>CM028129.1:1002057500-1012057500 GCA_016271365.2 Neoceratodus forsteri | reverse complement strand
GCAACCTCCAATGCGAATGAGGGGATTGCACCAGAGGGGTGTGTAGGAATTAGAGTGAGATTGGGCTGGTATTTTTTTGTGTAAAGCATCCCAATATAAGCATGAGGTGGCTAAAGTGCAGCTTTTTTGAATATGAGGGAATCTAGGGGATCACAAAAGGGAAGCTAATACAGGGGTATGGCCTACATTTTGTTCTATCACTAGCCATTGGGGGGAGCCTGTGGAAGCAGGTTGGAACCACTTTAAGGTCTGAGAAGAATGGTAGGCTATTTTGTTCCCCTCCATCCAGGGGAGTCCCCATCCTCCTTGGTTCCAGTGTGCCCAAAGTTTGTTCCTGCTATAGCATGGGTGGGTAGAACCCCATAAAAAGGAACTGATCATACTATCTATCTTCTGGTACCAGTGTGGAGGGAGAAACAGGGGGATATGTGAGAGAAAGTAAAAAAATGTAGGTGCCATAGACATTTTAAAGGCAGCAATTTTACCTGCCATGGTACGATATAGTTGGGACCAGCGTTCTAGCTCCCCCTTGCATTCTGCTAGAAAGGGTCCCAGGTTATAATCCCACCATTTATCCAGGATGGCACCCACTTTAACACCTAAATAAGTTATGGTGTCCTTGGATGGCTTCAAAGATATCTGGGGGAGATTACTGCAAAAACAGGCCAAATTTAGGGGAAGTAATTCAGTTTTAGTTTTATTGACTTTTAGGCCTGAGATATGTGAAAAATGATTTAGAAGGACAGTAGGGGAAAAATAGAGGAAGTGGTATCCTCTAGAGGTACTTGCAGGTCATCTGCATATAGCAAAGTCAAGTACTGGGTTGCATTCTGCTGAATCCCTTTAATGTTGGTGTTCTGCCGGATGGCAGAGGCCAGGGGTTGAATCGCCATGACGAATAATAGTGGGGAAGTGGACATCCCTGTCTAGTACCCCATAGTGGGGGAAGGGGTTGGATAATAAGGAGTTGGTTAATACTCGGGCTTGCAGTGAAGTGTAGAGAGCTTTAATGGCAGCCCTAAAATAAGGTCCGATACCAAAGCTTTCAAGCACCGCATGTAAGTAGTCCCATTCAACTAAGTCGAATGCTTTCTCAAAATCTGTTGCCAGAGCCGTTGCCAGAGTCTTCACATGTTTGGCAAGGTGGAAAAGATTAATAAGAGTTCATATGTGATCTGTACTATGTCAACCCAGAATGAAACCAACTTGAGAGGGATGGATCAGAGAGGGAAGAGGGGGTTTAATCTGCTAGCAAGAACTCGAGCATACACCTTGCTGTCGGAATTTATTAAAGAGATAGGCTGATAACTGGCTGCTTCAGTGGGATCTTTTCCTTTCTTAGGAAGGACAGTTATTATAGATTCCCTGAGGGAAAGTGGGAGTATGTCTTTGCTCTGAGTTTCAGTGAAAACTTGGGTTAGTAGGGGGGTAATCATAGGTGCCATGGTTTGAAGAAACTCCACAGAAAAACCATCTCTGCCTGGTGCCTTCCCGGTTTTAAGAGAGGACAGAGTGGTGTGGACCTCTGCAGCAGTGATGGGGATGCCTAGGGCTTCTTTTTGGGCTGGTGTTATTTTAGGGAGAGACAGCATGTTCAAAAATGTTGAAGTGTCAGAACTGGGTGTGGGTCAAGAGGAGGTGTAGAGGTGGGAATAGAAACCAGACATAAGATTATTTACCTCCTTAGCTTTGATTTTTATGTGTCCTGAAGCGGGGTCTCTTAGAACTACAATAAATCTGGCCATCAGTTGTTTCCTGATCTGGTATGCTAGTATTTTTCCACTTTTGTCCCCCCCTTCCCAGTAAGTAAGACATATTATGAGCAGAGTCAAATCAGCTTTTCGGGACAGAAGCTAATTTATCCGAAGGCGCAGTACTAGGACCTGTCTGCCTAGGGGTGAGCGGTGGGTAGGAGCAGAGCTGGCCTTAAGAGCCAGCTCAGCTAAAGTAAGTTCCTTCTCTAGGTTGGTGAGTTCTATGTCTCTTTCCTTCCTCCAGTATGAGGCATAACCAATGATTTTGCCTCTCATGGTGGCCTTGTACACCTCCCATGTGGTTTGAGCTGAAGTATCGACTGTGGGGTTTTCTGAGAGGAACAGTTTTGTTTCAGATTTGGCCCAGTGCAAAGAATTGGGATCTTGCATAAGGAGAGGGTCCAGACGCCATGTGGAAGAGCATGGAAAGGGGTCACCTTGAAGGAGAAGAACTTGGACCAGGGTATGATCAGATATAATTGTGGGCAGGAGTCTGGAGCTGGTGACTTATTGAGTGAGAGTTTGAGAATGTTTGTTTTTAAGTTATATGGTGAGACTAAATCCTTCTTTATGGAAGCATTCTTTAAGGAGTCAGACTGTTTTATATAGTTATAACACCAGTGTTTTAGGTTTCAACATGGGTCAAAAAAAGGTGAAACAAGGACAAATCATGTGTCATTATGTTTGCTTCATTTTTTCCACAAATGCAAAAATAAAAGGTAAGTTACCAATACTATGACACCCTCTTGCACACATTCCCAAAAATGTGGGAAGTATTTATGTGTTTTCATAAATAAGCCATTTCAAACTTATGTTATTTTCATGAAATCTGTTTGACAGATATAAAATATAGTTATGAATATAGCAAAAAGAATGAAATATAGGGGTTGCCATGCTTCTTTTAGTTATATCTGCTTTCAAAGTTGCAGTTTCAGAGGTGGTCGGCTCAGGACAAAAATAATTGAAACTCTCAATACAAAATAAAACTTTCAAGAAAACTATTCAGACAATTCAAAAGTGTATGCAGAATGACAAGGACTTCAATATAAAATAAACAGGGTAACAAAAGACAGTCAGACAACTAGGTAAAGTGCCCTGAATGATGCAATTGTGGGAGCTAATTTCCTTGCTGCCATCCTGTATATAATCTTAGCAGGACACGACATAATAGGATAAATCATTATTCTAATAATGCTTTAATATATTTTAAGAATGTACCTATGGCAGTAAGCAGCCTTGAAATTGTTTTCAAGCACATCAGAAAATTGGGAATTCAAAACACCAAGGAACATATTTCAATGACTTGCTCATGATCACAAAGTATGCAAGTGGTGGCTGTGGGATTCAAACAGGCTTTCAGCTCAATGCTTTTAACCACTACACGATTCTGCCTCCCAATGTTGCACTCATGCATTTTATTATTGAGAATTGTATTATGATTCTCACCATTGATGTTATCATAGGGATGATGGTGGCCACTGCTAATATTAACTGTGTGGCAAAGGCTGCTGTCATCAGTAAAATAATTATGAGACACTGTCATTAAAGAGACACTATCAAACACCTTAGGCTTCAAAGTGTCTCTAGTTTAAAAAAACACATTATAATAGGTCACACCCTTTAGTGACTGCTGATGTAGCTGGTAGTCCAATTTGGATTATTTTTTTTTTTAAAGGGAAAAAAAGACTGCCCACCATACTGGTGTTACCACACAAAAACATGTTTGTTTATGGTCCTTGATCAACAATCACTGCATCTTTCCTAGACTTAGGAACACCCCCACCACCGTCTAGCCACTCATGATGCAGTAGTAGTAGTAGATGAGACTAGTGTATTGTGAGTTGCAGCACTGTTTGGGGGTGTTCCTAATCTTCAGGAAATGTGCAAAGAGTAGAACAAGGATCTGAAAGAAAACAAGGTTGGGTATAATTACCCCATTAGCATGTATTTACGTTCTACTAAGTAAGAAAGCAGATAAAACATCCAGCAAGATCAATGAATTTTAGGAAAGGTAAACAATCATGAAATGTGGGTTTTCAACTAGACATAATTGCTGCAAAAAGGGTCTGCAGTGTCCCTTTAAGGACAACATTGAGACGTGCATTTTATTTATATGTACAAAAGAAAGGTTAAAATAAGAAAATTCTGAGAGTGCAGAAAGCATCTCCATGGTTGTAGTCTGCACTGTATTTAACAATAATCCCAAACACTATACTCTGTTTCCGAATCACTTGGTAGGTTTTCTATTAAGTAAGTAAAGATCTAATATATTTCAGGTTGGACACATAAATCAATCAAACTGACTGACATTTTCAATAACACTCTTCTCATCCCCACCAAAAGCTATTTCAATACCTATCTCTTTCCATTTTCTGTCTCCTTTCAGTCCAGTATTTCCAACTGATTGGCAGCTGCTGGCAGGACAAGATAGAAGCAACAAAAATGAAGAACACTGACCTATTTAAAATTGGTAGCCAGACTGAAAAGCAGAAAAAAGGAGGTGAGAAGACAGTAGGTGGAGATTATCATGAATGTAGAATGATAGCTTGGATAAACAACATTACTAGAGTCTGAAATGTTGTTGTTGTTATTATACCTGCAGGAAAATATTTTATTTATCTAACATTATTTGTTGAGAGGGTGCACTGGAGTCAATCCCTGGATAAACAACAATACATAAATACAATGCACATAATTCATAAAACTTGCATATAGTACATAACAAATTTATACATTATCTCACTCAAAATATTTACGTCCAATATTGTCCTCCACATAATTTAACAAAGAAGATTTAAATGCAGTATATGAATCAATTAGCTTTAGGTTAGTAGGTAAAGAATTCTAGCTTAGCAGGAGAAGAATTCCAGCTAAAAGAAGAATCACAGAAAAAAAGACATTGGGTAGGATTTTCAAATGGATTCTTTATAGATCCATTTATCCATATATTGAAATGTAGACTTCCGTCCACATGGTCAGGCCATCTATTACACAGTCTAAGTGTTCAATGTTTGGCACAGATGCATCCAAAAAAAGGTGGAATTTGTATTTTGTATTATTTGTCTTACCAGGAAAAAGCTCATTGAGCAGTGCTCATTTACAAAGAGACACGTAGGACAAGTAGATAACACAGTGAAATTAAAATACACTGAGTACATGGGTTTGAAGAGTGACAATTACAGCAACATTATGGTAAAAGAGTATTCAGTAAACAGTGACAAGTGCCATCATGAGACAATTAGACTTTTACAAAACAAACTTTTTATCTACATTCACACTTTTCTGTACAGTAACTTTCTAGGAGCACCTGGAAACATTGAGGTGAAGTCATAACCTAAGTTTAAGGAATATAAGTTTAAAAATTACATGTGTGAGGCCTGTTTGCCTACCGATCACCCCCACAAGAGGCTCGACTCAAACTAATCCAGTCTTTGTGGACCCTATTTCCTGGTTAAAGTGGTTTCTATGCAGCAAGTGATTTCAGTTAGAACACATGATGATCCGTGGTGAAAGTAGCCTTCTTGGGTTCTCTAGTGGCATTGGGGTGGCACAGTTCAGATGGCATGTGGGCAGTGGTCTCATGTCCCCTTTGTATAAGATAGACTAGAGGGGACTGGAAGAACTTCGGTGCTGTACTCTAGGTTGGAAGGAAATTAAGACAGGAACATAGAAGGGTATTATGGAATACTTTGCTACTCATCTGCATCATTGTTTGCAATGTACAATGTTAATAAGATGGGCAATGATTCAAAAAACACTTTAAAGTAAATATGTGCAGGAGGGTGAAGGAGGGCAGATGGGGAGGAACGGATGCAGCAGGGGTTCAGTTGCTCATAATACAAGATATGAAGAGATGAAAAGAGAGATATGGTTTTGTTATAATGTCATGGTTGTCAAGCCCAGACAGTGTATGTGCTCTTGATTGTTATGTGTGTATGTGTTTTATATTCATTCCCCGGTGCATGGTTCTTTACATGGTGGAAAAGGAGGGAAAATATGGGGCAAGGTATCTGGAGGGAAGCAAGGAACCAGGAAGGTGTGAGAAATGTACACTATGTAAACCATCATGATGGGGATGAACTTTAAAAATCATAATATGGAATTTGTGGGGCTTCTCCTCACCTATCAAGTGGGGCGCTTACTGCCTGAAGAAAAAGACTCCACAGGTGGTAATGCTGCAGGAGACATACCTGATGAGAGAGGAACATGAGAACTAGCAGGAGGCTGGGTGGGTGCATGCTATCCAGATCTGTATAATTTGCATAAGAGGGGTGGCGATACTGCTCCACAAAGCCTTCCTGATGCAGGTTACTAGGGTGGTGCCAGATACCCATGAGGGGTGTACATGTGTTTATCCAAGATACACTGCATGACAAGGAGGTGTCATATGGCAGCATATATGTCATAGATGCATAGGTCAGGAAGCATAGGCAAACCAGAAGAAGCTATAACATTTGCAAGTGTTGTTTTAATATTATCAATATTGATGAAATAAAAAAAATGTACAGGATAGCTCTTCATAAAGGCAGTACAGGCAAAAATTATTCATTTGAGTCTCTCTCTCTCTCTCTCTATTTAAATATCAATCTCTATATATCTCTCTAAACAAAACATTAATCTCTTTTTATAAGATATATTTTCCTGACAGTTTAAACTCTGCATCCTCTTCTTGCTACACCTCCTTTATGTAACCCCCTTGTTCCCAGGGGTTACTAGAATCCCAGTTAGAACCAGTGGCAGGCAAGGAAAGCAGCTAGTGAAATGCCAGTTAAATGGGTTTCACACTGTCATGCTCTGGTTTCAGTCTCAGCTGAGCTGGAGGATGATGTAATCTTAGAACTCTCACAGCGGCATAAGCCACAGTGTTTGCCAGCTCTGGGGAGATAGCTTTAGAATGTTGAGTTAGAGTGGAGTGAGTCCTGAGTAGGAGTTCCAGGAGGAGGCTGTAGCTGGCTGTGCAGCTCCAAACCTTGCTCTGACAGAGCTACCTCTTCATTTTGGGTAGTTTCTTCTCACCCTAGAAGAACACAGAAGACAGTGACTGAAGTGGTGGAGACCTTGCCAAGTGGGTTTTTCTTTTCCCCATCCCAGAAGGGATGGGGGTGATCTTCAGGGTTCAGGGGCAATCCTCTCAGTCCAGTCTGTCTGGTGAAGCTGCCTTTGTACAACTTCAGAACTGTGAGTACTACTTTTGTGTAAGCCTAGGAGGGGCACCTGCAATACTTATGGTGCATTTCTCTGACAAAGGGACTCTGTCACCTAGACTGTTTCTGTTTTACAAGTGTCTGCCTATATTTGGAGTCTAGTGAGAGACTGTCCAAGTACAGAACTTTTAACTTTCTGACATGTTAGAGGTGTGTTATGTAGTATGTTAAGTGTGAAAAATATTTCAAGATAGCATCTACAAGTTTCTGTGAGGGTGTTATTAACCAGATGAATGGCCGAGTCTAAACTTGGAAGCAAAAGGTGGGAGAGACCCCATCTGGAGTAACCAGTTTACCTCTCTGGGTTCAGTTTGGGCATCAGTTCAATTTTCAGTCAGTGCATTTGGCCAGTGCCTGATGGAAATAGTTACCAGACGTGGGTTTTGGATTCTGTTTTTAGTTCACCTCAGTATAGTGGGTGCTGGAAGATTTTGAGCCTGGATATGCTCTTTTATGATTGTGTGTACCACCTTCATTCCTCATGAAATATGGGAAGGTGTCCTAGTGCTGGCCGTATGTGCCTAGTCAATGGGAAATGTACCAGTAACTGCCCGTGTGTGCCAGTCTCCATATTCAGAACCAGAGTGTTCATTGTTTTGTGTCTTTACCCTATGCTAAATGGGAATGTCAGGAATTTCTGTAGTCTGGAGAATCTGCAATACCAGTATATGTAGTCCTGTGGGGGTCCATCTTCACTTAGTGATTATAACTACTCTGTTACGTGAATAAAAGCCACACTCGAGAATCCCAACCTGGTTTGGACAGTATTGTTATTGCTTCTATTGTGTCTGGATTTACTTGGGTGCCCCTGACCAGAAGTGCAAACCTAGCCCAATTATGAGCAAACGTTTTCTCCCAGGGACCTGGGTTGCTGGCCTAAGTAAATGGTCCCATCAGGTGTGTGCCAGGTAGTTTGCCACACTTGGCTGCCTGTCTGTGATAGCAGGCTTAGAAAAGTTTGTGTACTTGTTATGTAAACCCCCATCCCTCTATTTTGCCCCTAGATGCAATGTGGTGAGAGGAGCAGCCCTGCTAGTTAAACAAGAGGGGCCAGTGGGAGGTTACATGTATTTCAGAGAATGTACCAGAACTTTGTCAGTTTCTTTCCTGTGACCAGCCTGAACATGTGCAACAAAATAGAATATCCTGTACCAGAGATAGCCTCCTGTTGGCAATTCTGTTAACAAGAATGTGGAGGTCAAAATGCATCTCATGATTACCCCCCTCCCCCCATGTTTCAGATTGATATATTTTCTAATAAACCCAAATAGCATTCTGCAAACATTTCAACAATGTAATTATATCATTTGAAAATTAAGGATCCCAGTTTCACATAACAATTCACATATTTTTTAACAACAAAGAACCAAGGAGAGAAAGAATAGAAACAGCAAGTGAAAGAAGAGTGATAACAGGTCAAATTGTGGAACCATAGGAGTGTCCACTTCCTAGGTGCCACAAGAAAATTTGATTGTGCAATAAGACAGGCACATGGCAGAATGGGAGAGGATAAAATAGATCATTGCTTTTAACTGTCTGTGCATAATAAGTGGTCCATTGTCTTAATTAACCCTGTAACAACATGCACCAGCAGTTTGTTACCCTGCCTTTTATCTATGGCTGCTAGATGTTCTGCAAACAACGCAGCTTATCAATCTGGTGATGGGTGGGGATTTTAATTCAGTGATGGAACCCAGCCTGAACCACTTGGAGGGGAGTGGGGTGTCATGAGGGGGAATGAACAGGTGGAAACAGGGCATGGTGGCTTCAGATGTTGTTAGGTGTCAGGCGCACAGCTAACCCTAGAGCCTGTTATGTTTACCTCACCATGGAGCAATATGGTAGGGTGAGGGAAGTGTCCCACAGCCCTGTATATATATCGGATCATACTATGATAATACTGAGCATCCGGGGGGGGGGGGGACTGAAGAGGACAGGGTGGCTGAAGTTTACACACTTATCTACTGAAGGAATTTAAGGAATATTCAGTGGAGCATTGGCAACTGTATATTCAGAAAAATCTGGCCAAGGCACCATCTGAGGCAGTATTCTGGGAGGCTAATATTAAAGGGCAAAAGGGGGGGTAAGAGAAGTTGTAGAATGCCCTGAAGGATCTTGAAAAGAAGGCCATTGAGGATTGTTCAGAAAGGGTGTTAGGCAAATTAAGAGCTGCAAGGGAAGCCCTTAACTTCTACTAACAGGGGAGGATCGAACATCCCTGTTCTTCATACATCAACAAATGTACAAATGGGGTAATAGGTCCAGGGGGACTGCTGGCTAGGCTGGTGTGGGGTTGAAGGGCATCGGAGATAGTCCATGCTGTTAAGAAACCCACTGGGCAGTTGCTGAACCAGCAGAGGGAGATGCAAGCCCAGTTTATCGAGTTCTACAAGAAATTGTATTGGCCCGAATGTGTGGGTAGACTACCGAGATCCAAGACATTTTTAGATGGATTGTAGATCCCTGCTCTGACTGAAGAGCAGCAGGAGCAGCTGGGGGCCAAGATTATTAAGGAAGAGCTCTGGGGGGTATGGTAGGTTCATTGAGGAAGGGGAAGGCAGGAGGTCTGGATGAACTAGTTTCAGAATATTATTAGACGCTGGGGAGGAGTTGGCAGAGCCCATGGCAGATATGCTGTAATAGGCAGGAGAGGGGAGTGATCCCTGCTTTGTGCTACAGAGTGACTATCTGTTTACTACCAAAGCCTGGGAAAGATCTGACAGAGTGTTCATCTTACTGGCCCATTTCTCTCCTTAACTGTGACCTCAAGATCATGGCCAAGGTTTTTGGCATACCGCCTGGAGGGACTATTACTGAGTTTAGTGCATACAGATCAAACTGGTTTGTGAGGGTCAAGTTGTCATACCATAATGTGTGAAGATTGCTGAATGTAGTCCTCTGGGGGGCTCAGCATGATGGGCAGGACGTGATGCTGTCGAAGAATGCTAAGAAAGCCTTCGACCACATAGAATGGAATTATTTGTGGTGAGGTGGAGATTTGGGCTGGGGGATACATACATACGGTTGAGGAGGTTAATGCAATTATCTCAGCACAGGTACTGGGGAATGAAGCTCTGTCAAAGGAGAAATGAAACAGAAGTTGCCCACATTACAAGTTCGTGCTTGCCATAGAGCTGCTGGCAATTAGAATCGGGGAGAAGAGACAAATAGGGGGGTCCCATCTAGGATAGGGAGACAACATAAACTTACTTTGTGTTCAGATGATCTGCTACTGTTTGTAACAAATCCACAAAACATGGTATCAAATTTGCTGCAGGTGATAGAGGAGTTTACCAGTTTCTCAGGATACAGAATGAATCGGACCAAGTTACAGTTATTGTAGCTTGAACTGGGCCAGGGGGGAATGTCAGAACCACACTTTGGGCTTCAAAAGGATGGAGACAGCATTTACTTACCTGGACATAAGTGTAGGACAGCATTTTAGAGGGCATTATGCTTTGAATTACAAATCAGACCTTCAAGGAATTTTCTTGGAGCTAGAGAGGTGGAGGGCATTGCCCATATCCTGAACAGGGTGGAATAATTTCCTGAAGATGAATGTATTGCCCAGGCTTTTGTACCGCATGCAAATGCTGCCCATGGGGCTTACCAGAGATAATATCAAGAAGATAGAGAGTGGTTTTACTCAATGTATCTGGCAAAACAAGAGAACACATATGAGCCTGATACATCTGAAAGGAGGCACATTATCTGGGAGACCTTACCTTCCCAGACCTACAGGGGCATTATTTGTCAATACAGCACTGGTACTTCCAGGACTGGGTGAATATGGGAGAAACAATGAGCTGGGTGGACCTCGAAGAAGAAACCGCACTGGACAGGCTGTCAGTATACCTAGGCCAAGGGGCAAGAAGACATATGGAATGGCTGGGGGCAGAAACCCCTTATCAAGGTACACACCAGAGGCATGGGAAGACATAGGGAAAAGGAGGGTAACAGGCGGAGACCAGGCCCTGCTAGTGCCAGTGGCGGGGATCCCAGTGTTTCTTCCTGGCCTGAAGGATGCTGGCTTTAAGGAATAGGAGGATTATGGGGTGCTATGTGTGGGAGACATTCATACAAGTGAGGAAATCAAAAGTATGGCAGTCAGTCAGGAACAGTACCAGGTGACAGAGGGCATCTGTATAGGTACTTGCAGGTCCGGCATACATATGCAGCTTTGAGGCGAACAGGGGCTTCTCCACTATACCCACTAGAACAGGTAGCCTTGGAAGCCAGGAATTCTCCAAAGCTCCTTATAGCACAGGTGGTTAAACAAGACCTGTTTCCTAAATCTCTCAGGCATGGTAAGGGGGCAGTGCTCACAGAACCTGGGCTGCAACATTTCAAAAGAGAACTGAAAAACAATATTGCAAATGCACAAGGGGTTACTCATATGCAATAAGTACAAGGAGTCCCAGTACAAATTCATCCATAGGTTACACTGCCCACCAGATACAGTACACAAATTTAATTCCACAATGTCCACAATTTGTGGGAGGGGCAGAATTGCTAGAGGCATTTATTTACACTGCTTTGGGAGTGCTCTGAGTTACAGGTCTTTTGGAGAGGGGTGGTACAAGAGACCACTGGAATATTTCATAAGGGATTGGCACATACCCCAGTATCACTCCTGATGGGCAAGGAGAACCTAAGGGAGGAGGGATGGGAACCCATTCAAAGTAGGTGAGAGTGCTTCTGACATTGGCCCAACAATATATACAAAATGTATAGGCTTCCTGTGTCACAGCAATGGTGACACAGTGAAAGACCTTAGCCCTACAAAATGTAGCCTTAGAGCATTTAACTTATGTGCTGAGAGATAGGGAGGAACTCTTCCTCCACAGCTGGGGTACATTCTTAGACTCTCTGCCAGCTGCAGAAGCTCTGCTCCTCCAGCTGGGAATAATCTAGGCCTCCTACGGGGGCGTATATTGCACATACAATGGCTCAGCCATAGAAGGTTCCCTTGCCTAAGCTAATGTATTGAACTACAGAACTGAAGAGATGTGAATCAGACAGGAATGAACTATGTTTCTTGTGTGTACGATTTTTGACCTGTATGTCAATTAGAGTCTTAGATTACTTTTATTCTCTTATGATTTCAGGCTGTCAGCTTAGGGGTGACACAAGAGGAATTCAGTACTAAAGGCTGATTTATTGTCTGTTCATTTTTTAGTTCTGCTTTAAATCCCAGTTTACCATCCATTGTTGTACTGTGATGTATTGCACTGTATATGTCTTAAGAAAATTCTATAAAAAATATTTAAAAAAATGACATGTGCAACAACAAGTTGCTTGACCCCAGTCAGATAGATACAGATGCACAATGCATCTGCATGCATGTCTGACTCCTTTGAATATACAACTTATAGTACCATGATTTAACTTGGTCCCTGGTGTTAAAAAAATACATGAATGATTGTTACGAGGATAGAGTGATAAATGTTATTCATACAGTAGATTGTCAGATAAGACAAAGTGAGTTTTTTGGGGAAGGGCTAAAGCACAACGTTCAATGTGGGGAATAGCTCCTCCCACATCCCCAATAAAGGCCAGCCTCCCTCAGCTGTTCCCGGCTTAGCAAGTCGTGAAATACTCCCTTTTACAATGCTGGTCTCCTGTGTGGCTCGTGGGCTGAGCCTCCTTCCTTTTCTGCCTACCTCCTCTGCCATTTCATCTCCGCCTGCACCTCTGGTGCTCATTTGTTGTGCTTTCCTCTTGTTATTGTTTTGTACCTCCCTCCCATGCTCCTTTCCCTTTTGTCTTCTGTTCCTTCTGCCCCCCCCCCATTTCCACTCTTAGTCTTGCTATGCTTCCCCTTCTCCTACCGCCCTGCCCCCCCTTTGTTTTGTAACTCCCGCCTTTCCTTCCCCTGCCTGATAACTTTCTGCCAGATGGCAGTGCTGTCCAGTAGTTGGACTCCCACTGTGTCCTGCGTTCTTGCAGGTTCCCCTTGCAATTGACTCAACCCTGCGCCATTTTCCGACCCTATGCTCTTGACTCTCTTCTCCCCCAAGTGCTACTGTCCTTACCCTTGTTCTGTTGCAACACTGCCTTCTGGTGCTTTTCTGTCTTGGCAGAGATCCAGTACAGTCCCGTGTCTCCTACCCCTGTTATCCCGGACTGTTTCCCTGTTCAGAGCAAGCGGCCATATTTGGACTCCTGCCATTTTTGTCTGCTGCTTGCTCCTTGTGCTATGTCTGCTCTGGCTATCACAGCTGCCGCACCACACATTTGCTTGCTGCTTTCCTACTTCTGAGTGTTAGCACAACCAACGCAATGTGCACCAGGCTTGGATCTGCCTGCTGTCAACCTGCTATTTCCTTCTGTTGCGGCACTAATCACCCCAACTGGGATGTGTGAGTAACATCCTGTACTTTCTTTCATTGTAGTTACCTGAGATCTCCCTGTGAGGGCATGATTGAATACAGTCTTAGCTGTGTTTGTTCAGTGCCTCGTGCTACATTACGTGCTGTTTGGGCACTTCATGTCCTCCTAACTGACCTTTGGGTCAGACTTTATTTTGGTACAGAGAGGAGAGCATTTTTTGTACATTACATTGCAATTGCATCTGCTGACCCCTCCCTTGTCCCTCCTCCAACAAGCACACACTGAAACCTACAGCATTCAACAAAATGAAAAAAAAAAAAAATTTCCCCACCTTCCTCCTGCCCCCATGGTATCCACTGTTCTTTGGCTTTTGGCCCTCCTTTTCCCTCATTGTTGTTCCCCCCCATCCCTTGTTCTTGCCCTCGTCCCTCAGTCCACGTGTTTTCTTGTGGGCTTCTTGCTCCTTACACTGGCTGTCTGGCTCTACACTGCTTCTACTTTACCAGTCCAGAGCCACCCCTGACCCTAGTCTGGCACCTCCAATTCCTCAGTATTTCATCCACTCTGCCATCTACTGGAATCTCCCTTCCATAATGATTTATGTCTGACCTTTATATTATTCATGCTTTGCCTTTGGTTTTTCCTTGTGCTCCCAGGTCACACCTGGAAACAAGCTTCGGCTTAGTGTACCTCTCCTGGTTAACCAATTTTCCTTCCCCCCTTTTTAGTCCCAGCATCCTATGCCCTGTTCAGCCTATTATCCCTATGTTACCTTGTTCTCCCCCCTGTCCTTCATACCTTTCCAGCATGTCCAGTCACCACAACGCTCATGCCCGCTCCCTTTTCCATGTCCCTTGTAGTGCTTCCCTCAGTACCACTTCAATTGGTGCCCCTTCTCCTATATTTTTGTATTGTTTGGCATTATCTGTTGTATGTCACTGCTGTGTTTTGTCTGCTCCTGCTCCCCAAAATACCTCTGGCTTGTCCTTCACTAGCACCCTGCCAGTAAAGGAGCCTATTTTTGGGGTTTCTATCCTCCCAATATTACAGTTGCTGTTGGTCCCATCATGCTCAGCTTTCGGCATACCCTTTTATTCCCATGGTGGGGAATTGTGGTGTCACGACAGGGCATTGTGACTCCAATTAGCAGGACCATGCTTTATGTAAACTATATGATATTGCCCTGCTTTCTTCCTACATGGCTTTTGGTCTTTCATGCATAAATTATTAACCTCGCAGCCTACATGGTCTTCAGATGTTCATTGCATTCTATTACTACACTGTATGCTCCTTACTGGAGTGACGTATCTCCACTTTAATGGCATCTAAGGTAATCGTCCTCCCCCTGTTCTTTAGCTTCTTACTTACTACCATCCCCTTCATCCTGCTCTTTTGTTTGCCTTCCCTTTACTCCACAGCAGTCAGCTGCTCTTTTCTTGTTCAGCCCATACCAGCAATCTGACAGCTTCTTCCTTAACTCTACCTACTGAGGCAAAGTAGTGCAGGTAGGCTTACCCTGTCTACTGAGGATGGAAGCCTGTTTCCTCTACCTTCAGTCTCAACCAGTTATTATTCTCTGCCTACTTCCAACAGTCTCCATCCCTACCTCTGCCCAGTGTGGCATTGAGTGAAGGTTAGCTCACCCTGACTACTGGGAATGGGAGCGTGTCCTCCATCTACTGTCTCAACCAGCTGCATTCTATATCTGATATCCGGATGCCACATTCTCTTTGGGAATGGGACCATTATGCCCCATTTGCTTCCAATCTAACTCAACCAACTACGTCCTATACCTCCATGGAATCAATGTTCTTTTCACTGCCTTTGGCCTCTACATGTTCAGGATTTGGATCAAGCCAGCTTGTTCAGTCTCCATCTCCACTCAGTCCATCAGACTCCTGGACTTCCTTGCTGCTTGCCTTTCACCTCTTCATGTGCACCGTTGTTCTGGCTCACCTTCCGGCTCAGCCTCCTCCAATATCCAGACCTTCAGCTCCCTGCAGCAATCTCCTCCCTCATTGGTACTCCAGATGATTCTGTCTTCCTTTTGGGCGTGTTTGCCTGCATTCCCCTAATCCTGCTGGATATGTGATGCTTGTTTGTATTCAAGGATGGGTGCCCGAGGCTTTCTACTGTCTTTCCCTTATGCTGCCTTGTCTCCATCCAGAGATCTACCATTCAGAGGTCTACCATCAGTGATTCAAGTGCACTTCAGCAGTTCCAGTTTGCCTTCTCCTTCGGAGGTGGGAACCTCATACCCCAACTTCACTGCACCTTTGCAATCAGCTATGCATGTTTGCTATTTCCTTTGGAAGTTGATACTTTATACCCCATCACAGAAGCACCTTTGCTATCAGTCATTTAAGTTTGCCATCTCCTTCTATCACCTGAGGCCTATTTCAGCTTCCTGAATTCTATTCCATTATGCTGTGGTGACTGTCCACTGTCCTTTACCTTACCTGCAACATCTGCTGTTGGTACTGCTCGGCCTCTGCTGACTACCTATCATGCTCCTTTCTCAAGTCAGCAGACTTCCACTTCAAACTTTCCCTCACTGATTGGACTGCTGTCTTCCTTCCTGCTGCCCTGGTAGCTCAGGGCTCCTGCACATTCCGTGCTGTATCTCTTTTGGGTGTTCTCAGCAACTACCATGTTCAGCATCCACACCATTCCATTACGCCTACCCATTGATCCGACTCATGCTCCTACCTAAGCTGACATAACTGCTCCTATCCAATGCATTAAGGAGTTCCTGTTCTTCTCACTAAATGAAGCCTTCATCCAGCAATACTCTTCAAACAGCACACCATATAGAGTCTAAGTCACTATATCAAATATCAGTACTTCCCGATAATCTCCCCAGGATCAATTGCTGGAATCCCTTTCATCTGGATTATAGATCTTTCCTCTCATTCAACTCTACAGGATCTTTCATTACTTATTCTATTTAATTCAAACATCATGGACATCACTACCTTATGATGTCTTCATATGATCCAAGCTTAGTGGAGTCTTCATGCCTATAATCTTACCGTGGAATCATGAACCTTATTTCCTCCTGGAACATGCCAACTCCATAGTAACTATAAGCCTTAAGGATAATGGGAGCCAAGATACCATGTAGCAGTATTGGCATTGCCCATTCTACCTTCCACTTATAGAGTACTGTCCAAAGCACTGACTCACTTCATTCATGTTATCAGACTCGTATTCCCTGAATAGCCATTGGATGCTCCTAAGACCCTCATTCCGTCTACTATCCCAGAAATGTATAATTGGATCTCCAATGCATAGCTGTCTTGCTAAAGTTATGCTATCCCAAGTCACTGTTCCCTGTCCTCTGGACAGTACCATACTTCACTAAGTTATCTACATGTCTTCATCATGATACTCTAATCATGCCAGCTACCTATCTGATTGTCCATGCTAACTCATCTGATGAGATTTATCCCCTCCCTATTCCCTCCAGCAGATACCATCACCAGGAGCAAGTCTCCATTTGATTCATCATCCTGCGCATCCCCTACTCACCTAGCTGTTTCCCTATCACAGTTACACTTTGCAACAGTTCTACATTTGACTAAGCAGTCAATGCATGCATTACTTTCTACTCTTGCTATCAACTCCCATTTTGCCTCATCAGTCAATAGACTCAGTTAAAGACCCCACTTTTGTGGGCTCCCCACAGCATACAGATAGTGGCTCTACCAGCAAGGCAAAGCTGCAATGGCCATTTAAGCTCCCACCACGGGTGGTTCAGCTACAGAAAAAGCTGTATCCATTACCTTGCACAGAAGTCCTTTCTGAATATGAACCCATGCAAACTTCATCACAGCAACTCTAATTCACCTTCAAACCTTGAATTTGTTGTACTGAACATTCAATTATACCTATCGATATCTGATTACTGCCTTTACATCATACGTCTTCCTTCCTTCTTTGGTCTGAAATCTTTCAATTACCTCCTCTTACCAGGTACTTAAAGCTTCTTCCAACTCCTCAGTTATTTCCCTCTAGATGTCTACATAGAGAATCACTGTGAATTCCCTGAATGGAAAGCCATTAGACCTTATTTAAAATGTCAGAGCTTCTACTACCCCATTGTCTAGCTTTTACTTAATTCCTGCATTTCTTCCTAAACAGTACTGAGAACAAGCTCCTCCAAGAACCTTGCAAACATCTGAAACATTTGTCACTCTACAGAAGGAACTAAACATTGTATCTTGTCCATATTTTCTTCAAAGTCTGTCAGATTATGTTAACAGTCTCATAACACATCATACATTCCATAGTTTGAGGTCTGGCAGCTCATTAATCAAACTCATGCTCACATTGATCTATACTTTCATCAAATATCAACCAATGTCACATATGAATCCTGGACTTTGTTTAACCCCATTTCCTTTACCAGCCGGACTTACTCCATTCTAGGATCCAGACATTTCTTCAGACTGGATCTGCCTCTTCAACCTGAAGAATTGACCCTCCTGAATGCATTATTCAACAGACTTGGAAGATGAAACTTCATCACTTTATCATACCCTACTCAAAAAATTAGACCAGAATTCTAAACATTTAGCATAATTTCCTCTTAGTTTGCCTGGAGGACAGGCAGGTCAGTAGTCATGGGTCCTCAGAGGTTTTTCCTCTGCTGCATGGTACTGATCATACTCCATGTGAGTTAGAGAAGGTAATCTTTTTGGGCCTTTTATTCCCTACTGACTACCCTGCTTGCCTACCAAGGGTGGGAATAGAGAAAGACCAAAGCTCAAACATTATAAGTATACACAAGTGCTATTATTATTCACCAAAACATTGAATGGGAGGGCTAAAGCCCAAGGTCAATGCGGGAAAATAGCTCCTTCCACATCCCCAATAATGGCCAGCCTCCCTCAGCAGTTTAGCAAGTTGTGAAATACCCACCACCTTCCCCTGCCTCCTCCTCCTCCTGCACTTATCTCACCCTTGGTGCTGGGTCTACTATTCCCTACTTGCTACCCAGCTTACCTACCAAGGGTGGGAATGGAGAAAGGCCAAAGTTCAAACCGTATAAGTATATACAAGCACAAGAACTGCAGCAGTAATGAGCAATATGCCATAGGTGCCCAGGACCTAAGTGTGGGGTTCCAAGAAAGAGGATATAGCAACCCCAATATTTCCCAAGCAGGGAAATTTGCAAGAACCCTAACAAGACAGCAAGTACAAGAAAGGGACAAAAGCAGGGCTCAAAATAACTGGCTGTCCTCCTGTCCTGGACAGACGTTTTTCACACGGGACAGCCATTTCAATCAGTTTGCCTGTCCCTTGGACCGGCAGTTCAGACTTACACTGTCTGGCGCTAGGACACAGTGGGAAGATGTCCTATGTTGCTCCACCCACATTTCCATTGCCGCTGTGGCTGTGTGCTGGGTTGGTCAGGTGACTGCTACTAGTGGATGTCACCTGACCTTCGGTATTCTGATGTAGTGGCAAGTGGGAGCGGGAACAGATGAGCAGCGCAGCAACAGCAGTGAGTGAACTAGCGCTACTGTACATGCTCATCGTCACTGAGCATGCGCGGTTGCAGTGCCCAAACTCGCTTGCTGCATTTCCTAGCTAGCTCTTGACTGGTGAGGTCATGAGGAGAGCTGGAGCAAATTCTTAAACAGTTCTTTTCAGGACTATCTCATTTTGGGGCTGATTTTGTGAATCTTGTGTGATGTGAAACTCCTGCTTCAGCATTGTCAGCACAATATAAACACTGAGGGTCTGCTGCTGTGTGGGAGTTGGAGGAGAGGGGAGATAAATGTTGTGGAGGACAGAGGAGGGAGATTCTTTACAATTTGTTTGGCAGTTGGAGGAGGATAGGGGAGATAAAAGTGGAGGAGGGGGATTCTTTAGTTTGAAGCCACTGCAATCTCAAAGTGGGATTAAAAAAAGGTTTAACTTTGAAAAAAAAAAGAGACTTCTGCCTTGAGGGGTCTGTGCAGCTGAGCTCTGTGCTGTGTTGCAGTACATGTGATTGCTTTTTGTTGATCACTCAGTCATCAAATAATCCACTGTATTTCTGTGCACTGCAATCTGCAAAAAAAGTATAAGGGGAGGGAGGAAAATATTGGGGGAACAACCAGAAAAACAAAAGCAAACAATTTAAAAAATACTAAGAGTAAAACTAGGGGTATTGTGGTGAGGTGAGAACTAAACACTTGCCTAGAGTCTGTGTGTTGACTGAACTTCTGGTGGTGTGGGTAGGTGAATTCAGGGGAGGGGAGAGGGAATGAAAAAAAGAAAGCAGTCAGGCACTGTCAGAAGGAGATAGGAGTCAGTACTACTCTGTACACCTGAATAAATTCTTTGTTCTGTCCAACCCACTCTCTCAAAGCCATAAGAGACTTTGTGATCTGCAAGTGGTGGGGTCTCATCTCTGAATAAAAAAAATATATATCTTGACTGTGCAAGTGTGCGGAGAGGTGAAGGCAAGGCTCTATTAAGCTTATTGTTCACTCAGCCTGTGTAAAGCCCTCCAGAGCTGTTAGCTACAGCTTGAACCTTGAAGATAGATACTGATGGACTGACTGTTCTAACTTAAACTAGCCCCTATCAGCCTGCTGTTGTGCTCTGCCAGTGGACTAACTAAATAAAAGTAAAACTGAGTGACTGTGACAAGAAGGCACTGTCAAAGGGGGGGGGCTGAATTGAGCGACTCAAACAAAGTAAACAAGGAGTTAAAAAAAAAACTTGTTTCTGGGGTTTTGTTTTGTGGATAAAAAAGAAATACTAAATCAAAACAAGTATAAGGAGTGCCTGCAGTGCTTCTGCTTGAGAGATAAGGCTCTCTGTGGATGTAGAGGAGTGGAGAGGAGGAGGACTAATAAAAAATACAGCGTGACAACAAAAAGGCGCTGTCAAAGGGAGAGGAGGGGGGTTGAATTGAGTCACCGTGACCCAGATTAAAAAATATTAAACCAAACCCAAGAAGTAACAACAATATCATAGCAGGCTGCTTGTGCGTGGAAAAAAAAAGGATTGCAGGTGGGGGGTTAAAAAAAAAATAGTGAGTGTGAGTGACATCAAGGCACTGTCAAAGGGAGAGGAGGGGATTAAATTATAAAACAGGTTGACAGCAGGATAGCCCTCCAGTTTTAGTTGTGAAATCTGAGCGGGAGGAAAATATAAATATTAAACTCCTTTGTCCGGGGTTTTACAGGGAGGGAAAGAAAACTAAACAGATGGTTCACGTCTTCTGATATCTCTGATCATCACTTCACTGCAGTGTCCACTGTCTTCCAGAGTGCTTACTGTACTTTAAATTCGTACTGCTAAGTTAAGTATTCTTAGCTAAGTAAACCAAAAGGGGAAAAAATGTCTTTATTAAAGTTTGGCTTTAAAAAAATTACAGGAAAGCCTTCAGTTTCAAGCCAAGAGGGAGAAGAAAGCTCAGGTTCCTCTATGTGTACTGCTTCTCTCCATTACTGTTAGACACAGTAGCACCAACTACTCACCCCACCATTGTGGCCACAGATGTGACAACTTGTAGTGCCACTGCCAGTGCTGATATGCCAGCAACTCTGACTACTGTTGAAAGTGGGACAAAAAGAAAAAGGGGG
Source organism: Neoceratodus forsteri (assembly GCA_016271365.2). NCBI lineage: Eukaryota > Metazoa > Chordata > Ceratodontiformes > Ceratodontidae > Neoceratodus > Neoceratodus forsteri. Next base: position 1,012,036,623 of record CM028129.1, on the reverse strand, counting down.
TTCCAGGATACCTGGAAGAAAAATAGGGAGTGGCTACTATATGAGCCTGATGTGTGCATGACCTGCTCATACTGCAAAAAATACTTAAGGGAGACAAACACTTTCATGAGTGGCTGTAAGAGCATGAGACTTGAAAATGTACGTGCTTATGAACTCTCCAAACCTCATAAATTAGCCAATGAAAAAAATATTGTGTCTAACACTGAACCTTCCAACTTAGCAATAGAACGAGGAATAATACAAATGGAAAAAAATGAGGTGACACAAGTAGAACATTTGTTTAGAACAACTCTTTATTTGATTAATTCAGAATGCCCATTCACAGATTTCCCTGGCATCTTAGAATTACAACATGTAAATGGTACAAATGTCCGAGTCAGTTATAGAAGTGACAAACAGGCAGCAACGTTCACACATTTTATTTCAGAATCAATAAGGATAAAAGATGCAAAACTGATTAATAGTAACACTTTTATCTCTGTCTTATGTGACTCGAGCACTGATGCCTCAGTAATAGAAGAGGAGGCAGTCTATATTAGGACAATGAAAAATTTCCGTCCAGTTAAATTTGTTTCCCTTCAGCCAGTCTCTATTCCAAATGGTGAAAGCATTTATAACTCAGTAGGTGATGCCTTAGAATTCACCTTGGACTGTAAAGAATGGAAAGAAAAAATTGTTGCTTTTGGATCTGATTGGGCACCCGTCATGTCGGGTAAAGTGACTGGGGTGTTTGGCAGGATTTTGAAAGACGTACCTCATTTGTTAGGGATTCAGTGCAGTGCCCACAAGTTGGAGCTTGCTATAAAGCAATCAGCAACATCTATTCCATACATGAAAACAACAGATGAAGTCTTAATGGGTATCTATAAAATATACCATAAGTCTCCCAAAAACTGGGCCGGTCTCAAAGAATTAGCCAGTAATATGAGCTACACCATTCACAAACCAGTTAACATGTCAGGGACCGGTGGGTTGCACAGAGAAAAGGGCTCTGTCTGTTATTCTGTCCAGCTACAAGGCCTTAGTTGTACATTTACAGCACATTGCTTCCACACCAGGGCAAACAAAAGATCAGGCCAGTGGGTTGTTCAAAACAATAAGTAGTGTGAGATTTGTCCTCTTTTCTCAGTTTCTGGCTGAATACCTTTCTGTCATGATGGCCTTCAGTCTAACTCTACAGACAGACAGCTCAACAGTAGAAACAATAGTCAGTAAGGTTGAAAGCACAGTCTTCTGGCTAGAGAACTACCCTGTACAGGATAAACTTGACAAAGTCTGTAATGAATTGCTCTTGCTCCCTGACTCTGACACAGCTGACAGTGACACTAGCACAAGTCGACTGACAGGCTCAGCCAGTACTCAGGTTCAGTACCGTGGATCTGATATCTTCCTTAACTTAGAAAGGGGATATTCTATAGATAGAACCAAACAGGCAGTGTTGCGTGATGTCACAAGCCTTCTTTCATCAACAATTGAAAGTATTAACTCACGATTTTCCAATTTTAAAACAGACAAAGTCCTATGGTCATTCAGTATATTTAACCCATTACAGTTACCAGATAGTGACCACCAACTAGCCCTTTATGGCAATGAGAAAGTCATAACCCTCACAGAGCACTACAGTGACATACTCAAGAAACACAATCATAATGTAAACTTGATTGAAGCGCAATGGTTAGAGCTTAAACCACTTATGAAAAAATCACTGAATGAACTGTCTCCGAAATTTCACTATTTGGATTTCTGGCAAAAAATTCTCCATAATGATGCACATGAACAGCGATTCCCTGATATTCTGGTCTTAGTCACAATAGCTCTACTGATCCCAACCCAAACTGCATTAGTTGAGAGAGGATTCAGCTTGATGGGCAGAGTGAAGTCTGACTGGCGGTCCTGTCTGTCTCCTATGACTACATCTGAACTAATGCGTGTCAAGCTGTCAGATGCTAGCGTTGCTACATTTGACCTGCAGGATGCCATAACACTATGGTTCAAATCTGGAAAACAAAAGAGAGAAGACCTCATGTGAGACCATATGGCTGCAGACTAGATTCAAGTTCTGATTCAGAAATAGACTAGACTCTATCAGTGTTTTACCTTGAAAAATGCCCCCCCCCCCCAAAAGCAACAGTTTCCACTTTACAGTCCATTTTATGTTTTAAGTTTAAAACTCACCTCACAACAATGTGGACAGGTAAAACTTTGTCCGGACAGGCAACATTTACATTCCATCTGTCCCTCGGACAGGCATCTCAAAAAAATTATTTCTAGCCATGGACAAAAGTAATGGCACAAAACATTTTAACTTTGGGACACCTATTCTGCTCATGCCACCCATGTGGAAAAAATGAATTTAAAAGAAATTGTCATATTTTGCAAGGGAGACAAAGGTTTAGACAAAATTGTGAAAGAACCACCAATAATGTCCTATAGGAAACCTCAGAAGGTGAGGGATATCATTGTACACAGTAAGTAATCTAAAGAGATCCCCAGCAGATTGTTAAATTCCATAAACAGAAATAGATGACAGATATGTAAAATTGTTTATTCTGCAAAATTATTTCTCCAGGTGTAGAGTTCAAGATTCTACATAATGGCAGCATATTTGAAATTTAACATTTTATTACCTGTGACACCACAGGAGTACTTTATTTAGCTATATGCTTCTGTGGTGCCTTTTGTGTGGATAAGACTTCCAGAAACTAAAGGTTCTTATAAAGAAACATTGTAGGGCAATTTCTAAAGGAAATTTGGAGTATGCAGCCACTTACCATGTAGCTATGGCATGAAATCCAAGTGAACACTATTTAACTTTTGAGGTATTGGCAAAGTGAATTGGAACCCTGAGGGGATGGGATAACTTTGAAAATGTGGTACTTTGCAGAGGAGCATTTTGACTTTTTAGCTTTGGGGGAGGGAATGGCTGGAGCTAAACAATACTTTTGACCTGGCCCCTTTCTGAGATTGGGATATGTTAATTATTAAGGACAGTATGATACAGCTTTTAGAAATTCTTTAGACAAGCTCATTAGCATACAACATCAGAACTGATTTGTACCTTAGGATATGGGATCAGAATTTATTTCTGTATATTTAAATCTGTTCTTCTGTCTCAATATGCAGGATTACTGGACTCCTGATCTAGCTATGGAACCTTAACTTACCTGCAGAAATGCCAGTACACAAGGAGTTGTTTTTTACTTATTTATAGTATTTTTCTATATTTATAGAGTTTTTATATATAGCTTTTGTATATAATTGTATATTGTGTGCATTATGGTTGTTACTTTTTAGATGGGCAGCACTATGTGCTTAACTGGGTTATTCAATATGTGCTTAGATATACTGTCTCAGGGGATATGGAGGGTAAAGGTGGAGGGAGAGCAAGGGAACAGTAACATGGGGTTGCAGGCAAAGAAGAGCAAGGGGGAAGACAGAAGGATAGTAGGAGAGGAAGGCACGGGTTGTAGGTGGTGTCCTTGAATGCAAGAAGTCTCAGAAACAAGATGGAAGACCTGCAGGCATTGTTAGCAAAGAAGAGCATGGACATCACAGTGGTCACAGAGACATGGGCAATACCTAAACATGACTGGGACCTCTCAATCCCTGGGTTCAAATTTTACAGAAGGGATGGAGAGGTAGGAAAAGGGGAGTGGTGGTGGTTTACATACAGGGAGTCACCTACAATAGGGTGAAAATAATTTTGCAGATGACAGTGAGAGTGCAAGCAAAACAGTGAGAGGAAAGAGCATGGCAGGCAATTTGGGCACAGACAGAGAGAGTGAAAATAGTGGTCAGGAAGCACACGGTCCAAGAAGTGCTAGACAGGAGACATCAATCACCGGCTCTCCACAGCTCCAAGGGGAAGGGTCTGTGAGTATGTATGTCAAGTGGGGGGATCAGCCCCCCCACACCCCCCATCATGGGGGGTTCATTTCATTTCATTTATTTTAAAATTGTAGGAAAGTACTCTGAAATTTACATTGCATTTTCAGGAATGACCTGAAGTCAAGTAACAGTACAACATACAAATATATATATTTTTACAATATAAAAAATACAGAAATGACAGTAATACAAAACATTCATTTACATACACATTCGTTCAGACTTTTAAAATGATTAAAAGCTGCCATGTTAAAGGTATTAACATATATAGATTGCTTAACATTGAGAGGTAAGGTGTTCCAGACAGAAGCAGCACAGTAGGCAAAAGTTCTCTTGCCTGCGTTTGATCATAAGAGGGGCAAGACCAATTGAGATTTTGTAGATGACCATAATTTGTAAATGGAAGAATATTTGGTAAGCGAATTTTGTAAAATGGCTGGAATTCCAGTATTTTTTATTTTAAATGTAAAATGGGACATTGTAAACCTGTAATTATTCTGTAAAGAAAACCAGTTGAGTTGATTTAATATTTGGCAGTGGTGTGTGCATGGGGAGCCAAGACTGCAGACTTCCTCATTTTTTGTAGTAATGTTTCTTTCTTAGATACAGTACAAGCTGGAGCAGTATCAGTAACCAATGATGCATAATTCAACAGTGGGAGGAGATTTTGTTGGGCAATAGTAAGACGTGTTTCTTTTGTTAAGAAATGTTGTAATCAGTATAATGTTCCTATCTTTGCATGTATCTTGGAAAGGACTTTGTTCATATAAACATTGAATTTTAGGGGTGGGCACAAAGCAATACCTAGATATTTAAATGAATCTACAGCCTCTGTTGGACTTCCCACCTGTGAACAAACTGTAAAGTCACCTGAATATTTATTTATTTTAATATCAGATCCAAACAACATTGCTTTAGTTTTTATTTTATTTAGAAACAGATTGTTCTGACAAAACCAATCTTGAATTTTAGTAAACTCACTGCTGAGTGTAGAATTGACTTCTAGAACAGATTTACTATGAGACACCAATGCCGCATCGCCTGCATATAGTATTAAGTTGCAGTTGTGTGGTACTTGTGAGATAGGGTCAATAGAGAGAGTAAAATGTAAAGGGCCCAGTAAGGAGCCCCTGAGGGACTCCACACTGGACCCTGTGGAATGTGGAGAAAAATGCATTAAATTTAACACACTGGAACCTATTGTCAAGGTAATCCCTGAATCAATTAATAGTGTGGGTTCCAAGTCCCACGTACTCAAGATGTTTCAATAAGATGGTATGATCTACTAAATCAAATGTCTTGGTTAGGTCTGCGAACACTGCCCCTGTTAGGTCACTGGTCCCAGTTCCCATATGGACAGTGTCCATGAACCCAACCAAGGCAGTCTCAGTGCTATATCCCCCAAAGCCATGTTGATTATGGGAAATTAAATCATGGGTCCTGATATAATCATTTAACTGTGAGTATACTATTTTTTTCCTGTATTTTTGAAAGTACTGATAAAATTAATATAGGTCAAAAGTTACTGAATTCTGACTGAGACCCTGTTTTGTGAATGGATACTGTGTAAGACTTTTATACCCCCCGCACCTCCCCAAAATATATATAAACACCTCCGACCACATGGCATAGTTAGGAACAGTGGAGCAGGAGGTAGGGGACCCAATCACCTCACCCACACTCACACATGCTCTACAGTCCTGATCACAAAGATTGCTTTCACCCTAAGGACATCACCCTCATCACCCAATGCTATTTCCTCTGGCCTATTGATGGGATACCACATATAGGAGGGTATAAATAGTACAAGGAAGGAGTCTGAAGAAGGGAGGGCTTAAGTGATGTACTCTAGATTCAATTCCTGTCTAATAGAGGAAGGAAGGTGAGAATGGGGGTTGTATACAGACCACCTAACCAGGAGGAGGAAAGAAACAAGGAATTGGACTCAGTCACAAGGACAGCTGCAGAGGAAGGAGAGGTGGTGATTATGGGAGACTTTAACCCTCCCAAGGTGGATTACAGGGTCCCAGCCACAATCTGCACCAGGATTCAGGTGATCTTAGACATGGTGCAGGGTGGATTTATGATACAGGGCATGAAGGAGCCTGCCAGGGAGGGGGCAATTCTTGATGGATGTTGGCAAAAGGGGACCATGTCCAGGACATCAAAGTTGAGGAGCCACTGGATAAGACTGACCATCGCACAGTGTGGTTCTGGTTGAACATGGGCAGGAGAAAAAGGCCCCACAAAGACCAAAATCCTGGTCCTTAGAAAGGCAGACTTTAGAAGGATGAGTGAGTAGCTAAAGGGATACCTGGAAGGCATCAAAGTAGAAAAAGGGTTAGATAAAATGTTGTCCACCATCAAGGAGGGTTGGATGGCAGTCACAAAAGAGTGTGTTAGGATCAAACAAAAAAGATCAAAGGCCAAAGCATCCAGCTGTTTTAGCATAGAGATTGACCAGGCAGTAAAGGACCAGAGAACCACGTATAAAAAGTTCAGGAGGACTCAAAGGGAGGACAACAGGGAAAACGATCTGAAGAAGGCTAGTGTATCTGGTAAGGTAGTTCGGCGGGCTAAAGCTCACAATGAACTGAAGCTAGCTGATGGAATTAAAAAAGGGAAAAGGTCATTTTTTGAGTATATTAGTGAGGAAGGGGACAAAAAGTATGGGAAGCAAGCTCAGAATATGGGAGATGTGGGTAGAAAAGAATGGGGGACAAAGCAGAGGTACTGAATGAGTACTTCTGTTCAGTCTTCACTAGAGAAAGGGACGGGCTGGTGTCACAAGGGGGAAGGAGGGGAAGAGGATTGGAGTGTGCACAGATGACATAATAGAGATGGATAGAATGAGGAAGTGGTTGCTAGCCTTGAGGGTGGATAAATCCACAGGCACAGATGGCATACATCCAAGGGTGCAGAGAGAACTAGCAGAGGAGCTTACAGGGCCCCTGGCTGATCTGTTTAATAGTTCACTGGAGTCAGGTTTGTACTGCAGGACTGGAGAAGGGCACATGTAGTATCTCTACATAAGAGTGGTCCCAAAGTTGATCCGGGGAACTACAGAACACTCAGTCTGACCTCAATCATGTGGAAGCTCATGGAGGCCACACTTAAGAAAAGGTTAGTAGGGTAACTGGAAGACAAAGACCTACAATATGAATGAAAGCATGGATTTATGGGAGGTTGATCATGACAGACAAATCTGATTGACTTCTTCAACATGGTCACTAAAACAGTGGACAGGAGCCAAGCAGTGGACATCCTTTACCTGAACTTCAGCAAGGCCTTTGACTCTGTACCTCACAAGAGGTTGGTCAGGAAGGTGGTGGATCTATGGGTCGATGAGAAGTTAAGCGGGTTGGTGGATAACTGGCTGAGGCAGGACCCAAACTTGGTATTGAGGGCAAGCTCTCAAGCACTAGGGAGGTCACCGGTGGGGACCCACAGAGATCAGTGCTTGAACCGGTGCTTTTTAATTTCTTCATCAATGATACTGGGGATGGCATTAAGGGCAAAAGTTGTTTATTTGTGAACAAGACCAAGTTCTATGGCAAGGTAGATACAGTATTGCACATACAGGACCTAAGGGAAGATCTGGAAAGGTACGTCACACATTTGGGCACTTACCACCTTTCATGAAAGGATGCCAAACAGCTCTTAAGGACTAAAGTTAAAATATCACTTTATTGACAAAAACCAGGAGTGTACAAACACCCCTGAACACATTCCACCTAACGCATTTCAGACAACACAATCCTTTATCAAAGGCTAAGGAAAATCATTACAAACACATATAAATAGCAATCACATAATGACATCATGAATGGTGTAGTCAACAACCTCTTCACAGTCATTGGTCTAAAAACCAACTGTTATAAACTACTTGATTCGCATGCCGATTCTGAGGGTGGGGACCACATGTTCAGAGCAGGAGTGGGGAGTACTAGAGCTGATCATCAGGATGGCTGTGGAGTGATTTTTTTTTGCACTTAACCCAGTTGATAGTGTGCTGAGATGCTGGGATAACATCCCTGCTCCAGTCCCAGTCTGACCAATCAGGGAGCAGCATTCTTTCTTGCTATTGTATAATAAAGGAATAATGCCCCACAGGGCAGTTGTTATGCTGGGATAACATCCCACCTTGGGTGGTTGGGTCTGAGGCCACAGGCTGAGGGCATCCAACACCCGAGAAGGGATCAACCAGTTAAGAAAAACAGTGTAAGCATACTGCTAGCTTATGTATCACTCTCTTTACAGAGCTTCCTCAGCGCTATTAGACCTTTTCAAACATAGGTGTCTTAATACAAAATACTTAATTGATCACATGTGCTAATTGGAAAAATGAAAAAAAATGCACACAATCATTAGAACCAGTGTAAAGGCAATTGATTGATTATTCCCTATATATGATACCACTTAAAACCACAAAACAGTATAAATAATGGCATTTATTCAAGATTTTAATAACTCATGATAACTTTTTAATAACTTTAAAAATGTTAATAAATCAATACTATAAACTCAATATGTTAAACTTTATTACTCTCAATGTACTTAACATGTTTGCTTTTATAAGTGTCATAGGTTTTCCTCATATGTCTTGGCTTCAATTTCTGAGGTGTTCCAGTGACCTAGATTAAAAAAACAAAAGACAGTTAAGAACTGTTCTCCATATATTCTGATCTGCACATACATACATTTATGCATTTGATTGTTAGCAGACACTTATCAAAAAAGAAATAGTTTCTTGTATGAAATCCACAGATTATAAACTACACAGATTATAACATCTGCCAAGATATGGTGGGGGGGGGTCTTTTAATAATGATTTCCTTTTTCCCCCTTAACAAAAATGGTGAGATTTCAAATTTGCCATTTAATCCTGGATACTGTAAGGCTCTAGTACTATAAATCCATTCTTGCTCATGACAGTTCAGTATGTTGTTTAAATCACCCCCTCGTACATTTTTAGGTATACTCTCAGTTCCAGTTATGGATATTTTATGTGTGACAGCAGGCTGACTGTAGACATGCATAGCAATAGCATATGTCAGATTTTTGTTCTTAATGGTGTTCATGTATTCATAAATCCTCTGATTTAGTTTTCTTTTTGTTCTGCCTAAATAAAAACAGCTTCAGGAACATTGTAAGAGGTAGAGCACCCTTTCCGTATTGCAGTAAATGGTAACCCTGATTGGTTCTGTCTTGCCATTAAGAAGATTTATATAACATGATTGTTTTTTCATGTACTGGCAGGCTTGGCAGAAACCACAGAGTTTATTACCTCATTTTTCTTTGTTTAGTTTTATTCTATTGGCTGGCTGATAACTACTCACTAAACTGTCTCTCAAGGGTTTGCCTCTTTTATAAGAGACCCATATAGGCTGACCTATGATGTTGCTCAGTTCTGGTACTCATCTAAGGGTAGTGAAGTTATGTTGTACCATATTCCCCACTTCTTTTGTTCCCCCTCCAAAATTAGTAGCAAAGGTCAAAGGTTGATCTATTGATTTTTCATGCAAATGAAGAGTAATTGCACTACAACACAGCAATATGAACTATATTCCAGTGAATTGTTTAAATCGTTTGACAAATTTTTAGATAAGTAATATAGAGAACAGGATCTAGTGACAGCTAAGTCTGAAGTTGATCACAAGGCAAAAGAGTCACTGCTTCTCCCAAAAAATGAAAAGAAAAAATCAATAAAGCAATCTTTGACCTTTGTCACTAACTTTGGAGGGAAACAAAAGAAGTGACTATGGTACAACATAACTGCACTACCCTTAGATGTGTACCAGAACTGAGCAATATCATAGGTCAGCCTATATGGATCTCTTATAGAAGAGGCAAAAACTTGAGGGACAATTTAGTGAAAAGCTATCAGCCAGACAATAGAACAAAACGAAACAAAGAAAAATGGGATTATAAACCCTGTAGTTTCTGCCAGACCTACCAGTACATGAAAAAACAATCATGTTTTATAAATCCTCTTAATGGCAAGACAGAACCAAACAGGGGTACCATTGATTGCAATACAGAAAGGGTGCTCTACCTCTTACAATATTCTTGTGGCTGTTTTTATTTAGGCAGAACAAAAAGAAAATTAAGACAGAGGATCTATGAACACATGAATGCCATTAAGAACAATAATCTGACATATGCTGTTACTATGCATGTCTACAGTCAGCCTGCTGTTTCACATAAAATCACCATAACTGGTACTGAGAGTATACCTAAAAATGTACGAGGGAGTGATTTAAACAACATACTGAACTGCCATGAGCAAGAATGGATTTATAGAACAATAGCCATACGGTATCCAGGGTTAAATGGCAAATTTGAAATCTCACCATTTTTATTAAGGGGAAAAGTAAATCATTATTAAAAGTCCCCCATATCTTGGCTGATGTTTTAATCTGTGGATTTTATAATATATCGATTTCATACAAGAAACTATTTCTTTTTTTGATAGGTGTCTGCAAACAATCAAATGCATAAATGTATGTATGTGCAGATCAGAATATATGGAGAACAGTTCTTAATTGTCTTTTTATTTTTAGCTAGGTCACTGGAACTCCTCAGAAATTGAAGCCCAGGCATGTGAGGACAACCTATGATATTTACTAAAGTAAAAAAGTTAAATACATTGAGAATAATAAAGTTTAACACATTGAGTTTATAATATTGAGTTATTAAAATATATCTCTTCTATAAATGGCATTATTTACACTGTTTTGTGGTTTTAGGTGGTATCTTATATAGAGGTTAATCAATCAATTGCCTTTATACTGGTTCTAGTGATTGTGTGCATTTTTTCATTTGTCGAATTAGCACATGTGATCAAATAAGTATCTTGTATTAAGGCACCTATGTTTGCAAAAGTCTAATAGCTCTGAGGATGCCCTGTAAAGAGGGTGATATGTAAGCTAGCAGTGTGCTTACACTGCTGTCCTTAACTGGTCGTTCCATGTTATGAATGCTGAATAAAAGACTGGTGATGGAATAATCCTTGGACCCAGTTTCTTCTTGTGTGGAATCCAGTGTGATTGGTGAGTGTGGTTGTTTTATGGTTTCTGGCTCTAAGTTCTCAACAGCTAGCACCACTATTCCAGTGCTTACCCTATTCAGTACCCAAGAAGGTATGTTATCCCAGCATAACACCCACCCTGAAGGGCATTATTTCTATTATACAATGGCTCAAATTGAAAGAAAAGTAAAAAAATATTAAAAGGTTTATTAAAAGCATGTTTTTGTGTAATTTTTTAAAGGGCAGGAATACTTAGTAAGAAAATAGGGCAAATTTTTGGTTTTTGCTAATAGGTGAAGCTGCTGGGATGTCAGTGCAAGCCTGTGGCTCTGCAATGGATCCCTAGCCTGTTGTTCTGGTGGCACAGTTTGTGGAAGAAAAGAGAGTTAGTCTTCTGTACTGTATTTTGTTTTCACTTTAAAAAGGGAATGGGGACTTTGTTGTTGTCTTTGTATATGAAACTGGAAGTATGCACTCCCCCCTCTGGTCCATGTTTTTCAAGTTAGACTGTGGCTGTTGTCGGCTTTGGGTCATGAACAGTGTGGGGCAAAACATTGTGTACAGGAATGAAGTGGCAAAAACATCACCACCCTCAACACCACTGGCATAACAGAAAGCAGCCAGTTATAGTGCAGGGACACAGACTGCAGGGGTGAACACCGACCACCGAAACAAAGGCGGACAACACAACACTGCCCGAAATGCTGCTGGCACAACAGAAAGTAGGGAGGAACAGTGCAGGGATGCAGACCACAGGGGCAAACACTGACTGCTAAAACAAAGGTGGACAACACACCACCACCAGAAATGGCACTGTCATGCCATGAGGCAGGATACATCAGTGCTGGGCAGAACTCCACAGGGTAAAACAATGGCCACCACACACACAATGACACCAGTACAGCAGTGGGCACCAGTGCCCATGCAGAGCACAGGGGAGCAAGGTGAGGGAGGACAACAGGGGCAGGGCACCCCGATGTGAGCACTGCATGCACCCCCCATGTGTGCCACCAGACAAGGATTCCCATAGGGGGACGGTCCCCAGACAGTGACGGACAAGGTGGCCACATGGCAATGAGGCCGTGGGTGTGGAACGGCGGACCACTGGTGGCTGTGGGACTGCCATGCCACAAGGAGGCAGCCAGATGATGCAGATACCCCATAAAACATGTACCCCCTGAATGACATATGGCAGAGTGGGACGAGGGGGACACGGCCAATATTGTGGTGAGGGTACCGTGCAACCAGGTGGCAACGGCTGGCCACAATGTGCAAGGGCAACCCCATGGGGGACATGACATGGTGCGACCATGCCACTGGTAGACAAGGTGCATTGGGCTGTGCAGGCAGACACTGCTACCCACACATGCATGCAGAGACTGCACAGCCACCGACGACATGGCCATGTGATGGGCAAGGGCCATGCATGGTGGTGGCACACCTGTACAGACCTGGGCTGCAAGTCAACCGTGTGTGTGCTGCAGTGGCCAAGACCAGTGCCAGCAAGCTGGGGTCACAGGGACAAAGTGTGACCAGTGTATACCCCGTGGGCTGTGCTATGATGCAATGAACACCAGACATGGAAACATAGATGCAAACAGTATTTAATGACAGCATCACTAGTGCACAGCTACAGTACACACACAGTGCCCCCGCCAGCAGACTACAAGCACACTGACCACGCAACCCCGGTGAATACAGCACACACCCTCCACCAATGCATGACTGGGTGGTGCACAGGACAGGTGACCAGCGTACCATGCCACCACAGCAAGGCACGGACACAGACATGCACCTCATGGGGCACACACCCCTTGGACAATGCACTGTCCTCGGGCAAGGCACGAACACAGCACCACCACCACAGCCAACACATGCAACAGCAGTGGCAGTAACCCCCACAGGTGTGGGTACCCCAACCACCCCACAGTGGCTGACGTGAGGATGGCTGCATCACCCGGAGCATCCCCCCCTGGCAGAGGCAACATATTATCCCCATACCAACACAGGCATCCCCTCCCAGGGCAGATGCTGCACATTATTCCCATACCAACACAGGCACCCCCCAGCAGAGGTAGCACATTATCCTCATACCAACACAAGAACCCCCTCAATGATGTACAGTACCCCACTGCCCCACATCAGTTGCACATGCACCCCCCCCTCACAGGTGTGGCCAGTAGCACACAGCACTGGTGTTCGGCAGTCATGAGCACACATAGTGGAGTGGTGCATGGGTACAGCCACGGGTCATCTGCAGCCAGCACAGTGGGGTCATCAGCCACAGAAGCAGGCATGTGCATGGTCACACCTGCAGCTGGAAATAATGTGCAATGCCATGGAGATAGTCATATGTGGTCCTGGTGCTGTACTCCCATACAATGTGCTGTATGTGGTCCTTCACATCCTTGTACCACTTTCACGATGGTGGTGCATAGTGCCCAATGATACACTGTTCAGTCTTCATCTCATTGAGCCTCTGCTCCATCTTTAGGGCTTTGATGAACTTCCATAGGCTAGGGTGGCATGCACCTATGAGGGTGCTGAAGGCACAGTGCCACACTTCCACAGAGTCCTGGCCACATGATAGCAGCTCCTCAGGTTGATGGGGAAAATGGGATGCCTGCAGACACCGCTGCGGACTCGCCACCCTACCCACGTGTCCTCAAAGTAATCGACGATTGGGGCCAGCAGCTCATCGTGTGTGAGACAAAGAACTCATATGACCTGAGCACCTTGGAGACAGTGGACACCTCCCCTGGAGGGATGAAGGCAAGGGCAGGCAGCAGGCGCACATGGAGTGCAAAGTCCTCATCCTCAGTGTACCATCGCATGGCCTCGGGGACCTTCTGGACCTTCCTCCACAGGGCTTGGCACAGATGAAAGAAGCAGCCATGCTGGCTGGCATCTGAGAAGATTGAGGCAGAGGACTTAATTGCAGCCTGCTCGAAGTCGATGACTATTATGGATAGCTTGAGGCCTGCGTACAGCTCCTTCACTACTGTGAACACCCTTCTGTATGTCATCCCTGTCTTGTCTGGCAACAGGATGAACACAGTGGTTACTGCAGTGCAGTATTGTACCCCATGGATGGTATAGAGCTGCACAAACTGTGGTGGTGCAGTCTTAAATGTGCCATTTGCATACCATGTTGTGCACTGTGACAACAGCTGCAGGTTCTTGTCAGTGGTGTAAATCAGTATCCTGGAGGCACCACCACTGTCATGGAGCAGGAAGTGGGAACCATGGTGGGTCACACTGTACACATCTGGGATGGTGAGGTCCTCTAGTGATGTTGGCAGGGGTGGTGGCTAGCATGCAGCCATCCACGCACAGTGGACACTCCATTTCAGGAGGTGGACACAGGGCATCCTTCCACATGCAGTGGTGGATATGGTGCTGCTGTATGCTGCCACCACCTGGTGTGGTGTCTCCATTGTCTGTATGGACCTCTGTTTGATGTCTGTGACAGCCTCCCGGAAACCTATGGCCCTGCGGTGAGGGACATGGTTGTGGCTGTTCACGACCCTGATGACCTCATCCCCTGCAGTGTGGACACAGCTAGAGCATTTCCCCCTGTAATAGTCTACGCACTTCCAATAGGTCTTCTCAGCCAAGTTGCAGTCCTAATAATAGAGGAAGCCCTCATGTTGCAGTAGGGTCTTCCCCTTTTGGCTTGTCACATAGGTCAGCGGCATGGTTCTGTGACCTGTTCTCGCACCTCCCACACAGTGGTGCTCCTGTGCACAGCTCTCCCATGCACCTCAGTGCAGTATGTCTGCTGTGCTGCTTTATGGGCCTACTGCTGGGTGTGGGATGCACCGCACCTGCCCTGGCTGTCCCCACCCTGCTCACAGGTGCGCCCTATTAGCACTCTTTCCCTTTATTATTGCCACACCCCCACCCTATGTGTGTCATCATATCTGTTGGCATGGCTCAGGCACACACTGTGTGTATCGCATGCTCGTGCCACTAAGGAACCATTCCCCTTGCTGTGAGCAGCAGCACTACTCCTGTGTGGCCCACCCACCCTTGCAGTTGTGTGTGGGGCATCGGTGGGTGTGGGTGTTCTATCCTGGTCCACACACCACTTGTCATTGTCCTGTTACTCCTCTCCCGTGTCCTGCACACCCGTCCTGTGGCCTGGTCACCCATGTGGCCTGGTAGTAGCATTGTGGCTAGCGCGCCACCATGTCTCTTCTGAGTCCCTACCAGTTGATCCTGTGCTATGCTTACCTGCAGATATGCCCCCCCTTCTTGGGGGGCCTTCTATCACCCTGTGCACCTTCAGCCTCCCTCTGTGCACCAGGTGCCTCCCCACCTTGGGTCCTGCGCTGTTCCATGTGTGGCCGTCTGCTAGTGGCCTGTTCTGTGTGTCAGTTTGTGAGGCCTTGTATGTGCTTGCTGCTGCTGATGGGCTCCCGGTTTTAGTGATGCTTGCACCTCCTCACCATCTGGTGCCTTGTGCATGCCTACATTGTTGCTGCTGTGGTGCTGCTCTTTGTTTGGGGATCAGCGGTGTTTGCACTGGGAGTTGTTGTGTCCTCCACAATGCTTTTGTTCACGGTGTTGCTTCTGCATTGATTTTCCTGCGATGTTTCCTCCACAATGTTCCTGATCCAAAATTGTTGTTGTCTCATTTAGCTGGCATGAGTTTTGGTGGAGATAAAAAAACAAAAGAACGTCAAAAAAAAAAAAAGGCCAGTAAGTGATGTTTTTTTATGGCAACAGTGCACCATCAACTGTCCGCTCTGCTCGTTTGTGTTCAGTCAGGATGTTGTGTGATCAGCTGCCTGCCTGTCAGTGCACCATGTTCAGAGTGGCATTTTGCTTCTCCTGGCACACTTGTTATCTGTTTTGTACCAGGAGAGTAATACAAAGTGTAACACATCTTCAGCGTGTTTACCATGGGTGCCAACCACCGATTCTGAGGGCAGGGACTGCACATTCAGAGTGGGAGTGGGGAGTACTAGAGCTGATCGTTGGGATGGCTGTGGAGCGATTTTTGTATTTTACACTTAACATCATCATTAGTGTGCTGGGACTAGAGCTGGGATGTTATACTGGGATAACATCCTGGCTCCAGTCCTCATCTAACCAATCAGGGAGCAGCATTCTTTCTTGCCATTGTATAATATAGATTTATAAGGGAGCCAGACAAGTGACTCTTTGCATGAGCCATTCCAAGAGTGATGATCACAAAAAGGAGGATGGCATCTGCAGGGCTAACTGCACAAAAGACATCAGGGGACTCTGTTCAGGTAATATTGGGGAGAAGCCTCCTTCAGGAGTACAGATCCATGGCCAGGTGGAAAAGGGTGAGCAGCTAGTAAAGTAAGACCACTTCCTAGTGCACTAAAACAGCAAGGTAAAATAGGGTTTTACTGAAGGGAGCCAAATCTCCACCTGGGCTGAGGTTTTGTTCATGTCTGTGTAGGACATTGTAATTTATGTACTTTTGTAGTAACTGCACAAATCTGTAGTTGAGGTAGGATTTCATGGCTACCTGTTTGAACAGTGGAAACTTGGAGTGTTTTGTTGAAGGTTACTAAATCAGGCTCAAGAAGAGGGAAGGGTGAGAAGATGATGGGAAGAGGTAGGTGAACTTACTGAAAGAATATCTGTATTCAATGTTTATGGCAGAAGACAAGGGCCTACTGCTGGACTGCAGCATAAAAGCCAGTATGGCATCATTAGCAAGTGCCAGTGTGGAGCCCAGAATGAATGAAGGAAAGGGTGTTGAAGGGCTTACAGTCACTGAAGTGGGATAAATCAATTGCCCCAGACAGGATGCATACAATGATGTTGAGTGACACTGCACAGGTCCTAGCAGGTATGTAGTAGACCTCTTTAACTGCTCCTTAGAAAGAGTGTGGTGCTTGGGAATTGGAGGACAACAGATATGGTGCCCCTGCAAAACAGTGGGAGGTGATATGTCTTGGGCGGTATACTGTATACAGGGCGACAGTAATTAAGTGCTTACAAAAAGGGTGACTCAATCATGGCGCCTGTGTACAGGGCTACCTGGCATGGTAGAGAGCCGATACCAGGGTGGGCGAGGTAAGGGAAATGGATGTACGTGCATGTATATATGCACACGGGGGGAGAGGAAGGGAAGGGAAGATATGTGGGAGGGGATGTGGTGGGCAGCTGCTCAGCTGGACTGCTAGCATAGTGGGGTGGGTGGTCACTTGGGAGATGCAGGGTGCAGGGTTCGGGACTGGTGTGATGCAGTTTTTTTTTTTTTTAGCCAGCAGGTGGCTTGTTATTTTCCCATGTTTTTCACCCCCCCCCGACATGCACCCCCTGGAGTTGAGAACCCATTAGTAGAGGAATGCATAGGGTGAAGCCTCTTCA
This sequence comes from Neoceratodus forsteri, assembly GCA_016271365.2. NCBI lineage: Eukaryota > Metazoa > Chordata > Ceratodontiformes > Ceratodontidae > Neoceratodus > Neoceratodus forsteri. Next base: position 1,012,019,348 of record CM028129.1, on the reverse strand, counting down.
TTAAAAAACCCATAGTTCTCGAACACCTGTCTTTGTATCCTTGCCACGAGGTGCATCACCGAAATTCATTTTTGGCGATGTACACTCGCAGTAATGGTGATCACTATTCTGCGATCGCCATTATAATATGAAACTGTCCTGGGCAGTTATAGGCTGGTCAAGTCTGATGTCTCCAGTGGGAAAACTATTGAAATCAACAATAAAGGAATGGCTGGTAGGGTTTTTGGAGGCAAATGGTCTGCAGGACTCGACGCAGCATGGGTTTACCAGTGGGAGGCTTTGCCAAAGCCAGTCTTTGGGCCTAGGCTTTTGACAAGTTTGTTGACTTGGGAATTCCCTGTAAGGAGTGAGTCTACCCAGAAACCTAAATATCTATATTTCCCAATCATTTCCAGGGTGTTCCCTCTGTGGTAGTAATGACCAGAGGGGCAGAGCCAGTGTAGCTTTTCATCCATGGAGCAGACCCAGATACCATAGCTTTGGTCTTTCCCACATTTAAAGTCAGTTTCGAGTCAAAGAGAAAGGCTTGCAAGTCATGAAATCCCTTTTGGAGAAAGGTCGGCATAAGAGGCTCTAGAGACACAGGGCACAGTTTCCTCAATAGTACACCTAGTAGCCCCCTCGACATGCTGACCCAGTACAAAGTTATTTATATTCTTTTTCAGTGTACGGTATGTGCTGAATGTGAGAGATGGGTGGCCGTTCCACTATTCTTGATAGGTAAAAATGTGTATGTTACCGAAATGTTATCTTTTGCAGACATTACCTATTTTGCTCCCAGATAAATATTTCAGGGCAGTAAACAGCATAGTTCACTCTTTCCTGTGGAAAGGCAAATCCAAATTGGATCCATAGTGTAATACTGCAAAACACGTGGCAGGACAGGGAAATGGCCTTCCCAAACTTTTCATTTTACTGCACGGAAGCCCAACTAGCCTTTTTCATGAGGGGTAAAGAAGGATTACAGTCTGGCTTTGAAGCTGATAGTGGGAGGTGCACAGAGTGGTTCATCTGTGGAAGATATGCTATCCCCTTCACTCCAGACATTAGTTGTGGATATGGCACAGAACCCTTTTGCCCAGACCATAGCTGCCTTTAACTCCAAGCTTATAAAATAACAGGACATAAGCAAAGTTTATCCCCAGTAGCTGTGCTCATATGCATCTTTAGAGGCATGTCAATACATGATGTTTTTCTCCATCAGGCCCTCCTACACTGGAGGGGACTTTGTATAGTAAGGTTGGAGGACCTTTATTAAGATGGGTACGCTTTTCCTTTCTGAATTTAAAAAGACATTATTTGCTGTCCCTTAGTAATTTTTTCACATGAGAGTCAGATGTTATCTAACCCAACCCAGGAAACAACATGTAAACATGCCTGATCGCTCCCCAGTAGAGCATATCCTATTTATAATCACAGCCTAAGATAAAGCCCCAAAAGCTTTTTATAAACTTCTGTTAGGGAATTATCTTCCCACTCTAAAGGTGCAGCAGTAGTGAGAGGAAGAACTCAGATTACTTGAGAAATGCAAGGCAGCTGCCAGTCATGCCCTCTTTTTCTCCAGTGGTCATTCATGCATATGATTTGCTGTGTCCAAACATTGTACCCTTCTGGCAAAAGGTCAATAAAATGATAACTATGTTGTTGGGCACTTGAGACCCGGCTCTCCACTAGCATTCCTGCAAGTGGAAAAGTGATTGTGCAGGATAAAGAGGGGAATTCTATGTTGTGGGATCTGAATGCCAGGAAAATTGCAGCCAGGCACTAGCTTAGCTATGATCTCCAAACCATAATACACCAGTCACAAACCTTGTTGACTTGTCTCAAGCTTGATCAGACTCAGTTTATTGCTGATTCTTATGCAAAAGGATTTGCAATTATATGGGAACCCTTGATAAAAACCATTAAAAGGGGTGAATTCCTAAGTTAGTTATAGAATGGGAATACAGATCCCTCTTTGAATGTGGGATGGCAGGAGCACACTTGGATGGAGTGCCCCTGTCTTACCTTACTGATTTGAATAATGTCAGGAGTTCATCAAAAGTTTTATTGTGATAAGACTTTCATGTTTATCCACCTTAGCATCTGTGTGCAGCTATTTTCATGCATGTCAGATAATATGAATACAGGTATAGCTAGTACTGCTGCCTATTTCTTAGAGGTAGCATGATGCATGTGTCATGTATCTGTATGCCCATCCAGCATGAAAATTGAATAAAGTTTACAAAAAAAAGACAGAAATGTTAACAAGGTTACAGTGGTGCTCAGTAACAAGTTCTAATATGTTGCAGCATGTCAATCAGTAACTCTCAAGAACTCCAGTTATCTATAGTTAATCATATCAACCTGACAACTATTTAACACATAATGATTCTTAGTGTTATTAATAGTTACAACTACGGGCATTATGATATCTTCAATTATAGTGGAACTGGTCACTGTGTCCAGTGTATGTGTCCTAATGCATGACTCTTCTGACCTTATTCACTCACTCACTCACTCACTCACTCACTCACTCATGCCTGCAAATACCATATACAGTAAGGGGTTGCACACTGGGCCAGAGTGACATTTTGATTTTACTAGCAAGTCCCATTAAATAATTTTTTTTCTTTTCTTTTTTTTTTTTACAATTGCAAAACTATATGGGAAAAATAAAAAAAAAGACTTTTACCATTTCAAAGTGTTGAATTTTCTGGCTTTTATCCCATGCACTGGCTAATCTGTGGGCTATAAAATGTTGCTGGTTGAAGTTCTGGCATATTTTTTCTCAGTCTAAGAACAGTTGACTTTTTCTTCTAAGCAGATCAGGGTGTGCAGAAAAAACATTCAGTTACAATACTTAGAAAAAAAATATGCCTGAAAAAATATTAAGAGTGAGAATGACAAAATACATTTTGCACAAATCAGAAAATGAGGAGAAACTTCCATAATTTCCCCAAATGGCACTTTTTTCCATCACTCATTTTGTAGAATTTTATTACATTTTGTCAAACTTGCAAAGGTGATCTCCACAAAGTTCAGCACAATGATGCAAGCCTTTCTGACTCATATTTACTTTATTCATCATGAGTGGCAAGTGAATCACTTTCATGGCCATTGACTGAACCTGTGCTATTAATGTCTTCACTGCAGTATTGGCTTGACAAAAAGCAGAAAGGGGCTTTGCATTTTATAACAAAAGAAGAGCAGGTTGAAGATTGTATTTATTTATTTATTGAAATGTTTCACCAGGAAGGCACACTGAGCAACAAGTCACTCGTCTTCAGGTACGACCTAAGGGGAAGGGGTACAATAGGAGTGAGACATTAAACATTCAAGTTACAAGATCAACATTAACATACAGTTGTAAGGCAGGTGTTACAAGCAGTGTTACAACAGTATTGTGCATAATAGGTAGAAGAGTGGACAATAAGAAGTGCAGGGTTAATAAGTAAACAAATGCTTACATGAAAGAAAAGGGAGGAAGGAGAGGAGGGTGAGATGGGGGAGAGGGAAGAGTCGAGTTCAAGTTAAATTCAAGTTACAAGATCAACATTAACATACAGTACAGTTGTAAGGTGGGTGTTACAAACAGTGTTAAAACAGTGCTGCACATAATATGTAGAAAGAGTGGACAATAATAAGTGCCAGATTAATAAGTAAACAAGTGCTTACAGTATGTGAAAGAGAAGTGGAAAAAGGATAGGAAAGAGTGAGGTGGGGGGAGTGGGTAGAGTCGTGTCCCTGGAGACCCCTTCAGGATGCGAGGAACTCTGCAAGGAGACTGGGGGAACCAGAGAGAAGGGGATAGGCAGTGTCCCAGAGAGACCCCTTCAAGATGTGGGGAACCCTGCAAGGGTGCGATGGAGCTAGACAGAAAGGGGGATAAGGCTGTAGGGATTAAAGAGGGAGGAGAAAGAGAAGGGGAGATGTGACTTAAATGCTGGAGGGGGAATAGAACCTAACCCAAGAAAGGACCCTTCAGGGTGTGGGGTACCCTGTCAGGGGATTGGGGAAGATCAGCAGATAGGGAGTAAAAGAGTGATAGGAGAGGGAGAGAGTGAGAATTAAACCCTTGAGAGGGAGAGAATTCACACCTTTGGAGGGGATGCGGCCTAATCAATAGTCCATCAGGATGCATGGACCCATGGGGAGCATTTGGGGTCCCCTTGCATTCTGTGAGGGATCAAAGGAGGCCAGTAAGGGGGAGTAATTTGGGGGAAGGGTAAGAGAGCTAGAAATTTGGGGGATGTGGGTGCATAGGGTAAAATGAAGGTGACAGTAGAGGAGTAGGGTTTATCAGGGCTCAGAGGAGGGAATTAGGGAGGAACATGGCAGGACCAGCTGGGTGCAAATTAATTATTGTGGGCAGAGCTGATGAAGTAGGCAGAGGATGAGTGCTGGATTTGAGTGGGGAGGGAATTCCACACTTTTGGGAGGTGATGAGAATAACCAGATTGGCCAATTAGGGTGGATCTGCAGGGGTGCAGGAGTTGGTTGATCTAAGGGAATGGGAGGATGGGGTGGTTGTTATAAAGGAGGAGGTGAGGTAGGAAGGGAGCTCACCCAGCCAGTGCTTGGAGATGAATTTAGCACAGTGGGAGAGTCGCCTATTTGTAAAAGAGGGGAAGGATAGGGCATGATAAAGATCACAGTGGTGGGTGGGAGAAGGGGCATCCAGGGCAAAGCGGCAGAAGGAATTGAAGAGGGTGTCCAGTCTTGCCAGGGAGGACTTAGGGGCAGCACCATAGACTACGTCACAGTAATCAAAAATAGGCAGTACCATGTTCTGAACAAGTTCACACCTAGTGTAGAAGGGATGCAACTATGGTTCCTGAACAGGGCACCAAGCTTGGGGTGCATTTTTTTCTGGATGGCATCAGTCTGTCCAGAGAAGTTTAGATGCTGGTCCAACCAAACACCCAAGTACCTGAAGGAGGATGTGTCCTCAAGTAAAGTCCCATCAAGGGTGTGGAAAGTGGGTAGGGAGGGAAGCCTAGAGAGTCTCTGCCTAGTGCCACAAGATGGCACATGTGCACATCACAATGTTTCGGTAGTAGTACCTACTGAGATCCACCTTCCTCATGTGCATGTCCAGGCTAGCCTTAAGTCATGTACATTTTTCACTATTACCATGACTTCTGGCAAACCATTCCACACCCTCACTACTCCTTTCATGTGAAAAAGTATTTTTTGCCATTGTCCCTGAACTGTTTGACCTGGATCTCTAGTACATGCCTTCTAGATAAAATTTCACCCCTTTCAATTCCAATGCCAAACTCAGTCTCAAATGAGCATTTTGGCAGTCTGCAGCAAACATCATTTTGAAGTTGAAGTGTTTAGCTGTTACCAAGGGCACAACAGAGAAAGCCATCTGTTCTACAGTATTGCTCCTTAGTAACTTGGTATAAATAAGAATGAAGTAAATAAGCACAAGAAACTAAATCGTAAGACATGCTGTAACTTGATAGATTTCTTAGTGCTCAACTGCACAGATTAGAATTTGAAAAGGCCATGGATCAAGGCTGTACTTCCAAGTATTCTTGGCTGGCCCTAAAATGTGTCTAATTTAACATTTTTAAGGAGCAATTAAAGATGCATCAGAATGGGTGAGTCACAAATAAAGTATTGAGTAAAATGCATTCACTTCTTTCATATACAACCTATACCATCAGGCACAGTAACAAATCAGTGCAACAGCAAATCCTTTTGTACCAAATGTTTTTCTGACTGTTTACGTAAGTATTCATTGTGCCAGAGTAGATCAGGTGAGAGCTGCTGCTGTTCGTACCTGATTTGTGCTGCTGCTGCTGCTGCTAACCCCCTATGTAAAGCAGGTAATCTTGGACATCTTTGTCTGCATGTTTATTCATTTTGTTCATAGGCATTTTTTCCTTTGTTCTGTTTACTGGCCTGCTTGTTGGGTGGTATTCAGGCAGTTTGAACTGGTTGCTTGAAGACTGTCAGCATACAGCATAAAGATTGGGCCTTTGTTGACTTGCGGGTGCCGGCCTCCTGTGGGTATGTGGAGCCAGGTACCTCTAAAGGTACGTGATTATAGTGGAGATCTTCCTGGTGACAGTCCTCCAATGAGGGGGCAGTGGCTAGGGAAGAATTTGAAAGCAGAGCCTCTCCAGTGCTGACCTTCCAGTTTTGGGCATTGGAAACCCAGATCTCCTGGAAGCAGCAGCTCTGCTGTGGCAGTTCCCCTTGGTTAGGGATGCAACAGTCTAGACAGCCTGAGGGTGGAACCTTGCCAGCAAACATTTTCGGGTATGATAGGCAGCAGCCTGGCTAAACTGGGAGCTACAGCTGTGCAAAGCAAGTACTATTTGGAACAAATACACATAAATATGGTACTGTGCTTTTATTCAAATACAAATACCACTCTTAAATATTTGTATTTGTCTTACACAACAAAAAGTACTACTATACTTTGGTTGAGGCCAGTGTATCCCACATAGGATGGTTACTGCAGATACCATGAATGCATATTTTATTTATAAATCCATATATTCCATTGATACCTCCCAAAATCACCCAACATGAAAACAAATATTGATTCAAATACAAATAACAGACACCAATACAAGTATAAAAGCCAGCCCTGTGCACACCCCAACTGGAACTATTTTTCCCCAAATGTACCATACTGAACTCAAAAACCTGGAAGAGATGGCTCCCATGGGCTAGTAGTAAGGGACTCCCGTGCAACCTTGTCTTAAGATTCCAGATTTCTGTGGGCAGTTTTAAACCTTGGATTTTAACTCTTTGTGCCTGTTTTCATTTAGGTTGAGCCTGCCTTTTTGTTGGATAATTGTGTATGTTTGTTAACATGATAAATGTAGTATTTGCACAGCATGTGTTATTTTGTGTTGTATGTGTGATTATGTATGAACTTCAGCTGTTAATTTTACCTATGGTTGCTATTTGCCATAATAAATATAAAAAGGTATATGACAGTGATGAGCCAAGGCCAGAGTTACTTCAGTGGAAAGGCTGAAAACCAACATTTTCTCCTTCAGAATTTGAATGTTAAAGTTTTGGGGCACTTTAGGGGAACTTAGACCCTCCAACAAATGAACTGGGAGAAAAAACTCTAGCGCAGGGCTAGACCCATGGCCTACCACCCCACTAGACATTTCCCACATTCTACTCTCTCTTTCACTGTTTTCGTATACACATTATCTTCAAAAACGAATGAGGCACAGTTGGGAAGGAGGGAAAGAATTGGCAGAATCATATATGATGTTAGACAAACTGATCAGTCAATCTGCCTAGCATCATCAATTATGTGACCCTCTCTGCTCCCAAGCTTATCATCAGATGACTATATTAAACAGAAAGGAGCAGGTGCATTGTTTGGGGGTTTCTACAGAGATAGCTAGGATTTTAGAGACTATTGGTACCCACAAATCATGGACTGGATATTAGGGGAGGGAGGGCCCAATTAAATAAATATATTTTGGGGACAGAGGAGTCTAGCTAGGGAGTGGGATCGCTACTAAAAGATGCTGACAGTACCTGGCTCAGTGCCAAGAGCCTCCATCTGAAAAAAAAAATGTGTGTTGAAAATAGGAAGGTGGTGGCGTGCGGGAAGTGACTACAGTGGATTTTATACACCACTTTTTGATCTGCTTTACCTCTGTGCTATTAACTACATTGTGATCCAAAACGGAACTGATAAAAGAGGGGGTTCAATCATAGCCAAATTGAATTTGCAACTGCCACCTTATCTCATCCCTGGTCATCACTAACTGATCAATCTCATATTCATTCAGGTAGTTCAACTGAAATCATATTTTTACTACATTGGAGAGTGACTACATATAACTTAAAGGGGGAGTCCAGCAAAAATTGCTAGCATCAATAAATTCAGAATCTGGATTCACATATCCACAATCAGCCTCATGACAAAAATGAAATTTCTAAGTTACATTGATTAAAAGTTATAAGTCATAAGTCAGCCACAGACACAGGGATGCTAATGGGAGCCATATTTACAGATCTTACAATAGCACTTGACCTTGTTAATCACACCCTACTTAAATTCAAAAAATCATATTTTCAAAGGCAGAGAGTGCCGCAAGCCCCAGTGTACCAAACATATGAGGCATGGGACTATGACATTCTCCCTAGCGATTGCTGGATTTTTGATTCCATGTGCCAATGCACTTAAGTTAGGACCAACTCTCTGGCCTCTAGCTTGTGGCAATCCCAGGTACTCTTTACTGGGCTTGCACCAAATATTTGGCACAAGCTGCCATAAATTGTGTAAAGTGTCATAACTGAGCCTGACCTACTAAAATCTGGCACAGTCTGTGGCAAAAGGTATTGCACATGTGCAACAAAAGGTTTGATACAGGGCTTGATGCCAGCCCTGTGTCACCTTTTAAAAACATGGCCAAAATGTCATCTCTTGGGCTCTCCCCCACGGCCATCAGTTGGTTTTCCAGTTATCTTAGTGACAGGCAGCAATTTATTAAGTTTAACAAGGCCATTTCTACCTTAACTACCTCCACTGTTGGAGTTCCCCAAGGCACCATCTTGGGCCCCTTGCCCTTTACTGTCTGCATTAATGATACCCCTAACACCCCTTCTCACTGCAGCACCTTACTTTATGCTGATGACATAGTGCTATACTCCAGCACCAAGAGTCTGAAGGACATTAATGCAAAGCTCAATGCTGACTTTGACAAAGTTCAGACCTGGCTCATCCAAACTCTCCTAGTCATAAACGCTTCCAAGACTCAGGCCTTGTTTTGTGGGTCCACACATAAATTAAGAGTTGCACCACAGGTTTAGACATCTATTCCTGGATGGTTTCCTCTCTACAGTGGACTCCTTTAAATGCTTAGGCTTTACCCATTATCCTGCCCTTGATTTTACCCACATATCTCGAGTACCTGCAAGTCTGTAAATTCAAGCTTGGACTTGCCTACAAAATCAGTTATGCCCTGACCCCTACTGCTGGGTAGCAATGCCCAGGAGTCTTATTCCCTAGCATTTCATATGAGCTCACCTCATTTTATCAGGTCAGTACTTGTAACCTGTCTAAATGGAATGTCACTTACAATAATACATGTAGGTTTGCCTTATCCTCCTGGCTGACCCACCACAGCACGTTATACTCCAGTCTTGGATGGCTCCCCCAACCCGGCAACTTTATACATTAAGCTGTGTTATTTATAACATAATCAGGTCATCCAAACCTCCCACTTTTGCTGCTATGTTAACACCTTCAGACCACACCTACAGTACACCCTGCATTCCAATGATCTGCCTCTTATGGCCACACTTAAGTGCTCCTCTAAAATGGGTAAGCAGGCATTGCCTCATTTTCTCCTAGGGTGTGGAACTCCCTCCCTCCTTACCTTCATGTTTCTCAGTCCCACCCTAGATTTAAAGTAGAACTCCACCATTACTTGAGTTCTACAGATAGATGTTCTTGTACTTGGACTCTCTTTGTTATTATGGCTTTCAAATGTTCACAACCCATAATGCTGTGTACAGTATATATCTCTCACCATATTCTATTGCTGTCATTACCTTTGGCCTGCTGTTGACATTTATCGTTGGGCTGTATTGTGTTTTTGTACTGTCTTGTGATGATTTGCTTGATTCACACTTGTTGATCCTTGCCTGCACCAGTTGACTATGTTATGCTGATGCATATTGCGTCTTTGTTGCTTTTCTGTATTTTTGTAATCCTACGACATTGCTGCTTTTGTAATTTCTGTTGTCTTTGTTACTTCCCAAGTCGTGCCTGAAAATCGGCATTTTTTTCTTTAGTGCACCTACCTGGTCAATAAAAACTAAAGAAATCAATAAACAAAAAAACAATTGTAACCCTAATTTCACTGCTTGTTCAAAAAAGATAGCTTTTGTGAAGAGCTACTGATGATGTCATAACCAAAACTCACAGCCTAGTCCTCCTTGCAAGCTACCTTATAAGAGAAAATAGGGTGGGTAAGTGGTGAGTGCACCTTGTTTTTATTCATTTTTTGCCAGTACAGTGATGTTTGTTTCCTGCATGGAGAAGTAGGCTATGAGTTCTGGTTATGCCATCATCAGTAGCTTTTAACTATAACTGGCTTTTTTGAAAAGGGAGTGAAATTAGTGTTACAAAATGGCTCGTAAATAGAGTAACTTAGAGGTTGAATTATTGGTATGAGGCTTATTGGGGATACTGATTCAAATTCTGCCACGTAACAGTTTTGGCTAGACTCCGTCATCAAATGCTAATGCTACCAATGAAACAGTCACTATAGCCATTTCTCTTTCTCTCCTACTCCCTCTCTTTCTATATTGCTTTTTCTCTCTCCTCATCCCCCCACACACATGATAGATATGTATCAAAATGATGAGCCCTCTTACCCACAGAAAAAGCCATAAGATAGTTCTCCTTATGGTTTTGTACTGAATTGCAATATGCAGTTAACTGCTACGCCTAATTAAAAGCCTATGATCACCATAATAACACATTAACATCTGCAGACACACTACAAAGTACCTTATTATTATAACTTTATTAACACATGAAACAGCCACCTTAACACTTTATTAACAAATGATACCCACCTTATCATAGGCTCCGGTTTATATGGGTCCGGGGCAAGGCTCCAACAATATTCTATGAAAGCAGACCCAGCTCCACCAATAACGTTATAATCAATGTTTAGCTTGGCACTGTTATTTTTTCCCTGAGCTGCTGTGTGTGCACCCTCTGTGATCCCCTGCTGGCACGGTGAAGGGAGCAATCTGTGATCAACACCCGCCCCCATGCCTAATTGGTGCCATTAGTGCTTTTTTTCAGCCAGCCAATTTAAGAAGAAGAAGAAGAAAAATTATAGCGCTTTTTATACACAATGTATCCCAAAGTGCTTTTACAAACAGTGCTAGACTGGTAGTGAAGTGGCTGAATGTGTGGGGGTGGCCATATTGCACATCAACACCCACACACAGCCTGGACAGTTGCATGAACTTGTTTTATGGGCAGGGGAATATTGGTCAGGACACTGGGGAAAGTGCTGTACTCTCCAGTAGGGAGAATCACTGACCATTCCATGCGATGGCCACACTTGGTGAGCCAGTGAAGGAAATGGACGTCTTGGAGGCTGGACAGTGGGTCTCCTCCCCTGCCTCGGCAGCACCAGAGACCAACCACTTTTTCAATGCAAACACAATGATTGAGGATGCTCCTGATCAGACAACAGAATTAGCAGCTTTGGAGGAGGCTCAAATGGAAACATCAGACAATGCTACAGTCGGTAAGGCTCTTTTCTAATACATCAGAAAATGCTGATACGAATACTCATACTAAAGCAAACTTACAAACAATGCTTAGAGAGAAAGAAGCCAGATATTTAAAAAGGAAGAAGAAAACTCACAATGGCAATGCAGGAAATAACCAAGCAGGATTCAGGTGTTCCTGATGATCACCTGCTGCCAGAACAGGCTGGAATTGAATCCTGTGATGCAGTGGCATCCAGCAGCTCTGCTGCAGCTGCTTCAAACTCTGAAAACACTTCCCAGCAGGTGGCGGCATTGCCGAAGCAATACTCTTTCTCCCCACAGAATTGGGACCAGAATCTGTTTGTTTTCTCCGGGACCAAGTCCTGTAGCACCCCGATAGTAATGGTATGTACTGATGGAGGACCATCTGGCCTAAGATGGGTGCAGTCCTTCAATAACGTTGCTCCACTGCCACAGGAGTAGATAGTGGACTCAGCTTTATGATTAGCTGGCTGGGACAAATCTCAAGAAATGGGCAAATGGGTGTCAGGCACGTCTTCAATTTGCATGCCCATCTCAGAGACAACACCATCAAGTATGCCTCCTCTCCTACCAAGTGTCTCAGTACCTACTACATCTCCAGTACCAGTCTCAGACTCTGAGTTGGAAAATTTGAGCTAGGTGCATTGTCACCCCAAGCCTTCACACAGAGTTTACAACTGGCATCTAATCCTGTACTGCAACTTGGGGATACGGTACCCCAACCACAGGTTCTTGAAACTAACTTGGTTATACCATCAACACCTGAACACAGCACCATGCCTGGTGCTTCTGCTGGTCAATTACCAACTGACAAAGACCCTGCTATGCTACTTGAGGGCCCCAGGGTGGTTCCTCCTCAACCACCTAAACAAGTACCTTCCTCCAGACCATATGCCTCCCTATTTCAAACACCTATGTACCCCACAAAATGGCATAATGCAGTGTGCCTTCATTACAAAGGGGGGTCCAGACTCACCCCCAGACAGAGTGTTTGTGGTCAGAACCTTGTTTAAAAATCCATGGGCTTTTTTTGCAACCAATGTTTACGCCCTCTTTCATGTCTCTGGTGAGATGACATTTGACATAAGCTTCAAAATGAATAGTGGTCTGGAGAAATTCTGGACTAAATTTCATGCTTTGAAATGCACCCTGTTATGGACCCCTTTTGAGGCTGTACCCTTGACAAAACAAGCCTTCAAAATCATTACAGTATGGTTTAGAAATGAAGGGGTCAGTGTCTCAAATCTATTGTATTGGCTAAAACAGCTCTGCGTGGTTCAAGGATCCTCTGAAGCCATCTTTGACTCAGAATGTATATGGACTGGTGGATAGCAAGTTCAGGTGGTCTTACGAACCACAGACTCTGGGTTGAAACATTTACTGAACTGTTTTTTCTTGGAGCAGGTTAAGGGATTCCTATTCTATGCCAGCCAGCCAAAGGCCTGCTACTGTTGTGGGTCCAAAAGACATCTAAGCAGCTTGTGTGACAGGCTAAAATGTACAATCTGTGGTGCATTAGGTCACACTAATGGCCACTGTGTCAACTCCCCAGCTATGCCACCTATGTGATACCAGAAAGCACACCTATACTACCTGCCCATGGGCAGCACACAATCAGGAGAACCAGGCTGATAGTGAGGAACAAAGATTGCTTGTGTCACTTGCACAGTGATCAGAAACATTGGCCTCAGCTCCCCAGCCCAGGGCTCTGCTCCTCACCCACCTACCCCTACCCCCTTATAGTTGTCCCCTATGCAAGGCCAAGAGGTCATTTCAATGACCCCCATTCCAGATGAGCTAGATCAGGGGATAGCAAATGCATATGGAATAGAGACTCCAGTAGTTGTAACTTAGGACCCACCCCACACACTGACCTGGGATTCCCGTAACCTTGTCCATGAATCTGCCTCCACATCTAAGGATCTTGGAGGGAAGCCCTTCCCCCTCCTATCATGACAGACAGCAGGAGATGCTCTACTAGAAAATGGCAGGATTCTAGAGCACCACCTCCCAAAATATCTAAACCTAGTTCCCTCCCCTTAATAAACCATTTTGACACTCTGCATAAACCCTCAGATGTTTCAGGGAATGAGTCAGATGACTCCTCCCTTGGGTCTTCCCAACCCAATCAGTCTAAAGACACTGAAGAGCTTGCCATTGACACCTCAGAGTCTAGCAAAACCAGCTAGGCTGACAATCCCCCTGGCAAGCACCACAGGAAGGCTAGAGGGACAAAGAGCAAGAAGAATAAAAAACAGAATAGATGCATTTTTTGCTCTTTTACCTCTACTTTCTCTTATGGTTCCTGTTGTGTCACTTAGTACTATAAATGCTAACAGCAGTAAAAGACACAGGAAACAAGGGCTGCATTTTCCCATTTAATATCAAAGACGCAGCAATCACCTTTTACAGGATACCCAGAAATAACCAGAGATATTAAGGACTGGTATGTGGGGCCCTCTTACTGGTCAATAGGTTAGGATACCTGTTCTGGGGCGCCATTATCTTTCATAATGTAGAGTGCAGGTAATTAAAATCATTGATCTTGTACCTGGGGAGTCTTAATTTTGGACACTAGGGCTAACAAGGGTCTGTACCGTCGAAACATAGAAACACAGAAACATAGAATTTGATGGCAGATAAGGACCACTTGGCCCACCTAGTCTGCCCATTTCCCTACCTAACTGATAAGCTGCAGATCCTAGTTAACCAACAGCCTACTTCCTCCTATCCCCCACTAGAATTGCCTTATGTCTATCCCATGCATTCTTGAATTCCCCAACTGTTTTTGACTCTACGACCTCCTCAGGAAGGCCATTCCACGTATCTATTGTACAACCCTTTATGTGAAGAAATACTTCCTCACATTACCTCTGAGCCGTTCCCCCCTCTATCTTCAAACTGTGCCCTCTTGTTCTTGCACATCCCTTTTCTGAAAGATGCTACCCTCTTGGACTTTGTTGATTCCCTTGTGGTATTTGAAAGTATCTATCATGTCCACCCTCTCCCTCCTTTCCTCGAGCCTATACATCTTAAGCTCCTTTAGTCTTTCTTCATATGTCTTCTGGTGCAGACCCTGCACCATTTTGGTTGCCCTCCTCTGGACAGCCTCCACCCTGTCTATGTCTTTTCTGAGATGGGGTCTCCAGAACTGTACACAGTACTCCAGATGTGATCTTACCAACTGTCTGTACAGAGGGCCAACAACTTCCTGTTTTCTACTGGTGATGCCTCTCCCTATGCATCCCAGTATCCCCCCAGCCCTCCTTACTGCCTTCTCACATTGCTGGCCCACCTTTAGGTCATCTGATATGACTACCCCCAGGTCCCTTTCCATTTTTGTTGTTGTTAGTATCTCACCCCCCATTGTGTACTCTTCCCATGGGTTGTTGTTTCCAAGGTGCATTACTTTGCACTTCTTTGATTGAATCTAAACTGTCATACATTTGACTATTCCTTTAACCTACCAAGTCCCTTTTCATCCTTTCCACCCCACCTTGTGTATCAACCCTGTTGCAGATCTTTGTGTCATCTGCAAAGAGACATACTTTCCCTTCCAGTCCCTCTGCAATGTCTCTTATAAAGACATGAAAAAGGACTGGCCCCAGTACTGAACCCTGTGGTACCCCATTAGTAACCCACCTTTCTTCACCGTGGACTCCATTTACTATTACCCGCTGTGTCCTGTTGTCCAGCCAGTGTTTTACCCAGGCTACCACCCTGGGACCCACTCCCAGGCTGGCTAATTTGTTTATTAATAGTTTGTGCAGGACTGTGTCAAATGCCTTGCTAAAATCTAGGTAGGCCATATCCACAACCCCTCCCTGGTCTACTACCTTGGTCACCCAGTCAAAGAAATCAATTAGATTTGTCTGACATGACCTTTCTGCTGTGAATCCATGCTGCCTTGTGTCCTGTGCCCCACTGGCCTCTAGGTACTCAACAATTCTTTCCTTCAGAAGTGATTCTATCATTTTCCCTACCACTGAGGTCAGACTGACAGGTCTGTAGTTTCCTGCCTCTGTCTTGCTACCACTTTTGTGAAGGGGAATCACATCTGCCCTCTTCCAGTCCTCAGGTACCACACCATCCTCCCATGATTTATTAAAAAGGGTAGTCAGTAGTGTTACTAGTTCTTCCCTTCGTTCTTTTCTTTTATCACCTTATTAGTGTTTACGCACCTCAGACCAAGGCTGAGAGAATAGCATTATTTCAACTACTTCAACCATATCTGTTTTCGAAGCACAATGTGGTGGTAGGGGGTGATTTTATCTGTGGTTTATCCTTACAGAACAGATGTAAACAAACTGTTCCTAAGACAGTCTATTGTGATATGTCATGTCATGTCTTGCTCAAATTATTCAGACTGCAAATCTAGTGGATGCATATTTTTCTTTTCAAAAATGATCAGACTGATTGCAATGCTATGGTGTCACATCCGGTGTCTTGTTGGAACTGAATGAGACGATGACTATACACAGTGGATCTGAATGGCAGCAGCATTAGTGGAATGAGTTGTATGGGTTTCTTTCCTAGAACCAGACAGAGCATATACCACATATCGCACGGCACGTTTATAGCCTTCTGTTGTTTTTTCTATTTTTTTAACAGTAGCACTGACACTTAAAGAATCTCACCGCTACATGCTTCATTCATCCACGAGGCATGTGTAAAGAGATCTGGAGTGTAAAGGAAATCTCTAAACTCCAAGCACCACAAAAAAACTGAAGGCAAGACTTACAACGGTCAACCCAGGAGAAACCACAGCAACATCTGCCTCACCCAGACTTGGGTTTGATAAACCTAACAAACAACTCTCCTCCCTCCCCACTCCCGGATACTCTGGTAAGATTCTCTTCACATTTGTCTCCAGGCAGTATACAGTTTTACTGTGTTAAGAACACTTGTGCAAAGGACAGGATAGAGAATTCTATTTTTACTTAGAGCCTTATTGATATGACGGCAAAAAAAATGGCAGCAGGGGCAAGATCACAAGATACTAGGGAAAATAAAATACTAACCAGGAAGACAGTATCCAAATCTTTGGATAGACTACTGGATAAGGTACACAAGGGGAAGGGGATTGAGCAACAAGAAGCAGAGATTCAACAAAAGGTGGACCATTCAGGAATGAGAGGACAAGCAGAAAACCTCTCTAATACAAGGAGAAGAAATTTCAGCAAATAATCAGCATGAAATGGAAAAAGAAAGCAGGAACAGACGAGCAAAGTGGGGAAGTAATTTCAGCTGTAACAGCTCTTAGAACTGAACTACCTGAGGTACTGGGAGACATTAAAAATTCAATTAAAGTGGTTTCTGACTCAGTAAGCCAGTTAACAGAAAAGATGGATAATTTAACATTAAGAACTGAAGTCCTGGAGGAATGGGTCTCCCAAACTGAAAGTATAAATGCTCCTATTTTATTTATTTATTGTATAATCGGATTTACAACTTTTGAGCCAGCAGCTCATTTACAAAGGTATCTCGTTACGGAGAGGACACACATGGTTAACATAATTTACAGAGTACAGTCAAGACAGAATAACTGATTTTTAACACATTTACAGAACACAGACATACATAATCACATAGTTTTACATAGGTTGCATGAACAGAAATACATAGCATTACATACAATTGCTTGAACACATGTGTAATTAATAAACATTTCAAGTAGTACTGGCAGGTACTGGTAGAGGAGAGGGCCCGGGGAGTGGGGGTGGGTTGGGAGGGTGTTCAGCCCAGTGGGCCATGTCAATAGTGCCAGAAGAGCAGCAGAGTATCTTTTAGTGACAGGTGCAGCAGCGGGTGTTGAACAGCAGGTCTTGTAAGGCAGCTTTAAAGGGGACAATTTTGGCAGTGTTGGAAATGGCTGCAGGGAGTGAGCTGAACCAGGTAGGGGCTCTGTAGCTAAAGACCTCTGAGCCCAGGTGGTCCTAGTTCTGGGCACTAGTAGAGTGACCTAGTCCAAAATTCAGGTGGTGACTCTGGGGGGTGTAAATTGGATGCAGAAAGACACCCCGGTGGGGGGGAGAGAGCCCAAGTAGAATCTTCTTGGTTAGCAGGCCAGTTTGGTAGTGGATGCATTCGTCGAGGTTTAGGAGTTTGGCCATGTCATAAAGTTGACAGGTGTGGGGGAGTCTAGGGGCACTGGTCAGTAGCCTGCAAGCCTTATTTAGTGTGAGTCTAATCTTGCTGAGGGCAGTGGAGTCAGCAGCACCATATACTGAGAGGCCGTAATCAATAAGGGACATTACTGTGGACATGATGGCAAGCCTGAGGGCATCAGGTGGGTGGCAGTCCTTGTGCCAGTAGAGGATGCCAAGGTGTGCATTTGCAGAGGAAGCAAGGGCAGTAATGTGGGCATGAAAGGTGAGGACCGAGTCAAATGTGATTCCAAGGTATTTGCACGAGTAAACTTGTTCGAGAGGTTGACAAGTGCTGGGGAAGATTTGGAGGGGACTTTTGCTGGCTTTGTTCTGGTGGTGGGCGAAGAGCATTGCCTTAGTTTTTTTGAGGTTAATTACTAGTCTGCTCTTCTTGAACAAATTCTCAGCATCATTGAAAGAGGGCTGGAGGGAGTCTTGGAGGGAAGTGAGATTTTTGTGAGCTGCATAAATCACAGCATTGTCAGCATATAGTAGAATATTGCCAGAACAGGCACTAGGCAGGGCATCTAGGTACAGGCTAAAGAGTAATGGGCCCAGGATAGAGCCCTGGGGAAGCCCTGAGCAGATGGGATGGGTTTCTGAGAGCACCCCATTGTTTTTGACATGCTGGGAGTGGGCTGATAGGTAGCTCACACACCAGGCGAGGGGGCCAGCAGAGAAACCCTTATGCTTAAGGGCATTTAGTAGGAGTGGGTGGGAGATAGTGTCAAAGGCCTTAGAGAGGTCAATGAACATTGCCCCAACTAGGGAGCCGAGGTCCAGGGAGGTGTGTAGGAAGTTGGAGAACTCCATTAAAGCTGTGCCTGTACTGTGACCAGCACAGAAGCCATGCTGTTCTGGACACAGGATGTTATATTTTACTAGATATTCGGTGAGTTGGGTGGCCACCACTTTTTCTAAGGCTTTGGGGGGGGGGAGAATGGAAATTGGCCAATAGCTGCTGGGGGCGGACCGGTCACCACCTTTGTGAATAGGTGTGACTGTTGCAGTTTTCCGTGCTGTGGGGAATTGCCCCAGACAGAGGGATTGGTTCAGTAGATCCAAAAGTGGGACCAGGACTTCATCCAGGACCCGCTGGAGTATTTTTTGGTCCAGGGAGTCACTGCTAGGACTGGTGCCTTTTAGTGCTTCAAGCAGGAGTGGTTTGGTTTCCTGAACGGATACCTTGTGTAGGTAGAACCAGAGAAGCTGCAGATCTGAAGGCGGCGGGTTGTGAGTAGGGTCAAAAAAGTTACTCGGGAGGACAGGGCTAAGATCAGTAAAGGAGGAGTTAAGGTAGTCAGTGGGGTCAGTGATGGTGGCACCATTGACTGTAAGGTGGGCTGGAGGGGCGGAGCGTGATTTTCCAGTTATTTCTTTTATATTGTCCCAGAAGTTCCAGGCACAGCCCCATGAGGAGGTGAGGGTGGCCTGGTTATGGTTAGCCTTGGCTTTGCGGATGGCCCATGTGCACCTGTTCCAGGCAGTGTTATATGCCTGTCTGTCAGCAGCCCAACCAGTCTCAGTGACTATATGCCAAAGGTTATCCCTGTCCCTGAGTAGATGGAGTAGGATGGGGTGACCCAGGGTGCATCTTGTTTTTTGGAGCAGATCATGGTGAAGGGTGAAGAAAGATCACAGGCCTTGGTAAAAGCTTGTGAGAATAGGTCAAGGGCAGTGTCAACGCTTGTTGCATGGTGGAGGGGAGACCAATCAATGTGAGCAAGAAACTGACTGAGTTTTAACAGTCCTCCTGGGCGAAGGCACCTGCGGTGAGTGGTTTGGGCTATGGGTTTGGGGGTGGGGGTAGACCAGAGGAATAGGAAAGGGGAGTGGTCACTTAAAGAATCTGGGAGGACTTGAATATCTTGAATCTTTTGGGGGCGGTTTGAGACAATGACGTCCAGGAGGGTGCTTGTCCCTGAATTTTGGTTAAGTCTGGTGGGTTGTGAGACAAGTTGGGTCAGGTCCAATGCAGCGAATATGTCTCTTATCGGTGAGGCAGTGGGACTGAGCCAGTTTACATTGAGGTCTCCTACTAGGACTTGTTGAGCCTTATGGGGGAGGGAGGAGAGATATTCAGTGAGAGATGATATTGCAGGGGTCTGGTTCCTTGGGGGGATATAGGAGACTGTGAGATAGAGGGGGCTCTTGTATGGGTCTGGGGTGAGTTTGAGGGTAAGGGTCTGGGCACCATCTACAAGCTTGGGGGCAGGGAGGGCGTGGCCTACGATGGTGTCAAGAGCATAGAATGCACAACTGCCTCCACATTTACCTACTCAATCCTCACAATATAGGGTGTAGCCTGGGAGGAAGACAAAGGAGTCTGGGGTGGACTTAGTTAGCCAGGTTTCTACTAGGGCTAAGATGTCTGGTTGGTGTGATATAACCCAGCACTGAACGGCAGCACATTTTTTAAGCAGGCTGCATACGTTCATGGAGGCAATGTGGAGTCCATTGGACTTAGTTGGTGGATTGGTGGGGGCAGAGCCTGGGTTTGGGTGGATATTACCAGAGAGGAGTAATAGTATGACTCAGGCTCTAGCCCTGGGTGGCAGTTTGTTAGTTTCCTGTGGGTACGTTGAAGGGCCGCGTAGGCAGTGGGTGAACAGGGAATGGGCAGGGTTTGGAGGGTCTGGAAGATTCAGAGGTGGTGGAGCCAGGGGGAACCTGGGTCAGAGGTGGGGTTGGGGGCAGCAAGGGGTGGATGCAGGGGTCCAGAGTGCATTGACATGGTGGTGGGTGGGTGGGCTACAGTGGTAAGGTATGTGGGTACAACTGACCATGGGCATAGGCTGAGGTCTGGCTAGTGGGAGGTAGATTCCAGGAAGTGTAAGAAAATGATACATATAAGGTGGAGATTAGCAATCATGAAGCCAGGTAGCCTTGGAGTTAGAGCAAACTATGTTAAGAATCCAGACTCAACAAGATAAGCAACTGAAGGCATTTTTGAGCAAAGTTGCAGAAATGGAGGACCGTTTGAAAATAACAAACCTTAGAATTTGTAACGTACCAGAAGGCTCAAAAGGCTCTGGAGACCCCATACAGTTTTTTGAAAAAATTATCACCTAAGCAATGGATAGAACATACCTTGAACAAAAGACTACTTTGGAATGGGCACACAGAAGTGGGGCAAGATATGCTATGTCAAATCTTGGTTATCCCAGAGCTATTTATGTTAAACCACATAATTACCAAGATAAGGAAGCAATACTTCAAAAAGTGAGGATGGAAAGAGGGTTAAAATTTCACAATTTTTCTTTCAACGTATATCCAAACTTATCCACAGAGACTGTAAATAAAAGAAAATTGTTTAATCCCATAAAAAAAAGTTATTTGGAAGAGGGATCAAGTTCACAATGTTGTATCCGATCAAGCTGAGATTTGTGGTAAAAGGAAAGCTCACAATGTTTAATGATCCAGAAGATGCAGAACAGGCTTTTAAACAGACCTTTAATCCTCAGAATCAAAGCAGTACCTCATTCCAAGAATCAAACCCCAGATCCCATCCTTATACACAACAAGTAACTGCATCATTCTCCTCCCCTTCCTCCATAACAATTAGCAAATAAATAAATAAATAAGAGGAAGCAAGGGATACCCCCACCTACATACAGGAACGTATACAATATAACACTACTGCCTTACAAGCGGGGAGGGGGCGAATATTACAGAAGAAGAATAGAGGAAAAAAAGCTCTATATACAAATCAGAGAAATGGGGGAAAACATCTACAGTTTTCTGTTCTATAAAGGGACCCAATAAACAATGACATTTTTACATCAGACATCTACTGCGCATGGCGGGCATAAGAGATGACAGTTTTGTCATCTCAGCTACTATGGGGAGGGGCAGGAGAAAACCTTTTTCTCCAGCAAGGGTAGGGCAGTAATAGGGAGGGGGTGACGGGGTGTTTTGGAATGTATGGGGTTCAGTTTAATAGAAAGCTAATTAAAAGGGTCCAAGTTATAGACAGAAGAAAAAAGGGAGAAGGAAAACAAGGAAAAGCAAGATATTTTGTATTGGGTAAAGGCTATGTTCTAAGAAGGATGTACTATCTTCTTTTTGGATTATATTGGAGATCGATTGCAATGAATAAAATGACAATTAAAATAAAACTAGCAACATGGAATGTCAAAGGATTAAGAAATTGAGTAAAAATTAATAAAGTGATACATTTCTTGGAACATAGAGAGATTAATTGTATAATGTTACAAGAAACACAATTTTCTGAAAAGGAGTTTAAATGGTTTCAGAAAAGATGGGGCCCTGAGGCTTTTTCCTCATTAAACCAGTCAGCAAGGGGGGTAGCCATTTTCTTTAATAGACAAAAAATCAGCCAACTATTGTAAACATAAAACTGACGCAGGAGGTAGATATGTAATATTAGAACTATCTATAGAGACTTCTAACTTTACTTTTGTAGTAATATAGGGCTCTAATACTAATACTCCTCAACTGTTTTCAGAATTTGTTCTGAATATAACATAGTGTAAAGCCCCATATATTATAGGAGGTGACTTTAACCTTACACTTAACAGAAATGAGAGGACTTTGGCTACTAATAATTTATTTAAATCTTCAATTACTACCATCAAAAACTATAATGGAGACTTACATTTGATAGACCCTTGGTTACAACAAGAAAGGGCAATAAATACATTTTCATTTTTCTCACCTGTCTATAATTCTTACTCTCAGATAGACTACTTTTTAATATTGGAAAACCTACAATATTCAGTAAAAAAAGTAGACTATCCAGGAATTTATATTTCAGACCATTCTTCCTGTATTATGGACCTACAAAAAGAAGGAAATATTCAAAATTCATATACATGGAGAATGGACATTACAGCGCTGAAATCACATTTAGCTAAAGAGTCATTTAAGCAAGAAATTAATTATTTTTTTCTGATAATACAGAAATAGATACAAACATCTTTAATATATGGGAAACTTTCAAAGTTTGGGTAAGAGGTAGAATGCAAACTCTGAAATCTTATAGGAATAAAAAATGGAAAAAATCTAACACCAGTTAGAAAATGAAATGAAATACAAGCACTAGAGCAAATACATAGTTTCAGCTTTGATAATAATGTATATAACAAATTAACATCAAAAAGAGAAAGCTATTACAAACTAATAACAGAAAAAGCAGAAAAACAAATCCTTCAAACAAGATCAAACTATTTAACATCTGACAAACCATTAAAACTAATGTCATGGCAATTGAAAACAGATCAAGAAAACAATAACATTACTAGTATCCAACAGAAACATAGAAACATAGAATTTGATGGCAGATAAGGACCACTTGGCTCACCCAGTCTGCTCATTTCCCTACCAAATGGATAAGCTGCAGATCCTAGTTAACCAGCAGCCTACTTCTTTCTACCCCCACCCCCTAGAATTGCCTTATGATTGTCCCATGCATGCTTGAATTCAACCACTGTTTTTGACTTCACAACCTCCTCTGGAAGGCTGTTCCATGCATCCACAACCCTCTCTGTGAAAAAATACTTCCTTAAATTACCTCTGAGCCACCCCTCCCCATCTTCAAATTGTGCCCTCTTGTTCTTGCACACCTCTTTTTTTGAAAGATGCTACCCTCTTGGACTTTGTTGATTCCCTTGAGGTACTTGAAAGTTTCTATCATGTCCCCCCTCTCCCTCCTTTCCTCGAGGCTATACATATTAAGCTCCTTCAGTCTCTCTTCATATGTCTTCCGGTGCAGACCCTGCACCATTTTTGTTGCCCTCCTCTGGACAGCTTCCATCCTGTCTATGTCCTTGCAGAGATTGGGTCTCCAGAACTGCACTCAGTACTCCAGATGGGGTCTCACCCGCTGTCTGTACAGAGGGATAACAACTTCTTGTTTTCTACTGGTGATGCCTCTCCCTATGCATCCCAGTATTACCCCAGCCCTCCTTACTGCCCTCTCACATTGCTTTCCCACCTTTAAGTCATCAGATATGACTACCCCCAGGTCTCTTTCCATTTTTGTTGTTGTTAGTATCTCACCCCCCATTGTGTACTCTTCCCCTGGGTTTTTGTTTCCCAGTTGCATTACCTTGCACTTCTTAGCATTGAATCTAAGCTGCCATACATTTGACCATTCCTTTAACCTTGCCAAGTCCCTTCTCATCCTTTCTACCCCACCTTGTGCATCGACTCTGCTGCAGATCTTTGTGTCATCTGCAAAGAGACATACTTTTCCTTCCAGTCCCTCTGCAATGTCGCTTATAAAGACATTGAAGAGGACGATCTAATACTGAACTCTGTGGTACCCACTAGTAACCCCCTTTCTTCTGAGTGGACTCCATTTTCTATTACCCTCTGTGTCCTATTCTCCAGCCAATTCTTTACCCAGGCTATCATCTTGGGACCCACTCCCAGGCTGGCTAACTTGTATATTAATCTTTTGTGTGGGACTGTGTCAAATGCCTTGCTAAAGTCTAGGTAGGCCATGTCCGCAGCCCCTCCCTGATCTACTACTTTGGTCACCCAGTCAAGGAAATCTAGTATATTCATCTGGCATGACCTTCCTGCTGTGAATCCATGCTGCCTTGGGTCCTGTGCCCCTCTGGCCTCTAGGTACTTGACAATTCTTTCCTTCAGAAGTGATTCCATCATTTTCCCTATCACTGAGGTTAAACTAACAGGTCTGTAGTTTCCTGCTTCTGCCCTGCTCCCACTGTTGTGAAGGGGAATCACATATGCCCTCCTCCAGTCCTCAGGTACCACCCCATCCTCCCATGATTTCTTAAAGAGAATAGTCAGTGGTGTCACTAGTTCTACCCTCAGTTCTTTTAGAATTCTGGGATGAATCCCATCAGGCCCCATTGCTTTGTTCACCTTCAGTTTTAAGAGTTCTTTCAGAACCCTTTCTTCTGTAAATGGGCTGGTATCAACTTCTGTATCCAAATTATTTCTATTGCTTGTTTTAGGTACCTCCCCCTCTTCATTTGTAAATACTGAGCAAAAATATTTGTTTAGTATCTCTGCCTATTCACCATCATCCTCTGCCCACCCCCCTCCCCTTTATTAAGCCTCACTATTCCTCCCTTGGTCTTCCTTCGCTCCCTGATGTACCTAAAAAAGGTTTTATCCCCCTTCTTAACTGAGTTGGCTATCTTTTCCTCGGTTCGGGCCTTTGCTGTTCTGACTGCCTTCCCAGCTTCCTTTTGCTTTAACTGATACAATTCTCTGTCCTGCTGCTTCTGTGATTCCTTGTACTTTCAGAATGCTTTATTTTTCTATTGAACCTTCACTGCCACCTCCTTTGAGAACCATAGTGGTTTCTTACATCATTTTGTTTTGTTTATTTGCTTCACACAAAGGCTTGTTACCTCTGTGATGGCAGTTTTTTTTATTCCCCATTGTTCTTCCACCCCTCCTTCCTGACCATTTGCTAGTGCATTCCTTAGGCACTCACCCATTTTGGCAAAGTCAGCCCTCCTGAAGTCCAGTACTTTTGCCTTTGTATGGCTTGACTCTATTGCTGTGTTTATTGTGAACCATACTGTTCGATGGTCGCTAGTTCCCAGATGGCTACCCACTTCTACATCTGTGATCCTCCCTCCATCTCCATTTGAGAGAACCAGGTCTAAGATTGCTCCCTCTTGAGTGGGTTCCAATACTAGTTGTCTAAGGCATGCCCCCTGTAGGGCATCTAGAATAACCCCACTCTTAGAAGTGGCTGCTGCAACTGCACTCCAGTTAACATCTGGCATATTCAGATCACCCATCAGCAATATCTCTCCTTTTTCTGCCATTCTAAGTATACTTTCCATCATTTCCTTGTCCATTTCCTCCCCCTGAGAGGGGGATCTGTATACAAACCCTGTGCGGATTGTGGTGCCATTGCCTGTCTCCAAATTGACCCTCAGTGCTTCTTCTCCTCCCTGTTTACCCTTTTGTTCTGTTGCTTTGATTCCTTCCATTACGTAGAGAGCTACTCCTCCTCCTCTTTTACGCTCCCTGTCCCTCCTGTAGATAGTTTATCCTAGTATGTTTACATCCCAGTTATGGTTCTGTGTGTACCATGTTTCTGTGACTGCCACGATATCCAAATGTTACTTCTCCATCAAGGCCACTAATTCAGGAAGCTTGTTACCCAGACTATGGGCATTGGTACTCATTGCTCTCCATTTTTTGATGGCTTTACTTTCTATAGCAGCATCCCCCACTTACCTTTCTACCTTGGTCTTTGTCTCATTTAGTACCCTGTTTTGTAGGGGGAGGCTGGGATTTTCCTGCTGCCTATCAGTGCCTCCCAGGTAAAATTCAAAAACATCCAATAAATATAAGCAAGATTTTTGTAGATTATTAGAAAAACATATATACTTTTCAACTGGAACAAAATGATGTCACAGCAGAAAATGTTTTAGATAATATACAAACCAACCAATTGTCTCAAGATAGTAAAATGAATTTAGACTTGCCCATAGCATTAGTAGAAGTAGAAGAAGCAATTGATAAATGAAAAATAGGAAAAGCGCTAGGTCTAGATTTTTTCCAAGCAGAATTTTACAAAAATTAAAAAAATATATTAGCCCCTGACCTTATGCACATATTTAACAAAATCAATCTCAATAAATCCATGCCCCATTCATTTAAGGAAGCTATAATTTTACTGTTTCATAAAGAAGGTAAAGGTCCCAGTTTATGTTCTTCATACAGACCAATTGCACTTCTAAACTCAGATTATAAAATTTTTACCAAGATACTAGCAGGTAGACTAGAAAAGCTACTGACATTCTTGATCCATCAATATCAAAATGGCTTTATTAAAGGGTATAGGATAAATGAAAACATAAGAAGAACACTTATATTATATCAAAAAATAATCAACAGGACACAGTATTATTAACAGTGGAAGCTGAGAAAGCATTCACTAGAATAGAATGGAAATTTATTTTTTATACACTAAAAAAATTAAATTTGGTGATTCATTTATTAATTGGATTCAAAATATCTATCAAGAACCAAAAGCAAAAATAAAAAATAATAATACATCACAATCATTTTGTTTAACCGGGGAACAAAGTAAGGTTGTCCCCTCTCACCACTAATTTTTGCTTTAGTGATGGAACCATTAGCCATTTTAGTTTGAAATAGTCCCCAGATAGGAGATATCAAGATAGGTAAAAATATGCAAAAAAATTAGCCTCTACGCAGATTATTGCATTGTTGTATATGTTAAATTCCAAGAACTCAATAAGGGAATTTATTACCTTATCAAAAATAACGGAAACTCTTCTGGATATAAAATTAACTGGGACAAATCAATAATACTCAAATTAAATACACAATATAACTTGATACTCCCAGATAATTGCCAATGTCAACAAGCACACACTATTACACATTTAGGGGTTAGGTTAACTAGCAATTTGGATATTTTATATCAAGAAAATTATGAGATAATTCAAACTCAAATTAAAGATGATCTCAATAGATGGCAACACCTACTATTAACCTTAATAGGCAGAGTCAAAGTAATAAAAATGCAAATCCTTCCAAAAGTACTATATTTATTTCAGGCTTTATCAATCAATATACCCAACTCTTTCTTTAATATTATTAACAAAACAGTAACTAATTATATATGGAAAAACAAAAACCATCGAATAGCATATGACAAACTAACATTAGAAAAAGAAAATGGAAGACTTGCTTTGCCAGATTTTTATAAATATTATTAGGCAGCACAAATTACAACAATCTGGCATTGGATTAGATTAGGAGAAGTTAACCACTACTCCTCAGAAATGGAACAAAACCTCCATGAATATATAAACCTACTAAATGTATTATTCTCAGGTTTCTATAAAAATAAAAATAATATTTTTAAGGGTAGTAAGATAACCTTTACAACCATAAACAGCTGTTCAGAAGTTCATAAAATTATAAAACAACAGACCCCAGTAACATCCTATACTCCAATTTATAATAATTATGATTTCATTCTATCACTTAATGAACCAATGTATAAACAATGGCACTCATAAGGTTTAGTGAAATGTGGGCAGTTATTCAAGAATAATATATTTAAACATTTCACAACAATTCAGTCACAATATAATATACCAGACAATCATTGTTATAAGTATCTACAAATCAAAAATTATGTAAGAAATAAAAACGGTAATTTAACTCTTAAAAGTACTACATTATTAGACCTTCTAAAACAACAAAAAGAAAATAAGTTAATATCATTACTTTACAAATGTTTAAATAAAGATATTCCAATGGATATAATAAAATTAAAAACAAAAATGGGGGAAAGATCTAAATATATGAATCTCAGATGAACTATGGAAAGAAATACTGACCTCCTCTATAAGTAAAATAAAAATAAATAAACTCCAGCAAATTCAGTATAATATATTATACAGGGCATGCTTTACTCAATTAAAACTCCATAGAATAAATAATACTATATCAAAAACCTGTCCTATATGTACAAATACCACTGGCACTTTGATTTATTTGATCCATGAATGTCCATTTCTTATGAATTTCTGGATCAAAATATTAAATTGTATACAAAAAGCATTATGATTTTGCTTTCATCTCACACGTTTGGTAACACTATTCACAATTTTAGGACCTAATTCTCTATTAAAACCTACCCCAAAAATATTATTAATGATGGCAATGGCTATGACAAAAAAGACATTTTGCTGAAATGGAAAGGCCAGGACCCCCCAGTTTTTGACACATGGATACATTTTATGATAGATGCATAAAAACTGGAATGTATTCATTATTTAAAAATAAATAATGAAATAACATTTGAGAAAATATTGAGCCCTTTCCATGCGATAATCCAAAAAGGAGTATGTTGATATTCTCATTATTTTGGGGAAATAACCAAAGGTAAAAAAAATTATATATGTATATATATATATATATATATATATATATATATATATATATAGGGTGTGTTTGCACCCCTATAGTTAGGGTTGAGTAGGCACTTCAATGTTACACTCAAAACTTTGCACTTTAATAACAGTGCAACCATTGAATGGATTTGCATGATATTTGGCATGCACCTTCCAGTGGGGTAGGTCTCTTGATCTTGTCCTGGCTGGATGTGAGTTCTCTGGGTTATGGAGAGGTGAAAAAACATGTTTTAACCCCTTCACTTTCTTGGGATTTTTCTTTGAACTTGCCTACAGCCCAGAGGGTTTGGTTGTTTGCATGAAATTTTCAGGGTAGAAAGGGACTAACCCACAGATGTGCCTTTTGCTAGTCTGGTATAATAAGAATAAGGAATGTTTAAGTTATTGCAATTTAAAAATTGAAAAAAATAATTTCTGAACATGCTCAGTAGGCACTTCAGTATAGCTGTATGAAACGAAGTAGGAATCCTGCTCCATATGGAGAAATTCCCACTTCATATGGCCGCCATCTTGTTTTCAGTTCTGACCCAAAAAAATCTTTAAACCTCCCAAAATGATATTCTTAGGAGGAACCAATACATGTAACTTGCTTATTGGAACCCCCTACGGTGCATTCTGCACTTTATGGGATGAAATATGCCCATAAAATGTGTTTATTTAATCATTTAAATCCTATTCATATCCTCGTAATATGACCTAGGATCCTAGTTTGTATGCACGAGATATGACCTAGGATCCTAGGTCGTGAGCTGAAAATAGGATAAAATTGATTAAAAAGGTTTTTTTCTGACATGGGGTGCCCAATCCCCATGTCAGCAGTAGAGGACCCTCCCCCAATCAGTATGGGACACTGAGGAGCCCACTCCCAGTGTCTCCAACAGAAACAACCATGACCGACAACAGGGTGCCCAATCCCCACATTGGCAGTAGTCCTGATAAAAGAAAGCATGTCTGACAATGGGATACCCAATCCTGTGTTGGCAGTAGCCCCTACAAAACTTAAAACATGTCCAACAATGGGGTGCTCAATCCCCATGTCAACATGTATGCACACCGCCACACACAGTAATATGGCACACTGGGAGCCCACCCCAGTGTGCCCAAATAAGTATTATTTAAAAAAATACCTGTAAATAAAGAAAACTGACCTTCAACATTTTTTTTAAACCTGCAAAAATTAAAAAGGTCCTAAATCATCTCTCAGTCCCCCTTCCCCTATCCACATCCTCCCACTGAGCACCCACCACCCTGCACCCCACTTATCCATACTTACCTCCAGAGATTAGGAGCAGTCATCTTCTCTGGACCAGGACACATCTGCACTCTTCAAAGCCAAGCCACAAACTGAAGAATCAAAGGTAAGCCTTATAATGCCAGTCAATGGCAGTATGGGGGGGTTCAACTTATGTGGATAACTAAGCCATTTTTTGAGATTTTAGCACCAAATTTTCAACATGGCACATGGGGTTTTTGGGACCCCACCTCATGAACAATGTCACTGTCATCTTGTTACTTGGTTCTGAAAGGTGATTTCACAGTCGCTGTACGGAATCATCTTTCAGGACTGAATAACAAAATGACAGCCCCGGTATTCATGAGGGGAGGTCCCAAAAGCCCATGTTGAAAATTAGGTGCAGAAAGTCCCAAAAATGGCTGTGTTACAAGCGTGCATTGTGCAGTTTCTACGCAAGCTTGTAACTTCATCAGTTTTTAATATTTTCACTCCAGATTTTCAGCATTGCCATTTTTTGCAGACCTCCTCATGAACAGTATAGAGGTCATTTCTCACATCCTGTCCAAAATGTGTTTTCACACCTCTGGTGCAGAATGGCGAGGTCATTGTGCGAAATTAACTTTCAGGATGGATTAACAAAATCACAGTGCCAGTGTTCATGAGGGGATTTCCAAAAAAGCCAGTGTTGAAAATTTGGTTAAAGAATTCCCAATAATGGCCATGTTATGAGCATGCATTGTGCAGTTTCTACGTGCGCTCGTAACTTTGCCAATTTTTCATATTTTCCCTCCTGATTTTCAACATTGCCCTTTTCCACACCTCCTCATGAACAGTATATTGCTATCATTTTTCATATCCGGCCCAAAACATGAATTTGTACCGTGGTGCAGAATGGCACGTTCGCTGTGCGAACTCAACTTTCAGGACAGATTAACAAAATGACAGTGACATTGTTCATGATGTGGGGTCCCCAAAATGACATGTTGAAAATTGGGTGAAATAAATCCTGAAAATGCCCGAGTTATGTGCGTCTGTTGAATTGTGGCACCTGCGTCACCTTTCGGCACCTGTATCTTGAAAACTATTTGAGATACAGACATTTTGCTCTTCACAGCTTAGTCCACCTTAGGTTGACTCAGCACCTGTGGAGGTTTTGAAGTCATGATTACAACTGCAGTGGAATTTTTTTCCATAGTTGCTACAGTTACTGAGATATTGCCAAATTAGTGTTACAAGGGTTACTGTTCATGACTATAGGGATGCAATATGTTCATACTTATGCGTGAGTGGGAGCGCAGGGCCCAGAGAGCCCACACTCCCACTTATGCATATCATTATTCAACAATGAGTAGTGTGAGGGTAGCACAGGGCCCAGAGGCCCCGTGCTCCCACAACCACGTACCAGTTACATTACATTTTCTCAAAAAGAAGGGAAATTCATTACAAAAAACTATGTTAATGCATCAGTTAGGGGTTTTATTAAAGTGTAAAAAGCTGGGAAATTCGACGTTAGGGTTATCAACCCTAACACCCCACCCCCACCCTCCACACACCAACAGGTGTCGGGGTGTGCCTTGGAGTCATTGGGCATAACACTCACCCCATTCTCCTATACTGTACCATCTTATCTTGTTTACACATGGAATGGGGTGAGAGTTGGGCTGATGCCCTCAAGGCACACCCCAATGCCTGTTATTCTGTGGATGGTGGGGGGATGGGTTGGGGTGGTAGAGTCGGTAACTGTAATGTAAAATTTCTCAGCTTTTTACACTTTAATAAAAACCCTAATTGATGCATTAATGTAGTTTTTTGCAATGAATATATATATATATATACACACACACACATAAGTATAAGCTAGATAAGCTTAGTTATTTATCTTATTAGGTGGTGACATTCTTTGATTTTCTTTTTGGTTTTGATTTTTAACTTGTCTTTTTGTTTCTTTAAATAAAAACCTAATTTATGAGTTAATTAAATAGAAACTTGGACCCTTAGTTAGAGAGGGAGGTCATGATGATGGAATATTAGGCTTATAACAACTGAATCTTATCACTTCAGATGAAACAATAGCCTATGGCCCAGATATTCAAACTGCGCCAGTCTGAGGCGCAAGCCCCTGCGCCGCTCAAAATAGTTACGCAGGGGTGTGGCCGGGGTGATATTCAAAGGAGTTGCGCTGTTGAGCAACTCCTTTGAATATCACCCTGAGCCACAACGCCTAGCATGGCGCGAATGGAACTAACGCTACGCAAGTTGCCAGAGTTGAACATTAAACTTGCGGTGGTGCAAGTACCATTGCGCCATGTGCAAATTTCCGATATTCAAAAGGTGACATGCAAATGGGGCCATAATTTATGCAAGGCGCAGGGGCCATTTGCATCTATTTATGGCCCCATTTGCATGCCATTTGCATGTAGGTGCGCCGATCCCCGAGGACTTGCTCCTGGCCACCCTGCCAGGCAGCAGCCGTCGGGGACCGACGCTTAATGCAACCCGATCGCGGGCATCACAGTTACATGACACCCCCATCTCCACAGCCCGATCGCGGGCAGAACACGTACATGTCACCCCACACATCTCCCAGGCCCGATCGCGGGCAGAACCTGTAAAGCCCCCAGTGCCGATCGCGGGCAGAATGTAACCCTCCCAACCGAATAACTCCTGGTGGTCCAGTGGACCGTAAAGCCCGATCGCGGGCAGAATGTCCAGCACAACCCCCAAACATCTCCCTGGTGTCTAGTGTCCCCCACACCACCCAAAGCCTCCACCCGCTCCCCGCGGCAGCGAGCGACAGCATCCCACCTGCCCCCCCGCCCGCCCTGACTGACTGTCGGTAGGGCTGCAGCCCATTGGTGCAGAGCTACAGCCAATGGGCATGCAGCCCATACCGTACATGACAGTCCAGATTTGTGAATGATGCTGTAGCTCTGCACCACTGGCATGCAGCCCTACCGACAGTCAGTCGGCGGGCGGCGGGCGGCAGGCGGTGGATGCTGTCGCCCGCCAGCCGCGGGGAGCGGGTGGAGGGGCTTCGGGTGGGTGGGGGGACACAGACACCAGGAGATGTTTTTGGGGGTTGTGCTGTGACATTCTGCCTGGCGATTGGGCTTTACGGTCCACTGGACCACCAGGAGTTATTCGAGTTGGGGAGGGTTACATTCTGCCCGCGATCGGGCACTGGGGTTCATACAGGTTCTGGCCCGCGACATTGTGGTGTGAGATGTGTGGGGGGTCTATAGACGTGGTACCGCCCGCAATCGGGCTGTGGAGATGTGTGTGGGGTTTCATGTAATCCGTGGATGCCCGGGCGACTGGCTGGTGAAGCATAGGACCCAGTTGGGGCCAGCTAGTGGCAGCTGCTGTGTTGCGCCTGCAATACAGCAGCTCACCTGTGGGTGGCCCTCAACTTGATCCTTTTTTTTTTGGCTCAAGGTTGTGCAAGCGCAGGTTGGGGGTTGCGCATGCACAACTCTGCACAACCCGACTGAATATCAGGTTGCGCAGGTTATGCATGGTTCCTCCCCCTCCTGTTGAGCATGCATTCATTTGCATTGCTCTTTTGCGCAACCTGTTGCCAGTGGAGCAACTGCCTCCTGCTGAATATCGCAGAATGGCGCAATGTAGGACTTGCGCATGCGCAACAACCCTTTTGAATATCTGGGCCTATATATTTAACCTGAACCTATGGGGAGAAAAAAAATAAACAATCAGACCCCACCTTCCAGAAAGAGGTAGTGGCGGAGTCACATGATGCCTCTGAGCTAGTGGCCACACTTCGCCACTGCTCTCACATATTCTGCCTTTATTTGATTATTTTTCTGCTGGCTTTTTGAATTAGTGCTTGGATTACTAAAGTTAAACAATTTTGGACTTACCTGGGCCACATTCTGTCTGTATTTCATTGATTTTTGGATGTCAGAATGGATACCGAGATGCGGCGCACCCCACCACATCACATGCCACTTCTGACCCCAAACAAAAGCTCTAAGAAGCCTAAGGCCCAAGATGCTTCTTCCGGGCACTCATCTACTGCCACATTGCCCGCCCCTCCGCTTACCGAAGAGAAATTTTTGTCAGAAATTCAGCCTCTTAAGGAATATTTTAAATCACTTTCAGAGGAGCTTAAATCACTATGAGTGGATCTGACCACCACTTCGAGGAGGGTCAGGGATCTTGAAGCATGCCACATCAACTCCGAAGTAATCCTGCTCCATCAAAAACTGTCTAAAGTAGAGACTACATTAGAAGGTTTCAAAGGAGAAACAATTTAATCATTTTTGGTCTGCCCAAAGATGTGGAGACTACAACTCCCATAAACTTTGCACAAAAACTCCTGGAACGCATTGCTGGGCCTTCCCTGAAGAACACGTACTACATTGTCAAAAGGGCACACCGAACTCTGCATCCCCATCCATCTCCCGGCTCTCCCCCCAGGCCATTCATTCTGAAGCTTCTCAATTACTTGGACAAACAACATGTCCTACAGAAAACTAGGGAGATTAAAGAAATTACATGGGATGGGCACCGGATCAGAGTCTTGCAAGACCTACCTGCTGTGACCCAACAAAAGAGAAATGCCTTTCACCCCATCTGTGTTAAGCTTTTGGCTGCCACCATTCAATTCAGAGTGCTTTATCCAGCTAAGGTTCAGGTTCACTGTAAAGATTCATGGCACACATTTGAGTAGGTGAAGCAAGCAACTATGGAGCTGAAGCAGCTGCTGCCTGATTTGTTCAACAGTACCTGAAGGATCAGTTGTTCCCTGCCTAGCCTGTCTGAGGGAGTTGTCAAGTCTGTTGATTTTCATGTTTATATTTTGGGGTCACCATTGGTTCTATCTTTGTCAATCCATACTTCAAGGGGCATGACAGGAGAAAGCGCTAGCACCTTTGAAAGAGTTGTGTCTGGGAACAAGGACAGGGGCATTGGCCACCGAGCATAGTCCATAGCTGGATGTTTGGCTAAGGAATAGTCCTGCCAGTGGCTTTGGTGTTTGGGTTCTGATTATGCTATCTATGATTGAGCCATATGCATAGGCTCTAGAGGCAGACAGGGAATGCCAACGCAGTTCAGAGTAAAGGAGGCAGTGGTGTTTCAACGGGTGTGAAGAGGTAGCATAGCGACAGATATTGTTGTAAGTAAGTGATTTCCCATTCCTGAAGTGTAGATTTACCTGCAAAGGCATAAGTAGCAACTCCATAGATGAGCGATGGGAGAAGTATATCACATGCTATGGCAAGCCTGGCAGAGGGGGTGAGCACATAGCTGGAGCTATAGGCAATGCCAAGTTTCATATTGACCATCTTACTGGTCTGCTGGATGTGGAGATCAAAGGAAAGAGACAGATCTAGTGTGATGCCAAGATATTTAAAAGAGGGTACCACCAAAACAGATGAGCCATTTAAACCAGGGACATTGAAATTAGGTTGAGAGTGTTTGAGTTTAGCCTTACAGCTGAATAGCATGGCCTGTGTCTTGGATACATTTAAGACAAGTTTATGGTTAGACAGCCATTGTTGAATTTGGAGGAAATCTTGGGAGAGATGCTGATTTATTTCAGTTACAGTATTTGCACTAGTGTACAGAACAATGTCATCAGCATATAACAGGGAGGCAGTCTGGTGAAAGTTAGTGGTGATGTTGTTTATAAAGATGGTAAAGAGAAGGGACCAAGGATAGACCCTTGTGGCACACCGATGTTAATAGTTGCTTTGGAGTTATATTTAACTTGTTGTGTCCTGTCCGAAAGGTAGCTACCAAACCACCCAACGACATTAGGTGAGAAACTTGATGATTTAAGAGCAGCAAGGAGGAGGGGGTGGTCAACAAGGTTGAAATATTTCATCATGTCGATAAAAATTGCCCCCGTAAGAAGACTTGAGTCCATGGCAACTAGGGTATCAGACGTAAACTTGAGTAATGCAGTGGTGGTACTGTGACCCTTATGGAAGCCATGCTGTGCGGTTGTAAGAAGGTCATTTTTCTGCAGGAAGTCAATGGTTTGTGTGGCTACGAACTTCTCAAGAATTTTGCTGAGAACAGATAGAATGGCTATGGGCCTATAGTTTGTAGATTTGTGTGGTCACCCTTTTTGAAAACTGGGGTGATCCTAGCTGACTTCCAGAAGTCAGGAACATGGCTTTGGCATAGGAACAGGGTGAAGATTTTTGCAAGAGGCGCGGCAATATATATGCCAGCTAGTTTTAGGAGCTTAGGTTACAAGTTGTCTGACCCAGCAGCAGTGAACTCCGAGATGTTGTTAAGCAGTTTGTGTACTTCATCACTAGATACAGCCTTGAAAAGAAATTTGGGCCCGGTGGCATCAGGTTAGTCAGTAAAGCACGGATTTGTGGGGAAGAAGGAGGTGTAATTGGTAAGGTCAGAAAATTGTGTGTTAAAATAGTTGGCAATAGTTAGGGGGTTATTGCAGTGAACACCATTAAGAGACATGTCAATAATAGTGGGGGCCGGATTTGAACTGAGGAAGCACTTTATATGGGATCAGAATTTTCTGGAGTCACCATAGGATTTTGTTAGTAGATCCTTGCAATAGGCACTCTTAGCCCTTTTAATTTCCTTCTTACAGGAATTACGTAGGGTTCTATAGTAATTTAGATTGTCTGGTAGTCCTGAGCTTTTGTAAAGGTGCCAGCTTTTGTCTCTCATGTGAAGTTTGGAGAGAAGGTCTGACTTAAGCCAGCAGGTGTGCTTGTTTTTTGCACGGCGGGTTATAAGTGGGCAGTGTTTGTCCTGGGTAGCAATAAAGTGAGTCAGGAATAGATTTAGACTGGACTGGGCATTGCTAGAATTGAACAGGGGTGTCCAATCGATAGAGGCAATGTCTAGTAGGAAGGCCTGAGGGTCAAGGTTTGAGTAGTTATGAAATGTGATAAATAGAGGTTTGGACGGGGGTGGCCTACACTTGCCCCATATACAAAAGGTGGGGGAGTGGTCAGTGATGGCATCAGCTAGTATGCTAGAGGAGATAATGTTTTCCAGGTGATTGGTCATAATCCAGTCTAGCAGAGTACTTTAGGTGGAGAGCTGGACAGTTTTGGTGGGTTCACTGATCAACTGGTGGAGGTTAAAACATTGGATCTTGTTAAGTAATGAGGGTTGTTGGTGTCCCAACCAGTTTAAGTTGAGGTCACCAAGTATGAGGACCCCGTTTCTCCCCAAAAGAAGTGAGGATTGGTCAAGCAACTCCTCTAGCCCTTTTATGCCACAGGAAGGGGGGTTGTATGCACACACAGTATG
The DNA here is from genome assembly GCA_016271365.2 of Neoceratodus forsteri. Classification (NCBI taxonomy): domain Eukaryota; kingdom Metazoa; phylum Chordata; order Ceratodontiformes; family Ceratodontidae; genus Neoceratodus; species Neoceratodus forsteri. The sequence continues at coordinate 1,011,982,533 of CM028129.1, read as the reverse complement.
TAGTTTTTTGGGGGGCCGAGGGTGAGGAGGGCATGAAGTGCTTCACAATGGGTAAGAGGAGGTGAGCAGATGGCTGAGAGATGGGGGTGATCTTTACAGTAGATAGCCATACCACCCCCGCTTTTGGGGGATGCTCTGACAAATCTGAGGAGGTTGTATGAGAGGAGAGAGCACTGAGAGTCCGGTGTCTTCTTGGTACTGCCTACCTCACCATCAGCTTTACCTGGCTGCTCTTGCTCATACCTTCATGTGATTCTATCCATTCCTAATTTGGCTCTCAGTGGACCCAGTTGGAATGCACTCCCATAGTTACCAATAACGGGTAGCTTCCTCATGACATGAGTCTGGTTCTCCTTCACTCAGTCCGACCTCAGGATCTATTTATTCACATTAATTAGTCGAACATGCCTCTCATTGGGTCTTATGCTACCTCATTAAACTGCTATCGTTTTGGAGACATGCCTTCCATGTCCATTGCTCCTTGGCTCAGGCTAGCCTGCAGCTGATGATCTCACTCTGCACCCATGAAGTCCACGTCTAGAGCATGGGAAGCTCGGAGCAAGGTCCTTCTTCCTGGCCAATAGCAGGAATGTCTTCACTCTGGGTGGACCTTCAATCATCCCTCATTTAGGCAACACCTCTGTATGTAGAATTTATGACTACCAGCTGTGAGGGGTGGGGCTTTCATCATCAGAGCCCCTTTATCTGCCTGAGCAGTTTCAGAGGCACCCTCTCCACCATTCTCCATCAAGACCGCCTGTGGTTCACCTGGTCTGTTTTGTAGGCTCTCATAGGCCAGCTAGGTACCTCAGCAGTCATCTCTCTCTCTCCTCTCTTGCTTTTGAGCATCTAGTTGCAGAGACATCACTTGCAACTCTCAACAGCTGTCCATTTAGGACAGAGCGAGAGCTTCCTCTAAATTGGAATATTTTCCTCCTCCCTAGACTGCAACTCTGAATTGTAGTAGCTGAGCCGTCACTAATCAAAATGTCCTTCAGCCTGGAGGGGAGGTGACCTAGGCCTTGTATCTCCAGAGGTTTCCTCCTCAAAGTGTTTTTTTTCCTCTCCTTCTTGCCAATGGTCATAATATTAGTCAGGATTTGTGCTTTCACAGGTTCCGTAGTTACATTCCGCTCTTTGATGGAGTCAGATGGTGGCCTTGGCTGTTCCCTCTCTCCTTAGGAAGTCCACCCTTCTGCATCTTGTCAGCTTTCATTCTTTCATTGTCCTCATCTTTTCTTGTTCTTCTCCTGTCCTTCCCATATACTTCTCTTGCCTTACTTTCCGGTCTCGACATATTTTGATTTCTCACCTCTTTGATGCTCGACACCCTTTTGGGTATTCTTTTTGGGCTTCTTCCTAAGCTACCTTCAGCCAAGGGAATTATTCCCATGGCACCTGTAGGGGGAACCCTTCTCTAGGGTTCCTTGCGTCGTACCCCTAGATGGTGGTATATTCCATGGATAGAGAAGTGAACAGCCACAATGTATCAAAGTCACACAAGCATTCATCTCATCCAGTTGCGTAAGCACAATTTAAACATAATCATTTTTCTAGAAGGCACATTTTGGATAGTTTGCCATCTTCCAAGTTTAAACATTTTATCCAGTTTTCCAGTTTTCTAGATTTCATTAAGACATCTACCATCCATCTACTCAGTTCGGCCCTTACCGTCTCTACTAGAGTGGATCTAGATGTTTGTAAATCTGAGCAGTAAAATTGATTAAATGGGAGTTGGATTATGAGTAGTCCGAATTTCTGCCATATATACAACAATACTATTTATTTTCATTTCTGCAGCTTTCAAAACTGGCATTGTTACTCCCTCATACCTTTCATTAAACCACAGTAGAGCATCCTTTGTTTGTATTAGTTTGCTTCTGGTTTACTGTAAATGTTTAAACCATGAGTTATTAGATAAAAAAAATAATCTAAGATAGCAATATGTCTTTAGGATATCTAACGGGACATTTTCTATTTTCCATTTTATATTTGCTTTTTCTTACAGTACATCATTATTTTGCTTTTTGCAACATTAATTTTAAGATGGGTTTCTTCACAATTTCAAGGATTGCTAATTTGCAGTTAAACCCTATCAGAGAGACTGAGAGAAGAATTAGGTCATCCACATACATTTAGGCTGGTAAGAATATTCCATTTACCATAGGAGAATGTCCTTTATTACCTAGCAATTGTATTAGTAAATCATTTATAAACAAGTTGAACAATATGGGTGCCAGCAACCATCCTTGTATGACATCTCTATTTGAAGAAAAACTTTCTGATATATTACCATGTAAATCATATCTAGCTGTACTGGTGTATAGATTTATAATAATATAAAGAAAGTCCTTATCAATAGTTGTTTGTGATAATTTAGACCATAGTAAAGGTCTACAGATAGCATCAAAAGCCCCTTTAAAATCAATGAATAAAGCAGGAAGCGCAGCCTAACAAAATATTTTTTTAATTATGTGGTCTCTAGAGTTTAGGCAAATCAGTAGTGGGGTCTTTCTTGGGGTTGTCAACCCTAATGCCATCCCCGTTCCCTGAACAAACAACATCACATGTGATCTCCATGAAGAAAGCTACAACAAATTGTGTTGGCAACATGTGCCGAAACATAATTCTCTACCTTTAAACAGTGTATCACTATGAGGAACTGGCTTGGAGCTGTTCCTTGTGCTTTTTACTACAGGCTATGGGATGGGGGGAAGGGGGACCATTTGGGTTGACTACCCTAAGGAAGACCCCACCACTGATTCACCAAGACCCAGAGACCCCAAACACTAATGCTTTTTTCCTTTCGCTGCTTGCAAGGTGGTGGGGGTGGGGGGTTAGGGTTGGAAACCCTAATGACAAATTTCCCTACTTTTGCAGCGTTAGGTTACCCAAACTGCTGCATTAACAAAGTTTTTTGCAAACAATATTTCAACATGAATGGGAAAAATTATGTTATTGCATTATCTAATCCTTATGAAAGAGACTAGCAATTGTTTTAAAACTTTATTATCAAAAAACTGTTTCGATACAAGCTAACGGGTATAGCTTTCATTTTAGGCTAATTCCCAAAAGCAAACAATTAGCACACAATAGTCATATAATGTCAACACAACTATGTTTGCCCTCTGTTAGATAGAACTGCACTGAACAATTCAGATTTTCCAACTCAAAGCTGTGATTAAGTGTTTCTATGTTACTGTTCTTTCAGCCATTTTAGTAACCCTCAGAGATGTTTCTATGTTAAAATTACTATTTTGCACATAGTTTATGTGCATGTAAGCAGTGGAGTTTACATGTATCGTAACAATAATAGAAGAGCTTGGACATGAACCGTAGTTCTAAAATAGTCATTCACACCAAAGTGAGCATTAGACACAGGTAGTCAATGAACTTTAAAGTGATTGGCCAGCCCCGTGGTGCTAAGGGTTGAGGCGCTGGATGCCACACATTGAACCACACTGGTGACCCGGGGTTGGGAACGAGCTCGGGTTGCCTGGGGTCAGCCGGGGAGGAGAGGACTGAGTGTCTGAAGGACAGCTCTCCTCTCCTGTGGACAGTGGGGGATCAGGGCAACTGCAGCACTGGCTCCTGGTGGCAACCAGGTGATGGTGCGCGGTAACTCAGAGAGCGTGGGGATAGCGGGGCAGACGTCAGACATACAGCATGTGGGTGCACATGCTGCAACATCCTAGACATCATTGCATGTCCATGCCAGAAGAAAAAGGGAGAAAATGAGGAATCCTCCAGCGTGATGAAGCCTCGGCTGACTAGTGCCACACCGGATGCACCAAGGAGTCTCCCTCCAGCCCGGCTCACCAGGAAATCCCCAGTGTGCAGGATACATACCCGCTGGGTTGAAACCTGGGTTGTGTGCAGGAGGAAGAGGTTGAGAATGGGAGCTGTGGCTGGTGGGGTGCCAGAAGTCGCAGGGCCGAAAGGGGCACCATAGGCAACTCCCCCAGCCAAGAAGGTAGGAGCATAAAGAATAAATGTAACTTTAAAGTGGTTTACCAGGTCCTACTTATCATATGTTTTCATAATATTAATGTTCTACATTTTAGTGTATGAAGGGGTCAGACTTTTTGCCCATGGACACATTCAGTTGATACCTTGCTGGTGCAGTTTCTGGCACTAGGCTAGCATGTGCTATGTTGTAAGCACAGGAAGGCACATCAGCACATGCCCTATCAGTTAATGGGGCAACATCACCTTGTACATTTTATTACTGTAGTCAGCTTTGGAAGGGCAAGATGTTCAAGTAAGTTCCACAAGGGCTTAAAGGGGAACCCTCACCTCACCTGCTTTAATGTTATGGGACTCAGAGGTCCCGATTAAGCAAACCACATACAGAAATAATATTTTAGAATTCCAACATGTTAGATTTCTTACTTTTTAGCTGGCTGGTTCCATATCATTCCACCCACCATGCTGCTGAACTATCTCTTCCACTGTCCTCCACAGCCAGCACTGTGATAACATGAGCTAAAGACTAAACCACAGGGGACATCTATGTGCCAGCATTTAGTAAATATAGTCAGTTAATACTCTGCAACAGTGTATTTTTGTGGTTCATCTACCAGTACTGATTGGGCTGAGTCTGCATGATTGGTGCTGGTAGACAAGAGGGGTAACATGTGATATTGCAGAATATTAACTGACCTTACTAAGTGTCGGCACTTAAATGTCCCCTGTGGCTTAACCTGTTGCTCAGGTCACCACAGGGCTGACTGTGGGGGACAGTGGGTGAGCTAATTCTGCAGCATGGCAGGTGAGGGGGCACAAGATCAACCAGATAAAAAGTAAGAAATTTTACATATCTGAATTTAATTTAATATATATATATATAGTTTTCCATTAGCAGGTTATACAGACCTGCCACTAGAGGAATTATTGGTCTTTCTACAAAAATCACTGTACTCAGTCGTGGGCAATATGGCCTGCATTATCATTCTACTTCTAATCCTGGCAAAAATTATGACTCATAAAGCATTGATCCATGCTAAGTCAGAAGTCATCCCAGCCTGGGAACCCACAATCATAGTTCCTGCTGCATCTTCATATTGCTTCCCTACTCTTTATCTGTCGGGTTTTCATTTTAATTCTCATCCCTGTCCTCTGGCCCTCCTCCCTTCGCCAATGTCTTTCCATGCACTTTCCCTGCTAGCCTTGAACGGCCATGTCAGTATCTCCTATGCCCTGGCTAGACGTACCTCAATGACTGAACACCACACAAGAACCCATATGAAAAGAGCCCACTTCTACCTGATAAATGCCCTCAAGAAAATGTTTCTAATTCTCCTCTTCTGTTCAGGCAATGTTGAACTAAATCCAGGTCCCCCAACTCAAATCACTTCTCTGTTGGAGTTTGCAGCTGCTCCTGGGATGAAACTGATGATGGTCAATAGTCTAAGCCTGCTCAAAAAACTTGATCATCTTCAAGTTTGGGCAGCCCACACTGACCCAGATCTGATTATAATTGCAGTCATGGCTAAAAGACCAACACTGATCCTCAAATTACTATACCGGGCTTCAAGCACATTAGGGCTGATAGGGATTCGGAGGGGGTGGGGGAGTGGTTGTATACGCCAAATCAAAATTTGATGTTAGCAGCATTTCCAGTAAAACTAAACCCAAGGAATACGAGATTGTCTCGCTTAAACTTCAACTTCCATCCTCAGAGTGCATCACAATCATTGGTGGATATAGACCCCCGTCAGGAGGCACAGAAATTCTTAACGTGTTGAAATCCATAACTTTGGCTGCTAACATGGAAACAATAATCTTAGGGGACTTCAATATGGATTGGCTCACTGCTAAATCCCACTCCCTAAAAGCCATCTGTGATGAGCTGGGTCTTACACAGATAGTAACCGAACCCACAAGAATCAATGCTTCTAACTCTGCTAACAGCTCACTCTTAGATGTCATCTTATCTTCACATCCCCATAAAATCTCACATTCTGCAGTTTTCCATAACTGCATGAGCGACCACAGTATCGTTGTATTTACAAGATTCCAATCTAAAACCCAGCAGCACCCTAAATTCAGAATCAGACGCTCGTTCCATAAATTCAACTCAGTAAACTTCCTAACCGATCTAGCTATGATCAGGTGGCAAGACCTATATCTTGCCAAATCTGCTGATGCTGCCATCTCTGTCCTAAATGACAACCTCACCACCCTAATTAACAAGCATGCTCCTCTTATTAAAATGAGGGTGCGGAAAATCTCGTATCCGTGGTTCACCCAAGAGCTCAAATCTGCACTTACCAATAGAGACAAGCTATGGGCTAGGGCCAGGCACACAAATGACCCGGCAGACTGGCAGGCATTTAGAACTGCCAGAAATGCCTGTGTTAAAAGTGTACGTGCTACTAAAGCAAACTTCTACATCTGCACTCTGGAGCAGGCCAAAGGGAACTCCCAAAAAATCTGGAAGACACTGAGATCCATTGAAGGCCATCCTGCTGCTTCCTCCCTTCCCACCAAGATTCTGGCCAAGGACGGGATGGTTGAAAATAAACTGTGAATCCTCGAAGAACTTAACCTTCACTTTGCCACTGCCGGGTTGGCATTCGACTCCTCCCATACGCTGCTGATTGAATAGCAACACTAGCCCAGATACTACACATGCTACTCCACCTCATCCCTTCCAGTTGTGCGTGTTTAGCTACAAAGAAGTCGAAGACATAATTCTTAGCCTTGACACCAAGAAAAGTGCAGGGGACAATGGCCTTGAATCATTTTTCTTGCGTTTAGGCTATGCCCAGCTCACATCCCCCATCCTTCAAATCTTCAACCTCTCTATTACCACAGCCACTGTTCCATCCTGCTGGAAATCTGCCCATATTTTTCCTCTCTTCAAATCAGGAGATTCTTGTGACTTAAACAACTACCGTCCTATCTCTATCTTGCCCGTTCTCTCCAAAGTGCTGGAAAAACTTATATACAACCAACTAAAAAATCACCTCGAAGCGCACTCACTCCTAAACCCGGCCCAATCTGGCTTCAGATCGAAGCACAGTACCATCTCAGTCTTGGCTAAAGTCTCTAATGACTGGATCCATGCTACGGACACCAAGAAGGTTACTGGTGCAGTCTTTCTAGACCTCAGTAAGGCCTTCAACACTGTAGACCATCACCTCCTAATCACCTGTCTTGCCTACATAGGTGCCACTCCACTTACCTTACAGTGGTTTAACAGTTATCTCACAGGAAGGATACAAAAAGTCAAAGCTGATGGCCTACTATCTGCCCCCCTTCCAATTGCCAGAGGAGTCCCTCAAGACTCCATCCTAGGACCAATCCTTTTTTCCCTGTACATCAACAACCTTGACTCCCACATAAAGAACTCTAGCATACATTTCTTTGCAGACGATACGGTTTTGTACGCATCAGTCTCGTCCTTAAATGAAGTCAGGGAAGCACTCCACGCTGACTTTACCCAGTTAGAAAGCAACCTTATCAATGCCAAGCTTCTTTTAAATGCCAAAAAAACCAAGACAATGATTTTCTCAAGACTTGCCTTGTCTGGTGCCCTACCTATCCCACCTAAAAACTTCATAGTTACCTCCCTAGGTGAACCCTTGGAAGTCGTACCTAAATTTAAATATCTAGGTATGTGGATAGACAACAAGCTTTCCTTCAACAACCACATTGAGGATCTATCAAAGAGGTTTAAAGCACACTTGGGTTTCTTCTTTAGAAATAGGACCCTCTTTTCTCTCGCGACCCACAAAAGACTTGTCCAAGCAACATTCCTTCCCTTGTTTGACTGCGGAGACATTATCTTTATCTCCTTCCCAAACTTGAGCCTATCTAAACTGGACGTACTCTATCACCGTGCTCTTTGCTTCATTACTAACTCTGTGTACAGGACCCACCACTGTAATCTTTATGCAGCAGTTGGGTGGACCTCTCTTGCCACCAGACGCCTCCTGCATGCTGGCATTTGGACCCTCAAATTACTACTCCACAAACTGCCTGTCTATTTAATGTCTCTCATACACATCTCGCATAGCGCCTACTCCCTAAGGAAGTCCGACCTTATCCTACTAGATGTTCCCAGGACACGTACCACAGCTGGCCAAAGAGCTGTCTCATATGCCTTCCCAAACATTTGGAACCAACTACAAGCCATGCTGAAGCTAACCAGCATCATATCAACTAACTCCTACAAAACACTAGCTATCTCTGAACTAAAAGACATATGTAGGTGCTACTAGGCCCCCAGCGCCAAGTCAACTTCCTAGGTACCAACTGGCCCTCTACTTATTAAGCTGAAATGTGTTGCATAATTTAGGGCACGGTTAAAGCTGAAATGTACTGCATATATAGCATAAGGACTTCTATTGTGTATGCCTCTTGTATTATATATTTTTTTTTCTTTGTTGTTCTACATTTTATATCTCCTGTCTATGTAATTGCAAACTGTATGTGTATGTGCCGCAGGACCTCCTTGTGAATGAGCTTGCTCAACGGAGTCTTTCCTGCAATAAACTTGAACTTGAACTTGAACATATATATACATATATATATATATATATATATATACATATATATATAAAATGGGTAGAAATTGCTGCTCTATGATTGTAGCATGAGCATCACATGACCATGCATATAGCAGAGAACAACCGCACACCTGCACTTTACCCCCCAAAAAATATTTTACCATTTTATAAGATAGATAACCCACTCTAGGATGCGGTCATGCTCTGATATATACACACCTTGGGTGGTTGACGCACACCAAGGCGTGCATATATCAGAGCATGACCGCACACCTAAGAGTGGGTTATCTATTACATATATATATATATATATATATATATATATATATATAGATATTTCTTTAAATGGTTTGCTTAATTGGGACTTCTAGATCCTGTAGTAATAAGGCGGGGGAGCTGAAGGTTCCCCTTTAAATACTCTCCCAATGCTGATTATAATAACACAGTTAGCATAGTGAAGTCGCCTCATTGACTGATGGGTTGTGCACTCACATGCCTCCCTGTGCATAAAGCATAGGGTATGCCAGCCCTGTAGCAAGACCAGCACCAGCAAGGGATCAGATGGAGGGGCCCTCAGAAAAAAGTAAGAGCCTTTCACAATGAAAAGGAGTAACAGCATAATTATGACACCTTAATAAATATTTGCAACCAGGGTAAAGCTTCCTCACACAGGACACTGTTGCTGTAAGACAAATAACTGACAATTCACTTGAACAGATGCATTGCACAGTAAAACACTAATAACAAGAACAAAGCTTCTACTGTGGACACTAAATTGTTCAGCACAGTTATCATTTAGAGTTTGCTCCTGGAGTAAATGTGACACTGAAGCACACTGCAACATAGTTAACACTTACTAGTGCTAAAAGCAGGTTCAGGTATATGGGACCACAGAGGCAGGCATTTGGAAACATAGAAACATAGAATTTGATGGCAGATAAGGATTGCTTGGCCCACCTAGTCTGTCCATTTTCCTTACCTGTTTCATATACCTCAGATCCTAAATGATCTGCGACTTACCCTCTCTTTCCTATCATGAGAGTTCCTTTATGTTTGTCCCGGCATTTTTGAATCGCCCTGCCATTTTTGCCCCTACAACCTCTACTGGGAGGCTGTTCCATGGATCCACCACCTTTTCTGTGAAAAAATACTTTCTCATGTTACCCCTAAGTCTACCCCTCCACTGTTTTCATATCATGGTGGCCTTGTTCTTGAACATCTTTTTTTTTTAAAGGTGCTACCCTCTTTTACCTTATTTATACCCTTAAGGTATTTGAAAGTCTCTATCATATCCCCCTCTGTCTCCTCTCCTCCAAGGAATACATACTGAGAGCTTTCAGTCTCCCCCATGTGACTTGTGGTGCAGCCCCTGCACCATTTCTGTTGCCTTTCTCTGAACCGCTTCTATTCTGTCTATGTCCTTCCAGAGATGTGGCCTCCAGAACTGAACACAGCACTTTAGATGAGGTCTCACCAATGTTCTATACAGTGGCATCACCACCCCCTTCCTTCTGCTGGAGATACCTCTCCCAACACAGTCCAGCATTTCACTGGCTCTCCTCACAGCCATCTCATATTGTTTGGTAACCTTTAGATCATCAGATATGATTACTCCCAGGTCACGTTCCTGTTTCTTGGCCACCAGTACCCCCCTCCCCCATCATGTACTCCTCCCCAGCATTTCTGTGCCTCAAATGCATGATCTTGCACTTCTTTGCACTGGATCTTAGCTACCACACCCTTGTCCACTCCTCAAGCTTGCTTAGGTCCCTTCTTATTTTCTCTGTCCCTCCTGAAGTGTCAACCCTGTTGCAGATCTTCATGTCATCTACAAAGAGACACACCTTCCCTCCGAGCTGCTCTGCGATATTGCTTATGAAGACATTAAAGAGGACTGGTCCAAGCACTGATCCCTGTGGGACCCCACTGGTCAACCCCCCCCCCTGGACTAAACTCCATTCACTACCACCCTCTGTGTCCTATCACTCAGCCAATCTTTGACCATGTTTACCACCCTGGGACACACTCCCTGGCTACCCAGCTTGTTTACTAACCGCCTATGTGGGACAGTACATTTGCTCAAGACACATATGAAAATTCCCAAGGTATATAAAATAGGGCAATATACAGTTGCAAGAAGCAATTGAGCTGTTCGTGTATCATTAAGATAACAAACAATGGGCCCTATACACGATGCGGGAGGAGGTACGTGGAATCCACACATACCCTGCCCGCATAGCTGCACACCCGTGGACAGGTGTGCACCAATGGAATGCATGACAGCTGGCCACCTGTCTGTGGCCCTGCCCCTCAGTGTGCGGGAGCATGGAGGAAAGATACATGAACTGGGCAGGCATCCAATGGGATGCCCAACCTGGTCCACCACTGGATCCCTTGCATCCATGGGCATGGAGATATGGCTGCTGCTGCAACAGTGCATGGAACACAAGAGGTGGGCTGGTGCCCAGTCAGCCATCCCTAGACCACCATTCACTGTCTCTGGTCTGGGGTGGCATGGTTGTGGTGGACGGCAGTCCCCACCTGTCCATTGGCGACTGGGGGGTGACATCCTGGGGGGCATGCAGTCCTTATGGCAGGGGTTCCCCTGCATACTGTGTGCCCCCATGCCCAGTGCTCCGCAACTCTATGAATGTCGTGGAGTGTGGGCACACCCCCTTCCCACCCTGACCGCGTTGCCCTCTGCACAATCTGGTGGTGGGGCTGTGCACCCTGTACATGCATCCCACAGCTGGCCGCACTGGTGCACAATGGTTGTGGAGTAGTTGTGCACCTCAGATATGCGTGTGTAGCCACTCCATCCCATTAGTGCATAGGGGCCAATATGCATATTTCTTATAACCAGATTGCATGACTTTCCCCTGCTAGATGTAACCCTGTCTAACTCCGAAAGGGAAGTCTTTGGGACATGAACAGACTATACCAGTATCTGTAACAGCTGGAAGGTTTGCCTTTTACTCAGCAAGTGCATTTTTTTGTATTCTTCCAAGTTAAATTTCTTCTCAGATGCTGTCACTCAGGATTGTCACTAGCTTCTTAGGGAATGTACATGTGACTCTTGGGTTCACAAGGTTAACAGTTAGTGTGTCTACTGTGAATTAGACTTTTTCACAAGTATTTTCAGACCATGGATTGTTCAATATATCCTGCTATTATTCATTGGAATGATCTGTCACTTCTTGGTCACCATTATTCTCAGACATTGGGTCATTAAGTGGATAGTTCTTTGGTGTTGATGCGAATGTGAGGACAAAAACTTCCTCAGTATATTTAGAAGTGTATATACATTTTTCATCCTCTAAATATTTGCCCAGTCAAAATCAAGGACAATGAACTGTGGCTGCACTGTGGAATGCTACAGTATTCCTATACACAACACTGCAGCAAAACATTGCTATGGCTCACTCCATAACAATGGAAGGATCACAAGGAGTTGATTAATTTCACTTTTCTTTACAGAGTATTGTGGTAGTTCAAATGATGAGTGGTGTGGTGGTAGCTACTGATGATGATAGGTCAAAGGAGTTTGAGTCCTTCAGGTCATTGACTAAATATGTGTATAAGCAGGAAAACAAAATTTCCTCTTTAATACAAATCACAACAGTGGCTAACGTTGCCTTTGGAGTACAACAAAGGGCATCCTTAAATTATCCCACCACAGTCTCCATTTTCAGTTCTAAAACCATTTTTAAGGGGTTGAAAGCTTTGACCTTGCAGTACAAATTTCTTATGAAATTCAGCAAAGCTTTTTATGTTGCCTCGCTTGCACAGCCAACATCTTGCGGTAGTGCAGATTTGGAGGTGCGGTCACTGTTGGGCAAATGCAGGGCATGCATCAGTAGGTGCATCCCCCATTCCCCAATCAGCCTGCATGCCGGCGCCACACCATGCATACATAATGTGGCAAACATATCTAAGGAAAGGTCTGCTGCAATCCGAGCAAAGCTCATCAGATGCAGAGGACCTCCTAACATGCTTGGCCACATTGTAAACATGGCAGCTGCCCAACTGCCGACTTCGGGGGTGCCCAATCCAACTGCTGGCTTACCGTGGCCCCAATGTATGTGCTGACGGGGGAGCCCACATAAAACATTTGTTATATGCCAAGGGGGTTCCCAATCCTCCTCAGCTCTTGCCCCCCCCCCTGCTTTCCTTGTGTGCTGTCGGGGGTGCCCAATCCCCATCTGAATAAATTACCCCCCTTTTGTTGTGTGCTGATGAGGGTGCCTAATCCCCCAACAGCTGCAGCACCCCCCTAAACAGTTAGGTGGCACGCTGGGAGCCCACCCCAGTGTGCCAAATCCCCCTGAGAAATAAAAAAAAAAAACATCCCATGATGTTTTAATTTTTAACCCTGTAACACAAAAATGGTCCCTTGTAGTCTCCCTTCCACAACCCACACCCACCCTCTGCGCACCCTGCCTCCCCACACCCCTCCCCCTCACCCCATACTTACCTGCGGAGTCCGGCACAACGATCTTCGGTGTACTGGGAACACGTCTGCACTCTTCAAAGCTGACCGCAAAATGAGAAAATGCTGGTAAGCTGTATAATGGAATGAATAGGTGTTTTTCAACTTTGATGCATATCTCAGGCAATTTTTGGAATTTTGGCACTACATTTTCAACATGGGGTTTTTGGGACCCCTCCTCATGAATTCCTGCACTGTCATGGTGTTATTTGGTCCCGAAAGGTGATTTTGCAGTCACTGCAAGGAATCACCTTTTGGGAGAGAGGAACGAAATGACAGTGCCAGTGTTCATGAGGGGGCTCTCAAAAAAGCCTATGTTGCAAATTTAGTGGGAAAAATCCAAAAATGACGTATCATTATATTGTCGTTGCGCGGTTACTATGCTGCCTACGTAATTTAGTGAATTTGCAATATTTTCATGCCAAATGTTCAGCACTGGCATTTTTCCACACCTTCTTGTGAACTGTACAGCTGTCATTTTTCACATTCTGCCCAAAATGTGTTTTCACACTTCCAGTGCAGAATAGCGCGGTCGATGTGGGAAATCAGTGTTCAGGACAAATTATGAAAATGACAGTTACAGAGTTCATGAGCAGAAGTCCTAAAATACTTATGCTGAAAATTTGGTGACAATACTCCATAATATGACTGTGTTACGAGCGTGTGTTGCACAGTTTGCACACACTCTCATAAGTTTGCAAATTTATAATATTTTCACTCCAGATTTTCAACATTGCTATTGCTCTGTACCTCCTTATGAACAGTATAGCTGTCATTTTTCACATCCTGACCAAAATGTGTTTTCGCAGTTCTGGCGCAGAACAGCGTGGTCGCTGTGGAAAGTCTATGTTTGAGACACATTATGAAAATGACAGTGACATTGTTCATTAGCAGAGGTCCTAAAATGCCTATGTTGAAAATTTGGGACTGAATGTCCATAAAATTAGTGTTTTACGAGCATGCATTGCGCAGTTTACATACACGCTCGTGACTTCGTGCATTTGTAATATTTTCACTCCAGATGTTCAAAATTGGCATTTTCCCACACCTCCTTATGAACAGTATAGCTGTCATTTTACATATCCTGGCTGAAATGTGTTTTCACACATTCGGCGCAGAATTGCACGGTTGCTGTGCGAAATCAGTTTTTGGGACAGTTTGAGGAAATGACGGTGACACTGTTCATGAGCAGAGATCCTAAAATGCCTATGTTGAAAATTTGGTGCCGAAAGTCCATAAAATGACTGTGCTGTAAGTGTACATTGCGCAGTTTCCACGCAGCCATGTAACTTCGTAAATGTGCTATATTTTCAAGCCAGATTTTCACCACTGGCATTTGTGCACACCTCCTTATCAACAGTACAGCTGCCATTTTTCACAGCCTTCCCAAAATGCATTTCCGTAACTGTGGCACACAATGGCTTGCTTGCTGTGGGAAATCACCTTTTGGGACACATTAACAAAATCACAGTGCCACTGTTCATGAGAGGAGGCCACTCCTCCCAAAATACCCATGTTGAAAATGTGCCTAAAAACTCCTACAAATAATTGGGTTGCAGACGTCTGTTGCTAATTTTGTATGCATGTTCATTGCTTCACCAATATTTCATATTGCCACTCCAGATTTTCAACGTTGCCATTTTTTACGCCTCCTCATCAACAATACAGTTGTCATTCTCCACCTCCTGCCCAAAACTGTGTTTTCGTCCCTCTGTCGCTAAATGGCACAGCCGCTGTGCAAAACCACATTTCAGTTAACAAAGTGATTGTGCCGCTTTTCATGAGGTGGCCTGACAAGCAGCCCATGTTGAAAATGTGGAGTGAAACTACCACTACACGACTACAGTGTTAGGGTTTCCAACTGTAGCACCCCACCTGGTAGGACTGACAGGCATCAGGGCTGTGACTTGGGATCATCAGATGTAAAGCTCATGCCATTCCACCCCCCACGCCCACCCTGCAGCCACTGACAGGCATTGTGGTGTGTCTTGCACTGTTTGGCCTCAAACTTCACCTCACGCTCCTACACTGCACCCACGTCAGTGTATTTCCTTATGGAATGGGGTAAGTATAATGCCCAAAGACCCCAAAGCACACCACGACACTTGTCAGTGTCTACAGGGTAGGGTGAGGTACAATGGCATGAGCATTATAGCTGACGACCCAAAGGCACACCCCAATGCCTGTCGCTCTCTACAGGGTGGGGGTGGGGTTGGCGTCACTTCAATACTTCACTGCCATTCCTTTTGTGCATCTCTAGCTCCACCACTGCTAATGCCAGTGCAACAACATTCGGCATTGACAAATGCTTGTTTTATCATGGGATATGTTTTTCGCTTCAGTTTCACTATGTCTGGTTTGGCCTCACTCATCCATCTTAATGATGAGTTGTGTGGTCAGTGGTGGTATGATACCTACTGATGTAGGGCTACAGAAATAGGTTACAGTTATTCAAGCCCTTGATTTGTTGATTATGTGCACAAATATGCATTTTCTACATGTTACAGGCATGAAGTCACAATGTTCTTCTCTTTTGCAACTCCCAATGGTAGCCACCATACCCTATTCAGCAGTATGTATGTATGTATGTATATGTATGTAGTTAGTTAGTTCAAAACTTTTACCAGGAAAGACATACTGAGCTGGCAACAACATTTCCAGATGTGTCCTGGGGGTAGGGAATGAGGAACATCATATACAACAATTACAACATACAGTGGCAGCCATAGAGATGGTCAGATATTTCCTGAAATGTCTGTGATATCTCTGGAGAAATTTCTTGCCTGACTGCAGTATCACTATTGCCACCAGAGAAAATCTATCTCTTTAGATAGTTCGTGAAATATCTGGAAATATCTGACCATACCATGGCTGCAACTGTATATGGAGAAATACAGCAATACAATTTAAATTGAGAAATAATCTCACTTTAAATACAAAACCAGAATAACGTGCACAGCTACAGAAAGAAACAGAATGCCAAAGCAAAGCTAGATGGGGGAAGGAAAAGGGTCAAGGTCAGTTACTTGAGGGAGAAAAAAATAATGAAGGAGAGACTTTAAGGAGAAATCCAAAGAGGCAGAGTGAAAAGACAATGGAAGGAAGGACCAAAGTTTAGCAAAATCAATATGAGACAGCAGACTGATCAGTTCTAGATTTCCTAGAAGGAACAGTGAGGGAATGGGAGGCAGCATTATGTAAAGGATAGTGGGACGCTGAGGGAGAGGATAAAAGGGAAGTAAGGTAGAAAGGAAGGGAACTAAACCAGAATTTAGATATAAAGGAGGCACAGTGGGAAAGGCATCTGGCATCAAGAGAGGGGAATGAAAGAGCAGAGTCGAGTGAAGAGTGGTGAGTATGTGGGGAACAATCTAAAGCAAAATGACAAAAAGAGTTGAAAAGGGAGTCCAGTCTGGCAAAGCAGGATTTGAGAGCTCTACTGTAAACTAAATCACCATAATCAAAAATAGGATAATCTTTAAAGCAATCTCATGGTGGATAGGAAGTGGAATACTCGCTTTCTTCCTGTAAAATACAATAAGTTTGAAGTGAATCTTTTTGTGAATGGCATCAATATGAACTGAGAAATCAAGACGATGGTCAAGCTCAACCCTGTTGTACATAAAAAAGGAAACATCCTAATTAATAGCAACATTAAGAGTATGAAAAGAAGGGAGAGATAAGTCTAGAAAGCCTTTGATGGGTACAGTACCAAAAGTCATAGAGACTTTTTTTTCATTGAGGGATAGTTGGTTAGACTTGAACCTGCGCTGAATATTGTCAAAGTCCAACTGAAACTCTGAGGTAAGATCATGAGATGAGGAGCCAGATGCAAAAATAACTGTATCATCAGCATACATATGAATGGACACATAGGAACAGACAGAGGGAGGGTCAGTCAAGAATATGGAAAAAAACAAGACCCAGGACAGACCCTTGAGGGACACATGAGCAGATAGGGAGTAATGATGAAGTGGAGCAACTTATTCAGTCAGCTTGAGACCTACCCCCAGGTAAGAGCTAAACCAGCTGACTGCAGTCAGAAAGACCCACTTCTTTTAGTTTGTCAAGTAGGAGGGGATGCGACACTGTGTCAAAAGCTTTAGCAAGATCAACAAAAATGGCAGAAGTGATCCAACCCTGACTCATAGCAGTGAGGATGGAGTCGGTGAGCCATAGGAGGGAAATGGAGGTGGAGTGGAATTTTCTGAAATTAGACTGAAAAGAAGTGAAGGAGGAGGAGGAGGAGTCAAGCAAGGAAGGAAGAGAGCTGTGACAGTACAAGATGTTCCTCTAAGTTAGCTAGGGTAGGAGGGAGAGAGAGGGGATGGTAGTTACCAGGAGAGGAGGGATCACAACCTTTAGGGATAGGAATGGCAGAAGCCTGCTTCCAGGCATCAGGAACAGTTACAGAGGAAAATGAAAGGTTGAGAAGTAGAAGAAGAAGAAGAAGAATCAGCATTTATATAGTGCTTTTCATACATCCAAAGTGCTTTACAAGCAGTGCTAGACTGGTAGTGAAGTGACTGAATGTGTGGTGGCGGCCATATCGCACATCATCACCCGCACACAGCCTGGATAATTGCATGAACTTGTTTATGGGAAGGGGAATGTTGGCCAGGACACTGGGAATGTTCCCTACTCTTTGCAAAGAGTGCCCTGGGTTCTTTTACTTTCACCTGGACACCCACCAGGACAACACCAGGATGGGTAGAAGGGACCTTGGTTTAATGTCTTATCCAAAGGACGGCACACCCCAGGAGTACAGCACCCCCCAATACTGCACTCAGATGCCAGCGATTTTTAGGTGAAAGTCCAATCCCGGTGTGGGACGAGAACCCACAACCTGGTCCAGAGGCGGATGTGCTACCAACTGAGCCATGCTGACACCTAAGTAGAGTAATTGACAGTGCAATGGCAGGGGCTGACAGAAGTAGAAGCTTGGGATCAAGGTCATCAGGGCTATCACATTTGTGAGGATTAAAAGCAAGCAATGACTTAAGGGTAGCCATTGTGGTGGTAGCACAGAGCAAAAAAGAGATTAACAGGAGAAGAAAGTAGAGGGAGGGATGGAAGAGGGGAGGAGGAGGAGGAAGAAGTGATGAGAGAGAGGGCACAAGTAGTAAACTAGGAGTTAAAGGAAGAGGCAACAATAGAGGGATCAGAGGTGAGAGAATAGTCAATCCTGAGAACAGGAGAGGAAGCCTAGGTTGGAGGGGAGAACAAGGAGTGGATAACCTTCCAGAACTTGGAGGGATGAGTAATATTGTCATGGATACAAAATACTCTGACTTTGCAGGCTTATGGCTTTGGTACAAAGTATCAAGGGCTGCCTGACATTCCACAGCCACTGTGTCTATTTTCATTTAAAACACTGGGCTCAGTTTTCAAAGATCACTTAGAGCGACTTAAGTTGCGTCACTCCAGGGATGTGGCAAACTCCAGGTGCACCAGGGACCATGCACCCAGTTCTGTAAAAATCAGGGTCCCAACAGCAAACACCCCAGGTTTGCCACAAGTAAGCCACTATGCCAAACACTTGGCATACCTGCAGGACTTGTCACAGGGATCTGCCTCCTCCTCCCAGTGCAACACTACAGGGGCTGGGATAGTGGGAGAGTCAAGCTGCTGGACAGGAGGGGGGGCCGGGTGTAGAAGGGGCATGGGAGGTGTCATGGGGGATTTGGAAGGACAGCTGAGTGGCAGCTGCAATGTTGGCACTCTGCCAGGTGTGTGTGCATGGGACTGTATGCACAGTTCAAAAGTACACATGGGATAGACACAAGGTGATCGTAGAAGTTAACCAAGCGAGGGAGGGAACCAAGGACTGAGTATTGTCTGAGGTGGCACAGTAGGAAGGGAAACTAGGGCAGAATAGGTAGGTCAGGAACAGAAAGCACTCAGCACTGAATACCACAGATGTCTCCAGACAAAAAGTCTTTCCAACATTCTTTTTTATTTAGTGAAAAAGCAGACAATGTCCAGTATAGCCAGCGTAGCCCTGGGAGACTGCTACCAACCAACATTTCACACTTTTGTCGAGTGCTTTGTCAAGGGTAAAGTAGGTAACTTCCTTGATAGTCTAGCAGTCTGCCCAATCCCCAATCTGCCCCAAAATAGTCCATTTCATAGCCCCTGCTGGTCTAATGGACCACCATCCCCCAGCCCCTATCTGCCTGTAAATGAACTTGTTAATAAACTAATTCCCTGGAGATCTAGCAGTCCCTTCCCCCCCAAAATGCCAGTAAGTTAGCATGCTATTGAAAGCATTCCCTGGTGTTCTAGTGGACCCCACCCCGGCAAGTAGTATCCACCACCCTACTCCCCCATCCCGAACACCAAGCCGGAGACTGGCACAACCATCCTCTCACCACCACAGCTGGCCACCAACTGAGTTGTCACTGAGCGTGTACTGTATACAGTGCGCACTCATTGATTGACAGCTTCCTCTGAGCCTTACAACCAATGAGTGCGTACTGTGTACAGTACAAGCTCAGTGACAGCTCAGTCAGTGGCCGGCCGTGGTGGTGAGGGAAGGGCTGTGCCGGTCACCGGCTTGAGGTTCGGGATAGGGGGCGGTGATAGACACTACCTACTAGGGTGGGGGGTGAGAGTCCACTAGACCACTAGAGAATGGTTTCATTAACATGTTACCTTACAGGCATTTCAGGGCTGGGGGAACTACTAGATCACCAGGGAATTATTTTCTTAACAAGTTCATTTACTGAAGATCAGGGCTGGGGTGGGAGTCCACTAGACCACCAGGAACTATGACATGAGCGATTTTGGGGGGGAGATCGGGGATTGGGGGCCACCAGACTATGAAGAAAGATACCTACTTTACCCATAGTATGACTACTGGACTGTACATACGGTCCCATGCACACGCACCTGACTGGGTGCTAATAGTGCTGCTGCCACCCAGCTGTCCCCCTGACTCCCCCTGTTGCCACCTCCCTGCCCTAACTGCAGCTGGCAGCTACTGATTGATCTCTTCCCACTGGCACATGCCACTTAGACCACCTCATGGCTGGTCAAAGTGGTGCCCTTTGCTGTGTCCATGGCAGGGTTTTCAAAATCCATAAAAATGGGATGTTGCAACCCCACCATGGTGCAAACCCCCTTGCAACCAGGCACACCTGGTTGCTTGCTGCAACCTTGGCACAAGGGGGGTGTTGGTGCAGCTGTGTTGGATTTTGACACAGGCCGCCTTATAGAATTGCATTTTCTGCAAGTTGTGACACAAGTCACCCCTTGCATCAAACTCTTGTGATGCAAGACCCTTGCTTCAGTCTGATCATTTCGAAAATCGAGCCCACTGTGTCTACAGTGTTCAAACTTTGATGCTACAAACAAATTTTAGTCATGCTGCATTGCTGTTATTTTGGGCTCTGCTTCTATTTCTTCTGCCTCTGGTTTTCATACTCGTGACTTAGCCTCCTCTTTCTCAAAGGTGAGTGGCTATGTGGCCATAGTGGTACATAGTGAATTTTTTCACAAATAAGGTGGAGTCATTCAGTTCCCTCCAGAATGATTAAACAAACATTATGTTCACAGTGTATTTTCAAAATGTTAACAAACACAAATTTATCCTTAACTACCAACAATACCCAACATGTATGGGGCAGTGCTGTGAACCTCCTTAGAATCCACCACCACCGTCTCAACTGTCATTTCAAAAAGCATGTGGTAGTGGATTGACTTCAGAAGTCTGCAGATTCTATTTCGTGGAACATCTTCTCTTTCAAACCACATAAATAAGGACATTTGATGATAGACAATAAGACATTAAACAATATTAAGCAGAGTGTTTTTTTTTCACTTATGTAATTGGTCTGGTGCAGGGATTGGCTGGTGCTGCTAGCACCAATGCTTACAGGGGTGTGGTGGCATTAGGATGGGGTTTTGAAAGTAGTAGGCCACAGCAAACTTTTATACCTTCAAACATACTATCAATGTAAGAATGAGTACAAACAACAAGATATTTGAATATTGAATCTGTATTTGTGCTGCTAGATTTCGCCATTTAATTTGGTGGGCCCGATTCACAAAGCCCCTAGAATGACATAAGGTGCCTGCATCAAACATAAATGATGCAAGTGGCATCTTGGCCAAAAGATGCCCCAGGAGCTATTCAGGAAGGCAGCCTGCATCAAACACTAGCTGCATGCACCAAAGGTGGCTTGCACCAGCCTTGTGCCACAAAATGGGTTATGGCATATGCTAGGGGGTTGGGCAGATGCAGGCTAAAATATCCCCCTTTTCGGTATTCACAAAACCCTACCAGATGGCAGCATTCTAAGTACCCTTAGATGTGTTCTCTAGGTAGGTTTTGACATTTCAGCAATGTACTGTGCCCCCCAGCCCCCTTCTCAGTCATTAAATATAATAATAATAATCCCTGGTGGTCTAGCGGACCCTCGATTAGCCCCGATCCCAGTTAGTTATTATTAAAAAAGTCCCCGGTGATCTCGCAGACCCCCAATCAGCCTCAATCCTAGTTAGGCATTATTTAAAAAATCCCTGGTGGTCTAGCGGACCCCCGATCAGCCGTGATCCCTATTAGGAATTACAGAAAAAAAACACTGTGGTGGCCTAGCGGTCCCCCCAAGCCCCAATCCGCCATTACATATTATTAACTAGCCCTGGTGATTTAGTGGCCTCCCACCACCCCACCCCAGCAGGCAGTGTCCCACCACACTGCTCCCCCAACCCAAAGCAGAGTCAGTAACTGGCACAGCCCTCCTCACACCACCGTGTCTGGACACCGACTGAGCTGTCAATACATAGAGCATACTGTGTAGAGTAAACACTCCTTATTGACAGCTCAGCTGGTGGTCAGATGAGGTGGTATGAAGAGGACTGGTCGCCGGCTCTGTTTCAGGTTGGGGGGAATGGGGTGGTGGGACACTGCCTGATGGGGTAGGGGGTCACTAGATCACCAGGCCTGTTTGATAATACATAACAGGGAGGGGCCTTGGGGGTGACTGCTAGACCACCAGGGTGTTTTTTTCTGTAATTTCTAACAGGGATTGGGGTTGATCAGGAGTCCACTAGACCACCAGAGATTTTTTAATTTTTTAACTAGGGTCAGGGCTGGCAGGGGTGATAGCCACCAGGGACTGCTGTCCATGGTGCTACTTCCACACGGCTTCCCTGCAGCTTGTGGTACATCTCCATGATGTGCCATCTGTTTCATGCAGTGCCAGGGTTGCCGTAAACCACGGGACTTTTCCATCAGTACCCTACCTGATAGTGAATCGGGCACAGGTTCCCTGGCACACCAGCAGTCAGTTCAAGCTGCCTTCAGCACACCTTGCTCTGACATTTGTGAATTGAGCCCAGTATGTTTACAATTTGACTTCTCAGTAGCATAACAAGCAGAGAAAAAACATTACTGCTGCTATAAAGATTTTTATTTGACCTCTGTAAATTTGCTCATTTGCTTATGAACATACAAAATTTGCCAGCAGATAAAGGCCTAGAGATCTATCAAGTCTGCTCGAATGTGCAGCTAGCACCCCTTATTCTGCAGCTGCCCGTCCCTTCCACCCTTAACCTCCATTGACCTTCCCCCTTGTCCTGTCCCATCCCTTTTTGAAGCAGTCCACTGTTCTACTGGATACCACTTCTGCAGGTAACGCATCCCACCCAGCTACCACCCTCTCTGTAAAAAAGTGTCTCCTCATCTCCCCTCTGAACCTTCCTCCCTCCAGTCTTGTATCATGGCCCCTGGTGTCCCTCCCCTCCTTTACTTTGAAAAGCCCCTCTGTACCTGTCTTGTTTGTTCCTTTCATGTACTTATAGGTTTCAATCATGTCCCCCCGTCCCTTCTCTCCTCCAGCGAGTACATGTCCAACTCCCTCAGCCTCCTCTCGTATGATGAGTCCCGCGGCCCCTTGATCATCTTTGTCCCCCAGCACTGCACCCCCTCCAGTAACTTAATGGCCCTCTTCAGATATGGGTGCCAGTACTGCACGCAGTACTCCAGGTGAGGTCTAACTAATGACCTATACAGTGGTAGAATCACCTCCTCCCTCCTTGAGGATATACCCCTTGCAATGCAACCCAGCATTTTGTTGGCCTTTGCAGCTGCCTTCCTAGATTGTGCCGAGTTGTTCATTGACCTTGTACTGAGCACCCCCCAGATCCTTCTCCTCCTCGGTCTGGGCTAGCTGCACTCCCCCAGCTGATAACTCCTCCTTGGGTTCTTCACCCCAAAGAGCAGCATGTTGAACTTTTTGGCATTAAACCCCAGTTGCCAGGTGTCTGACCAGGTTTCAAGCTTTGCCAGATCATCTTGCAACCCCTGCCATCCCCCTAGGTCATCCACCACTGCTCCCATCTTGGTATCATCAGCAAACAGACTGATCTTGCTCTTGATGTCCAATGATATGTCTGCAATGAATATCCCAAACAACACTGGTCCCAACACCGAGCCCTGAGGAACACCACTCATCACTACCCTTCGGTGTGAGAGCTCCCCACCCACCACCACCCCACTGTTGCCTTCCCTGAAGCCAGTTTCCTACCCATTTCGCCAGCATTGCACCTGCCTCTGTGCCTTCTAACTTACTTCCCAGCTTCCCATGTGGCACCAAGTCGAATGCCTTACTGAAGACCAGATACAGGACATCCACTGCATGGCCCCTGTCCAGTTGCCTAGTTACCCAGTCATAGAACTCCACCAGGTTGGTTTGGCAGGATCTGCCATGTATGAAGCCATGCTGTCTGCTGTCCTGTAGTCCTTTGGCCTCTAGGAGGGCCACCAGCCTCTCCTTCAGGATAGTCATCATCAACTTACCCATGACGAATGTGAAGCTCACCGGTCTGTAGTTCCTCAGTTCATCCTTTGGGCCACTCTTGTGGAGGGGCACCACATGAGACATCCTCCAGTCCTGAGGTACACACCCTGAGTGTAGTAAGGCATTAAATAGGTCTGCCAAAGATCCCACAAGGACCTCTGCCAGCTCCTTAGTACCCTGGGGTGGATGCCATCTGGGCCTGGTGCCTTGTCCACCCTCAGTGCCTTCAAACCCTACTGAACTCTGCCCTCCATGATTTCCCCATCTGTCACCCCTTCCCCCCATTTCTGCCATTCCTCCCCCCTTGGGTATCACCCCCCTCATCTCCTTAGTAAATACCGAGCAGAAGTAATCATTTAGCTTCTGCCTTAGCGCTTTCCTGCTTTCACACAACCCCCCTCCTTCCTAATCCTTACTATGTCATCCTTACAGTTCCTTTTCTCCCTGATGTACCTAAAGAAGTCCCTCTCCCTCTTCTTCATGCCTTGTGCCAGCCTGAGCTCCGTAGATGCCTTGGCTCCCCTTATTGCCCATGTCACCGCATTCGATTCCATCAGGTACACCTCCCTGTCCTCCTCCTTCCCTGTTTTCTTGTACCTCCTAAAGGCAGCTCTTTTCTCCTTACCTTTTCCATGACCTGCTTGCTCAACCAGCTCAGTTTCTTATCCCCAGCCTTCTTGCTCTGGGCCTTGCAGCAGGTTTTGGTTGCCTCCACTATCCCCAGCTTTATGATCTCCCACCTCTGGTTAGTGCCCATACTAGTTTGAATTCTGGCCTGGTACCCTTTTACCACTTCCCCCATCCTCCCAAAGTCAGCCCTCCTGAAGTCCAGCACTCTTGTGCCGGATTCCACTCCTTCCTTGCCCATATCCAATGTGAGCCATACTGAGTGCTGGTCACTCCCTGAAAGTGGTTCTTCCACCGTAAGTTCTCTCACAAAGTTCCCATTTGCCAGCACAAGGTCAAGGGTATTCCCTAACCTGGTTGGTTCACTGACCATTTGCAGCAGGAAGCTGTCCTGGAAGGCATCCAGCAGTACCTGCTCCCTTCTATTCCGGGTTGTTGGGGTACTCCAGTCCACTCCTGGCATGTTGAAGTCCCCCACAATCACCACATTAGCCTTCTTGCAGGTCCTCCTGATCTGTCCCACTAGTTCCCTGTTTAACTCCTCCATCTGAGAGGGCTGCCTGTACACCACTCCCATTCTGAGAATCCTATTCTTGGAATCCTAGATTTGCATCCAAAGTGACTCCATACTACCCTCCTCCCCTTCTTCCCTTACACACTTCAGTCCTTCCTTCACATATAGTGCCACTCCCCCTTTCCCAATCACCCTGTCCCTACGAAATAACCTGTACCCTGGTACAGACAGGTCCCAGTCATTGTATTGGGTGGTCCATGTTTCTGTGATGGCTGCAATGTCCACCTCTCCCTCCGCCATGAGCACCTGTAACTCTGCAATTTTCCTCCCAAGGCTCCTAGCATTAAGGGTGACCACCTTCCACCCTCCCCCCCAATCCTGCCCTCCTTTACTAGCATCACCAATAGTACTTGCCATTTGTCTTTTGTCACTGTTATGGGGTGTAAGCTCATATGGTTTGCCAACCTGTGGTCTCTGCAGGTGTCTTGCCCACTTGCCACCCCCCACTCCTAGTTTAAATTCCCAACTTCTTCTATGTACTCCTCCACCCTCTGTTTCTGCTTGTAATGCTCTGTAAAAAGAAGCAGCACATGTAAACTTGTTGAAATGAACATCAGTAAAAATGATGACTACATCTGTTCAGTTATGTTTTTGTTTATCTAGACTGAAAATTGGTTCCACTTATTTTGCTCAACAGACTACAGACCCCTTTGAGAAAGAAAATATCCAGGCCTATCACCACTCATCTGCTCACCACCCATACTACAGTCGTTCAGGGCAAAGTGGGACAGGCAACCAAGCTACCACACGCACCGTGTATATACCACTATGAAGCCTGTGTTGGCATGGATCCTTGTGCTAAGCACAGATGTGGCATGAGCATGCAAGTGCAGCTGAGCAGAGAGGTTTCCTACTTATTTCACTATATTGATGTTGGAGCTGAGAATGCATGAAGAAACATGCAACTGGCATGTATGTGAAGGACCACAAGAACCTGACATTATAGCAGATTGTCCAACATGTAAGCAATCACTGGTGACAGTGCACTCGTGCATTTACCAAAACCAAAAGTGTCAGTCTACTGATGATGCTTTTGGATTAGCTAATTACAGTCAGAAGAATAAAACGTGTATTATTCTGTATACTTTGCATATACTATGGGTGTACTTTTTGGCATAAATCAAACAACAGTCTAAGAAAAATCTTCATTTAACAAAGTTTATATTCATAGAATTACAAAAAACAGGCACATGATCACTTTGAAAATGGATGATACACCTATAAACCTTGGTTGTATGTCACTAGCACATAATAAGTATACTGCAAGTATATCTGAGAATAAAATAAAAATGTAGCATAAAATGTACCAGTATACTTTTTAAGTATAAAGGAAGTACAGGTCATGCAACTCAGTATATTACAAATATGTTTCATATATAAACCAGTATAAAAAGGTATATGTATACTGTATGTTAGTATAATGAAGTATTACTCAAACATGAGTATGAAGTAAGTTAATTTTTATTTTACTTAAGAATACAAATTTTTCCCAAGTGCCCCTGTGACCAGCAGAGGCTATGTCTTGTGACAGGCATGGTGTTTAGTGCCTTCATTTGGGCTTTGCTATCAGAGCTACAGTATATTCAAAGATTTATAGGGCGTTCACAGTTTGCTCCAAACATGTCTGAATATAGCAACTTTAGGGCAATGTACTAATTTATGCCTGTGAGAGGGGACTTTGCAAAAAGCAAATTGTGAGCTTTGAATATGGGGCCCATCTGTGTCTTGGAGGAAATTGTCTTCTACGATCTTCATTTTGTAGAGGATTTGGAACAGTTGACTCCATGGCACTGGCTTGTTTAACTTTCTCATCACTAGATCTTTTACCCTGCTCAGTTCTGTACAAGAGAAATACATTAACATTGACTTATTTGTGCCTTTAGTACCATTGGTACTTTGATTTTATTTTTATCATGGAAAACTAATGCCTAAACACACTGCTGTGATCTGAGATAAATCTATACTTGTGTCTGCCTGACTGCATAGTTTCTAGATATGGATATAGAAAAATGTGTATGTACCTAACTCAGAATATTCTATTAATATTCATGAGTTATGAATGTCTTCACCTCTCAAATGAAGATCAAGGGCATTTTCTTTTTCACATAATTTTGTGTCCAGTTTATACCACAAATTTCCAGATGGCAAACCTTTCAAATTATTATTTTTTTTTTATGAAATGCAATTAGTAAGCAAATAATGGCAAACTAAGTGTAATGTAAAGAGTGTCTAATTCTCAAGGTGTCTGTCATATGTATGCCATTAGTAAATTAATAATTGCAAAATGTAATCTGATGTTAAAAAAAGTGTCAGATTACCACTGTGTCTTGTTACATATTTCGCTTCTTGAAAAGTTGTATGGTGTTTATGCATATTATGTAGAATTTGTAAATTCATAATTGCAAATGATCAGTTGATGCAAATGAAATAAAAGCAAACATTCAATAATGTCCTTGGCTGGCCCACCAGTGCAGAGGTAGAGCTACCACTTGCGAAGCTGGCAACCTGGGTTCCTGAATGAGCCTGGAGCATCAGAGGGCTGGCCAGGGGCAGATTGGATGATTGTCCCAGGGACAGCTGTCAACCTCAGTGGGGGAGCATTGATGGTGCCCAGTGCTTGAGTGACACCCAGTGGAGACTGGGTGTACACCAAGCTGGGACCACATAACAAAGGGGAATGCAGTGGTGGATGTCTGCGGGGCATGTGTGGGAGCATGCCTGTCCATGCGCTGATATCATTGTACTTCCCTGCTTTGCGGGACTGACACAAAGGAAAATCCTGTGCAGCAGTGCAGTGTGATGGCCTCCGACCCTACATGAATGACACCATAGCCAGTCGAGTGACCAAAACATGGTGGATCTCGGTCTCACCTTCATGGGGCCCCGCTGCAGGGGCATGCTGCAGGCCTTAGTTCCAGGGAGGCTGTTGATGCATGCCAGTGATGGATGTGGGGGCACTGAGTTGGGAATATATTCTCCCTGCAGCACAGAGATAAACAGAATTAAAAAAAAATGATGGCCTTGTTAATGCATGCTTTATTACTGTATTGGGCACATTTTTTTACATGTGCCCTGGAATTCAAATGAAAATGTACAGATCTTAATTGATTTGGAGTTTTCTTTTTTTTAGCAATCTCTATGATCCTATGGATCTACAGTGGGGTTGTAAAGCTTTATCATTCCAGTTTTTGCAAATAAAGATGGGGTGACATCTTTTTCAATGAAATTAGGTGTCCTACTTTATCCCAAAACTTCTCAAACAGGATAGCAGATCGAATGAACTTGGTGGCCTTTACTCTCATTAGCCAGTGGCAAGGGCCTATGATGTCTAGCAAGTGGCTACCTGGGAGGGATATAATTAAAGCAAAGAATGGGACAGGGAAAGAATACTTGCAGAGAAATTTCTGTTGAAAGAGAGGCAATTAGAAATAACTGTATATGTAAAAGAAATCATTTTGTACAAGAAACCTCAGGAGATATATTTTGTCCAGAATCCTGCTATATAAGCAAAAAGGCCTCTCAAAGAGCCTATTTCTGAAGTGAATGAACTTTTTGGTGGTCCAGACTTGACTGTGTAATTGCTCAGCAACTGGAGGAGGTGAGATGATATAGACTGGCCATAGCATGAGAATTATTCTGAAGGAGTTTGGGTGATATGAAAAATGTGGTATCAGCCTCAGATATTCTCCTCAGTAGCAGTTATGAGGGATTCAGAGCAGTGTACTACTTACAGTATAGTATTTATATAGTTTTAGGTACTCTGAGCGACTCAATGTCTATGCATGTATTACAGCACAGTAATGTAGCTATTTATGTCTTCAGGATACAAATATACATACAGCAGTTTTGCAACAGCCGTTTGTATTTGCCATATCTAGGCTTAGAACTGGATCTTGATATGCACTTACCCCCAAAAAGTGCTATTATTCATCTTTCTCAGATTTTTGTCTTTTAGCTGCTCCCATCACTGGCAGTCCGAGTTGCCTAATTAGCTTTCTGGCCTTTGCTCAGCTGGTCAGTGACTGGTTTTAGTAACAGTCTGCTGGATTATGCCTCAGAGGATTTTGGCTAGCTATTGATTGGCAGACTAGCTGTCTGACATCTGGGTTAACTGAAATCTGGCAGGCTGTTAATCACCTGGCTGATATCCAGTGACAAGCTGCTGGTTCTAATCTGAATGGTTTCTTCTGGTTAGTTAGCTGGTGACTGGCGGTTGGCCGGTATATTTCATTGTTCGCAGCAGTATAGTGGACATAAGCACAAAAAAGCTACAGAACAGCAGGCCTGCAGCTCCCCACTTCCATGAACCATCTAACATGACAGTGAAAGGGCAGCAAACTGGGTGGCTTCTCA
The DNA here is from genome assembly GCA_016271365.2 of Neoceratodus forsteri. Classification (NCBI taxonomy): domain Eukaryota; kingdom Metazoa; phylum Chordata; order Ceratodontiformes; family Ceratodontidae; genus Neoceratodus; species Neoceratodus forsteri. The sequence goes on along the minus strand of CM028129.1, from coordinate 1,011,953,169 downwards.
GGGAACACTCTCAAAGAGAATACTCTGGAAACACCAGTTTAAATCAAATGAAATCTGCTTTACTTTCAGTAAAAGAACAAAAAACAGTTTGTATTCAGCTTAACAAACAATTCAGTTTAGTATCTCTATGTCTACTTCACAGTTTCTCTTCCTTTCTTCCTTTACCGGGCCCAGGTGTTGCTTGTTAACACCCCTTTTCCAGAGGTACATTAAACGTCCAGAACATGCAGTGCAATGAGGTCTTAAAGGGACAACCTTAAAGCAAAAGAGGTTTGGTATAAATCCCAGCACAGCCCCAGTCAAAACCTGTGTTGCCTGTGTTGCAGGGTTATAAAGCAGACTATGGGTGAAAGAAACATGATTGAAATACACTATATCACATATCCTCCCCGCAGACTAATGCCTGTGGCATGCTCGTTAAGGGTCATTAGAGACCCACCCTCCCAAGAGAAAAAAAACTGCTTTACCATGCTGGGTACCTACCCAGTGGTGCACATCAAAACTAAAAAGACTGCAGTGTCAAATACCATCTGGTGATACTACATTGGTATGTCATACAGCATGTAATCACTTGAAGGGGATGTGGTCAGTAATGACGGTGAACTTCAGTCCCAACTGGTAGTAGCATAGGGCAACCAAAACCCATTTTACTGCCAGACACTCTTTTTCCCAGCATGGCATAGTACTGCTCTCTGTTGAAAATCCATCCTCAAAGTCTTGTCAATCAATCAATCAATTTTTATTTATAAAAAGGCGCCTTTCCAAAACCAAGGCGCCTGTACAATAAAATAAAACAAATAAAGTAAAATTACATACATTATATAAATTTCAATAAATATGAAACAAGATAAAAACACTTCAGTTACCAAAAGCCAGATCAAAAAGATAAGTTTTCAATGTACTTTTAAAACTCTGGATGGTCAGGCAATCTCATACTCGATGAGGCAGAGAGTTCCACAGGGGAGGAGCAGCAAAGTTGAAATACCTTGCTCCCGATGTCTGCAAACGTACCCGGGGAACCTCTAGCAATCCCTCTTCAGTGGATCGGAGAGGATGGGAGGGACAGTACGGGCAAAGGAGATCTTTCAGGTAGCTTGGTCCCTGTGTCCCTGTGATAACACTACTGCCCCTGCCCCACCACAGAAACATCTGTGTACAAAATGAAGGGATCATTGAAATCTGCACTTGATATGACTGGCCCCTCATACAATACATTTTTGATGTCTTGAAATCCTGTCAGGTGACCAGTTGACTTTTTTTGCCTCTCCCCCTCCACTGGCAACCCCTTTTGGCCCTAACAGGTCCTCCAACCTCATCTCCTGCCATCCCAGGGACTTACCTTAGGGCCACTTAGTGCCCTACAGCTTGCCCCCATGGCAGGGCAGTTGAGGGGTTCCCAAAACCCCCTTCTGCTGCCACATCTGAATTTGTGGTCCCTGTGCCCTGTAGGCAGTATGAGGCTGCAGAACTCCACAAGACAGCATCCTGCAGACAGCAGTGTTTTTCCAGTGTTCTCCCTAACCCATGGACACTCCATGGAGGCAGCGGTTTGACATGTGTATGTCAGAGAATGTGCTTATGTCTCTCGGCAGGGAGTGTACCCCACCTGGAACTGCTGACCAGCTGTACTGCCTCTCATGGTCACCTAGAAGGCAGTGTTATGGTGGCACAGTCTGTCCCCCCAGAGAAGGAGAGCATCAACTGGGATACTCAATCCTCCTACCCCCAGCCAACCTCTCCAGTGGCCCAGGGTAGTTCCAGTCCTCAAGTTGCCAGCATGATGGCAGGTGAGGCATGGGTGCCTCTGCTCTCCATGCCACTTGGTTGGCTGAACCAGCAGACTTTATTCAGAGCAGTATTCTTTGTCAGGTCAGTCAGTGGGGTAGTAAGGAATGAGAATTTATGAATGAACCATTGGTAATACCCTGCAAGTTCAAGAAAGGCGCTAAAGAGCTTCTTAGTATTTGGCATGGGGCAGTCATCTAGGGCCTTTACTGTATTGATAACCAGACATATGTGGTCCTTCCCAACCATATACCCCAAGTATTTCTTCAACAGCTACCGTAGAGCACATTTTGTGGCATTGACCATGAGACCTCCCTCCCTGAATGACTGAAGCACTGTGGTCACATCCTGCAGATGACTGTCCCAGTCATAAAGATATGCTGCAGCATGTACCTCATGGGGTCAGAGAATGCAGTCCATCATTCTCTGGGAATGTGGCTGGGGCTTTCATGCAATTCAAAGTGAAGCACAGTAAATTGTTATGGGTCCAATGGGGTGACAAAGGTCAATTTCTCATAGGACTCTAGAGTTAGCAGAATTTTTCAATAGACACACAGAGATGTCTCTGAATTATACTGTTATGTTTTCTGTGAAAGCATAGATAGTTTGCAAATCAGCTTTCTGCACACATACTTAGTGCACTGCGACACCACATATCTAATGAAAACCCTAAACCCATCACAACCTTTTATATATTATATTCCCTTTCTTAGTGGATAATCATCTACTATTTTTAAATTGAGAACATGCACTAATTTCTTTTTGCATATGAATGTCTCTGAATCTTTGCTTAAATTAACAACTTTATATCATTAAACAGTCTGACAAGGACTTCTGACAAACTTGAGGGTAATCCATTAGATTCAACTTATTTTATGATACATTTTATACTTGGGAAATATGTATTACTATGTAAATATGATAATTCTGCACATTTTCAGGGTTATTAGTTTTCACTCATTGTATATACTTTAAGCCAATATATAAATATTCTCTCTTTAACCAAATACTGTACAGACAGTTGTCCTAATTCTGAGCCAACTAATGCTGATGGATCACACAAAGGAATCCCTAATTCCTTCTTGTAAAATGAATTCAGCATTTTTAAATTATTTTGTGGTTCTTGATGGCCCCAGACTTCCAAGCCATAAAGTAATTGACTTTTAAGCTTTACACTGATAACTCTTATACATCCTTTAACACAGTTACTGCCATATCTATATGAACAAACTCTAGCAAGAGCCAATATGGCTGCAAAATAATGGTATTGTGGGCAGTGAGAAATGTGTAAACTAGCAATTTTTACACTAACCACTGAGCTACCTAACTGCACTTTCTAATTGTTATGATACATGCACATTGGCTAGTATGTGTATATATATATATATATATATATATATATATATATATACACACACACACACACACACACACACGGATGCGTATGTATTCCAGCATAACATAGCAGTGCACTGTCTACACACATTTTACAGATTAAAAGAAAAGACATCAAGGCACTGTGTTCTGCTTTTCAGGCTCCAAGGGATATTGGAGGGTGGGGGGTTGCCACTAGACAACTCATTTAAATCAGCAGTGACATGCATAAGGCTAAAACTGATCTAGATACAGTGCTACTTTGTTATAACACCCCTCATTATAACAAATCTTAGTTATAACGAACAGTTATGATGGCTCCCATTGTTTTCAGCTTCATCATTAGTAAAAGAATAATGCATGACAGTGTGTGTATCATGCTGGGATAACACCACACCTGGGGTGGTTGGGTACGAGGCCGCAGGCCGGGTGCATCCAATGTTCCAGGCGTGGCATTATCCCAGCATGACACACACCTTGGAGTGCATTATTCCTATTATACAATGGCTCAATTGTAAAACAGTAAAAAAAGAGAAAGAAAATATATTAAATATATTAAAAATTTATATATTTATTTTGGTTTTTGCAGTGGTTAGTATTAAATTATGACAAAATAGTGCGGATGTCTACTTTAGCAAGTAGGTGGAGCTGCACTGTTTTGGTGTGGCTTTGTGCTCCTGACAGCAATCTTTGTTAGTGTTGGCTCTATTTACAAACCATCCTCCTGTATTAGCGTTATTGCCTTGGGTTTATGCTTTGGTTTGGAAGATGTTTTACAGGATTTTTTAAACTCCTTATTTTTCACGGTGCTGAACACTGTGGTATCCGTTGCCCCCCCCCCCACCGTCAACTGAGTTACTGCCAGCCACATGCTTCTTTGAGGTTACCCGCATGGGAGGTAGGAACATGTTTTAGAAAGTGGGTTTCAGAAGTGTTATGCAGTGAAATTGAGAAGGAGAGGAGGAAAGTGTATTTACAAGTGAGCGAGTGAGAGCTGCAGTGACTGTGTGAAAATGCGGTTGCTCACTCGCTTGCTAACTGGGCCATGCACTCACTTTCTGTATGGGGCTACAATTTGTTTTTTACCAAAAAAATAGGAGTATTTGTTTTATGTTGTGATGGCTGTGGATTTTCTTTCTGGGGTTATGGTCTGTGGTGGGGGTGGGTTTCCAGCTGTGCGAGGGCAGCACCGACTGGCAAAGCAGGTACTGTACCAGGAAAGCTGCTCATAGGCAGCAGAAAGATGTTTCTTTTACACTGAGATGAGGTCATCACTGTGTTGGCACTAGAGCCATGGTGTTATGCCAGGATAACACCAAGGGTCCAGTCCCACACTGACCAATGACAGCTCAAGGTTCTTTCTTGCCATTGTATAATAGGTGTTAATGAACAAAAACAATTTGATTCATCACAGCGGTTCTGGCCCTTCCTGCCACTGCCACTCTTTCCCCATCTATCCTTTTAACACACTGTCTTTATTCATTTTCCTAAGTCATGTCTGAATCCCTGTTTTAAAAAAAATATACATTTCAACTGGCACACATCACACTCCTGATTCCCACTGTTCTATGCTGAGTGTACAAAGAATCTCTCCCACAGCACCCTCATGACTCACGTATTCAATCTGTCCTGAGTGTTTAGTCATTTTATGATGGTTAATTTGTTGTCTTTTTGGTTCCATCTTGGGTATTTTCCCAATAAAAATATCAGAAGGAAACTGACTGAGAGCTGCAGCAGCACTGCTACACAGCCTCTCCTGAGATGCTGTAATACAATTCTTCACTAGGCTGCATTTTCAAATGGTATGCCATTGTTGCCCTGTTCTCAATATTTTTATTTTACCTGAAATCATATGACCTGACTGGGGGAAGGGGTGGACAAGAGAGCAAAGACCTGAAACAGAAATGTGCTCCTTCAATAGAGTAGTACAATCTGTTGACTGAATGCACAACACATGGCAGAGAGAGTACTACCTTCTGATGCCACTGTTTTTCCTGATATTGCTACTGTAACTTACTAAATGTTAAGCTTTTCCAACAGTGGTTAATATAATGTTTATTGTGCTAGTAGGTCAGTGTCTGTCCACTTGTGTGGCTCACAGAATACAGAAGAAATAAATACCGTACAGTGCTATAGAAAAGTTAGTCCCTCCTTATAACAAACCCTCACTATAAGGAATGAAATGGATGGACCCAGAGGTATTTGTTATAACGAGGGACCACTGTAGTGGGGTAATATAGACTAACAATTTTTGCACTAACCACTGAGCCACCTAATTGCACCTTCTAATTCTTGTGATACACACACATTGACTAATATATATATATATATATATATATATACACATATATATATATACACACACACACACACACACACACACACACACACACACATATATGCATATATATTCCAGTATAACATACAGTACAAGTCACATTAAACTGTCCCTCCAACTCACGGGTTTAATATTTTTCAGTAAATTGCTTAATGTGTGCACTGCTCACTGCAATGAATTAATAAAAGTTTCCTAATGGTTTGTTCTAGCTGCTATTCAGTTTCAGCTTACTGTACTTTACAGATCTCTGGAAACTTTCATCAATGCAGTGCATGAGCAGTGCACACATTAAAAGGGGGACACTGTCAGCTTTCAGTAGCTATGCTGAACTTGTGTGACCAGTGTGCCTGTAATAACATCTATGGAAAAATTAACTATTCATGTGCCCCAGTGTGAGTAACAGTAAGATCTGTTACCTAAATTTTTAAAATATATACTTTAGTTAAGACCAAGCACATTATCTTACTGTTTGGCCAATCTTCCACTGCCGGATGCTTCTTCTCAATGTGAACATGCACTGTGTGTGTATAAATTTCCTGAAAAAGTGTGACAGTTGGGACTAAAAAGTACATGCTGTTCTGAGCATGGGGATCTTTGTAAGAATAATTAAGAGTATTGCAAATCTTACTTTTAGCACTTTGAAAAACAGGCCATGATCCTGAGCATGCGTGTCACATACAATGCAACATCACGTGCATGCTCAGAATCCCAGTCTTGTTTTTCAAAGTGGTAAAAGTAAGATTTTCAATGCTCTTTTTTTTTATTCTTACAAAGATTTTGCCTATCCCAAAACAATATCTAACAGCATTTGGCTAGTGGGGCCAATGCCAATTTTGACCCCATCCATTAACATCCATAGTGGTCACACAGGTGACAGTACAGGAACAGACAGTTAGGACCACCCTTACAGTACACACACACACCATAATGGGTAACATATACAATGAGACAAAATACACAAACATACTTGTACCGCAACACAAGATGAAACCATATCCAAACACTGCCCCTAATAAACTAATGTGAAGCACTATCAAATTATGATAACACTGGATGCACATGGGCACCTCTGTAGAGCCCCCCCCCCATACTGATACCCAGATGTACTTTTTATTAAAGTTACCACCATATCAACCCCAATTCTTTCAAACAAGGTGTCTATCATGAGCATAAGGATATAAGGGGTCCTTTTTAAACTTCTGGGAACCATCAGCTGACCCTCAGGACAGGAAGCACAAGAGTCTGCCACTTTCTTCCATATGCCTGGCCAGAAGAACTGGGCAACTATGCACACCTCAGTTTTCTACCTGGCTTAATGACCTGCAATAGGAAGTATGGGTCAAACTCAGTACTTCTCTTCTTGCAGACCTGGGAACCACTAACTGATAACTTAGAGTTCCAGTTTGTTTCTCAGGTTCTACCCAGTCCAAAGTATCATCTTTCAGTTCAAACCTTGGAAAACTTTGTGCTTTTTGTTCATCTATCACTTTTCCTTTTATCACAGCTATGTTCTGGTAGGCATTCCTGAGACCCTTATCAGCCCTTTGTTCAAAAGTTATGTTGGCAGGGTTTTGAAAAATGTCTGGTCTGACCTCCAGAAGGATCTCATGACCTTCTGTAGATGTGAATGCCATGTCCTCATCTGAGTCACCTAGGACCTTCCTAGAACCCAAGCCTCTGTAGTCCCCAAACTACTATGGTCTCAGACTAAGGGGCCCTTTCCTTTCTCCCTCCATTTTTGACTCCAGGACATCTTGGGCTTCTCTTCTGGGCCAAATATTTTAGAGACAGTAAAGAGAAATACATGCTCTAATCCCTCTGTCTGTGTGGTCTCCTGTTGGCGTGAACTGTCAGTACTGCTCTTCAGGAGGGTATGAAATCATTCCTACTCCTAGCCTAAGAATTCTGATATGATTCCTCCCCACTTACCTACATTTAACCACAGTGGGGCAGTAGGGTATTTACAGGTAGCTCTGTGCATGCAGCTGGTACTCATGGGATCTTCCCATTGAGCCAGATTGTGTCCTATTGCAGATTTATTAACCACTATCTGCCCATAGCCTGAATTCACTGGAGCTGTAACAGTTTGGTTCCCACTTGCACTGATATTGTATATGGGTTTTTGGCTTGGGACTTGTGTATGCAGACAGTAGCAATTCATTCCAAACTAACACCACACAAATTAGAACTTTCATCTTTAAACATCCCTGACACCCCAGTAGGAAAAACCAAAAAGAAAGAGAAACATGGAAAGCAAAAAAAGAGTAAAAAAAAATGGGAAGGAAAATAAAGTAAACTATAACCCAAAAAAAGAACAAGGAAGGACAACAAAAAGAAATCAATGTGCAAAGGCAACACCATCCTCCATTATATCCAGACATTAAAATATGCAAAGGAAAACAGGAAAAGAAGCAAACAGAGAAAATAGAAATGATAGAAGATAATAATAAGGGTGGTGAAAGCCTATTAAAGAAAGCTATTACGCAAGTAAATGTAAGAGGTCTCAGAAGTCAGACTGGGGAACCAGGAAAACTATAAGGATAATGGGGAAATAGGCCTTGTGGGGTCAGAAGTGGTAATGAGACTGTGGATTTTTTGTAAAAACAAATGAAACACCAGACTCATTATTAGATTTGATCCACCATTTGTTCAGAGCCGAATTATGTTTGGATTATGATACAGAGAAAGTACTTTTGTTTATAGGAACCTGAATGACAAATTCACTCCAGTGTACATTATGGTAAGAGGTATGGCGTTTGCAAAAATGGTCTGGGCTAAACAACAGGAGCTAAGTTACCTGGAACTGGAACTTGATTCCCCAATCACTTGGGGTACTATTCAAAATATAATTTTAAAAGAACTAAAAAATATGTCAGTGGTAGTAAGTGATTTATTTTCTAAAACTATGACAATGTTAAAATGGAATTAAAATAAAAACATAGGTGAAGGTTGTACTTTTTCCATTTTTGGTATAGAAAGAATACATAAGGAAGATAATGAAATCCTTACTTCATTTGTGATCATCTTATTGAAAAGTATCTCTGACTCAAAATTTAACCTGGAGTGCACAGATTTCGTGGAAAGAGTTCAACCTCAAGCATACAGTGATCAAATAGATATACGGTTAAACTCAACTAATATAGCATCACAAATATTGAGATGTTCATCCAAATTAGATGCAGTTAATATACTAATTTTAGAATTGAATAATATTACACAGGGTGCCAGCACTTTGATTCCATACAGGCAGGACTGACTAGAAGATATAAATGAAACATATGCAAATACAAACAAAATGGTTTAAATATATCCATCAATAAAACTAAGTTAATGTCATGGAACATAGCAGGAATAAGAAGTACTTTTTCAGACCCAGAATGGTTTCAATTTATACAAAATGCAGAAGTGATTCTATTTCAAGAAACATTGGCACAGGATAATGTTGATTTGAATGGCTATATAGCAGTACACTCACCATCTCTTAAAAAACACAAATCAGGAAGGGCTATAGGGGAGTTGTCAGCCTATTTCAAAATAAGGTGGAGCATTTTCGTAATAGAGCTATTTAAAGTAACTACTAATTATATCATATGCATACTACAATGGGATGACATCCTATTTATAATTATTATTGTATATATTCCACCCAGAAATTGTAATACATATAATCAAAGCATTTGGGATGACTTATCTCGGGATCTTGACATTTCAAGTGTGAAATACCCAAATGGTATATATTTGATGGCTGGCGATTTTAATGCCAGAATTGCCAATTTTGATAACTATGAATGTATGAGCATATCTCTGAATTTGGAGGATGTGAGAATTAGACATAGTATGGATAAGGTTATGAATTTGCAAGGTAAATTATTGCAATGGTTTCTGAATGATAATTATCTTTTGGTATTAAATGGCAGAATGAGGGCGGACAAAGCAGTTAATACCACCTATTATTCATCAGTTGGCCAAAGTGTAATTGATTATGCTTTTTGTGTCCAGGAAAACCTAAATTTATTTCTAGATATGTTAGTGGTAATACGATCAGAAAGTGATTATGCGGCTTTATGTATTGATATTATAACAGGTAAAGACACAAGACAATTGACTCCTATGCAAAATCCTATAGCTTCATAATCATCTATAAAATCAAAGAGACTTATTCATGCCAAGATTTTTACAAGCACGATTTCTGATACTATAAGCAATAAGAAGAGGAAATAACATTAGGAAATTTTGAGAGAGATACAAGTACTATGATAAATCAACTTTCTTATCTGAACACAACAATATTAAATAAAATATATGTCACAGACCATAGAAAAACTGATAAGGTAAAACAATCTTGGTTTTATATTACTTGCAAAATGGAGAAGAATAAATTAAATATACTATTTACATGGACCAAAAAAACATGCCACAAGGACTACTTTTAAAAACCTGAAAAGGGCTAGGAAACACTATAAGATATTTTTAAATCAAAAGAAAGAAGAATTTAAAATCCAGAAGTGGAGAGAGATGTTTTTAGTCATAGAGAGGAAAGATGATAAAAACTTTTGGAATTTAGTAAATAAAGGGATGAATGATTTCCAACCCTCATTGGCTATCCACGTTCCAAAAAAACAATGGTTAGCTCATTTCAAGAAACTATTTATTCAGGATTTGACTTTAACTGGTAATAACTCTAACACTTCATTCCCATTGACAGAGATTAATTGCCCCCTCTTGTTCTTCACAGGGGATGAGGTTGAGGCTGATAGATTAGCATTTAAGAATAAAAAAGCACCAGGGCCTGACTTGATACCGCCTGAGGTGTATAAGGAATATGTAGACTTTTGGGTACCCATATTAACACTTTTTTAACAGGTGTTTGACTTATAAATGTATTCCAGGGTCTTGGACCCAACATATTATTGTGCCCATCCATAACAAAAGGTAGGTTTATGACCCCTCAAATTACCACCCAATAAGTCTCCTAGATGTGAGCTCCAAGATTTTTCAAAATTATTATTAAAAAAATTAATCATTTGGTTAGATCATAGTTCTCCATTATCACCTGCCCAAGTGGGCTTTAGAAATGAGCATTCAGCAATAGACAACATCTATTGTTTGTCACATATTTTGGAAAAATACATGCAAGTTAGAAAAATGAAAGTTTATGCCTTATTTGTTGATTACACAAATGCTTTTCATTCCATCAACACAGCTAATCTCTGGAATATGTCACTTTTAAAAGGCATCAACTTAGCATTGCTGTTACCCATCTATTTGTTATATTCCAACACCTTGACAGTTGTTAGATTTGATCATCAGGAAAACTTATCAGAATATTTCCAAGCAAATAGGTGGGTGAAACAAGGGTGCCTTTGGGCACCCACCCTCTTTAATATCTACATTTATAACATGGTCACATACATGTTTGTAATCTGATTGGCAGACACAGGTCACATCAAATTGATTAATTATTGTTACCCACATGGTTTCTAGTGAACAGGGTCAATGAAATGAAATCCAGGAGCTGCCTGATCTTATTATAGCTGTGTGAAAGAGAAACTAAATGGCAGCCATTAATTCTGCATGTAAGTGATACCTCTCATTGTCCATAAGACTATAAATAGAAATATTGTAATACTCAGTCTTTACTGGTAGTACTGCATAATAAGAACATTTTCCAGCCACTCACCCACCCAGCGGAACTACATGCTACCCAACAAACTTTGTTCCTTCAGCAGATTTGTATGTACTGACTGCAGCACAGTAAAGTGTGCAAATACAGCAGAAAACAGAGATGTTCCACCCACACACCTAGTGGAGCTATTCTGTCTCTGTGCATCATGCTGTCCCCCTACTCCACTCCCATTCCTGTGCCTCTACAGTCCTGTTTGGTTCCAACCCACCTTCCCTATGGTTGTCAGTACCATTCCAACTCATGAGTGTGCGTGGGTGTCAGTGAAACAGAGAACTACACAGCAGGAGTAGAAGAAAAAGTTGGCAATGGCCCCTGTTTGTTTCTCTCTCTCTCTCTCTCTCTCTGCACAGTCACATTCCCCTTTCTCCGATCCTGAGTTCCAGAGTACGTCACACAGTGGCATGACTTTTAAGTTCCTACCATTCATTTCCTACCCACACTGCAGATCTCCTACTTCCCCTTGCTTGTCCTGCAGCACCGTAGAGAGACAGGGAGAGCAGGAGCCACCACTAGTAGCCCTGTCCGAATGTACAGCTGTGTTTTCATACTGGTTGGTGACCCCCTCCCTGACAGCGTGAGCAGAGTGTGTCAGGTGAGTGGCAGACACACAGTGCAAATATCTCAAAAGTGGTTGTAGAACTATACATTAACAATGTTACATGACCAGCAGCAGTTGTTGAATTTTTTTTTTTCTCGGAGTGGGACTACCGAAGACGGAGTGAGACATTGGCTTCCCGGTTCACTTGAGAGACAGAGAGAGACAGTGAGAGACTAACAGTGTATGTACTGATAAGCAGACAGACACAAAGTGCTCTGTTCCTTTCCCCACACAATCTATGTGACAGGCAAGAGAGAGCATAGTGTGTGCATCAAGTTCACGCTGCTCCTTGATTGTATTGCAGAGGCCTGTTTATCACAAACTTCTCTTTCTGGAACTATTTTTGCTGTGGCAGAATACAGAACAGTATGGTACTGCAACCATAAGTAGTGGTGGAGGATCACAAAATAGTTCCCACCTTTCTGACCTGTTATTCCACTGGCTTTTGTCCATTTCTCACCACGTGTGACCTGTGTTATAAGTGCAATAACCCACTCCAGGGTGTGCAGTTATTGGGGCTTAATCAACACCCCATGTGCTGTGAGGATACTCAGCCTGCGGCCTTGTGCCTCACAGAGCACCCAGGGTATTGATTAGTCCCCAATAACTGCACACCCTGTCATGGGTTATTGCTTACTAATTCAATATTGTCTGATCCTGAATTTAATAATAATGATTGTCCAAAAATTAATGATTATACATGTGGACTGTTAGCTTATGAAGATGACGTATTATTACTGTCCTTGTCCTTCAAGGGGATGCAAAGGAAAATTGATAAACTTTTACAATTAAGTTATCAGTTACAGTTAAAAAAAATTGTTTTTTTTTTCAAATTAAATATACTTTATTGAATTTTCAAAAAAATAAAACCAGGGGGGCATGGCCTGGCACCGAGCAAGATGGATGCTTAATTTCAGAGCTCCTCACTAACATCCAGTATCTAGCGACATCCTCTGCAATCTAAGCCAGAGATAACATTCTATTCTAAAGAACAAATGTAAGGAAAGATATTACAACTGTCCGGACAATTATTTTTCATAAGATATCTATACAATTTACAATACTGCTGTGGATCTGAAAGAGAACCTGCAAGGCCTCACAATGACTCATTGTGATAAACAATTAAATACACTCGAAAAGATTGAAGAAATGTTCAACAAACTATCTACGGACATAAGCGACCTAAAAACTGCTACTCAACAAAATACACAAATGATGAAAACCATCGATTCCAGACTTGCATTTACAGAAAGCAAAATTCGTCTCAGTGAAGATTCCATACAAGAGTTAAAAACAACTATCAGATCTCAAGATCGAATGATTAAAGAACTACAATTTAAAATCGAAGAAACAATCTTCGTATATTTGGATTTCCTGAAGGTGTGGAAAGCAGGAATACCACCGCATTCTTACAACGGGAGCTACCGCAAATACTCGGCCTACAAACTGGCAGTGAATTAATAATAGAACAGGTCTCACCAGTTCCAGACTAAAACCCGTGGAGCAAAGACCCAGGCCTATAATTGCTACATTTTTAAACTATGCATGTATAGAACTAATCTTACAAAAATCCAGGGAAATTGGGCATCTCAGATGGCAGGATCATGACATATATATATACAGTATATACCGAGACTTTTCTAAAGAACTGTCATTGAAACAGAGAGCTTACACTACTGCTAGGCGAGTTATGCATCAAATGGGCTCCACTTCACTCTTAGATACCCTGCAACTATGCAGATCTTCGTGGAGGGCTCTCATAAAGATTTCTATGACCCAGAGGCTCTGATGGCTTTTCTGAACTGTTACTCAACAACTCAACACAATGATTCTGCGGTCCAAAAAGCTCAATTTACTGCCGAATCCCTGATCAAAATCAACACTGATAAAATGTATAACAATGGTACCTTGGGGAAAGCTGGTCCTGTTCTGGAATCTCCTGACAAGCCATTGGAAGGTCAGACCAGCCCTGTACGTAACAAGGCAATTCCTGAAACAGCTCACGTAGCAACACGAAGTTACAGTTCTGAAATATCAAGTAAAAATACCTCGAAATCTGTTGCTATGGAGCCAATTATTCCTAATGTTTCTGTGCAAAATAGATATGCCCTACTACAGGATTTACCTTCCCCCTGTGATGGATTTGCTATAGAATCAGATATGCAATTAAGAGATGAGGAAAGCCGCGAACAGATGGATGCCTCCTGGTCATGTGATGGTGACAGTTCACCTGTTAAACTTAATGAACCCCGGAAAAAGAAATGCCATGGTAAGAGCAAACATAAAAGAGACTCCACACCTTTAAAGCACTTGAGATAAGATACAGGAAATCGCTGTTAATAATGCGCTATACTTCAGGTGAATCAGCAGTTTGACTTGAGATATCGAGGAATACACATCTGGGTCACTCTTACCAGCTACCTTTCAGCATAGATTTAATTCTCATCTAAGCTGTACTTTTGGAAGGAACTGAACAGCAGCAAATACAGGTGGCTGTATATAAAGATCGTGATATAATGGCTGTGGTGGGACTAGAACATATGATCTATGGCAATGTGATAATATACTAGCAACCACACTTCATAAATAGACTCCAAGCAAGTCTGGGGCTGACTTTCTTTTTGCCTTGGCTGATAATATTGTTTAATAGGCAAATTACTTGATGGGATAGCGTGTTTATATAATCCGTCTTTAAGATTAAAAAAAAAGCATCCGGTCTCGATATAAGTGGCTAATCAAGGTCATTATATGGCATAGAATCCCAATTCTTTCAGATTTATATCCAGTACAAGATCTCTTCACTGAATCAGGATTTAAGTTGGGTTCCTAATTGGAGAACATCTTTATATGTCTCGATCCTGCAAACTTATAAATGATTTTTGGCAAAATAGATGTGCTGGATATCAGTTAACGAAATTAACTGTTGTATCAAAACACACTTTACTTTACGTAGGACAGATAATGGATCAGCAGACTGGTATATACTAAAATCCTGTGATAACATATTCTTAATATCCCTGCAATTCGATTTTTCCCTTTTTTTTTTTCCTCCTTCTTCCCTCTTCCTTTTTTCAATCTTACTTGCTATTTGACAATATAAAGGTATGGGGAATTCTGTATGATAGATGAAAGAAATACTATTTCCATCATAGAATATATGCATCTTCTTCAATAGCTACTAGATCAAATACATTAATTACATGTTTAGGTTGTGCTGAGCAGCCTCTACACATATATAAAGCAGGGTTAAACATAATATGCTATATACTACATGTATATAGTATCTTACACATGAATGCCATCTAACTCATTATAACTGCATAAATGGATATATGCAGATAAGGAATATTTTTTTTTTCTTCTCTTTTCTCCTTACATTTCATTTGGTCTCTCCTTATCAGAGGTGATGCTAGACCTGGTTATGTCTTTGGACTCTATTGCCTCCAATTATACAAGCGTAAGAGAATACAATAAGTGTTATTCTATTTGAGCTTACTTTAAATTTCAGTACAAAGATACTGTTTGGAAACTCTGATTGAGTCATTGTTTTAAGGAGACTTGGATAGTACTTCTCTTTTATTTTTCTTGGTGCTCTATTTCCTGTTTGATAAGCTGCGTCCTAGAATATAGAGGGGTGGTCTTGGTCTTTGTTTCCTTTCCTTTTTCCGCTTACTGTTTGGGCAAGTACACTCAGACCGACCTTATCTCCTCTGTATTTCCTAGATACCTGTTTTATTTTATTGTTATAAAATTAAAATGTTATATAGTGTTAAGGTTACATTGGTTAAAGAGAGCTGCCTTGTAGGGAAACAGATAAAAGATATGTATCTGTTTGTTATACTAATCCAAGGTAATTCTGCCAACACATTTACTACAAATAACATCTATAATAAGATGTTCTGCACCACAATGTTAAATGTAAACGAACATTATAGTCCCTTGACATCATATTTAGCTCACAACAGATCAATAACTTAATATAGGATGGCTAATTTAACATTATGTTCATGGAATGTCAAGAGACTTAATGCTCTGAATAAACGTAAACAAGTTCTTAACCATCTTAAGAAACATAAAATACAAATTGCATTATTGCAAGAAACCAAATTATTGGAAGCAGATGGTGCTAGACTAAAATGTGATTGGGTCGGTCAGGTGTTAGTGGCCTCAGTCGCATCAAAAAAAAGAGGTGTAGCTATATTAATACATAAAAAATTGAAATGGACAACCTCTAATATTCAGAAAGATTCAGAGGGCAGATGGGTCATTATAACTTTCGATACCCCTTCAGGACCACTTACCATAATGTATTTACTCACCAAATTCAGATGACCACAATTCTTTCAGAAGCTAACTCAAATGTTGATTGAATTAAATCTAGTCAGCTCTCCTATATTGATCGGAGGGGACTTTAATTTCACCTTAGATGCATACATGGATAGGAGTAATGGTTCATTAGATTGTCACCCTAAAAGTCTGATTATAGTTTCTCAATTAATGAGGGATTTAGGCCTATCTGACATATGGAGGACCCTCCACCCCAGGGATAGAGAATATACCTTTTATTCTCCTCGCCACCAGACTTATAGCAGAATAAACTATGTGCTAACCTCTCCTTCATTAACGACTAATACAATTGAAGCCGATATACTACTGTTAATTATATCTGATCATGCCCCAGTCAAACTCTTACTTAATTGGGGTATTCATCACATAAAATCATCATCGTGGCGATTAGACCCTTTACTGCTCAAAGATCCAGAATTTTTACCCTGGATTAAAATGCAAATTGAAGAATTTGTTAATATCAATGACCCAAAAGATACCTCTATGGGCATTACATGGGAAGCACTTAAAGCCACACTATGTGGGAAAATAATTAGTTATGCTGCTCATAGGAGGAAACTTAGGGAACAACAAATTAACAATCTTGAAAATGCACTAAAAATTAAACAAACACTATATTCAGATAACCCACATCCTGACCCTTCTTCTAGATTTCATTATGAAATCTTACAATTACGTATGCAAATCAATGAGCTAATTTCCAGAAAAACAGGAATAGCATTATTAAGAATAAAACACAAATTTTGGGAAGGAGGGGAGAAAAGAAGTAAAATACTTGCTTATAGACTAAGAATGTAACAAATGGAGGGCCATATAGTCACTCTAAAAGATCATACAGGGAAAACACAAATTAGTGAGTCTGCAATTAACGAAATTATGACATCCTTGTATAAAAATCTATACTCTTCATCTAGTCCGACATCATTTCTTGACATTTCTTTCTTTCTGGATAAATTAGCACTTCCCCGTCTCTCACAGGAGGTGACACATTCTTTAGATACACCTTTCACTATAGAAGAAATAAAGAAAGCGATTCACTCTCTTAAATCTGGACGATCTCCGGGAGGAGACGGATTTCCTGTTGAATTTTATAAGCCCTTGTTGAGCAAATATCCCCTTTATTATGTAAGGTTTTTCATGAATCTTTCGGGTCTGGATATCTACCTTTTACTATGACAGAAGCAGTTATTACAATTCTCCCAAAAAAAGACAAGGACATTACTAATCCGGCTAACTACCGACCAATATCTTTACTGAATATAGACGGCAAGATATTTGCCAAGATTCTGGCAAATCGTATAGAACCATATATCCCTAAACTAATTCACAAATCTCAAGTGGGCTTCGTTAAAGGCAGGATGGGTTCTGATCATCTGCATTCTTTAATTAACCTTATTCATAAGGCCAAATCACTTAACTCTCCAGCAGTAGCAATTGCAATAGACTTTGAAAAAGCCTTTGATTCTTTGGACTGGATCTTTCTCTATATGGTATTATCCCGATTTGGTTTTAGTAAACAATTTTGTTCTTGGATCAAACTTCTTTATACAAAGCCACATGCGAGAGTACTCACTAATTCTACATTATCACAGTCCTTTATATTAGCAAGGGGTACTAGGTAAGGATGCCCTCTTTCCCCATCTCTTTTTATTTTAGCTCTTGAAACTCTTGCCACCTTTCTCAGACAGAATAATAACATAAAGGGCATCTCTATTGGGCATACGCAATATACAACATTGTCATATGCTGAAGATATGCTTATTTTGTTAGAAAACCTAAAATTATCAGTGCAACCACTCAATAATATACTTAAACTTTTTTCAAAGCTCTCTGGGCTCACAGTTAATTATCAAAAATCTGAAATATTACCACTGAATAAACATTGTAATCTCCTTATGAATAAACATCTTGGATTTCATTGGTCCCCACAAGGTATCACCTACCTAGGGATTAAAGTATCAGCTGATTTAGACAGAATATGGGAAATAAACCTACGTCCCTTACTTGCGACTATCAAAACAGACTTGGATAAATGGAAAAATCTGAATCTATCTTTGTTTGGTAAAATATTGGTAATTAAAATGAATATTACACCTAAAATTCTTTATCAGTTTGCCTGTATCCCACTTAAAATTTCTCCTCATCTTTTAAACAGTATTGATAAAACTATAGGTAACTTTTTATGGGAAGGTCGCATACTAAGATTTAGCCATATTAAATTACGCTGTCATTGGACTCGTGGCGGCTTGGGGTTACCATGGTATATGGCCTATTTATGGGCTTTTAGAGCATCACAAACTATCAAATGGTTTCTTAAACCTAGTCATAATATACCACTATGGTATGATATGGAAGCATCTTTGTCTCCAGGATACATACCAAACAGTTTTATTTACTTTACACTAACCCCTAAGTTAAAAAAGCATCCCATAATTAATGTGTCTGTTTACTATTGGTTCAAAATGCATAACTGGCTTAAATCTGACCCCACGCCTTTTACGTTTACTCCAATTTGGGGTAATCCGAAATTGCATCTAGAGAATAAACCAATATATTGCAAATCATGGATGTATAAGAACATTTTATTCTTGAATGATATCTTGACTGATAATAGCAATACATTAAATTCTTTTAGTAATTTTCAGATAAAATGGAATGTCCCCAAAAAAGATTTTTGGAAGTATTTACAAATACGAACTGTTATACTCCCCTACATCCAACAAACAAATAGATCGGTTTTAAGTCCTCATATATTAATATGTGGTCATTAATCCTCTGGTTTAGTTAGTAAAATATATAAACAGGTTAGAGATATGTTAACAACCAATCCTTCCGCTAGAAATAGATGGAATCGGATATTAAATGAAAACATATTAGATGTTCATTGGGATAAATGTTGGAAACTCTGTCATGACTCCTTTAAAGATATGCGTAGTAGGTTAATTCAATTTAAAATCTTACATCTATGGTATAAAATACCATCTCATTTACATAATATAGGTCTATTACCTAATAATAAGTGCTGGCGATGTAATGCTCCAAATGGTGATCTTTTACATATTTTATGGTCATGCAAACCCATATCTAACTTATGGCAAACCATTCAAAATTTAGTTGGTGAAATTATTGACCGTGATATCTCACTTGAACCTAAGTTGTGCTTATTAGGAATCACAAATAACAACATAAATCTAACAAAACACCAGCACAAGTGGTTACAGATTTTATTTATGCAAGTCAAGAGACTGATTTTAATCCACTTGAAATCCAATATAACACCTACTTTAACAGACATCTTGAAAAATTTGACCTATATTGCTTCCTTAGAAAGAATTTCATATTTGACATCAAACCGACTCAATGAATATTATTTGTGTTGGCAGGAATATTTTAATTTCCTTCAAACCCATAAGTGATAAGTATCGATAAAAATGTCTCCTCTTTTTTCACCTTATTTTTATTAACAGATACACTTTTCTGCACGGATTTAGTAGTATAATTAACATTATAATGCAGCTCCTTAAGTTCTATTATAAATTAGATAACTATGTTAGTCTGATATATTTTATTTTCATGTTATTATCACTCTTTTCTGTAACATA
The DNA here is from genome assembly GCA_016271365.2 of Neoceratodus forsteri. NCBI lineage: Eukaryota > Metazoa > Chordata > Ceratodontiformes > Ceratodontidae > Neoceratodus > Neoceratodus forsteri. The sequence goes on along the minus strand of CM028129.1, from coordinate 1,011,933,439 downwards.
GTACAGGTCGTTGTGTACATACTGTATGAGGCAATACATAAGATCTTTTATCAGGAGGCAAATATTCAGTGATTATATGGATAATGAGACATAATGTTATGTTGAACATATTGTTATCTACAATATTCATTGTAACATGAAAGTATGTATCTGCTTAAGGTAACATATGCTGTACTATGTGTTATGGATAAAACTATAATAAACAAATTAACTGCAAAAAAATAAAACCAAGGCTCAAAAACACAACAGCAAAACAACAATAAAGAACACAAATCCATACCCCCGTCCTCCCTCCCCTGAAAAAAACCTTCCCCCAGCTATAACACAGTAATATTTTCAAATTGCAGGGTGAAATAATGAGTGTAATAAGAAAAACTGAAAAATACACTACCAGAGTGAAGAGACAAGACACCCTGCTAATATACAAGAAAACAGAACCCTGCATCCAAAAAAATAAACCAGTCCCTCCCTTGCACCAAACCCCCCTCCCCCCACAACTGGGAGACCATCTAGGATAACACCCTTACATGTCCAGGGCATTGAATAAACAGTGTTATCCAATTGCAGAAGAGCAGTAGACGAGGGCGCCCAATATCTATAAATTACTCAATCAGATAAAGTCAATGTCACAAAGAAACAGCAGGAGAAAAGGGGGACCCTAAAAAGCCAGTAATGTATGTAAGGGTTCAAAAACCTTCCTATAGGTGGAGGTTCTATGGGAAAGACTAGCAATGGTCTGTTTGGCTTGTAAAACAAACAGTATCTCCGTAAACCACTCAGGAGTGGAGGGGATATTTTGATCCAGCCAATGTCTCAAAATCACTTTTTTTGCACAGAGAGATATAAGGAACATGTGGAATCTTTGATTCCCAACCAAGGTGTCACCATAATCCCCCAACAAACACATCTCCAGGAAGAAGGCCTCAGATAGACCTAGAAGAGGATCTAGGTGGGCCCAAATTGTAAACCAAAAAGAGGCAACCTTTTCACAAGTCCAAATGACTTGTAGCAAAGTACCGTGTTCCTTAGCACATCTGGAGCAAAAATTTGATGGCAGTTTACCCATTTTATATCATTTGTCTGGAGTAAAGTAAGGATTGCGCAGGACTTGAAACTAAAGAAGGATACCTGTCCCATTTAATAAACCTGTATAAACATCACCAGATACATGCCCAATGATGTGGGGGAGTGAGGGAAGGTAAGGCCTGATTCCAGTAATAAAAAACTGGGCCTTTCATCTGGGCAAGGAAGTCTGAGAGTTGATGATAGTAAAATGAAATAACATGTGATCTAGGGGCTGAGGTGGCCATGGAGAGTACATGAGTCTGATATGTGGTATCCCAAGCCTCAGAGCTAAAATAAGACACCATCATATGGGAGAGTTGGAGATATCTGAAACAAGTAGAAAGGGGTAACTGAAACTGAAGTCGGGCTTCTTGAAATGTCAGAAGCTTCTGAGCAACCACCAAGTCCGATACTTTATCCACATTGATGAAGGGTCAGACAGATGCTGTAAGAGTATGGCCCCCAGTCTGGAAATTTGGATGACCAACAAGAGGTTGTGAAATGTCCTTGCAAGGTTGCAACTTGAGAAGGGTACACAATTGTAAGTGAGCACATACAGATGCCTCTATTGGGGAGCCCTGTAAGGGTTTAGGAAGTTTTTTAGCAAGCAAGCAAGCAAGCAATCTTTATTCTTATAACACCTTTCAAAATCAAAATCAAGGTGCTGTACATAACATAAAATTACAGTATAAAAACAGATGACATAATAATTAATTAAAATCAATCCATTAATTAATCAGGGAAGGCCAAAGAAAATAAATATGTTTTCAGCATAGATTTAAACTGCTGGTGGTCAGGCATTCTCATATTTTTTTAGGAGAAATATAAAGAAGTGAACAAGTGTCCAGTCCATGTGATAAGCAAAGAGTGTGCTCTATCTCTAACCACACAGACTTATACATAAAAGGGTTCCCTTCTGGGTTGTGCTATAACCAATGAAAAAATGGGAACAGTGAATAGCGAGGTAGTAGAGGTAGAAGTTGGTTACCTGAAGCCCTCCGTGCTCTTTAGATTGCATCAGTTTAAAAAGTGCTGTTTGAGGGGGGGTCTTACCACACTACAAAAAAGAAGAAATGATCATATAAAATTACAGGTACCAGGACTTTGGGAGAACATGGTTGTATACACAATGGGTACAGAAAATGGGGAAAAACATTCATTTTAACAATACTGATGTGGCCCCAAAGGGAGAGTGGCAGAAGATTCCATCGTTGCAAGTCAATGCAAATAGTATGAACCACAGCATCAAGGTTATATTGTTTCCATTTAGAAGGCACAGTAATAAAGTACATGCCTAACTATTTAAGTTTATCATGGATCCAGACCAACCCTAAATGCTCCACTTCATACCTCAAGGTAATGCTGTTGAGTGGCATCACCTCAGTCTTGGACAGGTTTAACTTACATCCCAATTTCCAAAATAATGTCCAGGGTAGCAGGTAAGGACAAAGCTGGGGAGGTGAGGTGGAGAATAATGTCAGCTGCGTATATGGACAACTTGTATTGGAAGGGGCCCTACAGAGATACCCTGTAATTGAGGAGAAGTCTTGCTCTTTCAAAGTAGCGGTTCATGAAAGAGACTGAATAGAAAAGGTAAGAGTGTGCAACCCTGCCTGGTTCCTTGATACAACTGAAAAGGAGTGGACAATACCCCATTACAGAGGATACGGGCAGAGGGGTGTGAACATAGCACCTGGACCCAATTTATAAAGTTGAGTGGACTGTGGAACCTGGGTAACAAATGAAACAGGTAGTCCCAGGAAACCCAGTCAAAAGTTTTCTCTACATCCAGGGAAACCAACATCGACAGAACATGGGAGTTCCTGGATGCAGAGATAAGATGGGATAAAGTATGAAGCTGATCCGCTGAAAGTCTGCCCACCACAAAGCCAACCTGCTCTCGATTGATAAGTGAATGCCAGACCTTATTCAGTTAAAAATTAATTTGAATAAAACCAAAATCATGATATTTTCCAAAAATGCAAAATCAAATAGTAAAGATTGCTTCCACTTGGGTAGTAATAAAATTAAAACTGTTACTGAATATATTTATTTAGGAGTGAAAGTCACCTCTAAGTTCACATGGAACTCACATCTAAAAGATCAGTCTTTAAAAGCAAAAAAAATGACCAAAGCTATCCTTAAATTTAATTATAAATATGGAGGGAATACCATGGTACCAGTTTTAAGGGCAGGAGAATTAAAACTGGATTTATTTATTTATTTAAATTTTGATACTGGGTAATAAGGCCCACTCACCCAACTTAAAAAATAGATCAAGTATTCTTAAATTCCATCAAAATATTTTATTCGGATATCTTCCAGTTCAAAAATAATCTACGTTTCGGGAAAACCCTTCATCAGGACACTGGTCTTATTCTAAAAAAAAATATTTTTTCAAGAAATATACAAATTATAATACATAAATCTTGGTTTTAAATAGATAGAAACCATTTTGAATAAATTCTAGTAATAAAATATAAAATAAAGAAACAAGATTGTCCTTATTTATCAATTTCCAATTCATAAATGTCTATCTTCTTACAAAAAATAGGTTTCAGGTTTGACTCCCGCTTACAGCCACTGATAACAAAAACAAGGAAAAACTTTAGCATTCTGCACCAAATAACTTTGCTTAAAGTTACCAAGATTATCTAAAAACCATTTTCAAGACTTATATAAACACCTCATTTTCACTCTATAAACCTCAAAGTAACAATTTTATAAGATATGTTAACGTGAAACAAATGAAACATACTCTGGACATCTATGTAAACGTGATAATAGGAAAAAAGGTGCTCTTACAAGTACTCTACTGAACACATATTATGTCACTCCAACAAACATGAATATTTAATCACATTAGTTAATGCATTTTTTTTTTTTAGTTGTTTAACCAGGAGTAGCACACTAAGCTGAAAGCTTTTTTACAGGAGCATCGGGAAGTTAAGTGACTTGCTCAGGGTCACACAGTATGTAAGTGGAAGCTGTAGGATTCAAACCCAGGTCTGGACTGCTGGATGTCACCAGATTTGTAGCTCAGAGCCTTAAACCACTGCGCTATACTGCCTCCCATTCATAACAAATAACTTAGTTTACCCATATCATTCTTCCCTGTATCTCACTGTATTAAAAATCAACAGCCTACTCGCTCAAATCCAGTCAAAACAGTTTAATAACTTAGTTTTCCATACTGAATGCTATCCAAATATTCGCTAGAGTGAAATCTCTATATGTTAAATAGCCATCCAGATAACTATGTTAGAAAAAATCACATTTTCAGCAATATTTCATTCCGTAGAGTCACATCGCTAACTTCACATTGTTAAACAACTGTATCTATGTACTCAACAAGTTTGCAACTTTGAGCAGAGGTAATTACAAAAACTACTAATGACGCTAACCTGTTTCCTATCTTTAAACTGTCCACTGTTTTCCTGCTTGCCGAATTTATATGCCACAAATTTTCCAGCTTTATTTGCTTTAAAAGGAAAAAAATTTAGATTTTATCAGTGCCTTGTGTCATACAATGAAGTATTTTCATTAGACTTGCATACCAACTTACTCAGAAGATTCTTTTGGTGTCGGGCGTCTGGCGTCTGTTGTCAGCGGGAGTACTGCGGTGGGATATGATACCTGGATTTTAAAGGAAGCTGAGCTCCACCCCTGAATCCAGAAACCAACGCCAAGTGTCAACGTAAGCACTTACGTGCTCACCTGTGTGCTGGACCCGCCTCTGACGGCACCGAGTGCCATATTTCTCAGTGTCAGTGGCCCTTAAACTTTAAAGAATACCGCTAAGTTCAACATTTTTACAAAGTGTTGAACTTAGCGGTATTGACAGTCCCTTTTTCAGGGGTGACCTGGGATTAGTTACATGTACCTAGAGGGGAAAAGAAAACCAATGCTTTTGATTATACTACAGTATATGGTACATTGATCATGTGTACATGTTGCAGAGATAGACATTACTACAGTTGACATAGGTGAGTTTACATACAAACAACCTTGTTAGTTACACACATTCATGAGAAGATAGTAGACGTAAGTGTAGTTCAGTACATTATGTCTTTCCTTACTATTCCTCCCTCCCTTTTGTCTGTATTTACGTGAGGCATCCTCCTTTAGCAGAGGTGCCTTTATGGGTTGTGGCACCTGCAATGAGACCCACTGCTTAGGTGTAGTTTTAACCCTTTCTTGTACCCCTCAAGAAAGGTGCGGTCCTTGAGCTCTTTCGGGAGATTATTCCAGAGTTTGGGGAGGTTTATTCTAGGTGACCATTGTCCCGTAGTTGATCTGGCTCTTGGAGGTTCTAGCAGCTTGCATTCAGTTGACCTAAGCTCCCTCCTGTTTGCTTTTGGGGCTAGCAGATTTCTCAGGCTTAGTGGGGCATCAGGTTGCTGCAATTTGAAAGCTAAGCACAGGGAGGGATAGGTGAGTCTCGCTTTAAGGGGTGTCCAGTTTAATGCTTGTAGTGCATTGCAGTGGTGCTCCATTCTTTAAGCGCCGGCAGTGAAATGGCTGATTCTGTGGTACAGCTTACTCAGACGCACATGTTCCGATGCAGGACTTCTTTATGGAGTAGATGTTTGGGGGGGGCTAAATCATTACCAAACTTGGAGGGTTCATTATTATATTTTTATAAAGTACTTTTGAAACTACCTCTCTCAATGCCCTCTGCCATGGTTAGGGCAGAATTAAGAAAAATCCCATTGGAAGCTTCAGCAAAATATAAGCATATCACTTATTGGTTAAAAATGAGAAGTAATTGGAGTAATTAATTTCCCAGGGAATGTTTGAAGGAAAAAAAGTTAAATGGCATAAAGCAGAAATTAAACATAATGGTTAAACTCTTTATTAGTTACACTGCAAAAAATAAATCTTTTGCACTTATGGTCAAACTTTGAAAGAGGCATTAGCATCTCTTCACAGTATAATGGATCCATTAAGAAACATCCCTATGAATTCTATAAAAAATATTGACATGCAAACAATAAGGGCTCAAAAATGTGCTCAATAGATTAAAGCCAATAAAATGTCATATACTGTTGAGGAATATATTTTGATGTCTCTTTCCCCTCAACAAAGGAAAATAATGACATGGGCCAGATTTGGTCTAACTCAAAGTATACATATTTTAACAAAAGACCAACTTCAGAAAATCATCTAAACAGTAAGCTATGTCCTTGCAACAGAGGGATGGAGGAAACATTGCCCCATATTATAAAAATGTGCCCATTACTGTATATGATAAACCAAGATAACTATTTTTAAGAGAATTCCTAGTGACATATGCGGTTTGTTCCTATGGTGTAGTCTTTATTTTATTACATCCCAAATTCCCAGAAGACATAATAATAATTACAAATTTCTTGGCATCCATAATAAAAACTAAAAAAAAGAGATTTAGGATGTCCAGAGTCCATTTATGAATTTCTGATAATATGCTTTAATTTGGCTAAGATAGGTCCCTTTCGACATGGCCAAATAATTGGTGGTACTTCCTTAGAAAGACTAGTCTATATGCATGTGTGCTGATAGGAAAGAAAATTGATATGACATGATGTTGACAGATAACAAGAAGTGGAAATAACAAGCTTGCTGAATTTTTATGAACTTGTGCATTTTAAAGTTTTATAAAATTATGTTTATAATTCTTGTAACTGCTTACAATGTCCAGGATGTGAAATATCACTCTAGAAGAACAATACATTTGAAACTTGAACTACTGTATGCATTCAACATAATCACAGTCCATGCGGTCATAAAACTTACTAATATGCCACACTTTATCACACTGAAAACATACAATGTTACTGTCAGGTCAATGATCTGTGCCCCCCCCCCCCAATTTGGGTCACTGCAGAGTGAGGTCTTGGGACCGGGGAAATTACACCAGGCCCTGGGGTTATCCCTTTTTGAAGTGGAGGGTAAGTAATATTTCACTACTTGACCACTTAAACATACCTGCATGTTTGTTCCCATTCCACAAAGTCCTTTCTCCCCTCTTCTGCAGGGATCTTCTCCTTAGCTTGTCACCCAAGGTTCACTGTGGATTCTAATCTTCTTAGCGACCTCTGGTCTTTCAACCAACAGGTAATGTTCCATGATTTTCACTGTTGCAGCCAGAGTGCTCTGTTCATGTCAGCTTACTCAATCGTGGACTCGATCTTGTAGAAAGTTCTGGTACTGCTCCAGTACAATCAATCCAGAGCTGTGAAGGAAACATATTCATCCATCTTTAGTACATATCTCTGGTTTTAACCCCTGAGTAGCCAAAACTTGTAATTTTCATGGCAGCACTCGAGGTTGTGTTCCAGCCTTGAAACCTAAGGAGTGAAAGTTCCATCAGTAACCCTGCTTGGTTATTCTGACATAGTCTAAGATTGCCATCTTTCCCTTGTCTTAGCCTCTGGAGGCAGTGTCAGTCAAGCTTCTGCATGCAGCTTGGGCTTCAGTTATGGTGCAATGTGAGTAGCCCTACTTTCTCATGGCCAGGCAGTGGTACTGGCAGCTCTCTCAAACATCATAAGATAGGCCTCAGGTTTATCTTCAGGATCCATTTTTTGTCAGCATGGAGTGGAGTCTTACAGTGACAAGATTCTTTGGGACCTGGAGCTGGGGCACAGTTTCTTTCTCTGTCTGCAGCATCTGCTTCATAAACTCTGTTGTTGAAACATAGAAACATAGAACACAGAAACATAGAAACATAGACTTTGACAGCAGATAAGGACTGTTTGGTCCACCTAGTCTGCCCATTTCCCTACCTATTGGATAAGCTGCAGATCCTTGTTAACCAACAGCCTACTTCTTCCTACTCCCCACCAGAATTGCCTTATGTCTGTCCCATGCATTCTTGAATTCTCCAACTGTTTTTGATCCCACGACCTCCTCAGGAAGGCTGTTCCATGCATCCACCACCCTCTCTTTGAAAATATACTTCCTCACATTGCCCTCGAGTCATCCCCCCATCTTCAAATTGTGCCCCTTGTTATTGCACATCCCCTTTTCTGAAAGATGCTACCCTCCTGGACTTTGTTGATTCCCTCAAGGTACTTGAAAGTTTCCATTATGTCCCCCCTCTCCCTCCTTTTCTCAAGGGTATACATATTAAGCTCCTTTAGTCTCTCTTCGTATGCCTCTAGTGCAGACTCTGCACCATTTTAGTTACTCTTCTCAAGAGTGCCTCCATTCTGTCTATGTCTTTGTGGAGATGGGGTCTCCAGAACTGGACGCAGTACTCCAGATGTGGTCTCACCAACTGTCTGTACCAAGGGATAACAACTCCTTGTTTTTTACTGGTGATGTCTCTTCCTATACATCCCAGTATCCCCCCAGCCCTCCTTACTGCCTTCTCACATTGCTTGCTTACATTTAGGTCATCTGCTATTACTACCTCCAGGTCGCTTTCCATTTTTGTTGTTGTTAGTACCTCCCCCCATTGTGTACTCTTCCCCTGGGTTTTTGTTTCCCGGGTGCATTACTTTGCACTTCTTTGCATTGAATCTAAGCTGTCATACTTTTGACATGTATGCTGCTCTCTACACCTGCAATTTTGGATCTGGAGGCTGAAGGATAATGAACTACAGTGTTAGTTTCTGCTGTTTGAGGGAGTATGAACCAAAAGGGGTGTAGTTGTTCCTGTAGTTTGCTTTTGTTGTTCAAATAGCTTGTACTGGGAGGGGATATGTGTTTGGGTGTTTAATCAGCACTGTTTTGGATTGCAGCTGTACTGGAACTGCAGTTCTGTTCTGAGACAGTTACACAGGAAACTGCAAACAGATTTAGACTTGGAGGAGAGGGAACTGGCCAAGGGTCATTTTAGCTAAGTGACTCACTTTGGATCTGGAGGCTGAAGGAGGATGAACTGCAGTGTCGGTTCCTGCTGTTTGAGGGAGGATGAACTAAAAGTGAAGTATTTGTTCCTGTAGTTTGCTTTTGTTGTTCAAATAGCTTGTACTGGGAGGGGATATGTGTTTGGGTATTTAATCAGCACTGTTTTGGATTGGAACTGTACTGGGGGAGTGCAGTTCTGTTCTGTGGCAGTTGCACAGGAAACTGCAAACAGATTTAGACTTGGGGAAGGGGAAACTAGCCAAGAAGCCATTTTAGCTAAGTGATTCACTTTGGATCTGGAGGCTGAAGGAGGATGAACTACAGGAATGCGTTTTTTTCCTGCCTGAGGAAAGGGACTGAGGTACACTGTTGTGCAAGAGACTGATAGGCCCAACCCACCCTCCCTTCCCAAGCGTATCCACATTTTTTGGGGTGGTGCTGCATTGGGATTGGTGGATAGCAAAACCAGGTGCATCCACTAACATGTCCTAATGAAAAGGATTGTTATGTAGCTCTGGGATAGTAATAGATATGTACCTTACTGTGTCTTAGGGAGGGACCGTTATGTTTTCTGTTATACAGTGATAAATGCGAAGTTCAATCTCTAGAATTAGCCTACAGTATACAGTGTGGAATAGAATAGGTCAACAGTGGGGAACATACACACAGGGCCAGGAATTACTGGAGGGCTGAAGAATGGGGGACTGGGGATGCAGTGAGTGATAAATAGTGTGTTCAATTTTTCATTTTCATTTTTCATTTTTTAATTCCAGAATTTAAAACTACAGTAAAGTTAGGGGGTGCTCTTTTACTATACTTGCATCTGAGGAGATTTATGGAATCATAAGGAAGGTTAAGAGGGAGCCTTCTCACTATAGTTAGTATTTATGATATTTAGGAGCAACAGGGTGGGAACTGGAAATATAAAATGGGTCATGCTAGTGAAAGTTACAATGGGGGGATTGGCCAACATGGGGGTTGGTGGCAGGAGAAGGAAGTATGGTACAGGGGGAAGCAGGATAATAGGGGACAAAGTGGGGGAGAATAGTGGGCTGTAATGGATGTGGGGCAGCTGTATGGATGAACAAACTATGGAAGCTAGGGGGTGTCCAATTTGCAATAGGCTCCGGAGACTGGAAACAGAAATGCAGTGGCTTGGTAGGGAGTTACAGACAGTTGGGGATGGAAGAAAAAACAGAAGCAGGATGGCCACCTCCAAGCAGTAATAAAAGTTCAGAATCAAAGAGTAATATGAGCTTCAGGGAAGGGGAGGGGAAGAGGATAGGGTACAGGGTCAAAGAGTACAGAGGGGACAGCAGTAAGGGGAGGTCTTGGGACAGTAGGAAGGAACCAATGCATAGAAGTACAGCAGTGAGAGGAAATAGGTTTGAGGTACTGGCTACTATGATGGATGAGGAGGAAGGGGATCTCTGTGAGGGGGCAGGAGGAGGAGGAGGAAGTGAATGTCCAGGGGACAACATTCAGTCAGAGGAAGGGGGCAAGGTTAAGGGGAAGAGGGATCCAGTTAAAAGGGTGGATGAGGGAGTTACAGCAGAGGAGGGAGGGAGATGAGAGGAGGGGTCTCAGTCTGAAAGGGAGGGAAGGTGATGATAGTGGGAAAGCTTTGGGCGGATGAGGCAAGTCAGACAAAGGGAGCATTAGGGGAGGGGACAAGACAGGGGTGGAGGCTGGGGATGTTGCAAAGGGTAAGGATAGAGATGCAAATGTGCAGGGCAGGGTGGACTCTTAAAGCAGGCACAAGGGAAAATGGAATGGGGAGAGAAGAGAAGTGAAGCAGGGAGCATACTTATGCTGGGAGACTCCATACTAAAAGGGGTCATATGGGGAAGTAAAGGGGAAAGACATAGTTGTATATGGGTAGAGTTCATACCTGGGTTGATGGTGGGGAGGGCAGGACAATCTATACTGAAGTGCACAAGAAGGGAAGGCAGAAACCACATGTCGTGGTGCACATGAGTACGAATAACTTGGGGTGAAATGGTAGAAGTAGTAAGAGAGAGGTTCAAGGAACTGGGAAGGTTGTGTGAGGAGGTAGGGGGATCAGTGGCCTTCTTTGAGGTACTTCAAGTGCCTAACGCAAGTACAGTAAGGAAGGGAAGGATTGAGGATTTCAACACTTGGCTTTGGGAATGGAGTCGATAGAAGGGGTACTGGATAATGGGAGACTGGGGCAGGTTCTGGGACAATAGTGATCTGTTCGCAGGGGACAGATCATACTTGAGCTGGATAGGGCAGGGGGGTGTTAAAACAGAGGATAAAGGAATACATAGCAACAAAGGTAAATTTAAACTAGATGGGAGGGTCGAGAGTGGAAAGCTGGGATGTGGGGTCTCCGGAGAGGGGAGATAAATGAGCTTACTCCCATACAAACAGGGACAGAATCAGGAAAGGGTCAAAGGGCTGTGTTAAGATGGGTGGGAAATGGGGTAAGGAGGGAAAGAGAACATCTTGGAGGGTTGTCTCCTTGAATGAAAGAAGCCTGGGGAACAAAACCACCAAACTACAGGCTCTATTGGCAGAGAAGAGGGTGGACACAGCAGTCATCATGGAAACATGGGCCAACCAGTACCAGGACTGGGACCTGATGATCCCAGGGTATTGGATTTACAGGAGGGATGGGGTAAAGGGACAGGGGGAGGGGTGGCGATTTATGTGAGGGAAGGGATAAAGTATGCAAGGGAAGAGGGATACAAGGGTAGAACAGAGGCCTTGTGGATGCAATTCCATGGCACAAAAAATAGGATTCTCAGGATGGGGGTGGTATACAGGGGAGGACCTGGACAGGAGGTCAGCAGAGCAAATTAGGAAGGTGTACAGGAAAGGCAATACATTGATTGTGGGGGACTTCAGTCTGCCAGGAATGGATTGGGGTACTCCAGCCACCTCGAGTGCTAGGAAACAGATACTCCTTGAAGCCTGCAGCTTCCTGGCACAGATGGTTACCGAGCTGACTAGGTTGGGAAATATGCTGGATCTAGTACTATCCAGTGGGGAGGTTACAAGGGAGGTGGGGGTAGAGGATCTGCTGGCTGGGAGTGACCACCTCTCGGTGTGGTTCACACTCAACATGACGAGGTGGGAAGCATGAGGGAGACTGCCTCATCTGGGTTGCCAATCACCTCCTTGCTACCAAATTTGACCCCCCACTTCCCACCACCTCCCTCAAGACCATCTCAATTAACCTCCTCCTTGGAGTGAATAAAATGGTCACAGTTAGCATGGTGTACCTGCCACTCTCCTCCTCACCCTGTGATCTCGACCTCTTCCTCGATATCAAGACCTCCCTCCCCCAAGGGAGAGATTGGATCATCCTAGGGGATTTCAACCTAAACTGGCTGTCCTCTCACTGTGACTCCACCAAGGAATCCATACTTAGCCTTTTTTCCTACACCAGCTAATCACTGAACATACCAGAACCAACTACAAAACTTGATCTCAGTTCCTCATTGATTGGATCTTGGTCTCACACACTTCCCATGTCATCGCCTCTGGAGTTCTTCCCAACTCAGTCAGTGACCACTGTGCTGTTTTCTGCCAATGGTCCACAAACACGCACACACAAATTCATCCAAACCAGGCAATTGAAGAAGCTGGACACATCCGAGTTTTCCAAAGCCATCCTAGCTCAAGACTGGTCCTTCACTGAAAACATTTCTGACATCTGCAAAGTGCTTGAAGCCTTTAGGAAAAAGTTCCTTGCCCTCTGCAACCATTTCATCCCACTTAAAAAAAGCCAGGTTAAGGGTTCTAGCCAAGAATGGGTCAACCCTGAGCTTTGCAAACTAATGAGGGATAGGGACTGAGCCTGGAAGTTGTACAGAAAACACAAACCCCCCCCCCAACTCCTCCAAGACTTCAAAACCCTTAGGAGCAGGTGCAAATCTTCCACAAGATCTGCTAAATCCAGATTCTTCCTAGAAAACAATGTGCTGCCCAGGGGAACCCTAGGAGGACCTGGAACATTCTTAACAACCTTATTGGTAGGGGAATTTCCAAACAACATATTTGTCTTACCTCTGAAGGGACAACTACCACTGAGCCAAGTGAAATAGACTCCTTTTTCAATAAATACTTTGGTGACCTTGACCGGTAAAAGCCCAGCTCCACTCCTACCCCATTTACCCTTGGACCCCTCCCAGTCTTCCACCCTAAGTTCCATTTCAGGTACAACACCTGGTGAAGTATTCAAGTTAATCAGAACAAACAACCCAAGACCTTCCAAGGGTGCCAACAACATTGACTTCAGAGTTCTCCATCTTGTCTGTGACTCCCTGACCATCCCTCTTACTAACATCCTCAACCATTCCCTCTGCATGGAGTCCTTCCTGAAAGCTTGGAAGTGCACCATTATTAAACATCTTCACAAATCTGGTTCCAAGAAACTAGTATCCAACTACCATCCCATCTCCCTCCTTGTCCTTCTCTCCGAAATTTTAGAGACAGTGGTCCACAGGCACACCACAGAATTCCTCTCCAAATACAACATGCTCACAGATGCTCAGCATGGGTTCTGTGCTTGACACAATACCAAAACTGCCCTCATAAAGTTCACCCACTCCATAGACAAAGCTAACAATGAAGGCCTCTACACTGGTGCTGCATTTGTAGACCTCACCAAAGCCTTTGACCTCGTTGATCATGAAGTCCTCCTCCATACCCTGGCTGGCCTCTGTTTCTCACCTGAGGTCTGCCTCTGGTTCAAGGATAACCTAATGGACAGACCTCATTGCCCCATTATTGGTGGTGTCCTCTCTGAATCCTGCCCCATCAAATACGGCACCCCCCAAGGGTTCATCCTGGGCACTCTTCTCTTCTCTTCTTTCTGGTCGTTAACTCCCTGCCTGACATCTGCACCACCTCCGAACTCATTCTCTGTGCTGATGATGCAGCCTTTTTCTGTCAGGACAAAAACCCCAATGCTCTCATTAACAAACTCAAATTCAATTTCAGCAGACTTCACACCTGGTTCATGACCAAAGGTCTTGTACTCAACTCCAAAAAAACTAAGTTCATGGTTTTCTCCAGCCCCCGCAAACCCCTTGGCTTTGACCTCTCCCTCTATGACAACCTTGGTAACTCCATTGAAAGAGTCAGTGAATTCAAGTACCTTGGCTTACTCCTGGATAGCCACCTCAATTTTGATGCTCACACTAGCCTCACAATTAAAAAAGGCCCACCAACACTTTGGTATCCTCCACAGAACCAAGCATTACCTTAACAGGGAATCCAAATCCCTCCTAGTCTCCAACTTCCTCCTTCCTGTCTTTGACTATGGTTCATTTGTCTCCCTCCCCCGCCTCTCCATCAAAAATTTCTCCAGACTTTGAAGCTTCTACGTCAACACTATCCCTAAACTCAGACACCACTGTGACCTTTATAAGCTCACCAGTCGGCCCTCCCTTGAGGCATACCTCAAATACAAGATGGGCACCTTCTTCTTCAAACTCTCCCATGGACTGCTCCCTGATTGCCTCACCTCTCTTCCAGACAGCCACCACCACCAGGACAACTAGACTGTCCTCACTCTCTCTTTCACTGTTCCTTTCTGCCGGGACACTCAAAGCCAGAAAACACTCTCTTTTATGGGGCCCAAGCTCTTCAACTCTCTCCCTCCAGAACTAAAACTCTGTCTCTCCACAAATGCCTTTGAACACAATATCAGGAGACATTTCTCTCCCACCTGCAACTTCTCACAGCCATAATCTGGCTCCCCTTCTGCACTCTTTTCCACTCACTCTCTTGTTATCCACCTCTGGCACTTACCCTCTCTTTCTAGCACTTGTAGTATGGTTAATCCACCTAGGCTAGTTTTCAGATTGCACTTAAAGTTTTTGTTTCCCACTGTTACATACTATTATTGTTAAACCCTTATTGTTAAAACCTTACTGAATGCTTAATGTCATCTTGTATTTGTTAATTCATCAAGACTAGTTCATGGTGTGCCCTTTAGTCTATATTATCCTGATTTTATGTACCATTGTATTAACCCTCGCTGTTAGTTAAATGTTAGCCTAAACAAAACAATGTAAAAAAACATTATGGTTCTCAAAGGAGGTGGCAGGGAAGGTTAGGGGGAAAAAGATGGCATTCAGGAAGTACAAGGAATCACATAAGGAGCAGGACAGAGAATTATATCAGTTAAAGCAGAAGGAAGCAGGGAAGGCAATCAGAACAGCAAAGGCTCCAACTGAGGAAAAGATAGCCAACTCAGTTATGAAGGAGGATAAAACCTTTTATAGGTATGTCAGGGAGTGAAGGGAGACCAAGGGAGGGATAGTGAAATTTAATAAAGGGAAGGGGGGTGGGTAGAGAGTGACTATGAAAAGGCAGAGATTCTAAACAAATTTTTTGCTCAGTATTCACAAATGAAGAAGAGGAGGTACCTAAACCAAACAACAGAAACACTCTGGATGGGGGGTTGATACCAGCCCATTCACAGAAGAAAGAGTTCTGAAAGAACTCTTCAAACTGAAGGTGGACAAAGCAATGGGGCCTGATGGGACTCATCTGCAAATTCTAAAAGAACTAAGGGTAGAACTAGTGACACCACTGACTACCCTCTTTAACAAATCATGGGAGGATGGGGTGGTACATGAGGACTGGAGGAAGGCAGATGTTATTCCCCTTCACAAAAGTGGGAGCAGGGCAGAGGCAGGAAACTACAGACCTGTTAGTTTGACCTCAGTGATAGGGAAAATGATGGAATCACTTCTGAAGGAAAGAATTGTTGAGTACCTAGAGGCCAGACATGCACAGGACCCAAGGCAGCATTGATTCACAGCAGGAAGGTCATGTTAGATGAATCTAACAGATTTCTTTGACTGGGTGACCAAAGTAGTAGATCAGGGAGGGGCTGTGGACATGGTCTACCTAGAGTTTAGCAAGGCATTTGACACAGTCCCACACAAAAGATTAATATACAAGTTAGTCAGCCTGGGAGTGAGTCCCAAGATGGTAGCCTAGTTAAAAAATTGACTGGAGAACAAGACACAGAGGGTAATAGTAAACGGAGTCCACTCTGAAGAAAGGGGGGTTACTAGTGGGCTACCGCAGGGTTCAGTTCTAGGACAGGTCCTCTTCAGTGTCTTTATAAGTGACATTGCAGAGGGACTGGAAGGAAAAGTATGTCTCTTTGCAGATGACACAAAGATCTGCAACAGGGTTGATACACAAGGTGGGGTGGAAAGGATGAGAAGGGACTTGGCAAGGTTGGAGGAATGGTCAAATGTATGGCAGCTTAGATGTAATGCTAAGAAGTGCAAAGTAATGCACCTGGGAAACAAAAACCCAGGGGAAGAGTACACAATGGGAGGTGAGATACTAACAACAACAAAAATGGAAAAGGACCTGGGGTAGTCATATCAGATGACCTAAAGGTGGGCAAGCAATGTGAGAGGGCAGTAATGAGGGCTGGGGGGCTACTGGGATGTATAGGGAGAGGCATCACCAGAAGAAAACAGGAAGTTGTCCCTCTGTAAAGACAGCTGGTGAGACCCCATCTGGAGTACTGCATGCAGTTCTGGAGACCCAATCTCTGCAAGGACATAGACAGGATGGAGGCACTCCAGAGGAGGGCAACTAAAATGGTGCAAGGTCTGCACCAGAAGACATATGAAGAGTGACTTAAGAAGCTTAATATGTATACCCTCAAGGAAAGGAGGGACGGGGGGACATGATAGAAACTTTCAAGCACCTCAAGGGAATCAACAAAGCCCAAGAGGGTAGCATCTTTCAGAAAAAGAGGCGTGCAAGAACAAGGAGGCACAATTTGAAGATAGAAGGTGAATGACTCAGAGGTAATGTGAGGAAGTATTTTTTCACTGAGAGGGTTGTGGATGCATGGAACAGCCTGCCTGAGGAGGTTGTGGAGTCAAAAACAGTGGGGGAATTCAAGAATGCATGGGACAGATATAAGGCAATTCTAGGTGGTGGAGGTAGGAGGAAGTAGGTTGTTGATTAACTAGGATCTGCAGCTTATCCATTAGGTAGGGAAAGGGGCAGACTGGGTGGGTCAAGCAGTCCTTATCTGCTGTCAAATATTATGTTTCTACGTCTCATGATTGTTGTATGTAACTGGATGCTTGTGTAAATAGGCAGCAATGCTCAAATGCCTTTCTAGTATACCCAATAAAAATGAATGAAAATGGAATGAGGGAAGCGATCGGGACAGGGACCAGAATGGTTGACTTCAGACAGGCTGATTTTGGAAGGATGGGTGAAATCTTAGGGGGGCACCTGCTAGGAATTCAGCCACACTGGGATGTGAACCAGAAATTGGAAAATATCAAATTGGGGCTTGTGTAAGCTACTGAGACATGTACCAAATCTCAGAGCAAAAAGGAAAGGTCTAAGAAACCAAGCTGGATGAGTAGGGAAGTCTAAGAAAATGTGAGGGCAAAAAAAGCAGCATTCAGGACATACAGGAAATATGGGAAGAGGAGGATAGGGAGGAGTAGGTGAAGAAGTCCAAAGAAGTTACCAGGGAGCCAGGGAATTAAGGTTGGCACAGGGCATCAAGGACGGGGAAAAGGACTTCTTCAGATACATATGGGAGAGAAGGAGCTGCAAGGACCAGATAGTGAGGATCAGGAAGGACAGGGTGTGGACAGAGAAAGGAGAGAACAGGCAGAAGCACTAAATGAGTACTGCTGTTCTGTATTCATGAAGGAGAAGGGCAAGCAACTACCGCAGGGGTTGGGGATGCTGGGCAGGAGAAGGGGGTAACGGATGGGGTGATCACTGAGGGCAGGGTATTGGAAGGTCTTAGGGCTCTGAGGGTGGATAAGGCACCAGGACCAGATGGCATACATCCCAAGGTGCTGAAGGAAGTGGTGGAGGTCCTGGCTGGGCCACTGGTGGACCTATTCAATACTTCCCTGGACACAAGGTGCATATCACATGACTGGAGGATGGCCTACATGGTGTTCTTCCATAAAAGTGGCTCAAAGGATGAACAATTACAGACCAGTATGCCTAACATCCATTGTGGGGAAGCTGATGGAAACAATCCTGAAGGAGAGGCTGTTGACCTTTCTGGAAGACAATGGGCTCCAGGATGATCATCAACATGAGTTTGTCTTGGGAAGATCCTGTCAGACTAACTTAGTTGAGTATTATGACTGGCTAACAAGGAAATTGGACAAGGGCCACGCTGTGGATGTCATATATTTGGACTTCAACAAGGCCTTTGATTCAATGCCTCATGGGAGGTTGGGGGAAAGTTGAGATACATGGGGGCAGGTACTAAGATGCTTAAATGGATCAAGAATTGGCTACAAGGGAGATAGCAGAGAGTAGTGGTGGGAGGGGAGCTCTCATTTTCCAGGGTTGTGACCAGCGGGGTGCCACAGGGATTGTTACCAGGGCTGGTGCTGTTTGGGATATTCATAGCGGACATCTCGTACTGCATCAGGAACAAGATCAGTCTGCTGATGACACCAAGTTGGGGGCAGTGGTGGATGACATAGCAGGATGGCAGGGGCTGCAGGACGACCTAACCAAACTGGAGGAGTGGTCAGAAGCATGGCAGTTGGAGTTTAATGCTAAAAAGTGCAAAGTACTGCACTTTGGGGAAAAGAACCCAGGGAGGAGTTACCAGCTGGAAGGAGTGCAGCTAGGTACCACTGAGGAGAAAAAGGATCTAGGGGTGGTTGTAATGGGGAAAATGAACAATACAGAGCAGTGCAGAAAGGCGGGAGCAAAGGCCATAAGGATGCTGGGATGCATTGCGAGAGGAATCTCCTCCACGAGCAGGATGGTGATCCTGCCTCTCTACGGGTCACTGGTCAGGCCACACCTGGATTACTGCCTGCAGTACTGGTGTCCATATCTGAAAAAGAATGTAAGGTTACTGGAAGGGGTACAATGCAGAGCAACAAAGATGGTCCAGGGATTGGAGGACAGGCCATACAAGGAGAGGCTGAGTGAGTTGAATATGTACTCACTGGAGGAGAGAAGGGATTGGGGGGATATGACTGAGACCTTTAAATACTTAAAAGGGATAAACAAGACAGGTAATGAAGGGATATTTAAGCTAATGAGGGGGAGGGACATGAGAGGGCATGATCTTAGATTGGAGGGGGAAGATATAGGAGGGAAATGAGGAGACACTTTTTCACAGAGAGGGTTGTGGTGGAATAGAACACTCTGCTAGAGGAGATGGTATCCTGTAAGACAGTGGGTAGTTCCAAAGGGTATGTGACAGGGTGGGGGGAAATGTGAAGGGAGGGAGTGGGGCAGTGTAAGGTAAGGGTGCTAGCTGCACACTTGCGCAGACTTGATAGACCATGTGGCCTGCTTCTGCTGGCAAATTCATATGTTCATATGTCCGTAATTGTGCTTGCTGGCCCATCCAGTCTCTTTGCATCTGGTCCTGTTATGCCAGTTGTTGTTCTCTCTGGTTCGGCTGTTGCACCAGCTGAGCCTGTTGTAGCACCTGCTGTTGCACTTACTGAGCCATCTATTCCATTTGCATCTGGGCCTGTGGTGTTTGCTGTTCTGCCAGTCATTTCAAAACCTTGTCTGAGTCCATCATGCCCCATTTTAGATAAGAGGGAGTTTAATCCCACTGCTAATGCCACCCACATGTGACAGGGTAGCAAACTAGGTGCCTTCTCGGGAGCACTCTCAAAAACAACACTCTGAACACCAGTGAAAATCAAATGAAATCTGCGTAACTTACAGTAACAGAGAAAAAAAAGACAGCTTCCATTCAGCTTAACAAACAATTCAGTTCAGTTTCTCTTCTCTGCCTTTATTGGGGGGTGGTGTTGCTTGTTAACAGCACTGACCCCCTCCCCTGCTGAGGTACATCCAACATCCAGAACTAGCAGTGCAGTGAAGTCTTAAATGGCCAGCCTTAAAGCAAAAGGAGTTTGGTACAAATCTCACCACAGCCCCAGTCGAATCCTGTGCTGATGATGTTGGAGGGTTGTGAAGTTGTTTATAGGGGAGAGAAGCATTATGGAGATACACTCCATCACAATGACTGAGTACACTTTTTAATTTTTTTAAGTACTGTGCTCATACTCCCAGTTACTTAGGGCCCAATCCAGAAAGTGATGTACACTCCTACACAGGGATGTTGTCTATCCCTACCTGCACATAATTCCTTCTCTGCACACGAGGAGGCCTCCATGCAACCACAGCAAGCAGTACTACAGTCACAGAGGGCAGCCAACTCAATCCCTGGAGCTACACATGTGGTCAGGTCCAGGGCAACAGGTGTACTCTGACAGGATCCTATGTGTGAACTATGGGTATGAAGGCAGTCACAAGAGTGTGTTGGTTATATGGGCGGGGGGGCACCATGCATATGTCCTAGATGCTTGCAGCATGCAGGAAAGAATATGGACCCAAAAGGACTCCTCCAGCAAATGCCCCAGTCTTCCGATAAAGTACTGTACACAGCACTTGGAGTCACAACACCCAATTTTTGTAAATGAGGTAGGCATCTGAGCATGTGGCATTCATTGGATAACTACCCTAGACCACAATCTCCCTTCTCCGTGTATATCAGGGGATCAGCCCTCTAGCTGACTTAGAATTTCTATTGGAAAATCCAGGTCCAGCCCAACTCTAGCCCTTGGATTGCCACAGCACATGCACATATCTCTACACTCATAGAACAGGACTGCCTAGGTCTATGAATTACATCAAGAACAGACATGACTTAGGGTTCATACCTCCACCAACCAGATATGCATGAATTGCATATATCCCATGTTTCTTGTGGATAGGCCCTTATTTGTTAAATGGAGGTGGGTGTGCCTCCAAATAACAATACAAAATGTATAAAATAAATTACTGCATGTAAGCAATGTCGGGGTTTTAGACCATGACTAACTGTGGGGATGGGCAATCAGTCATTATTAGTCTCTTGAGGCTACAGCATAAATTCAATTCATTAGTAAACATCAGGTGAACAGTTCTACAGTAATGCCTCATTTCATTTTTTTCCTGTTTATTATAATCTGTTGCATCTGATCACCTCTGAGAAATAGGTTTCTATTTATCCATCTGCATGTGTTTTATAGGAAGGGTCACATAAAGACACGTGTAGGAGCACACACATATGTGCATAAACATAAACACAATTGTGAGCATGATTATCCTTTACCCCTCTCTTAATTATTTGTCTTATTCTGCACACCTCTAATAGAACTACACATAGTGCATTTTCTGTCATTCAATCAATTTGCATGTTTATGCATATATGGGTATACATGCACACAAAAATACGATTGAAAAAAATAATCATATTATTTCTGTATTGTTTGATAACATTTTCCTTAAGGCAAGAACAAAAGTTGTTGATTTTCTCGGTACAGCACTTGCTGCTGAAAAAGAAACTGCCAGAGGAAAGGGCCAGCTGGAAGATTATTCCAGCAGGCAAGACAGTCTGTTGTTCAATGCAGCATCTAAGTAAAATCCTGAAGGCAGACACAAATAAAACTTGATTTGAATACGTCTTGTTTTTCAGCACCTCTGGACACTTCAGTTTGATCTCCTGCAGAAAGCCTACGTGGAGGTCTATAAACAGTTGACTGAGATTAGAGGAATCTTGCTTGTCAAGCTTTAGTAACTAAACCAGAGGATACCTATCTGTCCCCATATGCCTTCAAGAGATAAAATGATTTTCTACTAATGTAATTACTAAACTCAGTGGTTATTAGAAAAGTGAAACCTAAAGGGCTATATTGTCAGAATGTTTGCAAAATCTGACATATGTCAATGTTCTCATAGAAATATGATTTTAGAACATTTTGGAAAAATTATTTATTTGTGTTAATAGTACAACGGTTCAGTTTCTATATAATAGGGTTGCCTTGGTTTCTTAGAACTGAGGGTCTGCCATTCTGTACAACTGTCCTTAGTGTTTACCCCTCCTCAATGAAATATTGAGTTATACATGGGGAGTAGTGTGTAGCTTGCTTTTAGTACACTATGCATCCAAGGTGTGTGATGCCGCTTAAACCACGGGAGAGAAACCTGATTATTTTAATCATGCCTTAAACTGAGGATCTGTGGGGAAAAAAATAGTTACCATACTGTCCATCTCCATATTCAAATGCTCAGCATGGCACTATCAGGACTAGCACTACACTAAGTGAATATAACATGGCCAATAGCCTGTTAGCCCAGTTGCTGCTGTATTAAAAGAGAAATGCAGCAGGACCCTAAGTCATTAGTGTGATCATGCTAACTTCACCACTGCACCCATGCAAATAAGGGAAGCTGCTTGAATACACATCACAGCTTGTGTTATCACTCAGAGTGAGAACAGTAGAGAAATTTGCAGGAAAGCAGAGTATGGGATATGTAAAAGGATACTAGGTGAAAAGAAATATCCAAAATGTTTATTTTTGTGCATCTTTCCAAACCCTTAGTGCTGCAAAAGGATTTTGGAAGTGCTCAAATGTTGCTCAGGCAGTGTTATTTAACCCTTCCAAAACCCTGCATTCAACACACAATGGTGCACGACCCCAGCCCATCAGCAGAAATGAAGCATGTTCAGTGAGCCCAAATGAAATAAATGTTCCCCTTGCTCCCCCATTTGCAGCATCTTTACAATATCACCTGGTGTCCAGTGGTACCCTATCACCAGATCATCATTTGAAGCATGTTTACAATTTTCCATCACGCGAAGTGGTAAACACTCTGTCACCTGATCCCCATTTGAAGTAAGTGTACAAGAGTCTCTGGAGTCCAGTGGTCCTTTCCCCCACTCTGTAGCCTCATGCTTTCCCCTCCTGTACATACCGCTAGACAGTGGCCAGCATTTACCCTCCACTCACTTCCTTGACCATCTGCCATGTGCCCCTCATAAGTCATGTATTGCTATACATTGCTGTATTGCAATACAGGAGATGTGGACTAAAAATGAACTAAGTCTGCATAATGCTGTACTGCACATGCACACAGACTTAATTTATTTTCTACAACATTTTCCTTTTACTCCTGACATTGACAAATTTATTGTATCTTTTTTCTCCGGACTTAGGTGAAAGCTTTCAGATCACTTCCCCTCATGAACACATTATGGGTGTTTGACATGTGCCTGCCAAACACCTATTTCAGGTGAGTGTTACATGCCACCACTAAATCAAGCCAGCCTACAGACTAAATTAAGACATTTTGAGCCCAGTTCTCAAAGCCTCCCCATATGACGCAAGGTGCTTGCATCAAAAGGAATGATGCAAGGTGTGGCTTGTGCCATAAAGTGCACTAGGACCAGTTCTCAAAAGCAGCCTGTGGCAAACGTAGCCTGCATGTGCCGAGGAGGTCTTGTGAGGTCTGTGTGGCAGAAAATGGAATTCAGCATGGTGCAAGAAGCCTTATGCCAGGGAAATGTCACAACATCCCCTTTTTTGAATTCTCATATCTGTGTATTGTCAACAAAAACAAACACCAATTAGACAAGCCAGGGCTGGTCTAATGATCAGTGTGCCACCTGCAGAACCCTTCCTGGGTGGGGGGATACATGTGCCACTGCCATCAGTAATCACCAATGCCCCCATATCTGCCCTGGCATAGTGTGTTGTACCAGACCAAAGGTGTAAATTAAAAACAGAAACATATTAGAAAGACTACACCTTGTACTGTGTCACCAATAGGGACCCTAGGAATGTGAATACAGACATAAATTGGTGTATGTCTTACATATTACATTACCTACACTAGAATACATGGGTTGTATACTAGTTAGGTACAAAGTGAAGCAATGTCTGAATCATCTATAACCACTGGTTGTGTCTTCTTGCAGGTTATGTATTATATATGAGCTGCTGGGTACATCATATATACTCACATATATATACCTGGCATATGTGCAGTACCCTACAAACTACAGTATGTCCAACCTTCCAGGAGGGCAGCCCAACAGTCTTGCAGCTTGTGGCAAACCTCTCTAGTGCACCATCTTTTTGCCGCAGGGCCACATTTGCTGCAAGCTGCCAGACTTTGACACCGGGACTCTACCCGATAGTGAATCGGGCGCAGGATCACTGGTGCACTAGCAATTGGCTCAGGCTGCGATTGGCACAGCTTGTACCAGGTTTTGATAATTATGTTCAGGCATATCATTCTGCCTAGAGATATCAAATAATCTTTCCTGCCTCAATATGCTTCATAAATTACAGTGCAGACCAGGAAATAATTCCACAAACATGGAAAGCCACATACAGTAGCATCAAAGCATCTCCAGCCAGGACTCCCCTCCACATCTAGGGGGCAGAGCGAGGACCATGAGATGCAAACAGGTAATGATTGGAGCCAACCTGCATCAGCTTGTTTGTGTGGGGGGTGTTATCCCATCAACATTTCATGTCGACTGCCCCCACCCACCCAAGGCTGGCCCTTAATTTAAGGACCACCCCAGTCACGTGACTTCCTGCACAGTTTTTTGCAAAGTCCCCATATTCCCCTTAGCAGGTTTTACAAACTCCCCACTTCCACCCCCTCTCTCCTTCTCTCTACTGCCTGACACTCTAGTATCCCTCTCCTTTTCACCTCTCCCCACTTATCTCAAACTACTCCATCTCTCCTCCCTTATCCAGTATCTGCTCACCTCCTCACCTCCAATCCCCTCACACCCACCACACTGCCCCTCCTCCGGTGGCCACTAGGAGTCACTACTGAACCCCACTTTTTCTGCCTGCCACCCACCTTTTTTATGGGACATCTCCCTCGGCCACACTAGATTACCCAGGTAACTCAAGGAGCCCCCTCCTGGGTTTCAAACCTCGTACCTTCTGTACCATAGCCTGTCACTCTGCCACTGCACCACAGTGACTCTCTCATTTCAGGATGTCAGTATGTTTCCCTTATACTCAGCCCCTGATTGTCCATAACACAGGACCATGGTTACTCATGCCCACCTCCACAGCCTGGCCCCTCTCCTGCTTCTGATGCTATCCCTCCCACTACTGTGCCCACCTTCCCCTCCCCAATGTCCCATCTCCACGCAGCTCACCCTAGCCCCTTCCCTAGTAGCTCCCCACCTGGCCACCCCTCTATCCCCCACCCACCAGTACACCTACTCCTGCCTCTGTCCTACCCAAACTCCCCGTGGCCTGACCTCTTCCTCACTATTCATTCCCCATGCTCCCTACCAATACCATGCTCTGAGCCAATGAACTCCACCCATACCTCCCCCCGGGTGGTATAGACGATGCCTCCCCCTGCTTAGGATTATCTCCATGCTGCTTATGCTATCTGATAACATCCGCCCTGGCACCTTTGGCCTACTATGGTCCCCCCATCTCTGGGCTACATATCACATCCATGAATATACTGTATATGCATCATACTAAAGAAATCTGCTGCCCTACAATGCTGAATCATGCAGCATCAACCAGACATCCTGGCACTGTTTGAGACCTGGCTCTCCAAATCCACCCCTGACTCCTTCATTTCCATCCCTGGGTACTCTCTTTTCAGGGAGGATAGAGTGGGCAAGCGGGGTGGTGGCTGCACAATGCACCTGTGTGACACCTTACTGGGCCAAGTCCTACCTCCACCAAAACTGGATCACCGCGGCCAAGCTATATCTCTAAAACTCACCCCTGATCCCACTAAGGCACCCCTTATCTTCACGGCAGCCTACATTCTCCCACAGAAACAAACCCCTGCACCCCTCTTCCTCACGGAATACTACACCAGTCTTCCCCACAAGGTTGAGCACATCCTACTGGGTGACCTCAACATAAACTGGCTCATCAGCTCTGCTGCCTCGGCCAAGGATACACTTGCAGGCCTGGACCTCTCCAAAGTTGTAATACAGCCTACTAGATACAACTCCTCTACTGGCACATACACACCCTGCTGGACATTGTCCTATCCAACCAACCCCACAAAATCGTGGTCATCTCAATCCTACCAAACTCCCTCAGTGACCTCTTCCCAGTGATCTTCACATGGTCCAGTAAGCTGCCTAAACACACACCCAGAGTTACAGTCTGAAGGCGCCTCCATCCAGGTAACATTACAAAATTCAAACAGCATCTTGCCCAATAGGACTGGTCCCCATTACACCTTGCCTCCAGCATTGATGTTGCACTTGATTACTTGTCCAGCTCTTTCAACCTGGCCTGTGACACATTTGCTCCACTCACAAAGACCCACACTAAGCAATACAATGCACCCTGGACTACCCCATCCTTCCTCTCACAACTGAGGAATAGAGACAATCTATGGCACAAAGCCACTGACTCAGGTAGACCGGCTGATACACAAGCATACTGAACTGAATGTAACAAGTGCACCTGGGCGATTCGCAAGGCAAAAGCCGAATACTACAGGTCTACCCTAACTGCCTCCTGGGGGTCATCCTGTAAGTTTTGGGATAATATAAAACTACTAAATGGCAAATCCCAGGCCCCCCCTTCTCAGCTCACTATAAATTACACCATCACCACCGACCCGAAGTGTATAGCAGACAGTTTCAATAGTAGCTTTACCATGCCGGCCCGGTGGTGCTGAGGGTTGAGGCGCTGGGTGCCACACCTCGCGCTATGTCAGCGACCTGGGTTCGGGAATGAGCCTGGTTTGTCTGGGGTCAGCAGGGGAGGAGAATGAGGGAGCATCCGTAGGACTGCTCTTCTTCTCCGGGAAGGGGGGTTGCCATCGGTGCTCTAGCGGCCTCTGGCGGTGGCTGGGGTGGCTGTAGAGCACTGGCAGGGACATGGAGGGAACATGCTGGGGCAGACACTTGGCTTGGAGTGCATGCGGACGCACATGCACTTGGAGCCTTAGGCGTCATTGCACTCCTCAAGCTGTTGGGGAGAAAAAGTGAAAAATTAGGGGCACTAGTCATGGTGGCATGATGGCCATCTCCAGAGGGGACTCGATTGGTGTCAAGGGGGTGTGTGGCATTACTGGATCCTTATCTGGGGGGGTTGAGCTTAGGGAGAGCTCCCCTCCACCCAGCCACGGGGGGTAAGCTGCAGGGGTAGCTGCGAGCCCAAATGTGGAGCCGGAGAGTAGTCCCAGGAGATGGTGGCCTGAATACCCAGAGGATGCCAGATGTGTAAAGGTAAGGCAGAATGGTGGTCCCTAGGGAGAAAAAGTATATAAAAAAAAATAGTACCTTTACCAACCTAAGCTCAGTGCTTCCCAACAATTTCTTCCACCCAATAACCAACTCCCAACCGCCCTCTCTCTTTTGACCCCCTTTCTACTTTCAGACAACCACCCCTCAGGAAGCCAAGCCTTACCTCACCAAAGCCCTCAATGGGTCCAGCCCCATAAATGACTCCCTGGATATAAGGCTCCTCCGTGTGGCCCTAGATGTGCTGCTCCTTCCCCTTACTGGCCTGATTAACCACTCCCTCTGCCTTGGGCAGTTCTCCAGTGTCTGGAAGACTGTAGTAATAACACCCATTCACAATGATGGGGACAATTTATCCCCTGGGAACTCCCAACCAATCTCCATCCCTCCCCCAAAGCCCTGGAAAAGGTAGTGGCAGACCAACTTGCCGACTACCTCACAACCCACAACCTACTCTGCAAGGAGCAGCATGGTTTCCTCTCAGGCCATAGCACCATCATATCACTCCTCAAATTCTCTAATTTCTTCCACACTGCACACTACAAGGGCTGGCCAGCAGGATCCATGTTCATTGACCTCTCCAAGGCCTTTGATACAGTCAGTCACTCCCTCCTGCTTGACTCCCTCCTACAAGTTGGCTTCTCCCAAGGCCCCTTATCTTGGTTCATGAGCTACCTATCCTCAAGGGCACAATGCATTAAGATCAACACAATACTCTCCAGTACCCACCCCATCCACTCAGGAGTCCTGCAGGGTTTCATCCTGGGGCCGCTACTCTTCAGTCTGTTCCTCAATGCACTACCCAACTCGTGTGATGGCAAGGTTCTACTCTACACAAATGATGCCATCCTCTGTGCATCCCATGCCAGACCACCAGTTTGCAGACCTCCCTCCAGCACTCCTTTACTCAGACCAAATGCTGGTTTGTGGACCATAGACTGATCATGAACCTGAAAAAAAACCAAGGCCATGATATTTGCCCACCACCAAAATAAACTTTAAAGCTCCCCCCTGCAGATATTCTCCAGCTTCCTCCATCCCATTGAACAGGTCACCTCCTATAAGTACCTGGGCATAACCTTTGACCCAGCTCTCACCTTCCATGCTAACATAAATGCTGTCACATCATGACCAATGCATGTATCAGCCTCCTCTATCGCCACAAAGACTGCCTGCCACCTGAAGCTCTCCAGCTAGCCATCACCTCATCAGTCCTGTCCTTAATTGACTACGGCCTGTTGATCTATGCAGCTGCAGATGCCATCACCCTCAGCAAGATAAAGGTGTCCATTAATAAAGCATGCAGGCTCTTATCCAGTGCTGACCAGCTAACACACACCTGCACCCTCTTCTCCCTCACTCAAATACTCAACTTTGGGGAAAGACTCTAATACCAGTCCTGTCTCATGGCCAAAAAGACCCTCCTTGGACTAACGCCACCTGGAGTTGCATCATCTCTCCACCACTCAACTCCCCACTGTCTCCACTCACAGCAATGATAAATCCTACCTAGCAGTCCCAAGGGTGAGGACTTCCCTAGCCCAGAGGACCTTCTCCTACAGGGCCCCATCCTGGTTCAACTCCTTCCCTGCAACTGTCACCAGCCTCCCTAAAACTGGTTCATTCAGTCACCCTCAGGAACCACATTCTCACAACCCACACCTGTAGGTGCCCTCAGAGGTGAGCAGCCAGCTGCTGGGCCGTCACCCTTACAGAAATGTATTTATGACCGAATTAACTCCAGTGACAAAGTCTTACTATTAGACTGTCTCTGTACTTGTCCTTATAGAAATAGGTCTGTTGCAATCAAAAAAAAAAATGTTTCACTAAACCACTGTATAGGCTACTACACAGGTTCACTGCCTCTCCTGTATACACTGTCTTCTGCACCAGCAGTATTATGTATGATTGTCGTAACTCTTGAACTGTAATGTTTACCCATGCCTCCCACGCAACCTGATGTTATAGCTGAATGTATGTATTTGTACTTAATGTGTACCATGACATGGAGCCTTTGGAAATGAGTCTCTGACTCAAAGGATTGTAATTCCAATCACTGGCAAATAAATAAATAAGACTTACTTGACCTTTTTTTCACTTTTTTCTGTTTGTGAATTTTTTTAGTGCTCATGACAGGTGCTCAGCTGACAGCACTAGAAACTGAAGCCCTCCATTTAGCCACATGATAGGTACAGCACAGGTGATCCCAGTGCAAGCTTCCCCACAGTGTCCTGTCAATGTGCCTAAACTCTGTCATGGAGGGATGATCATCTGAGTTACAGGTTGGATCAGACTCCATGCTCTTTCAGCCCTTGGCCTCCCATGTGACACTGTCAACTATGATGCCAATTAGTATCAGTTTCTATTAGTGGCTATGTGATATGAACACCCGCCCACTGGGAACAGGATAGAAACCAACACCACTCATCTCACATAGACCACTTAACAGCACTCAGGTGATAATGACTTTTAGCCTCTTCCAACCTGATCTGGATTTGAATTACCGACCTAGGGATGAAAGGCTCCCTAACCTGTTGCAAAGTCACTGAGCCATCCAATTCCCTGGGTTTCCTTGGTCTTTAGAAGGGGTGTTAGATCCAACCTCCATTTCTTTTCTGACAAACATAAAGTAGGTAATCTCTGTGGTGGCATGTTGTTAACTATCAATCAACAGCAAATCATTGTAAAGCAAACTGAATATTATATAGAGAATAATGGTTATGCAACAGTGTCTTATGGATTTTTTTCACACATCCGAGGTGTGTGATGACCAATAAACCTCGAGAGAGAGAAGCTCAAGAGGTTTATGAGGTTATGACATACCAAGGGTGTGTAAAAAAGCCATAAAAACACAGTGCATAGACTTTATTTTTTATAATTACTGGTGCAGGGAGTTGTTGTTTTTTTTTACTTTGAACATTGAGTCCTTTGAGACCTTCAATCCTTTGAGCACTGGTGTCAGAGAGAGAGATACACACACACACACACACACACACACACACACACACACCAGCCAGCCAGCCAGCTCTGTCTGTTTCTCATTAGTAGAGACATTATTTTGTCTTTTTCTTTTTTTTAATTACACTGTAGAAGCACCTGGGTAACCGCAGTAACTGACAGTATGAGTAGACAGTCACCACGGTCCATTCTTGGTAGTAATCACTGTCTTTTGAGCACGATTGACCAGATAAGACATTTTTTTGTAATGGCAGGATCAACCACACAAATAGTGCAAAAAAATATTAAACTTACATGTGAGGAGGGTGGCAGGTAAGCTATTAGCCTGGGCGGGCATTCAGTGTGACTCCTTGGAAATGGAAATATGGAGCCACCATGTTTTTTGAAGTGTTTGGACTGCCCACATGCAGACTAAGAGCCAGTCAAGTAGTGTGGTATGAATGACTTGACACTCCTGGTAAAAGAAACTTTTTAGAACACCATAATAACCAGTTTTCAGGTTGTTACGGCATTTCAGAGAACTTTGTGAACCATTTGATAAAGGGGGTCACCAGTAATTATTGTTTAATAAGAGTCAGTTCCATTCTGTCAAATGAATTTGTGTACATGTTATTTATACCTACTGTTTATGTATAATCAAAGAATAGCAGCCTCAAGAGAGTCAGTATGAGTGTATCCCCAGGCTTCTGTGGCACATAGATCCTGTAAATTTAATTTTGCTAACATAGCTTGGAGCGTGCCTTGAATGCCTACCATAAAGATTAACTAAATGTTTAATCTCCGAAGAGGATTTTCTTAATTTGATATCAATTTTGCTTATATAATTTATTTTTCCAGCTACTAATTTTATAGAATATGAAATCTACTGTAGGTACTGAGATTCTTCCACAGTTTCAAGCTTTCCCATACAGTATTTATAAATCAAGAGAGTTAAAAGCCATTACTTTACTTTTGTCTATATTAATTGTTAGTTTAAATCTCTTACATTACAGCAAGAATTTCCAGCTTTCTTTAAAGGCTAATCGGTGTCAGGGGAAAAAATCATAATGTCATCTACATATGCCAAGGCTGGGCAAACTGATTAATTTTGGGGGAGGGAAGTAAGGTGGTTTGTTATTGTATATGTTGAAAAAAATAACAGTGAGATTGCAACCCTGTTTTATTCTTCTATTAATTTAAATTTTTTGAGATAATTCCCTAATGATTCCATAACGAATCTGAGTAAAGTGGAGTCATAAAACCATTTAATGTCCCTTAAACGATTAATACCTGATCCCAAACTTTCAAGTATTGTCCATAATAAATTTCTAGAGATAGAATCAAATGCTGATTTGAAATCAATGTGGGCTGTATAAATGTGTTGTTTATTCAATTCACTTTTATTTTTTATACTGGAAAGTATGTGAGCAAAAATGCCCATTTTCACAAACATCCAGTGGTACATAAACTCGATCATACAGAGAAAAAGGTAAAAACAATATTTGCAATATTTTCCAATATTTACAATAGGGAACAGTTTATATGACTGGATCATCTAGAAAAAAAATGCAGAGCACACAATAATAGAGCCTATGTACAGATGCATATAAACTCTATGGTGACTCAAGGGGTTGGCAGACATTCAGGGGCTTGCCTACCAGAGCAGGCACAAGTGGTGGATTGGAGGAGGTGGTCCTTGAGGGTGGAGGTGAATGAGCAAATTCAACTACAGGCCTGAAGTTCAGGGGGGCAATTTATTGTAAAACTTAGTGCACTTGTACATGATGGAGTTCTGCACATGCTTGGTGCATAAAAAGGGGTGTCAAGATATGACAGGTGGCCCCTCTTGTACTGTGCTTGGGAACCAATAAGGGGAAAAGGGAGTTAACGCTGATTGGCAGCAGGTTACAGTGAACCTTGTGTAGGAAAGAGAGTATTTTAAGTTGGAACCTGCTTTCAAGGGTGAGCCAGTTGAGGGAGGCATAGAGGATACAGTGATATTTCATCCAGGGGAGGCCGGTTATGAAGTGTGCAATATTATTGTACTGTATGTAGTCCTGAGTTTGGAGAAAAGGGGGGATGTGTTGGGGGGGGGGGGGGAGTAGACAATAGAGCCATAATCAAGGAGGGACAGGAGAAGGGAACTAGCAAGGAGTAGTATGGAGATAGGGATAAGGAACCTTCTGATTTGGTATAAGAGACCTAGCCTCATATGGATTTTCTTGATGAGGTTGGAAATATGGATATTGTAGGTCAGGTGAGGGTCTAAGTACAGTCCGAGATATTTGAATTTGTAGACTTATTCTATGATGCTACCAAGATTGTCTGAGAGGGATCGGCCCATGACTGGGGCTTTTCTTGTGTCAGAAAAGATCATAAACTTGGTCTTCTTGGAGTTGAGAACCATGCCTTTGGCAGAGAACCAAGTGTGTAGCTAGCTGAAGTAAGCCTGAAAATTACTGAACATTGCATCCAGGTTAGTGTCACTGCAGTAGAGGGCCAGGTCATCAGTGTTAAGGACTAGTTGGGTGGTTTGACAGATGGAAGGGAGGTTATTGATGAAGAGTAAGAACAGGAGTAGGCCTAGGATGGAGCCCTGGGGTACCCCATATTTAATCAGGCATTCAGCAGAAAAATTACCCTTGATAATAGTTTTCTGAGATCTGCTGGAGAGGTGGCTTCCAACCCATTTGATGAAATTTTCAGATATGTGCATTCCCTTGAGGGTGTCCAAGAGAAGGCCATGGTCAACAAGGTCGAACGCCTTGGTCAGGTCCACGAAGGCAGAGCCTGTGTACTGTTCCTTATCGCTTGCCTTTAGGATATCACTGGTGAACCTAACCAGTGTGGTTTCAGTGCTATGTCCAGATCTGAAACCATGTTGGGCAACAGAAAGCAACTTATGGCAGTTGAGGAAGGTGGTGAGCTGGGTATGAACAACTTTTACAAAGATTTTGGAGAGGGGAGCACAGAGGTAGATAGATTGGTAAGTCCCTACTTCATTCCTTGACTCTGACTTGAACAATGGTTTAACAGTGGCAGGTTTCCAGGTGATAATGAAATAGCCAGAGCAGAGTGAGCAGTTTAGTATGTTGGTGATGGGGCCACTAATGAATTAATGGCCAGTTTAAGGATTTTAAAGTTGATTCCATCTGCCCCTTTGCTGGGTTTAGGGTTGTTACTTCTGATTACTTTTTTGGTGTCTGAGATTTTGGACCCTAAAATAGAATCTGGGGCTGGGCTCGGACATAGCATTGGGGCAGGGGGGTAGAGGTGGATGAGGGGGGGAGGGGGAGTGGAAGAGGAAGGTTTAAATTTATTGAGGTCACCAAAGAATGAGTTGAAAATGTTTGCTACTTCTGAGGGGTCATTGGTCTGCTTGCCACCTTGAATCAGAGTGATTGGTTTGGTTTTCTCGTGTTTCCCGAGTAGTGAGTCAAGTGTAACCCAAAGTTGATGGGTGTTGGATGTTTCCCCAAGTTGTTTATTATGGGAAAAGTCAATTAGGCTGTTCTGATGAATAATTTGCACTTGTTTCTGAGTGCTTTGTAGAGGGAGACCTTGGCAGGTCTCTGTGCTTGGTATAATGGGACCAGGCCTTGTCTCTGGTCCTCATCAATTTAATGATGTTGGATGATATCCATTCATTAGCATATCCTCTAACCCTGATTTTTTTGAGAGGGGCATATTTGTCACATACATGGTTGAGGATGGTAGAGAATCTGTAAAGAATAGAGTCAAGGTTACCTGGCACAGCGGTGGGCAGAATGAGAAGAGATCTGGATAAACTAGCAAAATGGTCAGAAGAGTGGCAACTGGGATTTAATGCAAAGAAGTGTAAAAAAGAATGTTTTAATAAATTGTTTTTATTAATTTTTTGATGTGCAAGTATTTAAAAAAAAAGTCCACAGTTTCTGATTTCCCAGTATGTGGTGCTGCTTCTATATGCTGGCTGATGTTTCAGTTGGCACAGTTGTCATATGCTGAGATTGCATTTTCAGTTTAGTGCTTCATTGTTTTGTGGCCCTGCAGTCCCCCCCCCCCCCATGCACACAGGGCTCTTACTGTGTTTTTCATTTTTTTCCTTGACCTTCACTTTTAGTGATGCCCCCCACCACCACCTCCGGTGTCAGTCTCATGGTGGAGAGTGTTGGAGACCACCAACTAGAACCATAGCTGTGAGGCTCATCCCAATACTGATTGTACCTGGAGAACTGAATGGAGTATAAAATGGTGACTGGGAATGGCAATCAGGTAAGAGGCACTGAAGTGTGGTCTTACACATTAGTACCGAGGAACAACTTTAACCAATTGTCATTTTTATGTTTCTGCAGCCATGTGATGTGCTGAGTTCAGTTTTAGTTAGCTCAATTTTCTCACACCCACAGCTTGGAAGCTGTATTTTAGCCTGCCACTTAGCACTGTGGTCCCAGGTCAGGTCTATGTGTTTGGTTTCCCGGTATAGTTGGTGCCTGTTACTACGGAAACAAATTTAACCATCATTTTTTTATGTTTCTGCAGCCATGAGATGTGCAAAGTGTAGTTTCCTCCAGCGCTATTCTCTCCGCCTGGTGACTCATGCCTCCTCTATATGGTAAGTGAACTGTACGTTCATGATGGTGGCTTTAGAGCAGGGAGTTTGATGCTTTGAGGAGACCGTGTGGCTGCCGTGATGGATTTAACATTTCTGAGTGGAAGGGACTGCTACATTGTGAAGGTGGTGGGATGTGCTTCAGTTATGTGATTTCTTTTACTTTTTTGGGAGGGTTAAGAATGCTGGGTTTGCTGGCAGTTAAGAAATGTTGCTCGAGTGGGCATCTGCTGACAGTACACTGGGTAATGATGTGAAGCTGACCAGAAACATAGCTTTCACTTCACTCATTTTTTTAATGAGGAAGACAAAGTGACAACACTGCTTTGTGGATTATGGGATAGATTTGTGGTACTTTTTCCTGTTGTGGGAGGGAGGGATGGCTTTGTATTTACAAGCTGTAAAGTACTGGCAAACTGCACCATGGAGATGCCAAGTGTGGACAATTCGGCCATGGCATGTGTAGTGATTTCTTTTAACACTTGATGCAGTCCTGTGTATGCTGGGGCTTGATCTGTGATGTTGTGCTGTGATAACATCATGGGTCCAGTCCCAGATTGATCAATCAGAGGCCAGCATTCTTTCTTGCCATTGTATAATAAAACAATGATCAGTGTTTGAATAACCAGATGTAAGGCCTGATTGCAATGAGGATAAGATGTTATTCTTTTTGATCCAGGCCTCAAGGCATTACATCAAGACCTTAGACAGAACTTTACTTATAGGATTTATTAAACTAATAGGTATGTAATAAATGGGTCCCTTACATCACCATTTATGCAACTCAGTAAACATAGTTTCTATTCTGATTCACCAATATGACATTTTGGTCAAGACAAAAGCTTGGTCAATACTGGGCACCACATAGAAAAACAGAACTTTTTTAGACAAAACAAGATTAGGTCCATTCAGTCGGCTCTGTTGCTGCCTATCCCACAATGACAGCCTATTGCTGGGCATGCAGAGCTACACTCACAACTGGCAGTGCTCTTCCACCTCCCCCTTGATCATGTTTCACTTTAATCAGTCCCTTATATCTGTCCCTTTCCCTCTTAATATCTTCCACAGTTTTTGCCACCTCCCCTGAAAAACTGGTCCACCCTCCACCATCAAAAAATTATGCCCTAAACTGGATGCCTTCTACAGAAATAGATCCTGCCATTCAAACCCAGTTCAGTGTGAAAATGTTCTGTATATGATTCTCCCACTGTTTGTCTACACAAATGTGGTCTATGGAGATACCTTAAATCTACCCTAGCCAGACTGGACCCTATCTTCCGATCATTCTGTCACTTTGTCTCTGACTCCCCCTCTTATCCACCACTGTTCCTATACAGACTCCTTGCTCTTCCCTCCCAGAACCTATCCTGCTGCACTGCTGTTCTCGTTAAGTATGGGTTTGTGTCCCTTCCTTGTCAGATCTTCTTTCTACCCATGTTCCCTCCTCTTAATCCCTCCATTCTTCTAACTCACGTACTTCATTTTCCTTCATTGCACTACATCTACAAGCCAGTCTGCCTTCTCAGTTCAACTGCCTTCATTCTGGAATTATCTTCCTTCCTCCCTCCCTTAGGCTTGTCCCTTCTATCTTGCCCTTAAGCCTCTACTGAAGTCCTATTTTTCCCCTGCTTGCTGCTGTTCTCACTTATCAGGCACTCAGTTTAGCACTGCTTCTGAATGCATCACCCATAGTGCAACCAGATCTTGTTCTGTGCCCCCACATGGAACATAAATATATTTTAGATATATTTATAAAAGTATATTTAAAATATATGTTTAATCATATGTCTGAAGTATATGCAAAATATCTGATTGGCTGGTTTTGAAATATCTGATTCTTTGCAGAACCTATGTGACAGATATATTTAAAATGTATCATAAATATATTTCCATGATATATTTATGATAGGCGCATGATATATCTTTTATTTATCTGCTTATGTATTTTGAATACTTAATAGATATACTTTTTTATGAAGTTGACCTACATCTAAACAGGGCCAGAACATCGCCGGAGCCATCCCTCCCCTACCAGAGCAAACTTCCTCCACTCTGCAAGGTGCAGACTGGTGAAAAAGGGAATTTCTGGTCTCTCTGCACTGCGCTACATGCCTCCTGACGAAAGCGCTTTAAGGACTTTTTAGTCGGCAAACACAGCTCATTGTTTTTTGTTTACTCCAACCCCTTTGTTGGGCAGATACAGCTAGCATTCAATCTGGTACTTTAAGTCACTAATGGAGACTTGTATTTATAGCCTGATACTGGTACTTCATTTAGCTACTGAAGTCGAGTAGTTTGGGTTTTAGCTAGCATGCAATCTGATACCTTAAGTCGCTAATGGAGAAATGTATTTATAGCTTGAAACTGGTACTTTACTTAGCTACTGAAGCTGAGTAGTTTGGGCTTTAACTGAATGTTTCTGTCTCTGCCTCATCTTACTCCATTTTGTCTCCCTTTCTTTGTTCTCCACCTCCCTTGATGCCATTTGGGTTATCTGCAGCTGCTCAGGTAGCACATGTGCAGTCATTACAGCCCCCTTCTTTTGTTTGCTGCTCCCATTCCTCTAACACTGTGTCCCCTTTATCCAGCAGGCTCCCTAGTGAAGGCCCAGACACACAGGACCAGGACATCGCCGGAGCTGCAGCGGGAGCCCTCTCTCCCCTACCGGAGAAGCCTCTGCCACACTGCAAGTTACGGACTGGTGTTTCCTGTCACTGTTATGCGGTGACTGCCCCACACTCCCCCGCCACACCTACCCTTGTTCGTCATTTCCTTTATGTGGTCTTGTTGGTCACATGATCTATCACGTGACATGCATTTTTGGAACAAACAGCCCACTTTCCAATTTGCTCCTTATATTATTTGACCACTAGGGGTCACTATAGGCACCCTGTTACTCTTCCCCACCCCATTTCTTCTGCCCTGAGGTTCAAGCTGACCCAAAACTCACTCCTGCCATCAGCTGAAAACCTCCAGTACCCCACCCTGCTTTTCTTTCTCTGCTATCCCCCCCAAGGAATTAAACTCTGCCCTTTGTACACCAAGGGCAATGACTCTAACCTCTGAGCTATCCTGGAGTCACATCTATCGATCATTTTTTACAAACCTTTAGCATACATGTAAATAACCTTTGATTCTGCCTCTTACACCCCACTTGGTGTCCCTGTCAATCCTCTATCTCTGCCTGCTCTTTTACCTGCCATGTTTTTCCTCCCCTTTCTCCTGTTATTGCTGCTAGCCCCCTCTATCCTTTCACCTTCTTGTTCTAACCCCCTCGGGCATTCTAGTCCCACCTGCACCCCCCTACAACTGTCCCCCACTGGCTTTTTCACCTTTACTATTCCTTCTGACCCATCTTTCCACCAACGGTCCACTCACAATCCATACTCGGATGATCCCATGCCCTGCCTCTCCCTCACCCTATCCCTCTACTGCCTCTGGTGTCTCGTCAAGCACACACCAGTCACTATAATAAAATGCATCAGATCAAAAAAACATAAGTCACATCCCCTCATTTTGTGTTTCTCTAGGACCCTCATTCTGCTCTTACTCCTCTCTGGGACCATCCATCCCAACCCTGGTCCAGAATTCACTGGCAGTCCCACCCCGCAACCTTTCTCCAACAAAGATAAAAACACAAGCATAGTCCACCTAAATCTTCAGAGTCTCCCAGCTAAATTTGACTCTTTCAAAGCCTGGGTAGCCATGAACAGTTTTGATATGATAGCTCTCTCTGAAACATGGCTTTCCCACAAAATTGCTGACAGGGAGATTGAGCTTAGTGGCTACTCCTCTATCAGAAAAGGCAGACAGAAAAAAGGATGGGGTTGCATGTTCTATGTCTCTAACAAATGCTACTTCACAGAATACAATCCCAGGAATGAGTCTACCCTCCTTGAAACCTTCTCCATCCACCTCCTCCTCCTAGGACCAAACAAAACACTTACCCTCATGACCACCTGCCTTCCTCCGGGAACTCTGCACTCTGACCTTGAGTCACTCTTGGCCTTGAAGCATTCTTTTCCTGTTAACAGTGAGTGGATCCTCCTCGGAGACTTTAACATCAACTAGGATTCCAGCCAAGCTGATACAGCTAAATCTTGCATTGCAAATCTTGGGCTCCACCAGCTTATCACCTCATCCACCAGACCTAATCATAAAACAGGAACACAAATGCTAATCAACTGGATCATCATCATCATGCATCCCTCCCGCATCACCAGTGCTGGAGTCTTGCCCAACTGTATCAGCGATCATTGTGCCATATATTGTTTATGGTCCACCCATCTACCCTAGCACCCCTCTAATTTATCTTCACCAGGAAAATAGCTGATCAGAACATTCAATTAATTAACCACAATCTCAGCCTAGTTGATTGGTCCTTCATGTATGGGCCAGGTGACTGCAACACTATTTTGGAGAAACTCTTCAGCATCCTTGTTAACATCTGGGATAAACACATTCTCCTCAAAAAAATTAGGACAAGAGGGAAAATTAATGAATGGGTCTCCTCCAATATTATCTCATTAATGAGAACAAGGGACAAAGCATGGGCCCGTTACCACAAACAGAGAGACCCCACTCAGCTCACCCTTCACAAGTCCCTTTGAAACAAATGTAAATCGGCTGTAAGAAAGGCAAAAACAGACTTCCTACAAAACAAGCAGCTCGGGGAATCCTCAAATCCCCGTCAGCTTTGGGGTACCCTCAACTCTCTTTTTGGCAAAACCAGAAACTCTGATCCCATTACCCTGCCTCAGGATGGTAGACAAACCCATGACCCTATGGAAGTGCAAACATCTTTAACTCTTTTTTCAGTGAACTCGAAAAATACAAACCAGCCACCCTATCTCTCTCACCCACCGCTCCCCCCCCCCACTGCCTTTACCCCAATCCCAATTTTGGGCCTCCCCCCAAATTCTTCTTTAAGGTTCTAAAACCCGCTGACACTATCAAACTTTTTTCATGGGAACAACCCAAAACCCAGCAAAGGGGCTGACGGTATCGTCTACAACATCCTTAAATGGTCCATCAATGCCCTCGCAATCCCCATCACCAATCTTCTAAACAGCTCCCTCTGCTCTTGTACCTTCTCTAATGCCTGGAAATCCACCACCATTAAACCGTCATTCAAATCTGGGTCCAGAAGCGAGGTCAGAAATTGCTGTCCTATCTCCCTTCTCTCCCCCTATCAAAGATCATCGAGAAAGTTGTCTACTGTCAACTTACCGCCTACCTGGAAACCAACAGCTTACTCTCCTGTGCTCAACATGACTTTAGATCTGGTCACAGCACAGAAACAGCCCTGGTCAGATTTACTAGCAACATCCTTAAGGCCAATGACAAAGGCCAATATGATGGGTCGGTATTTGTTGACCTGACCAAGGCATTCTAATTTGTGGACCACGCTCTCCTACTCGACACCCTCAGAGATCTGCACCTCTCCATCAATGGCATAGATTGGGTTGGAAGCTACCTTTCCGGGTGCTCCCATAAAACCTCCATTGAAGGTCATCTCTCTGCTGAATGCCCGATCAAATATGGGATCCCCCAGGCCTCGATCCTGGGCCCCCTTCTGTTCTCACTTTTCATTAACAATCTCCCCTCTATCTGCCTAAATACACAACTTTTCCTCTACACCGATGACACAGTACTTTACAGTAGTGACATCAACCCCACCACCATGTTTAGCCATCTACAGTCCGATTTCAGGAAGTTGCACTCCTGGTTCTCTGTAAACAGTATGGTCCTAAATTCCCAGAAGACCAAGTTTATGGTCTTCTCAGGCCCTAGAAAATCCACTATCACTGGCCTTACATTATTTGATAACTCTGGCAGCCCCAGGTGTCTGAATTTAAATACCTTGGGCTCCTCCTAGACTCTCACCTCTCCCTTAATCTCCATGTTAACAACCTTATTAAGAAGATTCACAAGAGGCTTGGTCTTCTCTATAGGATAAGAAAGTTCCTGATTACTGCAACCAGGCTTCACCTAGTTAACTCTCTTCTCCTGCCACTCATCGACTATGGATCCATCATTTTCTTCCGCCCCACCTCATCTCTACTCTACTCCAAGCTTAGATCTACCTACAACAACATAGCCTGTTTCATCACAGGTCTACCACTGAAAACTCACCACTGTACCCTCTACTCCTCCCTTAGCTGGCCCACCCTTGAAGGGTAGTTCTGTCAAAAAATGCTGTCCTTCCTCCATAAGATACACCTGAATGTGCTGCTGCCCAGTGTGATTTCCATCTTCTCCTTCGCTACTGCCGTGCAGATGACTAGAGGGGCCTAAAGTATGGTTTTTGACACCCCTTTCTACCATACTAAGCAAGCTCAGAACTCGATCACTTTTAAGGGCACTAAGTTGTACAACAAACTGCCCCCCAATATCCAAGCATGTAGGTCAATCCACACCTTCAATTCCTACCTCAAAGTTCATATACTCAATTCTTCTGTCTGCAGCTGCCCTGGCCGGCCCTCCTGCTAAACCTGGTTGCTCACTACCTTGCTTATGTCTAGTCCCCCTTGCTTAACTCGAGTCCCTTTTCCCCTTCATCTTTCCTCCTCCCACCCCTCCCCCTCCTACCGTGTGCTCCCTCCTTCAACTTAGCTTTCACTCCTACCTCCCATTTCTAGCCTAGGTTTCTGCATATTTCAAACATCTACCCAGTAACAACCAACCACACAAGACTTGCACTTTTTCCACCTCTAGCACTTAGGGTTCTTCCACATCTACACCTCTTCCCTTCTCTTACCTGCTCTCTCTTTGTTGCACATGCAAACATTAGGGCCACTTTATGTTGTTTCTCTCTTTTTACTTTACTGTAATTGATTGCCTCTTGTTATGTCAGTCCATTGTCACCCTAGTTAAGTTGCTGTAACTGTTAGACATTGACATTGTTCTATATATCTAAACTACTTGTGTGCATTGTTATCCTTGTATAGATTTTGCTATTGTTAGTCTCTGTTTTGTATTGTTATATTATGTTTGCATCCCCTACACTGGACGTTTGTAAAACCGGGAATTTTTGCTCACATACTTTCCAGTATACAAATAAAAATTGATTGACTGATTAAACATAAACATTGTACAAATATCTGAAAATACCAAGACAATAGATGAATCTTGATGTAACATAACTTTAACTGTACATTTGGAATTCCTCTTATTAGTAACCATTTAGATATCTTTAGTAGACTTATCATTTAATGATGCACCATTACCACCGATATACAGATTACACACTTATTCATACACATAGGATTTATGGTATCTCTTGATAACACAATTTACAAAGGTACAAACTGGTATTTATACCACCCCTGTTTGGTTCCCTTTTAATTGGGGTGAGTTCCTACATGTACTTGTTTTTTACTCTTCACCTTTCCCTCTGGTCTGTAAACTAATGCTATCAATTCAAAACTAGAAATTACCATGACTTTGGTTGATAAACTGTACTTTGGAAATATGCAAATTAGTTATGCAAATATATACACAGTACCACAGCAGGCATTTACAAAATTATATTTGACATATATACAAATATATATTCAGCATATATTATACACATACTGTACTGTATCTTGCAAGCAAACAAGATACATATTTTACTCACAACAGAACTTAGGCACACACATGCACACACACACACACACACACACACACACACACTGGACCAGGAGCTCCAGAATGCACTTCTTGTATTTTCCATCACAACATTTATTTGTACAGTAAAGAAAAAATTGTAAAACTAAAGCCAAAAGTAGCAACAGTAAAAAACAGACCTCCCCACTGGACAGACATTTCGCACTGTTCTTGAAAAAAACACGAAATATCAATCCAGTGGAGAGATTTGATTTTTACTATTGCTAATTTTGGCTTTGGTTTTACAACATTTTATTTTTTGTACAAATAAGCTTTGTAGTGGAAAATCTAAGAATTGTCTTTTGGAGTTCCTGATCCAGTGTATGTGTATATCTGTCTAACTGTTACAGTGAGTGCTGTTTACATTTACGTTGTGAGCACTACTACATTTTGGAGCTGCCTTCTTTGCTTGTATACATATTTTGCTATAGGAAGATATGTAGAACTAGTGCATTCAATACATATGTACAGAATGTAGATATATAGATATATATATATATATATATTATAAAGGTATATGTAATATATATTCCAGTCATATTTATAAACTGTAAAACTTATTTATATGTCATGTGAAACATATATTTAAAATGTATTATCAGTATTAATACATACATTACAGATACTTCCTAGATGTACATCAGTCCAAACTAATCTTAACATATAATCTGGAAAACTCTCTCAATAGTAGAATTTAAGTCAGCTGTAGGAGGATTACATTTTCTGTTTATTTTCAATGTTTAGAGGTTTGGGGTATTCCATTTCTAACCAACAGCTTTAAGTTTGTTTTTCTTTTTCCAGATTTCTTTGTTTTTTCCATGTTTACCACCACAATTATTTATTTATTTAGTTTTTGTTAACCAGGTAGGTTGCACTAGACAAACATTTACCTGTTTTCAGGCATGACCCAGGAGAGTACAGATCATTAAGACATTACAGTGCAAGACAACCAGTACAGCGTTGGTGCATGACAATAAATTAAGCAAAAGTGAACAGAGAATGCAGAGTAATCAGTATGGTACAAAGCAATCACATAGGCAAGCAAAGAGGATGGGTCATTTGCAGGAGCTAAGAGGTTCAGACAATATTAACAGATAACAGAGTAAGTAAGTGCAAAGACATTCATATACATATGGCTAGAGAGCCCTGGGGGCTGGGAGAAGGAACAAGAGCATACTGCCAGCTGAAGCAAATGTGAATTAGTACCTGTCTGCCCTCAGCCACCCCCTTTTCACCCTTATCAGTAAGAGAGAAACTTTCTCAAGTTTTAATGGCAAATGATTTTTTAAGCAGGAAGCAAGAAAATGTCTGCAC
This sequence comes from Neoceratodus forsteri, assembly GCA_016271365.2. Classification (NCBI taxonomy): domain Eukaryota; kingdom Metazoa; phylum Chordata; order Ceratodontiformes; family Ceratodontidae; genus Neoceratodus; species Neoceratodus forsteri. The sequence goes on along the minus strand of CM028129.1, from coordinate 1,011,889,976 downwards.
AGGGATGGTAGTGCACATGATACACAATCGATCCAAAAATCAGGCACTCACCACTGTTTCATGAAAAACAGCCACTCCATTTATTAAAACAAGCAAAGCATTAATTAGCTTAAAAAAATGACAAGATGCCTGAAGAATTTCAGATTAGTAAATCCTTTTTCAAAGGCTGACAGAACAAGTGAAAATGGATGCTTTTATAGGTCACCTTCTGGGTTAATATCCCAATACTGACACTGTACTGCAGCATGAGGGGGGTGCTGCACTCCTGAGGTGCCATCTTTCAGATGAGATGTTAAACTGAGGTCCCATCTGCCTGTTCTGGTGGTAGTTCAGGTGGATGTTAAAGATCCCATGGCACTTCTCAAAAAGATTAGGTGAAGTTTCCCTGGTGTCCTGGCCAAATTTCTCTCAGTCACTAAAAATACCACCAACAGCTTAATCTGGTTCAAGGTCAGTTGGCATTCATCTGTATCCCTCTCCCCCCGGGTCATGCCTGAAAATAGGAGAATCTGCCTAGTGCACTTACCTGGTCAACAAAAACTAAATAAATAAATAAAATAATGACATCATCAACTGATATCACAACAGATATACTGTATACAGAGCAAAAATGTAATTATAAACCTTCACCCTAAATGGATGCATGTTGTCAAGCACCAATAATTTACACACCTTTATAATCATCCAAAAACCACAATTTCAAAATTAACTGCTACAATTATTACATTCTTTTATAAAAACCTCCAGTATCAAACAACAAAGTATATTATTAAATATTCTAAATCAAACTAATTTGTTAACTACTACTGTAGCAAAACATTAAAAACAGAATGAATGCATCGAAACCAAAACATGTCACAATAGAGCAAATTACCCATTACTGAACTTTTAGAGAACATGCAGAAAGCAATTAACATTCACTTTATAAAAGGTCCCAAATCATAACCACTATTTAAGCCTGGAAATTCAGGCCCCCGTATTCAAAAGGTTAGTGTGGCACAAACCGGGATTACACTATGCTAACAAGGAATAGTGCCAGCCATTGACAGTGTGGCCATATTCAAAGGCTACCTATTCATGGTGCACCCCAATAGTGCCATGGTGCACAATATTGCGCTGCGCATATGCAAATGAGGGATCCTCCATGCATACACAGCACAGCACAATATTGAAAATTTTCAGAAGTGCTAAAAGGCTGCAAGTATGGTGCAGTTTAAAGTTTCAGAAACCCAGCCCTTAACAGTGCACAGAGGGGGTTGGTGCCCCACACCCTGTCCATACACCATGAAGGGCTGGGTACCTGGTAGTCTAGTGGTCCCTCTCATGCCCAGTCTCCTTTGCAATAAATGTAACAGTGCCCCCAGTAGTCTAGCAGTCCCTCCCCAGCCCTGATCCTCTGTCTAACAAAAATAATAGTTTCCCTGGTAATCTAGTGGTCCCTCCCCAGCCTGATCCCCACACAAGTAAAATAAAAACATCCCTGGTGGACCAGCGGTCCCTCCCTAGGTCTGATCCCCACTCAAGAAACACAAAAAGACATCTGTGGTAATCCAGTGGTCCATACCTAGCCCCAATCCCCATAGAAGTAAAATACAAACTTCCCTGGTGGACTAGCGGTCCCTCCTTAGCCCCAATCCCCTCACAAGTAAAGAAAAGAAATCTCTGTTGGACCAGCAGTCCCTCTCCAGCCCCAATCTCCACAAACATAAAAAACAAAACAAATCTTTGGTGGTCTTGCAGTCCCTTCCCAACCCCAATCCCTGTCAGAACACCAAACATGACACTCTGATGGTCTAGTGGTCCCCCCTTCCAAATCTCAACCTGCCTGTATAAGACAAAACACCATCCCTTGTGGTGTAGTGGGCCCCTACCCTGACAGGTAGTGCCCCATCACTCTTCTGCCCCATCCCAAACTTGAGAGTCAGCACCCAGCACAGCCCTCCACTCACCACCACAGCCATCCTCAGACTGAGATCTCCTGGTGCATGTATGGTATTGTACTGTATGTGCACCAGGAGATCTCAGTCTGCAGCTGGTGTTGAGCAAAGAGTTATGCCAGACACCCACTCTCAAGGTTGGGATGGGGGGAGTAGAGTGATGGAGCACTACCTACTGAGGTGGGGGGTTCACTACACTACCAGGGATGGTGTTTTGTCTGATACAGGCAGGTCAGAGTTTGGGAGGGGGCCACTAAACCATCAGGATGTCATGTTCAGTGTTCTGACAGGGGATTGGGGCTGGGGAGGGACCACTAGACCACCAGGGATTTCTTTTGCTTTTCACTTTTGAGGGGATTAGGGCTAGGGAGGAACCACTGGTCCAACAGGGATTTCTGTTCTTTACTTTTGAGGGGATTGGGGCTGGGAAGGGATCTCTAGTCCACTAGGGATGTTTGTATTTTACTTGTGTGGGGATCAGGGCAACAAACTGACCACAGGACCACCAGGGAAGTCTTTTTGTGTTACTTACATAGGAATCAGGGCTGGGGAAGGACTGCTAGACTACCAGAAAACCTATTCTTTTTATTGGACACAGGATCGGCCCTGGGGAAGGACCACTAGACTACCAGGGATACTTTTGCTTTTGTCAGACAGAGGATTCAGGCTGTGGGGAACCTGGCCTGGCACACTCAGCCACTGCAGTGGCATGCAGATGAGCCCATAGTTAGAATGCAAATGGCCCACTAGTACCATGCATGCCCAATTGACTCATCTGCATGTTTGGGCTGAATATCGCCCATAGGAGCCATGGTGCTAACCATTGTGTGTCATGCTTGACCCCTATGGGTGGTCTTTGGCCCAGTGCCCTGGTAGCACAGCACACAGCATGGTGACTGCTTGCTGTGTACCAGGCTATCAAGGCCCCATATTTATGTGGACAGCATGGTCCATTCGGATCATGCTATCTGTTTGAATATGGTGCCAGAACCGTACAGCCCTATTTTGTCGTGTGGCACTCTTGTGTGTGCGCAGCCCTGCTCTGAATACAGGGTCCTCAGTTGCTTTCAGGTGAATAATCCAAAAGGTTTCTTGTTTCAGGACCAGATTATTGAAACCACCACCACTGGGTTGTTGGCTAATTTCATCTACAGCCTTAAAGAAAAAGCTGCATGCTTTAGCATCATTTGCTCTCATAATATGTAACGCTGTGGCATAGGTGGGATCTCTTTTTTCAGTATCCCTATAATGTTCCCTTATTTTCAGTTTGAAGGTTCTGATCATCTTACCTCTATCAAAGACATTACACTTACATTTTGCCATGAAAAGAAACCCTCAAACTATCAGAGGTAATCAGTTGTCTAATGTCATATTGCCAGTCTACATTTGGGCTACTGAAAAAAGGACTTGATGCCACAAATTTGTAATAAGAAAATTTTTTGCAAGGGTAACACTCTTAAACTCCTTGATTTAGTCAAGTAACAGGTGCAAATTCTTATGACAGCTGTGAACCAGTCTATCTTTAAGACTTCTATCTTTTCTACCTTTTCTATAAGCCATTCTAGGCAGATTAATTACAATTTGGCCCAACCGTCTGCCCCCCATTAAAACATGCCAGTGGGACATAATAATCTTTTCTACCACCCCACATGAGTAGAATAGGTTGTTACAAAATTAAACCGGTTCACTTCTTGTTCTATTGCATTCCTGTCTCTGTTGTGTACAATGGCCTGTCTGTCCTGGCTATTAGCAAATTCCATGGCATTCACAATATTATCCCACCTATAGCCTCTTTCAAAAAATCTTCCCTGCAACTCAACAACCCCTCTCTTGTTAGGGAGGCAGTATAGCGCAGTGGTTTAAGGCTTTGAGCTGCAAATCTGGAGACTTGGGTTTGAATCCCACAGCCCCCACTTGCATACTGTGTGACCCTAAGCAATTAACTTAACTTCCCTGTGTTCTCAAGTTGCACCTGTAAGCTAGCTTTCAGCTCAGTGTGCCACTCCTGGTCAAACAATTGAAAAAAAAGAAATTATCCTAGGTGCTACAGTTTTGTCTCAGTTGAAGAAACTGTCCCTTTGGGATGTTGATGACAGTGTGGCATAGATGGCAGCTTGAAGATTCTAATAATTTATTACCGTCTGTTTCTTTCTGAAAAAAACATCTGTTGTTAATTCCCCATTTTAACATAGAAACATAGAAACATAGACTTTGACGGCAGATAAGGACCGCTAGGCCCATCTAGTCTGCCCATTTCCCTACCTACAGGATAGGCCGCAGATCCTAGATAACCAGCAGCCTATATCTTCCTGCCCCCCACAAGAATTGCCTTATGTCTGTCCCATGCATTCTTGAATTCTCCCACAGTTTTAGACCCCACAACTTCCTCAGGAAGGCTGTTCCATGCATCCACTACCCTCTGTGAAAAAAATACCTCTCATTGCCCTGAACTGCCTCCTTCTATCTTAAATTGTGTCCCCTTGTTCTTGCAAGTCTCTTTCTGAAAGATGCTACCCTCTTGGACTTTGTTGATTCCTTGAGGTACTTGAAGTTTCTATCATGTCCCCCTCTCCTTCTTTCCTCAAGGGTATACATATTAAGCTCCTTTAGTCTCTCCCTCATACGGCTTCTCTTGCAGACCCTGCACCATTTTAGTTGCCCTCCTCTGGACTGCCTCTATCCTGTCTATGTCCTTGCGGAGATGGGGTCTCCAGAACTGGACACAGTATTCCAGATGGGGTCTCACCAACTGTCTGTACAGAGGGATAACAACTTCCTGTTTTCTGCTGCTGATGCCTCTCCCTATACATCCCAGTATACCCCAGCCCTCCCTACTGCCTTCTCACATTGCTTGCTAACCTTAAGGTCATCTGATATGATTACCCCAGGTCCCTTTCCTGTTTTGTTGTTGTTACTACCTCCCCACCCATTGTGTATTCTTCCCTGGGTTCTTGTTTCCCAGGTGCATTATTTTGCACTTTTGCATTGAATCCTAGCTGCCATATGTCTGACCATTCCTCCAACCTTACCAAGTCCCTTTCATCCTTTCCACGCCTCCTTGTGTATCAACCCTGTTGCAGATCTTTGTGTCATCTGCAAAAGGCATACTTTTCCTTCCAGTCCCTCTGCAATGTCACTGATGAAGACATTAAAAAGGACTGGACCCAATATTGAACCCCGCGGTACCCCACTGGTAACCGCCTTTCTTCAGAGTGGACTCCATTTACAATTACCTTCTGTGTCCTGTTGTCCAGCCAATGTTTTATCCAGGCTACCACCCTGGGACCCACTCCCAGGCTGGTTAATTTGACTAATAATCTTTTGTGTGGGACTGTGTCAAATGCCTTGCTAAAGTCTAGGTAGGCCATGTCCACAGCCCTCCACTGGTCTACTACTTTGGTCACCCAGTCAAAGAAATCTATTAGATTCGTCTGACATGACCTTCCCGCTGTGAACCCATGCTGCCTTGGATCCTGTGCTCCACTGACCTCTAGGTACTCAATTATTCTTTCCTTCAGAAGTGACTCCATCACTTTCCCTACCACAGAGGTCAGACTGACAGGTCTGTAGTTTCCTGCCTCTGTCTTGGTCCCACTTTTGTGAAGGGAATCACATCCCCTTCCTCCAGTCCTCGGTACCACCCCATCCTCCCATGATTTATTAAAAGAGTAGCCAGTGGTTTCACTAGTTCCTTCCTTAATTCTTTTAGAATTCTGGGGTGAATTCCATCAGGACCCATTGCTTTGTCCACCTTCAGTTTTAGGAGTTCTTGCAGAACCCTTTCTTCTGTGAAAGGACTGGGATCGACCCCCCTATCAAGAGTGCTTCTGTTAATTGGATTAGGCACTTCCCCCTCCTCTTTTGTGAATACTGAGCAGAAATACTCATTTAGTATTCCTGCTTTTTCACTGTCCCCCTCTGCCCACCCACCGTTCATTCTATTCAGCCTCACTATCCCTCCTTTGTCTTTCTACCGCTGATGTACCTATAAAGGTTTTATCCCTCTTCTTAACTGAGTTGGCTATCTTTTCCTCAGTTTGGGCCTTTGCTATTCTGACTTCCCTCCTGCTTCTTTCTGCCTTAACTGGTACAGTTCTCTGTCCTGCTCCTTCTGTGTTTCCTTATACTTCCGGAATGCTATCTTTTCTTCCTGACTTTCACAGCCACCTCTCTTGAGAACCATAGTGGCTTTTTCTTTCGTTTTGATTTGTTTATTTGCTTCACACAAGGCTTGTTGCCTCTGTGATGGCAGTTTGATAATTCCCATTGTTGCTCCACACCTCCTTCTAGCCTGTTTGCTAGTGCTTTTCTGAGGCACTCTCCCATCTTGCCAAAGGCAGCCCTCCTAAAGTCCAGTACCCTCACTTTTGTATGGCTTGACTCTGTAGCTGAGTTTAACGTGAACCACACTGTTTGTTGGTCACTTGTCCCCAGATGGCAACCCACTTCTAGATCTGAGATCCTCTCACTGCCCCCGTTTGAGAGTACGAGGTCTAAGATTGCTCCCTCACGAGTGGGTTCCGAAACTAGCTGTCTAATGCCTGCCACCTGTAGGGCGCCAAGAATGGCCCTGCTCTTGGATGTGGCTGCAGCAAATGTGCTCCAGTTAACATGTGGCATATTCAGGTCTCCCATCAACAGTATCTCCCTTTCTCTGCCATTCTAAGAATGCCTTCCATCATATCCTTGTCCATTCCTTCCCCCTGACATGGGGGTCTGTACACAACCCCTGTGCGGATTGTGGTGCTCTTTCCAGTCTCCAAGGTGACCCACAGTGCCTCCTCTCCTCCCTGTTTACTCTTTTGTTCAGTTGCTTTTATCCCTTCCTTTACATAGAGAGCTACTCCTCCCTCTTCTCCCTGCCTGTCTCTCCTGTATATGTACCCTGGTATGTTAACATCCCAGTCATGGTTCTCTGTGTACCATGTTTCTGTGACTGCTACAATATCCAGGCATCCCTCTTCCATTAAGGCCACCAGCTCAGGGAGCTTGTTGCCCAGACTACGGGCATTGGTACTCATTACCCTCCATTTCCTGATGGCCTTACCCCCTTTTGCCCCATCCCTGTCCTTCTTGCCTTTGTCACTTTCTCCATTTACCCCTGCCCTTCTCCCTATCGACACCTCCATGTTGGTGTTTGCCACACTTACTACCATGATTGTTTGGGGGGCTAGGATTTTCCTGCTCATTTCCAGTGCCTCCCCCCCTTGGCTAGTTTAAAAGCTTGCCAATGAAGCATTTAAACCTATCACCTAGGATCCTGGTTCCCCTCCCTGCTTCCCTTTCCTGCTTATTTTTTTTTATTTATTTAAAATGTTGGAAAAGTACACTGAGCTGGGGCTCATTTCCAGGTAAGTAATGCAGTTTAATAATCCTAGATCTAAAAATACACTGCATCTCTACTAGGATTACATGTAAAATGCAAATGTGGATTAGTAGAATGCAAGTATTCTATGAATGCATCTAATTGTGTCAAAGTTCTGCACCACACCGCTACCATATCATCAATAAATCTTCTCCACAACACCAACCAATGAAAAAAGGGGTTGATTAGGATCTTGTACATATTACATTTCCCACCACCCCATATATAAATTTGCAAGTGGAGAGTACAAATACAAGTGAAACACATAATAATCATGTTATTGAACTAACAAGATTTCATAAAAAATCCACATTTTGTCCTCCTGCAAGCACAGCCATACTTAAATTTGAGGACTTGTGCACTCATGACCTGTATAAATTATTTGATGAGTTACCACATTTGGGGTATTAGATTTTAACAACACAAATGATGATAAGAACTTTACAGGAAGATAGACGAATAGTAATTAAAGCCACAAACAAAGGAGGAAGTGTTGTTCTTTGAGATAGGAATGAATATGAACAAGTTCCTTTTTGACAATTGAATAAGTGCAAATTTTATACTAAACTTAACAAGGACCCAACTATGGATTTTAAGTGATGCATAGATGAAACAGTTAAATGGGCTTTTGATTTAGGACATCCAGATGAAAAAAAACTAGAGTTTTTAACAGTGGAGTATCTAGTTACAGCTGTGTTGTATATGCTCCTGAAAGTGTACAAGTCCCTAGATAGATCAATAGTCAGTAGTATAGCGTCTCTTACAGAACCACTTTCAGAATTTCTGGATTTCCGTCTTTGACCCTAAGTCACTGACCTAAGGTCTTATCTTAAAGATACCAGAGCTGTCCTGGAGGTTTTAGATACTATGGTTGTTGAGGAAGATTCATATCTAGTGACTCTGATACTGAATCCCTCTATACCAGTATACCCCACAGAGGAGCCTTGGACACAGTGGCTAATTTTCTGAATACAAGACACCCAGTTGCTAGTCCACCTACAGAATGTTTGATTAAATTAATGGAATATGTTTTGAAATTGAATGTGTCTACAGACAAATTTTATCTACAAACTAAGGGGACGGCAATTGGTGCCACTGTACCACCATCACTTGCACATTTATATGTGGGGTGGTAGGAAATGCAATATGTACAGGATCCTGATAAAAACCCTTGACCAAATTAGATGCATTCATAGAATACTTGCATTCTACTAATGCACAATTGTATTTTATGTATAATGCAAGTAGATATAGCATGTACTTTTCAGATCTTAAGATTACTAAGTGAGAAAATGAGGAAATAACAGATATTTTTCAGAAAGAAACTGACAGTAATACATTATTAGAAGCAGCAAGCTGCCATTCGTGCCACACTGTCACCAACATTCCAAAGGGACAGTTTCTCCGACTGAGATGAAACTGTATCGCCCAGGATAATTTCAAGAGAGAGCCTGTTGAGCAGTAGGAGAGATTTTCTGAAAGAGGCTTTAGATGAGATAATATTGTGGATGCCATGAAATTTGCTGCCAGCCAGGATAGAAACACCCTTATACACAGCAGAGAGAGGAAAGCAATGAAACAGGAAGGGAACCAGTTTAATTTTGTAACAACCTGTTCTACTTATGCGGGGATGGTAAAAAAGATTATTAAGTCTCACTGGCATGTTTTAATGGGGGACAGAGGGTTAGAAGAAATTGCAATTACTCTGCTTAGAATGGCTTTTAGAAAAGACAGTAGTCTTAAAGATAGACTGGTTCACAGCTGTCATAGGAATTTGCAACCTACTACTTTGCTAAATAGAGGAGTTAAATAATAATAATAATAATAATAATAATACTTTTATTTGTATAGCACCTTTCAGCTATCAAGGTGCTGTACAACAAGAATAGATAACACAATAAAATCACAGTAGAAAAAATAAGTACAGGGCTAAAATCAATTATAAAAGCATGACGCCATAAGTGGGTCTTTAGGGCCTTCTTAAAGCCCTCCATGGTTGTACACTCCTGTAACTAATGGGGTAGAGAATTCCACAGGGCTGGGGCTGCATACATAAATGCACAGGCCCCCGATGTCTTCAAGGATACCCTGGGAATCTCCAGCAACCCCTCATCAGCTGAGTGGAGCAGTCGCCCAGGGCAGTAGTAAGGCAGTAGGGGGAAAGGAGCTCTTTCAGATAGTCTGGGTCCTGTTCATGTAGGGCTTTATAGGTCAGAAGCCAGATCTTGAAGGTGATCCACCACTGAACAGGCAGCCAGTGCAGTTTGTGCAGCACCGGTGTGATGTGACATACCCGGGGAGTCCCCGTCAACAACAGAGCCACAGTGTCCTGCACTAGCTGCAAGCAGTGGATATCAACACCCGGAACCCTCTGTACAGGGAGTTGCAGAAATCAAGGCACAAGGTCACAAAGGCATGGATCAACATGGAGAGATCGCCGGGTGGGACTAGGTGCTTGATCCTGGCGATGTTCCTCAGATGGTAGAAGAGGACTTGATGATTGCCGACACCTGAGACCGAAATGTCAGCCCATCATCAAGGATCACCCCCAGATCTCATACCTGTTCAGAGGAAAGAAGCTGGGTGCCTCCCAGACAGATTCCGGAAGGCTGACCAGCCCCCAACCCCTCTGTCCAGTGGCCCGGATTATGACCATCATCTCAACCAGCTGGAATTCATCCAATCCTGGATTTCAGCAAGGCAGTTGTTAATACCAAATGCGCACTATCCTGGTCAGGTGCAAAGGACAGGTAAAGCTGGGTATCATCAGCATAGCCATAAAACCTCAGCCTATACCATCTTACAATGTCTCTGAGGGGCAGCACATACACTGCGAACAACATGGGGGACAACACAGAGCCCTGAGGGACCCCATATAGCAGAGAGAAGGGGTCAGAAGAAAAACTCCCCAACACCACCCTCTGAGTTCTGCAAGAGAGGAAGGACTTAAACCATCTGAGAACTGTGCCAGACAGGCCACAGATGATCCTCAGGTACTCAAGGAGCTCCCCATGATCCATGATGTCAAAAGCTGAAGAAAGATCAAGAAGTACCTAGATAGAACAGCACTTCTGATCTCTCGCCATCAAGAGATTGTTGAGCACCCGAACAAGAGCGGTTTCGGTACTATGCCTCTTACAAAAAATGGATTGGAGAGGTTTATAGATATCGTGGATGGTCATATGGTTCTCCAGTTGTAGCTCCACAACCTTCTCAGTCACCTTACCAACAAAAAGAAGGTTAAAGATCGGTCTGTAGTTCGCAAGCAGCCTGAATCTAGAGCAGCTTTCTTCAGTAGAGGTGCCACCACCACCTCCTTCAGGGAGCTGGGAAACTCACTGGACTCAAGGAAGCACCAGACTATCCTTGCAAGGACCACGCCAATGCTGTCACAACAAGCCTTAATCAGGGAAGTTGGGCCTGGATCCAAACCACAGCATGTTGGGCGCATGCCTTGGACAATATGCACAACATCCCCAAACTCCAGCAAGTCGAATGAACTAGAGACAAAACGAGGTGGAGTGACCACACACTGATCACAAGCAGCTCCCAGAGAGTGTGCCGGTTGTCTCTCTGCCCTGATGCTGGCCACCTTATCTGCAAAGAACCGAGCGAGCTCATCACACTCAATTTGTGAAAAAGCTCTTTGAGACTGGAGACAGGCTGGGTTACACAGACTGTCCACAGTTCAAAAGAGCTGAACCGGTCAGTTCTGAGCAGCAGCAATCTCCCCAGACAGGAAGTCTGCCTTCTTATGGTTGATTGCTGATTGGTAGACTCAGTAATGTTCCGTCAATCCAAGATGGTCAGCCTCCAAGGTGGATTTCCGCCAACAACGCTCTAACCTTAAAGATGCTACCTTTGCAAAAAAAATTTTCTTATTGCAAATTTGTGGCATCAAGTCCTTTTTTCAGTAGCCCAAATGTAGACAGGCAGTATGATATTAGACAACTGATTGCCTGTGACAGTATGGGGGTTTATTTACAGCAAAATATAATTGTAATTCCTTTTATATAGTTAAGACTATCGGAACCTTCAAATTGAGAATAGGGGAACATTGTAGGGCTATTAAAAAAAATGATCCCATCTATGCCACAGCATTACATATTATGACAGCAAATGATGCTAAAGAACCCAGCTTTACCTTTGGGGCTATACATAAAATTAGCCAACAACCCAGGGAAGGTGATTTTTATGAATTTGTTTTGTCCTGTTTGATGCATTCATTTTAAAATAATACATGCATCTTTACCAGATAACGTTCTAGTTATTAATTATAAACAATTACTAGCTGATGCACTGTATTAGAGGGAGAGGGAGGTCTATCAATGTTTAAATACAGTTCAATTTGATCAGCAGCAGCTGCCATTTCAATATCAGATGAGTCTGTGGGAGAAGGATTACCTTGATAGGGTGGTCTAGAAGGATTAGCCTCAATATCTTCAGATGGTACAGTAAGATTATTGACAACAGTGTTCTCCATTAAAGAGGGAAGTCTGTTTTTTATCTTATTCTTTTTCTCCTTTTTTAATTCTTCTCTACTTTTCCTGGGATTATTGGTTAATTTCCCTGGGCCAGAATCAATAATGACAACTAATGAAAAATCATAGAAACATAGAAATGTAATCCAATGGCAGAAGGAGACTGAGGGTCCACCAAGTCTGCCTATCCTATGCTATATAACCTCACCCCACTGACCTAAAGTATTGGGCATTTACTCACCTGGTAAAGTGATTGTGTTAGCTTATATCCATTGCACTCCAGTCTTTACATCATGGGTTCCAGTCCACCTGATAGGCTACTTTATGCATATATGACCCAGTGTCACATTTCAGAGGTATATTCAGGCTCCAGGAGCCCTTATCCTCAAGTTAGATGCTTCCAGAGCTGAAAGAGATAGTTAGCCATAGCAACCCCTAGCAGAGAACCACAGGGAGAACAGAATACCCATAGGCATTAACATATGAACATATGAATTGCCAGCATAAACAGGCCACATGGTCTATCACGTCTGTTCGTTTGTGCAGCTAGCCCCTCAGTATGCAGCTGCCCCACTCTTCCCTCCCCTCCTCACCGATCATCCCCCCCTCACTCTGTCCCATCCCCTCTTGAAGCAGCCCACCATCCTACTGAAAATCACCTCCTTGGGTAGAGCGTTCCACTTGTTTACCACTCTCGCCATGAAATAATGTCTCCTGATTTCCCTCCTGAGTTTACCCCCCTCCAACCTCAGTTGATGCCCTCTAGTATCCCTCCCTCTTCTGATCTGGAATATTTCACCTGTATTAGCCTTGTTTATCCCCTTCAGGTGCTTAAAGGCCTCAATCATATCCCCCCTGTCCCTTCTCTCCTCCAGTGAGTACATGTTAAGCTTGTCCAGCCTGTCTTCGTATGAAGTCCACTCCAATCCCTGGATCATCTTTGTCACTCTGCACTACATCCCCTTCAACAGTCTGATGTCCCTCTTTAAAAATGGGTGCCAGTACTGCATGCAGTATTCCAGGTGTGGTCTGATTAGTGACCTGTACAAGGGAAGGATCACCTCACTATGTCTAGAAGAGACCCCCTTGCTATGCAGTCCAGCATCTTGTTGGCTTTTACTGCTGCCTTGCTGCACTGAACCAAGTTGTTCATATTCCCAGTTATAATCACCCCCAAGTCCTTTTCCCCCTTTATGCTCCCCAACTGTACCCCTCCCAGCTGATAGCTCCTCTTCTGGTTCTTAGCTCTGAAGTGCATTACCTTGCACTTCTTGGCATTGAACCCCAACTGCTATGTTTCTGACTACTCCTGTAGTTTGGTCAGATCCCCATGCAGTCCGCTCCGCCCCTCGATGTCATTCACCATATCTCCCATCTTGGAATCATCTGCGAACAGACTGATCTTACTCTGGGTCCCGTGCAAGATATCTCCTATGAATATCCCAAACAGCACTGGCCCCAGTACAGATCCCTATGGCAGCCCACTTGTTACCACTCTTGGTGATAACAGTTTTTCCTCCACCACCACCCTTTGCTGCCTGCCCTTCAGCCAGTTTGTGATCCATCTGACCATCTTTGTACTCACTCGTACATCTTCCAGCTTCCCTCCTAGCCTCCTATGAGGCAAGGAATTGAAGGCCTTGCTGAAGTCCAAGTACAGCACATCCACAGCATGGCCCTTGTCCAGCTTCCTGGTCACCCAATCATAGTACTCAATCAGGTTTGTCTGGCAGGACCTGCTCGTGAAAAACCTGTGCTGCTGCCTGTCTTGGAGACCATTGTCCTCCAAAAATGTCACCAGTATCTCTTTAAGGATTGTCTCCATGAGCTTACCCACAATTGATATGAGGATCACTGGTCCGTAGTTACCTGGCTCATCCCTTGGCCCACCTTTGTGAATGGGCACCACATGGGCCAGTTTCCAGTCCTGTGGAATGCATTCTGTGCACAGAGAGATATTGAACAGGTTAACCATTGGTCCTGCCAGGCTCCCTGCCAGTTCCTTGAGCACCCTAGGGTGAATGCCATCAGGTCCCGGTGCCTTGTCCACCCTAGGTGCTGTCAGCCTATCCAGTACTTTTCCTTCTGTAATTTCTCCATCTGTCACCCCATCCCCTACCCTACCCTCTCCACCACTCCCATGAGGTATCTGTCCCCCCTCTCAACCATGAATACAGAGCAGAAGTACTCATTCAGTGCCTCTACCTGCTGCTTCCCCTTCTCTTCCCACCCCCTGTCCTTCTTAATTCTCACTATCTGATCCCTGTTGTTCCTTCTTTCACCAATGTATCCGAAGAAGTCCTTCTCTCCATCTTTAATGCCCTGTGCCAGCCTCAGCTCCCTGGATGGCTTGGCGACTCTGACTAGTTTTGTACCCTCCCTGAACTTCTTTGTATGCTCCTCACCAGCTTCCCCCCTCCCTGATCGCTTGAATCTTTGGAAATCCCTCCTCTTGGCTCTTACCTCATCCACTACCTCCTTGGTCAGCCAACTGGGCTTCTTTGCCCTTCCCTTCTTGCACTGTACCCTAGTACATGTCCCAATAGCCTGTGCCAGCCCTGCCCTAATAATACACCATGTTTGATTGGCGTCCATGGTGGGCTGGATTCCCTTCAGATGCCTTATCAGGACTTCCCCCATCTTGTTGAAGTCTGCCCCCCCTGAAGTAAATCACCCTTGTACCCAAACCACCAGTATGCTTCCCCATTCTGAGTGTGAACCACACTGAGTGGTGATCACTCCCAGCCAGAGCGTCCTCCACCTCCAGGTCCCTTACGGCTTCCCCTGTTTGATAGTACAAGGTTCAGAGTTCTTTACAACCTAGTTGGCTAATGCACCAACTGCACCAGGAAACTATCCTGGCATGCCCCCAGTATTACCTCTTCCCTAGCACATGTGGTGGTCAGTGTGCTCCAGTTCACTTCAGGTAGATTGAAGTCCCCCACCACCATTGTGTTTCCCTTCCTGCAAACCCTCCTAATTTGATCCGCCAACTCCCTGTCCAGCTCCCCCCCTTGAGCTGGTGCCCTATAAACCACCCTCACCCTCAGTACCCTACCATTTGGATCCTGAAGCTGCATCCACAGAGCCTCTGTCCTGCCTTCCTCACCCTCTTCCCTTATGCACCTTATTCCTTCCCTTACATAGATTGCCACCCCGACCTTTCCTATTTGCCCTGTCCTTCCTGAATAGCCTGTATCCAGGAATCATTATATCCCAGTCCTGGTAATGGGTGGCCCAAGTTTCTGTTATGGCCACAATGTCCACCTGCCCCACTATCAAGAGAGCTTGCAATTTGGACGATTTGTTTCCCAGGCTCCTTGCGTTTAGTGACACTATCCTCCACCCTGCTCCTATCCCCTCTCCACCCCAATGAACCTCTTCCATTGCTCCTACTGTGATGCCCTCCCCTATCAAATGACAAACCCTGTATTAAGCTCAATTATGCTGGTGTAGTACCCTTTCACTGCAATTCTAATCTCAGTCGCCTAGTGCGACTGGCTAAATATGCAATCAGAATACATCAGGGCCTTTAGAATCCTATACCCATAAGGGGTGGGCTTCAGAAAAGAAACATTAAAGTCTTTTAGGGTGAAAAAACCTTGGGTCCAAAATAGGCAGGTTCCCCAGTGAGCACTCGGGATAAGGGTGGGCCGTGGAGTGACATGGATATAAACTAACACAATCACCTTTACCAGATGAGTAAACACCCATTGTGTTGTGTTTATATCCATGGCACTCCAGTCCTTACATCATGGGTTTCATAAACAGCAGTGTACGCCCTTCAGGGAGGGCCAGAGTGATCAGTGCAGGAATCTGCAGGACAAGCTGCTGACAGCATCTTTGCTCCAAGCAAGGCTTTTTGCCTGCATAGTGTCTCAGGTCTACAATGTCTTGTGAAGGTATGTATGAAAGTCCATGCTGCTGCTCAACAATTGTCCTCAGTGGAAACATTGGCTCTCTTAGCCCAAGATGTGACCACTGTCCTGGTTGAGTGGGCTTTTATGCCTTCCGGGGGACTGAGGCTTTTACTCTTGTAAGCCTCCTAAATAGTCCTCTTTAACCATCCTGCTATTAATTTCAATGTAGGCACATCCTCCTTATGTCCTTGGGTGACATAGAAGAGTTTCTTTGTTTTCCTTATTGCTAAAGTCCTTGAAATGTGAGCGGCCAGTGTGCACTTTATGTTGAGCCTATGCAGGAATCTTGTCTCCCCTTCCAATGCATCCTTGTAAAGTGTGGGTAATTCAATAGTTTGATTAATGTGGAAAATGGATGCGATCTTTGGATTGAAAGCTGGCATGGTTCTCAAGGACATCCCTACTGGGGTGAATACAGTATATGACTCCTTACAGGACAGGGCCCCCAGCTCACTGATTCTTCAAGCGGAACATACTGGTACCAGAAAATAAGTCTTGAGGCCTGTCCAGTATAGTTGTGCCTCTTGAATTGACTTGAACATGGTAGCAGTTAGGGAGTCAAGTACCAAGGAGGATTCAAGGGGGATACTGATGATCTTTTTTGAGGACAGATTTCTTCTGCCACCTTTAGGAATCTGAGAGCATCAGGGTGCAAACCTGGAAGGGATTGCCCAAACTGGCCCAAGGCTGCACCTATGGCAGACAGCTGCACCCAGAGGAGGATGGTGACAGTCCTTTGTCTAGGCTGTGCTGTAAATATAGCAGGATAAGTCCCATATCTGCCCTTTCTGGGTCTACTCCCCTTGCCTTGCTCCAAGATGAGAAGATAGTTCACTATTTACCATATGTGGATGTAGTTGATGGTTTTCTGGATTGTAGGATAGTTGATATGACATAATCATGATATCCTGTTTTTAGTAGTCTTTGCCTTTCAGGAGCCAAGCCTTGAGTCTGAGTTTCCTTGGGTCTGGGTGGATTACTGGGCCCTGAATTAGGATGTCCTGTCTGAATGGGATGAGCCACTTATCTAATGCCATCACTAATACCACCACAATCCAGGCTGTTCTTGGCCAGTATGGGGCAATCAATAATATTAGCCACCTTGATCAGCACATCTTGACGAGTACTTGTAGGATCAAGGGAATTAGGGAAAATACATATGCCCAATTGAGCTTCCACTCTTGGGACAGCATATAAATCCCCAAAGACTGTTATTCTCTGTACCATAAGAAATGTCTGTTGCCCTGAGCATTGGGCTTTAAGGCCATCAGGTCTAAAGACACAGGTCCCCATCTCTTGTGTATTGACTGAAAAATATCCAGATGCAGTTGCCACTCTCCTGGGTGCACTTGCTATCTGCTGAGCCAATCTGCTTTGATGTTCAGTTTCCCTGACAGGTGAATGGCATGAATGTGAAACTGGATGGGGTCCATTCCCTTTCAGAGGCTGGTTCTGTAGCAAGGTCTTTGATTCACTATCTGCTTCCCAAAGCTTTAGCCATAATGACCTCCTAGCCTTGTTGGTAATGGCAGAAGGTTTTGCATGCAATCTGAGGGTGTCAATCGCCATGTCCTCCATGTACTTCGTTGTGGTCAGAATACGCTCCAGAAGCTCTGTTTCCCTTGATTTGGGGTCTGTCTTCTCCAGGAGCTCTTCCAGTCACTGGGTCTGGGACTTGACAGCATAGACAGCTGTTGTGGTCACCCAGGCCACCAGTCCAGTGATTTTAAATGGTTTCTTTAACATGTCCTCCACTTTCTTATCTGTTGGGTCGTTTAGGGTGAGTGTGCTGCAGGGTAAACAGTTTTCTTGCTTAGGGCAGTGATCTAGGGGCCAATAGTCAGGGCAGTACACCATGCCTTTTCTTTGCCATCCTGAATTGGGTACATTCTGTTCATGTTTCTCTTTTCAGAGACTCACCATGGCTCCAGAGACTCCCACTCTTTCTTGACGATGCCATCTGTTGCAGGACAAATTGGGAATACGTCCTTGTGCACATGTTTTTATTGGATCCAATTTGGATTCAGGTCTGGGAGGTGGTAGGTCAAACCCCATAGTGGTTTTGATGGCCATCACGAGGCCCAGGACTAAGTCAAAGGGGCATAGTTTTGAAGAGAGGGATGGAGTTTCAGATTCCATGGACTATCTCTTCCTCATCTGAGCTGAACTTTGAGTCATCATCTTGATTCCCCTTCTTGCTGCCCTCATCCCTGGGAGGCTGATCAGGCCGGTCATCTAGGTTCTCAGGGTTCCTTCCCTGGTCGTCTGTGGGCTGGGAAGGGTTAGGTTCTGGCTGAGGGGTGGGTCCAGATGGAGGTGGTGGCCTTGAGTTAGTTATGGCTTCAAGCCTCTCCATCACCTTTAGCATGAAGTTCTGCTGACTCTCTATCATGGCCACTGTGGCTTGCTGCATCTGAATGGGCAGAGCCCCAGGGTTTGCCATCTAGTTGGAGCCACTCATGCCAGAATTGCTGGATTCCAGAGATGAGACCTCCACCTCCGCATGCTGGCAAGATGGACAATGAGGCCCCATGTGGTTGGAAATCACTGTGGCACCACAGGTGTTGCATTTCTTTACCTTTACCATCTGGGGACAGAGGAGAAGAGAGATAGAGAGAGAGAATGGCATCATAAGTGATGTTCTTTAGATAATTATTACAATCACCTGGTGGGGGGTGAGACACAGACCCAACCTGGGACAACATACATACCTCATTAGGCAGCCAACATGACACAGTTAGGCAGTGAACTTGTTAAATACTGCTGGGATTAGCTTTCTCATTCATTGAATAATAGTTCAGAGAGCTGGATGGAAGACTGCCTCTCTGTGAAAACAAAATCCTTTTCTAATCTAGTAAAAGTAAGAAAGCTGTTAGGGCTTTTCTAGTGCTCTATCCCCACCCCACCCCACCCCTTTGCAGCCACTGCTATGTGTTTTCGCCAGTAGAATGGCAATTCACATGAGATGGCCACCTGGCCAGGACAATCCAGCCAAAGTCCCACCTTCCTAAAATGGCCACCATGCACTGAGCATGCGTGGTGGCCTTAAGCAGGGTAGGTGCCATGACCAAGATGGCAGAAGGGTGGGCAAGCATGCATGCAGTCCTCCAGGTGTCAGGGGCTATGAGCAAGATGGCAGAGCAGTCGAAACTGCGCATGCACTGCCTGCCAGTCCATGACCCCATGAACTAGACAAAGGGCTACCAAGATGGCGTCAATGCCGGTGAAAAATGCCCTGCTCTCTACTATCAATGCAGCCTTGAGATCTTTACCTTATGCTAGTCCACTCCCAAATACATGGAGTGGTAAGTATTACACAGCAGTAAGCATTAAGGGGAGTTCCAGGCTCAGCTCGGCCACTAGAGAGGGGCTAGCAAGCACTGCTTCTGACAACAGTAAGCATTATGGGGAATTCCTGGTTCCTCTTAGCCACTAGAGAGCAGTTGGTGAGCATTGCTTGTGACACCTTTTTAACAGAATCAAGGTTCAGCTCAGTTGCTAGTGAGGGACCAACAAGCACTGCTTGTTGGATTTTAAACTGCATAGGAAATGTTTCCAGAGAATTAACGCTCTGCTATCCCACTTGGGAGGGGGGATAGGCAGCGGAGCTTTAGAGCCCATGAACTTTCTGTTTGCTCATAGGGGCTGGTGTGAAATGGAGTCCCTGCTTGGGAGGTGGTAACACCAAACATGGCCAGCCAAGCATAGGGTGTGAGATTCAGATGTCCGCATATGCAGCAAGCACTATAGTTGTCCAGGGAAAATTTTCAAACATCACTAACTAAAGCCTTCCTGCTTTAGCACTGCAGGAGCATTTCTTTTCTTCTGTCTTTCTCTTTTATTTTTTTATAGATACTTTATCCACCTTTTCTGCCCCCAGCTGCCCCCTTCTGACTGATCTCTCCAGCCTCATCACCCTGGTATCATTGGGACTTACCCTTGCCCAGTCGCAGGGTGTGGAGCCTGAGGGAGGTCAGTCATCATCTAGCAGCCGGAGGTGTTTTTCCTTGTTTTCTCCCTTCCCCATTGCTGGGGTGCACACGCAGGATGTGCACACATAGAGGCATGCGTGCATCTGCAGAGGGCCCACAGTGCCCTCCCTATGTCAGGCCCCTCTGACCCACACTACCCACCGGCCTCCACCTAGAGGTGGTCATTCGGTAGAAGTGCCAGTCCTCCCTTGCCCGGAGGGGAGAGCAGTCCTCTGAATGCTCAATCCTCTCCCTCCCCTGCCGACCCCCGATGGCCCATGCTCATTCCCAAACATGGGTTGCCAGCATGGCATGAGGTGTGGCGTTCATCACTTCAACCCTCGGCTCCACTGAGTCAGCTGTATTTCTCTTTCTTTTTCTATGGATAAACTTGGAAACAGAGAAAACACAGATCAGAGTGAGTGTGTGGGGAGAAATCGTAGATACTGCTACAACCAACAGAGCAGCACACCCCACACCACTAGGCTTTTACTGTGGCTAGACCATGTAAAACAAGCTCCAGTAACCATTTATATCTAGCCAAACAAAAAAGCTCCACCAGTCATTTATAGCTAGCTAGAGCTATTCCAAAAAAGAGGAACACTACTAGCTAATACAGTTAGTTTGATTAAGAACAAACTAGCACCCTGTGGTTCAGCTGAAAAATTTATGCTTACCTTAAGAAAAAGGTCAATCTGGATCACACGGAGGAACTCCTGGTGTTCTACAGCCTACTCAGATGTACAGAAAGAACTTGGACCAGCGTATACCTCTGAAATTTGACCCTGGGTCACATGTTCATCAAGTAACCTATCAGGTAGGCTGGAACCCAGGACTGGAGTGCCATAAATATAAACACAACACAATGGTGGGTTGTCTCGCTCTTCTCCTGCTCCTTCACTCCTCAGTCCTGTGTTGCAACTCCTGAGACTGTGAGTCCCCTTGTCCTGTCCCAGCTGTATTCAAACCCATGCTAAAGTCAGGCTTATGGGTGTGTTTGTTTTAGATAAATGAATGGATTCAGCCCATGTAGGGCTGTTTAACTTCTCTATGGGTCTTTGATTTACATGGCGGTTTAGTCATACACAGAAGAAACATGTGTATGTATCAGGGCCTGACAATTATCTATTCCAGCATGGAGAAGTCATCCCTTCTGTTATAAACTATTATATAACATACTGGATAAGACATGAAAGCTAACTGACTGAAGCAGTTTTTGACTCATGATGATATCTCAGTATATCATTATGGATCCATTTTATAAGCACGATAATATACTCCATATTAAGGGATATCATGGGACATCATCACTTCTTGTGTGGTTGAAGACACTTGGCGTTGCCTTGTGTCTACAGTGCATCCAAGGCATGATATCTCATGCTATATCACACTGTTGTGTCATTATCTTTACTTGAATGGTTTAGATTAGATTGCAATTTAGGGGCACTTGTCACAGATTCAGTTACATTATCATTGTGTTGACTTTGTATTTCAATTAACTCTACTGAATTGGGTCTCAACCTATGGTCTATCAAATGTTCTGGGCATAATAGTGCGACTTATAACCATATGCCATCAGTGCAGTGAAACCATTACAGTCACGGCAATGTGGGTGCTGCAACCTGTCTGATGGTCATTCCAACAATAGGGATTTCACAATGCCTACCATCAATGGTGCCCAGAGGTGTTGCACTCTTCCCCCCCTACACCTCTGACCTGGATGTGATTATATTATTTTCCAGGGGGTGCATTGGGCAAAGCCCCCCATGGTGGGGGGGTGAAGCCCACCAAA
Source organism: Neoceratodus forsteri (assembly GCA_016271365.2). Lineage (NCBI taxonomy): Eukaryota > Metazoa > Chordata > Ceratodontiformes > Ceratodontidae > Neoceratodus > Neoceratodus forsteri. The sequence continues at coordinate 1,011,868,510 of CM028129.1, read as the reverse complement.
AACAGCCAGGATGTACACCTGGTGCTTTGGACACGACAGTGGTTGGGCAGCACAATTGCTGGGTGATATGGTCACCATTGGCATTTGAGTATCACTGTAATGTTGGTCACCCTTCTGGGTTTTGAACTGACATGGTGGAACCACTAATAACAAAATGTAAGCATAAGGCTATGCCACTGTTATTAAAATCATATGGGGGAGCATCATCAGCTCTTACTAGTGGTGTAGAATTCTCCTGCTTTGAAATTCAGGGACAAGTCTCCTGGATTATATCATTTATCTGTTCTGTTAAAACCAATGTAAGGAAGTTGTCTAGCTAAAGGGGGTTGAATTCTTTCATTTTGATTTATTTTAGTGTTCTTTTTTTCTGCAGAGAAATACATTCATAATGGTTTTATGATAGAACACTTGGTTCCCCTGTTTTCTGCTTCTTGCCATTTTCACATAAGTTGTCAAACAGACAGTCCTAAACTACTTAAATATAATACAGATTCCAATAACTAATGCTGATAAATGATAAAATCTGATTTTAAAAGAATTCAAAAGAATGATTTTAAATTATAAAAATAGAAGCCTAAAAACCTTTAGTTGTCCGCAGCGGGATTCGTCTTTAAAAGAAATCATTAATAATAAAAGTAAAATAAAAATACTGTTCTTGGTTAAGGTATATTGCTGTTTCAGAAGTATTTTTCTACTCCTCCTTAAGTTTTCTGATTTCATTAAATTACTTTCTCTGAGCCCTAAGTGATGAAGAGGATCTGAATCCTCAAAGTGCTGGGGCTCATCAGTCAATGTATGTTAGACTTTGTATTTTTCACAATGGTGCTTTGAAATAAATTAAATTCATGGCCCTACAGGAGTGCTTGTCTGTCTGTTCTAGTGATATGGTTTTACAAGCACCCACTCACCTCCTGAAGTACTCCCAACTCTGTTGCTGCTTTGTGAATTGCACTTAAACAGGATCCAGATGCAAGAGATTCTGAGTTCAGAATGGATGCTTGATTTCAGTAATTTCAGTGAACTGGATGCAGGGTTTAAGACGGAAGAGTTTTCTCATAGTAGATTTGGCCCATAAACAATGAACTGGCATAAACAGAAACAAGCATTTGTCAATGCTGAATGTTTGCTTACTGGCATTAGCAGTGGAAGTGCAGGAGTTAAATGCAGAATAGGAATGGCATTGAACTACTGAACTGCCGCCAACTCCACCCTCACCCTACAGAGATGGACAGGCATTGGGGTGTGTCTTTGGGTTGTCCCCCATGACGGTCACAAGATTTCACCTCACCCTACCCTTTAGACACTGACAAGTGTTGAGGTGTGCCTTGGGGTGTTTGGCCTTTACATTCACCTCATTCCATAAGGAAACATGCTGAAATGGGTGCAGTATAAGAGAATGGGATGAACTCTGGGGCCAAAGGGTTCAAAGTGCACCTCGATGCCTGCCACTGGCTGCAGCAGGGTGGAACGCAATGAGCATTACTGTCAACAATCCCAAGTCACACCCCTGACACCTGTCAGTCCCTACAGGGTAAGGCATTATGGTCAAAAACCCTAATGCCCTGGGTGTTCCTTGGTATTTTTAGTCCAAGTTTTCAACATGGGCTGTTTGTGACCCCACCACATGAACAGTGACACTATCAGTTCATTAGGCGAAAGGTGATTTTGCACAGCAACTGCACCATTTGGCGCCACAGGTGCAAAAACACATTTTGAACAGGATGTGAAAAATGACAGCTGTACTGTTCATAAGGAGGTGTAAAAAATGGCATTGCTGAAAATTTGGAGTGAAAATATAAAAAATCTGGTGAAGTCACAAGTATGCGTAGATACTGCACAATGTACACCCATAATGTAATTACTTCATGGATTTTCTACATCAGATTTTCAACATAGGAGTTTGGGACCTCCGCTCATGAACAGTGTCACTGTGATTTTCTTAATCTGTCCCAAACACTGATTTCCCACAGTGAACATGCTATTCTGCGCCATAAGTGCGAAAACACATTTCAGCAAGGGTGTGAAAAATGACAGCTGTACTGTTCATAAGGAGGTGTGGAAAAATGTCAATGTTGAAAATCTGGACTGAAAATATTACAAATTCGAGAACTCACAAGGGTGCATGGAAATTGCGCAATGCATGCTCGTAACACAGTCATTTTATGGACTTTTGTCACCAAATTTTTAACACAGCCATTTTAACACCTCTGCTCCTGAACAATGTCACTGTGGTTTCTTAATCTGTCTCGAACATTGATTTCACACACCGACTGTGCCATTGTGTGCTACATGTGTGAAACACAATTTGGGCAAGATGTGAAAAATGACAGCTGTACTGTTCATAAGGAGGTATGGTAAAATGGCAATGTTGAAAATCTGGAGTGAAAATATTAAAAATTCTCAAAGTTATGAGCATGCGTAGGAACTGCGCAATGCATGCTCATAAAACATTCATTCTTAGGAATTTTTTCACTAAATTTTCAACATAGGGTTTTTGGAGGCCTACCTCATGAACTGTGAGACTGTCATTTCATTAATTGGTCCCAAAAGGTGGTTCTGTACAGTGACTACAATATCACTTTTGGGACCGAATAACAAAATGACAGTGACTGAGTTCATGAAGTGGGGTCCCAAGAACCCCATGTTGAAAATTTGGTGAAAAAATTCCCCAGAAATGGATGAGATATGCACCAAAGTTGAAAAAAAACATTGATGCCATTATACAGTTTACCGGCATTTCTTCAGTTCGCGGTTGGCTTTGAAGAGTGCAGACGTGTTCCCCGTCCACGAAGATACGTCAGCAGCCTCCAGAGAGAGGTAAGTATGGGGTGAGGCAGGGTGTGGGGAAACAGGGTATGCAGAGAGTGGGTGTGGGTTGGGGAGAGTGCAAGAGAGTCAACAAGGGACCATTTTTCTTATATTTCTTTTTTTATAAAGACAACACAGGACTTTTGCCACACTGGGGTGGGGTCCCAGTGTGGCACCTGGAAGCCATTTGGGGAGGCAGTGGAGTCGATGGGGGATTCGGCACCCTTGTTGGCCATACAGACTTTTGCCATGCTGGGGTGAGCTCCCAGCATGGCACCTAGAAGTCTGTTTGGGGGGGCAGTGGAGCCAACAGGGGATTGGGCAACCCCATTAGCCATGCAGTGTGAAGGAGTGGGGGGACACATGAGCACAATGGGGTGGGCTGCCAGTGTGCTACTTGGGTGTTTGTTGGTGGACACTGGAGCAGACTGGGATCACAAGAAAAAAACAGAGCTGTCTGTGACAGCAGTTCAGATGCATGCAAATTGCCTACACATTACCACCACTGACTGTAGCAATCTTTTACTTTGAACTGTACACCAACTGCATCTGAACTGCTGTCATAGACAGCTCAGACATTTCTTGGTGCGGTGGGGCCATGCCTGCAAAAAAGAGCAGGGCATTGGAAGCAGGGGTGGCACACCTACGAAAACTCATATGGTGGCACTATGTTTCTTGCACATGCATGCAAGCAAACAAAAAAAGACCCACTGTGACAGAAACAAAAATTACTACTACTGTTAGCACAGTACTAATTATTGAAGTCAATAAAATTCACCAGTCTACTAAAGTTAGTTTGAAGAAGGGTTTATAAAATGCCAGATTCCCCACTGAAAGTATCTTGATGAGGAAGATACTTATGTGACAAAGAAGTAATAAAAACAAAAGACAGGGAAGGGGGATACATTCATAAAATCTTGACAATCAAATTTAGGTGTAGAGTCCCTGTGCCTCCAAACAGAGAAGGAAATACTGTATCCAATATTATTCTTAGTACATACACTTCCTGATCATACGGAGACAGAATAAAAGCTGGGTATTGGTTGGTGTATTCAGTTGAATAAGTGGCATTGCTTCACAGAGCTGGCTTATCCATTAAAGATCCACCATGAAAAAAGTTAATGGGAGTGCAATATTGAATAACTTATGCTACAACTGAATGACTGTCCCACCAAACTACCTTTTCTCCAACACCAAAAAGTAATATGACATTAATAACTAGATTGTTTTGTTTGCTTGTTTGTTTATTTGTCCAGTTTATTTAAACTCTGATAAATCCATGGGCCAAAGACCCATTTTCATGGGTGACCGCAGCAACATTCAAATACAAATCCACATAACAGACAATAAGTTACAAGTACATAACAATCACTTTAACCAACAATCATTCCAAATTATTAAAACGCTTATGCTGACTGATGGAGAATAAATAGTTTCTCAAAACAAACCTAATGCTATGGATAGAGACATTAAAAAAGTCAAATAGCATTAAAGTATGAAGGTAGGTTATAAAACATAATTCTTTGATCAACATATGTTTTCATTCTAGGAACACTGAAATGTTGATGAACAGATGAACAAATAACGGCAGAGCTATTATGTATTTTAAATATAGCATGAAAGGAGGTTGGAACCTTATTTTAAGTCACTTTTTTAGGCAAGATCCCCAGTTAGAATTGATACCAAGAATCAAGGGAAAGCCATCCCACATGTTTTAATAGGTCACAATAATGGGATCGGTGTGGTAACTGAGATGCGAAATGTACAATCTGATTAAAAATAATTTTCACCCTATTCAGTAAGCCCTCCCTAGCAGAATGATAAAATAAAAGTCTGTAATCTATCATAGGGATAAGAAAACTCTGTGAAAGAAGCAGCCTGGTAGATGGTATTAATACAAAGTTTAATCTATAAAGAGACCCTATCCTCTGATGCACTATTCTAGATATTTACAGATATATGATGCTCATAAGACATATAGTTATCTACTATCAGCACAAGATATTTAAAGATCTTAACCTGTTCTATCGCCTCATCATTAATTGTATGAAACAAGAGAACAGGTTTGGCCTATGTTTTCTTTCTACAATTATAAAAAAAACAGATTTAGTCTTCTTTTCATTCAACACTACAATTTATTTGTGAGAAACCAGTTTTGAATTTCTTTGATGTCAGGGGCTATGTTTTTCTGTACAGTGTTAAAACAAGTTCCACTTCTGAGGACCACTGCACCATCTTCTTATAAAAACATTTGTGAGTTACAACATATAGAAGATAAGGTGTTCAAAAAAAGAATAAATAAGAGGGGACCAAGTATCAAACCCTGTGAAACACCAAGCAAAACAGGGGATGGGGGCCAAAAAACATTAATTTTTGTAGCATGTGTTTATTGCAGGAGGTAGTTCTGACACCAGCCAATAACATCTCGGGACATACCAAGTCAGAGAAGAGATGGCAAAAGCAGTTTATGATTAGCAAGGTCAAAGGCCTTGGTGAGGTCCTCAAACACAGCAGAAGTAAAGAGGCCCCACCAAGGCAGTTGACGTGTTATATCCCAATCTGAATCCATGTTGTGTAGGCATCAGAACTTCATACCTGAATAAATATTTGGTCATTTGGTCAAAGACTATCTGCTCTAAGATCTTTGACAAAGGTGCTAATAAGGAAATAGAGTGGTAGTTTTGAACACTTACTGAGTCACCTGCCTTAATAACTGGGACTACTGTAGTACCCTTCCATATATCCAGAAAAGAAGAAGAAGAATGAATTGATAAATTAAAATAACAGTCAAAGGAAAACACAGGATGTCCATAGTGATCTTCAAGAGTCTGAAATCTACTCCATCCATGCCCACTGTTGGACGGGGGTTAAGCTTTAAGAGATCTGTCAGAACTTCACCTAAGAGACATTAAATAAAATTTGTGGTAGGACAAATCTATTTCAAAGTGGCTACAATCAACCTCAGGTGACTCACAAGGAATATAACTAAATAAATCAGAAAAAAAACATATTAAACTCCTTTGCTATAGAGGAAGGCTCTCACAAGGTTCATAATGGAGTATTAAGATTGTTAAGAGTAAAATTAGATATTTTACCCAAAAGTTCATTCATCAAATCCCGAGTAGCCATTATGTTTTTACTTTTGAATTGTTTCTGTTTTTCAATAAAAAATTATATTTTCAGTTTCTAATCATGATTTTACACTGATTATGGGCAGCCTTATAAGCTATGGAGGTTACTGTATCTTATGTTTTCTTATAAATCTTCCATTTTTTATCCCTGTCTCTCATAAATTCCGGTAATTCCTGGATCACCCATTGCTGTTCGTTTCCCCATTTTGAATTTTTTTTATTGGAACAAATTTATTGCAGACATCATTAAATAGTTCACAGAAGGTCTTTGGTACCTCATTCACATTAGTTACTTGGTCCAAAAATGATCAGTCTACAGAAGACATTGCATCCCTAAATTTTTCAGTATCCAGTTTCTTTATATTGCATGAGTAAATATAAACCAGTGGAACAGATTTCTTTTTTGACCTCCAGCAACAATATACTGGACTTTGATCACTAACGCTGTCTGCAAGCGCACCAGATTGAAAGATTTTTGTGATATCTGAAACCAAAATCCAATCCAGTGTGGACAAGTACCCCATTTTGCAATGGACCCTAGTTGGGGCATCAATAATTTGTGTAAGTTTCAGGACAGTCAAGATCTCCTTATACTTCTGTACATCCTTCCCCAACCAGTTCATATTTAGATCTCCCAGAATAATCAATTCCCTGTTATTTGGGACAGAATCCCTGTGAGCCTGGACAGGATTTAGACCATCTTCTTGGAAACTTGGGTGGGGGCATAAACTACTGCTACATAGAAACATAGAAGCATAGAATTTGATGGCAGATAAGGACCGCTTGGCCCACCTCGTCTGCCCATTTCCCTACCTAACGGATAAGCTGCAAATCCTAGTTAACCAACAGCCTACTTCCTCCTACTAAATATAAAATTTTCCTATGGCCCAAAATCAGAGATAAGGACAGGAATTCACTCGTTTATGTAGTAGCAACCCTTTTGTCTTGTAACACAGACAGATGATTTTTGACATAAAATATACACCCTCCCCTTTGCATTCCATTCTGTCACATCTAAAAATGTTAAATCCCTCCTGCTGAATCATATAATTTGATATTTTACTGGATAACCACATCTCTGATAATGCAATTATGTCAAATTGATTATGTGATGACCAAATAGTAAATTTATCCCACTTTGTCATCAACTCTGTACATTTAAATGTGTAATATTTATTTATTTAAAGGTTTTACCAGGAAGGCATGCTGAGCAGGCGACTGCTTGATTTCAGATGCAACTTGGGGGCAGGGGGAAAAGGAGTACATGCACATTTTACAATCAATATCATAAAACATACATGGATTAAGAGCAGTACATGCGTATTGGGTGTTGTCCATTCTTTACAATCAACATCATGAATCATACATGGATTAAGTGCAGCCCACAAGTAATTGTACAAGGCAAATGAATGGAAAGTACTACAGTTACGTAATATAAATACAATGAATTACACATAACCTGATGTCAGCAGCTAGAGCTGACATGGTACATGTGTATATGGAGGAGAAATGAGCTTTGAGAAGAGAGTTGAGGTTCTGCCTAGGGGTGGTCTGCCAAATATCCAGGGGGAGTGAATTCCAAAGCTTGGGCATGCAATATGTGAATGCTGACTGGCCTGCAAAGTGGGCATGAGTGGGATGGAAAGGAGATGTGAGTCAGTTTTTCTGAGTGTGTAAACCGGGGGTTAGAGTCTGAGAGTACTGAGGTGAGATATGGAGGGTGAGGCTGTGCCAATATTTGGTTATGATGCTAGCACATTGTGAGAGACACCTGTCCTGAAGTGAGGGTAGTTTGAGGATCAGGTATGGGACACAGTGGTGAGTGGTAGAGGGACAGTCAAGGGCAAAGCGGCAGAAGGAGTTACATTAATATACATACTGTATATATATATATATATATATATATATATATATATATATATAGTATATATATATATATTATAATATATATTTTTTATATATGTATATTAATACAACTTATGTGCTGGATACATCCAGTATAAAAAGTAATATCTGTAGAAGCCAGTGAAGATAACACTGTTATCTTCATGTTCCTATACATCATCGTGATATCTTTACACTCCTGTACATCATCCTGTTGTCTTTTAAACTCCTATATGTAATCTGTAAGAAATCCAATTGGCCCGTCAAGAAACTCAGCTATTATAAGGCTCTGCCTCTTAATGACCTGACTCCCGTCCCCCTACCAGCGTGACTCTTACATCTGGTTGATCCTGCCATCAGTTTAAAACCATTTTTAATTAAAAAAAAAAATGTATCTGGTTGATCCTGCCATTTCTCCCTAGTTTCACCAAAAAAGTTAAATTCCTGACATCCTTGATTTGTAGTGTGACCGAGCGGCTTCAGTACGTTACAGTGAGTACCTAACACACATCTAAAACAAAGCACTGTCTCTTCAAAATGGTACAAATGCAGTCCTTTTTTATTAATTTTCCTGGGTTTGCTAAGTAAGAAACAGTCTACAATTGAAACCAAACAGAGAGTGAGCAACTAGGCATGTCGGCAGCTTGAGAGAAGTGAAAGTGAGCGCGTATGGTAAGTATGGGGTGGGGGGATGGGGAGGCAGGGTGTGCAGAGGGTGGGCGCGGATTGGGGGAGGGAGCAGGATAGACTGCAATGAACCATTTTCTTCTTTTACAGGTTAAAAAAAACATTGCATGACTTTTTTTTTTACAGGGGCATTTGGCACACTGGGGTGGGCTCCCAGCATGCCACCTGAGTGTTTGGGGGGGCTAGCTGATGAGGGGTTGGGCACCCCCATCTGCACATACCAAAAAGGGGAGGCTAGAGCCGAGAGGGATTGGGCACCCTCCTCAGCACACAACAAATGGGGGGGCATCATGCTGATGGGGAGTGGGCTCCTCCGTCGGCACATGAACTGGGTTAAGGCATGCTGAGAGGGGAATTGTGCCCCTGAAGTCAGCATTGTGGCAGGCAGTGGTGGCAGTCATGTTTCTAGAATACTTCACCAGGAAAGGCACATTGGGAGGTGCTGCTGCATGACGAGCTTGGCTCTCATTGCAGCGGACCTTTCCTTAGATGTGCTCACAACATTATGTGTTGCTGGTATGGTGCCTGCATGCTGCCTTATTGGGGAATGAGGGATGCACCAACTGATGCATGCCCTGCATTTGCCCACAGTGACCGCACCTCCAAATCTGTTACTACTGCAATATGTTGGCTTTCGTGCAAGCACGAGCCAAGATAAAAATGCCCCCTAATCTCCCTTCTGAACCTTCCACCCACTAACTTTAGGCAGCTATCCCTAGTAGTCCTGTTACCAGTAAGGCTGAAGAGGCCCTTAGTGCTCACCATTTTCAGGGCTGGATTTACATTGCCGTGGGCCCTATGCACAGCAGTAACCATGGGCCCAATCCACATTGTATCTCTGGTACAGGTATTGCAACTGAGTGGACAAACCTTGTCACACAAACATTCAGTACTTACATCTGATAAACCAATATGTAATGTTTTTCTAGCCATACTACAAAAGAAAAGTATAATTATAAATCCCTTGCATGTGAGGCTTGGGACTTGACTTCACCATACATTGTCTGACAGCAGCATTTTTCCACCCACATGATGGTCCATCCTGAACAGTAACAATATTATTCTTTTACTAAGCCTGCACCAAAAATGAAAAAAAAATATTCATTCTTTCTTAAAATTCTTGTTTGAGCTCTGCTGTCAAGTAATTCAGCGCCAACGAGCTGCAGCTAGCAGCAGTAGCCTACTGCATGTATTAGTGATGACACAGTGATGCAGCACACATCAATTTGCCATTAAAATGCATCACACAAACACACGCACCAGATCCTGCATTAAATCAATCATATTGTCGTATTTTAAACATATACATACACCACAGCAGACATAAGATCAAGACGTGCATAAATTTTAAACTAGTTTGCCACCAGCTGTTATAAAATAGCCTTAGCCAGCACTACACAAAAACACAATGCCAAATAAATGCCAGTGTTGTGCATTTGATTTATTTTATTATTCATTTATTTTTTTTTTTTTACCAGGAAAGGAGGGCTAGATAATTCTGCTTATTTTCAGCCTCATCTGGGGAAGGGGTGAGATACAGATGGCAACTAACCAGATTAAGCTGTTTGAGGTTTGAGGTATTTTTAGTAATGGGGAAATCTGTTCAGGACACCAGGAAAACTTCCTCTACTCTTTTTGAGAAGTGCCTTGGGATCTTTAATGTCCATCTGAGCAACCAGCAGAACAGGCAGGTGGGACATCAGTTTAATGACTCATTTGAAAGACAGCACCTCAGGAGTGCAGCATCCCCCTCATGATGCACTACAGTGACAGTATGGGGATTTCACCCCAAGTGCATGGTGTGGGGCATGAACCCACAACCTTCTGCTCTTCCAGCCTCAGAGGTGAGATCAACCTGCTGAGTCACTGATACTGCACTTTACTTTACTACCATCTGTCAGTGCACTTAAACTTCCCAGTTTGCACACAATTTTATTTTAATATTCCATATGATTATATCACTGCCATGACCCCAGGTCCCTTCCTGGCTACTTCAGCTCCTGTGACTTTTTTATTAACTGAATTGTAAATCAGATCACCACCACATCATTAGAATAGAGCATTAATAAGTCAAATACCTTTTCTTCCAGATCAAAACAGTCTGAATTCTTGATGTTGCTGGTGCTGATAAAGATGAGTCCTCCAGCTGCAGTACCCACATCACCCTGCTTCATTGTTGACCTCATAGTCCAGCTGGCCTGTCCTCAGACTGGACTGACTTGGCATTGGCCTGCATGCCCTCCAGTCCTGCTAGAAGACAGCAAAGTACCTGCTGCTGGCCAGTAGCCTGCAAAATGTGCAGTACCATGCTTCAGCCTAGTTAATAACTGCTCTTTTGTCACTACATTTTTGGTAAGAGCTAATCAAGTTAGGGATATTGTGAATAACAATTGGCATACGTTGAATGCTGAACTGAAATTAAAGAAATTAGTTAAAAAGGGGCCCTCTGTACTTTTTAGAAGACCTAGAAACATTAAAGATATAGTGTCTCCAAGATACTCCCCAGTGTCCACAAGCCCAGACCCACATGAATGCCCCCCCCCATTGGTACATTTCGATGTGGGAGATGCATTTATTGTACGTTCATTAAGCCATGTAAGGAATTTATTCATCCTATCACTGGGGAAAGTATTGGTATATAAGATTTAATCTCATGTAGAACAGTGGGAGTGGTTTATTTGCTGACTTGTTGCTGTGACCAGTACTAGGTTGGCTGCACTACTAGGCAGTTTAAAATCTGAGTAGGAGAGCACGTACGTGCCATACAAAGAGATGATTATACATATGCCATTGTAAAGCAGATAAGAAATTCTGTAGATTTACAACATAATGTCTGCTTTGTGGGTTTTGAAGAAGTAAGTCTAGGCATGGGGGGGACTTGGAAAATGCAATAGCAGGAGGGATAGTTTTTGGGTATACACAGTGGGAGCTAGGAGTGACAGAGTATTAAATGAAAAATATAGATTTGGCAGCATTCCTAAATAAAATTGGAAAATAGACTTGCTGGATTCCTCTGATACAATATGTATATATGCTTCTTTCATACTGCATATGGGATTTCATACCTTTATGAGTGGTGATTAAGTGCAGTGCCGGGTAACCTGCATATATGTCTCATTTATTGTCTTGATTGTTTTTAATTCAGCATCAATTAAGTTTTTCTTGGTAACACAATTTATGTGGGACACTTTGCACTGGTTCAACACTCTGATGATGCCTAGGGCATACCTGGGTGAAACATACGATATGGCATTGGTTTGTTCCGTCACCTTTTCCTTTGGTTTTTCAACCACTGGCATGTGTGGAGATGTTAACTGCGCTTTTATTATAATTAAATGTTAAGAAACATATCCGTTTTTATGTGTGGTTTCTTATTGTGTGGGTGCTTTTGTTCTTATTCAGTTGGCTACTTTTTGCTTTAACACCACTGCCATGTCCTGGTGCTGTTTTTTTGCTTTTCACAGTCTTTGATAACATAAGAATTTAACAGCAAAACACTGTTTTTTCTTAAAATTTATTTATAAGCCAAAATGTTCCCAAAAATAGCAATTACAGCCAAGGCAGCAGGAATGGGGGTTACAGTGTGGGATAGATGCAAGAAAATATCATCTATGTAAACTGAAAGCTTATACTCCATCTGATGAAGCCACATTCCTTGGATGCTGGTATTTTCTTTCAACTATAAAACTAAAGGTTCAAGAAATAAATTAAAGAAGAAGGGCAATAGGGGACAACCTTGCCGAGTACCAGAAGTAATAGAAAAAGGCTTCAACGGGACCCCATTACATAGTATAGATGCAGAAGGATGGTCATACAGAAGACAAACTCACCTGATAAATTCTTCAGGGATATTATAAGCATGGAGCACCTCAAATAAATCCAAACAAGAAACCCTATCAAAGGCTTTCTTAGTGTCCAGGGAGACCAGAGCTACTGGGGTCCTGGCCTCCTTAGAGGCTCAGATTAAGTGAAATAGGTTGTGGGTATAATCACTAGACAGATGGGCCTTCATGAATCCCACTTGCTCCAGTACTATAAGACCAGACCAGACTCCCTCCAACCTGTGGGCTAAAATTTTTGCCAAAATTTTGAAGTCTATGTTAATTAAAGAAATGGAGTGAGAACTACAGGGGAGAAATTCATCTTTCCCTGGTTTGACAAGAAGGATAATACACACCTAGGAAAGAGCTAGATCAGAATGTCATGGGAATAGAGATAGTTAAAAACATCAGCTAAAATTGGGGTGAGCTCAGCAGAAAGCTTTGTAAAAATCAGAAGGAAAAGCAGACGTATCCTGCAGGCAGATCGGGCAGAGCAAGGGAGGCTCTCATAAACTGTGGGCTGCTTTGTGCTTTTCTTTTCCTAGATAGAGGGATATGGTAATAATGGAGCCCACTCACCCAAAGTGTATAAAGCTTATTTAATGGGTGGTTTCATTCATATAGACATTTAGATTCAATTATGTACAGTACCCACATCAAACATTTTGGATTATGACCCTTCATCAGTGATAAAGCGTGGAACTAGAAAACATTAAAAATATATATAAATGTAATCACCACAGTTTTAAACTATAAACAATATATAAGTTTAGACTTGACTTGTATAGTTTAAATCCAATAGTAAATTAAATTCCTGAATAGTTCTGTGTAAAAAAACAGGAACACCAAATTAAAAACTGTCCAAATTGAAAAATGAGACTATACGAAGTTCAGAATCAAACATAAAAGTGTATCTCACCATATTATTCAAAAAACTTTCATTTCATATTTCAGATTACTTTTAGTGGTGCCCATATTTCTTGAGAAAAGTCAGTATAAAGTCTAAATAAACTGGATATAAGTTACAATTTGTCTTTAGGTATCATTAGTAAATGCCTAAATATGTATCTCTAGTTACCATTTATTTATGTTCACTTTAAAGCCAAGGACAGTTGAAGTCTGTTAATATTTCCTTAGCATTCGTTTAGGGTATATCTCTCCAAAGAAATAATGACATAAAATACACAAGGTAAACCATCAACATTCTTTCTTGGCCTATCATTATGAATTCTGGGCCCGATTCCAAGACAGCGGTGAGAGCAGGGCGCAAAGTACACCAGTACATAAAGTTATGTCAAAAAACCCTATGACATGCAAGCTGTGCCATATTCCAAGAGAATCACCAGATATGACAGAATGTGCAGAATTACACATGTCACAAGTTACGCCACCAAGACATGGCGTAACTCGCAATAGCAGCGTAGCAGTATGCATGTCGCAACTCGTCAATACTGTCAGCAGTACATACCACTCGACTGTCCCACATTACATGGCACTGTTCCCTACTGTATGTCCCATCAGTTCTCTGTTCCACATTGTGATGCCTTGTCCTACATTCTGTGTTTGGCTATTGTGCTACGTGCTATGGTACATGTTGCACAAGTTATGTATTTCACTTACTATTGGCCTGTCTGGCCATGCTGCTACCTATTTCACTGTGTTCTGGGCTTCCTAGGGCACGTTGGCTTGGGTGTTCCACTGTTTGCCCATTAGTCCCACATTCGGGGCCTACTGGTTGGGGGTATGCTGCAGTCTGGCTTTGTGGGGGGGTGATTCTATGGCATGTGCTCTGGTTAGGACAGCTTTTCCTTGTTCTAACTTATGTTACCATCCTCTGGCATGCTTCATTACACCACCTGTTTTGGAATAGCAGTTCCATGGTGCTGGTGTGTTACGCATGTCATAAGCCACATTACGCAGTGGTGTAGGCTTACTTTGGAGTAACTGCATCGTAACTTGCATTTGTTGTAGCAGTTGTGAGTTGTTGCGCAAGCATTCTTTTGGAATCGAAGGAGTCGCAAATCGCTGGGGTAACTTGCGATTTGCACTATCAGGACTGGCGTACTGTGTTTACACCTGGCGTAACTGTCCTGGAATAGGGCCCTCTGTCCCTGTTGCTGATTTCAAAATGAATGCAGGTTATATGAAATGTTCAAATAGTTATAGTCTCCCAAATGCTTTCATTCATTTAATTAGGGCATCTCCTCATGGGTAATACTGCAAAACAGTGACAAATAGTGAGCTTGTCATTTTTCTAAATTCACCATATTTCCTCTAGCTTGTATATATATATATATATATATATATATATCACTTGTTTACTGGTTAACTGAACAAATACATTTGCATAGCTATTTCACAGTTCATGTTTAACCCAAAGAGAGAGACTACTACAGCTTTCCTATGTTTTCAAAAGTAGTTACTACTTTTAGTTGTCTTGCATCCTTCTCTAACTCTCTTCCTTTAAATGGCAGTACATTCTGTTTAAACAATGTTCACTTTTAAGCTTCTTTAAGCAGTATTCACTTTTGGATGGAATGGCTTTCTCACATGGACCCGGTTGGCTCCCACTTCTCTTTTCTAATGGAGTCAAACCAGATCTCCTACACGGTTCCTTTTAAAGATTCTGCTGCAGGAGTGATCGGGCGTGATTGGGCAGTAACTGTCACATCATACTAAGAATCATACTAAGAAACAATATGAAGCAGAAGGCTTAGAGGCCCATGATGCTTCAGATCTACATATAGTATTTTAACAACTTACTAGATTTCATATAGCTATCAAGTCTATTTTTAAAGATATCCTTGTTGTCACTAACAAAGACATTCACAGGGAGCATATTCCAGGGCCTTACAACTCTTTGTGAAAAAAGTAGGCCCTTTTCTTTGTGTTACACTTGTTCCTAGCAAGTTGCAGTGGATGACCTCCGGTGTTGACCCTAATTTGCTTTAGATCCAAACCACATTCTGCTGATAAGTGTTGATCGTAAATGATGTTCTATATGAGCAGGAGATCACCCCTTATTCTTCTATCTTCTAGAGACATCAAATCAAATTTAGAAAGTCTGTCAGGGTACGAAAGAGATTTGAAGGACTCAATATATTTCATAACCCTTCTCTGAACTCTCTCAATTCTAGCTATATCTTTCTTTTTATATGGACTCCATAACTGTGAAACAAAATCGAAGTGAGGTTTTACATATGATCTATACAAAGGCATCAGGATATCTGAGTTTTTTGATGTTATATTGTGGCGAATTGTCCACCATATCTTATTAGCTTTACTAATGGTATTTGTGATATGAGAATCGAAAGTCAGACATAAGTCAATGGTAATTCCAAAATCCCTTTTGCTATCCTTACTTGCTAAGACACTATTGTACAGATAATATTGATTATTAGGATTTTTCCCCCAAAATGCAGGACACAGCACTTAGAAATATTGAAATATAAATTCCATTGTATGGACCAGGACTGTAATGTCTTAAAATATTTCTGAATAACCATGTAATCAGCTGCACGCTTGCAGATGTTAGCAATTTTGCGATCATCTACATATTTAATAATCTTACTTTGAATGTCCATTGATAAGTCTGATGTAAAAACCTGGAAGATTAGTGGTGCCAGGTCCCTGTGGAACACCACTCTTCACATCTTTCCAAGTAGAAGCACGGCCATCTACAGTATTATAACTCTCTGCTTCCTATCAGTCAACTGATTTGTAATCCATCTGATATATATTGGCTCAATATTGTGGAGCTGTAACTTCTGGATCAAGGCCCAGTGTGGTGCAGAATCAAAGGCCTTTTTAAAATCCAGAAGAATAACATCACAGGGATTACCTCTGTCCAAATTTTCACTAATAGTTATAAAAACTCACCAACTTTGTTGTACATGAACTGCCTTTCTTAAATCCGTGCTGGGTTTGATCTAATCCTGAAACAGCTGGAGTTAAATCATCTTTAATGATCTGTTCCAATATTTTACAAAAGATAGGTGTTAAACTAATAGGATGATAATTGTCTGGAATGCTTTTAGATCCTTTTTTAAACAGGGGAATCACATTTGCATGTTTCCATCCAGATGGAATATTACCTGTGTTCAAGCTCTTATCAAAAAGTAGTTTAAGTGGCACACAGAGATGATCCTTCATTAAAGTGATCAAGTGCCCAAAAATACCATCAGGGCCTACAGTGCAACCTTTTTTTTTTATAAACTTTAATTTAGTTTTAATAATTTCAAGAGAAATATCCACATTATGAATAGATTGGTTGACTAAAGCAGTATTACTTGGATCATCATTATCAGAAAAAACTTTTACAAAACTGTGCATTAAAAAATTCAGCCATATCTCTTGTGTGATTCAAAATCAAATCATCAACAATAATTGGACCAACCCTGCATTCTTGTTTTTTTAAGGAGTTAATGTAACTAAACATCAATTTGCAGTTTCGTTTTTTATGCTTGTACGGCCAGCGATCTCTCCATTGAAATTTTTGCCTTTTTAATCTGTTTTTTACAGAGTCTCTGTATTCTTCTAAATACAAAAAATTTTCTTTCACATTTATTTAAAAGGTATTTCATGTAATATGTATGTTTCTTTTTGATTAATTTCCGTAGTTTGAAGTTAAGCCATTTCGGTTGAAAGTGTAATTTCCTTTTACATACTTTGGGTATAAATTTATTTGCAGCATCCACAATAATAGAGGTTAAAGATTCCCATGCTTCATCAGTACTGTCTTGGTTTAAATGAGCAGACCAAGCAATATCTGCCAGATGATTGTTAAGTGCAATAATGTCAGTTTTCTGGAAGACAAATATTTCTGTTACATTATCCGATTTCAAATAGGTATTATAAGATTTGAAACTAATAGTGCAGTGGTCACTATTACCAAGGGGAGCTGATGCCAAAGATTCATTGATATTAACTGGTTCACTACCCAAGACAATATCCAAAATATTGGAACCACGAGTTGGAAATGTTAAATGTTGGATTAAATCCAAATCTACACAAACATTCATGAAGTCTTTGGACAAACTAGTCCTAGCAGATTTATTTGTCCAATTGATGTCTGCTAGGTTGAGATTGCCCATAAAAAGAATATTCCATAAATCATCAGCTAAAGTAATCTCTGAGATAATTTCATTTAATATCACCAGTTTAGAATCAGGTGGCCTGTAGCAGAGTCCCAGAACTAAATTTATTTTATTATGGTGCTTAATATGTAGCCATACTGATTCTACTGAAGAATACTTTTTTTTAAATCTTGTTAGAAATATCAAATACTGTAAAAGATGAGGAAATAAAGAAAGCAACACCACCTCCCCTGCGTTTTAACCTACTGTGATGAAATAGTGCATAACCAGGGATACATGCTTTCCAAGACTGTTCTCTGAACCACCAAGTTTCTGTGATGCCTATGATGTCACATGACTGTGTAACTCATAGGGCAAAGGGTAAATGTTGATTATCAACCACAAAAGCTAAGGAAAGTTTTCTATGGTTTGTAAAAGTTCTTGAAAGTGCATTAGGGATTTCTCTAGTTTTAGATTATTTAAGCAAATGTGTTCAGAAGAATCAGGCAAAAGGGAAACCACCAGAACACAGAAACCTGGTGGAAACCCCCTGGGTGCCCAACCCGCATATTTGTAGCACTTGGATGAACTGGTCCAAGTGTCTTCTGAGCTCTGACAGTGTAATATCCTTTCTTTCAATTAGCTCCCATGTTGTCTTGATCATCTCTATCATAAACTTATGCAGAAGTGAATCAACATAAAAGTTTTTCTTTTCTACACACACACTCAGAAAATGAGTACTATATCCGTGTGTGGTCTTCACACTTTTAAACTAGAAAGGAGAATTGAAACACAGGAACAAACTGACAACTAAACCAGCTGGGGCTGGGTTGCTCTGCACTTCCACAATGGAAGGTCAGTGGGATCATGAGCATGTTTTTACAAATTATTCTGTTGACTCTAAATAAATAGTTCTCCTCGGAGGGACACATGATGCAGCCCGTCTGAGAAGACACTCTTTCCTGAGCTCTGACCCTCTTAGCGAAAAATCCATGTTTAATGCTCCCTTTTCTTGGTAACTGGGTCAGTTTTTAGATCCCTAACTCTAGTTTGCCTACAAAACAGCGAGACAGCGGTTTTCCATGAAGTATGAAGGTGGAAATGAAATAAAGCAGGACCTCGGCACACGCCACCAATAATGCCCGAGAAGGCCCGGAAAAAAACAGAAGGCCCACGCCGCATCAGCTTCAACTATACAGCCATCTGCTAAACTTGAGCAAGAGCCGCTTACCCTTGCAGACTTTCTCACAGAATTTTGTCCATTTCAGGATGAACTACGAAGCATGACAGCAGAAATTAAGTCTTTATCTTCAGCCATGGAAGACACGGCGAGCAGGGTCTCGGACAATGAGGCCAGGGTGGTCTCACTGGAAAGGCAGGTGGAGAAAAGGGATTCGGAGGTTGTCAGACTGTGCCAGAAGCTCACAAAGATGGAGCAGAAGATCGAGGCTTTAGAGGGGTGCAGCCAGTGAAATAATGTTGTAATTACGGGCTTCTGGAGCTGGAAGAGGGACCTGACACAGTCCTGTTTGCCCAAAAGCTGGTGGGAAAGGTGGCAGGCCCGTCTCCCTATGGCCCTAATTACATTATTTAAAAGGGTGCATAGAGCCCTGCAACCTTTGCCTCAGCTGGGATCTCCCCCTAGACCAATGATTTTGTGGTTCCTGAACTATTTGGAAAGGCAACATTTCTTGGCAAAAATCCACAATATCCAGGTCCTCCAGTGGGAAGAGAAAAGGTTTCATGTGACCCAGGACCTGCCTCTTATGATCCGACAGTGCAGACAAGCTTTTCACCCCCTTGTGTCACAGATCATTGCTGCGGGCCTCCGATTTCAAATGATATACCCCGCAAAGCTGCAAGTAATGATTTTGGGATCCTGGCTATCCTATGATGAAGTAGAAGTAGCTAGAGAAGGACTCAAATTGGCCCTTCCAGATTTGTTTCATGGTACCTGAATTAGTTTGACCCTGAGGTAAGCTCCTGCTGTAGTGATGAGTTAGCTAATTGTCTCAGGATTGAGTGATTCAGCTGGTCAGCGTTCCCAAAATGCTGTGAGATGAAAAATACGTTATCGCTAGTAGCGACTGTCAGGTCGTGGAGCTGGATCTTAACAGAGTGCCCCCCGTTAAAGAAAAGAGTGGACTGAGTTATTGTCTGGAGTCCTGTTTGGCAACTGATCCCCCTCTTTTCTGGTGTTTTTCGCAGTTTTTCTTTTTTCTCTTCTCTACGAGGGAAATCGCTACAAAAGCTGTCAAGGAACTCTGCTAGTGGAAGGCAAGTGAACTGTTGATCCCCAGACAGCTGTAGGATCTGTGTTGGAAGGGAATTCCAATGTAGACTGATTGTTTTACCTTGCATTTATGTTTTATGTAGTTCCCCATTTTATCCACAAGAGGGGAGTAGTGTATAATGCTACTGGGGGATTAATTATATTCACTGTTTGCGTTATTTTTTCCTGAGTCTCAGGGTGCTTAGTGAGACAGGGAATTGTTTAAGCTACATTCACAGGTGGTCTCTTCCCTTTCTTAATATGGGTTTTGCTCTCCCTGTAAATTGATAGCTGGAAATCTGTCTATAAAGGCAGATTCGTTACTTAATGATGGTTGGAGGAGAGTAGAGGGGTTAAGGGAAGCTGCAGAACGTTTTGCTGGATAGGAAATAGAGGGGGATGGGCTGGGATTAAGTGGGTTAGAGAGGGTTTTAGTAAAGTTAGTTGTTTGTTAGGGGCTAAGAGGGGATTGGGCAGGGAGGGTTGTACAGCAGTATCCAGGGTGTTGTGGTTTTTTGTTGAATGTTGCATCATTTTTCACTCATTTTATGGTTGTTTTCTTCTTAAAAGATATGATGGCTAGTGACATTACTTTTGCAACTTGGAATGTGAGAGGGATCAGGAGGAAGTCCAAACAATATCAAGTACTTAAACATTTGAATCTTTTGCGATCCCAGGTTACCTTTTTACAAGAATCCCACCTATTAGAATCCAAGGCTTTACAATTTAGGAGGCAGCAGATTGGGCAAGTCTTTGCTGCCCAGGGGTCTACGAACAGTTGTGGGGTCATGATAATTATTAATAGAAATGTTCCCTTTACCCCCACGCAGGTTTTTAGGGATGCTGGTGGTAGATACATTATGGTCCAAGGTACACTTTTCTCCATGTCACTTTTACTCCGTAGTACTTACGGCCCCAACATAGATAATCTTAGCTTCTTTATGAAGCTTATAACTCTTCTTTTACCCTTGCTTCCCATATCATTAGTAATGGGCGGGGATCTCAATTTGGTGTTGAACCCTGCTCTTAACAGTTCAGGATTGATATTAAAGGGACTTTCACCTGGGCAGAGAGCAGTTAATGATTTATTGTATCAGTGTGGCTTATGCGACGTATGGAGAGTTCTACATCCCAATAGCAGGGAGTATACTTTTGTCTCACCAGTACACAGGTCACATTCCCATATAGATTATCTACTAATATCCCAATCTCTCCTTCCAGGGGTGATATCTTCCTCAATCCAACCTGGCCCTATATCTGATCATTCTCTAGTGATGTGTCGTTTAGCCTTACTCTCTCTTCCTAAAAAAGAGAGTCAATGGAAACTAAATGACCAGTTACTAAAGGATGTTCATATCTCCAAACAGGTAAAAGACCAGATAGATTTTTCCTTTTCAGTTAACTCCTCAGAGGACACAACAACAGATATCACATGGGATGCCTTTAAGGCTTATTTGAGGGGGGTTTTGATTAATTTAGCAACAAATCGGAAAATAACCTGTGAGGCTGAGCTTCTTTCACTATTGTCTCAAATTCGTTCCCTAGAGACTAATTTATCCCCTCAAACTCCGGAGGAATCTAGGCAGAAACTCCTCACAGTTCAGGACAGGTATCTAGACTTGTTAAGGGATAAAGCCGAGCTGGCCATTATTCGCACCAAGGCTCTTTATACTGACCAAGGAGAAAAAGCAGGGCATCTGTTAGATTTAAGGATTAAGCAACAGGAATCTGCTAGGTTTATCCCACCTGTCAGGTCTCAAATAGATGGATCCCTGAGGTCGTCCCCCTCAGAGATTGTGCAGGAGTTTGCGCACTACTATCAGCAACTATATAGTGACATGGATAATCCCCCTTCACCGGAGGCTCTAGAGGCATATCTCCAGGAGTCTCATCTCCCCTCTCTGTCTGAACCTCAGAGGAGGTTTCTTTCTTTCCCTATTTCCTTGGTAGAAATTACTGAAGTAATAAAGGCTCTGCCTTTGGATAGGGTTCTGGGACCAGATGGTTTTTCCTCATTATTTTATAAAACATTTCAGGACCAAATAGTTCCAGCCCTTCATAGATTGTTCCTCCATATCCAATCTGGGGCAGCTTCTGATCTCCATTTGTTTGAAACTCTAATTATTCTTCTCCGTAAGTCTGACAAGGACACCGAGATGGTACAGAGTTATAGGCCGATATCCCTTTTGAACCAGGATATCAAAATCCTCTTGAAGATACTGGCTGATAGGCTTACCCTGGTTCTTCCTGACCTGATCGGTATGCCACAGGTAGGATTTATGAGGGGGCGTTCATCATCATCGGACCATCTTCGTACCCTTTCCCATGTCTTCTCGGAGTCCAGGGATGCTACTTTTCCATCTGTGTTAGTGTCCCTGGATGCCGAGAAGGCATTCAATCATGTGAATTGGAATTTCTTATTTCAAACTCTCCAGGCATTTGCTTTTCCTTCTACATTCATAAACTGGATTCAAGCCCTCTATCAAGCTCCTTCTTCCAGAATTTCAGGGACTGGAGCATTCTCAAAGCCCTTCCTTTTATACTCTGGAATGAGGCAAGACTGTCCCCTCTCCCCCCTATTATTTAATCTCTATTTAGAACCTCTCATTTGGAATCTTTTAGTTAACCCAGACATACAAGGCATACTGGTATGTAATACCATAGTTAAAGTTATGGCATATGCGGATGATCTTCTTCTTTATCTGTCCTATCCCGACTTGTCAATTCTTGCTATGCTAGCCACGATCACAAAGTTCAGCTCCTTTTCGAATTACAAATTAAATTCCAATAAATCATCTATTTTTCCTCTCGACCACAAGGTGTTTAAACACAATATTATTCCTTTTGGGTTGTCTTGGTCACCGGGCTCCCTCAAATATTTTGGCATTAGACTTACACGCAATTCCTCCTTGTGGTTTAAAAAGAACTTGGAACCCCTGTCCCAGGTCATAATACAAGACCTTGATAGATGGTCAAAACTCCCTATTTTGTTATGGAGTCATATTAGTTTAATCAAATGAACGTGTTTCCCCATTTTTTCTATCCTTTATCGCTTCTTAACTCATTTATTCCATTGTCCTGGTTTCAGAAAATGCATAGGCTATTTACTAACTTTATATGGTCTAATAAACATCCCCATTTAGCATATCACAAATTGGTAGCCCAAAAACTTAATGGTGGTCTCATATTCCTCACCTGGCTGTATACTACTGGGCTAGTCATTTATCAAAGTACCTTAAGTGATTAAACCCAGGGCCCAGTAGCCCAAGGCCAATCTGGCTCAAAATAGAACTGGACTTTATCCAGTCTATGAATATCGGTCCCCCAACTTTGTTTTATGTCAAGCCTTCCTCCCTACAAGTTATTCGAAAATGTCCAACGCTTGCAACTTCTTTAAAAGTACACACTCAACTCTGTTCTTTTTTGTGCTACAAACCCTATCTGGATTTATCTCAATCCATATGGAACTCGCCGTCCTTCTTAATAAACAAGCAAATAATTTCCTCTAAGTGGTTGCCCCAGCTGGGAGAGGGGATTGTATCTACTTTCCTTGATGGGGAGGGATCTTGGCTTTCTGTATCTAAGTTAAACTGGAAATTTAATATTCCAGTATCTAGCCACTTCAAGGCTCTCCAACTTAAGCACCTTCTTACTAGCACATTGGGTAATATTCCTCCCCACTCCCCCGCATTTTCTTTATTATTTGAGTGCACTTCCTTGTTGGGTCCTCCCAAGGTAATCTCAAAATTATATCATGCCCTATTTCATTGGTGGTTTGGAGGCTCCTATGGTTCCACCAAATATTGGTCCTCCCTTTTTCCCCATCATACCTTGGACTGGCCTGTACTATGGCGGTATTGTCATAACTATGTGTCGCAAGATAGACTACGGCTTATGCAATACCATATTTTACACAATCTTTATTACACTCCCCAAAAATTGGCAAGCTGGAGCCTTCTTGACTCTGATTTGTGTTCCAGATGCTCCCTAGATAAAGGGACATTTCTCCGTATATTTTGGCAATGTCCTAAGATAACCCCATTGTGGAATTCAATTAAGATCAAATTGGACCCTTTGTTGGGTCTGCAGGACTGCTTTACCCCAGAAATTTGCCTGCTAGGAGACTTGTCCCCTATAGAGGTTACCACTCGGATATTTCATATGTCCATGGTAGCATTATCTGTTAAAAAAGTCGTGCTCAAACATTGGAAGGACGACATATGTCCATCTTATCAAGCGTGGCTCCATGAAATCCTTGCTAATCTCAGAACAGAGAAAGCCATTGCGGGCCTTTATAATAGGCAACAGAAATATATGCGAGTTTGGGATCCCTTACACACTCTAATTACTATTGGTGATGATAATAAATACTTGTCTTAGTCAAATGACCGGATTGTTTTTCTTTAATTTTACTGCTGTACTGGGGAGTGGGGGGGTGGTGGGTGGAGGGGACAGAACATGTTTCACACTGCTATTATGTTGTCTAACTGTTACTAATTCTGTCTCCTGTGTTATTGTAAAACTACTAATAAAAATTTGAACGGAAAAAAAATAAAAATAAATAGTTCTCCCCAATACTAAGGCGATCTACAACCCACCCCCAAAGAGGTGTAGTGTCTCCTTATATAGATCTTGCTGCAGGGACATTTCAGGAGATATACTACTCCTTCTGTTTGACAGTTGACAGTTAATAAATAGTTGTGTTGTTATGTCTTCATCACGAGCAGAGTTCTTATTTTTTTTAACCCTCTAGATATTACTGCAGTGTGTACAGTGCCCACATTGGTAGTTTCCCCTTATGTCTAAAGAGGACATAAAGTGCGCAGGTCAAGTTTCTGGAATCAGGAATACAACAATTTTTTAACTTTCAAACAGAAGGAGTAGTATATCTCCTGAAATGTCACTGTGACAAGATCTATATGGGGAAAACTAAAAGACAGTTGAAAAGTAGAGTGGGGGAACATAAGAGTGAAATTAGAAGACTGGACCTAACATCACCTGCAGTGAAACATTTTATTGAAGTACAACATCTACTGCCTTATCTTAGATTCTTTGGTTTGGGAAAAGTTGACACCAATCCAAGAGGGGAAGGATTATAGATCACAATTGCTCTTCAAAGAAGCCTACTACATTGACAGATTTGAGGCCACCAATCCTAAATCTGGGCTCAATAACAGCATATACTGGCAGCCCATAATTTGACCATAAGTACTGTTGGTTAGGGGTAGGCATGTTAATGGTGAATTCTACCTGCAGAACCCAAGGACAACACCATTTCCCTTGCCTACTTGCTTTAAGCTTTGAGAAGATTTTGGTTCCAGACATGAGAATACATTGCTAAACAACAAATGGCAATAATAGCTTCCTTTATGTGACAGATAGTGATTTGGGTACCTGGAATGTCTGCAGCCCACTAGTTAGAAATATGAGGACAGAGGTCTATCCAGCACAGTAAATATAAAATGATGGATATAGATTGCTGGAACATTAAGCTTCAGCAGCCTTCCCCTCAGATTGCCAGGGGATACCAACATCACACTCATTAGGGAGGAGTGTTGTGTATCTCCTTAATATTTAGGAGAATTATTTGCTTAGAGAACACAGAATGGTGTATAAAAATATGCTCATGACCCCACTGACCTTCTATGGCTGAATTACAGAGAGACCCCACACCCCTTCAAGGATGGGTTGTAGATCGCCTTATTATTGCGGTGAATTATTAATTTAGAGTTTATGAAATAATTTATAAATACATGCTCAATTTCTGCCTGTATGTGTGTTTTGCACTGAACTACTCCATGAGAACCATGCCTGCTGCTTGCTTAACTAACTGTGCATATTGCCCTGACAAGTGTGCTGTGAGCATCTATTTTTTTTGAGCCCCAGGACTTTGAAATGGTGGACTGGCAAATGGCTGATGGAGGTGGGACCAGAGAGGCACATCAGCATCTACAGGAGGAGACCCATGGCATAAAAGGCTAGCACCAACACAGGTACTGCAGTTGCTGCCTGTATGTGTGTTTTACACTGAACTGCTCCATAAGAACTATGCCTGCTGCTTGCTTAACTAACTAACTGTGCTGTGCATATTGCCCTGACAAGTGTGCAGCGAGCATCTATTTTTCTCGAAGTCCGGGACTTTGAACTGGTGAACTGGCAAATGGATGGAGGGGGTGGGATCAGAGAGGCACATCAGCATGTACAGGAGGAGTCCCTCAGCATAAATGGCTAGTGCTGACACAGCTCAAGTGCTGTGAGTGAGTGCCATTTGGTAGAGAAATTTTAAACTGTTTGTTTGGCATTTTGCTTACTGCATGACATATTTAATCTGTTTACAGGCAGCCATTATAAGTTTAAGTAAGTGTTATAAATATTTCTGAACCTAGAAAAGCAGCTGCTATTTGGGAGAAGTAGTGCAGAGTTTTTACATTTTTGCTTCTGGTTCTAATGTTTCTGGAATGATCACAGTCTACCAATTAGTATTCATTTGATAGTCTCTGACCGTTGACATTGAAACCAGCAGTTATTCAATTTTTCTTTTCTTTTTTTTTTAGCTTTTGGGTAACTTTGGACTCTGTTGAAGGAAAGGTAAAAGGGTTATGAAAATTAGTGTTTGAGTGCTACTAATTTATTGGTGTGGGCTTGTTAAACCAACATGTATCACAAAGACAAAATGGTTACTAAAAGGATAAAGACTAGAAACCAGCAGAAACTAAATAAGGGAAAAAAAAGAAATGGGGCCATCACAAGCTACTTTATCCTGTCTGGGCAAGATAAAATCAAAGGACATACATCTGTCCTAGAGAGGAATGTCTCTAATTTAGAGCAATCAGGTGTAAAAGACAATGAGGAACAATTTAGTAACTCCTTATTGGCCCAAATGAAAGAATTAGAGGGTTCAATAGTGGGAAAAACACAGAAAGGTGGTGAGATTAATGGGAAAAAATTAAACAGAAAGTTTCTGTTTGAAATCCTTTAGGAGGATACTAGTAATAGAGAGAGAGTGAAGGAACTTAGGCAGGAAAAAACTGCCTCTATATGTTAAGGATAAGGGAGAACCAGCTACTCAGAACCCAGTCTGTAGTAAGGTAAATGTGGTTAATGTTACTCCCCTGACATTAACACAAGGAGAAGGAATACACCATATGGAATATGGGTCTTTCTTGTTTGATTTTGAGAATTTTATTTTTCCATATATAAAACAACTGAGTGTGGACCCTCCATCTGAGCCCCCCCCCCAAAGGTCTCACATCAGTGGCAGACAAAGGAGCAGGAGGAGAGGAAAATGCCTGATGAAAGGGTTGGAGTAAACGGGGGGAAGGGAGATCCTTGAATGTTGATAAATCTCAATTACCCTCAGTAATAGAATCTTTCATGAATCAGAATTTAATTATAATGGGACTTGCAGAAATAAAAAGGGAAATAAGTCAGACAAATGATTTGATAAAGGAGATGTTAAAAAGGATGCCCCAAGAACAAGAACTAAATAAGGGGGAGAAAATTAAAAAAGAAGCAGGGAAAAAAACAAATAATAGATGAAACATGGGACAACAGGAAAAGGGAAATTAAGCAAATTACAGAAGCTATAGGATGTAAAGAGCATAAAGATGAAGAGATACATCAGAAAGACAGAAATAGGATTAGAAAGTTAAAGTGTAATGGTAACAAGGATAAAATAGCTAGGAAAGTTCAGAACTGTAAGTTTGATCAGGGGTCAGGACAGCAAGTTGGGTAGAATTTGGAAGAGTCAATAGGTGGTGGAAAAGGACAGGGTAGCAACAGTCCCGGGAGGAGAAAATGGAAAGAGTACAGAGTATGATAGATACAGGGGGAAAAGACACTGGAGTGTGGGGAAAGGTGGGGGATAACCAACTTAGATTGGATAAAAAAGAAAGAATAATAAAACAGGGAAAGTTACTACCCATGGCCTTCATTAAAGGAATGCCTAAAGTTAGGAATGAGTCCCCATTTACGTTAAAACTGACAGCATACAACTTTTGTAAGGAGGTTCTGGGAAATGCTTTTGAATGGTCAGATTCATCAACAGCATATAGATATTTAACAGGAATAGAGAAAGACTCGGTGTGTATTACACTTAAAAGACCAGAAATTAGGACAAAACTTTTTACGTCAAAAGGAGGATTTCAAGAAAATGGGTGTTAATTTAAATGATATAGTGGTGGGATTAGGGAAATTAAAGAATAATGAAAAAGGCTCAGATGAATTAAAGAAAAAGGGGAAACATATAGGTGTGGAAGTAAATATTCATAATGCTAAGCAGAAGCAACAAAAAATAACTGAATATCTACAGCCCATGGTTACTGTACACTCATTTGGTAGAGAGATGGAAGGGGAGTCAGAATCTTATATTTGGGGGCGGAAGCGTAGGGGCATCAAGATTAACATAAGTGTTATTTTAGATACTAGTTCATTACTGGCTCCAGCGACTTCCTCCCCAATTCAAGATGTAATTCTTAAAAAAAGGAACAAAGATAGGAAATATAGTGTTGAGTTAGAAGGAAGATGGGATAGTATTACTTCCCTGATAGATTTAGATTCCTCAGCATGAAAGAGAGAAAGCTCTAACCTAGGGAAAATAAAAATAAAAAAAATAACAATAAAAGGGAAATAAATATTTTGAGTTGGAATGTAGCTGGCCTTGGGGGGAAATTAGAGGATGCTCAATGGCTTCAGGAGATAAGGGAGTATCACGTGGTGATGTTACAGGAAACATGATTAGAAATTATTGAGGCAAATATATTGAAAGGTTTTTTTAGTACATTTCACTCCGGCTATAAGATCAACTAGGTATGGACATGCAAGTGGAGGTTTAGTTACATTAATTTTGACAGAAGTTTTTAGTAATGCAGAGAAGATAGAAGGAATAGTAATTATATTATGGGAAGTATATTGGGTAGTACAGAAAATCCATCTTTCATTTGTGTAAACATATACATTCTACCAAGAGTTAACGGGGATGTGGAAAAATGGATATTCTTAGAATTAACACAACTTATTGAGCAGGTAATGGCAAAATATGGTTCTAGTCCAATTTGTGTAATGGGCGATGTCAATACAAGACTATCAGATAAGGTAGAAGTTTATGCAAGTAAATGGGGAATAGATGATTTATTATCTATCCCAATTAGATCTTCGAAGGATAAGAAACTGACTCTTAGAGGAAAGAAATTGCTTAACAAGGCTGCAAATAATGGATTACGAATATTGAATGGGAGGACAAAGGGGGATTGTGAGGGTAATTATACCTTTCCACTTAAAAATGGTGGTTCAGTCATTGACATCACCCTTGTTGATGTGTGGTCATTTAATAATGTTAAAAGATTTATGGTTTTGGAAAAATGGGAAAACAACCATTTTCCAGTAGCCATAACTATGGAGACAAGACAGGAAGGACAAAATTTTGCTTTAAGGGAAAATTCTGAAGATGCAAATAAGCATGTTTATAATAAACAGGAAAAAATAAAGTGGGCTCCTGTTAACTATACAAAGATAAATGAGTTACTGTCCAATAACATTATGATTAAAGAAAAGGCAGGACAAATTATCAGTATGGGAATTTACAAAGATAACAGGGATTGGACATACATTTTAGAGGGTATTTTTTAAATCATAATTGAATCCTTAAGTAAAGAGGTTAGGGAGAGATAGTTTCAAGGGACAGATTTAAATAAAGGATGGTACGACAAAGAGTGTAGGAATTATAAAACATTAGTAATAAAAGTGTGAATGTGTAATAAAGGATCCTTTAATGTGGGGATAAGGGAAGCCTACCTAAGGCTTAGGAAAGAATATAAGAGTTTGCTAACAAGAGAAAAGTACCAGTTTAAAAAAGGGCTGTGGATTAGCCTACATGAGGCTATCAGAAGTAAGGACTTTAAGAAGTTCTGGAATCTGGTAGCTTATGGTACAGATAATAGAGATCTAAATATAGATGGGATAATTATGCCACAGGTGTGGTATAAGCACTATAATACTTTATCTGGAAGTGAGTTAGAAGGAAGGAAGGAAGGAAGGAAGGAAGGAAGGTAATAATATGGTTAGAGAGCTAGAGCCCAGGAAGGAAAAGGTGGGTAATAGTATGGATAGAGAGATAGAGCCTTGGGTGATGGTTACAGAAGAAAAAGTGGTCTGGGCAATAAATGAACAAAAAAAAACCAATAAAGTACTTGGGCCAGATGGCATATCAGCAGAAGTATTTAAAGCAAACCCGGAGTGGTGGGAAAAAATGTTGGCACCACTGTTTACACATATACATTTTATTTATTTATTTAATTATTTACTTGTTTGTTTATTTATTCAATTTTGGTAACCACGTAGGCCCACTGAGCCCTGAAGTTCCCTTTTTCAAGGGCAACCTGGAATTAGTTACATAGGTATAAAAGTACAATAAAGGAAACAATGTCACAGTGTAAAATAACATTGGTGGAACATCAAGTACATGGATAAACAAAAAAATTAGTTACAGGAGAAGACAGTTACAGAAATAGATAAGGGTAGCAGTGTAGCAATCAGGAGAGAGCTAATACATAATACAGCAGTGCATGGCTTAGTTTTAATAATCTTCAGATGCCAAAAAGTTGGAGTTAAGGTTTAATTGTTCCCTTATTTAAGAAAGGGGACAGAACAAACCCTGTGTGCTATAGACCAATTACATTGTTATGTGATTCTATTGTAACCGGCATATGCCCATTTTTGTAACATGGATATACATATGCCTCTACGGGTTCGGGGAAGGTTGAGGTTACCTGGCACAAGAGACCTAGGTTTGACTACTCTGCACAGGGGCACCCAATTAAATACAACCACAGGAAGCAATAACTGTAATGTCCAGAACCAGAATTGGGATTTTTCAGTGTGGCTTTATTTATTAACTCACTGAACACAAACAAAGCTCTGTATGGTCCCCCCAAAGGGCTACGTAGCTGTAATGCAGATTAGAGGTTAAACACAGCGGTCCTTTGGAGAATGAACACTTTACAATTGTCTGCTTTTGGACCCACCAGGCACTCAGCCCGGACTTTGCATGCGCATTGGATACACAGCCCGACTGGCCCGGCTCCCCTGCCAGCCACTCTACTGATGGTCCACTTGGCAATGAACCCAAACTCTACTTGGAAAGACATCCCATCAAACAAGGAAGCTCCCAAACTGTGGCTCCCCACACCACTTGAAGTCTGTGACTCTAGAGAGATTTTGTTTTCGTACTTCCAATTGAAACTCCCTCGAACAAGGAGTAATGTTCCCATCCTGTGGCTCCCCACCGGCTTGAAGTCTGCGACTCCTAGAGATTTTCAAGTTGCGACTACGTCTGGGTACCCACCCCATCACTGGCCAAGTGCATGAGGCGAGTAGCAAAAACAGAAGAAACTGTGAGGTGGACCTGGTTACTAAAGATGGGGATCTATCCACCTCCAGCTCCCACAGCCCATACCCGCCATTTCTCTGAACACACAGAAACGCCAGAACTGTAAAACTGTAGATTGCATGGTGGATGAACTGATGCACCCCCTCTACTGTGAACTCTAAATCCATTTAAACTTTAAACTGACTGCTCCATTTGTTCGTCCTAGTGTATATAGTGCTCTCAAACAGCAGTCCCCAATAAAACCATTTGAAACTTGAAACTGAATTGACTGCTCCATTTGTTCGTCCTAGTGTATATAGTGCTCGCAAACAGCAGTCCCCAATAACATTTCCTGACTGAAAAAAAACAGTTGTTTGCCCCTTAAACTGGAGCCAAACACTCACCCAAACGTTGCAGGGCCCCACAGGTGAAGTCCTTTAACCTTTTCTGTATACCCAAACAGACAAAGTAATTTCAGGCAGCTTCTTTCCTTGGTGGGAAAAGGGGATTGCCCCTGGAACCCACAGAGACCTTTTCCTACCCCCCCCCGGAGGGAGGGGGCACTGAGACCGAGGGGACGGTCTCCACCACTTGAAGAATGGTGAAACACAGAACAACTTCCTTCTGTGTGGAGGCAAAACTCAAACTACAGTCTAATGCTTCCTTCTTGCTCAAGGACAAATGGAAGACTGGCTTTCAAATTTCCAAAGTTCTAGAACTACTCTGAGCTGAAGATTCCAACTGTGGCTCATGCAGCTGTAACAATTCTACTATGATGTCATCCCTCTAGTCTCAGCTGTGACTGAGGACAGAGTGAGACAGTGTGAAACCCATTTAACTGGAGTTTCACAAGCTGCCTTCCCTGCCTACCACTAGGTCTTACTGGGATTCTAGTAACCCCGGGTAACAAAGGGGTTACACTATGAAATTGTATACAAGAATTATTTTACAGATTTTAGAATTTTGGACAGTAGAACAGAAGATTCTGTCAGTATGTCAGGCCAGATTCAGAAAAACTTATAGTACAGTAGATCATATATTTGTATTAAATTATCTGAATCAAAAATATGTTGAGCATCATAAAGGACATTTATATATGGCATTCCTTGATATCCATGCTGCTTTTGATAATATTAATAGAAAGATCTTATGGTAAATATTAGAAGATCTTAATATTGAAGGTAGGTTACTTTCAATATTGAGAATGTTACACATGGATACCTCAATTAGGATTAGGGCAACAAGATATGGGTTACTGACAGACAAAGTATATATAACTAAGGATGTAAAACAAGGTTGCTTGCTGGCCCCGTTACTGTCTGCCATATATATTGATATACTGGTTAAGAAGCTAAAAAAGATTGATACACACAGTCCAATGATAGCTAACCAAGCGATACAAGTTTTATTGTATGTGGATGACATTGTTCTTTTATCTAGAACACCAATTGGATTTGAAAAGAGCCTTAAATAGTACAGTTGAACATTTAAAGTTTTTGCAATTAAAGTTAAATGTAATGAAAAGAAAAGTGATGATTATGGGGAAACGGAAGGCAAAAACTAGGAAATGGCCTCTTAGCAACTTTGAGATTGAACAAGTGACAAGTTTTACTTACTTGGGAGTAACATTTTATTATAATGGAACGTGGAAAAATCATATGGAGAAAATTAAAGGAGCAGGGATAGAATCCGTAAAAGCTATAAACAGATTTGCAAATTGCTTTGGGGGAAATTCCTTTACAGCTATGAGAAGGGTTTTTGAAGCCAAAATAAATAGCCAGACTCTTTACTGTAGTGAAGTATGTGGTCCTTTAGCTAATGTAAAGAACGTAGAGAGGGTACAAAACTTTTTTATTAGACTCATATTAGGACTACCAAGGGATACCCCAATGGCAATATTCAGACTGGAAACTGCGATGGTTAGTTTGGAACAACTGATTCTTAACAGAATGTTGAGTTACTGGGAAAATAAAACACAAATGGAAAATATGAGATTGCAGAGGTAAAGTTGGGAAGAAACTAAAAGATTGGATCATAAGTATTCTTGGTTCAGTCATCTTAAGTATGGGCTGATGCACTTGGGTATGATGCCTATTTGGCACCAAGAACAGAAGGAATTAGTAACTGGATATGTTAAAGAAGTTAGGCAAAGAATAACAGATGTATATTTCCAAAAAGATATGGAAAAAATAGGGTTTTTGCCTAGCATAAGAATTTATAAAAAAGAGAAAATATATGAGAAAACTGCGTATTATTTGAAAGTGGTAGAAAATAGAAAATGATAGGAATTTAATCTGTTTGTTGAGGTTGGGGTTTGTAAACAAGCAGAAGGGATGGAATAGTTTTTGGACTTGAACCATTGATAATGAATTTTGTAATTATGATATAAATGAAAGAAAAACAGTTATTCATTTATTGTTATATTGCCAGCTGCTGACACTGAAAAGAAGTAAATATATTTAACCCTGTATTAATGTTCATGATACAACATAGGATAAAGTGGGGAAACTCCTGTATTCAGATAAACAAGTTATTTGTTATACATTGACGAAATTTGCATATAACATGTTTTTTATGCTGGACAAGTAGCATACAAGGGTGTTACTGAGCAATGACAACTGTATTTTGAGGTTCTTGTCTGTTTTTAATGATTTGTATGTGATGAACTGTTGGTTTTATACATGCTTTTGTATTAATAAAAAAATCTGAATCTGAATCTTATTATTGGGGGGAATTATTAATTTAGAGTTTATGAAATAATTTATAAAAACAGGTTCATGACCCCGTTGACCTTCCATGGTGGAAATGCAGGGCAACCCAGCCCCGGTTCAGGGGAAGGGTGTAGATTGCCTTATTATTTAAGACAACTATTTATTTAGAGTTTACAGAATAATTTGTAAAAACACGCTCATGATCCGTTGACCTTCCATTGTGGAAGTGTAGGGCAACCCAGCCCCAGTTGGTTGGGTGGTCATTTTGTTCCTGTGCTTCGATTCTCCTTTCAAGTTTAAAAAATGTGAAGACCGTGCACTTATATAGTACTCATTTTTTGAGGGTGTGTACAAGAGAAAAATGTTTATGCTGATTCACTCCTGCATATGTTTATGATAGAGATTATCAAAGGCATTTAGGAGAATTATTTACTTTGAGAACACAGAATGGTGTATAAAAATATGATCATGACCACATTGTCCTTCTATGGTAGAATTACAGTCAGACACTACACTCCTTTAGGGGTGGGTTGTAGATCGCCTTAGCACTCATTTTTTAAGTGTGTGTACAAAAGAAAAACTTTAATGTTGATTCACTACTGCACAAGTTTATGATAGAGATGATAGAGGAATTTAGGAAAATTATATGCTTAGAGAACACAGAATAGTATATAAAAATATGCTCATGACCCCACTGACCTTCTATGGCTAAATTACAGAGAGACACTACACCCCTTTGGGGGTAGGTTGTACGTCACCTTAGTATTGGGGAGAATTATTAATTTAGAGTTTATAAAATAATTTGTAAAAACATGCTCATGACCTTGTTGACCTTCCATGGTGGAAATGCAGGGCAACCCAGCCCCAATTCAGGGATGGGGGGTAGATCACCTTAGTATTGAGGAGAACTATTTATTTAGAGTTAACAGAATAATTTGTAAAAATATGCTCATGATCCTGTTGACCTTCCATTGTAGAAGTATAGGGCAACCCAGCACCAGCTGGTTTAGTTGTCAATTTGTTCCTATGTTTCAATTCTCCTTTCTAGTTTAAAAAGTGTGAAGACCACACACGTACATAGTATTCATTTTCCGAGTGTGTGTACAAAAGAAACACTTTTATGTTGATTCACTCCTGCATAAGTTTATGATGGAGATGATCAAGGCAACATGGGATCTAATTAAAAGAAAGGATATTACACTGTCAGAGCTCAGAAGACACTTGGACCAGTTCATCCAAGTGCTGCAACTATGCAGGTCAGGCGCCCATGGGTTTTCCACCAGGTTTCTGTGTTCTGGTGGTTTCCCCTTTGCTGATTCTTCTGGGCACATGTGCTTCAGTAATCTAAAACTAGAGAAACCCCTAAAGCACTTTCAAAAATGTTTACAAACCATAGAAAACTTTCTTTAGCTTTTGGGGTTGCTAAGTAACATCTACCTTTTGCCCTATGAGTCACATAGTCATGTGACGGTTACTGTCCAATCACGCCCTATCACCCTGCAGCAGAATCTTTAAAAGGAACTGTGTAGGAGAACCGGTTTGACCCCATTAGAAAAGAGAAATGGGAGCCGACCAGGTCCATATGAGAAAGCCATTCCATCGAAAAGTGAGTACTGCTTAAAGAAGCTTAAAAGTAAACATTGTTTAAACAGAATGTACTGCCATTTAAAGGAACAGAGATAGTAAAGGATGCCAGACAACTGAAAGTAGTAACTACTTTTGAAAACACAGGAAAGCTGAAGTGGTCTCTCTCTCTCTTTGGTTAAAAAATGAACTGTGAAATACCTATGCAAATGTATTCATTCAGTTAACCAGCAAACGAGTGATATATGTATGCATGTTAGAGGAAATATGGTGAATTTAGAATAATGACAAGCTTACCATTTGTCATTGCTTTGCAGTTTAACTCGTGAGGAGCTGCCCTAATTAAATGAATGAAAACATTTGGGAGACTATAACTATTTGACTATTTGAACATTTAATATAACCTGCATTCATTTTGAAGTGAGCAACAGGGACAACATTAATAATGATAGGCTAAAGAAAGAATGTCAGTGGTTAACCTTGTGTATTTTACTTCATTATTTCTTTAGGAGAGATACACCCTAAAAGAATGCTAAGGAGAACTAACATATTTCAATTGTCCTTGACTTAAAAGTGAACATAAATAAATGGTAACTAGAGATACATATTTAAGCATTTATAAATGATACCTAAAGACAGATTGTAGCTTATATCTGGTTTATTTAGACTTTATACTGACTTCTCTCATGAAATATGGGCACCACTAAAAATAATCTGAAATATGGAAAGAAAGTTTTTTAAATAATATGGTGAGATACAAGTTTATGTTTGATTCTGAACTTCACATACTCTCATTTTCCAATTTGGACAGTATTTAGTTTGGTATTTCTGTTTTTTTACACAGAACTATATAGGAATTTAATTTATTATTGAGGATTTAAACTATACAAGTCACAGTGAAGCAACCTATGTTGAGGTTATTTGTTCCAAGTATAAATTTATATATTTTTTGTACTTTAAAACTGTGATACTTATATTTATATATATTTTTAATGTTTTCTAGTTCAGTGATTTATCACTGATTAAGGATCATAATCCGAAATGTTTGATGTGGGTACTGTACATAATTGAATCTAAATGTCTATATGAATGAAATTACCCATTAAATAAACTTTATACACTTTGGGTGAGTGGGCTCCATCATTACCATATCCCTCTATCTAGTATTAGCCTTGATTTGTTAAGGGGCCACTCCCTGATTATCACTTTTTCTGTTTTTACTGAGGATGGCTGGGCTGGAACCCTTTCTTTTGTTTTTCTTTTTCCCCTTAGGACCCGGCATTTCTTTCTTTTCTCTTTCTAGGCAGTGCTAGCTGTATGGGTGGAAACAGAGGAGTAATTGAGCCACAGGTGTAGTGGGTAGAAAACGCAAGGGAAAAAGAACTAACCAAATCAGGAGTGATATTGGTATTGTTTAATTTTACTTACTTTTCTCCAGTAAGCTGTTCTTCTCTAGTCAGGGAACGGTGGTCCAAGGAACATGGATTAAAATCGGGTGATTGCTTTGGGATTGTTTGTGATTGTTTTTCACTGTAGAGCAGCAGGGATACAACCGCCCACCCCATCCCTCCCACCCTGGGCTAGTTCAACTTTATAGGTGGTTAGTCAAGAAACAGTGTACTACTTCCTGATTTAGCTCAAGGCAGGAGGGACTACAGCAGCACCATATAAACCAAGTAATAGTGGTATTGAGACTGTAAGCTTGCATAGCATCAGAGGACACAGGAGGGCAGATTAAAGCAGCAAGGAAGGGATAAAAAAATAGGGTGAGTCTAACACAGTAAAGAGATACAAAGAGTACAGGAGAGGGTCATTAGTTGTAGTGGGCATAGTTATTAAAGAGAGAAGATGAAGGGGTGGTGCAGTGTAGTGGGTGCAGGACTGCAGTATTCAGGAGAACATTCTGGATCATGCGGTGCTTCCTCATCTGTAAGTACCTCTCTGGGTTGAGGTGGGAAGTTGTCTGTCTCTGTGCCGAGTTGGCCAGGTTACAGGGGACCTTTACCCCCACCCAGAGGCCACCATGTCCACAACCCTGAACCTCAGAAGGTGCCCAGGAGGAGGGGTGGTTGACCGACATTGGGATCAAGGAGAGTGTGGGGGGGGTCTAAAACATATCCCCCAACCGGTGCAGCTAAGTAACCCCTACACTGTTTTGGAGGAGTGGAAGAGCCCAACAAGCACACCCACAACTGAGACTAAGGAGGATGAGCAGGTCCTCCATGATGGAGCCCCAGGGATGGAGGGCAGAGGACCCCAGAGGAAGAGGAAGCTACTCCTGGTGGGGGACTCAATTGTCCTGGGAGTGAAGTTTGGGGCACCTAGCAGTGGGGAGAGAGAGAGGTTAAGTGCCTCCCAGGAAGCACTGCATGGAGGGATGGGAAGCGGATCCATAGGATCACAAGGACTATAGTAAGGAGGGAGGAACTGGATGTCATTGTCCACCTGGGGATAAATGACCTGGCAGGGGACAAGGTGGAGATAGCCAGAGTCCAGGATGATTTCAGGAAGTTGGAGGGAGCCTGAAGCAAATAGCTCACTCCATTTCCTTCTCAGAGGTACTACATGTCATTGGCATGCGGAAGGCTAGGTCACTCTGCATCCAGATATTCAATTCCTGGTTGAAGGAATGGTGTGGAAAGGAGGGTTTAGGCTTCATGGGGGACTGGGGCCCCACCTGGAAGGATGTGAGTCTGTATAAAGATGATGGCATACATACATCCAGGAAGGGGACTTTAGTCCTAAGTGAGAAGCTTGAATGCTTCTGCAGTAAGAATTTAAACTGGCCAAGGGGGGAGCAGGAGGGTCAAGAGGCTTAGTATCCTCTCTCCATGTACATGCTCTTCACAAGTACCCAAAGAGTGGATAGACAGATAGAGGGAAGAAGACAGGAGGGATCAGGGAAAAAGAATGCCCAGGAAGGAGGGGGGGTACTTAGGGCAACAACACAGGGGAAGGAAGTCACATCCTGGAGAGCCATGTGTGCCAATGCCTGGAGCCTTAGTAACAGGTTGGAGGACCTGGAGGCAGCCATGGTACAGTTGAACCTGGAGATTGTGGCCAACACAGAGACCTGGTGTAAGGATAACCACGACTGGGAGATGGCCATACCAGGCTACAATCTATTCAGGAGGTACAGGACAGGCGGGGAAGGGGAGGTGTGATGCTTTATGTGAAAGATAACATAAAAGCCGCAGAGTTTCAAGGGGAACAAGAGGAAGATACTGTGGGTTAAGCGTGATAGAAAAACAGGGTCAGCCATCTGCACAGGGGTAATTTACAGACCACCAGCCCAGTGAGAGGAGATGGATAGGGAGATGATGCTGGCTATCCAAAGGATGGTGCACAAGGGGAAGTAGTGCTGGTTGGCGACTTTAATATTCCAGATGTGGACTAGAGTCTCCCAGCAGCATCAGACAGGAGCAGGTTTATCCTGGACTCCCTTCAGGGAGCCTTCCTAAAACAACTGGTCATGGAACCTAAACGGCAGGAAGCACTACTGGACCTGGTGCTCACAAAAGGAGACAGTGTGACAGGGATCACAGTGGGGGAGCACCTGGGGAACAGTGACCACCAGTTAATATAGTTTAGCATAATTGAAGGGACAGAAGCCGGCCACACAAAAATGTAAATCCTTGACTTTTGGGAGGCAGATTTTGGGAAAATGTGGAAATGCTTTGAAGAGACATTAATGGGACTAGAAAGTAAATTAGGGGTGGAGGAACAGTGGGCAGTATTCAAAACAAGGCTAACAAGGGCAACACAATTTTGCGTAAAACAGGTTAGCAAGGGGAAAAGGAAGAGGAGACCATTATGATATTCCAAGGAGGTAGCAGAGAAAGTGAAAGCTAAAAAAAACTGCATTCAAACAATACAAAAAGACACAGGCAGAGGAGGACAGGGAGAGGTACCAGGAGAAATAAAGGTAGGCAGGGAGGGCAGTAAGGGAAGCCAAAGCACAAACAGAGGAGCTCATTGCGAAATCAGTAGTTAGAGGGGACAAACTCTTTTACAGGTACATAAGTGAAAAAAGGAAGACAGATGGAGGGATAGTGAGGCTGAAAGGGAAGGACAGGAGTAGAGTGGAGGATGACAACAACAAAGCACACATACTGAACAGATATTTCTGCTCAATCTTTACTGAGAAGGGGGTGGGGAATGTGCCAGAAGGGAGTAGAAAAGGTAGGAAGGGCACAGAAATGAATACAAGTCCTTTTCCCCGGGAAAAGGTCCTAAAGGAACTGGATGGAATAAGAGTCTATAAAGCTAAGGAGCCAGATGAGGTACACCCCAGGGTGCTGAGGGAGCTAAGATAGGTGGTGGCTGAACCTCTGGTAACCCTGTTTAGCCAGTAACTGGAAACAGGAGAGTTAACCAAAGGCTGGAGGACAGCTGAGGTAGTCCCCCTATACAAAAGCGGGAACAGAGAGGAAGCTGGAAACTACAGACCAGTCAGCCTGACCTCAATAGTGGGGAAGATCATGGAAACACTACTGAAGGAAAGAATAGTGGAACACCTGGTTGCCAATGGTCTACAGGACTCAAGGCAACATGATTTTACTGGGGGAAGGTCGTGCCACACTAACCTCATTGATTTTGTCAACTTTTTGACATGGGAGGTGGATGGAGGGGACACTGGACATGGTCTTCCCGGACTTCAGCAAGGTCTTTGACATTGTGCCACATAGAAGCCTGTTAACCAAGCTGGGGAACATGGGAGTGGGTAGGAGAGTGGTGTGGTGGCTGGGAAACTGGCTGGATTGTAGGACACAGAGGGTGGTGGTCAATGGCTGTCACTCTGCAGAGAGAAGGATGACCAGTGGGTGCCACAGGGATCAGTGCTGGGTCCAGTCCTCTCCAACATCTTTATCAGTGACATTACAGAAGACCTAGAAGGCAGAATTTGCCTGTCTGCTGATGACACAAAGCTCTGCAACAGGGTGGACATGCTGTAGGGTGTGGATTGAGAGATCTGCAGAAACTTGAGGACTGGTCAAGGGAGTGGCAGTTGAGACTGAATGTAAAGAAATGCAAAATAATGCACATGGGGCACAAAAACCCAGGAACAACATATCAGCTGGGG
Source organism: Neoceratodus forsteri (assembly GCA_016271365.2). Classification (NCBI taxonomy): domain Eukaryota; kingdom Metazoa; phylum Chordata; order Ceratodontiformes; family Ceratodontidae; genus Neoceratodus; species Neoceratodus forsteri. The sequence goes on along the minus strand of CM028129.1, from coordinate 1,011,828,089 downwards.
GGGGTCTGGGAAGCTATAGAATGCTCCAAGTCTGATGACCTCAAGGTAGGGAGTCAGTGTGACAAGGCAGCAGAAAAAGCCAATAGGATGCTGGGTTGCATAGGCAGGGTTATCACCAGCAGGAAAAGTGAGTTCATAACTCCACTGTACAAGACACTAGTGAGACCACACCTCAAGTACAGTGTCCATTTCTTGAGGCCTTACCTGTGTAAGGACATAGACAGGATGGAAGCGGTTGAGAGGAGGGCAACCAAAATGGTGCAAGGATTGCATTACAAAACCTATGGGGACAGCAGAAAGACTGAAATATGTACTCCCTAGAGGAGAAGAGGGAGAGGGGGGAAATGATTGAGACATATGAAAAAATTACTCACCTTAGTAATGTTGTTTCTTCTAATGGAGTCTTGCTGAATTCTGACTATTGCAGTTAGGTCCTGCCTTTCAACTGCCCCGGAGAACAAAGAGTTAACTTTCCATGGTCAGCATAGAATGTTCAGCACGAGCTCGGTTGAAGCCCCTGTCTGCTGTTGTTTAAACTCCAACCGTCAGATCTTTATGAGCAATACTCACTAGAAGTTCTGTGTGGAAACTGCAAAACTCACACTAGCCAACTGGCAACTAAATTTATTAAAAAGGGTTTTTTTGGTTTCAAAGCAAAAACTCAAGTCAGGAAACCCAAAAAACAAAACACAACACACACCCAAAGTAAATGAGGGTGAAAAGAGGGACACCCTTAGGGTGCCAACACTGCTCCTGCCCACCCACATCCCTAAAACCAGGTTCTGAGAGGGGAGGCGGGGAGGAGGTCAGAATACAGCAAGACTCCATTAGAAGAAACAACATTACTAAGGTGAGTAATTTTTTCTTCAAACAACATGAAGTCTTGCTGAATTCTGACTATTGCAGACTACCAAGCAGTACCTCCATGGAGGAGGGACAGAACCTACTTTGGGAATAGGCTCTGAAGTACTGCTGTGCCAAACCGAGCATCACTCCTAGCCTGGATATCCAGAGAGTAATGCTTGGTGAATGTATGGACTGTTTTCCAGGTGGCTGCTTGACAAATTTCTAGGATAGGAATATCCCTGGCAGTAGCCAAGGAAACAGCTGTACCTCTAGTAGAGTGAGCCCTCAGGCCTGAGGGTGGGGTTCTACCCAGTTTTTCATAGCAGAATTGTATACAAGAGACAATCCACCTGGCAATAGATCTCTTAGTGGCAGGTTTGCCCTTACCGACCTCTCCATATGTGAGGAACAACTGGAGGGACTCAAACCTGTGACCCTTGGTGCACTCTATGTAGTAGCTGAGGGCCCTTTTAACATCAAGCTGTGCAGCCTCCTCTCCAGAGGAGGAATGGTCATGATGAAAACAGGAGAGAAGAGACTGATTAAGGTGAAATCTGAAACCACCTTAGGCAAAAACTTCTTGTTAGTTCTTAGGACCACTTTATCTCTGTGGAAAGAGATGAAATCAGGCTCCACTGACAGGACTTGCAATTCACTGATACGCCTGGCAGAGGTAATGGCTACCAAAAACACAGTTTTCCAAGTCAAGTACTTAAGCTCTGCAGAGGACAAAGGCTCAAAGGGAGGTTGCATAAGCTGAGCAATGCAAACATTAAGGTCCCAAGCAGGAGCAGGGTCCCTAAAGGAGGGATTGGTGTGCAGCAATCCCTTAAACAGCTTACAAAACACAGGATGGGCTGACAGAGGAGAGGGCTTGCCTACTGACAGGAAGGCAGAGACAGCTGCTAAATGCACTTTAAGTGTAGCTGGCCTAAGGCCTAGGCCATTGAGATGGACCATATAGTCCAGAACCTTAGGCACCCAGCAGATTCTGGAGAAATATTCTTATTAGAACACCAAATAGTGAACCTTTTCCATTTAGAATTGTAAGTCTTTCTAGTGGAAGGCTTTCGAGAAGCCTTAAGGATATCCAGAACCCTTGGGAAAGATGCAGATCAGCAAACTCTAACTCTTCAAGAGCCATGCCTTGAGATTGAGAGACCCAAGGTTCGGGTACCAAATCCTCCCCTGAGAGGATGTCAATAGATTGTAATTCCTGGGAAGAGACAGGGGAAGGTGGACTGCTAAGGACAGCAACAGGGGGTACCAGGGCTGTCTGACCCAGTCTGGAGCAATCAAGATCACTTTGCATGGTTGTGACCTTATCTTGACTAACACCATGAACAGGAGAGGGAAGGGAGGAAAAGCATACAGAAATTTCCCTTCCCAATTCAGGATCAGGGCATCCAGGGAGACTGAGCCCAAGACTGGGGATCGGCAACAAAAGAGAGGAAGTTGGTGATTGTCTGGGGCTGCAGAAAGATCGATCTGTGGAGTGCCCCATCTCGAGAAAATCACTTTCAAAACTAGGGGATCTAGGGTCCATTTGTGATGGCCCTGGGATATCCTGCTGAGAACATCTGCTAGGACATTGTCCTTCCCTGGGAGGTGAACTACTATCAGAGAGGTTTGCAGGGAATAGGCCAGGGACCACAACTTCATTGCCTCTGTGCACAAGGCCATAGACTGAGTGCCTCCTTGCTTGCTGATGTACCACGTGGTGGTGGTGTTGTCTGTTCTGATCTGAACCACCTTGTTCTGTACAGATTTGGAAAAGGCTTGCAGTGCCAGAAACACTGCTCTGAGTTCCAAGAGATTGATGTGAAGCAGAGATTCTTGAGGTGACCACAGCCCTTGGGTGGTAAGATCCCCCAGGTGGGCTCCCCAGCACAGCAGGGAGGCATCTGTGGTGAGTATCACTGAATAAGACTGAGTGACAAAAGTAACTCCTTGTCTCAAATTGTCCTGATCCTGCCACCATTGCAAAGCCTGGATCAGGGTTCGAGTCACTGGGACAAGTTTGGTAAGGGAATCCTTTCTTTGGGACCAGAAGGCCCTTAAGTGGAACTGAATGTCCCTCATCTGGAATCTTGCTCCCTAGACCACTGCTGTGGAAGCTGCCATGTGGTCCAGAAGCTGAAGGAAATGCCTTGCTGGTCGAGACACCTGTAGGGTGAATGAAGAGGCCAGTTCCATAAGGGTCCTTGCCTGTCCGGGGGAAGGAAGGCTCTTGCCCTTACTGTATCCAGCTCCGCCCCTATGAAGGTGAGGAACTGTACTGGCTCGAAAACTGACTTTGGAAGGTTGAGGAGGAATCCTAAGGAAGTGAGCACTTGCTGAGTTATTTGCAGATGTGACTTGACTTAGTCTGGAGACTGGCCCACTATGAGCCAGTCGTCCAAATATGGAAAGATGGAGATCTTTTTTCTCCTTAGGAAAGCAACCACTACTGCCAGGCACTTTGTGAACACCCTTGGGGCTGATGTTAGGCCAAAGGGCATTGCTCTGAATTGATAGTGGCCTGAAGGCAACTCGAACCTGAGGTACTTTCTGTGGGAGCACCTGATGGGAATGTGAAAGTAGGCATCTTTGAGGTCCAAGGAGGCTAGCCAGTCCCCTGGCCTCAGAGAGTGCAGAATTATTCCCAGAGCCACCATTTTGAACTTTGGTTTTAAAAGGTGCTTGTTCAGATATCGTAGATCCAGGATGGGCTACCATTCTCCTATTTTTTTGGGGGGTTAGGAAGTACCTGGAGTACAGTCCTTTGCCCTTGTGTAGGGTAGGAACCCTTTCTATGGCTCTGAGAGCCAGGAGGGAAGAAACCTCTGCCTCTAGGGCAAGGGTATCTGATGGGTTTGTAGGTGGAAAGGATCTGGTTCTCATCTTGGGAAATTTTCTGAAGCTGAGAACCAGTCCCTGGCTTACTATTTCCAGGACCCACTTGTCTGATGTCAGAGACTTCCAGTCCTGGACAAAGTAAGCCAGCCTGCCCCTAGGTATTGGAGAATCAGCCGGGCAGACCCATCAGGGTGTCTGCTTGGCAGGGGCTTTAGGCTGAGGGGTGGAAGCAGATCTGCTCATTCCCCATCTGCCTCTCCCTCTGAAGAACCCCCTCTGAGCATAGAAAGAAGAGGAGGCCTGGGCTTGGTAAAAAGGCCTTTGAAAAGGCCTGCCCCTGCCCCAGGGCTGCTGCCTTTGAGGAGTGGCTTGCCTTTCTTTGGCCTGAGCACTCCTGTAGGTGGTCCTGTACTTGTCCATCTTTTTCATGTAGTTCTCTGTCTGCTCCCCAAACAGAGAATTACCAATGACAGGGAAATCCATGGCCTTAGCCTGGGTATCCTGTGATAGGCTAGTACATCTGAGCCAAGCCATCCTCCGAAGGGCCATAGATGTAGCCATGACTCTAGATGAAACATCATTGGATTCCACAGCAGCATGAAATTGCACCTTGGATACCTCAATCCCATCCGCAGCCACCTGCTCCAGTTCCTTGGCAAGCTGGTCAGGGGCCTGTTTAGCCAGAGCCAGAACAGTGTCCCATCTGGACTTCTGGTATCTAGCTGTGTAGGCCATATAATTAGCTTGCCTGAGTCCCAAAGATGCTGCCACATACTGCTTCTTTGCCATGGCATCAATCCTCCTGGAGTCCTTATCTGGGGGGTGTGATGCCAAGGGAATATTTGCCTTATCACAGGCAGCAGCCTGCACTACCCCAACATGGCTGCATTGCTGAGAAAGGAATTCCATGTCCGAGCCTGAAAGGATGTACCTCTTGTCCATTCATCTGTCCACAGGAGGTATGGAGTTAGGAGTCTTTAGAATTTTAATTGTCTATTTCCCAAAAGATTTATGGAGGGGAATAGACAGTGTCCTGGACTCTGGGATGTCCATCATTTCAACAAAGTCAGGCTCCTCCTGATCCTCTACTGCTTCTTCCATTGGAAGCTGGAGGGTTTCAGCCACTTTTTTGTAAAACATAAAGTGGGAAGGGGACTCAGAAAGCCTAGGAGGAGAAACACCTGAAGATCTGTCTGGGGAGATGTCCGGGTCAATAGGCACATCCAGACTTTCATAATCACCATCATCATCCTCATACTCTCCCTCTTCCTCCTCTGGTTCATAAAATTCTTCTGAAGTGTAATCCGGAACCGGGGGAACCAACCGAACCGAGCCCCTGCCAGATGGTGCCGGTTCGGCCGGAACTGAAGTTAGCGATTGCACTATCCTTATCGCTTTGGCTATCTCATCAGTGGTTGGAGAATGAATTTGTGGATCCGAACTGGATGATTTTTCTCTTCTCTTCCTTTTAACCAGAGCCGACTCCTCAGAATTGGCTCTCCTTTTGCCCGAAGAAGTTTCACCCTGGTCAGAGGGCACTCCTTCTGGTTCTGTCGGAACCAAACCGGGCTGGCCATCCGGGTCAGCGGACTTCTCGGCTTCCCTTTCCCTCAGTCTACCTACTCTCTTATCCAGGGTAGCTTTGGGAAAACTCTTACAAATTTGGCAGTCTGAATCGAGGTGGTCAAACCCCAGACAATAAACACAGGTGGTGTGGGGATCAGCCTTAGCAAAGGCTCCCCCACACACACTGCGTGTTAAAACCCAATGGGCCCGTTTTTTTTTCTTGGGTTTCTCAGACATGGCCAATCCTAACCAAAACTTACCCTTTTTTTGGCAATCCGCCAGGCAAGACTCCCCTATCGGTTCCTGACCACGTTACGGGTCTTGGAAAAAAACGTAATTAAATCCATTTTTTTTAGAACTGATATGGACCGGTTACCAAACTTTTTAAGACTAAACTGATCAGTTCAACCGAACTGATCCAAAATTTACAAGTTCCACACAGAAACTAAATGTAAAACCTATCTAGTACTCACGGTACCACAGACAGAGACTTAAACCGACAGATTCGGTAGCATAAAATCGGACGAAACTGAGTGAAAAACGACACTTTAACCGACTTTTTTGAACCGAACAAAGGAGAAATCTCCGGAGCAACTGTTCAGTGAGGCAGAGTAAAGAATCTGATGGTTGGAGTTTAAACAACAGCAGACAGGGGCTTCAACCAAGCTCGCGCTGAACATTCCATGATGGCCATGGAAAGTTAACTCTTTGTTCTCCGGGGCAGTTGAAAGGCAGGACCTAACTGCAATAGTCAGAATACAGCAAGATTTCATGTTGTTTGAAAAGTACCTCACAGGGAGGAACAAGGTGCAGGAAAACACAATTTTTCATAGAAAAGATGTTCCAGGACTAGGGAACATGGGATGAAACTGGAGGGAGGGAGGTTCACAGAGAATGTGAGGAAGAATTTCTTTACAGAGACGGTGGTGGACAAATGGAATGCCCTGCCGGAGGAGGCAGTGGGGGCGGAAACAATTACAGCATTTACAAATGCATGGGATAGGCATCAGGGGATCCTGGTAGGCAGAGGAAGGGGACAACCTAGTTCTAGAGAAGTTTGAAGAAGCAAAGTACATGGGCACATGGGCAGACTTGGTGAGCCATAGGCCCTTATCTGCCATCAACATCTATGTAGCATCAGGACCAGGAACTCGATCTGTGAGAAGGGAGGTTATAGCCCAACTGACCTTTGCAGCAGTAATAGTACCTGCAAATGAGGTACTCTGTTTGGCAGAAAGATGCAGAATGGGAACATCTTGTAGATACTACGTAATTACATTTTGAGAATCAGAGCCAGCAGGGGATGAGCAGTATAAGCATTTATGATAATGTCTAAAAGTTTCAACAATTTCTCGGGGTTTAATGATAAGATCAGCTGAATCCTCTAACTTTAGCCCTAAGACCACCCGAGCAGATTCCTGCTGCCCGAGCCATAAAGTTATAATTTCCCTGCATGTTCCCCATGCTCCAAATAGCAAGTTATATCACAAAAAGATAGCTAGTTCAGCTTTTTCCCATTAGAAAAGCAAGGTATTTGGAGTGAAGGGAGTTAAGGGTCTACCAAATATGTTCCAGTGTGGTGTGGAAGACAGAGAAGCTTCTATGGTTTTTATTTGGGACAGCAGATCAATCAACTGCTTTTGACGTTCTTTAACCCGTTTAGTAGCAAGGTGAATGCATTTGCCCCTAATTGCTGCTTTAGCAGCACCCCAAAGTACATCCAGAGTAGAAACCAAGTTAGTATTAGTTTCAAAAAAGGTTCTAATAAAATATCTTAAGGTATTGACTGCTGTAGCGTCTCGTAATAACTGAGTGTTAAGCGGCCATATAACATCTCTATCAAAGCACCCAGGGTATTGTAGCCACCACTCCTGGAACATTTTCCTGATTTATTAAAAACAATGTCTAGTCTGGAAAATGAATGATGCGGGAAGAATAAAAAGTGTAACTGCATTCCATGAAATGGAGCAATCACCAGGGGTCTATAAGCCCTAGAAAATCCATAAATTCTCACAGGCCCTGCTGTGCCAGAGAAAGTCCATTTTTAGTGGTATGATCTATCCAGATCAAACTGGAACACTATATTCCAATCACCACTTATGATGATTGAGAAATTTGTATAAGTGAGGCTAAATGAGTAAAAAACTGAGGGTTATCAAAAGTTGGATCGTCCATATACTGAACCCAATAACACCTCATGCAAGCCTAATCTACTGCACCACGAAGGAAGATATAATGTCCCTCTACATCCCAGTTATCCATAATAAGTTGAAACAGAAGTCACCTTGCAATAAGAATAGAGACTGGCAGTATAGCCTAGAGATTAGTGTAATGAGCTGTGAATGAGCTTGGTGCACCAGCAGACCTGGGTTTGATTCCCACAACCTCCACTTGCATACTGTGTGACTCTGAACAAGTCACTTAACCTCCTCAGTGCTCCCAGGTCACCCCTGAAAATACACACTTGTGCCTAGTGGGCCTTACCTGATTACCAAAAGCATAAGTAAAAATAAATAAATAAAACCCCTCTCTCTTTAGTGCTATTGCCTGCACCATAGACCTGACCAACCCAGTGTTTTCTATAAAAAAGGTATTCTGTTCTCTCCGTAAGTGAGATTCTTTTATGTAAGCAAAGTCTGTACCCTTCTGCTTCAGGTGTTTACGTATGGCATAGCATTTTTTAACATCCTGAGTGCCCTTTACATTCCAAGTAGTGAATATAAAAGGACTTCCCATGGATTTAAACTGAGATACTGTAAAAGTTATACACCTATAAAACTACTGCATATTAAGCAATAAAATTCCACTGGCAGTACTCCCCCTCCCCTTATTAAGTTTATCCTAAACCTCAAAATATAACAAGAGAAATGTATTAAACACACTCAACAGACTCAAAAGGGAACCACATCAATCAACGAGCAACAAAGAGAAGTTTTCAGTCCCGATCCCGAGGACCATTATTCCGATCTTAGAAGGTCCGCAATTAAACCCCACCAATACTCTATGTAACAGCAGGCTCCACAGTCCCCTGTCAGAAAATTGGTTAAGGATATGTTGGCAGTCTAAAAACTGAGGAATTTAAAGATAAAAGGCTGAGGTTTTCCCCCTCTGCAGGCATGGGCCTAAGAGCTCGGTGAGCCTATTTAATAATGTATTGCAGTCTGTTAGGTGATGGGCTGCTGATCTTATCACAAAAACGCTGTATAAAACAAATGGCATCTATCCCTTCACTCCATTCCGGTAGCCCAATAAGCACCAAATTATTTTGTCTACTTCACCCCTCCTGATCATCCAATTGATCTTCTAATTTCACAAGTTTTTGAAGCAAATACATCAGCTCGGAGTCTGCTTTAGCACACCAGTCCTCCACAGAACTTATCTGACTTTCAGCATCTCCTACCCAGCGCGTGAGCTCAGCAAGCGCTGGGCAGAGAGCTTTCATATTGTCGGATAAGTGAAGGATGATGTCTCATTAAGGAACAAGCTCTTGCAGGAATCTGTCCACAGTTAAAAGTCCAGAATCTTTGGTGCTTGGGAGGGCTGGGTTAGAGTCTTGCTTTGGCGTCTTTGGTCTGTGGTCCTTCCCGGGGGTGGATGGCGGAGTATGATGCACTTGCTGGGATTCACCACTATGTCCATTTTTTCAGCTATTTCCTACCCCAAATGAATGCTGACCAAGTAAGAAAGTAATCCCGACCAAAATAACTTGCTGTAAAAGTAATGGGGATACACTTTGAAAAAGAAAATTTAAGATGGAGAAGTGGAGTTGCTAGGAAAAGCTGGTGGTAGTTACTGCTGGCGCATCACATGACTCCAACCAGGTATTTGTTCTGTTGCTTTGTCCCCGAAAATCCCACCCCCTGAGAATGCTGGTATGAAAGACATGAGTCCTGACTGTAGACGCACTGGCGCATGTCACAGCCAAACATCTAACTGCTTCCTCCCCTCTACACACTGTCAGTCCCGTGCTGTTGACTATGCATCCACAGGCACCGGTAATGGGGCGATGTGACAGCCCTCCTCCCTTGGAGGAGGACAGCATCTTATGTAGTGCTCAAACCACTTCCCCCCAGCTGGCCCCTGATGGCCCAGGCTTATTCTGAACCCAGGTCACTGGTGTTGTGGGTGGTAGCACTACCCTAGTGCCGACAAGCCTACTAATGAGTCATTGTTTGAAGTTCAGTACCCTAATTCTTTAAATTTTGTGTGAGTCACACACCACAGGGGTATTCTTGTACTTACTTGTGCTGTATGTCCCCAGCAAAAATGTTCCATTTATATTCTATGTAATCAATTGCAGGTCACTCCTGAAGAAGGGACATGTCTCAGCAAGCCCTAACCCATTAACATAATTTAATAAATAAAAAAATAAATAAAACTCTTCTGCCATGAAAATAGTTACCTTCCTGGTTAGAAGGGTGGAATTTGGGAATCTCAACTTAAAATGCCTTAAACAAAGCACCACAGGATAGCATGCATACCTCCCCCACCCCTCACCCTTGCTGGCAGTGGCAGCCCATGTTATGGCCTGAGCAAACATAGCTCTCTACCATGCCACCCTGTGCAGTCTGCACTATTGTGGTCTTTTAAAACACTGAAAATGGTGCTCAACATTGAGCGACAACCTTGGTTTTGGTGGCTAGCTCCTCCATCCCCTCCTGCCGTAGGATCAGCCATCACCCTAAACCAACAGGTACCTATAAAGATTAAGAAGGGGCATATTACTATGACAACAACTGTAGTCATGTGCAGGGCAACTTAGTGCCATGTGGTACACACATATGAACATACAAACATATGAATGTGCTGGCAGAAACAGATCACACAGTCTATCAAAGTTTGCTCGAGTGTGCAGCTAGCACTCCTAGTTTGCAGCTGCCCCATCCCCCCTCCCCCTTTGTCATCCCACTGCCACCCCACCTTCCCCACCCTCACACTCCACTGTTCCCTGCCCCATGCCCTTTTAAAGCTGTTCACAGATTTACATGATACCACCCATTCTGGTAGTGCGTTCCGTTTTGCTACCACCCTTTCTGTGAAATAATGTCTCCTCATTTCCCTCCTAAATCTCCCCCATTCTTAGCCCATGGCCCTGGTGTCCCTCCCCTCCTTAGCTTAAAGACCCTGTCTGTCCCATTCTTACTGATTCCCCTCAGACACTTGAATGTCTCTATCATGTCCCCCCCCATCCCTTCTATCCTCCAGGGTGTACATATTCAGGTCTCCCAGCCTGGTCTCATAGTCTCTTCCCTCCATTCTACATATCATCTTTGTTGCCCTCCTCTGCACCACCTCCAGTAGCCTGATATCATGCTTTAGGTATGGCCTCCAAAACTGCACACAATACTCTAATTGCAGCCTTACCAGCAACCTGTAGAGGAGCAAGAGCACCTCTCTGCACCTGGATAAAAAAAACCTCGCTATGCACCCCAGCATTTTGTTCGCTTTTGCAGCTGCTCTCCTGCACTGGGCAGTGTTGTTCATGGTCCCTGTTATCATTACCCCAAGGTCCTTCTCCTCCTCAGAGACCCCCAGCTTAATCCCCTCCAGCCAGTATTCTTTCCTTGGGTTCTTCACCCTGAAGTGCATAACCTTACACTTCTTTGCATTGAACCCCAGCTTCCACCTCTCTGACCACTCCTCTAGCTTGGTTAAGTCCCCCTAGAGCTGCTTCCATCCTTCCCCTCCATCCACCACTGCTCCGATTTTGGTGTCAACAGCCAACAGACTTATCTTGTTCACCACCCCATGTGCAATGTCTGATATGAAGAACCCAGATAATACTGGCCCCAGCACGGAGCTCTGTGGCACCCCACTCATCACCGGCCTTGGATTTGAGAGCTCCCCTCTCACCACCACCCGTTGTAGCCTCCCACTCAGCCAGCTTGTAATCCAGTTCCTTTTTTTTGCCCATACCCCTATACCAGTTAGCTTCCCCCCAAGTCACCCATGAGGCACCGAATCAAAGGCCTTGCTGAAGTCCAAGTAAAGAACCTCCACCGCATGACCCTTATACAGCTCACCTGTCACCCAGTCATAATATTGTATCAGGTTAGTTTGACAAGACATCCCTGAAATGCACTCATGCTGCCTTACATCCTGGAGGCCATTGTCTTCCAGGTACGACACCAGTCTTTCCTTTAGTATCGTTTCCATGAGTTTGCACACTATGGAGGTGAGACTTACCAGACGATAATTACCCAGTTCATCCCTTGGTCCACTCTTGTGTAATGGTACTACATGTTCCATCCTCTAGTCCAGTGGCGCATATCCCGACTCCAGTGAGGTGCTGTACAGATCCACCAGCAGGTCCGCCAACACCTATGCCATCTCCCTCAGCACCCTGGGGTGGATACCATCCAGCCCTTGTGCCTTGTTTACTTTCAGTGCCCTCAGTCCCTCTAGGACTCTACTTGCCTCAATTCTTCCATCTGTCGCCTCCTCTCTCCCCACCCCCACCTTCCCAGCCCATGGTGGTAGCGGGCCCCCCTTTTCTTCCATGAACACTGAGCAAAAGTATTCATTCAGTGCTTCTGCCTGCTCCTCCCCCTTTTCTGTTCACTCCCCATCCCTTTTTATCCTCATGATTGTCTCCTTGTACTTCCGTTTCTCCCTGATGTATCTGAAAAAGTATTTCTGTGTCCCCCGTTAATTCCCTGTGCTAATTTCAGCTCCCTCTGGGTCTTGCTTCTCTCACATTTCTGGTCACCTCCTGGACCATCTTGCATATTCCTCCCTGTCCACTTACTTCCCCATTCTTCTATACCTCTAGTGCACCACTCATTTTGTCCTCACCACCTCCACAACCTTGCTGTTCAACCAGCATGATTTTCTTGCTCTGCTCCTCTTACTCTGTGTCTTGGTGAAGGCTTCTGTTGCCTCTGTAACCCCCCCCCATTTAATATTATCCCATTTCTGCTCCATGTCCATCACCATCTCCTGCCTTATGCCCTCCAGTTTCCCCTTTCTGTAATTCCTGCATCCTCCCAAAGTCTGCCCCCTTGAAGTTTACCACCCGAGAAACTGATTTCTCTGGCTCCCCACACATCATATTAAACCACACCATTTGGTGATCTCTGTCGGCTAGTGGGTCCTCCACCTTTATTTCCCTTACTGCCTTCCCATTCGACAATACTAGATCTAAAGTGTTCTTTAGCCTAGTTGGTACACTAACCAACTGTGTCAGGAGACCCTCCTGTATTGCATCCAGGAGCACTTGTTCCCTAGCACTGGAGGTGACCGGAATGCTCCAGTCAACCCCCGGCAAGTTGAAATCCCCCACAATGACCACCTTCCCTTTTCTACATACCCTTCTGATTTGTCCCTCTAATTCCCTGTTAAGCTTCTCAGACTGGGACGTCGGCCTGTTAGCCACCCCAAACCTCAGTTTCCTACCCCTTGAGTCTAGGAGCTATAGACAGATTTCTTCTTTTCTCCTTTCTTCCCCCTCATCCCGTGTACATTTGATCCCGTCCCTTACACACAGATGATAAGGTATCGCACTAGCATGGCATGCCCCTGGAAATACAGTAGCAGAGCACATGGCTGTGCCAAATGCATGCCCAGTTCTGACTATGCATACACCTACAGGAACACATATGTACACACAATAGTATTAGGATGGTGTACAGGGGCACATGTCACCAGTAGTTCAGTGAAGGGATGACTTGCCCAGTTAGGAATGTAGGTAGACAGTACAGGTGTGTGCTCACTCCATCAACCTGAGCACCTCTCCCCCCCCCATGTCTGAGTGAACATGTGTCATTTGGTCCAAGATGGTACCCAGATGGACAGCAACTGTAGGGGCACACGTGTCAACTAATTACAGTACAGGTTACAGGCATATCTATCTACCATGCCTTATACAACAGATAGTAGACGGGCACAGCCCCTAACTAGTAATCACTGTGTGAAATCCAAGATGGTAGAGACAGCAGTAGCAGCATAGCTGACAGCTCCAGCTAAGTATTTCACCTTTAGACTAGTTAGTAATAGTTAGTTTAGTCATTCAGTTACAGTTAGTATTTAGTATTTGTTTTCAAATACCTCCTAGCCTTGACACTTGCAAAGGCCAGTTACTGGTCAATTGTTTTCAACATCAAATTTTGATATATACCTTAAGATTCTGCAAATAAAGAAAAACAACTAAGTCTGACAAACAGATACCGGGACCAGCACCAAATCCACATTTTCATCTGAGCTGCTCCTAAAGGAAATGTACTTGTCCTTGTTTCTGAAGGCCATTCACAAATATTTATAGAAGGAAGAGAAGATACTTAGGAAAGATTTTCACATTCTGCATATGTCCCAGGCCACAGTTCATCACCATTCATCGCCTTCAGAAATGTAACACATTCTGGGACTTCGATCTACAACAACAACAGTTTACAAGACCTCAGCAGTTTGCCTTTTCCTTGTTATTTGACTATTTTATTTTTCATCCTTTGACTCATCGTCTCTTGGACAAGATATTATATTGCATTTCTGAACTTACAGTCTCTGAAATAGCTCACCTACTGTTGTGTTATTCAGCACAGTGCTTGGTTACTGGCATGTAAGCATTTGAGGCGATTCTGTGTTTCTGGTGCATGGTGAAAAGGCTCACTGGGGCGTTGTTACTTCACTAGCCCTCCCCCCCTTAAATTGATCTCCCTAATTCACAGCTGCAGAACACCTCATCTAGAGATACTACTGTTCTGCATGTATGTTTAATGACTTGAACCTATGTATATGTTAATGCTCCTGAACTTCTGGATCTAACTGCCACAGTGGGTGTCATTGTTTTTTAAGCTGCTGTGTTTTTGTATGTTACTTACTTGTTCTGCTTGGTGTGTTTATAACAACTCTGGGCAGCTTCCTACCTCGGCATTCCTGTTAATGCTCTACTTCATCATTTTAATGCATAGCCATGCATGGGGGTCCAGGTGTTTTTTTACAGGATCCTTCTTTTGTACCAGCCTCTGGGGCATGAGATGGATGTCCTAAAGAAAATCACAAACTTCATCATCGAGAAGGTATTGGAGTCACCAAGATGGGTGATTCTGGGAGACTTCAGTTGCTGGATCAACAATGAACTCTCCCAGTTTGCACAAGAGTTCCTCCAGTTGATGGAGTCACTGGACCTTGCAGATGTAGTTACCTCAGCGACCCATCAACACAGTCATACTTTGGATTTAGTATTGTAACCCTCCTACAAATAGGGGTTACTAAAGTGTCTTCCTGAGCTTCTAAAATGTCCACTGTCAGGATGGTGTCCTGTCTGCATTAGTTCTAACTGTCTGCATGAGAGTGCTCTAGTAAGCTTCTGTGCCTGTCTCTTTAAAACAGCACCTATGCTGTGTTAGAAAATTAGTCTGGGCTGAGCCCAAGTGATTTGAGGCTCATGACCTGCCAGACAGTCAATTACAAAGAAAAAGACTACCTGCACACTGTTATATGGGCGACCAGCCCCAAACAATTAATGAAAGTCCACAAGTAAACAGAGCTCTTCCAAAATGCAGAACTGCCTAAATTTAAACAAAATATATTTTTTATTCTGAAAATCAGTGGCATACAATCTTACAAACTGAGTGCAAGACGCCCCTAGCACTTTGGCTGATTGCCTTCAAGGGGACGTCTATTATTAGACAGTCCATTATTCTGCTCCATTCTGCACTTGCTACTTGCGCAGTGGGAGCTTTGTTAGGGAAAGTGATTATTTACTGTTTATCTGCTATAATAATAATGATAGAGGAGTTTGTCTAACCTGCTTTAAATTGCAGCTTGAGTTTTGAATAGGAGTCACCATTTTGATTCTGGACTTTCAGTGTTGGACCGATCGAACTTCAGGGGGCCTAAAATGGAGACTATTTCCAGAGGTCTTGTGGGAAGAAAATTCTGTAGTAATTGTAGCTTTGAGGGTTTGGTGCCTAAATGGACCTGGAGGGAGAGCCCTTTTTGTGGCAGACAGTTCCCTTAGCCAGCTGAACCTTTTGGATCTCAGAGGATATACCCCGAACTGTCTGAAGCAGAGTGAGTTGAGACTTGGAGTTTGAAGACTTACTCCAGAAGTGATCGGCCCGCCTCATGTCCGAAGAGAGCCTCAGATCGAAAGGTTTGTGCAGTGAAGCTATAATTGGCAAATGGACTTTATCCGGCCTGTGGCTAAGAAAGCTAAGTGTTGTAGATGTGCTGAATGTGTTTCATGGGTCGTGATTTGGTGCCCCATGTCAAGTTCTGTTATGCCCGCTAGAGGCTTTTCCAGCACCCAACCACGGACATTTTCCAAACTGTTCCTTGTGCCTGAGTCCTGCCATCTCAGTCTAGGCCACTACTCCCAGTTCAGAGACACTTTCAGCGAAAGACCCGCTTGGGGATTCGGCCCCCCTGCTCAACACCACTGAACAGGTAGCGACCACCAAGAGGTGAGTCTTGTAGGCCCTGCTTCTCTTGGCAATCCAGTGCAACACTACACAGTCTTCATCTCACCTGTCCTGCATCCTGGTCTGGGCAGTGTGAGTACCAACCAGGGTAGCTCCCTGCAACAATAGCAGTAATCATTGTGTGCCATCTGATTTTCTTGTTTTGGGTTGTTGCAACGGACTGAGCCATCCGGCTCTGGATTACAAATATTTGGGTTGTGTGCATGTTAACTGTTTTCCTTCTTAAGGACTCCAACAACAGCTGCAATGCTAGCTTACCCCGGGCAATGCTTCAGGCTAGCTTGCTTAACATACTGGGTACCCAGGGTTGTGGGACTGTGTCAAAGGGACTTACAGTGCATGCTGAATCAATCTGAATCAAATCGGAAGCGTCAATCTTTTGCTTGATTTACACCACATCCTTGTTCACTTCTCCTGAATAAATCAGATTGTAGGTTTTCATGTTTAACCTGCCTGGTGTGTACCTCATTGGTTAGGTTACAACATTATTATTGCCTTGTTACATTACTGGTCTTATTTTCCAGGGGGTCTCCAGGGCAGTTGCAGAGGATTCAGCCCTGGTGGTAAGTGCAAGAAGAGTGAGCATAGTATTATTGTTACTTGGGGGATGTGAATGTTCTATTGTTCTACTGTTTAAACCACTAGAAGGGTTGGTGGGTGGTTACAGCAACCCGGAGGGCTATACCAAAAGCAGCTACATTACCCCAATACCATTCCTCCGAATGGAGGCACCCATTCACTGAACGCAGGACCCTCAACCTGTGCATAGTCATGCAGGCAGGGGTAGTAGCCCATAGGACAGCACCACCTAGGGGTTACATCTTAGAGGCACCACTGGGATTTGCGCCTTCTTGTGGCCAACAGGTAAAATGACAGTCAAATAAAAAACAGAGACAGGAATTGAAATGGAAGCGCTTACTGTGCCCAAATGGAAAATTTCTCCTCACAAGCTGGTCGTGCATGGCATGATGGGTTGGAGTGAGGCTAAAGGGATTGATCCCCGTCAGGCCATACTGTTACTTGATATCTCTCTGGGGACCTCTAATGAAACTATTGAGGAAACTGTGGGGAAGGTTAAGTATCTGGGAAAGATTGATGTGCGGGGGTGGGACTCAGATCAGTTTGACCAGACCTTGGCGACCCTTCTTTCTTGTAGCCTCCCTATAGACCCTGAAAAGGTAACATAGAAACATAGAAACATAGACTTTGACGGCAGATAAGGACCGCTAGGCCCATCTAGTCTGCCCATTTCCCTACCTACAGGATAGGCCGCAGATCCTAGTTAACCAACAGCCTTTATCTTCCTGCCCCCCACAAGAATTGCCTTGTGTCTGTCCCATGCATTCTTGAATTCTCCCACAGTTTTAGACCCCACAACTTCCTCAGGAAGGCTGTTCCATGCATCCACTACCCTCTCTGTGAAATAATACTTCCTCACATTGCCCCTGAACCGCCTCCTTCTATCTTTAAATTGTGTCCCCTTGTTCTTGCAAGTCTCTTTTTCTGAAAGATGCTACCTTCTTGGACTTTGTTGATTCCCTTGAGGTACTTGAAAGTTTCTGTCATGTCCCCCTCTCCTCTTTCCTCAAGGGTATACATAAGCTCCTTTAGTCTCTCCTCATACGGGCTTCTCTTGCAGACCCTGCACCATTTTAGTTGCCCTCCTCTGGACTGCCTCTATCCTGTCTATGTCCTTGAGATGGGGCCTCAGAACCGGACACAGTATTCCAGATGGGGTCTCACCAACTGTCTGTACAGAGGGATAACAACTTCCTGTTTTCTGCTGCTGATGCCTCTCCCTATACATCCCAGTATACCCCAGCCCTCCCTACTGCCTTCTCACATTGCTTGCTAACCTTAAGGTCATCTGATATGATTACCCCCAGGTCCCTTTCCTGTTTTGTTGTTGTTACTACCTCCCCACCCATTGTGTATTCTTCCCCTGGGTTCTTGTTTCCAAGGTGCATTATTTTGCACTTTTTTGCATTGAATCCTAGCTGCCATACGTCTGACCATTCCTCCAACCTTGCTATGTCCCTTTTCATCCTTTCCACGCCTCCTTGTGTATCAACCCTGTTGCAGATCTTTGTGTCATCTGCAAAAAGGCATACTTTTCCTTCCAGTCCCTCTGCAATGTCACTGATGAAGACATTAAAAAGGACTGGACCCAATACTGAACCCTGCGGTACCCCACTAGGTACCTCCTGTTATCATGCCCAAAGGGTCCCAGAAGGGGTGGAGAGTTATTCATTTGCATAGTGACCTGTCTTCTCCTGGGAGGTCCCCGAGGGTGGAGGGGTTCAAGGACAAACTGCTAAGGCTGCTAGCTGCTGATGGCCAGACAGCTAAGGAATTGTTAAAGGTTTTGGGGGGTTCAGAGGAGACAATTCCTATACAATCCTCCAGCGTCTTTGTCTACTCCCAGGGCATTCCCTGTTGTGACCTCCCCCATTGTGATACCTTCTGTACACCTGGACTCCTACTGCAGGCTCAGACTGTTCTCCGGTGCAGTCCCTGTACCAGTGGGGCAGGATGACCTCAAGACATGGATGGACTTTGCTACTCCACTGGTCCAAGAGTGGCAATGTTTAGAGGAGGAGAAGAGGAAGAGGCTTATGGAAAGCTTAAGATGCCCTGCAGTGGAAGCTATCCTATTTCTTTGATCCACCAACCTGGAGGCCACTGCAGCTCAGTACCTCTCTGCATTAGAAGGGGTGTTTGGCAGCATGGAATCTGGGGAAGACTTAACGTGGAAGTTCAAGTCTGCTAAACAATGGAAAAATGATAAGTTGTCTGCTTTTGTCACCCGGACTGAACCGACCTTGCAGAGAGCCCAAAGAAAAGGGGGTGTCCCAGCTAGTGAACTGAACTGAGTCAGCTGCAGCACATTCTCAGATCTGCCCATTACTATGGTGTGTTCATGTTGAAGTTGAAGTTTCAAGATGGGAAAGCTAACCCTCCCAAATACTGCTGGCTGATGAAGGAGATTTGAGAGGCTGAGAACGATGAGGATGGATGGGAGCCCTATGCTGGGTTGCCCGCACTAGCAAAGTCTCACAGACTGATCCGAAGAAAGGTAGGAATCTGTTGAGACCCAGCAGATTAGGGAACTGCTCAAAGGGATAAAGGAGATGCGAGCCAGTCAACAAGTGCAGCTGAAGTGGTCAGAAGCTCCCACCCTTGCCCGTTGCCGACTGAGACTAGAAGTGAGGTTCCACCCAGGGGTGTGGGGGCCCATGCCATTGCTCCTGAACCCCAGTCAGAGTCCAAATTTATGGAAGAAATAAGAGAGCCGAGAGCATTAGTGGGGGACCTCATACATGCCACCCGTACTTCTCTCCGCTGGGGGAGTGGCAGGGACCGGGAACCTGAGCCAAAGTCAAAGAAAGACAGTAGAACTCCCTCTTCCAACCGGCATAAAGTAAAGGAAGTACCTAGCCACTCCAATGATTCCAGGGAACAGGTGTTCTGCTCCCAGTGAAGGAACAGGTGTTCTGCTACCAGTGTAGAGAAGATGGGTATACCCAACAGGGCTGTAACTTTCGAGAAAACCTGCTGAAGATCATGGCCAAACTGCTGAACTTGGTTCATCAGAGAAATATAAATCCCCAGTCAGGCCCACTGAGAAAATCTTACTCCTCCAAAACTGTTGTGGGACAGTCTGCCAAACTGACCTCTTTGGACTGGTCCAAGATAGTGGGCCTTTCCATGGAGACCACAGTAACAGTTAATGGCATTTCCACTCACACTGTGCTGGACAGTGGCTTGCAGGTCACCATTACATTTCAAGATTGGTATGGCCAACACTTATCTGACCACCCACTCCAACCCCTCGAAGGACTGCATGTATGGGGGTTGAGTGAGAAATCCTATCCTTACCTGTGGTATGTACGAATTTGGTTGTCCTTCCCTACTGCTGTAGTGGGCATGGATGAGCAAGTGGAGACCATGACCTTGGTGTGCCAGCTGACTGGACTGTATGATGGTGTCCCTTTATTAATTGATACCAATGCACATATGTTCGGCCAGTTAGCCCAGATTTATCAGGAAAAGCAAGCCAAGCAGACTGGAAGGGCCCTGCACATTGCAGCACTAGTACGGCGAGCCTACGATTTACAGATGCGAACACAAGATATTGAGAAAGATGAATTCGTGGGGGTAGTCTGGAAAAAGGATTCTGACTCACTGGTACTGCCTCCCAATGCTCAGTGCACCATCAGTGGTGAAGTGCGCCTAAAACAGATGTTAAACATTAGATCCATATGCTGGATGCTCCAGAAGAGGGGAACTGCCTGAGGGACTATTGGTCAAGCCTAGCATTTTACCTGCTCAGGCCCATGCCTACACTCGGCGGGTAGTGGTGCAAGTCCAGAATATGCCAGATTGAGGGGTTCGGGTGAATCGAGGGTACACACCTAGCTACTGTATATTGTACCGATACTGCTGTGCTGCCCAGCAAGAAGTGCTGGTAAAGGGTTATGAGGTGACTCCTGACCTGTTTGACTTGGGGGAGCCCCCCTTCCTGCTGAATGGAAAGCTAGGATCAGCCAGAATTTGGCTCAGAAGGAGTGGGACATAGGTTGTGTCACAGGAGCTGAACACTACATCCGACTTCACGATGAGAGGCCATTTAGAGAGAGGCCCCATCACCTTACACCTGCTGACATAGACAATCTTAGACATCACCTTCAGGAAATGCTGGCTGCAGGAATTATCCAAGAGTCTCAAAGCCCGTATGCTCCCCAATTGTGGTAGTCCAGAAGAAGAATGGATCAGTGAGGACGTGTGTGAACTACTGGACGCTGAATCAGAGAACTGTCCTGGATCAATACACCATGCCTCATATTCAGGATGCCCTCAACTGCCTCAATGGGGGCCAGTGGTTCTCAGTACTCGACCTTCGGAGCAGGTATTATCAAATCCCAATGGCCCAGGAAGACCGAGAAAAAACAGCCTTCATTTGCTCCCCGGGTTTCTATGATTTGCTACATATGCCTCAAGGTATTTTGGGTGCACCTGCCACTTTCCAGGGGCTGATGGAACGAGCAGTGGGAGACATGAACTTACTAGAATGCCTTGTATATCTTGATGATGTTATTGTGTTCGGCCAGACTCTTGAGGATCATGAAGCTTGCCTGTTCAAGGTTCTTGATTGATTAGAAGACTTTGGACTAAAGTTATCAATAGACAAGTGTCAGTTCTTCCAAACATCTGTGAAATATATTGGTCACATTGTGTCAGCTGATGGGATTGATTCAGACAGACCCGAGCAAAGTGGAGTCCTTGACTTCCTGGCCTCAGCCTAACAACCTAAAGGAACTGCAGAGATTCTTGGGGTTCTGCAGCTATTACCGCTGATTCATAAAAGATTATATCAAAGTCATTCACCCTTTGCTCAACCTAACTCAAGGCTATCCTCCTACAAACAAGAAGTATAAATAAAAAGTTTAGTTAAGGAGGAAGACAATGTTGACTTTTGGACACATGAACCTTTTGGAGCCAAGTGGACTTCTGAGTATGAAGTTGCTTTCTACGATATCATTCATCAACTCACCCATGCCCCTGTGTTTGTAAATGCCAACCCTACCAGACCCTATGTGCTACACACTGATGCTAGCTTGAAGGGACTTGGTGCTGTTCTGTATCAAGAGAATGAGGAAGGTTTTCACCCAGTGGCATTTGCCATTCAGAGCCTAACCTCATCCAAAAGAAATTATTTGGTACACAAGCTTGAATTTCTTGCATTAAAGTGGGCTGTGGTGGACCAATTCCATGAATATCTTTAGGTGCCAAGATTCTGGTCAAAACTGACAATAATCCTCTCACTTATGTCCAGAACTCAGCTAAATTGGATGCCACAGGGCATCGCTGGTTATCTGCACTTTCCACTTACGATTATTCAGTGGAGTATCAACTGGGCTTGAACCACACTGATGCTGACACCCTTTCCAGAAGACCTAACTCTAATACCAATTGGGTGAGAATGTCTGAGCAGCCTGTCAAAGCCCTCTGCCAAAAATTCGACAAAGATGGACTTCCCGCTCCTGAAACAATTGACTGCCTAGTAGGCTGCTTAGGTCCTCCTGACACTTGTGTTCCCACGGCCTACTGCCACCTTGCAGCCTTAGACCTCAGCGCATTGCCTCAACTTACTCCTGATAACATACAGTGGGCACAGGTGCAAGATCCCATGATTAAGCTCATGCTCGATGCTATACATGCTGGGAAAGATGTGTCCAAGCTTCAATCCTCAGATCCACACACTGCTCTGTTGTTTAGAGCCAGGCCAGACTTAAATTGCATAACCAGTTACTTTATAGAGAAACATAAACCGACAAGTTCAACCTGACAAACAGCAATTAGTGTTACCTACAGCTTTCAAACATGTGGTTCTACGGGCCCTCCATGACCAGATGGGACACTTGGGTTGTGACCGAACTACAAACTTGGCCCGTGCTCGATTCTATTGGCTGTAGATGGGGGCTGACATTGAGACTCATATCAGGATTTGTAGCTGTTGTCTCCATAGAAAAGCTCTGCCTCAGAGGGCTGCACCCTTAGTCAACATTTCTACAAGTGCACCTATGGAGCTTGTGTGTATTGATTTCTTGTGCCTTGAGCCAGACCAAAAGAATATTGGCAATGTGCTAGTGGTGACTGATCATTTCACATGTTATGTCCACGCTTACCCAACTAAAGACCAGAAAGCTTCCACAGTGGCCAAGGTCTTAATTGAAAAGTTATTTGTCCATTATGGTGCCCATCAGAGAATTCTCTCCGATCATGGGAGGGACTTTGAAAGCCATCTGATCAAGGGAATGCTCTTGCTCTAGGGAGTATGAAAATCCAGAACCCCCTCCCATCACCCCAAGGGGGATCCACAGCCTCAAAGGTTTAACTGAACACTACTTGACATTCTGGGCATACTTCATCCCCAGAATAAGTCAAGATGGAGCCAACAGATAAGCATCTTGGTACATGCCTATAATTGCACCAAAAGCGATGCCACTGGGCTTTCCCCCTACCATCTGATGTCTGGTTGGGAAGTCCGATTGCCCATAGACATTTGCTTCGAAGTGTCCCCGGATGGAGTCAAAGCTGAAATCCACTTACAATATGATCAAGAATTAAAGGCTCAGTTAAACCATGCTTACCGACTAGCACACACCATGGCAGCAAAGAGAAACTTGGCAAATAAAGAAAGGCATGCCAAGCGTGTCAAGGCTCAGGAACTGCTACCTTGAGATCATGTTCTGTTGCGGAATTTGGAACTACATGGAAAGCATAAAATTGCTGATAGGTGGCACCACCTCCCCTGCATTGTTTTCAGTAAGCTGAAATATCTGTCATGCTATAAAGTGCACCCTGAAAATGACCCACAAGCTACCAAGACCATGCACTGGAATCATTTGCTGCCCATTGGTCAAATAATCATCGACTCTGCACCTCAAGACGTTGCCCTTCCTGGTCCTGTAACTAGAGCTGCAGCTAAAAAGAAACAGATGACCTCTTCTCCAGTTGTCAAGGATTCAAGGCCTTCCCCAAGCAGGCCCAAAATGACATTGATTGCCAGTCTGAATCTGATGACAGTGAGTGTGAAGCATCCTATCACCCATCTTACGAACTGAGTCAGTTGTTCCAAGGCAACCCCATGTACACTTTCGGAGATGAAGCTGGACCTTCAGGACTGCCTATCCTTCCAGCCTTCTCCACAAACCCTGTGCCCCCCAAAAGCGATGTGCAAAGTGTGACTTCTGAGGTAGCCGACTCTTTGTATCTAGTAGAGCTATTTGAGTTGCAAGAAGGAGCGCCCACAACAGAAAGCATCCCTGGTGACATACCAGTAAATACAGAACTGTGTGAAAATAATGATCTTGACAATGCTATGACAGATGGCAATAATGAAGTACGTGATGTTGAGAGTATTAGTCAAGTGTTGCAAGATTTAAATTCCATGGAATTTCCCCTAGATGATGAATCTAGGCTTCCTTCATATCCCAGCACAGAGAGCAATGTTGTGGAACCAGAGTTAACAGAACAAGGAGTTGAAAGTGCTTCCAATATAAAACTGGCAACCAGTGCAGAGGTACCCCTCTTTACAGGAGCAGACCCCAATGTAAATGTTGAAAAAAACTGAGCCTGTGCCTTTTGCTCCCAGAAAGTCAGGAAGAGCCACCAAACCAGTGATACGCCTCAGTTATGACTCCCCAGGAAGGCCTGTGGATCTTTCCTTGCATGCTGTTCATAAAGGAGTGTATATCTCCGAAAGCTCTCTCTCCAAATTGAGCTATTCTGCTATTTCCAAGTTAATAGTCAAGCCCTCAAACCCTGGTGCCCCTGCCGTATGCAGCTCTAATGTAGCTGATAAGACTAGGCACCTAGTCATGTGGGTTAAAGTACAGGAAGTAGTACAGACCTGAATGGTCAGAGTAATGTGATTAACTGACTGAAACTAGTTTGAAATATGCTGAGATATGGGGGAGGGCGGTTCAGGGGCATTGTGAGTAAGTATTTTTTCACAGAGAGGGTGGTGGACACATGGAACGGCCTTCCAGAGGAGGTTGTGGGGTCTAAAATTGTGGGAGAATTCAAGAATACATGGGACAGACATAAGGCAATTTTTGTGGGAGGTAGGAAGAAATAGGCTGTTGGTTAACTAGGATCTGTAGCTTATCCTGTAGGTAGAGAAATGAGCAGACTAGGTAGGCCAAGCGGTCCTTATCTGTTGTCAAAGTCTATGTTTCTATGTCTCTATGAGATGTGTATGACAAAAGTATGAAAACTGTATCCTTACAGGAATTGTTATTATCATGGAAAATTATAGTAATGCTTAGTGCCAGTTTATTTTTACTGATGCATCAGTCTTTTTCTTTATGGTATACCAAATGAAATGTGCACGTATTCTCGTATAATGTTTTCTATACAGAATGTTATAGTAAGTATAGACTTGATGCAAATGCCAAGTTTTTCCAGGCAGGGAAGAGTGTTATCTCTCTACAACTAGAGGTTACAAAAGTGTCTTCCTGGGCTTCAAAAATGCCCACTATCAGGATGGTGTCCTGTCTGCATTAGTTATAACTGTGCCTGAGAGTGCTCTAGTAAGCCTCTGTGCCTGACTCTTTAAGACAGCACTTATGCTGTGTTAGAAAATTAGTCTAGGCTGTGTCCAAGTAATTTAAGGCTCATAACCCACCAGACAGTCCATTATTCTGCTCCATTCTGCAGTCGCTACTTGAGCAGAGGGAGCTTTGTTAGGGAAAGTGATTATCTATTGTTTATCTGCTATAATAATAATGATAGAGCAGTTTGTCTAACCTGCTTTAAATTGCAGCTTGAGTTTTGAATAGGAGCCACCATTTTGGTTCTGGACTTTCAGTGTTGAACCAATCGAACCTCAGGGGACCTAAAATGGAGACTGTCCCTAGAGGTCTTGTGGGAAGAAAATTCTGTAGTAATCATAGTTTTGAAGGTTTGGCACCTAAATGGACCTGGAGGGGAAGCCCTTTCTGTGTGAAAGACAGTTCCCTTAGCCAGCTGAACCCTTTGTAACTCACAGGATATACCCTGAACTGTCTGAAGCAGAGTGAGTTGAGAGTTGGAGTTTGGAAAGTGAACAGCTCAAGCCATTGAGCAGCTGCTCCTGGTAGGAGCCTAGGAGAATCGGCGGGAAGGCTCTGCTGGCCTGCCTCTCACGTTCTCCAGCCGAAAGTATCGCCTTGTGTGGGAAAGTCAGACTTTTCTGATTACTGGTTGAGACCTGCATCAGAGGAGAGAAAAGTGTGTTGTTACTACTTGCGAGTGGACCGAAGACTTGCTCCAGAAGAGTTCGGCCCACCTCATGTCCGAAGACAGCCTCAGATTGAAAGATTTGCTCAGTGAAGCTGTAATCAGCAAACAGACTTTATCTGACCTGTGGCTAAGAAAGCTAAGTGTTGTAGATGTGCTGAATGTGTTTCATGGGTCGTGATTTGGTTCCCCACGTCAAGTTCTGTTACTCCCACTGGAGGCTTTTCCAGCACCCAACCATGGACATTTTCCAAACTATTCCTTTTGCCTGGGCCCTGCCATTTTGGCCTAGACCGCTACTCCCAATTCAGAGACACTTTCAGCGAAAGAACCGCTTGGGGATTCGGCCCCCTGCTTAACACCACTGAACAGGTAGCAACCACCAGGAGGTGAGTCGTGTAAGCCCTTCTTCCCCTGGCAATCCAGCGCAACACCACGTAGTCTTCATCTTGCCTGTCCTGCATCCTGATCTGGGTAGCGTAAGTACCAAACAGGGTAGCTCCCTGCAACAACAGCAGTAATCATTGCATGTCATCTGATTTTCTTGTTTTGGGTTATTGCAATGGACTGAGCCATCCAACTCCAGATTACAAATATTTGGGTTGTGTTCATGTTAACTGTTTTCCTTCCTAAGGGCCCACCAAAAAAAACAGCTGCAAAGCTGGCCCACCCGGGCAATGCTACAGGCTAGCCTGCTTAACATACTGGGTACCCAGGGTTGTGGGACTGTGTCAAAGGGACTTACAGTGCATACTGAATCAATCTGAATCAAATCAGAAATGCTAATCTTTTGTTAGATTTACACTACATCCTTGTTCACGTCCCCTGAATAAACCAGTTTGTAGATTTTCACATTTAACCTGGCTGGTGTGTACCTTATGGGTTAGGTTACAACATTATTATTGCCTTGTTACATTACTGGTCTGATTTTCCAGGGAGTCTCCAGGGCAGTTGCAAAGGAGTCAGCCCTGGTGGTAAGTGCAAGGAGTGTGAGCATATTATTATTGTTACTTGGTGGATGTGAATGTTCTATTGTTCTACTGTTTAAGCCATTAGAAGGGATGGTGGGTGGTTATACCAACCTGGAGGGCTATACCAAAAGCAGCCACGCTACCCCAATACCATTCCTCCAGGTGAAGGCACCCATTCACTGAACTGAGGCCCCTCAACCTGTGCATAGTCACGTAGGCAGGGCTAGTAGCCCATAGGATAGCACCACCTAGGGATTACAGTATTCTCACTGGGGCTTGGGACTGACAAACTCAAGACTGATCTGATCTGTTGGTCAGATCACTGCACAGTTAAGTTCTCATTCCAGGACCAAACCTTGTAGTCACTCCCAGTGGAGATGGTCCATTATTGTTCTTTAAAGTGGTTGCCCCAACAGAACTCCAGGTGGTGATAGACCTCTCAGGTATGATGACTGCTTGTGCATCAGGACTGGAGGAGGCAGTGGTGTCCTATAACAGGGCTAACATGTCAGTCCTTGACTCTGTTGAACTGGTACATATACGACCCAGGACTGCTCACTTAAGATTCCCATGGTTTGACAGGAAGCTTAGGTAGAGGAAGGCCATGGGTCAGAGATTGGAACATTGTTGGCTGAAATCTGGCACCAGTGAAGACAGATTGATTTTGAGAATGCATTACAGTGAGTATCAAAGGGTGTTCTTCCATAAGAAAGCAGCATTCCTGTCCAGATAAATTGCTGCAGGGAAGAACAGACCAGCTCAGTTTTTCTGTACTGTGGATAGATTAATACACACTGCCTGTCTACAACTGGTAAAAGCTAATTCAGCCACCAGGTGCAAAGAGTTTGCTCAGTTCTTCTCTGACTGAGTGTCCTGTGTCAGGGCTGGGATTCCCCAACTGAGATGTCACGGGCCAGCAGAAGGGAGCAGGTTGTCACTAGGAGCACTCCTCCCATCTGGGGAGAGTTTAGGCTGGTTTCCGTAAGAAGGTTTGTGAGGTAATTTCAGAGTTGCGGCCCACTTCATGTAAAATTAACCCGGGTCCAACATGCTTTCCAGTAAGTTGTATGGGGTTTCTGGGTCCAGTGTTCATTGAGATAGTCTGATGATCCCTTTCAGGGAGGTCCTTTCTGACATCATTGAAAGATGAATTGGTGAGGCCCCTTCTGAGAAAACATCTTTGAACCAGGACTGTGTAGCAATTTTCAGACCCATCTCTAACCTTCCCTCCCTGGGAAAAATTACTTAAAAAAATGGTGGCTGTGCTGCTCAAAGCACATATCACAGCCTTTAACATCAATGAGCAGCTCCGGTCCAGATTAAGGTTGAGGCACAGTACCGAGACCACATTGGTGAGGGTGCAAAATCGCCTCAGGGCAAGAGATAGAGGGGAACAATCAATTCTCATTCTACTTGATCTCTCTTCAGCATATGACACTGTGGACCATGGATTGTTGGTGGATCACCTAAGAAAGTACTGTGGACTCACTGGCACTGTTATCAGCTAGTTTGAGTCCTTCCTCAGAGACAGGATGCAGTGGGTGGTAATGGGTAATTTTTTTCTTGCTCCTGAAGCTCCTGCTCAGTTATACTGTTTGCAGTGTACATGGTACCTTGGGACAAAAAATCATCAGATGTTACAGACTGAGTTTTCATTGCTATGCAGATGACACCCAGCTGTACCTATCATTTACACCCAGGACACCTGGTGCAGTTGATGTACTAAATTTGTGCCTGGAAGAGATCCAGTACTGGATGTCCTCCAGCTGGCTAAGATTCAATCTGTGGGTTATTCTGAATGAAAGACTGATGCTTGAGACTCATGTGTCATCTATAGTCTGGAGTGTATTTTACCATCTCAGGAATATCACCTGGATTAAAACCTTGATCACACCAGATGACCTGTCATTATTTGTACATGCTTTTGTGACTTCTGGACTCAAATACTGTAATGTTTTGTGTCTCAGGGATAGTGGAAGGATCCCATGACACCTGCACCTGGTGCAGAACACAGCCCCCAGGTTACTGGTGGGACTTCCAAGGTCATGTCACATGACCCCAGCCCTGCGTGATCTGCACTGGCTGCTGGTGAAGTGGTGACTAATCTTCAAGGTTGGTTTACTGACCTATAAAGCCCTATATGGAATGGGCCTTAGATATCTGAGTGACCTCCTGACTCCCTACCGTACCTTTTGTCCTCTCCGTTCCTTTGAGGTGGGCCACCTAGTGGTTCCCAGGGTTAGGATAAAGACATCAGGAGGTTGTACATTTCAGGTTGCCAGCCCAGCCCTGTGGAATTTGCTCCCAAGTTCTCTAAGGGAGGCCCCCTCATTGGAGGCCTTTAAGAGGAGCCTAAAGGCCTACCCTTTTAGAGATGTGTTTGGTTTTAGTAGTAATTAACTATTTCTGCACTGCCAACCTTTTTTCTACTTGCTCTCTCTTATTTATTTAAATTGTATTTAATTATACATTTGTTTTATTATATTGTGATTTGTGATTTTAATGATGTACAGCACTCAGAGCCCCCAGGAGTGGGTGCTTGACAAATAAACTCACTACTACTATTGCTGTGACTATTACTACTGCTACTATAGTCTGAGGAACTTCCTGTCTTTGAAACTAGTGCAGTCTGTAAATACTGTGATAATAATATGTTTGTCAGAAATTGTCTTGCCACCTTTATTTGCATATATTAACTGCCTAAATAACCTGAAGCCTATTGCTAACATATGTTGCTGTTGTTGTTCTGCTTTTCATTTAGTTTTTTTGGTTGTTTTTATTTTTATCTGGTGCCCTTCCCCAAAGGCTCAGGGCACCAATACAAAACATTATGCATAAAAGGTGAATTAGGCATTGTATATGACAAGCAAACAAAAAGACCATCAAAAAGCAATAAATAAAATGGATGGATAAACCAAGAATAAGGGCCAAGACTACATAAATTATTTAGTTCTAGAAAGAAAGAAAGAAAGAAAATAGAAATGAGTAAATAAATACATACAAAATCAGTAGACCAGTATGGAGGGTTCAGGTTTAATTTTATCTGAAAACTGCATTAAAATTCCACAGAATTTGTTACATTTATATGTTCATAACAAAGACAAACAATATTTATACATACACAGATTACATCATCATAAAATCATCTGACATCTCATAATACATTATCCACTACACTGAGTTATATCCTTATATTATCATAACATTTTCCTCCAAAGTGACGTTGTGCAGCTAGTAAGAATTTTGCCATACAATACATTTTTTAATACAATCTATTTTCAACAAAAGGATGCATTTTTCCATATCATGGGAGTTCTTTCTTATGTTCAGCAAAGAGGTTATTCATTTTTTTCCCTCTTCCCTTAAGTTCTTACATTCAAGCAAGATATGTAACACAAATGGTTTACTAGTATCAATTGAACTAGCAAACAAAAATTCCTATATGTTTTTGATTGCCATAATTGAAACCCACATATTGCACTCAATCTGAAATTACTCAATAGATTTCCATGCATTTTTTGATCACAGAGCATCAGGTATTTTTCTCCACCTGGATTTAACTTCATTTGTAAATATAAATTACTATCTATGGCACGTATTTTCTCAATATCCCTTCTGTGTTGCCATATCATATATTCTTTGAACCACTTCACTCATATATAAATCAATATCAGAACATGCCCTTTCTGACCATAAATTTTCCAAACCCAACTTTTTTAACTTCATATTGAGGATATTGAACCAACACTCTTCATAAGATTTTGCATATTTATTCCTTAAGTATTCAACCCAGCACATTTTTGGTAATTGTTTTCCATTTTCATAATACATTTCCAGAAGTTAACTGTTCTTATCAAAATCCTTGTTTCAATCGAGGGCCTACCTGTTTCTAATCTGAGAAAAGAGGTTGGACAGTCTCTAGATAAACTCAAAGAGCTTCTAGTAAAGAAGTTTTGAATTGTTTCTATGCTATTGTTTTTTGTTTGTATAGTTAGACCCCATATCTTGGATCCATATAGGGTCTGACTTATGGTTTTAGCCTCAAAGGTAGAGTTCAATGCAGAAAATTCATTACTGGCAAATTTATAAGCAGATGTTCTTTTTGCCGTTGTTGTTTTATGTGCTTTGTCTTTTATTTCATTTAAGTGGATCTTTCAGGAGCAATTCCTTTCAAATATAACCCTCAAATATTTATACTCTTTTACTTCCTCAGATTTTTTCCCATTAATGCACCATGTTTTAGGATTTTTGTCTTTACTTCCAAAAACCATCATTTTGTGTTCTCAATATTTAGTTCCAGGTTCAGCTCTTTTAGTTTGTTCATAATATTATTAAGCCCTCTTTTAAGCTCCAGTGGAGTTTGTGATAGAAGTATTGCTTCATCTGCATACAACATTAGGCTGATTTTTTCATTATTAATATGCAGAGGGAATGTTTCAACTTCCTTTAACCCTTTTATTAATGTTTCTACTGTATATACTGTAGATGTTAAAAAGAATGGGTGCTAACAAACACCCTTTAACACCCCTATGAATGTGTATTTCTTCCATTAGAGTGCCATCCATGCTAAACCTTACTTGAGCTGTACTGCTTGTATGTAAAAGTTTCAATATTAGTAATAACTTATCAGTTCCTAAATTTATAAGTAATTTCCATAGTAAACATCTATTTAGTCAAAGTTGATTTTATATCAATGTAACAAGCATAGATCATCCCTTTTTTCCAGTCACACATATATTCAAAATATATTGCAATGTGAAAATCAGATATTATATTATTTTCACTAACCCACATTTGTATTCTCTCAAGGATTAACCTTGCATATATTTTTTGTATTATTGGCAAGACAGAGGGATAGGTCTATAACATTCAGTGTCTTGTCTATTCCATTTTTCAAAAAGTGGAAAAATAATACTCTTATTCCAATGTGTTGCCAAAATTAGATATATATTTATTATTGTGAATACAGGTGCTAGTAAACTACCCCAGAATTCAGACTTATATTGATATATTTTAAGCAGCAATATTCACAGCAAGTAAAGATTGGGTACATCCTATCAGAAAGTTGACCAGTAAGATCAGGGGTACCACAAGGATCCATACTCAGTCCATTACTCTTCAGTGTCTTCCTAAACAACCTCCCGGCTATTTGTAAAAGCTGCATGCTCCTCTACACAGATAATGCAGTGATCTTAACTAGCAACCTTGACCCCGCACTTCTGGAATACAACCTCCAGAGTGGCTTGGTAGCAGCTAAAAAATGGTTTAAAGAGCAAAAGCTGGTCATGAACTATAAAAAGACCAAGACCATGCTCTTCACCACTGCCCAGAACAAGCTAAAAGGCTATCCCATGGCAATTCAGAATGACTCCGATAACACCCTGGAACTAGTCCCTCATTTCAAGTACCTGGGAATCACACTGGACACTGCCCTGTTTTACACATAGCACGTTGACAACACAGCCAAAGCCTTAAATACCAGGATCGGTATCCTCTACAGGCACAGACATTGCTTGACCTATGAAGCTCTGAACTTGGCAATTAACAGGTCACTCATATCCTTGATTGACTATGGCCTAGCTGTCTATGGCTCCGCTACTGGCAAAGTGCTCCAATGTCTCTCAACAGCCTTAAACAAAGCCTGCCGCCTGCTCACTAATGCCCCAAAACTAACCCACACCTGTGAACTTTATGCACGATTGAGCTGGCTTCAACTGAAGGACAGAATACTTCATCAAACCTGCCTACTCCCAAAAAAGGTCTCACTAAATTTACTTCCTCAAGGAGATCTGAGCCTTCTGTCACCACCTATACATGCCAGGCACATCAGAAGCTCGACTACTCAAGTATTCCATGTGCCCAGGTGCCGCACAACTATGGCCAAGGGATCCTTTGCTCACCTGACCCCTTTATTGGCAAATGGTCTACCATCTGATATAGCCAGAGCCACAACCCGTGGTTCCTTTGAGCGCAAACTCCATCAGCACCTCATTGACAATAGTACCTGTAGGTGCCCCTGCTAGTCTGCACCAACAGCTTTAGTCTGTCTCAGCAGCTCCAACTCCTGTCCCGCCAAGTTAAGTCTTTGTCCAAGCACTTGCCTTTCACCCCCTTTGCCCTAGCACTTGCCTTCCACCCCCTACCACTTGGATCTTTTCTTTCCCTCTGCCCTTCCTATCCCAGTTCCCACTGCCCCTCCCTACCTCACCCTAACAGTCTGCCTCTGCTTCTCTCTCTTTTCCGCAGGATGCTGGCATACCATGTACTATGCCTTAGCACAATTTGTGTAACTGTTTGTCATTGCAACCCATGTACTGTCAAATTTTTTGTACTCTATATGTATAATTTAGTGTAACTATATTGTGTCCTCTTGTGTTAATGTATCTGACGTGGAACCTTTCAATGAGCATCCGCTCATAGGTGTCATCCAAGATTTCAATAAATAAATAAACATTTCAGCAGGTAAGCCATCCATGCCAGCTACTCTATTCCTGTCTTGGGCCTTTATTGTGAGTATTACTTCTTGCTCCATAATCATATATTCTTCAATACTCTGTATTTCTGTATTTACAAGTTTATAATCTAAAATGTTTTCATTCTTCTGTCTCTCTATATTTCTTTAAAATGCTTTATCCAATCTTTTGCAGCAATAAGACCCTGAAAATTATTCCTGAGATCATTTTCATTACAGCCAAAAGCAACCACTGTCCAGAAGGTTTGCATGTCTTTATCCCAAATTGCATTTTGTAATGTCTCCCAAAGTTATTTTTTATAGTTAGATCATTTATGTTGCAACATTTTTTTATACTCTAACTTCAAGTTTTTTAGGGCTAATAATAAACCAGGGTGATCTGCTTTCCTAACAGCCTGTTTACTTTATTTATCTCTTTCTTTAATCTTCTGCACTCCATATCATAACATGGACTTTTTTGTCAACATCAGTATTTTGTTTAATTCTAGGGTTTTTAATTAAATTTAGTTCAACTGTGTGCATAAGGTCAGAGAATTCTTTAATTAGGACATTGACATTTCTGCTGTTCGAATTCTTTAGCTTATTTATAAATTAAAGTGAGTCTTTACTCAGTGCTACTATATCCATTACTGATTTAGCATACAGGTTCCACTTTATTTTGTTCCCATAACAAATACACATATTATTATTTGTTTCCCTTTCAGCAATATTGTTTTTTTTTCAGTATTTGTAATTTCAAATCTAATTCAGTACAAATAGGGAAATGGTCACTTTCCCTCACTTTAAATATTCTAAGTTAGTTGCTTTTATATAGTCCATAACATTTATGATGCATAGGGAAGGGGACGGGAACATTGTTTAACCAGGAGTAGCACACTAAGCCAAAGCTTGTTTCCAGATGTAACCTGGGAACACAAGGAAGTTAAGTGACTTGCTCAGGATCACACAGTATGCACTGACTGTGAGATTCAAACTCAGATCTCCAGATCTGCAGCTCAGAGCCTTAACCCAATGCACTATACTGCCTCCATAGATCCAGGACACTGCCTCCAGCGGGTGTTAAAAAAGTTATTTCACCATGCCAATCTTTTTTAATATGCCCATTTAAGATCCTCAGTGTATTTATATCTAAAAACTTCAAGATGCTCTTTCCTCTGCCATTTAATGTTTTGTTCTTTGAGTGCCTAAGTAGAATATTTATGGTGTCATCTATACACCAATCATTATTTTTTCCTCTATTCTGCAGCCACCTTGGCATTAAAATCTCCTGCCATAAAGATTGTGGATTTAGGATATCTAATTTTTAGCATGTCTATATCATTACTTATCCTACTAAGTGTATTTTGGAAGTCTTTTAAGATGATACCACGGGGATGTAGTTCAGTGGTAGAGCACATGCTTTGCATGTTTGAGGTCCCGGGTTCAATCCCTGGCATCTCCACAAAGGAATTTGTTCATTAAGCTTATTGGGGGGGGAAATACTACAAGTCTCAATGGCTGAGAGGGACCTGGGGGTGGTGGTGGATGTCAAGATGAACAACTCTGAGACTTGTAGGAGGGCAGCAGCCAAGGCCAACAGGATGCTGGGATGCATCACTAGGGGATCACCTCCAGAAGGAGGAAGTGATACTCCTCTGTATAACTGCTTGGTGAGGCCGCACCTGGAGTACTGTGTGCAGTTTTGGAGGCCACACTTAAAGAGGGACATTAACCTCCTGGAGAGGGTCCAGAGGAGGGCAACCAAAATGATTTGGGGCTTGGGGGACAGGACCTATGAGGAGAGGTTCGAAGAGCTAAATATGTACACTTTGGAAGAGAGAAGGGACCGGGGGGACATGATAGAGGTCTTCAGGTACATGAAGAGGGTAAATAGGGGAGGAACAGTGAGGGTGCTTCGAAGGAAGGAGGAGGGGCCACTAGAGGGCATGGGTGGAAGCTGGAGGGGGGAAGATTCAGGGGAGAAAGGAGGAGGTGCTACTTCACTGAGAGGGTGGTAGAGCCATGGAATGCACTACCTAGGGGCCTGGTGGAGGCAGAGACAGTGGAGGGGTTCAAGAGGGGGTGGGACAGGTACAGGGGAAGGGTTCAGGAAGCAAAATCCAATGCAGCAAGAATATCCGGAACTGGGAAGGGAGAAGCCAGAGAAGGCGAGGAGGACAGCAAGGTCAGCACCCAGGGTGGGGGCTGACCAAACGAGCAGACACGAAAGACCATTAGGCCTATTCTGCTGGCATTTTAGTATGTTAGTATGATAGCTAGGGGTATATACATATTAAATAACACAAGGGAAATGTTATCATTTACAAAAGCTAAATATATATAACATTTATTGTACAAGCTAGACTCTAAACAGCATAAATCTAATGTATTTTTTACAAAGACTGCCAAACCACCTTTTGCTCTGCCATATTTATTGTCTTTAAAAGCTGGAATTAGCCAGGTAATATAGCCATCTAATATATCAATTTCATAATTTCTACACCAGGTTTCCTGGAGCATTACAATAGAAAAAGTAGTTACCCACGCAACCCAGTTTCTATCTTCATGTTTATTTATTAGCCCTACTATATTCCAACTTAAAATCTTTACAGTTACACCTTTTTTACATTTTTTGGTAGTCAATAGGAGGAATCAGAAGTGCTTATGGTGCTATTTGAGCTCAAAGTGTCATTTAATGTAGACTCTTCAGTGCTTTCCAATGAAATACCTGATTTACTTCCTTCATCTAGTATGTCACTACTATTTATATGCACCCCATGTTTTTTTCTTCCCCTTATACTGTTATATGTCTTCCTTCTCATCCCCTGCTAAAGTATGTTCCACCTCTCGTGGTTTTAAGTAAGCCATGCTACATGGTTGTGTAGATGTATATCTAGTATTATTCATTTCTGTTACCTGAGTTTTGCTCTTTATAGGTGACATTTGTTGCATTCGTTTCCCATTAGCCATATTAATCATTGTGTCATCCAAATTTATACCAATATCATCAAACGCAACCTTGGTTTGCAACAGTTTTTTTTTCCTTTTTTCAGCATTACTTAATGCCACACATACCCAATCTTTGGATAGATCAGCTTTATACCTGTATGCTGTTTTAATATCTGCCCATCCTAATTTCCCTCCTGTCATACCTTTTATCAAATTTTAGACAGCCAGTTTAAGTAGATACAAGATTTCTTCTTTTGTTTTTGGTAGTCCTTTTATATATACCATGGGCAACATGTTACCAGTTTTAACCAAATGGTCTTTCCTATCTGTATCTGATCCAGTTAGTTCTACTTCTTTGGGTTTGATAGTATCAGTTGGATTCATTATACTGTAGAAACAACAGCTTCTGAGAGGCCTTAGGGACTCTATGACGCAGAAGAAAATTAAGACCAAAATGTGAGAGTTTATCATTGACCCAAGCATTGGAATTGCCCAGAATAATCTAGGTGACTCCAACACTCTGTTGGTGACAAAGTCCATGATTTCCTGCAGAAAGAATATCCTCCATCACTGTTCTCCCTGACTCCCTCAGTGACCACTCCCCAGTAATCTGTAAATGGTCAAATAAGGCCCTAAAGGCACCAGCCAGGACTATTACTACTAGACTTCTGAAGAAAGGCAAGTTGGTAGTTCTAACAGCACACCTCAGCCTCCAAGATTGGAGCTCTATTGACCAGAAAACAGATGTCAACACTGCCCTAGAATGCTTTATAAGCAAATTCAATGAAGTGTGCAATGTCTATGCCTCCTACACCAAAAGAAGGATCCGTGACTACGACAGCCCCTGGATCATGGCACAGCTAGTAGCCCTCATGAAAAAATAGAGATGTCTTGTGGCACAAAGCAAGAAACTTTGGTACCCAGACAGACTATCAGAACTATAGAGCTGCACGGAATAAATACACCTAGGCTATTCACAGGGCCAAAAACACACACTTTAAAAATGAGCTGACAAACTCATGGGGTGACAGTAGATGGTTTTGGGGACCCTAACCGGAAAACCTAATAAAACTCCCCCCACCTTCCTGAACATTGAGGGCCAACCTACGCAGGATCACAGTCACATAGCACATGTCTTCAACAAAGTTTTTATTGACCTCAGTGGAGTGTTGCCCCCTAGCTTCCTTCAACACCAATCAGATACTTGCACCGATCGAAACCCGGGGACCCAATCAAACTCCCATCCTCCTTTCTACTTCAGAGCTATCACCTTTATGGAAGCAAAAAAGTACATCCTAAAAGCGTTAGGTAATTCCAGAACCAGCTCTGATCAACTTGACCTAAAACTAGTTAGGCTCACCCTGGACATAACTCTCAAACCCCTCACCAAAATCTTAAATCTCTCCTTGGTATCAGGCAAACTCCTATGGATCTGGAAGGTGGTGGTGGTTACCCCCTTCCTCCACTCTCCAAGGCCCTGGAGTGAATCATAAGTGACCAACTGACAGAATATCTAGACTAGTATCATTTACAATGTAAGCAACAACATGGATTTTGAAAACAACACAGTACCACAACCTCTCTAGTGGAGTTTACCAGCTTTACCCATAATGTGCTAGACAGAGGGCTCTTGGTGGGGGCAACATATATTGAACTCACCAAGGCCTTCAACTCTGCCAATCACAATCTGCTCCTGGATCAGCTCTCCAACACCAGCCTCTCCCCTGCAACAGTAGCATGGTCCAGAAGCTACCTCTCGGGGAGGGTCCAAAAAGTGGAAATCCTGGACACCTTCTCTGACAACCTTAGTGTTAACACAGGCGTTCCTCAAGGCTCTATCCTTGGCCCTCTACTGTTCAGCCTGTTCTTAAACAACCTCCCTCAATCGGTAAACGACCAGTTACTACTGTATGCAGACAATGCGGTCCTATATTCATGTAATTCTGACCCCTACATACTGGAAAAGCAAATGCAGGCTAATTTCACTGTGGCTGAGCACTGGTTCCTTCAATCAAAACTGCTCCTCAAATATAAAAAAACGAAGACTGTTATTCGCATCATCACATAACAAACACCACACTCACCAACTTTACATTCATAACAATCAGAACACTTCCCTGGAGATGGTTCAAACATTTAAATACCTAGGATTGACACTGGACGGCACCCTCTCATTTAACCAACACATAGATGCAGTCGCAAAGTCTTCAAATGTAAAACTAGGATTACAGTACAAACACTGAAAAGGCCTGACTCCTGAGGCACTCAGAACTGCTGTTAATAGCTCAGTCCTCTCAGTGATAGACTATGGTCTAGCAGTATATGAAGCTTCCTCCCAAACTGCTTTGAAACATATCAAAACAACACTAAACAAAGCATGTAATTTAGTCCTAGGTGTACCCTATCTCACTCACACCTGTGAGTTGTACACTCAAACAAAATGGCTGAACCTTGACAGTCACCTCCAGTATCAAGTATGTATGCTCGCCAAGAAGTCTATGCTAGGACTTACCACCTCAGGCCTGCAAAGCCTCCTTAGCCGACTTAATTCCATCAGATGCACTAGGGGTACAAAAAACTCAGCCCTCTGCATCCCTTTCCATAGAACCACACAAGGCCAATGGTCCTTTGAATACCAGGCACCACTTTGGCTTAATGCGCGTGACCTAGGCATCACAAAAGAGGACAAAATAGGCTCCTTTAAAGATAAACTCCGAGTAGCCTTCACCACAAACAGGAACTGTGACTGTGAGACCTGAACTCCCCCACACTCTTCCCTCCTCTTTCCTGCTACCCTCATTCTAACATGCACCCTTGCCTTCTCCTCTCTTCTTGCTAACTAACACTCCCCTAGTAGGCTCCAGGTCCCAGCCTCAGCACTTCCCCCCCAGTGAGTCTAGCCCTCCTTTATGACTACACTCTTTAGCACTTAAGACAAAAGAACTGCTGCCCATCAAGTTCTCACCTTCTTGCGTTTAGTATTAGTTAATTATTTTACAGACTATATCATCCTCTGTTCCCTACCTGATTAACTCTATGTACTGTAGATTCTCAAGCTGTTCACTTAACAACCTGTTAACCTAGCCTGCTTTAAATTATGTGTTTGTATATTTTTACTTATGTAATCCCTGTTACTGTAATCATGTAACCTCTGTAACCTGATGTACTCATGTCTTTCTAGGCATGGAACCTCCTTGTATCTGCTTATGTACTTGTAACCATTGTAAATGATGTTATGCCCATTTATTAGTACG
Source organism: Neoceratodus forsteri (assembly GCA_016271365.2). Taxonomy (NCBI): domain Eukaryota; kingdom Metazoa; phylum Chordata; order Ceratodontiformes; family Ceratodontidae; genus Neoceratodus; species Neoceratodus forsteri. Next base: position 1,011,789,007 of record CM028129.1, on the reverse strand, counting down.
ACGTGGAACCTCTGTAAAAGAGCCTCTGGCTCAAAGATACTTCCTAGAAATAAATAAATAAAAACTCTCCCTCACATCACAGAGACCAGTAAACAAGGAGAATTCTGCAATCTACATATTTGTTCCAATGCACAGCCAAGCATTCAAATGATGAGGTCTCCCATACCAGGTGCACCACCAGGTTCAGTTCAGATCTAAAGCAGATGCTCCCTTCCCCCATGGTCCTTCCTCAGGCAGTGCACACCGTGAAACCTGCCAGGACTATGGCTTACAGTACAGGGTCAGTGTTGTCACCAAACCACATCTCAGTGATGCAAGCCAGATCGACAAACTAATCAGACATAACGTCAGCCATTATGGTCATCTTATTCCTCATAGATCTAACAATAAACAGTACCACCTGAAGAGGACAAGTAGAGGCAGCTGGCCCATCATCTACCTGTCCACTCAGTGTGGTGGGTTCCCTGGGTATGGGAACTAAACATGTCTCGCCTCTCTCCATTTCCCATTTCACGCTGGTCCTCATGATCCCAATGGCATCCTTCCTGCCATCTCTCCTCAAGTCCCTCACCCAGCCCCTGCGCTTCCTTCCAATGCCCACCTCCCTACACTGGCAATAAGCCATTCTCAGCAGGGTGGATCACAGAAAGGGTGCAGATATCAGAGACAGGACAGTGAGTCACTGAGCTTAAGGGCCTACTGCTGGATACACATCCCAGCCTCTAAGCTAGAAATTCTGCACTAACTAAAAACACCCCAACACCCCCTCCTTTTTGACCTGATTCCACTCCCACCACCACTCACTACAAATAGTGCAACCTCAGAAACTCAGTACACCTTACTCCAAGTATTGGGTCCTATGCACTAATGGGATGGGGGTATGTGGAATCCGAGTGTATCCCTGTTCACGTAGTTGTTCACCCATGGAGAGGTGCACACTGGTGCTATGCATGACTGCCAGCCACCTGTCAGTGGCCCTACTCCCCCAGCAGGCAGGACTCTCCAGGGCAGCCAGGGGAGGGGTCACAGGTCTGGCCGGGCATCCAATCAGATGCCCAGATTGGGACCTACACTGGATCCCTTGTGTGGCTGGGCGTGCATTGGCAGCATGCCCTGCAGATATCTGATGGCCGGTGGCTGTGGCAGGTGAGGGAGGGAGGGCAATGCTGCCAGACCTCCAATGGCACCGATCAGTGCAGTGGGACGGATGGGGGGGTGACAGCTGGCAGGCCACCGGGGGGGGCAGGAGCTTCCTCTGTGTGTAGGTGGCTGGGGGCTGCTCCTGTGCACCAGTGCCCCTGTGTGGTTTTGGGGGATTGCGCCTGGTGGAGATCATGCAGCCACACACCGCTGTGTGCTGGGGCAGGAGGGAGGCACCGGGTGGCCCTATGTGGTGGCCCCTGTGTGTGGATGGGCTCTGAGAGGGGCTCTAGTATTTGCAGTGAGTTTATTATAGCATCCTCCCTTCTGCTCGTGAGCCCTCTAGCAATGCAGCCTAGTATTCTGTTTGTCTTGGCTGCTGCCTTCCAACACTGTGTGGCCTGTTTAAGTCACTGGTGATGATTATCCTGAAGTCTATTTCCTCTGTTTCAGTGACCTTGTCCCCCCACCAAGACTATACCCTGCATTTGGGTTCTTCCTTCCTATGTGCATGATCTTGAATTTCTTCATGTTGAACCCCAGCTACCAGATGCCTACCCACCTCTCCAGCCTAGCCAGGTCTTGTTTATGTCCTGCACCCCTTCATCCATGTCGACCTTCTCACAGAACCTGATGTCATCCACAAAGATGAAGATCTTGCCTATAACTTTCCACAATTACATTAATGAACACATTAAACAACAATGGACTGAGCACATATCCCTGCAGGACACCACTTGTAAGTTCCCTTGTATCTAAGAGTCCCTCCCCTCCACTACCCTCCAAATCTAACCACTGAGCCAGTTGGCCACCCACCTGAGTAATTTGTTCCTTTCCCCTAAGTCCTCCAACCTCCTGATCAACCTCTTGTGCAGCACCAAATCAAAGGTCTTGCTGAAATACAAATATAGAATGTCATCTGCCTGAACCCTTGTCCACTGCTTTCGTTACCCAGTCAAAGAAGTTAATCAGGTTGGTTTCACATTACCTCCCAGGCATGAACCCATGTCATCTCTCATCCTGTAGCCCGATGGCTTCAAGAAACTCCACTATTCTTTCCTTCCAAATGGTCTCTGTGAGATAATACACAGTGGAGGTCAGACGGATTGACTTGTAATTCCCTAGGTATCCTCTGGACCCATTCTTGTAAAGGAATGCCTCATGCATGGTTCTCCATTCCTGCAGTACCACCCCATATCCAAAGACCTTTTGAACAGGTCTGCCAGTGGACCTGCCAGCTCCACCACCAGTTCCCTCTGCACTCTTGGGTGCATGCTATCTGGGCCTGGGTACTTGTTTACCTTTGGGAACATGAGGCCCTTCCTAACTCTGTCCTCCGTTATCCTGTCCTCAGCCATGGTCCCCCTTCTCCTGCTTTCCTTCCTTGTGGCACTGGTCCATTCTTGTCTTTAGTGGTGGCACGGTCCATCCTTTTCTTTAGTGTAGACTCAGCAGAAATATTTGTTCAACATCTCTGCTTTCTCTTTACTACCTTCCAACCACCAACCCTCCTTTTTTTAGCATTACTATATCAGCCTTCATGTCTCTCTTCTCACTGATATACATAAAGAAGATGTTCCCCCTCTCCTTAATCCCTTCTGACATTTGCAGTATTGCAGCTCCTTCCTAGCTTTGGCATGTCTGACAATCCTACAAGCCTCCATATTTCTCCAAGTAGACCTCATCATCCTTCTTCTTCTAAGATTTCCTGTACCTTCTATATGTAGCTCTCTTATCACTGACTGCCTGACTCACCTCCCTACTGAACCAACTAGGTTTCCTTGCCTTGGAATTATTTCCCTTCTGATTTAGGCATGTGTTAGTGGCTGCCATGAACCCTTCCATGTTCACTGTCCACCTTTGTTCCACACTGATATTGTACTTAAGGCTAGCTAGGTGTCCCTTCAAAATCTCTCCCATCCTACCATAGTCGGCCTTCTTGAAATCTAGCACTTTGTCTCCATGCTTAGTGTTTCGTATCCCATGTCAACTCAGAACCAAGCTATCCAGTGGTTGCTAGTCCCCAAGGGATCCTCCACCATGATGTCCTGGATGTTATCCCCGTTTGTAAGTACCAGGTCCAAGATGGCTTCTTCCTATGTCAGTTCAGTCACCTCCTGAACCAGGAACCCCATCCTGGACTGCATCCAGTAACAATGGCACCTGGCTCAGATGGTGTATGGGACATTCCAATCCACCTTAGGCAAACTGAAGTTTCCCATCACCACCACTTTGCCCCTTTCAGCTGCCATCCTAATCACAGTACTGAACTCCTTGTCTGTTTCCTCATCCTGATTTGCTGCCCTATAAACTACATCCAGCCTTAATTTCCTGTCTGATGCTGTTTGGATTTGTAACCACAGTGCCTCTTAGGGCTGTGTGGAATTTTCAAATTCCAGAGAAACAAAATTTTGCTGAATTTTCAAAATTCCACCAAATTTCACCAGAAATGGAATTTTATTCCACAGATCTCAATATTTTCCGTGGAAATGGTTGCAGAATGATTTTCTGTAGAAGAAATGCTGTTACATGGAATATTATTCCACAGATTGCAACAGGCAGAACTCCGTAGGAGAACCAGCAAAAGGGTGAAATGGCCATCCTGCACTAATTTCACTGGTGGAATTCCGCATTCTGCACAGCACTAGTGCCTCTATTTTCCTATACCCAATTTCCTCCCTAGTGGCAGTAATGCTGTCCCTGAGGTATACTGCCACACCTTCCCCTTTCACTTTCTCCCTGTCCCTTCTGTAAAGAGCATACACAGGAACTGAGAGATCCCAGTCATGATTGGGGGTAGCCAGGTCTCAGTGACCACCACCAGATCCACCTTTCCCTCCACCATCATGGCTTGCAGGTCATTCATTTTGTTCCCTAGACTTCTAGCTTTAAGGGACACTATCATCCACCATACCTGATTCTCTCCCATTCTTTTTGGCCAAATGCCTCCCACCCCCTCTGCTTAATGGCCTGCCCCTCCACTCTTCTCCCTCTTGCTTTCATTCACCCTTATCCCCTTCCATTTCCACCACTCTCCCCCTTTGCTTCTCCCCCTGTTCTGTTTACCTGATGGGGGGTTGATTGCCCCCTCCTCCGGAAAACCCCCTCCCTAAGCCCTCTCCTACCTGAGACCTCTGTGCACTCTACTTGGGGGGGCCTGTCTGACCCCTCTTCTGGGAAACCCTGGGTGCTATGACACTTGCTGCCCCCCACATTTAGTTTAAATTTAGGCTCCTGACAATATATTCCCCAAAATTGTTCCTCCAGCAGCATGTGTCCCCTCCTGCTTAGGTGCAACCTATCAAGTGTGTAGAGAAGTTTGTCATCCCAGCTCCCTGCCAATCCCTCATGTATCCAAATCCCACCACCCTACTCCATTCCCTCAGTCAGTCAATGAACTCCTCTATCCTTTGTTTCCTGGCTGTGCTGGCTCTGTACTGGCACCACTTCAAAGAAGTGTACTGACCTTGCCATCTCCTGCAGACCATTCCCACCAATTTAAACCTATCCTAAACTATACCTACCTCACATCTAGCTAGGTCTTTGGTACTCAGATAGATGACCATATGTGGCTTCCCCCAACACCTGTGTGAGTGGGCCTACCTTCGATCCTGTGCATGCTGATGTAATTCCTGGTAGATGCACCAGTTTCCTATCTTGCAGACCCCCCAACCCATCTAATCCCTTCACTATTAAATCCCCTATCACTATGACTCTGCCTCTCCCCTTCCATCCTCCCCTATTGTTCCTGAGTCTAACTTTACCTGGCCTATCCTGCCTACTCCCCCCCCCCACTCCTACTCCTTTATTCCCTCCCTCCTTTCCCAAAACCTCTGTCTATCAAACATCCCCACTCTTCTTGCCTAATTCCCCAACCTACCCCAGATCCATTTGAACCCTGTCTCATACCTCTCTACCTCCTCCTCTCTACTCCCCCAGAGATGCCCCTTCTCCTCCTGTTGTCCTTGTGTCACCCCATTTCCCTTTATTTCATAACAGCTTTATTGTTCAGTATATAAATATGGTTACAACAATGTTATAAATAGAACATAGCAAGAAAGACCAATATAGAATAAGATTCATAATAAGCATAACCAATGCAGAATTAGACAAATCCAATTACTGTAACAAGTGAATAAATAACGTAATAACAACTTTGATAACTTTTGCTGAGGCAGCATTATACCTAACCTCTCTACAATACTGACAGTAACAAGCATAAAATGATTAGAAAACAAAAGAAATAATAAAAAAAGACGAGGTAAACAACTCCACCTGCCTTATTTCCCTGTTTCCCCACTGCAGCCTCTCCCAACCCCCTACTACACACTAGCTGTCTCTCCATCATCCGAGTCCCACCTAGATCACCCTCTCCTCTGCAGTACTCAGTGGTTGGAAGTGATTACTTACTGGTACCACCATGGGTATTCCCACCACTCCCTCCCCCTGAACCCATCCTCTCCTCCCCATAGTCCTCCTTCCTGCCCTTGACTTTCTCACTCACTAAAGAAGTACGGTCCCAGTACAGAGGTTCTGAAGTCATTTTAGACCTGATAGCTCATATATTTATGCTACACAGGGCCTGCATGCTCCTATTTAGTGATAAACAAGCACTGCAAACTTGTTTAGTATAAGGCCCCTTAAATTTATCTTCTCCTACTATGTGGTGACATTGAGCCATATCCACAAAGGCGAGCAGGATGTGCACAATTTGTGCATACCCCAGCCTGTATACAGTAGCTATGCACCTGCAGACAGGCACAAGGTGCATAGTACACAACCACACACCCCCACAGGGTACCTGTCCATGGCCCTGCCACTTTGTTGTGGAGCTGCATGGGGGGAGTCACAGTTCAAGAGACAAAGGCAGGCATATAATTAGATGCTCATCCTGGGTCTTGAAGTGGATCCTCTGCTCCACGCAAGCAGGTGATTCTGGGAATGCATGGGACAGACATTATTTTAAGGTGTGGGCAAGTGCCTGAATCATTGTCCCTAACCTTCCCTGTCAGTCCAGTGGGCTGGGCAGCACAGTACAAGGAGCCCCTATCCTGCTGCAGCTGGTGGGTGTCACTGGGGGCATGTAACAGATATGGCAGGGTTCCTGCTGCCATATCCTGTGCTCCCCTTTCCTGGCACTTCATGCTATAATGAGTAGCATGGAGTGCAGTCACGCCCCCAAACATGCCCACTGACTGGTCGCACATGTAGCTGCACAACTGGTCAGGGGATCCAATGCAGAAGGGATGTGCATCCCATTCATCTATCTGTGCAGGGGTCTGCGGGACCTCATGCATGGAACTGACACTTAGGATTGCCTACATGCCACTGATGCGTGGCACTTAGGCAATCTGCACCTTCATACATAGGCCTCATTGAGAGGAACCCTGGCCCTAATTGACCCTCTCAAACTCAGTCTATGTTGTTCCATGTGGCTCTACCATTTCTTGTATATATAAAGGTCTGACGCTTTTCCATATTAACATCAGAATGCTGGTACCTAAACTGGATGGGCTAAGACCCTGGGTCACTATTCATGGGCCTAATATAATGGCATTGTCAGAAATGTGGCTTAACTTCAGAATCCCTGATTCACAAATTCATATACAAGGATACTCAGGGCCCAATTCTCAAATGATTTAGAATGCACCAAGCAGGAAAGGGATCTTGGAGTTATCATCTCTGATGACCTCAAGGCAGGGAAACAGTGTGACAAGGCAGCAGGTAAAGCAAATAGGATGCTGGGATGCATAGGCAGGGGCAACACCAGCAGGAAAAGGGAGGTCATAATTCCACAATACAAGACACTAGTGAGGCCCCACCTGGAGTACAGTGTACAGTTCTGGAGACCATACCTACGTAAGGACATAGACAGGGTAGAGAAGGTTCAGAGGAGGGCAACAAAGATGGTGCATGGATTGCATCACAAGTCCTATGAGGACAGGTTGAAGGCACTGAACATGTACTCCCTGGAGGAGAGGAGGGAGAGAGGGATATGATAGAGACATACAAGTATCTTACAGGAGGAGCAGGGTGCAGTAAACACTATTTTTAAGCGAAAAAGATGTTCCAGGACTAGAAGGCATGGGATGAAGTTGGAGGAGGACGTTCAGAGGAAACGTGAGGAAGAATTTCTTCACAGAACGGTGGTGGACAAGTGGAACACCCTGCCAGAGGAAGTGGTGGGGGCTGAAGCAATCACGGATTTAAGAATGCATGGGATAGACATAAAGGAATTCTGGAGGTCAGGGTAAGGGCAACAGACTTCCTGGAAAACATAAACTGAACTTACAAACTTAAATGGGCAGACTGGGTGGGCCATAGGCCCTTATCTGCCGACACTGTCTATGTATCTATGTATCTATAATGCTGCACACTCCGGGTGTGCCAAACACACCACACCGGGATTGGACTTGCACCTAAAAATCGCTGGCATCCGAGTGTAGTATTGGGGGTGCTGTACTGCTAGGGTGTGCCGTCCTTCGGATGAGATGTTAAATCGAGGTCCCTTCTGCCCATCCTGGTGTGTTGTCCTGGTGGGTGTCCAGGTGGAAGTAAAAGAACCCAGGGCACTCTTCGCAAAGAGTAGGGAACATTCCCGGTGTCCTGGCCAACATTCCCTTTCCCATAAACTGGTTCATGCAATTATCCAGGCTGTGTGTGGGTGATGATGTGTGATATAGCCGCCACCACACATTCAGTCACTTCACTACCAGTCTAGCATTGCTTGTAAAGCGCTTTGGGATACTGTGTATGAAAAGCACTATATAAATGCTGATTCTTCTTCTTCTTCTTCTTCTTCTTCTCTGAACAGCAATCAGGAGCTCAATCCCATGCACCACTTGCCCCATATTAGACCAGCTTTTGCTGGTCTAATTTTGCCGACCTTTTTATGGGGTTTGCACCAAATATTTGGTGCAGGCTGCTATAAAAAGGGTAGAGTGTCACAAATGCTCGTGACCTTTTAGAATCAGGAGCAAAGTGTGCCAATGTGGCCAGCACAGGGTTGGACGAAGGGCTTGTGCAAGCCCTGCATCAACCTTTAAGAATCGAGCCCTCAGTGTACAAACATAACAGAAACAAGCATGGAGATGGTGTTAAATCATGACCAATCCTATAGTGTCTGAGACAGTGGGTGACATGCCTGATAATATGGAAGCCCACTACAAGAAAATGCATCTTAACACTATCAAGGCTATACTTGTCATTTCCCAACCAGTAGAAGTTAAGGTCACTAAGCAGGAATGTTTCAGGGTTGTACATACCACTAGTAGAGTCCAGTGCATTTGGGTCTACTATTGCCCCTGAAACATTCCTGCTCAGTGTCCTTAACCTCTACTGGTTTGGAAAGTACTTATCCAAATATAAACAAGCTCTGTCCAATTTAAATCTCTCCCAAATTATCACACTTCCCATGAGACTCAACCATGGCACAAACAACCACAGCCTTATAAACGGGATTCTTGTTAACCACCCTGATAGAATCTCAACTGCTGGTGTACTTTCAGACTGCTTCAGTGATCATTCCATCACCTTCTATGTCTGGAAAATTCCTACAAAAAAAATTCCTCTCGAAAACTGATCGCAGCTCACCTATATAGGCATTTCATACTGGAGGACTTCTACACAGATTTGTTGGTCATAAGATGCCTTATTCTCTCAGTAGCTGATACCTGGAAATGATTTGCCAGCGAACGCCTTTTTGGTTTTTTTTTTACACATTTATTTCTTCTTCCACTTACCCGAGGAAGTCTCTCCAGCATTTACCTAACCCACTCTCTACCTCCCGCTTTGGTGACCACAACTACTCCCTCACTCCAACCAGGCTGCACCCCCGGATCTAAGCCCCCACAGGGAAGGGCTGCCCTATCCTCCCAGGGCACTCTATCTATAGTGTAGTGAGCCTGTCAGAGTGGAGGACCTGGGAGAGTGAGGATCCCAGAGTTGGGAGTGTGGAGCTGGTGGCAGTGCCTTCGCCTATCCTCTGGAGTTTTTTTTTCCATTTTTCCTCCATTTCCTCCGATGCTTGGTCATGCAATGGCATCAGTGGCACTAGTGCTAACGCCTGCCACAGCACCGCCCCTCACAATGCATGGTGAAGCAAGTTTGGCTATCTCCTGGTCTCCACCAGAGGTCGCCCCTGTGCGACGCAACCCCTAGAGCCATCCCTGGGAAGAGAGAGCAGTCCTCTGGATACTCAATCTTTTCCCTCCCCTGCCAACCCCCGACGACCCAAGCTCATTCCCGAACCCAGGTTGCCAATGTAGCACGAAGTGTGGCATCCAGCGCCTCAACACTCAGCGCCACCGTGCCGGTCGTGCCAGTGAACTTCTTGATGCCTGCAAAAACATTCACCAGTCAGATCATACATGGTCAAAGGCCACCATTACCTCTGGATCTCTAATGAAATTATTGAATTGTTCTTGACAGGGATACTGCTTGGGCCAGATTTAGAACAAAACAGATCCTTTAGTAACTGACAGTATTACAAAAAACTTTGGAATCTAAGTAAATCAGCTGTAAGTAAAGCAAAAATGTACTACAATTACAACTACTGGGAGGAAAACAAACATTCAAGAAAATTCTGGTAATAGAAATACAGAAACATCAACATTGTCAGCAGAAAAGGACCTTTTGGCCCACTAGGTTGCCCAGATGGTTTCTGTCTAGTTTATCTCTGTGGACCCTAATGGGTCTCTGGTGACCCTTCCTCCTCCCTGCCTATTTACTAGTATCCGCCTGTGTCTATCTCATGCGTGCTTAATGTCCTCTATTGTTTTTGACTCCACTGCTTCTTCTGGCACTCTGTTACAAATGTCTACCACTCTTACAGTGAAGTAGTGCTTCTTCACATCCCTCTTAAACTTCCCACTCTCCAACTGCATCACCTGCTCTCTGGTCCTGGTGCTCTTTCTCATTTAAAAACAGAACAAAAAGCAACTCTGTACTTCTCGCCTATGGTGCAGGCTTCACATTAGAACATTAGAACAAAGCTGAAACAAAAAGAAGCCCAGACTCAAGAGCTGTGGAAGCAATATTTTATTAAATTAAAATGTCAGTGGCACTTACAATAAGCAGTCAGTGGAAAAACTTGCCTACGACCAACTGTCTGTGTGCATTCAGAGCTAATGGCTCCTTCTTCAGGGGCCTTTTTTTTGTCTTCAGCTCTTTCTCATTTAAAAGGGACTCCCTTCCTCATGAGATACTTGTAGGTCTCTATCATATCCCTGTCACTCTCCTCTCTTCAAGGGTGTACATGTTGAGATCCCTTGGCTTCTCCTAGTAGGGCTTTTGATGCATTCCCTGCACCATTTAGTTGCCCTCCTCTGGATGGCCTCCTTTCTGAGATGCAGCTTCCAGAACTGGACACAATACTTAGGTGGTGTCTCACCAGCATACGATACAGTGGAAACACTACCTCCCTCTTGCTGCTGAAGATATCTCTTCCCATGTATTCCACTGGCCTTACCCACTGCTTTGTCACACTGCCCTGCATTTGAGGTCATTAGATATGATAACCCCAAAGTCTCTTTCCTGCTTAGTGACTGTCAGTATCTCTCACCCCTCATCCTATACTCAGCACCTGGGTTCCTCTGCCCTAGGTGCATGATGTTGCACTTTATGGCACTGAACCCCAATGTCCATGCTCTTGACAACTCCTTGAGTTTATCAAAGTCCCTACTGTGATGAGGGGCTTAAACACTATATGAAATGAATCATCAAGAACAAATTGGTGGTAGGAAGGCATATGCAATGTCAAGAGGAATAAATCCCCTAGTGCACTATACACTCCAAGCATGGGAGGAGATGAGGAGACACGGGAAGGCCTGTGAGGAGCATACCCTTCTGGTGCCTATTGTCAGAAACCCAGGATTCCTACCCAGTTTGGAGGATAAATGATTCAGGGCCTGGAAGAACCAGAGAGTGCGCTGTCTGAGGCCATATGTTAATGATGGAGGGCATGATTTTTCAAGGAAATCAGGGAGTGTCATAGGATTCCTACAGCCCATCATTATAGGTATCAGTAGGTCAGGGCATATGAGAGAAGGGTGGGACAGGAACCAGTGGGTGGTTCTCTGTTGTATGCATATGCACTGATAGCTGCTCACTCCAGGGTGTCGCTTAAGGGGGTGACTGCAATGGTGGCCAAGCAAGACAGGGACAAGTGCAAAATCTGTCCCTTAAATGGCTATGGGAGCAGGACCTGGGCTGGATCCTTATGGAAGAGGCAGAGAGGGACATATTAAGATTGCATATGGGGTTGTTATTATGCAACAAATACAAAGAATCACAGTATAAGTTTATTCACGGGTTATATTACCCCTGAGTATGGTTAATAATTCAACCCCCATATCTCCCCATCTGTGGGAGATGCAAAACAGATAGGGGCACCTATTTTCATTATTCTTGGGGATGACAGATGCTCCAGCCTTTTTGGGTGGTGATAGTGCAAAAAATAATGCATATCATGGGTAACTCATTGGCATGTACCCCAATAGCCATGCTATTTGGCATGTAAAATCTAGGTGATGAAGGCTGGTATCCCTGTCCAAGATGGGTCAGGGTACTGTTAGCCATAGCCAAACAATGTGTGCAAATCTTGTGAGTTTCGTGTGTAGTTCCCACAGTAATATGGTGGAAGACACTAGCCTTGCAGGACGTGGCTTTAGAGAGGTTTACTTACAGTACATGCTCAAGGAGAGGGAGGAGTTGTTAAAGGGATACTGCCAACCTGGTTTTCATCATATTATTTCTAGTTGAAACACCACATTTTATGATTGCTAACCCTCTCTAAAATTCGCTGATGTTGCTATTTGTTTTGTCTTTCCCCTTGCTTAGTAGAACTGAGATGCATGACAATGTATATTTATAAGCAACCTTGTTTGTGGTTATACTCCTGGTTCTGTTCTTACTACATGCTTCCTAAGTATTAGAAACACCCCAAACAGTGCTGTCACTCATAAGGCAGTTGCCTCCTAAACTTCCACTGCATCATTAGGAGTTAGACTATTTTGTGGGTGTTCCCAAGTCCAGGAAAGATACAGTAGGAGCTGATCAAGGAATGTAAACAAATCTGTTTTAGTGTGATAACACCAGTATGTTGGGCACAGTAGCAGATCTAGGGGGTTTTAGTGGGTGCAGGTTCACCCCCCATTGTAACTTACTTGCTGCTGCATTTAACTTTGCTGGAGAAGTCTAATATAGTGATTGCAAGAAAATATACATTCAAAACTATAGATATGTTTATATTTTCAGTCAAAACTATTATGAAAAGAATAGTATAAAGGATTAAAAACATTATAAAAAGTTGCAACTCGAATAGGCACACCACAACAGCACCCCCATTGTAATATCCTGGATCTACCACTGGTTGGGCAGTCTGTTTTTCACTTTTTTAAAGAAAATAAGTCAGAATCAAACTACCAGCTACATCAACAATCTTTACAGAATTCTGGCAATCATAAAATATGTTTTTTTAAACTAGGGACACTTTCAGACCTAAGGGGGTTGACAGTGTCCCTTTAATGAGCAGCTGGGACAAATTTATAGGCTCACTACCCCTGCCAGAAGCCATGATCCTACAGGAGGGTTTGATTTAGGGTGTCACACAATGTACTGTATACAGTAACATCCATAACTCTGGATATGAGGACAGTTAGTGCCCATACAAGGCATTAACTCAGACTATGCTGTCTTGAATATTGGAATTTCTCAAAGCCCAATCCATGGCCCTCTGCTGTTCTATATTTTTATTAATAACCCCTGAAGCACAGTGGAATGTGTCAGCTGGGCTGGCAGCATAGCCTAGAGGTTAGAGTAACAAGCTGTGAATGACTTTGGTATATACAGTAGACCTGGGTTTGATTCCCACAGCCTCCACTTGCATACTATGTTACTCTGAGCAAGTCACTTAACCACCCGAGTGCTTGCAGGTTGCTCCTGAAAACAGGCACTTGTGCCTAGTGGGCCTTACCTGGTTAACAAAGAATTAACAAAAAAAAATTTACATATCTATGCAGATGACACCACACTCTTCCACAGCGCAACAATGCAATATCCTCCTACTTTGTCAACAACTGTCTTCTTCTTAATGCAACCATGCCTTCTATTTCTGAAGGAGTACACACCGAAGTTTATGCCCTAGTCAATGAATATGGCCTTTGTCAGGCCATAAGATAATTTGGACAAAAGGTGAGATGATGTCAACTGGGAAATTTAATAGAGTGTGAGTGGTAAGCAACTCACTGAGCCTGCAAATGGTGGACTATCAAATATCTGGGAGTGCATATTCCAACTGAGTTGACCCAGTTATTCCACACACATTGCTCCCCTCTCCTTTTATAAAGTGATGTATTGAAGGAGAAATGGCCTGTCGTGTTTTTCTAAGGGGTGGGATAAATGGGTGGCCTCTATGGGTAAAAATATTGGGGATTTGGGGGATAAAGTACAAGTCACATTAAACTGTTCTTCCAACTCACTGGCTTAGCATTTTTCAGTGAGTTGCTTAATGTGTACACTTCTGGATGCAATGAATTATAAGAGTTTCCTAATGATTTGTCTGTTAGCTGCTAATCAGTTGCAGCTCACTGAAAACTCTTATTCAATGCAGTGCACTAATGAATGCACACATTAAGCAACTCATAAAAATGCTGTATTGTAGAACTGGAGTCCAATTTCACTGCAGTGAAATTGAGCTCCAGTTCTCTAGCCATGTGTGAAAAAAATGGAAATTCTGCCTGCCCTTCACGCTGCTTTGACAGCTGTCACAGGAACCCAATCCCCACCTGATTGCCCTAAATAAATCACTGGTGGCTAGTGGTACCTCCCCATCACCTGCCTGCCAGAGATAAAGAAAGAAAATCAGCCACCTGCCCATGTCCCGTAACACAATGCAGTACACTACTGTAGTATCCCCCCCCAATCCCCGAATCCCGATCTTTGATACTGTACAGTACTTTTTGCTTAATTTCCTGGTGGTCTAGTGGTCCCTCCCGCAACCCCTCCCCACCCCAACAGGTAATATCCCACACTGCTTTCCCCATCCCCAAAAGGAGAAGGCCACAAGCACAGCCCTCCTCTCCTCCATGGCCAGCAGCCCACTGAGAAGTTAATGAATGAACGTGTGCTGGCTGTGCACACGCTCATTCATTAACTTCCCAGTGGGCTGCTGGCCATGGAGGAGAGGAGGGCTGTGCCGGTGGCCCACTTCTTTTGGGGATGGGGAGAGTGGGGTGGTATATTACCTGTCGGGATGGAGAGGGGTTGTGGGAGGGACCTCTAAACACCAGGAAATTAAGTAAAACGTACAGTGTTGAAGATTGGGATTCAGGGATTTGGGGGTTACTACTGAACTGTTCAGTACCTGTGCCACTAGACCACCAGGGACAAAATATACATTTTATGGTACAGTACTTTTAGGGGTGATTGAGATGGTACCGACTGGGGGGGGAGGGGGGAGGGGGTTGGCTGCATACAGTACAGGTATCTACTGTACTGTACAGGTACTTCCAGTTTGCCATTCTCCCAGAGATGACTCACTGTACTGTACTGTTGGTAAGCAAATACAACATACAGTACATTAAGCATACATTACAGTACAGTACTGAATAAATAATATACAGTACTTAGTGAGTGAGTGAGTGAGTGAGTGAGTGAGTGAGTGAGTCAGAGATGGGATAGTGGCATAGGCAGTCAATTTCAAAGCTACGTGAAAGGTAAGATGGCGGATACCGTAGTGCTGGAATTATGTACAGCACAGTACTGCACTGTAAATGCATTTGGGAAAATATGTTACATGACCATTGGAGTGGGAGCTGAAGTGAATTGCATAGTGGCTGGAAGTGCATTAGCAGCACAAAAAAACAATGCCAGAGCAATCAGCTTGAGAAACAGTTTAATGTGACTTGTGCTGCAGTTCTTAAGTTTATATTGTACATGGGATGGTCAATGGTTTAACTGGGGTACAGGGGATGTCCCGGTATGTATGTTATTGTTTTATTGTTCTATTGCCTATTCTTATAACATGTGATTTATAACTAACTGACCATTAGCACGGAGATGTATAGAACTGGTTGTTATCTGGGTTATACTGTGTTCTTGCTTCCTGTATGTTGTTGGTCTAGTAAAAAAATGCTTATATACAAAAAACAAAATTACTCCCCTCTCTTGAACTACTTCAAAGAGGATTGTGAAAGATGGCAGGTAGGTGCTCCCATTGTCCTTACTTAACAAAATCAATGTAGTCAAAATGACAGTGCTCCCAAATTGTTTTTATTTATTCCAGGCCCTGCCCATCCACATACCCAGGCTCTTCTTCAAGCAACTGGATTCCATGATACATAAATTCTTCTGGAATGGGAAAAATGCTAAAATCCACAGAGCCCTACTGCAAATGCCTGTAAATATAGATGGTGGAGCACTGGCCTACTTTAAGTACTACCTCTGATCCTTCCAGGTGGCCTTCATTCATATGGGACCAGGGCCACCATCTGTTGCCTGAATGAACCTGGAAAGAGGAGGAAATGTGCAAATTCTTCCACAAAGAATGTCTATCTGCTTTTCTAACTGCACTGGTAATGCCTGTATTATCCATTCCATTCCATTCACCACTAACTCAGTGCGCATCTGACTCCTTAGCCACAACAGACTAGAGCACTCACCCCACATCTCCCCAGTTCCACTATTATCGACACCATCAGAGATAAAACTGAGTACTCTGCACTTCTCCAACAGGATCTTCTGTAATGGACAAAAGCACGGCCTGTTTTATCTTGGCCAGCTGTATGAAGGAGGAATGTTGAAACCCTTTTGTGATCTGCAAAGTGAGTGGAGATTGAATGCCAGGGACCCTTTATATACCTCCAAATTAGACACTTCATCACCAAAACCTTTATTGATAGGCCAGTCCCCAAGCTTTCCTCCCCAGTTGAAGAGGAGCTATATAGGCCCCGAACATGTACCAAACCTATCAATTTTATGATCCCCGATCAGGATCACCCCTCGATGTAAAGGCATCATGTACAAATGGAAATCTGATTTAAATATTAAATGCACCTCGAAGGTATGGCCAATGGTTGCTCGACATTTGGCTGACTGCTCCAGGAGTAAGAAGCTCCAGCAGGTACAGCTTAACTTCCTGTGCTGAGCATATGTCCCTACAAAAAACAGTACACCATCTACCTGGAAAAATTGCCCTATTGTCCTAAGTATGGAACAGAGGAAGGATCTTTTGTCCATATGACATTAATCTGCTGCAAATGTGCCCCTTTCTGGAATGGGGTGCAGGACCTCATGGAGTAGACCCTGGGTTGCAAACTGACCAAATCCCCTCTAGAGTTGCTTCTAGATGCAGATCCATCCAGATCCAGGGTGTGCAGTGATTTGGGGTTATAGTCCATAGCATTAGTCAATGCCAGGAAGACCATTGCCCAGCAATTGGGTGGCAAACAGATCCTCCAACCATTCAGCAATGGTTGCAGATCTGAAAAAGAAGTTGCACATGGAGGCAGGTGCAGGGATATGTAAGTATAGATTCAAAAACAAGGAAATCCTGCACTCTGCCAACAAAATAAAGGGACTGCTCACCATCATGTCATCTGAAAGGCACCTGAAATAAAATGAAGCACTTTATTTGAAATGATGGTGAGCAGTCCCTTTATTTTGTTGGCAGAATGTGGGATTTCCTTGTTTTTGAATCATTCAGCAATGGCCCAGCACCTGCTGCTCTGCTTAAAATTGGAAAAAATGTAACTCCCATCCCGTGACAAGGAGGATACATTCTACCAGATTTGGAAGCCATTAGACCACACAATGGGAAATAACAACTTCCATGCCTAAAGGGCAATAACATAGCAAATAAGGCTGTAGGGTCATACCTACAACTACTTGAAGGCAATATAGCATGGTGGTTTAGGGCACTAAGCTACAAACCTGGAGACCTGGGTTTGAATACCAACAGTCGCCATTTCTATACTGTGTGACCTTAAACAAGTCACTTATCTTCCTTGTACTCCCAGGACACACCTGGAAACAAGTTCTAGCTTAGTGTGCCTATCCTGGTTAAACAATTTCCCCTTTCCCTTTCCTTACCTTGCAAAATCAATCTGTGAAGCCAGCTTGATGTGTTAGTTATATATAATTTGTTTACATTTGTCATCAGCTTCTCACCTTATGCACCTGGAGGACTTAATGTATTGCAGCTTCTTCTTAATTACTGTACACTGGGCATAATTTTCAAAGGAGTTAGACCAATGCAAGGAACTTGTGTCAAAAGCCATCACTGACCACACATTTACTCCCAAAGGACTAAGCATGACAGAACATGAGGAGGTTGAGGGGCGTGGATCTGCATGGAAGCGCAGGCCCAACTTCACGAGGGCAGAGAGCAATGCCCTATTCGAGGCCTACCTGGACCAGGAGCCTATCCTGAGTGGCTCAACAGGCACCCCACAGGCCCAGTCAACAGCATGGGATGGTGTGGCCAGGGCCGTGAACCAGCAGGGCATCCATCAAAGGACTGCACAGGAGTGCAAGAAGAAGGTTGGCACACACCGGAGGCGGACTAAGGAGAAGGTGGCTGCCATCCAGGCCGCATGTGCTGCCATGGGTGGTGGACAGCTTGACATACCACAGCTGTCGCCGCAGGAGGAGTTGGTGGCGGTGTCCATGTGGTGCAGCGCCATCGAGGCGGTACCCGGCAGCGGGTTCCAGACAGGGGCAGCCCATCACTGCATGGTAGATACAGCAGCACCTGAGGCAAGGGGGCAGGGGGGCAGGAGTATGTGCCAGTGGCTCTAATGCAACTGTGTTTCCTTTCAGCTCCAGAGTGCCTGCTTGCAGCAGCAGGGGTGGGGGATTCCACCATGGGGGCGGTCCTGGACCTGGAGGACCATCTTTCCACATTCAACAGTGTCTGGGGGCCAGACCGCAGGCAGCCCAACCCCACTGTCCATCTGGATGCCTGTGGCGTGGTTGTGAATGAGGCCATGGCTGTGTTTCAGCATGATACCAGTCATGGCGTCCAGTATGCCAAGACACAGATCGGGGTAAGGTCCAGGACCAATGACGATGTGGCTATTATCCTGGATAGTGGTGTTGCCATTCAGGGGGAGGCACCCATACCACACACCCACCATGGCAGTGCAGACGGTGCCCTTGTGGTGGTTGTCCACCCACTGGCCCCCACACCCAGCATTGCTGTGAGTGCCATCGATGTGGCACAGGCTTATGGGGGTGGCGGTGGTTAGCGCACAGCGGCTGGAGGGGCAGCAGTGGCAGCCGGATGATGTCAAAGGGGGGCCTGGAGCAGTGGCCGCCGACGGTGCACCGCAGAATGAGCAGCTCCAAGAAGGCCTCGCTGTGCAGCACCCATCAGGGCAGGGGGTTGGGCTGCAGGGTTGAGCACCACCTGTGGGTCGGTGCAATGCCCATGCCCCCCAGGGCACCGACCCCTTGACAGAGCACACCCGTCTGCTACAGGCTTCCATGGAGCAACAGGTGCTGGTCGTGGCAGGGGTGCGTGCACTCCACACAGAGCTGCACCAGGCTGCAGGGAGGTGCGACAGGGACTATGAACAGCTCCTGGCCCAGACCACACTTATGCAGGAGGACACAACTGCAGCCCTGGATTTGCTTACCACTGCGGTCATGGCCAGCCTAGCACCACTGGCTACCTTGGTGCATGGCTGTCCACCGCAGACCCCGTAGAGTGCATTCTCCACCCCTCAGTCACAGCGTCATGTGACCCCCTCTGTGTCAACACCAGGATCTGCTGTGGGCATTCCGGGCACACCTGCAGCGGGCATGTTCGAGAGCCTGCAGACACTTGCAAGGGACCGGTCACATTCCCACAGTGACACCCCTGGGGGACAGTCAGAGACACCCCCTGTGGCCATCACACTGCCCACATCTGCTGGGCAGCCTCGGTGGGGCCGTCCAAGTGTCTGCAGTAGCCGTGTGACCGTGCAGTGGTCCTGAGCTGCCATCCTCCCTGTCCGCTGTCTGCCATTGCCCTGTGTGCACATTGCTGTGGTGTGTGCATGTGCATTCCAGGGACATGGCATCCATGGTCGACGCCACACACAGGCCTTGAGCACATACACCTAGCTGCTGGCCACTGTGGCATGTGCATGATGATGCCAATACAATGCCAGCTGTTACTGTGCACCGGTGTTCAGCATCTGACACATGCCCGGTGGTGGCCTCTGGGCATGCGCATGTAGGTGCCCATGCGTGTGTGTGTGCGGGTGTGTGTGGGGGTGTGTGGGTGGGGTGTGAAGTGCTGTACGGGGTGCTTCCATGGAGTCCAGTCCCATGCCCGTCCACGCTCCCCTCCAGCCGTGACTGTCATGGGGCCTGCCCTTGCATGCCTGAATGCTGTGCCATGATCCCTGGGACGTGCATGTGGTCATGTTCACCTACCTGAGTGCACCGTAGTGCTCCTCTGCAATTGTGTCCCGGTGCTGCTAGACCATCCTGTTCAGCCAGGGTTCCCTTCACCCGGGGGGGTGCTGCTCACCACCACCACCTGGCCTGGCGGCCATGTCATCCCCACTGCTGTTCCCCTCTTCAACCTCGAAAGCTATCCCACAGTCAGTGGCCATGTTGTGTAGTACACAGCAGGCCAGGAATAGGCCACAGGCCTTTGAGAGGCTGCACTGTAGGGCACCACCAGACCTGTCCAGGAAATGGAACCGGGCCTTCAGCAGCCCAAACACATGCTCAATGATGTTCCGTGTGCTGGCGTGTGCCTCATTGTATCACTTCTACGCTGGGGTCGACAGGCACCTATATGGGGTGAGCAGCCAGGACCGGAGTGGGTATCCGCTGTCACCTGTGTGTTGACATGTGTGGTTAACATGGTGATCTGTGTAGCTGCACCCCTGCCTTCCTGGAAACACCCTCTGATGCCCCTGGCCTATCATCCCCCACACCCTGCCCTGTTGTGCCAGGCTGCCCATTCCAACAGCATACTCACCTACTAGGTGGCTGGTGGAGATGGTCCCCACTCTCAAACCTGTGGAACAGTGCTGACTGGTGCCAGATGAAGGCATCGTGTGCTCCACCAGGGTGTGTGGCACAGACATTGATTATGCACCCCCTGGCATTGCACATCATCTGGCAGTCGACACTGGGGTAGCCCTTCCTGTTGATGTAGGCTACCCCTTCCAGGCCAGGTTGTGTGCGGATGCCTATGTGGGTGCAATCGATGGCCCCTAGCATGCCAGGCATACGTGCCACTCTGTGGAACTCCTGCATGTTTGCTGTACTCTCTGCCTGTGCTTGGGAAAAGGATGTATTCTGCAGCATGTGGCAGCAGTGTGTTGAGGAATTGTGTGAGGAGCCATGACGCGGCTGTCTGGGTTATGCCTGTGGTGTTCTCTGTTGGTCTCTGGAAGGTACCCGTGGCGAGCAGGCACATGACGGCCGTGACCTTGGTCTCCACCAACAGAGTGTGGCTCCATCTTGTAGGTGCCTGCATCTCATCACTGCACAGATCACAGAGCTACCTCAGAATTGCCCAGTTCAGGCAGTACTGGCCCACAATCTCTGTATCACTGTACTGTTCAAAGGTGGTGTGGGCACAGTATCACCTGTTCCAGGCATACCACCAACAGGCCCTTCCACGGCCACACCACTCCACCTCCTGCCTCCTCACACCCCTCATTACTGCCTCCATCTGGAAGATGGCACTGGCCATGGCCTGGGCTGTCCTGCCCCCCCCAGGCAGCTGTCTCCCCAGGCATCACCGGCTGTGTGTCGTTGCGTGTGCCCCTGCGCTTTGCGCACACCTGTGTTTGGTGTTCCCAGCTGGCGGCCTGTTGGCTGTGGCCTCCACCGCCCACCTGTCCAGGCACTTTCACTGCCCCTCCTATGCCAGGTATTGCAGTCACACCCTGCTGATGTTGCCCCCACACCTGTCTCACACGCACCCACACAGTCGCTCACACACAATGGCACAATCAGTGTCACACACCCAGTCCCACACTCTGTTGCACTTTCTGCCCACCTCTGTCTTGGTCTTGCACCCCTCCTGCTGTCCTGCCTGCCCACTCACTCTCCCTCTCTATTGCTTCCCTGTGGTGCAAGCTTCTGTCCCTTGCTTGCTCCCTCTTTTTCTGGGCTCAAGTTTGCTCCGGACATGTCCCTGTTGCTCTGCTCTTGCACCGTTTGCTTGCTGTTGAATATCGCACTGCACAGCTTATTCATGGCTACACCCCCTGCACTTGTGCATACATTCATTAGGGTTGCACATTGGAGCACTGCGATTTGCGCAGCGCAATGGCTCCCACTGAATATCGCTCTTTGGCACATTTCCGCACTTGAACAGGTGCATCTCATTTGCGCCATGTGCAACTGCTTTGAATATCCCACCCCATCTGTTTAGCTTTGCCTATTCTGATAAATGTTATCTGTCACTACCTACATGTCAATCTGGTTATTTTATGGGTAATGTATTTTATTAATCATAATAGGGCTAATATTATGATCAGGTGTTCATGTCAGTAAAGATTTTTATTGTGAGGCACTCTAAGCCTGTGGGATAGGGGCCCAACTGGATAAATCTACTACTACTACTATGAGTATTAGGGATATCTAGGGATATTGTAACAGACTAATCTCTATAGCCTCCATGACTTGAAAGAGGATCTTTGGGATAGGGCAGCTTTTACTGTTAGATAATTATATTAGGGGACTTTAGCTGTTTAATTCTTATTTTTGGATTCTCTCAGTTACTAAAACTCAGTTAACTTTGTCCCCATTTAATCCAGTACATTTATCATTAGATTAATGTTTGTCTCCCTCTTCTCCTTCCCCCACTCTATTTTCCTGTTTTCTACTTTCTCTAGCTTCAGCACAATCCTTGTGTTTTCCTTTTGGGTGCTTTGAGATGCTGGGATTTAATTACATTTCTTTAGGAAAGACTATATTGATTACTACTTACAAAATGTTTTTTAACAAGTTTTTTAATCTCTCACCAGTTTTTTTAAATATACAGTTTAGTTTTGAGTTTGGATTGGTATCATTTTTTAAAGATCAAATGAACCAGTCTTTCCATATTTTTTTTTATAAAAGCGTAAATTCACATGACTTCAAGTCCTTGAATCATGATTAGTGTTTCCTGAAACTTTCATGCTGTTTGGTTTTGTGGTTTTCTTTAAATCGGCATCTATTAATGTGCACTGCAGTAACTGAAAACAGTGAAGATTTTTCTGTCCCTATCAGTGAGGCCTGCAGAGTGATGACATCATTTTGGTCTAGCCTGCTGCTTCAGCACTTAGGTCCCTGACTGACCGAAGAAGCTGTTGCACTTCCCAGTCAGAGCAGTCTGTAAAGCTAATTGTGTTCACTCCAGGTTTGTTACTAACCCTTCTGGTTTGTGTTTAGATAGGTTAGCTTAAAATATATCATTCTGTTCTCATAAAAAGATGATCTTTTGAGTTTCAGTGCTGAACTGAAGTGGTATGAATGTCTTTGAGAAATCACCATGTATAACTGTTTAAATACATTCTTCCTTCTTATTGGTCCCCTTTAATTGAGCTACATGATTGCTACTGTTAGGAATCATGAATATGAACATGTCCCTACTATTTAATATACCGGATAGGTAGACCAATGTCAGGTGTCTTCAGACAAAGAGAATGTATTCCTCAAAGTGCATGGGCAATTGGTCACAGTCTCATTTTAGTGCCACTTACGACGTGGAAAGGTATGCACATTCAATAAACTTTTTTCACTAGTGCATATTTTCTTACTGCTCTGCTTTTGTACACTGTGATTTGATCCTGAAGGTGAGGGTGCTACTAATACTTTAATGTTCTTCTACTCCTGGGGTCTGCCTTTGTGAAGCTTTGCCACCCATGGCACTGGGCACATCCTGCACTCTGGCTGTTCACATTTTAATTTTATGGGATGCTGCTGAAAAACTGTTATATTTTCACCCATACAAACATAGTGCATTCTTTTTTCCTTTTTTACGTGGGAGTGGCTCTCCTCCACTCGGCATTGTCTGAGGGACAAAAATATGAGCACAAGTATGAGCATGTAGTGCATTATTAGGTTTTGATCGGGCATTGAAGGTGAATATTTATCCATTTACACACCCTCCACTGTTAGCTATTACCATGCCAGAGAAACTCATAATTTCCAATAATTCCTACTGGGCTTGCAGTCCCATGGATATTGTGATGCATTTGTGGACTCAGAACTGCACAAACCCCACCTGGAAAAATGAAACTTTATTTATGGTACTTCCCAGCTGACTTGCAGTCGTGAATACATGCTGATATGCTCATAGGTTGAGAACTACAAGCTCTCCACCTGAAGAAGTGTTGACTGCATGAAGTGCTTGTAGTAATAAATTTGGGAGCTGAGAAATTCTCTGAAACTATCAGTAATTCAAACACATAAGCACTCTTCGGCCTTAAGATTAATGATGTGTTCATTTAACAAAAGAGT
The DNA here is from genome assembly GCA_016271365.2 of Neoceratodus forsteri. Classification (NCBI taxonomy): domain Eukaryota; kingdom Metazoa; phylum Chordata; order Ceratodontiformes; family Ceratodontidae; genus Neoceratodus; species Neoceratodus forsteri. The sequence continues at coordinate 1,011,765,409 of CM028129.1, read as the reverse complement.
CAGAAAAGACATTTTCACTGGTCATGGATCATCTACTAACACAGCTGAGCTGAAAACATGTTGTACACACAGAAAGAATTAGACTCAAATAACTGCCTTATTATTCAATAAAATACCACCAGCAGCTTACTATGGTTCTCTTTTAGTTGGTTTGCACCTGTATCCCCACCTTTTCCCCCCCCACCTCCATGACTAGGATGAAAATAGTATTGTCTCTGCCTCCTTCCCAGTCAACAAAATAATATATATATAAATAAAAAATATTATAAAATCATTAATCTAGAAAAATATTCAGCACCAAATTAGGCATTGCAATGATTACATATTGAAAAAGCTCCCTCTGGTGTTTTGTAAAGAACTTGATTTAAAATTGGAATGGGAAGCAGCACTAGTAGAGCACTCTTTAAAATATATTAATATACAAATTTGAAATGACAGATGAAAACACAAAACAAGTACATTAGAAATCAACCAAGTCCTGTTAGAACTGCAAAAATACGAACAGGATTCAAAATATGGAAAGTTTAATGAGTAAAACAGCAAGTTGCTGACTGTAAACAGACACTCATAAATATGAAAAATTAGAGGCCCAGATATTCAGAAGGGTTGCACGTGGTGCAACAGTGTTGCACCATGCGCAACCCAGTGATGTGCCCCAGCTCAATATTCAAATTGGGATTGAGCCTGGCACAAATCCCGATGCACCAGAGCGCATCAGTAATGTATGTGGTGCAGGTGGGGGGGCATGCCCATGCATACTCCTCACATCCCGATATTCAGCCCGGGATGTGCCAAGCCCATGTATGTGCACGCCTACCTGTGCTGCACACAGGTGAGCCAAAATAAAAGGAGCAACAGCTGGCCACCCACAGGTGAGCTGCCATACTGCAGGGTGCAACACGGCAGCTGCCACCTGTGGGTGGCCACCCGCGCTCCAGCTGCACCTTTGTGGTGGTGCCCCCCCCATGCCCAATCGTGGGCATACATAGATAAAGGATTGTCCTATATCCCTGGTGGTCCAGTGGACTGCTTGCAGCCCAATCGTGGGCATATGTTGAATAAAATAAATGTCCTATATCCCTGGTGGTCCAGTGGACCGCTCACAGCCCGATCGTGGGCATAAGTAATAAACAGGAGAGGTCCAATATCCCTGGTGGTCCAGTGGTACCCCCCTCACCCCCCAGTAGTCCCCACCGCCCTTCTCCCCCATCAGCGGTGTGCAGCACCCCACCCGCCTGCTGACTGGGAGGGGCGGGGTGTTGGGGTTCAGTGGGCGGGTGGAGAGGGGGCACCGCTGATCACCAGGGATATTGGACCTCTCCTGTTTATTACTTATGCCCACAGTTGGGCTGTGAGCAATCCACTGGACCACCAGGGATATAGGACATTTATTATTTTCAACATATGCCCACGACCGGGCTGCAAGCGGTCCACTGGACCACCATGATATAGGACGTGTACTTCATTTGCACATGCCTGCGATGGGGCATTGGGGCACTTTTCCTCGATGTGCAGGGGGCATCAGTCCCCGACGGCTGCAGTCTGGTAGGGCGCCAGGCGCAAGTCACTGGGGATCAGCGCACCTGCATGCAAATTGGGCCATAATGACATGCAAATGGCCCCATTTGCACCTTGCATGCATTATGGCCCCATTTCCATGTGCACTTTTGAATATCGTGGTTGTTGCACCTAGCACAATGGAACTTGCACTAGCGCATCCCCTTGCACCACTCTGGGCACTTGCACTGGTGCAGTGCTACTGCACCATGTGCACTGCGGGTGGTCAGGGTGCGATATTCAGTGATGCTGTGCCATGGCACAGCTCCATTTAATATCACCCTGTCAATACCTCTGCGCGGCCAAGTTGCGCTGTGCCCAGGCATGTGTCACAGCATGGCGCATTCTGAATATCTGGGCCAAAGTGTCAAAGTGATAAGAATGACTATTGGAGTGGTGAAGGTTTTAAACGGGACAGAAAACATAACTATGCTGGCCATGGGTGGAGTTAAAGTCACTCATTTTTAAAGACACAGGTCTTAAACACATTGGCCTTACAGACCAACAGCAAAATGTTACTGTCCTGCATTTAGACTTTGAATCACAGAACTCCAGGAGCTCCCATTTCATTGCCACATCAGGCACAAGTGCTTTTTCAGGACACCAGGGGGAGAACAAAAATAGAGAAAAACCTCCAACAACAAAGAATAATAAAAAAATTAGGTCGGGGAAAGAAGCATAGAGAAGTCAACAAGCTCCACTGAAATTGTAGTCTAGGAGGAACAAGTAAATCCTATTTTATAATTTGATTGAATACAGTACCTGCTCACGTGCACAAGTCATGTGGGTCAGCAAAGTAAGGCATACAAGGAGAACTTGAGGGCATGGAACATGTACTCCATGAAGGTCAGGAGAGAGACAGGGGACATGACTGAGACCTTCAAGTAATTGAAAGGAATAAATAAGGTGGATTAGGAGTGGATCCTTAAGCTAAGTCACAAAAATAACAGAAAGGGGCATGAGTCTTAAACTGGAGGGAGGGAAATTTAGGATGAAGATCAGGAAGCACTTTTTTACAGAGAGGATGGTGGATGCTTGGGATGTGCTGCTGGAATAAGTGGTCTCAAAGACGGCGGGCAACTTCAACAGAGGCTGGGATAGGCATGGGGGAAGTAAGGATCATAAGTAGGGAGGATGGAAAGGATGGGAGGATGGGGAGGAGGGGCAGGGTAAGTAGCTCATGCTATGGGCCCTGCAATACAAGCAGACTACCTGTAGCTAGACCAAAATAGCCTTCTTCTGCTGGCTTCTTCACATAGTCATATGTTTGTATGCACATGAGTAGGTTCCAGGCAAATGACATTCTTTCTTTTCTACCCCTACAGTGAATAATTTTCAGGTTGAACAAGACTGTTGAAAGATTTAGTTGAGGTACCTTTTAGGGTGATGCAGTGCAATCGGTGATTCTAATACTTGGAACACACAGTACACAAGAGCTGCAAGGACTACCTACAACACAAGGTGGTTCAGTGAAGGTTTCAATACCATTTGGGGATAATATATTGGATCTTACTGATTTCAGTGGAGATTAAATCATTCTATAGTATAAGAAGATAAGAATCTAAATGTCCAGTCAGAAGTCAGAGAGACAATGAGTGATAGAAGACATTTTAACCCATGTTCTTAGTTTTGTCTTCTCAGAGGCTTGTCAGAAGAGGCATTAACAACTTGGTTAAAGAATGAGTTATGCACTATTACTATAACCTTGTAAATGGGTCATTAAAATCCTGTAACCTCATTAGTCAAAACATGTCAAACGAATGTTGATCATATTCTGAACATGCAACTCACCTAACCTATATTATTGATGGATGGATTGATGGATGGATGGATGGATGGATGGATGATTGATTTCATGATTGATTGTTTGATTGAAGGACTGCATGATTAAAATTAGCTGACCAGATAGTTTCACTGAGACAAGTGTCCTATTTTCTTGGGCGACATGGAATTAATTACAAATAGTGACTGAAAAAATATATACGGGATCAAAATGCACAGAAAACAGATTAGAAATTACAATATCACACAAGTATGGACAGTATTATTGCACAAACCATAATACAAGAATAAGTCCAAGGCTAATTACACCTTAGATTACACTGCATGACATGAGAACAGGCACAAAAACCAGGGTTACAGCATATGTGTCTGCCAGGTTGGCCAGTCTAGCACCCACCAACCTAAATCACTTTTTGCCATGTACGTTTACTCAGGCAGGTATAAGGAGATGCAGACAGAGTCAGCAATTACAATGACTGCTCACAAACAAATGAGCCTTGATGGTATTTTTGAAAGTGGCTGCAGAAGAACAGTTTAACTCATCCAGTGATAGGTTACTCCAGAGCAGTGATGCAGAAACAGCAAAAAAACTGTCACTTGTACATGTCCAGGCCCTTGGGACATTCACCAGTGCACAAGTTGTGGATCTTAGTGTCCTTTTCTGTGTTTTGGCCTGGAGGACACCATGGAGACTGGGAGGGGCAACAAGTTTGGGCAGCACTTATTTCTTTATCACATAAAAGCCCATTTGTAAGTGGGATACCACTCTCCAGGGTGTGCATCCTTAAGATCATTAATTTCCTGGGTGGTTGAAACACTAAGTTATACTTTGTGCCTATAACAATCACATATGCGTTATTCCCTTCTAACTACACACCCTGACATGCGTTATCCCTTACTTACTAAATCAGAATCTGAAGCACTAGAAGAATTAAAAAGCATGTCAGAGATAGTGATTGGGCAAGCAGACAAGGGAAGATAAATTGTTATTTTGAGTATTGACTATTATTAACAAGAAATAGTGGAGGAACTGAATGATACCACTTACTACAGGAAACTACAATGGAATACATCAGCAACATTTTAAAATAAGAGATAATTTTTTGGATTAAACTGCTGCTCTGGGCTTGAAAAAATTATGAAAAGTGCTTTTTGATTTCTGGTTTTCTGATTACCCCAACCCTGTACACTCTGCCTCTTGACACATAAACACAGGATGACACATGTTTTATCTGGTATGGGATCAGTAATGGAAAAGCTATCTATAACTCTGTTTTTTTTTTTTTTTTGAAAGATCTAGCTTTGAATTTACCATCTAACATAAGGGACACAGGGGTGCCTTGGGGTGGCTGGAAAATTTCAAATGAAACAAGGATATTTGTTGGGTCACAATTAATGTAAATTCTTTCTATACATCTATCAGGCATGATCATGGGTTACACGCTCCTGATTATGTTCTAAAGCAAAATGTTCTAGATGATGGTGTTTCCAATACATTATTCTGCCATCCCTAGAGCTAATCTTATTGGACAACTATTTCATGTTTTGTGAGGATGTGACATTGAGCTACAGCAATGGGGGAAACAATGGCTCCAACTTCTGCAAATCTGTTATGGGCTAGTGGGATGAAATGAACAAAAATGATCCTGATATAAATCCTCTCTTTAATAAGATCAACCTCTTGGTGCATTTCATTCATGATATTTAATATTGTATGGCAGGGTTCTGACTTAGAGATTTGATATTTCACACAATGTATAAATACAAATGACTGTAATCTATAGTTTACATGTAGAACAAAGTGTAATATATAGAACAAAAGTGTAATATTTGGATGTTTCTTTAATTAACCAGTGGCACATGATAATCAGTCAGGGGTTCTGAAAATAGCTGACAGTCCATATGTTGTTGTACGCTAACCATACCCATCCAAGGTACTTAAATGAGTTCATGTCATGGGGCAATGCCTAAGAATTAAACAAAATTACTCTGTTATGGAATCTTTCAAAACACAGGCCAGAGACTGAGCTACCCACTCTGTATAAAGAGGCTATGAAGCAGAGACTCAATACAAAGCTCTTGTTCACGCCCATGCATTTGACACAACTTCACTGCTAAGGTAAGACTAATTACATAGAAAGAAATGATGAAAATAGAATCACATTTAATGATAATAATAATAATAATAAAAATGTATTTATTAGGCGCCTTATCAAAAACCAAGGCGCCATACAATTCATAAATACACACACTATAAAATGCAAACACACAATAGTAAAATAATAATTAAAAGATCAAACATCAGTTAATAAAATCAACTAATTCAATTTCCAAATGCCTGCAGCCACAAATAGGTTTTTAAGGATTGTTTAAATCCCTCCACAGTTGTGCACTCCCGAAGCTGGTGGGGTAGAGAATTCCAAAGGGTAGGGGCAGCATACTTGAAAGCTCTTGCCCCAGATGTTTTCAGACATACCCTTGGAATCTCTAGCAACCCCTAGTCAGCCGAGCGAAGAGATAGTCCGGGGCAGTAAAGAACCAGGAGCTCTTTCAGTTAGTCAGGGCCCTGTCCATGTGGGGCTTTGAAAGTCAGTAAACTGACATTAAAGGTGATCTGCCACTAACTAGGCAGCCAGTGCAATTTGCGCAGAACAGGTGAAATATGACAGGATCAAGGAGACTCCATCAATAGCCAGGCTGCTGCGTTCTGCACCAGCTGCAAGCGGTGTATTTCAAACCCAGGCAACCCTAGGTAAAGGGAGTTGCAATAATCCAAGTGCGAGGACACAAAGGCATGGATCAGGGTGGGAAGATCCCCAGACGGAACCAGGAGCTTAATTCTGGCGATGTTCCTAAAATGGTAAAAGGAAGATTTGACAACAGCCGACACCTGCAAATGCAGGATCAGCCCCTCATCAAAAATTACCCCCAGATTACACATCCATTAAGAAGGCAGAAGTGAGATACCATCGAGAAAAATTCCTGAGGGTGGACCAACCCCCGACCCGCCTATCTGGCGACCCGGATCCACTACCAACACTTCAGTCTTTCCAGACTTCAACTTCAGACAGATGGCATTCATCCACTCCTGGATTTCCTTCAGACAGTTGTTAAAAACTGAGACAGCTCCAACCTTGTCAGGTGTAAAAGACAGGTAGAGCTGGGTATCATCAGCATAGCAGTGAAACCTTAGCCCATACCTTCTTACAATGTCTCCAATGGGAAGCATGTACACTGCGAACAACTTGGGGAAAACACTGACCCCTGAGGAACTCCACACAACAGAGAAATGGGGTCTGAAGAATACATTTCTGACACCACTCTCTGTGTTCTACCTATGAGGAATGATGTAAACAACCTGAGGACCATCCCTGACAGTCCACAGATGTACTTCAGGTGCTCTAGCAATACCCCATGGTCCACGGTGTCAAATGCTGATGAGCGATCCAGAAGGACTAAGATAGAACAACTCTTCTGATCTCTCACCATCAGGAGATCATTGAACATCCGAACCAGTGCTGTCTCAGTGCTATGTCTCTTACGGAAACCGGACTGGAATGATTCACAAATGTCATGGATGGTCAAATGGTCCTCCAGCTGTGCTGCCACTACTTTCTCGATCACCTTCCCCAAAAAGGGAAGGTTCGAGATAGGTCTGTAGTTGGCGTGGCAGTCTGGGTCCAAGGTAGCTTTCTTCAAGAGGGGTGTCACCACCACTTCCTTCAGAGAGCTAGGAAACTCTCCAGATTCCAAGGACACCAGACTATCAATGCAAGGACCGGGCCAATGACAGCAATACAACCCAAAATTAGGGATGTTGGTCTGGGACCCAAACTACAGTACATAGGGTGCACAGTTTGAATAATCCATATGATGTCCATGAACTCCGGTCAGCTGAAAGTACTCCAAGAAAACTGAGGTGTAGTGACTTCAGACTGATCCAAAGCAATGCCCTTAGAGCATGCCAGTTGAAGTACTAGTCTGATGTCAGCCACCTTATTAGCAAAGAATCGAGCGAGTTCATCGCAGTCTAATTGTGAAAAAGCTTTCCACACCTGCAGACAGGCTGGGTTGCACGTTTGACAACAGTGCAGAAAAGCTGAGACAGTCGATTCTGAGCAGCTGCAATCTCCCCAGACAGGAACTCTGCCTTCTTGTGGGAGATTGCAGATTGATAGGCTTGATAATGCTCTATCAATCTATAGTGGTCGGCATCCAGAACAGATTTATGCCAACAACGTTCTAACCTTCATCCTAGTTTCCGCATCTCCCTCAAAGTCCCATCAAACCAATGGGATCGAGGTCGAAGGGAGAGAGGACGAACTTGGGTAGGAGCAATGAAATCCAGAGCCATTGAGACAGCCGAATTATAGGCCGTCAAGAGGGTCTCTGGGTCACTGCTTGCTAACGGAAAGGATGAAAGGTCAAGCACCGTCAGTAGGCTATGAGAGCTAACATCTCGTAAAGGACAGTACTTGACCATCTGCACTGGGGTAGGCCTACAAAGGGGGGAATTAAAACTAAATCCCACAGTGTAATGACTGGACCACCCAACTGGTTCCACCCCCAAGTTGGAGGTCTCAATCCCTAGGAGAAAGACCAAGTCAAGGGAGTGTCCATGTTTGTGAGTAGCAGTGGTAACTACCTGTGTTAGGCCCAGAGAAGTCATCAGCTGGAGGAAGTGCTGACCAAACTGTGAGAGTTCGTCATCGACCCAGGTGTTGAAGTCGCCCAGAACCATCAGTCTGGGCGACTCAAACGCCATGTCGACGATGAAGTCCGCCACTTCCTGAAGGAATTGCTTCTCATCACTGGTTGGATTTATTATCCATTATAATCATCTGGCTGCCCAAATAGACAAAATTATAGTAAAACACTAGCAGTGACCAAGATATGATTGAGATTTTCTTAACCATCTCCAGGGTTTTGTTTTCATGTGCAGAAAATCTGAAAGACAAACTAACATTGAGCAATTACACAGAGTCCAAACAGAAAGGATTTTTCATTTGGTGGCCCCCCCCCATACTCTTTCCAATGTCACAACTGTTGCATTTGCATTTACTGTATATCCAACAAGGTGCAGAGTTTAATGATCCAAATGATGCATAATAATTGGATATAACATTTTTTATAAACTGCTGGGCAACACTTTGCTGTGCGTTTTGCTGTTTAGAGTTGCAGTTTATTGTACATTGGCCATACCATTAGACAAGTACATGTTTCAGTCCATGAGCATTTTCAGGTTATAGTCAATAGTAAAACAAGAAATGCATTGGGTCCCCATTTTAAGAAGTCACACAACAATGCCTCTCAGTTTGTCATATTTATGCGACTTGATTTTATCACTCCTGGGGAAAGAGATGGGAATAGAGTTCACTCAGAAGAGGGGATGGTGACCAGTGGATTGCCTCAAGGATCAGTGCTGGAACTGGTCCTCTTTAATGTCTTTATAGGTGATATTTAAAAGGAGCTGGAAGGGAAAGTCTGCTTCTTTGTGGATGACAACAATATCTGCAATAGGGTGGGTACTCTGGGGGGAGGGGGAGTGTGAAAAAGATGAGCAGAAAACTGAGAAAACTCAAGGTGTGGTCAAGGGTATGGCAGTTGGATTACAATTCAAAAAAGTGCAAATGAATGCACTTGGGGCTCAGAATCACAAGGACAGGGTACAAAATGTGTGTGAGGGGGAGTGTTATTGACAACCACCAAGCAGGAGAGAGACCTGGGATAATGAGCTCTGATGACCTAAAAGTGGCTAGGCAGTGCGACAAGAAATAGTCTCTGATGATGAAATGGTGGCCAGGCAATATAACAAGGCAGCTGGGAGTGCTAGTGGGATGCTGAGGTGCATAGGAAGAGGTATCACCAGCAGAAGGAGGGAGGAGGTGCTGCCACTGTATAGACTGCTGGTAAGACCTCACTTAGAATACTGTGTACAGTTCTGGATACCATGGGCCACAGTCACAAAGCTCATGAAAGTCCTGCAGCTGTGGGAAAAACCTGAGGCAAGGGGGTAGTTATTTGCAGATCCACGTTTTTTCCTGCAGCTGCAGTATTCACAAAGGTGGAGCTGGTTTACGACCGACTCCACAATTTACAGCAGCTTGCAGGTGGTGTTTCTATGGAAGTCCCTGCAGCAGCAGAAAAATGTTATGGCCAGTGGGACCCGGTGTAATATCTCTGCAGCTGTGCTGGACTGTGAATACTAATCTCCTCAGCTGCAGAGATTTTGTTCCACAGCTGGAGTTGCAGAGTGGGACTTAGTCCCACATCGGTCTATGAATCCAGCCCCATATCTCTAGAAGGACATAGACAGAGTTGTAAGATTTTGCAGGAGATAAGCCCAACGGTAAAACACCACTGATACAGATGTGCAGAAAATTAATTTTATTTCTCCTTAGTAAATAGTACAAAGACAGAAGCAATAAGATAAAGTCTTACCAATTGGAACACAGAGACATTCATACACCAAGGTGTGGAAGCTGCATGCTACCAGAGATCTCAAAGGGGACTGGCCATGTGCTAAGATTATATACTGCAGATAAGAGACGTCCCACTGCTGGAGTAACAAGCTTATAGATATCAATGTGTTTTTGTACTCTGTGTTCTATTGGTCAAAACATGAGCATCTATACCAAGGACTGCTACCTTTTGTATCAGTTATAGTTACTTGCTGAGTAACTAACTTAGAAGAACAATAGGGTTCTTCTCATAGATTTTGCCAGGCTAAGCATACTGTCTTTGGAACACAGGTGGTGCTACATACAACAGAATATTATTATATGGTATAATTACATCATGTTAGGTTGCTAGCATTGCACTTGTCGGTAGAAGCCATTAGAAACCACAAATACATTTCTGTGTAATGCATTAGATATTTGGCTAAGCAGGATAGTCCTGAATAGGCTCTAATACAGGAAAACTGTCAGTACATTAGTGATCATTAGTACAAGATAATAGATTTTCCTTGTCTGCCATGGTAGTAGTGAGTGTCCTCATATGGAATTGCAGGGCAGGCAGGTCTAACAGAATGGAGACAGCCCAGAGGAGGGTAACTAAAATGGTGTGAGATCTGCATCAAAAACCTCATGATGACAGACTAAAGGAACTCAGTATGTACATCCTAGAAGAGAGGAGGTAGAAGAGGAATATGATAGAGACCTTTAAATACCTCATGGGGAGGCAGCCCGGTGGTGCTGAGGGTTGAGGTGCTGGATGCCACACCTTATACCATGTCAGCAACCCGGGTTTGGGAACAGACTCGGGTCGGCAGGGGTTGAAGGGGATCGAGCATGCGGAGGAAGGCTCTCCCCTCCCGGGGTGGGTTCCAGGGTATGCCTGCTCCATGAGTGGCTCCTGGTGGAGACCAGGGGCCCTACAGGTAGCAGGGCTTGACATTACATTGGGGGCGGAGTGACGGCAGCTAAGCTGCATGTAGGAGTGCTGCCAGGCATTGCACATCCATGCTCCAGGGAGAAACTGTAAGAAGAAAAACCTGGTGGCCTAGTGGATGTGAAGGGTGCCCCAGTGTCCTGCCCACATCCCAACACTGGGCCTGATTTCCTGGTCCCTGATGGCCCTCTGATTCCTCAGCAGTCCCTATAATCTCAGAAAGGCTGCCAAGGGTGGGTGGGCCTTCCCCTGGGGGATCTGGAGACTGGACTTAGTTGAGGAACTGGGGAGGAGACCGTGTAAGGAGGGTTTCAGGTAGGAAGTATAGGCAACAGCGAGAGGGTTCCCAGAAAAGAGATGCACTAAGCCCCAGAGGAGACAAATAGAATTCGCAAAAAAAAAAATACGTCACAGGGATAAATAAGGTACAAGAGGAAAGAGTTTTTCAGAAAAAAAGGTGCACAAGAACAAGGGAATGTGCTATGAATTTGGAGGGAGGTAGATTCAGGAGAGATGTGCGGAAGTACTTCTTCACAGAAAGAGTGGTGAATTTCTGGAACAGCCTACCAACTAAATTGGGGGGGGGGGTTAAAATAGTGGTTGGGTTCAAGAATGCATGGGATAGGCATAAGGGAAACTTAGTGATAAGGAATGAGGGGAGGGAGAAAGAACAGGAGATCAAGTTGGGTCTACAGAGATACAGTATGTAGAGACAAAGGGGCAGACTGTGTGGGCCAAGCAATCCTTATCTGCCAACAAATTTTATGTTTCTGCATGCAGTGTTTATTACAGAGGAAAGCAAAATTGATCCAGATTTCAGTCAATTACCAATAGGTTTGAATGATATTTTTGAAATGAGATGCTTTTTATAACATTGCATTGTATCCTTAACATGCATGCTTTCTTATTATTCAGCACTTTCTTAAGGTGGCTTCCGGCTTCTTTAAACTCTTTAAGGGAATTTTAAGTCCCTATTCTTTCTGCAGTTGAGTTCTGACTTGAAGGTTCAGTAAAAAAATAGTAGTTTGCTTACTGTATTATTGTGCACTGATGATTCTTCCAATTCACAGTTGTTTTGACTATTAGTATTAGAGATATCTAGGGATACAGTTACATGCTTATCTCTATAGCCTCTTTCAGATTATTAGCAAAAGCATCAAACTTACTTTGGCAGCACATCAGAGAGGTTTGTGGCTGTCTGATGAGCAAGGACTGTGCTGTGCTGTCACTTCTGATCACAGAAAGACATTCTGTACCTGAGTACAGTATATTTTATCTATCCCTTTCTTTTAATTCCTTAAAATAAGGTTCTTAGTCAATTATCTGGGTATATGTTTGATTAGATAACACATACACCAACAGAAGACTGGTGCATCTCCCAGATGCAAGAAGTGGAAACCAGCAAAATGCATTGCTTTCAGATCTGAAGCAAGCAGTGCACATGTAAAGTAATACACTGGTAGCAAGCAGCAGCATAGCCTGATCATGGATCACTTAGCAGAACAAGTCCCTCCACATCAGACAGCAGAGATCACTTCATTACCTGACTCTTGTCCTTGTAGGCTGAAAACCGGGAATATGATTTTTTTTATTCTTTTCTTTTGGTAAATGACTTTTTGAGCCAGCAGAAACTCTCCTCAAAATGTGAGTCTGCTTTTAAATGATGCTGGCAGAGGCATAGGTAGGACTAGGCCTCATGGGCTGGGGCCCTAAATGTTTTATCTGGGGCCCCGAACCTTGTCCTGCACAGCCCTGATTTTTTTTTATTGTATTTATCTTCCTTCCTAATTCCAACCATACATTCCCCTGCCTTCAGTGCCTTGCCCTGTGGGAGCAACAGCAGTCAGAGAACCACAGAGATGTGGAAATCAATGGTGTCACTATCGAACCTGGACAAAGAGGCAGAGAACCAGGACAGCAGTAAGTGGGGCATAATGACTACATGAGTTGGCCGGGAGCCAAGGGGAACTGAAATGAATTGTGCAGGTCCTACTGTGCAGGCACGGAGGGAGAGATTGTCAGTTCCATTGCTCATGTGGTCATTACAAACACACAGCATCTGCTGCTGGACAGCATCTGATAGACCATGTCCTGTTCTCCTAAACCATGGCTCTGGGGCTCTTCACCAGCTGCTCCATATATATACGGTTTGTCCACTGAAGACCTTAGAGTTTTGTGAGTTCCCAGCCAGCAAGTATACCATCTTAACCCCACTCTGAGTAACCTAAAATGTAGGGCTCTTGTCATGTGAAGCACATTATCTTATAGGTCAACAACTAATATTAACATGAAGTTCTGATTTACAGTCTCAGTGGGAAGTGTGGAATAGCACCCACTCCATAGGGAACAGACACAGCCTACATAAGGCTGTTGACATGTAAAATGAGAGACAGTTGAGAGTTCTGCCAGTTAGTCCTTCCTCTGTGCTTTCCCTGCATACCCTGGCTCTCTGCATGTGACAAAGTACCTGGGCAAGTGATTCCATGGCAGCATGCTGTCACATCAAATTATCTGTCTAGAACTAAGGCTGTCAAACCACTTTCCTTTGCTAGCTTTACTTGTTACTGACATTGGTATTTCTTTTAAAGAGATGCCTATATGTGCCACCGAGAACTAGATGGCAGCTAGTATGTGATTTTCTGTATGATGAGGTGAGGAGGGTAGCCAAAGCTTGAGCTTAGAGTGCAGAACCCATAATTTAATATGGACCAAGGAGGTCACCCAGTGCCTGCCTAGACCCCCATAAGTCCTGCTACTCAAATCTACTGATATCTAAGAAGTAGGGAATTATTTCTATGACCTTTAATTTACAATATGGAGTCTTTATCTAACAAGGGAGCAAAAAGAGGAGTAGGGACACAAAATAATGGAACAGAAGTAGGGAAAAAAACAAGGAAAACTTAGCAGAAATGTAATATTTTGCACTGGAAAACACCAAAATTTCAGGAGCTTATGGGGGAGCTAGGTGGCCCCCAGACCAACAGCCTATTGTTTTGGGGGCTGGGCTCCGAATAATATCTCATGCCAGCAATGCCTCTGGATGCTGATGTGCCAATATATTTCAGATCTCTAAAAGTATGATTAGTAATATATGATGAACTTTTATATTCTTCAGATGTAATATTGTGTTAGGGATATTAACTTCATCTGCACATTATATTGCCTTTAAAATAAGCCAAAGTCATTCACACAGCTGCCTGTAAGGTGCAGCATGAATGTGCAGACAAAAAGTTCAAATTTATGAAAACTCAGCAAGGAATGAATGCATGCATGCTGCCAAAATCGGAGCTTATCCGTGTTACTATGCAAGATTTCATAGGGCCATAACAATGGCAAAGGATTTTCAAAGACAGCTTTAGTAATTCCCTTGGAGGATTGGGATACACACAGCAAACAAAACTAAATGTTGGCCAGATGAGCATACAGTAGAAACAATCTGTTCCACCAGGATGACTAAAGGCTCAGACAATGCACTGTCTGAATGTATCAAATCTGTTTTACCCAAATAAAGGATGTGGATTGTACACTATCTACCCTGGGACTCTATGGATAGTTTACATTGCCCAAACTAAAGTGATAGAATCCCTACTGGTCAAGATATTTTATTTCATTTTATTTAGAATTTTTGAAAACCAGGATGGCCTCGTTTATGTAGGAGATCTAGTTTTCAAGAGGGTGCCAGCGAAACATTACAACAGAAGAGTTGTTAGAGTTGAAAGAAACTAGTTATGATGAAAAATATTACATAGATACATATAACTTGTCAGCAGATAAGGACTGCTAGGCCCATCTAGCCTGCCCATAAGCCCTATACATGTATGCAGTCACTGACCTAAGTGATCAATGGTTTTCATCACTCCCTTCCCACTCAATGTTCTCTTCTGCCTGTCCCAGGCATGTTTAAACCACTCCACTGTGCTTGCCCCCACCACCTCTTGTGGCAGACTGTTCCAAGTGTCCACCACCCTCTCTGTGTAGAAAAACTTCCTCACATTACCTCTTAATCTACCCCCCTCCAATTTCATATTGTGTCCCCTCATTCTGATATCTTTTCTACATTAGAAAAGATCCCCCACCTGCACCTTGTTTACGCCTTTGAGGCACTTGAAAGTTCTATCATGTCCCCCCTTTCTCTGATCTCCTCCAGTGAGTACATATTGAGGACTCCTAGTCTCTCCTCATATATTTTGTGATGCAAGCCATGCATCATCTTTGTTGCCCTTCTCTTGATAGTGTCCACCTTGTCTATGTCCTTACACATGTGTGGTCTCCAGTACTGCACGCAGTACTCCAGGTGAGGCCTTACCAGTGTTTTATACAATGACATCAACACCTCCCATCTCCTGCTAGTAATGACTCAGCCTATACACCTCAGCATGCCACTGGCCCTCCCTGCAGCCTTTGCGCACTGCTTTGTTGCCTTAAGTTCATCAGATGTGATAACCCTTAGGTTTCTTTCCTCTTTGGTGATGGTCAGCACCCACCCCATTATGTATCTCTCCCCAGGATTCCCCCTACCTAGGTGCATTATCTTGCACTTTTTTGAGTTGAACCTCAGTTGCCACACCTCCAACCATCTTACAAACTACTGCTGTTACATGTAGTAACAGCAGTAATAGAAATATTTATTTTTATACAGGACATATAGTCTCAGACCTATTTTTAGCTGCATTTTTAGAAGACCAAAGGGTTAAAAGTTTGCAGTCTTATAAAAGAAAGGAAAAATGTATCTAAATGTTTACTGTTTACTGCATTGCAACGATCTCTGTTCCAGGAGCTGATGAATTTTCTGAGCACATCTTGTGCTTGTTGAGCACCTGCAATGCTCCAGGCTATTTGGATTGCTTACCCGCAGAGGAATAAATATGGGTATCCGAGCAGAAGGCATTCTATCACGGTTGGGTTCAGAATGCAGTAAAGAACTCCATACAGTTCCCTCTCCCCATCGAAGCTCTGCCTGTGATTGGCCAGAGGAGGCTTGCTGGGCTTGGGTGATAGTAGGGTACCAAGCCTGGGGTGACACTTGCCCTCTCTGGGCCAAGTCTTCAGTAACTGGATTCCTGCTATGATCGAAGTCAGGATAGAGAATGCCTGTTGACTGTTCCCCTTTAATGGGTGCAGCTCATGGTGATCACCAGTTACTCAGTCAACAACACATAATTGCGTTTCATATATAAATAATTTTATTATCTTCCATGTGGGCCTTCAGGTCTAAGCCCAACTAATGGTCCCATGCACTGCCTTTTTCAGAGCCTGGTATGGGGGAATCTTTAGATTATGTTCTGGACCCTCTGAGAGTTACTGGTGATCAAAGCAGAAAATTGACCACCGGGTACCCTTCAGATTCAATAAGTAGACAGTTCCAAAGGCAGAGAACAAGCACCGGGATACAGGTACTGCTGAAAAACAATAGCAGAAATGCAGACAGTAAAAATTCATGGCACTCACCACCCTGAACAGAATGCAAGCAACTGGAATCATGCTTAGAATCCTTTACTGAAGTGTCAGTGATACAATTTAAAAGCAGACCCCACTAAAATCTTGCCTGACACCTTTTAGATTTAAAATGCTTTTTCAAAGGCCAGTTCAGTTTGATGCTGATGATGGCAGCATAATACATCAAATTCAAAGTTCAGTCATCTACACAGATAATTGTAGTTCATATGTAATTTTGTTATCTTCCATGCGATTCCTTAGGTCTGATACTAATATTTTGCCCCCCCTTGGGCTTCATCAGGGGAATCAGGGCCCAGTTAAAAAAAATACAATCGTTTTATCACCCTCTAGGAGTAACTGGTGATCAAAGCAGAAAATTGACCACTGGATAACTTTCAGATTCACTACGTAGATAGGTCCAAAAGCAGAGAATAAGCACCGGGATATGGGTGCCACCAAAGGACAATAGCAGGCAACTGCTTTTTCAAAGGCCTTTTCAGTTTGGTAATGATGATGGCAGCATATCACAGCAAATTTAGAATTTGATCAGCCACACAGATAATTGCAGTTCATATATAAATAATTTCATTGTCTTCCATGTGAGCGCTCAGGTCCAAGCCCAGTGTTTTGCTCCCTTGGACTTCATCAGGGGAATGAGAGTCTGGTAAAAAAAAAAAAATACAATAGTTCAATCAACATTCCAGTATAAATTGAAATGAAAATTAAACTTTCACCTTAAAAATACTATTAATTGCAGTAGCAAATTACAAAACATCATCATACATCCTGATGCTTCAAAATAGATTTCAACAAGTTCATCAATTGTCTTGATGCAGTTACAATAGCTGAAATCATTAAAAAGGTACTTTTAAAAACAATCTTCAAGCATAGTAATATATTACAAACAAAATTATTATGTAGACAACTAACAATATTTTTTCACACCCATTGATTGAATGTGTTCATTCTGGGTTGTAATATGACCAGGCACCTATCCCACGTCTTTTTGTTTGTGGTCAAAATTATAGTGCCATATAGATGCAACAAAAGCCGCCACTATGCATTCCTTATGTATCATCTCAAGAGTAAAATATTTCAAAGCTAGCATCTTTTCTAAGTGAAAAAAAAATTAAATAGACCAGTAATGGAGGAATTCTTGCAATTATGCCCTTCATCATTTTAAGAAGACCTCATATCCTATTCAAGTTAGCAGCCAGTCCTTGTATATCATTATATACTAATGTGTATAAATAAAAACAGTAATCTCTCTCACAAAGTATGTTTCTGGGGTTAAAGAAAAAGGTATATTCCTCTAAGGTATCCTGTGATATGGGCAAGTCAAATTGAGTGACTCAGTTTGACTGCCTGTGATAAGAACAAGTGTGAAAGGATAGCAAGGGGCAGTTAACAGTGTGTTTGAGAGTACAAGAACCACGATGGGAAGAATACAGTGACTGTGATAGGGAGCTATTGTGAATGAGGATATGGTAGGTTGTTTGGATAGGCACTTCCCAGCATGCTGTATCGTGTTGTGCTAGCAGTCACTGCCTCTGGTGTGGGAGGACCCGGGTTCAGAGCTAGTTATTTGGGGGGGGGGGGATAATATTTTGTTCTGTTGTTTGGGTACTTAAATTTTTTGTTTTTGAGTTCCCCTACCACCAGAATTTGTACTTTACACTCCCCTGCCCTCCTGAATGTGGTCTCCCCATCTGCAGGTTGCCCCCCACAACGTTCTCACCCCGATGACTTCATCCCCAGAATAGCCCCTCCCCAATTTTCCACTGTACCTAGTGTCAGTCGCCCCCGAGCTTATTATAATAATAATAAAAAGGGAGGCATAGCCTCTAATATAAAAATCTTAGTACATATTACCCCAGAAGAAACTGTTGAGGACTGTTGCTCTTATGGTTCTGCTGTAGTGCATGTCACCGTTCTTGATTTTGGCAATATGCACTCACTTATTTTAATATTGCTATTGTTGAATTGCTCATATCACATGGAACCTTCATCTAAGACTAGTGTTATCAGCAGAGAAAAAAATAAGAATAAAAATAATGATGTGTACCTGTGGTAATACACCACCTGGTGGGGAAAGGATCTAATATGGTAGTGGGCAGATGTCCCTAGAAATACTGTGTGTCCACCAGACCCAAGCAGGTCACCTATCTGGACCCCATAAAGTACCCTTCAGATATACAGAAGAGCTTGGGGGTTGCCTATGTGATACCCTTCCCCTGGGCCACAAGAGGACAGTTACATAGTGCAGATGCCACAGTCCCTCCCTAGTGGCAAACTGCATCCTCATAGGACTGTGAATCAGCCTCCTGCTAGCCCTTAATCTTACTGAACACTTTCCACTGTACATGCCTATTGGCTGCTGCCAACTGTTCATGGGTTGTAAGGCACTGTGGAGTACTGTGTGTATGAAACATGTTACATAAAACCAATGTCCTGTTCCTTCTTTCCTTCACTTTTCTTTCCTTTCCTCCAATTATAAACATCAAACTCCAAAAATATTGCAGGCCTCTACTGTAAGAAGCAAAAAGTATTCTAATTGATTAGGGAAGGGGAAAGAGGAAATTGTTTAACCAGGAAAGGCACAGAAAGACAAAGCTTGTTTCCAGGTGTGACCTGGGAGCACAAGGAAGTTAAGTGACTCGCTCAGGGTCACACAGTATGCAAGTAGGGGTCTGTGGTATTCAAACCCAGGTCTCCAGGTTTGCAGCTCAGTGCACTAAAAAGCTGCTGTTATTGATTGATTCACTGATGGTTGGTTGGTTGATTGATTGATTGATTGAGTTAAAACACAACTATAACAGACCCCAAAGAACAAGATTTGTTTATGCTTAGTAAATACAATGCACAGAATATTTCAATTATACAACATGCAAATTTTACAAACATTGATACAATATAATACATTCTTAAAAAAGAAAACAATAATGCTTTTCTACTTTTTGAAACAATAGTTTTATTCACTATTGTAATCTCAGACCAAGCCTCTATATCAGCCAATGTCTCAAAAAATAGGACCGATTCCAGGATGAATGTTGCAACTCGCAGATGGTATGCAAGTTGCAACATTTGCTGCTATGCTGGGGAGCCTGCGCCATATTCTAAGAGTGGCAGGGTCCCAGCACTTACGATGTGTGACCTGCAACATGTGTAGGTTAACACCACTGGCATGGTATAATAGCCCTGCATGTTGCAAGTCACAGCCAGCTGCAGACTGCCCCCCCAGAGCCCACCCCACCCAGAACACCACGGCATGCATCAGGGGGCATGGGGGGGCTGGACAGGTGGCACAGGAGTCCAGGGGGCACAGTGGAGAATGGACCCCTGGGGGTCTGTGACATTTAGGGGGTGGGGGGCATGGTCATGCTCATGGGGGCATGGACAGCACAGCTGTACCATTGCCGTGGCACTGCTGAGTGGGCATCCATCGAATGGCACCAACGGATACCCCTTAGAGCATCTCCAAGATGTTCCAAGTTAGCTCCTTCAGTGCGGCTCCTGGAATTGCAGTAGTGGGTTACGGCAGCCACCCTTCTGGAATAGGGCACAGATGCTGCAGTAACCCACCCTTGCGCCATGTCATTGTGGGTTGTGGCGTAGTGGGTGGTGTATCCCACGGTTGGTGTAGCCCGCAGCTGACATGGTGCAAGATGCCTTTTGGAATAGGGAATGGCATAATGCGTGCTACAAGTCACGCGTTACACCATGGGGTTTGGTGTAACTCAGCTTGCGCTGGCATATGCCATCTTGGAATTGGGCCCAGAGACCCCATACCCCCAATCAAGCCAATTGTGAAAGATCATAAATTGCACTTTCTTGGAAAAACTTATCAATGCTGGTACCAACATAAAATGGAGAGAGTCAACCAGAGTTCTCCATTTACAGACTCTAATGTAAAATTATATTATTATATAAACAGTGTAATTTATACTCTAGTGTTCAAATCATCTGTTAGTGCCTGGTTTCAAGAAATTTGTGCTTGCCTGCTTTAGATCGTCAGCTGTGGATGATGGTCACAGGGAGGGATGATACTAATAAGTAAGGCAGAGATAGAATATTGTGTCACCACCTAACCTGCTTTATATTTAAGAAAGATGATTATGTTTATTAAGTAACAAATTACCTACTCAGCTGCTTTCAGAAAGTCATTTCAGTATTCTCCTCCTAAACCAAACTGTTTCAGCACATTCTTTGAAAGTCAGCCACAAATACCTGCAATACTGTACTTACATTGTAATATACTGTAGTAACATTGTCATTTAAGGTTGGAAGGGACTCTAGGTCCATCAAGTCTTCCCTCTGCCTCATAAGCAGAGACCAACAAATATGATGAGTACACATGCACTGTTTTATAGGGATCCCCCACCCACACTACTACCCATTGTAACATGGCAGAAACCAAAGATTACAAATGCAGCTTTTCTACCGGTTAAAAAGTAGGAAAAAGCCATACATTAATTCCCTAGTAATGCATGGTTACTGTCAGGAGTGCGCTTGTATTGTTTCCCAGAGACACACCCCTTACACAGTGCAGGGCAGTTGAGAAAATGAGACAAAGAGACAGACACACTGTAGTTATTGGTCTCTGTCTCTTTCTCCATGTCACTGACAGACCCCAAATCATCAATACTGTGTAAAAAATATGCAGCTTTTCACAGTCCACACCCACCCACTCAATGGACCTCAGAAAACTGTGTGGTCAGTGTCACCGCCACCAGTGTGTTCCTCTCTGATGTTGCCACAAGTAATGTTACCTTGCACTGCCATCTGGTGGCTTGAAACATATGTTGCAGCTGGACATGTGATGATCTCCGTAGTTCCCCCGCTCACCTCAGCCATTACCAGAGAGCTACACAGATCAGATTTGCTCACAGTGTGTATCCCTTTGGTTTTGACACCGATATAACTGGTCTGCATCGAAAATGTATACAAAATCTGCACGTGTAGTTTTGTGCCACCATATGCAAATAATGGAACAGTGACCACAATGCAGCACAGTTATTTATAAATCAGAAAACCATGAATGTGAGCCAGCAATAGAGCACAAAACATTGAAACTGTTCAGCACAACTAGCCATTTTTTATGTTTATCTGTGTTTTCTTACTTAATAGAAGATACGTGCTTGTATACATTGTGAGGCAATTCTCAGGCATAACATTAATACATGTGAACTGTACAAAGTGCATGCGCACATTTCCAGATAGATACAGCATTTCAAAGGGAAACATGTAAAGGATGTTTTCTAAACTACGACTATTTCAGCTCATCTTTCTTTCACTGTAACTTTAACCCTATCTAAACAATGCTTACCTTGCAATTGCCATGTTACAAGTGCATTAAGCCACTCCAAAGGCATGTTCTACTGTGGAAATAATGCATGGTTTGGGGGATTGTGGCACAAGGCCTGCCATCCATTAATTCCACAGTAGAACACTCCTTTGTCATGGCTTAATGCTTATGTGCCATGTAACTTGCTATGTAATGTCCTAAACATTATTGCAAATAAAATAGTGATGTGCACAATCTAAATTCTGCTTTTCTGTGTTTGTGCAGAATTGCTTATTTTGCTTCTGTGGTGGAACCGCAAAATTGCAGGATCCCCTTCCCCCCATTTTCTCAAGGCAGATTTAGCTTTTCACTGGAAAAAAATAGGTGGAATTCTACATCCTGCAGGAGGCATTCTGCATCCACTACTGGAATTATATAGGACCACCAGATTCCATTGATTCCAGAATGTCATAGATTCCAACGAAATTCCTAATTTTGAATGGAATTCTGGCAAAAGCAGAAATGATGGGTAGGATTTTCAAACCAGGTCTATCTGCCTTTGTTTTCAAAGCAGACTTCTGTTGGCTCTGTTAGGCCACCTATTAGCAGGTCTAACAGGCTGGACAAAAAATATAAAAATTGCATTAAAAAATGACACATGCTCCATTTTTTGGATGTCTACTTCATTTTTTTTTCACAAGCTGCCACAAGCCATGGAAACTTTCAAAAAAAAATAGGGCTCCTGAATTCTGGCACAGCTGGGTGGACAAAGACAGAAGTAGAAAAATGCAACCGCATTTGCATGTACCCCACTTGAAATCCCTTCACCCCAAGACTTTCACACAGCACTAAAATTGAAGGAAAACTTGTCTCATAACATAAATGCTGTAGGCACTGCTGGCAGAAAGGATTATAGAAAAAGTCAGGGTTGGGAAGTGAAACCCATTATTAGTTAACTATGACTGTCTCTGCTTTGTTGATGTTTTTTAAATATGTGTTACTATTTAAAGATTTTCTGGAATACTCTTTAAGCCATTTCCTCCATTAGCACCTAAAGGAAATTAGTCTGCATTTACCACCATGGTTCAAGAAAAGTGTTAAAAACAATGTGTTGCATTGGTACTCTTTATAATTAACTAGAGATGGGCGAGAAACAGAGCTGCAAAATATTACGACTTTCAGAAGAGTGTATAAATAGTATAATTCTTCTGACCAAACCTAGGAGGAACAAACATGAATTTATAGCTGGCCTTAGGCACCCTCAGTCCCACAAATCACTGTAGGCCCCCTTACTCATAAGGACCCCCAGAAAGAAGTTGTGCAGGTCATCAGCTTTTGAAATGTCATGCTTGTTCTATTGACAGATCATACAAGGGGCATCCCTGGTCTTTACAGAACCTTCTGTCTATGCATTATAGTACTGTAAGATTACACATTAAGGTGCACTCAAGGGCTTCGGATGACAAACCCTGCTGGGGACCTTCAGAAGCATAAGACCAGCTCTGCATGAACTATTTGTACCAAAATGACCTTGAACCATACAACTGATTGTATCTTTGGTGTATAGGAAACCATGACTAAAGCCAGTGGGGAAAATATGTTTACTTCAAGTTGCTTTATAGAAGCACTTTATATTTTTCCACAGAGTAGTCCATATGCCAGATGCATATGTGTGCAAAAATATAATCTCAGTACTGGTATCATGTCTGTTGCTGGTATGAAAAACACTGTAAATGATTTAAAGTATATTTGTAATGAGAGGGTAATTCCAAATACAGTACAATCTACAGAGTACATTTCCTGAAATTAAGTTTGAAACAATTATTTTAGTAGTATAAAGTGGTGACAATAACACATTAGTGTTGCACCCTACATATGGCAACAATGTTCAAGTAGACAGCTATTATTCTTCATATGTGATTCATTACAAATGCGTACACTTGTGGGGACACACACCATATGCACACACACACACACACACACACACACACACAGCCACAAAATACCAAGCACGTTTCAATTTACATTTTATATATTCAGTTAAAGCAGACAGCCATTTTAACAAGATTCAAAACCTGATAAGTGGTCTGACAGAAATATTTTTGAAACTGCTATGAAATAAAGGTGGTCCTCTTTACCTTGTCTGATGCCATTTGATCCCCCAGATTTATGGATTATATTTTGCACTATTCTAACTGGGATCAGGCAGTGCTATGTAACTTAAAAAAGATCACTGCATTTTTGAAGTGTAAACATGCTTTATGTTGGGGACAAGAAACCCTTGTCACTGTTGTCCTTTTAAGATAGCAACATCCATTTCCTCTCATACCCATTGCCACTAGAAGCAATAGCACTTTGAGTTAGAGGAACAAACATTGTCAAGATGAAAAGTATTCTGCCTGGGTTTACTGGCAACCATTATACATCAGCATGCAAATGCTAAAAAAATCTAAAAATGTTTATTTTTAAGTGATGTGATACTGATCAATCCCAATGAAAATAGCACAAACTACAAACCAAAACCTGAGGGATAAATCCTGTAAGTGCTCCCTATTTGAGTGTTGCATTTAGTGGTTATAATAGTAAAACCAACATAATAGTTGTAATAATGAACCATTCTTTTACTGTTAATCTGGGCTGTAATGCCACGCATGTTATTTAACCTCTTTTTTTTTCCTTCTAAATTGTTCAAGGATTGAACTGGAAAAATGTTTAAAAGTAACCCTGTGACTCTGATGATCATATTCAACTTACATGAGAGATTGTTTTTAGAGCACTAGCTTGCAGACAAGGAGGCTACAGGTTCAAACCTCACTAGAGCCAGATACTCACTGTGCGACCTTGGGCAACTCACTTCACTTCCCAGTCCATGTGGCTGCAGAGATGGGTAGAAGCAGGACCCACTGGAAATGAGATGCTGGACCTCAGCTGGACCATTGTGTGTAAATGAATTGTGAAAAAAAGAGTTTGGACTTGTGTATTTCTGAAGAAATTGTACAATACAAATGCTTGTGTTTTGATATTAAATACAGAAATCTGAAAAAGAAACAGCATTGAAAAAAACTTGGCAAACAAAAGAATCTGCAACAACAACAATCCATCTTAAATTTCTACAGTTTGAGACCCCTTTTGTCTAGGGCATGTGGAGTGTCGACATATTGCTTTCCGCAATGTGTTTCACCAGATTCTGTTTGGGAGGGTGTTTCATCCAGCTCTACATTCTGACAATTTAATTATTAATTGATTCACTTAAGTACTTGAAGTCTGAAAAAGCCTGTTATTAAAGACCCAAATATACAAGTTGCATGGGAATCTGAGATACCATCTGATACAGATTAATGGAGAATATGACTAGAACTACAACTCCATAGGCCTATACTGCTGCTTGCCAGTGACTGAAAATGGAAACCCAGCAACAAAAATTACCCAAATGAATTAGCCTTCATCTCATGCTATGCTGGTATTTATTCCAATTAAACAACAAGTGTACTGTAATGTGAAACCCACAATTTATTTTCAAAGCCCTGCGACCTGCCTGCATTGGTGCTGATTTTCAATTGTAGGCAGTTGTGGATGCTGTGGAATCTTACATCTAATCCCCTGCTTCAAATCCATCAGGATACACAATTATGAAAACACCTCCCATGTCACACATGTTCCCTGGTATGGCATGTCAGGCGTTATTTCCAGTTGCAAAGGCAAAAGTAATAAGAAGTGTCAACACTAATATTTAGGCTCACATCCAGTATCAACAAATGTTATGCTCCTTAAGGAAAGAAAACAGTTTTGTTGCCTCTTACATAATCACATGTTATATGAACAGCATCCCCATTCAAACAAAAAGGCCCAGCCCTTCTTGGTCAGCAACATAGATTATATGCATGTTCCTTTAAAACCTGTCTCCAGTCTCAAAAATGATATTCCACTTGTGTTCAAGTACTTCTGATTGTTATATTGTGGCACTGTGGTCATTCAGATCAAGAGGCATACCCTTCTTTGCAAATATTGCCTACATAAGACTAAGCATATCACAGATTAGATATTTCACACAGAATTTGATGATCAGTATGTTTAGCATCCCTGTGCTCTGTATTATTTGTGGGACAGGAGTAATGGGATTTCAGTATGTAAAAGATATGTTCTTCTTAACACCATGCTAGAATTACACAGTAAGTATGGTACCTGATTCTATTGCAGCTAAAGCTCCCATCCTGATCTCTTGAATTTTAACTGGGAACTGCCTCAAAATCAGCTATATGTATCAAACAAAAGAAGGTTGAACAATAATCTTTCTTGCTTAATGAACCTGATTCCCAGGACTCTGACTCTCTCTCTCTCTCTCTCTCTCTCTCTGTCTCCCTTGCTGGTATACAAAAACACATGCATGGTGGAGAAAGAAGAAATGTGGCTAACTATCCTTACATTTTATTGCATCAGCTCTAAAATGAGCTACCGGATTCAGACCATGGAACACTTCCTTTGGAGTTTTCAAATGATCCTTCCATGTCTTTGTAGCCCTTCAATTTAACCCTTGCAGTGCTGTAGACTGAACATCTATCCAGAGCTCAATCAAATAGATTAATTCTAGTTCTTTCCACAGCCTAGGGATTAAGAAACAAATGCTCTGGATAATCACATCTCCTCCCCAACCTTGTAGTGCTTCAGTGAATACAAGAAACACATGTTTTCTTTTGAATCAAACTTGATAAACAGCATTTTTAGGTTAATGCAAGAGCACTGCATACAGTCATCTGTAGCTGGAAAAATGGAGTACCATGATACACATTTGGGGAGTTTTCAGTGCATCCTTCTCCAACTTGCCAGTTAAATAAAATACTATCTTGTCTCTTGAGTAGACCTATTCCAACACTATTTTTAAGCTTTTTTTATTGCAATGTGACCTGCTGTCTTTGGAGGCTAATAATTTACTGACATGACTTTCAACAGATGACATCATCTAACTGCAACGTAGTTTCAAATTACCATCATCTCTTCCAGTGTGTGTGTGTGTGTGTGTGTGTGTGTGTGTGTGCATATGTGTGTGTGTGTGTGTGTGTGTGTGTGTAGCAATGATTTACAAGTATTTCCTCTGAAGACTTGATTTATGTTAACTCTTTCTAGACCTAATTAGTAGCATTGAAACTGTCATGGTTTTATACTTGTAGTAAGGGTAAATAAATGGTAGGCAGCTAATGTTTTAGGGGTTTTCACAGGTTGCAAAGGGCATCCTAAGGAATTACAGAGAATTATAGAGAATGATAGCAGTGTCAACTGCAGTATTCCCAGATTGAACAAAGCATTTTCCTGTAGGGCACCCTCCTTTTACCTGTATTTTCCATGTAAACCTGGCATAAAACTCTACATTTTCCTGTATGCTCAAATCAAACATGTATGCAACTGACTTCATTATGTATGTCAATAAAACCACCATAACAAATGTTAAGGCTGTTTTTGTTTATTTGAAATGGTAAAACTCACTTTCAACATATCACAGAGTCTCTGGAAAAATGTTAGAATCTCTCAATCTTTGCTCTCAATGTTCACGTGTCTCCAGAACCTCTTAATGGTATTATTTCATTGTTACAATGTACTGACACAGCCTGATGGCCTGGCTGAGATGCAGTATGTCATATAGCTTTGAGATGCAGGATCTCATTTTCAGAGGGGCCCTAATTTTACCCACTTCTACATTGTACTGATACAGGTTAGCCTGGCTAAGATGCAGTATCTCATTTTCAGTGGGGGTCTTACTTTTACCAGTGCTGACTTAAGCTATGCATATGTGAGTATGGTGCATATGTAGTCATGTCAGTGCTGCCATGTTATGGCAGACTACAAGGCAAACTGCACATGCGCAAGTATCACACATGTGCAGTTCTGTAATAGCAGCAGTATCCGTTACATCTGACTCTGGTGTGGCGAAGGCACATTTTCTTTTCAACACTCTTGCAACTCCTAAAATCTCTCCACAGCTGTATCAGCTCAGTGCTGGCAAAAGCTAAGAGATGGGCAACACTGCAGACCATTCTACTGTCTTCATGTCCACAGTCTCAATTGGCAGGTCAGTTTAGAAGACCATCACCTTCTGGGACAAAATATGCTTCCTAATGTTACCCCTAAACTTGCAATCTGTGACCTTCAGAGTACATCCCTGTGTCTTGCTGGAGAACATCTCCATATGTTCAATCCTGTCAATATCCCTGAGATTGGGAAGACTGAGCTCATGTCCCATCTCAGCCTGCTGTTGCACAGGGATGAGCAAAAGGATGAGGAGCACCCACATATGCAGAAAGCACCAGGACTGCAAAAATATTATTCAAAGTCCTTTATTTAACTAACGTGCATAGTGCACCCACACATAGTGAGCATAACAAAGTGGCGACTGAGCCTTTCTGCAACTAACATTTCTCCAGATCCCTGCCAGGCATCATCACAGTGATTCACTCTGATGATGCCTGGCAGGGGCCAGGAGAAGTATAACTTTCAGAGCAGCTTAGCTGTCACTTTTTTATGCTCACTATGTGTGGGTGCATGATGCACTTTAGTTAAATAAAGGACTTTCAAATATATTTTTGCAGTCCTGGTGCTTTCTGCAAATGTGAGTGCTCCTGATCCTTTCTCCTGTTTTGGTTTTCTCATTGCTGAGCACCATATTACTTGTCCTGCCACTCTGAATCCATTTTGCTTTGTTCCACAGGGAGAAGACATTAACAACTACTAGTAAATGTAAATGTGGATATTATCTGTTAGATCTTTCCAGGTATTCCTGTTTTTAAAATACAGCTTACCATTAACAGTGGTATCTAAACAGAAAGCCCAGCAGCAAAATTTCTTTTAATTTTTAGTACTAAACAGATTCTCTTTACTGCTACAGTAAATGTAAACACTGGAGGAAATAGGAAGAAACCAATGGAGGGACGCTTACAAAGGATGTCAGCTGGCATTTTATGTGACTGTATAAATATGCAGAACTAAATGCTGCATAAATTCACTGTGACTAAGCAAGTGGCAGACTGGGGGAATTTGTCAACACAAAAAGGGAGCTTGGTTTGCAATCAGAGAGGAGTGAGAAGGTTAGTTTTCTTATGTTGGACAGTACCCACAGGGTGTAAAAAGTTGGGGTTATTGAAACTATGATGGCTTATAATGGCCTACATAGTCCATTTTCTTAAAGCAGCAGTTTTGTCATCAAAGAAGAATAAAGGTGGGTAGGAATTGACAACCATCTTACATTTTTCACAATCCCCCCACTCAAAAATGAATACGGACACAATTTAACTTACTGCACTATAACACCGCACCAAAGAATTCAGCATCTATGCCAAGCTGGTGTTTCTCAACTTGACATATGTGTTCACAAACAAAATCTTGGCACCACGTAATCACTGTGCAAGAAATCCTTTACTCTTTTCCAAAAAGTGTTCCAGTGCTCAAATTTAAAGCAAGCAGCTGCTCCTACCGGTTGGACGCACCTCAATCAGTTTTGTACATAGTGTACATCTTCAGGACATATGTGTTGCATTCTTTTGGCAGGATCTTTATAGAGTATAGTACCAAAACACATTTTTTTCACCTTATCCTCACTTCCATCTAAATACATCCTAACCCCCTTTCTGCCCTGATGTCATGATATGTAGGGCTTAAGTAAAGCTGTATCCAAATGTCTTCCCTGTGGACCAAGTTAAATTTTTCAATGCCAAAAACAAGACTAGCAATGTATTCCCTGGCTTTGAATAAATTTAATATGGGGTGGTATTATACTTTGCATAGTCTTGTGTTCTAAGATTCTAGTACATTCATCTTTTAAAACAGCAGTGTAACAATCTGGTAAACATTTTGACCTACAGTACTGTATGCTATTTTATGCCATTTTAGATTGCCACTTCCTTCTGACTTGTACGATACCCTTCTTTCCACAGTTTTAATCTGCATTGGTACTTTTTTCAAGTCTGAAATAATAAAAGGAGCACTCTTTTTAACTCTTACTGTGCCATGGACTGATACATAAGTCCAAAATTCCTATACGTTCCAATTCTTTCATCAGCCTAAGGGTAAATACAGTGTGGGCCAAGTCTTTATCAGTATTTTAAGCTGTTTTTGTCCATCTGTTGTTTATATATCACTTCTGTTGTGACTAAAATTAATTATTATGCAGCAGGCAGTGCTCTCTGACCTTACAGAACAATAGTTGTTCTAAAACAGCTACAAATACTGATGCAAACCTGGTCCAAGCCATTTTAAAAGGATTGCTCCTTTCATTATTTCAGACATGAAAAAAAGTACTCACGCAGACTTAAATTGTGGAAAGAAGGGTATCGTACAAGTCAGGAGGCAAGTGGCTATCTAAAATAGCATACAAATGGATAGGTTGACATTTTCACTAGATTGTTGCACTGCTGCTTTAAGTTATGAGGTTATGTTGAATTTTGAAAATGCAGGCTCATAACTTTGGCAATATTCAGTATTTTTACCACAACATTTCAACATAGCCATTTGGTACAGTGACTCATTAGTATGACAGCTGTCATTTGTCAACTCCTGCCCACAATGTGTGTTTGCAGACCAAAAGCTGATTTTGTAGTCCCTGCATGATATTACCTTTAGGCCAGGAGTTGAACATTTTCTCTGCCCTTCTTTATGAGGCAGGTTCGTCACAAGACTGTGTTGAAAATTAGGTGCAGAAATATTTACAAAAATAAATATTTTCAATTTTTTTAACCCACATTCCTCTTCTGCATCCCTTTCAGCTCTGGCCAGAGTTTGTTTCTTTATACTGTAGATAATTCCCTAAAAATATCTACAGCTGGAACAGTGATTCTAACTTTATTTTCTAGTTTCAGTGTGCAGTTGATCTAACCCCTTTGTTTTATTTTCAGCCTCCATTTTTGTATGAAAAAGGTGTCTGTGCAAACAGTACCAGTTCTTTGACTGTCAAGGGAGGGTTTGAGAAACTGGAATTCTGCCATACCAAGCACTTTCCCCTTTCTTTACATTGCGTTTATGTTATGGACACTCCACATGTTTGCCCAAATATATTTTCCAAGGTAATTAGTTGTTGATAAGTGTATCTTGATTGATAAACTTTTTTTTATTTAATATGCTTTATTGAAGTTTTCAAGAATAACAAGAACAAAAACACAGCAACTATAACAACAATTACAAGGTAGAAGAGAAAAAAAAGAAAACCAATTCATCATGAACCCCCTGCCCCCCACCCACCAATACCCACCAACAATATTGTATCCAGAGTGAAGGTGCAGGGTAACATAGTAAATATACTAATAATATCCAGAAAATATAGTAAAGGCACGGAGAAGGAACAATATGGTAGGGACAAATAACAGAGCCCTGCAAATGGGAGCCCCCATCCCCATCCTCCAACCCCACCCCCCACCACCAGGGGAACCCACCCTACTTTAAACATAAACACAAATTAGGAGACAAAGAGAACAGAGCATTATCTGGGTGTATAGGTGAAGAATTTCAGAGGGCACTCAAGTAGCCAGGGACAAGACCAACCAAGAAAACCACTGCAACAGGAAAGCAAAGAGGAGGTAGGAGGCTTATAAAGTTAGTAACGTATACAGGGGTTCCCAGATCTTCCAATAGGTAGAAGTTCTATGGTAAAGATTAGCAATGATATGTTCAGCTTGTAAAGTGAACAATATTTCCTGAAACCACTCAGTGATGGTGGGGATATTTTGGTCAAGCCAATGGAACAGATTTTTAAAGGCCTTAGAATGATGCAAAGTGCTTGTGTCAAACAAGAATGACGCAACAGGCACATTGTGCCAAGGGTAGAGCCCCATGCAATTTTAAAAGGCAGCCTGCATCAATCAGCAGGCTGCTTGTGTCAAAGTGTGCTAGCACCAGCCTTGCACCACAGAAGTGGCTGCGACTAGGTGCTAGGGTGCTTGTGGCAGACCCTGGCTGCCACAGCCCCAAAGTCCAGGATTTCAAAGCCTTCCCCAGGAACAAAGTGCTAAGTACTGTTAGACCAGCAAAGGGCTGGTCTAAATGTACTTAGGTATCTCTTGGGAGGGTCATCCAGTATGTGCTCTGGTGATCTAGTGGCCCCACTCCCTGTCCCATTGCACCCTGACACTATCCATCATGTATGCACCCTTGTGATCTAGTGTTCCCCCCCTACCCGCATCATTGTACCCCGACAGTGACAGTCCTTGACATTAGCCTCTCTGGTGCTCTGGTGGCCCCCCACCCTGGCACATAGTGCCCACAACTCCACACACCCCTAATCCATACCCCAGATTTGGTCACCAGCACAGCCCTCCACACACCACCATGGCTGACCACCAAATGGACTGTCAGTGTGCGTACTGTATACAGTACAGTCACTGACAGTTAATTCAGTGGCTGACCATGGTGGGGTGTGGAGGGCTGTGCCATTCGCTGAATCTGGGGTTTGGATTTGAGGGGATGAAGGGTTGTGGGCACTACACGGTGTCAGTGTGGCTCAGCTGGTAGCACATCCGCCTCTGGACCAGAAGGTCGTGGGTTCTCGTCCCACACCGGGATTGGACTTGCACCTAAAAATTGATGCCATCCGAGTGCAGTATTTTGGGGTGCTGTACTGCTGGGGTGTGCCGTCCTTCAGATGAGACGTTAAACCAAGGTCCCTTCTGCCTATCCTGGTGTTGTCCTGGTGGATGTCCAGGTGGAAGTAAAAGAACCCAGGGCACTCTTCGCAAAGAGCAGGGAACATTCCCAGTGTCCTGGCCAACATTCCCCTTCCCATAAACCGGTTCATGCAATTATCCAGGCTGTGTGTGGGTGATGATGTGCTATATGGCCACCACCACACATTCAGTCACTTCACTACCAGTCTAGCATTGCTTGTAAAAAGGCGCTTTGGGATACTGTGAATGAAAAGCGCTATATAAATGCTAATTATTCTTCTCTTCTCTTCTCTTCTTCTTCTTCTACTACATGCTGGGGTGGTAGGCCACTAGAACACCAGGAAGGATACTGTCAAGGACAATGAGTGTCAGGGTGGGGAGGGGGGTGTCAGGTCCAATGAAGTGCTGCCTATGGGCACATCAGGCATGGCATTAGGAGGGGGGCACCAACATGGCCCATGCAGGGCTGCAGCATCACCCACCATCCTGCTGCCTTTGTGGCATTCCTTCTGCGTATGCCATCCATTTGGCACACCCATTAAGTTGTCACAAGTGGCTGGACTTAGGTGCCTCAGGGTCCTGGATGCACTGGCATTCAGAGCAAGTTGCCACTGATGCAGCCTACATCGGAGTTTTGAAAATCCAGCCCAATGTCTCAGTATAACTTTTTTTGAACAGAGTGAGATGAGGGACATGTAAAACCTTTGATTACCAACCAGGTTCTTTTCATAATCTCCCAGTAGACATATCTCTGGGAGAAAGGCCTCAGAGAGACAAAGTAGAGAATCCAGGCATGATTGAATCGCGGTCCAGAAAGGGGCAACTTTTTCACAAGACCAAAGAACATGAATTAAAGTGTTGTGTTCTTTAGTACAACTGCAGCAAATATTAGAGGACAGTTTTCCCATTTTGAATAGCTTGTCTGGGATGTATTAGAGAGTGTGCAAAACCTGAAACTACAGGAGGCAGTACCTACCCATTTAATGTATCTGTATAGAAACATAAAAACATAGAATTTGACAGCAGATAAAGACCGCTTGGCCCACTAGTCTGCCCATTTTCCTACCTAACAGATAAGCTGCAGATCCTAATTAACCAACAGTGTACTTCCTCCTAACCCCCACTAGGACTGTCTTATGTCTGTCCCATGCATTCTTGAATTCCCCCACTGTTCTTGACTCCACAACCCCCTCAGGGAGGCTGTTCCATGCATCCACAACCCTCTCTGTGAAGAAGTACTTCCTCACATTACCTCTAAGCCATCCCCCCTCTATCTTCAAATTGTGCCTCCTTGTTCTTGCACATCTCTTTTTCTGAAAGATGCCACCCTCTTGGACTTTGTTAATTCCTTTGAGGTACTTGAAAGGTTCTATCATGTCCCCTCTCTCCCTTCTTTCCTCAAGGGTATACATATTAAGTTTCTTTAGTCTTTCTTCATATGTCTTCTGGTGCAGACCCTGCACCATTTTGGTTGCCCTCCTCTGGACAGCCTCCACTCTGTCTATGTCTTTGCGAAGATGGGGTCTCCAGAACTGCACACAGTACTCCAGATAGGGTCTCACCAACTGTCTGTACAGAGGGATAACAACTTCATGTTTTCTACTGGTGATGCCTCTCCCTATGCATCCCAGTATTCCCCCAGCCTTCCTTACTGCCTTCTTACATTGCTTGCCCACCTTTACATCATCTGATTATAATTACCCCCAGGGTATAATTACCCCCAGGTCCCTTTCCATTTTTACTGTTGTCAGTATCTCACCCCCCATTGTGTATTCTTCCCTTGGGTTTTTGTTTCCCATGTGCTGAGCTGCCATACATTTGACCATTCCTCCAACCTTGCCAAGTCCCTTCTCATCCTTTCCACTCCATCTTGTGTATCAACCCTGTTGCAGATCTTTGCATCATCTGCAAAGAGACATACTTTTCCTTTCAGTTCCTCTGCAATGTCACTTATAAAGACATTAAAAAGGACTGGCCCCAGTACTGAACTGTGTGGTACCCCACTAGTAATTCCCCTTTCTTCACTGTGGACTCCATTTACTATTACCCACTGTGTCCTGTTGTCCAGCCAGTGTTTTACCAAGGCTACCACTCTGGGACCCACTCCCAGGCTGGTTAATTTGTTTATTAATCTTTTGTGCGGGACTGTGTCAAATGCCTTGCTAAAGTCTAGGTAGGCCATGTCCACAGCCCTTCCCTGGTCTACTACTTTGGTCACTCAGTCAAAGAAATCAATTAGATTTGTCTGACATGACTTTCCTGCTGTGAATCCATGCTGTCTTGGGTCCTGTACCCCACTGACCTCTCGGTACTCAACAATTCTTTCCTTCAGAAGTGATTCCATCATTTTCCCTACCACTGAGGTAAAACTGACAGGTCTATAGTGTCCTGCCTCTGTCTTGGTCTCACTTTTGTGAAGGAAATCACATCCGCCCTCCTCCAATCCTCAGGTACCACACCATCCTCCCATGATTTATTAAAAAGGGTAGTCTGTGGCTTTACTAGTTCTTCCCTTAGTTCTTTTAGAATTCTGGGGTGAATCTCATCAGGCCCCATTGCGTCATCCACCTTCAGTTTTAAGAGTTATTTCAGAACCCTTTCTTCTGTGAAAGGACTAATATTAACCCCTCATCTAGAGTGCTTCTATTGACTGGATTAGGTATCTCCCCCTGCTCTTCCATCGTGAATACTGAGCAAAAGTATTTGTTCAGTATCCCTGCTTTTTCACTGTCGCTGTCTGCCCAACCACCTTCCTCTTTATTCAGCCTTGGTATCCCTGCCTTAGTCTTTCTTTGCTCCCTAATGTACCTATAAAAGGGTTTATCCCCCTTCTTAACCGAGTTGGCTATATTTTCCTCAGTTTGGGCCTTTGCTATTCTGACTGCCTTCCCCACTTCCTTCCACACAGTTCTCTGGCCTGCTCCTTCTGTGTTTCCTTATACTTACTGAATGCTATTTTTTTCTCCCTAACCTTCCCTGCCACTTCTTCTGAGAACCATAGTGTTTTTTTCTTTCATTCTGATTTGTTTATTTGCTTCACACAAAGGCTTGTTGCCTCTGTGATGGCGGTTTTGATATTTTCCCATTGTTGCTCTACCCCACCTTCTTGCCTGTTTGCTAGTGCTTTTCTGAAGCACTCTCATTTTGACAAAATCAGCCCTCCTGAAGTCCAGTACCTTCACTTTTGTATGGCTTGACTCTACAGCTAAGTTTATCGTGAATCACACTGTTTGGTGGTTGCTTGTTCCCAGATGGCTGCCCATTTCAAAATTAGAGATCTTCTCTCTGTTCCCATTAGAGAGTACCAGGTGTAAGATTGCTCCCTCCCGAGTGGGTTCCAAAACTAGCTGTCTGAGGCATGGCCCCTGTAGGGCATCGAGAATGGCTCTGCTCTTGGATGTGGCTGCAACAAAGGTGCTCCAGTTAGCATCTGGCATATTCAGGTCTCCCATCAGCAATATCTCCCCTTTCTCTGCCATCCTAAGGATGCTTTCTATCATTTCCTTCTCCATTTCCTCCCCTGAGATGGGGGTCTGTATACAAACCCTGTGCAGACTGTGGTGCCATTTCCAGTCTCCAGGGTGACCCTCAGTGCCTCCTGCCCTCCCTGTTTATTCTTTAGTTCTGTTGCTTTGATCCCTTCCCTTACATAGAGAGCTACTCCTCCTCCTCTTCTTCTTCCCTCCCTGTCCCTCCTATGGAGTGTGTGCCCTGGTATGTTGGCATCCCAGTCATGGTTCTCTGTGTGCCATGTTTCTGTGACTGCCACAATATCCAGGCATCCCTCTTACATCAAGGCCACCATTTCAGGGAGCTTTCTACCTAAACTATGGGCATTGGTACTCATTACCCTCCATATTTTATGACTTTATTTCTTTTTGCCCCACTCCTGTCCTTACTGCCTTTGTCTTTTTCTCCATTTACCCATGCCCTTTTCCCTATGGACTGCTCTATCTTGGTGTTTACCTCACTAACTACTCTGTTTTTTTGGGAGGGGCTAGGATTTCCCTTCTCCTTTTCAGTGCCTCACCCCTTGGCTAGTTTAAATGATTGCCAATGAAGCATTAAAACCTATCACCTGGGATCCTGGTTCCCCACCTGAATAGATGCAGACCATCATGCCAGTATAGGCCTGCATCCCTCCAAGTGGAGCCCAAGTCCCAAATGAAGCCAAATCCCTGAGTTCTGCACCAGTTTTTCAACCAGTCATTGAATCCCATGGTGTGGAGTTCCCTAGCCTACTCCGTGCTATAGACAGGCAGCACTTCCAAGAAAGTTACATGTGTGCTACTTGTGTAAGGCCCCTCCCCAACTCCACAAACTCCTATTGCACTGCTCTGATCCTATTCTCAACCAGGTCATTTGTCCCTAGGTGGATGTGACATCCAGCTCACTTCTCCTTGCAGCTGCACTATGACATAGTGCAACAAGGAAAGACATAAGAATAACATAATGCACAAGTCCTTTTACGCATTCCCAATCATAATGATCTCAAACCATATATCTGTATAAACAGAACATGACATGGTCTGACTGAAGATATCATATTTATCTTCATTCAAGGCCAATGATATTAGATACCTCACTTGTGGTTCCACCACTCATAAAATGTCACAGTATGATTGGCCTCTAATGAAAATAACTATGATATCTTCAGTCAGGCAATGCCATGCCTGTTAACTATCTAGCTAGCTAGCTAGCTATCTGTAGATGCACAATGCCAGATGGTATAAAATCACAAATAAATGCATTTATTTTCGTGGGCAGGGGAGCTGGATTGAAAATAAATTATTTATTTCCACTCCAACTCAGAGAACAATGGATATTTCCACTCCAGCTCCATAATGTTCTGAGCAGAATCTTACTTTATACCTAACAATCAATTCAGGCCTGCTGATAAAAAAATGGCTCAAAAAAAATATTTTACAATTGGGACTGTACACATAACATATGCCTGTTTGTCATCCCTTTTTTTGAAATTGCAGTTGTATTGATATTTTCAATAGAACGTACAAACATATAACAAAATGAATACAACATTACAACACAATGCACACTAAAGTTCATAGTATGCAGACTTCCCCATGGATACTTACTGAGAATGCATCTATATCGCACTGCATTTGATGCTAGTATTAAAATACTTATTTAAAAATAAATTAAAAAGACAGACTATGCTAAGAGACATTACAATCAGTTTACAAAACCAAAAAAGGAAAGTGTGAGTGCTTTGATTAATGCCTAAAATCATAAGACTTTTTGAGTAGGGGGTGTGACTGGACTTTTTTGCCTGGATTCAACTGTGGCTCTCAGCTTTTTCAACCTTCAGGTGTTATATATGGCAAAATGACTAATGAACCTCTTCCACCTTTACCTGGTATCTTGAGCTAGACCCTTGAGAATAGTAAGACCCTCTCTCTCTCTCTCACACAAATGAACCCCATAAATGGGAGCTACTTTACTGTAAATGTATCTTTTTGCTGGCAGAGTAGAGTCATAATCTTTTCCATTTCCTTAATTTGAGACCCACGTAGTCAGCCAACGAGATTGTTCTGGAACTGCCCTTGTCAGCCATTGCTGAGTTACATTCTTTGTGGCTGCTGCTATGAATATAATTTATAGGTATTTGCCCCTTTTAGTGGTGACCCCTGCTGACTGGCCCATTATTAAGTTTTGGCATATGTTAGGGATAAGGGTATCTAGAATTATTCTCATGTTATATAGCAGGGAAGCTAATGGAATCACTGATCAAAGAGGACCGCATAGACTACCTGGAGAGCAACAGGATCCAGGATAGTAAACAACATGGTTTCATGGCAGAAAGATCTTGTCAGACTAACCTGAAAGTTTTCTTTGAATGGGTGACAAAGGAATTAGACAAGGGCCATGCTGTGGATCTGCTCTACTTTGACTTCAGTAAGGCTTTTGACTCAGTACCTCATAAGCAATTGCTCAAGAAGATGGAAGACCTGGGTGCAGCTAAACCCATAGTGAACTGGGTGGGTAACTGGCTAGAGGGGAGGCAGCAAAGGGTGGTGGTCAATGGGGTTAAATCATAGGAGAGGGAAGTTATGATCAGGGTTTCACAGGGATCTGTCCTGGGTCTGTCCTCTTCAACAAGTTCATTAGTGACCTTGGAGAAGAAATCCAGGGCAGGTTGTGTCTCTTCACAGATGACACAAAACTATGTGGGAGGGTGGATAATGATGGCAGCATAAGGGAAATGCAGAGAGACCTACAAAAGCTAAACGTGTGGTCAAAAGTCTGGCAGTAAAAATTAAATGCTAGAAAGTGCAAGGCAATGCACCTAGGGAAAAAGAACCCCAAGACAGAGTACTGGATGAGAGGAGAGAGACTTAGCACTACAGCCGAGGAACAAGATCTGGGAGTTATAATCAGCAACTCACTTAAAGAGCAACTCTTCAGTTAAGCATGTGCTTTCAGAAATAAGATGCTTCAGCTGTTACAATTTGCTAGAGAATGCATTTTTTTTCATTTTCAATGTTCCTTTCTAAGATTTACAGCATGTCTTGGTAGTCCATCTAAAAAGTCTGTATAGAAAACACTTGAAAACATGTGCCTCTTGTGGCAAGATAAGGCCATACTGTATTGTTCTAATCATATTTTATGTTAGTTTATGTGTGTAATAATATCATAGATACCCATGGTGGCCCATTGTAACTTGCAAGGTATCATGGGTACAAAGAAAGTCATGGGCCCACAAATGATGTAGTTTCTTGTTACTTGGCAGAGAAACTGTTAGCTGCTTATTCAGGGACTAGATTTTGATTAAATCATTTAAAAGGAGACCAAAGAATAACTAAGCAGAGCTGGAAGCAGGCATATCCATTTGTGTCTGAATAGCCCATAGCATCTAGAGGAGCCGGGATGTCTGGGGACCTTTTGTCTTGAGAGGACTTCTCTGAGGTACTCTAATTGCAGCTAAATGAACTAGCATTTGGGGGAATTGCTGTGCTCAGTTTAGCTTGATTGCAGCTATTTTTTGGGGGTGGATCTGCTCCTAGAATTCAGTCTGTTTGGAACTGGTTTGCTCTCCTATTCAGAGATGAACATTTGTTTTCTTTTTTGTAATAACATATTAAAAGCTGATTGGTTGCATAGCCGTGGAGATGAAATGCTAGTCAACCACAGGGCAAGCCAGTATCTCCTGGACCTGCCCTTTTGGAAACCCTTAAAACAAGGGTGCAGAAGGTTATCGGAGCTTTTTGCTCTTCTGCTTCTGTCTGCAGCCTTTTGCCATTTTACCCTTTGACTTTGGTGCTAGAACATTGAACTTGGGACCCTGTCTTGCTAAGAGAGCAGAGACATTTTCTTTTCAAGAATTCTACTGGACCAAGAGCCAAGATATGCAACTACTTTTCTAAGGACACTTTGCACTTCAAATTCAGCAACCAAGGATTTAAGGTAGAATTTTAAAACCAGAATTTCACAGTTTAGGTTTTATTGTATATTTCCATTTTCTTTTCAATAGCTTGTAACCAGTGTCTAAAATGATCTGTCTTTAGGTTATTTACTGCATTTATTAATTAATAAAGCCTTTGGCTTATTTTAAGATAATTCTGCCATTGTCTTTTGTGTGTGTTTCTTGGGAATGGTTGTTCAAACTATATTACGCTTGTTTGACTGCTAAGGGCCATATACTACCAAAGTAAAGTACCACAAGGGACTCTGTGGATGCAAGAAGTGGAAGTATATGAAAGGTCTCAAGAGAAGTCTGTGGGGGTTTGAACTGATCTCTGCATTTCTTGAAAAGACACAAAATAGGGTGTATAGAGCATCTCCCAAAGGACTATATACATCTGTGGCTTTTCTGTTTCATTGTGCAGTGCCTGAGAGGGTTCTTTTCCAGGAACACAGACTCAAGACTGTATTTTGCACCCCCTCGCATGGAGAGAGGGAGCCTTGGGATCCTCTGGCATATGTTCAGTTGTGAAACAGTGAGCACACTGAAAGGACAGAGGAGAGGTATCCCTGACCCTGATCACAAAGGGATTCACTGTAGCCAAGGGAATTCCATCCCACAGGAGTGGGCTTGTGACATCTCTCCCCTGTTAACCTCATAGTGCCTTTGTTTATGGCTTTATAGAATGCCTCATGACAACAGACTCTGATGTCACAAATAGCAACTGTTTGTTTAGCAGAGGATAGTCAGATACATTTTGAAAGATTTGGTGAAATAACTGCTACATTATCTACAATATGTAGTAGACCAACAGGAGAGGAAAGTAGAGAAAATAACAAATAACTAGAAAACAACAAAGTTAAAATGTAACTGGTGTAAATCTTTAGTTTTTAAGCTTTTTATTATAACAGAGAGTTACTCTTTAAGCAATCAAGTTTGTGCAACAAAGCCTATAGCAAGGCTAACAGGATGTTGGGATGTATAGGTAAGGGTATTGATAGCGGAAGAAAATAAACAATACTTCCTCTCTATAGATCCCTGGTGAGGTCTCACCTAGAGTACTGCACCCAGTTCTGGAGTCCCCACCTCAAAAAAGATAACAATAGGATGAAGATAGTGCAACACAGAGTAGAAAAAATTATTCAGGGCCAGCAGGGCAGATCCTATGAGGAGCACCTCAAGGCATTAAATATGTACTCGTTGTTGACCAGAAGGGAGAATGGAGATATGATAGAGACCTTCAAGTTCCTTAAAGGAATTAACAAAGTGAACAGTGGGGAAATATTTAGCCTAAATACTAATTCGCTGTCATGTGGACATGAATGGAAATTAACAGGTGGTAGGTTCAGGAGAGATGTGAGGAAGTACTACTTTAAGGAAACGGTAGTGGAATCATCGAACAATCTGTCAGCGGAAGTGATGGGAGAAGAAACAGTCAGGGGATTCAAGCAGAGCTAGGACATAATGAAGGGAACAGTGGTTACCAGGGGCGACAGGACCAAGGAGGAGACTAGAGAGAGGATGAGGAGGGTTAGTACCTTGGAGGAACAGTAGGTTCCAGGGATTATAGGGAACTTGGGCACACTGGATGGACCTATGGTCTTTTTCTGCTGTCATTGTCTATGTTACTATAATTCTATTATGTGACCCCAATAGTTTGTTAACTTAGGGCAGCCCCAAAAGGTACATTCATTACTACCTAGCTGTCCATATCCTCTCCAACATCTGTCAGAGGGATAACTTCCACATGCCTTTGTAATAGCTGGCACTTTGAAGAACCTTGAGACCACTTGCCATCAAAATTCCCAGCACATTGGTGAGGCTGGGTTTGACTTGTCAGCTCCCAAATTTGGTCCAGTGCTTTGTCAGGTATAGGAATACCAATTTCAGCCTTCCACCTGTGTTGGATGGACCCTCTCGGATTTACGTTATTGTTTCTGCAGATTCTGTAAAGCCTAGAAATAATTTTGGGCCCCAAACCTCCCTCCACTGCAGTTCTACAAATAAGGAATAAGGGGTGAGTCCCCTCCTGTTGTAGTAATGTTTCCCTGTGTTTGGTAGACAGGCAGTGTCTCAGTTGCAAGTAACAATAAAATTCCCTTCATGGGATGCCAAATTTTCACTGTAACTGTTGGAAGGAACCTGCTGAGTTTAGCTCAAATAAGTTTTCAATCCTCTTCAGTATAACCTGCTCTCACCTAGCATATACTGGGTTTATTTTGCTTGGTAAAAAGTCTCTACATGACCCGATTCTGGTCATCCCACTAAAGCCACTTGAAAGGCCCTCTTTCTTCAAAACTTCATCCTGAATAGTAAGTGGGGTTCATAGCCAGGGGCTGTGATCCCCTCAACAGCATGTCTTTCTATTTTGTTAAAAAGTAGATCTTGTAACTGCTGTGTCTTCAAATCTGCCTGTTCCATAGTTACCACCTTAGCTGTGATTGCCACCCCCAAGATGTGGCAGGATATACTGGAGCTGAGCTGCTTGGTAATAAACATTGAGATCCAGAACCCCTAAATCTCCTTCTCCTTTATCAAAAGTGATTGTTGTTTCACCTTAGTCTAGGTTCCCACAATATGAATTTGGACAACATGGTATTAAAAGTTTTCCATGTAGACTTTGGAATTCAAATAGGGAGAGTGTCAAAAAGGAAGATCAACCTCAGAAAGATATCCATTCTAACTGTCTTAACCCATCCTGTTGTGGAAAGTGGCCGAACTACCAATCTACTACAGTTATCCTGAGTTTCAGAGATTAGCTTTCAGTAATTTGCCTGATAAAGCTAGCTGAGGTCTGCTGTTATTTGAACTCCCAGATATCTAAAGCTTTTAGTTGCCCATCTGAATTTATTGATTCCCTTAAGGCCTTGAGTCAGGGAATCCCCTATGAGCGTTACTTCAAATTTATCTGTGTTAATTTTGAATCCTGAAATATGGCCATATTCTTGTATTATATCCAAAACCGTGGGTAACATTTGGATGGGGTCTTGTATGAACAGCTGGGTGTTGTCTGTGTATGAGACATGAGTCTCTTCCTCTCCAACCTGTATTCCCTTAAGATCAGGAGAGTTATGGCTAGGGGTTCTAAAGCCAGGGTAAATAACAGGAGTGCCAGAAGGGCACCCCTATCTGATTCCTCTCAGGATCTGAAATGGCTCAAAAATAGTGTTGTTAGGGCATGCCCTAGCCGTGGGGTTAGAGTAGAGGATATTGATCTAAGCTCTAAATGTTTCTCCAAATTTGAACTTGGATAGTGTTGCTTCCAGGAAGTCTCAGTTAAGGTGACTGAATGCTTTCTCAGCACTAAATGTTACCACCACCTTCTGGGACACCCCTGAGTGACTATGTGTGTGAGCCATGACAGTTTAGAGTCTTCTAACATTGTCATGCAGATGCCTTCCTGGAATAAACCCAGACTGGTCCAAATGTACCAGGCCTGAGATTACTCCCTGCAGGCAGTTGGTGATTGCGTTAGTAAATATTTTTGCATTTTGGTTTAACAGAGTGGCTGGATGATATCAGTCACATTCTGTGGTATCCTTTCCGGGTTTGGGGTTAACCGTTATTAAGGCCTCCCTCTCCAACTGTCTGGGATCTCTCCCTCTATGTGACACTCATTGCACATTTGTGCCAATAGAGGGGCAAGCTCCTCACTAAAGTCCATATAGTATTCTGTGATGTACCTGTCGAAGTCTTTAGCCTTGTTGTTGTTGTTTAGATGT
Source organism: Neoceratodus forsteri (assembly GCA_016271365.2). Taxonomy (NCBI): domain Eukaryota; kingdom Metazoa; phylum Chordata; order Ceratodontiformes; family Ceratodontidae; genus Neoceratodus; species Neoceratodus forsteri. The sequence continues at coordinate 1,011,722,176 of CM028129.1, read as the reverse complement.
TTAATTACCCCCTGCAGTTCCTCAGGTGAAAACGGTTTATCTAGTTCATTGGCCTACTTTTCTGGGAGTTCTGTTTGCAAAAAAAAAAAAACTGGTTAATTCTGTTTTGCTTATCTGGCATTACCTCCTGGCAGTAAAGACTGGCATAAAAGGATCTGAATACATTCACTATGATGCTGGGCTTCATTTCTATCTGGGGTGTACCTTGGAGAGTCTTTATTTGAGAGATATATCTATCAGCTGCTTGTTTGCAGAAGCAGTAAGCTAAGAGTCTAGCCACTCTATTGTTGGATTCACAGTAACTCTCAGCCATAAAACATAAAGCATTTTCTATTTTTCTTGTGAGTATTGCTTCTAAATGTTGTTTGTTTCTTAATTCTTTCTAAGTGTCCCGGTTGTCTGTCTCTTTGGTGTCTAATCTCTAGCTCTTTGATTTTGACTTCTAAGTTTTGTTGAGTGAGCCAAGACAGCTTCTTCTTGCGATTTGCATAAGCAGTCACTTCTCTGCTAAGAACTGCTTTTAAGTCATCCAAGATGTACTTAAATTTGGATACTTCCCCCTGTTTTCTATTGTGTAATTTTTAACGGCATATTTTTTTTTGTTTTTTTAATATACATGTCATCATTCCGGAGGGCTACATTCAGTCTCCAAAGTAAGACCTTGTCTGAGGGCCCCAGAGAAATTATGACACTAATTTTAGAGTGGTCAGAAAGGTATATGGGATATATCTGAGTATCCTGAATCATGTAACCCCAGTCTTTTTGTGTGTATATCCTGCCTAGAATAACTATTTTGGGTGTAAGAATAGAAGGAGTGTTCTTTCTCTGTGGGGTATATTTCTCTCCAGGTGTCTACAAGTCCCATCTTCTCTCTTAATGCCTTTAGAATTCTGGCTCCTCCTTTGCCACCTGCCTGGGATCCTGCTGATCTACCTAGGTGGGGGGTTTCAATGTAGTTCCAGTCCTCCTAAGTATGACTTGACCTGCCAGGAGCTTCACCATTTTACCCATCACTGTCCAGAAAAACACCAACATGGGTATTGTAGGACTATAAACATTTACAAAATGGATGACCCAACCAACCACTTTCCCAGACAGCATAACCATCCTCCCTTGTTGGCCTATGTATGGAGAAGTGCTCTCAAAACTGAGCCCTTTCTTAACTAAAATGGCCACCTTATAAGACATAAGGTATTAAATCCATGAACAAGTCAGTACCCATTTCAATTCAACCTCTGAGTCTCATGCTACCCACCACTAGGCATTGCTGATACTCCTCTTGTGTCACAGTGCATTTCCACCCTTCTTGGTAGACCAAACTTATTTGAGTAGTTACCATGCCTAATGGACCCTCTTGGAGCATTGAGTATGTCAATATCTCAAAAAAACATTCGTTTCACCACCTCCTGCAGTGAACTGCAGCATGCTTTTCATGCACTGATGATGAGGTCTGGGGATGTAGCTGTGCCCTCTAGGGAGAAAGCTTCAGTCTAATTGGTTAGCAGACAGGATCTGGCATTTCCTTCCATTCCACTCTCTGGTGTCTTTGTGTTGCTTCATTGCTCATGGTGCCATTCAGTTACTACCATCTTGCTTTTAGCTGTGTGGAGGCATGGTCAGCTCAGAGAGGGTGGTCAATGACCAGCACAACAGTTCAAAAGGGTGGGAAGGCCCCTCAATATGATGTTGGGAACTCGGGGGGGGGGGGGGCAGAGTAGAAAACAACCTTTGCATGCCACAATCCAAAGAGGCCAGGCATAAACCATTAAAACTCACCACTACAGTTCTGTTGAGAGGACTGTTACCATTACACTGTCTGTCCTTCTTGAACACCCCCCCAATGCAATTTGTGCAGATCCTTCAGGAAAGATGTTAATGAGCTTCCTCTCTTACATTTGCCTTTATTGCCTTCTTTGTCAGCTCATTCTCACACCATGTGCTGACGTGTCTTCTCAAAAGACTCCATGGGGAGATCTGGTAGCATAATGTTATATTTTTATAGTTGTTTGGAGCTTGAATCAGTGTCTCATATGTGCAGTCCCCTTCTTTCCAGTGTACCACCAGTTTAGCTAGGTGTTGGAGCTGAGATTTCACTAACTTTTCTTTCAACTGTTTCATAATCCATAGGAACTACATTTGTTTCATGACCATGAAGCTGAGGTAGTCTTGGTCCACATAGACCCACTTACTGTTGAAATTAAGATCCTTCTTCCTCCAGGCAGCTGTCATAATTTTTTCTTTTATGGAGTATCTTGAGAACTTCACCAATATTGTATGTGGTGGGGCTCTGTCTTTTGGAATAGGACCTAAAGCTTGGTGAGCTCTCTCAATGTCTATGAGGTCGTCTTCAGACAAATTCAACTCCTGATGGACCCAGCTTGTTATTGAGTCCACCTGGTCATCCTACTAACAACCCTCTGGGAACCTAAAGATGTGGAGGTTCTTCCTCCAACCTCTTGCCTCTGCATCCTCAGTTCTTTTTGTCAGCTCCCTCTGCATTGGGCAAGGTATAATAGCAGGCAGCTGAGATTGTGCATTTCTTCCTGGACTTGGTTAAGGCCCTCTTCTATGTACATGGTATGGTGTTCCAGCTGTTTTACATCTTATTTTATGTCTGAGACATTTGAATTGATTCTCTGCAACATTTTCATTTTATTACTGGGTGCAGCCTGTTGCTCATAGAGCAACTCAGAAAGCTCTGCATGTTATCTTCTCCAGCCATGTCAATCATGAAGTCAGAGGCCCTCAAGGGGGAACTGCTAGCACTGCAGTCTGTCCATCTTCTCTTCTGAAATTTTGGTGTGACTCAACCATTGTCCCCTTTCAAGTGTGTAGAACTCTTTCTGCTATACTGCCCTCTCAAGATTTTTTTTAATTTGTTACATTTTACAATTGATGGAGACTGAATATTAGTTACCACTGATGTGGAAGCTCAACTTCAGGCTTCCACCATGTTCGGTGATGTCTCCAGAAATCTGCCCTGTTTGTCATCCTTCACTTGTCTGTAACCTGTTTTTGCCTCTCTGTTTTCTCTTTATTGTTATCTGAGGAATTTTATATAGACTATGAAAAATGAATACATTTCAGTTAAAAAAAGGGTAAAACTTAACAGAGCTGGGCATTATATAAATGGCAAATGCCATTGGCTATATCAAAAAATGAATGATTTATTTTGCACATCTGGGTATGACCTCTATAGACCTCACTCATGGCTTCACTTCTCATGAGATTAATGGAGGACGGGACAAGCCATTCAAAATAAATCATTTATTGCTATGCAGAACAGCCATTCAGAATAAGTAATTTATTGTCAAGCAGCACACACACACACACACACACACACACACACACATATATATATATAGACACACACACACACACACTAGGGACGGGAGCTTCTAGAGTGTGATGAATAAAGAAAACTTCACTGAAGTGTGATAAATGATGATGACATCTGCACAGTGATGATAAATGCCATTTATCCATACTGTGCTGATGTCACCACTCACTCACTACAACCTGCATTCTAAATGAAACTTCTTTACCAAACAGTTTCTCTTTCTCACTGAAGCCTGCAAGTTACTCAGTTAGCACTGCAAAAGACACTCACCTGTGTCCCATAGTGTTTCTGCGACTTCCAGCCCATTACTATGCTGATCTTGGCTTCACTGCAGCCTGCATTCTAAATGAAAATGCTTTACAAAACAGCTTCTCTTTCTCACTGAGGCCTGCGAGTTACTCAGTTAGCATTGCAAAAGACACTCATCTGTGTCCTATAGCATTTCTGAGACTCCCAGCCCATTCAGAAAAACTCACACACATTCAGACCACACACAGAAAGAGCAGAAAGCACACAGAAACAGGTAAAGAACACATGAAAACATATCAATATTTCTGAAGCTCCCACCCTTATCGTATAAATAGCAGACATGATGTGCAGATCATGTGCTATGGAAAATATTCTCACTCCTGCAGAGTGAGCTCTGGATACTCTCACTTGTGCTCTTGGCACTCATGAGTATCCAGAGCTCACTCTGGAGGAGTGAGAATATTTTCCATATCACACTCCTGCCCATCATGTATCCTATATTTTATACACATATATATATTTTTTTACTCTATGCAAAAAAAATTAAATAATGTATAATTTAGGGTTAAAACACAAAAAGTCAGGAAATGAGATTTTTAGGATTGCACCCTCCCCCCTGGACCTGCCCATCATCCCAAGCTTGACAGCTGGTGGGGTGTGTGCTTGGGGTTATGAGACCTAAATCTCACCCCATTCCATGTGTAATCATATTCACAATCCACAGGAAAAAAGAATGGGGTGAGATTTAGGCCTCTCAACTCCAAGGACACACCCCGTCAGCTGTCAATCTCGGAATGATGGGCAGGTCCAAGGGGGGAGGGGGCAATCCTAAATGTCTAATTTTCTGACTTTTCGTGTTTTAACCCTAAATGATGCATAAACCAAGTTTTTTGCATAGAATTTCCTTACTTTTGAGAAAGAATAGAAAGTACGTAGTTGCGGAAGTTGGTGGGAGTGTGGGCCCTTTGGGCCCCATGCTCCCACCAACTTGTAAATGTCTGTGTAAGATAAGAGTAGAAGTACTGAATATGATATGTATTGCTTGGAGCACATATGGGTGGGGCATGGGGCCAAAAGCTCCCACCATGTTGAAAGAAAGCAAAGTGTCAGTCATCAGGGTAGCATAATTCAACAGCTGTGTACATGTCAGACACGTTACCACTGAAAAGTACCTCCATGGCAGTAATGCTAGGCACCCTATAAATGTGAAGCCAGTACCACAATGCAGAACACCATATGCACAACATAAAGTGTGTCACGCAATATGTCTGCAGCAAATTAATTTTCCAACACCTAAACAGCATAATTCACATGCACACAACATCTGCCGAAGACCCTCCAAATTTGAATGAAAAAGCCAAAACCGTTTCTGAGATATAACATGTGAAAGTTTGAGATTTTCATTTGTTGGAGTTGCAGAGTTCTGCACCTGTTAAGATGCTGGACACCTAATGACTGAAAAGAACATCCATGGCAGTAAGGCTAGCTACCCTACAAATTTCAAGCCACTACCACAATGGAAAATGCTGTTTATAAAATGTAAACTAAGCCACACAATATATCCACAAAAAATATATTGTCTGACATGTAAACATCATAATTCCCCTGTACAGGACATCCCATGAACACCCTCCAAATTTCAAGTAAAAATACCAAACTAGCCCCAAAATATTTAATGTTAAAGATTGTTAAAATTGGCCTATGTACTGCATTAAAGTCTGGTCATCTAGTCCCTCTCTCATGATTAAAGATCGTGATCAAAGAACCTCGTAATCAAAGAATTTGCAGGCTCATGATCAAAGAATTTGCAGGCTCACTATCAAAGAATAAAAAATTGTAAAATTAAAATTTTACACAGAAATACATGAAACCACCAGCATGGTTCGATAAAACAAAGCCCCCTGAGCAAATCTCATCCTAGTTTATGTTTCTAGGTCACCACTAGGCTGAGAAATTTAATTTTTGCATCTTTCCATCTGGTCATCACCTCGCGATCAAAGATCGCGGTCAAAGAATCTTGTGATAGAAGATTTTGCAAGAATAAAAAGTACTGAAATAAAAATTTTAGACATAAATACATGAAACCACTGGCATGGTTCGATAAAACAAAGCTCCCTGAGAAAAACCCACCCTCATTTGTGTTCATAACCCACCCCTGAGCTAAGAAATCTGCTTTTTTCAACTGGCCATCTTGTCGCTCACTTGCGATCAAGATCACGGTCAAAGAATCTCGCAATCAAAGAATTTGCAGGCTTGTGATCAAAGAATTTCAGGCTCATGATCAAAGAATAAAAAGTGCTGAAATTCAAATTTTGGACATAAATACACGAAACCACTAGCATGGCTCAATGAAACTAAGCCCCCTGAACAAAACCCACCCTCATTTGTGTTCAAAACCCACCCTTGAGCTGAGAAATGTGCTTTTTTCAACTGGCCATCTTGTCCCTTGCTCGCAATCAAAGATCGCAGTCAAAAAATCTCATGATCAAAGAATTTGCAGGCTCGCGATCGAAGATCATTAGCGAGCCGCTATCCAAGAATAAACATTGTCAAACTCTATTTTTTGACCATTTCAAAAGAAACCAAAGGCATGGCTCAATAGACTGAAGTCCCCTGAGCAAAAACTATCCAAGTTTTACTTCAGGAGTCACTCCTGAGCTGAGGTATTTGAGTTTTTCCAACCGGAACTTTAAAACAAGATGGTGGCCATCGTGATCAAAGAATTTCTTGAGGTCAAAGATTATTTGATCATGAGGCTGCAAATTCTTTGATCGTGTAGAGGGACCAGATGGCCAAAACCCCATTCTTTGTTCACAAAATAACCATATAAATTTTCCCATTGACTTATAATGGGAACTTAAAAGTTTAATAACTTTTGAATGGATTCATATTTTTTCACCAAACAAAAAGTGACACGTTCCTTGGTCCATGCTCTTTCAGATGACCAAAGTTACAGAGCAGCATGCCACACAATGGCCTTGCAGTGCCACAGACAAAATAAGAAAAAACTGCCCACATAACTGGCGAAAGTGCATTATTCAGAGTTTTGGTGCACAAAAACCATAAGTCCAACTAAAACTAAACTTGGCACATCAAGAAATCTACCATGCCTCACCATGCATACCTAATTTCATGCCAATCTGTTGAACAGGTCCAAAGTTATTAATGTGCAAAATTTTGAGTTTAACATAGAAGTGCCTTCATAACCTAAATATAGGGGTGCAACTGCACCCTATAATATATATATATATATATATATATATACACACATATATATAGCATATATATATATATATATATATATATATATATATATAGTGGTGTGATATTTCCACTCTAGTTGAGGTTCAACAGTCAGTTCTCGTTAAACCACAATTTTGCATTTCGATAACTTTGCTACCGCTTTTGCCGATTCACATGAAATCTTGCATGCGCCATCAGGGACAAAAGATCTCTTGAAGCTTCATTCCAGTCAGGTGTGTGGATGCAGAGATAAGGATTTTCAAAAAATGTGAAAAGGACCACTTTTTTGCAAATCCTTTGTCATGCTGTTTCTCAGATATGGCTTGCGCGTTTGCTCTGAAATTTGTAGGGTATATCAGGCTTGGGTCACAGATGTACAGTGGTATCCCCCAGGGTGAAACACAATTCTGCAGTATTTTGCAGCACTCTGCAAAATACTGCAGCAGACCTATTAAATAAAATAATGTTATTTAAATGGCAATTAGTCCCTTTTGTCATTCAGGAAAATGTGACACTGCCAGGATGAAGTGAATGTCATAGTTTCCTGCATGAAAAAAGGGACTAATTGCCATTAAAATCACATTGCTTTATTCAGTAGGTCTGCTGCAGCATACTGCAGAGTGCTCTAAAAGTGGGTTTCATCCTGGGAGACGCCACTGTACCTGTTGATGGTTTGGTGAAAAAATATCAATCTGTTCAAAATTATGAACTTTTCAATTTTCCCAATATTTCCTATGGTAAAAATTAGATGTCCCATGTGAAACAACTGATTTGTTGCTGTGAAAGTGGTGCTTACTGACGCAAATGGGGGAATGTTCTTTTGTGCTTCCACCATCTTGTATTCAGTTAGTGAGGCAAAAAAATTTAAATAGTTTGAAAAATAACTTGCTTTGGCAAACACCAACAGTTCTGTTTACCTAATCAGAGGCAGAGGAATCTGATTCTGTGGTGGGTTTGCCCAGAGAACACCCAGAAATATGTTAATTTTACCAGCACTAATTTTTATGCTGCAAATTGAAGTGCTTGTTTCTCAACACAAGGGGAGTTACGGCACAAGGATTCAGTGTTTTGTGAAACACCCCCTGCTTTCAGGACACAAGTACCATAATTTCCAGCAGAACAATGAGCATGTACTTCTTTACCATATTTTTTAGCATTTTGGGGGCAAACTGACCCTAGAATCTGATTCCTAGGCTCCTGATTTGGGAAACATAAGTCTTTGTGTTTACCAAAATGAAGTCTTTCTCACACTTTTCCACTTCTGATGTGTTATTTTTTAATTTTTTTTCTGGTGGTGCACTAGCATTCCCTCCACAATCTCTGATGTATATTTTTTTTCTTCCCTGGTGGTCTAGTGGCCCTCCTTCCCTGATCACCCGATCCCCCTATGTCTTTTTAGTTTTTATGTTGGTGCGCTTGTGCAACCAACATCTTGCGATAGTGGAGATTTGGAGTTACGGTCGCTGTTGGGCGAGTGCAGAGTACACACCAGTAGCTGTGTCCCTCATTCCCCAATCAGCCTGCATGCCAGCACATCTCCCAGGCACGCGCATCTAACAAAAGGTCCTCTGCAATGCAAGCAGAGCTCATCACATGCAGTGGGCTGTCCTACGTGCTTTGCCAGCTACAAACATGGTGGCACAGTGGCAGCTAAACTGCCAACTCCGGGAGTGCCCAATCCCCCAGTCGGCTTACCATTCCCCTCATGTATGTGCCAACAAGGGAGCCCCTTCCCTATCAGCATAATGTGTCCCCCTCCTTTTTTGCTCGCCAAGGGGGTGCCCAATCCCTCTTGGCTGATGCGCCTCTCCCACTTTCATTGGTTGCCATCGGGGTACCCAATCCCCATCGGCATCCATCCCCCTCTTACCACTTTAATGTGCCAATGGGGGAGCCTACTTCCCATCAGCATGATGCCCCCCCTTTCTTCTGTGCTGAAGGGGTGCCCAATCCTCCTCAGCTAGTGTCCTCCACTCCCTATGTGCCGACGGGGGTGCCCAATCCTCTAATGGCTACTGTATCCCCAAAAACTGCAAAAAGAAACCATCCACGATGTTTTTTTTAACACCTGTAAACAGAAAACGGTCCCTCTTAGTCTCCCTACCCCCCTTCCACCACCTGCACCTACCCACTGTGCACCCTGTCTCCCCACACCCACACCCCATATTTACCTCTGGAGCTCAGCACGATGATCTTTAGTGGATCAGGAACATGTCTGCACTCTTCAAAGCCGACCGTGAACTGAGAAAATGCCGGTAAGCTGTAAATTGGAATAAATAGGGTATTTTCAAGTTTGATGCATAACTTGGGCATTTTTTTGAATTTTTGCACCAAATTTTCAACATGAGGTTTTTGGGACCCCTACTCATGATTTCTGGCACTGTTATGACATTAGTCAGTCCAGAAAGATGATATTGCAGTCACTGCGTGGACTCACCTTTCGGGACTGATTAATGCAAGGATAGTGGCAGTGTTCATGAGGTGGGCTCTCAAAATGCCTATGTTGCAAATGTGGTGGAAAAAATCAAAAAAATGGCTGTTTTACAAGCGTGCGTTGCGCAGTTGCTACACATGCTCATAACTTCATGAATTCACAATATTTTCATGCCAGATTTTCAACATCATCATTTTTCTACACCTCCTTGTGAACAGTACAGCTGTCATTTTTCACATCCTGGCCAAAATATATTTCCGCACTTCTGGGGCACAATTGCGCAGTTGTTGTGGGAAATCAGTGTTCGGGGCAGATTATGAAAATGACAGTGACACTGTTCATGAGCAGAGGTCCTATGTTGAAAATTTGGTGATGACACTCCATAAAATGACCATGTTACGAGTGTGCATTGCGCAGTTGCTACACATGCTCATAACTTCGCGGATTTGCAATATTTTCATGGCAGGTTTTCAACATTGTCATTTTTCTACACCTCTTTGTGAACAGTACAGCTGTCATTTTTCACATCCTGGCCAAAATGTGTTTCTGCACCTCCGGTGCACCATTGTGCAGTCGCTGTGGGAAATCAGTGTTCAGGGCAGATTATGAAAATGAGCAGAGGTCCTAAAATACCTATGTTGAAAATTTGGTGATGATACTCCATAAAATGACTGTGTTACGAGTGTGCATTGCGCAGTTTGCACGCACACTTGTAACATTGCGCATTTGTAATATTTTCACTCTGGGTTTTTACCATTGGCATTTTTTCATACCTCTTGATGAACAATGCAACTGTCATTTTACATATCCTGCCCAAAATGTGTTTTCGTACGTCAGGTGGAGAATAGTGGGGTTGATGTGCAAAATAACTTTTTGGGACAGTTTGAAGAAATGACAGTGACACTGTACATGAGAAGAGGTGCTAAAATGCCTATGTTAAAAATTTGGTGCCGAAAGTCCATAAAATGACTGTGTTATATGCGTGCATTTTGTATTTCCCATGCACCCTTGTGACTTAACAAATTTCCAATATTTACATGCCACATTTTCAACACTGCCATTTTTTTACACCTCCTTATGAACAGTGCAGCTGTCATTTTTCACATTCTGCCCAAAATGTGTTTCTGCACTGCACTACCAAAGCCAATGCCAGTGTGACAACATTTGACATTGACAAATGCTTTTTTCTATGGTGGCTAGTGGCATCCCCAACACTCCTTATTTCTTTGTTGCTATTCAACTTCAAAACCTCACACTGCAGCCCATTCCTTTATTTAGTAGCCAACATTGGTGGGCCCAATTTCCATGTTGGCAATTAGACACCCCTTCAGGAGTGTGGGACACTAGGGAGCATACTCCCAGTGTCCAAAAATATGTATAGTATTAAAACCTGTAAAAAAATTTAAAAAAAACAACCCGATGTCTTTTTTTTTACAACCTGAAAAACAGAAAACTATCCCTCGTCATCTTTGCCATCCCCTCCCCATCTCAACTCTCCCACTTAGCACCCACCATCCCGCACTGTCCATTACCCAGTACTTACCTTCAGAGGTCATCTGCTGTCATCTTCTGTGGACCAGGAGATGTCTGCACTCTTCAAAGCTGAACCATAAACTGAGGAATGAAGGTAAGTGCTGTATAATGTATTTCAATGGTGTATTAAATGTATGTTCATAGCTTTGGCATTTTTAGGCATTTCTTTCACCAAATTTTCAACATGGGCTTTTTGGGACCCCACCTCATGACCACTGTAACTTTTATTTTGTTAGTCGAGTCTGGAAGGTGATTTCACAGTTGCTGCACAAAATCACCTTTTGAGACTGATTAATGAAATTACAGCACCAGTGTTCATGAGGTGGGGTACCAAAAAGCCCATTATGAAAATCTGGTGAACAAATTCCTAAAAATGGCTGAGGTATGAGCTTTCATTGAAATGTTTCTCCACACATGCATAACTTCGGTAATTTTTAATATTTTAACTCCAAATTTTCATTATAGCCATTTTTTTCAGACCACTTCATGGACAGCACAGCTGTCATTTTTATGTTGCTTGCACACATGTGCAAGAAACATAGTGCCATCATCAGAGATTTCGGAGGTGTGTCACCTCCTCCTCCAATTCAGTCAGTGAGCTGGCAGGCACAGCCCCTGTAAGCCAATGCATTTTGGAGCTGTCTATGACACGCTCCAAAATGCAGTGGCATACAGTTGAAAGGGGGAGCTACGCTTCAGTGAGCAGAGATAAGAAGCGTAGCTCCCCCCCACATGCAGGTGTGCGCGCCCCCGCACCTACTGTGTAGCCAATGGTGTGCCCAATCCCAGTTGGCTGAGCTGCATCTCTCCCCTCTCAGTTGTAGGTTCCATGCTGGGAGCCCACCCCAGCGTGGCAATCAGTCCTTTGGCCGATGGGGGTGCCCAATCTCCCATCAGCTGAATGCCCCCCAATGTCCTTGTGCCATGCTGGGAGCCCACCCCAGCATGGCAAATGGTCCCATGATGTCTTTTTTTTTATTTTTTACCTGAAAAATTAAAATGGTCTCGCGGCGCATCTCCTGACCCCCCTCCCACAACCTGCACTCACCCACTGCACACCCAGCCTCCCCATGCCCCCCCTCACCCCATACTTACCTCCAGACTCCGGCATGACGATCTTCGGTGGACCGGGAACACATCTGCACTCTTCAAAGCCGACCGCGAACTGAGGAAAAGCCGGTATGCTGTATAATGGGCTAGATGGGGGGGTTTCAACTTTGTTGCATATCTCAGGCATTTTTGGGAATTTTTGCACCAAATTTCCAACATGGGGTTTTTGGAACCCCTTCTCATGAATGATGTCACTGTCATGGTGTAATTCGGGCCCGAAGGGTGATTTCACACAGTGACTGCACAGTGACTGCGAAATCATCCTTCGGGCCTGAATACTACCATGGCAGTGACATCATTCATGAGAAGGGGTCCCAAAAACCCTATGTTGAAAATTTGGTGCCAAAATTCCAAAAAATGACTGTTTTACGAGGCGGGCGCTATGCAGGTTCCTCGAAGGCTCAGAAGTTCGAATTTTCAATATTTTTCACTCCAGATTTTCAACATTGCCATTTTACCACACCTCCTTATGAGCAGTATAGCTGTCATTTTTCACATCCTGCCCAAAACATGTTTCCAACCATGTAGCGCACAATGGCGCAGTCGGTGTGCGAAATCAATGTATGGGACACATTAACAAAATCACAGTGACACTGTTCATGAGCAGAGGTCTTAAAATGGCTATGTTGAAAATTTGGTGAAATAATTCCTAAAAATGACTGTTTTACGAGTGTGTGTTGCACAGTTCCTACGCACATTCATAAGTTCGCAAATTTTCAATATTTGCACTCCAATGACTTCCAAATACCTAAACAGCACATAGAAGCAAGCAACATTCGGCATTGACAAATGCTTGTTTCACATCCTGCTTGAAATGTGTTTTCACACCTGTGGCATGGAAAGGTGTCTTGGCAGAGATTTAAACATGTTCACCTATGGTGTTTATGAGGTGGGATCATAAGAATACTATGTTCAACATCTGGGGTCAAAATATGAAAAAATGCCAAAGTTATGACCATTCATTGCAATTTCAATACACCCACTCATAACTTCAGAAATTTTAAATATTTTGACCCCAGATTTTCAACAGAGTCTTCTTATTACCTGTCCTCATATACAGTGGGGTACCCCAGGATGAAACACAATTCTGCAGCATTTTGTAGCACTCTACAGCATGCTGCAGAAGATCTACTAAATAAAGCAACATCATTTCAATGGTAATTAGTCCCCTTTGACATTCAGGAAAATGTGACACTGCCAGGATGAAGTGAATGCCACAGTTTCCTGCAAGAGAAAGAGGACTAACTGTCATTGAAATTACATAGCTTTATTCAGTAGGTCTGCTGCAGCATACTGCAGAGTGCATTAAAAATGTGTTTCATCTTGGGGGACACCACTGCAAGTCACAGCTGTCATTTTTCAAATCCTGGCCAAAATGTATTTTTGCACATGTGGAGTGCAATGCCACTGCAGTTGCCCATCATAGTGTTTTGGTGTGGATTCAAAAATGTTCTGTACTGGGGTACGTGACGTAGGGTAATAAGATGACTATGCTGACAATTTGGTCACTGCTGTCCTATGAATGGAAGCAGAGATCCCCAGGCTACATATATATATATATATATATATATATATATATATACGTCTATGGAGGGATGGGAGCATAGGGCCCTCTCACAGACAAATAAGGATATGATTATACTATCTGAAAAAGTAAGGAAATTCATTGCAAAAAATGTTGTTAATGCATCAGTTAGGGTTCTTACTAAAGGGACAAAAGCAAGGAAATGTGGTGTTAGGGTTTCCAACCCTAACACTCCACCCCCACCCTGCAGACACTGACAGGGTGTGCCTTGGGGTCATCAGCCCTGATGCTCACCCCACTCTCCTATACTGTGCCCATCTCAGTTTATTTACTTATGGAATGGGGTGAGCATTAGGGCCAATGACCCCAAGGCACCCCCTATGCCTGTTAGTGTCTGCAGGGTGGGGGTGGGCTGTTAGGGTCAGGAACCTAACATCACATTTCCCAACTTTTGTCACTTTAGTAAGCACCCTAACTGATGCATTAATGAAGTTGTTTGCAATTAAAAATATATATATATATATATATACAGTATATATCTATATATGGTACGTGCTGGGCAGGCATGTATTATACCATTTATCTGAATGGGTGGGTAGTGACCTTGGATAACCTTATGAGTGGTGGAACATAGCAGAGCCACAAGTGATGGTTACTGAGGTCACTATCTACAAGCTCAGATATCTTGTGTATTACATGCCCACCCTTCCCATGTATGATTTATACCATAGGGCTTTCTGTGTCCTGGTTTGTTTTGTTTTTTTCTCTTTTTGGTGTTATTCCATGGTGTTTCAATGAATGGGCTGGTTTTTATTTTATGAATAGGTTGCTTTGTAGTGTTCTGATTGGTTGATTTACTTGTGTGAATAGGTTAGGTGTGTGTTTTCTTATTGGTTGGTTGAGGTCAGTTGTTTGGCTTCATTGGTTGTCTGTGCTGTCTTTTGGTAGGGTTTTTTTTTTTAGTGAAGATGTGCTTTGGACGGGTTTATGTGATGGCAACATGTGTAAACTGAGTACGCTTTCAGTATTCTCCATGGAGTTTATTGTATTTTTGGAACTGTTTATTTCATTTTTTGGACTTTCTACCTCCTCATGGACATGTATTTCCATTGCGGAGGTGAATATCTGTCTGGTTTATTTATTCTTTTCCAGAAGTTTATTTGCCATTCATGTGAGATTTGTGGACATGTTTGGTACTGTGACACTGCGGTCACTGGTTTATTTCTCTGAAGGTACTTTCTCTTTTGATTTATTTTATGGGATTTCTGTTTTATTTACTTTTATTTTCACTTTTTTCCCAGTTTCTTTCACCAGGGTTTGTTTCTTTGTATTTTTTTTTATTGTGCTTCTCTGGGTTTCTTGTTTGCCATATATTCATTTTTACATTGTATATTCTTGTGGTAAGGGTTCGCCTTCATTGCTTCTGCTGTACATATTCTTTTGATTTCTTCAGTTTGATTCTGTATCAGATGAGATTGCTTTTGGTCGCTTTTTACCTTTTTTGTCGTACTAGTGTCCTGTGGGGAGAAAGAAGAACAGATTGATTATGTTGTTTTTAGTGACTGAGGTTGCAGTATAATATTTTATACATTTGTGATTAGTTTTTTTACCTTGCACAAAATTGAAAGTTATATTTGTGGCATTTATTGTTGAGTAGTTAAAGCAGGCTGAGATTGTGTCCTGCTAATGTGGTATTTTGCAGGTGGATGGTTTGAGGTACTCTGTTTCTCTGAAGGTGGTTGCTTGCTCATATTGTATTTCTTTGGAGGTGGATGATTCACTGTCACAGCTGAGCATTTTGGATATTTGTTCATGTTTTTTTTTCATTTATGTGTGAGTACTTAGTTAGGGATTGCAGTTTTTTGTGACCAGACATCTGCATGATAGTCATCGTGGGATTTTACTGCCGGTCAGTTTTTGGATAAGATGTTCTGGATGGAGTGATTGGTCAAACATTTATCTGTTTTTATTCCATCTCTCTCAATCATGTTTTCAACGATATTGCTAATGATATTTATACTGAGTGGTTGATGTTTATACCAGGCTGTGCTTTTCCTGGGTGGATTATTGTGAGAAAGAAAGGTTTATCTTGATGTAATGCTTTTTCTGGTCTGTTTTTCTGTATAGCAGGTCATTTTTGATTGGGCATTTTTGGGGATGTTTGGTTTCATAAGCTCTTGGTTTAATTTTTATGTTATTTGGATTTCATCCTGTTCTGGTTTTTGTTTGTTTCTTGGTGCCATAGTCCAGATGTTTGTTGTATTTTCATCGGTTTTCAGTTTTATATCTATCCATTTTAGATTTCTTGTTTCATTGTTTCCCCATATGCCAAAGTATAAGGTTACTGTCATCCACATGGTGTTGAGAAGTGATTGTGGGTTGTCTAGTCCTAATTGGTTTGAATCATACAGTTGTTGTATTATGTTGTCGATAATTTCATTCACTACCGCAGGTCTGTTGCCTTTTCATTGTTGTCTGAGTTGTTTTTGTTTAGAGTCTAGTATTTGGATTCCAGATAACTTTTTTGTTTAAGGTGTCTCTCTATACTTTGAAAGATTGATCTTAGGGTGAGAGGTTTATATTCTCTGCTGTCTTTTCTTTGGCAAGCCATAAAGTATTGTCACAGTATTGAATCTAATTTTCCTCATGGCATGTGGTGTATGACTTCTGTGATTTTTAACTCTTCTGTGAGATATTTCATAAGGGTGTGGATGTCTTCTTCTATTTTTTTCTTTGCATTTAAGTTCTTTGTACTCTGTATGCATTCGTTGATGTAGTCATTGTCAATTCTGTAGAGTCCTAAGTTGCTTCTGTTTGTTTGGTGAGTTTCTTCTATTTTTTGAGTGCTGTTTGGATTGAGTAAGGGCTCCATGTTGTTCTTAAGTTGAGTAAATAGCTTTCTTATTTCACCCTGTAAGTTATACTTTTTCTGCTCCATGTTTGTGTCTTAGTGTCTTTGACTATGTTTCAAGTTTCTGTTTTCTATCCCATCTTTATATTCTGTTAGTTTTTGATTCTCTGTCTTTTTACCTGTTATGTCCTTTATTGGTCTCAATCTGTGATCCATGTTGGCATTGCTGTGTCTGAGAATTTCCTGAAGCAAAAGGACTGTGAGGTTCTATTTTTTTTTTTACAAAATTATGTGCAGGTGTGTTATGTGTTCTTTGTTTTTGTTTGGAAGTAGTCCTGGGGGTCGTTGGAGTGATGTAGACACTGTTGCATTGTTATAGCTGGGATGTGTTCACTATAGGCATATTTGTCATTTATTTCACTGTGAACATGTTAGGCTCCATTTATTTAATGCTAGTGGAAATAAATGTTTTTACTTGTTATGATATTGTCTTACCCCTACTGTATGAATATATATATATATATATATATATATATATGTGTATATATATATATGTGTGTGTGTATATATATATATATATATATATTCACAGCCAAATACATGGTCAGATAGTTCCTGAAATTACTGTAATATTTCTAAAGAAATCATCTTTCTGCAATTTCCACAGAAGGGGCAGCAGAGAGAATCTCTTTTGAAATGTTGTGAAATATCCAGAAATATCAGACCATGTCTCTGGCTACTAATTATCTATCTATCTATCTATCTATCTATCTATCTATCTATCTAGTGGGTGGATCGCTATTATCGGGCTGATTTCCAATTCAGATAGGCACAGCTCAGTATCCGACTGGATTAAGATACTTGTCTTGTCAGATATAGAAAACGAAGAGCAACCATGGCTGGCATAGTTAAACTAGTATACAAGCATATTATGCAGCTGTAATTAAACACAACACCTGCACAATCCAGGTAATTGGTTTTTATTAACACTGCACTATGGAAACACTATGGAAATGGAGTCCTAATTTAATTTAATAAAAATAAAATCAATATCGCAACTGATTATTCTAGAAGTTGTTCAAGTTTTGTTTAAGAAACAGCAGCATATTAGCATTTTCTGGGGAGAGACGAGACCTCCGACTAGTTTTAATATCACCCACCACACTAAACACTCGCTCACTGGGTATGCTGGTGGATGGTGGTGCCAAATATCATTTGGCCATTTTTTCCACAGTTGAGAAGCAGGGTCCATGGAATTTCCAGATGAGGAGTGCATCTGGTGTCATTTTTTTCAGAATAATGCTCTCTGTGAGATATGTGTCCAGTTTTGTGTTCTGTTGCAGTATTCCATTAATTGCAGATGATGAAAACCGAAAAGAGCTTTTAAGTTTGTGTAATAACATCAAATACTTCTACTACCCATGTAAAAATGTGGAATAAACTTACAGTTTTCTGGTAGAGAGTTATTTTGAGAGAACACCTCCCACGGATCCTCAGCTTTTGATTCTGCCTCAATAGCAGTGTAGTCCAGTGGTGGATTTGTTGGTATTAGTTGGACCTCAGACTGCTCCTCTACCAGTTTGCTTTAGGATAACTCCTGCAATAGTTTTTCCACATTCACTTAAAAAAATGTACTTTATATCTGGCATCTTTTACTGTAGCTACCACAACTTCTTTTGCTGATTCACATTGCAGCAATCCTTTGTCCATAGATGAAAGCATAGCATTTTTTACTGCTTGTCGCCCAGGCATGTTTATATTTTCAATGGAATGATAAAGGATGGTAGATGGTAGATGTTGGAATTATATCTGAAATACAGATGCTGTCTGCACTCAGTCACCTTGTTTCCTTTTCAAAGGGACATAGGATAGTACAAACACTTCCTCTAAGGACCACTGTGAGGAGCTGATTGTTCGGGTCTCATACTGTATGGCATTAACTGTCAAGACACTGCACTGTTCTAAAAGCCACTCCAACATAAAAAAAGAACTGTTCCATCTAGTTGGCACATCTTGGATTAAGATTAAGTGGTAAGATATGGTGGAACATTCAGTGGTCCAGGTATCAGTCATAAAACTAAAAGAGGTCTCATGTGATAATTTGAGCTGCATCTTGAACCGCAATTTATTATACATTTCTGGGATGATGACTTTTGAAAAGTGACCCCATGAAGGTACAGTATATCTGTGCTCCAAAACTGCAAGCAGCCTTTTAAAATTTTGCAACTGTTTGGCAGATTGGCATGAAATTTTGTATGTGCCATTGGGGACCAATGATCTCATGCTGTGACAAGTTTTGTTCGGATCGTATGTGTGGCTGCAGAGATACGGATTGTCAAATAAATGTAAAAATTACCATTTTATGCAAATTCTTTGTCATGCTAATCCTCAGAAACAGCTTGGGTGTTTGGTCTAAAATGTTAGGGTATGTCAGGCTTGGGTCACAGATGTGCCTTTTGAAGGTTTGGTGAAAAAATAAGAAACCATTCAAAAGTTATTAAGTTTCAAAGTTTCCCATTATTTCCAATGGGAAAGGTTAGCGGGCAGCCTCAACAAAACTTTTTGTTTGCCGAGAATGCATTTTTTTCCCACAAATGCAGAAAGTTTTGTCGAGTTTCTGCCATCTTGTTCTCAGTTAGCGAGACAAACAAATTCAAATATTTCAAAAAATGCTTGCACTTGCTAAATACCAACACTTGTGTTTACCTAATTGGGGCCTGAGAAATCTGATTCTGGGATCAGTTTGCCCCAAAACTGCTCAGACATATGTTAATTTTGACCATGGACATATTTGTGCCGCAAATTGTGGTTGTTGGTTATGAGAAACAAGGGGAGTGTGTGTTGCAAATTGTGGCAAAAGGAGTCAGTGTTTCGCAAACTACCCTTCCTTGTTTCACAGAACAACTGTCATAATTTGTGGCACAGCTATGTCCATTGACAGAAAAAAGCACATTTTGAGGCATTTTTCTGGCAAACAGACCCCAGAATCAGATTCCTCAATTAGGTAAACACCTGTTGGTGATTACCTATATCAAGTGCTTTTTTACATTTAAAAGCTCCCAGGAGAAGGGACCAAGATATGACAATAGATTATATAAAACAACATGCTTGTTCCACTCAGCTTACTATGCCTTTACCTTTATCTGCACACCAGGTGACCCAATTCCCAGTGGCAGTGTATTTATTTTATTATTTTATTTATATTTTTGATTCTTTATTTAGCTATGTGGGACACTGGGGATCCCACCCCCAGTGTCCCAATATAGATATATATACGACTTTGTATGATCCGACATCGGGATTCCCATCCCCCATGTTGTATGCCACCCCTACCTGCAACCCGTTATTTTAACAATTTTTTGCAGACATTGGGGTGTCCAATCCCTCTGTCGACATTCAGAATCCCCCCTCCCTCACAAAGTGAGACACTGCAGAGCCCACCCCAGTGTCTGGCTGGATGAGAGTCTGATTTTTGACTATCACATAGAAGATACCATAAATAAGGTAAATAAGCAATTGGGAGCTTTTAGATGCTCAAAATCATGTTTGAATAAGTAAATGAGACTGGCGATTGTGAATCAACTTTTACTTCCAATCATAGGCTATGGAAGTCACGTATATGATTTTGCTCATAGGAGAAGCTTGGTGAAAGTTGATACGATGTATAATTGACTTTCAATGTTTATATTGGGAAAAGGAACAAGTTCACATCACTGTATTTTGTTTAGTGATCTTGGATGGTTAACCCCAACTCTAAAAAGAAGTTGCAATGGGCAAATTTAATTCATAAAGTTCTAAATACAAAAAGACCAACTTACTTATTTGAAAAATTAGAAATAATACAACATCATAATTTATGCCAGACACCCTTAAGAAGATTTATTCCTCTAAAATTAATAAATAAATATAGCTCTATGCATTTCCCAGCTATTATGTTTCAAATATGGAATTCAATAAATAAAGAATCCATAGTTAATCAGATTTATGCTAATTTATTCATGATGGAGTTAAAACATGAACTGAGTGTACATTGCATGTGCAATGATTAGGACACATGTATATAATGTTGATGTAAATGATGTTATAAGATATTTGTTATACATATTATTGTCTTCGTACTCTATGTTATACTGAAATGAACAGGAGCATCTATAATATAGGACTTGCCCTAATTGATGTTTTATACCAGCTTGTCCTGTATAAAAATAAAGATTTTTGCTACTACTACTACATAGATTTATTATACATCTATACCTGCAAGAAAGAAAACCATCCCCCAAAGTCTTTTTTTTACCTGAAATAAAGAAAACTACCCCTTGTCATCCCCACTGTCTCCCTCCCCCATTGCCACCCTTCCACTGAGCACCCACCACCTCATACCCCCTTACTCTGTACTTACCTCTGGAGGTCATCCTCTGTCATCTTCTGTGGACCGGGACATGTATGCACTCTTCAGAGCCAAACCACAAACTGACGGATCAAGTTAAGTGATGTATAATGCATTTTAATGGCATTTTGAACTTATTTTGATATCTTTGCCAGTTTAGGTATTTTTTCACCAACTTTTCAATATGGGCTTTTTAGGATCCCACCTCATGAACACTGTCACTGTCATTTCATTACTGAAGCCCAGAAGGTGATTTTGTGATCACTGTGTGAAATCATCTTTTGAGACTGATTAACAAAATGACAGAACAGTGTTCATGAGGTGGGGTGCCATAAAGCCTATGTTGAAAAGTTGGTGAAAAAATTCCTAAAATTGGCTGAGTTATGCAAGTTTGTTGAATTTTTTCTATACAAGCACATAACTTTGGTAATTTGTAATATTTTGACTCCAAATTTTCAACATAACCATTTTTTCACACTCCCTCATGAACAGTACTGCTGTAATTTTTCACATCCTGCCCAAAATATGTTTTCACACCTGTGGTGCAGAATGGTGTTTTGGCAAGGATTTAAAAATGTTCACTCTGGGATTTGTGAGGTGGCATCATAAGAAGACTACGTTGAAAATTTGTGGTGAAAATATGAAAACATATCAAAGTCATGAGTAGTCATTCCAATTTTGCTATGCCCCCTCGTATTTTCAGAAATGTTAAATATTGTTACCCCAGATTTTCAACATAGCCTTCTTATTACCCCACCTCATATATTTCGCAGCTGTAATTTTTCAAATCCTGGCCAAAATGTGGTTTTGCACCTGTGGTGTGGAATGCTGTTGTAGTTGCACACAATTATGTTTTAGCATGGATTCAAACATTTTCTGAGCTATGGTACATGAGGTGAGGTAATAAGATGACTATGCTGAGAATTTTGAAACTGTTGTCATATGAATAGAAGTGCAGAGCCCAGAGGGCTGTATGCTTCCATGGCTACATACATATATAGTATGTATGTATGGAGCAAGAAGAGTGCAGGGCATAGAGGGGCCCTACACTCCCACAGACAAATAAGGATATGATTATACTATCTGAAAAAGTAAGGAAATCCATTGCAAAAAACTTGATTAATGCATCCGTTAGGGTTGTTACTAAAGTGACAAAAGCAGGGAAATATGGTGTTAGGGTTTCCAACCCTAACACCCCACCCCCACCCTGCAGATGCTGACAAAGTCAGAGGTGTGCCTTGGGGTCATCGGCCCTAATGCTCACCCCATTCTCCTATACTGCACCCATCTCAGCTTATTTACTTAGTGAAGGGAGTGAGCATTATGGCCAACAACCTGAAGGCACACTCCTGATGCCTGTCAGTGTCTGCAGGGTGGGGGTGAGGTGTTAGGGCTGGAAACCCTAAAACCACATTTTCCTGCTTTTGTTGCTTTAGTGAAAACCCTAATTTATGCATTAATGAAGTGTTTTTGCAATGAATATAAATATATATGTATATATATGTAAGGAATAAGATACAAAGTGTCATTTATGGCCTGATAAGAGCACACCCCAGGTGCATAAAGAGACACAAGACGCTTGTGCTGAGTGCCTTTAGCACCTCAGAAGTGTTCTTATCAGCCCATAAACCAGACCTCGGAGTGTCTTATTCTGCTTATAAAATGGGTCCCCCACCATAAATACCCTGATCAAAAAATGTGAAAAAAAGGTTAAAAAATGTTAAAGATAGAAAAGAGAGAAAAATAGTCCCTCTGTAGTGCAGAGTTGCAGACCATACATAACATCAAGCCACTAGAGGACACGATGTCTATCTCCCCACTCTGCCTTTCTCCTTGCAACTGTGCATCTCCATCAACAGAAAAACACTTTTTTAAGTTAGTATTTTAATTTTAGTAAGGCTTTAAGTTGCAATGCATACTGAGTTTGGAAGTGAGTGTGTCCTTTGCAGTCCGTCGTCCTCAGATGGCTATTGTCAGTGTATCTGCTCCCAACTTTGTGAGGGTCTCCCCAACATACGAACACTGCATTTCTTTTTTTTTATTATTTAGTTGTTTGCTTTTTATTTTAGCTAGGCTTTGCTTTTAAGTTGGAGACTGAATTTGGAAGTGAGTGTGTCCTTTGTAGGCCACTGTACTCAGACAGCAGTTATAAACATGTCTGCGGGCAGGAGTAAGGCTGAGCAACCTTGGTTTTTAAAGACAAGGAGCAAGGTAGAAGAGTAATGTTTTTGAGCTGGGAAGTGTGAATGTGCTAGCCTGGGTTTAATAACCCACTGGCGAGGACAGTGGCTCAGATCTCATTTATGGTCGGTGCTTGGGGGAGGATGAGGAATGCAGGGAAGACCACAGAGTTCACACAGTGTAACATAATGAGAGGAAATCTTGGGAGTAAGTGCATAGATGTAGTAGTAAACATGTCTGAGCAGTAATTAAAAGGCGGTACCTCTTGGTAGTCATGAAAGGCGCTAGCTCGCAGCCGTCATGAACAGTAATTTACTGTTTTTTTTTTTTCAACTTTGAATTGACATTACCCCCAACACCAGTCAGCACAAAGATACTGCATTTCTCAGGGTGGGGGTGGGGAATCATTGAAGCAGTGAACAGAATGTGTTGGTGGGGTTGCTGGCTGGCAGTGACCATAGCTCCCTGGGACAGCTGCCAGAAACATTTTTCAAACCTTTCTGCCAGGCATGAATTTCCAGAGGTTCTGCATCCTGACTGGCTGAAGAGCTGCCAGTGGGCACAATAAGCCCTGATAAGGACATGGCCACAGGTACCTCTCAGCCAATCAGGACACAGAACACTACTGACCCAATATATATAAACAAATAAACACACACACACATATATATATATATATATATATATATATATATATATATATATGTTGTATTTGTTTTTTTGAACATAATATCTTGATGTTTTTGTTTGCAATTTATGGTTACTGAGTAATGTTGCTGGGGTGGCATTGGTGTTGAATGATAAGTTCTGTCATGTGTTAATGATTGATTGAGTGATTGATTTTGCAAAATGCCTTTTTGATGTTGCAGGGTTTATGAATCGCATATTAATCATTTGAGCATGACAGGCTACAGTCTCAATTAATGCATGCCTTTGATGTCATTTAAGCAGAGCTAGGTGCTATATTAACTATACCATGTGATAATGAGGTTCTGACCTAGAGGAGGCGAAGCAGACTAGACCACATTTTATGAAGAATATTATTAAGAAAGAAAACTCAGATACAAGAATATTGACAGACCATAGTCTATTGAACTGCAGGCTATGAATGTTCCGACTGCCAAAATGTGGTTTGGACTGCTGTTTGAACTCTCCCCATGCTAGTTAGTTCACAAAGAATCAGGTACTAACAAAATTCAACATGCTAAGTTCTCTTTGTAGCCCTTCAGTACAGGTCTACTTGAGAGAACACAAAAAAACCTTCAGTAAATGTAGTGAAACTTGTAGAGCCATATGCCCAACTACAAATAGTTTTAAAGGCCAAACTGCAAACTTTGACATACAGTATAAAGGTCTGATGTGGGATGAGCACCCAGGAGATTCATTATCTTTTTTGGATGAAAAGATCTGGAAGTTGAAGGATTTCTGCTGTACAGCACATGGCGGGTGTATGATGTGCTGTCCAAGTAAACAGCACTTTCCATGCATTAGTGTGGCTGCTAACAATCTGAGACCATGGATGAACTAGTTCTGTAGATTTGCTGATAAGCTGCTTGCAATGTTGAGCTGTTGATGAATGCCACATTGCTAGCTAGATACTTTTGCATAATAACAATTTATCATCAACAAAGAGAGACCTGAAGAGGGAAGACCCAATTGCATTTTGATAATGCAAACATCTGGAAATGGTTGTTTGAATACTTGAATGCTGCTCAGTTTGCATTGTGGTGAACTGTGGAATACAGGGTCAGCACATATCATTACTCAGAAAAAATATACCACAGAGAAACATTGCCCATAACTATTTAGCACTGAGACAATTGCAATCCATTTTAGCATAGAGTGTCCCTAGACATATAATGTTAATTCTAGACTTTGTCAAAATAAGCATATTTTTATTAAAAACTGCTGTGGCTCCGCTGCCATAGAATTAGATTCTGGTAAACTTCAGTTGGGTTTAATTCTGCATCAGACATTTGAATAATTTAGCAAGCCAGTTTCATATGTGTCACAAAGATTTTAGCTTCTCACTAGCTCAGTGACATACAGAGCAGGCGATAAAGAAAAGGTTCCCTTTTACTAGCCAGTGTCTTAGGGTACCTCATTTTCATTTGATTAACTTCTCATTGAAAACAATAGGTTGCTGTTGTATGTAGTACAATATTTGCTACAGCATTCCACACCAATTTGTAGTGTAAACAAATATGTTAATGAGTTCTGCCCAGGTGATGTGATGGCTGGCTTCTGTGCTACAACTATGGCTATCCAGTTTTGATTCCTAGGTCTAACTCATGGTCCTAGACCAAGTGTCTTCAACTACTATATGTCACAAAGCCAATTAATCAGGAATCCATACAAGAGGAGTGAAAGGCAGGGAGGAATACTGCTTGGTGTAAGAGGTCCTCCCAGTAGCAGGCTGCAGTTGGCTTTGATGGCTAGAATTTCAACATTGCTGGGAGTGACTGTGCAAATAGATCTAACAGTGTGGGGTGCTAAGGCAAACACAGATTACTCTAGTGCATGAAAGCACAGGACAGCCTTACAATACCCTTCCTCAAACTCTGGCTACTGTTGCAATGATTGTACCATCCATTTTGGCTGAACGAGAGGGAGGGCAATAGAACTTGAGAGTGAGCTAGAACTGTTCATAATGTTGTTGTAATGTGACTATTACCCCAGAACAATATTACTAAACTAGTGTCTTAGGGTCTGATCCATAATGCAGCCTGAAATACTCGCATTTCAAACATATCCCACTCATATATCTCCACATCCTAATGCCTGTCTACATCAAATTACATCCCCTCCCTCTGCCCTCCACTCCTTGTGAGTGCAGAGCATTGAATGGGGGCAGAGGAAGGCTGGGGGACAGAGCTATACTGACACCAGGCATCTAATTGTATATCTGGGACAGTGCTGTATTGGACACCAAACCTTGCAGAGAGCAGGGACTGTTGGGATATGGCAGTTCTCCAAGTTCTGTTGTATCCCTTCTGGGACATGTCTTCATTGGCTATAAGAGCCAACGTCTGAATGGTCCCCAGTCCTCTCTACCTCCTTGCACAGAGACTTGGAGACTAGTAGATGGGGATCATCAGGTTCCAAGGAGAGTCCTACAGCAAGGTAGAGATTTGCATACAAGCACTACAGCAGCCCCTCAGGTGGTGTAGCCTATTCCTCCTCTTCTGGCCCTCTGCAGTGTGGAGTCTGACTCCTGCATCAGGCACATGCATGCCCCTGCCCCCTTCCCTGCCTCATACCTGGCCAGCTCCGTACCAGTGCATGCAGAATAGGACTGGGTGTGGTGGGAGTATTCATCCAGTGCTGGGGATAGGTGGAGGTCTCTGCATGTGAGGGGCACAACCTCCATGCAACACCAGCTCCCAAAAGCATCCCTCCACAGGTGCATATCCACTTGAGGATTGGGCCCTTAAAATATTTTTATATATTTTTTATTGAGTTGTATTATACATAAATACAATTTTACCTACATTTTCATATGCTTCCATTTATGCAATTCAAATACAAATGTTATTTATCCTAGGAGGCTCCACAGATCCTTCATATTCACTGCAGTTATCAAAATGCATGCCTCCTACTATCACACGCAATTGCTCTTTCTATTTGAATATTTTCCTACTTATTGAGAGGAATAGCAAAACTAATAGTCACTTTCAGTGAAAAACAATACAACACTGTAGTCTTCAAAGAGGGGGAAGATTATGAACTGTATCTTTCCAGCAGTATAGCCTGTATATCCTTACTATTCTTAACATTGTAAATCAATTTCTCTGCCTGCAAAACACTAAGAAACTTTTTTTTTCCATTTGTCTTTATTAAAGCTGGTTAGGCTTTCTGCAGTTCAATCAGCTAAAGTTAGCCTTTATGTTACCATTGTTACTAACACCAATATGTTTTCTTGCCCCTTGCTTATTTTAATACCATTAAAATAGCAGAATATAACAATTTCTGGTGTCTGGGGGAAAAGAGAGAAAAAAAACTTAATTCCCTTTGCATCAATTCTTACCACTTTTTTTAAAACAAACTCTGGTCAGAGCCACAACAGCTGCTATTGCAATGTTATTGGTGTAATGTGCATGCACATGCTGAAAGCTTAGTGTACCCTGACACACAAGCATGCCTTTGCATTTCTGAGGGTAGGGACTGGGATAGTAAATGGGAAAGAGATGTCCAAGGAGATGTCCTTTGAAAAGACTGCAGTAACACAATATATGCATTCTTATTTCCATTGTTAGGTCCCATTACTTAAGAGAGTTAGTTTGGAAGGATTACAGTATTTAGTTGTTTTTACTTCTTCTACCTCTGGTTTATTTGTTATACTAAAGTTTAAATGTAAAACTGCTGCAGCCCAAGATCCTATTTGACATGCAGCTGTCCTGCTCTGCACTACTGCTTCATCAAATTACAGTACTGCATTTCTTATTTCAGTGTACATTCAGCAATGGTATACATTTGAATTAACTGGTATTTTTTAATAGAGCCAGTAAATAAACTTTACCAAATGTAGTGGTAAATTATTTCTGACACTATAATGGAAGCTATGGGAAAATATTTCTGACACTATAAAGTACAGTTACATAAAATCTTACCATAACAGTAGATCTTCGAGGACTGTCTCTTCCAGTAGGTAATTACTTCTGGGAGTTTCCAGCAGAGGGCACTGTGGCACAGCAGCTCTTCTAGCAGTTTTGTACCAGGGACTGCCCACACATGACATCATCTTCCTGCTTTCTATATAAGTGTGGGTGGTCCCTGGTATCCTCAGTTCACCTGCCGGATTCAGCTTGCAAAGTGAGGACCAAGGGGAAGCAGAGATACCAAGGAGTCCCAACCCTAAGTCACTGGACCAGAATTTGCTCTGTTAGAGAAGGAGGGGGACTGAGGGTGGGATTGTATCTACTACAAGAGACATTCCACAAAGATCTACTGTTACAGCAAGATTTTACGTAACTGAACTATCTTCGATGGAACGGTTTCTTGCAGTAGGTAATTACTTTTGGGAGAATCTCCAGCAGTTATGTCCATATGGGAGGACAATTATGATAGGATACCTTGTAGGACTGCACAGCTGAAGGCTGTGCTACATTATGAGGCAATATCAGGATTGTGATGCCTTGTGAAAGTATTGATTGTGGACAAGGTAGATGCATTGCAGATATCTGAAATGGAGGTTCCTTTAAAGCAAGACACACTAGCAACCATAGCTCTAGTGGAATGGGCTTGGAGAGGTCCAGGTAAAGTCTTGTTGTATTTTTTGTAACAAAAGGTAATACAATTCACTAACCATGAAGACAGGATTCATTTAGCAATGGGAAGCCCTTCTCTGCCAGAGGCAAAGGTGATGAATAATTGAGATGTTTTCCTAATCGACTGGATATGACTAATGTAAATAGCATAGTATACGATGAACAGCTAAGGTATGTAATAGATGTTCACTGTGACTGGAGTATTCAGGGTAGTAGACTGGAAGCTCCAAGGACTGATTTAGAGTATGTTTGGAGACTACTTTAGGAAGGAAGGATAGATTGCTATGAAGGACTATCCTGTCCTTGTGAAAAATCAAGTAAGGTTCCCTACACATGAGGGCATTCCCTACACATGAGGGCATGAAGCTCAGAAATACGGCAAGCTGAAGTAATAGCCACTAGAAACAATGTTTTTCATGAAAGAAAATGGGGATCACAGGTGGCCGCTGGCTTGAAAGGTTCGAGGGTCAGTTTTTCTATAATGAAATTGAGAGTCCAAGAAGAAGTGGGTCTTCTGATAGGAGGCTTAATATGTATCATTCCTGTCAAAAACAGCTTGGCCAAATGATGTTGGTACAGTAGTTTGCCATGTAAAGGTTCATGAAATGCTGAGATGGCAGCCAGGTGGACTTTGATGGAGGAGTAACTTAAGCCTGACTCTGATAATGAGGCCAGGTAGTCTAAAACCTTCATCAGTGGACAAAAGTAAGGGTCCAGTGAACAAGAGGCAGACCATATGGAAAAGCGTTTCCATTTGGAATTATATGTTTCTCTGGTTGCTGGTTTATGAGAAGCCAGGAGAATATTTGCAACAGGATAGGACACTTGGAGTCTATTTATGAATCCATCCTCAGGAGCCAAGCATAAAGATGAAGGGTCTTCAGGCTGAGGTGCAGTAGGGATCCATGACACTGAGTCAGTAGGTCCGATCTGACTGGCAACTGAATGGGTTCCCTTACTGACAGTTGTTGAAGTAGAGGGTACCACAGTTGAGCAGGCCACATTTGTGCTATGAGAATCATGGTGGCTGGCTCCATTTGAAGTTTCAATAGTGTCCTTTGCAAGAGAGGGATGGGGAAGGCATATAAGTAGAGTCCTGGCCAAGGTCAGGATAGGGCAGCTATAGATCGTCCCTTGTTGTTTGGGATAATAGAGAAGTAACTGGGAAGCCGGTGATTGACTGGGGGAGGCAAACAGATCCAGCTTTGAGTTTCCCATAGGTCAAAGATTTCTTGGAGTACTTCTTTGTGAAGTGTCCATTCATGAGCGGACGACTGGCGACTTAACCGGTCTGCTAACTGGTTGCACCGTCCTGGTAGGTGGACGGCCGTTAGTGTTAGTTGTTGTCTGATGGCTTCCTGCCAGACTGCAAGGGTCTCCCCACAGAGGGGTGCATGATTTCATGCCCTCTTGCTTGTTGAGGTAAAACACTGTTGCAGTGTTGTCTGATTAAATCAGCAATGGCCCTGGCTTGAGGTAGGGCTGGAATGCCTGGAGGGCTAGACAGACTACGTTCATCTCGAGGAGATTTATATGAGAGTGATGGGAAAGAGGCAGTCCACTGACCTTGGTTCTGATAAGGACCTACGTGCATTACCCATCCATCCAGGGAAGCATCCGTGGTTAACGTCGGCATGGGAGGGAGGGAGTGGAAAGGCATTCCTTGACACAAATTGGTTTTGATTGTCCACCATGTCAGAGATAGCTTTAGAGAAGGAGTGACCCTAATTTTGTTGTCAAATTGTCCATTTCTTTGAGACCATTGATTCTGGACAGTCCACTGGACAGATTTCATGTGAAGTTGGGCAAATGCCACCATCAAGATGGCGGCGGACATGTGGCCCAGAAGGTTCAGCATTTGTCTGGCCGTGACTATTTTCTGAGTTTGTATTCACAAAGCCAGAGATATAGGAGTGTCCTGATGAGCAGGTGGAAGGTAAGCTCTGGCTGTGACTGTATCTAGAGCAGCTCTGATGTAGTGGAGAGACTGAGTAGGGTTTGGACTGGACTTTGACCAGTTGACTGTTATCCCTAGATTGTTGAACATGCTCAGAGTAGTGGCTAAGGAGGCAAGGAGAGCTTCTCTGGATTCTGCTTTGATTAGACAATTGTCTAGGTATGGGAAGACAAAGTGCCCTTTTTTCCATAAGGCTGCTGCCACCACCACTAGACATTTGGTGAACACTCTTGGAGCCGATAAGAGGCCGAAAGGGAGTGCTCGAAACTGGTAGTTTTGAGCCAGAAGGCGGAAGCACAGAAATTTGTGATGGACAGGATGAATGGGGATATGTAAGTAGGCATCCTTCATATCTGAGGCACACTGCCAGTCTCCTTGTTTTAAGATAGGCATGATGGCAATTAGAGTTATCATGTAAAAATGTTTGAACTGTATGAATCGATTCAGGTGTCTCAAGTCTAGTATTGGTCTGAGATCTCTGGTTCACTTGGGTACCAGAAAAAAGTGGGAGTAAAATCTCATTTGATGTTCTGGGAGGAGCACTGGTAAGACAGCCTGTCTGGCTAGAAGTGCCTTCAATTTTTCTTGAAGGATAGGGACATGATTGAGATGATAATGGATTACACAAGGGGACGAGGGGGTGGGGTGGAGAGAAATTCCAGAATGTGTCCATTTTGGATAATCTGAAGTACCCATTTGTCTGAAGTGATTGTTTTCCAAGCCTCCAGGTGGAGGTCAAATCGACCCCCCACAGCCTCCAAGGCCTGGTTTAGGAGGGATGGGGAAAGCCCTGATAGGTCACTGGGTACTGGATTGCCCAACCCCTCCCAAGGAATGGGCAAGGGAACCATGGGAGACAAAGGCATTGCCTCTTGCAGTCTGGACATGACCTCAAAAGCCACTTCTGTTACAGGCCTTATATTTTCCCCCTCTTTTGGAATAGGAGGAATATTGCATACGATAGGTTGGCTGTGGAGTATGGTACATGCCGTGTACCATACGAAGGGTTCTGTCTGATGCCTGCAGGTTGTCTAACAATGTTTGAGTACCTGGCCTGAACAGTATTGACCCATTAAAGGGTTCATTAGCTACTTTATGTTGTATATCAGGAGCAAAACCTGAAATGCAAAGCCAAGCATGGCAATGCAGAAAGACTCCAGCAGCTGAGAGTCAGGCTGAGGTATCAATGACATCATATCCCAACCTGAGTAGGTGGTGGGAGATAGTGTTGCTAGTGGACACCATTGCCAATAACATGTCCTTTTCTTTGGAAGGAGGACGTTTATTGATAATGTTGATGGCTGAAGCCCCAAGGGTACTTTGATATTTAACCATATGTGCCATATAGTTCAAAATTCAAATATTCATGGTGCCTGAGACAAAAACCTTTTTCCCCAGGAAGTCAGTTCTTTGGGATTCTTTATCAGGTAGTAAGGAACTCATGTGTTTGGGTTTTTTAGTACAATCATGAGTGGCAGTAATGACCACTGAATCCGTTTCTGGGATGGTGGACAGAAAGGCATGGTCCAGGGGAGCCTGATATAAACAATTTGCTTTTGTGGGGACAGCTATAATAGCTGATGGCTGATGCCAGGCATCCAGCATGGCATTCTGGTAGGTCAGAATCAGTGAGGGCACCACTAAAGTCGGCTCTTCTGGCAGTTCAAGATATTCTCCCACATCCTTATGTTGTTTGTTATGTTCTGTGTGGAGAATCCCATGACCTTTTGTATCTGAACCATCATTTCACTAAAGGATGGGTCATCTGGAGGAGAGGTGGCAACTGGCATAGGCAGGTCCTCATCCAGGGAAGACATTTCCAAGTAGTTCGGGAAATCCAGATCTTGGAACTTTTCATCATTATCACCAGGGAGATCTACTGGTAGTTCAGGTTCATCTGAGAAATAGTCTTCCCTATTAGAAGGAGGAGGAGGAGACCAGGGTTGCAGTATATCCCTGTCAACGTGAAATCTTTTAGGGGGAGGAGATTGAGACCAGAAAGGATCATCTAGCTGTCCTGGGTTGGAGGGCTGGGACTAGCACATGGCATGCAAGATGTGCTGCACTACCTTGGTGATGTCCCATTCTTGGGAAGAAGGGGAGTAAGCAGTGAGGGTTGGGAGACAATGGGTTGGTGTTGGAGGGGATGGGGTAGGCAGTGTGAGCAGGTCTCACCCTGGGAAGAATAAACCAGGGTCCAGGTCTCTGTCTGCTTGCTCTTTGTAAGATGTCAACTGTGAAGGTGGAGGGGCATTCTGTAAGGCAAAAGCCATTGGTTTGCCTTGTGGAATATGGGATCTCATGGATAAGTCCATGGAATTATGTTCACTAAAAATGTCAGATGATGTCAATGGGAGAGGAGCCCCCGTCGACAGAGCAGCCATGGATTTGGCTGATTTTAAGATGCTAGATAGCATCATCAATGAGAGGGTATAAGCCTCCATCGATGGAACAAGCAAAGCCTGCACAGCATTTAAAGTGCCGGAAAGTGCAGTTGATGAGAGGGTATGAGTCCCCATCGACAAGGAAGCTAGAGGAAGACTCTCCACTGATGAAGGAGCCACAGAAACAGTGGCTGTCGAGGCATGATGCGGCCGGAAGTGAGAGGAGGGTTTTTCCCTCTCTTTACCCTGCTGAGAATGAGAAACAGAGCTGGGGGAGCCCTTGGTACAAGCCCCCTGGTACTTCACCAGATTCATTTTCTGCTCCGTAATGAAATGCTGAATTTCGAGCAACCATTGTTGACGGGTTGCTCTATCAAACTCCTGACAGGAGTTGCAGGATTTGGTGTTGTGTGTGGATCACAGACACCTTACACAAGCTGTGTGGTTATCAAAGTGGTATCTCTTCCTACTGCAACAGCAGGAATGAAATAGAACTTGTTTGGTTGAAGAAGCTTTCTACATTCGTTTTTGTAATCTAATTCTCGTCAATGACTGCTACACAGAAGTTGAACTAGCTGCTGTGCGAGCTGAAGACGGCGGGAAGATGAACTGAGGATACCAGGGACTGCCCACACTTACATAGGAAGCAGAAAGATGATGTCATGTGTGGGCCGTCCCTGGTACAAAACTGCCAGAAGCACTACTGTGTCACAGCGCCCTCTGCCAGAAACTCCCAGTAGTAATTACCTACTACAAGAGACCATTCTGTGGAAGATCTAGTGTTACAAAATGAGAAAGCCATGTCATCTCTGGGTGAGAACCCCAGTGCTGCCATTCCATCCCAAGGAGTTTGGATCAGCATAATTAGCATACACAGTACACTACCCCTAATTATGCTACTTAGGGTTAGGTACAAACTTATTTCAGTTGGTTGGGTGGGGGCTTTAGTGTTAAATTAAACAAAGAAAACACCCGACCTAAACAAATTGATAAAAAAATATCCTGAATATAGGCATTTTATTTGTCTGTTGTACCTACCAGGTCAATAAAAAATAAATAAATATCCCCTAACCCTAAGTAGTGTAACTAGCAGCGTACTATTTTGGCTATGCCACTTCCACTGGTACGTAGTCCTCCACTTTCACTTCAGATCAGACCAGGTTTTATCAGCATTTTCTGTTTTTTGAACACACATATACACATTGTTTATAAAACTTGTGACAAAAGAATGAATTAGCATGCAGTGGACACTGCTCCCTGACCATATGGAATAATAGGTATACAGAAACAACAAAGACTAGTAATTAAAATCCTGTCCCAAGCCATATTAAAAGAAACTGTTATTTTATCATTGCAAATGTAGAATTAAAGTGGTAAAGGTTGAAGCAACCTTGGAATGGGGGAACAAGGGGCCTAATTCTGAGATGGCGAAAATCACGGGCGTCTGCGAGTTGCACCATGCGGCACTATGCCAGAGACCCTGCGCCATATTCCAAGACAGGCAGGGTCCCTGGCACTGATGTCCTATGACTTGCAGCAGATGCAGGCTAATGCCACGAGCATGGTGCAATGGCCCTGCATGCTGCAAGTAGCAGCCCACTGACAACTGCTCCCCCTGAGCCCCTCACCCCAGAACACCACTGCAAGCACCAGGGGGCATGGCGGAACTGGACAGGTGGCACTGACATTCAGTGAGGCACTTTGAAAAACAGACCCTGGGGTCCCTAACATTTGGGGGTGGGGAACATGTATGTGTTGGGGGGCATGGGAAGCACTGCTGTAACATTTCCATGGTGCTGCGGAGTGGGCATCCATCGATCGGCATGGACTCATGCCTCTTAGACCATCTCCGTGATGGTCTATCTCTGCTGGGCCAATGCAGCTTCTGTAATGGCATGTGTGGGTTACAGCAGCTGCCCTGTTGGAATCTGGCCTAATTGCTGCCGTAACCCACCCTTGCACCATGCTCTTGAGGGTTGCAGGTGTAGTGGGTGGTGTAACTCACCCGTGGCGCAACCTGCATACGACATGGCACAGGACGTGACTTGGAATCACAACCTGCATATCGCATGGCATAAGTTGTGATTTACACCATGAGGTTTGCTGTAAATCACCTTGAGCCATACGTAAGTCATCCTAGAATTGGGCCCAAGGACATTGTGCAAGACAGGAGGTAAATGGGTAATCTAATAAACAAGTGTAGGTCAGAATTTGTACCACAACATGCTCTGCAGCTTTAATAGGGATTTATTCCAAATAAAATAGCATCAAGACTGTTACTGAACATTAACACAATATTCTTCTTTTGTAAACACTTTTATTAAAAAAAAAAAACACCTTTTACCAGGCTCACTCATTCCTCATGGCCAAAATCCACTCACCATGGTGCATTTATTAGATTTATAATATTTAGTTGGTCATTTATTTTAGAACACACATAGTACTAGTCTCAGTGCTAATGGAGGACCACAGACCAGCACAGCCAGTAAGCTACACTAGTTACACTACTCAGGGCTAGTTGGTATGGTCATGTGTTTTTTTTTAATCAGTTTAAGTTGGGGTGCTTGGCCCCCACACCGCTGTGTTAAATCAAAAAACACAGGGGTATGGGTGCAGAGCCCCCAACTGAAACAAATTGATTAAAAAATACTAAAACCATATCAACAAACCCTAAGTAGAGTCAGTAGCATAGTGTACCTGTATGCTAGGCTACATTACTTTTACATTGCTCTGTAGTCCTGCACCAATGCTCTAGTCTCTCAAGCACCCCAAGTTCTGTGGCCTGCCTAGCCTACTATAGGCTCTAATACAATTAAACAACTGTTAAGAGTATTTACTTTTCTAACAAAAGCTTAATCCATTCCAGACGCACAGTAATTAACCTACTCTGTGCTGTATGTAGAATTTGGAAACAACTACAGATTCAAATTGGGAGAATGAAAATAAAAGTAAACTAAATTATGACTTACCTGCTTAAAAGCGGGAACACCAGAGTCAGGACACACTGAGCAGCAGGCTGTACTCTGTCTGGTGGTGGGGGGGCTCTAGTTGTTTGTAGAGTTGAGCAAGCTGAAGCAGCAGGCAGGTAGCAGTTGATACTCCTCCACTTAGTCCAAAAGGAAACAGTTTGGTAGATGATTTTCAGGGTCTCTTTCTCTCTGTCTCTCAAAAAGTGGAAGGGGAAAAACTAGGTCACACATTGCAGGGCCTTTTATCCTGCTCTGAGTGAGCTCTGCTCAGAAATAAGGAGTCACAATTGGGTAACCTCTGCACCCCAGACCAATTGGTCACCCCCTGGAACCCAAGCTGGACAGTCACTATACTCCCCCCACCAACACACATACTCTTATCTAACATCTGATATCTAAGAAAGCCTGGACTCTACAAAATATGAGTAATATCACCCCCCCAACAATACACACACACACACACACACACACACATATATATCTAGTAAGCAAGATAGCTGGGACTCTCAGTAATGTGAGTCAGAGTCCTATCACACTACACCAGTTCAAGCCCCCATGCTGAAGTGGACTGTGTGCAGTCAGGGTGCCAGTATAGCTGATGGATCCTATGTTACAAATACAACTTGTTTTCATTTGCAAATCAAGTAGGAGCAGCAGAATTGAAGCCAACTCCTCCCTTGCTATGACTGTGGGCAGAGCCAACAAGAGTATTGCATGTATAAAAGGAGTGATGTCATGTTTTCTGTCCGTGAAACTGACTGAAGGTGTAAACAGTCTCCTCCGCCTTTCCCTCCTCCGAGAAATGTTTCTACCCTCAAATAAATATGCTTTCATGTTATTCAATGGTTGCAAGGTACTATTTTCTTTCTTAAATGGGTGGTACAAGAACTGGAACCTAAGTAGTGGGAGGCTGCATTGTTTTTGGGGGGAAGTAAGGTCCACCCCACCTTCACCCAAGAAGCTGCAAAAGGTCCATCCCACCTTTTTTTTTATTCATGTGGGAGGGGCATGAGGTGGATCTATTATGCTGAAAGAAGACTCACTAGTTTGGGGTGTGGACCAAGGAACGACAAGTCTGTGGAGTCCCTGCATTTTGTTAAGGTCTAGGAGAACAAAAGATACTTAAAATGCCTTCAAACTGACCTAAAAACCTTTGGAACAAAATGATTTTCAGAGTCACCTGGTGTCTCAAAAGGAAAGACTAAGAAGTGTCTAAAAACTAAGGAAAATAGACAGCTTTCAGGTATTTCTTAAACATTTATATACTAAAATCAAAGTTCAGCTTTTGGGATTAACAGTATTTGTTTACCATATTCTATCTATCTATATATATAGTTTGTCTTTTTAGTAGTTTCAAAACCTTGAAAGCATTGATGTTAGTAATGCATTTAGAAATACATTTTTTTATTGTCTTTACAGATAAATCATGCACGTTCATGTGAGGGCACATTTTTTGGGGGATGGGGTTCAAATTATTTTAATCATGGGCACAGTACTTGGTAAACACAAGCTGTGATGAAGTGTATTTTTCTTTTTAAGTTTGAGAAGTGGAGTTGACTTGCACAAATGGATAGTACAGACATCATAGAAAGCTATTAGAAGTAGAATGGACTAAACACGTCCTGGAACTTTCTGCATAACAAGTTACCCATGGCACCTCACAGCATTTGACACCACCATCCTAAGAGCAGTCAGTATGTTACTTTGCAAGACATTGCATAGCAAGAGAGCCAGCCTTGCCTTTTTCCAAATAATATACAAACTTAATTCTCAGGCAGGCAGTTCTGGGCTACTGTTTATATTCTACTGAAACTTCATAAAGGAAAACTGCATGTTAAAATCAGAAATATATGTATTACTACCAGTTTTGAGTGCTCACTTCAATCCAGTGTTTTGTTTCTGCCTAGGCTGTGAGAGGAATTTTTTCTAATTTTCCCTGGGTGTTTTATGATGTCTGGGGGCTGTCATTCAAGTTTGTTTTATTGCATCTTCTCCAAGTTAGTCTTCACAGAGTACCCTTTGGTTTGATGTCTAATAGCCCCTACAGCAGGCCAGTGTCTTGTTACAGTGTCTTGCTTAGCCACAGCACAGAAAAACACTGCAGCCAGGAGTCACAATGCTATACAATATACTATTGAAAGTTAAATATTTAAACACATACGCACACACACACCCCAAGCAGAACACAGCTGGATAAGGTACCAGTATTTAGGAAACTTGTCATACTTACCCAGAGTCTAGCAATGTGAATCCTGGCTGTGACTATAGGTGTTTACAAATGAATGATAATAACCACATTTGCTTTACTTGCAAACAGCTAGGCATTTGTGTCTAATTTCTGTTTGACTTACTGTAGGTTACACATAGAATCTGAAAAATTCATAACATGCTGTACTGTGATTCAACGAACTGATAAATGGAAATGTTGGCTTTTTTTACAAATTCATTTTTCCTGACCATGGATATACTAAAACAAAAATTTCTCAACAAAATGTTTTTAAATAAAGAGTTTAACTCACAGCAGCAGAAGAAGCATGTTGGCATTAAAAGCTTAGTGGCATGGATGTAGAGGCACCAGTATTTAAGCATGGCTTTGGTAGAGAATTAATTGTGACTGGGGGGGTGAGTGAGGAAGGGAGGGAGTAAGTCTTAGTATTTGTAGCATAATGGTTTTCTTAAACTTCAGCCTTCAGTGGGTTAGACTCTGCAGCCATCTGTACAGTATGTCACTAAGCCATATGCAGTGTGGTATGGGTAGAACCAAGATCACCAGACCAGTACCAGTGCTGTAAAATCTGCACTGGGCACAGCTTGTGCAAATATTGCTGATCCAGTGGATCAAATAAATATGTGCAAATAAATAAATAGCCGGCTTCATCTCGTGCTTCAACCCACCCCAGGAGTGATGCAATTACATGATAACACACACCCTGTCATGCCTTATTGCTTAAATATGCCCTTTCTCAATGTACTATACTTTGATTCAGTTAGTGTATGCAACAGCCTTCATGTGAACATTCTGGGCTTCTCTTTGACTCCTGACGTCTATTTGCTTTAGCTATTGTATATTGTTTGACTCGGCTTCACCTCATGCTTCAACCCACCCCAGGAGTGATATTATTACATGATAACACACACCCTGTCATGACTTATTGCTTAAATATGCCCTTTCTCAATGTACTATACTTTGATTCAGTTAATGTATGCAACAGCCTCATGTGAACACGCTGGGCTTCTCTTTGACTCCTGATGTCTATTTGCTTTAGCTATTGTATATTGTTTGAACTGCTTTGGTCTTCTCGATGTGGTGCCTGTGTGCCTAAACTATGTAGTCTGTTTATCTACCGTTACCCATGTAGCTCCAGTGAATGATTGTTATAACTGTCTGCTCTCCGAGCCATTGTTTTTTGACTTGTTAACTGTGCTGTCTTTGTATTAATTTCGACATGGTGCCTTTGTAAATAAGTCTGTGACTTAGAGATTTGTAAATCTGATATTTTTTAAATAAATACATTTTTATGTTTAAACCCATGAAACACTCTTATCTAGTTAATGCATTCACAGTCGTAGTGGCTCTACCACAGCTTGTTAATTATGTGCTGAGTGCTGCCACTGACTGTCCTGCCACATCACTAGTCAGTAATCACTGCTGCTGGCTTCCAGGGTAAGGGTTGCAGACTCACTGATACTGTCTGCAGGAGCTCACCTCCTCCCCCTCCCTCCTCCCCATGCAAATTGTGATGGGTATGACATGTTATGTATGGAGGAGTTGCTCTCCTATGACCATCCCTGTACCATTATAAGAGTAGTAGCTGAGCACACCTAAACTTCCTGATGTTGGATCTCACTGCCAGAGACACCCATCTTTGGCTGCCACTCCTGTATTAGTTTAGTGGAAACATGAATTAGATGTATTTCCCACTTGAATTTGATATGGCCAGTGGCCAGTTTAGGATGTTTAAACACAAAAAACACAATAATGAAAATACTGCAAGACTGACAGCTTCAAGGATTATTGTGTGGGAGTGGAGATCATACAGTATGATCTGCAGTTACAATGTGAAGCCATCCCTTTCAGTTTTAGTAAAGTAAAAGTAAAACTTTATTTGTTTAAGCGCCTTTCAAAACCAAGGCGCTGTACGGAATGTTAAAACCAACTATTTAATCAACATAAATACACACAATTAAAATCCTTAAGAAAAAGCATTTAAAAACAAATAGGTCTTAAGCGCCACTTTAAAAGATGAGATAGTCAGGCATTCTCTTATCCGATGAGGTAGAGAATTCCACAGGGTGGGGGCAGTATAAGAAAACGCACACTCCCCAGATGTCTTTAAATGAACCCTGGAAACCTCTAGCAATCCCTCATTGGTGGATCAGAGTGAGCGGGAGGGGCAGTAAGGAGTAAGAAGATCTTGCAGATCTTGCAGTTTTGCTCACAGTGCAGCATCATTTACAAAAAAGAGCAGGCAACTCCATCTGGCAGCTCATGATTGTGTTGTGATTCTCTCTCTACAGCTCTAACAAGAGGTTCAGAGGACATACCCAAAGAGCTGCCACAGTCAGCCAGTGATGTCTGTATGGTGTGATCAGCTGTTCAGCCCGTCCTGTGATTGTGATCAACCAGGGGTCCCACATTTGCTGCAGAAAGCAGGATCAGTGGAACAGTGGTGCTCACACACACAGGCTGAGCACTGTGCACACTGTAATCAGTCTGAGCAGCTGGGGCAGAGCCTTTACAGCCACCATCTGGATATTGTGGAGGTCACGGGGGGAGGGAGAGTAGAAGTGAAGGCAAAGTCAGGGACTGAAATGTTAGAAGGGACATGTCCCCAACCTCCCTATAATTATGTCCCTGGCAGGCCTGCAGAATTTAGTTAATGAGGTAGTCTTAAAATACCAGTTGAGCAGCAACCAGGAAGTAAAGCAGAAGAAAAGTAGTGGTTTCTATTCTCAAA
This sequence comes from Neoceratodus forsteri, assembly GCA_016271365.2. Taxonomy (NCBI): domain Eukaryota; kingdom Metazoa; phylum Chordata; order Ceratodontiformes; family Ceratodontidae; genus Neoceratodus; species Neoceratodus forsteri. Next base: position 1,011,681,788 of record CM028129.1, on the reverse strand, counting down.
GGACTTGGATTGCTGCAAGCCTGGGATGTGCTCAATGCACGGTGCAAGGAGCTTGTGACAATCCCTGGGCTGTGATTGGGATTCTCAAACCCTGAGCCCTCTGTTCACCAAACACAGTGAGTTAGACCAGATTTTGATGGTCTAACATCACTGACCTCTGGTACTTGGCACGTTACCTATGAGAATCAGGTGTACCATGCACCAAAGTGTTCAGGGCAACTGTGCTGTCAGCATAGGACAAGTGTACGCCCTGCACCATCCTTTGAGAATAAAGCTAGTGACATAGTCAAATACAAATATAGTGCTTTTATGAAGCATATAAAGAGGTTATGGAAACACAAGACAACTTTGTTCACAGTACATTTTGTGGTGTCCTCGTTTATGTGCCTAATAAAAGCATTGTATTGTATGACCAGCAGATGCTGACTTTCCCCAAAACAAAAACAGGTTTGATTTCCCCAAAAGAAAACAAAGTAAGCCTCTATTCCCCTTGCCAATTGTTAAAAAAGTTAAATCCAGAAAGCCAAACCCACACCTGACTTTACAGTTCGCAGTCAGCATCTAACAGGATCACTTTGCTTTGTTATCTCTGTGCGAATTTCTTTCAGAAAAAAAAAAAACCTGTTTCAAAAAATATCCCTCTGTTTCAAGTGGATATGCACTAGAGGTGATCAGCAGATTTGCACTTTTTCTTTTTTTGAAAATAGTAAATTTTATTTGAATTTTTGACATGTTAAACAGAAAAACACTTAACAACACAACGGTAAACACCTATGTTATACCCATATATGTTCTACCCGCCCCATTAACATCCAGTGGACAGATAGTAAAAGTGCAGCTTGCTGATACAAATTAGACTGTATCTTACTGAATAAACACTAGATACAATAACAATTAGACCGAAGTGCTATAAATATTTAAAACATTTAGGAGTAAGGCCTCAAGCATGCTGTATTTTTTCTGATATAAAGCATGGGTGTTTCTTATGGAACATATCATGTTTTCCATTGTTAAGGTTTCTAAAATGGCATTATGCCATTCCTTTTTTATCATATAAAATTTTATTAGTTTTCAAATTTTCCAACCAAAGCAGAGGCTCTTCAGCCAGCCTCCTACTTCTACATTCCAATGTCCCAAACCTTCTTACACATTGCAGTATTACACCTAGGAGTAAAATATCTCTGACAGCGTAATCTATAAAATTTGCTTCTTACATTCAGTCCTCACTTTACAGGGCTCCTCTAATCTTAAAGCTCACAATATTGAATCCACACGTACATATGAAGTAGTCAACCTCTAAAACTGTATCATCATCCTACCAGGGGATCTCCCAGAACTCATCGTACCTACCTTATTCTGGCCAGGTCCATACCATATTTTCTGTGTCCCTCTGTCTTATCCAGGTCGTACTAAACCTTCCAGAGAGAGGGCCTATGACTAGTGACACTAGGTTGGGTGATTAAGCCAGACTGATGATAGACCATGCATTGTGAGGAAGAAGCACCTGGCTACCCTCAACCTGGGGCATTCCATATTTAAAGAGTCGATACTTATAAAAACGCAGACTCCAGTAGGGTGTGGGAGGCGTCCCTGTTTAAACTATTGGCAGGTTTTGAAAGGGGGGGTGGAACTGAACAGATATGTGAATGTAAGTATGCATCCCATTTCTTATAATATCTGGGGAGATGTCCTTTCCCCATTGCAGAAAGTTTTTCAAAAGTAGCAAGTCACACCATAGCCGCCCGCCACTCGGTAATCGCAGGAGGAGTGGGCAACTGCCACCTCCTCAGAATAGTCCTTTTTACTTACATGGTGGTCACCAACACCCATGCCTTAGCTTGGTGTTGTCAAATGACCCAGAAAGAAAAATTCCCCCAGCACCAGAGTGGCTTGGGCAGTTGACAAGGGTCTACCAATAACCTTGGAGCAGTCCTCCAGCACCTTTTGCCAGAACCCCTGGACTACTGGGCATGCCCATAAGATATGGAATAGGTGAGCCAGAGAGGCATCACACCTCCAGCACTTGTCGTGTTTCATAATGTTCAATTTATGAAGCACTGCCGGTGTCTTATACCATTTTTGACTGAATCAGTTGGCTTTTGGCATCCTCATACGCCAGGTGGGCAGCTTTCAAACAATCCTCCCAAAGTTGCTGGGAGAGCGAGCATTTTAGTTCAGCTTCCCAAACCGCATGGCTGGTCAGTGTATTATCGGGTTGGGCCTCCATTATTACCCTATAGAAGTTTCCCACCAAGCCTCTTTTCCTACCGGGTTCAAGAAGGGTAGTCAGACATCTCCACCTCTCCATGCTAGCAGGCACTGCCAAAAGAGAGGCTGTTGCACTCTGGATCTGGAGATACCTCCATAAATCCCAAGTGTCAAGTACATATTTCTCTCTCATCTGTTCGAAGGACATAACCGTTACCCCGTCAGGGAGGAGGAGATCCCCCAACGCTCTTATGCCTCTAGAAGCCCAGTGCTTCCAGTGTATAGTTCTGCGGTCAATCTTTATGAGTTGGTTATTCCACAGAGGCGCATACATAACCAGAGAGTTATGCTTTTTTGGGGGTGCCCGAAAGGGCCATTGCCTTGTGCCATGCCCTGCAAGTCTCTGTCATTATGGGAGAAAGCATATTACCTGCCGGCCTCTTGTCAGTGAGCAGAGAGAAGAGTGCTTTGTTGGGTAGGAGGACTGCTTCTAATTGTACCCATTGAGGAGGAGGGGACAAGGGGGCAACAAACCAACTGATAGCTTGGGCCATACGAAAGGCCAGGTGATATCCCAAGAACCATGGGAGTCCTAGTCCTTCCCTAGTCCAATGTGCCTGGAGCTTAGCTCGGCTCCAGCATGCCATTTTACCTTCCCATATGAAGGAGGAGATAATTCTATCCAGCTGCTGTAAAGGTCTAAGGGTTAGAGGGACGGGAATGTTATTAAGGAGATACACCACCCTAGAAAAAATGAACATCTGAATGGACTCTATCTTTCTCTTCAGGGATAGCTGCAACCTTCTTCACCTCTGTACCACTGCCATTATAACCTCAATTAGTGGGGAGAAGTTAATCTTCTCTAGATCTTGCCTAGCGAAAGGACTGTAGATCCCAAGATATGAGAAACCCTGTGGTGTCCATGTAATACCCATGTTACACAAGCATTCCCTGCTACACCTTGCATTAAGGGGGGATAAAATTGTCTTCTTTTGATTAATCACCAATCCTGACAGAGAGGCATACTCTCACAGAACTATCAGAATGGAGCATCCTGGGTTAGACAGGGTAAGCAACATGTCGTCCACATGGGCATTGACTACGAAGCTTTGCTCCTTTACTGGGATTCCAGTAATATCAACATTATGCCATTCCTTAAAAGTAGGTGTTATTTCCTCAACCCAGTGTCTGAGGATTACTCATTTATCGATTGTTGCAATGAGCAAAATGTGGTTATTTCCTCTGTCCAAAAATCAGGTCCAAGTTGTATCCCAGGAGACAAATTTGGGGTGTAAAAGCATTTTCTAGGCCTGGTATGGGATCCATCTTTGACCTAATTTCTCTCCAAAGGGGCTGAGCTTATACACAATCCCAAAGAATGTGTTTAAAGAGACCTTGGAAGCATCTTACTTCTGGAACATACATCCAATTCCAGCTTCCCCATCTTAGGTAACTTAGAAGGGGTGTAGTGTAAATTATGATTAGGCTTATCCTGCATCAGCTTAAGGCCATCAAACTTTAGGTACCGGTAGGTGTTGTGCCACAGTTTAGATGCATAGGTGGGGTTGGCAAGCTCTGAGAATTCAGATTGTCAGTATGTACATCTGCTATTTCCTTCAGAAGTAATAAGTGCTAGTAGCATTTTGTATAGTAGAGACATGGCAAGTCATTCATTTGCCATGATTTCCAGTTTGTGCCATTTACCAAAATGTCCTGTGCCCCACGATCTGGGGCCTAGTGCCGACATCAATGTGTGTTGCAGTTGTATAAAGGAAAAAACAGGTATTTGAGCTGGTGGCAGTACCCCTTTGAGTTTATTGCCGGAGATAAGGGAGCTGTCATCTAGGAGCATTCTTAGGTTACCTAAAGAGATTTTACCAAGAAAGTTTGATGGGAATGTTTTCTGCTGTATCTAAAGTTGTGACTACCCATTAGTGGCTGTTCTGGATCATGTATAGGACGTGTATCCAAGAGCCTGTGTACTTGTTTGCTTACTGATATTGAGATGCCAATTGGGGTGGTTTTTAGCATTTGTGGGAGTTTAGCATATGGTATATGAAGGAGAACATTAATATTGATCCCAGCTTGTTGGCATAAATTGACTTCCATGACCTTCCACTGAGGGAGGTATGGTGTACCTCCTGTCTGCTTGGAGTGTCTTCTCCACCAGAGAAACTGACTAGAATGTATCACAGGGTAGAATAATCTGAAATCAGGGAGCTGCAATCCACCCTATGCTTTCAGTAGAGTAAGTTTCTGGTAAGGTCTGTGAAGGGGTTTCCCACTCCAAAGAAAGGCAGATATTGCTGTTCTAAGGTGTGTGAACAATTTGTTTGGCAAAAAGCAGTTTGTCATTACCATAGGGTATATTATTCTAGGAAGGATGTTCATTTTAGTAATGTTAATCCTAGCCCAGAGTGTCAGGGGAAGGGATAACCAGCTCTTATCAGATCTTGTTAAATTTTGGTCACAAGTAGGTCCAGGTTTTTAGTGCACATCAATTTTTTGTTTTGTGATATATAAATACTCAAGTACTTTATTGATTCTGGGCACCAAGTCCCCTCTCCCCATTTCATTATTTGTTCTTTCTGCATATGACAATTGAGTGGCATTATGCAAGTTTTATCTAGATTCAATTGATCCACCAAATGATGACCAAGCTTCTGTAATAGTTGAAGATCACCTGGAATGGATTGTTCAGGAATAATTAGGTGTAACAGCACATCACCTGCTTAAGTAGAAATTGAATAATCTGCGTTCCCTCCCAATTCTGTTATTCCTCCATCAGCTCATATGTGTATGGTCAGTGGTTACAAGTATAGATTAAATAGGTAAGGGGAGAGGGTGCACCCTTGTTTAGAGACCTTTTGTAGTGCTAAAGGAGGTGACAGAATGCCATTGTAAAAAACCTTGGCCGAAGGGTGTGAATACACTAACTTAACCCCATCTACATAGGTTGATAGGAATCCAGATTCAGTAATGTTTTTTTTTTAAAGGAATGACCAATATACTCTGTCAAGCGCCTTCTCTGCATCCAGGAAGAGAAAAACAGCTGATGATTTAGAGTCCCTGGATGCAGAGAAAAGATGTGCTATTTGCAAAAATGGTTTGCTGCGAGTCTGCCTTGCATAAACCCTACTTGCCTTGGGCCAATTAAAACTTGCCAGACCCTATTTACTCTGTTGGCCAATGTCTTTGCTAGGATTTTAATATCAACATTTAGAAGTGAGATAGAACTGCAACTGTCCATCATGGATAGGTCCTGCTCCAGTTTATGGAGTAGCATAATTAAAGCTTCCTGTAAGAATGCATCCATGCTCTGACTAGTTTGAGCTTCATTAAACAGTGTTCTAAGTGGCTGGCATAGCCCAGAGGCCAAAGCTTTGTAAAAGTTGGTGGAGAATCCATCCAGACCTGATGTCTTGTCTAGAGGGAGTGAGGATATCACTTGCCTAATTTTATTTATTTATTTGTGTGAAGAGAGGACTACCCAGGTTACTAGTGGATTATTCAGAGAGTTTAAGGAAATTAGCCAGGTGGAGAAATTGCTGGATCTCAGAGATCCACACAGCATCTTCTTTAGCATATAATTCTGAAAAGAATTCTCCAAAGGCTTTGACTATTTCTCTAGGGTGGAATAGAAACTTCCCTGCTTTATCCATTATAGTCTAAATTGTTCTGTTGTTTTCCTGCTGTTTAAGTCTGAGAGCCAACAACCTCCCTGCCTTTTCACTTTCAAATACATACTTTGTTTTAGCTTTAAATATTGCAAATTTAGCTTGCTCTATAATTAGCTCTACATATTTGGCTCTAGTAGCATTTAATTGAAGCACAGTGACCAGTGTATGTTGTCCTGATACCTTATGTTTAAGTTCCTTAATTGATTGTAACAGTGGCCTGCCTTCCTCCTCCTCCTCCTCCCTCTTCCTTTTCCTAGTGGAAGCCAATCGTATCAGCTTTCCCCTAAGTACACATTTGAAATATCCCCATAGAGGTGCTTTATTAGACACTGTAAGAGTGTTAATTTGGAAAAATTGTGTAACACTTTGCCTTTTCAGGTCAACTTGGGTCTTTCAGAAGGTAGTTGTTCAGTCTCCACATTCTATACCTCTCAGCTAGATGAGTTGGTATGAAGGTGAGAGAGATCGGAGAATGGTCTGACATAGTTTTAACTTTTATTTTGCAGTAGGAAGAATTCCTAAGGATATCTGAGCTGACCAAGAAAAAGTCCAGTCATAATGAGGAGCAATGGGCTGCTGACCAAAAGGTATATTCTCAATTGTTCAGATGTAAAATCTTCCATATGCCCACAAGACCTTAAGAATCTTGTAGTTCTCTAAAGGCTGTTTGTGTGGGGGGAAAGGCCTAGTATTTTTACTCTAGTCCTATCCAAAGAATTATTAATCACCAGGTTCCAGTCACCAACCAGGATGATATGACCCTGGGATGTGGTTGATAACTTGACTAATAGATTAGTTAAAAACTGGGGATCCTCTATATTTGGGCCATATACCAATGCCATTGTGAGGTCCATATGATCAAGTTTACCTCCAACTACAATGTAATGCTTAAGTGGACCTGTATGCTACTCCGATGCTTGGAAAGGGAGGGTCCTGTGGATGAGAATGGCCACACTGGCCTTTTTATCATTAACCCTTAGGCAGCCAGAAGATTTAGAATGCATAGGTTTTAAGGACAAGATATTATGTCGGCTGCAGCATGGGTTAGTGCCTGAGGCAAATACCTGACCCACCCATCATAGAGTTGACTGTATAGCAAGAGTGTATGTTTCCTGTAAAAATGCCAGCTGTGTCCCTAAAGATTTCAAATGACTCAATATTTGATATTTCTTCTCTTTGGTTTGTGCTCCCTTCACATTTCAGATTACACCTTTATAAGGATTTCTAGCCATCAATTTACACTCCTGTGCCCATTTAAATAGGCTAGTAGGAATACAAGGCATTAAAGTGTAAATTATACCGAGCAAAGCTCATAGGTACTAAAGCAATCATTGTAGCATGTTTTGGTCTAAATAAATAGCGCCAGTAGCACTGTATATATAAGTATCAGCATTGTAGTCATAACAGTCAACGATATAAACCATAATAAACACACAGCTAACAACTGTGGTAGATCTTTATTTAACAGCCCCATTACACCCCAAGAAAAACAAGGAAATTATGGGTGATGGGGCAATTAGGGTAAGTAAACAAAAGTTATGTGGCTGAAACTACACTCCAGTCATCACATCAAAGGTGTCAAAGCTGGTGCAGAGCCCAACCACAGTCAGTAGGTCTGAGTTGGTCATGTGTGAAAGATTGCCCTCCACTTCATTTTACATTGTAGACAAAGAACCATTTGGCATAAAACAGCCTTTACAGACATGCATCGGTTCCTAGGTTTACACTTGAGGATTGGAATACCATAACAACAATAACAAAAATAAGGGGGGAGGGGAGGGGAGGTGGGGATGGCAGGTAGACATCTAAAACCCCTTTTCACATGTATTCCACATCTCCCTCACCACCCACCCAATTCAAAAAATCTTCTCTCCCCTACCTGTAGATGTAATTTATCCTCTGTCAAGAGCAGATTTGCTGCCAGTAGACTTCCCTTATTAAAGGAAGAGGAGCCAATTAACTTTTAATAAAGGTTACTTTCTGAATATTTGCCCCACTTTAATTATTTATTAATATCCAAGTTGTCAGCTTGATTTAGCAGTGTTTGCTTTCTGGTCCTATCTGAATGTTTCCATTCCATTCATGGTTGCCCCAGATGGCATTCTTAACAGGAGATCAGAGGGAAGCTACAGTTGTAATGAGTTAGCGCAAGTTTATCAAGCCAGTTGCTCACACCTGCTGAAGAATGTACATGCATGCAAACAATGAATTAGTTCATTAAGAAGAGAAGAGCTTTGCCCTGAACAACACCATATGGGCAGGCAGTGCAAAGTGTTTAACAAATATCAGGGGCCGCAACTTATGAAGGTCCAGTATTCAGGAGAGACAGTAAAATCAGGCTGTGCTGCATGATCTTATGTGTGACTGCCATTTCCTCAGCCCAGAAGATGCACCAGTAGTGATAATATACTCCAACTCTCCAGTCAATGGAGGATTTGTTGCTAAGGTTATCCAGTTGAGGAGGTGTGTCCCTTTAGTCAATTACCATTGACAGTGATGACAATGCCTGTGATAGAGTCAGCTGTGGCTGTGCCAGACTGTGGTAAGGTGAGAAGGGGGATTACGAGGAGGAAGATGACAGTTTGAAGCTGTAAAAAGAATATCAGCTCTCCCTGGAATTACCATTTTAATCATCATCATCTTTTTATTTGTAAAAAGGTGCCTTTCCAGAGCTCAGGGTGCCCGAACAATATCACATGATAAAACAATTTAATAACATTACAAAACAGACACAGCAGTACTATTTCAAAGAAACAAATTACTCAAATACTGTTAAAAGCTTGAAGAAAAAGATGTGTTTTCAGGTCAGCTTTAAACCCCTCGATGGTCAGGCTATCTCGTATCCGGCAAGGTAGAGAATTCCACAGGGTAGGAGACATAAAAGCAAAAGATTGTGCACTGGATGTTTTCAACCATACCATGGAAATCTCTAGCAATCCTTCACTGGAGGATTGGAGTGTGCAGGAGGGGCAGTTAGGGTGCAAAAGGTCTTCCAGGTAATTGGGTCCCTGGTCATGTAGGGCTTTATAGGTCAGCAATGCAACCTTGAAGGTTATCCACCACTGTTCTGGCAACCAGTGCAGTTCATTCAGCACAGGTGTTATGTGACTGGATCTAAGGGTTCCAGTTAACAACCTGGCCATCGAGTTCTGCACCTGCTGCAATTGGTGGATATCTCCCCCAGGAAGCCCTAGGTAAAGGGCATTGCAGTAGTCAAGCCTGGTGGTGACAAAGGCGTGGACTAGTGTGGAAAGATCTTTGGCAGGGACCAGATATTTTGCCCTGGCAATATTTCTCAGATAATAAAAGGCAGATTTTACTACAGCAGAGACATGAGATTTCAAGGTCAGGCCTTCATCTAAGATCACACCAAGGTTTCTGACCTAACTTGAAGCACATAGTGGGGTTCTCCCAAGTACTATTCCAGTGCCCCCCCATGCCCCAGCCGGTCCATGAACTGATTCCACAACCAACACCTCCATTTTCCCAAGTTCAACCTTAGCCAGCTAGCACTCATCCAGTCCCGTATCTCAGATAGACAGCTGTTAAACACTGAGATAGTATCTAACTCCTGCTCAGGCACAAGAGACAGGTACAGCTGAGAATCATCTGCATAACAGAGATTCTTTGTCTTTTTAAATTGTTTTTAGTTTTAATTGGGTTCACCACAACATAACCCAGATAGACCATCTTAGGGTAGCTGGTTCATTCCACTGGGGTGTCAAACAGATGAGGCATACTGATGAGTCCTGGTAGGATGAAACACATGTATATGTCTTCTGTTGGTACCCTTTGCAAACTGTGTGAGAGGCCTTTCGGCACCGTGCATTTCTGCTTAAAGTTGAACCAGCATAATATTATGTGTTGATTTGCATATTAGCCCATGATGCTTTGCATTGCGGGGGCATGTGTGATTTTGTATTTCTTTTGAAACTTGGCTTCCCAGCCAAATGCCATTTGGGGTAACCGTTGCCTCAGTGCTTGCACACAGAGATTCTTTATCTGCATAACAGCTGAGAATCATCTGCATAACAGTGAAAACTTAAACTGTATCATCTTATAATGTCCCCTAATGACAGCATGTACATTGCAAACAACATGGGCAGCAACACAGAGCCCTGTGGCACACCACAAGGCAGACCCGACACCACACTCTGAGTTCTGCCCCCTAAGAATGATTGAAACCAACTGAGGACTGCCCCTCTAGTCCACAGAAAAACCACAGGTGCTTGAGTAACACACCATGGTTGACAGTGTCAAATGCTGATGAGAGATCTAGGAGGACCAAGATGGTACAGGACCTCCAATCCCTCACCACCAGAAGATCAGTAAGTACCTAAACAAGGGTCATCTCAGTGCTGTGTCTTTTTCTGAAACCAGACTGATGAGGATCATAGATGCTATGGATTGCTAAATGATCCTGCAGCTACAGAGCAACCACTATCTCAATAACTTTACCTACAAAAGGTATGGTCTGTAATTTACTGGACAGTCTGGGTCCAAGGAAAGCTTTTTTATTAGGGGCCTCACCTCGCTACAATTCAGTCAGCAAAATTAAGTAATCTTTTCCCATATGAAAGCTGTAAGTCTCGGGTCAGTGGGTGTACTGTTATAAATCCATTTGAAATCCTACCACAAAGAATTAAATAAAAATATACCCAGGTTCCCTTGCAAGTCAGTCAAAACATTGAGAAAACTGTAGTACCTTTAATCCAGTGCATGAAAACCTTTTTGTGCACATTTGAGAATGTAAAAAACTGCTTCAACCAGATGGTAGGAGCCTGAAGACTGCCAGTAGTATTTTAAGTAGTTCTTTACTGGCTGTTTCAGCATAAGGCAATTCATGGGAGCCTTGAGCTGTGGTAACAATGAGTCTTGTAGAATACAACATTCTAAAAGATACTTTAGCTTCATGGAGAGCCCTCTTAATCACTTTATATGCTATTTGCTTCTCTTGCACCATCAGTGTCACATCACTGAAAATGTAATATCTGTGGTTGTTCCACATTAGGATGCCTTACTTCCTTGCCTGCTGCTGGATAAAAATGTTATTTGAAAATTGAGGCATCTTAGGATAATTGCACAGGGCTTGCTCCCTAGAGGTGGTTGCGGCTTCAGTAATCTGTGAGCCCTCCCAATGACATAGACAGCGGCCGACTCTGGTGGCCCTGCTGCCTCTTGTAAAAGTTTTTGTATAAACATAAGCATGTTGTTTCCTTCTGTTCTTTCTGGTATTTCCACAATCACCTGGTTATTTCTCTAGTTATGACCCTCTTGATCTTAAATCTGATCCTCTAGCTTTGCCATCTTTTTTTTTTAAGCTGTGAGACCTCTTTAGATTCTCTATCCTTCCCATCTTTTATTAAGCTAATTTGTGATTCCATAGTTCCAACCCTTTAAGTTAATTAATCAAAGCCTGGTGTAAGGGTACGGAAGTCACTGACCAGTTCCAGTAGTGTGATTGTTATGAATGCAGGTTCATTAAAAAAGTGATCCAGTTTTTCTGAAATTTCTTCACTGGCTCCTGGTTCCACCATGGAGTCTGAAAGTGATCCTGGTTTCTGTCACTTAGTGAGCAGGGAGCAAGGTGGCACAGGTGACGCTGCTGACAAATCCACCTGTTGTTGCTGAGAATGACACATTTTTTCATTTCAAATTCGCTCCATGAGTAGCACCAGTATTCCCTTCTTAAAATTTAATGACATGTACCACACAGTAAAGGTTTAAAGTAGTTATTTTACCACATTTGTATAGCCATGAGTCTCCAAGTCTAGAAGGCAGCTGCTGTTCATTCCAGGTGCATCACATGACTCGCACTTTTTTAAAATTTTGAAGCTATACCCAATGGCGACAATATGAGATCCCTCCCCATCTGAATATCATGGGGGCCATGGGGGGGCAGACGTGAAGGCAAAATAAAAGATTGAAATGTTGGGGGAGACATGTCCCACCCCCCTATAATTGTGCACCTGGCAGGCCTGCAGAATTTAATTGATGAGCTGAGCAGCAACCAGAAACTAAAGCAGAAGAAAAGCAGTGACTCTGTCAAATAAATACAGCACTTTTATAAAGCCCATAAACTGAAACACAAGACAACTCTGTTCAATGTATGTTTTGTTGAGTCCTCATTTATGTGCCTAATAAAAGCATGGCATCGTATGGCCAGTGGACATTGACTTTCCTGAAATCAAGAACAGGTTTGATTTCCCAAAAAGAAAACAAAAGTTTCTGTTTCCCTTTGCCAGCTGTAACAAAAAAAAAAAAGAGAAAGAAAAAATAGTGTGGTAGGAGGAGGGAGAGGGGAAGATGAAGTAAATACACTGGTTTACTGAATGGAGACAGCGGAGTACTTCAACTAGCAGAGTGATTGTACTTCACCTCCAACATTTTGTGTTGTTCATTCGGAATCCAGTGAGGTGAGCTGCTTTTCTGTGATAGCAAGACATCTGCAAAGCTCTGCCTTGCAGCTGTAAAAATGGGCAGGACCACAGGCAGTGTGCTAGGTTTGCTTGTTATCCACAGCTGTGCCAGCAGCTATTATAATCTTTAACCTTCATTTCATAAAGATTGCCTGGTGTAAAATACTTCTGCCCTAATAAATTAACTTAGATTAATTTGTTTTTTTTTTGGCTGGCACATATCCTTTGTTTGCCCTTATCTAGTAATTATTCCATTTATTCTGTTCTGTGTTTGTACCTAACTTCTTCCTACTTCTTTTTATATGGGCTTCTCAAAGAAATATGGTTTTCCAATGCCCACTAATAGAAGTTATTCAATCCACCTTCCTTTCAACTCAACCTTATTGGATAACAAATTGAGATAAATTATCTCTTTTGCAATTGCATGCAACAATTAACATGGCATAACATAACAATAAATATATATACACAACGCATATATACGGTTATAAATAACATATGTTACTACATACAAATAGGCACTAAACCATCATAAAATGCTATGTCCCAAAGGGTAAAATACATTATTCATAGAAGTTACAATGCTTATTATATAAGCTTATCAGAGATGTTCTAAAACACTCTAAAGGCAACAATGCAGACAATTTTAATTGTTTGGATATACTTTCCCATGTTCCAGGTACCATTATTAATAGTGTTTTATCCCCATAAGTAGTTCTACATCTCAGAACATATAATAATGACCGAGAGACAGATCTTAAATAATGGGGCTGTACTGGTTTCATTTTTATTAAATTAATTAAGAATACTGGCAATGATTGTGTAATAAATTTATAAACAAATACATTCCAGTGGCTGTCACACTGATTAGATAATGAAAATAGACCTGTTTCTTGAGACAGCACAAAGCTATGAGATAAATAGGTTAAATTTGTTATGAACCTTAAAGCACTATTATATAAAATATCTAATGAATTCAAAAATGATGTCCTAGCATTCCTATATATCATATCTCCGTAGTTCAATATTGACAAAAACATAGAAGTAACCAATAACATCCTAATATTTAAATTAAATAATGCCTTATTCCTGTAAAAGAAACCCAGTAAACGTTTTAACTTATTAGAAATGTTTGTGAAATGTAAATCAAAAGTCAAATGTTTATCCAGAGTCTACCCCAAATATTCATAGAATCCACACAGCTTAAAGTAACTCCTGACAATGAGTTGATGTTCATACTCATTAATTTTTTGGTATTTTTTCTCTGGAATAAAATCCACTGAGTCATTTGTTCATTTATGGGGAGCCTCAATTCTACAAGGACCCTCTGTAAAAGTGTATCTTCTGCGTATAGGTACATATAAGAATCAGGTGAGCAGTGACTTAGAAGGTCATTTATGTAAAGTAAAAATAAAAGGGGACCCAGTACTGACCACTGGGGCACCCCTGTTTTCAAAACAATTGGATCTGAGCAAGCACTGCCCACACTGACACACTATAACCTCCCATTCAAGTATGAATAAAACCAATTTAAAGCCATAATACCCAGACCAGCCGCTTTCAAGCAGTTCGGCAAAATTACATGATGAACAGTGTTGAATGCCTTCGACAGGTCCAGGAAAATTGCTGGTACTCCCTGATTTCTGCCAAAGGCATTTATCATGTCATTTACCACCCTTGCAGTTACAAAAGTAGTACTGTGCCCTTTCCTAACTCCTGATGGTAAATGTGTTGTTACTTTATATTTTGTAAAATACTTTGCTAGTTGTTGAGAAACAAGTCTTTCAAAAAATGTTGTACAAACTGAAAGAATTGAAATTGGTCTATAGGATCCCAGATCAGTGAAATCCCCCCCCCCCCTTAAATATTGGTATGACAAAAGCTGTCTTCCAATCAAGTGGCAGTTCAGAACTAACCAAAGAAAAATGAAATATATGCGCTAAGTAGGGTGATAATAATTCAAATGCTAATTTAAAAAAACAAGTGAGATATCATCACACACAGGTCCCTTTGTAGTGTCTAATCTCTGTAATAGTTTCATTACATCATCAGTTTTTATTGGCTTAAAGGCAAAGATAGGTCAATCTAAATTATACACAAAATCAGTTCAACTTTTTAAGGATTGGACTTTTAAAATACAAGGGTCTAGATTCAAAAAACTTTGCCCTGGCACAAACTGGGTTTTGCACCAAAGTGGTATTCACAAAAGTCTGGTTTGTGCCCTCAAACTGGCTTTGTGCTGGGGCAAAGTGTGTAAGAGGCCATGCATATCAGTGCTGTCCCATTCACAGAGTATTTTTCTCCATGCAAGGGTCTGCTGTGGGGTCCTTTGTGCAGAGCAAATACCACCAAGAAAAACCTCCTTTTAACTTTGCACAACCCTGGTGGCTGGCAGAGGTACTTACTGCAGTGGCCCCCAACACTGTAACCCTGGCGTCTAGTGGTCCCTCCCCCACCCAATGCTCATCCCAACACTGGTGAAAACAGTCCCTGGTGACTAGCAGTCCCTCCCCTCACCTGATCACCCACCTGATGTATAAAAACAATGTTCCTGGTGGCTAGCAGACTCTCCCCTTTTCCAATCACCGATCACCATCCCATTGATAATAAAACATTTTGCCCCTGGTGGTCTAGTGGTCCTTCCTCTTCCCTGATTGTTAATCACCATCCTGTTGATTATATTATAGTATGTGCTCATTGATAGTTCAGTCAGTGGCCAGCCATGGTGGAGAGAGGAGGGCTGTGCTGGTCACTGGCTCAGTTTCAGGATGTGGGAGTGGGGTGGTGGGGCACTACCTGGCATGGTGGGTGGGGGGGTCTACTAGACCACTAGTGCATGATTTCAAGACAATATACAGGGTATAGGGAAAAGGGAAGGAGTCCATTAGATCAGCAGGAATGGTTCATTATTATGTAACTGGCAGATTGGGGTGGGGGGAAACCAGTAGCCACCAGGGAGATGTTTTTAGTTTTCTCATGTGGATGGTGATTGGCAATCAGGGAAGGGGAGAAACCACTAGATCACCAGGAACGTATTTTTTTATTATCAAAGGGATGGTGATCGGCAATTAGGGGAGGGAAGGGACCACTAGACCACCAGGGAGCAGTGTCTTTAACAACAGGATGGCGATCGTGATGGGGGACCACTAGCCACAATGGACTTTTCATTTATTTATATCTCACGATGGTGCAGCCTATGCAGATGACCAATAATCAGCATGCAGATGGCCACCTAGTGCCTTGAATGCCCAATGGACTCATTTGCATGGCTTCCATTGTGAATAGAAAATAACACCCCTGCACTATTAAGTGTATTAACCTCTGATAAATAATGACTTAGAGTGTTCTATAGCACTTATACAATAGGTAAACTGAGAAACAATTTGAAAAACAGAAAAGTGCCAAGTTTCCTTATTCACAACAGGTATTCTTTTGTTAAAAATTACTAGTAAAAAGTAATCCCTCCCCACATGTCAATTGTTTGTCTGTCCACACATTCAGTAGAGCTGAATGGAATGTTTGCTTATCATAGAATACATGATTTCACACTTCTGCAAACTTTTTCTGGCAGAATGCTCAGCCCCTCACACACAACAAAAGTCTTTATATAAAGTCAAACTCTCAATTTTATCTGCATGGGGTAAGCAGCAGACATTGCCCTGGAAAGCAGGTAAGTATAAGAGGGGACTTTTGTGGTCACCAAAGGAACACTAGGATTTATAATTATGTCTGGAAAAATACCTAATTTTTTAACTTTGTTTATGTGTGTAAGGAGGGAATCATAAGAGGAACACATGTTTATTTAAATTTAAAGAAGTTTTATTGTTTAGGGCCTTGTTGAAGGTTTTCAGTGAGTATAGGTGACAGCTATATTTGTAATGGCAATCAGAGATAAGTGTAGTGAGTCATGAATTCTGAATGTGATTTGCCCACATTCCAAATCCCACTTCCTGAACTTGTTTTAACCTATGCATTTCTGGGGTACTAATTTATGGCCTATGAACATATTTAGCTAATCAGAAGGCAGGAAATTTCCAACTCATTTTGTTACTGAATTATTGAAATATTACCAGGGAACTGTTGACTGTTGAAAGACTTCAGGTTCACAAACTGTTACATTATTTTATCCATTTTAGGCATGCAATACTATTTCAACTGCCTGTGACCAATGCTCTTATGTAAATGCATTTGTTATTTATATTTTTTTGTACCACCCTTTATTTACTGTCCACTGTTGATGCACTTTATCTGACTTGTACCCTCCTGGGTATGGCCTGAAAATAATCATTTTTCTATGTCTAGTGCACCTACCCGGTAATCAAAAGCAAAATAAATTATACATCTGCAATAGCACTATGTTATACCCATTTTTGCCTACTGCATGTACAAAGACAGTTTGATATTTGGTATGTGATTTTTAGGGTTTGCTAATAGAATCTGCATTCCCTGAAAAATTCAAATGAATTAGTTCAGCTGCTTTTTAGTTCTGTATTTGATTAAAATGGAAAAGTAAACAGTTTTTTTACTGTTTTTCACCCAAATGTTTGCGTTGTCTACTAGCATTGTCAGATTTAGTGTGGTGGTCAACTTTGGTCTGGAAAAATGTCCTAGTGGGTTAGAAGTCTAAATTTTTGTTAGTTTTTTAAAATACAAGAAGTAACTTTAAAGAGATCCACCAATATATCTGGCAGTGTCCCTGCACCCCATGTATGGGTGCCTTACCTTTACAGCAGTTCTATAATTCCAAACTATGCCCCAAGATAATCCATAGAAAAGTAAATACAGTCATAAAAACCAGTAACCTGGGTCCCAAGGACTTCCAATTTTTTTTTCTTTGCCCCACTCCACCTCTGCATTCACTAGCATAACGATGAGATGCTAGGAAGAGCACGGGGGTGCTCTCCATTACAGTCAATGGGTGCCAGAATTTGGCATCATTTTTAATCTTATAATGGCCACTGTGTATTAAAACATGGGTACCGGTCAACTAACAAGGCCCTTGTTAGTCGACCGGTGCCCATGTTTTATTACACAGTGGCCATTATAAGATTAAAAATTAAGCCAAAAGCTGATGCCCATTGACTCTAATGGAGCACACCCCTGTGCTCTTTCTAGCATCTCGTCATCATGCCAGAGAGCATGGTTGGGGAGCGGGGTGAAGAAAGAAAAATAGGAAGTCCTTGGGACCCGGTTACTGGTTTCTACAAGTGCAATTACTTTTCTACAGATTCGTTTTTGGGGTGCATCTTGGAATTATAGAACTGCTGTAGAGGTAAGGCACCCATACATGGGGTGCAAGGGCAAAACTTGGTGGATCTCTTTAAAAATGGGTTCAGTTAGAGTTAACATACCCAATGCACAGAACAGTTTTAGATTTGTTTAGTGGAATGGCAGTTTCTAATTTCCTACTTCAGTGTTTTGGTATTTATAACTTTCGGTAGGGGGGTTCTGTCATGTACAGGGAGACAAGTATAAAAGTTTAAATTGTGAAAAATGATATGGTGGCATTGTAGCAGTATGAATATTTTTCCTGAGGAAGACAAATCTATAAGGTTTTATTAGTGGGTTTTTTTTGTTTTTTGTTTTTTAATATTTAACTTTTAGGGTTTGGTGTTCCTTTTGTGGATCATTGGCTTTGTTACTTAAATGTGTCAGTATTTTGTAACTTTGTTGGTGACTTAAAAAAATAACCACTAGGAATAATTCCTCACTGGTCACTGCTATTTCCCCTTTGTAGTGTGTTTCCAGCACTGGGAGCCCACCTCGGTGTCATAAGTTAACCTTTTTTTTAATAAGAAATTTGGACACTGAGAGCCTATTCCATGTTGTTCAGTAATAGGACCCCTTGTTACAACAAAGAATATGGCCACCAGAACCCATCCACATTGGTCAGTGTTAGCTGCCCCTGGACCTTGTGCACATCAATTGGAGCCCACTCCAGTGTAAAAAAATACTTAAAAACAATTCAACCACTAGAAACCTTTTCTCAGTGACTCAATAAATCTAACCAAAACTTGTATAACAAACAAAAAATAATTGTAAAGTCATAGCCCTCTCTGAAAGCCTAAAAACAATGGTCTGTAAGTAACTTTTGCCTACGCTTCTAAAGATAGTGCTGAAGTTAAGACAGTGCCAAAACTGCATCAAACAATTGTGTGTTCCAAAGGAACAACACACCACACACTCACCAAAAGACAGATTACTCATTTACCCTAACATAAAATGTCCCAGCTTCTTAGGCCATGTGCTTGGATCCTATCTAATATATTAATATTGTGGTTTTTTTCAGTAAATATTGATGCAATTCTTTTGTCTTACATGTGTGCATATGCTGTGTGCTCATTTTATCTTGCACAACCAAACAGCTCAGCTAATGTAGCACAGTCCAAGATGACAGCAACATGATATAGAAGATGTAGACAGCACACACATAACAGATATTGACATCTCTATTAATTGTCTTTAGATACAATGCCTTCCTTATAACACGTTTGGCATTACTTTATGTGGTATCCCATGATACAAACAGTAGGATTTAATCATCCTACAGTAAATATTTTAATACCAGTTTTTCCCTTTTATATTGCTCCTTATTCCAATCATGTCATATGCAATCTCACCAGCTGTGGGATACATCATAATGTACTGTAACTGGTACCCTTATTTTGTAATCAGTGGCCTGAGATGTGCAGTACAAGGCTTTGACCCTTGCCAGGTTTACTATTCCCCAGGGAAGAAACAGACATCATCACTATGAATGGAATCCCAGCCCTATACACATATGGTAGATCTGCAGAGACCGAAAAGTGAAAGGTCAGTACATCCAAACAACCTGTCAACTCCAGCCATTGTTCTGCACCATGGAAATCAATCAACTGTTTCAATGTGGGCTAATACTTTGTGATTGTTACTTGTGCAGTCTGATGAATTACTGCAGCAAGCCAGTTGGGATACCTGTACCAATTTTCAAAGGTAATGTTAATGTTTTCAAAGTAGAATGAAGGGTCATTGTGTACCCGGGGAGAAATCCAAGAAACATAGAAAAATAGAATTTGATGGCAGATAAGGACCGCCTGGCCCATCCAGTCTGCCCATTTCCCTACCTAATGGATAAGCTGCAGATCCTAGTTAACCAGCAGCCTACTTCTTCCTACACCCACCCCCTAGAATTGCCTTATGACTGTCCCATGCATGCTTGAATTCCACCACTGTTTTTGACTCCACAACCTCCTCCGAGGCGTTCCATGCATCCACAACCCTCTCTGTGAAAAAATACTTCCTTAAATTACCTCTGAGCCACCCCTCTATCTTCAAATTGTGCCCCTTATTCTTGCACACTCTTTTTTTGAAAGATGCTACCCTCTTGGACTTTGTTGATTCCTTGAGGTACTTGAAAGTTTCTATCATGTCTCCCCTCCCTCCTTTCCTCGAGGCTATACATATTAAGCTCCTAAGTCTCTCTTCATATGTCTTCCAGTGCAGACCCTGCACCATTTTAGTTGCCTCTCCTGGACAGGTTCCATCCTGTCTATGTATTTGAAGATTGGGTCTCTAGAACTGCCGCAGTACTCAGATGGGGTCTCACCAGCTGTCTGTACAGAGGGATAATAACTTCCTGTTTTCTACTGGTGTTGCCTCTCCTGCATCCCAGTATCCCCCCAGCCCTCCTTGCTGCCCTCTCATATTGCTTGCCCACCTTTAGGTCATCTGATATGACTACCCCCAGGTCCCTTTCCATTTTTGTTGTTGTTAGTATCTCACCCCTCATTGTGTACTCTTCCCCTGGGTTTTGTTTCCCAGGTGCATTACCTTGCACTTCTTAGCATTAATTTAAGCTGCCATACATTTGACCATTCCTCTAACCTTGCCAAGTCCCTTCTCATTCTTTCCACCCACATGGCATCAACTCTGTTGCAGATCTTTGTGTCATCTGCAAAGAGACATACTTTCCTTCCAGTCCCTCTGCAATGTCGCTATAAAGACATTGAAGAGGACCGGTCCTAATACTGAACTCCTGCGGTACCCCACTAGTAACCCCCTTTCTTTCAGAGTGAACCTCCATTTACTATTACTCTCTGTCCTATTCTCCAGCCAATTCTTTACCCAGGCTGTCATCTTGGGACCCACTCCCAGGCTGGCTAACTAGTATATTAATCTTTGGTGTGGGACTGTGTCAAATGCCTTGCTAAAGTCTAGGTAGACCATGTCCACAGCCCCTTCCTGATCTACTACTTTGGTCACCCAGTCAAATAAATCTATCAGATTTGTCTGGAATGACCTTCCTGCTGTGAATCCATGCTGCCTTGGGTCCTGTGCCCCTCTGGCCTCTAGATACTCGACAATTCTTTCCTTCAGAAGTGATTCCATCATTTTCCCTATCACTGAGGTTAAACTAACAGGTCTGTAGTTTCCTGCTTCTGCCTTGCTCCCACTTTTGTGAAGGAGAATCACATCTGCCCTCCTCCAGTCCTCGGGCACCACCCCATCCTCCCATGATTTGTTAAAGAGGGTAGTCAGTGGTGTCACTAGTTCTACCCTTAGTTCTTTTAGAATTCTGGGATGAATCCCATCAGGCCCCATTGCTTTGTTCACCTTCAGTTTTAAGAGTTCTTTCAGAACCCTTTCTTCTGTAAATGGGCTGGTATCAACTTCTGTATCCAGAGTGTTTCTACTGTTTGTTTTAGGTACCTCCCCTCTTCATTTGTAAATACTGAGCAAAATATTTGTTTAGTATCTCTGCCTTTTCACAGTCACCCTCTGCCCACCCTCAATCCCCTTTATTAAGCCTCACTATCCCTCCCTTGGTCTTCCTTCACTCCCTGATGTACCTATAAAAGGTTTTATCCCCCTTCTTAACTGAGTTGGCTATCTTTTCCTCAGTTTGGGCCTTTGCTGTTCTGACTGCCTTCCCAGCTTCCTTTTGCTTTAACTGAGACAGTTCTCTGTCCTGCTCCTTCTGTGACTCCTTGTACTTCCTGAATGCTTTCTTTTTCTCTTGAACCTTCACTGCCACTTCCTTTGAGAACCATAGTGGTTTCTTACATCATTTCATTTTGTTTATTTGCTTCACACAAAGGCTTATTACCTCTGTGATGGCAGTTTTATTATTCCCATTGTTCTTCCACCCTCCTTCCTGCCCATTTGCTAGTGCATTCCTTAGGCACTCACCCATTTAGCAAATTCAACCCCTAAAGTCAGTACTTTTGCCTTTGTATGACTCTTGACTCTATTGCTGTGTTTATTAGAACCATACTGTTCAATGGTCGCTAGTTCCCAGATGGCTACCCACTTCTACATCTGTGATCCTCTCTCCATCTCCATTTGAGAGAACCAGGTCTAAGATTGCTCCCTCTTGAGTGGGCTCCAATACTAGTTGTCTAAGGCATGCCCCCTGTAGGGCATCTAGAATAACCCCACTCTTTGAAGTGGCTGCTGCAACTGCACTCTAGTTAACATCTGGCATATTCAGATCACCCATCAGCAATATCTCCCCTTTTTCTGCCATTCTAAGTGTACTTTCTATTATTTCCTTGTCCATTTCCTACCTCTGAGAAGGGGGTCTGTATACAACCCCTGTGTGGATTGTGGTGCCATTGCCTGTCTCCAAATTTACCCACAGTGCTTCTTCTCCTCCCTGTTTACCCTTTTGTTCTGTTGCTTTGATTTCTTCTCTTATGTAAAGAGCTACTCCTCCTCCTCTTTTACCCTCCCTGTCCCTCCTGTAGATAGTGTACCCTGGTATGTTTATGTCCCAGTCATGGTTTTGTGTGTACCATGTTTCTGTGACTGCCACAATATCCAGATGTTCCTCCTCCATCAAGGCCACTAATTCAGGAAGCTTGTTACTCAGATTGCAGGCATTGGTACTCATTGCTCTCCATTTTTTGATGGCTTTACCTTCTGTTGCAGCATCCCCCACTGACTTTTCTACCTCGGTCTTTTTCTCATTTAGTACCCTGTTTTGTAGGGAGAGGCTGGGACTTTTCTGCTGCTTATCAGTGCCTCCCTCCTTGACTAGTTTAAAAGCTTGCCAATGAAGCATTTAAACTGATTTCTCAAAAGACTTGTTTCCTTCCTGGACAGATGCAGACCATCCTGCCAGTATAGGCTGGTGTCCCTCCAGGTGGAACCCCAGTCCCCAGTGAAGCCAAACCCCTGTGCTCCACACCATTTTTTCAAACATTCATTAAACTGCATGGTCCAAAGTACCCTCGCCTCACCCATGCCATTGACAGGCAGCACCTCTGAGAAGGATACTGTGTGTGCTACTTGTCTTAGGCCCTCCCCAACTCTACAAAGTCCTCCTGCACTGCTCTAATCTCATGATGAGCCAAGTCATTTGTCCCTAGGTGGACAATGATGTCCAGCTCAGACTCCCTGCAGTTGTTCTCGTGATCCTGAGGATGAGCTTCTGTCCCTACAAGCCATGGCACCAGGCAGGCACCTTACTTCAGTTTTCCTGCTTCCCCAGTTCTATCCCCTATTAATTGAGTTCACCACAGGAGCTGCCTTTCCTGTGGTGTCCTCTTCCTCCTTCCTGTGGGCCTCCCTTGTGACAGTTGTCCTCAGCCCCCTTAGTCTCCTCTGCGGGTGCATCCATAGGGAGCTATGCTCCCCCAGAATAGTGTATGGATTGTGGAGTGGAACAACTGACTGGATATGCCTCTGTTTGACCATCCTCACCCTCCCTGAGCCCACTGTGGTCCAAGTGCTGTGCTTTCTTCGCAACCTCTGAGGTAGTGGTGGTGGCTGTGGTGCTCCCTGGATGGGGGAGGTTCCCTTCCTACTGTCCAGTGTGGCCTGGGGGAAGGTTCCCTTACTACTGTCCAGTGTGGCAACTTCCTCCCTCAGGGCAGAGAGTTGTCTGCAAATAGGGCAGCATCTCAGCCTCCAGAAAGACTCCCAGAAGACTTCTGCCCCACAGCCATTACATTGCACTACTCCCCACGTTTATCTATGTGTGTGTGTGTGTGTGTGTGTGTGTGTGTGTGTGTGTGTGTGTGTGTGATTTGTTTGTTATATAGAAATATATATATTATACAATGTGTATGCTTATATTGTCAGTGCAGTGTGCTAGAGAGGATATGACAGTGATATGCACCTTGCACTCTTGAGGAAATGATGTCAGAATCCAGGTATAAAGGAACTATTTCCAGGGGTGGGTGAGGTGAGGGGTGGGCAGGGTTGGGCCTAAACTGTGATCTCACGAAACAATCAGCTAAAAGCTCTGACCCACCACTGCGATGAGTGCCTTCCTGTCAGAAAGATGCCCTACAACAATTTGACAGAGAAAATACCCTGCTAATCAAACAGAGAAAAATCCAGACATCCAAGTCAGACACAGGTAAACCTCCCCAGCCCCAAAACAGCCTGGTGGTTTGTGCTCTGAAAGCAGTCGGCCTCAAAATAAGTCAGCTGTCTATTAAACTCTTCCTGCACAGAAAATATTAAAATTGTGAAAGTAAAGCTAGATCCACCTCCCTCTGTTGCTTGAAAGACTGTCTTTTCCTGATAATTCTAAGTTCCTTATTTCACCTTACAGCTAGAAGTAGCATCCACCTGCAGAATATCTGCTACAAACCAAAGACAATTGTAAGGTTCACCTCCCTCTGTTGTGAGCACAACCCACTTTCTTGCAAATCCTATGTTCAGTATTGCAGCTTCCAGCCAGAGGTAGCTTCACCTGAAGAATATTAGCTGCACCATAATAACTTTATCTGGGATATATTTCAAACCTGCAGAAGTGGAGGGGGCTCATTGTCCCTAATTCAATGACACACCTTCCCCCATAAATGGAAAGTTCTCCTTAATACAGTATGCCTTTGTTCAATAAACTGGTAGGAGAGAAAAACATACACAAGTGAAGATTACAGAGACTTGGCCTTTGGATGACAAATATCTTTATTTTCCTTTTTTGATGTATGTTTTAAAAGAAATGTTCAGTAGGCATAGAGCTATGCCCTCCAGTTCAGATCAGCTGAAGCAATTTCAGTATCTATTTTCTGCATTTTACTGCAGGCAAGAAGTCATTTTGCTGACAGCATGTTAGGTGAAACATAACAGAGAGTGGCAGTTCCAGAGGCATGCTGAGCTTGAAATGTGACTCCAAACAGGAACTTATTCTGTGCATGCCTATGAGTTTTATTAGCTTCTTGTGGATACTCTTGAGGCACAAACAAAAAAAGCATAAGACAAGATTAAGAGTCTAATTTATAATGTTCTATGGTTTTACATGATTCCACTAAATGCAGAGGAATTTCCAGTTTTCTTTCAAAAATAATGCCAGCAGTATGTTTCAGCCAAAAACCTTTGCTCATATGAAATGGGTTTTATGAGTTTATATACATTTTTTTACATGGCTACAGTTACATATTTGCAGTGTTCTGTGGTTTTCAGTGAAAACAATTCCCAGTTTATTAATAGCTTTCTATATAGTCCTTTCAGTGACTACTATGTTATGAGATGCCTAAATCTGACAAATAATAATGCACCTTTAAGAAACCTTGCCTATCACTTTCTTCAATTTTTTATGACTTTCTTCCCGCATACTATCCCAGCTTTATAGTATGGTGGCAGAACATTAAGACTCTGGTTGCTAGGAGACTTATCTTTAGTACTGACAATGCTGTAAAACCTACAGTTGCACTACTGAGCACACAATAAAAAGAGCAGACTGAAAACAATTTTTTTTAAAGAACATTTTAGAGCACCATTTCTAGTCAAGACTGATGACTGGTAGCCGTCAGTTAAATACCTTGTTGGTTAGGAAGGCAGCAGCAAATATGAGAATGAGTAGTTATTTTAAAATTACCGTCTGAGTGGGAATGTATCAATGTACACTGGTTCACTGACATGGAAGTGCAGTTCTTAACTAATACCATTATTATTTGCACAAGAGCTTGCTTACATGATCTCCTTTTAGTCTGATATTTAGAAATCTGCTTATTTAACTAGTTTGAGCTTGAACAATTAATTTTATTGATGAATTTTCTGTCTTAATCATTTTCATAAAATTTATTTTAAGAGGAAAATGGTCACTGCAAACCTTTTCATAGGCTTAATGAAACCTTTATTGATCAGGGCAGATATTGAAAGCTTGCCTCTGCACAGACATCTTTCCCTTTTTTAAACTATAGAGATAGTAATAAAAACCTGTACATCCATCAAGGTTGTCTACTCCAGTAACACTGGTGCATTCATTATTCTGAATTTACAGTATGGGTAAGTGTACAATGACAGATTACTTCTTTGATAATACATGTATATCACAAATTAGGACTGGGCAAAAATGTTAATTTTCATTTTTACTTTCATCTAACATTATGAAATGTGGGACGTGATTTCATGAAGTTATTCATTTTGTGCACTTTTACAATCTGAAATATGTTGTGAGAAAATCTAAAACTGACATGACAGGAAAATTTGTCAAGATGTTAACTTCATCTCTCATTTTCTCCTCATGAAGAAAATCCTGAGACAAAGCATTTTTTCAGTGAGTAAATGTGTTTGTGCCAAAATAAATGTTGTAAAAATCTAGACCACTTTTTAAAAATTCTGTGAGTGCAGGAAAATAATGTTTGCTGATTTCAATAGTAGAAAATAAGATTTTGACCATCCTAAGCATAATACTGTTCAAGTTATAAATAACTGGTCTGCCCAGTGACAGATATGCAGCATGTGGGAGACCAGGATTTTCATACAATCCCCAGAATTTCATACTGAGGCTAGCTGAGGGGGACTCCACTCTGGGGGAGGGAGTGTGTGTACCTCCTAACTTTTATGCACCCCCTGCTGGCCAATCAAGAAGCAACACTGACATTGAATGTGAGTGCTAATGCATACCCACCCTTCAGGTCAGAGGAAGGGTGCAGCCACATTAACCTCAATCACTGTGATGGAAGGGGAAGAAATTGGAGATGTAAACTTACATTCTGTACTAAACTGAGATTCAGACAATATCATTCATCGTAATGCCTCTCAGACCAAAGTGAAGATTCCATTAGAATCACATTTTTCTACTGGTTGGGTTTACATTGCTCCAGAGAATAATAGATTTCCCTAAAAGTTGGTTACTATACCAAACTACTTCAGGTAAACACTAATTGGTTGGGTTTTCCAGACCGACACCTTTTTCTGTTAGTAGGGAAAGGGAGCATTGTTAATCATGAATAAACCATTAGGGGGAGTGCTAGTGCACTGCTGGAGTGACTTTAATATTAACTAACTGGCTAAGATCCTAGCCTGAAATATGACTGTTAAAATCTAAGCCAATCTACTTGTTAGGGTGTTAATATCCACCAAAATCTGATGCCTCAAAACTCATGTATTTAGTCAGGTTTTAGATCCATAAATAATACAAAATAATAATTCTGGGAGACTTTAATTTTAAATTGGCAGTCATTTCAGGTTCTCTTTTTCTTAAGGATCTGGTACAGGATATTGACTTCTTGCTGCTTATAAATGAAGCAACAAGAATTATTCTGACTGACCAATCAACTTTCACCATTTTAGATCTGATACTGACTACTAGGGCAGATTATTACCTGACTGCAGGGATACTACCAGATGCTTTTAGTGACCATCAAATTATAGACTGCCTTAAGGAGAAATGTAGAATTGCTGGTTCAAATGGAAAAACCTCTAAACACTTTGATTATTTAAATTTTAAGTCAGACTTGGAATCTGTAAACTGGTACAGGATGGATTTAATTCCTTTCCTAGATGATGCTTGAGCCTATTTCACTCAAGAATTCCTTGCCATTTGCAGTCAGCATATCCCCATACATAACAGTAAAATTAAAGCTTCTAATGATCATTGGCATTTGTTTCTGATACAGTAGATGATATCTATATTAATGACACTGTTAATGTTACAAATCATTTCCACAAATTCTTAGACAATGTGGGCAGTTACTCTCAAGTAGATAATGATTACACATTATCATTATGTTTCTTCTGCCCTTCCATATCTGGTACATCAGCTGTCTCTATTAAACCATTTCCTGTTGGAGTGTAACTTAATGAATTATTAGCTTTACTGTACCTAAACCAGCAGGGCTGGATGCTATAGACAACACCAGCAATATGTTATTGATTAGATCAACTTTTTAATTGATTATTAAACAGGGGGATCTCTCATGTCAATGGAAATGTGCTCAGTGTAGATCTATTTTAAAAACTGGACAAAGAAATATAATTTATTATCATGGCCAAATCACTGTACTGCCCTCCACATCAAAAGTATTTTAAAAAGTGATTTCAGCTCAATGAACTACAGTTATTTTTCCCAAAATAACAAAGTGTATAATAATCAGTATGGCAGTAAAACCCATCATACTGTAAAAGAGTTATGGCTCTTGCCAAAGTCACAAATGACCTGGAAGACTCCATTGTCAGTAATGGCAAGGTATTCTTGAGTGAAATAGGCCCAATACAATGACTGGGACCTGTATGTACCAGGGTACAGGTTATTTTGTAGGGACAGGATAAATGGGAAAGGAGGGGGTGTGGCACTATATGTGAAGAAAGGACTGAAGTGTGTAAGGGAGGAAGGGGAGGAGGGTAGTATGGAGTCACTTTGGATGCAAATCCAGGATTCCAAGAATAGGATTCTTAGAATGGGAGTGGTGTACAGGCTACCATCTCAGATGGAGGAGTTAGACAGGGAACTAGCGGGACAGATCAGGAGGACCTGCCAGAAGGGTAGTGTGGTGATTGTGGGGGACTTCAACATGCCAGAAGTCAACTGGAGTACCCCAACAACCAGAAACAGAGGGGGAGCAGGTACTGCTGGATGCCTTCCAGGACAGCTTCCTGCAGCAAATGGTCAGTGAACCAACCAGGTTAGGGAATATCCTTGACCTTGTGCTGGCAAATGGAGACTTTGTGAGAGAACTTACAGTGGAGGAACTGCTGTCAGGGAGTGACCACCACTCAGTATGGCTCACATTGGATATGGGCAAGGAAGGAGTGGAATCTGGCACAAGAGTACTGGACTTCAGGAGGGCTGACTTTGAGAGGATGGGGGAAGTGGTAAAAGGGTACCTGGCCAGAATTCAATCTAGTATGGACACTAACCAGAGGTGGGAGCTCATAAAGCTGGGGATAGTGGAGGCAACCAAAACCTGCTGCAAGGCCCAGAACAAGAAGGCTAGGGCTAAGAAACTGAGCTGGTTGAGCAAGGAGGTCATGGAAAAGGTAAGAAGGAAAACAGCTGCCTTTGGAAGTACAAGAAAACAGGGAGGAGGACAGGGAGGAGTACTTGACAGAATCAAAGGAGGTGACAAGGCAGTAAGGGGAGCAAAGTATCTACAGAACTCAGGCTGGCACAAGGCATTAAGAAGGAGAAGGACTTCTTTAGGTAT
Source organism: Neoceratodus forsteri (assembly GCA_016271365.2). Lineage (NCBI taxonomy): Eukaryota > Metazoa > Chordata > Ceratodontiformes > Ceratodontidae > Neoceratodus > Neoceratodus forsteri. The sequence continues at coordinate 1,011,653,117 of CM028129.1, read as the reverse complement.
ATCAGGGAGAAAAGGAGCTGTAAGGACCACATAGTAAGGATTAGGAAGGAGGGGGTTGGGTGGAAGCAGGGCACGATAAGGCAGAAGCACTAAATGAGTACTTCTGCTCTGTATTTACTAAAGAGAAGAGGGGGTTGACACCCAAGGGGGCAGAAATTGCAGAAACATGGGGGAAGGGGAGACAGATGGGGAAATCATGGAGGGCAGAGTTCGGGAGGGTTTGAAGGCACTGAGGGTACACAAGGCGACAGGCCCAGATGGCATCCACCCCAGGGTACTGAAGGAGCTGGCAGAGGTCCTTGCAGGACCTTTGGCAGACCTATTTAATGCCTTACTACATTCGGGGTGTGTACCTCAGGACTGGAGGATGGCTCATGTGGTGCCCCTCCACAAGAGTGGCCCTAAGGATGAACTGGGAAACTACGGACCAGTGAGCCTCACATCCATCGTGGGTAAACTAATGGAGACTATCCTGAAGGAGAGGCTGGTGGCCCTCCTAGAGGCCAAAGGACTACAGGACAGCAGGCAGCATGGTTCATATGGGGCAGATCCTGCCAAACCAACCTGGTGGAGTTCTGTGACTGGGTAACAAGGCAACTGGACAGGGGCCATGCAGTGGATGTCCTGTATCTGGACTTCAGTAAGGCATTCGACTCAGTGCCGCATGGAAGGCTGGGAAGTAACTTAGTAGGCACAGGGGCTGGTGCAAAGCTGGTGAGATGGGTAGGAAACTGGCTTCAGGGAAGGAAACAGAGGGTGGTGGTGGGTGGGAAGCTTTCACATCCAAGGGCAGTGATGAGTGGTGTTCCACATGGCTCAGTGTTGGGACCATTGTTGTTTGGGATATTCATTGCAGACATATCATGGGTCATCAAGAGCAAGATCAGTCTGTTTGCTGATCATACCAAGGTAGGAGTGGTGGTGGATGACCTAGGGGGATGGCAGGGGTTGCAGGATGATCTGGAAAAGCTTGAAACCTGGTCAGACACCTGGCAACTGGGGTTTAATGCCAAAAAGTGCAAGGTGCTGCATTTTGGGATGAAGAACCCAAGGGGGAGTTACCAGCTGGGGTGAGTGCAGCTAGTCCAGACAGAGGAGGAGAAGGATCTGGTGTTGCTTATTACAGGGTCGATGAACAACTCAGCACAATGTAGGAAGGCAACTGCAAAGGCCAACAAAATGCTGGGTTGTATTGCAAGGGGTATATCCTCGAGGAGGGAGGAGGTGATTCTGCCACTGTATAGGTCATTAGTTAGACTGCACCTGGAGTACTGTATGCAGTACTGGCGCCCGTATCTGAAGAGGGACAATAAGTTACTGGAGAGGGTGCAGCACAGAGTGACATAGATGATCAAGGGGCTGGGGGACTTATCATACGAGAAGAGGTTGAGGGAGTTGAACATGTACTCACTGGAGGAGAGGAGGGATGGGGGGACATAATTGAAACCTTTAAATACATGAAAGGAATAAACAAGACAGGTACAGAGGGGCTGTTCAAAGTAAAAGAGGGGAGGGACACCAGGGGCCATGATATGAGACTGGAGGGAGGAAGGTTCAGGAGGGAGATGAGGAGGCACTTTGTTACCGAGAAGGTGGTGGCTGGGTGGAATGCGTTACCTGCAGAAGTGGTATCCAGTAGAACAGTGGACTGCTTCAAAAGGGGATGGGACAGGACAAGAGGGAGGGTTAATGAAGGGGAAGGGTGGAAGGAAGGGGCAGCTGCAGAATAAGGGGTGCTAGCTGCACATTTGAGCAGACTTGATAGACCTCTAGGCCTTTATCTGCTGGCAAATTTTGTATGTTTGTATGTTCGTATGACTGATGGGGGAGGGATTCTGTTGAGCTATGAAAAACCTTTGACTTAATCAAATATGGGACTTTGCTATCTAAATTATCCAAATTTGGCTCAAATAGTTGTTAAAGTGATTTTGTGAGGTTTCACAGATAAATTTTTCACATAGTATGCCATTGCTGCCCATGCTTCAGATGTTGAAGCTGCAATTTGTTTTGTAAAAAAATCTGTCATACAGTAGTCCTTTTTATTTATGCTTTATCAGCACTGTGTCCTCCAGTTTTCTGTGTGTGTCCACACACCCAGAATGACATCATGCAAGGGAATTGTCAATGTTTTGCATATAGCACTAAGGAATGCTGGGTAAATTATAATGTTGATGTAAATGTTAGTTACTCAGAGGTGCAGTCCCTTATTTTGGTGGTGGTGACTGCACCTAATATGTAGATGTACATAGCAAGGCATTGTGGGTACAATAAGAAGTTGTTTTCCAATTCCCTTACTGTGAGGTGCAGTCTCATATTTCTGTAGTGGCTTCAGCATAAAAGCTTGCTTATGTTTATTTTCAAAATAAGGCATTGTGCATATAGTATCTAGCCCCTTCTGGCCATCTGTGCACCCAGAGTGCACCCATCATTAGGGTACCAAACTTTGAAATTTGCTGCACCTCTCTGAAGTCCACTCCCTGGAGTTGGAATATTTAGTTAGGGAAAGCGTGGGGGGTGCAGAAGCGCAGCCCCCAGCATATAGGGTGATCAGCAAATTTAAATCCTGGTGCCCTAATGATGGGTGCACTCCAATGGGTGCATTCCGAGGGTAGAACCCTATCTAGTTGACAAGATTTCTTTAGTGAAAGATGTAGTATCCTATGTCAGTAGTGTAGATGAGGTATCTGTTTCAAAACAGTGCTTACAAACTTTGTTTCCCTTGCATGATGTTACACTTGGGGGTTACAGCACTGAGAAAAAAAAGGGGTGGGTTATGCAAATGAAGCAGAGCACAGAACTAAAAGTATTTATTTCATGGAAAACAGCACTTTTTGGCAGTTTGAATAGTAGGAGATTGAATCACCACTCCTACAGGTTATTACAATTTACTACTCCTATGTGCTATGGCAAACCTCACAAAATCACTTTAATTAAATTTAGTCTGTATGCTAGAGGTACCTGTATGTTACATGTTGTTGTAGCTTAATGTAGACGTATTGCTTTGTCATATTACTGTACCTGACTGCTTACAGCTGTTTTGGGTCTTGTAATCATGACTTTTGACTTTGCTAACATGTTATTGTTTTTGATTTTTGTAACTATTGTATCCCCTATTCCCCTTCCCCAGGTCACACCTGAAAATGAGCTTTGGCTCATTGGTACTTTTCCCGGTAATCAAATTTTAAATAAATAATTTTAAATAAACTGGATGTGCAGCTACCCCTTACTTACAGATGTCAACTGCAGTAGATATTGATTATTCTATGAAGACTCTTTATTATTATTATTTTTTTAACATTGTATATTTTTCTGTTTCAGTTAACTTATTTGTGTACATTTTGAGCTGTGTACCCATAACTGTCATACCCATTTCTTTTTACCTGTAATTCTTTATGTCATTATTAAAGCTGGTATAGGAAGCCACTGAAGAGGAACCATGGCTCAAGTTGCTTCTTTTCTTACAGACATATTTTACCACTACAATTACATTGTTACAGTATTTGGTAGCTGCGAAAACCACAACAATTCTCTGAATATGTAAACATTATCTGATGAGAAAGTGTCATATTCAAGGAAATTTTGCCATTGAGGGATTAATGAGATCATAAAGCCCTGAGCCGAAGGACAAGTGGCTTCTATGAGCTCATTAGGCCCAGATATGGTAGTGTTTCATGAGTACACGGGACTTTGCCATTACATGTCACATTGACTTGGTATTTTGGTTAAGTATAGATCACTTTTATGATAGTTTCTGGGTTTGCTTTGCATTTTTGCCCAGTGTGTTTTTTCATAGTGTAGTAAAATTTTTAGCATATTAGTTATCCCCCACCACCATTTTTTCCATAAAATAGAGGTATGTCTGCAGTGGTCTATCCTTAATTTGCACATTTAGGATGGCATAGGGTGTGGCAGGTCATCTCCAGTTTACAGCAGAATGGCACCTCAAAATATAAGCAACAACAATTTTTAATATACAATAAATCTTAAAAATAAATATAAATAATTAGGAGATTATAACATTTTAATATTAAAAAGCAACAGTGCTGCACCCCAAACTCAAAGCAAATAAATTAGTTTTAAGAAGAGATTTCAAAAAGTCTAGCAAAGTGTCCCCTTTATGGCAAAAGTGTTCCACAAAACGGGGGCAGCCACACTGAATGCCTTATCCTTAAGGACTTCAGTCTTGGTCTTGGAACCACAAGGAGACCTACCACCACTGAACGAAGTGGCAGCCAGGAGCATACAGGAATCAGGAAGTCTTTCAAGTAGCCAAGACCAAGATCATGCAGAACCTTGTATGTTGATAAGCAAACCTTGAAGTTGATGTATCACCACACCAGCAGCCATTGCAGAGCACGGAGAATTGATTGATATGCTCAAACCTAGAAGCTCCAGCAAGCAGCCAGACTGCTGTATTCTAAACCAGCTGCAAGTGACACATCAAGCTTGTTAGTAACCCTGGGTACAGATCATTACAGTGCAGTAATCCTATCTGCATGTAACCAGGGTGCTCACAAGTGACACCAGATCATCAGTTCAAGAAAGGGCTTGATATGAGAGATGTTTTGGAGATGATCAAAGACACTGCAGATCACAGCTGACATCTGCTATTCTAAAGTCAGCTTGGAGTCCATAATGACCCCCAGATTCCTAACTCCATCAACAGCTCTGAACATGATGCCATCTAGAGATGGAAGGACCACATCACCACTCGTCAGTGCCAAACCATATGAAGTCGGCTCCACTAGTAACACCTCCGTCTTCTGTGGATTAAGACTAAGCCAGCTAGCCACCATCCAGTCTGAATATTATCAGCATAGCAATGAAAAAGAGCCAGTGTCTAATGATCTCCCCCAATGGCAGCATGTATATGGCAAACAACAAAGGACTAAAATTGATCCCTGAAGCACAAGAGATAACAGCACTGTCTGAGATGTAAGAGCCTAGTGCCACCTGTTGCACCTTGTTAGATATGTAGGACTCAAACCACTGTAACACAGTTTCTGCAAGTCCTACATAGTGCCCCAGAAGAGACAACAGTACCCCATGGTCCACTATATCATATATGCCAAGGAAAGGTCAAGCAGTACAAGGATGGAACAATGCCTCTGTCCCTTACCAAGAGGAGATAATTGTGCACCTAGACTAGAGCAGTCTCAGTGCTATGGCGAGGTTGGAAACCAGACTGGAAAGGTTCATAGGTGTTATATCTCTCTGGTTATTGCTGCAACTGCACTATAACCACCTTACATAGATACATAGATGTTGTCGGCAGATCAGGGCCTTGTGGCCCATCCAGTCTGCCCTAGACCTCTTTCTTTTTTTTATATAGGTGTTTATCTCATTCTCTGCCCCCAGTGCCCCCTTCTAACTGACTCCCCAGCCCTGTCACTACAGTCTTGCCAGGACTTACCCAGAGCCTTCCCGGATGCTAGGTTCAGAGCCTGCAAGGGGTCAGTCATCATCCTGCAGCTGGGGGTGTTTTTCCTCCATTTTGTCCCTTCTCCATTGCTGCGGTGCACATGCAGGATGTGCATACATGGAGACATGCATGCATCCATGGAAGTCCCACAGCACCCTCCTTTCCATGGCACCCATAGTCCCGCACTGCCACCAGACCTCCACCTGGGAGCAGTTGTTTGGCTGGAGCACCAGTCCTCCCTCCCCAGAAGAGGAGAGTTATCCTCCAGATGCTCGAACCTCTCCCTCCCCTGCCAACCCCTGGGGGCTCATGTTTGTTCCTGAACATGGGTTCATGGGGTGGCGCAAGCTGTGGTGTCCAGTGCTTCAACCCTCAGCACCACTAGGATGGCTCCCTATCCCTCTTTCTAATGCTTGAGGTACCCTAGATGCTTCAAGCCCCCCCCCTTTGCCCTAGCTTGATAAGTCCCATGTGCCTAGGCCACTCATTCTTGAATCCCTGAACTGTGGCCACCCCACCATTTCCTGGTGGAGACTGTTCCATGTCTCCACCACCGTTTTAGCGAAGTAGAATTTCCTCAAGTTCCCTCTAAGTTTTCCCCCTTTTAGTCTCATGCTGTGTCCCTTTGTTCTACTATTTCCCTTCATGTGAAAGATGCTCCCTTCTGGTACACTATTGATCGTTTTTAGATATTTGAAGGTCTCTATCATGTCCCCCCTCTCTCTCTCTCCTTTCCTCCAGGGAGTACATACTGAGAGCTCTGAGTCTCTCCTCATATGACTTATGCTGCATCCCTGACACCATTTTTCTCACCCTGCTCTGTACTTCTCCATCCTGTCTATGTCGTTTTGGAGATGGGGCCTCCGGAACCGAACACAGTACTCCAGATGAGGCCTTACTAGGGAGCTGAACAACGGTACCACCACTTCCCTCCTTCTACTTGTTATACCCCTCCCTATGCACCCTAGCATTCTGTTAGCCTTTCCAAATGCTTTATTGCACTGTTTAGCCACTTTGAGGTTGTCTTCTATGACTACCCCTAGATCCCTTTCCTCTGTGGTGGCCTCCAGTGTTACCCCATCTAGTTTATACTCAGCCTTTGAATTTCCTCTCCTTAGGTGCATAATATTGCACTTTTTTGCACTGAAACCTAAATGCCATTCCTTGGACCAGTTTTCTAGCCTCTTCAAATCCTTCCTCATTTTTTCTATACCTTCCTGTGTATCTACCCTGTTACATAACTTTGTATCATCTGTGAACAAGCTAACCCTCACTTCTAGACCCTCTGCAATATCATATATGAAGACATTGAAGAGCACTGGTCCCAGCACTGATCCCTGGGGTATGCCTCTTGTTACCTGTCACTCCTGTGAGCTAACCCCATTTACCACAACTCTTTGTGTTCTGCCCCTCAACTGCTCCAAACAGGGAAAACTTGAGACAGGCATGTAGTTTGAGAGATCATCAGGGTCCAACAATGGTTCATAAGTAAACGCTTTACCACTGCCTTCTTCAGCATGGATGAAAACTCCCCTTTCCTAAGGGAACACCTAATGACCTAAACAATAATTGAACCAAGAGTCTCCAACACTCAAGAGAAAGCCACATAGCCCCAGCATCCAATAAACAGCAGGCAGAGCACAGTCCAGAGGCCACCAGGAGGACATCAACCCCCAAAACTGCCTCAAACTCATCCAATACAGATGGCGTCCCTCTGCCTGTGTTTGACTGGACACTGTTCACTGAAGACAGTCCACTAGAAGACACCTTATCCAGAAAAACAGATTAAACTCATTGTACTTTTCTGTGGAAAGAACTTGGCAGGACTGTAGACAGACTGAATTTAGTAATCTGTCCAGTGTTGAAGAGCTGAGACAGTCAATTTCTTCCAGCAGGAATCACCCAATCACCACCACCCATGACAGGAATACTGACTTTTACAGTAATTGCCCATTGATACTCTTTGTAATGAGCCCTTAGTGCCAATCTGTCCCCAGAACACCTGGACCTCTGCCAACAATGGTCCACCCTCTACACCTTTGTCTTCAACACCCTCGGGTTATCATCAAACCATGGTGACCCATGGTGAGAAATCATGGAGTCAACATGGAAAGGTGCTAGAAAATCAAATGCATCCATAAGAGCCAGATTATAGCCCTCCATGGCCCCCTCAACTCCCATTGCCCAGGGCATCTCCATGCCTATAATGTCCAGTACTACCAGGAGACTCTGAGGCTCCAGATTTTGAACAGGGTGATGACTGACTATCTCCCCAGGAAGGTTAAACAGGCAGCCCTACAAAGGACCAGCATGGCATGATGATATGACAAATGACTGGATCAACCCTGACATCACTAATGTTAAGACCAACAAGAAAACCAGGTTCAAGATGAGACTGTGCTGACATGTACCAGTGGCAACTGCCTGTTGGAGGCCCAGTGATGATGTCATCTGGAGGAAATGGTGGGGTATCATCTGCAGGAAGAAGGAAGTGGTGTTGCTCCTATATAGGTCATTGGTAAGACCCCACCTGGAGTACTGTGTCCAGTTTTGGAGACACATCTCAGGAAAGACACAGACAGAGTAGTGGCGGTCCAGAAGAGGGCTACCAAGATGGTACAGGATTTGCATCAAAAGCCCTTTGAGGAGAGGCTAAAGAAATGAAACATGAACACACTGGAGGGGGGAGATATGATCAAGACTTTTAAATACCTCACGGAGGTGAATAAGGTACAGGTGGGAGGTATTTTTCAGAGGAAGGGTGCTCTAGAATGAGGGGTCATGACATGATGCTGGGGGGGTAGATTCAGTAGAGATGTGAGGAAATACTTCTTCACAGAAAGGATGATGGATGCCAGAAACAGTCTTCCAGTGGAGGCAATGGGCCAAAAACAGTGGTAGAATTAAAAAAAAGTCTGGGATAGGCACAGGGGGATGAGAAAGTGCTGTAAACATAGAAGGGTCTGCAGCAAGAGCAGCACAATGAAAAAGAGCAGACTGTATGAGCCAAGCAGCCCTTATCTGCTGTCAGTTTCTATGTTTCTAACTGCATTCCAAAATGAGAAGCTTCATCATTGACCCAGGCATTGAAATCACCCAACATAAGAAGTTTCAGTTAGCACACAACCAGGTCGGCCAGAAGCCCTCTAGTTCCTTCAGGAAATTGTTTCCATATCCCAGATGCTAATATATAAGAACGATCATGCAACCTGTAGCCAGCCCACTTTTACTGCCATATATTCAAACAAACTGCTCACTCCCTTGGGTTCTACCATCAGTCCCAGCATGGATCTAAAACAGATGGCTACCCCACCTCCCCTGCACTCTTGCTTAGAGCAATGCACCACAGAATAACCAGGTGGGATGGACATCTCCAGCACAGTGTCAGAGTCATCCCTCACCCAGGTCTCCATGATACATACCAGATCTGCCAAGGAATCTGAGAAAAAGCCACCAACACAGCTATTTGATTTCTTGGAGAGCTGGTTTTACAAAGAACTAGAAACATAGACTTTGACGGCAGATAAGGACCGCTTGGCCCACCTAGTCTGCCCATTTCCCTACCTAGAGGATAAGCTGCAGATCCTATTTAACCAAGAGCCTATTTCTTCCTACCCCCCACAAAAATTGTCTTATGTCTGTCCCATGCATTCTTGAATTCTCCCACAGTTTTAGACCCCACAAACTCCTCAGGAAGGCTGCTCCATGCATCCGCCACCCTCTCTGTGATAAAATACTTCCTCACATTGCCCCTGAGCTGTCCCTCTCTATTTTCAAATTGTGTCCCCTTGTTCTTGCACATTTCTTTTTCTGAAAGATGCTACCCTCTTGGAGTTTGTTGATTCCACTGAGGTACTTAAATGTTTCTATCATGCCCCCACTCCTTTCCTCAAGGGTATACATATTAAGCTCATTTAGTCTCTCCTCATATGGCTTCTCTTGCAGACCCTGCACCATTTTAGTTGCCCTCCTCTGAACTGCCTCCATCCTGTCTATGTCCTTGTGGAGATGGGGTCTCCAGAACTGGATGCAGTACTCCAGATGGGGTCTCACCAACTGTCTGTACAGGGGGATAACAACTTCCTGTTTTCTGCTGGTAATACCTCTCCCTATACATCCCAGTATCCCCCAGCCCTCCCTACCACCTTCTCGCATTGCTTGCCAACCTTAAGATCATCTGATATGATTACCCCAAGGTCTCTTTCCATTTTTGCTGTTGTTACTACCTCCCCCCCCAATTGTGTAATCTTCCCTGATTTTGTTTCTGAGGTGCATTACTTTGCACTTCTTTCCATTGAATCAAGCTGCCATACTTCTGACCATTCCTCCAACCTTGCCAAGTCCCTTCTCATCCTTTTCACGCCTCCTGTGTATCAACCCTGTTGCAGATCTTGTGTTATCTGCAAAGAGACATACTTTTCCTTCTAGTCCTCTACAATGTCGCTTATAAAGACATTGAAGAGGACTGGTCCTAATACTGAACCCTGCAGTACCCACTAGTAACCCCTTTCTTCAGAGTGGACTCCATTTACTATTACCTCTGTGTCCTATTCTCCAGCCAATTCTTTACCCAGGCTGTCATCTTGGGACCCACCCCAGGCTGGCTAACTTGTATATTAGTCTTTTGTGAGGGACTGTGTCAAATGCCTTGCTAAAGTCTAGGTAGGCCATGTCCACAGCCCCTCCCTGGTCTACTACTTTGGTCACCCAGTCAAAGAAATCAATTAGATTCATCTGACATGACCTTCCCACTGTGAAGCCATACTGCCTTGGGTCCCGTGCCCCACTGGCCTCTAGGTACTCAACAATTCTTTCCTTCAGAAGTGATTCCATCACTTTCCCCACCACAGAGGTCAAACTAACAGGTCTGTAGTTTCCTGCCTCTGTCTTGGTCCCACTTTTGTGAAGTGGACTCACATCCGCCTTCTTCCAGTCCTCAGGTACCACACCATCCTCCCATGATTTGTTAAAAAGGGTAGTCAGTGGTGTCACTAGTTCTCTGCTTAATTCTTTTAGAATTCTGGGGTGAATTCCATCTGGCCCCATTGCTTTGTTCACCTTCAGTTTTAGGAGTTCTTTCAGAACTCTTTCTTCTGCGAAAGGACTGGGATCAACCCCTCTCCAGAGTGCTTCTGTTAATTGGATTAGGCACCTCCCACTTCCTCTTTTGTGAATACTGAACAGAAGTATTCATTTAGTATCCCTGCTTTTTCACTGTCACTCTCTGCCCACCCATCATCCATTCTATTCAGCCTCACTATCCCTCCCTTTGTCTTTCTACGCTCCCTGATATTCCTATAAAAGGTTTTATCCCCCTTCTTAACTGAGTTAGCCATCTTTTCCTCAGTTTGTGCCTTTGCTATTCTGACTACCCTCCCTGCTTCCTTCTGCCTTAACTGGTACAGTTCTCTGTCCTGCTCCTTCTGTGTTTCTTATATTTCTTAAATGCTATCTTTTTCTCCCTAACCTTCACCACCACTTCTTTTGAGAACCATAGTGGCTTTTTCTTTCATTTTGATTTATTTATTTGCTTCACACAAAGGCTTGTTGCCTCTGTGATGGCAGTTTTGATATTTCCCCAGTGTTGCTCCACCCCCCCTTCTAGCCTGTTTGCTAGTGCTTTTCTAAGGCACTCTCCCATCTTGCCAAAGTCAGACCGCCTGAAGTCCAGAACCCTCACTTTTGTATGGCTTGACTCTGTAGCTGAGTTTATCATGAACCACACTGTTTGGTGGTCACTTGTTCCCAAATGGCTACCCACTTCTAGATCTGAGATCCTCTCACTGTCCCCGTTTGAGAGTACGAGGTCTAAGATTGCTCCCTCATGAGTAGGTTCCAAAACTAGCTGTTTGAGGCATGCCACCGGAAGGGCATCAAGAATGGCCCTGCTTTTGGATGTGGCTGCTGCAAAGGTGCTCCAGTTAACATCTGGCATGTTTAGGTCCCCCATCAACAGTATCTCCCCTTTCTGTGCCATTGTAAGTATCCCTTCTATCATATCCTTGCCCATTCCTTCCCCCTGACATAGGGGTCTATATACAACCCCTGCGCGGATTGTGGTGCCATTTCCAGTCTCTAAGGTGACCCACAGTGCCTCTTCTCCTCCCTGTTTACTCCTTTGTTCAGTTGCTTTTATCCCTTCCCTTACATAGAGAGCTACACCCCCCCTCTTCTGCCCTCCCTGTCTCTCCTGTAGGTTGTGTACCCTGGTATGTTAACATCCCAGTCATGGTTCTCTGTGTACCATGTTTCTGTGACTGCTACAATATCCAGGCATCCCTCTTTCATCAAGGCCACCAGTTCAGGGAGATTGTTGCCCAGACTACAGGTGTTGGCACTCATTACCCTCCATTTTTTGATGGCCTTACCCCTTTTTGCCCCATTTCTGGCCTTATTGCATTTGTCACTTTCTCCATTTATCCCTGCGCTTCTCCCTATCGACATCTCTATGTTGGTGTCTACCTCACTTAGTACCCTGATATTTTGGGGGGCTAGGATTTCCCTGCTCCTTTCCAGTGCCTCCCCCTTGGCTAGTTTAAATGCTTGTCAATGAAGTATTAAAACCTATCACCTAGGATTCTAGTTCCCCTCCTGGACAGATGCAGACCATCATGCCAGCATAGGTCTGCATCCCTCCAGGTAGACCCCCAGTCCCCAATGAAGCCAAATCCCTGAGCTCTGCACCACTTTTTCAACCACTGATTGAATCCCATGGTGTGGAGCACCCTAGCCTCATCCATGCCATAGACAGGCAGCACCTCCGAGAAGGTTACCATGTGTTCAATTTGACTAAGGCCCCTCCCCATCTCCACAAATGCTTCTTGCACTGCTCTGATCCCTTTCTTAGCCAGGTCATTTGTCCCTAGGTGGACAATGACTTCCAGCTCCCTCCCCTGTGCAGCTGCTCCTGGGATCCTGAGGATTCGCTACCTGTCCCTCCAAGTCATGGCACCAGGCAGGCACCTTACATCCCTCTCCCCTTCCTCCCCCAGTTCTACCTTCCTAACAATGGAGTCCCCCACCAGGAGTTGTTTCCTTCCCCTGTGGGGTCCCATGCCACCCTCCTGTGGGTCTCCTTTGTGGAGGTTCCCAGCATCCTCCTTGGTAGCCACTGTGGGTGCCTCCATAGAGGAACCACACTTTTCCAGAATGGCATAGAAATTGTGGAGAGGTACAACTGGAGGGATGCGCCTCTGTTCCACCACCTTCACCCTCCCTGAGCCCACTGTGGTCCAACCACTCCTCTTTCTTGGCAACCTCTGAGGCAATGGCAGTGACCCTGGTGGTCCCTGGGTGGGAGAGGAGGTCCCACAAATCCTGGCCAACTCCAGCGTGGAGATAAGCAACCTCCTCCCTTAGCCCAGAGAGGTGTCTGCAGATGGGACAACACTGCATCCTCCAAAACATCTCCCAGAAGACTGCTGCTCCACAGCCACTGCACTGCACCACTTCCATCATGTCTTTTTTTCTGGCCCCCTAACTGTTATTTGGAATACTTACTCTTTCCTCTGTTTGTTTATTTCTTTTTTCTTCTCTCTCTACTTACTTACTGCCTCTGCACCCTTTTAGCTCCTGATCTTCCTGTTCTGAGACAAGAAGTTCCTATATTTCTCAGTAGTCTCCTTACTTGCTCAGAGTCAGACCTCCAGCAGCTAGGGGGGATGGACAGCTGCTCTTACCCTCCTAGGATGGTGAGTCTTTGGTGGCTCTGTGATCACTCACTTCCTGTTCCCAAACAGGAAGTTCCTGTTGTCAGTTAAAACCTGTGCCTATAAAAGTAGAACTGGTTTAGGTTGGGGGGTGGAGGGAAGGGAAGGAGGCCAATATAGTCCCAGTAGATAAGTTTTAGTTATACCAGTAGCTCCTTCCTCCTGGTGTTCTGTCTGTTCTCTGGCAGAAGCTATCTAGAGCTGTGTTTATATCTGGTCTTAACCTGGTTCCTTCTAGCTAAGCCACTCCCCCTACTTTGCAAATTTTTCTACACTTAGTTAATTTCACAGATAACAATTCCCTTCTGACACCTGTGACAAGCACCTAGATAAGTACACAGATAACACAGATAACAATTTACTTCAACTACCGCTGACAAACACACCAGCTCCTTTGTTTGTTTGTTTTTTACCCTTAATTGAAGGTCCCAGTACAAGAGATCTAGTTCTTAGTCCCAGTAGAAAAATTTTAGTTATACCAGTAGCTCCTTCCTCCTGGTGTTCTGTCTGTCCTCTGCTGTCCTAAGGGGAGGAGCTGAGCCATCCTGTCCAGCTATTAACCAGAAATTCTTCACTTTTGTCAGAGGTTCTCCAGGGAAGTTGCCCATCGTGCTCCCTGCAGAGCTAAGAGACACAGCCTCTGTCTCCAATTGGCCATCAGTTCCTGAAGGGACCCCCAGAATGAGGGCCACACAGCAGGAGGGTGTCATATTAGCACATCAGTGTGGAGTGTCTGCAGGCCAAGCTGCTCATGTCCCCTAATCTTGGGCACAGGCTAAAAGTAAAGTTGTCCTACATTGATCACATCTACACAAAGTTTCTTCTATGCTGAGTTTTAAAGTGTTTCTGCAGCACTGTATTATTCATATTTACATGTGTTTGCTGATGTTACTGCTCTTCCCATTATTTCCCTGAATAGCCTCCTCTGCCTAGTGCTGTTAGCCTGCGTTACACTGGACACTAATTCAAGTCCTGTTTTAGCTTGCAGTGTCTGTTATGACAGTATCAGTTTTAGTGTATTTGGTTTTCTCTACCCCCACCCTTTGTTGTTATAACATTTTGTAATCTCATCCTCCGATCACCTCACTGTCCTTGCCTCTTCTGCACTTACAGTAGTGTTGGATGTGAGTTAGATAGTGATCCACCGTAGTGGTTGGAGGAGTGCTTCAGTCACTGTCTTCACTGTAACATCAGCATACTCAAGGGGATGAGGGGGGAGATAGGCTATGTGCACTAGGAGGAAGGACATTTTTCTTATCTATTGTGTAGCTGGAGGGAAGAATTTTGGGATGGGCTGCTACATGGTCTGGGGAAAGGAGTTATTTTTCTTACCTATTGTGACTGGGTAGTAGGCAGGACAGTCGAATGGGTGCTGTGAGGGTGAGGGAATGATATTTTTATTGAGTATTGGCTGGGTGGGTGAGAGGGAAGAGGGTGAGATAGATGCTGTGAGGATAGGAAAAGGGTATTTCTTTAGAAATGAATTACCCAAAGTCACTCTTCACATATGAGTTGGCACTTTAAATACTTTTTTACTGTGAACTTCTGATTTTGCTTTGTTCTAACTACCCAAAGTACTATGTGAAGTACAGAAAATTTGCACCATTTCCATGAAGTGCAGCTTCTGGCATTTTACATACCAAGATAAGATAGGATAGGATAGTATAGTGTAGTATAGAAAAGGTATTTTCTAAGTCTCTGACATATCTGGGTATTAAAGTTTCTAGAGACATGGGTACCATGATCAAAGAGAATATTGGTGTTGTAATTAAGGCGATTACTGGAGATATGGAGAGATGGGGCCTGTTCCCATTTTCATTGTGGGGGAGATTAAATGTGGTAAAAATGAATATTTTACCGAGAATCTTATATCCAATGGGGATGTTAGGGGGATATCTACCGAGAACATGGCTCTCCAAACTCAAGAGTTTAGTGAACAGGTTTCTGTGGAGGGGGAAGAATATTCATAGGTCCTATTCCAAATTGACTGCTCCTAAGTCCAAGGGAGGGCTAGCTGCCCCTTCCTTTTTTCTATATTATATAGCATTCCATTTGAGTAAATTGGCTTTTTGGTACAAAGAACTTGACCCCTCGGACTACACTCCTGTTTGGCTTAGTATAGAGCAGTACTTGGCGAGTAGAGTTAAATGCTCTTTAGGGGCCCTGATTTATACCTCCCCGGTCCATCTGCCTAGGTCCATAAGGAATAACCCTATGGGATGGTCTCTTAAGGCCTTGCTGCAGATGCAAAAATATCTGGGAATAAGATGGTGTCAATCAGTGGACCAACCCATTGTAGGCAACCCACAAGTTAGGTTTGGTGGGACACCGATATCCTCTTCCTTTTGGCCTCAATTGAATGGCTCTAAGGTCTCGGATATCTGGGTAAATGGGAGACCGCTGCTATTTGCCCATTTTCAGAGCATCACTGGGATGTCTGAGAAAAATACTTTCAGGTATGCTCAGGTTAGTAAATCCCTTAGCACTTTGAATGCCCTCTTTCCGCTGGTAGACTGGTCGGGTCGGGAAGCGGCTGTACTGTTACAGGTAGCCTCTCAGTCCCACCCGGTTTCCAGGTGTTACAAAACTTTACAAACATTAGACTTCAGATTACAATCCGGGGTCTGCTGTTACTGGGTTTACGAATTGAATATTCCCGAAGATCCGATCCTATGGGGTAGTCTATGGCAGACACTATACAGATATGTTAAACAGGATAGACTGCGGTTAATTCATTTTAATATTATGCATAATATCTACTGGACGCCAATGAAATTGTTCAGAATAGGAAGGTTGACCTCGCCACTTTGTGGCAATGCAAGGAGGTTATGGGTTGTCTTCATCATATGTTATGGAATTGCCAAAAAGTACAAAAATTTTGGCAATCGATCAGAGAAACACTGGATCCCATCTTGGGATTGGAGTCTTTGTTTACTCCAGAGGTATGTTTGCTAAATTATCTCCCCAGAGATACACCTAGAGCTAGGAAAGCATATATGTTACTAACCTCAGCAGCGGCTAAGTTGGTTATTGTCAGGCATTGGCTAGATGACATCCCCCCTACTACTTTGGAATGGTACAGGGAGATCATGCTCGCCCTTCAACTGGAAAGACATATCGCCTCTATGCAGAACAGACTAGCTTCCTACTCAGAATTGTGGGGGAATCTTGAGGCCCTTCTGGCACTCTGGAAAGATGGATAGTGTGGATGAACCCTGAGCTCTAAATGTATAAGTAAGTAGTGTGGTCGGGGGGGGGGCACTTGACACCTGGTATTGTTATGCTATTGTAATGCTGGTTGTTTTACTGTGGTGTTCTGAAATTTAATAAAGTATATTAAATTACAAAAAAAAAGGAAAGGTATTTTATTTTTTTGTCCTAAAAATCCAGAGCTCCATACAAATTATATAACTAACAAAACAAAATATATAATCATAATCATAATCATCTTTATTTATATTGCGCCTTTCAGATATCATAGAGTATAAAATAAATAAAAACAGCAACAATAAATACATATTAAAATTCAAAGGTAATTACCTAATTAGTCACAGTATGCCTTGCTCCACAAATAAGTCTTCAATGCCTGCTTGAACCCCCCCAGAGTCACGCACTCCTAAACCAGATGGGGTAGAGAATTTCAAAGGGCTGGGGCTGCGTACATGAATGCTCGGGCCCCTGAAGATTTTAAAACTACTCTTGGAATCTCTAGCAAACCCTCATCTTCAGAGTAGAGCAATCACTCAGGGCAATAAGGGAACAGAAGCTCTTTCAGGTAGTCAGGGCCAAGTCTGTGTAGGGCTTCATAAGTCAGTAGTCCGACTTTGAAGGTAATCCACCATTGAACTGGCAGCCAGTGCAGTTTGCACAGCACGGGTGTATTATGGGAAGTCTGAGGAGTCCTCATTAACAACTGGGCCACAGCATTCTGCACCAGCTGCAAGCAGCAGATATCAACCCCCGGAAGCCCAAAGTAAAGGGAGTTGCAATACTCAAGGCGCGAGGTCACAAAGGCGTAGATCAGTGTAGGAAGATCACCAAACGGAACAAGGTGCTTGATCCTAGCGTTGTTCCTAATGTGGTAAAAGGAAGACTTAATGACAGCTGACACCTGAAATCATAGTGTCAGCCTGTCGTCAAGTATCACCCCTAGGTCCCGCACCCATTCAGAGGTTGGGAGCTGGGAACCCCCCAGGAAAAGCCCCGAGAGGTGACCCACCCCTGACCCCCCTACCCAGCGTCCTGGATCCACAGCCATCACCTCAGTCTTCCCTGGGTTCAACCTCAGCCAGCTGGAATTCATCCAATCCAGGATTTCAGTGAGGTAGTTATTAAAAACCAAGCATGCTCCATCCTGGTCAGGTGCAAAAGACAGGTTGAGCTGGGTATCATCAGCATAGCAGTGAAACCTCAGCCTATACCATCTTACAATGTCTCTGAGGGGCAGCATATACACCATGAATAACATGGGGGACAGCACAGAGCCCTGAGGAACCTCACATGACAGAGAGAATGGGTCAGAGGAATAAATCCCTGACACCACCCTATGAGTTCTGCCAGTGAGGAAAGATCTAAACCATCTGAGAACTGGACCAGTCAGGCCACAGATGAACCTCAGGTGCTCAAGCAGTACCCCATGATCCATGGTGTCCAAAGCTGATGAGAGATCAAGAAGCACCAAGATGGACCAGTTTTTTCGATCTCTCGCCATCAGGAGATCATTGAGCACCCCAACCAGTACAGTCTCAGTACTATGCCTCTTTCAAAAACTGGATTGGAGAGGTTCATAGATGCTATGGCTGGTCAAATGGTTCTCCAGCCATACAGCCACTACTTTCTCAATTACCTTCCCCAAAAAGGGGAGGTTAGAGATAGGTCTATAGTTTGCCAGACAGTCTGGGTCCAGAGAAGCTTTCCTCAAGCGGGGGTGTCACCACTGCCTCCTTCAGGGAGCTAGGAAACTCACCTGACTCAAGGGAGCACCAGACTATCTGCACCAAGACCGGGCCGATAACATCACAACAACCCATAATCAGGGAAGCTGGGCCTGGATCTAAACTACAGCACATAGGGCACATACCCTGGACAATCCACATAACATCCACGATCTCCAGCCGGTCAAGGTACTCCAAGAGAACTGAGGAACAGTGGCCAAGCACTGATCATCAGCAACCCTCATGCAGTGTGTTGATCGAATCTCTGCCCTGATGTCGGCCAAATTATCAGCAAAAAACGAGCAAGCTCCTCACACTCCAATTGTGAAAAAGCTCTCCAAACCTGCAGACAGGCTGGGTTGCACCACCTGTCTATGGTTCGGAAGAGCTGAGCTGGTCGGTTCTGAGCGGCAGCAATCTCCCTGGACAGGAACTCTGCCTTCTTATGGGATATTGCTGACTGATTGAGATGATAATGCTCTAGCAGCCTAAGATGGTCAACCTCCAGGGCGGATTTCCACCAACAATGCTCTAACCTTTGTCCTAGTTGTCACAACTCCCTCAAGGTCCCATAAAACTATGGGGACCGAGGGCAGAGGAAGAGAGGATGAACATGGACAGGAGCAAGGGAATCCAAAGCAGTAGTAATGGCCCCATTATAGGCCAGAACCAAAACCTCTGGGTCCCTGCTTGCCGTAGGAAATTCTGATAGATCAAGCACCGCCGCTAGGCCATCAGGGCACAAATCTCATAAAGGGCGGAACCTGATCATCTCCACAGGGGTAGGCCTATGAAGGGGGGTGCAAAAATTGAATCTCATAGTGTAGTGATCGGACCAACTGATGGGTTCCACACCCACATCAGAGGTCTTGATCCCCAGGAGGAAAACCAGATTGAGAGAGTGGCCGTGTTTATGAGTAGCAGAGGTAACGATCTGTGTGAGGCCCTGTGATATCATCAACTGGAGGAAGTGCTGACCAAATTGCGAGAGTCACCCAGGACCATCAGCTTGGGTGACTCAAATGCCAGGTCGACAACAAAGTCCACTACTTCCTGAAAGAATAGATTCTTATCCCCTGGTGGATGGTAGATAACTGCCACCCTATAACCTACACCTGCTACTACAGCACACTCAAGAAGTCTAGCATCCTCAGCTGGTACATTAGTGAGACCCAATTCAGTCTTGAAACAGACCGCAACCCCCTTCCCTGCGGTCCAATCTCAGGTGGTGAATTACTGAAAACCCATCTGGAATTGCGGCTTCAAATATGGGGCCCGCGTTTTCATCTAGCCAGTTTTCGGTGATGCACACCAGATTTGTTGTCTCCCACAAGATCCACAATAATTGTGGTCTTGTTCTTAAAAGATCTGGCGTTGCATAACACCGCTTGAGTTGGATGGGACTCCTGGGCCACCCTAACCACCTGCCAACCAATAATGGTGGTGCCCTTGGGTATGGAGACTAAACATGGAGGACCATGTTCAAGACTCCATTTCACCCCAGGGCATCTCCTGGACTTAACAACCCCAATTCGAGTGCCCTCTCACCTAACCTCATTGTCCATTTCCCACCCCACCCCACCCCTATGGACAATGCCCAATGTTCTAACGCTGATAAGTAGAGAGTAGTAAAGATGGGGGGAAAGGGCAGAGAGCACGGAGAATGGAGGCTGAGTAGAGCATGACCTGGGGGGGGTAGATCTATAACACATGTCACAGGCCCAAGACACAGAGCAAGGAAAAAATTCTAACAAAAAGAAAATTTAAAAAAATATACACAACTTCAAAAATACCCTAAAGAAAACACTAAAAATAATCACTCAAATCTAAATATACCCCCTTTTTCGAAACGCCCTGCTCACTCTCACCAGGAGGGGAGAATTGCATAGAAACAAATTAAGCTAAGGACCCCGCCCAACCTTATGAAACTCTGTTACAACAACAACAAAAAAAAACAGATTATACTTCATAAATACAAATAAACACAATAAATAATAAACCAAAAAGGATGTTGTCATCATCAGAAATCACTTTCAGGAAGTCCAGATTATTAAATAAAACTACACAGATATAATTAAGAACACCTCCTCTCACAAGATGCACCAGAAAATGTAAAATTGCATTTCCAGCGTCCAGCAGAAAGTAAATAGACAATATAATTTGTAAGACACCCAGGTTCTCTCACTACCTGGGTGCCAAAAATGACCGAACACTCTCGCTGCTTGGAACACAAAAAGATTTTTGCCAATTTCCCAAGAAATATACTTCAGACAGCAAGAAGCATCCACTAAGTCTCTTTCAAAATCCAGTGCTCTAACAATCCAGATTCCAAGACAACAGAGTCCCTTAAGGCCCTCCAGTGAGGCCTAGCCACAGAAAATGTCAGGCCCACCACCTCGGCACCTCATTCCATGCCAGCCCACTAGCAGGCCAGTAAGGAGCCTTGGAGAAATCTTGGGCCACCAGCTGACTCCCCAGCTCAATCAGGCCCAAGCCTCCTGGGTAGAAGCAGACTCCCATGACTGCCACCCACATTTACAGGGTCCATAATCCAGCGTAAGAGACTCTGTGTATATACACTAAATGCCACCAGCAAAAACAAATCAAACTGATGAGTCTTATAAATAAAGGAAAAACACACAGCTTCCAAATTATGCAGTCTTTGCACTCTTCCTTGCGCTACAAATCCATAAACATTACCAAGCCCTCAATTAGTAGCAAACCTGAAGAAGGCAAATGATTTTACCAGGCGATGTCTCCCATGTAGCAGTCCCCACGATAGCCAACAATCCTCAGCACAATCCACACACAGTCTGCAGCATACCACAGGATTGAAGGCAGTTAGAAACATGCCCGGAGATCACCACAGAGGAAACAAATGCCAGGAAACCAGCTCAAATAATCCTGTAACAAGCAGACTGTTATCCGAAAGGGCACACAGCTGCAATTCCCTCATAACAAACAGTGCAGGCAGGCAAAAAACTCTTCAACTAAATAATGGCTGGATTAAAACAATTCACAATTAAGTCCTCCTTAGCTCTCAGGCAGAGTAGTGGGAAAGCGACCATGACTTGCAATACTAGGGTTATTCAAAAACCCCGAAATTAAAGCACTAGAGACAAAATAAAAAAAAAAAAGAGAAAAGAAAACAAATAAACAGCAAATAAAAATTACTAAACTACTGTGCTAAGACATATTAAACTGATGGCCAGCCCAGCGTGGCTGCCAGGATGATGGCTGGAGAGTACTCCCAAGTTCCGTGCTCCATACCATTTTTTTTGTACATTCTATTTATTCTGTCCTTGCCACAAGGGGAACTTACCCCAATCAACCTTGTGCACAGGATCACAACACTCCAAGCACCTACCAGCCTCCACCACAATCTGGCTGAAGTAGGGAGGACCATGGCTAACTCCCATGGAGGGGCCCTCCAGGGGAGAACGGGAGGGAGACCACATCACCCTTGAGACCCCGCCCCTCGAATCAAGCTTTGTTTGGAGGTGATGGAGTAGTATCCTGTTGAAGGCATCATACTTGTGGCCCAGAGGGTTTTTTATGTAGAGTTAATCCCCTGGGACACAGACATGAAATGACGTTTGAGCACGTAGTGCTGATGACTGCCGCCATCCCACCCCTTCTATGGCAATGCTCCTTGTAGTGCCCCCGATCTCAACTGGAGGCCACAATAGAGCGATGCAACCCAAGAAACCTACCCCAGGAGAGTGGAGCAGTCTTCCGGATGCTCAATCCTCTCCTGCCTCTGCTGACTCCTGGCATCCCTAGTCTGTTCCAAAACTGGGTAGCCGGTGTGGCGCAAGTTGTGACGTCCAGTGCCTCAACCCTCAGTGCCACCAGGCTGGCCCAACAAAATATATACAAATTGAAAGAAAGAAAGAATTTTAGAATCCTAAAATATGGAACAGCAACCTATATGTAAAATGGCAGAATAATATATGTAAGAGTGGATTTAGGCGATGGGCCAAGGAAGGCAGAGCTGAAGAGTCACTCACAAGCCATCATTTAAAGTGGTTCAGGTCTGAGTTCCTCTGGACTGACAGCAGGAATAAATTTCACAGGACCAAGGCCACAATTGAAAAAGCCATGTCCCTTGCTACTTTAAACTTAAGCAGAGGCAAAAAAACAGCCCCTGATCGCTGAGCTTAGGGGTCTTTTTGAACAATGGGAGAAGGGTGCTCGCAGACTCCATTTAGTGCCTTGAAAGTCAAAACAATCATTCTGTAGCCTATTATCTGCCTTACTGGCAGCCAGCACAGATCATGCAGGGCCTAGGTAACATGGTCTGACCACCAGAAGGAGCTTAGAAGTTGAGCTGCAGCATTCTGTATCAGCAGATGGTGTTGAATCTGGCTACCAGGCAGGCCCTTATAGCGCACACAGCAGTAGTCAAGACATTAGAAGATGAATGCCTGCACCAGAAAAACTTGGGTCACCTGGCTCTAAAAAGGGGCACAATCTAATAATATTTCTAGAATTGTAGAAGCAGCTCCTAACTAGCTGGTACCTTGGATTTCAAGGTCAACCTTTTGTCAAGAACCACACTAATGCTGCAAACCATCCGTTCAGCCACACTTTGAATCCCATACAAGATGGGTAGACTGCAGACCTCTCTCTGTTTTCCAGTTTATTCATTCCCATATGTCTTATCAAAAGGTTTCAAAATCAGGTAGCCAGAATCAGAAGAGACTGCCCAAGATGTCAAGTAGAGAGCTGTTGTTTAGTTTTGTATCCTACCATTAGCCGATCAGCAAAGTCCATCCACTGGCCACAAAAAAGAGAAGGAATTAAAAAGAAGAGTCCAACTTTGGTGAATTTTCCAGACAAAATTGACCTCATGGAAATGTTTTTGCCTGGGCTATACCTAGTACAGTGCTTTATAGTGCCCCAGTAAGTATTGCTGCAGTGATGCCTGTGAGTGCTGGACAAGGAAAACAAGTTGCCCCCCACCCCAGCTGGGAGAGCCAAAGCTGTTGGAACATGATATTTTGCCCTTGGAGGAAGTAGCAACATTCCTAAAATATTGATAGCCACAGTGCAATAAATGTAAAGTACTTTGGATACCATTTGTTTGAAAAAGCAGTCTTTTGGAAAAAACTATGATGGACACAGGGAAGCAGAGTTAATGAGGCAAAAAAGCAGCAGATTGGGAATAGATTTTTAAAGGCCCTCTGGAGGTGCATGACAACTTGGATCACAATTTCAGTGTAATTGCACTACTTGCATCAAAATCCTAGAACAAATAAAAAGTGGTCTAACTTGTCCCAAGTGCTGCAACTTACATTGTGCTTAGGAAGTTACATATACCTCAAAATAATAGTGCATGCATCATTTTTTTTTGCCATAAAGCAGGTAAACTGTTGCAAATGTGCCAAAATGGAAACATAGAAACATAGACAATGATGGCAGAAAAAGACCAGAGGTCCATCCAGTATGCCCAAATTCCCTGTAATCCCCGGAATGTACTGTCCCTCCAGGGTGTTAATCCTCCCCATTCTCCTCCTTGTTCCTGTCACCCTGGGAAGCCACTATTCACTTCATTCTGTCCCAGCCCTACTTGAATCCCCTGACTGTCTTTGCACTCACCACCTTGGCTGACAGACTTTTCCAAGGTTCCACTACCTTTTCTGTAAAGGTGCACTTCCTCATGTCCCTCCTGAACCTCCCTCCTGTTAATTTCCATTCATGTCCATGTAACCGTGAGTTGGTATGCAGGCTAAATAGTTTCCTACAGTTCACTTTGTTAATTCCTGTAAGGAACTTGAAGGTCTCTATCACATCTTCCCACTCCCTTCTGGTCTCCAATGAGTACATATTTCGTGCCTTGAAGTGCTCCTCAAAGGATCTACCTTGCTGGTCCTGAATTATTTTTTTTTATTCTGCACTGCAATGTCTCCAACCTATCCATATACATTTCTAGGTGAGGCCTCCAGAACTGGGAGCAGTACTGCAGGTGAGTATCATGTCATTACCATGCAAGCAATTACGTACAAGCAATACCGCATGGACATAATAGCGCAAACAAAGATATCGCGCTGTACATTCCATCGAAAGATGATTACAGCGTAGATCAGAGCATGAATTACAATGAATTCGCATGGACTCTGAGGCAAAATTAAAAACATATCTAGTCAAACTTGCCATATTATTTATTAAGTGCAAGCCGAGGGATAATAGGGGTGCCTGCCTTCCTTGAGATTTTGGTAGCAAAAGAAAAGTGTACATTACCATTTACCACCAGGTTTCAGTCTTCATTCCTCACCCTGCCCTGGCAGCTTGAGGCTCACTTAGAGGTTAATGACCTGATGGAGTTCAAATGCTGTTTGGTTGCGAATTGTGAATTTTTCTACACAGCCCACCAGCACCAAAACAGGTCTACTCTGAGTTGGATCAGACTGGGTCTTCTGTTTTCATGGTGGGAGAGTGCTAAAAGCTGCAGTCCTAGTGATTGATTGCCATGGTCTCCATGGAGCGCCCCTCTTCAGATTAACTCTTAGTTGCAATTCGGGGCTAATATGCAGCATGCACTCATATTAGCCCCAAATTGCATTACACGTCTAGTCCTCCGTGATGTGCAAGTCACCACCTCCGAACTGCAGGTCACCTTCACCCACAACTAAAGCTCTGGTCATCCCAGCTACATGTGATCTTGAATTCAGCCTCCAAAAAGAAAAAAAGAAAACTGTGAGTAAAAAAGTACCCGATTATTTGAACTGTGAGACAAAGAGCAAGAGCTGGGCACAGGGTCTCTGTCTCTCTCTGTCTCTCTCTGTCTCTCTCTGTCTCTCTGTCTCTCTCTCTCTCTCTCACTTTCTCTCCCTTTTTTCTTCCCCTTGCCCCCGCCCTGCCAGTTGGGGCTTGTTGGATATAAGAAGGGCATTGAAGAGACCGCATTTTTTGCTGGATAGACTAGCGCTCAATTGCATCCACACTGTATTGCCTTGCGATGTAATGACTGCACTTTAATTACTGCACTGCTTTTTCTTGTCCGGTATTGACGTGGAACCCTCCAGGTGAGGCCTCACCAGGGATCTGTAGAGGAGAAGTATTACCTCTTTTCATCTGCTATCAGTACCCCTCCCAATATATCCCAGCATCCTGTTAGCCTTGAGATAGGCCTTGCTTCTCTGATTTGATTACATAAGTGAGCTGCTAATGATAACTCCCAGATCCTGTTCCTCAGCTGTAGTGCTAAGTCTCTCCCTTCCCATCCAGTACTCCACTTTAGGGTTCTTTTTCCCTTGGTGCATTGCCTTGCACATTTTGGCACTGAATTTTAACTGCCAGATCTTTGAACATCCATCTAGCTTTGTGGGTCTCTCTGGATTTCCCTTATTCCCTTGTCACTATCCACCCTCCCACATAATTGTGTGCCATCTGTGAAGAGGCACAACCTGCCCTGGATTCCTTCTCCAGTGTCATTAATGAACATGTTGAAGAGGACTGGACTCAGGACAGATCCCCCTGGAACCCCCACTCATATCCTCCCTCTCTTCTGATTTAACCCAATTGACCAACACCTCTGCTGCTTCCCCCCAGCTAGTTACCCACCCAGTTCATTATATTTGAAAACAGCACTCCACCACTTCAGTGCATTTATTTTCATGCAGTAGCAGAAAGAAATCAGGAATTACACCTGTGTCAAGACTTTTGAAAATCCAGCTGTGAATCTCTACAAGCTGTAAAGTCTGCTACCATAAAAGATAATGTTGCCATTATTAGAATAATAGAAAATATGGGCAATAGAATAAAAGGTAATATTCTGTGCCTAGTGAGGGGAGACTACAAAGGATTTTGCCAAATCTATAAGACTGAGATGATGGGTCTATCAGACATTGAGAGGAGAGGGTCAACTGTATCTGATGAGGATAAAGATATAGAGTTTATTAGAGCACAAAAGCTCTTATTGACCCTGAACCTGCAAAGGAAGTAAATTCTTTCTTAGACTCAAAGGACTCCTTGATGCCTGAGTAAATAATTTCATTCTCTTGGCACCTGTCTTGCTTTCAAGCAATGTTTGACCAAAAGGATAACTTTTCTCTTGCTAAAGAACTAAATACTTGAAGAGCTATATTTTAAATTTAAAAAGGTTTCTTTCAGACTGAGGACTTATGTATTGTGCAGTCTTTTTGCATGGTACTTAATTTACAGCAAGGAGAAATTAAAGAATTCAGTTGGATGTAGTTTGCTTTTGAGTCTTTAAACTCTGTTAGAGTGTGGGTAGCATCAGCTCCACCTATATGAAAATGTGAATTAATAAGGCAAATCACAGTGTTATAATAGTCTTGAAATTGCTAGTTAAGTGGTTTTACAACCCAAAAATGGATTGTAATTTTCTATTATGCACAAATGTGTATAACAGAACAACAAACAGCTGCAACCTACTGAATTTGCAACTCTACCATTTTTAAAACCAGTAAGTATAAAAAATTAAATACGGGGTGTAAAGTAACTTTTATTTACACAACCTCAGTTTGATGCCTAGTTAAACCTCTCCAGCTTTGCACTTATGGTTTAATTGGCATCATACCCCTCAGGTGTGTGAAAAAAAAATCTTGTTGCATACTGCTCCCCATGAATCATTTTATATGTTATTTACAGAATGACAAATGGCAAACTATTCTATTTTCTTATGGGATTTCTGATATGTAACAATTAGTACCTAATTCAATAAATTATAGAAGAGTTTTGGTAATCGGGAAAGAATATAGCTGACATCAGAGCAGACAACAATTATTCAACATTCCAAAATAAAATAAATCTCTATTTCCAGCCTCTGAGCCCGGGAGATCAGAAGGTTGTGGGTTCTATCCCCACACCAGACACTTGGGTTAAATCCCAATGCTGACACTGTAGTGCAGCATGAGGGGTGTGCTGCATTCCTGAGGTGCCATCTTTCAGATGAGATGTTAAACCAAGGTCCCATCTGCCTGTTCTGGTGGTAGTTCAGGTGGATGTTAGAGATCCCATGGCACTTCTTGAAAAGAGCTGGGGAATTTCCCCAGTGCCCTGGCCAAATTTCCCCCAATTCACTAAAAATATCACCAACAGCTTAATCTGGTTCAAGGTCAGTTGGCATTCATCTGTATCCCCCTCCCCTGGGTCGTGCCTGAAAATAGGCAGAATTTGTCTAGTGCACTTAGCCGGTCAACAAAAACTAATTAAACTAAGCTATTAGCTTCTTTATTGATATGGAAATCTACATGAATATGTAACCTATGTGCCTAAAAGTTGCATTTGTTTTAATCCTATTAAGAAACTGCAGTCATAATCCACTGTTTGTGACGTCACAATCTGCTGCTAGGAAATAAACTGTGATGTTGCAAGTAGAGATGATGCAAAGTTTTCTTAGCAAGCTAAGTTCTGATGAAGTTGCAAAATTCACCTTTATGAAAAACTTTGTAAACTACCCCCCTTCATCACTTTGCAATAACTTTTCCTGGGGAAGTGGTATTTCTTTTAGCTAAAGTTAGGAGAAGTCATTGGGATGTTGCAGCTTCACTGGCTAATCTGTTTGATTTTGCTTGAAAAAGTGTTACTTCATCTGCCAAAAACTTCAGAAGTCAGCACATCTCACTTCATTAATTTGGTAAACTTCACAAATTAGTTTGCAAAGCAAAGTGTGCCAAATTCTAGTTCCAAGCAGTGGACTATGACGTCAGCATTTGAATAGCATCAGGACAAACCGCACTGTAAAGGACATAGGTTTTGTATTCAAGAGGGGTGATGAATATATCCTTATTAACAAAGAAAATAATTGCTTAAAATTCTATTTTATTTTCGAATGCATGGTAATTGGGATCTGATGATGTCAACTGTCATTTTTTATTGGTGACTAGAAACCCTCTTTAATAAGTAGAATCCTAAATGGGTACCTAAATCTGTATTGCAGACATGATTTCTGTTTCATATATAATTATGGGACTAAAGGGCTGGACCACTCTCCAGTTGGTAAGTAGTTCCCAGGGCCCCGATTCACAAAGAAATTGCAGAGGCAATGCAAAATTTTGTGTAGCACTTTGCAGTTGCCCAGGCATCAAAAATTGCTATTCACAGTTGGACAGTGCACCGCGTTATCTGACTGTGAATAGAGGTAGTCCGAAGCAGCAGTAACACCAGTACCCCGGCACAGCAGCAAGGTGTCCGTCTGCAACACCAACATCCTGAGTTCAGGAACTGACACAGGAAGTCAGATAGCCAGCCAGGGTACAGGAATTGAGTGTCCCAGGGATGGCTGCCCTTCTCAAGGGGGAGGGGGGGATGTGTGTCTAGCACAAATCAGACCCGTCGGAAGCTGGGGTTTTTTGCTGCAACCAGCACTTATTCTCCTTGGAGGCATGTCAGACACTAGCATCATTGCATAGCATGCATCCTTCAGGGGAAGAATTGGTAAAAAATTGTGGTCGCCATCCATTATGCCCCACTTTGTATGGCCCCGATCACCCACCATGGCATTCCCAACCCATGACCTATCCCATTGTCCACTGTACTTGGCCAAAATACCATGCCCTACCCTGGGGGACAAGCCAGGGAGGCAATGCAGGTAGGCGACCCTGCCAGCATCCTTCTGCAGTCATCGCGGGTATGCACTGGTTAGATGGCCCTGCCCTGGTGGGCAATCCAGGGGGCATCGTGGGTTAAGAAGGTAAGTCCCAGGGGCTGAAGAGGACCAGGGGTTGGCAGAGGCTGAGCTGCAAGGTGGTACCACTGACAAAATAACAAAAAATAAGCAGTAACCCCAATACTGTCAGTGTTACCCCAGTAGCACAACCTTGACATGCAGCCAGGGGCATAGACCAAAAAGGGACACTGTTTCCAATTCACAAAGGCAGCCATGAAAATGAGCCCATTCAGCATGCAAGGTGGTAGGTGGCCATTTGTATGTCTATTATGGGCCCATTTGTATAGGCTACAATGAATTTAGCACAGCCCCCCCAGCCCCTACCCTAGAAGCAGTCATAGCCCCTGGTGGTAGTGGTCTCTCCTGCCAGTCACTGACCACCAGCACAAGAAAATGAAGCTGTCTCCATAGTAGCTAGTGCTTCTTCCCTCGCTGATCACCAGCCTGATGGTCTAGTGCTCCCCCGCTGGTCACCGAGCACCATCCAATAACAAAACTATAAGCTATTCCTGTGGTCCAGTGGTGCCCCCTCGCCGATTACTGGCCTGATATCAATAAAGATACTCCCTGGTGGTCTAGTGGTTTCTCCTCACTGATCACTGGCCCAATATCAATAAAGTTATACCCTGGTGGTCTAGTGGCCCCCCGCCAGTCACTGACTGCCACCAAATAACAAAACTATAAGCTATCTCTGATGTCCAGGGGTCCCCCCACATGAAGCCCTGCATGAAATAGTAATAGTATTCACTGGAAACTAGCAGTCCCTCCACCCACCCAATCACACACCTGACATATTCACTGGTGTCCAGTGTAATCCCCCCTGTATAGTCAATATAACCATTTCCCTGGTGGTCTAGTGAATTCCCATCCCCAAGCCCCAGGAAATTAACTAACATCTATTCCCTGGTGGTCCAGTGCACCCTCCCACCCTCCACTCCAGCAGGTAGTGTTCCACCATCCCACTCTCCCTCGTCCTGAACCCAAGCTAGTGACCAGCACAGCCCTCCTTTTTCCACTATGGTTGGCCACCAACTGAGCTGTCAATGAGCATGTACTGTATACAGTATGCACTAATTGACATTGATTGATAGCTCACAGTGATCCATCATTCCATGAGTGCATAATGTATACAGTATGTGCTCATTGACATTGATTCCATTAGTGCATAATGTATACAGTATGTACTCATTGACAGCTCAGTCAGTGGCCAGCTGTGGTGGACAAAGGAGGGCTGTGCTGGCTCCCAGCTTGGGTTCAGGATGGGGGAGGATCAGGGTGGTGTGACACTACCTGCTGGGGTACAGGGGTGGGGGGTGCACTGGAGGGCTGTGCTGGTTGCCAGCTTGGGTTCAGGATGGGGGATCAGGGTGGTGTGACACACCTGCTGGGGTACAGGGGTGGGGTGCACTGGAGGCTGTGCTGGCTCCCAGCTTGGGTTCAGGATGGGGAGGATCAGGTGGTGTGACACTACCTGCTGGGGTACAGGGGTGGGGGTGCACTGGAGGGCTGTGCTGGCTCCCAGCTGGGTTCAGGATGGGGGATCAGGGTGGTGTGACACTACCTGCTGGGGTACAGGGGTGGGGGGTGCACTGGAGGCTGTGCTGGCTGCCAGCTTGGGTTCAGGATGGGGAGGATCAGGGTGGTGTGACACTACCTGCTGGGGTACAGGGTGGGGGTGCACTGGAGGGCTGTGCTGGCTCCAGCTTGGGTTCAGGATGGGGGATCAGGGTGGTGTGACACTACCTGCTGGGGTACAGGGTGGGGGTGCACTGGAGGGCTGTGCTGGCTCCCAGCTTGGGTTCAGGATGGGGATCAGGGTGGTGTGACACTACCTGCTGGGGTACAGGGTGGGGGTGCACTGGAGGGCTGTGCTGGCTCCCAGCTTGGGTTCAGGATGGGGGATCAGGGTGGTGTGACACTACCTGCTGGGGTACAGGGGTGGGGGTGCACGGGGCTGTGCTGGCTCCCAGCTTGGGTTCAGGATGGGGGATCAGGGTGGTGTGACACTACCTGCTGGGGTACAGGGTTGGGGGGTGCACTGGAGGGCTGTGCTGGTTGCCAGCTTGGGTTCAGGATGGGGGGGATCAGGGTGGTGTGACACTACCTCCTGGGGTACAGTCCAGTGATCAGTGATCATGGGGGAAACCACTACTGCCAGGGATATTAATGTGTCAAACAAATCAGGGGCAGAGTCTTCCTAGGGATTGTCGACTCTAAACCTCACCCCATTAGGTGTGTATGTTTCTGCAGTGTATATAATGGGGTGAGCTTTAGGGTTAACAACCCCTAGGAAGACTCTGCCTCGGTTTGTTTTAGGAGTGGGGTTGGATTTTAGGGTTGGAAACCCTAAAGCCACATTTCTCTATTTTTTTTTCACTTTAGCCTGAACCATAAATATTGCATTAAACAGTTTTTTGAAAAGAATTTCCTTACTATTTGAGATAGCATAATCATATCCTTATTTTCCTGCACTGCCATCTCTCCGTACTTTCAGATAGTGTAATCATATCCTTATTAGTCTGACAGAGCGCAGGGCCCTTCAGGCTCTGTGATCCCATCCCTCCATAGATGCATCTATAAATGTTTATGTAGAAGCACAGGACCCTCCATTTGTAGGACAACAGCAAAAAAATTGTCAGCATAGCCTTCTTATTACCCCACCTCATGAACTCAGTAGTAAAAATTGTGAAATCCCTGTCAAAACATAATTTTACTTACTAAGCATGCCCAGAACAAGATTTTTCAAAATGGAATAACTTTGGAACAGATTGATATTTTTTTCACCAAGCCACCATAGGAAATCCTTATGAACTAAGAACTTTGTAACCTGGAAATGTCAAACAAACATACATTATAAACTATCTGGGCACTACGTGATGGCAAACAAAACTGCAAAAAACTGTGATTTTTTTTTACATTTTTTCATTATCCATATCTCAGAATCCACATATCCAACAGGACAGAAACTTGGCATGTGAAGACATCCACCCCCATGAGACCACGCATGAAAATGTTCATGTAAATCTGCTGAACAGTTGCAAAGATACTAAAGTGCAAAAATTGGGGTTTAATATTAAAATGCCTACTCAACCCTAAATATAGTGGTGCTACTGCTCCACTCTAATATAAAATAAAAACTGGAAAGCATTTTTTCACATAGGGAAACTAAGTTATAATTCACTGTTATAACCTGTGGGTTATAACAGTGAACACGTGCCGGGTTTCCCCCACTCCGCGCATGTACTAGCCACTGCTCTTCTTTTTCTTTGCATCAGCCTCGCTCCTCAGTGCTGGACAGTTCACCACCACTAGGGTGTTGGTGGTAAGTTTGTTTTTAAAAAAAATAATTAACTGGGCTAAAAAAATTAACTTTTATACTGGCTGCTTTAAGAACAAAAGTAAATATTTCTTTCATGAGCCACTATTGACAGCACTAAACCCAACCAGTCTGTAGTACAGTAGGGTTGCCTGTTTATTTTATGTAATTGCTGTGGCAAAACAAATTATCTCCAACAATTATATAAAATAAAGGTTGGGTAGGTGTGTAAAACTCAAATTTTACACACAACCTTGGTGTGAGTTGCCTTTACAGACCCCTTGAGCTTCACTCTTGTGATTTATGTGGCATCCCACACCTCAGGTGTGAGTAAAATTCTCATTATAACCACCTACCCAGCCATTATTCTATATATAATGTATGGACACTCAAGTGTTATAAGATTTTTTAAACCCCTTAGGAGTGTGATACTATATAAACCATGAGAGAAAAACCTGAATGGTTTATACAAGTATCACACACACTGAGGGGGTTAAAAAAAATAAAAACAACACTGATGTCCATTACTTTATTTTTTATATTTACTGGTTCAAGAAAATAGATGTTTTGATCAACATGGAAAAGTGACTCGCAGGGTTGAGCTCTGTAATACATGTTTGTGACATTACAAACACATATTATGGAATTTGACAGAAACTGGTTTTACGTTACCAGGTTAATATCAACCTAAACCAGTAATTATAAATACAATAATAGATATTGTGGGGGGGGGGAGAAGAATGCTATTGGTTAACTAGGATCTGCAGTTTATCCAATAGGTAGGGAAATGGGTACAATAGGTGGGCCAAGCAGTCCTTATCTGCCTTCAAACTCTATGTTTCTAGAGTGTGTCTTACAAGGGAGTAATACCATCGAGAGGGCCCCTTGTCCCCAGAACCTCAAGATAGTTTTACTCCCTTGTAAGACACACTCTACTATCTATCATTTTTTTAAATATATGGATCTGACTTCAAAAGTCCCTCGGCTCAACAACAGGAGCCCAACCACTACACTGAACACTCACTCGCTCAACAATGGGCACCTGATGACCACTCTCTCTCAGGGTGACAGGGCTCCAGTCATCAGTTTCGCTGGGAGTCCTACCTTTTAGATGATTTGCAGAGGTGCACAGTGGAGGAAGGATCTACCCGATAATCTTTTAAATGTAACAGAACAATAAAAAAAATTAAAATAAAACTCACAGCCCCAAGACTGCAATGGCTAGAAATGTGTCTCACTAAGTGAGATACAGCTGCCATGTGTTTCAAACTATTCTGCCAGACCACAGTCAAAGGGCAGTCAATAATAAAGCACACTTTGCGACTGGCACATTGCTTCCTGAGCGACTGCACTGGGCAACATAGCTCTATGGAGAGCAGCTAAGGGATAGAGCACAAAAAAAAGTCTTTCTGTGATAATACTATCATTCAGAGCTCCGAACAATAGTATGACACGCTTTGCATTACAGTATTATGGCTCTCCATTAATAGTATTATTACTTTCAGCCAATAGTATTACAAAACATTTTTGTATGGCTTTCTAATATATTAAAATTACAAATCCATATATTACAATACAATTAATTTTTATATGGCATTTTTCATTTAAAGCATACTGAAATGTTTCACTATGGGATTTTTAACTCACAAACAGAAACGACAGTATAGAATAAAACATTGAATATAACATTTAAGTAGGACACTGCTTAACAATATTTATAGTGGGGACTTAATATATATTAGGTAATACTAGAATAAACTTGCAAATAACAGATGGCAATTGATCACCTGAATTGTTAGGATTCATCTATTTATTTGTTTTGTTTTTGTTAACCAGGTAGGTACACTAAACAGTGATTGTCTTTTTTTCAGGCAAGACCTGAGAGATTACAAAGGACTGAGATAAGTACACAGGTCACCAAATACGTAGGAGTACTGTGTTGAATTACAACATATTATCAGACAAGAATTACAGCAACAAGGGATGATTCACATGATATGAGAAACACAACAGATGAATTTGATAAGTCCAACAATGTTTGTTAAGTGTAGAAGAGGCAGCTGCACTTGAAAGTACAGGTACTCAGGAGATGTTTGTGAAATGCATTTCAAAAGCCTGAAGTCGTTTCATATCTTTGGATCTCAGGAGGAATTAGGTTTCAGGTCCTGTTGGCAAAGTTTTGAAAAGCAGCTTCGCCAAGATGAGTCTCTAGTTTGGGTGCAACAAGCAGGTCAAGACCCGTAGATCTTAAGGCATAAGGGTGAATCTGCTTGTGAAGTAAAGTAGCAAGATATTGAGGCTGTTGGCTGTTCAGAATATTATAAACTGTGCGTCCTGTAGATAACTTATGCATAACAATAGGAAAAAGCCACTCCAGTTTCTCTTACAAGGAGCAATGATGGTCAAGCTTATTTGTTGCACGTGCAAAGTGACATATGTTATCATGGGTGATGTCCCATTTCCTTAGTGCCAGTTGAGAGGTAGAAGATGCATAAACAGTGATGGTATACATTAACTCAGGCAGTAGTATTCCCCTGGCAATAGATAAACGGGCATGTGAGGTGAGGTTATGCCTGATTCTATAGGCAACACCTAGACTAGTATTAACAGAGTTGCAGGTCTTAGATATATGCATTTGAAAATCAAAGGAGGGGTTCTGGTTGACACCTAGGTAACTGAAGGACTGCACAGCCTCTAGTAATGTGCCATTGTTACACATTATTGAAATGGGGTTAGGCAATTTCTAAGTTTAGGGGGAGAGACGAAAAGCATACTGTAGTTTCAGTTTTTGTCACATTCAATAGCAGCTTGTTTTGAAGTAGATAATTTTGCACTGCCTGCAGATCATGAATAAGCATGCTGTTTATATTGTGCATGTTCTTAGAACTAATAATGAGTATGAGATCATCCACATAAAGTATTGGAGTATCTATACTTAATAATAAAAATCTATTATTAAATATATTCATTAAATGTCTCTTTTAGCCAACTCAGATCACTCTGTTATCTGTCTTTGCCCCTTATGCCCTCTTACAGCTTTTCATTCACAGAAGAGAATCAAAGCCCAACTAATTGAAAGCAAACAAACCCTACTAAATTGGGAAAGCAATTAACTTGAACTCATGCTGACAATAGAACATAAAATAAGAAATATTTTTTATTCTATTTCATCAGATTTTCTCACCACGTCCCATCCTCTACCCCTAAGGATCCCTTTTCCCCATCTAACATCTGCTACAGAGCTTTCAGTTCCACAAGAAAGCAACTCCCTCTCACCTCACCAACCTACATGAATGGGTTAAGTTAATTTATTTTTAGTGGAAGTTTAAAACATCCATGAGTCAAAATCTGGTAGTCATCCCAATTTATGGAAAGTCAAAATACTTTCAGGATCCCACTGGTGGAAGTCAATATTCTAGGAAGGACCAGTTTATAGTTGTTAATTCAATATACAGTATTAGTGGTAAAATACAATTTGTTTCTGAAAAATACATCATTTCTGACTTCCATCCCTACAATTGTGGAAGTCATCACATTTTTTGTTTTGCATCTGGAAGTCAATGAATTCCTCCCCCTTTATTTCTGAAGTTTTTGCCTTATTTGTAGAAGTCAAATACTCCAAAAATTGAGTTAACTGAACTCCTGCCTACATATATCTGTGGTGGGGGACCTCCCCTGTGTGAATGGTCATCCAGTAAGGCATTTCACTATCCAGCTTACAGTTGGGGATGCAATTTGTTTTTAAGGTCCTATGTACGTTAATAGGCCTTATTCATAACAGAGCCCAGTACATGCCAGAGAGGGTGTGCACTGAGCAAACTGTGTGCCTCATACATGACCCCTGCCAGACATTCAGTATCAGGATTCGCAAACCCAGAAAGCCCACATAGTTCAGCACATTGGGCTGGACCAGCTTGGGTGGGGGGGGGGAGATTAACCTGGGCTGGATCATGAGCTTCCAGATAAGAAACCCAGAGTGGCCAGATAGCAGGTCCCCTGCTCCACAGGAGCATGGTTTCATGGGATATGGCAGTCTACATACAGACTGCAATCTCCCCCATTGCCTACTATAGTTATACCTGCCATAATCACATTGTGCTCCACAAATGACCCTCTCTGCCCAGCCCTCTATGGCGTGCAGAATGGTTGGGGTCCAAGGCTGTGGGGTGGCATCTAGAGATACAGTGAAATTTTATTTCACTAGTGAAATTCATGCGAAATAGGAAATTTTGTGAAATTTACGCATTTCACTGAAATTTTGCTGATGTGAAATGCAGAATTCTGTGTATGACAAAATTAAAAAAAATGCTTTCCCCTCTTCCGTCCACCCAACATGAAATCTTTATCCCCCCATTAAGTCCTCACATCCCTGGTGTCTAGTGGTCCTACCCCCTGGCCAATTGCCAGCCCACAATATGAAGAATCCATAATTTCAAATAGAAATAAATTTCCCAAATCCCTGGTGTCTAGTGGCCCAACCCCCCTGGCCAATCACTGGCCAAATGAAGAATGACTCCCACCCAGATTTACACCTGCTCACCCCACTTGTCTGTAACTGCCACCCTCTGGGACCAACATCAGTCATACTAATGCAATAAAAAAAAATTCTCTGGTGTCTAGTGGACCCCCCACCCCCTACCCTGTCAGGTTAATTCCCATCCCATCTAGGACCCCCATGGGCCACCGGCATAGCCCTTCACTCAGCTCCTTGGCCAGCAGCCAGACTGAGCTCTTTTACAAATAAACCTGACTCCAAGTCAGTGAGCCCTCTCAATGAATGAGCACGTGCATGCTCATTCATTGAAAGGGTTCACTAACTTGGGCTCATTTATAAAAGAGCTCAGTTGGGATACCAGCCATGGAGGTGAGTGGAGGGCTGTGACAGTGGCCCACAGGGGTCCTAGATGGGGGGGTGCAGCATGGGTGTAGGCAGACATACTCCAAGCACTCCATGGTGTGCAATTTTACTTAAGGGGGGTAGCAAATCAGCTCTGAACTGCTTCCTTTTCCCATGAAAACTAAAAGAAAATACTGACCCTTTCTGTAATTTTATTCATAGGAGTTGAAACTAGAAGGACTTGTCACTACTACTCTCTTTGCATCCCAAGGACAATACAACTTTACAGGCTCTGGGCTGGTATGTGGGTGTCTTAGGGAACTATTTATCGATGCATGGCAACAACCATTGTCATGAGATACAAAGTAGTATTTATTGTGCCAAATGAGGCAACAAACACAGTCCTGTTGTACATTTGTATATTGTCTGGCTACACCCGGGGGGGGTAGCTCACCCTAACAAGGGAGGGTGGGGTAGCAGTGAGTCCACGTGGTGTGCACATCTGAAATCCCTGGCTACACCCCTGGGGTGCAGGATGGGGTGGGAATAACTGGACATGGTGGGGGGGGGTCCACTAGACACCAGGGAAAGTTTTTTTTTTTTTTATTACATTATTTATTTTATTTATTTAGTTTTTGTTAACCGGGTAGGTACACTAGCCGTGAAATGACTATTTTCAGGCATGGCCTAGGATTAGCATGACTGATGTTGGCCCTGGTGGATGGCAGTTATGGACAAAATGGGGATGGGTGTGAATTTTGGGGGTGGCATTCTTCATTTGGCAAGTGATCGACTGGGGGGGTAGAGCCACTAGACACCAGGGATTCTGGAAATTTATTTTTATTTGAAATTATAGATGGGGGACAGGGCTGAATCTCGATGGGGTGGAATTCTTCATATTGTGGGCTGGCAATATGCTAGGGGGGTGGGACCACTAGGCACCAGGGATGTAGGGTCTTAATGGGGGGATAAAGATTTTCATGCTGGGTGGATGGGAGGGGAGAAATCCCTTTTTTTTTAAATATCATCATCCCCTCTGACTCTCAAATGCAGAATGCATTTATTTATTTATTTTTTATTTCAAAAGTTTCACCAGGAGAGACATACTGAGCTGTAAACAACTTGTTTCCAGAAGTGTCCAAGGGGAGAGGGAGAAATACATATCCATACAGCACAAAAATACTGTATTTACAGAGAATATACACACTTATTAAGGCACACTTTTATATAATATATCATAAATTAAATATTGAGTAATTTGCATTGAATGTACAAGAGCATATATACAGGAATTATTTACAGAAAATGCAGCAACAGCAGTAAGTAACATTTGCATATGAAAATAGGGGATGAACTAGGTTAGTGCAAGTGGTTAAGGGTAGTCTAGCAAAGGGTGAACAGTAGAGGAGGGAGAAAGGAGATGGTAGATCACTGAAAAGAGACAAGGGAGTTCCAGAATTAGGGTGGGTAGGTAGAGCTGGTAGGGGAATGGGGGGAGGAAGGGAGAAGGGGGGAGATATGTAGTATGAGAGTCAGGGGGTGGGGAAGAGAAGGGAGTGGAGAACCAGGAAGAGGAAGGTATGGGGCAATAATGGGGAGGCAGGGCAGTTACAGGAGAGGGCAGAGTAATCACGTATAAGACTGGAGAAAGAGCAGCTGGACATAGTAGAATGAATAGGGCCAGGGAGGGAGTTTCAGAGTTTGGGAAGGTGGAAAGAGAAAGTAGCTTGCCCAGCCGAGGTCAACCTGGATTGGAGAGTTAGAGAGTGGAGGTTAGAACTATATAGAGAGTAGGAGACGTTTGAAGGGGAGGAGAGAAGAGACATAAGGTGGGATGGAAGGGAGCCCAGCCAGTACTTAGCAATAAGGGAGGAGCAATAAACACATTTTGCCCATGGTTGGCAAAATTAGCATTTCGCAGGTGAAATTCCGCATTTTGCCGTGGGGGTATTTCACATTTCGCACCCATGAAATATTTCATGAAATGCAGGGATTATACAAAATATTTCGCTGGACAAAATTATTTAATTTTGCACACCTCTAGAGGCATCACAACCTCTGATCACCTGTTGAGAGGTGCATATCCATTATGTAAGCCCTATGGTTAGCATAAAAACCCCACACACCTGATACCAGCCTGGCAGATCATATCTGGCATTGTGCATGCTGTGCTCTGCTGGCCCAATGCTGGCACACCCACTACCCACCCCCTGCCCTGACTAGCCATGCAATCATACAGGTACAGGTGCAGGTGGCCCCAGGCAGGTGTGGACAGTGGAAGCAGGCCATTCATGCATCTGTGGGTGTCCTTTGGACACTCAGAGTATATGTATCCCAGCCTAATTTGCCACATATTGAGGCATGTAGGGCCACAGTGTGTTGGTACATAGGGCCAATAGTCAACTGAAGTTGTTGTACAGGATCTGCCTATGAGACCCATGCCAATACTCAACCATACACTGGAGAGAAGCTAAGTAAGGGTGGGTCTTCAATGCATATTTGCTTTCCCCATTAACCATTAAGAAACAGTCATGCATTCACAGATGCTGCAGACCCTCCCAAGATGTATTGCATATTCCCTGGGGGCTGTACTCAGCCTTCACCAGCACAAATCATGTTTCAACTGTTAGTGCATCTCCAGGCAAGATCTTGAATGGAAAGTAGATACATAAAAGAATAGGTAAATTATTTTGACATACATTGCAACCCTAAAGTTAAATTGTGCTACATCATCGTGCACATTCATTCTATTTAACATGACTTTCCAATATCCCCCCACAATTAAAAATATAATATTTAGACCCAATACTATTTATATTTCATTAATGCTCCATATTTATCTATCCAATTTTTCTTACTGAGGATATTTGCATGAAAACTGGATCTTAATATCCAGATTTCTTCACATCTTGCATTTCCCCCATAATACTCTGATTATGACATCACAATCTGTTACTGAGGAAATTATTATGATGTCACAAACAGAGCATTACAAGAGGAAAACAAGAGGAAGATATAACAACAAGGGGCTCAGATCCTGGTTTCATTTAAATGCCGTCTATGATGAAAAAGAATGAGGGAGAACATTAATATAATATAAGCTATACTGTGTCTAAACATCACATTTTAAAATGTTTTTCAGGATTTTGAAAAATCCTTTTAAAAAACATTAGACCGTACGGGGCGAATTCTCAAAAGGTTAGACATGACGCAAAGTGACTTGCGCCAACAAAATGGTGCATGTAGCACTTTGCACCATGAGTTGTGACATTTGGGATTCTGCAAAGCAGCCTGTGACATGTTGCAGGCTGCTTGCACCAAAATAGACTTACGCCATCATTTACGCCATAAACCCCCTGCAACATGATGCAAGGGGGCTTACAGCAGCAGTTGTGCTCTATTCAGAAAGGGCTGCTGCCAGATCTCCAAATTTGCAATTCTAAAACAACCCCCAGAGGACATCCATCAAAGTACATTTACACAAGGTAATAGCTGGTGTAAGTGCACTTTGCATCCACCGAAGATTGTGCCAATGTACCATCAGCTATGATCCCCAATCAATAGAATAAGCACTGCAGGGCTATGGAACCCCCCATGCCCCCAATCCCCCCAAAAATGTGTGATAAAAGCCCCAAGGGGCTAGTGCAAGAACATTTTGTATTACCATATACAAAAAAGTTATAAGACATAAAAATTAATTGGACAGGATGAGCAAATAAAGGAATGGGAAATGGGTAAAAAGGGGAAGAGGTGACAGGATAATTAAGGTAGAAGAAGGGGAAGGGGGCTTACCCTAATGGAGATATATAAAAGTTTACCTTTCTACAGGTACAGGGATATAGAGGAGAACTAATTGGAGTCAGCATTAGTTAAGCATTGTAATACCCCATGTCATTAAACTTTTGCACACTTTGTGTTCTAACTGCAATTTCTCAACCTGAAGTCCATGGTCCCTTGGAAACCAATGGAGTTTGACCCAAGAGACCTTGGCACATAAGGCATATAAGGCACAAATATCAAAAGCAACCTACTTTTTAAATATCATTATAATACATAGGCACTTTTTGTATATATGTAGGTCATATTTATACATTGTTAATTCAGGATAAAGTAAAAAACTGCTAAAAATTAAAACATTTGGCTTAGGGGATCTTTGAACATGTCTGGTCATGCCAGGTTGTTTGCAGACATATATGATAATGGCCAAGGACCCTCAGTGTCAGAAAGGTTAAGAACCCATAGAATTTAGCATGCATTTCAACACTGTTTGTGCAAAATGAAGATCCATTATGTAGGCTTTCTTGTTTCCTGTATAGGTCATTCCTGAAGAATTAATGTTAGAAAATTTGTTTCTAACTTCATTTTCTCTTTTTAATGTGCATACAGGATAACACTTCTGTTACACTTGCTGGCTGCATAATGACACAGTATTATTATTATTTTTTTAATTCGAGCTCAGGGACCCCCAAACCATGTTAAAGCTTTGATTCTATTGTCACTGCTTTGAATCAACTTAATGCCATCATTATATCAAAAATGAATAACTATATTCCTTTTAAAATGGTCCAGTGTAGGTCAGATCAGCCTGTGTATCACATTTATGCATAACTTCTTTACTGCATGAAAGGTAGGGTAATAGACCTCAAACAAGTGTAGGGCTTATGGGCAGAGTCCTTATCTGCCAACAATTTCTATGTTTCTATGAAGACTAAAAGCATGATGTTGAGAAAAACCAGAATCCTTGAAGCTAAAAGATTGGGAGGAATATATTCAGAATGGAACTAGTGGCTATAACATTTCAAATTAAACTTGACAGCAATCTCATCTGTAATAACTGATGTACTAAAACATTTGGGTCCATGGGTTGGTTGCATATTTGGAAATCCTCCTTCCCCAATTAACGTCAAGCAGTTAAACAGCATTTGATAAACCCCTGTCTACAGCAATTTGCTTTTCTTTCTTTTGCAGCATGGTATTAAGAATGTGTATGTTTTCTGTTTCTCATTTTTCACTACTGTCCATTATCAGAAATGGCCAATTTACTTCAGTGAACTGAAATACATATGACTTAATGACTATTCAACTGCAGAGCCCAATAGCATTTTAAAATAAATGCTTCTACACATTGCCCCATCCTTTCCCTATGTTTTCAGTCTCTCTCTATCGCATGACTATGTGCCAATGAAATGGAAGAGTGAATAGATTGCTCCATTTATAATGCTGATGACAGCCTGTCTTTTTCAAGCTATCAAACCAGTCTGTCTTCAGCCAGCCATTTTCAGAATACTACAACATGTAATTTTTAATCATATTCTTTTTCCACTTACTATTGTGCCATTTAGTTTTATTAACTGGTAAAATGTCCAGTTTTTGCAATGGAAATACCCTTTTACCATTTCTAAAGTGTTTTCCATGCATTTTCCAAGGGATTTACCACACACTCCATACAGTATTTTGATTTATTTAAATACTATGTGTCTGTGGTTCCTTACAAGTCTCTACTGATGAAATAAAACACTTTTGTATGTCTTGCTTGTTATTAAAGAAAATGCTCTCTGGCTTAATTTAGAAAACTATAATATTTAGACAGTTTCCTTGCAACTCATATATTCAATAGATCCTCTCTCCTCCCGATTTTTCTTGAGAAACATTACATGAAAATAAGATCTGTATCCCTTAGCTCCTGCATCTTATAACACACATAAAATTGTACTCTTTTCTTGTGGCATCACAGGCTGTTTTCATGAGAATGAGTGTGAAGTTGTAAAAAAATTACCGTGGCTTCCAATAGGGATTAAAAGGAAAAAAGTAGATTAACTCTCAAGAAGCAAAGATATTATCTTCATTCAAATGACTTCAGTAATAAAAAATGGTGAGCAGAAATACAGAACTAATGTGGGCTAACAGTGCCTCAGATGGGGATCTACATGCCTCCATGGTGAGAAAAGCCTGCTGCTACACTCACCGAGCCCTTGCTAGTAGGTATCTTCATAGCCCTTTGGGCTAACAATGCCTCAGATGGGAGTCTACATGCCTCCACGGCAAGAAGAGCCTGCTGCCATGCTGCCTGAGCCCTTGCTAGTAGGCATCTTCATAGCTCTTTGGGCTAACAGCACCTCAGAAGGGAGTCTACATGCCTCCACATCGAGAAGAGCCTGATGGCACACTCCCCGAGCCCTTGCTAGCAGGTACTGCCTGGACAGCGTTCCAGGAACTCAAGGCTGCGTGGCTGTCTCTGTAAATTTTCTAAGGACAATTGCCTTTATCTTGAGACAGCTCTTATTGGCTGTCCATGGAACATGAGCTCCGTGTTTGGTTCCTCAACCTGCCAGGCATTTCCAAATTCCTCCTGACTGGACTATGTCACTACCATTAGCCAGCTTATTTAACCTTTTTCCCCCCAATCCAGTATTGCC
This sequence comes from Neoceratodus forsteri, assembly GCA_016271365.2. Taxonomy (NCBI): domain Eukaryota; kingdom Metazoa; phylum Chordata; order Ceratodontiformes; family Ceratodontidae; genus Neoceratodus; species Neoceratodus forsteri. Next base: position 1,011,609,847 of record CM028129.1, on the reverse strand, counting down.
TCAGAAATCTGGTCTTTTTTTAATATTCAGTGCTGAATTTCTTTAGTTTAAATGTTTTCATTTTTTTTTTACTTTTCCATTTGCAGATTATACTGTAAAGCCACTAGAGGACAATACAACAAGTAGGTTGCAATCCTCTTGCCACTGCTCCCCCCAACACTTCTTTCCTGCATCATTCATACCTAAATTCTCAGCCTTTTGCCCCTCTCTGTAGTGTCCCTTGCACTGTCTCCCAGGCTATCACTAGGCATACAACGTGGCATCCAAACCAGGTACCTTTCGTTCCAAAGGCAGCAATCCTACCACTGCACTACTGTGTCTGCCACAATGTTAGGTGTCGACAAGACCCACTCATTCCTGCTCATGGTCACATCTACCACCACTGTGCTCCCTCACAACAACCACCCACACAAACTAACCATACTACTATTGCTAACCACATTTACCCTGCTCAGCAACAAACCCCCAGTTGTCTCTGGTATTTACACACCTTTGCTGCTGGGGGAGCACCTCACCCCTCATAGCCTCTTTGTCTCCCTGTCTCTCTCCATAGCCCTCCCCCCACACTCCTCCTCTCTACTCCTCTGCCCATCTCTCTGTGCCTTGAGCCCTCCTTGTCTGTTCCTCCACCTGGCCATCCCAGCCCTCACACAACTGCCCATTCCCTGCTCATCACTTTCTAAGCTTGCCAGCCACTGCTACCCAGAAAAACACCACCAATTCATGGCCCTTGTCAGGATCTTCCACTTGCATCTTCTACTATCTGGCAATGTTCACCCCAATCCTGGCCCAGCAGCACTCCCTCAACTGCAGTCACCCACGGAGTTTCGAATAGCCGCTATGAATATCTGATGCCTGCCTAGAAAAATGGCACCCCTGCAATGCTGGACAATACAGCACCAACCAGACATTCTGGCTTTAACAGAAACCTGGCTGTCAGCCAAGACTCCAGACTCATTTGTCTCTATTCCTAGCTACTCTTTCATTAGGCTTGATCATAACGGCAAGAGAGGCAGTGGCTGTGTCTTCTATGTAAATGACTCACTGCATTACTAAGCCCTGCCTGTGCTCTCCCTAGACCATGGTGCACAAGCCCTCTCATTAAAACTCTCCCCTGACCCAAACCATACTCCTCTTACTCTCACCATCATCTACATCCCGCCCTGCAGCCAATTTCCTGCCTGTAAAGTGCTCTCTGACTATCTAGCCAGCCTCCCCCACAAAATGGAACAAATCCTGGTTGCAGATCTCAACATAAACTGGCTGGCGAGCTCATCAACACACGCCAAAGATACCTTCGCTGCATTAGATATGACTCAACTGGTGTCCCAGCCTATCAGGGCCAACCCCACTAATGAAACCAACATGCTACTAGAGATCCTGCTCACTAATCATCCCCACGATATTACTGACCTGTGTGTCCTACCCAATGCCTTACGTGACCACTCCCCAATCATCTTCAGCTGGTCCTGTTGGCTACCTAAACCACCACCAAATGTCACCTTTCATCATCAACTATGCCCAGGAGGCTTAGCCAAACTCAAACAATATCTAATTAACTGGGACCGGTCCCATATTTCCCAAGCCCAGCACATAGATGATGCATTGCACTACTTCACCACCACCTTTAATACCACCTGTGATGCTTTTGCACTGACCATCAAAGTGACCACAAAAAAATGTAGTGCACCCTGGATCACCCTAGAACTCCTACAACAGTTCAAAATGCGTGACAACCTGTGGCATCCTGCCACTGCCTCTAGTTTGCTAAGCGATAAGCAGGCCTATAATGCTTCCCACAAGAAGTGTACCTGGGCAATCCGCAAGGCCAAGGTGGAGCACTACAGAACCACCCTAGCCACCTCCTGGGGTAGCACAAAAAAGTTCTGGGATAACATCAAGGAGCTTAATGGTAAATCCCACTCTCCCCCCTCTCAACTTAGTGTTTTTTTTATTTTTTATGTATTTGAGATAATCAGAAATACCTCTGAGTCAAAGACTCATTTACAAAGGTTTCACCTCATACATGGTGAGGTACAGGGGAAGCAGAACATACAGGTTGCTGCACATTACATTACATCACATTGAGGATACACACTAGATACACAAAGTGACTATTAGACAAGGACATCATGGATTTCAGAGGTTTATCACAGCCAAAGTTAGAAGAGAGGCTGCTCGTCAAGTCAAAGGTTCAGTGGAGTTAGGTCTGAAACCCGAAAAGAGAGTGTTAATGGTACTACCACCACAAACACTCTTCACATAGCTAACTGCCTCAACTCCACCTTCTCAGACCTCAGCTCAGTCCTCCCCAGCAACTTTTTTGATCCAATTCAGCCTACCCCACCACCTGAGCTCCTCCACCCCCTTCAAACTCAGAGTCATTACCACTACAGAAGTGAAAGCCTACCTGTCCAAAGCCCTTCAGAGCTCCAATTACTGCAAAGACACCTTCAATATGCGTATCCTATACCTCACACTAGACTCAGTTATCTCCCCACTCACGGACCTTCTAAATCTGTCCTTGAGCCTGGGCCAGTTCCCAACCTCATGGAAAATGGCAGTAATAACATCAATATTGAAATGTAGTGACAGCTCTCTCCCAAACAACTACCAGCCCATCTCGACTCTCCCCCCACTCTCTAAAGTCCTTGAAAAGATCATGGCCAATCAGCTCACTGACTACCTCCTCGCACACAACCTCTTATGTAGGGAGCAGCATGGTTTCAGAGCTGGCCATAGCACTATGACCGTTCTCACAGAATTTGTTAACTCGCTGCACTCCACACTTGACAAGGGGCACCTCGCAGGGGCTGTGTTCATAGACCTCTCAAAGGCCTTCAACACAGTTTCTCATCCCCTCCTTCTTAACACATTACAACAAATTGGGGTTTATCATTGTCCACTCTCATGGTTCTCCAGCTATCTTTCATCTAGAACCCAATGTGTTAAAATTAATAATACCATATCTACTATGCTGCCTGTGCACTCAGGAGGTCTCCAGGGATCTATCCTGAGTCTCCTGCTATTCAGCATCTACCTCAACCCCCTGCCAAATCCTGCCCTAGAAACCTTCTCCTCTACACGGACAACTCTGCTCTTTATGCCACACATCCTGATCCTCTCTCTCTCCAGCATACCTTACAAAACTCCTTCTCTCAGATTGAACACTGGTTTGCTGAACACAGATTGGTGGTCAACATTAAAAAAACTAAGATTATTCTCTATGCCCACCACCAAAACAGATCAAAGGATTTCTCCCTGGAAATACTCTCCACTTCTCTCATCCCACTGGAACAGGTCCAAAAGTATAAGTATCTAGGTATTACATTTGACTCTTTCCTCTCATTCCATGAACATATAAAAATCCTCACCTCCACCACCAACAACCGCATTGGTCTCCTTTACAGACATAAAGACTGCCTGCCACCTTAAGCACTTCACCTAGCCATTACCTCCTCTGTCTTATCGCTGGTGGACTATGGCCTTACAATCTATGCTGCTGCTGACCCTACGGCGCTTCATCAAATACAAGTAGTCATCAATAAGACCTGCTGACTTCTCTCTGGTGCTGACAGAAATACACATACCTGTGCCCTATATGCGCTCACCAATATCCGCTCCCTTGAGGAAAGACTATTATACCAGACCTGTCTCTTCACCAAAAAGATCCACCTGGGTTTAACCCTGATAGGTGTCATGGCTTCTCTTCAGGCAGCCACTATCTCAGCATTCACATGGGCTGCCCCAAAAACTATCTAGAAGGTGCCTAGGGTCAGGACCACCCTGGCCCAGCGATCCTTCTCTCTTAGAGCTCCATCCTGGTACAATGTCCTCTCACCGGCTGTCACATCAATCCCCAATCTAGGTCCTTTTAAAGCTGCCTTAAGGGCCCACATCCTCTCCTCACATCAATGCCAGTGTAACAGGTAACCTGTGGATCCTGCACCATGCTGCTAGGCCACGCACCCTGCCCTTGGCCAGGCAATGGAGAGTCCTCACTATTTCTACCCTACAGGCTCCTCACCTCCCTCAGTTACTATATAGTTGCACTGGACTATGAATGCATTGTATTATGTATACTACAAGGCCTCCCCGAGGTGGCTTACTACCAACTCATATCATGCATTGCTTTAGCTACCAAATGTATAGGCATTAACCCATGCTCATTGTATTTATACTCTGTATGATTGCTCACCCACATTTATTCTATGTATGTACTATATGAACGTCTGTGATTTATTCTGACGTGGAGCCTTTGGAAACGAGTCTATGACTCAAAGGGTTATAATTCTGATGTTTTCCCCAAAATAAATAAATAAATAAATATCAGCTTAATGGTGTCTATATACAGTATCTGCATTGAGGCTAATGATGCTTCATTCAACAAAGCCAGTGTACTCTTTGGAGCTCTGTGTGGTTTTGTTTTAACACCCTACCATGGTGTCTGAGTGTTAATGATGTTAACCTGTTCATATTCTTATCAAAGTCTAAGATCACTCTTCATTTTTTTTTAAACAATGTAACCCTCCCTAATATCACTGACTGTTGCCATGGCCTTTGAGACTTTAAAGCAGCCACTCATGTTAAAAACATTTTATAAAATGGATAGCAAAACCATAGAAACTTTATTGAACAACGTTTAACACCTGGCCATCAATTTAATCCTGTACAACCTACAGTTAGGCACTTTTTCAGTCTTTTCAGCTACAAAAGTGCACCACACAAAAATCACTGCTCTCACCCATCAACTTTCAAAACACCCTCTCTCTCTTTCTCTTTCTCTCTCTTCAAAGCTAATCATCTGCCAAACATAGGTGTTTTAGCTTGTAATCAACATATCTGCTGCACACACACACTAACATAAAGGTGGCGATTAAGTAATTTTCTCCTGGGTGGTCATTGTGTATCTCGTTAAGCAATGGATAGTTAGAGCTTTATACAGAGTTACTGAAAGTAATGGGTTTTAACAGACAAGCAGCAGCACTAGCAGACATAGCATTACAAATTTCTCTGTAAGGGAACACTGTGGACTATTTTATCACATCTAATGCTATAAAACATCAGTTCCCATTTTCTATTAAGCTCATACAAAACCTGCTATGTACACAGGCTCCCATGAAGACCATTCAGAAGATTTTATTCAACATGCAGTAAGACAGTAAGGGTCTGCTTTTTAAAGGTTAGCACATGTGCTAATATAGTTAGCACATTTAGAGGCCCCAGGAAAGCCCTTCAAACCCAGCAGAACCCAAAAAAATAAAATATCACTGCACCTATTGTCCCTCAACCCATCATACATACTGGTGCAGTGGTATATGCACAGATTTGTAGCAGAAGCAAACAGCCCCCAAAGTGATGCTATTTACCGCCACTAAAATCCATGTCTTAACAGGGCACTAAGCACATGCTCCCACCCTCCCAAAGGCAGGGCAGCTGTACAGCAGCTGCCTACCACTGTTCTCCTGTTTGAGCTGTTCTAGTCCCTGGTGGTCCAGTGTGTTCCCCCCACCAATCACTCCTTCTAATTGTCAGTGTCACCCCCCCCATCATTTCTCTGAGCTCTCTGTCATATTCACTGGTGGTCCAGTGAGTCTCCCTTCCCCATCCCCAATCACTGCTCTGAGTTGTCTGCCATATTCCTTAGTGATCCAGTGTGTCCCCACACTCCACAGTTGCTCCTACAAGCTGTCTGTCATATTCCCTGGTAGTCCAGTGTGTCCCACCATGTCCCAATTGCTCCTCTGAACTGTCATCATATTTTCTGGAGGTCTAGTGTGTTCCCCAACTCCCCAATTGCCTGTTCACACAGTGTAACAAGAGGGAAGCAAATTATGGCTCTACAGTATGTGAATGTGAAGAACATTTTGGAAGTAAAGCTATTTATAGGAACTAATGATGTAAATACAAAGGGCATAGTAATGCTTGGAATGTATCACTTCCTAGGAATATGAAAAAATATTCTTCAGGTATTTGTTTGGGCTAATTTAAAGAAACACATATTTGATAGAGTTACAGTGACCAAAGGGTACAATTGGACATAGTTTATAAAAACAATTGTTAAATATGCTCTCATATTGTAATAATACTTGAATATCTGTCACAACAAAGTTTATTTCAATATAGTGTGGGCTGGTGGTGGTGGTGGTGAAGGTGATGTGTGCCCTTTCATATGTCTGAGAGGGAAGGACTGGATAGTGTAAACACAGTTGGCAAGATAAATGCAAATATTAAAAGCTCTCTGTATAGAACATTGGCAAAGTGCAGAAACAGAGAGTACATCCTGGTGGTCCAGTGCCCCATCCAAACTGCCTACAGACATCCCACCTCCCCTCTCTCCAGTGGTCAGTGTTCCACTCAGCTAGATATGGTGACTGACAGTGCCTTCCTGTAACTTCCACAGCCAGTCAGCATATGAGATGTCAGTGTGAGCATGTGTACTGTAGAAAAAGCTGTTTCTACAGTTATTACACTCACTGACAGCTCTTATGGCAGCTGGCTGTGGAGGTGAGAGGAGGGCTGTGCAATTTGCAGGATCTAGCTGGCCACTGTGAGGCAGGGGTGGAGAGGGATGGCTTTTCAGTGAGCAGTCCAGATGGGAGGCTGTTTGGGGGGGGGGGGGGAATCACAGAACCATCCAGACATGCTATCTGTTTCTATACTAGTGGTGCAGGGGGGAACCACCTGACATTAAGAGACTATGTTTAACCTATGTGAACAGGTGATCAGGGGGTGGAGAGGGATAGACAAGCCCACCAGGGAATGTTTAGGAAAGCTCTGAGGAGCTATTGAGGGGTGCAGGGTCACACTAAACCACCAGGGAATGTGTTTAACAGTTCTGAGAAGCAATTAGGGTGGGGGGGTCACACTGAACCACCAGGTAATGTGTAGAACAGCTCTGAGGAATAATCAGAGGTGGGGGGACCACTATGCCACCTGGACAAATTGTTTGCACTGCAAGAGATGCTAAGGGGCTGCTGCACCAGCACTGAGCCCTGAGGCACCTCGCTGGTCACCCTGCCTTCCACTGATTGCATTCCATTAACCTGTACCCTCTGGTTTCTGCCTTGTAACTAGTTTTGTACCCATCTGACTACTTCTGGACCAACCCCTGTGTGGTTAAGCTTCTTTACAAGCTTTCTATGTGGAACCAAGTCTAAGGCCTTACTAAAGTCTAGGTAGACCACTTCTACTGCACCACCGTCATCCACTATTTTTGTAGCATAGTCAAAAAACTCAAGCAGATTTGTCTGGCATGACCTCCCTGCTGTGAAACTATGCTGTTTTGGGTCTTGTTGGCTGCTGGTTTTGAGGAATACTATGATCCTCTGTTTGAGTAGTGTCACATGGATTATCCACAGGGTATGTGGATAATCCATGGTAACCAACACCCTGTCATGTCTTATAACGTAGTTACAAACTTCATTAAATACCCATTTTCAACCATGATTTTGACCATTGATGCTTCATTTTTGTGTCTAAATCCATCTATCTGATGGCAAATTTTATTTTATGTTCAACAATCTGAAGCTTGTGTTTTGTGGCCTGAAGTTAGCCCTGCTGTCTTCAGAGTTCCATAAGTTAAGGGATCAGTATCTTGTGTTGCAAGACATATGATGTCAAACACTGGGATATTAAAAACAACTGAAGGGGGCATAGCTTGTCAGCCAACAAGATGGCTGCCTAACTTTCCCTGATCTGGCAGCCTTTAACACAATCCTAAACAATCCTGCTTTGTTTTGCATCTGCAAAGAAGATGTAAAACATGGTTCAATGTCCAGGAAACACAAACTCCAATGTTAGGAGACAATAAAAATGCATTTATTATTAAAAATGCACAAGTAGCACAGTTTGCTCAGGTAACACGAAACAGGTAGCACCCCCCAGACAAACATCAACATTTCATGTCACTGTGATGCTTTGTCAGGACATAGACCACTCCCCAAGAAGAGTTAAAATAGCCCTCACTAATTAATATGCAGATATATTCAAGTACTCTAGATAATACATTTAAAGGCATAGAACACTAAACACACACACACGCATGCTATAATTCTATTTTTACCTATCTGTAGTTAAATGCAATACCATAAATATCTATACAGCTGTCTAAAAATATCATAGATGCATAATATACAATTTATATACACATTATATCAATAGTGGACAAAAAAAAAAGATTGTATATAAATATTATCTTTTCTTTCTCAAGAAAGGTGCCAGTTGAAATTGATCATTGAGACCTGGAAACATGCTGGCTGTAAGTTTATATTTCCAAAAGGTTTCCTGTCACATAAGTTTATTATCCAGGTCCCCCTCCCCCCACACACACACACGCACACACACCAAGCGTCACTCTCTTCAAGCCTTTAAACATAAAGGTACGTCTAGGACCTGCCTTTTTTATATGTGAAGCTGAGGCATTCTCCTGTTAGCTGGATTTAATGCATTGTAAATATTCAAGTTTTCTTACCCTGAATTTTTTCACAATTTTAACCACATAGTAGCAACCGCATGTGCAAAAAGTAATATAAACCAAGGCTTCGGTACCATAAAATATAAACGATTGAACCTTAAAATGATCCCCAGTTTTTCATAAGGTAAAGTTTTTTCCCACCTGTAGGTGGAGTTACCACATTTAAAGGTCAGTAAAGAAACAAAGAGAAACTGGGAGAGAGGCAGAGCTGCTGCATGCTGTCCCTACTGAGGAGAAGGAAGGAAGGATAGCAGGGGAACTGTTATGCCTGTACTTCATTTATAAAAGGTATGCCATCATTGCCTAAAGTAAATTAATAAAGGATTAGGAGCATTTGCAGTTTATGCTGTAGGTGTCATGGCAGACAGGAAGTGACATGACTGTCTGTCCATGGCAAACCTTTACCACAATAAGTCAGACTTTTTTGGGGGGGCTGCACCCCCCACACCACCTTAAATAAATATAATCAACTCTGAGGTTGCACCAAATTGAAGAAAAAAAATGTATTTTTTAGATTGCTTTCGATTTCTAGGTGCAACCTCAGGGATTATGCTTGTTGACATACCTACACCGAGATGTGAACCCTGTTCCTATTGTGCTCCTAACCTACCTGCCTATCACAGTCCACTACCCTAACCACTACACTAAACAAAGCCAGCTGCTAGACCATGTTCCACCTGTAACCCTTATAGTTTCAGACAGAACATGGTGTTCTGAGCAGCATACTAGTAGTCCCAAGTGGTACTCTTGTGTAGCATAAGACTCTCATCTGCTGTAGCACTTCCACTTCAAAGTGTCCACCATGACACCTGCAGCAGAAAGTGCAAGTGAGCCAAGGATTAGTTCCCTTTCCAGATTAGCTTGTGTGGCTTGTGTGGCTTCTGTCTTCTTCTGATGCTGTTTTTCCTCCACAGGAGCTTTGAGTCCATCTGGTGGCAAGGTGCCTGCCCCCTGGGAAGACTACAGGGAGCTCTGCGGGGAGTCGACCACAGAAGAAGCGGTGTGATGGAGTTTTTCACCTTGAATTTTAACTCTGAAAATCACTCACCTCAAATGCCTCACTGCACAATTCTTTGATCTGAATAATAGTAGTGGGAATTGTAACCTGGAGAATGAAAATTTCCCCTGGAGACAGCGAATTCAGAGTAACAGTACTATATCTCGGAGGGAAGTCTTTACTACTCTTGTTTGTTGAGTTTTGATAACCTCCTAAAAAGATTTCCAATAAACCACTGATTGTTGAAAAGTCAGCAATTTTTATAAAAATAAAGTTTATTTAAAGGGAAGCAATGACATTGCTTATATGAACTTGGCAAAACAGAGTTCTGAAACTTTGATTTAACAACTCCCTTAATTTCCCCTTACTGATTATATTTTATTTTTTTTCTGGGTTTTATGGTCTTATACACATAGTAGATACATGTTTTCATCATAATCTATTTTTATTTGTAAATGTTTTCAATTTGAACTTTGCAGCAAAGGTCACATGATCTCCTGCCATAAAACACATTCACTAGTGTTTTGGGGTCAGACTTCCTGAGCTGTTGAGCTGCTGTGCTGTACCGTGTTGTGCTGAGAGGTGTATGACTCGGGCTCACCTTTTTTTCTATTTAAAGTCAGTAGTTGTAAACTATTTGCAACAAAGTTTGGAACACAATCTGCCTGCAGAATTATGATGATTGCCTTGGTGTCCTGGTGCTTAAGCTCCTGTGTTGTAAGTAAAGCTTTATGCTTGTTACCGATTTAACTGACAGTGTAACCTTGCATCAAACTCGCAGCAGAGATTCTTTTTATAACTACAACTACTTAGAATTTCTCTTCGATATGCAGTGGAGTAAGTAGTTTTCTCTCCTTTTGCAAAAAGGAGCCTTTTTATTATTTCCTTTCTGTTTGATTTTCATTTGATTCATACAGCAAAGACTGTTTACTTGGGAGTTAGTTATATTATTATTTGCCCAGGGGCATCCTTATTACTGTTATCATTTAGGGTGCTATGTACTGACCTGGGGAAATACTGATGCTCTTTGAATACACCTATTTACTGTTATCAACTGATTTTTGTTTTAAGCGAAACTATTTGAATTCTTGGAGCTTAGAAATAAGAGTGCAGAAATAATTGCTATGCACAGCTTTATTTCTGGGTAATATTTAACTTTGAAAGTGTAGCTAATCCCCTATTCCTCCCTTTTCTCTTTTGTCTCTTAAAAAAATACAGTACTTTAAGGCCTATAAGACCCACTTCTAGGTTGCGACAAGCTTATTGTCTTATTATACAAAGGCATTTGGAGGAGATTCCCTAGAATCTATTACAAATAAGGGTGACATCCCCTCATGCCAGTGTTTGGTTTATAACCAGCTGCTGCTAAGCTACAAACAAGTTGGGAAACACCTGGTAAAATATCCTGGAGTTGGGTAGTGAAATGGTGATTATTGTTATTTATCTAACCATAGACCCTTAAACTTACTGAACACTCCTGAGTACATTGACCTATACAGATTCTTCAGATTTTTCAGATTTATTTTTCTGAAACTGACTTGCTATTCTTGAAAGACATTGTTAGGACATAAACATAAAAAACCTTTTTGCCAAAGCAACCCAAAGCAACTAGAAGTAACTCTTCCTGCAGGATTAAAGCAACGGTGATACTACTTGTAATTATTATCACTCACTTAAAGAATAGCTCATAAGCAATTGGGCCATTTTTTGTTATGGTGAATTTCTCTCTCTCTCTCTCTCTCTCTCTCTCTCTCTCTCTCTCTCTCTCTCCCCCTCTCTCCTCTCTTTTTCTCTTTCTCTTTCTCTTTCTCTCTCCCCCTCCGTCCCTCCCTCTCTCTCTGTCCCCTCCCTATTTAAAATGAATACAAGATGCAAAAAAAGAACCGATGAATCTTTAACCCACTCCAGAACCATGAATTTAAATGAAAATGACTGGAATCATACTCTGGCTACCTCAGCAACAGTTTTACCAAATGGTAAACGAAAGGACAAATCTGAAAAAACGCCAAACAAAAAAAGATAAAACTAAAGACAACAATAGTAATATTGGCATTACAAACAATAAAAATAAACCTTAAAAAATAAAAGTTGATGGTCAAACACTGATAACTAAACATCTGGCAAAAAATAATGCAAACCAGTTACTGAATATGACCACCTCAACCCCTACTTTGGACGTGGTACAGGGTGATAAAAGATCTAAGGAATCTACAGAAACATCTTGCTGTGACTCCTCACTGGGGAGAGCCCCAAATCATGTAATAGATATTCAAGATGGATCTCTTAGAAACTACATCAACACATGAATGCTGTGATGTAAACATTAATTCAGTTGAAGAAATTGACAATGATGAAGAATCGCAATGTGACAACTACTATAATCTTCCTCTGACTTCTATGACTGGATCTAATATACAGGATAGAACTGTAACAAATTCTGAAGAGTGTTCCTTTATAAATTGTTCACAAGGTAAAAAAGAATTGAGGGGAAACAAAAGGGAAATATCAGAGATAATAACTGATTTACAAGATACTATACTGGGTCTAAGAGAATTACTAGAAAAAGAAAACAACAAAGAAACTAGGATAGAAAAACAAGCTACATATTCACCTTTTCTTAATGAAAATCTAGAAGTATTAAAAACACACATATATTTAATATAGCTATCATGGAACAACTTATCATCCTAAAAAATGAAATTACAACATATTGGGCCAGATATTGAAAGCATAAGCATTGCACTGGACGCAAACTGTTACTGCCGCAATGGACCGCATTTGTGCCAGCTGCAATATTCAAACACCCAATTAGTGCCGGCATAATGTGATAGCACCAACACTGAAAGGTAATTCATGCCGGGGATGGAGTGAATGGAGGGACCATAAACGCCAGCACTCCAGCATATTAAAATCAGTATCACCATGCTACAGGGGTTAGTACAACCTGTAGCACGGTACACAATACTGCCACCAAAAAGCAAACGATAATGGCAGGCAAACAGAGTCAGATGGAGTGCCTGACCCCCCCCACACATGTTAAATGTTAAAGTGACACAAACCCTGATCATCTAGTGGCCCCCCCAGCCCCGATCCCCCACACAATGCTAACAGTAACAAACACCCACATTTACTGGTAGTCTTGTGCCCCCACCAGCCCCAATCCCCAATCCCCCACACAATGCTGACAGTAATAAGCACCCACATTTCCTGGTAGTCTAGTGCCCTCCCCCAGCCCTGGTCCCCGATCCTCCACACAATGTACACTGTAACAAAACCCCACATTTCCTGGTAGTCTAGTTGCCTCCCCAACCCTGATCCATGATCCTTGATACATACTGTCCTGTAGACACGGCAGTGTTGGCGTCGATCCCAATAATCATTTTTTTTTTTTTTAGTCATTTTGTTTTTTAACCAGGAGAAAAACTCTGGACACTCAGAGCATTAACAAATAAGCTCCCAAAATACATCACTGACTGCCTATCTCTCTGCCAGTCAGGAAGTTATCTTCTTAGAAGTCTCTCAAACTCCTCTCTTGTAATTCCCAAGGTAAATACATGCTTTGGCAAAGCTGCCATAGGTCACTTTCTCACTGTCCTATGGAACATAATGCAAAAAACTCTAAAAATATTGCTACCAGTGAAAATACCCTTTTTCAAATGTATCTATGTCAGAGCTTTCAAGAAATCCTGCAACTGTCCATGCTAATTTAATTACTATGGTGCTCCACGCCTTTATACTGTCCTACTTATATCCTGTCCCACTAGTGTGATGTACGTGTCTGCTGTTGGCTATTGTACTATATGATTTTGTACCTTCTAATGTTCCATGTATATGTATATGTGTATATACTGTATAAACTGTGATTTAATTGTAAGACTGTACCTATTATGCTTGGTATCTTATGCTTGTATATACCTTTGTTCGTCTGTTATACACCTGTATTTGAACCAGGTCCACCTTGCAAATGAGCTGTCTCAGTGGTGTTTCACCTGGATAAACAAAGATTGATTGATTAATTGATCGATTGATTGATTGAAACACTAAGCTGAAACTTGTTTACAGGTGCAATCTGAGAGCACAAGGAACTTACGAGTCTTGCTCAGGGTCACACAGTATGCAAGTGGGGGCTGTGGGATTCAAACCCAGGCCTCCAGGTTTGTAGCACAGAGCCTTAAACCACTGCACTATACTGCCTCCAAAGTGGTTGGAGAACAATATTAGAACCCTGGTCTCCACTGCTGCTGGCCAAGCTGCTCGATGCCCCAGCCTTCCACACCACAGGAGCAGCTGGGCTTACATCATCCCTGGTGGTCCAGTAGACTGCACAAGCCCCGATCCCCTGTAAGTGGCAAAAGCAATGTCCTGGTGGTCTAGTGGACCCCTCAGTGCCTACCACCCCACTGCCCCATGCCATAATGGAACTGGCAACTGGCTCAGCCTACTACACACCTCCGCAACCAGCCACTGACTGAGCTATGAATGAGCACATACTATATTATGTGCTCATTCATATCTCAATCAGTGACTGGCTGAGGAGGTGTGTGGTGGGCTGAGCCAGTCACTGGCTTCATAACGGCATGGGGGAGAGGGGTGGTAGGCACTGCAGGATGGGGGGTCCACTAGACCATCAGGATGTTATTTTCACCACTTACAGTGGATCAGAGCTTGTGCAGTCCACTGGACCACCAGAGATTATGTACACATGATTATTGGGGCTCGGCACTGACACTGCAGTGTCTGCATGACAGTATGTATCAGGGATTGTGGATCGGAGTTGGGGGCCCACTAGACTACCAGGAAATGTGGGCTTTTGTTACAGTTTGCATTGTGTGTCAGGGATCAGGGCTAGGGGGGGCCACTAGGCCACCAGGGTACTGGTCATATATACTCTCTCTATATTTAGATCACATATTAAAGAGCCACGGTTGTGCCTCTATAGTTAGGGTTGAGTGTGGGCACTTTAATGTTAAACCTCAAATTTTGCAAGTTAATAACTTTGCAACTGTTCAATGGATTTGCATGAACTTTAGAACAGATGGTGTCAGGTGGATGATCTCTTGATTTGCCAAGTTGTGTTTCAATTGAGTTTGCAGATTTCGTGCAGCGAATTGTGAAAAAATGTGTTTTACAACAGTTTTCCCTGTTTTTTCTTCATCGCATTGCAACCTCACCATTTGGAATTTTGGCCTGAAAGTTGTAGGTTAGAAAGAGATTATCCTAAGGAATAATCCAGCATTAGTTTGGTGAACAAAAATTAATCAATTTCAAGTTATTGAATTTTAAAAATTAGGGTTTTGAGCATACTAAGTTCGGTCTTTGGGATAGATACACAGTTTCGATCAAGGATTCCGAGTCGTGAACGTCTCGTGAAAAGGGATTGTGAAAAGGGAACCCTTTTTGTGAGAAAATCGCTGTTCATTGACTGTAATTTTGTTTTCTTGCTTAGCGAGGGGAGAAAACAAAACCTTATAACTTGCCCCAGGGAAGTCTTTTGTAAAAACAAAGGCATGGGTTTTGGTGAGGGGGACATCCTCTGTCCACCCATGCCTTTGTTTTTATGTAGTTATTTTAAAAATGGCAGTTTTAAACATCACAAAAAGGGATCGGCTCGCGAAAAGAGATTGTGAAGAGGGATCGGCTGTCAAAAAGGGATCACAAAGAGGGATTTTTAAAGGCCACTGCAAAGAAACGGTTTGGAATTTGGGGCTGAAATTTTCAGGGTATAAAGGACTTGCCCTAAGGATGTGACATTTGCTCATTTGGTGAAACAATTTACATTGCTTCCATAGTTTGGGACTTTAAAATCCCTTTTTGTGATCCCTTTTTGTGAGCCGATCCCTTTTCACAATCCCTGTTCGTGAGCTGTCAAAATCCTTTTTCATAAAGGGGAGGGTCACATGATCCTATCTCATGAACAGGAATCGGCTCATTAAAAGAGATTGCAAAAAGGGATTTTAAAAGGCCACTGCAAATAAAGGGTTTGGAATTTCTGGCTGAAATTTTCAGGGTAGAATGTGTTTGCCCTAAAGATGTGACTTTTGCTGGTTTGGTGATAAAATTTACATTACCACCATAGTTACAAGATTTTGAAATTTTCCATTATGAAGTAATGGAAGTGTGATGAGAGTACAGGGCCCAGAGGGATATACAGTGGTGGAGTGCAGGGCCTGGAGGACCCTGTGCTCCTACAGGGAGGTGCATACTATTATGCAGTTATGTGGCTTCAGGGTCCTTTTCTATGCAGTAGTGGAAGTGCAGGGCCTTCTGGGCCCTGTGCTCCCTCAGGAAGATGACAGTTCATTACAATGTCTGTGCACTTATGGATAGATGGGAGCGCAGAGCCCCTGTGCTCCAAAAAACATATAAGGGTAAGATTCCACTTTCTCAAAAAGTAAGGAAATTCACTGCAAAAAAACTTTGTTAATGCATCAGTTAGGGATGAAGTGACAAAAGTAAGGAAATGGGATGTTAGGGTTGACACCCTAACACCTCCCCTTCCTGACCACCCCACCCCCAACATCCAAAGACCAACATGCGATGGGGTATGCCTTGGGGTTGTTGAGCCTAACTCTCACCCTATTCTCCTAAACTGTGCCATGTCAGCTTTTCTACACATGGAATGGGATGAGAGTTAGGGCTGATGACCCCAAGGCACAACCAATCACCTGTTGGTCTGTGGATGGTGGAGTGGCCAGGTGAGGAGGTGTTAGGGTGTTAGAGTGTTTGCTTACTTTTCTAAACACATTCCTCTCATTTGTCCCTCATTATGAGGGACATCCCTTATTGTACCCCTCATGATTGCCCTGGCCTGCATTTGTCCCTCATGGAAACAGTGATGCACACACAATGCATGTGCTGTGCATTCCAACTTGTCAGCAGTCATTCATAATTGTCTGTGGTGCTACAGACAACGTAACCTTTCTACATAAAAAGGTGATGGCTACCATTGGGTTATGTGTTTGTTTCTCTATGTTTAAGGACATGCCCCTCATTATGAGGTCAGTGTCCCTCATTGTCCCTCATTCCAAGCATCTGTGTCTCTCATGTCTGTGATGAATGGGAGAGAAGTACGAACTGAGTATGCCTGCTGACACACATTGCCAGCAGCTACTGAGCTGATCCCAGTTCTGGCATACAGGTGGAACTGTGTACACACCCCGGCCTGTGGCTTCCAACCTGTACTTCCAGTCTGACATACAGGTGGAGCTGTGTGCACCGTGGAATAGCACCGGGCAAACCACATGGTAAAGTATGCTAAGCAGGCCATAATGAGATGCTAATGAGGCTTTTAGCACACGGATTGCCTAAGTAGACTGATTTGCATGACAGCTTTGAATATAGCAAGATTTAGCCCCAGGCTAATGTGTTAGCCCGGGGCAAATGTGTTAATGCAAGGCTAATGTGTATGCCCCTGGCAAACCCATCATTAGCATAGCACAGTACTGCTGTGTGTGGCCTGTGATGTTGTTTGCAGTTGTTGTGATACTCTCCATTACTATCACTCACATTGGCCACCTACTGCAGCTCTGCCTTACTCCACCTCCACCTGGGCTGCTGTTGTAGTTTGGCCTTTCAGTTGCTACATTCAGAGCCATCTTATTTGCTGGGCTATTTTTTCACTTCATTCCCAGCCCTATTTGCACAGCTTAATTTGCACACTATATTCAACTGCTTTAGCCCTGGGGCCATTGCTTTGAATACAGTATGTAAATGATTCTGTGCTAATTTAGCACACTGTGCAGTGCTAATTTTGCCCCGGGGCTAGGTTTTGAATATCTGGCCCATAGGGAGGACTTTGCAATAAATGCTGCAAAATTAGAGGACCTCTTAGCCTTCCAAAGGAGGCAACAGAAAACTGATGAAACTTCAGTTTCTCCATTGTAGGTTATGATTTAATTGAACTTGACACATAAAATGTAAAGAAAAGCAGTAAAATACATGAGGTACATGATAATACTGACATAATTAGTTTAACTAACATAAATGACCCAATAGAAAAAAAAAATAAATAAAACAAAATAACATACCCAAAAGGGGGAAAAAACAAGAAGAGGGGAATGAAGAAAAGAACACAGACAGATAAAAGGACAGCAGAAATACATGAGGATCAGACATCTTTATCAGTAGAAATACTAGAGGATCAGGCAGTCTTTCCAGATTTACAAAATCAAAAAAATCTAACTTAGAAAATGGAACATTAGAAACTAGTGAACTTATAATAAATCAAACATAGAACAGGATACCTGTGTTAACTATATACCCCTTGAACAAGACAAGATTTAAAAAATCAAGCTACCATAGTCCTAAGAGGGGCTACAAAGGAGAATTTTGAAAATTAAGAGGTGTTGAAGATTTTGTGCCATATGATCTGTGTTGATTTTCTGAAATTAGATATCTTACAGGATGGTATATGTGATGCATTAAGAGCTGATGAACTGACTTCCAAAGATGTGATCTTAATATTCTTTCAACATGCGAGAGTGGCTCAGTATGTCTGGTGAAACTCCACCCATTTATTAAACTATACTCTAACTATGGATTACCCAGTAACAACCCCTACCATATTAAGAAAAAATAACAGGATGATCTAAACAAAAAATGATTTAGTGAAGCAATTGGTCAACTACAAAAATTTACTTGAGTTTACATATGATGAGAATCATGAACTCTCACCAGACATAACTCTTTTTGTCTTTGGGGCAGCTTGCACAGGGTCTGAAAATCAATCAGAACTCAAATCTATGATAACATATCTGGTTGGGAATTTCTTGGGTATAGAATTTTACCAAGATAATGTTATAGGCATCCAGGCCCACATATTCAAATGAGATAAGTTGCCCAAATTGGAGATGCGCGGAGCAACTCAGAAAATCCATGGAAGTGTGATTTTTGAAAGGGAGAGATGTGTCACGCATTACCAAATGCATAATCACACAGAAATAATGTATGCAGTGTAAAAAATAGGGGGCTAGTACATGAATATGCTGCACATCTGTATATTCAGCCAAAATGTGCACCCACACACAGCAGTCATGCCAGAACAGAAGTACCCAAGGCTACAGGTGCTGGGACACCACTGGCACTGCCCAGAGAGCCATCCCCCACATCACATCCAGGACATAGACACCCAGCTGCCACATGCCAGTGCTGTTGGGTGCCCCCCTAGCACACTAGTGGACTAGACAGCCACACTGTAGTACAGTACCAAGGGACATGGCCTGCACCCATGTGGCCTGCAGGGTGCCACCCAGTGGTGGCATGCACCCAGGGTGCTGTCTGGGACAATGGTGCCCAGGTAGGCTGGTGGTAATAGTGGCAGCATGGTAAGGGCCAGGGACTGACCCATGGCACACACCCATGGTGGTATACCATAGGTGCACACAGGTGAGACCCTCCCACTTGGGTACATGGTCACCTTCTGCACACTGCCATTCCTTACAGGTATCATCAGGTTCTTCTCATACAATGATGTGTGGGGCACTGCTGGTGACTGTACACTGTATTTGGAGCTGTTGTATCACATGCATGTGGTATACTGATCAGAGTGTGTCACCCAGTGCAGTCTCCTGTTGCTTGTCCAGGTGGGTGCCCTGTACCACAGTCTGAACCTGTACATGGCTATGGGTAAGAGCACTGCCCTCAGGCCAATGTAGTCCAGACACATACATACATTCCATCACACCTGCTTGCTAGTCTGCAGTACCCCCTGTTCACCTTTGTGGAGTGGTGGGACAGCCCTGCATATCTGGAACTGCGCATGCCTTGGGTATGCAAATGGACTGAATACATTCCAGTAATGCACTGCGCGTGTGAGGAATGTGCTCAGGATGTACAATGAGGCTATTTGTATATCCTGTCTGAATATTGAAAACTTGTGCACCGTGCATGTGGCCACCTATCACACATTTCCCTATGCTCCTCACAGGTCTCAGGTCACCTTGCTGTGCTGAGCATTTCCCACTGCATGATCACGCATGTTCGGGATATTCAGCCAGACATGCACGATTGTGTCTTAAGGCATATCTTCTAAATATACCATTATTTTGTGGCAGCACATCTCAGTTGTGCAGCGCAGGCACTTGCACGATTTGGCCAACCACTTTTGAATATGGGGCCCCAAAAAAGTATATAAAAGCTGGTGGCAGGGAGAACAGATAAACCTAAAGTTTACAAATTCAGTCCTGGCAGAAAATATCCTGGATGCAAGTCTCAAGCTTGATAGCTTGGAAATACTGGCGATAGATCTCTTGCAACAAGGGGATAAAGGAAATACAGTATATGACCAAGAAATAAAACAGCCTCAAAAACCAATGATTCAAGGGGAATAAATGTTTAATGTTGATACAAGTAATAGATTTTGGATACTAACTGATGAAAATGATTCAATTATACAAAGCAGAGACATATCCAATAACTCAGTAATTGAAACTAAGAATAGTGACTTGCAGGGGCCTGATCTTGAAAATAGTGCTTCTGTATTTTTGAAGGAAAACACTGAAAATATAGGTATACTAACATGGAATATAGTAGGACTGATGTCAAAATTGGCTGATCCAGAATTCATACAAGTTCATAATAATTTAGACATTATTAATCTGGACAATATAGACATTAATGGCTATCATTTGATACAATCAACAGCCCAGAAATTGAAAAAAAAGGGGTAGACAAATGGGTGGTTTGAATACTTACAGTAAGATAAACAACTACATACAAATAATCACTACATTAGCTAAACAAAACTACATACTTAAGGTTCTGAAAGTTTGGGAGGACACACTCATTTCAGCAAATATATATATAATACTCCCAATAAATCCCCTATATATGACAAACACCTTCTTGATAATATTAGAAGATATATACAGTCTTTGCAAATATAATACAAAAGTGATTAAACAATCTTATTTGGGGATTTTAATATTAGATATAGAAATCTGAATAAACAAAAAAATGTACAAACATATTTGAATCTTTAAACATCCCGGAAAGAATAACACTAGATAAAAAAACTATGATACTTGCACTCAGATGGAGACCCTGCTAAATTCTCTCCAACTGATTATATACAATGGGAGATTTCCTGCTGATTGGGAGGGGAAAACAACCTGTACTAAGTACAGGGGTTCTTCTACTATAGACGATGTAATTGCATCTCCCTTTGATTATTACAACTATGTAGATTTAAAAGTCATACAGAGAATAGACATTGGCCATATGCCAATCATAGTTTTCCATTAAATCTTTATTAGACTTTCCAGTATACAAACAACATAAACCAGGAGTACTTAGAAAAGACATGTACATTTGGGAGGTAAGGCAAAACGGATAAAACAACAACAAATAAAAAAACCCAACCCTCCGTCCCCACTAACCCTTCCTTCCACCCCCTATACCCCCACTCTGTTCAAGACCAGGCTACTCGGTGTCAAACCTTGGTGTGACTAAGAAAGCTTTGATTTGTATTAAGGTTGTGGCAATGCTAAGAGTAAAGCACAAGGAAAGAGGCCCATATATCATTGAATTTACTTAATTTGTTTCGCAAGCTGAAAATCATCTTCTCGACTCTGAGACAATGTAGTAACTCCGTCAACCACTCACAGTATGATAGAGTTTCATTATCCTTCCAATGCCTTAGTACTAACTTTTTAACTGTCATGGCTATAAAGGTGACGTGATATTTGTGTGCCTTTACGGAAATTTCTGAGTAGTTCCCGAGCAGGCAAGTATCGATCGAGAACAAGTAATCTAGACCTAACAGGGGGTCTGCCAGTGCCCTAATCTGCTCCCAGAGGGGGGCTACTTTGGGGCAGGACCAGAAAATATGTACTAAATTGCCATCACCTTGGCCGCACCGCAGACAGGTGGTGGGCTGTCTAGTATCAAACCTGGCAATCTCCTGGGGAGTATAATACAGATTGCATAAAATACAGAACTGTATGAGTCGGAGTCTGTCCTGAGTGATGTAGTGGTGACAACCATCTGATGGGTGTCCCTGGTAAGAGAGTTTCCCAAAAAGTCTTAGGTCCGAAGGGACCAGGGTGTAAATACTTGTACAAGGTCTTGAATATTTTGGAAACCGAATGAGGAAGGCCTATAAATTACATCATTTCAAACCAGAAGGAGGATGCTTCAGCTGATGGGAGATGGTTTCCAAAGATTTTTACCAAGAGATGTCGTAATTGAAATAACTTAAAAATGTTGGAGCTGGGCAGGCCTGATTTTTCTAAAATGTCCACAGAGGAGGCCCACTTCTGCTCTGTCCCAGCCCAGAAGTAACTGAGTTTGACCTCCTGAAATTGTGGGATCCAGGCTGGGGAGAGAGTTTTCCCTTCTAATCTAATATTCGGGTTCCCCATGAGGGGTTGCTCCAAGTCTCTATGCTGGTTATATTTGAAAATCGAGCAGAGTTGAGCATGTACCTTCACCGATATGGCAATGGGTGATCCAAGCCAAGACTTAGGAAGACTTTTAGAGTGGACGAACATCAAAGCTGCCGGAGAAAGGTTATACCTACGGATTTGGGTTAACTGTATTTGGACCCATAGGGGTGTATACTTATCAGAGAGGCCAGAGTCGGGGGAGGGGAAGCCACCTTAGGTACTTACTTAAATGGCAGGCCCAATAATAGAGACCGACGTGGGGGACCCTCAAGCTTCCTTTAAGCTTAGGGGCAGCAAGCTTGTGAAAGGCCAGCCTGTGTCCTTTACCGGCCCAGATGAAGTTGGCGAAGATATTATGGACTTTTTTTAAACCATGAGTGGGGTAATAGATGTTAAGGAGGCTGAGGGGATAAAGCAACTGAGGGAATACGTTCATTTTGATGAGGCTGATCCTGCCCCAGATCATGAGAGGAAGAAGGGACCATCTGTTCAAGTCTTGAACAATGGTGTTTAGTAAGAAATTGAGATTAAGTTTACGCGTGAGGGAGGTATTTCTTGAAAATGTGATACCTAAGTACTTCACTGTTTTCCTGTCCCAGGAGAGGCCTAGGGCCTCGACCTCATTCCTCGTCACTCTATGGTTAAGGGGAAAAACTACCATTTTCTCAACGTTAAGTTTATAGTTTGATAATGAACTGAATTCACTGATAACCTCGAGTAGGTATGGGATAGATTTTTTGGGGTATGAGGTGCAGAGTAGGTCGTCACCATAGGCCAATACTTTTAATTCTATGTCCTGTACTGGTATTCCTTGAATCCTGGGATTAGCCAGCAGTCTGCGTATAAGGGGTTCGAGATAAATGTTGAAAAGTAGTGGGGATAGGGGACATCCTTGCCTCATTCCAGAGAGGATGGGGAACCTTTCAGAGTAGCACCCATTGCAGAAGACTCTGGCAGTCAGGACAGTGTAAAGGGCCTGAATCCAATTCTGAAATTCCGGGGGAAAACCGAAAGTGTTCAAGGCCCAGAATAGGAAATTCCAATCAACTCTGTCGAATGCCTTCTCGGCATACAGAGAGACCAAAGCCGCAGGGAACTCAGCATCTCTGGACACCGAGAAGGCATGGTCCAGTGTTCTGATGCGATCACTGGCCAGTCTGTTCACCATGAAGCCGACTTGCTCCGTTCCAATGAGGCCTGGGATCATGGCACTCAGTCTGATTGATAGCAGTTTGCTGAGAATCTTGATATCCTAATTGAGTAACGAGATCGGCCTGTAACTAGCTACATTTTCAGGGGCTTTACCTGGTTTTAAGATGAGAACAATTATGGCTTCAAAAGTGATATGTCTGTGCTTGTCCCGTCTAGGATCTTCTACAAAGCGGAAGAAGTAATGGAGCGGTCTTTTCAAACACTTTATAGAAGTTCAGGGAGAACCCGTCAGGCCGGAGATTTAGTCGTTGGGAGACTGTTGATCACATCAAGTATTTCTTCCTCCATTAGGGAGCACGCAGTGCACACTGGTCAGCTCTGAGTGTGGGAGAGTCAACCCCTTAAATAACGATCCAGCTCCGTGTTTGGGGGGGGATTAGTCATCGGTAAGTATAGGGATTGAAAAAATTTTGGGAATTCGGAGGTAATTTCTTTGGGGTCCACCAGCAGGGGACCGTCATGTGCCCGAATGGTGGGGATATATCTGGTGGATTCCTACTGCTTAGCACGGGCAGCAAGGAGATGGCCCGCTTTTCCCCTTGATCAGCATATGTCGCTTTCATTTTGAGGATCATGTATTCGGCTTTCTCTCTGAGATGCTCCATGTAGATGTTTTTGAGTTTGGCCAAATCTAATAAGGTCTGTTCTGAGGTGTTTGGGGAAAGATTTTTTTCAATATCCCTAATCTGTCTCTTGCTCTCTCAGCTTCTTTCTTCTTGAGGCCACCCCAATGAAAAGGCCCCTAAGGTAGTTTAGGGCCCCCCATTCGATATCAGGTTTACCCATGGAGTTTAAGTTAGCTGAAGTGTATTGAGCAATATGGTTGTTGATATGTTTCACTATTTCTGGGTCTTTTAAGAGCTTGTTGTTAAGCTTCCAACGGCCGTTCTTATTGGTGATATCCGATAGGGAGAGGTGGCATGAGACCAGTGAGTGGTCAGAGGGTGGGCCGGGATGTATGTTGGAGTCGACGACACCAGGGATCAGATGATGCGAGATCAGTATATAATGAATCCTGGAGGATATCTTGTGGACGGGAGATGTGAATGTGAAGCCCTTTTCAGAGGGGTGTAATAATCGCCACACGTCGTGTAATCCAGATTTGTCCCAGAGGTCCAGAAGAGCCCTTGAGCTGGTGATAAGCCTTTGGGCCTGCACCCTGTATGGTCTATATTAGGATCGGTGACCATGTTGAGATCTCCTCCTAGAATCATCGGTGTGTTAATGAAAGGGATTAATTTATTAGTAAGATCTTCGAAAAACTGCGGGGATTCGGAGTTGGGACCATATATACTTCCCAGCAAAATTTCCATATTGAAAACTCTTCCCTGGACCAGAATGTATCTCCTATGGGTGTCTTTTATGATTCTATTTGAGATAAAGGGAACATTTCTACCTATTAGTATCATGACACCACAGCTCTGTTTTGTGCCTTGAGCAGAGAATACCTGACCTACCTGTTGCTTCTTCATGTTTAATTCTTCCGTGGTCAAGAGGTGGGATTCCTGAATGAATGAGACATCAGACCTCAGGAGTCTGAGATGCTTACAGACCTGGTACTGCTTAGCTTTCTGCCTGTCTCCCTTAACATTCCATGAAAAAAAATTTAAGCTACCCATCTATGTTCAGGGTTGTATGTACAGGAAAATATAGGCTGCGCTGCAGAGAGAGAATCTGCCAGCCATCGTTGGACTTGTTTAAAAAGGGTCTGGTCCGGACAAGCCCCTCCCTTCCCCTCCACCCCCCCACAGTTCCCAAATGAAAAAGTGAAACTTATGTACAGTAATATCAGAGGTAAAACCAGCCCTCCCCACCCCGTCATAGTAACAGACAGTGAACAACAAATCAGCTAGTATCCCATCCCGCCCCCATCCCCCAACCCAATATACAACTCCCATAGTGGAAATGTTTTGTTATATACTATGGTAACTGACTATGGGAGTTGCTGCAAACATTAACCACATAACTAGAAATGTCCGGGATAAAGTCCCAGCAATTAACACTATTAACTGTAGTAAGAACAGCGCTCGTCAGACAGAGCCACAGTATGAGCTATCAGGTGATTGAACCAATCTAGAAAAGGATAACCTGGTCGAAAATTAACTGGAGAACAATGCGGATGTCTTGTACCTAAATTAGCAAATATGGATGCAGCCAAACTTCTTAACTATAATCAAAAACTTGAGCATTAGAATGCTAATAACATAGTAACAGCCCCCGTAGAGATGATAGGACTGGTCACAGAGAACTATGAATGGATGGAATATGGGTGTGGGCAGGACAGTAGTGTGGTGGGTAGGTAACTGGCTGGGTGGCAGGACACAGAGGGTGGTGGTAAATGGCTGTCACTCCACAGAGGGAAGAGTGACCAGTGGGGTACCACAGGGATCAGTGCTGGGACCGGTCCTATTCAACATCTTCATCAGTGACATTGCACAGGATATAGAAGGCAGAATTTCACTGTTAGCTGATGACACAAAACTCTGTAACAGAGTAGACACACCAGAGGGTGTAGACAGAATGAGAAGGACCTGCAGAAACTTGAAGAATGGTCAAGGGTTTGGCAGTTGAAATTCAATGCAAAGAAGTGCAAGATAATGCATATGGGGCACAAAACCCTGGCACAATATATCAGTTGGGGGTGAGGATATAGCATGCACCAAGCAGGAAAGGGATCTTGGGGTTGTCATCTCTGATGACCTCAAGTGGGAAACAGTGTGACAAGGCATCAGGTAAAGCAAATAGGATGCTGGGATGTATAGGCAGGGCATCACCAGCAGGAAAAGGGAGGTCATAATTCGCTATACAAGACACTAGTGAGGCCCCACCTGGAGTACAGTGTACAGTTCTGGAGACCATACCTACGTAAGGACATAGACAGGGTAGAGAAGGTTCGAGGAGGGCAACAAAGATGGTGCATGGGTTGCATCACAAATCCTATGAAGACAGGTTGAAGGAACTGAACATGTACTCCCTGGAGGAGAGGAGGAGAGGATATGATAGAGACATACAAGTATCTTACAGGAGAAACAGGGTGCAGGAAAACACTATTTTTAAGCGAAAAGATGTTTCAGGACTAGAGGGCATGGGATGAAGTTGGAGGAGGACGATTCAGAGGAAACATAGAAAGAATTTCTTCACAGAGCGGGTGGTGGACAAGTGGAACACCCTGCCAGAGGAAGTGGTGGGGGCTGAAACAATCACGGGATTTAAGAATGCATGGGATAGACATAAAGGAATTCTAGAGGTCAGGGGTAAGGGGAAATAGACTTCTAGGAAAACAAACTGAACTTACAAGCTCAAATGGGCAGACTAGGTGGGCCATAGGCCCTTATCTGCCGACACTGTCTATGTATCTATGTATGATAAACAGTCCGCTAGGCTCAGGAAACAGTGAGCGAGATCAGTCCAGCTGATATGGTGAATGGCATCCGTAGTGCAGCAGAGCCGGAACCCCCGCGAGAATAAGACGCACTCAGCCAGGATCCGTTTATGCTCAGCAAGTTGTAGCCTCAAGAGGGCTGGGGAGAGATTGTTTTGATTTAAGAGTAGTGCATTAGGATGGTAGGCTTTAGAAGCCCCCGGCATTGAACCGATGGTCCCAGCAGATGAGGTCATATATAAGAACAGAACATCACTGGGCCCTCCTGCACATCTGACCAGGGACACTCTTAGCGTAAAACTGAACAGCACTGCTGTTGCTATGGGGTGTCACAAGCAGGTACATGTTAGCAGAAAATGGTCACATAGCCCACCGAAGGCAACTGAATAGAATGATGAATAGCTCCCAGGAAACAGATGCCTTCAAGAGGAGATTGCTGAGAAAGGAAGCCATTTAGTGGGTAGTCATGGGGATGAAGATGTCGGAGCAGTCACTGGCATGCCTTAGGATGGGGAATAGGCGCTGAGGTTTCACACGCTGAGCATGAGGAATCAGCTGAGTGGGGACTCGGGAGATGAGAGACCATTGCCGAAGCTCAAGTAAGGCAATCCAAAAATTAAGTCAACTCTGACAGCTTGGGAGCAGGTCACTCACAGCAGCTTAAACTTCAGGTACCTTTGAAAAGCTCAGGGAAGGCGTTGGCAAGAGCCTTAGCAGCAGCGTCTGGATTTTCGAATGTTGCTCAGGCACCCGATGTCATCACCCCTAGCTTGGCAGGATAAGACATACGAAATTTTATGCTGGCAGCAACTAGCTTAGAGACCAACTGATGGAACTGGGTTCTCCGCTGCCTTACAGAAGCTGGAAGATTTTGTGCCAGTATGATTCTTGTGTCTTCCCAACGCACCTCCTTTAGATCCTTGATTTTGACGAACAGGTGCTGACGCTCGAGGTAATTAAAAAATTTGAAGATCAGCGGTGGGAGGCTCCACGTGAGGGTTTGGGGCGAAGGGCCCGATGCACCAGCTCAATGGTATAGGTGGTGCCATAGGGGGAAGGCCCGGCTATCTTCTCGATCAGCTTTTGAACAAAAGATATCACATCGGCTCCTTCAGCTCCTTCTGGGAGACCTATGAGGACCGCGTTGTTCCAGCGACTGCGGCCCTCAAGGTCTTCTATCTTCAGCTCCATTTTGGCAATTTTCTGACAGAGAGATACCATCTCGGGCTCCATTTTATCGGCCCACCTCTCCACTGACTTGATTCTTGCATCCACATCTAAGAATCTTTGCTGCAAATCTTCTACGGCTCTGGTAAGTGATTTGAGCTCTGCGGTTAACTGTGCCATGCTATCTTTAAAGGGGGAAATTCTAAGAGAAAGCGATGCAGGGTGAGGGGTTGCAGATCCTCGTTGGAAGCTGCTAATGTTTGCTCCTGTTCCTCCGTGAGGCCCTAGCTTTCTTGGGCCTTTTCTGGTGAGACTGGCGGCATATGTCTAGAGTCATTTTTCCTGGAATGCATCACTTCAGAGCTAAATAAGCTGCACAGGTTGAACTCGAGTCTCTAAGGAGGGTTTTAAGCTTCACTCTGGTCATTGGACATTGGGTTGATCGTAGAAATATTGAATTAAATGGGTCAGAGAGCTGGAGCTACGGTAGAAGGCAGTTATCTGGAGGACTGCATCATGTGACTCCCACCAATCATAGTTTTCAGAAAACCAAGAGAAAACAATTATAAGAAATACAGAAGAAACAACTGAAATCTTCAACAACAAAAGGATTAAGTGGGACAAAATACCAAAAAATAAAGCTACTGAAATGATGAATACATGCAAACAAGAAATATTACAAAAAACTGACAGAGAATTAGGTCCTTAAAGTATACATAATCAGTTGATAATAGTATACCAGTCCACCACAGTAATGCTAAAAATTTGCAAAAATGATACAAAATATAAATATTAAAATTGGTTCAATAAAATTTATGGACAGGAAAAAAAAATAATATACTAAAAATTAACCAACAAACAAGAAAAAATCCCAATAAAGCAAATTTGGCCAAACTGAACACATTACGAAAACAATATAGAGATAATGTAAAAACGCAGATATATATATATATATATATATATATATATATACACACACATCTGAAAGAACAATGGGAGATAATGTTAGACACAATAAAAATAAAGATGACAACAAATTTTGGGGACTTGTAGCCACCGGCACAAACCAGTGCAAAGTCAAATACAATTCCTATATACTGTAACTCCTGATGTCTGGATACTTGGTATCTATACTTGGTTTAGAACAGTAGAAGACCATATGTCCATATAAACTGTTCCCCACCTTAGTGGGTACACATTGATCTATTTCCCATCAAATATTTATCAATCTTTCCCTTAAATTCTGTCAATATTTTACTATTCACCACTTCCACTGGCAAAGTGTTCCAAACTCTCCCTGATCTATTTATGAATGAATACTATTTACCATTCTTTGTTACAGTTTTTAACATAACCTGTTTTTCATATCTTCTCAACCCCTTTGGCTTCTCCTGCATCTCCAACCCCATTTCACTTATCAGTTCTTTATCATTTATTATTTTAAATAGCATCATTAAATCCCCTCTTACCCTTCTTTGTTCCAAGCCAAAGTCCTGTACTTTTTAATCTTTCACTATATTCATATCTACCTAAAGTTCCAATCATCCCTGTATATCTCCTCTGCATTCCTTCAACCCATTTTTTCTCCATCTTAGTATGTGGATTCCATAACTGGGATCCAAAGTCCAAATATGGCCTAACATAAGTTCTATATACTGGTACCATACATCCAACTGACTTATTTATAAAATTCCTTTTAATATTATGATAGACTATTGTAGCTCAATATTTTATATATAAAAAGTATATATACAGATTATACAGGGGATACAGAACTTAATGAACAATTTAAGTGAATTACAATACAGGAAGTATATAAATCTATAAAAAGCTTCAAGAAGAACAAAGTCCCAGGTCCAGATAACATACTTATAGATTTGTATCTTCTAGATCCAGACTGGTGGTCTGAAATGCTTACAGATTTTTTTAACAAAATGGTAATATATGATTTTACCCCTAATCCTGGAGGGGCAGTCATTTAGTGCCCATACATTTAAAGGGTGCATGTGGCAACCCAATCAACTACAGACCTGTCAGTTTAATAGATAACATGTCAACACTTTATGCAAAGATAATATTAAATAGATTATTGAACTGGTTGGAGCAGAATGAGATACTGTCAGAACTCCAAGCAGGGTTTAGAAAAAATACAGGAACTATAACACAAATCTTCATTTTAGGTAATTTCATTGAAAAATACTGTAAAATCAAAAAACAAAATTTACTTGTGGATTTCTCGGCAGCGTTCAACTCCATTAATAAATCTCTCTATGGAAAAAAATAAAAGAACTAGGATTGGACATATTAATATTAATAAAAAGATTCTACACAGGCACATGGTTGAAAATCAAATATAATAACTCAGATTCTCTTACTAAAAAGACAGTCATGAGTACTGGAGTCAAGCAGGGATGTGTCCTTGCCCCAACCCTTTTTAATATTTACATTAACAAATAGAATAATAGATAGGTGAGGGTCTGTTACAAGGGAGTAATACCATCGAGAGGTTCTGGGGACAAGGAAACCTCTAGAGCGAAGCTCAAGAGGTTCTCCTGTCCCCAGAACCTCGAGATTTTTTTACTCACGAGTGATAGACCCTCACCTATTATTCATTTTTTGTAATATATGGAGCCCAGTTTTGTTTGCAGCAGTTCTGTGAATGTGGTGCTGTGAAGCCGTGCTGCCGCTGCAGTGAGGATTTGCTCACTCACTCTGTGTGTGTGTACTTTCTGTCCACCCATCACCAGTGCTCACCCATCCACCCACAAACTCAGTCTGTGTCCATTTTACTTAAAAAAACATTTTACCTTGCTTCTTTAATCAGACCGTTGAGGGGATTAAAAAAATGCTGCCCCTCAAAGTGAAGGGACGATATTCTCTCGCTTAGCAAGAGACGGCCGCCATGTTTTTTGAATTGTTCTGCCAACCCACAGAGGAACCAGTTCCAATCAGGAGGTGCGGTTTTAAGAACGTCAGCACGCAGGGCTAGGAGGTTGCCTTGGGGATGTCAGGAACTAGTGTATGCTACTGGAAGATCTTGTGGTTGCGCTCTTGAGGTTTGGTGATAATACTATCGTTCAGAACTCAAATGATAGTATTATGAGCTCTGAACGATAGTATTATCACTTGCCAACGATAGTATTATCACTTTGGCTACTGGTGTATTATTTGGATTTTTTTGTATGGGATACTGTTGTATTATTTAGGTATCTCCATATATTACAAAATAATAATAGAGTTAAACAATTCCTCCCTTCACCCTCCTAAGAGTCAAAACAAACAAATATTAGTTCTGGCATATGCAGATGATCTGTCTATAATTTCAACAAGTAGACTAGGTCTGCAGAGAGCCTTAGACAAATTAGACACACTGGGCCCGATGTTCAAATGTGCGCCAGACAATGGTGCAAGTGTGTGCACAGCGCAACTGAGGTGCACTGGAGCAAGTAAGGGATATATTCAAAAGTGATGAGCCATGATGCAGCTCTTCTGAGTATATCAGGTAATGCACACTGTGCAAATGCAATGTGCTGGCACATCCCCCCAGACATGGCTTAATGCCAGGAATGGGAATTGCGCCAGCACAACAGAGATATGCTCTGCGCACATTCCTGATATTCAACCACCAATATGCAAATTGAGCCATAATGCACACAAGATACAAATGGGGTCACTTGCATGTCATTATGGCCCCATTTGCATGAGTTATGCAGGCCTGGCCAGCAAAATGCTCCTGATGCCCTGCACACCATGAGGTGCTATTGGAGGAGTTCTACTGGTGCCCCCCAGCCTGCAACCCTGAGCATTGTGAATGTGTCCCAAGACAACCCTGGTAGTCCAGTGGTTCCCCCCTCTGTGTCTGTGCCTCTGATCACTGTATATTACTACACTGTCATGCCCTGGTGGTCCAGTGGTCCCCCCCTCCGGTAGCACTGATCACTGAAAACACCTATGTATAACAGCCCTGGCACTCTAGTTGCACCCCCTTCCCCATCACAACCCTCTGATCACTGTCATATGTAAAAACAACATATCCCTGGTGGTCCAGTGGATTCCCTCGCCTGTGCATCTGATTGCTGAACTGTACAAATATGAATAGCCCTGGCAGTTTAGTGGGACCCCTGCCCACTGGTACCCCAATTGCCTGTAATGATGAGCAGAACAACTCCCTGGTGGTCCAGTGGCATCCTCCACCCTCCCACCACACGGACCCCAGCCCACCCAGTTCCCTCCCCAGTCACCAGCGGGCAGCATGCCCACCCACATGCCATGCAGCTGCCCACTGAATGACGGCTTACAGTAGGAGCTGCAAGCTCATTGGCACACACTGTGGACCAATGGGCTTGCAATGCATGCTGTAATAAGACACAACTTTGTGAATGAAGTCATTCATTCACATTGTTGTGAATTATTACACTGTGCACTGCACGCCCACTGGTCCACAGTGTGCACTAATGAGCTTGCAGCTCCTACTGTAGGCTGTCATTTGGTGAGCAGCTGCGGTGGTATGCAGGTGGGAATGCTGCCCGCTGATGACCGGGGGAGCTGGGTGGGCTGGGGGGTCCTGTGTTATAGTGGGGGTTGTCACTGGACAACAAGGGAGCTGTTCTGGTCATCACTATGGGCAATAGCAAGTACTGGCAGGGCAGGGAAGTCATACTAGACTACCAGGGCAATTCCTATTGGTGCAGTTCAGGGGTCAGTTGCACAAGTGGGGGGGTACCACTGAACCACCAGGGATATGTTGTTTTTACATATGATGGTGATTGGAGGGTCAGGTTGGGGTGGGGTGTCACTAGACTGCCAAGGCTTTTATACATTGTTTTTGTGGTGATCAGTGCTACAGGAGGGGAGGGGGAACCACTGAACTACCTTTGTGTGTGCTTGCGCATGGTGTTGCGGGGGTTGCCACCCACGGCCAGTGGCTGCTGTGTTGCACACTGCAATATAGTGGGCCACCAGTGGGTGAACTGCACTTGAGCCATCTTTTATGGGCTCAAATTTGAGCCTAGGTATGAGGCACATCTCAGGATTGAGCCAGTATATGCACTGCACATCAGGCTGAATATTGGGATGTGCCACATATGCATGGATTAGTCCCCTTGAGTTGTGCTGCATTCATTATCTTTGCACCTTGGCACATTGGGAATTGCACTGCACAATTCCCACTTTTGAATATTGTACTAGGGCATAGTTCTGGGATTGCACTGGCTCACACCAGTTGCACCAAGTGTAACCCCTTTGAATATCTAGCCCACTATGTAAAAAGCACAATTTAGCCTCTAATACAAATAAAACCAAAATAATGGTCATGGGAAATAAAAAAAATATAGAAAACTAACACTAGCAGGCAAACAACTGGAATCCATGAACGAGTTCCTTTACTTGGGTCTACTCTTTTCTAATAATTTAAAATGGAACAAACTCATAGACTGGTGTGCAAGCAAAATGCAAACCGCCGCCATGGCTTTAAAAAGATTCAGTCTCAGATATGGAGGAATGACTATTATACCAATGATTGAAGCTATAAATTCAAAGCTAATAAATAAAGTCTTATATGCCGTGGAAATATGGGGGATTGGGAACACTACAAAACTTGATACCATTCTAAACAAACTGTATGAACAGATGCTTAGACTTCCCAAGGGTATCCCAAAAACATTGGTCAGATTGCAGCCTGGACAAGCTAGGTTTAAACACTCTGTACAGTCAAGAGTAATTAGTTTTTGATAAAAAACTCGGACTCTCAAAAAATAATCTTATTGCTAACTCTTTAAAGGAAAAAGAATCATTCAGTTTGAATCATAAAGACAGTTGGTTACATAAACTAAATAAACTATTGAGGGAACATAATTGCACGTACTTAAGAAGATGGGTAGTACATCAAACTAAACTCTGCATACTCCAAAATTACTAACAATAAAGTCCAACAAAGATCCAGACAAGAAGACCTTGATGCCATAAAAGCACTGAAAGTTTCAAAGTGGTAGGTATAAACATGAGAGAACACTCTTTAAAATATTATTTGGAGACAGTAGATAAACTTAAACAGAGGGATATATTGACTATATACAGGTTTGAAGCTTTTTCAAGCAATTCACTAGAGGACAGGAACTGCTGGGACAACTCTGCATTACTGTATTGTAACTGTATTCTGCATGAAGAAGTGCATCTTCTACACATCATACTTCAGTGCCTATAGTATAGTAATCCATGGAAAAAATACTTAGGTAGATATATTGGGTCTTTATATGTCTCCATTAGATTTATCTTAGATTTATTATTTAATGCTGAAAACAATGATATTCTAACGAATCTGGCAGTATACTTATTAATCATCACAAAAATAAGAAAGCAGTATAATAACAAACAAAATTAATAAACAACTACAATAAATCATATTCAGCTACAAAAAGTTGATCTGTACAAGACCCTCTTCATTCTATGAATATAAACTCCCAGAAGTTTAGTCTCCCTAGAGCCACTCTTGCTAGGAAATTTGAATTAGAATGGATCCTCACCAGGATACATGCAATGATTTATATATTCAATCCTAGAGGGAGTAGTGCAAAAGAAAATGAAGTAAATTCAGTTATAGAATGTCTCTATTAACAGCTAACTTCTCTTCTCCAAAAGAAGATTTCAAATGGATATTTCCTAATTTGTATTGTAGAAAATGTAAAATGTAAATGTGTAGATCTCAATATGAAGGTAATGAATTGAAATTAATGTAAACTCATGTCTTTGTTGTACATTTTAATGATTATTGCATATAATTTATAATTCTTACTTTTTGTAATGGCAAAAAGCCAGTCAATAAATGTTTACCTACCTATCACATTTAAAGTTCCCTTATGGACAATTGATTCCTGGATCTGAAACAGTCTTTTGAAAACTGTGGACAAGTAAATCTGAAAACTTTTTCCCTCAGCAGTATGTTACTTTTGGCCCATTCTTTACTATCTCATTCAGTTTTGGCTCCAAACCTAGTATATGCCAGTTTTTCTTAAGGATTTCTTACACAAACAGAGGCTACGTGCTGAAAGTTGTTATAAAACTAGGACATTGACAATTTCTCAATTTTTTTTTTACATTTTTCCTATTATTTCTAACTTCCAACAATTCAGTCCTGTTCATATTGTTCACTCTACCTTGTGCTTTAGTCAGGCACGTTGTGATATAGCCCCTCTTACTAAATCTCTCTGTTAAATTTTCAGAGCCCTTATTAAAGCCCTCAGTGGTACTACAATTGTGCTTTAAGTGCATGTATTATCCTACAGGAATGTTGGCAGTTACATGTTTTGTATGGCAGCTATTAAAATGTAGGATAGTGTTTCAGTCTGAAGGCTTATAAAATAAATCAGTCAATAAGCCATTGTTGTTAATTTAAAAAAAATAATTAAGTCTAGGAATGCTACTTGACACTTACTGATTGTTAATAAAGGAATAATGCCTGACAGGGTGGGTGTTATGCTGGGATAACATCCCACCTCGGGAGGTTGGGCCCGAGGCCACCAGCCGAGGGCGTCCAACACCCGAGAAGGGATGTTATCCCAGCATAACACCCACCCTGGAGGGCATTATTCCTATTATACAATGGCTTATTGTTTTATAGTTAAAAAAATAATTTTAAAGAATGTTTTTGTTAGTGTGTAAAAATATTTTTGTTTCTCAAGAGAAAAAAAAAATAGCTCAGCAGCAGCATGCTCCATACCCTATAAACAATCAGCAGGGATGTTATGCCAGGATAACATCCCTGCTGTGACAGCCAACTGACCAATCAGAAGCCAGGATTCCTTCCTGCCATTGTATAATGTAAATTTCAAGTTCATGTTAGAATTTTAGAAGTACTCCACACATTTTTTTCTAGTTCTACCATGTCCCCTTTCCAGATTATTATAATGTCATCGATGTACCTTTTATAATTTGTTATCATACACATTCACAACTGTATCATAAATGTATTTTTTCTCCCATTCTGATAAATACAAATTTGCATAATTGGGGGCCATAGTGACCCCCACTACAGTTCCCTTAACTTGATGACACATCTGGGACACGAATAAAAAAAAAAACATTCTTGGTCAGGACCAGTGCTGGGGAGTAATTAGTTACTTGTAACTAGTAATTGTAATCTGATCACTTTTCTGGGTAACTAGTAATAGATTACTTTTAAAATAAAGTAACAAGTAACTGAAATTATATTATTTTTCATAAAAGTAACTAGTTACTGTAATATAAATAGAATATAAAATGGGCAAGGAAATCCCTGTGTCCTGAACTTGTTGCAGAAGTAATTGTTGAAGTAATTAATTTAAGTGAAGGAATCTTTGACATCTAATTTCTCTTTTAAAAATGTGTTTTCTACTGTACGTACTTATGTAATTTAACAATGGAATCATTCACTATATTTTTTTCTGTTTTTTCCATTTTGAGAGGGGTGATTTTTTTGAATTAATGATGTCACTACAATTACCCTATAAAACTGTGATGCACTAGACCATGAACATACCACCCGAGGAAGGTGAAAGCCAAAGTGCTGGGGTCCATTTGTGTGTACACCAGGTGATCTATGAATGTTCTCAGCCACTGTGGAGCTTGAAAATAAAATTGCTTTTTCAAAGCTTGACCAATAGAACCTGTGACTGAGCCTTTATTGCCAGAGAACTCCTTGCTTCTTACCTGGCAACAGATAAAATTGAGGTTCTGGCTCCACCTCTGAGGTCTGTGTTTGTGTTTGCATGTGTATGCCAGTGGAACTCTGAAAATTTTTCAGTTCATGTATTCTATGTTACCATTCCATGTGTGTGTTGGGGGGGTATTCTACTACTGGAATAGTGCAAAGGTTTGGAATTATTCTATTCCATGGCAAACAATCACACAATGTATTGAATGTAAAAAAAAGATAGATGACTGACAAGTGAAAAACATATGTGGAGGGGCTATTTTACATAACTGAGCCACATTTTATTATATTTTGTTGTGACTCTGAAAACGTTTAGCATGTTAATTTTTTAAAAGTTGCATATGGGCCCATTTTATATAAGCAATAAGGCACTCCCAGGATGTTGGTGGTACAAGGTTTCCCTCACGGTCAGGGGGCTGAAGGCACTCAGCTTCACCTCAGGCCTCACTATGTCCCTGATTGTGGTGGAAACCTAGTACCACCAATGCCCCATCATGCCTTATTGTTTAAATAACAGATGAGCATCCATCTGTTGCAGTTGCTGTAATCCATTAAGGGGTTCCTGTGACTTCATAAACCTCTTGAGCTTCGCTCTTGAGGTTTATGACATATCAGGAATCTGGAGATTGTGCAGGTGTCTTTTGATATTCAGGTTTCAGTGTGAACAAGGGTTGCTCAGCTGACTGCGTGCTTGATTTATTACAACATCAGGCTAAAAAAAACTGCCTTCTGATAAGCACTGCGTGAGCACCCAGAATCGTCACCTTGCACATTGAATGCAAGTTGCCTACCATTTTTGTTTTGTCTTTTTTTCACAATAAAAAGTTTAGGCAACATTTCCTGGCTGTGAGATGCAATTTTATGTCTCCTTGCTGATATTTGGGTTTGCGTAGTCACAGTGTCTAGGTATTGTGAGCTGCCAGAGCTACAGGGTGGTGTAAACCTGTAGCATGACAACTGGAACAAAGACATGCAGCCTTGCGATATTTAGCCTAGGAATTTTGACCTAATACTGGTTTGCACTGCAAGATCTTTGCTCTAACATGGTGATTACAACTACAAGGTAGCCTCATTTATCACACTACTGCTTTCTACATGGTTACAGTCCCACTCCCAGTGGGTGTCAGGGTTGTTTTTGCCAGCTGTCTCATTACGGAGAATGTTGTTAGGCTGAATGGCTCTGGTGAGGTGTCATTGCGCTGGGTGTCCTTGTACTAATTGTTGCAGACCCAGTGTAAACCACTAGCCCCTTCAGTTTGAGTATTTCTTTTATCTGTAGAAAATGAAAATGAGTGTGCACACATAGCATTCACCTCTCAATCTTCTTACTAGGTCCTGTAAATTAGTCCCCAATTAAGGACTCCTCAGCTCTTTTACTTCTACTATGTCTTTTCATACCTATCATCACCTTTTCATTTTCCAGATTCTATTCTTACCTTACCTATTATCACTTTCTTCTCCTACAGCCTCTCCCTATTTTCTTTCCTCACATATATTTCTCTTATTTCCCTTACCCGCTTTTTTCTCTTTTAGATAACTCCTGAAAAAAAACTATTGTTGAAACATCGATTCTAACTGAATTTTCTTGTTTCAGCATGCATTTAATATTACTATTTGTTCTATATCTGTAACACGTGCTGTGCAAATAAAAGTCAGAAAACACCATTTTATTTGTCAGTTTATTATTAAATATATCATATTGCAACATTTGATATACAAACGATACTACTTATGCACCACTACATTGTACAACTAAGAATCGCTATAGGAATTGATGAAATTTATTTGAGGGGGCAACAGATTGGTCAGTTGATGTACAATTTATAGATGGCTAGCTACACCCCTGCATGTCATCAGTCATGGCCCTCTATAGTAGCCATAGTGAACCCTGAGGTAATCGGGGCCAGCATAACTGTAGTAGGGAAAAAGGCAGGTAGTCCTTCTGCAGGCAGGGCTCAGGGCCTATTTCCATCAACACCACATGTGCTAAACTGCCACAGCAGACTGCTTGATCATCCATCTGCCTGCTCACCTTCCAGTTCTATCACCATCAACCAACCCATCTCAAAGAAAATCCTCATTGAAGGTATATTTACTGGGGTGCAACAAGTGTGTTGTGCTATGTGATAGTTTGATTGAAAGTGACATTGTTTGACTTTAATTGTGGCATACTGGCAGTGGCACAATAGTCATGGCAGACTTACTTATAATTATAACTGTGTCTCAGTGGTAGTGGTGAGTCATGTTTCAGCTGTGGGAAAGAGTACTTAAATTGTGTGGGGTAAGCAGGTGTGTGCTGCTGGAATTGATTGCATGTGATGTGGGGTGGATCTGTGGCTGGCAATGGCAAAGTTAAGATTCAGGCTGCTGTGGGGTAATGAAAAAAGATCACTATGGCAAGGAAGAGCAGTCGATCTTCAGTGTGTGTGTTTGTGTGTGTGTGTGTGTGTGTGTGTGTAGGGGAGCTATGTGAGGATGGGATTTTATTATGGAAATTTAAAGTGGTACTTGTGGCTCTTGCACATTCAGGAGGAGAAGACAGGCTAGATGTGGGAAAGCTCATCAATTGCAGAAGATGCAGCAGGGTGTGTGTGGTGGTGGGGTAAGGATGGGATGTAAAAGGGTAGTTGTGGCTGGTTTGTCAGGATATACAACTGTGTGGGAAAGATCACCAAGGACACTGGCAGTAGATGCAGAATGTGTGTGTGTATGTGTGTGTGTGTGTGTGTG
Organism: Neoceratodus forsteri; assembly: GCA_016271365.2. Lineage (NCBI taxonomy): Eukaryota > Metazoa > Chordata > Ceratodontiformes > Ceratodontidae > Neoceratodus > Neoceratodus forsteri. Next base: position 1,011,570,814 of record CM028129.1, on the reverse strand, counting down.
TGTGTGTGTTGGAAGGTGAGTGTGAGTGCTATGGAAATGAAAAAGGTCAGGGACAGCAGTGACTGGCAAAGTCAGGATTTAGGTGTGGAGAGAAAGACTGCAGAGGGCAGCAGTAGATGCAGGGTGTGTGTCTGAGTGTTTTTTTGTTTTGTTTTGTTCTGTTTTGTTTTATTTTGTTACTATAGCTCTTATTTATGGAAATGTAAAAGGATTGTTGTGGCTGGCCAAGTCAGATTGGTACTGCATCATAAATTAACACATTCATTGTCGTTAGAATCTGTTTTTATTTCATTTATACACAAGTGTCAAGTTAACAATATGAGGTGAGAAGATCTTCAAGTAAATAGGTTCAGAACTGATTCCTTTATTATTTCCTGATATCCTTTCTGTTTCATTTTCTATTTCTTGTCTAATTTCATCAACGTCTGTGTAAATCTTGTTTTTTGTATGTAGAAATGTACCCAGTTCTTCAGCTTTAATACCATTTTCATCCTCCATGGCTTTCCGGTCTTCTGCCAAAACATGCACAAGCTGCAAAATGAGAGGCCTGTGTTACATGTTACAATCCCAGTACCTCTAAGGAGCAGGTCCCTTCCTATCAGACTCTCCAGCACTGAGCTCTTTCCACTGCTCTGGGTCCCCTCCACCACAGTCTGGGGCAGTTGGATGATATTCATCCCCACCATGTTGAACACATCCTCTAGCTTGTTGATAATTCCTCTATGGCACAGAGGACAAGGTACAGGGACGGAACAACCAAGTGTCCTGGGTTCAAAGCCAGTCTCTTCATAGCCTTAATGGGGAATTACCAGGAGGGAAGGAGAGAGGGATTGGGTGGGGGCAGCTGCAGTATTAAACTGAGAGCAGTACAACCGGTCAGACTTAACAGACCTGTGGGCCTTTTTCTGCAGCAGTTTCGTATGTCTGTATGTACACGTCTTGGGGTTTCATGAACACATAGCTATGTTCAATGACTAAATACAACCATGTTACCCAAAGTAATATAAAGTAATATGAAAAGTAATATGCATTACAGTTACAGTTACTAATTACTTTTTATATAAAAGTAATAAGTAACTGTAACTGATTACATTTATTTGAAAGTAACTGTAACTGTAACTGTAACTGATTACTTTTTAAAAGTAACTTACCTAACTCTGGTCAAGACCACCTATGTTAATTCAGTTAAAAATTATATTAATGAATTACTATATGTAGTACCTTCAAAAACAACATGTTGTATTGCTACTAAACCTTCATGATGAGGTATATTCATGTATAGTGCCTGAATATCCAATGTGGCTAAAATCCAATCTGGCTTCATTTAAATATATTCTAAAATATACAACATTTATGTGATGTCTCTGATGTATGATCTCGATTTCTGTGCTACATCTTTTATGTGTGTATGTATGAACTGTGCCTGTGGATCAATCAAGGAAACAATACCAGATACGATTGGTCTAGTAGGGGGAGCATGTAGATTCCTGTGAATCTTAGGAAGACCATATATAGTAGACCTGACTGAGCACTGGATAGTCAAGAAATCACATACCTGCTGGCTAATGACACCATTTGATGCTATCTCATTTAAAAGAACATCAATCTGTTTCTTGTACAACAATGTTGGCTCAGCAAGCATTTTATGATAACATTCACAGTTGGAAAGTTGTGTCAACATTTCATTTGTATACTTAATGTTGTCCATCGTCACAATCCCTCCTCAGCAGGCTTTATGGTGATGGTGTCAAGTTCCTGAAGCCTCCCTTTCTTCATGAGTGCAGTTCTGATGTTTGGACATTGGAAGATTTTTATTCAAGTATGTGACATCCTGATCACAGGCTTTGAGAAATATGTTAACTGTAGGGCTCATTGCTGGAATAAAGAGTGATTTTTTTCTTCCGTAATATCACTTACTGCTTTCTCTTGTAGTTCTTCACTCATCATAGAAATGTCTGCAGATGAAGTAAAATCTTTCTCCTTTATAGTTAACACATCATCTTTGTGGTACATAACCTTTAAGTTCAGTTTACATGCATAACAGTTTAAGTCCACTATTATATCGAAATCAATAATAAAACTGATTCAAATGAAGGAAAGTCCTTTACTTAAAATGTTGATTTCAGCCTCCGATAATTCAGAAAAATATTTACCACCAGTGAGTTCTCAATGTTTTGATTATCAGTCATTTTATCATTCTCATTTCTTTGGACATTCTGTTCCAAGTCATATACTTCCCTCTCTGTCTGTAACCCCCCTGAATCTTGTTCTCTGATGTTGCTTCCCCCTGTATCTGTGTTGTTCTCACTACTGTCCTTGGTTGTTTAGCCTTGCCTCTCCCCTTCCTTCCAGTACCCTGTTACATGTGCATTTTTAATAATAAATGCATGTTAATTGTCTCCTAACATTGGAGTTTGAGTTTCCTGGATGTCGAGCTGTGTTTTTTGTCTTTTTTCCACTAAACATTACTTGGCTCCATCTACTTGAGTCCTGAGCCACTTTTTGCTCTACTGGTCAGTATTTGTTTTGCACCTACCTTCTCAGGCAGTACATGATTTGATGGTGCAGAGCTCTCTGAATGTGACAGTACCTCTCTCAATCAGACAGATCAATGCAGTGCTGACCTTCCACTGTTGACAGTATTCTCAACGATCAGAATCTCCCCAGCAGGGCAGTGTGGACTGCAGGATGAAGATAGACCACTTTTACAGGACTCTGCCCCCCCACCACCACAGCCGGGGGGGGAGTGACTCAGACCCATCATGGCATGCTTTCACCAGTATACTGATAAAGAGAACATCATTTGTCTGGGCTCAGCTCTGGGGGGGACCTTATGTGGAAAGGACACTGGATAAGGATCTTTCTGGACTTTTCAAAAGACTTATCAGCTAGGTGGAGTCATACATGCCAGCGAGGAAAGCTGTCATGGACATTGGTAGCCCCTACACTATCCAGAACTTAGCCATTCTCCAGATCCTTAACAATATGGTTTCCAAACAACTTGAAACCCCTGAGACAACAGAAGTATATGTCTCCCACTCCTGGCCTCAACCAGATTAGTCTAGATATTGTTACAAATACTGAAAACCGGGCACTCACCACTTCAAATTAATGTGTTGTTGACAACTGTAACTCCACATAAATGCAGCTTTTATTAGCCAGACATGAAAACAAACAGCACAAAGGTGTCCACCTGACGTGTTTTGGACAGGGTCCTTTATCAAAGGCTGGGGCAACACCAAACAATACAGACTTATATATACAGTTGCTAATGACATCATTCTGTTAACTGAAGGAAGAATTTTAAAACGATTAATTAAACATTTGATTCAAAGTGTTATGCCTTAAGTAATTCGTTTGGAGGTTGATTGCCTCGATGGATATCAGTTATACTAAAACTCAAGCCCATGTGGTATAGAGACGCACACACCTAATAGATACATAGATGTTGTTGGCAGATAAGGGCCTTGTGGCCCATCCAGTCTGCCCCATCCCTCTTTCTAATGCTTAAGGTACCCTAGATGCTCCAAGTCCCCCCCCCTTTCGGCCTAGCTTGATAATTCCCATGTGCCTATCCCACGCATTCTTGAATCCCTGAACCATGGCTGTCCCCACCACTTCCTGGGGGAGACTGTTTTATCTCTCCACCACCCCTTCAGTGAAGTAGAATTTCCTCATGTCCCCCCTAAATTTTTCCCCTTTTAGTCTCATGCTGTCCCCCTTGTTCTGCTATTTCCCTTCATGTGAAAGATGCTCCCCTCTGTTACCCTGTTGATCCCCTTTAGATACTTGAAGGTCTCTATAATTCCTCCCCTCTCTCTCATTTCCTCCAGGGAGTACATATTGAGGGCTCTGAGTATCTCCTCATACAACTTATGCTGCATCCTTGACACCATTTTTGTCACCTTCCTTTGTACTGTCTCCATCCTGACTATGTCTTTTTGGAAATGGGGCCTCTAGAACCGATCACAGTACTCCAGATGAGGCCTTACTAGGGAGCTGTACATGGTACTACCACCACTTCCCTCCTTCTACTTGTTATACCCCTCCCTATACACCCTAGTATTCTGTTAGCCTTTCCGACTGCTTTGTCGCACTGTTTAGCCACTTTGAGGTTGTCTTCTGTGACTACGCCAGATTCCTTTCCTCTGTGGTGGCCTCCAGTGTTATCCCATCTAGTTCATACCTGACCCTAGGTTTCCCTCTCCCTAGGTGCATAATCTTGCACTTTTTTGCATTGATACCCAACTGCCATTCCTTGGACCATTTGTCTCGCCGGTTCAAATCTCTCCTCATTTTTTCTATACATTCCTGTGTATCTACCTGGTTATATAGCTTTGTATCATCCATGAACCAGCTAATCCTCCCTTCTAGACCCTCTGCAATATCGTTTATGAAGACATTGAAGAGCACTGGTCCCAGCACTGATCCCTGGGGTACACCACTTGTTACCCATCCTTCCTGTGAGCTAACCACATTTACCACCACTCTTTGTGTTCTGTTACTCAATCAGTTTCTAACCCATGTGACCACCTCTGTCTCCACCCCCAGATTTTCCAGCTTGTGGATTAATCTCCCATGTGGGACTGTGTCGAAGGCCTTCCTGAAGTCCAGATAGGCCTCATCTACCATGCTGCCCTGGTCTATTTCCTTTGTCACCCACTCAAAAAAATCAATCAGTTTGGTCTGGCATGAGCTCCCTGTCATGAATTCATGTTGCCTTGGGTCCAGCAGCCCCCTTGTCTCTAGGAAGTCCACCAGCCTTTCCTTAAGCAGGGTTTCCATAATTTTACCTACTATGGAGGTCAAACTGACCAGGCAGTAGTTTTCTCCATCGTCCTTGCTACCAGTTTTGTGCAGGGGTACCACTTGTGCCCTCCTCCACTCCACTGGAACCATGCCTGTTTCCAGTGATTCACTGAACAGCTTAGCCAAAGGTTTAGCCAGTTCCCACCTTTAGGATCCTCAGGTGTATCCCATTGGGCCCCACAGTTTTATCCACCCTAAGCTGTTCTAGTGCCCTTTTTTACTCTGTCCTCTGTAAAAGATTTATTGTTCACCCCTTCTCCCTGATCGCCCTTCTCCATTAATGGGGGACCATCCCCATTGTTTTCTTCTGTGAATACACAGCAAAAGTATTTGCTGAGGATGGTTGTCTTCTCAATGTCTTTCTCCACTACCCTGCCTCCCTCTTCCCTAAGTCTCATAATTCACCCCCCCGTCTTCCTCCTCTCATTAATATACCTAAAGAATGCCTTCCCTCCTTCCTTCACTGATTTAGCTAGCTTTTGCTCTATTTCAGCCTTTGCTGCCCTTACCGCCTTGTTCACTTCTGTTCGTGTTGTCTGACCTTTGACTGGAGCTGAGCTGAACATCTCAGTCCAGTTCAGGAGGGAAAATCTGTTCACAGTTTATTTAGGAAGTCCCTCGCTGCTGCTGTTTCGGGATTGTATGCCTGCAGGGTAACGTTCCGTTGTTTTGGGTCTCCCATTGCTTATGTGCTCACAAATGTTTACTTTGGTGAATCTAAGTGCTCTAATAATTTTGGACCCTGGTCCTGGTCCATTGCCCAGAAGAGGGGATGTATGTTTGAATTGTCTGTACTGGTAGTAACTTACTACAGCTTGTGGATTCTGTGTGCATTGCCCAACACCTGCAAAAACTCCTGTGGGCACAAACTTTCTGACTGACCATCAAGTCAGAATAAAGCCATACTGCATGACTCTATGCCTTCTTGAGTACATTCAATCTGTGTGTGACCTGTGTTACTTTCTGTGGCCCTCTCAGACTGTGTAAAACCCACCATTGCCAGGTATCTTCCCTGGGACTTGGAAAAAGAGAAATGTTGCTGCGTGCCACCCCACCTCCTTGCAAATGAGTTGGATACTTGCCCTCCAGTCAAGGGTAAGGACTGTCTTCATGTTGCCAAGAGGGTTGGGGGTTACATAAATGGGGCTCATCTGCAGATTTTGGGGGGAGGAAGGTTGCCATGCAAACGTATGGTTGTGGCTTTTGTCTGATAGTGGTGTGCCCAATGGAAGGACTACTTCATGAAGGAAGAAAGTTTCTGAACCACATTGGTGTACTTGAGAAAAAGAAATTCAGTTTTGCCATTTAAATTTAATCCCAGCAAGTTTGAGATGTGCCTGAGGACAGAGAGAGAAAGAGACAGTGTGTGCCCTTGCTGATTTGCATTACATTGTGTGATTGGACAATGCCACGCAAACCCCACCTCCAGGCTGGAGTTGTGTGTTGGAAAGTGCAGTACTCATGAGGAAAGTGTGGAGAGCATTTGAGGTGTCAAGGCCTGTTTGCAACTTGTGAAGAACTGCTGGATTCTGTAGCAGAGGATTTCTCAGTTAACCCAATGAGCGATATCCACACTAAATCGGAAGGTCATTCAGGCTGATGTTGGGAATCCAGTGCTTCTGGTGTTGGTTGCCGTTTTGGGACTGTCCAATGTCAACATAAGTGACAAGCATCAAATCTGCATCAGCCACAACAAAAGAGGTTTGACGTGATCAACAACTCTGAGTATTTTAATTCAAATGCTTTTGCAAACAAAAATGTTCTGGGCAGCTGAAGATGTTTAATTTTTCTAGTCATTTGCAAGTACAACTGTGAGCATGAGTGAGTATAGAGAAATTTGAATGACATAATGCCATTGTAATTTGGGCAGGGGACAAAAACAACACAGGTCACAAAGAAATAAAATGGTAGGTAGCAGAAAAGTACAGGACTTCATGCAAGAAAGAATGCTGCAAGTTAAAGTTGTTGTGTGGGCTCTTTTCAATGTTCAAGATGGCCAGTGATCAGAGGAGGTATCCGATGCATGTCCAATCCTGGGTGGCTCAGAAAGAACACAAGTTAAGAACGTTTGAGGAGGAAAAGAATTGTGTGGGAGCTCCACTGGCTGTAGCGCTCCCTGGATGATCAGTCAGTGTGTGTGTGTGTGTGTGCAGTGTGCCTAAAAGTTGGAAGAGATGTGATTGCGATACCCCACTGCAGGGATTGCAGATCAAAGTTTGGAATGGGCATGCCATGTGGTCCTCACGGGTAATCTGTCAGATGTGTCCATTTGGCTCCTACTTGGACTGTAAATGCAGAACCCCCTGAAGAGTTTCAGAAGGAAAAATTCTGTTAGGAAGGGCCTAAAGACTTTTACAAGGAATTTTTGAAAGTCTGCCATGGCAGTGTGGAGTTTCTAATATGGAATATGGCCCCTCAGCTGACAAAGAGGCTGGGCGGGTCCAGTCTGTTGACTGCTGAGAGTTGTCGCCTCTGAAGGAAGGGGGCCCAAGTCCAATGATTTTGGTTGGATGGGGAGCTTCAGGATCTCACTAAATGAGAGCCTAATGCCACCTGTTTTATTAAATAGGTATTCTCAGGAGTCAGGCCAGTGACTGGCTTCTGGGGAACCCATATGGATATTTCTGAGCCTTTAGATGGTGTACTACGAGTGCCTGAGATGGATGAGTCTGGTGGGAAAATCTTGCCACCAAAGATCATTGAACATGCTGGCCCTTGAAGGCAATAGCCTTGTTCTTGCAAGCCAAGAAGGAAAGGGGGCACAGTAGCATCTGTCCAGATTGGAATAAAGAGGCCTGGGAGCTTCAGATCTGGCCACCACCAGGCCAGGTTGGAGATTGGCATCTTCCCAAAAGTAGTAAGAAGGAGACAATCATCTGGAGGAAGACTGAGCATGTCTTCAGAATAAAGTATCCATATTTGCCTAGATGAATGTGGGAGGAGATAGAAGATAACTTAAAGGACTGGCTGATGGAAGAGGCCAGAGACACTGTTCAGTGGAGGTGGCACTGGCACAGAGAGGCAAGAGCCACTGAAAGAGACTGGGTGGATCAAAAGAGAATTAAAATGTAGAGAGTGGGGGTGCACCCTCCATTCTGATTCTGTAATCATCAAATATGGATAGAAACAAGACTGTCAATTCCACCAGAATGACATGACCAAATGGAACCACAGTGCACTGCCCCATCCTTGGTGGTATTCCTGAGAAAAGTTCCTAGACATGCTAGTACTGTAAAAAGTTGCCAGTTGTAGGAAAGGACCATCAGAGACTAAACCGTGGTCAGTGGGCCACATATCTGCTGGCAATGAGCCAAAGAAACCTGGAAGATTGGTGTGCATCATCCCCCCTGGGAGAACAAGGGATGTTTGAGGATGCAGTTTCTTCTTTTTGTTCAAGCAGATCCAAAAACCCAAGCCAGAGGTTGTGGGGAGGTTGAAGTCCAAAGATGTTGCCTATAGCCGAAAAGCCAGAGATCCAGGTCCCATTGGTGCCAGAGGTGAATCCTAGATGCACAGAAAACAAGACTCAGCACTCAGAAAATGACATTAAAAAGTGGCATATTTAATTAAGCAGATGCCACAAAAAGCCAAGAAGGCTACAGAGTACACAGCAGGGCAAACTCCGACCAGTTTCATGCTAACTGCACGTCATCAGGGGTCCCCTGATGAAGTGCAGTTAGCACGAAACCGGTCAGGAGTTTGCCTTGCTGTGTACTCTGTACCCTTCTTGGCTTTTTGTGGCATCTACTTGATTAAATATGCCAGTTTCTAACGCCATTTTCTGAGTGCTGAGTCTTGTTTTCTGTGGATTTTGTGTGGACTCGAGCACCTTTATTTGCGGAGGAGCTGTTTTTGCTGTCACTGAATCCTAGATGCAGCCTGCATGTCTCAACTGATAGGATCATGTTTCTGTTATTTTATTTGGATGTCTGTCTACTAAGGAGGTTATGCCAATGCAATTCTAATCCTGTGGACTTGTTTCTGGACATCCTATAGTGGGCCATGAGCCTGCATACAAGAACTGCTTGGCATGGGCAATGTCAAATTCCAGAGACATTCTTGGCTGGGGGTGCCCGATGAAAGACACTGAACCCCTAGATGGACAGCGAGGGTTCTCCTTCCCCCAATTTTTGTATTATTTTGCACTTCTATACCATTTTTGATATAATAAAACCTTTAAAAAACTTTTAGAATCATATAGTATCTGCCTGTGTTGTGTGTTTTGCATGCTTTTCTCTTTTGTAGGTACTTCTTGTGGAAGAAAAAATGAGGGGGAAAATAGAGCTTCATCTAAAAGCTCTTGTGGGTGCGTAATGGTCTTCTTAAATAGTTCTAAAATGTTTTAACAATGACATTTTAGGCATTTTTTGCTTACAAGTGAGAAGTGTATAGTTTTAGCTTTAAGAAATGCATAGTAATGCCATGTGTACGTTCTTAAACAGTTTTTGCAGTTTTTAATGGTTTAGACTGCCCCTGTGGTGTAGCATAGTGAGTAGTTAGCTCTTCCTTAGTATGCGCCTAGTGGTGGAGCTGGGTGAGTGTCTGATTGGGACAGACTGGTGACCCCAAACATGATGTTGGGCAGTCAGTCCTGTTTTGTCTGAAAGTGCTTCTGAAGGTCCCATTGGGTCACTGTGGAGGAATCCCTTAGCTAGTTTGTCAGCTACAGCTGAAGATACATTAGCATGGTCCCATGGACTTTGTGGTGTCCTGCCTATGCTGGTCATAGATAGAGGAGAGGATATGCAACCCTTCAGGGTCAGACTGGCCTGGCCGGATATCCAGAAATCTCCAGGTGGGCCCCCCTCATCTGTAAGTACAGGTACACAACCGTAATGCATTGGGGGGGGTGCACCCTCATAAGTTCCGGAGTCAAGCAAGCCACTGTATAATAACAGCAGTGACCTTTCTAACAATTAAGTCTCCCAGCTAGGCAACCCCAGTACTGTCTGTGGGGGCTGGGCACCTTTGATTTGCGTACTGATGTGGGTGGAAGGGGGAAGGGGAGGGATAGTAGTTAAGTTTAATTCATTTTCTTTGTCTAACTTAATCTGACTGTTGCCATGGAAATAAATATTCATGTAAGTAACAAATAATAACTTGAGAAACTGCCTGCGTAGGTTGCAGCATTGGGGAGCAGGAGGGATCTGAGCACAGGAATGGAGAGGCAGGGGTTAGGCTACAGGGTGGGCTATGATTGGTTCACTGTGCTGTTGCTCAGACTATGAGGTGGCAGAGCACACCAGCGCAGGCACTTCAAAATGGCCCAAGAGCAGGGATCAGTCTCTTCCCAGTTCCTTTCACTGCAGGGTGAGCCCCAATAGATGCTGATGCTCCGAGGCGAGGACCATATGGTCTGGTGGAAGGAATTGAAGAAGTGGCAGCACTGATGATTACAGTAGTGTGACTGATCTACTGTGTATGGTGGCTGGGCTGTGGTGTGGGAGTCAGCATCTACTGCCATTTGATGACCCGAACAGTCTCCACAGCACTAGCCTGCCACCATGCCTTGTTTTATTTATTAAAAAAGTTTTATCACCTGGAAAAGACATATGGGGTAATCAGGGGCCTTTCCTTGCCTTGCCTTGATGAGTTCATTCTGGGCCCTGGCCAGGTGGTGGAAATGGATGGAAAGAATGGGGGGCTTAGTCCCAGTGGAGACAGGGGGGTTGCGCTGCTCTCCCACTACACAGCCAAAATAACTAAAATATGGTTGCCACGGAGGAGAGATGGGGATCAGGGTGCTGCCTGGAAGGGTTGTTGGGGGGTGGGGTACATTTATTTATCTGGTTTGGGCAGGGGGAGGAGGGTTGGAGTTCAGACTTCTACAAGGGTGGGGGGTAATTTTTTTCCCCAATTTTGATGACCTGCATGGGGATGAGGGGAGGAGGGTGAGTTTACTGCTTTGTGGGTAGTCATTTAAATATCAGGTAGTTAATTTGAGGGTGGGAGATTTTCTTTAAGCTGACCACCAAATAACTGATACTGCAAACCCAATTATTTGGCTGCAGAATGTCAAATATTCAGGAAAATGTTTTCGCACAGCCCTTCTGAGTATATGACAGTATGACCACACACCCCATTGTGCCTTATCCCTTGCATACCTCTATTATGACAAATGTGTTACATTTAACTTTTTTCCTGCTCCTGATGTAGTGACTAATTTTGCATGCATAGAATGCTTCCTATAATTGCAGAATTGTTACCTCGGTTATTGACTTAATGACTGTTTCAATTACCAGTTATATGAGAAAATGCAGTCAACACTTTTCTGAGATAGGGTATGACGTCATCAGAAGGCTCTGCAAAGTATACCACTAATATCCACTAAAGAACTGTTTTGCAAAAAAAGCATTGTCCCCATTAGCTAGGGCAATGAAGTAATACTGCCTTGTTCCTAAGCTTTTATGTGTCTTTAGTCTAAAAGCCAGGAAACTATAGTTATCCAGTCAAAATTGCATTGTGCCCTCTTTAGCTGTGCCCTACATAAGCTCATTGTTTTTAACTTAGCCCACCCCCTGGTTAAACTAAATCAATCAATACATACATACATACATACATAAAAGCACCCTGTGAGAGCAGTGCCATATAGAAACATAGAAGGTGACGGCAGATAAGGACTGTGTGGCCCACCTAATCTGCTCTTTTTCCCTAACCAATGCAATACCACACACCCTAGTTGATCTGCGGCTTACTCTCTCTTCCCTATTGCGAGAGTACTCTTACGTCTATACTATGCATTCTTAAATTCCCTTACTGTTTTACCCTCATCACTTCCACAGGGAGGCTGTTCCAAGCATCCACTACTCTTTCTGTAAAAAGTACTTCCTCACGTTGCCCTTGAGTCTACCCCCTCTAGCCTCATATCATGCCCCCTTGTTCTTGTACATCTTTTTTTTCTGAAAGATGCTACCCTCCTGTACCTTGTTTATACCACTGAGGTACTAGAACATCTCTATCATATCCCCCCCTTCTCTCCTCTCCTCCAGGGAATACATATTGAGGTCCTTTAGTCTTTCTTCATATGACTTTTGGGTAGTTCTTGCACCATTTTTGTTGCCCTTCTATGGACTGACTCTCTTTTGTTTATGGCCTTCCAGAGATGTGTCCTCCAAAACTGGACACAGTACTCCAGATGAGGTCTCACTAGTGATCTGTATAGTGGCATAACCTCCACCATTTTTTCTGCTGGAGATACCTCCCCCTATGCACCCTAGCATCCCACTGGCTCTCCCCACAGCCTTCCCACATTGTTTGGTTACCTTAGGTTATCAGATGATTACCCCCAGGTCCCTTTCTTGATTTGTGGCCTTTAGTACCTCTCCCCCCATCTTGTATGCCTCCCTTGGATTTCTAAGCCCCAAATGCAATATTTTGCACTTCTTTGCAATGAAGCTTAGATGCCAGACTCTCGACCACTCCTCAAGCATTTTTAGGTACTTCTTCATTCCTCCCTCCCGTCTGGAGTATTAACCCTGTTGCAGATCTTAGTAATATCTGTAAAGAGGCATACCTTCCCCTCCAGCCCCTTTGCACTGTCTCTCATGAAGACATTAAAGAGGACTGGTCCCAGCACAGATCTCTGTGGAACTCCACTGGTCACCCCCCCTTCTAAGATCTAGATGTGAGTCACTGCAGTAACAGAATTCTCACATTGAGAAAGGTTAAAAGCAGTGGGATGAAGTAAGAGTTGTGTGGCACCCTCTAGTTGTGAGTCGCTGACAGTAACAAAAAATTTAGAGAGGAAGGCTAGTTACGAAGTGATCATTTAGCATCATAGGTGTAGCTGGGGGCATTCCTGGGTGCATGGAACCCCCCCCCCACACCCCTGCTTGCTTAAATATATCCAATCTCAGCACTGAACTGTGGCAGCTACAGGGTCAGTGAAATCAAAGGGCAAGTGAGACATGGAGGTGGACATCAACTTAGGAATATACAGCTCAAGCCTGCCTCCCTCTGGGGACAGGAAGCTAAGAAGCCACCTCCAAACATTGCTGGAATGGTCAGATGATCTGGAGGAGCAGTGTCACTTGGGTGGTTAGAGGAACAGGGCACACAGAGTCGCAGAACACAGTCACTTTCCCACTACAGTCAAGTTGGAGAACTGTGTCTCTGACAGCGTTCTCACTGATATTTTTTTTAATTGCGTCTCTGACTATTTCAAGTGCCGGCATAGAAATGAACCCAGTCTCTGACTCTCCCTCCTCAGCTTGACGTCATGTCTGTGGGTCAGATTGGAGAAGCTCGGAGATTGTCCTTGAGCTGGGGTAGAGAGTTGCTCCCTAAGTCAGTGTTTGTGGCCCCGCAGCTGTGGCAGCTAATTGCAACAGCATTAATTGCAAAATCCTTATGTGCCTTGCCCTAAAAGCAGTCTGTCACTATAATGTCTGCATATCTTCCTGGCAGAAAAGAAAAAAGGAAAAACGTGCATTTAAGTCACAAATCATGTGAGAATAGAGATGGGGAAAGGGGAAAAAAATATTGCGGTGTGGGGGGGTTGCTGCTGTACCTCCACTACTCCCAACACTTTATATCTTTCAGCAAAACAGAAACAGCAAAACATAAAGTATAAGGGTGTTATTATTCAAAGCTATCCTGAACTGGTAGCCATAGAAATAGTAACTGGGTAGGTGCACAAAACATTGTGGACCAGAAGGTCCTTTTTAGTGAGCAGTGATGATTTTTTAAGTGTCCATTAGCTACTTGACCACTGGATGTTTTATAGCAGCCACTGTCGTTTTGTTCCAGTTTCTGCCACAGTTGTACTATATTGGCATCCACAAGCAGGGCACCAATACCATTCATCATGACTACGAGGCTGGTGCAACAAAATATTAGAATTCAGTTTTCTATTATTATATTATCTGCTCATATTTCAAGCCCAAAACAGTTGCTGATAAGGGGTTAATACTGATCTGCATGATTAATTAGTAAATGAAATTCAAATGGAGGAGATTAGGAATTCCAGCGTAGAAATGCCTGAGCAGGTACCATCACAGGAAAGAGAATAAAAATTGGGTCAAATGACAAAGTTTGTGAAAACATATTAAATGAAGGCAAAGATGAACAAGGCAGGGGAAAAATAAAGTAATATTTCTATTAGTAAATGAAATTAAAATACAGGAGAAGAGCCGGCTCGTCGGCGCAGCGGTTGGATTTCCGCTTGCGACGCCGGTGACCCAGGTTTGGGAACGGACTCGGGTCGCTGGAGAGCCGGCTGGGGTGGAGTAGGTTCGAGCTTCCCACGACTGCTCACCTACTCCGGGGGGGGGGTAATCAGGACCACTGCATGGTATTGTGGAAGCCGAGTCAATCGCAGCGAAAACCTGGACGTTGGGGGGCATGGTGAGCGTGACTGCACTGACGGTCGTGGCACACCACGCCCCCAGAGGAAAAGTAAATACCAGCCTCCGGGTTCGCCGGATGATGACTGCCTGCTCGCTGACCGAGGGTCCTGTGCCTTCCGATCCCACCTCAGCAGCACCCAGGGACTGACGCCTAGTACGCTGGGGCCCCATCCCACCGGTGTCTTTCCCCTCGGAGGAGGGGGACCCACTCGGCAATGGGATATGCCGGGCCACCCCTGGGTCAGCTGCGATGTGAGGTGAGGGAAGGGGGGACAGGACGAGGGGGTCACGAGTGGCAATGTGCAGCCGGAAGGAGTGGCAAACCCGGAGGCACGACATGAGGAGGAAAAAAAAAAATACAGGAGAAAATAAATGAGTTCCAATGTAGAACTGCCTCAGTTCAGAGGAAAGAGAATAAATGGGTCAAAAGACAGAAATGTTTGTGAATAAATATACTGGGACACTTAGAAAGTGAAGGCAAAGATGAATAGAACAAGGCAGGGAGGAATAAAGTAATATTTCTGTGCTGGTGGGGTTGTGTCTGAATTATGTATGTAATGTAGGTAGAGGAGAGAGGGAGGGAAATTAATGTAAAGAGAAGACATAGAAAGTTGGCAATTAAAGGGGAAATACATGCAATAGGAGAGGTGGAACATAAAAGGTAAGGCAATATGTGAAAACAGATAAGAAAATGGTTGAGGAAGTAACAATGTAAACAAATTAAAAGGAAGACCTGGAAAAAAAGTAAAGGGGGTGTAGGGATGGTGACAGAATGGGAGAAGAGAATGATATAAATATAAATATAAAAAAGGAGAAAAGAATCCTGAGTTCAACTCAAAGACCTAGGACTGGGGAGTGATAAGACTGACAACTTGAATTTTGATGCATTTTGTAACTCGACAGTTAATCAATCAATCAATCAGTCTTTATCTAGCCCGGTGAAACACCATTGAGTGAGTTCATTTTCAAGGAGGGCTTGGTGGGTATACAATACATAATACAGTAGCACAATAGAATATATAGCACAAATGGGCACAGTAATACAATACATAGCAATAAAAACAAGGTACAAGGATAATCAATCAGGCCGTAAGGTGAAGCCTCATCCCAGTAAACAGTACAGCAGGGAGGTGGAAGCAAGTCAGCACCAATGTGCCAAACCAGTGATTTTAGACACTGATAGCTCTAGTAGAGCAGAGTTAATGCTAGTGACAATGCAAGCTGGGAGCTCAGCAGCAAGTAGAAAGCAAGGATGAATCCAGGAACATGGCTTGGGGTAATTCTAACGAGAGGATAGAAAGTATAGAGGGCTGACTGTAAGAATAGCAATGCATGGCTATGTATGATTGTTTGATTGACTGAATGATTGATTGATTGGATTGGGTGGTGCAGTACATTGGCTAATAGACCACAATGTGACATTTCTTGTTAATGTGCATCCTACTCAGTTTGAAATGATAAATAGACTTACTTTCAGAGAGGTTTCTAGAAAAGTGATTATATCAACTCCTCCACAGCACTGTTTGTGAGGTATGAAGCATGGGGATTAATTTAAATCTTTATCGAAGAAATTGTCTTGTGAGACTGCATTATTTCCTCTGTATGGGTCTCTGGTATGATTTCTTGAGTATCATTACAAGACAAAAAAGTAAAAATAAAGTTAATGCCACACATTATGGCTCCCATATAGGAGACCCAGGTTCATGTCACGGCTCCATCCAGCAGCCCTGTGGAGTCTGGGGAATGCTGCAGAGCAGTCTGGGGAATGCTGCAGAGCCAGTCTGGGGAATGCTGCAGAGCCAGTCTGGGGAATGCCGCAGAGCCAGTCTGGGGAATGCCGCAGAGCCAGTCTGGGGAATGCCGCAGAGCCAGTCTGGGGAATGCTGCAGAGCCAGTCTGGGGAATGCCGCAGAGCCAGTCTGGGGAATGCTGCAGAGCAGTCTGGGGAATGCTGCAGAGCCAGTCTGGGGAATGCTGCAGAGTCAGCACACTTGGGCTCAAGAGTGAGATTTTCAGCTCTCACTGCCGCAGCCCCTTCTGCCACTGACCAGAGAGTATCATTGTGAGTGACCATGGGATGTTGCCCAGGTCCCACCGTCAGGGAATGATGCTGACAGAACTGACTTACAGGGAGGTGGGAGGCACCAAGTGTGAAAAAACAGAAATGACCCTGGCTTGGCACTTCCGATGATGGGCACCATGCTCCTCCCACAACCAGTTGACTCTCTGACACTTCACAGTACCACCCCCCATACACACGCGCAAACACAGACACAGCCACCATTTGAGTCACCATGTGTATCCTCCCCTGGTGGCTGCACACAAGTCCCTCTCCAATGACATGGAAGCTCAGACTTCTGATGATCATACTTTCCTAGGTTGCTACTTTGAACATAAAGCCCATTCAGGAGCTGCTCTACTTCCATCAGTATAGCAAACTAAGCAAGCAGGGGAGGCTCTAGATCCAAAGAACAAGGGGGCTTACTTAATAGAAGCACCATTACTGGTCAAATTCAGTGGGCTAATTTAATGAAAGAAAAATCAAATTTTAAGAGGGGCTTCAATCCTCATCCTCCCCCCTCCTCTGAGACATCCTTGCATGGAGATATTGGTGCCCAGAGCGACTGTCTGATAATATAATGTCACTAGCTGGAACTATGGGAAGGGGTTACATACATAGCTGAATTTAAGACCACAGAGACAGAAAACAAAAGGCACACATATACTGTAGACAGAAAGAGATCAGGGGATAAGCATATATGGGCTAGTAATGCTACAGTGCATCCTTTCCCCTTTGATGAAGACATGTAAATGCACTGGAGCTAAAGGAGACAAAGACAAATACCAACTTGCAACATCTTACACCATGTTTTACTTAACCAGTGTCCATTAGTGGAAAAACTAATGCCACCTTGTTTAAATAAAACATGCACAAGCTTCAGATGTGTTTGCATTTGTTCTGCATTGTTTCCCATTTGTTTATGCACTGCAGCATTTCCTGATGTGCTTTTTCTTTGTCCTTTCCCCCTTTATAAATGGCCTCCATAAATGGCCTAAGTTTTCTTCACTTCAATGCCCACAGCCTCCTAAAAAAGTTCTCCTTAATACAGGCCTGGGTTGCACATACCCTACCTGACTTCCTGGTTATCTCTGAAACTTGGCTCAGATCTACAACAAAAGATAGTGAAATAAACCTTCCCAATTACCAGCTCTTCAGATCTGACCGCCTTCCAGGGGCGTGTGGGTACATCTACGCCAAGGAAACCATCTCTGCATCCTGTCTCATTAATACATCCGAACCAAAGGAATTTGAATGCTTGTCAATCAAAATAACCCTTCCTAACATGTCTTCCTTTAAATTGATTGGCTGCTATAGACTCCCCTCTGCAGGCCTCAAACTCCTATCCTACCTAGGAACAATACTCAATCTAGGCCCTGAAGACACCATCATCCTTGGTGATTTGAATTTAAATTGGTTATCTAATGCATCTGCACCCCTACTAACCTTCTGTGACACCTATGGATTCACACAATTAATCAAAGATCCAACGAGGATTAACCTAAAAAATACTACCAACAGTTCACTTCTGGATATCATGATGGTAAACAAGCCTCTTATATTCTCATGCTGGAGTGCTATCCAGTGACATAAGTGATCATTGTCCCATAGCTGGCATAAGATCTACACTCAAGCCATCCAATCCTGCAAAATTTCTCCATAAAAGGTCAAAAAAGAATTTCAACATCTCAGGATATCTCCATGATTTGTGCAATACAACGCATTGGCAAGACTTCTACCTCACAACCTCAGTTGAGACAGCTTTTCAGATCCTAAGGGATATTATCACAAATGCCCTCAATATACATGCACCATTCACCAGTGTCAGATCCAAAGTAAAATCTTGTCGTTGGTTTACTGCTGACCTTAAATCAGCTTTGATAGCCAGAGACAAACTCTGGAAAAAGGCAAGAAAAACAAAGGATCCTAGAGACTGGCTTCAATTCAGAAAAGCAAGAATTCATGCACAAAACTAATAAGAAATGCCAAAGCTGCCTTCTATAGAGCTGAACTGGATGCCTCCTATACTAACCCATCTAGGTTCTGGGGTACTATAAAGGGAATTCTAGGTCAAAATTCTACCCCTGTCTTACCCTCCAAACTGCTCCTAAGTGACATTGAAATCACTGACAAGCAAGAAATATTAAATGCCTTCAATGACCATTTCACTACAGCTGGCCTAGCCTTTGACTCTTCACCTGCAAATCTCTTGAGATCATCACTAAACCTTCAATCCACTGTGGGCCAAAAGCTGCCTCAACATTCTCCTTGAACCAATATCCTTAAAAAAGTAGAAGACCTCCTATCCAATTTAGACACATCTAAGAGTGCAGGTGCAGACTCCCTGGATCCCTACTTTCTTAAGGAAGCACTGCACGCCTTAGCTGCCCCCCTCACTCACCTCTTCAATCTTTCCCTAGCTACTGGTTCCATCCCCTCTATATGGAAGTCAGCTCAAGTAGTTCCACTACTTAAATCAGGTGATCCCATGGACCTTAACAATTACAGGCCCATTTCCATCTTACCGGTTCTGTCCAAGATGCTTGAAAAATTAGTAAATTTCAGTTAAGGGCCTATCTGGACACCAACAACCTCCTAAATCCAGCACAATCTGGGTTTAGATCAATGCATAGTACCATCTCTGCCCTAGCCAAAGTCACTAACGATTGGCAGACTGCCTTGGATAAAAAGAATAGTACCTATGCTGTGTTCCTGGATTTGAGTAAAGCATTTGATACAGTGGATCATGAATCATTAATCTCCTCTCTTAGCTCTGTAGGCCTTGATTCACTCTCTCTCAATTGGTTTAGGTGCTATCTCTCTGGAAGGTTGCAACTGGTAAAAATGAAAATTACCTATCTACCTCTAAACCACTGCTAAGAGGTGTACCGCAAGGCTCTATCCTGGGCCCCATCCTCTTTGCCATTTATATTAATAACATTGATTCCAACCTCTGCAATCTAACATTCATCTGTTTGCTGATGATACTGTATTATATGTCAGCAATCCCTCACCATCAAAAGCCTGTGAATTGTTACAGTCAGAATTCTCCATCCTACAACACAACCTATTGGAAAACTACTTCTAAATGCCAAAAACAAAAGCTATGTTCTTTGCCACCAAGATTGCTCTTCCATTACCCCATCATTCACACCCCACAATTATCCACCTTATTTGAGAAAACCTGGAATTAGTGGATAAATTCAAATATCTTGGAGTCTGGATTGACAATAAGCTTGACTACTCTATCCATGTTGAAGAGCTACTAAAAAAGTTGAGACAAAGACTTGGCTTATTTTACAGAATAAAACATTACCTTACCAGAGACTCCAAACAAAGATTAATCCAGGCATCATTCCTATCCCTCATTGACTATGCTGATTTCCTCTATGGCCATTGCTCCCTCTCCCTCTTAAATAAGCTGGACACCCTGTATCATAGAGCCATTAGATTTATTACAGACCTTCCCTCCAACACCCATCATTGTTCTCTTTACATGGCAGTCAATTGGACATCCCTACAGCACAGAAGAAAAAAGAATGCTGCAATCTGGATCTTTAAAGCTTTATCAGACAAACTCCCTTCTATATCTCAGACTGTTTCACCCGAATCACATCCAGGCCATACACCTTAAGGATCAATAAGCTCATTATGCTAAAGATTCCCAATACCTGCACCTGGTTTGGGAGGGCTGCTATCAGCTATTCCCTAGCATTTGTCTGGAACTCACTCCAAAAATCTATGAATCTGAATACCCTCTTACCCTTACCATCCTTCAAAAATTATATACCACCCTATTCCCAGAACTGTGCACTGCTTCCATAAGGCCTAGTCTCCACCCAACCTCCGCCCCTCCTTTCTGCAATCCACTATGTTTAGTTTCCATTCTTCTACCCAGTCTGTTATCACACTTCGTATAAAAGCCTAGAAGCCCTACTATCTGAATATTATCCTTCTATATCAAATGTACTCTTCATTTTACAGGTTTAAGTTATTGTTTTTGTGCCTTGTATATCTGTAAATTTTGTATATATCTCTCATCTAATTGATTGTACTAATGTTATGTTATTCACATGTCTTTGTACAAAACTTGTATCCTTCTTTGTATGACCACTCAGGTCCATCTTGTAAATGAGCTACGCTCAATGATGTTCCCCTGAATAAATAAAGATTTTGATTGATTGATTGATTGATTGATTAAAGTGAAGCTCAGAAATGCAATTTTGAGTTGGCATTATCACCAGTAAATGTTGCAAATATAATCCCAACCAGACTGGGGGGTTATTAGTACAGCTCTGAAGGTTCCCCCTGTTTTATGTGGGCTTAAGTATCTGTACCATAAAAGTGGGCCTGAAAAGAATGTCCTGAAGGGGTGGTGCTTGGAGGTGCTGGTACTGGATGCAGGGAAATATTTAGGCTGCTACTGTATGGTTGGGCAGACCATCCAAGCCTGGGGTGACTGCAGTGCCTCAGGTCTCATTGGGATCCAGGTCATCCACTGGTGCAGGTCTCTGGGAGCTTCTCTACTCAGAAAATGGGAGCTCTGATAGGAAACGCTCCCACCTCACCCCAGAACAATACCAACAGATTACCACTGCCAATAGGTACAGGGCAATAAGGAGGCAGGCACTATGAAGCCAGTAGGCAAAGGGGTACTAATGGTCTACATCTGGGGTCCAGAGCTCTTTAGTGAGAGAGGCTTCACAGTAGTTTTGGTTCTATGTGTAGCTCAGTTTAGAATCACTGATGCACAGGCAACACTCCGAGGGAGAGGAACGTGTCAAAGCAAAGTCATGGGTCCCACTTCGAACTGTACAAATGGCATCGGGAAAGCATAGGGTCTCAACCTCCAGAGGTGCCTTGCTGGAGGCATTGAACTTAACCATTGATTTGATTTTAAACAGGAATTCTCAGCTCCACTGCAGCAATGCAGCGGGCCAGTAAATTTCTGCTTTAGCAAAACCCAATGTAATATTGGGGGGCAGGCGGTCACTGGACCACTTTTTAATATGTGAATTAAAAGAATGATTGCATTTTGCTAAATCAGGACCAAGCTTTCCCACAGTATTGCTGCAGGGGTGGGTAGCCAAGTTCATGGCTCGCAGCATTTCTGCAAGGTTGCTGAGAGTTCACCTGAAATCAATGGGACTAAAGCCTCCAAAATAGTCAATTATTATAGCTCTAATATCAGTAATGGAATAGCTTTCTTCCAAATGGAATAGTTGCTGTTTTCCTATAGTTGAAAATTGGGGCTACAGTATGCCAGGGCATAGCACTGTCTGCAAAATTCGAGCTACAGTTGGTACACTAGGGCATACCTTGGTTGGTACCAGGACGCCCATGGCCCCTTTTCCAGGTAGACCCTTTGATACCCAGTCCAATCCAGCAACCCTCTGAATAGTGTGCTCGGGGGTGGTTGGCCTGTTGCAGTCCAAAGCAGTTGCTGCGCACAGCAAGGTTTCCTGTTGGCAGTGAGTGTAACACCCGGGTTCTTCTGGGTTAATATAACCCTTTTTGTAGTGTAGTTTAGGTAGGAGCTGGCCGGCACAAGGGTAAAATCCCTGTAGTTCTCTTTTAAGCCACCTGGTCAGCTCTGCTGGACAGAGGGTTCTAATTTGGAATGTGGAACTCTGGCAGCAGCATGACCCATGGCTTGTGGTGCTGAAGTTGAGATTTGAAGTCAGTTCAGTTTAGTGAGAGGAGAGTTCAAGTGAGTTTGGTCGGTGCTCTGCCTGTGGGCAGACCAACTGCCAGAAGGAGGGAGGGAAGGGGGAACACAGGGAATTAACTTAATTTTCTTGCCCTAGTGCATAAATGGAATGGTCTGGATACTAGCTCATGGCAGCTGCCATCTTCTGTGATGCCACAAGGAGGTGATTTCTTCAGAAAGTGCTTTTGGGACTGGTAACAGTGAATAGCAACTGGGGCCATTCTCACATCTGTCAAGATTTGAGTAAAAATGCTGCCCAGAACTGGTCTGTACATATCCAGCCCCTCCATTCATGGAAATGCAAAGTGTTGGAATTTGTCACTTCAGGACTGTAAAACAGGTTTGCCCTTCAGCTTTGGGTACCTGTATGTCTGGGGGACAGTGTCTTCTTTAGTTGCTGTTGTGGGATAGTTTATCTTAAGCTGTACCCTTATAGTATTGATATGTAAAGTGTTTTTGTCAGAACTAATGTGGGACCACTAAAAACAATTTAGCGCCTTCACAGTTCATGACCGTGTGGTAAATTCAGTGTTGTCTGGCCTTTTGGCTGGAGCTAAGCTGAACATCTCAGTCCAGTTTAGGAGGGGAAGCCTGTTCACAACTTATTTAGGAAGTCAGGTGCTGCCCTCCCTGCTGCTGTTTCGAAATTGTACCTGGGGTAACTTTCCCTTGTTTTGGGTCTCCCATTGCTTATGAGCTCACAAATGTTTACTCTGGTGAACCTAAGTGCTTTAAAAATGTTTGGGACCCTGGTCCTGGTCCATTGCCCAGAAGAGGGGATGAATGTTTGAACTGTCTGTAGTGGTAGTAACTTATTACAGCTTGTGGATTCTGTGTACATTTCCCTGCACCTGCAAAAGCCCCTGTGGGCACCAACTTTCTAACTGACCATCAAGCCAGAATAAAGTCATACTGCATGACTCTATGCCTTCTTGTGAACATTCAATCTGTGTGTTTCCTGTATTACTTTCTGTGGCCCCCTCAGACTGTGTAAAACCCATCATTGCCAGGTATCTCCCCTGGGACTCTGAAAAATAGAAATGTTGTTATGTGCCTTCTCCCACCGTCGACTCCCTAGATAATGAGTAAAATAATCACCCTCCAGCAAAGGGTGACTGTCTTCTTGTTGCCCAAGGGGGTAGGGTTACATGTTATTTACTCTCCTGTCAAAAATAATATTGAAACAAACCTATATGTATCACAAGATGCCATACGTATTATCAGAAGCCAAAATTAGGTGTGTGTGAGAGGGAAGGGGGAACACAGGGAATGAACTTAAGGTGGGGGAGTGGAGGGTTGTTGGAGAGCATTTCTTTAATATTTATCATATACATATAAAAGCTTAATTCATCAATAAAAATACCCGTTATATTAACAAAACCTCCTTGATGGCTGTACATGTACACATCAGTTAACACATACAAGCTATGGTTTTGCCGGAGTGTTTTTTTTTCATTCGTATGGGCGTGAATAAACACTAACAAAAAAGGGAAAGGTACTTACAAAACCTCCTTGATATACTCACTTGATGTTTACATTTTAGGTTCTCTTACAAAATTAAAAAGTAGACCGTTTGTAGGGGGGGAGGGGGAAGAACTAGGTGAAACACCACCTACTATTGAATTCTTCATCCTTATGAACACACGTAAACACGACACAAAATAAACAATGTTCTATATCAGTGTATAAGACCTAAATTATTTATACTGAGTGTCACTGAACTGAAAGGCATATGTTTGGTAGAAGAGGTACCACTCCTTAGTTCCATTCCCTGTGTTCCCCCCTCTCCACACCCCTCCCCCACACACACTCCCCTATTTCTGGCTTCTGGTAATATGTGTGGCATCTTGTGTTACGTATAGGTTTGGTTCAGTATTATTTTTGACAAGAAAGTATATAAGAGATGTCTATGCACAAATAGTACTGTGACATCATTTCATTAGCATTAATGAATAGGATATGTGTTTAGGGCTATTTGGGTGGGAGGTCTATCCCAGATAGTGAGACCTCAAAATACTAAAATGCACAGGCAATGAGTTTAAACTCTTTTTTCCACACCTGGGATGAAGGCACTGTATAATGGAGCAAAACCACAGTATTCCAGCACTACCCACCACAGACTCAAACCACAAGCAAAGTTGCTCAGACTATCAGCAGTTTATTACGGCAGACAAAAGTGCAAACCTCAAAGTGCAGATACACAGATCAGGGAATTAACAGGCAGGACCCCCACAAAAACTTCTACCAGTTCCATTGAAGCTTCATCAGGACCAGATGAAGCTTCAGTAATACCAGCAGAAGTTTTTGTGGGAGTCCTGCCTGTTTGTTCCCCAGTTGTGTATCTGTACTTTGAGGTTTGCACTTTTTTCTGCCTTAATAAACTGCTGATAATGGGCTCCCTGCACGGAAAGCACACCAGCCACACAGGGGTATGTATTCAGGTTGCGGAGGGTGATACGCACAAATAAGATGCAACACATGGCCAGGTGACATTCACAAACCACGTGTAGTTACACGTGTATGCCCTACGTGGACCACTACGCAAGCACCATGTGTGGTGTGCATGTGGAGGTGTGGCTGTGTAGAGGGGTGCATAGGGGTGTACCACGTGCATGCATAAAGCAAGTTGCAATGTGCAGATGTGCAACCTTGGCTCATTTAATTACAGCACGGTGAGGGCTGCCACAGTGCAGTGTGCAGTGTCAGGATGGCAAGGGCAAGGACCAACACCGAACAGGCCTCCACACATGTGCATGGTGGCCCCCAGTGATGATGGCCAAAGAGGGCAACCCACACACAGGCTGGCTACATGCATGGAGTGCCCACAGTGCACAAAGCACCCTGCCATGTGCAACAGCAGAGATCCGACATGGCACTGCATCATTGGTGGCCACATGGAGCACCAACATGGCTGTGCAGAAAGCATGGTAGCCTGGTCCCTCACATGGATACCAGCAGCACGTGCGACTTAGGCATACCCCTGCCATCGACCACACAATGGACAACACCCCAGTGGCAAGCAATGGCAGGCCATGGAACCCACCACCACCCATGCCGCACAACTGCACCTGAATTGCAGGAACATCCCTGATGTAGCCCACAAAGGCTACACTGTCCCACCCACAGCTCATGTCCCTTTGTTCAATATATGGTAAATTGAAGCATAAAGCAATGGCTGACAAGACACCCACAGACTTGAACTGAGAAAGAAAATGCAGCATGACCCAGCCCACACATGCTAGGAACCACCTGAGTGGACATCCACCAATACCGCAGGAATAACCCTGACAGTGGTCCAATGACCATGTGTCAGGTACTCCATGTCTCTGATTGCTGGTGCAGGCGACTGTGAGGTAGACTCCCCCAGCTGCCCCCCCAGGAGACAATGAACAATGCAAGTACTGTATATAAGCAAACATTTATTACACATACAGTAACAGTAGCAGGCCACATATTTTATATGCAGCATAGTAGTGGGAATATAGAGGGGCTAACGGGGAGCATGACATATGGGGATGCAGGATCATACACACAGGGGCCATGTACAATTGACTACAGGGGGCATGGACAAGACCCAAGGGGAAAACAGGGTGTGATAGGAAGCTGATGCATTGAGATGTGGGCATCACAGGGTGATGGAGCTCAGTGGGCCTCACATCCAGGGTCACCACCACCAACACCAACGGAGCCTGCTTCCACGTTCACCTCCGGTGGTGGGTCCTCCTCCTCCATGGACAGCACATCGACAGATGAGCACAATGCACTTCATGGGTCCCCAGTATCTCTGCAACACCTGGACACCACAGACAGGGCATGACCAGACAAGTTGACCATGGTCTTGCGCCCCATAGCCCACATGGCCACCACCCCACACACAACAGCAGCCACATGCATGCCCACCTGGGCACACACACACACACACACTACCATGCACCAGTGCAGATGCTCATGCACACAGAGACCCAGCTGGGATGGTGCAACCACCTTCCAGACCTCCATGAGATCTGCAAGGAAGTAGACCATTCCTTGCTGAAGTCCAGATAGGCCACACCCACTGCAATCCCCTGAGCCACCTCCCTAGTCATCCAGTTGAACAATTCAATGAGGGTGGTCTGACATGACCTCCCCTTGGTGAAACCATGCTGCCTTGGGTCCTGTAGTCCATTGGCAACCAGATGTTCCACCAATCTCTCCTTCAGTAGTGCTTCCATGATCTTCCTCACTACAGAGGTGAGGCTGACTGATCTGTAGTTCCCTGCTTCCTCTTTGTTCCTGCTTTTGTATAAGGGGACTACATCTGCTGTCCTCCTGTCTTTGGGTACCGCCCCAGTTTCCAGTGATCGGCTAAACAGGATTGCCAGAGGTTCAGCCACCACCTCTCTTAGTTCTTTTAAGACCCTGGGGTGCACCCTATCTGGCCCCATTGCTTTATCAACTTTTATTCCTTCCAGTTCCTTCAGGACCCTTTTTCGTGTAAAGGGACTTGTGTCCATTTCTGCACCATTCTCACCCCTTGTACTCCCTTCAGGCCGATTACCCTCCTCTTCCTCAGTAAAGACTGAGCAGAAATACCTGTTCAATATGTCAGCTTTACTGTTGTCATCCTCCACGCGGCCCCTATCCTCTCCATTCAGTCTTACTATCCCTCCCTTTGCCATTCTTTTTTCACTTATTTACCTGTAAAATGTTTTGTCCCCTCTACCCACTGATTTTGCAATGTGTTCTTCTGTCTGAGCATTGGCTTCCCTTACTGACCTCCCTCCTTCCCTTTGCTTCTCCTGGTACTTCTCCCTATCCCCTTCTGCCTGTGTAATTTTTTATTGCCTGAATGCAATCTTATTGGCTTTCACTTTCTCTGCTACCTCCTTTGAAAACCATAATGGCCTCCTCTTCCTTTTCCCCTTGCTAACCTGCTTAATGCATAATTCTGTTTCTCTTGTAATTCCCATTTTAAATATTGCCCACTATTCCTCAACCTCTGATTCCTACCCCATTCCCATTAATGCCTCTTTCAAGCATCTCCCCACTCTCCCAAAGTCTGCCACCCTAAAATCCAGGATACATGTTTTTGTGTGGTTTAGTTCTGCTCCTTCTGTGATTACAAACCACAACCACTGGTGATCACTGTTCCCCAGGTGCTCCCCCACTGTTACCCCCATCACACTGTCTCTGTTTGTGAGCACCAGGTCCAGTATTGCCTTCTGCCGAGTTGGTTCCATGACCAGTTGCTTGAGGAAGGCACATTGATGGGAATCCAGGATAAATCTACTCCTGGTTGATGCTGCTGCTGCTGGGAGGCCCCAGTCCACGTCTGGAATATTGAGGACTCCAACCAGCACCACCTCAGCCTTGTCTGCCATCCTTTGGATGGCTAGCATCAGCTCCCTAGCTGTTTCTTCCTCCTGGGCTGGTGGTCTATAGACCACCCCTCTGTGGATGGCTGGCCCCATTTTCCTTTCCAGCTTAACCCCCAGTATCTCTCCCCCATTTTGTTCCTCCTGGACCTCTGTGGTCTTTATGCCATCTTTCACATACAGTGCCACTCCTCCTCCCTTCCTATGTGCCCTGTCTCTTCTGAATACGTTGTAGCCAGGTATGGTCATCTCCCAGTCATGGTTATCATTATACCAGGTTTCTGTGATGGCCACAATGTCCAAGTCCAACTGCACCATGATAGCCTCCAGATCCTTCATCTTGTGCTAAGGCTCCTGGCGTTGGCACACATGACTTTCCATGATTTAAACCACTTGGGCTGTTTAGCTGTTCTACTCCAGCGCTCTCCCCTGGTTGTCTTTTATCCGTGGTTCTTCCTGCTGTCTGCCGTTCTGTTGATTTTGCCCCTTTTCTATCTAACCACCTCTTGGGTGCTTATCTCCATCTTTTGCACACTGCTTTGTAGAGATATCCACTCCTCCAGTTCACTGGTTCCATTGCTAGCTGTGGGGGGTGGGCAATAAGGTACCGTCCTTGCTGGCCTGCCACTCCTCTTGGCTAGTTTAAATGCTTGTCCATGTAGCAATTAAACTTATCATTGAGTGCTTGGATTCCTCTCCAGGATGAATGGATGCAGTCTGTCAGGCTTGAGCAAGCCTCCATCCCTCCAGGTGGGTCCCTAGCCACCAATGAATCCAAACCCTTCCTCCCAAAACCATTTCTTCAACCATGAGTTAAAGTTCCTGGTGCATGCACCCCTACACTCTCCCATGCCTCTCACAGGTAGTACTTCCAAGAAGGTGACAGAAGAAGCTACTTGCTTGAGACCCCTCCCCAATTTCTTAAACTCTTCCTGAATTTCCTTGGGGAGGAGGGAACTGGATGTCATTGTCCACCTAGAGACAAATGACCTGGCTTGGAGAGGGATCAGGGCAGTGAGGGAAGAGTTTGTGGAGCTGGGAGGGGCCTTAGACAAGTAGCATGCACGGTAACCTTCTCGGAGGTGCTACCTGTTTATGGCATGGGTGAGGCTAGGGTGCTCCACACCATGGGATTCAATGAGTGGTTGAAAAACTGGTGCAGAGTTCAGGGGTTTGGCTTCATTGGGGACTGGGGGTCCACTTGGAGTGATGCAGGCCTATACTGGCACAATGGTCGGCAACTGTCCAGGAGGGGAACTAAGATCCTAGGTGATAGGTTTAAATGCATTTAAACTAGCCAAGGGAGAGGCACTGGAAAGGAGCACAGAAATCCTAGCCCCCCCAAAAAAATCAGGGTAGTTAGTGAGGTTAACATCAAGATAGAGATGGGGGCATGGCTTAGCCTTGAACTAAGATGGCAGCATAGCTTCTCAGCTCCCTGTATGTGGGCAGCTATCCTTTAACATCCTACACCACAGAGGCTTACTGCAAAACTTGGAAGCACCAGAATTAGAAGAGGGACTTACCCAGAATACAGATCAGTCATCATTTTCTTCTTATTGGTTGTGTACAGCACTCTCAGGAGTTCTTTCCTTCCATCGGGGTCTACGACATGGCATTCTCCTCTCAAACTTCAGCTGAATCAGCAAAAATGGAGCAAATGTTTGCTCAATTGCTGGCACAAATGACTCAGATGACACTTGCCTTAAACTCTAACACTCAAACCTTGCAGGCCATTGAGACTCAGATGTTTCATACTGAGAGACATCTTAAGGTCCAAGATGCAGCACTGCAACAACCAGGGAACAGGGCCACCTTATTCATCTTTTACAAGATAAGGGAGCAACCTGGAAAACCGCAGCCGCCTAAATAACCTGAGGTTTTTAGGCTTTCCTGAAGAAGTGAAGTGTAGGAACATGATTCAATTTCTGCAAGATACTTTGCCTCACATCCTTGGATTACCCCCTTTAACTTTTTTACACACTGAATGAGCCCATCGGTCCTTTGCCCCATTACCTAAAGCAGGGGAACACCCGCGGCTTATTCTAGCCCGCTTTCTGACTTCCGACAAAAGGAACTACTCACTGCTGCAGCAAGGGATAAAAGCTCCATCACTTGGAATGGCAACACCATCTGTATTTTCCAGGACTACTCCCGGGAATTGAACGATCGGCGCAGAAATTCACAGACTGCCGTGAGGTTCTCCATGCTCACCATATCCTCTTCTCACTCTGGTATCCTGCTATGATGAGGCTCATTATAAACGGAACCACTACCTTTTACTCTACACCTGATAGCCTCATGAACTATCTCCGGAAAGAATTTCCCAAGGATTTCCGGAACCCTGAGCTTTTTAAGGCGCCCCATGCCTCTCCCACTTCTCCTGACCATAAGGAGGAATCGCCCAGATCTTCACAGGACCCTGCCTGGCATGCAGCCCCATCACTTTGAGGCCTCCCTCCCTCCACGAAGCAGGAAGCGCCACACTCTGCAGCAGCATGAAAAGTGGATGCACCCACATGAGAGATACCTGGAGGCGGCAATCTCAGAGGACAATGACAGAGAACTGCGCCAGCATTATTCCCCCATCAAATTTGCCCCTCTGCTTACCCTCCTTGATGGTAACTCATAAGCAGGAGATCTCCCAGTATCCTGCTTCCCCCCTGCCGAGCCGAAATCCTGGGCCGCCGTGTAGCAGCAGATACTTTGCAGCGCCATCTAGAGGATCACCTTCCTGCTCAATTGAACCCCACTCAGCAACAAGTACAGATTGCAGAAGCACCAAACCTGTCGCTTTCAAGACTAGTCAGAACTACCACCCTGAGCACACAGTTAAGTACCCTAACTTAGCTACCTGTATATATTTTTTTTACTACAGTTAGATCTGTAGTGGCAGATTCGGCCCTGCCCGATGGCTAGGATATCGCTCCCTTCCTGCTCGTATGTGTGAGTGCAAGCTTGGCCTGCTTCCTAGGGTCAATCAGACTAAATCCGAGACTCATCAGCTGCTACTCCTTGAGCTGGCTTACCAGCATAAATATAGCACACTCTGGATTTTATGCAGATGTAAGGACCCACCGATTAAACTTCTAAATGTACTGAATCCAGCAACTTGTGTTCTAATGAGTTGTAGATGGGCCCACAGGGGCCATTCTGTTGATTTATTATTCACCTCTTCATTTTCTTGTTTTGGTGCATGGTATTATACACTCTGTTAAGGCAATGGTTATAAGGGCTGGAATATACTTTTTACTGCCTCCATACCTAACCTTGGATGTTGGCTATTGCTGTGTTCCTCTTTCTTTCCCCCACTCCTCCACCCCCTCCTACTGAAGGGAGAGTGCACATATTGCACTCCGTGTACCTGATCCTCTATTTCTAACTGCTCCCCAAAACTCTGCAAATGGGGACACAATTGCCCAGATATGTTGAGCAGCGACGATGGGTTAGATTTATGGCCAAGGAGTCACATGCTATTGATGGGAAGGGGCGCACTTCAATACCCAGTTGTAATAACAGTGCAACAAACCTAGCATGCTGGCCCTGAACAATACCTCTTCCCTAGCAACATTCGTAGGGACTTTAGCAACTGCCCCTCTTCTATTGCTCCATACCTCTGCCTTCAATTTGCTGCCCCATATGAGAAAGGAGCTCTGCTGCTCCTCCATGAGCACCTGAAGATAAGCTCCTTGCGTGCTCTGATATCTTTAAACATCTTCCCCACCCCACAAGAGGCAAAGGATGGCCTTGGCAGCTAGTCTGCCAGTCTAACCGTCATCCTCCAATCACTGTTAGTATGTTGCAAGGTCTAACATTTGTATATAGTTTGATGTGTATACGGGCTGTTTGCCCAGTTACTTGGTACATATTTTGTATTGACTGTGTTGCCGTTACTTACATCTATGCTACGAGGAATGCATGGCATATCTACAACGAGTGGCCAGGTTTTTTGGGAACCTCCTGTGGAAAGCACCAGATATACCCTCAGCCTTTATCTCTCTGACTTAATTATAATGGTCTCTTGCACTTGTTTTGACATTTGGGATCATGGTTGACCTCCATGCATACACCTGGAACGTGTGGGGCTTGAACTCCTCGATAAAACGTAAACAGGTGTTATCTCACTTAAAATGGTGGAGGGCCACACTGGCCTTTCTACAGGAAACTAAACTCACG
Organism: Neoceratodus forsteri; assembly: GCA_016271365.2. Lineage (NCBI taxonomy): Eukaryota > Metazoa > Chordata > Ceratodontiformes > Ceratodontidae > Neoceratodus > Neoceratodus forsteri. Next base: position 1,011,539,359 of record CM028129.1, on the reverse strand, counting down.
AATATGGACCACACCTCACTGGTTAGAGATTGGGTGGGGCAGGTTTTCTCTGCCTCCTCCACCTCAAAGAACAGAGGGGTGGCTATCCTACTTCATAAGTTACTTGTATGGTCCTCCACACAAATCCACAAAGATCCCCAAGGTAGATGGGTATTAGTCCTAATGAGCACCCCGGAAGGCCCCTTACTTCTCAGCAGTATCTATGCCCCAAACGAAGATAACCCCTATTTTTTTCACTCACTAGCACAGGAACTTTGCTCTCTGTCTTCTGACCCTGTACCAATCATTTTAGGAGGGAATTTTAATCTTGTATTGGTACCACAGCTAGATCCAAGTGCCCCTACACCTGCACAACACCTGAGGGCCCATCTAGCCTTGCAACAAATGATTGCAGAAGCCGGTCTAACTGATATTTGGAGGACTTTTCACCCACAGGTGCGGGACTACTCCTTTACATCAGCAGTGCATGGATCCCACAGCCAACTGGATTTCTGGGTGGTGTCGGTAGACATCTGCCAGAATGCAGTTGACTCTCAGATTCTATCTAAGGTTATATCCGACCATGTTCCTGTACACCTACACACCCTTTGTGGCACCCCTCAGCCTAAGTCCACAGCTTGGAAACTCAAGCCCCTTCTACTTAAAGATCCCCACTTTGTTTCATGGGTAAGCTTTGAGATGACCTCCTTCCTAATAGAAAACCTGTCCCAGGATACTTCCCCTGGAGTTAGGTGGGAAGCCCTCAAAGTCATCCTACACGGGGCCATTATTGGGTATGCAGCGAAGCATAGGAAACAGTGGAAGCACAGTTTAGCTTCCTTAGAGTCTCGACTAAAGATTTTAGAAAACCAAGCCTAGCAAATTCCGCATATAGACCCCAACTCGGCACTGCATAGGAATATGCTCTCCACCCAGGTTGAGATCAATGAACTGATGACCCGTAAGGCAGAAGTGGCAATCCTCAGAGTGCACCACCATTATTGGGGGGGCGGGCAAACTCCTGGCCTATCGACTGCGTAAACAACAGGCTGAGCACCACATCTCTGGACTGAAAGATCAGACCAGGGTAGTTCATACTGACCCTAAAACCATAGCTGCCCTTATGCAGCAGTTCTACTAAGCACTCTATACCTCCACAAAAGACCACATAACTGAAGAGATGGATCTTTTTCTCACCTCTCTTCAACTTCCTGTCCCTCAGAAAACACAGCTAGACCTGCCTATCACACCTGACAAGGTCATAGTGGCAATTGAAACCCTTAATTCCGGTAAAACTCCTGGAGGAGATGGTTTTCCAGTGGAAATACAGCAGCTTTTGGTGCTCCAAGTTGCCCCCCTCCTCTCTCAGGTTTATAATGAGGTGCTCAAGGATGGCATTTTTCCTCCCATGTTTCAAGAAGTGGTCATTACCCTATTCCCAAAAAAAGGTAAGGACCCCACACTCCCCTCCAGCTACCGTCCAACTTCATTGATAAATACAGATAGTAAAATATTTGCTAAAACCCTAGCTATTTGGCTTATCCCACTTCTTCCCTGTCTGATACACCCCTCACAGGTTGGCTTTGTGCCAGGACACCTTAGTCGGGACCATATCAGAGCACTGATCAATATTATTCACCATGCTCAGACCCTCCCCAAGCCTGCGGCAGCCATAGCTGTTGATTTCTAGAAGGCCTTCGACTCCCTCGAATGGGACTTCCTGGAGAAGGTGCTATGCAAATTTGGTACTGGCACTGTATCAGCAGCCTATGGCTTGAATCCAGACTAATACAGTAATTTTCAATTCCTTCCAGCTAGGCAGGGGCAACCGCCAAGTCTGCCCTCTCTCTATCCTCTCCTGTTTGTTTTAGTGGTGGAGCCTCTAGCAGCTGCCATTCAGCAGCATTCTGGTATCCATGGAATTCCTATTGGGACACAGGTTTACTCCACACTTATGTATGCAGATGATCTCTTAGTCCCAGTGGAAGATGTTGCATCAGCTCTCCCAGTGCTCCTCACTCTACTGGTGGACTTTGCAAAGATCTCTAGCCTTCAGATGAACAAATCCAAAAGTGAATTGCTGCCTCTTAACTCCATTTGTACCCAGACTAAAGTGCCCTCTTTAGGACTTAACTGGGCTCCTAGCTCTATAGTCTATCTTGGTATTCATATATCCCCCGACCTGTCTAAAATCTGGGACATCAATCTTAATCCATTAGTGGCCAACCTTAGAATGGAACTTGACAGATGGAACCTGCTTCATCTTACCTTAGCTGGGAAAATATCAGCCCTTAAAATTGTTTCAGCCCCTAAACTCTTATATCCTTTCTCACATAACCCTTAGCCCCCTTCAGTTAAATGGTTCTGTGTCATAGACAAGGCTGTAGGCAAGTTCCTTTGGGGCAACAAGAAACCCCTATATAGCAGGTGCAAATTATGTTCCCACTGGAAGGATGGCGGCTGGGGCCTTCCTTGGTTCGAGGGGATATGCATGGGCTTACTCTCTTGCACTATCCTTGGCATGCTTCACTGTTATGACCCCCGAATCTCCGCAATGACTCCACATGGAGAAGGCTGTAGTCCATGTATTCTACAATCCATTACCCAAAGCTATCCGTACCCACCCCACCATTGTCCCTGCCATTCAGGTCTGGAATAAAGTACATAATAGGATTCATGCTAACCCCACCCTGCTTCTTTACACCCCAATTTTTTATAACAAACATATACTGATAGACAACAAACCCATTTACTGGCTGCATTGGGAACATGCCAGTATTAAAGTTCTAGCCGATGTCTTGGATGAGATGGGTCAAGGAATACAAACCTTTCAAGCCCTAGCGCAGATGAAGAATCTGCCCAAAACAGACTTCTGGAGACACCTGCAACTCTGAAGCTCTTTCACTGGGTTCCTTAAATTGCACCCACCCAACATGGCCATTCCCCAGAAATGGTCTGGCTGGCTTAATTACCCCAAGGGACAGGCAAGCAACGTATATACGGATATCAGGGACAGCATTCCCTTGCAGTCTCGGGCATCCAAATTAAAGCGAGAATAGGCTATGAATGTGGAATTAGAGGACATCCAATGGTCCCTGGGCTGGAAATTGGAACATCTGAACCACCCTGATGCTTGTAGTAAACTTATTCAGAACAAGCTTCTGCATCACTGGTACGGAACACCGGATGTGCTGTATAACGCCAAGCTCTTGAATAATGACTTATGTTGGAGATGCCAAGCCTTGAGTGGGGATCTATATCACATTATCTGACATTGCTCTATGCTGGCCCCCTTCTGGCAAGTAGTCGACCAGCTTGTTACAGATGTTTTAGGCATAAATATCCTACTTGATCCCCTTGTGTGGATCTTAGGCCTACCCTTCCCCGGTATTCATCTCAAGCCCCCCCCAACTTAGATGGTTAGCCATGCCTAGCATGTCAGTTAAGCATCTCATACTCTGCCGGTGGAGGTTGGCAGAAATCCCTACCAGTCTAGAACTTCAACATGCTCTAACGCTGTCGGCCTCACTTGATCGCCTATCCCACAGTATAGCTCACAAGTTCAAGACATACGCAACTTGCTGGGCCCCCTTTGTGGCTTACCTGCAACCTAGGACTGGTACAAGGTGAACTCATTCATGACCCTTCTGCTTGATTTCCCTCATACAAAATTCCCGAAATGATTGATTCCTGTTTTTTCGCTCATCCTACCTACAAATGCAATTTGCCCTTAACTCATATCACTTAACAAATATCTAGCAGCAGTACTCGTTTGATTATATTAAGCAAATACTGTACCCAGTAATGTTGTTTTGTTTTCTTTTTATTTGGTTGACTTCAGTATACTTACAGAGCAGAGAGTTGAGGGGTCCTCTGCTCGCTCGGCTTCTTATGGAGCCCCCCTTTTTTTCATGATGTATTGACAGTTAATTTACATGATGTAAGGCAAGAACATACTGTATGAGATCCTTCTCTGCTAATACTGTATACTTTTTCCAAATGTTTAAAGATGTATGCTTTGTTCCTTTTTGTGTACTAAGAAATAAATAAAATGTATTAACTGAAAAAACACCAAGATAGAGACATCGATAGGGAGAAGGGCAGGGGTAAATCAAGAAAATGACAAAGGCAGTATAGACAGGGATGGGGCAAAAAGGGGTAAGGCCATCAAGAAATGGAGGGTAATGAGTACCAGTGCCCATAGTCTGTGCAACAAGCTCCCTGAACTGGTGGCCTTGATGAAAGAGGGATGCCTGGATAATACCAGCACCAGTAGATCCAGATAAAAAGCCACCCACTGGATGGCTGAATCAAGCACCACCACCATTAACAGTCCCACAACAGCAGAAGGTAGGTATGAGCATTAGGATTGCCAACCCCTCCACAAATAAACAGTATGAAGATAACAATCATTGCCTCAGAGGTGTGCTGTAATAACTGGACCCCTCTATCTGTTAAATGGTTTATATTTTACCTCATGGGTTGCTCCCAATGTGTCCAAGCTGGAGACGTAATCCACCCCCACCCCCATCTAGCTGGTGTACATCAAGGCTCCATTTTTGAACCTATTTAATTCTCCATCTTCTTAAATGATCTTCCTAGTGTATGCTCCTTTTCCTAAATCCACCTTTATGCTGACAACACTGTTCTCTTCACATCTGGTCCCTCTACTCTTGTGGTGACTGCGTATTTACAATTAGGCTTCACTTATGTCCTAAACTGGTTCCAAACTGACCAGCTCAAGGTTAATACTACCAAAACTATCTCTATGTTTTTTGGCACCCACCAAAACCTAGCCAAACTCACCACTCCCCTTCTTTCCTAACCCTCGATAGCACCACATTGGATACTGTTCCATCATGCAAGTATTTAGGTGTCTGGCTTGACAGCCATCTTGATTTCTCAACTCATGTCAACTACATGCATACAAAGTTCTGCTCCAGACTTGGTGCATTCTATAGAGGAACAAAGACGCCCTTTCTCTCCTTGTTCTTCGGATACTCCTGAATAAAACAATCCTACCTCTACTAGAGTACGCAGATGTTGTATATAGGTCTGCTTCTGCATCATTCCTTTCGATACTGGAAGTACTTTTCAATGTGTTCTGTCATTTCAACTTGAACATTCTTTTCAGGACTCACCATTGTTCCCTCTACTTCTCACCATCTCTCCCTTCCTTATCATCTTGCCGATGCCACCACACCTCCATCATCTCTGCCAAATTCTGGTTCGGCTTACTTTCCCCTTACTTTGCCTCCCTCTTATCCCCCTCACAGCCTATTCCTCAGATCAGGTGACCCTCGCTTTTTATCCCTTCCCTGCCCCCACTCAAGCTCTGATATAGCTGCTTTCTCCTCCTTCTTCCCCTATTTATGGAATTCTCTTCCCACCTCTCTGTTTGCTACCCTCACTCAAACTCATTAAACATTCTCTCTACTGCACTCCTAACCCCCTGCTATCCACCTGACTAACCTCCTCATGCCCCAGCTAATTATGGCTACTTCATGTTCATTTGTTAGAACCCTATATGCTCCAAGTCATCTTTATGGTCCAAGTCTGCCTTATGCTTTTTTTGCCTCACCCTGTGTCCACTCTTTGTATTTCCTCCTGTTTTTTGTTTTTAATATGTTATTTTTAATTATGTTTTTTTTTTTAATTGTGTACTGCTACCTAATTTTGAGTTGTATACTTTTAGTTTACTTTCAGTTTACTTCTAGTTTGCTTTTTGCCATTCAATGTTAGTACTTGCTGATACCTCCTCAGGCATCTTTGCAACCTGCCTATATCTCTGAAATATTGTACCTGTCTTTTACTCAGGCTTATTGCAACCTGCCTGTGACATCACTGTTAAACTGCCTGCTTCTCATTTATGTATGTATTGCTCTCCTCTTCCCCCTTCCCCCATGTCACACCTGGAATTGAGCCTTGGCTCAGTGTGCTTCTCAAGTTCCCAACTTCAAATAAATAAATGCTCAGTGCCAGAGTGTTGCGGAAGACACTAATCCCACAAGCAGGTAGTATGGGAGAACATACAAGTGCAACACTGGTAGAGCCATACTAACAGTACTAACAGTATCCATCATACTCATTGCAGGGGCACTGACAATGAGCCCTACTAGAATGGGAGTGAAGAGTTCCGGTACCTGTGATGAGGAGTCAATCTGCTGCTGACCAGGACATGGAGCTCTGTTGCTCCCCAAAATTTCAAAGCACATTCTAACTAACTACAGGTATGCTACCTCAGTCATAAAATGAAAAGTGACGTTCTTATCAAAGATTTTATCCTGCTAAAGAACTTTTTAATCTGTTAATATAGGAGAGCAATCTCACTCCAGGAAAATTCCTTGTCGCCCCACCCATCCCTGTACAGGAAGAACAACTAGGACCACAATGAAACAAAGTGGATGAGATGTCCTAAAGATCAAAATTAATTTGGGGCAAATTTTATGACTAAAGAAATACCAACACACAATAGCTCAGGGAACTTAGAGGTCTCTTACTTTTTCCCTGATAAACAAAACATAAAGGACAAGGACGGGAAACATAACTGCCAAAGCCTTTTTTACCTCTTCCTCTTAGGGCTACAGTGGGCAGTGCCCTGCAGACCTCTTTCTACAAAAAAGGGAGATATTTCTGACCAAACAGCAGTGTTGAGTTCCATCACAGTCACCTCCGCATCTGTGAAGCACTCCACACTATTTGTGGTCACACAGTCTTTTTTTCCTCACCCAGCCCTCCCTCTGAGTACCCACCTACCCATACCCCCCCTCCAGAATCACAACAATGACACTGGGGGCACCCAATCCCCAGTGTCCCAATCAGCAATCCTCTGTTTTGTTTTTTTTAATCTCCCTTCACTACTGTGCATGCGTGGTTACTTGGTGTGTGTGTGTGTGTGTGTGTGTGTGTGTGTGTGTGTGTATGTGTGTGTGTGTTTATATATATCTTTTTCTCCCCACCCAACCCTCCCTCTCAGCACGCACCCCACTGAAACACAACAGTGACAATGGGGTGCCCAATCCCCAGTGTCCCAATCATTATCTGATTTGTTTTTTCACCCCCACTACTGTGCATGATCAGTTACTTGTTGGTGTTTATTTGTTTTTTATTTATATTTGTTTCCTCCTCTCACCTGATCCTCCTCTCAGCACCCCTCCCCGAAGCATAACGTTGACAGTGGGGGTGCCCAATCCCCCAGTGTCGAGATGTTGATTCCTCCATCCTTTTTTGTTGTTGTTTGCCTTGTAAAAAGAAAACCATCCATCAATGTCTTTTGTGCCATTACCATTCACCCAACCTACCCTTCCACTCAGTCCCCACCACCCCACACCCCACTAAGCACTTGCTTACTCATCGGGGGTCCAACGCCGTAATCATCTCTCGACCGCAGACATGTCTTCACTCTTCAAAGCCAGATTATGAACTAAAGAAACAGATATGCAATTCAACCTGTTTCAATGGTGTATTGAATTCAGTGGCATAACTTGTTTAATGTTGTACCCTCTCGCCCTTCAAACTACACTACACTATGCTTCTGACTACATTGTCATACTTGGGCATGCTGTGTCTTATCTAATGAAATAAATGTCTTATCAGCAATTTTTGTGCTGTGTGAGCATATCTCTGGCTCATAACAGCAGTCAGCATGAGCAGCTTCAACATGGGCTGAGGCTGCAATTCTGAGGTGTGCTAGTCATCCTATTCTGAATTTCATTTTGACATTTGTTTTTGCAGAAATATTACAAGATCTGCAAACTTCTTCCACCAGTGATAAATAAAATGCTCTGAATAAATTCAAGCAGTCTTGCAATTTGCCTAGTCTGAAGAGGTACAGTAAGATTCATCAGGATTGCAGTAAATTCAGCATTGCATGTAATTCTGTTAGACAAACACACATGTATGTGTATGCATACGAAGGTTGTGAAGCATACATTTGTATGACCACTAGAATTGACAAATTGCAGTGATCATATATTTAATTTGCTTATTTAAATAAAAATAGCAACAGAAACTCAACTGATACTTTGCTGAATCCCACTGCATGTCTTTGAACTAGACATAATGCAAGCCTGCTTGATTTTATTTACATTTTGTCACTGGTGGCAGACATTTCCATGCCTCTTTATATTCTGCAGAAAAAAATGTCATAACGAAATTCAGACTGGAACCACTAACACAACTCAGAATTGCAGTCTCAGCCCACAGAATGCTGAAGCTGCTCACACTGATTATTGCTATGAGCATGAACCCCTGCCCTAGCCCCTCACTAGGGGATTAGCTTTGCCACAGTCTACTAATCAATGGGCCTGACTACTTGTAGGCCAGAAGGCAGTGCCAGGCTGGTCCAGACATGTGCTGGTGTACCTGGAGGGGCCTGCATAGGACACTCCAGCTGGGACATGCCTATGCCACTATAAAAAAAGCTGGTTCAGAGAGGTTTTCATCCTCTTGCAGCCTTACAGAGTGACTTTTCACCTGTTAGGTAGGGTAAACATCTCCTGTTCCTTCTGCAGGTCTCTAAGCCTCCTACTTTTTCTCCATGTACTCCATCACTTGTTTCTTCTTTTCTTACCTTTTATTCCCTGTTTTATTTTCTGTTGCTGGCTTTGGCCATTGGTTTGTTGTCCTTTGGGCTCCTCTGTCTTGTGGGTCACTCCTCTTGCTTGCTGCCCCTTTTTTATCCTTCTCTTCTGGGGTAATTTTCTGTTTTCTTTTGCTGTATGTTTTAGCTCTCATTTACCCCCATTCTCTCCACTAGCACAGCACCACCTCTACCATACAGCAGTCTCAGTGTTTTTGTCCCCCTTTCCTAGTGTGTATCCAGCCCTTAGTCATTCCCCTTTTCCTCTGCTTTCTGTCCATATTAATCTCCTTGAGCCATGCCCATGTGGTCCTCCTGGTAAGTGATCTGGCATGGTCCTGCCAAGTTGGTAACTTCTCCTGTGGGTGTGGCCTTTTCTTCACTCCTCCTGCCCCTCTCCTGTTTCCCTGTTTTCTGCCCACCCCAACCCCCTCTGCTCCCCTTTGGCCCTCACCTGTGAATGCCTTCAGCTGAGAGGTCTGCCTCAGTCTTTGCCCCAGCCTTTCTTTCTCACTTGCAGCCCCTCCCTCCTTGGCTTTACAGGTGTGCACCTCAGTGTCCTTTTTAATCCCTCACTTGTATTTTGTGTGTTTCAGTGCTTTTTCTTTTTAGCATTATTTTGTTCAACCTTTTTTTCTCATGGCACACTGCATGCTTTCCTGGTTTTCTGTGCCACTTCCCACATCATGCCACCTCATGTTCTCATCATTCCCTGTCCACTGTCCTATTTTTCCTAGGCCTTCCTTCTGCCTTGCACTTTATTTCCTGTTCTTTTCTTACCTGCAACCCCCACATGAGTATCCCCTTCCTGTCCCTTTCCCTTTTGTTTTTATGCTCCCCCCTTCCCTTTCCTTCCCTTCCCTTCCCTTCCAACTGGCCTCGCTTCTTTTCTGCGATTTATCTAGCACCTTTAGACTCATTCTGTGGCTTTTCCACCTTTCTGATTTTGGCCTCTGACTCTGCAGCATAGTTTCTTGCCCTTTTCCTCATCTTATTCTTGGTATTGTTGTCAACAGCTGGGAACTATAGGGAGGTAGGCAATGTTTTCCAGCAGCGGGTGGTTTGTTTGGCTTGGGGCTTTTTTCATTCCATCTGGGCATTTTGGGAGGAGGAGGAGGAGGAGGAGGATGGATTTTCAGCAGTGGGTGGGTTTTTCTCATAATAGGCAGTGGGTATTCAGAAGTGGTGCTTGTGGTTGGAAACTTTCAAAAGGTGGGCAAGTTTCCAGCAGTGGGTGGGTTTTTGCTATTAGGTGGCATGAGATATAAAACACAGAGGAGGCAGGCAAGTTGCTGCAGTGGGTGGGGACCACTTTTAGCTTGAGGGTGGTGGGCAGGTTTATGACAGAGGGTTGTCTCCTTTGTTTCGTGGTGGTGGGGAAATTTCATGGGTGGTGGCTTGGCTGCAGCAGGGGGTGGGATTTGTCTGCTGAAATTTTACAGTTACATACTGTAGGTCTGTCTCTAGGTGTTATGTTCCATTAAGAGTCTGTTTTGTTATCGGATATTGTTTTCTTACATCTCATGTATATCTTAATATGTCCCCCAGAGCCACTCTTTGCTGTATAAGAGTGGTTTCACATCCATTCGGCTTGAGTGAAAACAGTGAAGCGGAGTGAAGCTGAGCTGTTATGGCTCAAGCTGAAGGCAAGTGAAGTCACTCTGATATGGCAAAAAGTGGCAACGGGGGGGCATAGTAGTATATTATTGATTGAGTGTGAACAAGCGCAATCAATAATACATTTAAAAAAAAAATCCCGAATGTGCCCATTTCCAGGGCACCTGCATGTGAGATGCTCTTCACAGAATAAGAGTGTCTCATGCATGGAGGAAAGGAGAACTCTGATTGGTCGGGAGCACTCCCATGATCTATAATATTTCTTTTGACCCTTTTTCCTTGCTTAGAGGTACATCTTGGGAATTGTATGTCATAGGTGTAGTGCATCACATTCTCATATTAGGTGACCATGTATTTTGGGGAAGCAGTGCCCTGCAATTTTCAGGAATTTTATTAGTGTTAGACATAAATAATAAACAATTTTCCCTTTTATTTTTCATAGCAGGTACATTATTGTCTGGTTCTTCCTTAGTTAATATTACTATCATTACAAATAATTTGCAGGTCATGGCCTCCAATGCAGATTGTCAGGTGCAGGGTGCTTGGGCTGTCCTGCTTCTCTAGCAGTGCAAACCAGAGTCAAAACCAAGCTTTTCTTGGGTGTTCAAACTGGATGCAGGCCATGTCAGACCTGGAACCTGGCTTACAGATATTTGCTGGAGGTAGACATGAGCACACTATCAGTGGTGCTGTAGGGACTATGTTGCAGGTCAACATTCCAGATTCTGAGCAGCGTCAATCATCCATATGGCTCCCCAAGTTAGTGTCTGAAAAAAATAGAACCAATAGTAAAAAGCAAAGCAGGCCAACAAAATGAAAAGCAAGTACCCAGAGGATAGGAGATGGAGGGACACAGAGGTTGACCCTAAAGAGGGTGGATGCAGGATAGTGAGCATAGCTACAAGCAGAAATGAACAAACCTGAGGTGACCTGTGACATGTAGCATGTAACCCTGTGGCCTAGACTATTCAGAAACTTTCAAATACATAGGTCAGACAGGTTTTGAAGTTCAGAAGCTAACCTCTTTATTTTATATTTGCCTGAACAATACAAGATTAAATGATATATTTTCAGTTGGCCTGGTGGCAGTGAGGGCTGAGGCACTGGACGCCACACCTTGCAACATCCTGGTGACCCTGGTTTGGTAACGAGCTCAGGTTGCCAGGGGTTGGCAGGGGAGGGAGAGGATTGAGCATCTGATGACAGTTCTCCTCCTCCGGGGATGGGGGGGTGTCATCCCACTCCTTGGCTGCCTCCTGGTACAGGCCGGGTGTCAGCATTAGAGATAGGCAGACAAGAGCATGGCTAAGTGAGACATACGTGCCTCCATACATGCACATTCACAGCCATGAGGAGTAAGGGATGGAAAGCAGAAAAAGAAAGGGTGACCTCAGACTCCGTGAAGCCCTGTTAGCTGACCACAAGACTGCCTGTAATTGCTCCAGTCTGGATTGTGTCATTGGTGGAGGGAGGACAGCCCTCCCCTTCCTGCCACACCATGGGGGGGAATCCATGGGGGAACTGGATCCAGGGGTACCTAGGGGAGCAGTGGATGGTCCTAGGTGGCTGGTAGGATGGAGTGTCCTGCCTGCGGCTGCCCAGGGTATAAAAAAAGATGAAAAAAAAAAATTTATTATCCAGTTTAAAAAACAAAATCTCATCAGTGAATTCTCTTTTGAGGGATGCATTGGGTGGAGCCCTGCAAACCTCCTGTGATCAGCAAAGGGAGATTTATATCGACGGAACAACAGTTTGGAGTTGCTTCACAGTCGCCTCCGTATCCGTAAAGCACTCCATGCTGTCCATTAGCAGTCGCACAGCACTATTTTTCTGTAGTCAGAGTTCACAGCAGAACATGACACTGTTTGCCGAGTCCAAGATGGCCAACAATATGTTTTGCACATGCGTGAATACTTGCGCATGTGCAATAGAGATTAACAGCAATCTTGATCATGGTGGACTGTGTTGTCTTCCATCGTGACCTCCACCAGCAAGACCATGGGCACAACTGTTTAGCTTTTTTTTTCCTCCTAGTCACTTGACCCTCCCTCTCAGCACCCACCACCCCACTCTCCCCCCCAGAAATGTTGCAGTCACACTAGGGGTGCCCAGTCCCCCAATGCAGGAATCCTCTCATTTCACTGGGGTGCCCAATCTCTCAGTGCAGGAATCCAAGTCTGTTCTTTCTTTTCTTCATTTTTTTACTCCTACTCCCAAAATGATCCTCCTTCTCAGCACCCACTGCCCCCCCCCCCCAGAAATTTTACAGTGACACTGGGAATACTCATTCCCCCAGTGCAGGAGTCTTCTGGCATTTTTTCACCATGTAAAAAGAAACCATCCATCGATATCATTTGCAGCCATTACAGTCCCCCACCTGACCCTCACTCAGCACCCACCACCCTGCACCCCCAAGCCCTTACTTATCCATCGGGATCCAGTGCTGTAATCCTCACTGGACTGCAGAAACATCTTCATTCTTTAAAGCGAAACCACAAACTGAAGAAATGGGTATACGGTTATATGTATTTCAATGGGGGGTTGAACTTAAAGGCATAACTTGGCCATTTTTGCAGATTTTTGGTCCAAATTTTCAACATGCCTTTTTTAGGTCCCCACCTCATGAACAATTGCACTGATATTAAGCAAATCTGTCCTGAAAGGTGATTTTGTGGCCCCTGTGCGAAATCACCCTTCAGGCAGGAGTTGAAAATTGTCTCTGCCCTTGTTCATGAGGTGGGGTCATAAGAAGGCTATGTTGAACATTTGGTGCCAAAATATTTAAAAACAATAATGTTATGAGCCTCCGTTGAATTTTGTGAATGCAGGCTCGTAACTTTGTTATTTCAATGCCCACATTTACAACATAGCCATATCTTGACAGCACCTCATGAGTGTGACAGCTATCATTTTCCAAATCCTGGCCAAAATGTTTTTTACATCCCTATAAGTGATTTAGCTGTCCTTGCATGAAATCACCTTTTGGACAGGAGTTGAAACTTTTCTTTGCCTTTCCTCATGAAGCAAGCTCATAACAAAGCTATGTTGAAAAGCTGGTTTAAAAACATTACAAAACAACAAATCTATGAGCCTACATTACATTTTGTGAATGCAGGTTCATAACATTGAATCGAGATGGAAATGTGAAAGGAAAAGTGTGCCTCCCACTGGAACTTGAACCCAGAACCTTAGCATTCTATGCTATGCTCTAACCATTTGAGCTATGGGAGACTCAGTGATTTAGAGAGTTCTCTTTTTTCCTATGAGGCACACACATTAATTTCTAGTGTTGCATAACCAGCACCTTAAGCATATGTCAGAGACACATACAATTTTCTTAATGCAGTAAAGCCACTGCTCCTGTTCCTTTCACATCTCTCTTTAAAGAAACCTCAGCTTTGTTAAACGTTACTAATTAACATTTATTATCATTTCTTAGACCTTGTGCATTTCTGCTTTAAATAACTTGACTAACATAGGATCACTCAACATTCACCTTTTGAGGTACTTAGACCAGAATAGTTGTGCTCAGCATGCTGCGTATTGGAGCTTTTGAGTTGAGAAGCACCTACAAGGGCTTTGGAGTTTTAGAGTCTTGGGAAAACCAGGGTAACATTTTGAACTTAAATCCACCTGTCTCCAAAGTTTACACAGCAGGGGTGTCTGAATTAAACACTAGCAACTAGATGCTGTTAAACACTGTGATCACTCACTCAACTAAAACACTGAAAATCCCAAGAGACACCACCATTATACAAACAGAGAAAAATGTTAAGTAAGTAACAAGTGTATCCCTAGATCTATTTGCTACTGAAGTTATTTAGATACTCACTGAAAAAAACACTGGGATTCTAGGAAAGATCACACATTTTAAGAGACTAGCCTAAGAGAAACCTGTTGCATTAATTTTTAGATGGAACCAAATTCTTAATTTATGATTTCATATTCAAACATAGACACACCTGATTCTAACCATGGGGATATGGATTAGCCAGGAATCAAGCCAAAAAGTTTCAAGAAGAAGCAAGGGACCACCAACCTTATTCTGAATACCACTCAAGAAGCATAATCAACTATGTTTTTTTCTAAGTGACTGTCGGTCACCCTCTCAGGCCTCCATTTGGAGTTTTTCTACAAAAGACTAATTGTTATACCATCAAAAAATCAGAGATGCAGCAAAATAACATTTTGCCAGTGAAACTGTGGCAAAATCGGCAATATCGCCACATGAAATGTTTCATGAAGTTGCAGTGAAATTTCACCCACAATTTCACCTGCTGCAGATCCCTTCCAATTACATATCCCTGGTGTCTAGTGGACCTCCCTGGCTGATCGCCAGCCCACATTAATAGTAAAGACACCCCTCAGTTAACTCATCATCCCCCAGACCACCGATCCTTGATTAAATGCCCCCTCTCTGGTGCCCCCCCGGCCGATAACTGGCCCAACTAAAAGGGGATATGAATACATGTTAGAACGTTTTAGCATATTTCAGTTTGTTGCCCTCACTGTACCATATCCAGCCATGGCAAGATCTTCCCACAGAGGTCAGCCCACTCCACTCCAGCCATAGTATGATCAGATTAGCCTACTGATTTCATGTCCACTCTGTGTTTACGGCAGATGTAAAACAGTCTGACTGTACTACAGTATTCGGTCTCTCACGCAGTCGTGCTTGGTTCATCTCTTTGCTTGCATTTCAGGAATACAAGGCTAATTTTGGAAAGCAGTTGCCAGAAGTATGCTGCAAATACTGTGCAACTAATTGCGCTGCTCAGGTCATGGTACAATTGGCCTGCTTTGGGTGCACACTAGACAGTCGCTTGATCCTCAACTGCAGTGGTACAGAAAGCAGGTACAGAAAATCATTCAATGACACTGAATCTGGGGGTGTATTGATTGATTTTATCAACAGACACTACAGGTACAAGATTTCATCCCCCCCCCCCACCACCACCACCACAACCTAACATTGCCATATGGAAAATTAAGTGAAACAAATACCTGTCATTTGTTTTTTAAATTCATACAATAAAGTAGTTGAGCATCAAAAACTTTGTCAGACAATGGCAGACACTTTGTGAAGTACAAAGTAATGACATCTATGGTCCAAAGCTGTTCAGTGCCAGTCACGAGGACATTGGCAGCAAATAACAAACACAGATGTCATTAACAAAAAACGGCACGCTCATGTCACATAAGTGGCACCCAGAAGCATCATCAGAACAACTCCAGTGTCAGCCATAACTGACAAATCATACTTTTTTAAAATATTAAAATCAGAAAAGATTAAACATACTATTTTTACTGCAATCAGACTCCTGACATATGAATAGTGATGAGATCATATATTACATTAAATAAATATGCATTTTTGTTTCCTCTCCTCTTTAATAGCAAAGACATGCCCCCAGTTAATTATTATTCCCCCATCCCACAGACCCTGATCCTTAATTAAATGCCCACTTCCTGGTGTCTAGTGGACCCCCTCCCCCACTCTGTCATCAGCACCCACCCCACTCCCCCATACCCCAGTTGGGCCACTGGCACAGCCCTCCACTCCCCTCCATGGCCAGCAGCCAGACTGAGTGCTTCATGAATGAACACATTCTTGTACAAGCATGCACTCATTCATTGAAGTGTGCAGTAGCACTTCAATGACTAATCGCATGCCTGTACAAGCACACGCTCATTCATTGAAGCTAGTCAGGCTGCCGACTATGGAGGTGAGTGAAGGCTGTGCCAGTGCAGTGACACATGGGAGAAGGGTGATGCTGATGACAAGGTGGTCCACTGAGACACCAGGGGGGCATTTAATGAAAGATCAAGGGTCCAGGAGATGGGGGATGATGAGTTAACTGGGGGTTTACTGTTACTTTAGGCCAGTGATTGGCCAGGGGACCACTAGACACCAGGAGGGGCATTTAATTAAGGATCAGTGGTCCAGGAGATGGGGGATGATGAGTTAACTTTGGGGGAAGGGGGTGTCTTTGCTATTAATTTGGGACAGTGATTGGCTGGGTGGGAACCACTAGACACCAGGGAGAAAATTTCATTGGAAATTTGGGCCTATGGTCCACAACCACATTGTGAAATTTCACCGATAGGTGGCAAAATTTTGGATGGCTCGGGTGAAATTTTGCTCTCATATAGGTGAAATTTTTGCATTTCATAGGTGAAATATTTTGCGAAGTGAGTTTAATTACGTGGAAATATTTCACCAGGCAAAATTTTCCAGTTTCACACAACACTGAAAGAGAGGACTTAGATCTTAAAGGACTTTTTTACATGACAGTGTATTTTTAATATAATTTTCTGTGAGTTCTACCTAAGTGACTTTATTATAATTACAGTATGAATCATTTAAATGTCTTTTAAATTACTCATATGGAAGAAATAATAGTATTTAGTAAATTGTAAAAGCCCTAGTTATACATGTGTGAAGGAAAAATTGACAGTGTTAATTTATGGTCCAAATGGTTGCTATACTAATACTAATAGGGGTAAGGCACTTACAATAATAACTTTTTAGTGCTCCATTTTGAAAGCTGTGGAGAACTATATAAAGCGTATATTGCCAGATTTGTTTAAATAGCAGCTGACACCTTCAGGATAATGTAAATAAAACATATTATTTAGACAGTTCAGTTTATATTTCACATTAGTTCTGTATTTCTCCTCTCCATTATTGATCATTGAGGCCATTTGCATGAAAACAGGATCTCTGCTCCTGAAAAGTTAATCTATTCCTGTTGCTTTCTCCCCACCTGAGGTCATAATGCACTGCTTGTGAAATCACAGTTACTTCTATGGTAATAAATTGTGATGTCACAACATAGGAGTATGACTTGAAGTAGGGAGTAAGCTATAGAGGCAGATGAACTCTAACAGATAAAGATCATGTATTTATGCAAAGTTCTTCACTAATAAAAGATGGGGAGGAGAAATCTATAGAATATATTTGGAATGCAAGTTGAATTTTACCTAATTATCATGTTTTTCAAAGTTTTCTTTGAGGCGCCAGGAGCTCTTTAATGTACTGTATATTCCAAACAAGGTAATTAGCTGGATTCTCATATAAACAGGTTCATTTTATGGGGATTCTACCAATTTAAATTAATATATAAGGAACTTTTAAAATACTGGAAAAATTTTGATATGCATTTTGTTAGTTGCTTATTTATAAGAAAAGATTATTTTCTTTTTAAAATTCTACTACTACTACTATCAACATCACTATTACAATTATAAATTAGCTTGTGAGGATGGTAGCAACTACAAGGGACCATATAGAAAATGGTATTGATCCTGACTTAAACCTGGAATTATCACAAACTATTACAGGAGATCATAAGTGCAAATCATCCAATAAGGTCTTGGGCAAATTACATATAGGAAATAAAAAAGCTCCAAGAATTGTCAAAAAAATGGAGAAACACTGACACACAAAAAAGCAAAATAAATCCAATTAGAAAAGAGCAAAATCAAATAAAACAAACTTTAAGAAATACATTTCTGTCTACAAGAATCTTCCCACTTTATAAGGGAACCCAAGACCCGATTCAGGTTAACCATTTATCTACTGTTATGGAGGTGGTTGATCCCCTGAGTCCATTCAAGAAATTAAAGACAATGCACAGAAACAGCTCCTTGCCAATAGAACTCAGCACAAGGAAAGGAGAAATTTAAATTGGTCAGAATTCTCAGAATGAGCTATCATTGGTAAATGAAACGCATGCATCAGTAAATGGGAAGCTCCCCACACCCACAGAATTTGAGTGGGATCCCTTCCCAGAATACATCTCCAAACTAGATCATTCACTGCTTCCCTTGAAAAATCACCTATTTTAAACCAGGAAATCCCTTTGGATGATGAACAAAATATAACTGACCATGAATCACCACAAGTTCAAAATGTCAGTTATTCCTCTATGTTAAAAAAATGATCCACCAACATTTACTCAAGGGTTAATTAAAGCACTTAAGGATCAGCATATGTCTAACATTTTGTTTTGAGAGCAGCTTTATATATTAAGAAATAAAGTAACTTCAGCAAAAGCTACATTAGCCCACCACGTGGTCTTGAATACAAACCTCTTTAAAGAACTTACAAAAGCTAAAATGAGATCAGATACAGATTCCATGATCCGTAGCCCCCTAAATGACACTGAGAAGATGATTCCCCCTCAGATTTAAATAGCCCAGCATTATCTGTCCCCAAATGGGGCAATTTAAGTAAGAGGAAAAGAGCTAAAAAAATAAATAATAAAATCAAAAGTAAGTTATAAAAGTGTCCAAAACCAGTGAAAGGCACCAAGGAAATTGTTTCTACTATAAAGTTAGCAAAAGCAGCAAAAAAGAGGATAAAAGCACAGAGAAATGACACATTCATTCAAAATAAAGAATTTTCTCAGAAAAATTTAACAGTTGAACTAAACAAGGAGCAAAAAAATACCTAAAAATCATCAGAAAGTGACGATAAAGGAGAAAGAAAAAACAAGCAACCTTAATAAATCAAGGCACAAGAAAGAACAACCTAACAGAAACAAGAACATTTTTGTTTCATATTCAGATACAACTACTCCATCCGTTCAATAAAGTGATGGGGAGAATAAAGATGGAATTTAGTTTTCTGGGAATGTGGCCATAATAAGAATATTTGAGCATGTTGAAACAAAAAAGAAACAAAAGACTCAGTGACTGAACTGGTGAATCTATTATAAGAAAAAGAATTAGAAATAACAAATGGAAGAAACCACTTGATGTAGGCGTTAAGAGATTTTCAAACTCTAGCAGCACTGGTCTACTTAATTTTGTCTGACATGGAAATAACAAAATGTATTTGGAAACAAATGTTTTTTTGCAACATTTAGGCCTAATTGCAGACCCCCCCCCCCCATGACAATAACAAGTCACTTAAATGAACAAAAAGAGAATTTCACTCAAGGTAAATTCATACTCAGAACTCATCTTGAACCCCAAAGCTATATGTGAAAAGCTGATCTGGATATCTTACAGCAGGAATGGAATCAATATCTATTAACACTCCACAGAATGGAAGAACCACTCCTTGAGACTCAAAATGCTCTCATGCAAATTGCCTGCTGTATCATGACCAACATCATGGGTACAAGATTAGGATAGAAGGTGGCCAAATGGGACAGGAGGGAAAAATGGGATCACAAATCAGAGATAGATCACTTTTGCAGTGTGGGATGTTATCTTGTATAATGTTATCCTGCCTGAAACTTACAAACTGGACTCATTGAACATATTTCAGTGAGGAAGGTCAGATATGGGATATCAGAATCAACAAGAAAATTGTAACCTAAACAGAGAGGAGGCAAGGCCAACATCTACAACTTACTTGGGGAATCACAACCAAGAAAATACTTGTCATTTGGGAAAATGAAAGTTTTTATTTATGTTTTATATATATATATATATATACCTCCCCAAAATTCAAACCATTATGACCCAGAAATATGGGAACACCTTGAGGTACACTTTGACATAGCTAGGACAACAAACTCTGAAGCAGGGATAATACTCTTAGGGAATTTATAATGCCAGACTTGATCACCTTGCTTCTTCTCTTGCAAGGGGACCATCAATCTCATACAGGAAATCAAATGAAAAAATGATAAATAAAAGTGGCAAGAAGCTAAATTATAGACTTGACAAAATGGACCTAATAGTACTGAATGGAACCACAACGTGTGAAAATTATTTATATTACTCTTTTTTTGAATGCATGAAGTGCCAGCATGGTAGATTATATTTGCACATATCCTTGACAAATGTCTTTTTCCCTAGAATTTGATGTTCTGTTGTGCCCTGAGAGTGATCATTATCCACTTTCTCTCACATCCAATCATTATTTGGGTAATAATTCCCAATCAACACATTTATCTGCACCAGTAGAGATAGGAAACCATAAAATGATTATTTTACCTCAGAAGTCAAGCTGGTGGCATCTGAAATTTTAGCAAATTTAGAAATTCAGGAGAAGCTAAATATTCAAACACCCAAATTAACAGCAAAAGAAGTGTAGGATACTATAAAAAATATAAGTAATGCACTCCTGCCACTTTTATATCGACCAGTGAAAAAAAGAAAGACCATTATGAGGGTCATCAAAGATTGTGAAAAATACAAGAAATATATGTCTCAACTTATTAGATTCATGAGGAAAAATCCAACTAGAAAAAATGTTACACTGCTGAACAAATCCAGGAAGGAATACAAAAGATTATTGCTTTCTCAACGACATCTCTTTCAAGCCAAACAATGGATCTATATGCTAGAAATTAGAAAAACAGGTGACACCAAGATGTTTTGGGCAATGGCGACAAAGGGGACCAGAAACTACACATCTAATATCTCACCTCCTAGCCTTCAATCAGTATGGGTCTGTTATTATAAGAATTTTTTTTCAGATATTTCACCTACTGAATCAAGATACAGTAAACATTTTTTTTTTTTGCAAATAAAAGTTTATTCTTTTCAAACGTGAAATCCATACGTACAAATCAGGTATAAACAGGGAATGCATATAATATCCATTAGAGTGTATCTTATGCATTGTGTGGGCATGTGTGATTTTGTATTTTCTTGAAACTTGGCTTCCCAGCCAAATGCCCTTTGGGGTAACCCTTGCCTCAGTGTTTGCGCACAGAGGTTCTTTGTCTTTTAAATGTTTATTTAAGCATAGATACATATGTATCTTTTCTGCCTTCCCCAAAGAAAATAATAATTCCTTCTTTCCATTGCTACATACCTTGAAAATCTTGTTGGTCCCAATCTTCTATTTCCTTATTGTACATGTCCCATACTTTTTTATATCCTCCAAAATAGTCATAGGTACATAGTGTGCTTAAAAATAGTTGTTTCCACTCTAGCTTAGGGAAAGGACAGATTATCAAATTGTATTTCCAGTTTTTTAAGAGCAGTCTGTTAATGGAAATTATATTGGCTTTTAATAGTAATCTATGCTCCCTTTTAATAC
Source organism: Neoceratodus forsteri (assembly GCA_016271365.2). Taxonomy (NCBI): domain Eukaryota; kingdom Metazoa; phylum Chordata; order Ceratodontiformes; family Ceratodontidae; genus Neoceratodus; species Neoceratodus forsteri. Next base: position 1,011,518,174 of record CM028129.1, on the reverse strand, counting down.
TGTGTTCACTATACATATCTAGTAATACAAATTTCAGATCTTTCCAGTACAATGATTTAAGCTCTGTAGCCTCCAGGATTTTAAAAGTGGGGACAGGTCCTGCACTGCCAACTATAGGCCCATCTCAATACTCTCCCCTCATCTCAATACTCTCCCCTCTCTCAAAGGCATTGGAGAGGATTGTGTCAGATCAGATCACGGAGTACCTCCAGAAACATAATCTACAATGTCCCCAAAAACATGGCTTCCAGAAGAACCATAGCACATCTACTGCTTTGGTTGAGTTCACTAATTGTGTACATAAGGCCTTGGATGTTGATATGCTTGTGGGTTCTATATTCATAGACCTCACCAAGGCCTTTGACACAGTCAATCACTCCATCCTGATAGAACAATAGCTGTCCATGGGGCTGGCCATTAACCTGGCCCATTGGCTTCATAACTACCTGTCACACAGGTCACAGAGTGTCAAAACTGGAATAACCATCTGTAGCACAAGAGAAGTTACACTGGGTGTCCCTCAAGGATCTAGCCTCGGGCCCCTCCTTTTCAGTTTATTCCTGAATACACTTCCCGATGCTTGTAGGAGCAAAAAAATATTGTACACTGATGATGCGGTCATCCTTAGTAACAATTCCAAGACTGACCTATTGCAAAATGAGCTACAGACTACCTTCCATCAACTGGAGGACTGGTTTAGCTCAAAAAGAGTACTGCTCAATTATAAAAAAACAAAGACTATGCTTATCTCAAGTCACCAGCATAAAAGCATTGCCCACTACTATCCATCACAAATAATAAGGCTATGCCTCTAGACCAAGTGCACTCCTTCAGGTATCTAGAGGTTGTGACTAATGACACCCTCTCCTTCATGCAGCACATTGACCTGGTGGTAAACACCAAACTAGGTGTCCTTTACAGGCACAGAAATTACCTAATTCCCACTGCCTTCTGCCTCTCCGTCTCTAGCTAGTTCTATCAAGAATAGATTATGGGCTGGTTGTATACAGTGTAGCATCTGACACAGCACTCAGTGGGTTAGCAACAGCCCTTAATAAAGCATGCAGACTTGCGCTGGGTGCGGATAAACTAACCCACTCCTGTGCTCTATATGAACAAACCAAGTGGCTAAATCTGAACAACTGGATAAAGTATCAGATATGCCTTCTTGGAAAAAATCACTGCTGGGCCAAACACCACCATGCATCCTTGATATTCTTCAAGCGACTTGCTCCAACTACACAACACGGAGTAAAGCATGATGTCCACTCGATGTCCACTCAATATCCCATTTAGAAGAACTGCTCTTGAACAACACTCATTCGCTTATTGGGCCCCTCCTTTTTTGAATGAAATCCCATTTGAAATACACAACATTGGAACCTCTCCACCTTCAAACATGAAATGAAACAACACCTTGCTAAATCTGTAACTTGTGCTTGTAGGAAAGTAACTTGACTGCCCCATCACCAACTCTTTGTGTCTCACACAATTGCCCTTATTCCCTGCAGATAGGACCCCACCTGCTGCCCCAGCCTACTCCCTCCATGCTGTATACCCCCTCTTCTCCCTCATCCCATTCGCTCCCTCACTTCTCCCCTATAATGACCCCTCTTCCCCAGTTCCTAGTCATACTACTTTACCTCACTCTGCTCTCTCCCACCTACCCCCAGCCTTTCTCAGGTCCCACTAACCTGTTTCTCTCCCTCCTCCTTGTAAGCCATTGCTTGCTTGACAATGTTTAGTTTAATTAGTTTTTGTTGACCAGGTAAGTGCACTAGACAAATCCTGCCTATTTTCAGGCACGACCCAGGGAAGGGGATACAGATGAAAGCCAACTGACCTTGAACCAGATTAAGCTGTGGGTGATATTTTTAGTGAATGAGGGAAATTTGGCCAGGACACCTGGGAAATTCCCTACTCTTTTCGATAAGTGCCATGGGATCTTTAACATCCACCTGAACTACCACCAATCCAGGTAGATGGGACCTCGGTTTAATGTCTCATCCGAAAGACAGCACCTCAGAAGTGCAGCACCCCTCTCATGCTGCACTACAGTGTCAGTACTAGGATATTAACCCAAGTGCCAGATGTGGGAACTGAACCCATGGCCCTCTGATCTCCCAGCCTCAGAGGCGAGTGTGCTACCTACTGAGCCACTGACACTGCCAATGCCTATGCAACAGGCTGTGCTTCACTATTGTTAGGTTGTAACAATAATTCTTGGTATATAATTGTAATCACCTTTTAACTGTTGATTGTTGTTTGTCAGTGTCTCTTTGGCTATGTGAGTTTTATTTCTGTTATGATCTTGCTTTATTGATGTGGAGCCTTTGTAGATAAGCACCTTGCTCAAAGTTGGTTTCTGAAGAGGCAAATAAATAAATGACTGGGACCACCAAGAAAAACTTAGATTACAATCCCATAATAGATGCAAAATATTGGCCTTGCTAGCCCTGCAATGCCAACATTAGTCTGGTAATTCTGGATTTATATTATGTAACCTTTGTGGAGAAAAGTAGGCCCTGTTGATTATTTTATACTGTATAGCCTTATCTCTACTCAATCTGTACTTTAATATTGAACCACAAGCCAGCTGCCACTGCTGTTCTGTACATTGATCATTTAATTCTATTTACCATTTTTGAAAAACTTTTTTATGAGTAATATTACATTTTTGTATTAAATTGGTTACCCAAGTAAATACCTTTTTAGGGTTACTCTTAACAATATTTATCATGTTTTCCTCTATATCCTTATTATTGGGAGCTCTCTCCCACCTGGAGTAGTCTGTCCTGTATCTACTAGTAAGTTCCTTAAAATATAAAACAAAATTGGTTATTGAGTTGATATTTAGATTATAATACTTCCCAATTAAATGTACCCCTTTCTGACATGAGATCCCGACATCTTTTTATTCCTTTTTGCTCCCAGTCCTTATTCTTCAGCATTTTTCCATTAATTTTGATTTTGGGTTTTGCCTAAATTTTATTTAGTATAGAAAATTGTGGCAACCGCTTGGATCTATTGGCGTATTTTACAATTACCATATCCAAATTCTTAATCAATGAGCTATTGGATTTTATCAGATTTTTCACTATAAATAGTATTTGTTTAATAGCCAACATTTCCTTATAAGTTTCCTTTATTACTGTATTTATAAGTTCACATTTAGGGTCATTTTCATCTGCCAGAGACCATTTAATAGCTGATTTTATCATGTAAGCTATATGACAGACTTCACTGTCCGGACAGGCTAGACCTCCTTTTTTCGTTATTTAAGCACAGCCTGGACCAAGAAATCCTTGCAGGTTTATTGTTCCAGATACATTTTTTTAAACAACCCATTTACCATATTAAACCAGTTACTGGGAATTGGAGTTAAAACAGTTTGCATCCTATAAGATAAAAAAGATATTGTAACCTTTTTAATAATTTGTATCTTTCCCCATAACAATAATTTGATTTTACTCCAACCCAGAAATTTCTCTTTTAGGGAATAATGCATATCTTTGTAATTTAAATCATAGAATGTATCCAGTTTATTATTAATGTTCATTCCCAGATATCTAAAACCCTTTTCCTACATGTTTGCTGATATAATTTTTTAAGTTGTTCTAGTTGTTAAACAAATAGGGTTGCCACTAAAAGGTAACCTGAATTGCCAGGTGGCCCAGATGGAAATGTGAGCTGCTAGGGCTGCAGACTTACAGAGGATGATGGGGTGGTGGCCAGGGGTGGTGATCAGCTGGTCTGAGATCACCTCTAGAAGGAAATAGAGGCATGCCAGGGATTTCAGATCCATAGAGAAGGAGAGAAAATGGCTCAACAGGAAGGTGACAAGATCGGTTATAGAGATGTGGTGGATACATATACAGCACAGGAATATTTCTTTTGTTGCACTGAGATTTATAGATCAGATGGAGTCCACCTCTCAGAGTTTAGGACATGTTTCTTTCTCCGGCCATTGATAGACCTAGTGGGAAGATGGGAGAGAGGGAGCCCAAGGTGATAGTTTGCAAGGGGGGAAGCCCTATCTTCCATTGCTTGGCTGGAGATGAGTCAGTGGAAGGACGGGGGGGTAGCAAGAGATGGAATAAGCAGGGCAGACAGAAGGGAGGATGTGGGCAGAGCAACACAGCCTGGGGTCAAAGGCAACCAGACATGGATGTAATAGGGAGGAGGGACAGGGGAGGTAGTACTAGGGGTCAGATCATAGTGTGCAGACCTAGGAGGGGTGGAGGTCCTGGTAAGTTGGTACCTAGTACTGGTGATGGTGTGGGGAGTTGGATCTGGCATCCAGACCCCAAAGACAAGGATTGGACAACAGAGGACAAAGACAAAAGAACAAGGAGGAAATATGGAAAAGAAATGGACTAGAATGAAACAGGTGGTTTATGAACTTATTGAGTGTGTAAAAATTAATTGTATTCAATAAATTGTTGCCAGTGAGCATCCAAAGCTAGAAGTCGTGGTGACTTTCATTTCCAGAGGGGATCAGATGACAATAATAATTCTAATTTTTTTTTTCATTTATTTTATATTCTGCAATTTTACAAAATCTGTTTCTATTTTAATTTCTTGTAAGCTTGTTTCTGGTTCTTGTAACATCAATTAGATGTAAGCCACATATGCATTTAGTTTACTTTCAGTAGGGGCTATCTGTATCTCTTTGAATTTGCCATTTGTTCTTATTTTTTTAGTAATAATTTCAAACTTATGATAAATAGAGTTGGAGACAAGGGACATCCCTGCTCAACTCTTCTAAATAAATTTATAGGATTGGAAAATATACTGTTGACTTTTATTTGTGCAGTTGGACAGCTGTATAAAGTTTTAATATATTCAATAAATGTGTCCAGGAATCCAGAATTTCTTAAAGCTTCATACAAGTACTTCCATTCCATCATATCAAAAGCCTATGTGGCATCTAGAACCAGAAAGACTGCTAGAACACTGGATTCTGTCAAATAGTCAGTAACAAACAAAATTTTGTGAAGACCTGATTGAATAGTTCTGTTAGGGATAAATCCTGTTTGATCATAATGAATAATCCTATCTAGTAATGGCAGAATTCTGTTATTTAAGATTTGTGTGTATATTTTGTAGTCTGTATTTAAAATTGCCACTGGCTTGTAGTTCTCAACCTTATTTTTTTCCTTTCCTGGTTTTAATATAAGTGATACGTAAGTTTGGAAAATGAATCTGGCAATTTATTTCTGTTCTGTATCTGATTAAACAATATTTCCAGCAAATTTATCAAAATATCTTTGAAAGTAATATAGAATTCCAGGGTATAGCCATCTAGACCAGGGCACTTTGATTTTGTCATACTGTGTATATGGTTTCTAATTTCTAAAGCTGCAATAGGTGAAACCAAAAGATCTGTTTCTGACTCTATTAAACTGTTTAAACTCTCTTGAGCATAATATCTTATGTCTTCTTCTGTGGGACTACATTCTGATGTGTACAGATCTTTACAAAAATGTGTGAACTCATCTAGTATTTCCTCTTGCTGTATCAAAGTTTTCCCTTCTTTATTAATTATTGAAGCTATTTCTATTTGTTCCTGTTCTGTTACTTGAGTCCTCTTTGGTAACATTTCCCCACTATTTCACTGTTATTTTTGCAATTCTTACTGTATCTAGCCCAATTACATTTAATATTTGTTATATCCATATTGTTTATCAATTTTCTAAGTTCAGTGAGTTCTTGTTCTTTGGAGATGTCTCCCTTCCACACTGCCATTTCTAAATTTTTGAAACAGTCTTCCATTTCCTTTTCTGTCTGTAGTCTAACGTTATGTCTCCTTGATGCTTCAGAAATTATATCCCTTCTAATTGTTGCCTTCAGTGCATCCCATGAGGTTATTATATTATGTTCTGTAATCTCATTTTCTGTTATAAAATCTCAGATAACCCCGGAGATTTTTCCTATGAATGTTGATTCTTTTTTTCCATATAGATTTTTTTCATCTCCTGGAGCCCTGGCAGGTGGCTACAGCCCTCCTGATGGAGGGACTATCTCTCTGATCCCGCTGCTCCCACTTCCGCTGTTCTCTGGAAATTCCCTTGTGGATGGCCCCTATGGCAGGGCAAGGGAGGAGGTTGCCAGCTTCTCCTCCCCCACCAGAGACTCAATCTAGAAGCCAGGAACAGCCTCTGGAGTGGTGGACCATCACGGAGCCTGCCAGTCTCCCTTTTCTGCCATCTTTTTTCCTGTCCCTTCCTCCCTTACTGATGCAAGGATGTCAGAACATGCCTCCTGATCCATATTGCCCTCCAGCCACCACCAGAGGGCAGTCAATGAGAGGGACGACAAGTCTCCCTCCCCCTGAGAGAGAAGAGCAGTCCTCCAGATGCTTGATCTTCTCTCCCCCCTGCTGACCCCTGGCAGCCCGGGCTCATTCTCGAACCCAGGTCACTGGCATGGCATGAGGTGTAGTGAGCAGCACCTCAGCCTCCAGCACCACCAGGCTGGTGAATGCTGATTCTTTAGTCAAATTATTGTTAAAATGTTAAATATTATTTTTTTCCCAATTTCCCTCATATAAGAAAATATTGAAACTTACTGGATGGTCTGAAATTAATAATGGTTGTATCTTGGCCGTAATTGTCAGACTATTAATTACTAGCTCTCTAGAAGTGAATATGTAGTCTAATCTTGAAAACATTTTATATCTTGCTGAATAAAATGTGTATTCCTTTTCTACGCCATTACATTCCCTGCATAAATCCACCATATTGTGGGTTGTCATGAAATCTTGAAGAAGCCTTGCTTTATACATTCCTCACTTTGATCCAGCAGAGGTTTTATCTAAATTATTATTCAATGTACTGTATAATTGAGGTCCCCTCTAAGACTAAATTCTCACAATTCCAGTTAAATATTAATTTGCTTATCTTAACCAGAAAACTTCCATACCCTTTAAATGGTGCATAAATGGATCCAAATATAATTTCCCTTCCTCCCAATTTTGTTTTAACTAATACCATTCTTCCCAAATTATCTGTTGTGAAATCTATAATTTTATCTTTAAAACACTTGCTAAAAAGCAAGGCTAGCCCTGTACTCTTTTTGTTCAAACTTTGTGAATGGTGTAAGACCCCTGGCCATTTATTTTTCAGTTTTTCAACCTCTTTGTTATTTAGAAAAGTCTCCTGTAGCATAATTACATCTAAATTCATTTTTTTTTATTCTGGCTAAGACTCTGGGTCTTTTAATTGTATAATTTAGTCCATTGACATTCCATGTTGCTCCTTTAAATAGACCCATTTTCTAATGTTACAACTGTCCCATCATAAAAAAAATCACCTTCAGTGTAATTAACTCTTTTAATCTGATCCCCACCTGACTTTTTCTAACCAAACTTTTTCCACCAACTCCCCCGTTCCCTCCTCTCCATCTCCCCCCTTTGCCAATGAACTTGGTATGGCATACCCCCTTTTCTCCTCTTGGAGGCAATTCTATTATCATGGTCAGCCCCCCCACACACACACTGGACCCAAAACAGGTAGTAAAACAAAAAAAAAGGGTTCAGATCATTCAGTTTCAACCATAGTTAATATTCTTTAAGTGTCGGTATGTCTAACATCTTCTTCCTAGATGGGTTCTTCTGTTTTTTGGCTTCAATCCATATTTGAAAATATTCCTGACAGTCAAATTATTAAATCTTGTGTTGCCTCAGATACAGAGTTGTGAAACAAGTGTTGGTTATTTAACAGAACTTTAAGTCCAGTAGGAAAAAACTACATATGCTTTAATCCCTGCAAAAAAATAAAATAATGACACAGTTCAGAGAAATGTTGCAAAATACACACTGCCTAATCAAGAAAAACTACCGAAATTATGCTTGTCACTTCAGCACTACAACTTTGAGGTGACATTGACACTTGCTTTCTTCCTGTTTTTTCCTTTCAAAAAAAATCACAGAATAATTTCTCGTAGAAAAGCACAATGCAGGTACCCCAAATGAATCAATAACAACCAGTATGAGCACCTAGGCTGCGATCCATTTACAGAAATGAGAAATAATTACTTAGAATCACCAGAAGTGACAGGATTGTCACATGCTAGGACAACAACAAGAACAGATGGATACAAAAAAAACACACAATCCTGAAAAAGACAGTAAAAAGAAGAGCAGATAATATAAATAAATATGATGTTGGGTTAGTGAAAAAATAATTATTTATTTTATTTATTTATTTGATAATCATGTTGGGGCACTGATCTGAAGATCTTTTTCAGGCCCAGCCAGGTCTAGATACTTGCAAACGACATAGGTACCAATAATTACAAAACAACAGTAAAAGCAAAATAAACAAAGTACCATCATGTACAGAAAGCATACCAACAGTAAACTGGGGGTTCAACTAGTCAGGTATAGTGCAGGAGTGTGTGTGTGGGGGGGATGCAGTGGATTATCATTGAATACAGTAAATAAATTGAAGAGAGCATAACATACATCAAAAGGGCAACTGAAAATGTGTACAAAGGCAAATCAAATAACTAGATCATGAAGACTACAACAGAGACATGCGAGAGAGAGGTGCATGTATGAGGGAGAAAAGGACTGCAGGTACAGGTGAGGAGGTGTGGGGGGAAAACTCTGGGAAAATGGGTAGAGGTTCAAAGGGGGGAGGAAGTGGGGGCAACAGAGGAGGAAACAGAAGAAGTAGATACCAAAGGGCAGTCATAGACAGAGGAGGATAGGAAGTGAGCTCTCATAATAGCATTTAAGTTGGGTGGGGGTCATGTCAATAAAGGGATGAGGGGAGGCCATTTCAAAGCAATTGGGCAGCCTCTGAGAGAGAGCTCTTAGGCCCATATTAGTGGTGACTTGGGGACGTTCAATTTGAAGGTGGGATGACTGATGCAAACTCCACCAGAAGATTCTGGGTTTGAAAAGAGTAGACAGAAACATAGAATAGAAACATAGAATTTGATGGCACATAAGGACCGCTTGGCCCACCTAGTCTGCCCATTTCCCTACCTAACAGATAAGCTGGAGATCCTAGTTAACCAACAGCCTACTTCCTCCTACCCCCCCACTAGAATTGCTTTATGTCTGTCCCATGCATTCTTGAATTCCCCCACTGTTTTTGACTCTATGACCTCCTCAGAAAGGCCATTCCATGCATCTACAATTCTGTCTGTGCAGAAATACTTCCTCACATTACCTCTGAGCCATCCCCCTCTATCTTCAAATTGTGCCCCCTTGTTCTTGTACATCTCTTTTTCTGAATGATGCTACTCTCTTGGACTGTGTTGATTCTCTTGAGGTATTTGAAAGTGTCTATCCTGCCCCCCCCCTTCATCAAGGCTATACATATTTAGCTCCTTTAGCCTTTCTTCATATGTCTTCTGGTGCAGACCCTGCACCATTTTGGTTACCCTCCTCTGGACAGCCTCCACCCTGTCTATGTCTTTGCAGAGATGGGGTCTCCAGAACTGTATACAGTACTCCAGATGTGGTCTTACCAATTGTCTGTACAGAGGGCCAACAACTTCTTGTTTTCTACTGGTGATGCCTCTCCCTATGCATCACAGTGTCCCCCGGGCCCTACTTACTGTCTTCTCACATTGCTGGCCCACCTTTAGGTCATCTGATATGACTACCCCCAGGTCCCTTTCCATTTTTGTTGTTGTCAGTATCTCACCCCCCATTTTGTATTCTTCCCCTGGGTTTTTGTTTCCCAGGTGCACTACTTTGCACTTCTTTGCATTGAATCTAAGCTGCCATACATTTGACCATTCCTCCAACCTTACCAAGTCCCTTTTCATTCTTTCCACCCCACCATGCTTATCAGCCCTGTTGCAGGTCTTTGTGTCATCTGCAAAGGGACATACTTTCCCTTCCAGTCCCTCTGCAATGTCACTTATAAAGGCATTAAAAAGGACCGGCCCCAATACTGAACCCTGCAGTACCCCACTAGTAACCCTCCTTTCTTCACTGTGGACTCCATTTACTATTACCTGCTGTGTCCTGTTGTCCAGCCAGTGTTTTACCCAGGCTACCTCTCTGGGACCCAATCCCAGGCTGGCTAATTTGTTTATTAATCTTTTGTGCGGGACTGTGTCAAATGCCTTGCTAAAGTCTAGGTAGGCCATGTCCACAGCCCCTCCCTGGTCTACTACTTTGGTCACCCAGTCAAAGAAATCAATTAGATTTGTCTGACATGACCTTCCTGCTGTGAATCCATGCTGCATTCAGTCCTGTGCCCCACTGGCCTCTAGGTACTCAACAATTCTTTCCTTCAGAAGTGATTCCATCATTTTCCTTATCACTGAGGTTAAACTAACTGGTCTGTAGTTTCCCGCTTCTGCCCTGCTCCCACTTTTGCGAAAGTTTTGAGGTACGCTTGTCTCTAAATACATTTATTTTAATAAACCATCTAGCACTGGATATACACATGAATTTCATAGATAGTGATTCCATCATTTTCCCTACCACTGAGGTCAAACTGACAGGTCTGTAGTTTTCTGCCTCAGTTTTTGCTCCCACTTTTGTGAAGGGGAATTACATCCACCCTCCTCCATTCCTCAGGTACCACAGCATCCTCCCATGATTTATTAAAAAGGGTAGTCAATGGTGTTACTAGTTCTTCCCTTAGTTCTTTTAGAATTCTGGGACAAATCCCATCAAGCCCCATTGTTTTATCTACCTTCAGTTTTAAGAGTTCTTTCAGAACCCTTTCTTCTGTAAGAGGACTAATATCAACCCCCCCATCCAGAGTTCTTCTATTGACTGGATTAGGTATCTCCCCCCTGCTTTTCCATTGTGAATACTGAGCAGAAGTATTCATTCAGTATTCCTGCTTGTTCACTGTCACTCTCTGCCCAACCACCTTCCTCTTTATTCTGCCTCAGTATCCCTGCCTTAGTCTTTCTTTGCTCCCTAATGTACCTATAAAAGGTTTTATCCCCCTTCTTAACCGAGTTGACTATCTTTTTCTCAGTTTGGGCCTTTGCTATTCTGACTGCCTTCCCCTCTTTCTTCTGCTTTAACTGGTACAGTTTTCTGCCCTGCTCTTTCTGTGTTTCCTTATACTTCATGAATGCTATATTTTTCTCCCTTACCTTCTCCGCCACTTCTTTTGAGAACCATAGTGTTTTTTTTCTCTCATTTTGATTTGTTTATGTGCATCACACAAAGGCTTGTTGCCTCTGTGATGGCAGTTTTGATGTTTCCCCACTGTTGCTCCACCCCACCTTCTTGCTTGTTTGCTAGTGCTTTTCTGAGGCACTCTCCCATTTTGACAAAATCAGCCCTCCTGAAGTCCAGTACCTTCACTTTTGTATGCTTGACTCTACAGCTAAGTTTATCATGAACCACACTGTTTGGTGGTTGCTTGTTCCCAGATGGCTACCCACTTCAAGATCAGAGATGCTCTTTCTGTCCCCATTTGAGAGTACCAGGTCTAAGATTGCTCCCTCCTGTGTAGGTTCCAAAACTAGCTGTCTGAGGCATGCCCCCTGTAGGGCATCGAGAATGGCCCTGCTCTTGGATGTGGCTGCAGCAAAGGTGCTCCAGTTAACATCTGGCATATTCAGGTCCCCCATCAGCAATATCTCCCCTTTCTCTGCCATCCCAAGTATGCCTTCTATCATTTCCTTGTCCATGTCCTCTCCCTGAGATGGGGATCTGTATACAACCCCTGTGTGGATTGTGGTGCCATTTCCAGTCTCCAGGGTGATGCACAGTGCCTTCTCTCCTCCATGTTTACCCTTTAGTTCTGTTGCTTTGATCCCTTCCCTTACCTAGAGAGCTACTCCTCCTCCTCCTCTTCTCCCCTTCCTGTCCCTCCTGTAGATTGTGTACCCTGGTATGTTGACATCCCAGTCATGGTTCTCTGTGTACCATGTTTCTGTGACTGCCACGATATCCAGGCATCCCTCTTCCATCAAGGCCACCATTTCAGGGAGCTTTTTACCTAGACTATGAGCATTGATACTCATTACCCTCCATTTTTTATGGCTTTATTTCTTTTTGCCCCATCCCTGTCCTTACTGCCTTTGTCTTTTTCTCCATTTACCCCAGCCTTTCTCTCTATCAACTGCTCTGTCTTGGTATTTACCTCACTAACTACCCAGATTTCTTTGGGGAGGCTAGGATTTCCCTTCTCCTTTTCAGTGCCTCCCCCACTGGCTAGTTTAAATTCTTGCCAATGAAGCATTTAAACCTAGCACCCAGGATCCTGGTTCTCCTCCTGGATAGATGCAGGCCATCGCACCTGCATAGGCCTGCATCCCTCCAGGTGGAGCCCCAGTCCCCAAATGAAGCCAAATCCCTGAGCTCTGCACCAGTTTTCAACCAGTCATTGAATCCCATGGTGTGGAGTACCCTAGCCTCATCCATGCCATAGACAAGTAGCACTTCCAAGAAAGTTACCATGTGTGCTACTTGTCTAAGGCCCTTCCCCAACTCCACAAACTCCTGTTGCACCGCTCTGATCCCATTCTCAGCCACCAGCTCATTTGTCCCTAGGTGGATAATGACATCCAGCTCACTCCCCCTTGCAGCTGCTTCCATGATCCTGAAGATTCATTTCCTGTCCTTCCAAGCCATGGTGCTGGGCAGGCACCTTAACTTCCTTTCCCCTCCCTCTCCCAGTTCTACCCTCCTAACAACTGAGTACCCCACCAGGAGTTGTTTCATTCCCCTGTGGAGTCCTGTGCCACCCTCCTGTGGGTCTCCATTGTGGAGGTTCCCAGCATCCTTCTTGGTTTCCAATGCAGATGCCTCCATAGAGGAATATTGCTCCACCAGAGGGGTGAATGAATTATGGAGAGGCACAACTGGAGGGATGCATCTCTGTTCCACAACCCTCACCCTCCCTGAGCCTACCATGGTCCAACCATTCCTCTTTCTTGGCAATCTCTGAGGTAGTGACAGTGGCATGGGTGGTCCCTGGGTGGGGTAGCAGGTTTCCTGAATCCTTGCCAGGTCAGCATGGAGATGAACAACCTCCTCCCTCAGACCAGAGAGATGTCTGCAAATAGGGCAGCAATGCAGTCTCCAGAATGTCTTCCAGAAGACTGCTGCTCCACAGCCAGTGCATTGCACCACTTCCCTCATGTCTGTGTCCCTTCCTGTTACAGATGCTTTTCTTTTTTTTGTTCTTGTTTTAGTGTGTGCAAGCTTGTGAGTGTCTCTACCCCCTATTCAGTGTGCTGTGCCTTTAAGGATATGAACAGGTATATTTTGTTAGCAGTTTTAGGGAAGTGATGTCAGAACCCCTGCTATAAAGGAAGTTATGATCTTTGGGTGGGTGGTATGAGGAGCAGGGTGGGTGGGAGTAAACTATGCCCTGCAGAAACAATCAACTACAACTCTGACCGTCCACCCTGGGGAGTGCCTTCCTTCCTTTCAGACACCTATTTCACAGAGGTTAAGCAACAGGTCTAGTCACAAATGACTGCAAATATCTCCCAGCTACAGTTCCTCCCTGGCAAATTAAAATTAAACTAAGAAATGAGAAAGAGAGAAAGATAGATTGTGGAGGACATCTCCAATGGTATGGGCCAGAAGGTAGGAGCATCTGGCTTGGGGGAAGCCAGTTTAGGAACTGATAGAGAGAACAGTGGTGGATAGCAAGAGGAGCATGGAGTGCAAAGTGACAAATTTGATTATAAGTAGAGTTAAGCTGTGTTAGGTTGACAGCAGTAGTAAGGGAGTACACAGGGCACCAATAGTCTAGGTGGGGCAGAAGATTGCCTCGGGCTACAGCAAGGCAGGCATCTGGAGTCAGGTAGTAGATGATCCAATAACAAAGCCCAATCTTTTGGTTTATGTGCTTTATAAGAGAGGCTATGTGGTCAGTGTAAGTAAGAGATGGGTCAAGGATGACCCCCAGGTATTTGAAGGTAGTAACAGTTTAGAATGGAGAACTGTCTGGGGAAAGGACAATGAGATTAAGGCCAGAAGGAGTAAGGGCAGAGAGTTTTGGTTTGGAGCCAAATAACATGACCTTTGTTTTTGCAGCATTAATGAGAAGTTTGTTGTCAGAGAACCAGCGATGGGCCTTGCTGTCGCCATCACTGAGGGACTTTGATAGGGAGGTGTGGGAAGGGTTACTCAGAAACAGTATAAGCCTTATATAAACCTCTATGCAGATGAGCCTATACTATAAGGTCATCTGCATAGAGAAGTGAATTGCAGGTGGGAACTGCTGATGGGAGACAGTTTATGAAGAGGGAGAAGAGAGGGCCAAGGACAAAACCTTGGGGGACTCCCACCATGACAGGCAGAAGGAAGGAGGCGGCATCACCAAGGCATACCATTTGGGTTCTGCCAGAGAGGTAGCTGGTGACCCAAGCAGTAGAGGTAGAGGAAAAACCAAGGGCAGTGAGTTTTTCAAACAGCAGGTAGTGGTTAACAAGAAGGAATGCTTTAGATAGATCAACGAACACAGTGCCTGTTAGTTTCCCATCATCCATCTGCCTTAGAACATGATCAGTGAATAGAGCCAGCACTGTGGTAGTGCTATGCTCCTTTCTAAAACTCTGCTGCTGAGGGCAAAGGAGATTGTATTTCATTATGTATTCACTGATTTGGCGGTTTGCTGCCTTCTCCGGTAGTTTTCCTAGGTGCAGTAGTAAGGAAATGGGGCGGTAGTTGTCCATGAGCCTAGGATCACCTGCTTTATGAATGGGAACTATTTTGGTCTGCTTCCATGCAGTGGGAACAGAGGCAGTAGTGAGAGAGAGGTTAAAAATGAAGATGAGTGGGTAGGTAATGTCATATGTGGCTAGTTTTAAGAAATGGGGGGACAGTCCATCACTACCTGCACTCCCACGAGATGACACGCTGAGGAGGAGTTTAAGAGTACCAGGTGGGGAGATGGTTTTAAAGTAGAAAGGGGGACTGCTTAGAGTGGAGTGAGCTGTGATGGGCAAGTTGGAGGAGGGGGTAATTTAGCAAGGTAATTACTAAGGTTGGAGAAATGGGAATTAAATGCACTTGCAATTTCAGTAGGGTCAGTCAGGAGGCCTTGTTGAGTATTTAGGGGTGAGGGGGACTGCTCTGAAAAGGGGGAGAGCAAGGCATTATGGCAGACCAAAAGCACTTGGGGTTCCCTAGATGTTTAGTCTACAGGGATTTAAGGTAGGCTGACTTACTAGTTTTGATGCAGCATTTGCAGAGATTATGCAGCTGTTGGTAGGTATTCCAGAGGGTTGGGGATGGGGTGGCTTTATAGGCAGCCCATGCCAGGTCATGCTCTTTCATCAGCTTGAGAAGCCCAGATGAGAGCCACCAATTGTCTCCTCCTCGCACTTTATGGCTGGTTTGCAGAAAGTGTTTATCTTGGATGGTTGAGAGAGCTGTGATGAAGATACCAAGGGCTTGGCCAACGTTGGAGGCATTATAGAGGTCAGCCCAGTCAAGGGATCTGAGGTCATCATGTAGCTGAAGGGAGTCGTAGTGAGAGAAATCACAGAAGGACAGGAATGTGGGTGGGAGGCAGGGGGGTTTGATGCACCAGATGCAGCAGATGGGAGAGTGATCACTAATGACATCTGACAGAGTTCCGGCATGAGCCACTTTGTCAGCTCGACATGTAAGGATCCAGTCAAGGGTCAAGTGAGTGTTAGTCTGGCTGTTGAGTCAGTTGTGGGTAGTAATAAGCTGAGAGAGGTTGTGTTGTTGAGTAATGGAGTTACAGTCAGAGAGGGGGTTGGGGTCCCAGTTTATGTTAAAGTCTCCAGTCAATAATGGTGTCTCTAGAGAGGGGAAAAGAGGCAAGGATGTTGAGGAGAGCAGCTAGACTGAGGATACTAGGTCTAGGCAGATTATAGCAGC
Source organism: Neoceratodus forsteri (assembly GCA_016271365.2). Classification (NCBI taxonomy): domain Eukaryota; kingdom Metazoa; phylum Chordata; order Ceratodontiformes; family Ceratodontidae; genus Neoceratodus; species Neoceratodus forsteri. The sequence continues at coordinate 1,011,502,369 of CM028129.1, read as the reverse complement.
ACCCAACAAACAGCTTCATATTTGTGGCCACTGTTATCTCAGCTACAAGCCATTCGGCAGTAAAGTCAGTTCTGGACTGGTCAAGAAGTGAGGCAGAGTAATGACTCCTATAATACAGGAGAACACCACCACCATGGTGGGAGGAGGAGTGGTCATGATGGAGGAAAAAGTAACCAGATAGGGAGCAGCAGTGGTCAGGGGTGGAGCTTTTTAGCCATGACTCGGAGATACCTAGAAGGTCAGGTTTGTATAATGAGACCCATGCTTCCAATTCAGCCATTTTAGGGTGAAGACTTCTTACCTTTAGATGGGCGATTTTTAGGCCATGCTTGTTTTCCCATAGAGTGTTTATAGGATAGAGGGGTATTTAAAGATGTAGTAGAGACAGGACCTGGGTTTCTCTCAGTGTCCTTGGAGAGAAGGAGATGGATAAATTAGAAATGGGATGAGATGAGGGCAGAGGCAGCTGGGACTCAGAGGGGGAGAGAGACAAGATGTGTGTGAAGAGACAGTGACAGTCATAGGGACTTATGAAAGTGAGGGAAGCAGATGGGCATGAGAGCAGCAGGTTACATTCATAGCTGGAGAGAATAACAGTAGGGGAAAAGAGTAGGATGGACAGGTTTTAGAGTAGTTTGCTCAAGGACCAGGACTGATGCAGCAGCATCAAAGGAAAGACAGAGACAGAGGAGAAAGGAGAATGAGAGACACAGAGCAGAGTGTTGAGTCAACATGGCACAGGAATGAGTGAATGGCAGTAGGGAGAGATAGCAATGTAGTGAGAGGGAGGCTAGCAAGGAGGGTGTTGGGAGACACAGTTGAGTTCAGGGGCACAAACACAACTAATTACTTTCAGCAGACAAATTGTGCCTTGAGATCTATTTGGAGGTAGCAGTCACCCTCTGTATGTTGTTAAGTAGAAGTTGCTAATGAGAAAGTTGAGAGATTGTCAGATGACTCAACAGAACTATAAAGCAATGACCAGCAAAGGGTGGGCATGGTGGAGGGAGGGTGGGGAGCACCCACGTAGTGGCTGCGGGAAAGTATGGGGTACTTTTCAGCCCTGGAAATGCTCAAACAAAAGATTAAAATTAGAGCTGTAAGGCTGCAAATTAAATCATTTTAGGCTCTGTTCTGACCACACTAAATTCCAGTTTAAACATCAATTAATTGTGGCCCAAAAAACAGACTGTTTCACAGAAATTAACAAATTTATCTCATTCATAACTTTGGGTAGCACAGTCACTTAAGAGAGCTCTGAGAGAGCCAAGTAAATAATTTTGGCTCCTGAAACTCTGTAGGGCTAATCAATCTTGTTATAATTAAGCTAGTCAAAGTCTCATAGGCACACAGTGGCTTGTATTTTGGGCTCAGGTGTAGTTTAAGCAAGACGCAGAGTTCCATGGTTATGGGAGCACTGCTACAGAAAAAAATTAAATAAAAGACACCAAATTTAAAGTGAACAAAGGCAGTGGCGGGTCCTCCAAGGTTGTCCACAGATTGTACCTTTTCTGGGCAGACGTGCGGGCGGGGGAGCAGCTCCTGAGAGCAGAAAAAGCCCTGCTGTAGCCAGGGAGGCTAAGGAGAGAGAAAAGAGGATAGCACAATGGTAAAAATAGGGCTGGAGGAAGATGCAGTTTGAAAACTGAAATACAACAGGAAGGGGCAGACAGAAGGAGAGAAAAATGAGGGGCAGTCAGAAAACTGGAGGTATAAAGAATACAGAGCGAGCAGATAATTATAAGCATTTCAAACTGTAGCTACTGATTTAGTACATAATCAGACAGTACAAATTAGTTACCTAGCTGTAAGCATTAAAATTAATTATTTCTTTAAACTTGCACTGAGAATAGGGTTTTTCACATCCATAAAGACACAAAGTATGGGGTACTTTTCAGTCCTGGAAATGCTTAAACAAAAGACTAAAATTAGAGCTTTCAGGCTGCAAATTAAAGCGTTTCAGGCTCTGTTCTGACTATACTAAATTCCAGTTTAAACATCAATTAACTGTGGCTCAAAAAACAGTCAGACTGCTCCACAGAAATTAACAAGTGTAGCTCATTCATGACTCCAGGTAGCACGGTCACTTAACAGAGCACCGAGAGAGCTAAGTAATAATTTTGACTCCTGAAACTCTGTAATGCTAATCAAGCTTGTTAAAATTAAGCTGGTCCAAGTCTCATAGGCACACAGTGGCTTGTATTTTGGGCTCTGGTGTAGTTTAAGCAAGATGTGGAGTTCCAGGGTTACAGGAGCACTGCTACAGAAAAAAATAAAATAAAAGATGCCAATTTTAAAGTGAACAAAGGAAGTGGTGGGTCCTTCTATGTTGTCCATAGATTGTACTTTTTCTGGGCAGACGTGTAGACAGGGGAGCAGTGCCTGAGGGCAGAAAAATCCCTGCTCTAGCCTGGGGGGCATTTCTGGGAGAGACATGTGGTGGGGCAGTTCCTGAAGGCAGAAAAGGCCCTGTTCTGCGGGTGTGGGGGTTATTTTCTGGGCAGGCGTGCGGGCAGGGGAGCAGTCCCTGAGGGCAGAAAAATACTTACTTTAGCTGGGGGGGGGCTAAGGAGGAGTCATCAAGCAGAGAACAGTTCTAAATGATGGGCCACAGAACTTGAAGCATGAAGTGTTCAATAGCGGGAGATGAGAGGCAGTCAGTGACAGCTCAACAGTTACATCACTGATGCAATGCATGCTCCCAGCTCTCATTCAGTCAGCCTCCAGTTACATGTCTACATTGTGCTCAACATACACATGAATAACTTCAAGTACATCAATCAAAAATGCTGAAAACAGGTAGAGTTAATTTGTACAGCACTTGCTACATAAATCACCATGTATTTACCTGTAAATAAACACATTTCCAATGATCTTTAAGAAATGCTCCAGCTTCATGCATCTGATTAGGAAAGCAGAACTTTTTTTCATTTAGGCTGTGCGTTTTTAGCATCTGCACTGCTCAGAGCTCCGATTGCCGTACATGCACCCACCATGCCGACACTCCACTACTGTTCTGTTTCCGCATGTTAAAATAATTCTGATGCACAAATCGAGCTGACGTCAACACCCCAGGTAGCCAATCACGGGGTGTTTCTTTTCATGCTCAGTTCGCCGTTCTTTATAGCACTTCCGCGCACTCGGTCCTGAACTTTACTGTCCCCCCCCTCAGGTCTGTGTATGGTGCTTGAAAGCAGTCCCCCTGGAGCTGTGGACTTCACAACCAAGGGGGAGTTCCAGAGTGCCAGGGACAAACTGTAGATTGGAGCCATTGCTGCCCGCATTAGCGGAGACAGAGAGAGACTGAGACCAACATTTGCAACATGCCGCCAGTCCATTTGGAAATAAAACTATCCCTCGTCTTTTTTTATCCTGAAAAAAAAAAGAAACCACCCATCCTTGTCTGCTGTGTAGCCGCCCTCCATCAGTATACAGACACTGAGGGGTGCCCAATCCCCCAGTGTCCTCACTTGTTCAGCAAACTGTCCTTAGCCTTTTTTTCCCTGTGAAAAAGAACACCACCCATCATTGTTTGTTGTACCATTACCCAACTCCCCCCCTCATCGTCTCACTCAGGACCTACCACCCCACACTCCCTCCACCAATACTTACCCACCAGAGATCTGTCCCAGTAAGCTTCCTTCTACTGCAGGCATGTCTTCACTCTTCAAAGCCCAACCACCGTTGCGCCGTTATCCAACCCCCCACTCTCCCACTCAGGACCCAACACCCCACACTCCCCCCACCCCATACGTACCCACTAGAGGTTTGTCCCGGTAATCTTCCTTGGACTGCAGGTACATCTTCACTCTTCAAAGCCCAAACTCGAACTGAAGTAAGTGCTTCAATGTCCAGTTGTGCAATTGCAAATTGATTTGTATTTGTTATACGTGATGTATTAATTTATTTATTTGTCATAGTTATGATGTTTTTATGTCAGGCATGACTGAAAAAGAGCTGTGCCCAGTTATTTTTCCTGGTTAAAAATAACAAGAAAGAAATAAAAAACATGTATTTTAATGGGGTTTTCAACTTAGTGGCATAACTTGGCCATTTTCAAATGTTTTTGCCCCAAGTTTCAACATACATTTTTTGGGGACCCCACCTCATGAACAGTGTAAGTGATGTTAGATAAATTTGTCCCGAAAGGTGATTTTGCAGTTGCTGTGCGAAATCACCTTTCAGGCAGGAGTAGAACATTTTCTCCACCATTGTTCATGAGGTGGAGTCATAAGAAGGTTGTGTTGAAAATGTGGTGTAAAAGTATTAACAACATCAAAGTTATGAGCCTGCATTGAAATTTGTGAATGCAGGCTCATCGCTTTGGCAGTTTTCAATATTTTTACCCCAAATTTGCACTATAGCCATTTCTTTACAGTACCTCATGAACTTGACAGCTGTCATTTTTCAGATACTGGCAACAAATGTGTTTTTGCATTCCGAAAGGTGATTTCGCAGGTGCTGCTCAAAATTACCTTTTGGGACAGGAACTGAAACTTTTCTACACTTTTGTTCATGAGGTGGGATAATAAGCATGCTACATTGAAAATGTGATCCAAAAATATTAAAAAAAACAGCAAAGTTATAAGCCTGCACTTAAATTTGCAAACGCAGGCTCGTAACTTTAGTACTTTTCAATATTTTGACCCCAAATTTTCAACAGTCATTTCTTCACAGCATCTCATGAATGTAACAGCTTCCATTTTTCAGATCCTTGTCAAAATGTTTTTTTTGCATCCTGAAAAGTGATTCTGCAGCCACTGCGTGAAATCACCTTTGGGAAAGGAGTTGAAATTGTTCTCTGCCTTTCTTCATGAGGTCTGGTAATAAGAAGGCTATGTTGAAACTGTGATGTAAAATTATTACAAAACAACAACATTATGAACCGTGTTGAAATTTGCCAAACCAGGCTCCTAACCCCCATGACATAATGCACATGAAGAACATTCAGCATTGATAAATGCTTGTCTTATCTGTGTCTGCATTCTGCTTTGGGGCCATTTAAGGGGAGACTGTACCTGATAGTGAGCATCAGTTTTTAAAAGGGATTTTTGTGTGCTGAAGCTTTCTATTTGTTGTGTCTGGTGTGCCTTTTTTGCATAGTAAGTTTACTTCTATACCCTTATTATCTGCAGTTTGTTTCTGTCCCAAACTCTGAAACAATTTTGAAAGTCTTTTTTTACTTCTTCTTTATTTCTATCTCTCCCCAACATGTATTGAACATATGCCTCTTTGTTCTCTTAAAAACTCTTTGTTTGGAAGAAGCAAGATCAATGGTTACTGTCTGCTTCCAATATTTGCCACGAGAGGAAGGAAGAACCTTGTCAAGTCCAAAGACATTTTCAAATGGAAGTAAAAGAGAAAAAAATCTCATACTTAACTCAACTTTTATGTAATTTTCACTTGCAGTCCAGTAACTCTTCATTTCATTGTCATCTTTATGTTGCAGTGCACTGCTCAGATCTTGGCAAAGATTCATTTTCTCCTTCCTTTTTCCCTTTATTTCAATATGCTTCCAGTGTTGACAGCAGAAAGTTCTCTAACTGGCCTAGCAATTTTCCAAATATGTCCTTATGGTCCAATTCCGAGATACAGGATCTCAGACCACTACAATCATAGGGGAATGGAGTTTATGTTCACTAAAGTTCCGACTGCCCAAAGCTGGGCTTCACCGTTACGGAGAACTGGTTATTCAAATGCTGTCTCAGTTACAGACGCTGCCAAATATCTGTAGCAATGAAAATCTAGCAGCAGAATCTAGCAGCTGCCTCTCTTCTCTTTGTACCAAAGTCAGGTCAATTCACCTTAGCTGAGCTTTTCTTCCAAGGACTGTTCCAGACCCTTGTGTATCAACCAACCGGGTGCACATCACTGCCCAACAAACTGTTTTCCATGGAGCGAAAAGAAAGAATAGGACCAGTGTCTTATAAAGTTTTCTTACTGACTTACAATATGATTAGCTTTCAACTGGTACATGAAAAAGATTCCACTTTGAAATACAATGATTCATTTTAATAGTTTAGGTCCAGCGTTGTTGCAGCAGAGAGGAGAGCAGCTTCCTCGAGCTGCCTAACCACCGACCATGTGTCATGCATCACCATGATCTCCCTTCACAGGTCTCCTCCATTACTCCTGATCAAATCAAGATGCAGTAAACTTGTAAATTTACCATATGCTCAGTGTCATCTAAATATAACCCTCTATGAAGTATCAGAAACCATTAGACAAACAAAGCTAAATAAAGCCCCAGGTCCAGCTAGGATTCTCCATTTCTTTACAAAATCTAACTAGAATGGAGAAGTAACCTTCTGGTGATATTGTTTAATAGAATACTAGCAGAAAACTTTATCCCACAGAGCTGGAGAGGTAATATAATAATACCAATTCTAAAAAAGGGAGACCCAAGCCTACCAGAAAACTGTAGACCAATAAGTTTTATTGACTGCCAAGGCAAGATTTTTGTCAGAATAATACTATCTAGAATTAACAACTTGCTGGAACAACACAAAGTCTTAAACAAATACCAGGCTGGCTTTTGAAAAGGCTACTCACCCGTGGTACCAGGTCATAACCGTGCACGTTAAACCACACAGAGCAGGGGTACATTACAGGGAGCACGTAGGGGATTAGAGCAACAGGAGATATGAGTGATATGATACTATCGCTATCCCCTGTCAGTCACCAGCAAGGAGGAAGTGTATGTAGACACTGCTGGTTGAGTGCTTGGTCGAGCCACTCCCATGGTGGAGTGGCTAGAGCACCTGACCCTGCAGTGTGTGGATTGGGGTAATAGCTGTTTGATTCCCTGCTAGGGAATATTTTTTTTTCCTTGCCCCAGTGCCCACACCCCCTCAGAGTTGATTATATTAGTTCCGGAGGGTGTAGGGGGTGAAGTAAAACAAAAGAACAGCTATCCGTTGTTGCCAGATGCTGTTTCTTTCTGCATGGTGGTCATATGCATGGTATTGTCTGCGACATTATGACCCCGTGCTCTCAACCATCGACCAATGTTTTATTCTTCATCACATCATAGAGAAATATTACACCAAAAACACCTTCTAGTGTCTCTAGCCTTTGTAGATTTCAAATACGCATTTGATAGAGTAAGTAGATCATTACTATGGGACTTAAATATAAATCATACAATCCAGAGATTAGGCATCAGTCTGTACACAGAAAATTGAACATCAGTGAGGTACTGTATGCCCTCAGGGGGAATTTATCTTGCCCTTTTTCCACAAACAGGGAAGTAAAGCAGGGCTGTATTTTGGAACAATTTTTTTTTAATTTATTCATAAATGATCTTCCCATTACCTTTATGAAGGAAATATTCCACTCCCCTGCGGTGGGAAAAACATCAATTCTGGCCCTTATGCATGCCAACAATTTAGTACTTATTTCTCTAACCCTGATAGGTTTACAGAGACAACTTAATTTACTCAAAAAATACTGCAGTAAAAATAAGCTAACAATTACATAGATACATAGACAGTGTCAACAGATAAGGGCCTATGACCCACCCAGTCTGCCCATTTGAGCTTGTAAGTTCAGTTTATGTTTTCCTAGAAGTCTGTTGCCCCTTACCCCTGACCTCTAGAATTCCTTTATGTCTATCCCATGCATTCTTAAATCCCATGATTGTTTCAGCCCCCAACACTTCCTCTGGCAGGGTGTTCCACTTGTCCACCACCCGTTCTGTGAAGAAATTCTTCCTCATGTTTCCTCTGAATCGTCCTCCCTCCAACTTCATCCTAAGCCCTCTAGTTCTGGAACATCTTTTTCGCTTAAAAACAGTGTATTCCTGCACCCTGTTCCTCCCTGTAAGATACTTGTATGTCTCTATCATATCCCCTCTCTCCCTCCTCTCCTCCAGGGAGTACATGTTCAGTTCCTTCAGCCTGTCTTCATAGGACTTGTGATGCAATCCATGCACCATCTTTGTTGCCCTCCTCTGAACCTTCTCTACACTGTCTATGTCCTTACATAGGTATGGTCTCCAGAACTGTACAGTGTACTCCAGGTGGGGCCTCACTAGTGTCTTGTATAGTGGAATTATGACCTCCCTTTTCCTGCTGGTGATGCTCCTGCCTATACATCCCAGCATCCTATTTGCTTTACCTGCTGCCTTGTCACACTGTTTCCCTACCTTGAGGTCATCAGAGATGATAACCCCACTTGGGTTTTTGTTTTACCAATAATTGAAAAACAGCAAAACATATAACCTATATACTAACTAAGCTGCAACAATTTAAAAATGCTCTACTAAGATTTAACTTCAAATATGGTGGTTACTCTATAGGTTCCACTTTGTGAGCAACTGAATCAAAAATGAATCCCATAGCCCTCTATGCTGTGGAGGTTTAGAATGACACCAATGTGGAAAAACTAGAAAAACCTTTTATTCAGCTATATAGATCTATACTTCAAATTCCAAAATCAACAGCCTCAGAAATAGCCAGAGCAACATTAGGCTCCTTACAAATTCTATTTGTGTCCCTTTCAGACAGAATAGCACATTCAATCAGTAGTACAAGTCTAGATTCCCATAGGCTAGTAAGGAAATGTACGAATGAAAAGGCTCCCTGGTTAAATAGAAACTATCCATATACATGGTTAAAACAAGTCTTCAGTATGCTAAAATCCCTAACTCTTGATCACTGTGGCATGACTCACTTAATAACATAGTAATCTCCCAAGACTGTGCAACATTAATCAAAAACAAAGTAAAAAAAATATCTTTTGACTTGGATTTAAAACAAAATTGACCACTGAAACTACACAGATGATATTCTCAGAATAAAACAAATCATATGTCGGAAGCATATTTATACCATCTAACAGACAGAAATGATAGAGCTATTTTTATAGAATTTTAATTGGAATTATACCCTTCCAAATATCTCCAATATAGTTTCTCAAAATAAATTTAAACAAAAGGATACATGCTATGGTTGCAGCTAAAATTACCTGGAAACCCTTGAGCATATTCTTTTTGATTGTCCAAACTATGAGACCATGAGAAATATATTGATTGGCAATCACTTCTCAGTGACAACACTTACCAAGAAAGAGATTCTAAGAATTCTAATTAATCCTCCATGGATTATGCTACTAAGGATATGATAATATATTTAAAATGGATATACTCAGCACTGAAGATCAAAAATAAACAATTATACATTCATGACTTTAAAAAAAGTATTCTTACATGTTGCATTATTTTATTATTTATTTATTTTAGTTGTTTAACCAGGTATAGCACACTAAGCTGAAATCTTTTTTATAGGAGCGACCTGACAGCACAAGGAGGTTAAGTGACTTGGTCAGGGTCACACAGTATGAGAGTGGAAGCTGTGGGATGTTAGCAGATTTGCAGCTCAGAGCCTTAGACCACAATGCTATACTGCCTTATGTAAAGAAGGAAGACTTTAACAGGGGTTCCATGTTGCCGCAGTGACAGGGAATTTGCCAACTGCCAGTACAGTGACAGCACAATGCCGACAATTGGCATTGTGCCGTCACTGTATAAAAGTGTGTTTTTGCGGGGGACTCTGCCTCACTGGCACCTCTGAGTTGGAGTTGGTTTGGGGAGGAGGCATACTCCCCAGAGACAGCAGCATTGGGAAAGCAGCAGACCATCACAGTGAACTGTTGCTTTGTCGCTGTGATGGTCTTTGCTGTTTTCCCAGCGCTATTCAAAAGTGATACCTTTAACAGGTATCCAATAATGGAATCCCCTATTATTATCTATTGTAAAGATATTTTTTCCATGAATACAAGTTACAATACGCAAATACTTCATCCTGGGAAGTACCGTCTTGTTTACATGCTGCTCAGCCTAGAACTAAGCACAGCATTATTTAAAGTGCTTTCTTGATATGGAACACATCAGTGATAGCAGGATCATATTTATCACAAGTGATGTGGAATGCTATTGGTGGAAAATTATTTCCTACTCCCTTCAGATAGCTCTCTACAGATTGTTTATTCCATGTACTGCATACAGTACCTTTGAATACCGGGCAAGAATAGACAAACCCTCCTGTTCTAGCTCCACTATAGTATCACTAAAGAAACAGGAATAAATCCAGGAATAATTCGGGCAGAAAAAACTTGATCTATTAAATACATTAAAAACAAAAGAGTGTAAACAAATTTATTCCCTTTTAAAATGACTCTAGTAACAAAAATTCTGAACCATGAAAAGACTATGTAAGTACCTTGTTCGTCATTCTTATATTGTACAATGAGATTTTATATTTTTACACATAATTTCTCATGTAAAATGTATATTCCCATGCATTAACTATGCTTTTTAACATAACTTTTTAATGACTCAAATGAGTCAAAGAAATAAAGTACTTTGAAACTTGAAACTCTGAACCTACTAGAATACCATAGTGTTGTGGTGGATTTGAGCACACCAGAATACTGGGGTAACAGCAGAGCCAGGGGGAGAGGGCCCCAAGTGAAGGTGAGCCAAAGCAGAAAAAAATGGGCACAGTGCCAACACCTGATCCCAACATCAGAACACACTGAACACCCTGTACTAGCCAAATCACCCTGCTTCCAAACACCCAAAGGTACATCTGTTAGTGCACCCAATGCAGGCCTGCTGGTACGACCTTTCAGCTCATCCAAGAAAATACCACTGGATAAACCAGGGCACTCACAAATGGCAGCAGTGATCCATTGGTGGGACAACTGAGGACTGTGTCTATATGAGCAAGTAGAAATGGTATAGCCAGCACCTGCTAATAGCCACAGACACATTGGGCTTGATTCTCAAAATATGGCGCAAGCCGTGCCAAAGGCAGCCTGGGCCGAATACTGATGTGCCGGAGACCCTGTGCCTGATTCTCGATCACATAGGGTCCTGGCAGCAAAGTTCCCCAGCTTGCGGCAACCATAGGGGTGTATCAAACAGAGGGCACACATGGACAGGGTGCTGCAAGCTGTGGGCATCTGTGCAGCATTGACCTCTAATATTCCCTGGTGGTTTAGTGGACCACCTCCCCAAGCCCTGATCTTCCCATAATGTACAGTAATTAATAAAATAGCACTCTCTAAGCCCCAGTCACCTGTAAGGATTAGTAAAATAATACAGTAGTGCCTGACGCCCAAGCCTCGATCTCCCGGTATAGGAATTAAATTATCCCTGGTGGTCTAGAGGACTGCTTCAGCCCTGATCTCCCGTTAAGTATACTTCCCACATACCTGGTAGTCAGTGGCCCAACAAGCCCTAATCTCCCCTTGTAAATATTAAAATCTCCCCGGTAGTCTCATGGCCCACCAAGCCCTGATACCTGGTATACAAATTAAAATATCCCTGGTGGTCTAGTGGACCGATCCAGCCCCAATCCACCATTAAGTGTACTTCCCACATACCTGGTGGTCTAGTGGACCCCCACTGCTCACCACCATGGTCAGCCACTGACTGAGCTCTAAATGAGCGCTTACTGTATATAGTACATGCTCAGTGATTGACAGCGGCTGTCAATCACTGAGTGCATACTTTATACAGTACACGCTTATTCAGAGCTCAGTAGGTGGCTGGCCATGGTGAAGAGCAGTGGACTGTGCCAGTTCCTGGCTCCCATACAGATTGGGTGGAGCAGGGTGGTAGGGCACTGTGTGTTGGGGGAACCACTAGACCACCAGCTATGTGGGAAGTACACTTAATGGGGGATCGGTGCTGGAGCAGTCCACTAGACCACCAGGGATATTTTAATTTGTATACCAGGCAATCAGGGCTTGGGGGGGCACTAGACTACCAGTGGGATTTTAAGATTTATAAGGGGAGATTGAGGCTCGGGGGGGGGGTCCAGTAGACTACCAGGGAGAGTTTAAGTTTTATAACAGGTGATCAGGCTGGGGTGGGGGACCAGGGCACATTGCTACAATGTGCTCAACTCACCCAGAGGGTGAATTTCTAAGTACCCTTGGACCAGTCCTGGCTGGTTAAAGGGTACTTAGAAATTCACCTTCTGTGTGGGTTTTGAGAGTATCAGGAATGGAGCTTTGGCAGCCTGTGTCTGCCACAAGCTCCTAGCACCTTGCCGCAGCCCATTTTATGAAGCACAGGTGGCACAAGCTCTGCTTGGTGCAGACAGCCTATGGTGGACACAGAATGCCTTTGTGAATCACTCCCAGGGCATCATTTGGTGAAAGGGGCACTTTGCACCAGTCATTGGGACTCAAGCCCCTTGCACTATCCCAGGAGCTTTGAGAATTGGACCTATCATCTGTGGCTGTTAGCAGGTGCCAGCTACCATTTCTACTTGCTCAGTTTAACCAATTAGCAAGGCACTGCTACTCCCAGGTCCATTCTCCCTTGCTCCACTACAATTACCTGTGTCTATATCCAGTGGAAACAGGAATCAAAGCTTGCAATTCATATACTCAGAGGTGCAGTAAAAGGAATGGAAAAGGCTATATCATGCAAGAACAGACCAAGACATGCTGCACTTCATAGGCAACTAGGTTGGTGTCATGTGCACAGAGGTGTCAGGTGAGTGCACACAACTGGGTGCCCTCAGTACATAGCTGGACACATAGCTGGGTGCAGTCTACACTAAGATCTGCACTGTGCATATGCAGCTAGGTGTTTTTAGCCAGGATGTGGATGGGGTCTTTAGCAGCCAGTTTGCCATGCTTAAATGTGGCTTTACAGCACTCACAAAGGCTGTTTTGGGCAGTCAAGGTCTTCCGCTAATTCCATCAGAGACACCAAGCCCTTTGACTACTGTGCCTTCCAACACACATCCTGGCAACATGGATGCTACACCTGCTCAATGCACGAGTGGGATAAAGCCCCTGAGGGTGCCCTTGAGAGCAAAACATTCCCATGCTTGGCAAGCTAACAGCCAAAAGACTAGGTTGCAAGCATGCCCCCATTAACCACCACCAATGGAGTAGGTACAATTCATTTGAGAAACCCATCTCCCCTTAAGGCATTACGACAGCTTACCAGATGCAACTATGCCACTGCACTGCAGAAACAATAGCACAAGCCATGCCTGTTCTGCATTATATTGGAATTATTTTTCATGTCAGAACAGCACATGTAAGCACATCACATAGCACCCTCAATGTTCAACCCACCCCACTGAGTGAAGCAGGTGGAAATAAACATGGCTCAGTATGACCTTTCTGTTCTGTGGCCAGCCACTTACTGAGGGTCTCCCACTAGAGGATGGAGCACCTGGATCCAGCATTGCCACATAATTAGCTGGAAGAATAACATCATCAGGCAACGATATCCTTTTGCATAGTACTAGGTTGTACAGCATGTAGTGCTCTATGAGGTCCCTGGACACCTTTCCAAGAGTTAGCAGGAGGGTGCCATCTGTCTTATCCAGGCAGTAAAATGGCATCTTAGCATCTCAACCATACATTCAGTCCTACCCCTGTTCTGTCTGTGGGCATCTTTGTACTGTGATTGTGTCTCAGTTTGTGGTCACAGATATAGTGTTAGGAGATATGTCTACTATGGATATCCACTGTCACCAGCAAAGCATTGAGCATATGTTTGTCAGCTAAGGTACATTCTAAGAACATGGTCACCGGGTACTGTACTGGTTGTGGTGCATGTGTACTTAACAATCAGCTAGCTCAGCTCCTGAGTCAGTATCCACAGCCATGGCCACAGCCTCAAACACTCCATTATATTGACATGATGTGTAGACCAAGTGAAGTTGGAAAATTGGGTAATGCGTCCTGTAGCAGTACACACTACCTGAATGTTCATTGCTATAGTAGGTCTCCCTATTGTGATATGACATCCTGTGTTCAGATGGTGCCACTATGTCAACATGGGTACAGTCTATGACTACTAGTACACTGAGCATGCTACTAATAGCATAGAACCTTGCTTGCACAACTAATCTGTTCATTCAGTGTATTTGAACATGTTTATGTAGTCCAGCATGTGGGATAGTAGTGCTGCTGTGCCCTGCCACAAGCTTCTAGATATTAATGCCTGGCTAATTCTGGTACATATACTATTATGTACTGAAAGGAATCTGTGACATAATATACCAGGGCTGTAAGTACCCTGGTATACACATCCAAAACGTGGCTCCACCATGTCTGGGTTTGCAGTCATGGTTTGAAGAGCACATGTATAGTGCATCTATGGTGTCATGTCAAACCTGATATTGCCTTTGCATTGCAGCTATGCTAGCATTAGGGTCCTGCCTGGGCCTGTATACATGTGCAAACTATACTCAGCATTTCCTCTCCAACTCCAGCTCCAGGCACATCTCTTCCAGGACAACAGTCATGAGGTAACCAGGAGACATCTTTCCTGTTGGGAGCAGTGCTCTTCCTATGTGGTGTACAATTGTTTCAGACCTTTATAACACACACACTGTCCACAGTTCTCAATCACTACAAGCACAAATGCATCAGTGTGAAGGGGACCCCTATAAAGGAAATGAGGTTAGCCAGCATGGAAAACAGTCATTGACGATTCATGACTAACACTGAGGTGAGGTCTTAATACAATGGACACATTGCACACTGAACCAGTACCTCAGTAGCCATAAGGAAGATGATGGTGACAAACACTGAAGCCTCACCAGCAGGCCCCCTCTGAATTAATACTGGATGCCATTACATGTGAGTGTAATGGCTACCAGGATGAGAATGGGATTAACTGGAGGGTGATGGACCAGCATGGGTAAGTACTGTGACCCATGAAGTTGTCTGCATGTTGTATTGGCATGTGTATGGCTTGACATGTTAGTGATGTGTACTTTTGTATGTCATTACAGGCCACATTTAAGCAGGGTGCTTCTATACAGAACGCCCCCAGAGGAATAGGAGCTGAAGGGTGCTAGGAAACGGGACGAGATGGAGTGGCTATGCCATGAGATGGTGGGGAGTAAGAAGCCTCAGTGTCAGCACCTGAGGAGCATCTCCTATCCACATTGGAGAGGAGGATGAGGGCCTCAGTTGAGGTGCAGTTGTGAGGGGCACACTGGCCTGGAACACAGTTGTAGGTGTGTGGGAGGCATGTAGCTTAGGCCATAACACATATGACTGTTACCATGTGGGCAGAGGAGATCTATGGTATGCTGTGTCCAGATCTCTGGGGCTTATACCTGGAACTCAGACAGTGTTATCCCAGAGCAGTTCAGTACAGGGCCAGAGCAAACATCCATGGGCCAATGCCTTACTAGCGGCATTCAAATCTGTTTTTGGACATTTAATAACAGTATTTATTTTTGGATTTCATCAACTGTTGTCAATATAGATATTGGTGTGAGCAGTAGCCAATGTCTGATTGTGATGTATGTTGTAGACTGGTGGCCAAAGAAATGGGGTGCATGCCTGTACTCCCCCACTGGGTTGCGAGACGTGTGCGTAGCATGTGGGATGTCACCTGTTGTTTGTGCATGGTATATCAGTACCTGTTTGTATTTTATGCACACATTTGTAAAATAAATTTGCCATCACTACTGTTGCCCCTCCCCCCCATAGCATAGTTTTGGAGCCTGTAACAGCACATAAAAATGCTTATCTCACACTGTAGATCAGTGTCTGTACATGCAAATTGTGTGGACATGTGTGCACTTCTATCCAGAATGTAGTGTTCATCTGGATTAGCATTTGGCAGACTTCTATGGCTTCAGCCTGGAAGTGTCTACACACTTTCACTACAAAACTGCATAAGATACCCAGAGCCATTGTGGGCCGGGCTCTAAGTATCTGTTTATTCCTACCCTGTCCCTTTATGAACAGCTTCCTTTAAGTAAAAAGATATAAATGTATAGTTATAAAATTTATTTTTGTTTACCAAATTGTTCAATATGCATGTATTTTAGTTGGAGGAAACTTGTGCTTACACTATATTGACTTCCTACTGTTTCTAGTGAACTATGGCGGTTTTGAGAGCTCAGGGAGGAAACATGAGTGATAGAATCACAGTTCAATAGTATACTTTAATATCATTATTTACAATTAAGAGTCATTTATCACAAATATTTCAACAGGAAAATAAAAAGTATATTGCATATTTCCAATATCTAATTATATATTAAAAGTAATATGCACTCAGCTGAAGTGCCCTTTTATGCACACAGCTGCAAAATTCTCTGCTTTCACTCCTGATGTGGGAGAAAAATGCCACTTGCAATGCCTGCCTGGAACTCAGACTACTATTATGTATATTTAAGTACTGTATGTAATTACTATGTAAGTATCTAAGTACCATGTGCAGAACTGCTGCTGTGCCTACTGATGCATACAGCTGCACCTGTGAAATGCTCTGCTCTCAACTCTCTGTTCAGTAAGTCAGGAGAAAGAGGTCACTGGCAGTACCTGCCTGTGAATGGGACTGCCACTGTATTTATAAATACTATGCAATCAGCTGCTTCTGTGCTTATTAATACTCACAACTACACCTGTAAAATGCTGTGTTCTCCCTCTCTGCTCAGTGCTAACTAGAGTGATGCCTAGCAACAGCTTCAGTCATATCAGCCAGTATCTTGAGGGAAAAGCAGTTGAGAACAGTCAAGGGCATCACTTCATACTTGCCTGTCTTCTTGCAATTTTCTAGCTAACTTCTAGTGCCTGCAAATTAAAGGGCCTCTGGAGGAATACACATGCAAAGCACTGTATCTGTACAATGCAACATGCGTACTCTTTAATAACACTGCAGATGAGGATGTATAGCTTTTAGCATTTAGAAACAGTGACACCAATCACACCAAACATCGCAGCTGGTTGAGACTGGGGCCATATTGACAGCAGTATGTGAGTATCTTCAGTTCGTATGGAGCTTTATGCTGGGTACCACTGTACCTGACTGGGACTAACACACGTAGCTAAGTGAAACTGTCAGTCACATAAGTGATGTGTCAACAGACACAAAACAAGTAAAATGGCTGTTGCTTATTGCTCAAAAAAGATTTACATTGTAATAAAAAGGATATTGAGACATGTCTGCCTCAGTGGACAAATGCATCATGACAGAGACACAGAGCCCAGCATCAGGTCAGCGCAACGCTGTAGTGAAACACCCACCAATGCAACACACAAACAACTTCCATGATACATGCTCAGAAATTATTTAGATATGATAGTCTGAAGGATTTAAGAAAGAGTATTGCCTGCATGGAGGTGGTACAGAGCATAGTAGCAGCTAAATGAGATAGAGTCATACAAAATATGCGTAACAACACAGTGTTAACATAGTGACACTGTAATTTAGGTTTGTCGTATCTGCCCCTCCACTTCAAAAGCAGGCATGAAATAAGTATGCTATGCAAATATGTAGCACATCAAATTGGATCACCAGGCTCACTCACCAATTATTTAACAAGATCTTCTCAGAGTCAAAACAGCTACTCTGACATAACCTGCTATGAGAAGTGAAAAAAAGCATAATTTATTTTTACATTTGTTGTATGAATGGGGATATACAATACAGGGGACTCAAAATATGCAGTTTATTTGCAGTTCAAAGTGTGGGTTCCTACAATCTGTAACATGCACTTTGAAAGCCCTGTGGCCCTACCTCAAGGTTTGCACTAGGAGTGCAGTGAATACGTATTGGATTATACAGCCCCTGCTTTGTACACTTACACTTCATAGCTTGTATTATCATCCAGACAGCAATTATCTGGAACATGATGTGCTCATTCCTGCATCCTCCCCGCTCCTCACAGTCTTTTTGTGATTCACAAAACTGAATGCATTTGTAATGTCATTAAACTAGTTTCAGCAGATCATTATGTTTTATGACACGGATTTCATTCTGGCTCATAAGAATTTGCATGTAAAGATGAAATAAAGTTACAAGAACTGTGATGCTTTCTCTTGGTACTGAACCTTCTAGGACTCATTTGCTGTCTAAGGTATTACTGGCTCAACTAATCTGTCTCTGCAATGTCTAATCTTTGCAGTTCTGCCAGACATTGACTTTATATTTTTTCTCCTGTACCCCCATTTACAATTACCAAAGCAGTGGACATGTGTATGAATCAGTACAAACAGATTTTACTGCAGAGATTGCCGCAGAGGATGCCAAGAACGAGGAGCACTTGGATGACAGTGGGCTCAGGGAGGATAAGGGTGATCAGGAAGATACACATCCCAGATCCTATTCCACTCAAGAACTCATATGCTACACTGGCAAATGGGGACAACCAAATAGAGGTACCCAGAGAAGTGGAAGGAAAGGATGTGGAGGTTAGCCAAGAAGGTGACCTCAGTGTGGAGAGCAGTGGACCTCAGAGGAAGAGGAAATGAATACCGTGGGGGACCCCATCATAAGAGGGATCCAGCTAGGAACACAGGAGGGGGAAGACAGGGAGGTGAGGTGCCTACCAGGTGCCATGGCATGGAGGGATGGAAGAAAGATCCTGGGGATCACTGGGAAGACAAGACAGGAGGGTGAGCTGGATGTCATTATCCACCTAGGTACTAATGACCTGACAAATGAGGAGCCAAAGGAAGTTCAGGAAGAGTTTAGGAAATTGGGGAGGGGTCTTAAGCAAGTAGCAACTTCTGTCACCTTCTCAGAAGTACTACCTGCGAGAGGCATGGGAGAGCATGAGGTGCATGCACCAGGAACTTTAACTCATGGTTCAAGAACTGGTGCTGTGAGAAAGGGTTTGGATTCATTGGTGACTGGGGACCCACCTGAAGGGATCGAGGCTTGTTCAAGCCTGACAGTCTGCATCCATCCTGGAGGGGTATCCAAGCACTCAATGATAAGTTTAAATGCTACATTGACAAGCATTTAAACTAGTCAAGGGGGTGGCAGGCCAGCAAGGAGGGTACCTAATTGCCCACCCCCACAGCTAGCAGTGGAACCAGTGAACTGGAGGAGTGGATATCTCTACAAAGCAGTGTGCAAAAGATGAAGATAAGTGCCCAAGAGGTGGATAGGCAGAAAAGGGGCAAAATTCGACAGAAGGGCAGACAGCAAGTAAAACCAGGGATAAAGGAGAACAAAGGAAGGGGTCTGGAGTAGAACAGCTAAACAGTCTAGGGAGGTCAAATTAGGAAAGCCATGTGTGCCAATGCCAGGAGCCTTAGCAGCAAGATGGAGGATCTGGAGGCTGTCATGGTGCAGTCAGACCTGGACATTGTGGCCATCAAAAAAACCTGGTGTAATGATAACCATGACTAGGTGATGGCCATACCTGGCTAAAACATATTCAGAAGAGACAGGGCAGGTAGGAAGGGAGGAGGAGTGGCACTGTATGTGAAAAATGACATGATGACCACAGAGATCCAGGAGGAACAAATTGGGGGAGAGATACTGTGGGTTAAGCTGGTTAGGAAAATGGGGCCAGCCATCCACACAGGTGTGTGTGGTCTATAGACCACCAGCCCAGGAGGAAGAAACAGCTAGGGAGCTGATGCTAGCCATCCAAAGGATGGTAGGCAAGGGTGAGGTAGTGCTGGTTAGAGACCTCAATATTCCAGACGTGGACTGGAGCATCCCAGAAGCAGCATCAACTAGGAGCAGATTTATCCTGGACTCCCCTTCAGGGTGCCTTCCTCAAGCAACTGGTCATGGAACCAACTCGGCAGAAGGCAATACTGGACCTTGTGCTTACAAACAGGGATAGTGTGATGGGGTAACAGTGGGGGAGCACCTGGGGAACAGTGACCACCAGTCATTGTAGTTTGAAATCACAGAAGGAGCATAACCAAACCACACAAAAACACGTATCTTGGATTTTAGGGGGATAGACTTTTGGAAAATGGGGAGATGCTTAAAAGAGGCATTAAGGGGAATGGGGCAGGAATCAGGGGTTGAGGAACAGTGGGCAGTATCTAAAATGGGCATTACAAGAACAACAGAATTATGCATTAAGCAGGTTAGCAAGAGGAAAAGGAAAAGAAGGCCATTATGGTTTTCCAAGGAGGTAGTAGAGAAAGTGAACGCCAAAAAGATTGCATTCAGGCAATACAAAAAGACACAGGCAGAAGGGAATAGGGAGAAGTACCAGGAGAAGCAAAGGAGGTAGGAGGTCAGTAAGGAAGCCAAAGCTCAGACAGAAGAGCACATTGCAAAATCAGTGGGTGGAGGGACAAAACCTTTTACAGGCACATAAGTGAAAAAAGAAAGGCAAAGGGAGGGATAGTGAGACTGAAGGGGAAGGATGGGGGCCGCGTGGAGGATGACAACAGTAAAGCTGACATACTGAACAGGTATTTCTGCTCAGTCTTTACTGAGGAAGAGGAGGGTAATGGATCTGAAGGGAGTACAAGGGGTGGAATGGTGCAGAAATGGGCATAAGTCCCTTTACACAAGAAAGGGTCCTGAAGGAACTGGAAGTAATAAGAGTTGATAAAGCAATGGGGCCAGATGGGGTGCACCCCAGGGTCCTTAAAGAACTAAGAGAGGTGGTGACTGAACCCTTTGGCAATCCTGTTTAGTCAATCACTGGAAACAGGGGAAGTACCCAAAGACTGGAGGACAGCAGATCTAGTCCCCTTATACAAAAGTGGGAACAAAGAGGAAGTGGGGAACTGTAGACCAGTCAGCCTCACCTCAATAGTGGGGAAAATCATGGAAGCACTACTGAAGGACAGATTGGTGGAACATCTGGTTGTCAATGGACTACAGGACCCAAGGCAGCATGGTTTCACCAGGGGGAGATTATGTCAGACCAACCTCATTGAATTTTTTGACTGGGTAACTAGAGAGGTGGATCAGGGGAGGGCAATGGACATGGCCTATCTGGACTTCAGCAAGGCCCTTGACACTGTGCCACATAGAAGACTATTACACAAACTGGGAGTATGGGTGTGGACAGGACAGTAGTGCAGTGGGTAGGTAACTGGCTGGGTGGAAGGACACAGAGGGTGGTGGTAAATGGCTGTCACTCCACAGAGGGAAGAGTGACCAGTGGGGTACCACAGGGATCAGTGCTGGGACTGGTCCTATTCAACATCTTCATCAGTGACATTACGTAGGACCTAGAAGGCAGAATTTTCCTGTTTGCTGATGACTCAAAGCTCTGTAACAGAGTAGACACACCAGCAGGTGTAGACAGAATGAGAAGGGACCTGCAGAAACTTGTAGAATGGTCAGGGGGTTGGCAGTTGAAATTCAATGCAAAGTGCAAAATAATGCATATGGGGCACAAAAACCCTGGCACAATATATCAGTTGGGGAGTGTGGATATAGCATGCACCAAGCAGGAAAGGGATCTTGGGGTTATCATCTCTGATAACCTCAAGGTAGGGAAACAGTGTGACAAGGCAGTAGGTAAAGCAAATAGGATTTTGGGATGCATAGGCAGGGGCATCACCAGCAGGAAAAGGGAGGTCATAATTCCACTATACAAGACACTAGCGAGGCCCAACCTGGAGTACAGTGTACAGTTCTGGAGACCTTACTTATGTAAGGACATGGACAAAGTAGAGAAGGTTCAGAGGAGGACAACAAAGATGGTACATGGATTACATCACAAGTCCTATGAGGACAGGTTGAAGGAATTGAATTTGTACTCCCTGGAGGAGAGGAGGGAGAGAGAGGATATGATACAGACATACAAGTATCTTACAGGGAGGAGCAGGGTGGAGGAATACACTATTTTTAAGCAAAAAAGATGTTCCAGGATTAGAAGGCATGGGATGAAGTTGGAGGACTGACGATTCAGAGGAAAAGTGAGGAAGAATTTCTTCACAGAACGGGTGGTGGACAAGTGAAACAACCTGCCAGAGGAAGTGGTGGGGCTGAAACAATCACGGGATTTAAGAATGCATGGGATAGACCTAAAGGAATTCTGGAGGTCAGGGTCAAGGGCAACAGACTTCTAGGAAAACATAAAGTAAACTTATAAGCTTAAATGGGCAGACTGGGTGGGCCGTGGGCCCTTATCTGCCAACACTGTCTATGTAGCTATGTATCAAGAGACACTTCTCAAGCAAGCACCTTCCAACAGGGATCCTAAGTTTGGTTCATGAGTCAGTGGAAGTAGGACTCTGACTGGTGGAGAGCATGTTCTACTTTCTACTGTAATGCTGTTCACAGGGCCTGTGTCATTACTATGTAATGGACAGAGCTGAACTGGTCCACCAGGATACCTGGAAATTTACAGGTGGGCCTCCTTTGTTGGGTATCTGTCCACCTTCTAAACTCTGAGAATCTGTTTTTATCATCTATTTTATTAATTAAATGGACCCTGTGAGAAAATGATGCAAACACAGAGTTAGCATATCATACTGAAGTGGGATACTGATATGAGTGTCACCTTGTGCCCTTCTCTTTTGATTTTCCAGGTGGACCCCTATGTCAACTTTCCAGGTAGATCCTCTGTACTCCAGTCTGACCTTGGTAATGGGTAGTGTAAAAATCAACAGTTTCTGTACCTTTCTGTCCTGCCCCCCACCCTCGTTTCTGTACCTTTTTCTCATGACCCCCTCTGACAGGAATGCCTGCATGTCTCTCTCTCTATCACTCTCTCTTGCACAATGTCTTCAAGATTATGTAAGAGAATGCCAGCCCAGTGGTGTGGATGGCTGAGGTGTCCTGCCTTACCTTCTACCATGCTGGCAACCTGTGTTTGCAGTGCGAGCAGGTCACCAGGGGTCAGTCGAGGAGGAGAAGGATCAAGCATCCCAAGGACAGCTCTCCTTTTCTGGGAAGGGGGCCAATGTGTGGCTAGTGCTTGCCTGGCTCCTAGTGGAGGTTGGGGGCTGACATACTGATGCTGTCCATGGTGGGTAGAGGCAGGGCAGGTGCCCGATGGAACACACATGGGAGCGTGTATGGTACCATCATTGGTGACACTGCTTGCCCCACCTCTAGGGTAGAAAATGGGAAAATAAGATCTCCAGCAGCTTGATGATGGAGGGGCTCACAGGTCCTGTTCCCTGACCAGCTGCAGTGCCGAGCAGAACTGGATCCGGTCTTTGGTGGGGGCCTAGGGTACCCCCCTGTTGACCCCACTGGGGGGGCAAGCTCTGTGGGGAAGATGGTCGGTGTCAGCCAGTATACATCAGGGAGACAGGGCTGGGGCTTCCTCCTGAACCTGGGCTACCAGTGGGGTTAAAAACAGAATTAAAAAAAAGATTATTTAAGACAGTGAAAAGTCATTTGAAAATCAACTGATCAAGTCAGCATTAATTTAATAACTAGGCGGCAGTAATTATTACGTGTAATGTAAATGCTTAAAAACTCATCTGGAATATCAGGCTCTGATCACACCTCAGACTCCCTCACTAACTCTGACCCTTTGAAACAGATGTGTCCAGTACCTTAGTGAACTCAAGATCAAGGAGTGCGCACACGGAAAAAGTGCTGCTAAAGGAACTACTAGCAAGATTTGAACAAGAAGTTCCAAGCACACACTAAACCGATAAGAAAGACACCTCAGCTAATGCATCTCACTTAATAAACATTTATTACCACAAACATCGGACTGAAAAAGTCCCAGCCTGACCTGTTTTGGAATTACTTCCTTGACTTTTTCAGTCCGATGTTTGTGGTAATAAATGTTTCTTAAGTGAGATGCATTAGCTATGGTGTACTTCTTATGGGTTTAGTGTGTGCTTGGATCTTCTTGTTCAAACCTTAGTGAACTTTTCTGCCTCAGGTACAAATTCATGGAGGTTGATCGAGCATGTTCAGTCCCTTTTTGAACTTTTCCTACTTATCTCGGCTTATCTCAGATCACAGCTCCACTACTGCTGCTGGAGTCCCCCCCCCTTATTGCTTGCAAGCTAACACATGGCTCCTCCACCCATTTGAACTTTTGAATGGATCTGCTATGGATTGAAGAGGCAAAGGCAAACAGAGGATGGTCTTAGCCCCAGCAGAGTATGACAGGATAACTTTGTGGGAGGGGCAGTCCGAGAAGCGACTGAGAGTGGGTGGGGTCATGCCTCCATCACCACTGCTAGAGTCCCTCCTTCTCCAGTGCAAGCCCCTACATGGCTCCCACACACATGGCAACACAGGATAGTATGTGTATAGCTACAGTACATGTTTTTTATTTTAATTGCAGAATATTACCAGTCTCCCTGAGGAAGGGATTAATACCCTAAAACATCCCTTACAGATATAAATATATAAAATGTTTTCATGCTGCACACATAAAACTACTCGTGTGATATGCATGCTGCAAGCATGATTTAGACATTAAATTGGAACTGATTCCATGCATGTAACATGGGCCCAGCAAGCAAGTGTGGAATGCATGCTTTTTATGTTAAATTGGGCATGTGGCATGCATGCAAAAAGCAAGCTGTCACTGATAAGTGCACACATGAAATTTAAGTGACTTGCTCATGATCACACCACATACTGTACAAGTGGGAGTTGATGAGATTCAAACTCAGGTCTTCAGATCTCATGGTTTGCAGCTCAGTGCCTTTAACCATTAGGCTATACTGCCTGCACACATATGGCTCACTTGTACTTCAATACAAATCTGCATGCATTCTACATGCTTGTAGCAACTGTTATATTTTTCAGTTTTCTTGTCTCCCCTCATCTCAGCTGCACAACTGAGCTGTAGCATACATACCAATAGAAACGCATGTGGGTCTTCTCACCCCAATACACACACTTACCCACAAAACTACTGAATTACTTCTCTCTGGCCTTTACTCCTGCTATTGTCTCTCCATAGTTTTGAATGCTTTCACACAAAATGACTTTAAGAGGCAAACACAAAAGTAGCAATAACCTAACACCCACCCACATGGCCAGTCCCCCCCACAACGCACACACACTGCAACAGGTGTGGCCATGCTGCTACAAACAACCCACCAAGTGTAGATATAAGTTAAGAGTCTCTTACCTGAGCACTAGGGAGCCACAGGCAGGAGACTTTAAGAGATGATGTCCATGGGACAGAGTGCTGGGGCATAGTCATACCCCCTTTAAATTGAATAGAGTAATTTATTACTATTTTATACATTACGATGGTGAGTTGGAGAATAATGAAGGCTACTGTTCTACTAACAAGGCCCTTGTTAGTCGAGCAGTGGTTTTCATTAATCTCCAACTCTCCATAAATAATGAATAAAACAGTAATAAAATAATATCCCCCTTTCATTTCAATGGTGCACGCCCCTGCAGTCTTCCTTGCCCTATGTCATAATGTGCCTGAGTGTGGTGATGTGGAGGTCAGCTTCATTGTGGGGGTATAAGCTTGACCATAGTGGGGCTCCAATATTCTGTACATACCATATTGCTCAACTGTCCCTGAATGCAAGGGACAGCCCTCATTTAACCCCTGAAAACTTCTCTGTTCTTCATCCATCCCTCATGGGAAACATACTGCTCTCACAGAGAATGTTCTGTAAACTTAGGTTTTATGACATGGGCACCATTTCAGATTTCATCATGTGGGAGCCAAGAACCAGTAGAGGCCAGGTGCTTGTTAGCCCCTAGGTGGCAAGCTCTAGAATGTGTGGAACATCTCTAAAAGGTAAAACTAATTTGTTGTTACTGAAAAGTGATATGCAAATCAGAAGAAATTCAAATGTGTAAGATTCATCTATCTATACCCCAGAGCAGTACATCAGATTTGGGCTTAAACCCACCTAGTTATTAACCAATATTTTTCTAGCTGATGTTCTGACCCCCCAAAAAAAAACATTCTCCAGATTTCTCTTACTGACTCCATTCCATTCAATACCCATTCCATATGGGTCATAAAGCTGGCCAAAGGTGCAGAAAAGTAAAAAACACATCAATATGCCAGTCCTTCCTCCTTCCCCAGTCTCCCTTTCAAACAAATATTTACTTTTACTTTGCTGGCCATCTGGCCAGATTCTGCATCGTGACCCAGTGTGCCACCAACCCAATTTTCAGGTTGCTCCTCATTCAGCCTTCTGCCAGAAGTGGGATGCTAGAACTGACCATCCCAGATTCCCAATGTGGTCTGTAACTAAGTCACCTCACTAACCAAACACACCCAACCTCCGTTGCTTTCTTCTTGCTTGGCTGCTGCTGCAGTGCACTGAACAAGGCCTTTGAAGGCCACCCACACTGCTGTTACTGCTGCTGCTAGGCCTAGCTTGCTGCTGAGGGGGCCTGTGCTGTTTTTTTGTTTTGCGAGGTGAGCCTAGTAGAGTAAGTAGATAGCCTAGTCTCGAGTTAGCTTCCAACACCACCCCCATCCCTTCAGACAACTGATGAGACAGAGTCTCACTAAGAGTAGACCAACAAAAATATGCCACCACAACACTGCTATTGAGAATTCAGTGCTCACTGACTCCCCCAAGCTGTAGTGTGCAGCCTGTTTACTCTGTGGCGGGAAAAACAGTGTCGTACTCGCGGGACTCATGTGATCTTGCTTGGCTGGAGCTCCACCACGTCATGTGTGATGGTGCTGCCACTAATAGGTGGAGAGAGTCGACAACACAAGCAGTACAAGTAAATACAACATTTTCCACTGTGTTCTGAGGTACTGAATCTCCATGTTTCAAGATGTGTCCTGATCATTGTGAAAGTTAGTGTCCCTTATTCTACCTGGGTGTCCATGTCGCTCAGTTTAGTGACAAAAAGTGAGGCATGGTGCATGCTTCCAAAACCCTATTCAGCACAAAGATTGCTGAGCATGGCCATAGTATATATACTCCTTACAGAATGACAAAGGGAAAGTAAGTGAGCAGAATCAGTCATGGAGAATCACATTTGTAGCACTAAATGTGCATAAGGGGATTTGCAAGGCCCAAAACAAAAAGGTCAGGCTTCACAACACAGAGGCCCCTCTTCGCACATCTGGAATGGGGGATGTTGGATAATTATATTGTAGGCATTTAATGCATTAAGCAAACAATACTTTACAAACTAATGGAAATTATTTCAATGACAGAAATCAAAAGCCATTAAACAACTTGCAAAAGGATCAGAATGAATGAGTTTACCTAATTTTAATGGGAAATCAATGAAAAATGTATTTTAATAGCTGTAATTGATAACAGTAGCATGATAAATGGAAACTGATGTGATTTTAGATAAGATTTGCACCAGCTTAGTTGCTGCACACATGGCAAGCATGCAGTATGTGAACCTAATGTGATTTTAAAATGATGTTCACACCAGCTTAACTGCTGCACCCATGTCAAACGTGCAACATGTGAACCTGATGTGATTTTTAGATGTTTGCACCAGTTTACCTGTTGCACACATGTCAAGCTTGCAGCATGCAAATCTGATTTGCTTTCTTAGACCTGGTTTGCTTAGGTTCATTTTGTGTATGCGAACCACATGCAAACATTGAACAATTAAGCATGTGGCATGCATTCTGCATGTATACGGCACACACATATTTCTGTAAGAAATTGGCAGCCTAGCTATGGCTGGATGTAAATGACTGAATTCGACTGAATGTAAATTCCTGCATAAAAATCACTTTTATGTCATCTTGCCCTCGCAGTGCAAGCAACATGTTGGGTCAGCTTGGTGGAGTAGCAGGTTGTAGATGTGCGGACATGTTGTGGCCAGTGGTGCCACTGTTTTTTTGGGCTGGTCTCTGTGGCAGCAATGAATGAGCACACTGTCTATGACATCAGTCCAGAAGTGTGCCACCAACTTGAAATAATTTCACCACTGCAATAAGGAGAGACCCATCATTGCAGGGTGTGCCTTGCCTACTGAAACATTTCAAGAAACATGGTGGCAGCTGCCACCATCTGCCTCTCCCAGTCCATAGAAAGCCAATGTTGGGGGTGCCCAACCCCACTGTCAGCATGCCCCCTCCCCAGTTAATTTGCTGACCGGGGAGCTCTATACCGGTCAGCATAATGTTCCCTCTTGTTTAGTATGCTGAGGGCTGTGCCCAATCCCCCTCGGCATCAAGACCCCCCCAGACACACTTTCTTTGCTGACAGGGGTCCCAATTCCCATCGTCTTCAGTTCCATGTCCCCAAAACACACAGGTGGCACACTGGGAGCCCACCCCAGTGTGCCCAACAGTTGGTTTTACTCCTGTAAATAAAGAAAACCTTCCAGTGATGTCCTTCCTAAAAAAAAAAGAAAACGGTCTATTGTTGCATCAGGAGTGCCCCCAACCTGCATCCACCCTCTGCACACCCCACCTCCTTGCACCCCCCTCACCCCATACTTACCTCTGGAGCCCAGCGTGATGATCTTCAGTGGAGCGGGAACATGTCTGTACTCTTCAAAGCCAACTGTGAACTGAAGAAAATCATGGTAAGCTGTATAATGGCATCAATAGGGGGATTCAACTTTGGTTGATATCTCTGCCATTTTTGTGTCTTTTGGCTCCAAATTTTCAACATGGGATTCTTGGGACCCCACCTCGTGAACTCAGTCACTATCATTCCATTATTCGATCCTGAAAGGTGATTTCACGTCACCTCATGGAATTACCTTTTAGGACAGATTAATGAAATGATAGTGCCACGGTTCATGAGGCGGGCTCCCAAAAAGCCTATGTTGCAAATTTGGTGAAAAAATTCCCAAAAATGATTGTGTTACGAGCGTGCATTGTGCAGTTTCCACGTACACTCATAAGTTTGAGAATTTTTAATATTTTCACTCCAGATTTTCAACATTGCATTTTTTCACACCTCCTTATGAACAGTACAGCTGTCATTCTTCATATTCTGCCCAAAATGTGTTTTCACACATCTGGTGCAGAATGGCGCTGTCACTGTGGCAAATCAACATTCGGGACAGATTAACAAAATCACAGTGCCACTGTTCATGAGTGGAGGTCCCAAATGCTTTCATGAGGTGGGGTCACAAAATCCCCAAGTTGAAAATTTGGAGTGCAAATACCAACAAATGCCTGGGACATTAGGGTTTCTAACCATACTGTCCCACCCTGTAGAGACTGACAGGTGTCAGGGGTGTGACTTTGGATTGTCAGCTGTAATGCTTCTGCCATTCCACCCCTACCCACACCCTGCAGCCAGTGACAGGCATCAAGGTGTGCCTTGGACTCGTCGGCCCCAAAGTTCACTTCATTCTCCTATACAGCACCCATCTCAATGTATTTCTTTATGGAATGGGGTGAGCATAAGGTCTGATGACCCCAAGGCACAACGCAACACTTGTTGGAGTCTACAAGGTAGGGTGAGGTGAAATGGCATGGGCGTTATGGCCAATGACCCAAAGGCACACCTCAATGCCTGTCAGTCTCTGCAGGGTGGAGTGGGGTTGGCGTCAGTTCCATACTTCCCTGCCATTCCTATTATGCATGGCTATAACTTCTGCACTACCAATGCCAATGCCAGCAAGACAACATTCAACATTGACATTTGATTATTAAAATAACTGGTGAGTGGGCCTGGTGATTCACTTTGATGGGCTGTTTGCTTATGTTTGTTTGTTTGTTTATTTAACAAGTTAGCACACTGGAACATGAATACCATCTACTGGTGCAACTCACATAAAACACAATACAGATTAATTCAAAATTATAAATCTTAGAACAACAAATTCCACATCTGACAATATAATACATCATTTAAAATAATCACAATCAGATAATCCAATAAAGTGCAATAATAACATTTGTGAAAAAGTTGTAACAGTTACTTAATTCCTGATAGTAAGTGGAAGACTATTCCAAATACTGTACTTAGTCCACAGAAAAAGAAAGCCCTTTGCCCACTACAAGTTCTCATAAGAGGTACCATCAAGGTTTTATGTACCCTATTTTTTTTTTCATTTTTCATTTATTTTCATTTATTCAGTCTCGGATTACAATACCTTTGAGCACAAGGCACTCATTTACAAAGGTTCCACATCAGTGGGAAGGGGGTGAACAAACATACAGAGGTGGTACTACAAAGACCAGGTTTAAAAAACAGTAACGTACATACTTTAATTATCTAGAATTAATAACTTTAGTAGTGGAGAAGAAAGAAATGGGGGGGAAGAGGAGAGAAGAAGAGGGGTAAGCGACCAGAAGGCCTTGTCAGTAGGAGAAGAAAGAGTGGTGGGTGCAGGTAGTAGATAGGAGGGGATGTGGTCGGGGTGGGAGAGTGGGGGGAAGATAGGAGGATATAGCAAGGGTTGGAAAGGTAAAGCTTTGAGGTGGAGAAGAAGGAACTAGAGTGTGCACAGGTGGTAGTATCATTAGGTGAAGCAGTCGCAGGAACTGTTTGTCGTAAGAAGCTGATGGAGCCTGTGCTTGAAAGGACCTAACCTTGGTATGGATAGGATTTAATTGGGAAATGCATTGAACCCAAGAGGGGCTCTGTAAGCAAATGACCACTGCCATTGAGATGTCCTGCACCTAGGAATCTTCAGAGATTTATGGGCTGAGCTTCAAGTGTGCTGGGAGTTGGAGTGAGGGTTAAGGAGGTTCACAAGTTCTAGGGGGCAAAAGGCTGAGAAGTGCTTTTTTTTGCCTTTGTCGAGAGATTGATGGATGTAGCCAGTGAATTTCAATAGTACCATTGTGGTACTATGACCTTTTCAGAATTCATGTTACTGCGGACATTGGATTGAGTATTTTTCAAGGTAATCCATTAATTGGTCTGCAACTATGCTCTCAAGTGCCTTGGATAACAGTGAGAGTATAGATGTAGAAACATAGAAACATAGACTTTGACGGCAGATAAGGACCGCTTGGCCCACCTTGTCTGCCCATTTCCCTACCTATAGGACAGGCCGCAGATCCTACTTAACCAACAGCCTATTTCTTCCTACCCCCCCACAAGAATTGCCTTATGTCTGTCCCATGCATTCTTGAATTCTCCTATAGTTTTAGATCCCACAACTTCCTCAGGAAGGCTGTTCCATGTTTCCACTACCCTTTCTGTGAAAAAATACTTCCTCACATTGCCCCTGAACCACCACCCCCATCTTTAAATTGTGTTCCCTTGTTCTTGCACGTCTCTTTTTCTGAAAGATGCTACCTCTTGACTTCATTGATTCCACTGAGGTACTTAAAAGTTTCTATCATGTCCCCCCCTCCCTTCTTTCCTCAAGGGTATACATATTAAGCTCCTTTAGTCTCTCCTCGTACGGCTTCTCTTGCAAACCCTGTACCATTTTAGTTGCCCTCCTCTGGACTGCCTCTGTCCTGTCTATGTCCTTGCAGAGATGGAGTCTCCAGAACTGGACACAGTACTCCAGATGGGGTCTCACCAACTGTCTATACAGAGGGATAACAACTTCCTGTTTTCTGCTGGTGATGCTTCTCCCTATGCATCCCAGTATCCTCCCAGCCCTCCCTACTGCCTTCTCACATTGCTTGCTAACCTTAAGGTCATCTGATATGTTTACCCCCAGGTCCCTTTCCTTTTTTGTTGTTGTTACTAACCCCCTCCCCCCATTGTGTAATCTTGCCCTGGGTTCTTGTTTCCCAGTCGCATTATTTTGCACTTCTTTGTATTGAATTCTAGCTGCCATACTTCTGACCATTCCTCCAACCTTGCCAAGTCCCTTCTCATCCTTTCCATGCCTCCTTGTG
The DNA here is from genome assembly GCA_016271365.2 of Neoceratodus forsteri. Lineage (NCBI taxonomy): Eukaryota > Metazoa > Chordata > Ceratodontiformes > Ceratodontidae > Neoceratodus > Neoceratodus forsteri. Next base: position 1,011,470,987 of record CM028129.1, on the reverse strand, counting down.
TATCAACCCTGTTGTAGATTTTGTGTCATCTGCAAAGAGGCATACTTTCCCTTCCAGTCCTTCTGCAATGTCACTTATAAAGACATTAAAAATGACTGGACCCAGTACTGAACTCTGTGGTACCCCACTAGTAGCCCCTCTTTCTTCAGAGTGGACTCCATTTACAATTACCTTCTGTGCCCTGTTCTCCAGCCAATGTTTTACCCAGGCTACCACCTTGGGACCCAGTCCAAGGCTGGTTAATTTGACTATTAATCTTTTGTGTGGGACTGTGTCAAATGCCTTGCTAAAGTCTAGGTAGGCCATGTCCACAGCCCCTCCCTGGTCTACTACTTTGGTCACTCAGTCAAAGAAATCTGTTAGATTCGTCTGACATGACCTTCCCGCTGTGAAGCCATGCTGCCTTGGGTCCTGTACCCCACTGGCCTCTAGGTACTCAACAATTCCTTCCTTCAGAAATGACTCCATCACTTTCCCTACCACAGAGGTCAAACTGACAGGTCTGTAGTTTCCTGCCTCTGTCGTGCTCCCACTTTTGTGAAGGGGAATCACATCCGCCTTTCTCCAGTCCTCGGGTACCACACCATCCTCCCATGATTTGTTAAAAAGAGTAGTCAGTGGTTTCACTAGTTCCCCTCCTTAATTCTTTTAGAATTCTGGGATGAATTCCATCAGGCCCCATTGCTTTGTCCACCTTCAGTTTTAGGAGTTCTAATAGAACCCTTCTGTGAAAGGATTGGGATCACCCCCCCCATCAAGAGTGCTTCTGTTAATTGGCTTATAATTTGCCTGTAGGGCCCAGTCTCCACTCTTGTGTATGGGTGTCTCTAGGGCAGACTTCTGTATGTTTGGGAATTGGGCCAGCTTTAGCAAGAGGTTAAGAATCTTAGTTAAGGGATTCAGTAGTTCATCTAGTGTGAGGGCAATGATTTTAAGATCCAGCGAGTCTCCGCTGAATCTAGACTTCCCAAGCACTCTGCACAGGTATTTCTTGGCTATTAACAAAGACACCTTCCTAAAGAAAAAGGGGGGGAGAAATTATGATCCTCTCCTTAGTACTGTGTGTAGGGGGAGGGGTGGAATCTTCAAAAATATCCAAGGGAAGGATGCTGCTCAGCTCCGTGAAAGCGTTGTTAAAAGTATTTGCTATGGCAAGAGGGTCCAAAGTAGGGGTACCATCAGTGGTTAGCATTGAGGGTGAGATTTTTGATACTTTGCCAGTGACATCTTTAATGTTGTTCCAGAAATTCTTGCTGTCCCCCCAGGAATTTGTAAGCACTTCCTGCTGGAACTAGGCTTTCACATGGTGGATTGCCCTTGTGCATTCGTTCCTGACTTTTATTTTCCTGCATGTTTGCTTGTCTGCCCATTTCTCTTGCACAGTGCCAGAGGTGATCCATGTGTTTCATCCTGCAGATAAGCTCAGGGGTTATCCAGGAGTTTGAGGCACCACAAACTTTCATCTTTTTGTAGGGAGCATGTATGTATTGAAATGCTTAATGAGATGGTCCAAGGCTAGGTTGATATCTTTAGTAGTGTCCAGTAATGGCCTGTCTATATTACTTAGGTGTAGTCTGAGGGTCTCAAGGTGCCCATGTTTCAGCACCCTGCAATATACTGTCTGAGGGGGTAGCTTGTGGAATTTATTTGTCCAGCTGCATGTAATGGGGGAGTAAAATGCAATAATAATATTTGTGAAAAAGTTATAACAGTTACTTGATTCCTGATATAAGTGGAAAACTATTCCAAATATTTGGTCCACAGAAAAAGAAAGCCCTTTACCCACTAGAAGTTCTCATAAGACGTACCATCAAGGTTTTGTGTATCCTACGTTTTTTTCATTTTTCATTTATTTTTATTTATTCAATCTCGGATTACAATACCGGTAGGAGGGGAGATGGAGGGTGGGAGAGTTCGGGGAGGGTAGGAGGATATCAATCAAAATCAATTAATCAAAATCTTTATTTATCCAGGCGAACACCATAGAGTAAGTTCATTTGCAAGGTGGACCTGTGTCAAACAAGGTCAAAGTACAATACATTTATATACAGACATTTATATACAACAAATAATACACTCAAAAGCAACAGCATAAGATCCAGTTGAGGAGTTAATAAGATATAAACGACACGTACACCACAATATTCGGTGGAAATGACAAAAGTAACTGGTTCATGGTAACAGGAAATAATTAAACATTATCGCTGCCAACATTGCCTAGTACAAACCATGACACGGCATTTAGGCTTAGAGGGGGACATCGTGAGAAAGCTATAAGGGGAGTTAGAGGTTACAGGGTGAGGTAAGGGCCACGATAACTGAAGGGGACAACAGTGCAAGGGGATAACACATGGAGAGAAGTCAGGTAGGGTAAGGAAGGGTAAGTGGAAAAGAAAAGAATAAGGTGAAAGGAATATAGGATTGAGAAAATCAGAGGACCATGACATGGACAGAGCAATGCAGAGAGCAGGGTAGACAGCAGACACCATGTCAGGTTAGGAGTGGGGGAAACAGTTGCAGGGTTCCTTAACAGCATGGGCATATAATGTCTTGAAGGTAGTGAGAAAGATGGGGATGTTGAATTTCAGTGATTTTTGCAATTTGTCCCATAGGGATGGCAACACAAAACTTATGGCCGCTCTCCCAAAGCAAGTATCGGCCCTAGGAGCTTTCAAGGAAATAAAGGAATAACTTCTCAGTGCATAGTTTTCTAACAAACTTAGCAGAAGACAGTCAGAGAAATATTGGAGATGTTTTTGGTAACAGCTCTGAGGGTCCAGAGTGCAGCATTTCTGTTCTGCCTGTACTGAAGGGAAGACCACCGCATGGCTGCATACAAAGAACAATGATGAGTGGAAAGGGGTAGGCCAGTAATAATTCTCAGGGCTCTGTGATACAGGGTGCCCAGCTTAGCAAGATATTAGGCAGTGCACTGACTATAAATAAAGTCTGCATAGTCGACTAGGGAAAGGATTGTTGATTGGACCAACCGCATCTTAGCATCTCTGGTCATGAGGTGGTTAATCCTAAAGAAGAGACCAAGCAGCCTCAGCCTCAGTTTTTTCAGCAGATCCTCAATGTGATCCATGAAGGAGAGTGTCTGGTCCAGCCAAACTCCCAAATACTTGAATTTTGTAACAAATTGCAACCTTTCTCCAAGCATAGTGGTAATCTGTGGAATAGATTCAACACTGGCTGAGTTCACAGTTTGAATGGCGGGTGAATAGAGCATCACTTTTGTTTTTTTGGCATTGAGTAGAAGTTTTTTATTTAGGAGCTGGCTCTGTAGCAGGTTAAAGTCAGCTTGCAAGTCTCCACAGGCAGCTTCTGGTGTTGGGCGGCTTAGGTAAAGCACCGTATCATCTGCAAACAGGTGAATATTGGCCTCCTTAATATCGTCATCAATGCTGTTTATGTAAGTTGCAAATAGTAAGGGACCCAGGATGGATCCCTGAGGTACACCTCTCTTTAAAGGTTTGAGAGGGGAGAGTTCACCTTCAACCTTAACCTGCTGGAGCCAGCCTGTGAGGTACTCATTGAACCAACACATGGATGTTGAGTCCAGACCTATCATTTTCAAGGTGGAGAGACGCAGGCTGTGGTCGATAGTGTCGAAGGCCTTGCTTAGGTCAAGGAACACAGCACAAATGAAGATTCTATTCTCCAGGTCTCTGCCAAACATTGGTCACTTTAGCCAGGGTCGTAATGGTGCTATGTTTTGCTCTGAAACCAGATTGCATAGGGTTTAGAAGGTTCATATTGTCTAGCAAGGGTTGGAAAGGTAAAATTTTGAGGTGGAGAAGAGGGAACTGGAGTGCACACAGGTGGTAGTATCATTAGGTGAAGCAGTTGCAGGAACTGTTTGTCGTAAGATGCTGACAAAGCCTGTACTTGAAAGGACCTAATCTTGGTATGGATTGTTTGTTTGTTTATTTTTTTAACAAGTTAGCACATTAGACCATAAGTACCATTTACAGGTGCAACTCACATAAAACACAATACAGATTAATACAAAATTATAAATCTTGGAACAACAAATTCCACATCTGACAATATAATACATCATTTAAAACAATCACAATCAGATAATCCAATAAAATGCAATTATAACATTTGTGAAAAAGTTGTAACAGTTACTTAATTCCTGATATTAAATGGAAGACTATTCCAAATACTTGGTCCACAGAAAAAGAAAGCCCTTTGCCCACTAGAAGTTCTCATAAGAGGTACCATCAAGGTTTTACCCTATGTCTAGAGTAGAAGCCCATGCCAAAGGGTTGAAGGTGTCTAGAAAGTCTTAGGGGAATGCCAGATACAATAATTCTAAATGAGAATTTAGCCATTAAGTATTGAAAATTCAAGTGCATTGATAACTAACCCATTTGTTTTAAAATTAAACTGTGATGTGTAGGTCGAGGAAGAGACAAGGCAAATTTATCAATAGTTTGTAATAATGTGGATTTTTTGGCTATAACATTAGCAGATGCATTATCTGTCACTAAAGCTACATAATTAACTATTGGAGCAATACACTGTTTAGCAATTATCAATCTAAAATAAAGTGTGAGAAATTAATATAGTCTATTCAGTAATGATATTTTAGAATGAACTTTTGAGGTAACTCTAGCAAGATGTGCATCATAGTTCAAATGAGAATCTAGTGTGACACCCAAATACTGAAAGGTGAGAACATGCTCATAAAATGACCCATCAAGATTGTTACCCTGTCCGCCTTCTTTATTTCTAGCCCTAGTACCAAAAATCATAGTTTTAGTCTTTGCCTTGTTCAGAACCATTCTATTTGCTTCAAGCCAATGCTGAAGAATACTCATTTTCATAGCCAAGGTAGAGCACAAATCAACAACAGATTTACCATAAGAATAAATAACTGCATTATCAGCATAAAGTGTAAGCCTAGCATTCCCAAATATAGAACTAATTTTATCAAAAAAAAGTAATGAAAATTACACTGGACCCAATATGGAGCCCTGTGGGACTATATACTGACCAGTGCAATTTCTGATATGCCCCCCCCCCCACCAAATGTAACTCTTTGGTACCTATCACTAAGACAGTTTTTAAACCAATTAAGTGCAGGGTTTCCTACTTCAACTGAGCCCAAAGAATGAACCAAGAGGTCATGATCAACCAAGTCAAATGCCTTGATCAAGTCCACGAACGTGGCCCCGGTTATGCTGCCCCTCTCCATACCCTCCAGGACCATACCCATGAACTCGACCAAGGCTGTATCAGTACCCCTACCCTTTCTAAACCCATGTTGGGCCTGGGTCAAGAGATCATTCTGTTCAATAAATGTACTAAACTGATTATACACAATTTTCCCCTTGAACCTTAGCCAAAATGGCTAAAATCGAAATAGGCCTATAATTCCCAAACTCAAGAGTTGAGCCAGATTTATGAATGAGTACAACCAGGGAATGTTTCCTTTATTTAGTTGTTTAACCAGGAGTAGCACACTAAGCAGAAAGCTTTTTTTACAGGTGCGACCTGGGAGCACAGGGAAGTTAAGTGATTTGTTCAGGTTCACACAGTATGCAAGTGAAAGCTGTGGGATTCAAACCCAGGTCTGGTCTGCTAGATGTCACCAGATTTGCAGCTCAGTGCCTTAAATCACTGCCCTATACTGCCTCCTTAAAAATATCAGGGACTTGACCAACAGAAAAAGGCAAGTTAAAAATAGTACTAACAGGCTATGCTAATTCACTAACAGCATCTCTCAACAGATTACGAATTAATCCATCAGCGCCTCCTAAGCTATCTTGTTTTATATTTTTTAACAGTTTCTTCACTTCCTTTGATGTAGTTATTTTCAAGTAAAACATTGGCCCATGACCAGTCACAGCAAAAGACTTAATTAAATTAGGATCAGAACCTTGCATTCGAAATCTATCAAGATCTTTGAATATCTTGTTAAACTCATTTGCTATGTTTTGTGGACATGTAATCAAATTTTCATCCAGTTTCATAGATAGCTCAGAGACATTACCCGGCCTGATTAAACTATTAATTGTTTTCCTAAATGTATGACTATGCAAAAGACCATTAGTCTGTTTTTGCATGATATAATCAATTTTTGCTTTTTTAATGTGAGGTTTACATAGATTTCTTAAACAGCGATAGCCTGGTAATTTTGCTCAGAGCTATGTAGTTTGTACTTTCTCCAAGATTTACAGTATCTTGGAGTCTCATCTTCAACAAAGAAAGGGTAATCCAGGTTGATAACTTCCCAGTAGTTCTACGTGTTGTTATGGGCACAAAATGATCTAAAACTGTAGTAAACTCAGTCAGAAAAAAACTGCATGTAGTCTGATAAGGAGAAGGGAGCAGGAATGGACACAAGAGGGAGATGGGGACCAAGGAGGAGTAGAAAGGAACAGGTGCTTAGGCAGATCCCAGGGGCCCCACACCCCAGTGAGAGAGAGAGCCCAGGGAAAGGTAGTCTATAACAGTAAGAGGAAAGGAAAGGATAAGGGAGGGGGCTAGTGGGAGCATCTCCAGAGTTGCCAGCATGGAACAGATTCCTCCCACTGGACAGGGAGAGGAGGGAGAACCTAGTAAAATGGGGAGTGACAGTGGATTAGGGAGCAATGGAGGTAGTATCGGGGGGAGGCATCAGGGAAAGTAGGGAGAGGGGTGGAAGAAAGTGAGTTCAGGTGAGGGGGAGGGCAGGTTGAGCAGGAAAGGGGGTGGTGGACAAGGGAGAACAAAGGGGCAGACCAAAAGGGAAGCACAAAGAAATGGAGAAGGGCACGCCAGGGGGTGAGCAAAAAAAAGGTGAGATGGGGGTGTGCTGGGGGTAGAAGGGCCTGGATAAGGGGACAGCTGGGGTAGGGTGTCAGGGGGAATATAAAAGGGACAAGAGAGGAATGGGCATGCAGGAAGGTGGGGACATCAGGATGAACAGAGAGGTACCAGGGCCCCGGACAGGGGGATGGTGGTAATCTTGAGGGATTCAGTTGTGAAGAGGGTGACACTGGAAGGGGGAAAGGGTCAAGTGCAAGTGGTAGGAGGGTAGAATGTATGAATTTCCAAATAGGTTGCACTCTAAAAAGAAATGACTGAAGGCAGAATTTTATACAACTGCTCTGTGTTGTTTTATGCACCATTTTGTGGAAGCCCCTAGTACCTCGGCAGTATGCCTTTAAGGGGTCGTAATTACAAGAACAATACACATTCATTTAAATATATACATCCTTGTGGTCTCATAATTGGTTTCCCAATCCATAAACACAAATATCTATGTACTCAAAATTCAATTAATAAAAATGTTTACAAAAATTAACAAAAAAAGGGGGTTATTAGCATCAATCACAAGCAAAGAGCATATACCTTTTGGCCACTAAGACAAATAATAACTTACCAAAATGAACATTATGTATTTAAGACTATTTTTTTATCATCTAGGGGTTCTCCTATAGAGCAAGGGATATACCATACTTTCTAAATGTCAAACTTTTTCATAAATATAATGTCATCATCTATAGGTATGTTGTTTAGTCTTAATTTGTGAACACTGATGCTTATAATCCTTCATATAGATTATATCTTTATATTTTCTTAGTGTCAAAGAACATCATTTTTTAACATAAATTCCACTGCAGAATAACAAAATATCCACATAAATCTTACTATACATATTGGTCTTATAACTGGAGTAGGAGATGGACACAGAAATATGTAAGGAACAGCCCAACTGTACCAGAAAAAAGGGGGGTCCACATACATAAAAATATGATACAGCGGGTAAAGTACATTGATTATTGCCTCTGTATTTGGAGCGGAGGTTAAGAAAGAGCTCAGAAATTCATTCACTGGCTTAACCGGAGCACTGTAAACCTTAGGTTTACTGCTGAAACGAATGAAACATCTATAAACTTTCTGGACATTACACTAGAGGGTGACAAAGTAAATAACTGCATTCAGACAAAAGGCTTTAGGAAAGAAACTTGCACCAACTCACTATTAAGAAGTGACAGTTTGCATCCTGTGAAATTAAAAAATTCCATACCTAATGGACAGCTTATGAGAATAAGGAGGAACTGCACTCTATTTTTTTTTGTTACTTTCTTATTTATTCCTCCTCTCCTCCCCTCAGCTCTGGTCTCCTCGGGAACACCAAGGAGTCATTCCCCTATAGTCTGCTCCTACCTGGACAGTCCTCCATTGCCCATGTAGGCTCAGATTACCCCCACCCCGGGCGGGGACGAGGTGGGCCCTAACACCCCAATATCTTAAGTAGCGTCAGTCAGGAGGGTGCCAAGAGGGCAACCGCAAATTGAGGGCAAGCTCCGGTGCTCCGTCTCTGCCGGAGCCAAAGGGTATTTTTCCCATTTTCTAGGGAGTGGCTAGTGCCCTGACGTCAAGGCGTTGGTACCGATGTCTGCCACTCCCGACTCCTTCTCACACTTCAGCCCTTGCTGTGTCACTGGCTTCTGCCAGAGGCCAGCTGAGTGCAGAACAGGGACCCCTGTCCCTCCCAGGAGAGGAGAGCTTTCCTCTGCATTCTCAATCCTCCCCCCAACCCAAAGCAACCCAGGCTCACTCGCGAACCTGGGTCGCCGGCGTGACGCGAGGTGTGGCATCCAGCACCTCAACCCTCAGTGCCACCGGGCCAGGTGGAACTGCACTCTAGATTGTGATTTTGAACAACAGACAGGTGAACTTTAGGAAAGTTTCAAGGAAAGAGGGTACCACACTTCAGTTCTAAACAAAGCCTTATTGAAAGTGAAGGGGAAATCACAAATAGACCTACTAAGTAAGAAAGAAAAAAAGATTACTGAAGAGACCAGTCAAATAACTTGTTCCCTAGAATTTAACACCATTTCTGGTGCTATAGGAAATATTGTTTGGGAAAACTGGGGCATATTGAAAAGCAATGTAGAAATCAGCAAATTAATACCCCAAACACCCAGAATCACCTTTAGATGCACAGCTAATCTTCAAGATTAATTGGTTAATAGCCAGTTTTATCAGAAGCAGGAGCCCAATAGAATGTGGTTACCACAAAGACCTAAAGGGAACCAAAATGTGGGAGATGTAGCATGTGCAAAATATAGATAAAGTATGGGTCTGGTGAGCGAATTTACACACCCAAGGGTTTGATGCTACATAAACCCCGAGAGCGAAGCTCGACGGGTTTATGTGAAGCGTCTAAACCCGAAGGTGTGTGTAAATTCGAGTTTCACACCCAGACCCATATTTTATTTTATATAATTGCTGGGTTTCCCTTTTTTTGCCTCAGCAATTGTATAAATAAAATCTAGCTGTGCAGCCAGGTTTGTGGAGGGTGAAGTAGTTGCCATAGTCAGCCATTTGATTTTGTTAAGTTTTTTTTTATTATTTTGTTCACAGCACTGACTGAGGCAGATTTGTTTTTTTATGTACTTACCGCCTAGTCGGGGTGGCGATTTGAAGTGTCCCATAGAGCTTTTCCCGAGCAGGCACAGTGTCGCAAAGCGAGGAAGTGCAGCGCATGCATGTGCACAGTGAGAGAAATCATGCGCGTGTTTGCCGTAATGAACACTCCTTCATTACGGCAAATTACGCCACGGTTTCCCTAACGGTAATTATTATATGAATACAGGGGATCATGTGTTACTGCCTAGTGGTATAGAGGCTGAGGTGAGGGAATTAATAACATGTATAACACCCTTTATAGTTTATATACATTGGTGTCCATGTAATATTCACTATATAGGTAAAACTGTAAGGCCTTTAAAAGAGCGCATACAGAAACATAGAAAGTCCATAGTTAATCAAAAATGGACACTCCTGTGGGGAGACATTTTACCTGTGTGCATGGAAGTGATGTATCCCTCTTCAAATTTATGGGACTGGAACATGTGAAGGGCAATCCACAGGGTGGAAATAGGCCCAATAAATTGTTGCAAAAGGAAAGTGTGTGGATCTTTAGGGCTGATATGGTTATTTCGTCTGGCCTCAATGACAGATGGGATCTCAAACCTTTTTTGAAATCATAAAGTGTGTAAACTAAGAAATGAACCATAGGTCCCAGCCCTGCCTTTTTTTGACTAATTTCTGGATTTATAATTATGTAGTTAGTGTTTTGGATAAGTTAGTCTTATATATGAAATTACTTTTTCAATTTATAAATAGATTGGATACTAATTATTCGTTTACTGTGTTTATATAGGTTGAACTGCAGACCCCCTTTTTTCCGGTACAGTTGGGCTGTTCCTTACATATTTCTGGGTCTGTCTCCTACTCCACAGTTATAAGACCGATATATATAGCAAGATTTATGTGGATATTTTGTTATTAAGCATTGGACTTTATGTAAACAAATGATGTTCTTTGACATTAAGAAAATATAAAGATATAATCTATATAAAGGGTTATAAACATCAGTGTTCACAAATTAAGACTAGACAACATACCTATAGATGATGACATTATATTCATGAAAAAGTTTGGCATTTAAAAAGTATGGTGTATCCCTTGTTCTATAGGAGAACCCCTAGATGATAAAAAATAGCCTTAAATACATAATGTTCATTTTGGTAAGTTATTATTTGTCTTAGTGGCCAAAAGGTATATGCTCTTTGCCTCCAGTTGATGCTAATAACCCCCTTATTTTATTATTTTTTGTAAAAAAATGTTATTACACTAATTGAATTTTGAGTACATAGATATTTATGTTTATGGATTGGGCAACTAATTAAGAGGTCACAAGGATGTGTGTATTTAAATGAGTGTGGGTTGTTTTTGTAATTAGGCCCCCTTGAAGGCATACTGCAGAGGCGCTAGGGGCTTCCACAAAACAGTGAATAAAACAACACAGTGCTGTTGTATAAAATTGTGCCTTCAGTCATTTCTTTTTAGAGTGCAGCCTATTTGGAAATTTGTGCTTTGTTTAGAGGTGGTCTCTCTTTTGTCTGTGAACCCCTCGGAGCTGAGCGCAGTTGTTTTGCACTATGGATATAAGGTAGAATGTATGCCAGGGATGATGGCAGGAAGAGTGGGATCTCTGATAGCACAGTCTGTGGGTCAGGAGGGAGGGAAACCTCACATTATGGTGCACCTGGGGAGGAATGACCTTGCCAAATGTGAGGTGAGGGAGGTGCAAGAGAGGTTCAGGGAGATGGGGAGAATTTGCAGCAAGGCAGGGAGGATGGCATCCTTCTCAGAGGTGCTTCTGGTCTTGAGGGCTAGTATGGAAAGGAAGTCAAGAACAGAGGAATGTAATTGATGGCTTATAGGGTGGTGCAAAAAGGAGGGGTACAGAGTCACTGGTGCCTGGGGAGGAACCTGGGATAACAAGGACCTTTATGCACTGGATAGTCTGCATCTCCATAGGAAAGGTACAAGGATTCTAAAGGGCAAGCTGGAGGAATTTATGGGGAAATACCGCAAATTAAACTGACAAGAGGAGGCAGCAAGGTGCATAGCACCCTCGTCTAATAGGTCTATCCCCCAGTCAGGACGGTATGGGAAGGAACTAGATGAGAATGGTGGTGGTAGGGGACTTCTGGTGATGTCATAATCCAGTATAGAGGCGTGAGAGAAGAGTTCCATTTCCACCTGGCATTATAGCTTTAATTTTTGCAGTTAACCAGCTTCTTTAGTGCTACATTTTATGCTTGAAACTATTATCAGTGAATAGGTGGGGGCAGAAAACCAAACAGTGGTGGCACCTCTACAGTTGTTTCTACCTCAGCTTAGACTCACTCTTCACAGATGGAGAGTACGGGAGATATGGCGACAAATGGATCAGCGGTGGTGGCATAGCCAACTAATGCTGCTATATTGAAGGAACTTTCGGAGTTTCAGGCAGAAATCCCATCAATGTACTTAGAGATAAAAGAAACTGTGGTGGCTTTGGAAAACAAAGGGCAAACTTTGGAGCAGCATGCCACCACTACTGATACTTGAGTGGATCGCTTGGAACGTGTGCCTATTAAAGTTATGCAGAAGGAACAAAACATGGCAAATCACTGCAAAGACTTGGAAAACCATTCAAGATGGAATAATATAAGAATATATGTTGTGCCAGAGGGAGACAAAGGGTGTGATAGGCTATCTTTTTTGCAGGGCTTTCTTCCATCTATTTTGGAAGTTGATGATCTCTGCACATTGCCCCTCGAATGAGCACAGACACCCCTGCTACTTAAGCCCTCTGGATCTGCCTCATGCCCCCATTCCATAGTAGTGCATTTTTATAATTTTGCTACAAAGCATGAACTGCTTCTTCGAGCTTGGTGCAAGGAGTATTACCTACAAAAGCCACCACTTATATTTTGACAATGATTACTCTCCTGCTTCATTAGCTAAATATAAAGCCTTTATTCTGATCATCAGGCTTTTAAACATGCACAAAATTAAGTTTATTACTCCCTATTTGACCCACCTGCATATTTTTTTCCAGACAATTCCAGAATCTTTAAAGAACCCCAAGGACACAGCACAGGAGCTCTGCTGAAGAAAGTATGACATTCCTGAAGAACCTATGAACCATACGGACTCTAGGGAAAAGCGAACTCTGCAGAAAGATACGTGGACAGAATCATCCTCACATAGCAAAAAGAGACATAAAGAATAGGCTTTAAATGAGATTAAAGCTCTGCTTCAGTCTTTTCATCGGGAAAGGAACACATGAAATCTATCGACAACTCTGCCCAGCAGTGGAGCCTGAACTCGGGGATTGCCAGAGCCTTTAAGAGGTAAAGCCTCCTGCACTACAGCCTGCCTGTTGTGTAGTGCTTCACACCCACTCGCCCCAACCAGTGGTGGTGCTTCATTTATTGCTGCTGGCAGGTCACATGATATGACACATGACCTACCCTTCATTTTACTAAGTGTCCACTTTCCCATTTGCAGCTTATACACTACAAGTGCTAGGGGTTGCTGTACTTTCCACTCTGGCACCTCTATCCACTCCTTCCTAGCAACTATTGTAATCCATGTCCACTAGAGGTCTTTGCAGTTCACTCCTAGTCCTTTCTGCTATCTTCTTTCTTCATTCCTTCCTATCAGCCCACCACTAGGCCCCCTGCAAGCCTCAAACCTTGCACCCTTTACTCCAAGGTCTGCAACCTAACCACCAAGCCAACAAACCAGGCTAATATCTACCTCTACTTTCAAGCTCTTAATCCTTCCTTCTTCGAAACAAGAATTTCTGTCCTCTGTCCCAAACCCAGTACCCTTGCTATCAGAGTCAGCAACTCTACCTCTTAACCACTTTATTTGGCTATCTTATTCCTACTTTCTAAGACTTTCATAGTCTCTTACCCCCAATCTGCCAAAATATTTAACCACTTCTCTTTTGCTGCCACCGCAGGCATTGAACCCTGCACCCTCATTGTTTTAGTCAGCAGCTCCACCACTCAGCTATCACATCAGACTACTGTTTGTAATAGGTTTTAAGACTCTAAAACCCTCTAACCCTCATAGTCTGCTAAAATATTTTCTGAGTGTTACTGCAGGCTTTGAGCCCTGCTCCCTGCTGCTGTAGCCACTGTCTTGGGTCCTTTTCTATCACCCTGGGCAAGCCTTGAACCTGGGCTCTGCCACTGTACCAAGGTGGCAACTACACTTAGAGGTAGACCTTTCACTACCATCTTCCCCTCTATCATCCAAGTTCCCCCATCTTTCTTCACTTCAGCTCTCACACCCTTACCAATCATGCCTGCACACCTCCTGCCTACCTGCCTCTCTCTCCCTCCTCCTCCTCCTCCTTTTGCCTTCCGCTAACCCTAATGTCCCTGTTAACCCTCAGCCTCACTACTCTAGTGCTCCTACCTGCCCTCCTGCCCTCCCCTCCTCCTATGCCACTGCCCCTCCCCCTCCCTCCTCCTCCACTCACCCCATATACTCCTCTCCACCTCACCCCCCATCTAGACACTACCTTTCCTCCCCTTTGCTCCCTCGGGCATCTTATCTCTCAAGCCTTCTCAGCCTGTGCTGCCCTACCCACACCCTGTGCTACGAAACCCCCCTTCTCTTCCTATCGCTCCCAGCGTAAACTCTCCTTCTGCCATCCTCTGTCCAGAGCGGCTCTCCTCCTTCTGCTCCTGACTGGTAACATACATCCCAATCCTGATCCAGCTTGCAAAGGCTTCTCAAAGGAATCCACCGGGCTTCATATTGCTTTCATGAACATATGTAGCCTCCTTAAAAAATTCGACTCTCTCAATTGCTGGGTTGCAGTTCATAAACCTGACGTTATCTCAATAGTTGAAACTTGGCTGTCAGACTCTACCCCTCACTCCCTGGCTACTCCCTCTATCGGGAGGACCATGTTGGTAGGCGAGGTGGGGGCTGTGCCATTTATTTCAAAGACCCTCTCGTTGGACTAGCCCTCCCAGCCCCGGTCCTTGACTTCAGGGTTCAGGCCCTAACCCTAAAACTATCTCCTGATCCCTCTAGGGGTCTCATCTACCTGACTACAGTGTACATACCTCCAAAAAATCAAGCACAAGCACTAGGCCCACTAATCGATTATCTTACCTCCCTACCCCCACTCGTCCGACCAAATCCTTGTGGGGGACTTGACCATCAATTGGCTCAGCCCTTCATCCACTTCCTCCCGTGACGCCTTTACAGCCATCGACCTAACCCAACTAGTCTCCCAACCCACTAGAGTGAATTCTAGAATGGGCTCTAGCACAATCCTGGATGTGGTCCTCACAAACCCGCCCTAACCGCATCCGTAGTATCCATATCCTCCCAGACTGCCTTAGCGACCACTCCCGGTTCTCTTCTATTGGTCAACCTCCTTGCCCAAACCCACAGCACAACCACCCTTCAGCGAATGCCTTAGACCTGGTGGGCTGAAAGGCCTTAAGCAACTCCAGCCCTCATAGACTGGTCCCCTATACTAAACGCCCCGGATATTGACACAGCCCTTACCTTCTTTATCCACACCTTCAACTCTGCTTGCAACATTTTTGCACCCATAACTGCATGCCAGTCCAAAGTAAGGTATGCCCCTTGGATTACCCCCACCCTGTGCCAACTTCTTAAGCACAGGGACAATCTATGGCACATTGCCATGGAAACAGGCTGCCCAGCTGACAGGCTGACCTATGCTGCTGCCCGGAACAAATGTACATGGGCCATCCACAAAGTGAAGGCTGAGCACTATCAAGCCTCCCTCACTTCCTCATGGGGGAATGCTAGGACCTTCTGGGACAACATTAAGCAGCTGAATGGTGGCACGCGTCCCCCCCCCACCTTTGCTTATCAACATTAATGGTTCAGTCTCTTCAGACCTTGTCCTTATTGCCAACCACCTCAATAAAACTTTCACAGACCTTAGCCCGGTGCTCCCTGATAATTTCTTTCCCCCCCTCCCTCCAGGTCTGTCCCTATTCTCCCACGCCCCTTGTTCTACCTGCGCCGAGTCACTGCCCAGGAAGTCAGACCGTACCTACTCAAGGCCTTAAAGAGTAACACAATTGGCAATGACTCCCTTGATCCCAGTCTTCTCCGTCAGGTTCTGGATCTGGTTATCTCACCAATCACCAGTCTCTTTAACAAATCCCTCTGCCTAGGGCAATTCCCCTCTGCCTGGAAGATAGCTAGTCACCCCAATACATAAGGGTGGTGATAGGACCCTCCCTAGCAATTATCGACCTATCTCAATCCTCTCTCCTCTCTCCTCTCTCTAAGGCCTTAGAAAAAATTGTGGCCACTCAAATCTCTGAATACCTCGATAAATATAGCATCCTCTGCCCAGAACAACATGGTTTCAGAGCAGGCCACAGCACCAATACTGCCCTCCTGGAGTTCACTAACTTTCTTCACACCTCACTGGACTCTGGCTCCCTAGCAGGTGCAGTGTTCATTGACTTATCAAAAGCCTTTGATACTGTCTCCCACCCCCTCCTGCTAGCTACCCTTAGTCACTTAGGCTTTGCCACTGGGCCTGTTTCCTGGTGCTCCAGCTACTTGTTGGCCCACTCACAACGTGTGAAAATCAACCGGAAACTTTCCAGCACCTGCCCTATCCACTTCGGAGTCCCTCAGGGCTCCATTCTTGTGCCCTTGCTCTTTTCCCTTTTTCTCAACTCTCTGCCCAGTGTATGTACTGGTAAAATCCTTCTTTACTCAGATGATGCTGTACTCTTTGCCTCTGACCATAATCCCATCTCACTTCAGGATTCTCTGCAGGAATCCTACAATGATGCAGAAGCCTGGTTTACTGAGCACAGGCTCGTAATTAATTTAAAGAAAACCAAAACCATGCTCTTTGCCCACCCCCAAAATAAATCCAGTAACTATCCTCTCACAGTCCACTCCACTTCTAAACTCTCTATTGAGCTAGTTCACTCTTATAAATACCTAGGTATAACCTTTGACCCTGCCCTCTCTTTTCATGCCCACATCTCTGCCCTTGTCTCAGCCTCTAACACTCGGCTGGGTATCCTTTATCGTCATAAAAACTGCCTCCCCACGGATGCCCCTCCGACTTGCAGTCACATCCTCTGTTCTATCTCTGGTAGACTATGGCCTACCTGTGTATGGTGCAGCAGACCAGACTGCTCTGCACAAGATCCGCCTCACCTTAAACAAGGTCTGCAGGCTCATAACTAGTGCTCCTAGTCAAACCCACACTTGCCGTCTTTACACCATGGCTAATCTACTCAACCTAGATGAGCGCCTCAAATACCAAACCTGCCTCCTAACAAAAAAATCACTCCTTGGGCTATCCCCACCGGGTCTGTCAACCACTATCCACTGTGCAAATCCTACAGTGCATACCCGCATATCCCGCAAAACTGCACTGGTTATACCGAGGGCGAGAACCTCGCAAGGTCAAAGGGCTTACCCCTACTGAACCCCCTGTTGGTATAACGCCTTCCCCGCCAGAGTCACTGATGCCACCTCGTTATCTTATTTTAAAACTAGTCTTAGAAATCACCTGCTCTCAACACGCAGCTGTACCTGCCTCTAAGCCTCCACCTATCCTTCCAGACAAAGCTCGCTGAGCCGCTCTCTGCCCTTCTGTCCAGCTCTACCTTTACTTGCTACTATCTTCTCCACACTCCTCTTCTGATGTCTTCCACCCAGACTTACCTTTATCTGCCCACTGACTCAATCTCCATGTAACTGCTGTATATTGTCTGCTCTGTAAAGCGCACATGTAAGCCTGTTGTATACTGTGTTTGACAAATGCCTGTATTTTTTGGCTGATTCCTAAATGTACTCAGATTTTTTGTCTGCCTTGATGTTTGTTTCTTGCACTGTTTTGTCCTCACTGTGATGAGGTACCTTTGTAAATGAGCCTCTGGCTCAAAGGTTGTTAAACTGATGTTCTAATAAATAAATAAATAAAATTAGTCTGGCCTGTTCCTCTCTTATGTGACAGCCTGCAGCTACGGACTTATCTTTGACTACTTTTAGTTTAGTTTGTAGCATTGGGTTGTTGCACCTAATTGGGTGATTCTTTACTATTATGAACCATTATGGTCTGCTCTGGTTGTAGTCTTTTGTAAAAGTTTGTCGAGGTAGCCTTGGAAAGGTTTTGTGAGCCACTTTAATAAGTGAATATGCTTCTGTCTTGTTATGTGACTGATCTTAGTTGCTACTTTTAGAACATACTTCCAGGGCTCTCATTCTTTATTTCCACCAGTTTACCCACTGTTTTACAGCCCATTCCTTTATTTGATTGTGACTTTAAGGCATGCTTATTTGCCTAATCAGATCTGCTATTATATAGCTTGCTGGTTTTCTTTCATTTTAAGTTGGTGTTAGTAATAGCTTTTTATGATACCTTACTCTGGCAGAATTTTTTCCCATTACTATCTGATTATAGCACAAATGGTTGGTCTGAAATAGTGTGACACTTTATGATAGGTTTAGAGGACAGGCTGATGTGACTTGAGAAACTGGTTCCCTGTGTGCTTTTTCTGGTTATTAAGCATGATTAATAACACCCCCCATCCTTTTTTTGTTTTCTCCCATTTGCAGCAGGTGTAGCCCGTTTGTCTCCAGCCTTGATGTGATTTTTTTTCTTCTGATTATTTCCACTGTCACACTTTCAAACTGATTATTGGAAAAGTTAAACTATAGTGCTACAGTAAGTAGTACATTGTGGTAGCTTTAATTGGGGATCAGATTTCTTTTAGGTTATTTATATATAACGATGGGCATGGATACGTTGATCTAATTTATTTAAATGTTTCTTATGTATTCTTTTTTATAGGGAACCGTTTCTATAAACGTATGAATCTGCCAGCAGAAAAAGGCCATGCAGTCTATTAAGTCTGCTCAATTGTGCAGCTAACCAACTTACATTGCAGCTGCCCCCCACCACAGTCACCCCCCCATCTCATTCTCTTTTAAAACTGTCCACCATCTTACAGGATACCACCTCCTCAAGGAGAGTGTTCCATTTAGCTACCACCCTCTCTGTAAAGAAATGTCTCTTCATCTCTCTCTTAAATCTTCCTCCCTCCAATCTGAGTCCATGTCCCTCCCCCTCCTCAAATTAAAACCCCCCTCTGTACTAGTCTTGTTTATCCCCTTCAAGTATTTAAAGGTTTCAGTCATATTCCCCTGATTCCTCCTCTCCTCCAGAGAGTGCATATAGTATTTAACTCCCTCAGTCTTTCCTCTTAGGGTTTGTCCTCCAATCTCTGGATCATCTTTGTTGCCCTGCACGGTACCCCCTCCAGTAATCTGGCATCCTTCTTCAGAAATGGACACCAGTACTGCATGTAATACTCCTGGTGTGGCCTGATCAGTCACCTATGCAAAGGATGGATCACCTCCCTACTCCTAGAGGAGATTCTCTTTGCAATGCATCCCAGCATCCTGTTGGCTTTTGCTGCCCCCATCCTGCACTGTCCCAAGTTGCTCATATTCCCCATTATAACCACCCCTAGGTTCTTTTCCTCCTCAGTGGTACCTAACTGAACCACGCCCAAATGGTAGCTCCTCCTGGGTCCACTCTGAAGTGTAGTACCTTGCACTTCTTGGCATTGAACTCCAACTGCAACTTTTTGGACCAACCTCCAGTTTAGTCAGGTTGTCCTATAGCCCCTGCCACCCTTCTATGTTGTCCACCACTGCTCCTATCGTTGTATCATCTGCAAACAGGCTGATCTTACTCCTGATGCCCTGTGAGATATCTGCAATAAATATCCCAAACAGCACCAGGCCCAGTACCGAGCACTGTGGAACCCCACTCTTCACAGGCCTTGGGGATGAGAGCTCCCCCCGCCACCACCACCACCACCCATTGCTTGCCTTCCATTCAAACAGTTTGCTATCCAGGTCACCATCTTTGTTCCTACCCCCACATATTCCAGCTCCCCCCCCCAACTGCCCATGAGGTACTGAATCAAAGGCCTTGCTGAAGTCCAAATATAGGACATTTACTGCATGTCTCTTGTCCAGTTCCCTCATCACCCAGTCATAATACTCAACTAGGTTAGTCTGGCAGGATCTAGTTGAGACAAACCCATGTTGGTGACTGTCCTGGGGACCACTGAATTCCAAAAAGGTCACCAGCCTTTCCTTCAGGATTGTTTCCATTAGTTTCCTACAATGGATGTGAGGCTTACTGGTCTGTAATTGCTGGGTTCATCCTTTGTGTCACTTTTATGGATGGGCCCCACATGAGCCATCCTCCAGTCTTGTGGTATACAGCCTATATCCAGAAAGGTATTGAACAGATCTGCCAGCAGCCCCGCCAAGACCTCTGCCAGCTCTTTATGCACCCTCAGATGAATGCAGTCTGGCCCTGGTGCCTTATCTACCCTCAGTGCCTTCAGCCCCTCCAGCACCCTGCCCTCTGTAATTACCATCATCTGCCACCCCTCCCTCCACTGCCCACCTCCCCATCCCCTGAGGTAGTTGTCCACCCTTCTCCTTCGTGAACACAGAACAGAAGTACCCATTTAGTGCTTCTGCCTGCTCTGCCCCTTTCTCCATCCCACCCCGCCCTTCCTAATCTTCACTATCTAATCTTTGCAGATCCTTCTCTCCCTTATGTATCTGAAGAAGTCATTTTCACCTTCCTTAATACCCAGTGCCAGTCTCAGCTGTCTAGATGGCTTGGCCACCCTGACTAATCAGGTTACCTCCTTGGACTTCCTCGCATACACTTCCTTGTCCTCCCCCCTTTCTGGATTTCTTGAACCTCTTGAATGCTGTTTTTTAGCCCTCACCCCTTCCAAGACCTCCTGATTCAACAAGCTAGGTTTCCTAGCTCTTCCCTTCTTGCTCTGTGACTTGGTACATGACCCAGTAGCCTCCACTAGCCCCCATTTTGTGATCTCCCATTTTTGTTTTTCATCCAAACATGGGTGAAATTCTGCCAGATGCCTCCTCAAAGTTTCCCCCATCTTGCCAAAGTCTGCCTGCCTGAAGTCAACCACCTTGGTTCCCATACACCCAGCCTCCATGCCCATGTAGAATGTGAACCACATCGAGTGGTGATCACTCCCAGCCAGCGGGTCCTCCACCCCCAGCTCCCATACAGCCTCCCAGCTTGACAGTACCAGGTCCAGAACTTTTTCCAGCCGAGCTTGCTCATTGACCAACTGAGTCAGGAAGCTGTCCTGGAATGCTTCCAGGAGGATTTGCTCCCTTGCACTCGAGGTGGATGGGGTGCTCCAATCCGCCCCTGGCAGATTGAAGTCCCCCACTATCACTGTGTTCCCCTTCCCACAGACCCACCTAACCTGCTCTGCTAACTCCCTGTCCAGGTCATCTGCTTGAGCTGGTCACCTGTACACTACCACCATCCTCAGTGTCCTACCTTTGGAATCCTGGAATTGCATCCATAATGCCTCTGTCCTCCACTCCTCCCCTTCCTCCCTTGTACACCTTATCCCCTCCCTTACGTAGATTGCCACCCACCTCTTTGCCCTTTCCCCTATCATTTCTGCATAACCTATACCCTGGGATCATCATATTCCAGACCTGGTAATGGGTGGCCCAAGTTTCCATGATGGCTGCAATGTTCACCACCCCTTCTGCCAAGAGGGTCTGTAGCTTGGCTGATTTGTTCCTCAGGATTCTTGCATTCAGTGAGACAACCCTCCAGCCCATTCCCCTTCCTTCCTTGACCCATTTCACTCCCTTCAGACCTTCACCTGTGACCCTTCTCCGATGCCATCCTTGCTAGCTTGGGTGGTAAACTCATCCAGCTCCCCTTTCTGGCAGTTCTGCCTTCCTGCTGCACACTCACCTCCCCCTGCACCTACTTTAAATCCACCTTAGTTGCTATGTATTCTCCTAGCTTCTGTTTCAGTACCCCCTGCCCCATCTTACTCAAATGAAACCTATCCCTGCAAATAGGTCACTGCTGTCCCAGGTGTTCCCCCAGCCTCCCACTAACCCTTACCCTTTGGTTAGACACTACACTCTCAGCCAAGTATTGAATTTCGCTATCGTTACTTTCCTCACCACACTTTCCCTGCATACTGGGAACACTTCCAAGAAAGCCACTGATCTCCCTGCCTCCTCACACAACTTCCCCAGTTCCTCGAACTTCTCCCTTACCACCTCAACTGTATTGCCCCACAAGTCATTTGTACCCAAGTGCACAATTACAAGCAGTTTCTCCCTACTTCTTCTTCCACACTTGAGAATAGACCATCTGCCCTACCTGCAGTCAATCCCGGTACTGATTCCACCCATATACTACTATGAAACTCCACTTTGCTTCCCCATCTGACCCCTTTTAGGATTGAGTCCCCCAACACTATGACATTTGGGTCCAAACGCTTTCCTACTAACCTTACTCTCATTCTGAGAGATCACCCTGTCTCACTTAAATGCTGCACAATCCTTCCCTTCTGCTATGCCCTACTCTCCTTCTAGCTGGTTCTGTTTCTCAGCCATGCCCCATGCTTTTGTTATCTGTGTGTTTTTAAGGAAGTTTTTTTTTTTTAATAATATTTGTTATACTTGATTATATAGGGGCATTTGGGGTTTTTGTGGGGGTTCATTGTATTATTTTATCCAATATGCATTTTGGCTGTTATGTGGAGGACCCAGTGTGTAATGCTCTGTTCTTTCATCGGTTTCTGCTCTATAAGCATAGTTGTCAGAAGGGGTGGACAGAAAGTAGGCTGATAAATTATTAGTGCAATAGAATAACTATCTCCCAAAAAACTGCCTGGAACAATTGTGAGTCCTTTTTAATATATCATTATCCTTTATGGGGAATGTGCTCACCATATATCTCCTTATTGGAGTACTTATTTTTTGTACTTGCTCGCATGGACACGGAATCCTTCATTGTTTTATATCACTTAGGATATCATTTTTATTTTTATTATGTTACAGGCTTTTCCTGTTTCTATGGGCTTTGCAAGGGAGCTTATGGGAGCAATTATTTAGTGTCACAGAGCTGCTTATAGTCTTTAAGCTCCTCAGTAGGATTATTTTGCTCCCCTTTACCTTGTTACTGGTTTACTAGGGGTTTACTAGGGGTGGGTTGAGGATGGAAGCTCTGAATGCTGTATATATGGCTGACTGACTAGCTTTTCCTCAGGTTCGAACTGAACTTTGGGGTCTAGACTAGATCTAAATGCACCTCTTGTAATATCATTCCATCATCAGACATTACATAGGAGTAGGATGATATACTTTGCTCCCTGGTCCCTACCTTGGAAACTTGCTGTGTTTAATACTGTTTTGTTGTAGTGTTTGGATATTTAAATATTGTCCTATTGGCAAATTGTTTGTAGGTATGAGTAATGCATACCTTGTTGTAGTTTGGGATGGACATATTAACCAGATATCCTTTCTGTGTCAAAATATTAATGTATTCTGTAAGGCATGGGTAATATCTGATAGAGGGGGCTTTGTAAAGCAGGTGGTCTCCTCTTCAGGCCATGAGCAAGTTGTTGCATCGTGTGTTACATTATTCTTCATTTACTATGGCCCCCTACACTGAAGTTTTGCCATATAATGTAATTGGGATAAATAATCCTATTGAAAGATACCACCTCCTTCAATATTTTTGGCAGTACCAGGCCCATATCATTTTCGTCCAAGAGACGCATTTGTCTCCAGATGAACATAAAAAAATATTTAAAGTTGGGATTTAGTTTGTTTTTTTTCCTTCTTATAAATCACGGCACAGACCGGGGGTGGGGTCAATGCTCCTTCAGCATGGACTCCCATTTGAAATTCATCATTGCAAGGTGGATGCATCAGGAAGATATGTAATTTTATGGGTACTTTATATGGCTGCTCCCTTATGTTAGTAAATTTCTATTTTCCCCCAGGTACAGATTGTAGAACTTTGCCTTCCTTCTTTTCAGTATTACTCAAATTGTTGCGTGGACAGCTTATTTGGGGTGGGGACCTGAGCTTTACATTACATCCGGATTTAGATGCTTCCAACCCAAAGTCCCACCACTCCCCTGCAGCACAAAAATATCTACATGACACTGTCCGACATATAGGTATCCTTGGCACCTGGGGACATCTTCATCCCTTACACAGAGGCTACACCCATTATTCCCCTCACCATAGTAACTATGCCAGGCTGGACTACATTCTTACTACAACAGAGCAAGTAGATAGGTTACATGAAGTCCAGCATGGCTTGCTGCATCTATCTGACCATATTCCATTTAGCACTCTTTTTTCTTTAGGAAAACCTAGATGCCAAACTACTTAGTGCCTCCACCCAGGCCTACTGTGTGATCAAGAGCTTTTTATGAAATTGGAGCATTAAGTTACTCAGTTCCTTTAAGATAATGGTAGCAGGGATACTACTACTAGTATCTTATGGGATACACATATCGGTTCTAAGAGGAACTAAAATAGCACATTCCGTGACTTCGCACAAAGCTCGAGAAAGTATGTTGCTAGAACTTCAACATACTTTACACTCCTTACAGATGTTCCTTATGCAAAGAGACACATCAGTATACCCACAGCTTTTGGACGTCACAGTTCAACTTCAGAAGCTTCTTGACCAGAAAGTAGAACATGCTCCTTTTTATCTTAGATACTGATATTATGAGCAGGGAGTGTAAGGAGCCTGTATTGTAGCCAGGCGCCTCAGAATGCATACAGTAAGGGCCACTATAATTAAGTTGCACAATACCGAAGCAGGCCTAATCACTCATCATGAAGCTAACATCTTACACATATTTAAAACATATTATTTGATTTTATATATGACAAAGGGACCATTACGATCTGATCAACAAATTTAACAGTTTCTTCACCAGACCCATCTTCCCACACTGTCTACAGAACAGGTTCAGGCACTCACTTCCCCTATTACTTTGGAACAGGTCCTCTGTGGTGTATGGTCAGCTAAAATAGATAAGTGCCTAGGTATAGATGGCTTTCCCTCAGAATTTTATAAAGCACCCCTATTTATGATCTTCTTAACCCTCTTCTCATATGCCTCTACCATTCCTTTCGGGTGGGGTATACACCCCCATCTTCACTGTAGTAGGCTATCCTAACTGCCCTTCCTTAACCAGGTAAGGATCCCACTTTACCAGCCTCATACTGCCCTATTTCTGTCTTGAATTTTGATAAAAAATTGTTCATGTCTATTTGGGTTCTGCAGCTTAAGGACCTTCTTCCCTCTTTACTGGATATGGACCAGGCTGCATCTGTATGTCGACGACAAGCTCATGATAATGTGCAGAGAACATTACTTCTCTTAGATCAAGTTCATCACTGGTCTATACCCCTGGTTCTGGCTAGCTTGGATGCAGAAACGGCCTTCGACCATGTGCCATGGACATTTTTATGGGCTACATTAGCAGTATTTGGGTTTTCCTCAGATTTTCTCGTAATGTTACAATTATCACTCTTCTTTTGCTTTTGTTAAAATCATTGGTTCTATCTCACAATCTTTTGCTTTAAGGAGTGGCAGCCAACAAGACTGCCCTCTATCCCCAGTTTTGGGAATTTCTGAACTACTGACTTGATTTGAACTTGTAGCTGACTTCTGGTTAAATAGAAATAAAACAGAGGTGTTAGCCTTTAATTATTCTCCCCCATCTCACATTAAAGATTTATTTCATATTCAATGAAGCTGAAATTCTCTCAAGTACCTAGGGGTCTATCTCACTAAAAATCCAGACCATTTGGAGTTACTTAACTATGAACCTTAGTCCCAGTGACGTGGAGGACGGAGGCACTGATACCTTACCTCCTCCCATGCCAGCGACCAAAGGTTGGTGATGAATATGGGTTGCCAGGGGTCAGTCTGGGGGGGGTGGGTGAAGATTTAGGGGCTTTCTAGTAGCTCTCCTCTCCAAGATAAGAGATGTGAGCCCTCCTGACCTTTGACTACTACCACGTGGAAGCATGAGGGTAGTGGGGGCAATGGAGGGGGGCTTCATTCTAGGCTGGTTGGAGGGATCGAGGTCATTCAGGCCAAGGCAAAGTTCAGGCCTTCATGCACTTGTCACATCCTTGCTCTGGGGCTCCAGAGATGTAAGGGGAGAAAACTGGTGGAAAAATCCACCCACGGCAATGAATGACAATCCCCTTGCAGACTCTGCACTGGTGGCAAGGCACCCACTCAAGTCCTGGGGCAGAGGACGCTGCAGCAAGGTAAGTTCTGGAGGAGCTGGTGAGGGTGGTCTGATGGGGGTCACCACGGGGTGACAGGCGGAAAAAGGAAAATATGGAAAAAAAACTATGAATCTTTGTCATAGTCTATAGTGAAGGATTTATGTTGCTGGTCACAATTAGGCATCCCTTTTTTGAAGCGATTAGAAGTTATTCACAAAACATATTACCGAGAATATTATTTTATCTGCAAACTCTCCCACTTTACCCAGCTAGTTACTATTTTCATGACTGGCAAAGACTGATTATCCATTTTCTTTGGAGGGGACATAGGTCTAGGGTTCCTCTTTCTTTATTTCATTTATCCACTGTGCAGTGGGGGTTAAATTTACTATATTTATGTCTCTATGTGTTAGCTTCACAGCTCCTCTTACTTTGCCTTTGGATCTCGGATGGCTATCAAGCTCATTGGAAAGACATGCAATTTGTCCTTAATGGCCTCCAGGACAATAAATGTATTCTTTATTCTTTTTGCCCAAGGTAGTTTCCCTTCTCTAATTTCTATTGCTATACAGACACAGAACTCTGAGCATGGCATGTGGTTTGCACACAGTTCTTAAGTGAGTATGCACCCCTTTTAGAGGCAATGGCACAAACAAATCTGTTAACTATCTCAGATCCCTTTTTGTGGCAGTGGGCCCACCAAAGCCTCACACTTGGGAATCACAATGGACACTGCCCTGTCTTACACATAGCACACTGATATCATGGCCAAAGCCTTTAACACCAGGATCGGTAACCTCTACAGGCTTAGACACTGCTTGACCTATGAAGCTCTGAACTTGGAAATTAATAGTTCACTCATCACCTTGATTGACTATGGCATAGCTGTCTATGGCTGTGCTACTGACACAGTGCTCCAATGCCTCCCAACAGCCTTAAACAAAGCCTGACGCCTGCTCACTAATCCCCAGAACTCATACACATCTGTTAGCTTTATGCGTAATCTGGCAGGCTTCAACTGAAGAACAGAATACTTTACCAAACCTGCCTACTCGCAAAAAAGGTCTCACTAAACTTACTTCCTCAAGGAGTTATGAGCCTTCTGCCACAACCTACACATATCAGGCACACCAGGAACTTGACTACACAAGTATTCCATGTGCCCAGGTGCTGCACAACTATGGATCAGCAATCTTTTGTTCACCCCTCTGTGGACAAATGGTCTACCACCTGACATAGCCGGAGTCACAACCCTTGGTTCCTTTAAGCGCAAACTCCATCAGCACCTCACCGACAATAGTACCTGTAGGTGCCCCCGCTAGTCTGCACCCGCAGTTTTAGTCTGCCTCAGCACTTCCAACTCCTGACCTGCCAAGTTAAGTCTTTGCCCAAGCACTTGCCTCCCACCCCTTATACCCTAGCACTTGCCTCCCACCCCCATCCCTTGGCTCTTCTTTCCCTCTGCCCTTCCTATCCCAGTTCCCACTGCCCCTCCCTACCTCACCCTAACAGTCTGCCTCTGCCTCTCTCTCTTCTGCACGATGTCCCAGCTCCCATTGCCCCTCCCTACCTCGCCCTAACAGTCTGCCTCTGCCTCTCTCTCTTCTGCAGGATGCTGGCATACCATGTACTATGCCTTAGCACAATTTGTGTAACTGTTTGTCATTGCAACCCATGTACTGTTGAATTTTTTTATACTCTGTATGTACAATTACTGCACCTTTATTGTGTCTTCTTGTGTTAATGTATCTGACGTGGAACATCTCAATGAGCATCTGCTCACAGGTGCCATCCAAGATTTCAATAAATAAAATAAAAAAAGGTCTCATCTACCTACATTAGATCTTAGACACCTGGGGAATATGCTCCTAAAGGCTTTTAATGATGTATTTATTTGCAGATGTGTTAATTTTTTGTGTAACAATTAAACATAACCATTTTAAGCATCACGCAGCTTCAGTGTAATTCTGAGTAATGCTGCTTTTCTCCCTGCAGCTGCCATGAAATTTCCCCCAAAAATTGTAAAAAAATTACAGCCTTACTGATAATAACCTGCAGCTCCAACCATGAGGTCAAACCAGGCCAGATCGAAGGAATCTGCCAAGGTGTAGGGAGAGGAGACCCTGCAAACAATCGGTTTGAAACTTTCTTGACTGATTGCCTTGGTGGGAAATTTGTCTGACAAATTTGATAGTCTTACCAGCAGAGTCTCGGTACTGGAGACCACACTGGACTCGGTTCAATCTACGGCAATAAATGCAGCGAAAAGGGCCAACTTGGCTATGGGAGCTGTCTCCACAGTAATAAAAGAAAGCTTGCATTGGAAGGCTTGTTTAGAGACTTTAGAAAATCAAGTCCGTTCTTCAAATATACGCATCTTAGGGATGCCAGAAGAGTGTGAAGGCGATCATATCTTGCTTTTCTTACAGGAATTGTTCACTATAAACTAGGGGAAGAGATCACCTCAAAAACACAGTCCTTCCAGAAAGCCTACCGAGTTATGCAGAGAGGAAGGCCAGATAATCCAGAGGCACTGAGAGCAATTGTACTGGTAACAGACGGCTCTGGTACAAGGGACGCACTTCTGGCCTTCGCATGTCATCGGGGACCTCTGTTACAGGATGGGCAAAGGGTTTATCTTTATCCAGACACTGGGTATGCCACACGCCAGAAGAGGAAGAGGTTTGATGGAATGAGGGCCATGCTCCAAGAGGCCTCCATATAACACAGCATAATCTCTCCTGCGAAGCTCCGTGCAGCACATCAAGGGAGAATTTTTCTCTTTATGGATCCATAACGACACCCTAAAATGGAGTCAACAACATGTACCTGTTAAGGCTCACCTGGTTTCATTGGAAGAGGAATCGTCTGATGAGGTGAATACCTGAAGGTACAAAATTTGACTATTGAATCCCATAAAAGTCTAGGTTATACCCCGATGTGGCAGGTCTACAGTGGAGATCTCATTTAATGGAACTGTATCCTTTTTGGGACTTTATCTGATTTATTATAAACACATCGGGACTTTGATTCGTTTTGCTTTGAGCCCCAAATGTAATCATTTTCTGATCAGTCACTAGAGACTCTTGGTGGGCCTTTTTTGTGTATCTTAAACACTAGTGTTAATGTAAGGTCACGAACCTGCTTAAACAAAGTTTCTCACCGAAATAATACTGTATGGAATCTAATGTGGTAACCTTTACAGCGCCAGTAGTTTTGTTCATAATAACAACGATTTAGCAGAATTACTGCTCCCATCAGTTTATTTTTATTTTTATGCACATTTTGTGCATAATAAGTTACATCAATGTATGGTTTTCTATTTCACTCTCTTTGAGGGCTGGACACTGGGACTGGTTCATTTGAACTATAATTGAATCTTAACCATGCTGCTCATGAGTTTCATAAATGCAGCAATAAATCTGTATAATTTTGTTTGCTATATCAAGGTATCCCCGGGACATACCAAAAGGCAAAGAATGATAAGTTTAAGTAACTTCATATTGCCATACAATACCTGTCACTTTTGTTTCCAGTTGCCATTATTGCATTAGCTCTTTTGGATTCTCTGTTTTGACGTTCCATGTTTAGGAATCGCTGTTATCACATGGAGCCAACTAGTAGCCCTCTTTTACCAGGGAAGCCTTTCCCTGGGACCTGGGCCTGAGTACAAGTAGGCCAGGCCAAATGACTGTAGTCAAAACCAGCTACCATATGTTCATTAGTAAAAATAATGCATAGCCTGTAAGCTGTAACATAAAGCTGATAGTCTAAAGACTTAGCTTGTGTTAGCTACAGGTCATCTCATTGGGAAATTACTGTACATAATAACGTAGTATTTTTCCTAATCACATAACACAATCAATTCTAACCACAGTGTCTGCTGTCTTAGCTATGAGATGATAATGCTTCTATGCCTATGAGGTGCTAGTAATTCTATGCTGCTTAACCAGAAATAAGAGACTATTGCTTGACATGCTTTATTTTTAATTTTTATATATAATTTCTTCACCTTAGTCTCATGGAAATTGCCAGCTAGATGACATTTAGGAATGACCATGTTTTAATGCT
Organism: Neoceratodus forsteri; assembly: GCA_016271365.2. Lineage (NCBI taxonomy): Eukaryota > Metazoa > Chordata > Ceratodontiformes > Ceratodontidae > Neoceratodus > Neoceratodus forsteri. The sequence continues at coordinate 1,011,441,419 of CM028129.1, read as the reverse complement.
ACCATTTACTAGAAATTGTAAGAATATAAGAGGTAGCCAGCAGAAGGAGACCACTTGGTCTATCATGTCTGATCGATATGTATTGAGGTTATGTATTTTAACCCTACACCAGTGACCATGCCCCCTCTCCTCCCTTGCCCCTCCCTTTTCCTAGGTCCAACGCCTTCCCTCTGTGTTTGTCCCAGGCTCTTTTGAATGCTCCCACTGACCAGGTTGCCACTACCTCCTTCAGCAGCTCATTCCAGGCTGACATCACCCTTTCTGTGAAAAAGTGCTTCCTCACATCCATCCTGTGTCTTCCCCCCAGCAACTTCAGGCCATGTCCTCTGGTGGTGGTACTTTCTCTCTTGTTGAAGACACCCTCACATTCTACTTTGTTCACTCCCTTCAGGTACTTGAAGGTCTCTATCATATCACTTCCCCCGCCTCCTCTCCTATAATGAGTACATCTTAACGGCTTTCAGCCTCTCCTCATATGACCTGTCCTGCTGTCTCCTCATCATTTTAGTCACCCTCCTGTGCACCCCATCCAGCAATCCAATGTCTTTTTTTAGGTACGGGTGCCAGTACCTTACTCCATACTCCAAGTGAGGCCTTACCAGAGACCTATACAATGGCAGAATAAGCTCGCTGTGCCTACTACTGAATCCTTTCATGATGCATCAGAGCTTCCTGTCAGTCTTTGTCACTGCCCTTTTGCATTGATCAGACTGCTTCAGATCATTAGTAACTATTACCCCGGTCTTTTTCTTCCTCCGACTTGGCTATGTGCATGTTTCCTATATAGTATTTGTACTTGGGTTTCTTGCCCCAATGTGCATCACCTTGCACTTTTTGGCATTGAATCCCAACTGCCACATCCCCGACTATTTCTGCAGTCTGGCTAAGTCCTCCCTTAACTCTCATATCCTCTCCTGGGTGTCCACCCCTCCACAGAGCTTGGTGTCATCAGTGAATAGACACATTTTTCCCTAAATGCCTTCCCCAGTGTCGCTTATAAACATATTAAATTATACTGGACCCAAAACTGACCCCAGAGGAACCCCACTGGTGGCCTCTTTGGTACTGATTGCTACCCCTCCTACCACCACCCTTTGTGTCCTGTACCCAACCAATTTTCAACCTATCTCACTAGTCTGTCCCCCACCCCTGGTTCCCTCAGTTTTGTCATTAGCCTTCTGTGTGGCACAGAATCAAAGGCTTTACTAAAGTCCAGGTAAATGACATCTACTGCCTGACCCCTGTCCACCACCTTCGTGACATAGTCAGAGAACTCTACTAAGTTCTTTTGACAGGATCTACCCACCACAAACCCATGCTGCTTATTATCTTGCAGACCATTCTCCTCCATGTACCTCACTAGTCCCTCCTTCAGTATGGTCTCCATAAGTTATGGTCTCCAGTATGGTCTCCATAAGTTATGGTCTCCGGTATGGTCTCCATAAGTTATGGTCTCCGGTATGGTCTCCATAAGTCTGCATACTATTGAGATCAAGCTGACCAGCCTGTAGTTGCCTGGGTCCTCTTTGGGTCCACTTCTGTGGAGTGGCACCACATTTGCTGTTCTCCAGGCCCCCTGCACTACTCCTGAATTCAGGGAACTGTTAAATAGAATTATCAATAGACCTGACAGCTCCTCTGCCAATTCCTTGAGTACCTTGGGGTGTACTTCATCTGGCTCTGGAGATTATCCACTTTCAGTGCCTTCAGACCCTCCCTCGCTCTTCCTAGCCCAATGACCCCTATTAGATCTACCTATTTTCCCTCTCTTCTTTTTCCTGCCTGTGGCATTGGTCCATCCTTTTTTTTTTTAAAGACAGAGCAGAAGTATTTGTTTAATACTTCTGCTTTTGTCCTGTCTTCTATTACCCATTCAGCCCATTTCTTAAGTCTGACAATGCCATCCTTCTTGTCCCTTTTTTCTTTTATATAGTTAAAGAAGGTCTCCCCCCCCCACCCTTTCTGCTATCTGGAACTCTTTCTGCACTTTGACTTTTTGTGCCTCCTTTTTTGCTAGTTTTGCCAGCCTTTGGAATTCCTCCTAATCCTCTGTCCTGGCAGTTATTCTGCTTTTCCAGTAGGCTGCCTTTTTTTCCCTTATTGTTCTAGCGACCTCCTTACTGAACCAGCTAGGCCATCTTTTCCCATTCTTCTTCCCTCTCATTTTTATGCAGCTGTCTGTAGCATTTTGAATGGCTCCCTTGATGTTTTCCCATAGTGTTTCCACCGCCATTCCCTCATCTATGCTCCCTAGTTGCTTCCCTAATCATTTCCCTCATTTTATTAGATTATGAGACCATTTCTCAGCATAGCCACTAGTTGTAAATTCTGTGATCCACCTCTGGGCAGCTCCAGCCTGGAAAAAACCCTGAGACACCATTATGTATGTATGTATGTAGGTATTTATTTATTTATGTATGTATGTATGTATGTACGTATTTATTTATGTATGTATGTACGTATTTATTTATGTATGTATGTACGTATTAATTTATTTATGTATGTATGTATGTATGTATGTATGTATGTATTTATTTATTTATTTATTTCAGGGGTGTGCACATACATTTTTTGATACGTGCCCCAGGGCAAGTGGTAGTCTAAAAATGTTGTACTTGTCCTACCCTCATAGACAGACTGATTAAAAATGACATTGCAACAATGTAAGTTACACTGTGTAGTACAAAAAAAATAATTGTTCTTACCTTGTGGGATGAATCTTAACTGCGAATGACAGGCAATTATGTAAAAATTGATGATGTGCGTACTATGCTACTGTGCTGGCTTCTTCATTGACTCTTTCAGAATAATTATTTCTAATGTCTGTCTGAGTCACACAAAGAAACAATCATATAACTATTCATTCACTTTTCATTTCACTCCTGCATCCCATTTACTACAACAAAATATACTGGAGAAGAACAAATGGGCCAAGATTCAGAAAAAGTCAGCAGCAGGTCACTAGGCTAGGGTGCTATCGTAACCTAGTCTGCAGGCTTATTACTTTTATTTATTTCAAATATTCTGAAAGCCCTCCATAAAACAACAAACAACAGCAACAAACACTAGGGTCCTCACAACTCACTGCTGCTGGCACTCCACAGACAGAGCCAGAGAGCCAAGAGGGCAAAGTATCTGTCCAGATAACAAATTAAAATCAGAACTGCTTGGGTGGGTCCTGGGCAGGCAAGATTCTGAAACTAGTAGTGTCTGCAGATTCTGCAGCCAAATCAAATGAAGATTCTGGGGTGCGGCACAATTTTCAATTATTTGTATAGTGACATGGTGATGGTCTGGAGGCAAATAAATTATTGTAAAAGCACAGTAACAGTGAGTGACACATCAACATCATGATGGAGTCAGGCAGGGGAGGCGGGCAGGCCCAAACTTGTTGTGGCATGCTTCCTCTCTCCTGTCTCTCACTGTGAGGAACGATATATCTATATGGATTCCAAATCATCAGCACTGCCTGATGGCTGTACCCATGCAAGCAAGCAGCCATGAAGACTCCCCAGACCCATGCCTTAGCCAGCACACAGTTTTCTCTGGGCACCACACCCATCTTGGCACCATCTGACTCTGCACCATGACTCAGAGGAAGAACAGAACAAACTGAACAGTTTGGGGGGGGGGCTTCACCAAGCCCAGGACACTGGACTATAAAAGCTAACAATTTAATTGAGGGGGGCAGAACAGCGAGAAGCATTAGAGCCAGAGGACAGGAGGCTATACGAACCAGTCCACAGCATTACAGTCCGATGGTGTGCCGCATTTCCACATACCTACACAGGCAAAGCAAACATGCCAAAAAGCCAAGCGTCAGACACTAACTCACCAGTCCACCATGCTTTCTCCTTTTGCTCTGACTACTGCAAATATGCAAAGAAAAGCTGCCAGCTTGCTGGAGGACCAGATCTTGAAGGTTCATTCTTTCCCCACAGGACCCACACAGTCCTCACCCTGCAGCACTGCCACAGAACAAAACTAATATAAATGGCTCCCACACCTCCACTAAGTACTGGCCTACCCAGGTCAACCCAACCACTACTCCATCTATGCTGGCAAACTACAACTCCAGAACAAAACAAAAAAAAGTAACCATTGTGTGGGTAGGGTACCCATACTTTTTATAGTTACACCAGAGCACTCCTACAGCACAGCACAAATATGAGGGATGTGAAATGAAGGATAGGTAAGTAGGGGAGGGGAGAACACAGAGGGCTGGTAGCAGGGTCAGGAATAGACAAACCATCTGTACATTTGACTTTAACAGACTTGTTTACCAATGCCCAAAATCTTTCTCTTCCCACCTGTTTCACTTTGATTTCCTCTTGCTCAAGCAGACAATCCTCAACTCGATGGCACCTCAACCAAGTTGTAACTCCATGCTTGTTCTAACTGGACCTTGATGGAGCACCATGCATACCACTGGTCCTACTCATTGTCATGGCGAGTTCCTCCTCCTCCTCCTCCTCCAAGCTTTGTGGCCAATGAACACATGCCACCAATGTTGCTGTGCCTGAAACATAGACTTTGATGGACGATAAGGACCACTTGATCCACCCAGTCTGCTCATTTCTCTATCTTTTGGATAAGCTGCAGATCCTAGTTAACCAACAGCCTACTTCCTCCTACCCCCCCCCACAGTAATTGCCTTATATCTGTCCCATGCATTCCAGAATTCCCCCACTGTTTTTGACCCCATGACTTCCTCAGGAAGGCTGTTCCATGCATCCACCACCGTCTCTGTGAAAAAATACTTACGTTGCTCCTGAGCCATCCCCCCTCTACCTTCAGACTGTGCACCCTTGTTCTTGCACATCTTGTTTTCTGAAAGATGCTACCCTCTTGGACTTTGTTGATTCCTTGAGGTACTTGAAAGTTTCTATCGTGTCCCCCCTCTCCCTCCTTTCCTTGAGGGTATACATATTAAGCTTCTTTAGTCTCTCTTCATAGGGTTTCCGGTGCAGACCCTGTGCCATTTTAGTTGCCCTCCTCTGGACTGCCTCCATCCTGACTACAGTATGTCCTTGTGGAGATGGGGTCTCCAGAACTGCGCACAGTACTCCACAAGGGATTTCATGAACTGTCTCTACAGAGGGATGACAACTTCCTGTTTTCTACTGCCGATACTTCTCCCTATACATCCCATAGGATCCTGGTTCCCCTCCTGGACAGATACAGACCATCATACAAGTATAGGCCTGTATCCCTCCAGGTGGACCCCCAGTCCCCTATGAAACAAGAACCCTGTGCTCTGTACCAGTTTTTCAACCAATCAGAGAGGCACAGAATGGAACAGTGGCAAAATCTACAGCTCATGGACTGAGGACACAGGGCGAGGGGGATGTGGTCGTGGGACAAATGACAAGATGCAAAAACAAAATCCATGCAGTACAGGGGTAAACTAATGCAGCCATGGGAAAAGACACCCCAAACAATCACTTGTCCTAGGGCTGAATTTGGCAGATCAAAGGATCTGTCCGACAGTTACTTTTGGTCAGCCTCAGACTGGGTCCAGTCTCAGTTTCAGTAATGGTTCTGGTGACACCTTTAAATTTTCCCACTCCATCCACTGTCAAGTGCTCTCTTGTGTCTGGTGGCCCTCCAAATGTCTCCACCCCATCCACTGTCAAGCAGTCCCTGGTGCACAGTGGCCATCCAGATGTCCTCAACCCCTCCACTGTCAAGCCCTCCCTAGTGTCCAGTGCCCAGTGGTCCTCCAAATATCCTCACCCTCTCCACTATCAAGCACTCCCTAATGCCAAGGCACTCCAAATATCCTCATCCCATCCAATGTGAAACACTCCCTGGTGCCCAGTGACCCTCCAGATGTCCTCACCCTCTCCACTGTCAAGCCCTCCATGGTGTCCATTGACCCTCCAAATGTCTTTATCCCATCCACTGTCAGACTCCCTGGTGTCCAGTGGCCTTCCCCTGTCCATACCCCATCCACTAGCAAGCACTTTCTGGTGCCCAGTTCCCCCTCCCACCCTTATGCTGATCTTACAGATGCATAGCATGCTCTCATGAGGGAACAAGCTCACTGGCCCCACCACAGGAATTACTGTGGTGTCAGAACCTGGCACCAACCCACCCAGACTGAGGCAAATTGCAGAGCTTAACCAGCCTCCTGATGCAGATCTCTGAGTTTGCTCCTTAATGTAGGTTGTCTGCAAAGCAGCACAATCAGGACAAAATAAAAATCAATACTCAAGTCGTGTAGTAGATTCACAAAACATCAGAGAATAACTGAGCTGGAGTGAGTGGACATGGAGTCATAACTACTCTTGTGTCCCTGTAGGGTTAGCCACTCCATCACAGGGTTGAGGCACATTGGATAATGTGTGAAGAAGCTTGTTCTGTTTGGTCACCCACACTGTATCTGTCAGGGTGGTAAACAGTGGTCTTCAGTTCTATAGTGCTGCCAGTCTGTCAACTTTCACCAACACCAAATTAATTACTGTGGGGGAAGGCCTGCACTGTACCTGCCCTATCCACAATGTGTCTGACCTTATGGTATAGTAAACAGAGTGCTTAAGATTCCATTGTTGTTAGTCCCTCACCATTCACAAGCAACAAATCCATCATAGTGTGTAGAATCCTGCAGTGTCCATGCCCCACACTGTGTACTGTATATATTGTGGGCTCCACTCTCTAGTGTTGTCAATCCCACATACCACCATCACTAAATCCATCATTGTGTGTGTGTGGGAAGCCTGCTGGCTCCCTGCCTGACATGGTATCTATACCTGTGGTTAAACAGAGGACATCAGTCTCCAATGCTGTCAGTCCCTCACTTTACACCAGCAACTATCCATCACAGTGTGTGGAAAGCCTATACTGTCTATGCCCCACACTTACACTTTTTCTGTTGCTGAACCAAGGACTTCATTATCCAGTTCTGACAGTCCCTCACATTTTCTCATCACTAAATCCATCAGTGTGCAAGGAAATGTTTGTCATTATTCTTATTACTGCTTATACCATGTATGTAGTTACTAGCTTATTGCAACTGTAAGTGAAAGTATATTACAATGCAGTATTATTAGCTGTGCATTTACCATTGGGTATAAGCAATAAATTACTGCTTATTCGCAATTATTACAATTGCAAGCATGACCCTTTAAGGAGATAATGGTTACAGTGGAGAACTGCTGTATGCTGAACCCACAGAACAGAGACAGCCTTGCCATGCACGCACACTCACACACATACAACTAACAGCTGCTGTAGCACACTGTACCAAGATTAGTTTTTTTCCTACATTCTTTGTACGAAGGAGAGTCATAACATCTAGTTTTCTCTGATAGAGTAAGAGTTATGGGAGCTTCTAGGTCATTATGAGAATAGGCCGAGCTACATGACTGACAGCCTAGCACAGTAAGAAACTAAGATATGAGACTTGTCATCATCATAGATTTATTGTTCATCCAAAGCACAACATGTGTTGGATATTACAACATTACATAAACACAGCAGCAGTTAAAACACAGGTCTCATAATATAAGGACAATAAATACATTAAACAATGCAATAAAACAGTTGTTTTACAAAAAAAAAAGTTATGTGCAAAATGGCAACAAATACCCATTATCAACAGACCCGGAGCTCTAGACTAGTAATGACTGAAAATGCTTCCTTTTAGATTAAATTACCAAAACAAGAAATTTGGAAATGAATTCAGCACCAGTTTTCATTTTAGGATGAAATAGTACAAACAAAGAATCATAATCCAAATTTACATATTTTATCGATAACGTCTTTAGGATTTGATCACATGCAGTATTGTAGAGGAGACATTGTATTATAATATGAGGTAGGGTGTCATGGAAACTCTTATTACATCTATGAAATTCATGTGTATATCCAGTGCTAGATGGTTTATTAAAATAAATGTATTTAGAGACAAGCGTACCTCAAAACTTCACAAAAGTGGGAGCAGGGCAGAAGCGGGAAACTACAGACCAGTTAGTTTAACCTCAGTGATAGGGAAAATGATGGAATCACTTCTGAAGGAAAGTATTGTCATGTACCTAGAGGCCAGAGGGGCACAGGACCCAAGGCAGCATGGATTCACAGCAGGAAGGTCATGCCAGACAAATCTAATAGATTTATTTGACTGGGTGACCAAAGTAGTAGATCAGGGAGGGGCTGTGGACATGGCCTACCTAGACTTTAGCAAGGCATTTGACTCAGTCCCACATAAAAGATTAATATACAAGTTAGCCAGCCTGGGAGTAGGTCCCAAGATGATAGCCTGGGTAAAGAATTGGCTGGAGAATAGGACACAGAGGGTAATAGTAAATGGAGTCCACTCTGAAGAAAGAGGGGTTACTAGTGGGGTGCCGCAGGGTTCAGTATTAGGACTGGTCCTCTTCAATGTCTTTGTAAGCGACATTGCAGATGGACTGGAAGGAAAAGTATGTCTCTTTGCAGATGACACAAAGATCTGCAACAGAGTTGATGCACAAGGTGGGGTGGAAAGGATGAGAAGGGACTTTTCAAGGTTAGAGGAATGGTCAAATGTATGGCAGCTTAGATTTAATGCTAAGAAGTACAAGGTAATGCACCTGGGAAACAAAAACCCAGGGGAAGAGTACACAATGGGGGGTGAGATACTAACAACAACAAAAATGGAAAGGGACCTGGGGGTAGTCATATCAGATGACTTAAAGGTGGGCAAGTGATGTGAGAGGGCAGTAAGGAGGGCTGGGGGGATACTGGGATGCATAGGGAAAGGCATCACCAGTAGAAAACAGGAAGTTGTTATCCCTCGGTACAGACACCTGGTGAGACCCCATCTGGAGTACTGTGTGCAGTTCTGGAGACCCAATCTCCGCAAGGACATAGACAAGATGGAAGCTGTCCAGAGGAGGGCAACTAAAATGGTGCAGGGTCTACACCGGAAGACATATGAAGAGAGACTAAAGGAGCTTAATATGTATAGCCTCGAGGAAAGGAGGGAGAGGGGACATGATAGAAACTTTCAAGTACCTCAAGGGAATCAACAAAGCCAAGAGGTGGCATCTTTCAAAAAAAAGAGATGATAAGAACAAAGGGGCACAATTTGAAGATGGGGAGGCGGACTCAGAGGTAATTTAAGGAAGTATTTTTACACAGAGAGGGTTGTGGATGCATGGAACAGCCTTCTGGAGGAGGTTGTGGAGTCAAAAACAGTGGTGGAATTCAAGCATGCATAGGACAGCCATAAGGCAATTCTAGGGGTTGGGGGGTAGAAAGAAGGAGGCTGCTGGTTAACTAGGATCTGCAGCTTATCCATTAGGTAGGGAAATGGGCAGACTGGGTGGGCCAAGCGGTCCTTATCTGCTGTCAAATTCTATGTTTCTATGTACTTGCCCTAGCCCACATGACTGTTTTCCTGGTAGTTGGATCTACTGTATGGGCAAAGAGAGATAACCTTCTAGAGTTAAATCAATTTTATTTAATCCAAATTATAAGGCTTCTCTTTGTGACCTAACTTGCACCATCTGTTTGGACTGGGCATCAACAAAAAGTTTTTGTTTCAAGATACCCTTAAAAAAGGGGCAATATATTAATCCTCTTCTGTGAATCTTCCCAAAGATGAATCAGGTAAGCTTTTAAAGAAACTACTTTGAGACTTTTTAGCCAGGGTGATGAAAAGCCATTCGCATCCCCAGGCTATTTTTTCTTCAAGGCATAGCTTTGGAAGTGGATTAAACTGGTTATTGATTATTTTAAGCCTATAAGCAACCAAACAATTATTTATTATGGTGGCTATAGGAAGCCTGCCTAATTTGGCTCTTACCACAGCATTAGCAGTTGATGTAGGTACCTGCAAAAGAGATTTATAAAAGAGGGATAAAGGAAGCTCTATGGCAGCAGGTTTATTGGTACCCCAGAATTCCGCTCCATAGAGTAGGATGGGATTAACCTTAGCCTGCACCTAGTGCTGGGATAACTGTATGCCCTCCATATTTGTAATTGAAATGTAACACGGATTTCACAGCCAATCTAGCTTTGGAGATCTGTTCTTTCCAATAAAGAGACCGTTTGCAGTTAGCAGTAAATTTAATACTGAGATATGCTTATGAAGAAACTACCTCAACTACCTCATCATCCAACAAGATTTTTGGGAAAGAAGAGCACAAATTTTGTGATCCAAACACTACAATTTTTTTTTAGATTAATTTTCAACGCAAGCTGATCACACTTAGACTTTAAGAGATTTCGCTTCTGCTGAAGACCAGCAATTGAGAATGATAAAAGAAGCAAACCATCTGCATAAGCTAGTATATGAAAAGCGTTATGCATAATTTTAGGGGAGTCTAGAATAAGAGTTAGGTCAAAATAGAGTAGTGAGTCTATATATATATATACATATATACTGAAAAGTAATGGCGCCAACAAGCATCCTTGTTTCACACCCTGAGAGGTATGAAATAATTCTGATAAGGTTCCCTTGTTGTCAAATCTTTTAGCTGTGACTGTATTTTTACATAACAGATAAATTGGAGTTAGAAGATTAAGGGAGATTCCTCTTTTAAGAAGAATGTCCCACAATTTCCCTCTAATTACAGAGCTGAAAGCAGCTGAAAAGTCTATGAAAAGGACATAAAGTTTCATCTGCCTATAGAATCTGTATTTTTTAAGGAGGTGCTCTATGATAAAGATGTTTTCTGTTGTTGAAAAGCCCTGGTGAAAACCTGCCTGAAAAATTGATAAAGGAGATGCTGTTTCTATCCAGTTTTGTAGTTTACCTAATAAGATTCTAGAAAATATTTCCACTGATATGAAGTAAATTAATTGGTCTATAGCTGGAGGGATGTTGAAATGAACCTTTTTTTATGAATTGGGACTATAATATGTTTTGGTCCAAGATGGCAGAACAAATTTGTACTTAACACGTATTAAAAAAGTTGACAAAAAACAGAACCCAGTAGCTCATGTGAGCTTTGTAAATTTCACTAGTTATAGTATCTGGACCCGGAGCCTCATTATTTTTTAAATGGAGTATAGCCTCTACATCATCTAAAGTAATACTCAATGGTAAGAAACCTTCTGACTTCATCCAGTTGGATGTAATATTATTGTAGTGAATTAGAGGTTCATTATTAAAAACAGCTTCATAATATGAACCCATGATTCCTTAGGGATATAGGAAGGCAGAGATGGGATATGAGACTAGTTTCCTTGTAGTGTGCAGATTTAGTCACACAATAAAGCTTCCATATCTGTATATGTAGGGGCCCAAGGGAAACACACAGGTGAGCCAGGAATCCATTTGGAAGAAGTCCTTCACTGTAACTGTGTCTCCCAGAAGAGAGGTAAATATGGAAAAATTGCTTATCTTTTGTAGTTGTTTGCAAGACAGATTTTTTTTCATATATAAATACTGTGCTGAGACTTTGTAATGTTATCTGTGTGTAACTGTATAATATAAGGGTGTATATTACCAGCTATTTGTGTCTTGTGTCTTTATTGTAATTGGTGCCTTCACAGACACGCCAAAATCTTTCTTTACAAGTATGTGTGGGAGGCCTGCTCTGTCCCTGCCCAACATGATATCTGTCAGTGGATAAACAGAAGGCTTCAATTTCCACTGGTTTTGGTCCATCATCTTTCACCAGCACTATATCCATTACATAGTGGGGGAAGCCTACACTGTCTCTGTCCAATGCTATACCTGTTCCTTTGGATAAACAGAGCTTCAAACTCCAGTGCTGTCAGTCCATCATCTTTCACCAGCACTAAATCTATTACAGTGTAAGGAAGCCATGACTGTTCCTTTCCCACATGGTCCCTGATGATAAACAGTCTCTAGCATCTCTCATCTACCCCTTATGAAATTGGAATATATTGCAGTATATTGAAAACTAAGCGTTAATGTATGTCAGTACACCAAGAAATACATTGTCCCAATGTAATATATTATATAACATATTTTAAATATACTGACATAATATATTTCTAACCCCATAGTATGCAAAAATATATGTCACTATATTGAGAAATACATTGACTCAATAAAATGTAATACACAGCGTATTTCAGCATATACGGAAACCAAAGATTCTGCCTCATGCATTGCTTGAAAGCATGTCAATCTATTTAGTAATACATTGTCTGAAATATATTTTTAGTATGTTTCAAAATATTTACTGTATTCTTTGTATGTTACATATATTTTTATATATGTTACATATATTTTTATACATGTTACATATATTTTATATACGTTACATGTATTTTTGTAAATGTTTAGTTTTGTCCCATGTGTGCATTTGCATAACTAATTTGCGTATTTCAAAATCAGTTAATCAGCCAAAATCATGATAATTTCTAGTTTTACAATACTTTTGAATTTACAGCATTAGCTTACAGACTGAAAAGAAAGGTACAAGTTATAAAGCAAGTACATGTAGGATCTCACCCTGACCTAAAAGTGAAACAAAATAGGGCAGTACAAATACCAATCTGAGCCTTTATCAATCAATCAATCAATCAATCAAAATCTTTATTTATCCAGGCAAACATCATTGAGCAGAGCTCTTTTACAAGATGGACCTGGGTAGAATAGGGTCAGAGTATCATCCATCATAAAAACACATAAATACATGTAAATAAGTATATAAACACAAACACAGTGGTGCAGTAACAAGCAAAGGCTTGTGAGGTAAGTCATATGTGTAAGCATAAAAGTATAAAATGTACATGTGAGTTAAAGCTGCACTGTAATGTAGAAACATAGTATTTGAAGGCAGATAAGGACCACTTGGCCCACCCAGTCTGCCCATTTCCCTACCTAATGGATAAGCTGCAGATCCTAGTTAACCAGCAGCCTACTTCTTCCTACCCCGGCCCCCTAGAATGGCCTTATGACTGTCCCATGCATGCTTGAATTCCACCACTGTTTTTGACTCCACAACCTCCTCCAGATGGCCATTCCATGCATCCACAACCCTCTCTGTGAAAAAATACTTCCTTATATTACCTCTGAGCCGCCACCCCTCTATCTTCAAATTGTGCCCCCTTGTTCTTGCACACCTCTTTTTTTGAAATATGCTACCCTCTTGGACTTTGTTGATTCCCTTGAGGTACTTGAATGTTTCTATCATGTCCCCCCTCTCCCTCCTTTCCTCGAGGCTATACATATTGAGCTCCTTTAGTCTCTCTTCATATATCTTCCAGTGCAGACCCTGCACCATTTTAGTTGCCCTCCTCTGGACAGCTTCCATCCTGCCTATGTCTTTTCGGAGATTGGGTCTCTAGAACTGCACGCAGTACTCCAGATGGGGTATCACCAGCCGTCTGTACAGAGGGATAATTACTTCCTGTTTCCTACTGGTGATGCCTCTCCCTATGCATCCCAGTATCCCCCCAGCCCTCCTTGCTGCCCTCTCACATTGCTTGCCCACCTTTAGGTCATCTGATATGACTACCCCCAGGTCCCCTTTCCATTTTTGTTGTTGTTAGTATCTCACCCCCCATTGTGTACTCTTCCCCTGGGTTTTTGTTTGCCAGGTGCATTACCTTGCACTTCTTAGCATTGAATCTAAGCTGCCATACATTTGACCATTCCTCTAACCTTGCCAAGTCCCTTCTCATCCTTTCCACCCACCTTGTGCATCAACTCTGTTGTAGATCTTTGTGTCATCTGCAAAGAGACATACTTTTCCTTCCAGTCCCTCTGCAATGTCACTTATAATACAATATTTCAATATAAATATCACCATGATTAATAACAAGATGAATGCCAGTTGTACAGGCAGAGGTATGTATTAATCATAAATAATTTCCTTTGTTTTTGTCTGGGTAAGTTAACAGTAACATATTACACATGTATATTATATATATATATATATATATATATATATATTTGTAAATATAGAATGCAACATTTGAAATGTAAAAAAAAAAATGTATATGTATATTGGCAATATACCAATAACATATATTTACCATCCTTATTTCAATCTATTTGGAATTTAATCAATATATTTTGCAATATACATAGCATACTAAAGTGGCCATAATGTGTATATTTACAGTATATTGCAATATACTTGCACATTTTAAAATATATTGAAATATATTGCTTTTCCAATACATTACAATATACTTATTATAAAACAAGTAGATTGGAACATATTTCACTATATGTAAATATAGTGTTATTAATATATTTTAAAATATATGTCATTTTCATAAGGGATCATCAGAACTAAAACTATAATTCACTGTGAAATTACTGACGAGAGAGAGAGAGAGAGAGACACACAGAAAAAAAACGAGCAATGTATATTAAGACAGTGGCTGGGATATTCAAGGGGTTGCACATGGCACAACAGTGTTGTACCATGTGCAACCCACTGATGCACCCCAGCACAATATTCAAAAGGGGATGTTGCACTGCACAAATCCTGATGCGCTGGGGTGCACCAGTAATGTATGCGGCGCAAGTGCAGGGGGCGTGCCCATCCATATTCGGCACATCCCAATATTCAGCACGAGATGTGCAGTGCATATGCATGCACACACCCACCTTGCGCCGCACAGGGGGATGGAAAGATCTGCCAAAAAAAAAAGGAGCAAGGCCTAGCCACCCACAGGTGAGCTGCTGTATTGCAGAGTGCAACACAGCAGCCAACAGCTGTGGGTGGCCACCCGACCTCCAAAGCCACGGTCCATCATTGTTGCGTCCCCCCGCCCATGGGCTCCAGTAAGAAGAAACTCCCTGGTGGTCCAGTGGACCTGCTCCACAGCCTGATCATGGGCTTTGTAATAATAAATCCATCCCTGGTGGTCCAGTGAACCTGCCCCCCAGCCCGATCGTGGGCTTTGTGATAATAATTTTATTCCTGGTGGTCCAGTGGACCTGCCCCACAGCTCGACTTCCATTCACATATCAGGACTGTGTAGTACAGTACGGTCTGCATGCCCATTGGCCCACACTGTGGACCAATGGGTATACAGTCATACTGTATGCTGTCAGTCAGTGGGCAGGCGGTGGCTGCCGGGTGAGGCTGCTGCCTACCGCTGACCGGGGGGCAGAGTGGTGGGACTGAGTGGGCGGGTGGGGAGGGGGGTACCACTGGACCACCAGGAATTTTTAAATTTACAAAGCCCGTGATCTGGCTTGGGAGTGGGTCCACTGGACCACCAGGGATAAAAGTATTAATACAAAGCCCGCGATCGGGCTGGGGGACAGTTGCACTGGACCACCAGGGATAAATTTACTTTTACAAAACCCACGATCGGGCTGGGGAGCAGGTACTCTGGACCACCAGGGATAATTTTACTTTTACAAAGTCCACAATCGGGCTGGGGGGCAGGTCCACTGGACCACCAGGGATGAATATATTTTTACAAAGCACGTGATCAGGCTGAGGGGCAGGTCCACTGGACCACCAGGGATAAATATATTGTTGCAAAGCCCACGATCGGGCATTGGGGCATGTTGCCACTGAGGTCAGGGGGCGTTGGTCCCCGACGGTTGCAGCCTGGCAGGGCGCCAGGCACAAGTCACCAGGGATCAGCACATCTGCATGCAAATGGGGCCATAATGACATACAAATGGCCCCATTTGTGCCTTGCATGCATAATGGCCCCATTTTCATAACCACCACTGAATATCATGGTTCCTGCACCTAGCACAACTGCACTTGCGCTGGCGCATCGCCCTGCTCCTGTCTTGCCACTTGCACTGTTGCAGTGCCACTTCGCCATGTGCAATGTGGGAGGCCACAGTGCCATATCCAATAGTGCTGAGCCATGGTGCAGCACTGTTGAATATTGCCCAGTCCACGCCCTGGTGCATCTCAGTTGCACTGTGCCCAGGCTCGCGCCCCTGCCTGACGCAGTCTGAATATCCAGCCCAGTGTCTATGTGAAAGATACTGTATAAACAGAAGATTGTATTTGAGTTGTGGCGCAGCCCTTGTAATGTGCATGATACAAACTGAGAGGTTCACATCTTTCCTGTCCTCTCCTGTTTCTGTACAAATACCCAACAGCCATTAGGAATGAAAAACAGACTGGTGCTTTAGCAGCACTGACTCAGCCCTTTGCCTGTTTCAACCAGCTACACTGCCAACAGCCAGAGCCCTGAATCAAATCACAGCAAAACTGATTTGCAGAAGTATGGGTTACTGGGAGCATGATAATGGTCCTCCTGCTTGACCATACAGCTACAACACAGGAATGGGGGCTAATCAAACAGAAGGTTATCGAGGGGGGGGCGGTGATTAGTCATGAGAGCTGAACTACTTTGCAAAGTCTGGAGCAAATGTGTGGTACTTCTCTTATAAGGAAAACTATATATTTTTTCATATATGGCCAAAATATTATTCAAAAGATACCAGCATTGTCCTCATTTTGGTATACTGTGTATTTAACTCTTGTAACCTTGCTTAGAATCATGTTAGTTAAAAATCAGGATTCTGATTGACTGATAAGCTGTTCATAAAATCTCTCAAGGCCAGATGCACAAACTAGATATTTTCCTTCTGTTACGTGTAGAGAGGTTTGTGTGGCTGGGGAGTTCCCCCTTCATACATGCAGATCAGTTTCACGTGGGTGGCTAGGCTGGGGTGGGCACAAGAGCATACTTCCATGCCACTTTCCAACAGTTCTGCAGTGCAGAGGGCGGTCATAGAGTGCATATGCTATGTGAGGGAGGACCATACAGTAGAAGTTACTTTACGTGTCCCTCTGCCATGCAAGCAGAAGGCATTACAAAGCCCTATTTTACCCCTCACCTTGCATCTAGCACTGAGAGCTGCCATAAGGATCTAGGGCCCATGCCCTGCATTTGATTTAGTTTCAGTGAAAATTCTGTTCTCCTTAAGAAATAAATCAATCCTTGAAGGACTGCTATAACCCCTCCCCACATCTCTTTCTCCTTGCTGAGCCATGTGGAGCAAGAGAATCACTCTGGTGCTTGTAGTAGCATTTGGACTGATGTACAGTGACTTGCCCTCCTCTGCCCCAACACACCCTGCCCCTCTAGTCTCATTTTCATACATATAACTGGGTGTGTTGCACTTGCAAGAAAATAGGCTGGCATCTGGGGTTGCAGAGGCTACTTGTACTGTATGAGTGTTATAGTCTGTGCATTACCACTATCTAACTCATTGCCTCGTAAAACACTTTGGGATACAGTGGAGCTTCAATAGTGACTGCACTGATTTTCTAGACACCTCCATAAAGGTGGTGGATGGCCACTTGGAGACATGTCTACTGAAAAGAAACAGCAGGAAATACTGTGCTGCATGCAATAAGTTTCCATCGGTAAAGCCTCGTTGAAAGCATTCCATTTTTCAACTACTTAGAGCAAAGAAAAATTGCAGCACAGGCAGTATCTTTGTAAGAGAAAGATAAATGATGGTCCAGAGATTCAAGGACAGGGGCTACTGTAGAGGGAACCTTAATAGAGCCATAGAAAAGTTATATCAAACTGAAACAACACCTTAAGACAGAGGCAGAGATTGCAGACTAAGGAAACCAGACTGTTATTTACAACCCAATTTAATGAAGCTCTCCCAGCTGTCAGAGCCATCATTCACAAACATTGGAAAATTTTACAAAAAACACCCTGAAACTACTGCCATTTTTAGACAAAGACCATTGGTCATGGCTAAAAAGTACAACATCTGAGAATGAAACTTGTACAGATATGATCTCCCCTCCCCCTCCTTCCAGACCCTTGATGGTGTTGTGATTGAGGATGTCTCCTCATTTAAATACCTTCTGGTATGGTTGGATTGGCATCTGGACTTCTCTACTCATGTGTGAACACCATCCTCGAGATGTTGTACCCTAAACTTTTGGCACTTTACCGGAACAAAGCAAATATCTCACTTCCTGCTCATAGAGAGAGAGCATCACAAAGATGATTCTACCTATGTTCAGTTACAAAGACATTGTATATAGCACTGCTCCAAGTCCACCTTTCCCAGGCTTTCACTCCTTCTGCCACTTTGCCTTGGATTTCCTCCACAAGACCCATCACTGTTCCCTGTGTTCCTCCCTCTCTTGCCCTGCCTTGATGCCAGGTGACTAGCAGATTGTGCCACCTTCATCTCCAAATTCTGGCTGGGCTCCCCACCAACCCACCTTTTCTCCCTCCTCGCTTACTTTCCTACCTTCTACTCCCTTTGCAGCTCTGACACACACTGTGTCACTTTCCTCCGTAAAATTATCTGCTGGTCAAGCTGCCTTCTCCTTCTGCATCCCAAAACCTTGGCGTACCCTCCCAGTTACTATTCACAATACTCCTTCTTCCCTATCACTAAAATCCCACCTCCATGACTTCACTACTCACTCCTACAGTTGCTGCTGATCCTAGGCTAATCCCACTACTCCTGCTTTCATATTACTCCCTCCCCCTGCTACCCTGATTTATTGGTCAATTTCTCCCTCTGACTGGTCCCCTGGTTTACTTGCAGTCTCCCTTATCTCCCTCATTTTGCTGCCAGTTGCACTTTGCTAAACTGTTGCTATTAATGTGCTATTGATATGCTATGTTTTGCATTACTAACCTTGTGCTTCCACTCAATGGTCTACTGCATATGCTTTACTTTTTATAATTATTATTGTTCTGCAACTGTAGCATTTCTGATGTAATTTATTACAGCACTATCCACATCCCCTTCCCCCAGGACACATCTGGAAATAAACTGTTAACTTAGTGGGTCCAATTCATAAAGCTCCCCTGAATGGCACAAGGGGCTTGCACCACAAGGAATGGCGCAAGGTATGGCTTGCGCCAAGAGATGTGCTGGGAGCAATTCACAAAACTAGTCTGCATCAAAAACAGGCTGCATACACCAAAGGGGGCTTGCAACAGCCTTGTGCCACAAAATGTGTTGCAGCATGGTGCAAAGGGGCTTGCGGCAGGCACAGTCTGCCACATCCCCTAAATTGGGATTCACTAAAACCTCCCAGGGGCCAAAATTCTAAGTACTTAGAAGTGTGTCCTCTGGGAGGGTTAGGGACCATGTGCCACCCTCAGAGCCCTCCCTGGACAGGAGGGATCTTGTGCCCCAGTCCCTTCCAGCCCTGATCCCCTGTTTAGGAATAGTACACACGTCCCTGGTGGTCTAATGGACCCCCCATCCCCGGTGTCCACATAATATTTATGGAACATTCCCTAGTGGTCTAGAGTACGCCCTGATCCCCAATGTCCGCCATTAAAATTCATAGATCTTTCCATGGTGGCCTAGCAGTTACCCCAATCTCTCATAAATATTTATACATCATTCCCTGGTGGTTTAGTGGACACCCCTCCCTATCCATGATCTCCCTATAACCATTTATATGTCTTGCCTTGGTGGTCTAGTGGACCCCCACCCTGCAGACAGTGCCCCACCACCCCGCTCTCCATCCCAACCCCAAACTGGCAAGCGGCACAACCCTCCACTCTCCACCATGACCAGCCACTGACTGAGCTGTCAAGGAATGCGTACTGTGTACTATCACCAGCTCGGGGATGGGACAGGGTGAGCAGGGTGGTGGAGCACTGCCTGCTGTGTTAGGGGGTCCACTAGAGCACCAGGGTAAAATATATAAATGGTTATGGGGGAGATCAGGGATAGAAAGGGGGTCTTCTAGACCACTAGTCACTGTCCATGGGTGCAGCCGCTGCCCCACTGCCCCACAGCTTGTGGCAAACCTCAAGGTGCACTGTCTGTCTGACACATGCACACAGTTTCTGCAAGCTGTGGGACTTTGCTGCCTGGAACCTACCCAATAGTGAATCATGCGCAGGGTCTCTGGCGCATTTGCAATCAGCGGAGCTTGCCCCAACCGTTATCGATCGACCTCAGTAAGTTTTTCCTGGTAAAACTCTTGAAATAAATGCATACATTCACACATACATACATACATACATGCATAAAAATGAGAGCAAGAAGTAGGAAGACAGCTGTTGCTTGGCCCCCTAAAGCCAGGCATGCACCCTTCTGGGAGTTTGGCAGTGTGTGGAGCACTTCTTGAAAGGAGATTTTTAGACACACACACACACACACACACACACATATACATAGACAAGGAATACACAATAAAAACACATTTAACATGTAACACAGAGGGAGTTGTCTACATTCTCCAGTGCCAGTGTAATTGCCTATATGTAGGCAAATAATGAGACTGCTCAAAAAATATCCTTGACCATAAAAGTAGGAATGGGAGAACCTCAAAAGGTTCTGCAATTCTAAAAGGTTCTGATTTGCAAAAAAAGGTTTGGATGCTTATCCAAACCTTTTATAACCTTCATTGTTTTATGGTAACAGTATGTTAAAAAGCTTTAAACATTTTAAACAGCTTTTAATCAACATAGCTGTAGCAAAAAGCAATTAAACCACTGTTTAGTAGTAATAAACAGCATGGTTAGTGAAATGAGATGAGGAGTGAATGATGTGACTGTGGATGTGCCTACTGGAAGTGCCAGTGCTGTAATATGTACATGCTGAACCTTACAACCGGCACCCACCTCAAAGATGATGATGATTTTGCCCTAAGGCAGGCAATTCTCAGAACTCTTATCAGCCCTCATAGTTTAGTAGTTACAGCACCAGTGTGAACCATGAACCTCTGATAGCCAACCACCACAAACTGTCTGTGGGATTTTGTCAAAAGGCAGGCAACTCCCAGAATGCTCTCTAACCACTCTTCTGTTTCTGATATTTAAGAAAGCAATGCTAATACTGTGTATAAAGTTATTAACAGTAGTGATTTCTATTTCTTAGCAGGCACCCCTGTCAATGTTTCTCAGTTAAGTAATGAAGAACAAACCAGAAACAAAAAAACAGCACCAGGCAAGAGAAGAAGGCAGCCAGTCAAAGAGAGCCAGTCAGCCAGCTACCACTTTATGACAGCTACTACCCCCTCCTACTACAATCAGGGGAAAAACAGTAGTCTACTAGCACTGAGATCAATATGGTTAAGATACATTTACCAAAAATGACTGTGCAGAAAAGAATGAAAAAAGTGATTGTGATGACGAGCAAGTCTCAGACCAGATCTCGAGTGTGTAACCAGTCTCCTCCCGAGTCTGATTTTTTAGAAGGGGATAGTGTGTTTACCTGTACTTTGTGTAGGTAGTTTACTAGTTTTATTTCTCTGTCACAGGCATCATGTGTGTTTTTTTTGTTTAGCAGCAATGGATCTCAGTATGAAATGGGACATGAAGCAATGTAAGAGAAGAGCACCAGGCAGTCCGAAAGTGATCAATTCACCACTCTTACTGCCACTACTATCGGGGGAAAATAAACAGAGCTAGCAGCATTTATCAATGTGGTTATTAGGTGCATTTAGCTGAATAATCTCTTTAAAATGAGAAAGTGACTGAGAGAACAGGGACTTGTCTGCTGCAGTTGCTACCAGTACAACAATGTCAAGTACTGGCTGCACCTCCCACTCAGCCACAGGATGACAATGATTTTGTCCAAACGCAGGCAAATCCCAGGTCTCTAATTTTACAGTGTAGTCTGGAAATTGAAAGCTGATGTGTCACTTAATCCACAGTTGTAGCACAGGTACTGCCATCAGTGTCATCTTCTTTAAGATAAGCATCACATATGTAACCAACATTTGGCAAGTTAAAGGGGCACTGTCAGCTTTACCCCCTCGTTTTTGTTAATATCCATGCAGTGTGACTTCTGGCACACACGGAAGTAATTTGTAATGCGGAATAACCTCATAGACATAAAAGTGCAACAAAAGTACCTGTTTTATAAATATTTAGCATAGTCGTCTTTTAGCCAGGCCGTCCATAAATCCACTGACACCGGAATCATAACCCCCATCAACAACGCGCACCAGGACCGAGCGCAGTCACGAAGTGGCATTTTATGTCAAGCCTACTTTAGTAACATGCTGCCCTTATAAACTGCCTAATCACAAATGGCTCCTGGTACTTTAAACTTAAAACCGAGCCTTGTGTGGCTCGCAATTCACTTTTTAAAAACTGGTGCTGTAATCTCACGCATGCGAGGAGTAAAGATGTGTGGAGATCCCGCTCATGTGCAAGAGTATGCCGCCATTGCGCATGCCCGGGATTTTGGCACTGGTTTTAAGAAGTGAATTGCAAGCCACACAAGGCTCGGTTTTAAGTTTAAAGTACTTGGAGTCGTTCGCGATTTATTAGTTTATAAGGGCAGCATGTTACTAAAGTAGGCTTGGCATAAAATGCCACTTCGTGACTGCGCTTGGTGCTGGCACGTGTCCTCGATGGGGGTTATGCTTCCGGTGCTGGTGGATTTATGGACAGGCCGGCTAAAAGACGACTATGCTAAATATTTATAAAACAGGTACTTTTGTTGCACTTTTATGTCTATGGGGTTATTCTGCATTACAAATTACTTCGGTGTGTGCCAGAAGGCACACTGCATGGATATTAACAAAAATGAGGGGGTAAAGCTGACAGTGCCCCTTTAACCTTCAAGATTGTTAGTTTCTTTACATTGTCTGGTGTTAATCTTGTTCATCTATCAGTTACAATACACTCAGCAGAGCTAAATTAACATTCTGAACAGACACTGAAGGGTGGACATCCAATATTCTTACAAGCCAGGTTAGTCAGCTTTGGCCAACATGATTTTTTCTGTTTCCAGTAAGCTAAAGGGTAATCCTCAGTATTAATGTTGGGCTCAGACAGATATGCATCTACCATGCTTACTACTGAGCATGCATCTTTGTAATGTCAATGTCCTGCAGCTGGCACCAAATGTCATCCTCCTCATTGTCTGCTTGTTCTGTACTGTTTTTGAAGCAGTCTTTTGAATTTGAGATGGTGTCAATGTAGTACTGCTTCATAACACCTCATCTACTGTATCAGTCAAAAGTTGCCTGTAGTTCAACTCCTCCATATCCTCAGAAAGAACATCAGGAAGGTGTCTGTTCCAGAAACATGGATCTAGCAATGTTGCTAAGATATACTGTTTGCTCCATGTCATGGATGATAATTTGTCATCATTGCTAAGTCTGGTAAGCATGTTATTGACTAGAGATTGGTTCATGTCTAAGTTGTTCCTCATTTTCTCCAATCTTTTTTTGAGAAGTAGAATGAGTGGAACAACTTGGCTACGGGATGCCTTTTCAGCGCTGGCCTCTTTTGTAGCACTCATGAAGGGTTTTGAAATGTGACACAACTGTTCCAGCAGAGACCATTGAGTAGAATGGAGTACAATGCCCTCCCAAATGTCATTGTACATGATATATTCAATGATAGCTACCTTGTGTTCAAGGATGCGTTCAATCAAAGTAAGTTGAATTTCACCTTGCTGGTCCATACTGAACAAGCTGGAGGTGAGAAATACCTTTGTCATTCTGAATAACAGCAAGGCTTTTACTGAATGATTGAAGTGGCCACACACTTTGCACACTGTTCCCATAGTGGTTGATACTTGCCGGTCATTATCCAGGAAGCTTCGAACGATTAGGTTAAGACAATGTGCAAAACAATGTATATGTACATAGTTGCATCATGAAGTGCTTTTTTAATATTTAGACCATTGTCAGTGACAAAAAAACAAGTTTCAAACTCTGTGAAGAGACCCAAGCACTAATTAGTCTTTTCATTTCTTGTGGAATGTGCTATGCTGTGTGTGTGTGTGTGTGTGTGTATTGAAAGTGAGGTACATGGAGAACTGCCATTTTCTGAAATGTGACAGTTTTTTTGAGCGCTGAGAGATAGTAGTGGTAGTAGTAGTAGTATTGGTTGAAGTGGTAGGGGTAGCAGCAGGAAGACTAGTGTGTGAGGATAAGTTACCCACAAAACTGACCCAGTGTGCAGTAAGAGAAAGATAGGCAATGGTTTGGGTGCTGGCCCACATATCAGTAGCAAAGTGAACTACCTTGTCCTCGGCCTCTCGGAGAGCTTCCCTTACTTGAAGTATTAAGCTGTCATACATCCTGGCACAGCAGTTACCGAGAAGTATTTTCTACTTGGCATTAAACATTGTGATTCTAAGTATTCTATAAGCCTTCTGAAACTCATGTCATCCACAACAGAGTAAGGCTGCAAATCAAGTGCAGTCATTTCTGTTATTTTACAGTTTATTGTCACTGCTGTGAGATAGTTTCAAAAGTACTTGGACTTTCTTTCAAAACTGATTTTAACTTCAATTGCCTCTTATCAGTGATAAAGTTTGATTTGGCTAGGGTTGTTGTATGACTACATGCCCTGCCTGGTAAAACAGAGGACCTTACAGAATTATCCTGAGGTGAACGTTGACTTTTGAATCTTGGCTCGTGCTCATCTCCCACTGTTTCAGCAGAATGTTCCTGTTCACCAAGCGCCCTGCTCCATTTCCAGGCACCAGTGTTAAACTGTTTATTTAAACCATATATAACGATAGGGTGAATTCGCATAAGTTGTTGCATCATTGGTGTGGTCCTAAGATGCCCCTTTTTTTTCCCCTACTAACACAAGTGTTGCAATACACACATATAGCTTGGCAAGCATCCTTGGGGTTTATGTAAAAATGATTCCAAACAATAGAGGTGGGTTGTCTATGTCTAATAATGAGCTCAGCAGGGGCTGAAAGGCTGGGATTAAATGGGGGAAAAAAAAATCAGCAAATGATGCAGATTCATCGGGTGAGACAATCATAGAATCCTCTGCAGCAGCATTGCCATCATCACTACTGTCAGACTTTGTTTCACTTTGTGTGGCTTGTGCCTTTGACTTTTTCTTTTTTCCCTTTTGACACCCTACTACTTTCTTTATCTTTATCCACATTGTTACTGTCAGAACCAGAGTGAGACACAGCTAAAGATAAAGTCACAAGCTCATCATCAGTCTCACCATGACTATGGTCATCATCATCATCATCAGATTCAGCAGAGCTAGCACTTGTAGTTGCAGATTGAGTTATTCAATATGCATCTGTTGCAAATTGAGCAACTCCACTGCTAGTTGTACCAGTAAATACTTTAACTTTATGTATAATTTAAATACTCTTTGTGCAGTTTTCTCAGACGTCTTGCTAGTAGATTCCTTGGATTCTTTTGAAACTTTGTTTGCTGTACTGAGCCCTTCTGACATAGACAGTCTACCCCCCACTGCTGAGTTCTCAGTATTTTGAGAGTTAGCCAGCATAATGGGCCCTATGCACTATGTCAACGTGTCACATAACCCAAGCACATTGGCATAGCTAAGTCCAAATGCAGCGTAGCAGAAGCTCCCATGGACCCTACGTGGCATTCACTGGGGGGGCACAGGACAGGTATGAACTGATCCCCTGGCTGTGCAGACAGCACCGTGCTGGGGGTGTGTCAGGGGCATGCCCACACTCCGCACCAGTCACAAAGGTGCAGAGTGCTGGGTGCAGGGTGCACAATGTACACCAGGCAGACCCCAACCGTATCGGTTACATGCCCCCCAGGATGCTGCTGTGGATTATGGCCAGTATGTTGGGGTACTCCAGATCCGCATGACATGCTGCCCCAGCCAATGAGGACCACGGGGTGAACTGGGAGTGGCCGATTGGGCTCCTGCTTCCCCTGTGCCACCACTGCTCAGTGCACTGTCGGCTGACATCTGCCCCTGGTGGGTGCAAGGGATCCACTCGCAGACTGGGTCTGGGCATCCCACTGGATGAGTGCCTGGTCTGCAGAACACTCCACTGTGCACCTGCATGATGGAGGGAAGGAGTCACAGACAAGTGGGTGCCAGTTGTGCATACTGGCATTTGCGCACCTGTCTGTGGGTGTGCAGCTACACGGGTGGAGTACGCACATTTTTAGCTTACCCTCACCCGCATAGTGCATAGGGCCCATTGATAGTAGTAGCATTTAGTTCAGCCACTTCAACAGACTGTGGTGCTTGTACTTTACTTTTTGGGCCACTGCTTTCTGGGCTCTTGAATAAACTTTTATGTTTATTTCCTTTGCCCTCGGTTTTTGCTTTACAATTTTTTGAAGTACTCATAATGCTAGTCTGTAGCTTGTTAAGGTTCAAAAATACAAGTGGTGGTGGCTGTCAGATTAATTAACACACATGTCTGTCACACTCACACTCACACGCATACAGTAGTTCACAAATGGGATCTAGGCTATAAAGGCTGGTGCTGCAGCTGCTACCCACAGAGATTCAGGGACCTGGCCTAACCCTCTCTGACGCAGTATTTTACTTTTATATAGTTACATAGTAATTGACAGCAAATAAGGACTGCTAGGCCCACCTAGTCTGCCTGTATTCCCTGCCAGCATCAATGGCCACTGACCCTACCTGATCATTGGCTTTCTCCTATCTTTCTTATCTCTAGCATTCCCTTATGCCTATTGCATGCATGTTTGAAACACCCCACTGTGCTACATCCTACCACTTCCTGGGGTAGGTTATTCCATGCATCCACCACCCTTTCAATGAAGAAAAACATCCTCACATTCCCCTTTATCCTGCCCCCCTCTAATCTCATATCGTGCCCCTCATCCTTGTACAACTTCTATAATGAAAGATGTCACCCACTTGCACTTTGTTCAATCCCTTAAGCTACTTGAAGGTTTCAATAATGTCTCCTCATTCCCGTCTCTCCTCCAGTGTATACGTATTGAGGTCCTTCAATCTCTTCTTGTATGTCTTTGGGTGCAATCCCCACACCATCTTAGTTACCCTTCTCTGGACCGCCTCCACCCTGTCTATGTCAATTCAAAGGTGCGGTCTCCTGAACTGTACACTGTACACCAGATGGGGCTTCAACAGCATTTTGAACAGTGGCATTACCACCTCCCTTCTTCTGCTAGTGATACCCTTCCTATGCATCCTAGCATCTTACTGGCCCTCCCAACAACCTTGCTACACTGTTTGGCCACCTTTAGGACATCCGAGATAAATATCCCTGGATCCCTCTCTTCCCTGATGACCGTCAGCAACTCCCCCCATCCTATAGCTCTCCTCAGGCTTTTTGCACCCCAGGTGCATGACTTTGCACTTCTTTGCGTTAAACTTTAGGTCACACACTTTGGACCATTCTTCCAGCATTCGTAGGTCCCGCCTCAATCTTTTGACTCCTTCTGGAGTGTCTAGACTGTTGCAGATCTTGGTGTCATCTGCAATAGGCAAACCATTCCCTCCAGTCCTTCAGCAATGTCACTAATGAAGACACTGAAAAGGACTGTCCCCAGGACTGATCCTTGAGGCACACCACTGGACACTCCCCTTTCCTCAGACGTGCTCCCATTTACCACCACCCTCTGCTTTCTGTCCCTCAACCAATTTCTAACTCAGCTCTCCACTTTGTGGCCCACCTACAGGTTACCCAACTTGTTATTCAGCCTTCTGTGTGGAATGGTGTTGAAGGCCTTGTTGAAATCAAGGAAGGCAACATCCACCGCTACCCCCCTGATCCAACTCCTTCATCACCCAGTCAAAAAAGTCTATCAGGTTTGTTTGACATGACCTTCCTGCTGTGAATCCATGCTGCCTCGGATCCTGTGTTCCTCTGGATTCAGGTGTTCCACAATCCTTTCCTTGAGCAGTGCTTCCATAATCATGCCTACTACTGAGATGAGGCTGACTAGCCTATAGTTACCTGCTTCCTCCATGCTTCCACTCTTGTGAATATGGACTACATGTGCCCACCTCCAGTCCTCTGGAACCACCCCTGTATTGAGTGACTTACTGAACAGAGCTGACAGCGGTGCTGCTAGCTCCTTCCAAAGCTCCTTTAGTACCCTGGGGTGTATACCATCTGGTCCCATTGCTTTGTCCACCCTTAGTTTTATGAATTCCTGCAGGACATTCACGTCTATAAAAGGACTGGCATTTAGCCTTCCCCCCCCCCAATGTTTCCATTGTGTACTTGTGGTCTCTGTCCCTCCTCTTCTTCAGTGAATGCTGAGCAGAAATATTAATTCAGTATTTTTTTTTTCAATTATGTTTGTAGCCCTCAGCCTGGAACTCTCTCAGGCCCCCTGCACTCACCAGCTTGCTCTACCTCCCGCTGTGTTCCCCAACCATCTTCAAGTTCATTGCAGTTCCCCGGGTCGGTCAGGTCAACCTGGAGAGACAGTGGGGGCAGTGACGGGGAACCAGCATTGGGAGTGTGGCAGTGGCACTCAGCTGGGGCCGTCGTCTATAAAAGGGCTAGAGGGGTATTTTCTTGTGGTGTAAGCCTGAGAACCTCCTCCCCCTGCGTGACGCATGTCTGATGCTATTACACACGGCAACCCTGCCTGCTTCAGCTACGCTCATTATGTGTGGTACAGCAGCTCGTAGTGCCCTCCAGTCTCCACCGTGGGTCGCCAGAGCACCAGATAACCCATGCCCGCCCACCCAGAGAGGAGAGCAGCCCTACGGGCGCATGATCGATCTCCCTCCTCTGCCGCCCCCTGACTCCCAAGCTCACTACTGAACTAGGGTCGTCGGCGTGACGCGAAATGTGGCATCCAGCACCTCAACCCTCAGCACCACCAGGTCGGCATTAATTCAGTATTGATGCTTTATTTAGGTCTCTCTCCATACATACCTCTCCCTCCCCTTTGAGACTTACAATTCCTCCCTTGGCCTTCCTTCTTTCACTAACGTACCTATAGAATGTCTTTTCCCCTTCTTTTATCATCTGTGCTAACCTTTCCACTGTGTGCACCTTCGTGCTCCTTACTGCTTTCCCAGCCTTCTTCTGACTCTAGGTACACTGCCCTATCCTCATCCTTCTGTGTCTATTTGTATTGTCTGAAAGCCACCTTCTTGTTCCTTAATTTCCTTGCCACCTCCCTTGAGAACCATAGTGGTTTGTTCCTTCTTTTGCTCTTTTTTCTCAGCCTTATGCACTGATTTGTTATGTCCACCCTCCCAAAATCCAGGACCCTTGCCTTTGTGTGGCTTGCCTGTGACACTGTACCAATGTTAGACCACACTGTATGGTGGTCACTCGACCCTAGGTGACCTTCCACCCGGACTTCCATAATCCTGTCCCCATTGGTCAGTACCAGATACAGAATCACCTTGTCCTTGGTGGACTCCTGCACCAACTGCCTGAGTCCTGTCCCCCCCCCACAAGGAATCCATGATGTCCCTGCTCCTGGCTGAGGCTGCCACCAGGATAGTCCAGTCCACATTTGGCATGTTGAAATCACCTTTTCCTTCAAGGATTATTTATTTTATTATGTATTCCATGTGAAGGAATGCCCACCGAGGCAAAGCTTGTAGATTTACGCCACAAAGCACAGGGAGGAAATGAGAGCTGACTGACTTGTTCAGAGGGAGGTCAAACAGACAGTATGCAACAAGTGGCACTGGTGGCTGGCTGTCAGATTTTATTCCACATACAGGTCTGTCACACATAGGTTCACACAGTGGATCTAGGCTATAAGGGCAGATGCTGGAGGCTAATCACAGAGATTGAGGGACCTGGCCTAACTTTCTTCGACACATTATTACTTTACTTTTTCTTCAAGGGTTATTTATTTTTTTATTTATTCCATGCAACGGAATGCCCACTGGGTCAAAGCTTGTACATTTACCCCACGGAGCACAGGCAGGAAATGAGAGCTGACTGACCTGTTCGGGGGGGGGGAGGCACACAGACAGTATGCAAGAAGTGGCACTGGTAGCTGGCTGTCACATTTTACTTCAGACACAGGTCTATCACACACAGGTTCACACACTGGACCTAGGCTATAAGGGCTGATGCTGCAGGTGCTGATAGCCATAGAGATTCAGGGACTTTGCCTAACCCTCTTTCACACAGCATTACTTTATTTTCCTTCCAGGATTCTTCATTTTCTATTATTTATTCCACATGATGGAATACCCACTGAACCAAAGCTTGCAGATTTACCCCAAAGAGCATGGAGAGATGAGAGCCGACTGGCTTGTTTTGGGGGGGGGGGTCACACAGACAGTATGCAGGAAGTAGCACTGGTGGCGGGCTGTTAGATTTCATTTCACACACAGATCAGTCACACACAACTAGTTCACACACTGGACCTAGGCTATAAGGGCTGATGTGCAGGCCTTGACACTCAAGAGATTCAGGAACCTGGTCTAACCCTCTATGACACAGTATTACTTTCCTTTTCCTTCAAGGATTCTTTATTTTTTATTTATTCCATGTGGCGGAACGTCCACTGAGCCAAAGTTTGTAGATTTACCCCATGGAGTACCAGGAGGAGGAGATGAGAGTCGACTGACATGTTGGGGGGGCCACACAGACAGCATGCAAGAAGTGGTACAGGTGACTGGCTGTCAGATTTTATTTCACACATACATCTGTCACATGCACATTGCTTCACACACTGGACCTAGTCTATTAGAGCTGGTGTTATATCTGCTACCCACAGAGATTCAAGGACCTGGCCTAACCCTCTGTGACACAGTAATTCACTTTTCCTTCAAGGATTATTTATTTTTATTATTTATTCCATGTGAAGGAATGCCCACTGAGCCAAAGCTTGTAGATTTATCCCACGGAGCACAGGGAGAGATGAGAGCTGACCAACTTGTTCAACGGGGAGGGGGTCACACAGACAGTATGCAAGAAGTCACATTGGTGGCTGGCTGGGTAGTAGACACATTATTTTTTTCAGACACAGCTATTCACCACCTAACTTGTAGTTTTTTTGTCTTACATAGTTTTCTGTGCTTTTCTTTTTTTGTGTGTGCACAAAAAGTAGTTTGCAGTGCACTGGAGTATAGAAAAAGAAAAATTATTATTTCTTCCTCAGAGTCCTTTTTCCTTTGTTCGTCACTGACTGAGTGTTGCCTGCTGCCAAAAGAAAACCCCTCAAAAGTCATTTGCCTCCTACTCCTCCCCTCCCCAAGTCCCAACTCCCCACTCCCGGACTCCCAGTCCCCACCTCCACCCTCCGAAATTTTTCTTTTCCAAAAAAATGAACTTTTTTACCTATATTGACTGTTGTTTGCTTGATAAGGTTTTTTTTTTTCTCTGCTTGCTGTTGCTGACAATGAGTTGCTTCTGTTTTAAAACTTTTTCTCCGAGTCCCGATGACAAAAAAGCACAAAGCTGCATGGAGCAGTGTAACAGCTGCTGCTCCTTCTCCGTGTCTCTGTTTCTCTGCCAGCTCCTAAGGTAGACATCATGGGTTCCTAGCTGCAAATCCAATCAGGTGCCATTTTAGGAAGTTGGACAGTGTGCCTGTCCAATGAGGAACCAGAATTTTGTCTCAGGTCTCTTCTTGCGCACATCATTCCCGCAATGGCGCTGCCCTCTGAACTGTTCCCAAAAGCTGAAACTGTTCAGAAGCAATTTGCTTCCCCTTACTTTGGCTTGTTTAGGGTGGTTCAGATTTTTGCCAAACCAGTTCACCCACCTCTACATAAAAGTACAATTCAGACACAAGATGAAGGTTGCAGTTTAGCCAGACAGTTTAAGGAAAGGGGGCACACTGCAGCTTCCTTGCCATTCTGGAGAATCCATCAGGTTTAGCCATCACAAAAAGGAGGTGACCATAATAAGTTCCTTAAGAAAGAGAAGATGAGATGGATGTTGATACTAGGAATGTTAAACCACCAGTGGGGACTTTATGAAGACAACAATTGGTTAGCCTGTTGGCGATGGTGAGATCAGGCATGACTCTTGCTTTAACAAAACAAGAAGTTATTCCTCTAATTAATGTTTTCACTTCACCCTTAAGTAATCCATTCTTTTTAGAGCAGTAAAAACTCATAGCAATTTAATTGACTCCACTCCCTCCCATGCATGTCCACTCACCCCTCCCCCACATTCACAGCAGTCATTGTTAACTTGAAAAAACATTAAAAACTAAGGCCCGCATTTTTAAAAGAGATGGGTGGTGCATCTATAAAAAATTCGGAGATGAGCCACCCACCCCAAAAGTTGCTCCAAACTCCCATATTCAAAGGAAGGAGATGGGCCACCTAAATCGAGATTGGCCGTGGCCCAAAGTTAATGTATACAGCCCAAGTTGAGGAGGCGTGCCCATGAATATCCTGCACAATGGGATATTCAGCAGAGGTGGGCTGCCCAAGTGCAGGAGATGAGCAGCACAAAGTTAGACATGGAAAAGGCATGCCAAACTTGGCTGGCCACCCACAGGCAGACAGCAGTAGTGCAGACAGAAGCACAACAGCCTGCCAGCCTCCCTAGCCCAGTGCCCCCCCAGCCCTGTTATCTGCTGCCCATGCAGGAGCATACAAACTCCCATTTTCCATAGTGCGGTGGACCTCCCACCCCATTCCTGAGCCGTCTACTCCTACCACACAACACAGAGGGACTGCCCTAGTCCAAAATCCCTGACCCAAGTAGATTCCCTAATTGCTTCCGTTCACATAGTGTAGTGTACTGTGCCCCCCCACCTAGCACCAAACCCCATAGCTGTAACATTGGCACCCCCCATATTTCCATAGTAGTGCCCCCAACCCATCAGGACTGCCTTCCACTTCTCCCCAGAACCCCAACCAGAGTCAGTGACTGGCTCAGACCTCCGCACACCACCATTGCCAGCTGCCGACTAATCTGTCCAGGAATGGCACTGTACATAGTATGCACTCAGCCAATGAGTGTGTACTGTGCACAAGTACCATTCTGGACTATTCAATCATTGGCTGGCTTTAGTAATGCGGGCTCAAACTCCAATCTCGGCTACTAATTGAGGTTCTGAAAGGGGAGGAAGGTAAGGACAGTTCTGATGGGTTGGGGCACTACACTATGGAAATACAGGTGGGGTGCCAGTGTTATGGCTATAGGGCAGTGGTGCTGGGTGGGGATGTTGCACCTCAATCAGGTCAGAGGTATTTCATGGCTGGAACTTAGATCAGGGGGGTTTGTTCTGTGTCACTCTTGGATCAGGGGAATATTCTACATCAGATGGGGATCAGATTGGGGCCTTTTATGACTAGACCGTGATTCGAGGACATTTCTACAGGGGACTGGGATCAGGTGTGTTTCAAGTACTGGACGAGGGTTTGGGGCTGGGTGGGAGGAACACTCCACTGTGGAAAAGTGGGGTCTGGGTGCTGTTCTGCTCCATGAACAGTGAAGGAATGGGGGGGGGTTACACAGGACTGCTGTGGCTGACAGGGGGACTGGCCTGTTATGGCCAATTGGGGCTGACCCGATGCATCCTGCCAGGTGCAGCCATGCTAATTAGATGCAAATGAGCCCATAATGAGCATGCAAGAGACCCGTTTGTGCGGTGCATGCCTAGTGGACTCATCTGCATATTCAGGCTAAATATCGAGAATTTGGAAACTGTGCTTCCCCCATTGCCAGTTTTCAGCCTGGACCCTGGATGCACTGGGCACATTGGTGGCTGCCCCCTTTGCGCCGCCTGCCCAAGTTGCGATATTCAGACAGGATGTGTGGTCTGTTGGGATCACGTATCTTGTCTGAATATACCATTTGGTTGCACCAGCGCAAGGTTTTGGGTGGCGCATTTAGATGCCCCGCGCATCCTCCCCTGTTTGAATATGTGGGCCTAAAGTTCTTATAAATTATGGTCAGGAATCCTATACATCCAATTTTATTATACAGACTTGTCAACAGACCACAAAATCAGAGACACTGCATTAATAGAGGTTTGATTTACAAATAAGAAAGCACTAGCTTCGATAATCTTTAATTAAGCCTCTTGGTGGTGTAGTGTGTGTTATGTGCCTGCAGCGAGGCCTGCAACACACACATCATGTGTAGTGTTTCTGAAGTGTTGCCTAGAAATGGACACCAGCTGGCATTCTGCTGACATCATTCACTGAAGTCAGCATGTTCTCTAGCATGGGTACAGGAGGCAGCATTTCCAGCAAGCTTGCGCAGCCCGCCTCTACCACAGTCCAGAATTGCTATGTGAAAGCAGGTAAGATCAGTACTTCAGCACTCTTGAGTTTGTAATGCAATGTTCAACCTAAACTAAAATCATTAAATGACTTAAAGGCTTTTCCTTACAAGACTCATCAGTAAAAAGAAACTACTACAGTACAAGCAAAATGTATAAATATCAGGTACAGCTTAAGTGATTTAGAGAGAGAAACCATAGGATTTTCTAAAATATGAAACTGAGAGTACTGAAACAGTCTTTCAGCTAACTTAAGTCTTTGAAAAAAATTGACATAGTTTCTATCAATTTTAAGGCAAATGATAAACCAAACACAAGAGAGAAAAAATATGCATTACATAATTAGCTTTTAGTTATGACCACAACACTTTATTCCATTGCAGCATTGAACAAACAGGCTGAAGAGTGCTGCATGTTCAAGGAGGTGGGAGGATTTAGTGAAGCAAGTTCAAGGTGGCTTATCATGGATGAGTTTTGTAACCATGCAAAATATAAGCACATGGTGGTGACATACTGACTGCAACGTGACGATTGAAGTTTTATAAAATCATTAGTAATTTCTGCAATATGATGCCTATGTCTGTCTCGGATTGTTTAGGTAGTCAGAAAAGCAAGCCGATACATAAAAAAGTAAGACACTGAAACTGATATAAGGTATGCACTTGTAGAAATGTCACAGTGATATGAATTTAATATCTGCAATGTATATATACTTACAATTCATTTTTAACACTTTTAGAAGTCCCCTAAAACAACTGAGAAGCTGCAAAGTTGGGAGATATGAAAAGAAAATAAACAAGTTGACTTAAAAAGAATGAATGTTTTGAACAGGTTTTTTTTTTTTTCTCAAAACATTGGGAGTTGTCAGTTTTGTGATTTGAACTTGATAGTGTGTCTGGGCCAACTCCCAGCCCTGAGACTCCTTCTTAGCCATGTTTACACTTCGGGAGCTCTGTACTTACCGCTCCACCGCCATCTTGCTCCACTCTCATTGGTGCTGCAATTCACAGTTTACACCGCTCATGGCTCAAGCACCACAGATTGCACTGAGAGGAGTGTCTCTTAGTGGCCAGGACACTGGGAGAAACAGGTCCGCATGTGGATGGAGTGCTGCAGCAGTTTATACCACAGGGTGATGCGCTCAATGCAGAACACATTCTCACAATTTCACCGGCGCAGAAATGGGAGCAGAGTGGCACATAACAAGATGCAGTGAGCGTCCACATTGGCAACTTTGCACTGCATCAACGCATCATGAGTTAATGCGCTGCAAAGAAGGAAGTGTAAACAGGGCTGTAAGAGTGATTTCCTGCTCCAGACTGTCAGTGCAGCAGTAGTAGCATGAATGTTCATAATGCTGGTGACCCAAGTTCAGAAATGAGCTCAGGCCAACAGATGGCCAGCTGGGGGAAGGAAGATCGAGCATCCCAGAGGAAGTTCTTTTCCTCTGGAGATGAAGAGCTGCTGCTACCACTGCAACACTACCACCTGGATGTCCACAGGTGGTAGTGCAGGTGGGCAGTGGATGTTAGAGGTGAAGATGATGGCTGGAAGCAAATATAGTCAATCCTGTTCCTTGGTGCAGCTGCCCCAAATGCCTTTGATGCGACTGCTCCCAATTTTAGTACATCGGGCACAGTTGCAACACTTTCTTACATTTTACAGTGGCTTGCACCCGATATCTGATGCAAACCCTGTAGAAATAGTCTATGGCATGCCAAAAGTTAGACCAGAGAGGAAATGGTTTAACTTGTGGTATGCGGTGCACAGGAGTGAAAATCCCAATCAACACTGGGAGAATGCCGCAAGCCCTGTGCGTCATGTAATCAGCGCACCAGGGGCTTGTGGCATTCTCAGGCTTTTGAAAATTGAGCCCACTGTGTACACATTTTGGCATCTTAGTGTGCCAACATCCTGTTGGTGGGGTTAAAGGGGGGGAAAATGGCACCTGCACCACGAATCTTTGCCGCATTCACGCCTCGACCCCAGCCACTGTCCACGTTGGGACTCCTAGGGAACCTCCATGGCTCTGAAGGAGGTTGATGGTTGGTATCAACTGGGCTGGTCCCAACCATGAGCAGACCAGCTTGTGGGGCTGGAAATCTTCTAGGGTAAGTGGCAGGGATGCTGGAGTATGGGGGTGGGTCTTTCCAGGGGTCGGGAGGATCAGACTGGGCTGCAAAAAGTATCAATTAAAAAATAGTTATTTCCTACAGCATTCAGTAGTTTTAGGGTATCATTAAAGTAAGAAGTATTGCACTTACACCATGTTAAACATGGACAGTAACCAAATGTTGGAGTCAACACTCATTCAGGCCTCTGCCACTTCCGAGTTTAATGAATCTTTCTGATGGTGATAGTAAGATTACTATAGTAGCAAAGGATAGACATTCTTGAACTGCAGCTTTGATATCCAAGGGTGTAATATTTACTGACACTGAACATCAAGTTGATGTTTGGCACATTTCAAAATAAATAGTGAACAAACTATGTGCAAAGGCCAAGCAAAAAACACTGTGAGCCTTTCACTATGGCAAGCAGTTAGGGACATAATTCAGAATCTCTGGCTGTATAGTAAAACACACACTTTATGGTGAAATACATACATCATATAGTGAAATATATACATTATATAGTGAAATACATACACAATGTAGTGAACCACATACAGTATCTACTGAAATATATACATCGTATAGTGAAATACATATACTGTATACTGAAATGCATATCTTATATAGTGAAACACATACACTATATAGTGAAATGCTTACATTGCATAGTGAAATGCATACACTATCTACTGAAATCCACGTACTGAGTACTGAAAATCCACATACACTATATACTGAAACAAATGTACTATGTACTGAGACATATACACTACCTATTGAAATACATACACTGCAGACTGAAACATTCACATAAACTATCTACTGAAACAAATACTCTACACATTGTAACTCATATACTATATATTGAGAAAAAACTGCATACACTATATACTGAAACAAATACACTATATATTGAAATGCATACACTACACACTGAAAAAGCATATACACTATATACTGAAACAAATACACTGTATATTGAAACATCTACACTTTATATTGAAATACATACACTATCTATTGAAATAAATACACTATGCGCTGAAAAATCTGCATACACTATATATTGAAACAAATACACTGTATATTGAAATACATACACTATCTATTGAAATGCATATACTACACACTGAAAAAAGCACATACACTATATACTGAAACAAATACACTATATATTGAAACATCTTTATTTTATATTGAAATACATACACTATCTGTTGAAATAAATACACTATGCACTGAAAAATCTGCATGCACTATATACTGAAACAAGTACACTACATGTTGAAACACATACACTATGTATTGAAATACATACACTGTAGACTGAAAAATTCACGTACTCTATATACTGAAACAAATAAACTATATACTGAAATGGACTATGTTCTGAAACTACCCATCCCCCTGCCCTTCCCCCATGAATGTTCTAGAGCTGAACTCATTGTCTGTTGCATTCAGTTAGCTGCTAGCTTGATGAGGGGACATCTAAAACTGCAGAGCTGAGGTAAACAAAACAGGGCTGTCTCTTATTCTACTTCTTTATGGGGGTTTTCCTTTTGTTTTGCTTGCACACCTTTAGTCAAATTTCAGACCATTGTGATGTAACAAGAAACTTTTAAAACTAATTTAAATGCTGTAGTTTATTCTTTTAAATAAGTGCTGCCTTCATTTACTATCAGACAACACATTTGTATAGGAAGCTAATACAGGATATTCCTAATATACTGGTATACATATGGAGCTGCATGCATTTTTCCAAGTTAAAGTGTTGATTTGTTTTATGTGTAATTAATTACTGTGTAAGTCCAGCAACTTATCTGAGTTGAATGCTTGGGAAGCACTTCAGGAGCCGTGGAAGTGTAAGCCAAAATCATTGCTAGTGTGTACTCTATGGACTATGTTTTGATTAAGTTTTTATTTTAATGTTTTGTTTAATAAACATTTCTTGGTTAAGAAACAAAAATATATATTTTTGATGCAATCCCTCAGTATTCAAGTTCTCATCAGGAGTTTAGCTGGCATATGCATATAATTTGCATTGTTTTACTGAATAACTTTACTGTGAATCCTCACTAGAGGCATGCACAGTCTGTTTTGGGGTTTGAGCTTCTCAAACTGTGTTTTATTCCTTTTTTTTATTCCATAGAGATTTTTATCTCCTTAGTCACCCTGCTACCTCTTTGCCCACTGACATCTCCAGCCCAATCACTTACCATCCACAGGACATATTTGCTCTGAGATCCCCCCCCACTCATATCCCCCGTGTTGGGGCCAGGAGGGGGAGGGCCATTGACAAGGAGACGCATATTCCAATATGAGCAGAGCCTGGTTAGCAGTGCAAAATCTGCAGCAGGTTGTTGGATCATTTTGCCATTAGGGGTTTCTACCTTTTGTTTCATCCTTGGGCAGCCAAGCATGAATTATGCAACTATGAAAGACACATGCTTGCTTTGTGCCTGCCTGAGCCCTCCCCCTTATGCAACTCCACTGCCCTGCCAACCCTCCTCAGCTAGGTAGATGTTGAAGAGCGGGGTGGTCAGACTTCCCCTCACTGAGAGGAGAGCATTCCCCGAGATGCTCTATCATATCTCCCCCCCCCCAGCTAACCGCTGTGCAACTCAATTCCACCCCCAAAACTGGGCCACTGACATGGGAGGCAGTGCAATCACCACCAAGCTGCTAGGCCAGCCCACTAGACTGTGTTTTTATAAGTAAATAAAGACAGCATATAGGTAAAAGAAGAAAACAAACTGTATTTTAACTAGTCTGTTATAAACATTTTAAGTCACATCACAATGTTTTGAAATCGGATAAAGGTTTTGCAAGCAAAATACGATAAAACAATACATAAAGAGATAGATAAGATAAACCTTTTATGTTTACCATCTGCATCTTAGGAGGCATCGGCCAGGATTTTTAGTCAATTAGGGCCCCATTTTCAGAAGGTTAGCGTGCAGAGCTAAACATTACACTGTGGGAACAGCATGGTTGGATCGGTGTCGTATTCAGCATCACTTGATGCTACCCTGATCATGTGCATGTGCATATATACTACTATGGCCATGTAAATGAGTAATCCTCTCCCTCCTACAGAGCACAGTGCTGTATAAAAGGTTTCCTTAGTGACCATAAGTACCTCCCACTACATTTTATACTCAGCCTCTAGGCTTCTAGTACCTAGATGCTTGATGTTACACTTTTTGGCTTTGAACCTGAACTGCCATGTCCCATAGCACTCCTTAAGTTTTCTAATGTCCCCACTCATTCTCTCCATCTGCACCTATCAACGTTATTACTGATTGTGGTGTCATCTGCAAAAAGGCACATCTCCCCTTCCAGTTCTTCTGTTATGCCAGTTATAAAGACACTGAAGAGGATGTGTCCCATTACTGACCCCTTTGGCACCCTACTGGTCACTCTCTCCTCACTGGAGGGAGTGCCATTTACCACCACCTTCTGTGGTTGTGCGCTATCTCAGGTGCAGCACTTAGGAGTGCACAACACTAATCTGAAAATGGGGGCCCACATACCACTGTAATAGGACTAGCACTGCATTGTGATAAGCATGGTTGATGCTATTTTAAAAAGCATTCTTCTGTGCAGTGCTAACCTATTAATGTGGCACTATTTTTTTTTTTGGATTACTAATTGCAACCAGGTGCTCATACAACTGGGGGTTACTCTAATGCATATAAGGTGTACAGGTATATTAAATGCTTTCTTGAAGTGTTAACACACTGCGTGGTTAGTGCTAGTTAATAATTCTGGGAATCGTGTTTTAACTGCACACACGCAGCCTGCCAGCAACCCCCCACACACATACACACACAGTCAGTTCTGGACACAATAAAAAAACAAGCATTTATCAATGCTGAATGTTGATTGCGTTAGTCCGTTGAGCTCGCTCACTGACCCTCTGTCACTTGCTTGTTCTGTTTCTCCCAGTGCTGCAGGCTGCTGTTTTGTACTGAGCTCCTTCCTGCGCTGGCACACTTTTCTGTCCACAAAGAAATTTGCAGATGGCCTGACAGAGCTCCGTTGAGGTGGGTCACTCCCCCCTCTAACTCCCTCATTCTGTTTCTCCTTGCGCTGCAGGCTGGCCTTTTGTACTGGGCTCCTGCCTCTGTTGGTGACTTTTTCTGCCAACAAAGAAATCTGCAGTAGTCCCAACACAGGTCCGTTGAGGTTGCTCACTCCCCCTCTGTCACTCACTCGTTCCGTGTCTGCCGGCGCTGCAGGCTGGCCTCTTGTATTGGGCTCCTGACTGCATTGCCACCTTTTTCTGCCCACAAAGGAATCCGCAGCAGTCACGATAGAGCTCTGTTGAGCTCACTCACTCCGCCCTCTCTCACTGACTCGTTCTGCTTCTGCTACCGCTGCAGGCTGTCCTTTTGTTCTGGGCTCCTGTGTGCATTGCTGCCTTTTTCTGCCCACAAAGAAATCTGCAGCAGTCTCGACAGAGCCCCGTTGAGCTCGCTAACTCCCCCTCTCTTACTCGGTCATTCCGTTTCTGCCAGTGCTGCAGGCTGCCCTTTTGTACTGGGCTCATGCCTGCGTTGCCGCCTTCTTCTGTCCACAAAGAAATCTGCAGCAGTCATGACAGAGCTCCGTTGAGCTCGCATTGTCCTCCTCTCTCACTCACTCATTCTGTTTCTCATGTTAATGCAGGCTGCCCTTTTGTACTGGGCCCCTGCATGCATAGCTGCCTTTTTCTGCCCACAAAGAAATCCGCAGCAGTCCCAACAGATCTCCGTTGAACTCATTTACTCCCCATCCTTCACTCGCTCATTCTGTGTCTCTTACTGCACCAGGCTGTCCTTTTGTACTGGGCTTCTACCTGTGTTGGCACCTTTTTTTGCCCACAAAGAAATCCTCAGCTGTCCCGACAGAGCTCTGTTGAGGTCGCTCACTCCACCTGTCTCATTCGCTTATTCTGTTTCTCCTGGCGTTTCAGGCTGCCATTTTGTAGTTGGCTTCTGCCTCTGTTGGTGCCTTTTTCTGCCCACAAAGAAATCTGCAGCAGTTCCAACAGAGCTCTGTTGAGCTCGCTCTCTCTCCCCCTCTCTTACTCGATCATTCCGTTTCTGCCGGTGCTGCTGGTGGCCTTTTGTATTGGGTTCCTGCCTGCATTGCTGCCTTCTTCTGCCCACAAAGAAATCTGCAGCTGTCACAGTAGAGCTCCATTGAGCTGGCTCACTCACTCCCCCTCTCTCACTCGTTCGTTCTGTTTCTCCTGCCGCTGAAGGCTACCCTTTTGTGCTGGGCCCCTGCATGCATTGCTGCCTTTTTCTGCCCAGAAAGAAATCTGCAGCAGTCCCAGCAAAGCTTCGTTGAGCTCACTCACTCCCCCTCTCTCACTCGCTCGTTCTGTGTCTTCCACTGCTGCAGGCTGCACTTTTGTACTGGGTTCCTGCCTGCCTTGGCAGCTTTTTCTGCCCACAAAGAGATCTGCAGCAGTCCTGACACAGCTCCGTTGAGGTCGCTCACTCCGCCTCTGTCACTCACCCATTCCTTTTCTGCAGGCATTGCAGACTGGCCATTTGGACTGGGCTCCTGTGTGCATTGCTGCCTTTTTCTGCCCACAAAGAAATCTGCAGCAGTCCCGACACAGCTCCATTCAGCTTGCTCTCATTCCCCCTCTCTCACTTGTTCATTCTGTTTCTGCCAGCACTGCAGGCTGCCCTTTTGCACTGGGCTCCTGCCTGTGTTGCCGGCTTTTCATGCCCACAAAGAAATGTGCAGCAGTCACTATAGAGCTCCATTGAGCTTGCTCACTTCCCCTCTCTCACTCGCTCATTTTGGTTTTCCCACCACTGCAGGCTGCCCTTTTGTACTGGGCCCCAGCATGCATTGCTGTCTTTTTCTGTCCACAAACAAATCTGCAGCAGTCCCAACAAGCTCCGTTGTGCTCACTCACTCCCTCTCCCTCACTTACTCGTTCTGTGTCTCCTGCCGCTGCAGGCTGCCCTCTTGTACTGGGCTCCTGCCTGAATTGGTGGTTTGTTCTGGCCAGAAAGAAATCTGAAGCAGCCCCGACACAGCTCCATTGAGCTGGCTCACTCCCCCTCTCTCACTCACTCATTCCGTTTCTCCCGGTGCTGCAAGCTGGCCTTTTGTACTGGGCTCCTGCCTGCGTTGCCACATTTTCTGCAAACAAAGAAATCCACAGCAGTCACAATACAGCTCTGTTGAGCTCGCTCACTACTGCTCTGTCACTCACTCATTCTGTTTCTCTTGGTGCTGCAGGCTGCGCTTGTGTACGGGGCTCCTGGCTGCATTGGCACCTTTGTCTGTCCACAAAGATATCCGCAGCTGTCCTGACAGAGCACTGTTGAGGTCGCTCAGTCTCCCTCAGTCATGCGCTCATTCTGTTTGTTCTGGTGCTGCAAGCGGCCCTTTCGTACAGTGCTCCTGCCTGCATTGGTGCCTTTTTCTGCCCACAAAGAAATTCGCAGCAGTCCTGCTAGAGCTCTGTTGAGTTCACTCAGTTCCCCGTCTCACTCACTCATACTGTTTCTCCCACCACTGCAGGCTGGCCTTTTCTACTGGGCCCCTGCCTGCTTTGATGCCTTTTTCTGCCCACAAAGAAGTCCGCAGCAGTCCTGACAGTGCTCCGGTGATTTCACTCACTCACCCTCCCTCAATCACCCTCTCATTCTGTTTCTCCCAGTGCTGCAGGCTATCCTTTTGTACTGGGCTCGTTCGCTGGGGCCTTTTTCTGCCCACAAACAAATCTGCAGCAGTCCCGACAGAGCTCAGTTTAGCTTGGTCACTCCCCCCTCTCACTTGTTCGATCCAAATCTGTCCCAAACACTGATTTCCCACAGCGACCGTGCTATTCTCCGGCAGGAGTCCAAAAACATGTTTAGACTGGATGTGAAAAATGACAGCTGTACTCTTCATAAGGAGGTGTGAAAAAAGTACCACTGTTGAAAATGCGGTGTGAAAATATTACAAATGTGCAAAGTTACAAGGGTGCGTGGAAACAGTTCAACGCATGCTTGTAACACAGTCATGTAATGGAGTTTCATCACCAAATTTTCAACATAGGGCTTTTAGGACCTCTGCTCATGAACAGTGCCACTGTCATTGTCTTAATCTGTCCCAAACACTGATTTCCCCACAGTGACTGCATTATTGTGTGCGGCAACTGTGAAACCACATTTCAGTCAGGATGTGAAAAATGACAGCTGTACTGCTCATAAGGAGGTGTGAGAAAATGCCACTGTTGAAAACCTGGCATGACAATATTACAAATCTGCAAAGTTACAAGGCTGTGTGGAAAGAGTGCAACGCACACTTGTAATACAGTCATTTGCTGGGCTATCATCACCAAATTTTCAACATAGGCATTTTAGGACCTCTGCTCATGAACAGTATCACTGTAATTTTCTTAATCTGTCCCGGACAGTGATTTCCCACAGTGACTGCTCTATTCTGCGCCGGAAGTGCAAAAACACATTTCAGCCAAGATGGGAAAAATGACAGATGCACTGTTCATAAGTAGGTGTGGGAAAATGGCAATATTGAAAATCTGGAGTGAAAATATAAATTCACGAAGTTACGAGCGTGCGTGCAAACTGCGCAACACACGCTCATAACACAGTCATTTTATGAAGTATCGTTAACAGATTTTCAACACAGCCATTTCAGGACTTCTACTCATGAACAGTGTCACTGTCATTTTCTTAATCTGTCCTGAACACTGATTTCCTACAGTGACCGCGCTATTCTGGGCCAGAAGTGCGAAAACACATTTCCGCCAGGATGTGAGCAATGACAGCTATACTGTTCACAAGGAGGTGTGAAAAAATGCCAATGTTGAAAATCTGGCTTGAAAATATTGCAAATTCACAAAGTCGTGGACGTGGGTAGCAACTGCGCAGCGCACGCTCGTAAAACAGTCATTTTTTGGATTTTTCCACAAAATTTGCAACATAGGCTTTTTGAGACCCACCTCATGAACACTGGCA
The DNA here is from genome assembly GCA_016271365.2 of Neoceratodus forsteri. Lineage (NCBI taxonomy): Eukaryota > Metazoa > Chordata > Ceratodontiformes > Ceratodontidae > Neoceratodus > Neoceratodus forsteri. Next base: position 1,011,397,586 of record CM028129.1, on the reverse strand, counting down.
TTGTCATTTCATTAATTGGCCCCCAAAGGTGATTCCACGCAGTGACCACGAAATCTCCTTTCGGGTCCGATTAACGCAATGACAGTTCAAGAATTCATGAGGAGGGTCCCAAAAACCCTATGTTGAAATTTGGTGAAAAAAGTCCCAAAAATGCCCGAGATATGTACTAAAGTTGAAAAAACACTATTTATTACGTTATACAGCTTACCAGCATTTCCTCAGTTCTCGGTCAGATTTGAAGAGTGCAGACGTGTTCCCAGTCCACAGAAGATCGTCGCACCAAGCTCCAGAGGTATGTATGGCGTGACTGGGGGGTGTCGGAAGGCAGGGTGCACAATGGGTTGGTGCGGGTTGCAGGTGGGGGCCAGGGACACTACGAGAAACCGTTTCCTTTTTTGCAGGTAAAAAAATAAAAATACTTTGCGGGATAGTTTTTCCCTTTACAGGGGCATGTGGCATGCTGGGGTGGGCACCCAGCGTGCCACCAATGGCTTTCTTTTGGGGGGCAGCAGTAGCCGACAGGGATTGGGCACCCAGTCGGCAGGAATAAAAGCGGGGGGGTGTTACAGAACGCCGACGTGGAGTGGGCTCCCCCATTGGCACCAGAAACAATGGGGCACCAAGGCCGACAGGGTTTGGGGACCCCGTTGGCACATAAACACAGTGGGGGGTTATATTGTTTGTGAAAATGGTGGTAACCTGCCGCCGTGTTCACAAACAATATCAGGGTTTTTATATCCCACCTTGCAATGACGGGTCGGTCCCTCATTGCAGCAGATGGCTGACGCTGCAATGACGAGGCGGCCCCTGATTGCAGCGGCGAAATTGTCAGCAGTTGGTGCAAATATTCCAAACCACTGTCACCAGCAGCCTGCAATGGCATTGGGGGAAGCGGGACAAGCCTTTGCAGGCTGTGGGGGCATTGGCCACAACAGTGCCATGCCTCCACAGCTTGCTACTGGGAAAGCTGCCACAATATGTTATTTGCACTGTGCGCAATCAACATAAAAATGGTACATCCTGTCTGTCCCATGTCCCATATGAAACCTCAGAATTTACTGTCCATGCAGGGTAATAGTCTTCACTATCCATTCCCTTGTTCCCTTCCCTTCTACTATCAGCATGAGTAACCATTATACCCTTCACGTTGTCACAGCAATGCTTGAAACCATTTATGGTTTTGGTGCCTGCCATCTCAGTTGGCAAACTATTCCACATTTCCACCACCATTTCTGGAAAATAAAACTTTCCAATATCCCTCTTGAACCTCCCTCCCATCAGTCTCTACTTGTGCTCCATTACCTTGAACTGTTACTCATGCTAAGTAGTACTCCATTCACTTTGTTTATTCCTTACAGGAACTTGAAGGTCTCTATCATATCATTCCTCTCTTGTCTGGTCTCCAGTGAAGACATGTTCAGTGCCTTGAGCAGATCCTCATACAATCTGTTCTGTCAGCTCTGAATCATACTGATCACCCTTTGTCCTTATCTTTCCTGAGGTGAGGTCTTCAGAAGTTCAGAACTCTGAACAGTATACCCCGTGCAACCTCACCAATGATCAATAAAGAGGCAGTAAACCTCTTTTCTTCTACTATCAGAACCCCTTCTGGCACATCCTAGTATCCTAGTTGCCTTACTAGATGCTTGACTGTACTAGCTTGATTGTTTAAGGGAATCATTAATGATGAATACTAGGTCCATTTTCTCAGCTGTAGTGCTCAGCTCTACCCCTCCTATCCAGTACTCTGTCCTGGAGTTCTTGTCTCCTAAGTGAATCACCTTGCATTTTTTGGCATTGAGTTTCAACTGCCAAACCTTAGGCCACCTCTCTAATCTTTACATGTCAGTCTGCAGTTTCCTACTTCCCCATCACTATCTACCCTCCCATGAGCTTGGTGTCATCTTCAAAGAGACACAGCCCCAGATTCATTCTCAAATGTTGTTAATGAGCATATTGAAGAGAACAAGAGTCAGGATGGATCCCTATGGCATTCCACTCTTGACTTCCCTCTTTTCTGATTTGACACCATAATTACAACCCTCTGATGCCCCTCATTCAACTAAAGCCCCCTCACCCCCACCAAAACACTGCTTATATTTTCCTTCAAATCCCTGGATCTCACCCCCTTACGCTGTGACCTAAGTCACTCTGATTGGTCCCCTATCTCATTGGTCTGCTCCACTGATTCCATGCTAACATATTTCGAAACAAAATTACTCTAAATATATATATATATTTTTTTCGTTGTTTAACCAGGAGTAGCACACTAAGCTGAAAGTTTTTTAAAGGAGCTTCCTGGGAGCACAGGGAAGTTAAGTGACTTGCTCAGAGTCACACAGTATGCAAGTGGAAGCTGTGGGATTCAAACCCAGGTCTGGTCTTCTGAATGTCACCAGACTTGCAGCTCAGAGCCTTAAACCACTGCGCTATACTGCCTCCCCTTTATGGGACTGCCATGTCCCCCCAGAGCAGGACATGAGAAAAGGTACACCACCTCCTCTAGATCATGGCTGACCTCATAGCTTACTTGCAAGTGCATGATTTGGCCTGGTCAAAAAATAAATGTAACCCATCCCCCATGGCTTCCAGAGGTATCATCATCTCTGCAGCACCTGTACCATGGCAATAAGCTTGCCAAAGGTGAGAATTTTACATCTAACTTCAGTACCAACATTGGTTACCAATCTAAATTTTGAAAGGCTGCCACAATCTCTTCTCCCTTCCCACTCCTTTGCCTGTCCTCAGAGTCAGTGACACCCCTGTCTCTAACCTCTCCTTCATCACCATAGAGACATAATTCCTTTTCATCACCTGTACCTCCTCTCTCCTCTCTTCCCTCTCCCCTTCCTCACCTCCCTCTCACCCCTGCCAGCCTGCATGATTGTCATCTCCTTCCTTCCCACTATTGTTTTTTTTCTCTCCAGTAACTCCATCCTTTATCCCCGACACACTTCCCGCCCTTAATCCTTCCAAGGGTAGGAGCCCAGATGGCTGGGATAGCAAGCTCCTCCATCTGACTGCTTCTGCAATCTTCTCCCCATTGGATGACCTCCCTAACCTCTCTTTCTGGTGTTCCTCCATCCTTGCTGACTGGAAGGCTGCCACTGTTACTCCTCCTCCTCCTCCAAAAGATGGTGACCCGTCAGGTACGAACAGCTACTGACTCATTTCTCTCCTCCCTCCAAAATACAGGAACAAATTATCTTGTCACAACTCTCTCCCTTTCTGGACTCCTCTTCCTTTTCACCCAATACAAGTCTGACTTCCGCAAAAATCACTCCACCACCTGCTCAGGCTCACCAAATCCATCCATAATGGTATGGAACACAGCCTATTCACTTCTGCTATCTTCATCGATCTAGCCAAAGCATTCAACCTGTCTACCACCCAATTATTAGTCAAACTCCAGGCTGCAGGCCTCTCTGACTAAGCCATCAGCTGTTCCACTCCTACTACAGGGGTAGGTCCCAAGCAGTCAAAAATGGTGACCCCCTCTCTCCTCCCTGCCTTTATCCACTTGGGTCCCACAAGGATCTGTGTTAAGCCCACTACTTTTCTCCATTTTTCTTAATGATCTTCCCCTCCATTTGCTTGTCTGCGTCCATTCACATGTACATGGATGACACGGTCCTCTTCACAGCAGGCCCACAGACTCCAGCTGGACTTTGATCAAGTTCAGCCCTGACCACAGACAAATCAGCTTTTCCTCAATGCCAAGAAGGCTGTCTCCATGTCCTTTGGCACAAGGCACTAGACTCTCTAGGCTCCCTCCCCTTCCTACTTTCCATACCCTGGATGGCTCCCCTGTGGAGGATGTCACCACCTTTAGTTGTCCCGTGAGGTTAGACAACTCTTAGTGATGGTAATGGTATTACCTATATTGGAATATGGAAATATTGTCTACATGAGTGCCACAATTGGGCAGTTGTCCAAATTGGATATTATGTACAATAAATTGGCAAGATTTATATTAGGAGTGCCGAAAAGGACACATAGATTAGAGATGTATAAGGAGTTAAATTGTGTCTCCTTGCCTCAAAGATGAATTCTAAATACAATCACATTCCTGATAAAATGTATTATGGGGAAGGTCCCTGATTATATTGGAAAGGGCATCAGATTAAAAATTCCAAATAGAGAATTACGTTCTGCAAATAGATTGGAATGTGTGATACCAAAATGAATAACTGCTCAGGGAAAAAAACATTTTGTATATTTTGGCCCCGAATTGTGGAATAAATTACCTGGGAAATTGAGACCAATAAACAGAGAACTTCAGATAAATCTTATAAAAGAGTGGTACATTAATCATACAAATATAGAAGGGGAATTGATGTAGTATCTTGTGGGGGTTGAGAACCAATATTTGTTTATGTGTATTTTGTAAGTGTTGTCTTTGTTGATTGGTATGATTGATTAATAATATTTTAGAAATGTAATTGTTAAATGTAATTTGTTTATGTTTAGTCTTGATGTATGTGATTAATGTATTTTAATGTAAGAGTAACTGGTATGGAACTAATGGACCGCATTGTAAATGAGCTTCGGCTCAGTGATGTTATCCATATTCATTTTTGTATAAATAAAAATTTTACCTACCTACCTTTAGTTATCTTGGTATCTGGCTAGACCAGCACCTAAACGTTTCTGAACAAGTGGATGCTATAGTCAAAAAGCTGCACCACAATTTGGTGCACTTTACAGGAACTGTGACTGTATCTCACCTCCAGCATACCATGCTATTATCCAGAGAATGATCCTCCAAATCTCTAACTATGGTGATGTGGTCTACAGTGTAGCCCCCTTCACTACTCTTGCCAGACTGGACACACTGTTCAACTATTTCTGGCATTACACTCTCTGCTATGCTTCTTGGACTCACCATTGTTCCATATATAAATCTCTCTCCTTTTCTTTTCTTGTGGACAGACACCATGCCCACTGTGCCAGCTTTGTGAGCAAATCCGGTTTGTTTCCCTACCCTCCTATCTCTCCAATGGCCCCGTTATAGCCATACCATCAGAAGCTGAAATATTCAAAACCTAGCAGTCCCTTCAGTTTCCACAACCATCGGCAAAGTCACGTTCAGCCACCGCTGCCCTAAAATCTGGAACTCCCTCACCCCAGCCATTCAACAATCTCCCTCCCCCATGGATTCTTTCAAACCACTTCAGTGGTCTCACCTCTCCCTCCTGCACTTGCTCTAGTATCCCCTCTTGCTCTCCTATTACTTGTTTCCAGTTTAGGTACAGCTAAAATTTGGCACCTATGCTTCCATTCTAGGCATTATGCACAAATGTTTATAGCTAACGTTGAAGTTAAAGCCTCTCCAGACCCTTTGCATATCAGTTGTGTGGATGGAGCTCCTCTCCTAACTGTGAACTCCATCAAATACCTTGGGGTGACATTTGACCCCCAGTTGGACCTAGGGAGTCATATCCTAAATGTCTTTAGAACTGTGAACTGTAAATTTGGTTTGGCCTATAGGGCCAAAAATAACCTGACACCTGCTGCTCATCTGGCACTTGCTAGAGGTGTACTACTTCCCCTCCCTTAGCTATGGTCTCCACCAATTTGCCTGTACCTCCAAAGCTCTTCTTACTCGGTGGCACAAAATGTACAATAACATTTGTCACTTTGCACTGGCCGCTCCCCGTCTCACCCACCATTGTGAGCTTTATGATAAACTAGGTTGGCTTTCCCTGACCAATCACCTGAACTTTGGGCTGGGATGCCTCGTGGGCAAAGTGATCAGAACTGGCACCCCCAGGGCTGGCACAGCTTCTCTCACTTCCTGACCCCTCCTCTTACCCACTCAAGTCCCAGGGTCCTGGGATGCTAAAAGTACCCCTCACCCGAACCCTTATGGGGGACAGGGACTTTGTTGCATGTGCTCCTAGGCTCTGGAACCCCTTTCCTGACCATGTTCATTCTGCCTCCTCCCATCAGTGCTTCCAGAAGTCCCTGTGGGGGCATCTGAAGCTGGCCTCAGCGTGCGACTGTCCCAAGCCTCCCTAGCCTAATTGTACTTGGAGTCCAACTGTTCCGAGGACCTGCCAATGATCTTTTGGTAGTTTCTCGTGATCCAATTGCTATCCTAGGCATCTGACTGCACTATGCATGCTCTAGACTGTATATTGTTGATTATATGTACTTTATCAAATTCTGTCATAGCAGTTCACTCCATGCCTTACCGTTTTGTGACTCAATGCATTTTGTTACTCTATGTACTTGCTTTACTTGCTGTTATGTTCTGCTGTATCTGTATTACCTGTTGTACTCTCCCAGGAAGTTCCTGAAAATAGGCATATAACTTGTCTAGTGTACGTACCCGGTTAACAAAAGCAAAATAAATAAATAAATAAAACTGCTCTGTGTTTGATCACCAGCATAGGTTTGTGGCTCCTGACTGTGCTGTATATGCATTGTCGATTGTTTGCTTGTCACTCAAGTTCTCACATTTTGCATGTATTATTCCCAATGTAATTTGTGGTTCTGTACCACTCTGCTCCATGTACTGTATGTTATGTATTTTGAACTATTGTGCTACCTAAGACCTACTTGTACAAGTTCCCGTTTCCAGGATGCATCTATAAATGAGCTCCCAGCTTAGTGTTCCTGGGTGGAGAGCACTAGACACCAAGGATCATTTTACTGTACTAGTTGGAGCCATTTAAACTGCGATCAGGGGTGTAGAACCTTTACATGCCAAGGATCATTTTGGTATACTACTTCGGAGCATCATAATAGTGACCACAGGTAGGGTCACAATATGCACCACTGTGTGCTCAAATTTATTTATTGAAAAATTTCACCAGGGAAGGTACACTGAACAACAAGTTACTCATCTCCCAGTATGACCTGAGGGAGACGGTGGTGGGAGTTACATAGTAACAATGAGTACACACAAAATACACAATATCATACAAAAACATAGGTTACAACTGAATTACACATTAGCATGAAAAGCAAATAATTACAAGGGTAGAGAAGTGAAAACCAGTCATAGTGAGCTTGTGGTGAGACAGACCGTGAGAGATCATAATGTAATAGCAAGTGTGAACCAATGGCCTGCACTATGCAGACTAACAATAGCACAGGGTGGCAAGTGAAGTGAGTCAGCAGGACATCAAACAGGAGGTAAGACAAGAATGGGGGGGAGGTTGGGGCAGGTGCAATTTACAGAGAGGAAATTATGAAGAGCTTGATTTAATGAGCCTGGTGAGGAAGAGGATCGGATATGTGTAGGAAGAGCATTCCACGTTTCGGGGAGACGATAGGAGTGGGAGGCCTGTCCACTAGTGGTGGATCTCCAGGAAACAGACAGAGTTCTATGGTCATGGGCTCTTAGAAGTTGAGAGGGAGTGGCTGGGGGGATAAGATTAGGGAATTTAGGTAGGGAGGGAGGGAGTGTGCCAAGCCAGTACTTAGAGATGAGATTTGCGCAATGATGCAGTCGCCTATTTGTTAGGGATGGGAAGGCTAAAGCTCGGTACAAGTGGCAGCGGTGGGTAAGGTGAGGTGCATCCAGAGCAAACCAACAGAATGAGTTGAAAAGAGTATCCAGGTTGGCTAAGGAGGTGGCAGGAGCAGAGCAATAAACAACATCGCAATAGTCAAAAACCGGGAGGATCATTTTTTGGACCAGTACGCGTCTTGCTTGTGGCAGGAGGCAGGAGCGGTTTCTATATAAGGCGCCGAGTTTGGGATGAAGCTTTTTTATTATGTCATCTACATGGGCTGAGAAGGTGAGATGTTTATCCAGCCAAACGCCCAGATCCCTGAAAGATTCGGTAGCAATTACAGTTGCTTCATTGAGGGTAGTGAAGGTAGGGGCAGAAGGGAGCCTTGATAGCTTCTGACATGTGCCAAAAGTCATGGACACAGTTTTCTTGGCATTTAGGAAGAGTTGGGGAGATTGAAACCAGCTTTAGGTATTATTGAAATCATGTTGGAGCCTAGAGGCGACATCCAAGGGTGAAGGCCCAGAGGAGAATAGAACCATATCATCAGCATACATATGTATAGAAGATGAGGTACAGATGGATGGAAGATCATTCAGAAAGATGGAGAAGAGAATCGGGCCTAGTATGGACCCTTGGGGGACTCCAGAGTATATGGGTAGAGGAGGGGAGACGTAGTCGGATATTTTTACAGACTGTGAGCAGTCATATAGGTATGTGCTGAACCATTTAATGGCATGTTCAGACAGCCCAGCTGATGAGAGGAAGTGGAGCAGGAGGGAGTGTGAAACCGTGTCAAAATCTTTAGCAAGATCAATAAAAATGGCAGTGGTTATGTGACCACAATCCATGCCTGTCAGGATCGCATCAGTAATTCAAAGCAGCGAGGTAGTAGTAGAGTGATGTTTACAGAACCCAGACTATACTGGGTGAAGAAATTTCTGTCTGAGTGGTACGAGGATAGTTAGTCAAGGACTAGATGTTCTTGTAGTTTGGCTAACATCAGGAGGAGAGATATAGGGTGGTAGTTCTCAGGGGGGAGGAGGAGTTACCACACTTATGGAGAGGGAGGACAATAACATGTTTCCACTCATCGGGAATTTTGGCCAAGTGAAATGAGAGATTGAAAAGAGCAGTGAGTGGGGGAGCAATGGCAGAGACAGACAAGTTTAGTAACTTTGGGTCCAGTCCATCAGAGGAGCTACCTTTGCTCGGGTTTAGGGCTTCCAAGGCCGCCAGCATGTCAGTTCTCAGAATTTTAGAGAAGGAAAAGCTATGAGGTGGAGCTGGAGGACTTCTAATGGGTACGGAGAATAACTGGTTAATAGTTGGGAGGGAGCCTAGCAGAGTAGAAGCACATGAGGTAAAGTGCAAGTTGAAAGCAGCAGCATAGCTAGGGTGGTCGGCAATGACAGTATTGTTTATTTGGAGGAGGGAGGAAGGGGAGCCTGTGGGGAGAAAAGTGAGTGGATTTCTTTCCAGAATTTGGATGGGTTATTTTTATTAGAGTTAGAAGTAGAGCTGAAGTAATCAGCCTTGGCCAAATGAGTGGCTTTTGTGCATTTGTTTCTGAGGACCCAGTAGGCCTCATAGTCTTTAAGGAGCTTTGTGCTTTTATGGAGCTTCCAGGCTGTACCACGTGCCCTTAGACAAGCAATGAGTTCTGGGGAGATCCAGGGGAGGTGGTTTCCACGGACACGTACCCGGCGTGATGGTGCATGTTGATTCCAGACTTCAAGGAATCGTTTTCTGAAGAAGTTAGCTGCGACATCTGGGTTACTCTCCAGCAATTGAGGTGCCAATTAGTGTTGGTCAAATCATAAAGTGGGTCAATGTTCAGGGATTTGTATGGTCGGATTTGTAGAGTTTTATAGGGGACTTTGACTTTGTGAATTTTGCGCACCAGAAAATTCATACAATGGTCACTGAAAGCATCTGCTAGAGTACCGGAATTAATGACCCTATGGGTGTGAGTTGTAAGGGCCCAGTCAATGAGGGAATGGTTTCCTGTCTTGTGATTTAGCCTAGTCAGATCTTGGATAATTTGGGTTAGGTTGAGCGCATGTATAGCATTTAGCACTTTGCTGGGTATGGTAGTCCAATTTATGTTGAACTCTCCCATAATATATAATTCGCCAGCAGAAGAGTGGCTAACTAAGGTTGTTATGAGTTCAGTAGCAATATTGGGTTGAGAGCCAGGACAGCAGTAGACACCTGCTACAACAAAGATATGTTTGGAGAAGGGGAGCAAGATTTGCAATAGCAGAGCCTTGTAAGCTTTTGGTAGAGCACTAGAAAAGAAGGAAGTGAAATGGATGGAAGAGGAGACATAGATGGCTACCCTACCTCCTCTCCCAAGTCGGTCCTGTCTCGATATTGTGAAGCCAGGGAGAGTAAGAAATGAGTTGCTGATTTTTTAATTTAGCCAGAATTCAGAAATTATTATTATATCAGTGTTGAATGTAGCCACCAGTGGCTGTAACAAGTCCACTTTAGGGAGGAGACTATGTATATTGATATGTAGTATTTTAAGGCCATTTGGAAGAGCTGAGAGTTGTGTCTCAGTGCTGGCTGCAGGAGGAGGTTGAGCTGGGCCAGGGTTGGGGTTTATGTCACCAGCTGATAAGAGTAGGAGGGCAATAATAATATAATGCAGCTTTGCGCTCTTGAACCAGGAGTGGTTGCATAGCAGTCGGGAGCTAGGGCTTTGGGTAATAGCAAAGGGTGGCCAGGAGCTAAGCACCCATATAAGAGTAATGTACATAGGCAGCTGGATGAGAGAGGTGCAGGGGCAAGTGGGTGAGGGAGACCAGGATATGGTAATGGGAGAGGGGGAGTTACCCTGATTGTAGATAGGGGGAGGGATATCATCTAATTTCAGAGGAGGGGATGCAGGATTAGGTGGCGGGGGGGAGAATAAGTGCTGTGAAGTGTAGGGCAGCATCTTGGTTAAACTGGGGAGTATTGTCATCGGAGGATGAGGCTGAGTCAGAAGAAAAGCTGTACTGGCTCAGTAGGTCAGTGGAGCAACAGGGGTTCTGGAGAGAGCAATGACAGCAGGGACAGTAGGAGGAAAGTGGAGCATACATTGTATTTAAAGGAGGCCTGGGAGGGGTTGGGGGGTAGAAAAATCACAGCAGAAGAATATGAGCAGGCTGAACTGGAAACCCGAATGCAAAAAGGTGCACCAATCGGTGAGCCATGCTAGCCAGCTGACCAATCAGATGCCCGTAGCAAAAGGAGCTGCAGCCAATCGTAGCACCGCTACTGCACACTTGAAGCAGTGGTGAATACCTGGGGAACTGATCTGGTGGTGAGTTTCAGGAGGGCAGCAGGAGCTGTAGGGTCCCGTCAGCAGTGGCGGCCAAGGAGGTAGTGCCTTTTCAGATTTGGAATTGCCACTCGGCGTGCTCGGCAGATCTGGGGAGTTAATCCAGGGGCGAGTTCCAGGAGGGCGGCAGGAGCTGTAGGGTCCTGTCAGCAGTGGCAGCCAAGGAGGCACAGCCTTTTCGGATTTGGAATCGCCACTCGGGATGCTCAGCAGATCTGGGGAGTTGATCTGGGGGCGAGTTACAGGAGGGCAGCAGGAGCTGTAGGATCCGCCAGCACAAGGCGCCAAGAGGCACCGCCTGGATTTAAAGGCCACTCAGGGTGCTCGGCAGATCTGGGGAGTTGGTCCGGGGGCTAGTTTTTAGTAGTACATATGCACATGCACATGATCAGATTAGTATCTGGGGCTGCTAAAATGTATGGTACCTGTTCAACCATGCTGTTCTCCCACATGGCACAGTGCTTAGATGTTTAGCATTCCACTAACCTTCTGAAAACAGGACCCTAATTGACTAAAAATCCCGTGACGATTCCTCTTAAGATGCAGAAAGTAAACAAAGATGGACTATCTTATTCTACATCTTTATGTATTATTTTATGTTATTTTCTTTCTTTTTTCATCCGAGTGCTGCTTTTATTTACTTATAAAAATACAGTCTGGTTTAGTAGTTTAGTTTAGTCTTGGTGGTAACTGTACTGCTTCCCATGCCAGTGGCCCAGTTTCGGGGGAGGACCTGGGTCAAACAGGGTTAGCTTACAGGAGAGATGACTGAGCATCTCTGGGACAGCCTGTGGCAGGTTGGTGGATTATTTTGCCATATGGAGGTTTTCTGTCTTTGACTTATCCCCTGAGCCGTCAAGCATGTAACGATGTCAATACAATTTAAGGCAAGTACTGCTTTGTAGCTGCCTAAGCCCCGCCAGCATTCCTCACCTAGGTGGCTGTTAAAGAGCTGGGTGGTTAGACTCCCCCTCCCTGAGGGGAGAGCAGTCCCGAAGATGCTCAGTCATCTCTCCTGTAAGCTAACCCCTGTTTGACCCAGGTCCTCCCATGAAACCAGGCCACTGGCATGGGAGGCAGTACAGTTACCACCAAGCCTAAACTAAACCGCTAAACCAGACTGTATTTTTATAAGTAAATAAAAACAGCACTCGGATGAAAAAAGAAAGAAAATAACTTAAAATAATACATAAAGATGTAGAATAGGATAATCCCTTTTTGTTTATTTCTGCATCTTAAGAGGCATCAGCAGGGGATTTTTAGTCAATTAGGGTCCCATTTTCAGAAGGTTAGAGGAATGCTAAACATCTAAGCACTGTGCCATGTGGGAGAACAGCATGGTTGAACAGGTACCATATAGTTTAGCAGCCCCAGAAACTAATCTGATCATGTGCATGTGCATATGTACTACTAAAACCTTGCAAATGAGGGATCCCCTCCTGCATACAGAGCACATGCTATATAAAAGGTTTTGAAAGTGCTTAACAACTGAAATTGCAATACTGTTTACTGCTTCCAAAAATCCTGCCCTCATTTGATCTGCCATGCACCCCAAGTGGCACTTCCAAATCTGAAAAGGCGGTGCCTCCTCAGCTGCTGCTGCTGACGGGACCCTACATCTCCTGCCGCCCTCCTGGAACTTGCCCCGGATCAACTCTTCAGATCTGCCGAGCGCACAGAGTGGTGCTCCCAAATCCCAAAAGGCGGTGCCTCGCCCAGCGCCGCTGCCAGCCGGGGACCCTACAACTCCTGCTGCCCTCCTGGAACGCTGCCCGATCAATTCCCCAGGTATTCACAGCTGCTTGCCGCAACAGTAAGTGCTACAATTAGCTGCAGCTCCTTTGCCACAGGCATCTGATTGGTCAGCCAGCCAGCACAGCTCACTGATTGCGCGCCTTTTGCATTCAGGTTTCCATTTCAGCCAGCTCATATTCTTCTGCTGTGATATTTCTCCTCCCACCCCTCCTAGGACCCCACCCTCCCAGGCCTCCTTTAAATACATGCTCCTGCCTTCCTTCTACTGTCCCAGCTCTCATTGGCTCTCCCAGAACCCTGCTGCTCACTGACCCTGAGCCAGTACAGCTTTTCTTCTGACTCAGCCTCATCCTCCGTGACCAATACTCCCCAGTTTAACCAAGATGCTGCCCCACACTTCACAGCACTATTCTCCCCCGCCACCTAATCCTGCATCCCTCCTCTGAAATTAGATATCCTCTCTCCTATCTACAATCAAAGTGCTCACCCCCTCCCATTACCATATCCTGGTCTCACTCACCCACTACCTCAGCCCCTCGCTCATCCAGCTGCCTATGTACATTACTTTATATAGCCGGTTAGCCCTGGCCACCCTTGCTAATATCCAAAGAACTAGCTCTCACTGCTATGCAACCCTCCTGGTTCAACAGCGCAAAGCTGCATTATATTATCATTGCCCTCCTACTCTTATCAGCTGGTGACAAGCCCAACTGTCAGCTCAACCTCCTCCTCCAGCCAGCACTGAGCCACATCTCTCAGCTCTTCAAATGGCCTAAAATACTGTATCAATATCGTGTCTCCTCCTAAAGTGGACTTGCTACAGCCACTGGCGGCTCGACGCTCAACCCTGATATAATAAAATTTCTGAATCCTGGCTAAATAAAAAATCAGCAACTCATCTCTCTCTCACTCTCCTGGCTTCGCCAATATCGAGACAGGACCGACTTGGGAGGAGGAGTGAAGACATCTATGTCTCCTCTTGCATCCATTTCACTTCCGTCTTTTCTGAGTGCTTTACCAAAAGCTTACAAGGCTCTGCTGTTGCAAATCACTCCCTTCTCCAAACCTATCTTTGTTGTAGAGTGTCTACTGCTGTCCAGCTCACAACGCCAATATGTGCTACTGAACTCATAACCACCTTAGTCAGCCACTCTTCTGCTGGTGAATTATATATTATGGGAGAGTTCAACATAAATTGGACTACCATACCCAGCAAAGTGCTAAATGCTATGCATGCGCTCAACCGAACCCAAATTATCCAAGATTCAACTAGGCTAAATCACAAGACAGGAAACCATTTCCTCACCGACTGGGCCCTTACAACTCACACCCATAGGGTACTCTAGCAGATGCCTTCAGTGACCATTGAATGACTTTCCTGGTGTGCAAAATTCACAAAGTCAAAGTCCCCTATAAAACTCTACAAATCCGATCATACAAATCCCTGAACATTGACCCACTTCTTTATGATTTGACCAACACTAATTGGATACCTATATCTGTTGCCAGTAACCTAGATGTCGCAGCTAACTTCTTCAGAGAATGATTCCTTGAAGTCTGGAATCAACATGCACCACTACGCCGGGTATGAGTCCCTGGAAACCACCTTCCCTGGATCTTCCCAGAACTCATTGCTTGTCTAAGGGTACATGATACAGCCTGGAGCTCCATAAAAGCACAAAGCTCCTTAAAGACTATGAGAGCCTACGGTCCTCAGAAACAAATGCACAAAAGCCACTCATTTGGCCAAGGCTGATTACTCAGCTCTACTTCTACATTAATAAAAATAACCCATCAAATTCTGGAAGAAATCCACTCACTTTTCTCCCCACAGGTTCCTTCCTTCCCCTCCTCCAAATAAAGAATACTGTCATTGCCGACCACCCTAGCAATGCTGCTGCTTTCAACTACTTTACCTCATGTGCTTCTACTCTGCTAGGCTCCTCCAACAATTAACCAGTTATTCTCTACCCATTAAGTCCTCCAGCCCACCTCATAGCTTTTTCTTCTCTAAATTCTGAGAATTGACATGCTGCGGCCTTGGAAGCCCTAAACCCGAGCAAAGGTAGCTCCTCTGATGGACTGGACCCAAAGTTACTAAACTAGTCTGCCTCTGCCATTGCTCCCCCACTCAGTGCTCTTTTCAATCTCTCGTTTCACGTGGCTGAAATTCCCCGTGAGTGGAAACATGCTATTGTCTTCCCTCTCCATAAGTATGGTGACTACTCCTCCTCCCCTAAGAACTACCACCCTATATCTCTCCTCCTGACGTTATCCAAACTAAAAGAACATCTAGTCCATGACTAACTATCCTCTTACCTCTCAGACAGAAATTTCTTCACCCAATATCAATCTGGGTTCCGTAAACATCACTCTACTACTACCTCGCTGCTTTGAATCACTGATACGATCCTGACAGGCATGGTTGTGGTCACATAACCACTGCCATTTTTATTGATCTTGCTAAAGCTTTGACGGTTTCCTCCCTCTCCTCTCCTCCCTCTCATCAGCTGGCCTGTCTGAACATGCCATTAAATGGTTCAAGCAGCATACCTATGACTGCTCACAGTCTGTAAAATATCCGACTCATCTCCCCTCCTCTACCCATATATTCTGAGTCCTCAAGGGTCCATACTAGGCCGATTCTCTTCTCCATCTTTCTGAATGATCTTCCATCCATCTGTACCTCATCTTCTATACATATGTATGCTCATGATCGGTTCTATTCTCCTCTAGGCCCTCACCCTTGGATGTAGCCTCAGGCACAACGTGATTTCAATAACACTTAGAGCTGGTTTCAATCTCCCCAACTCTTCCTAAATGCCAAAGAAAACTGTGTCCATGACTTCTGGCACACATCAGAAGCTATCAAGGCTCCCTTCTGCCCCCTACCTTCACTACCTCTCGGCGAGACAGCATAATCGCTACCGAATCTCCAGGATCTGGGCGTTTGGCTGGATAAACATCTCACCTTCTTGGCCCATGTAGATGCCATAATAAAAACTTCATCCCAAAATCGTGTTATATATAGAAACTGCTCCTGCCTCCGCCACAGGCAAGGCAGAAACTGATCAAAAATGATCCTCCCAGTTTTTGACCTTTGCGATGTTGTTTATTTCTCTGCTCCTGCCACCTCCTTAGCCAACCTGGATACTCTTTTTCAACTCATTTCTGTCCGGTTGCTCTGGATGCCTCACCTTACCCACACGCTGCCACTTGTACTGAGCTTTAGCCTTCCCTAACAAATAGGTGACTGCATCATTGTGCAAATCTCATCTCTAAGTTATAACAGCACCTCCTCACCCTAAATTCCTAATCTCCTCCCCACCCATTCCCTCTCAACTTCTAGAGCCGCGAGGCATAGAACTCTGTCTGTTCCCTGGAGATCCACGCTGAGTGGACAGACCTCCCTACTATCATCTCCCAAATGTGGAATGCTCTTCCAAACATATCGATCCTACTATGCCTGGCTCATTAAATCAAGCTCTTCAATTTCCTCTCTGTAAATTACACTGCCCTAGCTCCCTCCCTTTTTGTCCTACATCCTGTTTGATGCCTTGCCGACTCACTTCACTTGCCACCCTGTGCTATTCTTAGTCTGCATAGTGCAGGCCATTGAGTTCACTTATATTACATTCGCTCTCTCTCTGTCTCACCACAAGCTCACTGCGACTGGTTTCACTTCTCTACCCTTGTAATTATTGCTTTTCATGCTAATGTGTAATTCAGTTGTAACCTATGTTTTGTATGATATTGTGTATTTTGTGTGTACTCATTGTTACTATGTAATTCCCACCACCCTCTCCCCCAGGTCGTACCGGGAGATGAGCAACTAGTTCAGTGTACCTTCCGTGGTGAAACTTTTCCATAAATAAATTAATTTGAGCACACAGTGGTACATATTGTGACCCTACCTGAGGTCACCATTATGATGCTCCCAAGTAGTATACCAAAATGATCCTTGGCATGTAAAGGTTCTCAACCCCTGATCACAGTTTAAATGGCTCCAATTAGTATAGTAAAATGATCCTTGGTGTCTAGTGCTCCCCACCCAGGAATACTAACTGAGAGCTCATTTCTAGATACATCCTGGGAAGGGAACTTGTACAAATGGGTCTTAGGTAGCACAATAGTTCAAAATACATAACATACATGGAGCAGAGTGGTTACAGAACCACAAATTACATTGGGAATAATACATGCAAGATGTGAGAACTTGAGTGACAAGCAAATAATCGACAACGCATATACAGCACAGTCAGGAGCCACAAACCTATGCTGGCGATCAAACACAGAGCAGTTTTATTTATTTATTTATTTAGCTTTTGTTAACCAGGTAGGTACACAAGACAAGCTATATGCTTATTTTCAGGAACTTCCCGGGAGAGTACAACAGGTAATACAGATACATCAGAACATAACAGCAAGTAAAGCAAGTACATAGAGTAACAAAATGCATTGAGTCACAAAATGGTAAGGCATAGCATGAACTGCTATGACAGAAATTGATAAAATACATATAATCAAATATATAGTCTAGAGCATACATGGTGCAGTCAGATGCCTGGAAAGCAATTGGATCAGAAATGACAAAAGATCATTGGCAGGTCCTCAGAACAGTTGGGCTCCAAGTACAATTAGGCTAGGAAGGCTTGGGACATTCACTAAAATGCGACTTCAGATGCCCCCACAGGGACTTCCAGAAGCACTGATGGGAGGAGGCAGAATGAACATGGTCAGGAAAGGAGTTACAGAGCCTAGGAGCACATGCAATAAAGTCCTTGTCCCCCATAAGGGTTCAGGTGAGGGGTACTTTTAACATCCAAGGACCCTGGGGCCTGAGTGGGTAAGAGGAGGGGTCAGGAGGTGAGAGAAGCTGTGCCAGCCCTGGGGGGGTGCCAGTTCTGATCACTTTGCCCACAAGGCATCCCAGCCCAAAGTTCAGGTGATTGGTCAGGGAAAGCCAACCTAGTTTATCATAAAGCTCACAATGGTGGGTGAGACAGGGGTGTGCCAGGTGCAAGCGACAGATGTTGTTATACGTTGTGTGCCACCGAGTAAGAAGAGCTTTGGGGGTACATGCAAATTGGTGGAGACCATAGCTAAGGAAGGGAAGTAGTATACCTCTAGCAAGTGCCAGATGAGCAGCAGGTGTCAGGTTATTTTTGGCCCTATAGGCCAGACCCAATTTACAGTTCACAGTTCTACCGATATTTAGGATAAGACTCCCTAGGTTCAACTGGGGGTCAAGTGTCACCCCAAGGTATTTTATGGAGTTCACAGTTAGGAGGTGAGCTCCATCCACACAACTGATACACAAAGTGGCTGGAGAGGATTTTACTTCAATGTTAGCTAAAAACATTTGTGCATAATGCCTAGAGTGGAAGCATAGGTGCCAAATTTTAGCTGTACCTAAACTGAAAACAAGTAATAGGAGAGCAAGAGGGAAAACTAGAGCAAGTGCAGGAGGGAGAGGTGAGACCACTGAAGTGGTTTGAAAGAATCCATTGGAGGGAGATTGTTGAATGGCTGGGGTGAGGAGTTCCAGATTTTAGGGCAGCGGTGACTGAGGCGACTTTGCCGATGGTTGTGCCAAACTGAAGGGACTGCTAGGGTTCGAATATTATTTCAGTTTCTGATGGAGGTATGGCTATACGGGGCTATCGGAGATAAGGAGGTAGAAACAAACCAGATTGCCCACAAAGCTGGCACAGTGAAGCATGGTGTCTGTCCACAAGAAAAGAAAGGGAGAGAGATTTATATATAGAACAATGGTGAGTCCAAGAAGGATAGTCGAGAGTGTAATGGCAGAAATAGTTGAAGAGTCTGTCCAGTCTGGCAAGGGTAGTGAAGGGGGCTACGCTGTAGACCACATCACCATAGTCAGAGATTTAGAGGATCATTCTCTGGATAATAGCATGGTATGCTGTCACAGTTCCTGTAAAGTGCACCAAATTGTGGTGCAGATTTTTGACTATAGCATCCACTTGTTCAGAAACATTTAGGTGCTGGTCTAGCCAGATACCAAGATAACTAAAGGTGGTAACATCCTCCACAGGGGAGCCATCCAGGGTATGGAAAGTAGGAAGGGGAGGGAGCCTAGATAGTCTGGTGCCTTGTGCCAAAGGACATGGAGACAGCCTTCTTGACATTCAGGAAAAGCTGATTTGTGTGTGTTCGGGGCTGAACTTGATCAAAGTCCAGCTGGAGTCTGTGGGCCTGCTGTGAAGAGGACCGTGTCATCCATGTACATGTGAATGGATGCAGACAAGCATATGGAGGGAGATCATTAAGGAAAATGGAGAAAAGTAGTAGGCTAAACAGATCCTTGTGGGACCCAAGTGGATACAGGCAGGGAGGAGGCGGGTCACCACTTTTGACTGCTTGGGACCTACCCCTGGTAGGAGTGGAACAGCTGATGGCTAAGTCAGAGGCCTGCAGCCTGGAGTTTGACTAATAATTGGGTGGTGAGACAGGACAGGATGCTTTTGGCTAGATCGATGAAGATAGCAGAAGTGAATAGAGCTGTGATCCATACCATTATGGAAGGATTTGATGAGCCTGAGCAGGTGGTGGTGTGATTTTGTGGAAGTCAGAACTTGTATTGGGTGAAAAGAAGAGAGTCAGAGAGGCAGAGAGTTGTGACAAGATAATTTGTTCCTGTATTTTGGAGGAGAGAGAAATGAGTCAGTAGCTGTTAGTGCCTAACGGTCACCATCTTTGGAGGAGGAGGAGTAGCAGTGGCAGCCTTCCAGTCAGCAGGGATGGAGGAACACCAGAAAAGAGGTTAGGAGGTCATCCAATAGGGAGAGATTGCAGAAGCAGTCAGATGGAAAAGCTTGCTATACCAGCCAGCATGGGCAGACTGGATGGGCCTTGCGGTCCTTATCTGCCGTCAACTTCTATGTTTCTATGTTTCAGCCATCTGGGCTCCTACCCTTGGAAGGATTAAGGGCGGGAAGTGTGTTGGGGATAAAGGATGGAGTTACTGGAGAGAAAAAAAAACAATAGTGGGAAGGAAGGAGATGACAATCAGGCAGGCTGGCAGGGGTGAGAGGGAGTTGAGGAAGGGGAGAGGGAGGAGAGGAGGTACAGGTGATGAAAGGGAATTACATCTCTATGGTGATGAAGGAGAGGTTAGAGACAGGGGTGTCACTGACTCTGAGGGACAGGCAAAGGGTGGGAATGGAGAAGAGATTGTGGCAGCCTTTCAAAATTTAGACAGGTAACCAATGTTGGTACTGAAGTTAGATGTAAAATTCTCACCTTTGGCAAGCTTATTGCCATGGTACAGGTGCTGAGGAGATGATGATACCTCTGGAAGCCATGGGGGATGGGTTACATTTATTTTTTGACCAGGCCAAATCATGCACTTGCAAGTAAGCTATGAGGTCAGCCATGATCTAGGGGAGGTGGTGTACCTTTTCTCATGTCCTGCTCTGGGGGGGCATGGCAGTCCCATAAAGGGGAGGCAGTATACTCGCAGTGGTTTAAGGCTCTGAGCTGCAAGTCTGGTGACATCCAGCAGACCAGACCTGGGTTTGAATCCCACAGCTTCCACTTGCATACTGTGTGACTCTGAGCAAGTCACTTAACTTCCCTGTGCTCCCAGGTCACTCCTGTAAGAAAGCTTCCAGCTTAGTATGCTACTCCTGGTTAAACAACTAAAAAAAAAATATATTTATTTAGAGTAATTTGGTTTTGAAATATGTTAGCATGGAATCAGTGGAGCAGACCAATGAGATAGGGGACCAATCAAAGGGACTTAGGTCACAGCACGAGGGGTGAGGTCCAGGGATTTGAAGGAAAATATAAGCAGTGTTT
Organism: Neoceratodus forsteri; assembly: GCA_016271365.2. NCBI lineage: Eukaryota > Metazoa > Chordata > Ceratodontiformes > Ceratodontidae > Neoceratodus > Neoceratodus forsteri. Next base: position 1,011,377,210 of record CM028129.1, on the reverse strand, counting down.
TGGTGGGGTGAGGGGCTTTAGTTGAATGAGGGGCATCAGAGGGTTGTGGTTATGGTGTAAAATCAGAAAAGAGGGAAGTTAAGAGTGGAATGCCATAGGGATCCATCCTGACTCTTGTTCTCTTCAATATGCTCATTAACAATGTTTGAGAATGAATCGGGGGCTGTGTCTCTTTGAAGATGACACCAAGCTCATGGGAGGGTAGATAGTGATGGGGAAGTAGGAAACTGCATACTGACATGTAAAGATTAGAGAGGTGGCCTAAGGTTTTGCAGTTGAAACTCAATGCCAAAAAGTGCAAGGTGATTCCTTGGGAGACAAGAACCCGGACGAGTACTGGATAGGAGGGTAGAGCTGAGCACTAAAGCTGAAAAGGGACCTAGTATTCATCATTAATGATTCCATAAACAATCAAGCTAGTACAGTCAAGCATCTAGTAAGGCAACTAGGATACTAGGATGTGCCAGAAGCGGTTCTGATAGTAGAAGAAAAGAGGTTTACTGCCTCTTTATTGATCGTTGGTGAGGCTGCACTGAGTATACTGTTCAGAGTTCTGAACTTCTGAAGACCTCACCTCAGGAAAGATAAGTACAAAGGGTGATCAGGGTGATTCAGAGCTGACAGAACAGATTGTATGAGGATCTGCTCAAGGCACTGAACATGTCTTCACTGGAGAACAGACAAGAGAGGAATGATATGATAGAGACCTTCAAGTTCCTGTAAGGAATAAACAAGGTGAATGGAGAACTACTTAGCATGAGCAACAATTCAAGGTTATGAGGACACAAGTAGAGACTGATGGGAGGGAGATTCAAGAGGGATATTGGAAAGTTTTATTTTCCAGAAATGGTGGTGGAAATGTGGAATAGTTTGCCAAATGAGATGGCAGGCCCCAAAACCATGAATGGTTTCAAGCATGGCTCTGACAAAGTGAAGGGTATAATGGTTACTCAGGCTGATAGTAGTAGGGAGGGGAACAAGGGAGTGGATAGTGAAGGCTATTACCCTGCATGAACAGTAGGTTCTGAAGTTTAATATGGGAAATGGGGCAGACAGGATGTACCATTTTTATGTTGATTGCGCACAGTGCAAATAACATATTGCAGGCTGCTGGTGACAGTAGTTTGGAATATTTGCACCAAGTACTGACAATTTCGCCGCTGCAATCAGGGGCTGCCTCATCATTGCAGCGTCAGCCATCTGCTGCAATGAGGAAGTGACCCGTCATTGCAGGGTGAGATGTAAAAACCCTGATATTGTTTTGTGAACAAAAGGCGGCAGGTTGCTGCCGTTCCACCAACCTCTTTCCACCGTGTTTATGTGCCAGCGGGGTCCCCAAACCCCGTCGGCCTCGTGCTTCATTATTTCTGGTGCTGACGGGGCCCACTCCCGTCGGCATTCTATAACTACCCCCGCTTTTATTCCTGCCGACGGGGTGCCCAATCCCGTCGACTCAGCTGCCCCAAAAGAAAGCCATTGGTGGTATGCTGGGTGCCCATCCCAGCATGCCACATGCCCCTGTAAAGGGAAAAACAGTCCCGTGAAGTATTTTTTTTTTACCTGCAAAAAAGGAAACAGTTTCTCGTAGTGTCCCTGGCCCCCACCTGCAACCTGCACCAACCCACTGCGCACCCTGCCTCCCCACACACCCCTGTCACCCCATACTTACCTCCGGAGCTTGGCGCAATGATCTTCGGTGGACCAGGAACACGTCTGCACTCTTCAAAGACGACCGTGAACTGAGGGAATGCTGGTAAGCTGTATAACATAATAAATAGTGTTTTTTCAACTTTAGTACATATCTCAGGCATTTTTGGGACTTTTTTCACCAAATTTTCAACATAGGGTTTTTGGGACCCTCCTCATGAATTCTTGAACTGTCATTGAAGTTAATCGGCCGAAGAGTTTCGTGGTCACTGTGCGGAATCACCTTAGGGGCGATTAACAGGCAACAATGCTAGTGTTCATGAGGTGTATCTCAAACAACCATGTGCAAATTTGTGAGAAAATCCAGAAATAACTGTTTCTGGAGTGCAGCTGAGCAGTTGCTACCCACAACTGTAACTTCATGAATTTGCAATTTTTCATGCCAGATTTTCAACATTGGCATTTTTTCAGACCTCCTTGTGAACAATACAGCTGTCATTGTTCACATCCTGCCGGAAATGTGTTTTCGCACTTCTGGCGCAGAATAGCGTGGTCACTGTGGGAAATCAGTGTTCGGGACAGATTAAGAAAATGACAGTGACACTGTTCATGAGTAGAGGTCCTGAAATGGCTGTGTTGAAAATCTGCTAACAATACTCTATAAAATTATCAGCGTGAGCTGCAGTGTTACGGTTCGGCACGTTAGTCGCTTTGTAACTTCGTGAACTTATATTTTCACTCCAGATTTTCAACATTGCCATTTTCTCACACCTACTTATGAACAGTGCATCCGTCATTTTTCCCATTCTGGCTGAAATGTGTTTTCGCACTTCCGGTGCAGAATAGAGCAGTTGCTGTGGGAAATCACTGTCTGGGACCGATTAAGAAAATGACAGTGATACAGTTCATGAGCAGAGGTTCTAAAATGCCTATGTTGAAAATTGGTGATGATAGCCCAGCAAATGACTGTATTACAACTGTGCGTTGCACACTTTCCACACACCCTTGTAACTTTGTAGATTTGTAATATTGCCATGCCAGATTTTCAACAGTGGCATTTTTTCACACCCTCCTTATGAGCAGTACAGCTGTCATTTTTCACATCCTGACTGAAATGTGGTTTCACAGTTGATGCACACAATAAAGTGGTCGCTGTGGTAAATCAGTGTTAGGGACAGATTAAGAAAATGACAGTGGCGCTGTTCATGAGCAGAGGTCCTAAAAGCCCTATGTTGAAAATTTGGTGTCGAAACTCCATAACATGACTGTGTTACAAGCTTGCATTGAACTGTTTCACGCACCCTTGTAACTTGTCACATTTGTAATATTTTCACACCACATTTTCAAGAGTGGCACTTTTTTCACACCTCTTTATGAACAGTACAGCTGTCATTCTTCACATCCGGTCTAAATATCTTTTTGCACTCCTGCTGGAGAATAGCACAGTCACTGTGAGAAATCAGTGTTTGGGACATATTAAGAATGAACAAGTGAGAGGGGGGAGTGACTGAGCTAAACTGAGCTCTGTCAGGACTGCTGCAGATTTGCTTGTGGGCAGAAAAAGGCCCCAGCAGAAGAGCCCAGTACAAAAGGGCAGCCTGCCGCACTGGGAGAAACAGAACAAGAGAGCGAGTGAGGGAGGGTGAGTGAGTGAGTGAACTCACCAGAGTGCTGTTAGGACTGCTGTGGATTTCTTTGTGGGCAGAAAAAGGCGTCAAAGCAGGCCGGGGCCAAGTAGAAAAGGCCAGCCTGCAGTGGTGGGAGAAACAGAATGAGTGAGTGAGACAGGGGGACTGAGTGAACTCAACAGATCTCTAGCAGGACTGCTGCGGATTTCTTTGTGGGCAGAAAAAGGCACCAATGCAGGCATGAGCACCGTACAAAAGGGCCACTTGCAGCGCCAGGAAAAACAGAGTGAGCATGTGATAGAGAGAGACTGAGCGACCTCAAGGTAGCTCTGTCAGGACAGCTGCGGATTTCTTTGGGACAGACAAATGTGCCAATGCAGCCAGGAGCCCCGTATACAAGCGCAGCCTGCAGCACCAAAAGAAACAGAATGAGTGAGTGACAGAGCAGTAGTGAGCGAGCTCAACAGAGCTGTATTGTGACTGCAGCGGATTTTTTTGTGGGCAGAAAATGTGGCAATGGAGGCAGGAGCCCAGTACAAAAGGCCAGCCTGCAGCACCGGGAGAAACGGAATGAGTGAGTGAGAGGGGGGGGAGTGTGCGAGCTCAATGGAGCTGTGTCAGGACTGCTTCAGATTTCTTTCTGGCCAGAACAAGCCGCCAATGCAGGCAGGAGCACAGTACAAAAGGGCAGCCTGCAGTGGCAGGAGACACAGAATGAGTGAGTGAGGGAAGGGGAGTGAGTGAGCACAACGGAGCTCTTTTGGGACTGCTGCAGATTTGTTTGTGGTCAGAAAAAGACAGCAATGCATGCTGGGGCCCAGTACAAAAGGGCAGCCTGCAGTGGCGGGAAAACCAGAATGAGCGAGTGAGAGAGGGGGAGTGAGCGAGCTCAGTGGAGCTCTATCGTGACTGCTGCACATTTCTTTGTGGGCATGAAAAGCCGGCAACACAGGCAGGAGTCCAGTGCAAAAGGGCAGCCTGTAGCACTGGCAGAAATGGAATGAGCGAGTGAGAGAAGGGGAATGAGAGCAAGCTGAATGGAGCTGTGTCGGGACTGCTGCAGATTTCTTTGTGGGCAGAAAAAGGCAGCAATGCACACAGGAGCCCAGTACAAAAGGCCAGTCTGCAGCGCCTGCAGAAAAGGAACGAGTGAGTGACAGAGGGGGAGTGAGCGACCTCAACGGAGCTGTGTCAGGACTGCTGCAGATCTCTTTGTGGGCAGAAAAAGCTGCCAATGTAGGCAGGAACCCAGTACAAAAGTGCATCCTGCAGCAGTGGGAGACACAGAACGAGTGAGTGAGAGAGGGGGAGTGAGTGAGCTCACCAAAGCTTTGCTGGGACTGATGCGGATTTCTTTGTGGGCAGATAAAGGCAGCAATGCACGCAGGGGCCCAGTACAAAAGGGCAGCCTTCAGCGGTGGAAGAAACAGAATGAACGAGTGAGAGAGGGGGCTCAATAGAGCTGTATTGTGACTGCTGCAGATTTCTTTGTGGGCAGAAGAAGGTGGCAACGCAGGCAGGAACCCAGTACAAAAGGGTCGCCTACAGCACCGGCAGAAACATAATTATTGAGTAAGAGAGGGGGAGTGACGAGCTCAACGGAGCTCTGTTGGGACTGCTGCAGATTTCTTTGTGGGCAGAAAAAGGCGCCAACAGAGGCAGAAGCCAACTACAAAATGGCAGCCTGCAATGCCAGGAGAAACAGAATGAGCGAATGAGACAGGCAGAGTGAGCGACCTCAACAGAGCTCTGTCAGGACAGCTGCGAATTTCTTTGTGGGCAAAAAAAGGTGCCAACACAGGCAGAAGCCCAGTACAAAAGGACAGCCTGTAGCAGTGAGAGACATAGAATGAGCGAGTGAAGGATGGGGAATAAATGAGCTCAACGGAGCTCTGTTGGGACTGCTGCGGATTTCTTTGTGGGCAGAAAAAGGCAGCAATGCACGCAGGGGCCCTCTACAAAAAGGCCGCCTACATTAGCATGAGAAACAGAATGAGTGAGTGAGAGGGGGGACTGAGCAAGTTCAACAGAGCTCTACAGTAACTGCTGCAGATTTCTTTGTGAGCAGAAGGCGGCAATGCCGGAAGGAGCCCAGTACAAAAGGGTAGCCTGCAGCGCTGGCAGAAACGGAACGAGACAGTGAGAGAGGGTGAGTGAGCTAGCTCAATGGAGCTCTGCCGGGACTGCTGTAGATTGTTTTGTGACCAGAAAAAGGTGCCAACAGAGGCAGGAGCCTAGTACAAAAGGGCAGCCTGCAGCGCCAGGAGAAAAATAATGAGCGCGTGAGACAAGGGAGTGAGCGCCCTCAATGGAGCTCTGTCAGGACAGCTGCGGAATTCTTTGTAGGCAGAAAAAAACAGCAAAGTAGGCAGGAGTCCAGTACAAAAGGCCAGCCTGCAGCGCAGGAAGAAATGGAATGGGTGACTGAGAGAGGGAGAGGGAGAGTGAGCAAGCTCAATGGACCTGCATCAGGACTGCTGCAGATTTATTTGTGGGCAGAATAAGCTGCCAACACAGGCAGGAACCCTGTACAAAAGGACAGCCTGCACCCGCAGGAGACACAGAACCAGTGAGAGAGTGAGGGAAGTGGAGTGAGTGAGCTTAACAGAGCTCTGTTAGGACTGCTGCGGATTTCTTTGTGGGTAGAAAAAGGCAGCAGTGCACCCAGGGGCCCAGTACAAAAGGACAGCCTGCAGCGGTGGCAGAAACAGAAGGAGTCAGTGAGACAGGGGGGAGTGAGTGAGCTCAACAGAGCTCTATTGTGACTGCTATGGATTCCTTTGTGGGCAGAAAAAGGTGGCAACGCAGGCAGGAGCCCAATACAAGAGGCCAGCCTGCAGCGCCGGCAGACACAGAACGAGTGAGTGACAGAGGGGGAGTGAGCAACCTCAACGGACCTGTGTTGGGACTACTGCAGATTTCTTTGTTGGCAGAAAAAGCCACCAACAGAGGCAGGAGCCCAGTACAAAAGGCAAGCCTGCAGCGCAATGAGAAACAGAATGAGGGAGTCAGAGGGGGAGTGACCCACCTCAACGGAGCTCTGTCAGGCCATCTGCGGATTTCTTTGCGGACAGAAAAGGGTGCCAGTGCAGGAAGGAGCTCAGTACAAAACAGCAGCCTGCAACACCGGGAGAAACAGAATGAGCAAGTGACAGAGGGCCAGTGAGCGAGCTCAACGGACCAACGCAATCAGCATTCAGCATTGACAAATGCTTGTTTTTTTATTGTGTCCAGAACTGACTGTGTGTGTATGTCTGTGGGGGGTTGCTGGCAGGCTGCGTGTGTGCAGTTAAAACATGATTCCCAGAATCATTAGCTAGCACTAACCACGCAGTGTGTTAACACTTCAAGAAAGCATTTAATATACCTGTACACCTTATATGCATTAGAGCAACCCCCAGTTGTATGAGCACCTGGTTGCAATTAGTAATCCTGTGCAAAAAAAAAAAAGAGTGCCACATTAACAAGTTAGCACTGCACAGAAGAATGCTTTTTAAAATAGTATCAGCCATGCTTATCACAATGCAGTGCTAGTCCTGTTATAGTGGTATGTGGGCCCCTATTTTCAGATTAGTGTTGTGCACTCCTAAGTGCTGCACCTGAGATAGTGCACAGCCACAGAAGGTGGTGGTAAATGGCACTCCCTCCAGTGAGGAGAGAGTGACCAGTAGGGTGCCGGAGGGCTCAGTAATGGGACACATCCTCTTCAGTGTCTTTAGAAGCGGCATAACAGAAAAACTGGAAGGGGAGATATGCCTTTTTGTAGATGACACCACAATCTGTAATAGCGTTGATAGGTGCAGATGGAGAGAATGAGTGGGGGCATTAGAAAACTTAGAGTGCTATGGGACATGGCAGTTCTGGTTCAAAGCCAAAAAGTGCAAAATCAAGCATCTGGGTACTAGAAGCCTAGAGGCTGAGTATAAAATGTAGTGGGAGGTACTTATGGTCACTAAGGAAACCTTTTATACAGCACTGTGCTCTGTAGGCGGGAGAGGATTACTCATTTACATGGCCATAGTAGTATATATGCACATGCACATGATCAGGGTAGCATCAAGTGATGCTGAATACAACACCGATTCAACCATGCTGTTCCCACAGTGTAATGTTTAGCTCTACATGCTAACCTTCTGAAAATGGGGCCCTAATTGACTAAAAATCCTGGCTGATGCCTCCTAAGATGCAGAAGGTAAACATAAAAGGTTTATCTTATCTATCTCTTTATGTATTGTTTTATTGTATTTTGCTTGCAAAACCTTTATCCGATTTCAAAACATTGTGATGTGACTTAAAATGTTTATAACAGACTAGTTAAAATACAGTTTTTTTCTTCTTTTACCTATATGCTGTCTTTATTTACTTATACAAACACAGTCTAGTGGGCTGGCCTAGCAGCTTGGTGGTGATTGCACTGCATCCCATGCCAGTGGCCCAGTTTTGGGGGTGGACCTGAGTTGCACAGGGGTTAGCTGGGGGGAGATATGATTGAGCATCTCGGGGAATGCTCTCCTCTCAGTGAGGGGAAGTCTGACCACCCCGCTCTTCAACATCTACCTAGCTGAGGAGGGCTGGCAGGGCAGTGGAGTTGCATAAGGGGGAGAGAGGAGGCAGGCACAAAGCAAGCATGTGTCTTTATATGCAATTGCATCATTCCATGCTTGGCTGCCCAGGGGATGAAACCAAAGGTAGAAACCTCCTAATGGCAAAATGATCCAACAACCTGCTGCAGATTTTGCACTGCTAACCAGGCTCTGCTCATATATGTGTCTCCTTGTCCATGGCCCTCCCCCTCCTGGCCCCAACAGGGGGGATGTGAGTGGGGGGGATCTCAGAGCAAATATGTCCTGTGGATGGTAAGTGATTGGGCTGGAGATGTCAGTGGGCAAAGGGGTAGCAGGGTGACTAAGGAGATAAAAATCTCTATGGGAAAAAAAAAAAGAAAACACAGTTTAAGAAGCTCAAACCCCAAAACAGACTGTGCATGCCTCCAGTGAGGATTCACAGTAAAGTTATTTAGTAAAACAATGCAAATTATATGCATATGCCAGCTAAACTCCTGATGACAATTGAATACTGAGGGACTGCAGCAAAAATATATATTTTAAAATAAAAACTTAAAACATAGTCCATAGAGTACAAACTAGCAATGATTCTGGCTTACACTTCCACAGCTCCTGAAGTGCTTCCCAACCATTCAACTCAGATAAGTTGCTGGACTTACACAGTAATTAATTACACATAAAACAAATCAACACTTTAACTTGGAAAAATGCATGCAGCTCCCTATGTATACAGGTATGTTAGGAATATCCTGTATTAGCTTCCTATACAAATGTGTTGTCTGATAGTAAATGAAGGCAGCACTTATTTAAAAGAATAAACTACAGCACTTAAATTAGTTTTAAAAGTTTCTTGTCACATCACAATGGTCTGAAATTTGACTAAAGGTGTGCAAGCAAAACAAAAGGAAAACCCCCATAAAGAAGTAGAATAAGAGATAGCCCTGTTTTGTTTACCTCAGCTCTGCAGTTTTAGAGGTCCTCTCATCAAGCTAGCAGCTAACTGAATGCAACAAGCAATGAGTTCAGCTCTAGGACATTCATGGGGGAGGGGCAGGGGGATGGGTAGTTTCAGAACATAGTCCATTTCAGTATATAGTTTATTTGTTTCAGTATGTAGAGTATGTGAATTTTTCAGTCTATAGTGTATGTGTTTCAATACACAGTGTATGTGTTTCACCATGCAGTGTATTTGTTTCAGTATATAGTGTATGCAGATGTTTCAGTGCAGTGTATTTATTTCAACATATAGTGTATGTATTTCAATATAAAGTGAATATGTTTCAATATATAGTGTATTTGTTTCAGTATATGGTGTATGTGCTTTTTTCAGTGTGTAGTATATGCATTTCAATAGATAGTGTATGTATTTCAATATACAGTGTATTTGTTTCAATATATAGTGTATGCAGATTTTTCAGTGCATAGTGTATTTATTTCAATAGATAGTGTATGTATTTCAATATAAAGTGTAGATATTTCAATATATAGTGTATTTGTTTCAGTATGTAGTGTATATGCTTTTCTCAGTGTGTAGTTTATGCATTTCAATATATAGTGTATTTGTTTCAGTATATAGTGTATGCAGTTTTTTCTCAATATTTAGTATATGTGTTACAATCTATAGAGTATTTTTTTCAGTTGATAGTTTATGTGGATGTTTCAGTCTGTAGTGTATGTATCTCAATAGGTAGTGTATATGTTTCAGTATATAGTACATTTGTTTCAGTATATAGTGTATGTGGATTTTCAGTACTCAGTATGTGGATTTCAGTAGATAGTGTATGTATTTCACTATGCAATGTAAGCATTTCACTATATAGTGTCAGTATTTCACTATATAATATATGTATTTCAGTATACAGTATATATATTTCACTATACAACGTATATATTTCAGTAGATACTGTATGTGGTTCACTACATTGCGTATGTATCTCACTATATAATGTATATATTTCACTATATGATGTATGCATTTCACCATATAGTGTGTGTTTTACTATACAGCCAGAGATTCTGAATTATGTCCCTAACGGCTTACCATATTTCACAGGGTGCATTTGGTCTGTCCTAAATCAGTTGGTTGGTTGGTGTGTTTGTTTTTTTTTGTTTATATGTTTGTTTTTGCTAACAGGGTAGGCCCACTAAGAACAAATGTTCATTTTCAGGGTCAACCGGGAAGAAGGTGCAAGACGAAGTTTGCAAGTACATAAAATATGTAATGAACAGCATGTACAGATACTATAAAATAAAACAATCATTCAATTTTACATCATCATGTTATAAAACAGTTGTATTTGCTAGCATCCAGTAAATATTGCTTCAACGTATTCTTGAAACCATGTTGAGTCTGCGGCATTTAAACATGAGCTGGTAATGAATTCCAGAATTTTGATGCACTGTATGAAAATGTACTCTAACCAAGGTCTGATTTTCTAAGAGGTATGTCAAGATTCTTATTAACATTAAATTAGGTTTTATCTGAACCCATCTGATTGTGTAGTACTGCCTTTATACTCAGAGGGGTTAACAATATTGGGTGTTTTCCATGTTGCAATCTCCTTAAAATAATGAATTCAGTAGTTCAACGATAACCAATCCACTGCTTTATAAAGCTTACAGTTATGGGTTTTTCTTGCAGCCTTGAGATTAAAACAACATATACAGTTTACAAGGACATGTACCCTTCTGGTGGTCTGCATCCACATGAGGAGAAAATCATGTTGTGCTTCCCAAAATATGGATTTCAGTACTGGGCCACTCTGCAAACATATATATCTGGAATGTTGGCTAGGTATACCAGAGAAGTGACTATGCACCACTATCATGGGATGAGAAGAGAGAGAATACAGGGCTTCAGAAGGATGAACCTGCTCATGAGGTACCGACGTCTGTGGTAAAGGATACTCATCTTTTGAAAGATATCCCAAAATATAACCACATTTTGTCATACAGACAACTCAGAAGTCTTCAACTTCCTGCTTAATAAGTACTGTTCAATGTCACATTTGTACCACAGCAACCTGAGCCTGCTCATGTCTTACTATGTCAGAGTGACACCAGTTTGAATACAGTACATAAGCATTACGAGCTACTGCTAAAGTTGTATGATAGATAGTTGATCTGTCCATGTGTATGCGTTACCTTCCAAGAGACCAGCCAGGCACTATCCAGACTGCAGTCACAATCCCCACTTTCTTACTGGCCACAGGAGATATGTGGCCAATAGGATATTATTGGGACTGTAATCACAATTGGGCTGTTAGGGCCCACTAATGGTGACTGCACCTCTGGAGCAATCTGTGGTTTTCATACCTTAAGATGCAAATGACATCATAGCACTGACAATGTGCTATTGCATCTCACTAGGGACTCCTTACAGGCCAGGAGCAAACAGTTTTCAGCTTTCCCAGTGCCTGTCAGGGCTGCCTGTAATGGTGGTCTAGTGCTCCCTTCCAACCCAAACACCACGTTGATATTAGTTTAATATTTCCTTGGTATCCAGTGGTCCACCCACCACCAACACCCTACCAATATTTTTTAATTATTTCTCATATGTGTAGTGATCCCCCCCCAAACACTCTGGCAATCTTATTTTATTATTTCCCTTGTATCCAGTGGTCCCCACTACCCCCAAACACCCATCTAATATTATTTTATTAGAGTCCTGTGGTCCTCAATCCCCTCATCCAATCCCCCTGCCTTGTCCCTGGTGCCCCTTAGGTCTGAAGTCCCAACCCCCCATCCTGCCCCCATTGCCCACCCTCTTGGTTACCGGCACAGACCCTTGACTTGATCCTGTGGCCAGCTGCCAGCTGCCAGTTTGTGGTCATGCACCTACTGTAATCAGCTGCTACTACAGTAGTTGAGTGATTACAAACCATCAGTTGGCGTCCAATAGTGGGGGTTAGTGGAGGGCCTGTGCCAGTTACTGAGTGGGGCCCTGGGGACATGGTGGGTGGATCCAGAGGGTTGGGCTTATGGGAGCGCTTTGGGGACAGGGAAGGCAGGTTGACTGGAGGAATCTGAACCTGGGGTTGGGGGGAACCACTGAACATCGGAGAAATAATAAAATAGGAACATAATAGCATAGTAACATAGTAGCTGATGGCAGATAATGATCAGTAGGCCCACCTAGTCTGCCTGTATTCCCTGCCTGCATCAGCGGATGCTGACCCTACTTGGTCATTGGCTTTTACCTCTCTTCGCCACATCTAGGGTCCCTTTATGCTGATGCTATGCATGCTTGAATCCCCCCACTGTGTTATCACCCACCACTTCCTGGGGAAGGCTATTTCTAGCATCTACCACCCTTTCCATGAAGAAAAACTTGCTCACATTTCCCCTTATCCTGCCCCCCTCATCTAATAGTGTGCCCCCTCGTCCTTGTACAACACTTGTACTGAAAGATGTCACCCACCTGCACTTTGTCCAAGTCTTTTAGATACTTGAAGGTCTTTATTATATCCCCTATTCCCTCCTCTCTTCCAGTGTATACATATTGAGGTCCTTTAATCTGTCCTCATATGTCTTCTGATGCAGGCCTCACACCATCTTGGTCATCCTTCTCTGGACTTCCTCTATCCTGTGTATGTCCCTGTGAAGATGCGGCTTCCAGAACTGAACACTGTATGCTAGATGAGGCCTCACCAGCGTTTTGTACAATGGCATCCCCACTAGGGCTGGGTGACTGTTCCATGAGAGATCTGAACCCCCGGATCGAACCCGCAATCCACGGACCTAGATAATTATGGACTTCATAGTAGAAATCCAGTTTCTGGTCTGTGGAGATGCTGTTTCCCCGATTTTGTTGTCTGTTGCCATGTGGATGCTGTCGACATGTACAAGCAGCTGGTGGCATCCAATCAGGCAACAGAAGGCCACATGATGCATTCACGGTACATAACTGTGCTGACTGCACCATGCAGCCCAGAATGAGAAGGACCAGGAAGAGAGAGGAGCAGAGGAGCTGCACTGAGCAGCACAGCAAAAACCAAAAGCACCCTAAAAATAACAAAAAGAAAAGAAAGAGTTTCCCCAGCCAGATGGAAGGGAAGGGACAAAAAAGAAGTTAGGGAGGGGGAGAGAACTGATCGTGGGAGTGGGTGAAGGTGGCCAGGGTCGAGACTCAGAAGAGAGCATCAGAAGTTGGATTGGGGAGGGACTGGGGAATAGTGATGTGGGGTGGGGAGATACAAAATGGCAATGCTGGGTTGGTGACTGTGTGAGCAAGGGCAGACTGGCAAAATCTGACTTGCGCCATTCCAGAGGAGAGTGGAGAGTGAGACTATTGGAGAGAGGGAGAAACTCGAATACTGGGGCCCATTACAATTACAGAAAATCCCAAATGAAAGGTTTTTTTCATGGCCACAGACAGGAGCTGTGTGCACAAAAAGGGCAGGCTGGCAAAATCTGACTTGTGCCATTCCAGATCCAGAGTACTTGGGGGGGCAGAGATTACAGTTACAGAAAATCCCAAATGAAACTTTTTTTCTTAGTCTCAGACAGTAACTGTGTGTACAAAAAGGACAGAAAAAATCTTTGAACTGTGCCACTCCAGATTCAGAGGAGAGAGGGAGAGACTACTGCAGGTACCAGAGAAGTTTTACAGTTACATAACATCTGCAGTTTTTTTTCCCTGGCTTCAGTTTGGCTGTGTGTACACTAGCCAAGGACAGTAGGGTGGCAAAATAAATATTTTTGACTTCCAGTCCAGACTCAAAGGGGAGAGGGATAGATATTGTAAATAATTTGTTTTTCCTGGCTTCAGTGCAGCTGTGTATACAGGACAAGTGCAGCCGGGTGGCAAAATAAATCTTTGACTTGTGCCATGGAATCATGAATAACAATCATTATCACCTACATTCATTCACAAAGCACGATTTCATGAATTAAAAAAAAATACAGTTCAAGCAACGTACAAGTTAATATGCCTGCCCTGTGCTGCTGGCTGTGGGTGGCCCAGGAGATAATCTGACTGTGACTTGTAGCAGGCTGAGTGTTTACAGTACAATACAAGTAAAGTACAAGCACTACACACAAGTGTTATCATCATCACTCATTCCCCATTATTCCTTATTATTATCAGTTTTATAGTATATCATGTTACAAACTTACATTACGTATAAGCATTAACCAACCCCCAGTGTGGGACTGTGCAGCATGTGGCTAATGCACCAGATGTTCTGTGTCTCCAATTCAAATTCTGAGGCACACTTAACAGTTGCTGAATTTGGTCACTTAACAGTAACTGTATTGTAGGAGCCAGTCCGGTAATCTTGAAAGGAAGTGGTGATGGACTGCTGTGCTGCTGGTGTACTGCCAATGTATACTCTGTACAGTCATGAATCATGACAGTAAATTTGTCCCTGGCCTGTAGGTGGGAGTCATCAGAAGGACATCATGTTAAAGGGATCTTTTGTTACAAAAAAAGATCAAAGTGTTGATGAGGCACATTCTATTTCTTATAATAGGGAGTGGCACTGCAAAAGACAGCAATCAGCCTGAAAAGGGAAAATAAAATCAGACCCTGAAAAGTGATTTTTTCTTGTCTAACGTTTCATCTTCCAAGTGAATGCTTGAATCCAAAAAGGGTGAATGTCTCCGATCATCATCAGTCCCAAGTAAAAAAAAAAGTTCTGTAGTTAAAAAAACTAAAGGCATGGTGGGTATCACCTGCAGAGGCACACAATGGTTTAGAACAATTGTGTACTGTGCTACTGCCAGTCCCTCATCTGATCCTTCTGAGGTTGAACCTGATGAGGGTAATACTAATAATAAAGATAAGGAGAATGATCAGGCAGCACAAGGTTTACTGAAGGGGATGTAAATTGCAGATGAGGAAGAAACAGGCAGAAACATTTTGGTTGTGGAGGGGGCAATGGGAATAAACCACAAGAGGAACAGGTCCAAGAAAAATCCAGGGGGGGGCCCTGAAAAGGTGACCAAGGTGTCATGCCTTCCTGGGAAAAAAACATAAAAATATAATCTTTTGTTTGGTTATACTTCTCCATTAGTGGTTCCAATGAGTTGATAGCAACATACGTTATTTGTAAATGGTCAATCAGCAGGGGTGAAAAGAAAGGAGCACTGGGAACTTCATCACTGAAAAGGCACCTAGACAGAAGTCATAACATTACTGAGAAGTTTAGTTGTGACTCTCGAAGAGAAAGTGACAGTGATAGCTCACTACACTCAGGGGTAACGCCCATAGATGAAAGCAGTGGCAGCCCTCACAGCACTACACCTCCACCACCACATCCTGCCAATTGAAGGACTCCCCCAACTGTTACTGAAAGGAACCATGTGTTCAAAAGCCCTCCTCCTTCGAGGAGACAGCTTACCATCTCAGAAACATATGAGCGTAAAACCAAATATGCCCCAGCTCACCCTGTTGTAGTTATAATAACAAAAAACATTTCAGCAATGATAGCTGTTGATTTACTACCAAATAACATGGTTGAGCAAAAAGGATTCAGGTGGCTGCTTGAGTACCTCAAACCTCGATATAGTATACCATCGCAGAAATACTTCTCGACAACAGGGATTCTAGATCTTTATGATGTATGTAAAAAATAAGATGCGTGTTGTGCAGTGTTGTTGGGAGGGTGCTGCATATCACAATAGGTATCTGGGCAAGCTGTCAGCCTGAACCCTTCATGTCTGTCATGGCACATTGGGATTGTTTTGATAATTCACTTGGGACTGGGGACAATGAAGCATCACAGTTTGCTGATCTAAGAATGTTTTATTTTCCATATCAACATACCTCAAACAATATCAATGAAGAACTCCAAAAAACAATACAGCAATGTCTCACTTCACAGGGACTATCAGTTGACTTTATAGTTGCAGATAATGGGTCCAACTTAAGGAAGGCCTTGGAGGAGGAGGGGGGCTTTGTTCATATCCGCTTCTTTGTGCATTGCTTAAATTTAATACTTCACAGTCTTCCCGATGCTGACAGGGCAATTAAGGCTCTCGTTAGCACTGGTAAAAGAATATACACTCACTTCGGTCACTCAAGCAAAGCCCGTCACTTGTTTGAAAAAATACAGCAGGAGCACAGTTTACCTTTACACAGACTGATCCAAGACATTTCTACTGGATGGAATTTGATCTTTTATATGTTTCAAAGGCTGTGGGAACAAAAGAAAGCTGTCAGGCAGTACATCTTAGAAAATAAAATTTGTGATGTAGACGTCTATATAGCTCCACCACAGTGGGCCATGCTGGAGTTTCTAATTTTCCTGCTCCAGCCATTTGAAGACATCACCAGGAAGGTTAGTGCAAACACAGCAACTCTGAGCCAGGTGATACCCCTAATAAAAATGTTAAAATTCAGGTTTAATCTGATTAGGGACAAGTTAGAGAAGCAAGACAGTTCCATGATCACACAGACTGCCAGTGGTGCTGACACATGCAGGTTGCCCTACAAAATACAAGAGCTAACGAGACGTATGATCAAAAAAGTTGCAGAAGATGACAAACTGTGTAAAATGCTTCATTCTGAGTACTACATTAAAGCAACAATCTTGGACCCATGATATGATTTGAAGCAGCTGTTGACTGATGATGATGACACTTGTTTTGAGAAAAACAAACAAGAAATAATTGATGAGGTGCATGCTGTCATGGAACAGAGTATGACAGCAGCACCACATTCAGAATCTTCTTCACAACACAGCAGCACAGCATCAGGTGGCCCATCCTCTACTATTGCAGCATTTTCTCCCTCTTCCTCCTCAGCCACTGCAGCCCAATCTTCTTCTTCACCACCAGCCAAGCATAACACTGTCCCACAGTCACTTGGTTCAGCTTCATGCCTCTGAAGTCACTTAGAAGATATTATTGTAACATCTTCTTCATCGGCCTCTTGTGACTCAGTCTCAGCACAGATCATTGTTAAAATTTACCTGGCAGAGCCCAATATCAGCTGAAATGCTAATCCTTTGAAATACTGGAAATCCAAACAACTTATATGGCCTGCTTTATTAAACATTGCAATGAAGTACATGAATTGCCATCCGATTAGCATCTGTTCAGAACGATTGCTCAGTTCAACTGGTAACGTCATTGCTGACACATGATCCTGTTTGACACCAGAAAATGCTGAGCACTTATGTTTCTCAAAGTCAGCATTCCTCACTTTAATTTCAAATATGATACCTGAATAAAACATACACTGACTGCTCCGAGCGGGCCCTATTCACAAAAAACTTCCAAGAATTTGTGCCTGTGGTGAAAATCTTTTGTGAATACAGTCTACTACATAAGGTAGCAATTAACTGCAACAAGCCAGGTCAGGATGCACTAGACCAGGCCACTATGATCACAAGAGCAGCACTAAATAGAAAAAAAATTATATCAGTGGGTTCTGAGTCCAAATTCAGCAAGCAACTGCATTTCATTCACAAACTTACTTGATGGTACCTGGTACCACTATCTGATCTGGAAGGTAGGTTCAATGTTTGGGGAATAGCAATGGGGTATACAGTGCTTGTGTAACTTGTAGTACTTTTTGTGGCTTAATTCTATTCCCATCCTTGAGCAGCAGGTATGTAGGTAGTGATTCTTAGTGAATAGAGGGCCCAGGAACAAGGGGAGAGAAGAGTGCCAGAAAAGGAGGAGGAGGGGATGGAGGTGGATGAAAAACACTCCCTAAGCAGTGGAGGTGCATATAGTGGAGGACTTATATACAGGTTGTTGGAGGAGCTATTCCCCACATTGAACCATGGGCAAAGCCCTCCCATTCAATGTTTGGGGAATAGCAATGGGATATATTGTGCATGTGTAACTTGTAGTACCTTTTGTGGCTTAACTCTATTCCCACCCTTGAGTAGTAGGTATGTAGGTAGTGATTTATAGGGAATAGAAGGCCCAAAAAGATACCTTCTCCAACTCACAGAGAGTATGATCCCCTGGCACTCAAGAAAGGAAAAAACCCCAGGTGGAGAAAACCTCTGAGGACCCATGGCCAGAGGTATGCCTGTCCTCTGGGCATGCTAAAAGGAGAAGGACCTAGGTTCTAGTAACCATAGCTAATTTTGAGGGTGGTGAGCTTTTTGGAGAGATGATGATCCATCCTTGATCCATGAATGATGCAGATTGAATGATGACCCTGAGGTTGAAGAGTAGGTCTTTTCTGAAGGGGCAACAGAATCCAAAGTGTGAAGTGGATCCAGGTGAAGGAGGGTGAAGGAAGTCAGAGTTTTCAAGATGATGAATGATGCTTGTCCCAAGGAACTGCAAGGGTGTAATCATTAGAGGGAGCATGACTTGATTGATAATTTACTAGATGGGAAATGGTGGAAACACTATGGTATGAGACGTCATTGGTGACTGATCCAACTTGTGAAAGGTCTGAATGTCAAGGTATGGTCTAGAGGCAAGAAATTCAGCAATGAACAAGGAGTCACCAAGGAAGCATCCATGAAGTAGAAATGAGTAGAAGAAAATCTTTGAGTGCCATGGAGATGACGGTTCATTCCAGATCCAAGGACAATGCAGACTGAATGGTGATCCTGAGGATGAAGGGTATTTCTTTTCTGTAGGGATGGTAGAATCCTATGTGTGGAGCAGATCCAGTTGAAGAAGGGCTAATGTAGTCCATATTTCCAAGGTGACGAAAGACACATGTCCAAAGGGATTGTAGGAGTGGAATGAGTTGGGAGAGCATAATGTGGTCGATATAAAACCAGACAATACATTGTGGGATTTGTAATTTGTAAAATTATGGGTGCCTGATCCAATTAGTGTAAGGTTTGATGTTCAAGGTAGACTGGAGGTAAAGAATCAGTTAGTGAGCGATGATTCCCTAGGTAAGCATCACAGTGTAAATGAGTAGAGAAGAGTTTGAGTGACTGATGAGAGTAATGCCATAACTGATTAGTAAATGAATAGAAGAAGATTTGCAGATGTGGTCCAGATGGAAGCCTAATGTATATGGGGAATAAATGGAAATTTGGTATAAGGGATGGATGGCTTCTTTGGTCATGATGTTCAAGACTTTATATGTCAATGCTCCACTAGTACACTGCCTGAAGTAAGTGTGGATATTTCTGTGGTGTGATCTTCTAGGTGATGCACTGTGGTGGTATATGGTCAGTTAAGTTTACAGGTAATCCTGATGCCGGAGTACTTGAGAGAAGCTTGGAGACAGATATAAGGAAGAGTCTGTAGGCTGAATTGGTAGTGAGATTGATTAATGTAGGATGCCACAGAATCTTAGTGCTATGACTGATTAAGACCGATTGAGAGATAAGACTAAGTTGGTGAATTTGTCTTGACTGGTGCAGATTGCTGGATAGAATTCAGGAGAGTCAGTTCTCGGTGATAGTCTTTACTGCAGAGATTAATAAGGTAATTTGAGAAGAAGAGGCTGAAGGGTCCACTGGAAGGGCAGTTAACCTGGCTGAAGGTACTCGGTGAAAAGTTGCAGATGATTATATACAGAATGATGATGTCCAGGAGAGAAAGCAATGGCTGGGATAGCATGGAGATAGTAATCAGCTAGGTGGTGGAGATCCCAAGATGAATATTCTGGAAGACATCAGTGAAATTCCTAAAATGAGCAATGGCTGTGGAGGAATAGGAGTCAGTGGTAGTAGGAGAGGCTGCAGAAGGTAAGACAGATGATGTTCGTCATTGAATGGGTTATTCTTCAATTCCTGGTATCCATAGAAGGGATACTAATTGCAAATCAAAGCACAGTAGAAGGATTTACGTAGTTCCATGGAGGAGGAGAATAGCCAGTGAGACAAAATAGACAGGAAAATCATGGTAATGGAATAGACAGGAGTTAGAGAGTATATCCATTATAGACTGAGAAGATCTTCCTTTGTCCAGGTGAATGGGATTTCATGAATAATCCTGAGGAGTTGATTGGGCAGCATATAAATCTCTATGATGATGAAAGAGTCTGTGAGGCATATTTGCCAAGGGATGTGTGCTGGCAGTAGTATTTATCCAGAGTAATGAACGAGTGATCTAATGTGAAGTGGAAGGGTACTGTTAGAATGGCCAGAGTAGGAGTATGAAATAAATAATAAGGAACAGCAGCTGACCTAGTAGAAGTATTGGTCAGAGATTAGGTACTAGGCCCAAAAGAGCCACAGCAAACAGAACAACCCCTGAACCTGAAAGGCAGAGTTGAGAGGCAGCTAGCCAAATGGGAAGAAAGTCCGGATTGAATCCTGAGGAACTAGAGGACCTATCCAGGGAAGGTGATGAGGTAGGTGAAGCCAGATGACAAACCATGCAGGAAGGAACAGAACTGGGTCAGCCCAGGGCACAGCAGCAGGATGCAGGAAGGATGTAGCAGTCACTAGAGGACGATCCATGGAGATCAAAAACAAAGTGCAGTACTCAGATCATCTGGATTGAGGTACAGTAGTCCTACATCCAATGATGATTTCCAGCAACTAGAGAAGGGATGAAAGGAGTTGAAGCAAAGAAGGATAAAGGTTCCACATCTGAAATGGAAACTAAACTCGGCCATCTGTTAGACGGGTGACCTGCAGCAAGGAAGTCCCAGAGGCATTCGAACTGTGTCAAGATGGATAGCGGACCAGCCGGCAAGATCCAAACCATGAAGGGAAGTTGGCCAAGGGGGTGAAGTATGATGGTCCATGAAGGAGCGGAATGGTAAAAGGTGAGGAAGGCTGGAAGGTAGTCAGAGAAACTGATCCTGAGACTGGAGAGAACTGCCAATGAGGTAGGATATGGACATTGCAGAAGGATGGACCAGCAGGTGCAAATGCCGCCTTCTATGTGAATTAGGTGGGGTGAGATGCAGGGCAGAGCACTCCAGATATTGGGTAAGGTGAAGGCACAGTTGGAAGATGCTCCAGTCGAGGAGGGAGCAGCAAGCAACAGTCTGACAGAGAGCATATCAAATGGAAACAGTTGATTGCAGACACCAGCTTTCAGTCACGGTGAACAAGGAGAGAAAACAGGTCTATGATCACACTCTGCAAAGAGAGGAGAATGGAAGCAAATGGATGATAAAGGTCCTCTTCAACAGGAAACTATAACCAGGTAAATATGGAGGGGACAAAAATCCAGTAGAGCCAGGGACAGGCTACAATTCCAGGATGTTGATGAGAGGACATGCAGATTGAGGGCAAGGAGGAATGGAGATTGCTAGCAGGACCAAGTCCAGTTCCAGATGGTTTGTAGCATCATATGGCAGAGCACGAGTGGATATGTGTGAAGCAGCAGAATGTAAAGGCAGGTGGCCATCCGCTACAGAGGTTGGAGAAGGCAAGCCGTTCAAGCCAAATTCCGAAGAGAAGCAGCAGTGGTGTATCAGGCTGAGAAAGCATAAGGAGAAGTAGTGTAATGTAGACTCAGATATCCAACAGTGATGGCTGGGATGAATAGCTCTTGAAATGAGGCAGTTGGGTGCGGATATGATGATGGTGACATGCGGAGTGAAAGTTCCAATCCCGAAGAGAAGCAGCAACTTGTATGAGGTAGAGAAGGTGAGGTAAAACTCAGTAGATCATAGACATGGCTCCCATCCCTAGTAGCTGGGGCAAGCTAACCTTCACTTGATGCTGACCAGCGGAGTTAGGGATGGAGTATGTCAAGGTGGTAAGTAGTAGAGGGTGGTAAATGTAATGGAATCCCATCCCCAGTAGGCAGGGCAAGCCTATCTTCACTCAATACCTCAGGAGGTATGAGTTAGGGACAAAGTCCGGAATACTGCTGCTATGAGCTGGCTGAAGTGCAAACGCTGCTGTAGAGGGATAGTAGAATTAGGGCATGTAACAGGAATGGAATGATAAAGAGTAGTTGACATCGAGATATCTGAAGGGGTAAATAACAACACCAAGTAGTGATGATAATGAAGAAAGTGCCTTGCAGCGGAAGTAGCAGGAAGGAACAATATTGAAAGAAGGCAGAAGAAAAGGGGAGTTGGTCATAGGATGGAGACATACAAACGAAGGAAGTAGGGGCAGTGAGTGATATAGCTGAGGGACTAGATGTCATTGAATTTATTTAGAAGGGAAATCACAAATGAACTACTGATATGAGACGTGAGCCACATGAAGCGGGATTGAGTGAGTAATGGGAGAGCTGAAGCTTGCTGGAAGTGATGTACAAATCAGCTTGAAACAGACCCCTACATTCCTATGTACCCCCCATTTGCTTATAGTCTGAAGGAAGGTGGAGAGTGCCCCCCCCAATGGCTGAGAAGACAGGAATTGAAGAATGCGTAGAGAAATGAAACGAGTCCATGTATATGTGGAGCAGAGAGAGGCCATGGCTACAGACTAAACAATGTCTGAAAGCTGCATGGCAGAAAGTTACCGTCCAATCTGTTGTTCATTTCCCTGCATAGAACTTATGTAATGTGTTTGTCCTCAAAGGTCTAATCCATAAGTTAGATGAATGGAATTGACTAAGGTCGATGCATGACGGGCCCCTGTCTTGGAGGTATGCTAGGCAGAATGTAGGCTACATGGTGCAATGATAACCATGAAATATATGTTCCGGTTAGTGAGCTGAGCATCTGCTGTCCCAAGATGGTAAATTCTGGTGATGTATGAGAGGCAAGCTGGGCTGCCCTGTGCCTTGGGACAGCGGCAGCAGTGAAGCAGAATAGAACAAGTGCAGCAGTACAGGATAGAGGATGTACTTACTACGTAGGATGTGTAGCTGCCAGTGGAGTCCTTTCATTGGCATGGAGGAGAAAGCCAAGGGGAACTGAACTGGAGGAGCTGGGCAAAACTGGAAGCCAAATGGAGCCACGAGAGGTAATACTGAAGGGACTGAACGAGTGCAGGAAGGATGTGAAGTGGGGGCACACTACGGGATGAAAGGACTGAGTAGGAAGGAGGAGTGGGGATGTCTGTAAGCACCGGTAGCAGGAATGTGGGCTGAGTGAGGAATCACCCAAAAAGGAAGCAACAACACAAAAGGAACCCCAGAACGCCCAGGAGGGAAGGAGCAAGAAAGGGAGGCGAGAGGCGGCCATCGTGGCCGCAGGCAAAGGCAGGACACAGGCAGGGAGGAACCACACGGGAAGGAGGAGAAGGGGGAAAAAAGAAAAAAGGAGAGGGCAGAAGGACAAGGGAAATCACAAATGAGCAGCAGGACAGGGAAACACCGCACGAGCCATGCAGGAGCCAAAACAAAAAACACTCCCTAAGTTGGGGAAGTGCTTATACTGCAGGACTTATATAGAGGTTGTGGGAGGAGCTATTCCCCACATTGAATCATGGGCAAAGCCTTCCCAGTACTGATGTCTACTACTGCTACTACTATCAGTTTTTGCCCTCACAAGTCATGACTACTACTTATTTATCAAGTTTTGTCCTTACTCCAGTATTACTCCTTACTACCACTACTTGTCATTTTTTTTGCCCTCAGCAACTGATCCTGAGTCCTGACTGTGCTGTTTTAATTTCCGTACACTCATGACTTAGCAGATGCCTGAAGGTTCAGAAGCTAAATATTCTTTGTATATTTCTCATGTCCCCAATATTTGGCTGCAAATACTTCACAGAAAAAATGCTACTAAATTGAAAATTCATATAATTTCTTTATTGTTTGTGTGTGTGTGTGTGTGTGTGTGTGTGTGGTATGCTAGCCTGGTTACATCTCACCTACAGTAACTGGGCTGAGATTATTATATTACTATATTTTATTTGTGATACTTAAATTACTCAGCAGTTGCTAGCAGTAAGCAACTGTGGAACTGGGAAGGATATGATTGTGTTGTGTTGTGTGTCTTCAGGTGGCAGTGGCAAACTTTTATAAGACTGCACTGCACTTGACTAATGAGATGTGTGACTGGCTGCCTGCCTGGGTGGTGATCACTGTGTCTTTCGTTTTTCTTCTTTAAGGATTCAGCATCCATTCCTCAGCATGTTGATCAGATTCAGTAGAAGTAGTTGTAGTACTAGAAAACATTACCGCCTCTTGGACCAGGTAGTGTACCATATACCACAGTACACTGGGGCATGCAAAGCAGTTGCATCATTCACATGGGTACGGTGGGTGGGATCACTTAGTGCTGCTCATTTGATCATTTATGTCCATTTCTTTGTCTTGTTCATCTCTGACTGGAACATCCATCAAAATAATACCCATACAGCACCATTAATAAAAAAAAGAAATCTTAGCTGCCCGGCAGTGCCTGCAGTGCTTGTTAGTGCTATGATATACTGTAGGTTATTTGCATCTGTCTGTCTGTATCTCACAACACATTCATATCATGGGCCTGAGCAGGATATGCCACCATTATAGGCCATCCATGAAGGGGCTAGTAGTGACAGATTGCTTTTTTTATTTAGCAGTTTTACTTTAATTTTTATACAAATAATCCATTACATTGCATTTTTTCACATTTTTTCAAATATTGGTCAATAAATCAGAACTAATCAAAACTAATCAGGATAAATCAGAACTTCACCATGTTCTGGATCTTATTTAATAAGGGACAGAACTTCACCAAGTTCTCCCAGTCTAATCCCCACCTCCCTTCTTCAATTAATCAATCAAACAATTTTCAATCAATTTTATTTTATACTGGAGAGTATGTGAGCAAACATGCCCATTTTCACAGACGTCCAGTTGAACAGATATTTATAAAACATAAAAATATACAATAAAGTACAGTTTAAGACAGAAACTGAAACATAAATACATACGCTAGTGATACCCCTTCCTATGTACCCTAGCATCCCACTGGCCCTCCCCACAGCCTCGTTACACTGGTTGACCTCATTCTTTCAACCTCCTCTGGAGTGTTTACTCTGTTGCAGATCTTTGTATCATCTACAAATAGGCAAATCCTCTCCAGCCCTTCAGCAATGTCACTGATGAAGACATTAAAAAGGGCTATCCTCAGAACTGATCCTTGAGGTGTCCCACTGGTCACCCTCCTTTCCTCAGATTTGATTCCATTTACTACCACCCTCTGCTTCCTGTGTACCTATCTCCACATTCATATAATATTATTGGGGTGTCTGGGGACAGAGGGAACCACTAGATACTCGGGGGACTATGGTAAGGGGACGTAGATGGTAAGACCTAGTTTCGGGAGGTGGTAATTAGCATGGCACTGTCTACTTACTGTCTCTCCAAACCTATCAATATGCTGTTGCACCTACTGTATATGCAAGGCACTATCAGCATATTTTAGGGTTGATTACATACAGATTAGTGACTCATTAAGTGTGCCATCCAATATACCATTTTGAGGTCCTTCCTTGCCTTGTGGCTGCAAAATGGTGTTACTGAAGCAAATCAAAACAGAGTTTGAATATCCCAGCCCCAGTGCATTGTTGTGTGTGTTTGTATTGAAATAGTCCCTTGTTAATGCATCCTTTTTACTTCCCAATATTCACTGCTGAATTACTTAGCAGTCCCAAAACACTGTGATATCAGTTGAGCAGATGCCCTACATTGGAATGTTTCCTGTCAGGCTTCCTCTAGACTAATGTCACTGGATTCTGGAACTCATTAGAAGATAAATAATGAATATAGAGTGGAAAAAAAGATATCATTAACAAGACCCTAAACCAGAAAAAAATAGGACTATTTCAAAACACACTCAAAGCAATACAGTGGAGATATGACACAGACATCACACTTGCTAAAATGTACATTTATATTTAAAAATGTAAGCCACAGGTTTTATGTTTTCTTTTAATTGGTCAACAGAAGCAGTTACTGTACAATAGTACAAAATCACAACTTATGCCTATTGAAATGGGAGTCCAGCAGGGCTCAGTCCTGGGACTATCCTGTTCATGCTGTTGATAAATGATTTTGCCTCAAATGGGATGTTCATTCTGTAAAACAGGTTCAAAAACTGGTCCCTAAGATAGGCTTCCTTTATAGAAACAGGGACAGTATCCCACACAGCTCTTACAAATCTAATGTCCAAGTAATGCTTCTGCCAATCTTGGACAGTGGGCATTTTTTGTACAGTACTCCACTGCTGCAAAAACCCTAAAAGACAAACAATATCTTCTGTAACAAAATGTCCAGATGTATTTGTGAGGGCCCCATGATATCTACCAGTGTGTGCTGTATAGGGGTCTGGGGTGAGTAAGTCTAAAAGATCGAAGCCAACTGCACCTTTTTCAATTTTTAAAACCACCATCTACTAAAACCACAACATAAATATTGTAGGTGGAGATCCATGTTGCCAGTGGTCATGAATTCACACTACCAGTTATGAAAACATTGCTGTTGATGATACACAAGAATAGGCAGCAAGCTAGCTGTAGACCCATAACTTAATGCCCATCCCTCTGGGAAAGCTCTGGCCAAATACTTCTGGGATGCTCCTGTTCTCAGTGTTTTATACCACCTGTGTGCTTGCTATGCCATAAATAACAAAGTTCATATACTTTTGCAAATCATGCAGCACTGTTTCACTGTTACACCTCCCTCTGGATATCCCAGAAGCACTACTAACAGTAATTCACAATTGATCAAGCTGTACACACCACTTCAGCCTACGTGATGTGCTTATTTAATATTCATTGCAAAAAAAAAATTCAATTACAGGGTACACTGTCAAGATCGCAACAGAACAGATGTGCGGTTGAAAACCGCATAGTCAAAAAAGCATGCGCAGTTCAGAGTTTATTGAATTTTAGTGTGGTTCTGGACAGTGCACTTTTCAGGTCTCTGTGCAGCATGTTATTTGACCACTCGGGTTTTGACCACGCTTCAATATGGATGAACCATATTACAGCATCTATTTTGGTTGAAGCATTATGTCAATACAAAGTAATGTGTATCTGTTATTAAATTTCATTTAAAAAAAAAGTATGAAAATTCCTTGCAGAAACTATGCTTATTATTGCTTATGGTTTAAGTTTAATGCCAGAAAATGTAATAGTAGGGTAGAAAACAAATCACCTGACCCTTACTGAGTCTGTAGTATTGTGCTTCTCATGGTTTGAATGAGTGCACAACAGTTTTGCCATTGCCTTAAGTTTGTCACTCTTTCCAGGCACAGAAAAAATATTCACACACCAGTGTTTAGAGATATAGTGAAACAGACAGGGTAAACACAACACTGCATCATGTGATTGTTCAAACCCCAAGGAATACCACACTACACATACACCAAGACTAAGTAAGGGGACTTTCATTTATCCTACCACCTCATTTCCTTCCTTTTACAGCATAATTATAAGCAGTAATTACATCAGATGACCTAAAGGTGGGCAAGCAATGTGAGAAGACAGTAAGGAAGGCTGGGGGGATACTGGGATGCATAGCGAGAGGCATCAACAGTAGAAAACAGGAAGTTGTTATCCCTCTGTACAGACAGTTAGTGAGACCCCATCTGGAGTACTGTGTGCAATTCTGGAGACCCCATCTCCGCAAACACATAGACAGAGTGGAGGCTGTTCAGAGGAGGGCAGCAAAATGGTGCAGGTTCTGCACCAGAAGACATACGAGAACAGACTAAAGCAGCTTAATATGTATACCCTTGAGGAAAGGAAGGAGAAGGGGGACATGATAGAAACTTTCAAGTATCTCAAGGGAATTAACAAAGTAGAAGAGGGTAGTATATTTCAGAAGAAGAGATGTGCAAGAACAAGGGGACATAATTTGAAGATAGAGGAGGGACAGCTCAGAGGTAATGTTAGAAAGTATTTTTTCACAGAGAGTTGTGGATGCATGGAACAGCCTTCCTGAGGAGGTTGTGGAGTCAGGAACAGTGGGAGAATTCAAGAAATGCATGAGACAGGCATAAGGCAATTCTAGTGGGGGGTAGGAGGAAATAAGCTGCTGACTAACTAGAATCTGCAGCTTATCCATCAGGTAGGGAAATGGGCAGACTAGGTGGGCCAAGCAGTACTCATCTGCCATCAAATTCTATATCTATGTTTCTATGTCTATAAAGCTTCAACCCTAGCTGATGCTTTCTCATAGTTTTTTTGCAATGCATTTCATCCTTTTTTAAAAGAGTGAAGGTGGGGGAGGAGTCCCATGAAACCCAGTTTCATGTAAAGCAGGAAAAAGAGTCAGATGGGATTTACACTTAGAGCAGTGATGCAAACTGGTAAGAACTGAAAAAAAGAGCTGCTCATCAGTAAGTCAAAACAAAATACAGTATTTATTCAAATTTATGCAGCAACTTGTATAACTAGAAACACAGAAACACAGAATTTGATAGCAGATAAAGACCACTTGGCCCACCCAGTCTGCCCATGTTCACTACCAACTTTAATACCGTAGATCCTACTTGATTTCCGGCTCAACTCTCCCATCCCTAATGGCTAAAGTTCCCTTATGCCTATCCTATACATTCTTGAATTCCTCCACAGCATTGGCCCCCACCACCTCTGCTAGAAGGCTGTTCCAGCACCCACCACTCTCTTTGTGAAGAAGTACTTCCTTATATTTCCCCTGAATCTACCCCTTCTAGCTTCATAGCATGCCCCCTTGTTCTTGAGCATCTTTTTTTCTGAAAAATGCTTCCCTCTTGTATCTTATTCATATCCATTAAATATTTGAAATGTCTATCATATCCCCACTTTTCCTTCTTTCCTCCAGGGTGTATATATTGAGGTCCTTAGCTTGTCCTCATATTGTCTCTGGAGCAGACCCTGCACCATTTTAGTTGCCCTCCTCTGGATCACTTCTGCTCTGTCTATGTCCTTCCAGAGATGTGGTTTCTTGAACTGGGCACTACTCCATGTGAGGTCTCACCAATGATTTATGCAGTGGTATCACCACCTCCCTCTTTCTGCTGGTGATACCCCTCCCTATACACCCTAGCATCCCACTGGCTCTCCCCACAGCCTTGCACCGTTTGGCCACCTTTGGGTCATCAGCTGTGATTACCCCCAGATCTCTTTCCTGTTTGGTGGTCATCAGTACCACTCTCCCCATCTCGTACTCTGCCCCTGGGTTTTTATGCCCTAAATGCATGATTTTGCACTTTGCTTTGAAACTTAGTTGCCACACTCTTGACCACTCCTCAAGCATTCTTAGATCTGATTCATTTTTTCCACCATCCCCCCTGGAGTGGCTACCCTTTTGCAGATTTTAGTATCCTCTGCAAAAAAGGCACATCTTCCCTTCTAGTCCCTCTGTGATGTCACTAATAAATACATTAAAGAGGACCAGTCCCAGTACTGATCCATGTGGCACCCTTCTGGTCACCCTCCCTTCTTCAAAGTGAACTCCATTTACCACGACCCTCTTATGCTTATTCCCCAGTCAATTCCTTACCTAGTTTATCACTTTTGGCCCCACTCCCAGGCTGCCCAGGTTGTTTACTAGTCTCCTATGTGAAATGTTGCCAAAGGCCTTACTGAAATCTAGGTAGGCTCTAGGTTGGCCACATCCACTACTTCACCCTTATCTACTTCCCTGGTCACCCAGTCAAATAAATCAGATTTGTTTCATATGACCTCCCCCCTGGTGAAGCCATGCTGCCTCAGATCCTGTAAGCTGCTGGTATCAAGATATTCCACAATCCTTTCCTTCAGCAGTGATTCCATTAATTTCCCCACCACCAAGATCAAGCTGACTGGCCTGTAATTTCCAGCTTCCACCCTGCTACCACGTTTGTAAAGTGGGACTACATCTGCTCTCCTCCAGTCTTCCAGGGACACTATCACCTCCAGTAAGTGGTTGAATGGGACTGTCAGAGGTGCAGCCTGCACCTCTCTGCGCTCCTTCAGTATCCTTGGATGCATACTGTCTGGCCCCATTGCCTTGTCCACTTTCAGATTTGCAAGTTCCTTCAGAACTCTCTCCTCTGTAAATGGGCTAGTGTCCATCACCCTTCCTTTGATGCTCCTGTCACTTAACCGTGGTCCCTCACATTCCCCTTCCTCCACGAACACTGAACAAAAATATTTGTTCAGGATGCCTGCTTTTTCCTGGTCCTCCACGCATGTCCCCTTCTCTTTTTAGCCTTACAATCCCTTCCCTGGTTTTTCTCCTTTTGCTTATATATCTGAAAAATGTATTCTCCCCTTTCTTTACTGCCTGTGCTATTTTCTCCTCCATCTGTGCCTTTGCACCCAGACTGCTTTCCCTGCCTCCCTCTGCATCTCAGACTGCTTTCCCTGCCTCCCTCTGCATCTTGAGATACACCTCGCTATCCTCCTCCCTCTGTGTCTCCTTATACCTCATGAATGCTAACTTTTTTGCCCTTACCTTTCCAGCCACCTGCTTTGAGAACCATAGCAGTCTCTTTTTATGTTTGCTTGCACAAGTGCAAGAAACATTTTTTTACAATGAACAACTTTTTAGAGGTGTGTCAGTGTCATATCCAATGCAGAGCAAGCTGCATTGGGCTTGTCCCTTACAGACCAATGACCAGCCAAGCTGCCTATGACACTACTTACAGTTTATAGGCAAAAACTTTGTGTAGTTAAAAGGACAGAAGCACTCCAATGAGAGAGCACTTCAGTTCTTTCATTTGCATAAAGCCAACCAGCAAGCAACTGAGCAGCTTTATAACTTTCTGTAATTTCCATCAGTGCACTGCTGCAGCTTCTAAAAGCCTGTCGATCTCATGCCCCCTCACCTATTACAACAGCACTTTTTCCACCTCCAAGACATGCTGAAAGCTTCGGATATGGGGATTGGTCCCCCCTGCCAGTCCATTCACTCCCACCCTTCCTCTCTACCAGTGCACTCCCCTGCCTTTTGTTGCCCAATCTTGGCAAGATAAATTGGTGTTCATTTTAATCAGCTGCAGCTGTCTCAATGTACTTGCACAGTGAAACTTTGCTACTCAACTAGTTGACAGATCGCTCTCCTGGGTGTTCAACTTGCCCCCAATGCATTCCCCACTGCCCATTACAGTGGCACCTTTTCTCTCTCCAAGATGCACTGAAAGCTTCAGATATGGTGATTCCTCTGTCAGTTCTAGCTGCAGCTGTCTCAGTGTACTTGCACGGTGAAACCTTGCTGCTCGACTTGCCCACAGATTGCTCTCCTGGGTGTACAACCCGCCCCCAGCGCATGTCCCCCTTCCCCTTACAATGCCATCTTTCCATCTCCAAGATGCGCCAAAAGCTTTGGATATGGCAATTCCCCTGTCAGTTCACTTACTCCCACCTTGCCTCTCCACCAAAGCCCTCTTCAACCTTCTGTTTCCTGATCTCAGTGGAATAATCGGCACTCATTTTAATTAGCTACAGTTGTCCCAATGTACTTGTACAGTAAAACCTTGCTGCTCAACTAGCCTACAGATGGATCCCATGGGTGTGCAACCCAGCCTGGGGTACTCTTTGTATTATCCATGCAACAGTCAAAAAATGAGAAATTTGTCCAAAATAAAAAACATTCCAATTTCTGTTGTTTCCCTCATAGCCAGCTGATTTTTTGCACTGTGCAAGTTGCAAGGCTACTGCTGCCTGCGTGTGTCTATTGTTTTTTTGGTGTGTGACTCTTAGCTGTTAAGCACCTGCCCTGCAGTCACACCCTCATTTCCTGTTGAACAATACTAAGAGCAAAAGTCACAGAAAGGACATTTGAGACTTCCTTGTAGTTGAAAGGTATTTAGACTGAAGGAAAAAAAGAAAAGAAAAGCACTGAACAGAAACTGAGAGCAATGTATGGCTTTCACTAACTATATAGGTAGGTACACATACGGTCCTGTTTGAAGAATCATAGCAAGCCTCTCTTGTGACTTCTTCACTGAGGACCACATACTCTTTTTTGGGGTGGGAAGAAAGTTGGTCTTAGTGGAAGGGTCATAGTAATGCCACCTTGTGGCTTCTTCAATGACAGCCATATTCTTTTTTTTTGGGTGGGGACAAAATTAGTCTTTGGGGGCACCCTACCCATTCTGTCACCCATCCTGCTTCTGATTGGTTGGACTGCATCATGACGGGTAACCTTGTGGCATTCTGATGCCACTTTGGGAATTTCTGGCCAAGCCAGTGATACTTCTTGCTGTTTCTTCAAGGAAATGGAATGAACAAATGAATGAATGAATGATGTATTTAACTACAGGGAATGTGATTTGGTGGTTAGAACATCAGCTTGGGACCCAGGAGATCACAGGTTCAGACCTAGCATATCCAAATACTCACTGTATGTAACCTTGAGCAAGTTACTTAACCTCCCAATGCCTCCATTCCACCCAGCTATGAAAATGGGTTGAAACAAGGCCCCACTGAAAACAAGATGCTACATCTCAGTTGGTTATCCTGGGTGAATAAATAGAACCAAAACAAAAAATAGCCTAAGTACTTTGCACACATACAACCCCCCCCAATAGGTTAACGGGAAGGGTAACTGACTGGCTCAAGGTCACATAGTGAGTAGTTGGCTCTAGTGGGGTATGAAACTGGGATCTCATGGTTCCCAAGCTAGCTGACAGGGTGGAGGGGTCAGTGGGCATGAATTGGGAGGAAGACGGCAGCCATACTCCTGAACCTCACACTACAAGCCAGATCCTCACACTAGGATCCACCAGGGGCACCTCCTCAAGGACCCCACCACAGGGGCAAAGCTGTGGGGGACTTCAGCAGCAGGTAATGAGTGCAGAGGTGAAAGGTCGCTGGGATGCAACCAGATGGGGGCATCCAGCCAAAAGCAATAAAAACAGCAGTTCTAAAAACAATGCATTAAGTGCTTTTTTCAAGGCTATCTGGTTCCCTGTTAAACTCCACATTGGTGCCACTGCATGTCTGTTCTGCACGTGGTGAGTAACATGATTGCAACATGAAAGAATAAACCAACTTTACATTATCCTCTTCATTGTGTGTGCCTTTTTTGTTTTTCTTAATGTGATGGTCTGTGACCAAGTAAAACCAGGAACATGAGTTCTGCTCGGAACAAATTTATGATAAATCAAATAATGAATAATGTATCAAATAATGATTTAGCAGGAAAGGGATCTGGGGGTCATCATATCTGATGACTGGAAGGTAACAAAGCAGTGTGATAAAGCAGTAGGAAAGGCTAATAGAATGCTCAGGTGCATAGGGAGGATCATCACCAGCAGAAAAAGGGAGGTAGTGTTTCCCCTGTATAGATCAATGGTGAGGCCACACCTGGAGTACTGTGTCCAGTTCTGGAGGCTCCATCTCAAAAAGAACATAGAACAAGCAAAGGCGGTACAGAGAAGGGCAACCAAAATGGTGCATGGCCTGCATCAGAAGACCTATGAGGAAAGACTCAGGGAATTAAATATGTACTCACCAGAGGAAAGAAGAGAAAGGGGAGACAAAATAGAAACATTAAAATACCTCAAGGGTATCAATAAGGTACAGGAGGGTGGCATATTGCACAGAAAGAGATGCTCAAGGACAAGGGGGCATTATATGAAGCTGGAAGGGGGAGACTTAGAGGGGATGTGAAGAAATATTTATTTATGGAAAGGGTAGTAGACACCTGAAACAGCCTCCCAGCAGAGGTGGTGGGTACTGAAATGGTAACAGGTTTCAAACATCCATGGGATAGACAAAGGGGGACCTTAGTAACAGGGCTGGGGGGGTAGTAAGGACGGAGAATATTAGGGTCTATGGTAGCACAGTAGGTAGGGACATTAGGGAAGACTAGGTGGGCCAGGAGGTCCTTTTCTGCAGATAGCTTCTATGTTCTATGTGTCTATGTTTCTATGATGTACAGTAAGTCACTCTTGTTAACCATGGAACAGTTCCAGAGCAACACAGTTCAACACTTGGTCCCATTTTGAAAGTGGGACATCTTTTTAAGGGAAGGGCAGCAATGATAATCTTTAGGGAAACCCTCTGCAGCCTATCAGTTCATGTTCAGCTGCCTCTACTTGCCTGGGCAAGACCTTGATGACTTTTGCTGATTTAACAAGACTTATGAACATAGGCTAAATGAAAGAAAATAACAACAGTATGTGTGAAGCTATTCATTTCCCGATCATGACAATTTCACTATTTTAACTCATGTTATTAATTTGTTAATTTTACCCTCTGCACTATCCATGCCAAACACCTTCACAGCTAATACAATCAAGCAAACATTCGGTTTGACAAATGCTTGTTCCTTTTGCTTTCGCCTACTTGCCAGATACAGTGCTTTATTACCTTCCCTATGGCTCCTGCCTGTTCCTTTTGGAAGCTGAGAAATTGGCTATACTGCAGAGAACAAACTAGAATGCATTTGAGGAACTGGTAACTTGGTAAAACATAATATTGTAAGGGACTAGGAAGGTAAGCTACACTTTCTACAGAAAGTTTCATTATTTTCTTATTGGCATTAAGAATTGCAGGATTCCATTAAAGTGTAGTAATTTTATAACCAGAGGGGTTGTAATACAACTGAAGTTGCTTGATTTCTGTGCTAGACACATAGGATTTGGAAGGATATTTGTGCAATATTTTGGAAGTGTCCTGCTGGCTGAACAGCGAGTTTGTTTTTACCCTGGACTCAGTAGAGTGGTTTGTGTAGGAGCAGTGGTCTAGTACATTGTGGTGTTGGTTGACTTACTATAAAGGGCAGTACTCACCAGGGTGGTGGAGCAGTGGTGTAATTGATTGTTTCTAACAGTCACCAGTGGTTGTGGCTCACCCACCCACCCTACCTGTCACCCCACCCACCCAGGCATGGCATTTCTATAGCCAAGTTCTGACATCACTTCCTCAACAGGTCTTGGAGCAGAACTGTCATATTCTTAATTACCCAGCACAATGCATAAAGCATAAGTATACACACACCCCAAAAAAAAAAAATTTGTATATTACTCATTGTATATTATAAGGAAGAGGGACATGTGGGGAGTGGTGCAATGCACTGGCTGTAGGGCAATTTTCTGGGAAACATTCTGGAACCTGCGCTTGCTTCCCTATTTGCAGGCAACTGTCAGCTCTGAGGGAGGAGGTTGCCACCTCCAGGCTGAACTGGCAAGGACTAAGGAGGACACCCCACCCAAAGAGCACCAGTTCCACAACCACTGCCTCAGAGGTTGCCATGTGAAGAGCAGATGGGCTACAGTAGGTCTCTGGGAGGGTGAGGGTGGTGGAACAGAGGTAGCCCCCAAGTTGTACCCTCTACACAAACATATGTCGACTGGCAATCACAGGTTCCTCCATGATGACACCCTCATTGGAGACCAAGAAGAATGCTGGGACGGCCACAAGGGAGACCCACAAAAGAGTGGCAAGGGACAACACAAGGGAAAGAAACAGCTTCTGATAGGGGACTCAATTGTTAGGGGTGTAGACCTGGGGAAGGGAGAGGAGAGGGAAGTAAGGTGCCTGCCTGGTGCCATGGCTTGGAGGGACAGGAAGTGAATCCTCAGGATTGCAGAAGCAGCATCACAGGAGAGGAAACTAGATATCATTGTCCACAGGGCTTTGGCTTCATTGGGGACTGGGCATCCACCTGGAGAGATGAAGGTCTATACTGGCATGATGGTCTGCATCTGTCCAGGAAGGGAAACACGCTCCTAGGTGACAGGTTTAAAGGCTTCCTTGGCAAGCTTTTAAACTAGCCAAGGGGGGAGGTGCTGATAGGAAACAGGAAAGTTCAAGCCTCCCCCCGCAAAGCATGGCAGGTAGTAGGGTAAACACTGAGGTACATAGCTTGACAGAGGCAGGACAGGAGTAAATGGAAAATGGACAAGGGCAATAAGAGCAGGGATGGGGTAAAAAGGATAAAGCCAATATTAAATGGAGGGCAATGAGTACCAATGCCCATAGTATGGGAAACAAGCTTCCAGAGCTAATAGCCCTGATGGAAGTGGAACACTTGGATATTGTGGCAGTCACAGAAACATGGTACACGGAGAACCATGACTGGGATGTCAACATACCAGGTACACAATCTACAGAAGGGACAGGGAGGTAAAGAGGAGGTGGAGCTCTACATAAGGGAAGGGATCAAAGTAACAGAACTAAAAGGTAAAGGGGAGGACAAGAGGAACTCTGGATCACATTGAGACAGGGAATGGCATCACAATCCGCACAGGGTTGTATACAGACCCCGCCTCAAGGGAGGAAATGGACAAGAAAATGATAGAGGGCATTCTCAAAATGGCTGAAAAAGGGGAGATACTGTTGATGTGGGACCTGAATATGCCAGATGTTAACTGGGCAACATGGACTGCAGCCACATCCAAGAGCAGGGTCATTCTCAATGCCCTACAGGGAGCATGCCTTAGACAGCTAGTGGTGGAACCCACTCGGGAGGGAGCAATATTAGACCTGGTACTCTCAAATGGAGAGAGGATCACAAACTTAGAAGTCAGTAGATACCTAGGAACAAGTGACCACTGCACAGTGTACTTCACAGTAAACACAACCATGGAGACAAGCCATACAAATACAAGGATACTGGACTTTAGAAGGGCTGACTTTGGCAAAATGGGTGAATACCTGAGGAATGCATTAGCAAATGGCCAGAAAGGAGGGGTGGAAGAACAATGGAGAAAAATCAAAACTGCCATCATGGAGGCAACAAGCCTTTGTGTGAAACAAGTAAAGAAAACAAAGCGGAATAAAAAACCTCTATGGCTCTCAAAAGAAGTGTCAGGGAAGGTTAAGGAGAAAAAGGCTGCATTCAAAAAGTATAAGGAATCACAGACAGAGCATGACAGGGAACTGTATCAATTAAAGCAGAAAGAAGTGGGGAAGGCAGTCAGAAAAGCAAAAGCCCAAACCGAGGAAAGGATAGCCAACTCAGTTAAGAAGGGGGATAAAACCTTTTATAGGTACATTAGGGAACATAGAAAGGTTAAGGGAGGGATAGGGAAGATTAATAAAGGAGAGGGGAGGTAGAGGGAGACAGTGAAAAGGCAGAGATAATGAATGAATACTTTTGCTCAGTATTCACAAAAGAAGAAGAGGAGGAGTTACCTAAACCAAACAGTAGAAGCACTCTGGATAGTGGGGTTGATACCAGTCCATTTAAAGAAGAAAGAGTACTGAAAGAACTTCTAAAACTCAAGGTGGACAAAGCAATGGGGCCTACGGATTCACCCTAGAATCCTAAAAGAGCTAAGGAGGACCTAGTGACACCACTAACCACACTTTTTAACAAATCGTGGGAAGATGGGGTGGTACCTGAGGACTGAAGAAGGGCAGATGTGATTCCCCTTCACAAAAGTGGGAGCAAGGCAGAAGCAGGAAACTACAGACCTGTTAGTTTGACCTCAGTGGTGGGGAAAACGATGGAATCACTTCTGAAAGAAAGAATTGTTGAGTACCTAGAGGCCAGCGGGGCACTGGACCCAAAGCAGCATGGATACATAGCAGGAAGGTCATGTCAGACAAATCTAATCGATTTCTTTGACTGGGTGACCAAAGTAATAGACCAGGGAGGGGCTGTGGATATGGCCTACCTAGACTTTAGCAAGGCATTTGACACAGTCTCGCACAAAAGATTAATAATCAAGTTAGCCAGCCTGGGAGTGGGTCCCAGGGTGGAAAACTGGCTGCACAACAGGACACAGAAGGTAATAGTGAATGGAACACATTCTGAAGAAAGGGGGTTACTAGTGGAGTACCTCAGGGTTCAGTACTGGGTCCAGTCCTCTTTAACGCCTTTATAGGTGACATTGCAGAGGGTCTGGAAGGAAAGGTATGCCTTTGTGGATGACATAAAGATCTGTAACAGAGTTGATACACAAGGGGGTAGAAAGGATGAGAAGGGACTTGGCAAGGTTGGAGAATGGTCAGACATATGGCAACTTAGATTCAATGCAAAGAAGTGCAAAGTAATGCACCTGGGAAATAAAAATCCAGGAGAAGAGTACAAATAGCAGGGAGGTACTAACAACAACAATAATGGAAAGGGATCTGGGTAGTCATATCAGATGACCTAAAGGTGGGTATGCAATGTGAGAAGTCAGTAGGGAAAGCCAGGGGATACTGGGATGCATAGGAGGGGCATCACAAGTAGAAAAAGGGAAGTGGTTATCCCTCTACAGACAGTTGGTGAGACCCATCTGGAGTACTGCATGCAGTTTGGAAACCCTCATCTACGCAAGGACATAGAAGGATGGAAGCAGTCCAGAGGAGGGCAACTAAAATGGTGCAGGGTCTACATCAGAAACCATATGAAGAGAGACTGAGAGAGCTTAATATGTATACCCTTGATGAAAGGAGGGACGGGGGACATGATAGAAACTTCTAAGTACCTCAAGGAATCAAAAAGTCCAGGAGGGTAGCATCTTTCAGAAAAGAGATGTAAGAACAAGGGACAATGACAAGTTAGAGGGGGACGGCTCAGGGGTAATGTGAGGAAATTCTTTTCACGGAGAGAGTGGTGGACGATGGAACCGCCTTCCTGGAGAGGTTGTGGGGTCTAAAACAGTGGAGGAATTCAAACATGCATGGGACAGACATAAGGCAATTATAGTGGGGGGTTGCAGGAAATAGGCTGTTGGTTAACTAGAATCTGCAGCTTATCCAGTAGGTAGGGAAATGGGCAGACTGGGTGGGCCAAGTGGTCCTTATCTGCCGTCAAAGTCTATGTTTCTATGTTTCCTTTTAGTTTTGCCCATTGTTTCTCCACACCACCCGTGTCTCCCCTCCCCCCACCAGGGCATCCCTGTGGCATTCCACCATCATTGTGAAGTTGGCTCTCCTGAAGTCAAGGACCCTCGCCTTAGTGTGGGGTCTGATTTTGTCTCAGTAGTATATTGAACCACACTATGCAGTAATCACTAGTCCCCAGGTTGTCACCCACTGCGACATCTGCAATGCTGTCGCTGTTGGTGAGTACAAGGTCCAACACTGCTCCCTCATGAGTTGGCTCCCTTACTAGTTGCCTGAGGAATGTGAATGCCCCTGCAGTGAGTCCAGCATGTCCCTGCTCCTAGCTGAAGCTGCAGCTGAGATTCTCCAATCCACATCCGGCAGATTGAAGTCCCCCATCAGAAGCACCTCTACCATGGTCGCCAACTTTTAGATGGCTTCCACCAGTACCTTATCCCCGTCTCCTACCCCCTCTGCCCCCATGCTGGAGGTCTGCATATTATGCCAATGAGAATAGCAGTTCCATTCCCTTTCCCTGTCTTTAGGGTGACCCACAGTACCTCCACCCCTCCCTCTGTTCCCTTTTTCTGTAACTTTTATGCAAAATTTCATAAATGGACACTCCTTCCCCCTTTTTACCATCCCTGTCCTTCCTGAACAGAGTATAGCCTGATACGGTTAGCATGGTTGTCATTGCACCACGACTTGGTGATGGCGACAATGTTCAGGTCAGCCTCTGCCATTGTGGCCACAAGGTCTAGGATTTTATTTCCCAGACTTCGAGCATTTGTGAACATGGCCTTCCAAATTCTTCTATCACCCTTCTTGTCATTCCCTCTTTTTCCCTTTTGCCTACTGTCCTTATCACCTCTGCTTTTATTCCCACTCCTCCTCATTGCTACCATTCTGCTTTTCCTACCATTAGAAACCCTTGAGGATTTCCCTCCCATAGGGTTTTCACTATTGACTACTTCAGCTTGCAGGGTTGGACAGTTTATATCTCCCTGCTTCCTTCCACCATCACCCTCAGCTAGTTTAAATGCTTGCCAAGATAGCAATTAAACAGTCCACTGAGGACTGTGGTTCTCCTCCCAGACGGATGCAGGCCATCTCCCCTGTATAGGCCTTTCTTCCTTCAGGTGGTCCCCAGTCACCAATGCAGTTGAACCCCTCCTCTCTGCACCAATCCGTCAACCATTGATTGAAGCCTTTGGTATGGAGTATCCTATCCTCCCCCCTGTCATAGACAGGCAACACCTCAGAAAAGGCCACTGAACATGTTACCTGCCTAAGACCCCTCCCCAATTCCCTGAACTCCTTCTGCACTCTCCTAACCTCATCCCTAGCCAGGCCATTCATCCCCAGGGGGACCATGACATCCAATTCTCCCTCCCTGCTGCCCTAGTGATCTCCAGGATCCACTTTCCATCCCTCCGAGCCATGGTGCTGGGTAGGCACCTAACCTTCCTTTCCCCCTCCTTCTCTGTCACCAAATCAATACCTCTAACAACTGAGTCCCTCACCAGGAGTTGCTTCGTCTTGCTTTGGGGTCCTCTGACACCTTCCTAGGTGCCTCCCGTAGGGAGGGCCCACACATCCTCTATGGCCACTGCTGCTGGTTCCTCCATGGGACAGTTCTGCCCTGCCAGGGCAGCATATGAATTGCATAGTGGTATCATCTGGGGGCTGTGCCTCTGACCGACCACCCTTACCCCTCCTGAGCCCACTGTAGTCCAGCCGCCCCTCCTGTCTGGTAATCTTTGAAGCAGTGATGGCAGTAGAGGCAGACTTTGTAGTCCCTGGGTGGGGGTGAATCCTAGCCAACTCAGTCAACTTGGCCTGTAGATGAGCAACCTTCACCCTCAGCCCAGAGTGGTACATGCAGATGGGGCAGCACCACAGTCTCCAGAAGGTCTCCCTGAAGACTGCTACCCTACAGACACTGCACTGCACTACTCCCAGCTATTGTTTATCATGCCTGTTTGTTTTGCTTACACTAGTCCCCCTTTTTTTTACCCCTACCCAAGATGAGGTGTTTCACATATTCCCACCTTTTTGCTTACTTTAACCTTTTCTAACCTTACTCTAGCTTGGGTGTTTCACCTATTCTCACCTTTTTGCATACTTTAACCTTTTCTAACCATACCCTAGCTAGGGTGTTCACCTGTTCTCACCTTTTTGCCTACTGTAAACCCTTACTTTATACTTCCCTTAAATAGGGTGATACAACTATTTACCATGTTTTTTTTTCTTTCTTTCCTCCTTGCAGTATGTGAGTTATGACAAGGGCTTAGTGGGAATCTTACCTCAGTTTTCAGGTAGACTTCCTGGCACTATGTCCAGACAAGAGCTGCACTCAAAAGAAAAAATGAGCAAAAGTTGAAAATGAAAGAATAGGTGCTTTAATCTGTGCTCAGATGTCCCAAACAAACACAGCAGGCAATACAAAAAGACACAGGCAGAAGGGGATAGGGAGAAGTACCAGGAGAAGCAAAGGGAAGCAGGGAGGTCAGTAAGGGAAGCCAAAGCTCAGACAGAACAGCGCATTGCAAACTCAGTGGGTAGAGGGGACAAAACCTTTTACAGGTACATAAATGAAATAAAGGGCAAAGGGAGGTATAGTGAGACTGAAGGGGGAGGATGGGGACCACGTGGAGGATGACAACAGTAAAGCTGACATACCGAACAGATATTTCTGCTCAGTCTTTGTGAAAGTGTGCTGTTAAATCTCCAAATACCTGTCTAATTCTGTTTCACAAGTCTACTGCAGTAGCACTCTCTGAATATCTTTACTGTCCTTTCCTTTACTTTCCCCCTTTTTAATTCCTTTTTCCAGGCAGGCCACCTGGATAAGAGGCCCTTTCTATCACTTTCATTTCATTAAAAAGACAGGTATGGAGCTTCAGTACCCCCAATGATAGCTACAGTGTATAGACCTGGGTTTAGTATATTTGGGCTAGTAGTTCCTCTTCATGTTTAAGCAACGCCCAGGAAACAAAAATGAGAATGCCAATATAGGGAATTCTCCTCACAGTACAAGCACTTAGTTTATTTAGGCAGAGAAAATAAAGATAGTAAAAGGATTCAGAGTCTGCCTGCTGGTCACCCAATCCCTTAGTGTGTTGTTGTAAGGTTCCCTAGATATGCCTTAGCAACACTATTTTGACCCAAAACAGTTAACTTTTCCTTACTGTTTAACTTTATTATTTTTGGTATGTGACATGGAAAGGCAAAATGCCAGCAGCACAAATGGTTTTAAACATAAGCAGATTTGAAATGAAAGGGACTGCTTTTGTTTGCTTGTGCTGCAATGTGTTTAGCACTCCCAAAAGAAACTCTTAAACAAAAATATGCAGTATTTCAGATATTGTAAAATAAATGATGGTCTCTTTTCAGTTTTATTCCTTTTCATAGCAGTCTGGCTCCTGTTAATATTAGAGTAAAGCTTGCATAATGGATATTCAGGCCTTTAGCCAGAGAGTAGTCCTTGCAGCCATTTGCACTTGTTGCTCTTGCTGTTTCCTAGGAGGCAGCCGGCCCATTTCTCACTATAGTTATACTGTGGATAGGTTGAGGGAGGGGCTAAACTTGGTAAGAGTACTGTTTTTAGTTAAACCTGTATTATATTTCATTTCAGGGATGTCAATGTTTTGTAATAAAGATATATTGAATGTCCCTTGGCTTAGAATGAAATAAAAATGTTTTATAAATGAAAATTTGTATTGAAGAGTATAGGGGGCGGAGTCTGGAGTGATCACCTGATGATTCTCTAGGATAAAAGGAGACTCATTCTTGTGATACCTTCAGATTCGTTTTGGGATCAGCCAGTACTGATCCATTTGGGAGTCTGCACTTACAGACTAAGATAACTGAAATCCCAGGCGGCTTTTTTCGTTTGCTGATATTGCCTGTGGAAACATTCATTTATTTTTGTAGCTTTTATGTTTCTTTCTGTATTCCTGCAAAGTTAATAGTTTTATATTTTCTTTTTTTTTGCTGTTACTTTAATAAAGCTTTAGGCTTGGCATTTTTTTTTAGCCTTGCCACATTACCTTTTTGTGTCAGTGTCCATCATTACACCCACAGCCTATGACAGTCTTTACTGAGGAAGAGGAGGGTAATGGGCCTCAAGGGAGTACAAGGGGTAGGAATGTTGCAGAAATGGACACAAGTCCCTTTACATGGGAAAGGGTCCTAAAGGAACTAGAAGGAATAAGAGTTGATAAAGCAATGGGGCCAGATGGGGTGCACCCCAGGGTCCTAATGGAACTAAGAGAGGTGGTGGCTGAACCTCTGGCAATCCTGTTTAACCAATCACTGGAAACAGGGGAGGTACCCAAAGACTGGAGGACAGCAAATGCAGTTCCCTTATACAAAAGTGGGAACAAAGAGGAAGCGGGAATCTACAGACCAGTCAGCCTCACCTCTGTAATGGGGAAGATCTTGGAAGCATTACTGAAGGACAGATTGGTGGAACATCTGGTTGCCAACAGTCTACAGGACCCAAGGCAACATGGTTTTACCGGGGAAGGGCATGTCAGACCAACCTCTTTG
Source organism: Neoceratodus forsteri (assembly GCA_016271365.2). Lineage (NCBI taxonomy): Eukaryota > Metazoa > Chordata > Ceratodontiformes > Ceratodontidae > Neoceratodus > Neoceratodus forsteri. Next base: position 1,011,334,406 of record CM028129.1, on the reverse strand, counting down.
AATTTTTCGACTGGGTGACAAGGAATGTGGATCAGGGGAGGGCAGTGGACGTGGCCTACCTGGACTTCAGCAAGGCCTTTGACACTGTGCCATGTAGAAGGCTATTAAACAAACTAGGGAATATGGGAGTGGGTTGGACAGTAGTGCAGTGGGTAGGTAACTGGCTGGGAGACAGGACACAGAGGGTGGTGGTAAATGGCTGTCACTCCACAGAAAGAAGAGTGTTCAATGGGGTACCACAGGGATCAGGGCTAGGACCGGTTCCATTCAACATCTTCATCAGTGACATTGCACAGGACCTAGAAGGCAGAATTTCCCTGTTCACTGATGACACAAAGCTCTGTAACAGAGTGGACATGCCAGAGGGTGTAGAAAGAATGAGGAGAGACCTGCGGAAACTTGAAGAAAGGTCAGGGGTTTGGCAGTTGAAATTCAATGCAAAGAAGTGCAAGATAATGCATGTGGGGCACAAAAACCCTGGAACAGCATATCATTTGGGGAGTGAGGATATAGCATGCACTAAGCAGGAAAGGGGTCTTGGGGTTATCATCTATGATGACCTCAAGGTAGGGGAAACAGTACAACAAGGCAGCAGGTAAAGCAAATAGGATGCTGGGCTGCATAGATGGGGCATCACCAGCAGGAAAAGAGAAATCATAATTCCACTATACAAGACACTAGTGAGACCCCACCTGGAGTACAGTGTACAGTTCAAGTGGAACACCCTGCCAGAGGAAGTAGTGGGTGCTGAAACAATCATGGGACTTAAGAATGTATGGGCTAGACATAAGGGAATTCTGGAGGTCAGGGGTAAGGGGCAGACTTCTAGGAAAACATAACGTGAACTTACAAGCTAAAATGGGCAGACTGGGTGGGCCGTAGGCCCTTATCTGCCAACAGTATCTATGTATCTATGTAATGATCCATAGTAATACAGAAGCAGAAATGGCTAATGCAATAACTAATGCACAAATGTTTTAACCTGCTTAAGAGTCTGCTTGGCTCTAGCTACAATTGCAACTGTCCCTGGTGCTTCGGCTATCCCAGCCTTCTTTAGGGGGGTGTCATGGGATGACTGAGCACAGATTATAACACCTATTCTTGCATTTTCAACTTTTGCTCATTTTTTTCTTTTGAGTGCAGCATTTGTCTGGACATAATATCTATGTTTTGAAGGGCTGGCTGCTCTTCAGTGCTGAGTAGTGAACCTAACTGCTGCTTTCGCATCTTCGAGGAAAACTCCCTGGTACCCTGCTTTCCCCTACTGGGTCCTGTCACTTAACTTACCCCTTTACTGCTCTCCTACCTACCTACCTTCAGGGCCTCTTACTTAGATACTCATGCTCCATAGCTCCTATTCCACTAGTGGTTGTGCTCTCTCATTTGTCTCATGCCTCATCACCTGTCTCTCTCACTCTCTCCACCTTCCCCTCACCCCCTCCCATCCCCCTTTTCTCCATCAGTCTCCACTCTCATGATACCTCCCTCCCCAGCTTGGTCTCTCCTCCTTCCCTCTCCCCTCCCTCTTTCTCCCTCTCTCTCTCCTCTCTTTCTCCCTGTCTCTCTCTCTCTCTCTCTCTCACCACCTTCTCCCACCTTACCACACACTCTCACATGCACTATCCCTAGCTCCTCAGTTCCAAAGCTGTAATGCAGTGTGACAATGCTCCTCCTGGGCTGCTCTATCCCTACATTTCATTCACTAACCACTCTCTCCCTATCCTACATTTTCCTCTCTCTCTCATATACTTCCTTATGCCATACAGCACTTAGTATTAAACCCTTCGTGAAACTCAAAAGAAACTCTTAGCTGTTTTCTCTGTTTTTGCTACTTCCTATACTGATAATTCAACTACAGTATGTCTGTATTTGTACTGTGAATTCAATTATGTACTGATAGTTCAACTATGTCTGTATTTGTACTGTTTAACAGACATGGACCCTTTGTAAAAGAGTTCTTACTCAAAGGTTGTTTCAGAAATTCCAATAAATGAAAAAATAAATAAATATGCATTCTCTTCTCTAGCCCTGAGGAACACATAGAGCCATTGGACAGGTGAGTCTTTAAATAAGCAATGAGATAAGAAGCACAGGCCAAGAAAAAGCACATTTTTGTTCAAAAATAACAATAAACTAATGAATAAGGCCAAATGGGCAGCCTAGATACAGTAAAACAAGCATGCAGACAGGCACACTGATCCCATAGGACCAAAAATGAATACTGCAAGCCGACAGAGACCCAACGTGAACAGAAATATAGCACCCTTCCCAATAAAGAGTGTGGTGCTTTTCCTGCTTTAGCAATTTGGTTTAAAAACACAATAATAAACATCAATAGTATTGTATGCATATGTCAACATCATTTCATTGGAGAAATTAAAATAGGAGACAGCATTAAAAGTATTTGTATGTAGCATGTCCCTTTGTCTCAGCACACATTCAGAATGTATACATAGATGCTGCGCTATGTACAACAACTACAAAGTGAATACAAGCAAAAAAAAAATTAGCATGTTTGCTCTGCATGATGGCAGTAGTATCACTTCTGGGGGAACAGTGTATTTCCCTTATTATGGTACTTTTTGACTCCACCAGTCACTGGCTTCACACCCCATTTGGTTGACCAGCTGTTGGGCCAGACAACCCAACACTGTCACCTCTGCCAGTTTAAGCCTGCTACCTGTGGCTGAGGGTAGTGCCACCAAGAGCAACATCTTGGTGAAGCCCTTGACGCACAGATCCTGCACAACATAATGCATCCCTTCACATTTAGGATGGTTGGTGAGCCTGCCATGAATAGTATACATGCCAGTATTCAGATTCCTAGATCTAAAGATGGTCCAGCAAAAAGCATTTAAACATTGTGATTTACCATTAAACTGCTTTTTCAACCCCAAGACTAAATGGTGCTTTGACACCACTAAACAGAGAGACAAACATAAAAATAGATAGGCAGATGGATGGATGGACAGACAGTGATAGATAGATAGATAGATAGACAGATAGACAGACAGACAGACAGACAGACAGACAGGCAGGTGGCAGACAGAGAGAGAGAGAGAAAGAGAGGAAGAGAGAGAGAGATAATACATTTTCCATAGCTGGAAACATTTCCTTGCTGTTTTAATCACAACACAATATTGACTTAATTTTTTTCTAAACACCTGTAACTGTGGGAATTATTATGTAGAGATTTTCTTTGTACATCTTTCAGTCCATGAGAACTCTTGTTAAAGGGGCAGGCATCTGACCACTGGGTATATGGTACCACCCATCTGAAAAAAAAATAATGCCCCCCTTTATTCTTTGCATTACCTTCATTTACACATGTGTGTGTTTCAAGATACATTTAAAAACCCTTATTAATTGGTACATTCTTAAAGAAACATTAAAATATTTTGGCAAACAGCTCTCTCAATTCATCCAGAATTAGATACAATACTTTGCTCTAGAAGCAGTAGCTGAACTTATTTTAAAAAATGGAGAGTCTGTAGTATTTTACACACATAAAATAATACTGTCTGTCTTAGTGTTTTTTCAGTACTCAGATTGTACTTACATTTCATATCCTCCAGGTTCTTACCATAAAGTGACATAGGGTTACCATTAGGACTATCAGAAAAAGGAAACCTGACATCTGCTTCAGGTTCACTTGATCAGTCAGCTGTTCACAATCTTCAGCTCAGGGCCAGTTTCTTCACAGCATATTGTTCACATAAGTGGAACAAATGTAAACCTTGGCTTTCACATTCTTATTTATAGCTCAGCTTCTCCAAACTGTATTGGAGTAACAAAAATAATTTCACAAATGGAAAGATCTATGTACTTGGTGGAGTTATGAAGTTGCATTAACTCTAGTTTAGCCTTGACCTTCATTCATACTTCATTCCTAATCTTGAATCTGACATTAAAGAAACATTTTCAACACCTAAAGTCTATAGAACATATTTTATTCTCACTAGGCAAAATAATATGTCTCTGTCCATCAAAAAAAAAGGCAGCTGTTTTAATATTGTGCTCTGTATGTTACATTAAAACTACCATGCTGTAGCTTCAGACCTCAACCAATGCATAGGAGTTCATCCTCCTCTCATTTCACATCTTATTTTAAAAATCAAAAATGGTGCTTTCAATTGATCAATATGACTATTAGTTCATGACAGGAAAGACTTTCCATTATACATAAAGGACTTTAGTCTTTCAATAGATTCATGGGTTTTGAAACAGTAAATAGTTATCTACTTGCCATTAATTTTTTTAATCTTACTTATAACCCATTTTTTGGACTAGTTAAACCGTTGTCTTAAGTGGCAATATTTATTGTTTCTGATATCATTTTTGGAATATTTGTGCTCAGCCTGATTCTTGCTGGAAAAAATAAAGTTAAAAATGTGATGATATATATATATATGTAGATAGATAGATAGATATAGATATTCTTTGCAAAAAAACTCTATTCATGCAACGTTTAGGGTTGTGGCTACAGTGACAGAAGTATGGAAATGTGGCTTTAAGGTTTCCAATCCTAAAACCCAATGCCACCCACACCTAAAGCAAGTCAGGGGCAGAGTCCGCCTAGGGACTGTCAACCCTAACACTCACCCCATTCTATACACTTCAGAAACATACACAACTAATGGGGTGAGTGTTAGGATTCACAAATCCCTAGGAAGACTCCATCCCTGATTTGCTTTTGATGTGGTGCTGGGGTTTTAGGGTTGGAAACCCTAAAGCCACATTTCCCTACTTTAGTCACTGTAGCCTCAACCCTAAATGTTGCATTAACAGAGTTTTTTTGCAAAGAATTTCCTTACTTTTATAGGCAGTATAATGGTATCCTTATTTTCCTGTTGGAGGGCCCTGCGCTCCCATGCATCCATACTTTTTGAGATAGTGTAATTGTATCCTCATTTGTCTGAGGCCCTGCGTTCCCATTCCTCCATAAATGCATACATGTATGTTTATGGAACAGCACAGGGCCCTCTGGGCCCTGTGTTTCCATTTGTAGGACAACAGTAACCAAATTGTCAGCATAGCCTTCCTATTACCCCACCTCATCAACCCGATAGTAAAAATTATGAAATCCCCACCAAAACATCCCTCCACACCACCACAGTGTCATTGTGTGCCAGGGCACGAAAAGACATTTTGGCCAAGATTTGAAAAATGACAGCTGTCACATTCATGAGATGGAGTAAACAAATGGCTATGTTGATAATTTAGGGTTAAAATATTGAAAATTAAAAAAGTTACGAGCGAGCATAGCAAAATGTCAACAGATGTACACAGCTTTGCCATTTCACCATAATTTGAACTCAGATTTTTAACATACCCTTCTTATGACCCTGCATCATGAACAAGTATGGTGACAGTTTTGAAAGCCTGGCTGAAAGGTGATTTTGTCAACTGAGCGGAAAATCACCATTCAGCCAGGATTTGTGAAATGACACCAACATTGTTCATGAGGTGGTGTCCCAGAAAGGCAATGTTGAAAATTTGGGGTCAAAATGTTTTAAAAAATGACAAAGTTATGTACAAAAGATGAAAACCCCATTGAAATACATTAAACCAGATTTACCTTAGTTTCTCATATTGCAGTCTGTGTTTCCAACAGCAAGACATGTCTTCAATCAGAGAGTGGATCTTGACCCTCTGACCTGTTCATGTCAGTGAAAGTATGTGGGGGGTGTTGGGTGGTGGGTGCTGAACAGAAGGTTGGATGGGGGAGATTGGATCAGTGAGGGACCTATTTCTTTTTTACAGGTTATAAAAAATAAGACACTGAGGGACTGTTTTCTTTATTTCAGTGAGGAGGGCCAATGGAGGGTGAGAGGTGCCACTAGACACCAGGGAAAATGAGACTGACAATGGAGCCGGCAATTGGAGGGTGGGGGATGCCACTAGATACCAGGGAAAATTAGACTGACAACAGGGATGGCGATTGGAGGGTGGGCAGTGACACTAGACACCAGGGAAAATGACATTAACAATGGGGACAGAATAAATGAATGGGGATGCTGATTGGAGGGTGGGGGTGCCATTAGGCCCCAGGGATAATGAATAAATAACAGGGATAACGATTGGAGGGGGGGTGCCACTAGACACCAGGGAAAATTATAAAAGAATAGGGATGGTGATCTGGGGGTGGGGCACACTAGACACCAGGAAAGCATTACAAGTAATTATGGGAATTGTATTGGAGGGTGGGGGGGTACCACTAGACACCAGGAAAATGATATTTTCTCATGAAAAAGGGTATTTTGTCCTGACTTACAATACAAAAACAGAATCCTTTTTCATATCCTGAGTCATGAAAAAAGATTTATAATGGTAAAAAAACAACACATGACGGGATTTCTGCAACAGTTAAGCACAGAATACAGCTAAGGGGGTCCCTATAAGCAAGGTACATGTGTTAGTAAGTGCCCAGAAAGTCATTTTTGGGGGGTTTAAAATTTGAGTGTTTAAGGAAAAATGGAAAACAACATGGACGCCAAATGAAAAAGGATTCTGCTCTCGTGAAAAAGGATGACATCAGAAACTAAAGAAGATTCTTTTTTCGTTTCATAAAGCTATCTTGAGGTGCCTACTTAGCATGCACAGAATCAATCAATGAACAGTTTAAAATTAAATAACTTCAGAATGAATTAGTACTTTTTTCACCAAACCAGCAAAAGGCACATCTGTGGGTCAGCCCTTTTCTACCCTGAAAATTTCAGGCCAAAGTTAAAAACCATCCAGGTGCTACGTATGTCAGACGAAAAATCCATTAAAATCAACAGGGGAAAAAAACTGGCAAAAATGTACTTCCTGCACTATCGAGATCTCAGAATTTGCATATCTGATCAGGGAATGAAACTTGGCACATACAGAGATCTGTCCCATGAGACCGTGTATGCAAATTTCATGCAAATCCATTGTAACATTATTCAAGTGCAAAAACTGGGGTTTAACATTAAACTGACTACTCAACCCTAAATAAGTGGCGCGACCACACCATTGTCATATATAGAAACATAGACTTTGATGGCAGATAAGGACCGCTTGGCCCACCTAGTCTGCCCATTCCCTATGTATTGGATAAGCTGCAGATTCTAGTTAACCAACAGCCTACTTCCTCCTACCATTCACTATAATTGCCTTATCTCTGTCCCATGCATTCTTGAATTCCCCCCACTGTTTTTGACCACATGAGCTCCTCAGGAAGGTGGCTCCATGTGTCCACCACCCTCTTTGTGAAAAACTACTTTCTGACGTTGCCCCTGAGCAGTCCCCCCCTCTGTCTTCAAACTGTGCCCCCTTGTTCTTGCAGATCTCTTTCTCTCAAAGATGCTCCCATCTTGCACTTTGCTGATTCCCTTGAGGTACTTGAATGTTTCTATCATGTCCCCCCTCTCCCTCCTTTCCTCCAGGGTATACATATATTAAGCTCTTTCAGTCTCTCCTCATATGGCTTCTGTTGCAGACCCTGCACCATTTTAGTTGCCCTCTTCTGGACCACCTCAATCCTGTCTATGTCCTTACAAAGATGGGGTCTCCAGAACTGCACACAATACTTTAAATAGGGTCTCACCAACTGTCTGTACAGATGGATAACAACTTCCTGTTTTCTACTGGTGATGCCTTTCCCTGTGCATTCCAGTATCTCTCCAGCCCTCCTTACTGCCTTCTCACATTGTTTGCCTATCTTAAGATCATCTGATATGACTACCCAGAGGTCTCTTTCCATTTTTGTTGTTGTCAGTGCCTCTCCCCCCCATCCCATTGTGTAATCTTCCCTTGGGTTTTTGTTTCCCAGGTGCATTACTTTGCACTTTTTGCATTGAATCTAAGCTGCCATATTTTTGATCATTCCTCCAACCTTGCCAAGTCCCTTCTCATCCTTTCCACCCCACCTTGTGTATCAACCCTGTTGCAGATTTTTGTATTGTCTGCAAAGAGGCATACTTTTCCTTCCAGCCCCTCTGCAATGTCTCCTATAAAGACATTAAAGAGGACCATTCCCAGTACTGAACCCTATGGTACCCCACTAGTAACCACCCTTTTTGCAGAGTGTACTCCATTTACTATTACCCTCTGTGTCTTGTTGGTCAGCCAATTTTTTTTACCCAGGCTATCACCCTGGAACCCACTCCCAGGGTGGCTAACTTGTCTATTAATCTTTTGTATAGGATTGCATCAAATGCCTTGCTAAAGTCTAGGTAGGCCATATCTACAGCCCTTCACTGGTCTACTACTTTGGTCACCCAGTCAAAGAAATCTATTAAATTCATCTGACATGATCTTCCTGCTGTGAAGCCATGCTGCCTCGGGTCCTGTGGCCTGCTGGCCTCTAGGTACTCAACAGTTCTCTCTTTCAGAAGTGATTCCATCATTTTCCCTGCCACTGAGGCTAAACTAACAGGTCTATAGTTCCCTGCCTCTGCCTTGCTTCCACTTTTGTGAAGAGGGCTCACATCTGCCCTCCTCCAATCCTCAGGTACCACACCATCCTCCCACGATTTGTTAAAAAGGGTAGTCAGTGACATCACTAGGTCTCCCCTTGGTTCTTTTAGAATTCTGGGGTGAATTCCATCAGGCCCCATTGCTTTGTCCACCCTGAGTTTTAGGAGTTCTCTCAGGACCCTTTCTTTTGTGAATGGACTATTATCAACCCCCCTGTCCAAAGTGCTTCTATTGCTTGATTTAGGTACATCTCCCTCTTCTTCTTTGGTGACTACTGAGCAAAAGTACTCATTCAGTATCTCTGCTTTTCCACTGTCATCCTCTGCCCACCTCCCATCTCCTTTATTAAGTTCACGAACCCTTCCTTGGTCTTCCTTCACTCCCTGATGTACCTATGAAAGATTTTATCCCCATTCTAAACAGAGTTGGTTATCTTTATCTTGGTTTGGGCCTTCGCTATTCTGACTGCCTTCCCTGCTTCCTTCTGCTTTAACTGATGCAGTTTTCTGTCCTGCTCATTCTGTGATTCGTTATACTTCCTGAATGCTATCTTTTTCTCCCTAACCTTTCCCACCACCTCTTTTGAGAACCATAGTGTTTTTTTTACTTCATTTTGTTTTGTTTATTTGCTTCACACAAAGACTTGTTGCCTCTGAGATGGCAGTTTTGATTTTTCCCATTTTTCTTCTACCCCTCCTTACTGCCCATTTGCTAGTGCATTCCTTAGGCACTCACCCATTGTACCAGAATCAGCCCTCCTAAAGTCCAGTACTTTTGTCTTTGTATGGCTTGACTCTACAGTTGTGTTTATCATGAACCACACTGTTCAGTGGTCCCTAGTTCCCAGATGGCTACCCACTTCTAAATCTGTGATCCTCTCACCATTTCCATTTGAGAGTACCAGGTCTAAGATTGTTCCCTCCCAAGTGGGTTCCAACACTAGCTGCCTGAAGCATGCCCCCTGCAGGGCATCGAGAATGACCCTGCTCTTGGATGTGGCTGCAGCACATGTGCTCCAGTTAACATCTGGCATATTCAGGTCCCCCATCAACAAAATCTCCTCTTTTTCTGCCATTCTAAGGATGCCTTCTAACATTTCTTTGTCCATTTCCTCCCCCTGAGATGGGGGTCTGTATACAACCCTCTTGCAGATTGTGGTGCCATTACCTGTCTCCAAGGTGACCCACAGTGCCTCCTCTCTTCCCCACTTACTCTTCAGTTCTATTGCTTTGATCCCTTTTCTTACATAGAGAGCTACTCCTCCTCCTCTTTTACCCTCCCTGCCCCTCCTGTAGATTGCATACCCTGGTATGTTTACATCCCAGTCATGATTGCCTGTGTACCATGTTTCTGTGACTGCCACAATATCCAGGTGGCCATCTTCCATCAAGGCCACTAAATCAGGAAGCTTGTTACCCAGACTATGGGCATTGGTACTCATCACCCTCAATTTTTTTTATGGTCTTAGCTCTTTTAGCCCCAACCCTGCCCTTACTGTCTTTGGCTGTTTCTCCCTTTACCCCTGTCCTGCTCCCTATCAACCTCTCTACCTTGGTGTTTACCTCACTGATGACCCTGTTTTTTGGGGGGAGGCTGGGAATTCCCTGCTTCTCACCAGTGCCTCCCCCTTGACTAGTTTAAAAGCTTGCCAAGGAAGCATTTAAATCTGTCACATAGGAGCCTGCTTCCCCTCCTGGACAGATGCAGACCATCTTGCCAGTATAGGCATGCATCCCTCCAGGTGGAGCCTCAGTCCCCAATGAAGCCAAAACCCTGTGCTCTGGAGATGGGCAACCTCCTCCCTCAGAGCAGAGAGTTGACTGCAAATAGGGCAACATCACAGCCTCCAGAATGTCTCCCGGAAGACTGCTGCCTCACAGCTATTGCAATACACCACACCCCACATATCTGTCTTTTGTCCTGTTTTATTTATTTATTTATTTATTTTTAAATTTTTGTTTTTTTGTTAGTGTGTACCCTCAATGCAGTGTGCTGGATTGACATGGATATGACAGTTGTATGCTCCTGTGCCCTCTTGTGGAAGTGACGTCAGAACCTCTGGTATAAAGGAAATTATACCCTGGGGGTAAGGGGCAGGGGGAGTTGGACCCAAACCACTCCACTGAGTGTTGACCTTCCTTTCAGCAGACACCCTGCACAACAATCTACCAGAGAATATACCCAGCAAAAAACAATTACAGTCAGAGAAAAATCAAGCAGTTGGGCCCAATACCTATAAGGTAAGCCTCCCCGAGCCAATGCAACCTGATGTTCTGTGCTCTGAAGACAATCAGAAGAACCAGTTTTCCACAACCTAAGGCCCTGTCTAGGTTGAATACACAAATTGCAGGGTTCACAAAGAAAAAATCCTCTGCCACCAGTAAATAGTTCACTGTTCCAAAAAATAGTTTGATGCAACCTGTCACAAAATACTAGCAGATACATAATCCAGCTAAACACAAGGGAAAACCAGTTATGCAGTATTTTGATCCTTCTAAAGTTAAACTCACAAGAGTAGCAGTTCTGAAAATTCCTTCTTGATTCAAAAAGGAGAGAAAAAAAAAGAAAACACAAATGGTTTTGATGGGTCCCAGCTTAATTTTTTCCACATATCCCCTTCCATTTTTTCCATCTTTGGGGTATCTCCTCACTAGGGGACGCCGATCTCAGCGGTGCCTCCAATTTGTAACCCCCAGGAGGCGCTACCCTTAGGGCTACTACCCCTGTCTGCCCCCCCCAGAGGCAGGTTGAGGGGCCCAGATCCGTTGATGGGTGCCTCCACCCAGAGGTCAGGGTTAGCACAGTTACGACTACCACGGTTACAGCCCTCTGAGCTACTGCAACCCCCCCTTCGTCCCACTAGTGACTCACACTGGGTAGCAGTGATTCTGTTCACCAATACACTTACCCCACGGAAAATATAATCCAGCTCCCTTCGGGAACCCCCTGTAAAGTAAGGCACAGTTATGTTGCAATCACCAAACAGCAGTTCACCATTAATGTACACAATAACCAGGATGTAGCTGTACAAAACAATCTGATTTATTCAGGGGGAAAACAACAAGGACAGGGGGAATCAAGTTGATTAGCTTATCACTACATTTATCTACCTAGGGCTCTGTGCACAGGCCTAATCCTACAGTTTATAGTCCCGGGGACCCAAGCTCTAGTGGCTAGTCCACACGTGGCAGCTGGTTGGGGCCCTTAGCACACACAATCGTAACAGCCCTGAGCAGCTCCCAGTTAGAGGACTGTTCAGTTAAGTAAACACACTACAGGGAGCGATCCTGAATTAGTACTCACAACCCCAGCAAAATGACGATTCCTGCACACTACCAGGATGGAAACTGGCTTTCACCAGTCTTCTTTCACATTCATATGGTAACAAGCAACAGCAGAGGGGTACCACACCAGGCAGCAACAGCTGGGCTCTCCAGGCTTCTCTGTCATCAAAATACTGCAACGGCAGCTTTCTCTTCACTTTTCCCGTGGACTGAGCACAATTCAGCAATCTTCTCCAGTCCTCCAAACAGGTTGAGCCTGGTGGGTAGCCGTACAGAGCACAGCCTCATCTGACCACCAGACGGCGGGTTTTCCAACTCCTTTCCTCAGGCAAGCGGTCGCTGGGCCTTCACGTGCTTCGGAACACTTCCCCAGCGCAGAAGCACAGGCTCCTCCTCACCAGTCACCCAGCGCATCTGAAGCTGGCAGCACCAAGCACTCCTTCCAGATCGTGGCGCTACCCATTGTCATTGGCTGGCTGAACATGCCAGTCATTTCCTCTAGCCTTCAGTGGTGCGAAAAAGTGCCATAGCCCATAATGCCTTTCCCAAATTGCAAGCAGTCCCTCCATTGGTCAGTTAGCCCTGTAAGGTCCCAAGGTACTGATTGGCCCGTTTAGCAGTTGTAGTCCATCATGGAGGAGGAAATCGACACAGTCCCTTGCTGTAAAAGAAGGCAGGTTAAACAACTGCATTATTATTATTGTTTTACGTTATATTCAGCAAACCAGTACAGCTTTTCAGCAGAACTCCCTCTGCACCACTAGCGATGGCAGAAGGGAGTTATTATTTCAGCGTCCCGGGTGGCATACAACCCCACAGCCCTCTTCCAATTTAATTACCTACAGCTGCAACAAGCAGCCATTAAAGAGACAGCTCACGGAGGCTTTTTAAAGTGCTCACTGGCTTCCCAATTAAACGGCTTTAGCGCCTAACTCCAATCAGGCATGGAGCTTTTACCCAAGCTCCGGGTGGCTTCCAGGAACCCCCATTTGCAGAGTTACATATATATATATATATATATATATATATATAGATGTATATATATATATATATATATATATATATATATATATATATATATTATAGAATATATTATGGTAGCACGGTAGTGCTACCATAGTTAGGGTTGAGGAGTCATTTCTATGTTAAACCCCAAAACTTTGCACCTTAATAACTTTGCAACCATTTGACGGATTTGCCTGAAATTTGGAATATATGATCAAGAACCATAGGCCTTGGGATCTGCTGAGTTTCATTACTGGTTGAATATACAGCTGTGGAGTTATTAAATGTGATCTGTGCGTGCGTTTACACTTTTCTGGAATTCTACGGTCGTGCCTACAGGTCGTACAGTTTGCGCACCAGCCTGAAATCTTCAGGGAACGTGCAGCCAGGGTTCCCAATGTGCCTTTCAAAGATTTCGTGAAAAAATATTGAATGGTTCAAAAGTTATTCAAAAAACAATTTCCCATTATAAGTCAATGGGAAAAGTTAACAAAAAGTTCGACAGTGTCACAAACGCACTTTTTACTGTCGCAAATGGCCCTGTTACTGTCGCAAATCTGCCATCTTGTTTTCAGTTAGTGATCAGAAAAATGCTTGGCATTTAAAATTGAGACCCTCTAGCAACCTAATTATTTTTGTATTCAACTAGTCGGGCCCTGAGGATGCTAGCCATGTCTTTATTTTGGGGTAAAACACCCAGAAATATGTTTTCAAATTTCTGGAAAAGTACTTTAGCAAGTAATTATCCCTCACGAAAGTGTCATGAAATTTTTTGCGACACTTTAAAATCTGTTAATTACTTTACACCACTATGCCCAAAATAACAGTAATTATTTGGCACTCCGCTGCAAAAGAACAGTTGGGAGTTTTGGGCTGAAATTTGGAGGGAAAGCAGAAGACATCTCACTGATGTGCTTTTCAGTGTTGCATTGAAAAAATATTACATGGCGGCAAAGTTATAGCACTCCAAATTTGACATTTTTTCCCATAGGATAACATTACGGCGCCCGACGCATTACAGGAATCCTTTGGCACCCTGCTGCAAAATAACCGTTTAGTCTTTCAGTAGTTTGGTGAAAAAATATTACAGGGAGGCAAAGTTATGCCACTCTGAACTTCTCTTTTTTTCCCATAGGATAACATTAGGGCATTCGCCGCGCCTTTCAGGGCCCATATCTCGGAAACGGTGCGAGATACGGACTTTTTGTCAGAAAAACACTTAGCCCCCCACTAGGGGGTTAAGCACAAAATTAGCCAGGACAGTTGTAAATCATACGACTTTTAAATTTTTTCTCTACGTCATACGGTTCCTGAGATATAACGTATTTAGTATTCCAAGTTCTCATTTTCTGCTCCAATACTCATTATTATGCATACATTATTTGTATTCACTGTCTTTCTCTATGCAGGTTTTGGGAAAACCAGCTGTAGCTTGTTACTGTTACTGTTGCCCTTTCGGCTTAACGATTCCATTTCCTGTTTCACTTACCGTTGGCGTCTGCCCACCATATGCGTTATCCTTTGCGTTTTCATTTGCGCTTACATTTCTGTTATTTTTTGCCATTTGTGTCTACAGTACTGTTTCTCTTTCTGTTTCACTTTGCGTCACCATGCCCATTGACATTTCCGTTTGCAGGCACCATGTTACTATGTGACAACACATCACGTGGCAGACCATTCCCGTCTATGCCACCATGTGCGTTACCCTTTCTGTTCTCATTCATGCTTGTGTTACCATGTGCGCCACTTTTAGCGCTTCTGTTTGCGTTGCTGTTCCTGTTACTATGCCACAAGACATCAAGTGGCGGGAGCACGGGGCCCGCCGCTGCATTACATTCACTTTTTCTCGTTATCATTCTCAAAAAGGAATTAGAGGCAAAATCTATTTATCGGTTAGTTGTTACTCAGCGACATAGTGAGAAATTGGTTGAAAACTTCTTGGACCCTCCAGTTTCCAATCGCATTAGTGCATTGACCGTGGGTCTCAACTTTCACCCCATTCTCTCATACTTCGCTGCTTTACACATGTCATGGGGTGAGAGTTAGGCTGATGATCCCATCATGCACCCAATGCCGATTGGGGTGGTGGGGTCCAATGGGGGTTTCAACACTAACACCGAATTTCCTCACTTTTGTCGCTGTGGAACAACCCTAACTGATGCATTAAACTGAGTTTTTTGCCTCTTATATATATATTCACATATATATATATATATATATTTATAAAATGGGTAGGGAAATTGCTGCTCTTTTATTGGAGCCCGAGCACCACATGACAGTGCGTATATATCAGAGCGTGACTGCACTCCTGAACTTTTACCCCCCAAAAAACAATTTTGCCATTTTATAAGATAGATAACCCACTCTAGGATGTGCAGTTGTGCTCTGATATACGCATGCCTTGGGTGGTTGACACACACCAAGGTGTGCGTATATCAGAGAGTGACCGCACACCTAAGAGTGGGTTATCTACTACATATACAGATATATATATTAGCAAAAACCATCATTAATTCATCAGTTAAGATTCCAGTGACAAAAGTTTGGAAATGTGGTGGTAGGGTTTCCAATCCTAACACCCTACCCCCTCCCGGCATGCACCAACAGGCATCGAGGGTGTGCCTTGGGGTCATCTGCCTTAATGCTCACCACATTCCATGAGTAAATAAGCTAAGGTGGGTACATTATAGGAGACTGGGATGAATATTAAAGCTGAGGACCCTAAGGCACATCCTGACACCTGATGGTGTGTGCAGGGTGGGGTTCAGGTGTTAGGGTTGGAAACCCTAACATCACATTCCAAGCCTTTGTCACTGGAACCCTAACTGATGCATTAACAACATTGTTTGCTAAGAATTTCCTTACTTTTTGAGATAATATAATGGTATCCTCATTTGGCTGTAGGATCGCAGGGCCCAGAGGGTGCTGTGCTCCCATCCTCCCATAGATGCATACATGCATATTGCTATGTAAGCATTTCAGCCAAAACAGCAACCAAATTGTCAGCATAGCCTTGTTATTACTCCATGTCATGAACACTGGGCTGAGAATTTTCAAATCCTCACTAAAATGTTATTCCATACCACGCAACATCATTCCACGCCAAATGTGAGAAAGCATATTTTGTCCAGGATTTGAAAACTGACAACAGTCATGCTCACGAGTTGGTGTAAAGAAATAGCTACAGTACAGTATATTGAAAATTTTGGATTTAAATATTGAAAATTATGAAAGTTAGCATGCGAAGTGAAATGTCAACAGATGTGCACAGCGTTGCTATTTTAACATATTTTGACCCCAAATTTTCAACATACCCTTCTTATGACCCCGCCTCATAAATAGAGATGCAGTGAAGTTTTAATCCCCTAGTGAAGTATGGGCAAAGTAGCCCACTCTGCATTTGTATGGGACTATGCAAAGTCCCAACCAAAATTAGCTACTTTGTCTTTAATGACTTCACGTTACTTCACATTGCAGTTAAACAAGGTGAAGTCATTAAGAAACAAACAGCCTACTGATCAGTGATTACATGGCTGACTGTCTTTGTAGGTCTGCTGTTCACATGATTCAGGGAGGCAGTTCAATAGACACTGGCAGGACGTCAGTGTTTTACTTTCGCTATCTCTAGTGGAAAGAATTTGTAGTCCAGACAGTTCTGCAGTGTGCAGTCTGACTCTGTTCTGTGTGTTTTGGAGCTCAACGAAAAGCTATAGTTCTTTTTAGTGAGTTAAATCTTTGTGTATTTAGTTGTTGTTGTCCTTCAGGAAAGTTTTATTTAATTAGAAAGGCTTTTTTTTTTTGTTAAAAAAGTATTTTTTGGTGTAGTTATTTTTAGGTACTGTACTTTATTTTACTAGTACTTCTGCTAGTGTTTTGTTTTGTTTTTTATTTACTTTCTTGATGGAGTGTGGACGTGGTGGGTCAAGTGGTGGCCACCGTGGGCCTCGAATGCGGGTCGGCTGCCCAGTTACACTAAATCAGCAGGCCTTGGGGACCCCACCTGCAGCCACAGCGAGCCTAGCAGCTATGGTTGTCATTCAGGAGTAGGAGCAGGTGGAGCAGCGGCCGCTGCAGGATCAGCAGGAGAAGCTGCCGCAAGAGCAGCAGGAACCACAGCAGGTAGTCGGCCCTCAACCACTGGCAGCACAGCAGCAGATGTGTCCTGGTGTCCCCCCCACTGCCTGTACCAGGCCCTGCCCACAGCTCCCCTGTGTGGGCCTTTTTTTCTTCCCTCCCTGGCAACTCCAGCATGGTGCGTTGCAATCTCTGTAATGTGGTGGTCTGCCAGGGCCCCGAAGGAAGCCACCTGGGAATGGGTGGTCAGCGCACCCATCTGGCTGTTCACTACTGTTCCCAGTGGGAAGCAAAGCTGCAGGAGGTAGCAGATCCTCCTGCAACTGTGGTGGTACAACCAGCTTGTCTGCCTGCGCAATGCCATAGTAGATGGGAAATGGCATCAGATGAGGTGGTGGCATGTCCCAGAGCTGCCCATGATGAAAAGAGGTCACATCAGCCGGTGACACAGGAGGACCTTGCTGAGCTGCATGCTGAGCTACAGGGGCTGAAAATATTGGTGGAAGCAGCAATGCAGCGGCTGATATGTGTTGAGGGGCAGAATGATGAAGTACTATGATTGCTGCTTAGTAACAGTGGTGGTGATGAGCAGCAACAGCCCCCACAGCCCCATTAAGAAAGTTATATTGATTTCCAAATTGATCCCCCCAAAAAACATCTCCTTCCTCTTCTTTTAATTTTTTTCTTAATTATTATTTTTCTTTTTCTGTATGAAATTTATGTTCAGACAATGTTTCATTTGTGATTTTTCATATTTGTTACTTAATTTATTTTATTTGGAATTGTTCTTTTTGTTACATGAGTGATGGTCGGCAAAATGGTGGATGCTGCATGCTTTCATTCCCGGTGAAACTGTCGTGCCATCGTGCGCACTGCAATAAAAGTGTCTTGAAGATAGCTTTTTGGTGGCACAGTTTCAACTGCAAAGAAAGCGCACAGTGTCTGCACAGTTGACAACCACATGACTTATTACGTGAAATAAAGTAAAGTAAAGATGTTGATGATAGACAAGACGAGTAGGAAGTGAAGAACAAAACAATTTGTATTGCAGAATTATTTAATGGCATGGCGGAGGGAACATTTGGGGGAGGTGAGATGGTGGATTGGATTTACCAGTATGAGGGACAAGAAAGATCAAGAAAGCCAGTATTAGCAACACCTTCCCCTCAAAAAAAAAATCTATGCTTTTATTTATTTTCTTAAGCTATATTTGTTTCTTACTTATAACATTTATGTTCAGTTAATGCTTCCTTAGCCATGTAACCATTTCTCCATGGGTTCTCAGCATCCTGAAGGGGTCTAGCACTGGGAAAGCCTCCTCCTTCCCTTCCCCTCCCCCTCTCTCCTTTCTACCCACTTTGTTCTTGCCTAAATCTGTCCTCTGTCGAGATTCTTAGCACCCTGGGAATGTCTACTCTCAGGTAAGTTTCTTCCCTCCATCGTTCTTTTTTCCTTTCCTCTTCTATCCCCCCTTTTCCCTCTTCCCAACTTCTTCTTGTCTAATTCTAATCCCTGGCAGGGTTCTCTGCATCCTGGAGGGGCCCAGCACTGGGCAATTACTCTTCCTTCACTCCCCTCCCCCTTTATCCTTTCTACCCAATTAGTCCTCCCCTGATTCTGCACTCTGGCAGGGTTCTCAGCATCCTTGAGTGGCCTAGTCTTAGGCAAGCTTCTTCTTTCCCTCCTCTTCCCTCCTTTCCTTTCATCCTTTCCTTTCTTTCTTTCCGACTTATCCTCACCTAGTTCTGCCCCCTAGCAGGGTTTTCAGCATCCTGGATGGGTCCAGCACTGGGAAATGACTCTTCCTTCCCTCTCATTTCCCCCTCCATCCTCTCTACCTAATTCATCCCTGCCTGACTCTGCTCTCTGGCAGGGTTCTCAGCATCTTGAAGAGGCCTAGTCTTAGGCAAGTTTCTCCCACCCCTCCTCCTCCTTCCCTTTGCCATCCCATCTACTATCTCTACCCAACTTGCCCTTGCCTACTCCAGCCCCTTATTGTAAGTCCTCACCTCATTCCACCACTGGTAATGATCTCCACACTCTGAAGGGGCTAGTTCCAGGTATGACTCATCCTTCCCTTTCCTATCCCTTACCCTCACCTCTCTCCTGCCCCAGTCTCTACTCCCCTACATTTAATCAAAGGAATTAGTTCACTTGAGCTAATAATTTGCACTTTTTGTTCTGTCTGAGGTGCTCCCAAATTGCACTAGCCCTGTGTCCTGTGATAACTTGCCCCTCATAACTGATTTATTTTTTTGCTCACTTTTCTCCGGTAATGTTCCACCAATCTTTATCCTCTCCTTCCCCCAGCTGGTTTCCCCTGTCTACCCCTCTACCCACCTTGATGTCCCCCCACTGCACCTTATTCGTTCATTCATTCATTCATTCATTCATTCAATAATTGCTAAATAATCTGCCTCTTAACCATGATCCATTCCTGTAAGGAGTTGGCTCCAAGGCAACATCAAATTTCTGTACTATGTTCCTCGGATATGCCACTTGTAATTAAATGCATATTCCACAAGTATGATATATTTAACTGTATATTATGTCACAAATGTGATTGCATGATTATTTATGATATTTTTTAACTGTGCCTTGTTACAAATGTAATTGAATGTTTAATTTCTTGGATATTACACAGATTACACAGAAATTTGATGACAGAAAAAGACCACACCGGCCCATCTTGTGTGCCCTTTACATCCTACCATGCTCCCCACCACCCTTATACTACCTCCAGAGTTTCACCCCCTTCCCAACCCCATATGTCTGTCCCATGCTTTCTTGAATCCCTCCACTGTGTCGGATCCCATTACCTCCTCTGGCAGACTGTTCCAGGCCTCTACCACCCTCTCCATGAAGAACTGCCCCCTGACATTGCCTCTGTATTTCCCTCCTTTTAATGTGAGATCATGTCCCCTTGCGTTTGCTCCCTCCTTCTTTTTGAGCAAGCTTCCCTCCTTCACCTTATTTATCCCCTTCAAGTATTTAAAAGTCTCAATCATGTCCCCCCTCTCCCTCATAGACTCTAGTAGGTACAGATTTAGCTCCCTCTACCTCTGCTCTTATGGTTTATCCTGCATCCCATGTACCATCTTGGTTGCTCTTCTCTGAACCCTCTCCATCATCTCAATATCCGTACGTAAGTGCAGTCTCCAGAGCTGCACCCCATACTCCAGGTGCAGCTTCACCATAATTCTGTACAGTGGCATTAGCACCTCGCTCCTTCTGCTAGTAAAGCCCCTCACAATACAGGCCAACATACAATTTGCCTTACCCATTGCGTTGCTACACTGGTTCCCCACCATAAGATTCCTTGATACAATAATCCCCAGGTCCCTTTCCTGTTCTGTTTCCTTGATTTCCTCCCCCCCAAGGAAGTAAGATACCTTTGTGTTTTTCCACCCCAGGTGCATCACCTCACACTTTTTCACATTAAATTTTAGTTGCCAGGTTCCTGACCATTTCTCCAGCATCTCCAGGTATTGCCTCATGGCCTCCATTCCTGCTTGTGAGTCTACCCTATTGCAGACCTTTGTATCATTCATGAATAGGCACACCCTTCCTTCCAATCCCTCTGCTAGGTTGCTAGTATAGATGTTTAAGAGTAATGGTCCCAGCACTGACCCTTGCGGAACCACGCTGATCACTGCCTGTTCCCTGGAATGTACTCCATTTATCGCGACTGTTTGACTCCTTCCCATCAACCAGTTCCCCACCCACCTAGTAACTCTCTGGCCTACCGCCAGGCTCTCCAGCTTATTGACCAGCCTTTTATACAGGATGATGTAGAAGGCCTTACTGAAATCCAGATAGGCCACATCCACCACCCCTCCCTGGTCCACTATCTGCATCACCCAATCGAAAAACGCTATCAGATTAGTCAGGCAGGACCTTCCATTGGTGAAGCCATGCTACCTTTCATCCTGCATGCCATTGACCACCAGGTATTCCACCAGCCTTTCCTTTAGCAATGTTTCTATTACCTTCCCCACCACGGAAGTGAGATTAATAGGATGGTAGCTTTTGATCTCATCCTTTCTTTCCCTCTTGTGTAGTGCAACCACCTCTGCCCTCTTCCAGTTCCCAGGCACCATGCCTGTGTCCAACGACAAGTTAAACAGTTTTGCAAGATGTGGTGTTGGCTCCTCCCTCAGCTCCCTGAGTACCCTTGGTTGTAGGCTGTCGGTCCCCATTGCCTTATTCACCCTAAGTCTGCCCAGTTCTTCACTTACTCTATCTGCTGTGAAATTTATAGAATCCGTTTGCCTGCAGTTTTTTCCCTTCCCTTCCTGCACTGGTCCTCTGCCCTTGCCCTCCTCCATGAAAATTGAACTGTTAAACCTGTATGTCTAATTCTTCATCCAGTTGTACCCCCCCCCCAGGTTTCACCGGGAGACAAGCAACTTGTTGTTCAATGTGCCTTCCTGCTGAAACATTTCAATAAATAAATACATTTTGTTAATCCTGTATTTCTTCAGCCTCACACTGGTAAATCACATTCCCCACCTTGCCCCAATGCCTTCCCCACACCATTATGCTTTCAGCAATAGAAATTGTTTTGTTCTTGGTTTCATTTTTTGTAATAAGTCATGTTGCAGCTCACTTTGCTGACACTGCGTGCCTTCCTTTAATTAAATATTATGGCCAAGATATTCAAAAGGGTTGCGCCATGCGCAATAGAGTTGCTCCAGTGCAAGTCAGAAAATGCGCCATTCTGCAATATTCAGTGGGAGGCAGATGCGCCTCCCAAATCACGCTGAGCAATAGTGCAATGATAATGAATGTATGCGCAACTGAAGGTGAAGGAACCATGCATAAATGGCGCAGTGCAATATTCAACAACATTCACCATGCTCAATAGGGGAGCAAGCAGAAGTTGCACGATAGCGGAAATGAGCCAAAATAAAAAGGAACAAGGGAGAGGCACAAGAACGCTACAGGGAAGGCACATGAGGCTGAACCATAGCAAGTCAAACTGTGCAGGAGGGACACACAGGGCAGGCCAGGGAAAGGGCACCCTGAACAGAGAGGCACAGGGAAGGTTTGGGGAGACACAGCCAGTGCAGAAGGGGGAAGTGCCACACAGCACAGAGGCCACCACATTTAGGTGTTCCCGGTGCAGGGAAAGTAGCAGCCAGGACAGCGGGGGAAACACAGAAACAGCTGCTGGGGGGGTGAACACAAGCCAGGGACATGGCCAGTGCCACCAACCAGATGGAGGCAGTAATGAAGGGGGTGAGAAGGTGGGCAGCAGGGGGGCGTGGCCATGGAAGGGCCCGTCGGCGGTATGCCCCCAACAGGCAGTACCGAGCCCACACCAGCTTCAAGCTGTACAGTGATACTGAGATCGTGGGCTGGTGCCACCTGAATCGGGCAATTCTGAGGTGGCTCTGTGAGCTGTGCAGTGATGTGATGCAGGCATCCATGCCCTGTCAGTGGAGACCAAAGTGACAGCTTGCATGTGCTTGCTCGCCACGGGTACCTTCCAGAGACCAACTGGGGACACTACAGGCATTACCCAGTTGGCCACGTCATGCCACCTCACCCAACTCCTCAGCACACTGCTGCCACATGCTGCGAAGTACATCCATTTCCCCAGCACGCCGGCGGAGCGCACAGCAAACATACAGGAATTCCACAGGGTAGCACGTATGCCTGGTGTGCTAGGGACAATAGACTGCACCCATGTGGCCATCCACACACCACCTGGCCTTGAGGGAGCTGCATACATCAATCGCAAGGGCTATGCTAGCATCAACTGCCAGGTGGTGTGCGATGCCAGGGGGCACATAAGCAAAGTCTGTGCCACTTACCTTGGGGGAGCACACGATGCCTTCATCTGGCACCAGTTGGCACTGTGCCACAGATTCGAGAGTGGGGATATCCCCACTAGACACCTAGTGGGTGAGTATGCAAACCACATGGACAATCATAGGGCCTGGAGGGGCATGGTCAGAGGTGACATGGGTAGTGGCCTACATGGCCCAGGGCAGGCTGATACTGATCACCAAACTAACCTCCACCCTCTGCACACAGGTGACAGTGGATAACCACTCTGTCCCTGGCTACTCACACCATACCCGTGGCCTGCGGCCCCATTGCAGCAACGCTACAATGAGGCACATGCCACTACATGTAATGTCATCGAGCGGGTGTTCAGGATGCTGAAGGCATGTTTCCATTGCCTGGACACCTCTGGCAGTGCCCTATAGTACAGCCCCTCAAAGGCCTGCAGGCTATTCCTGGCCTGTTGCATCCTGCACAACATAACCAACGAATGTGGGATAGCCATACAGGTTGAAGAGGGAGACAGAGGTGGGGACGATGAGGATGCCGGTGACAATGGTGATGGGCAGCTCTCCCTTGGACGACGGGACCCCCGACTGCTCTGGCTGGCACAGCTGCACCGGGACACCATCATGAAGGAGCACTTCAGCCAACCCAGGTAAGTCATGGGGCCATGTGCAACCACCAGTGGCTAAGGCACAACCCACAACCACGCATGGACACACACCAGGGGTGCATGCCGTCAAGGGACATGGCAGGGCATGGAACCACACACACAACCAGGGATGGGTGAGGTCTAACATGCCATGTAGATGGACACACACGCACACACACACACAACACACCAAACTTGCACATAGGGTAGAAGGCACACCGACCCAGAATGCCACCCCTAGCCACACACATGTCCACAGACCACCACGCCCACTGCCTGTCCATGTGCGTGTGTCAGATGCTAAGCACCATTGCACATTGGTGTACAGCACAATGCAGGCATCATCATGCACATGCAACTGCGGACAGCAGCTGGGAGGGTGTGCAGATGGACTGTGTGCCCGCATGCAGGGCCAGGTACCCACCCGTGCACTGCCCACTGAAAGACACAATGCACACAGGGCAGCACCAGACAGTAGCTGCTTTGGGAGAGAGGTCAGTCATGTGACACAGTGCCCCGGCCACCATGGATGCTTGGGCGGCCCCACCGAGACTGGCCAGCACTAACAGGCTGACCACTGGCCTCATGGGGTGGCATCGATGGTCCCCCAGGGGTTCCACTGCGTGAACGCGACCATGCTCACAGAGGGGTCTGCAGCACACCGAACATGCCTGCGCCAGGTGTGCTAGGGATGCCCACAGCTGAACCTGGTGTCGACAGGGAGGGTGTCGCATGATGCCGGGAATGGGGGTGGACAGTGCACTGCATGGTGTACGCGACGCATGGGCACATGACTGTGTGCCCATTGTGGCCATGACAGCAGTGAATGCCTGTGCATGCCTGTCAGTGGCAGTGGTCACATCCTCCCACAACCGGTCCATCCCTGCCAGGATCAGAGCGGTGTCTCTGCTGTGACACTCCTCTGCCTGCTTCAGAGCCGCACGCATTGCATCCACCGACATCGCAGGCCGCATCTGCTGCTGGACTGATGCTTGCAGTGGGTGGGTGTGTTCGTCCAAGAGGTCATCTTCCTCCTCGGCATCCTGTCCCTCAGGGTGTGTGTGGCCCTGATGCTCAGCACCCCTTGAGGATGGGCGCTGTGCACCAGGATCAGGTCTGGGCATGTTCACAGGTGGTGCACAGATGCTGCCACTGGACCCTGTACCCCCAAGCCCTTTGGCTGAGCGCTGATGCTGCCCCTCTGGCTGCTGCTCCCCAGGGCTCAGTGGTGCCACCACAGTGGCAGCAACAGTCCCACTGTCCTGAACAAACACCAGTGCTGCCCCACTGGTGCTGACAGGCACAGGCTGGGACTGTGCTGACACACAGGCCTCCACGGTAGCACCACCCACAGCCATGGCCATGATGTTACCTGATGTATGGCCATCCCATGGCACACACGTGTCACTGCCCATGCCATTGGCGACATCATCATCGGTGATGGACTCGGCACCGGCCTGTGTCACAGCATGCTGGCATCCGTGGATGCTGTCATGCTGGGACACGGGCAGGGCTTCCTCTGCACCTGTTACAACCACATCAGTGTGGATTTACAGCTTAAACACCTACTAGTTAAGGTAATAGGGAAACAGTGTAACCCTTCTCGTATTGAAGTTTTTCTCAAACAAATAAAGACTTTGGCTTGTAAATCCTATGGCATTTCCATGGTATACAAGCTGATTCTCACTTTCTCTCAGTCTCACTCGAGTGCCGGTTCCCCGGTCTGGCAGGTTTTATTCCCTGATGAAGTTATTAACTGGCATACAATATGGACGGGCCTATACACATATCTCACCCAGGACCGTTACAGATTTACACAATACTGTATCCTAAATAATCTGTATTATACTCCGGTAAAATTGGCCTGAATGAAGAGGCTTACCTCCAATATGTGTACTAGGTGTAATAAAGAGGAAGGCTCGCTCCTTCATATATTGTGGTCCTGTGAAAGGATACCCCTGTTGTAGACCGAAATCGAATCCGCTCTGGATCCTTTGTTGGGCCTTCAGGGCCTTTTCTCCCCTGTCATATGCATTTTGGGAGATTACTCCGGAATTCCGGTGAAAGAGAGCGGTTTTATATGGCTTTAATCTCTATGACGGTCAAAAAATTAGTGCTTAGACACTGAACGGATCAAGTTACCATTTCCTATGCCGAATGGTTGCATGAAATATCATTTGCACTCCACCTAGAACATTTAATTGCAAGTGCGCACCATCGCCTCTCATCTTTCAACAAAAATTGGGGGGAGTTATATGCTCTGTATTTATCTTGCTATGACCTCTCCGGTTGTCTTCACGAGCCTCTCCTCCATCTCTAATTATATCTCAGTGACTCCTCTTGCTGTCCCTTGGTTAATTTTAGGATAATAAAGATAGTAGAGTGCACTGTGGGGGGGAGGGGGGATGGGGGGATATTTTAGGGCTTTCTTCAGTGTACATGGATGGTACAACATTCAATCCTTAAACTTTGTTGCACTGTGATATGCCTAATAAAACATGTTGAATTAAAAAAAAAATGTCAGTGTGGACAGCCAGGTGGGCCCACTGTCGCACTGAGCCACGTATACCTGTGAGGTGGATGGGCCTTCCTCCATCTCTAGCTGACTGTCCCCAGTGGAGAGGCCCACCGCGGACCCATGCAGATGCTCAGGATCTGTAAGGGAAAACAAGGCTGCGTTACTGCATGTGACCTACCCTGCCACCCCCCATAGACAGACCATGACTTACCATGCAGTGACGGGCCACCACCTGTCTGGAAGCCACCACCTGGAACACCCTCAATGACACAATGCTGCATGCTTCCAGCAATCCTCTCCTCCTGTGGAGTCAGGTGTACCACCTCCGGCTGTCCCCCACCTGTCGCAGCTCATGCTGCCCTGATGGCAGCCAGCTTCTCCTTTATCCTCCTCCTGTCTGTGCCCATCTTCTTCTTGCACTCCTGCACGGAGCACTGGTGGCTGCCATGCAGGTTCACAGCATGTGCCACCTCCTCCCATGCAGCAGCATGGGCTTGAGGTGTTCCCTGCTGTCCGCTGAGAAGCGACTCCTGATCCAGGTAGGCCTCAAACAGGGCTTCGGTCTCGGCCATGGTAAAATTAGGCCTCCTCCTCCTCACACCACTGTGTTCTTCCTCTTCCACAACTTGCTTGGTCATTATTTAGCCTGTAAGAATGGCAGTTGTTACCTGTGGCTGTGCAGTCCCATGCATGTCCCTAAATCCACAGTACACAGTCCCAAACAGCATTCAACTCACCAATAGACTGCAGTAACCGACTATGGCCACTGCAGCCCAATGTCGCACTTTTATAGCGCAACCCATGCAAATGAGGTGAGGCGCAACTTTAAGTGGATGCAAATTGCAGTGCTGCGCCATTGCATGGCTGATTAGCTGTTTTGCATATGATGACTGAATGTCGCGCTGTTGTACTTTGCGCAATTGTGTTGAACATGCTGAGCCAATGGCGCAGTTCTGTGACATGCGTAGTACACACCTCACTGCACATGCCCAGGTTGCTGATGCAGGCATCTGCTGTGCTGCTGACGTGCTGTGCACGGGAAGCAATGCAGGGCATGGCCACCATTGTGCCAGTGGCACTATAGCGATGTTCACCTACATGGCGCTGTAGCACTGGGCCATCATAGGCGCACTGGGGCAACAGCGTGGTAGGCTGCTACTGGCGGTGGCACACAGGCAGCCAATTGCACTACATGCATTGTGTTCCAATGGCACTGTGTGTGTCCATGCACCAGAGACCCTTGACCCTGTGCCCAACCTTGGCCCCCTAGGTGCCATGAGTCAAGCATGGGTGCACCACTATTGCGCTGTTCGATGACAGCGCGATAGGGAATGGCAATGCTGTACTGCACAGCATCCGCATGTGGGGAGCCATGCTGCAGAGTGCCATATTTGCAGACTGAGCAGAGATAATGGCATGCAGGAGGGCTGCTCAGTGGACGCAGTTGGAACTGGCAAACCTAGTGGCCATAGTGGAGTCACACCACGGACCACTGTTCGGGGAGGCACCCCTGGACAGGTCCAGGAGCCAGGTGTGGGAGAAGGTGGTCACTGCATTGGACGAAGCCATTGGATGGGGGAGAAGTGCAGAGCAGTGCCGCCATAGGTATGGGGACCTGCGGCAGAGGGAGCCAGAACTGCTAGCCCGCCTGCGGAGACTTGCCAGGAGGGGCACGGTGCCACGGCCAGGTAGGTGTTACGTCAACACACTTTTATCTTCCATATGGGTATCACAGTTGCATGTGTCCAGCACATGGGGGAGGGACTGTCCTGGGTTGGCTGTGGTGGTGTTATCAGGGTGTGGAGTGGGTCTGGCTGGGAGGGAGGGCACACACCTGGGGGCAGGGGGGCTTTGCTATGGGATTGCACTCATTTTCCTCTCTCCATGTTTGCACCACAGGCCCAGAGGAATGGCGCCTGGCCTGTGAGCTGTGGCGCAATGAAGAGAAGAGGGAGGCCAAGCGAGGCAAGAATCCACAGCACCCAAGGGACCGGCCCAATGATGGTGAGTGCCATACCTCCATGATTACTATTGCATGCTGTGTAACAGGGTGGGCAGTGGGGCATGGCCACCATCCATCGACACCATTGCCATGCACGCAACTTGTTACAGTCAGCACTGTCCAGTGGCAATGCATGTCTGGGAGTGCATTGATGGTGGTCCATGCATGCACCTGGTACATGACTGTGCCACTGCCTTTACACCACATAGCCATGTCACTAAATGGCAACGGTGGTGCTGTGCGTGACATGGCCGGTGGGTGTGTGCAGCGTTCTGCATGCCTGTATGCGTCTGGGTGGGCTGGTCATGTGGACGTGATCAATGTGGCTGGTCACACACCAACACAGAGGTATGTCCCACGGCTGTATGCCATGCACAGTGGGTGGGCTTTATGGGGCTGTGCATTCACACCTATTGACTGTGCTCCCTTGTCCTAGGTACACACCAGCTCTAAGACATCTGGGAGGCACTGCAGGAGATCCTGCAGGTGGTGAGGGCATCACTCGATATCCTTCGCAGGATAGATGAGACTGGGGTCCTGAGGAGGCACAGGCAGCGAAGGAGCCAGAGTAGGGAGCGGCACTCCCATTAGAAGTCCCTCTGCCCCTGATATACCCTACCCCCCTGGAGCCACCCTCACAACCCTCCTTTCCTGTCCCATTTGTCCACCCCTGCCCCTTACCCACCCCAGCTTGTTTGTGGCCTTCCCCCCACCTTGTATATATTGTTGTAAATAGTTACCTTTTATATGCTGTTTTAATATAGTTATTTTGATATGAATACTGTGGTGGTCTCTGATTTGCAGCGGGCTATAGGTGCTCAGCTGCAGTGGTGTGCATGGTATCAGGGGGTGGTGCAGTCATGGGTATGTGAGTGTGTCCGTGTGGAGGTGACTATGGTGTGGGGTAGTAGATATCAGTCAGTGTCTGTGGTGTGTGTGTTGTGCCCTGTGCACTGGATGACTGTGTGCAGTGGTCCATGGTGCATGCACTGTGTCCATGGCGCCCCTAGCAGCCCATTCATGGCCTGTGCAGCTGATACCCATGCATGTCTGTGACCTGCACGGTCTGCTGGCATGTCAGTGGTGGCAGTCCATGCTGGGCAGCCACTGTACCCGTCACACTGCTGGGTTGCCTCCTGTCACTGGTGTGGTGCATGTCTGCCTCGGGTGACACTGTGGCCTCCACAGTTGTTGACCCACCTCCATGCTGTGGCTTGTGTGTGTTGCAGGGGGGTGTGCACCACTGACTGTGACTTGTGCTCCAGGAAAATGCTGGTGGCGTACAGGTCCACAGTGCCTGCGCAGGGTGGCTGGCACTCCAATGCCATGGAGGACTGCGGGTTGTGTGTACACGGTTTACATGGGCTCATGCTGGGGGCTTGGTTGCCCCACCACTGCGTCCCTGTGTTGTTGTGCCCTTGGGTATGGGTGGGTGTCTGTTCATGCACTGTGTGGCATCCAGTGTGGTGCATGCTTCCACGCACCACTGTGGGTGTCTGTGCTGGCTGTTGTGGCCAGTGCTGGGTCGGGGCGTGTCATTGGGAGACTGTGCAGGGTGCTGTACCATGGGTGGTGGGGTCCGGGGCATGCCCTGTCCCATGTGGGGTACCTCATGTGCCGACGCATGGTTGGTCTCTCAGCAGTACCTCGGGGGGGAGGCTGTGCATGGTGGCACTGTGTATGCCGTTGTTGCATCACTGTGTGCTGCCACCCGCTGATGGATGCTCGTGGTGGGGCTGCCTTGCATGATTCTCTGGTACACAGGGTTGCAGTGTCACAGGGGGGGTGATGGCATGCATGGGGTTTCCTGCAGTTGTGGATGCTGCTCCTGGGCAGGGTGTCTAGAGGTCACGGTGCAGGATGTGCTCTACATTGGGGGGATGGTGTGGCGCAGGGTGGTCAGCCCTCCTTGTGCACCAGTCACAGCTTGCCGGGGGGTGTGATGGGGCAACATGGCCCAGCTGTGTGTTGGTTGCTGGTCTCCATAGGCCGGTGGTTATTCCAGCCCTCCCCCAGTTGTGCAGTGCATGGAGTGTGGGGGGACGATGTCTGTTCTGCTGTGTGTTCCTGTGCCCATCTGTGGCATGGGTGGTGGGTCCCTACCTCCCTGGTTGTGCAGTTGCATTGCCCTACTGCTGGGGGGCGTCCCTGGTTGCGCTATGGTACCTCTGGACTGCTCAGCTGCACATCCCTTGTTGAGCTATGGTGCATCTGATCTGCTTAGCTTCCCTTCCCTAGTTGCATTATGGCGCAGGTGGTGTGATATTCAGTCATCAGCTGTAGGCACAGTTTGGCTGGCTCACTTTTTGAATATTACGCCTCTTGCGCATGGGCGCAATGGACTTGCGCTTGCTCCTGCTATTGCGCACTTTTTGGGTGCAGTTTGAATATCTGGGCCAAAGTTTAAATTTAGCTAGGTGTGCAGCTATAATCCCAAAATTCCACAACATTCAAGTCACAACTAATAAGCAAGGATTGTGACTGTAAACATTTGAAGAAGTATCAATCGGCTCCATCCTTATGAGTCCTTAGAAGTCCATGAACAACAGACAACAGCTCTTCTTCAATATTAAAAACATAATGCTTGTAATGCTTAGTATTTAATATTTAGCAGCTGAAATGAGTCCGGTCTTATATAATGAGAAAACCTCTAGGGCTGGCCCACCGGCACAGTGGTTGGATTTTCTCTTGTGTGCCGATGACCCGGGTTTGGGAACGGACCCTGGTCACTGGAGGGCCAGCTGGGGGAGAAGGATGGAGCATCCCAGGAACTGCTCTCCTTCTCCAGGGGAAGGGTGGGGACAGTGCCCAGAGCTTGAAGGAGCCCTGGCGGAGGCCAGGGACACAGCAGCTACTAGCACCTGACAGATTTCAGGGTCGGGGTGGACGCAGGACATCATTGCATGTCCCCGCCTCCTGCGCACTAAAAAAAGGAAGAAAAAATACCCTGCTCCTGCTGCCTTGATGACGCCCGCTCTGGCTGCCTTGGCTCTTAGTCCAGTTCCTGCCTTTCCCATGTTCACTGTGCCTTTAGTCCGGGGTGCCATGACCCCGCCCTGGGGGGCAGGCCAGGGGTTCAGGGAGGGTGGCTAATGTGAGTAGCTGCAGCCGGAGTCTGTGACTGGGCAGATGGTCCCGGCAGTAGGGCAAAGCAGGATAAAAATACAGAATTAAAAAAAAAAATAATGAGAAAACCTTGTTCTTGTTCCAAAACACTTATTCCAAAATAGACTCTTCAAAGAGTTCCCACAGCCATAGCGCTCTAAAGCAGATAATCTGGTGCATCTCATAACTTGGCATTGGTACGTTTGTTCAATAAATATGATTATGAGCCACCCTTGGACAGTACGGTGCAAGGTATTTGGTTCCTTATACCGGAGTCCAAATAAAATACAATTGCTAAACAAAGATAATTCCTTCCGTTCATTTGCTGATCTCCAAGGGTCACTGAAAAGTGTCACCGGAATAAAGGAAATAGATCAGTACCTCTTAAAGGAGATCCCCCATGGCCAGCCTCCTATTGACACTAAAACAGCATCTTTTTACCAGGAGAGACTATCATTCATGAGTCTCTTGGAGAGTTTCTTATATCCTTTTTCCAGTTTCACACCAAACCTCACACCAACCTGGGGCTTTATCTCCTTATACCTGTAACTCTGTTTTCCAACTCTGAAAATGACCAGGCATATACCTGTAAGATAAAAACAGAAGATAACGCTCCACTGAACACAAGAACTTTGGGTTAACTTACCCAAGCCCTTAATATGCAGACCCCCCCGAGGCAAAATAAGCATACCTTTTTCAGGCTAATATAAGCCTGTAAGCACAAAAGGTGCTATGAGTGTCCTAGATATCTCCTTTCCTTCTCCTGAACATCCTCACTCATGCACCACAACCTCTTAGTGGCTTTTCCTCCAACAAAAAAAGGCCACATTACATAAATTGTAGCACTACAAGATAGTTACAAAAACTGAGGTGCCATAACTATTTTTTTAAAATGTTTTAAACGCTGCACTTCGCTGCACATAATGTGCCTTCTACACAAACAAAAGCTACTTCTCAGCACGCTAATAGACAGAAAACATTCATGACAGGTCCAGTGAGAACTGAGGCCTTTTAAAAGCAGCTCCCCGCTAAGGCCAATGCCTCACTTACGGCGTTCTCATAATAAAAATGGGACAGCATTAGTACCACAAAAGTATACCAAATGCAGATTATACTTAAGTTTAATTCATCATTTTCAAAATGAATCAAAATTGCAGCATCTTTTAACTAAAAGTTTGCAACCACGCTTCAGAATCAGAGCTCCTGCGAGGAGTGGGGCAGCACTGCAGCCATCTTGCGGCCCCACCTCAGATCTGCTCAGATTAGACACTCATCTTTCCCTTTCTCCATCTCAACTGCTCTTCACAACTTTGTTTCTCATACTTGCAATTGTGTTTAAAGTTACTCCCTCCTCTATCTCCATGCTAGTCCACACTATTTGTCAACATTATTGTCCACAGATTCTCTATCTGATCTCGCATTCCCTAATGCAGCTGAGTCATCTCTCTGTGTAACTGTAAGTACTTAAGTGCCTACTGTTAAGCTCATTTGATGTAATGTTTATATTTAAGTGTGTATCCTAAGTAGACTGTCAAGTATGTTTGTTACTCCCACTCCCTTTTCCCTAATGCAGCTTGACTGTCAGGGCCTGATTCCTGAAGGCATGGCACAAGTCTCCACCAATTGCAACTTGCACCAAATGCCATTGCGCTGGGAACCATGCACATGATTCCAGAACAGCCAGGGTCCCCGGTAACTATGTCTGTGACTTTCACCAACCCAACAGGTATGCCAAACAGAGAGCGTACATAAAGGGTGTCACAAGCCTGCAGCATGGGACTCAGAAGGGGGGCAAATGTCCCACCTCTGAGCCCCCTATAAAAAGTAGAGAAAGCTCCACAGGGCTATGGGATCCCCTGCCCCTGATCACCCAATATACAGTATACTAAGCCCCACAGGGCTATCGGACCCCCATGCCCCTTGTCCCCAAGCCCCAACCCCCATGTCTGGGTGGTAGTGCATGAGGTGGAGTATTACTACACATATTCCCGTACCCCCTGGTAATCTAGTGGCCCCCCACCTGGCAGTGCCAGTCCACTCCACCCCCTTACACCCATTCCCAGTTGGCAACTGGCACATCCCACCTCTCACCTCCATGGGCAGCCACTGACTGAGTCCCCTCAGAGTGTGTACTACTGTATACAGTACACACTCACTGAATGAGCTGTCATTCAGTGTGCATGTACTGTATACAGTAGTACATGCTCAGAGGGAGCTTGGTCAGTGGCTGACCATGGAAATGAGAGGTGGGATGTGCCAGTTGCCAACTGGGAATGGGTGTGGGGTGTGGGGTGGACTGGCACCACCAGGTGGGGAGTGGGGACCACTAGACTACCAGGGATACTAGGGTGTGCTTTTCTGCATACAGTTAACAATTACCGGTGAGCTGCCAATCGGGAATCAGGGCTTAGAGGAGGTGCATGAATAGCCCTGTGGGGCAGTACCCCTGCATGCTAAATGGGACTTGGGGTGGCATGTGTAGCCCTGCGGGGCATTACTTGGGGATCAGGGCTTGGGGTGCTAGCAGCCCACTGAGGGCATTTATGTGTATTTCACAATGGGGGATGGGTGGGGGTGCTTATGCGGGATTATGGGGGGCTGTCTGTTTGGTGCACATGGCACAGTGGTGTACCACCAGTGGATGCAAAGTACACTTTGAACAGTTAATAGGTGATCTAACTGCACCTAGACCAATGTCCTCCGAGAGTTGTCTTGGAATAGCACATGTGCTGTTCTAGCAGCCACCCTCCCAGAACAGGGCACAACTGCTGCCATAAACTCCCTTGCACCATGTCACAGAGGGTTTATGGCATACATGGTGGTGTAGGACCACTTCGGCACAGGCAGTCTGCAACATGTTTAAGGCTGTGTTTTGGAATACCAATTGACATTACGCATAGTGCAAAGTGCTACCTGCACCATTTGTTTTGGCGCAAGTCACATTGCACCATGCGTAACTGTTCTGGAATTGGGCCCTCTGTATTTATCTGATTTTCTTAAGCACTTTAAACATAACCTGCTATGTATGTTACGTAATGTATATTTAAATATGCATGCTAAGAAGTTAGTTAAATATGTTTGTTGCTCCAACTCCCTTTTCCCCCAGGATACACCTGGAAATGAGCAAATGTGTTGCTCAGTGTGTCTTTCCTGGTGAAACATTTCAATAGGTAAATAAATAAATAAAAATATGTGTAGAGCCTGTTAGCATTGTTTTTGTCTTTGTCTCAGTTTTTATCAATTTATTCTCAGTTTATCAAATTTGCAGACAATCAAAATCCATGTTTTTCTTTTATTTAGATATTTCGAGAGTTTCAAAAGCATGATATATAAGGAATACGACATGACAGAGTAGGTATTATATCATAGTAGCATGCCATGTGATGTGTTTACTACCCAAGTAAAAAACAGGGCTTTAAACTACCACAAGGCTTGTAATGCAGTATAATACCTACCCTGATATATCTAATTTTTTTCTTATCAATGGGTGTATCATAATAAATAAATCAGAGTGTTTTAAGGACACCTTCTATAAATGCAGGGGTTTTGCATTCTTTGTACTGTGACTTAAAGAACCTTTAAGAGTCATTAGCCACTGTGGGTAATAGCTTTAAACTGGGGAAACAATTTCAAGGAATACATAAGGAAATAATTCTATACAGAATCATTTTTTGATAACTGGAAAAAGCTGTCCAAAGAAGTAGTCAATGGAAGTACAATATTGGGGTTCCAAACTGAATTCCACTGTCTTTAATGATTACTCTTGCTCAGTTTTCAATAGGGAAGATGGTGGACCATTGCCAGAGAGTGGTATCAAGGTGGTGGCTAAGGGGGTCCAAGAGATGAGGCAGTCAACATTTACAAGCTAAAGGGTCCAGAAAGGACTGGCACCCCTAAAGATGGATAAGACCCAGGGACTAGATGGATTTCATTCAAGGTTACTCAGGGAGCTGGCAACATAACTGGTTGAACCCCTGGTAGGTCTATTCAGCAGCTCACAGGAGATGGGGTGTGGTTCCAAAGGACTGGATAGTGGTTGGAATGGTTCTACTCCACTCCATAAGGGGGGACAAGGCACAAGCAAGGAACTACATACCTGTCAGACTTACCTCTATTGTAGGGAAGCTGAAGGAGTCACTGGTCAAACAGGAGCTTGTGACTACTTGGAGAGCAACTGGCTCCAGGATAGTAAACAGCACAGATTCATGGCAGGATGATCTTGTCAGACTTACTTGATAGTGTTCTTTGACTGAGTGATGAGGTAATTGGATATGGGTCATGCTGTGGATTTGTTCAGAAGTCCCAAAGAACTTGCACTCTCACTAGACTCAAGAACCAAGGCAGATGCCAAAATGGTAAAGTAAATATTTATTGCTGATTCTCTTCCCAATGCAGGTGCCGCTACCCCCACACTTCGGCAGTTAGCCTTCGTCAGGGGGTGTGGCTTACACAGAATACTGGTCACTTTTTATACACCTTTAATAAATAATCAACAGGTTAAAACAATTAAAGAAATTCTGAATTGACATCCTCAAACTTTGTTAATATGCTTACTGAAACCAAAAACTAATGGTTACTGTACAATTTCTATTGTGCTGTATCCTTTATCACAATAACTAAGTGCATTGATATATTATTTGTCAGTAACCTTTTTGTATAAGCATGCACAAATGTAATTGGCATAAAAAAATATGAAATAAAATGAGTAAAGTTAATTTCTTTTTACTTTTTTACATCCTTCTTTACCTTTACTTAATTTTCAGCTCTCAAAATAAAGGAGACAAGAAAGCCTATCAGCAATCAAATTAACATAGATCCCCTTGCACTATACTACTAAATCTGGGGATCTAAAGATAAGGAACAGGCAGAAAGGCAAACAGAGGAAAAAACATCATCCAGTGATCTCCCTTAATGTTTACAGGGCATATTAGTTTCATGGGGATCCACTTGAACATTCATTCCACACCTAAACGAGTAAGAAATAGAAAATAGCATACTGTTATTAATAGTGTAAAATCACTGTTTTTATAGAACTGCTATTCTCACCTTAACATTTATATGCATTTTCTGGTCAGTATTAAACAACCATAGAATACATTTCACAAGATTTCTTTCCTTTATTTTTTTCAAAAGGGCTTTAAATCTAATGTATAATTTAAGCCATTGGGTTTGAGACTTCTGAGTTTGTAAATCCATAAACATCGTCTCTGGAGAAGCATGTTCACCCTATCCCCACCAAATTTAGGTGTGGGGGGGGCATGATCTATCCCCATGAACCTTAAACATTTTGGGTCAGAATCATGCTTCTCAAGAAAGTTAAGTCCCACAGGTTTATCAATTCTTTGATTAATGATTGACCTGATGTGTTCTTGGACTCTGGTTTTCGGTATTCTTATAGTGCAGCCAATGTAAAGGGTATTGCAGGAATACCACAG
This sequence comes from Neoceratodus forsteri, assembly GCA_016271365.2. Taxonomy (NCBI): domain Eukaryota; kingdom Metazoa; phylum Chordata; order Ceratodontiformes; family Ceratodontidae; genus Neoceratodus; species Neoceratodus forsteri. The sequence continues at coordinate 1,011,298,090 of CM028129.1, read as the reverse complement.
TACATATATAACAAAAGATGTGTCACATATGATGAATTAAGTTTTATAGTCAGTGTGGGTTCCTTAGGGTGTTTAAATTCTTTCCCTGTTATGCAATACTCACAGATGTTACATTTTTACACTTAAACATCCCATGTGGTTTGGGGGGGACCAGCCAGTATTAGTTTCATCATGCAGGCTTTCCAGCCAGCTGTGTACTAATTTATTTCTCAAGTTAGCAGCCCTTTTAAAACTAACTGTGAAGAGAACCGACAATAAATGAGTAATTACATTACCATTTTGGCATTTGCCTTGGTTCTTGAGTCTAGTGAGAGTGCAAGTTCTTTGGAACTTCTGTGAATTTCAGGGCTGGTTGCCCTTTACTAGCAGCACTTCCTTCTGCAGTTCATGGCATTACCTTTGGAGCTGTGGGTTTGCTCATCCTTGCCTTCAGCAAGGCTTGACTCAGTGCCTCACAGATGCGTGTTGAAGAAGATGAAGGATCTGTGTGCGGCTAAAGTCTTAGTAAACTGTGTAGGTAACTGACTAAAGGGGAGGCTGCAGAGGTTGTGGTCAACAGGGTCAAATCAGAAGAGCAGGAGGTCTCAAGTGGGGTACCACAAGGATCTGCCCTGGTTCCAGTCCTCTTCAGTATGCTAATCAGTGGCCCAGATAAAGGAATCTAGGGCAGGTTGTGCCTCTTTGTGGGAGGACAGATAGTGATGAGGGAATCAGAAATGCATAGTAACTTACAAAAGCTATAGTTGTAGACTAGGTTTTGACAGTTGAACTTCAACGCCAAGAAGTGCAAGTTAATGTGCCTAGGGAACAAGAATCCCAGGACAAAGTACTGGATGGGTGGGGTGAGTCTTAGCACTACAGCTGAGGAACAGAACCTTGGGATTATCATCAGTGACTCTTTAAAACAATCAAATCAGTACAACAAGGCATACACTGTAGCAAAGCAAGTAGGATGCTAGGTTGCATCAAGAGGGGTATAGCTAGCAGAAAGGAAGAGGTAATACTTCTCCTACATAGATCCTTAGTGAGGCCACACCTGGAGTACTGTGCCCAGTTCTGGAGTCCTCTCCTCAGGAAAGATAGGGATAAGCTACAGACTATGCAACGCAGGGTGACAAAAATTATTTATGGCCAACAGGGCAAGTACTATGAGGAGCACCTCAAGGCACTGAACATGTAGTCACTGGAGACTAGAAGGGAAACGGGAGATATGATAGAGACCTTCAAGTTCCTAAAAGGAATTAACAATATGAACTGTGTGAAATTATTTAACTTAAATAGTAGCTCACAGTTATGGATGGATGAATGGAAATTAACAGGAGGGAGGTTCTGGAGGGCTATAAGGAAGTATTAGTTTACAGAAATGGTGGTGGAGCCATGAAACAGTCTACCAGTTGAAGTGGTAAGTGCAAAAATCATTTTAATTTATTTATTCATTCTCAGATTACAGTACTTTTGAGCACATAGCAGCTCTTTTACAAAGCTTCCACGTCAGTGGGAAGGGTGACAGACATACAACGGATGGTATTACATAAAATATTGACAAGAAAGTATTTAAAATGACAATATGAAATTAATATTGCAACTAAAATTAAAACTATGAATTGGTATTAAATCAAAAATAACCTAACAAAAGGAGGCAGTCCAAGGTGCTTTATCAAGTAGGTATAGTTAGAGTTGAGTGAACAAAAGTTCAGGTAAGTGAAGATAAATAGTGGAAAGATGGTGGAGGGTGAGAGGGTTGAGGTGAAAGAAGGATTGGCGAAGGAGGCAGGCAATAGGGCAGAGCCGTTAGGGTGAAAGTGATCGTTCACAGAGAAAAGGGAAGAAGTATGTACACAATGATGTGTCAATACTGCTCAGCTAGTGTCATGTCAGTTGAAACAGTCACAGGAACTGTTAGCTGTAAGATGCTAATGAAGTGTGCCTTTAACTGGTCCTAATTTTGGTAAGGAAAAGATATCTCTGGGCAGTGCATTAAACCATAGTGGTGCTCTATATGCAAACGATCATTGCCCTTGTGTGGTCCAGCATCTTGGGACAGAGAAGAGTTGGTTGACTGAGCTACACGTGCTGGGGGCTGCAAGATGGGTTGAGTAAGTTTGTAACACCAGAAGGCAGGAGCCCGAGAAGTGCCTTTTTAGTTAGCAAGCAGGTTTGATAGTGAATTCTCCCATTTAGCTGAAGCCAACCTGTTTGCACATACAATTCACATGTGTGGGTAAGGCGGGCTGCTCCAGTAAGAAGTCGGCATGCTTTATTGCATGCCACTGATATTCTGCGGAGGGTAGCGGTGGAAGCTGAGCCATAGATAACTAGACCATAGTCAATAATGGATACTATGGAGCTATAGATAGCTAGTATAAGGGCTTCAGGCATTAGACTGTGTTTATGTCTATGGAGTAACCCTATCTTGATACTGGCAAAACTGGCAACATTCTCAACATGCTGGGCATATGATAGTGAGCTATCCATGGTTACCCTAGATACTTGAAATGTTGAATTTGTTCAAGCGGGATACCAGAGGAGTTCCTGATGGTTAGGGCACTGGATCTGTGTTTGCTGTGAGCACCACTGAAAAACATGATTTTTTTTTTTGTAGTTCAGAATCAGCATGTGTTTTCTGAACCAGTCCTCCACTTCCTCAAAGCTGAGTTGAAGTTGGTGTTCCAGTGGTTCAGGCTCAGTGTTGCTAGTGTCTATGACCACATCATCTGCATAGAGAAGGATCTGTTGGTGACAGGAGTGAGGGAGATTGTTAAGAAAGATGCTAAAGAAAAGTGGACCCAGTATGGAGCCCTGTGGTATTCCAGAGTGGACATGTTGATGGTCAGAAGTGACATTAGCTATCTTCACCAGTTGGGAGTGGCCTAAAAGATAGCTTTTGAACCAGGACACGTATCTGCCAAGAGGACAATTGAGGACAGTTGCTTGAGAAGTAGAGCATGGTTCACTGTATCAAAGGCCTTTGTGAGGTCTATGAAGGCCACACCCACCAATCTACCTTGATCCAGAGATTGGTGAATGAAATCAGTGAATTCTAGCAGTATTGTGGTAGTGCTATGTCGCTTTCTGAATCCATGCTGCTGGGTGCACTGGATCGAGTATTTTTCCATATAGTCTACCAGCTGATCTGCAACTATGCACTCAAGTGCCTTATACAGAGGTGGAAGGATAGAGATAGGTTTATAGTTTGTGTATATAGTGCAGTCTCCACTTTTGTGGCTTCAAGCATGGTTGGGACAGAATGAAGTGTATAGTACTTTCTCAAGGTGGCCGAAAATAGGAGAAGAATGGGGGGGGGGTTGGAGAGGGCTAGGACCCTGGAGGAACAGTAGGTTCCAGGGTTAAACAGGGAACTCAGGCAGACTGGATGGATGATGGGTCTTTTTCTGTCATCATTTTCTATGTTTCTATGAATGGCATTGTTACATGGGTAATTAGAAACAAGCAGAAGATCAAAGGAGATACTGGAACTTTTAAATGACTGAGTAAGTCTCATGAGGCAGAACAGGGCTGACTACATGTACTCTTGCCTTTATCTGTCCACAACAATCTATGAATCTACGCAAAGCAGACATTGGTTGTGGAAGCATGGACAAGCCCAAAAAATTGATGGCAGGTGACTCGAAGACTGCAAAAATATGGGATATGGAAGCCGGGTTCAGTGATGTACTAGAAAGACGTGGGCTGTGGTGCTAAGGATACATTTGAAAAATGTTACAAAATAAATAATTGAAACAAATTCACTTTGTTTATGACAGCTGGTTGCATTTTAACTGTTGACTGTTCTAGGAGCCCCAAGGTTAGAGTTCACTGGTCATTCTGAAAAAATAAATGTAGAGGAATATGGGGAACTACACAGGATCATCGTATCTTACCCCTCCCCCCCAACTATGGTAAAACTCAGAAGACGCTAATGACCTTTGGAGCTTGAAACTGATGAATAATGGAGATATAGGGATTGTTTTCTCACACCTTGAGTTCAATACATTGAAGACAAATAATGTGTGTTTTCTCTCCAGCTATCTTACTCAACAGTAAATTCACTTTCTAAGTAAGCGATAATACAAGACAAGGTGGGCAATTTTGGGCTATAACAGACAGCCCAAGGGCATAATGAGGCCTGATGCCACAGGTAGCAGGCCATATAACCCCAGGAAGGTCCAGTATAGCCCATGCTGCCCACCCTGGAGGGTATTATTGCGCTTAGAAAATGGGTATGTACTGTAAATTAAAAAACAACAAACAACATATCTAAAACATTTAAAAATTGTAGACAATTATTTCAACGGACATATTTTTGGGCAAAGTAGTCCCTCCACTGGTGGAATTGCCAGTTGAGGACACTGCTGCTAAAGGGTAGTGAGGCTAACAATAGGGTCTATGTGACAAACTTTTTTTCTCCTGTTTTTACTTTCATTTTATCTGGTCCAGTTTTGTGCTGTAGTACCTGAAAGGATCGCAATAAATAAAGTGATAACATCATGAATGGAGTCTGTACTGTAGTGAGTGCTGTTTCAAACTATGTGCACTAATTTGGGAGTGAGCATGCCCTTCCCTCCCAACCGTCATATCTACTGCTGGTGAGAATCATCAGTACTGATTTGGAAGATGAGAGGAGACAGCCCACTCACTTGCATGTAAGATATTACCATTACAAACCATGAATGAGAGGTGTATTGAGGTGCATCGGGAAAGCAATGGGTAGTTCTGGATTTAGTGCAAGTGTCACTCACAGCTAAGGTAAGCACGCAATCTCAATGTGTTGTTAATAAGAAAAAAACAAAACGAAATAATGCTGAGAAATTTTGAAAAGAACTACTGTAGTTTCATTTGGCAAGTTCACAGTGTCGATAGTTGGAATAAAGTTGGCCTGGGGGCTTGTTCGCTTCCTAGATGAGCAGAAAGAAATGGCTGCATGACAGTTTTGTAACACTCCATGGGCCAGTGATTTTAAATGTAAAAAGGCAGGCTGTCAAATGGACTAGCTATTCAGTGGTCTGTGTTGTCTAATACCCGCCCAGGCAGAGGGTGCTCTCAGACAATCAGAATCAAACATTCTCTCTACACACTTTCTAAAGATGTAACTATGATCTAGAGATCTTCCTCCTTCAGCTCCCCATCAAGCCAATAAACTATAAGAGAATGTGGTGGTGGCAGAATGTACATTTCCACAGCAGTATCAACTCTATCAATATGATTATTCTCCCCATCCAAATCAGTACTACACATTAGAGATGTCATTTTCATGTGGTGAAACACCTGACACTCTCTTTGCTTTTGCTTCAGCAGCACCAGCATTAACTTAGAATGTGCCCACAGCAAGCATACTATATGTCTACCTTCCACTTTAAAACAAATTACTGGTTTCTTAACTAGTTCAATGGTCAGTGCTGAACAACCAGCAGAGACTAGCCCCCTGTTGCCATACTGACCATAATTGAGTGTGGAGAAACTTTATGCACTATGAAAGTTGAACTATTTGCACTAAAGTTCTTGTGCAAATTACCTTTTTTACTAGTGCTGCCAGTATCACCAGCACCACTTGGACTTATACACTTATCGTCATGTCCCTTTGTTACAGGAGAGCCAACTACTCCTTCCCCCACTCCTCTACTACTGAGTGACTTTTTTTCTTGGCCTACATGGAGAATTACAAGTCATTCTTTCATCTTTATTTGCCTGTTTGTATTATCCAATGGGTGTCACTGTTACCAGGAAAACACAAGCTTACGATGAACTTAAAGTAATATGGGGGATGATGGAGACATTATGCTTCGTGCACACCATACCATAGTACTTCAGGATCTGTATAATGCAAGATGCTGTGCTGTCAGTGATTCCAGCCTTAAGGCACAACACTAAATAAGAAAATTCGTAATACTTAGGCTGCTGAGATTATGTGTGTATATATATATATATATATATATATCCTATGGTAGCACAGTAGTGCTACCATAGCTAGGGTTGAGGAACCATTTACATGTTAAATCCAAAATTTTGCACCTTAATAACTTTTAAACCATTTGACAGATTCGTCTGAAATTTGGAATACATGATCAAGACCCATACGCCTTGGCATCTGTCAAGTTTTGTACCAGTCGGATATATGGCTGCGGAGTTATTAAGCATGATCTGTGCAGGCATTTACGCTTTTTTTGGAATTCTATGGTCGTGCCTACAGGTCGCATGGTTTGTGCAACCAGTCCGAAATCTTCAGGGAACATGCAGCCGGGTTCCCCAATGTGCCTTTCAAAGATTTTGTGAAAAAATATTAAATGGTTCAAAAGTTATTCAAAAAACAAGTTCCCATTATAAGTCAATGGGAAAAGTTAACAAAAAGTTCGACAGTGTCGAAAATGCTGTTTTTACTTTGGCAAATGGCCCTTTTACTGTCGCAAATCTGCCATTTTGCTTTCAGTTAGTGATCAGAAAAATGCTTGGCATTTAAATTTGGGACCCTCTAGCAATCTAATTCTTTTTGTATTCACCTAGTCGGACCCTGAGGATGCTAGCCATGTCTTTATTTTGGGGTAAAACACCCCAGAAATATGTTTTTTACATTTCTGGAAAAGTACTTCGCAGAAAGTACTTTTGCACTTGCGACACTGTTCAATGAATTTGCAAGCTGCAGTACTTTTCTAGGCTGGAAAAATGACAGCAATTCTTGCGTTCCCGCTGCAAAAGAACAGTTTGGTGTTTGGGGCTGAAATTTGGAGGAAACGCAGCTGACATCTCACAGACATGCTCTTCGTACTTTGTTGAAAAAAATATTACACAGCGACAAAGTTACGGCACTCCAAAGCTGATGCTTTTTCCCATAGGATAACATTAAGGCGTCCGACGCATTGCAGCAATCCTTTGGCGCCCTGCTGCAAAATAACGGTTTGGTCGTTTGGGCTGAAATTTGAGGGAAGACAGCCAACATCCCACAGATGTGCCTTTTAGTGGTTTGGTGAAAAGAATATTACAGGGAGCCAAAGTTATGGCACTCCAAATTCTCTTTTTTTCCCATAGGATAACATTACGGTGTTTGCCGCACCTTTCAGGGCCCGTATCTCAGAAACGGTGCAAGATACGGACTTTTCATTGGAAAAATTCTTAGCCCTCTAATGAAGGCTAAGTACAAAACTAGCCAGGAAAGTAATAAATCATATGACCTTTAAATATTTTTTCCACGTCATACGGTTCCTGAGATATGAGCAATTTACTATTCCAACTCCTCATTTTCTGCTCCGAGACCCATTATTATGCATACATTCTTTGTACTCACTGTCTTTCTCTATGAAGCTTTTGGGGAAAATCAGCCTGTGCGCTTCCATTACTGTTACTGTTGCCCTTTTCACTTGTGGTTCCGTACCCGTTTCACTTACCGTTCAAGTCTACACCACCTTGTGCGTTATCCTTTGCGTTTTCATTTGCGCTTGCGTTTCCATTATTTTTTTTACCATTTCTGTCTACAGTGCTGTTTCTCTTTCTGTTTCACTTTGCGTCACCATGCCCATTACCATTTGCATTTGCGGGCACCATGTTACTATGTGACAAGACATCATGTGGCGGACCATTCCCATCTACGCCACCGTGCGCGTTACCCTTTCTGTTCTCATTCGCACTTGCATTACCATGTGTGCCACTGTTAGTGCTTCTGTTTGCGTTGTTGTTCCTCTTACTATGTCACAAGACATCACGTGGTGGGAGCGTGGGGCCCTTCCAACCGCCGCATTACATTCACTATTTCTCTATATCATTCTCAAAAAGAAGAGAAATTAGAAGCAAAAAACTCCATTTAATGCATCAGTTAGGGTTGTTCCACGGTGACAAAAGTAAGGAAATTCGGTGTTAGGGTTGAAAACCCCCCTTGGACCCCCCAGCCCACCCCCTCAACCGGCATTGGGGTGAGCATTGGGGTCTTCAGTCCTAACTCTTACCCCCTTCTCCTATACCTCTGCTTCTTTACACATGTGATGGGGTGAGAGTTAGGGCCACTGACCTCAATGTCCACCCCAGTGCCAGTTGAGGGTGGGCTGGGGGGTCCAAGGGGGGGGTTTCAACCCTAACACTGAATTTCCTCACTTTTGTCACTGTGGAACAACCCTAACTGATGCATTAAACTGAGTTTTTTGCCTCTAATATATATATGTGTGTGTGTATATATATATATATATACAGTATATAGGATACATGATGGTCATCTGTGGAAGATGGAAAATATTAGCATGAGTGCAGAGTGAACTGTGATAATACCACAAATGGCGAAGACATGAGAGATATTATCACAGTTCACTCCGTACAAGTGCTAATATTTACCATACTTCACAAGTCTCACATCATGTGTGCAATTTATACATGAGGACAAGGATTATTAGGGGAGGTAGTTGTTCTGCACATTTTGTTTGTTTCGATCATTATTTTCCTGCAGTTTGTGGGTTTCTTTTTTGTGCACATCCTCATAGTAGGGCAGGTTGTTATTGCCAGTAACAGCATTGCTATACAGCCAATGCATGTTTGTGTAGAACGTGCATTTAGGGTTGCCACCTTTTAAGAAGCCCAAAGTGGGACATTTCTCACTGAAGCATGATTTTCTGCAGGACAGTACGTAACCTTGATCAATGCAACAGACTTGCGTTCTCTATATAATCAGAATTAAGGCTAAATATTGTAGTTTCTTAGTTGCTTCTGTTGTTTCTTATCATTTTAATGTATTTTAGTTAGGGTATTATAGTTTTCTGCAACATTTAGCGAAAAGTTAGAAAACATTTTTTCTACTATAAAGTCAGGACATGTAGTATTTTTCATGTTTTTTTGCAGGACACAGCTGCCCAAATCAGGACTGTCCTGCAAAAATCAGGACAGGTGGTAACCCTATGTGCATTGCTGTTGGTTTACTGTTCAGTGTGGGAGGGCCAGAGAGTTTAGAGATTATAGCGGTTCTGTTTTTATCGTGGCGATAGTTACACATTGTAACATGTTGAGAGCAGTTTGTTTTGTTTCTTTTTTGCTCCTTTTTAATGTGTCCTGTAATGTTGCTTTATTTAATTTGTGTGTGTCTGCATTGCTAAGTGATGTCGAGGCTGAGTCGACAAGTGGAATTAAGAAGGTGGCGATAACTGGAAGAACGCTATCTGGGAGGTTCAGAGAGTGCAGGAACTGTCTGACATTTAGAAAGGTTAGTGTATGTTCTTGTCATTTGAAAAGGAAGAGAAAGTGCTGTTTTAGGGTTTTGTTTCTGCTTTGAGCACTTTTTAGGTAGGGAGCTGGGAATGTGCAAATGAATGGAACGGTATTGTTTGTGTTTCATATTTACAGCGTATGCTTGGAGATATCAGAATTGTGCTGAATAAGTGCCAGGAGCTATTATTGCTTTTTAGTGCATTTCTGGGTAGTGCTTGTTTATTTTCTGGGGGTCTTTAAGTTTATTTCTGCTTTCCTTTATTGTTGTTTCAACATATTCATGCCAAACATGATCTGTTGTGCAGCTGTAACAGGTGACTTTTATTTAAAAGTAGATCGGCTAGACAGGAGCGTAAGCACTGTGAGAATATCACCTGCTGACGTAGTCACTGTTGGTATATCTGTTTGCATATATCACAGTGTCTGCATCAGCTGCCTGATACTCAATGCCTGTGAAAAATAACACAATTTATTTGGATAGTTATTCCTTCACTCCTATTGTATAAATATAGTTTTCCGCCAGATATATAGCAAAAGACTGCACATTAAAGTTGCTACCACATGAAATAAAAACCCCACAAAGTTAGGAAATATATTGTTACGGTTATACAGTATATAACTCTCACCCTCTTTCCTATGTCCACTACCTTCATAAGTGTGGACCAGTATATAACTACATGGCTGTCTACTGCAGTAAAAAGTATCTCAGAGGAAACTTTGGAGCACATGGGCAAATCTTAATCACAGTACCAGTCGATTATCCCAAGCTCACAAAACCACTACAAATATTGCACTAATGAGATGAAGCTGTAGTGCACACAGAAAAAATAACTGTGTGCAGGGGCCCGTGATGAAAGCCAGGGGTTCGGAGGCTGCTTAGGCAGAGATGGGGTATGGGGTGATGTTCCAGTGGATGGAGGTCAGGGTGGGCACCCCTCTTATCCCCCCTTAGCTGAAGCAATTTGCACAATATTTGTGTTAGAAATGTGGCATTTTTTAAAGGTTGTACTGTAGTAATCAGCGTCACAATTTCACACTTTTGTACTTTAGAAAGCACCATCCAACTTCATTTTTCCAGGTTATCAAGTCTGGCTTTCTTTTAAATAAAACTTTCATGGCCTCACTGGCATACACTAGGGCCTTTGCTTTTAAGTGAAACAGTAGACTAAAAGGTTGCTCTCCTGGCCTCACTAATATAAACTGGAGCCTTAACATTTAGTTAAATAGCACACTTTCATTAATAATGCAGCAGTTCATAGTTCACTAAAAGAATGGACTCCTGGCCTCACCAGTATACACTAGGGCCTTTACATTCTAAAATAGTAGTTTCTTTAGTAATGCAGCAGTTCCTAGTTCAATAAAAGGGTTTTTGTCCTAGCTTCACCAGTATACATTGAGGCCTTTACATTCAGGTAAAACAGCATAGTTTCTTTAATAATACAGCAATTCAAAGTTCAGTAAAAATTTGCACTCCTGGTCTCACCATTATACACTGGGGGCTTTACTTTCAGGTAAAATAGCACTGTTTCTTTTAAAAAAAGTCCCTTTATTGGGGGTGAGATTTGAACAGCTCAATCTTTTTAAGAGAAGATGGGGCATTTAAGTTTTTTCACAGATAAAAGTAAGTGAACAGTTCAGTCTTAATTATTTAAATTGCAGATAGGACTTTTTCTTCAACGTATGGCACCAACAATCATATGATACTTGTTAAGGTAAATGTATACAAATGTTTCAGTGTTTTAGCAGATGAGACTACAGAGATTTTCACAGACATTTCCACTCAAGCGAACTACACATTTTCTGTGTTAAAAAGGAGGCCTTCTCAAAAGTGATAGATAATAGAAATATTGTATAAGGTTGCCAGTAAATGTTTTTGTTAAGATGAATTTATACACCACATACAGATTAGAGCTAAAAAAAAACAACATTAGCATGTTGTATGTACATGTTGCATGATTTTATTTTCTCTGTAGAAATTATCATGACTTGGATATTCAAAGAACAAAATCTAGGCATCTTGGGTTCTTTGTTATCCCATCAATTACAACTTCAGGATTCATGTCAATGTCTCAGTTGATGGTGGGGTATGTAAGGTGATTTATTCTGTCTTCATCCATGGAATGAAGATATGTTTTCAGTCTTCAAAGAGTACTGAATGACTGTTCCACAATCACAACATGCACAGGCAGTGTCCCACGAATTTGAAGTAATCTTTTTGTTTGAATACATATCCACCCTGCAAGACTTAAAAGACTCTGTAACAGTAGTTGGTCTCCTGGCACCTGGGACAGAAGATCACTTGTTGACCCAACAGTTCCATTTATCAAGAAGAACAGATTGTGGCTCCTGAATATCATTTGGCATACAAATCTAGAACTCCTTGTACATCATCAAAAGTTGCTTCTACAGCAAAGTAAGGGATGAAATATTGAATTTGAAAACAATCATTTATTTCTTGAATAATGTGGTCCAAATATTTGACATACATTGATGGTATGTAGTCTTCTTATGTGCCTTGTGCTGGATTGTTGCCTCTATAAATTTATCTCCCTCTTGATAAAGATCCAGACATTTTTACAGAAGTTCCAATTTCTTCAGTTAGTGCTGTTTTTTCAAATATTTTGCTGAATTCAAGATCGGATTCACTGTCTTTTGAGTGTATCTCTGCATTCTCTAACTAAATGACATTTGTACAAGATCCGTAGTAGAAGACTGAAAAGTTTGGATAATGGTAGAAGCAAAGCAGTCACAGGTTCAATGACACACATTGCCACAATAAAAGAAGTGGAGCAAATGGAAGAATGTAGAGTCTGTGCCTTTGACCTTGTCACATGATCTCAGCCTAGCTTAAGATACTCAACAATGGTGACCCTTGGTAGAAAAAGTTTCATGAAAGTTAGAGCCACAGCATGACTTTCTAGCCACCATGTCATACAACGTGATTTGAGTTGTATATTGCTGGAATCAGGATTCACCGCCTCAATTTTAGATTTGAGCACATCCAGACACTTAGCAGATGATAAGAAATTGTTTATGTCCTCTATAATACCAGTTCCATTTCTTATTTCAGGTGCTTCGCAGCTGTGATTTAGAACCAGATTAAGCTGATGACTGTTAACAGTGAGTGTACACAACAGTAGAACATGTTTTTCAAACTGCAGCTTGTATGCCTTGAAACCTTCCACTCATTTTACTGTAGTCATCATACCCCTGGCCATGAAGATTGTTAACATCCAGGTTGACATCCTTCAGACTGCTAAGAAGAGTCTGAGCAAGCCCATTGCCTAATAAATCATTTCTCTCTACTAGAAAGTCTTTATTATGCAATTATTCTATTGCAGAAAAGTCTTCATCATGCAACTATTCTTATTTTGCTGTGTATTCATATTAGGGAATTTCCCTTACACCTCTGAACACCATCACGTACTAAGTATGCTGGTGCACCCTACTTGCTTCGAGGTATCTGCATATACTAATGGCTATACTGGCACCCATACACAGGAAAGAAAAGCCCCCCTGTAAGCTGCACCCTCTCCATTTCTGCTCCTATCCCATTAGTCTTCTCAGTACGGGCAGCTATATACTCCACCAAATTTCTAAGGCAGAGGGGCTGGATGTAATAGAGGCAAGGTTCCTGAAAGTTGGAGCGGATATATTGGCCCCTATGATAACCTGTCTTTTTAACTGGAGCTTATGCTCATCTGTTTTTCCTGACTCATGGAAGATAGGCAAGATAATTCCAATATTCAAAGGAGGATATACCACCATCCCATCTAACTACAGGCCAATAGCCCTCCTGCCAGTCTTATCCAAGGTCTTGGAAAAAATGGTACATGGCTAATTAAATCAGTTTTTGGAACAACACAGCCTGTTGACCGATTTTCAACATGGGTTTAGAGCTGGGAGGTCCATGGACACCGCACTAGTAGATTTTAATAATCTCATGGCCACATATCTAAATTTGGGGAGAAAGGCTGGTGCAGTGTTTGTGGACCTCAGTAATGCTTTTGACCGGGTAGAATACCAAAAGTTGATGAAAAGACTGTGTGAAGTGGGATTTCTGGAAGAACCCTTACATTGGTTTAAATCAGTGGTTCTCAAATGGTGAGGCCAGCCTCCCAAGGGAGGCCCCAGCTTGTTCCAGGGGAGGCCCAGTCAAGTCTGAGACTGTACAGTACTTAAATTTTAAGTTGTGGCTGTTTTGTGTGAAATGATAAAACAAATTAGATATGGATAATTGCAGGTGAGATTCTTTACTTATGCACAAATTTGTGACCAGGAAGTCCCCATTGAGCCAAAGCTTGTTTATAGGTATGTATTTATATGTAAATTAATACCTGGGGGAGGCATGCTGAGTCAAGGCTTTTTTCTACAATAGGTATTTATATGTAAATTAGTGACTGGGAAAGGCACAGTGATCCCATGCATGTTTTCAGGTGTGACCTGAGGTAAGGGTACAGGAAGTTACCTAACTCCAGGGTAAGAGGGGGAGAGATGAAGTGGCTAGGTTAGTTGTTCCAGACAGAGAAGAAACATAGTAACAAGGACCCAAGAGTCAGAAAAGTGGAGTGACAAGTATAACCTGGGGTGCCGGGTCAGGGGTAGACAGCAATAAGTTGAATAAAAAGAGAATATACTCAATTAACTTTATTAGTTTCACTTTATTTCTGGTGTACTGTGCAAAGTAGGATTTATTTTTTCTGTGGGAGGGCCAAGATTTTTTCCAAATTTGAGGGAGGCTCGAAATCTTTTTCATGGATTGGGGGAGGCTCTCTATCACAAAGTGTGAGAACTAATGGTTTAAATCTTATTTATCAGGATGACAACAGTGTTTCTCCTATGGAGCAATTGTTTCAGACTTGGTAAAAGTTAGTAGAGGGGTCCCTCAGGGCTCTATATTATGCCCCTTGATGTTTAATATTTATGTCAACAGTTTAACATCTAAAATAGCAAATAGTGAAATCCGTTTATATGCTGATGACACAGTATTGGTGTCATCGGCTGACAGTTATGAACAATTGGAGCATCAACTGCAGACAGACCTGACCAATATGGAGGGGTGGTTTAAAGACTCTGCTTTACAACTGAATGCAAAGAAAACTCAATCTATTATCCTCACAGTGGGTTCAAATAAGCACAAAACTTCACAGCTACAACTTAGACTAATGGATGGCACCCAACTAACTAACGTGAAAAGCTACAAGTATTTAGGGGTACTAGTAGATTCTGGAGTTGCATACTCTGATCATATTCTTTCTCAGGTAAAAAAAGTTGATCAGAGATTGGCAGCCCTAAGGAGGGTGGATGGTTGCCTTACAACTAATATGAGGAAAACATTGGTAAAACAGTTATTGATTCCCCTCCTGGAGTATGGCTCCTGTCTATATGTAAATTCTTCACAGTCTTACTTAAATAAGATAGACCAGGTGTATTACAGGTTAGGAAGAGTTGTTGTTAGAGCTAAATATGGAACTCATCATTGTAAAATCTATGAAAAACCTGGATGGTTACAACTAGGCATAAAAATAATATATTCGTGGCTGGTTTGGTGCCATAAGTTAATTTATAATAAGGAAACCCATACATTAAATCAAGCTGTTACACTAGGGTTATCTTGCCCTGTGAAAGCCTTTTTAAGGCATTCAGATTTGTTCATTCCTAGAACAAAATCAAGAAATAGATTGGGTGACATTATCCTGCAAAATAGTCTGGTGACCCATTGGAATAGATTACCAAAAGAACTAAAACTAATTCATGGACACCCACAGTTTAAAAAGATCCTGAAAAACTACTTGCATTTTAGTTGTACCTACTTTAGATAGTGATTAGTTTCCTTTCAGGCAATGGATAGTTTTTAGAAAATTCCATTTATTGGCTATGAATATATGATTGAGTGAATGATGGATATAAGTTGTCATTTGTTATCAAATTTTATTGTTTTATTTTTATTTACATGTATAATGGTCCATAGAACATTGTTGAAAATGAGTTTTTAACCCAACAATATGTATCCTGCATGAAAATAAAATGTTATCAATCAATCGATCTCCTACTTCCAACCTTAGAGCTGGCTGGAAGACATCCTCATTGTTATTTGACTTTTCAGTAGGATCAAGTGTTCTATAATCACAATGACCTCTATAGGGCAATCACTTGCTACCACAAACAAGAATGGGACAGAGCTGGTATGGCTGCAGCCGGGTTGATGGAGGAATACGGCACTGTCTGCCATGTTCAAGATGGCCACCAGAGTTTTCTGCACATGCGCGATGACTCATGCATGTGCACTGAACTCTGGTGGCACAGTCCACCATCTTCAAAATGGCCACTTGAATTCAGTGCACATGTGCAAGTCATCACACATTTGCAGAAAACTCCGGTGGCTATCTTGGACACAGTGGACAGTGAAATGTTCAACAGAATGGTCTTTGAAATAGTGCGGTGAATGAGCAGTGACTGCCATTCATCTCCACTATTTAAGTGTCTGGTCAGTATCTGGTAAGCTCCCTTCTCTACGGTGCTCGCAAGATGGCTGCAGGTCTATGCCCACCGTAGCCGTAAAAAGGACTGTTTGGATAATAGGAGCAAGATGTTTATGGTTTTCTTTGACTGTTCTCAAATGGGCAGTATCAATCATATTTCTTGTAGCTTCTCTTTTGCCAGGAAAATGTTGCTCAAAGCAATTTGTTTCCATCTCAGTTTCCACATGATAATACTTTGATGTTAATTAAACATTTCAATAACATCTTTGTATTTATAAAGTGGTTCAGTAACCAACGTTTGAAAAGCCTGTGAGTTGCCTTTCCCTGCAGTTTTTGGTTTAAACAGCACACAAATTCTGAAGAAGCAACCATTACGTGCAGCACTATATGAAAGCTGTGGTAATCTGGACAACCACTGTATCGGGAATGAATGCTTTTTACCTCCTTGAGGGTCTTGGGGAAAAGTATAAGTTGAATCAGATCTCCAAGCTGATTTTAGGAGGGAATATTTTGATCATCACTTGTGCTCATTTTCTTGACAGTAAAATGTCCAGTATCTAGACTGTGAGGAAGTATTATGGATGTGTCAGCAATGGAACTATCCAATGTAACAGCCATGCACTCTGATGTTTCAGCAACAGATTCAATAGCTAATACAGAAAGTGGTGGGTTTGTGGTTGATGCAAGTGCTGAGAAAGATATAGGCAATTTTTCTGGGGGATTCAAAACACTCTGTTTCTTGCAGTTTCCGCTGTTTTTACTTGAACCACATAAATTTAAATTTTGAGGACTGTGAATCTCCTCCTCTGCCCACAGAGAAAAAAAGTCATAGTAGATGATTGCTTACTTCTCTTCATCGTATTCACAGTATATGTGACACAGATTTACTAACTAGAGCATAACTGACACTAACTAGGGCAGAACTGAGGGGTTTTTTTAAATAAAAAAATATTAATACAGAATTGTGTTGTTGAGAACTTACTTGATTTCAAACATTTGTATAAGATCTGTCATCAGAGAAGACTAAAAGATGGATGTAAGTGGTCAGCATCATAAGTGGCCCTTTATTGGCAAACAAAGTTCCATGTACTGTGGTGCCCTCTCTCCAAAATGTCTTTTTAAATAATTATAATCTAGACAACAGTCATGATTGTCAGGACCTATGCAGCTGGCAGGCCACAGCAGAATATACTGGACATACTTTATAGGGGAAAATAAATTTTAACTGACAGCAATGTATTCATTTCTCTGGGAAAGAGTCTTGAGAGAAGAGATGTGAGAGTTTTCACTTACTAGTGATTTACAAAAATGCCTGTACTGGCAAATGAAGTGCCACACACTGTAATGCACCCATTTTTTAAAACATTTATGATCTAGACATGTGTGACATTGTCAGGACTTATGCAGCTGGCAGGCTGCAGCAGTCTGTTGAATATACTGGACACACTCTATATGGGAAATCAAATTTTAACTAACAGCAAGGTACTAATTCCTCTGGGAAAGAGTCTTGAGGGAAGAGGTGTGAGTGTTTTCACTTACTAGTGAGTTACAACAACACTTGTACTGGCAAACTGAGTGCCGCACACTGTGACACACCTCTAAATTTTTTAAACACTTATGGACTAGACATGTTCGAGATTGTCAGAACTTATGCAGCTGGCAACCTGCAGCAGCCTGTTGAATATACTGGACACACTCTATATAGAAAATCACATTTTCTCTAACAGCAAAGTGTTAATTTCACTAAGAAAGAGTCTTGTAAGAAGAGACATACTGGACACTCTATATGGGAACTCTAATGTTAACTGACAGCAAGGTACTGATTCATCTGGGAAAGAGTCTTGAGGAAAGTGAGTGTTTTTACTTTCTAGTCAGTTATAAAAATGCCTGTACTGGCAAATGGAGTTCCACACACTGTGTCACCCCTCTAAAGTGTTTTAAAGACTTATGAGGTAGACAATAGTTTGAGATTGTCAGAATGTATGCATCTGGCAGGCCACAGCAGTCTGGCAAATATACTGAACACACTATATGGGAAATCAAATTTTTACTGACAGCAAGGTATTAATTTCTCTTGGGATCAGACTTGAGGGAAGAGATGTGAGATTTTTAAGTGAGTTAAAATTTCCTAAGAAGAACCAGCCTGTACTGGCAAATGGAGTGACACAAACCGTGACACCTTCTAATTCTCTATGAAGGATCTACACAACACTTATCTTAGAAATTTAATGCCAGGCATTATGCCATTGCATTTAGAGTATACTGTAGCTTTGCCCATTTATTAATAAAAAATACACTGGGACTGGATCAGCAATGACGTCTGGATTAGCACCTCTTAAGCAACACTCAATACTGCATAGCAGAAGACTGCTGCAAAAAAACAGAATTAAAAGAAGAAATCTCTGCATATAAATGTAATCCCTTTTAGTCTCTCCAACTCCTAATTGGACTGAGTAGTGTCCTGACTCCTGCTTGTGTCAGTACTGTAACCCACAAACCACAGAGTACACAGTCACACATACCACACGTGCAGTCAGTGTAAAATCTTAAATACTGTGTACTTAATGACAGGGCTGCTTTAAGGGACATACTTTTTTTTAAACTTTGATGTTTCCCAACCTTTCCACTTTGTTTTCTCTGCCTGATACTGATCCCCAGTCCCTCCTGAGACCTTGCTGAGTCCGTCCTGACCCTCCTCCCTCTTGACTTTGACTGGCTTAGACAGACACTGCAGCAAGCTTCTGGGCAACTGTTAGCCTGTAGCTCTGTATGGGGATTTTTTTAAAGTCTTTCTCCTCCTGTCTGATTTTCCCTCAACTAAATAATGAAACTGCATAAGTTTCAGCAGACGTCAACATCCAGATAGCTAGGAATGTCTTCAAGCACAACAGTCTGAGAATTAGCACAACAGTCTATGAATTAGTAAGTAATTATTATTTGGTGCATGGTCATCTGATTGACAGCACACTCACTCTTCACTTTCCAAATCTGAGTGAACAAATGTGCAATACATTGTGACTCAGGAGCAGCAGCACTTACCAGCTGATGATGATGCACTTTAATTGGTTGGTAGTGCTGCAGCTTTAATGATTGGCCTTCGATCGGGCCAGTGTTTGCACCACAGACACCAGTGCCACTACAACACACTCCCTAGTCCAGCAACGTGTGCCTCCACCATTACAGCTGGCAAAACTTGCTGGTGTGGCCATGGACAACTGGGGAGTCTAGGAGGGTCAGATGACCCAACCAATGACATACACGTGATTCTCTCCCCCCCCTCCTTATTGTGCTGCGCTAACCATCACTGACACCAGTCACAGAGGAGTATTTAAGGTGGCCCCACACTAGACTCTTAAGGTTGCACACCATTGTTCAGTATTTAGAAAAAGGAAAATATGATGCAACTGCATTTGGAGGCAGATAAAGTGGAACATGACAAAAACATTTTTTTATAAATTTTAAAGTAGCATACACTTAGTGGCAGAAAATCTCAATGTTTCACACAAGGTGCATACTTTTGTTGTGCTATGTTGTACTGTTATTATGTAAGAATATTCTGTTATTTGATGAAACTTCCTTTCTGTGCTGTTGAATAACGTAATACTATATCTTGTGTAGCTATACATGCTTTGCAAACAAACTGAACAGTAAATCAATTTGGTAGTAACATTGTTTGTGCATCCTTTTTTAAAGAGGGAGTCTGGTCAAAATTACTGCATTGCAGAATTAGAATCAGCCTACCTTCAATAAATCTGATACCAAACATGAGGTTTCTACATAACTTTGTTTTAAAGTTCTGAGCTATTTGTAACCCTGGTTTGACTCTGTGTTCAAAAAAGCCAGTTTCAGTGAAGAGCCACAGATGATGTCACAACCAGAACTCACAGACTAGTACTCCCTGTTAGTAACTTTATAGGACCTATTTCTCCAAAGTTATAGAAACTATAGCAATAGCAATGATTTTAAAAAATGTCACAATGTTGTCTGCAGTTGTTTATATATCCAGAAAGTTCAGATGTGTGGTATTGTACTTTAGAATTCATCAGAAGGTGGTTTTGGAATTAAAGCGCTGCAGGGATGTGCAATCGAGTAGTGTGGGGGGCACTCAGTCTCAGGATGTGACAGGGACACACATTGAGGAATTTAGTAGGGACTGGCAATTCTGGAATACTGTAAGAATGTACACTTTTGTAATGTGACTGGACATGCCATTTTATTTTGAAACTGCTTGTCCTTGCCACTTTCCAGAATTGTATGTACCCACCACATTTCAAAACTGTGCATTACATCCCCACCACAATCTGACATTGTGCATCTCAGCCACGTATCAAAGTTGTGTTTCAAAGCCTCATTCTGAAAGTGTCACAATCACATTCCAAAATTGTGTGTTACCACCACATTCCAAAACAGCACGTCACCACCACATTCAGAAAGTGCACGTCACCACCACATTCCAAAACTGCACATCATTGCCATATTCTGAAATTGCACATTACCACCACATTCTGAAACCGTACTCACTGCCACATTCCAAAACTGCCCATCACCGCCACATTCTGAAATTGTGCATCACGGTCACATTCCGAAATTGCACATCACCACCACATTCTGAAATTGCTCATCACTGCCACAATCCAAAATTGTCTACCAATGCTACATTTCAAATTTGTGCATCACTGCCACATTATGAATTGTGCATCACTGCCTCATTCCAAAACTGTACGTCACCACCACATTCTGAAACTGTGCCTCACCACCACATTCCAAAATTGTGCGTCACCACCACATTTTGAAGCTGAGCACCACTGCCACATTTCAAAATTGTGCATCACTGCCACATTCTGATCTGTACTTCACTGCCACATTCCAAAACTGTGCATCTCCATCACATCCTGAAACTGTGCCTCACCACCACATTCTGAAACTGTGCATCACCACAACATTTTGAAACTGAGCGTCACTGCCACATTCTGAAACTGTGCGTCACTTTCACTTTCTGAAATTGTGTGCCACCACCACATTCTGAAATTGAATGTTGATGCCACATTCTGAAATTGTGCATCACCAACACAGTCTGAAACTGCATATCTCAACCAATCAATCAATCAAATCTTTATTTATCCAGGTAGACACCATTGAGCAAGCTCATTTACAAGGTGGACCTGCATTACACATGGTCAAGAGAAACAGAATAACATAATTGGCAAGGATACAGACATTTAGACACCATACAGACATTGGTAAAAGAATGAAATGTAAAACATTAATAAGTATGTTCAAGGAACAGGCAAATTGAACATCTATTCTAACTTTAAGGTGTAATCAGTACAAAGAGGCCATTTTGAGGTATATTCAGTACAGGGATGCAGGAAGGGGGTTTGTTAGGTAATAAATTGTAAGCATCTCGAGTTGGTGCAGCTGCAATGGAGAAGGGGCAAATGACAAAATCAGCTTTCAGCCTTAGGTTATTGATATACAGCGAGAAGGTACATAGTTCACTGAAGTGGAGAGGTTTAACAAGACCGGCTATGGCACCAGGAAGCGCCGGCAGCCCAGTTCGCCAAACTAAGGTTATTGTTATGGAGTAAGGCAAAGGGTATGTAGCTTATAGCAACAGAAAGAATTAGGGGTGACCAACTATGGCACCAGGAGGCACCGACAGCCCAGCTCACAAGCATTAAGTTTTGTTGTGGAGCAAGGGGATTCGTGGCTCACCGAGGCAGAGAGATTAACGAAGAACCTTCTTATGGCACAGGAAGGCATCAGACGCCCAGAGACAACAAACAGAGACCCAGCTAGACTCCTGGAAGAACTTAGAGCTAGAGGAGCATGAGCCACTCTGGTAAATTTCAGGTAACGGTTTTGGAGGCACCACCGCAGGTATACTTGGATCATGAGGCAGCAATACTTGGAGAACTTAGGGGGTCGGTGGTACTAGGAGAGGAGAATCAAAGCAAGAATAAGATGATGAAAGGGAGGGTGAGACAAAGGTGCATGAAAGAGGAAGGGGTATGTGAGGTGGCAGTGTAGATCAGGCATAGGTGAATATGGAATCTATAGAAGGACAAGGTCAATGGAAGCAGTGACATTTATCTCTGATTAACTTTGTGTATAGGGACTTGAACGCTGTGATAGTTACTGTGATTCTTAGCTTCAATATTCTCTGGATTTCATTTCAAAGCAACGGAAGCCAAGTAGCTTATGGCCGCATTCCCATATCGTGTACAGACCCTGGGGATATTCAAGGTGATAAAGGAGCAGCTCCTTAGGACGTATTTTCGGACTTCGCTTAAGGGCAGAAAATCAGAGATATAGCATGGTAGTTTTCCAGCTAGTGCTTTCAGAGTCCATATTGCACAGGGCACAGGGCACAGGGGTTGTATACAGACCCCCCTTCTCAGGGGGAGGAAATGGACAGGGAAATGATAGAAAGTATACTTAGAATGGAAAAAAAAGGGGAGATATTGCTGATGGGTGATCTGAATATGCCAGATGTTAACTGTAGTGCAGTTGCAGCTGCCACTTCGAAGAGTGCAG
The DNA here is from genome assembly GCA_016271365.2 of Neoceratodus forsteri. Taxonomy (NCBI): domain Eukaryota; kingdom Metazoa; phylum Chordata; order Ceratodontiformes; family Ceratodontidae; genus Neoceratodus; species Neoceratodus forsteri. The sequence goes on along the minus strand of CM028129.1, from coordinate 1,011,275,897 downwards.
TTATTCTAGGTGCCCTACAGGGGGGCATGCCTTAGACAACTAGTACTGGAGCCCACTCGAGAGGGAGCAATATCAGACTTGATTCTCTCAAATGGAGATGGAGAGAGGATCACACATGTAGAAGTGGGTAGCCATCTGGGAACTAGCGACCATCGAACAGTATGGTTCACAATAAACACAGCAATAGAGTCAAGCCATACAAAGACAAAAGTACTGGACTTTAGGATGGCTGACTTTGCCAAAATGGGTGAGTGCCTAAGGAATGCACTAGCAAATGGGCAGGAAGGAGGGGTGGAAGAACAATGTTGAATAATAAAACTGCCATCACAGAGGTAACGAGCCTTTACGTGAAGCAAATAAACAAAACAAAACGATGTAAGAAACCACTATGGTTCTCAAAGGAAGTGGCAGTGAAGGTTCAAGAGAAAAGAAGCATTCAGGAAGTACAAGGAATCGCAGAAGGAGCAGGACAGAGAACTGTATCAGTTAAAGCAAAAGGAGGCTGGGAAGGCAGTCAGAAAAGCAACGGCCCAAACCGAGGAAAAGATAGCCAACTCAGTTAGAAGGGGATAAAACCTTTTATAGGTACATCAGGGAGCAAAGGAAGACCAAGGAGGGATAGTGAGGCTTAATAAAGGGAGGGAGGGTGGGCAGAGGAGACTGTGAAAGGCAGAGATACTAAACAAATATTTTTGCTCAGTATTTACAAATGAAGAAGGGAGGTACATAAAACAAGCAGTAGTAACACTCTGGTTACAGAAGTTGATACCAGCCCATTTACAGAAGAAAGGGTTCTGAAAGAACTCTTAAAACTGAAGGTGGACAAAGCAATGGGGCTTGATGGGATTCATCCCAGAATTCTAAAAGAGCTAAGGGTAGAACTAGTGACACCACTGACTACCCTTTTCAACAAATCATGGGAGGATGGGGTGGCACCCGAGGACTGGAGGAGGGCAGATGTGATTCCCCTTCACAAAAGTGGGAGCAAGGCAGAAGCAGAAAACTACAGACCTGTTAGTTTAACCTCAGTGATAGGGAAAATAATGGAATCACTTCTGAAGCAAAGAATTGTCGAGTATCTAGAGGCCAGAGGGGCGCAGGACCCTAGGCAGCATGGATTCTCAGCGGGACGGTCATGCCAGACAAATCTGATAGATTTCTTTGACTGGGTGACCAAAGTAGTAGATCAGGAGGGCTGTGCACATGGCCTACCTAGACTTTAGCAAGGCATTTGACACAGTCCCACACAAAGATTAATATACAAGTTAGCCAGCCTGGGAGTGGTCCCAAGATGACAGCCTGGGTAAAGAATTGGCTGGAGAATAGGACACAGAGTAATAGTAAATGGAGTCCACTCAGAAGAAAGGAGGTTACTAGTGGGGTACGCAGGGTTCAGATTAGGATCGGTCCTCTTCAATGTCTTATAGCGACATTCGGAAGGACTGGAAGGAAAAGTATGTCTCTTTGCAGATGACACTAAGATCTGCAACAGAGTTGATGTACAGGGTGGGGTGGAAAGGATGAGAAGGACTTGGCAAGTTAGAGGAATGGTCAAATGTATGGCAGCTAGATTCAGTGCTAAGAAGTGCAAGGTAATGCACCTGGGAAACAAAAACCCAGGGGAAGAGTACACAATGGGGGGTGAGATACTAACAACAACAAAAATGGAAAGGGACCTGGGGGTAGTCATATCAGATGACCTAAAGGTGGGCAAGCAATGTGAGAGGGCACCAAGGAGGGCTGGGGGGTTACTGGGATGCATAGGGAGAGGCATCACCAGTAGAAAACAGGAAGTTATTATCCCTCTGGACAGACAGCTGGTGAGACCCCATCTGGAGTACTGTGTGCAGTTCTGGAGACCCAATCTCCGCAAAGACATAGACAGGATTGAAGCTGTCCAGAGGAGGGCAACTAAAATGGTGCAGGGTCTGCACCGGAAGACATATGAAGAGAGACTTAAGGAGCTTAATATGTATAGCCTCGAGGAACGGAGGGAGAGGGGGACATGATAGAAACTTTCAAGTACCTCAAGGGAATCAACAAAGTCCAAGAGGGTAGCATCTTTCAAAAAAAGAGGTGTGCAGGAACAAGAGGGCACAATTTGAAGATAGAGGGGTGGCTCAGAGGTAATTTAAGGAAGTATTTTTTCACAGAGAGGGTTGTGGATGCATGGAATGGCCTTCTGGAGGAGGTTGTGGAGTCAAAATCAGTGGTGGAATTCAAACATGCATGGGACAGTCATAAGGCAATTCTGGGGGTTGGGGGTAAGAAGAAGTAGGCTGCTGGTTAACTAGGATCTGCAGCTTATCCAGTAGGTAGGGAAATGGGCAGACTGGGTGGGCCAAGTGGTCCTTATCTGCCATCAAATTCTATGTTTCTATGTTTCTATATGGACGCGTTTCTTTTTCATCTGAATTGTAGGGTGGTCCAGCCTACAGCAGCATGCAGGGAACAGTGATGGGTAGAGGAGGGAAGGGGAGGCCGGTGATGAAGCACAGAGCTCTGTGATACAGGACATCCAGTTACCCAGGTATAAGGCATTGCAAAGCAAGTAGATAAAATTAGTGTAGTCTAACAGGGAGATGAAGGTAGACTGTATGAGCTGTTTTTTTGCCTCCACAGTTAGAAAACGGTTTTTCGGATAGAAGAGCCCTAGTCTCTGTCTCAGCTTTTTTACCATGTCCTCCAAGTGTTCCCCGAAAGAGAGCTCATGGTCTAGCCAAATTCCCAGGTATCTGAACTTGGGGACATAGTCCAGGCTTTCCCTCAGTAAGGTAGTGATGGGGGGTTATACCAAGAGCAGATTTGGATGGAAGGTTGCCAGGAGAGAGAATCATTGCCTTAGTTTTTTTGGCATTGAGGAGCAGTTTTTTATTGAGAAGCTGGTGTTGGAGGATGTCAAAGTCAGATTGTAGTTCTTTACAGGTAGCTACAGGCGTAGACCGGCTTAGGTACAGTACCGTATCATCTGCAAACAGGCGGATATTGGCATTCTTAATGCCAAGGTCGATATTGTTAATGTATATGGTGAAGAGTAGAGGTCCCAGAATGGATCCTTGAGGGACACCTCTAAGTAAAGGTTTGCTTTGACCTGCTGTTGCCTATCCATTAGGTAGTTCTGGAACCAGCCCATAAAGGTGGTATCTAGACCCAGCACTTTCAGTGATGAAAGAAGTAGGGAGTGGTTAACAGTATCAAATGCTTTGTTGAGGTCCAGAAAGACAGCGCAGATGAACTTTTTGTTATCAAGGTCGTGTTGCCAATCATTGGTAACTTTGGCCAGTGCCATGACCGTACTGTGGTTCATGTGGATGCCTGATTGCATAGGATTTAGAAAATTTGTCTTTTCCAGGAAAACTCGCAGCTGAGTGTTTACTATTTTTTCTAGGATTTTTGATAGTGTGGGGAGTAGTGAAATTGGCCTATAGTTATTTAGGTCACAAGGGTCCCCAGATTTAAAGAGCAGTATAATGTGAGCAGTTTTACATAGTTCAGGAAGAGACTCCTGGGAGATTGAGAGATTAAACAGGTGGGTGATGGGCACTGCCAGTGCATACCAGGCAACCTTTATAAAGTAGGGATCCAAGGCATCCGCGCCGGTGCTTTTCTTGATATCCAGGCACAGTAGGTGCTCTTCAACTTCTTTTAAGGTAATTGCTGAGAAGGAAAAGGTGGCTTTCATTGGATTTGGGTCCAGAGGCAATATGTTCATCTGGGAGTGCAGCTTACAGGCAGGCGAGTTATCGAAAGCCAGGCCAGCTGAGGCAAAGTGATTATTAAATGCTTGTAGAATTCTGTTTTTGTCACTAATTATGCCATTATTAGAGGATATTTTTGAGGGAAGTGTATTACCTGTTGTGTGTCCAGCGAGATTTTTTATGGTGGTCCAGAATTTTGTTGGGCATTTTGAAGCGGCGTCTAACTCTGAATGATAGAATTTGGATTTGGTTTCCCTGATCAGCTTTGTTCATAGGTTCCTAGCGGTTCTGAAGAGACATCAATCCTTATCCAGCTGTGTTTTACGAGCACATTTCCAAAGCTTGTCCCTATTTAGTAAAGCAACTTTGAGGTCTGCAGTAAACCAGTGGCATGTTCTTGGCTTTATGCAAGTTTTGACCATGGGAGCATGGGCATTAAGGGCATGGGTTAAGATTTCTTGGAAGATAGTAAAAGCATTGTTTACTGTTTTTGCTAGGTAGAAGTTCTGCCAGAGTGGAGAGGCCTTGAGGTAGTTGATAGAGGCCAGTGGGTCAAAATTCCTTTTAGATCTCTTATTCGAAAATGTCGAGGTTGGTTTGGACATATGGTTAGACCTCACACCCATGATAAAACAGTGATCGTTAACGTCAGCGTGGAAGATTCCTGCATGGGAGAAAAGGTGGGGTTCATTTACTAGTAGAACATCTAGAAGGGTGCTATTTGATGTTTTTTTCTTATTGGTGCACGTAGGTTCATTGATAAGTTGTGAGAGACCATGGGAGTTGCAAAAAGATTTCAGTGGTAGCGAGGCATTGGTCAGTCACTCGTAGTTGAGGTATCCCATTATTATAGTTTCAAGGTTGATGGAGTCCATCCTTGATGATAAATGAGTTAGTAACTGTGGTCCAGTGGAAGGTGGTCTGTAGCAACCAATTACTCTGATGGCTGGCGCAGGGGATGTTTCAATTTTTAGGGACAGGCATTCATATGCATTAGAAAGCAAGGAGGAATGAAGGATAGTGACTGAAAACTTGTCCTTTGTGTAGATGGCAACTCCACCACCCCTGGTTTGTCTGTCAGCTCTGAATAGAAGATAATTGGGTATGGCTATCTCCTTGTCAGGAGTGGATGGACGGAGCCAGGATTCTGTTATGACAAGCACATTGGGTTCGGTGTGAGCGATCCAAGCCTGTATGGAGGACAATTTTTTTAGAAGGCTACATGTATTGACATGCATGAAGCTGATACCTTTTAGCCTAGGGAGTTATGAGGGTGAGGCGATGTCCTTTGTGGGTCCAGGGTTGAGTTCCACATTACCAGAACATAGTAGTAGAAGGAGTACAAGTTTCCTTAGGGCTACAAGTGATATTTGGAGATTTCCATCCTTCTCCTGGTGGAAGTAACATCTGAATCTGTTTACAGAGGCTTATTGTAGGTGTTATGTTGTCCTGTCATTACATAGCATAGGACCCTTGCTGTGAAATGCCATGGGGTGACTTCACCAGGGGAAGGTGGCTGGCTCTTTCCCACTGGTATTTGACATCCTGATGCACACTAATTATGTCCTCCATGATAAGGGTGCAGTGATGCAGTGGTGTTGCAGGAGTAGAGTAAGGGCCTGATGTACACACATTCGATGGGGGAAGGATGGATTTCCCCATTAGTATAAGTCCAACCTTGAAGTTCCCCTAGTAGGGGTAGGATACATAAGGCGCGAAGGAGCCGAAGCCACTTTGCCATGATTTAAGGTATAAAGGATCTATTTAGAGAGGCTTTTTGTGAGTTACAATTCCTTATTTAAAATTAGAAGCTTTTTAAAATTGTACCTGCCTACCACATTCTGAAATTATGTATAAGCTTCCACATTCGAATATTGCCTGTCATTGCCACATTCTGATAATGTGTATTCCCACCATATTCCAAAACTGCACATCCCCACCACATTCTGAAAATGAGTGTTACTGACACATTCAAAAATTGCATGTCCAAGTTACATTCTAAAATTATGCATCCCTGCCTCATTCTGAAATTGCATGTGACTACCACATTCTGAAACTGCATTACAGCCACATTCTGAGATTCCATGTCCAAACCACATTCTGAAATTGAATGTTGCAACCACAATCTGAAATCAAGCATACCAACCATGTTTTTAAACTGTGCATCACAACCGCATGCCAAATTAATGCATCCAAGACACATTACGAAATTACATATCCCTGCCACCTTCTACAACTATGTGTCTCCCGCATTTCAAAATTGTGTGTCTTTGCCTCATCCTAAAACTATATGACACCACAACATTATGAATTTTAGCATCCCTACCACTTTCCAAAATTGTGTGTCCCAGCTGCTTTCTGAGATTGTGTCATTGCTGCATTCCACAGTTGCAGTCTGTAGTATTTCAAAATCTCATCCCTGCAGTATTCTAAAAATTGCACACTTATTTGTCATTCTAAAACCTTCTTTGCCACTGTATTCCAACCCCCCATCACATTCTTAAGTATTGTACCTTGCATCTGCACATTATGGAAATGCATGCCCTCACCCACCCAGTGTCAGCTTTCCTTTTTCAGATGTTTATTACAAGCAGTTTTATGTAATGTAGGAGAAATATGTCTTACAAGGTAGTTTGCAAGAAGGACTAGGCTGTAAGTTCTGGTTGTGACATCATCAGTAGCGCTTTACTGAAACTGGCTTATTATGGCTGCATGGGTGGAGTCTTGTAGGCATTTTGCAATCACTGTAGGAGAGAGAAGGGACCGTGAGCGGAAAGCATCCCCATCCTCTCCTACAGTGATGCAGTGAGTTGTCCAGAGCACTCACTTCATCAGTGGTGCATGGTGTCTCTTATTCCCCTTCCCTCTGTGGATGGAGCTCCCCCCTGCATGCTCAGCCCCCCCCCCCATGGGCACACTTTAATACTGTACTTCTGCATTTACTTCCGCACATGTACATTTCACCCCCGTGCACAGAGCTCACTGCAGAAATGGTAGCCATGCCCAAGATGTCCACCATGTCTCCATGTGCATGCACAAAGCAGTGCACATGCACAATGTGCAGTGGCCATCTTGGATACAGCGCGCTGCTTTGCCATGAGCTCCATCTTCATGAAGCACTTATTACACTCCACTGTGATTGCTTCCATGGAGCAAGAAACAGCTTGTTTACTATTGGAGACTGGATGTGCACAACAAATGATAGTTACTGATAATTTGGAATGTCTTCATAATTCATAAATCTTCTGCATACATCAATGTGTGCTTGTCAATCACCCAGACCTCTTGTTGAAGCCTAACAAAAATGAATTCAGTTCTAAATTTATCCCATTGGACAAGGGCTGAGATATAGCCTAGAATCAGCAGTATCAGTTTTCCCATGTTAAGCATATACAGTATATAGAGCTTCAAGCTAGCAGTGGTTTCTCTGTTTTTCAAATGGTGCACTCTGAAGTATTGTACTATATGTCTTTCCCATGTGGCATAAAGCCAATGGATGATAGATATGAGACAACAGGAAGAGAAGCACCTTGTCATGACACCCTTCGATTTAGGGTTGTTTTAATAAAACTGTTCAGGATCTCAGCTTGAAGTTCTTTTAATTCTCAGCTGTGAGTAATACTGTATCTCATTATCAATGACCTTCAGTCTGAATAAGATGCAGTGTATGCAGAATGAGAAAGAAAGTGGCTTTAGGATGCTGAGGCTTAAGGCAGTTGGCTTGATAGCTCAGCTGGCAGTGCAGTCTGAAGGAGTTTAAGGTGTCTGGGTTCAATTCCCACCAGAGCAAATAATTTCTTTCTCTCTGTCCATAGTCACCTCCAAGAAACCAATAAATATTTTTTCACAGCTTACACAAATTTAAAAATGTAAGTTAGTAGCACTGGCCCTTTATTTAATAACCTTACTAGGATGCATTTTGGGATGCATTCTAAACCTGAATCTACTCACCAGTTGTTGTATTTTTGTTATTATTATTATTGTTGTTTGTTCAATTGAATCATTATATAGAAAATAAAGTATGGGTCTGGGTGTGTTAACGAGGATTTACACACGCCCAAGGGTTTTGATTCTACATAAACCCAGAAAGCGAAGCTTGAGGGGTTTATACATAGCATCTAACCCCGAGGGTGTGTGTGAATTTCAGTTTACATACACCCATCCCATATTTTATTTTACATAATTGCCAGGATTTCCTTTTTTCCCCACAGCAAGTATATAAAATAAGAAAGGCAATCTGCTTTGGTGTGAGCGCGCGCTCTATCTGTCGGTCACTCGCTCGATTTTGTGACTTTTTTTATTATTATAGTTTAGTTGGAGCCAACATTTTAAGGGGTATTTCCCTCATTTCTATTACTGTCTGCCTGCCAGCACTTACCGCGCAGAGTTCATGCGGCGGTCCAGAGAGGAAAAGACGACGCGCACAGTAGTTAGGAGAAACAGCTTCAGAGGCTGGGGCACCTGCACAATGCGAGGGAAATAGGGTGCATGTTCGCCGTTATAAACGCTCCTTTACAATGGTGAATTATGCCACGGTTTCCCTGTGGGAAAAAGGTTGTCCCGGTTGTTATAAGACTGTTATCCACTCTGAATTGTTACTCGTATCACTGGAACAATGACTTTCAGGAGCTTTCAAGCAGAAGTACTGTTTCATGTCATTGATGAAAAGTAAGATGCTTCACAAAAGATATTTTGAAGGTAGCACAGTCTAGTGGTCAGGGCACTTGCTTGGGAACCAAGATAGCCAGGTTAAAATCTCACCAGAATCACATGCATACAGTGGGGACCTTGAGGGAGTTTGCATGTTGTTGGTACATGCTACCTCTGCTACTCTAGCATACTACACAGTAGTTTTGATTAACAAAATTGCAACCTGTTATTTTTTAAATGGCTTTATGTGTCATGTTTATTCATACTGGTGCAGGGTTAGAAGCATAATCACATTTAATAAAAGGGTTTAGAAAATGGGCAGAACAGTTGGAGGCTTTGAATTGGTTGAAATAATTTTCTATGTGGGCATTTATGAGACAACGGTGCCCATCTAAATCAAGTCTCTCTGCCAGCTGCCCCATTACCCACTGAAATCCCCGTGCCACCTCTGAAATGGAACTATAAAACCATCATTTTCTTTCTCTCGCTTAGCAGGCAAAAGATGGAGTGGCTGACAGAAAAAGTAGTTAACTGGAAGACAAAATGTTACATGACTTAAAAAAAAAACATAAATTCCAGTTTAAAAGAAACTAGATATTTTCACACAAAACCCACCTTTTCCCAAAACATTGCTTCTTTGAGTGAAAAGTTGTTTGAAACCAGACCTCACTCACACTTTTGAGCCCCCTCTACTTGCCCCTTCCCCATCATTCATAAGTGAGCAGTTTGAACATTTATTTACAGCACTGTCAGTCCTTACATTTTCTTTCTAAGCTGGCAGTGTGTCTCCATGTTCGGGACAGCAGTTTAAGAAACTACTGCTCCAGTGCAGCCAAGTGATGCCGCCCACGCCCACTCCCAGTGTAAGTCCTGGACCAGAGAGGGGCATGAGGTGGAAGCAAAGAGTGACAAAATCCCCTCAGGGTGTCCACAAACTGTAGAAGTGAGTCGAGTGTGAGAGACGCGACCAGGATAACAGGGAAACAGCATGACAGCATTCATGGAGCCAAGTCAGTGGTAGTAGCAGCAGCGTACCAGGGTTTCATGCAGACTGCAAGGGTTCCTCATTCAGGGTTAGAGTCTAGGTAATAGCTCCCTTTCAAGTTAGCCACAAGTGTATATTTAAGATTTTCCATACCTTCTGAACACCTCAATAGTGTGACTGGCAGGGGGACGGGGGCAGGGACATCAGAAGAGTTCACATGTGTAAAAAAGAACAAAACTATAGGAAGACTCTTGCTACAGAGTCCAAGAAAGGTCCTAGTTTAAACAGGAGGAGAGGTTTAAACACCAAACTGCCCTAGCTAAACTGCTAGCCTCCAATAAGTGTGCCATTTACTGGCAACTATGCCAGGCAGGAAAGGCAACTGTATCAGGCAGGGACTACTTTACCATAAACCTTTTATTGTTGTATTTTTTCCTGTTTTTTTTAATGTTGTATCTATTTTTTAAGTACTGTATTAAAATTTAAGCTGAGGTCCATTTTCTACGCGCAATAATACCCTCCAGGGTGGGCAGTATTGGGCTACACCCAGCCTTCCAGGGGCTATAAGGCCCTCCACCTGCAGCATCGGGCCTCATTATGTCCCTGGGTGGGTGGGTATAGCCCGGTACTGCCCACCCTCTTGGATATTATTGCTGGCTCTGGTAACTTAGTTGTGCATGGAAGGTGAATATTTTATCTTTTATAATACTGTGTATGGAGTTGAAGACTGTAAAACATTCAATGATAAAGGGTCTGCTTCTAGTTGTTGTACAGTTTTGGGCAATACATCAGAATGGTGTTTCGTAACTTCATATTAAATAGAAGTGCTTATCAAAAAGCAAAAAAAAATAAGACACCTGAAGCAGACCTGTTACCAGCAGAAATATTTAATGCAAATAGCAATTACTGGGTGAAGTTATTTGCCATAATTTTTACTATCATTTATATTACAACATGCTTACCAAAAAATTGGAATGAGGGAGTAACATATTTTATTTAAAAGTGGAGAGGCGGCTAATCCACTGGATTATAGGCAAATTACTTTACTGAATATACCCCCAAACACATTTACACCTGATTTATACCAACCAGTTGGAAGAGTGGGAAGAAAAGAACAATATATTCTTTGAATATCAAGCTGACTTTAGACAAGGGATATCAACTGTTGACTATATTGCTACTATTGAATACCTCTATAATAAGAATAGATAGATCAAGGGACATGTATGGGCAGATATGGGTGATCAACTGTTGACCACATTGCTACTGCTGAATATCTCTATAATCAGTACATTCATCTAGATACCAAGCACTAGAGAGAGAGAGAGAGGAGGGAGGGGGAGAGAGAGAGAGAGGGAGGGAGAAAGAGAGAGAGAGAGATTCTATATCTCATACATTATCAGCCATTTCAGCTCTCACCCAGAGTTTGTTTGAAAAGGCAGTGCATTTAGGGTTACAAAATGACTTGTAACATTTAAACAAAGTAACTTAAAGATCTCATTTTTGGCATGAGGCTGATTGGGGATATGCTGATCTAAATTCTGAATTTATTGATGCTAGAAAATTTGGCCGGACCCCCTCTTCAAATATAAATTTGCATTATACATTTTAATATTTTACTTGCTATGAATAAAGGAAACTTTAACCCACTTGTCTACTTACTTGATAATAAAGGAAACATTGGTTCCATTGTGTAGTTAGTTTACAGTAAAGGAAACCTTTACTCATTTCTGTGGTTACTTTGCATGTTAAGATTAAACCTTTACAAACTTACACAGATCCTCACATATTCTTAATTCAAATCTCTAGAAAAACCTTTGAAAAGATTAACAACACATCTCAATGTATAAACAGATGGTACATTTAATGACTAAATTTGTAAATCTAGTAGTCATACATATTTTTAATAGTCATCATTAAGAACTCAAAGCTCCATTTATCAAAATGAAATCTATTGATGATTATGTTTTTTAAAGACACTAACCATGCAAAGTCTTTTAGTAGTCATAAGCCCCAAGTTAATCTACAGTATTTCACCTTTATCAGAAAGACTGGCTCAGGTAGAGGGTGGTGATTAGGGCTGCTACTAAACAAATTTAAATATATAGACCCAGTATGAGGTACCAGACCATGGATGGACAGCTATGTACCTATACACTGGTCTATACTTATGAAGGTAATTGGACATAGCAGAAGGGGTGAGAAGTGTACATAACCCTAACAGTATATTTTCTAACATTGTGGGGATTGTGCCTTATGCAGTAGCAATCCTAATGTGCACTAACTTTGTTTTTTGTCATAAATTGCTTTGCTTTCTAAGAAATCAAAGCATTTAGCAAACTGTACTTAAGGCCGATTCTCAAAACCCCAGGCATGGCACAAGGGGCTTGCACCACAAACAATGGTGCAAAGTGCCCCTTGTGCCAAAATATGCACCAGGAGTGATTCTCAAAGGCAGCCTGCCTCAACCACAGGCTGTGTGCACAAAACGGGGGTTGCACCACCTGTGTGCCACAAAATGGACTATAGCATGGTGCTAGGGGCATGTGGCAGAAACAGATGCGGGCTGCCAAATCCCCTTAATCGTAATTCTCAAAACTCTTCCAGAGGTCAAATCTTGAAGTACCATTAGACCAGCCAGGACTGGTTTAAGGATACTTAGAAATTTGCCCTCTGACAGTTGTGCAATTTGCAGTAATGTGCCATGTTCCCTCCCGCCCACAGCCCAAATCCGCCTGCTATGAAAACAAGTCCCTAGTGGTCTAGCAGGCCCCCCAATCCCCAATCCCACATTATGAAAAACTAAATCATCCCAGGTGATCCAGTAGACCCTCCCCAAGCCCTGATCCCTGTTATGATATATTAAATAATCTCTGGTGATCTAGCAGACCCCCCAAAGCCAGGATCCCAATTATGAATAGTTAACACATTCCTGGTGGTCTAGGGATGCCCACCACAGCAGGCATTGTCCCAACACCCCTCTCCCCCATCCCAAAACTGAGCACTGGCACAGCCCACTACTCACCACCGTGGCCAGCCACCAACTGAGCTCTGAAAGAGCATCTACTATATTCAGTATGTGCTCAGTGATTGACAGCCCAGTAGGCTGTCAATTACTGAGCATGTACAGTATACAGTATGCACTCATTTAGAGCTCAGTCGGTGGTTGGCCACAGTGGTGAGAGGTGGCTAGTTGCTGGCTCCGGGGAGTGGGAGTGGTGGGGCACTGCCTGATGGGGTTGGGGTCCACTAGACTACAAGAGATGTCTTAATTATTCATAATGGGGATCGGGGCTTGGGGGGATCTGTTACACCATCAGGGATGATTTAATTTATCATAATGGGGGAGTGGGGCTTGAAGTGGCACTTGAATGCAAGGGAAATATATACACATATATATATAAAATTTCCTATGGGAGTGACCGGGAATACAGAGGGAGGCCCGCTAGACCACCAGGGATGATTTTGTTTTTCATAATGTGGGATCAGGACTTGATGGAGGGGGTTCCACTAAACTACCAGAGCAGTTTTAATAATTCATAACAGGGACCTCGGGCTTGGGGGGCTGCTAGACTACCAGGGCACTTTTAAAAATTCATGACAGGGATCAGGGCTTGGGGGGCCGCTAGACTACCAGGGCAGCTCAATAATTCATAACGGGGGATCGGGGCTGGGGGATGCTAGACCACCAGGGAAATATATATTGTTACTAATGGGTAGGATCAGGGATGGGGGGTCTGCTAGACCACCAGGTAATGCTTTGTTACATTGCCACAGGCATGGGGCAACCTGTTCTGATGTGTCCTCTGTTTGATGCATGGCTAGGGTTGCCACAAGCCACAGGACTTTGCCACTGGGATCCTACCCAATGAAGAATCAGATGCAGGGTCATTGGTGTACCAGCAGTTGACGCAAGATGCCTTTAGCATGGCTTGCACCAAGTTTTGAGAATTGGGCCCTTAAATTCAATGGGACCAATTCTCAAAACGCCTGAAATGACGCAAGGAGCATGTGTCATTGGGAATGATGCAAGATGTGGCTTGCACCAAATATTGCACCAAGAGCGATTCACAAATGTACGGTGCGTCAAACGTGGCTTGTGTGAATTAAAAGTGCCTTGTGCTATGGATGTGCCAAAAAATGGCCAGCAACATGTTGCAAGGCACATTGCACCCAGAAATGATGCAAGAGTCCTGGATTGGGATTCACAAAGTTGCAGGTTGCTGGAAATTTCAAACACCTGCTAGACCAGCCCCAGATGATTGAAAGGGACTTAGAAAATATAAAGGGAGGTGCAGAGCAGGCAAGCTGTGTCCATACACCATTGAGGCAACACTGCAGCAGCAGGAGACACAACAGAGGAGAGGGACAAAAATATGTTTGGGGCTAAGGCTCTACTGGGCATCAGGCTGGCTATGATACACCACCAGAGATGTGCCTACCAACAGGGAGGCACCACACAAGGTCATGGCAGGTAGCAGGAATGCAGACACAGGCAGCATGCTAGGCATGTGTACCACAGATGTACATCATAACTGGAACTCACAGAGGAGCAATGCATTGCCCAATAATGCCTGGACAAGGCAGCTATCATGAAGCTGTGCCAGGAACTGGGAGGTGACCTGAACAGCAGGACATGCAGAGGTGTGCAATACCAATCAAAGTAAAAGTGAGTGCAGCACTCTATGTCCTCACCAATGTTGGATTCCTGACCTCAAGTGGTGATACCATGGGCATTTCCCAGCCATCAGTGTCATGGTGCCTGAGGCAATTTTTGGATGTCTTGGTACACAGGGCACACCTGTACATCACCTTTCCTAGGAAAGCACAGACGCAGCTTGCCATCAAATGGGGCTTCTCTAGCATTGCTGGCTTCCCACACATGCTGGGTGCAATTGACTGCACCCATTTCACCATATGGGCACTGGTGGCAGAACCTGAAGCCTACGTAAACAAAAAACTAATGAATATACAAATCCTGTGCAACAGTCAGAACCGCATCCTGGATGTCGTGGCACAGTATCCTAGGTCATGCCATGACTCATACATCTTCAGAAATAGTGGCCTATTCTGGCTTTTGAGAATGGAACACTAAGGATGGATGGCTCATAGGTAGGTCATTAACATGGACACATATGACCCTGCATGGCTGCAGTGGTGGGAGCACACACAAAAAGCACACACGTTCTATTTCAAGTGGAGTCCACAGATGGGCTGTGCAGTTGCAGTGAACACCCCCACAGGGCACAAGTCCAGGTAACACTGTCAGAAGGGAAGTAACAGTGCACCATGGAAGATGACAGTGGTGCAGCAGCCAGGAACATGGTACAGCATGGTGTCAGCATGCATACGGTGGTGTGGCCATGTAGGACGATACCTGGGCATGGGACTGGATGGAACATCCATCCAGATCTGTGACACACTGGGGCCATGCAGCCAGCAGGATAGACGCACAATGTCAGGTGTAGGACATGCAAGCAACAATAACAGAGATGTGTGTCACCCCATAGGTGACAGTGGATACCCCCAACAATCCTGGCTCATGACACCAGTGAGACACCCATTGACAGGGCCCCAGCAGTGGTACAATGATGCACATGCAGGGACACATTCCATGACTGAGAGAACCTTTGGACTGCTCGAGATGAGGTTTCATTGCCTCAACAGGTCTGGAGGGGCATTGCAATACACCCCTGATATGACATGCAAGATCTTCATAGTGTGCTGCATTCTCCACAACATTGCCCTAGTACACCGCATCGCAGTGCCTGAGGTGGAGCTGGTATCAGAGGAGAATGGTGCTGTTGGCCAGGAGAAATAACAAGATGCCAATGACATGTCCAGACGTGCACCGATACAACACACTGTGGCAGGACATCATATCTGGGGAAACCTCATATATTTGCACACTTCAGCTAACCACATGCTAATGACAGCATGTGGCACACCCCATCTGGTATGTGGCACCTCACAGGCACTGTGACAGCCCCACAGTGGACTGGAGGGCATGTACCATACCATATCTCGGCAAATGCTGCCACATGTGCATGGATGCACAGTACCCACACCAGCAGCAATGCAGCAGCATGGTTTTGGCCACAGTGCCACTACACAGATGAGGATGCAGCAGACAACCTCAGCAGAGTTCAGACACCATCACAGGAAATGGTGGAGGGACCACAGTACAACATGGACCCAGACCCAGCTGCAGTGATGTGGAGGTGTTGCCACCTGGGGCAGAACACTGGCCATGGTAGTACTGTAGCAAAGAAGAAGTCTCTCACCTGTGTGCAGTCCCAGATGGCAGAGGCACACCAGCATGTGGATGGTGAACACCATGTTGTCACATAGTGGTAAAGTCAGGCATGTGTAGAGCAGATGGCGGATGGGGACCAATGCTACCATAAAGCCATAGGAGGTACAGCATGAACACACTGGAGTGACACAGTCCCTGACAGCACATGTAGCAAGACACATATGGATGTCTGCCATACAGGGTAGTGATGTTGGAAAGGGTGCCAACAATGCCATGGATGTGGTGGCAGATGGACACATGCAGTGTAGGGGACTGAGGACATCCTGCGTGTCCAAACCAAGCTACTGTGGGACACCCTAAAGGGAGCACAACAGAAGGATACCCCTGACACCTTTGCACAGTGGTCCACATGCCCCATGGACCCATGCCATGGCTGGGCTCTGCATGGTGGCAGCACAGTCCATGTGGGACATGCCCCCTTGGAATGGGCATGGAGACTGGTATGTCCAGTGTGACTGGGGCCTGGGAATGATGGTAGAAGGCTCCACGTCATGTGTACACCTATGCAGTTATCTGTGGCACTTGGCACGGCTGGTGCAATGCACACAGTGTTACCACAGCATACACATGACACGAGGTGCAATGCCCACTCACAATGCTAACAAAATGCTGTGCCACAATATGATGCAACGTGTGTCACACGAGCAGTGTCGACTGCTGAAAATGCCACATGGAGCATCTCCACTGCTGATGCCCCCAAAGGGTGCGCCCTTCTCAATCAGGGTACTTCCAGTGTTCTATAGCAAAGTGGCACCACATGCCTATATTAAGGGAGACACATTTGTGCAGGTGACAAGCAGGAAGTTTAGTGTCCCACCCAGACTATCTCGTGTACTCAGAGCATCTGTAGGGAAACATAGAAGGCTGGACTCATTCACCAAACTGATTGGATGATGAGACTGTCCTTCTCATCAGCCAGGTGGAGCAGTGGGCTAGGACATTACTGCCACATGGCAGTTGCAGGACCACACCCACCCAGACAGAGAGGATAAAGACCTCCATATGTGCCAAACTCAGAAAGGTCTCAGGTGTGAAAAGAACAGTTAATCAGGAGAAGCACAGGTGGAATGACCTGTCATGTAGGGAAACAGTACTCTTGGATCACCTGAGGACCATGGCAAGAGATGCAGATGTTCAGATGCATGGTGGATGCCCCAAATAGGTATGTCCCATACTACCCATTAAAGAATAGCACTGTAGCACAGTCCACTGCTCCTTGCAGTGCAATAGTCCTGACCTGTGTATCTACTTTCATGGATCCTCAGGGGCAGATGCATCCACAGCCACAGATGACCATCCAGCATCGCCCAGAGGAGAGGAGGAGGCACACAAACAGGGGGATGAGAGGCCAGAACCCAGCCACACAGGCAGAACATATTGCCACCTGGCACACCAGTAATGTAATGGGTAATAGACAATAGGACATCACACAAGACAAGGGCACTAAAGAGCCTGTGTATGTAGTAGCTATTATGTGCTACAGTGCTCTATGCAGTGTGGAAGTTATGTGGCAATATAATCTTTTAACTACTATTGCTGGATTCGGGGTGGAAAGCACACAGAGTAGGGCTGGGAATTTTGCAGTGATCCCCCATGTCTTGTTGTGTGTACTTCGGTTATTAGGCAACTGATGGGTGTCTCCCTTAGAGCCAACCCTCAATATCCTGGACTTTCATGAGTGTGGTGTGGTGTCATGGGCTGATTCATTGATACCTCACACTGCCCTGTGGTCGAGCCACTACTTAAGGTAACCCTCACTAAGCAAACAGGGCAGAACAGTGTTTGCTCTGCCAGGAAACACTTCAGCCATGACAATGTATGGATACTTGCTAGACTCAGGGTTTTGGGGCTTCTTGCATCTTTAAATAAAACCACAGTAAAAGGTTTTTGCTTCACTTTGTTCAAAGGAAGGAGACTTGAGTAAACAGGCTCCCATATTGACAATTATATCACTCCCTATTGTTCTTATTGCAGGTATATGCAAAACCTAGCTCTAAAGATTTTTTAAGCGTGAATAAACAGTGAAATACAGAATAGGTAGGTTACCTTCATTATATAATTTGTGTCCGTGGTCTGTGAAACATTAATGACTGTTTCTAAATGTGAAAGGAACTCTTATAAATGTAGAGAAAGCTTATGTGAACTTCTTTAACCTTTTATAACAACCACAGGTTGATAGGTAAAAATTATGATGACTATGCCGTAAATTAGGAGAATTTAAAGTGTAGACTAGGCTGGTGACCTTTAAGAAATAGAATTTGTGAATGCTGTTATAATTTTTTCTAAATGTACCAGGATTGGAGATCACGTGATGCAGAGTGTTGAGTAGAAGCTCCTTCAAGAAGCTCCTGCCTCCCGACCACTAAATTGTCTTTTTTGGATGTCTGAATTCCTTAACTTCCTCTGTTTTCGAGATTCAGTGCTGTCTAAATACTTCGGAAGTCCGGTTTGAGTGTAATTTTGGCAGATGGAGGCTTACATGAAGAAGGCCCCTCAGAAGCACACACCCCCAGCTACTCCCAAAAAGGCCTCTAAAAAATCCAGGGCTTCGGGTGGGCCTGAGAGCCCTGATCCTCCAGTCAATTTGGAGCAGGAACCTTTACAGCTACTAGGTTCCTCGAAGAGTTTAAACCCTTTTGTGAGGAAATAAAAGAAATGGCAATGGATCCGAAGTCTCTTTCTAGAAAATTTGATGAAGTCTCACTATCTGTCTCTGATAATACAGCTTGAATAGTTTCAATAGAGAAAAAGTTGGAAAATCTCGATCCTGATCTGGTCTCTATGCGTCAGAAATTGTCTCGTCTCGAATCCAAGCTCGAAGATCTAGAGGTCCGCAGCCGCAGAAACAACGTTATGATACTCGGGTTACCGGAGGGAGAAGAAGGCCAACATGGGGTGGCATTTGTCCAGAAGTTGGTGGAGCGGGTAGCCGGCCTCTCTCCCTTTGGCTCTGGCTATATTATAGAGCGAGCTCACAGGTCTCTATGGCCTAAACCTTCCCCGGAGGACCATCCCCGTCCCATTATCTGTCAGTTTTTGAACTACTTGGAGAGGCAACATTTTCTGCAGAAAGTGAGAGCTTTTCAAGAGGTTCACTGCGAAAATGTGAAACTGAAAATATCACAAGATTTGTCTGGCTCAGTTCGCATGAAGTGAAAAGCGTTCCATCCTATTGTTTCCAAGATAATTGCGGCAGGCTTGAAGTTCAGGATGGGATACCAGGACAAGTTACAGGTTCTAATAAATGGATCCTGGTCTAACTACGACGATCCTGCAGTTGCCCTGATGAGCCTTAAGTCTACGTTACCAGACCTATTTAAGGATCCCTGAGATGTGCTCATAGAATGTATAGCTGTGTGAAGTGGAGAATTAGAACTCTTGTTTTTTCCCTTTTTTGGGAAGCCGTTCAGTGCGAAGGCAAAGGGAAAGTTCCTCTGTTTTGTTTGGACTGGGGGGATCAGCGCAGGCAGTGCTTGTTATTAGTTTCCTTGGCTTCATTCACAGAGGACCCATGCTGGTTAAGAGCAAAGGACACTCAGGGTCTCGGGCCTGATTATGGGGGGAACAATATTTCAAGTTTTAGTATTTTCTGTGTGATAAACATAATAGAGAGGGGAGTTGGTTTTGTTGAGATTTAGCTTTGCAGTTATTTCATCTGGATTGGAATTAGAGCGGTATTGGGCTTTCTCTGTAGTTTGTTCTCACTCTGTCATGACCTGGAACTGGTAACTAGAGGGCGTATCAAGCATTAGTAATTCACAAGTATGCAGCCCTCAATTTGAAGGGGATTTCTCCGAGTCTTCTCACCAGACTTGAGTGCTGGACAGTTAATTCTCACACGGAGATTCAATGCACATGGAGGTGGGTTATCTCTGGGAAGACGTGTTTTTTCTGCCTTCCCTTCCTGTGATGTGATTATTATCCTTTTCTCGATTCCTGCTCTCAGTCTGGGGTGCAGGTTACTCCCGCTCACTGGGTTCCTGATCTGTTTTTGGTCCTTCCATGGTTGCCTCATGAGGCAAGGATGATTTTTGCTTTTTCTCTTGGTTTTGTCAGGGTTTCCATGGTTATCCAGGCTGTGCATGGATCTCGCTGTGGCCCTTTTCTAATAGGTTCCCAATAGGTTCATACTTCAGTGGAATGGTAGTGAAAGCCCAGGACCATTCTTGCCTCTTTGGGGAATAACGAGCACTGTGTTGTTTTCTATATGAAGATAATAGAATGTAAAAGTTTCTATTAACGGGGAGACTTTATCGGGGGTGGGAGATGAAGGAAAAGCACCAGTACTGTGCTGAACGTTGCTTATGACAGTTTAGAGGGCTGGGGGTGGGTTACGGGTATTGTTGGAGGTAGGGGGTGGGCAGGGGGACAGGAGGAACTTAATTGTGGGGGTTGGGAGAAGGGTGGACTTTACTGCAGTAACCATGGGTGTACATTTACAGGGGTTATGTATCCTGTGTGCTGAGCTGAATACATTAAGTCTAACTACCATTACTGGATGGCTAATGAGATAATTTTCGTGACTTGGAATGTCAAGGGGATCAGAAAGAAGCACAAACAATACCAGGTTCTCAAACATTTAAGCTTACTTAGCTCTCAGATAACTTTTTTACAGGAAACCCATTTATTAGAAGTGGAAGCTTTACAATTAAGGAGACAACAGGTGGGATTGATCTACAGTGCCCGGGTATCTACAAATAGCTGCGGGGTCATGCTCATGATTAACAGGGGTATACCCTTTGTTTCTACACAGGTCATGAAAGATCCCGAGGGAAGGTTTATCCTTGTTAAAGGTACTCTCTGGTCTGTTCCAATATTATTGGGCAGTATTTATGGCCCTAACATAGATGACCCAGGATTTTTTATGAGACTTATATCTGCTATTCTCCCAATGCTTCCCATCAGGATTATTTTAGGGGGAGATTTTAACCAAGTATTTGAGCCTAATTTAGACAGATCAGGTAGAGGTCTGGGGGGGGTCACTCGGGGGCAGAAGGCTTTTAAACATCTATTGGACCAATGCAGACTCTGTGATGTCTGGCATGTTTTACATCCTGATTCCAGGGAGTTTACTTTCAGGTCAATGACACACGGTTCGCAGTCCCGCATTGATTACATACTTATTTCTCAGTGCCTATTACCTGGGGTTAAGACTGCCTCGATTCAACCTGGCCCAATCTCTGACCATTCACTAGTATCATGTAATTTGGTATTGCTTAATTTACCTAACAGGGAAACCAGATGGAAACTTAATGAACAACTTCTCAAGGATGCTAAATACTGCAAACTTATAAAGGAACAAATTGAATCCTTTTTTTCATCTAACCCGGTAGATAATGCAAAGCCAGATATTTTGTGGAGGGCCTTTAAGGCCTTCATGAGAGGGATCCTTATCAATATGTCGGTTGGTAGGAAAAGGGCACAGGAGAAGGAATTAATATCTTTACTATCCCAAATTAGATCACTTGAAAATAATTTCTCAATTAATCCTCTAGATGGGGATATGAGGAAACTTCTAGTGTTGAAAGATAGATACTTGGAGTTACTCCAAGATAAAGCAGAATTAGCTATTATTCGTACAAGAGCTAGTTACACCGACCAGGGAAAAAAGGTGGACGCCACTGCCACCGCGATATAGTCAAGAATCAGTGAGATTTATCTCCCCTATCAGGGCAATGGCTAATGGATCTTTAAAAGTATCTCCCCAAGTATATCATAGCACAGAAACATGGTACACAGAGAACCATGACTGGGATGTTAACATACCAGGGTACATAACCTACAGGAGAGACAGGCAGGGGAGAAGAGGGGGAGGAGTAGCTCTCTATGTAAAGGAAGGGATAAAAGCAACTGAACAAAAGAGTAAACAGGGAGGAGAGGAGGCACTGTGGGTCACCTTGGAGACTGGAAGGGCACCACAATCTGCACAGGGGTTGTGTACAGACCCCATGTCAGGGGAAGGAATGGACAAGGATATGATAGAAGGCATTCTTAGAATGGCAGAGAAAGGAGATACTGTTGATGGAGACCTGAATATGCCAGATGTTAACTGGAGCACATTTGCTGCAGCCACATCCAAGAGCAGGGCCATTCTTGATGCCCTTCAGGTGGCAGGCATTAGACAGCTAGTTTGGGAACCCACTCATGAGGGAGCAATCTTAGACCTCGTACTCTCAAACGGGGGCAGTGAGAGGATCTCAGATCTAGAAGTGGGTTGCCATCTGGGGACAAGTGACCATCAAACAGTGTGGTTCACGTTAAACTCAGCTACAGAGTCAAGCCATACAAAAGTGAGGGTACTTTGGCAAGATGGGAGAGTGCCTCAGAAAAGCACTAGCAAACAGGCTAGAAGGAGGTGTGGAGCAACAATGGGGAATTATCAAAACGACCATCACAGAGGCAACAAGCCTTTGTGTGAAGCAAATAAACAAATCAAAATGAAGGAAAAAGCCACTGTGGTTCTCAAAAGAGGTGGCTGTGAAAGTCAGGAAGAAAAAGATAGCATTCCGGAAGTATAAGGAAACACAGAAGGAGCAGGACAGAGAGCTGTACCAGTTAAGGCAGAAGGCGGGAGGGAAGTCAGAATAGCAAAGGCCCAAACTGAGGAAAAGATAGCCAACTCAGTTAAGAAGTTAAGAAGGGGGATAAAACCTTTTATAGGTACATCAGCGAGCGTAGAAAGACAAAGGGAGGGATAGTGAGGCTGAATAGAATGAACGGTGGGTGGGCAGAGGGAGACAGTGAAAAGCAGGAATACTGAACGAATATTTCTGCTCAGTATTCACAAAGAGGAGGAGGAAGTGCCTAATCCAATTAACAGAAGCACTCTTGATAGGGGGGTCGATCCCAGTCCTTTCACAGAAGAAAGGTTCTGCAAGAACTCCTAAAACTGAAGGTGGACAAAGCAATGGGTCCTGATGGAATTCACCTAGAATTCTAAAAGAATTAAGGGAGGAACTAGTGAAACCACTGGCTACTCTTTTAATAAATCATGGGAGGATGGTGTGGTACCGAGGATTGGAGGGAGGTGGATGTGATTCCCTTCACAAAGTGGGTCCAAGACAGAGGCAGGAAACTACAGACCTGTCAGTCTGACCTCTGTGGTAGGAAAAGTGATGGAGTCACTTCTGAAGGAAAGAATAGTTGAGTACCTAGAGGCCAGTGGAGCACAGGACCCAAGGCAGCATGGATTCACAGCGGGAAGGTCATGTCAGACGAATCTAATAGATTTCTTTGACTGGGTGACCAAAGTAGTAGACCAGGGAGGGGCTGTGGACATGGCCTACCTAGACTTTAGCAAGGCATTTGACACAGTTCCACACAAAAGATTAATAGTCAAATTAACCAGCCTGGGAGTGGGACCCAGGGTGATAGCCTGGGTAAAACATTGGCTGGACAACAGGACACAGAAGGTAATTGTAAATGGAGTCCACTCTGAAGAAAGGGGGGTTACTAGTGGGGTACCACAGGGTTCAGTATTGGGTCCAGTCCTTTTAATGTCTTCATCAGTGACATTGCAGAGGGACTGGAAGGAAAGTATGCCTTTGCAGATGACACAAAGATCTGCAACAGAGTTGATACACAAGGAGGCGGAAAGGATGAAAAGGACTTGGCAAGGTTGGAGGAATGGTCAGAGTATGGCAGCTAGGATTCAATGCAAAGAAGTGCAAAATAATGCACCTGGGAAACAAGAACCCAGGGAAGAATACACAATAGGTGGGGAGGTAGTAACAACAACAAAAAGGAAAGGGACCTGGGGTAATCATATCAGATGACCTTAAGGTTAGCAAGCAATGTGGAGAAGGCAGTAGGGAGGGCTGGGGTATACTGAGATGTATAGGGAGAGGCATCATCAGCAGAAAACAGGAAGTTGTTATCCCTCTGTACAGACAGTTGGTGAGACCCCATCTGGAGTACTGTGTCCAGTTCTGGAGACCCCATCTCCGCAAGGACATAGACAGGATAGAGGCAGTCCAGAGGAGGGCAACTAAAATGGTGCAGGGTCTGCAAGAGAAGCTGTATGAGGAGAGACTAAAGGAGCTTAATATGTATACCTTTGAGGAAAGAAGGGAGAGGGGGGACATGATAGAAACTTTTAAGTACCTCAGTGGAATCAACAAAGTCCAAGAGGGTAGCATCTTTCAGAAAAGAGACTTGCAAGAACAAGGGACACAATTTAAAGATAGAAGGAGGCGGTTCAGGGCAATGTGAGGATTATATTTCACAGAGAGGGTAGTGGATGCATGGAACAGCCTTCCTGAGGAGGTAGGGTCTAAAACTGTGGGAGAATTCAAGAATGCATGGGACAGACATAAGGCAATTCTTGTGGGGGGTAGAAAGAAATAGGCTGTTGGTTAACTAGGATCTGTGGCCTATCCTGTAGGTAGGGAAATAGGCAGACTAGATGGGCCTAGCGGTCCTTATCTGCTGTCAAAGTCTATGTTTCTATGTTTCTATGTTTAAAAGTATCTCCCACTGAAATAGTTCAAGAATTTGCCCGTTACTCTACAAACTTGTACAGTGACATGGAGCATCCCCCTTGCCCTGGGAGTATGGAGAGTTACCTGAAAGATTCTCATTTGCCCCCTCTCCCTGATTGACACAAGGACTTTCTGGTTGCTTCTATTTCTGAGGAGGAAATTGCCAAGGTTATTAGTGAACTGCCAGCAGACAAGGTCCCAGGCCCCGATGGGTTTTCCTCCTTATTTTATAAAGTTTTTCGGGACCTCCTACTACCAGTACTTTGCCATTTATCTCAGCATATTTTAGCTGGGGCGGAGGCCGATTCCCACCTTTTTGAGGCTTATATTGTTCTGCTCCCCAAACCAGATAAAGATCTTGAGCTGGTTCAAAGTTATAGACCTATCTCACTTTTAAATCAGGACATTAAAATTCTCTCCAAAATATTAGCCAATAGATTAACAGTAGTTCTTCCTGAGTTGATAGGTATAAACCAGGTAGGTTTTATGAAAGGGCGTTCATCTTCTGACCACTTATGTACCTTATCGCATGTCTTCTCAGCTACCAGGGATGCCAAGTTCCCGGCAGGTTTGGTCTCCCTGGATGCCGAGAAGGCATTTAATCAAGTGAACTGGAACTTTCTGTTCCGAGTTCTGGAGACTTCATTTTCCCTCTCTGTTTATTTCCTGGATTGCCACACTTTATAAAAACCCCACTGCAAGAATTTCTGTGAATGGGGCATTCTCTAAGCTCTTTTCGCTTCATTCAGGTACTAGGCAAGGATGTCCCTTATCTCCTTTATTATTTAACTTATATTGGGAACTTCTCATTCAAAATATTCTCAACAATGTTTCTATACAGTGTGTGAGAATTGGGCGACATGAAATTAAAGTCACTGCATACACGGATGACCTGCTGATTCACTTATTTCGCCCTGTATCTTCAATTCCAGCTTTGCTAGGGGAAATAGCAAGATTTAGCAACCTGTCCAATTAGAAACTGAATGCTAGCAAATCCCTAATTTTTCCACTAAACCACAAAGTTTTCAAAAATGACATTAGCCCTTTTGGTTTGTGTTGGACTTCCAGGACATTTAAGTATTTGGGCATTAAACTTCCTCGTAACCCTCTATCATGGTTTAAGGAAAATCTGGATTCTCTATTGTAGTTGATAGCTCAGGACCTTGAGAGTTGGTTTAAACTTCCTATTTCACTATGGGGCCAGATCAACATAATTAAGATGAACATATTTCCTAGAATCTTCTATCCATTATCTCTCCTTAACACCTTTATTCCCTTACTCTGGTTTAAAAAGACACATGGTATATTCACTATATTTATCTGGGCCGACAGATATCCTCGGTTGGCTTATCATAAACTGGCAGCCCCGGAATTGGAGGGGGGTTTACGAATTCCCCATCTGGCCATATATCACTGGGCTAGTCACCTTGCAAAATGTTTGAGATGGGTATCTCCCGGCCCAGAAAAAGAGCAACCAGTTTGGCTCAGAATAGAACTGGATGCAATTAAGTCCAAGAACTCGGACCCTCATGCAGTATTTTTCCTTAAGTTTCCCCAGGTACGCATGACCAAAGAGTGCTCCATAATAATGACCTCTTTAAAGATTTATTCTCAAATGTGTTCATTTCTACAGGATTCCCCACATCAAGACCTGGCCCAGTCTATTTGGAACTCCCCATCATTCACTATTAATAAGAACCAGATTTCCTGTCAATGGTTGTCCCAATTGGGAGATGGGAAACTTTTTCCTTTTACGGATGGAGAGGGGCATTGGTAATCAGTGGAAGATATTATTAAGAAATTTCTCATTCCGGTTTCTTCCCATTTCAAAGTTATACAATTAAAGCATGTACTTGTAATTACCTTTGGTAATACTCCTCCCTCCCAGACCATCACTTCTCTGATACCTGAGGTTTCCCCACTCTCTGGATCTTCAGGTGTAATCTCTTAATTATATCAGGTTTTGTTTTACAAAAAATATGGGGGTCCATTCGGGCCATCAAGATTCTGGAATAATGTTTTCCCTCAACATTATTTGGATTGGCACTCTTTGTGGAGATCATGTCATAAATTCATTTCTCAAGACAGACTGCATCTCATGCAATATCATATCTTACATAATTTGTACTACACCCCGGTTAAATTACAGAAGTGGGGCTACCTGAATTCCAATATATGTAATAAATGTTTGCAGGAAGAGGGTACACTTCTCCACATGTTTTGGTCCTTCCCTAAAATCTCCCCCTTATGGGATTCAATTAAAACTTCCCTGGACCCCCTGCTGGGCTTTCATGAATACTTCATTCCCGAGATCTGTCTGTTAGGGGACTTATCATCTATTAGAGTTAAGGTACGAAAGTTCCACATTTCTATGATTGCCTTATCAGCTAAGAAGCTTATTCTTCATCATTGGAAAGATAGGTCCTCCTCATCTGTTCAGGAATGAGTAAAATACATTTTGTCCAATCTGCGCACAGAAAGAGCAATTGCTAGTCTCCATAATAGAACAACAGCATATACTAAAATCTGGGATCCCCTTCACTCTCTAATTTCTCTGGTTCAAGTCTAAGTGTATATCAAACTATATTGTCATGTAAGATCTCAAGTAAGGAGCTTGACATTGACGGGTACTAGATTGGGTTTCTGCAGTAAGGGAGGGTAGGGTGGGTGAGGCAGTTATTCCTTTACATTGTACCGGAATGTCATTATTACTGTCACTTAAACTGCCTTTTATTGTGGAAAATGTATCAATACACTTTAAATTAAAAAAAATGTACCAGGATTGCAATGCTTATGTATTTAACCCTTAGGCTGCCGGAAGATGTAGAACGCATAGGTTTTTAGGACAAGATATTATGTCGGTGGCAGCCTAAGGGTTTTGAAAGCTAGAAAAGGATGAATGTCATGACTATTTAGGACCTTGGCCAGATAAATGAATATTCTTTTTATGGATTCTATCTAGGAGCCTAAATTTGAAAGTGTGAGTTTTTTGTACAAGTAGAGACTAATCGATTGAAGTGAAAGACAAATATGCATTTGATTTTACTATATTATGCTGATTGCACATAATTAGTATAAATTAATTTGACCAGTTTATGGAGTCATGCAACTATATTTTTAATATATAAAATGTGATGTAAAAGGATAAAATATTTGAAGACAATGAGCTGTGATGGCAGTCATGCTGGGCTGTCTGGAGTAAGATGGGAAATTACAGCAGCAATTTTAATTAATTCTGATTTTAACTGTGTTTAATACAATTAGTTCAATAGCATTGGGCTGGGAGAGACAGTTAGGGAAGTCAGTGAGGAAGTACTAGGAAGTTAGCTTTTTTTATTTTTTATGTAGTTTAAATCCATGGGGCGATCTCTTACCTCTGCCGGTTAGAAGAAATGGAGCTGTGTGGGAAGCCAACGGTCCTGTGAGCCCTGGTTTTGGAGCCCTGAAGCATTTGACCATGACTGTGGTGTGTATGCCAGCCTTGAGGCTGTTCTGGGCTGGAGCACATTTATCAGCAGGGAGCTCAGAGTACGGAGCATATTGAGAGGGGAAAAGGAAAAGGCACCACCGGGTTCCGAGTGGCCTCTGTTGGTCCGTGTGCAGGAAGCCGTTGATGGGCATCAGATGTTGTATGGGAGAACCCAGGAATGCAGAACTGAAATGACCTGGAAGTAGACTAGATTGTGGAGTATGCTCTATTCTGGATGATTGGAAACTGTTGCAAACTTTCTCTGAAGTAGTGAGAGCCTCTCAGGGCTTATTTTGAGATGGAACAGTGGATGAACTTCCTCTATGAACAGCAGCTGTGCAACAATGTATCTCCCTCCTGAAGGTGAGAGTTTTGGGAGGGAAGAAATGCTGCAAGTTTGAACTGGCATGTTGAGATCTCCACCTCACCATAGACTTAGGAGTGAGCTGTTGTTGTTGGCCTGGGCTCCAAAATCAAAGTTCTGAGATTGCAGGGCAAGTTTTGTGCTAACAGAACTGTAGCACACTATTGGCACCTTTTCTGAACAGTTTTTTGTGTGCTTTATTTATCCCCTCCTACTTGCCTCTGGTCTGCCACTCCTTCCAGCTGCACATGGCTTCTGTAGCCCCCTCGCCCCGACCCCCCTCCCCTCACCCCAGATCGCAGCCGACCCAGGGGTGGCCCGGCATATCCCTTCACCGGGTGGGTCCCCCTCCTCTGAGGGGGAAGGCACCAGGGAGGGCAACCAGCACACTAGACATCAGTCCCTGAGTGCTGCTGAGGTGGGTTTGGAGGTGTTGGGACATCTCGGGCCAACAGGAGCGAGGCAGCCATCATCTGGCAGACCACGAGGCTGGATTTTCTGTTTTTCTTCCTGGGGCGTGGTGTGCCACAAACGTCTAGGCAGAGTCGATGTTCACCACACCCCTATGTGCATTAGGGCTCTGCTGATGATATCCCTGTCCTCCGCCAGGGGGTACCAGACAGTGAGCCATGTCCCCTCCCTCCCCCTTGAGTAGGCGAGCAGTCATGGGACGTTCGAGCCTACTCCCCTCTGGCCAGCTCATCAGTGACCGAGTCCATTCCTGAACCCAGGTCACCGGCGTCGCAAGCGGAAATCCAACTGCTGCACCAATGAACCAGCCTTTCTGAACTGGTTTTGAAATTAAGAATGGCTGGGACATTCTCTCCTGTGAGAGAACAGAGGAAGTGAGTGTCTGTCTGTGAATGAGAAGATGTGGACTGTACTGAGATTGCCTCACAGATTCTGACCTTGGACTCTCTCCCCCAAGGGATTTAACTGGACTGATAGTAAAGTTTTTAAAGTGGGTGAGTTAGAGTGGGGAGGTTTTTGATTGAAGTTTATTTGGGTTGGGAGGGAACTTTGATTATTATTGATTATAAGGTTGAATGGTTGTATGATTGGTTGATTGTAAGTGTGAGATTGTGTGACTGTTTATTATTATTTTATTTAATTGAAATAACAGAAACATGTGCCTGGGACAAGGATTGATAAGGTGCAGCTACTCTTTGGCATACCTCTGGGGTCTTCATCCCTTCGAGCTCCCAGCACTTTCTATGGAGACTTATAGGAGGTGCAGGACATTAGGAATTGCTCAGAGGGGGGTCCGGGAGGGTTCTACTTGAGTGGTTGCTAGGGAGTCATGAAATTGGGTGGTGAAGCTGAGGAGATGCTCTGGAGTGAAATGGGTACTATAGAGGGGCCCTCCCAATCTGGTTCTCATACCCAAGTGCTCTACAGAGGAAAGTGGGCAGACAGCTGATCCATCAGTCTCCCCTCATCCTGCTCAGGCTATGTTGTGCAATACCAGGTAGATGAGGAACAAGACTGCCATAATGGCAGACTTGATAGCCTCAGTAGACCTGGCATGTGTCATGGAGACCTAGCTGGATGAGAATGCTGCTCCATTTTGGAGGCAGCTGGTATCCCTTGAGAAGGTGACTGCTATTGAGCACTTACAAAAAGGGTGACTCAGCAGCAGTGCCTATTCTCAGGGCTAGTGGATGAGGGGGCGAATGTGGGTATAGTGATATCCTGTTGCTATATGTATACATGTGCATGGGGGAGGAGTGAGCATGCCGTGTGATAGACAGAAGGGAAGGGAAGTTTGTTAGGTGTAGCATGATGGTGGGTTGCCAAGCTGGCTATGTGGCATGGCGGATTCATAGCAGGCTATGGTTGGGAGGGTGTCGGGTTTGGTGCTGACATGTCGGGATTTTTACGCCAGTCTGTGTAATTTACTTTTTTCAATTTTTCACCCTCTCGACATGCACCCTTCCCTGGAGTTGAGAATCTTTAGTAGGGGGTTGCTGGGGGTGCAGCCTCCTGCATAAACAAAAAAAATCAAGTTCCCGGCACACTTTTGCCATGTGCTGGGAGTGTACATTGGTGAAATGGATTTTTGCTGATGTACATTCACTCTAATGGTGATCACCTTTCCACAATTGCCGTTATCACACAGACCTGAGGCAGTAGTACTGGCTGGGTACTCTGTGATACAAAGCCCAAGGAAGGATTGCAGAAGCAGGGGTCTGGCCATTTATTTTAAATCTAGCCCGGGCCTCACAGTGCTACCTATGGGTCCCACTGGGTCATTTGAATGTAAAGAAAAAGGAAGAGTGACTGCACCAAGGGTGGCAGAGCCACGGTCTAAATAATGGATATAATGAAATGTGGAAGCCACTGGGGACCGGCACCTACCAAGGGTTTCTACTCACACATTTGTGAAAATAGGAAATAACTCACCGACTGCTTCTTAGTCCTTCAGCTTGGAAACTTTATTATGTGCAAATAATCCAAATACAGATAAAAGCACGAGAGACAATAATCCAAGCAGTGCATAGGTGACTTCCTAGTTCCTCCACCCTCTCCCTACATTGACTTAGGTCACCTGATGCGTTTCGCCAATCAGGCTTTCTCAAAGGTGATCACGTCATGCTCTCAGTCCTCATCTAAATAGGGAGATTGTCTTAAACACATATTGTCTATTAATCATAAAAACATTAAAAAATAATTCAAAATAAACCTTTATTTAAATAATTACAATCCAGTATCTATATCTTTTATGCAGAATGACCAATGTAGTTTGGACCATAAGGGTCCTATGTAAAAGGTACTCAACAGAGGTAGGAACCAAAAAGTTAAAGCACAAACCCAGTTCATAATCCTATAGACAATCATAAAAACTTCAAGGGATAAATGTATGGAAATCCTATGTAAACAATGTAACTCTATTTTGTACTACATTTTAATTTTACACACTTATACAATGTAGGTGTGCTCCATGAAAACATTTCAAGGCACCTCTTCCTGATGTAATCCAGTTAAAATTATTCAAACCTGGTAGTTTGAACCCAAAGACGTTAGTATCCATGTAACTGCTACTTAAGGTGATCGAATGCATATCTGGAAATGGAAGAAAAACAAAATATTTGTTTTTAATACAGCATCCATACTGTTAAATATCATCTTACTATTTCTTTAAAAAAGGTTTGATTTCTGTTCTTCCATTTGATTCTTTTCCTTCCATAGCTTTCAGTGAAAAGAGCCCAAATTGCTCCCTTTTTAAGAACAAATTGTCATAGTCACCCCCCCTCCCCCGGATGGAATGGGTTTTCTAATCCTGTAAATATAAAAGAATGTGCCTTCAAAACATGCATAGGTGAACATGCTAGGGCTATAGAAAATGAAGATAAAAGAATGCCCTAGCTATGCATGTTATGAATGGCAGAGATAAAACAGCACATTCTTTTATTAGGAGAAGAAGAGAAGGAAATATATGCTACCCCAGTCCAACCACAACCCCCCCCCCCCATTTGTACCATGGAGGAGCCGGCAGGCAACTAGGTGTAATCCAAGTGGAAGTGTATTCGTGGGGGGGGGGGGAGAGAAGGTAAAAGAAATACAGAGAATGTGAGAGGGAAAATTTGGCGAGGAAGACGTCAGAGGGGGAGGAGACCATACTGAATGTAATTAATATTTTGGATTACCCACTATCGGATGTTGAAATGAACATACCATTATAGACTTGCACAAACTGGGAATGAACTTAAGTTTAAAATCCTTCTTTAAAGGGAAGGAAAATGAAGATGTGGTAAATGTTTCAGAAATGGAAATAGAACTTTCTACAATGGGCAGGAAAGGCAGAATATTTCCCCTTTTAAACCCCAGTCCACGTTTTGTCCACCCATGTCCCCTGTATTATAGACCTTTATAAAATGTTGTGAGAGTAACATCAAGAAACTGCATAGAGGGAACAAATAATACATTTTTTCATAGCCTCAGTAATGATGAAATGACAGCATTGAACCAGCTGGGTCAAAGTATGGAACTTACAATAAAAGCAGCAGATAACAGGAGAGCAATTGTTGCTATGAATACAATAGATTATGAGAAAGAAGTTTATAGACAGCTTGGGGACATTGATTTTTATAAAAAGTTGTCGGTGGACCCCACTATGGGGTTTAAGAAAGATATCGATGGCTATTTACTTTGTTTAAAAGTGAATGCCTTATTACCAGTGTTATTGAATATTTAAAGGTTGACTTCCCTGTGAGTGCAAGTTTTTATTGCCTTCCAAAAATAGACAAATCTTTGGCTAATCCACAAAGGAGACCTATTGTTTCAGGAATTGGGTCCCTGACAGAACCTTTAGCCAGATTGGTGGATTTTTACATATCAAATCTAGCAAAAAATACACCTGCATATCTTAAAGATACAGGGGAAGTGCTGAAATTGTTAGAGGACATAGAAATACAGGAAAATGATCTCCAGGTTACTTTGGACATTGCATCTTTGTATACTAACATCCCTCATTTGGAGGGCCTGGGTGCATCAAAAAAATTTTTCTGGACACTAGAGAGATTAAGGATCTCCAACAGAGATCATAGTAAGATTAGCAAGGTATGTCTTAGAATGTAACACTTTCTTTTATAAGAATGAGTTTTTATACAAACAAAGGGCACTGCTATGGGGACGAGTTTGGCACCTAATTATGCTAATTTGTTTATGGCCAAATGGGAAAATGATTATATAAGGAGTGAAAAAAATCCTTTCTTGGGTCAGCTAGACTTATGGAGACATTTTATCGATGACATTATTATCATATGGAAAGGTGACCAGAAATCATTATCTGATTTTGTGAGATATTTGGAAGACACTAATCAGAATTTGAAATTGACAGTACATAGTGACAAACATGAGATTAACTTTCTTGATTTGACTGTAAAAAAGGATGGAAAGAGTGGATTAACAACAGACTTATTCCGTAAAGGTACAGATCGGAATACACTGTTACAGGCCAGTAGTAACCGCCCGTACCATACAATTAAGGCTATACCTAAGGGCCAGTATATTAGAACCAAGAGAAACTGTGGTAATCAGGAACTGTATGAGGGAAGGGCTGTAGAATTGACAGAAAGACTTAGAAACAGAAAATATGGTGAAACAACTATCAGAAATGCTAAATCAGAGATTGATGCCATACCAAGAGTGAAACTAATGGAAGAAAAAGCAATCAATATTAATTGTAAACAGGATGTACAACAGTGTTTCGTTAGTACATATACACCACAATCTAAATGTATCTCTGATATTATAAAGAAGAATTGGCATGTAGCATTACAGGATCCAGGGTTAGCAGATCTAGTTACTACAGGACTGAGATTTGTCTATAGAAAAGGTAGGAACATCAGAGATGTAGTGATGCAGTCTGTACAACCCGTTGAAAATAGACCTAGGATGTGGTTACCAAGAAGAGAAAATCTAAGTACAAGGTGTGGCAATTGCAAATATTGTCCACAGGTTAAACATACTAGAGTTTTTAAAAATCCAATTAATAGTCAGACTAATGATGTCAGATTCTTATGACATGTAGTACCTGTGGTCTGATTTATCTAGCAGAATGCAAATGTGGAGCATACTATATAGGCAAAACAAAGACGGCCTTCAAAACACGCATAGGTGAACATGCTAGGGCTATAGAAAATGAAGATAAAAAGAATGCCCTAGCTATGCATGTTATGAATGGCAGAGATAAAACAGCACATTATTTTATGTTTACAGGATTAGAAAAACCCATTCCATCCCGGGGGGGGGGCGACTATGACAATTTGTTATTAAAAAGGGAGCAATTTTGGATCTTTTCACTGAAAGCTATGGAAGGAAAAGGATCAAATGGAAGAATAGAAATCAAACCTTTTTTAAAGAAATAGGAAGATGATATTTAGCAGTATGGACATTGTATTAAAAACAAATATTTTGTTTTTCTTCCATTTCCAGATATGCATTCAGTCACCTTAAGTGGCACTTAGATGGATACTAACGTCTTTGGGTTCAAACTACCAGGTTTGAATAATTTTAACTGGATTACATCAGGAAGAGGTGCCTTGAAATGTTTTCATGGAGCACGCTTACATTGTATAAATGTGTAAAATTTAAAATGTAGTACAAAATAGAGTTACATTGTTTACATATGATTTCCATACATTTATCCCTTCAAGGTTTTATGATTGTCTATATGGTTATAAACTGGGTTTGTGTTTTAACTTTTTGGTTCCTACCTTTGTTGAGTACTATTAATATAGGACCCTTATGGTCCAAACTTCATTGGTCCTTCTGCATAAAAGATATAGATACTGGATTGTAATTACTCAAATAATGGTCTATTTTGAATTATTTTTTAATGTTTTATGATTAATAGACAATCTCCTTATTTAGATGGGGACTGAGAGCATGATGCGATCACCTTTGAGAAAACCTGATGGGAAGGAAGAATTTTTGAAGGTGATTGGAGAGTTCATCACCTGCCTGGTGTTGGAGTCCCCCAGATGGTTAATTCTGGAGGACTTCAATGCCTTGGTGGATGAAGAGCTCTCATCATTTGGGTGTGATCTCCTGAGGAGTATGGAGGCCCTGGGCCTGATGCAAGAGGTGACTTCAGTGACCCACTCATATGACCATTCACTTGACCTAATGTTTTCTTTAGGCCTTGAGGTCATGAACCTTAGTATAGATCCAGTAGTTTGCCCCCCCCAAAACTCCATCACCTGTGGAGATCTGGTGCCGCCCTTTATGGAGACTGTCCCCAACAGGATTACCTGCGGTGCTGGACCTACTGATTCTGCATGTGCGGTTGGAACAGAGGAGGTGGTGGTGGCCTGTAATTGGGACGTCTCTGCTGCCCTTGATTCAATCACACTCATTTGTGTCTGACCCCTATCTACTCACTAGAGACCTCCTTGGTTTGACTGGAAACTTAGAGAGTTAAAGATTAGAGGCCAGAGGTTAGGGAGACATTGGAGGAGACCTGGCCTGATGGAGAACAAATTGGCCCTGAGGTCTCATTACAATGATTATCAGGGGTAATCTCCCAAAAAAAGGCAGACTTCCTGTCTAGGGAGATTGCAGTGGCAGGGAACAAACCAGCTCAACTCTTCAGCATGGTTGATGGGCTATTACATCCTACCTGTCACTGTGTGGGAAGGGCAGGTTCGAGCATGAGGTACAAAAAGTTCACTCTGTTCTTTGCCAACAAAGTGTCCTCTATCAGAGCACAGATCTGCTCCAGCATCACTCAAAGAGATTGCAAGGTCCACGCTGAGACTTGCCAGACCACTCCTCTTGTATGGGCTGAGTTCAATCCGGTTGGAGGAGGTGGTAGAAATTGTCTCAAGGCTGCGACCAATACAGTGTGACTTTTGGTCAGATGTTTGGACCTGATTGGATCTGTGGTGGCTGAGATTGTTCAGATCTCCTTGAGGAGTGGGATCTTTCCATTGGCACTTAAAGAGGCCATAGTTATGCCCCTTTTGAAGAAACTCTCATTGAACCCAGATTGTCTCAGCAACTACAGACCAGTCTCTAACCTCCCATTTTTAGGGAAGGTTATAGAAAAAGTGGTGACCATCCAGTTCAAGGAACCTCTGTCGTCCTCCTCCATTTATGAGCCTTTTCAGTCTGGGTTTAGAGCTGGGCATAGTACAGAGACCACCTTGATGAAGGTGCTTAATGATCACCTGATGGTGGGAGACAGGAGAGCGTACCATTCTGGTCCTTCTGGATTCCTTGGCAGCATTTGACACCACGGACCATAAGGTGCTGCTTGACCGACTGTGGTACTGGTGTGGCTTGTCCAGAAATATCATCAAGTGGTTCTGGTCATATGTGAAAGGCAGGGTGCAAGGTAGGGTGCAGAGGGTGATGATGGGGTTAGCTTCATCTAACCCAAAGCTGCTGCACTGTGGAGTTCTGCAGGGATTGGTATTGTCGCCCTTGCTGTTCATGGTGTATATGCTGCCATTGGGGGACATTATCAGGTAGTATGGGCTGAGTTTTGATTGCTATGCTGATGATACCCAGCTTTACTTGTCCTGTGCACCGGGTAACCAGATGGCAGCCTCCATATTTAATAACTGCATGGACAAGATCCAGATTTTGATGATTCGCAACTGGCTTCGACTAAACCCAGACAAGAGTGAGATACTGGGGAGTGGATCCAGGTTGTGGTATTGGTGGTGATGGTGGTGGTGGTGGGGAATTTGGGAGATCCCCCTGGTCTTGTACTGGGAGGGTTCCCATTGAACCCCTCCACATGGGTGAAGGATGAGGACATGATCCTTGATGATGGCTTGACACTGGATGCTCAGGTATCTGCTGTCATAAAAGCTGGATTTTGCCATCTGAGGAATATCACCCAGATCTGGAACCATATACTATCTGAGGACCTGACCACATTGGTGCATACTTTTGTCATGTCCAGGCTGGATTACTGCAATGCCCTGCACCTAGGGCTGTCTGGAAGCAACCTCCACCAGCTGCAGCTGGTGCAGAATACAGCAGCAAGGTTGTTGATGAGCATATGAAGATGTGACCCTATTATACCTGTTCTCCATGAACTGCACTGGCTGCTAGTTAGGTGGAGGATTGTCTTCAAGGTTGGTTTGCTGACATATAAGGCCCTACATGAAAGGGGACCAGTCTACCTGCAAGATCTCCTCATTCCTCATCACCCATCCAGGGCTCTCTATTCCACCAAGGGTTACCTCTTAAGGTTCCCAGGGTTAGGCTGCAGCATTCTGGTGACCATGCATTTTCTGTTGCTGCACCAACCCTGTGGAACTCACTGCCTAACTTTCTTCGGTAGGCACCCTCGATGGAAACCTTTAAAAATGGCTTAAAGACCTTTTTATTTAACCAGGCTTTTAATTTATAGATAAATAAATTTTAGTAATGTATTTAACAAATAAAAATAGATAGATTTTAAGGCTGTTGTTAGTTCCCTTTGGATTGTTAATTATATGTATGTATACTGTGTTTTATTGTTACATGAAGCACTCTGAGTCCTCATAAAGGGGTGCTATATAAATAAAGTATCTATCTATCTATCTGTTTGATGGGGAACTGGGTCTGTTCATGAAAAAGGGTTACCAATGCCCACCATACAGTGCATAGCACATTTTTAAAAATCAAGAACTGCCAGTCATATGTTTTTGACTAAATCTGAAAGCTGGCTATATGTGCAGATAAATAACATTACTATAGAATTCTAGGGTATCCATATTTTTTGATGGGATGTCCCACTCCATTTTGCTGCTTTTTTACCTGAAAAAGTGTGACATGAAAAAACACGTTTTACTAATTGTTTTTGCAAGCTTTATTTACTGTTTTACCTTAATAAAGTAAATCTGCTTACTAATCTGGAGTTGTGTTTTTTTATCTGTACTCTTTTGCCCATTGTTATGCTCCATTTTATATTTGTGCAGCTTTGTATTTAGCATGATGAATGTAACAGTTGGTGTCACAGAATGTAACATTTACACACGGCCCCCAAATCTGTAATTGTGCTATTAGCACTTTAAATTATTTTTTGGCTGCTCTTCCAGTTTGTCTTCTTGTGATAAAGAGCAACCTTTGACCCTCACTCTACTTGGAGTCACATCAGGTACAATGTTTACTTGTCAGTATGTGACAGCTGCAAAGTCATGACTTGCACCTCAGACCCAAGCAGCAGCCATAGAGGGAGGAGCTGAGTTGTGATTTAAAACCCAATGTTTGCATGTGGCTCCTCCATTCTGTAGGGCTACATTCCATCAAGATAAACACTGCATGCAACAACAAGGACTGCAGTTACATTCACCACAGGTAGACTTCAGTTACCATCATTCATTGATTGTGGGGCAAATTTTCAGAGAGAAAATTCCCATGACAACTGCATGTCTAAGGAAAGTTCTGGGCATCAGTTGTAAAAGGGATTTTACTGCGTATATGGGGTGGAGGGCTAAAATAGATTTTCTTTGTGGTGTCACTCATTACATTCACCATGATACGTGGTGTCAAACTTCACACCTGTCAGTACTGTTATTATTATCAAATTTCTCCTGGTTTTGTAGTACTGTGTCAGTTATTAGCAGTAGTATGTAAGCCATTAAGCATGTTCCATAAACTTTTTAAAACTGAGACAAATGTGTGGTGTCACTCATTGCATTAACCATGGTATGTGGTGTTAATTCACTAAAAATACCACCAACAGCTTAATCTGGTTCAAGGACAGTTGGCATTCATCTGTATCCCCCTCCCCTGACTGTGCCTGAAAATAGGCAGGATTTGTCTAGTGCACTTACCTGGTCAACAAAAAACTAAAATAAAAAAAAAGTATCACACTTGCCAGTAATGTAATTGTCAAATTTGTTCATGTTTTATAGCAGTATGTCAGTCAGTAGTAGTAGTATGTTAGTGGTTAGGTAAGTTTAGTACAGTTTTAGTAAGTCGAATGTAAGTGTGGTGTCACTTGTTACATTCACCATGGTATGTGGAGTCAAATATCACACCTGTCAGTAACATTATTATTGTCAAATTTCTCCAGGTTTTGTAGCACTATGTTAGTCATTAGTAGCAGCATGTTAGCCATTAGGCATGTTCAGTAAACGTTTTACTACTGAAACAAATGTGTGGTGTCACTTGTTACATTCACCACAGTATGTGGTGTCAAACATCACACATGTCAGTGCCATTATTATTGTCAGATTTCTCCAGGTTTTTGTAGCACTGTGTCAGTTATTAGTAGCCATTAGGCATGTTCAGTAAACTTTGTAAAACTGAAACAAATGTGTGGTGTCACTTGTTACATTCACCACGGCATGTGATGTTAAGCATCACACTTGCCAGTAATGTAATTATCAAATTGGTCATGTTTTATAGCAGTATATCAGTCAGTAGCAGTAGTATGTTAGTTATTAGGTATGTTTAGTACAATTTTAGTAAGTGAAACATAAGTGTGGTGTCACCTGTTACATTCACCACTGTACGTGGTACAAAACATCAAATTGGCAATGTAATGTAATTCTTGTAAATTTTTGTTTTTCATGTTTTAATGTAACACATGACATATGTTTATTACAATTTTTACTACTAAAACAAATGTCTTGTATCAGGTGTTGCATTCCCCATGGTGTGTGGTGTCATTTGTTACACTCACCACAATGCAGTTCTTTTATCTCAGGAACCTGTGAGTCTTTTATCTCCCAATATGTTTCTTTTTTCATATTTGGGTCATAATATCTGGAAATGCATCATAAAGGTAATCTAGAAGTAATTTGAAAATTTGACCCTCATGTCACTCTTTGGTAACCCCTTTTCACGAACAGACCCCAACTGTAATAGCAGAATAACAGATGCCAGGATTCTTTAGAGGGACATTAACCTATTTTGAAAAAGATTTTTATACCCGTATGAAGTTTTGGTTTACTAAATTACTATATTTTATGTATTCAACCATAGATTCTTGCCCATGAGGAAGCCTACAGGGTGAAACATTGGGCATTATCGGGGGATCTGTTTGACAAGACAATCAGAACAAATAATAAAGATTTTGGAAACATATTTTGTGTGGTTGGTTTCTTGAACATTTTTGCATTTATGTGACTCTGTGACCAACTCATGTTAACATTCACTTGAACTTCTGAAGGGAACCCACCTGACTCTGGATGTACTTTGCAGCACATATAGTGTGCCTTGATGCACGTGCTGGAACCATCACATGACACAGTGCACACCATGCACAGTGTCACACATGTGTAACAGGCAGTGATGGAAATGGCAATGGAAACATCTGCCCTGGACATAGCACCATTGGACATGCTGATCACCATGGGGTTGTTTCTTTGACATTGTGTGAGTTCCACTATGCACCCCAGCATGCAAATGGCACTAGTAACCTGTCATGGTATGGCATGGTATGCCACCCTAACAGTGACATTTCTACAGTGACATGCATCGATACTGACTACAGTGCCATGCCACTGTAGAAGTGCCACTGGAAAGGGGCAACCACTTCCCCTGACTTGTACCTCCCCTCCCCGAACTAGCTCTGACCTGGAGTTAGAATGCTTTAGTTCAGGGGCAAAGCCCCCCAATGTAACAAATAGACCCAAACAGTGTGACTCTATGCCGAATGCAACTTGCTGTCACCATGGAGCTTGTTGCTGTAATGCCGGTCACAATCTTTTTTGTTGTGCCGGCATATACAACCCGTATGGCAGATGGGTGTCCCAACCATGTCCCATTGGCATGTCCATGTCATGTTTCATATGACTGGTCATTTGTGTGCTGTATTTGACATTACTATTAGAGAGTCAATCATGCACAGGCCACCATGTTCTGCACGGACAAAAACATTTCTACCTGCAATGAGCAGTTTCCAATATAAATATGGATGACATTCTGTAATAGGTTACATGAAGGTAATAAATGCCAAAATTTTAAATCATTTCCTGTATGGAGCCAAAATATGGGGAGAGTATGATAAAATCAATATAGATAGAATTTAAACATATACTAAAAAAACACTTCTAGGACTTCCCAAGGGAACCCTGTCTGAAGCAGTTAGGGCAGAGCTGGGACAGTTATCTATTAGATAGCAAATTAAAAAAAGATTGGTCAAATATTGGATCAAAGCATATTCTATGACTGAAAATAGACTTCGGAGGCAATATGTAGAAGAAACTGTTCACTATCTAAAACAAGATATAGTATTTCCAAGTATACAAATAGTAGAAAAGGTCATAAAACCACATGGACTACTCCATTATTTAGTTGACATTTTTAGGATCCCCTGGAGATGTAGCTGAAGAAATCAAGGTCAAGATTATAGATGTAGCTAAGCAAATTTATAAGCAATATTGCAAACAAAACAAAAAATGCAGATGGATGTCAAAAAACAAAAGAGATCATAAACTAGAAACATGTCTAACCCTTGTTAAGAAACCTAACAAAAGAAGCTGTATCTCCAGATTTAGGTTTGAAGTATATGAAAGTAATTGGTTAAAGGTACATTACAACAAAGGGGACAAAAGTAGAGAATATTGTAAATGCACATTAGGAAAAGATGATTTAATGCATATTTAAATATATTGTGCCCTCTGTATAAACAAATTCTAGCCAGAGCCGATAGGGCTGTGAACAGCTACCAAGCGACCAAAGTTACACATGTGCATAGGAATTATTCAACACCAGGGTGTAACTTGGCCATTTTTAGGAGGCGTTGCATCAAATTTTCAACATGGCCTTTTTGGGACTCCTCCTCATGAAGACTGCCAGTGTCATTTTGTTCACTTGTCCTGAAAGGTGATTTCATGGAGCAAGCATGTTATTCTGTGCCACAGGTGCAAAAACATGTTTTGGGCAGGTTGTAGAAAATGACAGTTACACTGTTTTGAAGGAGGTGTGCAAAAATGGCAATGCTGAAAATGTGGAGTGAAAATATAAAAAATTGGCAAAGTTAGGAGCATGCGCAGAAACTGTGCAATGCACACTCATAACGCTGTAATTTTTTGGAACTTTTTCACCAGATTTGCAACATGGGATTTTGGGACCCCACCTCATGAACAGTGGCACTGTCATTTTATGAATCAGTCCCAAAAAGTGATTCCATGCAGCATCCACAAAGTCACCTTTTTGCAAGCGAGTAACAAAATGACACTGATAGCTTTCATTTAGGCAAAAATTCCAAAAAATGCCTGATTTATCAGCGTAATTTAAAAATCCC
Source organism: Neoceratodus forsteri (assembly GCA_016271365.2). Taxonomy (NCBI): domain Eukaryota; kingdom Metazoa; phylum Chordata; order Ceratodontiformes; family Ceratodontidae; genus Neoceratodus; species Neoceratodus forsteri. The sequence continues at coordinate 1,011,234,236 of CM028129.1, read as the reverse complement.
ATTGAATGGCACTATAGCAGGCTTATCTTAGATTCTTCAGTTTGCAGTTCAGCATTGAAGAGTGCAGATGTGTCCCGTCCAGAGAAGAAGATGGTGCCCACTCCAGAGGTAAGTATGGGGTACGGGGTGGGGAGGTTGGTGCACAGGAGAGTGGGATGGGAGGGGACTGGAGTGATGACGAGGGACCATTTTCTTTTTTACAGGAACAGAAAAGAAAGCATCTGGGAACACTGGGGTGGGCTCTCAGAGTGCCATGTGATGGGGGTTGCAGGATGTTGATACAGTGAATTGGCACCATGATGTCGGTGGGGTTGGGGGGAAGAAAAAAAAAGTTAGGCACACTGGGGTGGGCTCTCAGTGTGCCACATGAGTTGGGGGGTGCATATAATGCTGACACAGGGACTGGGCACCCTGATGTTGGCAGATAACATGAAATATCTTTGGGCACACTGGGGGTGGGCTCCCAGTGTGCCACTTGAGTTGGTGGGGGAGTGTGCACAGAATGCCATGGAGCTAGCAGCAGTAATGCAACTGCACAAGTCTGGCACTTGCACATGCACAGTTGTGGTGAATGCCATTATGCCATTCACAACATGACAGCGTCAGCAGAACTGTGTATGCATGTGAGTGACGCGCATGTGCAGTTCATGCACTGAAATGCAGAAGTAGCAGCCAAAATAATGCAGCTGTTATTTCATAGCAGCCTATCATGGTGGAGGGGTTCAAGCTCTGTTGGGGTCTTGGAAGGATACTTCCAAAAGTCCAGCAGATGGTTCCATGATTGGCCATTTTTAGAGTTACTGAGCAATCCCAAAATGGCTGTAAACTCCACCCACGGCCCTAACAAAAAAGGAACAAATATATAGGGGACATATTAGAGAACTTAGAATACCAACCAAAAGACATGATAGAAACTTTCAAGTATCTCAAGGGAATTAACAAAGTACAAGAGAGTAGCATCTTTCAGACGAAGAGATGTGCAACAACAAGGGGGTACAATTTGGAGATAGAGGGAGGACGGCTCAGAGGAAATGTTAGAAAGTATTTTTTCACAGAGAGGGTTGTGGATGCATGAAACACCCTTCCTGAGGAGGCTGTGGAGTCAGGAACAGTGGGAGAATTCAATAATGCATGGGACAGGCATAAGGCAATTCTAGTGGGGGGTAGGAGGAAGTAAGCTGTTGATTAACTAGAATCTGCAGCTTATCCATCAGGAAGGGAAATGAGCAGATTAGGTGGGCCAAGCGGTCCTTATCTGCCATCAAATTCTATGTTTCTATGTTATATAAGACATGGTCACATACCTGTTAAAAACTAAAATTAAAATATAACTGGATTATGTGGCTTCCCACCTCTGCCTTATTGAAAAAAGAAGCTCCATACTATATATAAAAGGAAAAATAGACAAAGAAAATGTTCTAGAATTGCTCCATTCATAGTCCCCATGAATAAAGGAAGTGGGGGAAAATGTGATAAGACTAATTAAAAGGACAGTAAAATCATGATGTAAATCAAATTAATAACACAAAGCAAATTATTTAAAGTGCAATAAGATAGACACAATGCATTAACGAGTTAAATTATGTTAGAACAGTAATCCTGGTGTAAAGTGTTGAAATAATGTAAGTTTATTTTTAAATATTTATTATGCAATTTATATAATACGAGCAAAACTGTTAAACTTGTTCTTTTACTGCTGTTGTATTGTGGAGCTGAGTATTTGTAATTTGTTTTCAATATTGTAATGGCATTAAGTTTGATGAACAATAAAAAGTAATTAAATTAATTGTGGTGTTGGCAGTGTCGAGGGTTGTGTTGTGGGTGTTGTTTACAACAGTGTCAATCAATTTGTGTCCTTACCTATACCCATGGTGACTGTCCATTTGTGGCCATTGTGTCTGTGTTGTGCCATGGCCTATTGTGCTGGCACCAGATGTGACAGACACTGTGTTACCTGAGGAGCTCTCCTGCAATGTGGCCTCCTGTGTGTCCATGCCCTGTACTGTGCTGACATCATCATGGTGGGCCACTGGTTGCATTGGACCCAGTGGGCCTTCTGCACCATCATCACTGTCCACCGCACCCATGGTGTTGTTATGGATCCTGTGTCCCTGTCACTTGTCCTGTGGATTGCTGCCTAGCATTGATGCATGCACCTTAGTGTGCATATCATGGTGCATGGATGCTACCATGTCACTGTCATCCTAAGTAATGGCATCCAAAAGTGCCACTGCAGCCTATGCTGTTGCACACACATCATGTTGTGGAGACTGTCCATCCCTGGACTGGATGCATGGTTCCCCCTCTGGTAGTGGTTGTGGTGCTATGCTTTCTGGACAGTACAAGCCCTCACTGGTGCCTAAGCCAGGCAGGGTGTGGAGTGTCTGCTGTTGTACACCCATGTCTCCATTTGCCCAATCCATGGTATGTTGTGGTTCCCTCTCTGCACTGTTGGCCCTTTGTTGCATCCCACATGCCATCCAACCCCTCTGTGTATTCCTCGTCCATGTCACCCTCACATGCTTGCTGGGGCTGCACTTGCCTGGCCATGTGTGTCTCAGTCGGTAGAGTTCTGGTCTCATTGTTTTCAGTTCCTGTGGGGACATACAGACATATGTGCATGGTTAGTAGCTGTGCTGTGGGCTATCTCAGTATGTCTCTGTTGTGGTAATACAGTGCCTAGGTTGGTACCATGTGGCACCACCACTGATGGTGGTTGGCTAGTGACATCAAACACTGATGCATATACCTTCCTCACTAATGTTGCATCAGGAACAGGTCAAGCTTGGTGTCCCCTCAATGGTGCAGATGCATAGGTGTGTTGCCACCCATTCCTCCTTGCTGGTTAGTGATTATATTTGGCTTTTGCCCCCACCCAATCCACTGGTGCAGCATCTGTTGTATGCCACCTTTTCATTGGACCTTCTTCAGAGGTCATGGTAGTGCTCCTGCAGCTCATGTATGCTTTGCCAGCATGAGGCTACTGCATTCACCTTTGTGGCCATGCCCTTCCATGCATGCTGCTGATAGGCTCTAAGCTCCTTGCTCCCACCTCTGAATAGTAGCAGGTCTACTTGATATGTAACATTTAGACATGTTCACTTCCACTGGTTCACACAGTTTATCATGTTATGCTGTTCCCCGGTGGTACCCCTTCACACTTATCTGACCCTGTACCTCCTTAATCAGAATATTTGTCCTGGCCTTGGTAAACATCACCTGAAAAGAAATTTGAAATCTTTACATTTATTTTATTCCCTCAAGAATCAAAATGGTGGTGCATAACAAAAAAACACATAGCACAACTGTCCACATCTACATTTTTATTTAACATACAGTAGCCTCACAGATTGCACATTGATGTTCTGTAACAATATTGGAATAAAGACTTGTGAATTTCACAACTGGCAAGTCAGGAACAGGTAAACATAAGTAAGTCTGGTTATGATGTCTGTCCACAGTTCTATGATGGCATTGTTCACAGTTGGTTTGATATAGTTGTCTGAAGCAAATTTACAGTCTGAACACTTTCGATGTCAAAAGTATCAATCAATGCTGAAAAAACTCCAGAATATATTGATGTTTATTAGTAGCAAATGTACTATCAAGCTCATGCTGAGACAGCCATATGTAAATCAGTACATCTGTGAATTTTATCTCTCTGTAAAGTCCCTAGAGAGACAACATTTTTCATTGCATCCCTTGCCATTTTATTCTGCACCTGACTGGTAACTTGCACCACAGGCTCAAGACACAGAAAGACTTGAACAGTACTAAAACTATAACAGTTGATGCCATTAGTATTTTCAAATGCTGGTGCAAGAACTGTTTGTACTGATGTTGTTATTTCTTCGGGCACCTGTTCAGGAGCAGTTTTATCAGTCCTAACTTGAGTCTCTCCTGCACAGAAACTTGCTGTGATCTTGAACACACTTATCTGAAACTTCATAACAGTTAATCTCTCAAGAGAGAATGTAATCATAGGCAGATGACTGCTCTTGGGTCGGCCTTGAAAACAGGCACTCATGCCTTCAGAGCATTACCTGGTTACCAAAAGAATTAAAAAACATCATTGCAGACAATTGTAGTCCATGACACACATTGTTTCTGCTCTGATTTTAGACTTCTCCAGCTTGTTGCAATGTATATATACCATCCAGAGTACTTACTCTAAGCAGAGCTACATAACTCACCACTGGTTTGAAAACTTATTTTCTAATCTCTGTGAGAACAATATCAAGAGTCAGACCTTGTGACTTGTGAATTAAGGCTGCATATGCAGTACTTCATTCAAGGAAACTGTTTTCTCATGCAACAAATGTCTCGTATGAGTTGAAACTTAACCAACATTTTCTGGATGATCTGAGGAGTATCTATTTGATCAAATTTCACAACAATGTGTTCTACAAACATTTTCTGAGCATCAAGTTGGAAGTCAAACAAACCCATGACATCTTTTATTAGACCATCTTCAACACAGAAATTCTGGTGAAGCATCACAGATCGTTTTTACATACAGTGAGAATAGAATGCTATCAAGTGCAACTGTTCTTGATATATGCATTGAGATCTTTTAAAGGACTGACCAACTTTGACATAGATGTTTTGATGATGCAAGCATCACCAATATGTTCCAGTGATGGAAGCTGCACAAGACAGCAGTCTTCCCTTTGCAGTATGATCATATTGAATGATTTACATAAAGCCAATTTTAATGTTAGACACATAGGTTTGGAACCTTTTTCAACTAGCTCTGCAAATATCTCAGCCATGGTTTGCAAATAATCTTCATCTTGTGCAATCAGTCTAGACTCCAGTAGCTTCACAGCCTATGAAGACAGCTTACCAATTCTCAAATCACACAACAAATCCCTGTACATGTGATCATCATTCCCTCATATTTTGTGTCAGCTCATCATATGTGAAAAGGTGCCACAAACTGAGACCACTAATGCATCCTAAACTTTTCTTCACCTCAGCTGCAGTCAACATAGAAATAATAGGCTTACCATTCACAGGAGTAAGCTGAAGTAGAGCCCCAAAGACTACTATATGCCTTACTGCAAAAGGTATATTGGTGTTGCCTCCTACAATCTCATCAGACATAAGCATAGGATTGGAAACCATGTACTTTATCCACCACTAACAATTTCACATCATCACATAAATCTTTAAGTGCAATAGCAACATCCCATGATAGTTAGCGATATTGACCAGTTCTGTCACACTTGACTGTCATCATGAACAATATGTGCAAAGTCACATCAATGTTATAAGCTGCCAACCCAGTAGGAGCTATGATTGCACATGAGTAAGACAATTGTGCGAGGTCCCCAATTCTCATACATATGACATGGATAAGATGACCCTTTCCTGTACAAGCTGCACCACTGATGAACATATACAGCAGTTTATATGCAGTACAATTACAAATCTTTGCAGCATGTCTAAACCCATGAGAAACATTTGCAGTTACAGTTAGCACCACTTATAATTTCCGCCCTTATAGCAGACAATGACTTATAGTGGACATTTCTCACTTGCCCAAACCACACAACATATTCACAATATTGAAACTATGGTTTAAAATTACCTATACTTACCACATATAGCAGCCACCAGAACCATCAGTACCTGTCAATTTGAGCCATCAGCAGCTGCCAGGTTTTAATTACAGCAGTTATCTGCTTGCTGCTAGCTTACAGTGATTAGTGATTGACTGTTAAAAGTTGATTCACAGGTGATCCAAGACAACATAAGGTGCCCGGTACCTGACTGTCTTGAAGCACTGCTCTTCCTGCACATCAAGTTGTTTGTTTGAGATGGCAATAAAGCAAGGACAAAGAAAAAGGAACTGGAAAAAAATTGTACTTTTCTGTATATGACTGAAAATGGGTGGAATAAGTATGAAGAGAATCAAAGACCCAGCAAAAATCACAGATTTCCTGAAGGTTGAACCACAGTGAGAATGCTACAGGGCAAAACAGGAGAACAGCAGTGAGCAGACACTACAGGTCAGTCGGCACAGCACACACAAGTTATGTGTGATTGCATTATTGGATTTATCTGTACAAAAACTGCAGATCTGATGCAGCATTTAGACATCCATGTCCTTACTGCAGCATACAGAATACTGTCCTTAATGAAAATTTGACACAGCACAAGATACCTACATTATAACTTTGCACCGCACTACAGTTTTCAACCTGACATGTAACCTAAAGCCACATATGCTTAACTTTGATACTGCTTATAGCAGACAAATTAGCATTTGATAGATATATCTGCCATAAACAGTGTTAACTGAATCATGTTATACATAGTACTTTTGCTGCTGTACATTCAGTGTATTTTCTAACATAACAATATCCACTTCTTCATGGAAAGTAGTTCTATACAATTAGAGCGTTCTGCCATGAGATTTGTCATACCATGTAATGGAAGACAGTCATCTACAGCACACATTGTGTATTCAGGGAAATGCTCTGGGGATGGTTTGGGGATGTTTTTCAGAAGCTCAGTCTGAGCTATCTCACCTCTCGTTCTTGTTCCAGTCACAGTATTTCAACATACTGCTGGAGTTTGAGATAAGTGATATTATCAACAGATGCTTCCAATGTTTGCTGACAGAGTAATTCTCATATCCTTGTTTGAGTTTTTCTTCCTTTGTCCATGACTTGAAAAAGAAAAGCAACATAAAGTAGTAGAGCTCAGCCTTTTCAGATGTGGCAATAGACACCTTCATATGATCAATCAGCCATGCTTTCTGTCATCTCACCAAGAATCCCTTATGATTTAAGAGAGTAAAAAATACCATGCTTCTTTCATGGTTTTCAGTTGCCAATAGTTTGAAACTGAACCACTGAACAATCTCAAAGAAACAGCAATCTAACAATGACAAAGGAGATAGTAGGTATCAACCAGATTACTGTGAAGTATAGCAGTTGATTTGGGACCACTACCTAAATTATGATTTTGTTTGAGATTCACATTAATGTGACATATACCTGCCGACTTGATTAACAAAGTAGTGCCTATTAATCTTTCACTAACTTCATAGGCTCCACACTCTCTATAAGACAATGGGCCAGATTTTCAAATCTCCAAGAATGCCTCAAACCTCTGATGCACCGAATGTACATATGGCGCATGGGGCTTGTGGCATTCTCCTGGCTGGCAATCGGGATTTTCTATCCTGTGCACCAATCCCCGCATGTGAGACCAACTTTTCTGGTCTAGCTAGTGGCATCCCGAGGGCCTTTTTTACGGAGCTTGCACCAAACATTTGGTGCAAGCTGCCATAAATCATGGAAACTGTTGCAACTGTGCCCGAGATTGTAAAATTGGGTGCAGTTGCAGTGAAGGGATTTGGCGCACCACTAGAACCTAAGTGCCATGGCACAGGGCTTGACACAAGCCTTGGGTCATGCTTTGAAAGTCCAGTCCAGTGTTTTCAAGCCCAATGACCACAAATGAGAAGCCAGGATCTGAAAGCAGACATCTCTCCCACATCTCCTGAAGTACTGTTTGCTCTTTTAGGTAATATATGAGGTCACATAACATGCATATGCGACTGAATTATCAGTCACATACTGTACATTTATGCCACACCTAAAGAAGAACTGCACTGTAATAATTTATTTTCATTTCTTTTTCAGACTGTGGCAACTCATGCACCCATTTCTGTGACTTAGCTTTCAAATGATGTTTAATTGCAAAAAAAATATATCATGAAGAACTGCATTTGATGCAACATATCTAGAAAATCTGAACTGATATCTCTTGTACCATCACTTTCCACTTTTATCTGTCTTTAGATAGTAGGTCGGACTACAATTGTGAGTTTGAAATCATTATATCTTGCCATGTCCTGCATCTGTCTAAATTTCTGTTTCTCTGTGTAAGTCCCTCTTGCTGAGGAGGGCTTACGAGTAGGTCAGAGCCCCCACCATTGGTGTCCCCTCCAGTAAAGGTTTCAGTAGGTAGCTGGGAGAGGAGACCCTATTCTGGGCTATACTTCAAACTGCCACAAGAGGCAGATTTGGAACCCATAAAAGCAGGGGGCATTAGAAAAGGAAGGGAGCAGGAGGAGAAGCTGGCTGGGAAGTGGCAGGACAGGCAGGCAGGGAGGACCTCATCAGTTCAGGTTGGGCTGATTTGAGGAGGGAACCCCCCCTCTCATAAGTGAAGGTAATGCTGACATGTTCAGCGACATGGCTCCGGTGGACAGTGCATGGGGGAGGACCGTAGTTAGCCTACAAGTGTTGTGGGAGGTGAAAGGGACTCCTCGAAGTGAGGGGTAGTGCGAGTGCCCAGGGTAGAAGTTTAGGCCTGCACTGCCAGGGCTAGAGATTTTGTGATAGGACTCCTCCAGGGAAAAGTGGTAGCAGTATCCCTCTTGGATCCCCAGTGTGGCAGGGTGGTTCAGGCCTGAGAACAGGGGGATGCCGGAAGCATCCCACCCTTTTAGAGGGTCCTGTTTGGAGGGACGTGTATTGAGGCCTGGTCACAAGCTGCTCAGGAGGGCTGCAGGTAGTGAATAATTAGGCCTTGGGAAGTCCTCCAGACCCGGTGTCTTACCAGCAAGCACAAGGGGTAAGGTTGTGGGGATGCAGGCCAAAGGTATTTGGGAGAACCCCTCAATTGCCATAGTAAGGGAAAACTGGTGGAAGGACAGTCACGCTAAAGGCGTTTTTAAGGGTTGCAAGGGACTGGTCAGAGTAGGAAAATCCTGCATCCCCATGGCATGAGACCAGGTAGGAGTAAACCACTCACTTCTCCACAGGTGAGTGTCTGACCAGGATGAAAAGGAAAATAACAAGTAGGTTACAGAGACCAATTTACTGGTGTCAGAGGGTGGGTTGGCTTTGTAGGCTGTTGAAGGATCCAGAAAAGGGTCTCAGGAATGCCATCCCAGGGTTTCAGTAGCTGCCTGAATGGAAATGCTGCCTAAGACATCTGTTCTTTCAATAATGTGCCCCCTGGCTCTGTAAATAGTTGTTCTCCATGGAGCTGGAGGAGAAGGTGTATAAGCAAGCAATGGAACCCCTTAGTCCTTTTTAAATCATTGGAATCCCAGGTGAAATAAATTGTTTCTTGCTGAATCCAGGGTGTCAAGAGTTTTTAACAAAATCAAAAGGTAGCTTGTGATGAGTTGTAGAGAAATTGATTAACTGCTAACCAGACTTCTTTTGGGGGAGATTTTAAGTTTCAGGCCATGTTCAATCCTGTACTTCCTGGGCTGGAGTACTGGAAGAGGACTTTGCTGAAGAAAATGAAAAGAGAAGAGAAGAGGTCTCCTGGTTCAGCTAAGTATCTGAAGTATATGCGAGGGGTAGCAATCTCATCATTCTGCAGAGAGGACCCAGGTCACGGTAAGGTACACTTTACTTTGTTCCAGTCAGGTTGTTAATGTTTCAGTTCTGGGTTTCCTTAGGAGTAGGCCCCCTTCCTTCTTGTAACATCGGATGCACCTAGACGGTCAAGGAGTTGGGTGGCTATATGTGGGGACTCATCCAGGATCCATTTGGGGACCACTAACACACCCCCAGCCTCTCGTTCCTGACATTGAGGGGTGGGTTGGTCCGGTCTGGGCTGGATAGGCCATGTGGCGCAGTCAAAAATATTTTTTGGGTGCAGTGGACCAGGTAGTAGGCCGCACTCCTGCTCCCAGGTGTCAGCTTGTGTGGTGTGGTGTGCTGGTCATGTGACCCCGGCCTACTTGAAGATTGGCTAGGGGACCGAGTTGAGGGGAAAAGCAGTGAAGGAGGTGTCACCATTTTGAGGAGAGAGCAAGAGTGAGCAGAACAAGAAGCCTTGTGCTGAGACATCAGAGCTGAGGGGAGTTTTTACCATGACAACCTTTTTGGAACCCTGCAGACCTGGAGGACCTGGCAGGTATGGATCCACTTTCACACATGGCTGGATGTGGGTTTCAGGCCAAGGATGTGCTTCCCTCTAAGGAGCCTATGTCTATGGTTCCCTCATTCTTACTTTCGTGGCTGTGGAACAATGTTGGGAGGGGACAGGTGGAGGAAAGATACATTAGATGTGGCTATAAGAGAGAGGGAATAGCCCACCTGCCAGTGTGCAGTCTCTGCTCGAGCTCAGTCCCTGGAGGCATATTTGACCAGGCCCGTCCAGTTTTCCATTGGGTATACCCCTAAAGCAGTTCAGAAGGGCCAGCTTGGTATGGTCCCAGGGAAGCCCAGATGAAAGATCATGTTCGGCATCTCCCGAGAAAGTGAGACTAAGGACTACTGCTGCTGTCCTGCGATCACCAGATAAGAAGGAGATGAAGCCTAAAAAGGGACTATTGGCAGATGTTGAAAATTTTGATGAGGACAGGTTCCTTGGTCACACATTGCAATTTAATGATTATGCTATCTATTGGGCTATACCCAAGCTTTTTCAATGCCCAGTGATTACAGCACATGATAGAAACCCACACATTCCAGAGGGCTTGCATGCCGTATTGAGCAGAATGGATGCACTAAACAGAGAGAACACACTCAATACAGCTTACAGAAAGGGGGTACGTTTGAAGACAGGAAAAGCCTGCAGGAGCAGTATAAGGGATCTTCCCAAATGGAGTCAAGCAGAACGATGGGTGCGGCGGTGACTAAGGATGGAATATGAAGATCGGGACTAACTCTACCTGTCAGATTGGCAGTGGGACATCATGGAGGAAATGAGGGAAGATTGGATCTACTGAGAGTACCTGGAGAAGTTAAAGCATTATCCTGGAAGTAGTGGCCATCCATCTCAGGAACTGTTCCAGAAAGTCCAAGCTATGTACCATGCTGCTCCCTGGACCTGGTTGACCCTATTTAAGCATTTTTCTGTGGTGCAAGACTTGGCTGGATGTCGTACCAAGTACTTCATAATTTCAAAAGACTCTTTTGGAGTCCTGCCGACCAAGCCAGATCCAGAATTTTATTTTCCACCAGGAGAATGACCCCATACTTGAAGCCCCGAAATAGAACTCTGACTGTGCCAGGTGTTGCTCCCTGGAGCAGGTTGCTGTCTCAATGATTGGTTTGAACCTAAAGAGAATTGATTATGGACTAGAATAACTTTTCTACCTCAGAGGACTGTGAATCATGACATTATTTTTATTATTTAGAAATGTTTCTATCAATGTAATCATTAAAATGTGTGCAAGAGAAAGGGAAAATATATGTGAGTGGTGTGAGAATAGTTACAGGGATTATGGTTTGGGATAGTTACAAAATCATATATCTTCTAAGTGATTATAGTGTTTTGCTAAATCAAGATAATTAGTATTAGTCTGTTACCTTGGATTGACTTTCATAATGTGCTGTTCTTGTGTTACTGTGGGCCAGAATTTTATTAGGTATATTTCCCCCAGCACAGAAAAATGGTTTTGCTTTTAGGTTAAGTACAGTAGTAGGTTGGGACTGGTGGTTCCTTTCCCCTTCCCTCTCTCAGGGCAGTACGCCTACCGGGGGAGCTGGGGGCAAAGCTGGTGCGGTGCCATCATTCTCCTCTGGGAATGATTCCCTTGGGGCAGGGAAGAGTGTAAGCCCCCTCTCACAGAGGGGGAGTTTATGAGTAGGTCAAAGCCCCCACCTTTGGTGTCCCCTCGGTAAAGGTTTCAGTATGTAGCTGGGGGGGGCAATATTCCAGGCTATACTTTAAACTGTCACTAGAGGCAGATTTGGAGCCCTTAAAATTAGGGGGCACAGGAAAAGGAAGGGAGAAGGAGGAGTGGCTGGCTGGGAGATGGCAGAACAGGCAGGCAAGGATGAGCTCGTTGGTCTGGGTTGAACCCTCCTCATAAGTGAAGGTTGTGCTAGTATGTACAATGATGTGGCACCAGTGGACAGTGCATGGGGAGGGCCGTAGTTAGCCTGTCAGTGTCGTGGAGGGTGAACGGGACTCCAGGGACTGAGGGGTAGTAAAAGTGCCCAGGTTAGGTGTTTGGTGGGTCCCAGGCCCAGTGGAAGTTTAGGCCTGCACTGCCAGGGCTGGAGGTTTTGTGGCAGGACTCCTCCAGGAGTGGGGTGGTGATGGTAGTACCCCTCTCGGATCCTTGGTGTGGCAGGGTGGTGCAGGCCTGGGAATGGGGGGGTTCTGGAGGCTTCTCACCCATTTAGGGGGCCTGCTTGGAGGAGCAGGTCTCAGGGCTCAGTCACAAGCTGTTGAGCAGGCTTCAGGTAGCAAAGGATTAGGCTTTGGGAAACCCTCCAGACCCAGTGTCTTTGAGCAAGCACAGAAGGTAAAGTTGTGGGGATGCAGGCCAAAGGTATTTGAGAGAACTCTCCCACTCACCGGAGTAAGGGAAAACTGGTGAAAGGGCAGTCACAAAAAAAGGCATTTTAAGGGTTACAAGGGACTGGTCAGGGTGGGAAAATCCTGCATCTCTGTGGCATGGGACCAGGTGGGAGTAAGCCGCTCGCTTCTCCACAGGTGAGTGTCTGACCAGGGTGAAAAGGAAAAGAATAAGTAAGTTACAGAGACCAATTTACTGGTGTCAGAGGGTAGGTTGGCTCTGTAGGCTGTTGAAGGATCCAGAAAAGGGTCTCAGGAATGTCATCCCGGGGCTTCAGTAGCTGCCCGAATGGAAATGCTGCCTAGAATATCTGTTCTCCCAGTAATGTGCTCCCTGGCTCTGTAAATAGTTGTTCTCCATGGAGCTGGAGGAGAAGGTGTGTAAGCAACCAATGTGACGCCTGAGTCCTTATTAAATCATTGGCATCTCACGTGAAAAGAATTGTTTTCTGCTGAATCCAGAGTGTCCAGAGTTTTTAACAAAATCGAAAGGTAGCATATGATAAATTGTAGAGAAATTAATGAATTGCTAACCGGACTTCTTTTGGGGGAGTTTTTTGAGTTTCAGCCCATGTTCGATCCTGTGTTTCCTGTGCTGGGGTGCTGGAAGGGGACTTTGCTGAAGAAAACAAAAAGAGAAGTCTCCTGGTTCAGCTAAGTACCTGAAGCAGATGTGAGGGATAGCAGTGTCATCGTTCTGCAGATAGGATCCAGACCATGGTAAGGTACATTTTACTTTGTACTGTACCTGCCAGGTTGTTAATGTTTTTCGTTCTGGGTTTCCTTAGGAGCAGACCTCCTCACCTCTTGTAATCAATCAATCAATCAAATCTTTATTTATCCAGGTGAACACCATTGAGCGTAGCTCATTTACAAGATGGACCTGGTTAGCACAGGAACACAGGATATACAATGTATGAACAGTCACAACATAACACTGGGTAACATCAGGTGTAGACAGTTTGGAGAGGGTGGCTACATCTGCATACAACTTCACTCATCACGTGACACTTTACCCCCTCCCCTGCCTGTTGCACCCAAGCTCCCCATTGACTACATACAGCATCTCTTTCCTTCACTGTCTGCATTTTTCCTTATCTTTTTCTCTTCTATCCCTGCCTGATATGCTCACATGCCAGCACTTCAATTAAGATGATCTTTGATTTTTTTTGTGCTATAGCTGGTTCTTCAGTATGCATGAGGGTGATCTCAGCACCATTTCTTCTATCTGATTAACATGTTTTAAAATTACTTTTTCTTTTGCCTAGTGATTTTAGTAGTTTATTAAGTGTTATGAATCTATGTTATCAAGTTATGTACAGGACATACAGATTTGTATTATGAGTTCTTTTTATTCTTGCACTTTTGTGTGCTGTGTTCAGTTCCTTCCACTACCCATGCATTCGCACCACCACAAAGTGCAATCATTTGTCAAATTAATTGCAATCAGGTGCTATGATGGGGTATGCAATGGGTGGGGACTGGCCAGGTATCCACCACCTGATGAAGCTCCACATGAGCAAAGCACTCCGGCACCTGGACTGTGGGAGGTCTAATTCAGAGCGTTTCCCTGTTCCATCATTTTCAGTTTGGAAATAAAAGCATTGTTACCAAGAAGGATTATGGCTTCTAAGGGTGGTAAAAGAGAAGTAGACATGACTTGGAGGCAGTATAGCCTTGAGGTGAAACCACCAAATGCTGGTAGACCTGGGTCTGAAACCCACAACTGTGCCTTGCATTCAGTGTGACCCTGAGCAAGCCACCTAACCTCCTTGTGTTCCCCCTCTCCACCTGGAAAAAAAGTTTTGATACTTGTGTCTTTTCCTGCAAAAAATACTAAAATAAAAAAAAATACATATTAGTGTTCAAGATTTCCATAGGTAGTGTTATCATAATCGGGTTAAAGGATGATAAGACTGAAGGATATCATCTTAGGGAGGAAGTGGCAACACAGGAAAATACCTACATATTTTCCTCAGAGAGTAGAGAGATTCTGGACTGCTTCCCAGAGCACACTGTAGAGGCATTTAAAAAGAAATGTAGACAAGTTTCTGTTAGATTATAACAGGAAATCTGAATAGCTTAGAAATATAGCATAAAGTGATAAGTGAATTTGGTTATACACCCATTACAGATTGAGACTGTGTGGGAGCATTTCTGACCCTTGAGTATACAGCACTCCCAGTATCTTTAAAGAGCTCCTGACAATGTTTACCTTGTTTGGGGTTTCTGACACCCTGAGATCAGTTTTAACAAGGGTAGCCAGCATTAGTCTTTAATGGATCACATATACCCCCTTTTTACTGCAAACCTCATACCATCCACAATCTATATAGTGTTCCCATGTTTGTCAAATGCTGCCAGGCTAAACCATACATGACGTAATTTGTAGGGCTACACTGAACCACTGAGGAGAAGTGAATCTGTGGCTTTCATCCCCGGACCCCCGGTTACTCACACTCTGTAATTGTTTTCCTTTCATATCATTACTGCTGCAGGTAGCAGTCATTGTGTTCCTGAGATTGGGAAGCCTATAAAACAAAAACAAAACTCTGGTCAGAAACAATGTTTGCTGAGCCGCTGTCTCAGCCTGTCTGCCCATGTCGGCTGATACTTCGTGAGAGTATGTGAAGTGAAGCTGCAGCCTGTTACAATTTTGCATGCAATTGCAGGGAATTTTGTGTAAGGGAGTGGAGTTCCTTTATTTCATTAAAATGCACTCGTATGTTTAGTGCCATCCACTGTTGGCTTTTCATGTCAGCTGGCAATACAGTGACACCTAATGCCGTCATATGAAGGGATGTTACTGTTACTACAGAAGTTTATTTATGTGCCTGTTTCTTGCCAGCTGACATGAAAAGCTGACCGTGGACGGCACCAAACATATGAGCGCATTTTAAAGAAATAAAGGAACTCCACTCCTTTACACAAAATGCCCTGCAATTGCATGCAAAATTTTAACAGGCTGCTGCTTCAGTTCACATACTCTCACGAAGTGGCAGCCGACAGGGGCAGACAGGCTGAGACAGCGGCTCAGCAAACACTGTTTACGACCAGATTTTTTTTTTTTTTTTTAGGCTTCCCAATCTCAGGAACACAACAACTGCTACCTACAGCAGTAATGATATGAAAGGAAAACAATTACAGAGTGTGAGTAACCGGGGGTCCGGGGATGAAAGCCACAGATTCACTTCTCCTCAGTGGTTCAGTGTAGCCCTACAAATTATGTCACGTATGGTTTAGCCTGGCAGCATCTGACAAATGCAGGAAAACTATATAGATCATGTGTGGTATGAGGTTTGCAGTAAAAAGGGGGTATAAATGATCTGTTAAAGACTAATGCTGCCTATCTTGTTAAAACTGATCTCAGGGTGTCAGAAACCCCAAACAAGGTAAACGTTGTCAGGAGCTCTTTAAAATTATGTGCAGGTGATCTGGAACCAGGCTCAAAAAGTGGAGATTTAAAAAAAAAGTATTTTTAATATGCTACTGGTCAACTTTGATCAACTACTCGAGGTTCCTTAATCTGACTCTGTTTCATGCACCTAGATGAGGTATTTCCTCATTTCAGTTTAAGGAAGTGCATCTCTCTTTCATACTTCCTCATTTTTTTCTTGCTGTTCCATACCCCAACCCATTGCACACTCAGTCAGTTTTACTCTTTCTCTGATTTCAACACTATATCTTGCCTTGTCCTGCATCTGTCTAAATTTCCATTTCTCTATATACTACTTTACTCATCAATGAACACTTTACTCCCCTTCCCTACCTGTTGTACTCAAGCTCCTCCACTTACTACATACATCATCTCTTTTTCTTTCATTGTCAGCACTTTCCTTATCGTATTCTCTTCTATCCCTGCCCAATATGCTAACATGCCAGCACTTCACTTAAGATGAGCTTTGATTTTTAGTGGAGTGGGCGAAGCCTAAAGCAGTTTTGGGATAGCTTATACCTTACGAAAATGGCCAATTGTGGAACCTTCCATTGGACTTTTGGAAGTATTCTTCTGAAAGTCCAACAAAGCTTGAAACCCTCCACCACAACCGGCTGCTATAGAATAACAGCTACACTATTTTGGCTGTTACTTCCACATTCCAGGAAAGAACTGCACATGCGTGACTCATGTGCATGTGCAGTTCTGCTGGCATCATCATGTTGTGAATGGCAAATTGCCATTCACCGCAACTATGCATGCACATGTGCCTTGCATGAGCAGTTGCATCACCGCCGCCAGCATCAGCAGCAAAGAAAACCCTTCCGCACCCTCCCACTGCTGCTGTCCTCTCACTCACTATGTTCCTGTCACCATGCTGACATCAGGGTCCCCAATCCCAATGACTGCATTATGAGTGTGCATTGCGCAGTTTTTTGTACACTCCTAATTTCGCCAATTTTTAATATTTTCACTCCAGATTTTCAACATTGCCATTTTTGCACACCTCCTCTTTAACAGTACAGCTGTCATTTTCCATATCCTGCCTGAAATGTGTTTTTGCATCTGTGGCACAGATTGGCATGGTCACGCTGCAAAATCACCTTTTGGGACAAGGGAACAAAATGACAATGGTAGTCTTCATGAGGAGGGGTCACAAAAAGGCCATGTTGAAAATTTGATGTAACACCTCCAAAAAATGGCCAAGTTACACCCAGGCATTCAGTAATTTCTACGCATGCGTGTAACTTTGGTCATTTTGCTAGCTCATCACAGCCCTATTGGCTCTGGCCAGAATTTGTTTTTCTTGCAATAGCTGGTTCTTCAGTATACATGAGGGTGATCTCAACACTGTTTCCTCTATCTGATTAACATGTTTTGAAATGACTGTTTCTTTTGCCTATTGTTTTTAGTAATGCATTACGAGTTATACATCTATGTTATCAACTTATGTACAGGACATAAAGAATTGTATTTATTTATTTTACTTCTTGCATTTTGGTGTGCTAGGTTCGAGTCCTACCACCACGCTTGCATTAACAGCACTATGTGCAATCTATTGTCAAACTAATTGCAATTGGGGCTATGACAGGGTATACATTGGGTGGGGTTTGTCCATGTACCCACTCCCTGACAAAGCTCCATGTGAGCCAAGTGCTCGGGCACCAGGACTGTTGGAGGACTACTTCAGCGTGTTTGCCTGTTCCTGTCATTTTCATTTTGTAAATAAAAGTATTGCTATAGAGAACATTTATGGCTTCTAAGAGTGGTAAGAAAGAGGTAGGCATGACTGGGAGGCACTATAGCCTAAAGGGTGAAACCACCAAACTCTGGTAAACCTGGGTCTGAAACCCACAACTGCACCTTGCATTCAGTGTGACACACACTAAGCAAAATACTTAAGCTCATTGTGTTCGTCCTCTCCACCTGGAAAAAAAGTTCTGACACTTGCATCTTTTGCCAGCAAAAAAAAAAATCTAAAATTAAAAAAATAACATATTGCTGTTCAAGATTTCCATAGGTAATGTTGTCTTTAATTGGGGTAAAATACAAAAAGACTGAAGGACATCAACTTGGGGAATAAGGGGTAACACAGGAAAATACATGCACATTTTCCTCAGAAAGTAGAGACATTTTGAATAGGTTCCCAGAGGACACCATAGAGGCATTTTAAAATAAATATAGACAAGTAGAGATGTGGTGAAATTTTATATCACCAGTGAGGTTGCCACAAAATGGCACAAATTCATGTTCATGGAGCTTTGAGAAGTTTTCCCAGATCTCAGCAACTTCGACTTTGCCTGAATTGTGAAGATTTCAATGCAAAATGCCGAATTTTGCCACAAAGTGTGGAATTTCACCAGTGAAATTCTGCAATTTGTCAGTGAAATTCCACACCTCATGGTGAAACTTCACACTTCAAGGATTGATCTGCAATACATGAATTGCATCAAATTAATAGATGAATTCATGGAATTAATTTTGCCAACTTCATCCCTCTCTCTGTTAGATTATAACAGGAGGTATGAATACAGGCATGTTAGTTATTGAAAAAATTAAGTTATTCCATTTCTGCTAATCAAAACCTATATGCTCCACTTCTGACAGTGTTAGCATGTGCATTTACATTTTTTTAATACTACTGCAGTAGCATCCACCGTGACTCTGGCCAGAGTTTGTTCTTTTTGTTAAAATTGCATGATCCTTTATCTTTTGTTTTATATATAACTGAAACAAAAAGAATGGAATTGATAAAAATGTATCTTAACAAATCACATATCCTTCTTTTGGCCCTTCTCCAAGGTCAAGAGTAATGGACCTCAGCATAGACAATCTTATCTCCACAGCAATAAATCCCCACTCAGTATCTAGTCTCTACAGTGTCTTTCAGACCATGGCACTGCGAATCCCCAAGGGATGTGTTATTATTGGCAACAGGCCCTGGATTTACATTGGGATCAAAAACACCTGGTAGACAGTCCAGCAGAACCTTTATAAGTACAGTGCACTCCACTTACAACTTACCCTTGCAATGTGGACAATTGATTTGTATGGACAAATTACATTACCCCAGCCCAAAGCATATGTTTCCCTTTAATTTTCTGTCTGGTATCATGGACATTGTAGTGAGGTTTTGGCAGACAGAGGCAGAGAGCTTGTGTCACTTAAGTGCGGCAATTAATGCTGTTGACACCTGCTACTTGCTCTTGCACTTAAGCTGCTAGATACTATTGAGTGACAACTCAGTTTACTTAGTGTGCTTAGCGTCCTAAAGACAAAGTTCACAGTGTGCACCAAGCAGTGAAACCTCCCTGTCCTGATAGACCAACAGGAACCTCCCTCAATGATCTTTCCCCACACAACCACCAAACACTGTTGCAGTTTTTGACTAAAATAAAGAATAAAAATTAAGTTTTAAAACAAGTTGCCAAGCACATAACACTGAAGCCCCTCAGTCCACCCCAATGAATTTGTCCCACACCACTGTAGTGAGTTAAGTTTACTGAAAATAACTACGGTACTGTAATGCACCAACACCACCCATGCTGTAGCGAGTTATGTTCACCAAATTTAACAGTGCACTGAGTTAAGTTCAATTAAGATAACTGTGCTCCTTGTTCAGTGTTTGAGCAGGGGAAATGACAAAATACAGTACAGCACTGTATATACAGTACATAGATAAACTGCACTTCAGGGGAAGAGTGGAGTGAAATCCATTCACATTAAAAGTTACGTTTGCATTTGCTGATATTAACAGTGCACCACCATAAAAAAAATCTCCCCATCCATCATTCTGTATATTGAGGACACGGGTTAATAAGGACATTTTGGTCCATAACAGATGAGTCCGTTATAAGTGGCTTTCACTGTACATCGAATAAGACAGGTATCAGTTAGTTCAATACAAAACACTCCACAATTTATATCACACACCTCAAATGCTTTATAGGATGGGCAAATCTGCTTCTCCTATGTGCTCCAGATGTGGTCTTGCTGAGGGAAATCTCAAACACATATTATGGGACTGTGTTAAGGTGACTTCCTTCTGGAATGCCATTAAAGAGCTTCTGAAACCTTTTTGGATACTGGAGGATTTTATTACTCCAGAGATTTATTTAATTGACTTTTACCCCCTAAAACTGTTTGGTCCCTGTAAAGGCCATATGGCCTCAACAGCTGTCACAGTGAAAGTAGTCATTTTATGACACTGGATGGAAAAAGGGACCCTCTTTTGGAGGGAATGGCATTAAGAAATGTTGCAAGTTCTGACTGTAGACAAACATATTGCTTATTTTTGTCATTGTCCTAATATTTTTAGCTCCAGGTGGGAATCAATTTACACCTTATTATCCTCTGTTTCAGTAAGTAATTAATTTTCTGAGTAGTGTCTCACTTATCCCCATTGCAGTACCTCACTGTGGTCTTTTTTTTTTTAAGTTTTATGTCATTGCTTCCGTCAGTCTCCTTTCTTCACATTGGATGTCATACTCCAGGGGAGGGAGTGGTTTGCTTATTTGTATTTTCTGTTGTTTGTTATATGTTATTGGCCTGTTATTGTTCTTTGGTTATGTTCTTCATTTTCTGTTACGGTATTTTATCTCAAAAAAAGTATATTCAATTAAAAAAGCACATATCAAGAATATCACAAAACATAAACCAATAACAAACTACAACATAAACAACTAATAAATGGTAATATAAATCTAAAAAATAAAAAGTACTTTTAAAAATTTAATTTATATATCAATTACTTTGAATTGCTAAAAACATAACTACCATAAATTAAAAAAAAAAATATATATATATATATATATTTATAAAATGGGTAGAAAAAAGTAGCTGATCTAGTGGACAATCATCATCACATGACCATGCATATATCAGAGCGCGACCGCACACCTGCACTTTTACCCCCCAAAAAAACAATTTTGCCATTTTATAAGCTAGATAACCCACCTTAGGTTGGATCGATTGGATATACACACACCTTGGGTGTTGATGCACTCGGCCTGCGGCCCCATGTATACAATGTACACCAAGGCGGTGTATATCAGAGCGACTCAAACACCAAAAGAGGGTTATCTATTACATATATATATATATATATATATATATATATGTATGTATATGCATATACACAGTTACACTTCAATAGAGCCACAAGCATTCTAAAATATGAATATTTCAAAACACACATTTTATATATAATACAATATTAACTACTAGTAAAGATGGATGTGAAAGAAATTGGTGTAGCTTATAGCTAAATTTTGATAGTATTGTTCTCAGATCTGTTCCATCCTGATCCTGATTGCCCAGAAGAACAGAGTCCTGGTGCTTAGCCCCACTCCTGTCCCATCACTATGATACTTATAAGCATGACCTTTTCTTGCTTATATTGCTGGGGCTGAACAAGAAGAGAAATTGCTACAAGATGTGTGTTTTCTTACTAGAACAAAAGGGAAGGCTCATACTACCTAAATCCGCACCTCTTATCAGGGTCATGACATCCCTTTTACTGCCCCTGCTGGGAAATGTGAAGCTAAACCCTGGGCCTCCCACTGCAAATTTCAGAGTATGCTCCCCTACTGAAACATGCTGGTCAAACATTTGGGGGCTAAAACTAGTTCACATAAACATTAACATTATCAAGCCCAAACTACATGAACTGTATGGGTGGACTGACATTTACTCTTCTGCTGTGGTAGCTATATCTGAAATCTAGCTCAAGCCCTCAGTACTCCCACATGAGGCTGAACTCCCTATGCTTACTATCTTCAGGCAGGACAGGCCCCCCCAAAAAAGACAAAGGGATTCTCATCTATGCCAAGTCCACCTTAAAGGCTTCATTTGTGACCATTCCTGCTCTTGTTAACTCTGAACATAAGGCTATAATTGTAAAGCTACTCTTAAAGAGCAGCTGAGGCCTTCAGGAGCACTTTAACAAAAAATAATATTTAGACATAGTTCAGCTAATATTTCATATTAGTTCTATATTTCACCTCACCATTATTTATTACTGAGGTGATCAGCAAGAAAACGGGATCATTTCTCCTGAAAAATGTATCTATTCCCATTGCTTTCTTCCTACCTGATGTAATAATTTTCTGCTTGTGACATCACAGCTACTCCCATGGAAACAAATTGTGATGTCACAACAGACAATTATGAGTTATAGTAGGGAGTAAGCTACAGAGGCATGTGAATTCTAAGGGATAAAGATCATGGGGGGATATTCAGAATGCGCCAGGCAGGGGCACAAGCCTGGGCACAGTGCAACTGGGATGTGCTAGGGCGTGGTCCTGGTGATATTCAATGGTGCTGTGCCATGGCTCAGCACCATTGAATATGGTACTGGGGCTTCCCACACTGCACATGGTGCAGTGGCACTGCACCAGTGCAAGTAGCAAGTAAGGAGCAGGAAGTGCAGGTGCGCTATGTGCATCAACCATGATATTCAATGCTGGGCATGCAAATGAGGCCATTATGCATGCAAGGAGCAAATGGGGCCATTTGCATGTCATTATGGCCCCATTTGCATGTAGGTGCACTGATCACTGGTGACTTGCACCTGGCGCCATGCCAGGCTGCGGCCATCGGGGACTAAAGCCTCCTGCCCCTCAGCAGGCAATGTGCCCCAACACCTGATCATGGGCTGTGGTTAAACATATGGTCCCTGGTGGTCCAGTGGACCCTACCCCATTGCTTGATTATGGGTGTATAATACATAAACCCTGGTGGTCCAGTGGACCTGCTCCACAGCCCAATCGTGGGCTTCAGTTGTAAAGAAATGCCAAGGTGTGCCATCAGTACCCACCTCCCCACCCACCCACCCTCAGACCAGCCACCCGCTCCCCGGTGAGCTGTGGGGTGCAGCTCCCCCGCACCCACCCAGCTGCCTGCTGGCTGACAGGCGTACAAGTTCAGCTGTAGCCCATTGGTCCACTGTGTGGGCCTATAGGCAGACGATTGTACTGATACAGTCCTGAAATGTGAATGAATCATTTACATTTCAGGACTGTAGTATAGTATGGTCTGTATGCCCATTGGCCCATGCAGTGAACCAAAGGGCATACAGCCATACTTTACGCTGTCAGCTGGTGGGTGGTTTGTGGGTGGGGAGCTGTCACCCACCGCTGATGGGGGGGTGGGGTGGTGGGTCTGAGTAGGCGGGTGGGGAGAGGGGTAGCAATGGCCCACCTGGGCATTTATTTACAACTGAAGCCTGTGATCAGGCTGGGGATCAGGTCCACTGGACCACCAGGGATATTAATGTATTCATCTGCCCGTGATCGGGCTGGGGATTGGGTCCACTGGACCACCAGGGAATGTGTTGCATACAACAGCATGTGATCGGGCAATGGGGTAGGGTACACTGAACCACCATGGTATTTACATACACTTTATGCCTGCGATCAGGTGTGAGGGGGCACGGTGCCCGGCCTGTTTCTCGGGAGGTCGGGTGGCCACCCACAGCAGGCGGCTGCCATGTTGCGCTTTACAATATGGCAGCTCACCTGTGGGTGGCTAGGACTTGCTCCTGCTTTTCATGGGTGGATCTTTGTACCTCCCTGTGTGGTGCAAGGTGGGTTTGTGCCTGCACATGCGGTGCACATCCCGGGCTGAATATTGTTATGTGCCGTATATGTATGGGCACACCCCCCGCACTTGCACCACATACATTACAGATGCACCCCGGTGCATCAGGAATTGCGCAGTGCAAAATCCCCTTTTGAATATCGTGCCAGCCCACATCAGTGGGTTGCACATGGTGCACACTGCTGTGCCATGCTCAGCCCCTTTGAATATCCCACCCAACGTATTCATGCAAATTTCATCACTAATAAATAAAGGGGAGGAGAACTCTATAAAACATATAGAGAATGAAAACTGAATTGTACCTAATTATTATGTTTTTGAAAGTTTTCTTTGAGGTGTCAGCAACTCTTTAAGTGATACAAAGCCCATTCATGTGGGTTGCATCTATACCCCCAACTAGCATCAGCTACCCTTGATATCCTCTCAAAGGTTCTATGTGATAATGGTGAAAGTCTAAAGGTGATCACCATTATTATGAAGTCAAAGTGGAGAAAATGTTTTTTCAGCACTCTGACACCCTGGTGCACAGCAAAATGGCACCAGAAACTTAGTTTTTTCATGTTTTCTGTGGGGGGCTGTGCCCACACACCTCCTGAAGTTCACCCTGCACTCCCTACTAAGGATTATCAACTGCAAGGGGGGCATGTCAGGGGGTGAAAACATAAAAAAAGAGGTTTGGGCCAGGCGCAACAAAAATGCATCAATGCCCGGACCCGAACCCAGTACCCTGTAGCCCAGTGCTGGCAACCCACCCACCATGCCATGGGATCGGCTTGGCAATCCACTGAGGCACCACCACTCACATCACCTCTTGCCCCTCGCTGTACATGCCCACTCCCCCCGCACACATAGGTATAGTGATATCCTGTCACTATACTCACCCACCCCCCCATCCGGACACTCTACCATCCTGTGGCTGCCCCTGCAATGCACTGGAGAAGGGGTCACCATTATTGTAGGTGCCCTTCACCCAGTGCCAATATCACAGGATACCATCACAAAGGCACTCTCGGACCAGTCCCTGGGGGAAATAATACTCCTTTGGGCCTTCAATATAAATTTGACCCCTGAGATGGGGGCACTAAGGCTGCCTTACTCAAAGCCCAAGTGACCCAAATTATTAGTGATCCCACCCTACAGAAGAATAAAACTGGAATCATACACTCCTTGAATGGGTTCTTGTTTCAAAACTGGACAGAATCAGAGCTGCTGATATCTTCACAGACTCCCTTGGTGACCATACCCCAATTTTCTATGTATGGCAAACTAGCTTTCCTAAACTCCCTTCCCCCCATGATATTTTGAGCTGGAGAGTTCTCCAAATTTGATACTGACTAGTTCCATTCTACACAAGCAGAGGTTCATTGGGCCATGATGAAGGACTTCTCCAATATTGACTCAGTCCTCAAATTCTGTATTAATACTGTAGCTTCCTCTCTGCTGCCAGTAAGCATCCCCCCAGCTCCAAGTCAATGCAGGAGGGGGAATGTGGTGATGTGTCATGCTGATGCATGGACTAGGCAGCATGAGAGAAGTTGATCTCTCTGTTCTCTGTGTGTGGCCTATAGGGAAAGAGGTATTTGGGCATGGGCATCTTGTCAAATAATAGAGTTTGGAGACAAACAGTACTGAGTGCTGAGATCTGAGATGGCTGCAAAACAAATAACCTTCAATATATGTTACAAGTTTCAAAGTAAGTGTGCTTATGCTGTTTAGTGGGGTGAATGTATTGAATTAATAAAAAAAAGGAGACACCCATAGTTATAGCAACAAGAGAATGTACTGTTCAGGCATTTTGCAACTTCTTTTACCAAAACTGAGAGGCAACAGCCATTTAAGCAGTTAGAGCACAAAAGAGGCACAAGGTTAAACAGTAAAAACTGAGCAAAAAAGATTTAAAAAATTAGGTAGCTATACAAGCAACAGATAAGTACCTATCTTTATTTTAAAGCCTAGATATACTTTTCTGAAACTTTATCTTGAGAAAAACCTTTTTTTCTTAAACACGTGGATTTTAAGGCCATAGCTTGAATAATTGGACAAATTTTTTTTGTAACTGATGCAACGAAAAGAAAAAGGAATTTGAAACTAGTGCACCATATGAGATTTAAATGCAACATAACAGAAATGGAAAGTGATAACTCTTTTTAACAGTCTTTACTCAATACAAGTAAACAGCCCTGTTACAGTTGAAATTATGTGCTCTTCATTCAGTCCCAAGCTGGAGCTGACAAAATTAAAACAAGGTCTCAGAGCTCACAAAGAGAATTCTCCACTCAGTATAATCAAAGATTATGTAAATTGTTTAACACTTCAGACAAAAAAAATCAGAGAAAAGAGAAGACAATAGGGAAGAAAGCATGAACAGTGCTCATTTAGATCCACTAACAAAAGCACTAGTAAGACACCTTTACTAAAAAAAACTGACACAGCTTCTTTTTAAGAACTGTTGTTATTTATTGCATCCCAAAATTGGCCAAAAAACACAATTAGGTGCTGGCAAAAGAAAGGAAAGGAAAAAAAAAAACATATAAATGTTTTTGGCCAAATACATGAATCTACATCGGGAGACATTTCAGAATATATTTATGTACCACCAACTTCTAGAAAATCTGTCTCCAGTGATGGTGAAGCAGGAAGTAGACAAAGAAAAAAGAACACCCACCTAAATAAGCATTTCAGACTCTCAACAATATGAATATTTTACAAGAAAAAATAGACAAGCTCAAAAAACTTCCTGATAATTTAAATTGTATTAAATCAGCAATTAGTAGTGTTGATGAGAAGTTAAAAAAATAAATCTAAAGAATTAATGAACTTCAACAGAGGTAGTCTAATTTAGAATATTGAACGTGATGATACAGGACTGAAAAATAATCAAAAACAACAGGAACTCTGTAAAGGGAACTGTGAAGATCAGAAGACTAGATTAAGAAGAAATAAATTCAGGATTATTAGTCTATTAGCAGTTTGAAAAAAAATTGAATCTCCCCATAATATCTTTATCAAGATGTTTAAAATACTTATAAAGACGAAAAAAAGCCTGCCAATAGTTGACAGAGTACATTGGCTTGGAACATTTTCTGGAGAAAAAAATCAAAATACATAGCCATGGTAAAACTATGTATTTCAAATGACAAATCTTGGATTCTGCAGGTGTACAATAAATTCACACATTTTAAATTCAGATACAAACACATATATCTAAAACAAGATTTCTCAATAGACCTATAGACATTAAGGAAACATCATGCACCCATAAAGCAAGTCTTGTGGAAAAATGAGATTAAAGTCTATGTTATCTATCTGGCAAAGCTGAAGGTTATATTGAATGAACAGCCTTTAGTGCATGAGAATGTTGCAGATGCAATTAATGACTTGAAAATGTTGTTTTCCCACTCTGCTTTTTTCTGAATATGCTTGGTAAGGTCAGAATAGTGCAATACAATTTTAATACTGTGCAGATGAGGCATGGAGACTATATTAAACATAGTAAAAAGGAAGAATGTGTTAATTGATGACTTAGAATAGAGAGAATGGCATAGTCTACAATGGATGCTCCTAAGTGAGCTTTTGAGGGTACCAGACATGTGGTCTTTGGCACAATGTGAGAGGAGGACAGGTGGAGGGAGGAAATGTTACAATTATCATATTTTTCCTTTTTCTTTTCTTTCTTTTTGGAAGGATACAGTCTAAATAGTTCTTAACATTGAATTCAATAAATTTTATGAATATTGATTGCATCAATAGTACATCATGGTTACACATGTTAAAGGAGTCTAATGTATTGTCAATGGGATCAATCCCCCCTATAAAAGATACAGAATGCTATTTAGACAAAAAACTCAACATACTGTAGATATGGCAATTTTGCAAGAGATATTTTTAAATGACAAAGACATTTAAAAAATTAAAAAAGGCTGGCAGGATCTATATATCATTCACAAAGACAATTTAAAAAAGTAAAGGGTTAGCAGTACTGCTTAGCAAAAACATGTATAGGTAAAATCATTAATATAGCATCAGACAGCCACAATATGATTCTTTTAATTAAAATATTAATAGGAAAATAACATATTGTCTTTGGCTTGATCTATGCACTATTTAATGAATTTGGTTCATTTTTACCAGAGGTTACTATGATGTTAAATAACTAGAACTGCCCCAATATTATTCTTGGTGGTGATTTTAATTGTCAGCAGAACTGTCTACAAGACAAATCTTCCACACCAACAAACTTGGATAAATACAAATTCTGTTTGTTTGACGGTTCTTAATTTCTTATAACTTTTTAGATATCTAGAAAGAGGCAGATGAGATAGAAAGAGTATACACATTTTATTCAGTCAGACACAATAATATGTTCTCCAGACATGACTACATTCTAATTTCTAAAAACTTAGCTGGACAGTGTTTGAATAAAGATACAGATATAGAACTAATTCTGACCACAATATTGTAACTTTTAATATAACACTAAATACAAACACAAATTAAGGCAACCAATGGAGAATTAATAATAATCCATTAACAGATAAAAATGTTTTAAAAAAACTTGAAACAGCTATAAGTAATTTTTGTGAAGATAATTCAGTGTGTGACAACAGTATTATACACTCATGGAATGCACTAATGGCTACACTAAAAGGTATTCTGATTTCTGAAGCTACACAGAGAAACAAAAATAAGGGAAATATGTTATTGGAAGTAAGACAACTAAAATCACTGGAAAGAGCTGGAAGAGATGAAGACAATACTAAATTACAAGACTATTCAGAAATTAAAAAAATCAATAGACTCAAGAAAAACACATCAAGAAAAATGTAATTGGATTAAAACTAAGAAACAGGTAACTATCCAGCAAACAAACAGGAAAACATCTGGCAAGAAGACTTACAGCAACAGAAGAAAAAATGGAAATAACTGCCAAAAAAGATCAAAATGGAACAGTTCATGTAGATAAAAAATAACAGAGGAATTCACAAATTTCTGTAGAAATATCTATATCTCAGAGTGAAGGAACTCATGTATTATAAAGATTTTGTGGATAATGCAATTACTCAACTAGAAGCAGAATGTTTAGTCAGACCTATTAGTATCCAGAAAGTAGAAGATACAATATTAAATATGGTGAAAGAGAAAAGTCAGGCCCTAGATAGCTTTACTTTAGAATTTTACGTAGCCCTATTACCAGTTATGTCATCATTATTAAAAAGGCTTTTCACACAGACTCAGGTCAAATGCAAAATGTTATATTCATTCAGCATGACATACTATCATTACTTTATAATAAAGGAAAATACCCTAGTTTTGTGGAAGATTATCAGTCAGTTGCTATTTTAAATGCTGACTATAAAATAAATAAAAAAATTCTAAACAATAGAACACTCCCTTTTTGAAATACTCTAATACACCAAAACCAAACTGGCTTTATCCCACATAGCTCTACTCATACAGGTTTACACAGGATACAATTCATAACTGAATACAAACACAAACTTAAAAATAGAAGCACTACTGTACCCCTAGACACATGCAAAGCATTTGATATGTTTGAATGGAAACATTTATTTCATGTATTATCATATTTTGGATTCCTGGACAACTTTATAAATAATATCAAAGAAATATATAAATGCCCTAAAACTAATATCAGAATTAATGGATGTTATTCTGACTTTTTTCATTATTTCAGGGAGTGCAACAAGGGTGCGCTCTTTCCTCTACTTTGTTTACACTTAGTTTAGAGCGTCCTTTAAATGAGATTTAAAAAAATGACAAAGTTAAGGTATCATGTCAAGTTTGCATAGGCCAAAGGAGCGTGGTCAATAGCGCATGCTCAAAATTTCAAAATATAGAAGAGTACAGTATACAAACCAGCACTTGTGTGACACCATATAGTGAGGAGGTGCCTTGACTGCACTCTATCAATCATGAGTCCACTGATATGCCATTTAACTCAAATTTCACTGGAGTGGTGATCTATGGTGCCATGGTATGGTAATAGTAAATCTACACATAAAGCAACAATTTCACTGGGGTGGTGATCCATGGCAATGTGGTATGTAATCGTAAATCTACACTTAAGGCAAACATTTCACTGGGCTGGTAATCCATGGTGGTGTGGTGTGGTAACAGTAAATGAACTCTTAAGGGAAAGGATGTTCTAATCATTGAGTAGCATGTGCTGTTGTATGGGTGTCTAGTGTGCAACATTTTTCTGTTTACAAGTTTTTTCTGTTGGCAGTTAAGTACAGGAGCAATTTTGCCTTGCTTGGTTTTGTCTATGCTGTTTTTTACCACACTGCATTATTTTTAGTGGAGCCGATGTGGAACCTAAAGTTAATGGTATAAAAATAGCTACATCTGAAATAAAAATTAACAGATATGCTGATGACCTGTTACTGCTACTTGAACATCCAAAAAATAGTTTAAAGGAACTAAAAGTAGACATCAACAGGTTTTCTCTAAAGTGACAGGATACAGGATTAATGAAAATAAGTCTGAAATGATTATTTTTAATTATGATCAGGTTGAAAATATTCAAAAGATATTTAATGTCTCCATTAAGAAAGATGGGATGCGGTACTTGGGGGGTAATGTCAACTAATAATTTAGAGAGGTATTATTTCCAAAGTCAGAAATGATTATTTTTAATTATGATCAGGTTGAAAATATTCAAAAGATATTTAATACCTCAATTAAGAAAGATGGGATGCAGTGCTTGAGGAAATGTTAACTAATATCTTAGAGGTGCTTTATTTCCTAAACCATCGTACATTAATTATAAAATTAAAAGTTAAATTACAAGGCTGGAATAAAAATGCTATGTCTCTGTGGGGCAAGACACAAATCATTAAAATGATTGCCATTCCAGATCTAGCCATTGTTGTTCTAGCAGTTCTTACTTATATTCCATATAAATGATTAAAAAAAATTCTTTACTAAGAAACTTTCTTTGGAACTACTGTAGAAGCAATCCAGGATTTCTTGGGAAAAAAACGTTGCTTGTCAAAAGATCACGTGAACATGGCTTGCCCAGATATAGAACCTTACCATTAAGTGTATATAGTAATATTAATAATGGTATGGGCAAACACCCACAATAACAGTCCTGATGCTGAAAATTTAATTTAAAAATACTACCAACATGAACATGTGGATATTCAAAACATTTGGTATGTCCCCACAACATTCATGATATTTAACAGTAGCATAGTTATAAATTTAAGTAAATTAGTAACAAAGTTCAGAGGCAAAACAACATGGCTATCCAATGTATCATCTGCAAGGTCCATTTGGAAATAATTCAAACTTTAGGCTAAATGGGAATGTTCTTTACAAGAAATCTTGGTTAGATAAGTGGCTAAGAAGACAGTATGACATTATAAATAATGGTAAAATAATAGAATGGAGCAAAAACAAATACAAATTAAAAAATTGCCAGTATTTCTAGTTCATTCAGCTCTGTTCAGTCTATAAAAATACTTTTTTCCCATAAAAGTTTTTATTAAAGTTTCATGTTTAGTTAAAAATAGTGCAATAGCAGTGGTATAAATTCATCTAATGTGGTGAGTGTAGACAAGGCACATGCATTGTAAACATTGTACAAATATTATAACTATAACGTGTCCCTAGTTGTGACAACACACGCAACATGAAAAATGAAAAAACAACTATAAATCAGGTCTAATCTCTGTAGCTATATGACTATTCATAATATGTAAATATTACTTCTTCAAGAGACCTATAACGTTGCCGTGTTTGTACAATAGACCTGTTCATGGAATACATCTTCCAACCATTGGTGCTATTTCCAGTATCTAACTTATGTTTATAGGGCTTGGAATGTGGTCACATATCCATATTCCCTATGCCTCTAGTTATTCACAAGGGTGGGGGAGTAGAGTGTGTATAAGTACTGTTATAAAAAGACTTTAAGCAATGTGAACATGCTCTGAATTGTCAGCTTTCAGAGGAGAAGGACACTATTCTCACCGGAAGATCAAAAAATATTTTTTCTTGGATCATAAAATTATTACATACATATTCAGAAAAATATATAAAGACATAATGCAAAAATGGGGGGGTGAATTAAATTTCTCTCTTACAAATCAACAATGACAAATAACATGTAACTCTATTCAAGACTAGGTTTGACAAACTTGAACTGAAACTGCTAAAGCTGGCTGCCACTATTATTGACTCTCTTATTGCCATGCTTTTTAACAGATCCCTTATGCAAAGGAGTGGATGTAAATTGGCCATTATGGTGCCTCTACATAAGGGTGACCCAAAGTGCCTGTGGAAGACTACTACCCCATTTCGCTCCTCTGCTGTCTGGCCAAAATACAAGAAAAATTAGTTTATAATCAGCTTCAGGACTATGCTGAACAGTGAGGCCTACTGACTGACAGCATGGGTTCAAAATGAACCATGGGACAGACACAGCCTTGTTCAGATTGACCATGGACATCTAAGGTCCTATGGACAAAGGGCAGCTGACTAGTGCGGTCTTCATAGACATCACCAAAGCCTTTGGCCTGGTCAATTTACAGTCTTCTGTTAGCTAAACTGAATCATCTTGGCCTTAACAGTCTGTCCCACTGGTGGGTCTCAGATTATCTATCAAACAGGATGCTGCTGGTAAAATGGAAGGACAGTCAGGGCAACAATGATTTATAGATGGTGTCCTGCAAGGGTCCTTCCTATGTCTCTTTGTTTTCACCCTCTTTGTAAATGACATGCTAGGCAACAGCAGTGAGACTAACTCATTGCTATTCACTAACAATGCTGTATTTTACAGCTGTTTCAAAGATGCCAGCCAAATTAATTGTCAGCTTGCACACTATTTTCTGGAACTTTAAAAATGGTTTGTAGTTAACAAACTGGTCATAAATGCTAAAAAGTCCCAAACCATCCTGTTTAGCCTCAAGCCCTTGGGTACAGCAACAGCACATTACCCCTTTCCACACTGCAAATATTTTTTTATTGAGGTGATTCATTCTATTAAGTACCTGGGGGTATCTGTAGACCAAGAAGTACAATAACCTTCAGAACACATGTAAAACACTTAAGCCATGTTTAAACTGCTGACTTTGCAGTGCTTCAACCCATGAACACAGGTTGATACGTCGCAAAGTTGGCAGTATAAACACTGCCAGAAGAGCCTTACGTGCTCATCAGATCATATTTTTGATCCAACTCAGTTGTGGGATCAGTAGCAGAATGAAAGCATTAAATGGCAGTGTGAACACTTTGCTGTGCTCACTCTGCTACAAGGCTGTTTTTTTCTTCTGCCTCTGGTGAATTCTCAGCCCCTTCATGGAGCAACCTGCAGTGATGTGAGGGCAGGCTATGTAAACACGAATGCAGCCAGTGAATCAGGAAGAGAGCAGTGTACATTCCACAGCACTGCCACCATATAAACATGGTGTTAATGAAGTCCCTGCTCCAAAACATTGGGATCCTCTATCACCTAAACAACTTTCTTACCAAGGAGTCATGGCTAGTAATTGCCAATAGCATGTTGCTCCTCATCTTGCTGCATGGGCCCCAGTTTTCCAATCTTTTAGATGCTCTGAAATGCATTCGCTAAAATGCTATACCACAAAACTGGTCATTTCGTATCTGGGACCTCACCTAGGGAGCACCATTGCAATGTTCTAAGTCACTGAGCAGGCCTTCACTAGAAGGTACACTGGAGTACTCCCGTCTCTGTCTGTCCTTTAAGTTAATAAAAAGCACTACTTCTCTGAGTTTGCAGGAAGTTTTGGTTGTAAACCCCAGAGAAGAACCCTCCATTCCTCTACCTGCATGCTCCTAGATGCACCCCAGGTGATGTCCAACACAAGGAAAAGGTTCTTTGCCAACTCAGCCCCATCCTTGTGGAACAACCTCCCAGCAATCCTACAAGATTGTTTTTTATATGGGGGGTTCAAGAAAGGGCTTAAGGGGGGCATGGCCTAGCATCAGAGCGAGATGGCAGCTTAAATCTGGAGCTCTGCTATCATCCCTTGCAATCCCCTTTATATTTTGCTCAAAAACCCTAATCATCAGTACTACTGATCATACCTCTAAGCGCTGATGTCGTCTTCACAAAAATCGGGGAGAAAACAAGTTAAATTACCATTTAAAGCGATGCAGTAAGTGACACCAACAAAAGGCCTGGCTAGGCCGGAACACTCACCAGGAGCTGCGCAGGTAGCCAAGCTGGCTAGAAACCAATGGTCTTCGGGGTCTGCCTCTGGGAGCGAGACTCCAGAATCTACTCCAAACCTGATAATGGTCGAGGGATACCAACAGCTAGAAAGGCTGATAAAGGATTTAAAATATGATCTGGGAACCAGAATGGAAGCCGAATTTGATAACGTCATGGCCCAAATACAACACCTTCAGCAGGCAGTTAAGTCTACCTCAGAGCAGGTCAAATTCCATGAGAGACTACTGGGGGAAATGGAACAGCGCATTAGTGGCCAAGAGGATAGAGTTACCTCTCAAACCACCGATTTAACAAAAGCTCTCAAAGAAATTGAGTTGCTAAAACAAGCCATTGATGACCATGAAAATCAGGAGCACCATTGCAACATCAGAATTATCTGCCTCCCAGAAGGTCTTGAGGGGAAAGATTGCATCAAATTCTTACAAAAATGGTTCAACACTACCTTACAGTTGTCTCAGGACAATCACTTAGAGATTCAAAGAGCACATAGATCTCCCAGGCCGAAACCATCCCCAGATCAAAAGCCAAGGCACATGATAATAAAATTCCTTCGTTATCAGGACAGAGTGCTGATCTTGGATGCGGCGAGGAAGATGGGCATCATTATGGAGCAGCAAAGATGAGTCAGCTTGTACCCGGATTATTCTTGACAACTCCTGCTCCAGAGACAAGCATTTACCGAGGTTCAGCAACTGCTGCACTCAATAAATTGCCCATTTACACTCTCCTACTCAGCCAGGCTGATTGTTAGACCATCGGGAGGGAACACAAAGGCATTCACTGATCCTTCTGTGGCGTTGGAATATGTCCGAGAACTAGAAAAACAAAAAGCGACCTAATCTCCACTTAAAGGCCTATGCTGAAGGTACTGTTTTGTTATGGACGGGGGGGAGGGCGCTGATTTTCCACTCCACAACACCATCTGGTGCCTACAGGGCTAGATTCAGGGGCTCCCTCTTCCCCTACCTCTAGGTCTGTTTCTTAGGGCCTTTGGAAGATCATAGAGTCATTAAGGAAGTGAATTGAGACCAAGGAAAATAGAAATGAGACTCTTTATGGACACGAGGCAATAATGTTCTATGCCTGCACTTGGTTATTTCATATTTTTTGTCCCATTTCATCATTTTAATACAGGTTAGAGTATATGGTCGTTCTAAGGCACTCAAGAGTGTGGTGCTGAAAAGAGGATTTACTAAATGGGTGTTTAAAGGCATAATCCTAGGGGACTAGAGTAATATTATCTAATAGATGGAGTATGGGCTGTATTAGAATATTCTTTTTTTTTTTTTCTTAATCCTTCTTTTGAGGGACTTAACAAGGAGTTGTTTTTTTTTTTATCACTGATATAGTAAGAGTAATTGAGGTAATGCTGGGAAATCCATTTAAATGGGAAGACCTGCTCCAATCAAAAGGAAGTAGGGGGCAGAAACTCCCATAAAACCTCCACGAGAAATGGGGTTCTACTTCTCTTTTTACTGTTCCTCAGGTTAAGGAACCTTCGTATAGTATCTTTTAAGAACAGCTCTAATGGAGGTAGGGAAGCTGAAGTAACCACTCGGACTCCACTTCCTCCTGCATACAATAGAATTGTTTTTTATTTAAGTTTAAAGGGGAAAGAAATAATGCATTAAGTAATTCAGGTTTATAAATGTTGCAAGAGATGGATACTCAATCCACGAAAAGTAGAGGGAAGTTTTTACTTTTGAATCCCAATTTTGGGAGAAGGAGGGATTAGAGGTGTAGTTAGGTGTTAAAAGGGGTAGAAGAGAGTGGAGGGAAACTGGGTTTTTTTCTGTCTTACTTACTGTTAATTAGTTGGCTGCACCATGTTGGGGGGTAGGGAAGGTAGTTTGGTTAAGATGTTTTATAAAAAGCACAAAAATTTCATCAGCAGTGAAGGAAACTTTGACTCTTTGGCACAAAAGTGGGTCAGACATGCCATACTAAATGTTATGAATAGTAAATATGGCTAAAATAATATTGGTTACATGGAACGTGAATGGGCTTCGAACAGTGATTAAAAGGAAGCAGGTGTTGAAGCAGATAAAAAACAAGATGAAAGGTGATATTGTTTTTTCACAAGAGTTACACTCAACCAAGGAAGAACTAGAAGGAATACACCACTCTTGGGGTGGTACACTAGTGGCGTCTCCATTTACCTCAAAAACTCATGGTGTGGCTGTTTGGATTAGGCTCTGTTTCCCCCATAAGGTTCTCTCCTCAGTGATAGACCCTCAGAGAAGGTATGCCATAGTGGTGGTGGAGATGGCAGGTACCCCTACAACATTAGTTTCAATATATGGGCCAAACATAGACTCTCCAGAATTTTTTACCCAGTTGGAGACCATGTTGGCACCCTTCCCTGATGACATAATTATGGGGTGAGATGTAAATACATACGGGACCCGCAATTAGATCATTCAGGGGTGAGGAGAGGCCCAGTTCCCAGGAGTGCTAAAACACTCCGACACATGGCAGAAGGGTGATCATTGCAGGAAGCTAGGAGATTTTGTCTCTACTAGAGAGTACTCCTTCTACTCTCATGCCCATAATGTATATACAAGGTTAGACTACCTTTTTTGACAAAATCTAGGCTGGGTGATGCAGTAGAGGCAACCTGTGGACCGATTCTTATTTTGGACCACGCACCTCTGCAGGTGGTTTTTGTAGGGGAAGGGAAAACCTAAGATGAGCCCACTATGGCGTATGGACCACAGTCTCCTGGTGGACCCAAAATTCCTCCAACAATTAAAACAGTATGTTGCTGAATTTCTTACAGTGAACCGCCCTGGAGACACTGATAGTAGAACCATTTGGGAAGCACTCAAGGCAGTTATCTGAGGTGAGACCATCTCCTATTCCTCTTATAAGAAAAAATTAAACACTAAAAGAGAGCATGATTTAGAAAGCCAAATTCAAACCTTAGAAATGGAACTAATGGGAAGGCAAGATAAGTCTAAACTTATGGCATTAAAAACTTTAAAAAATGAGTTAAACCATATTTCCACTCAAAATATAGAAAGGGTCCTTATTTTGACTAAATCTTATTCAAATTTCAAAGGAGATAAAGCGTGAAAATGGTTGGCAGGAATGGTGAAATGACAAAGGGCAGAGAGAACAATTTTGGGGGTGAAAGTGGAAGGTGAAGGGGTCTCCTACGATCAACAAAAAATTAATGACATGTTCAAAACATATTATTCACACTTGTATTCTACTGAATTTACACAAGAGGCAAACCCAGAAGACTTCTTAAAAGATGTTTCTCTTCCTGGGACAGAGGATCAAGACTTAGAAAACCTGGACTCTCCTATAATGAAGGAGGAGTTAAAGGGAGTGGTATGGAAAATGAAGAGTGGGAAGGCCCTGGGACCTAATGAAATCCTGGCAGAGATTTATAAATTGTTCTGGGAGGAACTGGAGCAGTCAATGATACATATGATAAAGGAAACTTTGGAGGAGGGAGCACTACCATCCTCGCAATGCTTAGCCATGATTACAGTTTTGCCAAAGGTGGGGAAGTATCATCTTTTATGTTCATCCTACCGCCCAATATCTTTACTTAATGCTGATTATAAAATCTTGGCTAAATTATTGGCGAATAGTCTGGAGGATTTTCTCCCCACACTTGTTCACCCAGATCAGGGAGGCTTTGTGAAGGACAAGCAAGGCAAACATAATATTAGGCATGTTTTGAACATCATACACAAGTGGCCTAGGGGAGGGTCAGGGGGATTCCTGATATTAGACACAGAAAAGGCCTTTGACTGCGTTGAATGGCCCTTCATGATGGGGGTCCTGTGGAAATTTGGTCTAAGCCACCTTATGATGAAGTGGTTAGGGGTGTTATATAAGACTCTGAAGGCCCAAATTCTTACCAACAGTACTATTTCCTCCCCCTTTACCCTTACATGGGGCACAAGACAGGGTTGCCCCCTTTCCCCTTTAATATACATTTTTACAATCAAAGCATTGGCACGAAGTATCAGATCCAATATTCGCATTAGGGGATTTCAGTGGAAAGGCATGGAACATGTGATATCACTCTTTGCAGATGATATACTCCTTTTTATTAGCTCTCCTCAAGAATCGATGGTGGAGTTGACCCAGTTATTTGAGAGATATGGCCCTCTCTCAGGCCACATGATAAATTGGAGCAAGTGTGAGTGGGTGACCTTAGGGGAAGGGGGTGGGGCTTTTTACAATAGCTCAGACTAAAGTTCACCCGTCTAAATCTTTAAAATATTTGGGCATACAGATTCCATCTAAACTTTCCTGTTTGGTCAGCATTAATATGAAGAGCCTTATTTCTAAAATTAAAGATGACTGTTTGGCTTGGAAAGCTCTGCCATTGACTCTTTCGGGGACAGTGAATTTGATTAAAATGTCTGTATTACCTCAATTTTTATATTTTTTCTGTCTGTACCCTTAAAGATCCCTCTAAAATACTTTAAAAGCATTGAAGGGGCTATTACCCAATTACTTTGGAATAACAAGAGATCCAGGACTAAAAAATCTCTTTTGTGGTTACCTCAGAGGAGGGGATGTTTGGGACTTCTGAATGTGCAACTTTACTTGGTGGCAGCACAAGTGGTCCATATTCAAGATATTTTAAAAAATCCTACAGGACAACTGGCCTGGGTGAAAATGGAGGAATCAAAGGGGTCCTCATTATACCATGATATTTTATCTTTAAGTGGGGGAGTGAATTTATTGAGTGTCCCTCCTAATGCATGCACAGGAACCATGGTGAAAGCTTGGAAGCTGGCCCACTAGATGATTGGGGTAAGTGTGGGGTTGTCCCCGGAGAGCTCTCTCCACCGGTTACCTCAACAGGAGGGTAGACCCTCACTTTGTGATTTGCCCATGTTAAAGCACTGGTCCCTTAAGGGGGTCTTCTTGTTACAACATTTGTTAATGGAAGGCAACTTCTGTACCTTTGCAGATTTGGTGCTTAATAAAAAAATTAAAAATTCCCACCTACCCCTATACACTAAATTAAGAGAGACATTTGAGAAATTAATAGCAGGGGAAGGTCTGAGAGAAGGGGTGTCATGTTCACCTTTGGAGGAGCTGTTTTGGGGGCAATCTGGTGATTCTTCATTTAAACCATTGAGGAGAATGTATAAAATAATGATAGGAGTTTGCCAGATCATATAAGAAACAGAAAAGATAAATGGGAAGCTGACATCCACCCAGATGGACTGACAGGAGGAGATTGGATAGCTATCGTAAGTAATAGCCTTAAGTGTTCAGTGAATAACAGAGTGAAGGCTATTCAATATAAAATTCTCCTCAGACCATATCAGACTCCCTGGTTGCCTCATATAATAAACCCGAATGACTCCCCACTTTGCCCTAAATGCCAGGTCCACAATGGCACATTTTATCATATGATCTGGCAATGTAACCAAGTTCAGAATTTTTGGACAGGAGTACAAGAAATTCTTTCCAGATTAGTAGGGATTTCCCCCAGGCTAGACCTAGCGGAAATATTGTTGGGTCTCCCCCTGAGTGAAGCAGGAGTGGGATCAAACCATAAAACCCCCCACCTATCATTATGAAGATTAGGCAATGTTATAGGTTTGAAAGTCTTGGTCACACATTGGAAACTCACTTCCACCCCTACGATATCTGAAAGGGGAAATTCTCTACTGGATTGCATGAAATATGACAGAATACAATACACAGTTAGAGGACAATTGGGAGAATTTTTAGAAATGCGGGCCCCCATAGAACAGGCTCTGGCCCAATCCTGGTTTCCAATCTTCCAGGGGACACCTGCTGTAAGCTTGAGCTCCCTAAATGTAATTGGGCCAACATTCCACTTGAAGCTCAAATGTCTGATTTTAGAATTGCTGTAAGGATGTGGCCATATTACCAAATGTAACTGTTTGATGAAGTTTCAGAAGGTATGTTCTGTCTGTGAATTCAAATATGTAACCTACTGTAATAACTTTGTACTACTGAATTAAATAAAGTATACAAAAAAAAAAGAAAGGGCTTAAGGCCCACCTACTCGAGTGCAACCAATGCACCTGCTACCACTGACGTGTTCTCCACATAATGAAAATGAGTCTTCCAAAATGTCTGTGTTGGTTTGCAAAATCTACTGTTTAACAATATTCTTGACAATCTGCATGTGTGGTCTGCCAGGATTATGATGTGTTTACACTAAGGCCCGGATATTCAAACTGTGCCAGGCTGTAGTGCAAGCTTGGGCACAGCTCAACTGGGCTGCACAGGGGTGTGGCCTGGGCGATATTCAATGGAGCTGCGCCATGTCTCAGCAGCTTTGAATATCGCACCCTGGCAACCCCCAGTGTGCATGGTGCAGTGGCACTGTGCCAGCGCAAGTGGTCAGAGTGGAGCATGGAGATGCGCTAGCGCAAGTGCCATTGCGCCATTCACAGCACCAGCGATATTCAAAAGGTGACATGCAAATGGGGCCATAATTTATGCAAGGTGCACATGGGGCCATTTGCATGTCATTATAGCCCCATTTGCATGCAGGGTGCACCGATCCCTGACGACTTGCGCCTTGGTGCCCCTGCCAAGCAGCAGCCATCGGGGACTGGCGCCCCAAGTAGTTTGGATCATCACTGGCATCTGTGTATCTGCCCTATATCTCTTTTTATAGAACTAGTGATTCTCGCTATGTGCTCGATTATGGTATTTGTACAGAAAACAAAATAAGAGCTCAATATCTTCGGTGTCTAGGGTGTCTCTTCTCACATCCTTTCTACTGAGCCCCTACCTTCCCCTCTCTGTGCCGGTCAGGCAGTATCCTACCCAACTGCCGGCTTCGTTACTGTCGGTGATGATACCTCGTGGTTGGCATGCCCATTGGTTCGCAGCATGAGCCAATGGGTGTGCAGCTCCTCACTGTACTACATTCTTCAGATATGTGAATGATTCATTCACATATTTGGAATAGTAGTACGGGATTGCACGCCCAATGGCTCACACTGTGAACCAATGGGCGCAGCCCTACCGAGGTGTCAGTCGGGCGGCAGAGCGGCAGGCAGGTGGGTGCTGCGTCACTGCTCTGACCTGGGACTAGGTGGTGGGGCTCAGTGGGTGGGTGGGGGTACCCTAGACCATCAGGATATTGATATTTTGTTTTCTGTACAAATGCCCGCGATAAGGCACATAGCAGTCCACTGGACCACCAGAGATATAGGACGGGATCTTTTCTATTATTACACAGATGCCCACGATCGGGCACATAGCGGTCCACTGGACCACCAGGGATATAGGATGGGATCTTTTCTATTATTACACAGATGCCCACGATCGGGCACATAGCAGTCCACTGGACCACCAGGGATATAGGACAGGATCTTTTCTATTATTACACAGATGCCTGCAATTGAGCACATAGCGGTCCACTGGACCACTAGGGATATAGGAACTTCTATCTTTTTCATGCACAGATGCCCACGATCAGGCATGGGGGGGCACCGCCAGGTGCGGCGGAAACTCAGGTGGCCACCCACAGGTGGAAGCTGCCGTGTTGTGCCCTGCAATGCGGC
Organism: Neoceratodus forsteri; assembly: GCA_016271365.2. Classification (NCBI taxonomy): domain Eukaryota; kingdom Metazoa; phylum Chordata; order Ceratodontiformes; family Ceratodontidae; genus Neoceratodus; species Neoceratodus forsteri. Next base: position 1,011,193,153 of record CM028129.1, on the reverse strand, counting down.
AGCTCACCTGTGGTGGCCATCAGTTGTTCCTCTTTTTGGCTTAACTTTGTGGTGCGCGGGTAGGGGTTACCATGCATGGCTCTGCACATCCGGGCTGAATGTCGGGCTGGCGGGTTATCGTGGACACGCCCCCTACCTGCCTGCTACACATTACTGATGCACCGGGCGTGATCGGATTTGTGCCACGACTTCTCTTTTGAATATTGTGCTACGCGCATCAGTGGGTTGCGCATGGTGCAACACTGTTGCGCTTGCGCAATCCTTTTGAATATCTGGGCCTAAGTTTCTAACTCCTTAACCCTAATAAATCCTGAAATGTATGTAACCTTCTCTAACTCACTGTTATCTTTGAATGTACAATGTTTTTCTGCTATGCCTTCATGAAATTAAACCCAGGTCACCCCTGAAAAAGGTACTTTTAGTCTCAGTGGGCCCACCCAGTCAACAAAATTCAATAAATAAATAAATAAATATCTAGAATATTTGAATATATGCATTCAAAAACAAGACAAGTACAACTTATAGGTTCATCGGTAATTTCAAGCTAAGTTAGACTTTCGTCCAGAATGCTTGCCAAAATTTTTCCTTTATTTATATATCCAAAATAAAATTATCCAATTTAATTTTAAAACAGTCCATGCTTGTGCTGGATACTATATCTATTGGTAGTGAATTCCATCCAGACACAATTATATTACTAAACCAATGTTTGCGTTGTAAAGTTTGCCATTTTCTAAATTCAAACTGGAAGGGATGTCTCCTAGGTTCATATCTGGATTTTCTCCAACCAAGTCCTAATTCTGACAATAATAAGTCATCTTGAATAGATCTAAAAAGTAAGCAATAATCGCCCCTAGTTCTCCTATGCTCCAAAGTGTACAAATTCAGTTCCTTTAGTCTCTCTTGGTAAGTTTTTTTTTTCCTAACCCTTCAATTGACTTTGTTGCTCTTCTCTGTATTCTTTCTATATTGTTCATATCTACTTTTTTATAAGGGACCCACACCCGTGCTCAATATTCCAGGTTTGGTCTCACCAGTACACTGTAAAGGGGCATCAACACCTTCCTATCCCTACTTGATATATGTCTCAAAATACAATTTAATATCTGGTTACCCTTTTTTATTGCTTTATTGCAGTGGGAACTGATTTTTAAGTCTGAACTAATTAATATCCCCAAGTCTCTTTCCTCATTTGTATTGTTCAGTACTGTATTATCCAGTTTATAGGAATAGTTTATTTTATTTTTTGTTTTACCCAGATGCATGGTTATACATTTATTTTTATTTAATTCTAGCTTACTTTTTTTTGTCCAGTTATATACCTTATTTAATGCTTCCTGTATATCATTTTTATTTTTTGTGTTATTTGCTACAGCTACAATTCTGCAGTCGTCTGCAAATTTTGTTACCCAAATATCCTTGTTTACTATTTTTAAAGAGGTTACATAAATATTAAAAAGACAGGGTCCAAGAACTGACCCCTGAGGCACCTCACTAGTCACCACTGCCCATTCTGATTTTTCACCTTGAATCACCACTCTTTGCCTTTTCTCACTCAACCAGGCCTCTATCCAGTTTACTATGCTATTATTTAATGCATACTGTTTTAGAGTATTTATCAGTTCTTCATGTAGAAGCTTATCAAATGCTTTCGAAAAATCCCACAAAATAACATCGACACAATTTCCTGTATCCAATACCTCCCCAACTTTCTCGTAAAATGTTAAGAGATTTGTTTGGCAGGAGCGAGTTTCACAAAAGCCATGTTGCACTGGATCCTGTAGGCCATTTTTTTCCTGATACTCAACTATATGATCCTTCAAAATAGATTCCATCATCTTCCCCATGACCGATGTCAGGCTAATTGGTTTATAGTTTTTCAGTTCTGATTTAAAGCCACTTTTGTGTATAGGAACCACCAATGCTTCACGCTAGCCCTGTGGTACCTGTCCCATATTTAAAGAATTTTAAAAAATGTGAGTTAAGGGTGGTACAAGTTGGTCTGCCAATTCATACAATACACTAGGGTGAATTCCATCTGGACCTTGTGATTTATTAGTGCGTACTTCTTTCAATTTGTCCAGGACATCCTGTAGATGTATTTGTATGCCATCTGATCCATGATTTGTGTTAACATAAATTTTTAGAGAATTATCTGAGTTAAAAACAGAACAAAAATATTTATTTTGAATTTCAGAACAATCTTTCTTATTGAGTATTTCTCCATTTTCATTTTTAAAGGGTCCAATAGTGTTGCCCCTTTTTTGTTTATTATTTATATATGAATAAAAGGTTTTGTAATTGTCTTTAACTAATAGTGCCAATTTTAATTTGTATTCCTGTTTGTTTTTTTTTTATTTTGCATTTGACTTTTTTTTTACAAATTCTCTATACTGTAGTTGTGGTTGTGTGTTAATGTTAAGTTTGATTTTCTTAAACCATCTATTTTTTTTATTAATTAGTGTTTTAATTTTAGGTGTTAACCATTTTGGAATATCCTTATTATTTTATATTTAGCATTTTTTGGTATGCATTGTTTTATTGTTGTATGTAGTTCATTTACCAGAGATTCTCACATTTTATGTGTTGTTTGGTTCCCAAATTCCTTTTTCCAATTCCAATTTTCCAGAACTTTCTTCATAGTTGAAAAATCAGCTTTTTTGAAATTTAAGACAATAGTTTTCCCCTCTCTATGTGTTTTTTCCACATTGTTTATTAACAACTGGACAGATAGATAGTCATTAGTTCCTAATGGGTTACTTGTAAGTACATTTTGTATTGTTTGATCCATATTTGTTAAAATTAAATCGAGAATGTTATTTCCCCTAGTGTTTTCAGATACAAGTTGGATGAGTCCTATTTGGTTAACTGCTTCCAAGAATTGAATACTTTTCTTGTTTTTACCCTCAAAATTTTATCCAGTCAATATCAGGGAAATTTAGATCCCCAGTCAATATTATCCTTTCTGTAGGATCTAAACTCCTGATACTATTTAATAATTCTAGTTCCGCTTCCATGCTCATTGAGGGAGGTCTACAGATTAGACCTAGTTTGATTTTTGATTGACCCTTGGGTATAGTTTTTAACCATATCATTTTGAGATGATCTTTAGTCCTGGTTATTTCTTCACATTGTATTGAACGTGTTATATATATTGCAATACCACCTCCCTTTCTTGTTTCCCTTGATAGATAGTATAAGTTATAACCATTTATTTCTTTATCCCAGCTGTCCTCACTTGTTCACCAAGTCTCTGTAATGAGTGCAATATGTATTTTATTTTCTTGTAATGAATGTTGTAACTCCTCAAATTTATTTACTAGACTACGTGTGTTTATTAATATACATTTCCAACCATCCTGAAGATTCACAATTTTGTGTGTTATGTTATGTATCTCCCTCCTCTCTTTATCCAGTTTAAATGGAACAAAATAACATTGTTTATTCTTATACTCAATATACTAATGCCTGCTCTATTTAAATGTAGTCCGTCTCCTTTATAAAGGGTATTTTTTTTAAGACTCCAAGAGTTGTCCATAAATCCAATGCTATTGTAACTACAAACATTTCTTAAATGCTTATTTAACATTTCTATTCCTGAATTTTTAAACTCATGTCTCCCATGCCCTGAAATTAAACCTGATACAATTATGTCACACCCCTTTTCTTTCATTCTGTTCACAAGGTTTTGATAGTCTTATATGATGTCATCTATACCACGAAACCCCACATCATTTGTACCAACATGTATTATGATTAAACGTTCATATAGACCCTCCATCAGTCCATCTAATAAATGACCAATATCTGGAATTTTAGCTCCAGGCAAAGAGCTCACTGTTGAGTACATTTTTCTGTCTTTACATACTATGGAATCAATCCCTTTTATTATGGAGTCTCCTATTATTAAGATGTCTTTTTCTTTTATTTGATCTGTGACTTCTTTTTCTATTTGTTTTGTGACATCCTTTTATACCGTGGTATCTAATTTGGGTGGTATTACTTCATTTTTATTTAGACATTCATTTCCCTGTTTATGCTCCATATCTACTTTTTGATTCCCTTTTAAGTTATGCTTGAAGCCTTTTAATTCTCCATCTATAGGGTTGTTTTTTTCTGAGAGCTCTTTCATACATTGTCTATCCTGGTCTAAAACAGTATATCTATTTTCCAACTTTGGATACTGCTTTGACACCTGTTGTTTAGTAGAATGTATGGGTGTACTCTTCCATTGGTTTTCCTCATGGCTATTTAGAATTTTGGCCAAGTACTGTTGTGGAACCCCTTCATCAGATTAATTTAACTCATTCTCTACTAAAAATGAATCTTTATAAGCCTCAAGTTCCCCTATCTCTTTCTGGACTTTCAGTGATTCTACTTGATTATTTTCTTCAGACCTCTGCTTTATTAGTTCAATTTCTGTTTGAAAGGCTTGGAGCCGAATACATTTATCACATATAAATTCTTCCACAATTTCTTCTTCTGTAAACATTTTACAGGATACATATGATTTATGATTTTTCTTCTTTGTTTTAGTCTCTGCCATGTCATCAGTTTAGTAAACAAACTAGAATGTAATTATTGTTTATTTATTTTCTTTAATAAATAAAATATTTGAAAAACACAGACATTCACAAAGTTAAATAAATCAAATGAAAGACCCACCACATATCAATAAAAATGCTCTCAAAGCTTGCATACTTGAAAAAAACTGTAAAACACAGTAACAAGTATATTGTAATACAAGTCAGGTAACCCCAAGTGTAATTTAAACATCATCGCTTTTTACAAGCATTTGAGAAAGCAATCATACTTCATGAAACTTCACATAGTTTAATAAAATATATGAAAAATAACACTTATTATAACAAAGCAGTGCTTCTTTAGATGTTCAAAAAACATGAACACTCACATAAATAAACTGTGAATTATGAGAACCAAAGTAAAAATATACATAAATCTCATTACTATTATAACCACTATACAAGATTCACACATATCACATGAATATTGTATAATGATGCACAAGACTCACACACAATATTAATAACTTATAAAATGTGGTTATTAGTTAACCCATTTCAAACTCCTTTATTAATACAATATATACTTCTTTGTTTAAACATAAACATAGATACAATTATAGGACAAATCATTTAAGAAACATCAAATATTAAACTATAAATACATCACCCAATTCAGCTACAACTGTTACAATTTACCTCAAAATATAGCCATTAATATTTACACACCATATCAATCATAGCAATTTATAAAATACTTTTACAATCTTTATTTTGTGCATACATGCAAAAGTACATTAACATAGTAATTTCCAAAACCAAACATTTAAAGGGGACAGGAAATATGTACTAACTGGCAGCTGTTTATAAAGTTCTTATTCTCAAAAATTATATGCATTCTCCTAAATTGTCCACCTTTAACAGTACCTGAATAAAAGTGATATGAAAAACTGTATTTTACATTGTTTTGTTTTGTTTTTATGGGCAGCAGTCTGTTACAGATCTCTTCATGGGACCAGTAATTTGGAGTGTTTACTATGTCACGGTTTGTGTACAGAATGCTAATTATGAGTTGTTGATCTATCAGAATTATGCTAAGAGTTCTGTGCACAAACTGTGATATAGTTAAAACTCCAGATGACTGTTCCATAAAGAGAACTGTAGTAGACTGTTCCATAAAGAGAACTGTTCCATAAAGAGAACTGTAACAGAATGCTGCCCATGAAAACAAAACAATGCAAACTACAGTTTTTCATATCACTTTTTATTCAGGTACATTTAAATATGGGTACCTTAGAAGAAGGCATATCATTTTTGAGAATAAGAACTTTATAAACAGCTACCAATTGCAAATGATTTCCTGTCCTCTTTAAGTAAATAAAAGATCAAAAAAATATATATAATTATATCAAATGAAACATTTTGCATTATTTTTGTACAAAGAAAACTCTATCAAAACTATAATCAAAAGCATCAATAACTATGAATACACGTATATATTTGTTTTAAAAATCAACAGTAGGAAACACCACAAGGTTCATATAGAGTTACACTTTTCAAAATACCTGTATATTATACAATAAAAATACCAGGGGCCCAAGATTCAGTGGGGTGCAAAGCCCTGCACAAATGTTTGTACTGCACTTTGTAATTGCCCAGGGATCCCAGAATGGTGTATTCAGTCAGGTGCTAACCAACTGAATTTAGGGCCATGTCAGGGCAGAAGTAAGTCAGGTACCACTGCCCCAACATGTCATCCCAAAGTTGGCCCTAAGAGTTGATGGTACTGGAGCACTATCTGCAGTTTTCAAAGATACCCATGTAAATAAGCCCATAGGGCATACAAGGCACTAAGGGACTCTTTGCATACATTCATGGGTCTATTTGCATGGATAGCAGAGGCAGGTAGCATGGCACCACCACCCCCACTGTCCATGATAGCTGTAGCTATCCCTGGTAGTAGTGGTCCCCACCTCCAATCACCAACCCCCAAGTAAAAATATCAATCCCTGGTGCTAGTGGTTCCCCCCTCTGATCACCAACCCCCAAGTAAATATAATAATCCCTAGTGTTAGTGGTCCCTCCTCTCCCTCAGACCACCAGCTCTGAAGTAAATATAATAATCAGACAGTTTTGGGGGTGCAACCACACTTAGAATCTTGCAGTGCCACAGTCTGTGTAACCAGTTTCTACTGCAGTTCCATGTAGCCATGGGAGGTGCAGAACCTGCACAAGGCTTACAAGCATATTGTTAATATGCTTATTGTTGTAAATGAAGACTCACCACAGCTGGGTATTCCTTCAGTCACTTAAAACTGCTTCTTATTCCTCAAAAGATAAAAGTCACATACATAAAAATCCACAGTGTTGAACATTGGAATCCATTAACAGCTCCCACTTCCTGGTTCTTCATCATACACAGGACAGGGAGTGGGTGGTGAAGAACCATGGAACAATAACAATAAGTACTATTGACAGTATGCTTGTAAGCCTTGTGCAGGTGCGGCCCCCCTCCCCATTGCTACACGGAACTGCAACAGAAAATAAATATAATAATCCCTGGTGGTAGTGGTCCCCCCCCCGGAGTGCCAGACCCACAGTAAAAATATCAGTCTCTGGTGCTAGTGGTCCCCTCTCTCTGATCACCAGCGCCCAAGTAAATATAATAAATAAATTTAGTATCACATAATAATATCAACCCAAAATGAGCGACTACAAAAATAGCGACTCATTTTGGGCACCATTATTCTGGGTTACCCTGCAGAATAGCAAGGGTATGGAACAGCAAATATGGGGAAGGACGAACAGAAGGGGGTAATAGCAAGGGGAAGGGGAGGGACAGGGAAGGGGTTGTCAGTGGCTGGAGTACCTGCTGCTGCTGAGCTAGCTATGTGGTGTGGTGGTGTGGGAGGCTAGCTCTGGCAGAGCAGGTATTGGTTTCAGGACCAGTAGCAGGTTGCATTTTGTCGCAGCTGTGGCACTTAATATTTTCCGAGATCAAGATTTTGTCCTTTCCCCAACATGCACCCTCCTGGAGTTGAGAATCCTAATTTGGGGGGTGCGTGGGCAAAGCTCCCCGTGGGGGGGGACATAGCGCCCCACAAAAACACTTTTTTTATATTTGGAAGTCAGGTCACCTTAAAGTGTACATCGCCGATTTGCTTTTCAGTGAGATACACTTGCCATAATAGTGATCACTGTTTTGTGATCACTGTTATGACATGGAATAGTTAATATAATAATCCCTCATGAAAATGGCCCCCCGTCTGATCGCCAATCCTAAAGTAAATATAATGATCCCTGGTGCTAGTGGTCCCCTCTCCATCTGATTGCCAGCCCCCAAGTAAAAATATCAATCCCTGGTGCTAGTGGTCCCCCTTCCAATTGCCAACCCTGCACTGAAAAGAGTGCTCCTTGGTGCTAGTGGTTCCCCCTCACCAATTGTCGGCCTGGAATTTAAAAACAATCCCTGGCTTCCAGTGGCTCCACAACACTGGGTACCCCCTCCATTCACCTTAGCAGTATCCGTGATGCCGAGGGTGCATACAGTGACCTGCATATCCCTCCTCACACCTCCTCAGCTGACTGCCATATGTCCAGGCAGGAAGCAGGTCTCTTATTTATAGGATGGGGTGACATTGCCCTGTCCTATAAATAAGAGGCACGTACCCTGCCTGTACATATGACAGCCAGGCAAGAAGATGTGAGGAGGGCTATGCCAGTCAACGTATGCACCTGAAGCACTGGGGATACTACTATGGTGAGTGGGGGGGTGCCCAGTGTCACAAAGGGAAACCACTGGATGCCAGGGGTGGTAATTCTAGGCCACTGATCAACAAGAGGAGGGACCACTATCAACAGGGAGTCCTCTTTTCAATGCAGGGCTGGTAATCATGGGGAACCACTAGCCCCAGGGATTCATATTTTTACTTGGGGGCTGGTGATCAGCGATCATCAGGGATTATTACGTTTACTTCCAGAACAAGCCCCACACCTGCTCTCACAACCAGAAAAGTCTCTTTACTCCATTTCTTGAAGTAGCAACATCAACATTTATTTGTACACATATTAAAAAAGAAAGTGCAAAGCTCTGCAGGTAAACATGGTAACCCCATAATGGGACACTAAGACAAACCTCCCAACCCTGTTGCGCATCTGTGCAGGTGTTTTTTCAAGGGATGAATTTATCTTCAACCTTAACCCATTTTATAAGGATCCAGTAAACAATACACATTAACACATCAATTAGAAATAGCTAAACTAACTATACAAATAAACATGTTTACTACCCAAAATTAATTTGTGAAGCAGCATCAATATTTAACACATAATTAGATACTAAAAAGGCTGATCGCTACACTAATTCCACAAGCTCACTGCTTCCTGTTAAAAATAATTTACTGTTAATATATACTTCTCCTGAATGGAACAACTATTATCTCAATTGATAGTGTATCTCCAATTAGGTGTCATGGAGATCAGTAACAACGTGTCATTTTTAAGCACATGGTGTTTTGAAAATACATTGTGTTGCCCTGGAAACCATCAAGTACTCTTTCTTCTGGGCACAAGTGTCAAACAGCTTCAGTAGCAAAGATTTAAAAATCAAAGGAGCTGATTGCCTGTATTTGCTTTGGTGCTGGCGATCAGAGGAAGGGGGATCACTAGCACCAGAGATTGATATTTTCACTTGGGAGCTAGTAATTGGAGGGAGGGGGACCACTACCACCAGGGATTGTTATATTTACTTCAGGGCTGGTGATTGGTGGGAGAGAGGACCACTAGCACCAGGGACTGATTTTTTTATTTGGGAGCTGGTGATCAGAGGGAGGGAGGACCATTAGCACCAAGCATGCTGTATGTTGCATTAGGGACTGGTGATCAGTGGGTGGGAGGACTACTAGCACCACGGATTCTTTTTTTACCATAGGGACTGGTGATAGGGGGGTGTAATGGACCACAAGGGTGGTTATGCACCGCCTGCAGCCAACTGGCTGGTTGGCTGCATTACCTCCAGCAGATGCTAGGGTGACATGAAGTAAAATGAGGTTTTCTTATATGGTATTTGCATGATGCAAAAGAACCATGCAGAACCCTTTTGTGCTGTGCTAGTCCACTGAATATTGGCCTACAGTGATATTCCTGTCCCCACCCCACCATTTGCATACCCCCATTTGGTTTGCACAGGTGCTACAACTGTTTGCTGGTGCAACTGAGCCTTTTCAATATTGGGCTCCAGTGCAACACCCAATTTGCACAGGCAAACACTGTTTAGCACCCGTGCAGACTTTTGAATAGTGGGGCTCTGATCTATATTGTCACATCATGGAGAATCTAAATTGGTTGACTGTTCAGAATAATTCTAAACTGTTTTTCTCTCATTTTGTGTTTAAAATAATGAAGTCAGGTTTCCTTAGCTGTTTGAATAATCTTCTAGTTAGACATATTCCCACTCTAGCCTTACATTCTTCAGGTGAATTTCTGTAGTCTCAACCATTTGTTCACACAGTTGCAGAACAACAAACTTTTGCATACTGTGCAGTAGTACTGTAGAATACTTTAACAGATCAATTAAAGCATCACTCAACTTATAATTCATTCTCTTCTGCTGTCTACCAACATTTTAAGAGTCTTAATACTTGCTCCTGTTATTGATTTATTATTATAAGCTTTGTACCACTTGCTTACAATGAGATTTGTATGTAGCTCTACTATGTATATCTTTGGTATTTTATTTATGTATTGAATTCTGGTCATACCTGAAGAAGGAATATATATTCCAGTGTGCCTATCTGATATAAAAAATGTGAAAATGAAAATGAAAAAATCCATGTAGCATTCACTCATTTAAACAAATGACTAAATACGTAAATATGAATAAAATAATAGTACTGTATCTAACTTCAATAAAAACATAACATTTGTTAATGATATACAAACTTAGCATACAGCTGAACTCACCCATGCCACAATTACATAATTCTTAATTACATTATATCAGTCAAAATATATTCTACAATACAAAACACCATGTCAATATAACATTCACTTATTTCAACACATAATTAAATCCATTAAAAACATGACTAAAATGACAATACTATGTATAAATTCAAAATAAACACAACATTTCTTAACTACATAAATGTCTGTAATACTGGTCAACTCACCCCTACCATAACATTTTAACTTTATAATAGTAGTAATTCATTATAATCAATCCAATTTAATAATACTATAGTCACAATCAACTTAATAAAATCATGAAGCATATTGCTACTGTATAATGTGTAAGCAATAAGGCATGAGGAGTGTGTGTAAACCATATTTTACAGTATGGTCAGGGGCATTATAAGGCATGAGGCTGCAGGTCGAGTGCCTTCAGCTCCTGACCGTGCTATAAAATATGGTTTACACACACCCCTGAGTGACTTATTGCACTTATAAAATGGTAATTGAACTTTAAATGTAAATAAACACATAAAAGTAGTAAAATGCATAAAATTAATTTATTTTCAACATATTCATCCACAGAATAAAATAGTACCCTTACAGGGTTATGGGAGGGGTTAAAAAACAACTTGCTGAGCAAGGATAAATAAAAAAAATGCAATGAACCATGGGTGGCACTTTGAAGACAACTCTCAAGTGGGGATATTAAAATAATAAAATCACTTGTCATTCCCTGCACTCTAGAAGTTGACTTGCCCATTGAAACTTAGAGGAGCATTGAAGACAAAGGATCTGTGGTGAAAGGCACTGCTGCCGACAATAGATGGCAGTGTGGTGCTGTTTTGATGCTGCTATTGAAGCAGGTTGATGCTGCAAGATGGATCTTCTGTCTGCTCAGTGGTTCATCCGAGAACTCGGCTCCAGTTTCTACAGTCAATTGATGTCACAGCCCAGTAAGCCCTGAGGCTTGATTCATAGCAATGCCCATAATGAACATTACCTCCTGACTCTGCAGCCCAGCTTCAGACAGTACTTGGACAGCCTAGCATGCACTGAGAAGTTTGTGCAGATCTGGGACAGGCCGGCCTCCTTGCTGATGTGCGACATCATCGTAGTAAGGTAATTAATGCCTAACAGCTGCTGGGTATACCACACAGGGGAACTAACAACAAAGGTGGCAGGCAGGTGCTTTGGGTGACAGTAAAAGGCAGGGGCACTGTCAGGTAGTTTGCTTAGATACATTTTAAGGCTGGCAACAGGGCAGTTGTGAGACTCAGGATCTGTATATATGAAACCACAATACGACTCTGTTTATTTCTGACAGGTCATTGTGATTTTTTGTCACGTCAATAAAGCTCAAGGTCACATACTCAGCTCCATTTTCATCACATTTAAACTCAAAACTTTTCAGGGTGAGCTGATGGAGACCCTCTCTGCCCCTCCTGGCCATATACTGTTGCACATCAAACCACACCTTTCGCTGCAGGCAAGTGGGGTGTCTGTGGACAGAGCCAATGATTTCTTAAGCAGTTCAAGATCGGCTTTTGAAATTGGTGGGTGGTGCTTGGCTGTATCTTTCTCAGCCCTTCAATAGTGCTTGGTGACTGACAGAAACATATTATTGCTTGTAGTAAATATCATGTCTGACAGAATATTTACTTTTCTGCCAATGCTGACTGAATTTAGATGTCTGTTTAAGCCAGAACAAATATTACAGTAGCTACTGATCGTGTACTCTTTTTCGTCAGTGTTTCTCACTTCAGCATAGAAGAATCATAAAATATCATTTAATTAATCAAATCCCACTGTTTTAAGATTGATTTCTTTGTTTTTTGCTGCCAGGCAGTCCTAAATACTCTGACAGTTCAGACAATTGTTCTTTTTTTATTTAACTCATTTTTCCCATCGTCTATGACATCTACAGCTTGGGCTGTTAATGACAAATGCCTGCTGCTGTTTAAAACATTTGTAGGTGTTGCATTTCTGTCACTACTCACTGTGGTAACCTGTTCCTCATTCACATCTTCTGCCTCGTCTTCTTCTGACAGCCTGAAAATTTCTTCAAGCTCCTCAGCTGTGATGCCAATTTTGAAGTTTACTGCTTTTTGGGCTGACATGGCAAGAGATGGTGTTTCAAGGTAAATGGGCAAAACAAGATGGATGCCAGCAGAAATGCCAACATTCTAAATGCTCCTTGATAAAGTTCCAGACTGTTCACTTCTGAGCCGTACTTTTTTTTTTACTATGTGTAAACCATATTTTACAAATAGTAATTATCCAATCAGATTGCTGAGATTTACCCTGCCATTTTATAATAATACTTATCACATCAAGTTTCAATGATATAAAGAGAAAACTCAGTACTTAAATACCACAAATGCCAGATAAAAGAGAACAGCCCATATACAAGTTTCCTATATATACTATCTAAACCCCATCCAAAATCAGTGAATAAAAATTACCTATTGTTACTAAGAAAACTTCTATAAATCTAAACCCCACTTCAATATAAACAAAATTATAGTTTTGGCTAAGTAATGCAGTTCAACCAATGAAAACTATAACTGTACTTTAAAATATAATAAGCCTTACAGTGAACCACTGTATTATGAAATAAAAATATTTTATTACTGAACCTTTCAAATAAATCAGTCCCAAGAAAATATAATTTAAACTCAAGGATAAAATCCTAAAATGACAAATACCTGTTCAGTATACCAAAATAATTGTTATGACTACTTACCACAAACCCCAGCATATAAAAAAATAAGTATTCTATCATAATTCATCAAACTATTCCAAATTCCAAACCAACAGATTTATTATCATAAAAGTCACATCCACCTGTAAAATATAAATCTTAGCACCACTGTGTAAAGCATCCACAAATAAGATCTATTTATCTTGAGCAGTACCAGACTGTACTTATACCATGGCTCTGAAGCAGACTGCATGGATTATGGGACCATCCTATATAAGAGGGGTGGAGGCTTTTCTTAAGAAGATGAACCAGTGCATCAGGCTGGATCTACTTTAGTATGATATTGTTGGGCTACGTAAAAGTGGCATGCACTGGCACCAAATAATACCATATGACCTATGCTCATATGAGCACTCCAGAGCCATACGGCTCCTCATGTTCGGATAGTACACATTGGTGGCAATGACCATGGACATATTTCTGAATGTCAGCTGAGTTTTACTGCCAAAGCAGTTTTCAACTTGATTTGTCATGAGAAGCCTCATACTAAAATTATGTTCTATACTTTCTGTAAGAGACAGATTTAGTTAAGGCAATATGGCATGGAAGGTATAGAGAACAACCAACACAAAGTAAAATACACAAATATCTGCTTTCTTGTGAGATTGTGGAATGGGAGAACTTAGGCTCCAACATATAAAGTTCTCTTACAATTTATTATATTTAAAGGATGATGTACATCTTGCCCCCTATAGACACAGCATTTTTGTTGCAAATCTCAGGATGACCCTTAATCTGAACACTCATAGGGTATTTTCAGAGCCACCTAATGTGTTAAAAAGAGATCAAAACCTGCTAAAATATTATATTATTAAGATGAACTTGTACTGTAGCTAGCTGATGTAAAAAAACATCATATTATTCATACTTTTTTACAAAATACATGCAAAACCTGATAATGTTGTGTGCTTTACAGACATTTTCATAAAATGAATGAATATTATTCAAAAGCACAAACTCCAGTATTACAATAAAAAATAACACATTTTGTTAAACAACTCAAAACGATAGACAAAATATATACATTATATGCATACAACCAAATAAATCATATCAATTCTATGATAATGTACATTAACTCCAAGAAACTGCAAAGTGACTAATAGTTTCACAGACATTTCAAAAGTAACCCTAAAACATGTAATTCTGTTAAAAGCACATAAAGTACAAAACATAACTGCAAATATCATGGAAATGAAAATGACCGAATTTTACATGAATTTATTTAAAAAATAACAATTTTACAAACACTTAAAATGTCTGAGAAGAATGGCATCAAAAGCAGTTGGAAACCTATAGAAACTGAAAAAAAATCACATACAGGCAATGACCAGACAAAGATAGATCCCATAGAACACCAGACACAACTGTGGATGCGACAACAAACTGATAAACTAAACATTACATTTAATGCATGGTCTAAAAACAAAAGTAAAAATGCATCTACTATGAATTAAAATATTTGAAATACATAGACATTAAAATAAATTGAGAATTAAACAATAGAATAATAAAATAATAACCAAGTAAAACAAGTATAACTACACTCTTAATTATAATTCAGATAAATTAATCATACAATTTGCATCTCAGAAAGACATATTTAAACCACTGACATTGTGGAATCTACTTCAACACTGAAAATAACTTTTTCAACTTCTCTAAATACCAGACACCTTATACCATTGACTGCTATTCTGAAAGCTACTATAGCCAGAACAGCACCAGTGAGACAAAGAGAGTGAGAAAGAAAAATTAAAAAATAGTTAAATTGCCCTAATTTAATCTTTGTTTTTCATCTAAAATAGAAATTTTTTGTCTTACACCCATGTTTCTTAAAACAAAATGTTATTTCTTTAAATGTTTCTCCATTACTTTATTGAACAACAATGGATCACCACATGACAAAAGTCAAAGTCCTGGGCAGCAGAGGAGGTGGTTGAATTGGTGAAGTGAGTGCAGGAATTTGATAATCCACGCCTGGTCATGTGGGCTTCAAATCTGGCCATGCGAATATTTGGCATGATGTGTCCAACTCTCTGAGTAATGCATGCATACATTGTGTCACAGAATCCTGCAAGGCTAAGTGGAAGATTACCAGGAAATTGTTTTACCAATTCATGCATTGCATGGAGCCTCTTCCACCATAGTACTGGGGCTAGTTTGGTATCATGAAGCTACAGCGGAGCTTGCCTCGACACAATGCAGTAACATGCAGTAAGTGACATGTAACAAAATATTACATGACAAAAGGGCTATTTTGAATTACACTGCATACTGTGTTGAATGTGGAGCAACTGTACTACTGAAATTAGCAACTGCAATCAATACTGTGGTGGGTCAGTAACTGTCTGAATGGAATGTATATGTTTTGAAAGTATGTCACAGGCAGCAGATGGCTGTTCCTTTAAGAGAATTATGACAGCTGGTGTCATTCTAACCTATAATCCCATCGGTAGGACATACTTAAGCAAGGTTTACAGCATACTGATGTCATAATGATGGGATTATCAGGTTGTATACCAATTGAAAACAGAGGTTAATAGACACTCTCCATATACTATAATTATGTTATTCCTCAGTAGGAAATATCTTACTGATGAAAATATGCAAAGTACTTTTGAATCAATAAGCAATAATAGCAGAGTATGCATTTCCAGAAAAATCAATATTTGGCCCATGTAATTAGAAATACACAACCCAAAGGCTAACTGACTTTGAACACACTCATTAAATGTACTAATTCTCAAAAACTGTATATCATTGACTATATTACTCTGCTTTTAAAATAGTAAATATTTCACTATGATAAAATGTTGTCTCCCTTTAGTTAGGTTGTTACACACCAATATAATCAACTGAGTCTAGAAATCACATGGGCCCCCCTTCCCATCAATGTGTTGCTTTTTGAACGAAATGTAAAATTGTTAAGTACTGAGATATCTTAATGTAGGTTTCATTATTGCCCCCCCCCCCATCCATTTTCTAGACATGGCACCTCTGGTTATTGCTATGTAAAGAATATGAAAGCAATTGTTGCGGTTGCCAGTCTGTTGGGACTAGAGTCGGAATGTTATGCTGGGATAACATCCTGGCTCCAGTCCCAGCTTGACTAGTTGGGGGGCAGCATTTTCTCATGGCATTGTATAATATTGCATAATCAGATACATAGGAATATTATAATAACTGAGCATCCTCAATTAGTTTTAAGGTCTAAGGCACCACTAAGGTCCCGCAGCCACCCAGGACATTAGATTATAACCATTTTCATACCAGAAAGGGACTGTTAGTAACTTCCACCTTTGAGTATGACCTGATCAAATGTGGTTGTAATGGTCAATGAAACAGCCACATAAGAGAAAAGATGCATTGTTTTTTCTCCTTATGAACAACACGGTGTTAAAGCCTCCTAGCTGGCAAAGCTGAAAACTGGCCCCAGTCCATCAACCTCCTCCACTTTTCAAAAGTTCAGCTCCTCCTCCTCTTCCAAGGATCAGAAGCAACAGCAGGAAGTGAAGGGTCCCCTTGTGAGGAGGAGGATACAGGAGGTAAATGTAAATTTTACTTACTCAGAAAAATAGAATTTGTTGGCAGAAAAGGATCACTCGGCCCTTTCACTCTGCTCAAATGGTCCCTGCCTAGTCTGTGTCCACACACCCTAATTGGTCTCAGGTGACCTTCACTCCTCCCTGCATATTCATGGTTACACTTTATTTTAGGTGTAATTAACTACACTGTAATTGTAGTGTAACTATACTCTAACTGCATTGCAATTGCAATGTGGTTGCAAGCAACAATTTACTAATACCTCCATGTCAATCCCATACATGCTTGAACCCCCCCATTGTTTTGAGCTCCACCATGTCTGCTGGCAGCCTGTTCTAGGTGTTCAACCTTTCAGCAGTAGCATTTCCTCACGTCCCTCTTAAACTTCCTCCTCTAGCTTCATCACAACTGTCTGGTCCTGGTGCTTTTTCTCATTTGAAAGAGGCTCCCCTCATGCACCCTGTTTACCCCCTTGAGGTATCTGTAGATCTCTATCATGCCCCCCTCCCTCACGCTCCTCCCTTTCAGGATGTATATGTTGAAACCCCTCAGTCTCTACTCATAAAGCTTTGAATGCAATCTCTGCACCATGTTAACTGCTCTCATCTGGACTTCCTCCACCCTGTCTGATTCCTTCTGAGGTGGGATCTCCAGAATTGGGCACTGTACTCAAGGGAGGTCTCACAAGCAAGCAATACAGTGGCAACAACACCTCCCTCTTCCTGCTGGAAATTTATATCCCTATGCATCCCAGCATCCCACTGGCTCTACTCACTTCTTTCTCACACTACTCTGCCATGTTTAGGTAATCAGACATGATAAACCCAAGGTCCCTTTCCTGATTGGCAACTGTAATTACCCCCCATCCTGCACTCAGCTCCTAGGTTCTTATGCCCTAGGTGCAAGATTTTTCACTTTTTGGCATTGAAGCCCTACTGCCATGCTATTGACTACTTTGTGAGTTTCCCAAGGTCCCTACATATTCTCTTCAACCCCTCCTGAATGTTCACCCTATTGCAGATTGTGGTGTCCTCTGCAAAAAGGCATATCTTCCCTTCCAGTTCTTCTGCAATGTCTCTTTTGAAGACATTGTAGTTGACTGATCCAAGTATTGAGCCTTGTGGCACCCTGATGGTCACTTGCCCCTCATTAGAGTGAGTTCCTTTAACCACTGCCCTCTGTTCCTATCACTTAATCAATTATTTGCCTAATTCCCCACTTTAGATCCTACCCCTAGGCTGCTCAATTTCTTTATCAGTTTTCTGTGCAGCACAATGCCAAAGGCCTTTCTTCAGTCTAGGTAGGCCACATCCACTACCCTTTCCTGATCTATTCCCTGGTCATCCAGTTGAAGAAATGATTTCAATTCATCTGGCATGACCCCCCCTAATTTATGTTGCCTTAGGTCTGTAGCCCTTTGGATTCAAGATACTCTACCAACTTTTACCTTAAAAGGGATTCTATTAATTTCCCCACCACTGATATAAAATCAACCAGCCTACAGTTGCTAGCCTCCTCCTTGCTGCAGGTATTATAGAGAGGGACCATGTCCACTCTCCTCCAGTCCTCTGCTGTCACTTCCCTGAGTACCTTTATACCCTTGGGTGCATCCCATCTGGTCCCATAGCCTTTTTCACATTCATAGCTGCAAGTCTCTTCAGGACTCTTGTTTGAAAATGGGTTTGTGTCCACTGCCTACCACATCTTTGTTCCTGCAGCTACTTGGTGGTCCATCCCCCTACCTCTACTGTGAAGAATGAGCAGAAGTACCTGTTCAGGATGTCTGATTTTTCTTGATCCCCCTGTGTAGTCTCCTCCTGCCACGTTATCCTCACTATCCTTCATCTTGCTTTCATCATCTCACTTATGTACCTGAAGAAAGTCTTATCCCCTTTAGCTACCCAGTTGTCTATCCTTTCCTCTGTCTGTGCTTTTGCTTGCCTAACTGTCTTTGCTACTTACTTCTGTTTTACTTGGTATACCTGCCTGTCTTCCTTCCTCTGAATTTCCTTATACCTCTTGAATACCATTGTTTTTCCCCTCACCACCTTGGCCACTTCCCTAAATGATCATAACAGTCTCTTTTTCATATAGATTCCTGCAGATGTACTGTCATTGCTGAAAATTTTGTGTAAGTGTACTCTGTCTGACTTCTACTTGTTCCCATGATGTTTGCTTGTATCTACTATTGTCTACATACCCTTTGTTGTAATCTCCCAGGTCGTACCTGAAAATAGGCAGCTATGCTGTCTAGTGTACCTACCCGGTAAACAAAAATTAATTAAATAAATAAATACTTTTGTTCACTTCCTTCATGCAGAGGTTTACTGCCTTAATTATGCCCTCCCTTATTTTCCCCACTGTGCCTCTACCCCTCTCTGGCAATTCCCCCTCAAGAGACAGTTTCTGAGGCAATCTCCTATTTCTTTAAAGTCCACCATCCTAAAGTCCAAGATCCTCTTCCTTGTGTGGTTTGCCACTGCTCCTGTATTAATGTTAAACCACTGTCTGCAGTGCCATCCCTAAGAGTAAGCAGAAGGTACAGCACTGCTTCATTCCTAGTGGGTTCTTTGACTAACTGCCTGAGAAGATTCCCTTGTAGGGAGTCAAGGATGGCCCTGCTTCAGTTGGAAGGCTCCAATCCACATTGGGCAGATTGAAGTCCCCAACTAGCAGCACCTCCCCTTACTTATAATCCTTATGATGGCTTCCCCAAGTGCCCTATCCAACTCCTCTTCCTATGTTGGAGGTCTGTATACCACCCCTCTACAGATAGCAGCCCCAATAGCTGTCTCCAAGATGACCCGTAGCCCTTATTTGTCCTACAGGAGCCCATGTACTTCTGTAACCTTAATGTCTCATTTGTAAGTTTTAAACAATCAAGGGACACCAAACTGGGATGCAATACTGTTATGTGTATCTTAGAAGGCATGTTATAGGAATGTATTGTATTGATGAGAAAAAGTTGTTCATAAGCCCAGAAAAAAAATAATTACTCTTTATCAATAGCTGCATGAAGCCTTTTCATTCTGCCTGGACAGTGACCAGAGATAGGGAGAAGGGACCTCAACAGTGCAGTATCCACCTCATACTACACTACACTGTCAGTTGTGAATATTTACCCTAAGTACCTATTGTGGGACTAGAACTCAGTACCTTCCAATCCTTTCACCCCACAAGCAAGTATCCTACCTACTAAGACACTAAAACTGTAATCAAAAGAAATATTGCATTCATACAGTAAGTACCACTATAGGGGCATGATAGCACCCCTATAGTTAGAGTTGAGTAGGTTTTTCAATGTTAAACCAAAATCTTTGCACCTTTCTTTTCCATAAAATTTCTAATTAATTTTTCAACCCAGTATGTCACACTTCACATTATAGCAATACAGTACAACTTTTTATACATTTTGAGACAGAAGCATAAGAGGGCCAGACAGGCAAGCTATGTACATGCAAAAAACACATGAAACATTTTAACCATTTTTGTAAATGTTAGACATGCATAGGAGTATAAATCAGGTGCCTAATAGGATCCAGTTTTGTATACAGTCAGTCAATCAATCAATCACTTTATTTGTTCAATCATGGTGGCTCAAACATCATGATTATTACAACATTACAAAAAAAGACAAATCATAAAACAAGACAAAACATCAGTTACAAGAAAGATTATTAAAAATACCATACAAATCTATTAAAAATAGCAGGATTCTTGCCATTTTATTTGAATAAATATAACTATCAAACAGTTCTACTGTGCAAATGAAGAATATAGC
The DNA here is from genome assembly GCA_016271365.2 of Neoceratodus forsteri. Taxonomy (NCBI): domain Eukaryota; kingdom Metazoa; phylum Chordata; order Ceratodontiformes; family Ceratodontidae; genus Neoceratodus; species Neoceratodus forsteri. Next base: position 1,011,172,590 of record CM028129.1, on the reverse strand, counting down.
AGTATTACATCCAGCTGTCTCACAATCAAGAACCTAATATTGTCAGGGCAATTTTAAAAAAGTGCATAACGAAAAAAACATTTTATGTTTTTGCTAATTTTTCTTTTTTTTATTGTTTATTTTTTAGCCCTGACTGTTTTTCAAGATTCAAAATCTCTTTCTCGTAACCTTTATCACAGATGCCAAAAAATAGCAATTCTTTCAGCTTCTTTAAGGGTTTGAGGATGCATCAGTATAAAGACCACATCATAGCTGGAACTTGCATAGAGTTCCAGACAACTTCTTAAAAATAAGTCTCTGGGTTTATTGAATAATGGGCAAAGCAGTACTATATGTTCTAGAATTTAAGAAAATCCTTTATTACAAGGGCACAAAATGTCTCCAGGTCCAGATTAATTATTTATGTTATTTAAATATGTATACCTTGAATTAATAATCCCAAATCTAGCCCATGTTATTAAATTTCTTTGTTCTGTATTCAAAGGTAAGTTCAGATACCGCTCCAATGAATGATTCATCTTGTTGTTTCTCAACCATTGGGCAAATTTTTGAGCTCTAATAATTTCCATATCCTGATCTATCCCTAGCTGAATGAATTTATTTTAATTCTCTTTCTATAGTGAGTAGAAATCAATACTTGCTGTTGGTAATCATTCCAAAGATGTAACATTTTGAGTTTCTCCAGACTCTACTTTAAACCCAAAATCCACGGTGAATAAAGACCATCCTCATGCCATTTGTTTTTTTTCTAAAAAAACATTTCTTTGGTATAATATTTTTATTGTTATTCTGTATCCTTATCCAATATGAAATATGAGTTAATTCCTTTAAACAATCCAATTTTAAATCTGCCCAATTCAGCCCTTACCATTGCATTTGAGGTTGAGAGTGGAACCTTAAGGAGGGCTTTATAAAAAAAAAGACAGAGGTCTTTCAAGTTCCTCAGCTTTCTCATATCCCCACACTTCAGCTCCATATAATAGAAGCAGATTAATTTTAGTCTCCTCTTCCCTTAATGCTGGGACAATAGTATTACCCCCATATTTAAAACTGAATTTTAGGAGAGTCTTTGCTATAAGTTTAGCTTTCATCATTTGTTCTTCAATATACATAGATACATAGATACATATAGATACATAGACAGTGTCGGCAGATAAGGGCCTATGGCCCACCTAGTCTGCCCATTTGAGCTTGTAAGTTCAGTTTGTTTTCCTAGAAGTCTATTTCCCCTTACCCCTGACCTCTAGAATTCCTTTATGTCTATCCCATGCATTCTTAAATCCCGTGATTGTTTCAGCCCCCACCACTTCCTCTGGCAGGGTGTTCCACTTGTCCACCACCCGTTCTGTGAAGAATTCTTTCTCATGTTTCCTCTGAATCGTCCTCCCTCCAACTTCATTCCATGCCTCTAGTCCTGAAACATCTTTTCGCTTAAAAATAGTGTTTTCCTGCACCCTGTTCCTCCCTGTAAGATACTTGTATGTCTCTATCATATCCCCTCTCCTTCCTCTCCTCCAGGGAGTACATGTTCAGTTCCTTCAACCTGTCTTCATAGGACTTGTGATGCAACCCATGCACCATCTTTGTTGCCCTCCTCTGAACCTTCTCTACCCTGTCTATGTCCTTACGTGGGTATGGTCTCCAGAACTGTACACTGTACTCCAGGTGGGGCCTCACTAGTGTCTTGTATGCGGAATTATGACCTCCCTTTTCCTGCTGGTGATGCCCCTGCCTATACATCCCAGCATCCTATTTGCTTTACCTGATGCCTTGTCACACTGTTTCTACCTTGAGGTCATCAGAGATGACAACCCCAAGATCCCTTTCCTGCTTGGTGCATGCTATATCCTCACCTCCAACTGATATATTGTGCCAGGGGTTTTGTGCCCATATGCATTATCTTGCACTTCTTTGCATTGAATTTCAACTGCCAAACCCTTGACCATTCTTCAAGTTTCTGCAGGTCCTTCTCATTCTGTCTACACCCTCTGGTGTGTCTACTCTGTTACAGAGCTTTGTGTCATCAGCGAACAGTGAAATTCTGCCTTCTATATCCTGTGCAATGTCACTGATGAAGATGTTGAATAGGACCGGTCCCAGCACTGATCCTGTGGTACCCCACTAGTCACTCTTCCCTCTGTGGAGTGACAGCCATTACCACCACCCTCTGTGTCCTGCCACCCAGCCAGTTACCTACCCACCACACTACTGTCCTGCCCACACCCATATTCCCCAGTTTGTGTAATAGTCTTCTATGTGGCACAGTGTCAAAGGCCTTGCTGAAGTCCAGATAGGCCATGTCCACTGCCCTCCTGATCCACCTCCTAGTCACCCAGTCAAAAATTCAATGAGGTTGGTCTGACATGGCCTCCCCTGGTGAAACCATGCTGCCTTGGGTCCTGTAGTCAATTGAGAACCAGATGTTCCACCAATCTCTCCTTCAGTAGTGCTTCCATGATCTTCCCACTACCGAGGTGAGGCTGACTGGTCTGTAGTTCCCTGCTTCCTCTTTGTTCCACTTTTGTATAAGGGGACTACATCTGCTGTCCTCCAGTCTTTGGGTACCTCCTGTTTCCAGTGATTGGCTGAACAGGATAGCCAGAGCTTCAGCCACCACCTCTCTTAGTTCTTTAAGGACCCTGGGGTGCACCCATCTGGCCCCATTGCTTTATCAGCTCTTATTACTTCCAGTTCCTTCAGGACCCTTTCTGTGTAAAGGGACTGTGTCCATTTCTGCACCATTCTCACCCTTGTACTCCCTTCAGACCCATTACCTCTTCCTTAGTAAAGACTGAGCAGAATACCTGTTCAATATGTCAGCTTTACTGTTGTCATCTCCACGCTGCTCCCATCCTCCCTCTTCAGTCTCACTATCCCTCCCTTTGTCCTTCTTTTTCCTTATGTACCTGTAAAAGGTTTTGTCCCCTTTAACCACTGATTTTGCAATGTGTTCTTCTGTCTGAGCTTTGGCTTCACTTACTGACTTCCCTGCCTCCCTTTGTTTCTCCTGGTACTTCTCCCTATCCCCTTCTGCCTGTGTCTTTTTGTATTGCCTGAATGCAATCTTTTTGGCTTTCACTTTCTTTGCTACCTCTTTGGAAAACCATAATGGTCTCCTCTTTCTTTTCCTCTTGCTAACCTGTTAATGCATAATTCTGTTGTTCTTATAATCCCCATTTTAATACTGCCCACTGTTCCTCAATCCCTGATTCCTGTCCCATTCCCTTAATGCCTCTTTCAAGCATCTCCCATTTTCCCAAAGTCTGCCCCCTAAAATCCAGGATACGTGTTTTTGTGTGGTTTGGTTCTGCTCTTTCTGTGATTTCAAACCACAATGACTGGTGGTCACTGTTACCCAGGTGCTCCCCACTGTTACCCCATCACACTGTCCCTGTTTGTGAGACAAAGGTCCAGTATTGCCTTCTGCCGAGTTGGTTCCATGACCAGTTGCTTGAGGAAGGCACCCTGAAGGAGTCCAGGATAAATCTGCTCCTAGTTGATGCTGCTGCTGGGATGCTCCAGTCCATGTCTGGTATATTGAAGTCTCCAACCAGTGCTACCTCACCCTTGTCTGCCATCCTTTGGATGGCTAGCATCAACTCCTATCTGTTTCTTCCTCCTGGGCTGGTGGTCTATAGACCACACCTGTGCGGATGGCTGGCCCCATTTTCCTTTCCAGCTAACCCACAGTATCTCTCCCCATTTGTTCCTCCTGGATCTGTGTGGCCTTATGTCATTTTTCACATACAGTGCCCTCCTCCTCCTTCCTGCCTGCTCTGTCTCTTCTGAATATGTTGTAGCCAGGTATGGCCATCTCCCAGTCATGGTTATCATTACACCAGGTTTCAGTGATGGCCACAATGTCCAGGTCTGACTGTACCATGACAGCTCCAGATCTTCCATCTTGTTGCTAAGGCTCCTGGCATTTGCACACAAGGCTTTCCATGATTTGACCTCCTAGACTGCTTCACTGTTCTACTCCAGCCCCTTCCTTGGTTGTCATTTATCCCTGGTTCTCCTTGCTGTCTGCCCTTCTGCTGAATTTTGCCCTTTTCTGCTTATCCACCTTTTGGACACTAATCTCCATCTTTTGCACACTGCTTTGCAGAGATAGCCACTCCTCTGGTTCACTGGTTCCATTACTAGCTGTGGGGGGTGAGCAGTAGGTATCATCCTTGCTGGCCTGCCACCCCTTTGCTAGTTTAAGTGCGTCAATGTAGCATTTAAACTTATCATTGAGTGCTTGATTCCCTCCAGGATGGATGCAGGCCATCAGGCTTGAACAAACCTCCATCCCTCCAGATGGGTCCCCAGTCACCAATGAATCAAACCCTTCCTCACAGCACCAGTTCTTCAACCATGAGTTAAATTCCTGGTGCATGCACTCCTATGCTCTCCTTGCCTCTCACAGGTAGTACTTCTGAGAAGTGACAGAAGTAGCTACTTGCTTGAGACCCCTCCCCAGTTTCCTAAACTCTTCCTGAACTTCCTTTGGCTCCCCATTTGCCAAGTCATTAGTACCTAGGTGGATAATGACATCCAGCTCACCCTCCTGTCTTGCCTTCCCAGTGATCCCCAGTATCTTCCTTCCATCCCTCCATGCCGTGGCACCTGGTAGGCACCTCACCTCCCTGTCCTCCCCCTTCTGTGTTCCTAGCAAATATGTGTTGATCAGGAAGCTGAGGAAACTAGTTTTACCCCCAAATAACAATATTATTTTATCACCTCAATACTTTCTTGCCCTTTTGAACATTTAAGTTTATTAACATTTTTAAGATAGTTCCCAAATATTACTATCTTGGCTTTATTAATGTTTGCTTTTAGTTCAAGGGAGTTGCATTTCTTGAAAAAAAAATAGTCTATTTTTTGCATTCCATCTCTAGTTAAAAACAAAATCACAACATTATCAGCATATGCCAATGAATGAACCAGTAAATTATCTATTCTAGGGGAGTCTAGTTCTTCAGTATCAGAAAATTCATGTAATGAATTGATATAAAAATGAAACTAACGAACAACCCTGCTTCACCCCTCTTTTTGTATTAAAGAATGGGGTTAAGGAGCCCTTATAATCATAGCTGATTGCTGTAGAGGTATCTGAATATAAACGTTTAATTAACTTAAGTAATGATAAATCTATACCTTTTCCCAAAGCAGTTCACATAAAATTTGTCTGTTTATAGAATCAAACACTGCAGAAAAATCTATGAATAATGCAAATAGTTTGGCCCCCCTCAAAAAAGATATACTTCTCCATAAAATGGCTCAAGCAAAAAAATGTTGTCAATTACAGAATAGCCCTCCCTGAATCCGGCTTGAAACATAGAAATCTGGTTGTTAGAATCTGTCCAATTTATCAATCTGTTTAATAACAATCTCTTGGAAATCTTTGCATTTATATCCAAAAGACTGATTGGTCTAACGTTATTTGGTAAATAAATTGAACCCTGTTTATAAATCAGAACAATTATGTTGTGTTTCCAAGAGACTGGTATATAATTCTGAGATGAGCATAAATTAAAACAAGCATTTGTCAATGCCAAATGTTTGCTTGCTGGTATTAGCATTGGAAATGCAGGAGTTACAGGGATGCAGAATAGGAATGGCAGTGAAGTATTGAACTTCACGCCAACCCCACCTCCACCCTGCAGAGATGGACAGGCACTGGCATATGCGTTTGGGTCATCACCCATAATGTTCATGCCATTTCACTTCACCCTATCCTGCAGACACCAACATGTGTTGAGGTGTGCCTTGGGTGTTCGGCTGTACAGTCACCCCATTCCCTAAGGACATACACTGAAATGGGTGCAGTATAGCAGAACAGGGTGAACTGTGGGGCCGAAGAGTTCAAGGCACACCTCAGTGCCTGTCACTGTCTGCAGGGTGATGGGGGTGGAATGGCATGAGCATTATAGTCGGCAATCCAAAGGCACGCCCTTGATGCCTGTCAGTCTGTATAGGGTGGGACATTATGGTTAGACACCCTAACACCCTGGGTGTTTGTTGGTATTTACACTACAAATTTTCAACCTGACCTTTTAGTGACCCCCACCTCATGAAAGCATTTAGGACCTGTTCTCATGAACAGTGGCACTGTGATTTTGTTAATGTGCCTCGAACTTTGAGTTCCCACAGTGACCATACCATTCTGCGCCAGATGTATGAAAGCACAGATCGGGCAGGATGTGAAAAATGACAGCTGTACCATTCATAGGGAGCTGTGAAGAGATGGCAATGTTGAAAATCTGTAGTGAAAATATTAAAAATACTTGAACTTCCAGGCTTATCTGGCAAATGTGCAATGCATGTGCATAACACAGTCATTTAGTGGAATTTTTTCTTCACATTTTCAACATAGGCATTTTGTGACCTCTGCTCATGAAGTGTCACTATGATTTCCCTAATCTGTCCTAAACATTGATTTCCCACAGCTACCACGCTATTCTGTGCCTGATGTGTAAATGCATATTTCAGGCAGGATATGAAAAATGACAGCTGTATTGTCCATGAGGAGATGTGAAAAAATGCCAATGTTGAAAATCTGGAGTGAAAATATTACAAATGCGCCTAATTACTAGGGTGCGTGGAAACTACACAATGTACACTCGTAACACAGTCATTTCATGGACTTTTGTCACTAAATTTTCAATATAGGCATTTCTGCACCTCTGCTCATGAACAGTGTCACTGTGATTTGTTTTTAATCTGTCCTGAACACTGGCTTCCCACAGCGATCATGCTATTCTGCGCCGGAAGCGTGAAATCACATTTTGGCCAGGATGTGAAAAATGACAGCTGTATAGTTCATAAAGAGGTGTGGAAAATGCCAGTGTTGAAAATCTGGAGTGAAAATATTACAAATTCATGAAGTTACGAGCATGCATGGAAACTGTGCAATGCACGCTCATAAAACAGTCATTTTTTGGATTTTTTTTTTATCCAAATTTGCAACATTGGCTTTTTGAGAGCCCACCTCATTAACACTGGCACTGTCATTTTCATTAATCAGTCCCAGAAGATGATTCCACGCAGTGACCACAAAATCCCCTTTTGGGACTGAATAATACCATGACAGTGCCTGAATTCATGAGGGGGGTCCCAATAACCCCATGCAGGGTGTTATTTAACTCTAAAAATTGATTAGCATTTTGCTCATAAAAGTGCTAAAACATTGTAAAAATGCATAGCACTTATCTCTTTGTGTTTATCAAACATGACACCTCTAGAAAACCTATATAAATACTTTCTGTACAGTTAGTATTGTCCCAGGAAAAAAAACTGCTAATCAATTATTTAAAACCCTGCCATGTTGAAAATTTGGTGCCAAAATTCCCAAAATGCCTGAGATATGCACCAAAGTTGAAAAAACCCTATTTATGCCATTATACAGCTTACCGGCATTTCTTCAGTTCACAGTCGGCTTTGAGGAGAGCAGACACGTTTCCGGTCTACCAAAGATCATCGCGTCAGAGTTCAGAGGTAAGTATGGGGTGAGCGGGGTGTGGGGAGGTCAGGTGCGCAGTGGGTGGGTGGGTGCGGGTTGGGAGGAGAGGAGGCGACGGCATGGGACCATTTCCTTTGTTTTAGGGAGATAAAAAAAGAAAAAAGACATCTCAGGAAGGTGTTTTTTTCCAGGCTAGTTAAAACACACTGGGGAGGGCTCTCAGTGTGCCACCTACCACAGGGGTGGGGTACCAAATTCAATGGGATTGGCCCCGTTGGCAAAGAATGATTGTTTGGGGGGGCCACAATGCCGAGGGGGATTGGGCACCCCCTCAGCACACAACAAATGGAGGAGGGGTTACATCATGCCGACAGGGAGTGGGCTCCCCTGTCAGCAAATTAACTGGGTCGGGGGCTGCCAATAGGGGGATTCGCCACCCCCATTCATCTTTCATGAGGCCAAGAGGAGGCGGCAATCTGCTGCCATGTTTACTTAATTGTTAGACTTGGGAAGGTACCGCCCTGCAATGATGCTTCACTCCCTCATTGCAGTGGAATGGCTGATGCTGCAATGATGAGGTGACCCCTTATTGCAGCGGTGAAAATGTTTCTACTTGGTGTCACTTTTGGAGACCAGTGTCATTGGCACACTGTGCCTCCATTGGTCCACCAGTGCCAAGCCCCCAAATGCAGTGCCTCTGTTGGCTTCCCAAATGCCGCACCTCCACAACCCACTTCTCTCCAAAGCTGCTGCATAATGTTTCTTATGCATGCATGCAAGCAAACAAAAAAATGAGTTAAAGTTGGAACCCAAAAACCTTTATGTTCTTTATGAAACTTCAGGAGGAATAAAGTCAGGGCCGGGAGCTTTATTATTTTTCAAAGAAAGTATTATCACCTCCACTTCATCTGTTGAAAAGACAATTGGGGATTCTGTTGGCCATTCCTGGTCTTTAATTTCATCTCCACATGATGTTAATGCTGGTACTTTAAAACAAATTTCCCCATAATGTTTCACCCATTCCTCCTTTGGAATATATACAATCAAGGATGGGTGTGCTTGGTTTGTTCCTAAAGCCACCATGCTCCAAAAGGTTTTTGTATGTCTCTGACAGATAATATTATACATTGAATCCCAATTTTTATATAAATGACTCTGTTTTTTTATATTCTAAAAATTTCCTGTATTGTTTTCTAGCTGTATTTAATATGTTATGATTTATTTTTGTTGGATATATTTTAGCCCACTTACTTAACTTCCTAAGTTTCCCCTTTTCGTTCTTACATTCAGAGTCAAACCAAGTTTTTGTTTGTACATTTGGATTATTATTGTTAGTACAGTAAATTGCATTCTTAATCTGTTGGTTGAGTTGACATAAAATCAAATCAAAATTTTGCATATTACCTAAGTAACAATATTGTTTTGAGTTAAGGAGTCTTTTACAATTCCTCAGATTTTCCCTGACTGCCTCCCCTAAAATGTAATTATGTTTTAGATGTTGTTTTCCCACTGAACTAAGTTGTGCTAAAGGTGTACCACTTTCTAATTGAGACTTATATTCATCAGTAACCTTAATATATAAGCTCATTGGAGCACGGTAGCTCTCTGTTCTTGTTTGAATTTTGAGGTATTTAAACTTCTCATAATTTTCAGGGTTAATTAAAATATAATCAATAGTACTTTGCCCATTTGAAGAACAATAAGTGGTTTCTCCTACTTTATCACCCTCCAGTCTGCCATTCAGAATTAAAAAAGCATTCTCATCAATAAATGTTATTAAATTTTTCCCTTGTTCATTGGTCCCTATATCTTTACTTTCTCTATAATTACAGTCCTTTATATGCATCTGAGCCTTCAAAATATTAAGGCTATCAGATTTAGCAATGCAAGAATTGAAGTCTCCTGAAATCACAAAGATACCTTGTGGGAATTTTAAGTACTGTGAATTAATATCCGCTGATAATAAATTCCAACTATTTACATCACTGTTTACCGAGTTTTTTTGGGGGAAATAAACATTAACAAAATTAAAAAGTACTCTAGTCCACCATATTATTATAATGATATAATTTGTAGTGCTTTTAAATAGTTCAATAATTTCAAGAGAGGGATTGATTTTAATACTGATTGCCAAACATAGAAACAGAGACTTTGATGGCAGATAAGGACCACTTGGCCCACCCAGTCTGCCCATTTCCCTACCTACTGGATAAGCTGCAGATTCTAGTTAACCAACAGCCTACTTCCTGCAACCCCCCACTATAGTTGCCTTGTGTCTGTCCCATGCATGTTTGAATTCTCCCACTGTTTTAGACCCAATGACCTCCTCAGGAAGGCTGTTCCATGTATCCACCACTCTCTGTGAAAAAAATTTCCTCACATTACCCCTGAGCTGTCCCCCCTCTATCTTTAAATTGTGCCCCCTTGTTCTTACACATCTCTTTTTCTGAAAGATGCTACCCTCCTGGACTTTGTTGATTCCCTTGAGGTACTTGAATGTTTCTATCATGTCCCCCGTCCTCCTTTCATCAAGAGTATACATATTAAGCTCTCTCAGTCTCTCTTCATATGGTTTCTGCTGCAGACCTGCACCATTTTAGTTGCCCTCCTCTGGACTGCTTCCATCCTGTCTGTGTCCTTGCGTAGATGAGGTCTCAAAACTGCACACAGTACCCAGATGGGGTCTCACCAACTTTCTGTATAGAGGGATAACCACTTCCCTTTTTCTACTTGTGCCCCCTTCCTATGCATCCCAGTATCCCCCTGGCTCTCCTTACTGACTTTTCACATTGCTTACCCACCTTTAGGTCATCTGATATGACTAACCCTAGGTCCCTTTCCATTTTTGTTGTTGTTAGTACCTCCCCTGCTATTGTGTACTCTTCTCCTGGGTTTTTGTTTCCCAGGTGCATTACTTTGCACTTCTTTGCATTGAATCTAAGTTGCCATATGTCTGACCATTCCTCCAACCTTGCCAAGTCCCTTCTCATTTTTCTACCTCCTCTTGTGTATCAACTCTGTTACAGATCTTTGTGTCATCTGTAAAGAGGCATACCATTCCCCAGACCCTCTGCAATGTCACCTATAAAGATGTTAAAGAGGACTGGACCCAGTACTGAGCCTGAGGTACTCCATCAGTACCCTTTCTTTGGAATGTGTTCCATTCACTATACCTTCTGTGTCCTGTTGTGCAGCCAGTTTGCTACCCAGGCTACCACCCTGGGACCCACTCCCAGGCTGGCTAACTTGATTATTAATCTTTTGTGGGACTGTGTCAAATGCCTTGCTAAAGTCTAGGTAGGCCATATCCACAGCCCTCCCTGGTTTATTACTTTGGTCACCCAGTCAAAGAAATCAATTAGATTCATCTGACATGACCTTCCTGCTGTAAATCCATGCTGCTTTGGGTCCTGTGCCCTTCAGCCTCTAGGTACTCAACAATTCTTTCTTTCAAGTGATTCCATCATTTTCCCTACCACTGAGGTCAAACTTACAGGTCTGTAGTTTCCTGCTTCTGCCTTGCTCCCACTTTTGTGAAGGGGAATCACATCTGCCATCCTCCAGTCCTCAGGTACTGCCCCATCCTGCCATGATTTGTTAAAAAGCGTGGTCAGTGGTGTCATTAGGTCCTCCCTTAGTTCTTTTAGGATTCTGGGGTGAATCCCATCAGGACCCATTGCTTTGTCCACCTTGAGTTTTAGGAGTTCTTTCAGAACTCTTTCTTCTGTGAATGGACTGGTGTCAACCACCCTACCCACAGTGCTTCTATTGTCTGGTTTAGGTAACTCCTCCTCATTTTCTTTTGTGAATACTGAGCAAAAGTATTCATTCAGTATCTCTGCCTTTTCACTGTCTCCCTCTGCCCACCTCCCCTCTCCTTTATTAATCTTTACTATCCCTCCCTTAGCCTTTCTATGCTCCCTAATGTACCTATAAAAGGTTTTATCCCCCTTCTTAACTGAGTTAGCTATTTTTTCCTCAGTTTGGGCTTTTACTAGTCTGACTGCCTTCCCCACTTCTTTCTGCTTTAATTCATACAGTTCCCTGTCGTGCTCCTTCTGTGATTCCTTACACTTTTTGAATGCAGCCTTTTTCTCCTTAACCTTCCCTGTCACCTCTTTTGAGAACCATAGTGGTTTTTTACTTCGCTTTGTTTTCTTTATTTGTTTCACACAAAGGCTTGTTGCCTCTATGATGGCAGTTTTGATTTTTCTCCATTGTTCTTCCAACCCTCCTTTTTGGTCATTTGCTAGTGGATTTTTTAGGTATTCACCCATTTTGCCAAAGTCAGCCCTTCTGAAGTCCAGTATCCTTGTTTTTGTATGGCTTATCTCCATGGTTGTGCTCATTGTAAAGCACACTGTGCAGTGGTCACTTGTTTCCAGATGTCTACTGACTTCTAAATTTGTGATCCTCTCTCCATTTGAGAGTACCAGGTCTAGTATTACTCCCTCCTGAGTGAGTTCCAACACTAGCTGTCTAAGGCCTGCCCCCTGCAGGGCATCGAGAATGACCCTGCTCTTGGATGTGGCTGTAGTACATGTTATCCAGTTAACATCTGGCATATTCAGGTCCCCCATCAACAGTATCTCCCCTCTTTTTCAGCCATTTTGAGAAAGTCCTCAATCATTTTGTTGTCCATTTCCTCTCCTTGAGACGGGGGTCTGTATACAACCCCTGTGCAGATTGTGATGCCATTCCCTGTCTCTAAAGTGACCCAGAGTGCCTCTTGTCCTCCTCCTTTACTTTTTAGTTCTGTAGCTTTGATCTCTTCCCTTATGTATAGAGCTACTCCACCTCCTCTTTTACCTTCCCTGTTCCTTCTGTAGATTGTGTACCCTGGTATGTTGACATCCCAGTCATGGTTCTCAGTATACCATGTTTCCATGACTCCCACAATATCCAATTGTTCATCTTCCATCAGGGCTACTAGCTCAGAAAGCTTGTTTCCCAGACTACGGGCATTGGTACTCATTGCCCTCCATTTAATGTTGGCTTTATCCTTTTTTTCCCTCATCCTTGCTCTTATTGTCCTTGTCTACTTTTCCATTTACCCCTGTCCTGTCCTGTGTTGAGCTCTGTACCTCAGTGTTTACCTTACTACCTGCCATGTTTTGTGGGGGGGGAGGCTTGAAATTTTCTGCCTTTTATCAGCGCCTCCCTCCTTGGCTAGTTTAAAAGCTTGCCAAGGAAGCATTTAAACCTATCACCTAGGAGCTTGGTTCCCTTCATGGACAGATGCAGACCATCATGCCAGTATAGACCTTTATCTCTCCAAACCCCCAGTAGGTCTATCCAGCTTTTTCATTTTCTTAGCTGGGTTTGTGATAGTCTTATGTCCATTTAAATTAACCTCTCCCATGCCCGAGCCTCCTGGAAAAATATTATGTTGTGAGAATTTACAAAAATCACAGCACTCCTGATCCTTCATGATACCAGCAAAACCTGCTACATTCCAGGATAAAAAGTTACAATTCCATGAAACAATGTTAGAGTCTTCCAAAGAAATCCCCCTCTCCACGATTATGTTATCTATTACCTCATGTCATTGGGTTGTCTCCAATGTATAAGGTATCCCTTGTGGGAGATCATTCAGGTCAACCAACAGCAACCCATCACTATCAAAACTCTTCCTATTCACCATCAACAATGAATAAATTGCAAAATGTTCACAATACACATCTATTTGAGATTCTTGGTTTTTCAAGGCTATTCTATTGGCATCGTTGATGTGTTTTTTTTTTCCTGTTTCCAAATTCAATTTTGAGGCAATCAAAGCATTACTATAAGATAAAAGAACTGCCTTATTTTCCACAGGTAAGTGTGTCAGGTAGATATGCCAAAGAATGCCAGCACATATGCTTATGGCCAAATCAGCCTGATCACATGGGCTTGAGGCGAGCAAAAATTAAAAATTTTGTTCTGAATTAACTTTTCCAATTTCCTGAATACTACAAGTGTTTTATATATATTTTTAAATATTTTTAAATGTAATCTGTGTACTCCAATGTCTTCAATAATTCAACTATCAAAGTACAAAAATCGGGGCCCAGAAACTGCACCTCAAACAAAACCCATCAGAAACATTGACATAAAGGGAATCAGATAGGTTAATCAGAAACTTTAAAAGAGACACAAAATGTTTTAAAATTCAGTGTTTAACTATTATTTAGTGTCTATACATAAATACAGAATCTATACATAAAACACAAGTACAATTCACCGATGAGTTGAAGGTTATCTCATAGTGAGGAAAAAAATAAAGCTTCTATGCAGGTACTTGTCACACGGCTGAAAAATCAGCCATCTACTATAACCCTATCTACTTTCTCTACTTTTCTCAGAAACAGGGATTCTGCCAGTCTGGGAGAGGGTGGAAGATGAATGGAAGGTCAGAGAAGGGGAGATGGGGAGCTAAACATGTGGCTCAAGGGTTGGTGCCAGGAAAAGGGACACAAATCTGTAAGGAACTGGCAACAGTTTTGGGAGTGAAAGTTCTCTAAATTTGATTAACTGCATCTGACTAAGGAGGGAGTCAGTGCATTGGGGCAGAGGTTTGACATCTTTGCAGAATATTTAAACTAGCAAATGGGAAGAGGGGTGCAGCACCCCATATGTTGAATGGGAAGAACACCTCTCCCCCCTCAGCTAGTGGTCAAATGGGAGTTCAGTATGTTTGTAGTTTATTTGCCTCACCAGGTAAGGAAAAAGGTACGGCTCCCCATACAATGCACAGGGGAAATGCTAGACCTCACCCAACAACTAACACGCTGAAATCTGGCCAATGGAAAATCATGTACACAAATGCTCACTGTCTGAGAAACAAGATCCCAGACCTGCAGGCAATAATGACAGAGGCTAAACTGCACATAGTAGCCATCAGCAAGACATGATCTACCAGTAACCACACTTGGGAGACTTCAGTACCTGGCTATGTACTGTTAAGATGAGACAGAGATGCAAAAAGGGGGGAGTGACCCTTTATGTCAATGAAAATATCAAAGCTACAGAAATTCAGAATAGACATAAGGAGCCAGAAGAACTGTGGGTCACCCTGGAAACAGGAAAAGGGACAGCCACATGAACTGGGGTTGTGTACAGGCCACCAGACCAGGGGGAGGACACAGACACATTACTGTTAGAAGATATACAAAACATGACAGCTAAAGGGGAGGTTCTGATAATGGGAGATTTCAACATGCCAGATACAGATTGGTCAATACCAGCAGGAACATCTGCTAGAACTAGACACATGGTGGATTCCCTGCAGGGGGAGGGACTCAAACAACTGGTACAACAACCCACAAGGGACAGGACTATCCTAGATCTAGTACTGACTAACAGGGAAAGGATCACAGATCTCCAGGTAGAAGGTCACCTGGGGGCCAGTGACCATCCCATGGTATGGTTCAATTTGGCCACTAGAACTAGATCATCCCATTCCAAGGTAAAAATATGGGACTTCAGAGGAGCTGACTTTGATAAGATGACCAACAGAGTTAAGCTAGCTCTGGCAAAATGAAATACAGGTGAGGGGTACAGGCAAAGTGGGCAAGCATTAAAGATGCAATACTTGAAGCAACATCCCATTGTGTTAGAGAGAAAACGAAGTGCAAAAGAAGAAGAAAATCACTTTGGTTCTCAAAAACAGTAGCAGAAAAGGTCAGAGCCAAAAGGCTGGCCTTCAGGAAATATAAGGGAACACAGCAGGATGAAAATAGGGAGGCATATCAAACTTCCGTAAGGGAAGCAAAGAAGGCAGTAAGGCAGGCAAAGGCCCAAACTGAGGAAACACTAGCACAAACAGTAAAAGAAGGTGACAAGACTTTCTATAGATACATCAATGAAAGGAGAAAATCTAGAGGGGGCACTGCTAAGATCAAAGGAAATAAGGGGGCATGTGAGGAGGAGGACCATGTAAAAGCATCTATCCTAAATAGATACTTCTGCTCAGTATTTACTGAAGAGAAGGTAGGGCAAAGGCCCACAGCTCAGCACCATGAACACGGAGGGAGGGAGGTGTGCACTAGTTCCTTCACAAAAGAAAGGGTTCTACAAGAGCTCAATAAGCTCAGGGTGGACAAGGCAATGGGGCCTGATGACATACATCCCAGGGTACTAAAGGAGCTAAGGGTGAAACTAGCAGAGCCATTATCAGAACTGTTTAGTGAGTTTCTGAGCACAGGAGAGGTCCTGGAAAACTGGAGAAGGGCTTATGTGATCCTGCTCCACAAGAGTGGAAACAGGGAGGAGGCAGGGAACTATAGACCAGCCAGTCTTACCTCAGTAGTGGGCAAGATTATGGAGGCACTCCTTAAGGAAAGGATAGTGCAACACCTGGAATCCATAGGCATGCAGGATCCAAGACAGCATGGGTTTACAAAAGGAAAGTCAAGTCAAACTAATCTCATAGATTTCTTTGACTGGGTAACCAGAGTGGTGGACCAAGGTGGAGCAGTTGATGTTGCCTACCTTGACTTCAGCAAAGCTTTTGATACTGTTCCATATAGAAGATTGATTAATAAGCTGGGTAGGCTGGGGGGGTCAGAAGTTGGTCAACTGGGTGGCAAACTGGTTGACGGGCAGAAAACAGATAGTGGTGTTAAATGGTATACAGTCAGAAGAGATGCAAGTCATAAGTGGGGTAGCTCAGGGATCAGTCCTGGGGCCAGTCCTCTTCAATATCTTCATCAGTGACATTGCAGAAGGACTAGAGGGTAAGGTTTGTCTGTTTACAGATGACACCAAGATCTGCAACAGAGTAGATGATCCAGATGGGGTGGGCAGAATAAGAAGAAATCTGGATAGACTAGCAAAATGGTCGGAAGAGTGGCAACTGGAGTTTAACGCAATGAAGTACAAGATCATGCACATAGGGAAGAGAAACCCAAAGCCACCTATAGGCTGTGAGGGGAGTTGCTGACAGTCACAAGGGAAGATACTTGGGCATCATCATCACTGATGACCTGAAATCATCCAAGCAGACCACTAAAGCAATAGGTAAGGCTAGGGGGATGTTGGGGTGTATTAGTAGGGGTATCACAAGTCAGAAGAGGGAGGTAATAATCCCTCTTTACAAGACACTGGTTAGGCCCCATCTGGAGTACTGCGTGCAGTTCTGGAGGCCACACCTTCATAAGGACATTATCCAAATTGAGGCAGTCCAGAGAAGGGCAACCAAAATGGTGCAGGGACTGCATCAGAAAACATATGAGGACAGAGTAATGGAGCTCCATATGTATACCCTAGAGCAAAGGAGGGAGAGAGAGGTGATATGATCAAAACATTCAAACACCTTAAGGGCATTAACAAGGTGAAAGAGTCTCACATGTTTCAGTATAAGAAAAATAGCAGGACAAGAAGACACAGCATGAGATTAGAGGGAGGCCAATTAAGGGGTAATGTGAGGAAGTTCTTTTTCACAGAAAGGGTGGTGGATGCATGGAACGGCCTACCTCAGGAAGTGGTAGATATGAATACAGTGCAGGGCTTCAAACAGGCATGGGATAGGCATAAGGGAGCAATACAGATGAGTATGAATAGATAGGCCATTGACAGAGCAAAGGCCGATGGCGCATTCATAAGGCAGAAAAAGAAATGGGCAGACTGGATGGGCCTTGCGGTCCTTATGCACTATCAGCTTCTATGTTTCTATAGGGTAAAATAGATCAAAAACTCTTCTCTAATTCTCTAGTCAGGCTCTGACTCTGACTCTGGTTCTGGATTCCCCCAGCCACAATTCAAGATCATGAATCTGATTGTTGGAGAACACCACTTTGCCTGTTTCCCCAGCAGAGTGCTCTCCCAGTAGTTGACTCGCCCGAAGAGCCCCCATCTCTCTGTTCAATCCAGTAGTCTCCCACCATCAAGACATTTTTCCTCCTGCAAGAGAGATTGAAAAACACTGGGAACACACAGCAGTAAGATAGTCTGGCACAAGAAAGTCCAGTAAGGCTGTGTTTTTAAGGCAACAGTGACATACCTGTGCAAAAATATATGCAAGCTTAAACACAATCCCTGCTTCAACCGCTACTCCTCAGTAAGCATAGCGTGCAGCTGCCATCTTGCCAACTCCCTGTATACAGTCAACAAATGCCCTACTATTACTTAAGCTGTATATACAACACATTGCACCTAGTCCAGTGGTGCCTAGGCACAACTGCTTCACCTCACTGGCTTGATGTAGCTATGAAATACATGATATCTGGGTAAAGAAAGGGGACCTGGAATATTACACACCACTAACTATGAGGCTTTCCTGATAGATACACAATCTAGGGGGAAAAAAGATGTCCCCAGTATGGTCTATGTGGCAGGTGCCCATGATGGATCCTCTTTAACTATTTTTGTGTATCTGTAGGGAGTTAAGTCTGAGAGTGAATAATCATGGACTGCTTGGGTGGGAGGGGAAGGGAACATATAAGAGAGAGAGAGAGAACAGCATCGGAGGTGCTATACCTTTTTGATATCGTGGGTAGGGGTACCCCCCAGTGTTTCAAAGGAACTAGTCTGCAGAAAAAGGTATGCCAACTGTATGGTGACACCACTACAGTGAACATGTCAATGCTGACAACATCAACAGTTCACTGTAATGGTCTGCCCGGGACCCCGGCACTCTGTCTCCTGGTCCTGCACCCCCTCTGTGAATCAACTCTGACTCAGAGTTGGAATCTTTTAGTGCAGGGGGTGCAGGGGCAGAGCCCCCCCTCATAGGAGGTTTGAAGGGTAAAGCCCACTGACAGAAAAACAGCCAGGAATGTCTGCCAGATGTATGCTAACTGCAACTTGTGGTCAACATAAATCCATCGCTGTGATGTTGGTCGACAACACAGTTATCGAACTGGCATCGTAGAGCCACAGGGGAAAAAAAACTTCTGGATCCGTTAGATGTGGAGGTTGTCATTAAATGTTGTTGAGTAGAGAGGTAAGGATATTGCCTTCTGTAAAGTGTTCACCTGGCTGGGAGGAGATTGATCCCCTGGGATATCTGATAGTGTACTAGTGGTGGTTCACATATTTTGACAAAGAACCTTAGTGAACAAACACCAAGGCAAGGATTACTCCAAAGGGCACTGGCCGGGAAGCCAAGTTTCAAAGAACTACAAAATCACACATACCCCCATAATGCAAAGCATCATGGGCTGCATATACAGATCACCACAAAATATTATGCTGGTTCAACTTTAAGCAGAACTGCATGGTGGCAAAAGGCCTCTCACACATAATACAACCAGCTACCCTAAGTTGGTCTATCTGGGTTGGGTTGTGGTGAGCCCAATAAAACCAAAAAAAAAACTGAAAGACAAAGAATTTTGGTGTGCAAGCACCAAGGCAAGGGTTACCCTAAAGGGTATTGGCCGGAAAGCCAAGTTTCAAAGAAATACAAAATCATACTTACCCCATTATGCAAAGCATCATGGATTGCATATGCAAATCACCACAACCCAACCCAGATAGACCAGTTTAGGGTAGCTGGTTCATTCCACTGGGGTGTCATACAGATGAGGCACACTGATGAGTCCTGGTGAGACAAAAGATGTGTCTGTGTCTTCTGGTGGCACCCTTTGCATACTGTGTGAGAGGTCTTTCGGCACCATGCAGTTATGCTTAAAGTTGAACCAGCATAATATTTTGTGGTGATTTGCATAAGCAGCCCACAATGCTTTGCATTATGGGAGTCCGTGTGATTTTGTGTTCCCATATTTTGTTGCACTCCTGGAGAATGCCCATTGCAATGTGAGCTGTGTTTTCATATTTAGCCATCTGTAAAAGTAGGATTTCCCATTCCTGAAAGGTGGTGTAGCTGGGTCTTTCCAATGATGGAGGATGACCATCCTGGCTGCCATGAATGCCCCTGTCAGCCATAGAAGTTGAGACAAGGAAATGGAGAGGCCCACTAGTGGAATACCCAGGAGAACAAGGGAAGGGTCTCTGTATACCAGGTGGGGGACTGTAAGTTTGCAAGTGTTCCACACTCTAGTCCAGAACTCATCCAGGAGAGGGCAAGCCCACAAAATATGTGTGAGAGAGGTCTGAAGTGAGGAACACCGCCAAAAATCACTGGAATTCTTGAGCCCGGTTTTATAGAGCCATGGGGGTCGACAGGCCTTATGGAAGACCTTAAATTGGAGTGTCCTGGCCCAAAGTTCCCATGAGGCCTTATAGGTGGTAACCCAGATGTGTTCCTACTCTTCATCTATGACAAAAAGGCCAAGTTCCTATTCCCACTCAGGTCCACTAGTGGCGACTACAGAAAGAGGGCACACTGAGTTCATTTTTTTATATTGTTTTGTAAACTGCCAAAGAAAGTCCAAATGATCTATCCAGGATTCTAGAGTTGATTCTGTGGTGCATAGCAAGTCACTTATTTGGAGGTACTTCCAAAACGGAGTGAGGAATTTGATATTTCACTTTTAGCACTGCGAATGAGTAAAGGGTACCTGTCTGTGGGTGACAAAGCTCTCCTAGTGTAAGAATTCCTTGCGCATGCCAGTTTTTCTGATCAATCACTTGGGCATCAATGGTAAAGGTATGTTTTTTGACAAATGTGTCTGTTCCAGACATTCGCAGCACACCATCCCAGTGTTTGGGCATGTTTCAACCACAGTTGTTTAGTCACTCTGGTAGAAGGGGAGGCCAAGGAGAGAAGACCCTAGCCTGGGGAGAGCATGGCTTGAGTATGTAATACCCAACATTGAGTTTGCTCTATGAACATTCATCTGGGCTCCTCTGTAGCAGACCACCACCTGCCATAGGAGACATTGTTCATGTAGGGCCCTTAAATCTGGTTGACAGAAACCACCTTACTTCCAATGAACTTGGGGGATCTGAAGTTTTAGTTTGGGATGCTTCACACTCCAGATAAATGAGGACATTTTCAAATTCACTGATTTAAAGAAGGAAGCTGGGAGTGGGAGAGGTAGGTTAAGGAGAATATATTGAATCTTTGGAAGAAGCATCATTTTAAGTGCATTCACTTTACCCCAGAGGAATAGTATCACATCACTCCAGTTATTCAAATCCTTGGTTAGCGAGTCGGTCATTTTCTGAGTGTTGGCATTGACCATTGCCTGTACAGAGGACTGGAGCTGAATACTTGGACAGGAAATTCCCTCTGGAGACCACTGAAATAGGAAGTTTGGAAACAGGGACTGGGTACAAGTGAAGGAAGAGGCAGGATCTGGGACTTAGCACTATTAGCTTTGTAGCCAAACAAGGTAGAATATTTTGCTATGATATCTATTAGGGTTGTCAAGGATCCCAGGGTGTCAGTTACAAAGAGGGTAATGTGATACCATTAGCGAATAGAAACAATTTATGCATGGATTCTCCAATATTCACTCCTGGGAACACTGGGTGTAAGAGGTGTGGGAAAGGATGGACACAGACACAGTAGATAGGCTCCACAAGACCAAATGTTTAAGGCCGAGCAATCTTTTAAATTACTACTTAAAAGCAGACTTAATATTTGACAAAATAAGAAAACAAAGCAAACAAAAAAAAACACACAAAAAAAATGAAATCCAATAGCTCAAAGCAAAATCACAGTTGTCTTCACTGTGCTGCTTTAGATATCAGCTATAATTTCACCACAAGAGTACTTCATCTTCAAAGTGTCTGAAAGGAATAGCAGACCTCCCAGGTTCAGTATTGCACTGAGCCTCCAACACATCTGATCTGCTCATTCAACGTCTGCCCTTTTTATCTGAATGAGCAGTCATGTGATTTTCTTAGGCTCCACCCCTTTTTACTTTGCATTTCTCAAAACTGTAAATACATACAGAATTTACCTTTAGACTATTAATATAGCAAACACAGGGTGGATACACTTTATGTTTTAGTTTTAGTATTCAAAAATAAAAAGCAAACTAAAATTTTATAGAATGGAGCTCATACAGGTTCTTCCCTCAGGCTGTCAGTTTATAAATAAAGTGATACATGGCCGGCCGGCTCTTTAAAGAAATGCAGAACAGCCTTGGGGTAGGACCTGGTGCTGCTACTTCTACAGCTTTGGTGAGTCCCTTCATGAATTACAGGTTGTCCATAAATAAATAAATCTATCACATAAGGGAACATCATTGTCTCTGCATACGACTGTAATTTTCAGTACAAAGCAGCATTTACTTAATCCTGCAGAACCCATGGTTAAAAGTAAAACAGAGCGACAAGACACGTCGACATTTCAGTCACATGACACCTCTCAGCTCGTACAACAAAAATCTCTTTGTGTTCTAAGCATTCCCACACTAATAACGAAGTTCAGGGCTTGACAAACCAAAAAAAAACAAAAAACAACAGTACCAGATATACACGCGTTGACTTCACCTGTCCTGCCATAACCTTGGGGTTACCTGCAAGCATTACCCCTGCGGGGTGGCTGGAGGTACGAAGAGCGAGGACAGTACGCAGAGTGGACTCAACTTTGGTCTGCACTTTCGAGGAGCGAATGCAGCTATTATGTGGAACACCTTTTTACCAAGGGAGCTTGTAACTACCGACAAAAATTCTTCCCCCCCAAATACGTTCTGTTTCTACAGTGAATTTAACAAACAAAATGGAACCTCTCCCCCCCCACTTTTGATTTTGCAAATATAAAAAGCCTCCCAAAGATACATTACAACAAACGAGGAGGGGGTCTCAAACCCCAGCTCCTTTTCCTACTTCATGCATTAATTGAGCATTTATCAAAATGGAGTGCTCCCACCTTAAGGGAAGATTGACCCACAATATAACAGAACACCATGCTCATCTATTTACCAGAGGAAACAAAGGGCCGTACATTGTGCTCCCACCAAATCCTTCTCTAGGCCCAGAAAGGAAGAAATTTAAGGGATAGAATGAGACACACTACAGGTGGTCTTCCTGCAGAGGTGAAATTACAAGCTTTACCAAAAGAAAGAAACAGAGAGGGGAAAGAAGAAACAGTAAAGGAGCTCTACTGCAGCAGACTTTTATTTTAAAAGAATACAGAGGGTAAGAGCAGGACGGACTGGTAGGCCACTATGATACTGGGGATGTTCTAATATTCTTGGCAGGAGGCTAAATAGCCAGTAAGAATAAGTAGGGAGATAAGAGGCATCCCTGGTGTGTCCCCCTGTGGAGGGGAAAAAGAGAGTGATATCACAGAGTTTGTAAGAACTGATGCAGAGGGGTCATTGTGAAGAAGTTAGATTAGTTGCATAAAGTGAAGAGAAAACCCAAACCTAGCCATAGAGTCAAAAAGGAACACCACACCATCCTGTCAAATGCTTTTTTCTGCATCAAGGGACAGGATGGCCATGGACGCCCCCCACCGCTCAACCATTCAGAGGAGATCAAGCAGTCATTGGGTGCTGTCTGTGCCCTGCCAAGCTGGCACAAATCCAAGTCAAAAGTCAGGAAGGGGTAGGGGAGACAGTTTATATCAGAGAGGGAATGACTTGCATGAGGGAGAAGTCGGAGGAAAGGGAGGTGGAGGCATTATGGGTTCTGTTAAGGTCCAATAGAGGGAGAAAGGTGATGTTGGGGTGGTTTACAGACCACCCAATCAGGATGAGGAAAGGGACAGGGAACTGAGCTCACAAATATTAGAAGCAGCAGGGAAAGAAGAGGAGGTAGTTTTAGGAGACTTTAACCTGCCCAAGGTGGACTGGAGCATACCCTCCACAACATGTGCTTAAAGTCAGGTGATCCTGGAAGGACTGCAGAGTGGGTTCCTGATTCAGGGCATCACTGAACCAACAAGAGCTGAGGCAATTCTTGATCTGGTGCTCACAAATGGGGAGCATGTACAGGAAATAATGGTCAAGGATCCACTGAGTGGAAGTGACCATTGCAGTGTGATTCCTGTTGGATATGGGCATGGAAAGCATACTGACTAAGACCAAGATCTTGGTTTTCAGGAGGGTGGACTTCAGGAAAATGGGTGAAATGCTAAGGAGCCATCTGGCAGGCATCAGAGCAGATATGGGGGTGGACCAAAGGTGGTCCATCATTAAGGAAGGAATACTGGTTGCCACAGATGAGTGCATTAGGCTCAGGGGGAAGAACACAAGGGCCAAAGTGCCATGCTGGTTCAGTTCAGGGGTTGCCCAGAGAGTAAGGGAAAAGAGGTTAGCCTATTGAAAATTCAAGAAGACCAAGAGAGAGGTGGATAGGGAAAATTACCTAAGGTTGGCTAGTGAGGCAAGTAAGGAAGCCCAGTGAGCAAAGGCACAGAAGGAGCTACAGAAGATAACTGAAGGAATTAAGAAGGGGGAGAAGGCTTTCTTTCACTGTATAAGTGAGAAAAGGGATTGTTAGGCTTAAGAAAAGGATGGAGAGGGTGGAGGATAATAGGAGAAAAGTGGAGCTACTAATTGAATACTTCTGTTTCATCTTCACTAAGGAGGACAGACCAGTGCCTTCAGGAGGGAAAAGAGGAGTGGGGGGGACACAGATGTAGTGACAGAGTGAGGGAGGGGCTGCTGACTTGAAGGTAGATAAATCACCAGGCCCGGACAGAGTACATCCAGGGGTAATAAAGGGACTGGCTGAGAAGCTGGCAGGGCAACTGGCAGACCAGTTTAATAGTTCACTAGGGTCAGGCGTGGTATTGCAGAACTGGAGAACAGCACATGTAGTGCCCCTCCACAAAAGCAGTCCCAAGGATGACCGAGGGAATTACAGGCCAGTCAGTCTGACTGCCATTGTGGGCTAGCCCATGGAGACCACACTAAAGGAAAGTTTGGTAGAATATCCAGAGAAGCATGATCTCCAGGATGTGAGGCAGCATGGGTTCATGGTGGGGGGTCATGTCAAATGAATCTGATTGACTTCTTTGACTGTGTCACTAGGGCAGTAGACAGGGACCAAGCAGTACACATCCTCTATCTTGATATCAGCAAGGCCTTTGACTCTGTGCCCCACAAAAGGTTGACCAGAAAATTGGTGAATCTTGGGGTTGGGGAAAAGATGGCCAGATGGGTGAAAAGCTGGCTGAGGGACAGAACCCAGAGGATGGTTGTGGGAAGAGAGTTATCTGGCACCAGAGAGGTAGCCAGTGGGGTCCTGCAAGGCTCAGTGCTGGGGCCGGTGTTGTTCAATGTCTTCATCAATGACATTGGAGATGGCATTAAGGTCAAAATGTGCCTATTCGCAGATCACACCAGGCTCTGTGGGAGAGTAAACACAGCTGAAGGGATACAGGATCTGCAAGAAGATCTGGAAAAGCTGGGGAGGTGGTCCAGGATCTGGTGGTTTGGCTTTAATGCCAAGAAATACAAAGTTATGCATATTGGAGCCAAGAATTCCTGGACAGTGTACTGTATTACCTGGGTGGAGTCCGAGTATCTGCATCAGAGAAGGAGAGGAACCTAGGAGTGATGATCACTAGTAACCTGAAGAACTCCATGCAGTGCAAGAAAGCAGCAACAAAGGCAAAAAAGATGCTGGGATGCATATCTAGGGGGAATCAGCGGCAGGAGAGAGGAGGTTATACTGCCCTTGTACAGGTCACATCTGGAATATGGAGTTCAGTACTGGTGCCCACACCTCATAAAGGACATTAACCTGTTGGAGAAGGTCCAGGGGAGGGCTACAAAGATGATAGCTGGTCAGCAAGGTAAGGTATATGAGGAGAGGTTGAGGGTACTGCATATGTACTCCCTGGAAGACAGGAGAGAAAGAGAGAGAGAGAGAGTGGGGACATGATTGGGACTTTCAAGTACTTGAAAGGGATAAATAAGATTGCTACAGAGAATTTCTTTAAGCTGAGTGGCAACCATAACATGAGGGGGGCTTAGAGGGTGGGAGATTTAGCAGGGAGGTTAGGAAGCACCTCTTCACAGAGAGTGTGGTGGACACTTAGAATGTACTGCCGGAAGAGGTTATCTCATTGAAGACAGTGGGCTGCTTTAAGAGAGGCTGGGATAAGCATGGAGGAAGGTAAGGATCATGGGTAGGGAGAATGGGAGGAGTGAGGAGGGAGGGCAGGGACATTAGCTCAAGCTGTGGACCCTGCAATACGAGCTGACTTGATAGACCAAATGACCTTCTTCTGCTGGCCTCTTCATATGTTCATATGTAACCTGATCTAGGTGGATCAAGTTCCCCATCAACGGATCCATATGATGTGCTTCGAGCTTAGCATATATCTTTGCATCCACATTGATGAGTGATATGGGGTGGAACAGAGAGCATCTGGTACTATCCTTCCCCTTCTTTGCGATAAGGATAATACGTGCTTGCTTAAAAGGGGGGTCTCTCTTCTCTCAGGTCTCATTGAATGTAGCTGCCAAGAGGGGTGAAAGGTGGTCACTGTAGGTGCTATAGAAGTCACTAGGGAATCTGTCAAGGCCAGGGGATTTGCCCAGTGATATATTACTAATAGGTTCCATGTCATGCCCGATGTTAACTGGAGCACCTTTGCTGCAGGCACATTAAGGAGCAGGGTCATTCTTGATGCCCTACAAAGGCATGCCTTAGACAGCTAGTGTTGGATCCTACTTGGGAGGGAGCAGTCTTAGACCTGGTACTCTCATATGGGGACGGAGAAAGGATCTCAGATTTAGAAGTGGGTAGCCATCTGGGAACAAGCAGCCACCAAACAGTGTGGTTCACAATAAACACAGCCATAGAGTCAAACCATACAAAAGCAAGAGTATTGGACTTTAGGAAGGCTGACTTTGGGAAAATGAAAGAGTGCCTCAGAAAAGCACTAGCAAACAGGCAAGAAGGAGGGGTGGAGGAACAATGGGGAATAATCAAAACAGCCATCACAGAGGCAACAATCCTTTGTGTGAAGTGAATCAATAAAACACAATGAAGGAAAAAACCACTATGGTTCTCAAAAGAGGTGGCAGGGAAGGTTAATGAGAAAAGGATAGCATTCAGGACATATAAGGAAACACAGAAGGAGCAGGACAGCAAATTTTATCGGTTAAGGCAGAACGAGGCAGGGAAGGCAGTCAGAACAGCAAAGGCCCAAACCAAGGAAAAGATAGACAATTCTGTTACAAAGGGGGATAAAACCTTTTATAGGTACATTAGGGAGCGAAGAAAGACCAAGGGAGGGATACGGAGACTTAATAAAGAGGAGGAAATGTGGGCAGAGGGTGACAGTGAAAAAGCAGGGATACTGAATGAATATTTCTGCTCAGTTTTCACAAGAGAAGAGGAGGGGAAGGTACCTAAAACAAACAAGAGAAACACTCTGGGTAGGGGGGATGATACCAGTCCATTCACAGAAGAAAGGGTTTTGAAAGAACTCTTGAAACTGAAGGTGAACAAAGCAATGGGGTCTGATGGGATTCACCCCAGAATTCTAAAAGAACTAAGGATAGAACTAGTGACACCACTGACTACTTTCTTTAACAAATCATGGAAGAATGGGGTGGTAGCTGAAGACTAGAGGAGGGTGGATGTGATTCCACTTCACAAAGGTGGGAGCAGGGCAGAGACAGGAAACTACAGACCAGTTAGTTTGATCTCAGTGGTAGGGAACATGATGGAATCACTTCTGAAGGAAAGAATTGTTGAGTATCTAGAGGCCAGTGGGGCACAGGACCCATGGCAGCATGGATTCACAGCGGTAAGGTCATGTTAGATGAATCTAATAGAGTTCTTTGACTGGGTGACCAAAGTAGTAGACTAGGGAGCGGCTGTGGATAAGGCCTACCTAGATTTTAGCAAGGCATTTGAAGCAGTCCCACACAAAAATTAATATACAAGTTAGCCAGCCTTGGAGTGGGTACCAAGGTGATAGCCTCGATAAAAAATTGGCTGGACAATAGGATGCAGAGGGTAATAGTAAATGGAGTCCACAGTGAAGAAAGGAGGGTAACTAGTGGGGAACCGCAGGGTTCAGTACTGGGACCGGTACGCTTTAATATCTTTAAAAGTGACATTGGAGAGCACCTGAAAGGAAAAGTATGTCTCTTTGCTGATGACACAAAGATCTGCAACAGGGTCGATACACAAGGTGGGGTGGAAAGGATGAAAAGGGACTTGGCAGGGTTGGAGGAATAGTCAAATGTATGGCAGCTCAGATTCAATGCAAAGAAGTGCAAGGTAATGCACCTGGGAAACATAAACCCATGGGAAGAGTACACAATGGGGCTGAGATACTAACAACAACAAAAATCAAAAGGGACCTGAGAGTAATTGTATCAGATGACCTAAAGGTGGGCAAGCAATGTGAGAAGGCAGTAAGAAGGGCTGGGGGATACTGGGATGCATAGTGAGAGGCATCAACAGTAGAAAACAGGAAGTTGTTATCCCTCTGTACAGACAGTTGGTGAGACCCCATCTGGAGTACTTTCTGCAGTTCTGGAGATCCCATCTATGCAAAGACATAGACAGAGTGGAGGTTGTTCAGAGGAGGGCAACCAAAATGGTGCAGGGTTTGCACCAGAAGTCATATGAAGACAGACTAAAGCAGCTTAATATGTATACCCTCAAGGAAAGGAGGGAGAGGGGGCACATGATAGAAACTTTCAAGTACCTCAAGGGAATTAAAGTCCAAGAGGGTAGCATCTTTCAGAAAAAGAGATGTGCAAGAACAAGGGGGCACAATTTGAAGATAAAGGGGGGATGGCTCAGAGGAAATGTTAGAAAGTATTTTTTCATGGAGAGGGTTGTGGATGCATGGAACAGCCTTCCTGAGGAGGTTGTGGAGTCAAGAACAGTGGGAGAATTCAAGAATGCATGGGACAGACATAAAGCAATTCTAGTGGAGGTAGGAGGAAGTAAGCTGTTGGTTAACTAGAATCTGCAGCTTATCCATCAGGTAGGAAAATGAGCAGACTAGGTGGGCCAAGCGGTCCTTATCTGCCATCAAATTCTATGTTTCTATTTCAGCAAAAGCAAAAAGGTGAAAATGGTGCTGGCTTTACAGCAACCGGAAAGAAGGCAATTATTGTATTTGCGGGGGCTTTGCCCTCACACCTTCTACAGATACCAACCCGAGGTCATAACACCTCGGGAATGTGAATGTTGCCATCATTCTGGTCGCTGTAAAACTAGCATCATTTTCACTTTCACCTTTTTGCTTTTGCCAAAATGACGTGCTACCCTACTAAATAACATAATTCACCTCTTGCACAGTTATGGGTGTTGGAGGGTCATCACCACTTCTGGGAGCAGACTGGGTAGTGAAATATCACTGAAGAAGACATCTAGGGCTTCCTGTGTAGGGGATACTTCTGATGCGTAAAGATTCTGATAAAAGCATTGGAATTTCCTGTTTATGTCCCTTGGGGTGGTGACCATTTCTTTATTGTCTGTGATGAGAGATAGGATGTATTTTTCTGTCTCTTGTTTTTTGAGACATTGTGCCAGGAGTCTCCCTGGCTGCTCTCCAGCCTCCCAGTATTTTTGCTGAAGACTGTAGAAGGCGTAGTTGGTAGTTTAATGGTAGGAGGCCTCTGTGTCTCTCCTCAACTGAGTCAATTGGGGAGCAAGGGTATCATGCTGTTCAGGGTGGGAGAGAAACTCCATTTCAAGCATTTTTAACTGATCCTCTCTATGTCTGAGTTCCTAATTTTTGTGTTAAGTCTGAAGGTGTAACCTATGAGTTTGCCAGGAGTACTTCCTTCAGCCCATCCCACAGGGCATGTCATGTGGTCTCGGGCATATCATTGAACTGGAGGTATTCCTGTGCTCCTTCCACAACCACTCCCTAGAGGTGGTGACTTGGAGGATTGTAGTATTCATCATTGTAGCAAGATCAAACAAGGCTGGAGACATGGTCTGACATCTGGTAACTTGGTTTTAACACCAACAAATGCAATGTGCTGCATTTTGGGGCAAAGAATCCAAAGAGAAGCTATCATCTGGGGGGGGGGGGCTGCAGCTAGCTGTGACTGAGGAGGAGAAAGATCTGGGAGTGCTCATTACAGGAGCAATGAACAACTCAGCACAGTGTAGGAAAGCAGCGGCAGTGGCCAAAAAGATGCTGGGTTGTATTGCAAGGGGTATAACCTCTAGGAGGAGGGAGATGATTCTGCCTTTATACACATCACTGGTCTGACCCCACCTGGAGTACTCCATTCAGTTTTGGCACCCTTGCCGAAAGAGGGACATTAGATTCCTGGAAGGGATGCAATGCAGAGCAACAAAGATGATCCAGGGTCTGGGGGAGTTACCATATGAGGTTAGACTGACGGAGATGAACATGTACTCTCTGGAGGAGAGGAGGGATGGGGGATATGATTGAGACCTTTAAGTACATGAGAGGAATAAACAGGACAGGCACTGAGGGATTGTTCAAAGGGAGGGTAGGGTCATGACATGAGATTGGAGGGTGGAAGGTTTAGGAAGCATTTCTTTACAGAAAGGGTGGTAGCAGAGTGGAATGCATCACCGGCAGAGATGGTGGCCTGTAAAACAGTGGGATGCTTCAAGAGGGGCTGGGATAGGGCAAAAGGGAGGGTCTTGGGAGGGTAGCGTGGAATGGACAGCTGCAGAGTAGGGGTGCTAGCTGCTAAATCGAGCAGACTTGATAGAACAAATAGCCTTTTTTGGCTGGTAGTTTCGTATGTTCCAGGGATTTATTTAACTCTAAAAATTGATTAGTGTTTTGCTCATAAAAGTGCTAAATCTTTGTGAAAATGCATAGCTCTTGCCTCACTGTATTTAACAAACACAGCACTTCTAGAAAATCTATATAAATACTTTCTGTACAGTTAGTATCGTCCCAAGAAAAAACTGCTAATCAAGTATTTAAAACTCTGTGTTCGTATGTAGTATTCAGCCACCATTTGTTCCTGGTCCCTGAACTCCCCCCCCCCACCACCACCCCAAGGCGAGGGAGAGGAATACTGGGGCATGATCTAATATGAAGATGTTACCCAACTCGGTTCCCCAGACTGATGGGGAGTAAGGGGGCAGATATGAATGCCACATCACTGAGACTATAGGATTCATGGAAGGGTGAAAAGTATGTGTAGTCTTGTGTATGCAGGTGTATGGCCCTCTAGCTATCTATTAAACCCACCTGGGCATAGGTGTTGGTTACATGTTTGGCCACTGCATATTCCGTAGGTGTTCCTGGACTGGTTCTATCAAAGTCAGGGTTTAAGGTTAGGTTAAGGTCTCCCCCAAAAATTATGGCAGTGGGAGTGGAGGGAAATTTTGCCCAGACTTTATCAAAAAATGCCATATCTGGGTTATTAGGGGCATAGACACTCCCAAACACCAACGGAGCACCCTGGTATGTATGTATCCTCTATTAGGAGCCAGCGGCCCTAAAGGGTTTTTCTGAATTTTCTGGGTCCCCACTGCAGGCCTTTTTTGCAGAGAATGGCTACTCCTCTGCTTTTAGAGGAGTGAGCACTAGTGTATACAGAACCAACTCAGGAGTAGCACAGACAGCTAACATCCTTTTCTAAGAGGTGTGTCTCCTGTAGTAATGCTACATCACATGCCATGTGTTTTAACTTGAGCAGCACTATACGGTGCTTAAGTGACCAGTTAAGTCCACAGATGTTCCAGGAGATAACTTTTAATTGCCCCTTTCTCCCACTCAACTGACACCATTCTAGTAGGAGACTTTAACATTGACTGGGATACAAACCCCCGTCCCCGACTGTAACTCCATTACTCAACAATAAAACCTTTCTCAGCTAATTACTTCCCATACATGCCTCAGCAATAAGATTAACAAACACACAACCCTTGACTGGAATCTGACAACTCGAGCTGACAAAGTGTCCCATGCCGTCACTCTGTCTGATGCCATTAGTAACCACTCCCTCATCTACTGTGTCTGACGCACCAACCCTCCCACCCCACCCTCCTTCCTGTCTTCCGTGACTTCTCAAACTGCGATACTCTCAAGCTATAAGATGACCTCAGATCCTTTGATTGGACTGACCTCCACAATGTCTCCATTGCTGACCTAGCCCTTGTCATCTTTGTCACAGCTGTCTCATTCATCCAAGATAAGCATTTCCCACTCACTACCTGTAGCGTTTGAGAGGGTGACACTCTGTGGCTCTCCTTGGAGGACCTTTTCAAGATGATGAAGGAGCGTGACTCATTGTAGGTTGCTTTTAAAGCTGCCCCATCCCTTATCCTCTGGAATGACTACCAGCACCAGCAAAAGCTCTGCAAACACCACATTAAAACTAGTAAATTGGCTTACTTCCAATCCCTGCAATCTAAACACCTAGGTAACCCCAAGCGTTTCTGGTCCGCTATCAACACCTTGCTCTCACCCTCTTCTAAGCAGTCCCTTTCCACCCTCAATACTCAACAAGGCCCCCTAGCTGATCCTGCTGAAATTGCAATTGCACTTAATACCGACTTCTCTAACCTGAGTAACTACCTTTCTAAACTCCCCCCTCCTCCACCTTGACCAACCCCACCCACCATTTCCAAAATCCCCCTTTTTTATTTTAAGATCATCTCCCACCAGTACTCTCAAGCACCTCCCCAGCCTTCCAGCTAGAGGAAGTGCTGGTAGTAATGGACTAACCCCGCATTTCTTAAAACTTGTGGTCCAGGACATTATCTACCCACTCACCTTCATCTTTCTCCATCCTGTGTTTATCCTCCCAGCGGTCAGCGGCTTATGTCAGTCATCTGACACCAGGCTTCCACGGTTGTTCAGGGTATCTCCGCCTCTACACCAGTGGAACCGCCAGAGCTGATGTGGGGGGTTTCATCCAGCTGTGGCCCCCATAGTTTCCACTTTTTCTCCCTGTGTTCCCCAGAGCCCCAAGACAAGGTTGGCATGCATGTGAAGGCACACACACATGCCTTGGCGCAGGTCAGCTCAACTCTGCCCACCCTTGGCCTAGCACCTGGCACCATGCCCTGCCTGCACCACCACCAGGCCTCCACATGGTGGTGGTCAAAGGCCAGAAGAACTAACCTCCCCTATCTGGGTGAGGAGAGCTGCCGGTGACTGCTCAATTCTCCCCCCTGGCTGACCGCTGGCATCCTGTGCTCATTCCCAAAAATGGGTCACCAGCATGGCAAGAGGCAAGGCATCCAGTGCCTCAGACCTCTACTTCACTGGGCCAGCACCACTCACCTTCAACTTTATCCTTTCACTCACTATGTCTTCTGTCTCTACTGCCTGGAAGCAGGTCAAAATTGTCCCCATCCATAAATCAGGTGACCCTAGTCTCATGGACAACTACCATCCCATCTTGATACTGTCTCACCTAAGAAAGCTCCTAGAAAAGGCAGTAAACCTCCAAATCACTAAACATATCTTGAAATATAATCTCCTTTGCCCTCAGCAACAGTTTTAGGAAAGGGCATAGCACTACCACAACACTTGCCCTTTTCACTGACCACATTCTAAAGCAGATTGATGATGGGAAGCTAACTGGTGCAGTGTTCATTGATCTGTCTGAAGCATTTGATCTTGTCAATCACAACATGCTGATAGCGAAACCTGTAACCCTTGGTTTCTCCCTTGTTTCCACAGCCTGGCTCGCTAACTACCTCTCTGGCAGAACCCAAATGGTTTGCTTTGGTAATGCCTCTTTCCCCCTTGTGCCTGTCACGGTGGGTGTCCCCCAGGGTTCTGTCCTTGGCCCACTCCTCTTTTCCCTCTTCATTAACTTCCTCCTGTCAGAGGGCCCTACCTACAATTCAGTTCTCTATGCAGACAATATAATACTATTCCTGAGTAACACATCCCCACCTCTCTATCCAACTCCCTCACTGCTGATTACTGCAAGGCCCATCGTTAGTTCTCTGACAACAAGCTACTAGTCAATGCTACCAAAACAACTGTCATGTTATCTGGCTGCAAACCAAAACTCTCTGCCCTTGCCCACTTTGGCTGCTCTTTCTCTGTCCTTTCCCCAGATAGTTCCCCACTCAAAACTGTTCCTGCTTTCAAATACCTGGGGGTTATCCTTGACCCATCCCTTAGTTACACTGAACATGTAGCCTTTCTAATAAAGCACATTCACCATAAGATTGGGATTTGCTATCACCTCATTGATCACCTCACCCCCAAAGGCCACCTAGCCGTGGCCCATGGCAGCCTACTCCATCTCCTAGACTATGGGTGTCCAGTCTACTCCCTTACCTCAGCTGCCAACCTAAACCAGCTTAACTCTACCTACAATCAAATATGCTGCTTTGCCCTCTGTGCCCCACTCATTACTCACCACTGTTCACTCTACCGGTCTCTTAACTGGCTCCTCCCTCAAGCCCAATTCTCCTATTTCCTGACCTGGACAGTTGGGGATGCCCTACATAATCCCTCCTACTCACCACTATCTATTCTGATCCAGCCCAGAACCTTCAGACACAGTCTGCATCAGTCATCCCACCTCCAACTTGAAAGCCCCCGCATTACCACCAAGTGCCTTTTTGGTGGCTGACCCCTCACTTTGGAATGACCTCCCCCACCCCTACATTGCCTTGACCCCTCTTTAAACCTAAATGCACTGATAAGAGCTCATTTTCTGTCCTCCTCAGCCTGCATCTGTCCTCTGGCAGCTACCCCTGTTGTTTATCCTACATTGCCCCCCTCCTCCTCCCTTTAGAACCCCCCCACTGCCCGAGTAGGAAACCCCCAAATTGCCTTCCCCTTTCCCTAGCAGTCGATTATCTACCTGTACCTAATTCCCTCATGGACTCTGCTGTACACCTGAGGTTTGCTATCAGACTCTGCTTTTGTTGCCTGTGTAGATGAATTTGTCCTCTACTGTGTATGTTAAGCAACATTACAATGTTTACCAGATTAGATACGCTTGGCACTGTCTGTTGTATTTTACCCTCACACCGCAGTATGATCAGACTACTTGTTGTTATACCTTTTATGATCCCTGTTTTGATTTTTGGTGTTTGTACTGAATGTTGTACTGAAAATTGCTCTCTACCTTTGTGTTAGCCAGTACTGGCCCAGGCCGTGCCTGAAAAAGGTCTTCAGAACAGTGCACCAGCCCAGCTAGCAAATGAATAAATAGATAAACACGTCCAGTGGTGCCATATTGGATGTCACTTGAGCTCCCTCACACTACTGCTTTTGTAGCCCCCCATCACCCCCCCTCCCTGTACATGCACCAATGTACAACACAACTAACAATAAAGCTCCAAAATACGCCATTAACATACTGTAGTTGGCTAGTCAGGCTATGCCTAACCGGGTACACAGTTCTTAACTCAGATATGTACAAAAATCAAAAGTTAATGCTAGATGGGGTGAATCCTTGAGCATATGTCTCTGGTTCAAGTAAACCAGTTGTCACAGCTACTCCGGACAAGACAGGCTCTAATGCCTATGCTCTCACAAACCTTGTCTCTACTGGTGGGCAGCATCCAAGCCACCACAAGCTCACCTCCCCCATCTGCATAATCGACAGGCTGTGGCTATTACCCTAGGGTGTAGGTGGTCTAGCATAGCCCTGATTGAGGGATATTTAACCCATTTGTGCCCTCTTTTAGATAACTGCCAGGCCATGCTGTACGTCGCAGGGATGATTCCTGATCTCCCTGTAGACTGGGATATGACTTCGAGTCACAGGCTTGAGATGGCAGCAGTCCATAGGGACAGGGTGTTTAGCTAGCAAAATCAGCCTGATGGTACCCCTTACTTAACAGTGTGGACCTCATGTCTTTCAGGTTTTAACTGTAACATTAGGCTATATTGACCCACAAGGAAACAAGAAAATGTTTATAGACAAGCATATACTATATAGAATTAAACAACTACTGAGAAAACTATCTGTGAGAACTTTAAAACATTGAACTTCATAACAACTGAGACTGTACCCCAGAATGTATCAGAGCACTTACCAATCTAGGGCCTTATGACGCCCCACTTCTGTGTCCCATGATGCGAGTCTCCGCTGTCTACTACCAAGAATGTCGGGTATCATCAACAGATCCCCTCTTGCAGGTAACTCTATCAAGAGGCAGCCAAGCCTATGCAGGCAAACCTGTGAAGAGAACTGGAGAGGAAAGGAAAAAAGAAAGCATCTAAATTCAAAGTAGCATTGGCCACTCTATCAGTTTCTCCAATGCCCCAATATTTCAGAGAACAACATTGGTGTTAGGTAACCATGAGTTCTGGAGAGTGCTTGTCTTGCTTTTCAGAGGCTATGATGTTGTGGGCTAGCTGAGTAGTCTTCAGAGAAGCAGAGGTTTGGGATGACTGTCCTGATGGACCCAGGTCTTGCTGTATGAAGGCATCCGTGGACTTTGGTAACTGAAATTGATGTGTCTTCCACTGAATCATTAAAGACAGTATAGCAGGGTACAACAAGGTATATGTAATCCCCTGATTATGAAGACCCAGCTTAATTTTGTCAAAGGTTTGCTGTTTGTCCAGTGTACTTCTGGGGTAGTCGGGGTAGAATGAAATCCGAGCTCCTGCTACTGTTATTTCTTGAAGTTCCCTGGCACGCTTAATGATTATTTCCCTGTCTTTGAACCTCAGGAGCTTGACGATTAGGGACCTGAAGAGTGTATTCTGTGTGGTTGATTTAGCCCATCATACTCTATGCCCTCTATCCAACTCAAAATCCTATGTGGAAGGATCAAGTTGGAGCCACACCAGGAGTTGAGCATGGAGGTAGTTTACATCATTTCGGCCTTCCATCCCTTCTGGGAGGCCCAGTATGCATACGTTTTTTTCTTCTCCATCATCCTTCCAGATCCTCAAGTTTCAAGGTAAATCAGTGTGTCTGCTGCTTTGCGGCCTGAAGACGTTCATCATGCTGATGTTGTTCTGACGTCAATGTCTTCAGGTGTACCTCATTCTCGGAAACTCTGCCAGTAAGTGTGGAAATACTTGCCTGGGTCTCTGTGACAGTTTGTTTAATGGTTTCCACAGATTTTGCTGTTGTTCCAGTTATGAGGTCTGAAGGCCCTCAATAATCTGTGCCATGTTGTAGGAGGCCATCTTCAGTTGTGGTTGGTGGGCTATCGGCAGTGATATCTTGAGGTTCTTCTTTCTCTTTCGGGATGTGCTCAGTGATTCAAAAGGCTCAGATGTGGACATCTCTCTCCTCTTGCTGTCTGGTTTATTTATTTAGTTTTTGTTTACCGGGTATTTGCACTAGACAAGGAGCTTTACCTGTTTTCAGGTATGACCCAGATGAGTTACATACAGAGATACAACTATATACAGAGTTACATACATAGGCAATAGCAAGTCAGGAGACAAATAACATCACATGATTTAGTGCAAGGAAACTAGACTATAATAGATGTCTCAGGTATTGTTGCATCACATTTGGTGAGGCAGTTGCAAACAGGGGAAACAATAACTGAAGAAGAAATTATACAAAGCGTGTTCTAGTGCAGGGGTTAGCAGCATATGGAATCAACATGGCAACAGATCAGGTAGTGCATGTCCCCCCAAGAAACAGGTGGTCACAACCAGAGAGATTAAGCCTTTCTACATAAGAATGTGGCATACATATAATGAAAGTGCTTTAGATTCGGGAGAGCTATACTAGGCGGGTGCTCCAGTGATCTGGGTGCATATGCATCTATCAGTGCCCATGAGGTAGGCATGTAGCTTATTTTTGAACACCTGGTGCAATTTGGAGAGCCTAATAGACAAGTGCAGGGTGTTCCAAAGCTTGGGGGCTGATGCTGAAAAGGCTTGTTCACCCATTTTCATGGCATATTTAGGTATAATAAGGCAAGTCTTTTCTGCTGACCTGAGTGGATAAGCTTGTTTTGCTTGATGTAACAGGCAGGTCAGCATCTCTGGTGTGCCAGATCTAATGATGGAATCAATTGTACATCCTGCGGTGTAAGCGCAATAAGAGGTAGGGTAGAGCCAACCTAGACTTGAGTACAGTATACACCTGTGGGTCCACCTGGGGACCAATAAGGCAAAGCGGCAGATGTTATTGTAGCAGGTGTCCCACCTTTGTAGTATCCCTTTGTTTGCATCTTGGAAGGTCGTTATGCCATAGGTGAGGCTGGGTCTAAGAATTCCCTGAGCGATGGCCAGTTTAGCTGCTGCGTTTAGTGAGGAATGGATTTTGTAGGCCAGCCCCAGCTTTATATTTACAGCTTTGCAGGTGGAGGCTACATGCAAGTTAAAGTCAAGTGAGGGGTCCAGCATTATTCCCAAGTACCTGAAGGAGCCCATCACCTCCAACAGGGTGCCATCTTTTCCTGAGATTGACAGTGCAGATGTTTGAGCTTTGATCCTCGGTGCTGAGACGAACATCATGGCCACCATTTTTTTGGCATTTAGGATTAGCTTGTTGCATGTTAGTCATGTATGTAGGCATTCAAAATAGGTGTTTAGTGTGGAATTTATAGTGATTACATCTTTGGCACTTGTGTACAGTACCATGTCGTCTGCATACAGAATAGTAGTCATAAATGCAGCTGTTGATATTTTTGTTGCCACTTTGAGTGCCATTCAGAATAAGTATTTTTCTTTACTAACTAAATGTGTGAAAGGGACTAATAAGTGGATTACCCCTGAATGTCAAGATTTGATGAAAGAGAGAGAAAGAACATGGAAATTCTATAAGACTTCAAATAGCGTTTCAGACTTTAATAAGTACAGACAACTAAGGAATAAATGTAAGGCACTGATCAAAAGAAGTAAATCCAGCTATTTCAGAGAACATCAAACTCGATCTATTGGTGATCCTAGGAAATTCTGGACTTCTATAAAAAGTGTAATAGCTCCATCTAATACAGCAACTTTAGGAGACATCAAAATCAATGAAAACCAACTACAGAATCATGCTAGTGTGAGTGAGGCATTTCTACACAAATTCACATGTTTTTTAAACTATAAAGTAGAAATAGAAAATAGTGTATTCACTAACTGTGGAATCTGCTTTATCAAATACTAGACCCCCCCCCCTTTTTATTTTCAAAAAATAAATTATAGCCCAGTAAAATGGAAAGGGACCTGGGGGTAGTCATATCAGATGACCTAAAGGTAAGCAATCAATGCGAGAAGACAGTAAGGAGAGCTGGGGGTATACTGGGATGTATGGGGAGAGGCATCACCAGCAGAAAACAGGAAGTTGTTATCCCTCTGTACAGACAGTTGGTGAGACCCCATCTGGAATACTGCATTCAGTTCTGGAGACCCCATCTCCGCAAGGACATAGACAGGATGGAGGCAGTCCATAAGAGGACAGCTAAAATGGTACAGGGTCTGCACCAGGAGACAAACAGAAAGAGGCTATAGAACCTTAATACATATACTCTCGAAGAAAAGAGGGAGAGGGGGGACATGATAGAAACTTTCAGATACCTCAAGAGAATTAACAAAGTCCCAGATGGTAGCATCTTTCAGAAAAAGAGATGTGCAATAACAAGGGGACACAATTTGAAGATAGAGGGAGGATGGCTCAGGGGCAATGTGAGGAAGTTTTTTTTCACTAAGAGGGCGGTGAAAGCATGGAACGGCCTTCCAGAGGAGGTCATGGTGTCAAAAACAGTGGGGGAATTCAAGAATGCATGTAACAGACATAAAGCAATTCTGGTGGGGGGTAGAAAGAAGTAGGCTATTGGTTAACTGTTATCTGCAGCTTATTCAATAGGTAGGGAAATGGGCAGACTGGGCGGGCCAAGCAGTACTTATTTGCCGTCAAAGTCTATGTTTCTATGTTAAAGTATTTGAATCATTTGACTACTAATAAAAGTGCTGGGCTGGACCGATTAGAGACTATATTTTTGAAATTAGCAGCTTTATTTTTTTTATTGGCCCTAAACAATCATATATTACCTTTCCTTTATTATTGGAGAATTTCCTACTCTCTGAAAGCAAACCATTATTAAGCCTATTCCCAAAATTGGTTCATTGCTGGATTTGGATAATTACCATCCAGGTATATCAATTTTGTCCCAACTAAGCAAAATATTAGAGAATTTAATTAATGAACAATTAGTTAATTATCTAGGCGCTGTCTCCATTCCCCAGAGCAGCATGATTTCCGTAAGTGTTTCAATACAGGTACAGCCTTGGCAAGCTTTACTGACCATGCAATGAGGTCTATGGATTCTGGCAGACTTGCTGGTGTGGTCTTTGTTGACTTATCAAAGGCTGTTGATTTGGTAAATCACACCATGCTGCTCCAGAGACTGAGAGACATTGGCCTAGCTGAAGTACCTTGTGAATGGTTTGCAAGTTACCTTGCTGACCGCCCACTAAAGGTCATCTGTGGAGGGACTAATTCTTCTGTAAGACTGCTTGAACAGGGTGTACCTCAAGGGTCCATATAGGGACCCCTATTATTTTCTCTATACATAGACCCAATTACAAAGATACCAACTAACTCATTAATATTGCTGTATGCAGATGACATTATACTTTATTCAAGTGCTAGTACTATAGAATCAATAAATTCATCTCTGAACACTGATTTCATAGCTTTGAGCTCTTGGCTGCTGGATCATATTGTATTGTTAAACTTAAATAAAACAACGTGTTTACTGTTTGGATCAAAACTTTCTGTCTGTCAGCCATTGCAGATTTTCAACCTGAAGGAAACAATGTTACAGCAGGTTACAGAGTTTAAATATTTGGGGATTTTTCTCGATTCTAATTTGTCTATTACTTCTTATCAAAGAAAGAAATATACATAAGACATAAGAAATAAAATAAGTACATAAGAAAGAAAATAAATCACAGATTGGGGACTTTGTATAAACGGAGAGGAAGTTTAATCAGGGAAGCCAGGTTTGCCATCTGTAAGTATAATTCATGTTTATTTACTCACTTATCTAGATCTCATCTAAACTGGCAGCTTGATGGGCTGGCAGTATAGCCTAGAGATTAGAGTAATGAGCTGTGAATAAGCATGGTAAATCCTGCAGGCCAGAACAGGGATTTGATTCTCACAGCCTCCACTTGTATACTGTGTGATTCTGAGCAAGTCGCTTAATCGCCCAGTGCTACCAGGTCACACCTAAACAGGCATGTGTGCCTTGTGGGCCTTACCCAGTTACCAAAGACTAAAATAAAATAAATAAAAAATAAACCTAATAACAGAAACATTTTGGCCCAGATATTCAGAAATGCACCAAAGGCTGGCGCAAGTCTCTCGCAGCTCAAATCTGATGCACCATGGAGCAACAGGAGCCATAATCAGAATTTGTGCATGCCACAGTGTGCCAGCACAACCCGGCTGAATATGGCA
Organism: Neoceratodus forsteri; assembly: GCA_016271365.2. Classification (NCBI taxonomy): domain Eukaryota; kingdom Metazoa; phylum Chordata; order Ceratodontiformes; family Ceratodontidae; genus Neoceratodus; species Neoceratodus forsteri. The sequence continues at coordinate 1,011,132,081 of CM028129.1, read as the reverse complement.
CAGTTGCACCATGATGCAACTAGACTTGTGCCATGGCGCGAACACAGTTGTGTCATGGCACAGACAGAGAAGCCCCAGCGCAGCTTTGGGAGTAGAGCAGCATAGCAACAGAGGGGGGACATGGCACAAAGAAGAGACCCAGGGACAGTGCCAGGGAAGCACAGTGACAGGCCACAGGAGGCCACTACCAGCAGGGCACAGCAGGGTGCACATATGCACCCAGAACCCCCCGAACACAACAGGGGCACAGAGACAACATGAGGTGCCAATGGCCAATGGAGGGCCAGCAAGGGAGCCCCCCCCAAGGCAGAAGGCAGTGCCCCCCCAACCACAGCAGTCCACACCCAGGACAAGGCAGCCAAACACACACACACATGCCACACAGGCACACAGGTGGCCCACACAGCAGGCACATAGCACAGCAGACCACATGGAACAGGTGGCACAATGCCAAGCAGGGGGCCCCAACACAGTATGTGCCCAGTACCTGACCAAAGACCATAGCCATGTGCCAGCACCATTCACACACCCACCACACACCCCTGGCAGCTGCCCCATGGGCACCCCAAGGCACAGCCACTGACTGAGGGGAGGGACACAAACACAGTGGGACATACCACAGCACACAGCAGCGAACCACAAAAAGCACAACATGTGCCCTGACACATGCACACCACACGGACAGGCACTGGGCCACTGCAGCATGGCTCCTCATGCCACCTGCAAAGCAGACACTGACACAGGCAGGTAAGTCAAAAAATATATATTGTAGGAAAACTATGTACAGCAGCAAGGGGGTAGGAAAGGGCAGGAATGTGAGGGAAGGGGATAGGGAACAGGGAATGTACAGTGAGAAGGGGACTGTAGGGGGAGGTACAGCTTGGATAACAGGGGACTGCTGGGGCCTGGCTACCAGTGGTCACTTCCTGCCACCCTTTGCTGTGGTTGGCACCTTTGGCCACCCAGCATCATCTTCCTCATCTGCAGAACTGCCTCCATTGTCATGGACGTGATGAGAATGATTTAGCGGAGCAGCCAGGAATACAGTGGCATCCTATGCTTCCTCTGGACACCTATGACAAGGGACAGGACAGGTGATCAATGCAATGTCCCAAGGAATCATGCCCACCCACAGCATGCAATGGGCAGTGGGAATACACACCCCTGGAGGGCCTGTACCGGCCACTTGCAGGGGGTGGGCCAATGCCTGCCAGCAATGTAGCACACCCTGACAGTGCACAGAGGTGGTCCTCACCACACAATGGCCACCCGACTATGCAATGACAGTCGCATGGCACAGTGCACCAGCAGCACTACAGTGATGTCAGTGGCAGCCATGCACACTCCCTCCCCACAAACAGCTACTACACGTACAATGGATGTGTCACAGTGGTGAGCACCATGCACAGTGTGACACACACAGCTGCCACAGCACACGGCACAGGCGGCCATGCCCATGACACTGTCACCCCACTGTACAGTGCAATGGACCATGACAGTACCTACCTGCCCTCTGTGGCCCCACTGGTGCCAGATCCACTCCTGCGCCACCTCTCTGGTCCACTGCAGCCTGATATCCTGCCGTTGCCACCACTGCCACCCTTCTGCAATATTCAGGCCCTGAGAATGGAACATAGACAGGTATACATCAGGAAACATGCACAGAAGCTGCCCACCACCCCCTCCCCTGTACACAGGGTGAGCCCCTGCCTGATACGTCCCGCACAGCTGCATTGCAATGCAAGGGATGGCTGGCAATGCCACCCTGTGATGCACATGATAGCAGTGCACAGCTCTACAGGGCATGCCAGGCAGCCTAGCCAACACCACAGTACCATGGCACACATGCAATATGGGCCTACTCAACTGGCTGTGGCACAGCACCACTCCCGACTCACACCTCCAGCCTCCTCAGGTGCTCTGGGTCCCTCCTGACAAGGTCACCATATCTGTGGTGGCACTGCTGTGCCATCCTGGCCACCCCGGTATGCCGCTGTAGTGTGGCAGCAATCCCCTGCCCCACTGTGACCCTGGGCTGTTGCAGGGGCACCTGACCAAACAGTTGTGGTGTGTGGGGCTGGACAAAGGTGAACAGGTTCACCAATTCTGCCTGTGTCCAGTTCTGTGCATGGGGTGCTCTCCATTGTGCCACGCTATGCTACAAAGTCAGTGAGCAAAATGGCAGCAGTAGGTGCACGTGACCACGACGTGCGCCAGATGTGTGATGCGAGGGAACATGTGCTGTGTCCAACCATCATGCAGTCTCAGAGATGCGTGGCATGGGCATGGCTAGGTGGGGTCATGGGTGCAGGGGTGACCCAAGGGCAGGGGTCACAACAGGGGTCAGGGTTGCCTGCCTCCATGCAGTGCGCACATGAGCGATAGCAGGCCTGGTTCACCATGCATCATTGCCCCCATTACGCAGTCGGCGCACAGTGCACAATTGACAACATGATACCATTCTGCACATGTGCTCTGTGGGCCTGCGCACAGCTCATGCGTGCGCATTGCACTGTGACTTGCTCCAGAGCAATCTCATTGCAGAAGGAGCAAAATCACGATATTCAGACGCCACTTACAAATGAGCTCATCAGCCAATGTGTGGCACACTGGAGGAATTAGCATGTCATTACCATTGTGCCAAAGCTCATTTGCATGTGATGAGCTAAATAAGTGTCACAGAACAGCACATGCCATGGACCAGTATTGCATCCTTTCAGGGTAAGTTGTGCATGCTGCTGCAGCTCACTGAGAGCAGCCAGCACAGCAGGGGGGACTGAACAGGGTGATGCTGCCACTGACACACTGTACTGTCCATGTCCACAAGAAGCAACATGTCAGAACATGAGGAGGGTGAGGAGCATGGACCTGCTCACAGGTGCAGACCCAATCTCACAAAGTCAGAGATAGAGGCCCTGTTCAAAGCCTACATTGGCAGGGAGCCCCTGTTGAGAAATGCCACGGGCACACCACAGGTCAGTGCTGGGGCCTGGGTGGAGGTGGTGGCATGCGTCAACCAGCAGGACAGCCACCAGCGCTCAGTGCAGGAGTGCAGGAAGAAGGTGGGCATGTACAAGAGGCACATCAAGGAGAAGGTGCCGTCTTGCCTGCTGGATCAGCCGGGGATCCCTTCTCCCAGGGGGTGGCTGTCCACCTCCCTCTGGCCCATTGCCTCCATTGTCCCCACTACTGTCACTCTCATCAGCCTCAACAACTATCCCACGGTCAATGGTCATGTTGTGCAGTATGCAGCAGGCCAGGAATAGGCCACAGACTTTGAGGGATTGTACTGTAGGGCACTGCCTGAGCTATCTAGGCAATGGAACCATGCTTTCAGCACGCCAAAGACTCGCTCGATGCTGTTGCGCATGCTGGCATGTGCTTCATTGTAGTGTTTCTTTGCTGGGGACAACAGGTGCCACTAGGGGGTGAGCAGCTAGGGCCGCAGTGAATAGCTGCTGTCCCCTGTGTGGATAATGACTTGGCTAGCCCTCTGCAATGCTATGCTGTGCCCCTTGCCTGTCCCTGGTGCCCACGCCAACATGTACACCCTGCCCTCCCCATCCCACGGTATGCTCTGCCCATCATCCCTTGCCCATGCCATACTCACCCACTAGGTGGCCTGTGGAGACATCCCCATGTTCAAACCTGTGGCACAGCACAGAGCTGTGCCAGATGAACTCAACATGTGCACTCCCAGGGTGTGTGGTGCAGACATTGGTTATGCACCCGGTGGCATCGCACACCACCTGGCAGTTGACACTCAGGCTCCTCTTCTTATTGATGTACACCACACCCTCAGGACCAGATGGCATGTGGCTGCCCATGTGGGTGCAGTCAATGGCCCCAATTATGCCAGGTATACGTGCTACCCTTTGGAAGTCCTGCATGGTTGCTGTACGCTCCTCCTGTGTGCTGGGGAAATGGATGTATTCCAACGCACATGGCAGCAGACCATTGAGGAACTGTGTGAGGAGGCAGGACGTGGCCAACTGGGTTATGCCTGTGGTGTCCCCTGTTGGTCTCTGGAAGGTGTTTGTGGTGAGCAAGCACATGACGGCTGTCACCTTCATGTCCACAGATATGGCATGGCTCTGTCTGGTGGGTGCCTGCATCTCCTCACTGCACAGCTCACAGAGCTGCCTCAGAATGGTCCTGTTCAGGTGGTAATGGGCCACAATCTCCATGTCACTGTACTGCTAGAAGGTGATGCGGGCACAGTACCACCTGTGTCAGGCATACCACTGACAGGCCCTTCCACAGCCACGTCACTGTTCCTGCTGCCTCCTCACACCCCTCATTACAGCCTCCATCATGAAGGGTGAGCTATCCATGCCCCTTGCTCTCCTATATCTCCTTGGGCGATTGGCTGCTGCGCGCTGTGTGCCACCCTGGTGCACTGCCTAGCAGTGAGTCTGCCTGTCTCTCACAGTCTCTCTGCCCCTGTCTCCCTCTCCTCTCCTCTGTGTCTGCCTTGGTCTGACTCTGTCTCTCTCTCTCTCTCTCTGTCTTTCCTTCTTTCTTTCTCTCTCTCTCTCTCTCTAAACTAGCAAAATGGTTGGAAGAGTGGCAACTGGTGTTTAACGCAAAGAAGTGAAAGATCATGCACATAGGGAAGAGAAACCCTGAAGCCACCTATAGGCTGGGAAGGGAGTTGCTGGCAGTCACAAGGGAAGAAAGAGACTTGGGCATCATCATCACCGATGACCTGAAATCATCCAAGCAGACCACTAAAGCAGTAGGCAAGGCTAGGAGATGTTAGGGTGTATTAGTAGGGGTATCACAAGTCAGAAGAGGGAGTAATAATGCCTCTTTACAAGACACTGGTTAGGCCCCATCTGGAGTACTGCGTGCAGTACTGGAGGTCACACCTTCACAAGGACATTAACCAGATTGAGGCAGTCCAGAGAAGGGCAACCAAAATGGTGCAGGGACTGCATCAGAAAACAAATGAGGACAGATTAACAGAGCTCAGTATGTATACCCTAGAGCAAAGGAGGGAGAGATGTGATATCTCAGAAGAAGCCAGAAGGGGAAGGAAGGAAACATATTCAATTCAGTGCTTTAGAGTAACTGGTAATTGCTATTTTTCTTTTAAACTTAGATTGTGGGCTTTTAGTGACAATATACTTTCTTTGTTGTCTTTACTTATAATTGTTTTTGGGCTGTTGAAAATTTAAAACATAGTGGTGGTGTAATTCTGTGCTGTCTTTAATTGCTGCAAATTTTACCTTGGCTTGTCTGACTGCCCTGTAGTTGGGTGAAGGGTGTTAATTGTCTGGCCTCTGACCTCAGCTACGTGATAACTGGAGGTGGGGCTTAGTCAGAGTTGAAGTAGCAAGTAGAGTTTATTTTCTCAGAAGAACCCAGAAGGGGAAGGAAGGAAACATATTCAATTCAGTGCTTTAGAGTAACTGGTAATTGCTGTTTTTCTTTTAAACTTAGATAGTGGGCTTTTAGTGACACTATACTTTCTTTGTTGTCTTTACTTATAATTGTTTTTGGGCTGTTGAAAATTTAAAACATAGTGGTGGTGTAATTCTGTGCTGTCTTTAATTGCTGCAAATTTTCACCCCTCCTCCCTCCCCTTCCCCCAACTCTTAATTCTATGCCCTGTTAAATCTGATTGACAGGAGCTAAACACAGGGTATAGTAAGGGGTGTGAAGTAGGAGGGGCATAAGGGGGAAGAAGCCCACCCTCAGCATGACAAGTGTTTTGATTCATTTATTTATTTATTGGTTTCTTTTTCTTTAAAAAAAAAATTATCTGAGGATCAGTGGCAGGATTTTAGGACAGTAAATTAATAAAAGGGAACTAGGAGAGCTTCAGTAGCAGACAAGTAGTGGAATTGCAGTATAATGTGGGAGTGGTGCAATGCAGTGGCTGTGGGGCAGCCATATTCAGGCAGACCTTCTGGACACTGAGGTGCTGCCCTATCTGCTTGCATCTCTCTGGACTGTGGAGGAGGTAGCCAGACTCAGAGCGGAAGTAAACTGGGTCAGGAGTACCATCACCCTATCCAGGGACCACCCAGTCCAATGCAACTGCCTCAAAGGATGCCGAGAACAGGAGCACTTGGATGACAGTGGGCTCAGGAGGTTAGAGCAGTCAGGCAGAGGCACATCCCAGATCCTATTCACTCAAGAACTCATATGCCACACTGGCAAATGAGGACAACCAAATAGAGGTACCCAGAGAAGTGGAAGGAAAGGATGTGGAGGTTGCCAAGGAGGTAACCTCAGTGGGGAAAGCAGTGGACCCAGAGGAGGAGGAAGTGAATCCTGGTGGGGACTCCATCATAAGAGGGATCCAGCTAGGAACACAGGAGGGAGGACAGGAGGTGAGGTGCCTACCAGGTGCCACGGCATGGAGGATGGAAGGAAGATCCTGGGGATCACGGGGATGACAAGACGGGATGGTGAGCTGGATGTCATTGTCCACCTAGGTACTAATGACCTGGCAAATGGGGAGCCAAAGGAAGTTCTGGAAGAGTTCAGGAAACTGGGGAGGGGTCTCAAGCAAGTAGTTACTTCTGTCACTTTCTCAGAAGTACTACCTGTGAGAGGCAAGGGAGAGCATAGGAGTGCATGCACCAGGAACTTTAACTCATGGTTGAAGAACTGGTGCTGTGAGGAAGGGTTTGGATTCATTGGTGACTGGGGACCCACCTGGAGGGATGGAGGTTTGTTCAAGCCTGACGGCCTGCATCCATCCTGGAGGGGAATCCAAGCACTCAATGATAAGTTTAAATGCTACATTGACAAGCATTTAAACTAGCAAAGGGGGGTGGCAGGCCAGCAAGGAGGGTACCTACTTGCTCACCCCCCACAGCTAGCAGTGGAACCAGTGAACCAGAGGAGTGGCTATCTCTGCAAAGCAGTGTGCAAAAGATGGAGATTAGTGCCCAAGAGGTGGATAAGCAGAAAGGGGCACAATTCAGCAGAAGGGCAGACAGCAAGGAGAACCAGGGATAAATGACAACCAAGGAAGGGGCTGGAGTAGAACAGTGAAACAGTCTAGGGAGGTCAAATCATGGAAAGCCATGTGTGCAAATGCCAGGAGCCTTAGCAACAAGATGGAAGATCTGGAGGCTGTCATGGTGCAGTCAGACCTGGACATTGTGGCCATCACTGAAACCTGGTGTAATGATAACCATGACTGGGAGATGGCCATACCTGGCTACAACATATTCAGAAGAGACAGAGCAGGCAGGAAGGGAGGAGGAGTGGCACTGTATGTGAAAAATGACATAAGGGCCACAGAGATCCAGGAGGAACAAAATGGGGGAGAGATACTGTGGGTTAAGCTGGAAAGGAAAATAGGGACAGCCATCCGCACAGGTGTGGTCTATAGACCACCAGCCCAGGAGGAAGAAACAGATAGGGAGCTGATGCTAGCCATCCAAAGGATGGCAGACAAGGGTGAGGTAGTACTGGTTGGAGACTTCAATATTCCAGACGTGGACTGGAGCAACCCAGCAGCAGCATCATCTAGGAGCAGATTTATCCTGGACTCCCTTCAGGGTGCCTTCCTCAAGCAACTGGTCATGGAACCAACTCGGCAGAAAGCAATATTGGACCTTGTGCTCACAAACAGGGACAGTGTGATGGGGTAACAGTGGGGGAGCACCTGGGAAACAGTGACCACCAGTCAGTGGTTTGAAATCACAGAAAGAGCAGAACCAAACCACACAAAAACACGTATCCTGGATTTTAGGGGGGGCAGACTTTGGGAAAATGGGGAGATACTTGAAAGAGGCATTAAGGGGAATGGGACAGGAATCAGGGGTTGAGGAACAGTGGGCAGTATTTAAAATGGGGATTACAAGAACAACAGAATTATGCATTAAGCAGGTTGCAAGAGGAAAGGAAGAGGAGACCATTATGGTTTTCAAAGAGGAAGCAAAGAAAGTGAAAGCAAAAAGATTGCATTCAGGCAATACAAAAGACACAGGCAGAAGGGATAGGAGAAGTACCAGGAGGAAGCAAAGGAGGCAGGAGGTCAGTAAGGGAAGCCAAAGCTCAGACAGAAGAACACATTGCAAATCAGTGGGTGGAGGGACAAAACCTTTTACAGGTACATAAGTGAAAAAGAAAGACAAAGGGAGGGATAGTGAGACTGAAGGGGAGGATGGGGCCGCGTGAAGGATGACAACAGTAAAAGCTGACACATATTGAACAGGTATTTCTGCTCCAGTCTTTACTGAGGAAGAGGAGGTAATGGGTCTGGAAGGAGTACAAGGGGTGAGAATGGTGCAGAAATGGACACAAGTCCCTTTACACGAGAAAGGGTCCTGAAGGAACTGGAAGTAATAAGAGTTGATAAAGCAATGGGGCCAGATGGGGAGCACCCCAGGGTCCTTAAAGAACTAAGAGAGGTGGGTGGCTGAACCTCTGGCTATCCTGTTTAGCCGACCACTGGAAACAGAGGAGGTACCCAAAGACTGGAGGACAGCAGATGTAGTCCCCTTATACAAAAGTGGGAACAAAGAGGAAGCAGGGAACTACAGACCAGTCAGCCTCACTCGGTAGTGGGGAAGATCATGGAAGCACTACTGAAGGAGAGATTGGTGGAACATCTGGTTGTCAATGGACTACAGGACCCAAGGCAGCATGGTTTCACCGGGGGTCATGTCAGACCAACCTCGTTGAATTTTGACTAGGTGACTGGGAGGTGGATCAGGGGAGGGCAGTGGACATGACCTATCTGGACTTCAGCAAGCGCTTTGACACTGTGCCACATAGAAGACTATTACACAAACTGGGGAATATGGGTGTGGGCAGGACAGTAGTGTGATGGGTAGGTAACTGGCTGGGTGGCAGGACACAGAGGGTGGTGGTAATGGCTGTCACTCCCACAGAGGAAGAGTGACCAGTGGGGTACCACAGGGATCGGTGCTGGGACCGGTCCTATTCAACATCTTCATCTGTGACATTGCAGGACCGAAGGCAGAATTTCACTGTTCGCTGATGACACAAAGCTCTGTAACAGAGTAGACACACCAGAGGGTGTAGACAGAATGAGAAGCCACCTGCAGAAACTTGAAGAATGGTCAGGGTTTGGCAGTTGAAATTCAATGCAAAGAAGTGCAAGATAATGCATATGGGGCACAAAACCCTGGCACAATATATCAGTTGGGGGGTGAGGATATAGCATGCACCAAGCAGGAAAGGGATCTTGGGGTTATCATCTCTGATGACCTCAAGGTTGGGAAACAGTGTGACAAGGCAGCAGGTAAAGCAAATAGGATGCTGGGATGTATAGGCAGGGGCATCACCAGCAGGAAAAGTGAGGTCATAATTCCGCTATACAAGACACTAGTGAGGCACCACCTGGAGTACAGTGTACAGTTCTGGAGACCATACCTGCTTAAGGACATAGACAGGGAAGAGAAGGTTCAGAGGAGGGCAACAAAGATGGTGCATGGATTGCATCACAAGTCCTATGAAGACAGGTTGAAGGAACTGAACATGTACTCTCTGGAGGAGAGGAGGGAGAGAGGGGATATGATAGAGACATACAAGTATCTTACAGGGAGGAACAGGGTGAAGAAAAACACTATTTTTAAGCGAAAAAGATGTTCCAGGACTAGGGCATGGGATGAAGTTGGAGGGAGGACGATTCAGAGGAAACATGAGAAAGAATTTCTTCACAGAATGGGTGGTGGACAAATGGAAACCCTGCCAGAGGAAGTGGTGGGGGCTGAAACAATCACGGGATTTAAGAATGCATGGGATAGACATAAAGGAATTCTGAAGGTCAGGGGTAAGGGGCAACAGACTTCTAGGAAAACAAACTGAACTTACAAGCTCAAATGGGCAGACTGGGTGGGCCATAGGCCCTTATCTGCCAGCACTATCTATGTATCTATGTATCTATATGATCGAAACATTCAAACACCTTAAGGGCATTAACAAGGTGAAAGAGTCTAACATGTTTCAATATAAGAAAAATAGCAGGACAAGAGGACACAGCATGAGATTAGAGGGAGACTGATTAAGGAGTAATGTGAGGAAGTTCTTTTTCACAGAAAGGGTGGTGGATGCATGTCACAGCCTACCTCAGGAAGTGGTAGATATGAATACAGTGCAAGGCTTCAAACAGGCATGGGATAGGCATAAGGGAGCAATACAGATGAGTATGAATAGATAGGTCACTGACAGAGCAAAGGCTGAAGGCACATCTATAAGGTAGAAAAAGAAATGGACATACTGGATGAGCCTTGCGGTCCTTATCTGCTGTCAACTTCTATGTCTCTCTCTCTCTCTCTCTCTCTCTCTCTCACTCCCTCTCGCCTGGCGCAAGTGCTTTCTGTGTGCTTGCGCCCTGTGTAGGAACAAGTCTGCTCGGCACATCTCTGATTTGCTCTGCATTTGCGCCACGATTTCTCAGTTCAGTATCACACTGTGCTGGATATTCATGGGCATGCCCCCTGCACTTGCACCTGCATTTATTATATTTGTGCTGCGCCCTGGTTCCCGCTGAATATTGCTCATTGGCGCAAATCTGCACTTGCGCCCGGTGCAACTCAGTTGTGCCATGTGCAAGTGCTTTGAATATCCGGGCCTTAATGTAATATGTCGATTTGCAACACTTAAACCATATAGCACTCACCATTGTTTACTTTATAATGAAACTGGTTGGTTTCCTCCTAGATTAAATTTTCAGTATGGACTAGGTTGCATGCTTTACAATTCTATCAGAACTAATAGTTCTCACATTTAACCAGACTAATAGCACCAAAGAGGGAAAATAGGATGTTAAGATCCTCCTCTAGTATTCGATTGTCAGTTCCTAAGGTTTCAACTATGTGGAGAAAGAAAAAACAAATATGTTGCAGGTGATACCTTTTATTGGACTAACAAAATTATTTCTAAGACTAGCTTTTGAGAGATAAAACCCTCTTCCTCAACTACAACGAGTAACTCTTTCTTTGTCCAACCTACTAAAATTTGGAATGCACTTCCATCAACGTGTCTCGGTGCTTGTAGTTTTAATGACTTCAAAACATAGTTCAAATCTCACGATACAGCAAATGAATTGTAATTGTTTTTAATGTGATGTTATTTGCACTGACTATTTGTACTTTATTGTATTGTGTTTGCATGATTTATGTTGTTATTTCTTAGCCTATTGTAGGCTCCGGGTCTTCCTGAAAATGGGCTTCTGCTCAGCATACTTACCCAGTTAACAAAGCAATAAATAAATAAATAAATAAATAAATAGAGTGCGGATGGAGGCACATGAGTGCTGCGACAGCTCAAACCTTTGGGCTTGGGCAGCCATCTTGGACCAGGCACATACGTGACATCCCCAATTTTTGCACCTGAATAACTTTACCATCGTTTGACAAAATGGTACAAAATTTGGCATGCACTGTAAGGCTGTCTGAGTTTCAAGATATGAAAAGTTTCATGATGGCATCTTGTATGCTTTTCGTGATGCAGGTCAAAAAAACATGCTTAGCATTGTATATTTTTTACTCTCACCTACACGGTGTGGATTTTTTTCATGAAATTTTCAGGTTTGAAGGGGCCTGTGCCATGGGTGTGCCTTTCAAACTATTATACTATTTTAGAGTTATAATGATTTTTGAGCTAATATTCACGTTCGACCGGTACAAAACAAGACTTTCGCAAGTGCTTATTTTCATGATTTACCTCTCATGCTCAAAAAAATACCAAGCAAAATGGTCACCTTTTTTTTTACTTTTAAACTCACAAACATTGAAAATTCATACACCCGAAGCTAGAGTTTGCCGTTTGCCTTTTTAAAAAGTGTCAGAAACACCTGTCTCTTGCACTTTTGTCTGTCTATCTATCTAATTCTAGCTGACTAATTTATTTAACTATTTAAGTGGACCAGGATGCCCACCCCCAGTACCACTTTTTTAACCTCCTCTCCTCCATCCTGGTTGGCGACCCCATTCTCATATTGTAGGTGCAGCAATTGGGTGCCCACCCCTGGTGCCACCAGATAGTAGCCCAACACTGGGATGCCAATCCCCAGTATCAGAATAGTCATGTCAAGTCCCCTGTAAAAAAGAAAACTAACCCTCTTTTTTTTTTTTTGGCAAAATAGTCCCTCACCAATCTGACTTACCCACCCCAACCTCCCACTCAGCACTCACCACCCCACATAGCCCCACACCTCCCACACACCCTCACTCACCTGAACATGTCTCACAGCATGGGTCTACTCTCTGACTGAAGACATGTCTTGCTGCTGGAACTGCCGACTGCAATATGAAAAAGTAAGGTAAGTGCAGTTCAATGTATATCAAAGGGGTTTTGAACATTGATGCATAAGCTTGTCAGTTTTGCATAGTTTGAGGCCAAATTTTCAACATCACCTTTTTGGGACCCCACCTCATGACCAGTGGTAGATGAACTATGCAAATCAGGCCCAAAGGGTGATTTCATGTTTGCTTGGCAAAATCCCCTTTTGAGCAGGATTTGATATTTTTCACCACCCTAGTTCATGAGGTGGGCTCATAAGATAGTTTTTTTTGAAATTGTGGTGTCAAAATATGTAAAAATGGCAAAGCTATGTACGTACATTGAAAATTTTCTGTGCTCACTCATAATTTTAGCAATTTTAGATATTTTGACCCCAAATTTTTAAAACAGTCATTTTTTCACACCACCCCATGAATGTGAGAGCTGTCATTTTTTTCAAATCCTGGCCAAAATGTGTATTCACACCTGTTGCATGGAATGATGTTTTGGTGGTGTGGAATGATGTTTTGGTGGGGATTTGAACATTTTCACCTACCAGGTTCATGAAGTGGGGAAATGAGAAGGCTATGCTGAAAAGTTTGTACACAAATGTAGTAAAATGCCCAGCTTATCCATGAATGTAGCAGTATTTTAATGTTTGCTCTTAACTTCACTAATGTTCAATATTTTGACTCCAAACTTTCAATATAGCCATTTTTCCACACCACTTCATAAATGTGGCATGTGTCATTGTTTAAACTCTTGGACATGATATGTTTTTATACTTCTGGTACAAAGTGACATTTCAGTCAACATGCTACAAATGGTACATGTCATGTTGGTAAGGCAAATCATTAAATGAGCATATTGAAAATTTGGGGTCAGAATAAAAAAAAATAAGAATTGTTAAACTTTGTGTGTAGTGCCAGTCTTGACCCCAGTGGCTATGCTTTGTGATGCCATGCCAGGGAGCTGAATTCAGAGGTGAGCTCAGTGATCCAGTTGGATGGGGGTGATGGTGGGGGAATGGTGCTGTTATGAGACACCCCCAGCCAGGGAATGAAAGGTGCAGGGTTGTCTGCACAGACCTGGGTACCATACAGTGAAGACAACTATCCTCTTGGCCTACAGCCCTGCACCTCTCCACATATGCATGGCTGAAGATCCTGTGCATTGGCTGACAGATGCATGCTCTGCCCTGTGTATCTGTATCTGTGGCCACATGGAAGGGCAGGACCCATAGGGCCCTGCACTTCAACAGTTCACCAGACAGCCCCTTGAATTCTTCACTTCTGTAGGAAGACAGAGTCTTCCTTGGCACATGATATCTGCAGCTGTTCACAGAGGTCCCTTTGGGACCTGTGTAAATAAGGATATAGTTCTCAAGAAGAAAGGATATTATTTGCAAAATACTTTGTTAATGCACAAGTTAGGGTAACTTAATGCTACAAAAGTAGGGAACACCCCTCCTCCAACCTGTAGCCTCATGTCAAAAGCACAAGGTACAGCTGCAAGCCACTGCATCATAGTGATATGGTCTTCCAACCAAGAGAATTATGACTCACCACATGTTACCAACCCAGTCTCGGGGAACAGGGTGAGTATTAGGGTTGACAACCCCAAGGAAGACCCTCCACTGATTCACCAAGACTCCAGAGACCCAAGACCCTAATTTGTTTTCCTTTTGCTGCTTAGGGGGTGGGATTGGGGAGTGAGGGTTGGAAACCCTAATGCCACATTTCCCTACTCCGGTGGCATTAACTTGAACCCTAGCTGGTGCATTAATGCAGTTTTTTGCAAAGAATTTCCTTCCTTTTTTGATAGTGGAATCATATCCTCATTCATGCTGATCCTTCTGGAGCTGCATGAGCAGATGCACACACACAGGGTCTTTTGGACTCAGTGCCAAGGGAAGATTCCATCTGCCTACAGAAGCATTAGATGTGAAAAATTCTTAAGGTTTTCTGGTGGGCTGCAGAAGCCAAGGCCCTCTGGTCCCTGATCTTCTATGTGGCTGCAGATCACGCACACAAAGTGTCCATCTGTCAGTCAATGTACAGAGCCCTTTGCCACCCACAGCTGCAGAGGTGCAGGGCCCTATGCCAAGAGAAGAGTTTTCTTCACTATATGGTACCTGAGCCCATGCGGCCAACCCCACAGCTTTCATTGGCTGGCTGTGGGGTGTCACACAACAGGCAATTTTATCTCCACCACCCCTTCCTGTGAGCTCTGTATATGTTGGGAAAGACATTCTCACTGAAGTGCATACATCATTTAGACGGATATTTCAATATACCACATGGAAAGTTACAGTGCAAGGGTTAGTGGTCAACCAAGTCAGAGGAGAGCAGTATATCATTCAGATATTAACAATCTGCTTACTTAATGGGATAATTTGTTTCATTTCTGGTGCAGCAATGGTTTGATTAAGTGTGTTAATATTACAGTAGTTGGTCTAAAACCATAGGGGCAAGGATCCATGGCTCTAGGGAAGGACTTTGATTATCATTCAGTATCTCATTTCATTTTATTTCATATCATGTCATTTTATTATTTACCCTGGAAAAGCATATTGATCAAAATTCCCCTTTTTCAAGCACGACCAACACATAGAAATAAAAAAAATAAAACACATAGAATAAGACAAACAATATAACATTAATTACAACAACATGATGATTGAGCATCTAAAATACTTAACAGATGTTTTCTAAACATGGCTACAGATTGTGTAAATGATTATAAATACTTGGACCAACAAAATCAAAAACTCTGTGACCACTATATCTACCACAATACATTCCTTTTGAAGGACTTGGTCTGCTGGGACAAGGCATTTTGGAACAATAAATCTGGTAAGAAAAATTCCTCAATCAGTAGACTTTGGAACTATGACTAATAGGAATTCTTATAAAAACACTTTGCTTGGTAGTGCTCCTATTCATTATTTCTTCCATGACCGTAGCTGGTCAAGTATAAAATTCACTAGTCTTTATGACAAAAATGGTGTGGATTTGCTCCAGCACTACAGTACTAAGTCTGACCTGATAATAGTGATGCAGTAGCAGCCAGTCAAGACCATCTGGTGCAGTGAGGACTCCTGGTACTCTACATGCAGTTCTGGAAATGAATGCATAGAGAATACCCAAACTCTTGCTAAGCATCTATTCAGGTCATATATGCATGGTATTCATCAGATTCCTTGAACACAATGGTTTGGAGAACTGATAAGGGCCAATGAACAGACATGCTTTTAGCTATATAGACCCTAAGGGATAAGCAATACTGGAAATGGATTGAATGCACAGTGGCCTGGCCAGGGGTATGGGGCCATGTTTCCTTACCACATCTTAAATGCTTACACTTTCCCTAGTAACTGTGATGCCTTCCTGGGTACAATTTACACAGGAACATTCTTTCCCCAATTTGCTTCAGGAACTGTGTCATATGTTAATTTCACATCTTGAACTGAGTTCCACCCCCTCTCCCAATTCCACTACTGGAGATGTAACAGACTATAAGAGGCAGTATAGACTAGTTTTTAAGGGCACTGACCTGCAAACCTGGAGACCTGGGTTTGAATCCCATCAGCCCCTGCATTCATACTGTGTGACCCTGAGCAAGTCACTTAACTTCCTTGTGCTCCCAGGTCACACCAGAGTTGAATCTAAATAAAAACCTAAAAAATACATTTTTAACTCTACAGATAATGACAGGTTGTAATATACTCCAGATGACCAAGGTCCTTAAAAACCATGAACCAGCCAGCCAGTCAGCACAGTGGTTGGATTTCTGCTCATGTCGATGGCAGCCCAGGTTCAGGAATGGACCTGGGTTGTCAAAGGACTGGCTGGGGGAGAAGGATGGAGCATCCTATGGACTGCTCTCCTTCTCTGGGGAGAGGGTGGGGAGTATACCCAGTGCATGATGGATCCCTGGCGGAAGCTGGGGATACCACAGCAACTGGCATCAGTGTGTTCTGGGAGGTGGGGCAGATGCCAGATGTCATTGCATGCCCCTACCTACCAGAAAAAAGTAGAAAACCCTCTCTGGTCACTCTGGATGACTCCAACCTGGTGCCTGGTCTCCATAGCTCCTTGGTGTTGTGCCACCAACTAAATACCAGCTCCACAAGCATCACTACAGGTCCTGAACCCCACCCTGGGGTGGAAGCCAGGGATGCAATATTGACTCGTTGACACCTTACCCATTGCAGACAAGCTGGTCATGATGCTGTGGCCCCACCCTGAGGGGTAAGATAGGGAGTATTTGTGGCAGAAGGCAGCCATTGGGGAAGTGAGGCAGGTGCAGGAGTGGGGCAGATGGAGAGCCACTGGGCAACAAAAAGTACAGTAAATAAAAAAAAACATGAACCATACCATACAGATCCAACCATGCTATTCTTATTCTATCTTTTACTATATCAGTCGTACAAAGTGGATTTTTTTCATGCAGCTTACCAATTAGACAGGTAACATGATCAATCTATTACCGCAGAACATAACTTTTTTGTTAAGAAAATCATATTTTTAAGAGTAGTGCCAGATGTGTAAAAGACACTACTAATATTGTCATTATGATAATTTTACTACCATAATATTCTTATAATCAACAGGAGAGACTGATATAATGTACTCACACTCATTTCTTAATAGTCATCTTAAACTGTGCTGTTCTGGTTTCTTTTGGTGATTTTTATTGGCTGCAAAATTATTTAAAAAATTATTCTTTTACTTTTTAACCAGTTTTAAATCAAGTTCTAATATTATGGGTTAATTTATTATAATACAAGATCATTGGCATTTATGTTTTCCCATGTATTCTCCTTTTAATAACACTGAACAGATTCCTTACAACCAACCCTGGTAAACCCCTTGGAATTCCATTACTATCTATATACTTCTCATTTGACTCAGTTGATTTCTCACCTTATTCACTCAAAATATGTTCTTGACTCCTTATTTCCAGTCTTTTTTATTCTCCTGGTGATAGCTACGCTATTTTCTGACCTTTAAAATGTAGTAATGCTGTCACATATAACAGTATAATAATGCCATAGTCAGTTTCTTAATTCAAAAACGTTTAAGTCTAAAAAAATTTAAACACTCACCTAGTAGTCAGACGAACAGAGTTCTGGGTGTCTCCCTGAAGTTTGGAGCATCAGACCTCTTGCTCAGTTGTGGTTTAAATACCCCGGTGGGGGTGGGAGGAGTGTGAGATATCACTATGATGTCATTATGACCAGCCCCCTCTAGGTCTTAGCTTTACAAACCTCAAGATTGAAAAAGAGTATAGCTTGAGCATGAACTCTGCAGTGGCTTGGTGGTTAGGGAGGGACTGCTAAGGTTCAGAGGCTAGGCTTGAAGGTGATTCGCCTCCTACTCTTGGCTGATAGCCATGTTGTTTTTTGATTATACATCGTACCTTACTTTTCTGCCTCAGTAAATTTTGCATTTTTATCAGCTCTTTTATTCCACTAAATGTCAACATTTTCATTAATAGAATTAAGCTTGTAGTCTAAAAAAGGGGAGGAAGGACTAAAAGTAATAAACATCCCTGTGTTGTACAGGATTTACATATGAATACAATTCAAGATATCAAGTCTTCTGTTAATCAACAGGAGAGACTGATATTATGTACTCACTCTAATTTCTTAATAGTCCTCTCAAACTGTGCTGTTTTGGTTTCTTTTGGTGATTTTCATAGGTTGCAAAATTATTCAAAAAAGTATTCTTTTACGTTTAACCCAGTTTGTAATCAAGTTCTGATATTATGGGTTAATTTATTATTGCATAAGATCACTGGCACTAATGATTTCCCATATATTGTCTATTTAACAACCCAGAAAAGATTCCTTACAACCAATCCTGTTGAACTCCTTAAAATACCATTACTATCTATATATTATTCCCGTGACCTGGTTGATTTCTCACCTTATTTACTCAAAATATGTTCTTGACTCCTTATTTCCAGTCTTTTTTGTTCTCCTGGTGATAGCTACACTATTCTCTGATCTATAAAATGTAGTAAGGTTGTCACATATAACAGTATAATAATGTCATAGTTAGTTTCTTAATTCAAGAAGGTTTAAGTCTAAAAATATTTTTTAAAGACTCACCAGGTAATCAGACGAGCAGAGTTCTGGGTGTCTCCCTGAAGTTTGGAGCACCAGCCCTCTTGCTCAGTTGTGATATAAATACCCAGGGGTGTGGGAGGAGCATGAGACACCACTTCTAAATTCTTTAGAAAGATTAGGCTAGTTGATTGGTTTGATGTTCAAAAACAAGAATTGCAAACCCAGAGACAAGAGCTACAGAGGGCGCTAGATATACATTCCACATTCACTCCCCCCAATGGTAGAGATACAGTGGAGACTTACTTCAAATTAGTAGAAAAACAAATAAAGGAAATGGTGAGCACCAGAAACCTTTCTCCACCATACAATAACCTTACAAGAAAGAAGAGGGAAACATTGGGATTATTGGAAAAGGACAGGAATATTGTTATCAAACCAGCAGACAAAGAGTGGTATAGTTTTATAACAATATGAGAATCATAAAACAGAATTCCTCAAACAACTAGAGGACTAAACTGCAACTGAGCAAGAGGTCTGGTACTCCAAACTTCAGGGAGACATCCAGAACGCTACTCGTTTGACTACCTGGTAAGACTTTGAAAAACTTTTTTAGACTTAAACCTTTTTGAATTAAGAAACTGACTATGGCATTATTATGCTATAATAACTGGTGACCACTTTTTCCCATAGGGGAAGGGGGTTATAATTTTCCGTTATAACCCGCGGGTTTTAACATGTGTGAGCATGCTCAAAAAGTGCTCTTCTGGTCCTTCTCACTACACAGCATACTGCAGCTCACCACCAGTTAGAATCGGCAGTAAGTTAATTTAAATGTATTTTATATACCTGCCGGAGTGAAAAAGCATTTGCCAGCAATTCTATAAAATAAAAGCTGGGGAGGTGTGTGAAACTCGAATGTTAGACACCCCCATTGGTGTGGGATGCTTGTACAAACTCCTTGAGCTTCTCTCTCTGGGTTTATGTGGCATCCCACACCTTGGGGGTGTCTAACATTTTCGTTATGACCACCTCCCCAGCCATTATTATATATGTTATATGTGACAGCATTACTACATTTTATAGGTTAGAGAATAGAGTAGCTATCACCAGGACAACAAAAAAGACTGGAAATAAGGAGTCAAGAACATATTTTGAGTAAATAAGGTGAGAAATCAACTGGGTCACCAGAACAGTATATAGATAGTAATGGAATTCTAAGGAGTTTAACAGGGTTGGTTGTGAGAAATCTGTTCAATGTTATTAAATAGACAATATATAGGAAATCATTAATGCCAGCGATCTTATGCTATAATAAATTAAACCATAATATTAGAACTTGATTACAAATAGTAAAAAGTAAAAGAATTCTTTTTTGAATAATTGTGCAACCTATGAAAATCACCCAAAAAACCAGAACAGCACAGTTTAAGAGTACTATCAAGAAATGAGTGTGAGTACATAATATCAGTCTCTCCTGTTGATTATCAGGGAGACTTGATATCTTGAATTGTATTCATATGAAAATCCTGTACAACACATGGATATTTATTACTTTTAGTCCTTTGTCCCCGTTTTTCAGACTACAAACTTAATTCTATTAATGAAAATGTTGAAATTTAGTGGAATATAAGAGTTGATAAAATATAAAGTTTACTGAGGCAGAAAAGTAAGCAATGATGTATAATCAAAAAAACAACACAGCTATTAGCCAAGGGTGAGAGGTGAATCACCTTCAAGCCTAGCCTCTGAACCTTAACAGTCCCTCCCTAACCACCAAGCTACTGCAGAGTTCATGCTCAAGCTATACTCTTTTTCAATCTTGAGGTTTGCAAGGCTAAGACCTGGAGGGAATAATATAGTCAATGAGGGCGGGGGGGCCCTTGAAGAATTCTCAAAGGAGTTCTCTGTGTTGTAATTTCCTTTTATTCTGAACAGACCCCTACATTTCACCCACAGAGTGGGCTTGTTCACAAGGATAAGACCTGGAGGGGGCAGATCATAATGACATCATAGTGATGTCTCACACTCCTCCCACCCCAGGGTATTTAAACCACAACTGAGCAAGAGGTCTGGTGCTCCAAATTTCAGGGGAGACACCCAGAACTCTGCTCATCTGACTACCTGGTGAGTGTTTACATTTTTTTAGACTTAAACGTTTTTGAATTAAGAAACTGACTATGGCATTATTATGCTGTTATATGTGACAGCATTGCTACATTTTAAAGGTCAGAGAATAGCGTAGCTATCACCAGGAGAATAAAAAAGACTGGAAATAAGGAGTCAAGAGCATATTTTGAGTAAATAAGGTGAGAAATCAACTGGGTCACTGGAGGAGTATATAGTTAGTAATGGAATTCCAAGGGGTTTAACATGGTTGGTTATAAGGAATCTGTTCAATGTTATTTAATGGACAATACATGGGAAAACATAAATACCAGTGAACTTGTGCTATAATAAATTAACCCATAATATTAGAACTTGATTACAAACTGGGTAAAAAGTAAAAGGAATACTTTTTAAAATAATTTTGCAGTCAATAAAAATCGCCAAAAGAAACCAGAATACCACAGTTCAAGAAGACCATTAAGAAATGAGTGTGAGTACATTATATCAGTCTCTCCTGTTGATGATAAGAATATTATGGTAGTAAAATTATCATAATAACAATTTTAGTAGTGTCTTTTACTCAACTGGCACTACTCTTTAAAAAGATGGTTTTGTTAACAAAAAAAAGTTATGTTCTGTGGTAATAGATGTATCATGTTACCTATTTAATTAGTAAGTTGCTTGAAAAAAATCCACTTTCTACACATGATATAGTAAAAGATTGAACATAAATAGTATGGTTAGATCTGTATGGTACGGTTCATGGTTTTTAAGGACCTTGGTCATCTGGGGTACATTACAACCTGTTATGATCTGTAGAGTTAAAAATGTATTTTTTTATGTTTTTATTTAGATATACTGTTGGGGCTGAGGAAGTGGCGACAGCCATGAAACTGTTACCCTTTTACCAAGTGTGGGTGGAATATATAATAAAGCAGATTGTTTGCTGGAAAACTTTAGTGTGCAATGTTCGTCCTTACTTTTATCATTACAAAGATTGGATTGCCTGGCTGTTCTAAGGACGACACAGTGACTTTCAAACTGTAATTTCATATACGCATAGGGCAATCTAAACCTGCAACTCTTGCACCCAGGTCACACCAGGAATCAAGTTCTGGCTTAGTGTGCCTTTTCTGGATAAACAATTTCCCATTTCCTTTCCTTTTTCTGTGCAAGCAAAATCCTTACCAGTAAAGGAAAATATGTGTTTTCATGGTTCACATTTGACCGTGTGCTGCCATCCTGGGGATCATTGTAAAGGTTAATGCTGCATCTCACGGGGGCATCTAGGAGAACAATATCTTCCTAAATAAGCAAATGCATATAAAACAGTGGTCAAAAATTTGAGCAATCAGTCTAATTCTTTGGAAGTACTAAGGCTGTTGTGTGCTTCTGTTTCATGGTGCCTAGAATACAACCTCCCATTTAGGTCAAAACATGCAGTGGGTAAGAAACAGCATTGCAGAGGCGTTGTCTCGGTTGCAGTCATAGAAACGTAGAAACAATCTTTCCTTTTTTTGTTGTGTTGCTTTCACTGCAGACCCTTCCAGATCTAGGGCACTTTCTCTTCCACCCCTTGCCTACCCCTTATGATTCTCTTGTGCTTATCCTGGGCTTTTTTGAATCCCACCACTGTTTTAGCCCCCACTACCTCCACTGGAAGACTGTCCCAAGCACCCATCACTCTCTCTGTGAAGAAGTATTTTTACACATCTTTCCTGAACCTACCTCCCACCAGCTTTATATTGTGACCCCTTGTTCTAGACCATCCTTTCCTCCAAAACATAACTCCCACTTGAACTTTATTCACCCCCGTGGTGCATTTAAACATCTGGATCATATTCCCCCTCTCCCTCCTCTCCTCCAGGAAATACATGTTTAGTTCCTTTAGCCTCTCCTCATAGGAGTTTTCATGTAGACCCTGTTCTCTCCACCCAGAGAGGTGCATGCAGATGGGACAGCACCACAGTCTCCAGAAGGTCTCCCTGAAGATTGCTTTCCCACAACCACTGCATTGAACCTTTCCCACATTTCCTTTTTCCCATTCTTCTTGTCCTGCCTGTCTTCTTGTCCCAGACCTAGTAGGGCTATCCTACTAGCAACCAGTAACCACAAGCCCCTTAAACACTGAAGCTCCCTTCTAACTAGCAGGTGTTTTACAGCAAGTCCCTACACCCTAATATACCTAGCACCTATTTAACAGTAAGACCCTGATCCCTGAAACACACCAGATCCTAACAACAGTTTACTATCAATTGTTACAGTCCAGAAACACACTAACACCTATAGTACACAGCAACAAAAACAAAAAAGAATAACAAATGGCAAGCCCTAAGCCCATTAACACACTTACCCCCAGATGCCTAGCAGGCCTCCCAAGTACAACCATGCTATAATTAGAGATGCAG
Organism: Neoceratodus forsteri; assembly: GCA_016271365.2. Classification (NCBI taxonomy): domain Eukaryota; kingdom Metazoa; phylum Chordata; order Ceratodontiformes; family Ceratodontidae; genus Neoceratodus; species Neoceratodus forsteri. The sequence goes on along the minus strand of CM028129.1, from coordinate 1,011,109,272 downwards.
CAAATTTAAATTCCGCTGGTGAAGTGAATGAGAAGTGGGCATTTCGCGTTGCCAATCCGCTATGCAGAGTGGGCAGTGCAAAGTGCTCACTCTGCCTTGTCATTACCACTTCGCGTTAAGGCAGAATGGCAATGCGAAGTACGGTGAAGTCATTGTTTTTAATGGACTTCGCATTCCTCATTATGATTCTAAGTGATCCACTTGGTGTTTCAGATTTGGCAGCCCCCCCCACTCATCACATGGTTTGTAGTACTGTAAGTCACATGCTCTTTAACTAAGCAGGAAGAAAGTGAGTCACACAGGCAGACACTTTTATTTTCTTCTGTGCAGATGGAGAGAGAGTAGTGTGTTTTGTGACTGCTGATACTTTGAGATCAGAGCGAGGAGGAGATTTAAACTTTGATTTAGACCCAACAGCTTTTTTAAAAGCTACATTTTTTTTATCTTTTCTGTACTCTTTTTTACTTAATTTGTTCTTTCTGTAAATTTTATTTTTCTTACCTTTATAACTAGTTAGTTGTTTGTGTGACTGTGTGTGTTGTGTGACAGTGTGAGTAGTAATTGTTCGGACTGAGGGAGATCAGTAGGAGAGATGGACCAGGGTGAGGGAATGTCTGAGGCAGGGGCAGCTCTGGGAGAGCGTGGTAGTGGTAAGCATTGTACCGTGTGCATGTGTGGAGGGCATGGGCACCCATTCCTGTTGGACTGCTTGATACTTGTGAGTACCCCCCCAGAAGCAGGACTAGCACTGCCTCCTGTCCTGACTCTGAAGCAGTTGAACCACCACCACCACCACCAAGTCCAGGTCCTCTGGAGCAGGATGTGCCTATTCCCCCGGACCCAGGTGTGGATCCCATCCCTGTTCAGCACTGTGACCAGTCGGCTGCCAGTTCATCTGGTCATCCCCTGCCTGTGCCTGGTCCTTCCCACACCTCCATTGTTTGACAGTTTTTTTACTGTGTGGGGGGACAGCAGTGTGGTCAAGTGCTGCCTATGTGAGGTGGAGGTGTGCCGTGGCCCCCGGGGGACTCATCTGGAGACTGAGAGCCAGAGCACCCATATGCTCAATCACCAGCAGTTGGAGTGGCAGACTGCCGCAGAATGGACCATGGCTGCACCTGCTGGCCATTCTGTGGCAGAGGGTGCAGCTGTGCATTGTGGCATCCCTAAGAAGAGGAGGGTCACAGCAGCACCTGCTGCTCCACCAGCACCCCCACCCCCACCACCACCACCAGCAGGTCAGCCTGTAGAATGTGTGGACCCCAGAGAACTGCATGTAACACATGCTGACTTGGCAGTTTTCTGGAGTGCTGTTGAGGATAACAACGAGAGGGTGAGTGCTGTGGAGCAGCGGCTGGATCACATAGAGGAACATGAGTTGCAAATTATGTCCATGCTGGAACTGCTGCTGGATCACCATGGGATCTCGCATTATTTTTTTTTCCTCACACCATGTGTCCCCCCACACCTTCCTTGCTAGGTTATAAAATGTATTCCTCCACCATCCCTGACCATTGTATGTAATGATGCCCTGTTTTTGTTGTCTTTCATATGCGTGACACTTTGTATTCTGAGCAGTGCAAGTATACTGTACTAAACTGCATGTGTGCTTTCGGTCTTCTTTCCAGTCTGCGTATGTACTGCAGACATTGTCCAACTCCCTGACTTAAAAACAAACATTAATGAGTACAATGGTGGGGTGGTGAAGCATGGAGAGATACTACAAAACAGGCTTACAATACATCCAAGTAACTATTAAAAAAAAATTAATGTTGTGATTCGTGACGTGATTGTGAATCGTGATTTGTGACTGCATTTGTGACCGTGATGATGAAGAACATGATTTGTATCACAAGTGACTCGTGATGATGGTCCTGACTTAAAAATGCATATTAATGAGTACAATGTTCATGTAGAATTAAGCATCACACCTGTCCAGTACTCTGAAGGGAAGTCAAAGAAACAACTGTGACTTTAGTTACAGATGGATATTGGGCCCTAAAGAGATGCAAATGCACAGACAGATTAAGATTGCACTGTGCACTGAAGAGATGCTGACACAAAGGCACAGCACCTAACCAGTGCTCACCATCAGAAATTCAAATCTGGAAAAGAATACCTTTGCCGGTTGTGGTGGGCCTGGGGGGCAGTGTAATGCACTGCTGCAGTAACAGTCACTAGTACTAGTACCAGTAAAGATACCACAAAGAAGTACAAAAATTACACAGCTGCAGTGGATAGCAGCTTCACACTGCTGAAATTATTATGTGGCACAATAAAAGGTGTCTGATTTGATGACACGCGTCACACACACTCACACACACACTAAGTAATGCATGCAAATTGAAAACTTCAGTAATATAACCACATATTTTAAACAAACTAAAATTATGCACTGCTGCACCACAACAATCAGCAAACAAATTGGCAAGTGATATTGAAAATAGTACTGTGTGTACATTAACACAGTTATACAAGAAAAATATCACCAAAACAGAAAGCACTGTCTTTTTCTCCAAGTTAATCTACCTACACCACAGATACACCCCACCCCCAAAGCACACTTCCACTGTCTCTCAGTACACAGACTGAATGTTGTACATTAACATTCAAAATCCATACACAAACAATAAACACTCAATGATATGAGCACAGGAGGGTTTTCTATAATCAATTAACTAAAGTTTCAGCAAAAAAAATGACTCCAAAAGGCTTTTTTAACAGCTTTTTGAAGGTTTGAATTGCAGAGAGCTCTCAGAGCAGATTGTCTCCTACAGCTTCCTACACGCACTACCCCAAACTGAGGCTATGCAGAACAATCTAGCCCATGTGACCTGAAATCCCATGAAACACTGCACAATTCACCTTTGGAGCTTAAAAACAAGGTGAAGTAAGGCAAAGTACATTGTTTTCAATGTACTTCACCTTAAGAATTGGTGGAGTAGTGGTTTGGGAAGGAGGAGTAATGCGAAGTCATTGTTTTCAATGGACTTCGCGTTACTCATTAATAACGCGAAGTACTCCGCTTCTTGTTGCGGAGCACTCCACGAATTCGTCTTCACTCCGCGAATTAATCCGCTGAGCGAATTGGGGCCACTTCGCCCATCACTAGCTATAATGCAACCCCCAACAGGCTTACCTTGGTAAGGGTCCACATGGGTTGGCAAGAGTGCAAAATGGCTGGCCACTGGTTGCCTCATTGGGTTGACTCCAGTGGGCAGACTACAATGTGCATTGTGCATTGGTTCTTTGCTGAGAGGCTGCAGCACAGGGGGCACTTGGAGGCATTGAAACATAGAAACATAAACTTTGACAGCGGATAAGGACCACCTGGCCCACCCATTCTGCTCATTTCCCTACCTATTGGATAAGCTGCATATTCTAGTTAACCAACAGCCTACTTCCTGTAACCCCCCACTATAATTGCCTTATGTCTGTCCCATGCATGTTTGAATTTCCCCACTGTTTTAGACCCCACAACCTCTCCAGGAAGGCGGTTCCATGCGTCCTCCACTCTCTCTGTAAAAAATAATTTCCTCACATTACCCCTGAGTCGTCCCCCCTCTAACTTTAAATTGTGCTCCCTTGTTCTTACACATCTCTTTTTCTGAAAGATGCTACCCTCCTGGACTTTGTTGATTCCCTTGAGGTACTTAAAAGTTTCTATCATGTCCCCCCTGTCCCTCCTTTCATCAAGGGTATACATATTAAGCTCTCAGTCTCTCTTCATATGGTTTCTGATGTAGACCCTGCACCATTTTATTTGCCCTCCTCCAGACTGCTTCCATCCTGTCTATGTCCTTGCATAGATGAGGTCTCCAAAACTGCACACAGTACTCCAGATGGGGTGTCACCAACTGTCTGTACAGAGGGATAACCACTTCCCTTTTTCTACTTGTGATGCCCTTCCCTATGCATCCCAGTATCCCTCTGGCTCTCCTTACTGACTTCTCACAAGATCCCTTTCCATTATTGTTGTTGTTAGTACCTCCCCTGCTATTGTGTACTGTTCTGCTGGATTTTTTTCCCAGGTGCATTACTTTGCACTTCTTTGCATTGAATCTAAGTTGCCATAAGTCTGACCATTCCTCCAGCTTTGCCAAGTCCCTTCTCATCCTTTCTATCCCCCCTTGTGTATCAACTCTGTTACAGGTCTTTGTGTCATCTGCAAAGAGGCATACCTTTCTCTGCAATGTCACCTATAAAGACGTTAAAGAGGACTTGACCCAGTACTGAGCCCTGAGGTACTCCACTAGTAACCCCCCTTTCTTCAGAATGTGTTCCATTCACTAGTACCTTCTGTGTCCTGTTGTGCAGCCAGTTTGCTAACCAGGCTACCACCCTGGTATCCTCTTATAGTAGCAGGAAGCTTCCTGTCTCCACTAGTCCTCACCTCTGATTAGCGCCCAGGAGGGCAGGAGGTGCAGCCTTGGTCCTGATTGGCTCCTGCCTTGAGCCTCCATGAAGCTTCAAGCTCCACAGATCCTGGTTGTTCCACTAGGCAGAGGGTTCCCGCTGATGTGTCCTGCAAACCCCCTCTGGTGGCTTCTGAGCTGCAGTAACTTCTTGAGGGACCAGGAGATTGCAGTGGTTTTTCTTAAAACCCTCTCTTCCTGTCCCCACCAGTCCTCACCTTGGATTGGTGCACTGGAGTGCTGGAGGCATGGTCTTTGCCTTGATTGGGTCCTGCCTAGAGTCTTCCTGGAGCTTCAAGCTCTGCAGATCCTGGTTGTTCCACCAGGCAGAGGGGTCCAGCTGATGTGTCCTGTGGGCCCCCTCCAGTGGTTTCTGAATGAGTTTAACTGGTAGCTCCAATGGCAGAGTTAGGGTAGCACAGATCCCAGACTATTTTTGTCAAGCGGTGACCCAAGGACAGCTGAACTGGTACAGCACTCTCTGTCCCAGGGTACATGGCAGAAGCCTGATGGAAGTCTCAGTGTAGTTAAATATTCACCAGTCTGACATATCATTTGTAAGCTCAGGATGCCCACCAGCCAATATTCTTTTATTTTTCTCCTGGCAACCAAGCTGAGCTGAATTGGTGGCAGCCCCAATCATGAAGGAGGGGGGTATAATATTCACTTGGGTCTCTACCAGCTGTTGGTATCCCCTTTTTTTCAGTACTGTCACAATCAATACTGGGTCCCAGGCCTCCCCATCACAATAAACAAGGAAATTCTCTGACTAACGGTGGCCTATTAGTGAGGTAATCCCCTGCTAGCTTTTGGAAGGCATACACTATGACTGGCTGCCCTATGAATGTCCCTAGCTACTGTGGTCCAAGCTGGTGGGTGGTTGATGGTCTCAACTGAATTACCAGGCAGTCTGACAGTGGACTCCATCCTCTAACTCAATGTTATTGCCTGAGACCACTTTAGAGCCAATTACCAGCTCTGATCCCTGATGGCACCAACAAATGCATAGGCAATTAGCACCCTAAATAGGTGCGCCTAATAGACTGATAAGCATACATAATTCCAACCACCTATTTGTCAATTAATTTGGCTATCTACTAGTTTTCTGGTGTCTGTCTGCCCTATGAATGTCTCAAGCTGCAGTGGCCCAAGCTGCTTGGTGTCTGATGATCTCAACGGTATTACCAGGGAGCCTGCCAGTGGACTACATCTTCTAACTTAATGCTATTGCCAGAGACCACTTTAGAGTCAATTACTAGCTCTGATGCCCCAAAGGCACTGAAAAATGCATATGCAAATAGCAACCTAAGTAGCTGCATCTCATACACTGATAAGTATACATAATCCCAGCCACCTATTTGTCATTTAATAAGTTGTTATCTATTGTTTTGTTCTGTTTTTTTTCTGGAGTCTGGCCACTTTCCCCTCATCTTAGTGCACCCAGCCACCAGTCTTTAAATTATAAATGACTCTGTCATGTCCCACAAGTTATGCAGCTTTGTGAAGAAACGTATAATGGAAAAGTGGCCCCTTAACCATGCTGGTGATCTTGCCCTTCCTATAAGGTGGTGGTGGATGAACTGCTGATCCACTGTCATGCTCTGTAACACCCCAGGTCACTTGATGTGAGTTCACCACAAGAGGCTGCAGAAGAGAAATTATGGTATGTGGGTCATTGATATATGTGACTGTGTTTACAGATCGGGCCTCCATGAAGGAAGATATATAGGTATTGGATATTCCTGCAGCACACATATCAGAGCAGCATGTCAGATGAACAGAGCTCAACTGGAGCTATCATGGAGTAAAGTGGTGCTGCATTGGGGTGGAAAAGGGGGAGATGCAGTGGCAGGAGCTTATTCTGGGGGTGAAGAAGCTGGGCCTCCTCAGTTCTCCCCCAGCAGGGCTTGCCATTCTTTTGGGTGAAACAATCTGAGGCACATGTCCATGGTCAATGCATAAAGCATGGTAACAGTGGAGTTGCAATGGCTAAGGCAGCAGATGCTGGCTTGGCACTGGCAGGATCCTGATTCATACCACATAGGAAATGGAGGACTGTGGGGGTGGAAAAGCCACCAAACCGGGTAAGGCAAGCGGTAATTTGAGAGGTGTATAGTTTCTGTCTCGCTATAGGGATCCAGATAATTTATCACCAGCATATCATGCCATGTTGCATGGGTATATACTGTAGGTCAAGGATGGGTCTCATTTCTCTGATGCAGAACATGACATGTTGATCAACAGCATTTCTGGAGATAGTGGAAGCATGGCGTGTTAGTCACTGTGGGGCATTGTTGGGAGATACGTAAGCAAGTTACACATCTTGTGGCAAATAATTCAGATCACAAATGGGAAAAGGAGTTGAACATTTTAGAAGTGGGTGGCCCTGTGAGGGGTGCACTCAGACACATTTTTGTATCACTTCGGCAATGTGGGGTGGAATGATTGACCACTGGGGGTGATTGGCTGGGCAGATGAAGCCTGATGAGGGCAGCACTTCTCTGTTATGGCCTAGCGATTCCAGAATCTGCATCATATTGCAGGGATTAGTGTAGTGTGAATGTGAGGTTTTAACTGCCATCTCAGTTTAGTCTTAAGGTAGTTGTAGAAGGAGGAAGAGACTCTAGCTGGTGACTTGGTGACTGTGTTTGTAAGTGTATTTGAGGTATTTTCTTAGCTGCCATTTCTCTGTGTTTGAAATTGTATTTGAGTTCTATTCTTAACTGCCATTTGAGGGTGCTTTTCCATTTAGTTTGGGCAGGATTGAGGGATTCTAGCAGACAAGTCTGTGAGTGGAGTGAGGTATCTCTGCCAGAGGACTCCTGGCTGATTGTTTTTGGACACAGCCTGTGGTGTAGTCCACCCTCCACCCCACTGCCCCACTACCCACCCATCCCAGGGCTCGCCCTACATGTATTGGGAGGGTCCCATAAGGTCTTGTAACATCCTGCATCCATACAGGAAGTAGCAAAGAGAGGAAGCATAACAGAACACAACAGACATAAAACATATATTTGGAGGATATCAAATAGCAATCTTAAGTAGGCAGTTGATTGAGGAGGGAATCAGACATGATGGAAGTGGTGCAGTGCAGTGTTTGTGGAGCGGCGGTCCTCAAGGAGACATTCTAGAGGCTGCGATACTGCTCTATCAGAAGGCACCTCTCTGGGCTGAGGGAGAAGGTTGCCTGTCTCCAAGCAGAGCTGGTCAAGGAGAAGGCAGCATCCACCACCCCCCCCCAGAGACCACTGGGTCCACAACCTTTACCTCAAAGGATGCCAGGAAAGAGAAGTAATTGGACTACAGTGGGCTCAGGGAGGGTAAGGGAGAGGGGTCAAAAGCACATCCCCCAACTTGTCCCGCTTACTAACTCCTACACTGTTTTGGAGGAATGGGAAAGCCCCACTCAGGAACTCAAGTGCATCCAGGGAGGATGGGTGGGTCCTTCAGGATGGAGCCCTAGTGAAGGGAATCAGGGAAGCCCAGAGGAGCGGGAAGCTTCTCCTAGTGGGGGGCTCTATTGTCCAGGGAGTGGAGTTAGGGTCACCTAGCAGGGGGAAGAGAGGGAGGTCAAGTGCCTCCCAGGAAGTGCTGCATGGAGGGATGGGAAACGAATCCATAGGATCGCTACAGCAATAGCTAGGAGGGAGCAGCGGGATGTCATTGTCCACCTGGGGACCAAGGACCTGGCCAGGAGAAGTGTGGAGTTAGCCAGAGTCCAGGATGATTTCAGGAAGCTGGGGGGAAACCTGAAACAGATAGCATGCTCCATGTCATTCTTGGAGGTGCTACCTATCCAGGGCATGGGGGAAACTAGGGCACTCCACATCCATACCTTTAACTCCTGGTTGAAGGATTGGTGTGGAAGGGAGGGTTTTGGCTTCATAAGGGACTGGGGAATGACCTGGGCAGATGCAGGCTTATATAAGGAGGATGGCCTGCATCTGTCCAAGAAGGGGGCCTTGGTCCTTTGTGAGAAGTTTAGGAATGCTCCCCATGGAAACATAAGTTCACTACGGGAACAGTGAAAGCAGGCGGGGGGGCAGGCAGGTGAAGAATGTATAATGAGTGAAACGGGGGGGCAGGAGTGCATAGGAAAGGAAACCAGGGTGGGGGGAAGATGCTGGAGAGGAACAACAAGAGCAGAGGGAGGGTAGACTGCAAAACATGGAAGGTCATGCTAACAAATGCCCATAGCTTAGGAAATAAGGTTCCAGACCTGGAGGCCTTGTTGGCAGATGCAGACCTTGACATAGCAGCAATAACAGAGACATGATACTCTGCTAATCATAGCTGGGAAGTCAATGTACCAGGCTATATATTGTTCAGGAGGGACAGGGAGGATAAATAGGGTGGAAGATTGGCCCTGCACATCAGAGATGGTATAAAGACTACAGAAGTTCAGGGAAGATAGGGGGAGGCCGAGGTAATGTGGGTCACCCTGGAGCCAGAGAATAGAACAGCAATATGCACTGGGGTGATCTACAGACCTCCAGCACAGAGGAAGGAAGTAGACAGGGAACTAGTGGAGAACATACACTACCTGGCATCTAAGGGAGCAAAATCCTACTACTGGGGGATTTCAATATGCTGGGCATGGATTGGACCACCCAGACGGCTGTTTCAGCCAGAAGCACAGCCATCCTAGAATCCCTGCAGAGGGTTGGATTCAGGCAGCTGGTGCATGAGCCAACCAGGGACAAGTCAATTCTGGACCTGGTATGGACCAATGGGTACAGAGTCAAAGAAATACAGGTGGAAGGGCAGCTGGGGTCCAGTGACCACCACATGGTGTGGTTCAGCATGAAGACATGAACTCAATCAAGCTATACAAGGGCAAGAGTATTAGATTTCAGGAGAACAGATTTCACTGAAATGGGTAGATGTATACAAGTAGTCCTAGGGAAGGAAGAGATAGTAGAGGGGGTGGAAAAACATGGGAGAAACTGAAAGGAGCCATAGTGGATATAACAAACCAATGCGTTAGGATAGTGGCCAAAGGGAAAACAAGAAGGAAACCACTATGGTTCTACAAGGAGGCAAGGGACAAAGTCAGGGCTAAAAGGGTGAGTTTCAGGAAATATAAGGGGAGCCAAAGGAAGGAAGACAGGGAGGTGTACCTTGAATGTCAAAGGGAAGCAGGGAAGGCTGTTAGGAGGGTGAAGGCACAGACAGAAGAGAGCTTAGCACAGTCTGTAAACAAAGGTAATAAGGCATTTTATAGGTATATCAGTGAAAGAAGAAAAACTGGGGGGATTGTGAGACTCAAAGGGGAGAAGGGAGAGTGGAAGGAGGGAGATCTGGACAAGTCAGAAATACTGAACAAATGTGTCTGCTCAGTATTCACTAAGGAGGGGGGGTGGATCAAAGACCACAGTTGGGTTGCAGAGGCAATGGGAAGGGGGGAGAGGTGAATACCAGTCCATTCACAGTGGAAAGAGTTCTGGAAGAACTCACAAAGCTGAAGGTGGATAAGGCCATGGGGCCAGATGGCTTCCACCCGAGGATATTAAAGGAGCTGCGAAGGGAACTAGCAGTGCCTCTGGTGACCCTTTTCACAGAGTCACTCAATATGGGTGTCATTCCAGAGGACTGGAGGAGGACACATGCAGTCCCACTGCACAAAGCAGCCATAGGGAGGAGGTGGGAAACTACAGGCCAGTCAGCCTCACCTCAGTAGTGGCAAAGATCATGGAGACACTGCTGAAAGAAAGGATAGTGGCACATTTAGAATCCAGTGGTGCTTAGGATCTGAGGCAACACAGATTCACAGCAGGAATGTCATGTCAAATTAATCTAATATTTTTTTTTGATTGGGTGACAAGGGAACTTAATCAGGGAGGGGCAATAGACGTTGCCTACCTGAATTTCAGCAAAGCCTTGGACGCTGTCCCACATAGAAGGCTGATTAACAAGATGAGTAGTCTGGGCATGGGAGACAAGGTGGTGAACTGGGTTAGGAACTGGTTAACAGACAGGAGACAGAGGGTGGTGGTAAATGAGGTACAATCTGGAGAGAGGAGGGTGACCAGTGGGGTACCACAGGGATCAGCACTAGGACCAGTCCTGTTCAATGTCTTCATTAGTGACATTACAGAGCGGCTGAAAGGAAAGGTCTGCCTGTTTGCAGATGACACCAAGAACTCAACAGGGTGGATACTCCAAAAAAGGTGCAGAAAATGAAGAAGGACCTGAAGAAGCTTGAAAGATGGTCAGAGATGTGGCAACTGAGGTTCAATGTAAAGAAGTGCAAAATAATGCACCTTGGTAGAGGGAACCCTGGGGAGAGCTACAGGTTGGGGGTGGAGCTGACTGTCACCAAAGAGGAAAGGGACTTAGGGGTTATCATCTCTGATGACCTTAAGGTATCAAAGCAGTGTACAAAGGTGGCAGGGAGGACCAGTGGTATGCTGGAGTGCATAGGCAGGGGTATCACTAGCAGGAGGTTGGAGGTGGTGATGCCACTGTATAAAACATTGGTAAGGTCTCACCTGGAGTACTGCATGCAGTTCTGGAGACCACACCTGCACAAGGACATAGATAAGGTGGAGACTATCCAGAGAAGGGCAACACAAATGGTGCAGGGCTTACACCACAAAACATATGAGGAGAGACTAAAGGACCTCAATATGTACTCACTGGAGAAGAGGAGACAGCGGGGGACATGACTGAAACTTTCAAGTACCTCAAGGGCATAAACAAGGTGCAGGTGGGGGAGCTTTTCTAATGTAGAAAAAGTACTAGAACAAGGGGGCGCAATATGAAATTGGAAGGGGGTAGATTAAGAGGTAATATGAGGACGTTTTTCTACACAGAAAGGGTAATCAACACATGAAATAGTCTGCCACAGGAGGTAGTGATTGCAAGCACAGTGGAGGGGTTTAAGCATGCTTGGGACAGGCACAAGAGAAGCCTGAGATGGGAGGGAGTGATGACAAGCCATTGATCACATAGGGTCAGTGGCCACATACAATGTATAGGGTCTACGGGCAGACTGGATGGGCCTAGTGCTCCTTATCTGCTGACAATTTCTATGTTTCTGTAAGGGGACCCGTCATGGGAGCGAGCAGGCCCAGTAGGGGTTTGCGAGTTGCTCATGGCCAAGGTCCTATGTTGAGGATGCTGGGGTGCTGGATCTATTTTGCATGTTAAGGCCTGAATTTATCTGCCCCCCAGGGTGAAATAAATGTGTACTTATAAAGTTACTTATAAAATTGTATAAGATTCTTGAAACTGAACTAATGAACATGTATGTGTAAATATTTAAGTTTGTCGAGTAAAAATCAGCCTGTCCTGCAGCATTGTACTGATATCATTCTTAAAGTTATGATTGGAGAAGTGGGTTTATTTGTACATTGCCCCTCCCAGTTATCAACAGGAGAAGAGTTGCTGAGGGGGTCACTGGACCAGTCCTATGATCTGATCCTCCCAGGTGGCTAAGCCAGTGAAGATCATGCCAATGGTCAGTGACTCCATGTCAAGCTGGGGGCTAGGAGATAGCCCCGAGGGAGGTGAGGTCAATTCAGACTTAAGAGACAGAAGAGGGTCATCCTTTTTTGTCTCGACTGCCACAATGGAAGAAAGCTCCCCAGCACCCTGGTATAATGAATGAGGCAGGCCGTTCTTGGTTGTGTGGAAGATACATTGTAAAGGGGTAGCAAATGATTCAGGCCAGAAATGGGAAAAGAAATTGGAAATTTTAGAAGTGGGTGGCCCTGTGAAAGTGCACTTGGACACATTTTCATATCACTCTGGCAAAGTGGGGCAGAATGGTAGAATGCACAGTGTGATCAGTGGGGCAGATGAGGCCCGATGAGGGTAGGACTGTTCTGTTATGGCCTAGCAATTCCAGAATCCATCATAAGGGAACCTGTCAGGAGAGCAAGCAGGCCCAATGGGGGATTACAAATTGCTGTTGGCCAAGGTTCTATATAGTGGATGCTGGGGTACTGGATTTTGTCTGTTTTTCAGTCTTGAATCTATGTGCTGCTCCAGGTTGAGATAAATGTATGTGAATTTATAAAATTGTATAAGCTTCTTGAAACTGAACAAATGCACATGTATGTGTCAATATTCAAGTTTAAGTAACAATCAGCCTTTCATGCAGCATTGTGTTTGTATTTTTCTTAAAGTTATGATTGGGGAAGTGGGACTATCTGGGCAAGCAAACTGAGCTGTAACTCTTTTCCAGGTATGTCCTGGCACCAGGGTGAGGTTAAGTGACTTGCTTAGGGTTAAACAATTTGCAACTGGAGGTTATCAGAGTCAACCCGATTTCGGCTAGGTAACCTCTAGACCATACTGATTATTTATATTCATGAGACTGTTGTCAGGGGGTTTACAGCTTGCACTATTAAATCCTGCAAATGGGCCTTTGTTGCCATAACTTTGGCAGAAGAAAGAGCTGCACGCATAAATCTTTAACATGGTTTTAGTGTTGGACAACATTCCTTCCATTTCACATCCTGGAGCTTGTTATACTTTTGCCAAAAGTGAATAGAGTTTTGAAAATCTGGGCCTCAAACCAATGTTTTGAGCCAGTGTAAAAATAGCATTAGTTAAATCAGTGTCCTTGATCGCAATGTTTCCATGAGTCCCTTATTAACAATAGAAAACTATGGCATTTTGAACAGACTGTATCTTTCAGTATGATCCTTCTGATAGTACATCGTGTGAAATCACAATTCTAAACTGAGCCAGCATTTTGCTGAAGTAATTTTACTAAAAGATGAAGATGTTTCTCATTGATTAAATGCTGTCAAGAGAGACTCTCACTTCCCTTCACTTGTGGAGATATAAATTGTATTGCACACTCAGTTTATGTGCAGAAACATTTCACACTTTAATTACTGGTATCGCAGCTGCAACCTATGTTACAATAGACAGTGAACTGTTTCAAGTCCCAAATCTGCCAACTGAAATGACACATTAACCTTTTAGTATCTGTTGGGTCTATAATGGGGTATTTTTAGCTTTGAAGCACAGCTGTGGACTGTTTGCTCTGGCAATAGATGATGGAAACTTACATCAGTCTCGAGTAATGATGCAGCCACATACAGTACATGCATGAGAGACAGGAAAGTAGCAATCAATCGATTTTAGCGTGAAACTATTTAAATAATATTACTAACTCTTTGTCGTAATAATGATTTTAGGAGTTACATTGGCAGTGCATGGCTGGAGCATTTACAGTCCATGGCTAAAGCAGCAGTAAATCAGATCAGGCTTCTATCCTAGTGGAGACAGACTTACTTTATTGGAGAGTTTCTATTAATTACAGCATAGCTACAGTATTATGGTAGCTGCAATTGCACATATAAGTAATGCATTATTAAGAGATATAAAGTAGTACTGGCAATCTGAACAGTGGCATCTGAGTGTGGTGTCATAGTAAAAGGAGTTGTCTGGAGGGTGGCAGACTCCAGTGCTATTCCCTATGCACCCATCATCTTGCTCTTTCCCTTTGGTATGTGCTCTCTGAGTTTCTGCCATAACTTGAACTCTGTTGTATCATTGACTGTGCTGTGCTGAATGGAATTGTGACATGACTCCCAGAGAGTCCCTGCTTAATCTGAAGATCAGTAAACAGAGGAACTGTCTGGTCCTTCAATAGCAGTTGTGCAGAAATATTGGGGGAAGGCAAGCTAGTTCAAAGGCAAGCTAGTTCAAAAGTCCATGTTCATCAGCGAGTGGCAGTGATCTGAGCAGTGGTATCTAAATATGCGGCATGTGAGTGTGAGGGGTCATCTTGAGTAATCTGGAGCATGGACCACTAACTGTTTTTATTGCTGTCTCCATATTTTAATTTTCTTACTATATCTGAATTTTGTGGTCACATTTTTGTAGCTCATAAAGTTTCTATAGAAGGGCTGCTGAGTCAACAATTTATGAACTGCTTAGTTTTGGAGAAGACTGTTGCAATTTTGTGTTTGTTTGTTTTCTGCTGCCTTCTGAGGAAATGTATGTTATCTTTTGAAATTGTGTTCTGTTGTCCTTATTGGTTTTTATGGCTTCCTTTTGATTGTTGGCTGTTATTAATTGCTTTGTCCCATTTTGTTCTCACTCATATGTTCTGTCTTTTCTTGGTACCCTGAAGTTTCATATACTCGGTGTTATTTATCTTCACATGACTATACCTGCCACTATAGCTAGTCATTTTTCTCTTTCTGCAAGTTGAAAATCATGTGCCAGTGTAAATGTGAACAGTTTGAGGGTCCCTCAGCGAATTGAATCTGTTCTTTGTTCTATCCCAAATTCATTTTCAGATAGCTCATAATGAGGTGGTAGTCCAGTTAGTACCACTAGGTATTTCTGTAATTCGTCTTGCTATGTCAGGCCTCATGTGGATATTCCTTTTAGTAATATTATACCTATTCCTCTTGAGGGTACCACTGTGAGACCTAAACTTCACATGAATTGAGTTTTTTGGAATGCATGATCTGTTAACAGCAACTCCCTGTTTATCTGTGATTTTATAATACCTCATCAAAATTCCCTTATGGCTCTCACCAGGACCCAGCTGTTTGAAAGAGATCTAATTTGTTGTGGTAAATTCTGCCTTGATGGGGAATTTTATTCACATTCTCCTAGTGTTAGTTGAAGGGGAAGGAACGCAGGCCTCATTTTACTGGGTACTTTCTGTGCCCCCACTTGTCTATCTCCCCTTGTTTGTCATTTGAATTGCTATGCATACAGCTGCTCTAACCTAGAAAAGTAATTATTACTGTAGTTCATTGCCCCCTGGTTTTACTTCAGAATTTCTCAATGAGTTTACAAACTTTCTGTTAGCTACAGTATGTCCAGTCATAATCTTCCATTAGTAATTTTGGGTGGCTTTAATATTCAACTTGACATGAAGTTGTCTTCTGAGTCCAAGAAATTCCTGACTGTTGCTCTCTCTCTCTCTCTCTCTCTCTCTCTCTCTCTCTGTCTCTCAATGAGTATCAGAGCCTACTAAAGCAGCAGGTTCTTGATTGGACTTCATTATATCCTCACTGCAGGCTTTTGGTACTACTAATTTGCTTGAATTATCCCTTTCTGATCACAAAGTAATATTGTTTGATTGCTGAGTCCTTCTTTCATTTGTTGGTCAAAGAATATTAGACCTGTAATCTCAAGTGTATTGATTTATTGCATTTGTCTTAGTCACTAATGCCAAATTATCAGGGTTAATGCAAGAAATCAATGTTAATCTGTTTGTGATGTATGATTTGATTCTAGCACAAGGCCTGCATGCTGTTGTATAGTTGCTAGGCCTACTAAGAGGATCAGTCATCAACCTTAGCATTCTTCTAATCTCCAGACTCTGAAATGTAAATTTAAAATATAGCTCAAGATCCCCAGTATAACTAATTCTGATAAACTTATTCTAATGTTTTTCATTGATGTTTTGCATTATATGTACATAATGTGTTCTATGTATTTATCACTTTTCATTGCACTTGGTTTTGTGCGTGTTATTTATTAAGGGATGTGGCGTGATTTTTGACCTCATCATGGCTTTCAGGGTGGGAAGATTTGTAATTATAGTAGACAAACCCTGCTGGCCTGTCACATTGATAGTATGGATATGTATATAAGAAGACCATAATGACCTACTAGGAATGCCTCTTGAAAAAGGACATAAGTCTGAAACGTGTCAAGGTATTTTTATTGCTTTAATGACACTGGAATAAAAATGGCACATTTTTCTTCATGAATAAAGGAGCAGAGTATTTCATTTCATACAGGTGGTGAGTGCTGGAATTTTTTGTTTGTACATTTAATGGATGTTGTCTGAGCACTCTGTCCCAGTGCGGATTTCTGTGTGTGGTCTTGAATGTAAAACAGGGTTGTAAAAAAGGGAACTCTAGAAAAACTACCTTTGCTCATGACCATTTTTGCCAGAAACTGACAGCTTCTAATAATCTGCTTTGGGAGAAACTAACTACTGTACATTGGTTTCCCCATCGGACCATGATCCCCCAAAAAGTTATAATATTTTTGACTTTTTTCAATCAGAGTGTTTCATCCATGTCATTGTTCAGAACATTTCTTACTGTTGATGATTGTGCTTCCTTTTTTAATAGGAATAAAAATGATATTTTGAAACAGTTTGGCTCCATAGATACTGTATGTTTCAAACTTAAATTTACCTCTTACCCCACCCCGTTATCTCTGTTCTCCTTTTTTACTCTTATAATTAGTGAATCTGAGGCAGCTGAATTGATCGATGCTGTAAATCTGACCATATGTCCTTCTGATTTTATTTTAGGTTTTTGATAACTCTCTTGCCAATTATTATTCTATTATAAACGGGATTGTTAGTTTGTCTTTGTCCTGTGGTGTATTTCTTGAAAAGTTAAAAAGGGCTAGTGCTCCACCCCCTATTGAGAAACTGTCTTTTGACAGTACATCTATCCAAACTTCTGTCCTATGTCCCTGCTTCCATTTTTCTCTAAAATTATCAAACAGGTCTTGGCTATCCAGTTTCTGGATTGCTCGAATTCAGTAACTCTTCTCAAACCCCTTCTATCGGAGTTTAAGAAATTGTACTCCACTGAAACTGCACTTCATAAAATCAGGGATGATCTAATCATAAAAACTAAAGGTTTGCCTATTAATGCAGTCCTGTTAGACTTTACATCGGCACTTCATACTCTGGGTCATGCATTTCTTTATGATAAGCTGTCTTCAGTTTTGGTATTGCATGTTTGGTTTTTGAATGTTTGCATTCTTATCTTACAAATCCTTCTTTTCAGGTTTCTTTTGGGTATTAACTTTCCTCAAGTCATGAACTGTTCTGTGGTGTTCCTTAAGGTTTTGTGTTGGTTCCCCTTCTTTTCTGTCTTTACATTGCTACCATAAAGGAAAACTGTGGTTATTACAGAACTTCAGAAGCTGCCACAGAAGTACCAGATAATGGTTTTAAGCAAGTAATGACATTTCTTTAATTACTATTTATCTCTGTTATCATCTTGTGTAATAACAGTGCTGATCATCCTATCAGCAGACTTGTCTATGACCATCTCATACACACCAGTCAACTTCCTGCACATGGGTTATGCTAATGAGTGCTACTGTTACCAACTAATGGCAAAGTCGGTAGTGCTCATTAGCATGGCCTGCATGCAGGAAGCTAACTGGTGTGCAAGATAGCTGTGGACTACTCTGCTGATAGGGCAGTTGGCACTGCTGCTACACAAGATGAAAAGAGATGTAAATAGTAAACAGTTACATTTTTTGCTTTAAGCTCTAATCAGGCATTTCTGCAGCAGCTGCTGCAGTTCTTATTATAACCGCAGTTTTTTAAGCAAGCTTATTAAATTGCATAATTTCTTCTTTGATAACTATGCTAACAATACCCAGCTTTACTTTTTACTTCATTATTTAACTCTTCATTTATCGGAGAAGTTAAACAAATGTTTGACTAATACAGTGATCTGGTGCTCTCCAAACTCTCTGAGGATTAATGCCAAGTAAAACTGAGTCTTTAATTATTTCTTCTTCTGCAGCCTGATTTGAGACCTAGCAGAGAATGTGCTCTGCTGCTAGACACCAAACCTCTGCCATTCTCCTTTTTCTATCAGATGCTGATTAAAACATGAGTAGAGATGGGTGAAGTTGGGAAACTTTGCTTTGCAAATTTAGGGCAATTCGTAGAGTTTTGAGTGATCTGTGAAGTGTGTAGTTCCACCCATGAAGTGTGGAATTTGGCACCCTCAAATTCCCAAAGTTACCAACAAATGGTGGAATTTCAGCACAAATAGTGGAATTTCACTGTTCACAGGCAAATTTCCACTATTTGTGTCAAATTTCAACAAAAAAAACTGTGAAGTCACATAGGTAAATTTTGAGACTAATGACAAAAATTTGTGGATTACTCCTCGGAGGTGAATTTGCCAACTTCACCAGAACTTCACAGGCAAATTAAAACTTTGCAACATCTCTAAACATGTGCTGGTTTTTTTTCACTTTTTCTTTTCCCCATCAAATCTCTGCAATTGTCAAGATGTGTTAGTTTTATCTGTTAAATATTATGCATGTCCAAAGATATCATACAGCTAATGCTACAAAAGTGATTATCCACAGTTCTGTATTGTCTAGGCTTAACTATTGTAATTTTATTCTAATTGATCTTCCAGCCTCAGTAACTGTCCCCACTTCAACACATCCAAAATGCCACTGTTAGGGAATTTTGAGTGCTTCTCATCATAACAATATTACCCTATTATAGAATTTCACCATTGGCTTCATTCGAATAAGAACATAAGAATTTCCCAGCAGAAGGAGGCCATGTGGTCCATCTAGTCTCCCCAGGTTTTCTACCCCCCCACTATCAATTTGTCTTGCTAAGGTGACTATACTGTCTATCCCATGCCTGTTTGAATTCACTGACCGTCTCGGCTTCCACTACCTCCGGTGGCAGGCTGTTCCAAGGGTCCACCACCCTCTCCATGAAAAAGTACTACCTAACATTTGTTTTGAATTTACCTCCTACCAGGTGCATGTTGTGTCCTCTAGTACATGTAGTTCTGTTTTCCTGAAAGAGGTTCCTAGTTTTTATTGTGTTGATCCCTTTAACAAATTTAAATATCTCAATCATGTCTCCTCTGTTCCTCCTCTGCTCAAGGGAGAATAAATTTAGCTGCCTGAGCCTAGTTTCATATGTTTCATGGTGCAGACTCTGATCAATTTTGGTGGCAAGTCTCTGCACGGTTTCCAGACAGTCTATGACCATTTTTAGGTGAGGTCTCCAGAACTGCACACAGTACTCCAAGTGAGGTCTCACCAGGGAAATGTACAGGGGGAGGATTACATCACAATTCCTTCTGGTAATACCCCTACCAATACATACGAGAATGCTGCTTGCCTTTAGTGTCGCTTTTTCACATTGCTTCCCTACCTTTTAATTGTCTGAGATCACAACACCAAGATCCTGTTCCAGCTTTCTTTCTTCTAGTAACTGCTCCTCCAGTAGATACTTCATGCATGAGTTCTTTCTACCTAAGTGCTTGACTTTACAATTAGATTTTTTTGCATTGAATCTCAACTGCTAGTTCCTGGACCATTCCTCTAGAATCCTGAGATCGGTCTCCATTTCAGTGATCCCTTGCTGTGTGTCCACCCTGTTGCAGAGCTTTGTATCATCTGCAAAGAGGCAGACTTTCCCTTTCAGTTCTTCAGTGATGTCACTAATGAATATGTTGAAAATAATGTGGCCTTGTACTGATCCCTGTGGCACGCCACTTGACACCTTCCCCTCTTGGGACAAGGTGCCATTTACCATAACCCTCTGTGTCCTGCCTTGCAGCCAGAAACATAGACATTGATAGCAGATAAGGACTGCAAGGCCCATCCATTCTGCTCAATTTTTCTTCTTTATGAATGTGCCATAGGCCTGTACTCTGTCATCAGCCTATCTTTTCATACTCATCTGTATTGCTTCCTTATGCCTATCCTATGCCTGTTTGAAGCCCTGCACTCTATTCATATCCTCCACTTCCTGAGGTAGGCCATTTCATGCATTCACCACCCTTTCTGTTAAAAAGAACTTCCTCACATTACCCCATTAATCAGCCTCCTTCTAATCTCATGCTGTATCCTCTTGTCCTGCTGTTTTTCTTATATTGAAACATATATATTGACTATAATATAATAAAATATAATATATATATATATATATATATATATATATACTATATATATATATATATATATAGTATATTAAAGCATGGAATCACCAGAGGACACAGTTGGAAGACTTAGGGTGGTAGGATTAGGGAGGAAAGGAGGAGGAGGTACTTCACAGAGAGAGTGGTGGAACCGTGGAATGCGCTGCCTGGGGAGCTGGTACAGGCAGCTAAGGTGGAGGGATTCAAGAGAGGGTGGGACAGGTATAGGCAAGGGGTGAAGCAGAGGCTGGTTTGCCTGGGCGGAGGGGCAGGATTGGGGGATGGAGTAACAGTGGAAGGAGACAGATAGAGGGCTACGGCACACAATCAGGGTGCTGAACATTGAGCAGACTTGATAGTCCATTAGCCCTACTCTGCTGGCATCTAGTATGTTAGTATGTTAGACTCTTTCACCTTGTTAATGCCCTTAAGGTGTTTGAATGTTTTGATCATATCACCTCTCTTCCTCTTTTGCTGTAGGGTATTGATATTGAGCTCCATTAATCTGTCCTCATATGTTTTCTGATGTAGTCTCTGCACAGTTTTGGTTGCCCTGCTCTGGACTGCCTCCATTTTGTTGATGTCCTTGTGCAGGTGCAGCCTCCAGTACTGTATGCAGTACTCCAGCTTATGATCCATTTAACTACTTTGTGACTAATGCCAGCTTGCCCCAGTTTGTTGGCTAGCATTCTGTGTGGGACTGTATCAGAGGCTTTATTGAAGTCCACCATGTCCACTACTGCCCCTGGTCTATTTCTCTTGTAACCCAGTCAAAGAATTCTATCAAATTTGTTTGGCATGAGCATCCTCATATGAAGCCATGCTGCTTTGGGTCAAGTTGTCTACTTGATTTCAGGTAGTTCATTACCCTTTCCTTAAGCAATGTCTTCATTATTTTACCCATCACTGAGGTCAGACTTACTGGGTGGTAGTTTCCTGCTACCTCCCTGCTATCACTGTTGCGCAATGGCACAATCATGGCCCTTTTCTAGTCCTGTGGTGCTATCCCCTGTTCCAGTGAACTGTTAAACAGTTCAGCAAGTGGGGCAGCAAGTTCATCCCTAAGTATTTTTAGAACTCTTGGGTGTATTCCATCATGACCAATTGCCTTGTTCACCCTTATTTTAGACAACTCCTCAAGGACCCTTTCTTTCATAAAGGGGGATATGTCAGCTCCCCTGGTATGGGGAAGTGTCCCACCACCCTAATAGCTTTCCCTGCTTTCTTGAGTTTCTCTTTGTAAGCTTCTCTATCCTTTTCAGACTTGGTCTTCTTGTACTTCTGAAAAGCTTTTATCTTTTCCCTAACTATAGTAACTACCTCTTTGGAGAACCAGAGGGTGTTCCTTACCCTTTTGGACTTGCTGATTTGTTTAGTACATAGCGCCGTGACTGATGTTATAGCATCTTTCAGCTTTGTCCATTTGTCCTCCACATTCCATGTGGTATCTGTTGCCAGCAGAGCCTTGATCCTTTCCCTCATTTTCAGGAAATCTGTTTTCCTGAATTCAAGCACCCTGATTCTGGAGTTGCAGAGGTCCTCAGTCTTGCTAATGGAGAACCAGATTGATCTTTGGTCACTGGTACTCAGGTTGATCCTCACTTGTGCATCTGATACCCTTGCACTTTTAACGAGTACCAGGTCCAGGATAGCTGATTCTCTGATGGGAGAAACCACCATTTGATTTAGTCCTACCCCCCCTCAAAGCCATGAGGAAGTCTCTACTTCTCTCTGAGGAGGCTGTGAAGGTAGTCCATTCTATATCTGGTAGACTAAAGTCCCCGTCTAGCAATAGCTCACCTTTGACTGCCATCCTCATTATGTCTTCCAGGAGAACCTTGTCCTTTTTGATCTCCTGGTTTGGGGGTCTATAGATAACTCCAGCCCTGACAGGGTTCCTGTTTCCAGCTCCAAGAGTAAACCATAGGGCCTCTGTCTCACCTTGTGTTCCCTGGGTCTCGGTAGCATTAATCCCTTCCCTGATATAAATAGTGACCCCCTCTCCTTTCTTACCTATGCAGTCTCTCCTGAAGAGAGTGTAACCAGGGATGGCAACATCCCAGGCATGGTTCTCTGTGAAGCAATTCTTCGTAACAGCAACCCAGCCATCATTGCTGTGAGAGCTGTGATTTTTTTTGGAAGGCTATGGGCATTGGCACATGTTGCCTTTCAGTCTTGATTTGTCCTGCTTGCTGCATGATTTCTCCACATATGGTTTGTGTCCTTAATGTTTTGAACAATCCTATAGTGTTTGGAATGCCCTTGTGGAGTTGTGATGCACGTGGTGCTTGTGATGTCTTGTTTTGGTTCCGATCGATTTTTCTTAAATGGGGAGGGGCATTCGTAAGCTCATATGATGCAACTGTTGCTGATGCCCTTTCCCCTCCCTCTAGTTTAAATGGTTGATGAAGACATCTAATTTTTTCCAGAGAGCATGTGTTCCCTCTTTTGTAAGGTGTAGGCCATCAAATCTAAAGAACTCCCTCTCCCAGAAGTTCTGACAGTTTCCTACATAACCATAACCTTTTTCCTAAAACCGGTTTTTGAGACAGGTATTAAGTTCTACATTTAGGTTTCACTTTAAAATTGTAGTTGTGGTATTTTCTATGCTTAATTTTAATAAGCCTTCCTGTTTCGCAATTTGTTTACATCAGTATATGCCCTCCTGCAATCTGTGCTCTAGTGATACTGATCTTTTGGTTGTTCCCTCTCCAGCCTTAATTAGTTAACTCATAGATTCATTTCTTACATAGAGCCAGTGCTTTGGAATTCTATTCCAGTCATATGTTCCTCAGTCTTCCAATCTGGCAGCATTCCACAAAGTCCTTGAACTGTACCTGTTTGATTATTATTGATGTTTTGCTTGTTTTTGAAGAGCCTTGTATTGCTGATTGAATTTATTTAATTTTATTGAAATATTGGCAATTGAGAGAGGCACACTGAGCCAAGGCATGTTTCTAGCTGTCACCTGGGGGATGGGGGAGTGGAGGGAGAATAAATACGTTTACATATCCATACATATACAGAATATCTACGGTAAACATACATTTACAGATATATATACAGTACAAATTCAAAACTTGGTGAAAGCAGACACATTTCTGTTAACATTTTAATGGTGTTTTAAAATTGTTTCATTTTTTATAATTCTTGAAATTATTCAAAACAAAACTGTGTTAATGTACCAGTTAGGGTTCAAGTTAACACCACAAAAGTTGGGAAATGTGACATTAAGATTTCCAACCTTAAATAACCCCGGCAAAGGGACAATATCACTCTAGCAACCACAGACACTGTCATCAGGTGAGGCAAACATCATACAACTGTTTCCAGATGACAAAAAGGCAGTAGCACCAATGTGCCACCTTCATGGATTTGTATCTGAGGCATGTACTCTGGGGTTTCAGGCAACATCTGCTGACTAATGTAATACAATATCTCTGGTTGCTACCTGACATGGTACTCATGTACCTATATTATGACTACTGTGATCTACATATTACCAAGCTTGTGCCACCAGTGAATTCCTGTAACACTGGTTGCTTTTTTAATCTAAGCATTATGCACTGTACTGTTTTGTTTGCTGTGATGTATTGCTCTCTTGATGAGGTGCCTTTGTAAATGAGTCTTTGATGTAAAGGTCTGTAAACCAATGATCTAATAAATAAATAAATAAGACATTGTGTACACACTCCTTTAAAAATCCACAATGCTCAAACCAAAACACTGCCTCTGTCTGGAAAAGCACAGGCCCCTGCAGTCATGGATACAAATGCATGATACCCAATTTACAAGAGTTCTTTTGTATGCAGAAGTGCAGGCCCCTATGGGGCCAGCCCCTCTGTAGCCACAGGTACTCCTATATACTGTAACACATACAAAAATTCTGGCTGCAGAAGTACAAGTCCCACAAAATCCATGGTACCCAAATAGCAATACAACTTCTGTCTACAGAACTGCATGCACCTCAGGGCCCTGCACTTCTGCAACTGCAGGTGTAATTCATACACACTGACTTTTGTATGCCGAATTGCAGTCCCAAGTGGGGCCTGCACCTGTGGTAGTGGACATAGAAATCCATGATACCCAAATCACAACACTACTTTTGTCTGCAGTTGCAGGTATAAGACATAGACACTGACTTCTGTCTGAAGAACCACATGCCCCTGTGGGGCCAGCTCTTGTGAAGCCACAGGTACTCATGCACACTGTAGGACATACACTCACACACACACACATCTGTCTGCAGAAGCACAACCCCATCTGGGGCATGTGCTTTTGTATCAACAGGTGTCAATCCACAAAGATAGCACATTAGTGCTACTGCATTTGTGTCATCTGGAAACAGTTGTTTGTCTTACCTGATGATGGCTATCTGTGTTTGCATGAGTGATCTTGTCCTTTTGCTACTTGTGGGGGGGGGGTTAGGGCTAGAAACCTTAATGCCATATTTTCCTATTTTTGTGGCATTAACTTGAACCATAACTGGTGCACAGTTTTTGCAATGAATCTCCTTTCTTTTTGACATAGTGGAATCATATGCTCATTCATGCAGATCCCTTCAGGACCTGTGTGAAAAGATTCAAATGAAAAGGGTCCTTTGGACCTTGCACAAAGGGAAAGGTCAGTCTGCATTTAAGTGCAAACCAAGAATTCCACTTTTGTTGTACACAGAAGGTTTTAATGTTGTAAATTTTTGTGTTGCACTTTAAATGTGCAACACTAAAATTATTTTGACCTTACATCATGAATGCAGTCACTAGAATGTGTTAAAGCCTGTCCAAAAAGTGGTTTGACCGATCTACTGTGAAATCACCTTTTGATCTGTACCTGAAAACTCCCACCATCCTTGTTCATGAGGCAGGGTCATGTAAACAGTATATTCAAAATTTGAGAGTAAAATATTGTAAAACAACCAAGTTATGATTAAAAGTACTGTATATGAGACACAAAAATTGAATTTTAGTGTTGCACATTTAGGTACAACACTAAAATGTGCCACACACTAAAATTGTAGCATCACAAATTCTAGTGTTGCTCTTTAGTGTTGCACTGAAATATGCAACAGGAAAATTATTTTGACTGTACGCCATGAAGAATGTTGCTAGAACATGTGAAATCCTGCCCAAAAGGTGGTTTTGCAGAGCAACTGTGAAATCACCTTTCGACATGCACTTGAAAATTCCTGCCATCCTTGTTGATGAGCTACGGTCATGTAAAGAGTATATTCAAAATATGGGACTAAAATATTGTAAAATGCCCAGGTTATGAGTGCACATATGTAAGACAAAAAAATTGAATTTTAGTGCAGTACATTTTAGTGTTGCACATTTTAGTGCAATACTAAAGTGTGCAACCCTAAAATTCTTGATTCATGACACATAGATCAGCCATTTCTTAAAAATGACAACCAAAGTCCCAAAAATGCATTTCTGGCTTGTTTTGGGAAAAACAAACAGATTCTTGCTTAACAGGTCCCATTTAGCAAGATTCATGTTCGTAGGTTCATAGGTGTGTACAAGTTTGAGGGAAAGCCCAACATGAAACTTGCTGCCATTATATCCTAATGGTGGAAAATACATTTTTTATCTCCCATATACTGGTCCAGCATTTATTTGAACTGCTCCATAGAGTCACTTGTTATGACAGTAGGAGAAACAGAATTCCAAATGGGGGGTATTCTTTTGGTAAAAAAGTGACTTTGTCTAGTTGTCTTATTGGGACTAGTATAGAGTTTAAAGGTATGCAACCCAGTATTGACAGTTGCTACCTGTTTTTCTAAGCATATGGCCTCAAACAGGGCTGAATCTTGAATGTACTCAAGTGAATACAAACTCAAAAATTTTAACCTATCAAGGTAACTTTTATTTGCTTGATTTTTTTTTTCTGGTGATCTTTCTCCGTATTTTCTCTATATTGGCTTTTCCGTCAATAGTGATTGGTGCACAGAAGGGGGCACAATAGTCTATGTCTAATCTAACCAAATGTGTGTATAATGTGACAATGACCTCTGCTTCTCTACTTTTGACATGCTTTAGAATTCAGCTGATTATACCATAACACTTTTTTGTTACTTTACTGTTATGTGTGCAGAATTTCAAATTATTTGTTATGCTAATATCCAGGTCACATTCAACTGTAACTTCCCGTAACTGAAGGCCATCGAGATTATAATTAGCCATTGTATTATTTTTACCAACGTGCATCACTTTGCACTTTGCAGTATTAAATTTCATTTTATTTTCAACAGCCCAATTAAAGAGAGTATTTAAATTATTCTGAAGTGATTTTATAGATTATTGATCATTGAAAACACAGCCCAGTTTACTATTGTTGGCCTATTTATTGATCCATACACTGTTGGTAGTTTACATACTTGCAATCATTATATTAAATAATATGGGACCCAAAACTGAACCCTGTGAGACTCCGCTAGTAACACTACCCCAACTGTGTAAGTGTTCTCTAATGTTGACCCTTTGTGATCTATTTATTAACCATGAATTTACCCAACCAGTTATGCATTGATTAAGTATAATCCTGATAAGGTGGTCTATTAATATTTTATGGGATACCAAGTCGAACGCATTCCATAATCCAAATAAATGACATCAACAGTGAAGCCCCGTGTCAAGTGCCCTACTTACTGGTTCAAAAAAACTGATTAAATTACTTTGACATTCTTCCAGAGGTAAATCTATGCTGTGATACATCTTGTAAACCTTTACTCTGTAAATGATTTAGGATTTTATTTTGAAGTAGTCATTCCATCAGTTTTCCTATGCATGACGTCAAACTTATAGGTCTATAATTTGTGACATTGTGTTTTGCACCACCTTTATGTATAGGTGTGATTGTGGCTGTTTTCCAGTCTGGTACCACAATTCCCTCATTTACAGAAGTATTAAACAACAGTGTGAGTACACCAGTCAATTCTCTAGAGAGATTTTTTTATAAAGAATGGTGGTATATTGTTAGGATCTGCTGATGAATTAGATCTAGCGTTATTAATAGATGTATAAACTTCTGATGGTGTGAACAGTATAGATTCACTTATACCCCCTAGTTGTTCTAGTTTAGTTACTTCATTTTGCTTAAAGATGCTTAGAAATTATGTAATTTAATTCTTCAACCATTGTTTGTTCATAAGAAACAGATAGGTGGTCAGTAATTAGAGGACCCACATTAGTAGGTTTCCCTTTTAATGATCCAATATAATTATAAAATTGCTTCTTGTTATCCTGTGTGATATTAACTAATTTGTGTTCTAATCTCTGTTTTGCAGTTCTTATCAGTTTTTTTTAGTTTTGCTAGCTTTAATCCTGAATTTTTGCCAATTGGTTTCTCATGATTTCTTTTTATATTTATTAAAGGATTGTTTTTTACTTTGTATTGCTTTTTTTAATATTGTTGTTCCACCATAAACGTACTTTTTGGTTTTTGTTGTCATATTTCGTAGATTCTGGCACCAATTATTGATGCAATATTGGATTTTATTATTTATAACCCTCCACATGTTGGTGGTATTTAGGTTCTTAAGCTCCTTTTCCCAGTTCCAATCACTAAGATACTGTTTAATTTCCACATAATTTGCTTTCACAAAATTGTGTAGTCTAGTAGTACTTGTAACAACTTGTTTGAAGAATGGTATGATCCATAATACTTTATTATGGTCACTATCACTAAGTGATTCTTGGCTAGTTGGAATATGTCCAGTATCCTTTATATTTGTAAAAATCAGATTTAGGATATTATTATTCCTTGTGGGTGTGGTAACTAATTGTTCCAGATCATGTTACAGAGTAATTTCAATAAATCTGTTTTCCAAGACACCGTGACCCTACAACATGGACCAATTGATTTTTGGAAAATTAAAATCTCCCATGAGGTTGTAGTCATTATTGTCATCCAAGAGTTCAATAGCGTTCAAGAAGGCATCATTGCCTATGGAGTCTAGGCTAGGAGAACAATAACCTAGACCAACAGTTAATAATCTATCTTCTTGTTTAATTTTGGCCCATATTATTTCTGAGTTTGTTGCTTCAATATTGTTATTTTTTAATTCATAATGTTTTAGCTCATTGTTAATGTAGAGTGCCACACCACCATCCTTACTTTTTGTATGATTTTTGGCTATTTTGTAGTAACCGGGTATGTCAGTCCCCCAATCTGAGTCAGAGAACCAGGTCTCCGTAACTCCACAAATATCAATGCTATCTATTTTCAGTGTATAAGTAAGTTCATCAGTTTTTATTTTTGAGACTCCTTGCATTGACTAATAATATTTTTAATTTGGTTTGGGGACAAGATTCTAGGGGGTTGCTTATATTATTTACAGCAATTATTATTTGTTCTAAGACAGCTGTTATGTTGTTAATGTGTTTGTTTTTTTCAAATTCTTCATTTTTATGCATTTTCCATGTTTTTTAGTTTGAACAAAAAAAAGACAAGATGGTGAACCTCATGACCCAAAAAAGTGTTTTCCATGTCATGCGAACTAAGTGTTGTGAATGTAAAATGTTCTCATGACACAAAAATGTTTGTGTCATATCAGAGGGATTTTCAGAAATCCTACTGTGCATGCACAAAAAAACCCTAAAATCCTTATAACTCAGGAACTGATTGATATTTTTCTATGAAACCTTCGAAAGGCACTACCTTGGCACAGGTGATTCTGTTCTAAAAGTTTCAGGGAAAAGTTCTGTACCGTCTAGTCTGTTGGTGAGAGCAAAAACTGTGTGATAAGTATTGAAAAAAATTAGAGTTAATGGAAAAAACAACATATCATATCTCAGAAATGGCACAAACTTACATCACAAAACTTCCCACATCTTAAGAACCTGCTCCTGAGACAAAGCATGCCGAAGTTTGGACAATTTCTTCAAACACTGCCAAAGTTATTAAGGTGAAAATTTGGGATTTAACATTACACACCCTACTCAGCCTAACTATATTGGTGCTATTCTGCCAGACTAATATATTTATGCAACACCTGTGAGTAGATTTTTCAGCACATACTGTGTCATTGATATTTTTGCTCACTCCACACCTAGAATGAGAATATCAAAAAATTCTCACTCTTGGTCCCCAGGAGCAAAAATATTCACACTGTAGGTTGTGACTACTTGAAGCCAGCAATGTGAACAGCACACTTCATTTTCACAGCCCTCAGCTAACTTGTTCATAGGCTCCAACCCTGCACTGCTCATTTTAAATTCTGAAGCTTCTCTGCTACCTCTGTTAACACTCTATAGCCCAATAACATGAACAAAACATCAGAAAACAAAATACCAACTCCCCCCACAGTACCACAATTGTTATGAAGCCACATAAATGTGTATTTTTGAAATGTTTTGTACGGTAGCACGTGAGGTGGGTGCCTGAATCAGGGCACCATCCAAAATGGCAATGTGATATGGGCGAAAGCCAGAAAGGTGAGGGGGGCAGGGAGGGCAACTGGATGTGGTGGGTGGGCAACCCTAGCCACTAGATGTGTGTACTACATGTACACACACATGGGAGGGGAGTGAGCACGGCAAGCGTGGCCTGGGAGGGGGCAGAGGGGATGTAGGGGTGGTGCTGTGGTCAGCTGCTGAGCTGCATCAGGGGTTGGCCTCTGCTTGTGGTGCTGGGGTTCTGGGCTCAGGTCTGAGTCTGGGCACTACTGTGCTTTTCTTGTGCTCAGCCCAAAACTTGTAATTTGTTTGCTTTTGCACCCCCCCTGACATGCACCCCCCTAGAGTTGAGAATCCTTAAGTATGAGGGTGTGGGGAGCGAAGCCTCCTGCGTGGGGGGTGGGGGGCACTGCCCCCCCAGAAAGCAAGTGTTTTCAGACCCCAGCGCCATTCTTCTGTGCACCAAGGATGTCAGGGTGGTGAAATTGTTTTCACTGCCTGACTTCGCGATAATGCGAGTCGCCGTTCAGCACTCGCCATTATCACATAGAACCATTTTGTACTAGTACTGTAGCACTGAACCCCAATACTCTGACTGGCACTTTCCTAATGGTGATATTGGCAACAGCAGTCTTCAGCTGGGACTCTGTGGAAAGCCACACACTTAGCACCTACACACTCACATATTGAGCTTCAACCTCTCCAAGCACACAACAGTGTCATACACTCAAGCGCTGATGCTTGGATGCACATAGTATTACATCAAATAGTAACCATAGCACAAACAACTAGCCATCCTAAAACACACAGACACACATTTAAACCTAAATACTGCACAAACAGACAGGAAAACCATGTGAAAATGGAAAGGTGTTGCATAAATTAAATATGCCATGGCCCTAATGAAAATATCAGTGATATTCCCCTCTGCAGTTTGACCATTTGACATTACTCATGGCTTCACCCCTCATGATATCAAAAGGTCAAACTTCACTTGGGAGAAGTATTGCTGATATTTCCTTAAGGGCCATGGCATATCCTTTATATGCACATACATATAGTGGAGCCAGAAAGATGGAACACAGTAACTCAGTAAATGACATGTCACAAAATACTACATGATTAAGAGGCCTAATTGCCATTTAATTACACTGTTCTCTGCAGAACATTGCAGCATGTTGCAGTAATACTGCAAGGTACTGCACAGCATCTTAACTGGTGCCACTGAATATAGATATATATTCATTGTAAAAAACTGTGTTAATTAACCAGTTAGGGTTCAACTTAAAGGAACAGTAAATATTGCAGGAGTCACTCAAATTGTGAAAGCCCATGAACAGATCTTTCAAATGAGATATTGGGTTTACCTGTAGGGGACAGGAGTCTTGAGATATGAATAGCTAAGTAATGTGTAAATCAAACCATATCAACAGCCATTTCATGTGGTCTAAAGGAAGTGATGTCATTTAGGGGCAAACTGTATGGCGTTAATTACAGCTTGCCCCTCAGTGACATCACCTTCTGTTTTAAGATTGCATGAAATGGCTGCTGCTTTGTTTTGATTTACAGATTATTTAAATATTCATATCTTGGGATTTTTGACACCTATAAAGAAGCCAAATACCTCATTCAAAATAACTTTTTATGGGCTTTTACAGTTTCCAACCCTAACTCTCCCCCAAGCATCAAAAGGACAAGCCCACACAAGGAATCACAGACAGACATCATCAGGTAAGACAAACAGCAAACAACTGTTTTCAGATGTCACAAATGTGGTAGCACTCATGCTGCCTTTGTGGATTTGTATCTGTGGCATGCACACCACAAGACATAAACACCACAAGGCATACACACTTACTTGTTGCTGCAGATAGAAATCCAGGATACTCAAATCACAATACTGCCTCTTTGTACAGAAGCACAGGCCCCTGCAGCCACAGATATAAATCCATGATACCCAAATTAAAAGAGTTATTTTGTCTGCAGAAGTGTAGTCCTGTATGGAGCCAGCACTTCTGTAGCCTGATGTGCTCATGTACACTGTAATACATAAATATACTTGATGGGCCTGTGCTTCTGCAGCCACAGGTGTCAGACATACAAACTGATCTTTGGCTACAAAAGTACGAGAGCCACAAAATCCATGATATCAAAATTGTAACAGA
Organism: Neoceratodus forsteri; assembly: GCA_016271365.2. Taxonomy (NCBI): domain Eukaryota; kingdom Metazoa; phylum Chordata; order Ceratodontiformes; family Ceratodontidae; genus Neoceratodus; species Neoceratodus forsteri. Next base: position 1,011,077,644 of record CM028129.1, on the reverse strand, counting down.
TCTTCTATCTACAGAAGCACAGGCCCCTGAGGGCCCTGCACCTCTTCAGCCACAGGTGTAAGGCATACAAACTGACTTCTGGCTCCAGAAGGGCTGCCCCTGTGGAGCTTACTGTTATGCAGATGAAAGTACTGTTGCTGTGTAGGTATTATGGTTTCAGCAACATATCTAGAAATTGTTCAAGGGTGTAGCAGGTTTTCAGTTACCCAGCTGCAAATAGAAAACCATGCAGTAGTGGATCATGCTATCTAGTGAGGTACATCATACAGCATTTATGAGTACTTCTGCCTGCAGAGGCACATGACCCATGGGGCCTTCTGTATGTGGAACACAAGGTATGACATACACAGACAGATGTGGCTGCCCAAGCACATGCCCCTATGAGGCCAGTGCTTATGCAGTCACAGATAAAAATCCATGAAGGTAGCATATCAGTGCTACTGCATTTGAGCCATCTGGAAACAGTTGTGTGTTGTTTGTCCTACCTGATGATGTCCATCTGTGGTCGCTTGTGAAGCCTTGTCCTTTTACTGCTTGGAGGGTTGGGAGTTAGGCTTGGAAAACCTAACACCACATTTCCTTACTTTTGTTGCTTTATGTTGAATCCTAACTTGTGCATTATTGTAGTATTTTGCAATGAATTTCCTTCTTTTTGAGATAGTGGAATCATATCCTCAATCCTGCATGTCCATTTTGCACTTGCATGAACATATTTGTCTGGATACAGAAGCACTGGGCCCTCTGGGTACTACACTTCTGTGTGGCTACACTATTGTTTTTTAATAGTTTGCCCCCATATTTTCAATATAGCCTTATGACACCACCCAAGGAACCCTCTAATTGAAAATTCTCAAATCCTGACTGAAATTTAATTTCACATCACAAGTGCAAAAACATGTTCTGACCAGGATTTGAAAAATGAGGGCTGTCATGTTCACAGGGTGATGTTAAAAAATGGCTATGTTGAAAATTTGGGGTCAGAATATTGAAAAAATAGACAGATATATAGTAAGAGAGAGATAGATAGATAGATAGATAGATAGATAGATAGATAGATAGATAGATAGATAGATAGATAGATAGATAGACAGACAGACAGACAGACAGATCAGGGGATCAGTTGCTCACTGCTTCAATTGAAGCTGGAAGCATGACTCCAGCTGAGGCTTCACAATTCAAGAAAGTCCCACACAGACAGTTCCTTTCATGAGATCTCATAAAAGAACAGTGTTTTGTTTTCATAGACCTCATAAAAGAACTGTGAAAACAAACTAAGTCCCACTCTCTTCTTGAATGAGCTGATGTACTTCTTTCATGGGTTCATTTGTGAATCATGAAGGAAGAAGTTTGTCTCATGACAGAACTATGAAACAAAAATGAAGTCCTACCCTCTTCTTTCATTAACCAAGATTCTTATTTCATGAGACTCATGAAAGAAGTTTGGCTCATGAAAGAAGAATCAGGACCCCTCACTAAGCCTTCCACCTAGGATTTTAGGTGTCTCCAAACCATATTGTTGAGTCCTTTTTAAATATATAATCATCAGAATCTAGCTACACATGTCCTGTCTAGCTACACTAATGTGTTGTTTGTTTCTCTCCAGGGCATAATTTTTATGGGGTTTCAATTGTTGTTGTTTTTTAATATAAAAAACGAGATGGCTGCCATACAAAAGAAGACTTTTTTCTCATGAAAGAAGAATTTCAGCTCATGAAAGAGGAATCTTTTTTCATGAGAAAAAAGCTAAGTCCAAATTCTTCTTTTGTATCAGACATATAAATGAAAGATGCTACTGAGTATACTTAGAATCAAAATGAACAATGTGAGAGGCCTTTCGGCACCATGCATTTTTGCTTAAAGTTGAACCAGCATAGTATTTTGTGGTGATTTGCATATGCAGTCCATGATGCTATGCATCATGGGGTTATGTGTGATTTTGTATTTCTTTGAAACTTGACTTCCCAGAGAAATGCTCTTTGGGATAAACCTTGCCTCAGTGCTTGCACACTAAGGTTCTTTGTCTTTTACCTTGTTTTTTGTTTTTATTGGGCTCACCACAACCCAACCCAGATAGACCAACTTAGGGTAGCTGGTTCATTCCACTGGGGTGTCATACAGACGAGACACACCGATGGGTCCTGGTAGGATGAAACACATGTCTGTATTTTCTGTTAACAACCTTTGCAGACTGTGTGAGAGGCCACTCAGCACCATGCATTTTTGTTTAAATTTGAACCAGCGTAGTATTTTGTGGTGATTTGCATATACAGCCCATGATGCTTTGCATTATGGGGGTATGTGTTTTTTTGTATTTCTTGTCAATAAGTAAAGCTGCACTGCAGCTATTATAGAAGTCTGGGGGGATTTCAGAGGTGTGAGGACCTGGGAGATAGAGTGTGGTGGGCGGTAGGAGATGCCAATAAGTAAGATAGCAGCGTGGCTAATGTGAAAGCCTGAGAGGGGAAGAGGAGTGAGGACTGGGGAGAGAGAGAGTGGGGTGGGCGTTCAGTTGTCAAAAGCAGAGAATTTAATTAGGACTTACACCAACTGCTGCCAGTCCTGCCCATAAACTCCTGTTTCTTTGAATTCCTGATATAAGTCTTCCATCCTCCATCATTGCCCTTGACTTTGTCTCTTGACATTTCTTCTGGCTAGTGTGAGTTTATGTGTTGATTCAGTTTTTAATCCACCTCCTGTATAAACTGAGTGGAATTTGGGGGTTGACCTGGTGCCCCTGTATTTCTTTTATCCCCCTTCCCTCCAAACATTGAAACAAAAAAAAGGCAAGAGAGACTGTGGTGAAGGAGGAGGAAGTGGAGCAGGGACTGGTGTCAGGGCTGGCTTCTACACACTGCCCGTGCTGTGTATGTATGAATGTATGTATGTATGTATGTGTGTGTGTATATATCTATATCTATATCTATATCTATATCTATATCTATATCTATATCTATATCTATATCTATTCATTGTAAAAAACTTCATTAGTGCATCAATCCTAATGCCTCCTTTTGCCATTATAGTACTCACCCTAACTGATGCATTAACCAATTGTTTTCAAAGAATTTCCTTACTTTTTGGGATAGTGTAATAGTATTGGACCACGTGCTGAAATCCATCCATAGATGCACATATGTGCATATGTATGTAGGTGTGGAAGCACATAGAAACATAGAAATATAGAAATTGTTGGTAGATAAGGACAGGTAGGCCCTTCCAGTCCACCTGTAAGCCCTGTACTTGATTCCAATTTCATATTATGCCACCTCATTCTTGAACTCCTTCTCTATTGGAAGATATCTCCCTCCTGCTCCTTGTTTATCCCTTGATGTACTTGAATGTTTCTACCATGTCCCCTCTCACCCTGCTGTCCTCCAGTGAGTACATATTGAGGTGCCTTAATCTCTCCTCATAAGTTTATGGTGCAAGCCATGTACCATCTTAGTTGCCCTTCTCTGGACCATGTGTGGCCTGTTTATGTCCTTTCAACAGTACAGCCTCCAGAACCTACACAGTACTCTGTGTGAGGCCTGATCAGGGTTTTCTATAAAGGCATTACTACTTCCTTCATTGTGCTGGTGATACCCCTGCCTATGCACCCTAGCATGCCTCTGTACCTCCCTGCTGCCTTTGCACTCTGCTTTGACATTTTCAGGTCATGTGAAATAATAACCCCTAGGTCCTTTTGTTTCTCAGTGACTGCCAGCAACTCCCTTCCCTTCCTGTAGCCCTCCCTATGGTTTCTATGGCCCAGGTGCATTATTTTGCACTTCTTTGAATTAAACCTTAGTTGCCATTCTTCAGGTCATTTGTCAAGCCGCCCTAGCTCCTTTCTAATTTTTTCCACCCCTTCTGGAGTATCCACCCTGTTACAGATCTTGGTGTCATCGCAAACAGGCACACCTTTAATTTCAGCCCCTGTACAATGTCACTAATGAAGACATTGAACAGGACAGGCCCAAGGACTGATCCTTGCTGTACTCCTCTGGTCACCCCCTCTACCCAGATTGTATCCCATTTACCCCACCCTCTGTCTCCTGTCTGTTAATCAGTTCCTAACCCAGTTCATCACCTTGTCTCCCATGCCCAGACTACCCATCTTGTTAATAAACCTCTTATGTAGGATGGTGTTGAAGCCCTTGCTGAAACTGAGGCAGGTGACATCCATGGTCCCCCCTCATTTACTTGCTTCATCACCCAGTCAAAGAAATCTATTCATCTGACACAACCTACCTGCTGTGAACCCATGCTATCTTGGGTTCTGGGCACTTATGTCCTCTGAATGTTCCACTATCCTTTCTTTAAACAGCACCACCATGATCTTCCCCAGTACTGATGTGAGGCTGAATGGCCTATAGCTCCCTACTTCTGTATTTGTGTAGAGGGGCCACATGTGCCCTCCTCCAATCCTCTGGCACCACTGCTGTGTTGAGTGACTCTGTGAACAGGTTGCAAGAGGTTCAAACATAGAAATTGTCAGCAAATAAGTACCTCTAGGCTCATCCAGTCTGCCCATAAGCTGTGTACTTGACTACGGCTTCTGACCCTCCCTCAGCTTTACCTCTATGGTTCACCCATGTCTGTACCATGCATGTTTAAATCCAACCACAGTTCTTGCTCCCATGACCCCCTGTGGCAGACCATTCCATCTGTCCACCATCCTCTCTGTGAAGAAAAATGTCCTCACAATCCTTCTTAGCTTGTGACTTTCCAATTTCATGTCATACCCCCTCGTTGTTGTACTTCTCCTGTTTTGGAAGATATCTCCCCTGGCACATTGTTTATGCCCTCAAGGTACTTGAATGTTTCTGTCATGTCTCCTCTCTACCTCCTGTCCTGTAGCCAGTACATATTGAGATCTCTTAATCTCTGCTCATAAGTTTTGTGGTGCAAGCCCTGTACTATGTTAGTTTCCCTTCTCTGGACCATTTCCAGCCTGTTCATGTCCTTTCAAAGATGTGGCCTTCAGAACTGCACACAGTAGTCTATCTGAGGCCTGACCAGGTTCTTATATAATGGCATCACTATCTCCAAACTTCTGCTGGTGATACCACTGCATATACACCCCAGCATACCGGTGGCCCTCTCTGTCACAAACCCACTCAGCAGGTCAACCCTCTACTCCCAAAGTGTTGACCTCCAAGCGCAGTCTTATGAACAATTAACAGAAACAGGATAACTCTTCTGTCTGTTTCGTGTGTTCGGATCAACCTTTGGTCTCAGTTCTGGAGGGATTCAAGCTGTGAACCTCTTGCTAGCGTACCCAATGTACAGGCTCAGATAATTCTGTCTTCAGGAGGCCAGATATCTTTGCCTACGGGCACCTAACCAGGTATACAAAAATGAACCCTTAAAAACTTTAATAATGATCTCAGATTAAAATGCTTACCTTTTTCCAGTTTGGTATCACCATTCAAGCTTATGTACAGTGTCTGCTTTAACCATATATTCTTCACTTGTAAAGGAAAGAAATTCAAAGACAGACCAACTAGGCTCTAAAAATAGAGTTTTGCTAAAATAGATAAAAAATATATAAAACATAAAATACAGAAGAAATATTGCAAGAACCATACAATCTTTTAAAAGAACAAGGTTTTAACAGTGCAGTTCCTACTACAGTACTTAGATTTGTCTCTCTCTCTCTAAATATCTGCTTAAAGTGCTCAAAGATGTTTCTTTGTCAGAGTGTAGATAAGAGGGTGTCCTCTGAAGGAAAACAGAATATTGTTTAAAAGCTGGCTTTGCCCACCTCTTTGCATGAGGTCACCTAGCTCCTCCCTGTCAGAATATATAACAAATATATCTCTAAAAAAACAGGATGTTGTTTCAAAGTATTAAATTCTGTAATCATCAGCACAACTCATTTTCTTTTTCAAATGACATTTCTTTGATCTTTAAGCAGTATCCACTCTCACACAGCCATCAAAGCATTTATGTATTTCTGCCAGATCTCATGGAGGTACAATATGCTTTGTATCATTATGTGAAAATTTAACTGCGTTTCCTCTGGATGTCATAAACATTTATGATTTCCCTCTAGCAACTACAGCTATAATTACCTTAAATAAATAGGAGATCCTTGATCAAGGTCTGTTCTACTCTGTAATTGGTTTCTGGCCTTCCAGGTAACACCTTATATCTAAAACGTGTGTGTGTGTGTGTGTGTGTGTGTGTGTGTGTGTGTGTGTGTGTGTGTCATCTCACATGCTGTTTCAGCATTTCTCAAGAGAGACAGTCCATAACCCATTTTTATATTACAAAAAATGATACAGTGATCAGAACCAGCTGTCCAAGTGTCACAGTTCCTCCCCACCTAGACTGAATTTGGGGGCTCTATTCCCTACATGGGATGAGCTTCCCAAATCAGTTCACTCCTCATAGACCCTAGACAGCCCATCTGAGTTCTGATTTTTAGCTCCTGCCCTATGTATACGATTGTCATATCATACCCTTGCAAAGCAAGACTGCATCTTAGCAATCTACCATTGTTCTTTCCCATCTGCATCAGCCAAACCAGGGGGTTGTGGTCAGTCTGCACCACAAAATGCTGCCCATATAAATATGGCTCCAACTTCTTTAGGGCCCACATTATGGCAAGACACTCTTTTTCCACTGTGGAGTATGCCTGCTCCTGGAAAGAAATGTCCTACTCAGGTACACTACTGGGTGATCTGTCCCTTGGCTGGATGTCTGACTCAGTACTGCCCCAATACCCACATCTGAGGCATCAGTCTGAACTATAAAGGTTTTGCTATAGTCAGGACTTGTCAAAACAGGAGCACTGCGCAGTGCCTCCTTTAGTTTGGAAAAGGCTTCCTCACAGGCTGGGCCCCAGGTAATTTTCTTGGGAATCCTTTTCTTTGTCAGGTCAGATAGAGTAGCAGCCAGGGCAATGTAATTGGGTACAAATCTCCTGTAGTACCCTGCTATCCCTATAAAACTCCTGACCTGCTTCTGTGTTTCTGGTCAGGGCCACACCTGGAATACCTCTATTTTTATTTGGTTAGGAAGGAGCTGTCCCCGGCCTACCACATGCCCAAGGTATGCCACTTCTCCCATGGCCACCTGGCAATTCCTAGCTTTGACAGTGAGCCCGGCCCTCTGTATCCTGCCCAGCACTTCCCTAAGGTGGGAAAGGTGTTCCTCCCAGCTAGTACTAAATATGGGAATGTCATCCAGGTATGCCACGGCGTACCCCTCAGCACCAATTAACACCTAGTTCACCAACCTTTGGAAAGTGATCAGGGCGTTCTTCATTCTGAAAGACATTACTGTAAACTAAAATAAGCCTATTGGAGTGATGAAGGCCAATCACTCCCTAGCTCTGTCTGTCAGCTCTACCTGCCAATACCCCTTTGTCAGGTAAGTCATCGTAAGGAAGGTCGCTGCCCCCAACTTGTCCAGGAGTTCATCCATCCAGAGCATCGGGTGGGCGTCTGACTTTGTGACTGCATTCAGTGCACGATAGTCCACACAGAAATGAGTAGAGCCATCTGGCTTAGGCACAAGGACTACGGGTGAGGCCCAGGGACTGGGGGATCTCTGGATTACCCCTAAATTCAGCATCTCCTCCACTTCCCTCCTAATGTCCTTTTGGACAGCCTCTGACACCCAATATGCTGTCTGCCATATGGGCGTCTGTGTCCCTGTCTCCACATCGTGCATCGCTAAGGGGGTTAGTCCAGGCTTGGCACTAAACAATGGGGCAAAGTCTGCTAAAACCTCCCTTACTTTCTGGATCTGGTCTTGGGCCAGCTGGGGAGACAAGTTTACTGCCTCCACAGAGGACTCCCACTTACTTTCTTCCAGCAAATCTAGGAGGGGTCTCCTTCTTCTGTCCCCTCCCCATGACTACACACTGCATACACCATGTCAGCCCTATTTGCATATGGCTTCATCATGTTGACATGGTACATCCTTTCTGTCTGTCTTCGGTCAGGTAACTCTACAACATAGTTCACATCATTCACCTTCCTAACCACTTTGTATGGTCCTGCCCACTCAGCCTGCAGCTTGTCTTTCCAGACTGGTATAAGGACCATGACTTCCTGACCCACCATGTACGAGCGAGCTCTGGCTCTGTGGTCGTACCACACTTTTTGTTTCTGTTGGGAAGCTGCCAGGTTGCTCTGGGCTGTCTTCATAAGCTCCTTCAGCCTTTTCCTAAACCTAAGGATGTAATCCACAATGGGAGTTCCCTGGGTGGTGTGCTTGCCTTCCCAGTCCTTCTGGATCAAGTCTAGGGGCCCACGTACCCAGCGCCCATATAAGAGTTTGAAGAAGGGTAAATCCTGTTGACTCTTTGGGCACCTCCTGTATGCAAACAGCAGGTGGGAAGGTATTTCTCCCAGTCCCTCCCATGTTGTTCAGCAAGCGCCGGAGCATTGACTTTGGGTACCATTGAATCTTTCCACAAGCCCATTGGCTTGTGGGTGATACGGTGTCATGCATCTCTGCACCACCCCACACTTCTCCCATAAACATTTCATCAGGTCCAACATGAAGGAACCCCCTCAATCAGTGATTACCTCCTGCGGAAACCCAACACGGGAGAAAATCCCAAGTAAGGCATCTGCCAATTTGTCTGTCCTCAGTGAGGATAGGGTGACTGCCTCTGGCTACCGGGTGGCATAATCCACCACAGTCAGGATGAATATCTTCCCTGAGGAGCTGGGGTTATTTAAAGGCCCCACAATATCCATTTCCACCCTCTGGAATGGCTCCTCCACTATGGGCAAGGGAATCAGAGCAGCTTGGGTTATCTTGTCCGTCTTCCCTATTTCTTGGCACCAGTGACAAGACCTGCAGTACTCCTTCACCTGCTGGGTGAAGTTAGGCCAGTAGAAATTCTGAGCCAACCTCTGCATCATGCACGTGATTTCCAGAAGACCAGACAAGGGAATGTCATGTACAATCTTGAGCAACTGCTCACAATACCCCTGGGGAATGACAAGCTGCCTGCCTAGCATCCCTCCATCTGTCTGTACAGCCTGAGTATACATAAGTCGATTTTCCCAATAAATCTTATGTCTGCTGTCACCTCCCTGTGCACCGTCCGAGACTGCCCAAGCCCTCAGCTTCTCTAAACTAGGGTCACTTCTCTGAGCAGCTGCAAACCCCTCACACATTCCCAAGGAATGGGACAGGTCCCCTTCAGTCACTAAACTAGGGTCCCTAGCACTAGCATCAGGGCACTCAGGATCACTGTCAATTCCAACCCTCTGACAATGGGTCACCCCTCCCTCTTTGGAGTAACCCTCTGTAGCAGTGTGGTTACTTGCTACTGGATAAATTTCTACCCCCTTTTCATTAGTCTCCCCATCTGGAGACACAAGATGGGGAACCAGCCTCTCAGCAGTTTCCACAATGGCTTCTGTGGGGTTCAGGGAACTTCAATTTTCCCTTGCTGCTTGGCTACAGGTAACTGCACATACCATCCCCTGTTTTAGATTGTTGCCCAGGATCACATCCACTGCTAAGGTTTTGGCTACAGCCACCTGTTGCACAGTTCCCCCTGTTTCACCCCAGTCTAAGAGAACACTAGCGAGGGGCAATGTTTTCTCCCCACCTGCAAAGTCCTGTACAGTGATGTATTTATTGGGTATAAGCTGACCAGGCTGTACCAGATTCCCCTTTACCAAGGTCAGGGATGCCCCTGTGTCCCTTAACCCCTGTGTCTGTACACCATTCACCATGACTGGGTGCATGTTTTCCCTCATGTTCACTGGCATGCTTCCAGGGACACACAACCCACTTCTTTTCTAGCACCCGGTTGTGTATTTGCTCGCCTTTTTGGGACACTGTCTGGCAATATGCCCAGTTTCTTTACACAATCAACATTCATTTCTTCTGTCAGAGAAATCTTTTCTCTGAAACCTGGGGCTAACTGGTTTTGGTGGAGGCAGTGAGGGTTTTAACTTCCCTGAAGGTGCGCTTTTCCCTTTCTGTGCTGCCACGCCTGCCCCATTCGCTCTCAGAGCAGGTCTGCTCTTGGCGTAGAGGTCTGAGAGTTCAGCAGCCTCTTGTACTGTTTTGGGATCTCGGTCCTCTAGCCAGGTTTTTAGCTCTGCTGGGCATGCCCAATAAAACTGTTCTAATAAAATCACATTTTCAATTTTATCAACAGAGTTTGCCTCAATTCCTTCCCACCAACATTTTAAAAACTGACGTTGTTTCATGGCTATCTCCTCATAGCTCTTATCAGGACTTCTCCTGAGCTTATGGAATTTAGCTCTGTATGATTCAGCAGTTAATTCAAACTTTTTTAACAGTGCAGCTTTTAGTTTGCTGTAATCATTACTGTCCTCATTGTCCATTTGACCCAATGCATCCCGAGCTTTCCCGGTAAGTAGCGGGGATAGCTGGAAGCTCCAGGACTGTCTAGAAATTTTAGCCTGAATACAAACTTTTTCAAAAGAATTTAAAAAGGCATCCATATCCTCCCCCTCTTTAATTTTGGCTATTAATTTAGAATTCAATTTGTAACCCAGTCCTGTAGTCCCAGTTAAACCCAAGCCACTTACCTGCTTTGGTGCCACTGGTCAGAGTCGTAGCTTCTCCATTTCATGTTGACTCTGGCACTCCTGCTCCTCACGCTCTGCCTCTCAGTGTTCTCGCTCTGCCTCATGGTGTTCTCCCTCTGCCTCACAGTCCACCTCTAGCTTCTCTTGCTCCCTCTTCTCCTGGAACTTCAGCTCCATACTGCGCAACTCAATTTGCAGCCTGAGTAATTCTGGATCCAGGATACTGGTGACTTACCCCTGCTGCTGTGGCCCTTCACTGACAGTAGCCCTGTTGCCCTCTTCATCAGATCTGGACACTGCACTGGCCGCTAGCCCTGCCACACTCGAGGTCTGGTCCTTTTCAGTCAAGGTCCGTGACTCACTGCTCTGGGTATCTGCTACCATCAGGGCATCTATGAGGTTCTGCTTGCTGGCTTTTGCCTTGATTGGGACTCCTCCATCCCCGCACAACTGCCTTAAGTAGTCTACAGTGTGCCTGCTGTAGTTGGAAGCCATCTTCCCTCACTACTGCTACTCTGACTTGCACTTTAAGAAAAAAAATAAAATGGGTAGGAACTTGACTGTATGCCAAGTGATATAGTTCTGTTTCCTTTTTTAAAAAATAAATCACTGCCTTTTTCTTTCTTTGCAAGTGAGCTGACAGTCTCAAGCTGACACGCTGAACAATAAAAGTTTGTGATACCAACATTTATCCCACCTCTGCCACCAATCTGTCACAAACCCACTCAGCAGGTCAGCCCTCTGCTCCCAAAGTGTCAGCCTCCAAGCACAGTCTTGTGAACAGTTAACAGAAACAGGGTAACTCTCCTGTCTGTTTTGTGGGTTTGGATCAACCTTTGGTCTCAGTTCTGGAGGGATTTAAACTGTGAACCTCCTGCTAACGTACCCAATGCACAGGCTCAGATAATTCTGTCTTGGGGGGGGCAGATATCTTTGCCTATGGGCACCTAACCAGGTGTACAGAAATGAACCTTAAAAACTTTAATAAAGACCTCAGATTAAAATGCTTACCTTTTTCCAGTTTGGTATCACCATTCAAGCTTATGTACAGTGTCTGTTTTAACTATATATACTTCACTTGTAAAGGAAATAAATTCAAAGACAGACCAAGTAGGCTCTAAAAATAGTTTTACTACAATAGATAAAAAATATGCAAAACATAAAATACAGAACCAATATCTCAAGAACCATACAATCTTTTAAAAGAACAAGCTTTTAACAGTGCAATTCCTACTACAGTACTTAGATTTGTCTCTCTCTCTCTAAATACCTGCTTAAAGTGCTCAAAGATGTTTCTTTGTCAGAGTGTAGATAAGAGGGTGTCCTCTGAAGGAAAACAGAATATTGTTTAACAGCTGGCTTTGCCCACCTCTTTGCATGAGGTCACCTAGCTCCTCCCTGTCAGAATATATAAAAAAATATACGTATACAAAAACAGGATGTCTTTTCAAAGTATTAAATTCTGTAATCCTCAGCACAACTCATTTTCTTTTTCAAATGACATTTCTTTGATCTTTAAGCAGTATCCACTCTCACACAGACATCAAAGCATTTATGTCTTTCTGCCAGATCTCATGGAGGTGCAACATGCTTTGCATCACCATGTGGAAAATGTAACTGTGATTCCTCTAGATGTCATAAACATTTATGATTTCCCTCTAACAACTATAGCTATAATTAACTTAAATAAATAGGAGATCCTTGATCAAGGCCTGTTCTACTCTGTAATTAGCTTCTGGCCTTCCAGGTAACACCTTATATCTAAAACCTACATGTGTGTGTGTCATCTCACATGCTGTTTCAGCATTTCTCAAGAGAGACAGTCCATAACCCATTTTTATATTACAAAAAATGATACAGTGATCAGAACCAGCTGTCCAAGTGTCACACTCTCCAGTCTTTGTACTCTGCTTTGACATTTTCAGATCATCTGAAATAATAACCTGCAGGTCCCTTTGCTCCTTGGTGACTGCCAGAAACTCCCTCCCCCCATCCTGTAGCTCTCCCCAGGGTTTCTATGCCCCCACCTCCTGCCTTCTGCTAGTGATACCTCTGTCTATGCACCCCAGCATGTCACCCCCCCATCCTGTGGCTCTTCCCAGGGTTCCCTCTTCTCAGGTGCATTATTTTGCACTCCTTTGCATTGAACCTCAGCTGCCACTCCTCAGTGCCCATTTTTCAAGCCTCTTCTGGTTCCTCCTCATTTTCTCAGCCCCTTCTGCAGTATCCACTCTGTTACAGATCTTGATGTCATCTGCAGGCAGACCTTTCCTTGTAGGTTTTCCACAATGTCACTAATGAAGACACTGAATAGGACTGTTCCTGGGACTGATCCCTGAGGTACCTCACTGGTCACTCCCCTCTCCCCGGATTGGATCCCATTTATCACCACCATCTGCCTTGCTTGCTGCCATCACCTCTTATGGCACACTATTCTATGTGACTACCACCCTCTCTGTGAAGAAACCTTTTTTCAGATTTTCTCTTCATCTACCCCCATCCAATTTCATATCATGCCCCCTCGTTCTTGTACTCCTTCTACATTGGAAGATGTCTGCTCCTGTACCTTGCTTATGCCCTTGAGGTACTTGAACATGTCTATCATGTTACCCCGTTCTCTCCTTTCCTCCAGTAAGTCAATATTGAGGTCCTTACATCTCTTCTGATATGTTCTGTGTTGCAAGCCATGTATCATCTTGGTTGCCCTTCTGTGGACCACCTTCACCCTGTCAATGTCCTTGTGCAGTTGCAGCCTCCAGAACTGCACACAGTACTGTAGGTGAGGCCTCACTAGTGCATTAATGGCATCACCACCTCACACCTTCTGCTAGTGATACCTTTGCCTATGCACCCCAGCATGCCACTGGCCCTCCTTAGAATATCTGTGCTCTGTTTTGACACCTTTAGGTCATCAGAACTAATAACTCTTAGGTCTCTTTCTTCTTTGGTGATTGTCAGCATATCCCCCCCATCCTGTAACTCTCCCCAGGGTTCCCTCTTCCCAGGTGCATTATTTTGCACTTCTTTGCATTGAACCTCAGTTGCCACTCCTCAGACCATTTTTCAAGCCTTTCCATGTCCCTGCTCATTTTCTCCACCCCTTCTGGAGTATTCACTCTGTTACAGATGTTGGTGTCATCTGCAAACAGGCAGATCTTTCCTTCTAGCCCTTCTGCAGTGTATGTAATGAAAACATTGAACAGGACTGGTCCCAGGACTGATCCCTGAGGTACCCCACTGGTCACTCCCTCTTCTCAGATTGGATCCCATTACCATCACCCTCTGCCTCCTGTCTGTCAGTCAGTTTCTAACCCAGTTTATCAGCTTGTGCCCCATGACCAGGCTACCCATCTTGTTAATCAGTCTTCTGTGTTGGACGGTGTTGAAGGCTTTGCTGAAATCAAGATAGGTGATTCCACTGCCCCTCCCTGATTTACTTTCTTAATGAGGCATTAGGGTTTCCAACCTAATGCCCACCACCCTGCAGAGACTGCAAGCATTGGGGGGTGTGCCTTTGGGTCATTGGCCATAATGTGCATGCCATTCCACCCCCACCACCACCCTGCAGACAATGACAGGTCTCACAGTGTGCCTTGCGGTCTTCAGCCCTAATGCTCACCCCTTTCCATAAGGAAATAAGCTGAGATGGGTGCAGTATGAGAGAATGGGTTGAACGTTAGGGCCAAAGACAACAAGGCACACACTGAAACCTGTCACTGTCTGCAGAGTGGGGGTGGGGCTGGAATAGTGTAAGCATTATGGCCAATGATCCCAAGGCACACCCCCAATGCCTGTCAGGTTCTGCAAGGTGGGGGGGTTGGGCATTATGGTTGGAAACCCTAAAGCCCCAGGTGTTTGTTGGTATTTTCACTCCAAATTTTCAAAAAGGGCTTTTTGGGACTCCGCCTCATGAACAGTGGCACTATCATTTCATTACTTAATCCCAAAAGGTGATTTCATGCAGCAACTGTGCTATTCCATGCCACAGGTCCAAAAACATATTTTGGGCAGGATGTGAAAAATGACAGCTGTACTGTTCAAGAGGTGGTGTGGAAAAATGCCTATGCTGAAAATTTGGAGTGAAAGTATTGAAAATTACCAACGTTATGCACATGTGTAGGAAAATGTCAGTGAACCCGCATAACATGGCCATTTTTAGGAATTTTTCCACCAAATTTTCAACATGGGCTTTTGGTACCCCACTTCATGAACACTGGCACTGTTGTTTCCTTACTCCATCCTGAAAGGTGATTTCGCACATTGACTGTGCATTTCTGCACTAGATGTGTGAAAACATGTTTGGGCAGGATATGAAAAATAACAGCTGTACTGTTCATGTGGTGGTGTGATAAAATGTGTATGTTGAAAATTTGGAGTGAAAATATTAAAAACTGGCAAAGTTATACACCTGCGTAGAAACTGTGCAATGCACATTTTTACCTCAGCCATTTTTTGAAAATTTCCCACCAATTTTTTCATATGAGCTTTTTGGGAACCCACCTCATGAACACTAGCACTGTTGTTTTGTTAAGCAGTCCCAAAAGGTGATTCCCCCCAGCGACTGCAGAATCACCTTTCAGGACAGAGTAACACAATGACAGTGCCAGTGTTCACAAGGTGGGGTCCCAAGAACCCCATGTTGAAAATGTGGGGCAAACATTCCTAAAAATGGCCAAGATAGCAACACAAGTTCAAAACACCACTGACAGCCATTATACGTCACTTACCGTGTAGAACACGGTGGCCAGACTGTTGACTGGTTTACCAAGATCTAGCCATGTCATGCCTTAGCTTTGTGAGTTGCACTGGCTGTCTGTATATTGGTGAATCACCTTCAAGGCCAGGTTACTTGCCTATAAAGCCTTACATGGGCAGGGACAGTGCTACCTTCAAGATCTCCTTCGCCCATACTGCCCCTCTTGTTCACTCTGCTTTGCTGATGAGGGATTGCTTGAGATTCTCAGGGTCTGATTAAAGATCTCTGGGGCTTGCTCTTTTGCTTATGTAGCTCTTACCCTGTGGAATTTTCTACCTCATCGGATTAGAGAGTGCCCGACTGCTGAGAACTTCAAATCAGCTCTAAAAACGTATTTACTTACTATGTCTTTCCCTGAAACTGTTATTGTTTAGTGCTCTGTCATATATTTTATTGGTTTACTGTATTTATTACTAATTTTATAGTTTATTGTTTTATGGATTTTATCATTTGTATTCTGTACAATGCTATGATCTTATGAAATAGCGCTTTAGAAATAAAGATTACTTACTTACTCACTACTTACCTTAATTCTTCACTTCATGGTTCAGCTTTGAAGAGTGCAGATGTGTTCTGGCCCACAAAGATGACACTCGCCAACCTCCAGAGGTAAGTATGGGGTAAGGGGTGCAGGGAGGTGGGTGTGCAGAGGGAGGGTCGGGATGGGGGAGGAGGAGGACAGAGGAGATGATGAGGGACCGTTTTCTTTTTTCAGGTAATAAAAGACATTGGGGGACTGTTTTCTTTTTTACAGGTACATTACTAACTGATTTTTGGGGACACTGGAAGTGAGCTCCCCAGTTCCCAGACTATGGGGGGGGGATATAGATACGGGGACACTGGGAGTGGGCTCCCCACTGTCCCAGACTACTGAGGGGAATATAGATATAGGGACACTGGGAGTGGGCAAGACTATTGTGGGGTACAGATATGGGGACACTGGGAGTGAGCTCCCCAGTATCCTGGACTACTGGGAGGGTACAGATATGGGGACACTGGAAGTGGGTTCCCCAGTGTCCTGGACGGCAAGGGGGTAGGAGGAAATAACTGAGACACTGGGAATGGGCTCCCCAGTGTCCCTCAGTGGTTGCATGGGGGGTTGTATTGCCAAAATGGGGATTGGGCACCCCAATGTTGGCTTTCAGAGAAAGCCACACTGTGGCTAATGTTGAAGCCTGAGGGGCCAGAGGAGTGAGGACCAGGAGAGAAAGCCACACCGTGGCTAATGTTGAAGCCTCTGGGGGGCAAAGGAGTGAGGACCAGGAGAGAAATCTGCATAGCAGCTAATGGTGAAGCCTTGGGGGGGGTCAGAGGAGCGAGGACAGGGAGAGAAAGCTGCACCATGGCTAATGTTGAAGCCTTTGAGGGTGGCCAGAGGAGTGAGGACCAGGAGAGAAAGCTGCACCATGGCTAATGTTGAAGTCGTTGGGGGGAGGTCAGAGGAGTGAGGCTGGGGAGAGAGAGTACAGCGGCTGTAACTCTGGCCATGAGCATTAGTGTGCATTCTAATGTGCATGGCCGGAGTTGTGGGTACAGAAAGAAATGAAGCACTTTCTCATTGGAGCGGTTCATTTCTTTCAAGTAGAGGATGTGCTGCATCAGCAAAGCAGAACTACTGTCATAACCAGAGTGCCTGGTCATTACTGTACACTGCCAGGCCCATTGCAGTTTCAACTGTAATTGGTTCGGCAGTAACACACCTCTCAAATGCCGTATAGTCCCAAGATGTTCCTTGCACAAGCGCAAGTGAATGGAATAAACAATATGTTTCACATCCTCAGCCTCTCTAATACCACATAACAATTGGGCGTCGGGTTCCTAATTTATCGCAGCTAGCATTTAACATATTGTTTTTAAAATTCTCATATCTGAAAGCAGTTACATTTTGCTTCTTCAATGGGTCAGCTACTGTTTTCAAGTATTTTTCATATTGATGTGATTTTTATTAGTCATGTAGCAAGTTGGTGGTGAACAAGAAACATATAACAAGAAATTCTAGTTAGACCTAGGTCAGTTTACTTGGCAAAGTCAGTTCCTCAGTTTTCACCACCAACTTGCAATCTAATACTTTAAAGACAGGATTTTCCCACATACAGTATAACCCGATATCAGATGGATGGGGCGAGGTTGTGGGGATAGCACTGTTATGCAACACCATCCCACACAGCCAGGAAAGGAAAGTTGCAGGGTTTTCCGCACAGGCCCAAGTACCACATAGTAACGACAACTCTTCTCTTGGCATAGGTCCCTGCATCTCTGCACTAGTCAGTGACAGAGAACCTTGTGCATTTGCTGAGAGAGGGACTCTTTGCCCTGTGCATCTATATCTGTGGCCAAATGGAAACACAGAGCCCAGAGGGCCTTGAGCTTCAGCAACCCACCAGACAGCATCATGAATTCCTGACATCTATCACTGCACAAAAGTGCAGGGATGCAGAATCATGTTATTGCATAGGTGGATGGAGTCTTCCCTTGATGTAGGCCACAGAGGGCCTAGCATGCCTGCATCTGTTCTCACAGGTCCCAAAGGGACATGCATGAATAAGGATACAATTCCAGTATCCCAAAAAGAAGGGAAATTGTTTGCAAAAAGCTACATTAATGCACCAGTTAAGGTTCAACTTACTGCAACAAAAGTAGGAAAATGTGGCCTTAGGGTTTCCAACCCTAATTCCCCACCACCCAAGCAGTAAAAGGAAAACACATTAGAGTTTTGGGTCTCCAGAGTCTTGATCAATCAGTGGTGGGGTCTTACTTGGGGTTGTCAACCCTAATGCCAACCCCATTCCATGAGCGAACAACATCAGACGTGATCTTCTTTCTTCACACAGGGCTCACAGGATTCTGCATGAAGAAAAGTACAACAGATTTTGTTGGCAACATTTAGTTAGACATAGTTCTCTACCTTTGAAGAGTGTATCATTATGAGGCACTAGCTTGGAGCTGTACCTTGTGCTTCAGACAGAAGGCTATGGGAGTATTAGGGTTGACAACCCCAAGGAAGACTTCACCACTGATTTGCCAAGACTCTGGATTAAAGTTTTTTTTTTTCCTTTTGCTGCTTGGGGAGATGGGGTGGAGGTAGGGAGCTAGGATTGGAAGCCATAATGCCACATTTACCTACTTTTGTTGCATTAAGCTGATCCATAATTGGTGTATTAATGCAGTTTTTTGTTAAAAATTTTTCATATACATTGCTAAATCCATTTTCATGGAAATATAATCCCTGTCCCACAGAGGCCTTCTGCTGCTTAATCCTTTTGCTGAAGTCATAATCCTGTTACATCACAGTTTATTACTGTGGCAAGGATTATAATGTCAGTGTCAGTGGCTCAGCAGGTAGCACACTCACCTCTGAGGCTGGGAGATCAGAAGGCTGTGGGTTCTATCCCCACACCAGGCACTTGGATTAATATCTCAATACTGACACTGTTGTGCAGCATGGGGGGAGGTGCTGCACTCCTGAGGTGCCGTCTTTCGGATGAGATGTTAAACTGAGGTCTCATCTGCCTGTTCTAGTGGTAGTTCAGGTGGATGTTAAAGATCCCATGGCACTTCTCAAAAAGAATAGGGGAAATTTTATTGCAAGCAAAAATAAACAAAAACTGGTACAGGCCTCATAAAACACAAATGTTAGTACAGTACTTTCATAAATGTCCATGAAACAAATATAGGTTTTTGCTAAAAAAAATTCTTAGTAACTATACATTATAGAAGGGAAAAAGAAATCAGTGAAACAAAAAAGGACATTGTCATAATCCCCATATAACATTAAGATAAGAATTGCAATAGCAAAAATAAAAAAAACAGTGAACTCAATTTACACGACTAATCCCTACACCCATAGTGACAAGAAACGAAATACTGAATTGAAAAACTAAAAATCTGACCTTCACCCCAGAAATGGTATTATACTTTCCTTCCATCTCTTTTTTCCATTGTTTCCAAGACACTTGGTCCCTGTCAAGATTAACCTGTTTTTTAATTTCTTTTTCAATAAGCTCTACCTGTGCATATGGGGAAATTTGTTTCTGTTGAAGAACAAACTTGCATCTCATTTGCCACATAAAAACTTTATACATGTAAAAATCAGACGTAATGTGCCAGAAACCATATTATAACTAAGAGTCAGCTTTCCAATGATCATATTTTCATAATTAACTGTCTGTCAGCCTGGATCCTGCCACCTAGCTGCAATAATCCTCAAAACATCCTGCGCATACGGACATTGAATGAAAAAATGCTCCTGAGTCTTCACTTGTAAAGTACACATTTCCCTGGGACACATTCTCTCTTCCATCCTCTTATGCTTTGAATTACCCTTCACTCCTAACCTTCCATGAGTACATAACCACAACATGTCCCACAACCTGGGTGGGGTCCTAGGATCCACTAGGCAGGCCTCTATGTCTTCATAAGAAACAGGACGAATAGCAGTATACACAATAGGGATTTGAAAACTATTAGATTGTATGGTTTTATACAACACCTTCCTATCAATTACCGAAACCTGTGATGTAGTCAAGGCCCATTCTCTAATCTTCTCTAAAGAAGAAAACATAAAACTAGGCCCAACATTTTTAATCTTACCCAAAAGGGGTCCCTTCCCCCCACTTCTCTAACAATGGGATAACCCATAACCCTACCACCCACTTCCAATCTGCTTGTCCTGCTTTCATTTTGGCTGAAATTGTATTGAATAGAAAAATACTGTGACAGTAGCTGATAGGATTTATCAATCTTAAACCTCCAAACTTAATATCTCTGTACATCACACACTTCCCTCTTTATCGGATTCAGCTTACTCCCCCATATCAACCGAAATGTCATGCTTAAAATAGAGACATCACATGAACTGGGGGGGGGTGGAGGAACACAGCAATTAAATATGACAATTGTGGCAAAAAAAAGTGTGTACTTGTGAAACCTTCTTTTTTTTAGTTTGTTGCCACTTTTTCCAAATCTGTACCTTCTGGTCACATTTCTTCAGTCTTGACATCCAATTTACCTTTACCATCTCAGGATCCCCATAAGAAACTCCCAATGTTTTCAAGGCCGTATTAGTCATGGAAATGCCTCTGATAGTGTCACAATACTCCGTATTTGTACATAACATATATCCCCCACATTTATTCATATTTAACGAGGAACCAGTCAGGACTGAATAATGCTGTACCGTGTCCAAGGCCTTCTCCACTGAGCTAATGTCACCCACCAAGAGGCAGACATCATCCGCATACGCTAATGTTTTAGTTAAAGCAGGTACACCACTAATATCCACACTACAAATTGTAGCATTTTGCTGTATATGTTTTAATAATGGGTCTAAACAAAACACATAGAGCAGAGGACTCATCGGACATCTTCGTCTAACTCCATGTGAGACATGTATCACCCATCCACTATGTCCATTAATAATTGGAAAGGCAGAAGCTATGTTGTATAATTTCTGGATCTACTCTGTAAACATCTGAGGAATGCCATATGCCTCCAAAACTCATTTTAAATAAAGATGAGAAATTTTATCGTATGCTTTTTCCTGGTCCAAACTTACCATGAAACCCTTAACCTTATTCTGATGACCTAGGGATACCACTTCCCGAAGCAAAAGTAAATTATCATTAATATTTTGTTGCTTAATCATACTTACTTGACTTTTGTCAATGACTAGAGGAGCTACCATCCCCAATCTTTTGGCCAAAATCTTCATCAGAATCTTAGCATCTGTGTTCATAAAGCTCAGCGGCTTCCAATTCTGAAGCTTTTGCCTATCTCTCTTTTTAAAAATAAATAATTGAATTGTCAAGCCAAACTGTGGTGCTACATCCTGATCAGTAAAAATATGATTAAAAACTATCTGTAAAAGATCTACCAAAAAGTCCCAAAAAGTTTTATAAAATTCTGAAGTCAGTCCGTCCTGTCCTGGGGTCGTATTCGTATTTAAGGAACTAACTACCTCCACAATTTCTTGCATTGAGATTGGTTCAATTAAGTGATCCAGATCCTCCTGAGGTATCCATGGGATCTGACAGGGATTTAGCAACTCAGAAATCATGTCAATAGTCACAAGTGGAGCAGAATACATCCAGTCCATATAACCGGCTACCTCCTCCAATATACCTTTCATTGAAGATATCTGTAAACCCTGTTCAATACATAAAGAATCCATTGTTCTTTGTTGTATTCGAGACCAACAGCTGGCAAAAATGTCGCCTGTCATTCCTTTTCCTGGGGTACAGATCCTGTGTTCATATAATAAAGAAGAAGCTCTATCATACTGTACATTAATCATCTGCTGTTTAAGACACTGTATTTGGTCAGCATAGTCCCCTAGTCCCTCATTTAAACAAGAAACAAAAGTCATATATTGTCTTTTGAGATCCAAATATTGTATATATTTATCTGTTTGTGTTTGAAATGAAAAAGACTGGAGCAAACCCTTAAGATCCAATTTGGATTTTATTGACCATCTACTAACATTATCAGCTAGACACAAAACAGATATCTTGGCCTTCAAAAAATCTTTCACCTGATCTAAACACCTATGTTCAAGGAGCATCATATTATTTAGTTTCCATATCCCTTTCCCTCGCCCAATGCTGGTGCCCATTGATAATCTAACTTTAATCATTATATGATCAGATATTTCTATTGGGACAGTAAATGCTTGCTGTACTGAAAAAGTGGGTGAAGTAAAAATATAATCAATTTGTGTAGCAAGTTTAGCCCTATAGTAGGTATATCCCCGTCACATGCACATGCCTATAGGAATCCACTAAACCTACTTATTGTACCACTGTCTCCAAGGCTCCAGTCACAAAATGTTTTAGAAAGCCGTACAATCTTATCCTGTGCTGATAATACACAATTGAAGTCACCCACCCAAATTAAGAAATGTGAGGTAAATAGATATGGTTTTATACTATTAGCCATTTCCACCCTTTCCTTCTTAGTTTGAGGTGCATATAGGTTAATCAACCGCCACTGTGACCCATGTTGATGAAAATCCACCAGCATAACTCTCTCTGGACATATATACAAAACCTTCATAATACAATAATCCCATCCTGAAAATAAAACACCCACCCACCACATCTTTCTAGAGTCAATGAAAACAAAATAGGACCCCAACACCACAACTTTCAAGCCTGCTCCATATCATTCATTGTATATAACCTAACATCCTGCAAACAAGAAATATCTATCCTATTGTCTCGCAATCCAATAAAAGTGAGAAGATGGCGCTTCCCATTCCTGATGCTATTAACATTTAATGTGGCTATGACATAATCTTGTTGTGCTGACATTTATAAGGATGTTAGGCAGTATACATAGCAAAAGCAAAATCAAATGCAGGATATAATACATCAGGTGTCATATTGTTTGCCTATACGTGCACTGCAGCTTGGCTTGGCATCAAAAGTTTTTTTTTGTTCTAACAGCCGTGACCTTAGCCGTCATGTTCTCATCGTCTGACTCTGAAGATCTCCCCTTTAAGGATGACAGTGTTGAAGAGGATTCAGAATCTTCTCCTATATCTGAATCTGGCACTTGCAGGACATCAAAGGCATTCGAGATGGGCACTGATACCACATCTTTCCCTTATTTTGGTAGTTTGGCTTTAGGGTGGACAGTCTTCATCGATCTCTTTTTAGATGCCAAAACAGTGGATTCAGGTGGGAGCATAGTATGGGGCTTTTATCCCTCATTATTAACTATAGAAACTGATGGAAGTTCTGCTTCAATCCTTGTATCCATTTCCATCGGTTGCAGATGTGGGTCTAGTCCCTCATCAGGGGCTTCAGGGGCCACAGATGGCATCATCACGGATGGGGGGTTTGGGGGGAGGGGTACCTCAATCTGTGTTGAAGTCTCCTGTGCTACAGGGAGTGCTGGAAACTGTTCCGCACTAGGGGTTAAAATCATGCCTGCTATATTCTTAGCTGTGATTTGTTGTTGAGTTTCTATAGTGAGTTTCTGAGCCTTTTAAATCAGTACTTCCTGAATCGGGCCATCAGCCCTGTTATGTGCAGCCCATTCACACATTCGGTAGACATGTCCCTGTTTTCCACTAGATTACATATTGGATCATTTGTACAGTCTATGGCAGCGTGTCCCATTTCTAAACACATAGAGCATCCCACTCCATTGCAAGCATTATTCAGATGTACATGAGATCCACAGCGAAAGCAAGTCTTAGGATGCCCTTGATAGAAACAATGGCCTCTTTCAGACCCTAAAAAGAAAGCACTAGGTAGATGTTGAGTACCATGGGCCCCCACATGGAGGCGTACTTTGAACTTCCAGCCCCCTGTCCAGAGATGTTCCTCATCTAAAATTGGGGAGGGGTCACCAAGAATAGCACATTTAGTTTGCAACTAATATTTTATATCTGTCATTGCAACACCTTCATTGTGGAAAAGTATGGTGACTTGTTTAATCAGAGGCTTTGTTATTGGGATGGCCCAAAAAGGGATCCACAAAGCCGAATGTTGTTTCTTTTCATATGCAGTCCAAACCCACATCGGGCTTAAAACTGATATCAAATACTGAGTCCCCTGAGGCATGAATCAATGCATAAATCTCGTTAGAGAAAAATCTCAATGAGTCTTTCAATAAAGTTTTCCCTACATAAATTCTATCAGGAGGATGGGCCAAACCCACCTGATATTGTAGGCAGATCGCATTTTTTCTTTGGGCAGGGTTTACACCTGAAAACATACCTTCATTTCTATGGAATTGCCTCCACAAACTGGAGGATTCTATCCAAGGGTTTTTCCCCAGCCAAGACCAGGGTTTGGGGAACCACACAGTCACCCCATTGGGCAGGTGCCTCCAAGTCAATTTCTCCAGGAGGATCAGAGACAAGTTTATTCTCGGGAGTGTGAACAGAGAAGTTGTCACTGAGTTGGATTTTTTCAGAAGGAGGTACAGTAGCATCAATTACCTCCTCATGAATCTGTACTGGAGTCTCTGTTGAAAAATTAGTAACACCCGTAGTGACAGGGAGCCCTGTAGCATCAGGAACCCAACCACCCCCCTCATTCGGGATCCATCCTGCCCCCTGCAATGCAGTGTTCACTGACCTCATTTGTAGGAACACTTGCTGTACAGGCAGTATCTTTGTGTAAAGGTTGCTCAATAATCTTGGGACTAGACTTGCTAGCATCAACTTCCAACTGAGGCTCAGTGACAACAGTTTTTACTGTACCAGAAGACATTTCTAGTAGTACACCATCAGAAATCAGTTTGTCATTACTCACTGTGACAGGGCTCAAAAACCCAGGAGGCAGCACTGCAGCCCAACTGTCCGCTTGCTCGCTCATAGCGAGGACCGAATAGTTAAACTCCAAGAAGGGCATCGGCCTGTCATCTACAAAATGCCGACCTGCTGTCAAATCAGTTAAAGGAGAACATTCCGCATCATTCATTACTTCTCTTGAAGGATGCACATGGAGTAGTTCATTTCCATGGGCACTCACACTTCACCCAGGGATTGACAGCACCTTTAACAGGCGCAATTGTCGCTCAGCAATTAGGGCCTGCACAAAATCAACTTCATGCTGAAGCCCAGCTTCAATTGAATCCATCTGGCTGTCCATTCTTGGGTTGCCGCTTACCTCCTCCATAGCTTCACTCAGTAACTGATCTGATTCACAGACAGCTCCTTCATTCTCAATAGCCAGATCCTGCTCATCAGAACGAACTGCTCCTTCTGCCTGCACCGACAGACTGAGAGGCTCATCGACATCCATCAGCACACCAGTGCCCCCTACCGAAGAGTAGGGGAATTTCACCGGTGCCCTGGCCAAATTTCCCCCCATTCACTAGAATACCACCAACAGATTAATCTGGTTCAAGGTCAGTCATTCATCTGTATCCTCTCCCCAGGGTCGTGCCTGAAAATATGCAGGATTTGTCTAGTGCACTTACCCGGTCAACAAAAACTAAATAAAAAAATAAAAAATAAAAACATACAAAAGTTCATTTTACCGTAATATTTTCGTCAGCATTTATTTTTAACATTTTATTAGAGGGAAAGTTACATCTTAGCTCTTATAAGTGTTTTTTTCTCAGTGCTGAGCTTCACCATTGGCTTCATTTTGAACATGGATTTAGCTACATAAAATGCATAAATGGGAAGCTGAGTTTGCTACCTAGTTTATTTTGAATCCAGGGGACTAAAACATCTTAAAATGACTTGGCGATCTACAGCCAAAAGACTGTAACTTCAGCAATCTTGATCGCTGGCCAGGAGAATGCCACAAGCCCTGTGTGCCAAACGATTGGCACATGCACCAGGGGCTTGCAGCATTTTTGGGGCTCTGAAAATTGTGCCCCTTGTTTCTATGCCAGTTAACTGAGTAATGAAGAAAAAAAGGAATATTAATACAGAAAATATGTACCCTATAAGCTGAATTGTCTCTAGGTATCATTTTTCTCAAAAATTTCCTCAAAGTGACAAACTCATTTACCAGTCTATAACATGTTAATGGTTAATTTATCCCTCTTAGTTAGTCCCAGCTGCTGTTATACTGTTTTATCAGAATTCTTACTATGTGTTTTAACTTTTCTGTTTTATTGAATTATTTTATTCTTCTGTCTGTATTCTGTTCAGCGTTCTGAGCCCCAGGGAAAGGGCGCTTAAATAAAATGTTACTTAGTAACATACAGTAGTTTACTCCTTTGCCCTATACTGCATACAGTACTATATATTTTGTACAGATTATTAAGTATTAGTTGGAATCAGGCTTGCTCAGAATCTGATTCACAGAACTGTAGTTGTTGGATTCTGAGGTTCTGGAATTTGGGGATTTTCAGAATTAATGGCCAAAACTCCTAAATCCAAGAAAAGGGTCAGATGCAGGATCAAAAAACAGTTCCAATTACTCATCTGAGTACTAGTAAGCCTCCTCCGCCCATTACATACAACACAAGAGGACTCTCTGTACTCTCAATGAGAAAAACAGACACTCCCTTCCCCCACCCTTGTTTAACCCCCTCCCGTAACAGTGACTGCTGTTGCTTGCTCTACTGTGACGTGGTGGCATGGAGGTCCAGTTCCAACTTCAGGTCCAAGGCATCCAAAATTCCTTCTTCCTCCAGGTTCAGTATTCCAAAGAAACTGAGACACCTCTGATCGGGAACCATGCTCATCAGTGTCTTTCCTGACTGAGGACCACACATAACCACCACTGAGTAGCCTCTTCCACTAGTTAATCTGGCCCCTCCTGAGTCTGGCTCCCTCCCAACCTGATTCTGTTCTTCAAAGTTGCTCCATTCTGGTGTGACTGAGGACTCCCCTCAAGCTAAAAGAAAAAAAAATACCTGGACTGGCCATTACTGTCCTCATATGACCAAGAATAAAACAACTGAGGTGGCTGATGCAAAAAAAAAAAAGAAAACCTGGGTAAAGTCACTATGCCAGACACTGTTCTGAGAAAAGCATCTGGTGGTTACCAAATGCCTTACACAGAACAACATGAGTAAGGCATCTAGTAACCAGCAGATGCCTTACCCAGAATAGTGTGAGGCATCTGGTGGTTACCTAGGGATTTTTCTCTGATCAGCCACCTCAGTTGTTTTTTCCCAGATCACACATAGACAGTAATGGCTGGGCTGTGGGGTTGTTGCTTGTTTTAGCTGGAGTCTTCAGTCTCATTAATGGAGCAACTTTGAAGAATGGAATTTGTGCCTGAGGGGAGTTAGGCTCGGGAGTGGACTGGATTGGTTAGTAGGGGGCAAGTCAGTGGTGGGTATATTTGTTCACTGGCTGGGGGTAGTACTGATAGGTTTTGTTGTAGGGAAAGAGGGGTCTCTGATTCTTGGGCATACCCAACCATGAGGGAGGATGAATTTTGGATGTCCTGGACCTGAAGAAGGAACTAGATACTCATGGCCATGCCGCCAGTCCTCAGTGCAGCAGGCAGCAGAAGTCACAGTCAATGTAAGGGAGGGGGGAACAAGTTTGGGGGAAGGGGGAGGTCTTTGTATTTCTCCCTGAGTAGTACTACTTTTCTGTGCATACTAGGTGGTGGGGAAGTTTAACTAGGAGTCAGATGTGGAATCAGAAATTTCTTATTCCAACTCGGATTTTGATTCTAATTCCTTAACTGGAATTTTAAATAATGAATGTTCAGTGTTGGAGGTGTAGTTGTCACTATTACAGTGTAATGATTAACAGAGCTCTGACTATTGCCCAAACTGCACTGCATTATGAAGCCAGTGCTTCATAATAACATTGTTTGTTGTTGTTGTTTTTGTGGGGGGATCACTGTTATTACTAGACGGTAATGACAGCAGCATAAAAATGCTAGAATCTAGATGAAAGGGGAGAGCTTTTGCAAGCCATTTTAATCAATTAATGTATAAGAAGGCTTTAGATGTAATCTACTGAAATATTGTCTTGTGGAAACTGGCAAATGAGAATATTGTAGAATTTCTAGTTTGACAAGCACAAATATTTTGACCTATAAGCTTCAGAGGTTAAAAAACTTAGAGCATATGCCTTGAATACCAGTTCTGCAGAATCAATAATAATGCGTGGCACAATTTTAGTGCCACAGACATTAATTAATATCTGATTGGGTACTGTATATTTCAAGCAACCCTACCTTGTGATTATTCATT
Organism: Neoceratodus forsteri; assembly: GCA_016271365.2. NCBI lineage: Eukaryota > Metazoa > Chordata > Ceratodontiformes > Ceratodontidae > Neoceratodus > Neoceratodus forsteri. The sequence goes on along the minus strand of CM028129.1, from coordinate 1,011,049,735 downwards.
CATTCATAGCATTCATAGGATGTAATGGGCCCAGGAGGCAAAATGCCCTTCAAGAGCTTGCCACCAATTGGTGGATTCGGATTATATCAAAGGTAAGATATTTTTCTGCTACCCATGTGAATGTCTAATTTTTTTTTAAAATAGATCCATACTATTACTCTCAACTATTTCTCGTGGTAGAGTTGGGTAAACCAATGGCTTCTTTTATGGGTTTTACAATTATTTCCTCTTAATTTTTGGTTATGTGTTCTAGTATTGGTGCTGGAGTTATTTCTTATGAGGCCCAGTGTTTCATAAAGAAGGGGATCACAAATTGCCTTATATGTCAAACAAAGATCTCCACATAGTTGTCTATACTTCATGGAGTAGAAGTCCAGTGTTCGTAGCCTAGCATCATGTTCTAGATTGTTCATTCCTGTGATGCATTTTGTTACTTTTCTTTGAACTCACTCTATGAGTTTTTTTCCTTAATTTGTAACCGGTGCAGGGGAGAGCAATAATCCAAATGTGGTCTAACCGGGCTAATATAAAGAGGAACAATTACTCTGGAGTCTCAACTTTTTATGTGCTTAAAGATGCAACCAACTATTCTTTAACATTTTTTTTTACCTTAACAAGAATATTAGTGTCAAAAGATAGTTTGTCGTTCACTACAACACCCAGATCTTTTTCATTGGTTGTTTCTGTAAGTAGCACATTATTTAGTTGGTAAGTGACGTTCAAGTTGTTATGGCCTAAGTGCATTACCTTACATTTCTGTGCATTAAAAAGCATCTTATTATCTGTTGCCCAGACACCTATCCTATTTAATTCATTCTGAAAATTATATGTAGCCGTATCTTATTAATTATACATCCAATTTTGCAGTTGTCTGCATATTTAGACATCCAGATGTTACTAGATGGTTGCATTGTGGAAATCAACATATTAAAAAGGATAGAGCCCAAAACTAAGCCCTGAGGGACCCCACTAGTAACATTACCCCAATTTGAGCAGTGGCCTCTAATGGCAACCTGTTGGCACCTATTGAGTAACCAAGATATGACCCAGTTTATTATATTTGGGTGGAATTCAAACTTATACATATGATTAATTAAAACTTGATGTGATACCCTATCAAAGGCTTTAGAAAAATCTAGAAAAATAATATCTACTGGAAGCCCTGAATCAAGTGATGAACTAACATTTTCAAGAAAACTCAATAGGTTAGTTAGACATGATCTCCCTTGGAAGAAACCATGCTGAGTAAGGTCCTGTAGCTTATAATTGGCAATATGAGCTTCAATCCTAACCAAGAGTAATATTTCTAGACGTTTACCTATAACTGATGTGAGACTTATAGGTCTATAGTTGGATTCTATTTTCTTATTACCAACTTTATATATTGGGGTGACAAGGGCCTCATTCCATGAATTAATTGTTTCTTCTTGACTTAGTGAGGCATTAAACAAAATAGTTAGAGGACCATAAATAACATTAGCTGTTTCTTTAAGGAATCTAGGATGAATATTATCAGGCCCTGGGCATGAATGGGGTTTAAGATTATTAAGTAAATGTTTTACTTCTTCTACAGAGATCTGTAAAAACCGTTGGTTCTGTTTATATGCCTTATTTGGTATTAAGTTATCCTTCGTCGTAAATACACTTGTAAAATATTTGTTAAATTCAGTTGCCATGGCAAGCTCATTGCTAATAATTCCCTTGCTAGTTTCAATTTGGCCAACTGTAGAACAATTGCCTTTTAGTGAACCAATATACTTATAAAAGGACTTGTGGTTATCAATGGTTTCAGTCGCTAGTTTCAATTCAAAACTTCTTTTTGTTTTTCATATGTTTGTTTGGTATTACATTATTTCTTGAATATTTATATGATGCTGCTGCAATAAGTTCTTTTTAAGCACAGCCTCTTTGGTTGTGAAGAAAAGATCAATAACATATATACAGCATTGCAAAAAGCACAGGATAAACCTGAGTGGTTGAGGTTAAAGGGCTGAGTCCCACAAGATCCCAAATTGGGTCCCATTTTATTAATAAATAATCAAAGATGAGAGGAAAGGAGTGCATTAAATTTGTTGACAACATTACACTCTTTAACAGGGAGGACAGGAAAAAAATGCAAGAAACTTTAGATTCAGACTCCGCTATGCTAACTAGTTATGCAGCCCCATGCATGTGCTTGTCACTGATTAAGACCCAGTTACTCTAAACCTTGTACCTATTTCCACTTCTGACCCTGCATCGCCCTCACCTTCCAACCCTCACCCATCCTCCTTCACAGCCTCCGTTCTCCACATGCTATTTTCTTCCTGTCTCCCTTCTTACCTGCTTTCTACCTCATTGCCCTATTCTGTCTACTGCCTCTCTATTTACCGTTGACTCTTGTTATATCCTGCAACCTGGTTTTGTGACTGCCTTGTGTTTGACCATGCAGTATATTACTGCTTAGTTCTATTGCATGGAATTTCACGTGTATATAATGTTGACTGTATACAGATGTACACAAACGCTGAGTGTTTCTTCATATATACTGTATAATGTTACCTAATATTTACTATGTACAGTATATGCCTTCTTTATATTTTCTTATGTATATGGCTTATGTGTGCCAGACCTCCTTGTCAATGAGCCTGCTCAAAGGAGTATTTACCTGCCAATAAACTGAAACTGAACTGAGATTCCAGTGAATACTGTACTTGAGTGGTCAAGAAAACCAAAAATGAACTAAATCTGTTCTTGAAGCTGCTATGTTTTTTTAATAAAAAAGACAGCTCCAAACAGCTATGTAAATGTCATGGCAAACAGATTCTATAAAGGTTGAAGAGCTCTAATTGGTGGCGGTGACTATAGTATTTCTAGTGACTTTGAATGGAACAAACAGGTTGATATTACTTTTTAGAAAGCAAAACCATGCCTCTCCTATTTCATGATGCTGAAGTGAGCAGTTCTGAATACCTCTGATGTTACAGTGGTTTATATCGCAATAGTGCAGCCACTGTTAGAGTACACAAGGCAGATATTTTTCATTATTCAATTCTTTCACAGGCAAACCCTGTGAAAGCGAGGAAGAACTGGTACTGATGGGGGTTGGGTGAAATGTTAGCCACATGATATAAAGTATAAGATGAATGTTAATAGGTATTACACTTCTATGGATACCAATTACAGATACCAATGGAGGCAGTATAGCGCAGTGGTCTAAGGCTCTGAGCTGCAAATCTGGTGACATCCAGCAGACCAGACCTGGGTGTGAATCCCACAGCTTCCACTTGCATACTGTGTGATCCTGAGCAAGTCACTTAATCTCCTTGTGCTCCCAGGTCGCTCCTGTAAAAAAGCTTTCAGCTTAGTGTGCTATACCTGGTTAAACAACTAAATAAAAAAAAAAAAATTAAATCATGCGGACCAATACCAAAACTCAGTAAAAGTGCAAAACATTTTTTCTAATTTTTTTTAAAACTTTTATGAAATTATGAAATGTTCCATGTTGATATTAAAAAAGTATATCAATATGCTTGATCATTATAGAAAAAGTTATCGATAACATTGATTTGACAAAAAAAAACACTTACATTGTAATGTAAATCTCTATATATCGATATAGCTACAGAAAACAGCCTGTTTCTATATTGATAACATAATTATTACTCTTGCATAAAAATGATATAGCAACAAAAACATTTCTTAATGACTGGACTCCAAGTTTTCGTTAAAAAAATTAAGTTTCTAGCCTCAACAATTCCAGACTTAGACCTTTCGAAAGATATTGTCTTTAAATTGTGATAAATTTTGGAACCATTAGGGCAAGAGACTTGATTTTTTTAAATGAAAGCTGGGAGTCAGCTAAGTAGATATATGTAGTAGTAATAATAGTAGTAGTAGTAGTAGTAGAATAGTTTATTCTGTAATTTCAGAAAAGGATAGCCCAGTTGAGCCAATGCTCATTCACAATGGGGTCCCAAGGTGCAAAAAGCAGTTTCACATCTTAAAATAGTATTCACAGGCATACACATAGCACAAAATGAATACAATGCTGACATAATAAGCAAGTTTTTGGTAGCTCAGCAGCGTTTACAATTCATGTTTTTATGGAACTCCAGGATGTAGTTCCTCTTTGCAGTCTCAGATGGCCTGGTGAATTATTCCATAATTTAAGGCCCCATACAAAAGAATTTAGAATTACCCTTCAGAGTTTTCATGGCTGGTACAGTGAATTCGATAGCCCCTGCAGTACTTAAGCCTTTTTTTTTTTTCACATTTCTTACCCTTACCCTTACCAGCTCTAATAACTGGACAGGCATTGTTTGAGGTAAGATTTGTAAATCAAATGGGTCATGTGGAGATTTCAGTGCTCTGTTAGTTCTCTCCAATTTAAGGCTCAGTAGAGGGCACAATGGTGAATGCCCTGTGGGGCATCCAGGATATACCACGCAGACCTGTTATAAACTACATCCAGTCTGCACACGCCACATCTCTATAGTCAAAAAGGGGAATTATCATAGAATTCAGTCTGTAACCTCGTGTCTAGTGGAATAAGGTTTTTTTTTTATGTTTGTACAAAATTCCCAGTTTCTTATTTAACTTCTTAATTAGGGAATCTATCTGCGTATCCCATTTACATTGGGAATCAACCCAGATTCCCAAGTATTTGTAGGAGTCAACATGGTTTAAGCTGCAATTGTCTTGTGTTTTTAAGTTCAAAATGTGTTTATTTATACCCAGTTTATTACAGAACATAGCTTCCAACTTCATAGGGTTTAATACCAGCCCATGCTCATAAAAATAATTATGTAACCTATTAAAGTCATGTTGCAGTTTTTCCTGAATCTGGCTTACAGACCTACCCTAAATATACAACACAGTATCATCAGCATACAAATGATGCCGGACATCCCTCAATAAATATCTGACTTCATTTGTATATAAATTAAACAAAAAAGGCCCTAGCATGGGTTATTGGGGCACCCTGGTTTTGATAGTCAAAAAACTTGGCTCTCAAGTTATTATTTAGTGTCACTTATTGTTGTCTTCCAGTCAGATGGCCATGGAACCATTTTAAAGCATCTTGACTGATGCCAACCAATCTTAATTTAGTGATGAATATATCATGATTCAAAGTGTCAAACAATTTAGATAAATCTATCATTAATATATCAGTACAGTGACCATATAGCAATATAAAAAAATAAAATGTTTCATATGAATATAAAAACATAAAAAGGTTCACTGCATTCTTAAAGTTTGTCATTTTTAACATGTTACTGTATATCAACATGTATATGCATGTTGCAGCACAGAAGAACTGTATTAACTGTTCAAATGTTACAGCTTTTAAATTATAGTTTCAAACATTATAAAAATATAAAAGATTATGGAAATGGATGATACTAGTAGTTGTTCTGTCTAGTTTATAATGTTGTGCACTGGGTTACCAGCATTTCAGTTCATGCCTAGTTTTCAACTTGGTCCCATGGTGATAGACACAGCAGCAGGCATGCCTAACAGCTACAACAGTGGATTACCACAAAGTTAATAAATAGAATGTAAACTATTACAGCAGTTATAAAATATACATATTTATAATTGTATATGGCAGACAAGGGAGATTATGTAAACATCTTAATAGATGGCAATGTTACTGTAGGATCCAATGAATGGATGAGGAAGCAGTTGCATTGGGTTTGTGGTATGCAAACGAGGCCTGTTTACAAGCAGTGATAATGGCACCTTGCATTGACTAAAGCAGATAGATTGTAAAATAAGGAGATTCAAAAGAAGGCATTAAGCTTAATTTTTATCATAGTTATCAATTCACTTATGAGGAACGTCTTAAAGCAGCAATGCATGTTATGGTAAGATTGTTGGCCTATACTTTTTATTCTGTTTTGTATTGCCCGGTGCCTCCAGTATTGTGTGATACATTTCTTCCCAGATTTTACTCTGCTTTAGCACTTTTTTTTTACATTTGAAATATTAAAACAAATGCTTATTTTAATATGGCTCATACCAGGTTTTTATCAGTATACTCAGCTGTTTTTCTGCACCTTCTGTACTGTCTCATAAGGTCATGGAGCAGTGTCTGCTGTATGCTTGTTCGTTTTAGTCAAAAGAAAAGTGGTGCTTAACAATGGATGTTCAGAAACAACAGGGAATACTGAAGAAATCCTGGACTGAGCCACATTAAAAGGATCACTCCTTTTATTTTTCAAATGTAAAAAAAAGAAGTGCTAAAACAAACTCAAATGGAGAAAAATACATAATATAAGACAGGAGATAAGGGACAAACTAAAATGCAAGAAAAAAGTAAAGGTTAAAATTTTCACCACGAACATGCACTGCTGCTTTAAAATTAAGAAAGATGCAAATATGAGTGGAGCAAAGAACAATTCAATACAGAGACCATCATTCTTTGCTTTGTATTAAACTGAATCAACTGGGGTTTTCAGAGAATGTGGTTAGATGGTGTAGTGATTATCTGAAAAATTAGACTCAATTTTGTTAGTTTGGGATCTGCTATATATTGTTTGTCCTATGGATTTTGGGGTACCACATGGGTCCATTTTGGGCCCTTTATTGTTTTCTTTATTAATCAGCTACATTTACTTTGCAAATCTTGTGATTGTTTATTCTCTGCTGATGATTTAATCTTATTTTCTCAATCAAAGTCCATTCCACAGTGGACTTTTTCTTTACAGTAATAATTTACTAATATTTGTGATTGGTTTAGCAACATTTCTTTGATTTTGAATGTTAGAAAAACAAAACCATATTGTCTGGCTCATCTCGGTTGTTAAAGGATCAACCAACTCTTTTAATTTTAAATAACAGAGGGGCAGCGATCAAACAGGTTTATGAATTTAAGTATCTCAGAGTTTTTTAGATTCATATTTGACTTTTTTTCCACATGTAAAAGCTGTGAGTAGAGCAGTGATTCAAAGGTTTGGCCTGCTATATAAGCTTAAAAGATGTTTTTCTTTTGAAACTCATTATTCTATTGCCATTGGGACATTGATACCTCATTTTGATTATGTTGCTAGCTTATATTTTAGGTTATCTGTAAAGGAAGCTAATATATTTGCAACTGCTTATAATACTGTTTGTCAGTTTGACTTGGATTGCCCAGTACGTTCTCATTATTGCTCTTTATATTCTCAATTAGACTGGTTATCTCCAAAATCAAAGTTTATTTTTTTTTTTTTGGGTTTTCAAATATTTAAGTCTATTTCTTCCAAAAATATATTTCCTTTAATGGATTTGGTTACAATTATGTCAACTTTCCTTAATTTGAGATAATTTAATAGTGTTCTTCTTCAAACTATACTATATAAATCAAAGGCTGGGTCCCATTTCTTTTCAGTTGCTACCCCTTTGTTCTGGAATGATTTGCCAGATAATTTACACTCTGCTTCTTCATTACAAAATCTTAAAGTTCATTTTAAAAACTATTTACAGGCACTGGGGGCTGGATATTCAAAAGGGTTGCGCCATGCGCAATAGGGTTGCGCCTACACAAGTCCGAAATTGCACCATCCTGCCATATTCAGCAGGAGGCAGTTGCATCCCCCAAGTCAAGCTGAGCAAAAGCGCAATGCTAATGAAGGCATGCTGAACCAGAGGAGGAGGAACCATGCATAAACTGCACAGCCCAATATTCAGTGGGCTGTGCAGAGTTCTGCAGGTGCAACCCCCAACCTGCGCCTGCACAACTTTGAGCAAAAAAAAAAAAGGAAATCGAGGGCCACCCACAGGTGAGCTGCTGCATTGCAGGGCTCAACACAGCAGCTGCCACCTGTGGATGGCCCTCAACCTACTCCCTGTGCCCCCCTGCAGCCCAATCGCAGGCATATAGTAACCCCCTCCCCCGACTGGCCCGATGTGGCATATGTTGGCTTACCCCTCCCCAACTGGCCGATCACGGGCATATGGTAACAGCCCTGACTGGCCCGATCGCAGCATCCCACCCGCCTGCCACCCACGCCCACTGACTGACTGCCCAGTAGGGCTGCACACCCGGTGGTGCAGAGCAAGAGCCAATGGGCATGCAGCCCATACCATCATAAGGCAGTCCAAATAGGTGGGTGGGATGCTGCCGCCCGCCGGCTGCTGGGGGAGCGGGGTGGTGAGGCTTCATGGGTGGTGGGGTGGGGTACACTAGATCACCAGGGATATGGTCTTGGGGGCAGAGGTTTGAACACTTTGGTGCCACGATCGGGCTTAGTGGTCCACTGGACCACCAGGGATATGGTCTTGGGGGTTGGACACTTTGGTGCATGATCGGGCTTAGCGGTCCACTGGACCACCAGGATATGGTCTTGGGGAGGTTGGACACTTTGATGCCACGATCGGGCTGGTGGGGGTGGGTTTTATTTTCACTTTTGCCCGTCGATCGGGCCAGTAGGGGTGGGGGCTGTTTTCAACATATGTCCACGATTGGGCCAGTCGGGGTGGGGGGCTGTTTTCAACATATGCCCGTGATAGGGCCAGTTGAGGGGTGGGGGAATTTTTTAACTTATGCCCGCAATCAGGCTGCAGGGGGCGTCGGTCCCCGATGGATGCTGCCTGGCAGGGCGCCAGGCACAAGTCCTCAGGGATCGGCGCACCAGCATGCTAATGGCATGTAAATGGGGCCATAAATAGATGCAAATGGCCCCCCCTGTGCCTTGCATGAATTATGGCTCCATTTGCATGTCACCTTTTGAATATGGGAAATCTGCGCATGGCGCAATGGTACTTGTGCCACCGCAACTTGAATGCTCCACTCTGACCACTTGCAGTGGTGCAAGTTCCACTGCGCCATGCACAGTGGCTGTGGCCAGGGGGTGATATTCAAAGGAGTTGCTCAATGGTGCAACTCCTTTGAATATCGCCCCGGCCACACCCCTGCGCAACTATTTTGTGCAGTGCAAGGGCTTGAGCCACAGAATAGCGCAGTTTGAATATCCAACCCTGGATGTTTGTAGTTGCTTTTCATAATGTGTTTTGACTATTTTTGTTCTTGTTGTATTTCTACATTTATGTTGGGTTGGGCCTGAAAAGGTATTTTTGTCCAGTGTCTTTACCCGGTTATCAAAATCTAAATAAATAAAAATAAATAATATAAAAACAAAATGGTGCAGAGAGTTACATAAAGTGATGTTATATTACACATTTCAAAACTGACTTCAGCAGAACTAAGCTACTCCAAATTTCTCAAGAGTTTCAATTTAAGGACCTTCTGACTTTATTACTTAATACATTTTATTTATAACAGGAATGTTGGGTCCAATTCTCTGTTGCAAACTGGTAAGAAGTGCAACGTGGAAATTTCAGGCACAAAGCTGAGTCAAACCTCTGGGATGACATATGTGACCATTTGAGAGGCATGATCACCCTATGCAAAAAAGAATGTGCATAGTGTGCAAAAGAAGTCATAAATAAAGAATGTTAGCAAACACAAAGAGTCCGTAGTAACAGGTCACTGTTTGTACTGACCGGATAGTGTGCTATTCTCAAAGGCAAAAATGTAAATGAGGTCAAAAATGCCACCAACAAAGTCAGTACACAATATGTATTGTTCCAAGTCATCAACACCAGCCTGTTATGATCCATTAGCATAGTATTGTCTGTCATTAGCATGCCATCATAGCAGCAATCCCCTCCCTTTTTGCAGCTCACAAACAGACTTTGGAGTCCCAGGAGGAAAGACACAGAGCTGTTTGTCACAGATCTACTACAGAGAGAAGAGCCTTTCGTGACTCTGCTTGTTAATTGCTAAAAAATGTTTAATCATATAAATTATAGAAGGTTGAGAAGTGTATTATGAAAGAGATTTGTGTTTGAGACAGGGCATAACTAGAGGTCAAACTTGACTGAGACAAAGTCTAAACACTAGGTCAGGAGTCTGGGAACTGTCTAAGCACTGAGAAGCTATAGAAGTTTAGATGCACTGTGGTGAATTATATTCTTGGGGTGGTGAAAATGATTTTTTATTATTTCTAATTTTTTTAATTACCCTTCCTGCACCCAACTCAGCATTCGAACCCCATACCTTAACCACATATGATTTTACTAAAAGAAATACTCTGCTCATACTCTCATCATTCCATCCCAGACCCTCCATATTTTTAAACAAATTTCCCCCAAATAATCCAAATGACATCCACTCACCCAACACAGCAGTCCTTCCTAGATTATGTCATCCCTGTATTTTTTTAACAAATTACCCTCTTCTACCTATTTCAGAAGGCAGTCCCTCTCAGACACTGATCCTCCATTTTTTATTAAACAAGCTACCCTCTTACAGCAACAGACTGCCCCATTTATTTAAAAAAACTCTCAGCAGCACTTCACAAAACCAACACATGGCACCCCCACCATAACAGTCAAAAACCAAAGGCCTATTATGTTGTTTATTTAACATATGGTGACTGTGACAGGCACATTACTATGAGCTCATTACCATTTATGAGCCTGTGTACCTAACTGATAAAAAGTTTGTAAAAAAAAAAATGAATGAACACATCACAGAGAAAGAACTCACCTGCTATCGAGGACTGAAGGTTGGGTTTTAGCTAGGTGCTTTCTCTGAAGAATAAAGACTAGAATCTTCTGCTGCAACTGCAGTCCAGCCACGAATGTACAGTGACAGGCCCATCATTCCCTGCAGCTTATGGTTGGAAAAAGGTTGGCAGCAGGAATCTAATTCAACAACATCTGCTATGCACAATGAACAGCACGACATGCATGGAAAACAAATGTATTGGAAGCTGCATTAGTCTATCATACTTCGCCTACTATGTCCCTTCCTTTCTACCACAAGCTACAATATTCCTCTATCCCACTCACCCCACAACTTCAGATTGTACAGCAGCCACCTTCTTAAAATGTTTTTTTTTTTATAAATTTCTTTCTGATCAAGTTCCTTTCCTCTCTCCCCAACTCCCCCCTTCGCAATCATCAATGTTCCAGTCCCTAAAGTAATGTGCACAGAGAGCCAGGTCCTTAAATTCAGTCAGTCAAAGCCACCAATTTATTGCACAGTGATGGACAGTTGGACACCATGATACAAAGTTTCACAGACCTACCTCCACCCCAAATATCCTCTCTTTGTCTGACTGGCATGCTCGCGTCTCAGATCTTCTAACCTGCTGCCTTATGCATTATGTCTGCACGCTGTGCCATTCTGGGCCAACACTGCATCTGGCCCCACTATCACACAGAATCATCAACCACTGTCCTGATCCAGGACTGAAAATGAAACTATAATGATTGTCTGGTGGCAGTGAGTTTTCTGCGTGCACCAAATGCCATAGGTCTTGGCCCCTTACCCTTTGTAGTATTAGACCAGGCAGAGCAGGGACTGCTGGGAAAAGCTGTCAGATGAGAGCTGATGTAACGCTTTCTGAATCCTGACCTTTGCTGTATAGTACTTTGCTGGCAATACTTTTGCACTGCTGCCTGCACCTGTCCTGAGTCACAGTGTGCTCCACAAAAAAAAGGGACATGTTGACCGAAACAATTTCTTCTGCTGCCTCAGTGGCAATTATGCCAATGGTCTGTGGGGAAACACAGGCAATACATTTATTTACCAAAGTATCTTAAAGGCAGAACATAGCGGTTATGTGAACACAGCATTTTAATTACAAAGCAAAGCAGGTTGGTGTGCACAGCAGCAAAAGAAAACTTAAGCAAAGAGGTGCATACTAGGCTGGTGGCAGCAATATTTATTGACTAAAGAAGTTAAATTCAACACTAGTATTAAAGAAATTATAAATCTAGTAATGATAAAATTAAGGCTATGACGACAACAGTACTGCTGAAGAACTGCATGATGAACTATTCAGACTATAAAAGCTGGATTAGCTATCAGAGCACATGCTGGATGACTGTTCTTCATAGAGCATTGATTTAACATTATGTTGCTGCTGCCTGGACGGCAGGGGATGAACATGATGGATGGATGGATCCTAGGAAATTTTTCATGTAGTTACAAGTTGTAGCTTTCAACACCCCCACACTACATGGGTGTGTGCGGCCTGCTGTCTGTTACTCACATATTTGCATGTTAATACATTTATAAACCTGCACCAGAGTTGGTGTCTGAGGCATTCTTTAGCTTTTCTAGTCTGTTTTTTCCTGATGTTCCATTGATACTTTATCTCCAGTGTTCAGTTGTGTCCTTAGAGCTGCAATTTTTACTGTCCCCACACACACACACACACACACACACGCACACACATACACAATTGCCTGCAATGTTTTTCAGCCTGCCCTGAGTGTCAACTGTGCTGTTATATTTATTTACTTTTTTCTGTGATTACTCTATATACTTTTCTGTGCACTTCCCTAATTTCTGTACCACCGCGGGTCACACACGGAAATGAGGCAGGGCTCACCATGATTTTTCTAGTTACAGATTTATATATGAATAAATAAATAAACAAACAAGCACATACATACATCCATACAGTAATAAATACATAAATAAATTATACCTGTGTGCGTCTTGGAAACATGACCCTTTAAGTGTTTGCACCTACTGGGATTCAGTTTGAGTTCTTAGTTTGCAGTTTGGCTTTATGGCTAGTATTTGAACTGGTTAGAGGACAGTTTGCACCTCTTTGTATTTTCAAGACCACCTCTGTGGTTGAATTACACTTATTAATATCTGTTATAATCACCTTGTTGAAGAGCAGACTAGCCTGCTATGTATGACATTTAGATGCACAATATGTTTGCGCTCACGTTACAAGAATTGTTAACCACGGTTATGGAACAATTTTAAAAATGGGACCCAGTTGGTCCCATAGGCTTGATTTCTTCATGTTGCCTATGTCTGCTGTGAAGTCATAATCCACTGCTTATGACATCACGGCCTAATGCTGTGGAAATGGTTCTAACCTCACATAGAAACATAGATGGTGATAGCAGAAGAAGGCATTGCAGCCCATCTAGTCTGCCCAGCCCAACCTACAGTTGGAAATGATGGCAATAGTAACCAATAACACCTCATTTCCCATCCACCTTTCCTAATCTTCTTACAAACCCCATATGTCAATCCCACCCATGTTTGAATCCCACCACAGAACTAGCATAGATGACTTCACGTGTCACTTTATTCTGCTTATCTTCCATTCTCTCAGTGAAGAAATACTTCCTGACATCCTTCCTAAATCTTACCTCATAAACTTCATTTGAGTTTCTCCTATTCTTAGTTTTACTATGTAGTGTACATAGCTACTTGATATCCACCTTATTTATCTTATTATGATATTCATAGGGCTCTATTATGTCCCTCCCTCTCTCCCTTCTCTTGGACTTACTGAGGTCACTGAATTTCACTGTTTAGGACATATCGCCCTGTTCCTGAAATATCTTGGTAACCCTTTTCTGAACACCCTCCACTCAGTCCCTATATTTCATCAACAGAGTGATCCAAAACTGTACAGAATATTCCAGGTGAGACTGAGCTATGGATCTGCATGGGGCAGGATTATCACTGCTTTCTTACTGCTGATCCCCCTTGCTATGCATCACAACATTATATTTCTTTCTCAAACCTGGCCTGTGCCGGCTACCTGCCAGGACAGGCATGTTTACCTAGTCTAGATGTCAGCAGTCTGCTGCTTTTCAAGATGCATCTTGCTTATTTGTGCAAATGCTAATCTACTTTTCCTCTGTGCTGCTGCCTGTATTTCTCTGTTATACCTTTATTTTACCATGCCTGTACACAATGTAAATAATGTCTGTTTTACTTCTCATGAGTGCTTGTATCATCTACATATGTAATGTAAATATCTGTATACCTAATTGTAAATTGTGTCCACTGCATGTGTTGTCCTTCGCCACCTTGTGGCCCAGGTCATGACTGAAAATGGTCCACTGGATCAGTGCACTTACCTGGTTCCCCAAAACATAAATAAATAAATATTTGCCTCCTCTCTGACCTATTGCACTGAACTGATGTTTTCAAATTGTCTGTGTATAAGACCCCCAAGTCCTTCTCCTCAGTCATTCTCTCAACTAAAACTCAACTCATCCCATATTTTCTTTTTGGTTTCTTAACCCATAAGTGCAATATCTTAAATTTCATTGCATCAAATTTCAACTGCCGTACCCTTGACCATTTCTCTAGCCTTTTCGAATCCTTCCTCTTGGTTCTTACACCCCCCTCACTGTCCACTCTTCTGAATCTTTTTTGTGTCATCTACAAAGAGGCAGATCTTACTCAGGATTCCTTCCCTAATGTCATGCATGAATATGTTAAAGAGGACCAGGACTGATCCCTGTGGTAATTCACTGGTGACCTCACCTGTTCCGGAGGATTCCCCATTAAGGACAACCATCTGTGCTCTTTCACTAAGCCAATTTCTTTTCCATCTTCCAATCTTTCCCCTACTTCAAGTTCAATTAGTTTTTTCATGAATCATCTGAGTGGAATGGAGTAAAAGGTCTTACTAAAACCCAGGTACAGAATGTTTATTTCCTGACCCATGTTCATCACCTTAGTTACCCAATCAAAGAACTTGATCAAGTTAATCTGAAATGACCTTCCATTTGTAAACCCACGCTGTCTAATGTCCGGAAGTCAATTTTCCTCCAGAAATCCCACAGGCCACTCCTCTATTATGGTCTTAAGTAAGTTTCCAATTGTAGTCATTCGCCTCACTAGTCTGTGGTTTCCAGGTTCCTCCTGTCCCCTACACTTGTGCAGGGCCACCACATGTGCCATCCTCTAATCCCCTTGTATTTCTCCAGTATCAAGTGTGCAATTAAAGAGATCTAATAGTGGTGCAGCCAGAACCTTTCTCATTTCTTTCAAAGCTCCTCGATGCAGCCCATCTGGCCCCTTCATTTTGTCTACCTTAAGAGCATTAAGTCCACTTCATATCTGTCCATCTGTGCCAGTGCTAAATTGATTCCCCCTCCCACTCCTTCAATGGACTTTCTGAGGCAATGAGGCACCAGCCTCTTATCCTGAACCATAAACTCAGAACTGAAGTACCAGTTCATAGTTACATATATAGTTACATAGTGATTTACAGCAGATGAAGGCCTTGTAACCCATCAAGTCTGCCAGATTCTATCTAATTTGTGAATTATACCTTACTGAACATTCATTTCCAATGTTTAACCCCTTCCCCACACACACTTATTTTCACAATACCCATATCTCTCACCCATCTATGCTTAAAGAGGAGCTCAGGCCAAACTTTCTGGCATCAATAAATTTAGCATTTGAATTAGCATATTCCCAGTCAGCCCCATGCCAAAAATGAGATCTCTAAGTGACTTTGTTTGAAAATGACAAGTTATTTTGTAACCCTAAATTCACTGCCTGTTCAAAATAGTTTCAGCGAAGAGCTACTGATGATGTCATAATCAGAACCCGCATCCCAGTTCTCCATGCAAGCTACCTTATAGGGTTTATTTCTCCTACATTGCATAAAGCTGCAGCTGTAGTAAACATCTGAAAAGGGAAAGCTGACACTGGGTGGGTCAGCACATGCATTTTCATAATGTGTAGATGCAAGGTACAGTACTTCAAAATGTGACAGGGGTCTTGGAATGCAGTGGCAAACATGACTTTAGAGTGACAAAGTTGTGTGCAAGTTTTAGAACATTACAATGACTGAATGAGATTTCGAAATTACACCAGGTTGCTACTGTGGAATGCAGCAATGACACCATCTCTAAAAGTAGTTGAGACACACAACTTCGGAATGTGGCAGGGATGCTAAAATTCATAATGTGGAGATGTCATATATTTTTAGCATCTGGCAGAAATACACTTTTTTTAAAATGTGGGACACATATTTGCAGAAGGAGGTAGGGATATGTAATTTAGTAATATGTCATGGATGCTTAAATTTGACACAAACTCAAATAGAATATAGCTCAGGATTCACACAAAAGCGGAGCTGCAAAAAATCTTCTGTGGCAAACTAAGTGAAAAAATGGCTGCATGCTTGGAACACAGAAATAAATTCCATTGTTAGGAAATGACAAAACGTAGCATTTACTGCACATGACTAAACAGTAGCACCCCCCCCCAACATGGAAACCGTCAATAATTCATGTCACTCTGACACCTTACTTACCCCTTCTTGCAATTGTTTTTCTTGCATGTAATAAAATAATTCTTTATCACCCCTTTCCAGTTCCATTTACTATCCTTAACTCAGTTTCAGACTTTGCCCTCTTAACTGTCCTTACATAGAAACATAGAAACATAGAATTTGATGGCAGATAAGGGCCACTTGGCCCACATAGTCTGCCAATTTCTCTACCTAACAGATAAGCTGCTGATCCTGTTTTTGACTACATGACCTCAACAAGAAGGCTGTTCCATTCATTTACAACCCTCTGCATGAAGAAATACTTCCTCACATTACCTCTGAGCCATCCCCATCTATCTTCATATTGTGCCCCCTTGTTTCTGCACATCTCTTTTTCTGAAAGATGCTACCCTCTTGGACTTTGTTAATTCCCTTGAGGTACTTGAAAGTTTCTATCATGTATCCCTTCTCCCTCCTTTCCTTGAGGCTATGCATATTAAGTTCCTTTAGTCATTCTTCACATGTTTCCCGGTGCAGACCCTGCACCATTTTGGTTGCCCTCCTCTGGACAGTCTCCACCCTGTCTATGTATTTGCAGAGATGGGTCTCCAGAACTGCACACAGTACTCCAGATGTGGTCTTACCAACTGTCTGTACTGAGGGACAACAACTTTCTGTTTTCTACTGGTGATGCCTCTCCCTATGCATCCCAGTATCCCCCCAGCCCTCCTTACTGCCTTCTCACATTGCTTGCCCACCTTTAGGTCATCTGATATAACTACCCCCAGGTCTCTTTCCATTTTTTTTGTTGTCCGTATCTCATCCCCCATTGTGTACTCTTCCCCTGGGTTTTGTTTCCCAGGTGCATTACTTTGCACTTCTTAGTGTTGAATCTGAGCTGCCATACATTTGACCATTCCTCCAATCATGCCAATTTCCTTCTCATCCTTTCCACTCCACCTTGTGTATCAACCCTGTTGCAGATTTTTGTGTCATCTGCAAAGAATATACTTTTCCTTCCAGTTCCTCTGCAATGTCACTTATAAAGAAATTAAAAAGGACTGGCCAAAGTACTGAACCCTGTGCTACCCCACTAGTAACCCCCCTTTCTTCACTGTGGATTCTGCTACTATTACCCTCTGGGTCCTGTGGTCCAACCAATGTTTTACCCAGGCTACCACCCTGGGACCCACTCCCAGGCTGCCTAATTTTTTTTATTAGTCTTTTGTGAGGAGACTGTGTTGAATGCCTTGCTAAAGTCTAGGTAGACCATGTCCACAGCCCCTCCCTGGTCTACTACTTTGGTCACCCAGTCAAAGAAATCAATTAGATTCATTTGACATGACCTTCCTGCTGCGACTCCAAGCTGCCTTGGGTCCTATGCCCTGCTGGCCTCTAGGTACTCAACAATTCTTTCCTTCAGAAGTGATTCCATCATTTTCCCTACCACTGAGGACAAACTGACAGGTCTGTAGTTTGCTGCCACTCTCTTGCTCCCACTTTTGTGAAGGGGAATCACATCCACCCTCCTCCAGTCCTCAGGTACCACACCATCCTTCCATGGTTTATTAAAAAGGGTAGTCAGTGGTGTTACTAGTTCTCCCCTTAGTTCTTTTAGAATTCTGGGGTGAATCCCATTAGGCCCCATTGCTTTATCCACCTTCAGTTTTAGGAGTTCTTTCAGAACCCTTTCTTCTGTGAAAGGACTGATATCAACCCCCCTATCCAGAGTGTTTTGATTGACTGGATTAGGTACCTCCCCCTGTTCTTCCACTGTGAAAACTGAGCAAAAGTATTCATTCAGTATCCCTGCTTTTTCACTATCCCTCTCTGCCCAACCACCCTCCTCTTTATTCAGCCTCAGTATCCCTGCCTTAGTCTTTCTTTGCTCCCTAATGTACCTATAAAAGGTTTTATCCCCTTCTTAACCGAATTTGCTATCTTTTCCCTGGTTTGGGCCTTTGCTAGTCTGACTGCTTTCCCCGCTTCCTTCTGCTTTAGCTGGTGCAGTTCTCTGTCCTGCTCCTTCTGTGTTTCCTTATACTTCCTGAATGCTATCTTTTTCTCCCTAACCTTCCCCACCACTCCTTTTGAGAATCATCCTGTTTTTCCTTTTTTTTGTTTTGTTTATTTGCTTCACACAAAGGCTTGTTGCCTCTGTGATGGCAGTTTTGATGTTTCCCCATTGTTGCTCCACCCCTCCTTCTTGTCTATTTGCTAGTATTTTCTGAGGCACTCTCCCATTTTGACAAAATCAGCCCTCCTGAAGTCAAGTACCTTCACTTTTGTATGGCTTGATTCTACAGCTAAGTTTATCGTGAACCACACTGTTCGGTGGTCACTTGTTCCCAGATGGCTACCCACTTCTAGATCTGAGATCCTCTCTCTATCCCTATTTGAGAGTACCAGGTCTAAGATTGCTCCCTCCCAAGTGGGTTCCAAAACTAGCTGTCTGAGGCATGCCCCCTGTAGAACATTGAGAAAGGCCCTGCTCTTGGATGTGGCTGCAGCAAAGGTACTCCAGTTAACATCTAGCATATTTGGGTCCCCCATCAGCAATATCTCCCCTTTCTCTGCCATTCTAAGGATGCCTTCTATCATTTTCTTGTACATTTCCTCCCCCTGAGACGGTGGTCTATATACAACCCCTGTGAGGATTGTGGTGCCATTTCCAGTCTCCAGGGTGACACACAGTGCCTTCTCTCCTCCCTGTTTATCCTTTAGTTCCATTGCTTTGATCCCTTCCCTTACATAGAGAGCTACTCCTCCTCCTCCTCTTCTACCCTCCCTGTCCCTCCTGTACATTGTGTACCCTGGTATCTTGACATCCCAGTCATGGTTCTCTGTGTACCATGTTTCTGTGACTGCCACGATATCCAGGCATCCCTCTTCCATCAAGGCCACCAGTTCAGGGAGCTTGTTACCTAGACTATGGGCACTGGTACTCGTTACCCTCCATTTTTTGATGGCCTTATTCCTTTTTGCTCCATCCCTGTCCTTACTGCCTTAGTCTTTTTCTCCATTTACCCTTGCCCTTCTCATTATTGACTGCTCTATCTTTGTATTTACCTCACCAACTACCCTACTTTTTATGGGGGAGCTAGGATTTCCCTTCTCCTTTTCAATGCCTCCCCCCTTGGTTAGTTTAAATACTTGCCAATGAAGCATTTAAACCTATCACCTTGGATCCTGGTTCCCCTCTCAGACAGATGCAGACCATCACACCAGTTTGAGTCTGTATCCCTCCAGGTGGAGCCCCATTCACAAATGAAGCCAAATCCCTGAGCTCTGCACCAGTTTTTTAATCAGTCATTGAATCCCATGGTGTGGAGTACCCTAGCCTCATCTATGCCATAGACAGGTAGCACGTCTGAGAAAGTTACCGTGTGTGCTACTTGTCTAAGGCCCTTCCCCAACTCCACAAACTCCTGTTGCACTGCTCTGATCCCATTCCCAGCCAGGTCATTTGTCCCTAGGTGGATAATGACATCCAGCTCACTCCCCCTTGCAGCTGCTTCCATGATCCTGAGGATCTGTTTCCTGTCCCTTCAAGCCATGGCACCGGGCAAGCACCTTACCTCCCTTTCCCCTCCCTGCCCCAGTTTAACCCCCCTAATGATCGAGTCCCCCACCAGGAGTTGTTTCCTTCACCTGTGGGGTCCCATGCCATCCTCCTCTGGTCTCCATTGTGGAGGTTGCCAGCATCCTCCTGAGTCTCCACTGCAGGTGCCACCATAGAGGAACCAAGCTCCACCAGAATGGTGAATGAATTGTGGAGAGGCACAACTGGAGAGCTATGTCTCTGTTCCACCACCCTCACCCTCCCTGAGCCCACCATGGTCCAACTGCTCCTCTTTCTTGGTAACCTCTGTCCTTTTGACTTTCTCATTATGTTAAGGTATTCCTCACCTTCAAAAAACCACTGGGTTAGATTTATACTTTTTGAGTGCCTTTCCTTTCTTCTTCACCTCTCTCATGTACCACAAAGGTTTCTTACATGACTTGTTTTTTCCAATTCTCTCATACACTGCATAGGTATCTCCAATAACTCAGAGTCTGATC
Organism: Neoceratodus forsteri; assembly: GCA_016271365.2. Taxonomy (NCBI): domain Eukaryota; kingdom Metazoa; phylum Chordata; order Ceratodontiformes; family Ceratodontidae; genus Neoceratodus; species Neoceratodus forsteri. The sequence goes on along the minus strand of CM028129.1, from coordinate 1,011,029,639 downwards.
CTCAAAGGCACCCCAGATACACATGAACTGCATGTTTCTGGTGTGCATCGACCCACAGCTATGGAAGGCAGGAGCCAAACCGCTGGGGTTAGTGGTGTGAGCCTGTGTTGGTATACCACAGTAAATTTCTAATTTTGATTTATTGCATTGTGTACTGGGTGCATTTGTTTTGGTAAAGGAGTGCTGACATCTTTGGACCTGTTTCAATTTGGGCTGGCTGCCCTGTCAGCACATGCCTCACACTTCTGATTCATAGTGAGACTGTTTGGATCCATGTCCCACCACAAGGTGGCTCCGCTTCTGTGAAGGGTGCACATTTCTGTCCAACCCCTTGGCCTACCCTGTCTCTGCAACCCACATAGCCAGGCATGTGGCTCAGATATCTGAAAGATAGCACCTCAGTGGTGCAGCACCCCATCATGCTGCACAGTAGAGTTAGTGTTGGGATTTTAACTCTACTTCCTGGTGTAGGGCTAGAACCCATGGCCTTCCAATCATCCAGCCTCAGAGGTGAGAACACAACCTGCTGAGCCACTGGCACTATATAAATGTGTTATCCTACCACAAACCATTATGTATTTGATATATACCATGCTAGGTTTGACACATATAAGTGTTTCACCTTAAAGTAGTTTAAAACTGCATTCTTTCCATTATAAAGTCTCTGTCTAACCTATTGTTTTCTGCATCCTATTTCAGACTCTAAAGGGAAATAGCAAGTTTTCAATAACATTTGTTCTAAGTAAAAATAAATATTTATCCCAAAATAGCATGATTTATTTACTCAGCTTATATACAAATAGTGTGGTATATATTAAATCAATGATATAATATAAATAAGTGGATGTATTTGTTTAACAATGTCATTAAAAACAATTGAAAAATATTACATTATTGTTATGCTTTGTAAATAACTAATGATACATATTTATTCACTGTATTCTGCAATGTTATATGCCTAGTACACCTTTTCCTAATACATTAGCATCTAGTGTTGTTAATATATTGCAGTGTGTGTTATATTATGCAAAATGTAATGCAGATATTGATGAATAACAAAATGAGAACTAACACAAGTTTAAACAAATGTCTTTGCCCAGCTAGAAAAAACCTTATCCATTATTTAGCTTCCTGAGTATCCCGGTTGTCTTTTACTTCGGTTCAGAAGAAATCCACCCTCTTTTAAAAAATAAAATCAGAAGGTAAGAAACTAAATAACACAGTCACACCAAACACTGTTTGTGTAAATGACAATATGTTTTGCAGTACTGCAAATAAGCTGACTGTGTTTATTGATTCTGTATTGGCGTAAGATTAATAAGTCATCAGAAAGAAGTATACAGCAGCCGGTTATGACAGACCGCTTTGAAAAATAAGATGCATTTCAACAGGCCCTTTAATAATGATTTGTGTGTGTGTTTGTTTGTGGCGTGTGTGTGTGTGTGTGTGTGTGTGTGTGTCTGCCTGTGTATGTAATCTTTCACTATAATGTCATTTTACAGACAGTGTCTCGGCTCTCTTTCATTAAGATCTCACAGAATTGCCTTAGACCCCATCTGCTGTGATTAGTTTGGTGCCTTCAGTGGAGTCCTTTGGAAAGTTATTACACAGCTCCATAGGGTGTTTTGGTCTTTCTCTCCATGAAACCAATTTCCTATTAGTCTTTAAAATATGTGTGCTGTCTCAGTGTCAGAGAGAGCTCAGCCACCAGCTAAAGGGTTATGTGAAATGTCTGCTCTTTTCTGTGGTGCTGTCATGGAAAGTTGTTAACTGCCCTTAAAAATACTGAAACACTGTTGTTAAAATCAAACTAAAACCAAGGTACTGCACCAAATGTACCCAAAGGCTTCAGTTCAAAGTACTGTACTTTATGTATTTGCTAGGTTGTGTTTCATCCATCGGACATAATAAAAAGGACTGTGGTGGGGGAAGGGATTTAGGATCCATCTTGCCTGCCTCTCTTACCACACAGAAGTGACTTCTATATCCCAGTGTGAGTATTGACACATATCTTAACTTCTAGAACAATGTGCCACCCAATCTGAGTTGTTAGAGTTGGTCTACATAGCAGACCACTTCCTACTGGGATCAATGCCAGGAAGCGTTTTGCAGCTGCCCCATTGAAAAGCATTGAGGGACTGGGATATGCCATTTTATAGCTATCAGTAAGTGAGTTGTGCCATGCTATCACCGAAGAAGTCCTCAGGTTGCTTAGCCTAGCCCCCATCTTCCCCCTCTCACCAGTGTAATGACATGAATGACACTGAGTAAACTCAGAAAGGAAGTATAATTACCTCTCTATCGGCACAACTTTGTGAATGGAATAATTTTTTTCTGAAAAAAATGAAATCACCTGTATGAAACTGAAATCTAGATTTAGTAGTTGCCGTATTGGTCCTTGCAAGAACAGATCCAGAAGCAAATGATTTGATACCTTTTAATGGACCAACATAGATGTAACTTGTTTTGTTTGTTTTGTTTGTTTTGTTCTTGTTATTACATCTATGTTGGTCCATTAAAAGGTATCAAATCATTTGCTTCTGGATCTATATAAAACTGAGAGTTTTGATGCTACTAAATTATTTCAATGCAAGGGGACAAATAATAGCATATCTGTGACATCATTTGATGCCTGTAGGAACTAGGAAGTAGCCTTCTCACCCTCTCTGTGTAATGAAAAAACAGCTGTGTTTCCAGACTATTCGAGTAGCCTAGCCAGGGACTGGGAGAACAAAGGGGAAGGGGATCAGTTACTGGAGTAAGAGGAGGCCAGTGGGAGGCAATCTGTAAAACACTTAGCAAGCACAAACTTCATTCACACCGTATTCCAAAGTGTTTTACAAGGCACAGGAGTTCCATGTCAACTCATGTCAGTCAGTGAGCACATACAGCTCTAGCAGTGGCCAGTCATGGTGCAGAGCGGAAGGCTGTGCTAGTCGCCAGCTCATGGAAGGGAAGGGGGGGGAGTGGCGTGATGGGCCACTGCCTGCTGGGATGGGGGGATGGGGTCCACTAGACCATCAGAGAATGTTATATAAATGGTTTTGGGTGAGACTGGGGATGGGGAGGTCCGCTAGAGCACCAGGGAAAATATATAAATATTTATGGGGGCATCAGGGATCGGGGGTACACTAGACCACCAGGGAAGGTAAGTATAACTTGATAGGCAATAATACATTACAATGCAAACACCCCCCACTGGGTGCCACAATATCCTTGATGATGCCTGGCTGTTTCCCTGACTCCCCCATGATACCTTCCATGCCCCTTCTGCCCCTGGCCTCCCACTTTTACATCCCCCCATTTGCCACAGTGTGTGGCACTGGCACAAGTCCACTTAGACCACCTCCTGGGTGGTCTAAGTGGATCCCTTTGCTGCATCCACCGCAGGGCTCACAAAATCTCAAAAAAGGGGATGGTGCAGCCCCACCATGGTTCAAGCCTCCTTCTGACCTAGCACACCAGAGTGTTTGATGCAACCTTGTCGCAAGAGAGCTTTGGTGCAGCTGTGTCAGGACTGACACAGAATGCATTTGAAAATTGACACTGCCACAAATACTGATGCAAGTCACCCCATGCATCACAATCTTTTGATGCAAGTCCTTTGCATTGGTCTAACCCACTTGAAAATCGGGACCATAGCATCAATACTATTTTTTGTACTGATAGACTATATTGATACTATATTTTTTGTATTGATACATAAAATTACATGATATTTGCTGACCCAGTGGCGCTGAGGTTTGAGGCACTGGACCCCACACCTCGTGTCATGCTGGCAACCCAAGTTTGGGAGTGAGTTCAGGCCACTGGGGGTTGGCAGTGGGGAGGGCTGGAGGATGATAGTAGTGGCCACTGAGCTTCTCTCATCTCTGGGATTGGGAAGGTGAATTTCCTTGCTCACAGCTGACACCTGGTGGAGGCTGGGTGTCAAAGCAGAGGTTTGGGGGACTGACACTACATCTGGAGGGTGGAGGGGACATGTGGTTCCAGGAACGTGTATGCACCTCTATGCACACGTGCCCGCTGTGTATGCCACTGCACCAGGTAAGGATGGAAGAGAAACCACAGAAACCCTATGTCTCCCTGTGATTATGTGTGATAGCTACCGATGCTCTTGCACCCTACTCCTTGTGGATCCCCACTAGCAAGTCAGTGAGAGGAGAGGCTGACAGGGTTGGGGGCCGAAGGGTCTCCAACAAAAGGCATAGGTAGCCACAGAGAAGCAAAGAGTTGTATAAAAAATATTACACGATGGTTTTAAAAAAAAGTATTAAAAAAAAGTTTTTACTTTTTCTGAATTTTGGTACTACTACACATTATTTGATTAGCAACAGTGTAATTTACAACATAATTTGTGAACATTTGACTCTCCCCTCTAGCAATCCCTACAGTTCCTTGCATTCAGAAGAGAATAACTCAATTTATCCTATTTTGATGGCTTTTGAGTAAGTTTAAACTTCAGGGGAAAGACAGATTTTGTACAGACTTTAATGTATGTCCAACACCTCTGAAGTGTTTATAGTTGTATATTTAGTACCCTGAGGGGCAGTAAGCTGAAGAGGCAGTCTGTAGACAGAACAGTACTTAGGATCTATAGTAGGCTGCTAGGAGAAAAGAAACATCCAAATAGTTTAGATTTTGTGCATCTTTCCAAATCAAACATGTAACCTAAAGCCTTAATACCAGTTGCAATGGGCATGCAAATCCTTGTGCAAAGTAGGCTGACCACACATAACCAAAACAGATATCACCTTTTAAACAGGCTTGTATGTTTGAACCAGCACAGGCTGAGAATGGCACACTACAGACATATATTTTATTCTGTTGACACACTTAAATGTAGTGCAGTCACTGCCTCAGCCAAGTACCAAGTCAGCCCAAGGAAATCGAGCATTTAGCATACTCGGAGGTAGCATACCAAACAAAAGAGTCAACTTGCTAGAACAGTAGTGCATTTGCTTCATAACAGGATGCCAGGAACAGAGATATGCAAAACTGGAAAATTTCGCCTGGCAAAATATTTTGCATAATTCTCACATTGCACGAAATTTTTCACCTAGGTGAAACATAATTTTGCCTCCGATTCCGCTTTCACATAATGTGAAATTTCACCCAATTTTGTCAATTTCACTTTTGCGTAAGGCAAAATTTCACCATTATCCTGAATTTCACCAATGTTTTTCAATTTCACCAGCAAAATTGCAATGCATTGTGGGTAGATAGCTAAAATATAATGTGCAGGCTGTTTCCTGCACAGTATATTGTCTGTTGAGTTGGAGAGCAGTTCAGTGTGGTGCATCACAGCCAATGAACCCTTCAAACACCTCTTTATTTGTGCTTTATGAGAGTTAATTGCTCCCAAAATCTCAAATTTAGTTCCTAGTGCTGCTAGTGAACATTTTTTCTGTTTTTGTATCTTTGGATAATACTTATTTAAACTTAGGTAGTGCTTTCAGTTTTCTCTGTGTCTGTGAGGGAGTTGAGTGGGGGGTTGACCGTGGGGGGGGGTGTATCTATGTGAAAGTAGAGCAGGCTAGTTCTTAATATTTGACTGATTTCTCACAAGTTGTGAGTGAATTTCTGTAATTTCTTTTAAGTCTTTATATTTATTGTATATGTGCTACTTACTTGTTATATTTTTCTTACATATTGACCCATTTCTGGGTAACTTTATCTGAACAGTTACCACATTCTGACTGAGTAGTTCTGTTCCTGTTTCCCTTTGCTTAATCACTTTTGAGATTTATTTTTTTATTGAAAGTATTCGTGTACATTGACCACTTGACTTGTCCGGCACCTCGATCCAGCATCTACACACCTGGATGGAAGACTTGTATTTAGTCACAAATGCCATACAGAGACGGGATACATCAGAAAATGTCCACCAGAAAACTAAACAACCATTCCAATTGAAGTACTTTGTACCTGGCAATAGGAAAAAAAGAAGATATTTTAAGCACTGTTACAACTAGGTGCCCCCCCACCACCATTACTATATGAAGCAATACTTACATCAGGGAAATAGTTGTTAAACTGGAACCCTTGACATGAACAGACTATGCCCAATGAGCACAGCCAGCAGCCAGATTGGGAGGTAACAGACGCACCCCAGCAGCAGAATTCCTGAATATTGACAGACCCATATAGAACATAGTTACTGTCAAAGTCTGACATCTGTGTATTGCAGAAACCACAAACTTAATACTTAACCATATCCACCAACCCCACACTAACCCTCAACCACCTCCTCCACCACCCGCCCACCAAAGACCAACACAAATTAAGAAATACTTACCACAAGTTAATGAATTGCACACATATTGAGCAGCAGCAGTGCACCTGAAGTTAACAGCACCTGAATTCCTGCATGTTGACAAAAGCAAAAATAATACAATTACAATCCGACTCAGATATCCAAGATGCAGTCACCTATCCCTTCCAGTAATGAAAAATTCAATATTTACCTTGTCCTTGTGCAATGTGAAATGTGTGCATCCCAACATCCCGTATCCAAATCCTGGCATGCATTTCATGATGATGTACCTCTCAGCACACTAGATAATATAAAATCAGTACAAACATACAAGAACTCAAGACATCCCAATAGCAAGCCTCCATCCCCCTTCTCTTGCACCCAAAAAAATAAATACAGACAGATACTTACGTGTGCAGCAGCAGCAGCATCAGTTGACTATGTGAAAAGAATCCCCATGAAGCAGACAAAGCATTACTTCTTGTGGCAAGCAGCAGCAGCAGCTACAGGTAACAGTGGCAGCACACAACATGTTATTCAATCCTCAGTGACTTAAAACCACAGAGCCAACAGAGGGAACCAGAGCAGCATCATTGTGAAATGATAATTCCACAGTTCTCAATCAATTGAGAAACCAGCAGCAGGAGGAAGCAAGTGCAACTTCAAGTAGCAGGGCTATTTTGTATGAGGATTCATTTTTCTCAGCATGGCAAACTGGCTTATGTTATGTTGCATGTCAGGCAGTGGCAGCACCACGGTTTGGCCTAAAGACCATATCAGATGGTGCAGAAAAAGCAGATTTGGGTCCTTTTTTGAATGTAAACCATGTAACTGCATGTCTGACACCAAATTTCAGTCTGAATTTAATGTATCATTTTTTAGCAAACATTTCTGGACATGTACTGCCTGTGCTGTACTCGCAGAAACAAGATGGGGCCTAAAATCAATTGTAAACAGTGGACCAATGACCATCATTTGGTCTGGGTGTGGGTTTGGGCACCATAAAACATTATGGCTGAGACCTGATTTCAGTCTGAAGTTACTGTAACATTTTTTTTTGGAAACATTTAGAGACTTCTGGGTCATGTTAGGCAGTGTCAACACCTTGATTAGGCCTTAAACCATTGGTAAACAGTGGGTCAAATAACGTTTTTTTTGGTCCAGGTGGAAGGTGTGCAACATATAACAACATGTCTGACACCTGATTCTGTCTGAATGTGCTGTGCAATTTTTTGAGAAACATTTCTGGACATGCACTAACTATACTGAACTCACAGAAACTAGGTATGGCCTCAAACCAATTGTAAACAGTGTCCAAAACAGCAATTTAATGTCTGGGTGCTGGGGGGCACACTAAAACATCAGGACTGACACCACATTTCAGTCTCAATTTGATGTATAGTCAGACCTGGTTAATCCGTGCCTTATTAATCCATATATATGTCTGACTTTCCAAATGAAAAACACTACATACAGATTTTTTGTTGAGCTATTGACCTCTTTATTATCACTGTCTGGTTACTACGTAGATTTGTATTACGTAACAAAATTGGCAAACACAAATGTGCATGGATTAACCAGGTCTGACTGTACCATTTTTCCTGCAACATTTCTGGACATTTACTGCCTGTGCTGCACTCGCAGAAACAAAATATGGCCTAAAACAATAGTAAACAGTGGACCAAAGACCATTGCTTGGTCCTGGTGGGGGGTTGGGCACCATAAAACATCATGGCTGAGACCAGATTTATGTCTGAATTTAATGTATCATTTTTCATGCAACATTTCTGGACATTTACTGCCTGTGCTGCACTCACAGAAACAGTGGCCAAAACAACATTATAATGTCTGGTTGCTGGTGGGGCACCATAAAACATCAGGCTTGACAGCAGATCTCAGTATCAATTTGATGCAACATTTTTTGGTAAATATTTCTAGACTTGTAGGCCCTGTTTGGCACCAGCAGCAGTGAGTTTCTGGCAGAAGTATTTGGCAAACGGGCCCTAAAACAGCTATTTAATGTCTGGGTGGTGGGGGAGTGCCATAAACATCATGGCTGAGACCTGATTTCTGTCTTGATTTACTGTAACATTTTTTGGGAAACATTTCTGGACTTATGGGCCATGTTACACAGTGGCAACACTCTGTATCACTCTACATTCTCAATGTCATCCTAATTTTTTTCAGTCATACTGTATTTCTCGTCTTATCATGCCTACTCTGCACAGCATGGCTTCAAGATGCTGTGTTAAACTGTGGCCCTACTAGAGCACATTTTAGACCGCGTGGTGGGGGTGTGGTTGGGCACTATAGCATCACGTTAACATTGTGGCAAGCCATGGGGACATGAGTGTTAAGCACAAAAAAAATTTACATTATGTTAACTTTGCAATAAAAGTGCTTATGTTTCTATGATTGTTGTGTACATATTCATTCCGACTGATCCTGCACACAACCAAAACAACTGCCAGCCCACATCACACATAGCTTTGGAAAAAAAATGTGTTCATAGGAACAATTTACAAATAACAATACTTGACATTTGTGGATAGGAGGAGGAAATACATACAGAAGGACTAACATAAACCAAGTAGAAAGGTACAGTGCTTATGGGTAAAAACTAAAAGTGACTGACAGTAACAGATGACAGGGGACGCATGCAGGGTCAGGTCAGAGACAGGGTATACATATGAAAAAGGAAAGGGAGGGAGGGAGCATAAACATTGCATTACACACAAAAAAACTGGACAAAAAGAAACAAAAGGATATAGAAGAAAAAGAGGACAGAATATATATATTATACCGTGCCACTATAGCTAGGGCTGTGTAGCCATTTCTATGTTAAACCTCAAAGTTTGCACTTTAATAACTTTTCAACCGTTTGTCCAATTTGCCTGAAATTTGGAATGAGGGAAGATTTTTGGTAGATCTCTGGATCTGGAAATTTTTGTCTTGATCTGATGTACAGTTGCAGAATCATGGTGTGCTGTAAAACATGAAAAATCCCAACATTCTGTTTTTTTAGATGTCCACTTTATACTGAAAACTGCATCCGAGTGGGTTCAGATTGGGTGGGCTACATAAGTCCTAGGTCACAGATGTGCCTTTTGAAGATTTCGGGTAAAAATCTTGTTCTGTTCAAAAGTTATAGCATTTTTAGTGTCCTATTATATCCTATATGATAATTTATATGTGCAGCTCAAAAATTGTTGTGATAGTATTTTTTAGTGTTGAGCTTGCCAAAAATACTTTTGTGCTGCTGCCGTCTTGTTTTCAGTTAGTGAGAGAGAGAAAACAATCTAACTCAAAAAAGACTGCACTTTTTGACACACCAGCCATTGAGTGAACCATTTTGGGGCATGAGGAACAGAAATCTGGTATCAGTTTTTCACCAGCTGGTCTGGAAATGTGGTTTTCAGATTTCTTCCACCATTCTGCCATTTTTTTGATCGCGACACTATCTCAAAGTGTCAATATGCAGCAATATGCATGACCAGAAAAAAACACAAGTACGACACTATATTTTATGTTTGTGATTGTATTCCCAGTATAAAGATAGGAGTGTCGCAATCATTTCTTAAATGACCATGGTAACACTTCAGAGCCACATTTTCTGAAATACTGTTTTCTTTGTCACTTGATTGTGGCAAGCTGGATTGTGATATTGGCCTAAAACTTTCAGGGTGGCATCCCAACAGCTGTAGATGTGCATTTCATTGGTTTGCTTCGTAAATGTTCACCACGTCCCTAATTATAGCTTTCTGAAGTTAATTTTCCCATAGGATAACATTGTGGGAGTCATTTTCTTTGTCACTTCACTGTGGCTATGTGCGTTGTGGTATTGACCAGAAAATTTTAGGGTGCAAAGCCCTACCCCTACAGGTGTGCCTTTTGGTGGTTTGGTATGGAACCATTGAACGTGGCCATAGTTACAGCATTCTGAAATTTGGAAATTTCCCCATAGGATAACATTGTGGTACTGGTTTTTCTTTGTCATCTCATTGCTGCAACAAGGATTGTGGTATTACCCTGAACGTTTCAGGGTGAAAAGCCATAGTCTCACAGTTGTGCCTTTTGGTAGTTTTCTGCGAAAACATTCAGCAGGGCCATAGCTACAGCATTCCAAAATTCCAAATTTTCCCCATAGGATAAATTGTAGCGCTCTCACAAGATTTTAAATCTGTATCTCAAAACGGTTTGAGATAATGACTTTTCATCAGAAAATTTCTTAGCCCCCAGTACAGAACTAGGTTAAAAAGCCTTGAAACTCCTGAAATTGGAATTTTTTTTCTGGCATGTACGGTTCCTGAGATATTTGCAAATTGCTGTTCAATTGATGATTTTCACGTGTGTGGGCCACTATTATGCCCTTGTATTTGGCACTCACATTGCATTTCAGTGCACATATCTCAGAAACGATGTGAGATATGGGTTTGGTCATTGCTTGATCGTGAGAACTGCACACTGTCATGATTACAACACTTGAATTTTTTTCCTGCTTGCTATGGTTCCCAAGATATGGGCAAATTACTGTTGCAAAGTCTCCTTGCCTTATAGGGCTGCTGTATGGCTCCATGCTTATATATAAGTGGGAGCACAGGGCCCAGAAGGCCTGTGCTCCCACCCACACATACATTATGCATAAATAGGTGGCTTGGTGGGAGTGCGGAGCCCAAAGTGCCCCCACGCTCCCACCAAGCTGCCCATTTCTATTACTACTTACATCACACTTTTAAAAAAAGAAAGGAAATTCTTTGCAAAACTTTATTAATGCATCAGTTAGGGTTGTTTCCACACTGACAAAATGTGGAAATTCAACATAATAGTTACCGCCTCCACCCCACCCCCACCCACAGGCATCGGGGTGTGCATTGAATCATCGTGCTAACTCTCACCCCATTCTCCTATACTGCACCACCTTAGCTTCTTTACATGGAATGGGGTGAAAGTTGAGCCAATGACCGCGCACACCCGATGCCTGTTGGTGGGGAATTAGGTAGTAGAGTTGTAACACTGCTGTTGAATTTCCACACTTTTGTCGGTTTGAAACTACCCTAACTGATGCATTAACAAAGTTTTGGCAAAGAATATATGTATTTTTTTTTTTTTGCTTTTTATTATTTTTAAAGTGTGCGGATGAAGGAAGAGTGACAGTAAGAAAGCAAGGATAGCAGAAGGAAAAAAAATGTTTCTGCCAGTGCTGCACTGACATTATCTTTTCTGGCCTGGACCATTACAGTGCACCAGCATCCGGTATTAATTCTGCCCTGCCACCACCACCACCATGCAGCTCCACCAGGAGTTCAAACATTTTATGTTGCTTGTCAAGGAGTTCCCTGAGGTCCCCCCGACCTCCTGGTGGGAACCATTAAACTCACTGCACAGAGCTCCTGACTCTTTGTGCACCACTGTCAGGTCTTCTTGGCTCACTGCTGCTGGTGCTGGAACATTAGCGGCTGGGGCAGCTGAAGGCTGTGTTGGGTTGCTACCATGAACCCGGCGACACCTGTGTCTGTGGAGTGAGGGTGATGGGGGCCCTGCAGCTGCCTTCTGCTGCTGCTGCCGCCACCACCTACTTATGTGGTGCCTCTGCTGACCACTGGCCCCTTCCTCCTGCTGTCCCCCTTCCCTTTCTAACTGCTCAGCACCCTGGGCCCCTCTATCTGCTGTTGCAAACTCTTTTGGTTTTTCAGCCAATCTTCAGGATGGTGGTGCTACATATGGCTCCTTTGGCCACCAGTGCCAAAATGACCCCCTGTCTTGCCCCTTTGAACAGATCTGCCATACAAGTTGCAGATCACCACTGTGTTGTCATTGGTGTTTTTTGTGAAAAGACACCACACAGCTGATGACACTTTCTGCGGGGGGAGGCCAGTGGCCACATCATGCTCCTGCTCAGGGGAGGCGGGGGGGTGCATGCTCCAGTTGGGGAGATGGTATCTGGAGGTGCCTGCTGCTGCTGCCTGGGAGCAGGGGGCCACATGCTGCTCCTGGACAACAGGAGGATCCTTATCCTGCTGGGTATCACACTTCTGCTGCAGCTGCTGCTGGGAGGAAATGAGGGGCTCATGCTGCTCCTGGGGAATGGGGGCTACATTCTCCTACTAGGGGTGGGAGGCACATGCTCCAGCTTGGAGGGAATGGTATCTGGAGGTGCCTGCTGCTGCTGCCTGGGGTTGGGGGCCACATGCTGCTGCTGCTGGAGAACAGGAGGATCCTCATCCTGCTGGGTATCCACTGCTGCTGGGAGGGGGTGAGGGATTCATGCTGCTCCTGGTGAGTGGGGGCTACATTCTCCTGCTGGGGTTGGGGGGTACATGCTCCTGCTGTTTGGGGGCACAGACCTAAAGGCCCACCTGTCAATGTGAACACTGGGTGGGGGTGGTCCAGCTGCCTTCTTCCTAGTCTCCACCTTGTCCCTACCTTTCCCATCCATTCTCCTACACCTCACCTAACTCCTTACTACAAAAAAAAAGAGAAAAAGGAAGGGGAGAGAGTGAGGGAGTTTTACACACACACACACCACGCGCACGCACTGCAGCACGCACACACACACACACAAAATCTCAGTCACAGAAAGGAAATAATAAACACACACACCAGATAGACTAAAGAAAAGAGAACAACTCTATTTTTTTTTAAACTAAAGACTGTGTACCACACAGAACAATCTCACTGCAGCTGCATGCTTCTCCAAAATTTCCAGCCATGTAGCAAAGGAACTAAATCTGTCACTTTCTGCCTGTTTTCAGTCACCCATGTGACCTGCAAAGAGTAAATCATGTGACAAGCCCAATTATACCTAATTTCGCCTAATATTAACACAAGGCAAAATTTACTACAAAATTTCACCATAGCAATCGGCAATATTTTGTCAGAAGCATGTAATTACGTGAAATATTTCATTGGGTGAAACTGGTGATTTCACCAAGATTTCACCAGCAGAATTGAATTTCGCAACATCCCTACCCAGGAGAGAAGAAATACCCATTTTTCCTGCATCTTTCCAAACCACGTACAGTACGTTGCCAATTGGGAATCTCCTCCCGCTGTTTAATTTCGGTTGTCTAGGTTATTCAAATGTATTATTTATCTATTTTCTGTATTACATAGCAGTTTTATGTTTTGTGTTCACTGTCAAGTTTTTGTTATGTCTCTGCTCTTTTACATCCTGACATGGAACCTTTGTAAAAGAGAGTGTACTCAAAGGTTGTATCTGAATTACCAAATAAATAAAAATAAATAAACCATATATGTAGATTCTAATTCCTTAATCCTAGTGCAAGGCATCATGGATATGCAAATTCTCATGCAAGACAAGCAGACGAGGCATCACTAGAACAGATGCTGCCTTTGAAACTGGTGTGTATATCTAATACACCATAGGCTGAGAAGGACAAACTATAGACACGTGTTTGACTTAGGACTTCTCACTGAAGTGTAGTCACTGCCAGATTTCAGGTCAGCCCCAAGAAAACTGAGCATTTAGTACACTTGAAGGTACCTTACCAACTAGGCAGCTCACAGCAAGAGCCAATAGCCTGATAGATATGGCTCTCCTCCAAAGTATTGGCCTCAAACTTTAGACTGGAGTCCAAATGCACAACTATGGACTGAAATTTGGCAAAATATATATTGCTACCTTAAATATGATAATCACCACTTTATTCAATTTAAAATTATTCATACCATTTATAACACTCCTAGAAACTTACACAAGTGGAGGTACTGAATTCTTCTAACTGTACAAGGTGTTATAATAGGGAAGGCACTATTGCTTCACATTCTTTGGGAGTGCTATAAAGCCCAGCCTATCTGACAATGCACACAAGAAGCATTGGATCTGACTCTTGGTCTTTCTGAGGCTTTTATTAAGGGACGTTGTCTACTGGGGTTGAACATCCAGGTGCTGATGGGTGCCAGATGCTGCCATTTTGCACTTATTACTATACTGGTTAAAAAACGTATTCTAAGACACTGGATGGACCAAACTACTCCATCTTTTGTTGAGTGGTATAAAGAGATGTTGGACATATTATGAGTAGAATGCACACCAGCATCTATGCACCACAGTCTTCAGTCCTACACCAGGCACTGGGACCCATTGGATGCTTGGCTGTCCACCCTAGGGCACCAATCTTCTTCTCATTGGTTTAGCCCTTTACCTCACCTAGGCAACTGTAATCTCCCCAACTACTCCAAGGCCTGTTTTGGGGGGGTCAGGAGGGAGGGTCAGTTTTTCCTTTTTATAATTGTATTTACACTGTTCACTTTTGCACAGTTGCTGTTATACTTTTCAATTTTACAATAAAGTTTACCTAATTAAAAAAAAAGAGAAGGGGTTCTGAGGGTGGGCACCCAGTCCGCTTATATTATATATTAAATACATAAACACTGGGAAAGGGGTGTGGTCTAGAGGAGAGAGATGAGAAAGAAGTGGTACCAAGGTTGGTAACCCCAATCCTTTTAAGAAAATGTTTTTATTTAGATTGTTAGGTAGATAGACGGACCGACAGACAGACAAGGGATCATCAACTCATTACTTCAACTGAAACGAGCAGCACAACTCCAGCTGTGGTTTCAGCATTCAGAAAAGTGCTGTTGTTCTCATATAGAGAATGCAAGTGAACAACTCCTCTCGTGAAACTGGACACCTTGGCTTTTCAGGTGCCCAAAAAAGGTACTTCTGGATGTTTTGAAAAACAAACACCAGAATCTAACTAAACAGAACCCATTTAGCTAGGTTCAGGTGTATGTTTATTTTTAAATTACACAGTTTTTATGTATTTTCCATGTTTTTTATCTTGGGGGGAACACCATGGCAGCTGTCATGATAACATTTTTTTCGTACTGTGATACTCAAGTGGTGAGAAAAAAAATGGTCTGGAACAAAGAATGTTTCATGTTGTAGTAGAATGTTATCCAAAAAACCCTGCTGAGCATGCTCAGAACAGCCAAAAAAAAAAACTTTAAATCCTTTTAACTCTGGAAAATTCAGTATTTTTTCACAAAGCCTTCCAAAGGCCCTATCTTAGCACACCACACTTCTATCCTGTATGTGACAGCAAAGCCAAAAACCCATGTTAAGAATAGGAAAAAAAATTAGATGTCTACAGGATAGTCACATATGCAAATATCAAAAACTGTTCAAGCTGCCATCACAAAACTTTCAACATATTTAGACCTTGCCTACTAGACAACGTCTGTAAAATTTCAGCTAATTTTGTCAAATGCTGCCAAAGATATTAAGGTGCAAAGTTAGGGGTTTAACATAGAACGTAGAATGGGAGGCAGTATAGTGTAGTGTAGTGGTTAAGAGCACTGAGCTGCAAACCTGGGGAACTGTGTTTGAATTTTGCAGCTACCACTTGCATACTGTATGACTAAGAGCAAGTCACTTAACTTCCCTGTGCTCCTAAGACACACCTGGAAACAAGCCTTGGCTTAGTGTGCTTTTCCTACCCAAAAATTTGTAAAATGAAAATGAAAGTAGAACCTGTTGGTCAATCCTAACTATACTGGCACTACTTCACCAGTATAACATATTTAATTTCCTCTGAAAGCTCTAATTGAACGTAAATGTTACCGTGTAAAAACTACTTTTGTATGTATGGGTTTAAAAACTTCCTTGGACTTACTTACTAAAAGCAAGACTATTACTCATCTTTCAAATCCTTAATAGACATGTTATGAATAGTCTCAGTAAACAACTTGGAAAACTTTTTAATAGTCGGGGGCAGGGAGCCACCTGTGCAAACATGCCTTGATACCCCACTGGTCAGGGATGCCCCATAGTTTTGACCCTCAAGTCAAAGCAGAACTTCCTGTTGCAAAATGTTTTCCATATGCCAGAGCAGGACATCACTGCAGGTTACAGATATTTACCACAATAAACTATTTTAGGAAGGTGATCTGTCTCAGAAGTTAGTAGCAGATAGAGAGAACTGTTGAACTGCACAAAGTCCATCAAATCCATCATCTCCTTACACAAACAACATTCACATGCATCACCAATAATTTCAAATAATGTTTCGCACTACTGGCCCACAAAGCATCTGATTTGGCATCTTTTTAGCCTCTCCCCATTCACTGCGGGACCAAAACTCACACTTATTACCAATAAGACAGAAACATGCCATAAAAGTTAATAAGTGTATAAGCACTCAGAAACACAGACTGTCTCAGTTATCTGTGATGAAGCTCCTTTAGTTGAGCTTAATAGAAAATGTGTATCACACAAGAAGACTGGGAGATTTACACATTCTGATAACCAAAAAACAATTCACTGTAACTAACCTGTACAGTACATCAAATTATATTAGTTACAACCTGATTTCAAATCTAAACATGCTACCACAATTTTTGTGCATCATCTTTTGACTAGTCATGCACCTACCAGTATAAGACACTCTCAAGAGTTACCCTGAATATCCCCTGGAATTCCCATCACAGTAGTCTTTGTTCTATATATTTATACATACACAGTTCCAGCATCTCCCATGATTATATGAGTGTTTGGGATATTTAGAATCAGACAATCCTGATTGGCTACACATGATGCTATGATTTTTAAATCTTTAGGTTACACATCATTAAAACCAAGATGCCAGTACTAATGCTGTCTTATGCTTAAAGTGATTTTCCAGGTTTCTGCAAAACACTGGCAGCTGGCATCAGCAAGATACAAATCTCATGACATCTGAAATCATTTGGAATTTCAGATTATTTTGGTGTTTATTATTAAAGCCATTTGCCAGAAATTGGGCTCTTGACCCTTCAACTTCATCTATTCCTGATGCTTTTCCTTCTTTGAAGTCATAATCCTCTGCTGTGACATCACAGCCTGTTGCCATGAGCCTTATTCTATGACACAAGCAGAAGACTGGGATTTCAAGGCAGGAAAAACAGAAGAAATGGATAAGATTAAAGGTGCCAAGAACCTGTTTTTATGCAAAATGTCTTCAATAATAATAGTAATAGAATGTCAAGAAATTTAAATGTGGAGAGAATTTTGAACAGATCAGCTGATGCCAGCTGTGAGTTTTTGACTGGAAATCAGAACATTGCTTTAGATTAATGACAGATAGAGATGGAAAGTACTGCAGCACTCTCACCATTTCTTGGGTCCCCCTCATAATCCAGAAGATTGACTGTGGCCCAGTCTGGCAAAACTGATCTGTTTTCCAATGGAGGAAATAATGTGCCATACAAAGGAACTCAAGACACTTAATTGCCAAGGACAAATGATATGAATGTTCCTTGTCTTCTCACCTGCCCTCTCTAAGAAACCTGAGGCCTTTACTGCAGCTCACAAAATTCTCATAGAACTGCATGCCCCCAACAGTATGTGGTATTCTGTTATCCTATGACTTCTCTATAACAGGGTATCTCTACCCTTTTGAACCCCCTGAGGAAAATTAGGCATTCATCCTATGGATTTGGCCACAGACTAATCTCCAAGCACATACTAAAGTCAGAGTGCCATCGACCAACACCATGAGGCCACAGTATGCAGTGCTACCCCAGGGCTGTAGCTCGAATACAAGTGCCTTTCAGCAAATGGTGCAGCCTGGCTTCCCATCTCAATGCAATGCAGGAAGGAAAAGCAAAAAAAAATAAATAAATAAATAAATAAATAAAATAATAAGAGAAGTAGAATCGATCACCCACCTCCTCTCCAATCAAGAAGTCAGAGTTTCACCAGGGATTCAGCTGCCTCTTCAGATCATCATTCAGCAGACCTGGGAGGCAACCACTTGTATCCCTTCAGAAAGCTGCTGTCCTGGAGGTTGAATCCTCTGTTCCCAGTGACCTCCCTAACACCTCACATCTGCAGATAGATTCAAGGCCTAAGTACTGGGCTGAAGCAGCTGCTTCAAATGCCCTGCCACTGAACAGCACCTCAAGTTCTAAAAATATGAAGAGTAATGCCACAACCAAGGATGGACTCACCTGTAAAAAAAACAGTTGACTGAATTTGTGTGGTGGTGCACACCGGATTAGAGAGACAGTCTTATAAGGCTGCCCCCGGCCTGCATTTAAGGAACAAAATACTTTGTGCAACCAATTTTCAAACAGTTACCTAGGCCTGGATCTTTAAGGGCCAAAAGACTGATATGAAATACTTGCAGTAATTCCATGGTAAATGCCAAGTTGTGTCTTAAAATGCATATATTGACTAGCTGGCTCCTCTTCCTTAATGATACTCCCTGTAGCTGAGGCAGTGGATGGGGAGGGCTGGTAATTAAACAATTATGAAATGGGTCTAAAGAATGGTGACTCCTGAGTGGTTGAGAGAAACTTTCAGCTGGGCTGTTATCACAGAACAACAGCCTGGCTGAAAGAAACCCCCACACAATCAGGACTCGGCACATAACAAATACCCTTAAGTTTGACTGCCCACAAAAAACATGGCTGCTCGCCCCCAGCCAACATGTACCTGTCAAAACCGACTCTGATCTCCCGTCTCACACATCCTCCAGCCCCACTCTCAACAACAGCAACTCTCCAGTACTTTTTTTAATCCTCTTGACTGTGAACACAATTTACCTCCATCTTAATCTCGCAGACCAGAAGCGAGAGAGAGTGCAAAAAAAATCCTATTTTCTTTAAACCAAAAAAAGTGGATAAGCTGGTTGCAGACTGCAGCAAGTATCCACTACTCCCTCGATCTGACCAGCAACCAGTAAGTATATCCAGTAGGTAACGTGGTCCAGTCTGCCCGAATGCCCGATGCTAGATTAGGGAACCAACCAGCATTTTCCAACATCTAAAGCAGCCTTATCTATGAAGCCACTGCCTGTCCTCCCTTTGCCCTTACTAAGCTGCTGCTTATATGCTGCATTGGTGTCACCTGCTGACAGCCTAATGTAAACACAATGTCCAAATAGGACTCTATCTAAAGCTCACCTCAAATACTAAAATTTTTTAATTTTTTAAATAACAGCAATATTTTAACAAAAATATTTACATGTCTAAATAAATGCCCATTTCATAAGCACAATAAGGCACTCCAGGGGTGTGTTATGGTGAGCTAAGATCCCTTCTCAGGTGGTGGAACCACTCAGCTTCTTCTCATGTTTCAACCTACCCAATGCAGGTGGTTATCAAATGAACATGTGAAATTGCCAGCAGAAAAAGGCACACAGGTCTATCAAGTCTGCCCGATTGTGCAGCTCTTACTTTCATATCACTACAGCTGCCCCACCCCCACACAAAACCCTAGCTTTCTCCTCTTTCCCGGTCCTTCCCCCTTTTGTGTGTTTGTCTGTACTAACCTTGCCCTTGACTCTATCCCAACCCCGCTTAAAGCTTTCCACTGTCCTTTGAGTGATTAACTCCTCTGGCAGTGCGTTCCAACCTGCCACCACTCTCTCTGTGAAGTAGTACCTCCTCATCTCCCTCCTAAACCTTCCCCCTTCCGATTTCAGACTGTGCCCCCTAGTGACCCTTCCCCCCTTTAAGTGGAACAGTCCTCTCTCCCTGACTTTGTTTATACCTTTCAAGTACTTAAAGGCCTCTATCATGTTCCCTCTTACCCTTCCATCTTCCAGCGAGTACATGTTGAGCTCCTTCAACCTTTCCTGATATGGCAACTCGCCTAGTCCCATGATCATTTTTGTAGTCCTGTGCTGCATCACCTCCAATAATCTCATATCCTTTTTGAGGTATAGGCACCAGTACTGTACACAGTACTCCAAGTGTGGCCGCACCAGTGATCTGTACAATGGCAGGATGACCTCTCCTTTCGAGAGGTAATCCCTCTGGAAATGCACCCCAGTATCCAATTTGCCCTTGCTGCTACCCTCCTACACTGTGCTGTTACCTTCATGTCCCCTGTGACTATTACCCCCACGTCCCTTTCCTTCTCTGAAGTCATTACTTGCACTCCCCCCAGCCAGTAGCTGTTCCTGGGATTTCTGGCTCCAAGGTGCATGACCTTGCACTTCTTAGCATTAAACCCCAACTGTCACTCCCTAGACCAGTGTTCAAGTTTAGCCAGGTCATCTCTGAGTGCCTGCCTCTCTTTCTCATTGCACACTTTTGCACAAATCTTAGTGTCATCCACAAACAGGCAGATCTTACTCTTGACTCCCTCTGCAATGAAGACATTGAACAAAACAGGACCCAATACTGAACCCTGTGGTACTCCAGTCATTACTGGCCTTGGCTTGGATGTCTCCCCCCTTACAACTACCCTCTGTTGTCTGCCCTGCAGCCAGCTCTCAACCCACCCCATCAGTTTTCCCCCCCATGTCCCTCAGCTTGCTGATTAACCTCCTGTGTGGCACAGAGTTAAAAGCCTTGCTGAAGTACGGATACAGGACATCCACAGCATGGCCTTCATCAGCCGCCCTAGTGACCCAGTCGAAGGAGTCATTCAGGTAAGTTTGGCAAGATCTTCCCATTACAAACCCATGCTGTCTCTTATCCCACAGCCCAGGTTATCAACCTCTCCTTCAGAATGGTCTCCATCAACTTCCCCACTATGGAAGTCAAGCTTACCAGGCTGTAGTTACCTGGTTGGTCCTTGGATCCACTCTTGTGAAGGGGCACCACATGAGCCATCCTCCAGTCCCTGGGTACATTCCCCATCTCCAAGGAGGTGTTGAACAGATCCATCAGAGGGCCTGAAAACAACTCTGCCAGTTCCTTCAGGACCCTTGGGTGTACACCACCCGGTCCTGGTGCCTTGTCCACCCACAAGACTTTAAGGCCCTTCAGAACTCTATCCTCTTGGATGACCTCATCTGTTATCTCTGCCCCCCCCTCCACCCTTGCCCTCTTTCCTCTGCAGTATTGGTCCATCCCTTTTTTTTGTTATCCCACCTTAACACACACTCTGTCATGCCTTAAATAATGTATGGCATTGGGACCCAAAGGTACTGCAAAGTCTGCTTGACTTGTTCTAAATCCCTGCATGCCAGCACTCATGGATTTGGAACATACTCAGAACCCTCTCACTCCCTTCCTTTGCATGTTCTTGGGTTCCAAGGGTGGTGATCAAGCTCTTCAGATATAGGCTTACAGTAGGGGAGGGGATGAGTGATAGTGCCACTTTCAGATAATTGAAGTTGCCTGTCAAAGCAATTTTCAAGTATTAAAGCACATGAAGACAAGAACGATGTGCTCCTCCTTAAGAGTCACTACCTTGCAGAGCCCAAAATTTACAAGAGGAGGTGTACTTCTTTACTTCTCTCATAATAATGGCCAGCAGTACCATAACTATTCTGGATTCTAAACAGATGTTAGTGTAACCTGGCTGTCATACCAGGGGTAACCAGGACCCACGGAAAGTGCAAAGGGGATGAAGTGTTACATTGGGGCTATGATATGAGGCCCACAAAAGTTGAAATAATGTGCTAGCAAAGTAAAGCACACTTATTGGGTTAAGATAGCCCATCCATGGTTCAGAAATGTTAAGGATGTGTATCCTGTTTTACAATGTGTTTTCTATATAGTGACTGAGTGCTTTGGTCCCTGCAGTGCACCTACAATTGCCCATTGTTTGGGAGGGTTCACAGGCAATGTTCTTCACAGGCTAGGGGCATAGAAATAGGGACTTTGCCAAAAGGCAGTATTAGTTCTTGTGGTTCCCCAGTCCTGGGTGCCAAGTATGTGTGCAACAGTTTAGCACCCACAGGTACATTTCTCCATCCGCAACCAGCAAGAAGGGGCCTGGATGCCAGGGATGGTGGCAGGATTGCTTGGTCAGGGTAGGTTCTGGCTCCCTCTTGTGCAGGTTTCTGGAGGCTCATACCCAGTCAGGTCCATGACTGGGGACAGTGGGGGCCTGTTGGAGACTCACCCTCAAGGAAGGTCTTTTGATGGCGTTTGCATTAGTTGTCCCCGTTCCTGCAAATGGTGAAGAAGTAGCATATTAAATCCTTAGCTTGCAATGAACTGTGGCATAGAAAAGGGGCTTGTCTGTGAATGGTAAAGAACCAGGGCAGCTGATGCTGAGGATCTTAACCTCAGGGAGAAGGGATGGACCTGCTATGTTGATAAATTACTGTTGAAGGGACCACATTAGGCACTGACACCTACCCCCATGAAGAAACAGGGTTCTGGGCAGGCCAACTGAGGTTGCCTATACCTCACTGTGGTGTGTGCATATATGTGTGCGTGTGTGTGTGTGTGTGTGTGTGTTCAGAGGGGTACACCTCTTCACTTGTCATCTACTAGAGTCACCGATCACTCATTTTGTGCTATGCAGGGCTAGGGAGGCACCACAAGTAACTGCTTATATCTACTGTACAGGTATCACTTTTTAAGTAGATGAGGAATGTGGAAACAAATAGTAATGTACTGTAGGGAACCATGATCAAACTGTGGATATGTTAAAAGTGATTCTGCTGCTAATCAGAATTGAACCCCTGACTGTTTGTTCTGGAACATGTACAGTAACTGTGATCATGCCGAATGATGACTGTGGTTTGATGTTGATTTGATTGGGCCTAAACCCAGGAGCTGCGACTGCAGACTACCCTCTACCTCATGCTGTGTGTGCACTAGCCTGTAAATAAATTGTCGACATTTTGCAAAGGAAGGTTGAACCAAACTGTCTACCCTATATCCAGGTGATTTACTGAAAAGGTACAGTGTTTCAAGTAATTGCAACAGCTAAGCTAATGCAACCATAAGGCAGTTATGGGTTTATGTTTAATGCGGTTATGGTCTACCCCAAGTTGCCATGCAGGGCCAGTTTAGTGTACAGTGTGGTGCAATCAGAATCTATTTTTTGACAGGTGGCTCTGTTTACACCTGGAGCCAATGGTATGGTGGTGAGAAAGCATGGAAAAATCCAGAGGAGGAGTAAGCACAAGCCTTGTACCCAGGCTGTACTGATGGGTCAGGTGGCAGGGTAGTCATGGGTCACTATCCATGCAAAACAGAGTCCAGAGAATGGAGAAGGTAGGCAGTTCTCCTAAGAGGCACAGCTAATGTGGCTGAGGCAGGGACTTTTGGTGTTCAGGGACTTTTCTAGGCAGCGCCTCAGCTGGCTACGCCTGCTGGGGCATGTCAAAAATCCAGACTTTGGAACTGTACAATAAAAGGGGAGTGGCTCCCAGCAGTCCTGGACCATCCAGTGCCCCTATATATGCATAGAAACCAACTTTTATTTTTACCAGGGGGAGGCTCAACTAATGGCGGGGGGTATGGGGGCTGCCAAGAACCCCAGAAGCTCTGGAGTTTGTGATGTTCTGTGGTGCATTTTGAGGGTTATACTGAAGAGACAGCACAGTACAAACAAACAGCATTGAAATCATAGCACAGTACCCAAATTTGCCTACTTTCCTGCAGGGCACTCTGACTCAGAATGCCCTGCAGAAAAGTAATCCCTTCTGTAGTGCTTTCTTCCATCAGCATTTAATTACACAGTGCTACAAGATCTGACAACTCTTGTTCAAAGCAGCATGCTAGTTTCAAACTTCCAGCTAAAAATTCAAACCCACATACAGAGAGCTAACACTGTACAGGCAATGGGAATTCCATGAGGTTGCAGCTGCTAACTTGCTGTACTTCTGTTTAATTGTGGTGATTGTTGTTTCATTCATGAATCGTTAGTTACCAACTTAAATTACTACCACAGTTGTGTCCAGACTCCTCGGAGGCAGGCATTTAACTAGTAGTAAAACACAGCTCAGCTTCAGTTCGGACCTTAAACTTTGCACACCTCGATTACCTCACCTTCCAATTAAATATATTAAACTGCATAAAAAATTAAGTATTTGTCTAGAAGTTACAGGATAGCCATCTATGTAAATTAATATACTGTAGCCATATCACATTCATAATAGCTATACCGTTTTTGCAACTAAATCTACCAATATTGATAATCAATACATGTTCCACATGAGAGAAATAAACATTCCTTTCATTTTAAAAATTTAGGAAAATTGGAAACATTCTTTCTGTCCTGGGGGAGAAAGAACTTACAAATGTATACTGCCAAATGGCTTCTCTTCACAGTAATAAATATGAATATATGTCCAGGATCATTTCTTTAGATGTGCACACTGCTAAAGCACTATTAGTGTGTGCTAGTTAAATACTGCACAAATGCTCACTTATTCTTGTTCAAAACATTCTAATTTGCTTTGCCTCCATAAAAAATTTTACAGTTGCCAACGTCTATGAATTCAGCTGTGTCCCTATTACTTGAAATGTCCATTCTTTCCCTTATACTCTGTTTCCATAACAGGTTGAATAAAAGCATCTCCCCCTGAATGTGGTCACATATATTATGGTTCATACACCGATGTATCCCATGAGATAAAACATTCCTGGTTTGTTCTTATGTAGGAATATTTAGGCTGTGCACCAAATTGTATGCAAGGTTTCAGCCCTTTATAAATTTATTATATTAGGGATGTCTCTCAAAACAAGTTTGGTCTCCATAATATAGGGAACATTGTTTAACCACGAGTAGTACACTAAGCCAAAGCTTGTTTCCAGATTAAGTGACTTGCTCAGGATTATACAGTATGCACATAGGCAGTTGTGGGATTCAAACCCAGGTCTCTACATCTGCAGCTCAGAGCCTTAACCCACTGTGTTATACTGCCTCCCCTATGTCAGTTCTTAGTCAATATCTCTCTCATATCTCATTTGCCTGTGTGTTACAAACAGTCACAGAACTAGGACTCTTTTGGAATTGATTTTGCTGTCTTCTCCTAGGTATTAGTAAGGAAGTAGTATAGCGCAATATTTTAGGGCTCTGAGCTGCAAACCTGGCGACCTGGGTTTGAATCCCACAGCCCCTGCTTGCATACTGTGTGATCCTGAACAAGTCACTTAACTTCCTTGTGCCCCCAGGTTGCACCTGGAAACAAGTTCTGGCTTACCATACCTTTCCTGTTTAAACCATCTCTCCTTTCCATTAGTATAACTGTTGTCTATGCATTTCATTTTCATCCCCCTTGTTTTAGCTTACACAGACATGCATCAGCATATCCTGTTTCATAAAATATTTCTGCACTAACATTCACAAGTGACCCTTCTTCATATGTGTCCACCAAGTCACAATTACATTTAAGACCTAGCCTAGATAGGACTATATTAATGTTGCTTTTTAAAACATGGACTGGAGCTCAGGGAGGGAGGATGGATAAATGGAGCAAGGCTGCAAGGGGGTTGGGTTCAGTCTCCGTTCTGTTTGGCCTGTAATTTCTTGAGATTACAGGCCAAACAGAATGGAGACTGAACCCCCAGCCCCTTGTGCCCTGGCCCCATTATTAATCCACCCTCCCTGAGCCAAGTCCCTGCCCATGTTTAAAAAAAAAAATCATATCCTCCTAGGCTAGTTTTTCCGATATATTTGGAAGGTGCTGGTTGGGGGGGGGGCTGAGTCTTATCATACCATTACCATACTATAGGCCAGAGGGAGTTTTGTTGTGAATTTGTAAACAAAATTATATCTAGTCTTCTTGAAGAACTAGGTTAGAGGCTTACCAGGGAGTCAGGGACCCAGGACAGGGTGGGCCTTGTCCCTAGCTGCTGACATAGTCTGGTGATGGTCTCCGGTGTCCTCCAAGTCCTTACCTCACTGCTCTTAAGTCTGTCTGATCGTGGACCATCTCCTGGCTGGACCTTCCTAACACTTTCTCTCCCACAGTGCCAGGCCCATTCTTATTTCTTGCTGATGTCTGTGTCACAACCACTCATCACGCTTCATGCACCCGACCCTGTAAACTGAGTTTGAGTCTCCGATGACCCCCTGGATGTGGACCAGACCAATCACCATGGCATGAGCGACTGTCCAAACTGGTACTACTGGCTCCCTCCCTGAGTCCCCAACTCCCGACCTCGAGTAGTACAGTCCATCTATCCATGTGAGGTGTGAGCCCTCACCAAGCAAAACAAATAATAGATTGTGGCACACCGGTGCTGACATACTGGTGCCATTTCTGCCTGGTGCTCGTGTTGGGTGCCACACATGTGTGCTTGAGCATGGGCCGCCGCTGTGCTTCATGACTCTCCTTCTAACCAATAGTGTGGCAGTGCTCCAACAGCCTCCACCAATGAAAATGCCAGGTTCCCAAATAGATGAATGCGGTGCCGCTGCTGAGAGAGTGTGACCTGTCCTCCCATACCCAGCACCACATGCTTCAGCCTCCAGAATGGGGAAAAAAAATTGTGTTTGATTGCCCAGGTGAGAAGTGCCCAACAAGACAAAAAAAACAAATACACACACACACACAAAACCACGGCCAGGCTGCGGGGGCTGAACCCACTTAACTTCTGGGGCTTAGGCCCTCAGCCCCCCCCGTAGTTGGCGCAAGTGAGCCTGAGATTACTGCCCACTCCCATACTCACCAATTGGAGATTCTGCAGGGAAGGCCTGAAGTGGGGGTTGTATTACATCTGGGGTTGCTCATCCAGGATTTGGCAAGTGACTGGCTCTTTTGACATCTAATACTCTGTGTCTATGCATGCTGTATATGTATCTGCAAGTGACAAGGAGTGCTGCATCCAGTTAGTTTGGTACCTGTGTTGTGCAAGGACTCAAGGACTCTTTGGACACTGTTGTGCACTTGGCATCACCTTAGTACTCTGCTTCATCGACTAAACTCAGTTTGTCTACCAACAGTTTCTGTGTTTCTCTAAGATCGAGTGGGATCCAAGCACCATGGCAGCCAGCTGAAATACTGTTACAAGGGAACTGTACTAATTTGTCTGGCCCATCCCAGCTAGAGTTTTTGTGTGCTGGGACACAGCTGGAACACTACTGCATGATTATTGAATGGATCCGCAAAGATAAAATAGACTTGCAAAGCCAAATTTTTCTAGTGTATCTTTCTGGAGCTACTGCAGAAGCTCTACTTTAGCAGCTTATTGGAACTGAGGATCCAAACTCTTCCATGCATGTATTGCCAAAAACGAACAGTTATTTGTTTGTCTCAGATGTTTCAGACCTACTACAAGGACTGTGCAAATGGTGTCCCACTGTCCAGCTTGCTTTCAGTCCTATATTCGCTAACCAAGGACTTGCTTTGAGGCTATGATATTCACACCTTCCTAAGAAGCTCTGTGGAGGACTGGACTGAGACCCTTCCAGCCTACCACATATTGTGATCCTATCCTTGAACATTTGCTGCCATGCTATGCACAGACCAATTTGTCATCACCCAGGGTGACCCGCTGAATCATTGTTGACCCAAGTGAAGGAACATCTGTGGGTTTTGTTATTCCTAACCAAACTCAGCCTCAGCTCCAGCAATGTCTGGACATCACTGACAGCAGTAACCAGCATCCCAAAATGTGAGCATCAGTGCTAGATAAGAAGGCTGAACTCAAAAGGACTGGACTCTAAAATTTATATCATATTATGCCAACTTTCATACTGTGGGATGTTACGGACTGTTTCATGAAGAACTGTTTTTAGAACTAATAACCGAAATGTGGATATTATGTTTTCCAATAATGATGTCCATAAATGTTTTTGATATGATTCTTGTCACAATCAGCACTTAAGTATAGGGGAACATCATTCCCCTTGAATCATAATGATGTAACAATGTGTTTGCTGTTTGTATTGTTTGTCATTGGTACATATCTGACGAGGGTGTCAGATTGCTTTGCATGGGGGAGTGTAACCCGGCTGTCATAACAGGAATTACTATGACCCATGTAAAGTGAAGGGGAATAAAGTGCTACATTGGGACTATGATATGTGACCTGCAAAAGTTGAAATAATGTGCTCACGAATTAAAGTGCACTTATAGGGTTAAGTTAGCCAATCCAAGGTTCTGAAATGTTAACAATGTGTATCTTGTCTTGCAATCTGTTTCCTCAATAGTGACTATATGTGTAGGGGCCTGCAGTGGTTGGTTGGGTTCCTGGGCAATGTTTCCCACCCCCAAGGAAAATATAAATAGAAGCTCCAGCTCACCAAACCAGGTTCCATGTCAGAATATCGACAGCAATGTTGTTGACATCCAGGACATTGATGGGAACAATGCCGATGGTCGTCATTGTCCCTGTCAGGAACGGAGTGTTATTTTTGTGGGGTGGGGTTGCCCCCTGTACCCCCATCTCTAAATAACCAACTCTGAGTTGGAGTTGGTTTGGGGTGGGGGCGTAACACCAGAAGACACAGTGCCGGTATACAGAAGACCATCATAGTGATGTGGTGAGATTTGTCGCTGTGATAGTCTTTGCTGTGGAATTGTCATTGTGCTGATGGCACACCCACCAAAAGGCAGTTCTTGTGGTATCACAGTCTGGGGTGCTGTTGTGTGCAACAGTTTAGCACCCATGGGAGTTCTTTCTCTGTTATCAGTTGGAAGAGGCCTGGGGCCCAGGAATGTTGGCAGAGTTCCTAAGTGAGAGTGGCACTAGTTACCTTCAGCGCAGATCTCAGGATCCTCTAGCCCTGGTTTGGGTCTGAGATTGGCGACCATGGTGACCTGTTAAGGACCTACCCTCAAGGAGGGCCTTCTGCTGGCTTCTGCACCTGTTGTCCTGTATTGTTTTAAATGGTGAAGAAGTAGTGGGTGAAATCCATAGCTGGTGGTGAACTATGGCCTAGAAAGGGGGCTTGTGTTTGAATAGCAGAAGACTGACACCAAGGATCTGAACCCCAGAGAGAAGGGACAGACCCAGTTAGTTAGTCATCCACTGTTGCTGTGACCACGTGAGGTGCTGACTCCAACCACATGGAAGCATGGGGCTTGGGGCAGATTGATTGAGATAGCTTATGCCTCATTGTGCTGTTTGTCATCAGAAGGGTATACTCTTTCATATGCCCTCTGCCAAAGACATCAATCAATCATTCTGCTTCATGCAGTGCCAGGTACAACCCAATTCCCTAGTCCCACTTTCTGTTGCAAGGGGCACCAAGATAACTGCTTATATCTCTGTATGTCACCTTTGGAGTAAATGAGGAATTGAATAACAAAAAGTAATGTGCTAGAAGGAACCCTGACTGAAATGTAGATATGTTAAAAGTAATTCTGCTACTAATCAGAATCAAACCCTTCACAGGCTGGTCTGGGACATGTACAGTAACTGTTATCACCACCAGATTAACTAGGGACGAGAAATCTATTTATTATCACTCTGAACTTGAATCCTCATCCAAGTGCACATCTAAATTCTGGAAAACGTTACAGGAACTACAAGATCACAGCTCTCTAGCCCGTTCCCACAAAAAATCTCAAATGGTGTCTCCTCCACCACTGACAAACAGGAAATCCTTGACCTCTTTAACTACCATTTTCCACATCAGGCTTAGCCTTTGACACTTCACTGGCTAACAGTCTCTGGGCGCAACTGTGTAACCTTAGCCCTATTTCCCCTGACCTAGTTTCAGCCACCAAATGCAAAGCCTTCTCATTTGGCCCTGCTATTGTGAAGCAGGTAGAGGACCTCCTACTTCAATTGGACACTAGGAAGAGTACAGGCGCAGATCTCCTTGAGCCATACTACCTTAAACTTGGCTATGTCTTGTCCCCCCCACCAATCACTCACCTGTTTAATATGTCCCCTGCCCAGGGTACCCTCCCTTTTATACAGAAGACAGTCCATGTTATACCACTTTTTAAATCAAGCAACGCTAGTGATCTAAACAATTACTGTCCAATATCTCTGCTTCCTATTCTATCTAAGTTACTTGAAAAGGTGGTTAATTCCCAGCTTAGGCAGCATCTAGAGGACTCTGACCTGCTAAACCCAGCCCAATCTGTTTTTGGCCCCGTCATAGCACTATCTCAGCACTTGCTAAGATCACAAATGATTGGCTGAACGCCCTCGATGCCAGAAACTATGTATGCGCCCTGTTTCTTGACCTTAGCAAAGCCTTTGATACAGTGGATCACACCCTGCTTTTGGCCACATTGAGGAATATTGGTGCTAACAATCTGGCCTAAAATGGTTTTCTAACTACCTCACCAATCGTTATCAGTAGGTCAAGGCAGGGGGTGACCTCTACCCTAATAAAACCCTTCCAAGAGGTGTACCTCGAGGGTCCATTCTTGATCCACTTTTATTTGCCAGCTTAAACACTGGAATCAAGTCAACAAACATTCACCTATTTGCTGATGATACAGTCTTATAAATAGCCAGGCCTACCCTGGAGCTCGCGTGTAACCACCTCCAAATCGAATTTAATCATATACAGAAAAACCTTTTGCACTCAAAGCTCCTCTTAAATGCTATGAAAATGAAGGTTAGGATTATCACCCTATCAGTGAATGCCTCCTTACCCTGCACCCCAGGGATGGTCCCTCAAATCCCCACCCTGCTTGGTGAGCCGCTGGATGACGTAGAATCCTTTAAATACCTGGGAGCTTGGATAGACTTTAAAAATCATTTAAAGTCTGAATAGAAGAAATTGCAAAAAAACTAAAACAGAGGCTTGGGATTTTCTTTAGAATCAGGCATTTTCTAACTCATGAGGGGGAAAAAAAGGTTAGCATAAACAATGCTCATGCCTCTCCTAGACTATACCAATTTCTTGTATGGGCATAGCTCGAGTGTGGCCCTTTCCAAATTTGACTCCCTATATCACCGGGTACTTAGATTTGTTACTGAAGGCTCCTATTCTACACATCACTGTACCCTTTACACTACCATAGGATGGAGCTCACTTTGCCTCAGGAGACAAAAGAATGCAGTGTTCTGGACATATAGAGCCATTATTAATAAGCTGCCACAATACATTGAGGACTGCCTGCCTGTTTGCAATCCTGATACCTACCTTTTAAGAAGTCTCTCTTATGTTTCTCTCTTGATCCCTAAAGCTAGAATGCATTTCAGCAGAGCAGAAATAAGCCACGCCCTCCCTGTTCTTTGAAACAATGCATAAAAAACACTTCAACTTGCTTCCTCAGTTTCACCGTCCCTCTTCAGAAACTTGTTTTTGCGGTCTTTTAAAGAGACATGCAACTGCTTCTGTCAATGACCCCATAATTTTCTAGCCCTGCTTATCCCCATTGTTCCCTCATTCACACATATAAGTCCCCAGTCCCTTCCCTAATTTTTGCATCAGGATTCACCTCTGTCTGTCTTGTCTTAATGTACTGCCCCAGTAATTGATGTTCTTACCCTTCCCCTGGCCTTCTTACCTCTTCTACATTATTTTATACCCATAGTGTAGATCCTGCATATATACTGCTTATACTCTGTGTATTTTCTTGTATATTACACCTGACTATTTTGTAATTTTGACCTGTCTGTATAGTGTACAAACTTATATGCTGACATGGATGCCTTCCACGCTATGTACTCATTGTATATATCTGTATGCTGTTTGCCAGTGAAGCTCTGTAAATGTATCATGTTGCCTTTTGCAAACCTCTTCCAGGTCCATCTTGAAAATGAGTTTATTTCAATGGTGTTCCACCTGGTAAAATAAAGATCTGAATGATTGGTTGATTGATTGCTTTATCTGGGCCCAAAACCGGGAACTGCATCTGCAGACTACTCTCTACCACATGCTGTGTGTGCATCAGCCGGTAAATAAATTGTTGGTGTTTAGCAAAAGTGTTTTCCCTCTGTCTGAGTGGTTTACTGAATGGGTATAATGTTTAAAGCAATTGCAACTGCTGATACAAGTAAAAGCAGTTATGGGACATCGCTGAGAGAAATGGCGGCTTTGTAAGCAGCTCCTAGGCTTGACTACAGAAATTACCATTCATAAGCCCATTTTCCAGCACACAACAAAGAAAAAACAGTGCCAAAAGTAGGAATAGATGGGGCCAACCCACAAAACCCAGAAGAGCTCCTCAAGATGATGGGGCCCCAGCAATTCACCCTCGTGGGCATCTGACTATATGATCAGGTCAGAAAGGGAAGATGATACAAGAAAGAACTCAACCTTTGGCAGATTCAGCTCAGAAGCTATACTAAAGACACTTCAAAGAATTGACAGTATTGTAGCAGAAATAGAGATTTTAGAAAATTGGAGCGACACACCATAGCAGTGGAAGAAGCTATATCAGAGTTGTGGGACCGGGGCTGAATAGTACTCTATCTTTCCAAAAGGGAAAGGGAAAAAAGAAAATAACAGATCAAGCTGAGGATACAGATGCAAGGGGGAAGAGGAAAAATCTACATTTCTTTGGTTTTCCAAAGGATGCAGAGCAGTCCAATATAAATGAAATCCTAACTACAGTGCTTGGCTCCAAATCAAGTTAGGACTACCTGGAGACTTCTTGATCAAAACTGAGAGAGCACATAGAGCCCTGAGACCCAAGCCAAAACTGGGTGCCCCCCTCCAATCTATTCTGGCCAAATTCCTAAAATATCCAGTGAAGGAACAGCTGCTACAAAAAAACTTGGGCAAAAAAGGGGTTAAATATTAATGGGCAACATGTGTGTTGAAGGAATGAGGGGTTATAAAGGCTATGAGAGACAAACAGATCAAAGCCCAACTATGGTACCCAGCCAAGCTTCTTGTGCACATGGAAAAGGGCCCAATCTTATATTGTCTGGAGGCTGAGGCTATGAGACAGTGTATGCTATGAGACAACTAAGCTCTGGAAACAAATATATTTACTCTAACTTGTGACAGTTGCAGTTCATGAAAAAGAAATTCATCGGGGGCACTTGTTGACAGTTGCTATTGCAACAAGTATTGGAACAGGAACAGAATAGATCTAGGTGGACCTAAGAACAGTGAGGGAGCTTCAGATTGAAAGCTTAAAATAAAAACATATACAGTAAATTGGGCACCATTTGCTAGTCATTGTGCTGTGAAGTAAAGGCAGCACATAACTACTTAATAATGGGAAAAGTACTTTTTTTGGAAATATGCTTGGTCAGCATCTAGTCACATGACCAGGAACTTACTTTCTGCTTCATGGACTATTTAAAGAGTTCCCAGAGTGAGTGGGCATGGGTTCAAGTAGGACAAGCACAAGGTCATTGCACATGGAGACATGCACAGAGACATGCATGTCTGTGCACATGTCTTGTGCATTCTGAGTGGACTGGAGGACTGGGGCCAGTATACTATAGCAAGTAAGCAAGCTTATAGCATTTGAATGATATTTTATCTCCAAAGTAGGTCTAAAGGTTTCTTAAAGGACATCTGAATAGAGGGGGAAGCACTGAGCAGCATTGGGACTGTTAACCAAAGAGAACTTATACAGCTGAAATACATTAGTAAGAAACAAACAACAACAATGGAGGCCTATAACCCCTTGGAAGACTATTTGACCATTCCTTGCAATGATGGTACTATAGTAAAATGCTGTAGTTGTTTTATGTACATGACTAGAGAATCTGAGACTACCGACAGAAGTGTTATATGCCAAAAATGTATAGAAATGGGAAAACTGATGGGAGAAGTAAACTCCTTAAGGGAATGAGTCAAAGGAAACACTCTCAAAGAAAATAATGCTATGCCAAAGGAAAAAAGGAAAAGGGAAACACAAGTAGAAGGTGATCCATGGGAACCAGAGACTATATCAGAAAAAAAAAACAATTGAAAATGAAGCAGATGATGACTGGACAGTGGTACGAAATATGCCAAAGAAAAAAGGAAGGACAGCAATGGGCAAAAAGGAAATCCCTTTAACAAACTGATATGCCCTTTTAAGAGAGTCAAATGAAAATGAACAGGAGTCAGTAGAGGCTAAGGTACTGGTAATCAAAGATTCAGTCCTGAGAAGAACAGAGTCAATTATTTATGGCAATGCCAAAACAAACAGGGAGGTAAACTGTTTGCCAGGGGCAAAAATAAAAGATGTGCAAAATATCCTACCAAAGGTAATTGAGGCCCAAAGACATTCACAGGCTGAAGTAGTTCATGTAGGAATTAATAATGTCAGGAAAGAACATGAGAAAGACATTGTGGATGAAATCATGGACTTACGTAACGATATTAAAGGTTTAGGCCAGAGGGCAGTAGTTTCAGGCATTCTGTCCATTCTGAAAGGTCAGGAGAAGAAAAATAATACCATTCAAAGGATTAATGCATGATTGGGAAATAAATATGTAAAGGAGGGAGTTAAATTCACTGATACTTGGGAGTCATTTTTTCAGAAAAAAAACAGTTATATGCAAAGGATGGCTTGCACCTCAGCAACTTTGGAACTAAAACCCTAGCAGCTATGAAAAATAAGAATGTACCACCTGAAACGTTAAACTAATAACTGAGGAGGCAGAGAGCAAACAGAAGGAAAACAAGGTCAATAAAAAATAAAAGCTACAAAAAAAAGAGCAACAGCTCATATGGGGTTACATTGTCTATCGATAAATGCAAGAAGTCCAAAAAACAAAAAGGAAGAACTGGAAGGACTACTAAAACTAATGGGCAAAACCAAAATAGTATGTATCCATAGTATGTATCATGGAGACTTGGTGGACTTAGGAAAGAGGGGCAGGGAAAGGAAATACAGGGATATAATTTATACCATTTAGATCGGACACAAAAAGGAGGAGTAGCATATATATATATATATATATATATATATATATATATATATACAAACCAGTTACAGTCAAATCTAATATCAGATAAAATTAAAAAGCAGTACAGTAAAACTGAATTGATGTGGATTAAAATAGGTACAGGAAGAGACAAAACTATTATCATGGGATTATGCTACAACCACCAAAATGGGAAACTGAAATAACCAAAGAAATAATAAACAAACTTGACAGAACTTGACAGAGCTTATGAAATAGGATGAGTTGTATTTGTAGGAGATTTAAATTATAATAACATAAATTGGAACAAAATGGAAGCTACTAAACCATGTAGTGGTGCATTTTTGAAAGCTGCTATGCAACTGGACATGAAGCAACACATAACACTACCAACTAGAGGAGAAAACATCTTGGACATAGTATTAACCACAGATGAGGTAAACATTACAAATTGTAAGACCCAGGCACCACTGGGAAATAGTGACCACAATACAATATATTTCAGAATAGAGGAGTATATCACAATAAAAAGTGAAAGAAGAGAGATTTACAACTTTAATACAGCTAATCAACAAAAAATACAGGAAGACAAGGCCACAATAAACTGGGAAAGTGGGAACTGGGAACAAGCACTGAATAATAAAACAACAAGTGAACTGTGGGAGATTATCAAGAAGCAGATTTTCACCGTTTGTGATAAACATTTAAAGAAAATTAGAAAATATAATAATAGAGGTGTAAAGCCACAATGGCTCACAAACAGTGCAAAAAACTAATAAAAACTAATAGAAAAAAGAAACTGTATAATGAATATCTCAAGAACAAAATGGCACAACACTTGGAGAAATACAAAACCAAGCTAAAACAATGCAATAATAAAATCAGGAATAATAAACAAAACATGGAAAAAAGCTAGCAAGTGATGCAACAAAGGATAATAAGAAGTTCAATGGATATGTAAATTCCCTATGAACCACAAACAGTGGTGTTCTATAACCTCTAATAATCAGCAAATTGAAGACTCCAAATTAATGGCTGACATTTTTAATACATACTTTAGATCTGTATTTACACAAAGTGAGACACATGTAGAAGATATACCAGAACACACTAGTATAATGGAGCAGATTACACTAGATAGTATAAATAACAAAATCTAAACCCTAAAATGTACATACTCATCAGGTCCAGATAACATATCTTCTAAAATGTTGAAATTATTAGCCCCACAAATAGCTATTCCACTAAAGCTATTATATAAGCAAGCACTAACAAAAAACGAAATCCCAGGTGGCTGGCTATCAACTATAGTGGTACCAATCCACAAAAAGGGAAGCAAAACTAACTATGAAAATCACTAGCCTATAAGTCTTACCTCGGTGCCAGGAAAGATTATGGATTCAATTCTTAAAGACATAATTATTCAACAATAGGAAGGGATGCCTGCAAAGATAGGCAGCAGCATGGTTTTACAGCAGGGAAGTGCTGCATATCTAATCTACTTTGTCTTTACGAAAATATATCATCCGCATTGGATAGGGCATTATCAGTGAATTGTGTACTTCTGGATTTTGCAAAGGCTTTTGATAAAGTACCACACAAAGCCATTATACAACAACTAATTAATATAGATGTAAACCATAAAATTATGGCATGGATTAAAAACTGGCTGAGTGGAAGAACTCAAAGAGTTACTATAAAGGGATGCCTCTCTGATCCAGTTTGCATGACTAGTGGGTGCCACAGGGCTCTGTTTTAGGACTATTGTTATTTCACATTTTATATCTGACATGGACAGACTTTTAACAAGCAGGATAAGTAAATATGCAGATGACACAAAAATAGCAAGAGTCATAAATTCACAGGAGGACATTGAGGCTCTACAAACAGAACTAAACAACATAGGCAAATGGGTGGTGTCAAGGGGTATGAGTTTTAACACAGAAAAGTGTTGTGTAATGCACATAGACCATCAACAAAAAGAACACATATTTTTTTTAAATGGACTTCCCCTAAGTGAAACAACAGAAGAAAAAGACTTAGGCATAACAATAACAGAGAAATTAGCTTATGATAGCCATTCTGACAAGTAAATTAGTAAGGCTAAAAGGCTGCTGTGGACTGGCAAAATAAATTTGAGAAGTAGGGAAGAGGAGATGGTGATGCCTTTATACAGGGCATATGTGAAACCATTACTGGATTATGGGAGACGGGCATGGGGTGCTATTACTAAGAGGACTGAAAATTGGTTAGAAAGAGTCCAAAGACAAGCTACCAAAATTATATATAATTTAATGGACTTGTCATATAATGAATGTGGTCAAAAGTGATACATTGCCCGAATCCAAGCTCTCATCCCTCCAGATGATCTGCTCACACTGGTGCATGCTTTAGTAACTTCCAGGCTGGATTACTGTAATGCCCTGTACCTTGGGTTATCTGGAGGCAATCTCCGCAGACTGCAGCTGGTGCAGAACACAGACTCTAGACTCTTGGCCAGGGTAAGGAGGTGTGAACATATTACCCTGACACTCCGTGAGCTGCACTGGTTGCCAGTCAGGTGGAGAATTGTCTTCAAGATATGGCTCCTTACCTGTAAGATCCTGCATGATGGGGTCCCGCCTATTTGCAAAATCTCCTTGACCCTTACCGCCAGACCCGGGTGCTGTGTTCCACTGAGGGTAGCCTCCTGGGGGTTCCCAGGGCTAGGTTGTGGCACTCAGGGGATAGTGCATTTGTGGTAGTCGCACCAACCCTGTGGAACTCCTTGCCTGATTATTTAAGGTGGGTTCCCTCGGTGGAAGCCTTTAAAAGGGGACTGCAAACTTACTGGCTTTTATAACGTGAGTTTGTTTAATGGATAAAATGGAATTTGTATTTATATTGATTTTATTATGTGTGTTTTGTGATTTTTAAAAATTGTTAGCCATGTGCTTTTATTGTACAGTACCCAGAGTCTCAGGAATTGGGCACTTCATAAATAAAATTATCTATCTATCTATCTATCTATCTCTATCTATCTATCTATCTGTCTCTAGAAATTAAACCGTATGCCACTAGAGACAAGAAGAATTAAAGGTGATATACTCTTATGTTACGAGATTATGCAGGATAGTTACCTAATACACAAACTTAACTTAGAATTCAAAAGTGATAAAATGGAGACCAGGGGACACTCATTGCAACTGAGACCAAAAAGATTTTTCACAAACAAGAGAAAAGCTTACTTCACATAGAGGGTGGTTAATCCATGGAGTAGTTTACCTCTAGAGATTATAATCAGTAAAGATAAAAAATGGTTTAAAAAACACCTTGACAACTATATACTAGCTGGAAACAGATTGTGCAATTATGGGTAATTAGATGGAGTCCATATGGGCATATCGCCTTCTTGA
This sequence comes from Neoceratodus forsteri, assembly GCA_016271365.2. Lineage (NCBI taxonomy): Eukaryota > Metazoa > Chordata > Ceratodontiformes > Ceratodontidae > Neoceratodus > Neoceratodus forsteri. The sequence continues at coordinate 1,010,991,608 of CM028129.1, read as the reverse complement.
CTCCTATAACCTTAGTATGAACCTTAGTATATGAGACACCTATGCCCACTAGTAAATATCTTTCCATGGTAGGTGTAGAGTCTCCTAAATTGCCAGGGGATGTCTAAGACAAGGAACTGCAGCAACCAGCATGGGCAGTGGCAGGAAAACAAGCAGAAGCCTAGGAGAAGAAGACTGTGATGACAGCCAGTACACTGACAGTGGACCTTAAAAAGTGGATGAAAGGCCTGATGCAACAGCAGCAAGGTCAGTCTGACAGTTAACTACTGAACTCTTATATTTGCTGCTAAAATGGGAAGAAAACTTGACTGCCATTTGTACTCACTGCCATAGGTGCCTCTTCACTTGTTTCCCACTCTTAGTGCACTTAGGTTAGCCTGTAAAACAGACAGCAAGGCAGCTCCATTGTGTAATGCTCACTGTCCAAAACATGACATGGAGACACTGAACATGCAACAGAAAACCAGAATTCATCATTCCTTGACTGACCCTGCTCTCAGCAGAGATGGGCGAACAAACTGAAACGATTCCCCTGCAGTACCAATTAAGCTTACCAGCGACTGTATCAGTTCAATGCCAGGTGGACATTTCAGGATTTAATTACACCACCCTCGCATGAGTGATATTCTGAAGGCATCATGCTCCCCCCAGGACCCCAAGACTCCCTACTACCTAGGCTGAATATGCCAGGTATGACATTAGCATGACTACCAAAGGTGGTGTTTGGGTGGAAAGGGAAGGGGGCAGTGGAGCTACACTGTGCAGAGATAAGCAGCTACTCGCTGAGCTGCAAGAAGCAAAAAGACACTGTGAAAGATCATAGCCCAAAGACATACCCGGTAGCAGAAAAATGAAGACTTTTTTTTTTCTCAGGATGTCCACAGTGCAGAAAACATAACACACTGCTAGGGACAGTGGTGCAAATGAGATCAGGAGGGTGCTCATGGGACACAGAATATGGTAAGCTCAGAATATAAGCAGATCTGATAGGATTGGCCATAATACTAAAAGAAATTGACTATGCCCATAAGAACTGTTGTTTTCACATACTAATGCTGGTTTGTGTTTTTGTGGGAGGAAGGGCTAACTTGGCTTGATTTACAGGGGGATCTGCTTAACATATGATACAATGGTGGGGCAGAGATGGGGTGGTTCTGAGTGGTGAGACAGAAGGTGGGCTGATATGATTTAAAGTGTGCTGGGGATGGGAGGGAGGGGACGGGTATTTCAGGTTGCATGGAAACACAACCAAAAATAGACATTATGGCTAGATCCCAGCAAATTACCTGGAGAGACTCAGGTTACAGTGTTTCCCAAGGGAAAAACCACATGGGGTTCCATGTGAGGCAAAATTCTGGGGCAGGACTGTTCTGGGCATCCCAGGGGTTGCATGTAACCCAGCTACTCTGCAGGGCCACCCCCAAGTTGGAGAGGGGAGACATTTAATGGGAAGTCTCCAGAAAGGAAAGGAGAGATTCCTTCCCGGGTTCTTCAGAACCTTGGTGCTGGCACACAAAGAGCCTTATACCCACACCAAGGGGGTGGGGACCTAGTGTCTACCCATTTGAGTTGGTATTTTTTTTTATGCTTCACATTTTGTTGTTAAATGAATTGTTTTTGTGGTTTCTAAATGTTATTGTTACCTGTATGTTAGTGCATCATAAAAGACAAAAATTAGAAAGCAAAAGAGTAATTATGGCACTTATCAAGCAGACTGTTGGTTTATACCAGGGCCACTCACCGGGAAGGTTGGCTAGCTAGTATGACAGATTAGTTCAACAAGGACCCCTTACCCCCTCACAAGGCAGTCTAATTTGCCATGATACAATGCAAATAATCCTACACAGGGGACTCAACTACAGTAGCATTTTAAAGTAATGATTTCTAATTGCTGATCTTAAAGTGTCAACATACAACATAAAAAGGTCTAGGGTTAGTGGTTAAAAGGGCAAGAATCCTCAGGGAACTGAGAGGGGATTGATGCAATACAGGGCCCCTGTAAGAAACCAGGCTGTCCCCTCAACAGCACTTTTTTTTATTTTTATTTTATTAGTCTCTAGGATTACAAATACCTTGAGCAAATGCTGCTCATTTGCAAAGATTCCACATCAAAGGAAAGACATGCCCTTGGTTTTGGTATAATTTAGGACAAGCTTGTTAGATTTGAACCATTCTTCGACATGACTAAAGTCTCTCTGTAACTGACTCTCCAGCAGTTTTATGTCATTCTGGTTAGTAAATAGGACTGCATCGTCCATGTAGAGCAGTATTTTCTGGTGGCAAACACTAGGGAGGTTATTCAAGAAAAGAGAGAAGAGAAAAGGGCCAAGTATTGATGCCTGTGGAACTCCAGAAAGGACAGGTTTATCATCAGAGGTGACACCGGCAACTCTAACATGCTGGACCCTTACCCGAGGTAGCTAGCGAACCAGGGCAAGGCGTCATTGGAGAGCCCGATGGTTGACAGTTGCCTAAGTAGAAGTGGGTGGTTAATGGTATCAAAGGCCTTAGTAAGGTCAATGAATACTGCCCCCACACAGTTACCTTGGTCAAGGGTGGTATTTATGAGTCGTGTAAATTCCAGCAGTGCGGTGGTGGTACTATGCCCTTTTCTGAAGCCGTGTTGTTCTGGGCATTGGATGTCATACTTGTCCAGGTACTCGGCTAGCTGGTCTGAGACTATACGTTCAAGTGCTTTGGATAAGAGGGGGGAGGATGGAGATAGGCTTGTAGTTGGTGTGCAGAGACTTGTCTCCACTTTTGTGGACTGGTGTTATGGTTGCCTGTTTCCAGAGTGATGGGAACTGGCCCAATCTTAGGGAAAGGTTGAAGATCTTAGTCAGGGTTAAAAGGATATCATCTAGAACTAGTACCATCAGCTTCAGATCAAGTCCATCGCCACTGTACCTAGCTTTGGAGATGGTCATGTAAATATAGGATCTGGCTGTGTGCATGGGACCTCCTTGAAGAAAAACTGTGCAGCTTTGTGTACATGGGATGCTGTGCCATAGGGGGTGCTTGAGGAAGGGGCATTGAAGAAGTCCAGTGGGAGGACACTGCTGAGGTTTGAGAATGCATTACTAAAGGTGTTGGCAATAATGCCAAGTTTTTGCGTAGGTGTACCATTGATGTTAAGCATTGTAGGAGGTGTTTTAGGATCCATGCCTGTGAGGTCTTTCATATTATTCCAGAATCGTTCCCATCACCCCAAGAATTGGTCAGTGATTCTCTGAAATATTTGCTTTTGGCATTCCGTATTGCACAGATGCAGTTATTTCTTGCGGTTCTGTATTTTTGTAGATCCCCTTGCGTGGATGAGGCATGAGCACAGTACCAGAGGTGGTCCCGTAGTTTGAGCTGTGTTATGAGCTCAGAGGTGATCCATGGGTTGGGTCTGCCTTTGACCTTCATCTGTTTGAGTGGAGCATAAGTATCACAGGCAGCAGTAAAGTGGTAGATGAAGAGTTCCAAGGCTTTGTCAGCATTGTTTAATATGCCAATAATAGCCTACTTAAAATTGCAGTAAGAAGAAGTTGGGTGGGGCAGGTTATTGATTCCTCTCACTCCAGAGCCGATAGGGCTGCAGTCAAAGAATTTGGGATAAAAATATTGTAAATTACCAAAGTTACAAGTCTGCATTTGCAAAATGTAACATATGCTCATAAATGTGTTGGTTTATAATATTTTTACACCAAATTTTCAGCATAGCCTTGTTATGACCCTGCCTTATGAAGACAGGCAGGCAAAGGGCCCAGTTCTCAAAGCTCCCAGGGTAGTGCAAGGGACTTGCATTCCAGTGATTGGCGCAAAGTGCTCTTGCACCAAATGATGCCCCGGGAGTGATTCAAAAAGGCAGTCTATGTCAACCACAGGCTGCCTGCCCCAAACAGGGCTTGCACTGCCTATCAACCCAAAATTTGGCTGTGACACAGCGCTAGGGGGCATGTGGCAGATGCAAGCTGCCACATCCCCCAATGTACAATTCTCAGAACTCTCCCAGAGGAGCCGGCCTATCGGTGCAGCGGTTGGATTTCCGCATGTGACGCCGGCGACCCGGGTTCGGGAACGGACCAGGGTTGCTGGAGGGCTGGCTGGGGGAGAAGGATGGAGCATCCTAGGGACTGCTCTCCTTCTCCAGGAGGAGGGTGGGGAAGTGCCCGGAGCATTGATGACCCCTGGCGGAGGCCAGGAGTCACATAGCTACTGGCACTGGCATGTATAGGAGGGGGGCGGACGCAGGTGTCATTGCACGACCCCGCCTCTCGGAAAAATGGAAAAAGCCAGCTGCCACTAATAAAGCTTGCCATGGCTTCAATTTGCTCCCCAGGCCAGCCCTCTGACCTAGTTTGAAGACTGTGGCATGCGAGGGCATGCGAGGGGAGTGCCGCAGCCCTGCCATGGGGGGCAAGCCATGGGTGTCGGAGGGCCCGAGGCCGATTTGGGGAGTAGAAGCCCGTGGCCCATGATCAGGCTGAAAAATACATCAGGCAGCAGGCAGCTTGGGGTGGAAAAAGAATAAATAGAAAAAAAAAAAAAAAGAACTCTCCCAGAGGGTGACATTATAAGTACCCTTAGACCAGCCTGAACTGGTATAAGGGTACTCAGATGTTTCTCCTCTGGAGACATGTCTGTCTGTGGCAATGTACTGTAGGAGGAGGCCTCCCTTCCCTGATTCCAAATGTGACCCCTAATAAAATAAAATAATTATGCCCCTATCCCTGGTATTATTGCATATGGCACTGGGTCTAAACAGAGCCAAGAAGAATAGCATCATCATGGTGTGCGCTGCAATAACGATTGCCAATTTTTCTTTTGGGGGGCCCCCCCTGACACAGGGGCTCTGCCCCCCCACCCCTCGACTTAAGGATTCCCACTCTGGTGGAGAGTGGATCATGGGGAAAGTTACATTTTTGGGGCTGTGGAATACCATTTCCATGGCCCCTTGTGAAAAAAACCTCAGTCCCGATAGAAGCAAAATGACCAGAGACCAGGATTAGAACCTTTGTCTCCAATGCCGCTAGCCAAGCTGTTCGATGCCCCAGCCCTCCACACCACAGGAGCAGCTCAGCTGGCCTCCCATATTCTGGTGCTCTTGAGGTGTACCAGCACCACAGACAGCGACCTGGGGAGCACTTCCTGAAAGTGCAGTATATCCCCTCTAGCTGTCCGTGGTAGCACTACACAAACTAGCACCCTGTAGAGTGGTGCTATTCATGAAGCGCTCTTCTAACTGGGTACCATTGTGTATACCTTCCGTGACATGAGCCCCTACTATAATAAAGTAAATTTGCCACTGTCTCTGGATTTATTGCATCCCCCCACCCCAATCCCTGAAGTGACCCCATTGTATGATATGTAACAATGACCCTATCCCTTGTGGTTTAGTGGTCCCCTGCCCCCACCTGAAAAGGTAGTGCCCACCACTCCACTCCCCCCATCCTGAAACAGAAGAGCTGGCATCAGCACAACCCTCCTCTCACCTCCGCGGTCATTGTCAACTCAACTGTCACTGAGCGGTAATGTAAAGTGTACGCGTGCTGTATGCATATACTTTATATTATCGCTCAGAGACAGCTGAGTTGGCACCAGCCACGGAGGTGAGAGGAGGGTTGAGCCAGTGCCAGATCTTCTGTTTTGGGATGGGGTGGAGTGGCTTGGTGGGCACTACCTGTTGGGGTTGGGGTGAGGGGTCCACTAAACCAACAGGGATGGGGTCATTGTTATATATCATACAACAGGGTAACATCGGGGATTGGGGAGGGGGAAGCAATAAATTCAGGGATGGGGGCATATTTATTTTATTATAATAGGGGCTCTCATCGGGAGGGGGGATGCAATAAATCCAGGGACAGGGACATATTTATTTTATTATAATAAGAGCTCACATTGGGAGGGGGGAGGCTAGGGACCTGGGACTAGCTAGAGCAGTGCACAGCTTCCCCACAGCTTATGGCAGACCCTCCGAATGTGCCCTTTGTTTGACACACTGCCAGGGTTGCCGGACACACCGTGAGATTTTGCCTCTGGGACCCTGCCCAATACAGAATCAGGTGCAGGGTTCCTGGTGCACTGGACTTTGATGCAAGCTGCATGTGATAGCAGCTTGCATCATTCTAAAAGCTCTTTGAGAAACAAGCTCAAAATGTTCAACTCCTGGATTAAAGCTGTTTTTGCGCAGGGATTGCGAAATCAATTTTCGGGATGCAAAAAACACATTTTGGGCAGGAGTTGAAAAATGACAGCTGTCACATTCATGAGGTGCTGTGGAGAAATGGCTATGTGGAAAATTTGGGGTAAAAATATTGAATATTACCAAACTTATGATCCTGCATTCGCAAAAATGAACGTAGGCTCATAACGTTTTTTTGTTTTGTAATGTTTTTACACCAAATTTCCAACATAACCTTCTTACGACCCCACCTCATTAACAAGGGCAGAGAAAAGTTTCAACTCCTAGCCAAAAGGTGATTTCATGTAGGGACCGTGAAATCACCTTTCAGGATGTAAATAAAACATATTGGCCAGGATTTGAAAAATCACAGATGTCACATTCATGAGGTGCTGTAAAGATATGGCTATGCTGTAAATTTGGGGTAAAAATATTGAAAATTATCAATGCTACTGGCCTGCAATTGCAAAATTTTACATGGGCTCATAACATGGTAGTTTTTTAATATTTTTGCACCAAATTTTCAGCATAGCCTCCTTTTTACCCACCTCATGAACAGGGGCAGAAAAAAATTTAACCGGTGTCTGAAAGATGATTTTGTGTGGAGACCCCAAAATCACCTTTCAGTATGTAAAAATAACATTTTGGACAGGATTTGAAAGATGACACCTATCACAGTCATGATGTGCTGTAAAGATATGCCTATGTTGTGAATTTGGGGTAAAAATATTGAAAAGTATCAAAGTTATGAGCCTGCATTCACAAAATTCAACATAGGCTCATAACTTTATGTTTTTCAATATTTTTACACCAAGGGCCATATAGTCAAAAGAGTTGAGCCATGCACAATAGGGTTGCACCTGCGCAAGTCCGAAATGCGCCATTCTGCTATATTCAGCAGGAGGCAGTTGCGCCCTCCAAATCATGCTGAGCAACAGTGTAATGATAATGAAGGCATGTGCGACCGAAGGGGGAGGAACCATGCATAAACTGCACAGCCCGATATTCAGCCCGGGCCGTGCAGAGTTATGCAGGTGCAACCCCTACCTGTGCTTGCACAAAGTTATGCCAAAGGAAAAAAGGAACAAGTCAAGGGCCACCCACAGGTAGGCTGCCACATTGCAGGGTACAACACAGCAGCAGCCACCTGTGGGTGGCCCTCAACTTGTTCCTGCCACACCTGGTGGTGCCCCCATGCCCAGATCGCGGGCATAACTGTATTTCTCCCAGTAGCCCGATCGCGGGCAGAAGTGTTCCCCCACCCCAAGTAGCCCGATCCACGGGCAAAACAGTATCCCCATCCCTTGAGTAGCCCGATCATGGCATAAGTGTTCCCCCCTCCCCGAGTAGCCCGGATCGCGGGCATAACCTAACCTGCCCCCCATTAGCCCGATTGCGGGCATCAGAACCACCAAGTCCAATATCCTGGTGGTCAGTGGACGAACCATGCCCAATCGCAGTGGCATTCCTCACCCCAAGAATGATATGCCGGGTGATCTAGTGGACCCCCACCCCCACAGCCCCACCACCCGCTCCCCGTCAGCCGGTGGGCGGCAGCACCCACCTGCCTGATGCCCCGCCGCCCACTGACTGACAGCTCGGTAGGGCTGCACATCCATGTGTTCAGAGCATGAGCCAATGGGCGTGCAACCATATCTAAGTCAGTCAGATATGTGAATGAATTCATTCACATATCTGGACTGACTTATATGACAGTTGCACGCTCACTGGCCCGTGCCTGAACCAATGAGTGCAGTCCTGCCAAGCTGTCAGGCAGTGGGTGGCAGGCGAGGTGGGTGCTGTCACCCGCCGGCTGGACGGGGGAGCAACGGGTGGTGGGGCTCCGTGGGCGGGTGGGGTGAGGGTCCACTAGATCACCAGGAATATCATACTTGGGGGTGAGGAATGCCACCCGCAATCAGGCTCCATTCGGTCCACTGGACCACCAGGATATTGGACTTTGGGGGTTCTGATGCCATGATCGGGCTAATGGGGGGCAGGTTAGGTTATGCCCATCGGGCTACTTGGGGGGAGGTAGGAATACTTATGCCCGCGATCGGGCTACCAGGGGAGGGGGAACACCTTGCGCCCATGATCGGACTACTCGGGGAAGGGGGATCACTTATGCCCACGACCGGACTACTCAGGGAAGGGGATACTGTTTTGCCCACGATCGGGCTACTCGGGGGTGGGGAATACTGTTTTGCCCACGATCAAGCTACTCCGGGTCCACTGGACCAACAGGGATTGGAGTCATGCGTCCTCATTGGACGTAATGCGATCGGGCTGCAGGGGGCGTCGGTCCCGACGGCTGCTGCCTGGCAGGGTGCCAGGCGCAAGTAGTCAGGGATCGGCGCACCTGCATGCTAATGGCATGCAAATGGGGCTGTAATCAGATGCAAATGGACCCCTGTGAGCCTTGCATTATTTATGGCACCATTTGCATGTCACCCTTTGAATATCACAGGTGCTGTGCATGGCGCAATGGAACTTGCGCCACCGCAACTCAATGCTCCATTCTGACCACTTGCGCTGGTGCAGTTCCACTGCGCCATGCACAGTGGGTGTGTCCAGGGGGAGATATTCAAAGAAGTTGCACCATAGCGCAACTCTGTTGAATATCGCCCTGGCCACACCCCTGCGTAACTATTTTGAGCGGCACAGGGGCTTGCGCCACAAAATGGCGCAGTTTGAATATCTGGCCCAAATTTTTAACACAGCCTTCTTATGACCCCACCTCATGAACAAGAGCAGAGAAAATGTTCAACTCCAGCCCAAAAGGTGATTTCAAGCAGGGAACATGAATTCACGTTTCGGGACAGATCTTCCTAACAACAGTGACATTGTTCATGAGGTGGGGTCCCAAAGAAGCCATGTTGAAAATTTGGGCCAGAAATATGTAAAATACCCATGTTATGGCACAAAGTTCAAAACCCCATTGAAATACATTGAACTGCATACCTGTGTCTTCAGTTTGTGGTCCAGCTTTGAAGAGAGAAGACATGTCTGTGGTCAAGAGAGGATTATGGCGTTGTACCCCTAATGGGTAAGTAAGGGATTGGGGGTTCGAGGGTGGATGTTGCGTGAGAGTTGGGTGGGGTAAGGAACAGCTGCAAAAGACATCGATTGACCTTTTTTTTTACAGGAGGAACAAAAGGGAGACCGATGATCCCCAATTGTGACACTGGGGGACTGGGCACCCCCAGTGTCACAGTTATGTGGGGAGACATTGATGGACTTTTTTTTCAGGTAAAGAAAAAGACTGATGATCCCTGATCATGCCACTGGGGATTTGGCACCCCAGTGTTAGAAAAAATGACCGATGATCCCGATCATGACACTGGATGTCGGGCACATCCAGTTTCATTTCCATGTTTGGGGGTGGTTGAGAGGGAGGGTTGGGTGGGGGAATTTATATAATATAACAAAAATGTGTTAATAAATAAGTGCCAGGGTCACGCCAGAACACTGCCCACCTCCACGACCAAGATGGTTGCCACATGCTACTGCACATGCGTGGCTGCTAGCTTATGTGCAGTACAGTACAGCAGCTATCTTAGACATGAAAGAGTGTACTGTATTCTGCTGTGACCACAAGCACTGTGAAATAGTACAGTGCTGCAGTCGGTAAGGACAACATGGGTGGACTGCTTCACAGACACGGAGGCAACTGTGACACAATCCAACATGTTGTTCATCCAGAAGGAATGTGGTATCCTTTTTCTCAGTGATCATAAAAGGACTGCAGGTCTATGCCCAATGCAGCCCTAAAAAGGAGGTATTGCAATCCTTCTCAGAAAAGCCCTCTCCAAAGCCAGCCCTCTGGCACAGTGGTAGTGCTACCACTCAAGGTACTAGCATCACAGGTTCGGGAACAAGCCTGGGCCATCAGAGGACTGGTCAGGGGAGAAAGAGTGAGCATCCCATTTAACACTTTCCTCCTCCAGTGAGGTAGGGTGTCATGTCCCACTGCATTACCACCACTTGGGTGGCCACGGGTGGTGGTGCAGAGAAGTCATGACTTAAGTGGGAGGGACATTAGGACCAAGCCTGCAGATTGGCTGCATCAGGCCCTGCCAGCAGCCAATCCCAATTTGTGCTCCTAGAGGGTGGGTAAGACAGAAAACTGGAAAAGTGAAGTGCAGGACTGGGAAGATGAAGCCTCCACCTGCCCACCACATCCACTACTAGTTTCATGCCACCTTCCGCCGGGGATACCACCAGTCTTCACCTCCTCTGTGGGTGACCAGATGTAGTGGGGAAGAAATGCTGAAGGAGATGAAGGCATACCTGGCACTGATGGATAAGCAAGGAGGACAGCACAGCAGTGTGTTATGGGTGGACTGGTGGTCCCAGATGGACAAATAGGCAAAACGATAAAAAATGACTCTTGGCAGGAGGGATAAGGAGGTCCCTACCTGGCCCAGAGCCAGAGGATAAAAATATGTTAAAAAAAAAGGCATGGACCCGGTGACATAGAGGGCTAAGGTGACCCGAGTTTGGGAATGAGCTCTGGGCACTGGGGGTTGGCTGAGATGAGGAGCTGGGAGAGGATTTAGCAACTGCCATGCAGCTCTCCTCACCCAGATTGGGGAGGTCAGCACCAAGTAGAGGCTTGATGGTTTTGCTGAAGATGGTGCTAGGCCAGGTGGGTGGATCAGGCCCATTCGGACCAAGGCGTGTGTACATGCCTCCAGGCATATGCATGACCTTGCACCGAGACTTCAGAAAACAAGGAGAAAAACACCCTCAGTGAAAGGATAAAGACCAGCCCCTCACAGGCTCTGCATTGGTGGCCACACACCCACTCCAGGACAATGGCGGTAAGGTAAGCTCCGGAGGAGCTGAGTGACAGGGCTGGGGGGTGTCAGTTGGAAGGGGGTAGCTGAGGCGCAAGGAGGAGAAATACAGGATGGACAAAAAAAAAGAAAAGGCTTCTCCAGGCAGGTTGAAGTCTCTTCAATAGATAGAGTATGCAGAATTGCAATAGTTTCCCTACTACAACGAACTAAGGTACTGCATATAAGTAATGTTTACAGCCCTATATCTGCAGAATCTAACTTTTTTGAGGGAGTCTTCAATAAACTGACAGCTTTGCCAGTATGTGATTTCATAATTGGGGGAGACTAGATTTTGGTGAGCAACCCCATCTAGACAGGTCCACAGGAGTGTAGAACTCTAACAGGGCAGCAGCTAAAACATTACAGGCTCTGCAATCGGAATTTGTTTTGTTGGACCCATGACAGGTCAGTCGCCCCAGGGAGAGAAACTACCTTTTTTAACCAACAATAGCTACCCCAGACTGGACAGATTATCCTTCTATTAACCCTTATATGTGGAGGCTACTAAATGTCAAATAGGTCCAGTCACTATATCGGACCATGCCTCAGTCCATGTGGTGGTCAAGGTGGGCCACAGCAAAGAGAGATCCCTTTGGTGATTTGATGCTGGACATCATAGTGATGAACTAATTTTCGCTAGCATTAGAGAAGAGATTTCAACCTATTTAAAATTGTTTTTTTTAACTCTATTTTTGTCCCCCAATGCCTCTTCTTCTCCCTCAACTTCTCCACTCAATCAGAACTCCAAGTGCTGCAAGTGTTACCACCTACATGACTCTCAGGGTCTGCCGTTAGAGCACCTCAGCTAGACACCCTTACTACCTGAAGAGTCCGGATTACCCCCCCCCGGGCTGGGTGAGGACAAGTTCTCCCCTACCTTATCCCTGAAAGTTGCACAGGGAGAGGGCTTTGGCACAGCAGAGTCTGCCCTGAATCTTCGTCGATGGTGGAATGCCTGCTTGCGGGGGAAATCGTCACCTAGGAGAGGTGAAGGATTTTTTCTCCATCCCTAACGCTGGCATGCAATGGGAAGCAAAGGGTCAGGTGCACGAAAAGATGTGCGTCCGCCCCAGTCCCCTGCCAGTGTCGACCCACTATGATGCTGCACTTTTCCCTGTGCACCGACGTCCCCCCAGTTCACCGGGAGGTGGTGGTATTGCGGCGGAGAAAGCTGCAGAACCCCCCCCCGGAGAAGGAGAGCAAGCTGTTGGGTGCTCGATCCTTCTCCTCCCGGCTGACCCACCAATTACCCAAGTGCGTTCCCGAACCCAGGTAGCCGGCGTGGAGCGAGGTGTGGCATCCAGCGCCTCAAGCCTCAGTGCCACTGGGCCAGCTAGCCTGTTTAAAATTTAACACAGGAAGAGACTCAGCACCAAAAATACTATGGGATAGTTGGACAGCAGTGCAACAGGGGTGAATTATTGCATACAGGGCCCACAAGAAAAAAAACAGGAAAAATTAAGGCAGCAGGCTACTAGATCTACAGAAACAGCATAAATGAACAGGTCAAAAAGGTACACTAGCACAAATTAAGTAAATAAGTGAGGAACTGAACCACATCAACCTTAGGGCAATAGAAACTCAGCTCAGTTATACAAACCAAAGATACTATGAGCATGCAAATGAGCTAGCAGGCTGCTAGCATTCCATCTGCATAAAGCCTAGGTAGACATACAGTATACAAAAACTTAGGACAGGGCAATGGCAAACACATTTTGAGTTGTACCCCAGAGCAATAATGTCATAATTTGAACAATGTTATGTCACTTTATTCACAGGAGAGGGTAATCAACCATGAGCATCTAACCTCACAATTTCTAGTGAGGGTACCTTTGCAACAACTGGCAGAGGCATATAAAGTGCTTTTAGACACCCCAATAACAGTGACAGAAACTGAAGCAGCAGCAACAAATCACTCAGCACCAATAGATTTACAGGAGAATTTACAAGGCCTTTACTAAAGATCTCATGCCCCTTATGCACTGTGTATTTGAATCTGTGCAAGGGAAGGTGGACACTCCAACTTGGCAGAAAGCCCTAATATTTGCAATTCCCAAACCTGGGAAAAACAATATGGTCTGCGGGTCCCACAGATCAATTTCTTGACTAAATCAAGTTGCCAATATCGTCACTAAAGTGCTAGCCAATAGGCTTCAAAAAATCATAGGCATGTTAGTCCACCTGGATCAAATGGGATTTATCCCAAAGAGATACTTCCAAGATAACGTTAGGAAATTGCTGAATGCCATGTCAGCCACAGAGAAGAGCAGAGACGCCATAGCAGTGAGTACTATCAATGCTGAAAAGACTGGTGCTTCCTGAACAAAACACTTGCCGCCTTTGGCATAAGGGAACAATTCCAGACCTGGGTAGGGACCCTATTTGACTCACCCATAGCTTAATGGTGTGTTCTCCAAACTGATCTCTATAGCAAGGGGAATAATGCTAGTGTCCCCTCTGTCACCCCTCCTTCTTGCCCTTAGTACTAAACCCCTTACAGCTGAAATAAGAAACTACCAACAAAGTGAAGGGAGTCAGGGCAAATGAAAGAAGTGAAAATTGGTCTCTTTATAGACAACACACTTATCTTTGTCAAGAAACCCATCACAAGAATCTTAAATCTACTCCAAATATTACAGGACTTTGGAAAGGTATCTGGATTCAAGGCAAATCAGGATAAGATAGAGATAATGTTACTTAGTGGGCAGGAAACAGCGTAGCTGCAGAGGGATTGTCCCTTTATGTGGGTAGTCTCACACTTTGTCTTGGAATCCAGATCCCAAATCATGATTAAAGACTATTTTATATAAGACATAAACCACTGCTTCAAATGCTTGATACTGACCTAAAAAGGTAGAATGTTCTCCCCCTTTCCATCATCGGTAGAGTAGAGTAGATGTGCTATGTAGGAATGTCCTACCATGGCTACTTTATCTGTTTGCTTCCCTGCTCATTCAGATTATAACAAAAACGTGGCAAGACCTGAAAAAACAATGGTCCACATTTATTTGTGCAGGCAAGAAACCTTACCTCCCTTGGAAATTGTTACTCCTAGACAGATAGGAAGGTGGGCTGGGTGTACTCAATCCGCCACTTTATTACTGGTCTTGCCAAGCACAGCACTTGCATTCTTTCCTCAGGACAGAAGGGGTACTGGGTTGGGTAGCACTACAAGGTTCGGACATAGTTACTAACCAGGTCTTCAACAAGCTAGATAGAGCAGAGCTAAAAAAATACATAATCCAAGGATGCAGACTTCCTAGCTAGTTTGGCAACAACTATTGCACCAGGAAGCAACCCCTTCAGGCATATCTAGGCTAGCTCCAATTAGATCAGCAGAGAGTTTTACCACAGAGATAGTGGACCCTACGAAAGGTGGGAAAGGCAAGGACTCAGTCAGCTACTGTAGGTCAACTATTAATGGATGACACAGTAAAGTTGTTTGCTATGGTTAAAAATTAATTTAATCTTCCAGTCAAGAATTTCTATTGTTACTTACAGATTAGTCATTACATCACTAAAAGTGCAATGAAACAAAGGCTTAAGAAAACCTTGGGACTGCTCAGAGAACTTGCAGGTAGTTTTCAGAATATAGTTGAGGCCAAGCATTTAGTAATCTTACAGGGCATGCCCCTGAGGAACAGACAAAGAAAAACCTTTCAGCAAAAATGGGAGAAAGAGACCAGCATAGCTATAAATGACAAAGAATGGATGTCCTGCTAGAAAAAAACATAGAACACCACTGCATCCAATGGATGGCATGAACACAGGTGGAAACTGCTCAGTAGCTATTTTAGGACACCCACAATCAGCTCACTTTAGTTTGTAACACTTAGACAAAGGCTGAAGGGAATGCCACCAGTAGGCACACCATGAACCTGTGTCCCTGGGATGCCCACAAACTAACCCAATACTGGAAGGCAGTGGCCAAGGATATAGGGGAAATCTTTGGGACAGAATGACCATACAAAATACAAAATTTGGTGTGGGGCTCCCACTAACAGGACTCCACAATAAAAATCAAAAATGTCTGTTTTCCTTTCTGGTAGCAGCTGCAACAAAAGCAATAACTCAGAGGTTGCTGCATTACCTCTCCATCATCTAGAGACTGTTGGCTGGCAAATTGCAAAGCCATCTTGCTAATAGAATGCAAAACAGCCAAGCTGAGGCGAACCACTGAGAAACTGAAGGCAAGATGGCTTTCATATTTTTCCTTCTGGTACTGGACCAACTAGCAGATTGGCCCTGTGTAAGCAGGGAAAAGTGGAAGAAATTATTAGGCATTATTTTGGATATTAGTATCAATAAATTAGGATACTAGGGGAGGGTTACTTGATCTTGTATCATTACTGTATATAAAATTACCTGCATTGTGATGCCTGATGCAAGATGGAGGCCACGCTGGGTCAGCCACTGAGAGCTACTGAGAGCCAGGGAGTTTAGTTATTTAGTTTATTTAGTTTTAAGTTTTATAGATTTAATAAGTTAAAGTTCATTAGTTTTAACTTGTGATTTGTTTATTAACTGCATTGATTACGCTATTTGGACACTCGATACTCGCTACTTGCTGGAACCAAAGGCTGACTACACCAATCGTACACGCTAATTCTAGCGTTGCACGAATAGAGCTGAAGATCGAGGGATTGGTGTTGGGGTTTTTTTTGACCGATCTGTTTTGGACTTTTACTGACTCTCACCATCATTGCCAGGACCTGTGGAGCTGTGAATTTGTTTTGCTGTGTTTTTTGGAAGAAGTGAAGGAGCTCGGTTGAACTAGCGGGCTCAAGCAGGGCTCGCTGTGGGCAAGTAGTGCTGGGTGAAGATCTGTCTGTGCCTCTGGGAGCTGTGGGAGCTGTGGCCGCCGTTTCAGTCCTCAACCGGGCTGGAGTCGCCTTGTTTATTCCCTAGGGAGCTTGGGGGAAATTGAGGCCTCTCCTAAGCCACCTTAGGGGTCAGCCATTGAGCTGGGTTGCTGAGCTGTCTGTAGCTGCTGGTCATCAACCGATTGGGAGGCGTTTGGCTTCTGTTGGAGAAGGGGTCCGTCTTCATCTGTGATTGTACTCCTGGAGCTCTTTGCCTGTCCTGAGTTTCCTTGGATGTTTTAAGATCGGACTGTGAGGATTTGCTGCCAAGAGGATCGTTGAATGCCATCTAAATTTTCCTTCTTGGATCTAACTTGGCATTGGTGGAGAAACTGACTTGCTCTTCCCTGCCCTGTTCCTGGATATAGGGGTGGTGAGAGTGCTGTGCACACTGTTTTATTCTTCTTTAAACAGTTATGGATTAATTTCTAGACTAATTTATAAAGGGTCCCCCACCATGTGAGAGGTGGTGTTGGAGGTGTACACAATACTTTTTAAATCTTTGGTATACTGGTGATTTGCTGGATTTGCATGCACGTGAGAGGTGCTGCATTGAATGCCACAATACAGATTTATTTTATTTTTGTCAGTTATTTTTAGTTTTTCACTACTACTTTCTGTTGTGGTAGTGAGAGCATCATATTCTTTCAGCCCGGGTTTATTATCCATCAATGTTCAAAGACATTGGACACTGTGTCCTATTGGACAATCTAATGCTTTAACTTGTTATTGTATTTTATTGTTATTTTGGGGTTACATTTTGGGCTGGGGTTTTATTTTATATATTTTGGTTTGGGGTTTTATTTTATATTTTTTCTCCTTTTCGAATTTGTAATATTGTTTGTTTTATTCTGCTCTCCCTCTGTGAGAGAGAGTGGAGGAGTGTTTTTATTCATAGTTTTTGATATTGATAGATTTAATCTTTTGTTTTATATTTTCTTTGTTTTCTTTTTAGTTAATTTGTTTAATTAAAAATGTGTTGGAAAGGTTTAGTGATGGTTGGGTGTTATTCCCCCACCAGGCTCAGGGAATTACGTCCTTTTGAATGTCCACCATTGTCATCCGACACCTATTTTAGGTGTTGCGCGTTGGGCATCTTGAGGAAACGTGGGCGAAGGTGGAGAGCTGGGCCAGGTGAGGGACAGGAAGGGGGAGGGCAGATTGGGGTTTTGGGGTCCAGGAGACACCCTGGGGTGAAATGGAGTCAGGATAGAGGTCACTCCTGTCTTGTCCCCATACCCAAGGGTTCCAATGTTATTGGACAGGTGCCAAGGTCTTCCCCAACAGCTCATCCCACCTTGGCGGTGTTATGCAATGCCAGATCTATTAAGAACAAGACAGCTATTATATCTGATCTTGTTGGATCAACTGATCTGGCTTGCATCACCGAGACCTGGCTGGATGAAAATCCAGGCCCTATATTGGCCTCAGCCACTCCAGCCGGGTTCTTGGTGATACACCATCCAAGGTTTGATCGTAGTGGTGGGGGTGTGGCCATTATGTTTAAGACTGAGCTGGGCCTTGTGGATGTGCCATTGGGAAGTACCAGATCCTTTGAATATATCCTGGGAGAGGGTGTGGGTTGTGGGATTTTCCTCGTCTACCGTCCACCAGGTGATGGTGGAGAATTCCTGCAGGAAATAGCAGACTTCATCGTCGACTTGGTGTTGAGGTTCCCCAGACTGATAGTTCTTGGGGACTTCAATGCCTGGGTTGACGATGAACTCTCGCATTTTGGTCAAAATCTCCTCCAGCTGATGAATACGCTGGGCCTAACACAGGTAGTTACCTCCTCGACCCATATAGGGGGTCATTCACTGGATCTGGTCTTTCTCTTGGGTATGAAGATTGCTGACTTGGGGGTGGAACCTGTCAGTTGGTCTGACCATCACACCATAAGGTTCAGTTTCAGGGCCCCCCCCAATAGGTCTGCCCCTACAGAGATGGTTCAGTACCGCCCTTTAAGGGGCATTAACCCCAGTGACCTAACGGCGGTACTGGATCTATCGAGTTTGTCAGGTGAATGCATGAGTCCAGATTATCTTGTATTAGCCTATAATAAGGCTGTGGGAGATGCTCTGGACAAAATTGCTCCTGTTCGTGTTCGGCCTCTCGCCCTCCCTCCAAGGAGCCCCTGGTTTGATAGCTCCTTGAAGGAGTTAAGGTGAGTTGTCCGAAGGCTAGAGAGAGCATGGCAGAAGTCGGGCCTTGTTGCTGACAGGCTTAGGTTGATGGCACATTATGATAGCTATCAATCAGAAATCACTTGTAAGAAGGCAGAATTCCTGCCCAGAGAGATTTCTGCTGCACAAAATCGACTGGATCAGCTTTTCCAGACCGTGGACAGCTTGTGCAATCCAGTCTGTCTTCAGCCCAAAGAAACCTTTTCTCAGTTAAGATGCGAGGAGTTTGCTCGGTTTTTTGCAGATAAGGTTGCCAGCATCAGGTCCAGCATTAGTCCAACCTCTCCTATGGGGGATTGCAGTGGTTGATGAGAAGTGGTATGTCCTCGGTCTGTCTGGTTAGATTGTCACCGGACGGAGTTCAGGGATATTGTGAAGATCCTCCAAACAATGCGACCAACTAGTTGTAGTTTGGATCCAGGCCCTACACCTCTTTTAGTAGGATGTGTAGAAGTTATCTGCCCAATCCTTGCTGACATTGTCTGGAAGTCTTTGGAGAGGGGGGTCTTTCCTGACCCCCTTAAGGAGGTGGTCGTTCAACCACTCCTTAAAAAATCTTCCTTGGATCCAGATTGTCTAGTTAACTACTGGCCTATCTCTAACCTGCCATTTGTTGGTAAGGTAGCTGCGTTGCAGTTGGATGATCATCTTATAACTCACAATGTCTATGATACTCTCCAGTCTGGCTTTAGGAAAAGGCATAGCACAGAGACTGCTCTTCGTCCAGGTATTGAGCGACCTCCTAATGGCTAGAGATCAAAAGGCATGTACCATTCTGGTCCTTCTCAATCTCTCTGCTGCATTTGACACTGTAGACCATGGAGTGCTATTGGAGTGCCTGTGGGTCTTTTGTGGGCTGTCCGGTACAATCCTCAAATGGTTTCATTCTTACCTCATGGACAGGTCTCAGAGAGTTGTCACTGGAATTTATTCCTTTGGCGCTCATTCCCTGCCTTGTGGGGTATCACATGGCTCCATTTTAGCTCCCCATGTTGTTTGCAGTGTATATGCTGCCATTGGGAGAAATCATCAGGCGATACAGTCTGGGTTTTCACTGCTATGCAGATGATACTCAGCTGTATCTGTCCTTTCTCCCCAGTCAGGGTGATGCACTCTCTGTACTAAATAACTGCCTTGCGGAGATCAGACTTTGGATGAGTTCCAGCTGGCTGAGACTCAATCCAGATAAGACTGAGGTACTGGTTGTGGATCCAGGTCATCCGGGGGGTGGGTTTGGGAGCTGGACAACCATCAGGTTTGTTTCTTGGTGGTATACCACTCTCTACCTCCGATCAGGTGCGAAATCTGGACATTATTTTTGATGATGGTCTGACACTAGAATCTCAGGTGTCAGCTGTCGTCAAATCCTCTTTTTACCATCTGAGGAATATCGCCCGGGTGAAACATCTGGTTCCTCCGGGGGATCTTCCAACATTGGTCTATGCCTTTGTCGCTACCCGTCTGGACTACTGCAACTCCCTCTACTTAGGGCTACCTGGGGTTGATATCCACCGCCTCCAGCTGGTGCAGAATGCGGCAGCCAGGCTTTTGACTGGGACTTCTAGAACCAGTCATATTACGCCTGTGCTCTGTGAACTGCACTGGCTGCCTGTTTGGTGGCGGATCACTTTTAAGGTTGGTTTACTAATCTTTAAAGCCCTACATGATCAGGGACCCGGTTACCTGAAAGATTTCCTGGTTCCCTACTGCCCCCTCCGTCCTCTCCGTTCCGCCAGCGAGGGATTGCTGGAGATTTCCAGGGTTCGATTAAAGACATCAGGATCTCGTGCCTTTGTTTTTTCAGCACCAACCCTGTGGAATTCTCTACCTCGTTGGTTGAAAGAATGCCCAACCGTCGATAGTTTAAAGGTTGCTTTAAAAACATATTTATTTAATTTAGCATATTCTAGTTAGTCATGGCTGACATTTTAATGTATGGAATTTTTATTACTTTGTATATGTTTTTGTACAGTGCCTTGGATTTGAAAGGCGCTATATGAATAAAGTTGGATTGGATTGGATTGTATGACAGAAGGTTATAGATGAACTGCTGATGAGAAAAAATAAGGTGCTCCAAAGGTGCTTTGCACGTATGTTATATTTAGTCAAGTACAGTACTGTGCTCCTGTACTTTTCTTTCCCATATCCCTACCCTGCTTACTGGAGTCTATGGAATTTCTGTATCATCTAATTTGTATGTCTGTATGTTAAGATTTGAATAAAATTCATAAAAAAAGCAGTTATGGGTTTATAGTTAATGAAGGTGAGGCCTACCCCAACATGCCAAGCAGGGCCAGTGTAGTGTACAGTGCGATGCAATTGGAATCTATTTTTTGACCAACAAGGGTGGCTCCATTTACACCCAGAGCCAAGGGGATGGTGATGAGGAAAAAGAGGAAGATCCAGAGGAGAAGGAGGAAGCATGAGCATTATAGCCAGGCTGCACTGATGGGTCAAGCAGTGGGGTGGATACAGTTCCCCATTCATGCAAAATGAAGGCAGCACAATGGAGAAGGTAGGCAGTTCTCCCCAAATGGGCACAGGCAGTGTGACAGAGGCAGGGAGTGTTGGCATGCAGGGACATTTAGAAGCAGTGCTTCACTCAGCCAGGCCTTAAGGAGTGTGTAGAAAGTCCAAGCCTGGGAACTGTACAATTGCACAGGAAGTGGCTCCTGGTGAAGCTGTACTATCCAATACCCCTTGCCACGAAAGTCACCCCTGAGGTTATTGTCTGCCCCCTCCTCACCAAAATGGCTTTGTGTAGGGAAGGCATGAAGAGGGGATTGTGTTACATTAGGTATTGAGAGGGAGAGAGCTTCTACCCCATTAAAAGGGTGCCCCTGAGCACTGGTTCACTGGTTCATGGAAGGTGTGGTGCCTGACACTGTTGCAGACATGGGCTTACACAGGCACACAGCCCAGAGCACAGTGTGGTGTCAAATGTGCAAAGATATTGTATCCATGCAGATGGCCCAACTGAATTCCATTTTGCATGCCTGCCAACAAGAAACACCCAATTGGCTCTTCTGTCTCGCTTCCCGCATCCCACTGTGAGATTTTACCTCATCCCCCAATTATTGCGCTAGTGGGGGGCTGGAAAAGAGAAGCTTCAGTGATGGCAGTGTAGGACTATGGCAGTAACCTGTGAGAGAGCTGGGCTGTCAACTCAATCTGGAAATACTACCATAGGCACAAGGCCCAAATGGCCTATTCTGTATATCTGATCCTTATTCAGCTTCTTTGGCATGTCTACAAAGGGACCATGAGCTCATTAGATGGACTGTTTAAATGGTACTAACCAGCTCAGTGGGAGAAGGGACAGGGGTTCAAACCTAAGAAAATCATAGTGCACAGTACATACTACATAGACAAGGTCCACCAAATGGATGGAGTACTTATTTTTGGTGATGTGGGGAAATCAGTCCTAGCCCCAAAAGGGCTTCTACCCTCTATAACAATACACAAGGCTGCACTCACAGAAGTAAGTGGGTGCTGGAAAAATACAAGATAATTAAGTAAATAGAAACCAGCACTCCAGACTTCTGAAAATTCAGAGAGAGTATTTTATTGAATTTAAAGTGAATACTCACAAAATAATAAAATGCAAATATGAACATATGAACATACGAATGTGCCAGCAGAAGCAGACCACCCAGTCTATTTAAGTTTGCTCGAGTGTGCAGCCAACACCCCTAGTTTGCAGCTGCCCCACCACCCTCCCCTTTAGACAGTTGTCAGAAGTGGGATATGAACCCATGCCTCCAGGGGAGACTGTGATCTGAACAAATTGCGTATAAAGTGTGTTTCAGCTCCCACACTCCAAAGACATGTCTCAGCATTTCTGGGCTATGCTACCCCTTCAACTAGTGAGAGCTGACACGCATTCTGTGTGCCGTTTGCAATTTATTTTTGTGAGTATTCCCTTTAAATTCAATTATTCTCCTACACTCCATACCTTCTCTGGGAGGGAGGGGGCCACACCCTGGATGGTTGTCACCTGGCAGGAGTAGGACTATGCCAGAGAGTCTCTGGGTTGTAAAGGGAATAAGCAGTAACTTACTCCTGAAGATTACCTGGCATAGTTATATCAATTAGACAGTCAACAAATGGGGGAGGATTTTCTCTTTGATTTCCCTGTTATGTTCAGATCTCAGCTACCACTACTTGGGTGAATATTGGCTGTTTGCCTGTAGTTGTGGATAACTGTCATCTTCAAACAGGGCTCTCAAGTAAGGGGGTAGGCTAATGTGATGGTGGAAGGAGTGGAAGGGGATGAAATATACAACGTTTAGTACCATTTTCAGGATGGTATGGGAGGGGTTAAGGTTTTTGGGTTACTGTTTGCCCAGTAGGTGTTGGTTAACTATATGATTAGTTCTGATACCTCTCAAGCTGAACATGATGGGACTGGTGGGGAAAAAAACCAAGCCGTTTAATATGTATGATGCTTCATTCCAGAGTTACCTGGGTATTCTCTAATAGGGGGCACCTTATAGCACTACCCAACATCGGCCTTTTTGTCCAGCCTGATCAAGGTTGACATAAGATTTATTAGTTGGAATGTCAGGGGGTTGAAGTCCCTGATAAAACAGAAGAAGGTGCTCTTGCATTTAAAGCACCTCTGGTAGCTTTCCTAAAGGTAACCTGTCTTCTCACTGTTGTGGCAGCAAAGCTATGAAGGGACTGGGATGGGGTTGAAGGGCACTGAACAGCCTCAGTTAAAAAGAGAGGAGTCTCTATTCTCTTACAGAAATCTCTTAGATGATCATTGAGCCAAGCTAAAAGGATAGGGAAGGGAGGTGGTTATTTCTATGAGAGGACATGCTGGAGGGTCTTCTGTTGCTAATAAACATTACAGCTCCAGGAGGAAATGGGTTTCCCATAGAATACTATTATAACTTGTCCACAGAATTAAGTCCCCCACTCCTGCAAGATTTTCTGGAATTATTCAATACTTAGTTACTCCCCCTTCAATGAAAGATGTGGTAATTACAGTCTTCCCAAAGAGATGAAAAGACCCCATAACCATGGGAGCTACTGACCCATTACCCTAATAAATTCAGTACTCCAAAGAGGTTCTCCACACTATAGCTTGGATATGTGGCTAGAAATGTGTTGTTTGCCACAGGCTATGTATAATTATATCCTTTTTATTCAGGAGCCATGTTCTGCTGTGTTATGCAGTGCATATACCACAAAAAGTACATAAGGTACAAAAGTGCATGTCTAAAATACATAGCACAGAATACAAAAGTACAAATGAGTGCAAATGCTGCTACCAGCCACATTACCACGCTGCTCCTTATAGCCCCAGCACTTCGGTCTTCTCAAACTTTGTCAGGGGGTGTGAACTAATTTCTAGCCACATATTCAAGCTACAGTGTGGAGAACCTCTTTGGAGTACTGCGTTAGAAGCAAAAGACTTAGCCAGCCCCTCTTCTCCCGCACCATTCGTTTGATATTTAAACAATAAATGCTCACCACTTTAACCTGCTGGGATTTCCCTAATAAATTCAGATTCCAAAATAATGTCAAAAATATTAGTAACCCAGATGGCAATTGTCCTCTAGGCTTTATACACCATGCACAGGTAGGATTTGTTAAAGGGTGCCTGAGTTCTGATGGTCTCAGTTCAATTGTGAATCTTGTTAATGGGTCCAAGAAACCAGCCCAACTCCAGCTGCAGCAGTAGTCATAGACTGAGACAGCTTATGACTCAGTAGAGTGGGGTTACATATTTCAAACAATAAGTACCATGATGGCAGGCCCTTCATTCATTACCTGGTCCATACTCTCTATAGCTCTCTCACAGTGAAAATCCTTACTTATGGGTTGATATTTCAGGTCTTCCCCTGCAGAAAGGAACTAGGCAAGGCTGCCATCTCTTGCCTCTCCATTTTGAACTGGTCATTAAACTGCTGGCAACAGCATTAGGGAATGCTCTTAAATTGCAGGCATTCAAATAGAGGTGCAGAAGTTCTGCACCATGCTTTATACAAATGACCTCCCTATCCTACACACTAATGTGCTGAGGGCACTAGACCCATTCCTATTAACCTTACAAAAGTTTTCCCAGTTAACAGGTCTAAAAGTCAATCAAAACAAAACATATGTCTTCCCCCTTAACCAGCTGTGCTTCCTCACAACTCTTCCTTGAGAGAGGGCTGGCATGGTAGGGCATTACATATTTAGAAATACACCTGCATCGCAATGTGATCAAACTCCCCCAAGTAAATCTACCCCCTTTAATAGGCTCCACCAAGGATAGGTAGGTGGAAAACACTCACTTTGCCACTGGCAGGGAAAATTACAGTGTTTCAAATGAGGATTACCCCAAAATTCCTACATGTTATTTCACTTACATGTAAATTCTTTGATCACTCATAGTTTGGAGAATGAACAAGCTCAAGGGAGGGTTCCTGTGGGAAGGCAAACCCCTTCATTATAGTAGATTAATATTTTGAGCTTACTTAAAGGGGGATGGGACCTACCCAGGTTCCTTGAACAACAAGTGTCATTTATTTCTGTTCAGAGGACCATACATTGGTTATCTACCAATTCCTACAACAACCCCAATGGAGGCAAATGGAAGAAAGTGTTGTAGGGGATCACTCATCAGTCCTGTGAATAGGAAATGAAGAACCATCTGACTATTTCCTTATCTAGGCTTTACTAGTTTAAATTAAATAAATTGCTGGGGACAAACCCATCATCTTTCAAACATGCTGCTTTATGGTGCCATCAGGAATTGTGCACAGGGGCTCTCCACACCACACTTTAAGGGGTTGGGACTGAAAAGGGATACATTTTGTTAAAGATTTGTATACCACCCAAACTAGATATGTAGACACATTCTCACTGTCATAGAGATATCTTTTACCTAATTAAGTCTTCTGAAGCTATTTCCAATTTAGAAGTCTCCTTCACTCCAAGATGGCAATACAAACAACCTCCTCTGTACAAAATATATTTCCCAATCTTGTGCACTGGATGAGGATGTCCAAGGGTAAGGCAGGGTGAATCCATAAATACTGTAGATCATGGTTTTACTTTTCAGTCTCTCCACTACTGGCAAATACAGATGGCAGGAAGAGCTACAGGTTTCTATCTCAGAAGAGGCCTGATCCAATTGCTGACATCATGCTTACACTGAATGTAGGGATGGTAAGAGCAAGTTAATCTAAAATGTCTCACACAGATGGTACAGAACTCCTATGGTTTTGAAATGGCACCTTGTGAACATAGAGCTTCAAAACAAGTGCAGGATGAACTGCGCTGTGTGAAGCACGAATGTAGTTACAGCGACATGAAAGTGGAAAGCAAGTACCACTACCCCTGTCACTGACATCCACATTCAGGAAGGGGTAAAGAAGTCTGTGCTGCTGTGCCTGGCCGAGCCACTCCCGTGGTGGAGTGACTAAGGCACCAGGACACAGCAGTGATAGAGACCTGGGACTGTGGTTTGGTTTCTCCCCAGGTCTCCTGGTGTTACCTTTTTTTTTTTTAATTAAAAAATGATTTCCTCCCCTCCCAAGTTATTTCCATCCCCAAAGTCCACACATACCCCAGGGTTGATTATTTAAAGTCTTATACGGGATCCAACAGCAAGCAGCCTTTATCAAAATTCTAGTTTCAGTACATGCTGAAATATGAAGTAGTGCTTACTAAATTTTAGGTTAACAATATATAAAACAAAATTTACAATTTACTGAAGTTACAGTGTTGTTCCAGGGGTTCTGATTCACTTACGTACAGAACTTTCATGTCTTTGACACTTACAGTAAGTCAGCAGACTGCTGAAAATATGTATGAACAGCTGCTTCTGGTTCTAAATGAGAAGGAAGCCAGATGCTTTGCTTATAACTGCTCATGGGGGTAAAGTCCCAGATGTACCATGTGACTACAGTGGCACAAAACAGAAGTATGCCAAAAACATTTTAAAACTCAAAGCTGCAGCAAAAAATGTTATTAAACCCAACCAGAAAAAATGTATAATATATGTGTTATTAAAAAGTATTAAAGAACCCCTGACACTCTTTGAAACACTTGGAAAAAATGGGAGATTTACACAGTTCAGTTTATATTTCATGCATTTTCCATAATTATTTACTTTTTTTCTCTATTACTGAGGACAGCTGTGTGAAAGAGGTGTACTGTCCCTTGGACTTCATCTGCCCTTTCTGCTATCCAACTTATGACATCATAATCCGGGTTGCACCAGAAAATGAGCTTCTGGTCATGGTGCTTTTTCTGGTTATCAACTTTAAATAAATTAAATAAATAATCCCCCTTTTATGGCATCATCACTATCCCCACAGCAACAGAGTGTGATGTCATAAACAGAACTGTGATGTCATATGTAGTCAAGCAGCCAGAACAGATTGGGCAGTGATCCTGTTCATAAGTAAATGTCCTCAGTAATAAAGAAGAATGAGAAATACAGAAACAATATTAAAATACAAGCACACTTGTGCTAAACATTGTATTTTCTTAAAGTTGTCACAACTGTGTCAGGGGCTATTTAAAGGTTAACTATAATCTGTCTGCTTGCACAAAATATGGGGATAAAAACAGCTACAATACCTTGACTATTTCAGTTTGAATTAAAATGGAAAAGCAGTATTTCTTCCCTTAGCCTCAATAATAGCTTCCAGTGAGAACTGAGATGTTGTCTCTATGTCTCTACAAAAAAGTTGAATGTTTCCCTGTACTTTCCCATATCTTCCAGCCAGTACATGGGTAGATGGATACTCAAAAAAATACTCCAGTTCTCTATTCCTCAAAACTGTTCTTTCATCTCTGCCAAGTCCCAACTATGTGGCACACACTTTGGGCTGCAGATCTCTTGTTCTTGTTCTGACTTGCTTCACTACTTCATGACTTCTCCTCTTCACAGTTTCATAGTCCATGGTTCCATAACTCCATGGCTCCTCAGTTTCACCTCTTCCTTTCTTTCACCCTTCCCAAGGCTCTAGGACTCCAGGCTTGTTCACCTGTTTTATTAGCACAATCCATACAAGCAATTCAGGGAGAGGGGAATTACCACTGTGAACAAAAGAACAGAAATCCTGGCAGACACAACACAGCACAAGGTTTTAAATAAAATCCTTCTACTTTCTCCCTTAGGCAATGATGGCATACCTATTAAAATATATTGTCAACCCATAGCATATACTACTGTCAGCGTTGGCTACTCCACTGTGTCCAGCTACCTTCAGGCAGCCAACTTCAGTATTCACTATACTCATGGTTGTTTTGCCTGTCAACCACTCACTTGGTGTGGTATACTCCTGGTCGCTCACTATGCTCCACTCAGGAGTTGCCGCTGGCCATTCCAAGATCTCACCTGTAACAATTAAGCCATTGAGCATTCTTGGTGGCAGCCCTGGCTATTTGGAACACATTATCATTTTATCTTAGGAGTTCCCCCTCAGTGAAGGAGTCTAAGAAGAGGCTAAAACACTATTAATTTGTGTTTGATTTTAGTACACAGTAATCTGTTCAGTATTTGTTCCTTTGTCATAGTCTGATTATTTATCAATTGTATGCTGTAATGTCTTATATTTGTACTTAACAAGATTTTATTTTTGAAGCACCTTGAGTTCTTGGGATAGGATGGTATACAAATAGCATTGCATTACCTTGCCCCTAAACTGCTATTCATTTTGGAGACCAACATAAATCAGATTACAGTAACTTTATGTAACTCCAATTCAGTGAAAGAAATATGTCCTCGATAGTTGACTTGTTAGGACTAAAATGAGGCAGAACTCTTTTGTAGCAAACTCTGCCTGAGTATAGAATTCTGCCTCCCTTTACCTCAGAGAAATAATTTCACATGATACCTCTATCAATTAAAAAGTAATTACTTGCTATCTATAAATGTGCATATCAGAAAAGACAGGAAGCACTCACCACTCCTACAGAATAATGCACTATGTCTACTGTTTCCTGTATAAAAGGTAGTTCTACTGTTGTGCGAAAAAAGTGAGGTAGCATACTGCTCAACAGCAAATAAGAAAAATGGTAGATACAGATCAAAGAATGCTGTCACATTCACAGATGATCACTTGCATTAATACTGTATGTATTGCTTTGCTTGTACTTAAATTTGCATTTTCTATTGTTTGTACAGTATAACCATATTATAATTACTGATTAGCATTTTTAATATACACATAACAATGTTGTAGTTATGCACTACAAATGGCCGTATGTAATTGGGACCTGTCAATCAAGTGTTTGATTCCTAAACTAAGTGAAAAGAAAGATAGAAGGAAGGAAGGAAGGAAGGGAGGGAGGGGAGAGAGAGAGAGAAAGAAAGAAAGAAAGAAAGAAAGAAAAGAAAGAAAGAAAGAAAGAAAGAAAGAAAGAAAGAAAGAGAGAAGGCTAGCGGTTGCCTGTTATTTACATGCTTCAATTTTGCAGTGTACAGTATATTCATTATGTTAAAACAAAAACAACTACAGATCCCCCCAAACACACACAGGTATACATCCCCGATATTGACAGGTCAACAGCAAAGTCCCCTACAGCAGCAACAGCGCCACATCGCTGTAGGGAACCTGCTGGCACCCAGCACTGTCTTTAGGGGGTCCTGCACCCCTCCGTACTCAGCTCTGACTCAGAGTTGAGAATCTTAAGTGGGGGTGTGTGTGGGGCACAGCCAATGCAGTCGACCTGCCGGTTATGCTGTCGGGTCGTTTGGCAAATCTTTTGTCAACAACCCATTGTGGATGCACACACACACACACACACACACACAAAACTTAAATAAATTTTAAGTTCTGAGACAGAAGTGGATTGTACACCACAATAACACAGGTGGAGGTGGCACACCCAAATATGAAAGGTCAGAAAATCTCTTTAGTATAGAACATTTTTTATTGCTGCCTTTTCCTCTTATAACATCACAGATAAACAAAAAAGTTCATCCCATGTGGGGAAACCATTCATAATACAAGAACATCTTATGTAGGATAAATCATCTTTAGTTACTATTTTCCATTTGCAACCACCTACTATTTTCCATTTGCAACCACCCCTTCTCCTGTCAGTGTAGAAACCAGTCTAAACTGACTGGTGATGTGCATTTTGAGGGGGGTGGGCACCTCTTTACTTAGCATGGATGGATCAAACTCACGTGGTACATAGCAGTTAACACTGGGGTCAATACACCCAAATAAACTCATCTTCTAGACAGGATCATGTGGTAATCACTTGTCCAATTATCAGAGCCCAGGGCTACAGTCCCCACTGTAATGCAGATCAACTAGTACCTCGCTCCTCCTCTTCTCTCTCTTTCTCTCTCTCTTTCTCTCTCTCTCTCTCTCTTTCTCTCTCTCTCTGACCCTAACATCCACAAGCTCAGTCAGCATTCAAGAATTTCTTTACCCAAACCAATTCCTTCTGTACTGTCAGCTGTCCCTTTTCCCCAGACCTCTATGTAAAGCACAGCATTGGCATAACAGCAAGGCATACCAAAAACATGGTGGCAGCAACTTTCCTTTGGGACCTGTTGGAATAATTTCTATACAGTTCTGTATCTTGGTGCCCAGGAACTCTTGATGCCACTTATATCAGTCAGGGTGCATCAGTCAGAGCTCTGCATTATTCATGCAGCACTCTCATAGCCTACCTCCCCTGGGACATCCAGGACCAGATGGCTACTGGTGCATGCACTCAAGGCATTAATCTTGGAGACTGAGAAATACAAAATCGCATGTACCCTCATGGTGCAAAGCATCATGGGATGTATATGAAAATCACCATGAAACTGTGGGCTGGTTCAGCTTTAAACAGGAATGCATGGTGCCAAAGGGCCTCTCTCACAATCTGCAATGGGTGCAAATAGAAGACACAGACATGTGTTTTGTCCTTCCCAGGATTGATCAGTGTGCCTCGTCTGTATCACACCCTAGGGGAAATGAACCAGCCCTATGATGCTCCTATGGGTTTGGGTCATGGTGAGCCCACAAAAAAACAAAAAACAAGCTAAAGAGCAAAGTACCATACCAGTCTGCAGCTGAGGAACTTTTGATATGTCCTAACAGCCCATTACTTTCTTGGTTTGGAGGCCCTTACTGACTTCCCCCATTTGTAAGTACTACATAACCCTCTTTGGAGAAGTCTGCCCCAAGCCCAAGGACCATCAAGAAATACTTCTTGAATGAGCACTCCCCAGGACATCCTCACCTTCCTGTTGAAACCTTTCACTTTTCACTTCATTAGCCTACCAGATTTGACTCCCTCTACCTCCAAGGTAAAAGCACATCCTAATTACCTAAGTCTAGTGATTTTTCCAGTACACTTCTTCATAAGCTAGGTGTCTGATCTCATGCCACCCAGTGACATTGGGTGGCACTGTACTCATATACTTAGGTTAGGGTCTGCTATGGGAACTGTTGCCCTAGCTCAGATCCTAAGCCAGCTCTGAAAACCACCTTATGTGCCCATCACCACAATGCAATTCAGAACCCTGACACTCTAGCAGCTGCGCCAGCCATGTCTACATAATCTTGCTCAACCTGTACCCCATGAAGGGTAATCGGCTGACTCTCCACTGTGCCCATGGTCACCCTACTGAAAGCACTGGGAACAGGACAACAATATACCCTAAAGGGGGCTCACACTTTGCTACATATACTGCACTGGAGCAGCACCTGACCTGGCTTCTAACTCCAGGGCCCCACCACTACCCAGACTTCTTATTTCCTGCCTAACAGTACCAAACCAAACCAACTTTATTTATATAGCACCTTTCTTAAACTAAGGCGCCTTACAAAAATTTTACAGTAAAACATATAGATTAAAGCAAAATTATAAGTATTTAAAATCAATTAAAATCATCTGGAAAGGCCTTCTGAAACAGATATGTCTTTAATTCTGACTTAAATCTCTCAATACTTATATACTCTTCCACCTTAGCTTTTCCCACATAACTAAAACACCATAGAGTGATGCCAAAACACCATGCCCCTCCGCTGGATGCTAAGGTAATAACCATGACCCCTTACTTAGGGAAGGGGGTTGTTACACATTGATCTGCAGTGCGACAGTAAACAGATAATCTTAGGTTAAGTGTACCTAACTTGTGGATCACCAATGGATAAAATGCAAATATGACAGAACAGCATGAAATAAGTGCTGCAATATTAAATATAGCTGCCAACAGCCTAAAGTGTTTAATGCAGTTAATTAAAAACAGCAGAGGTACAAAGAAAAAATGATTTTATCAAATATAATGTTAACTGTGAAGATGGAAAACTACAGATCTTTACTTTGCAATGCACTGAACTGCAGTGCTCATATTGTGGAAAATGCAGTTATACTGTTTTGTCTCAAAGGAGATAATGTTCATTAATTATGACTTAACGTAATCGAGTTTGTAGCAATAGCAAGTCACTTAATTAAATGCAGCACACATGTTAAATGTTACAGCAGCTGGGGCAACTTCACATAAATGCTGGAACCTTGAGTGGTTAAGCGACTGGCATCCACATAAATAAATCACACAGTGTGGGAAGTCAGATGTTCAGCTCCTCATCGAAGGACTACAGTCAGACAGGCTCTGGTAATAGATATGGGAACATTTTAAAATGTGAAAAACAATGCTGGGTTACTTGTCAAACACATCTAATAATTACATATTTTAAAGACCTCCCATTAATTCTCCAGAGTCCAGAGATGTTTTAAAACACACATTGTGCACTTTGACTTGAGCAATGGACACTTACTGTAGTTCTTTTCCAGCACAAACTGTTTCATAGAGTTATGGAGAATACAAAGATGTAGTCAGTGTAAGAACAGGTGGAAGTGAAAAAGACAGAGCATTTTTAAGCACTGTAAAGTCATAGACGTGTATAGTGCTGTATTCATAATTTTTCTGAAATATCAAGTAGCTACCAAAGTAAAAGGCTAAGAATATAATATTTGTAAAAGTTTTCTACTTTAACTTGCTTCGGTTAATGGTCTACTAAATTGTTGAGAAAAGGAAGTACTGTACATATTTCATGGTCTCTTTTGAAAAGGCTGTCTCCAGCTGACCTCACAATTACTATTTGTGATATCACAGTTTATTGTCATGATAAGCATTATGATATCGTAAACCAAGGCACTATGAGTTCAGCTGGAGATCAGGTAAATGCTTTTTAAACACACTTCATTGACCTTTGAGCTTAATGGTGTATCCTCACGTCCTTCTGGAGCACAACCCTTGAGTATACAGAAGACTAAAATTATGTCCTCTACTCTACTCTCGACCTCCTTATTTCACAGGTGAACATTTAAAGGGCCTCTAGCATCTATCCATAACTTTTGTCCCCTATAACACTGATCATTTTGGTGGCCCTGTGTTTCACCATCTCAACTGCATCAATACCCTTTTTATATTGAGAAGCCCAGAACAGCATGCAGTAGTCCAGATGGGGTCAGACCAGAGTCTTGTAAAGTGATAGGATTACTTCCTCTGCTCTACTTGTCACCCCATTGTGATGCAGTGATTGTGATTATTGGTATCAGTGGCTCATTAGGTAGCATGCTTGTCTCTGAAGCTGGATGATTAGATGGCTGTGGGTTCCAGCCCCACACCAGCTAACTTGGAGTAATACCCATACCAGACACTGTAGCATAGTCTGAGGTGAGTACTGTGTGGTGTGTGGTTCGTTGAGTGCCAAGGCAGCTGAGGAGGGGGTGGTGAGCAGCACTGAGGTTGTCCGGTGCAGGAGATGCCCTGGGTGCAATTGGAGCCTAGGGAGAGGCCTGATGTGTTTGGTCTCCATACCCAGGGTCCCCACCAGACCGAGCGGGCAGGCAGCTAGGGGACTGGTTGTGTCCTCTAATCCTCTTCTGGCAGTGCTTTGCAAT
Source organism: Neoceratodus forsteri (assembly GCA_016271365.2). Taxonomy (NCBI): domain Eukaryota; kingdom Metazoa; phylum Chordata; order Ceratodontiformes; family Ceratodontidae; genus Neoceratodus; species Neoceratodus forsteri. The sequence goes on along the minus strand of CM028129.1, from coordinate 1,010,958,688 downwards.
GCCAGGTCAATGAGGAACAAGACCGTGAATTCTGCAGACCTGATTTCTTCTGTCGACCTGGCTTGCGTTATGGAGACCTAGCTGGGTGATGATGCAGGCCCAGTTTTTGAGGCCACCATCCCCACTGGATATCCCGTGGCACACAATCTGAGGAAGTATTGCAGGGGTGGAGGAGTGGTCATCGTTTTTCGATCCACTTTGGGCTTCTCGGTGCACCCAGTTGGTGACACTCAATCTTTTTAGTTCATCGCCGTATGTGGGGGTACAGGTGCAGGTTGCAGGATTCTCCTTATTTACCACCTCCCTGGGGGGAATTCCTGCAGGAGGTAGCGGACGTCATTGTTGACCAGGTGTTGGAGTCCCCCAGGTGTTTGATCCTGGGGGATTTCAATGCATGGGTCGATGATGAATCCTCGCATTTCGGTTATGACCCCCTCCAGTTGATGCAATCACTGGGCCTGTCATAAGCGGTTGCCACCGCTACCCGCCAGCATGGCCACACACTTGATCTGGTGTTTCAGCTGGGTCTTGAGATTAATAACCTCAAGATTGATGAGGTCATTTGGTCTGATCACTGCACCATTGAGTTCAACTTTAGGCCCCCAAGTCCTTCCTTTGTGGAGATGGTTAGCTATCGCCCTTTAAGAGATGTTGACCCAGAGGAACAGTTTGTGTTAGCTGACCTATCTAGGGTTGATGCAGCATGTGCAATTGGCACTGAAGAGGCGGTGGCCACCTATAATAGAGTGGTTGCCGATGCTGTAGATGCCATCGTACCATTTCCTATATGACCCAGATCCTCTCACTTGAGATCCCCTTGGTTTGATGGGAATCTCAATGGGATGAAGATCAGGGATCAGAAGTTGGAGCATTGCTAGTGGAAGACCCAGCTGGAAGCCAACAGGTTGGCCCTACATGTTCACTATGTTGAGTACCAGGCGGCAATTTCCTGCAAGAAGGCAGAATTTCTGTCCAGGGAAATTGCTGTGGGGAGAAACAGACCATCTCAGCTGTTTCAGACTGTAGACAGGCTTTTACATCCTGCCTGTCTTCAGCCGAAAAAAAGCTTTTTCAACCACCTTATGTGAAGAGTTTCCATTTTTCTCCCACAGAATGTCCATCATCCAGTCAGGGATTCTGCCAGAGAGGCTTTCACCTCACAGTGGTCAAGTTGGGAGTTCCAGTGGCATTCGGTCTGTCTGGGAGGAGTTTAGGCCAGTGGAGGTGTCTAAAGTGACTAAGTTGATCTTCAAGCTGAAGCACACCTTTTGTGAACTGGACCCGGCACCAAAATATTTCTTAATGGGATGTGTTGATGTCATTGGCCTGGTGTTTGCCAGGACTGCCAGGTACTCGGTGCTGGAGGGGATCTCCCCAGTTGCTTTAAAAGAAGTACTGGCGAAGCACCTCTTAAAGAAATCTTCTCTTGACCCAGTTATCCTGGCAAATTACCATCCAATCTCCAACCTGCCTTTTTTGAGGAAGGTTGTTGAGAAATTGGTGGCACAACAGTTCAAGGATTGTCTGGTGTCCTCAGGTATCTATGAGCCTTTTCAGTCAGGTTTTCATGCCAGATATAGTACTGAAATTGCTCTAGTGAGAGTGCATAATGATCTGCTCAGGGCTAGAGATAGAGGAGACAGGTCAGTTCTTGTGCTCCCCGATCTCTCCTCAGCTTTTGACACTGTGAATCACGTCGTGCTTCTTGATTGGCTCTGTGAGTTTTGTGGACTCACCGGTACTGTCATCAAATCGTTTGAGTCCTATCTTTTGGACAGGATGCAGTGGGTGGTAATGGGGAATTTCTCCTCTTCCCCAGTGCCTCTGTCCTGTGGAGTGCCTCAGGGTTTGATCTGGATGTTCCCAGGGTCCAGCTCAAGACCTCGGGAGATCGTACTTTTCATGTCTCTGGACCAACCCTGTACAACTTGCTTCCATCTGCAGTCCAGGAGGCCCCTTCGATAGAAGTGTTTAATGGGAGGCTAAAGGCCCACCTCTTCAGTTGGGCCTTTGACTGCTGTCATCTTTAGTTCCAGTCAGTCCCTTGAAGTATGACTTATGTGAACCTTTTATTGTTGCAGAATAGTAATTCCATTATGGTTTTAATGAGGTTTTATTATGTTTTAATTTATTGCTGTATATTTTTTTCATGTTCAGCTCCCAAACCCTCTGGGTTTGGGAACCTTATAAATAAAATTGCCTTACCTTACCTTACTGCATTGTTGAGGTGCTGTTTCTCAGATGAGATTTTAAACTGGGGTCCCATCTGACCATCTCTGATCACTGTCCAGGTGGAAGGTTAGGATCCTATGTTACTTAATGCATATGACATATATATCCCAACCTAACCTAAGACAGAAAAATAATCCCAGGTGCCATTCCAGTGTTCACAGTTATACCAAAAAAAGAGTTCCACAATTTATCAACATGTGCAACAGACAACATGTTTATTTCCCTCAGTTTAAGTGCATGCATTAGTTTCTCCACCATTTGAGCAATGAAAAGATATGAGCAGTCAAGTTGTTGCAGCACTAATTGGCATTGTGCCTGCCACAAATAACATTTTAAGCAAGCAAAGAAAACAACGTGTTATCATTATAGGCTGTGGACTGTGCAGAAAACCTCCCAAAGACAATGTTTTCATAGAATAGTCTCTCCAGCAATGGCATTTTCCATCGTAGAGCAACAAAATACCAAAAACCTTTAACATAATTGCATTCAAACAAAAAATGTTATTTATTTATTTTATTTATTGAAGTTATCGAAATTACAACCTTTGAGTCAAGGACTCCCTTGCAAAGGCTCCAGGTCAGATATACATACATTGCAAGAAATGACAAGATGTACAATAATAAACATACAAAGAACACACCAGAATACATACATTGCAAGCTTAGAAACAGTGTATACAATAACAGGCATATAGAGAAGGCAAGTTACAGTTCAAGGGTGAAATGGAGCAACTAGTGTCAAATCATGTCAAAATGGACATTGTGGCCATCACTGAAACCTGGTGTAATGATAACCACGACTGGGAGTTGGCCATACTTGGCTACAACATGTTCAGAAGAGACAGGGTATGCAGGAAGGGAGGAGGAGTGGCACTGTATGTGAAAAATGACATAAGGGCCACAGAGATCCAGGAGGAACAAAATGGGGGAGAGATACTGTGGGTTAAGCTGGAAAGGAAAATGGGGCCAGCCATCCGCACAGGTGTGGGTCTATAGACCACCAGCCCAGGAGGAAGAAACAGATAGGGAGTTGATGCTAGCCATCCAAAGGATGGCAGACAAGGTGAGGTAGTACTGGTTGGAGACTTCAATATTCCAGGCGTGGACTGGAGCATCCCAGCAGCAGCATCAACTAGGAGCAGATTTATCCTGGACTCCCTTCAGGGTGCCTTCCTCAAGCAATTGGTCATGGAACCAACTCGGCAGAAGGCAATACTGGACCTTGTGCTCACAAACAGGGACAGTGTGATGGGGGTAACAGTGGGGGAGCATCTGGGGAACAGTGACCACCAGTCACTGTGGTTTGAAATCACAGAAAGAGCAGAACCAAACCACACAAAAACACGTATCCTGGATTTTAGGGGGGCAGACTTTGGGAAAATGGGAAGATACTTGAAAGAGGCATTAAGGGGAATGGGGCAGGAATCAGGGGTTGAGGAACAGTGGGCAGTATTTAAAATGGGGATTAGAAGAGCAACATAATTATGTACTAAGCAGGTTAGCAAGAGGAAAAGGAAGAGGAGACCATTATGGTTTTCCAAAGAGGTAGCAAAGAAATGAAGACAAAAGATTGCATTCAGGCAATACCAAAAGACACAGGCAGAGGGGATGGGAGAAGTACCAGGAGAAGCAAGGGAGGCAGGAGGTCAGTGAAGGAAGCCAAAGCTCAGACAGAAGAACACATTGCAAAATCAGTGGGTGAGGGGATAAAACCTTTCACAGGTACATAAGTGAAAAAAGAAAGGCAAAGGGAGGGATAGTGAGACTGATGGGGGAGGATGGGGGCTGTATGAAAGATGACAACAGTAAAACTGACATATTGAACAGGTATTTCTGCTCAGTCTTTACTGAGGAAGAGGAGGTAATGGGTCTGAATGGAGCACAAGGGTGAGAATGGTGCAGAAATGGAGCATAAGTCCTTTACACGAAAAGGGTACTGAAGAGTGGAAGTAATAAGAGTTGATAAAGCAATGGGGCCAGATGGGGTGCACCCAGGGTCCTTAAAGAACTAAGAGAAGTGGTGGCTGAACCTCTGTCTATCCTGTTTAGCCGATCACTGGAAACAGGGAGGTACCCAAAGACTGGAGGATAGCAGATGTAGTCCCTTATACAAAAGTGGGAACAAAGAGGAAGCAGGAACTACAGACCAGTCAGCCTCACCTCAGTAGTGGGGAAGATCATGGAAGCACTACTGAAGAAGAGATTGGTGGAACATCTGGTTGTCAGTGGACTACAGGACCCAAGGCAGCATGGTTTCACCAGGGGGAGGTCATGTCAGACCAACCTCATTGAATTTTTTGACTGGGTGACTAAGGAGGTGGATCAGGGGAGGGCAGTGGACATGGCCTATCTGGACTTCAGCAAGGGCTTTGACACTGTGCCACATAGAAGACTATTGCACAAACTGGGGAATATGGGTGTAGGCAGGACAGTAGTGTGGTGGGTAGGTAACTGGCTGGGTGGCAGGACACAGAGGGTGGTGGTAAATGGCTGTCACTCCACAGAGGGAAGAGTGACCAGTGGGGTACCACAGGGATCAGTGCTGAGACTGGTCCTATACAATATCTTCATCAGTGACATTGCGCAGGACCTAGAAGGCAGAATTTCACTGTTCGCTGATGACACAAAGCTCTGTAACAGAGTAGACACACCAGAGGGTGTAGACAGAATGAGAAGGGACCTGCAGAAACTTGAAGAATGGTCAGGGGTTTGGCAGTTGGGATTCAATGCAAGGAAGTGCAGGATAATGCATATGGGGCACAAAATCCCTGGCACAATATATCAGTTAGGGGGTGAGGATATAGCATGCACCAAGCAGGAAAGGGATCTTGAGGTTATCATCTCTGATGACCTCAAGGCAGAGAAACAGTGTGACAAGGCAGCAGGTAAAGCAAATAGGATGCTGGGATGCATAGGCAGGGGCATCACCAGCAGGAAAAGGGAGGTCATAATTCCACTATACAAGACACTAGTGAGGCACCACCTGGAGTACACTGTACAGTTCTGGAGACCTTACCTACGTAAGGACATAGACAGAATAGAGAAGGTTCAGAGGAGGGCAACAAAGATGGTGCATGGATTGCATCACAAGTCCTATGAGGACAGGTTGAAGGAACTGAACATGTACTCCCTGGAGGAAAGGAGGGAGAGAGGGGATATGATAGAGACATACAAGTATCTTACAGGGAGGAACAGGGTGCAGGAATACACTATTTTTAAGCAAAAGATGTTCCAGGACTAGAGGGCATGGGATGAAGTTGGAGGAGGCGATTCAGAGAAGCGTGAGGAAGAATTTCTTCACAGAGCGGGTGGTGGACAAGTGGAACACCCTGCCAGAGGAAGTGGTGGGGGCTGAAACAATCATGGGATTTAAGAATGCATGGGATAGACATAAAGGAATTCTGGAGGTCAGGGGTAAGGGGCAACAGACTTCTTGGAAAACATAAACTGAACTTACAAGCTCAAATGGGCAGACTGGGTGGGCCATAGGCCCTTATCTGCCGACACTGTCTATATATCTATGTATCATTATAAGTCCAGCATGTACAATAGCAATATACAGAAATCAAAAGGTTATAGTCACAGACAAGGGGGAGAAGGACTAAGCACAGTCACATTTGGAGTGGGAGAGGATTTCAGCATGCAGTAGGGTTTTAAACGGGCCTTGTCGCTGTTCCAGGGTGATGGCCAATGGCATTTCATTCAACCAGAGTGGGGCCCTGTAGTAAAAGGAGCATTAGTTCAGAGAGGTCCTGCAGTGGGGTACAGAGAGGGGGGCTAGCAAGGAGCTCCATGTTGATCGTGGCTGAGTGGAGGGCTGAACAAGGTTGCAGAGGCCTGGGGGGAGGTGTTTAGAGAAAGCTTCCTAGCAAGGAGACAGGTCTGGTACCTGAGTCTGCCTTTAAAGTTAAGCCAGTTGGTGTGTCTATAGAGCTCACAGGTGTGCGTCCAATGGTTGCATCCAGTGACTAACTGGCAGGCTTTATTAAGGGAGATCATGATTCGATGCAGGGCAGTGGGGTTGACTGTGCCATAGATAACAATCCCGTAGTCAATAAGGGAGATCACTGATGATGTCATGGTAAGACCTAGGGCATCAGGTGGCAGACACCCCCTGTGCCTATATAGGAGACCTAGTCAAGAATTGATAGCTGAGCAGATTGATGAGATCATGGTACGTGAGAGAGGAGTCAAGGGTGATGCCCAGGTATTTAAAGGTGGGCATAAGGTTGAAAGAGGAGCCCTGGACATTAGTGATGTTGAGGGGAAAATTTTTAAGCTTATTTTGTCTGTGAGTGAAAAGCATGGCCTTGGTCTTTTGTAACTTAGGACAAGATGGTGCTCTAAGAACCAGGTCTCAGCTTCAGAAAAGGAGCATTGCAGCGAAGACTGAAGGGAGTGGGGGGTCCGAGTGGCTATCAAATATAACTGCATCATTGGCATACAGAAGCATTTGTCCCAAGTAGGCCTTTGGGAGAGTGTTTAAGTACATGTTAAACAGGAGGGGACCCAGTATTGAGCCTTGTGGGACTCCCAAAAGTACCAGTTTACTGGCCGAGAGTGTGGAGTTTAACTTGACCCTCTGGGTTCTGTCACTGAGGTAGCTTTTAAATCATGTGGTAGTGTCCAGGGACAGGCCCATGCAATGCAAGGACTGGATTAGGACTGTGTGGTTGACAGAGTTGAATGCCTTGGTTAAGTCAATATAGGCAGCTCCAACTAGATGCCCTCTATCAAGGGCTTTGTTTATAAAAGTGGTGTATTCAAAAAGGGCAGTTGTAGTATTGTGGCCCTTCCTGAAACCATGCTGTTTGAGGCAGAGAAGGTCATATTGAGTGAGAAAGTCAGAGAGTTGATCTGACACTATTTTTCCTAGTGCCTTGGAGGGAGTGGAGAATGGAGATGGGGGAGGTAGTTGCCCAGGGAGGTGCGTTCCCCACTTTTTAATATTGGAGTGATGACAGCTGCTTTTTAGCATGAGGGTAATTGTCCATGACAGAGGGACCGGTTTAAGATGTCAGTGAGTTGGGAGATAACAGAATTTAAGGTGAGGAGGACTAGTTTTAGGTCCAGCAAGTCACTACTAAAGCATGTTTTCCCAAGGGCTTTGGTTAAATATAATCTTGCCTCTAGGGGGGTGATTGTTCAAAGCCTGAAAGTGGGGGTGGATGCTTTAAGGGGTGAGCTGGTGGGCAAGTCTGGGGCCTGGTTTGAAGATGTTAGGGGGCAGGACACTGCTAAGATCAGAAAATACAGTGTTGAGGGTATCGGCAATCAACAGGGGGTCATGGGAGAGTGAGCCATTTACTAGCAGCTGGGCGGGGGGAGACAGATTTTCCATTCAGTTCTTTAATGTTGTACCAAAATTTGCACCCAGAGTCCCAGAAGAAGGAGAGTGTCTCCTGGTAGTGGGTAACTTTGACTTTCTGAATTTCCAAGGTACATTTGTTACTAAGTTCCCTATAGAGTTGCCTGTCACGTGGTTTGCCTGATTCATTAGCTTTATGCCATTGATTGTTGTGTTGCTTCATGAGGTCAAATAGGGCATGGTAGAGCCGGGGGTGTCTTGACTTTTGACTTTCTGTTTGTAGACTGGGGCATAGTGGTTACAAGTGGAGTTAAATGTGGAGATAAAGTAATCCAGGGCACTGTCATTAGACTGTGCAGTGCTGATGGTGGTCCAGTAACATTGCAATAAATATTGTTTGAGGTGCCAGAGAGAGATCCCTTTTTTAGGGAATGTATAAAGGTATATTTGGGTGGCTGCCTTGAGATTTTTATTGAGGACCATCTACAGAGGACTGGCAAGTGGTCACTCAGTGCATCTGGAAGTACTGAGACCTCAGATATGTGGGTGGTCCAATTCGTGAATATGAGGTCAATGAGTGTGGGGATGCCAGTTTTATAGTTTAGCATCATGGGGGACTGGACAATGGGTGAGGTCCAGTGCCGCAACAGCGTCCTTGTAGGGGGCAGAGGAGGTCACTAGCCAGTTGGCATTATAATCACCCAGGGCAATGATTTCACAGGAGGTGGGCAGGTGGACTGGGCAGTTCATTACCGAGTCAAACGCTGGCCTTTGGTGCCAGGGGGATATAAACTGTGGCTATGTGTAGGATTTTTCCAGATGTGTCAGGTTGCAGTTTCACAGTGAGAACCTGTGTACCGTGGGACAGAGTGGGAGTGCCAGAGACTAGTGAGGCCTGAAGGCAATCTCTATAATAAAGAGCACAGTTCCCACCCATCTTAGCTAGCCTGTCAGTTCTAAGGATAGAGCACCCAGGAAAATGGACAGCTGAGCCTGGGGTATCAGGATCAAGCCAGATCTCTGTAACCACAAATATATCCAGAGATAGACAGAGAGATCTGTGCCAACATTTCTCCACCATTTGAGCAATGAAAAGATATGAGCAGTCAAGTTGTTGTAGCACTAATTGGCATCGTGCCTGCTACAAACATTTCAAGCAAGCAAAGAAAACAAAGTGCTATCATTATAGGCTGTGCACTGTGCAGAAAACCAGCCAAAGACAATGTTTTCATAAAATAGTCTTCCAACATTTCCAATTGATCAGAACATCTAGGACACAAGAGCTCCTCCACCCTCATATGTTTCTTATTCCCTCTTACTGATAATCTCTCATGGCAACAAAGCCAAATTGTATCCCACATCTGCCAAGGCACATGAGAATCTAGATGCTGTGCAGCTGTTCACTGAAACTTATCAGATCTACAGTATTTGAAAGCTGGTTCAGCCCGAAATGTAATATGTACTATCTCAGCATAAAGAGCAGCTCTAGACAAAGTCTGAATCTGGTGTCTGGTTAGTTTCCAAATTCCCATGTTCCTAATTGCTGATACCACATAGTCTGGAAAAAACAATAATTTTGTCATTTTGGGTGTATATGATACCCATTTTGGTAAAAAATGTTTCACAACCTCTGACTTCCAAGGAAACCTTCATGCAGTGCTATCTAAAGGGTGACTTACAGATGAAAATGAAGTTGTAACAAATAAAGAGTAAAAAAATACTATTGGATCAACCATGTTGAGGCCTCCTTCCTTAACTGGTAGGTATGTTACCCCGCTTTGTACTGGGTTCAAATGGCTGCTGCACAATAAATGAATAAAGAGACTCATTAATCTTGATTCCACAGCAGTAGATGGAAGAAAAACATGGGCTAGAAATAACAAAATTGGTAAAAGAAACTTTTCAGTTGGATAGTGTCCAACTTTTCCATTGTTGAACTTTTCTATTACCGATATCAAGCCTCTCATCCAGTTTTCTTGAGGTAAATTTCATGAGCTACAAAGGATACTCAAAACCTTTACTGGTTGCTTAGAGATTCGAATACCTGCAACACTCTCCTGAGTGGGCTGAGTACCAACTGTTTTAAACCCAAGGCTTTAAGAGTTATTGATCTCACAACCCAAAATCTCCAGAAATTTTTACAAAACATCCATGGTTATTACTCCTGATGTTTCATCCACCGAAAAAAGACAGGCATCAGCTGCATAAGTCATTACAGATAATAGGTTCCCACTTACATACTGCATGATAAGCAGAAATTTAGGATAAGTTTGTATCCCAAAAATTACTGGGAAGTTACCTCCGCAGCAGGAGGCTGTGGGTTCACTGCTTCTGCCCAGAAAGATGGCTTCCCAGGTGCATCCAGACCTGGGAGTGAAGGCTAAGACATCAGTGAAGCCAACATTAGCGTCACTACAATCCTTTCTCTTGGAGTTTCAAGCAGATGTAAAAAGCTCTTTAAAACAGTCCAGACTTCACTATCAGAGATTTCTTCATGATGCAAAGAGATTGAAACAAAACTGGAGTTGATTGAAGAATGAGTGGAGTCAGCTGAGAAGAACACAGAAAATCTGTCGGCAAGGATTCTAACTGTGGAGGGGGCAGTCAATGCTTCTCTCTATGAACAACTGAATACCGTGGCTAAACTGGAAAAAAATGACAATACAACTGTTGAGAAACCTAAGGTTGACTGGACTTTCACCAAATATCCCCAATTCTGAATTAAAACTGAAGGTTGAAGAAATACTAACTTTATCTCTCACACCTGAACAATCAATAGTCCTTGAATCGGTATTTAGACCCCAGTTAAGACAGAAACAACAAGAATCCTCATCTGGGACAGGGGCAAGGTATGTGACTTGTATCTTTGCTTCTATAGTGCAAAGGAATAAACTACTTCAAGTGGCAAGGATGAAAAAAAGGATTTATATATGAAGGTACTAAGCATCATTTGTATTCGGATTTCTGTCTGATAACACAAAGATGCAGAAAGTGCTTTCTTACACTGAGAACAGAATTCTTACAAGCAGGAGTTATGGCTGTATTACAATCTCCAGCTAAAATGAAAGTTGTCTTTTAAAGTAAGGAATATTTCTTTGTCAATGTGGACACAGGTTGAGCTTTTTATGAAACAAAATGTTTCCCTACCTACAGAGCTGGAATCAAACCAAGAGGATGATGAAACAGCTGACAGTACTCAAAATATGCCAATGACTACTTAGTTGTTTCTTCTAAAACTTGGACACTACAATTCATTCTTATATATATCTGCTTGATATTACTCCACTTAATAACTATTATTTGATAATGGATTAGCCTGAAAGGATATTCTTTGTATATTAATTTTGTCCTTAGTTGGGATGGCAAAAGCTTGGAGCATGAAGAAAAAAAAAGGAAAAGCTATTGTTTACATGACATTGCTCTTGATCTGTCTTATAAGTTTCATTCTTTTTACCTCCTTGAAAATTAAAAAAAAAGTATACTTTTTGAGGTTAATACAAAATCACACATGCCCACACAATGCAAAGCATCATGGGCTGCATATGCAAATCACCACAGAATATTATTCTGGTTCAACTTTAAGCAGAATTGCATGGTGCTGAAAGGCCTCTCTCACAGTTTGCAAAGGGTGTTAACAGATGACATAGACACGTGTTTCGTCCTACCAGGACTCATCAGTATGCCTCGTCTGTTTGACACCCCAGTGGAATGAACCTGCTACCCTAAGGCGGTCTGTCTGGGTTGTAGTAGTGAACCCATTAAATAAAAAATATTTAAAGACAAAGAACCTCGGTTGTGCAAACACTGAGGCAGGTCACCAAAGGGCATTTGGCTGGGAAGCCAAGTTTCAAGAGAAATCGTATTTTCTTGAAACTTGGCTTCCCAGCCAAATGCCCTTTGGGTAACCCTTTCTCAGTGTTTCCACACAGAGGTTCTTTTACTTTTTGAGGTTGTTTCTTTTGCTCTTTTGAAATTTCAAAATGAGTTATAATCAATGTCTACTGACTGTAAATGTTATTAATATCTCTCTGAAAAATTAAAAAATATAATAAAAAATCATGTAATACACTGTCAAATGCCTTCTACTAATCTAATGACAAAACCCACCCAGAAACTTTCCCTCATGTCCCTAGTTCTATTACATCTCTTAAAGTACTGTATACAAATTCTTATATATTGAGTTACCTAGAATGAAACATGTCTGGGATGACTGAATCAGAAGATCAGCCACAGTTTGTAATCTTTTACACAACAGTTTTGTCAAAATCTTATAATCTGAATTTAAAAGACTAATAGGTCACCAATTTACCAATGATTCCCTAGCACCCCCTTTAAATAGAAAGGTTATTAAAGAAATACCAAAAGATGCACTGTAAGTCTCAGAATCCAGAATATTTTGAAAAACCATAGTTAGCATTTCTGCTAAAACATCCACAAAACAAACAGAAATTTCATTTTGTAACCCATCTTTGTCGGGGGCTGATAAATTACAAACTTTTAATAACAATAGTAACTTCAGAAATAGAAATAGGGGCTAATAGCTGCTCTTTCTGATCTTTAGATCATACTTACAAAATTGAATTTAAAATAGTATATATAAGTTCTGCAGAAGCTTGGTTAGGTACCACAGACTTAGTGAGAAAAAAGCTCAACCTCTTAAATAATGTCCTGAATCTCCAATACTCTCACCAGTACTAGCACATCCTTGCAGTGTGCAACCGTGCCTTACAAGCCAGAAAAGGATCCCCATGTGGAGATTTATTTAAGCCATACTTTTGTTCTGTAACAAGAGAAGCTGCCTTATCATACTGCTAATTTTTAATTTCTTCTTTCAAACTTTGAATTTGAAAATAATGATTCCCTTTTTTCTCTGTGGTTCAAGATACTAGCTTATAAAGTTTGGGCTAAGATCACAATAGTTTAAATATTGTTTTCCTTTCTTTTGACATTCCCAATTGTATAAACAGAATTTGTAGATCATTTTTTGTATCCTTCCACCACTCCAAAGGAGAGTCATACCCACAAAATACTGTTTTGCTAGCCTCTAATAAGTCATGTACTGTACTTCTATTTTAGACCTAGTTTCAGATAATAAATTCACATTTAATTTCCAATGATTCACTTTTTTTTTTGGGGGGGGGAGAGATGTAAAATACCACTAATGAGAACATGATCTAAAAATTCACAAGGCAGAAGTTGTACCCCAGAGATTTTTGCAGTACCAGATATAAACAAAAAATATATTCTTGTGGATAGACTGCCCCTAAAAAAGGTAGCACCCCCTGTCTGATGCTGTGCTCTACATCCATCAATTAGGCCAGCACTAGTAATTAACTGTTTTAAAATATTTGAATCACAATATATTTTTTTATTTATGGAAGTTCCTGGTATATTATCTATTGAACAATTAAAAAAACCCACAAAGGACCACATGTCTTGTAGTATATAAGTAAGGTTGAATTAATTTAAACAACTCAATGTGACTAGACTAAATTTGTGGAGCAAACACATTTATCAAACAATGTCTCTCTTCATGCAAAACAGTATCCAAAAGAAAAACCCTCCCTGGAAATATATCCACCAATCTCTGTACAGAAAAAAAGTAATCCTTTAAAAAGGATTCCTACACCATCATTTCTGTGCTTCGTAAAGGTCCAGTAAGAAGGGCCCCTTATCCAGTCTTTCTGTCATTATTTAATATCATACAATGAAGACAAGCATGCTCCCCGTAAAAAAAAAAAAAAATAATAATAATATATGGGGTTTGGTCCAGAAAGGTCAAATAGCCTGCCTCCATCTCTTGTTTTTGACACTACAAACATTTAAAGAGGCAAAATTGACAGTGGTATGGGGGCTTCAACACATAATGTTATGTTACTGCATAGTCATTTCCGTTTACTTCCCCGTGTCCATGTGTACATTTTATTTTTCCTCCTCCTTTATCCCATAGTGGATCTCTTCTCTTCCACTGCTTCCAAAGACCTAGTTTCTGAGATTATTTACTAAAACAGTCAACATACTCCATTCCATCTTAAGAATCTCCCCAATGTCTAGAACCACATAACAGTTCCATAGGAATTGGATTTGCTGAAAAATGTACTCCTTTTATGACAAGGCTGTTTGCCTCTTAATGTTCTTCACCTGGACACACCAGTCACTTCATTTGGGGGTGATGTGACCTCCTGGTTCTGGTCATGATCCTTCATAAGCACGTGTAGCTGCTTCTTTTGGAAAAGCTGTAACTTGCTCTTGGTGAGACACAGAAGGTTCTTCCTGTGGTTGGAGGGCAGACTGCCCTTCAGTATGTGCCACTGGTATAAGAATTTTTAGAACCAAAGCCTGATCATCCTCTCAGGGTTCTACACTGTGGGGTACATTAGGGGTACTGGGCCACAACATATCCACAGTGACCTGAGAAGTGGGATTTTCAGTGACTGAGGTATCAACAGAACCATCTTGCCCAGGTGTGGCATATACTCTAGACTGTATGGTGTTGAAGTCAACAGAATATATAGTGAGTGTTCTGGTTTGCTCTGAAAGTTCAGCCATCTGAAAAATAGGTGTACAGTATGTCTCAGACCTATTGGGGAGATTTCAGATTTATGTGCTGGTCAGCCTGAGTCTTTTTGTGCCAGATTCGATACACAGTCTTGTTCAATAGCTGTACCGTCATCTCCATTTCTAGTAGCCCATGGACAATGTTGAAAAGAATGCCTTTGTCCATCACAGAGGCTACATCAATGTAGATTCTCACAGGACACGCTAACATGGCCAAACTACCCACATAGGCCATAATGCAGCTGATCACATGCACTGCTCAGGTGTGTTGTACCACCACATTTACAGCATGCTTTTGGCTGTCCAGCATAGAAAAACACTACTCTATCTCACCCCCCCCCAAAAAAAAAGCTATATGGCAAATGGAGAACCCCAGTTTCAGTAATTCTGAACTTTACTGAGAAATGCCAGCCCCCTGACCATACATGCACAGTGTCCATAATGGGATCAGGGTGTCCCAGAAATTTGCACCTTCGGTTTAGCCAGAAATGAATGTTTCCCTTATTAACACCTTCATTTCTAAACAGTATAATAATATTTTGAATCATTGGTTTTGCCAGTGGAATTGCTACAAATGGTGCCCACAATGGTGAGTCTTTTAGCTTATGGTATTACATCCAAGAGCCAAAATATTTCCAGTGACTTCATCGTTTTAAAACTGACATCAAATATATTATCTCCTGAGATATGAAAGTGAGCATACAGTTCCTAAGCCATAAAATGCATAGACTATTTTAAAAGAGTAATGAATCACGTACACCCTGTCTGGGTGTTCTTGTAAACCCTCTTTGTACTGCAGCTTAACCACATTTTGATGCAGGGCAGGCTCAGCTCAGCACTGAAATAAACTGGTATAAGTTGGTCTATTCTCTCCGGTATGTACAGTAGAGTACTGAGTCTGGGTGTAGTAGAACTGGTGCTATCTCCTAGTTCAGAGTTGTCTGCTCCATTGTCTACCCTTTCTTTTCAAGACTGTCCCTCACTATAAGATGCAGTGACTGTATTCATATTTGTAATGGTAGCAGCTTGCATACTGTGTGGGATATCATTATTATTTACATAGAAACATAGAATTTGATGGCAGATAAGGACTGCTTGGCCCACCTTGTCTGCCCATTTTCCTACCTGATAGATAAGCTGCAGATTCTAGTTAAACAACAGCTTACTTCCTCCTACCCCCCACTAGAATTGCTTTATGTCTGTCCCATGCATTCTTGAATTCTCCCACTGTTCCTGACCCCACAACCTCCTCAGGAAGGCTGTTCCATGCATCCACAACCCTGTCTGTGAAAAAATAATTTCTAACAATACCTCTGAGCCGTCACCCTTCTATCTTCAAATTGTGCCTCCTTGTTCTTGCACATCTCTTTTTCTGAAAGATGCTACCCTCTTGTACTTTGTTAATTCCCTTGAGTTACTTGAAAATTTCTATCATGTCCCCCAACTCCTGCCTTTCCTCAAGGGTATACATATTAAGCTGCTTTAGTCTCTCCTCGTATGTCTTCTGGTGCAGACCCTGCACCATTTTGGTTGTCCTCCTCTGAACAGCCTCCACTCTATTCATTTCTTTGCAGAGATGGGGTCTCCAGAATTGCACGCAGTACTCCAGATGGGGTCTCACCAACTGTCTGTACAGAGGGATAACAACTTCCTGTTTCTACTATTGATGCCTCTCCCTATGCATCCCAGTATCCCCCAGCCCTCCTTACTGCCTTCTCACATTGCTTGCCCACCTTTAGGTCATCTGATATAATTACTCCTAGGTCTCTTTCGGGTTTTGTTGTTGTTATTATCTCCTCCACCCATTGTGTACTCTTCCCTTAGGTTTTTGTTTCCCAGATGCATTACCTTGCACTTCTTTGCATTGAATCTGAACTGCCATATATTTGACCATTCCTCCAACGTTGCCAAGTCCCTTTTCATCCTTTCCTCCCCACCTTGTGTATCAACCCTGTTACAGGTCTTTGTATCATCTGCAAAAGACATACTTTTCCTTCCAGGTGTTCTCCAGTGTCACTTATAAAGACATTAAAGAGGACCGGTCCCAGTACCAAACCCTGTGGTACCCCACTAGTTACCCTCCTTTCTTCACTGTGGACTCTGTTTCCTTTTACCCTTTGCGTCCTGTTGTCCACCCCAGTTTTTTATCCAGGCTACCACTTTGGGACCCACTCCAAGGCCGGCTAACTTGTATATTAATCTTTTGTGTGAGACTGTGTCAAATGCCTTGCTAATATCTAGGTAGGTCATATCCACAGCTCCTCCCTGGTCTACTACTTTGGTCACCCAATCAAAGAAATCTATTAGGTTCGTCTGACATGATCTTCCTGCTGTGAAACCATGCTGCCCTGGGTCCTGTGCCCCACTGGCCTCTAGGTACTCAACAATTCTTTCCTTTAGAGGTGATTCCATAATTTTCCCTACCACTGAAGTCAAACTAACTGGTCTGTAATTTCCTGCCTCTGACTTGCTCCCACTTTTGAGAAGTGGAATCACATCTGCCCTCCTCCAGTCCTTGGGTACTACCCCATCCTCCCATGATTTGTTAAAGAGAATAGTCAGTGGTGTTACTAGTTCTACCCTTTTACTTCAGAGGGAAGAGTATAAGAAAAAGCAGAAAAAAAACCCTTTCTCACCTGTTAGTGCAAGATCTGTACCTCCACAATTTTACAGTGCCTTCAGAAATTATTCACCCCCCCCCTTGGATTTTGTCACATTTTGTTGTGTTACTACCAGAATTATTAATGCATTAAAATGATTCCCCCTTGATTCTCACAGCGTACTCAACAATTTAAAGGGCCAAAAATATTTATATTGTGTAACAAAAATTTATGAAACATTAAAAACTGAAATATCTTGTTTACTTAAATATTCACCCCTCTGAGTCAATACTTTATAGAAGCACTTTTGGCAGCAATTACAGCTTTGAGGCTTCTTGGGTACGTCTGTATCAGCTTTGCACATCTGGATTTGGGGATTTTCGCCCATTCTTCCTTGCAGATTTGCTCAAGCTCTGTCAAGTTGGATGGGGAGTGTCTTTAAGTCTTTCCACAGATACTCAACGGGATTCAAGTCTGGTCTTTGGCTGGGCCACTCAAGGACAATCACCTTCTTGTTCTGAAGCCACTCCAGTGTTGCTTTGGCTGTATGCTTGGTGTCGTTGTCCTGTTGGAACGTAAATCTTCGCCCCAGTCCAAGGTCTATTGCGGACTGATGCAGGTTCTCCTCAAGGATGTGTCTGTATTTGGCTCCATTTATTGTTCCCTCTATCCTGACAAGTGCCCCAGTCCCTGCCACTGAAAAGCATACCCATAACATGATGCTGCCATCACCATGCTTCATGGTAGGGATGGTGTTACACGGGTGATGAGCTGTGTTCGGTTTGCGCCAGGCATAGTGCTTTGCATTCAGGCCAAAGAGTTCAATTTTTGTTTCATCAGACCAGAGAATCTTTTGCCACATGGTCTCAGAGTCTGCCACGTGCCTTCTTGCAAACTCCAGGCATGTTATTATGTGGCCTTCTCTCAGGAGTGGCTTCCGTCTAGCCACTCTCCCATAGAGGCTACATCATTGAAGTGCTGCAGAGATTGTTGTCCTCTGGACTGGTTCTCCCATCTCAGCCATAGAACTCTGTAGTTCTGTCAGGGTGGTCATTGGGTTCTTGGTCACTTCCCTGACCAAGGTCCTTCTTGTCCGGTTGCTCAGTTTGGGAGGATGGCCTACTCTAGGAAGAGTCTGGGTGGTTCTGTAATCTTTCCATTTCCTAATGATGAACTTGACTGTGCTCCTGGGAACCTTCAACACCCTAGAAATGTTTTTATACCCCTCCCCAGATCTATGCCTCCTCACAATTCTATCACGGAGTTCTACGGACAGCTTCTTGGTCTTCTTGGTAGAGTTTCTTCTGACATGCACTGTCAACAGTGGGACCTTATATAGACAGGCGTATTTCCTCTGAAATCATGTCACCCATTTGAACTGACCACAGGTGGACTCCATTCAAGTTTTAGAGTGATCTCACAAGGAAATTGGATGCACCTGAGCTCAATTTGGAGTGTCATAGCAAAGGGGGTGAATACTTATCAAATCAAAACATTTCAGGTTTTTATTTTAAATTACATGTACAAAAAATTCCAGAAGTTTCATTCCACTTTGACATTATAGAGTAATTTGTGTAGATACGTGAGAAAAAAATCCCATATAAATGTATTTTAATTTGAGTTTGCAACGTCACAAAATGTGACAAAATCCAAGGGGGGGGCGAATACTTTCTGAAGGCACTGTACCTGCTATTTCCAACTTTTCTGGTGCAGTATTGACAAAACACATCATCTCCAGACTCTTGGAACTCTCAGACTCAGCTGTCTGCAGCTGCTCACAATGTGAAGACTTTTGTGATAGGTCCCAGATCAGGATATCATTTTCCATTTTTTTTCTAAACTCCAACCTGCTTCTCTTAGAGTTTTTGCTGGTGATCTGGGTTCCGAATGTTTTTCATTGGATTCATTGGAATAATATGAGTCAATAAGCATTAGCCATTATGACTTGCCATTTATCAATGGATATATCCAGTTATCCCCTTACTAATTAGATAATTATCCAATTAAATTTTGAATTGATCCATGTTTGTACTATGTACTACACTGTATGGTAGACTATTCCAAATAGAAACCTCCATTTGGTTCAACCATTCTCTTCTTTGGCCTTTCCTGTAATTTTCTCCTTTTAGCTGAATATCATGACCTCTAGTATTTCTACTCTGCAAATTAATTCTAAACCAATGTATACCTATATATCACAGTCCCTGAATGCCCTATAAGCAAAACACAGTTCCCCTCTCAACCTCCTGTACTCTAGGGAGTACATGTCCAGCTCTCTGAGCCTATACTCATATGCTAACTCCTTGATATTTTCTACCATCTTGGTGGCCCTCCTCTGAACTCCCTCTAGTCTCCTGATACTACTATTTGGGGTCCATAATTTTCTACAATAGTCAAGATGCATCCTCACCAGAGCACTTTACAAAGGCATCACCACCTCCCTGGCCTTATTACTTATATTGCAGATATTACAACCCAGTGTTTTATTTCCCTTCTTAACTGATGCCTGGATGAGTTGGTCAAAACCTAACTTATTAAATATTAGAACCCAGAGGTCTTTTTCTTCCTCTGTGAACACAATTTCCTTTCCATTGGGGTAATAATTTGCTCTTTTATTTTTAACTCCAAAGTGCATCACTTTACATTTTTATGAGTTAAACATAAGTTTTATTCTACTTTGCCCAGTTTTCTAGATTAGTTATTTCATGCTAAAATGTTTTTATTTCCTTGTCATTATCCACAATAGCCACCACTTTGGTATCATCTGCAAATCTGCATAACCAAGCCAAGCTGTTATACTGCATTGTTTGAAACAAAGATATTGAACAGTTTAGGCCCCAATACTGACCCTTGTGGGACTCTAGTAGTTACTCTACCCCATTTTTAATAAAATCCTTTGACACACACCCTCTGTCTCCTCCCATTCTGCCAGGAAGCTATCCAGGTCACAATATCCAAAAACTACTTGCAGTTCCTTGCAGTCCAAAAGCTAATATATATGCTATTGGGCTGTGAGTGGTTTTGTTTGATCTTCAAGACCCTGTAGATGATTGTCAAAACTCCATTCGGCGTTGTCAGAATCCAAGTCCTTGGAACTGTTTGAATTACATAGCACTTCCATATGTTCTTGAACACTTCTGTGCTATAAATCCATTTTTAATTGTTTATATTTCTCCTCCTCATCCATCATCATCTGTGAAAGATGATTTTTTTCTTTTTTGTAACTCTTCATCCCAAAATTTTTCAGCAGCCACCTGACCTCTGTAGCTCTGACATCTCTTCAGGTAAGTCACCTATCTTCTGCTCCATAATGTGTGCAATAGTCATTACCCATGTATCACAGTGCTCTGTTATAGTAGTACTATGTAATAATGCATTTATCATACTGTTCTTTTGCAAAATAGTGACTGGAGTTGAGGACAGTATGAATTTTTTCATGAATTTTTATACTTTAAGGGGCCTATGCAAAGGGTGTACCTTACATAGGTTTTGTGAAAAAAAATATTATACAGTTACAGAGTTATAAGGATTTTTTTTTGTTGATAACCGAGAAATGAGAATGATTAAAAAACCTGTTGTGAGTGCTTATTTTCATGATTTACTTGTTGTGTGGATAAAAATACTGATCATGATTACCACCATTTTTTTAAACCCATGAACACTGAAAAAACATAAAAATTATATATTTTTAAAAAACTAACACCTTCACCTAACTAAACGGGAGCCATCTAGCTAAATGCTACTGTTTGCTTGTTTTTTAAAAATTGCCAGAAATACCTTTTCTGGGCTCCCCAAAATCCTGGGTGCCCAGCTTAGTGAGAGGAGCCATTCACCCATGTTTTCTGTATGAGAACAGCAAGACTTTCTTGAATGCTGAAGTTGCTGCTAGAGTCATGCTGCTGGCTTCAGTTCAAGCAGTGAGCTGGCTATCCCGTTCTCTCTCTCTCTCTCTGTGTCTGTCTGTCTGTATGTATGTTTCTATCTATCCACCTATCTGTCTTCTATCTACCCTCCCTACCTCACCCCTCCCTCCCTCCCTTCCTCTTTTTCTTTCCGTAAGCACTGTGATGCATAAATTCGCTCACTGTAAGTATTACCTGAAGCAACCACTCCGTAGATCACGGGCAAAACCAAACCACTGGGTTTTGTCTTAACGTCGCTTTATTTGATCAAATCTTACACATGCATGTGGGACTTCTACTAAGGAGACCGTCCCTGATTAAAGTTTACAGCAGCTTTTTATAAGCTAGATTTTGCACTTCTTATCTTGAAAAAATACCAACATCTCAGTATAAGCCAATCATAAAACAGCATAACAAGTTTTCAGCAATGAAAAAAGAAAAACACTTTGATATGTATGAGGTACTTTTCCACTGCTTATTTCATCTATTTTCCCAATACTGCTTGGTACATATGCCTGGGTCAAGCTCACCTGAAAGAGACAATGAGTTTCACTCACACCATAGCAACGTACAGCTTGCCTTCAATGCCTCTAAGCGCTGTTATCTTTATATTTTGCCCAGGCATGCTCTTATCTTTATATTTTGTCTGAGCCTGTTATTCAGGCTGGTACAACCAGTTCTGCTCAGTTTTATCTAGCTTTCTGTTTTTACAAATGTACCTCAAGTAACCTCAGTACAAATTCTATAACCCTTAAGAAAAGAAAACATGAACTCAGAAATTTCTACTACATTCATTATGACTTTGTTACAGCATGGCTTTCAAAGCAAGCATAACTTCAAGGCATATAATAGCAAATACAGCTTAGGATATATAAAAAAAAGCATATATAAAAATGCCCTCACACTGTCCCCCCTTTTGATACTTTGTATCAACTTGTTAACTATTATACTTTAGTCACATCTGGTACATCACAGAACGGGAACACCCCGGCTAATTCGCTAGGGTCTTGGTCCGCAGGGTGTAGTAAGGGGTGCAGCTGGGTGATGGCATGTGGCGACAAGGTGCTACACAATTGTTGCAAGAGAAATTTGAGCAACACAATCAGGGCCATAATGCCAGTATCACCACCATGATTACTGCCACCCAGTGAAGGAGGGTAGTGCCCCAGTCACCAAATATGCTTGAGAACCATGACCAGGGGTCCCAGCCCTGCGATACAGGTGCATGCTCACTTAGAACACCGTTGCTGTAGCTTTGTATTCCCTCAATTACTTGCTCAAGTTCTTGGGAATTATCTGGTATATAGGTGCAGCATTCTTCCCCTATAATGGCGCACACCCCTTGAAGCTAATACATAATCAAGTCGCGACTCTATTCTGCAAAGCTACAATTCTAGGGCTTTAATTTCAGCTGTCAGCAAGTCAGTTGATTTTAAGGTATCATTAATTAATGTTTCTAACTCATAGCTTAACTGGTCAATGTAATGCATGTTTTGAACAACACCCCACCATGGGAAGATTCCACTTCAAATTTTTCTCCCACTGGGATCGTTTATTGCGTCTGGCACCTCCTTTTTGAACTTGATTTATATAGCTTACACGCTGATGTATAGCAGATGCATTGTACTTATATACATGGGCGGCGGGGTGGAGTGTGGCTAGATAGCAGCATCCGTCCACCCCATCGGTAGGAAAAATAAGCCCTATCCCACATACAGTATAGACCTGACAGACTGCCACGGCAGTGAAATCAGGATGTACTGTGTGGGCATCTGCTTGAGAGCAGTTGGTTATGGTGGACTCGGACTTGGTGGTGGTGCTGCTGTAGTGCCTACAATATTGGCACGCGGACCATCCCAGTGGCGCTAAACTCACGGTTAATTGTTTATTACACAGGCAGAGCCTGGCTGATATTTTCTGCTGCCTAACGTCTAGATACAACGGGGTTGACACATTTGTATCATTCGGTGGGCTGTACCATGCAGTAAAATCATGCCCCTGAAACACAGTTAGGTTCTTTATTTTGTTTGTAGCATAATCTGGGGCATTAGTGATGTTTCTTCCCTGATGGCACAGAGAATCTCGCTGGCCTCAGTGCTATTTACAGGCTTGGGTTTTAGGTGGAGCCCTACGGCTGCAGAGAAAGGAGAGCTAGTGCATACATAGCAATCAGAGACATTAGCATTATTAGCATGTAAGTTCATTAAAGTCCACCAAGTGTTTGTAATGTGCAATGGCTCTGTGCTGCGGAAGGAGCAGTTGCCTCCCTCATATCCAGAGCCCCATAGCAAAAATAGCAGTGATAGTCCGAACGAAAACAGAACGATAACAATTTTCATGGTTGCTCAGTTCACTGTGCAATGGTATCGACTGTAGAGGCTGTCACCAAACGACAATGAGATGCGTGAATCCACGTTTCTCTCTCCGCGATCTTTATGGCAGTGGCGGTAGTCAGGAGCACTTGAAACGGTCCTCGCCACCTTGGGGCACACCACTTTTTTCTTCGGAAGTCCTTGATAACCACGAAGTCTCCTGGCTGTATCCTATGCAGGGGTCCCTCCAAGGGAACTGGAAGTACAGCTTTTACCCTAGGATAGAGAGATCTTAAAACAGCATTAAGAGATAAACAATAGGCAATCATTTCATTATCTAAACCGTGCAATGTTATTCGGTTTTGTGGGAAGGGGACATTTGTCATTCTGAGAGGCCTTCCATCAAAATTTCATGAGGTGATAAACCCATGGGGCCAGCTCTCCCCTCATACTCATTAGGGCTATTGGTAGTGCTTTTCCAACTAAGGCCAGTATCTGCCATAATTTTGGTCAATTTTAGCTTTAATATCTGATTTGCCCTTTCTACTGTCCTCCGATTGTGGGTGGTAGGCACAGTCGTTAGTAGAATCCACTTGCAGTGCCTCACACAAGGTTCTGATGACTTCATTTGCAAAATCTTGACCATTATCGCTGGAGAGCTGGGTGGAATCCCCACCTTGGTATGATTTCTCTAATCAGGGCCTTTGCTACTGTACAGGCCGTGGTTTTCCGTACTGAGAATGCTTCTACCCACTTTGAAAACATATCTATAATCACTAAGCAATATTTATACCCTTCACACGGGTTTAGCTCAATAAAATCCATCATTAAATGTTCAAAGGTCCTGTAGGAAAGGATGGGCAGAGGGGTTACTTGGAGTCCTCTGCCAACATTATTTTGTATACATATTACACACTTTTACAAAATCTTCAGCATATCACGGTAAAGCCAACAACATACCAATGTTTATTTACAAAGTCGACCACTCCACTTTTGAAACATGATCGGCCCCATGGGCCAATTTGCCAAAAAGGAAATACTGCCGAGGGCAGGCAGAGCATGCCATCGGGGTTTGTCCACACTGTAGTGCTAGCAACAAATTTACAGTTTGTTTGCCAGTTACGTTCTCTTTGCACTGGCCGACTGTTGTAAAGTTGCAACATCCTTTACTGAGAATAAATCAAGTTGGTTAGTTATAGTCAAAGACATTAGAAATTTCGGAACACTCCCAGAAAGAGCTGCTTCCTTTGCAGCTGCATCAGCCCTCACATTTCCTGCAGAAACAAAATCTTGGTTAGAAGTATGGGCTTGACATTTTACAATTGCTAACTTTTCTGGCTTCTGGATTGCTAACAAAAGATTTTTTACCAAATTCGCATGCGCAATAGGTTTTCCAGCTGCTGTTAAAAAACCCCTTTGTTTCCATAGGGTGCCAAAATCATAAGCTACGCCAAATGCATATCGACTATCTGTGTATATGTTAACTGTTTACCCTCGGCTATTATACAGCTCTCATCAGAGCTATGAGTTCAACAGCTTGGGCTGGACGTTCGTGGAGTAACTTTGCTCCTTCCACGACATAGTTTGGAGTACACACTGCATAACCTACCAAGGGGGATCCTTTTAGTCTCTTTGTGCTGAGCCGTCAACAAATAATTCTAAGTCTGCATTTTGTATGGAGTGCGTCAGTGATATCGATTAGAGCTTACAATCTAAGTCAATTACTTGCCCACAGTCATGCTCCTCCCCTCCTCGGGGTGGGGAGCAGCGTCGATGAGTTTAAAATGGTGCACCTTTTCAAAGTTATGTTAGACATGGTTAGTAACACATTTTGATACTGAAGCAATCGTGCAGGCGTTAAATGAGCTGTGCAGCTTGTAGCAGAATAGAATGTACAGAATGAGGCACATGCACTGTCAAAGCACAGAATCCTACCAGATCCATGCATGCCAACACCGCTTCAGTAGCCGCTGCCACTGACTGCAAGCAAGACACCATCCCACATACCACTGAGTCCAAATGCTTCGAGTAATATGCTATGGGCCTCTGCCCCCCTCCATGTTCCTGTGTCAAGACAGCTGACATGTAACCTCCCTTTCCATTTACAAACAAATTGAAAACCTTCTCATAATTTGGTAGTCCCAAACAGGGACTTATGATCAATACATTTTTAAGTTTTGCAAAACTGGTCTCTAGACCAGGTGTCCACCTGATCTCCTCATTCATCTGCATTTTCATGCCATATATGGCTTCATGGAGGGGTTGTGCCAACATAGCATAATCCACGATCCAAGCTCTGCAATAGCCCACCATACCCAAAAAAGACATAATTTGCTGCTTTGTAACTGTGCGTGGCCATGCTGCTATGCTTTTAATCCTCTCAGGGTCTAACTTTATACCACTGCCAGACAACACATGACCCAAATATTTCACTTGCTCTTTACACAATTGCAATTTTTCTCGAGACACTTTATGCCCATTCTCAGCCAAGAAAAGTAATAAAGCTTTTGTATCCTGTTCATTTGCTTCCTTACTGGGGCTAGCAAGCAATAAATCATCCACATACTGTATTAGGGTACTGCCCAATGGGGCACAAAGCGGATAGATTCTCTCATTTGAGCTGAGAATACTGCTGGAGACTCAGCATAGCCTTGGGGCATGCGAGGTCCAGGTCCACTTTTCCCTTTGTAGGTGAATGCAAACCATTCCTGGCTACTGGGTTCTCTGGGATACTATAAAATGCATTTGCTAAATCAATGACTGTGAAATAACAGCTATTATGTGGAATGGATGACAATACTGTAATTGGGTTTGGCACTACCGGAGTACGCACATGTACTGCTTCATTTACCGCTCTCAGGTCCTGCATAAAGCGGTAACTTCCATTTGGCTTTCTCACTGGTAAAATTGGTGTATTTACCGTTGCATATGGGCAGGGGACGATTACTCCCCTCTCCACTATTGCTGCATGAACTGGGGCTATTCTCTCCTCCGCCTCTTTACCCAGCGGATATTGATGCCTATTCGGTCTGTAAGAGGACTTTGGCTTGACCATAAGGGGTTGTGCATTCTTCAGTAATCCCACATCATACTTTGATTCTGCCCATAGCTTTGCTGGTAACTCATTTATCCAACTTACACTCTCCTGCATGCCTATTTCTTCACAAACCTTTCACACATTCACTTCTCTTTCATCCACTCGTACCTGAACTTTTCTGTTGATTATGTATTTTTCACAATTTCCAGCCTTTGATATTAGCTTGCTTCCTACACGTTCCCTTTCACGCAACTGTACCATTTCTGCTACCCATGGCCCCAATTCCTTCCACTCAAGGGGGGGTTCTCTGGCCAAAGAAATATGTGGATATGACCCTGGCACTTGGAATACTTTCAATTGCTCCGCATTTAGTCTGACTGAGGCTGCACAACGATTCTTTGCCACATATATCTCTGACACCCAGACGGTCTGCTCTATGGGCTGTTTTCCCCACTCTTTGCACTCATAATCCATGTCCCGACCCCCTACTGCATATTGTGTAGTGCAATGCAAATCTGTTTGTAACTGCAACCTACGATGTGTTATTTCTTCTGCCCACCCTTGTAACCAACACATTTCCCTTGGTTCTGTCAGTTCCCAGCTATACAGCCAATCCCCTGTTCTTTCAGCTATACATGGGTACAAGCCTATTCCTGGTGCTTCTATATTGACCCCCTCTGAGGTACAAGTAATTTGTGCATTTACCTTTGACAGGAGATCCCTTCCCAATAAATTCACAGGACAGGTCATGCTACTGAGGAAAATATGTTGTAATTCCATTTTTCCACACTGAACGGTAATGAGATTGTCAATTGCTCTCTTTGTGGTACTCCTGATGCCCCTATTGTTGTCACCATTCGACTGGATAAGGGTGCATTTAACACTTCTTTGAATTACTGACATGAGACACCTGTGTCTATCAAGAAGGTCAACTTGGTGTTCATGATTATTAAGTCTATTACTGGACTACCTTCTGGCGTTGTTGAAGCACATAGCATTTGTGAAAGGGGAGGGAGTGTTCCTCTAACCTTCAGCTGTCATTGGCAAAGCCAACATTATTAGTCAGAACTGAGGATCCCGAGTTTCCTCCATCCTTGCTGCTGATTTGGCTGCCACTGTTGTGGAGCAGGAGGGGTGGTGGCGGAGGCAAGAGCATTGGAATCTTGATTACGCTGCCACTGGTTTGCCTTTACACAATTTCTTGCTATGTGTCCCTGTTCTCCACAAGCAAAGCAGATGATACCCCTTCCCGGTCCGGGTCTTTGTTCTGCTGTTCCTTCCGATGGTTTCCCTTTTCCCCCTCCTCCCTGTGGATAACCTCCATTATTTCATCCTCTCTGTCTTCTTCTGTTGCCATTTCCACCTCCCTGTTGGGGCTGCTTATTGTCTCTTTCAAAATACATTAGCTGAGCCTTTTCTAGCTTTTCTTTCTTTTCCTTTTGTATCTCCTTCTGCTGTCTCTCAGCATGTTCAGCATACAGCACTAGGTCAGCCATTTTCATTGTCTCCCATCCAGTGCACACTGTGGTAACTCCCAATCTAATTGGCTCGCTCAGTCCAGCGCAAAAAGCCATACCCAACTGATGCTGGTATGGGGATTATCAGTCCAATACGGAAAATTGCCTAAAGACCCCCTGCAATCTTTCCTTGTAATGGCGTACTGATTCCTCATCTTTCTGTCTCGTATCCCGGATGCGAGGCCAGTCTGTCACATCCCTGTATTTTTCCCGTAGTTTTATGCACACAGCATTAAATTGTGGCATAATGTCGGCCCTGGCTTCTCCGGGTCCCAGGCTTCCTTTACTTCCTCCCACATGCCCTTTAATGTTCATCTAAAACATTCTCCAACCTCAGTCATAGATAGTTCATACATTTTGATTAAGTTTGTTAACTCCTTGATATATTCTTCTATGTTATTCTGAGGCTTTGGTATATCTTTCAGGGCTCTCTCAACTCCTCAGGGTTCCATGGGCGGTCCACTTCAATGTATTTAGGGACTGCAGGCTGGTCTTCGGTAGCCAGTCTCCTGCCTCAGGGTGTGGGTTGGGATAACGTATCAAAAGCAACTGCTGTTTTGTTCTGTCTTCCCCTGCCTGTTTTGGGCCCTTAGTCCTTGCATCAGTTTGCCTAAACACCCAAGCCTTCCCATCTCCCTTGCCCTGTACCTTTCCCACCAGTGACATAGATTCCACTGCTTCAACCAGGTCCTCTTCCGTCCCCTCTATTTCTATCTCCTCATCCGAGTCAGTGTCCAACTGAACAGGGGTGGGGGACCATTGGGGGGTTCTGACCGCAACCTCCCACATCGGAGTCACAGGAGGTTGAACAGGCTGTTTTTGAATTGGTGGGACCTGAGTTGGTAGGGCAGCCTGTTGTACGACCTGCGCTGGTTGTACTGCTTGGGCTGGTTGTACTGCTTGGGCTGGTTGGGCCACCTGTACTTGCTGAGCAGGAAGGGCAGCCTGCACAGCTGGGGCAGCTTGTTGTTCAGGCTGCACTACTCCCTGTATTGGTGGCCCTTCTGGCACCATTCCTGCCTGTGGTTCAAGCGGAACAGTTGGTGGAAGGGCCAATATGGTGGGGTATCGTGATGGTGAAACACCCTCCACGGTGTTCAGTTTCTTCCTCCTCTTGCTTTACCATTAATCCCTTTACTTGATTTTCATGTCGCCTTTCTGCCTCTCTTTCCCATATTCTAAACCTTGACCAGTCTACCTTGCACCCTTTTTGTTTGCTCTTTTCTTTTTCTTCCAATGCTATCCTTGCTTCCTTTAGTACATCTATACTAAAAGTACCTATAAGGGGAAATATTCCCCTGGTCAACTTATGCCATTGTCCTACCTCAGAGACTGAATCCTGGCCAAACTTATCAACCATACATTTTGCTGGTCCAGATAATACTAACTCTGGACCTAGGTTATTTTTTGTTCCCTTGTTTCCCATTTTATCTAGGCCTGTTCTTTATAGTGCACACTCGCTCCAAGGTATACTATGTACTTACAGTGATGATGAGTGTCGCCGGGCCCCTAGGCGTCACGTCCTGATGGGGTTCCACAAAAATGTCCTTCTTTTTGTCCAAGGGAAACAACCCGATCACGAGGTGACACGGACCGAAGCACTCACCCTGCCGACTACGCCAAAACTATGATCGCAAATTCTCTCACTGTAAGTATTACCTGAGCAACCACTCCCATCGTCACGGGGCAAAAACCACACCACTGGGTTTTGTCTTAACGTCGCTTTATTTGATCAAATCTTACACATGCATGTGGGACTTCTACTAAGGATACCGTCCCTGATTAAAGTTTACAGCAGCTTTTTATAAGCTAGATTTTGCACTTCTTATCTTGAAAAAATATCAACATCTCAGTATAAGCCAATCATAAAACAGCATAACAAGTTTTCAGCAATGAAAAAAGAAAAACACTTTGATATGTATGAGGTACTTTTCCACTGCTTATTTCATCTCTTTTTTCCAGTACTGCTTGATACATATGCCTGGGTCAAGCTCACCTGAAAGAGACTATGAGTTTCACTCACACCATAGCAACGTACAGCTTGCCTTCAATGCCTCTAAGCGCTGTTATCTTTATATTTTGCCCAGGCATGCTCTTATCTTTATATTTTGTCTGAGCCTGTTATTCAGGCTGGTACAACCAGTTCTGCTCAGTTTTATCTAGCTTTCTGTTTTTACAAATGTACCTCAAGTAACCTCAGTACAAATTCTATAACCCTTAAGAAAAGAAAACATGAACTCAGAAATTTCTACTACATTCATTATGACTTTGTTACAGCATGGCTTTCAAAGCAAGCATAACTTCAAGGCATATAATAGCAAATATAGCTTAGGATATATAAAAAAAAGCATATATAAAAATTCCCTCACAGCACTTATTTACTTATTAACCCAGCACTTATTATTGTCCACTCTTTCTACATGTTATGCATAATATTGTTGTAACACCTGCCTTACAACTGTATGTTAATGTTGATCCTGTAAGCTGAATGTTTAAAGTCTCATTCCTATTGTACCCATTGCCCCCAGGTCACACCGGGAGATGAGTGACTGGATGCTTAGTGTGCCTTTCTGGTGAAACATTTAAATAAATAAATAAATAAAATATATCTGTCTAGTTATCTAATTTTTTTTTTTTAAGCAGACTGCCTTTCCCAGTGCTGCTTCTTTCTCCCCCCGCCTCTCCAGGTCAGGCACCCTTCCCAATGTTTAAGTTAAATATACTATATAAGCGGGCCAGAATGCCTACCCCTGGTACCACTTGTATTGGCCCACTCACCTCCAGGTTATCCACCCCCATCCCCACTATCTAGGTGCCAGCATCTGGGTGCCCACCCCTGGTGCCACCAAACAGTAGGTGACACTGGGGCACCAAAGCCCCAGTATTTCCTAATTCCACTGAAAAAAGAAAACCATCTCATTCATTTTTTTAACATGCAAAAAAGAAAATGGTCCCTTGTCAATCTGGTCCCCTACACACCCCCATACACCCTACCCCAACCTCCCACTGAGCACACACCACACCACCACCTACACCCTCACTCACCTGAAAATGTCCCACAATGTAGATACAGTCTCCGATTGAAGACATGTCTTGCTACTGGAACCAGTGACTGCGATATGAGAAAATAAGGTAAGCCCGGTGTAATGTATTTTAATGGAGTTTCAACTTTGATTCATCACTTTGTCACTTTTACATATTTTGACCCCAAATTTTCAACATGACATTTTTGGGACCCTACTTCATAACCAATGGTGGAAGAATTCTGTAAATCTGGCCTGAAAGGTAATTTCATGGTTGCTTTGCAAAATAACATTTTGGGCAGGATCTGAACATTTTCAAAATTCCTGTTCATGAAGTGGGGACATAAGAAGGCTATGCTGAAAATCTGGGGTCAAAATATGCAAAAATTACAAAGTTATGTGAGTATATTGAAAATTTTCTATACTCATTCATAACTTTGGTAATATTAAATATTCTGACCCCAAATTTTCAACATACCCATTTTTTCACACCTCCTCATTAGTGTGACAGCTGTCAGCTGTAATTTTTCAGATCCTAGCCAAATGAGTTTTCATAGCTGTGGCGTGGAATGACCTCTCACCACAGATTTGAAAATGTTCACTTACTGGGTTCATGAAGTGGGGTAATAAGAAGACTATGCTGAAAATTGGGTATATAAATGCAATAAAATGCCTAGGCTATGAATCAGAATTGCAGCATTTCAACATTCACTTATACTTTCACTAATTTTCAATATTTGGCTCCAAACTTTCAACATAGT
The DNA here is from genome assembly GCA_016271365.2 of Neoceratodus forsteri. Classification (NCBI taxonomy): domain Eukaryota; kingdom Metazoa; phylum Chordata; order Ceratodontiformes; family Ceratodontidae; genus Neoceratodus; species Neoceratodus forsteri. The sequence continues at coordinate 1,010,927,439 of CM028129.1, read as the reverse complement.
TATTTTTCTAGATCGCCTCAGAAATGTGGCAGGTGCTATTTTTTTAAATCTTGGACAAGATGTGTTTTCACACTTGTGGTGTGAATGATATTTCAGCCAATATACTATAAATGTTTATAACGGGAGTCATTAAATGACTATCTTAAAAATTAGTGGTCAAAATTAAAAAAATATATATATATATATATATATATATATATATATTGTTAAGAAATTGTGTGTATAGTGCCAGTCTTGACCATGATGGGTATGCTTTGTGATCCTATGCTGGTCAGCTTAGTTCAGGAATGAGCTCAGTGACCCAGCTGGATGGGGTGTGGGTGGGTGGAATGGTATTGTTATGCAACAGCCCCCCCAGTCAGGGAATGAAAGCTGCAGGGTTGTCCTCATGGGCCCAGTTACCATATAGTGAAGACAAATGTCCTCTTTACATAGGACCCTGCACCTCTGCACCTGTAGGTGACAGGGGGCCCTGAGCATTGACTGACAGATGGGCTCTTTGCCACATGGAAGCACAGGGATCAGAGGGCATGTGCTTCTGCAGTCCACCAGTACCTCAAAAAGAAAGGAAATTCATTGCAAAGGACTTCATTAATTCACCAGTGAGGGTTCAACTTACTGCCACAAAAGTAGGGAAATGTGGCATTAGGGTTTCCAACTCTAACTCCCCATCCCCACCTACCATGCAGCAAAAGGAAAAAATGTTTGTGTTTGGGTCACCCTAGTCTTGATCAATCAGTTGTGGGGTCTTCCTTGGGGTTGTCAATCCTAATGCCCACCCCATTCCATGAGCAAACAACATCAGACATGATCTTCTTTCTTCTCACAGGGTTCTGCATGAAGAAAGCTACAACAGATTATGTTGGCAACATGGGGTGAGACACATTTCTTTACCTTTGAAGAGTGTATCACCATGAGGCACTGGTTTGGAGCTGTAACTTGTACTTTGGACAGGGGGCTATGGGGTGGAGTGCACATTAGGGTTGACAACTCCAAGAAAGACCCAACCACTGATTCACCAAGGCTCTGGAAAACCCTAATGTTTTTTTCTTTTGTTGCTTAGAAGTTGGGGGTGGGGAGTTATGTTAGGAAACCCTAATGCCACATTTCCCTCTTTTGTGGTGTTATGTTGAACCCTAACTGGTGCATTAACAAAGTTTTTTGCAAAAAATATTTTGGTATATGGATATTATACAAATATATAAGTAAACAATAAGACAATATGGGGAGTGCATTGTACTGTGATACCCGTACTCCAAGGGGAATCGGCACAGAGGCATAGTTAAGCAAGAGGCCACAAGATGAGTGCCAATGTCTCCGGGGAGTACAGTTATCACAGTACAGTGCACTCCCACCAAGTGTCTTATTGTGCTTATGAAACAGGTATTTAGGCAAATTTTAAGAAAAATTGGGAAACAAAAAAAAACACAATTATGTAAACAAGTTGAAAAAACACATTGAATGGTCCCTCTGCCTGGTCTGGTCAGGTTAGTAGGTGGTGGTATCTGTTTGACATGTTGATACCCTCCTATCTTTCATTTTTGGGTTTGTTTTTCATGCACCACAAGAAGTGGTGGCTATGAATACAGTGCAGGGCTTCAAACAGGCATGGGATAGGCATAAGGGAGCAATACAAATGACTATGAATAGATAGGTCACCGACAGAGCAAAGGCCGATGGCACACTTATAAGGTAGAAAAAGAAATGGGCAGACTGGATGGGCCTTGCGGTCCTTATCTGCCGTCAACTTCTATGTTTCTATGCTGGTATGTTTGATCCTGTTTTTCTCCCTTCCTTTACTGCTGAGTTTTGAGAAGTATTGAAATGTTTTTATTATGTTCAGAAAAAAGTCTAAACATACAGCTTATGGCCTAAATGTTCAAGGATCGTGTCAATTAAATGTGCATAAGTCCACTTTAAATGAAAAGCTGACATTACACAGAAGTAACAAAAAATATTATACATTATACATAAAATCAGTCTGAGAGTAAACAGATAGGGTACAGAAGCTATTTTACTACAATTCAGTATCTCAAAGGGCAATCTCTTATAATTGTACTCACCAGGAAGGAGCTTCTCTCCATAAATCATTGCAGGACATAAGCACACTGAGTAGGCCTCTTCCTTGATTCAGACCAATCCCACTTCAAGGCTTCAGAAGAGGAACTGAGTTCTGTGTGTGAATGTTTAGCAAGGTCTGGAGAATCTGGAACAGAAACAATAATCCCAGAGAATCTGTTGGAGAGCTAAAGTGACCTATATCATGCAGAAATACCTTGAGAAACATATACAGAATGATAATAACCACAATTATTATTTGTGTCTGTTGGGGACAATGTGTCCTTTGCTATGTTGAGACATTATAAGTTGAACCCCTGACAGCTAAGGCATTATAGGGGTCTTAAAAAATCATCTGACCTGATAAAGCTACAAGGTTATAGTGCCCCTACTGGGGCTGTTGTCTGCATTCCACTTAAAAGAGTGTGTCCCTGCTTCCTATAGCAGCCAACAAGGTATACTCAGCCTATGCCTACCTGAGGGTTTACATAGCTCAGATACGGGGCCCAACATAGTCTGAATTTGGGGAGTTGGTAATTTTAAAGATGCAAAAGCCTGTCTAATTTGGCAAGGTCTGAGAGAGAGGCCAGATTTTCTGTCAATGTGGGGATTATTATGGATCTCCATTTACAAAGCAGAGCTCTCTTTGTTTGAAGGGTCAAAAGGGCAAGCTATCTGAGTTCATAAAAGGATAACTTTGGAAGGTCCCCTCTAATTCCAAGGAGAAAGAAAAGGGGACTGAGAGGGTTCTGCTGTTGCAGAACCTTGGATGCTACATCTTGTATTTCTGCCCTGAGCTGCTGAATCTGTGGACACAGCCACAGAATGTGTAGTAAGTCCCCCTCCCATTCCTTGACATCTCCAACACTCATCTAAGTCCAGCAATTTAGCCTTGGCTAGAACCACCAGAGTGTTGTACCAGGAATGAGTGATCTTATTCTGGATAAGTCTAGACCTGGCATCTCTAAACCAAATGTGTGCATCTCTCCAGGCCTGCTCCCAGGCCTTAGAGAGAATGCGGTGGTGTAGCATTTTTTTCCATTTATGTTTTGCTTCCTCAGATTGGGAAGAGAGTGTATCTCTGAGAATGGCATATATGCACCCTGCAAGGCCCTTCGGGTGCAGTAACCAAAGTTGTAGGGCTGATGGTGTACCTTGTATTGGGAGGGGGTCCAGGTGATGTTGGAGTGCGTCCCTGAGTTGGGAGGTATTTCCAGAACTCCGATTGGGGAATGCCCCATATCTATTGGCACGAGTGAAACATATGAAGAACCACAGAGTTCTGATCAGTGATATCACCAAGTCTGTAGATGCCCAGAGTTGCCCAACGTCTCCAACAGACCGATCGTCCTCCAATAGTAATCAAGGGATTTTGCCAGAGAGGGATGAAAGCAGGTGGGAGAGGGTTCATTTTCATCCTTGCATGTGAAGTAAACCAATTAGTTTTGGACACCTCTATCATCGGTGAGAAAGGCCCATGGGGAGGCTTGTGGAGGAGGTCTGTCTTGGAATAATTGATACAGTTAAGGAGTAAAGATGGGTGTTTAGTCCCTGTGATATTTAGTTCAATTTGAATCCATTGTGGGGCAAGAGGTGAGAGAGAAGACATCCATTTGACTGTTTGGGCTAGGAGAAAGGCTAGTCAATAGCCTTCAATCCAGGGGAGATTCCAACTCCCCCAGTTTCCAGTAGGCCCTGAGCTTGGAGCGACTGAATCTGGGCTTGTACCTTCCCAGAGGAAGTCTCTAAAGAGCTTGTCTATGGGCTTACACCACTGTTTAGGTAGGGGGATGGGAATGTGCATTAGCAAATAGAAAAGCTTGGGGGCAGAGACCATTTTTATAGCAGCAATTTTCCCTGCCAGAGTAAGCCTGAGAGGTTTCCATCTCTCAAATTCTGTCTTGATAGTGGAAAGAAGGGGTTGTATGTTTGCCTGCCAGAGGTTGTCCAGTGTTGGAGTAAGGAAAATACCCCAAAAGGTAATCCCTTTAAGGGTCCAAAGAAGATTTACTGCTTCTGCCAGCTGCTGCTCACAGTGGCTGTTCAGCGGAAGTAGTTCGGTATTACTTTGGTTCAATTTGAGGCCAGAATACTTAGAGAAGAAGTTTAATAGGAGAGTAGAGGAGATATGGAGCACTAGGTGTTTGCCAAGGGAAGGAGGTCATCAACGTACATAAGAGTGGTATATGAGGAGGTCCCTAATGTTATTCCTACAATATCTGGATGACTTCTTATGGCATCGGCTAGTGGTTCAACAGCCAGGACAAACAGAAGGGGAAATAGGGGGCATCCTTGTCCTGTTCCTATTTCCAACAAGAATGGGAGAGAGAGGGAAGAGTTTGTGTTGACTCTAGCAGTCAGGGAGGTGCATATGGCTTGTATCTGTGAGAGGAAGTTGTTACCCATTCCCAGGTGGGTAAGGACTTGATACAGATAGGTCCATTCGATAGAGTCAAATGCCTTCTCGAAGTCCACTGCAATGGCCACAACAGGTGTAGAAAGGGATCTAGTAAGGTACATCAAATTAAAAAGGGTTATCAAGTGGTCAGAACTATGGCAGCCAGTGATAAAGCCCACCTGAAATGGGTGAATGGGGTCCAGAAGTAAGGGATGCAGCCTGGCTGCCAAAGTTTTGGCATACAGTTTGCTGTCTATGTTAATGAGAGAGATCGGGCGATAGTTGCCCAGGTTTATAGAGTCTTTTCCTTTTTTGGGGATGACTACAATAGTAGCTTCCCTCATAGAGGGAGGAAGGGTGCCACTTAGCTCTATCTCTTGAAACATTTCTGTAAGAATCGGTGTAATCGTTGGGGCTAGTGCCTGGTAGAAATCGGCTGTGTAGCCGTCATTATCTGGTGATTTCCCCAGTTTCAGACCTGAGATAGCTGAACTCACCTCTTCACTAGAAATAGGGAGATCCAGTACCATGGCCTGTTGTGGGGTCATTTTAGGTAAGGACAGAGTATCTAGAAAGGTCTGAGTCTCTCTGTTGGTCTCCTGCTGTGTGGAGGTATAAAGGGATCTATAGAAGGAGGCCATGGTGTCATTAATCTTCTCTGAAGAGGTGACCAGCACCCCTTGGTTAACTTTTAGGGCAGAGATGTGTTTTTTTTTTTAATTTAATATGCTTTATTATAACAACACTAAGAGTCACAATACACTTATAGTATGTTATACAGTCTTCTTATACAGACACTTGAGCAAACAACTGTAGCACATAACGAGACACTGTGCATATCCATTAGTATATGAAACTACAGGTTATGGCATCTTCAACACTGATGACCCTAACTAGCAAAGTTGAGGTACTATTAGATTATCTAACAAAAGTATCTAACTACTAAAACATGCTGTAATATAGTAGAACTGATGAGATCTTTTATTCCCCTTCCACCACCACGCCCTCCCACAGCGCCACTACAATGTAACTAAGGGTAGTTTCCTTCCAAGATAGTAGAAGGAATAGTCAGACAAGCAAAAAACAAAAAAAATAAGAGAGTAAAAGGAGCTTGATCATTAATTTGCACAGAACTATATCAGATCTAGATCTATATTAAGCTCTCCTAAATGGATAATAGAGTTTGTAGGGGTGCCCACACCTTCTGATAGTTATTACTATATTTGGATATATTTGCTATAAAATATTCTGCTTGTAGAGCAAAAAGAATTTCTTTGTGCCATTCTGTGTATGTGGGAATTTGCTGATCTAACCAATGGCGCAGTATAATTTTCTTGGCACAGAGAGATATCAAAGACATGTGTTTCCTTTGGTTTCCTATCAGAATTTCTCTTGAGTCTCCCAAGATACAAATTTCTGGTTGGAAAGCATTCTGTAGCTCCAATATGGGGTCCAGTTTGGATCGAATGGCAGCCCAGAATGGGGTAACTTTCTCACATTCCCAAAGAATATGAAGATGTGTACCTCTCTGGGATCTACATCTGGTACACAATTCAGTTGGATAATGCCCAATTTTATTGAGCTTAACAGTGTGTAATATAGGTCTTGCAATACATAAAATTAAGCAGTCTATACCGATCCCACCTAATATCTTTATATAGTCTTTTCCAGATTTGTCTCCATTGGCGGGGTACTTGAGAAGTGGAGGGGAGGGACCTGTCCCACATGTAATAACCTTCTAGTTCACTACCTATTGACTGAAGTTCTTTATAATAAAAGGCGACATAGTGGGATGATGGTCTCCTGGGAAGCGAGTTCAATATAGGGCCTGCCATATACTTGTCCCAAAGACCACCGTCAAATGCTGTATTAGAACATGGGAGATTTGAAGGTATTTGAAACAGAAGGAGGCAGGTAATTTATATTTTGTCCTGATAGCTGAAAAAGCAAGTAATTTGTGATTTTCGACTAAATCTGCCACCGTATTGCCACAGTCCACCGGCCAAGTAGACGTGGTGATAACTTTGCCTCCTATTTTGAAGTTAGGGTTTTTAAGGAGGGCTGCGATAAGTCCCTCATTAATAAAACCCCAAAAGTTCTGTTCATCTGCACCTGTATCCTAATAGAGGCCATGATAGGCGTGTTTTTACACTGTTTGGGAACTTTATTGGTACTCAGATAGGGAAGACTCTTAATATCTACTCCTGCTGCATTACATATTGACTTTTCTATTTGTAACCACAGTAGGGGATCTTCTGAAGGTATTAGCCATCGTGAAGTAATGGCACAGTTAGTGGCCAGGTAATAGTGATAAAAATTGGGGATCTGTAGCCCGCCCCGTTCTTTAGGTCTCTGTAGTTTAATAATTGCTCTTCGAGGTGTCTTATTTTTCCAAATGAATCTTGAAATGGTGCTGTGCACTTGGAGACACCATGATTGAGGGAGGGAATGATTTAACATTTGAAGGGGGTATAACAAGCGGGGCAAAACATTCATTTTTATAATGCTGATACGTCCCCACAAGGAAATAGGGAGTAGTGCCCAACGATTCAAATCTGACCTAATATTTATGAATAGTTGATCCAAATTAAGTTGCCTCATTCTACTATTAGATTGAGACAAGTATATGCCCAAGTATTTTATTTTATCTCTTACCCAGGTGAGCCCAAGTTGATCAACATCTGTTTTTAGGGTATAGTTATTTAGTGACATTACTTCTGTTTTAGCAATATTTAATTTATAGTTAGAGAGTTCCCCAAACTCTTGAATAATGGTGAGGGTGGCTGGTATAGATATGGATGGGTTTGTAACGTGGAGCATAATATCATCAGCATACACCGATAGCTTGTATTGAAACTGGTTGGTCGAAATACCGGATATTGCTATGGATTGATTAATCTTCCTAATGAGTGGTTCAAGGAATAAATTAAATAGGTAGGGGGAGAGGGGGCAACCTTGCCTTGTGTCCTGTTGAAGGGGAAAAGACAGTGACAGGACTCCTTTGCATAATACCCGGGCGGAGGGATGTGAGTAAAGTATTTTAACCCACTGTATGAATTGTTTCGGGATTTGATATCTCGGAAGTAAATCAAACAAATATTCCCATGAAACCCGATCAAAGGCTTTTTCTGCATTCAGGGACACCAAGGCTGCTGGAGTGTTGGAGTCCCTGGACGCAGAAATGAGGTGAGAGATTTTACGTAAGTGATCTGACGAAAGGCGCCCGGCCACAAATCCAACTTGCTCAGGGCTAATTAATGTGTGCCAAACCTTGGCCATCCTATTAGCCAGAATTTTAGCTAGAATCTTCATGTCTACATTTATAAGTGATATTGGGCGATAATTCAGCAATAATGTAGGGTCCCTATCCGGTTTAGGGAGCACCACGATAGTAGCCTCGGTGAGGCTAAGGTCTGATAAACCATATTTGTATATGTAATTGTATGTGTCAAGTAAAATTGCACCCAATTGAGATCTAAAAGCTTTATAAAAGTTGGTTGTATAGCCATCTGGGCCTGGAGCTTTATCAGTAGGAAGAGCCTCTATAGCTTCATGTATTTAGGCTATGTTCAGAGGGGCTTGTAACACGGCTATTTGGTGCTGGGATAGATGTGGAAGGTCTATGCCTTGTAGAAAAAACTCTAATGCGGCATTTTAAGGGGATGAAGGGGGACATGAGTAGAGAGATTGATAGTATGATTTAAAACATGAAGTTATCTCTTTGGGTGTAGTATGGAACTTACCTATTGGGTCCTGAATAGTGACTACTATCCTGTCTGTCACTTGTGCCCTGGGCCTTAGGGCTAGGAGTTTCCCCACCTTATCCCCTTGGTCAAAATAAGTAACTTTAGATTTAAAGTGAAGATACTCAACTTTGTCGCCAAGAAGGGTATTGTATTTAAATCGAAGGCTTTCTAGTTTTTTGAATTCCGTAGAGTGGGATTGGGATGTTAAAGACAATTCTAAAGCTCTAATTTGTTGTAAAAGTAAGAAAGATTCTGATGAAATTTTATTTTTCCTGATAGAGGCCAGCCGAATAATTTCGCCTTTTAATGAGCATTTCAGGGCACCCCATAGTACATCTAATTTTGGCATGGACGGGGCATTTAATTCCTGGAAGTTTTCTATGTACCTTTGAAGGAGATCGATTATGTTCTGGGACCTTAGTAATTGGGGATTAAATCTCCAGACTTTGACTTGATTAGCAGAAATGGGCATGGACCATTGCAACAAGGTTGGATGGTGGTCAGAAATCACCTTGGAAAGGTAGACACAGTTTTGGACCCTCGCTAGGTGCTCAATCCCCAACAAAAAGAAATCAATTCTTGAAAATGTATTATGGGGCAAGGAATGAAATGAGTAATCTCGGGTAGAGGGAAAAAGGGTCCTCCACGGATCAACAAGGCCCATGGTGTTCATAAGGTCTTTAAGAGCCAATTGTGCGGGTGTATGAGGGATGTGTCTAACTTTAGACCTGTCCAGGGTATTACAAAGGACTAAGTTCCAATCTCCACCAAGTACTATGGGGAGTTTGGACCAGGGCTCCAAGCTAGTCATAAGATTTATAAAGAATTGGGGATCATCCCCAACCGGTCCATAGATTGATCCTACTACCATTTCAGTGTGACCTAGAATGGCTCTCAACAATATGTATCTACCTTGGGAGTCACATGTCGACTGAAGCAGCCGAAAAGGTATACGGCGAGCAATTAGTACCACAACTCCATTTCTACGGGTATCTAGCCCAGTTCCAAGTGCATGTCCCACCCATGTCCTTCTTAAACTGAGGATTTGTGAATTGGATAAATGAGCTTCCTGGATAAAAGCTACGTCTATATTAAGCTTGCTGAGATGCAACAAGATCTTAGCTCTTTTGGTGGGGGATTGAGCACCCTTAACATTCCAAGAGCAGAACTTAAGTGCTATTGTCATATCAAAGCAAACACCCAATCATAGTTCTGTGTCCTTAGCTCTTCCACTTGAAGGGGACTTACCCCATAAAGCGATCCCTCTTTACTTAGTGATGACCCCAAAATCACTCCCTCCCCCCCTTCAACAACAACCACTGAATTCCAACCCAACCAACCCCCTCTAACTCTGTAATCCTTCCCATAATCTAATATAAATATAGAAAGATAAGGTGGGAGGTTACTACCCCTTTCCTCAAACACACTTAATAATCTATCTCCTTCCCTCCCCTTATTCTGCCCCTTCCCCCCTTTTCTTCTACCCACCTCCGGGTAAGCTCTATCCCATAAAGAAAAAACCAAGATGAGGACCAGTATTTTCTGCCATCCTGAAATTAAAGTCATTATTAATAGTAGGTTCTCAGGTTTGGTCCTGGCAGTCCCTGTGGGTTCCCATCCCACCCTATGCCAGTACATGGTGCACTGTGTAGGCTGCAGAATTACCTAGAGGCCCCTGCCTCCCGCCCCAATCCTCCAGTTTAGTATCATGAGACACCTCCATTTGCATTTTGCTGTATATCCCTCTCCATTATAGAAAAAAAAAAAAAGGGCAGTACAAACTTGTACAATAGTTATTCCAACACAATCCGCCCCGGGAGCAGCTTGGTAGGTGATTTTCATCTAGCAACATAAAGAAGGCTATGACATTCAGCCTGTTATAAATGTTTAAAATGAACTGCAGATGATTGTGAATATATCCATTCATCACCGTGGAGCTATGCTGCCCTCATGTGTCCTCCATAAGTAATGCCTGGAGAGGGAAATCTTAGATCAGGCTGTATAAATGTACATGGTATTATGCCAATTGGCAGTTATCAGATATACAGTACATTCTTTTCATTCGGGATCCAACATTAATTCAGTTTATTAACATTCTCCACCTCATAAGAAGAATTGTAATAACGTTGTTTTCTGTGCCTCTTCAGTGGGCGGGGAACAGGTCCGGGTACATCTTGTGCAGCGCAGGAGTTGCAGTCTGTGCTGTGTCAAATGAGTGCCAGGAATCTGCATGTAGCACCATCAACCTGGAGGGGTATTGAACCTTGTACCTGATGCCCTCGGCAATTAGTTTAGACACCAAGGGGTGATACTCTGCTCGGTGCTGTCTCACTGTGGCCGGTAGATCCTGTGTCAGGCGTAGCTGCTGACCCTCCCAGAGAACCTGTTGCAGGCTTCTGACCTGGTCCAAGATATGAGTTTTGTCAAGGTAGTTTAGTAGCTTAATAATAACTGGTCTCGGAGGTTTGCCAGTCGCGGGTTTATGACGCAATGACCGGTGAGCCCTCTCTATGATATATGATGGGTTGTTCGGGGACGGACCGGCTATTTTAGCGAGGAGCTTTTGAAAAAATAAAATAAGGGATGCTCCTTCAGCTTCTTCGGGAAGGCCGAAGATGACAATATTGCTTCTCCTACTTCGGCCTTCCAGGTCTTCTAATTTAGATTCTACCTTGTGTAAGTGCTGTCTGAGGGTCACTACTTTGGGTTCCAGTTTGCTCTTCCAATTCTCTAGTGATGTGGCCCAGGTAGAGACGTCGGAAATGGCCCAGTTTGTGTCGGCGAGCTCCCCTCTGAGAGATTTTATCTCTGTCATTATATCTTGCAGAGCAATTTTAAAAGGTTGTAGCTCCTCTAGAAATTTTTGTTCTGACAACGGAGTCGCCACTGGTTGTGGTACCATGGGTGTAAGGGCTCTTGCGGTGCCTCCGGTCTAGCCTTTAGGTCTTTTTGGCCCTTTCTTCAGGGTTTGTGGGGGTGTATGCCGCGGGAGAGCCTGGCGCATTTCGGCCTCCATGCTGCTATTAGGCCTTAGGACTTAATAGAACTGCTCGTGGTTTAGTAGGCAGAGAAAGAGAAAACCCCCGAATTGCTGGAGCAGCGCGGTTGTCCGCTGGGGAGATTTTTTTTTCTTAGTTGAAGTCGGAGCCCCTTCTGAAATGTGTTTTGAAGGCTTTATCGGAGGATCGAGATGGGAGTGAGCCACCAGAGCTGCTAGTCTCACAGAAGCATCACGTGATCCGGCAGAGATGTGTTTGCTGGCTTGCTGTTTCCTTAATTGGTATGCCAGGACTTTGCCGCCCTTATCACCACCCTCCCAAAAAATATGTCTGAGGTGTAGGATTGGTACTTCAGCTGTTTTATTAAGAAGCTGGTTAATTTCAAACCTGAGGCCCAGAATAGTTTGACCAATAGCGGATTTAGGGGAAGGAGATGGCATGTCCTTGAAGACAGCTTTGGTAGCCTTCAGTTTTTGTTCAAGAGTAACCAAATGTCGTTCTCTCTCTCTCCGTTTGGCTGCTGCATAGCCCATAATGCTACCTCAAATTGTGGCCTTAAGTGCCTCCCAAGTGTTACATGGAGATGTGTCAGAGATGGGGTTTTCAGCCAGGAAGAGGGATGCTTCATTTCGGGCCTAAGGGATAAAATCTGGGTCTCTCATTAAGAGAGGGTCTAGTCACCATTGCCGAGGTGGGGAGGATACAGGGTCCCATTGGATAAGGAGGGAAACAGGGGCATGATCTGAGATGACCCTTAGAAGGATATTTACATCCAGCACCTTTGTCTTAATGTTAGATGAACGGAGCCCAAAATCAAGTCTGCTGTAACAGGCATTCGACTCCGAATGAAAAGTATAGTCCCTCGTACTGGGGTAAAAAACTCTCCAGATGTCTGTGAGGCCTTGATCCTCCATCAGTTGGTGCACTGCTTTCCCACTCCTGAGATGAGACTCCTTGCCCTTATCATTCCTATCTAGGGAGGGGACTAACGTTAAGTTAAAATCACCACCTATTAGGAGGGGACATTCACTAGGGGTGAACTCCAGTAGTACCTCAGCGAGATTGTGAAAAAATTGGGGGCTATCTTCATTGGGGGCATACAGATTACAGAGGGTGATCAACCCTGTGGGAGTGTCAAAGGTTGCAATTACCCACCTGCCATCAGGGTTGTAGAGAGTTTGAGTAAGAGACCAGGGCAGAGATTTGTGCAGGAGAGTAAGAACCCCACGTTTCCTGGAGGTAGCATTCGAATGTGCATGCTGGCCCACCCAGTCCTTGGTCATGTACGTGTGGTCCTCCCTGATGATTTAGTTTCCTGAAGAAGGGCTACTTTGGTGTGCATCCATTTCAAATGGGTCAGGATCTTTTTACGCTTCATAGAGGAATTTAATCCCCTAACATTCCAGGTATGGAACGTAATGTCTGACATATTGGCCTATTGTGGAGAGGCGTGGATAAGGGCTGCTTTAATTTCCCAGATACAGGTGAGAAGGGGCCTTGGGATTCTGTTGAGAAAAGTCTAGATGGATTACCAGAAAGGTTGTTTGGCCCCATTCTGAAAACTGTCCCTTCTGAAGAAGGGTAAAAGGAGAACTGACTGTTTGTACAACAGACTAATCAGTAGTATAGCAGTTGGTTAATGTGGATTACTTCTGGTACCATACAATAGAATAGACCCAGCACCTTTATATTAAGACTACAAGTATAAGCTAACTACTAAGAAACAAACAAAAAAAAACGAATGTTGTTGTTTCAAACCAAACAAGAAGAAAGAGTGCAAAAGGACTTAACCATCTGGATCCACAGCCAAAATGTATGCCCTGATGCGTCTGCGAGGCGTGGAAAAACAGTGACGGCTACGAGGGGAGAAACAGCTTCCCCCTGTTACCACACCCTGAGGGGACAGTGAGGCAGACAGTCAGAAATAACACAGGAATTTGCTGCTGTACCACTATCCAGAGCCCATTGTATAAAGGGCGTCTACTAGACCATCGAACTTGGGATAGAAGAGTCTGTAGGAAGTGGTGGGCTACAAACCAGATGGGGAAGGGAATGTAGAAACTAAAGAGATGAGAGGAGGGAGCAGCTTAAGGGCTGGAAAGTTATTCAGGAGTAGCGGGGCACTACTTTTAGCTCCATACTCCGAGTGTGACTACTGGGGGGGGGCAGGGAGGTCTACTAGGGAGGGATTAAAGCAGGAGGGATAAAAGTCATCGCAGTTTAGGAAGCATAGACATGCAAGACCTAGGACAACCATTAACCAACAATTAAACAGTTCGTAGCAGTCATAAGATATCACTTCTACACAACAATTATGAACAACGAACAGCTTTCTGAGGTATGGTGTCTGGGGGGGGAAGGCATCTGAGGCCCAGCCCATCTTGTGTGTTATTTCTAATGCCCAAAGGGAGGAAGGCCCAGTCAGAGGCTCTGATTCCCCTGTTCCCTTCAGCTTTTTGGCTTCCCACTTCCCCTACCCTTACTCCCCAAGACACATAACCTGTAATACTTATCTAATTTCAGTCTCCCACTCAGCTTGGTTGTATTATTTGGGTAGATGGCTGCTTTGCAGATATGCTCTGAGCAGGGTCATGGCCTGTGGAAGAGGAGGAAGCTCCAGTGTACATGTCTGCAATCGATTGTGCCGCTTCCATGGTCAAGGCCCAGGAATTGAGCGTATTTTCCGATTCAGGATTAACTGGAAGCGTAACCGGGTGAGTGTCTATGTCGTCCCGACTAAGACTGTCCAGGTGATTCCCCAGGGGAGAGTAATGATTTTGTGACAAGTAGGGGCTTACATAGACATTTTCTTCTCCATCTGTGTCTACAGCACTGTAAGCATCTTTGCTGGGTGAACTTCTGCGGTCTTGGGGGTGTTCTCGCTTCGAATGCAGGGATTTCAGCTGCCTTTTCCTCACCTTTGATCTGCGACCTTCTAGTGGATTACTGGGCATCTTGGGCAACATCTGTAGTGTAGTCCTTTGCGTCTCTCCCCAATGCTGAGGGTGTCGGTCGAGGGCTGTAGGATGTGCCTGGTCAGTTTCAGTGCCAGACGTCCATGTGGCCGAAATAAGAGCTCTAGGCAGCCTCCAGAGTATCAAATTGGTGAACAATCCCATTAATTGTAAATTTTAAGATGGCCGGGTAGTGCAGCATAAAGGGAATCTTTAGGTCATGTAATCTCCGGCACACCTCCAAAAAGGCCTTTCATTTAGCCGCCAGTTCACTGAAATAATCTTGGAAGATCATTATTTTATGGTCTCTCCAATGGAGTGTGCCCAATTCTCTGGCCCTGGCCTGGATGGCATCCTTCTCTGCAAAATTCAGGATTCGGGCAATTATTGGTCTAGGTCGGTCGCCCTGAGCAGGTTTCGACTCGAGGGAGCGGTGTGCCCTTTTGACCATAATTCTAGTAGAAGGGGGGAGCTTCAGTATTTCGGGAAGCACTTGCTGGATGAAAGATAAAGTGTTTCCCCCTTCACAGCCTTCGGGGAACACTAGGAGCCACAAGTTGTTGTGGTGGCTCCTATTTTCCAGGTCATCCAGCTTGTCTTGCAACTGTCAAATTTGCACCACCTGCTCCCACATTGTTGCACAGTGCCCTTGGAGGATTTCTTCCTGAGCAGCAGTTTTTTGTTCTGTCCTTTCGATTCTACTGTCCAGTTGTTGGATGAAGAGTGCAGATGTATTGGAGGCCAGGGTAAGGGCATCTATGCTGTGGATAATCGTAGAAAACATATCTTTGTCGGAAAGCTCTTCACCTTCCTTAGCAGAGTGCGCCATGTGGCCTGTAACGTATGAGTCATCTGGCTGTACAAGATATTATTTCGGCAACCCTGTGTCGTATGTTCTTGTTATTTGAGAGTGGGGTAGGAACTCACTTCCAGTTGCCTGTATTAAAGAATTTTTCCCTCGGAGTCGATTATCCACAGGAAATGTCAGGTGCTTGGCCCTGGAGCCATGGAGAGGTTTGTTTAAGCCGCCATCATGATCAGTGGTTGGCCACACACCCTGAGTTTTGAGAAGTGAGGAGAAAGTGGTATGTGATTATTGTGGAGAATGACACCATGCATTTTTATTTACATCTAGTTTTGTAAAACAAAACTACCTAGCTATTGAGTTTTAAACTCAATGAGATTGGGCAGGCAAGTGAATGGAGTGGCATTTCAGAAAAGGGTGGGCTAGTAAATAATTAATCCAAACAGTACTATAGACTGTGGTTGGAGAGGCCATAACTTCATGATGCGCTACCAGCCAGAACACTTCCATCTGCAGTAGGACGCTTAAAGAAAGTGTTGGTGTTCTGCATGCAGACTGGGTAGGTCTGTGGTGTAAACAAGTGCGCACAGCAGAGCAGAGCAGTTGTCAAAGTTAGACAGTACAGTATGTGTATTCTTATAAAAACAAAGTAATAAATGCCATTTTTTTCACAGTAATAGCATTAGCATCTGGACAATTGGACATGCGGGAGAACAGAACAGTTGCAGCTTTATGGGACTGAACTGAAGAAATGGGTGAATAAAATGGTGGCTACTACACTTTTTAAAATTCTACACAGAATACCAAATAATGAATCATTGTGCAACAATTCTGTGATTAGGCTTTTTAGTGGGACTATTTATTTATAGTGCATTATACTCCTACATTGCACTATAAATAACCAATCAGGTTTCAGTATTTATGCCACCTATTTTATAATTGGAATTAACCAACGTTAAGGGAGTAATTAAGGAAGGTGAAGGAAGTACTCCATATACAGTATAACAGAACTTCATTTATACAACACCAGTAGTGATACATTTTCCCTGATAAATTTGTTTATCTCACTGTCTTATCTCTAGATAAACATTCATCTGGAGGTATATGTCACAATGACTATCCTTTACCTAGGGACCAATCAGAGTGCAGCTCTCACAATGCTGATGACATCACAGTAGACTTGTCCTGCTCTGAAGCTAGCTACTGAATTCAAAGAGAATCAGTTAACTAACTCTACACAAAGAGCTGATTTAAAAGGTACAACTTTTAAACTGATGTCGTATAAATCAAATGCACAATGGCCTTACTCAAAATATACAATTTATCTCCATTTGTGAGGGGGGCCTGACTGTCATAACTCATTCATGTCTCTGTGACTCATGAGTTATGGTCCTGCCCCTTCACTCATGAAGATAAATTGCATATTTTGAGTAAGGCATTGTGTAACCCCTATATATATAAGGTAGGTATTTTTGGTTCTAGTCTAAGGGTACTAGGCAGATAGAGGAAAGCAAGTTATTAACAGTGGTCTAGGGGTTATCATTGGATCAGTATGGAGATGGAGTAGAGTGGGGAGGTAGTCAGTTGCAGGGACTGAGGGGTACTCTTCTCCGGGCTTATGCTCTGGAGGAGGGGCACTGCCCCATCTGCAGGACCATTGCAGAGCTGCATGCATGGCTACTTGGAGCAAAAGATGAGCTATCTGAGCTACAGCACTGACACAGCTGGGGTCAACCCCCACTCCCCCAGATGCCCACTGGCCTAGGGGGCTGGTGGGGGTGGAGAAGGGGAGGTGGACTAGTGTCTGAGCAGCCACAAGGTGCTGGACTAATCTCACACCATGCAGACAGCAAATCATTTTGTACCCCTGAAGGAGGCTCAGGTACATGACTCTGATGGGGAGGAGGGACTCTGAGTCAGTCAGGGATAATGGACAAGAATATTTGGTGGCACCAAGAGAGGGAAGCAGGGGAAAATCATCAAGGAGAGCCTTAGTGATTGGCATCTCAATGATTAGGGAAGTAGAGAGGGTGGTGGGCAGGGAAGGGAGGGGAGTGAAATGGTCAGATGCTTTCCTGGTACATCAGTCCTTGAGGATATAAATGGGAAAAGGAGGATGAAGGAGAAGGGAGAGGTGCAGCTGGAGGAGCTGGTTCATTTCAATACCAATGATTTGGCAAACCAGCCTGTGTATGAGGCAGAATTTTAAGAGGTTGAGGAACAGACTGAAATCACACTTAGCTTCCATTACCTTTTCTGAGGTCATACCTCTGGGGAAGTAGGAGAAATGGGGATGATAGATTAAGGAAGTAAGAGCCTGATGAGTTTAAAGGGTGGTTGAAGGGATTATGTCAGGAGAGGTACGCTTTGTCAGGGACTGGGAGGGGGCTTCTGGGGCAGGATGTTCTTCAAAGGTAATGGCCTTCACTTGACAAGAGCGGGGATCAGTGTTCTGGGATAGAAATTTGACTTCTACATTGGACAATTAAACTGACTGCAGGGGTGCAAGAGGCTAGGAGATCCACTGAGAAGCAAGAGCAAGTAGGGAACCTAGTTAGGCCTTCCCCTGAAGAGGAGCTTAGTAGCAGCAAGGTGGGTAACAGTAAGGTTGATGTTCAAATTAGGTTAGGGGAAGAAAACAGCAGAAACACAGAAACATAGAATTTCTTGGCAGATAAGGACAGCTTGGCCCACCAAGTCTGCCCCTTTTTTCCCTGCCTATACTTTCACCACTGACGTTACCTGATCTCTGCCCCTTCCCAATTTCCCAACCAAGATTCCTTTGTGGCCATCCCATGCATGCTTGATGCCCACCATTGTCTTCACACCCACTACCTCCTCTGAAAGAATGTTCCAGGCATCCACCACTCTTTCAGTGAAGAAGTACTTTCTCACACCCCTTCTAAATGTTCCCCCTTCCAACTTCCTTACATGTCCCCTTGTTCTTGTGCATCTTCTCCTCTGAAAAATACTCCCTCCTGTACTTTGTTCAGCCCCATGAGGTATTTATAGATCTTTATCATATACTCCTCTCCATCATCTCTTCCACAGTGTATATTTTGAGATTTCAGTCTGTCCTCATAAGGCTTCTGATGTAGCCCCTGCACCATTTTAGTTGCCCTCCTCAGGACAGTCTCCACCCTATCTTTGTCCTTGAAATGTCATCTCCACAACTGGACACACTTTTCCAGGTGGGGTGTCACCAATGATCTATACAGTGGCAACTCCACCTCTCTTCTTTTGCTGGTGATATCCCACCCTTTGCATCCCAACATCCCTCTGGCCCTATTGTACCTACTGCCTTGTTGCACTGCCTTGCCACCTTGAGGTTGTCAGATATGATTGATCCCAGGTCTCTTAGCTAGTTGGTGACCATCAATACCTCTCTCCCAATATTATACTCTGCCTCTGGGTTTCTGTGCCCCAGATGCATGATTTTGCACTTTTTCTCATTAAACCCAGCTGCCATACCCTTGACCACTCCTTGAGTTTTCTCAATTTTCCGCACATTCTTTCTACCCACCCATCCCCGAGTTGTACCCTTTTGCAGATTTTGGTGTCATCTGCAAAGAGGCAGACCTTCTCTTCCAGCTGTTCAGCAATGTCACTTATAAAAACATTAAAGAGGACTGGTCCCAGTGCTGAGCCCTGAAGCATCATGCTGGTCACACTCCCTTCCCCTGAGTGAATTCTGTTTACCACCACCCTTTGTCTCCTATCCATCAACCAAATTCATACCCAATTTAACACCTTAGAACCCACCCCCAATGCATGCTTGATGCCAAACTGTCCAGTTTCCTAATAAGCCTTCTATGTGGTCCATAAATAGATGAACAATCAGTGTTGTTCCATATGCCTGTAAGATAAATGAGAGTAGGAGGAGCCTGTCCCAACTGCAGAGTAAGATACTGTAGAGATACATTGGAATATTAGAAAATTATTTCCTGGAATCTGATTGGCTGATACCCATACCAGGAGGGGGGTACTTTAATTTCCAACAGACAACCAGGAAATAAAAGGTTCCAGCCCAGCCTGCCTGACTGCCAAAGTGGTATCACTGTGCCACTTTGAATTTTCAAGTTACCAATATATTTTTACTGTAGTTTAGCGAGTCAGCCCCCCCTTGCTCACCAAGAGCACCCGTCACCACCCCAATCACCATGTACCGTGTTAGCCATGAAACAAAAAATACATATACCACACAGAAAACCACTTAAACTTCTTTTTCCTTTAAAAAAAAACATATTTTTCAAGCAACCTGTAGCACCACCATGCATGTGCTCAGTGCTACAGCAGGAGCCGACTAGCAGCACATCTACAAACAGAACCCTCTTTTCTTCTTTTTTCTTTTTTCTTTGTAATAAATAAAATACTTCACAGTAGCTTCCTACAGCCACCTGCCCTTTCAGCCTTTACCTGGCCCCATCCTCCGAGCACCCACCCACTCTGTAGTACTATGCCTTCCTTTAAAGTCTTAATTTTAGCAAATGTCCCATTCTTTTTATTTGTGTTTATCAACTGTATGTTATTTTCCCTCCATTTTTTCTGTGGTCTTAACTTACTCTTTTTACCCTTCCCTATTTTTGAGTATAACATTCTCCTAGTACCTTTCTCTATGCCTTCAAGTACATTCGGTGAGAATAATATCTTTAGTGACTTAGTGATCCTAGTTCTCACAATTATTTACTTCCTACTAAAAGAAAAGTATATATAAATGCTCTAATTAGGATAATATTTATTGGAAAATGCACTATTTATTTGACGGAACCAGAATTAGAGTAAAATAACCTCTTCCCCTTAGATACATTATTTAGAAACAATGTCAATACTGGCTCCAATAAAAGAGACTTAAAAATAGACTTAGTCATGCTTGATTAGTTTATCTGTCCATATTTGAAATATATCTCACCCTTTGTTTTTCCAGCCACAATTATAGTTTTTGTCCTACACTTAAGTAAGATGGTTGAGGCATGAGATGCTATAGCACTCAACTCCCCAAACCTGCTCCTTGATACTGCATTTTTGAATATCCCCTACCAAGTCAAGTTTATGAAAAAATATAAGCCTGCTCAAAATCTACAGCTGTCAAGAAGGTGGATATAGTAGCTGAACCAGCTGGACCAGGATTGTAACTGGAATAATTGATGCCAAAAAAAGACTCAAAAGAGGCCAAGGGCGAACAGCCATTAACAAAAAAATTTGTAATCAAAGCTGCAAAACAATCTTTTGTAGTAATTACGAGATGGCAGTTAATGCAGGCGTAAAGAAGTAACCAAACAGATTCTCCTCCAGAGAGCATTAATTCTGACTCAACTTTAACCATCTGCACAGACAAAATAACAAACTTTGAACAGCCTTCTTCTTCTTCTGAGAACAAAGAAAGTAACCTGACAGGATTTGCAAGAACTAGTACCGGTGCCATTGAAAAGGTAAAGGAGTTTCAAAACATTGAACCCTCAACACATTTCTTAGATTCTGGAACCAAACTGAATGAACTGATGGTATCATCAAAAAAAGACAAAGATATCATAAAATATTTTTAAAAAGATACTCTGCAAAATGTTTTTACTAATAAACCCACCAATAAGATACCTCTTAAGAGTGCACTGGTAATGGCTAGCAACACGTTGATTAAGGCAGCTAGCTTTGCTTTTCAATGGGGTAAAACAGCAAATAACTTGGACAAATCAAATTCTCAAACCTGTAACATTTTGGAGCAGGATGGTTTGACTGGTAAATCTGAAGTGTGTCAAGCATGGAGCAACAACCACTTAACATGGCCCTAGTGATGACCACCAAGTTGGTGGTAGATAAAGCAGATGGAAAAAGCCATTTTGGTGTGGTGCAAATTTTACAATCAGAGATGGAGTGGGGTGCTTCAGTTGTAAAAGATTTGCTACCTAGGTCTCATCCTGGCAGTGTTATGGTATGTGAAAGCAGAGAGAGCCTATCTGCTGAAACAGACTCGGATGGCAGTATACAGATACTGTAGACGGAAACTTGCAGGCTTTGAATATGAAGGATACTGCTGATGAGGAAGTTATGCCCCTAGCATCATTTTCCTTAGATGGCTCAGAGCTTACATGGGAAACAACTGAAAATGAAAAGCAACAAGAGGAGGCTCTCATTAAAAACATCTTTTGCTTTTAGAGCACCAAAATTATCCAGGGTGTCAAGACGAACACAATACCAAAGATAAACTTCATGAAACTTCAAAACCTGAAATAAGCAGTTTTGAGAACTTGGAAATGTCAGTTGAAACACTGGAACATGCAGAAAGTGATGAAATGCTAAGATGGGCTAAAGAGATGGAAAAAAAATTAATAAGAAATTGACAGCTGTTACAAACCTGGAACAGAAGGTGGATCAAATATCAGCAGCTATTTCTGAGATTATGGCAAGCAATTCACAAACAAAAAGGGATCTCACTATAGTCCAGCAGAAAATTTCTGTATTGGAAGATCACCAGATCCCAGTGCAAAGACAAATCAAAGCAATGGAGAATCTACAAAAGGAATTACAGAATAAATTAATTGACTTTGAATCTAGAGCAAGAAGAAACAACATGTGCATTGTTGGGGCTCCGGAAGAATGGGACAATGATGCAACCCTCCCCCAAACATTTAATAAAATAGTGGCAGCTTATCTGGGCACTACATTGGAGGAGTCTGTATTTGAAATAGACAGAATTCACTGCTCTTTAAGACCAAAACCTACTGAAGCAGCACCTCCTAGGGCAATTATAGCAAAGTTTATACGTTCTGAAGATAAGGATCATTTGATGTAACAAGTCTATCAAAAGAAACAAATTAACTTAATGGGTGCAACAATCTCAATCTTTCATGGTTTACCATCAGACATTATTACTGAGAGGAAAAATGTGACTTTATAAAACATAAACACTGGTCCAGGGGTTGTTAGTTCTCCATGATTTTTCCTGCAAAGCTTTAGGTGATTATTGACAGTGAAAGACTTATATTTTCAACCCCAAAGGAGGCACTCAATGTATCATCAAAAAAAATTGGCAAATGTTTTCTCATAAAAAATTAGATGGTATCATTGTCTGTGCTTGGTAGGAGGGGAGCTGGGGAGGGGATAAGACAGAAACATTGCTAGAAGGCTACCAGTTCTCATGAACTCAACATGGGAAAATTGTGATAATGTAAAACTAATATCTATCGGTCAGGGATCACAGTTAGCCAGAACCTTTATTTAGGTTACTTTGCATAACCCAATTTAAGATAAAATAAGTACCATTTTTGAGGCACAGGGTCATTATATCACAAGACATATTGCCGCATGGCACAATCACGCTGCACGATTTATGCCACTAGGTATATGTATTTGTTCTGTGGGGGGCTCTGCCTCACACACCGCCTATTATAGAGACTGTGCCCTGGACCCCCACTAAAGATTCTCAACTCTGGGGGTCCTACTACGATAATCTTGACAGGTCTGGTTACGCCATAATGCCGTTGCCATTAAGCGTGCAACATTATGACCCTGTGTGCATTTTTTGGGTGGTTTGGGGCTTAATAAGCTTATTTAGACATAGTTGGAATTGTAGGGGGGTTATTGTAAGATTAAGTAAATATGTGGAGGGTTTTCTCTGTGAATATGTGTTATTCTTGGCATAAGAAAAAAGAATATATTAAGCCTGATTACTCATAATTTAATGTACTATGGATAGGCGGTTGCAATTCAAATGTGCCACTTTTAATGTAAATCCATTAACACACCTATTAAGAGAGCAAGAATTTTAATTTATTTGAGTAAAATCAAAGCTGATGTTATTGCCTTACAGTAGACACATCTGGATGTAAATGAATTAAAAAACTGAGAAGCAATTGGATAGACAGGAATTACTTTTCATCTGGGACGAAAAAGAAAGTGGGTGTATCCATACTCTTTAGGAAGAATTTAAGTTTTTCATTTAGTAAAAAATGGTGAGATAACAATGGCAGAATTATCTTGACAAAAGGTGATATACAGGGTACAATTTATACAATTGGGTTGATATATACACCGTTTGAGAAATATGATGACAGCCTAGCAAATATTACTAAAGGATTAGTGGAAATAGAAGCAGTAAATGTAATTCTAACGGGTGATCTTAATGCACTATTGGATCCATTTCTGGATAAGATTACTCTATATACTAATTATAATAAAAGAATATCCAGATTATTAAGGAATTTTCTGGATGAACATCAAATGATTGATGCGTGGTGCATGCAAAATCTTATATCAAAAGAATATACACATTACGATAATAAAACACTTTTTTTTCAGACTAGACTATATTCTTATAGCCAAAAGTACATATAAAAATATTTACAACCTCTATTAGGTCAGTCCTAATATCCGATCATGCTATTGTTGAGATGGTATTACTTAATAACATACAAAACAAATAACCTGGTCATTTAATAACAAATGGCTAAAAATCCCAGAGTTTATATCTAAAATTAGGGAAGTAATAGCAGATTACTGATTTTATCATTTTTCTGGACAAAAAAAGTATACCATCATTATGGGACCCATTTAAGGTAGTCCTATGTGGGGCCATAATTTTATATCAAATATGGCATTTTAAAAATATAAAGGAGCAAAAACACAAGATCCAACAAAAATTGAAGGAATTTGATGTTTTGGTTAGAAAAAATAAAGACAAATACTACAATGAATGGATATATTGTAGATTAGATTGGCAACAACAAATAAACAGAAAAAATATTTTGCGAGTAAAAGGTTTAAAATATTTGCAGAGGGACAAATCAGAAAAACTCCTTACAAACCTTCTGAAAACAAGAAATGAACGGAATATAATTCCCCAATTAAAAAATAATAAAGGAACACAGATAACTGATTTAGAAAGTATGGAAGAAGTAATACTTAAATATTGCAAAGAGATATATCAAATAAATCATCAAATAAATGAGGAAACTATGCAAAATGTTCTGGCCCAGATTCAGGTTAAGAAATTAACAAATCCCTGATACTAAATTTTGGAAAAAAAGAAACATAGGAGACAATTAAATCATTACCAAAAAATAAAGCTCCAGGCTTGGATGGCTTCACTATTGAATTTTATTAAGCTTTCTCATTAGAGCTTACACCATGGATCCAGTTAATGCTTGATGACCTGATGAATGGAGAGGGGACTTTACCAGACACATTGAATGATGCTAAGGTAATTTTGACACAGTGGAAGCAACTTAAAGGGGGTGGCTCAGTGGAGAGTGTTTCGTCCCATTTAAGCAGTCATCTCAAATATCAGGAGTGGGATATTTTCAGTGTGTTGCAGTCTCCCAATAGCCAGGCTGAGAATCCGACAGTTGACACTCGCTCTACCAGAGAAGCCCCGAGTGCCATGCCATACCACACTGCCTCATTGGCCTTGGCACCTCCGACTGCATGTAAGGGAATGGCTAGTGTAATTTACTAATGTGTTTGTTGCATTTTTAGCCAGGCTGTCTTAAAACAGCATTCTTATCTGCAACTGCACAGTCTCCCAGAAGCCAGGCTCAGATGCCGACAATATTGGCACTCATTCTCTGACTAAGCTGACTTTACCTCTGCACACATCCCAGCAGCTCTCCCAGTGATCTTTGCCAGTAAATACCATTGTTTTCCTTTTGTTTCATTTTTAGTCAGGCTGTCTCAAAGCGGCAGCCTTATCCATGATTGGTCAGTGAAGTACGAGTTTCCATGCAACACCACACTGCCTGAGTAACCATGCCACCTCCAACTGCATGTAAGGGAAAGGTGCTGGTGTACTTTACTAAAGTGTTATTTGATGTAGGGCAGAACTCAGTATGCTGGAGGAATCTGTGGTCAGAGAGCACATGCTAAACAAAAGTTTGGTAAAAAAAGGGAATTATAGAGGAGGGAAAGAGAAGAGGGTAAAGAGTTCACATTCTCTAGCTGCTGGGAATCATTAATTTACAGAGGAGGAACTGGGAAGGGGAGGAAAGAACAGCAGCTAAGAGCTCCAGTAACATTCCTCCTTCCAGCTAACAGCCGCGATTTGCACCTAATCAGGTGTTACAATGGGTGCTAAAAGGGGATTACTCCATCTGTGTGAAGGCAAGTCTAGCTTTAATCATCCTCATTAGACATCAGTGATGTCCCTTTTAAACAAAAAATGTCCCCATAGGACAATATAGCCACTTAATCGGTGCCCTGTGGGATGTCCCGATACAGCAGAAATCCTGATTATCCATGTTCTGATTAAGTGATTTCTACTGTACACAAGGAAGGGAAACCTAATGAATATATAGAAAATTATAGACCTAAAGCACTCCTTAACGCTGACTATAAGATCATAGTTAAATTAGTAGTTTTGAGAATAACTCATGGTGTAAACCTCTCCATCCACCAGGATCAATTTGGGTTTATCCCAGGTTCAACTCTTATGCATGCCACTAGATGGGTACAGGCACTCTTTGAATATGTTAAACAATTACCTGATAAATATTATGCTCTGGCATTTGACGCCAGTGGAGATTCCCTCAAAATTATTGAATGTTATTAGCTATACAATAGATCAAGAGCCTATTTTTTCCATTAACCATCATCTAACTGACATCACTGAGATGAAAAATGGAGTAAAGCAGGGCTGTCCTCTGTCTCTGACAATTTGTGTTTTGTGCTTAGAACCACTGTTACAGGCAATGCATGCCAATGAGAAAATATAGGGGGTAAAAATAGATCAGGAGACTATTAAAGTATTTATGTGGATGACACCCTACTAATTATTAAGAATATTGCCTCCTCAAAGATAGCATTAATGGATACAATTGGTGATTTCTCAAAATTTTCAGTATATAAATACAATTCCTCAAACTCTGTCATCATGCCTCTGTTTAAAGGTAATGTCCCTGAGTAAGAGAAATTGTCTTTATTTAAAAAAGAAAGTAAAATCAAATATTTGGGACTTATTCTTATAGATGATTATAAAATGAATATTGGTCTGAATTATAATATAGCAAAATAAAAAATACAAAAATAAATTAAATCATTTGCAGAACTTATCCATTTCTCTATAAGGTAGGGTAGAAGTCATCTAAATGGTGGTCCTCCCACGTTTTATATTAGCACTACAAGCCCTCTTTGGAATGCTTGATGACAAATGGTTTTCTGTAATTAAATGAATCTTTACTAAATTTCTCTGGAGACGTGGAAAATCATGAATTGCTTGGAACTGCTTAGTATGGAGTAAAATAGTAGGAGGACTTGGATGCCCAGATCCCTTTAAATATTCTTTTGCACATTTATAGGCTACAGCCTGGAAATGGGCCTTTTTTCCCAAACAAGACTACATAGTCGTACAAGAATTAATAGAAAAAAATGGGATATAAGTATAAAATAAACACGATACTTTTCCAGAATTCATTTAAACAATACAATGAAATACCACTATTAAGAAATGTTACATGCATTTTAAAGGCACCTTGAAAGTATGTGGGAATTATTCCATTTCATGATTACTTGCCAATCTTATTATTTTCAATTTGGAAAAAATATTTAATATAAAAAAATGTGTAAAGCCCTACCAAAAAAAATATAACTACATGGGCTGATTTAATACAAGACAATACATTTATTATGTATACTCAATATAAGGAATGGATCGAAGTAGAATTTCTGAAAAATGTTCTGTATTATAATCAGTTGTTTGAGAAATTTCAGGAATTGTTTAAAAAAGGGGAGATGATGAATATAAACTTAGGGGCACGCTTAAAATATGAAATTGCTATTATTAGTAATTATCAGAATAAGACCCTTTCAAGAATTTATAAATCTCTCACAAGTGGGCCAATAACTTGTAGTTCAAGATTTATCAGAAATGGCAGCAGGAAGTTCAACTACATTTGACGTTATGACAATGGAAATTAATCTAAATAGCAGGAAATAAAAATGATGTGTCTGCAAAGAATAAATCTATTCAAGTTAAAATAATTAATCGGGCTTATATCACACCAACATTTTTAAGTCAAATTTCACCAAATCTGTCTAATAGATGCTGGCATGGCTGTGGAATGGAAGCTGATTTACTACATAACATATGGGATTGTCAAATAATCAATAATTGGTGGTGGGAGACTGCAGATATGTTATCCCAAATTCTAGGAATAAGAATCCCCATATCATTAGAAATCCTTATGCTTAGTAAATTAGATACATTAAATATTAATAAAGAACAACACTGAGTAGTCTGTTTGGAATCAATGGCAACAAAAATGATTATGTTGGAGTTCTGGAAGTGTCAAGCTCTCCCTCAAACTATTAAACAAATTTGGTAGCACAAAATGAAAGAAACGCGTATACTGTATTTGAAAGACTATGGTTTCAGATGTAATACCCAGATAATATTATGGCTGCATCATGGAATTAATTTATGAAATTGTTCCCTCCACTATTGAGGATATAGAGTAAATATTCTTATTTTTGTATTTATTTGAGTTATTATTGTATAAGGAACCCTACCCTACCCTAACATATGTGTTCTAATATGAAGATGTACTGTAATATACAGTATATGAAATTAATAAAAATAAAAAAACATATATAGTTCTTGTCCTTTTCTTCCTCCTTCTTTCATGTCCACTTCTGTCCTTGAGTTTAATTCATCTTTTTAATTTCAAAAGCTGCAATCTCTTTTCAGATCTCTCAAACATTGCTTTTATGTTCAGATCTTGATCAAATATAATTTCAGCTAGTGGATTTACCTCAAGGTTTAGCACTTGAAGAGAAATATAAGTTTTAAAGTATATAATAAAGATTAATTTGTACATTTCCCTGAGTAGGGCTGTTCTTAAAAAATCAATATACAAAAGTAAGTATCTGAGTATCGAAATATGTTTAGGCAACAATCAAATTACAGCCTAAAAGAAAAAGGCTAGCAAGAGTATTATATCAATTAGCCGCCTCTAATAGCACCTCTAATTACAAATATAAGTCAGTATAATCATTGTGACTGGGTTGTGTGGGTGGGTAAATGAGTGACTCAAGACCTTGATTTATGGTTAACACACCTTTTATCGGTATGATGTTTATTAGTCCAAAGAACTTATTTTTTTGTAAAAGATATATACAAAAATAAATAATAACCATAAACAACCATAAATGAAAATGAGTCTTAAACTTCAGACAATAAATTACAAGAAGAAAATAAATAACAAAAGAAAATAGCTCTTCCTTGTGCTCCAGAACTACCCTACCTCGGTAGTTCTGCCACAGAGTAGATACATTTCTTTAGACACAATTTATTACAATCTTCTGTGCTATAAGACAACCTCTCCCTTCTCACTCCAAGGTTGATCTGCCATTTTTGAGCACTAAGGCAGCTTTTATACTCTTCCCTAGAGTGTCTTCAGGTCAGCTGATCCACCTCTAATCTGAATTACCATCATTCCTGCCCTAATACATACAGGTTGGAGGATCAGCTGGACCATATGCTCAGATTATCATACTGGTATCATTATAAACATTTGTTGTCCTCCTTTTGACAGTACAGGACAAGATATAAACACACACCTACTAATTGCCAGTAATTTGTGTAGCTCCTCCCCCAACTCAAATGGAGTGACAGCTGTCATTTCTTACATAACAGCCTCATCATGGGGCTGCTGGCTCCTAAGGGCTCATTTTTTCCAAACTCCCAGTACTCAGATAGGAATTCATTTTCTTTCTTCAAACAGAAAGCAAACATGTATTTAGTTCATATGGCCAATGATTCTGTGCACATATACAATAATAATACCCTTAACACCTTACAGCAGCTTCTAAACCCAGCAGCTGAAAAGGTAAGCCATTGGTAAAACATTTCAGTTCTGCCATTTTCTCTGTGTCTATTTCACAAGTGGTTCCTTTTTTTTAGCAAGAATAAATTGTTTCTTTAAGGGGTGCAACAAGGAAAGTGACAGCCTTGCACTTTCAGTCCACTGAGGTGCCGTGAGCAATCTCCCAGACTGTTTAAACACAGTCTCTCACTGTTTTACAATAGGGAAGCCTTCCTATGCTACAGGTTTCTCTCCCATGGCAGATCTGACTTCTCTGAGATCCTGTTCCGCTCCTTTACCCTCCATAACCAGCAGCAGCTGTTTCTCTCTCACAACGATGCTAAACACGGCTCCTTTCAAGGAACAGACATCCCTGTCTTTACCAGATCCCCACAGGGGTTGGACTGTAGTGCAAACTCACATTGGAGCATAATACATAAAGAAACATATCTTGCTCTGTTTTTCTGACTGGAACTCATGCTTTCCACAGAGCATATTCAATAACCAGCTTTTTCTTACTGGTTCCTTAGCTTTTAATTTGCAGGCCTAAGACAGGGATAAACAAGAATATATAGAGGGAGCAGCCAAGTAAGTTTAAGATACTATAATGGGTGGCCTACCCATAATAGTAGAAAAATATATATTCAGAAAAATAGAATAGAAAGAAGTGCTACTGCAGTGGACTTTAGCAGGAAAAGAAATGCCAAAGTCTACTTTTGGACAGGGGGAGTCAGACTACCACAATCATTAATTAGAACAAGCAAGATCTTACCTATAACCAACTGATTAAGCAATTGATTAGCAGTCTATTGTAATAATGAATTATGTTAATACCACTAATATATAGGTTCTGTCCCTTTAAAAAAAATAAATTTAAAATAAGTCCTAGTAGACTAATAAATGGGACCGCTTGTCCACTGAACACTTCAAATTCAGCTTGATATCAAATGTCAGTCATACTGTTTTAAACAAAGCAGCAATACAACTTTCTTTTAAAATCCCCTTAGTCAAAGTAAATTAACTTCTATATAGGCTTCTTTGAGATAAAAGAATAATTCCATAAGTTTTTACTGGTTTTTAAGTATATTAAATTTGAATGAACTTACTTGTGATTTTAAAAATTGTTTGTTTTGTCAGCGGACCTCAAACATCATTCATAAAAATGCTTGCTAATATAGGCATCTGGGCATACATCATTGGTATCCTGAGGTAAATTTGTCATTTTTCTTGTCTTGAGTCGAACTCCTATTCCCAAGTCAAACGTTCTTTACTATTTTTAGCAACTGAGCTTTGCTCTATATAATATTCGGTCTCCTTGGATCTACCAAGAATGTGACTGAGGTAAAAACATCTGAGGAAAAAAATAATAGAGGCTGCAAACATCGTTTGCTTGTAATAAGTGCTCAAAGCTTTCTGCTCTATCAAGTTTCAAAGATGGCTTGATTTTTGCAGTGCTCTGAAATCAGCTAAAATATTAGCTCAGAGTTTTTCTTCTTTAACAAGGCACTTGGCTGCTGTGCATCTGTATCATACCCCTCCTAACCATCGACTGCTTCTCGCTGTGTCTGAGTAATGGGGCTATTTAATCCCATTTCCTTGTGTTGTCACTGTTGCCACAGTTACAAGTGTAACTGACAGGTTAGCTAGCCCAGATAGCCAAATAAGGAAGATGACAAGCTATTCCACATTGAAATTCTCATGTGGAAATGTAAAACTAAAGTGTTTGTTATACTTATTTCTTTTTATCCTTTTTTTTATAATTTCAATTCCATTTTCATGGCCTCTGCAGAACAATGTCAAAAATATGCCAAATATAACATCAGAATTCATCTCAATGTGACACCAAGCAAAATCCTACAATCTCCACAGTAGATTAATTATTTAAAAGCAAATACCAGGCATGATCTTAGAAAAGATTTACAAGAAACCAAAAGCCAATGTTAATAATTTATACAACCAGCACTATCTCACTTTAGTTTCCTCATATAACTCATATTCTCCATTCAGATCCCCCTCCACTGAATAATCCCTATCCACCCCAACTAGTTTTGCTGTTAAAAATATTTTCTGCCTTTAAGTTCTATCAGTGAGTCTCTTTTATTCATTTATACTAATCAAATCTAAGATAGTATAAAGGAAATCTAATAAGAAAAAATAAGCAGAAATATATAAAACCCTGCCAATTTTAAACAGAATGGGGATGCTGCAATCTCCAGTGTCTACACCGGCCTCACTCTGTGACTGTACATTTCCCAGGGAGGACAGCAGGACCAGCAAATAAAAGATCAGAGCTTATAAAAACGCTAACATGCACTGCAAGTTATTGAATCTCTTACTGCTGCCTAATGCTCTTATGCCAGCTGCAGGGGATTCTGGGATTTGTAGAAACAGAAGATGTCAGCATAAAACAAAACAAAATTAGTCTGATACAATCTATTGTACTGTAGTAAACAGTAAGTAAATCAAAACATTTCTACACACAAAGTATACTGTACATTGGGATCAGCCACAAACTTGACTGTGAGGCCCTTGGTGGTAACTGTTCCCCTTTAAGAGACTGGGTAAGTATCCACTTTTTAAAATCAAAGCCTAATATCTTTATTATTGTTTTTTACCTCAGTGAGCTTCTTGCTATATAAATATGAATATGCCTCACATGGCTTCATGCCTTTGGGCTGAATCCTCAACCACCCAGCACCCCCTTCGTGTGAAGGGGCCTTCATGGCAGGTCACTGGGTCCCCAGTTCCTCCATCCTTCCCCAGATTTATTTAAAATGAGGAAGTGTGGTCTAGTGGTTAGAGCACCAATTCTGGAACCAGAAGACCCAGGTTCAAATCCCATCAGTGAACTGAGTGACTTTCAGTGAGTTACTAAACATCTCAGTACAATCAGTGCACTTAACTGTAAAACTGGGTAGAAGAAGGACCCCAATCAAAACAAAATGTTTACTCTCAGCTGAGCTACCTTTGTTAATAAATTATATAAAAAAAACTCTCTGAGTTCATCCATTACAAACCAAGTCCACCACCACCACCACCACTAGCATAACACCCAATGCCTTTTTAATATTTCTTGTGTTCCATTTTCTCCAGCAGCACAAGTTTTTTGATAACTCCACCTTTAAAAAAACTGGATCTCAATCTTTGGGGGGCTCAAAGCAATGGGCTCCCACTTTCCTCCATTACCATCAATTTCCTGCTCCCCTAAGGCCCTGTTACATGGGTAGAGCCTCTGCAGTGAGTTTTTTTTCCAATTGTTTAACCAGGTGAGACACACTAAGCTGAAAGCTTGGTTACAGGTGCAACCTGGGCGCACAGGGAGGTTAAGTGACTTGCTCAGGGTCACACAGTATGCAAGTGGGGGCTGTGGGATTCAAACCCAAATGAGTGTCATGAGCAGCCAGGCAGGAGGTAGAGTAGCAGGTAATAATGTAATTCAGTAGTGAATGATGCAGTTTATGGGATAGGACTCATCTAAAGGCAGGCATCCTTTGCATGTGATGCCCATTAACTATAATGAGTGCCTTCCAGCAAATATTTTGTGAGTATTCGTGTTCAGGACCCCAAATACTGTATGTGTTATTTGGCCAAACAGTGTAAAAATCCTTTAAAAACCTTCTCTCCCAGATCCATCCAGAAGATACAAGTGGTAATGTGTTTTGCTAACATGTGTGAGTTTGTGGTATAAGCCTAATTCCCTGCCCTATGCTGGTAGAGTCCAGTGGGTGTTGCAAAGCCAACACTTTTAGACTCCAGGAGAAGTGAGATAGTCTCCTCCTAGCATCAGCAGTGAAAGACTAAAGGTGACGTTTGATGTTGCAGGGGACCACTCAGGCTGGTCAAGCAAGAACTGATCTAGCAATTAAACGGGCAAAATGCATTGCTTTGAATGAATGATGCCATCAGCAGACCTGCACCAGCTGCTACAGGTGCACGTCCTCCCCAGATGCTCCTATTGCTACTCAAAAGACAAACCTTAGTTAAGCCAGAAGCAGAAACTTGTAGAATTTTCTTCAGGCAGTTTTTCACATTTGTCGATTCGTGGTTCCTGTTGCTAATGTGATTGCTAATTTTTCACTTAATTTCTGCATGCTTTTTAAGCCTTTAAGCCTGGATGCACCAAAACTGTGCCTTCAGCCTCTTCAGTGCAACATTGTCCCTGGTGGGTGAATGATATGAATCATTCTTTTGTTCATAATCAACTTTATTTCACTAGGCACCACCACTCCTGGTGTTGTTTTGCTGTTTCTTACCAGTGGGCTTCTTCCTGCCTCAGAACCTATCATGTGGGCTGCTGGGCAGCACTGACATTCTAGCCATAGTCAGTGGAGGGTGGCTTGTGAGCCCAGCTGATATGCCTCAAAGATGGGTGATGATGAACTGGCACTGGAGATAAGCAACAAGGGTAAAGTTCTAGCTCCCACCAGAAGGCCTAGGATAGTCCTATGGCCCCCACCCTGCTCATCTCATGTCTTGTTAAACTATGTGACATCATGCTAGCCCCTCTCCCTGCCTAATACCATCTTTTCTCCCCTTTCTCCCAGCCCTGTGTTAAATGGATGAAAGTCCAATGCCATTATCTTCTGACAAGTAAATGGTCTACACTGGGGGCTGACATTACATTTTGACACGTTAGACCAGAAAAGAACGTTTTGTTTTTAGGATGCATGGGGGCATTTCAGTGCAGGTTAAACCACCCAAACATTGGGAATCTGCTAGCCTTACTTATGCACTGCTGTAACCTTACACTTGCAGTCTGTTAGCCCTGGTGATGCACTCCTGCAGCCTTACACTAGCTGTCTGATAGGTCTGAATATGTACTGCCATAGCCCTACACTAAATGTTTGCCAGATCTGCTTGTGCCCTGCCACAACCCTGCACTGGTGGTGTGTTAGCCCTGCACATGCACTGTCATTTCCTTACAAAAATATACTAAATAGCACTAACAGATGAATAAAGCAGGTTATTTGACACATTTTAATGAACCATCAAAAACTTTTCAGCATACAAGCTTCCAGGCTACACAGAGCCTGTCTTAAAGTGATAACGGTTTCTAGAAAAAGCTTTTATTCAGTGGATAGTGCTATTGTACCTACTACTAGCATTTAACATATACTAGAGAAGGAGCCCTGAGAATAAATGACAGGAAGACTTTTAGGAGATGCTATAATAACTATATTGCCACGTAATGGAGCCCAGGACACAGGAGTCAGTGGAAATGTATTTGGGGTTGGGGGGGATAGAGAAAGAAAGAGAGAAAATTAATACAAATGTAAATATCGGTATGTTACACTGGCATGCTGCATAAGCATTCATACACATAATACAGTTCATGTAGACAGGAAAAAGTATGAACATATTACTATATAGAGCTATATGAAAGCTAGGAACAATCCCTTGCTGTGCAGCTTAAGCACAAAACCTGACCAGTTTCAGAGCTTTTCTGTAAGGCTAAATTGGGGCATTGGCATGGCTCAAGATGCTCTACATTTTCCTCCTGGCTGAGCAGGCACGGGAAGATCAAGCCAAGGCATGGGATGATCAAGTACAGTAAGTCTCAGGTTTTAACCCAACGACCACTTACTCACTGTTTGACCCTGAGCAAGTAGAAGTGGGGGGATACACTAGAGGCTGGTGTATCTGTAATTTTAGGTTTCAATCTCTCAACTACTGTATTCACTGTGTGACCCTGATCAAGCAGTGTGGGAGCGCATGTATCGGTTGGTAATGTACAGAGCTGGGGACAAGGAGTCCCAGGTTTTAATTCCAAATAACTGCAAACATTCATAGCACAAGCTGTGAAATCTGGTTGATATACAGTACCAGCCAACCTGAAATAAAAAAAGTTTACAAATGCCTATACAGTCTCACAGTAACTCATCAGCAACACTACACCAGCTCTGCCTTCTCTCTCTCTCTCTCCCCCCCAACCATCAAAACCCCAAACTCCCCACGACAAACTCCCAAACCTGAACTCTATCATAATATCCCACATACTCCTCAAAAAGGAAAAAACTGTTTAAGAGAGCTGTTGCACTATCTGCCAGCCTATATGCAGCCAGAGAGTGGCACAGCAAGCAGCAACATGAGAAATAATAGCTCTTTCCCTCTCTCTCTCTCTCTCTCCCCCACTCTCTCTCCCATCCCTAACTGTTCAAAACTCCTAGTCACAATTTCCCATAAAATCTGAAAGCAAAAAGAATAAAATATACAATAATACATGTGGAGGGAGTGCATAATTTCTCATTTATGCACTTACCCCCATGCATTGTTATGTGTAATTGCTGGCTTACGTTATTTTCTTTAGCTAGAGAAAAAAAGGTGTAGGCATTTTTCTTTCAACAGATTTATTGACTTTTTTAAAGTTAGCATGAGAAACTGTGTTACTTTGTAAACATTTAAAGCTTGAATAAATATAGAGCTGGTGACAGTCAATAATGTAGTCATAGGGCCCGATTCTAGAAGCTTGGTGCAAGTCGCCACCAAAGGCGACTTGCGCCAAACGCAATTGCGACATGGACCCTGCACCCTATTCTAAAAGGGGCAGGGTCTCCATAGCTAAGTCCCGTGACTTGCGACATGTGGACAGGTACGCCAACCTAAGGATGTACCCAAGAGACATATAAGTCTTGACTTCAGCAAGCGTAAGTGCCCCCCAAAGCCCCATTAGGTAGCTGTGTCCCCCATCAATCCTCAAACTGAAGATTGTGCTGCAAATGGTAAGTATTTAGAAAAACCCAAGACCCCTGGTAGTCTAGTAGCCCCCCCACCCCACCCAGCAGTGCCAGCCCACCCGCATCCCCCCAACCATCCCTAGCTGGCGAGTGGCACAGCCTCTCAGCTCCATGGCAGCCGCCAACTGAGCACTGCATGAGTGCTTACTGTAGAGACACGCTCAGAAATGAATGAGTATTCATTCATTTCTGAGCGCATCACTACAGTAAGCACTTATGCGGTGCTCAGTCGGTGGCTGGCCATGGAGGTGGGCTGTGTCAGTTGCCAGCTAGGGATGGTTGGGAAGGGATGCGTTTGGACTGGCACTGCTGGGTGAGGCAGGTGGGGCGACCACTAGACTGCCAGGGATCTCAGGTTTTCTTAATGATTTACCATTTGCGGCAATAACTTTGGTTTGGGGACTGGATGGGGGGGACACAGCTACTTTGCTGGGCTGATAGCAGTGAGGGGTTTGGGGACATGATGTGTGTGGGCTGTCCTGGGGGCATATATGGGTTGGGGGTTCTGGGGGCTGGGGCTGTGAGATGCCCAGATGGGCACCTCTGCTATGGGGGATCAGGAGCTGGGGGGGTTGTGGGCTGCCCTGTGGGGTGATGACTGAGGTGGTTTGGGCATAGGGGGCACACCCTGGAGTGGGTGCAGTGGGTCGACAGAACCCCCAGAGGGCATATGTACAGTTACGCCAGCTAATGCTGGTGTAACTTACATTGCCGGTTCGCCTCCGGGGGTTCTTGTAGAATCCCGACATTGGGGATTTTGTTGTTGCCCTACTTGAATAGCGTGCAACTGCTGCCATAAACCCCATAGCACTATGTCACAAGGGGTTTATGCCGCAACTGCTGGCATAACTGCTCTTTGGCGCATGTGGCCTGCAGCATGTCGCAGGCCACTCTGTAGAATCCCGCATGTCACAACTGCTGGTGTAAGTTGCTACTTGCGCCATTCTTTTTGGCGCAAGTGCTGTTATGCCAGGCATGTCTTTTGTAGAATCGGGCCCATAAAGTTTATCTTCAAATGGAGTCCATTTGGTATGATTTTGCTTAGTTTCAGTGTGGTGATAAAAATGGAAATGGCTCCCTGTAACTAGAGTGAGGAAGGTACTTAGTACTGTATTGCAAAGCTTGAAAATGATACTCATGCCGGCCCGGTGGTGCTGAGGGCCGAGGTGTTGGATGCCTTACCTCACATCACACCGGTGACCCGTGCTCGGGAATGGACATGGGATGCCAGGGGTTGGCAAGGAGGAGAAGGATCAAGCATTCCTAGGACTGCTCTCCTTCTCTGGGGAGGGGGGATTGCAGTGCTCGGCGATTGCCTGCCACCTAGCAGAGGCTGGGAGGTGGCGTGTCAGCACTGAGACTGTGGGCGAGAGTCTGCGGCAGGTGCTTGGGGGGGATGCATACGAGTGCGTGCGTGCCGCCACTGCTATTGCCATTGCATGTCACAACCTCGGGGAAAAAGCAAGGAAAAAGATGAAAATGGGAGTCCTCTGTGAGGATGACAATGGTCCCCCTCCGCAATGGCCCAGGAAGACACCTCCCCGAACGCTAAATCCGGTCCAGTGGGTCGAGTCGCTCCCCACCCCCTGCCATGAAGGATAAGTCTTGGGGTCAAGGGGAGGGGGTCTCATACTCGGTGCCTGTGCAGGGGGGGGATGTCAGATGGATACAGAGGACTCAGGGGGGAAAAAATGGTAGTCATATGTTAATCAGTGAAAAGCAGTCAGGTATATTTATTTTTGATGCGGTTCAGTCCTTGTTTTTGTTTTCTGTTTCTGTTCCATGGTCTGCCATGGAGTATTCAAATTAGGATACTGTTGTCTCTTGAGTATGCTAATGAGGGTCTTGACTTTAGGAACAGCCGGCATTTCTGTGGAGTATTCAAATTAGGGTCTTGTTGCCTCAGAGTATGCAAATCCAGGTCCCGACCTTAGGCGCAGCCAGAATTTGGTCCAGTTTTTATCCAGGGGAAAAAAAAAAGTAAGTACTGTTTTGTTGTATGGCAGGAGTTCTTTTTATATGGGAATGGAGTGGTAGTTAAGTTAGCTGCGAAACTCTGGCTAAGGAGATTAATGTATTGCAGGTTCGTGAAGCACTGAGGTGCAGTGTAAGACAGGGTAAAGAGCAGGTGATGCATGCTTGACGTTATAACCCGCGGGTTATAACGGCAAATTATAACCTGCTCTTCCTCATAGAAAACAATGTAAGCCAGTTATTACAAGGCTTTTAAAAGAGCATTTTCTAATTGCCAACATAGGTTTAGCAGTTAGTAACAATTCTGCCTACTCGCTTGCTACCAAGACTGCTACCAAAAAAACGGTTCTCTTTACAGAATATAAGTATAAGCAACACATTTCTTTAGTCATATAAAAGGATAAGACATGCCTGCCATAAACTGCTCAGACCAATTTGTAGAGGGGATATTAAAGCTCCAAATCTTTAACTATATTTTTGGCATATAGGGTGCAACAATTTGCATATTGGTACAAAGCAGATATAACTGGAGTTACACTCCACAGTGAGTCAGGAAGGAAACAGAGGTTTAAAATCAATACACAGTGGACTTGAAATCACTACTTTTTTCTAGGTATGACAAAAAATTATAAATGTAAAAATTAGGGGCACTTTGAGATAATTTACTCAATGGAGCAATCTTCTGAGTTTAAAACTTGGGGGGGGGGGGGGTTTCAGGTCCATCCACTATAGTGGAACACACATTTATGGGATGGAAGGGTATTAATTAGAATTATAAAATGGCAAGGAAAAAATCTAGAAATCTTATTGGCCAAGACAGATCAGCTGACCGTACATTAAATCTCTATATACACACAGTCATCCTGGTCCTAAACCACATCACACAATGAGCAAATCAATCCTCCTACAATCAAAACTATCTTCCATCAATCTCCCTACAACCAGAAATGATCTTCCACCACAAACATGGCTGCTACCTTTACACTGTAAAAACCTTCAACTGGGCCCTAAAAATAAAAGTACCTTAAATATAAAATAAAACTGATTAATTTAATGTTGTTTACCAGATCATCACACTCTCCTTACATACATAAACAAATTAGAAACATTAAGTATTGTTTAGATTTTTCATTAAAATTATTTCTTTGCTACCAGTGAAAAATCCCCCTTCTATCTTTACCTGCTCATCAGGGAAATCTCTTCTGCTTGCCCTGACAGTTGGAACATTGAGTATCTGGCTCTAAAACAGGCCTTTGTTGTGTGTGTACAGTATGTTAGTAGAGGACCATTCTGTCAGTGGAACGGAGGAGAATTCTGAATCCCTGTATTCCATGGTAAACATTCCATGATAAAAATTCAATTTCTTGAATGTGAGGAGACACAGAAAAAAAAACAGGATGAAGAAAGCAAGCAATAAAACTATATAATATCATATTTGCCTCAGGCCCCTCCTATGACAGTGTCCTCCTCATTCTCCAAAATTACTTCAACAAAGTCCAGTCCTGGTTCCTTGAGAACCTGCTTACACTCAGTGCTAAAAAAAACTGCCACCATGGTCTTTGGTTCCAGGCAGAAGCATGCTACCCTCCCAGCCCGAGCTAGTCCCTGCTTTCAAGTATCTGGGAGTTTGGCCGGATAACCACCTCAACTACGCCACTCACTTTGAGGCAATCTGCACTAAACTCTGGCCCAAACTTTCCATCCTCTATTGCCACAAAACCAGCCTACCTATCCCTACCCGATGAGAGCTTGTTCGTAAAACAATCTTGCCAGTTACAGACTATGCCGACATCGTCTATGGGACGGCCTTAACCTCCTCTCTCTCCAGACTTGACATCCTTCTCAACTCTTTCTGACGCTTCACCACTGCCTCCCTCCCACTCACTCACCACTGCCTACTCTACGCTCCTGTCTCCCTGGCTCCGCTCTCCCACAGGAGAACCATCCACAGCACCTCCTTTATAGCAACATATTGGTTTGGTTCCCTTTCCCCCACCTCACTTCCTGTCTTACCCCAGCCAACTCCCTAAACTACCCTCTTCGCCACAGGGACCCACATACTTTCCACCTGCCCTGCCCTCACAGTCTAACTGGCAAAACTGTCTTTTCGTACCATCTCCCCCTTCTCTGGAATAACCTTACTAACATACTAACATACTATTTGCCAGCAGATTAGGCCTTACGGTCTATCGAGTCTGCTCGAACCTCAGATCCCTAGTTGGGTGCAGAGACCCTCCCCTCCCTTGTGTTCCAGAAACCCCTATCATCTGTCCACACCCCCCTGGGACAGGCCATCATCTGATACATCCACTTTCTGTGTCTGTCCCACCCTCTCTTGAAGCTCTCCACTGTGGATCTCTGAACCAGCTCGCCAGGCAGTGCATTCCAAGGGTCCACCACCCTCTCAATGAAAAACCTCCTCCTCTTTTCCCCCCTCACCCTTCCACCTTCCAACTTCAAACCATGCCCTCTGGTGATACATCCCTGCTTTAGTCTAAAGATCCCCTCCATGTCAAAGGTATTGGAAAAGCTGATAAATAATCAGCTTAGGCAATACCTTGACCATTGGGGTTATTAACAAATTGTCAGCATGGATTTAGAGAGGGTAGGTCCACAAATACTGCCCTACTTGATTTTAGTAACTTGGTGGCAACATCTTTGAACCAGGGTAATCAAACTGGGGCAGTGTTTATGGACCTTAGCAAAGCTTTTGATTTAGTTCATCACGAAATACTTCTGTTGAGATTACAGAACATAGGGATAAATAATAATTCATTGCAGTGGTTTAGATCTTACCTAACGAATCGTAAACAAAGGGTGGTCTGTGGTGCTGCTGTCTCGGATCTCCTGGATTTATATCGAGGTGTACCTCAGGGCTCAATCTTGGGCCCTATGTTATTTAACATCTATATTAATAGTCTTCCTGATTATGCGGCCAATACTGATGTTAGACTTTATGCAGATGACATAGTATTGGTTGCATCTGCTAATAGTCCAGAAGACCTGAGACAGCGACTCCAGACAGATTTTTCTAATACTGAGTCTTGGATAAGGGATTCTGGACTCTTAATAAGTACTGGGAAAACTCAGAGTATGATTTTTTCTGTGGGACCTTACACAAAAAAAGACTTTACTGATTTGAAGATTAGTTTTTTGGATGGGACAAAGGTACAAGGGGTTAATACTTATAAATATTTGGGAGTTTTGGTTGATTACCATTTTTCTTTTTCTGAACATATTTTGTTACAAACAAAAAAGTGAACCAAAGATTGGGAGCATTAAGAAGGGTGTCAGGATGTTTGACTAGGGATATAAAGACTAAATTGATAAAACAATTGTTGTTACCCGTATTAGATTATGGCCTTTCATTATATAAACATTCTTATAAAAAATCTTTACTTAAGTTGGATCAGACTTATTATAGATTGGGGAATTATATTTTGAATAATAAATCCCGAGTTCATCATTGTTTAGTTTATCAGGAACTTGGTTGGTTACATCCGACAGCTCGAAGAGAATTTTTATGGCTAATGATATGTCATGGTTTGATACATTCAAAAATGCATTCCTTAAGACACTTGATATGTTTGAATTCAGACTCAAAATATTTAGATATGTTTAGGAGAACAACTAGAAAATTGCCTACACCCAAATTATAAATCATATGGGGTTTATGGTTTTACAGAATAGCGTAGCAAGGACATGGAATGAATTATCTTGCCAGATTATTGAAATTTCTGACCTGCATATTTTTAAACTTGAATTGTATAATTACTTAAATGTTTGTTGTAATTGTTTTTAGGTCACTGTACTTTTGTATTGTGTGTATTTTGTTATGTTTTGTTGTTTTTGTAAAATACCACAGGTATTTGTTGTAAATGGGGATTTATTCCCCAACAGATAAACCTGTATAAGAATAAATTTTAAACAAACAAACAAACAATGTTTACCCTATTTATTCCCTTGAGGTACTTGAAGACCTCAATCATGTCTCCCTGTCTCTCCTCTCGTCCAATGAAAATAGGCAGAGCTCCTCAAGTCTGTCCTCATACGTCAAATCCCCTAGCCCTCGTATCATCTAAGTTGCCCTCCTCTGTACCCTGTCCAGGAGCTGTATGTCCCTCTTCAAGTGTGGTCTCCAGTACTGTACACAGTACTCAAGGTGTGGTCTAACCAGTCCATTGTACAGTGGCAGAATCACTTCCTTGCTCCTAGAGGTGATCCCCCTTATGATGCATCCCAACCTCCTGTTTGCCTTGCTAGCCACTCTCCTGCACTGCTCAGAGTTATTCATACATGCATCCACCATGACCCCTAG
Organism: Neoceratodus forsteri; assembly: GCA_016271365.2. Lineage (NCBI taxonomy): Eukaryota > Metazoa > Chordata > Ceratodontiformes > Ceratodontidae > Neoceratodus > Neoceratodus forsteri. The sequence goes on along the minus strand of CM028129.1, from coordinate 1,010,885,666 downwards.
GTCTTTTTCCTCTATTGAGGCCTCCAGCACCTCCCCTCCCAGGGTGTACCTGTGTTTAGGGTTTCCCCGACCAAGATGCAACACCTTGCACTTGGTGATATTGAAATTAATTTCCATGTGTGAGCCCAGCTTTCCAGGGTGTCCAGGTCCCTTGCAGGCCAACCTCCCTCTTCTCCCTCAACTACTGCTCCCATCTTGGAGTCATCCTGAAGAGACTCATTTCACACCCTATACCCTCCCTGATGTCCGATATGTATGCATTAAACAGGATCAGACCCAGGACCGAGCCCTGTGGTACCCCACTACCAACCTCTCTAGGGTTCGAGAGCTCCCCACAGACAACTACTCTCTGGGTGCATCCAGCTAGCCAGTTTTCAATCCATCTGACCATCAAAGGGCCTACTCCTAACCCCATCAGTTTCTCCAACAGACCATTGTGGGGGACAGAGTCAAACGCTTTGCTGAAGTCCAAAATTAATACATCCACAGGCTTTCCCCTGTCCAGTTCTGATGTTACCCATTCATAGAACTCCACAAGATTGGTTTGACATGATCTACCTGGCACAAACCCATGTTGTCGACTATCCAGACCTCCCACCTCCTCCAAGTACCCCCCCAATCATTCCTTTAGTATACTCTCTAATAATTTTCCCACCACCGAGGTCAAACTGATGGGTCTATAGTTACCTGGTACTTCTCGACCCCCCTTTATGGATTGGCACCACATGTGTCTCTTGCCAATCCCTAGGTACCCTCTCTGTCTCAAGTGACCTGTTGAAGAGCTCCGCCAGGGGTGCAGCCAGTATGTCCGCCAATTCCCATAGTACTCTCAGATGAATGCCATCCAGCCCAGGAGGTTTGTCTTTCTTTAGGGCCTTGAGGGCTAACCACACCCTTTTGGCGGAGATAGCATCATCCGTCCCCTCCACCTTACTGGCCTTTTTATCCTTATCCAGATGTGACACCCCTGGGGTACCTCTCCCTCCCTCTTGCTCCATTTCTGTTGCTCCCCTGATCCCACTCACTGCCACTTCTATCCCCATAATGCCGTGCTTTGTAGATATCCCATCCCCCTCCCTAGTGAACACAGAGGTAAAGTACTGGTTAAATACCTCTGCCTGGTCCCTCGCCTCTTGCACCCACCCTCCTTCTGATCTCAATCTGCTGAGATGGCCCTTAGTTTTTCTCCACTCCCCAATATACCGGAAGAACCCCTTTTCCCCTCCATGTATCCCCTGTGCCAGCCGCTGCTCTTTACTGGACTTTGCTCCCCTCACCATCCAGGTGACTTTTCTAGATGCAAGATGGTACATTTCCTTATCCCTATCCCCTCTTGTTGTTTTATATTTTTTATAGGCACTTCTTTTCTCTGACCACTACCTGTACCTCACTGGACCACCAGCATGGTTTATGTGACCTTGCTCCCTTATGTTTCAACTTAGCGCAGATCCTGACTGCCTTATGAAGTCCCCGTTTTATGACCTCCCATCTCCTTTCCACACTTGTCATTGATGTAATCCCCTTCAAGTGATCCTTGAAAATATTTCCCATGCCCACAAAGTCTGCCCCCCTGAAGTCCACTGCCAGTGTCCTAGATCTCACCCCCTCCCCCATGCTTATTTGAAACCAGACAGTATTGTGGTCGCTCCCAGTCAGGGGGTCCTCTACAACCAGGTCCCTTACCAGATCCCCATCTGCCAGAACCACGTCCAGGACATGCCCCTCCCTTGTGGGCTCCTTCACATGCTGTGTTAAGAACACATCCTGGAAGCCATCCAGCAGCCTCTGCTCCTTGGCCACCTTAGAGGACATGGTTCCCCAGTTTGTACCTGGCATATTAAGGTCCCCCATCAACACCACTCCTTCCCCTTTTGGTCCACACTGGGCAATGATGTTGTCCAGCAAACCATCCTCTAGAACATCACTCATCCCGGAGGGCCTATATACTACACCCAGCTTGACCTTATCTCCTGCTGGGGATCGTAAGGTGACCTATAAGGCCTCCACGTTTCCCTCAGCCTCTTCTACCCTAGCAATTTCTATGTCATCAATAATGAACATAGCCACTCCACCCCCTCTGCCCTCCTTTCTATCCTTCCTAAGCATAGTGTACTCCTGCACGTTTAGGTCCCAGTCATGGTTTTTGTTGGCCCACGTCTCCGTGACCGCCGCCACATCCACCCCCTTCGAACAGCATGGCCTGGAACTCTGGCAACTTGTTTCCCAAACTCCTGGCATTTACTAACACCAACCCCCACCCCTTATCCCTGATCCCCTTAGTCGAACCCCACCCAGGTTCCTTATACTTCCATCCTCCCTCTGCTTCTCCTGAAACCTCCAGTCTGTTTCCCCCCTCCACCCCTTGGGTTTGAAGGCTACTCCCCTCATCTGGAGGAGAGGGCTTCTGGTCATCCCTTCCCTTATCCCTTCCCCTTCACAAGTTTAAACCCCACCTTTCTTGAATGTAGTCAGCCATCCCCTGTTTAAGGACTTCCTTCCCTAATGGGGCAAGATGAAGCCTGTCCTTGGCATACAGTCCCTTATCCTCCCAAACTCCTTTCCAGTTCCCTAACACCCCCAACCCACTCTCTTCACCCCACTTCCTGAGCCAGTCAATAACCTCTGTGATCTTCATTTTTTTCTCCACTGAGGCCTTTGGTACTGACAATATCTCTGAAAAGGAAATGTTGCATCCATTATCCCGACAGACTCTGGCAAGTTCTTGGAACCTCGCTTGGATTTCCAAAACACTATTTCCCTCTAGATCATTAGTTCCTAAATGCACCAGGAAATCCGGTTTCCCTCCACAATCCCTAACCAGTTCATACACCATGAACTTTGCTCTGTGCACTGTCAGCCCAGAGATACTCACTACCTTCACCTGGCTATAGCATCCACCCCTCTGTCCCTCCCACTGGATACCCCTAATCATCGAGTCTCCCAATAACAGAACCTTAACACCAACATCATCCTTATGGTTACCTCCACTATGCCCTCTCAGCCCCCCATCCCCCCCTTTATTTGTGATCTCAATTCCATGGGAGTCTTCCTGCCTTATTAGAGACCCCCTTGTCACCCTCCCCTTTCTGCCTCCCTCATTATTTTGCCCACTTAACTCAGACCCCCTCTGAATAGGTGTCCCCTTTAACCCTTTCTTATCCAAACCATTTATCCTGGCCCTGATGGTTTCCCCTTCCCCCACACCGCCATCCTCCCCCCTTGTAATAGTACCCCTGCCTCCAGAGGCTCTCTGTGGATCCCCTTTAGCTAGGGCCCCATCCTTGGTACTGACCCCCCCTGCAGAAGGGAGCGCCTCTCCCCACCTCCTTGTCTCCCAGTTTCTCTCCAGTCATGCTCATCTCCCTCATGTCTGCAATATGTTGCATCTCCCCCATCTGGTTAACATTTATGTTTCCCCTTCTCCCTCTGGGACTATTTCTATCCTTTCCATTGCCGGTCTGTGATGCCCTATGGGTATCCGACTCCCTCCACCCGGCATCTGTATCAGTTTCCTCATTTCCACCAACCCCTTCCTCCCGCTCTAGGTTGCTTAGTAGCTCAAATTTATTGTGACACTCTATGTCAGCCTCCATCAAGTAACCCGAGTTTCCCCTGACTGCACCTCTAAACTGCCCCTCTTCTTCCCCTCTTGCTCTGTTGTCCTTAGGAGCTCCCTTCCCACAGTCTGCTGTTTCCCTCTGACCTTCACCTGGCACCTTCTCATTCTGCCTTTTCACAACTCCTCAGTCTCCTACCCACCCGCACTGTCCTAAATGCTCCAATGGACCCAGCACACAGTAGAGGCCCATCATGGTCTCTACTTACTTACCCTAGCTGCCTACAGTAATCTTGCCTCATACCATTCATTTACTCTGCACGTTGATTAATTGTGTATTATTGATAATGTATTGTACTTTTTGAAAATGTTTGTACATACTGTTTGTATTCTTCACCATGTGTTACTCTTTTTCTCTTCCCTGTACACTCTGTACCCGGGTTGCACCTGGAAACGAGCCTCGGCTCAGTGTGCCTTTCCCAGTCATCAATTTTAAATAAATAAATAAATAAAATAAACAAAGAGAAAAGGTGGTAAATGACTCACACTGCAGATAAGCTTTTAGGACAGACCAAGCAGCTCATGATGCTGTCAGTGAGTGTGGCAGTTTTGAATCACGCTCATGCTTGCAGCATCGGGGAACTGAGAAGCCTCTGTTATTGCTTTCTTTTAGTTTTGTCTACAGAGTGAGGAGAATGAAATAAAGTAAGGGGGCTATGTGTCATACTTAGAATGAGGAAAACAGCATTTGTGAATTGTTGTGGCTGGCAGGGGAATATAAAGCTTAAGTGGGAAGGGAGGCACACACTGTATAACATTACTTTAATCTAGCACCAATAGGAGGAAGGACTATTTTATGTTAAAAGCACAGATTCACTTACATTTTTACTTATTTAAAAATGTGTTTCAAGATAAAAAAAAACTGCTTCTAAAAATAAAGGGCCATTTTATAAGCGCAATAAGATACTCTGGGGTTGTGCATTAGTGTGATAACCACAGCCCTAGGGACGACCGGCACTTGGCCTTCAGCCTCGTGCCTAACTACGCCCCTAGGAGTGCAGTTAACACACCATAATGCACACCCTGTCGTGTCTTATTGCTTATGGAATTGCTATGACAAAGGAGTTAAAATAACAGAAGAAATCAAATTACAGTAGGTTCTGCCAGCAGTGATTTTCAAAGCCTAAAAGAAAGATTGCTACTGAACAATTCCAATCAAGACCTCTATAGTAAACTCTAACAAGCAGTTTAACACCTACATACAGGAGTTGAGTTGCTTTTCACTAATGACAAAACAATATATTTTGTTAAAATTTTAATGAATGAGTCCACATTGGTGAATTTTACAGACTTCCTATTGACCAATGCAGAGCTTTAGCAGTTATATAACCTGGTGGTCGGCAGTGTTAAGATACAATGCGTCTCAATGGAATTGAGACAAGAAGGAACCTACAAAATCTTTAAATCTGCAAACTACAGAACTATTCAGTTTAAACAATTGAACAATCTTTATTATACTTCCACACAAATGCATAAGATGGGGATTACTCATGGTAACCTTTGTCTAAAATGTAAAAAATGAAAAAGCGGACCTCCTGCACAACTTCTGGAACTGTGAGAAGTTAGTTGGTTAGAGGATTTCTAACTGATATACTTACTATATATAGAAACTGGAACTTGGAAACATGCCTCATAGGTCCCATTGATACTGATACTGTTCCACATAGAAGATTGATTAATAAGCTGGGTAGGCTCAGGGTGGGTCAGAGGTTGGTCAACTGGGTGGCAAACTGGTTGACGGGCAGAAAACAGAAAGTGGTGGTAAACGGGTATACAGTCAGAAGAGATGTAAGTCACAATTTGGGATACCTCAGGAATCAGTACTGGGGGCCAGTCCTCTTCAATATCTTCATCAGTGACATTGCAGATGGACTGGAGGGTAAGGTTTGTCTGTTTGCAGATGACACCAAGATTTGCAACAGAGTAGATGATCCAGAAGGGGTGGGCAGAATGAGAAGAGATCTGGATAAACTAGCAAAATGGTCAGAAGAGTGGCAACTGGGGTTTAATGCAAAGAAGTGCAAGATCGTGCACATAGGGAAGAGAAACCCTGAAGCCACCAATAGACTGGGAGGGGAGTTGCTGGCAGTCACAAGGGAAGAAAGAGACTTGGGCATAATCATCACCGATGACCTGAAATCATCCAAGCAGACCACTAAAGCAGTAGGTAAGGCTAGGGGGATGCTAGGGTGTTTTAGTAGAGGTATCACAAGTCGGAAGAGGGAGGTAATAATCCCTCTTTACAAGACACTAGTTAGGCCCCATCTGGAGTACTGCATGCAGTACTGGAGGCCACACCTTCACAAGGACATTAACCAAACTGAGGCAGTCCAGAGAAGGGCAACCAAAATGGTGCAGGGACTGCATCAGGAAACATATGAGGACAGATTAATGGAGCTTAATATGTATACCCTAGAGCAAAGGAGGGAGAGAGGTGATATGATCAAAACACTCAAACACCTTAAAGAGCATTAACAAGGTGAAAGAGTCTAACATGTTTCAATATAAGAAAAATAGCAGGACAAGAGGACATAGCACGAGATTAGAGGGAGGCCAATTAAGGGGTAATATGAGGAAGCTCTTTTTCACAGAAAGGGTGGTGGATGCATGGAACGGAGTACTTCAGAAAGTGGTGGATATGAATACAGTGCAGGGCTTCAAACAGGCATGGGTTAGGCATAAGGGAGCAATACAGATGAGTATGAATAGATAGGCCATTGACAGAGCAAAGGCCAATGGCACATTTATAAGTTAAAAAAAGAAATGGGCAGACTGGATGGGCCTTGCGGTCCTTATCTGCTGTCAACTTCTATGTTTCTATGTTCATTTAACGAAAATCTAAATCTGGGATTCCATATCAAATACTCGATAGCACTTACAGTATATCGATGGCTGCAGTCTGCAAATAAAAAAACACCTCTGAAGCTATTGATAAAAGAGAGAGCTCCGACTTTTAATGAATGGAAAGTTGAATTCACTGAGGCATTGAGATTGGAAAAGCTATCGAATGGGATGGGGTACAGATTAAACATTTTTGCCTAAAAATGGAGTTTTATTCACAACTGGATGATAACTCAAAGACCAAAAAATGTTAACTTTCAAAGACCTGACTGTTTTTAATAGTTCAAATCTGTCTAAAACTGTTAACAGTACTTATAGCTGTACATTTACCAGAAAAAAAATGTTTATTTTTGAATGTTCCTTTTTAGTCACCTCTACTACAGTAATACTTCACTTCCACCTTTTAATTCCCTTTTATCAAGGTGATTTACTGTACTTTTTAATATTTACTGGTTAGGGTCAATAAAGCATCACTGGCAGACTCTCAGAAACTCTATAATTCATACATATGAATTATAGAGTTCCATAAACCACAGTTACTGCAAACAGGTGCAAGTCTTCCTCAGCTGGCGGTCTGCTCGCGCGCCTCTCTCAGAAGCAAAGACATGGCTTCCACTCGCAACGAACGAAGAAAAGCTATGGTGGAAAAAACAACATCACTCAAGACTGTCTTTCCCTGAAAACTTCTCTCCAGATTAGTTTTCTATTCCAATTCTCAGCTGAGGCACTTACTTCTTTCTCACCTCTGTTTGTATGTGTTCCATAAATATGTACACTACACTCCTGTGTGATTGTTAACAAGTTTTCCATTCTGCTTCAATAAACTGCATAAACTTATAATTCAAAAAAACGCTTGGGAGGTTCCTAGCTGAAATGCAAAATGGGGCGGGAAATTCTCAGGAAAAACAAATGTTTAAAATGTTACAAGCTCTTTACAAAAAAAGGTAGTCGTCCGTCGGTGCAGCAGTTGGATTTCCACTTGCGACACTGGCGACTCGAGTTCGCTGGAGGACCGACCAGGAGGAGAAGGATGGAGCATCCTGTGGACAGCTTTCCTTCTATGGTGGGAGGGTGAGGGGAATACTCAGCATGCAAGGGACTCTTAGTGGAGGCTGGAATCCCCACATAACTGGTATCAGTTAGATTCAGGAGGCGGAGCGGATGCAGGACGTTGCACTTCCCCGCCTCCCTGAAAAAAACAGAGAAAACACTCTCTAGGCTGCTCTAGATGATGCCACCCCTGTTCTTAGCCTCCATCGCTCCTTGCCGTGCTGCCAGTGACTTAATCCAAGTTCCACTGGGGCACCACTCCCCATCACTGAACCCCGCTCTGGGGAGGGAAGCCAGGGAGGCAATATCAGGAAAAAAACAACACCTTACCCGTCGTAGGTGGGCGGGTTGTGGAGGAGGTGGTCCCGCCCTGGGGGATAAGCCAGGGAGTATCACTTGCAGTTGGCGGTCATTGGGAAGCGAGGCAGAAACAGGGCAGTGCAGCTGATGTGCGAGCATCCAAGGGCCAAAAAGTACAAATAAAAAGGTTCCGCTGTTGTTGTATTCTTATAGCCTGTTAATCTACAGTTTTACTCTGCTCCATTTAATTAAAATAAATGTTCTTCACAGAAACTGATTTCAACTCTTAATTTCTAAATTAACCAGTAGTAACCAGTAAATATAAAAAATAAAACATGGGGAAGTGTGGTCATTCAGATTTTATGCACACCCTTAGTGTGTGATGCCCTCAGGGTTTATGAAGCATCACACACCTTGGGTGTGAATAAAATTCTCATAAACCACACTTCCCCGTGCATTATTCTATATTTATCAATTGAAGTCTACAGTTTACTTATATCTGGGAATATTAGGACTAAAATAATTCACTTGGTATAGTGAACTGTTGAGAAGTTTTAATTTCCAATCTAAAGATACATATGCTAAGTGTGCCACCTTCACATACAGTATCCAGCTTATTTTTTTTTTACTGTAGCAAATAATAAACTTTCATGTATTTATTTTATCACTTTGAGTTAAGGTTGTGTGTTATTTGCTCTACTTACTGAAAAAGTAATAAAGATCTTATTGGCATAAAAAGCAACAGTTCTGCCTGCTTTTTTTCCTACCACTAAGTCATTTTCAGTGTTTGCTGCACACTGGAGGTGCTCTGATTGTTTGAAATCCATTCCATTTGCTGTTTTTGCAATTTTGGAAATTCTAGATTCTGAGTCTCATTCCAGTCTGATTACAATGAAGGTGCTGAAATGGAATCAGAGATGGAATTAGAATTTCTTATTCCACATCCTAATCCTGCAAATTGAAATCCTCTCCCACCCCAGTGCACAAAGTTGCAAAACGTTTCCAGCAATAAGAGTTACATCACCACTGATGTGTCCCTGACTCCTTCCCAACCCACATTCTGCCTGTGTGACATCCCTTCCCCCACTCTTGTGTGACTGAGTGTCCCAGGACCCCCCAGTGTCCTCCCTTCCTTCATTTGGTGTTGTGAGTGACTCATGTCTTGGTCTGGTCTGGTGGCTGCTGGTGGACTGATGGTGGCCCCTATTCTCACTGCTACTACTGATGAAGGCAACCTTCCTCTTTGGCCCCAAAGTCCTAAACACACTGCCACTTCAGGTCACCCTTGTGGCTGGTTGCACTGGTACTAGACCCCACCCACCTCAGTGCCCACTGCTGCCATCCACAATTTCCTGAATACAGGATTCCAGTTGTCCACTCCATCCCAGTCATCCCATCAATTAGATTAAAAGATTGCCCTGTCCATTCAGGGCAGTCAAGGCAAGAGAAAACTACAGCATCCCAAAGCAGACAATGCTTGTCCAACAGCAATCATGTGATGTCACACTGCATCTGCTGGGAAAATTGGTATACCAAAACCAAACAGTGGGATTTCACTACTGGGTTGGTATAGCAATTAGGTAGGTATCTTCTGGAGACCCAGGGTTCAGAACTGGTAGCCCAGACCACCCCACTTTTCCCAGCCGACTAGAGTAGTTGTTTTGACGTAGCTGGTATCGGAGCCTGCCCTGGAAGGCTAATTTGGAGGACAGGCATGGGAAGGGAAAACTCAAGAGGGATGTGTGTGGATAGATAACAGATGTGTTGCTCTAGCTGTGCATGGATCTCATGGCTGTCTGACCAAAACAGGGAGAATTCATTCTGGTAGGATAGTGGTGGTAGATGGGGGTCCATATGCCTGACACCTCTAATGGACACAGCATGGCCCCAGTGGACCACCTCTAAAACAGGACCATGTCTGAGGAGAACTCATGGTAAGGGGGAAAGGAGGGAGGGCTTTAGGTTGAGGACTCAGTTGAAGGTACCAGGTTGCCTGTTTCACCGGGTACGAACTGGAGCTACTACAGCTTGCACTGCAGTCAGATGCAGAATCAGATTGATTCTGATTCTGCATCTGACCCTGGTTTTCAGATTTCAGGTTTTGGCCTTTAGTGTCGATGTTCCAAACTCTGAAAAACAGACTGAAATCCAAGGCTTATGATTATTTCTGATAGATCCAAACAATCCTACTGCACACAACCAGCTACTTAGCTCCTTTCCCTACACTAACTCTGCTTTCTAAGACAATGAGCCTCATAATCATACAAAGCACTGAACAGTACAGAGAGCTTTCAGAAGTCATTACACCTTCTTATCATACTTAATATATACAATAAATATCCCAAAATTAGAGAGGTTAGGTTGTTTTCTTCTGATTAGAACCTATGAATATGGCTGCAGTGAACAGACCATCATCTTCATTTACCTACTTCTTGGAACTGACACTATTAACTGTGCTGTTCCTTACTATCCAGGTACAAGCTGTACCACCCTAATCTGCATCAGCTAGATTCTTTACATATATCATGTTCTCAATATTTTTTATTTTCTTTCATAAAGGATTTTATCTCTCTGTGGTCAGACCGGGCAGCTATTCAGCATCATCTCCAGCACTGTCAACTGTCCCTTACTTCACTTCTCATGGTCCAGGCTAGGTTTCCCCAAAGATTGCCCCCTGCAGTGGGGCCATCTTCCACCCCACACCCTCACAGGCACTTATCCAGAATCACCCCTGGATCTGAAGCACCAGGGCAGGTTGCAGCACCTCGGGCGAGGCTTCATGAAGCCCAGATCCACCAGTTTTCGCCTATTTTCTCCTCACATTCACGGAGCTGTGGCAGCATGGAGGATGCATGCTTATGGAGGCGTGCATGTGCTCCAGAACCACAGCTCCTTCCACCCTCCCTGACTACCATCAGACTCTTGAACATTGGCGCTACCCCCACGCCTTCATCTGTTGGCAGCCAAGAGCTGGGATGGCTCATCACCCCAGTCTAGAACAGCAAGAGCTGCCAGGCAGCCGTTCAATCCTGTTCCAGCCGTCCACCTACTGATGACCCGAGCTAGTTCCTGAATCTGGGTCACCAGCATGGCGAAAGGTGAGACACAGTGACTCAGACCTCTGAACCACTGGGCCACCTCATTCAATAATTTATATATTATTTATTTAAATATTTAAGCAACACATACTGTATACTACCATGCTGTATTGGTAACAGAGTTTTAACATAATAACAAATAAGTGCCATTCCATAGGAGTACAGTACCATCCTCATTGTTAATTACTACCACAGCCTCATGTCACTGTGATTAATTGCAATGTCAGACACAGGGTTCTGCCTTAAATGCATGGGGTGCCAAGAACTGTATCTACAATACCTGTTTGTATTTTTTTATTGGGAGCATTGGGGTGGGGATCAAACAGTACATATACTGTATATCTTGCCTACATGCACGTTTCTCTCTAATTCTGTCATTTCAGATCCATTCTCTGAAAGAAACTAGTCCAGAAGAGTGCCTACATCATGACCGTCAGCTACCTTACTACTCCATTGAATGCCTCTGCACTTTTTCCAACATGCTGAAACACTGCAGGGTTTTCAACTTCTGATCTACGCTTCACTGAAGCTGCATTAACAGCCTTCACTTTCTTACATGGAGTAGAATATGTGACCTTTTACTTACCCTAAATCACTTTAGTTTTACGAAAATGACCTTTTTCATATGCATGCTGTATTTAGATAAAGGCAGTTTAGAAGTTTAAACCAACATTTAAACAAATCTGAATGAATACATTTTTATTTATGGTACACATTGTGCCCTTCTGAATCAACCCAGTAGTACCTCTGCAATTCATGAGATAAAATAATTCATTAGACAATTTAATTTCCACTATAAATTCAGAGAGGTAGTAAAGGAATAAATTTTAAATGCTTCATAAAATTGATATGCAGAGAAATTTGCCTGATGTGCTTTTAGTGGGGTGGAGGGATGGATGTCAGGAAGCTGTTTTCATAAAACATTTAAATTCAGTGTTTTAGCAGAACCAGCTGAAAGACAGAAACAGGTAAACTAAAACTGCATCCACTTCACCAATTTAAAAGTATTTTTTGCCCAGAAATAATGTTTTCAGTTTCATTTGCCATTTGAAACGTCTAACAATATAATCGAAAGTGTAATGGTTACTCCATCTGAATCATTGTTATACCATTTTTAGTATGCACAGTACCGCTTTGAACTCATACATCTGCCCTGGAACAAGGCTAACTTTGAAGAGCCAGGATCACTCCTCAGTGTCAGAAAAATAAAATGGTTTAATGACTCTAGATAAAACTGAGGCGTGTTTTGATTTTTATCTTTTGAATTTTTCAGAATGTGCACAACCTGAAATAAAGTTTTTCTTCACTGAAAGATAAGCAAGCAGTGTAGGAGACATTGTTCTGGATATCCAGCAGAAGGTTGTGGGTTCAGGATGCAGGTCCTGTTAAAACCAGTAACACACTGCAAGTCAGAGATAAATGTTTCCTCCTTTCAGCAGCTCTGTTAAGCCAACCTTTTAAAAGGAGTGCCGATCAAAATCCTAGTAAGTGATAAACTGTATGCAGATGAACTGGCCATATAGTGATCTACAGTAACTTTAAATTTTGTGAGCAAAATGCTATATGTAGTTTACATTTGTAATCTCATAATCTCTACTTTCCTTATAGGATACATTCAGCCTGTAGCAGGAGATTTGTAAACTAGAAACCTTCACACTACTGAATAACAATGCTTTAATACATGTACAGTGGGGCCTGTTAGGATGAGATGCACTACTTTAGCACAGTGCAGTAGAGTTACAGCAGTAAACAAGGCATTGTGGGGGATAATCTCTAAGGCACTCCACATTCATGATATCATGGGTTGTGTACACCTGATAGGTTGCTTGATGCACATGTCACTTGGAGAAAGTCCATCCCCCACCTGACAGGGGGTCTGCTCTCCTAAGGTCAGTTCTTATGTGCATCAAAACCAGTTGCAAGCACACCCTAGAGCTCCAGTGTGTTTCTTGTAAAGAACAAATGTTTATTATAAAGAACAACTTCATTACTAAGGTAAGAAGCCACCTGGTTAAACCATTTATTAATATCCTACAACAAAGATCAAACATGACCACAAGAGTATGTTTCTGCAGATATGCAACTGTTTAAAATTGCAAAACTGTCAGTCTTAGAAATGTTAGCACGTGGCTTCTACTAGCGTCGGTTGTCTAGGAAAATGTTAGCTGAGAAATTGCCAGCACAGTATTCAAATTATGAACATTATTGCATTGTGCAACTATAGAGATTATTAGCTACCTGAACACCCCTGCTAGCGGTGCCAGGAACTAAAATAATGTCTGACCCACGTAATTGAATACAGAATCTATGCAGTGATTTACATGAGGTAATATAATACATAATCAATCTGGTTCCTGAGTTGTATTAATCACCAACAAGAATCTGTTGACCCTGCTAGCCTCACTAACTTGTAAAAAGGCACTCTCAAACTCACCCAGAAAAGCTTCCTTGTGCTGGAAAATGCTTAAAATGCCTGAGCTGGATTCAGACATTACTGGAGTTCAGTGGCACTAGATCAAAGCACCCGCAACCACGTTGTGCTATTTTCTACACAAAAAAACAGTCCAACAAAAACAGTCCCACAGAGAAAAGGAAGTTCTATGGACCAAAATGGAGCCATCCAAATGTTTCTTTATGTCCCCAGTTTCTCAAACAACTGCTAGCAGCATGATCATCCCCCCTACTTCTTTCTATTTTACAAATCTCCTGCTACATGACAGTTGCAAGCTGAATGGCTCTCAGCTCTCGCGAGATTTCGGCCACCATCTTAGATGAGGATAAACAAACAAGATTTGACTAAATCCAGCATATCTTGCAGTGGAGAATGGAGCTAGCAATTGCTACAGCTTCTCAAGGCAAAGTCCCTAACTTACTGACCATGAGAGGGAACTGAAGAAACATGTTTTACAGAACAAAAAATGCTTCTGCCCCAAATTGTATCCTATTACAATAGCAGCCAGTAATGCAGAATTCCCTCACTCAGTTTACCACAGCCAAGGCAAGTTTAGCTAAAGCAGTCTGCCCCCCCCCCAAGGCACATGCCTACTTTATCCCAGAGATAACCAAGGCATACAAAAAGGGCCAAAAATGAGACACAGCACTGTACTATATTGGGTGAACATACAAGGAGGTTTGATTAAAATACCTATTTGGGAAATAGTGAACTTTAATTGTAATTTCTTTCACTAATAGTCAGTTGCTTTTTCTCTCTTAAAGGCACAATCACATATTAATTAAGGAGCTGCTACTATGTACTGTGTGTAATAAAAGTAATGCATTCCAATGTGAATGCATGACTTGGTCCTATTAATTTAATAAAAAAGGTCCAGAACAAGATAACTTATCACATTTTTGAAATTTAAAGGATGCAAAATTTAAAGGATGCTAACAGAGTCATGTATTGTTTCAGATCTGTCACAGATGACCAGACAGATTCCACAGCCACAGTTACTTGGAACCCCCTACAAGCAGTCCTAGGAGCTCAGTACTTCAGGGGTTACTACATTATTAAAGGCTCTCATTCCTTACTTGGGCATATTATCTGAGTTCCCCTATGTGCTGTTCAGAATAAGCATACCACCTTACTAAGATGCCTGATGATCTGGAGCCCTGCCAGTGGCTCCAGAGTCTATACATTGTTAAATGAGCAAGTGGCCACTTTAGAATATCCGAAGTGCCCTGTCAGCATCCCAGACTTCTAAAATACTAACTAATGTGCCACGGTTCCCCATTACAAGCATAGTAGCACCTGAAGTGCTCACTCAAGACATCACTACACAACAGTCTCTGGAGGAATTTCTCAGTCCCTCTGTGCCTCACCTCAAAATGACATGTTCTCTATGCCTTTTTTATGGCACATTATGTCTTTTAAACTCACCACCTTCATCTATCAAAAGGTAGAGGAAACTCCTCTATCATCTACTTGACCAAAACACCATAAACAAGTAGGTCTCATGAGAAGGAGGAGCATTGAGAAACTAACCTAACTTGCCTATCCAGATCGGCAGCCACAAGAAAGAATATTGTGAGACTTGCTGCTGTGATCTCGGAAAAGCTCTCCACTCACCCCTTACCCATGCAGGATTAAGGGTGTAGGTGGCTGTCAAACAAGAGATTGATTGAGAGTTGCTGCTGCCATCATGCGGAGAGTGTAACTACGCTCATAAATATTCAACCAGCACAGAGCACATTTGTTAAAAGCACCAACCGATCTGCAACAGCAGACCACAATGTGAATAATTAAATGTAAGGGCAACGATTTGAAAATCAATTAACAATGGGGAAAATACATTGGGGGAAGCACCAGTACCACAGCTGTGGGCAAGGCAGCATAACACTGAGCCCCTCACTCACTGTAATCACATTTAAAGGGACAGTGCACACTTTAATGCATAGGCTCAGCAATAGCCTGCACAGCGCAGAACATTTTTGATTACTGTGCAGGGGAAGAATAAAAAAAAATAAAATATACACTCTCTCATTGTACTTTCTCAGCTAACTACAAGGCCAAAACAAAGAGCCACAGCTGAACCAAGGTTGCAGCATACCCTACATCTCCAACATATTTAACCAAATCTAGAAGCAAAGGTAAACTCATAATATTTCTCTATAAGCCATACATACAAGAATTATAGGACAATTGCCACTAAATACAGGATGCTATCAAAATCCACCATTCTGGTTATCAGTTTGTGCTTATACCACTAGAATATACCCGCCAAAAAGTACAGAAAACTAATGCATGATGTATAGCTTCTGAGTATATCATGACATCGGTTTACAAGGCTTTTAAGTAGAACAGTACAAGTTACAAGTAAAGAGACTGACCACCTGGAAGCCCCTGCAAGTGGTTCTAGGAGCAAACTACTAAGGATACACTGGCCCTTATAATGTAAGGAAAATGACTACCTGGATACCCCTGCTTGCGGTTCCAGGAGAAAACATCCATAAAGTATCCACTGGACCTTATAATGTAAGGAGATTTGACTACCTGGATACCCCTGCTAGCGGTTCCAGGAGCAAACATCCATAAAGTATTCACTGGGCCTTATAACGTAAGGAGATTTGACACCCTGGATACCCTGCTAGCGGTTCCAGGAGCAAACATCCATAAAGTATCCACTGGGCCTTACAATGTAAGGAGAGTGACTAACTGGATACCCCTGCTAGTGGTTACCGGAGCAAACACTTCCAAAAAAAAAAGATTCATCAAATGACCCCTACAAGGAGAACAAGGCAAATATCAGCCTGGCACCCCTTAGAGCAGTGTCTCCATGCAGGACAGTGGCCCTACTTCCATTCCAGGTATCCCAGTCTCTGTGGCATGTCACCATTAAGCAGCTTCTAGCTCCATGGTGGAACCTGACTGAAACACAGCTTTTTGCAACCTCAATGCTACTGGTGTACCCCATACAGGGTATTTAAGGATGTGGACCAACATGGAGCAGACAAAAAAATTTTTATGGCTCCCAGGTCCATAGAAGTGCCCAAATGACTCGCTCCTCTTCCCCTCGTCTCTTTCAGTCTGAGATTTCACTCAACGTGGGTGTAGCCCTTTGATTGACTCCCAACTCTCGCGAGACCTCGGCTGCCATCTTTCTGAGGGGCAAAACAGCAGGCTCTCACCATCGTGGAGATCCCATGATAGCTACCGCCTATGCCCCCAGCACACTGAAATACAGCAACATTTCAACTCCACCAAGTGCAAACAGGAGACAAACAGACTGTTTGGTTAAGGTCTAGAAAGATACCTCAAGGGAAAAGAGGATAAGATACCAAAGACCAGTCAAACAGATCCACTTATCTGCCAGCTAGACAAACATACCATTCTCATTCCTTTCGAGACAAGACAGGGGCAATTACAACTACAGGCTACACTACTACAGACAGCCATACCCACAAAAAAAAAAAAAACATTGCATCAGATATCGAGCTAGAAAGGTTCCCAAGCAAAGTAGAGGAAACTACTCCCCCCACAGAACCCCATTGAAATAACAACTACTATTGCTACAAGCAATACCAAAACATTCCACTCAGTGACCAACTACTACTCTTCATGCAAGCATGGGAGCAAACCACACAAGACAGGTGAGTCCTTCAAGTAATAAGACTAGGATATGTGATACAACTTTCTCGCATACCAACAAAGAACCTTCTAGTCCTATTCCTTGTGCCAAAAAACACATTACCCCAACAGAAGTCCAAACAGTACTGGCAGACTTACTGCACAACAAGACCATAGACAGGGTAACACATTACAAAACAGGGAAAAGGAGGATACTCCATATTTGACAAGGTACCCAAAAAAGGGACCAGAGGGCTACGCCCAGTTCTAGACCTTAACAATTCTGTACAATTCAAACCCTAGAAATGGAAACAATCAGGTCCACCCTCATGGTTATAAACTCAGGAGATTACCTAACTTCACTACATTTGTAGGACACATACATCACACTACAAATTCCATCGATTTCACATATTGGGAAAATGACACCAATACAAGTGATACCATTCAACCTACCATCAACCCCAAGCGTGTTCACGATGGTAAAAGAGTTAAGGGCATACAAGTAATACCCTATTGAACGACCGGGTGATCAAGACCAGAACAGTACAATAGTCCGCTCAAAAACAAATGCGGTAGTACATTGCCTACAAAATTACAGCTGTGTAATAACCTATCAGAAAGCTACCCATCATCCCCAGCCAGTCTATAGATAGTCTAGGCTCACTGATCAACACAAATCCATGTCTCAACAACCCAGTAAATGCCCAAGTCCACTCAATTATTGCACAGACTACACAATTACAGAAACACAAAATTCCAGAACTTCAAGCAGTTTCACAAGTACTGGGAGTAATGTCATCATTGATAGACATAGTGCCATGGGACAAGTGCAACATGAGACCTCTCATACCATTCTTGAGCAAACATGGCCCAGCGCATGACATAGGTTTGGCAGAGACATTAACACTTTCACCCTCCCTGATGGCAGTAGCATCTGCAAGACATGGAAGAGAACTAGAGGCACACTCATGCAGACCCATGCAGACTGTGTAGCCTAGTAGTTAAAGCACTAAGCGGTAAACTGAAATTCCCTTTACCTTTCCTAACATTTTACACTGACAGAATATCCCTTAGACCTATAATGTCATTCTGACCAATAGTATCATTGACAGTCCACATCAACCAAACTATTGAAATATCTGCAGAACCCCCTCAGGGGGAAATACAAAACAACCCTCAGCTCACAATGCTGGGTATGAAAAGGATACTTAGCACATTCCTGTCAAGGACAGAGGAAATATACAAAACAGACTATTTGTAATGCTGCATGGAAAAGGAAAACCAGCTTCAAAATCATTGTTTGCCATGTACCTTAAAACAGCAATCATGAAACCATACAGAGTGAATAACTCTACTGCACCAAGAGATCTGAAGGCTCACTCTACCAGAGCAATCACAACTTCCTGGGCAGAGAAAAATGGGAATACTGCAGAGGAAATCTTTAGCAGCATGTACAGAGTAGGTACAAGACAACACATCTGACCCACCTTAGCAGAGGATTACTGCTTTTTAATGACCCATGATGTCATGAATGTGGAGTGCCTCAGAGATTATCCCCCACAATGGTAGTTTACTCACCTGGTAAAGGTGACTGTGGGGGAATGCATCTCTGAGGGACTCCACATCCCGCCCAACAGACATGTGAAAGACTCAACAAGTTTTCATATATTGTATGAATGTATGATTCTCGCTATTACAAATTAGCAGGTTTGGACACCACTGACGTCTATATGTATAGTGTAATAACAAAATAGAGTTACACAACAACTTTGTACCGCTAAGTGGTCACTACATATCTACATTCATTAACAGCAAAAAGTATTAACAGATTATTGTTACAGATACAGC
The DNA here is from genome assembly GCA_016271365.2 of Neoceratodus forsteri. Classification (NCBI taxonomy): domain Eukaryota; kingdom Metazoa; phylum Chordata; order Ceratodontiformes; family Ceratodontidae; genus Neoceratodus; species Neoceratodus forsteri. The sequence continues at coordinate 1,010,866,846 of CM028129.1, read as the reverse complement.
TTTGGAATACATCAAACTGATCTTAGGAGAGCAGACCCCCCTCTCAGGTGGGGGATGGACTTTCTTCAAGTCATATGTGCATCAAGCAACCTATCAGGTGTACACAACCCATGATGTCATGAATGTGGAGTGCCTCAGAGATCTATTCCCCCACAATCACCTTTACCAGGTGAGTAAACTACCAATTTCAATGACAGATAATCTCTTTGATCATGCAGTAACTTGAGACACTGTGTTGCATCCTTGCTGGCTTCACTGTGCATGGAAAGACAGCAGTATAACAGTATAATCCCTCAGTTTCTCACAACAATCAGTGGCCTGGTTCAACAGCTACCTATCAAATAGAGTTCAAGCAGTGAAATTTAACTCAGCTACTGTATATCAGATAAAGCATCTATCAACATTGGCATTCCCCAGGTCTCCTTTCTGGGTCCTCTTCTCTTCTCTTCTCTTCTCTATTTTTATTGACCAGATTGCACTGAGTACCACTTCCCGCTTGTCCATCCTCTATGCTGATGATCTTTGTTCTGTATTTCTAGTTCCAGAAACATACTCAAAATCATCCTTAAGCTCTCCACTACCTTTCTCAGTATTCAAACTTGGCTCACCAGACATAAGCTTGTCTAAATGTTGTAAAACACAGGCAATGCTCTTCGGCTCCACTGCCAAACTAAAAACCTGCTGTGGTCAGCTTAAAATATCCTGCCCAGATACCTCCTCATTGGGGACAGTGAGCTCATTTAGATATCTTGGGATCCTACTCGATGAAACTTTTGGTGTTGACCAACATATCCTGGCCACCTGTAAATCTGTAACTAACAAAATCGGTATTGCCTATATAAAGTGCTACATTCTCACTCACTCTGCCAGACTGGCCATTGCCGAGGCATTTTACTCTCGTCACTTGGTAATGGTGCCATCAGCTATGTAAGTGCATCAAAGGCCACTCTTAGAAAATGGAATACAACTTAACCATAATATCTGCTGCTACGCCTTTTGCATCCCTGCAGCTAAAACACCACTGCTTGCTCCATGCAGATCTTAACTGGCCTTCCCCCTCTACTCACCGGCTCCTCTCCCTTGGCTTCCTGATGGATAGTATTATTAAGTCTAATATTCCTCTGTTGCTTGCCTCCCTGCTTGTTCCTCAGTTCTCCTCTTATGGCCTCCATCCCACTTCATGTTCCTAGATATAAAACTTCCAAGGGTACTTGTGCTTTCTCCCATGTGGCCCCAAAATATTGGAATTCCCTACCCATGGCTGCCCATTTAACACTCAGTCATGCTGCTTTCAAAAATAAGCATCAAACTCTCATTGACAACCTTGCCCCATGCACTTGTTTTAATCCACCTTAGTCTGTTTGCCCTCCCTAACCTGTAATATGACCTTTGTCTCCCTCACTGTAACATTTCTGCATTTTCATTTGTCTATCCTATCTTGCTGTCTCTATCCTACCTTCTTCTTTTGCTGGTTCTCTCCTTCTCCTGCACTCCTTCACCTACCACCCCTACCTACCTCTCTTCCACCCTTTGTCTACCCCCTCTCTCATCACTCTCACTACTACCTAGAATTCTAACTTACTGGTATCACCACTTAGGCCTTTTGTATGCTTGAAAATTTTGAAAATTGAAAATTGTTATGGCACTTACTTATTATACCTTGGATCCTACCTGTTGTCTCATTAAAACTGTATTTGCTTTTACCATTTTTGTACTATTTGTTTCTTATTCAAAATTTCTGTATTCTGTCATTGTTGTAACTGTAACTTTGTAACCTCCTAGGTCGTGTCTGAAAATAGTCACTTCTGTGCCTAGGGCACCCAGCCAGTTAACAAAAACTAAATAAATAAATAAAATAAAGATCAAAGACAGCAATGTACTGTAATAACCAGGCAGGACCAGAATGGAATAAGCGAGCAACAAGCAATAACAGGGTGTGCGCTAAAGGATTTATGAAGTATGCCCCAGGACTGTGAGGAATAAGGCTAAAGACCAAGTATCCTCGTGCCCCTGGGAAATACATCACAAATTCCTCAGTGCACACACTGAAGTGTCTTATCATACTTAAAAAATGGCCAGTGTGTGGGTAACTATATTTAAAAAATAGGCAAATACAGGAAGAATATGTCAAAGCTTGCAGCAGGTATGTCAATCATAGTTAACTGTTGTGAAGCTGTTTTTGAGTCAATACCAGCTCTTATATGGAAAGTGAAACAGCTTCAGGAACCTAACCATGCATCAATAACATTTTAATGCACAGCCAGGGGATGTCCCTTGGCCAACAAATTTTTCTAAAATTTTTCTTTAATACTTGATGGCATCACAGTGGTGCAGGAGACAGTATAGGATAGGTGGGCATCAGAAGGCTAAGATCCAAAAGAAACTAGCTGTGAAGTCCTCAAGGTAGGACCTGTTAGAGGAAAAGGGCAGAGATGAGAGTTATTTGCAATTGGTGTCTTGTCCAAGCAAACGTTCCAATTTCTGTGCAGCAGTTACATATGGTTCAACCAACTTGTAAATGGAAATAAGAAATGTTAAGTGACATCTTGTGGCCAGACAGTATTATACAGTGGTTAGAGCACTGAACAGCAAATATGAAGATCAAGGTTTGAATACCACACTACCCACAGATTCCTATGTGAACTTCAACAAGTCTTGTTGATTTTCTGGTTCTTCAGCACAGTAAGGTATAAAACTGGAAGGAAGTAAGATTACAACAAAAATATATTGCACTTCAGCTGCGACGTCCTGGTCAAATTAATTGTAAATGAAAAAACTGTAAAAAGCTACACTAGCCATTCTATTCAAAACAGGCAGCACAATTGGTCATCATCAGAAGTCAATAGTTCAGTGGGCTGAAGGAGCTGGCAGAAGAAATAGGGTAGCACAGCACTTGAGCTCAGTTGTTGCAGCCTATTCTTGGCATGTGTCTGGTCTTTACAGAGTAGTTTTACCAGACCTGAATGGAGCACTGCAATAGTATAGCTTCTTTTTTGAGTCCATAAATGCATAATTGCAAATGTCCTGTCATGCTCAATTGTTCTGTTAGAATCACCTGGCAATGACAACCTCTGGGAGCTCAGTAAGTTGATCTTGGAGTGCTGAAAATGGGTGTTCCTACACAGTACATTGTCTTATATTCAAAGCAGGCTCTATGTAACTTCAGGGACCTGGTGGCTACATGGCATAGCACTCTTATTTAAGTAGATAGCCACCAAATAATAATCTGATCCACAAAGCAGCAGAAAAGATCATTCTTTCTTTTCAGAAAGTCTCCAGGCCAGTATCAGAGAAAACAAAGAATTGCACTCATATGACAAAGTAAATCAGGGACCACGATTCAGTATCCATACAAAGGAGTTTATTCACTCAGGTTAGAGGACCCACCTGCCCATAAAGCCTTGACCTATGTCAGCCTTCAACAGAGAGCAAGCCTCCTGCAACCCCACAGTTCTTCCAGTGACATGCTGCTGTCTTGCTTCTTCATCCAACCCAGAATCTCCTTCCAAAAACTGACTTCTGGAAATATCCCCAGTTGAGTGTCACTATCAAACTTTTATGAGAGTCTGGGTATGCATCTTTTGAGTATGAAGCTCTCCTTTCACTTAAGAGTTGGCAAAAGTCATGGGAGGGAGCAGGGGAAATAAACTATATAGAGAATACTGGATGTGTAACCATGCAGAACCAATGTGTTCTGCCACAGAGGGGTCTGATTCCCTGTGGCCTCAACAGCGACGCTCGAGAGGTCCATGAGAATCAGACTCTGTGGTGGCTGAACACACTGGTTCTGTATGGTGTTACCCATCCTGTATTTTTTATAGTGTATGGTGCCCATCAAATTATTTTAATACTATTTGTTGGCTTTCTAAATGTATTTCTTTTCATAGAAAAATAAATTATTTTCTCCCAGTGCTATGACATGGAGTTGTGTAGTTGCTTGGGACTGGGCATCCCTACGTTAGCAGTGCACACTCCCATTGGGCGTCGCTTTACTGTGGGAGAGATTTACAACAAAAAAAAAACATGGCAGACAGACATCTTGCTTAGCTAGTAAAGAAATGGACCTGAGGCAGAAACTTGCAAGTAAATTCTTATATACAGATCATATCTGGTTGATACTGCATTTTCCATTATTGGTAAAGAACTGCTACCTTGTCTGAAAACCACCGTGGCCATTTTCAGTGTCATTTTAAATAATATTGCTGCACAGTGGTTTTCTGTTGCTGCTTTCAAAGAACAACTTGAGCTTTTCAGTCTAACTGAATGGAACACTGTTCTGCACGTATGGTCAGTACAGCATTCCATTCATTCTTGTGTGTGTGGCTGATCAGTGTTTCAGTCAGGTGGAATTTTGAGTTAGAATAGCATTCCACCACACATTATAAAACACTATTCCTCAACTCCCAACTGAAATGCTCCTCTATAAAATCACAGTCATAACAGGAAATACAGTATAGTGCTCTATGTCAGAAGAGGTGTTTGAAGGGCTAATGAAGGAAAGTACACTTAGCCTTTAAGAATCTAGAGCCAGCTAATCCAGAAATAAATTAAGCACAGATGGTACAGACCCCAGTGAGTCAATGCAAAATGAGGTCAATCCACTACAACAATTGTTGGATATGCAACTAGTCCATGGGCAAGTTTACACATATAATCTGGGAGTGTACAGATCTGGAGTGTTAAGCCAAGCAGACATCCCCATTTTGGAGCCTAGACTTAAGGAAGGATATTGAAATGATAGAAAAATCCAACATAGGACTACGAAAGCAATACCCCAATTCAAGCAGCTATCATATGAAGATCATCTAAACAAAACTGGACTGGTCACATTAGAAGATAGATAAGCACATGGTAACTTGTTACAGTTATACAAGATCTTGCAAGACCCAGAATTAGCAATCGTGTGGTTTTCAGTACAATACTAGAATTCAAAGCCTCATATCACATAACAAACAACTCATGATAATGAATGCTAACATGTATAAAAGAACCAACTTTTTTAACATTAGAGCAGCATCAGCATGGAATAAACTACCAAAGGATATAGTACTATAGATTCTGGATCCATTGAGATATTCAAGGCCAGATTAGGAACAATCTCAAAGTTTTAGTGGTACAAAACCTGGAAAGCCATAAAGAGTGAAATCAATATGGCAACAGCAGAATGCTCAAAACAGATAAGTAAATCTAAAAGGAGGAAAAATCCTCTTTGGTTTACTAAAGAAGTAGCTTCCAGTATAAGAGAAAAAAAAGCTTTCAAGAAATACAAAGAAACTAAGAAAGAAACGACATGGAAGAATACAGAGCAAGATTCAAGGAAGCAGGGAAGACAATTAGGTTAACCAAAGCTCACACAGAAGAAAGAATAGCAAAAGGGGTTAAAATAGGGGATAAGACCTTCTATAGATATATAAGGGAGAAAAGAAAAAGTAATGGAGGTATCATAAGGTTGAGAACTAGAGAGGGCCAGAATGTTGAAACTGATGGACAGAAGGCAGAGGTTCTAAATGAATACTTCTGATCAGTTTTCACCAAGGAGGATCAGGGAAGTGGATCAGTACTAAAGAATGTAGAACACCACACAAGTGAAGCCAACACAACCTCTTCACAACTGAAAGGATCCTAAAAGAACTAGCAAAATTAAAAAGTGACAAAGCTATGGGGCTTGACGGTATCTACCCGAGAATACTAAAGAAACTCAGAGAAGAACTTGCCATCTTATTAGAAGACCTCTTCAACAAGTCACTGGAGAGTGGCACAGTACTGGAGGACTGGAAAAAAGCCGTGGTGGTACCGCTGCACTAAAGCGGCAGCAGGGAAGACGATGGAAACTACTGCCCAGTTAGCCTCACCTCAATTGTGGGGAAAATCATGGAAACATTACTGAAAGAAAGAATTGTACAGCATCAAGAAGCAACTAGCCAAATAGACCTAAAGCAGCATGGCTTCACAGCAGGGAGGTCATGTCTGACAAACATGACTGAGTTCTTCAATTGGGTGACCAGAACAGTAGATCAAGGAGGAGCAGTAGACGTAGTATATCTGGACTTCAGTAAGGTGTTTGACTCCATTCCACATAGAAGGCTGATAAATAAATTGGAACACATAAGAGTGGGACATAAAATAGTAGGCTGGATTAGAAACAGGCTCCAAGGCAGAACCCAGAGAGTGTTAGTAAACAGCACTTTGTCAGAGGAAGGAGTGGTGACCAGCGGAGTCCCCCAGGGATCAGTGCTGGGGCCAATTCTATTTAACATATTCATCAGTGACATCACAGAAGGTTTGCAAGGAAAGGTATGCTTGTTTGCTCTGCAACAGAGTTGACACACAAGAGGGGATCACAGACATGATCACTGATCTAAAAAAAATGGAGGAATGGTCAAAACAGTGGCAGTTGAAATTCAACAACAAACAGTGCAAAGTTATGCAGCTGGGAGGAAGAACCTAGGCTGGCAGTATACCCTAGGAGGGGAACAGCTGACTGAAACTAAAGTAGAGAGGGATCTGGGGGTACTCATATCTGATGATTTAAGGACAACCAGGCAGTGCGAAAAGGTGGCACAAAAAGCTAGCAGCATTTTCGGATGCATAGGAAGGGATATCACAAGTAGGAAAAGTGAAGTGATAGTCCCACTGTACAGGTCTTTGGTGAGGTCTCACCTGGAGTACTGCATCCAGTTCTGGAGACTGCACCTCAAGAAAGACAAGGATTGCCTGGAAACTGTGCAGAGGAAAGCTACAAAGATGATACACAGACCACATGAAGAACTGTATGAATCGAGATTAAACCATTTTAGGATGTACTCACTTGAGAGGAGCAGGGACAGGGGAGATATGATAGAGACATTTAAATACCTCAAAGGTATCAACTCAGTACAAACACAGGTTCTTTTCAGGGAAAACACGGGCAAGGGGGCATAACATGTACCTGATGGGAGGTAGTTTTAAAACAAACAGCAGAAAGTTTTCATTTGTGGAAAGGGGGTGGAGCACTGCAACAGTCTGCCCCTAGAGGCTGTGGCAGTGAAGACATTCCGGGAGTTCAAGCTAGCATGGGATAGGCACTGTGGAAACCTAAGGCAGTAAAGAAACTGGGAGGGGGGTAGCTTTCACAGGCATACTAGATGGATCGCAAGGTCCCCTTCTGCCGGCACTTTCTTATGTTCTAATGTTATTTATTACAAATCACACCTCCAGCTCTCTGTAATCAGCTCATCCCCTATGAACCACTGTGATGCACGTCATGCCCTCCTCACTCCTGGCACAAAGAAGTTGCATATTGTCTTTGCCTACAATCCCCCTACCCATGGCCTAAAAGGACTGGAAGAGCTCCTCGACCAAACTGCCAATCACTCAGGAAATAATGAAGTTTTTATCTTAGGAGACATTAATATAAACTGGTTGGGGAAATACACACATGACTGCCCTGACTAGACTACAGAGTTTTAACCTGCATCAGCTTTTCCCTCTACCCACTAGAACCGCTCCCCACTCAAATACCAGTACCTTGCTGGACTGGATCATGACTAACCGCCCAGAGAATATTGTTGATGCTGGTACTCTATCTGATGCCATCACTGACCACTCCCCCACTTTCTGTGTCTGGGGTAAAGGTAGGCCTGAACCTATGAAGCCCCACTTCATTACCTTCCATAATTACGCAAACTTTGACCCTCAGACCTTCTTGCTTGATGTAGCTTGCACTGACTGGTCCCCTCTCTATAGCACATCAGATGTTCAAACTGCCCTAAATATCTTTCTGACTAAATTCTTAGAACTACAAGAAAGCCACTGTCAACTTGCTACCAGGCGGGATAGAAATAGGCAGACACACTAGCTAAACTCTGACCTGTTATCTAAATTACGGCACAGGGACAAAATCTGGTTTCGTTATAAAAAAAAATCAGGCCTTCTTGCAGACTTTAATGCTTACCGAGCCCTGAGAAATGCTTGTAAGAAAGAAATCAAACAAGCAAAATGCTTATACTGCAATGCCCTCCTTATTGACTCCCAGGGTGATCCAAAAAATGTTTGGTCCCATATAAAGTCCTTCTTGGGATCGAACCAGTCATCCACTCCAAATGATATGTCTATAGATGGCATACATTGTAACAATCCCCTCACTATTGCTAACTTCTTTAATAGGCAATTTGCTGACCTTACCCAATATACTTCCACTTTCCCTACTCAGTCAAATCCTATCCCACCTACTAACTCTTCCTGGCCCACTTTCCATTTCAAGTCCGTCCTAACTTGTGAGGTTCTCAGACACTTAAGAAACATCTCAGAGCATGCAGCTGTTGGGTCGGATAACCTGGAACCCAAGCTCCTAAAACTAGCTGCTCCCCACATAGCTGCCCCCTTGCTAAAATCTCCACTTGCTAAAATCTTTACCCTCTCTCTGTGTCAAAGTACTGTCCCGGCTATCTGGAAGACAGCCAGAATTACCTCTGTACTTAAAAAAGGCAACCCACTTGACCCATTGAATTACCATCCTATTGCCATCCTATCTGTCCTCAGTAAAATACTACAGAAAATAGTTGCCACCCAAACCACTGACTTTCTACTGAAGCATGACCTCTTGACCGACACCCAACATGGCTTCCGCAAGGGTCATAGTACCACTACCACCCTACTCAAACTCACGTCTGATGCCCTAATGGCTATGGACTCTGGCAGGCTCACGGGGGCCATTTTTATTGATATGACCAAGGCATTTGACCTTGTTGACCACCCCATTCTCATTGCAACCCTAAACTCTCTAGGCCTCTCCCCAAATGTTGTTAACAGGTTTGATAGCTATCTAACAGACAGGTGACAACATGTGAAATTTAACTCCACCCTCTCTGACAAGGCTACCATCAACATTGGTGTACCGCAAGGGTCTATTTTAGGTCCTCTGCTCTTCTCTATTGTCATTAATAGCATTACCACAAATCTTCTCAGTACATCCTCCCTACTATATGCGGATGACATTGTTCTGTACTGCAGTTCTAACCGCATTGATGACATTAATGCCAGGCTCTCCTGTGATTATCAGCTTATACAACAATGGCTTGTATATCACAAACTTGTCTTAAATAAATCAAAGACACAAGCTATACTATTTGGATCCAGCCTCAAACTCAAGCACTCCCAAACTCACTTCAATGTCTCCTCCCTAGATGGCACATCTGTTGGAGTGGTTAACTCATTCAAATATCTAGGGGTCACTCTTGACCCGTCCCTGAGTTTTGACCTCCACATCCATACTATCTGTAAGCAGGTAATCTCCAAACTTGGTATTTCCTACTGAACAAGTTATGCACTCAGTCCTCCTGCCAGACTCGCCATTGCCCATGGGATACTACTTCCCTCTCTCACTTACGGGGTTGCAACATATGTTGCAGCTGGTAACTTGAGTCTTCGTAGGTGGGATGTTACCTACAATAACATCTGTCACTTTGCATCCTGCTCCCCATGGTTGAAACATCATTGTCTCCTCTACTCAGATCTAGGATGGCTTCCTCCACTAGAGCTAAGGTCCTACATGCTTGGATCCATTACTGATAGCATTATTAGATCCTGTATTCCCAAATCACTGGCTTGTCTCTTTCCCAATCAGAAAATCAACTATGTTTGCACTCTGCTGCAAATGACCCTGTCCTTATCCCGAGACATCGTACAAATAAAGGTGGTCGTGCCTTTGCCTGTTATGCACCCTATTACTGGAACTCACTTCCTCTAACCTTACACCAATCTGCATCCCACATTTCCTTTCAGAAAGAACTTGGACACTATCTCTTCTCCTCCTACATATGCTCTTGCTTCAAACCACCCTAGTCTTTGCTCTCTAACTCCACTCTCCTCTTGTCATCACCTAGGAGCTTAGGGTCTACCCAACATCGAAACACTTTCTCTTTATTTCACTTCCTTCTTCCTTTCATTTCATTCTTCCACTTCCTTCTCTCCTTTCCAGGTGATCCTATCCACCTTTTCCACCCTCTCCCTAGCTCCTCCCTTTATCTATCTCTGCTTGAAGGCTATCACTCTCTCAGCACCTTATTCCTTTCTTGCCTGCACAGTTCTCTGGTCACTTAATTTGACCTGCTTGTATTGCCTTATGTAATTATTAATGGTGTATTTTGGTCTCACTACCACAATTTCCTAATCTGACCTTATTGTATTTGTCTTATGTTAACTTAAATGCTTATCTTGGTCTAACTACCTCAATTCTTTGTCACATTGCTGCTGTTATGTAACTTGTACCATGTATCTTCTTGTTCTTTGAAGTTTGTCTCTGTACTCTCCCGGGTCATGCCTGAAAATAGTTTTTGGCTAGTGCACCTACCTGACTAACAAAAACCAAATAAATAAATATGTTTTTAGGTTGGATAAATACTTGATCAAAAAAACAAAACAATAGATAAACAGATGCCCACTAGGAGTGGAACACAAACAATTGGGCATACGGCCTTCTCTTGCCTTAAAGTACCAAGTAATAGCAAGCAAAACAAGCATTTGTCAATGCCGAACGTTTGCTTTCTGGTATTGGCATTGTTAGTGCTGGAGTTCGAGAGATGTATAATAGAAATGGCAGTGAAGTATTGAACTAATGCCAACCCCCACCCTGCAGAGACTGACAGGCATTGGGGGTGTGCCTTTGGGTCGTTGGCCATAACGCTCATGCCATTCCACCTCACCCCACCCTGCAGACACTGACAGGTGTTGCATTGTGCCTTGGGGTCTTCGGCCCTTAGGCTCACCCCATTCCATAAGGAAATAAGCTGAGATAGGTGCAGTATAGGAGAATGGGGTGAACATTAGTGCCAAAGAACCCAAGGCACACCTCATTGTGTGTCACTGGCTGCAGGGTGGGGGCAGGGTGGAATGATGTGAGCATTATGGCCAACGACCACAAGTCACACCCCCGATGCCTGTCAGTCTCTACAGGGTGTGGGGTTACGGTTGTAAACCCTAACACCCTGGGTGTTTGTTGGTGTTTTCGCTCCAAATTTTCAACATGGGGTTTTTGGACCTCACCTCATGAACAGTGGCACTATCATTTTGTTACTCAATCCTGAAAGGTGATTCTGCATAGCGACTGCACCATTCGGCACCACAGGTGCAAAAAACACAATTTGGGTAGGATGTGAAAAATGACAGCTATACTGTTCATGAGGAGGTGTGAAAAAATATCAATGTTGAAAATCTAGCGTGAAAATATGAAAAATTGGCGAAGTTACAAGCATGCGTAGAAACAGCGCAACTCACACCAGTGACACAAATGTTTTTTGGAATTTTTTCACTAAATTTTTAACATTGGCAGTCCAGGACCTCCCTCAAGATCAGTGGCACTGTCATTTCATTAATCAGTCCAGGAAGGTGATTCCGCGCAGTGACCACAAAATCACCTTTTGGGACTGAGTCACAAAATGACAGTTACAGTGTTCATGAGGTGGGGTTCCAAGAACTCCATGTTGAAAATTTGGGGCCAAAATTCCTAAAAATGCCTCAGATATCAACCTAAGTTGAACCCCCCCATTGACTCCCATTATACAGTGCTTACTCGATTCCTCAGTTCGCAGTTCAGCTTTGAAGAGTGCAGACATGTTCCCAGTTCACAGACGATCACTGCTGCCAATCTCAGAGGTAAGTATGGGGTGAGGGGGTGGGGGGGTGGGTGTGCAGTGGGAGGGTGGGGATGGGGGAGTGCGGACTAGGGGAGATGACAGTAGGGGCGATTTCTTTTTAACAGGTAAAAAAAAGACTTCGGGAACAGTTTTCTTTTTTTTTTTACAAGTTTAAAAAATACATTTTGGCACACTGGGCTGGGCTCCCAGTTTTCCACAATAGTGTGTGTGTAGGGGGGCATGCCAACATGTGGACTGGGCACCCCGATGTTGGCAAACAAAATGGACAGATGGGGGAACGCGTATCTGACACCGGGAGTGGGCATCCCAGTGTCAGGGAAAAAAACAATAAGCATGGCGCACTGGGGTGGGCTCCCAATGTGCCACAGTGCCACATTGATGGGGAGGGGAGGGGGGATACATGCCAACATGGGGATTGGGCACCCCGTTGTCCGCTTTCCAGGGAGTGCCTAGCGGGCAGCAGGAGCTGCCAATGTGGAAAGCCGTGCTGCAGCTGATTTATTTATTGAAATGGTTCAGCAGGAAAGGTACACTAAACAAACAAGTTGCTCTCATAGAGCAAGGCCCAGGGACAGAGTGCTCATCGTACTGCAGGAGCCGACAAGGTTGCAAGGGAGGGGGGAACTGCAGCTCCAGTAACAAAACTGTCCATCATTGGAGCAGCAGATTTCTTTCATGTGCGGGTCTCTCTTTGAAGCTGCTGTCATAGGCAGCTTCCCTGTTGATTGGTGACTGAGGGACAGCACCCAGTAAAGAGTCCACTGCATTGGCCACAATACTGACACACCTCTGAAATGTGGTACTACCATAAAATGTTTCTTGTGTGCCGTGCGTACAAGCAAACATAAAAATGAATAGGGATAGAGGCCCTCCATGCCTGCTTTCTCTCCCAAGGGAATGTCCCAGTAACAAGAAAAAGGTGGCCATGGGACTGGCTGACCATGCTCCTCCCCTTTGGGTAATTCTCTGTAATACCAGATCCCTGAGGAATAAAACTGCAGTGGTGTTGTATTTCATCACTGCTCCTCAGTGGATCTGGTATGTTTTAATGAGACTTGGCTAGGTGACGACTCTGGGTCAGTCCTGGAGGCAGCTATCCCAGCTGCATTTTCAGTGGTCCACTGCCTGAGGTGGCACTACAGAGGGAAAGGGAGGTTATCTGTTTTAGATCTACTCTGAGACACATGGCGTACATGCAAGCAATAATACCTGACAGGGTGGGCAGTATTAGGCAATACCGGACAGCCCAGGGTATAATGAGGGCCCGATGCATAGTATTATCCATATAAGCATCCCACCCTACAGAGGTATTATTGCATAGAAAATGGGCTGACTGTGTTATTTTTATAGGATTACAAAAGAAATGTAAAGCAATTCTACAAAAATGACTACAGTGCCTGTTCCCTTCTTTTTTGGGGTTAAGTAGTCCCTGTGTCTCTGGTAGTGTGCTGTTTGAGTCCCCTCCTCTCCCCTTTGCCATTACTGTATGACTGTGTTGAAATTAATTTTTTTTTTACATGCACTGTTAAGTAGAACTGAGAGGGGAATACAGGAGTACACCAAAAAGAAAGTTGCAAGGATCGCGATATTGTATACCGCAGTAGTTTTTGTCGGCATCAGTAGTTTTGGTGGCCGTCAGGTATAGCAAGCTACAAGAGGCTACAAGGCATGTGCTGTGATTGAAGCCGATTGGTCTTTCGGCTTTACCATTATTTGCTGAAGTGTGCCCACTGCTGAGTGTGCATTTTAAATTATTAAAAAAACAAAAGGAAGATTGAGGGGAGCAGTCTTCTCAGTGTGCGTGTGATGAGGGGTCAGGGGGTTGCTGTTTCGTTTGGCCGATGCATGGAAATGATGAGCCGAATGAGGAGTTCCGTTTTTTGGGGGTGAGCGAGTGTTTCTTTGGAGGAGGAAAGGTACAATTTTTTTTCTTTTACTGTCAAGGTGCTTTGATTTTTTTCTGTCCTTTTTTATGTTTTTTGCCAATGATCGCAAACTACAATAACTAGGAACAGCACTGGAAACTTCCAGGAGTAGTGCTGAAATGAACCTCAGTGAGCAATCTGGCTTTGTGGGTCTGTGGAAAAGAAAAAAAAAAATCTGTGTTCTGTGTTTCAGCGTGTTTTTGGTTTTTATAATGGTTGTTTGTGGACTGAGAATTTTGAGTCCATGCTTGGTTGGGCTCAGACGGTCTCGCTAAGCGATAAAAAAAATGGTAACAGTTTTAAATTTTGTGCCCAGTGCTTCAGCCAGTGATGAAGCAGGCTGGGCACAATGATACAGTTTATGAGACTGTCAGGGTTGGCATGGTGGGTACCTTTTACTTACAGGGATTTCACTGTAAGTTAATGTGCCTCATGTCAGCCAATCAGATTTCTTTATTTGTAAAGCCCATTTTCTAAGGTGAATGAAACAGTCACTTAAATGTATATCCATGTAAAGAGTTGGGGGTTGCTAGAAATCTTGCAAGACAAAATCTGTTTATTTCTTCAAAAATACTTTATTTAGTTCGCCCTGACATTTCACTCCTTTCTGTGGAGCTTTTTCAAAGGGCTTTATTCATTTTAAAGTTCCGTAATTAGTTTGAAAACTTCAATATAAACATATTCTTTTAATACTCTATGGTCACTTATTAATATTAATCTTTTGTTTGGATCAAATTAAATGCAATTACCATGCTCAGTTGTTTCTAGTGTTTAAATATTCATATTTTTTCACACTGGTTTCTCTACTTTCCTTAGCCCCTGCAATAACAAGTATTATAAAATATACTCTGGGTTCTATATACAGATTTCAGTACCACCTCCACCGTAAAGCCTTCATAATGTTATTTTTCACTGCTCAAAGAGCCTGACTGACCCCGTATCTGGAAGAGTTTGAAGTTACTTTGCAACTTTGTGAATAGCTGGTATTCACAAAGCCCAGTTTGCCCCCAGGCAAAATAGTGAGGGGGGTCGCAATGCAAATGAGGAGGAGGGGACCTGCATATCCCCGCAGTCCCATTCACAAAGCAATTACTCCATGCAAGGGCCTTTGTGAAGGTCCTTGCGTGGATCAAATTACTGCCAAAAAAAACTGGTAGTAATTCCCGCAACCCTAGTGGTTGGCGGAGGTACTGCAGTCCACCCACCCCACTCCCTGATCCCCTGAGCTCCCACCCGTTACTGAAAATAATTAATTTCTATAGTGTAGTGTTCCCACCCTGGCCCCCGATCCCATAAAACCCACCCGGTAATAATAATAATTAATTTCCATAGTGTAGTGTTCCCACCCCGGTCCCTGATCACATGAATCCCACCCGATAATAATAATAATTAATTTCCATAGTGTAGCGGTCCCACCCCAGTCCTTGATCACATGAATCCCACCCTGAAAATAATAATAATAATAATTTCCATAGTGTAGCAGTCCCACCCCGGTCCCTGATCACATGAAACCCACCTGGTAATAATAATAATAATTAATTTCCATACTGTAGCAGTCCCACCCCAGTCCCCGAGCACATGAATCCCACCTGGTAATAATGATTATTTTCCATAGTGTAGGGTCCAACCCCGGTCCCCGATCACTTGATCACCCACCCGTAAAATAAAGAAATTGTTTTCCTAGTGTAGGGTCCCACTCCCACCCAATATGAAAAGCAACATCTTTCCATAGTGTAGTGGTCCCCCCACCCCCACCCATACCGGTAAGCAAATACCACCCCGCTCCCCTACTCCATCATGTCCACCGGTGGGCGAGCAGCACAGCCCTCCCCACATCTCCACAACTGCCCGCCGAACTGTCAATTACAGCTTACAGTATACACTACAATCCCATTGGTTGACCCCCATTGTGGACTGAGGTGGGACCGCTACACTATGGAAATTATTATTATTACTGCGTGGGTTTCATGTGATCAGGGAATGGGTTGGGACCACTACACTATGGGAAATAATTATTATTAAAACTGGATGGGATTCCTGTGATTGGGGATTGGGGAGGGACCCTACACTACAGAAATGTATTTTTTTATTATCTGGTATGCGATTGGGGACTGGGGTGGGACCCTACACTATGAAAATGTATTTGTTTATTATCAGATGTGTGACTGGGGACTGAGGTGGGACTACTACACTATGGAAATAATTTCTTTTATGAATGGATGGGTAATCGGGCAATTGGGGATGGAGTGGGACCCAACACTATGGAACTTTATTTTTATTAAAAACGGATGGGAAATCAGGAGATCGGGGACTAGGGAGGAACCCTACACTATGGAATGATATTTCTTTTTACTGTTAGGTCAGCGATTGGAGTGCGGGAGGGCAACACTAGACTATGGGAGAATGTGGCTGCATGAGGCTTGGGCTGGTGGGGGGGTCCACACTGCCACACTAATGTCATGCAAATGAGCCCATACTGGGCATGCTAATGGCCGCTAGTACCTTGCATGCCCAATGGGCTTATTTGCATGGCTCCTTTCATGAATAGCACTTTAGTGCCTGAGCACTATTGGTTGTGGGTCCATTTTCCTGGCTGGCTGTGGAGGAAGCACTACTGGGTATTCCACTGCTTTACCTGGGTTAGCGCTGCCCCTGCCAGCCCCTATTCACAGTTGGATAGCCCACCAGGCTATCAGACTGTGAGTAGCTCCATTACCCACCAGCACAGCCAAGAAGTGCAGCACAAAGTTCTGCATGCACTTTGCATTCTCTTTGTGAATCCTGGCCAAACGGCTGTAGTTTTGAGCATATTATAATGTCTTTTAGAGTGGCTGGCACTTGAAACGCTGTGACGCATTTTGCAGAGAGAGCAAACACAAAGGATAGGAGGATAGAATAGGATGGGAACTTTATTTATATAGCACTCTTCCCAGGAGCCTCAGAGTGCTTCACAAAAAATAGTAACATGCATTTTACAATAGTACATACAAAAACATATGCATATAACTATAAAGCAGAGACTAATAGTTATTTATTTATTTAGTGTCAGTGGCTCAGTAGGTAGCACACTCGCTTCTGAGGCCGGGAGATCAGAGGGCTGTGGGTTCAGTTCCCACATCTGGCACTTGGGTTAATATCCCAGTACTGACACTGTAGTGCAGCATGAGAGGGGTGCTGCACTTCTGAGGTGCCGTCTTTCGGATGAGACATTAAACCAAGGTCCCATCTGCCTGGATTGGTGGTAGTTCAGGTGGATGTTAAAGATCCCATGGCACTTATCGAAAAGAGTAGGGGAATTTCCCCGGTGTCCTGGCCAAATTTCCCTCATTCACTAAAAATACCACCAACAGCTTAATCTGGTTCAAGGTCAGTTGGCATTCATCCGTATCCCCCTCCCCCGGGTCGTGCCTGAAAATAGGCAGGATTTGTCTAGTGCACTTACCCGGTCAACAAAAGCTAAATAAATAAATAAATAATATTAAACAGTTTTTTTCCTATCCCACCTCCAACCTTTAAACAGTATACCAATAAAAGCAGGTTAATAACAGATTAAATAAATCAACTGATAATCAATGTGAGCAGGTTAGTAGCTGGTAATAAACCAGATTAAATGTCTGCTCAAAGAGCAGAGTTTTTTAGGCCCCTTGTCAAGGCATCCACTGAGGGTGCCTTCTGGAGATATTGAGGTAAAGAGTTCCACAGGGCTGGCATGGCAACTGAGACTGCCCTATCCCCAGATTGCAACAGCCTAGCCCTGGGAACCACCAGGAGGCCACCATCAGAGGACCAAAGAGCCCGAGATGGGTGATGAGGAATCAGAAGGTCCTGCAAGTAGGCTGGTCCCCCCCCATGCAGGGCTTTATAGATCAGCAACCCAACCTTGAAAGCAATCCTCCACCTGACTGGCAGCCAGTGCAGCTCACGGAGAACAGGTGTGACATTGTCAAATTTTTTTACACCCATCAACCACTTCAATGCCATGTTCTGCACCAGCTGCAGCTGGCAGAGATTGCCTCCAGATAGCTCCAGGTACAGGGTATTGCAGTAATCCAGCCTGGATGTAATGAAAGCATGCACCAGGGTGGGCAAGTCATCAGATAGTATCAGAGCGTGGATCTGGGTAATGTTCCTCAGGTGGTAAAAAACACTTAACGATGGCCGATACCTGAACCTCAAGTGTAAGGCCATCATCAAGGATGATGCCCAGATCCTTTACCTGATTGGAGGGAACCAGGAGAACACCCCCATGGACAAGTCCAGGGAGATACCCAAGTCCTCTTCCATCACAACAATGACCTGGTTCCACTCTAGTGCCTCTGTATTATCTAGGTTAAGTCTTAGCCAATTGTGTACCATCCAGTTCTGGATCTTCTCCAGGCAGTTGTTAATCACAGAGTCCACCATCTGGTTTTCGGGTGCACAGGACAAGTATAGCTGAGTATCATTGGCACAGGAATGAAAACCCAGTGCATAGCACCTGATAATGTCTCCCAGTGGGGGCATGTACATCATGAACAACAAGGGTGCCAAGACCGACCCTGCGGAACACCATGGGGCAAGGCATCGGGTCAGATGAGGCTAACTCTATCATCACCCTTTGCACCCTATCCATGAGGAAGGTCCTAAACCAGTTGATGACTGTTCCAGTTAGTCCAACCCAGTTCTGCAGACAATCCAGCAACACCTCATGATCAACAGTATCAAATGCTGCTGAGAGATTGAGGAGGACTAAGATGGTATGCTCTCCTCTGTCCCTTGCCACTAGAAGATCATTTAGCACCCTCACCAGTGCAGTCTCAGAGCTATGCTCGGACCTAAACCCAGACTGGAAACACTCATAAGTAATGGAGAAGGCAATATGCATCCCTAGCCGAATGGTCATCACTTTCTCTAGAATCTTCCCTAAAAATGGGAAGTTTGAGACCAGCCTGTAGTTGCTGAGACACTCTGGATCCACCAAAGGTTTTTTCAGTAGAGGTCTGACCAAT
Organism: Neoceratodus forsteri; assembly: GCA_016271365.2. Taxonomy (NCBI): domain Eukaryota; kingdom Metazoa; phylum Chordata; order Ceratodontiformes; family Ceratodontidae; genus Neoceratodus; species Neoceratodus forsteri. Next base: position 1,010,848,300 of record CM028129.1, on the reverse strand, counting down.
GCCTCTTTCAAGGCACCAGGAAAGACCCCACTCTCAGGTAAACTCCGGACAATTCAAGCAACGACAGGCCCTATCAGGTCCACACAACCAACCAAAAGATGGGTTGGACCTAGATCAAGGACTCAATATGGTGGCCGCAGCATCAGGATTATGTCTGCCACCTCCTCCACTCCAATCAGATCAAACTCAGCCCAGACGAGAGGGATGCCCCAACACAGTCCCAGATGGAGCCCACAATCCCTTTGGGCAGCACTGGAAGGGCTGTATGCTTAAACCCACTCCTCTCACACAGAGACAGGCTGGATGTAATAGCCTATCTACTGTGGGAAAGAATTTAGCCAGTCTGTTCTCTGCCACAGCAACCTCCCTTGACAAAAAAATCAGCCTTCCTTCAGGAGATTTCCCCCGATAGACAGCATAATGTGTCATCAGGCCAGTTTGTCCTCCATCAAGCCAGAACTCCTCCAGCGCAGCTCTGACTTCTGACTCTTAATCTTTAACTCCCTAAGCTACCCATCGAACCAAGGGGGCTTTTGTCAAGTAAACAAAGATCAGACATGAACTAGTGCGATTGAGTTGAAGGCAACCCCAATGACCCATTATAAGCTGCCACAGCTTCCTCTGACCCAATCGCACACACTGTCTCCACAGTCTATAGGTCCAGCATCACCTGTAGTGCTACTGATGTTAAACCCCTTAAAGGGCAATACCAGACCATCTCCACAGAGACTAGACCTTCTGGACCTTCCGGGGGGACCTCAAATGTGAACCCAATGGTGCTGTGATCCGACCAAACAACCAAATCAATCTTGAGGTCATCGACCCCAAGACCCAGAGTGAACAACAGGTCCAGAGCGTGGCCATGTGAGTGGGTCGCAGAGGAGGGTATCTTCCAGATAAAGGGTCAGTCAGGCTCTTTGAGCAGTGAAAAACAACATTATGAACATTTTACATTGGAGGTAGCACTGAAATCTGTATATGGAACCCAGAGAATATTTTATAATGCTTGTTATTGCAGGGACTAAAGAAAGTAGAGAAACCAATGTATGAAAATATGAAGATCTAAACATTCAAATCAACTGAGCATGGTAATTGAATTTGATCGAAACAAAGATTAATATAAATAAGTGACCACAGAGTGTTAAAAAAATATGTTTATATTGAATTTTTTGAATTAATTACGGAACTTTCTAGCGACCCTCAACTCTTTGCATGGACATAGAAGCTGCACCTTGGGGACGCATTGTAAACTAATCATTTCCCATGGACACAGAAGAAGGACTGTCATTTAAATGTATGGTTGCAAAAAATGAGGCAGTTGTGTGGTGTAGGATTCCTTTAATTTACCGCACCCTGGGATGGGAATGAGACTTCCTCCAGGAATTTGTGGATCTCATTGTCTCCTTGGCATTTGATTTCACCATCTTGTTGGTGCTGAGGGCTTTTAACGCCTGGGCTGGTAATGAGACCTTACTATATGCTCAACGATTCCTCCAGCTGATGACATCATTGGGCCTCACTCAGGAATTTACCTCTACTACCTATGAGTTAGGTCACACCTTGCACCTTGTCTCTTCACTGGGTCTAGACATTTTTTTTATATTTTATTTTATTTTTATATTTTTAATTTTTTTTTTTGGCCATAAGAGACACATTAAACAGAAGCATGTTTCTAGATGTGTTCTTTTGGATGTTAGGGTGGATCCAGTGAGGTGTTTGGACCACCGTGCTGTAATGTTTGTAGCTGGGCCCCCACCAGGTGTTAGCCCACCTCCCCATGAAGCTGGTTTGGTGTCATCAAACTGCAAGCTTGAGTCTGAGAAGCTCATGGTGTTACTGAGCATCTGGTGTATGGTAAGAGCGTGCAAAAGTGGTGTGGAGGTGACTATGGATGGCTGTAATCCGTGACTCAAATTAATGAGTATAAACTCACTCACCAAACGCTAACAGATTCAGCTCTTTTATAATAGATTGCATTTTGTACATAAACATGCTTTGTAATCCTTTATCAAACAGTGCATCAGCCAGGGGGCTTCTTCATGTTGATGAGGTCTTTATTTATTTATTTTTTGTTAAAAATGTTATTGTTTTTCTCTTTTAACAAATTCAGAACAACCAATACGGGAGGGATGCATCAATCACCATAGTCCTATAACTCCAGGCTTACAACATTTGCCTTGTACATGAAGTATTATAGGAGAGATTAAAGCAAAAACACATGGCATGCCTAGTATGGCCCAGGGTAATCAGCTCTAAGAGATGATTCCTCAATGAAACACAGGTACGCATCCGTACTGACATATGATGGTCACCCGGTCCTGTAACAGAAAAGAACATAAAACACACAAAGCATCTAAAGGAGATAACAGTAGCAAGGAGAGTTCCATACATTAGTGCATACATTTTCCAAATCTGCCATTCTTCCTTACACATACACCAAAAACACAAGCTGGCCAAGCTGGCCCTATTGGTCAGCATAGTAGTGACGGTTCAACCTATCCCAGTTTTGGGCTTTGAAAAAGTGATGAAGGATTGCCAGAGTGTGTAGCAGGGAGTTGGCCACCACATGTGTCATCCAGTCCAGGTTTGCTACTTGTGCCAGGGAGTTTAGCACCTCTGGATCTGAGGGGGCTTCTTGAGTTCTCCACTTACATAGGAGGAGCCTTCTAACCTGCATGCTTAGGATGGTGATCCACTTCTGGTCTAGAGTATTCAGCTGGGGAGCAGAGGTGTATATCCCTAACAGCATCATTTCTCCAGGAGTCTGGTACCTGTTTGTGGAAGATGGCTGAACCCATTGCACAGATCTGCTGCCAAAGCGGTTTAACTGCTGGGCATTCTCACAGTATATGGAGCAGGTCCCCCTTTAGAGTGTGGCATCTCCAGCACAGCTCATCTTGGACAAGCTTTGTAACAGAGAGAACTGCTGGAGTCCTGTACCATGAATGCAGGATTTTGTTTTGGATCAAGCAGCTTCTGGTGTCTAGGTATGCCTTGTGGGCCAGCCTCCAGCATGCCCTCCATTGCTGGTCAGTTATCTGAACCTTTAGAGATTTTCCCATTTTATCTTGGCTTCATGAGATTGAGAGGGAAGCTTATCCCTTAATGCTGCATAGATGATACTGGCCTGGCCTCTTTCTATTGCTAACCAATGGGGAACCGGGGAAGGGAGCTTGCAGTTGCTTGCACTACGGGAATAGTCACGGTTAGCACTTCTAATCTGGAGGTATCTCAAGAAGACTTTTTGAAGGTGATCCCATTGGTCCTGCAGACCTTTGAAGGAAACTGTTTTCCTGTCCTTAGGATCAAGTATATTCTGGAGATGATGGATACATGTGGCGGCCCAGTGAGTCCAAGACAGGGGTTTGTGATCCACGGTAATATCCTTGTTGCCTGAATGTGGGGTGGAGCCCAGGGCAGCAGGGTTAGTGTTCTGCTTCCTATGCAGTTTGGCCCAGTATTTTATGGAGGGTATTAAATGGGGTGGGGGAGGAGCTCCTTTGGAGGATTATTGTACAAAAGTAGAGACAAATATGGGACACTGCTTTGGGCATCTTCCATGCCTAGCCACCTGAGGGGCATCAGCAGAGTGTCCCTGGAACAATTTGAGGGTCTGATTAGCTTGGAATGCCCATTTGTACCCCTCGAACCATGGCAAGCACCAGCCTTCCTCCTTCCAGTGTGCCTGCAACTTACTCTGACCATACCATGTTTTTTCCCCCTCCCACAGAAAATTACCTATGAGGGTGTCTATTCTATTGTACCACCAGGGCGGAAATTCCAAGGGAAGGTGGGATAGGCTATATTGTAGTAGCAATAGTAGTAGTATATGTTATTCAAAACCATGAAAGGGAAATTACTCCATTGATCAATGCTCATTTCCAAGGAGGTCCCATATACATACATTCCGTTACTATTCATTCATTTCATCATTGACCATACAATAAAAAAATTCAATACAGTTCATAAAAGCACAGATATAAGATTTTGAGGGCCGTAACCACCTTTATTGCTGAAATTTTCCCCGGTAGTGTAAGTTGGAGAGGATTCCATTGGTCTAGTTCTGTCAGTATGGCCTCTAGTAGGGTTTTTTAGGTGCATATCCCTTAATTTAGTAGTCGTAGGGGCTATTTTAATCCCTAGGTAAGTGATACTGTCCGGGGACCACTGTAGTTTATTAGCTGTCACCATGGTAGGCAGGCATCTAGGGTTGAGGGGAAGGACCTCTGTTTTAGATTTATTTATTTTTATTTATTAGGTCTAGGATTATAAAGGTTCCACGTCAGGTTACAATTCAAAACATAAGACATGTAAATCAGATTACAAATTCATTACATAGGACAAGGTTACAAAAGTGTAAGCTAAACAGAGTTACAAAGATTGGTTTAATCTTAAACCCGAGTATGTGGCAAAGTCTGAGAGGACCTTAAGTAAGAGAGGGAGTGAAGCCTCTAGATCAGCCAGTGGTACCAGGAGCTCATCCGCATACATTAAGGTGGAGTAGCAGCTACCACCTATCTCAATCCCCCTGATGTCAGGGTGTTGCCTAATTGCCGCTGCTAGAAGTTGCACCACCAGGATGAAAAGCAGTGACGATTAGGGGCAATCTTGGTGGGTCCCTCTTCCGAGTGAAAGAGGGGGAGGAAGCATGGAGTTGGTGAGTACTTTGGCTGTGAGACAGTGGTAAATCACCTGCACCCACACCTGGAATGTGTCCCTGGTGCCCATAGTGGATAAAACCTGTTGTACGAAATCCCATTCTAGGGAATCAAAGGCTTTTTCAAAGTCAATGGTCAGGGCTGCTACAGGGGTAGGGATGGAGTTCGCCACTTGGAGTAGGTTCAGCAAGGACCTGATGTGATCCATGCTGTACCAGACTTTTACAATGCCCACCTGGGAGGGGTGTATAAGGCCAGGCAAGAGGGGGTAAGCCTTGTGGCTAGGATCTTTACCAGAACTTTACTAACAGCATTGAGGAGCGAAATGGGGCTGTAACTGGCTGCCTTAGAGGGGTCATTCCCTTTTTTAGGGCAGTACAATTATTACTGCCTCCCAAAAAGGGGGGGAGTGCGCCATTACTTAATGCCTCATTATAAACTGCATGAAGGATCGAGGGAATCGTTGGGGTTAGTATCTGCCAGACCTCAAGCAGAAAGCCATCACCTACAGGGGCCTTGCTTCTCTTTAAAGATCAATGTCTTTGTGCTACAGTACCTCCTCAACAGTGGGGGGGATCCAGCAGGTGGGCTTGCTGGCTGGTTAGCCCAGGAAGGTTCAAGGAGCTTAAAAAGGAGGTTACCCCTGCAGAGTTAGGTGTCCTTGAGGTGGTGTAGAGTGTGGTATAAAAGTTTGCCATTATTCAATTAATGTCCATTGCATTCATGTGGGCCTGCCCTTTATTGTCTGTCATGCCAGCAATGTATCTTTCCACTTGCTGTTTCCTCAAGCGGTAGGCCAACATCTCCCTCCCTTTTCTCCCCCCTCCCAGTATTTATCTTTTAGGCGGAGGATGGATACTTCAGCCTTGCAGCATAGCAGCTCATTTATTTCCATTCATAGTGCAACCACAGTGTGGCCTAACTGAGAGTGGAGAGTGGGTTTACAAAGGGCCTTAAACTGGGTCTCTTTATCATTCAGTTGTTTCTCTAAGTCATTCAGGCACTGCTCCCTTCTCTTTCTCCTTGCATGGGAGTACCCTATGATTGCCCTCTCCCATGGCAGTCTTAAAGGCTCCCCACATGTTGCCCATGGAGGTGTCTGATATGGGATTGTTTTGGAAAAAAGGGTGGTTTCATGCTGTAACCAGGGGGTGAAGTCTGGGCCCCCTCAAAAGGAGGGGGTGCAAGCGCCAAGAGGGGGAGGAGAAGGAAGTGGGACCTCATGTAAAGCTGAGCTGAACAGGGTCATGGTCGGAAATTACTATGGGGAGGATTGTGGCTTCTAAGGAGGCATTGGTGATATCAGAAATGGTGAGGCAGAGGTTCAACCTACTTTGGGAGTACTGTGGGAGTCATGAACCAGGGAGTGGAAGGGATAGTTGCGGTTCCTGAGATAGAAGCTTCTCCAGATGTCTGTTAGTCCCATGTTACAGGTCAGTTGGGCAAGCGCTCTGGCTCCCCTGGAGTGAGGTTCCATGTTGGAAGGGCTCCTGGCCTGGAAGGGATCGATGGTGGGATTAAATTCCCCCCAATATGTATGGGTGTACTGATTGAGCTCAGTTTCCCTAGTTCCTGTGCCACCGTGTAGAAAAGGTGGGATCGTTCTCATTAGGGCCTTAGGTGTTTCCCAGTAGCAATGTCCCTTCTGGTTTGTCCATCAAGGCTAGAACCCATCTCCCATCGGGGTCTCCAGCACTTTTGAAAACTGTCCAATGGAGGTTTTGTTGATGAGTATTACTACCCCTCTCTTGCAGGTGGGAGCTGGAGCGTGGACCACCTGGCCCACTCATTCCCTTTCCAGCTTGTCGTGGTCCGCAGGGTTCAGTTTGGTCTCCTGTAAGAAGGCTGGACCAGTCCTCAGCTTCTTAAGATGAGATAGCACCTGTTTGCATTTAACTGGGGTATTCAAATCCTGCGCATTCCAGGTGTGACATGTAATGTCACCCATTATCATTTACAGGCAGTGTCATGTTACTGAAGCTATGTTTAAAGGAGAAAGAAGCTGTGGGCTGGCTATGGTGTTACTGCATGAGATATATATGGGCGAATGTGGTGCATAGATGAGGTCTAGCAGAGTCTCTGTTACAACCACTGTAGTCGACATTGCAGTGTTTAAGTATAAACAACTCTTTATTCACAATTTCAGTAAACAACAAAAAACACGCAAAAACTATTTACACAGTAGTACACTTGACAGAAGATGAGCATGAGAGGTGTGTGAGTGGCTGCAGATTCCTACCTAAGGCCCACCTCAATGCCCTGGGTACAGGTGAATATGCTAAGACATGCTACTCCCCAAAAGAGAGCATGGAGGGGCATCCTCCTGGGGTATTCCACTGATTGTAGAGGGGAGTTCATGTGGGGGTTGCTGACATAGTCTACAGCCCTCGAGGGTGAGTGCAGTGACTCTGTCTCTGCAATCCTTGTTCTTGGTGCTATAGATTTGGAGAAGCCTCCAAGTTAGAACATCAAACAGCAAGTGCCACTACCCAGCATCGAGGGGTGGTGGGAGGGAAAGGAGCAGATCCTGGAAATACGGGGGAGGCTGTTGGTGTCATTGGCTCAGCAATGGGTGGCTGTCCTATCTCTGAGATTAGTAGGGAGAGGGAGGTGGGGGGTTGAGTTCTGACGGTTGGTGTTGGGCCCTGGGGGGGGCGGGGCATGTAGTGCAGGTCTCAGGCTGCGGACATTGGCTTGGCCTGGGGGGCCTGCCAGCCATGAGGTCTGTGGTAGATGAGGTGAGAAGGGGGCCCTGATCTGCTCGGAGAAGGGCACATGTACTTGAGGTTGAAACCCCTCTGTAAGCAAAATTGTTCAGTCACTAACCACCGTTGTTAACCTTGGGGGCAGCCATACTGTGCAGCTCTGGGTCCCACTGCCAGTGTCTATGGTACCTAATGCATGCCTGCTCTAGCAACATTGGGAACCTGGGAGAGATGGTCGGGTATCGTCAGTTGAGGGCTGTTGTTACCTGGTCCTGTCGCTGCCCCTGGGGAGATTCACGGAAAGTTCATAGTGAGTCCTACTCTGATTACCAAGGCACTGCTGTCCCCAGTGGTCTCCCCCAAGCTTCCCAGGCATTCAGACATCTCCCTTGACCAGCTCAGCAGATGGTAGCGTGAGGGAGAGTTAAGGCAAAAACAGCCGCTTGACCATAGGCTTTGGGGGACAGAGTCCTAATTGCGTGCCCGAGTCACAGTAACCTTAGGGCCTTTTCTGTGGATTACTGTTGGGAATCATTGCCCCCAGCACTTATCCCTAAACCCCCTTCCCCGTCAGTAAGAAAATGAAAACAGACACTTATCTGATTAGATCATTGCCTCAATTGTCTCCTGTGGTGTATCGAAGCGTTCTGGGGAGGTAGGCCTCTGGCTGCAGTATGATCCCATCTCCATGGGAGAGTAGCTGAGTTAAGGTCTCTCCGGGGTGCTTACAAGGCCTGCTGACACTTGGGCCACCCAGGAACTGGAGGGGATGGAGTTGGGCGAGCGCTGGCACTGTGAGGATGTCTTCGGTGCCTCAGAGGTCTTCGGGTGCTGCTCTGAGGGACTGAAGGTGAAGGGCTTCAAAGTGGTTTTTGGAGTGAAATACCCACATGTTTCCAGTACAATGGTCTCTATCTTTCCTTCTCCAGGGCTCTCCAGTCATCCTCTTTCTGTCAGGTGGTCATGTTTCCCATGTCTGCAGGAGGATTGCCTCTTCCTGCTCTGAGGAGGGCTCGCCAACTGGTCTTCTGCTTCTGCCTGCCATTCCCCTTGTCTGTCTTGATTCAAGGGGATCTCCTGTCCACCCCCCTCCCCATTCACACACATACATCTGCTGAGGGGGTGGGTTGTTGGCCAGGTATGGTGGAGAAAGTCCATAAGGACCTCTGGCATAGAAAAAAAAAACATTGGGATCCCTTTGTGTACCACCCACATGGTGGACAGATAGCAAAGGGAGAATGGCAGGCCCAGTCTCTGCATGGTGAGGCAGGCCTCAGTATAAGCCTGCCTCCTGTCAGGAAGGTCCCAGGAGTAATCTGGGTAGGCGTGGAGCCTGTGTTTATGCCAGAAAACTTGATTCAGCTCCTAGGACTTTGCCATCACCAGTTCCTTGTCACAGAAATCCAGAAAGCGGGCAATAAGTCTGGGCTTCTCGGCCTTGGGAGGTGGAGCTAGGGAGCGGTGTGCACCTTCCACCTCTGGCACCCATGTCAATCAAGATTTAGCATCTCCGATAGCACCTGCTGGAGGAAACTTTCAGTTTTCCTGGCTTCTGCTTTCTCTAGAAATCCTAGGAACCAAAGGTTGTTCCTGCACCCCCAGTTCTCTAGGTCGTCAATCTTGTCCTGCAGAAGACCATGTGATACTGGCAGTCTAATAGCAGCAAGAACTTGGAGCTCCTGACCTCCACCTCACATCACTGCTTCTAAGTTATTCTTTTGGCAACAAAAAACAGAAATACTGTTTTATAACAGCTGCCTACCTGCAGCACTTATTGGGGGAAATAACTACATCGCTATCGGTCCTGTGTAGTTATTTACTTATTTATTTATTAGATCATTGGTTTACAGACCTTTGAGTCAAAGACTCTTTTACAAAGGCACCTCATCAAGAGAGCAATACATCATAGCAAACAAAACAGTACAGTACATAATGCTTAGATTAAAAAAGAAACCAGTGTTACAGGCATTCACTGGTGGTACAAGCTTGGTAATAGGTAGATCACAGTAGTCATAATATAGGTACACGAGTACCACGTCAGGTAACTCTAACCCCTCCTTCCCATCAGTAAGAAAATGAAAACAGACACTTATCTGATTAGATCATTGCCTCCATTGTGTGCCACGATGGATACAGATATGCAGCAGGCCCTGCTTAAGCACGCGCTGCCTCCCTTGCCGGAGAAGCTACCCAAAAAGTCCAAGGCCCAGAGAACAGCTTCCAATAAAACCACCTCTACAGCGACAACTGCGGACCACTTTTTGCAGGAATTGCTACCATTTTGGGATACCCTGACCGAGATCTCCTCGGAGCTAAAATCGATCAGAGGGGACCTGGCGGATCTGACCCGCAGAGTGGGTGATTCAGAAGCCCACTCCACCTCTCTGGAGCATTGGAAGGAGAAAATGGGGCCCGAATTTGTACTTCTCTGACAGCAAATACAAAAATTACAACTTAAGGATGAAAATCTAGAAGGGAGGAGCAGACGCAACAATATATTAATATTGGGTTTGCCAGAGTCAGAGGAGAGTCCTAACACCATCACTTTCCTCCAAAAATTCTTAGTGAAAGTTGTGGGCCCAACTCCACTGAACCCGACCTACCAAATAGAACAAGCCCACAGATCCTTAAGGCCAAGGCCTCAACCAGGAGCTCCCCCAGACCAATCATTCTTATTTTTTTAAGTTTTAGTGAGAAGCAGCATGTCCTTACTAAAGTGCAAGAGTTGCAAGCTATAACATGGGAGGGATCCAAGCTGAGAATCACTCAAGATCTTCCATATGAAACATGGCAAAAGAGATCAGCAGCAAAAGAGATCAGCAGTCCACCCAGCTGTGAGCCAGTTAATAGCCACAGGAATACCTTTTAAAATGATCTACCTTACATGGCTGCAAGTCTCCCTCTCCGGTACATGGGCCTCCTACGACTCACCTACACAGGCCACATCGAATCTTGCTTCCAAGCTCCCAGACCTTTCCAAAGTTGGTTGACTTTTGGACTTATTGAAGGGTGCAACTGTTTAGTTATGTACAGGAAGCTAGCTACTCCCTTTCTACATGTTTCAAAAATCATTTTCATGCGTGCCTAGTTTAGAATTTAATACCTTTTAGAGTCTTTGGTAATCCCTCTGGCTGGTGATGGACATCTTGGGCCTCCCGATGTTGCTAGGCCTCATCCTCCTGAAGATTCAACAGTGAGCCAGATTAATTCAGACTCCCCAAAGGAACAGATTGTGCAGTGTCAGTTTCAGGGGGAAGTATTTTCCTTCGGTAACACCTAGTCCCACAGGCTCTATCTTCCCCCTGGGACTTCAATATGATCGGACACTCGGTTTAATTATCTGGATATTATTACTCTGCAAGTGTATGTTTTAATGTCTCTATCTCTCTCTCTACTTGTTGTTGCCTTACAGGACCGGGGAAAAGATGCTTTTAGGTTAGGAATAGATTCATAATATACCTTAGCAGTGGGATACAGACGGGCAAGGGTGCTTATTAGGCCCCATAGTAAAGTTCACAATCATTTTCTTTATACGTTTTAGATGAGGCAGTCTCTTCTTTCCTTGATATGTTAGCATTAGGTATTGCTTCAGGGGGATGCCCTTCCTAAACGGAACTAAAACTCCACGCAGCTCACTGATAGGGCCCTATCAAATCCCTCAGCAGCTTGATTTGTTAACCCACTATAGCTGGGTACCTAGGTACCCCATCACATCAGAAAGCCAACCAGCAGTAGACGGGTTCTGATCCATGAACCCGGCTAGCTATGATCTGCATTTTATTTTGCATTGGATGGCTACCCTGTATGGCTGACAGATACCCTAGGTAGGTACTAAGCACTTGAATGGGGTGTAGGTCCCATGCTGGCATGGTCACCTTCTACCCGGGGTTACATTTAGATCATACTAAATCCAGACAGGGAAGGGCCACCCCCAAGGAAGGCCCAATATACGATGGCAGGTAGAGAGGAGGTTCCTAAGCAGTGGGGGGAGAGAGGAGCTCCCAGGTATGCAGGGCTTAAGGTGTGTCCACATGGTGTACTGACTAGTAGGGGGGATTGCCTTTGCCACTTTACCCTTCCCAAGTCATAGTAATATTGCTCTTAACCTGGAACCTCATGAGAATATGTCTTCATCCCTCATCAAGGGACCTCCATGTCCCACTGGACCAAACAAAGGATGGGGTGGACCAAGGGCCAAACAGGTGTTGGTCACTCTCTTACCTAATTGGTTTAGGACTGTTAGCTGTTCTGGACATGGGGAGGGCCTCTGTAAATAGTTGCTGGGGTTAGGGGAGAAAGGGGTGGTAGGGGTAGTTAGGATCGCACTGTCATTCTTCTTAGCCACAGCTCCCAGGGACGGTATAACTAATGTTGTTATTACTGGAATTTGGGAGGGGCTAGGGATAAGGGAAGAAGGGGGAGGGGTGTAATTATGAGGTCTAGAGGTGGGAGGCCAAACCTTCTTAGTGCAAACTATATGTTAGCTCATAGTCATTCTGGCTATAAAGACCTATTTATCCTGCTCCTAAGATGTGCTTCATTATACACTCCTTCGCAAGGATCTGGTTCATTGTTAATGTCACAAGGGATCAGGGGGATTGGGGAGGGTGGAATGTGCCAATCCACTTGTACAGTTCAACTTTTGAGTGTAACTATACAAGGCAATGGCTAGACAATCAATCAAGGCAGTATCCTGGAATGTACGAGGGGCAAGGGAGCAACTTAAGAGGTATCAAATTTTCAAACATCTTGGAGTAATTAAGGCCCAGATTGCTCTTCTCCAGGAAACTCATCTCATGTCACAGGAATCTCGTTGGTTCCGTAGACAAGAGGTCAGCCAAGGTTTTTCGGTAGAAGAGTCTACTTCAAGTAGAGGGGAAACTATTCTAATCATGAAGAATATCGCATATTAAGCTGATCATACAATCTCCAATCCACAAGGTAGATTTGTGCTGGTTAAAGGTATTTTGGACATAAAGGAGATTATATTGGGAAGTATCTATGGTCCTGTGGAAGGGGATCCCACCTTTCTCATGGACTTAGCAGACAAAATTGCATCCCTTTTACTGCCCCCCCCCCAGTAGTTTTGGGCAGAGACTGGAATCTCCCTCCTACCCAGGATCTGGACTGATCATCCCAGCATCTCCGACCATTATCCCTGGCTCAATGAGCTCTCAGTGACTTTAAAGAGTTGCTTGGGTTATGTGATCCCTGGAGGATTTTTAACCCATCCACCAAGGCCTTTTCAATCCACTCCGCAGTTCACCTCACATCATCCAAAATTGATTACATACTCATCAGCCTAGCCTTATTGCCTAAAGTCTTAGATGGAGGTGTAGATCCAGTAGTACTCTCTGACCATGCTGTGGTGTGGCTATATCTCCTCCCTGCTCATGATACACAACGCGACCCTACATGGAGACTAAACACGCAGCTCCTTAAAGATGACTTTATCATCAAAAATAATTAAATCCCTAATACATGATTTCTTGGATTCCAACCAAAACATGGTCCCCAGATTTGACCATGTATAGTGCACTCTAAAGTGTTATCTTCAGCGTGCATTTATATGCATGGCTTCTAAAAGAAAGCGTACATCAGAAGCTAAAGCTAAGTCACTTCTTGAACAAATATGTACACTGGAGCGATCCCTGTCCCCCTCTTCCTCACTGGATTCCCTAGCCTCCTTGATCTCATTAAGAAATGACTCTTTATTATTGCAAGAAAAGGCTGAATATGACATACTTAGAATCCAATCCACCTATATTGAACAGGGGAATAAGGCGGGACATTTGCTGGCTCTACGTCTAAAGAAACTAGAAAGCTCTTGGATAATACACTCCATAGAAGATCAAGATGGCACAGTCCAGATCCATCCCAGAAACATTGTTCAGGTTTTTGAACACTTCTATGCCAATTCATTCAATAAAAAAGCCTCTTCACCGTCTCAGCAGGAGATTGAGAACTACTTAACTAAGGTCCCCCTACCTACTCTGACAGATACCCAGCAGCCTTTTTTATCTTCTCCCATTTCACTGCAGGAGGTAGAACAGGCCATTAAAAGTCTCTCTTTGGATAAATGCCCTGGGCCAGATGGGTTTCCATCCAACTTCTACAAGTACTTTCTCAAAGAAATAAAACCTCTTTTACTTTGTCTTTTTCATTATATCTTGTCAGCTGCTTGGCTGGACCCCTCTCTTCTTGCAGCCACCATTGTATTACTTCTGAAGCCGGATAAACCCCCAGTCCACCCATCGAGTTTCCATCCTAGCTCCCTTCTAAACTGTGATATTAAAATGCTAACTAAGATTCTAGCTGTTAGGATTCAGAAGATATGGTCACCTCTTCTCAGTCCAGAGCAGGTCGGGTTTGTTCCCAGGAGATCCTCATCAGATCATCTACGCAAATTGGCATAATATCTTCCAATCCGTCAAAACAGCAGATACTTCCATGACTTGATCTCCCCTGATGCCAAAAAGACATTTGATAGGGTGAACTGGAAGTTTGTCTGGGCTACTTTCAAGAAGTTAGGTCCCCCCACCCTTTTATTTCTCAAGTGGCCTCAAGCAATTTACTCTTCTCCCACTGCAAAAATCTGTTGCAATGGGGTACTCTCCTCGAGCTTTCCACTTCGTTCAGGTACTAGGCAAGGCTACCCCTTGTCTCCTTTTCTCTTCAACCTATATCTAGAACCCCTAATCAGACAATTAAAACTATCCCCTCAGATTTATGGTGTTCCGATTGGTAGCATGATCCCAACCCTATCAGTATATGCAGACGATATTCTCCTGTACCTCTCAAACCCTTCAGTCTCTCTTGAAGAAGTTCTCAGAATACTAGAAGAATATAGCCTTTTTTCCGGCTATAAACTACATCGTAGCAAGACAGAGATTTCTCCCTGAACCAGCACACTCACAGTGCTGAATTTTCCCGATTTGGCATGTGTTGGTCGCCCCAATCCATTAAATATCTGGGTATTCATTTGGCCATTGATGCTGCTCTCATGAAAAAACTAAACCTAGAAGATCTCATCTCGGTTATACAGCAAGATTTACTAAGATGGAAATGCCTCCCTTTGTCACTATGGGGTAGGATCAGTGCTGTTAAAATGAATATTCTACCAAGGCTTTTCTACCCACTCAACTTGTTAAATATTTGGCTCCCTCTGGCCTTTTTTAAGCGTGTTCATGCCCTTATTACTAAATTTGTGTGGATGGACAAAATGCCTAGGTAATCATATGCCATACTGACACCCCCAAAAGAACTGGGGGGATTTAGACTCCTCAATGTCTTCTACTACTTCTGGGCTAGCAACCTCCAGAAGTGTGGAAAATGGCTCACAGCACCTTTAACCCCCCCAGAGCACTATATATACCCCGATCTGGTTGCAAACTGAACTAAATCTATTCACTTCTTCTAATATCTCCCCACACGTGACTTTCTTTTCCTCCAAGGCATCTCTTCCATCTCACATTCGACACACTGTTATAGGAACGTCAGTAGCAGTGCTCTCTCAAGTATTTAATTCTCTTCACAAACATCCTAGCAAAGATCTAGCACAGCCGGTGTTATCCAACCCCTATTTTAAAATAGGTGGGGCCATCCTCTCTCAGGATTGGCTGTCACAATTGCAGGGCTACAAAGTGTCCAATTTATATCCCTCAGGGACTTTGCTTTCCGTTAAGGAGATTTTAACCAATCTTCACACCCCCTCACTATATTTTTAAGGTCTATCAGCTGCGGCATCAGCTCTTAACACACTTCAGTCTCCCCCCGGAAGACTCTGAGCTGGTTCAAATAATGCATCAGATACAAAATCTAGCTAATCAACCTCATGGGGTAGTCTCACTATACAGTCTCCTTCTTTCCACACAATACCCATCGCATTTGGCGGGTTCCAAAGACTGGGAACGTCTCCTACCTGATCACATGTTTAATTGGGCTAAGATTTGGAAGGATTTACATGAATTTCACACACAAGATAGACTTAGACTTACACAATACCAAATACTAAACAACATGTACTATAACCGGTTAAGCTGGTAAAGATGGGCCGTCTTACTTCCCCAGCTTGTACACAATGCGGTAAGGCAGAGGGGACTTTTTTACATGTATTCTGGGTCTGTGAGAAGGGGTCCCCACTCTGAGCTAAGATTAAATTCCGTATAAATCCATTACTAGGGTTGGATTAACTTTATATCCCTTCAATTTGCATCCTGGGAGATTTTTCTCAAATAAGGGTTAAAGAAAGAAAGTATCATACTCATCTCTATGGCTATCAAAAAACTTGTCCTCAAACATTGGCTTGATCAAATTCCTGTTTCTCATAAGGAATGGCTACATGAATTATCCTTCTACCTGAGGACCGAATATATAATTGTGAGCATCCGTAATAAGCCTCATTTCTATAAACACAAATCAGATAAGCTGTATGATCTATACTTGAATGCACCTCCTGGTTAGCTCCTTTTGCTCTCATCTGCTCACTGGTATAGTGTTAATTATGATTTCCTTTAGCATCTTCAATGTTTAAATGGCACACTCCAAGGAAGGGAGGGAGGGGGGATTCAGGGGGGAGGTTAAGTGATACTGGGGGGTAGGGAGGGTGGAGGGTTGTTAGGAATTGTTATGATCTTTCTACGTACTGTGTTCCAAATACATTTGTAACTGGAAAATTCAACAAAGTTTATTAAATTTCAAAAATCTTTTCCTGCATTTTTAGAAGCACTTGCTACTGCTTCCGTAGTGTCACAGTCAATCCCTGGATTGCCAAGTTGTTTGCTACCACCCTGCATTCTGTCTGGAAGAGCCATGCCTCCAAAATCTGCATAACTTGGGTGGTGTGGTTGGACTCTAGGGTGATCTGAACCATTTGTTGCATTAGTTGTCCAAACATCCCTTTTATGGTCATGGGGTCCCATGTGGTGGAGTACTGCAGAGCCATGCTTGCAGAGTGAGAAGGCTGCAAAACTTGCCCTGGCCCTTGGAGTTGCTGTCAGTGCCCGCAAGATAAAGTAAGTGCATCTTTGGATTTACAAGTCCTTGAGACACAGTCTGAGTCAGTTGAAAATTATTGGCAATGTGATGAACTTATGGATAATTCCAGATTTATGCCTTGGAGGAGTGAGAGCCAGTAGCTTATGCTGTCATCTTGTTTAGCACCGTTGATGGGGTCTTCAAAGAATCTGCATCTGAAGGCAATAAAAGTAGCATATTAAGTATCACCACATAACTTTAGTATAGTTCTTTTTAATTTTTTAATCCATTCAAGGACAGGTATTTCTATAAGTAAAAGTGTTTTATGAATGCTTAGGGGCTTTCTGCAGTGTGGACAGCCTGCAAAAAGCCTTTAAGCATTCATGAAACGCTGTTACTTACAGAAATATCTGTCCTTGACCGGATATGGAAAAACTAAACAAAATGTTGTGTGATGAAGAGTTATAAAGCATGTTTCTCTACAGAAAGCAATCTATTATCAAAGAGTTGCTTCTGTTTAACATTTAGAGAATTCTTATCCCAATCAATTTATATCACATGTAGTTAGGTTCAGAATTGGAACAGAACTCTTCCTTTCTTTTTTTGATTTGTTGTTTCTACAGTGCCGGTGGTCTGGTTGGGAATACACAGTTTTGAGATGGCCATAATTTGGTCATCTCGTTAGCACTGGACTCTTACACAGGACTGTGTATGTCTGTTGACCTCCTGTGGTGTCTTGCTGTGGTAGAGCAATGAGCTGCAGTGGTTGGAGACAACAGGGCGAAGGTCAGAGCGTGCTTGGAAGAGCTTTGAGTTGATGGATGACAGGCTGGCTCTGATGACCTAATACAAAGAGTACAGGAGGGCAATCACTCTGAGAAAGTCAGAGTTCCTATCATGGGTAATTGCCACAAGTAAGAACAGACTGGTTCAACTTTTCTTCACTGTGGACAGATTATGGCATCTGCCCTGCCTACAGTCTAGAGGAGAGTTGTCAGTAGTGAAGTGCGAAGAGCTGGATGATTCTTCTTGAACAGTATGTCAACCATCAGGGTGGGAATCTCCACAAGTGGTGTGTCAAGGGCTGGCAAAGTCAGATGAACATTGACAGATGGCCTTCTGATGTCCTGGGGTGTGTTTCAGCCAGTTAAATAGGAAGAAGTGCTTGGGGTGATTTCTGAGCTGTGGCCAACTTCTTACTTATTGACACCAGTCCAACTCAGGTGTTAGTGAACTGTTAAGAGGTAGTGGATTCATCTGCCATAAGGACTGTACAGTGTTTCCTGGAGGAGGGCTGTTTTCCCTTGGTTCTGAAGTGGACTATGGTGAGGCTTCTCTAAGAAAGCCATATTTGGACTTGAACTTCTTGGCAAATTATAGACCTCTCTCAAACCTTCTCTTTCCAGGGATCATGACTGAGCAAGATGCTGTAGCACAGTTTGAGACTCACTTCAAGAGCTTTATCATCTACAAGCCATTTCAGTCTGGTTTAGGCCTGAGCATAGCATGGGGCCATGTATATCAAGATGTTTAATGATCTTCTCCTGTTGAGAGATAGACAGTTGCTCTATTGTCTTTCTCCTTAAACTCTCATCAGCCTTTAAAAAGGTGGATCATGGGGTTTTGATAAATCCCTTGGAGCAATATGGAGGACTCACAAGGACAGCTCCTAGGTGGTTTGAGTCTTTTCTATCCACCAAGTTTTAGCAGGTAGTATTGGGGACCTTTACCACATGACCTGCAGGGATCAGCTGTGGGGTGCCCAAGGATCAATACTGTCCCCCACATCATTCAACATACACATACTGCCTTTGGGGGTGGTCATTAGATGGTACAAGTTGGAGTTTCACTGTTGTGCAGATAGAAACATAGAAAGATTGACACATAGACTCTGATGGCAGATAAGGACCACTTGGCCCACCTAGTGTGTCCATTTCCCTACCTATTGCATAAGCTGCAGATCCTAGTTAACCAAAAGCCTAATTCTTCCTACCCCCCAACAGAATTATCTTATATCTGTCCCATGCATTCTTGAATTCCCACACTGTTTTTGACCCCACAACCTCCTCCGGAAGGCCATTCCATGCATCTACCACCCTCTCTGTGAAAAAATACTTCCTCACATTGCCACTGAGCAGTCCCCCCTCTATCTTCAAATTGCATCCCCTTATTCTTGCACACCTCTTTTTCTGAAAGATGCTACCCTCTTAGATTTTGTTGATTCCCTTGAGGTACTTGAAAGTTTCTATCATGTCCCCCCTTCCTCAAGGGTATACATATTAAGCTTCTTTAGTCTCTCTTCATATGGCTTCTGTTGCAGACCCTGCACCATTTTAGTTGCCCTCCTCTGGACTGCCTCCATTCTGTCTATGTCCTTGCAGAGATGGGGTCTCCAGAACTGTACACAGTACTCCAGATGGGGTCTCACCAACTATCTGTACAGAGGGATAACAACTTCCTGCTTTCTTCTGGTGATGCCTCTCCCTATACATCCCAGTATCCTCCCAGCCATCCTTACTTCCTTTTCACATTGCGTGCTTACCTTTAGGTCTTCTGATATGACTACACCCAGGTCACTTTCCATTTTTGTTGTTGTTAATATCCACCCCCCATTGTGTACTCTTCCCCTAGGTTTTTGTTTCCCAGGTGCTTTACTTTGCACTTCTTTGCATTGAATCTAAGCTGCCATACTTTTGACCATTCCTCCAACCTTGCCAAATCCCTTCTCATCCTTTCCACCCTCCTCATGTATCAACCCTGTTGCAGATCTTTGTGTCATCTGCAAAGAAGTATACTTTTCCTTCCCTTCCAATCCCTCTGCAATGTCACTTATAAAGACATTAAAAAGGACCAGACCCAGTACCGAACCCTGCAGTACCCCGCTAGTAACCCCCCTTTCTTCACTGTGGACTCTATTTACTATTACCCTCTGTGTCCTGTTGTCCAGTCAATTTTTTACATTGGCTACCACCCTGGGACCCACTCCCAGGCTGGCTAATTTGTTTATTAATCTTTTGTGTGGAGCTGTGTCAAATGCCTTGCTAAAGTCTAGGTAGGTCATGTCCACAACCCCTCCCTGGTCTACTACTTTGGTCACCCAGTCAAAGAAATCTATTAGATTCATCTGACATTACCTTTCCGCTGTGAATCCATGCTGCCTTCGGTCCTGTGCCCCGCTGGCCTCTAAGTACTCAACAATTCTTTCTTTCAAAAGTGATTCCATCATTTTCCCTACCACTGAGGTCAAGCTAATAGGTCTGTAGTTTCTGCCTCTGCTTTGCTCCCACTTTTGTGAAGGGGAATCACATCCATCCTCTTCCAGTCCTTAGGTACCACACCATCCTCCCATGGTGTGTTAAAAAGGGTAGTCAGTGGTGTCACTAGTTTTCCCCTTACTGTATTTTTAGAATTCTGGGGTGAATCCCATCAGGCCCCATTGCTTTGTCCACCTTCAGTTTTAGGAGTTCTTTCAGAACCCTTTCTTCTGTGAAAGGACTGGTATTGACCTCTCTATCCAGAGTACTTCTATTGATTTGATTAGGTACCTCCCCCTCCTCTTCTTTTGTGAATACTGAGCAGAAGTATTCATTCAGTATCCTTGCTTTTTCACTGTCCCTATCTGCCCACCCACTCTCCCCTTTATTAAGCCTCACTGTCCCTCCCTTTGTCTTTCTTTGCTCCCTAATGTACCTATAAAAGGTTTTATCCCCCTTCTTAACCGAGTTAGCTATCTTTTCCTCAGTTTGGGCCTTTGCTATTCTGATTGTCTTTCCCACTTTCTTCTGCTTTAACTGGTACAGTTTAATGCCCTGGTCCTGCTGTGTTTCCTTGTGCTCCCTGAATGCTATCTTTTTCTCCCTAACCTTCTCCACCACCTCTTTTGACAACCATAGTGTTTTTTTCTTTCATTTTGATTTGTTTATTTGCTTCACACAAAGGCTTGTTGCCTCTGTGATGGCAGTTTTTATGTTTCCCCATTGCTCCTCCACCCCTCCTTCTTGCCTGCTTGCTAGTGCTTTTCTGAGGCACGCTCCCATTTTGACAAAGTCAGTCCTCCTAAAGTCCAGTACCCTCACTTTTGTATGGCTCGACTCTGGGGCTGTGTTTATCATGAACCACACTGCTTGGTAGTCACTTGTTCTTAGCTGGCTACCCACTTCTGGATCTGAGATCCTCTCTCCATCCCCATTTGAGAGTACCAGGTCTAAGATTGCTCCCTCGTGAGTGGGTTCCAACACTAGCTGTCCGAGGCATGCCCCCTGTAGGGCATTGAGAATGACCCTGCTCTTGGATGTGGCTGCAGCAAAGGTGCTCCAGTTAACATCTGGCATATTCAGGTCCCCCATTAACAATATCTCCCATTTTTCTGCCATCCTAAGGATGCCTTCTATCATTTACCTCCAGGACAGGCAGCAACTTAGCAAATTCAGCAAGGTCTTCTTGGGCACCACTCCTGTGACCTCCGGTGTCCCCCAGGGATCACTCCTGGGGACCCTTCTCTTCTCTATATCTGTCAACAATCTACCAGCTACTGCTCCCAACTGTAGTACTATCCTATACATGGATGACCTGGTCATCCTCACTCATTGCCGGGATATTGGGGTCATCAACCATCAACTGAGTGAGGATTTCAGAAATATCCAGTTCTGGTTAACAACTCACAAGTTGATCCTCAATCTATAAGAAAATCAGGCCATGCTTTTTGGGTCCCTGGCCAGGATTAAGGCCTCTCCTGTCCCTCTGTGTGTTACTGGCATCAACGGTACTCCTCTTCTAACCACTGACTTCATCAAATACCTTGGGGTGACACTGGACCCCCAACTTGACCTTGGGTGCCATATTCAAAATGTATGCAGAGCTGTCAATGGCAAACTGAGTCTGGCCTACACAGCGAAGAAAAATCTTACGTCTGCTGCTAGCCTTGCATTGACCAGAGGACTGTTGCTTCTCTCTCTTTGCTATGGACTTCTCCTGTTTGCACGCACCTCCAAAGTTCACCTCACTAGATGGAACACAACCTATAATAACATTTGCCGCTTTGCACATGCTGCCCCTCACCTCACCCACCTCTGTGACCTATATAACAAACTCAGGTGGCTCTCCCCGCCGAACCACATGAACTTTATCCTGGGCAGCTTCATGGGCAAGGTGCTCAGTACTGGCACTCCCTCAGGGCTGGCTGAGCTCCTCAAATCAGCTGTCTCTTCTACCTACTCCCTCAGGTCTCTGGGCCCTGGCATTCTTAAAGTCCCTATCACCCACACGCAAATGGGGGACAAGGATTTTGCTTCCTGTGCCCCTAAGCTATGTAACTCCTTTCCCACTCATGTCCACTCCTCCCCCTCCCACTCGTGCCTCTGGAGCTCCCTGTGGTATCACTTGAAGCTCTCCTCTGCATGTGGGTGTCCTAGACCTCCATAGCTAGTTCCGCTCCCCTGCACTGGACTTACATGTCCTTCCTGGCACCCCTCTTGCAGCTCCTGCTGACACAGCCTATCTAACTGGACTCTGAGGTGCATATAATGTATTTTTTCTCTGTTTCAGGAGATACTCAGACTGTGGCTCTGTTTGTGGCTCGGAGCCGTGTATACCTTGTAAAATTGTACTGTTCTTAGCCGACTCTGTATACTACCTAACTTGTGTCATGCTGTCCTCTGTATGAACCTGCATCTCACTGTATCTGCATCTCATTGCACTTTCCTGGGTCGTACATAGAAATAGGCATATAACTTGTCTAGTGTACTTACCTGGTCAACAAAAGATAAATAAATAAAATTTCCATGTCCATTTCCTCTCATTGAGACAGAGGTCTGTATACAACCCCCGTGCAGATTGCGGTGCCATGTCAAGTCTCCTGGGTGACACACAGTGCCTCACTGTTTACCCTTAGGTCTGTTACTTTGATCCCTTGCCTTACGTAGAGAGCTCATCCTCCTCCTCCTCTTCCACCCTCCCTGTCCCTCCTGTAGATTGTGTACCCTGGTATGTTGACATCCCAGTCATGGTTCTCTGTGTACCATATTTCTCTGACTGCAACGATATCCAGGCGTCCCTCTTCCATCAAGGCCACCAGTTCAGGGGGCTTGTTACCTAGACTATGGGCATTGGTACTCATTACTCTCCATTTTTTGATGGTCTTACCCCTTTTGACCCATCCTTGTCCTTACTGCCTTTGCCTTTTTCTCCATTTACCCCTGCCCTTCTCCCTACAGACTTCTCTATCTTGGTGTTTACCTCACTAACAACCCTGATTTTTGGGGGGAGCTAGGATTTCCCCTGCTCCTTTTCAATGCCTCCCCCCCCCTTGGCTAGTTTAAATGCTTGCCAATGAAGCATTTAAACCTATCACCTAGGATCCTGGTTCCCCTCCTGGACGGATGCAAACATCACGCCAATATAGGCCTGCATTCCGCTAGGTAGATCCCCAGTCCCCAATGAAGCCAAAACCCTGAGCTCTGCACCAGTTTTTCAACCATTGGTTGAATCCCATGGTGTGGAGCACCCTAGCCTCACCCATGCCATAGACAGGCAGCAACTCCGAGAAGGTTACTGTGCGTGCTACTTGTCTGATTCCTTTCCCAGCCAGGTCTTTTGTCCCTAGGTGGACAATGACATCCAGCTCCTTCCCCAGTGCAGCAGCTCCCGAGGTCCTGAGGATTCGCTCCCTGCCCCTCCAAGCCATGGTGCCAGGCAGGCACCTTACCGCCCCCACCAGTTCTACCCACCTAACAATGGATTCCTCCACCAGGAGTTGTTTCCTTCCTCTGTGGGGTCCCATGCCACCCTCCTGTGGGTCTCCTTCATGGAAGTTTCCAACATCCTCCTGGGTCTCCACTGTGGGTTCCTCCACAGAGAAACCACACTCTGCCAGAACAGTTTATGAATTGTGGAGAGGTACAGCTGGAGAGATGCACCTCTGTTCCACGACCCTCACCCTCCCTGAGCCCAATGTGGTCCAACTGCTGCTCTTTCTTGGCAACCTCTGAGGCAGCAGCACTGATGGTCCCTGGGTGGGAGAGGAGGTCCTCAGAATCCTGGCCAACTCAGCCTGGAAATGAGCAACCTCCTCCCTCAGCCCAGAGAGGTGCCTGCAGATGGGATAACACTGCATCCTCCAGAGTGTCTCCCAGAAGACTGCTGCTCCACAGCCACTGCACTGCACCACTCCCATCATGTCTTATTTGTGGCTCCTCAACTGTTGTTTTGTATGCTTACTTTTTCCTTTCCCTGTTTATTTATTTTTTTTATTTTATATATTTTTTTCTCCCTACTTTCCTACTACCTTTGTGCCCTTAAAGCTCCTGCTCTTCCTGTTCTGGAACAGGAAGTTCCTGTATTCCTCAGTAGTCTCTTTCTTACTTGCTCAGAGTCAGATCTCCAGCAGCTGGGGGGGAGGGGATGGAGAGCTACTCTTTACCTTCTTGGACAGTGAGTCTTTTTTGCCTCTGGGATCACTCCCTTCCTGCTCCCAAACAGGAAGTTTGTGTTGTCAGTCAAATCCTGTGCCTATAAAAGTGGAACTGACTAAGGGTGGGGGGAGAGAGGGAGGGCTATATTTATGTAAAAGTTTTACCAGGAAGGCATACTGAGTGGGATAACTCTCAATTCCAGATGCATCCTGGGGAAAGGGGGTAGAGGAGAAGTATACAATAGAGATAAAAACAGAAAATACATACAGGTACAGCAGCTCTGCACAGCCAACAGAGGATTTTTACTTACACATTAAGCAACTAAGGAGAGAGGTCAGTGAACACTTTTAGGCCCAGATATTCAAACAACATTCAACAGGGTTGTGCATGCGCAAGTCCAAAACTGCGCCATTTAGCGATATTCAGAAGGAGGTAGTTGCGCCCCCGAAAACATGGTGAGCAACAGCGCAATGAAAATGAAGGCATGCGCAACTTGAAGGGGTGGATCCATGCATAAAGACCGCAATGCGATATTCAAAGACTTGCGCGATGCGCAAGAGCGGCACAGCCGGAAATTGCGCACTAGCAGAAATGAGCCAAAATAAAAAGGCTCAAGGAAGCGGCGCAAGAACGCTACCAGGCTGCCAAGTGGGGGAGAAAGAGAGAGAGACAGACAGACAGACAGACAGACAGCAAAGGGCAGGCAAGGAAAGTGTGGCCCATAGTCTGTAGAGGCCAGCGGGGGGTGCCCGGTGCAATGAAAGTAGCAGTCAGGACAGCGGGGGTAACACAGCAACACCAGCCGGGGGGGTCAGAAGCCAGGGAGATGGACGGTGCCAGTTTCCACATGGAAGCTGTAATGAGGGTGAGAATGCATGCTGCAGGGGGACGTGGCCGTGGAAGGGCCCGTCGGCGGTATGCCCCCGACAGGCGGTACCGTGCCCACATCAGCTTTGAGCTGTACACAGATGTAGAGATCGTGGTCCGGTACCGCCTGAACAGGGCAATACTGAGACGGCTCTGTGAGCTGTGCAGTGATGTGATGCAGGCACCCTTACGACGGAGTCATGCTCTGTCGGTGGAGACCAAGGTGACAGCCTGCATGTGCCTGCTTACCACGGGCACCTTCCAGAGGCTGACAGGGGATACCACAGGCATCACACAGTCGGCCCGTCATGCATCCTCACCCCAATTCCTCAGCGCACTGCTGCCACATGCTGTGGAGTACATCCATTTCCCCAGCACCGCGGCAGAACGTACAGCAAACATGCAGGAGTTCCACAGGGTAGCACATATGCCTGGCATGCTAGGGGCCATAGACTGCACCCATGTGGCCATCCGCACGCTACCTGGCCCCGATGGCCACGCATATCGGAACAGAAAGGGATTCCCTAGTGTCAACTGCCAGGTGGTGTGTGATGCCACTGGGCGCATAATCAATGTCTGTGCCACACACCCTGGCAGAGCACATGATGCCTACATATGGTATCAGTCTGCACTGTGCCATCAATTCGAGAGTGGGGACATCCCACAGGACATCTAGTGGGTGAGTACACATGTATGGAATGCAAACTCAGGGGCAAGGGTGGGAATGCCACAGGTGCCATGGTAGTGGCACACAGGAGATAGCCAATATGGACCTGAACATGACACTGATCTCCACTATCTCCACACAGGTGACTCGGATACCCACTCCGTCCCTGGCTGCTCACACCCGTACGGGCGCCCCATGACCCCAAGCGCAGCTATGCTATAATGAAGGCACATGCGCAACCGCAACATCATAGGCCAGGTGTTGGGATGCTCAAGGCATGCTTCCGATACCTAGACACCTCCGGTGCCCTACAGTACAGCCCCAAAAGGCCTGTGGGATATTCCTGGCCTGTTGCATCCTGCACAACATGGCCAAGACCATGGATAACCGTACAGGTCGAACAGGGGACAGCGATGGGGGCGCCAGTGGCGCTGGTGTTGATGGTGATGAGCAGCCCCCAGGACGGAGGGACCCCTGACTGATCCGGCAGGCCCAGCTGCACGGGACACCAGCACAGAGGGCACTCACGCGCAACACAGGTAAGTCAAGGGACATGTGCAGCCAACACTGTCCATGTGCAAACCACAGGCACACAGGGGAACACACCAGGGGTGCATGGCGGTCAGGAGTGGAGCGGTCCAGGCATACAGACACACCATCAGGGAGGGTGAGCACTCATATGGACACACACACACCAGGCAGAGCGCACATGGGCAGATGCACAGCACTGCAGAACCGACATTGCTAACACACAGCACCACCGACCACCCCCACCACCTGTACTGTCCAAGTACGTGTGTCAGATGCTGGGCACCATTGCACCTTGGTGTACAGTGCAATGCAGGCATCATCATGCACTCACACCTGTGGACAGCAGTTGGGAGGGTGTGCAGGTGGTCCGTGTGTCGGTGTGGTGAGCAGAGCACCCAGCAGTGCACTGCCCACCATGACACACATTGCACACATGGCAGCACCAGACAGGGCCCGCACTGGGAGACAGCTCAGTCATGTAGCACTGTTCCACGGCCACCGCAGATGCATGGGCGGCCCTGCTGTAACCCAACAGCATGGGCAGGCTGAGCAGGGGCCACATGGGGTGGCACTGTTGCACCACCAGGGGTCCCACTGTGCGAACACGACCTTGCCCACACAGGGGTCTGCAGCATGCTGAACAAAGCTGCACCAGGGGTGCTCGGGATGCCCACAGCAGAACCCGGCGTCGACAGGCCTGGTGTCGCACGACGCCGGGAACGGGGAGTGGAGAGTGCACTGTGTGGAGTGTACGGTACAGGGGCAACTGACTGTGTGCCCAATGCAGCCACAACAGAGACCACTGCCTGGGTCAGCCTGTCAATGGCGGCGGTCACATCCGTCCGCATACGGACCAGCTCAGCTCGGTCCCGAGTGCACTCCCTGCTGTGCCACTCCACGGACACAGACAGTGCCTCCACAGACCTTGCAACCCGCCTCTGCAGCTGTACTGATTCCTGCAGCAGGCGGGTGTGCTCGTCCAATGGGTACTGTGCCCCAATGGCATCCTGACCCCCGGGGTGTGGACGGTCCTGATGCTCAACACCCCTTGAGGGTGGGCGCTGTTCGCCAGGACCAGGAATGGGCAGATCAAAGGGTGGTGGACATCTGCCACTGCTTGACACTGTACCCCCAGACCTGGTGGGCGATTGCTGCTGCTGCCCCTCCAACTGCTGTGCTCCTGGGTCCACTCGTTCCACCGCTGTGCTGGCAACAGTGCCAGACACCTGCACAGCCACCGGTGCTGCCCCACCGGTGCTGACAGGCACAGCCTGGGACCGTGCCAGCATGCTGGTACACAAGTTGGAACCAGAAAGGCCCAGGGGCAAGTGCTGGCCTGCCGTGTGTCCGTCATGGGACATACAACCATCACTGCCCATTACAGGCCTTCTATTATCAATGGTGCAGGTACATGCTACAGCCATGGTCACAGCGTGCTGGCATGCTTGCATGCCAGACTGCTGAGACACAGGCTGTGCACCCCCCACACCCGTATCACTGACACCAGAGTTGGCGGCCCAGCGTGCATGCTGCTGCAGTGCCTGCTGGCTGGTGGTGGAGGTGGATGGACCCTCCTCCATGTCCAGCAGGTCAGCATCACTGTCTGGACCCACCACCACCGTCTCCTGAAGATGAACAGGATCTGTAACAGAAAGAGAGTACATGTGAGTGCATGTGAACAACCACCCCCAAACACCACCACCATGTCATACCGTGCAGTGATGGGCTTCCACCTGTCTGGAATCCACCACCTGGTACACCCTCAATGGCGCTCGGCTGCATGGCTGTGACCAGTGTCTCCTCAGTCGGGGTCAGCTCCAACACCACTGGTGGGCCCCCGCCAGTGCCAGCATGTGCCGCCCTGAAGGCTGCCACCTTCTCCTTCAACCTCCTGCGGTCTGTCCCCATCTTTTTCTTGCATTCCTGCACAGAGCACTGGTGGCTTCCGTGCAGGTTAAAGGCCCGAGCTACCCCCTCCCATGCAGCCACACAGGACTGAGGGGTGCCCCTCCGTCCACTCAGTACTGGCTCCTCATCCAGGTAGGCCTGGAAGAGGGCCTCCGTCTCTGCTGCTGTAAAGTTGGGCCTCCTCCTACGCCCACCGTCCTCACCCTCACCTTGGCTCTGCTCGGTCATGGTGATCTGTATGGGGGAAGTGGACACCTGTCACTGTGCAGTCTACAGCATTTTCCCATGACCATTGTCCTGAACATCACACAGCATGCAACTCACCTCTCACCTGCAGTAACTTGAATCTGGCCAAGCGCAGCCAAATATCGCACATTTATAGCGCAATACATGCAAATTAGGAGTGGAGCAACTATAATGACATGCAAATCGTGCCACTGCGCCCTTGAATGGCTGATCAGATGATTTGCATGTGTTGGCTGAATATCGCGAATCTGCGCTTTGCGCAATACGGAAGAGTCGGCTGAGCCAATGGCGCAGATCTGTGCCTGTGTGGTATACTGCATTGCGCATGCCCCGATAGCTTACACAGGCATCTGTCGTGCTGCTGACGTGCTGAGCACGATCGGCAATTCAGGCCATGGCCACCATTGTGCCAGTGGCGCTACAGCAATGGGCACTATATGGCGCTGTGGCACTACTGTGCAATACTCCACTGTGGCACTGGTACGCAGCTGGTCGGTCGCGCAGGATGCCTATACGTCAGATGGCGCTGTGCGTAGCCATGCATCATTGTCCATGACCTTGCGTATGACCTTTGCCCCCGGCACTGTTCGCCTGCCATATGTATGTCCCTATTACGCTGTCTGGTGACAGCGCTATGTGAAGTGACAGCGCTGTTCGAACAGCGCGATTGGAGCCTGTGGTGGTCTATTGTGCAACATCTCCTCATGGGGTTACGGCGCAGCGGGGCGCCATATTGCCTGCTGTAAAGTTGGTGCCATGGCTAGGAGGAGGGCGGTGTCCTGGAGCCAGCTTGAAGTGGCCAACCTGGTGGCCCTAGTTGAGCCACACTATGATGGCCTTTATAGTGAGGTGCCCCTCACCCGTGCAAGGAATGAGGTGTGGCAGCAAGTGGCCACTGACCTGGTGGGGGTCACTGGACAGTGCCGGTCTGCTGAGCAGTGCCGGCACCGGTGGTGACCTCCGCTGGAGGAGCCAGAGCTGTTAACGTGGCTGCGTTCACGTGCCAGGCGGGGCGTGGTGCCTAGGCCAGGTGGGTGTGCCATCTATGCACCTGTATTATCTGTAGGGATGTGTGTGTGTGTTTTGGTGGCTGTGCATAGGTGATGGCTCGGCCACAGTTGGCTGTGTCAGTGTGTGCAGCTGTGAGATGAATGGGTATGGCTGTGTGGGCAGGCACTGTCACTGGGGCAGGGGGCAGTCTGCTTTTGAGTCACACTGATGTTTGTCTCAACATATGTCTCCCACAGGCCGGGATGTGAGGATGCGGTGCCACATTGCTGAGGGCTGTGCCAGGGACCCGGTGCCAGCAGGGGTTGCACCCCACCAGCAGCAGCAGCGCCAGCAACAGCGGCAGTCAGAGCTGCTTGAGCAGTGTGAGTATCATGACTTCATGGATGCTATTGCATGCTGGGGGTGGGGCCAGTAGCCCTGCACAATACAAACATGCAGGAAAGGGGAGGTCATAATTCCACTATACAAGACCTAGTGAGGCCCCACCTGCAGTACAGTGTACATTTCTGGAGACCATACCTACGTAGGGCGTAGAGTGGGCAGAGAGAAGGTTCAGAGGAGGGCAACAAAGATGGTGCATGGCTGCATCACAACTCCTATGGAACAGGTTGAAGGAACTGAACCTGTACTCCCTGGAGGAGAGGAGGGAGAGGGATATGATAGAGACATACAAGTATCTTACAGGGTGGAACAGGGTGCAGGAAACACTATTTTGAAGTGCAAAAGATGTTCCAGGACTACAGGGCATGGGATGCAGTTGGAGGAGGGACGATTCAGAGGAAACATAGAGCAAGACTTTCTTCACAGAACGGGTGGTGTACAAGTGGAACACCCTGCCAGAGGGAGTGGTGAGGCTGACACACTCACGGGATTTCAGACTGCATGGGATAGACATAACGGAATTCTTGAGGTCAGGGGTAAGGGGCAACAGACTTCTAGGTAAACAAAGTGAACTTACAGGCTGAAATGTACAGACCGTGTGGGCCATAGGCCCTTATCTGCCGACACTGGCTATGTATCTATGTCTGTAGGCACGACACAGGTGACATGCATCACTGTCCAGTTTCACAGCACGTCTGTGTATGCATCACTGGTGGTCCATGCATGCACTGGGCACATAGCTGTGTAACTGGCATCGCACCACGTTGCCACATCACTTGCCAGCCTTGTTTGTGCTGTGATGGACATGGGCAGTGTGTGTGTGCAGTGGTGCGCATAGCTGGTGCTGCCTGTTTGTGATGGCCATGTGCATGTTCACTGTGGGTGGGTGCATGCCATCACAGGTGTGGGACATTGGGCTATATGGCTTGCAGGTTGGGTGGTGTTCAGGGTTGTGGTCAGTCACAGCCATTGACTGTGTTCCCATTTTCCTAGGCCTCAAGGTTCGCCATCGCCTGGCGAGGGATGTCCGGGCCATCAGACAGCTTGTGGCCGACAACAACACTATCCTCCAGTCGATACACCGCCATGGCCTGCAGAGGAGGCGGCAGGGGACTGGCAGACACCAGCCAGAGGACGGCCAGCCGGCTGGCCCATGAGCTATCTTCCCTTCCCACTTCTCCCATCCCTACCACCCTGCCTTCTCTCTCCAAGTTTGTCATCCCTACCCCTTGACCACCCCTACCTTGTGCCCGTCCCCCTCCTTGTAAATAGTTGTAATTGTTCTTGTTCATGTTGGTTGTGTTAATATACATTTATATTTTTATACGAATAATGTGTTGGTCTCTGATTTGCAGCTGCCTATGGGTGCTCAGTTGCAGGGGTGTATATGCCATCTGGGGTGGTATGGTCCTGGGTTTGTGTGTGTGTGTGCGTGTGTGTGCATGGGGAGGTATCTCCAGCATGGCAGTGACTTTCGGTTGGTCTTGCCGTCTGCTGCCACCCACTGCTGGGTGCACAGGGTGTGTCTGGCTTGTAGGCTTCTGTGCTGCAGGGGTTGACGTGTGCTGGGGGATGCATGGTTTCCTGCAGTGCCAGTCACTGCACATAGGTGGTGTCTTGGGGTCACAGTGCAGGTGTGCTGTGTGCGACGGGGGCTGATGGCACTGTGGTTGTCAACCCCTGTGTGTGGCACTCTCAGCCTGCCAGTGGTTGTGCTGGGGTGTCATGGCTCTGCTATGCTTTGTTGGCTTGTCCCCATGGGCAAGTAGATCATCCGTCCCACCCCCAGTGATGCTGTGCTTGGGGTGTGCAGGTGTGGTGTGGGTTCTGCAGTGTGTTCCTGTGCCCATGTGTGGCATGGCTGGCGGTGGGCCCCAGCCTGCCTCCCTAGATGTGCAGTTCCATTGCTCTGGGGGTGAGGCTCTGCTTGTGCTATGGCACCTCTGGAATGCTCAACTGGGCTGCCCTGGTTGCGCCATAGCACAACATTTCGGCTCAGCTTCTCCTTCCTGGTTACGCTATGGCACAGTATGTGCGATATTCAGACATTGGTTGCTTGCGCAATTTGTTCTGCTCCATGTTTGAATATCGCACCTGTTGTGCATTTGCGCAACTGGTTTGTG
The DNA here is from genome assembly GCA_016271365.2 of Neoceratodus forsteri. NCBI lineage: Eukaryota > Metazoa > Chordata > Ceratodontiformes > Ceratodontidae > Neoceratodus > Neoceratodus forsteri. Next base: position 1,010,816,818 of record CM028129.1, on the reverse strand, counting down.
CTTGCTCCTGCTGTTGCACTCATTTTGAGTGCAGTTTGAATATCTGGACCTTAGTATGGAGCCAGTCTGCAGCTCACTTAAGTGGTCAGGATGTTGCAGAAGAGTAAGACATTTGGCCCCCAGTGGTGCTAGGTGCAAGTGTAGGTGGTGGAGAAATGTGCCTTGAGGAGAGAGTAGAGGTGCTGAATGTTGGTGGTGTGTTGAATGTCTACTGGCAAGGAGTTCCATAGTTTAGGCATGCAGTATATGAAGGCAGCCTGGCCTATAGTGGTGGACATATGGGGGACATAGAGAAGCTTGGAGTCAGTGTTCCTGAGTGAGTACGCAGGTTGGGGTTGAGTTGTTAGGGCTGCCATGAGGAAAGGGGGAAGGGACTTGGCCCAGAATTTCACTGTTGTCCTAGCACAGTGGGCCTGTCTCCAGTCATGAAGCAATGGGAGATCCAAGGACCTGTAGAAGATGCAGTGATGGGTTGAGGGGGGGCAGTCCAAGGCAAAGCGACAGAAGGAGTGGAAGAGAGGATCCATTCTGGCTAGGGAGGACTTAGGAGCAGCACTGTAGACTGCGTCCCCATAGTCAAATATTGGGAGGATCATTTTTTGTACAATTGCCTTGCGAGTTGGCAGAGGGATGCAGTCCCTGTTTCGATATAGGATGCCCAGCTTGGGGTGCAGTTTCTTGTGGATTGTGTCTATATGTGCAGAAAAGTCAAGGTGCTGGTCAAGCCAGACCCCAAGGTAGCCGAATGAGGTACAAGCCTCCAAGGGAATCCCATCAATGGTGTGGAAAGTGGGGGTGGATGGGAGATAGGAGAGTCTCTGCCTCATGCCGAAGATTAGGGAGACCATTTTCTTGGGATTAAGAAAAAGTTGATTTGAGCGAAACCAGAGCTGGACATTATTGAAGTCCTGCTGGAGTCTGGAAGTCACTTCAGTGGAGTTGGGACCTGATGCATATAAGTACTGTGTCATCTGCATACATGTGAATGGATGTATGTGGACAGGCTGAGGGCAGGTCATTTAGGAAGATGGAAAACAGTATCGGGCCAAGGACTGAGCCTTGGGGGACCCCTGTGGTGACCTGGAGGGGGACTGAAGTGTGAGAGCCAATTCTTACTGATTGTGACCTGCTCACCAGGTAGGAGTGGAACCAGCTGATGGAAGCTCCTGAGAGTCCGACAAGGGAGAGCTTGGATAGTAGGAGGGCATGTGAAACAGTGTTGAAGGCTTTTGCAAGGTCGACAAAGATGGCTGAAGTGGTGTGCCCATTATCCATGCCTGTGAGGATGGCGTTGGTGAGCCGAAGAAGGGAGGTGATGGTGGAGTGTGATTTCCTAAATCCAGACTGGTAAGGTGGGAAGAAGTTTATAATAAATATAGTCCCAGTAGAGTAGTAAAGTTCTAACAGCACCTCCTTCCTCTTGCTGTTCTCTGCCAAAAGCTGTCTAGGGCCATTTTAAATCCAAACACCTGGCTTCCTGCTGCCTAAGCTATGCCCCCTAATTCACAGTTCCCTTCTTCACCTAGCTAACTGCACAAATAACAGTTCCCTTCACCCAACTCAGACAAACACACTAACTCTTGGTTGTTGTTTTTTTTGTTTATTTTTACCCTATATTGAAGGTCCCAGTAGTAGAGTTCTAGTTCTTAAGTCTCAGTAGAGTAGTAAAGTTCTAACAGCACCTCCTTCCTCTTGCTGTTCTCTGCCAAAAGCTAACTAGGGCTATCAGATGATACCCAATTGTACCTGTCATTTATTTATTTTGCTTGTATTGACTGGGAAAGGAGGGCTAGGCAGTTCTGTCAATTTTCAGCTTGTCCCAGTGTGAGAGAGATACAGATGGAAACCAACTGAAATTGAACCAGATTAAGCCATTGGTGGTATTTTTACTTCATGTGAGAATTTGGCCAGGAGACCTGGGTCATTCCCCTACTCTTGCCAGTAGGGGAAACTGCTGGCCATCAGCCAAGATGGTCGACCTGAGTGGAGGTGAGGACGGTGGGGCTGCTTTGCCTTCTGACTCTTGAATGGATGTGGAGTTACCTTTGTAGTCATCTACAATGGATGTTGTTTTGGATTTGCCCCCTGGATGTCATTGAGCCATTTGTACCACCTGGGGTGGCCCCTGTGATCATTCAGCCTTCTGGTCCTTTGTTTGGAATGGAGTTACCTGCATCTCCCCTGTCTGGACATGGACATGCTTGTTCTGCTGCTGACTTGTTACATGCAGATTTTCTCTCTTGCAAGAATGGATGACAGAGAAGAAAAAACACCTGTTAGCCCTGTTGGAGTTGGAAGGATGCAATTATTGGACAGCTCAGCAGGAACTCCTTAATGAGACTTCAGTGCTGTTTTACCCCCCAACCAGCTTTTCCAACACAACTTACTGGATTCTCTCCTTTGCCTGATGTGCCCAGAATTTCACCCTTAGACTCAAGGTCAGATCTGCTTCTTTCAGTTCTGCTACTCCGATAGGGACGACATTCCCTGGAGCTGCTTAGTACAGCTGCAAATCCGACTTTTTCACAGCTAACTCTGGATAATATTTTTTTCCAGTGTTGATACTTTTCAGGGTGCGAGCCTTCATGCTGACTTCAGTACTGACTTTGATTTGCTCTGAAGCGTTGAGTGTTTCTGCTGTCAGCAACCAACCCATGGTTTTCAGTTCTACAGGCAGGAAATGAGCCAATTCAGATAATAAATATCACTGCAGAATTTGATTCTATTTTCACAGCGGCTTCCCGGTCATCGTGCTCTCCACCTTTGCCTGCTTTGCCCTGTCAGCTTACCCAGTTTTAACTACTACCTCCTGTGGGATGTCTGCAACCACTGCTGCAGTTGCTGAGGACTCATGGAGGGTCGCATTACCTGTTGCATCTGTGGCAACCACTGCAGCTCCAAATTCTTATATTAACTCTGTTCAGACTGCTGATGGAATTTAAAAGCCTGGCTCTCCTATGCCATTGGTCCAACCTGGTCTCTGCCATTGGTCCAACCTGTTTTACCTGCAGTGGATCCTGCTGTACTGGTCACATCTCAGCCTGGAAGCAGACCTCTGCTCAGGGAGTCACCCCCAACCTTTCCTCTGTAGGGACAGACTTGGTGCCTCATGTCTTGAGCTCGCCTTGTCCTTGTATCCGGTATATGACCACTAGCAGACTACCCAGTTCTGCTGCTCTGACATCTACTGCCCCACCGACTGGACCGTCTGCACAGGGTTGGAGCCTATTATGGGCTCTTCAAAAGGCTGGATGGATTATTGGGCCTGATGGATATAGCTGGATACCTGATCCAGCTTTATTGACCAACTATATGATTGACTCTTGTGACATTGCTTTGAACATACTTTAAAAGGGTTGTAAGTCCCTCTCACATGCCATAGTGTAACCACCACAGATTCTTGGTCAAGAGACTCTTGCCCCACATGCTGCTGCTGACTGTGCCTCTGGCCCTGTTTCCTCAGGAGTGCCTGAGGATTCTGCTCCTGCTTTTTCTGCTGATGTCTCTGCTCCCTGGGGCCCTCTGATGTTCTGATAGATGTCCTTTCAAACTGTCCGACTTCTTTGCTGCTCAGCCTACTCCTGCACCATGATGCAATGCAGTTCACCTCAAGTACAATGGAGGTGAGGAACTTCCTCCTGACCATTCCTTCTTGGTCAAGATGTTTTTAATGGAATCCTTGGATTTCATGCCGGCTGATATCTATGCCATCATTTATGTTTCAGGTACTGTTTTGCATGATGTAAGCTTCCAGCTACATTCCTCACTAGACCATTTTTGGACAAAATATAATTCCTTGAAGTATTCAGAACTCTAGCTTCCATTCCAGGCTATTCCTCTTATGAGATCTACCACCCACATGGGGACAGTGATGTTCCATAATGAGGGTGTTGATGTCAACGATGTGACCTATTGGCTAAAGCAGTGATGTGAGGTGCTAGGGCACCCAGATCTCATTTTAGATAAATATGGGACTTGGACTGGAGGTTGGAAATACAAAGTGCAATTTAGGGCAACGAATTCTGGACTGGCACATCTCCCAAACAGCTTCTTTCTCGGTTGTGATAGAGGGGTTTGTTTTTATCTGGGACAGCCCAAGGCTTGTTTTAAGTGTGGCTCCCTCTCCCATCTGAGAAATGTTTGTGACCAACAGCTTTGTAGCCTTTGCCTGGAACATGGACATGTTGCAGCTAATTGTCTAAATAAAGTGAAATGTGATCTTTGTCACTTTGAGGGACATTCCTTCTGCACCTGTCCATGGGTATCTCACGACAGGCAAGCTGGGGCCTGACAGGATGACCTGTTAACTGCTGCATGACATACGGGTGACAATATGGATGTGGCAGGTTTGCTTAAGGTATCTTAAGATACCTTAATCTCTACACTGCCATCATCACAGATGTCTTTGCCAGGTGCTTCTGCTCCTGTTATTTTCCTGTCCTCTCCAGTGGTCACGGATAATAGTGAAGGTCCGTTATGCACCCCCTCTGCATTCAGTTCCACAAACCCTGCTCTAGTAGTGGTCTCGAACTTTTCTGAAGTTACTTCTATGCCTCCTCCTACTTCTTTCACTGAAGCACCACGTAGACATTCTCTGCACAGCAAAGAACCCCAGGATCCTCTATAAACAGCTTTTGATTTCTCCCCTCTCAGAAATAGATTTAACCCTATCACTTCATCAAAGAACTGGGGTGACACCAATGATGATATAGACTCTGATGCTTCATCTACAAAGTCGTCTATGAAAGTCTGTTTGTCGGATATAGAAGAAGACATTTTGAAGCTTGTGAAACCTCGAAAATGAAAGGATGGTCCCAGTCCAGGAATAAAAGTTAAACTTAGGAAAAAGCACACTCAGTTGCCTTAGACCACTGTTAATGTGTTTTTTTTCTGATGTGGACTTTCCTCACTCTTCCATCTAAGCATGAGGGTTGTTACATTGAAGGCAAATAGCATAAACAACTTACTTCATAGGAAAGTTACATTACAGGTCCTACGAGATTACCATGCTGACATATTTTTTTTACAGGACACTAGATTACATACATTGTCAGATGTCACTACTACTCAATGGCTTTGGACGTCTGGTATCTTTTATTTTTTCATTAGTATGGAAGCCTGCTCAGGAGTTGCCCTACTGCTTAACCATGTTCTTCCTACAGTATTTAGGGTACTTGATGTACAACTGGGGAGGGCTTTATTACTTGATTAATGCATAGAACAGACTGTCGTTTAATCGTTATTTACACCTACCAATCCAATTTCGAGATGGTTTCTCTATTTAAGTTAATTCAACACTATTTATGCACTTCTAGAATAGTTATATTTAGTGGGGACTTTAATTGCCCTCTCCAGGTTCGAGATAGAGGGGCTAAAATGTCAAAATTATTTTCCAAGTCCCTCTGTTTGCAGAATATTTGCAAGGAGTCCCATCTGGTTGATGCACTTTGAACCCTCCATCCCACTGCTGGGAACACGTACCAATGAGCACGTTTCACTACCTGTATAGAGTATCTTTTTATCTCACAAATTAGCTCAATTTCTGAGGCTTCTACCTGTCCATTGGAAACCACTGATCACCTTTTATTGAGTTACACAGTTATGGTAGCACCAGAATTACTAATCGGCAAGCCTAGCTAGAGCTTGAACAATACCACCCTGTTAGACTCTTCTGGTTGGGGTGCACTTCATCTGCACATCTATCCATAATCTTTACTGCATGTTTGTCCATAATCTGTCCTTAATCTTTACACTGATACGTCCTTTTGGTTGGATCATACCACAATTGCCATTGGTGACCTTGCAAGGTGGTATTCTAGATCAGTTGGCAGATCTGCTTTATTGAGCCTATCTAGACTTATGATACACTCTTTACAAATTAATTTCACTTCAGGCAAAGAGGGGACCCTTTCTTCTGGCTCAGATTCAGACTTTGAAAGACTGTATGAAATCCCTGCAATATGATATGGTCAAAAATACTTTCGTATGAACAGATTTATGGTACCCAGAGTCAACATTTAACAAGAGATATTTTTCTGAGTTGCTTTCATACAGTCATACAGAGAAAGATGAATTATTTCATTGACCCAGAAGGTACAGAACAAAAGTCTCAGTCTGGGATGCTGAAGGTGGTTCAGGACTACTTACAGGCCACGGTGGGCGCCCAATTTCCTCTGGGAGTTCAGGCTACTCAGTTTTTTGACTCTGTGTCTGCCACAGGTGTCAGCTTTTCATAATGCCCTCCTGACCCATCCAGTCACTGAGGAGGAAGTTCTTTCTGCTATTAATTCTTTACGTAAACGTAGTTCTCCAAGACAGATGGCTTAACTTCAGAATTGTATTCAGCATTTTCTTCAGCTTTTACCCCTATCCTAGTCTTTGTTTGTAACTTTATTTTGGCACGTATGCCCATCTCTGGTTCCATTACTAAAGCACTACAAATTGTTTTATTTAAATCTGGTGATCGGCAGTACTTATCAAACTGGAAACTAGTTTGCCTCCTCAATACTAATACTAAGATCTTGGCCAAAATCTTTTGTAAAAGATTGGCTCTGATTTTTTTTTCTAAAATGACTCATCCTCTGCAGTCCTGTTCAATCCCAGGGCGTAGAATCCAAGATCATTTATTGTTGATTTGGGAATTGATTTAATATTGTCATCATAAACATACAGTGCATTTCTTATTTGTTTTGGACCAGGAGAAGACTTTCAACAAGATCCCCATGATTATATTTTTTTGGTGTTACAAAGATTTGGGTTCTCTGTTACCTTTATTCGATAGATTAAACGTCTTTATTCCTCTTCCACTATTATACCCTCTATTAATGAGTGGCATGGCACACAGATTTCTTTGCTTCGTGGGGTATGCCTGAAGTGTCTATTGAGCCCGATCCTTTACATATTGACTATAAACCCCTTATTACATGCGATTAGTGCAGCCTCCCAAGTCTTAGGTATACTGCACCCTTTATCTTCGACGGAAGTAAGTCTCAGCTTATGCGGACAAAGTTTGTTTATTTGTCAAAGATGCTCCCTCTGGTGAGACTGTCATACAGCTCATTTCTAAAATTACTCCATTGACAGGGTCCAGTATCAATTATTTGAAATGTTGTATATTAAGAATTGAGCCTCATGAGGCTGTGCCTCCTTCATATGGCAACATTACAGTGATGATAGAACCAGTCAAAATCCTTGGAATCTATTTTGGTTGCTCTAACTTTCCAGAATATAATTAGGGATGGGTTTTAGAGGTTGGGGCTTTGCGAGTGGCAAAATGGAAATCCTGGCAGTTATCAAAGAAGAAACAGATTGGCATTATTAAGAGTTTATTGGTCCCTATCCTTCTTTATGTGAGTGCTATCTATCCCCTCCCTCAAAATTTGGAAACATGATTGTATAGCATATTTTTTACGATGGTTTGGGGGAGCCGGCTTAATCTGGTTAAAAGAGAAATTCTTTATCTTCCATATAGTAAGGGTGGCTTGAATATGGTGAATCCCACTGTTTTTTTCTGTAGCTTTTTTTTTCACCATAACCTTATTCCATGGATTTCAGGACCTCCTTCTGCTTGCAAAGATTGGGCAGCGGTTTGGATGGAACCCCTTCAGTTACAGTGGCAAAACAAAAACCCTTTTTGGCAGACCTGGATCTTTCCTCAGTTTCTAAAACCTTGTTTATGTTTCATCAAATGACAGAAACTGTCTTGGGATGTTAGTCGCACTTAGCATAGGAAAGCCTTTTATAGAGCACTGATTAAAGATGAGGCTGACATAATGCCAGGAGTGTCACCTGTTATTAGACAGCATGCTTTACAATATTTGAATGATGTGCACTTTCCAGTCCGATATTGGGATGTAGCCTGGCTTTGCTGCCATGAGAAGGTAAATGTTAGAAACAATGATAAACACAAAAGCATCACGGAAATATTTTCTCCCAGAGACTGTTGCCAAAACGTGTTTGAAACCATCCACCACATGTACTTTCCTTGTCCATTTATTCAAAAATTCTGGAGGTTATTGATTGCCTCTTGGGCTGACCCTATTTTTTTTTTTTTTATTTAGTTGTTTAACCAGGTATAGCACACTAAGCTGAAAGCTTTTTTACAGGAGCAACCTGGGAGCACAAGGAGGTTAAGTGACTTGCTCAGGGTCACACAATATGCAAGGGGAAGCTGTGGGATTCAAACCCAGGTCTGGTCTGCTGGATGTCACCAGATTTGCAGCTCAGAGCCTTAGACCACTGCGCTATACTGCCTCCTCCTTTGGATGTCTGTTTTCTATAATACCATAATTTATGGGAATATCCATAGCTGGTCCTCTGGGTGTGATGCTTCAGTGCTGCTATTGATCCTTTCTTGCATAAAAGTGATGATTTGGAGAGTTTTGTGTAAATTTGTGTTGTAACAACTGTATTTGAATCATACTCTACTTTTACGGATGGTAGAATCCGACCTCCAGAAACTATGTGCTTTCAAGTATGAGAGATTCACAAAATCCAAGTGGATACAATGCTGGAAATACTGCCCATGGGCACTTTTTTGAATGCATCTCAGACCTCTACTTGCCTGTTACATTTCCAAGCTTTTTTCTTCTCTTTCTCTTTTCTACCCCATGTTTTTTTCTTTTTAGTGCAGTATTTTTCTTGTCATTTTGTATAATATACTCATAATTTTGGTTATCCTGGTATTTTTCTTGTATACTTCTGTTTTGATGCATTGTACCATTATTATTTGCTTTTTTCTTTTCAATAAACAATTCCCCTACTCTTTTTGAGACGTGCCAATCGGCTCTTTAATGTCCATCTGAATAACTACCAGAACAGGTAGACAGGAACTCAGCTTAATGTCTCATCTGAAAAACACCACCTAAAGAGTATAGCATCCCCCTCATGCTGCACTACAGTATCAGTATTGGGTTTTACCTCAAGTTCCACAACCCTCTGATTTTCCAGCTTTAGAGGCGAGTGTGCAGCCTGCTGAGCCACTGACACATTTGCAACTGACAGGCATGGTGTGGTCTCCATGCTAAACTAGACATTTTTGACTGGATGACCTCCAGCTGGCTGCACTTCAGTTCCAGTAAGACAGGGGTGCTGCTGGTGGAACAATGTTGCCATGTATTGGCAAGGATAAGTGAATCACTACATGCCCATTATTAATTGGTGTTCTACTGTGAGCTGTAAATAGGGTTACAAATCTTGGGGAAACTGTGGACTACGAGCTGTTCATAAAACATTAGAGGGTAGCCATCATCCATAGAGGATTTTTCACATTGAGGAACATCACTTGGATTAAGCCCTATCTAATGTAAGATGACCAGGTGATCTTAGTGCATGACTTTGTGATGGCAGTTTCTGATTACTGTAATTCTCTATACCTAGTACTATCTGGAAACTTGGTGCATCTGTCACAGCTGGTGTAGAATGCTGCAGCCAGATTAACTGCTGAAATTAAATCCTCTGAGCATATCACTCCTGCAGTGCTCAGACTGCACTGGTTGCCAATTTAGTGGCTCACCACTTTCAAGATTACTTTGTTAAGGCACAAAGCCCTGCACAGAGTGAATCTTGACTGCTTGAAAGACCTTGTAGTCTTTTATATTCCATGCCATCCTCTCTGTTACACTGTGGCAAATCTGCTTAGTGTCCCTATGCCTATTTAAAGCAGCTGAGGGACAGGACTTTCTCAGTGGCTGTTCTGACAATTTAGAATGCCTTGCCTACTATCATGTGAAATGCTTTTCCCTTCCGGCCATCTGTGCGCCGGCAGCAGTGCACCCGTCATTAGGGTGCCACATTGATGAATTTGCTGCACCCTCCTGAGGTCTGCCCCCGGAACCACAATATTTAGAAAGGGGGGCACAGCCCCCCCAAAAAAGAGGAGATGGTGACATCAGGATGAGGTGCCCTAATGATCAAGTGTACTGCTGCTGGTGCCCTACATACAGTAGGTGGAACCAATGCTTTCTCAGTTAAGGCATTCAGGAAGGGGCTCAATTTCAACCTACAGTATTTGAGCAGGCTTTTAGTGGGTCCTAAATAAGATTATAAGAACATAAGAAGTAGCCAGCAGAAGGAGACCACCTGGTCTATCATGTCTGCTTGATATATATTGGGGTTTTGTTTTTTTACCCCTACACCAGTGTCGGTGCCCCCCCCCACTCCTCCCGTCCCTTTGCCTTCATCATGTGACTTCCCTTTGTGTTCATCCCAGGATCTTTTGAATGCTCCCACTGACCTGGTTGCCATGACCTCCTCTGGCAGCTTATTCCAGGTTGACACCACCCTTTCTGTGAAGAAGTGTTTCCTCACATCCCTTCTATATCATCCCTCCACCAGCTTCAGGCTGTGTCCTCTGGCAGTGGTGTTTTATCTCTTATTGAAGAGACCCTCATACTCTACTTTGTTTACTCCCTTCAGGTACTTTAAGATCACTATCATATCCCCCCTCTGCCTCCTCTCCTCCAATGAGTACATCCTCAGGGCTCCCAGCCTTTCCTTGTATGACCTGTCCTGCTGTCCTCTGATCATTTTAGTCACCCTTCTCAGCACCCCCATCCAGCAATCTAATGTCTTTCTTTAGGTATGAGCAAGGCCCCTAGAATTCTGCGGCCACAGAATTTTGCGCAGAACTTGCAATCTACCGCAGAACTTCTGCGGTGCTGCAGAATTCACTCTTCTTGTTGATTTTTTATTAATATTTCTGTTTTTCCATAGAATCTGGTTCCCTTCTCCTCTTTTTATATCTTAAACCCCCTATATGCTCAGAATGTGATGTTACCATCATTGCTATAACATCATACATTAGCTAATGAAATGGCTGCAGTATGCAACAGAAATGAACAGTCACTTATCTACCACAGTTCCCACTGCCAGAGATGGTGGCACAGCACATCAGGCATGGTGACATTTGCTCAACCTGCACTACAGCCTAATACAATTTTCAGTCTTACATTACTGCACTAGGGCCAGCTTTAACAAAACCTTGTCAATAGCACAGACCTGTTAAGTCCATACCTCACTTTGTACAAACCTAGTTGTGCCTTTAAGGTATAGAATGCCATCTGAAATGAATAATTGGTAAAATGAATTTAACTGTCATTTTTAAGAAAAATAAAGTAATTATGCCCAGAAAAGTGGAATATAATAATGTGTAGACCTGTTGAAAGAATAGACCTGTTAAATAAATAATTGCAATGTACGCATTTTTGCCAGGGTTATTGATTACATATTGTCATTGGTTGATAGAAAGTTATGGAGAAATGTTGTGTGCAGGGACAGCTGTTGAGCCAGAGGGTAGCATGCTGTGTTTCCGTGCTGGCAACTCAGGTTCAGAGATTAGCTCTGGGAGCTGGTGGGGCAGCATAAGGATTGGTGGAACACATCATTGTTCAGAGCCTGGGAAGGTATGGTGCAGTGTTCTGTCACATGGTGTACACATTGTGCTGGTCTGGAGAGCTGTATCTCACAATCTGGTCACATGCATGTCATGGCCTGATGGTGTTGCGCAGTGTGTCAGGAAAAGCAGATCGACATCAAAAATGAGTTTTGCAATAACTCCTCTATTCCATTTCTAATGGGACCTGTATGAATGAGGATGCAAGTTCATGGAAATTAAAAAAAAAAAAAATATATATATATATATATATTCACACACACACACACACACATACTGTATCTCTGTCTCTCTCACCACATACATACACACACACACACACACACACACATTTGTATGTATGTTACAGATTGCATATAAATATATAAGTGATAAACAGTGGTCTAGAAAGCACATACAAATACATAAGTGATAGACAGTGGAAACCTCATTAGTGGGATAGATAGCATGCATATAGAAATACCTTATTTATCACATAAGATGCCTTCTGCATATGTCATTTATGCAACAGGCTAGGACCTTAAGGGAGAGACATTTGTTTTGCTTTTTTAAGCATACAATTATTTTTATAATTCTGTTATTTTTTGAACTAGTATCACTGTGCTTTCCACCATCCTGACTGCTATAAAAACTGCCATGAAAGTGAAGTCAGGGTAACAAGCTGTCACTGTGATGTGGTAGTTTGTTAGTGCCGCCAGAACTTCACAGAAATTACAAACCACAGCAGAAGTTCTCGCTGACAAATGATGTCTTGCCCAAGAACTTGGTCCCACTGTGCCGCAGAAAAGTAGGGGCCCTGGGTATGGGTGTCAGTACCTCACTCCATACTCCAAGTGAGGCCTTACTAGAGATCTATATAACAGCAGAATAACCTCGCTGTGCCTGCTACTGAACCCCCTTGTGATGCATCCCAGCATCCTGTTAGCCTTTGCCACCACCATTTGCAATGTGCAGACTGCTTCAGATCCCTAATAATTACTACTTCCAGGTCTTTTTCTTCCTCCGACTCGGCTACCTGTACTTTTCCTATGTAGTATTCTGCTCTTGGGTTTCTTACCCCGATGTGCATCACTTTGCACTTTTTGGCATTGAATCCCAACTGCCACATTCCTGACTATTTCTCCAGTCTGGCTAGGTCCTCCCTTAACTCTTTTATCCCCTCCTGGGTGTCCACCCTCCCACAGAGCTTGGTGTCATCAGCAAATAGACAAATTTTGCCTTGAATTCCAACCCCAATGTCATTTATAAATATATTAAACAATACCGGGCCCAAAACTGACCCCTGTGGAACCCCACTGGTGACCTCTTTCATACTGTTGTGTGGCATGGAATTGAAGGCCTTACTAAAGTCTAGGTAAATGACATCTGCTGCCTGTCCCTTGTCCACTGCCTCAGTGATATAGTCAAAGAACTCAATTAAATTTGTTTAACAGGACCTGCAAGCCACAAACCCATGCTGCTTACTATCTTGCAGACCATTCTCCTCTATGTACCTCACCAATCCCTCCTTTAGTATGGTCTTCCATATGTTTGCATACTATCAAGGTCAGGCTGACCGGTCTGTAGTTGCCCGGGTCCTCCTTGGGACCGCTTTTGTGGAGTGGATTTGCTGCTCTCCATTCCTCTGGCACTACTTTGAGTTCAGGAAACTGTTAAATAGGAATGTCATCAGGCCTGCCAGCTCCTCAGCCAATTCCCTGAGTACCCTGCAGTGTACTTCATCTGGCCCTGAGGATTTATCCACTTTCATTGCCCTCAGTCCCTCCCTCACTCTGTCTTTCTCAAAGACCCTGACTGGATCTGACCCTGACCCAGTTCCCTCCTTTCTTATCCCCCACCTGTGGCATTGGTCCATCCTTCTCTTTCGTAAAGACAGAGCAGAAGTATTTGTTCAATACTTCCACTTTTGTTCTGCCTTCTACTTTCCATTCATCCCCTTTCTTAAGTCTGACAATGCCATCTTTTTTATTTAGTTAAAGCAGGCCTTTTTTCCCCTCTTTATCCCTTCCACTATCTGCAGTTCTTTCTGTGCTTTGGCCTTCTGTACCTCCTTTTTTGCTAATTTGGCCAGCCTTTGGAATTCCTCCTAATCCTCTATCCTGGCAGTTATTCTGTTTTTCCAGTAGGCTGCCTTTTTTTCCCTTATTGTTCTAGCGACCTCCTCACTGAACCAGCTAGGCCATCTTTTCCCATTCTTCTTCCCTCTCATTCTTATGCAGCTGTCCGTAGCATTTTGAATGGCTCCCTTGATGGTTTCCCACAGTGTTTCCACCTCCATCCCCTCATCTATGCTCTCTAGTTGCTCCCTAATCATTTCTTTCATTTTGTTAAAGTTTGCTGTCCTGAGATTCAGCACCCTAGTCTGTGTTGAGATATTTTCCTTTCCCATATCTATCTTGAACCACACCGAGCTGTGGTCACTTCCACCTAGGGATTCTCTGATATAAATTTCCCAAACGTGCTCCCCATTAGTAAACACTAGGTCCAGGATTGCCTCTCCCCTTGTCAGACCCATCATCAACTGTGTCATAAAGCCATCCTGTATTGTATCAAGGATCACTTGACATCTGGCACAGGTAATGGCGGGAGTGTCCCAGTCTATATTGGGCAGGTTAAAGTCCCCTGTTACTACTACCTCCCCCTCTCCCCACTATGTCTGTCAGCTGTGAACACAGCACCCTGTCCCTCTCTTCACTCTGGTTAAGTGGTCTATATACCACCTCTAACCTTATCTTCCCACCCTTGTTGCACTGGAGCTGCAGCCACAATGCATCACAGCTCCACTTTTCCATTTCCTCTTCCCTTGTGCACACTATTCCATCCCTTATGTATGCCACAACCCCCCCTTTTCCTGTCCCCCGTCCCACCTGTGAAGCTTATACCCTGGGATCAAGAGGTCCCAATCATGATGGGCTGTGGCCAAGGTTTTGGTAACGGCCACTATGTCCACCTTCCCTTCAGTTAAAAGGGCGTGTAAGTCCACCATCTTGTTCCCTATGCTACTGCATTCAGTGATACCACTGTCTACCTTATCTCTTCAGTACCCCCCTTTCCTTTGTTTCTTTGGGTTGTCCTTGTCCATCCCCCACCTTCATCCCCCTTATTGGTTTCTTACCCATTTTCCCACCATTCCTGCCATTCCTGACATCATGGGGGAGAAGCTTATGGCCCCCCTTCTGTCTTCTCCCTTAGTAGTTTAAACCCAGTTCTTCTGCCATGTGTTCCCCCAGCCTGTCCTTTAGTATTTTTTCCCTTCCCAGTTAAGGTATAGCCTGTCATTGCTGCATAGCCCCTTGTTTGACCATGCTCCTCCTCCTTTCCCTATAAAGCTGTACCCCTCTTCCCTGCACCAACCCATCAGCCATTCATTGAATTCAGTGATTCTCCTTTTTCTGGCTGTACTAGCCCTGGGGACTGGGATTAATTTAGAAAAAGCCAACATGTTTACCGATTCCCCACACGACCAAGCTATGTTCCTGAATCTCTCCAGAACCACCTTCACTTCTTCCCCAGCTAAGTCGTTGGTACCAATGTGTAACACCAGGTCTGGTTTACTGCCTACCTCACTTAGCAGCTCCTTGACATGAGTAGTGATTTCCTTGCCTCGATCCCTGGTCTGCAAGCTACTATTGTCCTATTTCGTGGGTCTTCCCTTCTTCCCCATTTTATACCTTTAATAACTGAGTAACCAAAGACTATTATTTTTGTGTTCCTAGGGTGTCCATTCCCTGCTACCTTGTCCTCCATTCCGATGCTCCTATCTCCTGCCTTTATTTCATCCTGTTCCTTACCTTCTGTTGTTGTGCTCGTTTTAGTGCCCCCCCATCTCTGTATCCTTACCCCTTGTAGTCTCCCCTTAGCAATCTTTACTTCTGCTGCACCTTCTACCATCTTGCTGGTAGGTCGACCTTTGCACTCCAGCCCTTTCGTCTGGTTTCTCTTCCCTTTTGTCTTACCCGCGCTCTCCCTTTTACTCTCCCTTTCAACCATGGTTTCTGCATCCTGCTTGATGCCAGGAGCAGATAGTTCATCCTCCCCTGTCCCCCCTTCTCCTCCATCGCCTCCTTTGTTTTTTTGTGCCCCCTGCTTCCCCTTCCCCCAGCACCTCATACCTATTGGAAGTAGGTACCTAGAATGTTGGGCTCTTTAGTGCTTCTTTTATTCTTTTTGAGTTAACTTTTCTCTGTCCCCTCCTTCCATCATCTGCCACTCTTTTCTCCTGATTCCATTATTTCCAAGAATGATGCTTTGCTGGTTCATTCCATGACCTTGTGTATCATCCTGTCTTTCTTTCTTGTACCTCAATATGTTGTTTCGTTCTGCCTCAAATCCTTCCCTTGTAGTCCTGTGGTAATCCTGTCTCCTTGCACCTAGCATACTCTCTAGTATCTCATTAAGCCATCTTATTTCATTCCTTAAAATGTTGTACCCCGGGCATCCTTCTAACCTCCATAGTGTTTCCATGAACACTGCAGCTTCACTTGTGTTACATCCTACTATCCTTCCCCTGCTGCCCTGCTTTGTTAGCCATTCCCCTTCTACTCCCCCCTACAGTTCCCCTCTTCTGTTTTTGTACCTCACATGTTGTCCTAGTTCCTATTACAATTCAGGATAGACTTTCTGTGAGAAAACAAAATGGCCAAAGGCTTTAAGGAGCAAGTTTAAATAATATTGAAGATTTTAACTTACTATTTCTGAATACATTTTATAATGCATTGTTGTACTGTCTAAGTAGTTTGTTCTTTGTTCAGATATAATTGATTTTTGCATTTTGGTGAACTATACAGCACCCAGAGCCCTGGGATAGGGAAATTTAAAAAGAAACTTGTCTTGTCTTACCTTACTATGACCCCATGGTTCTTGGTGGAAATTATCCATTTCTGTGAACTCATCCTGAGCATGCCACTATGGATATCTTACACTTCTCCTTTACATGCCAAAGCATGTGGCTTCTTACAACCGCCATCAAAACCAAATGCTAATATCTGCTGAAATCGCAACAACCAAAATGACTGGTTTCTCAGGAATGGCCTAATGTTAATAGCCAAGCTTGCCAGCCTGGGAAGAAGGAAGGAAGGAACAAATGAACTGGGTTTAATATTGAGCCTCTCATATACACTACATCCCAAAGTGTTTTGCAATCCCAGAACAACTGGCAACAGCCATTAGGTGCACATAAAATGTGGAGTGAAGGTCAGTGGCTAACAGTGAGTTAAGCACATGGATATTAAACTAGCTTAGTCACAGAGTAAATAAATGGCAGTTGTGAGATTCAACCTCGGTCTCTGAGTCCAAAGGTTCACTGCTCTGTGCTCCCTTCTCAGTGCTCAGAAACAAAGTCACCCACCAATCTCTGGGTAATGATCCCTCTTTCAGACTGTCCTTCAGATATAATATGTGGATGCAAGATACTATATAACATTGTCTTAGCCACCTCTGTGGTGCTAGGAGGTTTGGGACTGCTCTGGCATGCTGGTAAACCAGGCTTATACCTCATCCTGGGTAATCAGGACTGGATGCCAGCAGGGAAGGTACAGTGCTTCCATGTAAATGTTCTCTTCCCGGGAGATGGATTTAGTCCTTTGCCCTCACAGAGCAATTCCTGGTTGGGGCTTGGTAGAGATACTGCTAGTGACATGAGTGACCACACATTTCCTGTCACTCCCCCAGCATGGAGAGTTCACACACTGACTCAGAGGAAGGATGACAAGGACAAAAATCTGGGAAAAACCTTCACATCTACTAGCCACGGAGAATGGAAGACTCCTCCTGGTAATGTTATGGATTGACTATCTTGAACCTGGCCTGAAGTACACTGTAAGGGGAAGCTAAAAATAAGGACCCCACCTGGGGCCACAGGCTGTTGGGCAAGATGCTGTGGCTAGATGGGAGTCTGTGCCACCTGGGATAGAGACCCTGGATGGGATTTATAGGATGGTACCAACAAAAGAAAGTCACATTGGTAATAAAGAAATTCAATATAAAAACATATTATAATGTATGGTGAGTCATTATTACTGCTAAAAAGCGGCAAAATAATTTCTTGATAATCCCATTACTATGACATAAGTGGTTATAAACCTCTCTTGAGTACGTCATAGCGATGGCATTACAAATGGAGACCATATGCGCATGCATGTACCTTTTTGCTCGCACTCTGACAGCCTTCCCAAAACTAGCACAGCAGCAAGAAAATGTCCCAGAACATTCGCGGTGGTGCCAAACATAAGAAACCTTCATTTGTTCTGACAGTTTATGGGGACCATACACTATAAAATATAATGTATGGTCCCTCTATCGTTAACCGGTTTGTGTAACATCTCGAGGTTGCCATGGTGATGTAAACCTCTCGAGCTTCACTCTCGAGGTTTACTTGGTCATCCTGGCAACCTCTCATTGGTGAACAAACCGGTTAACAATAGAGGACCATACATTATCCTTTATGTTTCAATGGTTGTGCCAATGTTTACCTAACAGCAGTCTATGGATCACTGTCAAGATTTGTTACTTCATGCTCTAAACTCATTATACAGTAAACTAACAATATGCTTGCTCTTATCTTTTCAAGTTTTGAAACTTATCAAAGCTTAATTGTTCCTTAGACTAACTTCATGTCTGCTATTTGGACGATTCAAGATGGCCAATAAATTGACTCCAGTGACCCAGGTTCAGGAATGACCTTGGGTTATCGGGGGTCGGCCTGGGGGAGGTGGGCAGAGCATCCAGTGGGATGCTCACCACCTTCAGAGGGGTTTATGGGGGCAACATAGGTGTGCCTGTTTGCCTCATTGCCGGTAGAAATGCTCCTGAAGTGAGTACCGAAAGGGGAGGTCGCTGGTAGGTGCTTGATGGCAGTGTGCTTCTGCTTGTCATCCATCTGGACTTCCGTCCTTGTACCAGCACACTTGAGAGGTGGGAGCTACAAAGGGGGGAAAAACATGGGATCTCGGTGGGAGGGTCACTTGCGGGGAATGGGGGCTATACAAATAATAGAAAAAAAAGATTTGGAAATGCAAGCCACCAAAACAGATTTTATTACTGGTTCATCACACACTTTTACGATATGTAACTTCTCAATAGACATACTTGTATAACAAAAGGAGCTCTTTTCAATACAGTATGATCGATATTAAATCTTTTTAATATCTTGTGGCGTCTAAAGGAATAAAATGTCTAATTTAGACCTCTTTTCAATTTATTAATTCTGATGTATTAATTTTCTTTATACTACTGGATACTGCCCAGCATATTTAGAACAGATTTATGATTATTTACAAATGACCACATAGATATTAAATAAGTAACCTTTTTTTTTTAATTCTATTTTGGCTCTCGAGCCAGGTGGCGATGTACCACATATCAATCAATCAATCAATCAATCAAAATCTTTATTTATTCAGGCGAACATCATTGAGCATAGCTCATTTACAAGATGGACCTGAGTGGTCATAACAATAAAAGGTTACAAATTGTACACAAAAACATGATACTGAATAAGCACAAATACAATCATTTATGAATGAGACAGATATACAAATATTTACATATATACAAGGCAAAATGACAATAAACCTAAAACCTATTAAAGGAAACAAACAGTTTAGTAGGGATAAGGCTTGGATAGTGGGACTTGGGTGGGCATATATGTATGAAGTTTGATGGAGAACGAGCTAGAGGAACGATAGAAGAATAGGGGAGCTTTAAAAGGGGTGGAGGAGAGGGGTGTGGGAGGAGTGGGGGTGTGGGAGGACTAAGCCTTGTGGAAGCAGTTGCATGAATCTGGGAATAGGCTGGTGTACAGCTTTTTGAAGGATGTTAAAGGAATCAGGGTATCCAGTTTCAATGTCTTTTGAAGAGAATTCCAGATAAGTGCCAGGGAATAGCTGATTGCAGCTCTTCCATACCGGGTGCAGGTGATAGGAATCTTCAGCATGATCAGTTTATTGATCCTCAGTGTGTAAGGCCTGGATGTGATCCGGTTGAAGCAGTCTGAGATGTAGGAAGGGAGTTTGTTTGTCAGAGCTTTGTAGATCCAGATAGCAGCATTTTTATTTCTTCTTTGTTGCAGGGATGTCCAACTGACTGCATTGTAGAGAGAGCAATGATGGGTGCTGGAGGGAAGGTCTGTAATGAATCTAATAGCTCTATGATACAAAGTGTCTAATTTGTTTAAATGGGAGAGGAGCAATGACCATAGAGAAGTCAGCATAATCAATGAGGGACAGGAATGATGCTAGGATTAATCTTTGTTTGGAATCTCTGGTCAGGTAGTGTTTGATCCTATAGAATAGACCAAGTCTTTGTCTTAGCTTTTCAGGAGCTCTTCAATGTGGGTAGTATAGTCAAGTTTATTGTCTATCCATACTCCAAGATATTTGAATTTGTCTACATATTCCAGATTTTCACCAAGGATGGTAGAGAGTTGTGGGAGGGTGAATGATGGGACAGTGGAAGAGCAGTTCTTGGTGGCAAGAACATAGCTTTGGTTTTCTTGGCATTTAGTAGTAATTTCTTTTCGAATAGGTTGTGCTGAAGGAGGGAGAATTCAGACTGTAGAAGCTCACAGGCTTTTGATGGTGAGGATTGCTGACATATAGTACAGTGTCATCTGCAAAAGGTGAATATTAGATTGTGAGAGATTGGAGTCAATATTGTTGATGTAAATGGCAAAAGGATGGGACCCAGGATGGAGCCTTGCGGCACACCTCTTTACGTAGTGGTTTAGAGGTAGATAGATCACCTTCATTTTTACCAGTTGTAATCTTCCGGAGATAGCATCTGAACCATTTCAGAGAGAGTGAGTCAAGGCCTATGGAGTTCAGAGAGGAGATTAGAAGTTCATGATCCACAGTGTCAAAGGCTTTACTTAGATCCAGAAACACAGCACAGGTATTATTCTTTTGTCTAAGGCAGTCTGCCAATCATTTGTGACTTTGCTAATGCAGAGATGGTGCTGTGCATAGATCTAAACCCAGATTGAGCTGGATTAAGGAGATTGTTGGTATCAAGGTAGGCAGTTAACTGAGAGTTTACCAGCTTCTCAAGCATCTTGGATAGTACTGGTAAGATGGAAATGGGCCTATAATTGTTGAGGTCCATGGGATCACCTGCCTTAAGTAATGGAAACACTTGAGCTGTCTTCCATATTGAGGGATAGAACCAGTGGCAAGTGACAGATTGAAGAGGTGGGTGAGGGGGGCGGCTAAGGCATGCAGTGCTACTTTTAGAAAGTAGGGATCCAGGGAGTCTGCACCTGCACTTTTAGTTGTATCAAGCTGGAGTAGAAGGTCTTCTACTTCTTTTAAGAGTATTGATTTGAATGAGAATGTGGAAGCAACCTTTTGTCCCTCAGTAGATTGTAGGTTTAGTGATAATCTTAATAGGTTTGCAGGTGAGGAGTCAAAGCCAGGCCAGCTGTAGTGAAATGATCGTTAAAGGCATTCAAAATATTTTGCTTGTCAGTGATTTCAATACTATTTAGGTGAATTTTGGGTGGTAAGATAGGGGTAGAAGTTTGACCTAGGATCCCCTTTATGGTACCCCAGAACCTGGAAGGGTTGTGATAGGAGGCATCCAATTCAGCTGTGTAGAAAGGCAGCCTTGGCATTTCTTACTTGTTTTGTGCAGGAGTTTCTGGCTTTTCTGAATTGAAGCCAGTCATTTGGATCCTTTGTCTTTCTTGCCCTTTTCCAGAGTTTGTCTCTGGCAAGATCATGGATTTAAGGTCAGCAGAGAACCAGCGACAGGATTTGAGTTTGGTTCTGACACTGGTGAGGGGTGCATGTGAATTGAGGGCACTTATGATTATATCATTTAAGATTTGAAGAGCTGTCTCTATTGAGGCTGTGAGATAGAATTCTTGCCAACGTGTGGTGTGGCACAGATCATGGAATATCCTGAAATATTAAAGTTCTTTTTGACCTTCGTGGGAGGAATTTTGCAGGATTGGGTGGCTTGATTGTTGATCTAATGGCAGCTATGGGACAGTGGTCACTTATGTCACTGAATAGTACTCCAGCATGGGGATAATGATGAGGCTTATTTACCAACATAATGTCTAGGAGTGTGCTGTTGAGATTATTCTTTGGGTTAATCCTTGTTGGTTCTTTGATTAATTGAGTGAATCCATAACTGTCACAGAAGGTTACTAGGGGTGCAGATGCATTAGTTAGCCAATTTAAGTTCAGGTCTCCTAAGATGATGGTGTCTTCAGGGCCTAGATTAAGTATAGATCCTAGGTGGGATAGGAGTTTGAGACCTGCAGAGGGGCCTGTCAACCAATCAGTTGAAAGGATGATGTGTTGGGAAGAGTTATTTTAATTGACAAGCATTGAATTCCTTTGGTTGTGATGTAGAATTGAGGCAGGATGCAGAGATGTTTGCTTTGACATAGATGGCTACCCCACCGCCCCTGGATAGATGGTCAGATCTGAAGAGCTGGTAGTTGGGAAGGTTTATTTCACTGTCTTTGCTGCAGATTTGAGCCATGTTTCAGATATAACCAGAAAGTCAGGTAGGGTGTGTGCAACCCAGGCCTGTATTAATGAGAACTTTTTAGGAGGCTGCAGGCGTTGATGTGAAGAAAACTCAAGCCATTTATGGAGGCTAGGTCAGATGGAGATAGAGCTTTCAGTGGGGCCAGGGTTGATTTCAACAGTGCCAACACAGATCAGCAGAAAGAAGATTAGCTTGATGAGGGCATAGCGATAGGAGTAATGAGTAGTCAGACAGTTTTTTTCTTCTTGCTTGGGATCCAATGTATAGTGGGTGATGATCCTGCTGCATGGTTATAGATTTTATCATAGAGTACCAGCTTAATGGACAGGCATAGGGAGTAATTGTAGTGCCAGTAAGGTAGCAGGGGGATTGAGGAGTTCTGAACTGGTTGTGAGCCTTTTTGTGGGGTTCCCCAAGGATTACTATGCAGAAGCAGTAATATATGTATGTAGGGTTTAGGGGCATCCACTGGGGACAGTAGAGGGGGACAGTGTTGAGTGGTCGCCCTAAACACCATGGCATGGGTTCCAACAGTTATCTCTTCTGGATCCAAGGAAGGTGAGAGGCAAAGCAGCAATAGTAGGCGCAGTAGCATGGTGGAGGGTAGGAAAGGGTTAAAGAAACTAAGGTGATGTGAAGAAATGAGCTCGGGAATTGGCTAGGAGATTAGCTATGGCCGGGGATAAGAGATTCGGCGGGAAGGTGTGTATAAAACAACACCCTGGACATATTTTTCCCCAGACTCACAATCCTCAACTCCCCCACCAGCAATCTACCTTTTAGCTGTCTGGGTGGGTGGCCCATGGCTTACGCATCTTGGAAAGACTCCCTGAGGGGAGAGCCCAAGATGAACCCTGTAGTCTTGTCCGAATCTTAGGCTTGGCATCTTTTTGGCACAGGATAGGAGTCGGCCCTTGAAGCTTTATGCTGTGCTTCTTCAAGGGAAGTTGGACATTGTGTGCATTGCTTCCCAGGTGGAGTGAATGAGCAATGACATCCTGGTACATCGGACATGCTCCCACACCCGACCTGCCAATGTTCACCTCTTCCACCAATCCCAGAATCTTCTTTGGTCCCTGGTTCACCCACCCCCAGGCAACCACCCAGGGGTCGCTATATTGCTGAGCTTTGAGATCCTCCCTCACTCATTTCCCAGAGGAGAAGAGCAGTCCATTGGACACTTATCCTCCTTCCCCCAGCAATCCCTCTAATGCTCCGAGTTCATTTCTGAATCCAGATCATCAGTGTTGCAAGCTGCAGCGCTACCACTGCACCAGCAGGTCAGCCCATTAATTAAGCAACCTATCTGGACACAGTCTGGAATTATCTATAGTTGATACTAAAAAGGAAAATATTAAATCTGAAATGTGGAAGCGTGTATTTTATTGATTTATTTATCAGTTATTCATTGCTTTCTCATTTTTTCACCAGGAAAAACACATCTTGTTTCTAGCTATGTCCTAAGTGTGGATTATTTGGGCCTCTTATACTGGTGGGAGAATATTGGCCAAGATACTGGGAAAGATTCCCTACTCTTCATGGCAGAAATATTACCATGATAACTTAACTGTCTGGTTTGTGACCATTTTTTTATTTGGTAAGCAAGGTACCAGTTTATGTTATACCAGAAACAGATTAATTATGTACTGTAGAAATAGAATGTCAAATTAGAATGGCACTAGTGGGGGTGTACAGCTAAATTTGGAAGGTTGTGCCTGCAAATGTATGACAAAAATGTGGAAAAATCTGACCTGGCTCTTCCCTATGTAAGGGGTAGAAAATGCGTCAGGTATCTATCAGATTTGGTGTTTTTCATGAGTTTTCTGTTTGTCTTCTTTTTGAGTCTCCTGAGAACATAAGGCATATATGATATATAAATTGCAAAAAAACTTCATTGATGATCCAATTAGGGTTAAAGAGACAAAAGTATGAAATGTGGTGTTAGGATTCCAACTCACTTCTCATTTTCTAGATAAAGAGCATAAAGAGGGTGTGTAATGCCTTGAGTGTTCTCATAAGCCTACTGCTCATCACATTCCATCTGTAAATAAGGTCAGATGTGTACTGTCTATGACAATGTGGTGAGCATTAGGCTTGAGTACACCAAGACACATCCCACACGTGCTGTGCTGCCGGGAGGGGGTTAGAGTTGGAAACCCTAATGCCATATTTCCTTACTTTTGTCACTTTAACCCTAACTAGAACATTAACAACATTTTTTGCAATTTATTTCCTTCCTTTTTTAGATAGTATACTGTAATTGTATCCTTATTTGCCTTTGGGAGTGTGGGGCCTTCATCCCTCCATAGTTGTGTAAATGTATATGGACCCTGTGCTTCCATTTATAGGACAACAGTGACCAAATTGTCAGCATAGCCATCTTATTAGCCCACCTCATGTACCGGGTACAGAAAATTTTCGAATCCCTGCCAAAATGTAATTCCGCACAACTGCAATGCCATTCCACACCACAAATGTGAAAACACATTTTGGCTGGGATTTAAAAAAATGACAGCCATGACATACATGAGGTGGGGTAATAAGAAGGCTATGTTAAAAATTTGGTGTCAAAATATTTAAAATTTCCAAAGTTACGAGCATGCGTAGCAAAATTGCAATGAATGGGCATAACTTTGCCATTTTTACATATTTTGACCCCAAATTTTGAAAATAGCCTTCTTATGACCCCACCAAATGAACAAGGGCAGAATAATTTTCCAAATCCTGCCCAAAAGGTGAATTTGCCAAGTGACCACAAAATCACTATTCAGGCAGTAGTTGCATAATGATAGTCATATTGTTCATGGGGTGGGATCCCCAAAAGACCATGTTGAAAATTTGGTGTCAAAATATCAAAAAATGACTTAGTAATGCATAAACGTTGAAAACCCCCTTTGAAATACACTGAACCGCATTTACCTTAGTTTCTCATATTGCAGTTGCCGGTTCCAGCAGCAAGACGTGTCTTTGATAGAAGAGTGGATCTTGAACCTGGGACCTGTTCAGGTAAGTGAGGGTGTTTGGGGTTGTACTGGACATGTGTGGTGGTGGATGCTGAGTGGGAGGTGGGGGTGGGGGCTGATTGGTGAGGGACCATTTTATTTTGCAAAAAAACATTGTGGGACTGTTTCTCTTTTATTACTGGGACAGACAGTGATGGGGGTTGGGGGATGCCACTTGACACCAGGGACATAAACATTACAACAGGGATGGTGATCAGAGAAGGGGGGGAGGGATCACTGGACTATTAATGAAATTTATATTTAACAATGGGGATGGCAATTGGCAGATGTGGGGTGCCACTAGACACCAGGGAAAACATCCTATTACAATGAACAGTGGCTGGGGGGGTGCCACTAGACACCGTGGAAATATTTTTCTCTTTTGGTGACAGTAATCGGAAAGGTGTGGGGTACCACTAGACACCAGGGAAAACATTATATTAGGAGCAATGATCAGCGGGTGGGGGGTGCAACAAGACAACAGGGAAAGGAGACAGGATTACTGGGATGGCAACTAGCAGGTGGAGGGGTGCCACTAGACACCAGGGAAATATTTATGTCTAACAGGGACAGCGATCTGAAGGGTGAGGGGTTCCACTAGACATAAAGGAAAGAAGACATAAATACGGGGATCAGGGGATGGCAATCGGTGGGTGGGGGTGCCACTAGACACCAGGAAACATTACACAATGCCAGGGATGGCAATGGAGTAGGGGAGCACCAGTAGACACCACAGAAACAGTGGCTCATGGCTCACACTGCTGCCCACAGCACGAGTTCCAGCTGTGGCTGCAGAAGTCAAGAAATTCCCATTGTTCTCATATAGTACAGGGAATGCAGATCAAGGACTCCTCTCACTAAGCTGAGCACCCTGGATTATGGGTGCCCAGAAAAGGTATCAGTGGATCATATTTTTAAAAGCAAACAGCAGAATCTAGCCAAATTGGGCTCTTTACGCTAGGTCCTGGTCTTTGTTTTTTAAAATATAGCAAATGTATGTATATTTTGCAGGCTTGTTAGTTTGTGGAAAAAAACAAGATGATTGATAGCATGGCACAAAAAAATGTTTTGTGCCCTGCCATGCAAGTGGCGCAAAATCAAAAATGCACATTTGCAACATCAAATTTTTAATTTTGCACCAGAACATTATCTCAAAAACCTTACTGTGCATGCCAGTTTGGAAAACGCTAAATTTTAAAGCCTTATAACTCTGGAACCCTTTAATATTTTTTTTTCACCAGATCTATCAAAGGCATTACCTTAGGACATGACACATGTCCCCTGCAAGTTTTGGATATAAATATCATCCCATGTAGGCAGTAGGGGAGCGCAAAAAAAAAAAACATGTCAAGTATAGGAAAAAAGTTAGACACTTACAAAAAATGACACATGCAGATCTCAGAAACCTCACAAACTGCCATCACAAAAATGTCCACAGATCAAGACCTTGCCTCTTTGACAACACATGCAAAATGTCAGCTCATTTCATCAAAGGGTGCCAAAAATATTAATGTGCTAAGTTAGGAGTTTAACATTAAACACCCGACTCAATCCTAACTATAGTGGTGATACCGTGCCACTATAATATGATGTTTTTTCCTTTGATTAATTTGTCATGTTTCCTACTGTCTTTTTGGAGCCTTATTCATTTGCTTCTTTTTGACCAAATGTTCTCATCATGTGAATAATGATTTGTAAATATGTATATTTGTTTATTTATATGGTGTTTGTGATTTATTTTCAATAAAAAGTTCCACTACTCTTATTATATATCCCAGAATATCTGAGAGATGTTTTTCGAGCGGATGTGAAACATTTCTTCAAATCAGGCATCCTCTTTGTCCCACAAAACTTTCTATCAACAACAGTAAAAACAGTATGTACTGACTTCATAACTTTTCCAGGGTGTCCTCCCGCAGATATACAAGATGTACTACTACTATTGCAAGATAATAATGCCTATATATATATGTGGAACATTACATAGTTATGGGTATAAAGTAGACTGAGGGTAAAATGATCCTTTAAACATAGAGCTATAGAAGAAAGAGTGTGTTTGAGGCCTACCTGCTCAACAGTAATAAAAACTCAAGACCACTTTTTATTTGAATGCCCTTTTACTAAAGAATTTTGGAACTCTCTAGCGACTATCTGGAAAGAACCTATCTTTTCAAACCCTAATTTGGAATGTGTAGTTCTGGGAATATTTCATCCGAAATAGAAGAAATTTATTTCTAGTATGTTGAAGTTGATATTTGCTGTGTATAAATATAATTTGTTGCAAGCTTGGTATGCTCTGTCAGAACAAAAGAAGCATCTCTCTTTTTAGTGGTAGTGAACAGGTCACAAATACACAGAAACAGATATGCCAGACAGAGTTACAATGCCTGTCATTTTAGCTGTTTAGATGTTATTTAAATGCCTGTCCTGGCTTATAAAGGGAGGTTCTTCAGTTGCATACAGTTAACCCATTAAAGTACGTTTCCAAGATTTTTCTCCACTATTTGGGCTTCATAGCTCATTACCTTAGGACAGCGGTAGCTCATTTCTGTAAGAAGTTACATTTTTCAGCAAGTACTGTAGTTTTTGGGAAGGAAGGGATGGAAAATAAAATTGAAGCCATGGCCAGCCGATTCCTTTCACTTTCCAGTCTGCCTGCTCCACCCCTGCCCTCCAACGTTTTGTGACATCTAACCAGGGAGAACACGGGGGCTCACCCCATTAAAGTCTATGGGGCTCATTTTTAAAACATTTTTACAGAAGTTTATGCAACTTTTGATAAAAATGAAAACCACCACTCAACTAATAGGACCATTAGTTGAGCGGTGGCTTTAATTTTTTTCAAAGGCTGCATAAACTTCTGTAAAAACATATTCAAAACAAGCCCCACAGACTTCAATGGGGTGCGTCCCTCCACTCTCCTTGGTTAGACGTCTGTGAAGACCACTATCAAATCTTTGAAATTTACTTTAAGGCTCTCCCACTGTCTCCTGCTGTGATTTGTAAATAATGTTTATTAACCAGAATTAAGAAATAATCACTGGGTAAGTGTGTTTTCCTTTCTTGTTTTGTCAATTGTTGACTTACTAACGTGATTTATGTATGATTTTTGGGACAGCTTTGTAAGAGCAATGCATTTTTTATATTGATTTGTAATATGATTCTCCTCTCCCCATGCCTAAATAACTACTTTATAGCTAAGCCAATCTGGTGGTCCCGTGGTGCTAGAATCCTATGTGATGTTTGGCCACATCCTTAATAAGGACCTTCCCCAGTCATTTTAACATTCATGCATAAAATTCCCCTTCCTGCATTGATTCTTGTTTTGTATTTCTGTAATGTTCTCTGCAAATTAGTTTTTGCATTCTGAGCTGCTGAAAACTGTGTCATGCACCAGTGCTTCTACACTAAGCCCGGTGTTGCTGCAGACCCTGGGCTGTGCTGGTGACATCACTGTATGGAGAAGGAGTGAATCACATTGTGCTGTACAATGAAGGTGCAGTGGTTTCACTAGAGAAAACTTTCATAACTTAGTGTACATACTATCTTCAGCATTGTTCCCCCTTCCTCAAGACACCCCATTATCAATGCAATATGCCAACTCCAGTGGTTATAAAGTGGATTTATTTCGTGCCTCAGTAGCAAAGCACAGTGAATTAGAAAGAATTGTTGTAAACTGAGACAGCACACTGCCAGTTTTTTCATCTGTGTTTAATGCCTTTGTAATCTGTACTAAGTAATGCCTCCCTGTATACCTCATAGCATTTGTCACTGAAATGTTGGATATAAACACAACATGTAGGGAAATGAGAGGCACTGGTCTTAATAATGTGGGACAAATTATCAGACAGAGGCACATTCAGAAAACTGGGAGTTACCCTTGATCACACTGTAGACACTATCTGAATACCCTTACAGTGGAGTGCTAATGATGACACCCTTTGATGCTTTTGTCCTTGAATTACCAGATAACTACAGCTGTTAATGAGATGTCAATCACACCAGGTCATCTGGAATATTGAGAGAGAGTGGCATAAGGACTAAAGACTACTACTATAAGGACATTTTAACTTCATTTTCAGCCAAGGAAAATGTACACTATTCAAGATGGACAAGTAGAGAGTAAGGTACACTAGCCCTTGTCAATTTGCACTAGGTCTTGGGCTAGTAAAATAATCTTGAAATTGACCCCTGCCTCTCCTGGTAGCAGTAAACACACTACCAAACCACAACAACAAAAAATCCCTTAACAAACGTTTTCACAATTCTCAATAGGGATTTTTAAAAATCCTTAAAAATCCCTTGACTAATCTGGCACTACTACTATAGTATGCACAAAAGTTATGGAAGTTTTTCCTAGTGGTACTGCTGCACTGTCATTGCACAGCATAGTGTGATTCACTCCTGCTTCATACAATGACATCAGCAGGAGCCAGCAGCCCAGCCGCTGAACAGCAAAGGCAAGTGCAGCAGGGCTAAAAATCAATTCAAAATATGTAAAGAAGAGTAAACCTTTGACAAAACTAACACATGCACACAACTTTTGAGGTACATTACTGCACAAAATAACTGTAAGAATATTTTTTTTTGACCATCGGGGAAGGTCCTCTTTAACATCTAGTGGAACATCCCCTCCCTATCTCCATTTTCTTCCCTTACTGTTAACAGTGGTGCTGTGCTCTGACAAACTCTACCCCCTGTTGAAAAAAACATTGTGACCTGCAAGGTTCCAACACTGCAACAACTGCTTTCAGTAGTTCTACTGTAGCAGGGGCCATTGCACCATGTGTCTGGGGAGTGAGGTTGCTAGGTAACTGCTGTGCATACAGTAACACAGTACCTCTGTGCATACCAGCACTTATCAGGTCAGACTGCTCTGCTCTTTGCCATCTGCTGGTGCGCTGACATGCTATGGCAGGAAAAGACTTGAGACCCCTTTCTCTACAGCACAAAGGAGCACAATCCAGAAATGTACCAGAAAGTGACTGCAAATGTAGCCTCCCCTCATGTACTACATTTGTGTTTGCCTCCGCCTAACCCTGCCTGCCCACAGATATCCCCATAGAGCCTGGATATCAGGACAAACAAAGTATTCCAAATTACACATAACCCTCATGCAAAGCAGCTTGTGAAGTATCTGCAAATGATATTTATATTTGTTTTACCACAAAGAAAATCATTTGTGAGTTATTCCTTTTCAAGAAGGTCCTAGTTAGGGCAATCAACATCCATTTTCATCAAATCCAACAGTCTGACCTAGTTCCTGAGAATGATGCAAAAATTAAATATACACAGAGACCTATACATTGCAATCATGCTTCAGAGCAGAAAGAATGAACATGTGCATGTGGTCATGTGGCTGTCAAGTAATGATTTGAAAATGTTGCAGCTAACAAAGTCTCCAAATCTACAGTAGCAGCAATTGACATGGTCAGATAGTTCCTGAAATGTCTGGGATATCTCTAGAGAAATACCCAGCCTACATGCAATTCTGCTGTAGGGACACCAGAGAGAACCTCTTTAGAAATACTGTGAAATATCTGGAAAAATAAGACCATGTCTATTGCTGCAACTGTAAGGGCATTCTGTAACTTGTTTAAGAAAGTAGGGGCAAGATAGCTGAAAGCTGATTTGCCATTAGAAGTACCATACTTTGAGGCATTGACATAAATTACATTGTGGCTCCTGAGTCTGTATGAGCAAACTGTCACTCATACAGTACAGTCTGCATTAAACGTATTGTGTAGCCAGTTTGCAGCCTAGTCCTTTTTTATCACTGCAGTGAGTTGACAACTAGTTGTTTTTTTTGTTGTTGTTTTTTTTTTTTTTTCAGCTATAGAATGTGACTTTCAGCTGAACGTGTTCTCAGGCAACTCATTCAGGGCCCACAATAAGTTCAATGTGAACTGTACAGTGTACTTCCCATGATACTTTGCATTTGTGAAGCACTATATGTGTAATTTGGTATTTCTTTGAAACTTTTCTTTAATTTTTTTTACAATGCTCTTGCGGGGTAAATCTTGCTTTAGCACGTTTGCTGTGATGTTCATCACTTTTAAAAATTGTTCTTCTAGTTTGGGCTATGTCCCAAATAAGTGAGATCACAAGGCAGGTTCTTTCCTCCTCCTGGGCTAACAGGAGACCCAGACATAGAGACTAATGCCTGTGCAGCTGTGTGTTATGAGGATTTTTAATCCATAAACCCCGACAGCGAAGCTTAAGGGGTCTTATGAGATTATCACACACCGAGGGTGTGGGAAAAAATCCTCACAAAACAAACTTTGCATAGTCATTCTTTTTAGGGCTGCAGCCCTATTGCGTCAGCTCTAAAAATGAGCTGCAGGATTCAGACCGTGGAACACTACCTTTGGAGTTTTCAAATGATCCTTCCACTATTTTGCAGCCCTTCAATTTAACCCTTGCAGTGCTGCAGACTAAACATCTGTGCAGAGCTCAGTCAAATAGATTAATTCTAGTGTTTTTGGCAGCCTTGTAGTTCTTCAGTGAGTACAAGAAACACTTTTTCTTTTCACTCTAACTTGGTAAGCAGCATTTATAGAGCTACTGCAAGACAGATAACAGCACCTAACTGCAGAGTAGTCTCAAATTACATGCTTGGTCATCTTTTGCAGTGTGTGTGCGTGTGTGTGTGTGTGTGTGTGTGTGTGTGTGTGTGTGTGTCAATGATTTACAGTACTTTTGAAACATAGCAGAAGATTACATCAGAGAAGCTAATTAACACCAGTATGCTTTTAGCTGAGAAGCCCCTGAAGGGCAAAGTTTATCAAGAATTATCAACAAGTAGAGAGCGCTTCTCACATTAATTTGAAACTGTCTCAGTAAGTTTCAAAAAGGCATTCTACTGATAGAAAAACCTTGGGATACTATTCTCCCTAATACATGTAAGATGAGCTTACAACTTTTATTGCAAGTGTCCTTGTGTTTTAAAGAGCACAGTCAATGAAAGGCAAAATGCTGAAATGAGGCCTAATTGCAAGTTGAAATTAAAATAAAATGATACATATATCTAGATATACATATATGTGTGTGTGTAATATATATATGTAATATATATATATATATTTATGCAATAGGTGTGGAGATAAACAGTGTGATAAATCTGTGTATCTGCACTACTATGTGTATAAATGCAAAATGTAACATTTATACACATAGTAGACACGTCATCTTAAGTTATCACCACAGTAGACACATCATAGCATCGGCTGGCAACCCAGAAAAATGAAGACAGATGGACTTGTTAGAAAAAAATATATATATATTCTCGTGCCACTCTGTCAATTGCATGCCATGAAGCAAACAGTAACGGTGGAAAAAGGCAGTTAACATAACTTGAGCAGTCCACATTTCAACCCACTCAAAACCCATTATCAACAACACCACCATCCAATGGTAGCCAGAGTCAAAAGGGCAAGGCAAAAGAGGCAAGGTTAGAGGAATGGTCAAATGTATGGCAGCTTAGATTCAATGCTAAGAAGTGCAAGGTAATGCACCTGGGAAACAAAACCCAGGGGAAGAGTACACAATGGGGGGTGAGATACTAACAACAACAAAAATGGAAAGGGACCTGGGAGTAGTCATATCAGATGACCTAAAGACGGGCAAGCAATGTGAGAGGGCAGCAAGGAGGGCTGGGGGGATACTGGGATGCAGAGAGAGAGGCAGCACCAGTAGAAAACAGGAAGTTATTATCCCTCTGTACAGACAGCTGGTGAGACCCCATCTGGAGTATTGTGTGCAGTTCTGGAGACCCAATCTCCGCAAAGACATAGACAGGATGGAAGCTGTCCAGAGGAGGCAACTAAAATGGTGCAGGGTCTGCACGGAAGACATATGAAGAGAGACTTAAGGAGCTTAATATGTATAGCCTCGAGGAAAGAAGGGAGAGGGGACATGATAGAAGCGTTCAAGTACCTCAAGGGAATCAACAAAGTCCAAGAGGGTAGCATCTTTCAAAAAGAGGTGTGCAAGAACAAGAGGCACAATTTGAAAATAGAAGGGGCGGCTCAGGTAATTAGAAGTATTTTTTACAGAGAGGGTTGTGGGTGCATGGGCGGCCTTCGAAGGAGGTTGTGGAGTCAAAATCAGTGGTGGAATTCAAGCATGCATGGGATAGTCAAAGGCAGTTCTGGGGGTTGGGGGTAGGTAGAAGTAGGCTGCTGGTTAACTAGGATCTGCAGCTTATCCAGTAGGTAGGGAAATGGGCAGACTGGGTGGGCCAAGCGGTCCTTATCTGCCGTCAAATTCTATGTTTCTATGTTTCTAAAACTAAAATAAATACTGTCAAAAAAATAAATGAAAAATACATATAAATTTAATGAAAAGCAATGACAGACAATAAGGCAAATAGTAGCTTTAGCTTGGAGCTTCAGGGATACTGACACAAATCGAGATGGATACTGACCCCCTTGAGGACCCAGCAAGTGTCAGTCAGCAGGAACCGCAAACCGGAAGTGCTTCCGTAACAGCAAGTACAAGCAAAACAGCAAAAATAGACCTGTTAGAGATTGATAACTACATAGACAGGGCAAAAAATGTAAACGCCGCAAGAAAAACCCATGGAGATGTGTCGATATTTACAAACTATCTTAGAGAAAAACTAAATGTAAGCAAGGTCCTACAAGAAATAGCACCAGCAGAATTACAAAATTATTTATGCCACTATTTTATATATTGTAAAAAAAATGGTTCAGATTATACGCCCCTAACCTTACGTTCAATTTTTCAAAGCATTGTATGATTCCTACGTGGCAAAGATTATCCATGTTCACTATCCACCTCACCTGTTTTTGAAAAAGCCAGACAGGTCTTGTTGTCTAAACAAAAAAATCTGAAGAGTGAGAGCAAGGGTTCAAGATCTAAGGCTGCCGACAAATTGACTGACAACGTAATAGAAATCCTATATGAAAAGCAGCAGCTTGGTCCCCACACCCCTGACTCCTTGCTAAACACTGTGTGGTTGACAATAAATATGCATTTTGGTGGAGTCAGGGCAATACTGAGATGTGAAATATAAAGTGGGGAGACATAGAATTACAACAAGATGAAAATGGCAATTGTTATTTGCAGTATTCCCAAGAAAGACAGACCAAGACAAGAACAGACACTAATCCAAAAGACACCCGGAAAATAAAGCCAAGAGCCTACCAACTCCCAGAAAGGCTAGAAAACTGCCCTGTAACTAACTACCTGTTGTACAAGGAAAAGAGTTCAAAAAAAACACTAGTTCCAGAGTCTCCATTTTTCCTGGCAGTCAACACCAATGCTAAGGACTATTACCCAACGACCTGGTACAAAAACCAGCCAGCTGGTGTAAACAAGTTGCCCATACTAGTAAAAACAATGGTAAACAAAGCAGGAATTAAAACTGGGAAAACTCTAACCAACCAGTCTGCCAGAAAACATTTAATTCAGAAGCTTACTGACTCTGGAGTTGCACCAACTGACATGATCCAGGTAACAGGACATAACAGCTGAGCAGTATAAATGATTATTCAAGAATGAATGAAAATAAACTGGCAAAAATTTCAAAAATACTAAGCAGAGAACCAGAAGCTATCATCAAAGCAGAGCCAACAAAACAAGCTGCACCAACTACTATAACAGAGAACCTAAATGAAGTATTGGGCACTTGCTTCAACCGACCTAGTATAAAAGCAAAAAACAACACATTTAACATAGTCCAAGGTACTGCACACCCAACCACACAAAAGCCATATCTATTTAACACAGTAATAATGTAATGAACGCTAATCAGAAAAATAAAAAAGGTATAAATGACATATTTCTCCCCCCTCCCCACACACATACAAACACCCAATCTGTACAGGACATCAGTGCAAGTCAGGAAAAAGGCCACGACCAAAAGTGTTTTATTCCGACTCTGATACAGACTAACAGGTAAGCATGAACCCCTCCCCATTAGATGCCACCACATAAAACTTCAAATAAATAGCAATGGCATTGAGCTGACAAATAGTTCTGAACATCTAGCATGTATAAGCATTGATACTGTATAACCACTCAAAGGACAAAGTGTAAACTCACTTCCCCCTGTGAAAAAGAAATGCAGGAGTTATAACATGTTTTGCCCTCCTAGCCAAACCAGAGATGCCATACCACCTAAGACAACCAGAAGCTATGGTAACAAGCATTTGTCAATGCCGAATGTTTGCTTACTGGCATTGGCATTGGTAGTGTAGGAGTTACAGAGCTGCATAATAGGAATGGCAGTGAAGTACTGAACTGAAACCAACCCAACCACCATACTGAAGATACTGACAGGCATTGGGGTGTGCCTTTGGGTCGTCAGGCATAACAGCCATGCCATTTCACCACACCCAACCCTGCAGACACCGACAAGTGTCACGGTGTGCCTTGGGGTCTTTGGCCCTTATGTTCACCCCATTCCATCAGGAAATATTGTGAGATGGGTGCTGTATAAGAGAATGTGGTGAACTTTGGGGCCGAAGAGTCCAAGGCACACCTCAATGCCTCTCACTGGCTGCAGGGTGTGGGTGGGGGTGGAATGGTATGAGCATTACAGGAGACAATCCCAAGTCACACCCCTGATGCCTGTCATTCTCTACAAGGTGGGGCATTATGGTCGGAAACCCTAATGCCTCAGGCTTTCGTTGGTATTTTCACTCCAAATTTTCAACATGGTTTTTTTGTGACCCCCACCTCATGAACAGTGGCAATATCAGTTCATTAGCCGAAAGCTGCTTTTGCACAGTGACTAGGCCATTTGGCACCACAGATGCGAAAACACATTTTGAACAGGATGTGAAAAATGACAGTTGTACTGTTCATGGGGAGGTGTAAAAATGGCAATGTTGAAAATCTGCAGTGAAAATATTAAAAAAACTGGTGAAGTCATAAGCGTGCGTAGAAACTGTGCAACACACACCCGTAATGTAATTAGTTTGGGGATTTTTTACAGCAGATTGTCAACACAGGCATTTTAGGACCTCCGCTCATGAACAGTATCACTGTGATTTTCTTAATCTGTCCCAAACAGTGATTTCCCACAGCGACCACGCATTTCTGCGCTGGAAGTGCGAAAACACATTTCGGCCATGGTGTGAAAAATGACAGCTGTACTGTTCATAAGGAAGTGTGGAAACATGCCAGTGGTGAAGATCTGGACTGAAAATATTACAAATTCATGAACTTACGAGGGTGCGTGGAAACTGCGCAATGCTTGCTTGTAACACAGTCATTTTATGGACTTTCATCACTGAATTTTTAACATAGCCATTTTAAGACCTCTGCTCATGAACAGTGTCACTGTGATTTTCTTAATCTGTCCCAAACATTGATTTCGCACACCGACTGTGCCATTGTGCGCTACGTGCGCGGAAACACATTTTGGATGAGATGGTGTTCCGCACCATGGGATTCAATCAGTGGTTGAAAAACTGGTGTGGAGCTCAGGGATTTGGCTTCATTGGGGACTGGGGTCCACCTGGAGTGATGCAAGCCTATACTGGCATGATGGGCTGCATCTGTCCAGGAGGGGAACCAGGATCCTAGGTGATAGGTGTGTAAATGCTTCATTGGCAAGTATTTAAACCAGCCAAGGGGAGGCACTGGAAAGGAGCAGGAAACTAGCCCCCAAAAATCATGGTAGTAAGTGCGTAAACACCAACATAGAGGTGTCGATAGGAAGAAGGGCAGGGGTAAATGGAGAAAGTGACAAAGGCAAGAAGGACAGGGATGAGGCAAAAAGGAGTAAGGCCATCAGGAAATGAAGGGTAATGAGTACCAATGCCCATAGTCTGGGCAACAAGCTCCCTAAGCTGGTGGCCTTGATGGAAGAGGGATGCCTGGATATCGTAGCAGTCACAGAAACATGGTACACAGAGAACCATGACTGGGATGTTAACATACCAGGGTACATAACCTACAGGAGAGAAAGGCAGGGAGAAGGGGAGGAGTAGCTCTGTATGTAAAGGAAGGGATAAAAGCAACTGAACAAAAGAGTAAACAAGGAGGAGAGGAGGCACTGTGGGTCACCTTGGAGACTGGAAGGGCACCACAATCCGCACAGAGGTTGTGTACAGACCCCATGTCAGGGAGGAATGGACAAGGATATGATAGAAGGCATTCTTAGAATGGCAGAGAAAGGAGATACTGTTGATGGGAGACCTGAACATGCCAGATGTTAACTGGATCACATTTGCTGCAGCCACATCCAAGAGCAGGGCCATTCTTGATGCCCTACAGGTGGCAGCCTCAGACAGCTAGTTTCGGAACCCACTCATGAGGGAGCACTCTTAGACCTCATACTCTCAAATGGGGGCAGTGAGAGGATCTCAGATCTAGAAGTGGGTTGCCATCTGGGAACAAGTGACCATCAAACAGTGTGGTTCACATTAAACTCAGCTACAGAGTCAAGCCATACAAAAGTGAGGTACTGGACTTCAGGAGGCTGACTTTGGCAAGATGGGAGTGCCTCAGAAAAGCACTAACAAACAGGCTAGAAGGAGGGTGGAGCAACAATGGGGAATCATCAAAACTGCCATCACAGAGGCAACAAGCCTTTGTGTGATGCAAATAAACAAATCAAAATGAAGAAAAGCCACTATGGTTCTCAAAAGAGGTGGCTGTGAAAGTCAGGAAGAAAGATAGCATTCCGAAGTATAAGGAAACACAGAAGGAGCAGGACAGACAGCTGTACCAGTTAAGGCAGAAGGAAGCAGGGAGGGAAGTCAGAATAGCAAAGGCCCAAACTGAGGAAAAGATAGCCAACTCGGTTAAGAAGGGGGATAAAACCTTTTATAGGTACATCAGCAAGCATAGAAAGACAAAGGGAGGGATAGTGAGGCCGAATAGAATGAACAGTGGGTGGGCAGAGGGGGACAGTGAAAAAGCAGGGATACTGAACGAATATTTCTGCTCAGTATTCACAAAAGAGGAGGGCAAGTACCTAATCCAATTAACAGAAGCACTCTTGATAGGGGGGGTCGATCCCAGTCCTTTCACAGAAGAAAGAGTTCTGCAAGAACTCCTAAAACTGAAGGTGGACAAAGCAATAGGGCCTGATAGAATTCACCCCAGAATTCTAAAATAATTAAGGGGGGAACTAGTGAAACCACTGGCTACTCTTTTTAATAAATCATGGGAGGATGGTGTGGTACCCGAGGACTGGAGGAAGGCAGATGTGATTCCTCTTCACAAAAGTGGGACCAAGACAAAGGCAGGAAACTACAGACCTGTCAGTTAGACCTCTGTGGTAGGGAAAGTGATGGAGTCACTTCTGAAGGAAAGAATAGTTGAGTACCTAGAGGCCAGTGGGGCACAG
Organism: Neoceratodus forsteri; assembly: GCA_016271365.2. NCBI lineage: Eukaryota > Metazoa > Chordata > Ceratodontiformes > Ceratodontidae > Neoceratodus > Neoceratodus forsteri. Next base: position 1,010,778,600 of record CM028129.1, on the reverse strand, counting down.
GACCCAAGGCAGCATGGGTTCACAGCAGGAAGGTCATGTCAGACAAATCTAATAGATTTATTTGACTGGGTGACCAAAGTAGTAGACCAGGGAGGGGCTGTGGACATGGCCTACCTAGACTTTAGCAAGGCATTTGACACAGTCCCACACAAAGATTAATAGTCAAATTAACCAGCCTGGGAGTGGGTCCCAGGGTGGTAGCCTAAATCAAAACATTGGCTGGACAACAGGACACAGAAGGTAATTGTAAATGGAGTCCACTCTGAAGAAAGAGGGGTTACTAGTGGGGTACATGAGGTTCAGTATTGGGTCCAGTCCTTTTTAATGTCTTCATAAGTGACATTGCAGAGGGACTGGAAGGAAAAGTATGCCTCTTTGCAGATGACACAAAGATCTGCAACAAGGTTGATACACAAGGAGGCGTGGAAAGGATGAGAAGGGACTTGGCAAGGTTGGAGGAATGGTCAGAAGTATGGCAGCTAGGATTCAATGCAAAGAAGTGCAAAATAATGCACATGGGAAACAAGAACCCAGGGGAAGAATACAGAATGGGAGGGAGGTAGTAACAACAACAAAAAAGGAAAGGGACCTGGGGGTAATCATATCAGATGACCTTAAGGTTAGTAAGCAATGTGAGAAGGCAGTAGGGAGGGCTGGGGGTATACTGGGATGTATAGGGAGAGGCATCAGCAGCAGAAAACAGGAAGTTGTTACCCCTCTGTACAGACAGCTGGTGAGACCCATCTGGAGTACTGCATCCAGTTCTGGAGACCCCATCTCCGCAAGGACATAGACAGGATAGAGGCAGTCCAGAGGAGGGCAACTGAAATGGTGCAGGGTCTGCAAGAGAAGCCGTATGAGGAGAGACTAAAGGAGCTTAATATGTATACCCTTGAGGAAAGAAGGGAGAGGAGGGACATGTTAGAAACTTTTAAGTACCTCAGTGGAATCAACAAAGTCCAAGAGGGTAGCATCTTTCAGAAAAGAAGCGTGCAAGAACAAGGGACACAATTTAAAGATAGAGGGGGCAGTTCAGGGCAATGTGAGAAGTATTATTTCACAGAGAGGTAGTGGATGCATGGAACAGCCTTCCTGAGGAGGTTGTGGGGTCTAAAACTGTGGGAGAATTCAAGAATGCATGGGACAGACATAAGGCAATTCTGTGGGGGTAGAAGAATTAGGCTGTTGGTTAACTAGGATCTGCGGCCTATCCTGTAGGTAGGGAAATGGGCAGACTAGATGGGCCAAGCGGTCCTTATCTGCTGTCAAAGTCTATGTTCCTATGTTTCTATGTGAAAAATGACAGCTATACTGCTCATAAGGAGGTGTGGTAAAATGGCAATGTTGAAAATCTGGAGTGAAAATATAAAATATTTTGAACTTACAGACATGCATGTAAGAACTGCACAATGCACGCTCTTAAATCAGTCATTTTTGGGAATTATTTCACCAGATTTTCAATATAGGGTTTTGGGGGGCCTACCTCATGAACTGTGACACTGTTGTTTCGTAAATCGGTCCTGAAAGGTGGTTCCATGCAGTGACCACGAAATCAACATGACAGTGCCAGAATTCATAAGGAGGGGTCCCAAAAACTCCATGTTGAAAATTTGGTGCCAAAATTCCAAAAAAATGCCTGAGATATGCATCAAAGTTGAAAAAACCCTATTTATTCCATTATACAGCTTACCAGCATTTCTTCAGTTCGCGGTCGGCTTTGAAGAGTGCAGATGTGTTCCCGGTCCACCGAAGATCGTCTTACCAGCCGCCGGAGGTAAGTATGGGGTGAGGTGGGGTGTGGGGAGGTGGATGCACAGATGGTGGGTGTGGGTTGGGGGCAAGACAATCAACGAGGGACCTTTTTTTTCTTTGCAGGTGTTAGTTGTCTTTTTTAGGAGGACAACGCAGAACTTGTGCAATGCTGGGGTGGGCTCCCAGCGTGGCAGCTGGAAGATTTTGGGGGGCAGTGGGCCGAGGATGACGAAGCAGAACTTGTGCCATGCTGGGGTGGGCTCCCAGCATGGCAGTTGGAAGATTTTGGGGGGCTGTGGAGCTGATGGGGATTGGGCACCCCCATTGGCCATACAGATGTGTGCCACACTGGGGTGGGCTCCTAGCGTGGCAATTGGAAGTCTGTTTCTTTTAGGGGGGGGTTTAATTGAGCCGACGGGAGATTGACCACCCCTGTTGCCTCCTCCCGGAAAGATAGTCCTAGGAAAAGTTCACTTCAAACTGAATTTATGTTCCAGGAAGAGAAAGCAGAGATGTATACAAGCAGGATTGCTGGCAATATGCTAATCAACACTATCTTATCGCTGCTCACTGAAACGGAGCTCTCCCTTTCAACTGTACGGCACTGCATTTTCAACTGCTGTCATAGACAGCTGCAGCATTCATTGGTGAACTGTGGCCATGCCTGCAAACACACTGACTGAATTGGAAGACAGGGTGCCACACCTACAAAAACTCGGATGATGGCACTATGTTTCTTGCACATGCGTGCAAGCAAACATAAAAATGCAGAAATCTCGTCCAGAATCAGCACATGGAAAAGCATGAACACTGAAGAAAAAAAGTTTTTTGTTCCTGATTCCCTGATATCTACCTCTATCTGTATACTATCGATAAACAATTGCTTCCACACTTTAATCGTATGCTATATCTTTCCCTAGTGCCTGTTTAGGGTGCTGTTTTTACTGTATACCTGATCCCAATAAAATGTTAAAAGTAACTTACTTTTTGGTAGTCCTCATCCCTTTGTATGTAGCAAAAGTAGATGTAGCAAAGAGTTATATAAAGTAAAAAAGCCAGCAAATGCAAGGTTGATAAAGGTGCAATCCAAAATTGTGTACCAAAATAAAGTCCACTTTTCAATGTGGTAATCCCAAAAAAAAGAAATCCCATAAAAGTGCACGAATTCCAATTGTGACCACAGATGTCCTGGCCTGCCTCCTCGAAGACGCCATGATGAAGACTCCCACATACACAAAAGTATCCCCAGATAATGCACACCAAGTCCCCAATGATGAAAGGTTGCTAACAACGTCCCTGACTCCTCAACGAAGAAAGGCTCAGACTACCAGTCGATCAAAGGCGCTTCCTTGGACTCCACCAAACTCCTTCCCGCTCTACTTGAAGGCCACTCCAAGACATGCTGCTCCACATGGTGCTCCATCGATGCCTCCCTCCATACTAAAAAAAAACTGTGGAACAGACTTTGGCCATGCCCCATCAGCGGAGAACCACGCCCATTATCCAATCGAACTAATCATCCCAGTGATACTAAGGCCAATCACTGCATTTTCATTCATGGCAGGCACCCAATCAAGACTCACACAATTGTAAAGCACTACTATCCCCATTCATAAACACAGAAAGTATGCACAGTTACACTTAGCGGCAGTAAAATGACATAAATAGTCCCGTTTTAAAATAAAAGCTGAAATGGAAGAAATAAAATGGTAAAGAAAAACAGCTTCTCCCCAACAACAGATATACCTATTGCATAAATCGAACATGTGGGGGTCTACTGTGTGATACATGATTCATTTTTACTTGTGGCCAGTGACTGCAGTACCATCACTCGTGGCTACGCTACGCCACTCGTGAGGTCTGCTGCAGTCACTGTCCACTCGTAATAACAAATCATGCATCACACAATGTAGACCCAATATCCGTATATATATATATATATATATATATATATATATATATATATATATCAGGCTCCCAGGCTTCTCTTGTGCCTAGGCGGTGCCCACGGATCCCAGCGGCATCAGCGCTGCCGCCACCGACCTCACCAACGATTTCTACCCACCCTCCTGGTCCTCTGTCCTGGAGCCCACCTCAGACTTCTCTTGCACCCTGAACGGTGCCCACGGATCCCAGCGGCATCAACGCCGCCACCGCTGACCTCACCGATGATTTCTACCCACCCTCCTGGTCCTCTGTCCCGGAGCCCACCTCAGGTAACTACCGTTGCTACTCCCTCAAGCTGCCCAGCTTCTAGCACCTCCCCGATTGGTGTGCTTTCCATTCTCTCGGCCCCTGATTGGACCAGCACTCAGCTCTCAGCAGCTGATTGGTGCGCCTTTTCCACCGAGCCAGACAAGCTGCTTCCCTGCCCGAGGAGCCCTCCAGCTGGTTTGCTGGAGTGGCCGCTAGCCTGGGACTGTTCATTCTCTGATGCTAACTTGTGTGCTATTTTTTGTACTGGGAATTAATTCTGTTGTGCCCTACATACAGCACAAAAGCACTGTAATGTAAATCTTGCTGTTATATGTATTTAAGATCTGTGATACTGAACCACGTATGGGTAGTGATACAGTCCTTTTGTTGCATTTACAATCCCTGCACCCCTCGCTACTGCAAGGCTACCTAGCTAAGTAATTGTACTTAATCTGCATTGCCCTGTGTTGTTTTAAATCTTGTTGTGACTCCTTCTATTTTCTCCTAAACAAGCCTACCATCTTCCTCCTGACTAATCTATAATCCCTGCTTTCGCGCTCCCTGGAGCCATACTTTCTCTGCTTTTTTTGCCCTCCTTTAACTCCTGCACTAAGCTCCCTGTCTGTAGCCCGCCCTCCCCCATCTAACATCATCGGCTCACCTGAATTGCAAATTCTGTCCTGTGTCTCTAGTTCGCAGCCCCATCCCCTCCTCTAGCAGCAGCCTGTCTCCTGCCTTCCTTTGTTCCCCCCCAACTATCCGCCTACTTAAGCTCCTGTTTTCCTTGTCTCCCCCCCAGGCTTCTCTCGTGCCCCAAGTGGCGCCCATAGATCCCGGCGGCATCAGAATCGCTACCGCTGACCTCACTGTCGATTTCTACCTGCCCTCCTGGTTCTCTGTCCCGGAGCCCACCTCAGGTAACTACCATTGCTACTCCCACAAGCTGCCCAGCTTCTAGCGCCTCCCCGATTGGTGCGCTTACCATTCTGTCGGCCCCTGATTGGACCGGCGCTCAGCTCTCAGCAGCTGATTGGTGCACCTTTTCCAGCGAGCCAGGCAAGCTGCTTCCGTGCCCAAGGAGCCCTCCAGCTGGTTCGCCAGAGCGGCCGCTAGCCTGGGACTGTTCATTCTCTGATGCTAACTTGTGTGCTATTTTTTGTACTGGGAATTAATTCTGTTGTGCCCTACACACAGCACAAAAGCACTGTAATGTAAATCTTGCTGTTATATATATTTAAGATCTGTGATACTGAACCATGTATGGGTAGTGATACAGTCCTTTTGTTGCATTTACAATCCCAGCACCCCTCGCTACTGCAAGGCTACCTAGCTAAGTAATTGTACTTAACCTGTATTGCCCTGTGTTGTTTTAAATCTTGTTGTGACTCCTTCTATTTTCTCCTAAACAAGCCTACCATCTTCTTCCTGACTAATCTATAATCCCTGCTTTTGCACTCCCTGGCGCCATACTTTCTCTGCTTTTTTTGCCCTCCTTTAACTCCTGCACTAAGCTCTCTGTCTGTAGACCGCCCTCCCCCATCTAACATCACGGCTCACCTGAATTGCAAATTCTGTCCTTTGTCCCTAGTTAGCACCCCCACCCCCTCCTATAGCGCCAACCTGTCTCCTGCCTTCCTTTGTTCCCCCCTCAACTATCCGCCTACTTAAACTCCTGTTTTTCTTGTCCCCCCCCCAGGCTTCTCTTGCGCCCCAAGCGGCACCCACAGATCCCGGCGGCATCAGCGCCGCCACCGCTGACCTCACCGATGATTTCTACCCACCCTCCTGGTCCTCTGTCCCGGAGCCCACCTCAGGTAACTACCGTTGCTACTCCCACAAGCTGCGGCTACTTGCCCGGCCCCTTTCTATCTACTCCAATCCCTTTCCAAACAATTACTACCCCTCCCATTCTCCCCCCAGCTACCTTCCTAGGCCTCCTCATGACCACTCCTCTTCTCCCTCTCCTTACATTGCCTCACTGTAGTGTCTACCTCCCAACCCTCTCTATCTGTGCCTCCTATATACCTGGCAGCAATGGAACATGCAGTAGGATATTTATTCTCATTCTTCTCCATCCTACTTTTCTACCCCTTCTAACACCCCCTCTAAGTTGCTACCCTGCATCCCGCCCCACCGCTGAACTGATTCATCCTACATTTGCCCTCCATATGTACACAGCACCTCTCCCAGATACTATATGGTCCTGTTTCCGCATGAGCCCCACCATCCCACTCTATTCCTATGGCTGCCTCCTGGTTTCCCTCTACCAAAGCAGATCTCATTTTCTCCATACCACCCACCCTACTGCTTTCCCTAAGCGGCATTCGCCCAAATCTTGGTGCCTTCACATACTTCATCACCACTTAATCCTTGCCCTACTACTGCTGACTGCAGGGGATATACACCCAAATCCTGGCCCAACAACAACCCCTAGTCATAGTAACACCTTGCCTCACCCCTCAGCCAAGGCCACCACCGACAGTCATTCTGGCTCCCTCCCCCAGGGATTACGTCTTCTCCACCTACACATTTGTAGCCTAGCCCCCAAGCTCGATCAGCTCCAGGTTCTAGCCACCCACCATGCCCCTGGCTTAATCATTATATCTGAGACCTGGCTAAATCCAAACCTCCCTGATCCAGCTATCGCTATTCCGGGGTTCACCGTCACTCGGCAAGACCGACCCACCAGAGGCGGAGGGGTGGCTATCTACACCAGCTCAGCTCTACATTTTTCTGTCACTCTCTCAAAAGCTGAGCCCAAGGCATACGAGCTGCTCATGCTGAAACTGTCCCCTCCTTCCTCACTCCCCATCTTTGTGGCAGGAGTTTACTGCTGCCCTGGTACCCCAGCTGCAACAGTAACCAACATCCTGAACCAACTGTCATTCCTAGCCCAGTCAGGTGAACTATATGTCCTGGGTGACTTTAATCACAACTGGTCAGATCCCACCTTTAACAAAACCCGAACCTAAATATCCGTGCTCAACTTTATCCAAACCATTCTGGAACCTACACGGTCAAACCATAAGTCCGGTAACCACTCCCTTCTCGATTGGGCGCTTACCTCCCATCCACACCACGTCATCAGTTCTGGCCTCCTCCCAGACTCCATTAGCGATCACCACCTAACATACTTGGTCCGCAAAATCCACCGAGTTAAATCCCCTCCCAAATTCATATTTCAATGGTCATATAAATCCCTAAACCTCTCCCCTCTCCTGGAAGAGTTAGCTCACTCCAACTGGGACCCAATCCTAAGTTGCTCTAACATGGATACTGCCCTCATGCACTTCAGGAACACCTTCCTCAGCGCCTGGAACAAACATGCCCCCCTGCACCGTGCTAGGGTCCGAGGGTCACACCTTCCCTGGATATCTTCCGAGCTGATAGCTTGCCAATAAGCCCATGACAGGGCGTGGTGTACCTACAAATCCACGCTCCTCCCAGATGACAATATCACCTACCGCATGCTCCAAAACAAATGCACAAAGGCCATCTGCATAGCTAAGGCCAAATACTTTAACAACACCCTAAACTCTAACCTTGGGAGGCCTTCTAAGTTCTGGAAAGTCATCAACTCCCTTTTCTCCCCCCCAACAACAAATCCCCCTCCTCTCCTTCTCTCACAAGGGACCCTACTCTCCGACCTTCTGACAGTAGCCTCCAAGTTCAATTTCTACTTCACTACTTGTGCTAAGACCCTCCTGGCCTCCCTTCCTCCAGTAACCACACCCACTCCCCAGACAGCTACCCTCCTACCACCTGGCCAGAACCCTTTCTCTTTCAGACACATCTCCCCCACTGAAACCTTAGATGCCCTTCGCTCCCTGAACCCCTCCAAAGGTAAAACTCCAGATGGCCTCGACAATAAACTCCTCTTCCTATCTGCTCCAGCCATAGCTACCCCCCTCGCTGCCCTACTAAACCTTTCATTCACTACTGAGTCTCTCCCATCTGAGTGGAAACATGCCACTGTCCTACCTCTACCTAAAGGAGGTGACCCTACCTCCGCTGCTAACTACCACCCCATCTCCCTCCTCCCCACCCTCGCCAAACTCCAGGAACACCTAGTACTATCACAGCTTGCCCACTTTCTCTCTGAAAAAAACTTCTTCACTCCATTCCAGTCCAGTTTTAGGAAGAACCACTCCACCACCACCTCTCTACTAAGACTCATGGACTCCATCCTCTCTCGAATGGACAAAGGACATATCACCGCCACTATTTTCATCGACCTAGCCAAAGCTTTCGATATGGTATCCCACTCCCTCCTACTGTCCTGCCTAGCTGGTGCTGGTCAGTCGCCTTCGGCCATAAGTTTGTTCAGTGCCTACTCACAAAATAGAACCCAATCTACAAAACGAACTGATTGCATCTCCCCCCTCCCACTCCCCATTACCACCGGTGTCCCCCAGGGCTCAGTCCTCGGCCCCATTCTCTTCTCCATCCTACTAAATAATCTGCCAATGGCTTGCTCCACTATGTCAATACACATGTACGCTGATGACACGGTCCTCTTTACTTCTGGCCGCTCCCATGAAGAAGTCACCTCTAATCTTCAGACCGATTTCAATAAAGGACAACACTGGTTCAACTCCAACCAGCTCTCCCTAAATGCCAAGAAGACAGTCTCTATGTCCTTTGGCACTAGACAGAGACTATCCAGACTTACATCCCCTCTGATCTTCCGTACCCTAAATAACACCACCCTGGAAGACGTCTCCTCCTTTAGGTACCTAGGGGTCTGGCTTGATCGCCACCTCTCCTTCTCCACTCATGTGGATGCCATCCTATCTGCACCCCAAGCTCAGTGCCCACTATAGAAACTGCACTAGTCTCCCACTTCCTGTGAGACGCAAAATAGTCCAGAAAATGATTCTTCCTTCCTTCGACTACTGCGATGCCGTCTACAGTTCTGCCTCCAAGTCCACCTTATCCAGACTAGACCATCTCTTCAATGCCGTCTACTGCTTCACCCTCGATGCCCCTTCCCCCGCACCCATCACTGCGAGCTCTACCATTCACTGGCCCTCCCATCCCTGAGCAACCGGCGCCTACTTCACAGTGCTAGATTTGTTTCTAAATTCTGGCTCGGTTCCTTCCTACCCTACCTCGTTTCCTCCCTATCTTCCCCACCAACCCCCTCTCACACCCTCAGGTCTACTGATTCCAGGCTATTAGCTATCCCTCATCGAAGAACCTTCGCAGGCCAATCAGCCTTCTCTTACCACCTCCCTAAGCTCAGAAATGATCTGCTGGCCCAAATCCGCCATTCTTCCTCCAAACACTCTCTATTCTCCGCCCTCTCTAACTTCTTCGCACCCAATTGTACCTGCCCCTGACCCCCCCAATTGAATCCTCCACCACCTGATCCCCTCCTCCTTACACGCCTGACCAGAGGCTGGGCCGTTCGCCCAAATGACTGGCTTATAAAATTTGCCCTAACAATCCTTGCACTTACCTTCCCAGGCTCATGTTCCTAGTTCGCACTGCCAACTCGGTGCATTTTTCTCCTTATTCTCTAGATTTAGGCACTTATGTAACCATGTATAGTTTTGATGTTAATCAAACACATTATGCCACCCCACACGTGGCACAAGTATGTAGTGCTTCCGCTTGCTTAAGTCTGTCTAGCTACAGTCATCCATGTAACCACTGTTTTGAATTGCTTGACTCTAACTTCAACCCATTGTTTGTATTATGTATACTTCTCCCATGTACCCCCCCCCCCGGTCGCACCATGAGACGAGCATTGTTTTGCTCAGTGTGCCTCTCCTGGTGAAACATTTTCAATAAATAAACCACGAATAAATGTATATATATATATATACTTATACACATACACACATTTACATACACCTATACATACATACATACACACATGACCAGTATACACATACACATATATACACACATATATACATCTATCTATATATAATATATATGTACTGTATACAAACACACACACATATGTATATACCTACACACATACATACATCTTCATACAGATAGATAGATAGATAGATAGATAGATAGATAGATAGATAATCTTCATACATATAGATAGATAGATAGATAGATAGATAGATAGATAGATAGATAGATAGATTTCACCCGAAAACACCTATATATGATTAAAATGTACATGCTTTTGTAAACATCAGCAATGTAGTTGAGCAGTTTGAATCTGCCTCTGCCTGTGTAACTATATTTCCCACTTTTTCTCTTTGTTTGTAAAGTATTACTATATAGTGTATAGTGGAGTGCTGTTCTGTATAGAATTCCATCCCTTTCAAAATGATGTTCCACCACAGTTCCAAGGTCATCGAATGCTGTTCTACCCTACTGTGGTAGAACAGCATTCTAGAACCTCTAGAGACTGCATGAGTCAGTTTCAAATTTGAAAGCAAAAGAACTCACAAAACACATTTTTCACACAGCACTATACACTATAATAAATACAGGATGAGCAATTATATGCACAACTAATGTTTTTTGCCACCTCGGGGTTCTGATTCTCATGATTCTCTTGAGCTTCACTCCCGAGGTCAGAGGGAATCAGAACCCCTCTGTGGCAGAACACACTGGTTCTTCATAGTTGCCCATCCAGTATTCTCTACATTGCCTACTTTCTTCATCCTGTTTTTGTTTTCTGTTTTTCCCCACATTCAAGACATAGAGGCCCACATATTCAAAAGGGTTGTGCCATGCGCAACAGAGATGCGCCAGCGCAAGTCCGAAAATGCGCCATTCTGTGATATTCAGCGGGAGGCAGCTGCACCCCCCAAATTGCAATGTGCAAGAGCACAATGGTAATGAATGCATGTGCAACCATAGGGGGAGGAACCATGCATAAATGGCGCAGTGCGATATTCAACAGCATGGGAGCAAGCGGAAGTTGCGCGATAGCAGAAATGATCCAAAATAAAAAGGAACAAGAGAGAGGCGCAAGAATGTTATAGGGAAGCCAGAGGTGGGAGCAAGGTGACAGCTACAGGAGAGAGGGAAGCAGTGAGTGGGACTGGAAAGGAGCAGGACAGGGCACAACTGGGAACATAGAGCAACAGGACAGGAGTGGGGAGCCTGTGCCACTGTGCAGGAGAGACAGGGGAAGTGCCACAGTGGACTGAGGGCAGTGTCAGTGGGCAGGACGGCCAAAGCTCAGAGGTGTTCCCGGTGCAGGGGGAGTATCACAAAGGACAGTGGGGGGAACGGGATAACAGCTGCCGGGGGGGAACACGAGCCAGGGACATGGCCAGTGCCACCTTTCAGATGGAGGCAGTAATGAGGGGTGTGAGAAGGCAGGCAGCAGGGGGGCACGGCCGTGGAAGGGGCCATCGGTGGTATGCCCCCAACAGGCAGTACCAAGCCCGCACCAGCTTCGAGCACTACAGTGACACAGAGATTGTGGGCCGGTACCACTTGAACTGGGTGATCCTGAAGCGGCTCTGTGAGCTGTGTAATGATGAGATGCAGGCACCCACATGATGGAGCCATGCTCTGTCAGTGGAGACAAAGGTAACAGCTGTCATGTGCCTGCTCACCACGGGCACCTTCCAGAGACCAACAGGGGACACAACAGGCATAACCCAGTCGGACGCATCACACCTACTCACACAATTCCTCAGCGCACTGCTGCCACATGCTGTGGAGTACATCTGTTACCCCAGCACACCGGCGGAGCGCATAGCACACATACAAGAGTTCCACAGGGTAGCACGTATGTCTGGCATGCTCGGGGCCATTGACTGCACCAATGTGGCCATCCACACGCCACCTGGCCCGGAAGGTGCCACGTACATCAACTGGAAGGGCTTTGCCAGCATCAACTGCCAGGTGGTGTGCGATGCTAGGGGGTGCATAACCAATGTCTGTGCCACGCACCCTGAGGGAGCACATGATGCCTTCATCTGGCACCAGTCCACACTGTGTCACAGGTTCAAGAGTGGGGACATCCACACTGGCCACCTAGTGGGTGAGTATGCAAATCACGCAGGATGACATGGATCTTGGGGGGGGCATAGTCAGAGATGCCATGGGTACTGGCCTTGATGGTCCATGGCAGGGTGATGCTGATCACCAAACTAATGTCCACCCTCTACACACAGGTGACAGTGGCTATCCACTCCATCCCTGGCTGCTCACACCATACCGGTGGCCCACGACCCCATCGCAGTAACGGTACAATGAGGCACATGCCACCACATGCAATGTCATAGAGTGGGTGTTTGGGATGCTGAAGGCACGTTTCCATTGCCTGGACACGTCTGGTGGTGCCCTACAGTACAGCCCCTCGAAGGTCTGTGGGCTATTCCTGTCCTGTTGCATCCTGCACAACATGGCCAACGACTGTGGGATAGCTGTAGAGGTCGAAGAGGGGGACAGAGATGGGGACGATGAGGACGCCGGTGCAGATGGTGATGGGCAGCCCCCCCCTTGGGCGAAGGGACCCCCGACTGATCCGGATGTCGCAGCTGCACTGGGACACCATCACAGAGGAGCACTTCAACCAACCCAGGTAAGTCATGGGGCCATATGCAACCACCAATGGCAAGGGCACAACCCACAAACTCACATGGACAAACCCCAGGGGCGCATGGTGGAAAGGGAATTGGCTGAGCGTGGAACCACACACGCTGTCAGGGATGGGCAAGGCCTAACATGGCACATGGTCACACATACATACACACACCCCCCCACAAGACCTGCACAAGGGGTAGGAGGCACGCCAACCCCGACTGCCACCCCTAGCCACACACACGTTCACAGATGACCATGCCCAGTGCCTGTCATTGTGCGTGTCTCAGACGCTGGGCACCATTGCACAGTGGTAGACAGTGCAACGCAGGCATCATCATGCACACGCCACAGCGGCCATCAGCCGGGAGGGTGTGCACATGGACCATGTGTGTGTGCAGGGCCAGGTACCCCACCCATGCATTGCATGTTGAACAACACACTGCACACAGGGCAGCATCAGACAGTAGCCATGGTGGGAGACAGGTCAGTCATGTGGCACAGTGCCACAGCCACCACGGATGCCTGGGCGGCCCCGCCGAGACCTGCTAGCCGTGACAGGCTGACCATTGGCCTCATGGGGTGGCACCGATGGTCCTCCAGGGGTGACGCTGCGGGAATGCAACCGTGCTCGAGCAGGGGTCTGCAGCTCACCGAACATGCCTGAGCCAGCCGTGCTCAGGATGCCCATAGCTGAACCCGGTGTCGACATGGAGGGTGTCGCACGACACTGGGAATAGGGGGTAGACACGTCACTGCGTGGTGTCTGCGGCGCATGGGCAGCAAACTGTGTTCCCATTGTGGCCATGACAGCTGTGAATGCATGTGTCTGCCTGTCAATGGCAGCGGTCACAGCCTCCCGCTGCTGGGCCATCTCTGCCAGGAGCAGAGCGTGGTCTGTGATGCACTGCTCCTCTGTCTGGCACAGAACCACACTGAGTGCGTCCACCACCCTGACAAGCTGCGACTGCTGATCCATGGAAGCCTGGAGTAGGTGGCTGTGCTCATCAAAGAGGTCATCCGCCGGATCGGCATGATGTCCCTCATGGTGTTCCTGGCCCTGCTGGGCATCACCCCTTGATGATGGGCGCTGCACACCAGAGCCATGCTGGGGAATGGCCACATGCAGTGCAGTGACGCCGCCCCTGACACTGTTCCCCTGTTGCCATTGGCCGACTGGTGACACTGCCCCTCCAGCCACCACTCAACAGGGCTCAATGGTACCGCCGCAGTGGCCGCAACAGCCCCACTGTCCTGGATGCACACCAGTTCTGCCCCACTGGTGCAGACAGGCACAGACTGGGACTGTGATGTCATGCAGGCCTCCACGGCAGCACCACTCATGGCTATGCCCGTGCTGTTACCTGCTGTGGGGCCATCCTGTGGTCCACACGTATCACTGTCCATGATGTGAGCTCCATCATCATTGGTGACGGATCTGGCACCAGTCCGAGTCTCAGCATGCTGGCATCCATGGACACTGTCATGCTGGGACATGGGCAGGGTCTCCTCCACACCAGCTCCACCAACTTCGGTCCGGACAGCCAGGCGGGCACACTGTTGTCCTGACCCACGGACACCTGTGGAGGTGCATGGGTGCTCCTCTGTGTCCAGGGTATTGCCCTCAGTGGACGAACCCACCACCGCTGACTCATGTAGATGCTCAGGAGCTGTAAGGGAACACAATAGCATCAATGTCTCTGCCCCACCCTGTGGCATTCCCCCAACCCCCCACACAGTGATAGATAAGGACCTACCATGCAGTGACAGGCTGCCACCCATCTGGAAGCCACCACCTGGAACACTCTCTAGGGCACAACGCTGCATGCTGCCAGCAACCCGCTCTTCCTGTGGTGTATCACACTGTTCGGTGACAGCACAATGGGGAACGGCAGCGCAGTACTGTGCAGCATCCACACGTGGCGGACGTACGCTAGGGAGCGCCATTTTGATTCTGAATTGGTGGAAAGATGGCACAGAGATGGGCACCTATCTGGAGCCAGGTGGAACTGGCTAACCTTGTCTCCTTAGTTAAGCCCCATGCTGGTGCTCTCTTTGGTGAGGCACCCCTGGACAGGGCCAGGAGTGCCATGTGGGAGGAGGTGGCAGTGGCCCTGGAGGAGGTGACAGGGCTCCAGAGAACAGCACAGCAGTGCAGGCACCGGTACGGGGACCTCCAGCGGAGGGACCCGGACAGGCTTGCCCGCCTGCGGGCACGCGCCAGGAGAGGCTCGGCTCCACGGTCAGGTAGGTGCCCCATCCATACACTGGTTACATCTGTACGGGTATCACAGTGGGCATGTGTCCACCACATGAAGGGGTGGTCTGTCCAGTGTTGGCAGTGGTGGTGGTGGTGGTGGTGGTATAGGGGTGGGAGGCTGAATGGTTTGGCTGTGTGGGATTGCATGCACCCGGGGGTGGGAGGCCTTTGCTACTGGATTGTACTGATGTTCATCTCTCCATGTTTGCACCCTAGGCCCTGAGGAGCATCGCCATGTGAGGGAGGAGCGGCAGTGGCATGAGGCATGTCCCGATGCCGGAGGACCCTTACCGGCTCAGTGCCAGGACCAGCCTGATGATGGTGAGTGCCTTACATCCAGGATTTTCTGTGCATGCTGTGTAGCAGGGCAGGCAGCGGGGCATGGCCACCATCCATTGACACCACTGCCGTGCACGCCACATAGTACAGTCAGCACTGTCCAGTGGCACTGCATGTCTGGGAGTGCATCACTGGTGGTCCATGTATGCACCGGGTACATGGCTGTGCCACTGCCTTCGCACCGCAAAGCCATGTCACTGTACAGCCATGGTGGTGCTATGCAGGACTTGGGCGGTGGGTGTGTGCAGCAGTCCACATGGCTGTGTGCACCTGGGTGGGCAGGTCATGTGGACACGATCACTGTGGGTGGTCGCACACCATCACAGGGGCGTGTCCCATGGCTGTATGCCATGCACAATTGGTGGGCTGCAGGGGTCTGTGTGTCCATAGGGGAGGCAAGTTTGGTGTGGGCATAGCTCTCAGTCACTGTCTGTGGTTTGTGTGTTGTTCCCTGTGCCCTGGATGACTGTGTGCAGTGGTACATGGTGCATGCGCTGTGTCCATGGTGCACCTGTCAGACCATCCATGGTCTATGCAGCTGCCACCCTTACATGTCTGTGACCTGCACAGTCCACTGGCATGTCAGTGGTGGCTGCCCATGCTGGACTGCCACTGTACCCAGCACGATGCCGGGTTGCCTCCTGTCACTAGTGTGGTGCACATCTGCCTCTGGTGGCACTGTTGCCTCCGCTTTTGTTGTCCCACCTCGATGCTGTCACTTGTGTCTGTTGCAGGGGATGTGCTCCACTGTCTGTCACTTGTGCTCCAGCTGCATGCTGGTGGCATACAGCGTCGTGGTGCCTGCACAGGGTTGCTGGCACACCTGTACCATGGAGGGGTTCTGGCCATGTGTACATGGTTGCCGTGGCCACACGCCGGGGGCTTGACTGACATGCTACTGTGTCCCTGTGTTGGTGTGCCCTTGGGTATGGGTGGTTGTTTGTCTGTGCACTGTGTAGCATCCTGTGTGGCACATACTTCCATGCAACACTGTGGGTGTCTGCGCTGGCTGTTGTGGCCAGTGCTGGGATGGGGTGTGTCCTTGGCAGGGTGTGCAGGGTGCTGTAACACTGGTGGTGGGGTACGGGGCATGCCCTGTCACATGTGTGGTACCTCGTGTGCTGATGCATGGTCAGCCTCACAGCTGTACCTGGGGGGGACGTGCATGGTGGCACTGTGTATGCAGTCGTTGCTTCGCTGTCTGCTGCTGCCCGCTGTTGGGTGCTCGTGGTGGAGCTGCCTTGCATGGTTCTGTGGTGCACAGGGTTGTATTGTCACAGTGGGGGTGGTGGCATGCTTGGGGTGTCCTGCACTGTTGTGCGCTACTCCTGGGCTGGGTGTATGGGGATCATGTTGCAGGGTGTGCTCTGCACTGGTGGGATGGTGTGGCATGGGGTGGATGGGCATCCATGTGTGTCGGTCCCAGCTTGCAAGGGGGTGTGCTGGTGCACCATGCCACGGCGGTGGGTTTGTTGCTGGTGTCCCTGGGCCTGTGGTTCTTCCTGCTCTCCTCCAGTTGTGCGGTGCATAGGGTGTGAAGGGCGATGTCTGTTCTGTTGTGTGCTCCTCTGCCCATCCCTACCATGGGTGGTGGGCCCCTGCATCCTGTCCTTGCGCATCCCTGGTTGTGCTGTTGCACTGCTGCCCTACTCCACTAGGCGTCCCAGGTTTTGCTATTGTGCATCTGACCTGCGCCACTGCACATCCGTGGTTGCACTATGGCGCAGTTGGCGCAATATTCAGTCGTGTGCCACAGGCGCATCTTGACCTGTGCAGTGTTTGAATATTGAGTGTGTTGCCCATGGGCGCAGTGGACTTGCGCTTGCTCCTGCTATTGCGCACTTTTGTGGCGCAGTTTGAGTATCTGGGCCAGAATGTTTATCATGGAATGTTTACCATGGAATACAGGGATTCAAAATTCTGATCAGTTCCACTGGTAGAATGTTACTCTTCTAACATACCGTACACAGAGACAACAAAGGCCTGTTTTAGAGCCAGAGACTCAATTATCTCACTCTCAGGGCAAGCAGAAGAGGTTTCCCCTGATGAGCAGGTAAAGACAGAAGGGTGATTTTTCACTGTCAGTAAAGAAACAGTTGTAATGAAAACTATAAACAATACTTAATGTTTCTAATTTGTTTATGTGTGTAAGGAGAGTGTGATGATCAGGTAAACAACATTTAATTAATTTGTTTAATTTTTTATTTAAGGTAGTTTTATTTTTAGGGCCCAGTAGAAGGTTTTTACAGTGTAAAGGTAGCAGCCATGTTTGTGATGGAAGATCAGTTCTGGTTGCAGGGGAACTGACTTGCTCATTGTGTGGTATGGTTTAGGACCAGGATGACTGTATGTACTGTATATAGAGATTTAATGTACAGTCAGTTAATGTCTCTTGGCCAGTGAGATTTCTAGATTTGTTCTTGCCATTTTATAAATATATGTGTATATATATGCGTGCACACATATACATACACACTCACGCATATACATACACATAAACATATGGCATACAGAGGGTTTAAAGTGAAGTTTACTTAAAGTGAGCAAATGTTTCACACAAAATATAATATAGAACTTAGCTTGAGACATTTTCTCAACTCTACACTCAACCAGTTAATGCACTACATAAACTTTAAAGCCTTCAGTGCTGTAACAGTATTTAATTCATGATACTATCAATTGTAAGTATAAGTGCTGAATAAAAAAACAAAAAACAAAACTACTTGTCAAGGACCCCCAAGAAAATGAGACCATGAGCCTGATATGTACATATTTCAATACAGTTTTAAGGTATAACAGATATGTATAGAACCAGTCTAAGGAATCTGAATAAAAACTCGAAGGAATAAAATCCCACAGCCCCCCCCCTTCCCTGGGAAAGGTAACTAGTAGGAATAAGATATATGTACACGAGTCCTAATACATCATCTTTAACACCAGTCTTTGCAATATTTACCCAACGGAATTAAAGAGTTAACTTACATTAATCTTTTCAGGACCTATGTAATTAATGGTATTGAAACTCTCATAGTTTTATACTTGTAGGAAGGGTAAATAAATGCTAAGCAGCTAATGTTTTAGGCATTTTATGAGGTTGCAAGGGGCATGCTAGGGCATTACAAAGAATCATAGCAGTGTCAACTGCAGTGCTCCCAGATTGAACAAAGCATTTCCCTGTAAGGCAGCCTCCTTTTCCTTGTATTTTTCATGTAGAACTGTTGGAATCTCTCAAGCTTTGCTCCCAATGTTCTTATATCTCCAGAACCTCTTGATGGTATTATAGCATTGTTGCAATATACTGGCTCAGTCTGATAGCCTGACTGAGATGCAGTACGTCATGTTCAGTGGGGTCATACTTTTATCCATTTTGACAAGGTACTGACATTGGATAGCACTGATGAGATGCAGGCTGTCATTTTCAGAGGGGTCCTAATTTTTACCCATTTTTAGAATGTACTGATACAGGTTAGCCTGGCCAAGATGCAGTATCTCATTTTCAGTGGGTCTTACTTTTATCCATGTTTGAGTTCCAACAGAGGATACAGCATCTAACTGCAGAGCAGTTCCAAATTACATCCTTGACCTTCTCTCCCAATGTGTGTATGTGTGTAGCAATGATTTACAGTATTTTCCCTGAATAGTTTATTTATGTTAACCCTTTCAGAGACCTATCTAATTAGTGGCATTGGAACTCTTATGGTTTTATATTTGTAGGAAGGGTAAATGCTAGGCAGCTAATGTTTTAGGGGGTTTCAGAGGTTGCAAGGGGTGTCATAGGGGATTTCAAAGAAATCATAGGGGTGTCAACTGCAGTGTTCCCAAACTTGAACAAATCATTTCCCTGTAGGCAACCTCACTTTCCCTGTGTTTTCCATGTAAAACTGGGACAAAACTCCTGTACATTTTCCTTTATGCTCAAATCAATACATGCATGCAACTAACTTCATTATGCCTGTCAGTAAAATTGCTATAACAAATGCTAAGGCTGTGTTACGTGCTCTTTAGCCCTGTTGCAATGTACTGACATAAGATAGCCTGGCTGAGATGCAGTATGTCATATTCAGTGGGCTCATACTTTTATCCATTCTGGCATAGTACTGACACAGGTCAGGTTTGTTGAGACGCACTATCTCATTTTCAGGGGGTCCTAATTTTACTCATTTTTGCAATGTACTGATACAGCTTAGCCTGGCTGAGATGCAGTATCTCAATTTCAGTGGGGTCTTACTTTTACCCATGTTTACATCTGCATACATTGTACTGGCACAGGACAGATTTGCTGAGATACTAATGGCCACTGTGTGCAACACGGCGGTGCTGACTTAAACTATGCATATGTAAGTATTGCCCACATGTAGTCATGTCAGTGTTGCCATGATATGGCTGACTCTGGAGCAAACTGCACATGTGTGAGTATCAATCATGTGCAGTTCTGTAATCACAGCAGTATCAGTTACGTCTGACTGTGGTGTGGCAAGAGCACGGCATATTCTTTTCAACATTCTTACCGCTCCTAAAAGCTCTCCACAGCTGTATTGGCTCAATGCTGGCAAAGGCTAATGGATGGGTAACACTGGGGACCACTCAACTGTCTTCATGACCACTGACTATTGGCAGGTCATTTCAGAAGGCCACCACCTTCTGGAACGAAACATGCTTCCTAATGTTACCCCTAAACTTGCCATCTGTTACCTTCAGAGCATATCCCTGTGTCCTGCTGGAGAACACATCCATATGTTCAGTCCTTTCAAAATCCCTGAGATTGGAAAGACTGAGCTCATGTCCCATCTCAGTCTGCTGTTCCACAGGGACAAGCAAAAGGATGAGGAGCACCCACATATGTAGAAAGCACCAGGACCACAAAAATTGTATTCAGAGTCCTTTATTTAACTAAAGTGCATAGTACACCAACACATAGTGAGCATAAAAAAGTGGTGGCTGAGCCTTTCTGCAACTATCATTTCTCCTGACTCCTGCCAGATGTCATCAAAGTGATTCACTCTGATGATGCCTGGCAGGGGCCGAGAGAAGCATTACTTTCAGAGTGGCTCAGTTGTCATTTTTTTATGCTCACTTTGTGTGGGTGCACTATGCATGTTATTTAAACAAAGAACTCTGAATATATTTGTGATCCTAGTGCTTACTGCATCTGTGGGAACTCCTCATCCTTTTGCTTGTTTCAGTTTTTTCATTGCTGAGCACCATCTTACCTTGTTCTGCCGCTCCAGATCCATTTTTGCTTTGCTCCACGTGGAAAGGACAGTAATAACCACAAGTAAACATAAATGTGGATATTATCTGTTAGACCCTTCCAGGTATTCCTGTTTTGAAAATGCAGCTTCCCCTTAACAAAGATATCCAAACAGAAAGCCCACCAGCAAATTCCTTTTTCTTTTTAGTACATAGATACATAGATACATAGACAGTGTCGGCAGATAAGGGCCTATTGCCCACCCAGTTTGCCCATTTGAGCTTGTAAGTTCAGTTTATGTTTTCCTAGAAGTCTGTTGCCCCTTACCCCTGACCTCCAGAATTCCTTTATGTCTATCCCATGCATTCTTAAATCCCATGATTGTTTCAGCCCCCACCACTTCCTCTGGCAGGGTGTTCCACTTGTCCACCACCTGTTCTGTGAAGAAATTCTTCCTCACGTTTCCTCTGAATCGTCCTCCCTCCAACTTCATCCCATGCCCTCTAGTCCTGGAACATCTTTTTTGCTTAAAAATAGAGTATTCCTGCATCCTGTTCCTCCCTGTAAGATACTTGTATGTCTCTATCATATCCCCTCTCTCCCTCCTCTCCTCCAGGGAGTACATATTCAGTTCCTTCAACTTGTCCTCATAGGACTTGTGATGCACTCCATGTACCATCTTTGTTGCCCTCCTCTGAACCTTCTCTACTCTGTCTATGTCCTTATGTAAGTAAGGTCTTCAGAACTGTACACTGTACTTCAGCTGGGACCTCACTAGTGTCTTGTATAGTGGAATTATGACCTTCCTTTTCCTGCTGGTGATGCCCCTGCCTATACATCCCAGCATCCTATTTGCTTTACTTGCTGCCTTGTCACACTGTTTCCCTACCTTGAGGTCATCAGAGATGATAACCCCAAGATCCCTTTCCTGCTTGGTGCATGCTATATCCTCACCCCCCAACTGACATATTGTGCAAGGGTTTTTGTGCCCCATATGCATTATCTTGCACTTCTTTGCATTGAATTTCAACTGCCAAACCCCAGACCATTCTTCAAGTTTCTGCAGGTCCCTTCTCATTCTGTCTACACCCTCTGGTGTGTCTACTCTGTTACAGAGCTTTGTGTCATCAGCGAACAGTGAAATTCTGCCTTCTAGGTCTTGCACAATGTCACTGATGAAGATGTTGAATAGGACCGGTCCTAGCACTGATCCCTGTGGTACCCCACTGGTCACTTTTCCCTCTGTGGAGTGACAGCCATTTACCACCGCTCTCTGTGTCCTGTCGCTCAGCCAGTTACCTACCCACCACACTACTGTCCTGCCCACACCCATATTCCCCAGTTTGTGTAATAGTCTTCTATGTGGCACAGTGTCAAAGGCCTAGCTGAAGCCCAGATAGGCCATGCCCACTACCTTCCCCTGATCCACCTCCCTAGTCACCCAGTCAAAAAATTCAACGTGGTTGGTCTGACATGACCTCCCCCTGATGAAACTATGCTGCCTTGGGTCCTGTAGTCCATTGACAACCAGATGTTCCACCAATCTCTCCTTCAGTAGTGCTTCCGTGATCTTCCCCACTACCGAGGTGAGGCTGACTGGTCTGTAGTTCCCTGCTTCCTCTTTGTTCCTACTTTTGTATAAGAGGACTACATCTGCTGTCCTCCAGTCTTTGGGTACCTCCCCTGTTTCCAGTGATTGGCTAAACAGGATAGCCAGAGGTTCAGCCACCACCTCTCTTAGTTCTTTAAGGACCCTGGGGTGCACCCCATCTAGCCCCATTGCTTTATCAACTCTTATTACTTCCAGTTCCTTCAGGATCCTTTCGTGTAAAGGGACTTGTGTCCATTTCTGCACCATTCTCACCCCTTTACTCCCTTCAGACCCATTACCCTCCTCTTTCTCAGTAAAGACTGAGCAGAAATACCTGTTCAATATGTCAGCTTTACTGTTGTCATCCTCCACATGTCCATCCTCCCCTTCAGTCTCACTATCCCTCCCTTTGCTTTTCTTTTTCATTTATGTACCTGTAAAGGTTTTTCCCTCTACCCACTGATTTTGTAATGTGTTCTTCTGTCTGAGCTTTGGCTTCCTTTACTGACCTCCCTACCTCCCTTTGCTTCTCCTGGTACTTCTCCCTATCCCCTTCTGCCTGTGTCTTTTTGTATTGCCTGAATGCAATCTTTTTGGCTTTCACTTTCTTTGCTACCTCTTTGGAAAACCATAATGGTCTCCTCTTCCTTTTCCTCTTGCTAACCTGCTTAATGCATAATTCTATTGCTCTTGTAATCCCCATTATAAGTACTGCCCACTGTTCCTCAACCCCTGATTCCTGCCCCATTCCCCTTAATGCCTCTTTCAAGTATCTTCCCATTTTCCCAAAGTCTGCCCCCCTAAAATCCAGGATACGTGTTTTTGTGTGGTTTGGTTCTGCTCTTTCTGTGATTTCAAACCACAATGACTGGTGGTCACTGTTCCCCAGGTGCTCCCCCACTGTTACCCCCATCACACTGTCCCTGTTTGTGAGCACAAGGTCCAGTATTGCCTTCTGCCAAGTTGGTTCCATGACCAGTTGCTTGAGGAAGGCATCCTGAAGGGAATCCAGAATAAATCTGCTCCTAGTCGATGCTGCTGCTGGGATGCTCCAGTCCACGTCTGGAATATTGAAGTTTCCAACCAGTACTACCGCACCCTTGTTTGCCATCCTTTGGATGGCTAGCATCAGCTCCCTATCTGTTTCTTCCTCCTGGGCTGGTGGTCTATAGACCACACCTGTGCGGATGGCTGGCCCCATTTTCCTTTCCAGCTTAACCCACAGTATCTCTCCCCTATTTTGTTCCTCCTGGATCTCTGTGGCCCTTATGTCATTTTTCACATACAGTGCCTCCTCCTCCCTTCCCTACCTGCCCTGTCTCTTCTGAGATATGTTGTAGCCAGGTATGGCCATCTCCCAGTAGTGGTTATCATTACACCAGGTTTCAGTGATGGCCACAATGTCCAGGTCTGACTACATCATGACAGCCTCCAGATCTTCCATCTTGTTGCTAAGGCTCCTGGCATTGGCACACATGGCTTTCCATGATTTGACCTCCCTAGACTGTTTCGCTGTTCTACTCCAGCCCCTTCTTTGGTTGTCCTTTATCCCTGGTTCTCCTTGCTGTCTGCCCTTCTGCTGAATTTTGCCCCTTTTCTGCCTATCCACCTCTTGGGTGCTAATCTCCATCTTTTGCACACTGCTTTGTAGAGATAGCCACTCCTCTGGTTCACTGGTTTCACTACTAGCTGTGGGGGGTGAGCAAGTAGGTACCCTCCTTGCTGGCCTGCCACCCCCCTTTGCTAGTTTAAATGCTTGTCAATGTAGCATTTAAACTTATCATTGAGTGCTTGGTTTCCCCTCCAGGATGGATGCAGGCCATCAGGCTTGAACAAACCTCCATCCCTGCAGGTGGGTCCCCAGTCATCAATGAATCCAAACCCTTCCTCACAGCACCAGTTGTTCAACCATGAGTTAAAGTTCCTGGTGCATGCACCCCTATGCTCTCCCTTGCCTCTCGCAGGTAGCACTTCTGAGAAAGTGACAGAAGTAGCTACTTGCTTGAAACCCCTCCCCAGTTTCCTAAACTCTTCCTCAACTTCCTTTGGCTCCCCATTTGCCAGGTCATTAGTACCTAGGTGGATAATGACATCCAGTTCACCCTCCCGTCTTGTCTTCCCAGTGATCCCCAGGATCTTCCTTCCATACCTCCATGCTGTGGCACCTGGTAGGCACCTCACCTCCCTGTCCTCCCCTTCCCCCTCCTGTGTTCCTAGATGGATCTCTCTTATAATGGAGTCCCCCACCAGGATTCACTTCCTCCTCATCATCTGAGGTCCACTGCTCTCCCTGCTGAGGTCACCTCCTTGGCTAACCTCCACATCCTTTCCTTCCACTTCTCTGGGAACCTCTATTTGGTTGTCCCCATTTGCCAGTGTGACATATGAGTTCTTGAGTGTAATAGGATCTGGGATGTGCCTCTTCCTGATGGCTCTAACCCTCCCTGAGCCCACTGTCATCCAAGTGCTCCTCGTTCTCAGCATCATTTGAGGCAGTTGCATTGAACTGGGTGGTCTCTGGATAGGGGTGATGGTACTCCTGACCCAGTTTACTTCCACTCTGAGTCTGGCTACCTCATCCCACAGTCCAGAGAGATGTATACAGATAGGGCAGAACCTCAGTGTCCAGAAGGTCTACCTGAATATGGCTGCCCCACAGCCACTGCATTGCACCACTCCCCACATTATACTGCAATTATACTGCTATTCCACTACCTGTCTGTTACTGAAGCTCTCCTAGTTCCCTTTTTATTAATTTACTGTCCTAAACACCCTGCCACTGATCATAGAAACATAGAAACATAGAATTTGACAGCAGATAAGGACCGCTTGGCCCACCCAGTCTGCCCATTTTCCTACCTGATGGATAAGCTGCAGATCCTAGTTAACCAGCAGCCTACTTCTTCCTACCCCCCCACCCCCTAGAATTGCCTTATGACTGTCCCATGCATGCTTGAATTCCACCACTGTTTTTGACTCCACAACCTCCTCTGGAGGCTGTTCCATTCATCCACAACCCTCTCTGTGAAAAAATACTTCCTTAAATTACCTCTGAGCCGCCCCCCTTCTATCTTCAAATTGTGCCCCCTTGTTCTTGCACACCTCTTTTTTTGAAAGATGCTACCCTCTTGGACTTTGTTGATTCCCTTGAGGTACTTGAAAGTTTCTATCATGTCCCCCCTCTCCCTCCTTTCCTCGAGGCTATACATATTAAGCTCCTTAAGTCTCACTTCATATGTCTTCCTGTGCAGACCCTGCACCATTTTAGTTGCCCTCCTCTGGACAGCTTCCATCCTGTCTATGTCTTTGCGGAGATTGGGTCTCCAGAACTGCACGCAGTACTCCAGATGTGGTCTCACCAGCTGTCTGTACAGAGGGATAATAACTTCTTGTTTTCTACTGGTGATGCCTCTCCCTATGCATCCCAGTATCCCCCCAGCCCTCCTTGCTGCCCTCTCACATTGCTTGCCCACCTTTAGGTCATCTGATATGACTACCCCCAGGTCCCTTTCCATTTTGTTGTTGTTAGTATCTCACCCCCATTGTGTACTCTTCCCTGGGTTTTGTTTCCCAGGTGCATTACCTGCACTTCTTAGCATTGAATCTAAGCTGCCATACATTTGACCATTCCTCTAACCTTGCCAAGTCCCTTCTCATCCTTTCCACCCCACCTTGTGCATCAACTCTGTTGCAGATCTTTGTGTCATCTGCAAAGAGACATACTTTCCTTCCAGTCCCTCTGCAATGTCTCCTTATAAAGACATTGAAGAGGACCGATCTAATACTGAACCCTGTGGTACCCACTGCTAACCCCCCTTTTTTCAGAGTGGACTCCATTTACTTTACTCTCTGTGTCTATTCTCCAGCCAATTCTTTACCCAGGCTGTCAGCTTGGGACCCACTCCCAGGCTGGCTAACTTGCATATTAATCTTTTGTGTGGGACTGTATCAAATGCCTTGCTAAAGTCTAGGTAGGCCATGTCCACAGCCCCTCCCTTATCTACTACTTTGGTCACCCAGTCAAAGAAATCTATCAGATTTGTCTGGCATGACCTTCCCACTGTGAATCCATGCTGCCTTGGGTCCTGTGCCCCTCTGGCCTCTAGATACGCAACAATTCTTTCCTTCAGAAGTGATTCCATCATTTTCCCTACCACTGAGGTTAAACTAACAGGTCTGTAGCTTCCTGCTTCTGCCTTGCTCCCACTTTTGTGAAGAGGAATCACATCTGCCCTCCTCCAGTCCTCAGGTACCACCCCATCCTCCCATGATTTGTTAAAGAGGGTAGTCAGTGGTGTCACTAGTTCTATCCTTCATTCTTTTAGAATTCTAGGAAGAATCCCATCAGGCCCCATTGCTTTGTCCACCTTCAGTTTTAAGAGCTCTTTCAGAACTCTTTCTTCTGTAAATGGGCTGGTATCAACTTCTGTATCCAGAGTGTTTCTACTGTTTGTTTTAGGTACCTCCTCCTCTTCCTTTGTAAATACTGAGCAAAAATATTTGTTTAGTATCTCTGCCTTTTCACAGTCACCCTCTGCCCACCCTCCCTCCCCTTTAATAAGCCTCACTATCCCTCCCTTGGTCTTCCTTTGCTCCCTGATGTACCTATAAAAGATTTTATCCCCCTTCTTAACTGAGTTAGCTATCTTTTCCTCGGTTTGGGCCTTTGCTGTTCTGATTGCCTTTCCAGCTTCCTTTTGCTTTAACTGATACAGTTCTCTGTCCTGTTCCTTCTGTGATTCCTTGTACTTCCTGAATGCTTTCTTTTTCTCTTGAACCTTCACTGCCACTTCCTTTGAGAACCATAGTGGTTTCTTACCTCGTTTCGTTTTGTTTTTTGCTTTACACAAAGGCTTGTTACCTCTGTGATGGCAGTTTTTATTATTCCCCATTGTTCTTCCACCCTCCTTCCTGCCCATTTGCTAGTGCATTCCTCAGGCACTCACCCATTTGTCAAAGTCAGCCCTCCTAAAATCCAGTACCTTTGTCTTTGTAAGCTTGACTCTATTGTTGTGTTTATTGTGAACCATACTGTTCGATGGTCACTAGTTCCCAGATAGCTACCCACTTCTACATCTGTGATCCTCTCTTCATCTCCGTTTGAGAGAACCAGGTCTAAGATTGCTCCCTCTCGAGTGGGCTCCAATACTAGTTGTCTAGGCATGCCCCTGTGGGCATCTAGAATAACCCCACTCTTAGAAGTGGCTGCTGCAACTGCACTCCAGTTAACATCTGGCATATTCAGATCACCCATCAGCAATATCTCGCCTTTATCTGCCATTCTAAGTATACTTTCTATCATTTCCTTGTCCATTTCCTCCCCCTGAGGGGGTCTGTATACAACCCCTGTGCAGATTGTGGTGCCATTGCCTGCCTCCAAATTGACCCACAGTGCTTCTTCTCCTCCCTGTTTACCCTTTTGTTCTGTTGCTTTGATTCCTTCTCTTATGTAGAGAGCTACTCCTCCTCCTCTTTTACCCTCCTGTCCCTCCTGTAGATAGTGTATCCTGGTATGTTCGTCCCAGTCATGGTTCTGTGTGTACCATGTTTCTGTGACTGCCACAATATCAGATCTTCCTCCTCCATCAAGGCCACTAATTCAGGAGCTTGTTACCCAGACTATGGGCATTGGTACTCATTGCTCTCCATTTTTGATGGCTTTACCTTCTGTAGCAACCCCCACTGACCTTTCTACCTTGGTCTTTTTCTCATTTAGTACCCTGTTTTGTAGGGGGAGGCTGGGATTTTCCTTCTGCTTATCAGTGCCTCCCCCCTTGACTAGTTTAAAGGCTTGCCAATGAAGCATTTAAACCGATTGCCTAAAAGACTTGTTCCCTTCCTGGACAGATGCAGACCATCCTGCCAGTATAGGCTGGTGTCCCTCCAGGTGGAACCCCAGTCCCCAATGAAGCCAAACCCCTGTGCTCCACACCATTTTTTTAACCATTTGTTAAACTGCATGGTGCAAAGTACCCTCGCCTCACTCATGCCACTGACAGGCAGCACCTCTGAGAAGGATACTGTGTGTGCTACTTGTCTTAAGCCCCTCCCCAACTCTACAAAGTCCTTTTGCACTGCTCTAATCTCATGATGAGCCAAGTCATTTGTCCCTAGGTGGACAATGATGTCCAGCTCAGACTCCCGTGCAACTGTTCTCGTGATCCTAAGGATCGCTTCCTGTCCCTCAAGCCATGGCACCAGGCAGGCACCTTACTTCAGTTTTCCTGCTCCCCAGTTCTCCCCTAATAGTGGAGTCCCCCACCTGGAGCTGCTTTCTTTCCCTGTGGTGCCCTCTGCCTCCTTCCTGAGGGCCTCCCTTGTGACAGTTGTCTGCACCCTCCTTAGTCTCCTCTGTGGGTGCATCTATAGGGGAACTATGCTCCCCCAGAATGGTGTATGGATTGTGGAGTGTAACAACTGACTGGGTGTGCCTCTGTTCCACCACCCTTACCCACCCTGAGCCCACTGTGGTCCAACTGCTGTGCTTTCTTCACAACCTCTGAGGTAGTGGTGGTGGCTGTGGTGCTCCCTGGATGGGGGAGGTTCCCTTGCCACTGTCTAGTGCAGCCTGAAGATGGGCAATTTCCTCCCTCAGGGCAGATAGTTGTCTGCAAACAGGGCAGCATCTCAGCCTCCAGAAAGACTCCCGGAAGACTGCTGTCCCACATCCATTACATTGTACTACTCCCCACATAACTGTCTACCTTGTTTAGTTTTTTTTGTGTGTGTGTGTGTGTGTGTGATTGGTGCGTTATATAGAAATATATGTATTTATATAATGTGTATGCTTATATTGTCAGTGCAGTGTGCTACAGAAGGATATGACAGTGATGTGTACCTTGCCCTCTTGAGGAATGATGTCAGAACCCCAGGTATAAATGAACTATTTCCAGGGGTAGGTGGGGTGAGGGTGGGAAGGGTTGGGCCTAAACTGTGCCCCTCATGAAACAATCAGCTAAACGCTCTGACCTACCGATGAGATGAGTGCCTTCCTGTCAGCAAGATGCCATACACGACAATTTGTAATACTGCTTCAAACCAATTTGACAGAGAAAATACCCTGCTAATCAAACAGAGAAAATCCAAACATCCAAGTCAGACACAGGTAAACCTCCCCAGCCCCAAAAGAGCCTGGTGACTTGTGCTCTGAAAACAGTCAGCCCCAAAACACGTCAGCTGTGCAGAAGGGCAGACACAGAAAACAGTATTTAGCCTATGTGGGTTTAAACTCTTCCTGCACTGAAAACCTTAACACTTGTAACACAAGTAAAGCAAACTTCACCTCCCTCTGTTGGTTGAAAGACTGCCTTTTCTGATAATTCTAAGTTGCTTATTTCACCCTTCAGTTAGAAGTATCCTCCACCTGAAGAATATTAACTTTCCTAAGGAATCTGCTTCAAACCAAAGACAATTGTAAATTGTAAAGTTCACTTCCCTCTGTTGTGAGCACTACTCACTTTCTTGCAAATCTTAAGTCCAGTGTTGCAGCTTGCAGCCAGAGGTAGCTTCACCTGAAGACTATGAGGTTATCTGATGAGCCTGCTAAAATTAGTACTTTTATCAAGGTCCTCAGATACTTCTCTTTTTAAAAAAAGAAAATAAACCAATAAATAAATAAGTGAGTCAAAACACATGCTGAGGGTGGGCTTCTTCCCCCTTATGTCCCTCCTACTCCACACCCCTTACTATCCCCTGTGTTTAGCTCCTGTCAATCAGATTTAACAGAGCATATAATTAAGAGTTGGGGGAAGGGGATGGAGGGGGTGAAAAATTTGCAGCAATTAAAGACAGTAAAAAAATACGCCACCACTACATTTTAAATTTTCAACAGCCCAAAAACAATTCTAAGTAAAAACAGCAAAGAAATTACAGTGTCACTAAAAGCCCACAATCTAAGTTTAAAAGAAAAATAGCAATTATCAGTTATTGTAAAGCACTGAATTGAATATGTTTCCTTCCCCTTCTGGCTTCTTCTGAGAAAAACAAAACTCACTTGCTACCTCAACTCTGACTAAGCCCCACCTCCAGTTATCACATAGCTGAGGTCAGAGGCCAGGCAATTAACACCCCTCACCCAAACTACAGGGCAAGTCAGACAAGCCAAGACTAAATTTGCAGCAATTAAAGAGAGCAAAGAAATACACCACCTCTACATTTTAAATTTTCAACAGCCCAAAATCAATTCTAAGTAAAGACAGCAAAGAAATTACAGTGTCACTAAAAGCCCACAATCTAAGTTTAAAAGAAAAATAGCAATTACCAGTTACTGTAAAGCACTGAATTGAATATGTTTCCTTCCCCTTCTGGCTTCTTCTGAGAAACTGAGTACTGAAAACATTCTCTTTACTGCTGCAGTAAATGTAAATACAGGAGGAAATATAAAGAAACTGATAAAGGGAAGCTTACAAAAGCTGTCAGTTGGCATTTTACTGTGTGCGACTGCATAAATATGTAGAACTAAAAAATGCTACATAAATTCACTGTCACGAGGTAAGTGGTAGATGGTGGTAGTGGGGGGGGATTTGTCAATACAAAAAGGAGGCTTGGTTTGCACTCAGAGAAGACTGAGAAGATCAGTTTTCCTATGTGGGACAGTGACCCACAGGCTGTAAAAAGTTGAGGTTATTGAAAATATGATGGATCATAATGATCTACATAGCCTATTTTCTTAATGCAGCGATTTTGTCATCAAAGAAGAAAAAAGGTGGATTGGAATTGACAACTATCTGACATTTTTCACTATCCCCCAGTCAAAAAAGAATACCGACACCAACTTGCTTCACTATAAGACCGCACCAAAGAATTTAGCGTCTATGCCAAGCTCCATTCTGCATTTTTTCAGCAGGGTCTTTATAGAGTACAGTACCACAATAAATTTTCTTTACCTTATCCTCACTTTCATCTGAATGCATCCTGACCCACTTTCTGCCCTGTCATCATGATATTTAGGGCTTGATTAAGTCAAGCTGTGTCCAAAGTCCCTTCCCATGGACCAAGTTAAACTTTTTCAATGCCAAAAAAAGACTAGCAATGCATTCCATGGCTTTGAATAAATGTAATATGGGGTGGTATTATACTTTGCGCATTCTTATATTCTATGATTCTAGTATGTTCACCTATTAATTTATGAGGGTATGTTGAATTTTGCAAATGCGGGCTCATAACTTTTGTAATATTCAATATTTTTACCACAACATTTCAACACAGCCATTTTGAAACAGCAACTCATTAATGCGACAGATGTCATTTTTCAACTCCTGCCCAATATGTGTCTTTGCAGCCCAAAATCTGATTTTGCAGTCCCTGCACAACACCACTTTACACCAGGAGTTAAACATTTTCTCTGCCCTTCCTAATGAGGCAGGTTTATCACAAGGCTGTGTTGAAAATTTGGTGTAAAAATATTAAAAAAAAAGATTTTCAATACTTTAAACCCAGATTATCCTCCTGCAGCCCTATTGGCTCTGGCCAGAGTTTGTTTTACAATAGCTGGTGCAAGGTTTCAGAGAGAAAAACTGTAACCTGTGTTTGTGCCAGTGAGCATGTCCCTCAGTGGCTGCTATACTCGCACAAATACAGTGTGCTTTAATTCGTGCTTGAGTGAAGTGAGAGCGCGAGGAGGAAAAGATGGTAATAATCCACTGTCAAGTTATTACGGAATTCAGTGGGTTATTATGGTGCTTTGCCAAGTCTGGATATCCAGTCATTATAGGGTGTCACCAGTTATTATATAGTTGTAATGGTGGTTGATACTAATTGGAGGAACACAAAGGTCCCTTTACTGTTACTCACTAAAACTACTATATACAAGAGGGTGTTGTTGTCTGAAGAAGATGAATTACAAGTCAAGTCAAGTCAAGTTTATTGTCAGGAAAAAATCTCCATTGAGCAGGCTCATTTACAAGGAGGTCCTGAACATACAACTAGAACATATGCAATATAAATGATACACAACAAATAGAAAGAATAGTTAAGATTTATACAAAGTACAGGATAATTTAGAAAATATTTACAGGTAATAATCTAAGTATGTCGGAACAATGATGGTGGTACATGGTAAAACATTGTGCAGCATACAATACCAATTGTATTATACAGGATTACCTCATATAGCAGCAATAATTAGGTAGGTAGATAGAGGAGGTTGACAAGGTATTGAATACAGACTGGGAGGAGGGCAATTGGCAGTATAAAAAGAAGAAGAAGGCAGGTAAAGCTGGAGGTGGGTATGGTGGCGAAGTCAAGATGGCAGAGGGTGAATCTGGCAGGATGAGGAGGAAGGGTGGGATAGTCAGGTAAGGAAGATGGTAAGGGATGGAGCTGTAGAGAAGAGAAGAGAATGTTTGTTGTTTATTCAAGGAATAATGGGTGAGACATTGACACTTATTTAGTGGCAAACACAAGAGTCGTGTAACTTACCAATAACTAGTTTTTGGACGCTATTTAGAGGGATTAAACTTTGTAGTTTGAGTATTTATTTATTGAAATGTTTCACCAGAAAGGCACACTGAGCAATAGGTTGCTCATCTCCTGGTGCGAACTGGGTGGTAAGGGAACATGAGGATAGTACACAGAGACTTGAAACACTAACAAAGATATACATTTGATTACATTCAAATAAAAGTGAATAAACTGAAAAGAAGCAGTGAAATAGCAGAATGCTAACAGTTTTGAACTAGATGGGTACAATGATAACAGTTTTGAACTAGATAAATATTATTGCGCAAAATAACATTTTAAGGTAAACTCTAAGTGACACATAACTGTGATCTAGGGCAAGCTAGTGGGGAGTAACACAGACAGTGCAAGTTAGCTAAGGTATAACAGAAGTGCAAATTTGTCTACAAGTGCAATAGATTAGGGTTAGTCAGAACTAGGGCTAAGTAGTGGGGGGGGAGGGCAGGAGTGATGAGGGGAGAGGGAGGTGAGAGGCATATCCAGATTCAACTCATTCAAGATAATAAGAACCCAGCCAAAGGCTGATTCAGGGCAAGGGTAGGGGATGTGAATGGTGCTGAGTAGAGAAGGGTGGAAAGGAAGGGGGAAGTGAGGAGGGGAGAGGGAAGTGAGAGAGATATCCAGATTCAACTCATTTAGGATATTAAGAATCCAGACAGAGGTTGATTCAGGGCAAGGGTAGGAAAGGTGAAGGGTGCTGATTAGAGAGAGGTGGAAAGGAAGGAGGATTGGGGAACCCTACCAGGGGATGGTGCAAGGCTAGCTTTAGAGTGAAGTAGTGGAGGGAAGTAGGAGGGAGGCGGAGAGGGTAATAGAGAAGGGGGTGAGAGGTAAGGGCTTTCCAAGAGCTATAACCCTAGGGGAGCTTAGAATCCCATCAGGGGTCAGGGCAGGCAATGGAGGAGGAGGAGGAGGAGGAGGAGGAAGAGGGGAAGGAAGAGGGAGGAGGAAAGAGGTCTGACAGGGCCTGACCCCTCCAGAATGCTGAGTATCCTGCCTGCACAAGGTATAGGTGAAGCACGATAGGAAGGAAGCAGGTTGTTAGGCAATGAGCAGGAGTATGATTGAGGATGCTGGTAGCCCAACAAGGTTCAAGGAAGGCCAGAAAAGAGGGTAAAGGTGAGAGAGAAAAGAGGCCAAGTCCCAGAAGGAGCCCTTCAGGATGCAGAGAAACCCTGTAAGGGGACTGGGATGGCAGGAGACCGGGGGAAAGTAGGGTGGAGGGAGGAGTAGGGACAAGCCCTTGGTACAACTTTGGGTGCTAAAAATCACAGTAAGAGTGCAAGGGAAGGCCAGTAGGGGAGGGAGTAGGGGTAAGGGAAGGAGTGCCGGAATTTGGGGGGAGAAAGTTGGGGTACAACAGGGGCAATGTGTGGGTACGGAAAGGGGGTAGGGTTTGTCAGGGGCTTAGAGCGAGGAGTTAGAGGGATAATGGCAGGTACAGCTAGGTGCAAGGTAGTTTTTGAGGGCGGAGCTGATGGAGTAGTAGGAGGATGAGTGACAAATTTGAGGGGAAGGGAATTCCAAATCTTAGGGAGGCGGTAAGAGTATCCAGATTGGCCAATGAGGGTGTATCTGTGAGGAACCACCAAAGTACGGGAATCGGTTGATCTAAGGGAGTGAGAGGGTGGGGGGTGTTATAAATGAGGAGGAGAGGTAGGAGGGGAGTTCACCCAGCCAGTGCTTGGAGGTGAATTTAGTACAGTGGGAGAGTCACCTATTTGTAAGAGAGGGGAAGGATAGGGCATGATAAAGATCACAGTGGTGGATGCAAGAGGGAGCATCAAGGGCAAAGTGACCAAAGGAATTGAAGAGGATATCCAATCTGGCAAGGGAGGACTTGGGAACTGCACTGTAGACTATGTCACAGTAGTCAAAAATGGGCAGGATTGTCTTCTGAACAAGTTCACGCCTAACCGTAGGAGGGATGAACTATGGTTCCTGAACAGGGCACCAAGCTTGTGGTGCAATTTTTTCTGAATGGCATCAATATGTCCAGAGAAGTCTAGGTGTTGGTCCAATCTAACACCTAGATACCTGAAGAAGGATGTGTCCTCAAGTAAAGTCCCACCAAGGGTGTGAAAAGTGGGCAGGAAGGGAAGCCTAGAGAGTGTCTGCCTTGTGCCAAAGATCATGGAGACAATCTTCTTGGTGTTGAGGAAAAGTTGATGGTTAGCAAACCAGAGCAGAACCTTGTCAAAGTCTTGCTTCAAGCTGGTTGTAACCTCAACTGAACAGGAGCCAGATGCATACAGGACCGTATCATCAGCACACATGTGTATGGCGTAGGAGGGGGAGCAGACAGAGGGAAGTTTGTTTAGGAAGATGGAGAATAGAAGGGGCCCCAGCACAGAGCCCTGGGGGACACCAGTGCTAATCAGGAAGGGAGGAGAAATAACGTCCGAGATCTTAACTGATTGGGTTCGGCCAGTAAGGTAGGCATTGAACCAGTCAGTGGCAGAGGGAGGCATACCAGCTGCTGGAAGGGAGTCAAGGAGAAGGGAGTGGGAGACGGTGTTGAAGGTCTTGGTCAGGTCAACAAAAATGGCAGAGGTGATTTGGCCATTGTCCGCTCCAGTTAGGATGGAGGTAGTAAGCCGTAGGAGAGAGGTGGTGGTTGAGTGTTTTTTCCTGAATCCAGATTGGAAAGGGGTGGAGAAGGAGGTGTCAGATAGAAATATGGTAAGCTGGGAGAGGACTATATGTTCTTGAAGTCTGGCTAGGTTAGGGAGGAGAGAGATAGGGCGATAGTTACCAGGGGATGAGGGGTCACCCCCTTTAGGTAGAGAGAGGACCACTGCATGTTTCCATGGAGAGGGGACAGAGGCAGTTGAGAAAGAGAGATTTAGGATTATAGAGGGGATAGGTGATGGCCAAGGGAGAGAGAGGAGTTTGGGTCGAGGTCATCCAAGAAGGCTGCTTTGAGGGGTTGATGGTGAGGAGGCTCTTAGGGCATCATTTGGGGTTACAGTAGCAAAGGAGAAGGGGGTGAGAGGGGTGGTGGGGGACACTCCATTAGAGGTGGGGGTTAGAGGAAGGACTTCCAGTAGCTCAGTGGCACAGGAGGTGTAATAGGAGTTAAATTCCGCAGCTACGGCAGGCATGTTGGCCAATAAGGAGCCATTTACCTTAAGCACCTGGGGGGTGGGATGGGGGTAAAGAGGGCATAGACCACCTTCCAGAACTTGGAAGGGAAATTTATGTTTGTGGTGAAGGCAGACTTGGCTAACCTTGTAGCCCTGGTGCAAGCGTTCTGGAACTTGCGGTAGTTTGTGAGATTGCTGGGAAGCTGGGCTGCTTTATGACGCTTCCAGGCATGATCTCTAGCTCTGAGGCAGGCCAGAAGTTCTGGGGCAATCCAAGGTAGGTGGTTACCCCTGACTCTGGTTTGTTTAATCAGGGCAAAGGTATTCCAATTCACAAGAAATGTTTCTTTAAAATAAGTAAGGGCCTTATCAACCAAGGGGAAGGAAGTTAGGGGGGACCAGTCAGAAAGGGCAAGGTTGCTCAGGAGAGGTTCGAGATCGAGATACTTGAAAGAGCATAGCTGCATGGTTTTGTGTGGTGATTTAGGTCTGTGGACTTTCCTGACTATGAATACTGGGTTGTGGTCACTGAGAGCATCAGGGAGGATGCCAGAGGTGATGACACAGTGGGGGTGGGAGATAAGGGCCCAGTCGAGTAGGGAGTGTTGTTGTGTCTTGTGGTTAGGTCAGGTGGGTTCCAAGGTCAGTTGGGAGAGGTTTAAGGTTCTGAATTCATTTTTCGTTTTGGTAGTTTTGGGTGACAACCAATTTAAATTGAACTCACCTAGGATAAATAGTTCCCAAGAGCGAGAAACGGCAGTGAACGAGATTAGGAGGTGTAGCGTCGCAGATGGCTGGGCATTTGGGTGGCAGTAAATGCTTGTTATGAAGATAGGGAGAGTGAAGGGCAGGGTCACATGAATAGCCAGAGCATCATGGGTCTCAGGATTGGAGGATGAGTAGATGATGGAATATTGGATGGAGGCACTGGCATATATGGCCACACTGCCTCTCTTACCAGCACGGTCTTGCCTTAGAAGGGAGTAGCCAGGAATGGAGACTAAGTGGTCGGGAATTTTGCTCTTTAGCCAGGTTTCTGTGATTATTAGAATGTCTGGATTTAGAGTGCTCATCATGGTTTGAAGGTGGTCTATTTTTTGCAACAAGCTACAGACGTTTAGATATAGGATCTTGAAACCCTTTGGGGGGACTGAGAGAGGAGAGAAGGGGGTGGCAGTAGAGGAGGAAGCACCAGAGGATCATGGGGCAGTCAAGTCAGGGTTGGGGTGGATGTCCCCAGCTGAGAGCAAGAGTAGAGTGAGGTTGAGGAAGTGGAGTTTAGGGGATTTGGAAGGAGCTGGCAAGGAAGCTAGGAGTTTGGAGGAGAAGGGAGCAGAGGGAGAGTGGAAGCAGAAGATGGAGAACGGCAGTGAAAGTGGACACTGTTAATAAAGCCACATGAGGAATAATAGTAGAGTGGGACCACAGCTCAAATTGGGGGGGGAGGGAGTAATAGCATGAATGTGAGTTGGGGATTGGAGGTAGTAGCTGGTGTGGGTGGGAAAGTTATTTTGATACTGGCGAGTAGTAAGCAAGTGGAGGTGGTAGAGAGAGGGATATGAGCAGAACAAGGGGGGAGAGCAGAGAATAGGAGTTGCATTATTCAGGAAGGCAGGAAATTTAAAGAGCTATAGAATTAGGAAAGGGAAGGATTAGCAAGCTGGAAGCGCAGAGGAGAGGGCTGGTCAGATGGAGGAGTTGAGCTGTGGTTTAGATAGTGAACAGAAGGAAATCTAGATAATTGTAATCTATGTAGTGCCCTCTAGAGGTGGAACAATATAACCTGCTAAGGGGATGGTAGGTACTTGATTATTCACATGTAGGTAGGTCACCTGATGGCCTAGGGCTATAAATAAAAGTGTCCAGATAGGCTGGGAGGGTGGAGAGCCAGCTCAAAGCGCCGGTGGGAATTAGTCTGGTTTTCTGGCTGGAGAGGGTAGCGTGGGTGATGGCTTCGGAGGTGCAGTAGTTAAATAGCAGGGACAATTGAGTAGCTAATAAATTCCAAAAAGGTATTGCTTACAGAAGAAGAGGACATAAATGCACTGAACTATTGTTCACATTTATTTAACACCACTGTGGAGTAGCTAATAAGCAGGGACAACATCAAACTAGCAAATTAGCCAAACTGTATGATTTGTAAAATACAGAAAGCAAAATACAATAAAAAATATACTTGAGGCTGCGGGTCTAGCTTGGGCTTTATTCCACGCATCTGGGAGAGCACAGCTTATAGCCATGGTGCCGAAGCAGGAGCTTGGGATATCAAACATAATGTAGGAGTTGCTGCGTAAGGGGTAAAGGCAGGCAGTCCACCAAAAGAGATTAGAAATATAGGGGGGGAGCTTTGACTGGAGAGCTTTGTAGAGCCAGGTGAGAGTAGATGAGATGTCTAGTTGATAAGGAAGACCAACCCAAAGAGGCATAAAGGTCACAGTGGTGAGTGCGATGGTGAAGCATATTGCCCTGTGGTTGGGAGTGTCCAACTGGTGAAGCAGGTAGTCTGCACATCGTCCATACAGTATATCAGCATAGTCGAGTAGAAGGATGACAGTTGTCTGGACCAATCGAAGTCTGGCTTCTGTGGTGAAAAGGAATTTGTTCCTGCAAAAGAAGCCTATTCTTTGCCACAGTTTTTTAGCAAGGGAGCGATATGAGCCGAGAACATTAGGTGTTGATCTAGTTCACAGCCTAGGTATTTGAATTTGTTGACTTCCTTGAGATTGTCGTCAAGAAGAGTCTTAATGGGGGGCAGGGTTTCAAGCACATTTGTAATGGCATGCAGATGACTAGAATAAAAGTACATTACTTTCATTTTTTTTGGCATTTAATAGCAGTTTAGACTGTGCAAGGCTGTGTTGGAAAAGATCAAATTCAGACTGGAGTTCCAAGTGTGCTTCGGCTAGTGATGGTTTGGATATATATATCACAGTCTCATTCACGAAAAGGTATACTCTTGCTTTACTGATGTTAGTACCGATGGTGTTGATATTTATCATGAAAAGGAGAGGTCCAAGGATCGAGCCTTTTGGTACTCCTCTCTTGAGAGAAAGCAGCGGGGAGAGGGAACCTTCCGCTTCAACATGTTGGAGTCTATCTGTTAGGTAGCTGTTGAGCCATGACAGTGCTGGGCCAGAGATACCATGCCAATCTAATGCGTTGAGGAGTAAAGCATGATGGACCATGTCAAAAGCTTTGCTGAGGTCCAGGAAGATAGCCCCTGTGTCTTGTTTCTTATTCATTGCAAGGAGCCAGTCATTAGTGACTGAGGCTAGTGCTGAAGTAGTGCCATGGGCTGATCGGAATCCAGATTGGGCTAGGTTTATTAGGTTGGCTTTATCAAGACAGTCCCTTATTTGAACATTTTCCAATTCCTCGAGTAGTTCAGAGAGTAGGGGTAGACTGCATATAGGGCGGTAGTTATTTCGAACCATAGGGTCACCTGATTTAAAT
This sequence comes from Neoceratodus forsteri, assembly GCA_016271365.2. Classification (NCBI taxonomy): domain Eukaryota; kingdom Metazoa; phylum Chordata; order Ceratodontiformes; family Ceratodontidae; genus Neoceratodus; species Neoceratodus forsteri. The sequence continues at coordinate 1,010,739,757 of CM028129.1, read as the reverse complement.
AACAGGAGTACCTGAGCTATTTTCCAGTACTGGAGCTGATGAGCAGATTAAATAGGTGCAAAATGGGGTCCTTTAAGTACTGGAAACCAGCTTTAAGGAAATAAGGTCCTAACCCCTCAACACCAGCACCTTTGTTAACATCTAGATGGAGAAGAAGGTCTTCTACCTCTTTGAACTGGAATGGGGCGAAGGAGAAGACGATGTTAGTTGGTGGCACGGAATGTTCCCCTACTGACAAAAGCACAGCTGCACTTATGCAGATTGGGTGTCCAGACATTAATGGTAGCACATGGGCTAAAGTGGTAGCCATCACCACTTTCAGAACTAGCACACAATAGCACAAAATGGATCCCCACTTCATAGCCTTGTTTCCTACTGTTGCTGTTGTTGGCAGTGCCAAACGTGTCCCCTTGCAGCCCTGCAGCAATGAAGATTTTGGCTCATAGGATGTACTTTACAAGAAAACGTAAAAGTAGTTATTGTTGGCTGCAGCCAAATGTTGTTTAAACTTGGAAAAGCAAAAAATAACCGCAATATAAATAAGATGATTTTGATTATATCAGGAAACAAGTTCCACTACAGCTGCTACTCCCAGTCATCAACTGTGATGGCATTGTGAACATGACAGTACCTAAATGCCAGTCTCAGTAGATCAGCTAGCAGAATAATCAAACAAATGTTCCAATTTGTTTTTTACAAAACCATAAAGCATGCATCACTGTATCTTTGTACCACCACCTGGGCTTATTGAATTTGACAGCATATCGGCTACTGCACTAGGTCTGTCCCCTACTATATATACAGTGGCTGCTCTACCAACTTTGCACCTAGCTACCTGTCAACCTTCTTTATCTAACATTAAGCATCTATAGTTTTATATCCACTTACTACATAACCTTCAAAATCTCTACAAGCAAAACAAACAAAGGAATGCAGGAAATCAGCACACGCAGCACCCTTAAAATGCAGCAACCTAGTACCAGTAAGCAAAGTCAATGGATTCCTAGAATAGTTCACAGTATCTTAAAACAGAATTTGGCCCTCTAAAAAGAACAAAAACATCTTATGAGGCTAGTTATAACATTTAGTTACTAGTGCTATGGTGCTCATACAGTAAATTGAATAAACAGTGACCCATCCACAAACTTTCCTGATTAGTGACTCCTGGGGAAATCTCATTATTCATCAGTATCCTGTGCTCATTGGATGATATCTGGCCATCTTTAGATGGCAACAAACTAACATACAGTCAATGGAAGTAATATGCAGTATACAACTAGAGTACAATACTCTTTTTCCATATAGTTTTTTTCCTTTCTGGTCAGAATAGGGAGGCCCAACCCTGTCCCCGCCTCCTCTTGTCTGGAGTCTTATCTCTCTGTATCTCGGGCCCAGGATCCCCTTGTATTGCTCCCCATGGTGGGGCTAGGAAGGGGAGACCCATCTTCCCCCCACCCAGGGAACCACATCTAGATTGGGCCAGAGACTGGGCAATGGCATGGGATGGAGGTGGGGGGGCAGGGCTTCATGTAGCCCATGTCAACCATTTTTCCATTTTTTCCCTTCCCCATTTCTGGGGCGCACACATCAGCGTGCATGTGCGCAGGGGTGTGCATGCTGCAGAGTCCCACAGCACCCTCCGATCTCTTGGTGCCTTGCCCCACCCTACCCCAGGCCTTCACCTGGTGGCAGTTGTACAACAGGAATGCCAATCCATCCCCGGAGAGGCTGTCCTCTGGACACTCAATCCTCTCCTTCCCCGGCCAACCCCCAGAAACCCAAGCTCACCACCGGACACAGGTTGCCAGTGTGGCAGGAGGCCAGGTGCCAGTGCCTCAGCCCTTCATGCCACTGGAACAGCCTCTAGGGTACAATATTCTAAAGGCACAAGGGCTTGCATGAGCAATATGCCATGCAACCACAGGTGATGTCTGCATGCACAACAGATGGTTCACACACCCTAAACACTGGAGCACCATGGCCAAGAGATACTATGTTCCAGAAAGTCAGGGATGACCACAATATGTTATGATGTATGGTATGCATGAGATGAATGGGGGTGAGTTGGGAGGCTCAGTGGGATTGGAATAGCAACACCAGTTAGCCATATGGTGAATCTATAAAGTATGTGATCAAGGGGCCTGTACTAGCTCCATTCTATGGCTTCTGGTAGGTCAGGGCATGTACAAGCAGATTCTAGGTCTAAAGGGCCCCAACCATGGACTTTAAAGGTTTCCGATTGGGATAAATGGGGCCACTGCAAGGGGTTACAAGTATGTTCCTGTTGCAGAAAGGGGAATTTTTTCTAGCACAGCTGGACTAGTCCATTTGCCTGCATGTGCAATGGGCAGGGAACTCCTTCCTTGGATCTTGTGCAAACAAAGCTTAATCTAGAATGTGTGACTTCAGTGAATCTGACAGGCATGGGTAGTAGTGCTGCTTATGGAATGGGTCACCCATTGAAAGTTGTGCCCCATGTTTTAGGTCACTTCAAGACAACTGCACTAAAATCTTGTCTTATTTATTTAGTTTTTGATAACCAGGCAAGTGCACTAGACACAAGGGTGACTATTTTCATTTGCCTTATAAGACTAGAAAATAGACTTTTCTTACTGACTAATTGATTAGTTGCTAAATCAGTTGACTTAGTTTACTACTACTGTAACACAGCTTTTAAAAGCTGCAAAAATAAATATTAGTGACAACATTTTAACAGCTATTCAATGTCCCAAAGGTTTGTCTAAGACCCTGGTTTCTGACCTCAAACTTAAATTCTCTCTTTGAAAGCAGATGCTGTCTCTAAATGTTGTGTTGTAATGGATTACAGAATTAACAGTGGTGTATCAAATTACTCCATTTCAATGTTGGATAAACAAGTTCCAGAACAGAACATTATGTGACTTTCAACAAGGCTAAATCAAATAATGTGAAGGTGCAGCCAAATTAGGTTCTGTTACAGAAGCTTTAAAAGATGTGACTTTTCTGGACTGAAGCCAGGCACACAGTATAATTAGGAAATTTGTTTTAAGGCAAATTATCACATTCTAAAACAAGTTTATACATGGTAAACGTCTGCCTGCTCCCATTCTGTTATATCATATTGTTTTATACCCTGCATCATATCTAAATGGCTTCAATGTGTTTGATATTTCATATATTTGCTAACTCTTTTTGTGTCTTTGAGGTAATTTATACAGGAAAGTGCTACCTACTAAGGTCAGATTGGCTCAGCATTAACATTTTTTAATTCCAGTTTTCCTAGGACACATACAGTATTACACATTAGAAGAAATACTGTAGCCATACTGAGATGGCCCTTGGAGTATTTCTAAATATAAGAGACAAATGTCAGAAAAGTGGGGGTGTTCACTATCCCTACATCACCTCTACAGACACATAGGGCCTTCTATGCAAACACCGCAACTGGTGTGAAGGGGTTGCAACCTTTTTCTTCATAGTCACAGACACTGGCCAACCTTGCAGTTCTACCCCATGCCTGTAGAACTGTTTTAGGCAGCCAGTAAGTACTGCACCCAGGACGCAGGCATTTGGTGAGCACAGAATTGGAAGCAGTGCCACTGAAAACAGCATGCATAAAAGACTAGGGCTAGGCAGGAAGTACCACTAGGCAACAGGAAGTGTGCAGATATGCTGGGGAGCAGGGGCAGTTCCCTAAACCATCCCTAAACCATCATAGAGTAATGCATTGGGTCAGATCAACTGGGGGGGTTGACTTTTAGCTGGAATACCCATATGCGCAATGATTCAGTTGCAGCTGCTAACCAACACACTAGTGGGTGCAGATCTCCAATGTGAGTATGTTGGGCTGAACGCTTCAGGCAGTTTTGAGGCAAGAAGCATGGGTTTAAACACATAGGGCATTTTCAAACAGAATCAGACACAGACAGAGGAGCGGTGGGTGTGGAGGAGTCTGCTGGCCTACAATAATGTCATCAGCTAGCCACATTCACATCACACATACATGCACATATGCACTTACACGGAAAGGGGGCGAGAACCCTGCCCTCAGGAGCAAGGAATAAAAGGGAAGCATTGTAAAAAAGCACTTCATTGGTCTGGCACAGCTGAGTACTGGGGGATGGCAGAGCCCTGCTGCTGTTTGAAGAAACACTATTCCCTATGCTAGCATTCTTACCAGAATCCTTGCAGGCAGATCCATGCATATAGTGCATGGTAGCGTTGACCAGCTATGAAGGGGTTTGCTCAATAACTAGGGGTAAGGTACCAGAAAGGGGGGCAGAATGTGGTCAGTTGCTACCCATGGGACTTACAGCGATGGGTGAGAGGGAGTTGCTAGCAGGTGGGTCAACCTTGGCCACCTTCGGGGGGTGGTGGGGAAATTTATAGGAGCAGTGGTCCCAGAGTACATGGATCCACTTTATCCCTTCCCCTCACCCACACCAGACTGGGCTGACCTGTTTGGGTAGTACCCTTTGAGAATCATGTATATGGATAACAGATCAGTATAAGGAGCCACACTACAGGGCTGGGATCGGAGTGGCCACAATGGAATGCACAGGCTGGCAGAATCTCCTCAAATCAGGGTGGGACAGCATAGAAGGGGGCAATGGTGGGCAACACCAGTAACAGATACAGACACGCCCAGGAGACAAGGGTCCCTACCTATGTTACAGAGGGAAATGGCACATTGCATGGCCTGCACATGTGATATGCATGGCTGGAATGGCCTCCTAGGGAGTAGTGGTTGGAAGGTGACTGGGGCCGCTGGCAGGTCCAGATAGGGCAGCTCAAAGGGTAGGCATGGACACACTAGCATTGCACCACGGGTCAGGGGGCCTATGCCAGGTGGTGGAGAACTGTCCTGGGGTGCATGAAACAGCTGGAGAGTGTACCAGTCCTCTGAATTGGCTATACGTATAGATTAAGTTAGTCAAAGGATGGGAAGGGCCTGCTCTCAGGGACAGCAGGGTTTGTAGGAAAATGGGCTCCCGATATCCCCAGTGCTACCTATGTGGAAGACCAGGTAGGGTGGGGTAGGTCCCATGGCACCCTAATGGAATGACGGGGTCTCAGCAGGTGAGACCTAGCTGCACAGGTGGAAGCCTAGGCACCCTCACCCTACATCAGTCTGCAGTTGCACTGTCCTTCTGTTGTCTCTTGCAGGTCCCTCAGAAGGTGCCCAGAGCAGTGGATTGTGGTAATCTCATCACTGCTGGGCAGCAGCAAGGGTGGCCAGCTGGAGAGATGAACAGCCATAAATAGACCACCTGAATGGTACAACTTCACTTGTAGGGAGCGAGATGGGTGAACCAAGGGAAAGATCCTGGGTTTTACAGAAGGTCATGGCATGTGGAAGCACCCAGACATCTGGTTGTTCCTCCCTGAAAAAGAGTTTGCAATTGGCCACAACCCTTGCAGTGAGAATGCCAACCACATGGATGGGGCTTGGAGTGGCTAGCTGCATGCATGGGGTTTTTTGTGAGTTGGGAATGTTAAATCGTCCAAAGAGAGCTACAGGGATGGACTCCCAGCAGGGCTTGCAGGAGGCTAGATGGGGCATTGCAGCATAGAGAGAGATAGGATTAAATTGGTTAGGAGGGTCTTAAAGGCACAATCGGAGCAAGCGGCTTGGGGGGTCAGACTGTGTCCGTTCTGTAGTAGCTTGGGAGGATCACAGACTGAGGGTACAAAGGAAAGAATGGGGATATGAGCTGAATTCTTCTGAAGGGCTCATCACTTCCGGTCGGCGTGAGGCTGAGGGACTGCTGGACCCGGACCCGGATGGGAACGGTTGTGGTCCACCCTCATCAGGTTTATCCTGCAGGGACAGTGGCACCAAACGGGGCTGCCACAGGGTGCTTGGCCCATATGACCTCCCCCGCTCCTGCCAGTAGGGTTCCAATCCAGGAAGTACATCAGTTATTAGGCCTGCACTAGGGTGGCCCAAGAATTGGGAGGCCACAGTGTGGGAGGCCTGAACGAAGGTTATGTATCCTCCCGGCAGTGCACACTGCTCCAAAATAGGTGTTGAATTGATTCAATAAATGCATGGATGCGGGCATTTTCTCCAAGGCATGTGTTGTGTAGTTATTTCAGGGAAAGGGAAATGTGGTGGGGTACCAGACAATAGAGATGCTGCAAGGCATCGCAGCAGCTTGTTATTTGTCTGGGGCCTTCCCTCTCTTCCAGGACCTGGAAGTAAGGTAGGGAACCTCCCCTTGGGGTGGGCATAGAACATGGCAATGCCATGGGGGGAGGTTCCACAAGGCTGCCTGGGGGCAGTGGCATTTGATGGAGGGCAGAGAAAGAAGGTTAAAATGAGCAAGGGCCAGCAGCTCTCTTCTTTCTCCTCCATTTGTCGAACTCCTCCCACCCACCCTTGTAAAGAAGAAGGGCAAGGGCCAGAGGTCAGGGCCCCCCTTGACCCACTAAGGGTGCCCACACTAGGGGTTGGGGAGTGAGTTTTCCCATTAAGCAGGGTTTTATGGGTTTTTTGCCTCCTCCAAAGGACTGCAAACTTATTGAGCATATAAAGACTTAATAACGAAAAGTAAGATAGATGACAGGGTAAAGTGGCTGTTAGGTATTGTTAATAAACCTTAATACAACTGTCGCAGCCACGTGTGGTGGCTCAGGAGGATCACAGACTGAGGGTACAAGGGGAAGAAGGGGGAGATGAGCTGAATTCTTCTGGAGGGCTCATCACTTCCAGTCGGCATGAGGCTGGGGGACTGCAGAACCTGGACCCGGATGGGAAGGGTTGTGGTCTACCCTCATCAGATTTATCCTGTAGGGATGGCGGCACAGAACGGGGGTGGCCACAGGGTGCTTGTCCCATATGACCTCCGTGCTTCTGTCAGTGGAGTTCCAACCCAGGAGGTACATCAGTCATTAGGCCCACATTAGGGTGGCCCAAGAATTTGGAGGCCAGAGTGTGGGAGGCCTAAACAAAGGTTATGTATCCTACCGGCAGCGCATGCTGCTCCAAAATGTGTGTTGAACTGATTCAATAAATGCATGGCTGCAGCCATTTCCTCCAAGACATGTGTTGTGTGGTTATTTCAGGGAAAAGGAAATGTGGAGGGGTACCAGACAATACCCATATGCTCAGTGATTCAGTTGCAGCTGCTAACCAGCACATTGGTGTGTGCAGATCTCATGTTCACCCTCTAACATCTGGATACCTGATTTGCATTGCAATGCTATTGCAAAATGTGACTGGGTATGTATGTGTATAGCACAAGTGGGTACTGGTACAAAGGGGTGACAGGCTTGCCCAGTTTTGTACTGCCACATGTTGAAACTGAGAATGGGGCCTATTTGTATTACATTTATTTACTGGAATTGTTTTATCAGGTTAGCAGTTCTGAGAATGACACAAGTCTTGTTTACAGATGCGAACTTGGGGAAAGAATAATGAAAGAGCAGGGGAAGGAAGGAGAAATGTGGAAACAGAGAACAGCAAAATAGCCAAATAATAAGTACATAGCAAAAACTGTACAATCACCAATCAGAATACATAGCTGTACAACAGTGCCATTTTGTAAAACTGGTTTAGCCATGATTGAATGTTGGGGTACAAAACTGTTGTTTTGGCTTAAGGCTTTAACCTTAATTTAAATTATTTATTTGTAATTTTTGAACAGGAAAAGCACACTGAGCTGTAATAGCTCATGCCTCAGTGTATCCTCGTGGTGGAATACCTGGGTATGTTATGTTAATGGGAACAATAGCCTGGACAATTGGGGAATTTTACACTTACGTTAAGTGCCATGGAATAACTTCCAAGTACATAACACTGTGCACTAACACCAAAACGGTGCTGCTATCAAAAGCTTGGATTGCAGGAGAATTTCAAATAATGAACAATGCACTCCATCATCATGCAAACTGTGTGAGAGGCCTTTCAGCACCATGCATTTCTGTAACTTTCTGTTGAATTAATTTTCAGAACTTTTTTTAGTATTGTAAAATATCTATATGTCTGTATTTTTTATGTTGATATATGTTTTATGTATGTATTATGGAAAAAGTTCAACAAACTATGATTTCAAAAAAAAGTGATGATAAACAGCTGCAACAAGTGTCTCATAATGAAGGTGCTACCTTGGTGGTGTTTGAAGACTATGTTTGAAGACAATGGTGATGATATTTAATTTAATGATCTAAAAATCTATTTCTTTGAATTCAGCAGACAAAGGTCAGCAACCATAACAGAAGGATCAAGAAAAAAAAATATTTCACGTGAGGTCAGGGTGTATATTAAATATATTGCTGTATGTGTTTTTCACATTCACTTTGGGAACTCAGGTGGAGTTTAATGTGTTTATTCAGCAAGTTAAAAATAACAACACACCATGAATTGCTGGATGTCTGGGGTGGAGGGTGGCACTAAGGGGAGAACACAAAGGAAAAAACCTGTGTTCTTGGCCACTGTGAGTGCTGGTCCCCATGGTCCTCGGGTCCTGCACCGTGAGGGTCATTGCTCACTTGACAACAGGTGGAGTAGTGACAGGGCTAGGGACTGGCAGGTGGGCTTTATGGCAGGAGTAGGTTGCAGTCAGGGCAAACAGCTATAAAAAAAAAGAAAAGGTTTTTTTGATACCATTGTTGACTGTGCATGGCCACCGTCAGTGCCAGCCCTGTGATCCTTGGGTCCCACACCATGCAGATTCCCATCTTGACATGGAGAGCGACAGTGGAGCTGAGGACTGGCAGGTGGGCATCATGGCAGGAGTAGGTGGCAATCAGGGCCAAACAGCTCTATAAAAATAAATATTTTTTTATAACATGGTTGACTGTGCATGGCCACCATGAGTGCCGGACCCCACAGTCCTCAGGTCCAGCACTGTGCAGATCCCCGCCAGCTTGATGACAGGGGGAGTGGCAACGGTGCTGGGGACTGGCAGGTAGGCCTCATGGCAGGAGTAGGTGGCAGTCATGGCCAAATAGATCTATAATATATATATATATATATATATATATATATATATATATTATAACCTTATCAGAATGCTCTGGGAGACATCAGATTTGTTTGGTTAATTAAGAGTTCAGATAATTGAAGGTCCACATTAGACAAACCAGAGTTGGGGGACACTGCCAGAGTTCAGATAATCAGGAGATAATCAAGACATCTGGATAATCGGGGCTTGGATAATCAAGGTTGTACTGTATATATATATATATATATATATATATATATTGTACAATAGGGTGAGACAAATGAGTAGTGGATAAATCCATGTATCTTACACACAGTGATGTAAATCCTGGTAGAAAATCACACTGATTTTTTTTACCAGGAATATTATCACACTGCGATAATATTTTACATTTATACATATTGTGCTTACCTCATAGGCTGATATTATCACTGTGCTGATGTCAGGCTGAAACCCTGCCTAAAACAATCAGTATCCTGATCTCTTAATTACATGCTGACCAATCAGAAAACTCAGCTGGACTCTGCTAAAGTAGATATCATCACTCTAGGCAGGTTTCCCTAGCACAGCAATCAGGAAGGAACTCCACCAAACCCTCAGTAGCCTAGGAAACTAATCACTATATCAGTTCGACCTGCAACTCACCTGCTAGCCCTAGAAAAACACATTGGGCTGGATATTCAAAAGGGTTGCACCATGCTCAATAGGGTTGCGCCTGCGCAAGTCCAAAATTGCGCCATTCTGCAATATTCAGCAGGAGGCAGTTGCGCCCCCCAAGTCATGCTGAGCAACAGTGCAATGCTAATGAAGGCATGCTCAACCAGAGGGGGAGGAACCATTTATAAACTGCACAGCCCGATATTCAGCCGGGCTGTGCGGGGTGTCTGGGCACAACCCAACCTGCGCCTGCACAACTGTGAGCCAAAAAAGGATTAAATGAGGGCCACCCACAGGTGAGCTGCCGCATTGCAGGCGCAACACAGCAGCTGCCACTGTGGGTGGCCTCTTCCCTGTGCCCCGCGGCCAATCACGGGCATGATGGTAACCCCGTGGCCCGATCGCGGGCAGAACACACTTCCCCCACTGGCCGATCTGGGCAGATCTCACCTCCCCGACTGGCCCGATCGCGGGCAAAATAGAAATGACCCCCAACTGGCCTGATCGCGGGCATAACAGAAATGACCCCCCACTAGCCCGATCGCGGGCAGAATGGAGTTCAAACTCCCCAAAGACCAATATCCCTGGTGGTCCCGTGGACCGCGAAGCCCGATCGCGGGCATTAGAGTCAACCCTCCAAAGGTCCAATTTCCTGGTGATTCATTCACATATCTGGACTGTTTGTCAGTATGGGCTGCACACCATTGGCTCTTGCTCTGAACCAATAGGAGTGCAGCCCTACCGAGCAGTCAGTCGGGCGGGCAGCGGGCGGCAGGTGGGTGGGGTGCTGCCGCCCTCCAGCTGGCGGGGCGGGGTGGTGGGGCTCCATGGGTGGGTGGTGGGGGCCACTAGATCACCAGGAAATTGAACCTTGGGGTTGACTCTAATGCCAGCGATCAGGCTTCACAGTCCACTGGACCACCAGGGGATATTGGTCTTTGGGGGGTTGAACTCTGTTCTGCCCGCGATCGTGCTAGTGGGGGTTCAGTTCTATTTTGCCCGTGCGGAGCCAGTCAGAGGGTTCAATTTCTGGTTTGCCTTGTCCCGGGCCCAGTCGGAGGTCAGTTCTATTATGTCAGCAATCGGGCCAGTGGGGGTTGTACTGTTATGCCCGCGATCGGCAATGATCGGGGGAGATTTACTTCATACTTGTGATCGGGCTGCAGAAACGTCCCGGTCCCGGCGGCTGCTGCCACAAGGGTATCGGCGCCAAGATTGTCGAAGTTAGGCGCACCTGCGTACTAATAGCATGCAAATGGGGCCGATAAGTAGATGCAAATGGCCCCCCCCATGCCTTGCATAACTTATGGCCCCATTTGCATGTCACCTTTTGAATACGGGAAATTTGCGCATGGCACAATGGAACTTGCGCCACCGCATCTTGAATGCTCCACTCTGACCACTTGCGGTGGCGCAAGTTCTACTGCGCCATGCACAGTGGCTGTGGCCGGGGGGGGCGATATTCAAAGGAGTTGCTCAATAGCGCAACTCCATTGAATATCGCCCCGGCCACACCCCTGCGCAACTTTTTTGAGCAGCGCAAGGGCTTGTGTCACAGAATGGCGCAGTTTGAATATCCAGCCCATTGTGTTCCTGCACAGAACCAAAGCAAGCTAACAGCAGCCAGTTTCACACTGACAAGAAGCCAAAAAAGAGCAAAGCCTTTCACATCCATGAATAACTCAACTATTAATGAATACAGCCTGCTTCATCCCAAATGGCAAATTAGTGTTTCAGCTTGTTTTAGCAGAAGTTTATTTTTTGTCCAGTGTCTTCTTTATTTTTTCCACAAGATAAAGTGAACAAAAAAATTAAAAGTTCTGGAAACCTCTATTGTATAAATCAGACACATGATGTGCAGTCGTGTGCTATGGAAAACATTTTCACTCCTGCATCATGACCTCTGGATACTCTCACTCATGCCTGTGGCACTCATGAGTATTCAGAGCTCACTCTGCAGGACTGAAAATATTTTCCATTCCACACACTCATAGAAACATAGAAACATAGACTTTGACAGCAGATAAAGACCGCTTGCCCCACCTAGTCTGCCCATTTCCCTACCTACAGGATAAGCTGCAGATCCTAGTTAACCAACAGCCTATTTCTTCCTACCCCCTACAAAAATTGCCTTATGTCTGTCCCAAGTATTCTTGAATTCTCCCACAGTTTTAGATCCCACAACCTCCTCAGGAAAGCTGTTCCATGCGTCCACCACCCTCTATGTGAAAAAATACTTAATCACATTGCCCCTGAACCGCCCTCCCCATCTTCAAATTGTGTCCCCTTGTTCTTGCACATCTCTTTTTCTAAAAGGTGCTACCCTCTTGGACTTTGCTGATTCCACTGAGGTACTTAAAAGTTTCTATCATGTCCCCCCCTCTCCCTCCCTTCCTCAAGGGAATACATATTAAGCTCCTTTAGTCTCTCCGTGTATGGCTTCTCTTGCAGACCCTGCACCATTTTAGTTGCCCTCCTCTGGACTGCCTCTATCCTGTCTATGTCCTTGCGGAGATGGGGTCTCCAGAACTGGACGCAGTACTCCAGACGGGGTCTCAGTTTTCAACAGTTTAAAACAGATGCAAACAGAGCCAAAAATGGCTTTCAAGTACCTGTGTTAGTGTCTCCCTTTATCATCACAATGCTGAACGTTGTGAAATCTGTTAGAGATTATTATCTGTTAACTGCAAAATCACAAAAAGCCCTACTTAGAGGTTTGTAATGTGTAAACTTATAACATAGATTATGGAGCTTTTTATGAATAAACTGTATTTCATACTGTGCTTTTTAAACATAATGTTTTCTTTGCATTAAACACATACAAAACACTTTAGAAATGCATTCCTTTTTAAAAATGTTTTCAATAAATTCAGCTTGCTGTTAAAAGTGTGAAATGTAGATACATCTGTCAAAACCAGAATGTCTCCTTCTTATTCACTGAACATTCACAGCACTCTGCGTGGCGTGCAGTTACTTAGTCATGGGTTTAAAACGTATAAACTTATAATATGGATCAAAAGGCTTTTTTTGAACAAACTTCATTTTAAACTTTGCAATTTAAAAATCATTTTTGCGTTTAACACAAATCTAACATTTTACGGTAGCCCGTGACAATGGTGACCGTGATTGCGAGCTTTCAAAAAGAGCAACTCAATTGCGGTGCCTGTCCACAGGACTAACAGGCAGGGAGGGTGACCAGATGGGGGAGTCCGCGAATACAGTGACAAGATGTCGCTATATGTACACGTGCAGGGGGGGAGCGAGCACGCCAAGCAACGGGCGGAAGGGTTTGTGAGGCGTAGTGTGGTGGTGAGGCTGCTAAGCTGGCCCGTGGCATGAGATGGGTAGCAGGCTGGGGCGGGGTGCCAGATTCAGGTGCAGGCATGCGTTCATTTTGTTGCGCCCAACTGTGAAATTTTGTTTTCTGGTTTTGCACCCCCGACATGCACCCCCCTGGAGTTGAGAATCTTTAGTAAAAGCGGGGCACAGCCCCTACATAAAAAATAATTCCTCGGCACCTTTTGCATGCACTCAAGAGTGTACATCACCGAAACTGATTTTTGGTGATGTACCCTCTCCCTAACAGCGATCGTCTTTCCATGATAGCTGTTATCACATGGAACCCATTTTACAAATGCATTACTTATTATGCACTTTTTCAATGTATTCTACTTTTGAACTATAAATACATCTTGCAAAGCCAGCATGTCTTCCTCTTATTCTCTGAACATTTACAGTGCTACACGTAGTATGCAGAGTTACATGGTTCTCATAGTAGTACTGTCTTACTGTAGTCGATCCCACATTTGCCATTTCCCATGAAGTACATGAATTTGCCCTTTGAATCGGAAACAGTGCAGCCATATAATATCAACAAATTACAATTATACAGTAAATGCTTTAATTTGTGCCCATTTTCATTATAAATCTTATTTTCCAAATTCATAGAAACATAGACAATGACAGCAGAAAAAGCCCAATGGTCCATCCAGTCTGCCCAAGTTCCCTATTTAGCCTTGGAACCTACTGCTCCTCCAGGGTCCTAGCCCTCCTCATCATTCCCCTCTTTCTCCTCACAGTTTCTGCTGACCCAAGCAACCATTATGCCCATCATTCTGTCCCAACCATGCTTGAACTCACCCCATCAATGGTTTTAGCACCCACCACATCAGCTGGTAGACTGTTTCACGACACCACCACCCTTTCTGTAAAAAAATATTTCTTTTTGTCTCTAATGAACCTTCTTCCTGACAGTTTCCACTCATGACCACATGACTGCAACCTAGTATTCATGCTAAGAAGTTTTCACAGTTCCTAATGAGATCAATATGAGGAGGCAGAATAAAAGATGAATCTGTTAAATTATTTGTGTCAGTCGAGTTAGTCTCTCAGAATTAATATTGTGGATCTATCACAGCTCTCCAGTTTGGTCTGAGATTCTTGATTATATTGTGTTCCAAACATTTACATCATAATATGAAAATGAACTAGGTGGAATACATAGAACACAGAAACATAGCAACAATTTGATGGCAGATAAGAACTGACCGCGTGGCCCACCCCAACTGCCCATTTTCCCTACCTACAGTATCAATGCAGACCTTACTTGATCTCTGGCTCTTTCTCTTGCCCCTCACCTTTCCACTAAGATTCCTTTATGCTTTTCTCATGCACTCCTCAACCCCACTACTGTTTTTGCCTCCACCACTTCCGCTGATAGGCTGTTCCAAGAATCCACCACTCTTTCTGTGAAGAAGTACTTCCTCACATCTCTCCTGAATCTAACCTCATCCAGTTTCATAGTATGTTCCCTTGTTCTTCAGGATCTTTTTTCTGAAAAATACTTCCCTCCTGTGCCTTATTTACCCCCCATGAGGTATTTAAAAGTCTCTATCATATCCTCCTCTCCTTTCTCTCTTACAGGGTGTACATATTGATGTCCTTTGGTCTCTGCTCATAGGGCTTTTGATGCAGACCCTACACCATTTTAGTTGCACTCCTCTGGACCACCTCCACTCTGTCTATGTCTTCCCAAAGACATAGTCTCAAGAACTGGACACAGCACTCAAGGTGGAATCTTACCAGCGATCAATACAGAGACAGCACCATTTCCCTCTTTTTGCTGGTGATACCTCTCCCTATGCACCCCAGCATCTCACTAACACTCCAACTGCCTTGAAACATTGCCTGGCCACCTTTAGGTCATCAGATATGATTACCCTGAGTTGCTTTCCTGCTTAGTGGTCATCAATACCACTCCCCCAATTTTGTACTCCACCCCTGGGTTTTTCTGCCCTTTGGGCCCTATTCACTAGTGGGTGGGATGTACACATGAAACGCACGTAACCCAACGACACCACTTTGCACCCCCAGGCAGAAGTGCACAGGCCTGCATTCACAATCGCCACCACCTGTCCTCACCCCTGGCCCCATGTAGTGAGCTGCATGGTGTGGGAACGTGGTGGTGAGCGGGATACAGTGGGGCATCCAATTTGATGACCATCCAGTTTCCCATGTGGATCCCCTGCCTCACATGAGCAGGGAATCCGGGGATGGTGCATACCCCACTAGGAATAAACATCAGGCATTTCCCCAAATGGCCACCCCCAGCCCTCCCAAGTGGTCTGGTGGGCCAGGGCAGCTGTGTGCAGGGGGATCCCGGTGCCAGCATGCCCCACTGGTAACCTGCGAAAGAGGCAGGTAACTACTTATGCCAGGGTCCCCCTCTTGTACCATTTTCTGCCCCAGCCCAGCATGCAGTACCTTCATGAATAGCAAGTAGCACAGGCATGCCCCCGGCACACCCCTGACATGGCACTGTGCAGCTGGCCTGGGGATCCTGCATGCAGGATGCCAGTGTGCCAGTGGTGAATGCTGCTGGGGGTATACTAGACCCCTCTGTGTGGCATTCACACCTACAGCTGCCTATGCACCTCAGCTACACGGCACATAGGCACTTATGCCCATTAGTGAATAGGGCCCCAAGTGCATAATTTTGCACTTTTTTGCATTGAAACACGTATTACACTTGATCACGCCTTCATTTTTTCAGGTCTCAGCACATTTTTTTCAACACTGCCCCACGGAGAGTGTCGAGCTGATTTTGGTGTCATCCACAAAGAGGCAGACATTCCCTTCCAGCTCTTCTGCAATGTCACTTTTAGGACATTAAAGAGGACTAGTCCCAGCACTGATTCATGAGGCACTATGTTGGTCATCCTCCCTTCCTCAGAGTGAAGTCTGTTTACCACCACCCTCTGTCACCTACCCCTAACCAATTTCTTACCCAGTTTACCACCTTTGGACCCACTCCTAAGCTACCCAGCCTGCTTTCTAGTCTCCTATATGGAATGGTATCGAAAGCCTTACTGAAGTGCAGGTAGGCCATGCCCACCGCTCAACCCTGATCTAAATTCCTTGGTCATCCAGTCAAGGAAATCTATCAGATTCATTTGACATGACTCCCCAAATCCATGCTGCCTTGGGTCTTGTAACCAACTGGATTCCAGATATTCCACAATCTTTTCCTTCAGCAGTGATTCCATTAACTTTCCCACCATCAGTATACAGCTGCCAGCCTCCTCCATGCTACCACTTTTGTGAAGTGGGACATCTGCCCTCCTCCACTCTTCCAGATTCACTCCTGTTTCTAGTGAGCTATTAAATAGGACTGTCAGAGGTGCAGCCAATACCTCTCTGAGCTCCCTCAGTTTCCTTGGATGCACCCTGTCTGGCCCCATTGCTTTGTCCACTGTCAAACCTTTCAGGACTCTCTCCTCAGAAAAAGAACTAGTGTCCACCTCCCTCCCTCCAAAGCTCCTGTTACTTTTTTGTGGCCCCCTTCCCTTCTCCTTCCTCTTTGAACACTGACCAAAAGTATTTGTTCAGGATGTCTGCCTTTTCCCAGTGTCCCCTTTAAAGAGTCCCCCTTCCCTTTTTATCCATACAATCCCTCCCCTGGTCTTTCTGTTTTCACTTACATACCTAAAACTGTCTTGTCCCCTTTTGTTACCATCTGGGGTATATTCTCTTAAGTTTACACCTTCGTGTTCCTTACTGCTTTCCCTGCTTCCCTCTGTTTCCCCTGATACACCACCATATCCTCCTCCCTCTGTGTCCTTATACCTTCTGAATGCTACCATTTCGCCTTACCTTTTTGGCTGCTTTTTTTGAGAATCCTAGTGGTTTCTTGTTCCTTTTCCTTTTGCTCACTTGTTTGATACAGAGGTTTGTTGCCTTCACTGTGGCCCCTTTTAGCTTCTCCCACTGAACCTGCACCGCACCCAGATCATTCCTCCTATCAGGTCATTCCACTGCCAGGTCATTCCTGAGACAATCACCCATCTTTATAAAATCTGCTCTCCTGAAGTCCAGGACCCTTGCCCTTCTGTGGTTTGATTCTGCAGTCATCCTTATACTGAATCACACCATACAGTGATCACTAGTCCCCAGGTGGCCTTCCACCTTGATATCTGTAACACTGTCCATATTAGTGAGTATGAAGTCCAGTATTGCCTCTTCACAACTGGGTTCGCTGACTAGTTGCCCGAGGAATGCTCCCTACAGGGAGTCTAGGATGTCCCTGCTTCTATCTGAAGCCACGACTAGAAGCTACCTCTGACAGATTGAAGTCCAGCAGCAGCATCACCTCCCCTTTTCTGCCCTCTTGACAATGGCTTTCACCAGTACCTTATCTACTGTAGCTCTTCCCCCTGTACTGGAGGTGAGATGTTCACCCCAGTGCAAATAGTGGCTCCTTTCCCTGTCTCCAGGGTGACCCACAGTACTTCTGTCCCCCCATACTACCTATATCACCATCAATTTTATGTGTTCCCTCACATAAAGCACCACACTCCCTCATTTCCTTTCCACCTTGTCCTTCCTGAATGGATTATAGCCTGGTATGGCCATGTCCCATTCATAGTTTTCAGTGCACCACAACTTGGTAATGGCCACAATATCCAGATCGGCTTCTGCCACGATGGCCTCTACGTCCAGAATCTTATTTCCTAGACTTCTAGCATTCACACACATGGTATTCCAGATTTTGTTTCCACTCTGCTTCTTCTTGTAACCCCCTTTTTACCTTTTGGCCCTCTCCCCCCCCCCTCTTTTTATTGCTCCCATCTCCCTCCATTTCTACCACCCTGCTTCCTTTGTTATTTTGCACCTGCCAGATTCCTCTTCCCTCAGGTTCTCCCTACTTTTTACT
The DNA here is from genome assembly GCA_016271365.2 of Neoceratodus forsteri. Lineage (NCBI taxonomy): Eukaryota > Metazoa > Chordata > Ceratodontiformes > Ceratodontidae > Neoceratodus > Neoceratodus forsteri. Next base: position 1,010,721,961 of record CM028129.1, on the reverse strand, counting down.
TCAGCCTGTGAGGGGGGGCTGTCTTTGCTTCCCCAGTTTCATCCACCATCCCCCTCGGCTAGTTTAAATGTTCATTAAAGTAATATTTTAAGCCGTCATCTGAGGACTGCGGTTCCCCTCCCAAATGGATGCATGCAATCACTCCTGTATAAGCTCTTATCCTTCCAAGTGGATACCCAGTCCCCAACATATTTGAACCCCTCTTCTCTGCACCATTCCTCCAACTGTGAGTTGAAGGTCCTGGTGCAGAAACACCTCACCCCCATCATAGACAAGCAGCTCCTCAGTGAAAGCCACTGAGTGAGGTACCAGTCTAAGACCCCTTCCCAGCTCCCTAAAGTCCCCCTGCACTATTCCAGCCCCATACCTAGCCAGGTCATTAGTCCCCAGATGGACAATAACATCCAGCTCTCCCTTCTGTCCTGCTACCCTTTCAGTTCTCTGGATCTGCCTCCCATCCCTCCAGGTCATAGCTCCGCATAAGAATCTAACCTTCCTCACCCCCTTCCTATTCGCAATCTATCCCCCTTACAATTAAGTCCCCCACCAGAAGTGGCTTCCTCCTCCTCTGTGGTCCTCTAACATCCTTCTTGGTGTCTCCATTATAGAGAACCCCCACCTCACCCCTGGCCACTGCCATGGGTGCCTTCTCCCAGCAGTCTCACACTGCCACAGTGGCGTAGAAATTATGCAACAGTACCAGTTGAGGAATGTGACTCTGATGTACAACCCCACCTTTCCAGAGCCCACCATAGTCCAGCTCTTCCTCCTTCCTGGCATCCTATAATGAGATAATGGTGACAGACTTGGTTGCCCCTGAGTGGGGGAAGAGGGCCTCTAAATCCAACCCAACTCTGCCTGAAGTATAGCGACCTCCTCCCTCAACCCAGATAGGAGTGCTCAGATGGAGCAATACCGCAGTCTCCAGAAGTTCTCTCTGAAAACTGCTGCTCCACAGCCACTGCACTGCACTGCACCACTCCCAGCATTCCTAATTCATGCTGTCCTTGTGTTACTTGGAAATAAGTTTGTATCCTTACCCTGATAGAGTGTTTCTAGTTTTCCACTTTATTTGCCCCTTCGAATTTCGACCTTTACCCTAGATAAGGTTTAGCCCTTCTATCCCTCTCACCCAGTAGTTTCCTTTTGTCTGAAGAATTTTCCTCCTTCTTTAACCCCCTTACCTTTCCCTGCTTTTTCATATATATATATATATATATATATATATATATATATATATGTGTGTGTGTGTGTATGTTCAACAGTAATACTACAGTCTTATTTACAGTAATTTCCAGTACTTGATCATTCATATCTCGCTCCTTTAATTTTGCTGACTTAGAAAGGGGAGAATTTTTATGAATGTTGCTAGACCACTAACTGATCTCCCATTTTTCAGAATTTTTTTAGCTGTTGAAGAGTAACTTTGATAACCCTTAATTTGTATTTCTGAACATAACCAAGTTCCCTGTAGGTATATATTAGTTATTTAATTAATTATTTTATTATTTATTTATTTGGTAACTGGGTAGATACACCAGTCCCAGAGACCATTTTCAGGTAAGACCCAGGCCATTTAGATGGCACATACAGTACAAGGAGAGAGAGACAATACATGAGCAAATACAGCGTACAGTGCATGAGAGAGTACAATGAATGAGGTTCAGCAATACAATACACAGATAAAGCTTCAAAAGCGCTGCACGAGGCAGTGCTTCAATAGTTTGTGATGCCTCCGGCCATTTCCCTGGCCGCCGCCATCGCCAAGGATCAATGCCATCACACAGCCACCCTCCTGGTTCTGCTCCCTGGACTCCGTTAGCAGGCTCAGCTGCTTTTCTTACCCTTGAGCCTGACCACTTCGGCAGCTTTCTGATTGGTGCGCCTTTTTTGCCTTGGGAATCCTGATTGGCTGAGCGGTTGTCTGCAGGCTACCGATTGCCGTGAAAGTGAATCCAGCTTCCAAACTGCCTCTCACTGCTGAGACCCAATATTTAGCGATTTCTGGGACTGAACTTTTGCAGTGGGATTTTTCTCCTGCCCCCACCACCCCCTCCCAGGCCTCCTACTACATGCTCTCTCTGTCCCCGCCTCCTACGTCTTCCTCCCATACTACTTGCTCTCTCTGCCTTCTCTACCCCTCCCTACTGCCACGTGAATACTAGCGGCTCAAATTACAGCCGTTTCTGCTTTGCCTCTGTCACCACTCTTTATCCTGCCCCTCCCGGTGTCTATGTCACTGCTCTTTATACTGACTCTCCCTTCATCTTTTTCTCCTTAATTCCTTTAGAACTTATCTAGTAATATCTCTTCCCCCCTCTTTTTTTTCTCATTGTTCCCTGCCCACTTCTCACCTATACCCTGCAGCCTCCAGTCCACTGCCCTGTTTCAGTTGTATTGTCTCAATCTACTGGCACTGCTGACCCCTTGTAAACCCCACTCTTTACTGGCTTTATCCTTATCACCTGCCTATCTGGCCTATTTTCCTTTCTCTTTGATCTGCCCTTTTTAGCCCTATTACCTCTCTCGCGAGCTGCCCTTTATAGCCCTGTAAATCCCATCTTTACTGGCTTAATTCCTCGTCACCTGCCTATTTCTGTTCTTCTTCCTCTTCTTCTCGATCTGCCATATTTTGTTTCCCTCGCACTCCCCCTCTGTCCCCCTTACTCCCTGTTATTTTATCTTCCCTTAGTGATACAAGCCAGCTTCTGTCCAATCTCTCCTCTCTTCCACTAAATCCCTCTCCTAATTGTCAGGACCAAAAATGATCAAACAGGGGCTAATAATGCTACTCTTATCCACGCTACTACTGTTGCACCTATCTATCTGTGGGGTCCCCCCTGCCGAAAACTGTTCTCCCGCACTATCAACCCCATGACTTTACCTTCTCAAATTTGCTGGTAACTACTGTAGAACACCATGATCCCACACCACTACTCCTAAGTAAGGCCTGGATTCACCTGGTTGCTCTTGCCCTTAACTCCAGGTCCCTGCAAATCAGTTCCCTTTCTCCATTCCTGCATCGTAAGCAATGGTACCTCCTCATATTGGCCATCCTATTCTCCGGGGATATACAGCTTAACCCGGGACCCCAAGCCTCATCAGCCGCTCCTATCTCTAATGTATCAGGCCTACGTATAACTCACCATAATATCCAGAGCCTTGAGTGTAATTTTGTGGAACTTGAATCCTGGACTGCACTATATAAGCCTGATATACTATGCCTCACTGAAACCTGGCTGAAGCCATCCATGCCAAACTCACGGTGTGCTTTACCATCCTATAATCTGCTGAGGAATGATAGACCTGCCACCAAAAGGGGAGGGGAGACAGCCATCTATTATAAATCACACCTCCAGCTGTCTAAAATTGACTCGGACCCAATGAACCACTGTGAGGCACTTCATGGCCTCCTCTCCCTTGGCACTAAGCAATTGCATATCGTCTGTGCTTACAATCCCCCTAAAAATGGCCTAAAAGGACTGGATGAGCTTCTTGACCAAACTGCTACTCTCTCTGGACACTATGAAGTCCTTATACTTGAGGACATAAATTTAAACTGGTTGGGTAACTCACACACATGACAGCACTGACTAGACTAGTGTTTTAACCTACATCAGCTTATCCCATTGCCCACCAGAACTGATCCTCATTCCAATAGGAGCACCTTGCTTGACTGAATCATGTCTAACCGCCCAGAAAATATTGTTGATGTCAATTCTATCTGATGCCACCACAGATCACTCCCCCACTTTCTGTGTCTGGGGCAAAGGCAGGCCTGAACCCACTAAGCCCCGCTTTATTACTTTCTGTAATTTTGCGATCTTTGACTCACAGGCCTTCTTGTTTGATGTTGCTTGCATTGACTGTTCCCTTCTATACACCACAGTAGATGTCCAGATAGCCCTTAATATCTTCCTGACAAAATTCCTTGAACTGCAAGAATTCCATTGTAAACTGGTTACTAGGAGGGGTTAGAAACAGGCAGACACGCTGGCTAAAATCTGACTTATTATCTAAATTAAGGCAGAGTGACAAAATCTGGCTACGGCATAGGAAAACAGGTCATCTTGCAGACCTTAATATGTACAGGGCATTAAGAAATGCCTGTAAGAAAGAAATCAAACAAGCAAAAACTCATACTGCAATAACCTTCTGATAGACTCCCAGGGAGACCCAAAAAAATAATTCTGGTCCCACATAAAATTCTTCCTGGGCTCAAACCAGTCATCCACTCCAAATGATATGACTCTAAATGGCATACATTGTAACAACCACCTCACTATTGCTAACTTCTTTAACAAACAATTTGCTGACCTCACCCAATATACTTCCACTTTCCCTACCTCATCAAACCCCATCCCACCTGCAAACTCCTCCAAGCATACTTTCCATTTCAAGTCCTTCCCAACCAGTGTGGTTCTCAGTCTCTTAAGTAACATCTTGGAGCACTCAGCTGTCGGGTCTGACAACCTAGAACCTAAGCTCCTAAAATTAGCCGCTCCCCTCATAGCTGCACCCCTGGCTAAAATCTTTACCCTCTCTCTGTGTCACAGTACTGTACTGGATATTTGGAAGATGGCCAGAATGACCCCATGTTCAAAAAAGGCAACCTACTTGACCCATTGAATTACCGTCCTATCGCCATCCTAGCTGTTCTCAGTAAAATTCTGGAGAAAATAGTTGCTACTCAGACCACCAACTTTCTACTGAAACATGAACTCTTAACTGAAGCCCAACATGGTTTCCGCAAGGGTCATAGTACTACCGCTGCCCTACTTAAACTCACATCTGACACCTTACTGGCTATGGACTCTGGCAGGCTCACTGTCTTTATTGGGATGACCAAGGCTTTTGACCTTGTTGACCACTCCCTCCTCTTTGCTACCCTAAATTCTTTAGGCTTCACGCAAAATGTTGTTTACTGGTTCGAGAGCTATCTGTCTGATAGGTTTCAACACGTGAAATTCAATTCCACCCTCTCTGATAAGGCCACCATCAACATTGGTGTACCTCAAGGGTCCATTCTAGGTCCTCTGCTTTTTACCATTTTCATCAACAGTATTACTGCGAACCTACTCAATACCTCTTCCCTTCTATATGCGGATGACATTGTCCTGTACTGCAGCGCTACTAACATAGTGGGCATTAATACTAAACTCTCCAGTGATTACCAGCTTTTACAACAGTGGCTTGTAGACCACAAACTAGTCCTAAACTCAGCTAAGACACAAGCTATGTTGTTTGGTACCAGTCCCAAGCTCAAACACTCCCAAACACACTTTAATGTCTCCTCCATGGATGGCACGTCTGTCGGGGTGGCAAACTCATTCAAGTATCTTGGGATCACTCTTGACCCATCCCTGAGTTTCGACCTACACATTCTTACCACCTGTAAGCAGGTCAACGCCAAACTCGGGATCGCCTACCAAACTAGTTATGCGCTCACTCCCTCAGCCAGACTCGCTATAGCCTGTGAGATATTACTTCCCTCTCTCACCTATGGGGTTGCTACGTTTGTCTCCGCCACCAACTCGAGTCTCCGAAAGTGGGATGTCACCTACAATAACATCTGTCACTTTGCATCCAGCTCCCCCCAGCTCAAACATCATTGTCTCCTCTACTCTGATCTAGGATGGCTTCCACCACTTGAACTACGGTCCCATGCGCTTGGGTCCATTACTGACAAAATCATTAGATCCCGTATTCCTAATTCACTGGCCTGTCTCCTTCCCTACCAGAAAACCAGCTATGTACTGTGCTCTGTGGCAAACATTCCTGTCCTCATCCCGAGACATTGCATAAACAAAGGTGGTCATGCCTTTGCCTGTCATGCACCTCACTACTGGAACTCACTGCCTATAACCTTGCGACCATCTTAATCCCACAACTTCTTTAAGAAAGAACTCCAACATCATCTCCTCTCCTCCTACATATGCTCCTTATTCAAACCGCCTTAGCTCTTACTCTCCAACCCTACCCTCTGACTGTCTTCTTTCTAGGAACCTTGGGCCTTCCCCTTCTGTGAAATTCCTACTCTCCACCTTTCACTCACTCATTCACTTTCATTTTATTACCCCACTTCCTTCTCTTCCCTCTTGGTTATGCCTTCTCCACCTTTCTCCCAGTGCTTTATCAGTCTTTGTCTGGAGGCTATTGCTCTCTCAGCACCTCTTTCCCTTAATTACTTGTACAGTTCCTGGTCGCATAATTTTTTGTATAGTCTTGTGTAAATATTAATTACTGTACTTTGATCTTACTCCCTCATATTTTCCATTGTGCCCTGAGTGTATTTTGTCTTAAGTTAACTTAAAAGCTTACTTTGTTAAATCTACCTCAATCTCTTTGTCACACTGCTACTGTTATGTAATCTTTGCCATGTATCATAATGTTCCTGCACTGTGTGCTATGTATCATGATGTCCTTACTGTAGTTTGTCTGTACTCTCCCGGGTCATGCCTGAAAATAGTCTTTCTGCATAGCGCACCTACCCGGTAAACAAAAACTAAATAAATAAAATAAAATACAGTTTAAAGTTGGGAACGATGATAGTAAAGCAGGTGGTAACATAGATACATAGATGCATAGAAAAGGGTGGCAGAAGGAGACCAAGAGTCCATCGAGTCTGCCCATGAGATACCCAGGACCTATTGTAGATCCTGAGAGCTACCCCCACCCAGATTACTTCATTTGTACCTATTGTAATACCCCTTAATTGATCTCTGTATCTGTCCCACCCATGCTTGAAACTGTTCACCATCCCTGCTCTCAACAACTCCACCGGCAGGCTGTTCCATGGCTTCACCACTCTTTCAGTGAAGAAGTGTTTCCTTAGATCCTTCCTGAAATACCCCTCTCTTAGTTTCCACTCGTGTCCCGCAGTCATTGAGTTGGTGATCCTATGGGATAGCTCCTCAGTGTCTGGCAACTTGTTTATGCCTTTCAGGAACTTAAATGTCTCAATCATGTCTCCTTTCTCCTCTCTCCCTCCTTGATTCCAGAGAGTACATATTTAATGATGCCAGCTGATCCTCATAGGTGAGTCCATGCAGACCCTGGATCATTTTTACTGCCCTCCTCTGCACTGCCTCCAGTCTATCCCTATCCTTCTTCAGGTGTGGCCTCCAAAACTGAACACAGTACTCTAGGTGCGGTCTTACTAGAGAACTATCTAGGGGGACGATCGCTTCTCTATTCCTGCTATCGATCTCCCTACCTCTGCATCCCAGCATTCTATTTGCCTTGCTGAATGCTTTATTGCATTCTCTTGTCTGTCTCATGGTGTCAACAATGATGACTCCCTTGTCCATTTCTTCCTGGGAGGCACTCAGCTTAACCCAATTTAGCCAGTATTCCATCTTGGGGTTCCCTTTTCCCAGATGCATAACTTTGCACTTCTTTGCATTGAATTTCAGCTGTGACAGATTCGACCATCTTTCCAGTTTTTTGAGTTCCTTTTGTAGGTCCCTTCCTGGCTGTCCACCCACTCTCCTAGCTTGGTGTCATCTGAGAACAAGGCAAGCTTGCCCTGGATACCATCCTCAATGTCACCAATGAATATGTTGAATAGGACCGAACCCAGCACCTAACCCTGAGGGGTTCCACTTGTGACATCATCTTCGTTTGATCTCATCCTGTTTATCACTACCCTTTGCCTCCTGTCCGTGAGGCAGTTACAAATCCATCTGACAATGTCCTTTGTGGCCCCTATGTCCTCCAGCTTTTTCAGCAGTCATCTATGTGGCACCGAGTCAAATGCCTTGCTGAAATCGAAGTTGAGAGGGTCAACTGCATGCCCCTTATCTAGTTTCTTGTCACTGGATTGAAACAAATAATAGGATGTGTCTGGCATGACCTCCCTGTCATGAATCCATGCTGTTTTTTGTCCTGGAGCCTCTTTTTTCCTCCAGGTATTGCACAAGATCTTGGTTGATTAAGGACTCCATTAGCTTTCCCGCAACAGAAGTGAGGCTAACTGGTCTGTAATTCCCTATCTCCTCCTTCTCCCCTCCCTTATGGAGTGGCACTACATCTGCCCTCCTCCATTCTCTCTGTACCACTTCTCTTCTCAGTGAGCTGTTGAATAGGTATGCTAGGGGTTTAGCTAACTCTTCTGCCAATTCTTTTAGTACTCTTGGGTGCAGTTCATCTGGCCCCTGCGCTTTGTCTGACTAGAGGGCTGCCAGCCCATCCTTGATCCTGTCTGAGATAAATGTCAGCACTTCCATTATCTTGATCCCGCTATCAGCCAACCTTATCCCACTTTCTGGCATAGTTCTGGTTTTCTCCTTGATAAATACCAAGCAGAAAAAGTTGTTCAGACCTCGGCCTTTTGGTCATCCTCCTCTACCAGTTTATCCCCATCCAACAATTTTGCGATCCCTCCACTTTCTTCCTTTTTTCTTGAATGTATTGAAAAAGGTGTTTTTCCCTGAGTTTATAGCTTTTGCAATCCGGAGTTCAGTATCTGCCTTTGCATCCCTTACTGCCCTCTTTGCTTCCTTATTTGTTTTCAGTGTAGTCTTCCCATTCACCTATCTCTTGGTTCTTTTTGAACCTGTGAAAGGCCTCCCTTTTTTTTCTGATTGCTGTTTGGACCTTGTCTGTGAACCAAATGAGTTTCTTGTACCTGTTTGTTTTGTTCACCATACTAATGCATAGTTTTGTTGCTACCAGGACGATTCCTTTATTGTCCCACAGATGTCCTCTGGTATAAGTCAGTGCAAGAAAAAAGAACGGCATATGTACAGAAGCAGGGAATACAATCCAGCCAAATGGATGAGGATTAAAGTCTGTGAGTGGCAAGAGGAAAGGCACCCATCAGTCTCATGGGGTGAGAGACCAACAAATAAAACCCTTCCGACTAAGATCAGGACGTGCACTTGCAGGCCACGGCTGATAGAAGGGCATTTCTAAAGTGTACTTTTAATAACTGAAAAGAGCCTAATGAGTGAAGTGAGGCTGGTAGGCCATTCCAGAGCATGGGGGCAGCGATGGAAAAGGCTGCCTGTCTCATATCAGTAGTAGTTCAGGGATAGTCAAGAAGGCATTGATAGGAGGACCTCAGTTCCTGTGTGTCATGTTTGATACTGAGAAGTCTGGAAGAGGAACAAACACCATCAAGGAGGAATTTGAAGATAAGGGAGCCCATAAGGAAGTCCCAACGTAGCTGGGGGGAGAGCCACCCGAGCGTTGAGTAAAGGGCACAGTGGTGGGTATTATATGGGACTGGTGTGACAAATCTGCAAATGTTGTAAAAGGCAGTATTGAGATGTGAGCAGTGATGAGATGAGGTTTGAGAGATGATGGGATATGATAAAGATGTAATATATAAAATCAAGCCACTCGCTATCAGACATTTTTGATGCTAGCCCATATATGTTCCAAGATATGACTTTTTGATATCGATTCTCTACCACAGGGTTTGATAAGGAGCTATTACATATATATGAACATAAGAACATACAAAATTGCCAGCAGATAAAGGCCTTATGGTCTATCAAATCTGCAAGATTGTGCAGCTAGCTGCCCTTATACTGCAGCTGCCCTCCCACCCTCCAGTGATCCTCCCCTTACCCTGTTTCATCCCCTTTTGAAGCAGCCCACTGTACTACAGGATACCACTTCTCTAGTAATGCATTCCACCCAGACACCACCCTCACTGTAAAAAAGTGTCTCCTCATTTCCCTCCTGAACCTTCCCCCTTCCATTCTCAAAACACGCCCTAGAGTGTCCCTCCCCCTCCTTAATTGGAAAAGTTCCTCCATGCCCATCCTATTTATTCCCTTCATGTCTTCATATAGTTGAAGGTTTCAATCATATCTCCCCATCCCTCTTCTCCTCCAAGGAGTATATGTTCAACTCCCTCAGCCCGCTCTCATAGGATAAGTCTCCTAGCCCCAGGATCATTTTTGTTGCCCTGTGCTGCCTCGCCTCCAGCAACCTAATGTCCTTCTTCAGATATGGCCGCCAGAACTGCATGCAGTACTCCAGGTGTGATCTAACCAGTGACCTATATAACGGCAGGATCACCTCCCCCCTCCTGGAAGATATGCCTCTGACAGTACAACCCAGCATCCTGTTTGCCTTTGCAGCTGCTTTTCTACACTGTGCTGAGTTGTTCATTGCTCCCGTTATGATCACCCCCAGATCCTTCTCCTCCTCCGTCTTGGCTAATTGAATCCCCCCCTAGCTGTTAGCTCCTCCTTGGGTTTTTTGCACCAAAATGTAGCACCTTGCATTTCTTGGCATTGAACCGCGGCTGCCAAGTGTCCGACCAGGCCTTCAGTTTTGCCAGATCATCTTGCAACCCCAGCCACCCTCCTAAGTCATCCACTACTGCTCCCATTTGGGTGTCATCTATTAACCACTGAATTACTAATAGAGGCATTTTTTGGAAGATAATCAGTACAAAAAAGTACATCTAGGTTCCCTCAGATGGTTACTATTTTGGAGACCAGGCTGAGGTGTGCAGTAGCAAGAATCAGCAATTATATTCTCTTTTTGGACCATGGTGTTTTTTGTAGGCTAAATATCAAAGCACAGCTGTTTGTTGAAGTTAAGCTCTACTATATTTCTACCTAACTGGTCAAATCTTTCAGCTTTAGACAGCATTTGTGATGCTATCATTTTATCTCACACCCTAAAATATATTTATGAGTCACCCAGCCTTTTATGTGATCATTGTACCAAGCTTGACTTCAAATATGTTAGTAATCAAATAGCAAACTGTAGACATCAAACCTCTGCAAGTTTCATTTCCTTTTTGCTCAGTTCCAAAACTGGTTAGAATGACTGGTTTGAGCTTAACATTTTCACACTTATTTTGAGTTGTAGAGCCATCAAAATAGTCCCAATTTAATGGAGCATACTGCTGACTTAAATGACTCCTAAGTAATTTGTTCGGGATAGCCTTCAGATGTCACTTTCCTGTCTTTTGCTATTGAATGCTGAGAAATAGGGGACTATTTTTAGCTGAAGGTCCCCAAGCTTGTTAAAAGCATTTCATCTTAATGTGGCTGTAACCAAATCGTTTATAAGTAAAAAGACATTATTAGGGTCATTATCCGGCATGGGATCATAATGTAGACGACAAAAACAGTGCGGTCAAAAACCGCTAACTAAAAATAAAACAAAGATAGCACTCAGCAAAAGCAGTGACTGCTACCTTTGCGAACTCGGCTACAGAACACACAGACTGTATGTTTGTGTGGCTACCCCAGCCCCCTCCACATTAAAATAACTAACTCTGGGGGCCAAGGAAACTCGCTGAATGGGAGAAAACTCGGGGGTTCTTTTGGAGGAAAGGGGACATGGCAAAAAAAATACAAGGGAGACAAAAAGTAAAAAATAAAATCAGATGTCCATGGATAGGGAACTGAACCCTGGGACACTGACACTCCACAGCCCTCCCCATCTGTGGCTCTAACTTCTGAGCCACAGCAGCTGCCTGGTAGCACATTGCCAACCAGAGGCTTTCACCTCTTTCCTTAAAAGCAATATACAGTAGCTACAGGGATAGCTGTAATTTACCTTCGCTATATTCTCCCTATTGCTATTTTGCTTTTAGCTGTTTTGACTGCACTGTTTTTCCTTCGACATTTTAACCTGGTACCCATTATCCAGCTCCCTGACTGCAAAAAGCACTTTATTGTTACAGTTTGGGATTTCCAGCTCGGCTGTTAATTGGTGCTGGATTAATGATTGCAAAGACTCATTGGTTTCATTTGGCATCTTAAATATTCCCGTAATACAGAGGACCATCTCACTTTTATAAAGCCCTATTTTTGGGGGGGGATTTTTTCATAAGAGGAGCTTCCTCACTTTCTCTCAAGTATTCCTCTTTATGTGTAAAAAATAACATCTCTTCATAGGTTTGACTTTCTAATACTTCTTTCCCATTGTCTTTTATTTGATTTATTGTTAACTCCCTTGATCAGAATGAGAAGGCTTTAAGCCTGAGGTTCAATGGGTGGAGCAACTACATCACTCCCCCATCAGGCCTTAAAAGGCCACTCCTCCTGGACTGTTCCAGGATTCATCTCTTCGTTGTGGCTTGAGGTGCCGTTCTTCCTCGCCACCAGCATCTTCTGGCCTGTCCTCCTCCTGCTGGTCACTTCCGGACATCCATTTGCTCCCTTGCTCACTCGGTGGCATTTCTGCTGCTTTGTCTCTAGCATCTGCTTTGCATTCTGCTCTTTCTCCCTTCCCATCCCGTCTGTGCTGCTCGTTTATGGCTCTCTTTTGTCCCTTGTTCCTTGTTCTTCATGCCGCTCATGCCGTGGCTTTTTCTCTCATTGACCCCCCCACCTGCCACTCTCGTGGCCCCATTTCCACATGCTCTTCACCTGATGCAGTTCTCAATGCCTTCCTCCACTTGTCTTGTTGGGAGCCTCACTGCGATGGGCACTTCATGTCCCGTTCCTCTGTCCCTGCTCCCCTAGTACCACTGCCCACCCTAAGTGGCTTCCTCTGCTGCTCTTTCCCTACTCTGGCTCGGCTTTCCTCTTCTATGTCTGCCATGTGCCGGCATTGCCCATTTCCTCCCCTGCCCAGCCTTGCTTGTCTGGGCCTGTCACTCAGGGCACCAGTGCTGGGGTGTCTGCCCTGAGCTGTACTGTATGCAGCTTGTCTCTCACTTGCTATGCAGGGGACCACAGGGACTTGGGTTTTTGAACAGGTAGCCAGACAGATGAGTGCCGCTTCTGGGTTCAGGTTGGGGCTCCATACAGTCAACACTTTCCTGACACTCAGTTACCTTTCGGACACCACTATAGTTCTAAAGCTGGTATGTTACCTCTGCTTAACATTCTGCTCTGGACAGTTGATTACCACATTTCCAGACATTCTTCATGTGAGGTCCTTCCACACAACTGAAGTTTGTCTGTTTCAGCATCCCTCAGGTAGGGCTTCTTCAGCCTATCTCCTGGTATCCCTAGTAGACCAAGATCCACCCACTTTATCCTCCTAACCTTTCTCTTTTCCCCAAAGTGACATGAAGACCTGTGTAGACCTATTGTGGGGCCCCATGAAAGGGGCACCTCCCACTCTTCTTACTCCTCCATACCTCCTCACAACACCACCAAGATGGTATTATGTTCTTTTTAACAGTGGACATTGTTACATGTTTGGGAGCAGGTTCTGGCCTGAAACTTAAACAGTGGGTAACCAAAATATTCAGGAAGGTGGTTGACATAGTGCCCCTGGAGGCTGGGAGCTACATCTGACATCACAGTCCTCATCTTGTAGCATCACAATAGTTTGTTGTGGACCTGAATAACACAAGCAGAAGGACTGGATCTCAGGAGTAGACAAGCAGAAAGAGCAGGTGAAGTCTACCATCCATTGGTCCTGCTTTCTGTTTCTTAAAAAAAAAAAAAGAAAAACAGCTCCTTGTGGTTGTGACACCTTTTCCATCATCGACCTCAGTTGCTTGCCTCGGTCCTTCTTTCTGCCTATCTCCACTGCCTTGGGGGTGTCTAATCCTGTCGACTCCACTTGTTGCCTTCCTCCTCCCATTCCCTCTGCCCTCCATTCCACTCCTTCTCTGCCTTTTGCTTTCTTTTGGGGTTTTCCCTATCCTGTCATCACCTTTCTTATTAACTCTAGTCAGTCTGGCCCTATCCTGCCATCACCTTCCTTATTAACTCTAGTCAGTCTGGCCCTATCCTGCCATCACCTTCCTTATTCGAATCCTCCTCTTACTTTAGTCTGTATGGTGTCCAGGTGCCTGAGTCCGGTTCTCCTTCACTCAGTCTGACCTCAGGATCTAATCATTTACATCACTTAATTGAGCATACCTCCCATTGGGTCTTATGCTACCTCATCAAATTGCTGTATTCCTGCAGTTATTATCACCATCAGTCTTCTCATGCCCGCATCTGGGTATCCCTTGCTCAGCCAAACTCTATGTGAGTCTACTCCTTCACATCAAACACTCAAGCATAACCCTCTCAGGTCCATGCTACCTCGACTCAGCCTGCTCTCCACTCTGAGACATGCCTTCATGTCTGTTGCCCCTTTGCTAGGGGCTGACAGGCTTCATCTCCATCATTGTACATTGTTCATTTCATGTCTCACCTTCAACCATTCAGGCCTTCAAGGCCTCTTTCATCATCATACTTCCTCTCTTGCTTTTGAGCATCTAGTTGTGGACATCGCTCGCATCCCTCCACAGCTGTCCATTTAGAAGGACAGAGTGAGAGAGATTCTTCTAAAATCAGACTTTTTCCTCCTTCCTCGATTTCTACTTTAAATTGCTGTAGCTGTGCCATCCCTAATCAAAACATCCTTCAGCCTGGAGGGAAGGCGACCTAGGCCTTGGATCCCCAGAAGTTTCCTCCTCAAAGGGGATTTTTCCTCTCATTCCTGCCAATGGTCATAATATTAGTCAGGGTTAGTGCTTTCATAGGTTCCTTAGTTAGGTTCCGCTGTTGGATGGAGTCAGATGGTGGACCCGGCTGCTCCCTCTCTACTTAGGAAGTCTGCTCTTCTGCATCTTGTCAATTTCTTTTCATTCATTGTCCCCGCCTTTTCTCATTCTTTTCCTGTTTTTCCTATCTATGCCCGTCACATTTATTTCCGGTCTAGATATCTTCTGATTTCTCGCCTCTTCAATGCTCAACGCCATTTTGGGTATTCTTTTTGGGCTTCTTCCTAAGCTACCTTTAGCCAAAGAAATTTCCCGCTGCACCTTTTGGGGGGAACCCTCTTCTAGGGTTCCTTGTGTCTAACCCCTACAGGGTGGTATATCCCAAGGATAGAGAGGCAAATAGCCACAATATATCAAAATCACACACGCATACATCTCATCCAGTTGCATAAGTGCAATTGAAGTATTTTAATTTTTCTGCTCCGAAATTTTTGTAACATACCCCATAGTTTTTTTTTAATTATTATTCTTTTTTTCTTGTTTTTCTTATGTTTTGCCTCCTAGAACCTAGTGAAGCTATTCCCCTTCTCTTGTTCACAGGTGATTCACGTATGTCAAGTACTGAGAATGAAATGTTATTTGCTGGAGGTTTAAATGAACCTAATTCTAACATAGCCTGGTTCATTAATTCTGCTGGGGATTCTAAAAACGTTTTCATTTGATCAATTTCCTCTTTCAGCGAAACAACAGTTTCCATGATCAGTGCACGAGCAACATGGGGAACCGCAATTGAGGTGATCAACTCTTTTGTGAGGTTTGAGGGAAATTTAGAAAGCACTCCATCAAGTAATAGTCATTCATGTTTTTTGTATTGTAACAAGTGGCCTAGCAAAAGAAAATAGCCAGTTGTGATTGGTTCTTGTTAGCCATGACTGACTGACTAAAATCATGAGACAGTACAGCACGAGGTTTCACTGCTATGCAGATATAACCCACCTGTATCTCCTTTGCCCCGACAGGGTGTTGGCAGTTCAGTAGTTGGAACTCTGTCTAACAAAGTTCAGAGCCTGAATGGTCTCTAGTTGGTTGGCATTAAATCCAGGTAAGACTAAAATACTTTTGGTTAGGAGTAATTAGGAGGTGTTGGTCCTTTGGGGTTGCTTGAAGTTCTTCATTTTTTATGGGGTCCTGCTTAAAGAAAAAAGGAGATTTGTAATTTGGAAGGACAGTAGTTCTTGATAAATGGATGACATATGCTTTGCAGGTTTATTCTGTGATTGAGGGGTGCTGTTATCTTCCTAGAACAACTGTGGAAGTGCTTAATATTTGCCTGGCCGAGATCAATGACTGGATGTCCTCCAGCTGGTTGCAACTAAACCCTGATAAGACGGAGGTTCTAGTAGTGGATTCGGGCCAAAGGCATGGTAGGACTGCCACCAGTGTGGCAACTGGTCTGTTCCTGGGGCCTTCATCACTGATGACTTCATCTAGGGTGTGAAATCTTGGTGTGTTCCTGAACGACAGATTGACATTTGAATCTCAGGTGTCATCGGTTGTCCAAAGTGGTTGTTACCACTTGAGGAATATCACAAGGATCAAACCCCTTGTTCCACCTGAGGACCTTCCTACTCTTGTTCATGCCTTTGTAATGTCCAGGCTTGGTTACTATAATGCCCTTTACTTCAGGTCTCAGGAGGTACCCTCCACCAGCTGCAGCTAGTGCAGAATGCAGCTGCCAGGTTGCTGACAGGCCTTTCAAGGTTCAGCCATGTAACTCCAGTGCTGCGTGAATTGCACTGGCTGCCAGTCAGGTGGAGGGTTATCTTTAAGGTGGGTTTACTCACTTTTAAGGCCCTGCATGGACTAGGTCCTGGTTATCTGTCTGATCTCCTAACACCCTCCACCCCAGTCTGCTCCCTCCGTTCCTCCTCTAGGGGCCTCCTGGTGATTCCCAGGATAAGACTGAAAACTGCCGGTGATAGGGCGTTTAGTGTCATCAGCCCTGTGCTGTGGAATTCGCTACCACCTGCTATCAGGGAGGCCCATTCAGCTGAGGTATTTAAAGGCCGCCTCAAGAACCATTTATTTTCTGTGGCCTTCCCAGATATAAGTATTTGACCTGATTTACTAAATACTAGTAAACTGAACTGTGTATTGATTTTATTGTAGTTTCTTTTTTTTTTTATCGTAATTTTAAGATGTATTTATGTATTATCCTGTTTTCCCTTGCATGTTTTTATATGTGAGGTGCACAGAGCCTCCAAGAATGGACACCATAGAAATTAATGTTGCTTTGCCTTGCGTTAGAAATATTACCCAAATATGCCCCTTTCTCAACTCTGCAGATCGCCAGACTTTGGTGCAAGCCCTTATCTTTTCCAGATTTGGCTACTGCTATGCAATCTATAAGAGTTTGACTGCTTGTTAGGTACACCATTTGCAGATACTTTAGTCCAGAATACTGCAGTGAGGCTTCTGATGTCTGTTGGTAGGGCAGATAATGTCTGCCGTTTACCATACATTCTTGGCTAACTGCCAATTGGATATCACATTGACTATAAGGTACTGTTATTAACCTATAAATCCCTAAATGAGGTGGCCTTTCATACCCCAGTGAATTGTTGACCCTTTACGCTCCCAGTAGGGAGACACAAAACATAGGTCTAGGACTTCTGAGTGTGGCACTTTCCTGGTTAAAGTCAGTAGGTGACCATGCTTTTATGGTTGCAGCACCTGTCTTATTTATTGATTGATTGATTGATTAATTTATGCCTTTGATTACTGGGTAGGTGCACTGATCCAGAGGACAGTTTCCAGGCACAACCCGGGGCCACACATGATGGCACAGTAATGCAATACACTTTACAGAAAAATAGACAAATATAGTACAGTTACAATACAATAATAGGGTCAGGTGTCAAATACAAAGTAGATAATGCTGTACAATAAATTAGAGAAGTGCAGTACAGTTACAGTGCAACAGATGGTCAGGGGTCAACACACACAGTGGAGCACAGCACAAGTGCATATAGAAGGGAACAATTTACAATCTGGTAGTTCACTGAAAATTACAACAAGGAATAAAATCAGACAGCAGAGATGATAAAATAAGCTCAAGTACTGGGACAAGTTAGGGAGAAGAGCAGAGGTAAGCAGAGAGTAGAAGCAGAGGCAGCAGAGTGTAGCTGCACCCCCAGGAGTTGGGACATTGGCACAGGGAACAAAGAGGAGGGGGATATTTAGGAAAATTAGGAGACAGGGGTAGTGAAGTAACAAGAAGGAGGTTTCCCTGGTGAGCAGGAGCATTTGGCTGCAGACAACAACTAGGCTTTGAGTTGGGATTTGAAAGTGAGTTACATTTCAGTCAAACAGAGGGACACAGGGATTCTGTTCCACAGTATGGGGGCGGCGAAGGACAGGGCTTTACCTCCCATAATGGTGGAGACTCTAGGCACATCCGGGGGGGAGGAGAACAGATGACTCCCGGAGACATCTGGGCACCACCCTGACTTTAAGGAGGGATGAATACTGGGAGACTTCACCACCTCTAAAAATGTTGCTGATGATACAGCTGAGAGCATAGTCATAGCGACCTTGGAGTAGGAGCCAGCCCAGTGACTGGTATAAGTCACAGTGATGGGTTGAGTATGGAGCCAGGAGTGCAAAGCAACAGATGCTAATATAGACTGAGTTAAGTCTTGCATGCAGGGCAGAGGACATGTGGGAGTATATGGGGGGAGCAGTAGTCAATGATGGGGAGCAAGTTACCTTGGTCAATGGCTAAATGGATCCCAGGGGTCAGGTAATGTTTTTGTCAAGGTGGCCCCAAGCTTCTGGTTTACCCTAAGTAGAATGATGTTGATGTGCTCTGAGTAGGAGAGGGAGGGGTCAAGGGCTACACCCAAATATTTAGAGTTGGGAACATTCTGCAGGGCGGGAGCATCGGGTGAAAGCATAGAGAGGGAGGAATTGGATTTAGAGATATTAGCCAGGTAGGGTTTTGACCCAAGGAGCATTGCTTTAGTCTTCTTTTAATTTACTAGGAACATATCTGACAGAAATCAGTTGTAAGTAGAATCATAGTTTTGGGTGAGTATGGAGGATATGTTAGTGAGGGGACTTGTCACTGTGGAAGAGGACAAGATCATCTGCGTACAATAGTGCAACGCAGTTGAGGCTATCAGCAGGGAGGGAGGGAGCTGATAAAGATAGAAAACAGTAGGAGGCCTAGGATGGAGCCCTGGTGGACCCCAGTGGAGACAGACAATTGAGGGGAGTGGCAGTTCCGATGCACACCGTTTGGGAGCTGCCCATGAGATAGCTCCAGAACCACAAGGAGGTCTCATTGGAGCAGCCAAGCAGCTGGAGTTTGGTATGTAGAAGGGGTAGTTGATAAGGTCAAAGGCCTTGGTCAGGTCCACAGATACAGCACCTGTACCTTTTCCCCAATTCATGTTCCTACAGACAAGGTCGGTAAAGAGGGCCAAGGCAGATGAGGTGCTGTGGTGTTTATGGAACCCATCCCAATATGATCAGATAGTTGGCGGTGGACAATTTTCTTAAGGAGTTTGCTCAGGTGGGGAAGGATGGAAACTGACCTATAATTATCTGAGAAAAGGTGGTCCCCAGCTTTAAATATTGGTACAACCTTGTCAATCTTCCAAGAGTCAGGCATGGTAGAGGTGGCTAGTGCCAGGTTGAAGATGAAGGTGAGTGGTTTGGAGATGGCTGAGGAAAAATGTTTAATCAGGGAGGGGTGGAGGCCATCGATACCAGGGCTGCCCTTGTTAGGAAGACTGTTAAGGAGTTTGTAAGTATCCTTTTGGGAGATGGCCCTGAAGTAAAAAGGAGGGGTTCATCAGAGGAAAAGGAGGAAAGGGGCACTCCACCAGGACTAGGTCCAGGACTTGGTGGTGGCTGGCTAGGTAGTTTATTGAGGTGGGCAGTGAGGTCGGTAAACTTTATGTTAAAGGCCTGGCTGACCTCTGACGGATCTGACAGAGGACCAGTGGGGGAGCTTAGATGGATAACATGGCTGCGGGACCATGGGTTAAGCAAGGAACCAATGGAGCTCCAAAAGCGGTGGGGGTTTCCAAGGTTATCCCTTTGTAGGCTGTGGTAAAAATTCTTCTTTCTGGGACTGGGCAGTTTGCTTGCATTTATTACGCAAATGCCTGTAGTCATTCCAGAGACCAGGGAAGGGGTCATTTTAATGGCAACCCACTTTCTGTCCCTTTCTTTCATAAGGACCAGAAATTCCTGAGAGATCCAGTGGGTACAGCCACCTCTCACTCTCCTAGTAGTGAATGGGATATGCCGATCCTGAATCTGGAGGAGGGCTTCCTTGGGAAAACCCACTGCTGATGCCACATTCGTAAGGGAGTAGAATGCAGACCAGGTCACCGCATGGACATCCTCAAGGATGTTTGAGGTGTCAAGGCAGTTACAATTTCAGAAAGATAGGCATTTAGGGGGGAAAGTTTGGTCTTAGTGGACCAGATTATGTAAGTAGGGGAGTGGTCACTGATAGAGTCAGATAAGGTCCCTGTCTGGAGTACCTTGTCCTCCCTGTTCATGGCCACCCAGTCTAGCAGAGTGATTTAGTGTGCAGGTTTTGTGTCTGGTGGGGTTGGAGATGGTTTGCACCAGGTTGCGTTGCTTTAGCAGGTTGGTGTAGTTGGGTTCCATGGCACTTAACCAATTAAGGTTGAAGCCACCCAGAAGAATAGTGTCCCTGGGAGGGGAGAGTTGGCCTAGCACAGTCAAGTGGTTAGTTAAGCCTGGTGTGCCCCCAGCTGGAGGATTGTAGCAGCACCCCAGGCATGTTTTTTTGGCTGAGACCAGGGTCAACTCAGAGATGAGCCACTCACTGGGGGTATCAGGGACAGAGCTGAGGACGGGGGTGGCAGAGAGGGGTTTCCTGAGGTACAGTGCGACACTACCACCCTTCTTTTTCCCTGGTATATCTCGGCGTAACATGGAATAGTATGGTAGTTGGTACATGGCATCAGGGATATGCGATTTTAGCCATGTTTCCATAGGACGAGGACCTGGGGCTTATAGAGGGATACCCAGGCTTCAAGCTCAGAGAATTTGGATCAGAGGCTACATATGTTTAGATGTGCAATTTTTCTTCCTGGGGAGCTAACCCAAGTATTGTTGGAGTGGGTGATAGGAATATTTAAGGGACCCGGTTACTTTCCACATACCCTGCCAGCAGTAGCAGTGAAAGGAGGGGACAGTAAGGGTGGGGCAGCAGGGAGAAAGATAGTGAGAGGAAGTGCAAGAATAAACCAAGTTGGCGACACTCAGAGTTTGACAGGAACGGACAGAATAGGGGGCCCAGCTGGGTTAGTTTCCATCTGTTCACCCCAGGGTGAGGGGCAGTTGGTTGGACAGTGAGGGTGAAGGAGGATAGGTTCTCTTGCTCCAGAGAAAGTACTGAAGCACCGAAGTCAACACCTGTCAGAGTGCCTAGCAGAGAAGCTGCCAGCAGAGGGAGCAAAACTAGTTTTGGCTTTGCTTGTTATATCTGCTAATCACCTGTGGGAGTAGAAAGCAGTGTTGGCCTAGTAGTTGGAGCTTCTGGCTGTGACAGCAGTCACCGACTGACCTGGTTCAAATCCCAGAGACACACACTGGTGGAATGCTCCAATACTGTAATAGAATGAGAGGAGGTGATGGAGGTAGGAGGGTGAAATAGAGGAGGGGGTAGGTCCCTACACAGAGGTGTGGAAGAGTAGTTTGTTTTGAGGGGCTGAAATAGAGTGGGTAGGAGAGGTCAACTACACTGTTATTTCAGGGAAAGGGCAGGCAAGCCCAAGTGGTGTCCTAAAATCGGGGGTGCAAAAGTGGACTGATAGATTCTGCCAGAAATAAAAGGAGGACCACCACAGTGGGAGAGTGGTTGGGGTGGGAAGGGCCAAATGGTGCCGTGTACAGTGCAGCACTCACACAGTCAGCCTGGAGAGCCGAGTAGCAGGCTGGTTGTGGGGAGAGGGGAGAGCACCGGGACTAACGGCTGCCCCCAAACACCTGTGTGGCAGGACAGCCCAGCTCCATGGTCCTGGGAGCTAGAGGTGGGAAGCTATAGGTGAGAAAGCAGGGGGAGATTAAATACTGGAAAGGAGGGGGGGGCAGGTAGTAGTAACTTGAGCTCTGAGGAGGAAGGGCAGTGAGAGAGCGAGCAGCCGACCACCCTGAGGCAATAGATGCGGAACTCTGTCCTTGTGAAATCTGCCTGTTTCACTCATTATATAGCTTTAAGGTGAATTTTGAAACTTTTTGTTGAAAGTTTTTTTCTTCAGTTTTATGGCTTTCTTTATTGATAGCTACTTTGTAACTCTTTAGGAACCAGCAATAGTTTACAGAAGTGGTCACAGTACTGTCCCAAACATACCCTGCCCATAATGGATCATCTGTTCCATTCTTTCTACTGATTTGCCCTCAACTGCCCTCCTAGCACACATCCCTGCTCCCTCTATTCCATACTTCCCTTCCCCTCTCTCAAGACCTAGTGCCTTTCCCATTGTAACTCATTCCTCTTCAAAGTCTGATTCAGCTCCCTCCCGTACTACCTCTCCTCCTTCTTCTTCCCATCCCCTTTTACTTTTGCTGTACTTCCTCCACTTTTCTGATTCTTGCTCCTTCTCTGTATCCACTGTAAAACAATTGCTTGGCAATCTGCCTTTTCCTCTTATTCCCCTTCCTTTGGAACAACCTACATAGATATATAGATACTGTTGATAGAGAAGGGCCTATGGCCCACCAAGTCTTCCCATTTGAGCTCGTATGATCACTTTAAGTTTCTCTAGAAGTCTGTTGCCCCTTACCCCTGACCTCCAGGATTCCCTTATGTGTATCCCATGCATTCTTAAATCCTGTGATTGTTTCAGCCCCAACCACTTCCTCAGGCAGGGTGTTCCACTTGTCTACCACCCTTTCTGTGAAGAAATTCTTCCTCACATTTCCTCTGAATCAACCTCCCTCAAACTTCATCCCATTCCCGCTAGTCCTGGAACATCTTTTGCACTGGAAAATAGTGTTTTCCTGCACCCTGTTCCTCCCCATAAGGTACTTTTATGTCTCTATCATATCCTCTCTCTCCCTTCTCTCCTCCAGGGAGTACATATTCAAGTCCTTCAGCCTGTACCCATAGCACTTGTGATTCAATCCCTGTACCATCGTTGCTGCCCTCCTCTGAACCTTCTCCACCCTGTCTATGTCCTTATGTAGATAAGGTCTCCAGAACTGAACACCGTACTCCAGGTGGAGCCTCACTAGTGTCTTGTATAGTGGAATTATGACCTCCCTTTTCCTGCTGGTGATGCCCCTGTCTATGCATCCCAGCATCCTATTTGCTTTATCAGCTGCCTTGTTGCACTGTTTCCCCTACCTTGTGGTGATCAGAGATGATAACCCCAAGGTCTCTTTCCTGCTTGGTGCATGCTATATCCTCACCACCCAACTAATATGTTTCTCCTTCATATTCCATTCCTCCTTGTCTTTAGCCTTTAAACTGCCAGGAGGTGTTCGTCATTTTAGTACCAGGCATTTCTGTTAAAAAATACACTAAATTGTTTAAAATGTATAAATATATGTGTCCCCCTCAATGAAACATAACTCAATGCTCATGGCTATTGAGTGCAGATCCCCAGCATTTTTGGAAAAGAATCTTGCTAGTATGTTTTATGGAATTTACAAAACCTGACAGAATATCATGTTTTTTTTTCATTCAAATCAAAGATCATGCTGTGAAAGGGTTAAATTACTTTGTAAACAATGCAACAATATTGCTATTCATCCATAACAAGGTACTGATTGAAATAAACTTCTGTCCTGAGCCATCATTTTCTAATCTGTGCAGCTCCATTCACAGATCTCCCTGGTCTCTAATGGACACTCACGGTTTAGGGTCAGACTTATGTCAGGTGTCCCCAATCACATGATCTGATCTGCCTCAAACATCATTGCATCATGAGAGCAAAGTCTCCTCTTGCAATTCTTAAGTAGAAAGTAACATTTGCTTTGTGATTTCACCTCCAGGTCGACAAAAACACCTCCCTCTCCTACCACTCACACATACAGCAAGTCTCCTCTTCTATTAACAGTAGACTAGGGATCCTGTACAGGCATAAACACTGCCTACCCCTGCAGGCCATGCATCTCGCTGTGTCCTCATATATTCTATCTCTGGTGGACTATGGAATAGTGATGTATGGGTCGGCTGATTAAACTGCCCTATGCAGCATCAACCTCACCCTCAACAAAGCTTGCCGCCTGGTCATGGGATGTGGCAGGTTGACTCACAAATGTGAGCTATATAAACACACTGGGTGGCTAAACTTCCAAGGCAGACTTAAGTACCATACCTGCCTCCTTGCAAAAAAGATACAACTTAAGCAAGCCCCAATTGGCCTCCACCCATTTATCCACACAGCCCCTTACAGGAGGGCTCAAAGGCACTAGCAAACCCCACCCTCCTATTCCCCCACTGTAGAACATCTATTGGACAATGATCCTTCCGCTATTGTGCTCCTCTGTGTCTGAACAGCCTACCGTCCTCCATCTCCCTCGCCCAAAGTCTCTACATATTTAAATCAGGTCTGAAAACCCTACTCCTTGATTCAACAACCTGTGAATGTAATTAAACCCCCACACCCTCTTTGATCTCCACCCCCTTCTCAGAACCTCATTCAGAGACATACTGTACTCGGTACCTACTCTATCCCAGTAAGTAACCTGTAACTAAAGGATAGTTTCTCGTTAGCCTCCCTCCTATGTCTCTCCTAGGTTCCCAGTCCCGCTGATTAGATATTATGACTCTGGGTCCTTCAAGACCCTATGGAACAATATCCTGTCTTAAATCTGACCCGGGACCTTCTTTATGCTCCCTGTTGATGTGACCCACAAATTACGTATATGCCAGGACTGTATGACCTTGTATTATTACTTTACTATTGCATGTGTATGTTTTCATTTCCTCTACTTTACTTTTATCTGACGTGGAGCCTTTGCAAAAGTGTCTGTGACTCAAAGTATTGTAATTCTGATTCTATTCAATAAATAAATAAATGAATAAATAAAAAGGCCATGATGTAAACTGTGCTGCATATAGTTATATGGGTTCTCTCATTGTACAGCACACATGAAAGGACAACAAACCCGTTAAAGCTCTCCTCTGTGACCATTCCACTCTTAGATGGTCCTAAAACCAGCCCTCCTCTCCTTACGGCCTCTGTTACTACTCATTATCCATTCCCTCCTTACATATTCTTACTCATCCTCAGCTCCACTAGAAAGTGCGTTCAAGGGTAATGGTTAGTCAGCCAAGTAATTATGCTTCAAAAAGACCAGCGCACATCAGCATGGAAAATGATGTGACTCCACAGATTAGATACAAATAAATATAAACTTTTATTAATTAAAAAACAAATCACAGCACTATGTGCACTTGATGCATTTTGGATTCCTTGAACCCTTTATCAAAATCTAACACATAAAACTAACTGCCACCATTAATATATTCCATCCCAGTGACATCACAAGAGAAGTTTAAAATAATTGGCTTTGCTTAAGTACTTAAACTAGAAAGGCAGTTAACTCAGTGCATTTATACTGATTCTGTATCACTGCAGTACCCAAAGCCACCAAAAAGTGCATCGTGTCAAATGGGGAGCCAGGGAGGAATATATAAAAACCCAGTGCTTAAATACACACAACAATTTAGTATGGCACAACGATATTAAGAATATCAGCATGTTATTTACAAAGATCAGCAAGGACACAAAATTATCTATCTTCCAGATAAGGTGTGAGGTCAAAACCTGTGTTTAAACCAAGGGTTCTGAGTGCTTGTAAAGTTAAAATCCAAAATGTTTCTCTGCCCCTCTAGTGTTTTCTGTTCTACCAGAAATGCTTCCTGTGTGCTACAGTTCCTTCTAGACCTAAGATACAGTCCTTTCAGTATGTTTGCAATGATATGCCATGGATAGCAAATTGTTGCTAGCAATATACTGTTGCCATCCACTTCCTTTTGGTACAAGGCTGTTTCAACTTTCCCTTCTTTGCTTTTTTCAAGTTTCACGACTAAAAATTCAATGCTTTCTGTACTGCTCTCACGACTAAATGTCAGGTTTGTGTTAGTGCTATGTATGTACATCATAGATAAAAGGCCCCTAACCTGGTTAGATGGTAAAAAAAGGCAGTGTACGGTGCAAAAAATGTACTTACTGCAATAATGTTAATAACTGTGAGTTCTTTACGAGTGCAAATGTCAACAAGATGTTTGAGATAAGACAATTGTGCACTTTGATCTACAGCAGGGGTCCCTTATCTGGCAGAATGCACATGTAAGGCATTCTATGTGGCTAAAACCACTAGACAATTTCAAGAATGGCTGGGAGAACACCAGCGAGCCATTGCAAGAAAAGATCCCCAGTATGCAACAGCAATACACATTGCTGAATCCTTACCAGAGACTGACCATAAGTTTAAATTCACAATAATAGATAAAGTCAGTTGAAACCCAAGAAGAGGCATTTTAAAAAATCTGGTATCCGAAAGAGAAACTTTTGGGATTTTAATTTTACAAGCACTCAGAACCCTTGGTTTAAACACAGGTTTTGACCTCAAACCTTACCTGGTGGAAAATAGATAATTTTGTGTCCTTGTTGATCTTTGTAAATAACTTGCTTATATTCTTAATATTGTTTGTGCCATACTAAATTGTTGTGTGTATTTAAGCACTGGTTTTTTATAAATTCCTCCCTGGCTCCCCCCCCCCATTTGACATGATGCACTTTATGGTGGCTTTGGGTACTGCAGTGATGCAGAATCAGTGTAAAAGCACTGAGTTAATTGCCTTTCTATTTTAAGGCCTTTGACTCTGTGCCCCACAAAAGGTTGATCAGGAAGTTGGTAAGTTGGTGGATCTTGGAGTTGGGGAAAAGATGGTCAGATGGGTGGAAAACTGGCTGAGGGACAGAACCCAGAGGGTGGTGGTGGGGGGAGAGTTATCTGGCACCAGAGAAATAAACAGTGGGGTCCCACAGGGCTCTGTGCTGGGGCCGGTGTTGTTCAATGTCTTCATCAATGACACTGGGGATGGCATTAAAGGCAAAATGTGCCTATTCACAGATGACACCAAGCTCTGTGGGAGAGTGGACACAGCTGAAGGGATACAGGACCTACAGGAAGATCTGGAAAAGCTGGGGAGGTGGTCCAGGATCTGGCAACTTGGCTTCAATGCTAAGAAATGCAAAGTTATGCATATTGGAGCCAAGAATCCCAGGACAGAGTATTACCTGGGTGGAGTCCTAGTATCTGCATCAGAGGAGGAGAAGGACGTGGGAGTGATGATCACTAGTGACCTGAAGCACTCCACGCAGTGCAAGAAAGCAGCAGCAAAGGCAAACAAGATGCTGGGTTGCATAGCTAGGGGGATCAGTAGTAGGAGAGAGGAGGTTATACTGACCTTGTATAGGTCACTGGTAAGGCCACATCTAGAGTATGGAGTGCAGTATTGGTGCCCAGACCTCAAAAAGGACATTAACCTGCTGGAGAAGGTACAGAGGAGGGCTACAAAGCTGATAGCCGGTCAGCAGGGCAAGGCATACGAGGAGAGGTTGACGGCACTGAACATGTACTCCCTGGAAGACAGGAGAGAGAGAGAGAGGGGACATGATTGGGACATTCAAGTACTTGAAAGGAATAAATAAAGTTGATAAGGAGAGTCTCTTTAAGCTGAGTGGCAACCATATGACAAGGGGGCACAGTCTTAAGCTGGAGGGTGGAAAGTTTAGGAGGGAGGTCAGGAAGCACTTTTTCACAGAGAGGGTGGTGGACACTTGGAATGTGCTGCCAGAATAGGTCATCTCGTTGAAGATAGTGAGCAGCTTTAAGAGAGGCTGGGATAGGCATAGGAGGAAGGTAAGAATCATGGGTAGGGAAGATGGAAGGAGTGGGGAGGGAGGGCAGGGACATTAGCTCAAGCTGTGGGCCCTGCAATACGAGCAGACTTGATAGACCAAATGGCCTTCTTCTGCTGGCTTCTTCGTATGTTCGTATATGTTCGTATGTAAGTACTTAAGCAAAGCCAATGATTTTTTTTATCACTGCTTGATTTTCCTCCTTATGCAGCCACCACTCTGCCTTCCATCCAGTCACTGCCACGCTTCTGCCAACGGCCCCCAAGGGTGCCCACACACACCAGCTGGCATATGCTGCTGTACCCACAAAAGGGAACCCCCTAAGTCCCCACGCCAGGCCAGGATCCAATACCGGCATGTTGGTCACCCCTGGGCAGCCGCTGGGCTCAGGAAGCTGCGGCCATCAAGCTGCCACGAGTGGTGCTGCTGATTTTCCTCCTAGTTTTTCCCCCCATGAGTGCAGACGTGCAATGACATCATGCACTGACGTGCTGACGTTCCCTGCACTTCTCCCTCCGTTACACCAGCTCTAGCAGTGCTTCTGGGCGTCCCCAGGGGCCACTGCAGAGCAGTGGATGCCCACAACCCTCCCCAGGATAGGAGAACAGTCCTCCAGACACTCGATCCTATCCTCCCCTACTGACCCCTGGCAAGCCGGGCTCGTGTCCGAACCCGGGTCACCAACATGACGCGAGGTGTGGCGCCCAGTGCCTCAACCCTCAGGGCCACCGGGCCGGCATAAAGCCAATGATTTTAAACTCTTCTTGTGATGTCACTGGGATGGAACGTATTTATGGTGGCAGTTAGTTTTATGTGTTAGCGTTTGATAAAGGGTTCAAGGAATCCAAAATGCGTCAAGCACACAGAGTGCTGTAGTGGGTTTTTTAATTACTAAAAGTTTATATTTATTTGTATCTAAGCCGTGGAGTCACATAATTTTCCACGCTGATGTGTCTTTTTGAAGTATAACATTCTTACTCATTCTTACTCATTCCTGACTCCTCCCACTATTCTTCTTTATTGTTCCTTTGCTCCCTGCCTGTTAAAAGAACAGTTGCTCACTGTAACAGTGGAGCTTTGAGAGACTCTCCCCCATTGGTTGGGCTGCAGCTATGAATTTTGGGGCCCTGGACAAGTCACTTAAAATGGGCCCCTGTTAACCAAACCAGCTAATGCCAGGGGTAATGCCAGCTCCCCAGGTAGGCCCCTCCTGAGCTCGGGGCCCCGGACAACTTCCCCACTTTTCTCCCCACTACTGCAGCCCTGTCCATTGGGCCACAACTTTGAAACTGTAAGCCATCAGCAAAACCTTTTTCTAGCTGAGGGCCACCCACAATGATGTACAATGTCAGCACCTATATAATGCAGGCTGCTTTCTTGCTCCTCAGTTGCCCACTGGAGACAAGCTCAGAGGGCCTTGTATCATGAGGAACCAGGTGCTCAAACCAGTACCAGGAACACAAGGAAAAGCACAGGACTGGAAATATAGTATACGAAAGGCACTTATGGACACCTCTAGAGAAGGCAGTGGACAAACCTGCCAGCTTAAACCTCAGAAAGGGGGAAGGAAGGTGGGTGCGCTGTGGCTCAATGGAGGAGAGTCGCTTGAACATCTACTGTTACAGTGAGTAACTTCTATCTTCATCAAGGACATCTCCATTGGGCCACACCTTTAGAATGATTTCCAAGCAGTACACATGGTACTTAGGGAGGATGGAAAAGTCTGACATGAAATCAGGACAGAAGCCCCTGCAGATCAGCAAGACCAAATCCAGCCCATCTATGTGAGACAATATCTAGACTGCAGTGCTTTCTGAAAGTATGTACAGTGCTCCATGTGACAGCAGCACATATGTCAGCTGCAGAAATATTCTGAAAACAGGCAACAGAGTGGCCATACCAAGTGTAGAGTGGCCACACAGCACCAGAAAGTTCCTTACTGCACTTCCTGTAACAAAATGCAATGCAGCAAGCAAATTATTTGCATGATCATTGTTTGGTGACAGGTGTGCCCTCTCTCCCAGGGATGAACAAGACACAAAGCTAACAGGACCTTCTGCAGTCCTTAGTACAATCTAAATAGAAATGCAATGTTCTATGTACATCAAGCATGTGGAGCAATACCTTTGTTAGCATGCTCAGGATAATACACTGGTAGATTTATGGTCTGATTAACCATGAAGTGAGAAATCACCTTGGGTAAAAAAATCAGGTAAGGAGACTCATGCATGAGCACCTGATGTTCAGAAATCCTTCAAGCAGATGTTATAGCATTCAGAAAAAGAACCTTCCAAAAAAGGAAGCACATCCTGTAAGTTGCAATGGGCTCAAAGGGAGTGAAAGTCAATTTCTCAAGAATAAAACTAAGGTCCCAGGGCAGAAACAGTTTACAAATTGGGGTATACATATGTAAAATACCCCTCAGAAAGGTATGGGACACCACTAGTTGTGCCACTGTGCATCTGTCAATAGGAGCATGGAAGGCAGAAATGGCAGCAAAGTGCACCTTAATGGATGAGTATTGTAGACTGGAGTCTGATAAAGGTAGGAGATAGGCAGTACAGTATTGACAGGACATGTAAACAGGTCCTCTGAACAGGAAGTACACCATATGGAGAAACACTTCCATTTTAGCAGATAGGTGTGACTTGTGGAAGGCTTTCTAGCCACCAGTAAGATGTCAGACACCTGGGGAGAAACTCCAAAATGTGCAATGGCTGTGCCACCAGATGCCATGCATGCAGATGTAGTCATAACAGGTCCAAGTGGACCAGGGATCCCCTATCCTGATACAGTAGACTCTGCCACAGGGGTAAATGAACAGAAGGTTCCACTGCCAGATTCTGCAGCACTGTAAACCATATATGGCAAGACCAGAGTAATAGTAGTATGTTTATTTCTTAGGCACTCAATTCCACAGGCTCTGGCACCTTACATATCAAAAACATTAAATAACAGCAGCACAATAAGTAACTTTCAATAAATAATGCTATAACATAATAACAGTTTAGGAATTAGTTATGTAAGCCCTTATAAAAAGATAGTGCTTTAACCCCCACTTAAAATTATTAACTGAGGCAGGGGGGTCTTCTGAAGCTCTCATGGCAACTGGTTCCAGAAAACTGGAGTAACCACTGCAAAAGCAGACTCCCAGACAGCTTTAATTAAGATCTGGGGACCATTCAAGAGGCCCATCTCCAGAGAGCGGAAGAAGAGGGTGGTCAGGAGCATATCGATACAGGAGCTCTTTTAGGTAGCCTGGACCTAGATCATGTAGGGCTTTGTACATTAACGAATCTATCCTGAAGAGATACACACCTCACAGACAGCCAGTGCAACATCCGCAAAGCAGGAGAGATATGCTCGGAGCAGGAGACTCCAGCAATCAATCGAGCTTTGGTGTTCTGCACCAGCTTGAAGCAGCACATCAAACCTTCAAATAGCCTGAGATAAAGAACATTACAATAGTTCAGTCTGGATGTCATGGGAGCATGCACAAGGGCCTTCAGGTCCTGAGGACTAAGAAAGAGCTTGAGCCAGACGATGTTCCTAAGATGAAACAAACCACCATGGACCACAGCAGACACCTGATATTCTAGAGTCAACTTATGGTCCATAATGGTTCCCAGATTCTTCACCCTATCCTTGGCTGTAAGCTGAGTGTGCCCAAGATGTAATCCAGCCACCCCACCACTCACTTCAGCTGACTTTCAGATAGCTTAGTGTACCAGTAGCACTTCAGTCTTGTCTGGGTTCATCCTGAGCCAGCTGGAGGCCATCCAGTCATTGATCACAGAAAGGCAGTCATTAAGCACACCCACTGCATAATAATAGGTACAGCTGAGTACTATCTGCAAACAGTGCAACTGCAAACTGTACCTATGAATCACTTCTCCCAGCGGCAGCATATACATCACAAATAACATGCGAGACAAAATCAAACCCTGAGGGACTCCACATGTCAGGGCAGCAGCCCAAGTGAGAAAATTTCCCCACTCAACTTACTACACCTTACCGGAGAGGAAAGTCTCGAACCACCTCAACACAACCAAACCAAGCCCCAAGTCCCTCAATCAAGTTGTCAAAATCCCATGATCTACAGTGTCAAACACTGATGAGAGGTCAAGAAGAACCAAGATGGAACTTTTGGCTCTATTTCTAGCCAGAAGAAGATCATTTTGCACTCTAACAAGTGCAGTCTCCATGCTATGATGACCTCTAAATCCAGACCAAAATGACTCATAGATAGAGAAAGCCTCCAGGTGCATCTCCAGCTGCATCACCACCACCATCTCAATAACCTTTCCCAAAAAGGTGACAGATTAGACATGGGCCTATAATTTGCCAAAATATCCAGGTCGAAAAAAGGCTTCTTGTGAAGGGGCCTCATGACAGCCCTTTTCAAGGCCATCACAAACACACTCTCCCTAACAAAACACTTGACAATCTCAGCAATCACCAGACCGATAGACTCCCGACAGTCTAGCAGCAGCCAGGTAGGTCCAGGATCCAGTGAGCAGAAGGTGGAATGCAGCTTCATGATCATCCAGAGGATCTCCTCAGCTGACACTGGGTGAAATTCCTCCCAGACAGTCTGAAGGCCTTCATTAGTCACAGACTGTACCATGCTGGGCCATAACAGCACACCTGAAGAGGCCAAGGAATGAATAGGGGATACTCTATCAAGGAAAAACTGGCCAAACTCATTGCGTCACTCACATGTCAATAGTCTTCCAGACTGTAGGCAGTCCAGGTGTAACAGCCTGTCCAGAATGCAAAAAAGCTGAGCTGGTCTGTTAACCCCTGCAGCAATCAACCAAGACAGGAACTCTGCCTTTCTTAGAGTGATTGCCCCCTGATACTCCTTATAATGAGTTGAGTTCTCAGGGTTAGTTTATCCTCTAACAAACCCAATATATGCCAAGAATGCTCCAGTTTCTGCCCTTTGGCCTTCAAAAGTCTGAGCTCCTCACTAAACCAGGTGGAGCTCTGGCAGGAGACACTCAGGAATACACAAACTGATGTAAATGAGTCGAGAGCTGAAGTGATAGCCATATTATAAGCTTCCACTGCATTCTTGACCTTGTCAGCACACACCTGCAACACGCTCAAGCAGCTCAGTACTAACAGGAACCTACAAGAGTCCACATTTCTTAAAGGTTGGTACCTCACTAACTCCACTGGGGGTTAACATGTCTTGAAGGGGCCCTGATCTGAAAACTCACAGCATGATGATACAACCAGCTGATTGGATCAACCTCGACATTAAAAAGGTTGAGCTCCAGTGGGAAAACCAGGTCCAAGAAGTGACAAAATTGATGAGTGGCAGGGTAACAACCCGTGTGAAGTCCAACAGTTCTATCTGTCAGAGGATTTGCTGACCAGGTAAAAAGGATTCATCATTGGCCGAAATATTGAAGTCACCCAACGTCAACCACCTAGGGCACTCCAATGTCAGGTCAGTGACAAATTCCCCAAATTCCCACAGGAATCTGCTCTTGCAAGAAGGAGGACAGTAAATGAGAAGCATCTTGCCTGCACACCTGCATCACCCTTAACAGACACACACTCAAAAAACCTGGTTTGACTCACTGGGTAAGCTGCAAGTCTCAGACTAGATCTAAAACAGATGGTCACCCCCACACACACTCCCACATAGGGCAGTGCACCACAATATAGCCCCAAAGAGTGGCTGCCTCCAGCACAGGGCCAGAGTCATACCCAGCCAGGTCTCGGTATTGCACACAGGGTTCGCTAAGAAATCCATGGAAAAAAACATTATCATGGACTTATTCCTGATGGACCTGGCATTATACAGAATGGCCTTCAGGGGAGGATCCATGCTGGTGGGCTCAGCTACCATATCTGGTGATACTTCTGGAGCTTTCAGTATAGGAACCAGGCAGTGAGCACTCCTGTCCCAGTTCTATTTTGGCCCAGTGATGCTCATTATCTTACTCCTGATCCTGCCCTCCCCTTCTTCCACTTCAGACTGGCATAGAAACCTAGGGGTGGAGTATAAAATGGGTGGAGTGGTATTGATGACCACCAAGCAGAAAAGAGACCTGGGGGTAATCATACTGAATGACCTAAAGGTGGCCAGGCAGTTTGACAAGGCAGTGGGGAGGGTGAGTGGGATGCTGGGGTGTATAGGGAGGGTATCAGCAGTAGAAAGTGGGAAGTGGTGTTGCCTCTGTATAGACTGCTGGTAAGACCCCACCTAGAATAGCCCAGTTCTGGAGACCGCATCTCCAGAAGGACATCGACAGAGTTGAGGTGGTCCAGAGGAGGGCTACTAAAATGGTGAAGGTTCTACATCAAAAGCCCTATGAGAAGAGACTAAAATATCTCAATATGTATACCCTGGTACAGAGGAGGGAGAAAGGGGACATAACAGAGACATTTAAATACCTCATGGAGTAAATAAGGTACAGGAGGGGACTATTTTTCAGAAGAAAAGGTGCTCAAGAAAAAAGGACACGCTATGAAGCTGGAGGGGGTAAATTCAGGAGAGATGTGAGGAAGTACTTCTTCACATAAAGAGTGGTGGATTCCTGGAACAGCCATCCAGTGGAGGTGGTGGGGGAGAAAACCGTTTTGTGATTCAAGAATGCATGAGATAAGCACAAGGGAATCATAGTGAAAGGAGGGGGGAGGGAGAAAGAGCTGTAGATCTGGCTGTGACAGGGTTGAATAAGGCCCTGACCCATTTGTTATGCAGAAAGAGTTTAAATGCAAGGATCTGTTCTATCCTCTCCTTTTCTGTCTCTTCTCTGCCTGGTTTCGCAACCAAATTTTCTTGTGAAATCTAGGAAGTGATCACTCCGACGGTTTCACAGTCCTCTCCTCTCGCTATCTCTCTGCCTTCCCTTGCTATTTCTGTCTTTTCTCCCCCTTGCATATCTGCAGGTATAAAAATATATGTGAATCTTTATGAGGAAATGTCACTGATACTGGGATCCCTTTGTTTAAAACTGTATATAGTTATACTGTTGAAATGATTGCAAAAACTGGAATTCAAGGGGTTAACCTGAGATGCTGGTTTGAAAAATATTTCCAGAGCTGTCAACAAGAGGCCAGTTCTGGGTCATTATGTTCGTTTTGCTGCACCTGCAAGAACATTGGAAACTTACAAGAACATTGTGTGAGAAGCTTGCTGTTTTCTTAACAAGTTTCCCAGGCACAGACATATAAAAAAGAGCAGCAATGCTTGTGCAAGGGAGAGACAGAGACTGAGACTGGAAATTGAGAAGAAAACCTCAGAAGAAGGACTCTGCTTTCTATCTTTGTACTGCCATTGTAAATAGTTATACTAAATAATTTTTATTTTTTTATTTTGCTGTTATTAATAATAAAACACTATTTCCAAATTTGGTAACTGCTCCTGGTTTTCCTATGCTTCCTGACCTGTGCCTTGATGACAGATGGTGTCATAGTGTGATTTATACCATGCATACTCTAAGCCAGGAATTTTGTGAATGGGTACTAGAACTAGTACCAGGGAAGCATAGCAGAAAGGTATGGATTCTCCATCGGCAAGCCCAGGAGTCATTACTAGAAGAATGGTGGCCAAACTAGAAGCAGAAACAAAAGTCCAAACAGAGACTGTTCTGCCAGCACCAGAGATGGAAAAAGAACAGGCAGTAACAGAACCTAAAAGCCTGACTGCCTTTTTCCAATGGTGAGCAATACAACAAAAAGAGATGGAGAAAAAGAGAAGAGAGTAGCTGCAGCAAACAGAAAAAGAGATTCAACATTTAGAGGCACAGAGAAAAGAAGAAATGCAACAACTCGAATAGCAGAGAAAAGAAGAGATGCAGTGATAGGAGCAGCAAAGAAGAGAACAGCTGCAGTGATGGATGGATGCCTTGCAAGTTATCAAAGCTGGAGGTTTAGGCAGAGGTCAAGCAGAGCAACAAAACACCAACAACTTAAAAGACCTTAAACTTACAAAGGTGTGTCCCTTGGATATTATCGAAGCATACCTGACAACTTTTGAAAGGGTTGCTGCAGCATGCCAGTGGCCAAAGCAGCAATGGGCAATCAGACTGGTACCTTACCTGACAAAGAAAGCCCTACTTTCCTACAGCAATGTGGACACTGCACAGTCAGAAAACTATGACCTGGTGAAAAGCAAAATCCTGAAAACGTATGACATCTCAGGAGAGACATACAGGCAGAGATTTCGATCTCTGAAGTACAACTCAGTCGACAATCCTCGAGAAGCCTTAACCGACTCAGAGAACTCCTTATGAAATGGCTCCAACCAGAGGACAAAACATTCCCACAGATTATTGAAACATTTGTAATGAAGCAGTTCATCAACATCCAACCCACAGACGTACATCTTTGGGTAAATGAAAACACTGACCAGAAAGTGGGGAAAAGGCTTGTTTCTTTGGCTGAAAACTACCAAATGGCTAGACAGATGCCACAGCAGTGAGGTAACACCCAACCACTGGTAAGACGCTCTTTTTCCCATTTAATCTCCAAGTCTGATAAGAACTCTGGTGGGGGTAACAAACCTGCACCCAAAGACTTTATTTTGCTGTGATTACTGGAGATTCCCAGGGTTCACTTAAAAATCTCTGGGGCCAGATCTTTTAGTTTTATGGCCCCAGCCCTGTGGAATTCTCTATCTCGTCAGGTGCAGGATTGCCTGCTGTCCAAAGCTTTAAAGGGGCATTAAAAACACATCTCTTTAGCCTCGCATATAATGATTTTTAAATGCCTCTCCCTTAGATTAATTTTAATATTGTTTTAATTATTTATTGATTTTATTATGTTATGTACAGGCGTCTTGGTTTTGGAAAGGCACCTTTTATAAATAAAGTTTGATTTGATTTGATTTGCTATAACTATAATAAGCCAGGTCACATTGCAAGAAATTGCCATAGTAAGAAAAGTGACATTGGAACAGATTTGTTCTTAGCAAATTGGGGCAAGTACTTAACAGATCTGAAGGTGGGAGATAAGACTGTGAAGGGACTTATAGATTCGGGAAGCAGACAGACCCTAGTGCACATTGAAGTGCTGGGAAAACAGTGTCCAAAAAGAACCAGGTACTGGTGTCATCTGCATCCACATAGATACTTAAGCAATAAGGCATGACAAGGTGTGTGTTATTGTGTAATAACGTCACTGCTGGGGTGGGTTGAAGCACGAGGCAAAGCCGAGTGCTTCCACCACCCCAGGAGTGACGTTACTACATGATAACACACACCTTGGAGTGCCTTATTGCAATTATGCAATGGCTCGATGTTATAGAAAACAAAAAATAAAAATAAAAATGTTTTAGTAGATTTTTAGTGAGGCAGTGTATCTTTATTTCTGAAAAAAAAAGGATCATATTAATCATCCAAACAATCAATGCAGTGATGTTATTGTGTAATAACATCACTGTCTCAGGCACACATTGACCAATCAGAGTCCAGGAAATGTTCTTGCCATTGTATAATTGATAATATCCCATTACCCAAGTGACTCTGGATATTAAGGGTGTGTCGCATCAAATGAAAGTGGGGGTAGTACCTAAGTTACATGTACTGTACCTGTGATTACTGGAAATTAATTTCCAGGATTTACTGAGTTAATCAAAGAGGGAGTACATCCTGATGTTTCAGCAGCTATGGTGACAACAGCTCAGGCAAAGAAAATCTCAGATGATGGGGACTCTTTTCCTTTCATTGATTTTGATTCAGACTTGTTTGAGCACAACTCCAAAATCCGGAAATCCAGGAAAGAAAGACGACACCTGAAGAAACTGTCACAACAAAAGACTGATGGACATAAGGGGTTAACATATGAAAATTCTGAAACTAAACTGATCACTGCTTGTAATTTTCTTTTGGAACAAGCTAACAATGTCTCTCTCTCTCTCTCTCCAGGGTTATTTTAAGCAGCTGGGGTGAAATCAAAACAGAGTGAACCTATGTTTAAAAAATGTAATCGGCTACTGTACAGAGTTTGGGTTAAAACTCAGACACAGGACCAGATAGAACAATTGGTTATACCACAAAAGTATAGATTTGAGTTGTTACAGATAGCACATGATAGTCCTATAGCAGGTCACTTGGGGAGGGATGGCTCTCTTGCCAAATTGCTGTACAGTTTTTACTGGCCTGGAATTCATGAAGATGTTGTTACCTATTGCAGTTCTTGTGCCGAGTGTCAGAAAGTAGCCCCAGTCACTAAAAAAGACAAGGTGCCCATGGTGCCCCTACCCTTGATAGATGAGCCTTTTGAGAGAATTGCAATGGATGTGGTTGGCTCCTTAGACAAAGGTAAAAAGGGTAATTGATTTATTTTGGTAGTATGTGACTATGCTACTCAATACCCAGAGGCAATTCCAATGCGTACTGCCACAGCCCCAAAAGTGGTAGCAGAGCTTGCCAAAATTTTCAGCAGGGTGGACATACCTAAAAATATTATTACTGATCAGGGTAGTCATTTTGGTGTTGCATTAATGAAGGAACTATACTGACTACTAGGTATCACTGCCATAAGAACCTCTCCTTATCACCCTCAGATAGACGGTCTTGTTGAGCATTTTAATCAAACCCTAAAATGCATGTTAAAAAGGTTAGTAAAAGGGGAAGGGAAAGACTGGGACCAATACTTACCTTAACTGCCTTTTGCTTACAGAGAAGTGCCACATGCATCAACAGGTTTTTTACCATTTGAAATGTTGTATGGTAGACAACCTAGAGGGCCACTAGATGCAATAAAAGAAACATGGGAAGATAACCCCCATCAGAAACAATCTATTACATCTTCTATGTGTGCCCTGAGAAAGAAGCTTGCAAAATATGTTGAAATCACCCATAGTAATCAGGAAGAGACCCAAAATCAGCAGAAGGCATATTATGACCATGGGGTAAAAGAAAAAGTATTTGAGCCAGGCGAAAAGATCTTGCTACCATTGCCCACTACAGAAAATAAACTGTTAATGAAGTGGCAAGGGCCTTATAAAGTGCTTAGATGTACTGGCACAGTTAGCTATGAGACTTGAGACCTCTGATGGGAAAAATCCTACTAAAATATACCATGCTAACCTCCTCAAGAAATGGGTTGAAAAAATACCAAAAGCTGCATTGCTAGTTTTACCAGAAACTGAAAAAGAAGATATTTATGTAGCTTATGACAGACTGGAACAAACTGTAACAGCTGATGCTGTAAAGGAGAATGTTTCCTTAACTTCCGAACAAACCGCAGAAATTTGTAACTAGCTAAAGACATTTAACAGTACTTTTACCACAGTACCAGGCCGAGCAAAAGGGGTAAAGCACATAATAGTGACAAGGAATGCTCGCCCTTTTAGACAAAAGACATATAGATTACCAGAGTGGTTAAGAGCAGATGTGGTTAAGGAAATAAAATGCTGAGGTGCATAGCCAGAGGAATAACCTCAAGGAGTAGTGAGGTGCTCCTTCCACTGTACAATTGCTTGGTTAGACCACACCATGAATACTGCATGCAGTTTTGGCACCCCTACTTAAGGAAGGACATTGCGTTACTGGAGATGGTACAGAGGAGAGCAACCAGGATGGTACTGGGACTAGGGGAAAGGCCCTATGAGAAGCAACTGGGGAAGCTCAACCTGTACTAGTTGGAGGAGAGAAGAAACAGAGGGGATATGATAGAGGTCTTCGAGTATCTCAAGGGAATGAATAGGGAAAGCCTTGAGGGGGTCTTTCAGCTGAGGGAGCTGGGAGACACCAGGGAACATTCAATGAAGCTGGTTGGGGGAGGCTGAGGGGGGAAACAAGGAGGCGCTACTTCACTAAGAGAGTGGTGGAGCCCTGGAATGTGCTGCCCAGGGAGCTGGTGGCTGCTACTACTGTAGAGGAGTTCAAGAAGGGCTGGGATAGGTGTAGAGGGAGGGTGCATACAGGCTTCCCACTGGGAAATGGAGGACCTTGTAGAGAGGGAGGGGGGGCTATAAACAGTGCCCTGAGTAGGCATGACCACAGTTTCATAGTTTCATAGTTAAATACATGTTCAGTAGGTATTTCTACCTTTTACGAACATGCCATCCTTCATGGATGGAAACAGAATTTAAGGTCTCCTTTTTCTTTGTCAGTATCTGATTTGAACATAGTTATAGTTTCGCTGTTGACTACACTGGATGGTAAGTTATTCCAGAGATTAGCAATCCTTTGAGAGAACCAATTATTTCTTTTTACAGTATTATTGGGGGTTCCTTTAAGTTTTTGTGTATGAGATCTGGTATTTTTGTTACTTATATTTCTATCTAAACCGATGGTTTCAAACATTAAGTCATTATGGAAGGCTTTATAGGTTAGACATTAATCACCATGGAGTAGCCTATAGTTAAGAGAATAGAGATTTAAATCTTTTAATCTACTTTTGTAATCTAAATTTTGCAATCCATTTATTTTCTTAGTTGTTTTTCTTTGAATATTTTCTATAAGTTTTTTGTTTTTAATTAAGTAAGGTGATACTATTGAACTGCAGTATTCTAGATGGGGTCTTACTAAGCTTGAGTACAAAGGCAGTATAACTTTGGCCTCCCTGCTTTTAATATTTCTAAAAATGCAGTTTAGAATTCTGTTTCCTTTTTTGGCAGCTGAAATTGTATGTTTGTTAAAACTAAAGTTGTTGGAAATTATAACTCCTATGTCTTTTTCATAAGTAATTTGCTCCAAGTAAGTCTTATTGATCTTGTAAGGATAACAAAGATTATTTTTCCCCAAGTGCATCACCTTGCATTTGGTCTCATTAAATAAAATACTTTTTTTTATGGACCAATCTACTAGATGGTCCAGTTTTTTTTTGCATTTCATTATTATCGTTTTGATCTTTTATTATACAACCTATTTTGCAGTCGTCAGCAAACTTTGCTAACCAGCAGGAATTATTAAGGGGACACATTGTAGAGATCAGAATGTTAAACAAGGTTGGGCCCAAAACAGACCCTTGGGGAACTCCACTTGTGACCTGGTCTGGATTAGATAAATAACCCTTAACAGACACTTGTTGGGTTCTATTTAGTAACCAAGCTTGAATCCAGGCTATAATTTTAGAATCTAGTTTTAATTTGACTAATTCGGATATTAATATCCCATGTGAGACCGAATCAAAAGCTTTGGAAAATTCCAAAAAAATTACATCCACTGAGAATCCCTTATCCAATGCATTACTCACTGGTTCCAAAAAGTACAGTAAATTTGTTTGGCATGATCTGTTCTTTGTAAATCCATGTTGATGAATGTCAAATATGTTATTTTCGTCAAGATGATCAGAATTCTACCATAAGTACTCTTTCTAGAAGTTTGCACATAACATCAGTTAAACTAATAGGTCTGTAATTTTGCTCAAGGTGTTTATTGCCATTTTTAAAAATAGGAATAACTATAGCTTTATTCCAATTTGTTACTGTTTTTTCTGTGTAGACTGACAAGTTAAATAACAAGGTTAATGGCCCAATTAGTTGATCTTTTAAATTTTTGATAAATAGTGGAGGGATACCATCTGGACCCGGGGAACTGCTATTTTTTAGTTTATCAATAGCTTCCTTAATTTCATCTTCTGTTATAGTATGCTCCATTACTGGATTAGATGTATTTTTTTGAAAAATGTTTACAAAGTAATCGTTCATTTTATTTGCTATTTCAACTTCATTAGTAATTAGTTGTTGGGATGCCTGTAATGGTCCTATGGTAGGACTGTTTTTTTTTAAAGAACCAATATAGTTGTAAAAGGTTTTTTTGTTGTCTTTGACATTAACAGCTAATTTTAATTCTAGATGTTTTTTTCTTTTATAATCATGTTTTTACTTTTGTTTGATATTAGCTTGTATTTATTCATTCCAATTTTCACTTGTTTTTTTATTTTTATATTTCTTGTATAAACAGTGTTTCTTAGCTAAAATTTTCTTTATTTTATAATTCCACCATAAGGGGGCTCTTTTGTTTTTGATATATTTCTTTCTACTGGGGACCCAAAGTTTTATACAAGTGTTTATTTTTAACATAAATTTGTTGTAAACTAAGTTGATATCCTTATCTTTCAGGTCGTAAGCCCAGTTCCATTTAGATAAGTCTTGCTTGATTTTGTTGTAGTTTGCATTAATAAAATCTTTTACAGTAGTACAGCCAGATGTTGTTGTTGAATGAGGTAGATTCATTATTATATGGACCATGTTATGGTCACTGTTAACTAATGGTTGATCTATTGTGACTTTTCTTCTGTATTGTCAATACTGGAAAATATCAGATCAGAATATTATTACCTCTAGTAGGAGAATTTACTAATTGCCTCATGTTGTTGATGCACATTAGATCTAAAATAGAGTTTTCAAAATGGTATTTGCTTTTAAATTTATCCAATCAATATTGGGAAGGTTAAAGTCACCCATTAATAAACAGTTTTGATCTAATATATTGTTTTCAATATTGTTTATGAATTCTAAGTTTTCTTCTGAGTTGA
Source organism: Neoceratodus forsteri (assembly GCA_016271365.2). Classification (NCBI taxonomy): domain Eukaryota; kingdom Metazoa; phylum Chordata; order Ceratodontiformes; family Ceratodontidae; genus Neoceratodus; species Neoceratodus forsteri. Next base: position 1,010,680,210 of record CM028129.1, on the reverse strand, counting down.
GATTTGGGGCCCTATAACCTAAGCCTACCAAGACAGTATGTTCATGTGTAAGATTGATTTTGGTCCATATTATTTCACTTAATGTAGTTTCATTGTATTTAGTTGCACTATAGCTTTTGAATCTATTATGTATATATAGTGCAACACCTCCACCTCTGGTGTTAGTACGATTTTTCTCATATTTTGTGAATCCCCTTATTTCAGTTCCCCAGTCCTCATTTCTAAGCCACGTCTCTGTCACTGCACATATGTCGATTTTTTTTGCATGAATATAATTTTCTAGCTCATCGATTTTATTTAAGAGACTTCTTGCATTCAAGAGTAGTATGTTAAATTCAGTATTATTAAATTGAGAGTTTTTACAAACTTTTATGATATTTTTAGTTAGATAGTTTTTAGGCTGGTGGGGTCTAATAGTATTTAGAGTTTCCAAATTCTTTGGACACTCCCCCTCATGGCTTAGTTTAAATTTTTCTATGTGGACCTGCATATGTTTTCCCAATAAGTTGTTCCCTCTTCTGCTAAGGTGTAGACCGTCATATGCAAATAGTTCTTCCCTCCTAGTAAACTCCTCCCAGTGTGTGATACATCCAAGTTCCTGTTTTAGACACCAATTTCTAAGCCAGTTATTGATGGTCTTTATTTTATTTTGCAGGCGTTCTGAGGCTTTGAGTATTGGGAGAATTTCTGAAAAGGTTATACTGCAATTTAGTTCAGTTAATTTATTTGTCATTGATACATAATCTTGTTTGATTTTGTGTATTGAGTCTCTAAATATATTGTTGGCTCCTGCATGGATTATAACATTTGAGTTATGGGATTTGGGTATGATGTCCTCTAACATTCTGGTAATGTCTCCTATTTTTGCACCTCTAAAAGAAGACACTGTTCTATTTTCTTTGTCAGGATTGCAAATTTGACGGTCTAGGAACTTCACCAAGGAGTCACCCAATATAAAAAGTTGGGTGGGTGGAGAACATGTGGCTTCGATTGTTTGAGTTTGATTTATATTAATTTCAGGATTTGTTATTTGTTCTTGAGTTTGAATTTCCATATTACTATTGGGAGAAATTTCTAAAGTCTTATTATGTAGACAAGTCTTTATGTCATTATCTAAATTTAACATTGAGTATTGATTTGATAATGGTAGTTCGAAGGCTTTTGCCCTTCTACCCTTTTTTGCAGCTCTTGTATTATTTACAGTTACCCAGTCGTCATCTAAGACAGGATTTTCGCTTTCTCTAGTTCTTTTTCTATTGGTTACTGGGAGGTCAGTTAATAGCCTAGTGTTTGTATTTTGAGAATGTAGGTCTACCCTAACTGAGGTTGTATTTGTCCAAAAGTTTATTAAATCATCTGTTGTAGTTTCTGCCAGGTTTACACTATTTTCTGTTGGCACTTTGATTATTTGATCGTTATTTTGTTGAAATCTATTCACCATACTTTTTTGACTTGATTCCAGTTTTTGAAGTCTTTCCCCAAATGCAAATATTTCTAGCTGAAGTTCTTCATTAATTATACATTTTATACATTTATTGCTTGATTTTGGATCCAGAAATTCTGTGGTAAATGAATACATGGAACATATAGGACATTTTAATACCAATTTCCCCGCTCTCAGATTTAATGAAGTCTGCCATAGTAGGTCGCTTAAAGTTATTTTTAGACTGGTACAACTTACTGTTTACTCAGTTTGTTGTCTGGATTGTTCAACAGTCCACTCTCCCACGCTGAACATGCCAAACATGTGCCAATGCACGTGTCTTTGCACGCGTCTTAGTGCGCTTTTAGCTCATTGCCCTGCTCTACTCGCCCTGCTCGTTATGTTGTAAATATATGGGGTATAATGACCAGGAAGCGGTTTGTGAGGGTCACAAATGTTTTGAGTGAAAAAGCTCACAATTTAAAGTGCAAACTGAGTAATAAACAGTTTCTTTGTCCCCCAGAAGGTGTTTAGCCAGACACAATGAAATAAAAAAATAGTAAAAATGAGTCTGTAGTTCTCGGTGGGAGTTTGAGAACTACAGTCTCCTCTTCCTGCTTCCTGTGTAGGGCTCCAAGAATCACACAGTTAAAACAAGAATTAAACAGTAGGCTTTTGCATTTAGTAAAACAAATGACTGAGTAATACACAGAAAATGGTTTATATCAGGAAATTTTGCAGCAGAGCATCTAATTTTGCAGCCACCCTTGTAAGCTCTCTTTTTAGGAGAGTATATGACCCGGAAGTGGTTTGTGAGGGTCACGAATGTTTTGAGCGAAAAAGCTCACAATTTAAAGTGCAAACTGAGTAATAAACAGTTTCTTTGTCCCCCAGAAGGTGTTTAGCCAGACACAATGAAATAAAAAATAGTAAAAATGAGTCTGTAGTTCTTGGTGGGAGTTTGAGAACTACAGTCTCCTCTTCCTGCTTCCTGTGCAGGGCTCCAAGAATCACACAGTTAAAACAAGAATTAAACAGTAGGCTTTTGCATTTAGTAAAACAAATGACTGAGTAATACACAGAAAATAGTTTATATCAGGAAATTTTGCAGCAGAGCATCAAGCAGATTCGATAGACCATAGGGCCTATTCTGCTGGCATCATAGTATGTTAGCATGTATGAGATACAAAAAATAAAAGAACTGGGTATCATAGAACAGTCAAGAAGTGCTTGGTCAACACCAATGGTGATACATCGGGCCGGTGGCGCTGAGGGTTGAGGCACTGGATGCCACACCTCATGCCACGCCGGTGACCCAGGTTCTGGAATGGACCTGGGCAGCCAAGGGTCAGTGGGGAGGAGAGACTGAGCATCTGGAGGACTGCTCTCTCTTTCCCAGGGTGGGTTAGAGAAATGACTGCTCAAGGAGCAACCTCTGGTGGAGGCTGGGGGGTAGCCAAAAGAGCTTTGTGGAGTATGCCAGGGGGTGAAGCCATGGTGTGCATTGCCTTGGCAGCTGGGCTCCATAGGGACATAACAACCAAGAAAATACCTCCCTCCTCCCACTGATAGGCGATGGCACCTCCCACCCAAGGACCACACTCCCAGTAGTCGGGCTCGGCTGTCTTCTCGGCCAGGTTCCTCCCAGCCCGGTCCCAACCCTATAAGAAAGAGTGCCCTGTGTGGGGGGCAGCCCTTCCCTGGAGGGTAGACCCGGGGGGTGCCCAATGTTGGGGGAAGGAGACCAGTCAGTGCCATGCAGGGAGGTAGAGTCCAGGAATGGGCAGTCACCGGAGAGAGTTCGGTGGGGCTAAGTAGGGAAGGGGAAAAATTGAATTCTAAAAAAAAAAAAACACCAATGGTGATTGTAAACAAAAAATAAGGGAGTGTAAGAATCTGCCTTGATTTTAGGAAACTTAATCAAGTGACAGAATTTGACCGTTATCTAATGTCCAGAATAGATGATGTGGTAGACAGACTGGGAAATGTCAAGTATATCAGTGCCCTCAATCTCACCAACGGTTACTGACAAATCCCCCTAGCTAAAGAATCCAGTGACAAAACTGCATTTGCCACTCCTATAAGATTCTATCAGTTCACCACCATGCCATGTGGTTTACATGGTGCACCAGCTACATTCCAGTGGTACATGAATGTAATTTTATCCCCTCACACTGGTTATTGTGCCATGTACCTGGATGATGTCGTGGTGTGCAGTCCAGGCTGGAAAAGCCACATAGAACACCAATGAGCAGTTATCCAATCGATCAAAAAGGCAGGTCTGACAATTAATCCTACCAAGAGTGCATTGGGCATGCAGGAAACCAGATATTTGGGCTATGTTTTGGGAAATGGAGAAGTCAAGTCAGAGGTTTCCAAGATAGAAGTTGTAGCTAACAGCCCTGTCCCCAAAGCCAAGAAACATGTCAGGTCATTTTTAGGGCTGGCTGGTTATTATCGGAGATTTGTTCCTAGCTTTGCTGAGTTAGCTGCTCCAGTCACCAAACTCACAAAGAAACTGTTCCCGAATACTGTGAAATGGACACCAGAGTGTGGCGAGGCTTTTGGGGCCATTAAGGCTGCATTATGTCCAGCCCCTGTTTTAAGAAGCCCAGACTTTGAGAAACAATTTCTGTTACAGACTGATGCATTAGAGGTAGGCCTAGGTGTAGTCCTGAGTCAAAACATAGATGGGACAGAACATTCTATTCTATACATAAATAGGAAATTGAACAACAGAGGGAGAAAATGTACTTCACCATTGGAAAGGAATGCCTTGTGGCAAAGTGGACCATGGAGTCCCTTAATTTTTATTCACTAGGAGCTGACTTTGTACTTGTAACAGATCACAGTCCTCTCTGTTGGCTTAACCAAATGAAGGATAAAAATTCTAGAATCACATGGTGGTACCTGGCACTACAGCCATTTAAATTTAAAGTGATGCACAAATCTGGGAAAGAGAATGTCAGTGCTGATTTTTCTCAAGATATGGATTAGGAATTGATAATTCCGAAGGCTGAAAAAAATGGAAGTTGAAACTTCTCTGCTTGCTGTACTGCATATGCACTGAACTGTAAAGATCATAAGCTACTTTAATGTTAAAGGAGAATTTAAAGAATGTTTTGGAAAACTGTTTTTTTTTAACAGGTTCCCTCTTAAAGAGGGGGGGTATGTGACAGGGTTAAATAGGGCCCTGCCCCATTTGTTATGCAAAAAGAGTTTAAATGCAAGGATCTGTTCTATCCTCTCCTTTTCTGTCTCTTCTCTGGTTGCGCAATCAAATTTTCTTGTGGGACCTAGGAACTGATCACTCTGACGGTTTCACAGTTCGATGCCTCTCACTGTCTCTCTGCCTTCCCTTGCTATTTCTCCCCCCCTCAACATATCTGCAGGTATAAAAATATATGTGAATATTTAGGAGGAAATGTCACTGATACTGGGATCCCTTTGTTTAAAACTGTTTATAGTTATACTGTTGAAATGATTGCAAAAACTGGAATTCAAGGAGTTAACCTGAGATGCTGGTTTGAAAAATATTTCCAGAGCTGTCAACAAGAGGCCAGTTCTGGGTCATTATGTTCTTTTTCCTGCAGCTGCAAGAACATTGGAAACTTACAAGAACATTGTGTGAGAAGCATGCTGTTTTCTCAACAAGTTTCCCAGGCACAGACATAAAAAGAGCAGCAATGCTTGTGCAAGGGAGAGCCAGAGACTGAGAGACTGAGATTGGAAATTTAGAAGAGAAACTCAGAAGGACTCTGCTTTCTAGGTGTATACTGCCATCGTAAATAGTTATACTGAACAATTTTTATTTTTTATTTTGCTGTTATTAATAATAAAACGCTATTTGCAAATTTTGCAATTGCTCCTGGTTTTTCTATGCTTCCTGACCTGTGCCTCGATGATGCTGGCAAGGTGTGCAGTAACAGTGTACTGTAGGTAGGGAGAAATGGGCAGACAGAATGGACCAAGCGTTCCTTGTCTGTCGTCAGATTCTATGTTTCTATGTTTAGGAGCAAAACTGCATCGGTGATGCCACTTCTTGCTATCCCCACCTCCCTGCACTGATAGAGAGCCATTGCAGGAATGGGGGGGCAGCAAAATGGGTGGAGTCAACAAAGCTGCTTCAAAGACTAGGAGATATGGGTATTGTTGGTTCCCTCAAAGCACATCCTAACACTCAAAATCAACTGAAAATCTAAACCCAAAAATAACCCTTCCACCACAACTAGTTTCTCCAAAAACAACAACCACCCCCAGGTGGGTGGGGAGCTACCAGTATCAAGATGGCCTGTAATGCCCATAGCTTGTGTAGAACCCTATGAATGAAAGAGATCGGCAGAAATGCATAGCTAAACCTCCCTCTACAGGAGAGGGGCAACACATCTCACCAAAAAACTCCAAGCCCTGGAGAAAGCAAGCAAACATGTGACAGTTTTTCATTATATGAGGATACGAAAAAGGTCCAGTTCTGGCCCACCCACCTGGTGAAGAGGTCATTTACCATGGAGGTCAGCAGTTCCCATTCGTGTACCAGAGATTGGGACTGACATAGCCTGCCTGCTAAAATGATTTGGATTCCTTCGAGAAAAATGGCTCTTAGTTTAAGGCCATGAGCTAGTGCCCAATGCCACACCCTCATTTCTACCCTGCACAGAGGATATGAGTGAGTGCCCCTTGCGTATTAATGTAGTGCAGCACACTGACATTGTCTGTCCTTATCAACAGGGGATTCAAAGCTTTCAGACACCACTCCACACAATCACAAAAAGAGTCACTGCACCATTCTATAGTAATTACTGCTGTGTTTAATCCATACCAAACTTGAACAGCAGCTCTCTGAATACAATGCATCAAATTATCACAGTGGATAAGCAACAAAGACATGCTAGCCCCCTGAGGAAGGCTAGGAACCGGAGTGCTGTGGCTAGCATTTCTTTGTTGCTTATCCAGTGACTCTTTTTGTGATTGTATGCAGTGGCATCTGAAAGCTTTGAGTCCTGTGTTACAGTATGTTAATTGGGCTGGCAGCCCTCTCACAGATGCACCCCACCCACTCCCTGAGCACAGCAAAGGTTGGAACTTTTTTGAAACTGTTGCTTATCAACAAGGGGCCTGGACCAAGGTGTTTTGTGAGGGCTTGGAGATCAAGAAGAACATTCTTCATCCCCAGAACATTCATGTGGAGATCCAAATGTAGTTGGTCCACAACCCCTTGGTTTGGCGCTGTCCCAGGTGGGCACCCAATCCTGTCCCAGAGGCATCTGTTGTGAGGCTCTGCACTGTTTTTTGGGGAAAAGAATGGGACACGTTGCAACAAGTGCAGAGGTTCCATCCACCACAGCAGTGATTTTCACAGAGGAGGCTTGATGAGAACCATCTGTTCCAATTCATCCATCAGTTGATCCCATTGTACCTGAAGTATCCATTGTGGGATTACCATATGGAGGTGAGCCAATGGGACAGTCTAAATTGCAAGCTTCCATAGGTCCCAGAAGATGGAGCATTGTCCAGGTAGACACATAACAGCTCCTGTGCACCAGATGGACCTGGGTAACCAGGGCCTCCTGTTCAAGGGTAGAAATGCACTGCCCACTGCTATGTCCAGCATGGCACCAATGCATTGGAGCCATTAGCAAGGAATAAGGATAGATTTCAGTACACTGACTGTGACACCAAGGTCCTTGAACATTTGCTGAATTCTGTATACTGCATACTGGACCACTTCCCTGGATAAGCCCTGCAGGAGCCAATCATCCTGAAAAGGGAAGGCATAAAACCCTTTCTTGCAGAGGACTGTTGCCCCAACTGTGAAGCATTTGGTAAATACCTGCAGTGCTAAGGATAAGCCAAAGGACAATACTCAGAACTGATAATGGCTGTCCTTCAGCATAAAGTGGAGGTATTGCCTGTGGCATGTTCAGATTTTGATATGAAGGTAAGCATCCTTCATGTCCAGAGCACAGAGCCAATCCCCTTTTGCCAGTAGGGGTTGATAGCCTGAAGAGATGCAATTCAAAACCTTTTTTATTCATTGAATGTGTTTAGGATTCTGAGGTCCTATACTGGACATAGGTCTCCTGTGGACTTGGGGATCAGAAAATATATGGAATGCCACCCCCAACCCTTTCTTTGGGAGTAATGGGTTCAATAGCTGTCTTTAAAGTAGGGACTGCACTTCTTTCTCAGTAGGGACAAGTGACCCGGAGGATAATGAGAAAGAAGTGGAGGGTGCACTGGAGATTTGGACAGCAGTTCCAAGGCATGTCCTTTCTCCACTATTTCCAGGACCCACTCATCTGTGGTGATGTTCCTCCTTTTAGTAGGACAAGGGAGATCCTTCTCCCTACTTGTATCCCTGGAGACAACCGTGGAGGGATGGAAGTGGAGAGTCAGAAGGTGCCATGGGCAGCAGGGCCGCTGGAACTGGAACCTTTGGTTGCCTTCAAATTGACAGCCATGATAGCCAAACTGATAGGGAGACCGCCTCCTCTACCATGATATTGTGGATGGTTACCAAGGCCTCCACAGTCTGTAGGCCTCTGAAAAGCACCTCTACTGTGTCCTGTGATACTTTGTGTTGTTAAAGGCTTCACAAACCTCAAAGTCATTTTGGATGATTGAAGGTCTTGGAGTGCATTATGCACATCAGAGCCAAATAACCTGGAGCTCTGAAAAGGGGTACTCAGTACAGCCTTCTGTACGTTAGCCACAAAGCCCATTACACTGAGCCAGGAATATCTCCTCAGGCAGATTCCAGAGGCAGCAGCCCTGGCAGCAGCATCTGATGCATCGTATTCTGACTGCAGTAGAAGTTTACCAGCATAAAGACCTGCTAATGTGACTTTAATAATGTCTGCTTTTTCAGGACTATCATGTAGAGTCTGAATGGTAGTCATGGCAGACTTCCATAGGCTGTTTTTATACTTAATCATGTAATCATACAAAGGTTCATACAAAGGCTTGTGGGAGCTAAGGAGGCCAAATGGAAAAGTAGCCCATAGCCTCTCCTTCCAGTATCCCTTATTAGGTCATGATACCCTTTTTCAGGATATATTTATCCAACTGGGTTTTGAAATGTTGCTTAGATTTAGAACAGACGAGCGACAGTGGGAGCTTGTTCCAAGGGGCCATGACCCTCTGTGTGAAGAAAGCCCTCCTTCTATTAGTATTGTATTTTATGTGCCTAAGTTGAAGAGGGTGACCCCTTGTCCCTTTGGTGTCATTTTTAAATTGGAGGTTTAATTCATTTAGTAAATAATCATACCCCATTATATCATAACAAAGTAGTAAATCTCCTCTAACTCTTCTTGTTTCAAGGGACATAAGCTTCAAATGCTCCAAGTGCCCTTCATAGGGCATGTTTTTAATATCATGTATCAATTTAGTGTCTTGCCTTTGAACTCTTTCAATGTCATTCACTGCTCCCATAGTTATGGGTCCCCATACAGGGGTCCCATAGTCTAGAATTGGTCTGACATATGCCCTGTACAGGGGCATGATCACTTCCTTGTTACGGCTCCTAAAATTTCTCTTAATGTTGCATAACACTTGCTTGGCTTTTACAATCTTTTACAATCTGTTTATATGCATGAGAGCGGTAGGTCAGTTTGTGATCAATAAGAATTCACAGGTCTTTCTCTTCTATGGATTTACGTAGCACCTTACCATTCATATAATAGTTCTGCATACCATTATGATTCCCCAAATGAATTAAACAGCACTTGTCCACATTAAACGTCATACCCCTAGATGATGCCCAGTCGCAAATACTGTTTAGATCAGCCTGTAGGCCTCTAGCTCCTTCTGGGTCAGTTACTACGCTAGAAATTTTGGTGTCATCAGCATACTTACTAATCCAGCCACAGCTATCCCTACCCATAGAGGACATAAAAACCCTAAACAGCACCGGGCCCAGGACCGACACCTGTGGGACCACAATAGTGACTCCCACCCTGTCTGAGTAATATCCATGTAAACACACCCTCTGGGACCTCCCACTCAGCCAGGCCCTGATCCAGCATACCACTCTGTGGTCTATATCTGTATCAGTAAGACAGCGAAGGACCTGGTGGTGGGGGACATTATCAAAAGCCTTCGCCAGATCCAGATAAATACAATCTACATCCTGCCTATTATCTAACACCTCTGAGATCTTTTCATAAAAACAAAGTAGATTAGTCATAAATGATCTCCCTACGACAAACCTGTGCTGTTCTCTGTCCTCCTGACCAGTTCCGCTGAGGCGGGCATCAATGATGTCTTTCAGGATGGATTCCATAAGCTTACCAGGGACTGAAATCAGACTAATGGGCCTATAATTGGTACAGTCCACCCTTTTTATGTATGGGCACCACATTTGCCTCCAACCAATCCTGAGGCTCAGACCCGCTTTCAAGTGATTTATTGAACAATATGGTTAGAGGTGTTGCTACACTGTGGGACAATAGTTTAAGCATCCTATCTGAGATATTATCAGGACCTGCAGAGTAAGTATTTTTGAGGGACTGAATCTTTTCCAAAATTATTTCGGCAGTGATGCTTATGGGTCTCTCGTCATTTGGCCTAATATCAAGTTTACTTTGCTGTTTGCTAGAAAACACTGTACCAAAATATTCATTAAATATATTTGCTGCTTTGAGTGTGTCTGTGATGATCTCATTTCCCTTTTTTATAGAGCATAAGTTATGTTTGGATTTTCTCAGGGAGTTTACATAACTATAGAATTGTTGCATATTATCTCTGTTGTCTGTGGATGCTAGGTTCCCTTCCATTCTTTTTTTCTCATTCTTATGAGTTTCTTACATTTGGCCTGCACCATTTTATATTTGCTCCATATTTGAGGGTTCTTGTTATGACTTTTACATAAGCTGAACAAGTTCTGTTTTTGTTGTAAGAGTTTTAGAATATCCTTGCTTAACCATTTAGTTTTTTTCCCTTAGTATTATATAGCTTTGTCTTTTTTTCAAGCGTTTGTCACATAATATGAATAATTCATACTTAAATACATTCCACATATCTTCCAAGAACTTGTCTTTCAATTTGCTATCCCAGTTAATTTGCTCAAGTTCAGCATTAATTACATTAATACCAGTGTGGTAAAATTTATATACCTCCCTGCATCCCTTAGTGATGGGAATATATTGTGCAAGAGTAAAGGATACCCCACTATGGTCACTATTCCTGAGGGGGGTAGTTACACAGGATGTAAAGTTAATTTCCTTTGTAGATAATACTAAATCTAATATATTATTTCCCCTTGTGGGGGTTACAACATTTTGGGTCATATCCACTTCCAGACATAATTCCAAGAATTCTAGACTAAGAGGGGACCCTGCTTCGAGATCCTACCAGTTTATATCCCTGTAGTTTAGGTCTCCTACTACCAAAACCTTCCCTAGTTCACATGCTGTTTTTATTTCTTGATTTATTTCTCTGGAGGTCTCTATAGAAATTGCCGGGGGCCTATAGCACACCCCTATAAGGATAGGCGTGCTACTACCTGTTTCAAGCCTAATCCAAATGGTCTCAGGTCCCGTCCCCACAGTCTTCTTTATCTTCTCTGAGATATTTGTGGATTTCAGGGTATTTGATATGTATGAAGCTACCCCTCCCCCTTTTTGTCCCCCCTGACCAGATGATATAAATCACACCCAGGGATTACCATCCCCAAGCAACATCTCCTGTCCACCAGGTCTCAGTGATAAATGCCATCTGTATTCCCCTACTTAGTTCTGCTTGCAGCTCATCCATCTTATTATTCAAGCTTCTGGCATTTAAGAGCAAACAGTGTATATCATTATTTGATTTAGGTTTATATTTAGGTAGAGGTTTAGTAGGTTTTTCAGCTAGGTGCCCTCCCCGTACCTAGTTTAAATTATGTTGCACGAGTCTTTTATTGCAATAGCCAACATATGGCTTCTGAGTGAATTGGGGTGTAGACCATCCTTCTTATACATCCGTTCATTTCCAAAGAAAAAGTCCCATAGGTTAATGAAATGTACACCCCTATTATTACAACCATTTATTAGTCTGCTATTTACCCTCTGTATGGTGTGATTCTTTTCTGGATCACAGCCATACAGTGGAAGGATACCTGAGATGATAGGTGTCTGCCCTTTCTGCTGTATTAGGTCTACACATTCAAGCAGCTCCATGACAGTACCATTTTCATGGTCCCTACCCACATTATTGCTACCCACACGCAACACTACGGTTTGTGTACTTGGTGCCTGATGTAGTATTTTTGGTAACCGACATTTAATGTCATGTATCCTTGCCCCAGGGAGGCAGTTTACAGGGGTATATCCTTTATTACCCCTGGTGACAATTGTATCAGTCTTTCTTAATACAGAATATCCAATGACCACTACTTGATTACTCCTGAGGGTATCCTCAGTTAGTAGGTTGGGACAGGTTTCAGAAATGGTACTAAGGGGAAAGTATCTATTTTGGTGCGGTATGTCTGATGGTCCCATTGCTCTCCTTCTCTTTTTACTTGGTCCCTTAGTAACTTTTGCCCAGCTACCAGAGTCTGCATCCTCACAGGCAGTGACCCAACCCTCGGTGTCTGATCCCATGCTAGTATCAGTAGGCAGCCGACTACTGGCTAGTATAATGCTGTCCTTTTCCACGCATGTTATGGGCGGGGGGTTACACCTGGTGAGCTACAGGTGTGCGGTTCATTACCTTTCATTGCCCTCAGTTGCTCTATCAATGCCATATTCTCCTTACATTTGTTGCAAGTGTTGCCTTGCCGTGGGCCTGGGTTACTTGCCTCATACATATTACAGCTGCTACATTTTGTCAAGTGTCCCCTGTGACAGAGAGAATGCAACATCTGATGCAACTCTATGTTAGGGACATCCATTAGTACTGTGGCTGCTCTGCGTTGATGGATCAGCAGCCCTAAACTATATCCTGTGTACAGCTGTCTACTTCTCAGGCTGCTGCTCTTAGCGTGAAGTATTTTCTATGTTGCTCACTTACAACGATTCTCCTTAGGTGTTGACTACTGGTCAGGGTCTCCTCACTGTGCACTTATCCATGCAGAACACGCAAGACATGTGCTAAGATGACATGTCTCTGCGTGCATCATCCATGTATGCGCCAGCGTTTCGAGCTGCTCCACTTGCTGGCACGAGTAGTTTAAATAGACCCATGAACCGGAAGTACATCACCCAGCCCTGCGAAGCCTGTCAGCACTACAAACACCTCTTCCCAGTTAAATACCCCCTTTCTCAGTAAACACAGCACTCAATTTACAGTTTGCAGCATTACTGCTATACAGCAGTCCAGCCAGAGAAAACAAATAAGCTCCCCCAGCGATGTACTAGCCCACGGACTGCAGCCTGTGCACTATAGTACCCACTGTGCAATGCTTCGTTTGGTGTCACAATACACAAAGATCCCCCCTCCACCTGGAAATGCCTCTGCTTTAGCCTAGTATAACTGATAGGTATTTTGCTGAGATTAGCACTGTTTTTCCTGGTAGGGCTATAACTCATCGTTGGTCTTAGCCACCACAGGCAAACAAGCCACCTTGTCACAGCAGGACCTCGCATAGAAGCGCCGCTCGCTGGCGCGAGTAGTTTAAATAGACTGGCGGACCAGAAATACGTCACCCAGCCCTGTGAAGCCTGTCAGCAGTACAAACACCTCTTCCCAGTTAAATACCCCCTTTCTCAGTAAACACAGTGCCCAATTTACAGTTTGCAGCATTACCGCTATACAGCAGTCCAGCCAGAGAAAACAAATAAGCTCCCCCAGCGATGTACTCGCCCATGGACTGCAGCCTGTAGACTACAGTACCCACTGTGCAATGTTTCATTTGGTGTCACAATACACAAAGACCCTCCTCCACCTGCAGATGCCTCTGCCTAGCCAAGTATAACCGATAGGTATTTTGCTGAGATTAGCACTGGTTTCATGGTACGGGCTACGGCTTTATGCACTGGTCTTAGCCACCACAGGCAAACAAGAACCTTGTCACAACAGAACCTAATATAGAAGCATGTAAACTTGGTAATTTGCAATACAAAGCCCCAGTGTGGCAGAGGCATAGGCCCACTTGTTTTTGACATCCAATCTCCTGAATTCTTTGTCAAGTGGCAAAGTACTTTTAATTCTTGAGGCTTTAGAGTGATCATGAGCAGCCATGATTACCACAGAGTTGATTTCTGGCTGGGAAGCATAATTTTAACATGAACCTTTTTATTGAAAATGTTTGAGGTACAAGGTTTAGTCTTTGCCGTATTGGTCCTTGTAGGAACAGATCCAGAAGCAAATGATTTGATACCTTCTATTGGACCATCATAGATGTAACAAAAAGAACAAAGTGCTTAAGCTTTCGGACCAACCCAGTCCTTCCTTGGAAGCTTAATGACAGTTATTTAGAAATTCCCATACTTGTAACACCCAGATCATGCAGAAAAAAACTGAAAAAATTCCCTTTGGTTTAAAATATTCATTTATAAAATAACACAAGACACATCAGAGAAGCTGAGAAGTACCAGTTCAGCTTCAGCTGAAAGGGCCTGAAGGTCAGATGTGCTTAGAGCATAAAAATATGCAGGGAGTACACTGCACATAAATTAAAATGACTTGGAGATACCTTCAGAGTAAGATAACAATATCTCGAGCACAGAGCTGTATAGCCCAATTATGAGTCAAACCCCACTCAGATTAAAGACATACAGTAGTTTTATTATATACTGTCACATTTTTGAACTTTGAACATATTGGGGAGCACTATCTCATTTGCATGGGGGTCCTTGACAGATTAATTATATTCGGCTAATATTGTAGTGATTTGTGGAAATGAGGGTATGTTAGGACTCTTGCCTCACATACGTAGTGTACATTCACTTCTAACTAGCTATCCTACCCTGGAGAGGGTGGAGATTGTATTTAATCGTGGTTCTATTCAGAATCCTTGGAATGTTACTGCACATATAGTAATATGATTATAAAGTGTCACATTTTTTAACTCTGTACATATTAGGATGCATGATCTCTTTTACTTGGAGGTTCATGACAAGTTTATTTCCTTTGCGTAACAATTGAAGTGATTGATGTGAATGATGGTGCATTAAGACTCGTGTGTGTGTGTGTGTGTGTGTGTGTGTGTGTGTGTGTGTGTGTGTGTGTGTGTGTATCTTCCTGGCAGGAGAATTTAATTCCTATGATTTCTTATTCAGATTCCTTAGACATTTTCAGTACATCAAGTTGAAATCTGTACATATCGGATTGCATGGTCTTAGTTTCTCGGTGGTCCTTGACAATCAGCTTTTTTGTTTGGCTCTTATACTGCCAATTTATATTATCATGTATTATACAATGGCAAGAAAGAATCCTGTCTTCTGATTGGTCAGTTGGCTGTCACAGCAGGGATGTTATCCTGGCATAACATCCCTGCTGATTGTTTGTTGGATTTGGATGATTTGAAGGATGATTCCATCCTTCTCTTAAGAGACAAAAATATTTTTACACACTAACAAAAACATTCTTTAAAATAATTTTTTTTAATTATAAAATAATAAGCCATTGTATAACAGGAATAATGCCCTCCAGGGTGAGTGTTATGCTGGGATAACATCTCTTCTTGGGTGTTGGATGCCTTGACGGTAGCCTCAGGCCCAATCACCCAGGCGGGATGTTATCCCAGCATAACTATCCACCCTGGAGGACTTGTCTCTAACAATAACACCGACAAGGTGTGGTTTATGGCCCTAATAAAGAGCACGCCCAGGGGTGTACTAAGGCACAGGCACTTGCGCCGCAGTGCCTTATGCCACTGGGTGTGCTATTATTGCTATGATAAACCACACCTTGGAGGTATATTCTATGAAAAAAATGGCAAATTAAACAGTAGGACACATTATTTAATTGAACAGGTTTTTTTATTTGTAGTTTTTAACATACTGAAACAATTGTTGTTTTAAATCATGGTAGACATTAAATAGTCCCAATTTTTAAACAGTTATTGTTAATTTTATCTGGTATAATGTTTAATAAATAATTTTTAACCAGAAGAAATGATCTGGAAATATTTAGCTACAGCAGTGTTTTAAAATTTAAACAGAAGAAATGAACTGGAAGGGTTTAGCTATACCAGTGTTTTAAAACATTTAAAATTGTTAACTTGAGAAAGTTTTTAACTACTGGTTGAATTTAATACAGGAACTAGTTCACTATCAATGTAATAGATGACAAGGTTTTTTATTTTGTGTAGTTAATAAATTCAACATGTTCCATATAACAGTTCTGCATAATAAAAGGAGAAGTGGTGTTTGTTTCTTTAAACTGTTGGATGACTGTTGTCAGTGGCTGGCTTTTTTGATTTTCTGCTGCATCTGCTGTCTTCGTGCTTGAGGACGTCACAGAATTTCCAGTCTCTTTTCGGCAGTTTCTGGAGCATGGCGTTTGTGAATCAGGAGTTTCTTCCTGTTGTGCTTTCTCACTGAAGGTATTTGATTGAAGATGTTGATCTTTTGGTTTGCTCGGAGAAAAATTGCTGCAGAGGGTCTCTACGTTTCGCGGTGTGTCTGTGATTTCGCTTGCAGGCAGAGATTTGCTGCAGCATGCAGTTTCATAATCAGCAGTTGTTTCACATTCCAATTGTTTGGAGAATGCCTCTGAGTGGCATGCTTGATCTCTTGTTTTATATGATAAAATATTGCTCCACAACTGTCTGTCTTTTGGAGTAGCAGCCCAGTATGATCGTAAGCTGCTTTCTGCTCGATGCCCCGTTACTGCCATTATTTCGCAGGAGTCGAGGCCTGCTGCAGAAAGTAATTGTACAGCTGTAGCTCTGACTGAGTGGTTCATATATCATGCTGATAGTTTTGCTTCCTCATTGATTTTTGGCATTAGGCTTGCTAGGTAGTTTACTCCTAATGGTTCCTGAGTGTACCAGATAGTTGAGGTAGGCAGAAGATTGTTCACTATTTTACGAGGGTGCAGGTAGAAAGCAGGAGGGTTAGGGGGGAGGCTTTGCAATGTATTTTTTAAAAGAAGCAACTGGGCATACAGGGCTGTGTGGTATTTCATATATGTAGCCTCTGTGCTGTTGCTTCGTTGAGTCATTTTGCTTGTGATTCATAGTGTATTCGTTGAAACTCAGTGTTATGTATTCGTACCCTTCGTCGTCTTTTTTTATTTCAAAATGTTCTGGTTTTAACTGTCTGAGACCTTCTCGGCCTCTCCGTGCCATACAGAGCTGAATATCGAGCCAAACTTTGTACAGCAATCCTCGAGCAGTGTTTGGTGACAGGAGTGGGGATGATCATAAAATTTGTAAATCTTTCTCATTTATTGCAGGGTGGTGGGCTGCTCTGTCTTTTCCTTCTCTCCTGTATTTTTTTAACACAGCTGAAAACATATTGTTAGCTGGTTGCATATCAGGGTGGTTGTGGATATTGGTATTTCTGGACAGTGGGGCTGAATTGTATGACGAATCAGGCCTGCTCTGAGGGCTATGATGCTAGCTAAGCAGTACTCTGTGCCATTGCTTTGCCTGATCTCTGCATAGAATTTGTGGAGAATGTCTGCTAGCTGTTGTATTTGTATTTGTTTCAAATCTATGGCTATCTGCTTTGCTGTGCACCAACCTTGAAAGACTGCTACTGCCCATGATGTTGTTTTCTGAGTATTTATTTCATCTTTTATTTGCTCTATTTGCTCCGGCTCTTGTGAAGTTAGATTTGGGAATGTTGCTATGTTTTTTACTTTTGATTTCCTTTTCTTAGGTGCTGGTGGTTTGATTTCCATAGTTGCTGTGGTGACAGGAGGATGGACGATGTCTGCCGTGACAGTCAGCTGTTGAAGAGGTACAGTGGGTTGAATCTTCGTGATGGTCTCACTGCTGGCAGATGCTTCCATTTCGGGTGAGGTGGTTTCAACGGGCTGCTTTTGTCGCTGTGGAGGTAGTCCGGTAAGTATTTCCTCAATTGTCAGTGTGAAAGTAACATCTATTTTTTATTCACAGATTTACGGCTCCCGACGGACAGAGTTTTTGACTGGCACATGGTAGTTAAACTGTTGTACTATTTGTACTTATTTTCCTTTTGACAGATCCTTTACTTTTGGTTGCGATTCTATGGTTGTGTCGTCGGGAGATTGCCGCTTCGGATTTCTGTCAGTGTGGACTACAGATTTCCCACTGAGCTGTGCCAGGCTGAGTTTTTGTTTATGCTTGGCACAGCACAGTGATTTGTTGTTGTCTAGGGGCACAGTGGCAGAGGTTAGTGCTGGTTGGATGAAATACCATGCATTAAGGACACGGCTGAGAAGATAAAACAGCCAATCAATGCCTTACATTTTTAAGCCCATTTTATAATCCTTTATCAACTCCTGTTACAACACCAAAGGCCTTAAGGTTTATGGATCATAATAACCAGTTTGAGAGTATAGTTGGGTAATGTTTCCAGCTTAGTTTTACATTTCATATAGTGTAAAACTATTGCTCACATTAGGTAAACTTTACTTTAAACCCTTTGTATACCATGAATATTTACTTTTTGTAGTTCTATTTTGTGAAGCTAGGTTTCAATTTATAATTATGTCACATTTTAGCATGTCTTTAATCCGAGTGGGTTTTGACTCATAATTGGGCTATAC
Organism: Neoceratodus forsteri; assembly: GCA_016271365.2. Classification (NCBI taxonomy): domain Eukaryota; kingdom Metazoa; phylum Chordata; order Ceratodontiformes; family Ceratodontidae; genus Neoceratodus; species Neoceratodus forsteri. Next base: position 1,010,662,167 of record CM028129.1, on the reverse strand, counting down.
AGCTCTATGCTTGAGATACTGTTATCTTACTCTGAAGATATCTCTAAGTCATTTTAATTTATGTGCAGTGTACTCCCTGCATGTTTTTATGCTCTAAGCACATCTGACCTTCAGGCCCTTTCAGCTGAAGCTGAACTGATACTTTTCAGCTTCTCTGATGTGTCTTGTGTTATTTTTTAAATGAGTATTTTAAACCAATGGGAATTTTTCAGTTTGTTTTCTGCATGATCTGGGTGTTAAAAGTATGGGATTTTCTAAATAACTGTCATTAAGCTTCCGAGGAAGGACTGGGTTGGTCCAAAAGCTAAAGCACTTTGTTCTTTGTGTTACATCTATGTTGGTCCAATAAAAGGTATCAAATTATTTGCTTCAAGGCACAAGGGAAAGACATCAACATCTGTTACAGGAGATAACAATAGCAAAACAAAGTACCACTCATTATGCAATAAAGTACATTAATCTGATTTTAGTAACACCAGAGAACAACATAGAGGACAATACCAAAGTGCAATAAGAATGTAACACAGATTATATGGGAGCTTTATAAGTGCCTAATAGTTGCCATCTACACTGCAAGGGTGAGAGAGCTTAGATTCTACTAGCCTATTGAGGGCCATAAGGGAACTGCACTTGTGATTACCTGGGTGAAATAAGGGGAGAGAGAATTGAACCAGTATGATAGGAAATTCATGGGGGATTACAAGGTTGAGGGTAAGGGACTGAGCAGAGATATGAGTACAGAAAATGGTCCCACTTCTTACAGTAGATATCCTGTTTACCCGCAGTGGTGAAGGAGAGCCTTTCAAAGATAGCCAGTTTGGAAAGGGCAAGTAATCAACAAGGGGATAGTTGCACATCTCCAAGACATCAGAATAAGCCTCTTGGCCTCCATCAGTGGTGCAAAGAACCAGCACTGTAGGAGCTTGGGTAAGGGGGAGATTAGAGTTTGGATCCTCAGAATGACCAGTTCAGGGGAGTTTAGGATTTGCATGTTGAGGATTCTGGAGCAGTTAGTCAGAATATCTTGCCACCACTGAACAGTGACAGACTCACCTCCTAAGCACTGAAAAACTGGCTCCTCGGTGGATCCATCAGACAGAGAGACACAGAAAGAGAGAGACAGAGAGACAGAGAGACACTGGGAATTCTGCACTCCCTGTCCCGATCTCGCTGTCACTGTCTGTGTGTTTCTTTCTGTCAACACCTCATTCCACTGCTCAGGATCTATACCTTCCTCAAGGTTTGGTGGTGACTGCACTTTTGTGGGTCTCTCTCTCTCTCTCTCAAAATGGTATTAGCAGGTATGTCCTACTGGTGTGCACAGACAAGGTTTTACAACTATGTTTCTGTCCAGGATCTCCATTTATGCCCATGTCATTTTTTGCCCATGGCATACGCTGCTTGTCCATACGTGGTTTAATACTGTGAGGTGACACCCTGATGGCAGACAACCCTGTTCTCATCTCGTGCCAATACTAATAACACACAAGGACAACAGCTGGTAGTCACTGAAACTGTAATTACTACTGACACATGGCAAACGAAGTCCTGCTGGCAACAGAACATGACATTGTCTCATGAATCTAATATAGTTCTTTGACTGGGTGACCAAAGTAGTAGACCAGGGAGGTGCTGCGGACATGGCCTAGCTAGACTATAGCAAGGCATTTGACACAGTTCCACAAAAAAGATTAATAAGCAAGTTAGCCAGCCTGGGAGTGGGTCCCAGGGTGGTAGCCTGGGTAAAAAACTGTCTGGACAACAGGACATAGAGGGTAATAGTAAACGGAGTCCACTCCAAAGAAAGGGGGGTTACTAGTGGGGCACCGCTGGGCTCAGTACTGTGGCCAGTCCTCTCTAATGTCTTTATAAGTGACATTGCGGAGGGACTGGAAGGAAAAGTATGCTCTTTGCAGATGACACAAAGATCTGCAACAGGGTTGATACACAAGGGGGTGGATAGGATGAAAAGGGACTTGGCAAGGTTGGAGGAATGGTCAAAAGCATGGCAGCTTAGATTCAATGCAAAAAAGTGCAAAGTAATGCACCTGGGAAACAAAAACCCAGGACAGGAGTACACAATGGGGGGACTAACAACAAAAAAATAAAAAGGGACCTGGGGATAGTCATATCAGGTGACCTAAACATAGGCAGGCAATGTGAGAAGGCAGTAAGGATGGCTGGGGAGCTGCTGGGGTGCATAGGGAGAGGTATCACCAGTAGAAAACAGGAAGTTGTCATCCCTTTGTACAGACAGTTAGTGAGGCCCCATCTGGAGTACTGTGTGAAGTTCTCGAGACCCCATCTCTGCAAGGACATAGACAGGATGGAGGCAGTCCAGAGGAGGGCAACAAAATGGTGCAGGGTCTGCACCAGAAACCATACAAAGAGAGAGTAAAGAATATTAATATGTATACCCTTGAGGAAAGGAGGGAGAGGGGGGAACATGATAGAAAATGTCAAGTACCTCAAGGGAATCAACAAAGTCCAAGAGGGTGGCATCTTTCAGAAAAAGAGATGTGCAAGAACAAAATGCATCTATTTCATCTGGCATATGGTGACTATACAGATTAATTCTGTGTGTACTTTCATGTAATGTTGGAATCTGTAGGTTTTTTATTATCTTATTGATTTTAGTATTTTATTATTGTATAGCGCTTTGGTTTTAGAATTGCACTTTATAAATAAAGTTTATTATTATTATTAAGAACAAGGTGGCACAATTTGAAGCTACAGGAGGGGACAACTCAGGGGCAATGTGAGGAAGTATATTTTCATAGAGAGAGTGGTGGACACATGGAACTGCCTCCCTGAGAAGGTTGTGGGGTCAAAAACAGTGGGGGAATTCAAGAATGCATGGGACAGACATAAGGCAATTATAGTGTGGGGGTAGGTGGAAGTAGGCTGTTGGTTAACTAGGATCTGCAGCTTATCCAATAGGTAGGGAAATGGGCAGACTGGGTGGGCCAAGTGGTCCTTATCTGCTGTCAGGGTCTATGTTTCTATGTTTCATTGCCATACACTGAAGTTTCAGAACAGATACCAGAGTCCCGATTGCTTACCTGGGATTATTAATGGCTGCCAGTACAGTTTCCTGCAGCCTCCAAAGAAGCAGAGCCAGCGGCAAATCTCTAGAGTTGCTCTGCGCAACCGTGGATTAATGCTAATTTAATCCACGGGCATGCAGAGGGACTCCACCAATGGCATTCTGCGTTTTCTCTTACCCATGTTATAAGTACCACTAAGATCTCTGCATTCCAGTGAGAGTGGTGTTGGGAAGCATAATTAAGCAATAGTGCATGATAGGGCATATGTCGTGCTTTGATAACATCACACCTTGGGTGGTTGGGCACAAGGCCACAGGCCAAGTGCGTTCAACACTCACAAAGTGACATTATCCTCACAATATATGCCTAGGAGTGCATTATTACAACTATAAAATGGCTCACTTGCCAAAAAAAAGAAACAAGATAAAAAAATAAATTTTTAGTAGCTTTTTGAATAGGCGTGATATTGTGCTGGGATAAAATCACTGTTGAAGGTTCGGCACTGACCAATCAAAGCCCAAAATTGTTCTTGCTATTTTATAATAGAGCTTAACAGATGGAGTAGAGTCCTGATCAGACTTTCTATGGACTGCAGGCAAAGTGTTAGGCCTGTGCCAAGCAGTAAAGCTAGAACCCTCCAAAGCAGAGTAAACAGGAGGCACCACAATAGAAGGTGCTGCTGTGACTTCCAAGAACTCCATTAAATTTATCTTGTTGGAGTCTTTCTCTTCACCCTCAAACCCCATTACATCCTGAATTTTCTTGTATAAAGCTTGAAAGGAAGGATCTTCAGCAGGAGATCTGGGGATGTAAACCACAGGTTCCTCACTGCAGGAAGATATGGTAGAGCTGGAAGGAAACCCCCCTCCATAGAGGTCCCCTCCTTCATCCTCAAAATCCTCCTCCATGTTCAAGAGGTTAAGACTGTATTCTACCTCAATGTCATCCTGACTGATGACGCAAGTAGTTGACAGAGCCGGCAACATGGCAGCTGTACTGGAGGAGCTATAGACATGCTTTTAGGTTCCATCAAGAATGATGGTGATGCTGGGAGAGGCCCTGTTGATGGGCTGGCACTGCCGCTGTCAGTGTTGGGAACAGGTAAGTGAACATTTCTGAAAATGACAGCAGCATAGCCTGGGAGTGGATGACACACAGTTGAGGTACCTGATGGCCATTGTCGTTGGGATAGAAACAACCACTAAGGCAGCATACTGTCCATAGTAGGGATGGCAGCACCAGAGCCAGGTCCCGACTTTGGTGTCTCAGTCACAGTCTGGGGGGCTGTAGTTAATGCTGCCATCTCGGACAAAGACAAAGACTTACCCTCCTTCTATGGAGACCTCAACCTCACTGGTGAAGAATGTTTGTGTCTGTGTTTATGGTGGCTAGAAGAGGAGGGTTTCAACAAAGATTTTTCCTTTTTTAAGATTTCTCCATCGTCCTCACTGACCTTGGCATTGATTTGTAGATCTTGTAACTGCAGGTACAAAACCTAACTAAAGGTTCTTTCGACACTTGTACAAAGGGACAACATCCATAAGAAAAAAATTACTTAGAAAATAATAAACATCAAATAAACAATGGCACTGTTTCTCTGCAGGTCTGATGGCAGTCAATTGTAGAAGAAAAACAATTAGCACAGTGTTAGCAGCACATTCAGCAAGGACTGGCTGCTTGGCTAATATTCAGGTGGGAGGAACACCCACAGGGCCAAGATCTCCTTCCAGTCAGATTATTGTATTGCTAAAGTGTACCGTGCATCTTCTACATACAAAATTAAAAACGATAGAAATAGCAGATCATCAGAAAACAAGCCCCAGCACTTTGAGGTGAATGCCTCATTCTCAGGGGGGCAGTGCAAACACAGTAGTTTAAATAATGTCACTCATATGAAAACAATTAACTAAGAATGCAGTAAAAAAAAAAAAGAAAGAAAATTAGAATTGATCCCCACATAATGGCATACTTGCTGATTTTGTATATAGACCAGTATATTTGTGTTCATTCACATCTATCTGAGCTTCACCATGTGATGTAAATAGACGTTAAATCTTTTTTTTAAAGTTTCTTATAGAAAGAAATCAATCAGAACTGGAGCAGGATTCCAGACCACCACCAAAAGGTAAGGAAATAAATGTTGCAATCATCAGCAATGGGGGGCAAATTGATAACTTAAAAAGGGGAGAGTGGGCCGAGAAAGTGGTGGAGCAAGTGGAAGTACTCAATGAGTACTTCCGCTTGGTCTTCTCAAAGGTGGGGAGGGAACCATATCCACAGGGGTTGGTGGAATGCGGAAGGGGGCGGGGTGGCACTCACGGATGGGGATATACTGTTGGGGAGGGTGAGAGAGGCTCTAAAGTCCTTGAGGTGTGATAAGGCTCCAGGTCCAGATGGGATTCATCCCAGGATATTGAGGGAAATGTCAGATGTCCTGGCTGCACCACTGATGGACTTATTCAACTCCTCCCTTCAAATAGAATGGGTCCCCCGTGACTGGAAGGAGACGCATGTCATGGTGCTCCATAAGGGCAGTCCAAGAGAGGAGCCAGGAAACTACAGACCAGGTAGCCTGATGTCTATGGTGGGGCAGCTGCTGGAAACCATCTTAAAGGAACAGGTGGTGGAGTTCCTAGAGACCCATGGTCTCCAAGATGAACGACAGCATGTGTTCGTCTGACGAAGATCATGTCAAACAAACCTAGTTGAATTTTATGACTGGATCACAAGGTCTCTGGATGAGAGAAAGCTGCTGGATGTCCTGCACCTGGACTTCTCTAAGGCCTTTGACTCGGTGCTGCACCACGGGCTGTTGGAGAAGATGAGAAGCTTGGGGTTGAGGGAAAAGATACTAGGATGGATTGGGAATTGGTTAATGGATAGATGTCAGAGTGTGCTGGTTGGGGGTGAGGTCTCATCTCCCAGATGGGTCATTAGTGGGGTCCCCCAAGGATCGGTGTTGGGGCCGGTCCTATTTAACAGGTTCATCTCAGACATTGGGAATGGAGTTCAGAGTAAGCTTAGTCTGTTCTCAGATGATTCCAAACTGGGAGCAGTGGTAGACAAGGAGGAGGGGAGTAGGATGCTGCAAGAGGACTTGGAGACATTTGAAAGGTAGTCGCACACTTGGCAACTGAGGTTCAATGGTAAGAAGTGCAGTATACTCCACATAGGGGCCAGGAACCCTGTGTATGTCTACAGTCTCGAAGGAGAAAAGCTGGCAGTCTCCAGGGAAGAAAAGGATCTCAGAGTGGCAATAGATGCCAAAATGCATAAGTCCAAACAGTATAGGAGGGCAGCTGCGAAGACGAGTAGGATGCTGGGGTGCATAGCCAGAGGGATAACATCAAGGAGGAGAGATGTCCTACTGCCCCTGTACAACTGCCTGGTTAGGTCGCACCTGGAATACTGTGTGCAGTTTTGGTGCCCATACTTGAGGAGGGGTGTTGCCCTTCTTGAGAGGGTCCAGAGGAGGGCATCAAAGATGATTCACAATCTGAAGGACCTGTCCTATAAGGAGACACTACGGGATTTGAACATGTACTCCCTGGAGGGGAGGCAGGATAAGGGGCATATGATAGAAGTCTTTAAATATTTGAAGGGGATTAACCAGGTCAGCTCTGATTGACTGCTCCAGTTGAGGAGGGATGGGGCCACAAGGGGACATAGCCTGAGATTGGTGGGGGGGGAGGTTTAAGGGGGAGATGAGGTGACACTACTTCACTAAGAGGGTGGTGGCACCCTGGAACTCATTGCCATCAGAGTTGGTGGGGATGGAGACAGTGGGAGGATTCAAGAGAGGGTGGGACAGGCGCATGGGTGTAGTCCGGGTGGGATGAGCGGGGTATGTAAAGGGTCCGCAGGGGTCACATTAGGGAAGCGGGCAGCCACAGTGAGTGAACTGTATGCTGTTACTTGAGCAGTCTCGATAAAGCACTGGGCCTAATCAGCTGGCAATTTAGTATATTAGTATTAAACAACAAGCGGTGCAGCAAACTGGCACCCACTCAAGTGTTCAGCTATGGTGGTCTATATTCAGCAGACAATTACAAAATACAGCAAAAAAGGTAGATCACATGGTGTAAATTTATGGCTTAGTTTGTTAGCAATATGTCCAATGTGGGAGGTTTAAAAACATATGTCACATAATGTATTACGAAGACCTAATATGTTCAGTCATACAATACTGCATCTTGGTGTTCCACCATAAATGGTGCATAAGGTGAAGGATACGAGAAGGCTGAGCTACAGCCTTCAGACCATACCTCACAGACAACAAAATTGAAATTATTATAAATGCCCTCATTCATAATTCCAGTGTAATACAGAAAACCTTGCAGAAGACCAAAAGATGGTACCATACTTAAATATAAAAGCGGTAAAATTCAAAGAAATACTGCACGACAAAGCATGGGGGAAGCGGAGAAGAAAAATGAAGGATCATCCATGAGGTAAGAGTCCAAAAAACATAAAATGATGGCAATATATATTGACAAAATAAATAGTTGGTGAAAGAAAGAACTGAGGAGCAAGGGGGCCACCCATGTTTTATAGGAACCAACACTGTATGTCATCGTGGATGGCCCCCAGCTAGCAAAAGTTTCTGAATGATCCTAACATTGACATTACAGTTCCAAAGCTGTGGCCTAATAGAGGAGATGTCCTCGATGCAGATCCTCTGACCCACTCTGGCTGCTATTGTACATTATTGTAAACGGAGTCATGCTTACCTTTATCACAATATATATGATCACTGTATTAGCTGTTGACTGATTTGCATTCATACTTCACCTCCCAACAATCAGTTTATTATCTGCACCCTATTTTTCACTTGCACCGTGTCAGTTATTTCTTGCTGTGCCCCATTCCCTTTGTAATTCTCCTCCCCATCCCCTTTTGTTCTGTCAGAGCAATGTGAAACATTGGAAATGCAGGGTTCTCAGAAACAGTGATGGGATGACTATGCCTTGCAGCATGGATTTGCACTACACTTTACTGAAAATAAAAAAATAATGAATACTTACTACAGGACTGTGGTGGCTGATTAGTGTGTCTAAGTGATTTAAGGCTGCAATATGTTCCTGGGACATTATGGTTCTGAAATCTTTTTACAATTTCACTAAAATTTCATGAAAGCAAAATTGTCAACTTCATTCAATTTTACCAACATAATTATAATTTGGTTAAACATTAGAGCATACTATTTAACTAACTCAATAAAATACTAATTTCTTTTTTTTTTCTTTTCTTTCCAATTGTTTAACCAGGTGAGACACACTAAGCTGAAAGCTTTTTTACAGGTGCAACCTGGGAGCACAGGGGAGTTAAGTGATTTGCTCAGGGTCACACATTATATGCAAGTGGGGGTTGTGGGATTCAAACCCAGGTCTCCAGATTTGCAGCTCAGAGCCTTAAATCACTGCACTATACTGCCTCCCATGAAATTCCTAGCATATCTTGGTCTGCCCCAACTATCCTCTTTTATACGTCACCCCTTCAGGTTGAAAGCACCTATGGACAGATATATCCTGCTTAAAAAGATAGGACTAACCCCTTGTCTTCTTTGACTGCAAGATGGATACCTGCACAGAAAGATAAATAGAACTTCTTGGGGACCCCAGAGGCTGTCTCACCAAGCACCTAGGAGAACATAACACATTCTACCAAAGTCCCTTAGGTAACAGTGGGCTCTTTGTTAAGAGAAAAGCTATTGTATGCCCCATTCCTTGATGTCTCTAAGGCAATTTGCATTAGAAACTTTCACCCCACGCCTCACTCTTTCCATTAATTCCTAATATTGTATCATTTAGAAGACACTTCATACTTGTATACCCACATCAGAAACATACTTTAAAACATCACATTAACAATTTCCAACTGACACATACTCTTAAATCCAGTAATGCAAAAATTGTCAACATTGGCTGATTGGTTAGCATCCTGTGCTGGGCCAGTGGGAAATTCAACATGGATTAGTAACCCTTAATGGTTAAAGGAAAATGTCTGCAATCTCAAATCATATTTGATTATTGAATTTCAGCATTCTCCAATCATACTTGATTAGCTTCATCCTCTTTCTGTATATACCCCTCTGTTTTCTGTTGCACTAGTTTATAAAACCTGCTCTGTATGTAGCCCCGCCCCCCCCACTCCATTGGTGATTACTGTAGGAGTTCAAACCAGTGACATCACTGATTGCAATCAGTCAGTGGCTCCTGACCCTGATATTGCTACCTTTATGGGCTGACACACTAGTAAAGATGCAGCAGTTACCCTACTGTACAGTTTTTATCAAAGTAGTTACTTATGCAAGAAGCAGTGGTGGAAACTGGTGGAGAGAGGGACTGCATTCCAGAAGTAAAATAAAGACCCTTTACTCAGTTCCAGGAGTAAATTTGGGAAGGACTGCTCCTGTGTAACATTTAGCCAGCAAAATACATAAAACTGAATAAATAATATGTTAAAATGCAATGTATAATGAGGACATGTTTCCCTAGCCCTCCTGTCAAGTATGTTCAATCCTACATGAAATGGAGTGGGTTCCCCCAGTGAATGTTGTCCATTTCCAACACTGGCAAGAAACAATATCGGCATCAAGAACCACTGACTGCCCTGGTGTCACTGGTTGGAGCACTAGTAATAGTAGAGTAAGGGGTTACATACAGAGCTCATTTTAATTACCAGGGCAACCAAAACCAAAGAAAGACATACAGTTGTGATCACAGAACAAGTTGTGTCTTCGTGAACTGTGCCTTAGTAACGCAAGTTAATTCAACAGAATGTAGTTGCTGCTGCAGCATGCATGCCTCACTTACTGCAGCATTTCACAGCAACGGGAAACTTCTGATTACCACTGTATATAGAAAGAGAACAGGGGTTAAGGAAATATAAACTGGGAATGCTGCAGTGCTAACCACCACCTTTACCAATAAATAATGTGACCGTATAACACCCATAAGTCATACATAGGATGAAACATAGCTGCGGTTTTCAGTCTAGCACACTTTGGTGCACATTGAAACTTAAACTTGGATAAGATGGAGCATTAAACCTTTAGTCTTAAATATGGCATTCGAGGCATTTTGATGCAGATTCAAGTAATTCATGCAGAGCTGACATGCTCAAAAAAACTGTGCTGTGAATCTGGTTTATGGCCTAGGAAATTATGCCTGATGGAACAGCCTCTCGGTTCGTGAATTACCAGATGATGTGACAGGTATTGCTCCCTGGCAGTTCTGTGTTAGACACTTATTTCTGGAGCTCTTTCCTGATGGAGGCCTTTGTAAGGCTCAGGAACTTGACATGATCACCATAGGGGTGTTCAAATAACAAACGTAATGTTCTAAACATTATGAATAATGGGCTATTTTTTGTTCTAATATGAATCATGTATAACAGCCTGGATTCTTCTCAGTTGAATATTATTTAAATAACATCCTAGATAAAAAAGGCTAAAAGTGAGAAAATCTTTCACATGCCCCATGCGATCCATGTCCTTACCATCCCCACCTCCCACCCTCCTCAGTCACCTCCTGTTCTCCTGCCTCCTATACACACACCCTGGTTTTACTTAAAGTAATCATACTTGGCTACCTGACAGCCCCACCCAACACCATATTTTTAAGTTCCCCTCCTTAACCTGAGCCCCCAGACCTACTGTTAATTATATAATGGGTTAAAAGATCAGGTGGTCTTCATCCCTCTCCCAAACCTCAGACCCATGAAGGATAGCAATAGGTCCAGTGCACAGTTTCATATATATGGTCCCCAGCAAGCCAATGCCCAACACATCTTTTAATAATCTCTCCTGTCTTTAACATGTCCCCAAGTCTTAAATTAGAATGGGTCAAAGACCCAGATACGTTTTATCTCTCTGACCCTAATCGATTATGGTTGAAGCTTGCATTTTGGTGGAAGTTGACAGGATTTAAATGATGGGCATTGGTACGTTGATGATTAGCTTGTGAGATTTAAAGGAGAAGTAAACCAACAATTTTGGGGGGGGGGGGTCAATTAAATTATAAACACTCCTATGTTATGTTAGAATAAGGGATGCTGAGTTAAGGTATGGTAGTGTGTACTGTACCTTTAGTTTGATGATTTACTGTATATCCATTTCATCATAATTGAAAAGTGTGCCAAAATGTAAATAAAAGCTCTGAAGAGCCCCACAGTCAAGCTGCCACTCAGCTCACAAAATGGTGCCAACATGCTATGAGATGACATCACTGTAGCGAGTCCATTCTGCTTCTTGCATTAAAACCTATGGGTACTGTTTTAAAATGCTGGATATTAGTGGAATATGTAAATATCAGCATTTATATTGATACTTAGTTTGTGCATCACACTCAGGTGCACATGCTAAGTATTGATAGAAAATGTTGATATTTACATATACCACTAATAGTCAACATTTTAAAACAGTGCCCATAGGTTTTAATGCAAGAAGTGGAGCAGACTTGCTCAAATTATGTCATCACGTAGCATGTCAACACCATTTTGTGAGCCGAGCAGTGGCTCAGCTGTGGGGCTCTTCAGAGATTTTGTTTACATTTCAGCTCACTTATTAACTATGACAAAATAGAAATAATCATCAAACTAAATGTAAACACTACCATACCTTAACTCAGCATCCCTTAATCTAACATTACGTTGGAGCATTTGTGATTTAATTGACTGCCCAGATTGCAGATTTACTTGTCATTTAAGATCAATGAATTGCCTGGGGAACTGGATTTGAATTCCACAGCCACCACTTGCATATTGTGTGACCATGAGCAAGTCGCTTAACTTCCCTGTGCTCCCAGGATGCACTCGGAAACAAGCATTGGCTTAGGCCATTTTTCCTGGTCAAAAATTATAAAATAAAAATAAATAAACTTATGTGCTTCACAGACAAGGAATCTAGATACAATATGTGGAAGATTAGGTATTTTTTTTGGAATATCCTCTAAAATACTTGGACCCTACTCCAGGATAAACTGCCCCCATTCCAATCATTCAGGACACCTGGACAATGTGTCCATTTTCATTAGATTTGTTGTATCGGGTGTCCCACTCCTCTTTGGATGTCTCACTTTCTCTTCAACCTTGAGGGACATCTTGGGCCATAGGCTTCCAGTTGGTTGAACCACTGCTAGAGATATCTTATGAGGTAGCTGAGTTGTTAGTACCCACATGTGGTAATTGCAGATACTGAAAGCAGTAGCAAGGGGGATAAGGTAGGGACCAGTGATGCAGAGTTAGTAAGGACTAGTTTGAACAGGTTCCAAGCTTGGGAATCTTGGGAGACATAGCTAGTACCCTACCATGTGGGGATGGGTGGGGGCAACTTTCTTTGGGACATTGTCAACCCCCCCGGCCTCAAAGTGTCTCAAGTTTAAAAAACACATTTTATAATTAGTCACATTCTGTCAAGACTACTGATGTATATTGTAGCTTAATTCTGATTCCTTTTTTTTCTTTTCTTTTAAAAAATGAAAAACAGACTGCCCACCATATTGGCGTTTCCACACAAAAACATGTTTGTTTACATTCTTTCATCAACTCTCACTGCATCTTTCCTGGACTTGGGAACAACCCAGCACTGTCTAGCCACTTATGATTCAGCCGGAGGAGAGGAAACTATTGCATCGTGACTCACTGCACTGCGTGGGGGTGTTCCTAATGTTCAGGAAGTATGCGGTAAGAGAAGATCAAGGATCTGAAACAAAACAAGGCTGGGTATAAATATACTATTAGCATGCATTTCAGTTCTACTAAGAAAGGAAGCAGATGAAACAACCAGTATCATCACTGAATTTTAGAGAGTGTAAGCAATCATAAAATGTGGGTTTTCAACCAAAAATAGTATGATTCAAAAAGGGTTAACAGTGTTCCTTTAATGGACTGGTCTTGGACTTCCTCATTTAAAAAGGTAGTTTCAGGGAGCTGAGGGGATGGATTATCCTTGTGGATTTGTGGTGGGCAGAGAATGATAGGATGGGCAATAGCCTTGAAGAGGAGAGCACATGGGGTTGTGTGTTAGGTTTGAGGAAAACAGGAAACTAATTGTGGGTGACAGTGGGTTGCCTTGTTTGGGAAAGAGCTGTTTATTTTTTTGTATGTTAATTAGCCATACTACAATCTGTCTTCTTTTATAGAAGTTGAAAATACAAAAACAGATCTAGGACAAGATTTTACATTGAGGCAGTATGCTAGTACATTGCTCTAAACTGTAACACTTTTACTCCCTTTGGTGATTTAAAGACAGCTACATAGTTCAAGGCACTTCATATCATTTACACCCACTTGTGGCAAAAACTTTCTTGCAAATGGCAAGAAAAAGGGTAAGTATTACATATATTCTATTTACAACATGTCTACCAGCCTACTTCAATCTACAATCCAGGAGTGCGACTTGTGGCACTTTGGGGAGCTTGCATGATATAAGACCTGTAAAAGTTAGTCCTTGTTGACCAAACCCTTCTGATAATAGTTAAGAAAGGCAACGATTAACAGTTCTTAATCCACTCTGGGACTTCATGCATATCCCATTTAAGCATATAGTTTCTTGAAATAAATCAAAAAAACATTTTGTCACTGTTTGCTAACATGGGTAATTTGAAAAACAGTTGATTCTTAAGTCCAGTATATTAGCAGCAATGCAACTATAGTGGTTTGGCCCTTAACATACAAGTGCAATAAAACAATGAATTTTGTTTTAAGAATTTGAAACAAAAAATCAATTTATGATACTTGTACAGAAAACTTTTGTCTGGGCTCATGAACAAGAACCCTGTGGCAATTGCAATAACACAGCATGAATGACAGCAAAAGTAAAAGACCAAATTGATAGTTTAAAGTGGGATTCAAAATCTTCAGATAGAAGAAACAAGCCTATCAAAGGCCCAGGGTGAAGCGAGAAGTGAATCTCTTCAGAAAGCATGTATCCAGATCACAAAACAGGTTAATTGCTCTTTGCAGTCAATAATATGTAAACCAATGATATAATGTTGGCCCACTTTTGTGTTATATAAGGATAGCCAATTACAAGTTAATATTAGTATTTGGTAACCTTGTCGTAGAAATGCACACACAGAAAGAAACACAAAGGTCCCATTCATATTTGTGGAAGTTATTGCACTGACATTTGAACAGAGCAATTTCCCCTGAAGAAAGGTGACTAGGGGAAACATGACATTCTATCATCCGATAACTGCCTGCCTCTGGCTTTACCGTTAGAGTTCTTCAAATATTTCTTAGGCATTTTAGTTTAGGCTTTTCACAAGCCTCGTTTGTGTTTTATTTTCTGTCTAGTACAGAGTGTAATTAAAACTTAGATGTGACTTTTGTATTCCAAAAAACAATAAGTGAGAGACCAAAATGGTAGCAATACAACATTTATTTCAGCATAAGAAGTCAAATCCAGGTTATTATCTCTAGCAGGCTGCAGCAGTATCAGAACTCTTGTATGCTGTGAGCTCCCACCAACACAAGTATTCACACAATCACACACACACACACAATCACCACTTTTGCACTTATCCGGCTACTCCCATTACCAGCTCCTACAGACAGGGCTTGCAGTGGCACATACTGCAGCTGACCTGGCCAAGCACTCCCTGATTCCCATTTACAAAATGCTAACATGGCTGCTAGGCTGGGCATGCTGTCAGCAAGAGCTCTGTTTGAGCTCTGAGAAAAGCTTGGGCATAGCCCTTCAACTGAAAAAAAAAAAACAAGAACTCTTTTAAGTTCACTTTCATTTTGGGAGATACTTCTACCTGACCTTCTAAGTTTTAGTAGTCTGTGACTGAACCAGCATTATTGTACAGTAAGTTCTAATTAGCACTATTGTGGTGGAGAGTTAGCTAGGGCCCCAAGTGAGATAGGGGTAGAAGTGTTCGCTTTTTTTTTACTGAGGCAGAAGTTGCTCAGCAATGGTACCATCAATTTTCAAATACTTTTACCTTCTCCTCCCTCTGTGTTAACACAGCATCTGACAATGTAGTGTTATCTGCATTCAGTGCATGGCCCACTCTGGCTCAGAGTGGCGTGGAGTAGAACGGAGTTGCAAGACAGAGTGAACTGTAGGCCAGTTTGCTCAAAGTTCGGAGACACACTGAAGGAGCCCACAGTTGTTGGTTGAGGTTTTTCTGGATCTTTGACCCAGTGAGCATTGTCAAGTACTACTGGTTGAGCATGGACGGTGCCATGTGGTTGGGTAGCCACCTGGGTCTGTCCACTCAAGGAGAGGAGAAACACTAGCTTGGGACATTGCAACAGAGGAACAGCTATGAAAGCTGGGTGGCAGCTGGGAGCCACTGTTTTATATTTGACATCTCGGGACCTTTTCTGCGGCTGCCATTCTGTATCAGAACCCCTAACATTGGTGAAGTGACTGAAATGTAAGAACTGGTACCTGTGGAGGGGTAAATTGAACATCAGGACTATAACAGGAGGTCATGGGTGGTAAGAAAAAACCCTACATTTCCTCACCTGAACACTAACTGCTTTGTTGCTTGGGCTGATGTGGGAGAGCAGGGAAAAGCTCCCTCATTCAGTTAGATTATAAACTCGTCCCTCTCCTCTGGTGAGAGTAGAGGAAATTTAATTTTTAAGACTAACAGTGTTATTAATAAGGACAAAAGAAGCTGTGCTCTCATCTGTGTGTGTTGGCACCTTTAACTGGACATGATTATTATTATTTTTTATTGTCCTTGTTTAATTATTTTTGGGTTACATACTAACATACTAAAATGCTAGCAGAATAGGCCTA
This sequence comes from Neoceratodus forsteri, assembly GCA_016271365.2. Lineage (NCBI taxonomy): Eukaryota > Metazoa > Chordata > Ceratodontiformes > Ceratodontidae > Neoceratodus > Neoceratodus forsteri. The sequence continues at coordinate 1,010,646,360 of CM028129.1, read as the reverse complement.
ACTGTCTTTCGCGTCTGCTTGTTTGGTCAGCCCCCACCCTGGGAGCTGACCTTGCTGCCCCCCTCGCCTTCTCTGGCTTCTCCCTTCCCAGTTCCAGATATTCTCGCTGCATTGTATTTTGCTTCCAGAACCCTTCCCCTGTACCTGTCCCACCCCCTCTTGAACCCCTCCACTGTCTCTGCCTCCACCAGCCACCTAGGCAGCGCATTCCATGGCTACACCACCCTCTCAGTGAAATAGCACCTCCTCCTTTCTCCCCTGAATCTTCCCCCCTCCAGCTTCCACCCATGCCCTCTAGTGGCCCCCTCCTCCTTCCTTCGAAGCACCCTGACTGTTCCTCCCCTATTTACCCCCTTCATGTACCTGAAGACCTCTATCATGTCCCCCAGTCCCTTCTGTCTTCCAATGTGTACATATTTAGCTCTTCAAGCCTCTCTTCATAGGTCCTGTCCCCCAAGCCCCAAATCATTTTGGTTGCCCTCCTCTGGACCCTCTCCAGGAGTTTAATGTCCCTCTTTAAGTGTGGCCTCCAAAACTGCACGCAGTACTCGAGGTGCGGCCTCACCAAGCAGTTATACAGAGGGAGTATCACTTCCCTCCTTCTGGAGGTGATCCCCCTAGCGATGCATCCCAGCATCCTGTTGGCCTTGGCTGCTGCCCTCCTACAAGTCTTCGAGTTGTTCATCTTGACATCCACCACCACCCCCAGGTCCCTCTCAGCCATCGAGACTTGTAGCATTCCCCCCCCCCCCGGGTTCTCATGAGTTAGTTGTTAATATTTTGTTAGTTAAATTTGTTGTGTCTTGGCTGGGTTCATGTGGTGTGATTGGTTGAAAGTAGGTTTGGTGAATGCTGGAATAATTTATAATTCAGTCTGTTTAATTAGTGTGAGTGGTTTGGTGTGCTTCTTTAGTGAGTTAGGTGATAGTGTGTGTGAGACTTTGTTGGGATGGCATGGGTTTATTAGTTAAGAATGTGGGGTGGGATTTATTTGGCAACATCATGTGCGAGGACCACTCATCTTAGTTACTCTCCCTACCGGCTGTTGGACCTCCACCGTTTGATGATTCTCCCATCAGCAGTGGTGAACTGGCACTGCTGGGAAGTTGGTATTGTCAGGAGGCAGGAAGGCTGTGGCTAATGGGAGCACTATAGGCCTGGTGAGGACCAGGAGGTGCTCAGGGGTAAAATGGGTCCAAGAGAGAGAGGTGAGCCATGGCTGGTACCTATACCCAGGGCTCCCTCCATACCGAGTAGGCAGGTAGCTTTTAGGCCAGCAGTCTCTTCCTGCCCCCTGGGGGCTGTTCTGTGCAATGCCAGATCAGTGAGAAGCAAGACAGACATTGTGGCAGATTTAATGTTTTGTTCTTCACTCAATGTGGCTTGCATCACAGAGACCTGGTTGGGTGATGATGCTGGTCCTGTTTTTGAGATGGCTGTCCCAAAAGGTTTCTTGGTGGTGCACAACCCTCAGAGAGATTGAGGAATCATGGGGGATATTTCATTTAGATCTGAGACAAACTTCACCATACTTGCAGTTGGGGAAATCTCATAATTTGAATGCATGGGTCCAGGTGCATGTTGTAGGATCCTTCCTGTGCACTGACCACTGGGGCATGGGAAGGAGTTCCTGCAGGACATCACAGACTTCATCACCAAGAAGGTGTTTGAGTCACCCAGACAACTAATTCTAGGTGGCTTGACTGTCTGGGTCAACAGTGAACTTTTGCAGTTTGGTCAGGATTTCCTCCAGTTGATGGAATCACCAGGCCTAGCACAGGTAGTTACCTCAGCAACCCATTTGCATGGTCATGTCTTGGACCTGGTTTTCTCAGTAGGACTGGATATTAACATCCTCAAGATTGATCCAATCAGTTAGTTGGATTACAGTACAGTAAGGTTCTTGGTTGGGGCCCATCTCATAGTCCACTCTCTGTGGAGATGGTTAACTACCACCCATTGGGGGGGGGGGTTGTCCCAAGAAGTACTCCAGGTGGTTGTTGATCTACCGGGAGATATGGCAGCTCGTATGACTGGATCAGATGCGGTGGCTGTGGCCTATAATAGGACCATTACTGCAGCATTTGATGCAATCACAGCAGTCTTTATATAACCCAGGACTTAGTGCTTGAGATCCTCGTGGTTTGATAGGGAGCTCAGAAAATCGACATCCAAGGTTTGGAGGTTGGAGCATTGTTGGAAGAAGTCACAGACCGATGAGGACAGACTGGCTTTGAGGACTCACTATGATAAGTATCAAAGGACAATTTTGCTTATGAAGGCAGCATTTCTGTCCAGGGAATCTGCGGTAGCGAGAAACCGACCAGCTCAGCTCTTCCATACGATAGACAGACTTCTTCATCCTGTCTGTCTACATCCGGTGAGAGCTAATTCATGTGCATGTTGTGAAGAGTTTGCTTGTTTTTTCTCTAATAGGTTGTCTTCAGTTTGGTCTTGGATTTCCCCAACTAGATTGTTGTGATCTGGCAAGGTTGAGCTGGTAGTGGATGAAGGCTCTCTACCTGTCTGGGGAGAGTTTAGGCAACTTCAGTGAAGGAGGTCTGTGAGGTGATCTCAGACCTGCAGCCCACCTTTTGTGAACTGGACCCAGGCCAGATGCATCTTTTTGTAAGATGCATAGGATTTCTGGGCCCAGTGTTCACCGAACTAGTCTTGTGCTCCCTTTCTGAGGGGGTCTTTCTGAGCATATCAAAAAATGCACTGGTTAGGCCACTCCTTAGGAAACCATCTCTGAACTTGGATGTTTTGGTGAATTACCTAATTGAGTACTATGACTGGCTGACCAGGGAACTGGCCAAGGGCCATGCAGTGGATGTCCTGTATTGGGACTTCAGCAAGGCCTTTGATTCCATGCCGCATGGGAAGCTGGAGTGGGGGGGGCCGGAATATATATAGGGATTGGAACAAAGATAGTCAGCTGGATCACCAACTGGCTGAAGGGAAGGCAGCAAAGTGTGGTAGTGGAGGGGGAACTCTAATCACTGAGGGAGGTGATGAGTGGGGTACCACAGGGATCAGTACTGGGACTGGTGCTGTTTGGGATACTCATAGCTGATATCTTACAAGAGATCCAGAGCAAAATCAGTCTGTTCGCAGACGATATGAAGATGGGAGCTGTGGTACACGACATAGAAGGGTGGAGGGGGGCTTCAGGACAACCTGACCAAACTACAGGAGTGGTCGGAAGGATGGCAGTTGGAATTCAAGGCCAAGAAGTGCAAGGTACTGCACTTCAGAGCTAGGAACCAGGGGAGGAGTTATGAGCTGGGAGGGGTACAGTTGGAAAGCATGGAGGAGAAAAAAGATCTAGGGGTTCTTATAACGGGGAGTATGAACAACTCAGCTCAGTGCAGGAAGGTGGCAGCTAAAGCAAACAAGATGTTGGGGTGTATAGCAAGGGGAATCTCCTCCATAAATAGGGAGGTGATCCTTCCCCTGTACAGGTCACTGGTCAGACCACACCTGGAGTACTATGTACAGTACTGGTGCCCATTCCTGAAGAAGGATATCAGATTGTTGGAGGGGGCACAGCGTAGGGTAACTAAGATGATCCAGGGATTGGAGGGAAGGGCCTGTGATGATAGGCTGAGCGAGCTGAACATGTATACCCCAGAAGAGAGGAGGGATGGGGGGATATGATTGAAATCTTTAAATACTTACAGGGGATTTTTTTATTTATTTATTTATTTAGTTTTGTTGATTGGGTAAGTGCACTAGACAACACAAGATCAATACAGATGGGATATTCCAGATTAGAATTGGGAGGGACATGAGAGGGCATCAGCTGAGATTGGAGGGGGGAAGATTCAGGAGTGAAATCAGGAGGCATTTTTTCACAGAACGGGTGATAGACAAGTGAAATACTCTGCCTGAGGAGGTAGTATCCAGTAGGATGGTTTGTGGGTTTAGAGGGGTTGGGACAGAGTGAGGTGGGGTTAATTATGAAGTGGGGAGGGGGGTGGGGCAGCTGCCAGTTGAGGGACTAGCTGCACGATCAAGCAGACTCAATAGACCGTGAGGCCTGTTTCTGCTGGTGTTTAGTATGTTCGTACAGATCTGTCTCTAACCTCCCCTTTTTGAGGAAGATTATTAAAAAGATCATAGCACTACAGCTTGATGAGCACATCACGGCCTTTGACATGTATGAACCTCTCCAGTCCATGTTTAGGTCAAGGTACAGCACTGAGACCACATTGGTCAAGGTACACAATAACCTTCTTAGGGTGAGAAATAAAGGGTTGAGGTCAGTTCTCATTCTCCTCGATCGAAGGATTGATCCTCTTGCCTATACTGTTCACAGTTTATATGTTGCCCCTAGGATAGATCATTATATAATACAATGTGTGGTTTTATTGCTATGCTGATGACACCCAATTGTGCATGTCTTTTGCATCCAGGATGCCCCAGACATGGTCAAGTTGCTAAATTTATACCTGGCCAAGATCCAGGACTGGATGTCATCTAGTTGGCTTAGGCTTAACCAGGACAAGACCAAGGTACTGATGACTGAGCCTGGTCATCCGTAGCATGTGGAGGTCACCAAGGAGTCAGTGAGCTTAAGGCTTGGCTCCTCTAGTTTGGTGACCTCTGCCAGGGTAAAGAATCTGGGGGTCATTCTGTATGAGAGGCTGAGACTGGAGGCTGAAATCTTCACTAGCTTTTACCATCTCAGAAATATCACCCAGATCAAAACCTTGATTCCTTCTGAAGACCTGCCCTCACTGGTGCATTTTTGTGTCACGTCCAAGCTTAACTATTGTAATGCTTTTTACCACAGGGTCAGTGGAGGTGTCCCACAACACTTGCAGCTAGTGCAGAACACTGTGGCCAAGCTATTGATGGGCCTTCCCAGGTCATGCTGTATAACCCCAGTTCTATGCAAACCGCAATGGCTGTCAATGAAGTGGTGTATCACCCTCAAGGTCGGTTTGCTAACATACAAGGCCCTATATGGGCTGGTTCCTGGTTACCTGAGGGACCTTCCGACTCCCTGCCAGACCTCTCACCCTCTACACTCCTCTGATCTAGGCCTCCTGGCTGTTCCCATGGCTAGGTTAAAATCATCAGAGATGGGCATTCGCGCTTACAGGTTCAGCCCTATGGAACAGGCTCTAACAAACTTTTCAAGAGGCCCCTTTGGTGGAGGCCGTTAAGAGAGACCTGAAATCCTACCTTTTTCAGGAAGCTTTTGGTCTGATATAGGAATCAACTAAGGTGGTACTGCCTGAGTATTTTACAGTATGTGATATGTGGACTTGCACATATTAACATGGATTGGTCTTACTGATGTTTTCTAACTGTTATATGTGTGTGTTATTACTATTTCTGTTTATGATGCTCTAAGCCCCAGGAAATGGGTGCTTGATAAATAAATTTTTACTTACTTACTCTTGCAAGGACTGTCAGCGAGATGTACATGGGTGGTACTTTGATGGGGTCCTTGTGTGGGTGTGTGCGTGTGTGTGTGCATGTGTGTGTGCGTGTGCGTGTGCATGTAGTTAGTTATCCTTTCTTATTTCTGGCCCCACTTCCATGTCTTGGTCTAACAGACAGGGTCCTGGAAACTAATTCAGTCGACTTGACCACGCTGGCCCTGCTTTCACACAATGCCATATCTTCCAAGTGGCAGCTCCTGTAAGACACAAATAGCTGATCTGCTGGTGGATGGGCTTTATGAATATATAATACATGGTTGGGCCATTTTCCCCATTGAAAAAGCCATCATTTATTTCCCCTTATACGATGGTAGTCAAATAGGATACGGTATTTATTTGTTTATTTATCTGAAATTCAGATAACACCTTTGAGCACAAGTGCTGTTTTCCAAAGGTTCCACATCGGTAACAAACAGGTTTGCACAACATTGATACACAGGAGTAACATCAGTAGCAAATAGATAACTCAGAATAGGTTCGGTATGTACTTCAAGGTTTCACCAGCTCAAGGGGAGCCAGGTCAAGTACAGGCATTAGGCTTGCAGACAAGATATAGCAGCATAGAGTTCAGTAGGAAGGCATCCAAAACACAACATTATACAGAGAGGTATTTGGTAATATACAACAATGGCAAGCAGATTTAAAAGCAAGTTCTTTTCTTAGGGAATTCTTAAAAGGTGTGATTTGGGGGAGGTCCACTAGGGATTCAGGGAGTTCATTTAACCATCATGTGGCTTGGATAGCAAATATATGTCTACCCTGACTAGTTTTGTGAAACGGGGCTTGCAGGGCATGTCTGGACATACTCCTTGTGGAGAAGCTGTTGTTAACAGGTGGAAGAGGTCACCAATTGCAAAAGGGGTGCAGCCCAAGATGGCTTTTTTAACCAGCAGACAGGAATGGTATTTCAGCCTATCCTGCAAGGGTAGCCAGTTGGTAAGCACGTACAAGGAGCAAATGTGTGTACGTCTATCAGCCCCACTTGCAAACTGACAGGCTTTGTTTATGGCCATTTTTACCCTGCCTAGGACTGAATCACAGGCAGCTCCATAGATCGGTAGACCATAGTCAACGAGGAGGAAGACCATACTTGAGACTGCCAGGCATCTAACTTCTGTGATAAGATTTAAAAGTTGGCAGATGACAGCACCTAGTGTTCTGTTGGCCAGATTTGTAATGTCGTCAACATGAGCAGAGTATGAGAGGGTGTCATCCAGGGTAACACCTAGATACTTAAATGATTTGACCTGTTCAAGGGAAGCACTAAGAGAATTTTTGATAACCAAGGAAGGGACTTTTTTCTTATGGTGATGTCCAGCAAACAGCATTGACTTTGACTTTTTTTTATAGTTTAGGACAAGTTTATTGTTCTCAAACCAGTCCTCCCTAGACTTAAAGCTTAATTTCAGGTCACTGTAAAGATCCCCCAAGCTGTGGGCTACTATTGAAAATCATCACATCATCTGTGAAAAGCAACATCTTTGAGTGGGGGCAGGCTTCTGGGAGTCTGCTAATGAAAAGGCCAATGAGGAGTGGGCCTAGTATAGACCCCTGAGTGATCCCAACCATGACACACTTAGCATGACAGAGTACTCCATTGATCCTTACTCTCTGTGACCAGCCTGTGAGGTAACACTGAAACCAAGCTGCAGTCTCAAAGGAGAGGCCCAGGGCAGAGATCTTGTCCAGCAGTACAGGGTGGCTGATGAGGTCAAAGGCTTTTGTCAAGTTGATATATGTGGCACCAATCAGGTGCCCTTTGTCCAGGGCATCATGCAGGTGGTTGATGTGCCCAATGAGGGCTGTTCTGGTGCTATGTAGTTTCCTAAAGCTGTGTTGCTGTTTACACGACAGGTTATATTTGTTTAGGTATGAGACTAGTTGGTTCAAAGCAATTTTTTCCAATACCTTAGACGGGGGAACAGGATAGAGATGGGCCTATAGTTGGTCACTTTAGAGTGGTACCCACTTTTTAGTAAGATGTAACTATAGCGGCTCTCCAGATTTCAGGGAATTTTGAGAATTGCAAGGACAAGTTAAAAATCTTCATCAGGGGAATTGCTAGCTCATCAAGCACAAGGGCAAGTATCTTCATGTCTACCGAATCCCTACCCATCCTTGTCTTTCCCAGGACCCTTTTCACATAATGGAGGGTTTCTTTCACAGTGACATGCTTAAAGTAGAATTTGGGGAGATTGGTGCAAAGGCCAGGTTGGATACTTTGTCCGGTAAGGTCATAATTATTGTTCTCAGGTGCCTTGTTAGAAGGAGGACTGAGCTCAGGTCAGTAAAGGCTTCATTGAAGGTGTTTGCTATTTTGAATGGATGTTGATTTGTCATTGCTGCCAAGGAGGTCCTTTAGGCTGGCCCAAAATTTCTTCCCATTGCTTTAATTTTTATTCTGCTGATCCTTATAGAGGATGGCTTTAGCTTTCCTAACCTCCTTGGTACACTTGTTGTGGGCTTTCTTATATCTGTGAAGGTCTGCAGGGGACCCAGTGCTCCTTGCACATGACCAGAGACTGTCCCTCCCTTGTAGTTGGGCAAGTGTCGTTGATGTGATCCATCCAGATGAGATACTTTTAATAGTATGTTTTTTTCAGAAGAAGGGTCAAATGTGTTGCATGAATCCATGAATTGGGTTATAAAGTAGTCAAGCACTGTACTGATGTCTGGGATGGCATCCAAAAAGCTCAAGTTGATCTGGGCCAGGTGTGCTTTGAAAACACCTGTTAATCCTTTTGGAAGGAACTTACTTGTGATTGTTTTAGCAGGGGTCTTTGGGATCCAGGCAGACCACTGACATTGGACAGGCACGTGATCACTAATTGTGGTGGACAGGACCTCAACCTTGATAATTCTTTCAGGTGTCTGGTTAGGATCCAGTCAAATGGGGATTTTGTCCCTGTTTTATGGTTCACTCTGGTGCAATCTTTCACCCCCAAGTTAGAAAATGGCTAGATACTAGATCCTTAGTGGCACCATTAGATTTAGCCACCCAATTGTTACTAAAGTCCCCAGAGACTATTGATTCCCCTTTTAAGCAGGATTGGTTGAAGTACCTGGCAAACATTTCAATGCTCCTTTGTTGTTTTCCAGGTGGTATGTAAACTGATAGAACATGGAGAATCTTATGACCATTCCCCATTTGTTTTTTATTAACTCTCTTTTTATCCCCTCTCTCTGTTCTGTGCCTGATCCCTCTCTCAGAACCCCCAAGCACTACAAGCCACTCAAGGATGAGGTGGTCTTTTGCTAAAGTGCATCACTCCATTCTTACATCTAGAGCACCCGGTAACCCATGGACAGGGTGGGAAAGGGTCCCCAGTCTTCCCTGAATCTCGATCCTGGAGCACACACTGTGGACTCTACCCCCGATTCCTCTTGTGGTCATGGTGCCATGGGCTCATCACCTAGAGTGGGCGCAAATGATTTTTCTTGTTCAGTGGTCTGCCCCCTTGACATTGGTGTACAATGAGGCAGATGCACACTAAGATGTGCATCCGGTCCGGTCCTCAGATGATGTCAACCCCCCCGCTTACCTGCTTTCCCATCTGCACCAGCACCACCCGAGGTCACCCAGGCAGTATCGTGGCAGGGCAAGCTACCCACCCCACCCTGGAGAAGGAGAGAAAGCCATCAGGCACTCAATCCTGCTCCCCCCAGCCAACCCCTGGCAGTCCAAGTCCGTTCCCGAACCTGGGTCACCGGTGCGGCACGAGGTGTGGCATCCCGCGCCTCAACCCGCACTGCCACTGGACCAGCCTCCATTTGGATTTTGACAGCCAGACACTCATAAATCACTTGTGAGATTGTCTATGGCCAATCTGTGGCTGATCAGGTTTGTTTGCAGATAGATCAGGCAGGCACCACCGTTTTGCATTGTCAATCCTCCCTGACTAGGTTATACCCCTTTAGAGCAATTGTAGAATCAAGTATCTTGGAAATGAGCCAAGTTTCTATGAGAGCTATTATGTCCAGCTGGACATGTGCAACCCAGGCTTCTAACTGGGGGAATTTCAGGAGCAGTCTTCCAAGATTTAGTGAGATGATCATTCATTTTCCTTTGAGGTCCCTATAGGTCCCAATGTTACCAGAAGGGTCCAGATTGGGATGGATATTTCCTGACAGAAGGGGGAGTAAAATTAGCAGCTTTTTGCAATCCTTCTTCCCTTGTCTGAGCATCTTGGACTTCTTAATATGTGAGTGACCTCTTATGTATCTCTTTAGACATTGGGTGACTGGTACAGGGACAGAGACCCATTTTAGTTCAATGCAGATGTTGTGGCAAATTATCTGACTGTCAGGATGAAGAGGGTCTAATCTGAAGGTAGTAAAGCTATGGGCACTTTCATCCTTAGGGCTGGGATCAGAGACAGTGAAATTCATGAAACGCATACTATGCATATTAACCACCCCTTATGGGCATGGCATCACAAGGGTTAGGTATATTGACATTGTTAATAGCATTTTGGCATGGAGTGGACCAGGCATTACAAGTTCTGCAAGAATACATAAGCAGGAGCTTGCCATTGTATTGCCATAGAGACTCTAAGAAGTTCCCACCTGATTGATTAACAACTTAAGTAGAATCTCCCCCACCCTCATCCGTAGGAGAACTATACAGATATCACACATTTAATAGAAACCTAAAACAGAGTATTGACCCAGAGCATGAACAAGGTCTAGAAAAACAGTATTCCCAGTCACCACGCGTAATAAAATATTGACCTTGTGCCCCCAGGCCTCATGAAATTATGGAAGGAGCATTTAGGTACTGAATAAATAATATGTCTAGTTCACCAGAGTAAGCCAAATGGATCAGAGTACCATATCACTGGAGGTATTACCTCTGACAGAGCACAAGGCTACCATAAGGCAATAATTAGTAGTTGGTTACTGTTCGACCCAAAGCCCCCCTTACTAGGAACAGACTAGAGAATACCAGTAATACAACTGTACTAGAGTAAATTACACCAAACTCTATGGTTCAGCTATTAGCTCTGCTGGTTCAGCAGCATCTCACTGCACTGATAACAGATCCCAACTTAAAGGTATCGATTGTGACTGTAACATTCGGACCATATGCAAAAGTATTACTTTTCAGCTCAAAATCAGATCCAAGACAAGGAGAAAACCAACATTATTTTACTTATCCCTCCTTGTGCAGGGTCGCATTTTAACTTAAATTATTAGATAGTGCTTTACAGATCCTGCTCATCAATCTCACATTTCCGTTTGATGTCACCCTGAGCTCCCGCTGTGATTGTCCAGCCATTAATGTTAATCATTTTTTGAGTGTAATTTATTGGGTGAGAAGGCCAAAAAATCAGCTTACGAGGATGAAGTGGCAGCAATCAGAAGATGTCTGTTGCAGGGGAGAGGGGTTCCCAATGTAAAGACAAAGCCACCTCTACCCCCTGAAATGTTCAGCCAACTTCTCTCTGCGGGAAATACTCGGCCGCACTTTTAATACCTGGGGTGGCTTTGTTTAAAGTTTTAAATTTAGGCACACAGCTGTGGAGCTGTTTTAATTGGTCACCTGTGTATAAGCTCTGGTTGCAGTGTCCCTGATAAAAATCAGCATGCAGGGATGAAGTGGCAACAATCAGAAGATGTCAATTGAAGGGGCGAGGGGGTCCCAATGTAAGGACAAAGCCACCTCTACCCCTTGAAATGTTCAGCCAACTGTTCTCTGCAGGAAGTGCTCAGCCATGCTTTTAATACCTGGTGCAGCTTTGTTTAAAATTTTAAATTTAGTCACACAGCTGTGGAGCTGTTTTAATTGGCCACCTGTCTATGAGCTCTGGTTGCATTGTCCCCTGTAAAAATCAGCTTGCAGGGATGAAGTGATAGTGATCAGAAGAAGTCAGCTGCAGGGGAGAGGGGATCTCAATGTAAGGACAAAGCCACCTCTACCCCTTGAAATGTTCAGCCATTATTATGACCATAATTAGCTGCCTATACAGGACACAGCAAAAAGTGTCCAGCCTTATGTATTATATAAAATAAATGATGGCAAGGTGTGGTGCATGAGGAAATAATACCATCTCAGGGTTGAACAAGCTCATAAAGGCCACTCGCCCACTTTATGGCTCTTCAGCCCCTCAATGGTATTAATTTCTCATACTTCACACTTTGCCATCATTTATTCTGTGTGTGGTGAGTGGTTGCTCTATATCTGTATGACAGGGAGGCAGGTTGTTATATGTGTGTGTGCACGTAAGTATTATCTCATCAGGTGTTGGGCCCCACCCTCATGGCTTACCCCAACAGCCAGGGCCAGAAACCAATTAGTTTTAAGCCTTTTTCGATGAGAATCAGATTAATCATGATCCACCCCCTTTCACAAGATATTTAAGGTGCTAGTTTAAACAACATGCATACTGGTTATTTGCTACAGGAAACATGCTAATACAGTAGCATGTAGGAGCTGCATCAGGATACTTAGTAAACACTGAATACAAATGGAGGGGCACTCTTTGTAAACAGGAACTTTGTTAGGGCTTTTTTTTCTTAAGTTAGTGATGATATTTATTTCATATTCAGCTGGTCTCAGTGTTTCTCCATGTTTTAATGGCTTCTTCAGAGGGACGCCTTAATTCGACACCTTAATATAAAAAATAGTATTACTCTTAGAACATATTGTTTATGTAAACAAATTTGAATTTTATGTACTCGGAATATCTACTGCGGACATCATGCCATGAATATACATTTACTTGTGTCATCTCAGTTGTAATATGTTTGTTTTAAATATCGGTTCTTAAGTGCCTGTAATCTTAAATAAAAATAATTTTATTAATAAATAAATTAAATGTATTTTTATACAACATTAGTGTGTTTTGGATTTCTTTATACCATTTTGAAATGTGCAGCCACACATTACCACCAAGGGCCATGTGCTGTACACAATAGTTATTCCTCCCTTCCTGTTAAAACTTCATAGTATAAGTTTGGAGAGTTCCATCTGTGAAACAGTTACAACTTTTAGGTAAGATCTGCTATAGTATTCCAATTTCAAAATTAGAAGGACTGAAGATGTGAAAAAATAGCGCTTACCTGTTTCACCAAAATGCCATTCCAGGCTGTGACTAGTATGCTTGTTTCAGTTTATGCTGCTTCAGAAAACGATTAGTAAAACCCTCCATCATTGGAAAAATAAAACCACTTTTAAAATATATGTACTGTACTTCCGCTTTTAATTTTCAAGGGCAGAAATGCCAGAAAAATGCTTACCTGGTCTGATGGGATGCCATTGCAGGCTACAAACCTGGAATGCTAAACTGAGCTTTTGTCCCTTTTGCATCTCCAAGGGTGCCAGATGCCATCCGACGCATGAAGTCAGAGACCATGTGCGTTCCAGGGCTGGGTTGCTAAGCAACCCACACAAATTGAAAAGTCAGTTTATTAATGACCCTTGCAGATTCTCTATGCACACATCGGGGAGTTTGCAAACTCATGCGACTTTAACTTAGTAACCACTTGTTTCCTAGTAAATACACTTTTAAGTATCCAATTGTAGCCATACCAGTTTTGATCTATTTGTTGCAATACAATAACTCTGTAAGAGTTAATACTTTGTCTCAGAATTATAATATGCAGAGCGTCTCCTAATAGTGTTTGTTTCTTGTGCTTATTATTGCTATAATCAATATTGCTTATATACACTAAACATACAGTATATTATGCATTCACTGACCTCAGTGCCATACTCCCTCCCAATGGCAAGCTCACCTTCTAGAGGTCAACCACTCCTACAGACTCACCTGATGTCACGGAAGGCCTTCATCTCCCAAAGTTCTACTTCCATTCTATCACTATCAAGGACACCACCAAGTACGTCATGCAAGTGTTGACTTAAACCAGAATTGTGGGGAGACACCTTAGCTATGAAATTAGTCACCCTAGCTCTGGAGGGCTAGCTCTCCCATTAACCAAACTGTTTAACATCTCCCTTAGGCACTCCCTATTCCCTCAACTATAGAAAACTGCCCTCATAACCCCTGTGCACAAAAGTGGAGACCGTACACTTGTCTCAAACTACAAGCCAATATCAATCCTCTCACCTCTATCAAAAGCTCTAGAGATACTGGTTTCTGACCAAATAGTATCTTATCTTAGCCAGTACAACCTCCTATCTACCAAGCAGCATGGGTTTCACAAGCTACACAGTACCACCACAGACCTTGCCAAATATACCAACTTTCTTCATAAGACCATGAACAAAGGCCATCTGGTTGGGTCTGTCTTTACAGATCTAACAAAAGCCTTTGCTCTGGTAAACCACACACTTCTACTCTCTAAATGCCACACACTAGGCCTCTCTGTAGATACTGTCAAATGGTTTAACAGCTACCCCACTGGCAGATCACAGCAAGTTTGGATCAATGGAGTATGCTTTGATTTCAGACCAGTCACAATAGGGGTACCACAAGGCTCTGTATTGGGACCCCTCCTCTTCAGCCTCCTCAATAACACCCTCCCCCTAGCTTGTCCTAACTCAAGGGTGTTACTCTATGCAGCCGAAGCGGTCATCAGCACAAGTGGCTCCAGCCAAGAGGCTTTCACCCATGAGCTGCAGCTCAGTTCTGCCTTACTTGAAGTGTGGTTCCTGCAAAATAAACTAGTTCTAAACTACAAAAAGATGAAGACTATGCTTTTCTCTAACTTGCAGAAGTGAAACAAGATTGTCCCTGTCATCACTCTCAATTCAAATGGTGTTGCCCTAGATCAGGTTGAGACTTAAATACCTAGGTGTCACTTTTGACCAGTCACTCAACTTTGCTCCCCATGTTGATCAATTGGCATGCAACATCAACAGAAAACTGGGGGCTCTCTACAGACTGAGGCATACCCTTACCACCATGGCCAAAAAAGTTGTAGTCACCAGCTCCATCCTCCCCATGATCGATTATGGCTTCATGGTCTATGGGGCTGCCACAGATACAGTACTAAGCAAGGTCAGGCTGGTGCTGAATAAAGTCAAAACACAGTTTTTTGAGCAGCACTCAGTTAGCGAGGTGGTGCTCCCAACAGAGGTTGCTAACCTCAAATCAGTACAACAAAAGAAAGGAGCACTCCAAAATGATGTGAACATATGCTAAAATAGAATTTTATTGTTGCCAAAAATTCCAAAAGAAACCCCTGCGCTTCGGCTCTGTGCCTTCAAAGGGGGTATATTTGTGGTACTGAATAAAGCCTGTCACTTTATCACTGGGCAGACAGAACCACCCACTCATGCACACTATGCTCTCACATATTGGCTCTCCTTACACAACAGAATAAAATATCACATCTGCATGCTGGCGCTAACACACTATCAGGCCTTGTCGTGGGTGGGATACAAAAGACTACACCAGAGTCAGCAATTTGAGTACAACATACCAATTCGGCATGATTTTTATTAAAAATAAATAAAATAACGAAACAAAAATAACCAGGAATACTTCCAAATCAAAACACTTGGCAATAACAGTACAGAAAACAAAACAAGAAAAAGCACAGCTTAGCTTGAATAGGTACGTAAAGCTAATATTGTCTGTGCCTGATCTCACCTATGAGATCAAGTCTGGGAGAACCACACAGGTCCTCTCCCAACTACCATCTGCCTTTTGTGTTTCAGGTCTATCTTTTCATAGAGCCTAAGCTCCTCTCAGAAGCTGATGGTCAGCCTCACAATTAATACAAGACTTCTATTTTCAGCCATATTCCATTTCATTTCCACAGTATGCCCAGAATACATATTTATTTATACAAATAGTCAGCATTGAGTATGTTAAAACAGATACAAATGCTTATTAAGCTGAAGAATTCCTGCCTCTGCAAAGAAATGGGCTACATTAACTCAAATCTCATCCCCGCCCATAGCTATTCTCCCAGCCAATTCCCGAGCTCATTTTCTTCACATCATCTTACTTTCTTTAACCCTCTCCTACCCTCCACCATGCTACTGCACCTACTACTGCTGCTTTGCTTCTCACCTTCCTTAGATCCAGATGAGATAACTGTTGGAACCCATACTGAGGTGCTTAGGGCGACCACTCAACACTGCCCCCTACTGTCCCCAGTGGATACCCTAAACTATACATACTTATACTACCTTTCTGCACAATAATCCTTGGGGAATCCCAAAAGGCTCACAACCAGTTTGGAACCCTCTATCCCTGCTCATACTGGCACTACAATTACTCCCTACGCCTGTCCATTAAGCTGGCAATCTATGATAATCTCGATAACCATGCAGCAGGATCATCACCCACTATATATTGGATCCCAAGAAAGAAGAAAAAACTGCCTGACTGCTCACTACTCCTATCACTTGGTGCCCTCATCAAGTTAATCTTCTTTCTGCTGGTCTGTGTTGGCACTGTGGAAATCAACTCTGGACCCACTGAAAGCTCGATCTCTCCAACTGACCTAACCTCCATAAATGGATTGAGTTTTCTTCACTTCAATGCCTGCAGCCTCCTAAAAAAGTTCTCATCAATACAGGCCTGGGTTGCACACACCCTACCGGACTGTCTGGTTATATCTGAAACATGGCTCAAATCTGCAACAAAAGATAGTGAAATAAACCTTCCCAACTATCAGCTCTTCAGATCTGACCGTCTATCCAGGGCGGTGGGTAGCCATCTATGTCAAAGCAAATATCTCTGCATCCTGCCTCAATTCTACATCTCAACCAAAGGAATTCGAATGCTTGTCTATTAAAATAACCCTTCCCAACACATCTTCCTTTCAACTGGTTGGTTGCTATAGGCCCCCTGCAGGCCTCAAACTCCTATCCCATTTAGGATCCATACTTAATCTGGGCCCTGAAGACACCATCATCTTAGGAGACATGAACTTAAATTGGCTGACTAATGCATCTGCACCCTGGTAACCTTCTGTGACACCTATGGATTCTCTCAATTAATCAAAGAACCAACAAGGATCAACCCAAAGAATACTCTCAACAGCACACCCTGGATATTATATTGGTAAATAAACCTCATCATTATCCCTATGCAGGAGTACTTCTCAGTGACATAAGTGACCACTGTCCCATAGCTGCCATTAGATCAACAATCAAGCCACCCAATCCTGCAAAATTCCTCCCCGAAGGTCAAAAGAACTTTAATATTACAGGATATCTCCATGATCTGTGCCACACCACACGTTGGCAAGAATTCTATCTCACAGCCTCAATAGAGTCAGCTCTTCAAATCCTAAATGATATAATCATAAGTGCCCTCAATTTACATGCACCCTCACCAGTGTCAGAACCAAACTCAAATCCTGTCGCTGGTTCTCTGCCGACCTTAAATCAAGACTGCTTGCCAGAGACAAACTCTGGAAAAGGGCAAGAAAGACAAAGGACCCAAATGACTGGCTCCAATTCAGAAAAGCCAGAAACTCCTGCACAAAACAAGTAAGAAAAGCCAAGGCAACCTTCTACACAGCTGAACTAGATGCCTCCTATAACAACCCTTCCAGGTTCTGGGGTACCATAAGGGCATCCTAGGTCAAACCTCTACCCCTGTCTTACCATCCAAAATTCAATTAAATAATATTGAAATCACCGACAAGCAAAATATCTTGAATGCCTTCAATGACCATTTCACTACAGCTGGCATGGCTTTCGATTCTCCTGCAAACCTATTAAGATCATATCTAAACCTACAATCTACTGAGAGTCAAAAGGTTGCTTCCACATTCTCATTCAAACCAATATTGTTCAAAGTAGAAGACCTCCTACTCCAACTAGATACCACCAAAAGTGCAGGTGCAGACTCCCTGGATCCCTACTTTCTAAAAGTAGCACTGTATGCCTTAACCGCCCCCCTCACCCATCTCTTCAATCTATCACTTGTCACTGGTACTATCCCCTCAATATGGAAAACAGCTCAAGTGTTTCCATTACTTAAGGCAGGTGATCCCATGGACCTCAATAATTATAGGCCCATCTCCATCTTACCAATACTATCCAAGATGCTTGAGAAGCTGGTAAACTCTCAGTTAACTGCCTACCTTGATACCAACAATCTCCTAAATCCAGCTCAATCTGGGTTTAGATCTATGCATAGCACCATCTCTGCACTAGCAAAAGTCACAAATGACTGGCAGACTGCCCTAGACAAAAGAATAATACCTGTGCTGTGTTTCTGGATCTAAGCAAAGCCTTTGACACTGTGGATCATGATCTTCTAATCACCTCACTAAACTCCATAGGCCTTGACTCACTCTCTATTAAATGGTTCAGATGCTATCTCTCTGGAAGGCTACAACTGGTAAAGAATGATGGTGATCTATCTACCCCTAAGCCACTCCTAAGAGTGTACTGCAAGGCTCCATCCTGGGTCCCATCCTTTTTGCCATTTATATCAACAATATTGACTCAATCTCTCTCTTTCTAATATCCACCTTTTGCAGATGACACTGTACTTTATGTGAAGCGATCCTCACCATCAAAAGCCTGTGAGCTCCTACAGTCTCAATTCTCCCTCCTCCAGCATAACCTATTAAAAAGAAATTATTACTAAATGCTAAGAAACCAAAGCTATGTTCTTGCCCACAAGAACTGTTCTTCCACTATCCCATCATTCACCCTCCCACAACTCTCTACCATCCTTGGTGAAAATCTGGAATATGTTGACAAATTCAAATACCTAGGAGTATGGATAGACAATAAACTACACTATACTACCCACGTTGAAGAGCTTCTGAAAAAGCTAAGACAAAGACTTGGTCTATTCTATAGAATCAAACACTACCTGACCAAAGATTCCAAACAAAGATTAATCCTTGCATCATTCATGTCCCTCATTGATTATGCTGACTTCCTCTATGGTCATTGCTCCCTCTCCCATCTAAACAAACTAGACACCCTGTATTATAGAGCTATTAGATTCATTACTGACCTTCCTCTAGCACCCATCATTGCTCTCTCTACAATGCAGTCAGCTGGACATCCCTGCAACATAGAAGAAGAAAAATGCTGCTACCTGGATCTACAGAGCTCTGACAAACAAACTCCTTCCTACATCTCAGACTGCTTCAACCAGATCACATCCAGGCCCTACACCTTGAGGATCAACAAACTGATCCTGCTGAAGATTCCTATCACCTGCACCCGGTATGGAAGAGCTGCAATCAGTTATTCCCTGGCACTTATCTGGAATTCTATCCAAAAGACATTGAAAATGGAAACACTGATCCCCTTACATCCTTCAAAAGCTGTACACCAGCCTAATCCCAGATTCATGCAATTGCTTCCACAAGGCCTAGTCCTCCCACACCCCACACCCCCACACCTCTCTCTCCCCCACCCCCTTCTAAAGCTCCTCCCCATTCTTCTATCATTCCTCTGGTCCTTTCCACATCAAACCTCAAACATATATGCCCACCCATGTACCATTATCCAAGCCTTATCCCTACCAGACTGTTTGTTTCTCACCTTTAATAGGTTTTTGGTTTACTGTCCTTTGCCTTGTATATATGTAAATAATTGTACATCTATCTCACTCATAAAAGTTTGTATTTGTGCTATTTCAATATCATGTTTTTGTATACACTCTGTAACCTTTTTTGTTATGACCACTCAGGTCCATCTTGTAAATGAGCTATGCTCAATGATGTTCGCCTGAATAAATAAAGATTTTGATTGATTGATTGATTAACGTGAGCCCCACCTATTATTATGTGGGGAGGAGATAGTCTCTAGCACATAAGCAGTCATGGTAATGCCACTCACTCCCTATAGGAGAAGACATCTAAACATGACGCAGCCCCCAATTAGCTAAGGAGGCTTCTTCAGGCCCAGAGAGGTAATTGATTTTTTTTATTTAAATTTTTTGCACAGTGTGATATGTGCAGTTTTACTCTTTGCTGGGCTGCAAACAGGGCCGGCTTTAGGGTTTTGGAGGCCCCCAGCAGAATTAGTGATGTCATGGGGTCTCTATACTTGGCCCACCTTTAGCCCATGTGTTTTACTGTAGCCCATACGTGCAAAATTTTATTTGTGGTGATACTATAGGCAGGGAAAAATGGGCAGACTAGGTGGGCCAAGCAGTAGTTATCTGCCAGCAGATTTTATATTTCTTTGTTTCTATGTATAGCTTTAGTATAACCAGTAGTATTTTAAAAATATTTTAGGAGGACACAGCAGTTTCAGTTCTTGGGGCTGTTCTTCCCCATCCCATTAATTGCTGCCTAGCCACCTTATATTGACTAGATCATAGCATGTTGAGGTATTTCATGACAGACCCAGAAGGATCAGCACAGTCCTTTACTGATGTTTTAAGATATTAAAATAAAATGTTTAAAAATGAATAAAGTAAACTTCTCTGGTTGGGGGGCCCCAGCAACCACAGGGTTCGCTGGTGCCTAAAACCAGCTATGGCTACAAACAAGAGGGGAACTACAGTCACTTGGAATTGCTACCATAATAACATACAACATGGTGAAACTTGGCTACATTCTGAGTAGCGGGTGTTTGTGTGCATGTTTATTGCACCACAAGGAAGGGTTTGTGGGTGCTTGCCCAACTTCTGCTCGCATATTCAAGCAGGCTGGAAAGAGTCACCCTGCTTGCACGTTCGAGCGGGCTGGAACAGAGACCAAACAAAAAGGCAAACCGGTCTCCATCTCACAGCGCAGGACAGAGCGAGGGTACAGCAGACTTATGCTATTGCGCTATAGCACGGTTTACATGATACAGGGTAAACCAATAAAACCCATGTAGTACCTGCATTTCCTATTAGAAATATACATAACATTGGCAAATTAATCTTCTCTGAGGTCTTAGAAAGAAAAGAGACATAAAGAAAGGGTAAAAGAAAAGAAAAGAGCTTAAAGCTTGTTTATCACAACAAGTGGCCAGCCCTTTGTCATAATGGGAAAAAATAGCTAAAGCTTCGGGGAGAGTAAGACTGCTGTTGCGCAACAGACTGTTAGGACAGGGAGAAAATAGAAAAGAAACAGTATAAAAAATGAAAGTGTACAGACCTCGTCTACACAGACTACCTGGGGTGGTCCCCATCACATACACCCCCTAATTCGAGATCAAACCAGTATTGACTGGTTTGAATATCAAAGTGTTTACTTCATTCCCTTAGGACTGGGATGGGGCTTCCACCTGCCCTCACAGAAGTCCCACCCCAGGGCACCCTAAAACAAATCAAGTACATCGCATTATACAGTTTTCTACCTTACAATACAATTACTCAATTACATACATATTGCCCTGGGTTTATATTCATATTCTTCTTCCTTTGTTTGTGCCTTAACCAGCACCATATCTGGAAAGAAAGTCGGCAATATGAGAGGTACCAGGTCTATGCTTAATATCAAAAGAGTAGGGTTGTAGTGCCAAATACCATCGAAGGATACAAGCATTTTTATGCTTTATTTGGTTTAACCAACAGAAGGGGTTATGATCCATAATTAATGTAAATGTGTTTCCCCATAAATAGAAATTCAGGGCCTCAATGGCCCATTTGACTGTCAGACACTCCTTCTCTATGTTAGCATATTTACATTCCTGGGGAAAGAGTTTTGATCTCTATACAGGATAGGATGCACATTTCCCATAATGATTTGACATAACACTGCCCCTAGCCCAGTTTCTGAAGCATCTGTATGTACTTCGAATGGCTGTGTGAAGTCAGGAGACTGTAGCACAGGGAAAGCACAGAGGGCTGCTTTAATAGTTTGAAATGCTTTATCACACTCAGGGGACCAGGATACCTTGTTAGGTACCTTCTTTTTGGTCAGGTTTGGGAAAGGTGTAGTGATAGTGGCAAAATCAGGAATGAATTGTCAATAATACCCTACGAGTCCTAAGAATGATCAAACTTCTTTCTTGGTCTCGGGAACAGGGCATTTTGCTAATGCTTCAACTTGCTCGACTTCAGGACATACTACCCAGTTTCCTAGAATGAAACCCAAATACCTAGTCTCTTGCTCAGTGAGACTACATTTAGAAGGGTTATTAGTGAGTCCTGCAGAGTGAATAGTAAAAATTACATTGGTTGTTGGAGATGGGAATTCCAGTCTTTACTGAAAACAACAACATTATCTAGACAAGCTGAACAATATTGTACATGTGGCACTAACAATTGATCCATATACCGCTGGAAGGTTGCAGGAGCCCCGTGCAGACCAAAAGGCATATAGACAAATTGGAAGAGACCATAAGGAGTACTAAATGCTGTCATTTCTTTTGAATTCTTTTCCAGGGGAATTTGCCAATGCTCTTTCATAAGATCTAGGGTGGATATAATTCGGGCTTGGGCTATCCAGTTAATAATATCATCCACTCTGGGCATGGGATAGCCATTGAATTGTGAAACTTGATTCAGTTTTCTAAAGTCAAGGCAAAGGTGGATACCACCTTCCTTTTTAGGCACCATGACTATGGGTGCTGACCATGGGCTAACAGAGGGTTCTATGATACCTAGATGTAATAATTTTTCAATTTCCAATTGAACAGCATTCCGGATTTTTGTCTTGTAGGGTCTGCTGTAGTTTTAATGGTATGGGTCACTTTAACAGCCTGACCTGGAATGTTTGTAAAAGTATTAAACTGTTGCAGGAGCTGATCTAGTTCCTCTCATTCTTTACCTGTTAATGTTGGAATAATAATAACATTTTGTAATGTCTCTAAGCTTTCTAATCTTTTGTAGGCCATGTCCATGTCTGTTTCTGGTGTCTCAGATAATAAGTAATAGCAGGGTTTGTTCTCTGTTCTATCTTGCCACTGTTTTAATAAGTTGGCATGATAGATCTTTGTAGTTGCCCTCTCCTCGGGGCTTTCAACTTTATAAGTGACAGGTCTCGTTTTCTCTATGATTTTATAAGGGCCTTGCTACTTCTTCAGTAATTTGTTCTCTGTAGAAGGGAGTAACAACAACACCTTGTCCCCTATTTGGAATACCTTGTCCTGTGTCTTAAGATCATAATTGACTTTCTGCTTCCCTTGGGCAGTGATATTATTTTGGTGTGCCTGTTTGGTATACAGGAATAACCTTTTTCTTAGTTCAGTCATGTACTCCAGTATGTTAACATGCTTTACCTGTAAATCACCCTCCCAAGCTTCCTTAATTACATCATGGGGTCCACAAGGATTGCACCCATACAGTAAGGCAAACTGGGAAAATCCTGTGGAGGCTTATGGCACCTCATGGTATGCAAAGAGGAACAAGGGTAGATAGTGATCCCAGTTCTTCCCTTCATCACTCACAAACCTACGTAGCATGCGTTTTAACATTTGATTGAACCTTTCTACAAGGCCGTCTGTTTGTGGGTGATAGGGAGAGGTATTAAGGGCTGTAATCCCAAGCATTTTATACAGTTCCATGAGTAGGGCTGCACTAAAGTTAGCTCCTCTGTCAGTAAGGATCTCTTTTGGGATTCCCATATGACTACAGTATTCCATAACTTCCTCTGATATCTTAGGGGTTGTGATAGTTCTGAGAGGAACAGCCTTGGGGTATTTTGCAGCATCATCACATAATACTAAAATAAATCTATTACCCTTGGAGCTTCTTTCTAAGGGGCCAACAATATCCATGGCTATTCTCTCAAAGGGTTGGGAAACCAAGGGCAGGGGTCTTAGAGGTACTCAATCCTTTTGTGTTATCTGACTAACCTGCTGACAATCAGGACAGCTTTGGCAGTATTCTGCAATGGCATCATGGATTCCAAGCAAAAAAACTTTTGCAGAAGTCTGGCTAAGGTCGTTTTTCTCCTAGCATGCCCCACACTAGACAGGTCATGTGCAAGGAATAACAAACCTGGTCTATATTTGGCAGGGACTATAGTTGTTCTACTTGTTCCTGAGTAGTAGGATGGGTGCATATTCTATATATGATGCCATTCTTTTGAACAACTATTGGGGCACCTGATGAACCTTCCTTTCCCAGTTGAGAGAAAAACAGGGTAAGAAACATGTCTATCTTTTGCTCATGTGCAATATTATACATCTGTGAGGAAGGTGTTGTACTAGTTGACTCTTGTACATACTGCTTCCAAGCCAATTGAGCTTCTTTTTTTCAGCCTTTGTTTTTCTAGACTTCCCTACAATTCCAAACATATCATCCTGATAAGGAAAAGGAGGTACGTTTTCAATATTTTCAACATCTTTGGCTTTTTGGGCCCCTGGAAGTAACAGCCACCAGGTGATCATTAGTATGACAGGACAACACAAGTTTACTAAAGTCATTATAATCCTGCCCTAACATATAAGGGACAGGCAATGTAGGAACCACTCCTACAGTGATAACATCTGTATGTCCATTAATGTCCAGTGTCACAGAAGTTGTTGGATATTGATGCACATCCCCATGTATGCAAATGATCCCTGTTGTTGCTGGAGTTGGTTTTTCCAGGGCTACTAAGTCTGCCCCTATCAGACTTTGTCTGCTGCCTGAATCCACTAACCCTTCAGCAGTTCTTCCATTGATGTGCATTGGTATGATAAAGTTACCTAAATTCATGGAGGCAAAGTAGGCTAGTTCTTTTTTCTTTTTTGGGCAATGTCTCACAATGTGTCCTAGCCCATGACAGTAATGGCATTCAATGTCTGAGTCTGTGTATCTGGTTGTAGTGGTAATGTCCCCTTTTTTACTACTCCCAGCTATTTGTGAAGATGAAACTGAAGATCTTACCACGGATGTTGTGGTGGTTGAAGGGCTAGCTGGAGAAACATCAGTCCTGTGATATCCTTTTCGAAGTGGTTGACGGGCTGAAATAAAATCCTCTGCCAGGGTGATAGCAACATCGGAACTGTCCAGATTATGTTCTCGGATCCACAACTGGACCTCCGTTGACATGATTTGTACAAATTGTTCCAAAACAAAAAGATTTATAATAGCTTTTATAGTTTTTCCTTCAGGCTGTAGCCACTTATTGCATAGGTCCTGTAGCCGAGTATATGTTTCTCTGGGTGGTACATGTGGTAAATGTTTTAGTGTACTAAACCTTTGTCTGTATGTTTCTGTAGTTATGTTGTAATGTCTCAAAATCTCTTTTCTGACTGCTACATAATCATTACCAGAAGCACTGTCCATATTAATATAAGCAAGTTGGGCTTTTCCAGTTAGATACGAGGCAAGGAGGACCACCCATTGAGCTTGGGGCCAGTTGCATGCCTGGGCTACACATTCAAAAGTGGTTAAGTATGATTCTATGTCATCTGTTGCAGTCATTTTTGTTAGTTTTATATCTCTTTATTTACTTAGATTTAGCAACCAGGTGAACCCACTGAGACCAGAGGTCCCTTTTTCAGGGGCGACCCAGGATTAGTTACAATGCATACATACATAGGTATAAAATACAGTAATTTGTAATGAATACATTTTAGTTACAGTGAGTACATACATAGACATTAGGGTACAGTAGATAAGCTGGTACATATAGGGGAGTAGGTATCAAACATTGGGCATGGACAACAGTAGGCACCACAGGTTAGACAGGTATTGAGACAGATACATAGTGTGTCTAGCATTATTCCATAAGAAATTCATGAGGTGGGAATGCTGGTTTAGCAGATGGTAGCAGGAGAGTGGGCCCAGGTGGGGACTAGCGGTTGCACCCACAGAGGCTTAGTTCCAGGAGGTACGTTTTGAGGCCTGATTTAAACCCTAGGAGTGTAGGCTTGCCGAGTAGACTTGCTGGGAGGGTGTTCCATAAGAAGGGGGCAGCATAGTGGAAGGTGCAATTGCCTAGGTTGGTGCGAACACGGGGGATGTCAAGGGGACGACTTGCGGTGGATCGCAGTGTTCGACGCTGGACTTTAGGAGTGAGCAGCCCACGTAGGTGAGGCAGAGGGCCAAGGGAGGTGAATTTAAAGGCCAGGCAGGAAGCAGAGTAGGTCAGCTTGAGCCATAGGGTGGGCTAGTTTAGGTCTGCGAGGGCCTCGCAATGGTGCCTCCTAGGCGAGGAGTTTGTTGCAAAGTGAGCCACTCTGTGATAGAGCATGGAGAGTTTATTGAGCTCCATCTCCCGGAGGAACTGTAGTATGGGAGAGCCATATAGGATGGAGGGGAGGAGGTTACTGTTGGCTATGGCTCATCGCGCCTTGCCAGAGAGGGAGTTTCCGAGACGGTAGAGGAGGCCGAGCCTCTGGTGAATGGATCAAGTTAAGGTGTCGATGTAGGATTTATAGGTCAAATCTTGGTCGAGGAGGACCCCGAGGTACTTGAGTTGATCTATGACCTCTACTCTCCTCCCTTGGGATGTGTTGAGCAGGAGCAGTTCGCTTCTGTCAGTGCCCAAGCATCTAGTCCCAAACAGGATTACCTTAGTTTTTTCCTCATTTAGCTTTAGAGAATTCATAGTAAACCAGACCTCAAGAGCTGAGAGACAGGCCTGAAGTTTGGAGGAGATGACACTGGGTTGTGGGTCACTGTGGTAGACAATGGTGTCATCTGCGTAGAGGATGAGGTTGCTGAGCTTGCAGTCACTCTAAGTCATTGAGGAAGAGTGAGAATAGTAGGGGGCCTAGGATCAAGCCCTGGGGTACCCCAGAGGTCATGGGTCTAGAGCCAGATTGTGTTCCTCTCCAACGTACTTTTTGGGATCTGTTGGTCAGGTAGTTTTCAAACCAGGAGAGCGAGTGGTTGTCCAGGCCAAGTTGGAGGAGTTTGGAAAGGAGGAGTTGGTGGCTGACCAGGTCAAAGGCCTTGGATAGGTCAATGAATAGGGCACCCATTGGGGAGCCTTGGTCCATGACCTTGAGGATGTCAGATGTAAGTCGGATGAAGGCAGTGTCAGTGCCATGGCTTTTCCTGAAGCTGTGTTGTACGTTAGTGAGAAGGTGGTGCTGCTCAGGGTAGTCTTGAAGTTGATTGTACACTAGCCTCTCCTGCACCTTCCCAAGAGAGCAGAGAAGGGAGATAGGCCTGTAGTTTCCCACTCTGTCCCAGGGTCCTTTTTGGTGGATGGGGACAATAGTCGATACCTTCCACTTACTTGGAACTGTTCCTTCGAGGAGGGACCTGTTGATGAGCAGGGTGACAGGGTAGGCGAGAGCCGGGGCAGCGGCCCTAAGCAGCCAAGGTTCTAGCAGGTCATTTCCTGGGGAAGAGTTAGGGTCAATTTTGAGTAAGAGAGGTAGTACAGCAAATGGTTCAACCAGTTTCAGGTGGAATTGAGGACGAGGGGACACCCAGTCTGAAGTTGAGCGATAGGGAGTCCCGGGGGAGGGAGGGTCCATTGGGGTTGGAAAAGGAGGCACAGAAGGTGTCCATGATTGTATCAGGGTCATTGGTCAGGGTATCCCCAACCAGGATGGAGTCATCTTGTGCATTTGCAGTACCTTTGAGAAGGGCATTTATGTGGCCCCAGAATTTCTTTGGGTCACGTAGGTGGGTAGTTTGAAGGTCTCTTGGGTACTTGGACTTGGCCTGTTTGGCAGTTTTTTTAAAGAGGTTCCTCAGTTCCCTGCATTTCTCCCAGTCACATGTAAAGCCTGTGGATTTTTAGAGTACCCAAGCCCTGTCACGGAGAAGCATTGATTGCTTTAGGCTGGGGCTCAGCCATTTGTAGCATTTTCTCTGTACCCTGAGTTTCTTTCATGGAGCATGCAGGTTGGCTAGGGACAAAAGTGCATTCAAAAAATAGTCGAGCACCTCATCAAGTGAGGGGAGGGATACAATGGGGTCCCAGTCAATTGTCTCCAGGTCAGAGCACAGGTCGGCATATACAAACCTGCTGAAGTTCCTGGCTTCTAAGACCCTGGCAGCAGTTTTAGGAGATTTATTGGACCAGGCGCAGAAGATGGGCGAGTGGTCACTCAGAGAGTCAGACATGATCCCAGTGGAGAGTATCCGGTCTGGGGAGGAGACTAGTGCCCAGTCAAGTAGGGAATGGTTGCCAGACTTGGAATTGTGCGTAGTGGGCAGATTGATGACTTGGGTAAGTGTGGAGTCTAGTATTGAATTTTTGAATGTGGAGATCCCAGGGGTGAGCCAGTTTAGATTGAAGTCCCCGAGGAGGAGGATCTCACCAAGGGGATGCTTCAGCAGGGCATTGGTTAGGGCTTCAAAGGAGGAGGCAGCAGATAGGAGCTGGAGGTAGGTACACCCAATGTAGAGGGGCTTGGTGTCCCCTAGCAGAACGTTGACAAATAGGGTCTTACTGTAGGATTAGTCTGGGCCTCCTGACCTGCCCCTGTGGTTTGGAACATGTGCAAAGTGTCTGCCCAACATTGATTTAGCCTCCTTCTGTTCTGCTCTCTTTCTCTGTAGTCCTTTTCTCTCTGTCAGTCTTGTTCAGCTTGCCTTAATGCCAACCATTTTAATAAGTCCTTAAAGTCCTCAGGTGGTATGTCTTCCAGTTGTTCCTCTGGGTCTCTCAGACTGGCAGCTTCCACTTTAGTCTCGATGTCCTCAATATCACTGAAAATCAGGCTGGACTTCACTTTGGGTCTGGTTACTGGTGCTAGCCCAGTCAACAGCAGCACTCCAGTCAGAGCTGTTTGGGTTCATGTTAACACCCCTGGAGGCAATGAAGACTCCTCCGTTTTATGGCCATGTACCTACTGAAACTGGTAGTCTTTAGATACTATGAACAGTATCTGCTCTGGAGTCCCCAATATACCCAGACTGCCAGAATGTATCCCACTTCTAGTACCAATTGTTGTGGGTGGGATACAAAAAACTACACCAGAGTCATCAAATTGGGTACAACATACCAATTCGGCATGATTTATATTAAAAATAAATAAAATAATGAAACAAAAATAACCAGGAATACTTCCAAATCAAAACACTTGGCAATAACAGTACAGAAAACAAAACAAGAAAAAGCACAGCTCAGCTTGAATAGGCATGTAAAGCTAATGTTGTCTGTGCCTGATCTCACCTATGAGATCTAGACTGGGAGAACCACATAGGTCCTCTCCCAACTGCCATCTGCCTTTTGTGTTTCAGGTCTATCTTTTTATAGAGCCTAAGCTCCTCCCAGGAGCTGATGCTCAGCCTCACAATTAATACAATACTTCTATTTTCAACCATATTCCCTTTCATTTCCACAGTATGCCCAGAATACATATTTATTTATACAAATAGTCAGCATTGAGTATGTAAAAACAGATACAAATGCTTATTAAGCTGAGGAATTCCTGTCTCTACAGAGAAATGGGCTACATTAACGTGAGCCCCACCTATTAATATGTGCGGAGGAGATAGTCTCAAATAATCTGGCAGTCATGGTAATGCCGCTCACTCCCTACAGGAGAAGACATCTAAACATGACACAGCCCCCCATTTAGCTGAGGAAGCTTCTTCGGGCCCAGAGAGGTAATTGCTTTCTTTATTTCAATTCTTTACACAGTGCAATACATGCAATTTTACTCTCTGCTGAGCTGCAAACAAGAAGAGAACTACAGTCACTTGGAAGTGCCACCATAACATACAATGTGGTGGAACTCAGCTACATTCTGTGTAGTGGGTGTTTGTGTGCATGTTTATTGCACCACAAGGAAGGGTTTGTGGCCACTTGCCTGACTTCTGCTCACATATTCGAGCAGGCTGGAAGGAGTCACCCCACTCGCACGTTTGAGCAGGCTGGAATGGAGACCAAACAAAAAGGCAAACCGGTCTCCATCTTACAGTGCAGGACAGAGTGAGGGTACAGCAGACTTATGCTGTCTCACTATAGAACTGTTTACATGATACAGGGTAAACCAATAAAACCCATGTAGTACTTGCATTTCCTATTAGAAATATACATAACATGTGGGCAAATTAATCCTCTCCAAGGTCTTAGAAAGAAAAGAGACAGAAAGAAACAAAGGGTAAAGGAAAAGAAAAGAGCTTAAAGCTTGTTTATCACAACAAGTGGCTGGCCCGTTGTCATAATTGGAAAAAATAGCTAAAGCATAGGGGAGAGTAAGAATGCTGTTGCGCAACAGACTGTTAGGACAGGGAGAAAATAGAAAAGAGATAGTATAAAAAAAATGAAAGCGTACAGAATTTGTCTACACAGTCTACCAGGGGAGCATCCCCCCATCACAGGCCTCACCTCCCCTGGAGTTCAAACTCTCTTAATCCCTGCACAAAGTCCTTATGCTACCAGGAGCTGAACCCATGGCAATCTGTCAGTTCCTTACTTCAGAACAAGTCTGGCCAAGTGTTCATTTTCGACCAGAGTCCTGCAATAGTTAAATAAATTGGTTGTGCCACTCCCGGGACCCTCAAAGACTGTACACTTCAAAAAGGAGCTACGGAAGGCACTCTCACCTGGCACCTCATGTAGCTGCCACAAGCAATTCCACCCCCTCCTCACCTGTGCTTTTCCTCTCACTTCACTCTAACTTAATCACCAAAGTAGGTTGAAAGATCTCTACTGTAGCTCCAACCATGCTGCTGTCCCCATGCTAATACCATCCCCCTATTGTATTTGAATCCTGAATGCCTGACAATGCCATAAGGGGCTATTAATTCTCAATTTGTTCAATGCCTTGCTCCTATGTTTTATCCTGATTTCTCAGCCAACGCCTACACTGGTTGCCACTTCTGGTTGATTGATATCTATTGTAATCTTCCTTTTTTTATGTACCAAAGGCTTATTGTAGAGATTTAGTTTATGACGAGGAACCATTGCAATTGAGCATGTCTGCTCAAAGGTATTCATCCAACTGCTTAAAATAAAAATAAAAATATATATGTATTTCTGCATACAGTATCTGTTCTGTTGTAATACACATACCGTATCTTATTATAGTACTCAATCAATATGCAGTGTGTGTATGCTGATGGTGCACTCTGATTATGGATTTAAATTTGAACTGTAGCTTTAATTTATTTTATTTATTTATTGACATCTGGTGAGGCTATGAGCAATCTCTGCCCATTTTCATAGTCAACCACACATGAGGAGAGGCATACAGTTCAAGTGGAAAAATTACAAGCAGACAGTAGAAGCACCTTTATCATGTACACAGCTAGCATTTTACCGGCATTTACAATGTATACAACTAGCATATTACAGATATTTACAAGTATCCATGCTACATAACCATTCTCACAATTTAGATTTGAAAACAGAGAAAGACAGAGTTGGATCAGTCACATGCAGAGGTAGTGAGTTATAGAGACAGGGCAGCTGATATAGTAAGGTCCTTTGGCCAGCGCATGTTCTAAGCATAGGGATTTTGTAGTGAGCAGTGGCTGCTGATCTGGTTTGAGCCAGAGGGGCTTTGGGTTGGAAGAAGGAGTTGTAGATAGCTGGTGCTCTATTCATGATGATTTTCCTTGCCGTAATACCCAAACGAATCTTGATTCTGGTAGACAGGGGAGGAAAGCTGGCCTTTTTGAGCAGGTCAGAGTGGTAAGTCCAAGTGGGGAGTTGTGTAGCAAATCTGGCAATTTCGTTATACAGGGTTTTGACCATGTGGAGCTCAGAATCAGCCACTGTGGAGTAGAGGGTTGTGCCATAGTTGATAAGTGAGAGCAGGATGATTGGGCCAGGAGGTGTCATGTTGAGGGAAGCAGGAAAGGGTTGTTCCAGTACAGAGTGCCTAGTCTCTGATGTGTTGTTTTTATCAGGTAAGTAATGTTGCTACTAATGGTTAGGTTGGAGTCAATGTAGAAGCCCAGGTATTGGAAGACAGGGACTTTTTCAATGCTAGTCCCGGTTAGGGTTGTGATTGATGTACTGACACTCAGGCAGTTTTTTCTTGGTGTTGTGGAATGCCATGCATTTAGTTTTAGTAGCGTTTAGCACAAGCTTGTGATCTGTGAACTATTGTTGTACTGACTTGAAATTGTCTTGGATGGCACTCTGTAGGTCATTAGTGTTAGCACCACCCATGAAAATCACTGCATCATCAGCATAGAGTAGGATTTTGGGCCTTGTTGCATGCTAGTGGAAGAGTGTTCACGAATAAACTGAAAAACAGTGGGCCCAGAAAGGACCTCTGCCAGACTCCAATGGAGACTGGTAACACAGAGGACAGGCAGTTAGCGAACTTTGTTTTTTGCATGCACCCTGTCAAGTAACTCTGACACCAGACCAGCTCTTCCATCGAGCCGCTGAGGTCACCAAGGCCCCTGATTAGAAGTTGATGGTTCACCAGGTCAAAGGCTTTGCTGAGGTCACAGAAAACTGCCATTGCTAGCTGACCCTGGTCCAGGTACTGATGATTGGTCTGCATGAACCCCACCAAAGCTGACTCAGTACTGTGACCAGGACAGAAGCTGTGCTGGGTGAGGGTCAAAGTCCCTGTTTTGCTCAGGAAGTCAAAGAACTGGCCAAAAACTATGCGTTCAAAGACATTGGCAAGATTTAAACTTGTATATGTTATGTGCTTCTTTGCAGATAAAACTATGGATTATGGAGTCTAATACTCGTATTTAGTTTGAACTGTGTCTTATATTTAAACTTCTATATGTTCTGTGCTTCTTCTGTGCTGAAATACCTTTTTACATAAATACATCTTGCATCCAATTCTACATGAACATATGAACAGAAAATCAAAATTGCTGTATAGCATGAATATATTTGTGATACAGTAACACACCATATATATGTGTCTCTTCTTTTTGAGACTGAGGGACAGCTGGGTGATACGAGACAGTCCATGAACCATGGCATGTTTTCTTCAGATAGTCCAGTAACCTGGAAGGAGCACAGCACTTCCAAAGTCATAAGTTGGGGTTTGAGTTACCAGCGTGCTCCCCAGTTAGAGTCCTTGTTTATCCCCACATTTGGATTCAGACAATCAATCTGAAAAATCCATCTCATTTCTACTTTTTCAAGAAGTTTGTTATTATCACCACCACAAGGTGGTAGGGCTGCTCCTTACAGTCACCAAAACTGCAATGATGCCCCATGTCTCCTTGTTCTCTGAACTGTTCTGTCACTGAAGATCCTTTAGTATTATTATTATTCTAAATTGTGCTTTTATGTTCTAGTTTTTAAGGGTTTTACTGTTTTTCCTGTATAGACTTTTGTTGCATGGACACTGCAGGATAAAAAGATGCATCATCAAGAAAGAAACACAGAACATGGAGAAGTTTAATAAAAGATGCTGGCCTGGAGGCATGGGGGGCCAAAGTGTTGAATGCCTTACCTCCTGCAATGCTGGTGACCTGTGTTCAGGAACAAGCACAGATTGTTGGGAATTGGCAGGGTGGGAGAGGATCAAACGTCCCAGGCACTGCTGTCCTCTGCCTGGGAGGGGTGGCCAGCCATCTTGGCCCATGACTGTGATCAGGTGGAGGCACAGGGCAGGCATGAGCAACTCAAAGGGTGGCGGTTCTGGCTGTGCAAGACGTGTGCACTTCCATGCACACATACTGGCATCATGGCAGAGGACTGGGACAACAAATGGAAAATGGGAAGCAGGGTCTATGTGAAGCCCTGCCCATCTTCCCCAGGCCTGCTCTGCTGCTCAGATCCAGGAGGGTGTCAGTATTGTTGGCCAGGGGAAGGATGATCTTCCCCCATCCTGGCCCCACTGTGGGGGGAATATGTGGGGGTATGTACCTCGCTGATCATAGACAGGTGAAAGCCAGCCACGGGAATGGGCACAGGGCTGAAAAGCTGCCCATTATACCCAAGGTAAGAAAAAACTTTATGGAAAAAGTGCATAATGAAAAATACAAATCAAATTAAACATTATTATTATTAGAATCCATAATCCATAGTGCACCATCAGCATACAAACACGATGTTTTGATTGAGTACTATAATAAAGCAGTATGTGCTGTAAAACAGATATGCAAAAATATGTTTATTATGTTTATTGTGTACAAGTTATATTGATTATAGCAAATATAGTTTGTACACAATAAACGTAATAAAAATATATTGTGCGCAAGCTATACTGATTGTAGCAATCATAAGCACAAAAAACAAATCATATTAGGAGAAGCTCTACATATTAAAATTTTGAGGCACAGTACTAGTTCTTGCAGAACTGTTGTGCTACAACAGATAGAGCCAAGACTGATACGGCAGCAATTGGAAACTTAAAAATGTATTTACCAGAAAATAAATGGTTAAACTAAGTTATACTATACAAGTTATACTTTAAGGAAGCAGCATAGTGTAGTGGTTGAGGGCAATGAGCTGCAGACTTGGAGACCTGAGTTTGAATCCCATCAGCCCCCACTTGCATAATGTGTGACGCTGAGCAAGTCACTTAACTTCCTCCCAGGTCACACCTAGAAACAAACTCTGGCTTAGTGTGCCTTTCTTGGTTAAACAATCCCCCCCAAAAGCTCCATAAATTTGCAAACACCCCTTCAGTTTATATGTGGGTTGCCTAGCAACACAGCACATGAATGCCCTCTGACATCACATGTCAGATGGCATCAGGCACCTTTGCAGACTCGAGAGGGACACACGCTCAGTTTAGTGTTCCCTGTCTGCAGCCTGCAATTGTGTCCCATTGAACTGGGTAAGTGTTTTTCTGGCATTTTTAGTCCTCAAAAATTAAAAGCTAAAGTAAATTTTAAAAGTGACTTTACTTTCCAGCAGATAGAGAATTGTACAATTTGCTTTCTGGAGCAACAAAAACTGAAACAAGTATAGTAGTTATAGCCTGTAATGGCATTTTGGTGAAATGGGTAAACAACAATTTTTTCACATCTCCAGTCCTTCTTGTTTTTAAATTGTAATACTATATCAGATCTTACTTAAAAGCAGTTTTACTGTTTCACAGATGGAACTTTCCAAACTTACACTTTGAAGTGTTTAACAGGCAGACAGATAACAGACTGAGTAGACGTGGGAGATTTAAAAGGCTAAAGACACAGCCATTGTAAATACAGCACATGGGCCTTGGTGGTAGTGTGTGACTGCACATTTCTGAATGATAAAAGGAAATCCAAAACACACAATGTTGTGTTAATTAAGCAGTAAGGCACAAGAGGGTGTGTGTGTTATTGTGTAATAACCTCACACCTCAGATGGTTGAAGCACAAGGTTACAGGCATGCATTCAACACCCAAGAAGTGATGTTATTTAAGCAATAAGGCACAACAGGGCATGGGTTACTGGGGATTTACCCACGCCTTGCGTGGTGTGTCATGAGGCACAGCCAAGTGACTTAACCACACAAGAAGTGGGTAAATCACCCAATAACTCACACCCTGGAGTGCCTTATTGCTATCATAAAATGGCTCATTTGTTACTTAAACAAATGAAAAAAAAATAGTTTGTTATCCATTTTTTCTATGATTTTTGTGGGCGTAGATATGTTTTAACAAAAAAGTCCAGAATATGCCTTCCAGTACAAGGTGGCACTGCTGCCACATTGATCTTGCCTGCTGAGTCCCAGACACTTTTTCCTGTTTTCGTGCTATGTGCTGTGTCATATCAGTCTCCTTTGCCCTTCCCAGTCATTGGCTTCAATTTACTACAGCCAGGCCCAGATATTCAAACTGCACCCAAAAAGTGCGCAACAGCAGGAGCAAGCACAAGTCCACTGCGCCCATGCGCAAGAAGCGCAATATTCAAAAACTGCACAGGCCAAGATGCGCCTACGACAGACTGAATATAGCACCACCTGCGCCATAGTGCTACCAGGGATGTGAAGCTGAGCATATCTGATGTGCCATAGCGCAACAAGGGATGCTCGGCGGAGCAGTCCAGATGCACCATAGCGCAACCAGGGACGCCCCCTGCAGCAGGGCAGCAATGCAACAGCACAACCAGGGATGCAGGGGCCCACCACCCATGCCACAGATGGGCAGAGGAGCACACAGCAGAACAGACATCATCCCCCACACCCCATGCACTGCACAACCGGGGGAGAGCTGGAATAACCACCGGCCCATGGATACCAGCAACCAACCCACAGCCTGGCCATGGTGACCCAGCAAAACCCCTGGCAAGATGTGACTGGCACACAAGGAGGGTTGACCACCCCATGCCACACCATCCCACCAATGCAGAGCACACCCTGCACCACAATCACCATACACCCTTCCCAGGAGTAGCGCCCAACAGTGAAGGACACCCTATGCATGCCACCACCCCCACTGTGACAATGCAACCCTGTGCACCATGGAGCCATGCAAGGCAGCCCCACCATGTGCACGCTGCTGCGGGCGGCAGCAGACAGCAATGCAACAATAGCATACACAGTGTCACCCTGCACGTCCCCCCGAGGTACAGCTGAGAGACCTACCATGCGTTGCCACACGAGGTACCCCACATGCGACAGGGCATGCCCCAGATCCCACCTCCAGCAGTACAGCACTCTGCACACCCTCCCAAGGACACATCCCATCCCAGCACTGGCCACAACAGCCAGCACAGACACGCACAGTGTAGCATGGAAGCATGCACCACACAGGATGCAACACAGTGCATGGACAAACACCTACCCATACCCAAGGGCACACCAACACAGGGACACAGTAGCGGGTCAACCAAGCCACTGGTGCATGGCCACGGCTGATGTGTACACACAGCCAGCACCCCTACATTGCACAGGTGTGCCAGCCACCCTGCGCAAGCACCATGAAGCTGTATGCCACCAGCATGCCGCCGGAGCACAGGTGACAGACACTGGAGCACATCCCCTGCAACAGACACAAGCGACAGCATGGAGGGGGGACAACAACAGTGGAGGCCACAGTGCCACCAGAGGCAGATGTGCACCATACTGGTAATGGAAGGCAACTGGCATTGTGCCTGGTACAGTTGTTATCCAGCATGGACAGCCACCACTGACACGCCAGCAGACCGTGCATATCACAGACATGCAAGGGTGTCAGCTGCACAGGCCATGGACGGTCTGATAGGGGTGCCATGCACACAGTGCAGGCCCCGTGGACCACTGCACACAGGCATCCAGTGCACAGAGTACAACACACAAACCACAGAGAGTGACTGATCCCCCTGCCCACACCATAGGTGGTTCACCTCTGCACACACACACACACGCCCATGCGTGCACCACCCCTGATGCCATGCACACCACTGCAGCTGAGCACCTGTAGCCCACTGCAAATCAGAGACCACCACAGTTGTCATAACAAAATGCATATATTTAAAAGAAGTAACAAAAAACTATTTACAAGCGGGGGAAGGGTCACATAACAGGTGGGGGTGGGTAAGGGGCAGGGGTGAACATATGGGAGAGGGAAGAAGGGGTGTGAGGGTGGGTCAAGGGGGAGAAGGTGTTAGTAGGGGCATGAAGTCTTCAATGTGTGCCCCGGTCCTCCTCCACATGGTGCCTACATCTTCTCCTCCTCCTCCTCACCCCGTGGCGGTCGATTCACTGCAAGAGCTCCAGGGTCACCCTTGCCACCTGGAGCAGCTCCCACACACCTCTCTCCAGTGCCTGGAGTCACCGTCTACCTAGAATGAGGGAGCATAGTCAATAAGTGTGACTGTCCAGCCCCCTGGAGCCCACCCATTGTGCATGGCATACAGCCATGTGCCACACCCCTGTGATGGAGTGCAACCACCCTCAGTGACCGTGTCCACAAGACCTGCCTACCCAGGCAGCCACAGCCATGTGGACCACTGCACACACCCACCGCCCATGTCCTGCACAGCACCATCATGGCCATACAGTGACTTGGCTATGCAGTGTGAAGGCAGTGCCACAGCCATGTGTCCGGTGCACGCATGGACCACCATTGATGCACTCCCAGACATGCAGTGCCACTGGACAGTGCTGACTATAACAAGTTGCATGCATGGCAGTGGTGTCAATGGATGGTGGCCATGCCCTGCTGCCTGTCCAGTTATACAGCATGCAATAGTAATCATGGATGTAAGGCACTAACCATCATCAAGCTGGTCCATGTGCTGCTGAACACCTTCAGCCCTCCTGCCCTGCTGCTCCTCCAGGTGGCACCTCCGCTCCCTCGCCTGTCTGCATTCTTCGGGCCCTAAGGTGCAAACATGGAGAGAGAGGAACATCAGTACAATCCGGTAGCAAAGTCCCCCTGCCCCCATGTGTGTACAATCCCACACAGCCATACACATCCACCCCACGCCCCGATACCACTACCAGGGCCAACACTGGATGGCCCCCCCATGTGCTGGACACATGCAACCGTGATACCCGTATGGATGATAATAGTGTCTGGATGTGGCACTTACCTGGCCGTGGCACTGTGCCCCTCCTGGCACATGCCTGCAGGTGGGCAAGCAGGTCCAGGTCCCTGTGCCTGAGGTCCCCGTAACGGTGGCGACACTGCTCCACCATGCACCCCATACCAGTGGCCTCCATGAGGGCGTCTGCCACCTCCTGCTACACTGCACTCCTGGCCCTGTCCAGGGGTTCATCTCCATAAAAGCCCCAGCATGGGGCTCTACGACTGCCACCAAGTTGGCAAGCTCCACCTGTCTCCACATGACTGCCCTTCTCCGCGCCATTTCATCAATGTGGTGGATTCAAAATGGCGCTTAGCAGCGCGGTCCTGCCATGTGCAGATGCTGCGCAGTACAGTGCTGCCATTCTCTATCGCACTGTCACCGAACAGTGTGATAGTGGTGCATCCATGCCTGATGCATGGCGCCTAGGGGGCAAAGGTCTGACACAGGGTCAAGGGTCTCTGGCACATGGACAGCCACAGCGAGATTGTAACCCAATGCGTGTAGCGCGATTGGGTGCCTGTGTGCCACCTCTTGTAGCGGCCTACAGCGCTGTTGCCCCAGTGCACCTACGATGCCCCAGTGCCACAGCGCCATATATGTGAACAGCGCTGTAGAGCCACTGGCACAATGGTGGCCATGCCCTGCATTGCCTCCCATGCACAGCATGTCAGCAGTGTGGCAGGCGCCTGAGTCATCAACCCAGGCATGCGCAGTTAGGTGTGTACTGCGCATGTCACAGAACTGCGCCCTTGGCTCAGCATGTTCAACACAATTGCGCAAATCGCAACAGCGCGATATTCAGCCGGCATATGCAAATCAGCTAATCAGCCATTCAATGGCGCAGTCACTGCATTGTATCCACTTAAAATACACCTCACCTCATTTGCATGGGTTGCGCTATAAAAATGCAACATTGGGCTGCACTGGCCATAGTCGGTTACTGCAGTCTATTGCAGTGAGTTGCATGCTGTTTGGAAGTGTGGACTGTGGTGTTTGGGACATGCATGGGACTGCACAGTCACAGGTAGCACCTGTCATTCTCACAGGAGGAATCATGACTGATCGTGAGGTGGAGGAAGAGGAACAGAGATGTGGGAGGAAGAGGAGGCCAAACTTCACAAAGGCAGAGACAGATGCCCTGTTTGAGGCCTACCTCGACCAGGAGCCGCTGCTCAGCGGATGCCAGGGAACACCACAGGCCCGTGCTGCTGCAAGGGAGGAGGTGGCGCGTGCTGTCAACCTGTATGGCAGCCACCAGCACTCCGTGCAGGAGTGCAAAAAGAAGATGGGCACGGACAGGCGGAGAATTAAAGAGAAGGTGGCTGCCATCAGGGCAGCACGGTCTGTGACTGGTGGGGTACAGCCGGAGGTGCAACACCTGACCCCACAGGAAAAGCGGGTTGCTGGCAGCATGCAGTGTTGCACCATCAAGGGTGTTCCGGGTGGTGGATTCCAGATGGGTGGTAGCCCGTCACTGCATGGTAGGTCCTGGTCTGTCAATGGGGGGGGTGGACAGGGTAGGTCACATACATTAATGCTACTGTTTTTCCCTTACAGCTCCTGAGTGTCTACATGGGTCAGCGATGGTGGGCTTCTCCACTGAGGGCAGTAGCATGGAGATGGAGGATGGCCCATCCACCTCCACAGGCATACGGGGGTCAGGGCGATGGTGGGCCTGCCTGGACATCTGGACTGATGTTGGTGGAGCAGGTGTGGAGGAGGCCCTGCCCATGTCCCAGTGTGCCGGCATCCATGGATGCCAGCATGCTGAGACTCAGGCTGGTGTAGGATCCGTCACTGATGATGATGGAGCTAATGTCATAGGCAGTGATATGTGTGGGCCAGAGGATGGCCACACAGCAGATGACATCATGGCCATGGCTGTGAGTGGTGCCGCCATGGAGGCCTGCGTGACATCACAGTCCCAGCCTGTGCCTGTCTACACCAGTGGGGCAGCACTGGTGTGTGTCCAGGACAATGGAGCTGTTGCGGCCACTGCGGTGGCACCATTAAGCCCTGGAGAGCGGCAGCCAGAGAGGCAGTATCAGCAGTCGGCCAATGGCCATGGGGGTACAGTGTCGGGGGCAGCGTCAGTGCACCACCTGTGGACATGCCCAGGCCTGGCCCTGGTGTGCAGCGCCCACCCTCAAGGGGTGATGACCATCAGGGCCGCGAACACCACGAGGGACAGCATGCCAATCAGGCAGATGACCTCTTAGATGAGCACACCCACATACTGCAAGCATCAGTCAGTCAGCAGATGCGGCTTGTGACGGTGGTGGATGCACTGAGTGCGGCTCTGCACCAGGCAGAGGAGTAGCGCAGCAAAGACACCGCTCTGCTCCTGGCAGGGATGGATCGTTTGCGGGAGGATGTGACCACTCCCATTGACAGGCAGACACAGGCATTCACAGCTGTCATGGCCACAATGGGCACAGTTATTTGCCCATGCGTCGCACACACCGCGCAGTGCAATGTCCACCCCCCATTCCTGGCGTCGTGCAACACCCTGCTTGTCGACACCGGGTTCAGCTGTGGGTATCTCGAGTATGCCTGGCGCAGGCATGTTCGGTGTGCTGCAGACCCATGCACGAGCACAGTTGCATTCACACAGTGGAACCCCTGGGAGACCGTCAGTGCCACCCCATGAGGCCATTGGTCAGCCTGTCACTACTGGCGGGTCTCGGCGGAGCCGCCCATGCATCCATGGCGGCCATGGCACTGTGGCGTGTGACTGATCTATCTCCCAGCATGGCTACTGTCTGATGCTGCCCTGTGTGCATTGTGTCATTCAGCGTGCAATGCACGGGTGGGGTACCCGGCCCTGCATGCACACACATGTTCCATCTGCACACCCTCCCGGCTGCTCTCCGCTGTGGCGTGTGCATGATGATGCCTGCGTTGTGCTGTACACCACTGTGCAATGGTGCCCAGTGTCTGACACACACACAATGACAGGCAGTGGGTGTGGTGGTCTGTGGACGTGTGTGTGGCTAGGGGTGGCGGTCTGGGTCGGTGTGCCTCCTACCCTTTGTGCATGTCTTGTGAGGTGTGTGTGTGTGTGTATGACTGCGTGCTATGTTAGACCTTGCCCATCCCTGGCGGTGTGTGCAGTTCCATGCTCGGCCACTTCCCTTGACAGCATGCACCCCTGGTGTTTGTCCATGCGTGTTTGTGGGTTGTGCCTTTGCCACTGGTGGTTGCACATGGCCCCATGACTTACCTGGGTTGGCTGAAGTGCTCCTCTGTGATGGTGTCCCAGTGCAGCTGTGCCAGACGGATCAGTCAGGGGTCCCGTCAGCCAAGGAGGGGCTGCCCATCACCATCTTCACCAGCATCCTCATCGTCCCCATCGCTGTCACCCTCTTCGACCTGTACGGCTATCCCACAGTCATTGGCCATGTTGTGCAGGATGCAACAGGCCAGGAATAGCCCACAGGCCTTTGAGGGGCTGTACTGTAGGGCACCGCCAGACGTGTCCAGGCAACAGAAACGTGCCTTCAGCATCCCGAACACCCACTCAATGATATTGCGTGTGGTGGCATGTGCCTCATTGTAGCGTTGCTGCGATGGGGTCTCGGTCCGCCAGTATGGTGTGAGCAGCCAGGGACGGAGTGGGTATCCACTGTCACCTGTGTGTAGAGGGTGGAGGTTAGTTTGGTGATCAGTGTCGCCCTGCCTTGGGTCATCTAGGCCAATACCCATGTCACCTCTGACCATGCCCCTCCCAAGCTCTATGTTTTTCTGCGTGGTTTGCATACTCACCCACTTAGTGGCCAGTGGGGATGTCCACCCTCTTGAATCTGTGGCACAGTGCCGACTGGTGCCAGATGAAGACATCATGTGCTCCCCCAGGGTGCATGGCACAGACATTGATTATGCGCATCCTGGCATCACACACCATCTGGCAGTTGATGCTTGCATAGCCCTTCCAATTGATATATGTGGTACCTTCGGGGTCAGGTGGTGTGCGGATGGCCACATGGGTGCAGTGTATTGCCCCTAGCATGCCAGGCATACGTGCTACCCTGTGGAACTCCTGTATGTTTGCTGTGTGCTCTGCTGGTGTGCTGGGGAAATGGATGTACTCCGCAGCATGTGGCAGTAGTGCGCTGAGGAATTGGGTGAGGTGGCGTGACGCGGCTGACTGGGTTATGCCTGTGGTGTCCCCTGTTGGTCTCTGGAAGGTACCCGTGGTGAGCAGGCACATGCAAGCTGTCACTTTTGTCTCCACTGACAGAGCATGGCTCCGTCGTGTGGGTGCCTGCATCACATCACTGCACAGCTCACAGAGCCACCTCAGAATTGCCTGATTCAGGTGGTACCAGCCCACGATCTCAGTATCAGTGTACAGCTCGAAGCTGGTGCAGGCTCGGTATTGTCTGTTGGGGGCATACCACCGATGGGCCCTTCCAATACCGTGCCCCCCTACTGCCTGCCTTCTCACCCCCCTCATTACTGCCTCTATCTGGATGGTGTCACTGGCCATGTCCCTGGCTTGTGTTCCCCCCCGGCAGCTGTTTCTGTGTCCCCCCCGCTGTCCTGGCTGCTACTTCCCCTGCACCGGGAACACCTTCCTCTGGTGGCTTCAGTGCTGTGTGGCACTTCCCCCTTCTGCACTGTGGTTTGGCTGTGGCTCCCCACACCTTCCCTGTGCCTGTGGGTTCAGGGTGCCCTTTCTCTGTCCTGGCCTGTGTGTCTGTCCTGCCCTGTGTGTCTTTCCTGCCCTGTGTGTCTGGCTATAGTTCAGCAACATGTGCCTTCCCTGTAGCGTTCTTGTGCATCTCCCTTGTTCCTTTTTATTTTGGCTCATTTCCGCTATCGCGCAACTTCCGCTTGCTCCCCTATTGCGCATGGTGCATGTTGTTGAACATCGGACTGTG
This sequence comes from Neoceratodus forsteri, assembly GCA_016271365.2. Classification (NCBI taxonomy): domain Eukaryota; kingdom Metazoa; phylum Chordata; order Ceratodontiformes; family Ceratodontidae; genus Neoceratodus; species Neoceratodus forsteri. Next base: position 1,010,603,966 of record CM028129.1, on the reverse strand, counting down.
CTGTTTATGCATGGTTCCTCCCCCATCAGTTGTGCATGCATTCATTATCATTGCGCTCTTGCTCAGTGTGATTTCGAGGGCGCATCTGCCTCCGGCTGGATATCGCAGAATGGCGCATTTTTGGACTTGCGCTGGAGCAACCCTATTGCGCATGGCACAACCCTTTTGAATATCTGAGCCACAGTGTTTAAAGGGGAATGTTTAACATTTGTTTTAGTTTTTTTTTTTTTTTTTCATTTTAATTTGACTTGGTTTCTTTTTATGGCTGTCAAGCCATTCGACAACTGTACAGCACACGTTTCAATTGTGCACATGCTGAGACATTCTTGTCACCAAGCAGGAGAAGTAAAAGACACTTCTCTTACTGCTGACTTTATTTTTAGTTAAAATGTGTTTTTTTTTAAGTTGAAAATTATGTTCACCGAATGGGTGGCAAAGCATGAGCATTGCTGAATTGTGCCTGGTCAATGATGGAATTGCATGGAGTGGCAGTTGCAGGTAGAACTTGGTATTTTACAAAGCTGCAGGCTGGCGTGATTTACGAAAAACTTGCATTTTTTTATGAAATTGGGTTATAAAAATAGAATAACATTCGGGAAGTGGGTGGTGATTTCAGTGTGAACTGTTAAGCAGGAATCAGGGGAGGCTTGCACGTGTAGAGGCAAGCTGTGACGGCTTTGGGGGGTAGTCCAGCAGGGAGGGATATCCTTTACTGCTGTGAAGACATCTTTTTTCCTGACCTAGATACAGTGATGTTATTGTGTAATAACCACTGTCTCAAGGAGTCAGCAGCCAATCAGCTTCTTAGATTTTTCATTGTCATTGTATGAAATAATTTTTATTTATTGTTGCAGGCACTTAAGAATCAATATTTAAAACAAAGGTATTATAATCCTGGTAACCAAATCTAAGAAAGAAAAAGACTTGGAGGTGATGATCACTAGTCTCACACTGCAGGAAAGTGGTGGCAATGGGCCAATAAAATGCTGGGCTTCATTGCTAGAGGAATCAGTAGCAGGTGGGAGGAAGTCATACTGCCAGTATACAGATCACTGGTGCAGCCCCACCTGGAGTATTGTGTGCAGTACTGGCATCCCTACCTGAAGGACATTATTCTGCTAGAGGTGGCCAGAGGAGATTGGCTAAGATGGATAATGGTCAGCAGGGCAGGACATATGAGGAGAGACTGGAGGACCTGTGCATGTACTCCCAGGAGAAGAGGGAAAGAGGGAACATGACTTGAGACTTTTGTACATGAGGGGCATTAACAAAGTTAAGAAGGAGAGCCTCAGCCCAATGGTGCTCAGGGTTGAGGCGCTAGACGCCACACCTCATGCCTCATGCCATGCTGGTGACCAGAGTTTGGGAATGAACTCAGGCTGCCAGGGGTTGGCAGGGGAGGCAGAGACTGAGCATCCAGAGGACTGCTCTCCCTTCCTGGGGAGGGATCTGGGGACTGCACCATTCTAGAGTGGCCCCTGAGGTAGTATGGGGCAGCAGAAGGAACAGGCAGCACTGCAGGATGCGGGGGCGGAGCTGTGGTGGATGTCAGCGCATTGTGCCTTGGACATCATTGCATATCTGAGCTCTGAGGGGCAACTTTCTCAAAAGCCCCTGCTTGATCTGAGAGGTGACAAGGGCTCCAGTAGCAGACTCCCACATCTCCATCACCAAGCTCTCTCCCTGAAGGCTGGCTGAGGCCCCCTCCAGACAGAGCCTCTAATTCTCAGAATGGCCGACAGGTAGGTAAGTTGGGCCCTCCCCCAGGGGGTGATCTGGGGGCTGGAAAGTCTGGTTGGGGGGTGCCGGAGGGGAAGGAGAGCTTCAGGCTGGAGAGTGGAGGAGTCTAGCTGAGAGAGCACCTCTGAGAGATGCCCTGGTTGATTAGAAGAATAAAGAGAGTTGACAAAAAAAAGAAGGAGAGCCTCTTCAATCTCAGCAGCAGTAAAACTATGAGGGGACACTGCCTTAAGCTGGAGGGTGAAGGTTCAGGAGGGAGCTCAGTAGGCATGTCTTCATGGACAGCATGGCTGCAGTTTAGAATGAGCTCCCTGAGGAGGTGGTCTCACTGGAGACAGTGGAGGGCTTCAAAAGGAGGTGGGACAGGGTAAAGGGTAATATCAGGATCAAGAGGGAGTGGACAATAAGGGGGGGGTAGCAGTGTGGGAGGAAGGGGTGGAGCCCTGAGTTGATGCTCAGGACTCTGCACCACAAAAAGACTTGACAGACCACTAGGTCTTCTGCTGGCAATTTTCATGTGTTTGTATGTTTGTAAAATTGAGACGACACAACTAAAGGTATATTCATGCTATGATATGTGTAATAGATATCCGAGTACATAAAATTCCAATTTTTTCTGCAAACAATATGTTCTAAGAGTAATACCATTTCTTTATATTAAAGGTGAGTGATTAAGGCATCCCCCTCAAGAAGCCATTAAAACATGGTGGAATCTTTGGGTTGGACGAATTCGAAATAAATGTCAGCAATAGCTTAAAGAGAAAAAAGCCTGAAGAGAACTTTTGTTTACGGAAAGTGCCCTTCTCCATTTGTATTCACTGTCTACTGAGCGTCCTGGGGCAGCTCCTATTTTGACTATATACTATTGTGTTATCACCATATCTTGTGGCAAATAACTGGTTTACATGTAGTTTTGATCCTGCTGGTGAATGCACAACAGGATAGGCTACAGATGTTGGTGCAGCAGTCACAAAAGACTGCAATAGAGTGTGAGGAATATGATGTTCCAGATTTCATAAGATAACCCCTTGTAATGTTGTCTGAGTATACCAGAAAGACAGCACATGTTATTAGGTTGCCATGTATAGGCTCACCACTCAGGCATAGATTTGTTTGCAACCATTGGCAGCACTGTGGATAACACTTTGCATTTTGCCACTTTTACAGAAGCAGAAAGACAGTATATAATAAGTCTTATCAGAGGGTATGGAGATATTACTTTACCAATTGGTCATTCCTCTAACTCGATAGCACAAAAAATTGAGAACCTTAAATTTAAAGATTCAAGATTAGAATGACACAGCATTAACCTGTCACAGTATGTATGGCATATCAAAATTCCATGAGACGTGAGATTATTTATTGATCCAAATATAGGGATTAATTGGATGTTTTGAACAAAACATGGGATGCAGTCTGTAACAAAGCAAGTGTAGATTTCATGTTAGCTCTTATGGAAGCTATAATACAAGAGAGAAGCGAAATAGCAATGGAGCTATAAACAGAACAAGAAGCACTTACAAATTTAATAGTACAAGCTGAATTAAATAAAACCTTGGAGAACCTGGAAACCAGAATACAGGAATTTGAAAACAATTTAAAACAACACCAAATAAAAAAATTCCAAAAAGACACCACTGGGCTATAAAGGGAATAGGGTGTGTACATATAAGAAAATAACATAGATACATAGACAGTGTCGGCAGATAAGGGCCTATGGCCCACCCAGTCTGCCCATTTGAGCTTGTAAGTTCAGTTTATGTTTTCCTATAAGTCTGTTGCCCATTACCCCTGACCTCCAGAATTCCTTTATGTCTATCCCATGCATTCTTAAATCCCATGATTGTTTCAGCCCCCACCACTTCCTCTGGCAGGGTGTTCCACTTGTCCACCACCCGTTCTGTGAAGAAATTCTTCCTCATGTTTCCTCTGAATCGTCCTCCCTCCAACTTCATCCCATGCCCTCTAGTCCTGGAACATCTTTTTCACTTAAAAATAGTGTATTCCTGCACACTGTTCCTCCCTGTAAGATACTTGTATGTCTCTATCATATCCCCTCTCTCCCTACTCTCCTCCAGGGAGTACATGTTCAGTTCCTTCAACCTGTCTTCATAGGACTTGTGATGCAATCCATGCACCATCTTTGTTGCCCTCCTCTGAACCTTCTCTACCCTGTCTATGTCCTTACATAGGTATGGTCTCCAGAACTGTACACTGTACTCCAGGTGGGGCCTCACTAGTGTCTTGTATAGCGGAATTATGACCTCCCTTTTCCTGCTGGTGATGCCCCTGCCTATACATCCCAGCATCCTATTTGCTTTACCTGCTGCCTTGTCACACTGTTTCCCTACCTTGAGGTCATCAGAAATGATAACCCCAAGATCCCTTTCCTGCTTGGTGCATGCTATATCCTCACCCCCCAACTGATATATTGTGCCAGGGTTTTTGTGCCCCATATGCATTATCTTGCACTTCCTTGCATTGAATTTCAACTGCCAAACCCCTGACCATTCTTCAAGTTTCTGCAGGTCCCTTCTCATTCTGTCTACACCCTCTGGTGTGTCTACTCTGTTACAGAGCTTTGGGTCATCAGCGAACAGTGAAATTCTGCCTTCTAGGTCCCTCGTAATGTCACTGATGAAGATGTTGAATAGGACCGGTCCCAGCACTGATTCCTGTGGTACCCCACTGGTCACTCTTCCCTCTGTGGAGTGACAGCTATTTACCACCACCCTCTGTGTCCTGTCACCCAGCCAGTTACCTACCCATCACTCTACTGTCCTGCCCACACCCATATTCCCCAGTTTGTGTAATAGTCTTCTATGTGGCACAGTGTCAAAGGCCTTGCTGAAGTCCAGATAGGCCATGTCCACTGCCCTCCCCTGATCCACCTCCCTAGTCACCCAGTCAAAAAAAGTTCAGCAGGTCGGTCTGACATGACCTCCCTGGTAAACCATGCTGCCTTGGGTCCTGTAGTCCATTGACAACCAGATGTTCCACCAATCTCTCCTTCAGTAGTGCTTCCATGATCTTCCCCACTACCGAGGTGAGGCTGACTGGTCTGTAGTTCTCCGCTTCCTCTTTGTTCACACTTTTGTATAAGGGGACTACATCTGCTGTCCTCCAGTCTTTGGGTACCTCCCCTGTTTCCAGTGATCAGCTAAACAGGATAGCCAGAGGTTCAGCCACCACCTCTCTTAGTTCTTTAAGGACCCTGGGGTGCACCCCATCTGGCCCCATTGCTTTATCAACTCTTATTACTTCCACTTCCTTCAGGACCCTTTCTCGTGTAAAGGGACTTGTGTCCATTTCTGCACCATTCTCACCCCTTGTACTCCCTTCAGACCCATTACCCTCCTCTTCCTCAGTAAAGACTGAGCAGAAATACCTGTTCAATATGTCAGCTTTACTGTTGTCATCCTCCACTTGCCCCATCCTCCCCTTCAGTCTCACTATCCCTCCCTCTGCCTTTCTTTTTTCACTTATGTACCTGTAAAAGGTTTTGTCCCCTCTACTGATTTTGCAATGTGTTCCTCTGTCTGAGCTTTGGCTTCCCTTACTGACCTCCCTGTCTCCCTTTGCTTCTTCTGGTACTTCTCCCTATCCCCTTCCGCCTGTGTCTTTTTGTATTGCCTGAATGCAATCTTTTTGAGACCACAAAATTCCCAAAATAGAATCTACAGTGACTCTGACAGTAGTGACAACAGCTATACTAGACAACCATACAGGCAGAAGTAATAAAGTGGGCAAAAACCCTTCTTAGGAAGGCCAGAGAGAAAAGAGGAGATAGCAAGAGGAACACCAAGAAGGACACCAGTCTCAAGACAGCAGACACCCAACCAGGTCAAAAGGACCAGTAGAAGAAGAGAAAGAGCAAGAAGGAGGACAATGAGGGGTGGCAGATGGAGGCAGAGGGAGAGGAGAAATAGGAGGAATCAAATCCAAACTACAGAAAGGGCTGAGATAGTCCCCATATTCAATCTAAGTGATTGAACCTTGCAGCACAAGAGAGTCATGTTCTCAGTGAGAAAACTGTATTTTTCTCCCAGCACGAGAGTCAACACCTTTGATTTAGAGTGTAACCTATAAAGGTTCTATAGATCCCCAAGTCTAAAATCCACCTTCCCAGATAGACAAGATACAGATCCACACTAGGGAAAAATCTGTGCAGCACTAAAAATGAAATCTTCATATAACCCACCAGCAGGAAGGAGCTGTCAATTGAAACATTAATTAAATTTGTATAACCTGCCAGCAGAAAGGAAACCATCAACTGAAATATTCATTAAAATTGTTGATAAAGAGATTCAGGATATTTGTAAGGAAAAAGAGAATTTAAAAAAAATTACTAAAGAAGCCTAGCATTGGAGAGAGTTGAGGAGAAAAGAGATTTGAATAAACTTAAGTCAGATAATCATATCATTGTGAAACCTATTAATAAAGGTGGAGAAATAGTCATCATGGAGTATACACAATACAAAAATGTGTGTCTAAAATTGTTTAATGCTGAAAGAAATTGTTTAAGAGTGGCAGGTGACCCCACAGCATATACCATGAATGACATAACAGTGTTACCAAAAGAAATGGTGAGCAACAGATGGCTTCAGGCAGGGAATGGAACAATAATGAACAAGCAGTGTCCAAAAACGAAGATCTTTTATGCCATTCCTAAGATACACAAAGTTCACAATGACCGCTCAGGGAGACTTATCTCAGGGACTGATTCAGTTTTTAAACCCATGTCTTTATTTATAGATTATGAGTACATATGTAAAAGACACAACCCATATGTTGCATATATTGACCAGTATTAACAAGAGCATGGTGGATGGAATGGAACGTCACTTGCTGGTTACCTTGGACATTTCTGACCTGTAGACATCTAGCTCGCATGAAGCTGGCATAACAGCTATGGGTAATGCTTGATATTAGACATACAGGAGCATACCCACAAACCATTGTGTTCCAGAAAATGGCAAATGTGATTTTACATAAAAATTAGTATATTTTTTTAAGGAATTTTTATGAGGAATGTAGAGGGTTAGCCACGGGCTCCACAATGTCGCCAGCATATGCTAATGCATTCATACATAAATTTGAGCACATGTTCATTCTAGGCATGTGTCAGAGGGTGGGGAACAACAGACAGCACAATGGTTCAAGATTTAAAACACAGCTCGTGTGATATTTATTTACAAAACATATTTACAGAATGGAAGAAAATAAACCAGAAAATAAGAAAAAAAAAATAACCTTCAAGTCAGGTAACCAAAATATTTAGGCAATACAACGACTTGTCCCTTCAGTGGTTTCTTGCAACTTCAACTATTCAATACAGTCTTGGATTGTAGAAATGCTACAAACTCAAATACTTCCGTATCTACTCACTCACTGTTGACCTCTCCTTGTCACTTCCCAGGCTCAACTGACTTTTGTCCAGGAGAGGGGGATATTTATACCCCTGGGTCATGGTCACCTGACCCAGGCCCTTAACATCTAAAGCCTGTTTCTTACTCAGTGTTATGATTTAGGACTTCTACGTGAGTCCTTCATATAATAATCTCTACTCTCTCTTATTTAGGATATCATAAAAATCCTACCATTCACCCTGTAGCCAGACATATACAGAAAAACATAGTAATGAGGCTAGTAGTTGCTTAGCAACTCTGAGGTAGCGACCACGGTTACAGTATGAGTGACAATTCCTGAACAGACTGTCCTATAAAATGGGGACAGTAGAGGGCACTCACTCCTTAGGAAATTCCCCCACAAAAGCAGCAGCCCTGCTGAGGACAGCTCTGAAACAAACAGTAAGCTTTATTTGTATAGACAACAATAATATTGCTGTTCTTCCTAATAATATTACTTCTCTTCTAAAACACAGTACGCTAATACTACTAAGTGTTCCCTACAGGTTTCAGACCATTAACCTAAAGCATGTGCTGGCAACTAATGCATTTTATTTCTTTTGTAGTTTGATAGTTCTCTCCTGAGTCATTACAGCTCTGTATAGTCTCCAGAATCAGTAAAGCTTGTAGTGCTCTCATTACAGTAAGAGCAACGGCTTGAAAAACAGCCAAACAGCAAAGCATTTATTTTTCAGGTTGCTGTCGCTTCTATCTGGCCGTTTCTCCGTTCTGGCCCCAGACTGCATGTATGCTACCCGGAGCATGATTTACCCCGTAAGCAGTCTTTTAACAGCATACTGAGGGGCTAAGGACAGAAGGCTTCCTTCTTGCATGAGTCACCTGCAGCGCAACTTGCAAAATGGGGAAGCGCTTCACTTTCACTGTCTGGCAGGTGGCTGATATTTCCTTATGCCGCACCACCTCTTCTTACGCTGTCCCCTTGGTATTTCCAGCTCCTTGTCTCACGGTGGTTTGGGAGCTGAAGATGACAGACTAAAATGAGATACTCTCAGCAGAAAAGACCTAAACATGTTTTTAAACATTCTACCATTTTCTCTAACTCGGGCAGCTGCAAACTCAGAGCGTGCCTACCCCGAGTTACCACAGCGGCTCCCAGCCGCATTATCCCTAATAGTTCAACATAATATCAGCAAGATACATAATTCTGCTGGCTCCTATACAGCACATAATTTATTTTATTTTACTATAAACATTTTAGCAACTCTGTACAGCTTCCATTTATTTATTATAACCGGGGACTGAATGAACCAAGAAGTACAGAAAGCAAACACAGTACTAAGAGAAGATGGTTGATATTGAAAAAGATAGTGTAGCCCTATCCCAGGTGGCCTACCTAGGATAAAGGAAAATAAGTTAAGTAAGAATATAAAGAGGTACTGTTGCACAACAGATGTTTTTAGAGGTGAAGACAAAAGAAGACAGAAAAGGGTTTGTCAGTTAGTATGTTTTGTTTAAATATAGGGAGTGTAGGACACTGTGATGTTCACTGAGTACACATATAGTTTTAGATATAATGATCACATTTGCATCATATGGAAAGACAGTGAGCAAACCTTTATGACATGCCATGGTTACCTGCAAACAGGTTCAGATGACCTGGCATTCACTATTAACTATAGTGCACATGTCATTCCTTATCTGGATCTGAGCATCCATATCAAAAATGATATAATTCAAATGAGCTGATATCAAAAGCCCACAGACTGAAACACCATACTGCATCACCAAATATATCATCAGACTCAGATGGCACAAAGTATACCATATTTGCAACTTCTGTGAAAATGACTCAACTGTAGCACAAATGAAGAGTATAAAACACAATTCCAAGAGACCAGAAAGAGATCTGAAGACAAGGGTTTATTTATTTTGTTTATTTGAAAATTGGTAACAGTCAATGACACACTGAGCCAAGGATCATTTCCAGGTGTGACTCGAGGCAAAAGGAGGGCAAATATAATCAAAGACCATACATAGCAGTAGTGAAACAGTACAAAATAAAGTGTGAACAGTGTGCAATTCAACATGGTACAAGTGCAGATAACAATGCAATGAGCCAGAATTTGGTGTTATGAGCAAACCCAACCTAAAATTACAGTGACAAAAGAGCAGGATGTAACATGATGATGCAGTGGTAGTTGAGATGATGAATGATCCAGAAGACCCAAAAACAAGGGTAGAAGGGGCATCAAGGGTGAGGGTCAGGTAGGGGGCTAACAGCAGGAGGGGGTGGGGAGGAGTTTTAGCTGGTGCCTAAGGAATGCTGGGAAGGGTAAGAGATCTATAGAGAAGGGAAGGGGAGGAAGTTCCAGACATCAGGAAGGTGATAGTAGAAGGCTGACTGCCCAGCAGAAGAGTGAAGGTGGTAAAGGAAGAAGGTGCAAGGATCCCTGGAGTGGAGGAAGTATAAGGCAGAGAGAATGGATGAGAGTGAGGCTAGGTAAGATGGGAGGGACCCAAACCAGTATTTGAAGTTGAAGGAGACACAGTGGAACTGGCAATGTGAGTGCTGGGGAGGATGGATAGGGAGGAAAAGAGAGAGCAGTGGTGAGTAAGAGGGGAGTTGGCAGCAAAACGACACAGTACTCTACAGAGGGTGTTCAATCTGGACAGGGAAGAGGTATTGGCAGTGCTGTACACCACATCTGCATAGTCAAAGACCAGGAGCACCATTTTGGTAACTATCTCCCGGTGGACTTGGGGAGACAGGCGGTCTTTATTGCAGTACAAAGCACCGAGTTTGGGGTGGAGCTTGGAGTGGATGGCATCAATGTGGGCAAAGAAGTCAGGCCTGCTATCAAGTCTCACACTGAGATACTTGAAGGAGGGAACCACTTCAAAAGGTGTGCCACCCAGGGAGGAAAAGATGGGGAGGGGGTTGAACCTGGCCAATTTCTGGCTGATGCCAAAGGTCATGGACATTTTTTTTTTTGGTGTTGACCCAGAGTTTGTTGGTGTGGAACCAATGCAGAACATTGTGAAAGTCTTACTGGAGCAAGCCTTCCACTGTTGCAGGGGAGAGGCCTGAGGTGTAGATAACCATGTCATCTACATACATGTGTATATATGAGTTGGCACAGGCAGAGGACAGTCATTCAGGAAATGGAGACGAGGGATGGGACCCAGGATCGAGCCCTATGGGACTCCAGCCAAAACTGGTAGGGATGTTTTGTTTTGTTTCAAAATAAGATACTTTATTTGATTTTTAACAGGAAAAACAAAAACAACAAAGCAAAAAACAGAAAACAGTACATTAGCAATGTTACATCACTCAGCTGTACACTCAGCATACTACTTAATAAAATGAGAATAGCATTTCACTACGCTTCCCCATCAATATTCAGTGGTAGAAGTGTGAAGGTAGGAAGTAAGTTCACGCAGTCAACTGCCAGGCTATTTGCAAATCTCAGGCTCACAGGCCTTTTCTATTTGGTTTAAGTGTGGTTTGTTTGGGGGGGTGGGGGGCAAGCATTAGATTTTGTGCTCACTGGGGGACTTGGGGTGGTTACCATTCAAATTTGTGGGTTCAGCAACAGAGTATCTAGCATACCCCATCGGCTGTGGTAGAGACCCAGTTTGTTCTCATGGAACAAACCATTCTTTCCATTCACAGGGTCTCTAGGATTGCATTATGCCACTCCTGAAATGAAGGGAGTGTCTCATCCAACCAGTGTCTCAGAATAAGTTTTTTAGTCATAGCTCCAATGAGAGCAATGTGATATTTCCTCTGACCAAAGACGGTCTTCATGTTTAGACATATCAGACATATTTGTGGGGTGAATGCATTTTCTAGGCATAGCAATGGGTCAATTCTGCTTTTAATATCTGTCCAGAGGGGTTGCACTTTTGGACAGTTCCATAATTTGTGTTTTAGAATGCCCCTATTTCATTTATATCTGGAGCAGATGTCAGAGTCAAGTTTCCCCATTTTATGCAATTTCACGGGAGTGTAATACAAGTTATGATTGATTTTGTATTGCATTAATTTAAGTCCATCAAACATGAGGAGTCTGTGATTGCTTGAGCCCCAGGCAGCCAGTGTTTTGGGTTCTGTCAATTCTGAGAATTCTGTCTGCCAGTATGCACAGGAGGCACTATCCTGTGGGGTAATAAACACCAGTAGTTTCTTATACAGCAATGACATGGCATGGCATTGGTTAGCCAATATAGCAAGCTCCTCCCACATGGTGAAGTTCTCAGTTCCCCAAGGTTTAGGTCCCAGTGCCATTGCTAAGGAGGGTTGTAGCTGCAGAAAGGGGAAGATCAGTACTTGGAGTGGGGCAACCGCTTTCTGCAGTCCCTGGGATATAATAAGGGTTCCCCTCACCAAATAGTTATGGAGGGTGCCCAGTTGTACTGCCCCCAGTTGATTCACTGGGATTGTTTTTTGCTGTATTTGAAAGTTAGGGTTTTCGGTTAGTGGTTGTCTTGGGTCTACTATGGGCCTAGTCCCTAGTACTCTGTGGAGTTACTTGCTCACCTGCATTGAGGAGCCTACTGGGGATGATTTCAGGACAAGTGGTACTTTTTTATATGGGATACACAGTCATGTACTGGGATTGATATTGGCTTTGGTGCACAAGTCTCTCTCCATGGTTTTCCATTGGGGTACATATTTTTATGGGGCAGTTGCCTCGGCTATGTTTCTCCACCACAGGAATTGGGCACCTTGTGTGGCTAGGTAATATAGCTAAAAGTCTGGGAGTTGTAGCCCCCCTGGTCTTTTAAGCATGTAAGTTTGATATAGGATCTGCATGGTGGTTTGCCAGACCATAAGAAGGTAGTGAGAGTAGTTTCTAACTGGCTGGACCAGGCCTGTGGTAGAAAGCATTGTAGCATCAAAACAGGGTACAACATCCTGGGAAGAATATTCATTTTAATTATGTTAATTCTGGCCTATAGTGTGAAGGGAAGGGTTTTCCAGCATTGGAGATCTTGTTTAATTTTGGTTACCATGCTTTTCTTTTGTCAATAAAATGGTTTATTATATATACAAATTAATACATTATATACATTAGAATCAGTGTACAACCGTGAGAGTCATTCACTTCTGAACCATTGAATATACATTACAATATAAATCAGTCAAACTCTTGATATAACACATTACTAAATATTTATAACATACAGCTATAATGTTCAACATACTGTCTATTCCAACAGAGAAAAGAAGAAAGGAAGACATATGAAAGAAAGGAAGCAAAGAAAAAGAGAAAGAGAATTGAACAGACACAGATAGAAAGATGCTACTGCCCCAATCCACCACATGAGGAAAACCATCATGCAAATGAGTAGAGCTCTATGTATATCATCTAATAAAATTGTCTCAACCAAAACCCCAAAACTCATTTTACTATGAAGATTACTGTCTAACAACATTCTCTTCAGAGAAAAATGTATATATTGTATTGCATCCAGTGTTAAACTTGTCCCCAATATCTCATATTCCTAAAGCCAGTTTCTCAACCTTGAGATTTTCAATTATCTGTGACTTACACTCTTGAAAAGAGTGTAAATTCTCTTCCACCCAATATTTAAATAAGACATTTCTGACTGAGACCCCAATTAATAATAGAGCACTTCTGCTCTCTCGTCCAACTCAAATTTTCATCAGAATGTCCTAAAATACAAGTTTCTATATACATGTTGTCATAGATCATTGTAAAACTCTGAAAAAAAGTCTTAATCTGATCCCATAATGGTTTAACCAAGGTACACTCCCAGAACATATATCCCAATGTCCCGGTCTCAACTCCACATTTGTTACAATTAGGAGAAACCTGCAATCTCATTTTATATTTAAGATGTGGTGTAAAATACAGATTACAAAAAGTTTTTAAATGTATCATTTTAAGATTAACTGCATTAAAGGCCCTAGCAGAGAATTTCCATATGTTCTCCTAATCCCAGTTGTCTGTACTTACCCCTAAATCTCAATTCCACTATCTTCCTGGTTCCATCGCTTGTCCTCTGGTGCATTCTAAAAGAAGACCATACATATGTGAGATTGATGGAGAGGAATGTAGGAACCCCAAGAAGCTATTAGTATTCTCATCAGAGGCAGAATTAAGTTGAATAGCTGAATCATTGGCACCTCTTGGTTCCTCATATAACATATTGTCTTCCTCTTTTATCCCATACTTTCCTCTTAACCAAGAGAAGGTTAAAAAGGTATTTGCCCTGAACCTTAACAACACCCCTCTGTATCCAATCATAGTTGAAAAAGGTAACCTCATCTCTTGTAATATATGTATTGTCCCAAATTGACTGCTTTTTTGAATTCAAAAGATATAGAGGAATAAGAGACCTGATATATCCTAATACACTAAGAGACTCCTGTATAAACTTTAGATTTCTTATCTTCAGTTTCCTGGCATATATTATTGTTTGCAAGTTTACCCCCTGTAACATTAATAAATGCTTCTCAAGTTTGACCCATTCTGGAATATATGTATTAGTCTCTGTCAGGTCCACCCAGTGAGAAAATTGAGAAAGCCTTGCTGTCAAATAGTAAAGAAACAGGTCAAAAGCTTTCAGGCCTCCATTCTTTTTACTTCTATAGAGCTTGAAATAGGCTATCCTAACTTTTTTGTAATCCCAAATATATTTCAAAAGTTGTGAGTTTAGTTCCTCAATCCATTTTTTGGTAATATAACATGGCAGCATGGTAAAGATGTAAAGGACCCTAGGTAATATATTCATTTTAACTGAATCAAGTCTAGCCCACATTCCTAAAGGTAGTTTGTCCCATTTTGTTTAAGAATCCAACACTTTTGTTTTAAGCAAAACCACATTTTTTGCTATTGTCTTATTAATTGTTTTGTAAAGCTTAATGCCTAAATAGACTATATGTCCTTGTGCCCATGCATGCCCATGTCTAGTTATATCTTCTTTGAAGCAAAACCTATTTAAAAGCAAAAAAAACTATTTTCCCCCAAATTTAGTTTGTACCCTGAAAAATTTCCAAATTGCTTTCAAATATTTAATAACCAAGGTATAAAATTATTAGGGTCCACAACAGTGATAAGCAGATCATCTGCATATACAGAAGTGTGCAACTCTTGAGATCCTATGACCAGGCCCTTTAGTATAGCATCTGTGTTAAGTTTCCTTATTAATGGATCTATTGTTAAGTTGAATAATAAAGGTGAAAGTGGGCAACCTTGTCTAGTCCCTCTTCTAACTTGAAAGTAAGGAGAGATCATACCATTCGTAATTATAGCAGACATAGGATTAGTGTATAAGATCTTAACCCAACTGATAAACATTTCTGGGAATTGAAAAAGTTTTAAGATATTAATGATATGAGGCCAAAGAATTTGATCAAAAGCTTTTACAGCATCGAGAGACAACAAACCACAAAGCTCTCTACAATCGCCTGCTTGTTCCATAATGTGAAAGTTTTCTTGTGTTGTCTGAGGATAACCTCCCTTTCATGAATCCAGTCTGCTGTGTTGAAATTAGATATGCAGCCACTGGTTCTAGAATCCCATAAGACAATATCTTGACAAGTATTTTGACATCAGTATTTATTAGTGAAATTGGCCGGAAGCTAGTACAATCCTGCAGGTCCTTCCCTGGTTTATTAATTAGTGTTATTAACCCTCTGGTTTGATCCCCAGACAAACTACCCTTCTTAACAGCCTCATTAAAAACCTCCTTTAAAATCAGAGCTATCTCTTTAACAAATACCCGATAAAAAGTAACAGAATATCCATCAGGTCCTGGCACCTTATTAAGTTTAAGAGAATTGCCTGCACAACTTCGACTTCAGTTATCAAAGAAGCTATGTTTTGTTTGTCTTGTTGTTCCACACTGGGTATAGCCGAACCTTCACAGAATTCCAAAATATTATTGTCCATAATCATATTATCATTGTCATATATTTTTTGATAAAAATTATGAAAAATGTCATTAATTTTCCTCAAGTTCGTGAAAATCTGGTTATTCCCCTGTTCACGGATGAAGGGAATGTTATTGGTTGCAGAGTTTTATTTTACTCTGATGGCCAAGAGCCTGGAAGCCCTTGGGTCTGAGTCTACACAATTTAGTTTAGCCTTCCAAATAGCAAACTCTGCCTCTGCTCGGATACTTTCATTATACTCCATTTTGAGTTTTGACCATTCATCCCAGATTATCTGCAGAGTCAGAATCTTTTAAGCTCTGCTCTGCTACCTCTATTCTTGACAAGAAGTCCACCTGAGTTTTAATTTGTTTCTTTTTATTTCTTGCCCCATGCCAATTAAAATTCCTCTCAGCCAACATTTCAGAGTATCCCAAAGGTTACCCTACAATGTATCTTTAGGGTAATTTATGTTTAAAAAATCTATTAGATTTGTTTTACTCTCCTTAATTATCTGTGAGTTGAATAGTATGAAATTATTAATTCTTCATCTACTATCCTTCCTATCCTGCAATAACCTGTTAAAATTGATAAGGACTGGGAAGGGGTCTGAGATTACTGTATTCTTGATGTTGATGAAATTAATTCCATTAAGCATTCTCCCTTGTACAAAAATATAATCAATCCTAGAGCCAGATTTATGGCAAGACGACCAGTAGGTATATTCCCGACCTTGTGGGTTTAAGACCCTCTATACATCCACTAAATTAGCATTAGTTAACAAGCTGTCTAGATCTTTATCTACCCTGGACCTGTGCAGTTTGCATCTAGACCTATGAAGCATGGGATTGAGAACTGCATTTACATCACCTGCAATAATTAGAGTTGTATCCCCATATTTTTCAGTTAAATTAAACATGTTATCAAAGATATTGTGATCCTGTGAAGTCGGCCCCTAAATATTGATAAAAGTATAGTCTTCCTCCCCTATTTTACCAGACACCAGCACATAGTGACCCCCCCAGATCAGACACTTGACTGCACAACTGAAAATCAATGCTCCTACCAAACAGAATCAGGACTCCAGTCTTTTTAGAGTTATTTCCAGCCCCAAAGACCTGACCAACCCATTCTCTCCTCATTAAATTTTAATGTTCAACAGTTAAGTGTGTTTCTTGTAGAAAAGTGATTGTAGAGGATAATTTTTTAAGATGTCTAATAACAGAGTACCTCTTCAAATTATGATTCAAACCCCTGACATTCCATGTTACCAATGTTATGCTATTTAACAAAAACATTTAATAAAATAACTAGGGTATTTAAAAAACACAGTACTCAATAACTCCACAACACTGACTTGTGGTAGACTAAAAGCAATGCACCACCCATTTCTTAAAAGACCTAAGGTAAACATAGAGCAGTAGAAAAGAATGAAAAGAAAGTAGAGTAAAAGAAAATCAGTAGACAAACTCTTTTTACAACATCCATAAAAGAGAGGGCAAATATCATTTAACAATAACAAATCAGCATTAGTAATATACCCTCTACCCCCACACCCTTTGTTATCCTCAAATGTGTTTGCAATACAGCAAGTAAAAGAAAGCCTCTCCCTATTAATTATCTCGACATTTTAAAACTATCATGCAAAGAACAAAAAAAAGGGTTAATTTTTTAAACCTTGATAAAATCCTAGTAATCCCCGAAGAGGAAATTATTCCTCAAAAATAAAATCCAGGAGCAAGAAACATCATAACTAATAGCATAGTCCAAGGGCTGCATTTGTGAACTAAGAGCAGGTTTAGCACTTCTATCAGACCACTCTAAGCCTGAATTGTAATACCTCCATCTACGTGCTGTATTACTCCAAACCAGACACTTTAACCTCCTGATGCTCCCAGTCCAACCTGCAAACAGTAGTCCAATTTCATTTTATTTTACCCATAAACCAAGGAGTAAAGTAAGAATGTATAAACCTGGGTGGATTGCTGTTGTAGAAGTCATTCCTTCTTTCACAGTACAACTCCCAATACATATGATATATTAACACCAGCATTAGTTAAAAAGGTACTTTCCCTTCTACATGAAAATTTTCTAAGTTGCTATGCCTTAAACATCTGATCTGACATTAACTATAAGGCTATGCACTAATTTGTGTTACCTCACATATTTTATTGACTGTAAGAATGCTGTCTCCTAACACAGTATACATTCCCTTTCTCTTTTCATCCCCCTTTTCTTTTCCCCTTTTCCCTTCTTTCCCTCTTTTTATATTCCCAAAAAGAAACCCTTGGCTTTTAACCCAACAAATGTTTGGATTATATCACAGCCCTCAAATTCCAGAGCCTCCATGTGTGGAAAAATGCCTCCCATTACTTTAATGTATATATTACACTGGATTACCTCATAACAAAAGGTCATACAAGACTAAGGAGAAATATAAGTCCAAAATTCATTCCTCATTCCCCAGGGGATCCAAGAAAGTAAAACTATTGATAAGGCCCCCAAACAGCACATGAAGTGGGCCCTCTTATCTAAATATAATCATCAGTAGAATTGTGACTAGTATCACTGTCCCTGTACCATATTACATAAAGTAAAATTAATCTCCCCTTATGCCTTCTTAGACACCATGAAATTCGTCCTTAGCAATGTTGATCATTGATGAACTTAAAAAAGAAACTCACCGAGTCACTGCTACCAGTCTCAGGTCGCCCACATCTCCATCACACCAACGCGAACTGCTGCAAGGTAAAAAATTGTAACACATAAATATACTGTAAATAATAAAAGAGAAGACAACGTTTTAATTATACACAGTAAATCAAATGTTGCACTAAATGATCTAGCCAAACAGTCATTGTGTCCATTCTGCTTTCCTGATGCCATTTCTTCATGATCTGACCTCCCATTATGCACCAGGTGAGGTCACACAGTGTCCTGGATTTAGTTATCTCCACATGCACTCCCAGCCTAGGCGCGTGGAGAGACAAGCCATTCTACCATACTGCAGGCGCGAGATGAAAGTTCTGCATTCCAGACCTCACCATTATGAATTTGAAAGTCAACGGTGAGTAAACCAAAAACATAATGGCAGAAACTGAATTTTCCCTACCTGAGCACTGCACTACCCTTACCAAAGATCGCGATACACCACTGCACCATCAGGCCAGATGAAAAAGCACCAATCCAAATTCTCAGTAACTTGTAAAGATACTGTATTTATACATTAAAGGGATCACAGCTCACGTCTGGCCCCACAGAGTCTCAGGGGTCCCCATTATTCAAAACACAAAGACCCCTTATGTGTATGTTGGTGTGCTGTAACAACAAAGCAAATGCTCCTATTTGACTGCCCATGAAATTTACACCTCCAGACCTAGGGTAGTTCTACTAACACAGACTAAACCCCATAAATGCCTCTGATCTATATCTATTTGGCAGGTTTTAGGTCCTGATGGAATATTTTAATCATGAACAGAAACAAACCTCAGTGCCATAACAGAGCTGCTCACCAGGAATCAGCACACCCCCATCCAGCAGCCAGGGAAAACATGGGACTCCTCTGTAACCAAACCACAGCATCCCCAACTGTAAGTTCTGAATGAGATTTACACTTTAAGTATGAATCAGCTCCATGCCCACGGGACCCAACATACAGTGCCCATCGCGATCATAAAATGTGTTTAAATACAGTAGTTAAGTCAATATATTTCTTTACACTAACACAGTGCCCATTGAAGGAAAAAACAGACCGAGCCCATTGAATCAAAGAAACATTTGAATTTAACACCAGTCAATACATGTTTAAGACAGCACCCAGAGGAATGGTAATAAGAATGGAAAGTTCTTAAAAATTTATGGAAAATCCTTTCATAATCCAATTTTAGATGCTTCATAGCTGTTGTATTTCTTGATACCACTAGGAGCCCAGAACCTCAGTTGTGTGGTTACCATGCTGTCTAGGTTATGCTTATGCATCCAACCTGAGCTTTGGGCAATGTTAATTCCCAAGTACTTAAATGATATAGGGTTCCATAAGCCTCCTCATTGAAAAACCATTTCTTTCTGGGTTTGGCAATTAAGAGGCATTATACATGTTTTGGACAGGTTGAGTTTATAACCTGACAGTCTGCCAAACTGATGTATCAGCTGGAATGCTGTCTTGACAGACTGCTGTAGTTTAGATAAATGCAGCAGCACATCATCTGCATAGGTGGAGATTTTGTAAGGCTTTCCCCCCACTTCCACTGCTGTGATGCTCTGATCCATTAGTATACTCCGTGTGAGGGGTTCCAGATGTAGGTTGAAGAGGAAGGGTGAGAGTGGGCAACCCTGTCGGGTCCCTGTCTCTAGCTTGAAGGGTGTTGAAATTGAGCCATTACATCATACTCTGACTGTGAGATTGGAATACAGCAATTTAATCCAGGTTATAAAGGAGTGAGGGAAGCCAAATCCCTCCAAAGTCGCAAATAGGAAAGGCCATGCCACCCTGTCGAAAGCCTTCTCCACATCCAGTGAGAGTAACACTGCTGGTTCTGGTGAGTCTCTGGATGCGGAGATAATATGGGCCAACTTTCTAAGGTGGTCAGTAGCCAATCTGTCTTGCATAAAGCCAACTTGTTGTGGACTGATTAGATTTTGCCACACTTTGTTGACACTGGCTGATAATTCTTTGGCCAGTATCTTGATGTCCACATTTAACAGGAATATGGGCCTATAGCTGCTTAACAGTGTGGGGTCCTTATCTGGTTTGGATATTAGAGTTATTAATGCTTC
The DNA here is from genome assembly GCA_016271365.2 of Neoceratodus forsteri. Taxonomy (NCBI): domain Eukaryota; kingdom Metazoa; phylum Chordata; order Ceratodontiformes; family Ceratodontidae; genus Neoceratodus; species Neoceratodus forsteri. The sequence goes on along the minus strand of CM028129.1, from coordinate 1,010,584,178 downwards.
CTGAAAGTTTGAATGAAGGGTGTGGGTCTTGTTTAACTTCCTGGAACAACTTAGTCAGGGGATCTGAAACTTCTGTACAGAAGGTCTTATAAAAATTTGGGGCAAACTCAACAGGCCCTAGTGCTTTGTCCATGTGCAGGGATGCAGTTGCCTGTTGGACCTCAAATGTTGTAATACCTGCATCTAGCATTTGCTCTTGGTCAGTTGTGATCTGAGGCAAATTCACACCCTTGAGAAATTGCTGCATCTCAGACTGAGGGGGCTCAGCATCTGCTTTGTATAGGTCAGAGAGAAAATCCCAGAAAGTGTTTGTAATGTCTCTAGGATTTGTGAGTGGTTTCCCAAATTTGTCACTGACCATCGTAATGAGCCTCTTAGACTCCTGTTGCTTCAGTCTGAGTGCAAGCAACCTTTCTGCTCTCTCCAGCTGATCTATATATTTTGTTTTGGCCCTAAATATGGCATATTCCACTTTTTCCCTCAATAATTCACCATATTTTGCCCTTGCAATGTTAAGTTTTGTGTTGAGATTATTTGATTTTTTTTCCCCCAATTGTTTAACCAGGTGAGACACACTAAACTGAAAGCTTGTTTACAGGTGCAACCTGGGAGCTCAAGGAAGTTAAGTGACTTGCTCAGGGTCACACAGTATGCAAGTCAGGGCTGTGGGATTCAAACCCAGGTCTCCAGATTTGCAGCTCAGAACCTTAAACCACTGCGCTACACTGCCTCCTAGATTTCTCCCCAGATACCGTCTTCTCTAGTTCCTGTATAGTAAAGAGAAGTAGCCTTCCCTCCTGCTCCCTTTTCTTCTTCCTTGTGGTGGCTAGCCTTATTAGTACCCCTCAGACTGTACATTTAAAAGCACCCCAGAGGGAGTTTTGGTTGGAGGCTGTAAGTGTATTTATTTCAAAATATTGTGCAATACAGTTTTTAATTTTCTCCAAGCTTTTGGGGACTTTAAGAAGACAATTATTAAGCCTCTAAAGTAAATCCCTATCAGTGATTTTAGTGGTAGAAAGGATAAGACCACAGGTGCATGGTCAGAGAACTCTGCTCCCCACCACACAGTGTGCAGTGATCCTAAGTGTATCAGCACCAATGAGGAAAAAATCCAGTCTGGAATGGGAATCATGTGCAGCGGACCAGTATGCAAATTCTTTGTCAGTGGGGTATAATACTCTCCACACATCCACTAGGCCTAACAAGTCCTGCATCTCCCACAAGGCTCTCTGTGATGGTGATAAGCCAGTGGATCTGACCTTGGTTCTGTCTTGGAGGTTATCCAGTACTAGATTCCAGTCTCCCCCTAGTAAGACAGAGCCTCCCTGATCCAGGGAGAGGTGTGGTAGCAGGGACTCATAAAACTGGGGGTCCTCTCTGTTTGGGCCATAGGTGGAGGCCACAACAATGGGTGTAGTGCCTTGTGTTCCCTTCACAATGATATATCTTCCCTCTGGGTCCGGGATCTGTTCTACCAGTTGGAAGGGCATATCTCTGTGAATGAGGATGGCCACTCACGCCCTTTTTCCCCTATTCCCAGCAGTATACATTTGTCTAACCCATTCCCTTCTCCAGAGTGAGGCGTTTTGAGTCAGTGTGGGTTTCCTGTGAAAAAGCAATCTGTCCACCCAAAGATTTGAGATGCTTAATGATCTGATATCTCTTTTCTTTTGTCTGGGCTCCTTTAACATTCCAGGTAACACATGTATAAGAGATTTTAGACATTATTTGTATTAAGTTTGTGATTTTCTGTATTTACCAAATGACCAAAAAGTTCCACATGCCCTTGTGGTCTGCATTGTTGCAGGTAATATGTATGTATGATAGTCACAGCCAGCAACTTCAGTATACCTGCATGTTTACAAATTATTGCTTGATTTCTACACCTCTGTGGGCTAAGTGCACAAATCTGCCTTGCATAGTTATCACTAATATCAACAGGAACAATAACCATATCAACAGACAGTAAAAAACTTGCACTGTAAACCCCCTGTTCCTATGTTAAAACAGTAGCGGCTGTCAGTGGGGTTTCAATAAAATTAGAACTGTAGGTAGAAGTAGCAGTGGGGACTCCCTGCCAACTCACCTCCTCCGAGGCAAGCAGCCAGACTTGAACCATCCACCAGTTGGTAGGTCCGAAGTGGGCCTAAGCAAAAGTAGCTCCCTGATCCACAACCTTAGGAACATTAGGGTAATCTGAACCTGATAATCAATAGTACTGTACTGGACCTTGTTGTACTTGTGGGAAGACTGGGATCGGAGGAACCAACCTGGACCATTCAGAAATGCGACCCTCACACACACACACACACACACACACACACACACACACACACATACACTCACACACTTTAAATATTCAGAACAATTGCAATGTGTTCTGATCGGGGGTTCCTTGAGGCTTAGCATCCTGCCTGATAGGCAAGAAAATATCCGAGTTCAAGAAAAAACCTTTGCCCATCGTGGTCAAGGGAATGAGGAAGGAAGAAGCTAGTCAGGTTATAGTTCCATAAAGGCGCGTTTTTCATTTCGATTCAGACCGCTATATACTCCCCTCTTCAATTTAGGCTGGTGGCGAAAGGCAGTCTCATCTGTATCCCTAGCGGTCCAGGGAGATCGAGAGGTCATGTATGAGCAAGTCAGCTGTGCAAGGGTACCGGGGGAGCGGCCATCATTCAACAAAGGGTAAACGTTAGGACCCTCTTCTGAGCAAGGTTTTAGTTTCAGCGAGCTAGGGTTGCTTTCGCAGGCTTGGTCTTGTGTCTGTTGTGCTTTACCATTAGTCATTCATGGAAAAGGGTACTCCATATTCGTGGAGGAGGCTTTGCCTGTATATCGTCGATTATGTGCATTTTGTACTGCTCAGCCCAGTAGTTTATACCCATCGATGATTGGCTACACTGTCTCCATTGCAGTATACAACGAGGAGGTGTGGCCCCAGTGAAAATGACAGCGTGGGTTTGACAGGAGTTGTCAAAAAAGGCTGGTAATGTTGCAGCTGCACTCTCTGTGATCTAGTTTTCTAGCAGGAAAACCTGGAATGAAGAAGCTGAACTTCAGAGAGCTTGTTGGTGGCCGTTAAGTGTCAGGTGGCTCAACCTCCATTTTGGGTCTCCTCGTGGTCGGGCATGTTGATGAGACTAGCCATCCCCACAGTAGCAAGCACAGTCTAGGGTTTCACCCAAAATTTAGGCTTTTTCCTTGTTTGCCTTCTCTCTTTTTTAATAGTATGTTGCAGTCATTTTTCTCCCAGAAACCCATACTTCCCAAATGGTGTACAAAGTCACTAAAGCAAACATCTCAGTAATTCAATACCTTGTAATGTCCAGGACAGGTTGCAACAAGGAACAGCTGGAAGATTTAAAATGAAAGCATTGGTTTCTGTGGTAACCATATTCGCCTTTATTTGCTGGAGTTTTTAAACACAGTGGGCATGATGCATGCCAGTTCCTTTTGGGCAGCCTCAGTGCTGACATACTCGTATTGCCCGCTATCCGTGGAGACAATTAGGTGGGCTGGGAAAAGCATTCTGAATTTTATTTTTGCTTCATGTAGCTTTCCTTTAATCTCCTTTTAAGCCATTTGTTTTCCCAAACCAGAGGGGTGACATCGCTTAATATATAAAAAAGTGAGCCATTACACAGGATAATACCCCTCTTTCTTGCCTGTTGCTGAATGTATACTTTGTCCTGGAAATTGAGGCACCTCAGGATAATTGCTCTTTGCTTTCCTCCTAGTGGCAGCATCAGTTTCAGTGATCGGTGTGCCCTCTCAATAAAATATACAGTGCCATTTTCTGGAGGGCCAGCCACTTCTTGTAGTTTTTAGATGATTCTCGGGAATCCCAACCAAAATCAGATTATTTCTCTGGCTTCTCCCCTCTTGGTTCTGTATACAGTCTTCAAGCCAGACGATTTTCTTCTTCAGTAGCTGCATCTCTGTGGCATCTCTTTGTTGCTGGTCTTCTATGGAGCTTATCCTAACCTCCACAGCTCCGATTCACTGTGTCAGAACTGCGGCAACTGGTTTTAGTGACCGGAGATCACCCGCCATCTCCATCATAGTGATTTTTATTGATGCCAGTTCTCTAAAGAAATAATCCATTTTGTCAGAGAGGCCTTCCTTGACATGAGTCTGAGGTCAATCCGGGCTTTTGCTGCTTTTTGGACATCGATCTCGGCAGGACTGGGGAGGGGGTGACCGTTAAGTCTGTTGACTGTGGGGTGGAGGTTGCCATATCGAAGAAAAGAAAAGTATCACACTGTTCTGCAGACTTTACTCTTCCATGTCGATACCAACATTTCTAGTTTAGATCGATTATTATACAGATCACTCAGAGCGCATCATATGACTCTCTGGTAGGAATGTTGACAGGACATTTCCTAGCTGTACCAACTGCTGATGGTCCAAGAGGTAGGAACAGAACCATTCAACAGAGAGGGTTGAGGACCTGGCAGAGCTCAGCTTGTCCAGGAGGAGTGGATGAGCGACCAAATCAAATGCTTTGGGCAGATCAACAAAAATAGCCACTGTGATGTGCCCTTGATCCATCCCTGAGAGGACAGAGTCAGTGACCCACAGCAGGGAATAAATGCTTGTGTGGTGATACTCAAAACCAGAGTGGAGGGGGGAAAGAAAACTGGAAGAGTGAAAGAAGTCATGAAGGTTGGAGTAGACAAATTTCTCTTGCAGCTTTTCAAGATGGGGGGGAGGATTGAAAGAGAGGGGAGGAAGGAGATAGGACAAAAGTTGCCAGGAGAAGAGGGGTTATTCCCTTTGTGAAGGAGGAGAACTTTAGCAGTCTTCCATGACTGATAGAAAGAGTAGTGAGAGAAGGAGCGGTTGAGGAGGTGAGTAAGGGGGTAGGTGATGGCAGGAACTGAGAGATGGAGCAGTTTTAGGTCAAGGCCATCAGGGCTATATTTAGCCAGGCTGAATGAGGAAAGGGCAAGCAAGGTTTCCAGGGTGGTAACGGAGGAAAATGAAACCCCAGGTAGGGGTGGGGTAGAGAGGAGGGAGGAGACAGGTGGGGGAGAGAGAAGCCAGGAAGGGGGGGAAGGGCACAGTTAGAGAAAAACTCAGTGACATGATCAGCTACAGAAAGAAAGGAGTGGACTGGGTAGAAGGATCAAAAAGGGAGTTAATCATCTTCCTGAATTTGGCTGGGGAATTAAGGTTGTTCTGGAGGTTGGCCTTAAAATGAGGGATTTGGTGGTGCAGACAGCCTTTGTGCATGTATTTCTAAGCACTCTGCAAGAAAGTAGGTCAGACAGTGACACAGTTTGAACCGGGCAGAGGCTTGGTAATGGGACTTACACAAATCAATAAGATCATATGTGATCCAGCCATGGTGAGAAGACTTAAAACTTTCTGAGGTGTGGGGGGGCATGCTTGTCCCAAACAGAATGTTTTTTTATCAACGTGTTTATGCTCCAAGGCCTTGGCAGGGTGGGCTCCCTTCAGCCGGCTCCATCAATCCCCTCCATCATCCACCATATCCCTGGCTTAACTGATGGTGGTATACCCCACGGATCTTCCCCCTGTGGCAGGGTTAAAAGAAGGAGGGCTGCCCTCCCCCCCCCCACCACGAAACACAATCCAGCATTCACTGCAGGTGCCGGTGATGGGTCAGATGGAGGTGAAGTCAGTGGGCATCATATGCCCCTGCCTTGTCACTATTTTGTGCCTGCTTTTTTCCCTGGCCCGAGATTGTGGCTATGGAGGGCACATGCATGTGGAGGCACACATGCACTCTGGCCCTTTTCCTCTTTCCCTCCTCCCTGATGTAACATCAGGCTCTGGCCATCCGTGTTCTGATATCTAGCATCCACTAGGTGTCAGCCAAAACAAGGATGACTTGGAACCCTCCCCAGGAGAGGAGAGCTGACAAATAACATGCTCAGTCCTGCTCCCACACTCCCCTTCCCCCAGCCAGCCTTCAGCAATCCAGGCTCGCTCGAACCCAGGTCAGCAGCATGGTGCAAGGAAAGGTGTTGTAACAGCAACTCAGCCCTCAGTGCCACTGGGTCAGCTGACTGAAGTAAACTTTGCGTGGAACAGGGAGAGGGCCAAGTCTATATCAGAGGCATGGAGCATGGGGACCCAAACAATTGCAGCAAGGTTGCTCAGGAGAGCATTTATGTTATGTGACCAGAGGGACCTAGACCTGATGTATTTGGGGAAGGAGGGAGAGTGACAGTCCTTCCTGACATAGAATGTCATGCAGTGATTGCTGAAGGCATTCAGTATGCCTGCTGCAAGGATGCAGTGGGGATGGGAGGAAAGAACCCGGTCCAGGTGAGTGTGATTAGAAGAGTAAATTGAGTCAAGTGGGTTTGGTAATGAGTTGTGAGAGGTTTAGAGACTCAAGCCTGAGGGTATACCTTTTGTATCAGTGAAACCAGGAAAGCGAAACCAACACAGCAACAACAACCCATTCAACATCCACAGTGTCGAACAGGTTGTCGGAGAGCTGTACCAATACAGTGACTCCCAGTGTGGGCCACTCTGCCCACTAATCTGCCCCCCAGGAGTTTATTATATACAAGCCCAGGAGGTGCGGGTGGCAGAGCCCCCCACGTGGGGGGTGCGTGGGGCAAAGCCCCACGCAAACAGTCTAAAGTATCCTGTCACCACGGTGTTTCATCAACACATTTGCCAGGCAATGTAATCACCATCAGCAAAATGTCATCTCTGCAAAGTCCCTCGACAACTTTGTTGTCGCTGCAACTTGGTGAAATCAAGCCTGAGGGAGGTTGACGTGGAGGCTGGGGAAAGCAAATTAATATTGAAGACCCGAAGGAAGATGAGTTCACTAGAACAGGAGTGTGAGGTGATGGCAAAGAGTGAGTCAACCAGAGAGGAGGGAGGGAGAGATTTTGGGTGAGGCATAAAAGGCAAGGCAAGGCAAATTTTATTTTTCAGGTGCCCAATCCCAGAGGCTAAGGGTGCCATACAATCAAAATACAACAAACCAATTAAAACCCAATAAATACAATACAAACATGTCAATTAAAATACTTAAAAGCAGATCACACAAAATGGGAGGTCTCACCTGGCAGCAGATCCCTGAAGGGACTATTCTTTCAAAATGTCTCGGAGGCAATAACTAAAAGACAGTGTCTGGGAATACCTGACTAAATAAGAAGGTCTTGAGATGGGCTTTGAATGCCTCAACTGAAGGGGCCTCCTTACTGAAGGTGAGAGAGCGAATTCCACAGGATGGGGCAAGTGACACTAAAAGCTCTGTCACCGGCAGTTTTTAACTTCGTCCTTGGAATTGCAAGGAGGCCCCTAAAGGAGGACCAGAGGGAACAGACCGAGGAGCGCATTACAGTAGTCAAGTCTTGACATCATGAAGGCATGTACCAAGGTGAGGATGTCCATGGATGGAACTAGGTGTTTGATCCTAGCGATATTCCTCAGATGGTAAAAGCTGGTCTGGACAATGGACGACACCTGATAATCAAGTGTCAATCCACTGTCAAGGATAATACCAAGATTGCACACCCTAGAGGAGACCTTCAATGGCACAGACTCCAGAAATAATCCAGTCTCTGCACCAGAGGCCATCCTATCATGCCTCCTGTTTGACTCCACTACCAGTACCTTCGTCTTATCGGGGTTCAGTCACAACCAGCTGAAGGCCATCCAGTCATTGACCTCGGCCAGGCATTTGTTGAGTACATCCACCGCATTAGCTGTCCTGCAGGCAAAGGATAGATACAGCTGGGTATCATCAGCATAGCAATGAAAATCCAGACTGCACTTCCTAATGATCTCAGCCAGGGACAGCATATACATGGCACACAACATTGGTGACAAGACTGAACCCTGAGGTACTCCACAAGACAGAAGGCTAGGGAAGGAGGAGTAATTTCCCATCACAACCCATTGCCTCCTGTTTGTGAAATAGGACTCAAACCAGCAGATGACAGTGCCAGCGAGTTCACAGAACTCCTTTAGGTGGTCGAGCAACACACAGTGGTCCCCCGTGTCAAAGGCTGAGGTGAGATCAAGGAGAACGAGAATTGTCCCCTCTCCTTGATCTTTTGCCCTGAGGAGATCATTATGTACCCGAACAATACAGTTTCCATACTGTTTCCGGCACAAAACCCAGACTGGAGAGGCTCATAGATATCAAAGGCCATGAGGTGTTCCTCGAGCTGCTGTGCCACAATCTTCTTTACAACCTTTCCCAGAAATGGAAGGTTGGAGACAGGACGGTAATTTGCCTTGATGTCAGGGTCTAAAGATGATTTCTTTAGAAGGGGTCTCACCAATGCCTCCTGCAAGGCATCTGGGAAGACCCCCTCCGACAAAGAACACCAGACAATCAAGGTGAACACCGAGCCTATAGAATCAACACATCTCATTAAGAAACAAGTTGACACTAGGTCCAGTTTGCAATATGTGTGCTTCAGCCTAGAAACAACCTCAATGACCTCAGCCACCTCCACTGGCTTAAACTCCCCCCAACCAGGTGGAGTGCTTCTCAGACAGCCAGTGCGACCACTGTTGGCCACACTGTGGCTTACTGGCAGAATTCTCTGCCTGACAGCGGACACTCTGTCTGAGAAGAACCGAGCAAACTCATTGCATAAAGCATCTGAAAAGGCTTTTTTCAGCTGTAGATAAGCTGGATGAAGCAGCCTGTCCACAGTCCGAAAAAGCATAGCTGACTGGTTCTTCCCAGAGGCAATCTCCCTGGACAGGAACACTGCCTTCTTACGGTTGATTGCCCCCAGTACACAACATGGTGTGCACACAGAGCCAGTCTGTCCGCCTCCAGCCCGGTCTTCTGCCAGCAGCACTCTAACCTCCAACTCTTGATCTTTATCGCCTTGAGCTCCCCATCAAACCAAGGGGACCTCAAGTGAGAGGATCTGGGTCGTACACGGACCAGTGCAAGGGAGTCGAGTGCCTCAGACATTGCCTTGTTATAGGCGGCGACTGCTTCAACCATACCCCTGTGCATACATTGGCCACACTAGATAGGTTGACTACTGCCAGAAAACCCTCTGGGGTCAAACCCCTTAAAGGGCAGCAGCTTACCATCTCTACAGGGGAAGTGCTCATGGGGGGGCCCCTGAGCAAGAACTCCACCCTGCAATGATCAGATCAAATGACCCGATCAGTCTTAAGATTATCAATCTCAAGCCCCAGCAAGAAGACCAAGTCCAACACGTGACCGCCCAACTGGGTCGCAGTAGAAACTTCTTGCGACAGGCCCAGAGATGACATCATCTGGAGGAGGTGATAACCCAGCCTGGATGATTCATTGTTGGCCCAAACGTTGAAGTCCCCCAGAACTAAACACCTGGAGGCCTCCAATGTTTCACCAATGACAAAGCTGGCTACCTCCTTCAGGAACTCTCCTGCCGCCACAGGGTGCAGTAAATCAGGAGGGTCCTGCAACCTGCGCCCAGACCACCATGGATGGTCACACATTCAAACAAACTCAGTGTTCTCACTGGGTGCATGGTGAAGCCTAGCTCAGATCTAAAACAGATGGCCACACCCCCGTCCATGTGTGCCACTCTGGGGCAGTGTGCAACAGAGCACCTGGGGGGGTGGCAGCCTCTAAAATTGGGCCAGCATTGTCACCCAACCAGGTCTCCATAATGCATGCCAGATCGACCAATGAAACCAGATCCGCTATAACTGCAGTCTTATTTCTGATTGATCTGGCATTGCACGGCACCGCCCTCAGGGGACTGGTGGACAGTGCAGCCCCTCTGGCTGCTTGCCCACTCGGTCTGGTGAGAAACCTGTGGATGGGAACCAAACATGTCTGGCTTCTCCCTAGGACCTGTCAAAACCCAGGGTGCTTTCTACAGTAAACCACCTCTATCCTATCCCTTTCCAGTGTGCACGAGGCACCCCACCATGACCGACCAGTGTGGCACCTCCTAATCTTGACCTCCCAACAGCGACACGCTGTGGTGTTAGAAACTGGGAGGTCAGTGAAGGGCCACAAGTCAAAATGATGGGATGTTCTATACACAATTCTTGCCCGCCTCAGCCCCCTAGACACCCGCAGACACATGCCAACTAACTAAAGCCCCAAAGCTGCAATAAAACTACACTAAATAAATAAACACACACACACACCTCAAACATACACTAATACAGTAAAACCTAAACAACACACACCACATACACAGCTACTAACTCCCAACACCATACACACAAACCAATCACACTCCCCATACTCCCAGCAAAGTAACCCCCCCCATCCCATCACAAAAAATAAAATAAATTATTAAAAAATCAACAGGGGAGAATGCAAGAGAAAAGAAGCCCAATGAAGATGGGTAAGGTGGAGGGAAAGGAAAGTTTAACAAGGGGAAACTCATGGGAGGAGTTTACAGCCTCCCTGAGAATGATGGTGCAGGAGAGGTTCTGGTGACCATAGAGGGAAACACACCACTATGTTTGCCTCTGTCCTACCTGAAGAGATGGCAGTAAGGGAGGACAGGCTAGAATCAGAAGTTCTGTAGGAAAGCCAGGATTCGGAGATACAGAGGAGGTCTGGAGAGTGTTACAAAATCCATACATTAAGGAGATCCAGTTTAGGGAGATGGTTTTCAGCACTGATGTGGAAAATGCCAAGGCCTCTAGAAGTAGAGAAGGGGAAGGGGGGCCAGAAGAGAGACGAGAGTTGGATTCCACAACATCAGAAAGGAGGAGAAGCAGGATAAGGAGATGGAGGATGGAGTGGGATGTACATCTCCTAGGCTGGGGATTGGGGGTGGACAGGGAAGAGACAGGATAGATCGGTAAGATTTCTCCCAAACCTTAAGTCACAAACTAATGCTTTACATTATTTTGAAGTGAAGATTGACAGTTTTAAAAGGGTATGAAGTATAAAAGTATTAGTTTGTGAGGTAAATGGTTTGGGAGATATCCAGGAAACTCACCATTCATCTCCACTTAAAACAATGGAGTGGCACTCGAATTCTTGCCTTATATAACAGCATTGCCATCACTTTACCAGTCTTTTGGCACAAACCAGCTCTTGTTTTTTACTGAAGAAAATGCAGCAGTCTTCCTAGGCTGAGTCAGTGTGTATCTCTTGATGCATTTGTGTGTGAGTGCATGTACACGTGTGTGTGGGGGGGGGAGGGGGGTCCTTTAACTCCATGGTATTTTTTGTGATCTCTAGCATGACACATTATTTTCAGAGGCAAAGGCATGACAACAATGTTAGTCTCAAATGCTGTTACTGCATACACTGCTCCATTTACTGTGACTATTAAATTAAGGAATTCCCTGTATAGGTCTGGAGGTTTTGTATCTGTGTGATTGCCCCGTGATCAAGTTGAGGATGTTTGAGAATTACGGACATGGGAATGGACTTAGTTACCCTTGTTAAGATATTTTTCTTGAAAATAATAAAAAAGTCACAGCACTCACCAGATATAAAGATGTAATACTTTTATTTTAACAGAGCCATATGTGCAGGATGCAGAGCAAAACTCACATAGTGTCCTATATAGAGGATTTCATCAGGGGGAGTGTGCAACAACAAGGCAGCAGTGTTTTAATATGCATAAAATGTGCATTTTTATTAGTTCAATCAAACAGTGTGTGTGGAAAGTGAGTCAATATCAAAATGTGATGACAGAAAGTGCAATTTTGCTAATAAATTGACATTTGAAAAACATGTTAAAAAACAGTACTTTTTTATCCTCCAGTAGATTTACAAGACAGAAACATTTACATCCTGATTTTATTTTGTCTACCTGCAGTTTTTCCAGATTGCTCCAGACAGCACTTCAGTGATGATTTGTATATTTAACTTCAATTATCATTCCCCATGGTCTTGCTCATTTCATCAATTGGAAGGTATCCTTAAATATAAAGGCACCAATTTATGGCTGTGTCATTCCAGTGGTGCTGGTGGGAGTCAAACAAAGGCTCACCTCCATCCCTAAACTTTGGACATAAATGTCCTAAAAATAGACCAGCACCTGGAACTATCGCAACCACAAGAAAATTGAGACATTCTGCATACAACCATCTAACAAAAAGCGGTGAACACACTATTAATATACAATGGGCCAGACAATCAAAACTTCGCCCGGTGAGCAAAGTGATTGATACATAGATACATAGATAGTGTTGGCAGATAAGGGCCTATGGCCCACCCAGTCTGCCCATTTGAGCTTGTAAGTTCAGTTTATGTTTTCCTAGATGTCTGTTGCCCCTTACCCCTGACTTCCAGAATTCCTCTATGTCTATCCCATGCATTCTTAAATTCCGTGATTGTTTCAGCCCCCACCACTTCCTCTGGCAGGGTGTTCCACTTGTCCACCATCCGTTCTGTGAAGAAATTCTTCCTCACGTTTCCTCTGAATCATCCTCCTCCAACTTCATCCCATGCCTCTAGTTCTGGAACATCTTTTTGCTTAAAAATAGTGTATTCCTGCACACTGTTCCTCCCTGTAAGATATTTGTATGTCTCTATCATATCCCCTCTCTCCCTACTCTCCTCCAGGGAGTACATGTTCAGTTCCTTCAACCTGTCCTCATAGGACTTGTGATGCAATCCATGTACCATCTTTGTTGCCCTCCTCTGAACCTTCTCTACCCTGTCTATGTCCTCACGTGGGTAAGGTCTCCAGAACTGTACACTGTACTCCAGGTGGGGCCTCACTAGTGTCTTGTATAGTGGAATTATGACCTCCCTTTTCCTGCTGGTGATGCCCCTGCCCATGCATCCCAGCATCCTATTTGCTTTACCTGCTGCCTTGTCACACTGTTTCCCCACCTTGAGGTCATCAGAGATGATAACCCCAAGATCCCTTTCCTGCTTGGTGCATGCTATATCCTCACCCCCCCCAACTGATATATTGCGCCAGGGTTTTTGTGCCCCATATGCATTATCTTGCACTTCTTTGCATTGAATTTCAGCTGACAAACCCCTGACCATTCTTCGAATTTTTGCAGGTCCCTTCTCATTCTGTCTACACCCTCTGGTGTGTCTACTCTGTTACAGAGCTTTGTGTCATCAGCGAACAGTGAAATTCTGCCTTCTAGGTCCTGTGCAATGTCACTGATGAAGATGTTGAATAGGACCGGTCATAGCAATGATCCCTGTGGTATCCCACTGGTCACTCTTCCCTCTGTGGACTGACAGCCATTTACCACCACCCTCTGTGTCCTGCCTCCCAGCCAGTTACCTACCCACCACACTACTGTCCTGCCCACACCCATATTCCCCAGTCTGTGTAATAGTCGTCTATGTGGCACAGTGTCAAAGGCCTTGCTGAAGTCCAGACAGACCATGTCCACTGTCCTCCCCTGATCCACCTCCCTAGTCACCCAGTCAAAAAATTCAACGAGGTTGGTCTGACATGACCTCCCCTTGGTGAAACCATGCAGCCTTGGGTCCTGTAGTCCATAGTCCAGATGTTCCACCAATCTCTCCTTCAGTAGTGCTTCCATGATCTTCCCCACTACCGAGGTGAGGCTGACTGGTCTGTAGTTCTCCGCTTCCTCTTTGTTCCCACTTTTGTAATAGGGGATTGCACCCCGTTTGCCCAGGTTTTGCACCTAAACACAATATTCAAAGGGGGCAGCAGCACACACTAAAAGGTTTAGTGCATGCGCAAAAAAATAATGCATGTGGTGGGCAAAGGAGGGGCAGGGGCATGAATTCTGGAGCAGGATAATATTCAGTATGGTAGCGCTGCAAAAAGGCAGTAGCGCAGGCCACCTTGCACTGTGCAATTACCCCCGAGATGAAGCCTGACTTACTCTGGGCAACCCTAGTAGCCAGTAGAGCCACTGCAGCCAACCAATGTTTTGGTGCCATGTTGGGGGAGCACACCTACTCCCTGGTGTCCAGTGCCCCCCCCTCCAATCCCCAGCCCCATAATAAAATAAGTATTCCCTGGGGGTCAGTGGTTCCCCCATCCTCTGATCCCCAGCCCCATTATAAAATAAGTATTCCCTGTTGGTCAGTGCCCCCCCCCGCCTCTGATATCAACCCCAGTGAAATCAAATTATTCCTTGGTACCTAGTGGTCCCCCACCCTCCAATCCCTAATCCCAGTAAACCAAGTGCAGTCCCTGGTGCCTAGTGGTCCCTCTGTCCTTAGATTCCTGTCCCTGGTAATTTTAGATATTTCCTGGTGCTTAGTGGTCCCCCCACCCTCCAATCTCTGGCTCTGGTGAAATTAAAATATTCTCTAGTGCCTACTGGTCTTCCCTACCCTCTGAGCCCCAGTCCCAATAAACTGAGAGTGGTTCCTGGTGTGTAGTGGTCCCCCCTCCAATCCCTGTCCCTAATAAATTGAGATATTCCCTGGTGAGTAGTGGGCGCCTCGTCCTCCGATCCCTGTCTCCAGTAAATTTAGATATTCCCTGGCACCTAGTGGTTTCCCCTACCCTCTGATGCCCAGCCCTGGTAAAATTAAAATATTCCCTGGTGCCTAGTGGTCCCTCCAACCCTCTGAGCCTCAGTCCCGGTAGAATGCAAACCTTCCTTGGTGTCCAGTGGTACCTGCCAACCCCAATCACCTGCCACAGTGATGTACAAGATGTCCCTGATAGCTAGTGGTCCCCCCCCCAACATCGCCCACTCCGGATACACTACCCTTCCACCCCCTGCCCTTACCTTACAAGACGGTGCTGCAGGGCACCCATGGTGACGGCTGGCCCTCCTCTAACCACCTCAACGCTGGCCGCCGTGTCTGCAATGACTGGGTGTGCACACACACACACTTTGTCATGGCATACAGTGGCCAGCCTAGGTGGTTAGAGGAGGACTGTGCTGGTCACCATATTGGCTTCCTGCAGTGCCAGCAGGTAAGATAAGGGGGAAGTGGCAGAGTGGTGTACCCGGTGTGGGCAGGCCACTAGATGCCAGGGACTTCTTGTACATTTCTGCAATGGCGATTGAGGGCTGGGAGATGCCACTGGACACCAGGGAAGGTTTGCAATCTACCAGGACTGAGGATCAGAGGGTAAGGGGACCGCTAGGCACCAGGGTACTGTATATTTTAATTTCACTGGCGCTGGGGATCAGAGGGTGTGGGGACCATTAGTCACTAGGGACTCTTTTGATTTTAGCAGGCCAGGAATAGAAGGGAGGAAGAGACCACTAGGCACCAGAGAACATTTAAATTTACCAGGAGAGAGATCAGAGGATGGGAGGACCACTAAGCACCAGGGACTGTTCTCAGTTAACCTGGGTAAGGGATCTGAGGGTGGGGGAACCACTGGACACCAGGGAATCCATTATTGGTAACAGGGACAGGGCTCAGAAGACAGTGGGACCACCGGACACCATTGAGTCCATCATTGTTAATGTGGACAGGGCTTGGATGATGGGGGGACCACTGGACACCAGGGAATACTATAATTTTAATGGAGATAGAGATCAGAGTGGGTGGAGCTAGTCACGGGGGGCGTAAACCTGTCAACACTTTCCATGCATATGAACATTCATATGGCCCCTTAGCACCTTGCATGCCCAATGGGCTCATTTGCATTGTGCCAGGTGAATATCATATCAGGGGCTCCCAGCGCTATTGGGTCTGGGGGCACTATTCCTTGCAGTTCCAGGGTTCATGTCAGGGCAGCACTACTCAACTTAGCACTTTGCCGACATGCCCTTATATTCAGTCATATAGTGCTGGTGTAGTATCCAACTAAATATAGCATCCTTAGGGTCATGGGCAATGGACAAGCACAGTGCAAACTTTTGCACTCCACTTTGCCCATTTTTTTATATTGGGCCCCATGTGTTATTATGGCAGCACAGTAGTGCTATCATAACAAGGGTTGAGGAGCCATTTACATGTTAAACCCAAAATGTTGCGCCTTAATAACTTTGCAACTGTTTGACAGATTTGCCTGAAATTTGGAATACACAATCAAGACCCATACACCTTGGGAGCTGCCAAGTTTTGTACTGGTCGGATACATGGCTGCAGAGTTATTAAGCATGATCTGCGCATGCATTTACACTTTTTTCTGGAATTCTACGGTTGCGCCTACAGGTCGCACAGTTTGCACGACCGGCCCAAAATCTTCAGGGAACATGTGGCCAGGGTCCCTGATGTGCCTTCAAAGATTTCATGAAAAAATATTAAACTGTTCAAAAGTTATGGCAGTCCGAACTTCTGTTTTTCCATAGGATAACATCTGGCGTTCGCGGCGCTTTCGAGGGCCGATCTCAACGGTCACGAGATACAGAGTTTTTGTCAAAAATTATGGGGGCTACATATAAAACTAGCCAGGAAAGTGATAATACATATGACTTTTAAATTTTTTTTCTATGTCGTACGGTTACTGAGATATAAGCAATTTACTATTACAACTACTGATTTTTGTGTTCCGAGAGTCATTATTTTGCATACATTCTTTCTACTCACTGTCTTTCTCTATACAGCTTTTGGGGAAAACCAGCCTGTGTGCTTACATTACTCTTACCATTACCATTTCTGCTTGTGGTTCCGTACCCGTTTCACTTACCGTTCATGTTTATGCCACCATGTGCGTTACCCTTTGCGTTTTTCATTTGCGGTTCTGGTTCCGTTGTTTTTAACATTTCTGTCTACAGTACTGTTCCTCTTTCTGTTTTGCTTTGCATCACCATGAGCATTACGATTTGCGTCTGCGGGTACAATGTTACAATGCGACAAGACATCACCCCCGCGCTCCCGCCGCTGCATTACACTCACTATTTCTCATTATCATTCTCAAAAAGAAGGGAAATTAGAGGCAAAAAACTCCATTTAATGCATCAGTTAGGGTTATTCCACAGCGACAAAAGTGAGGAAATTTGATGTTAGGGTTGAAACCCCCTTTGCACCCCTCCTGCCCACCCCCCAACTGGAATGGGGTGTGCATTGGGAGTCCAACAGTCCTAACTGTCACCCATTCTCCTATTCCTCAGCTTCTTTCCACATGTGATAGTACACTTAGGTCGAGTGATCTCAATGCGCACCCTGATTCCAGTTGGGGGTGGGGCTGGAGGGGTAAAGGGGGTTTCAACCCCAACATCGACTTCTCACTTTTGTCGCTGTGGAACAACCCTAACTGATGCATTAAATGGAGTTTTTTTCCTCTAATATATATATATATATATATATATACACACAGTCACTCAACTAAGAAAAATTCTATTTGTGCATGTTATAAAATGCCAGATTCTTTAATTTAATTTAATTGCTGACGCAAGATGGATTCTGACAAGGGAAAGAGGGGAAATCTTTGAAAGAGGGCACTACCATACCTCGCAAAGAGATCTGACTTTGTATTTAACTCAAACCCAAAAAGAGTTTAAAATCGGTCTCCTCAAGTCCAATTGAACATAGTGCTTTTAAAGTAGAGAGAGATCCAAAAATCTCCTTTTGTAAGAGAATGCAGGCTCAATCCCACACTTTGTGAGTTCCAGAATGTGGTCTAATGCACAAAACTGAAAGCCCACTTGGTTGCAAATGTGGGCAGTGCATGGGCACCATCCCACATAAATGGTAAAAGGGGCATGGCATTCCACATAATGTTTTAACCAATATTTCCGTCCTGCCTTGGGGTGTTCAAAGCAATCTCCAGTCTTAGCATAAGCAGGCTATTGAATCTCCTCCCACTGCTGCAGCCCTTCTCTAATGTCAGCTGCAGGAGATTCTAGGAATTGTAGTTACAGAAAATGCCAGCTTGCAAGTCAACTGAAACAGTCTGATACAATCTACTATACTGCAGGAAACAGTAATTAAAAAATGTTTTTGCACAAAGTTCAAACTGGGACCAGCATTGTGTTTGGGTGTGGGACTCCTAGTGCTGTTTGCTCCTCTTCAAGTGAATACAGTAATTACATAAAGTAGCCAGCATAGTGCAACGAAGGTAGACACAGTGAGGCACATGTTGTGGTAACTACTGTAATTACATAAATGAAATAGCATAGTGTAACGAAGGTAGACACAGTGAGGCACATGTTGTGGTAACTACTGTAATTACATAAATGAAATAGCATAGTGTAACGAAGGTAGACACAGTGAGGCACATGTTGTGGTAACTACTGTAATTACATACTGTAAATGAAATAGCATAGTGCAATGAAGGTAGACACAGTGAGGCACATGTTGCGGTAACTACTGTAATTACATAAATGAAATAGCATAGTGCAACGAAAGTGGGCACAGTGAGGCATGTGTTGTGGTTACTACTGTAATTACATAAATGAAATAGCATAGTGCAACAAAAGTGGACACAGTGAGGCACATGTGGTGGTAACTTCTGTAATTACATAAATGAAATAGCGTAGTGCACCGAAAGTGGACACAGTGAGGCACATGTTGTGGTAACTACTGTAATTACATAAATGAAATAGCATAGTGCAACGAAAGTGGGCACAGTGAGGCATGTGTTGTGTTAACTACTGTAATTACATAAATGAAATAGTGTAGTGCAATGAAAGTGGGCACAGTGAGGCATGTGTTGTGGTTACTACTGTAATTACATATATGAAATAGCATAGTGCAATGAAAGTGGACACAGTGAGGCACATGTTGTGGTAACTACTGTAACTACATAAATGAAACAGCATAGTGCATCGAAGGTAGACACAGTGAGGCACATGTTGTGGTAACTACTGTAAATACATAAAATATCATAGTGCAACGAAAGTAGATACAGTTAATTACAGACCTACATACAGTTACTTCACAGGGATAAACAACGTGCAGAACGACAGCCTTTACAAATGGGGGAAAGCACCGGGACCAGGGAGCTTGTGATGAAGCTGAAAGGGTGAGTTTAAGAGAGATGTGAGGAAGTATTTCTTCACTGAAAGTGTAGATAGAACAGTCTGCCAGCAGCAGTGAAAGGGATAAAAGCAGTGGTGAGGCTTCAAGCATGTGTGGGATAGATATATGGGTATATAAGAAAATAGACAGGGAGGAGGAAGGATCACCCGAGACCAGTTAAGGTCCGTGGAGACAGAATAGGCAGAGAACATCTAGGCAGACTCAGTGGGCCAAGCGATCCCTTTCTGCTGACAAATTCTGTTTCTATGTTCCATGTTTTTATGCATCTCTGCTTAGCAGTTTAAGCAAATACAGTATGTATATAACATACAGTAACCAGCATAGTACAGCAAAGTAGATGCAGGTAAGTGCATGTTTAAGTAAATATAGTAATTACATAAAGTCAATAGGTAATGAAGGTCACCAGTACTTTTAAAACAGCAGTAATGGACAAGGTCATCTGCATACAAAAGGGAGGTACAGTAAGAACTGATAGGAGAAACATTTAGATAGGTTAGGTATGGTTCCCAAAACCAAAAAAAAAAACATAGTAAGAGATAACATTTTATTTTTTATCCTTTGGAAGGGATTGGATAAGGTGAATCATGGGAAACTTTTTCAACGTGTTCTGGGTAGTAAAACTAGAGAGCATGCTCCTACCCTTTTTACACCCAGAGAATGGTAACTCTTTGGAGCAAGCTCACAAAGGAAGTCTTGCAAGTGGAAGTGTTGAATCTTTTAAATGCAAGTTTGATAAAATATATGACCAAAACTGCACACACTACACCAAGGCCTGGATATTCAAACTGCGGCCAAAAAGTGCGCAACAGCAGGAGCAAGAGCAAGTCCACTGCGCCCATGCACAAGAAGCGCAATATTCAAAAACTGTGCAGGTCAAGATGCACCTGTGGCACATGACTGAATATCACACCACTTGCGCCATAGCGCAACCAGGGATGTGCAGTTGCGCGAGTTCAGATGCGCCTAACGCCAAACAGGGATGCTCAGTGGACAGTCCAGATGCTGGCATGCAACCAGGGATGCCCTGTGGAGCAGAGCAGCAGTGCAACAGCACAACCAGGGATGTGCAGGGACAGGATGCAGGGCCCACCACCCATGCCACAGATGGGCAGAGGAGCACACATGGAACAGACATAGCCCACTCCCATGCACTGCACTAACGGTGGAGAGCTGGAACAACCACCGCCCATGGATACCAGCAACAAAACCCACAGCCAGGGCATGGTGCCCCAGCACACCCCCTGGCAAGCTGTGACTGGCACACAAGGAGGACCGACCACCCCATGCCACACCATTCCACCAATGCAGAGCACACCCTGCACCATGGCCCTCAGACACCCTGCCCAGGAGCAGCGTCCACCAGTGCAGGATACCCCATGCATTCCACCACCCCTACTGTGACAATGCAACCCTGTGCACCACAGAACCATGCAAGGTAGCCCCACCATGAGCACCCATCAGCGGGTGGCAGCACACAGCGATGCAACGACTGCATACACTGTGCCACCATGCATGTCCCCCCAGAGGTACAGCTGAGAGACCAACCATACATCGACACATGAGGTACCCCACATGTGATAGGGCATGCCACGGACCCCACCACCAGTGATACAGCACCCTGCACACCCTCCCAAGGACACACCCTGACCCAGCACTGGCCACAACAGCCAGCGCAGACACCCACAGTGGTGCATGGAAGCATGCACCACACAGGATACAACACAGTGCATGGACAAACACCTGCCAGGCTGCCACAGGGACACAGTAGCAGGGCAATGAAGCCCCAGCTTTGCCATGGGAAACTGTGCACATGGCCAGCACCCCTCCATGGCACAGGACTGCCAGCCACCCTGCGCAGGCACCATGGAGCTGTACGCCACCAGCATTTGCCCGGAGCACAAGTGACAGACAGTGGTGCACATCCCCTGTGACACACACAAGTGACAGCATGGAGGTGGGACAACAACAGCGGAGGCCACAGTGTCACCCGAGGCAGACATGCACCACACCAGTAACAGGAGGCAACCCGGCATTGTGCTGGGTACAGTGGCTGCCCTGCATGGACAGCCACCACTGACATGCCAGTGGACCGTGCAGGTCACAGACATGCAAGGGTGTCAGCTGCACAGGCCATGGATGGTCTGACAGGTGTGCCATGGACACAGAGAATACACCGTGGACCACTGCACACAGTCATCCAGTGCACAGGGAACAACACACACACCACAGACAGTGACTGATAGCCACTCCCACACTATACTCACTTCCCCACGGGGACACACACACGCACATGACTGCACCACCCCTGACGCCATGCACACCACTGCAGCTGAGCACCTATAGCCCACTGCAAATCAGAGACCAACACAGTAGGCATATCAAAGCAAATGTATTTAAAAACAGCAAACAAAACTATATACAAGTGTTTACAAAGGTTTGGGGGGAGGGCCACAAACAAGGTGGGGGTGGGTAAGGGGCAGGGGTGAACAAGCGGTAGAGGGAAGAAAGGGTGTGAGGGTGTTCCAGGGGGTAGGGAAATCAGGGCATTTCAAGCTCAGCGGGAGGCCCGCTCCCGCTCCGGCTTCTCCTCCACTTCATGGCGCGCCGGACACGAGCCTATCTATGCATTCAAGTATCTCCAGTGACGCCCTGGCTACCTGGAGAATCTCCCGCAGTGCCACCCTGATCTCCTGCAGCTGCTGTCCACCTAGGACAAGGGAGCAGAGTCAATAGGTGTGAATGCACAGCCCCATGCAGCCCACCCACTGTGCATGGCATACGGCCGTGGGACATGTCTCTGTGATGGTGTGTGACCACCCACAGTGATCACGTCCACAAGACCTGCCCACCCAGGTGCACACAGCCATGCGGACTGCTGCACACACCCACCGGCCAAGTCCTGCACAGCACCACTGTGGCTGTTCAGTGACATGGCTACGCGGTGCAAAGGCAGTGGCACAGCCACGTACCCGGTGCATGCATGGACCACCATTGATGCATTCCCAGACATGCAGTGCCACTGGACAGTGCTGACTGTACCAAGTTGCGTGCATGGCAGTGGTGTCAATGGATGGTGGTCATGCCCCGCTGCCTGCCCTGTTACAAAGCATGCAATAGTAATCATAGATGTAAGTCACTCACCATCATCAGGCTGGTCCCTGCGTCTGTCTTGTCCAGCCGCCCTCTCGGCCTGCTGTTCATCACGGCGCAGCCTCCCCTCCCTCACCATCCGGCGCTCCTCTGGGCCTAAGGTGCAAACATGGAGAGAGGAACATCAGTACAATCCAGTAGCAAAGTCCCCCCACCCCTGTGTGTGTGCAATCCCACACTGCCGTACCCATCCTCCCCCCACCCCGATACCACCACCACGAGCAACACTGGACGGCCCCCCCATGTGCTGGACACATGCCACCGTGATACCCGTATGGACGTTAACAGTGTATGGATGGGGCACCTAGCTGGCCGTGGCACCGTGCCCCTCCTGGTATGTGCCCGCAGGCAAGCAAGCCTTTCTGGGTCCTGCCACTGCAGGTCACCATAGCAGTGCCTGCACTGCTCCGCAGTCCTCTCCATGCCGGTGGCCTCCTCCAGGGCCACCGCCACCTCCTCCCACACCGCACTCCTGGCCCTGTCCAGGGGTGCCCCCACAAATAGGGCAGCAGCATGGGGCTAAACTAAGTAGACCAGGTTGGCCAGTTCCACTTGGCTCCATATGGGCACCCATCTCTGTGGCATCCTGTACTTTTTTGGTGTCAAAATGGCACTCTGTAGCACACGTTCGCCACGTGCGGATGCTGTGCATCACCGCGCTGTCATTCCCCATCGCACTGTCACCGAACAGCGCGATAGAGGTGCACCCATGCAGACGCATGGCGCCTAGGGGGCAAGGGTCAGCACAGGGTCAGGGGTCTCTTGCGCACAGACCGCCACAGCGCGATTGGTACTCACCACGTGTAGTGCGGTAGGGCACCTGTGTGCCACTTCCTGTAGCGGCCTACCAAGCTGTGGCCCTAGAGCGCCTATGGCACCCCAGTGCCAGAGCACCATACATGTGAACAGCACAGTAGCGCCACTGGCACAACGGTGGCCATGCCCTGCATTGCCTCCCGTGCACAGCATGTCAGCAGCACAACAGGTGTCGGCGTCAGCACCCCGGGCATGCGCCGTTCGGTGTCCACTGCGTATGTCACGGAAATATGCCCTTGCCTGAGCACATTCAACACAATTGCGCAAAGCGCAACAGTGCGATATTCAGCCGGCATACGCAAATCAGCTAATCAGCCATTCAATGGCGCAGATACCGCATTAGCATCCACTTAAAATTGTGCCTCGCCTCATTTGCATGCATTGCGCTATAAAAATGCGACATTGGGCTGCAGTGGCCATAGTCTGTTATTGCAGTCTATTGTGGTGAGTTGCATGCTGTTTGGGAGTGTGGACTGTGGTGTGTGGGACATGCATGGGACTACACAGTCACAGGTAACACCTGTCATTCCCACAAGATAAAGAATGAGCGATCGTGAGGTGGAGGAAGAGGAACAGAGATGTGGGAGGAAGAGGAGGCCTAACTTCACCAAGGCAGAAACAGATGCCCTGTTTGAGGCCTACCTTGACCAGGAGCCGCTGCTCAGCGGACAGCGGGGAACACCACAGGCCCATGCTGCTGCATGGGAAGAGGTGGCACGTGCCGTCAACCTGCATGGCAGCCACCAGCGGTCCGTGCAGGAGTGCAAAAAGAAGATGGGCACGGGCAGGCAGAGGATTAAGGACAAAGTGGCTGCCATCAGGGCCCGGTGGGGGACAGCCAGCTGTGCAACACCTGACCCCACAAGAAGAGCGGGTTGCCGGCAGCATGCGGTGTTGTGCCATCGAGGGTGTTCCAGGTGGTGGATTCCAGATGGGTGGTAGCCCGTCACTGCATGGTAGGTCCTGGTCTGTCAATGGGGGGAGACAGGGTAGGGCAGATACATTAATGCTACTGTGTTCCCTTACAGCTCCTGAGCATCTACATGGGTCAGCGGTGGTGGGCTTGTCCACTGAGGGCAATACCATGGACATAGAGGAGGGCCCGTCCACCTCCACAGGTGTCCGAGGGTCAGGGCAACAGTGGGCCCTCCTGGCTGTCCGGACTGATGTTGGTGAAGCAGGTGCGGAGGAGGCCCTGCCCGTGTCCCAGCATGCCAGCGTCCATGGATGCCATCATGCTGAGACTCGGGCTGGTGCCAGATCCGTCACTGAGGATGATGGAGCTCACTTCATGGACAGTGATACATGTGGGCTGCAGGATGGCCACACAGCAGGTGACAGCACGGGCATGGCCGTGGGTTGTGCCGCCGTGGAGGCCTGCGTGACATCACAGTCCCAGCCTGTGCCTGTCTGCACCAGTGGGGCAGCACTGGTGTGTGTCCAGGACAGTGGGGCTGTTGCGGCCACTGCGGCAGCACCGTTGAGCCCTGGAAAGCGGCAGCCGGAGGGGCAGTGTCAGCAGTCGGCCAATGGCCATGGGGGTACAGTGTTTGGGGCGGCGTCAATGCACCACCTGTGGACATGCCCAGGCCTGGCCCTGGTGTGCAGCGCCCACCCTCAAGGGGTGCTGCCCATCAGGGCCGTGAACACCGTGAGGGACAGCATGCTGATCAGGCAGATGACCTCTTAGAAAAGCACACCCGCATACACCAAGCATCAGTTGATCAGCAGTTGCAGCTTGTGACGGTGGTGGATGCACACAGTGCGGCTCTGTGCCAGGCAAAAAAGCAGCGCGGCAGGGACACCAGTCTGCTTCTTGCAGAGATGGACCGGCTGCAGGAGGATGTGACCGCCGCCATTGACAGGCAGACACAGGTGTTCACAGCTGTCATGGCCACACTGGGCACACAGTTATTTGCCCATGCATCGCAGACACCACGCAGTGCAATGTCAACCCCCTGTTCCCGGCGTTGTGTGACACCCTCCTTGTTGACACTGGGTTTAGCTGTGGGCATCCCGAGCATGCCTGGCGCAGGCATGTTCGGTGTGCTGCAGACCCCTGCGTGAGCATGGTCGCGTTCACGCAGCGGAACCCCTGGGAGACCATCGGTGCCACCCCATGAGGCCATTGGTCAGCCTGTCACTGCTGGTGGGTCTCGGCTGGGCCACCCATACATCCGTGGCAGCCGTGGCACTGTGGTGCGGGACTGACCTGTCTCCTTCCAAGGCCACTGTCTGACGCTGCTCTGTGTGCAGTGTGTTGTGCAACATGCAAGGCATGGGTGGGGTACCCGGCCCTGCACACACACACACACACACACACACACACACACACGTTCCATCTGCACACCCTCCCAGCTGCTGTCCGCTGTGGCATGTGCATGATGATGCCTGCGTTGTGCTGTCCACCACTGTGCAATGGTGCTCAGCATCTGACACACGCACAATGACAGGCACTGGGCGTGGTGGTCTGTGGACGTGTATGTGGCTAGGGGTGGCGGTTGGGGTCAGCATGCCTCCTACCCTTTGTGCATGTCTTGTGGGGGGGGTGTGTGTGTGACCATGTGCCGTGTTAGACCTTGCCCATCCCTGACGACGTGTGCGGTTCCATGCTCAGCCAATTCCCTTTACGAC
Organism: Neoceratodus forsteri; assembly: GCA_016271365.2. NCBI lineage: Eukaryota > Metazoa > Chordata > Ceratodontiformes > Ceratodontidae > Neoceratodus > Neoceratodus forsteri. Next base: position 1,010,558,794 of record CM028129.1, on the reverse strand, counting down.
ATGCACCCCTGGGGTTTGTCCATGCGTGTTTGTGGGTTGTGCCCTTTGCCATCTGGTGGTTGCACATGGCCCCATGTCTTACCTGGGTTGGTTGAAGTGCTCCTCTATGATAGTGTCCCAGTGCAGCTCTGCCATCCGGATCAGTTGGGGGTCCCTTCGACCAAGGAGGGGCTGCTCATCACCATCTCACCAGTGTCCTCATGTCCCCATTGCTGTCCCCCTCTTTGACCTGTAGCGGCTATCCCACAGTCTTTGGCCATGTTGTGCAGGATGCAACAGGCCAGAGAATAGCCCGTGAGGACTTTGAGGGGCTGTACTGTAGGGCACCACCAGACGTGTCCAGGCAATGGAAACATGCCTTCAGCATCCCGAACACCCGCTCAATGACATTGCGTGTGGTGGCATGTGCCTCATTATAGCATTGCTGCAATGGGGTCGCGGGCCACCGGTATGGTATGACCAGCCAGGGACGGAGTGGGTATCCACTGTCACCTGTGTGTAGAGGGTGGACATTAGTATGGTGAACAGCGTCGCCCCGCCATGGGCCATCTAGGCCAGTAACCATGTCACCTCTGACTATGCCCCTCCCAAGCTCCATGTCCTTCTGTGTGATTTGCATACTCACCCACTAGGTGGCCAGTGGGGATGTCCCCACTCTCGAGCCTGTGGCACAGTGCAGACTGGTGCCAGATGAGGGCATCATGTGCTCCCCCAGGGTGCGTGGCACAGACATTGATTATGCGCCCCCTGGCATCGCTCACCACCTGGCAGTTGATGCTTGCATACCCCTTCTGATTTATGTATGCGGCCCCTTTGGGGCCAGGTGGCATGCAAATGGCCACATGGGTGCAGTCTATTGCCCCGAGCACGCCAGGCATATGTGCTACCCTGTGGAACTCCTGTATGTTTGCTGTGCGCTACACCGGTGTGCTGGGGAAATGGATGTACTCCGCAGCATGTGGCAGCAGTGCACTGAGGAATTGGGTGAGGAGGCGTGACTTGGCCGACTGAGTTATGCCTGTCGTGTCCCCTGTTGGTCTCTGGAAGGTACCCATGGTGAGCAGGCACATGACAGCCGTCACTTTAGTCTCCACTGACAGAACATGGCTCTGTCGTGTGGGTGCCTGCATCACATCACTGCACAGCTCACAGAGCCACCTCAGGATTGCCTGGTTCAGGCGGTACTGGCCCACAATCTCAGTATCGGTGTACAGCTCGAAGCTGGTGCAGGCTTGGAACTGCCTGTTGGGGGCATACCACCGACAGACCCTTCCATGGCCATGCCCCCCTGCTGCCTGCCTTCTCACCCCCCTCATAACTGCCTCCATCTGGATGGTGGCACTGGCCATGTCCCTGGCTTGTGTTACCCCCCCGGCAGCTGTTTTACTGTTCCCCTCGATGTCCTTGCTGCTACTCCCCCTGCACTGGGAACACCTCCCAGTAGTGGCTGTACTGCCCACTGTCTGTGCCTTCAGTGCTGTGTGGCACTTCCAAATGTTGTCCTGCGCTGAGGCACAGGCTCCCCATGCCTTCCCTGTCCCTGGTGGTTCTAGGTGCTCTGTCCTGCTCCTGTCCTGTCCTGCTCACAGTTTCTGTGTGCCTGTGTGCCTGCCTGCAGTTCACCAACATGTGGCTTCCCTGTAGCGTTCTTGCGCCTCTCTCTTGTTCCTTTTTTTTTTTTGATCATTTCCGCTATCACGCAAATTCTGTTTGTTCCCCTATTGCGCATGGCGCATGTTGTTGAATATCGCACTGCGCCATTTATGCATGGTTCCTCCCCCTTCAGTTGAGCATGCATTCATTACCATTGTGCTCTTGTGCATTGTGATTTGGGGGCACATCTGCCTCCCGCTGAATATCACAAAATGGCACATTTTCGGACTTGCGCTGGCACAACCCTTTTGAATATCCAGCCCAAGTGTGTATGTTCAGAATTAAGACAATAGTACGTCCATTGATTCACACTCAGAATTCCTCCTTATGTTCCCCCAGATCATGTTAGCTTTGCTGTGCCTTATTGCTTAACTAAAACTCTCCAATAATTCCCCTAATCTATTGCCCCTAGATTTTCCCATTCAACCAGCATCACTACTTACTATTATTGGTGCCTATTCACAAAGGCATGTGGGGGGATGCAGGAAAGGCACGTAGCCCCCAGTGCAGCTCTGCACCCTTGGGAGATCTGCACGTCGGCCGTATTCCTGAACACCAGCCAATGCGTGGCTCCCATCCACAGCCCCACTCCTCCAGTGCGCAGGTTCACAGGGGTAGTCAGGCACAGAGCTGTGGACCCGGGCAGGCAGCCAGTCTGCTGCCCTACCTGGGCCTCTCAGTGGATCCCTTGTACACGGCAACAGCATGGTGGGAGGTGTGTCCCCCAGATGTCTGCCCCAGCCCACCCAGAGTGCCCCAACGGCTGGGGCAGCCTCTGTGGGGGTCCAATGACCCCTACCATCCCCAGCGACATGAGGCAGCAAATGGGGGGGTGCATAATATTTACGGCTGCCTCCAGAAGGTATAGCCATCGCCCCCCACGCACTGCACTCCACACCTTCATGAATGGCATGGAGTACAGCCACGCCCCCCGCACCTGCCCCAGCCCACTCCCATGCAGAGCTACATGTTCGGCTGGGGACTCGGGTGCATGGGGGGGCATATGGTGTTCATACATGCTGCGCATGGGGTGCAGTGGGCACAGCCAGGTGCGGGCAGGTGCGGGGTGGACAATGCGCAGGGGTTACGCGGTGCGTAGCCACTCCGCACCTTTTGTGAATAGAGCCCATTGCTCCTAAAGTACATCTTCTTACACTTCCAATGTTGAAATGTATCTGCCACCTATCTACCCAATCCCCCAGCCCTTCTAAGGTTTTTGTGTCATCTCTGAATTTGTCTCCCTTGCCTTGAGAACAGGTGCCTCTCTCACTACTCTTCTTTCCTTGCCAAAACTGGTTCGTTGCCTTTCCCTATAACCTCTCCTCTCTCCTGTCCTCACCTATGTGAAACCATATCAGTTGACATCCTGAAGTCCAAATATGCCGCATCAACTTTAGTCTCACAATTTAGATCCCTCAAAACCATACAATGACTAGACTTTCTTACTCTTTTCAGATGGTGCAGAAGGCAGCAGCAAGAGCCCTCATTAGGGATGGCATCGGAGACATTATGTTCATTATACCGAGAGAATAACACCGAGTGCCAGTCAGACTGAGGATTCTCATAGGTACTCTTGCTTACTTAGAGGGGCAATCACAGTGACAGCAATATTCAAATCAGTCAACTACATTGCTAGCAAAAAAAAAGAGAAATTGCTCCTTCCCCATGGGCACCAGTGATACTTTTTGCCAACCAGCTGTCCATATAGGCCTCAAAATGACCCACTGTTTGGCCTCTGTGATTGTCCCTATAAGGTTCTGCATGGACGGGGTACAACCTACATCTTGGACCTCCTAAATCCTGGTAGAAATCTTTGGTTACCGAGCTACTGTAATGGGTTACTTGTAGCTCATGCTGCCTGGTTCCACACAAAATATCTGGCACATCATTCCCTGTGAAATTCCCTTGTTGTGAAATAGATTTCCATCACAAATTTGTTTTGTTTCTTTAGATGTTTTAGAGGCAGCAGTGCAACAAATAATGTTTTTTGTTTTTTTTACAAAAAAAACTAGTTTCAGCTACAGTTAATGAAAATATTAGCAAACCTGTCAGATTTGCTTTCCTAGCTACTGCCTATGCTGTACACCTTGTGGCTTTTTTTTTTTCTCAGTCCTAACCGTTTGCAGGTTAATAATGCAATTTCAAAGCCAAATGTGGCAGCCATCTTTTTTCTTGAGAAAAATACTAAATTAAAACACTTGTAAAATACTCAAATTTTGGTGGAACCAGAACATTTTACCCTAAATATAACTAGAAGATGCCTGGAATATTTTTGTAGTGAAAAAATGGTGGGGTAACATTTTTTGCCCAATTGCATTGCACTGCTGTTTTAAGCTCAAATTGCTTTGTCCTCTGAATGTTTTTAAGTTTAAATTAAAAACCTTGATTGTTTGGGGGATATTATCTTCAGTCTACAAAAATGTTTATATTCATCATTGGCACTAATGTCACATGCAGTATGTTGTTAACAATGGGCTGAAAAATTCCAAGCACAAAGGGACCTATGCACGAATGGGCTGAACTTATGCGCAGGAGGTGCATATCCCACCCGTGTAGCTCTGTGGCCCCAGAGAGGTGCAGGGTGCATGGTATTCACAACCTCAAGCACCCACGGGCACCTGTCCATGGTCTCACCCTCCACCCCCATGCACAAGAGTGCACAGGGCAGCGGGAGGCAGAGTAGCAGACCCAGGTGGGCATCCAATCGGATGCCCGTCCTGGGTCCCAGAGTGGTTTACATAAGCGGGACGGAGTGGGTCCAGGTGTCTGAATAGCACATATGGTCACCCGAACCCACACGACCATGCCCTGTTGGATGGTGGACCCCTGGCCGAGCCCCTGGAGCACAGCAGCCACTCACCGCACTGCTGCACCACCCCCCAACACACCGCAGCCCCATCACCCATGTAACAAGGTCCCTCCCAAACACATGGCAGCCCCTATCCCCATAATGCACAAGCAGGTCCCCCAGCCCCCCCACACATGACAGCCCCATCCCCGGTGTTACACAAGACAACCCCCCCAACCACTCACTGGTACTCTGGTCCCGGTGTCGAACAAGGCCCACACACACGTGTACAGGTGCTTGGTCCCACACACCCAGACCCCCATACCCAGTACCCCAGCCCCATCATTGGTGGTTAGTGGCTCCCCCCATCCCCCACAGCACCGACAACCCCCCCCAAATCCCATACCTAAATGTCAGCACCGTGGCTCCAGATGGCTAGCAGCACAGCCCTCTGCACACCTTCATGGCCACTGGCCGTCCAACTGATGTTGGGAGTTCACCGCTATATGTAGCGGCACACTCCCAGCATCAGTTGGATAGCCAGCGGCTGAGAAGGTGTACGGAGGGCTGAGCCACTGGCCATCCAGAGCTGTGGTGCCAACATTCAGGTATGGGGTTTGAGGGAGTTGTTGGTGCTGTGGAGGTGAGGAAGCCACTGACCAATGATGGGGCTAGACTGGATTTGGGGGTCAGTGTGTGTGACAGGGGCACAAGTGTGTGTGTGTGTGGGGGTTTGTTCAACACCAAGGACTAGGGCACCAGTGAGTGGTTGGGGGTTGTCTTGTGTAACACTGGGGACAAGGGCTGCCGTGTGTGGGGGGGCAGGGAGATGCTGCATGCTATACGGGATGAGGCTGTCTGGTGTGGGGGGAATATGTTTATTTCAACAGGGATGTGGCTGCCATGTGGGGGGAATATTTGGCACTTACAGGACAACCTGACCATCTGTGTGGGCACTCACCCGATCAGCTGCCCCAGCCTTCCCCATACGCCTAGTGGGCTGGGGCAGCAGGGGGGCTCATTTCCCAGTCCTGCCGCAATCAGTAGGTGTAGTCTGTGGGGGGGTGCAGTGGGATATGGCAGGGTTCTGGCTGCCGTAACCTGTGCCTCCTTGTGCCGGGCACTACACGCCTTTGTGAATGGTGCACAGTGTCAGCACACCCCCGACATGTCCCCTCCTGCTCCTGGCACATTGCTAACCCCGCAACTGGGGGATTGGGTGCATAACCACCTTGTGCGCAGTTCGAGAATGCCACCTGGGATCCATGGGACCCCCACTGCATGGCATTCCAACTTAGGGTTTCCTACATGCCCCAGTTATGCGGCACATAGGCAATATTTTTTTTGTGTGTGTGTGTGTGTGCATAGACCCCAAAGATTGTAAGACAGAAAATAATATATATTTTCTTAGGTGCTATCACCAGCAACAAAATTCATTGAAAACTTGATTTGTGACATTTGGCAACATGCTTGCTGAATTGCATGGAAAATCTGATTAGAGCATAGCAACACATGTTCTACATGTGTTAAAATGTTGTACTGTACACTGATTTAAGCTATAAGGCTGAAATAACATTTTGATGTTGTATGTGTATTGGTGCTCTGGAATAAGAAGAGTTAAATACTTGTGTTTAAGGAAATATTTAAGATGAATGTCAATTCAGTTCAATTTATTTTGTTAAATAAATTAAGGGGAAGCCACTCTTTTACAATTGCAACCAATAACACTTAATGGAATATTACACAGCATGTGACCATGAAACGTACAATTTCATTTATAACACTCACAATGGCCATGCAATAATTGACAAAACATAGAAATGAAATTATCAATATTCTAAATTTTGCAACAGTTTGTATCTGCAACCATGTATAAGAGACAGAGTATGGTAATGCCAAATTATCCATTTTTGTTGTGATTTTAAAAAGAGAGACAGAAAATAAATCATTAGCTCTAAGATTATGGTCAGTACATCTCGTGACCAATTGCTCAAAATACTAAACTGGCCAAACATGTGGTTCTTTCCCAGAAAAAAAATCAAATAGAAATTTCTGAGCTTACAGTGTAGTTGCGCTTATTTTTATTTAGAGTTTCTTTTTACATTTCTCTCCCCAGGGTAGTCAGCTTGTCATTCGTGTATGCTTACTTCGACATATCTTTACACCTGGGTGGACTGAAGCCCTGAGAGGTTACGTGACTTGATCGGAGTCATAAAGTGAATAGGTGACTGCAACGGAATTCAAACTTGGGTCTCTTGATTCTTAAGCCTGTGCTCCAGCCACTAGACTATGCTGCTTCACTATTTCTAAAATTCTCAGTTTTGTCTAGTAGTGTCAGGATTTCCCCTCATCATTTTGCAAAAGAAATGAAAGAGTCTGATGTGATGTAATGTACAGTATGTGGTCCTTACGCTGTGAATCCCTGAAATAGCAAAACTGGCCCCACCTAACTTTTCTGTTTTGTTAAACTATTTCTTTCCTTGTAAATTGTCAGATTCACAAAGGTATCACTGAAACATGTCATTATTTTCCAGCTTGTTCACCTATACTGTATGATTACGTACTGTAGTATTTTAGTGGATAGACTGACACTATAGGGTCCCTATCACTCACCCCACAGTCACAAGCACCACCACCACTTCTGCCATACTGTTCTTGTCCCTAGTCCATCTGTTTTTGTCCCTAAAGCACCTTTCCAGCATATATTTGAGTTCTATACCACTATTTGCAAAATGGGAAGGAAAAATCCTATATCCTGATTGACGGATAGCCATGCATTAGAACTGGCTAAAAACAAGTGCTGCCAATCTGGACACAGGAAATCAATAAAATCATTGAGACCCTCCCAAAAAGTAACAGCCGCCGATTTTTTACCCACTTAGCAAGAGGTCTGAATCTCTAACATGATACAACAGATACTTCCTTCCCTGTCTGCCAATCCACAATATTTAAAGCTCTAGGGGATATTACCAGTTGGGACCAACTGCATTATTATTTTAAATATTTTAACATTTTTTTCTGACCACTGCTATCTCGCTCCTGCCAACTGCTCCCTTACTTGCTCACTGACAAAAAAAGCACGATTAGATAGATTTACAACACAGTCATGTTCTTCTGTTTATGTGTCTTTTACCCACTTGACAGTCACTTGTTTATCCCGCCACACAGTTGCTTCCACACACCCACCCACCGTGCAGTCACTTCCAAGTTACCAGTACAGATCATGTCTCTGCTTCACCACTGCAGCTTTTCAGCTGCCCGTCCACTCATTTGATGGCTCTCTTACACACTCACATGCTCCCCAGCTGTCAGACAAAAACTGAGCTTTGCGCTCACCTCCTGCCTGCCACTCACTCATTCAAATTCAGACTGCTTAAATAAAAAAAAAAGAAAATACCCACATTTGTTCTACTTCCGGGTTCTAACTGTTAATGTCACAGTACGCTCGCTCCTTACCAGTTGGTCAGGTAGCACCCTAAGGGCGCGTATCATTGAGCGGCTCAGTATGAGCAACTCAATAATACCACAATTGTTTAGGGCAACTGTCACAAGAAAGCTAATGATCCTGTATAGCAAGTGTAGCAGTGAACTACACTCACTATAACAATATATGGGAAGGTGTGTGGCTGAATCCCACCAAGCTGGCCATTTGGCATAGTGGCTAGAGCAACTGCCTATGGAGCCAGTGGACCTGAGTTCATGGCCTACAGCAGGATACTGTATTTTTCTTTTTTTTTTAAGTCTGCGCCCCCCCCGAGTTGATTATATTAATTTGGGGGTGCGAAACTTGCCCCCACAAAGAAAAGTAACTGTATTGCCTTTTTGTTGGAGCTGAGGACTGTCGTTGTTTGTGGAGTCGGTGATTCTGGGACGCCTCTTTTGCTGCGGGCTATATTTACCACGATTGTGTGGTGACGCGATAAGGGAATCGCTTTATCACATAAAACTGTTGGCCATAAATAATACACAGATGGGGAGCTAGGGATGGGGATATGTAGTGGTAGGGGATCAGGCTCAAGCCTACAGTAGCCTAATAAAAACAAGCATTTGTCAATGCCGAATGTTCACTGCTGGTATTGTTGGTTTGTACCGGATTTTGCTTGTACACACTTGTACTGCATATTTACCCAGGAGAGAGCAGATGAGATGTAATATCTCATTTTCAGTGGTGTCCATCTTTGACACATTGTTAGATTGTAATTACCCAGGATAGGGCAGCTGAGAGGCAATACTTATTTTTAAGTGGGCTCCCGCATTTTGACCCCAAATGTCCAACAGTCTTTTTATGAGCTGACGCTATGATCAAGACAGGTGGAATTGTTTAAATCACATCCAAAAGGTGATTTCACTGTGCGACTACCGAAATATGTATACTACATCATTTATGTTCCTGCTATGGTTCCTCTATGACATGGTATACTTCCTCCTTGCTTGTGCTGCTGCACCCGGGTCATGCCTGAAAAAGGCATTTACTGCCAGTGCACTCACCCGGTCAACAATGTTAAATAAATAAATAAACTGTGGAAGCCAGTTTCAGAGGGGATTTGAAAAATAACACCTGCCATGTTCAGGAGGCAGGGTAATACAAGGGGTATGTTATGAGTAAATGCTGGAACAATTCGTTTGCTCATAACTCGGTTGGCTTTTCACATTTTTATCCCAAATTTGCAACATTATCTTTTTATGAGCACTCCTTCTGAGCATGACAGGTGTCATTTATAAAACAATGGCTGAAATGTCATTTTGTGCCACATGTGTTAAAATACATTTTGGGTAAGATCTGAGAAATAACAGCTGTCACATTCATGAGGTGGCATGAAAAAATGACTGTTAAAAAGTTGGGGTCAAAATATTAAAAATTACCACAGTTACAAGCGTGCGTTGAAAAGTGTTATTTATTTAGCTTTTGTTAACCAGGTAAGTACACTAGACAAAACATATGCTTATTTTCAGGTACGACCTGGGAGAGTACAGGAATTAAAAGAACGTAGAGTACAACTTGAAGCAAGTAAGGCAGATACACTGAAATCAGAAAAACCATAACATACATAGAAGATAACTCAGGTTTCAACAGTGGTACAGTCAAATATAAAATTAATACAGAGTCACTTTGACAATGTTCAAAGCAGTATATACAGATAAATATAGAGTTTACATGCTTAACACAAGACCACACCCAGATAGGCAGGCAACCACAGCACAACCGGAGCCAAGGTGCAGGAGATGATATGCTCAAGTACCGTGCAGGTGACCAAGGTAATCAGGGGGGTTTAAGACAGTCACATACCGAGGAAAGCTTCAAGTGTGTCCACAGGGAAGTTCATAGGCATGCCTGGGAGGGGGAGGACCGGACCTGGACTGGAAGGGAGTTCCATAATCTGCAGGTACATGACGCAAAATCCCTGTCCCCTATTTGGGTGCACTTAGCAGGAACCTTGAGGATAGTGGGGCCCAGAGACCTTAGGGAGTAGACAGTGGAGGCAGCAGGCACAAGGAGCTCTGCTAATCCAGGGGGGTGCCTGAGCCCAGAATCTTACCCTTGAAGCAGCCCAAAACAAAATTCATGCAGTTGAATGGGGAGAGTCAGTTAAGCTTAGCATACAGATCACAATAGTGAGTGAGGCTAGGGGCTGCTAGCGAAAATGGCAAATGTTATTGTAGGCAACGGTCCACCTAGTGAGGTGTATCTTGGAAGTATATACAGTGTATACCCATTTATTGTTACTGAAGAGTCAGATACTTTAGCTGAGAGTCACGTTTCATTCAGAGTAACGACATCAGGGTTATGCTGCACAACCCAAACTTTTAGGTTGTCAGTTTTTGGCAAGAGGCTTTGAATATTTATGGAGGCTAGCTTTAAGTACCCAGACATTTTGGTGCTCCCCTTCATGTTTTGCATAGGTCCTGGGTTTGGGTGGACATTCCCAGAGATGAGAAGCAAGAGCAGGGCAATTCTGTACAGGTAGAGTTTAAGGTATTTGGTCCCCGAGTTCTTTGTTCTGCAGGTGTTTTTTTTGTGGTTAGTATAAACAAGCATTTGCCAATGCCGAATGTTGTCTCGCTGGCATTGGCATTGGTCGTGCAGGAGTTAGAGACACATAATAGGAGTGGCAGTGAAGTATTGAACTGATGCCAACCCCACACCCACCCTGCAGAGACTGACAGGCATTAGGGTGTGCCTTTGGGTCATCAGCTATAACGCCTATGCCACTTTACCTCACCTTACCCTGTAGACACTGACAAGTGTTGAGGTGTGCTTTGGAGTCCTTGGGTGTTATACTAACCCCATTCCATAAGGAAATACACTGAGATGGGTGCAGTATAGGAGAATGGAGTGAACTTTGTGGCTGAGCACTCCAAGGCACACCTCAATGCCTGTCAGTGGCTGCAGGTTGGGGGTGGGGGTGGAATAGCGGAAGCATTACTGCTGATGATCCCAAGTCACACCCCTGACACCTGTCAATCTCTACAGGGTGGGGTGTAACAGTTAGAAACCCTAACACCATAGGCGTGTGTTGGTATTTTCACCACAGATTATCAACATGGGCTTTTTGTGACCCCACCACTTGAAGAGCGGTAGTATCAGTTTGTTAGCAGAAAGGTGATTTTGCACAGCGACTGTGCCATTTGACGTCACAGGTACATAAACACATTTTGGGCATAATGTGGAAAATGACAACTGTATTGTTCATGAGGAGGTGTAAAAAAAATGGGAACGTTGAAAATCTGGAGCGAAAATATGAAAAATTGGTGAAGTCATGAGGATGCATAGAAACTGTGCAATGCAAATCCATAACCCAATTATTTTTGGGTTTTTTTAAAACCACATTTTCAACATAGGCATTTTGGGACCACCCCTCACGAACAGTGGCACTATGATTTTCTTAATCTGTCCCAAAAGTTGATCTCCCACAGTGACCATGCCATTGTACGCCACAGGTGTGAAAACACATTTCGGGCAGGATGTGAAAAATTACAGCTGTATTGTTCATAAGGAGGTGTTAAAAAATGCCAGTGTTGAAAATCTGGCATGAAAATTTTGCACATTTGTGAAGCTACAAGGGTGTGTGGAAACTGCACAACACATGCTTGCAACGCAGTCATTTTATGGACTTTCATCACCAAATTTTCAACATAGGCATTTTAGGACCTCTGCTCATGAACAGAGTTACTGTCATTTTGTCAAACTGTCCCAAAAAGTGATTATGCACAGTGGCCACGCTATTCTACGCCAGACGTGCAAAAATCACATTTTGGCCAGGATATGTAAAATGACAGCTATACTGTTCATAAGAAGGTGTGGGAAAATGACAACGTTGAAAGTTTGGAGGGAAAATATTACAAATTCACAAAGTTACAAAGTTACGCGCATGTGTGGAAACTGCACAATGCACACTAGTAAAACAGCCATTTTTTGAATTTTTTTCACCAAATTTGCAACACAGGCTTTTTGAGAGCCCCCCTCATGAACAGTGGCACTGTCATTTCGTTAATCGGTCCCAAAAGGTGATTCCACGCAGTGACCGCAAAATCACCTTTCTGGACCAAATAATGCCATGACAGTGACTGACTTCATGAGGAGGGGTCCCAATAACTCCATGTTGAAAATTTGGCGCAAAAATTCCAAAAAATGGCAGAGATATGCACCAAAGTTGAAAAACCCCTGTTTATGCCATTATACAGCTTACCAGCATTTCTTCCGTTCGTGGTCGGCTTTGAAGAGTGCAGACGTGTTCCCAGTCCACAGAAGATCATCACGCCAGACTCTGCAGGTAAGTATGGGGTGAGGGGTGTGTGTGGGGAGGTGGGGTACACAGAGGGTGGGTGCAAGTTGAGGGAGGAAGCAGGACAGACTGCGAGGGACCATTTTCTGATTTACCAGTTTAAAAAAAAAACATTGTGAGACTTTTTTTTTATGGGGCATTTGGCAAGCTGGAGTGGGCTCCCAGCATGCCACCTAGTGTTTTGGGGGTGCTGTAGCCAATGGGGACTGGGGCACCCCATCAGCACATATCATGGCGAAGGGGGGCAAGCTGGTGGGATTGGGCACTCCTCACACAACAAATGGGGGCATTATGCCAATGGGAGTGGCTCCTTCTTCAGCAAATTAAACTGGGAAGGAGGACTAAAGCTGACGGGATTGGGCTCCCCTGTTGGCAAAGAAGGACTCTTGGGGTGGTGCATGATGCCGGATTGGGCACCCCTCGGCACTCGTGTGAAATGGGAGGGGCATGCATGCCGAGCCCGAGTGCTCCCCATCGTCAAATGAAGTGGGTCGGGGCATGCCGACAGGGGGATTGGGCACCCCTGAAGTTGGTGTTCTGTGCGGCAGCAGTCAATGCCACCATGTTCATTGAACTGCTTCACCAAGAAAGGCATGCTGCTGCATGATGAACTTGGCTAATAATAATAATAGAAAACAAGCATTCTTGCTGTCCCTCTAAAAATGAAAGATTTAAGGAACCCATTAAGATACTATAAAAACAGCACAGAGCTCCATTGAAGACTGCAGCAAATAACACTCAATACAGATCTGGGGTCAGAAAAATTACTTTAAGGCAATCAGTAGTAGCATACAATGCAAATAAATATTTTATAACACAGTGCCCCAAGCTCTCCAGACAGGAGGCAATAGAGGTCCACTCCAAACAAGCATTTTCAGCTACCTTGTGAATAGCTGCCAGTTCCGGGTCCTGTGCGGTGTTCCATTCAGGAGCTGAGTGGTGAAATGGAGGAACCTTGTGAACAGCTGTCGGTTCCAGTTCCTGTGTGGTGCTCTGTTGCATAATGAGTTGATATGATGAGTGATAATGAGTTAGAAACTCCTCAAGTTTCTGCACAACAGTCTGGGTTCAGGTGGCAAAAATCCATACATACCAGTTGCATAGGTTCACTGGTTTTAATGTTCACAAGTGGCACAGCTTTTTGGGGCAAGACCTTTCTCTGGACACACCTGGCACAATTCTTACAGTGCTGTTTCACATCGGATCCCATTCTGGGCAAATAGAATTGGCTTTGTACAAGGTTCAGGGTGTGCTCGAACCCAAAGTGCCCCATGTCATCCTGAAATGCTCTTGTGACACTTGGACAGCTGGTTTTGACTACATTATGATTTTTGCAATATGAAATATGTAGTGGAATTGTCTGGCAGGAGAAAAATGACTGAAATATGTGTATATATATACAGTATATATACAAAACAGGAAGTCCCATCAAGGTATTGAATTCTGTGACTCCAGCAAGACCCATTGTCCAAATGATGGCATATATATATATATATATATTTTTTTATATATCCTGAAAGGGAGGAGCTAGATGATGATATAATGAAGAGGGATGAAACACAACATTTTTAAACTGTAGTCTGTATTCCATTGATACACATTCATATACTTGGACTGAGAGAAGAAACATCTAAGAGCACTGAAAGATTATAAGAAATACCTTAGATAAATAAGTCTAATGGTTGGTAGGAATTTTGCACTTTTAAACCTGTTTTGTTTTTAAGATTGCATGCGTTGGGATATGTTGTTCTATATTTACTGTTTACCTATTATCTATTTTAAAGTAAAGATATATGTTTTAAAAACAGAAACTGCCTGGTGTGCCTTGAAACTTCTTTTTTTTTTTATAAGTGAAGCTTAGATGGTTAAAGTTGACACTGTGCTTAAGCTTATTGGGATACCAAATTGGAAAAACAGGTAAGAGTTTCTATAAGGTCTTGCATAGAGTTTTAAGGGTTCATTTTGTAATACCTGGTTGGGTGCCCATGGCAAAAGATATCTAGCATTTCCCCGAAGAGCAGAATTATCTGAGCCTGTACATTGGGTACACTAGCAAGAGGTTAACAGTTTGAATCCCTCCAGAACTCGAGACCAAAGTTTGATTCAAACCCACAAAACAGACAGGAGGGTTACCCTGCTCTGTTAACTGTTCACAATACTACGCTCAGAGGTTGGCATTTTGGGAGTAGAGGACTGACCTGCTGAGTGGGGTTGTGACAGATTGGTTGGCATCGGTGAGATAATTTTCGTATTATAAGCTTTATTGTTCAGTGTGTCAGCTTGAGACTGTTCAACTCACTTGAAAAAAAAGAAAGGCAATGTTTTATTTTAAAAGGAAACATAACTATATCCATTGGCTTACAGTCAAGTTCCTACCCGTTTTATTTTATTTTCTAAAGTGCCAGTCAGAGTAGCAGTAGTTAGGGAAGATGGCTTCCAACTACAGCAGGCACACTGTAGACTACTTAAAGCAGTTGTACGGGGCAGAGGAGTCCCATTTGAGATGAAAGCCACAAAGCAGAACCTCGTGGATGCCCTGATGGTAGCAGATACCCAGAGCGTAGAGTCACAGACAGTGACTGTAAGGGACCAAACCTTGACTGTGGAAGGGCTAGTGGCCAGTGCAGGGTCCAGATCTGATGAGGAGGACAACAGGTCCAGTGCCAGTGAAGGGCCACAGCAGCAGGGGAAGGTCACCAGTATCCTGGATCCAGAAGTACTCAAGCTGCAAATTGAGTTGAGCAGGTTGGAGCTGGAGTTCCAGAGGGAGGCAGAGTGAGAACGCCGTGAGGCAGAGCAAGAACGCTGAGAGACAGAGCAAGAACAGAGAGATGCAGACTGTGAGGAGCGTGAGCACCAGTGAGGTGCAGAGGAGAAGAGGGAGCGAGAATGCTGAGACACAGACTGTGAGGTGTTTGAGCGCCAGAGGCAACATGAACTGGAGAAGCTATGACTCCAACCACCAGCACCAGAGCAGGTAAGTGGCTTGGGTTTAACTGGGACTACAGGACTGGGTTACAAATTGAATTCCAAATTGATCACCAAATTAAAGAGGGGGAGGATATGGATGCCTTTATAAATTCTTTTGAAAAAGTTTGTATTCAGGCTAAAATTCCTAGGGAGTCATGGAGCATCCAGTTATCCCCGTTATTTACCGGGGAAGCTCGGGATGCATTGGGTCAAAAGGACAATGAGGACAGTGATGATTACAGCAAGCTTAAAGCTGCACTGTTAAAGAAATTTGAATTAACTGCCTAATCATACAGAGCTAAATTCCTTAAGCTCAGGAGAAGCCCTGACATGCGCTAAGAGGAGCTAGCCACGAAACAATGTCATTTTTTAAAACGTTGGTGGGAAGGAATTGAAGCCAACTCTGTTGATAAAATTGAAAATGTGATTTTGTTAGAACAGTTTTATTGGGCATGTCCAGCAGAGCTGAAAACCTGGCTGGAGGACCGAGATCCCAAAACAGTGCAAGAGGCTGCTGAAATCTCTGACCGCTATACCAAAAGCAGACCTGCTCTGAGAGCAAATGGGGTGGGCAGGGCAGTGCAGAAAGGGAAAAGCGCGCCTTCAGGGCAGATAAAACTCTCACTGCCTCCACCAAAACCAGTTAGCCCCAGGTTTCAGAGAAAAGATTTCTCTGAAAAGAGAAGTGAATGTTGGTTTTGTAAAGAAACTGGGCATATTGCCAGACAGTGTCCCAAAAGAATGAGCAATAATATGCAGAATGGTACTAGAAAAGAAGTGGGTTGTTTGTGTATCCCTGGAAGCATGCCAATGAACATGAGGGAACACATGCACCCAGTCATGGTGAACGGTGTACAGACGCAAGGGTTAAGGGACACAGGGACATCCTTGACCTTGGTAAAGGGGGATCTAGTAGAGCCTGCACAGAGCTGCACCCAATAAATATGTCACCGTACAAGGCTTTGCTGGTGGGGAGACAACATTGCCCCTCGCTAGTGTTCTTCTAGACTAGGGTGAAACAGGGGAAACTGTGCAACAGTTGGCTGTAGCCAAAACCTTAGCAGTGGATGTGATCCTGGGTAATAACCTCAAACAGGGAATGGTATGTGCAGTTACCCATAGCCAAGCAGCAAGGGAAAATGGTAGTTCCCTGAAACCAACGGGAACAATTGTAAAGACAACTGGGAGGCTGGTTCCCCAGCCTGTATCTCCTGAGATGGGGACTAATGAAGAGGGGGTAGAAACTTCCTAAGTAGCAAGTAACCACACAGCTACAGAGGGTTACTCTGAAGAGGGAGGGGTGACCCATTGTCAGAGGGTTGGGATTGACAGTGATCCTGAGTTCCCTGATGCTAGTGCTAGGGACCCTAGTTTAGCGACTGAAGGAGACCTGTCCCATAATGTAGGACTGTGTCAGGAGTTTGCTGCTGCTCAGAAGAGTGACCCTACACTAAAGAAGCTGAGGGCTTGGGCAGACTCTGACGGGGCACAGGGAGGTGATGGCAGACATAAGGTTTATTGGGAAAATGGGCTTATGTATACTCAGGCTGTGCAGACAGAGGGAGGGATGCTGAGCAGGCAGCTTGTCATTCCCCAGGGGTATCGTGAGCAGTTGCTCAAGATTGCACATGATATTCCCTTGTCTGGTCATCTGGGAATCACACGCACTACACAGCGGTTAGCCCAGAATTTCTATTGGCCTAACTTCACCCAGCAGGTGAAGGAGTATTGCAGGTCTTGTCACCAGTGCCAAGAAATAGAGAAGGCGGGCAAGAAAGCCCAAGCCGCCTTGATTCCATTGCCCATGGTGGAGGAGCTATTCCAGAGGGAGGGAATGGATATTGTGGGGCCTTTAAATACCCCCAGCTCCTCAGGGAAGAGATTCATCCTGACTGTGGTGGATTATGCCACCCGGTACCCAGAGGCAGTCTCCCTATCCTCACTGAGGACAGACAAAGTGGCAGATGCCTTACTTTGGGATTTTCTCCCATGTTGGGTTTCCGCAGGAGGTTATCATCGATTGAGGGGCTTCCTTCATGGCGGACCTGATGAAATGTTTATGGGAGAAGTGTGGGGTGGTGCAGAGAGTTAGATCTGATTTATTCAGGGGAATTGAACAAGGAAGGGGCATAATCAGGTTGATTGATTCTAAAACTGATCTTGTCAGGCAGTTATGCATGCACTTTTAGTCCCTGCACAGTCACACATTCTGGGTACCCCGTTGGAAGTAAGGTGGGCTAGTCTGGAACTTTGCCCGGGGTAGGCCAGCATCACAGGTGGTTGGGGCCCTGTGATGAAAAGAAAGACATGCACAACCACACACAATTTGTAATCCAGAGCCTGAAGGCTTAGTTCGTGAAAGGAAAAACAACAATGCAATCAGATGACAACACTTGAGATTTAGCTGTTGTTGCAGGGAGCTACCCTGATTGTTACTCATGCTACCAATACGAGACACAGGCTAGATGAAATGGAGACTGCAGGTTGATGACTGGTTTTGTCAGGAGAAGCAGAGCCCATATAAATCACCGAGGTGTCGTTCCTGTTCGAGATGGTTGAGCAGGGATCTGATCCCCAGGCGAGTCTCTCGTCAGTGATGGTTTCTGTGCCTGAAGTAGCTGACTGGGCCAGGTGGCAAGGCCCAGGCCAGGTGGAACAGTTCAGATTTCAAGTCTGGTAGTGCTGGATAAAGCTTCTAGCAAGCGTGGCACATTTACACAGTGGGGAACCAAATCACGACCCACTAACAGCACACAACACATTTATAGTAAAGCAATCACCATACCACAATGCAGAAGGCAGTCCGGCCGCAATAGCAGTGTCTCTGAGCAAAACCCAGAATTCTGTGGTAAATGGATGTCCTGACAGGCCGACCGCATACAGCAAATCTTCGGTCTTCTTCAGGTTCAAATCTGGTCACTCTGCAGTGGCTTTGTCACAGTCCAATTCGGATACAGTCCAACTGCTAAGCCTTTTAAACGATTCCCTCTCGAGGGACTGCAGGCCAAACTCAGCCTTTCCACCAATCTCCTGCATGAACTACGCAGGAGCTGCTGCTCGAATCACTCGAGCTGTTTTCTCTTCAAACTCTAACGCCAGACTGACTGACTGCAGCAGGCAGCTTGGGAATTTCCCTTCAATCCAAAAGGTTCTGGTTGGTTGATCCATCAGTCTGTCAAAGCAAGGGCTCACCCTCCAGGTCTGTTTTGGCTCCAAAATGTAAAAACTACAATTCCTACAGAAATTTGTTCCCACAAGACTCCTGGGGACATGCTCCTTTTTAGAGTCCTCAAAGGTACTGATTGATGTTGACTGGCAGTCCAAAACCAAAATGGTGGTGCAATACAGAAAGTTCATGCTGCAAAGAAGGCAGGTTAGACAAACTACAATACTATTGCTATTACAGCAGACAATCAGCAAACAGTTATAGATTCCAATAAAGCTCCCTCTGCGCAATTAGCGATGGCAGAAATAGGCAAAAGCACTGCGGCCCAGGCGGGACTTGAGCCTAGACACACTCAGCCGCCACCCAGAATAATTATACACTGCAAAACAGGCAGCTCTTAAAGAGACAGGCACAGAGGCGATTAGGCACTCTCATGCAGTTTCTTTTTAAACAGCTAAAACACAGGACACCAGCCTGGCAGAGGACATTTGGGCACAACCAAGGAAGGTTTTTAGGATCAACCATTTATAGGGAGATTACATTTAGATTATGGAGCCTAGACCAGGTAGTGAGGGCCTTGACCTTGTCAGGGTCGGCTTGGACTCCTTCTGTGGAAACAATATGCCCAACATATTTTACAGAGGGTTGACAGAATTGATATTTATCGATTGACACTTTGGGTCTGATTCTCGAAGCCCCCAGGGAGGCGCAAGGGGTTTGTGTCCCAGTGATTGGTGCGAAGTGCCCTATGCACCAAATGATGCTCCAGGAGTGATTCACAAAGGCAGCCTGTGCCTACTGCATGCAGCCTGCACCTAACAGGGCTTGTGCCACTCTTCTGCCACACACTGGGCTGTGGCATGGCACCAGGGACTTGCGGCAGATGCAGGCTGCCAAATACCCTGAATCATGATTCACAAAACTCCTCCGGTGGTAAAATTTCTAAGTACCGTTAGATCAGCCAGGGCTGGTTTAAGGGTACTTAGAAATTTCATCACCGGGAGAGTTGACCTGTTAGCAGCAATGTGCCATGGTCCCCCCTCCCCGTTGTCCCAAAGAAAAAAGGTATAGTACACTTCCTTGGTGGTCTAGTGGACTCCCAGATTCCTGAGTACCCTCATATAAATATATAAAGCCCCCTCCCTGGTGGACTAGCAGACCCCCTCTCTGATGTCCCCGTGAAGTATCTATTAATCATAAGACCCGGGTGGTCTGTTGGACCCCTTCCCCAATCCCCGATGTCCCCATGATGTTTTACTGTATAAAATTCCCTGGTGATGTAGCACCCAACCCCCAAAGCCCAGATCCCCGCTATGCCATAGTATGTACTGGTTGGTGGTATAGTGGCCCTCCACACCAGTAGGTATTGTCCCCCACCCTACTGTCCCCCATCCCTAGAACGGGCTGGTGATTGACACAGCCCAACCCTCACCACCATGGCTAGCTGCCGACTGAGCCATAAAGGAGCCCATACAGTATACAGTACACGCTCAGCGATTGACAACTGTCACTGAGCACATACCGTAGACAGTACCTGCACCTTTAGAGTTCAGTCAGCGACTGGCTGTGGTGGTGAGCAGTGGGCTGTGCCAATCAGCCCATTCTGGGGATGGGGGCAGCAGGGTGGGGGGGCCACTATACCACCAACCAGTACATACTATGGCATAATGGGGGTTCAAAGCTTTGGGGGGGACCTGCTAAATCACCAGGGATTTTGTATACAGTAAAACATCATGGAGACATTAGGGACTTTGCCACATGGCCGCCCATGGCTTGCTGCACCTAGTCCAGGTGTGCCCTCTGTTCGATACACTGCTAAGGTTGCCGCAAGCCACTGGACTTTGCCACCAGGACCCTACCCAATCAAGAATCAGGTGCAGGGTCCCTGGCATTCTCAGGTTTGCCATAGCCCTAGATTGTCACACCTTGCAGTGATCTAAGGGCTTTTTAAGAATTGAGCCCTTTAAGTCCAAATTCTTCAAGTCTATCTGGAACCTTCATCAGACATTTTTCATATTCTTCTAGGGTGCATCCGAAAACAATCAGGTCATTCAGGTAGACTATTACTTGTAGCAAATTCATGTCTTTTCCATCAACCTCTGGAAAGTGGCCAGCACCCCCGAAATACCTTGTAGCATACATTCAAACTGATAAAATCCCAGAGGACAAATGAATGCAATTTTTTTGTCCTCTTCGGCCATGGGAATCTGGGAATACCCCCTTCGAAGATCCATTACAGAAAACTATTTACTGCTGGTGAGGCAGGCCAGAGCATCCACCACATGAGGTACAGTGTATTGATCTGTTGTAGTGTGCATGTTCAAAGTCCTGTAGTCAATACACAAATGGACAGCCTTGTTCTTCTTGTGGGCTACTGCAATGGGGGATGCATATAGGCTTCTGGATTAGCATATGATACCAGCAGCCACTAACTTTTGTAAGTGTTTACAAACATCTTCAACATCAGCTGGGGCTAGTTGTCAGGATCTCTCACTAAATGGTCTGCTGTCTATCAGTCTTATATGATGCTCTTCCCCTCAGGCATCTCCAACCTCCAATTCGCTTGTGGAAAAGACATTCACCCTCTCTGCTAACTTCTGTCTTAGTTGCCGCTTGTAAGATTCAGGCATGGGCGAGTCTCCAAAACTGAACAAGTTAGGATCAAGCTTTTCACTGGTGGTTTAGTTTGAAACAGCAAGTTATACTGCCTCTAATAAGTAGACATGTGCTAAGGTCCGTCTTTTCTGAATAGTCACTTCTTTGCCAGTCTCATTCCTCAACAGGACATTAATCTTCTGAACTCCAACAGATGTATGGGGGCTGGCACTGTCATCAAGGCACAGGTCAAGAAGCATAGGAAGACCAGGAGCAGTTGTAGAAATTTGCAAGTAATGTTTTATTATCAATAACAGTAAAATAAAAAATAAAGCATTTTCAGTGCAACTATTTACAGAGGCAGTACAGAGAAAACAAAGTCCTTCATCTGAGGGTATCTCTAATTCTAAATTTCAGTCTCAGTCTCTCCCTGTCTCTAGCAAAAGCATTACTGCTGATTTATAAGTCTGCCTGAGAACTCGTTAAGAGATATCCTGTTTTTCACAAATGTTCTTGTCAGTTTCTTTGCAAACAGAACAGGTTCCCAAGTTGGCCTCCTGCTGACAGCTCTGCAAAACAGTGTGCAAACAAGCCTGAGATGAGCTTAAACTGCATCTCAGGTTAGTCCCCTAAATTCCAAATAGCTTTTTGCAATGATTTCAACAGTATAACTATATACAGCTTCAAACAAAGGGATCCCAGTATCACTTACAGTTTCACACAAAGATTCACATATATTTTATAATCACAGATATGCAAGGAGGAAGAAAAGACAGAAACAGCAAATAAAAGCAGAGAGATAGCGAGAGGCGGAGAATCGCAAGACCATCAGAATGATCAGTTCCTAGGTCTTATGAGAACATTTGGTTGCACAACCAGACAGACAAGAGACAGAAAATGCGAGGATAGAACAGATTCTTGCATTTAACTCTTTCTGCCTGAAAAATGGGACAGGACCTTATTCAATACTGTTACATACCCCGCTTTAAGAGGGAACCTGTTTTAAAAAAATAGGTTTCCACAACTTTCTATTAATTCTCTTCTAACATTATCTTTTAACCTTTACAGTTCAGTACATATGCAGTATAGCAAACAGAGAAGTTCAAACTCACTTTTTTTTCAACTTTCAGAATTCTCAATTCCTGATCCATATCTTGACAGAAAATCAGCACTGACATTATCTTTCCCAGATTTTGCATCACTTTAAATTTAAATGACTGTAGTGCCAGGCACCACCGTGTGATTCTGGAATTTTTATCCTTCATTTGGATAAGCCAACACAGAGG
This sequence comes from Neoceratodus forsteri, assembly GCA_016271365.2. Classification (NCBI taxonomy): domain Eukaryota; kingdom Metazoa; phylum Chordata; order Ceratodontiformes; family Ceratodontidae; genus Neoceratodus; species Neoceratodus forsteri. The sequence continues at coordinate 1,010,536,552 of CM028129.1, read as the reverse complement.
ATTATGATCTGTTATAAGTACAAAGTCAGCTCCTAGCAAATAAAACTTAAGGGACTCCATGTGCTATCTGTAGTAACTCAGATCTATACTTTTGACGTATAATCATTTGTTCTGTCTGTTCCTGTTCCTGTGTCTGAGGTTTAACCCAAACTCTGTATGGTAACCCATTACATTTTTTAAACATTGGTTCCACCTGTTTTGGTTTCACCCACAGCTGCTTAAAATAACTCTGGAGAGAAACATCGTTAGCATGCTCTGAAACAAAATCACAATCAGTTATCAGTTTAGTTTCAGCATTTTCATACATTAACCCCCTTATGTCCATCAATCTTTTGTTGCCACGGTTTCTTCAGGTGCCTTCTTTCTTTTCTGAACTTCCAGATTATGGATTCATGCTCAAATGAGCCCAAATCAAAATCACCGAAAGGAAGAGTCCCCACCATCTGAGACTCTTTGTCTGAGAGCTTGTCATCACAGCTGCTGAAACATCAGGATCTACTCCCTCTGTGATTAACTCACTAAATCCTGGAAAGTCATTTCCACTAATCACAGGTACAGGTAACTTAGGTACTACCCCCACTTTCATTTGATGTGACCCCCCATTAATATTCGGAGTCACTTGGGTGGTGGGATAGTATCGAGTCTCCCCGTGGATGCAGATGACACCAATACCTGGTTCTTTTGCACAGTGTTTTCCCTGCACTTCAACATGCACTAGAGTCTGTCTGTCTCCTGAATCAATAAGTCACTTTATGCCATATCTCCCACCTTGACATCTGTTAAGTACTTGCCCCAGTTTGCTAAGGATAAATCTGCTATAGTATTATCCCCCTTATTATGGCAATTCCTTGCAATGTGACTTGGCTTATAACAGTTATAGCAAATACAGTTGTTAGGTGCAGACTTGTTACCCCACCAGAGTTCTTATCAGACCTGGAGTTAAATTAGTAAAAAGAGGGTCTTACCAGTGCATGGCTGTTACCTCACTGCTGTGACATCTGTCTGGCCATCTGATAGTCTTCAGCCAAATAAATGGTCTTTTCCCCATTTTTTGGTCGGTGTTCTTTTACCCAAAGCTGCATGTCTGTAGGAAGGATGTTGATGAACTGCTCCACTGCAAGTTTATCTATGAGCTGGGGTACTGTTTTGCCCCCTGGTTGGAGCCATTTAATAAGGTGTTCTCTAAATTGGGTGAAGGCTTCTTGAGGATTGTTGACTGAGTTGTACTTTAGAGACCAGAATCTTTCCCTGTAGGTCTCTTCTGAGATGTCATATCTTTTCAGGATTTTTCTTTTCACCAGGTCATAGGTTTCTGACTGTGCAATGTCCATATTGCTGTAGGCAAGTTGGACTTTACCTGTCAAGTAAGGGATGAGCCTGATGGCCCATTGCTGCTTTGGCCACTGGCAGACTGTGGCAACCCTTTCAAAAGTTGTCAGGTATGCTTCGATATCATCCAAGGGACACAACTTTGTAAGTTTAATGTCTTTTAAGTTGTTTGTGTCTTGTTGCGCTTCTGGGCCTGTGCCAGATCCTTCAGCTTTGATAGCTTGCAAGGCATCCAGCTATCACTGCTCCTGTCACTGCATCTCTTATTTTATCTGTGCCTCTGAATGTTGAATCTGTTTTTCTCTCTGCTGTCTCTCTTCTCTGTTTCTCCATTTAATTTTGTTGTATAGCCCACCATTTGAAAAAGGCAGTCAGGCGTTCAGGTGCTGTCACTGCCTCTTCTGTTTTTTTCCATCACTGGTGCTGGCTGTACAGTCTCAGCTTGGACTTCCATCTCTGCTAGTTTGGCTGCCACTCTTCTGGCAATGACTGCTTGGCTTGCTGCTGCAGAATCCATACCTTTCTGCTATGCTTCCCTAGTACTAGGTCTGGTACCCACGCACAAAACTCCTGGCTTACAGCTAACACAGCATAAATCCCACTCTGACACCATCTGTTGTTGAGGGACATGTCAGGAAGCATAGGATGACCAGGAGCAGTTGTAGAAATTTGCAAGTAACATTTCATTATCAATAACAGTAAAATATATATTTTTTTTCAGTATAACTATTTACAGAGGCAGTACACACAGAGAAAACAAAGTCCGGCATCCGAGGGTATCTCTCGTTCCAAGTTTCAGTCTCAGTCTCTCACTCTGTCTAGCAAAAACATTGCTGCTCATTTTATAAGTCCTTGCCTGGAAACTTGTTAAGAGACATCCTGTTTTTCATAAAATGTTCTTGTTAGTTTCTTTACAAATAGAACAAGGTCCCAAGCTGGCCTCCTGCTGACAGCTCTGCAAAAGAGTTTGCAAACAAGCCTGAGAGGAGCTCAAACTGCATCTCAGGTTAACCCCCTAAATTCCAAATAACTTTTTGCAATCATTTTAACAGTATAACTATATACATTTCAAACAAAGGGATCCCAGTATCACTTACATTTTCACACAAAGATTCACATATATTTTATAACTGCAGATACACAAGGGGGAAGAAAAGACAGAAACAGCAAATGAAGGCAGAGAGATAGCGAGAGGCGGAGAATCATGAGACCATCAGAGTCATCAGTTCCAAGGTCTCATGAGAACATTTAGTTGTGCAACCAGACAGATAAGAGACAGAAAAGGATAGGATAGAACAGATCCTTGCATTTAAAGAGCAGGTTTTCACTTCAAAAAAATTCCTCCCCCCTCCCCAATTCTGTAGCTTACCCTCCGGTTTAAAGATCCTTGTATGTGCAGCATTTATTCGTTTAATACATTTCTAGTATTATCACTCGTAAAAAACAGCATGGAGACCCGCAGCCAAAACACCCGTACTTCCTGACTACTAGGCACTCTCCCACACTCACACATTATGTGATGTCAGTCCTAGAATAGCACAGGGGTGTACCTCATAGGCTATAATGGGGCCGTATTTGGCATTCATTTTTAAACACTTATATGTGCTGGTTTTGAGAAAAGAAAGCCACCGCTCAACTAACAAGGTCCTTGTTAGTTGAGTGGTAATTTCTTTTCTCAAAACCAGCACATATAAGTGTTGAACCCAATGCCAAAACCGGCCCCATTATTTGCTAAGAGGCTACCATGCTATTCTAGACTGGTATCACACATAACTTCAGAACGGAAGTGCCTACTCTGTCAGAAGTATGGGTGTTTTGGCTGTGGGTCTCCATGCTGTTTTTTATGAGTGATAATACTAGAAATGTATTAAACAAATAAATGCTGCACATACAAGGATCTTTAAGCCGGAGGGTAAGCTACAAAATCAGGGAAGGGGGGAGGAATTTTTTTGAAGTGAAAACCTGCTCTTTAACTTTTTCTAGCTAACAAATGGGACAGGGCCTTATTTTAACCCTGTCATAGGCACCACCCCTCTCTGTACTAGCAGGCTATTTGGTCACTCACCATCAGAAGGTATGTCCACAATGTAAGCAGGGCTTCTGGCTGGTGACTCAAATTTTGTTTCCCCCATTGCCTGGCACTCAGCACCTGGAGGTAAAACCAAAGGATGAGAATATCTTCTATGAATCACTCCTAATCACTCTTCCTCAGTCTCTGTCTTACCAGAAACAGGCCTTTTCATATAGACACTTTGGATCCAATGGTGTGTCTGTAGGCTGTCTTTGGACTAGGACCCTCCATCTCTTGGCGTAGCTGAGCCAATTGCTGAAACATGTTAATGTTGGTACCAACTGATACTAGCATCTCACCTTTCATTCCTGTATTTGGACGCACCAAGGCAAGAGTTTGCATTAGAGCCTGGACCCCGACAACACTTTGTGGGAATTCTATTTGAATGGCAATGTACCCCTGATATAGGTAAGGCTGATTACTCACTGCCCAAACATCCAGTCTTTCCAAAGGTTGCAAAGGCACATGACTCAAATGTTTCTGGCACCAGTCTTCAAACACAACAGTCACTTGGGCACCACTATCAAGCAACACAGTGCAATCTACCCCTTCAGTCTTGGCTGGGACCCTGGCAGACAGTCCTATCAGTCCTTGGGGGATTTTGAGGTTAGTAACAGTAACGTTACGCTTTTTTTTCTGTTTCATGGCGCATTCTTGGTTCAGGATCCCAGTTTGCTCTTTCCCCAGGTCCCTCTAGCGATTCCCAACATGCTTTTCTTTCAACAGCTTTTGCACCACCAAAGCAAAATGCTCTTTTTTTTTACAATATCTCCTTGTGTGTCCATCTTCACAGCGGCAGTAGCAGAAAAATCCCATCACTACTAGCAGTGTTTCCTTTTTCAGGCTGTGGCACAGCAGACGTTTGCCCAAGTAGTATCCCTGACCCCCTGAGGATGGAAATGTCTCTCTGCATTAGTTCTCTGGAAGCCCTTAGCACAGCCACCTGTTCTATCAATTCTTTTATTTGTCTTTTCAAGTCCTCAGTTTTACTGGTGTCTCACCCTGTTGAGTGGTTTTCCAGAGGAGTCTATTTTTCTCAGAGGTGCTGCCATTGGACCTTGCTGTGCTGCTCTATTCTCTTTTTCTCAGACTTCATGCATCAATCCACCACTGGATGGAGGATTACTCAGTGGTGCCTCCAGTCACAACTTTATCAAAAGCATTTCTAAGTGTCCAGCTCCCTCTAGAACTTGCTCCAACCACAGCCTATTCATGTCTTGGGCAGTCACCCCTCCCTTACTGTAGGCTCTCTGTATTATTTGCTCAAGACATCTCAAGTATTCGGACAGCTTTTCACCTTCTCGATGCACTGTCCCTTGCAGCTTTTTCAAGACACATGTGCCACTGTCAGTACTCACGAATATGCATTCCAGTGTATTGAGGTACATCTGGGCAGTTGCACCAGGTTGAGTAGCTTGCAAAGCTCCAATGAAATCCATAGCCAATCCTTTCAAACTCTTCCATAGTCGACATCTCTTCCTAGCTTCAGGATTCTGGGGATCTTGTACAGTATCATAGGAGTGGCTTGACCATCCATGTTTCAAAGTCATCCTCTAAGGGGGGCATGGCCAGAGCGAGATGGCAGCTTGAATCAGGAGCTCTGTCACCATCCCTTGCAATCCCCTCTAAATTTCGCTCAATAGCCCTATTTATCAGCAATAGCAGACACATTATTCAGCGCTGATGTTGTCCTCACAAAAATTGGGGAAAAAACAAGCTAAAATTACATTTAAAGCCACACATTGTGAGTCATCTGCTAAAGGCCTGACTATGCCTGAATACTCTCCAAGAGCTACACAGGCAGCCCAATCAGATAGAAACCAACAGTTACCTGAAGTTGCCTCCGGGAGCGATAACCTTGAATCGACAGCAAACCAGATGATGGCAGAGGGCTATCAACATCTAGAAAGGCTGATTAAAGATTTTAAGTATGACCTAGGCACCAGGATGGAAGCTGGATTCGACAATGTCATGGCCCAAATCCAACATTTACAACAGGCTGTGAATTCCACATCGGAGCAAGTCGAATCTCACGAGAGGCACTTGGGGAACATGGAACAGCACATTAGTGAGCAAGAGGATGGAGTTTCCTCACAAATGACTGACCTAGCTAAAGCCCTCAGAGAGATAGAATACTTAAAGCAAACCATTGATGACCATGGAAAACGGGAGCGCTGCTGCAACATCAGAATAATTGGCCTCCCAGAGGGTTTGAAGGGGAAAGATTGCATCAAGTTCTTATGAAATTGGTTTAAAAATATCTTACAGATGCCTCAAAACAGCGCTTTGGAGATCCAAAGGGCACATTGATCTCCCGGACCGAAACCATCCCCAGATCAGATGCCAAGGCATATAATAGTCAAGTTTCTTCTGTATCAGGACAGAGTGCAGGTCTTGGATGCGGTGAGGAAGATGGGCGTCATCATGGAGCAGCAGAGACGAGTCAGTCTGCATCCGGATTATTCCAGACAGCTCCAACTCCAGCGACATGCGTTTGCTGAGGTAAGCCATCTGTTACATTCAATAAACTGCCCTTTTACACTCTCCTACCCGGCCTGGTTGATTGTTAGACCTCCAGGTGGAAACAGGAAAGCTTTCACTGATCCGGCAGCAGCTTTGGCGTATGTCCGGGAGTTGGAAAAACAAAAAGCGGCTTGAATTCACCACAGAAGCCTAGCTTGAAGGTACTTTTTAATGTAGATGGGGGGGGGAGGGCGCAATTCTCCGATCCACAACTCCAATCGAGGCCTATAAGGGCTGGATTCGGGGGCTCCCTGTTCCCCTGCCTCTCGGTCTGTTCCTTGAGGGCATCGAAATAGGGCAGAGATATTAAAGGAAGCAAATGGAATTAGAATCAGGACTCTGTATGGACAGTGGACAGAATTGTTATGTGCCTTTATTTACTCTTTCTGTGTTTACCATTCAGAGTTTCAGGTTGTTTTGAATTTTAAATGAGTTATGTCGCTGAAGGGTAAAATATATCAGCCAAAGGTCTGAAGTAAATATCCTAGGGGCTTTGAGTATTAGTACTTAGCGGGGAATTGGCTGTGAAGAGATATGTTTCTTTTAACCCCTTATCGAGGGGCCAAACATGGAGGTTATTTTTCTTCCTAATACAGTAAGAGCACTTGAGGTAACGCAGTAACACTCATTTTAATGGGATGACCTACTCCTAAATAAGCTGCAGTAGGGGGCATAGACTCTAAAGGAACATTCATGAGGACTAAGTTTTTTCTCTTTTATTTGCTAACTTTCTAATTTTAACCTTAGTTCTAAGTTCTTCAGAATTTTCTAAAAACTGCCTTAGAGTGGTAGAGAAGGTGAAGTAACCTCCCAAGAATCTACTCTCCCCTGCAGTTAATTAAGTTCTCATTTTAAAGGGGGAAATTAACCCTGTTTTAAGTGATTTTTGTTATAGAAAGGTTGCAAGAGATGGATGCTCAATCCACGAAAAGAAGAGGGAAGTTTTTACTTTTAGGATCCCTGTATTGGGAGAAGGGGGGATTTAGGGGTGTTATTTTGATGTTAAATAAATTAGAAGGGAGGAGTGGGGAGTTGGGGGTTTCTCTTAGCTACCTAGAGTCAAATAGTTGGTTGCACCATGTTGGGGGGGAGGAAATGAAGGTTAGCTCAAGAGTTTCATAAAAAAACAAAAAAACTTTTCAGCAGTGAAGGGAAATTTGAAACTTTGGTACAAAGGTGGACTAGGCATGCAATACTAAATGTGATGTTTGGTAAATATGGCTAAGATCAGATTGGTTACATGGAACATTAATGGGCTTCGAACTGTGGTTAAAAGGAAGTGGGTGTTGACCCAGATAAAAAACAAAATGAAAGGGGACATTGTATTTCTGCAGGAGCTTCACTCTACCAGAGAAGAACTAGAAGGGTTACGTCATTCATTGGGGGGGCATGTTTTGCGACTCTCCCTTCACTTCTAAAGCCCAAGGCATTGCTGTTTGGATCAGGCCCGGTTTCTCTCATAAGGTTCTCTCCTCAGTGATGGATCCCCAAGGGAGGTACATCATAGTAGTGGTTGAGATGGGAGGCACCCCTACAACATTAGTTTCAGTCTACAGACCAAATATAGATTCATCAGAATTTTTTACACATTTGAAAACCACGCTGGCACCCTTCCCAGACGATATAATTATGGGGGGAGATATGAACACGTATAGAGACCCTCAATTAGACTATTCAGGGGTGAGGAGGAGCCCAGGTCCTAGGAGTGCTAACACGCTCCATTACATGATGGAAGGGAGATCTCTGCAGGAAGCTTGGAGAGTTTGTCATCCCTCCACCAGAGAATACTCGTTCTACACTCATGCCCATATATTGTATATCAGGTTAAATTACCTATTTCTAACAAAATCTAGGTTAGGAGACATAGTAGAGGCAACTTATGGACTGATGCTCATTTCGGATCATGCCCCTTTACAGGTGGTATTGAAGGGGAGGGAGAGACCTAAAACAAGCCCCCTTTGATGTATGGACCCTAATCTTTTAGTAGACCCAAAATTTCTCCAGCAACTAAAACTACGTGTTGCTGACTTTCTTATACTGAACAGGTCTGGGGACACAGATGTTAGGACTATTTGGGAAGCACTTAAGGGCATTCATCCGGGGTGAGACCATTTCCTATTCATCTTATAAGAAGAAGTCAAACCTTAAAAGGAACAAGACTTAGAAAGTCAAATTCAAAAACTAGAGAGGGAACTAATAGTTTTGCAAGATAAGTCCAAGTTATCAGAACTACAAGTGTTGAAAAGTGAGTTGAATCAAATCTCCACCCAAAATATAGAGAGAGCCCTTATTTTAACTAAATCCTATTCATATTTTGAAGGGGATAAAGTTGGTAAGTGGCTGGCAGGCATGGTTAAATGGCAAAGAATGGAGAGAACAATTTTGGGTGTGGAAGTGGAAGGGGGTGGGGTTACTTATGATCAACAAAAAATTCATGATATGTTTAAATCCTACTACTCTCATTTGTATTCTACTGAGTTCCCACAGGGAGCTAACACAGAAGAATTTCTAAAAGATGTTAAACTTACCTGGGGTCGAAGTGCATGATATGGAAAAGCTGGACTCCCCTATAACCATAGAAGAATTAAAAGGTGGTGGTATGGAAAACTAAGAGGGGGAAGGCCCCAGACCCCAATGCCATCCAGGCTGAGATTTATAAACTGCTCTGGGAGGAGTTGGGGCAATTGATGAAGGAAATGATAAAGGAAAGCCTGGAGAAGGGAGCACTGCCCCCCTCGCAGTGCCTTGCCACCATTACAATTTTGCCAAAGGTGGGGAAGAATCCTCTTCTGTGTTCATCCTATCGCCCAATATCTTTGCTTAATGCAGATTATAACATTTTAGCAAAGTTATTGGTGAATAGGCTGGAGGATCTTCTCCCCAAACTTGTTCACCCAGATCAGGGAGGTTTTGTGAAGGGTAGTCAGGTCGAACACAATATTCGGCGTGTCTTGAACATCATACACAAATGGCCCAGGGGGTACGGGGGGGCCTTTTGACATTAGACACAGAGAAGGCCTTTGACAGCATCGAATGGTCCTTTATGATGGCAGTTTTTTCGGAAGTTTGGCCTGAGCCCACTTATGATGAAATGGTTGGGGGTGTTGTATAGGTCACCTAGTGCTCAAATCCTCACTAATAATACTATTTCTTCCCCTTTTGCCCTAACAAGAGGTACAAGACAGGGTTGCCCCCTTTCCCCCTTAATACATATTCTTACAATCGAAGCTTTGGCACAAAGTGTTAGATCTAATGCCTGAATTAAGGGGTTTCAGTGGAAGGGACTGAAACATGTAATATCACTCTTCGCAGATGATGTACATCTTTTTATAAACTCTCCACGGGAGTCAATGGTGGAGTTGGCCCAGCTTTTTGAGAGATATGGCCCACTCTCAGGACATAAGATTAATTGGAGTAAGTGTGAGTGGATGCCCTTGGGGAGAAGAAGGGGGGCCTATTACGATTGCTCAGACTTTGGTTCAACCGACTAAACCTTTAAAATACTTGGGCATCCAGATTCCATCCAAACTTTTCTCCCTGGTTAAAATAAACATGAAGGGCTTGATATCTAAAATAAAAGATGATTGTACAACTTGGAGGGCTTTGCCACTGACTCTTTTGGGGAGCGTGAACTTGATTAAAATGTCTGTGTTGCCTCAATTTTTATATCTATTTCAGGCAGTGCCTTTGAAAATCCCACTTAAATATTTTAAAAGTCTTGAAGGTGCTATCACACAATTACTTTGGAATAATAAGAGACCCAGGATTAAAAAATCACTTTTGTGGTTGCCTGAGAGGAGGGGTGGTCTGGGACTTCCAAGTGTGCGACATTACTGGGTGACAGCTCAGGTGGCCCATATTCAAGACATATTAAAAAATCCTGAAGAACAACTGGTCTGGGTGAAAATGGAGGATTCTAAGAGGTCCTCTTTATATCATGATAATTTGGCACTATGTGGGAGAGTGAATCCATTAAGTAATCCTCCTAATCCTTGTATGGGGACCATGGTGAAAGCTTGGAAGTTGGCCCATTAGATGATTGGGGTGAGTGAGGGCTTATCCCCTGAAAGCTCCATCGGCTAATACAACAAGAGGGTGGACCTTTTCTTTGAGATATACTTATGTTAAAGTGCTGGTTTCATAAGGGGGTCTCCTTGATACAACATGTATTAAGGGAGGGGAAACTTTGCTCTTTTGCGGACTTGGTGGTAGACAAAAATCTCAGTAATTCTCACCTACACCTGTATACTAAACTTAAAGAAGCATTCAAGGGGTTATGTGATAGAATAGACTGGGGGGGCGGGAAGAGGTCACGTTCACCATTGAAGGAGATGTTCTGGGGGCAATCTGGTGATCCCTCTTTTAAACCACTGAGAAGATGGTATAAAATGCTGATAGGAGCCCTCCTGGATCATATGACAGCCATAAAAGACAGGTGGGAGGCTGACATACATCCAGATGGATTGACCAGAGGGGACTGGATAGGCATTTTAACTAACAGACTTAGATGTTTGGTGAATAATAGGGCGAAGGCTATTCAATATAAAATTCTGCACAGAACGTATCACACCCCCTGGTTGGCCCATATAATAAACCCGAGTGACTCTCCACTTTGCCCTAAGTGCCAAGGACATAATGGTACATTTTAACACATGGTATGGCAATGTAATCGCGTTCAGAATTTCTGGACAAGAGTGCAAGAAATTCTTTCCAGATTAGTGGGAGTCCCCCCCAGGCTGGACCTGGTGGAGATATTGCTAGGCCTCCCTCCAGGTGACCCGGGTGGGATGTTAAAACATAAAAAAATCCTTATATAGCCCTATGGAGATTAGGCAATGCTATGGGTTTGAAAGTATTAGCCACTCATTGCAGGCTCAATTCCATTCCTACGATATCTGAATGGGTCAATACCCTCCTGGATTGCATGAAGTATGAAAGAATACAATATACAGTTAGATGTCAGTTGAGTAAATTCTTGGATATGTGGACCCCAGTAGAGGAGGCTTTGACTCAACCTTGGTTTTCAGGCTTTTAATGGTCCCCTTCTACACATCTGGGAGGTCAGATATATGAACTTATATTTATCCAAGTTCCAAAGGAGTAATAAAGTTGAAATCTGATGATTAGAATGGGGTTATAGGGTTTATAAGATAACATATGACTTTAAATTGTGAATTGACTTTTATTTCTTTTAGAGCTCAGGAAGTTCCGTATTGTAAATAACGCATTGATGAAGTCATATTAGCAACAGATATGGTTTGTAAAAGATTCAGAAAGTATGTCCTGACTGTATAACCATTTCAGACGATAACTTGTAATTATCAAAAAAAAAAAATCATCCTCGCCAGGTGGCACTGGTTTTCTCCCAGAGAAGAGCTTTAATCTCAGATAGGACCCTGTACCTCTCCCCAGTGCCCAAGCAAAAAACCAAGCTGGGGGGTGATCAGGCGGGCAACACTGTCAACTTTATACAGTTCTTGCATGTCTTGGGGAGTCTTCCCCACTGACTTCAACCACAGTTCAAATTTCACTTTAAATTCATCAGCATCTGAAAGGCCCTTGGTCGTTTCCTTGCCACTGTCATGAGTCACTATGGTCCAGGAGGACCCACTCCTCCACAGGAAAAGGGTGGCGGGTAGCTTGGCAACATCAATTTCAGTATCACTCTTGATTAAAGCACTCACACATTTTTAGTACAGTCATACCTTAGTCCTTGAACCTTTAAATTGTCAAAACATTCCAATGCCAGCAGTTTATCAATAACTGTAGCTCTTTCAAACCTTTCTGAAATGCCAGTCACTAAGAGGGATTTTTTATAGTCCAATTGCTCCCCTCGGCACCTGTCTTCTACAGTAAGTCTTGGAGTGCCATTTCACCTTTGCGAAAGATTCAGGGGCAGTTCTGTGGAACAATCTTTCTGCTTTTCAGGACTCTGTTTTGAGGGCTACTCATGTGGGGTGTGGGAGGATCCCAGTTATGCCTCCACATGAAAGGGGGGGTCCTTATGTCATGCTCAGCCAGTGCTACCTCACACACCGACCTACCTTGGGGTTGGCCTGGGTTCTTTTGGGTGCAGCATACAAACAAACTACCAGGAACAGATTTTGGTGCCTCCACCTGGAGCAGGGATATATAAAGACTACTCAATGTGGCCCTAACCTCATCCCAGGAACAAATATTAGTTTCCTTCCCACACACACCGTTAAACTGTCACCACACAGTATTAATGCACACAAAGCAATAACCATGAAACAGTATTATAAAGTGAACCAACCTACTATTTATTATGGGTGAGGGGAATAACTCAGCATAAAAACAAACACTTTTGTTGTCTACAGTTGTCTCCCACACAGTCCCAGCACCACCCCATTGATGCAGCCTCCCCACCCCACCCTCATGGCTGTAAAGATAGTTAATGTCTGTTAAAGTGGGTACCTCACTGGGTTGCAGGTGGCCAACCAGATTACATAAGGTTGAAGGCAATTCAGGATACAGAGGAAACAAATGTGTTTTAAACCTGAATGGGGAAAACTTGATAAGGGCACCCAAAATAGCTGGCAAACATGTGTAAAACCAATATTTTTAGAAATCTTCTGCTTGGGCATTTCCTACAGATTACACAAGTCCTGCCCAGGACCCCCTTTATATCAAGCTAAACTAACTAACTAACATTGAAAAGAACTCCTTGGGGCCACAGCCCAGAGGTACTCTCAGTTTGTTGACAGCCTCTGGGGGTGCTGAGGTAGGATAAGGGTTGGCGGTACCACTCTAATTACAGCAGACAGTCTCTCAGGGAACAACAGAAACATAGAAACATAGACTTTGATGGCAGATAAGGACCGCTTGGCCCATCTAGTCTGCCCATTTCCCTACCTACAGGATAGGTCACAGATCCTAGTTAACCAACAGCCTGGTTGAGGTCCAGCGGGTTGAAGTTGAATTCTGGAAAGACAGAGGTGATGGTTGTGGATCCAGGTCGCCGGATAGGGGGATGCGGACAGATCATCCCTCAGGTTTATTCCTGGGGGCGGTTGAGCTTCCTATCTCTGAACAGGTGTGTAACCTAGGGGTAATTCTTGACGATCGGTTGACGCTGCGTGCACAAGTATCGGCGGTCGTTAAGCTATCCTTTTACCATTTTAGGAATATCGCTAGGATTAAGCACCTTGTTCCGTCTGGAGACCTACCTATGTTGATCCACGCCTTTGTGACCTCGCGCCTGGACTACTGAAATTCCCTTTACTTTGGGCTTCCAGGGGTTGATATCCGCCGCATGCAGCTGGGGCAGAACTCCACGGCCCGGTTGTTAACTGGGATGCCTCGTTCTTTCCATATTACTCTGGTGTTGCGGGGTCTGCACTGGCTGCTGGTTCAGTGGCAGATCTCCTTTAAAGTTGGCTTGCTGACTTTAAAGCCCTGCATGATCTGGGCCCTGACTACCTGAAAGAGCTTCTGGTGCCTTACATCCCGGAGCGACAGCTCCGCTCAGCCAATGAGGGGTTGCTAGAGATTCCAAGGGTAGTTTTGAAAACAACCGGCACCCAGGCTTTTGTATTTGCAGCACCGACCCTTTGGAATTCTCTACCGCATTGGATTAGAGAGTGCACGACGGTGGGGGATTTTAAAAAAAGCTCTGAAATCTTTTTTATGGAGAATAGCATTTGGGGAGGATACTGAATGGCCTGATCTTATTATTTATTATGTGGATGTCATTAATTATTTTACTCTATTTTATGATATGGGATTTGGATGTTTTTTAATGCCTGTTCTGTGCCTTGACTTTTTGAAAGACGCAATAAAAATAAAGATTATTATTATTATTATATTATTATTTTATTCCTACCCCCCACAAGAATTGCCTTATGTCTGTCCCATGCATTCTTGAATTCTCCACAGTTTTAGACCCCACAACCTCCTCAGGAAGGCTGTTCCATGCATCCACTACCTCTCTGTGAAATAATACTTTCCTCACATTGCCCCTGAACTGCCCCCTCTATTTTTAAATTGTGTCCCTTGTTCTTGCACGTCTCTTTTTCTGAAAGATGCTACCCTCTTGGACTTTGTTGATTCCACTGAGGTACTTAAAAGTTTCTATCATGTCCCCCCTCTCCCTTCTTTCCTCAAGGGTATACATATTAAGCTCCTTTAGTCTCTCCTCATATGGCTTCTCTTGCAGACCCTGCACCATTTTAGTTGCCCTCCTCTGGACTGCCTCTATCCTGTCTATGTCTTTGCGGAGATGGGGTCTGCAGAACTGGACACAGTACTCCAGATGGGGTCTCACCAACTGTCTGTACAGAGGGATAACAACTTCCTGTTTTCTGCTGCTGATGCCTCTCCCTATGCATCCCAGTATACCCCCAGCCCTCCCTACTGCCTTCTCACATTGCTTGCTAACCTTAAGGTCATCTGATTGATTACCCCAGGTCCCTTTCCTTTTTGTTGTTGTTACTACCTCCCCATTGTGTATTTTCTTCCCGGGTTCTTGTTTCCCAGGTGCATTATTTTGCACTTCTTTGCATTGAATCCTAGTTACCATACTTCTGACCATTCCTCCAACCTCGCCAAGTCCCTTCTCATCCTTTCCACGCCTCCTTGTGTATCAACCCTGTTGCAGATCTTTGTGTCATCTGCAAAGAGGCATACTTTTCCTTCCAGTCCCTCTGTAATGTCACTTATGAAGACATTAAAAAGGACTGGACCCAATACTGAACCTTGCGGTACCTGCACAAGTAACCCCTCTTTCTTCAGAGTGGACTCCATTTACAATTACCTTCTGTGTCCTGTTGTCCAGCCAATGTTTTACCCAGGCTACCACCCTGGGACCCACTCCCAGGCTGGTTAATTTGACTATTAATCTTGTGTGTGGGACTGTGTCAAATGCCTTGCTAAAGTCTAGGTAGGCCATGTCCACAGCCCCTCCCTGGTCTACTACTTTGGTCACCCAGTCAAAGAAATCTATTAGATTCGTTTAACATGACCTTCCCGCTGTGAACCCATGCTGCTTTGGGTCCTGTGCCCCACTGGCCTCTAGGTACTCAACTATTCTTTCCTTCAGAAGTGACTCCATCACTTTCCCTACCACAGAGGTCAGACTGACAGGTCTGTAGTTTCCTGCCTCTGTCTTGGTCCCACTTTTGTGAAGGGGAATCACATCTGCCTTCCTCCAGTCCTCGGGTACCAAACCATCCTCCCATGATTTATTAAAAAGAGTTGCCAGTGGTTTCACTAGTTCCCCCTTAATTCTTTTTAGAATTCTGGGGTGAATTCCATCAGGCCCATTGCTTTGTCCACCTTCAGTTTTAGGAGTTCTTGCAGAACCCTTTCTTCTGTGAAAGGACTGGGATCAACCTCCATCAAGAGTGCTTCTGTTAATTGGATTAGGCACTTCCCTCCTCCTTTGTGAGAATACTGAGCAGAAATATTCGCTCAGTATCCTGCTTTTTCACTGTCCCCTCTGCCCACCCACGTTCATTCTATTCAGCCTCACTATCCTTCCCTTTGTCTTTCTACGCCACTGATGTACCTATAAAAGGTTTTATCCCGTTCTTAACTGAGTTGGCTATCTTTTCCTCAGTTTGGGCCTTTGCTATTCTGACTTCCCTCCCTGCTTCCTTCTGCCTTAACTGGTACAGCTCTCTGTCCTGCTCTTTCTGTGTTTCCTTATACTTTGGAATGCTATCTTTTCTTCCTGACTTTCACAGCCACCCTCTTTGAGAACCATAGTGGCTTTTTTAATTTTGATTTGTTTATTTGCTTCACACAAAGGCTTGTTGCCTCTGTGATGGCAGTTTTGATGATTCCCCATTGTTGCTCCACACTCTTCTAGCCTGTTTGCTAGTGCTTTTCTGAGGCACTCTCCATCCTGCCAGAGTCAGCCCTCCTGAAGTCCAGTACCCCTACCTCTGTGTGGCTTGACTCTGTAGCTGAGTTTAACGTGAACCTATACTATTTGATGGTCACTTGTTCCCAGATGGCAACCCACTTAGATCTGAGATCTCTCACTGTCCCCATTTGAGAGTATGAGGTCTAAGATTGCTTCCCCATGAGTGGGTTCCTAACTAGCTGTCTCAGGGCCTGCCACCTGTAGGGCATCAAGAATGGCCCTGCTCTTGGATGTGGCTGCAGCAAATGTGCTCCAGTTAACATCTGGCATATTCAGGTCTCCATCAACAGTATCTCCCTTCGCTGCCATTCTAAGAATGCCTCTATCATATCCTTGTCCATTCCCTCCCCTGACATGGGGGTCTGTACACAACCCCTGTGCGGATTGTGGTGCCCTTTCCAGTCTCCAAGGTGACCCACAGTGCCTCCTCTCCTCCCTGTTTACTCTTTTGTTCAGTTGCTTTTATCCCTTCCTTTACATAGAGAGCTACTCCTGCCCTCTATGTACCCTGGTATGTTAACATCCCAGTCATGGTTCTCTGTGTACCATGTTTTTGTGACTGCTACAATATCCAGGCATCCCTCTTCCATCAAGGCCACCAGCTCAGGGAGCTTGTTGCCCAGACTATGGGCATTGGTACTCATTACCCTCCATTTCCTGATGGCCTTACTCCTTTTTGCCCCATCCCTGTCCTTCTTGCCTTTGTCACTTTCTCCATTTACCCCTGCCCTTCTCCCTATCAACACCTCTTTGTTGGTGTTTACCGCACTTACTACTGTGATTTGTGTTGGGGAGGTTAGGATTTCCCTGCTCCTTTCCAGTGCCTCCCCTCTTGGCTAGTTTAAATGCTTGCCAATGAAGTATTTAAACCTATCACCTAGGATCCTGGTTCCCCTCCTGGACAGATGCAACCCATCATGCCAGTATAGGCTTGCATCACTCCAGGTGGACCCCCAGTCCACAATGAAGCCAAATCCCTGAGCTCCACACCAGTTTTCAACCACTGATTGAATCCCATCGTGTGGAACACCTAGCCTCTCCTCACCATAGATGGGCAGCACCTCCTAGAAAGGTTACGTCGCGTGCTACTTGTCTAAGGCCCTCCCAATTCACAAACTCTTCCTGCACTTCTCTAATCCCTTTCTTAGCCAGGTCATTTGCCCCTAGGTGGACAGTGACATCAGCTCCTCCCTGTGCAGCTTCTACGGCAATCCTGAGGATTCGCTCCCTGTCCCTCAAGCCATGGTGCCAAGCAGGCCTGCCTCCCTCTCCCCTTCCTCCCCAGTCCTACATTCTAACAATGGAGTCCCCAGGAGTTGTTTCCTTCCCCTGTGGGGTCCCCTGCCACCCTCCTGTGGGTCTCCTTTGTGAAGGTTCCCAGCATCCTCCTTGGTCTCCACTGCGGGTGCCTTCATAAAGGAACCACACTTTGCCAGAATAGCATAGGAATTGTGGAGAGGTACAACTGGAGGGATGCACCTCTATTCCACCACCCTCACCCTCCCTGAGCCCACTGTCATCCAACTGCTCCTCTTTCTTGGCAACCTCTGAGGCAATGGCAGTGGCACTGGTGGTCCCTGGATGGAAGAGGAGGTCCCACAAATCCTGGCCAACTCAGTCTGGAGATGAGCAACTTCCTCCCTCAGCCCAGAGAGGTGCCTGCAGGTGGGACAACACTGCATCCTCCAGAACATCTTCCGGAAGACTGCTGATCCACAGCCACTGCACTGCACCACTCCCATCATGTCTTATTTCTGGCCCCTTAACTGTTTGCAATCCTTACTCTTTCCTCTGTTTTTCTCTCTCTCTCTCTCTCTCTCTCCTTACTTTCTGCCTGTGTGCCCTTTAAGCTCCTAATTGTCTTGTTCTGAGACAAGAATATCCTATATTTCTCAGTAGATCCCTTACTTGCTCAGAGGCAGACCTCCAGCAGCTAGAGGGGGCCGGAGAGCTACTCTTGCCCTTCTAGGATGGTGGGTCTTTGTGGCTCTGTGATCACTCACTTTCTGCTCCTAAACAGGAAGTTCCTGTTGTCAGTCAAATTCTGTGCCTATAAAAGTAGAACTAGCTTTGGGAGGGAAGGAGGCCAATATAGTCCCAGTAGAGAAGTCCAGTCACACAGCAGTCCTTTCTCCTGGTGTCTTCTGCCAAGCTGAACAGCTGCAGGCTGGAGATATTAAACAGGTGCTGCACTCTTCACCTATGACAGACCTTCCTCATTTTCACCCCTCAGGCCTTTCATTTCTTTGCCTGCCACGGATCTTTCTTTATCTTCGCCTCAAAGGCATTTCATTGTCTTCATCGCAAGGGCCTTTCATCAGCCCAGGGTACATGGACCACTTGAAGCCACTCTGGACGTCCTTGGGATACAGAAATTCTGCAGGAACTTAAACACAAATGGGCTTCTAATAATCTCTGGTTAACCCACTTAACTTTTACTCTGGGCTGGAAACAGTTCAAATCAGGTCACAGGCTTGCAAATTGGAAAACAGCAGTTCAAACAAATCCACTGGGAAAAAGAGTTAACAGTCCAATTGCTTTCCTTCTGGAACAAAAGGGCTTGAATGGCACTCTGCCTCAAGCTTCTTTGTGTCTTGGAGTGGCCTTTCATCACACAGGCTTGCCTACTGGCATATACAGCCCTCTAATACAGTCTCCTTCCCTCCAGTTTCTTGGCTGGGCTCCTCCCAGACCTAAGGTCACAGCTCCTTTATAGCCACCCCTAGCTCCCCCTCTCATTGGTCAGCATTTTCCCGGGCAGTGGAGGGTGCCTTCTAAGCCCCTCCCAAAAACCTTTGTGGCAGGGAGAACTACACAGAGGCTGCCATATTTGTTTACATTTTCCAGCCTGCTTTCTGCAGCCTCCCACATTATTTACAAGCCCCCACCCCCAGGGGAAGATACTCACTTGCTCTGTCCCTGCTCACTTTGATGAGGCCAAGGTAAAACCCATTTTGCCTGCAGGGAGCCCAGTTTAGCTGTCGGGGCTCCCAAAACAAGAAGCACCCATTTTGCACCTTTATGACACTGTGGGTGCTCATGCACTCCTCGCTCCTAATGTTCTCAGTCCCACTGCCCAAATGGGGACTGGGAAACCTTCCAACATTCACCTGGAGGCATTTTATAATTGAATCCTGACTCCACTGTCTGCCCTGGAGCCAGGACATCTTTTGCAATACAGTGGAATGGCCAAACAGTTTGAGGGAGTCACAGCTCCTTTAAGACCTGGCCATGCATTTGCAGCTGCAGCATGCACTGCTATATTTGTAACAGCATGCAGGCTGTCCTAGCAACCCCCAAAACAAGGGGCAACAATACTCTCCCCACCGGGTGCCTGAGGTGCACAACTCTTTAGGACCTCTGCCGCACTTTTCTATGGGGTCAAGGAACAGGATTATCAGGTGGCTGCTGCCACACGTGTCAGGGAAATCCTCTGGTCCTGTTTCCGGCAGCACATGGGACTGGAGGCAGAAACAGAACAACAGGGCATCAATGGGTCATAGCCCCTCAGGTAAGCCTCACATGGGGGTGGGAGGGCTTACACACACTATTTCAAATTCTCAGTTCATTTCCTGTTTAAACAGTGTTAAATCTTCTGCTTGTGTGCAGCTGTTCCTTTGGTTGTATGCTCAATTTTGACACTCCCTTGTTGCTTCCTGAAATAGGTGTTAATTGGCAATAATGCAGTCTGGCTAAAGGGGCATCCTGCTGAGAACAATAGTACAGAGAAAACAAAAAAAAAACACACACAATCAAGGACCAACACAGCACACTCTGGTAAAGTACTGAGCATTTTTATTTCCTAAAGTGCCATAACAGGGTATAACAAACACTCAACATTTCACACAATAGTACAGCTTACGTTAGTTAAATTGGAGCAGGTCACTCAAAAGGTGTTACACTAACAGTGAATCAGAAAATAAAGCTGCTGGAGAAATCCGAACTCCCAAAATATTCAAGAAAAGATCTGTCCAAGAAGTTTGGTGTCAGTGTTTCCAACGTGGGTC
Organism: Neoceratodus forsteri; assembly: GCA_016271365.2. NCBI lineage: Eukaryota > Metazoa > Chordata > Ceratodontiformes > Ceratodontidae > Neoceratodus > Neoceratodus forsteri. The sequence goes on along the minus strand of CM028129.1, from coordinate 1,010,516,736 downwards.
CTGTTCTAAAAAATAAAAAAACTCTGCTTGAGTACTGAGCTTGTAGTCACAACAGAGATAGAAAATGTAAATGGGAGGGGAAAGATGGCCACATGCATTAAGTGATCTTGCATTGGTTTACCCTTTCATGAGACCACGGAGTCCTGTTGTCTGGCACCTGATCTTGCTTGAGAAAGTAAAGCAGAGCTGCTGTTTTGCACTACTGACATCCAGGATTTCGAGCCAACATCTGGTTGGCTCTCCAGATGGAAAGAGTAACAAGCAAAGCTATGTTACCACTTTTTTAAAGCAAGAAACACCAAACAAAGAATAAAAGTATTGATTTGGTGTTTGTCTTATTTGTATGATCTGATATTTATTGTAACATCTTTTGGCTATTTAAACAAGCCTCGGGTCATGTATGAAAACGGGCTTTGGCTCATCACATTTACCTGGTTAAGAAGTTTAAATTAATTAATTAATTAATTAAATTGGAAACTTATAAGCAAACCCTTGTAACTGGCTCCATTATTTGTATTGCACTCCAGATGTGTGCCATTTTGGATATATGCACAGATGTTGGTCGTCGTGAGCATACACATATTGTACATCTGAAATCCACTGTCCATAGTCCAAGCACTCTCTGCCTGAAGAAGTACTTCAGCATAGCCTAGAGGTTAGAGCAATGAGCTGCTAATGAGCTTGGAACATCTGGCAGACCTGGGACTGATTCCCACAACCTCCACTTGCATACTGTGTGACTCTGAGCAAGTCAATTAACCTCCCCAGTGCTCCCAGGTCACCCCTGAAAATAGGCATTTGTGCCTAGTGGGCCTTACCCGGTTACCAAAGACTGAAAAAAATACTTCTCTACTTATTTCTTGTTATTATCTCTCCTTAATGTTTAGTTGCTTATTTAAAATGTGTATCCAGAAGTATTGTGGGATATCCCCAAGAGATGCGATAGCTCCTTTTCATGTGATTCACAAGATGCAGCAGTTTTTATAGACTGGTGTTACAGCACTGTATGTGCACTGCATATTGTTACATCATTTGCAGGGATTTTGTAAAGGTCATTCATTGATACGTGACAGATACATTCCAGTAGGATTAAAATGATTCACTGACAGCAATATTCAATACAAGCGAGGAAAAGGTAGGAAGAAAGCTGTAGTCCAAGCATTTGTATTCCATTTATGTGAACACAGTAGCTCCTCTACATTAACATTTTCTTTCATCTTTAAAAATCTTACAAGTCTGAAGCCCTATCCTCCTCATTCTTCTCTTCTGTGGAGTAAAAAGTCACAAGCTTTTAAAGTGTCTTAGCATAGCACATGTACACACACACACACACACACACACACACACACACACACACACACACACACACACACCCACTGATAATCTTCTCAGCTGCCCTCCTCTGTACCTTTTCTACTTCCTGGATGTCTTTTTGGTGATGTAGTAACCAGAACTGAACATGGTGCTTCATGGGCAGTCTTGCCATGGCCTTATATCAGAATGCTATCTTCTGAGTCTTTCTTTCAATACTTATAGAGATTTTTCCAGTTTCCAGCAAAACAAATTCACAACTGACATTAGCAAAACTCAGTTACAAAAATTCCCCCCAAAATTTGAATGTCATGACCTTTCATTATTCTGTACTTAAAACATTGTCAATAAAACAGAATCTTTAACCCTTAGATATCATCTGTTTATGTTTGTTACTCTTGCTGTTCATCATAATCCCCTGCCTATGACGTCACAACCTGTTGTCATGGAAATTATTCTGCTGTCACAAGAAAAGGATTGTGACTTCAGGGCAGGATGAGCAGCAGGACCCGAGTACGTTTAGGGGGCATAATGTCTGATTTCATGCAAATATCTTTAGTAAGAAAGAACAAAATGTCATAAAATTACATTTGGGAGGGATTTTTATGATTTAAGTCCTGCAAATGCCAACAGCATTTTTGTTTTGCAGGAAACTGGCACATCACTGTAATTGCAAACTGGTTCCTATTGCATATTAAACTGTACACTTTATACTGTATGTCAAAGTAGATATTTGTTCCTGAATATATAAACACCTATCAAACAGAACCACACGATTGTAAAATCTTGTGAAATATAATATCTATTCAGTGTCCGTGTTGCTTCATCAAAAGGTATCTCGCATACATTATCTAATAAATCTGGATATCCAAGGATCATCATGGTTGCATTTTTAATCTAATGCTGTTCAGTTTTACATGTTATCAATGACTGTACAGCATCACCAAATCAGATCACATTAAAGAGCCTGTTTATATTTTCAGAAATGATCTTCATACCTCTAAATGTTTCATATTTAACTGCACCTTAAACATGTATGTGAAACAGTTTATTTTGTGCTGCTTTCTTTTCTTGGACAGTATTCTGTACTGTTCATTTCATGGACAGTATTCTGTACTGTTCATTTCTTGGAACTAGTAATTTGGGAATTTTGGCTGTCAAGAGAAAACATTAAATGCTATTCTGCTTGCAAACCTGTATCTGTATAAAAAAACAAAAGTGAGAAATGAAGTCAGTTTTTAAAGTATTTTTAAAATAATACAGCTGTAATTATATGACACATATAAGTTACATGTAAACTCTGTAAGGTAACATGGTGTAGCACAGCCTAGAGTCAAATCTATGTGATATCCCTGACTGCAAAATTTTTTGAGCCAAACTCATATAATATGCCTGGCCAAATGATTCTCTTTTATAGTGGATCACATGTTTCAGAAGTCAAGTCTGTGTAAATTGTTGTTTTGCACATTCAATTTTGGTTTAGGATAACAAGTAGTTTCTCATTCAAAGAGAATCAGATATTCAGGGAGCTACATCTGGGGATTGCGTCATCCTCAGCCAGTCAGCTTAGAGATAGTTAAGCATGCTGCTTTATCACTACTAGTCAGCCTGTGCTGCATATCTGAGGAAATAGTTCTATGTGTGTGAGGTGAAAGTAATATATACAGGAGGTACTAGCTTGTCAATAATGGGAGGGCTTAGCCCAAGGTTCAATGTGGGGGAATAACTCCTCCAACATATATAATAAATACCAGCCTCTCCCAAGACTCCCAGAACCTCTCCCTCTAGCATTTGGAAAAGTTACCTGCATAGAGCTCCTGTGTGGTATGTGTACTGGCTTGCCTTTCCACTCCATTTTCTGTTTCCTTTGCTACTTCCCCTGTTGTTTTTTCCTGCTTTTATCCACCTCCTGTCTGCCTCTGTGCTGGTCTCGGCTTGGTTTCTGCGGGATTTTGTTCCTGTGTTCCTCCTGCTTGGTTAGTGTTTGTTTGGCCTTCAGCCGCTGTGTGCTTCCTCCTGTGCTTGTTTTTCTGTTTTTTTGTGTTTGCCTTTTGGTTTTGTCTTTTCTTTTGGGGTGTTTTGGTTGTACTTGTGTATGCTGTGTTATTCCAGTCTGCTGTTGTTGCCATTCCTTTCAGCATTCTCAAGTTCCTAATTGTCTACACCTGGCTGGCTCTTCTCAGCTTCTCACTGTGTGTTCTGTTGTTGTGTTTCAGCAGCTTGCTTTGGGTCTCTCAGCTGCCTACTTCCTGGAATTCAGTTCTCAAAATCCCCACTGCTGCTACTCTTTACTCATTTGCTTCATTCAGATCTATTCATTTGTAGCCTACCTGGGACCAAACTTGCTCAATTGTGTGCAAGCTCTATTTTAACTCAGCAGCCTTGCATTCCACTAGGGTTTCTTTATTGCTTACTTAACTCAGCCTTTCAATTATTTACTATGCATTTCCATACATAAGCCCTCAGTTTTCATACAGACCTTTTGGGGATTTCAATCTGTTCACATATGTTTATTTGTAGTCAGTGGGAGTTAAACCTGAGTCTACTACAATTCTATGTTACGTTCTCCATGGGATTTAACTCTGTTTAACTGCATTTGCATCAAGCAATTATTACTGTTGTTTTTTTTAGTATATTCTTGCCTCTGCCTACGTAGTGCCCAAGGGAAATTGGGAGCACCACAGAAAATAGGGGATCCTCAGAGATATGAGGGGTCAGACAGTTATGGGGACCCTGGCAGCTTAAAGAGGAACCCTTGAAAAGCTTTGGTGACCCTCTGAAACACAGAACAGGCCCAACTCCAGCAGACAGTCCTAGTAGTCTAAATTCAGGGTTTTAAAAGAAAACCATTTTTTTTCTTTCCTCCCCTGTCCCCCTGCTCAAGAACAACACCCAGCCAGCCAAACCAATTGGGCAACATTCCTGTCCCCAGTGGAGAAGGAAGCCAGGCTGAGCCCTCTCAGCCAATCCCTGTGGCTAGGGTAGATTCAAATCTGGAGATTTTTTTTTAAGCCACTGACCCAGCATCAGGAGGCTGACCTCTGGATGGAGGAGCCAATCCCCTGGCAGGTAGCCAGGACTGCCCCAGCCTAGGGTAGGCTCTGCCAGGCTGGAGGGAGGGGAGAAAGAGTTTGACAAGGGAGGGTAAAGGACAGCAAGGCAATGGATGTCGGCTTCCCTGTTAGGAGGTTGAAGCAAATCCCCTGGGTGCCTTTGGTGTAACTCCCTCCAGAAAATCCCCAGTAGCAGCCTCGGTTGGTTTTTGCAGAAATCTGCCATCTAGTCGGGTCCCCCAGTGTGTCGAGTCAGTTCATTTGGCTGGGAAACAGACCCAGTGCACCTTTGATGCATCAGTCTCCAGGAGAAGACGCCTTATCACTCCTTTCTGGTTGTGCACTCCCCAGAGTACAGAAGTCTTGGTTGAACTCCATGGGTGAGTAGGCTGTTGGCCAGCATTTCCTTTAATAATTAGTCCTAGCTAGACCTGCTCCAGCCAGGGGAAGGATTGTTTGTTTAGCAATTGTATTGCTGCACTGTGTAATTATTGTTTAGAATTGTTAAATTGCTTCCACTTTACCCCGGGTGGAGGAATGCTGCTACCTTGTCCAATTGTAGAGAGAGAGAGAGAGAAATAAGAACCAAAAAGGCAGAAGCTAGAGGGGTTCAAACCAAATAATTGTTGGACCAAGATTAAAGGTATTTGTGAACTCCTACCTTGAAAGAATCTCTGCTAGTTTAACTTATTCTAGGCAGTCTGTGAGCCATATAAAGAGACTTGGGCACTCCATCTTAGCCAAGAATCAAAGAAGTGCTAGGTAAATCCAGGTAAAAGTATTATTGGTGAGAATGTACATTTTCTGCTGAATTTCTATTTGTTTAGCTATAAGAAGCTAATTACTAAAAGCCTGGCAGAGCCTTATTGCATGCTTTGCTCAGAGTTCTAGGGTAATCTAAGCCCAAGTAATGGAAAAACGTAGTCCTTTGTCCATGTAGTAGAAGGGCGTGGCAGCCCATAGCTGGGATGGGGACACTTGGTACCCTGGCCTCCATATTCAGAAGGGGGGTGGGTCATCAAACTGTCTCAATGCCCATGAAGCAAACTGTATTTTCTTTATCTGCCTGCAATTTCCTGTTGCTTGCCTACCCCTTAGCTGTTCCTGATTTTCAGGGATGTCCCTGATTTTGCCTCAGAAATTTCTTCTGTCCCTCCTAAGTCTGGTATTTCTGGCATTAAAGAGTAGGGATTGGGATCACAGAATAATGCCAGCCATTGATGTTACAGTCTCATTCTCATTAAGAAAATGCTATTCACACTAAGAAACATGTGGTATACAACTTCTGGAACTAATATTATTGTTTTATCTGATGTGTTCCTGATTTTGGTCATTTGTCCCTGCCCTGTGATGAGGGAGATTAAGAGGTATGGTTGCCTGGACCCACTGCTTGCTGTGTCTGAACTGCTGTATTCTATCAGACTGTTTTAAATTATTGAACTGCTTACTGCTGACTGAACTGCTATATTCAATTGAGGGAGTTTAAATGACAGCACTGCCTTATTTTCTCAATTGTCCTGTGTGACTGCACTGCCCTGAGGAATTGATTACTGCACTTGCTTACCTCCTCTAGAAGACATTTGGGCCACCCCATCCCAAATGGCAGGGCTCTCAGTCACACAGGGGGGAACTGCCTTTCAGGTTTTTAATTTTTGTTCTGTTCCAGGCTCCTGCACACACCTCACACCTTATCCAGAAGTCTTCCAGTGTCTCTTCTTTGACCCAGGGAAGGTCCCGGGAAGCTCAGTATCACCTGCACCCACTTCCAATGACCACCAACAACTCCAAATGTTCACCATGACACCTCAGGTATGAGTTGCGGGTCATAAGTGGTAGCCAGCTGGTAGCTAGGGCCCACCAAAGTGAGTCAAATTAGGGGCCGCCCCAGCTCTAGCTCGAGGGTCTTAAGTCATCCAATGAACTCAGAGTGACGTTGCCCATTCTCCCAAATAGACATTGTCCTAAGGTGGCAACAGTACTGGTGGCCTATACCAAGGCCTTGCTGAGGATTGCCAGGCTCTGTGCCCCATTCCCTGAGGTGACATAAGTACCGGTGGCCCATGCAAGAGGCCACACCAAGGGTCACCACACTCTTGATTGTACTGCCCATAGGTGGTTCGTGTTCCAGTGATGCATCAAGAGGTCACATCGAAGATTGTAGGATTCTGAAGCTGCAGGGGTGAGGTGGTAAGGGTTGTGGGGACCTGCCCAGAGGTTGTCCAGTGGATCATCACAACCAGCATCCTTTCCTCAACTGGAGATCACCTGCCCGAGGTCACCACAGCCAACATCCCCAGAGGAGGTTCTCTTCCCCTACAACCTGGCATCAACATCCATCCTCGACCAGGCGCTGCCCTGCCGACATTGCCTCAGCGACGCCAGGAGTCTCCTTCTTCCCAGGGCCAGGAGGCCTACAGTGTTTGCCGGTTTTGGTTCACTGGGGATGCCCCATTTATGGCCTGTGTAGGAAGCGCTTCCTTAGGTTCACCCTCAGCAGTCGGCCGACCAAAATACTAGAAACCCAAGCTTGGTGCATCGGATTGCTACACCTTTAAGACTTGAATAACCTAGACTTTTGTAGGACATTAGTGGGGCCAGTTTGTGGTCCCAGTAACCTTATTCACTCTTTCTCATGTGTATAGTGTTAGTGAATGCTAAGCCTTTTCTGTGTGCTCTAACTGTGGCTAATAAACCTTGCATCTTGGCTCTAGAGTACGTCTCCAGCCTCTCCTTCCAGATTTATCTGGCATCACCCTAAGCTATAGGGATTCGAACCACCACAGCTTGTCCACCACAAAAACTTGGTGTAGTCGACAGGATCAGAGTCAACAAGGAGCCCAAACCTGGAGCAACACCAACCCAAGATGCCTTCAGATACTGAAGGAGCCACAGCATCATCCTCACCTTCAGTTCAACCACCCCCAATAATGATGCCTTATTACTTCGGGGCACCATGGCTACCAAGGTACACGCGGGACTGAAGCTCAGACACCTGCAGCCTCACCGACTTCTGTGCAAAGCTGCAGGCTATGTTCCATCTCTACCAAGTGCTAGAGCAACAGAGAGCTGGGAGGAGCTGCCAAATGGAAGTTGAAAGCTGGTCAGATGGACAAAAGGACACTGCTGAATGGATCCTGACCCGGCTAAGTGACATCTTTGACAAACGGGGTGTCTCAAACCTCAAAATGAAATTCTTCTCTCGCACACAGGTCCCCCAGGAGACACTGCGGGACTTTGCCTTGAGGCTTCAAGAGGCACACCAGGCCCTGCAAAAATGAGACCCAAGTGAGGACCATGACCCAAACCAAGTATTGATAGAGTGGTTCATCGAGGGAGCCTGGGGAGAGCCTCTACATCAGAAGTTGTGGATGTTGCACAGCCAAAACCCAGATGCAAAGTTTGTAGACTTCAAAGATGAAGCCATAGAAGTCCTAGACTCTGGACGACTTGAGGAAAAGATGGTGGCCTTCCAGCAGATGGCTGGTGTTGCCAGAGCCTTGGCCACTGGGGCTCCATTGTCTGAACCCTGCTCGTCTTGCAATACCTTTGCCAGATGGAGGGCAGAGAAAGAGTTCAGCCAGGAAAAAGAGTATCTACCAGATCAGCTAGAACATGACTCCTACCCCAGAGGGGATAGAGACAAAGTGTACCATTGGATCACTCAAGCCCAGGACTGGCCAAATGACCAGGCAAGAGACAGTACCAGAGAGATGTCCCACCAGCTGGAGGCCATGTCACAAAGACTAGCAGAAATTTGCTGAGTCGTACAAGACCTCCTGGGGAGCTGGGGCCAAGGGTATTCTATGGACCATCCCTGACACCCAGCAAGACCAGACCGAAGGAGTATGGGCCAGCGACCCACTGACCGGTTCGACAATCATGGATGACCTATCTGCAGATGCTGTGGCATCAGTAGCCATGTGGAATGACAGTGTATCCAGGAAGGAGAAGTTGCTGTGTCATTAAACTGGGTGTCCCCAAGGCAGTGGACCAACCCTAGGGAAGAAAGCTCCTAGGTCCAAACCCAAACCTGAAATGGTCAAAGTACATAGAGAGGTGCCCAACTGTTCCCATCAAACTCAATGGTATCACCTTTGCAGCACTTCTGGACACTAGTTCCCAAGTCACCACTATTCAAGGCTGCCATTTCCTCAAGCACTGGACCCAAGACCAACTAAGATACCCTCCAAAGACTTGGCTCAACCTGATAGCAGGCAACGGAATGAGTATCCCTTACTTGGACTACCAGGAAATGGACATTCAGCTGGGAGAAAAGGTTTACCCACAACAAGGGGTCATCATTAGCAACACTGATGATGACAACCTCCCTCCAGTGATCTTGGGGATGAATGTACTGGACAACTATCATGAAGAATTACTGGATGCCCTCTGGAAGCAAGCGGCACAGCTCCCAAAAGCCAGCAAGAAGGCCTGGCAGCACACAATCAATATATTTCAGTGTCACCAGTGGTTCGCCAATGCCGAGGGAGAAATTGGGAAGATCCAGATTCTGGATGTTCAGCCAGTCAGACTGGACCCAGGTACAGAGACCATACTGCTGTGCAAAGCCAAGGTGGGACTGCAAGGCAAGGACTATGTGGCTGTAGTTGAACCACTCAATGCTACAGGGGAGAAGCCAGTGATTGTTGCACGGAGTCTCACAACAGTTACCAAGAGGCAGGTCCCCATCTGCATCTTGAATTATGGCACAACTCCTGTTAAGCTATACTGGAATCAGCCTGTGGCCAGATTGATAAAGATCCAAAGCAAGAACATAATTGAGCCCTCAGCAGACCATGGAGAGAATGTCTTTCAATTAAATGGAGCTGTAGGCCCTGAAAGAGCAGATGCCAAGAGCTGGCTTAAGGAAATTGACGGGCACAAAAGAAACCCCTGAAGAAGACAAACAGGAGTTGCTGTTGATGCTAGAGAGACTAGAGAGAGTCTTTTCCAAGCACCCCCTTGACTTTGGGTGTACCAAGAATGTGCAGCACCGCATAGTCACAGGACAGCACCAACCCATCAGAGAACGATTCCACCCTATTCCACCTGCACTGTACCAACCAGTAAAAACCATGCTCCAGGAGATGAAGGATACCAATGTCATCACCGAGAGTCACAGTCCATGGGCTGCTCCAATAGTACTGGTCAAGAAAAAGGATGGGCAAATTCACTTCTATGTTGACTATCGGAAGCTGAACCAAGTGACGCACAAGGATGCTTACCCATTACCACGGATAGAGATTCCTAGCAGCATTGAAATCAGCATCCATGTTTTCAACCTAGACTTGGCTAGTGGCTACTGGCAAGTTCACCTTGCACCAGAGAACAAGGGAGAGTCTGCGTTTGTGACCCCATGGGCCTCTATGAATTTACTCGAATGCCATTTGGATTGTGTAATGCCGGGGACCTTTCAGCGACTAGTGGAACACTGTGAGGAACTATAATTTTGACATGGTCCTCCTCTACTTGGATGACATCATCATTTACTCTAAAACCTATTCTGAGCACCTGCAGCACTCAAACTGTTCTTACCTGCCTAGCTGACTATGGGCTCAAGAGTCAAAGCATCAAAGTGTCACCTGCTCAAAGAAGAAGTTCACTACCTGGGGCATGTTGTATCTAAGCACAGAGTGTCACCAGACCCAGACAAGATTCAAGCAGTGCATGAGTGGTCAACTCCAGTCACATTCCTGGATGTAAGGAGATTCCTGGGGTTCGTAGGGTACTACCAGTGGTTTGTCCCAAAATTTGCCCAGGTAGCTCCCCAATGAATGAATTGCTCAGGAGAACAAAGCAACTGTGCAAAAGCAGCCCCATGTAGTGGAGTTCAGCCCAGCAGGAGTCCTTCAACAGCCTAAAAGCAATTTTGATCCAAGCTGCAGTACTTGCCTATCTGGATTATCAACTTCCCTTCAAATTATATACTGATGCCAGCGATTGAGGGCTAGGGGCTGTCCTCTCCCAGGACCAGGATGGGGTTGAGAGGGTCATTGCTTATGCAAGCCATGAGCTGCATGGAGCTGAACAGAATCATGATTGCTACAGCTCCTTCAAGCTGGAATTCCTTGCTCTAGTGTGGGCCGTCACTGAGAAATTCAGAGCTTACCTAGCCACCACACCCTTCACAGTCTACACTGACAACAACCCCCTTGCTCATCTGAACACTGCATGACTGGAAGCACTCAAGCAGAGGTGGGCCTCAAGACTTGCCAGCTACAATTTTATAATCAAGTACCGTGCCGGTAAATCCAATGCAAATGCTGATGCCCTGTCAAGGTTACCCACCCAAGATGAGATGGAGGAAAATGACAGCCACAGAGAAGCTCTAGAGATGCCTCCCTTTCTCCAGATCCCTGTGGAGGTGGTACAAGCCTGCTGCTATAGCTTCCCCACAGCTGTCTGCCCTGCTGCAAGTACAGAAGCACTGGAAGACGACATGCCCGAGACATTAAAGGAAACCCCTGACTTATGACAGCAGATCCAAGATCACAGTTCAGTGACCCAACAGCTAAAGGCCTTCATTAGTAACCAGCAGACCCTACCTCTGGAGGACAGAAAGCATGCTGACCCAGAACTTGTGAAACTGTGGCGACATGTGGCTCGTATGACAGTTGTGGATGGAAGGCTTATCCGCACCATCACTGACCCAAAGACACATGACCAAGTTCGACGAGTCATCCTCCCTCGTGAAGCTGCAGATGTTGCCCTAGAGGCATATCATGACAAATCTGGACACTTTGGCTGCAAAAGGACAGAGGCTCATATGAGAACCAGATTCTATTGGGTTGGGATGCATGAGGACATCCAAGAGTAGTGTGACAAATACTCGACATGTACCCTCAAGCGGGCACCAGGGAAAGATCAAAGAGACCCATTACATCCGATCACTGTTCATGCACCCCTTGAGCTGGTGGCCCTGGACCATCTTAAAGTAGACCCCAGTGGGGATGGCCTAAACTACATTCTCACCATGACGGACAATTATTCAAAGTTTGTCATTGCTGTTTCTGTCTGAAATCTTTCAGCACCCGAACCACTGCTGAAAAGTTCTGGAGGCAGTTTGTTCAACCCTATGATCACTCTACCAAAATCCGGACTGATCAAGGTTCAGCATTTGAGTCTCACTTGTTTAAAGAACTGTGTGCCTTGTATGGAGGGCAAAAGATCCACACCACTGCCTATCACCCTCAGTGCAATGGGCTCTGCGAGAGGGTCAATTGGACTATCCTTGACATGCTCAGAACTCTGCCAGAGTCTCAGCAACTGCACTAGTCAAGACTTCTCCTAGAGCTAGTGTACCTCTACAATACCACAACTCACAGCAGCACTGGGTATTCACCATACTATTTGATGTTTGGTTGTCATGGAAGACTCCCCATGGACTTGCTTCTAGATGTAAAACCAAACCCAGTGAAACCCCTCCATACCACTACCGAGTGGGTGATTGAGCACCATCAATGATTATGAGATGCTGGAAAAATAGTGGAACAAAACATGGAGAAAGTGTGGGAATAACAGAAAGCAAACTATGATGTCCAAGCCCATGCAATGCCTCAGGCCATCGGCAAAAGGGTACTATTAAGAAAGACTCGCTGCCACAAGCTGGATGTCAAATGGGAGTCAGAACCATATTTGATTGTTCAGATCCCGTTCCCAGACTTACCTGTTTACAAGATCCAAGAGGAGTCTGGCAGAAAGCAGCCACAGATTGTTCCTCGCAACAGACTTAAACCCTGTACCTTCAGAGCTGCTCCACCATCTGGAAGTCACCTCCTGGACAGTAATCTAGAGGAGAGGAACTACTCTCAACTGAGGAAAACACCCCAGAGTCATTTCCCACCCTGCTACTAACCTCATGGCTGTATCCAATGGTGCCACACCCTCCAGTAGCCACTGCTGCAGAGCCCCCTCAACGTAGATCCCAGAGGTCAAACTTTGGGGTACCCCCTCAGAGGTATGTGACTGAAGCAGTACAAAGGGTGTCCACATACAAGTAGAAAAATGAAAGAAGAGCCAAGACCACTGCCCAGTTGTAAATATGGTTTATTGAAATGTTCTAAGATGTAAATCAAAGCTTTAAAGATGCAAAAAGTCATAAATGTTTTCTCATACACTGACAAAAACCACTACCATAATGTTTATAGTGTTAGGAAAACATGGAATTAAGGATTTAAGGTTTATAATCTGTAGACTGTTATGAATGTTTTGTTACCATAACATGGGCAAGAAATATGTTATTGTTTATGGATGGAACTGTCAAAGAATAAGATTCAGAAGGTAAAAATTTGGGAAATACATGAGGACATGTATTGTTAGGTGGGCCTGAATCTGTACTGCCCCAGGGAAATTGGGAGCACCACAGAAAATAGGGGATCCTCAGAGATATGAGGGTCAGACAGTTATGGGGATCCTGGCAGCTTAATGGGGAACCCATGAAAAGCTTTGGTGACCCTCTGAAACACAGAACAGGCCCAACTCCAGCAGACAGTCCTAGTAGTCTAAATTCAGGGTTTTAAAAGAAAACCATTTTTTTTTCTTTCCTCCTCCTAACCCCTGCTTAAGACCGACACCCAGCCAGCCAAACCAGTTTGGCAACATTCCTGTCCCCAGTGGAGAAGGAAGCCAGGCTGAGCCCTCTCAGCCAATCCCTGTGGCTAGGGTAGATTCAAATCTGGAGATTTTTTTAAGTCACTGACGCAGCTTCAGGAGGCTGACCTCTGGATGGAGGAGCCAATCCCCTGGCAGGTAGCCAGGACCATCCCAGCCTAGGGTAGGCTCTGCCAGGCTGGAGGGAGGGGAGAAAGAGTTTGACCAGGGAGGGTGAAGGACAGCAAGGCAATGGATGTCGGCTTCCCTGTTAGGAGGTTGAAGCTAATCCCCTGGGTCCCTTTGCTGTAACTCCCTCCAGAAGATCCCCAGTAGCAGCCTCAGTCAGTTTTTGTAGAAATCTGCCATCTAGTCGGTTCCCCCAGTGTGTCGAGTCAGTTCATTTGGCCAGGAAACAGATCCATGCACCTTTCATACAGCAGTCTCCAGGAGAAGACGCCTTATCACTACTTTCTGGTTGTGCACTCCCCAGAGTACAGAAGTCTTGGTTGAACTCCATGGGTGAGTAGGCTGTTGGCCAGCATTTCCTTTAATAATTAGTCCTAGCTAGACCTGCTCCAGCCAGGGGAAGGATTGTTTGTTTAGCAATTGTATTATAGTATATGGTTAGGGCTTATTGTGGATAAAAAGTGATGGCTTTCCAAAAGCTGTTGTAGGACAGTTCAAAGGTCAAGAAAAGTTGGTGTAGTATCGTTCTGATGTCACAACGATACTACAACAACTTCTTCCCCTTGAGCTGTTATCTGACTGGCTAAAGCAGCTGTGTTCAAAAAACAACGAGGGTAAAATGGCGGCACCGCTTAGCTTAGCTGGAGGGGCAAGCATTTCACTAAGATAGTTTGACAAAACTGCCATTGTCGGCTCCGTGTGTCCAAACTATCAGTTTGGCATTTTCCTTTTTTTTTTTTTTTTTAAATAACCGGCACTTGGAAATATCGGGTGGCGAGTGGAACCGTAGCGAGGACCAGAGGCAGAGCGGGACTGCAGCGATGACAGGGAGCAAGCGAGTGTGTGAGCACAAAGTATGAAACCTTGTATTTAAATTAAACTGTAGACATTTCTGGGAACCATATACTATATAAAATAGTATATGGGTGACCAGACACAACAAGGCTGTGTAATTATTGTTTAGAATTGTTAAATTGCTTCCATTGTACCCTTCCCCCAGGGTGGAGAAAAGCTGCTACCTTGTCCAATTGTATAGAGACAGAGAGAGAAGTAAGAACCAAAAAGGCAGAAGCTAAAGGGGTTCAAATCAAATAATTGTTGGACCAAGATTAAAGGTATTTGTGAATGCCTACCTTGAAAGAATCTCTGCTAGTTTAACTTATTCTAGGCAGTCTGTGCTCCATATAAAGAGACTTGGGCACACCCTCTAAGCCAAGAATCAAAGAAGTACTAGGTAAAGCCAGGTCAAAGTATTATTGGTGAGAATGTGCAATGGAAAAACGTAGTCCTTTGTCCATGTAGTAGAAGGGCATGGCAGCCCATAGCTAGGACAGAGACACTAGGTACCCTGGCCTCCATATTCAGAAGGGGGGGGTGGGTCATCAAACTGTCTCAATGCCCATGAAGCAAACTGTATTTATCTGCCTGCAATTTCCTGTTGCTTGCCTACCCCTCAGCTGTTCCTGATTTTCAGGGATGTCCCTGATTTTGCCTCAGAAATTTCTTCTGTCCCTCCTAAGTCTGTCATTTCTGGCACTAAAGAGTAGTGATTGGGTTCACAGAATAATGCCAGCCATTGATGTTACAGTCTCATTCTCATTATGAAAATGCTATTCACACTAAAACATGTGGTATACAGCTTCTGGAACTAATATTACTGTTTTATCTGATGTGTTCCTGATTTTGGCCATTTGTCCCTGCTCTGTGATGAGGGAGGTTAAGAGGTATGGTTGCCTGGACCCACTGCTTGCTGTGTCTGAACTGCTGTATTCAATCAAACTGTTTTAAATTGTTGAACTGCTTGCTATGACTGAACTGCTATATTTAAATTGAGGAGTTTAAATGACTGCACTGCCTTATTTTCTCAATTGTCCTGTGTGACTGCACTGCCCTGAGGAACTGATTACTGCACTTGCTTACTGCTACTCCTTCTGAAGACATTTGGGGCCACCCCATCCCAAATTGCAGGGTTCTCAGTCATACAAGGGGGGGGATTGCCTTTCAGGTTTTTAATTTTTGTTCTGTTCCAGGCTCCTGCACACACCTCACACCTCATCCAGAAGTTCTCCGGTGTCTCTTCGTTGACCCAGGGAAGGTCCCCGGGAAGCCCAGTATCACCTGCACCCACTTCCAATACCTCCAACAACTCCAAATGTTCACCATGATGCCCCAGGTTTGAGTTGCAAGTCATAAGTGGTAGCCAGATGGTATCTAGGGCTCACCAAAGTGAGTCAGATTAGGGTCCGCCCTGGCTCTAGCTCGAGGGACTTAAGTTGTCTGCCGAACTCAGAGTCACATTGCCCATTCTCCTGAATAGATATTGTCCTAAGGTGGCAACAGTACTGGTGGCCTATACCAAGGATTGCCAGGCTCTGTGCCCCATTCCCCGAGGTGGCATAAGTAGTGGTGGCCCACGCAAGAGGCCACACCAAGGGTCACCACACTCTTGATTGTACTGCCCATAGGTGGCTCGTGTTCCAGTGATGCATCAAGAGGTCACACCGAACTTTGTAGAATTCTGAAGCTGCAGAGGTGAGGTGGTAAGGGTTGTGGGAAGCTGCCCAGAGGTCATCCAGTGGATCATCACAACCAGCATCCTTTCCTCGACTGGAGATCACCTGCCCGAGGTCACCACAGCCAACATCCCCAGAGGAGGTTCTCTTCCCCTACAACCTGGCATCAACACCCATCCTCAACCAGGCGCTGCCCTGTCAACATTGCCTCAGCAACACCAGATGTCTCCTTCTTCCCAGGGCCAGGAGGCCTACTGTGTTATACTTGGTTTTTGGTTCACTGGGAGATGCCTCATTTTATGGCCTGTGTAGGAAGCGCTTCCTTAGGTTCACCCTCAGCAGTCGGCCAACCAAAATAATAGAAACCCAAGCTTGGTGCTTCGGACCACTACACCTTTAAGATTTGAATAACCTGGACTTTTGTAGGACATTAGTGGGGCCAGTTTGTGGTCCTGGTAACCTTATTCACTCTTTCTCATGTGTATAGTGTTAGTGAATGCTAAGTCTTTTCTGTGTGCTCCAACTGTGGCTAATAAACCTTGCATCTTGGCTCTAGAGTATGTATCCAGCCTTTCCTTCCAGATGTATCTGGCATCACCCTAAACTATAGGGATATGAACCACCACAGCTCGTCCACCACATCTACACCTATTCTTGTTCAGTTGTTCAGCTTAGCTACTGCTGGAAGCTATAACTAATTATTGCTGGGAGCTGTTAAACTGCTTTTTTACAATGCTTCATTTCACTCTGGAGGTCAGCTCACCTACACCTGTCACTGTAAACTAGTTATAAATCTGCTTGTGTGTCACGGCACTTTATTGTGGCTTCTTGTTTTTCCTATGGTGGAAGGCAAGGGGGATCTATTGGAGAGTCGTGGCCCCATGTGGTTCATCTACCTCACGTCTGACTACTGCCTTCACCATTAAAATCCTCTGAGTATTTATGTCACCTTTTATTGGCATTCATTGATGGCCTGGTTGGCGTGTGTTTCTTCCTCTTTCCTTGCACAGCTTGTCCTTTAGTCTTGCCAGGCATGCACCTCACATTGGATGAGGGGACCAAGTTAGCCTGAGCTCTTTGTTCAATGCCTGTTGCTTAGCATGCCTCTGCATACTATCTGTTTACCATGCTGCACACTGCCTGTTGCACCCTGTGTTACTAAGTACTGCTGGCTGTATTGCTAAAAGTACCCCCCCATTTCCTCTACCAGCTTCTTCTCCTGTGCTCTCTCCTGCCTTCTCTTTTCTATTTCATCTCCTTGCTTTCACCAGCATACTCCAGCAATTCTACAGTTCCTATTCCTAACTTTGCCTTTGGGGCATTGAGTGAAGGTAGGCTTCTTTCTGCCGGGAATGGGAGTCCTGTTTATGTCTTACTCATTTATTAAGTCTCCATTCTTCAGCTGCTGTCTCATCTGTGGCAGTGGATTAGCCTTGGATGGCAGCTTTTGCTGCCTCTGTGTTTATCTCATAACCTCTGTCTGGCAAGGCCTCTCATTGAATGAGGGATCATCATGCCTGTTATGCATTACTGCCTCTGTGTTTATCTCATAACCTCTGCATGGCATCACCTCATTTTGAATAAGAGATCATTGTGACTGTTATGCCTTGCTGCTTCTGTGTTTATTTCATAACCTCTGCCTGACATAGCCTCACCTTGGATAAGAGAGCGTTGCAGCTGTTATGCCTTGTGTTCTGTTTTGTTTTGGTCTCCATCCCTGTATATCTCTGACTGCCGGTGTCTTTGGTTCTCACAGCATGGATTGGGAATGCCATTCTTTCTTTGCTGCTTTGAATTGCCTATGTTTTGCTACTCACCATCCCAGCTCACGCTGCTGCCTGCCACTGCTGCAACTGTATATTGTCTGCCTTAATCAAGTCTCATTCTGCATGAATCAGGTCTGCCACTGCTGCTGCCAGTCACTGCCACTACTGTATATTGTCTGCATTAATCAGGTCTCACACTGTTGCTGCCTGCCTCTGCTGCTACTGTATACTATCTGCATTACTCAGGTCTTACACTGCATTGGCCTGCCACTGCTGCTATCATATATCCTCTGCTTTGATCGGGTCTCCCACTGCTGCTGCCTGCCTCTGCTGCTACCCTAGATTATCTACGTTGATTAGGTCTCACCCTGCTGCTGCCTGCCACTGCTGCTCATTGTCCTGGCTTGGGCCTCTGTGGTGCCCTGTTATCCATCTCCACCTCCGGTACTTCCGCCTTATTACTGGGACCTGCTTTATTCTGGATTCCTCCTCCTCCTCCTTGGATGCTCCTTTGCTGGACTGTGATGTTGTTCTTTCTACTGATCCTGCTGCTCCTGCACTGCCACTAGGTAGGGAGTGTATATCCATGACTTGGCTTTCTATTTTGGATTGAACTGTTCCTCACCTGACTGCGAAGCTTCGCTGCTGTGGCATTACTTACTCCACTTCTGCTCATCTGCAGGACCTCTACAACCTCTGTATCTCTGGTTTCCAGCCTATATCGGCTTAGTGCTTGTCCCTGTGGCTCCTCACTTTCCTCTCCCATGTTGGAGATCTGTTTCCAATTGGATTCCCTCATAACATTGTTATCGCTCGGGCTCGTTCCAATGCTTTGGTCATCCTCTCTGGTTATTTACCAGCTGGGCTGTCTGCAATGCTTTCACTGCTCGGGGATGGACTTTCCTTTACCTAACCCCATGGGCTAGTACTGAAGAAGGTAACATTTCAATAAGTACAACAACTAGGCCAGTGGAAGAACTGTGGGCCTAGTGGATTATTTTCCAGTCAGTAGCCCTGCTGGCCTCACCAACATATGGATCGAGGACATGAAGAAGTTTTCATACCCATATTTCCATCTAAGGGCAAATGGTGCCCTGTTGCTCAATTGGACAAACTTATGCATTTTCATTCTGGATCAAATTATTCTCATCCTTTATTATCCTCAATCCATAACTCTCCAATGATGCAAAATGGTTTGTAGATCATATCAGATTTTGTTTCATTGGCTGGGACTTGATCCTTATTCATAGTGGGCCCTATGCACATAGGGGCAGGAAGTACATGCTGGAGGTGTGTATGCCACCCACGAAGGGCCACACTTGCGGACAGGTGCGCACCTGTGGGTATGCACTACTGGTGCACTCCTGTCCTTGGCCCACCCCCCTGGCATGCAGGAGTGCAGAGGACAGAAACGCAGACCAGGCAGGCATCCAATTGAATGCCTGACCTGGTCTGCTGGTGGATCCCTTGCACCCATGGGTGTGGAGAATTGGCTGCCACCATGCACAGCAACCAAGAAGCAGGCTGGTGTCAGGTCAGCCATCCCCAGACCACCAGTCATTGTCCATGGTCTGTGGTGGCATGGTGTGGGGGAAGCATGCCCCCATCTGACATTCAGTGACCAGGGGGGTGCATCCCGGGGGACACACAGACCTTATGGCAGGGGTTCCCCCTGTGTACTGTGCATCCCGCTCCCAGTGCTCAGCAACTCTGTGAATGTGGTAGAGTGTGGGTACACCCCCCAGCATGCCCCCTGCTCACCATGACTGCATTGCCCTCCATGCAGTCTGGCAGAGGAGGCTGCGCACTCCATAAAAGTATACCGCAGCCAGCCATGCAGAGGGCACAATGGGTGCAGGGTGGCTATGCGACCCAGATATGCACACGTAGCCATTCCCCCACCATTTGTGCATAGGGCCCATTCTGAGCACTCTTTCAGACTTAAAGCAGCATCATCAGATTCAAGAAATAAAATCCCCAGCCATATTATAAAGAAATTCAGAAGATGGAAGTCATCAGCTTATGAAACCTACATTTTGAATCCAAATTCTGAAATTAGAGTAGCATTTTCGATCATCTCCTCTTAGTATGCCCAGAGGACAGGCAGTTTAGTAACCATAGGTCCTTGGAGGCTTTCCCCCCAAGGTTTTTTTTTCCTCTTCTTGCTGGTCATATTCTCTGTGAGTTTCAGGAGGTTATCTAACACAAAGTTTTTTGGCTCTCTATTCCTACAGCTATCCAGTTTAAAGTTCCTACACCTACCTAGCTTAAAGTAATAATTCCAGGGATGGGAACAGAGTTAAGCCACAACAGAGTATGCACAAGCACAAACATATTTTGTTCACAAACATCGAAATAGTGTTTGCTAAGCGTTACAATAGTTTTTCATCTCTAATTCATGTGAGTGCTGCAGATGGGAAAATGGTCATTGCTCACAGCTGCTAAGGTGCACTTAACTACCATTTTTAGAGTTAGTTCACAATAGCAGTCAGTCAGGTAGCAGGAAAACCATGATCTGCATTTCTACTGTTTGAAGTCAGTAAAAAGACCTTCTACTCATGCTGCAGCATATCCATTGGTCCTTCAGGCTATTAACAACTGTGATTGACAGCCCAACAGACCAGTTGGACAGCCACCAACTGTTACAGTGGACTGGACTTGAATGATGTCCTTATGAAAGTTTTTGAATTTCTTTTTAATTCAGGTGCTGCATTCGGGAAGGACCCTAGTCCCAGAATTATCTCAAATTGGCTGCCCAAATCTTTTTTTATCAGTGTGGTCCAGTCAGTTGAACCATTGTAACAGCCTCTGATCCAAAGTCAGTACGTTCCCTGCCCTAAATTGATTGTCTCTATCTGGGGCAGTCTGGAAGGAGAGCACCAGTTATAAAGGTAACAGGCTTTTTTCCTCATGGCTCTCTCTCCCTGTCTGCTGCATCCTGCTGCTAGCAATGCAGACAGAGAGTGAGAAGGAAATCAGGCCACTCAGCTCTCCCCTCACTTCACCACCCAGTGTCATTTCTCAGTGTAATTGGGAGAGAAGTGATACAGAGTCAGATATAGCGGGCTGTGTTCTTAGTCTCCCATCCACCTCCGCAGAGCAATGAAACAGCTTCTCCAACTTGTTTTTGTACTTATCACTGGATTGGTGAGCTATCCTTTTGTAGTACTGTGTAGAATGAAGGACTGACATTATATGAAGAAAATAAAATTGAATGAGTGCGAATCCAAAGTCTTGAGGGACTTTGATTGTATATGCTATGGATTGCCAGTGACATGGAAGCAGCACCTTAATTGTGACGTATAGTCTTAAATGTTATTAATGTTTTCCTGGGCAGCCTAGTTTTTAGCTCCTCAGACTTATCAGTAAAAATCAAGACATGGGCCATCCATCAAACTGTATGTGTAAAGAAAACAGCATACCATATCTAACACATTGTTCTATTTTCCTTCCCCCACATACACACACACATTGTGTAAACATCCGCACCATAAATAAAAGATAACAGCTTGACGGAATTCATTAAATAAGTGGCAGTAAAAAACAGACAAGTAAGATTTATGCCAACTACCAGCTTCTGTACCAAATCAGACATTTACTTAGGAATTAATGTTGTATTTGGAAGACATGCATAACAAGACAAGTCAGAGGAATGCAGATAATATGTCTTCATTGTGGAAAGACTGCCAGATTTCAAAACAAAATAAATTTAGCCACTACAGCCCCTGCACACTAATATATTAATACTGTACCCCATCACTCAGACCCACAACCAAACTTAATTTATGTGGAGGCCCTGATATCCAGTTTTGCAGGGTGTGCTTCTCTATAGATGCACCTTGCAATCAGTGATGCGGGAGCACACATTTATTTATTTATTACATTTTGGTAACCGGGTAGGCCCACTGAGCCCCGAAGGTCCCATGGAGAACAAGTAATAACATCATCACACTTCCTCGATATGGAGTGTCTTTTCTGGGCACAAACATATTTAGTGACCCAAGTCACTAATTACAAATTTCTTAAAAACACAGTTTTACACACTGAATACAGTGAGAACAGATGCAGACTTATTGGATCAGATTGCCTCTGGCTTCAAAAATCATCAGAATAGTGCAAGCCAGTTTCTAAATTCTGCAAATGAATACTGTTGCTTTAAAGCAGCAGTACTAGTTAATAAAAATGTTCTTTTTACAATAGTTATGTCAAACTAACTTCACTACTGACAAAACTTGAATCCTTTGCTTTCAATTTTGTTGTTGTTGTTGTTTTGTTTTGTTTTCTTCATATACTTTATTTTTTTCTGACAGTTTAGCACAGATCCTTGCCAGGAATGCCATACTGGATCCTAAGGGAAATGAGGTGCTGCCATTCTCTGATGGGTTATTTTGTATGATGTAACTGGAATACACCAACTATTGTTTTGCCTGCTAAGTGTTTATAGGACAAGCAATGTAAACAAAGGGTGAAATATCGGAAATGTTATGGGGGCTGCTATATTTCCTGTGGAGCCACACAATATTATAGATGTATTAAAAGTCAAGGGAACCAGTTACTAGAAAACAGTAGTAAACAGCAAAAGTTAAATCTGAAATTTTAAACTATCAGGCAGTGCGAAAATCTGGGAAGTGATGAACACTTCCTGGTTAACTAGTACTGCTGCTTTAAACCAAAAGAAGCCACTCACTCGGTCACATTTTTTTCCAGTCCTGCCCACCAGCCTACACACACACACACACACACACACACACACACACAGGTACCAGCACTGTTGGTGTTTAAACAGCTCAACAGTACTTCTTTTCCCAGTCCTTCCACTCCCACTACTTAGCTGCTATAAACAAGTTGTTCACTCTGTGACACTTGTTTTCCTGGTCATCCCCACACCACAACCACTACCATCACGCACACTTACTGATGCTGCCAATCTTTCAGAATGCCACTTAGCAACAGTTGTTCTCTGTCTCATTTCATTACTGGTACTGGACACTGCTGATGTTTCAGAATGTACAGTAACTGCTTGGTGGCACTTGTCCCATGCTCAGCCCATTTCATTACTGGTACTTGCCACTGCCGGTGTTTCAGAGCATAGCTGGGTGGCACTTTTTCCCTGCCTGCCTGCCCTATTCAACTGCTAGCACTGACGGTGTTTCAGAGTGCCACTTATTAAAGTTTGCAAACCAAATCTTTTTTTTTTAAATTATATGTATTCTTAGACTGGTGAGGACATAGCCCTTATCAGTCCTGTAGGACCCCTTCTACCTCCCAGCATCTTCCCAGGCTTACCTGCTCAGAGGCACAGCCCGTGGCTTGCCACCCATGAAGGAGCTTCCCCCCAGGGGGGAGAGGGGAGAGATCAAGATAAACCTAAATGCACCTGGCTGGTCACTCTGGGTGTTGTTCAACCCTTAGGAGGCAGAGGATACCTTATTTCAAAGTACACAGTTCCTGAGGGGTTTTTGCTGCTTTCTTGTGTGTCCCTGGTTTGGCAATGCTGTGAAGTCAGTGGCATGCAATGCAAGCTCCCGTTCACTAAGTGTTGATGTCCATTGCATCCACTAATCCCAGCTTACACTGAGGCTACTGACTCCCAGCTGCTGCCTTCACGCAACCTGGAGGAGGACAGCAGTCCATCAGAATCTCTGTTCCTACTCTCTGAGCTCTGGGCTCACTCCCAAAGCTGAGTAATTGGTGCCACAAATGGTAGTGCTAGGGCTGCCTGGGTGAGCTGACTCGCAGTCCTGATAGTTTAAGGTGATATTAAATGGAGACCAGAATAAAGTGAAACAGCAAAATATGATATTTTCTGTAATCCTGTTGTAATAATATTCACTGCTGTTAACATTTGTGTCCTGTCATTACAGATTTTGTATAAATGGCAATGTGTTCTGAATTTTTGAATGAGCTTGGAATCATGGTGGATCCAAATAAAAAAGATTGCTTAACTTTCCAGTATTTCCTCTTCAGTCTCAGCCCTCCGAGTACCCCACTCCAAAAAAAAACCTGACCTATATAGGTCATATTAAAATATATATTTTTTATTTTGTAACAGTGTAATTCAGTCAGTATGTCTGCTTTTAAAATACATCACTGTTTTTTTCTGGTAGAGGTGGATATCTGGGGGTATTCGACACAGTGGTATTTTATGGTGAAGTATTCTGTTGGCTCATGCATGACTAAAGAGTGCAAAAGTGTACACTTAACATCTGCAACATCAGTCAGTTGTAGACCATAGTTTTGTCCGCAGCTGATTCCAGATATTTGAAAATATATAACTTTCCCCTTTACCTACTCTCTTAAGACCCCAGACCTTCCAACTTCCCCAACCAGCTCAAGTAAAAAAACAAAATCATCTGTGTCAGCCTTCCCAACTCACCCCCCAACCCACCACCGCAGTCCTTGAGTTTTAAAAAAATATACATATTATCATTTCTTCTTGTCCTCTGTAGGCCAACTTATCAGCACCTTCCTAACCATCCTTGAACACTTTAACATATCTATTACCCTTTCTTCCCTCCGTGCATATCCATATCATAGAAATATTAACTCTATGGCCTGATGGGATCATTATACAAATATTAGAACCTTTATAATCCAAGCTCCTAAACCATACACTGTAGTAGACTTTTTATAAAAAAAAAAAAAAAACAGTACTACCTGGCACAAGGAAGTACCGTATCTCATGCACTGCGACAGCCTCAGGCAAAAAGAGCCAGTGGCTGGAGGTACCCAGTGGGTTTGAGACTTGGATTAAAGACTGAGTGTCAGAGATTAGTCTGTGGATGGTATTTCTACCAACTACATCAAAATACTACCAGGTTAAGGATTACACAAGCAATATAAGTTGCTTTGTGACCTTATTAACAGAAATGGTATAATTGGTGTTCAAAAAGAATTGAAAATACTTCACATTGATGATGGTTCACTCCATCTAAATTATTACTTTCTAACTGATTTGCAGAGTTGTTCCTTGGTACAAAACACACCAACATAACAGGCGAGGCAAGAACTTACAAAATTTGTTCTCGTCCTTCAAACTTGTGTTTTATTGTGGAGTTCACCAGCAATCAACAGAGCAGTCAGACCTTCGAACAAATAATTCACTGAGAGAATATTGTATTAACACAAGCAGAAAAAAACATCCCTTATCCTCTACGTACCTGGAGTAGAAGGAAGGTGACCAAACAGACATGCATTGCATCACATGTATACATGAACCTTCTGACATTTCAACATGAAAACGTCATGCCTTCATCAGAGCAAGAGCATGTGGTTACAACCTATGCCTAAATATGCCTCAGGGTCCATCCGAATTGGTCGCATCACCAAGGATAGCTACACAGCAACTTGCTCTGTATATTAATTAGTGACAGCCAACATTATGACTGCATTGTTGCCTTAAAGATAGTGCCTCAGTTTAGCCTCTCTCAAATGCATACACTAACATATACTGCCACAAAAATATGTGCAGCAGATGTGCTTCTCCGTAGATATTAAGTGAAAAAAGTAGTGAATGTGTTTTAAAAAAGGTTATAAACATAAGCATCAATATTAGCCAGACTAGAGGAAAAATGTAGATGGAAAGATAATTATAAGGTAAATCATGCACAGAGAATATGTACGTGAGGTTCAGAAAAACAAGAAGTAGGAAAAGGTAACAAATAAAAAGGTGGGGATGAAAAAGGAGAGAAAGAAGAGAGGGGGAGGGTGGCTAGTGGTGAGGGTGGAAAGGGAAGGGTGCAGAGGTACACTTCAAAGAAAAACAGAAACAAAGAGTGAAAGGGGAAGCAGGGGGCAGGGGATGAATAGATTATAATTGATTCTCACATGGCAAAGTATTCCAATCCTAACATAAGGAAGCTGGCCAGTCCAAAGTCCAAATCATCATTTAGTCCTTTCACAAAAATGGATTCCAGTTGTAGTATCCAAAATGATGATTCCCTCTATAAAAAAGTGTTTAACTATCCCCTCCTCTCTTCAACAGGGTCTGATGATCCTTACCTGGTCAGGGATGCTGACAGCTGTTTGTGTTGCCTGTAGTGTTGCAATGATTACAACCATTGCTTGGGTGCTTCCCTAGATATGCTTCCCTATCTCTCTCTGCGTGGCTCCATGTCTCCTTTTAGATCACCTCAATCCTGCCCTTTTTTCAGTCTCACTGCTACCCCCATCCTTCTTGTAAACTAAATTGGTTTCCTGGGTCTTTTTGGTTTGTTCTTGTTTTGTTGTGTTTTGCCCTTTTGCACTTGACTCAAGCAGGAGCTGGTGAATTTTTGCAGACTTTTCTTGATGATACCCCATTTTCTTCTTTACACAGTTTGCCCTCTCTGCAACCTCCAACATGCTTCTGAACTTCTCTCTCATTTTCACATATGCTTTTCTGAAATCCAACACTCTAGTCCTCAATTATTTGTGTTCCCTGGCATAATTGTGATTCATGAGCAGTAGGTTCAGGGTTACCCCTTCTCTCACTGGTTCACTGACCCCCTTAACTTGGAAGTCATCCTGGAATGCATCCACAAGGACTTGGCTTCTGGTGCCGCTTGCCCTAGAGCCCCCTATCCATGTCAGCAGGATTGAAATCCTCCATGATCCCCACATCCACATATGATGCTGCTCTTTTGATTTCTTCCTCTAGCTCTCTATCTGCCTTATCCTTTTGATTAGGTAGCCAAAATGAACCCCATTTTAACCTTCCTGTCTATTTCTATTTGTACCCACAGCAACTCTGTCATGTTATCCTGAGTTACCCTCATTCCTGCCTTTAAATACGGGATCTCTCTTTCCGTTTTGTCCTTAGCCCCAATCTCTACAAATGATTAAGTATATGGGGAATGTGAGGTCCCAGTTATGAGGTGGTGTTTCTGCAACTAGTTCCTTAAGATTCCCCATTTTGTTTTCCAGGCTCATGGTGCATTAAGGCATGTAGCTTTCGAAGTGGTCTGATATTGCATTCTATATTTGTCTGCAACAGTACCCCTCATTTGCCTAAGTATCTGCTGCTGGTGGTGGCTTATTTTCCTGGCAGTGCCTTTTGGTGCATCAGTTGGTTCTGTGACCATCTTGTGCTTGTTCACCATACTATCTTTCCTGACAACATATAGGGGCAGAGCGGTAAGAAAATCTGTGAAATACACTACAGAGTAAAGTTTCAAAGACTTTAAAACAAAAGTCTAAGAAAAGTTAAACAAGTTATGCTTTGTTTAATTATGAAGGGAGATGTAATGGTAGGGACTTTAGGGTAGGAACTACGGTTACTTCTGTAGTTGTCTGGGGGAACTATTTACATAGGCATTAGAGCTAACCAGAAACCATGTGTGTGCAGATGGTTTATTCTGGATGACTTCAACGTTTGGGTCGATGACAAACTCTAGCAGTTTGGTCAAGATTTCCAGCAGGGTATGGAATCCCTGGACCTTGCACAAGCTGTTCCTGCCACAACCCACCAATATGGCCATGCCTTGAACTTGGCATTCTCTCTAGAGTGTGAGATTGATCCAGGCAATTTGTTGGATCATTGTGCCATCAGGTTCACATTCAGGACCCCCTTCCCCTTGTAGTCCACTCCCTGTGGAGGTGGTTCAGATCTGCTCTTTGGAAAGGCTTCAGCCAGAAGGACTCTTGGTGGTACTGGATGCCTCAGATGTGTTGACAGCATGTGGTAGGAGACTGGAAGAAGCAGTGGCAGCCTAGAACAGGGAAGTCACTGAGGCTTTTGATCTTGTGGCACTGGTTTGTGTACTCCCATTGGTTTCACAGCAGGGCTCAACATGGTTTGAAGGTGAGCTGAGGGAGTTGAAATCAAAGGGGCAGAGGTTGGAGCATTGCTAGAGGAGAGCCAGGGCCCAGGAGGACAGACTGGCTTTGATGGCTCACTGTTAGTGCTGTGCAGAATGCAGAATTCCACTGGTGCAATTAGCGCAGAATGACCATTCCGTCGATGGAATTTCCACTGGAATTTAGCTGGTTCATCACAGAATTCCGCCTGCTGTGATCCACAGAATAATATTCCATGGAACCACATTTTTTCCGTGGAATATGATTCCGTAACCATTTCTGCAGAAAATATTGAGTTCTAGGGAATAGCATTTTTTCAGTGGAAAATCATCCCACAACCATTTCCAAAGAAAATATTGAGATCCGCAGAATACAATTATGCAGAAATGTCATGGAAAAACTCATTCTGCATTTTTCTGCTGTGGAGTTCCACCATTCCATTTCCAGCAAAATTTTGAAAATTCTGTGAAATTTAATTCCACCTGAATCTGAAAATTCTGCGCAGTACTACTTACCATGGCAAGTATCAAAAGACAATCACTCATAAAATGTCAGTGTTCCTCTCTGTGAAGTTTGCTTCTGGGGAGAACTAACTGGCTCATCTCTTTCGGACTCTGGACAGGCTTCTCCATTCAGCTTGTCTGGAGCCCATAAGAGTGGTTTCATCTGCAAAATGTGAAGAGTTTGCGCAGTTCTTTATTGTCAGGGTATCCTCTGTTAGGGTTGGGCTCTCACCATTTGGGCCATCACAACCCAGCAGTGTTAAGCCAGGGGGCTCAATTTTCAAAGGCTGAAGCAGGGCTTGCATCAAGCCCTGTACCAGCCCCATTCTTTGGCGCAGCTACACCAAATTCCTTTGATGCAACTGCAGCCGATTTTTAGTACATCAGGTGCAGTTGCGACACTTTCCATAATTTATGGAAGCTTTGTGCTAAATATTTGGTGCAAACCCTATAAAACGGATCCCCTAAATGGCACAAGTTAGACCAGGAAAAACCTGGTTTAACTTGCGGCATGTGGCTCTCAGGATAGAAAGTCCTGATCGCCAGCCAGGTGAATGTCATAAGCCCTGTGCACCAAATGATTGGCTCATCAGGGGCTTGTAGCATTCATGGGGCTTTGAAAATCGAGCCCAGAGAGTCTAAGATGCATTCAGTGGTTGTGGGGAGAGTTTTGACCAACGGCAATGGAATAGGTAAGTGTAGTGATCTTAGAGCTGCATCTGATGTGCTGTGATCTTAATCCAGGCAAAACACATTTACAGATGAGCTGTGTAGGGCAGCTGGGGCCAGTGTTTGCAGAGATTGTCCTGTGCTCCTTGTCAGAGGAAGTGGTCCTGGTATCTCTGCAAAGTGTGCTGCGGAAGCCTCTTCTGAAAAAGCCATCTCTTGACCTGGACATCCTAGAAAATTCCTGACCTGTCTCTAACCTGCCTTTTTGGGCAAGGTTATTGAAAAGGTAGTTGCGCTGCAGTTTGAGGCACACCTCACTGCCTTTGACATCTATGAGCTTCTTCAGTCTGGTTTTACATCTAGGCACAGCACAGATCTGCACTAGCTAGAGAGCACAATGATTTGCTCAGAGCAAGAGTTACAGAAGAATAGGCAATTCTCATTCTCCTTGATCTATCTGCAACATTTGACACCATGAACCATGGGTTGCTATTGGTCTGGCTTAGGGAGCACATAGGATTCACTGGCAAATTTCTCTGCTGGTCTGAGCCTTATCTCACTGGCTGGATACACAGGGTTGTGGTGGGAAGTTCTCCTCACTGCCGGTGGTTCTGTCCTGTGGGGTACCTCAGGACTTGGTCCTTTCACCCATGTTGTTTACAGTGTACATGCTACCCTTGGGTAAGATCATTAGACAATATGGGCTTGGGTTTCATTGCTATGCAGATGATACCCAGCTCAATATATTTTTGGCACCCAGAACACTGGGTGCGGTTGATGTGCTGAATAAATGCCTGGCTGAGATCCAAGCCTGGATGTCATCGAGCTAGTTGAGACTTAACCCAAATAAAACTGAACATCAGAAAAATTCAGCACTCACTACCTGTTTGGCTAAGGATGCCACAAAAAAAGACTCAGTAGACATCCAGCTAGAAATACATATTTTTATTTAATCAAAGGTGTAAAAACAGACAGAATCATGCCTGATGTGTTTGGATCCTGGCTTGATCATTTATCAAAGGCAAATTCAAAAAGGGTCTAGCCAAATCTGAAACATGTTAGACATGACTCTGTGTCTGGTTTTGCACCTGGGATTAAATAAAAATATGGATTTCTAGCTGGACATCTACTGAGCTTTTTTGAGCAGCATCCTTAGTCAATCAGGTGTCGAGTGCCGAATTTTTCTGATGTTCAGTTTGTAATGCTTATGTAAGCCCCCCTCATTCTGATGGGCTTATTGCTCACCTTTAGGGTCCCCATCCCCCTTCCCCCAGTGCTTTGAGATGTTAGTGCACTGGGGGAGTGGGGGCATCAAAGATGTTTTTCTATATAAGGGGAGAGTTAGGCTAGAATCGGGGTCTTCAGAAGAGGGATAGGAGACTGCTTGAGTGCTACATTAGGGCAGTGTGAAGGGGGGGCTCCTCCCTTCCTTAGGCAAGTTGGCAGCTTCAGCAGTGATGCACCAGGTCTCTGGGTGGGGCATCCGAGGGAGAGCCTCAGAAAGGCAGTCTGCGGTCATTGTGGGTCATAGATTCCTGGGGACTGGGTGGTGAGAGCATCCAGGGAGTGAGTTTGTGGGCAGGTAGAGTAGGACCCCAGGGATGTTTTGGGCCCGGGTTGGTGGTGTGGTCTCTCTGGCTGTCAGGGCAGTGGAGGCTTTGGCAGGGCCTCTGCAGGGAGTCAGGGCCGGTGTGAGTGGTCCTGATTCTTTTCCCACGTGGCAGGGTGGCTTGAGAGGTAAGAAATTGGGACTGGGTGTGGCCTTTATTCAAGGTGGGGCCTGCTTGGAGGGGCAGGTCCTGAGGCCCTAGGAATGAGTCCTTGGGTGGGTCCTCAGGCGTGGGGTAAAGAGACCCACCCTGAGGCCTTTTAGGCCACGGCCCAGCTCATTGCACTAATCAGACAACACAGAAGAAATCTAAAGAAATGAAGCCACTCTGACTGTTGTTTGGGGGTTTCAGTTCCAGGAAAAGTGAATTGGAAGCCAGTTAAGAGGGAGAGAACCTTAGGGGACCAGGCCAGTCCAGGACATGGGGGTTAGAGTGAGGAGGAGATCCATGTTTGGGAACAGACAGCTGAGAAACTAGCAGGCTGCAGGAGAGGCTGTGTCAGAGTGTGGGGGTGATAGGAATGAGGCTTCAAAATCTGATGGTAGAGGCAGAAAAGTCAGGTACTTACCCGCGCCAGTGAGAAATAGGAGCTTCACGCTTCTGGTCCAGAAGAGTAGTGTGGGTCCTGAGTAAAGGTCTTGCTGCTTTAGACTGTGTTGGTAGCAGAAAATCTCCATGCCAGGGAGTCACGTGAAGCTTCCAGCTAGCGGCTGTGCTCCTGATCCGCTCCCGTACCTCCCACCTATTACCGGCAGCTTTCCACTCTCTTATTGCTGGTTTCGTATTGCAGACTTACAGCATACAACTTCAGGTGTCATCTGGTCATTGATTCTTCCTGGTCATCACTGTGGTCATCCTGGGATGGATGCCAAGATGAGGCAGGACTTACCCATGCATACACCGCCTGAAACCCCGGAGAAAGGCAGCAAAAAAGCCAAGTCGCAAGGGGGCTCCTCCGCTTGCATTGCTACTATACCCTTGCAGCCTTTGCCACTTACGGAGGAGCACTTTTTGGCTGAGTTGCAACCCTTCAAGGAGTTAGTGCAAATGTTTACCGAGGAGCTGAAAACACTTAGGGGCGATCTGAACTTGACCACTAGAAGAGTGGGAGACACGGAAGCCCATATTACCTCAGTGGAAGGGTGGAGGGACAGAACTGATATGGAGATGGCATAATTAAAGCAAAAGCTGGTTAAAATGGAGGGGAAGCTGGAGGACTTAGAAGAAAGAAGCCGGAGAAACAATTTCCTCATTTTTGGGTTACCAAAAGATGCTAAGACCTCCTCTCCAGTGCTGTTTACCCAGAAACTACTAGAAAAAATCGCAGGGCCCTCCCCTAACTATACTTTTTACATTGTGGAGCGGGCCCATCGTTCTCTGTGTGCTAGGCCACAACCAGAAGCACCTCCACGGCCACTTATAATTAAATTGCTGAACTTTCTGGACAAGCAGCACATTCTCCAAAAATGCAGGGATCTGAAGGAAATATCCTGGGAGGGGCAGCCACGGTCCGACAGAAGAGGGCCACATTCCATCCTGTGGTTACCAAGTCATTGGCTGCTTCTATAAAATTTAGGATGCTATACCCAGCTAAGTTGCAATTGTTCTGCCAAGATATCTGGCATTCCTTTGAGAGTATGGAACAGGCTACCGGGGAATTGCAACGTCTGCTCCTGGAACTTTTCAGCGCCATCCGCTTCTATGGCTAGAGTAGAAACCTTAAAGGGAGAAATGCTAGTAAAATGTAAAACACATTCAAGTGAATGCTATATACGCTATAAAATGTTAGGTAGATAGGGAAATTATGCTTTAACCAGTGCACCCATTCAAACACAGCAATATACAGTTCAGAGCATTTTCCTAGAGATGAATTACATAAGCAACATCCCAGTTGCTATCCCCAGAGTGAACCTAAAACTTATAGAGCTGATCTGTATCCAATCCTAAACAAACAAATACAACTTTAGCCTTATAGAAGTGGGCCTTGTTCTGAAAGTCTCTAAAGTCCCAAAGACTATTAGACTATATAAGGCCATAATCCCAAAACTGGAAATATCAACTTCAAGCTAGCAAGGTGTGTTATTAAGCAAATCTTAGCAATTTTAATTCTTTATACCTTATAGCAAAAAAACAAACATTTACAGACTTTTAAATTGCCAATTTGCAATTTTTTAAGAGCAACCTCTCAAGTCCCCTCATCTTCCGATTCTGAATCTGCCTGTGGAGGTCTCCGTCAGGCCGTGAATTCAGCCTCCGCTCTTTCCAACCAATGACCTGCGTCTTTTGGGTTGGCAAATTGCCATGACTTTTCCCCATAAGTAATTTGCAGCCTGGCCGGGAGTAAAAAAAAGTAGATGACACCCAAGGAGCGAAGCCGTTGGCGTATTGCATTGAATTGTTTGCGGCGCAACCTGGTCTGATAAGAGAGGTCGGGGAAAACCTTCACATCCTTTTCCTGAATTGTAAATGGGTAAACAGCCTGAGCGGCTGAGAGTAGGAGATCCCTGGTGTCTTGCCCTGAAGTACGGAGAAGGATAGTGTGCGACATCTCTGAATTGGTAGGGCGCACATGTGGGCTCACCCTGTAGGCCCTCCGTAGTTGTCCCCAGTCAAAATCTTCAGGGTCTTCCAGTACAGAAGTGAGCCAGTCCTTAAGGTAATTCAGCAAATTAGTGCCTTCTACACCTTTTGGGACAACCATGAACCATAAATTCCCTGCCCTTAATTCATTCTCCATGTTCTCCAACCGGCTCCTCATGGCGCTGTTTTCTTTCGTTAGGGCCAACATCACTGCTTGGGTCGTAACTGTCCTCTTCTCCGCTTCAGTCACCATGGATTTTAACTCAACCAATGCAACATCATGCATCTCCAGCTTTGATAATGTATTTTCCATCTTGGAGCCCATTGATCGAACTGTTTCCAAGATGGCCTGCCACGGAGGCTGCAGCATGGATGCAGGCTGAGAACTCCCCGCTAGGCCACTGTTCAAGTTTTCTGAGACAGGCTGAGAGGCATTGGGCTTCGGAGGTCCCAGTTGCTGGTTCTTCTGATGGCCCATAGCTATATCTGGTATCCACCAAATCCTTAATTTGTCAGGAGATTAGAGGTGGAGCTCTTATTGATGTAGCTTATGTAACATTTGTTTTTAAATCAAAATTTATAAATGCTGTGCAGGAGCTCTGGAAAAAGCATCCTATCCAGAAGCTGGCTCTCTGGCGCCCCCCCCAGTACTTTTTCTTTTAAGGAATTGAGACCAATGAGCCCTGTTCAGTCATTTATGAGCTCAGGAGAATAAACCTGATTATACAATGGCAAGAAAGAATGCTGGTAGTGGATTGGTCAGACTGGGACTGGATCCCGGATGTTATCCCAGCATAACATCCCGGCTCTAGTCCCAGTTTAGTCATGACTGCATGAAAAGTAAAAAAAAAAAAAAAATCAGTCCACAACCATCCCTTGCTTCCTGCTCTCAGTGAAAGTGAAAGCTGCATTTCCGATTGGATTCAGACTAGAATGCTTACACATTCACCAAAACAATGCTGGTTTCTGTTACTTAAAAAAAAAAAAGAAAGCCGTCTTTGCGATTAGCTTCACAGCAGTCCCCCGCTCCCTGCCTCACCAACACCTTCCACTCCTTCCCCGCTACCCTCCTCACCAATACCACCATCTTCACTTCCTGCTTCCTCCATTACAATGGACTTTAACTGTCTTCCTACATTCAATTAAAATAAATAAATAAATACACATTAAAATAACATGCAATCTGACTGAAAAGCTGAACAAGAGAGTGAGCTATGGTGCCTTTCAAGAGTCAGCACGCACCCGTTGTAGTAATGGTCACTCGCCAACCAGATCGTTTTCTTTCTCTATTTCTTTTTTTTTAAATTTAACACAGCATAACAGCACTGAGACGGGGCAGGCAGGGGGGGGGGACACAACTATTAGAGAGCCATGACAGATAGAATGACAGCTCCACCAGCTGAACAAACACTATAAGGCATTACTTTTCAAACCAATATCCTTCCACAATAAAAGAAAACTACAAAAATACAATTAAGACACTATTTTGTTAACTGTTTTTCGAATCTAAATTAAAAAGGAGCCATTGTGTAATAGGAATAATGCCCTCCAGGGTGGGTGTTATGCTGGGATGCGGCCTCGGGCCCAACCACCCAAGGCGGGATGTTATCCCTTATTTGTTTGGGAGAATCTGGAGTCCAGTGTGATTAATCCAAATGAAGGATGCAATGAACTAATTTAGTCCTTTAGTTTTTAGGGGTCCCATTAGTCTCTCTTGGGGTCTTGAAGCAATCCAGTCTAGCCTGCTCCTTTCTGCTCCCAGGTCCGGTGGAGGAAGAAGCAAAGAAGCTGAAAATGAATTGTGCTGTCCTCTGCTGGTACAGCTGCTGGGAGAAGAAACATTGCTTCGGGGCACCGAGATGCATAGCTAGAAGACGTCTCGCGGTAAGAGCTTTTTAGTTCCTGTTTCTATCAATCAGAGAAAGGCTTGGTGAGATTCTATGTCTGGGCCCCCCCTTCCCCAGAACACCTGGCCTCTAGACATTTTGGAGGGGGGGGAGCTACACTGATTTAGTGCACCACCAGTCTAGTGTGACTTTTTTCAGTTGTATTGACTTGGATAAAACTGAAACACAGGTGACAGAGCTGGTTTGTAGGAGGGAGTAGCAGCTACTCAGAGAGAGATGGTGCTTCAGCTTGCCCCTCTGGGTGTTTGGCTGCCACAAAGTTAAAAAATCTGGGAGTCATTCTGGATCAGGGGCTGACATCTAAGGCTCAGGTGTCAACAGTAGTCTGGAATGGCTTTTACCATCTACAAAACATCAGCTGGATTAGATCCCTTATTCCTCCTTCTCCTCAGTAACCTGGCCACACTGGTGAACACATTTGTGACTTCCAGGTTTGATTACTGTGATGCTCTTTACCTTGGGGTCAGTGGAGTTATGCTGTGGCACCTGCAGCTGGTGCAAAACACAGCTGCTAGTTTGCTGGCTGACTTGAGGAGATGTAATGTCTCCCTGGTGCTGTTTGACCTGCACTGGCTACCAGTTAAGTGATGTATTTCCTTTAAAATGGGCTTGCTCACTTATGAACCTTACATGGGCTGGACCCGAGTTAGCTGACTGATCGCCTGACTCCTTACATAACCTATCATCTTCCCTACTCCACCGAGGAGAGCCTCCTGGTAATTCCCAGGGCAAGGTTATTTATTTATTTGTTTTATTTGTTTTTATTTAGTTATATAAAGTTTTGGAATTACAACCCTTTGAGTCAGGGACTCATTTACAAAAGCTCCACATAATACATTAAAAGTGGGTAGTGTGTTCTCACCCTAGAGAAGAACACAGAAGGGACTGAAAGAAGTGGTAGAGACTGCTCCCCATGTTGTTCCAGTGCCCCATCCCCAGAGGGATGGGGGGGGGAACAGCATTTCAGGGGCAATCCCCTGGCCCTGCTTGGAAAGGGAAAAGCTGCCTTACAGAAGAGTTTGTACTGAGAATACCAGTGAATGTGTGTTTCCTTTGAGAGAAGCCCTGGGGCACCTGCATACCATGGTGAGTCTGCTCTGAAATAGAGCCCCCTGTTTCACCAAGACAGAGTTGTGTAAAAGTAACTGCCTATTGTGGGGTCAGGAGAAGACTAGCCAAGTACAATGCTTTTAATTTTGTGTATGGCTTGGAAGTATCTGGACAGTGGGGGTCTAAAGAATGGACATAGCCACTAACAGAACTGTTTGAGTCAGGACACCACCTAAATACAGTGTAGAATGTTAAATGTGTCATACATTTTGAGATAGCATCTACAACCAGCAGTTTCGAAGGAAGGTGTTGTTCCAAATGAATGGCCGGGTATGGATTTGGGAACAAGAGGTGGGAGATCCTCATCTGGAGTAACCAGGTTTACCTCCACAGATTCACTTTGGGCACCTATAGCTTTCTCTCAGGCACTTGGCCAGTGTCTGCAGAAAGTACCCAGATGTGGGATTGAAGATGTGTTCCCTTTAGAGCTAGAAAGTGCTCATGGGTGGTTGAGGGAGCCACCATCAAACTCCGTGCTTTATGGAAAAGTGTCCAAGGACTGTCCAGGGTGCCATGTCAAGGAATCCAAGTAGAAGAAGTACCAGTTCAGGCCGCGTGAGCCCTGTTGTGTTCAGAACCTGAGGGTATTGTGTAGTAAAGAATATGTATTCTGACCTCTATAAATCTGCATTTCCAGTGAGTGAAGCCCTGTGGGGGTCCATCTTGCTTTGTTATTCTTGTGCTGAAGTGAATAAAAGCCACATTTTAGAATCCCATTACTGGTTTGGTCTTCTCAGTTATTGCTTCCTGTGATTGGAGTTACTTGGGTGCCCCTGACCAGAAGTACAAACCTAGCCATGATGCTGAGCAAATGTTTTCTTCCCAAGCCTAGGCTAGCCCAAGTAGTGCATACAAAACAGAGGCACAGCGCTAGAGGGCTTACACTTGCAAGATACTTGAACCAATGTAAAGAATGACTGTGGTGACCTCTTGCCCAAATTACCCCTTAGAGAGCATGTATATATTAAAATAAAATGTTTAAAGCGAATATGTTTATAGCAATTGTATCCAGTATGAGAATGGACATACCTCCAAACTTAGCCAGAATACAACTCCTACTCATGCAGGGTATTGGGTAACCCTCAACATCATTTTTCCCTACAGTCCTACTGTTTAGTCCTACTTTGAAAGACTGAACAGCATTATTCTACAACCTCACCTTGTTGGTTATTCCACATGTTAATCAGCCTCTGTGTAAAGTAATTCTTTCCAAACTCCCACCTTATAACTCTAAATCATGATATCTTAGCTTATGCCCCTAGAGTGTGCAGCCCACCCTCTAGTGCATTGCTGTTTTTCTGTATCTATTTTTCTTGCCAATTTTGTGCCATCAGTGAATATCAGCACACAGCTGCCAACCTGTTGCTTCAGGTCATTAATGAATATGCCAAAGGATATCAGAACAAAAACTGTCCCCTGTGGTACTCCACTCAGAACATCTCTCCACTCCAAAATATGACAAGTCAGCACCACTCTGGGCTTCCTATCTGTCAGCCAATTAGTTATGCATCTCCTACACACTTCATGAATTCCATATTGTGCTTCTTTCACCATGCATATTCATGTGGTGCAGGGTCAGAGGCTTTGCTGAAGTTCAGCTAAACTATAGCCACTTCCAAACCTCTGTCAATCTCCTCTATTACATCCTAAAAGAAGGCATTCAGGTTGGTTTGGCAGAAACTATCTTTTGTGAAACCACATTGCATATTAAAGATTAGAAAATGGGATAAAAAAAATCTAAGGATCTTGATTGGCTGTTAAGTATATGGGGGAGGGGGTACATTAACTTGCAGATAGAGCCCTGCAAAAAACAAGTGCCACCTCTGCCATCCCCATCATTGGTATCCTGATGCCAGTACATTGTCAAATGTAGAAGCCGCCATTTTTCTTCCCACTAGCTTACTGAGAAATATTGAGTCAGCCTGACCACACAGACAAGCAAGCAAAACCTGCAGGCAGCAAAGAATTACACACATTAATTACCAGTTTGCCACACATTTAAAAGGAAAAACCAAGCCGTTATTACAATCGGCTTCTCAACCCACGGTCAGCAGCGCAGTTTTCAAAATCACAGCTCACACCTCTCCGTGCCTGCTTTAATCACAAAACTGCAACTTACTGTATGGCCACCTCTCGGAAACGGACACAAAAAGTGGGAAAAGACATTTGACCCAAACTACCTCCCTATTTCCCAGTGGCTCCAACAAAACATTCCAGTAAGTCAATACCAGTCCACACAAAGTGACTTCAGTGTGGTACTCAGCTCAACTTACCATGATCAGTCAGTGAGCAGCCTCTCCAGTGAAGGCATCAAGAGAAGGTTTTCTCTCATAAATGACTTTCTCTGCAGAAATTGCATTTTTATGTCTCCTGCACTCCCCTCTCCCTTTCAGTGACAGCACTATGAAAATGTTACAATAAAGCTGTGGCAAATCAAGGCACAAACAAGGGAACAAACTCGGGGGGGGGGGTGCAAAACAGCTCACAAAGAACCATAACAGTGCCCTCTACTGCTAATGCCATTGCAAGAGGGACTACTTTACAACAAAAGAACTAAACATTCAGTTATAGTCAGTTTTTATAGCATTGCTATAATCCTTTTGTAATTCTATAAAAATTACACAGGTAGCCCATTTTCTAAGTGCAATAATACCCTCCGGGGTGGGAAGTACGGGCAATACCAGACCTTCCAGGAGCTATAAGGTCCTCCACCTGCGGCGTTGGGCCTCATTACACCCCTGGGCAGTCAGGTATTGCCCAATACCATCCACTCTGTCAGGTATTATTGCTTGCATACACCATTCTCTTTCATGTGCTTTAACCATCACATCCTTCATGACTGACTGAAACAGTTTTCCAAGACCTAATGTAAGGCTCACAGATCTGTACCTGCCTAAGTCCCACTTCTCGCCTATTGTAAATAGAGGACTAGAATCAGCTGTTTTCCAGTCCTCAGGCACTATTCCTGTCTGTAAGAAATCATAAAAATGAGAAGCACTGTTTTGTTCTGGTGACATTACAAAGATAAGAGCAGCCTAACTCTAAGAGATTCAGTGTCCTAGATATACCAATCTGTAGACGACAGCTCTTAAATCTCAATAAATGGATTTTTTTTGTGAGTGCATTCATGGGCCAGGATGTCCCTGGAACCTCCAAAACCCAAAGCTACAAAATCTAATATGCCAGCTAATAAGCTGAAACAGCTAACTTTAGATGCTGAACTGGAGGGCTTTGCCAGTCACACAACCAGGAGACGATTGCCTTCAGTTTCCTCTGTAGACTTGGACCTGGAAGACAATGAGCAACCCAGCAAATCCAAAAGAGCCCTTCAGAAAATCCTCAAATCCATACAAAAAATAGAATCCGCTATTGCTGATTTGTGCATGGCTCTAAAAAGTATAGACAAGAAAGTGGCAGCTCATGAGCTAAAGGCTGGAGCATTAACCGGGACGCAGGAGACACATGATAGGGTCCTTATCTACCTGCTAAAATAAGACAGAGATTTGCACACCCACCTTAAAGATGACAAAAATAGATCCAGATGGAACAACTTTCATATCTATGGGATCCAAGAAGGGGCAGAGGATGGTTTCCCCACCATCATCGACTTTATCCAGGACGTACTCCGGATCTCGATGGAAATTCCTTCAGACCTTCCGTTGGATGTGGAGAGGGTCCACCACTCTTTGGACCCTAAGCGCACTGACCTGGAAGCTTATCCATGATCTTGGATCATCAAAATGCTCCATTTTCAAACAAAGGATCATATCTTCTCAGAAGTCTGGAGACTTAAAGATGTAAAATATGAAAAGAAAATAATTTTTTTCAGTCATGATTTTTCCACAGAGCTTCAGGCAAAGAGACAGTTAGTACAGGCGGTGGCAAACAAAATCAAAGGGAAAAAGGGTATCAAATTTCAGCTGAAATTTCACACAAAGCTTAAATTACATCTGAACTTAGGAATACATTTTTTTTTATTAGTTTTTTTTTTTGATTTACTATGCTTTTTTTCCTTCCCACCCAGACCGGCACACATCGGCTCGATCTCCACCCTCAGCCCCATCACCTGTTCCCCGGGACTTAACACCCTGGTATTCCTCCCTGGCTTACCCTCCAGGTCAGGGCCTTTGGAGGACCCCTTCCACCATCGGTCCTTTAGCTCGGTGTCCTGGGAGTGCCACCGGGCAACAGTGCAAGACCTGCAGAGCAAGGCAGGCAGCATACTGAATGGTCAGCATTTTCCATGTTCTTTCCTAGGGAGGCATGGCATGTAGTGACATTAGTGGTGATCATGCCAACGTTTGCCCAACCTCACCAAGCTAGAGAGCTGTGGCTGTCAAATCCCTGGCTTCTGCCAGGGTCTCCCCCTCCGGAGGAGAAGAGCAGTCTTTAAGACGTTCAATCCTCCTCCCCTTTGGCCAACAATCTGACTCCCAGGCTTGTTCCTGAGCCTGGACATTAGCACGGCAAGCAGTAGCTGGCTGGCTGGTGAATAAAAATTTATGACAGCCTGCTGGGTGTGGTTCCCAGCTTAGAGAATGGCAGATCCAACTACCGGACCTTCAAATGGGGGGCCTCAAAGCAAAACTCCTGAAAGATACCTGGGGCATTGCAGGGTGAGTCGGAAACAAACACAGTCCAAAGCATCTCTCCCTCAGCAACTGGGTCCTGAAATTGCTGAAATCATTGAGACTTGGTGATTTTGATACCAACTCAAAAGCTACATGCCACAAGCAATCTGGTGACTGAACTCTCATTTAGCAACTTTTAAGGTACTGTATAGTTTTCATGTTCCAGAGGGAGGGTTTTTTCTCTCCACTATTAATTGCTACTTTAATTTTCCACAATGCACTTGCATGATGTTAATGCTGTGTTTAGCCAATTTCTACACTTAAGCCTAATATTTGGTGTGGGTTTCCCTGCAGTCTGGCTCTGCCCAGGGGGCGGTGGGGGTCCTGGAGCCAGAGCTGTGTCCTCTCATGCAGCAACACAGTGATTCTCTGGTAAGGAGAGGGATAGGAAGAGAGGAGAGTATGGGGTTCATGGACTCATATTTACAGGAGGCAAGTGGTCTCAGATGGCTAAGCTGAGTGCGGTGGGGGGGTATGCCTTCCCTCAAGCCTAGCAGGATGTATATTTTGGATCTGTAAAGCTGCGGCTTTCCCCTTGTGGTTTCTCCCAGAAATTAGCTTCTGGTTTCCTGGGATTATGGCAGCTAAGCTCTGGTGTAATGCACAGTTTGGGCTTTTGTAGTATTGAGCACCTCTGTACATACAATTGATGAGATCAGAAAGCTGAATAAGAGACAGGGGCAGGTGGCAGTGGTAAACCGGGGACTCTGGGGATAACAGGTCTGTCCCAGAGGGTTCCCACCATTGTAGCTCCTCCTCCTCCTTCATGCTAGCCTCCAGAGCCAAAGTACAGTTTTGACTTTTCCCACCCAGCTGCACACCTCTGTGCAGTTTGCACAGTGACAGCAAGCATTACAGTGACAGGTATGCATACAAGTTTTCATTGCCTGGGGCAGCATACTCCTCAAGGGATGGAAAAGTTGTCAGAGTAAGGGGAGCACAACTTTGGTGATCTCTCTGTCTTCTTAGGAGCTGACTGCCTTGGAGAGGCATCATCAGCTGCTGGGGCCCACGCTATTTTACAACTATTTTTGAGCATGGTGGCTTGGGGGAGGCCTCCGTCTGTACAGTAATATCTGCCATCCATGGGGGATGTCCACTACCATACCGTCTCTATGCTAAGGAAACAATGGCCATGTAGTGATCTCCTAGCTTGCTTTCATAGTGATTTCTCAATTGGATTGAAGCTCCTTGGTGCTTTTCCTCTCTCTTTCATATTAATGTTATTTATGCATGATCTGGGTTCTTGTGGCTGTGGGCGGGGCTTCGGTTTTGGGTGGCCACTTCTTCCACCTCAGGAGGGGGACATGGGGTTGCCACACCTAAAAAGACAGGCTGCTGGACCAGTGGGTCCGGTTCTGTTCTGCGGCAGGCATCCAGTTTGGTGCCTGTCTCTTGTTGTATCTTTGTGTCCAAGCTATCAACTCAACTCTTCCAAGAGGGAGGCAGGGGTTCTGCTCCATATTACAGCAGGAGCATTTAGCATTGGGTTCCTGTCTCCTCTTATTGGTGAAGAGACAGGACCCCATACTGGTAATACCTGAGAATTTACTATCGCCTCGGAAGAACATTAAGCCAAGGTTCAAGGTTGTTAGTTCTTCATCCAAGAGTTTTAAAGTTGAATCTATTTTTCATGTTGTGCTGTGTTGCATGTTTCATGTAGGTTTGGGTTATACAGGTTTTTTAAAGTTAGGTACAGGGGTTACTTACCACTTAGATCAAATTATAGAAGTCAAAGACAATTTGGGATGCAAGGATGCTACATTGGTAGATTCGTAACTGTGTATAATGGGATCACTTAAGATTGTGCCCTTTAACATAAAAGGGATTAACTCTGCCATAAAGAGGGCATATATTTTACTGGAGTTAAAATGTATGAAAAATGTGACATTGCCTTTTTACAGAAGACGTACTTAACACCAACCAAACATCTTAAATTGCACAGAAGCTGGGTGGGAGAGGTAGCGATTCTTCCCATCCCAATAGGAAGGAGGCAGGGATTGCCATTTTAATAAAAAGGTTATCTATTTGAGATCCTTTCCACAGTAGCGAGTATGGAGAGTAGGCTGGTTATTCATATCGGTAGGCTTCAGGGTGAACGCATTCACCTTAAAAACATTTACACCCCAAATGAGAGGGCTAGTGCTTTTTTTAAGGAGACGGTTGGGATGGTGGCTCTGCTCCAACAGGGCCAAATAATTACTCGAGGTGACTTTAATTGTGTCCTGTCTCCATGGGAAGAAAGGTCCTCAGTGAACTTATATATGAACAGACCCACAGCCAAAACACTTACGGCACTAAACGAGGAAATGGGACTGGTGAATGTTTGGCAGCAGATGCATGTGGGCGAAAGTGACTACATGTGCTACTCTTCCTCAAAAAAAGCATACTCAAGAACTGACCTTTTTTCACATAGCAAAACTTGCTTTGTCATGTGGGATCAGTGGAGATCCATAACATCTCGTAATCTGATCATGCCCCAGTCTCCTTACGGTTGCTCCTGGGAGCACAAGACAAAAAAATGCTTTGGCATTTTAGTAACTTTCTTTTGAATGACCCAGCCTTCTGAACACAAATCACACAATGTCTCAAGGACACCTTTGATTTGAACTTGGATTCCTCTGTAGGTATGGGTGCAACGTGGAACACGGTAAAGGCAGTGTTTAGGGGTGAGGTTATTTGTCATGCTACTGCAAAAAAAAAAAAGGCCGAGTCTAAAAACCCATCAGAAGTTGCAAGACACCATAGCTGACCTGGAAAGACAACACAAATTAAACACAGGTAGTACAAGAGTCTTATCAGAATTAGTGAAAGCAAGGCAGCAGCTAAGGGATTTAGAGGACTGGGTAACAGAAGGATACCTTTGTTACACAGGTCATTAGTATTATGAAGTAGGGGGAAAGACAACTAGATTTATTGGCCTTTCACCTAAGAAAAATAACAGCTAGCCATACCGTAGTCTCCTTTAAGGATTCTCAGGATCCTTCTGAGACATGGGTCTCCTACACAGTCCTGCCTTCCAGATCAGCCTTGGCTGCACAGTCATAGTTGTGCATTGCTACTGTAATACTCTATGCTCTTATTCTCTTTCACTGTTTCTAGAATCCCTCCATTTCTCATATGCCCTTTTTTCTCCCTTAACTTCCTTTGGAGTACCTCTACTCTACTGGATTGAGAACTGACCGCAGGGGAGGCAACAGAGGGTGATGGTGGAGGGGAAACTCTCATCTCCAAGGGCTGTGATGAGCGGGGTGCCACAGGGCTCAGTACTGGGACAGGTGCTGTTTGGGGTATTCATAGCAGACATCTCACATGGCATCAGGAATAAGATCAGTCTGTTCACTGATGCTACCAAGATGGGGGCTGTAGTGGACAACATAGTAGAGTGGCAGGGGCTACAGAACATCCTGACTAAACTGGAGGAGTGGTTGGAAATGTGGCAGCTGAAGTTCTTGATTTTTTTTTTGGGGGGGGTTAACCAGGAGAGGCACACTAAGCTGAAAGCTTGTTTACAAGTGCAACCTGGGAGCACAAGGAAGTTAAGTGACTTGCTCAGGGTCACACAGTATGCAAGTGGGGGCTATGGGATTCAAACCCAGGTCTCCAGGTTTGCAGCTCAGAGCCTTAAACCACTGCACTATACTACTAAAATGTGCAAAGTACTGCACTTCAGAGCAAAGAACCCAGGGAGAAGCTACCATTTGGGAGGAGTTCAGCTAGGAACCACCAGGGAGGAAAAGTGAGTCATTTGTAAGTGTCCCAACTCGTGCTCTTCTCCCCAGCCTGGCCTCCCTTCCCCTCACTCACATTCCCCTTTATCTCTACATTCCCTTCCCCCACATCCCCCTCTACCTTTCCTCCCTTTCCTCCTTTCCTAAACTTCATTCTCCCTTGCCCCAACCCCACCCACCCTACCTTTTCCCTT
Organism: Neoceratodus forsteri; assembly: GCA_016271365.2. Classification (NCBI taxonomy): domain Eukaryota; kingdom Metazoa; phylum Chordata; order Ceratodontiformes; family Ceratodontidae; genus Neoceratodus; species Neoceratodus forsteri. Next base: position 1,010,472,603 of record CM028129.1, on the reverse strand, counting down.
CTTCTTCAGTCCACTCTCCCCCTCTACCCCACCCTATATCTGTCCCTTCTTGTAACACACTCTGCTTTACCTTACCCTTCCTGCTTCTCACTCTGCTCCCCTCTCTTGATTCCCCTGCCCATCCATCCACTTTCTTTCTGATTATCCCTGTATTATACCTACCCCTTCCCTCCCTCTCCCCATACCCAAGATATTAGGTTTCAACGCACTTATCTCTCTATGTTCTCTATGTTTGTATTGTGCCAAGTTTTTATTGCTTGTAAATTCTACACTTGTATATTTTTATCCACTATCTCTGTACATCCAAAATGTATAATGTTCTATGATATTATCCTTCCAATTTGATGTATCTGCATTTCTACAAATTTCTGTTATGTGTATTGGTCCTTCTAGTGAATGATGTTATCCTTTCAACTAGTTGTATTTGCATTTATACACATTGCTGTTACATGTACAGGGCCTCCTAGGAGGCAGTATAGCGCAGTGGTCTAAAGCTCTGAGCTGCAAATCTGGTGACATCCAGCAGACCAGACCTGGGTTTGAATCCCACAGCTTCCACTTGCATACTGTGTGACCCTGAGCAAGTCACTTAACTTTCTTGTGCTCCCAGGTCGCACCTGGAAACAAGCTCTGGCTTAGTGTGCCTTTCCTGGTTAAACAATTTCCCCTTTCCCTTCCCTTTCCTTGTGAATGAGCCTGCTCAATGGAGTTTTCCTACAATAAACTTGAATTTGAAAACTTGATCTTGAAAAGCATCTAGGGGTGGTTATAACGGGGAATATGTACAACTCAGCACAGTGCAGAAAGACAAAAGCTAAGGCCAACAGGAGGCTGGGGTGTACTGAGAGAGCAATCTCCTCCAGGAGCAGGGAGGAGATCCTGACTCTGTACAGGTCACTAGTCAGGCCTCACTTGGAGTACTGTGTGCAGTACTGGTGCCCATATCTGAAGAAGGATGTCAGATTACTGGAAGGGGTACAGTGCAGAGCAACAAAGATGATCCAAGGACTGGAGGACAATCCCTATGAGGAAAGGCTGAGTGAGTTAAATATGTACTCCCTGGAGGAGAGGAGGGACAGGGAAGATATGATTGAGACAGTTAAGTACTTAAAGTGGATAAACAAGACAGGTACAGAAGGTATATTTAAGTTAAGGAGGGGGAGGGACACGAGAGGACATGGTCTCAGATTGGAGGGGAGGGAAGATATAGGAGAGAAATGCGGAAACACTTTTTCACAGAGAGGGTTGTGGCTAAATGGAACACTCTGCCCAAGGAGGTGGTATCCTGTAAGACAATGGGTAGTTTTAAAAGGGAATGGGATAAGGTGAGGGGGGCAGCTGCAAGGTAAGGGTGCTAGCTGCACACTCGAGCAGACTTGATAGATCATGTGGCATGTTTCTGCTGACAGATTCATATGTTCGTACTCGTAGTCTACTGTACTTCAGGATCTCCCACTTGGTATTTATACTTCTGCTTAGTGGTATGTTTGTGAATTCAGCCACAACCATTTGCTTCAGCTTATCAAAATCACTGAGCTAATCAAAGTTAGTTCCCCAGATATTTAATAACTTGACCTCATATTTTTGGCAAAATAGCTTCTCCTATTGCATGTAATGTTCATATTTTCTAAATATTTTAGCTTTGTCCCATTATCTGTCTTTTAACTGTTTGCTAACTGGTTGTGCATGCAATCGAGTGTGCATTGGAATATTTGTGCAGCATAGATTTGACCATTCACACTCTCTGTTCATGACTTGGATTATCACTCTTGTGAGATGCCACAGAGCTCTTTTCATGTAACCAGAGGAACCTTCCCCCCAGTGATGGTTCCATCACTAAGGGTGCCATAGGGAAATAATCCACTTAGGCTAATGGTACCTTGGAGCTGTTGACTAACCCAGATATATTCATTTAGAGCTCCCCTATTTTGAGACGGAACATCCGCTAAAAGTACATTTTCAGTGGACCTTCTAAATCACACTTTGTGTATTTGATGGACGGAACCTGTCAGATGTTATGGATAAATTTGTTTCCCCGAAAGTTGCAGGGACAGACAGCACGACCCGAGGGCCTGCTGGAGGGATCAGGGCTGGCGACTCTCCTGCAATAAATAGTCCCCTCGGAGGTGGGTGTCAAGTCAAATGCATCTCAGAAACCAACCCTCGCTTCAATACAGGCTTTCCTGCATGAATTTCAAGCCGAGGTCAGGCAATCAATTTCCGGGATAGAGAGCTCCTTAGCCAAAATAACCTCTTGCTGTGCAGCTGTTGAGGCATGGATGGAAAATGCAGAAAAAGCTGTGGAAAGTAACTCAGGAGAGAACAAAGTGGTCTCCGTGAGAGTTCTGACTCTAGAAGAAGCTACAAATGCCGCACTACATGAACAGCTGACACAGATGGCAAGACTGGAACGTCTGGAGAATAAGATTTTATTTATTTAGTTTTTGATTACCAGGTAGGTGCACTAGCCATAAAAATGACTATTTTTAGGCATAACCCGGGAGAGTACAGAAACAGAACATCAGGGACAATTACATTACAGGTTGGAATTTTTGTCAAATAAATTGATACAGACACACAGCAAATAAACACAGGCAACAATGCAATTTAATAAGCATTGTCAATTGACATGGGAGTAACCAAAATTTTTGAAATAAGTCAGAGGAGAAAAAATAAATGTATTTATTTAGTTTTTAAGAAACCTTAGATTAATAGGTTTCCCTGGAACAGTTTCCAATGCAGAGCTAAAAAATTACGTCCAGAAGGCACTCACAATGATACTTTCAATTGAGCCTCCCCTTATCTTGGAGAATGTTTTTCATTCTGCATCAAGGTGACCCATAGATCCAATGAATTCTATTCAGACACCTGGAGCCAGATATATAATTTTAACTTTTCAAATGTTGGCTGAAAGAAATAAACTTCTCCAGCTGGCCAGGCAGAAAAAATAGTTATTTTATGATGGTCACCGGATCCATCTGTATCTAGATTTCTGCATGCAGACACAGCACAGAAGAAAACAATTTCTGCCTATTACATCCAGATTTAAAGAAGAGGGAATAACAGCAGCTTTACTCTCACCTGCATGTCTGAAGGTCCAATTTCAGGGTAAAAACCATTACTTTGAAGATCCAGATGTGGCTCAATCTTTTTATGAGAACAATGTTCGTATTCCAGAAGACAGTGGTTCAGACTTTGAGGAAGAGGATGAAGCGGAGATTATCGAGTATCACTCCATTTAATGAAATGAACTGTGCTTTATAAAATAGCAATTGATTATTTCCTTTTTGTCTTATTTGAATTCATGATCCCTAGTTTGATACTATATAATAAAAGGGTCTTCTGATACCTATCTTTTTGCTTAAATACCTTTAGTTGGGAAGTTTAAAGCTTGGAGCTTAAATGAAGAGAAAATTATTTTATTTTCTTTAGGGAATGGATTGGCTCAGATTAATTTCATTTTTGGACTAGAACAATTTTTTTTGATCCCCCAAAAATATGGGAAAATATTTGTTGTGCTTTGTTTAGTTACATAAGTAACACTCTGAAAATTTGTGTTCTTAATGTTAATTATTTATGTTGATGTAATTAAATCTGAATGTGATCCATTTTTTCTTTCTTAAGGAATAAAATTAAAATATAAAAAAAGGCTAATGGTACCTTAGGTAGTACATAGACTAGATTCCCATAAAGAGGAAGATGAAGCCACCAGAGGTGGAGGTGGGGAGGATGGAGGTGTAACCAGAATGAGCACATAAAGGAAGCTGTGTCTGCCCCTGGGAAGGGACAGAGCATGAGGTGCCTACCACCCCACCAAACTATTGGCTTATGACCCTTTCTTCCACTGGTTCAGTATGCAACTGAATATGTGTTGGAATGTCGATTTTGGCCATTCTCCTATGACTGGGACTATCACCCTTGTGAGGCATCACAGAGTTTGGTTATGTGTCCAAACGTATCCCCATCCTAATGAGCATTCCACCTCTAGAGGTTCCACAGGGACATCATTTCCTCAGGATAGAAGTACCTTAGGAAATACATAGATGAGAATTCTATAAGAAAGAGGGGACAGCATCACAAGGATTGACAATGGCACCATCCAGGCCCAACTCACAGTGACATTTTTGACCATTGGCATGGAGAAGAGGGAAAATCCCTGTTGAAGAAGCCTTTGTGGATTCAAGGCCTTACACAGTCATGCCTCCAAGCTTGTTGTTATTATTATTATTATTCTTTACACAAAATAGTTGCACTGAAGGCACTGCAAGACTTGATTGAGAAAACAAAATAACGAAATAATTGAACAGTTGTTAAGGGCACTGCAGAGCATAAAGGAGTTGAAATGAAGAAAACATTTATACTGTTTGCTGTCCTCCCATCTTGTCTCATAACTGAGACTTCCACCTTCACAAAGGTGCTGCAGAGTGTGGCCCTACAACTAAAAGATTAAAATGCATACATATCATTGTACCCTGGGGCCCCCATTTTCAAAAGGACACCTGGAAAGGGCGTAAGTGTTTGCTCCACACATCTGAGATGTGCTGTTGCAAAATATTGCAATATTCAGAAGATGCACAGTGAGATGCACGAGTGTATCTCAGGCTGAATATACCAAAGATGCACCATAGTGCATCCTGAAATGCGCAGCACACCTGGAAATGCGCCAGAGCATCTGGGCAGGACTGAATATAGGAAAAGGAGCAACCTGATATGGGACAGTTGAGTAACAGAGAAGGACGTGAAATGGGAAATGAGTGAGGCAGAACAGCTGAAACAGGGAGGGAAGCATTCCAAGGCAGAGAAAGGCACTGCCAAAGTGCACAATGGGCACAGACCCCATGGGTACAGTACGACTCACCACACATACACCACCAATCCAGGAGACAAAGAGGCACAATGGGCATGGCACACAGGAGGGAAGAAATGGAGCATCCCAGCACCAGAGGCCCAATGGACAGTATGGCCCAGCCATGCACCATGACAACAGTGCAGAGGAACCAAGCAGGGTGGTCATGGTAGCCACAGCAGAGGTCCAGTGGTCCAGAGGCAGATTGGCACATAGGCTGGTGGCTGTAGGCTGCACTGGTGGCACATCCCATAGGTATACAGGACTGCAGACAGCACAACATAGCAGCAGGGGGACCAGGAAAACAGCAGAGGTGTGCAAAGCACCAGAACAGGAGCTATGTGCAAGTGACAACATGAGTAGCACTGATGGACACCCCAGAGGTGGCCGAGGGAACAGCATGACAAACACAGTGAGGGTAAAACAAGGTGGACAGGGTGTACGGTTGTGCTAAGGTACAGACACAAATGGGCATCGGTAAGCAAGGGACATTGTGCCAACCATGCAATACAACAGGTGAATGTAACGACAGTTCAGTGATGACCACAGACACAGGCTGTTAGCAGAAAAAATATTTAATAACAACAAAACAACCAACAAGAATAACAATAAAACAACAATAAAAATGGCAGTCAGTAAAACTATTTACAGTAACAGGAGTGTGGAGGAGGGTGGAAGGTGGAACAGGGAATGCAGGGATTGAACTATTTACAAAGAAGAATGTGGGTGTGGGGATGGGCTAAATGGGGCTACTTACAAAAGGACAAGTCCACAATGCCAGAGGCCTAGTGCCCCTGGTGATGGCCCACCTGGCCCTGTCTCCACTGGCTGCCCTTCTTCAGTTCAGCCAGGATCTCGTGGGCCACCCTCAGAATTGTCCCCTGGTGACAGAAGATGGCAATCAGGACATCTTGGGTGGAAACCAGCTGGACAACCACCACTACATGACCCCTCCTCTGCTGGGCTCCAATGGTATCCCGACAACCTATGGTGGGGAAACAGAGAACATGTACTCAATGCCACAGCCCACACAGGCATAGCCCCCCCCATGGGCTGGGCGTGTGTGCCTGATGCTGGCTGGCCCCATGCAGAGGGCTTTCAACCCACCATGCACAGCACACACCAACAACCTGCCAGGAAACAGAGCCACACAATGAATGGGAAGGGACACAGTGAACAGGTAGAGGATGTCACCAAGGGACATGTGGCCATGTCCCCTTCAGTGTGGGAACATGCCACCCGTGTGCACCAATCATGCAGGCCCTGAGGCAACACCGTGTGAGCACCGGTGGGTGCCCACAGCCAGGATCAGACACGGCAACTGGGGTCAAACATACAGATGCCATGGGCACAACGGGACTGCCACATGCTGCCAACACAACAATCCATGTGTGTGTGACTGCCACCACATGGACATGCACAAGAAGCAGGCAATGGCCTGCTGTGGGCAATGGACCCCAAAAACCTCATGTACACACAGAGGCAGCACATGCAGTGCACTTACGTGCCAAACAGCATTGGCCACATGCCAGTGTGCCCCCTCCAGTGGCTCTGGACCTCCTCTCAGCCACTGCACTGGCCTGCTGATGCTCCTCCTGACCTGCAAGGGAAACACAATGGAACAGCACCATGAGCAGCATGCTGGAACATATACCCCCCCAAACAGTGACATGACGCAGCACGGCACAGCATGACATGTACCCTGCTGAGGGCAACAGACAATGTGGAGGTACAGTGCCATGGCAACAGCACAGTGGACTACCAGTCCACACAGAGCAACCCATGGCATGCATGACAGCAATAATCCAGCCCTGCAACCAGGGCCATGTCGACCATGTGGGCAGGGACACATGCACCTGCTGCACACCCACAAACCCCCAACAGCAGGTGAAGAAAGCATGCACACAGCACATACGTACCTGGGCATGGCACCACCCCTGTGCAAGCCTGTTCACGCAGCCTCCAGTGTCTCTCTGGATCCTGTCACCTGAGGTCCCCATAACAGTGGCAACATTGCTTCCCAGTTCTGGGGATGCCAGTCCAATGCTCCAGCTGGGCAGCCACACAGTCCCACACCTGGGCCTGCACCTCCTGCTGCTTCTCCCCACCAAACATACGCACCTCCAGGAGGGCAACAAATGCCACCACATTGGCCACCTCCACCTCCACCTCACTCCAGTTTAGTGCCCTTTGCCTGCTCTTAGTCGCACGTGCCATCTCCACAGTTTTCAGGCAGCTGAGATGTCCAGTTGCTCACTGTGGCAGTCTGCACAATGTGTGGCTGGGCCATGCCAATTGCACGATAGGCACGCTATGCGCTGTTCCGTGCAACTCGCACATGTGCAATAGGAATGTTCCATTGACACCAATTGCGCAGCACTGCGCATGCGCAGTAGCAAAAGGTCTGGCAGGAGAATGTCATCATGGCCCAGTGACCCCACCCATGTATCCGCGTGCAAGCACCATCTTGTTGAGGGCGGACAATGCCACACTTGCAGCCAACCACATGGCACATGTCCACAGACATGCACCATAGAAGGCAATGGCGCAGCATAGGGAGATGCATGATACACAGCAAGTAATACTGGACATGCTCCACTATGCATGTCAACTATGGTACAGAGTATTGCACATGCGCGGGAAATGTGCTATGCAGAGATGCTCGGCGCATTTCAGATGCGCTGCTCAAAATGAGATAGGCCTAGAGCAAATCTACAAAATTCAGCCAGGATATGCTAATCATCTCATTATCCAATCCAGGCCTAAGTCAACTGATTAGCATATCATTACAGGCTGCTCCACACCTCATTTATATAAGATGGGCCACCAAAGCACCACCCTACACCAGAGGTAACTGACAGGAACTGCAGCCTGGAAGGTAGGTTTGTTTACATTCCCTTTGCTACAGCCTCTTTTGCCCTGCATTTTGTGGGACTTTGCTCAGCTCCAGATCATGCTAGACATGTGCTCATGCTTGATGATTCCTGTCCACAGGCAACAGGATGTCCAATGCTGAGGAAAAGCAGCAAAAGAGGCAGAGGCCTAATTTCACACAAGACAAGCAGCATGCCCTGGTGGAGGCCTACTTCCAAAGGGAGGCACTGCTCACAGGCAAGACAAGCACCCAGCAGGAGAGGCTGAAGGGCTGGGAGGAGGTGGCTCTGTACATCAATGCCCATGGGAGGTACAACTGTACTCCCCAGGAGTGCATGAAGTGGATGACCAGTGACAAGTGGAGGGCCAAGTAGAAACTGGCTGCCATACAGGCCTCCCTGAGGCAGACTGGTGGGGGCCCCTCCACTGCACCCACCCTCATACCCGGTGAGGAGCTGATTGAGGCCTTCATGAGCCAGGCATCTGTGGAGGGTATCCGGGGGGGGTTTCCAGACTGGGGCCAGCCCATAGCAGCACTGTGAGTATGCATGTGTCACCCACTGTGGGGGGCAGCATGTGCCAGCAACAGGTGTACCGGGTATGCCACACAGGGGCCAGAACAGTGTCCAGAATGCATCGTGCAGGGCTGCTGGCAGTGCATAGCCATATCGTGGGCCCACATGCTGCCCTGTATTCTGTTATGCATAACCAGTGGCATGCCACAGGACCCAGGGTGAGGTGGCCCAACAACACAGGCAGCAGGTGGCTATGCATGTCCACGGGGGCCAGCATATCATGTGTGGTGCCACCCAGCCATCTACAGTGGGCCCCTGCACCATCCAGCTACAGTAGTCAGGTGGTCCACAGTAGGGTGGCAGTGTCTGTGGAAGGGCCGGGGTGAGGGCATTGGCCTGGCCACAGCCAGTCCATTGTGACCCTGTGCCACATGCTGCCATGAGTGCGCACTCCAGCACACATGCATAGCTCACATTGCCATTGCAATTGCACTGCACAGGCTACACTGGTAGTCCCAGGCCTGCATGGCAGCACAGGCACACCTGTGGTTCACATGCACACACACCCATGTCTAGCTGCCTACCTGTGTTACAGCCATGTGTCACTCACCATGCTTTCTTTTCTGCCTTTCAGCTATGTCACACCTCAGGGGTGCTTCACAGTCTGGTGCCCATCCTGTGGCACTGGCGGAGGATGAGGCCATGCTGTCAATGGCCTCTGGAGTCATGGTCAGTGCTGAAGACCATGGTTCAACATGCATGCTGTTGAATATACTGGGGTTGGCTGACGATGACCCCTTGTCCAGTCTTCTGTTCGAGAATGACATCACCTTGCTTGCACCAGCCATGGAGGATGATGATGATGATGATGGTGATGATGCCGCACAGAAAGGGGGACACACAGGCAGTACCCACCCTACCACTGGCTCAGTACACACACAGGCAGCAACAGTCAGCATGGGTGGTCCTGTGCCCACACACGTGCCTCCCCAGTGCGCCCCCACTGACAACCACTGCAGCACCTGGGGTGGCTAGGGATGTGGCATTGCTGTGGGGCCTGGGACTGCCTGCACTGTCCAGCAGGGTGCTGCGGTGCTGCAATGGCTGGCAGAGGACCATGTCCAGCCTGCCCCGGGGCCCGCTGTGCATGCCCACGCACAGTCCCCATCCGAACAGTGGCCTCCTGTGCAGCGTTCCCAGACGAGGGGTGTGGCACAGCAGGCCGGGACACCCTGCCCATTAGCCCACAATGCATCACCCACTCTGAGGCTTGACAAGCACACCTGGCTCCTGCGGGAAACCATGGTGGGCCAGGCAGTGCTCAGGGAGGAGCTACATGGACTGTGGGTGCAGGTGGGGCACATAGATGAGCATGGTGCCATGAGACATGCACAACTTCTTGGCAAGTTATGCCAACTGTGAGTGGCCATGACCACTGTGCTGGACAGGATTGCACACACCATTGCAGTAGGCTTTGCTTCCCTTGTGTCTCGTGGTCGCAAGAGTTTCTGCTGCACCCCACACAGTACCACGAGCATCCCCAGGGCACGGCGTCAGGTGGCTCCATTGATGCTGATGCTGTCCCTGGCCAATGTCATCCCCAACACCCCCAGATCCCATCTGGACTTTGGGACTGTGACACCCATGAGCACTCAGTCTTGGTCTCTTGAGTCAACCCCTGCCAAGGTGGAGTCTTCACCCTCTGTGGCTGGTGACCTGCCTGTGTTGTCCGCACAGCCAAGGCATGGCAACCCACGTGGCCTCAGCGGCCATACTGGCTTGCACTGAGTTCTGCTGAGTGCAGTTGGCATGCCACTGGTATGCTGCCATTGCTGACCGTGCACCAGACTGGCAGTGACCAGGGCTGCGTGCTGTGGCACTTGTGTGCCTGGGTGTCACGCCTACCTTTGCTGTCTGTGTGTGGAAATGGCATGTGTGGGGGGCAGTGGTGTGCTGTGTGGCATGGGCGTGATGAGTATAGCACTGTGTCTGCCATGCATGTGTGCTGGCATATACCCTCTGATCCATGCCAGTCTCTGCATTGACACTGTGTCCCCCTTGTCCTTGATGGCACTGTACTGGATGCCTGTACATGGTTGTGTGCTCTCTGCAGTGCACTCTGCAGCTGCTGTGCAGTGTCTGCCTACCAGAGTGTGTGTGTGTGTATCTCCTTCCTCCCCACCCTGTGTCAGTGTGTGCGTGTGTGTGTGTGTGTGTGTGTGTGTGACTGGCTGCCCACTTGGTTCCTCCTGGGTTACTACCTCCGGTTGCCAAAGTACTTCTCCACAATGGTGTCCCTATGCCACCTTTCCCTTGCAGCCAATCGTGAGTCCCTTCTCTCCATGGTTGGCTACCCACCCCCACCCTGGGGTTCATCTACATCTGTACTGTCACCCTCCTGTGCCTGGACAAGTATTCCATGGTCTATGGCCATGTTATGTAGCATGCAACAGGCCAGGAAAATGCCACAGCCTTTTCAGGGCTGTATTGTAGGGGAACACCGGACCTGTCAAGGCATCTGAACTACATTTTCAGCATGCCAAACACACACCCGATGATGTTGCGTGTTGCAGTGTGTGTCTCATTGTAGTATTCCTTGGCCTCGCTACTGGGTTGCCTTTTGGGAGTGAGCAGCCATGGCCGGAGGGGGTACACACTGTCAACTGGGTGGACAGAGACATGTGTTAGTTTCATTCAGGTGTGCACATGACCTGACACAACTGCCACCCCCCTTGCCTGACCATGCTACCACTGCCTGTCCACCTGGGTGCCATTCACCCCTCCCTACCTGCGCAGCCCCTGTACCGCCATTATGGGACCCAACATTTACAGTATGTCCTGTTTGCAGCCTGATTGGACACAGCTGAGCAGCCTCTCCCCAGTCCTGCAGGCCCCATCCCTGCTTCTGTGGGCACCATGCCACTATCCTGTCCAGCCATTGTGCTCAGCCATGTCCTGGACAATGGTAGTGGCTGGGGGCATCTGTTGCTTCTCGCACTGCCACATGCAGCACCCCTGCCCTGCTCACCCTGTGGTCTTACACACCATTATCTCTGCATCCGTGTGTCCCACTCCAGCAGCACCCCAGGTTCCATGGTTCAACATGGCTGTTTGCCACTGCACTGTCCCTGTCACCCTTTCTCACCCCCCACCCCCCACACTACCACCAGCTGTGTGTTGTGCCACGGAGTATGTGGTGTGGGCATGAGGTCCTGCCCAACTCACCCACTAGGTGGCTGGTGGGGATATCCCCACCCTTGAAATGCTGGCATAAGGCCCAATGGTGCCAGATGAAGGTGTCATGTGCACTCCTAGGGTGCGTGTTGCAGACATTGGTGATGCACCCTGTGGCATTGCACACCACCTGGCTGTTGATGGAATGATAGCCCTCCCAGTTTATGTATGCTACACCATCCAGGCCAGGTGGTGCCCTGATGGCCACATGGGTTCAATCAATGGCCCCTATCACGCCTGGCATGCGTACCACCCTGTGGAATTGCTGCATGGTTTCTGTCCGCCATTCCTGTGTGCTAGGGAATTGGATGAACTCCAAAGCATGTGGCAGCAGAGCAGAGAGGAACTCTGTGAGGAGATGGGATGTGGCAGACTGTGTGATCCCAGTGGTGTCACCCACTGGTATCTGGTAGGTACCCGTGGTCAGCAAGCACATTGCTGCTGTCGCCTTTGTCTCCACTGACATGGCATGACTCCTTCTGGTGGGTGCCTGCAGTTCATCATGGCACAGCTCACAGAGCTGTCTCAGAATATCCCTGCTGAGTCAGTACCAGCCCACAATCTCTGTGTTGGTCAGCTGTTCGTAGGTGACACGGGCATGGTACCATCTCTGTTGGGCATACTGCCTATGGGCCCTTCCACAGCCACATTGCTGTTCTGCCCATCTCCTCATTCCTCTCATTACTTCCACCATGAGGAATGCTGACCCATCCATTGTTTGCCTCCTGCTGTTCTGCTGGCTACCTGTGGGTGGCTTGCATTTAGGCCACCTCCTTTTATGTCTACCTTTGGGGGGGCACATCTTTAGAGATGTGCCACACATGCGCCACCCATTTGGGCTGAATATAGAGATGCACGGCACATTCATGGGCATGCCCCCTCCTGATGCGCCGCATACATTATAGTTGCGTTGTGGCGCATCTGGATTTGCACGGCACGTCCCTGCTCTTTCAATATCACACTGCGGTGCATTTCTTGAGATGTGCTGGCACATCTCCTTTGAAAATGTCCCCCTGTAATTCTTCCCTTTCCCTCCCCTCTCTTGTTGCCAGACGCCTTACCCACTGTATATCCTTTATCTCCGAATTTTGGTTTGGCCCTCTCTCCTCATATCTTGCCTTTCTCCTCTCCCTTCCACCTTCATTCTCATACTTGCTTCGTAATGTTTGTTCTCGCTCTTTTGCTGTCCCCCCGTATGAAATCTACTGCTAGGCAAGCTGCCTTCTCATTCCATTTCATGAAACTATGGGGTTCTATTCCCCCCCTTCTACTCACTCTGCTTCCTCCTTTTCTGCTCTTAAAGCTATCCTCCATGATTTCACTTCTCACTTCTGCAGTTGTTTCTGATATTGGTTTGGACCACTTTCACGTGTAACTCTCGTCATTGTTTTCAGTACTTCCCATTTTCCTAGCATCATTCATTCCCTCTGTCCCTTATTTTGTTGTTGATTAATATTTAATTGTTCTTTCATTAGTTCCACAATTTACTCTACATAATTTACTGTCTGGCATACTTATGTTTAAGCATTATTGTCTTGTTTATTTTTATATATTTATTTCCAGTCTATGTATGTTTTGCTCTGTATTTTGTAACTGTTCTCTCCTCCTCTCTTTCTCTCCCCCAGGATGCATCTGGAAATGAGCTGATACCAGCTCAGTGTGTCTTTCCTGGCAAAATCTTTGAAATAAATAAATGAATAACCCACCTTTGTAGGAATCCACCCATGGAGGTGCCTAAGGGACTTGACTCTGATTCTGAACACTAGTGGAACAATAGGGACATGACTAATCCCCAAGGAGAGACAGAAGACTTAATACAGCTGAAAAATGGTATGTCTGGACCCTCTCACTGACCTGTGAATACCATCCTGCATATGGTGCCATAGTCTTGGCGGCCATATGACAAAAAGAAACCCTGTTGCAGAGCCTCCACCATGGGAAATGTGTAAGGGCTCTGTGCAAGCTAAGGGTGCATCAAGCACATGCAGCTAATGTGTGCCATCAATAACAGTGAGTGAGCAGCAACCAATTACAGGCTGATGACAATTCATTTGGGAGGTTGGAAGCAGCAATTAAGAAACAGAACTGTATGGAACAGTGCTAAATCCTGATATTGAGGGTTTCTTTGTTATGAGGGGCTATGTTTCATTTACAGAGCATGAAACATGGAGCAAGGAATGCTCCTGCTCTCCTGGGTAACCCCCACCCCACCCCGGTGATCCCTACTCCTACTTCTACCAACCCTTTCCTCACCTTTCTGCCTCACCTCCATTGAGCTTGCTCTTTCCTCCTCTCCCCCCACTCCCATCTCCTACTCTCTGCTTTGCTTGCCTCTTTTCTCACATCTCCCCCCTTCTAATGCTTTCTTCCCTATATCCTACTCCAGTGCCTCTGCCCTGTATCTATACTGCATTATCTATTACACCAAGCTACCATGGTATGTGTTTCTACCCACTTCCGGGCACTTAACTTCTCTGCACCTCTTCATCTCCTCAACAATCTTCCCCACCCTAGGTATCTTTTGCCTTGCTATTATCCCTATCTAGCCTACCGTGCTCGCTGCTTCCTTACTCTGCTAACTAACGTAGTATAGTTTGTATATGCATCTTCTACATGTATGTGACTGTATTTTTTTGGGAGAGCTTAAGCCCATGGTTCAATGTGGGGGAATAGCTCCTCCCACAACCTCTACTTAACTCCCAGCATTCGCACACTTCCCATGCTTAGGGAGTGTTTTTCCCTGGGCTCCCTGTGTGGCTCATGTGGCTGTGCCTACTTTGTGCTTTACTGCTGCTGTCTGGTCTCTATTTCCCCTTGCCCATGCATCCCCCTCTCCCTCTTGTAGTTGTTCACCTGTGTTCGTGCTTCCCTCCTTTTCCCCTGTCTGTTTGCTCTCCTCCTCCCCATCTTCTTCCACCTCCCTGCTCCCGTCCTTAGCGCCCTCCTGTCCCGGTTGTGTTCGGGTTTCCCCGCGCAGTTTTTTGGGGGGGCTTCTATGCACTCCTCTAACCAGCATTATGTGAGTCCCCACTCCTTCCCCACATTCCTCATTCTTTTTTCTGTCCCTTCTGGAAGCACTTTTTCTTCCTGTAAGCCCTGCAAGCGCCTTTCCGAATCAATCAGCCTTGTGGGCTAAACCTACGTACCCGGGCCCTACCATTTCGGTAAGGCCTTGCTTCTCCCCCTATCCTCGTCTTGGCTGCAGCCATCTCACAGCTCGCATACTACATACCTCTGCTTTGTGCAATTTGGCGCTGTCCCATAGCTCTTGTCTCCCTCATTTCAGCACTTGTTGATACACTAATGCAGGTAAGGAATTCATTCTTGATGCACCTACTTTTAACCGGTGCCATTCGTACTTCCATGCACTCTGACAAGCAAAACATGAGACTTGCATATTACACAATTCTGCTTGGTATAGTGGAGCCAACTATGTGAACAGCTGCCAAAAGGATAAACAGCATTTGGTGGCGCCACGAGGCTGGTCTTGTTTTCTTATGCTGCTATGTTTTTTAATATTTGTGCATTTTACCATTGCATGCTGATGGTATAAATGGTGATGTGTGAGTTCAATATTGCATGTTCATACATTTTAGCAGGCCCCATGATAAAAGTGCTGCTCCTTCCCATATGGGGATCATAATTTCCATGTCATATGTTGCCATTTTGTACACATGTGGGGTTGTCTGAATGCCCAGCCAGATTCTTTGCACTAATATTTGGCATGCCGGGTTGTGTTAATCTCCTACTGCCCCATGCTTTTATTTCTATTTTTATTCTCTCTTCATATGCCTGGCTCCTCCTGGTAACTATCTCTCAAAGCCACTTGCCCCGTCCTTTAGGATGTTAGGAAGATGTGTGCCCCGTGCTCAGCTCCGCTGAACCTCCATATTCCACTTCCTCCTCCCCGCTGCCTACAGCCCCAGTTATGACAATTCCCTATTACTTTCATTTGTTCATGCCTTTCCTCTGGCCTTTTTCTTCCTCCTTCATCATGCTTCAAGGCCTTCCCCCTACAATTCATGTTCTGTTTCTATGTCTACCATGCCTACCATTCTTCGTGTCTGTTACCATGTCAAGTACTACTTCACCATCCTATCTATGTCTCATTTTCTGAATCTACACACTCTTTCCAGCAGCATTTTGTGCTTTGCCAGCCCATACCAGCAGTACTCCGGACTCCGTCCCTAACTCGCACCTTCTGAGGTTCTGAGCGAAGGTAGGCTTCCCCTGTCTACCGGGGATGGGATTCCATTACAATTACTACTTCCTGCTTACTTCCAACATGACATCCTCCATCCCTAACTCTGCTTGGCAACATCGAATACAGGTTACATCACCCTGACTACCAGGGATGGGAGCCATGTCTACAATCTACAGACTCATACTATACCTTCCATACCTCATACCAGTTGCCGCTTCCTTCTGGAATGGAACATTTTCACCCATGTACCCTCATCATTCTACCTATGCCTGGCTGCCTCATGTCACCATCATCCCACCTCAGCCGTCCCCAACAGATGACTAAGTCTACATTCTACTGCTCCAACTTACACATTCTCAGCCTGATACCCGGATGCTTCTTCTCTTCAGGACCTTGACTTTGCCTGACTTGCCTTCTTCACTATACCTAGTCTGCAGCTTCATTTCACAATCCCACCTGTTATCTGCCATTGCCAGGAGCCTGAATCCATATTTGACTGTTTCCACCATCTGCATCTTGTTCCTGATGTGGGTTGCCGCTTTCCTTCAGGTACAGAACTTCTTCAAATATGTCCTCTCATTCCTTTACCTCTCCTCGCTGCATCCAGTTAGGATTATTTGCCTCGACCATCATGGATGAATGCCTGAATTTACATTCCACTGCTTCATATGCTCGCTCTGCTATAGGATGCCACAATCCTTCTGGGACTGGACCTTCTCCTGCTCATAGTCTCCATCCTTCCTTGCCTGCAACCTTCCCTCAGAGCTCATCATGCTACCTTTCCTGGTCAAGAGCCTGAGCTTGCATCCCTGTTTCTACTTTCTGCATCCTCTACCTGATACAGGTCACCACTTCCCTTTGGGACAAGGACCATCACACTCCAACTGCCTTCCACCCTCAGCTCTGCCTGTCAGCATCGGCAGTGCACCATTCCATTGACATCAGAGAGTTATAGCCCATTTCTGGATCCTCTAGGACATCGTATCCTCTGTCTCTTGCCCGGTTGTCACTTCCATTCTGAAAAAGGACCTTATTAACTCATTTGCCTCCATCCTCCTACCTCTGCCAGGTGGTATCGGATACTAGTTCTCTCTCCTCGATTACCAAGCCTGGAAGCTCATTTCTACAATCAACTGATTCAGCCTTCTCTGCTCTCTACTGGACCAATGCTTGCTGCTCCCTCTTGGACCTGAGCCATGTACTGAATGTGCCTTCACCCTCAGCCATTATCTGGAGCGTCATGCCCTAGTCATCTCACCTCAACTACCTCAATTAGGAGCCTATGCCTGTATCTGCTGGTCCTTTCTTATGCATTTTCCATATCATACTCAATTACCACTTCCCTACAGTCACAGGACCCCTCTGCTCCGAATGCCTTGCATCCTTCCTCACCACTCAAAATCCTGCACTTTCATGGACCATCATACTTGACCCCCTTGACCTCCTTTCCCTCACAATTTGGATCCCGCCAGCTGGTTTGGTATCTATCTCAATCAGGTTTAACTGCCTCATGGACTTCCTTGCTGCAGGTCACCCCTTCCAGCTGCTGTACGAGTTCATTTTTCTCCTTCAGATGTGGGACCTCATCCTTCTTTGCTCCAGCACCTTCCATCCTTTCCACTCATCATTTGAAGCCTTCATCAGATGTGGGACTCATGTATCCCAACTCAGTTACTCTTGGTACTTGATTTCACTCCTTGGCCTTCCGTGGATCATCCTCTAGTGATTTGCTACAGCCTTCCCGCAATCCACTGCTGTTTGCCGAGGAGCTGACTCAGTCCACTTCCTTCCTGCACTGTATGCCATCTGGCTTCACCTAGGTCATCTCCTTCCCAGGATCATTCCTTCGATTCATATGTATTCCCTCCAGACTTTCCTGCCTAGTTTGGATAGCTGCCATTTCATCTCCACCTTGCAGGCTCGGGGCTTCTTTTTTCTTGTTGTGGCTCTTTGGGCATATTACCTTATTGCTGGCCAGTATTCCTACCCGGTCAACTGCTCCTCCCATTTATCCATCTCATACTCCCACTTTGGCCATTTTAACAGCTCCCGTCCACTACTCGATGGATCACTAGTTCATTACACCTGAAGAAAACTACTTATAGCAAACATCCCTTGAAAAACATGCCTCATAGACTCTTACATCTTCATAGAGTTGTTCTATACTGCCCAATCAGCTCCGCACAATTGTACTTGGAATCCCATTCGACTGGACACTAGAATGAACTCATCCATCTCTATTGGATATGCTCTAGGAATCCTGTCTATTTAATCTGTGGCTTCCCTGTCTACCATGTCTCACAGGCTACCCTCATACATGGAAAGGACCTAAATGATTCTGTTATGCTCAGACTCTCTAACCATTATCATTGCTAAGGATACCAGGAATCGCAAGATACCTCATACCACTACAGACATCATCCATTTCACCTTCTGCAGCCTCTCCTCCCAACATCGACTCCTACTTTATCAACAGCTATTGCTTGTCCTGAATCATGCTCAGCTGCCTTCCCAGAACTTCCATTGTTGGATCTCAGACACCTAGCTGCTTTGCTAACATCATGCTATCCAAACTACTGTTTTCCAGCTCATGGACACCACCAGACATCATACAATCATCTGCATTTCTTCATCTTATTACCAGCAATCAAGTTAGCTGCCCATCCAGTCGTCCTTCTAGTCTATCCTTCTTGAATTATCTCCATTACTCCCTCCAGTGAAGACTTTCATTGAGAACAAGCTCCTACAATTCTCAATCCGGAAACTGCAACCGTTATGGAGACTTCACTATCCCAGTCATGCCTCTCAACAGGTCTTATTTGAGCACAGTACTAGGCTCCTCTGGCATTCCACACTACTCAATCTCACTACCAACCCAGCCTATAGACTCTTCCATATGTCTGCTTCCAAGCTTCCCTCAAGTAGTCAGGCATTGGATTACCAGTAAACCTAACCATCCATAACCACCTCAGTGCTTCTCATGGGTGATTACACACATAAATGCAAATATTTACTTCAGCCAGTGGACCAGCATAACATGTACAAGTATAGCTTCGACATCAATGCCCAAATAAGCTATCCAGTTCCTAGTACTGAACTTCCACTCCTTCTCTATCTATATTCAATTACCATCTGGACTGCATATGCCAATCTTCCTGCATTTGACTACAAATCACTTATGGCATTTCTCCCATCAGGCTCTCAAAGACTCTGCTCGACTCCTTCTTCCACTTCATGGATGCTTATTTGCAACTGTCGTTCACCACTGACTTCCTTACCTCCAGACTTTACCATGAACATCAAACCTCCCACTCGTTGGCTCATTCACTAATGACTTCACAACTCATCCCATTTCCCACTGTTCACTGTCTCAGTCATAGCTTATAAATCAAATCATGCTCTCCCTGCTCGTTGCTTCCCTGTACTCCCTTTTGACAGTCATCCATCATTACCTTGGAAATCTGGACTTCATTCGCCCTTCTTCGACTGGATCTGCTTTACACTGAGGATCTACTGCTCCCTCCGAAAGACCGACTTCTTCAACCTCAGGATCGTCTTCCAAACTACCTCATCATCTGTGGACCGAGGATGGGCCATCATCTCTCTAGGAAACTCACCTTCCTCAAAACTAGCTATGGTTACTAGAACCTAGGTCCTACTTTTCTTAGTAGCCCAGAGGATGGGCAGACCAATGGCCATGGGTCCTCAGGGGTTTCCTCCACTTTGGGGGGGTTCCTCTCCTGAGTGCCAGCGGTCATACTCTCCCTGAGTTGGAGGAGGTATCTTTTTGGGCCTTCTATTCCCTACAAATGCCTACCTATATACCTACTACTCAAGGGTGGGAATAGAGTAAAGCCACAAATAGTACTACAAGTTACACAAGCACAAATAGTAGTAGTAGTAAAACCATTTATTTTTATACAGGAAGAGAAAATACATGTTATAAGGGTTAAATACTCTGTTTTCAAGATAGTCTTGTTCGATGTTAACCCATACTTATAAGTTACAACAAACATTAAAACATAACACATCCATACTACAATACAAATACACATTCTAAGTCATATTACATTTAACATACAAATCAACATCAACATTCAATAGTAAAGATAGATTTCGAATTCCTATTAAATTCATAATGTGATGTTAAAATACGCATTGGATGGGGCAGTCTATTCCACCTTACTGAAGCTTGATATTTTAACGTTTATTCCGTAAATTTTGTTCTTTGCCTGGGAGCTAGCATCTTACTTTCATGCACCGACCTAGTCAATACTCTTTCAGCATGAAAACACAACTTTACTTTAGTAGAAATATATTGTACAGGATATTTTGTAATGTATTTATGCAGCAATTTAAGCCATACCATGTCATTTCTTATCTCTAAAGTATATCAATTTAAGTTACTCAGTAATTTACAATGATGCATGTGAAAGCTACATCCCAATATAAACCTTGCCAGCCTATAATAAAGCATGTCCAATTTGGCTAGCATACTTTTATTTGTCACCCTATAAATAATATTGCCATTCTCTAACATCGGCATAATCTGCTGTTCTACCAAGATCCTACGGGTCTTTAAGTCCAGACACCGTGATGTATGTCTCACAGCTCCTAGTTTTTTGTTTGTAGTTTTTAACCCCATCATTATTCCCCAAACATTGAATAGGAGGGCTTAAGCCCATAGTTCCATGTGGAGAATAGCTCCTCCCACAACCTCTACTTAACTCCCAGCATTCGCACACCTCCCATGCTTAGGGAGTGTTTTTTGTCCACCACCATCCCCTCCTCCTCCTTCTCTGGTGCTCTTCTCACCCTTGTTCCTGGGCCTTCTATTTCCTACAAATTCCTACCTATATACAGTACATACTACTCAAGGGTGGGAATAGAGTAACGGCACAAAAAGTGCTACAAGTTACACAATCACTAATACCCCATCGCTGTGCCCCAAACATTGAAGTACTTTTATTATCCGGCCCCATTGTTTATTCTTAATGTTGCTGTATATGTTGGTGCTTGTGCTGCACAGCTTGTATACTGCTTTTCCTATTGCATTGTCATGTATTCGAACAGCTGTCTGTGCCATTGTTGTGGCCCGGGTTGTGCCTTTAAATGGTCCTTGAATCAGTGCACTTCCCCGGTAAACAAAGACTTAAATAAATAAATAAACCTCATCGTTTGTGAATGCAGACCCCATTATTTATGTGGTGAAGAGCCCTGTTGCTTGCCAGGTACAGAACCCTAACATTTATGGGACACAGAGCATTGATGTTTGTGGAGTGTGGAGCTCTTGTCATTTGGAGGGCACAGAGCCCTTGCTGTTTGAGGAATATGAAGTTCTTGCAGTTTGAGGGGAGTGAGGCCCTGTCACTGGGATATCGAGACTTGTCATTTTGGGTATGGAGTCCTGTCATTTGGGGAGCAGAGCCCTAACATCTGTGGAGCACAAAGTCCCAGAAATTGCAGGAAGCCCATGAAATTTCAACGAAAAAAGATTTATCACTCCCCCCCAACACTAAGGCAAGATGGCAAAGCACAAACATACATGGAAGTAGCAGTTAAGATAAAGGGATCGACACCAAGGAAAGGAAGTCCAGGACAGCATCCAGTAGGAGGACCAGTGCCAGCAGGAAGAATGGTGGATGCAATGGTCAGCAGCAGGAGAGCAACAATTGAAGCTGGAGAAACTGAGAACAATAGAGGGACAGTGGACATATAAAGTAAGACGTAACTATACGGCACCAAAAGGAGGCCCCACACTTAACCTCAACAGGTGGATCCTTGACCCAGCAAACTGGAAGGGAACTGAAATGCTGAACTACAGAGTGAGTCAGGAGTGAACCCAGAAGTGGATGAGGGGCAGCAGTTGATGTGCTGCAAATGGCACTAGCCAGCGATGCAGGGAATAGGTAGTGGAATAGAATCCAGGAGTATAGGTGGAGAGTCAAGGGGCATGGGTCAGAAAAGTGGGAGAGGCTATTGCGGAGCATATTATAGTATGAATGACAGTAAGGAGCAGACTGGAATTAAAAACCAGCATCAAATGCATGCCGACATGTGCTATAAAGAGAATTCATGAGGGGGCATAGTGTAAATTGCTTAAAGAGTTACTGATGCCTCAAAGAAATCTTTAAAAAACATAATAATTAGGTAAAATTCTGCTTGCATTCCATTTATATTTTCTATATTTCTCCTTCCCATAATTTATTACTAGAGAAATGTATATGAATATATGATTGTTGTCCCTTAGAGTTCATTTTGAGTTCATCTGCCTCTATAGTGTACTCCCTACTTCAAGTCAGAATCCTCTGTTGTGATATCACAGTCTTTTGCCGTGGGAGTAACTGTGATGTCACAAGCAGTGCTCTGTGACTGTGACTTCAGGTAGGGAGAAAGCAGTAGGAATAGAGGAACTCTTCAGGGGCAAAGATCCAAATGACCTCACTACTAAATAATGGGGGGGGGGATACAGAACTAAAGGGAAATACAAGCTGGACAGTGCCTAAATATTATGGTTTGTTAAAGTTCTCCATAACGTGTCACCAGCTCTTTAATACGAACATACGAACATATGAAATTTGCCAGCAGATAAAGGCCTAAAGGTCTATCAAGTCTGCTCGAATTGCAGCTAGCACCCTTATTCTGCAGCTGCCCCTCCTCCCACCCTTCCCTTCATTAACCCTCCCCTTGTCCTGTCCCATCCTCGCTTGAAGCAGTCCACTGTTCTACTGCATACCACTTCAGCAGGAAACGATTCCACCCAGCCACCACCCTCTCTGTAAAAAGTGTCTCCTCATCTCCTCCTGAACCTTCCTCCCTCCAGTCTCATATCATGGCCCCTGGTGGCCCTCCCTCCTTTGAACAGCCCCTCTGTACCCGTCTTATTTACTCCTTTCATGTATTTAAAGGTTTCAGTCATGTCACCCCTGTCTCTCCTCTCCTCCAGTGAGTACATGTTCAACTCCTTCAACCTCCTCCGGTATGATAAGTCCCCCAGCCTCTTGATCATCTTTGTCACCTGCGCCTGCACCCCTCCAGTAACTTAATGTCCCTCTTCAGATATGGGACGCCAGTACTGCACGCAGTACTCCAGGTGTGGTCTAACTAATGACCTATACAGTGGCAGAATCACCTCCCTCCCCGAGGATATACTCCTTGCAATACAACCCAGCATTTTGTTGGCCTTTGCAGCTGCCTTCCTACATTGTGCTGAGTTGTTCGTTGACCCTGTAATGAGCACACCCAGATCCTTCTCCTTCTCTGTCTGGGCTAGCTGCACTCCCCCTAGCTGGTAACTCCTCCTGGGGTTCTTCATCCCAAAATGCAGCACCGTGCACTTTTTGGCATTAAAGCCCAGTTGCCAGGTGTCTGACCAGGTTTCAAGCTTTGCCAGATCATCCTGCAACCCCTGCCATCCCCCTAGGTCATCCATCACCGCGCCTACCTTGGTATCATCAGCAAACAGACTGATCTTGCTCTTGATGTCCCATGATATGTCTGCAATGAATATCCCAAACAACACTGGTCCCAACACTGAGCCCTGTGGAACACCGCTCATCACTGCCCTTGGGTGTGAGAACTCCCCACCCACCACCGCCCTCTGTTGCCTTCCCTGCAGCCAGTTTCCACCCATCTCACCAGCTTTGCACCCCCCTGTGCCTACTACTTCCTTCCCAGCCTTCCATGTGGCACTAAGTCAATCCTTACTGAAGTCCAGATACAGGACATCCACTGCATGGCCCCTGTCCAGTTGCCTAGTTACCCAGTCATAGAACTCGACCAGGTTGGTTTGGCAGGATCTGCCACGTATGAAACCATGCTGTCTGCTGTCCTGTAGTCCTTTGGTCTCTAGGAGAGCCACCAGCCTATCCTTCAGGATAGTCTCCATTAGCTTACCCACGATGGATGTGAGGCTCACTGGTCTGTAGTTTCCCGGTTCATCCTTGGGGCCACTCTTGTGGAGAGGCACCACATGGGCCATCCTCCAGTCCTGAGGTACACAATGTAGTGAGGCATTAAATAGGTTGCAAAAGGTCCTGCAAGGACCTCTGCCAGCTCCTTAAGTACCCTGGGGTGGATGCCATCTGGGCCTGGCGCCTTGTCCACCCTCAGTGCCTTCAAACCATCTCGAACTCTGCTCTCCATGATTTCCCCATCTGTCACCACTTCCCCCCCTGCTTCTGCCATTTCTCCCACCTTGGGTGTCACCCCCCTCTTCTCTTTAGTAAATACTGAGCAGAAGTACTCATTTAGTGCTTTAGCCTTTATCGCACCCTGCTTCCACCCAACCCCTCCTTCCTAATCCTTACTATGTGGTCCTTACAGCTTTTTCTCCCTAATGTACTTAAAGAAGTCCTTCTCCCCTTCTTAATGCCTTGTGCCAGCCCGAGTTCAGATGCTTTATTCTTACTGCCCTCTGTCACCTCCTTCTCGATTCTGTCAAGTATTCCTCCCTGTCCTCCCCATTCCTGTTTTCTTGTACTTCCTAAAGGCAGCTCTTTTCCTCCTTACCTTTTCCATGACCTCCTTGCTCAACCAGATCGGTTTCTTAGCCCTAGCCTTCTTGCTCTGGGCTTTGCAGCAGGTTTGGTTGCCTCCACTATCCCAAGCTTTGTGAGCTCCCACCTCTGGTTAGTGTCCATACTAGATTGAATTCTGGCCAGGTACCCTTTACCACTTCCCCATCCTCCCAAAGTTGGCCCTCCTGAAGTCCAGCACTATTGTGCCAGATTCCACTCCTTCCTTGCCCATATCCAATGTGAGCCATACTGAGCGGTGGTCACTCCCTGACAGTGGTTCCTCCACTGTAAGTTCTCTCACAAAGTCCCCATTTGCCAGCACAAGGTCAAGGGTATTTCCTAACCTGGTTGGTTCACTGACCATTTGCAGCAGGAAGCTGTCCTGGAAGGCATCCAGCAGTACCTGCTCCCTTCTGTTCCTGGTTGTTGGGGTTGCTCCAGTCCACTCCTGGCATGTTGGAGTCCCCACAATCACCACACTGCCTTCTCTGGGTCCTTCTGATCTGTCCCGCTAGTTCCCTGTCTAACTCCTCCGTCCTGAGATGGTGGCCTGTACACCACTCCCATTCTAAGAATCCTATTCTTGGAATCCTGGATTTGTATCCAAAGTGACCAGACCACCTCTTCCCTTCCTCCCTTACACACTTCAGTCCTTCCTTCACTTATAGTGCCACCCCCTTTCCCAATCACCCTGTCCCACGAAATAATCTGTATCCTGGTACAGACAGGTCCCAGTCATTGTATTGGGTGGCCCATGTTTCCGTGATGACTGCAATGTCCACCTCTCCTCTGCCATGAGAACCTGTAACTCTGCAGTTTTCCTCCCAAGGCTCCTAGCATTAGGGTAACCACCTTCCACCTCCCCCATCCTGCCCTCCTTTCCTAGCATCACCAACAGTACCTGCCATTTGTCCTTTGTCACTGTTATGGGGGGTAAGCTCATATGGTTTCCCAACCTGTGGTCTCTGCATATCTCTTCCCCAACTGCCACCCCCCACTCCTAGTTTAAATTCCCAACTTCCTCTATGTACTCCTCCATCCTCTGTTTCAACACTTTCTTTCCCTCCTCACTCAAGTGTTGTCTGTCCTTGGCATAGAGACTACTGTCCTCCCAGGTCCCTCCCACCCCCAACAGCCTGATACCCTTTAGCACAACAATTGCGTTCTAGCCATCCGTTAAATTTCTATTCTCAGCTTTTGTTGTTTAGTTTGGCACAGGAAGTATCTCTGAAAAGTTACTGATCTTCCTGCCCCTTACATAATTGTGCTAGTTCCTCAAACCTCCTCTGACTGTATCTACTGTCTTGTCAGCCAGGTCATTTGTCCCAAGATGTATAATTAAATGAGGCTTGTCCCTCACCCTTCTAGCATATTTCAGAACAGACTGTCCCACCCTTTCCGCTGTCATTCCTGGCATGGCCTCCACCCAAATGCGACTATGCCTCTCCCCCTTGCTACCCCACCTAACTCCTCTTAGTATTGAGTCCCCCAGCACTAAGATTCCACCCCTCTTACTCCCTGCTTGCTTCCATTCATCTCCCTCTCTCATTTCCAGCTCCTCTTCTTCCTCCTGCACATTATTTCCCCCTTTTACCCCTGTTGCAGTTCTCCCAGCAGAACTTCCCCCCGCTCCAGTTTGGTCCAGGCATTTATCAATTCCTCCTCTAATTTCATAATTTCCCTCCTCCACCTTCTTCCTCTCTAGCAGCGCACAACTATTTTCTGAAGGCCCTTCACAAATGCCTCATTGAACCACAGGCTTATTACCCTTAATGGACATATAACATGCATTTTTCATTATTTTCACTGTTGAGGAACATGCACATCAACATACCCTTAATTAAAAAAAATAATAGTATAGTGTGCCACAAATTTATGTTTTTGTCATTGCTGCCTCTGCCCTGAGTGCTTAGAGTCGCAACATTCTGTGGGGAACAATATGATGTCATTTTAAGAAACAGCACATTTGCTATCATGCTAAAAACAAATACATTGAAACCTTGGTACATCAAAATGAATCATTTCACTATTAGTGTATATACCAGTATTATTACTTTTTTTAAAGAAAAACTTTTCATAATGGTCTGGGATAGAAATAATTAGCGACTCAGGACTAACAGAACATCATCAAAGTATTATGGGTCTCAGAGACCAGGAAAGAGGAAGCAGTGAACATAACGTGTTGACTCAGCCCTGCAATAAGACTGAGGAATGTTTTATTTTACTCACACACAGTTTCTATTGCTAGTACATTTTAATAATAGCATAAAACAACCTATATTTCTGTCCACACTCGTAAAAATTTAATTATTCCCTTTATCCATTTGATTTCCCACTTTGCATTCTACATGAAAAGGCAAATGACAAATGCTCCCATTAATTGGCTAAACCCCCATTGTTCCATTTGTAAATTTTCTAATGAATATGTTTATATCAGATTAACTACATCAGAAAAAAGAACTGAAATGTGCAAACAGTCTAACAAATAAGTTTAACCCAGATAAACTACATCAGTAAAAAAAAAACATTCGAAATATGCAGACAGAGCCTAGTGGGTTGTAATAAGTAGATTTCTGTTTCTAAGGCATCACGTATAGTTAATACTATCACCAGGCACAATCTAATCTCTTTGTAACAAAGAATTTTATTGATGGCAAGGAAGTCAGCTTCTGTAGGCATTACAAGATTTTAATCTTGATGTATTTCTTCTACATGAATGTGTCCAAAGATGGTTGCATGTGTAAGCATAAATACTCAGTCCTTGAAGAAAGGCATAATGAGAGAAACAGCTTCACACCGGTATTTTCCTTCTGACTCCAAGCTAGTTTATAAAGCTGTGCACAGTATGTGCATTTAACGAGCATATGCTTAAGCTCTTAGAAAGAGCAAAACAATAAAAAGCAAATCATGCTGGACAAGAGAAGTATTTCCTCAAGTGAAACTGATTCCTTTTTAGGGGCGCTTTCTTTAGTTTTCCCATGTCATTCCCACATCCCGGCTGCCCTAGCAGGAACTATAGGTATGGTGATCTCATTAGAACAATTATTAAAGGCCGCATTTTCAAACCTCCAGCCTTCTAAGACCCCAGGGCAATGTAATTTTAAAATCAATCCCTTTCAAAAAAAAAAAAGCACCAGTGTTCACTGTTTCTAAAGGGCTGTCAATCACCTCTACCTCAGCTCAGCAAAGGAAACCCAGCATGATTCAAGTAAGCTCCAACAGAGGACTATTCTTTGGGGAAATCAGCTGAGGTATGGACTTGAATTTATGCGACTTTAAGCTCCATCAGGCTGTGGGAGCCCATGAAGCACTTGTTATGTATTCAAGGCATATTTCAACACACAAATGCAGAGCAGCAGAGAGGCAAAGTGCAATTACCGCCTGGAGAATTCTGTTCTTTGCCCCCAGACACTTGTAGGACTTTTACCAATGCAAACGGCAGGAAGCCCCAGCTTCTGTTTGGTTTTCAATTCTCCATGCAAGTTTCCCCTTCCTCTCATGTCACTTAACTGAACCTGAACAACTTCCGAAGACCATGTCTTATGTCAAAAATACAGCTGTTAAAAGACACAGCCAGGCTGCAATGTTCCCCTCACTATCATACGCCATTAAAGAACTGCGCTGAACTTGAAAGTCATTTTCCCAGTAGAAGCTCTTTTTAAGAACTGACTCCAGTTTTATTCATGTTTCATCTATGCTGGCATATCAGTCTCCTTAGTGAGTGCTTCTGATTTACACTCTGATGTTCAGTACCATTTTAGAGCTGCATGATGTAATTTATGTCCCTCACAACTGCAGAGTTCTATAGCAGAACATGCCTGTATTTTGCAAACATGGAAATATAGAAACATAAGAACATACTGTAGAATTGTTAGCAGAAAAAGACTGGTAGGCCCATATACAGCAGTCTGCTCCATTTCCTTACTTATCACTACACCCTAGCCCCTTTTTGGTCTCAGGTGTCCCTCCCTACCTCCCTCCTCCCTTTACTCTACTTATTATACCCATGTGCCTATCCAACACATGCTTGAAGCTCCCCATTATCTTTGCCCCTAGCACCTCTTCTGGCAGATGGTTCTAGGTGTCCGCTACCCTTTCTGTGAAGAAGTATTTCCTCACATCTCTGTTAAACTTAACCCCTCAAGCTTCATTGCATGCCACTCTGTTCTAGTGCTCCTACTCCTTCTCTTAAAGAGACTCACCTACTGCACCTTCTTCACCCCCATGAGGTACTTATAGGTTTCAATCATGTCCCCTCTCACTCTCTTCTCCTCCAGGGAATTCATGCTGAGCTCTCATAGCCTCTCCTCATACAGTTTCTTGTGTAACCCGCACACCATTTTCGTTGGCCTCCGTTGGACCATTTCCACCCTGTCAATGTCCTTGCGGAGGTGTGACCTCATGAACTGCACACAGTACTCTAGGTGGGGTCTCACTACTCAGCGATACAAGGACAACATCTCCTCCCTTCTTCTGCTAGAGAACCCCCTCCCTATGCACCCTAGCATCCTGCTTGCCTTGTCTACTGTCTTGTCCCACTACCCTACCACCTAGAGATAATCAGATATGATTACCCTAAGGACCCGTTCTTGCTTGGTGACTGTAAGTACTACCCCCCCCATCTTATACACAGTCCTGGGTTTCCCTACCACAGGTGCATGACTTTGCACTTTTTGTCATTGAAAACCAGCTGCCACACCCTAGACCACTGCTCTAGTTTCCTCAGATCCCTTTGCATTCTTTCTCCACTCCTTCCTGGGTGTTCACACTGTTGCAGATTTTTGTATAATTCACAAAGACACACCTTCCCCAACAGTTCCTCAGCAATGTCACTTATGAAGACATTGAAAAGGACAGGACCCAATACCGATCATTATGGCACTCTAGTGGTCATTCTCCTGTCCTCTGAGAGACTTCTGTTTACCACCACCTTCTGTCTGTTATCCTTCAACAGGTTTGATACTCAGCTTACCACCTTCTCCCCAACCCGCAATTTGCTAAGTTTTTTTGTTAGCCTCCTGTGGCACAGTGTCAAAGGTCTCACTGAAGTCCACCTAGGCCACATCCACTGCATTCCACTGATCCACCTCCCTAGTCACACAGTCAAAGAAATCTATGAGATTTGGTTGAGAGGACCTCCCCACTGTGAAACCTTGCTGCCAGTGGTCCTGCAGCTCATTTGCCCCCAGGTACTCTATCAGCCTCTCCTTCAGCAGGGTCTTTATTAATTTCCCCCACACTGATGTGAACCTAACTGGCCTGTAAGTGCTAGCCTCCTCCCTGTTGCCACTCTTGTGCAGAAGGACTACATCGGCCCTCCTCCAGTCCTCATGAACTACCCCCATCTTCAATGAGGTGCTGAATAGTGTTGCCAGAGGGGTGGCTAACACCATGCTCAGTTCTTTTAGTGCTCTTGGGTGAATTCCATCAGGCCACACTGGTTTGTTTTCCTTTCAGGTTTCCAATCCTGTTCAGACTTTCTCTTAGCTGAGAATGGACTTGCATCCACTGTCCCCAGTGGCTGCTGATACATGTTGGTCTGTCCCCTCTCCCTCCACTGTAAATACCAAGTAGAAGTACCCATTTAAAATGTTAGCTTCTTCTTGATCTTCTTCTGCACAGTCCCTCCCCCACTGTCCTGTTCCTCACTATCCTACCCTTTGCTTTCCTCTTTTCACTCACGTACCTAAAGAAAGTCTTATCCCCATTTTTTACTTGGTGTTCCTCTCCTCTGTTGGTGCCTTAGCTGCTTTCACCCTGCTTCCTGCCTTTGTTTATCCAGCTATACCTCCCTGTCCTCCTTATCTGGCTCTTCTTATGCCTCCTAAAAGCAGTTTTTTTGTTTGTTTCTTTTTTTGCCCTTACTGCATTAGCCATCTCCGTTGAAAACCACAGTGGCCTCTTCCTCCTCCTACCCTTGCCTACTTCCTTCAAACAGCACAGATACATAGAAACACAGACTCTGACAGCAGATAAGGACCACTTGGGCCACCTAGTCTTCCCATTTACCCTACTACTGTTACACTGCAGACTCTATATGACCTTCAGCTTTACCCTCCCCCCTTCCCTTACCACTAAGGTTCCCTTATGCCTATCCCATGCCTTCTTGAATCCCATTACCATTTTTGCCCCTACAACCTGGGAGGCTGTTCCAGGAATCCACCGCTCTTTCTGTGAAGAAATACTTCCTCTCATCTCCCCTGAGTCTATCCCCCTCCAGCTTCATTACATGTCCCCTTGTTCTTGAGCATCTTTTTCTCAGAAAAAGACTTCCCTTTTGAACCGTATTTATACCCATGAGGTATTTGAAAGTCTCTATCATATCCCCTCTCACCCTTCTTTCATCCAGGGTGTACATACTGAGGTCCTTTAGTCTCTCCTCATAGGGATTTTGATGCAGGCCCTGTACCATTTTAGTTGCCCTCCTCTGGACCACCCCTACTCTGTCTATGTCATTCCAGAGATGTGGTCTCCAGAACTGGACACAGTACTCTAGGTGAGGTCTCACCTGTGATCTGTACAGCAGTAACACTACCTCTGTCTTTCTGCTGGTGATACCCCTCCCTATGCACTCTAGCATCCCACTAGCTCTCCCCACTGCTTTGTCACACTGGTCTCCTTTAGGTCAATATGATTACCACAAGATCTGTTTCCTGCTTGGTGATCATTAATACCACACCCCCCATTTTGTACTCTACCTCTGGGTTTCTGTGCCCCAAGTGCATGATTTTGCACTTCTTCGCATTGAAACTCAGCTGCCACTCACTTGACCCTTGTTCTAGCTTTCTTAGATTTCTATAATTTGCAAAAAAGGCATACCTTCCATTTAGTCCCTCTGCAATGTCACCAATAAAAACATTATAGGACCAGTCCCAGTGCTGATCCCTGTAGCACCCCGCTGGTCACCCTCCCTTCCATGGAGTGAACTCTGTTTACCACCACCCTCTGTCTCCTGTCCCCTAACCAATTTCATACCCAGTTTACCACCTTTGGTCCCACTCCTAGGCTTCCCAGCTTATTTATGAGTCTCCTATGTGGAACAGTGTCAAAGGCCTTACTGAAATCTAGGTAGGCTACATCCACCGCTACACCCTGATCTAATTCCCTGGTCACCCAATCAAAGAAATCTATGAGAGTTGCTTGACATGACCACCCTCCAGTGAATCCATGCTGCCTCAGGTCTTGTAAGCCACTGGATTCAAGATATTCCACAATCCTTCCCTTCACGATTGATTCCTTTAATTTCCCCACAACTGAAGTCAGTCTGACTGGCCTGTGATTGCCAGTCTCCTCCCTGCTCCCACTTTTGTGAAGTGGGACTACATCTGCCCTCCTCCAGTCCTCCAAAACCACTCCCATATCTAGTGAGTGGTTGAACAGGGCTGCCAGAGGTGCAGTCAGCACTTCTCTGAGCTTCTTGGATGTACCCCATCTGGCCATATTGCCTTGTTCACATCCAGATTTGTGAGTACCTTCAGGACTCTCTCCTCTGTAAATGGACTAGTATCAACCTCCCTTCCTTCGATGCTCTTGGCACTTATCTTTGGTCCCTTGCCTTCCCCTTCCTCTGTGAAAACTGAACAATATTTGTTCAGGATGTCCGCTTTGTTTTTTGTCCTCCTCCACACACTCCCCACCTTCTCTCCTAAGCCTTACTATCTCTCCCCTAGTCTTTCCCTTTTCTCTTACATATCTGAAATGCCTGTACCTTAGTTATTCACTCCTTGATCCTTTTCCATTGTGCCTCCACATACCTCTGGCCATCCCCCTCTTCAAGGTATTTACTGAGATAGTCACCAATTTCTTTAGAATCTGCCTTCCTGAAGTCCAGGAACCTTGTCCTAGTGTTTCTTTTCTTGCCCAATTTGTATACCAAACCACACAGTATGGTGATTGCTTGTTCCCAAGGGGCTACCCACTGTAACGTCTGCAATGCTGTCCCTGTTCATAAGTACCATAGGTAGTGGGCTCCATAACTGTCTGCCTGAGAAATGCCACCTGAAGGGAGTTGAGGATGGCCCTGCTTTTTGATGTAGCTGTGGCCAGAATGCTCCAGTCTACATCTGGCAGGTTAAAGTCTCCCATAATCAATACCTCCCCTTTGCTTGCCATTCTGCCAGTGGTCTTTCCCAAAACTTTGCCTAACTCTTCTCCCTGTGTTGGTGGTCTGTACACCACCACCAAATGCATAAAGGCCCTGGATCATGTCTCTAAGCCAAACCAAAGAACCTCCAGCCCTTCTTTCTCCCACTGGTGTCTCTGTATCTCCATAGCTTTTGTATTTTCCCTCACATGTAAAACAACCCCCTTTCCTCCTTGTCCTGTCCTTCTGGAACATTTATTTATTGATTGATTGATTTTGTTAGCGGGTAAGTGCACTGATCCTGAGGACTGTTTTTAGGCACGACCCAGGCCATGAAGATGGCACACAGTACAGCACAAATATGGCAACAAGAATTTTTTCAGTACAGCATAGTTCAGCACAGAGTGCACAAACAAACAGCTGGGTAACATTAATGCACAGAAGCATCAGGTGAGCTAATAACAACTCAATACAGTGAAGTCAAAGGAAAGTGCAAGCTAGAACATTGGGCAGTTACAAACACATTGGCAACTACAGGACTAACTAAATGAGATACCGGCAGAGATACAATGCAGTAGAGTACTGAAACAGGGCACTGGAAAATAGAGCAAGTAGGCTAAGCAGTATTGAACAAGGGTGAGTGGTGTGGGACATATCTCAGAGTGACCGGGAACATTTATGATACAAGCAAAGCTGTGGTGTAAATGCAGACAGATAGGCAGAGTAGGAGATATTTGACTTGATTATCATCCAATGGGGCAGAAACAGGTACCAACTGCCAATAGGGCTGCTTTGAAGTGGGTTTCGAGTATAGGTTGAGAGTCAAGAGACCGTAACGGGATGGGTAGGTAGTTCCACAGTTTAGGAGCAACTGAGGAGAAGGCTTTATCTCTGAGGCAGGTGGTGATTTGGGGGATATCTAACAGGAGGAAGGGGGATTTTCAGAGGTTGTGTGGGTAAGCCTTAGGGCTTAGCAGTGAGAAAAGGGGAGATACTGCTCCATCTCTGATAGCCTTATTGGTAGTACAGCCTAGGAAGTAGTTGCGGTGGGTCTGGGGGAAGCCAACCAACTGCCTGGTAGAGGGAACAGTGGTGAGTTTAGTAGGGAGCCTGTAAGGCAAATCTACAGAAATTATTGTAAGTTGTACTGAGTCTAGATAGACCACTGGTAGAGGTTTGCAAGTAGATAGAGGTGCAGTAGTCTAAAAGGGGAAGGAGGTTTCCTTGTGAGATAACAAGCAGGGGCGTCATTTAGGGGTTGCCATGGGTTGCATTCGCAACCCCTATGAAAATTATGCGACCCCTATGACAGGGCTTGCGACCCCTGCCTGGCCTGGCTCCCTTGAGACCTTGGCATGGCTTAAAATGGATGCGCCTTGCCGCTAGGCAGCGTAACATGCCCCGTGGCCGTGCGCACACTTGTGCTGAGGAGGACCAGAGATTTCAGGGAGCCTGACAGTCTGCTGTGCTGGCATAAAATTAGCACAGTTGATCTAATCAGGGACAGATGGTGCAGACTGTCTGCAGCTTACTTTGTCCCCCCCCCCGAAAATCATTGGTTGGGGTTGGCAAGTGCCACTTGTGCTGGGGCTGGCGCTGCTGTGATTGGCTGGGAGGGAAGGGCTTAGGCACAAATCCGCGAACGCGCGTGCGTGGGGAATCGGTTGGATTTGACCGGGTCCTTCGTGGCAGGCTGACAGTAAGGGTTAAGCAGCAGGTGTACTGTGTAGGTGTATTAAAGCCAAGGAAGGAAGCTTCAAGCTGAGAGCAGCTGATCCAGGTGGCCGTGGGGCGATCTGATCATCCGCAATCCATCGGTAGAGCGGGCACGGACGGACAGAGACAAGAAGAGAAGACAACTGCAGTGCAAGACCCCAGGCCAGAGATGGTGTGGAACTGGAGGACCAGGTGGGAGTCGGGACTACTTGTTGCAAAGTCGGCAGTGCAGTGTGTCAGCAGGGGAGACGGGAGAGAGAGCGTGCATCCAGGTCAGGACTGGGTTGGAAGGGGGAGTCAGTCGGCCAGTCGGAAGACCACCAGGCACTCCGGTGCTGCAGGGGTGACGCTGGGGAGAGAATAGAGTGAGTGGTGGGCCAGGCAGGTGATGATTGGAGCACTCTGCAGGTGGTGCCGCCAGGTGGGGTTGCCGTTAAGGTTGGGTCGGGAAGGAGGAGGTTATTTAGGCAGCTAAGGCAGGCTGAGTGAGCCTGGGGCCTACAACAGACTCTCTGGGTCACCTGGTGGCATGGCGGCCGGTCACTGACTTAGGGAAGGGGGCTTTCAGAAGTGAGCTGCTCAGTAAGTAGCAATTCGGAACTCGTCTTTTACTGTTGAGGCCTGACGGTCCCGAAGTCCCCATCCTTTGCCCTTGCCCCTGATCACCGCACTTGCACACAGCTAGGGAGGGTGCTAAGGATTTAGGTGTCTGGCAGGTGAGGTGAGACAGCGGAGGAGCAGAAGCCAGCGGTTTTCTTTTGTTGGAGCTGGAGTGGAGCCACGGAGGAGTGAGCGAGGGGAGAAGCTGCAGTAGCAGAGGAGTTGGAGAGCATCCGTCAGCACAGCCAGCCAGCATCGCCCAGCAAAGGTGGTAAGGTGAGTAGCTGCCTGCTGGCAGGCTAGGAC
Organism: Neoceratodus forsteri; assembly: GCA_016271365.2. Taxonomy (NCBI): domain Eukaryota; kingdom Metazoa; phylum Chordata; order Ceratodontiformes; family Ceratodontidae; genus Neoceratodus; species Neoceratodus forsteri. The sequence continues at coordinate 1,010,437,706 of CM028129.1, read as the reverse complement.
ATTTTTTTCTCACTTGTGTTTGTTTGGACTGAGCTGTGAAACGATGTGGGGGCCCAAGCAACTGATGCTGCACACAACCTGAACCTTCTTAGTTCTTTGTGGTACAGCATATTGCTCCAGGCAGGGTGTAGGTGTAGCCAGACAATATACATATGTACACCAGGACTGTGTGTGTGTGTCCCTGTATGGCACAATCAGTACGACATTTGTACTCCCTGATACTGGTCGCTGCCCCCCTTCCCCCCATGCATGGGTATATGCAGATGTCATGCATTGTTCCTTGGGACACCAGTATACCAGCCCAGACCCTGTAAAGCTGTATAGCCCCTGGGCTGCAAAGACAATAGCAGTGGCCAATCCTTCTGATGCTGACATATAAACATACAGAAAGGTTCTGCTGGTTCTGTGTTGTGTCCATGGACTAGGGAAGCTGTTCAGGGCCTATATGCTGCCCCCCTTCAATACAAGTATACACCATGGTGTACATGGAGTATAAATGCCTACACCCATGGCTCCAGCCTGGTAGTCCAGCTATGAAACATCTTAACAACAGTGAGGTCCCCCACTCCTTTCTGCCCATTTTTACATCTGGGAGAGATTTAAAGCATAAGGAGGCCAATTGACCTGCTCAAGGGTTCACTCCAAACTAGATGTTGAGTTGTAGTGGGATTTGAACCTGAAGTTGTTTTGTGCTCTTCTCTAACCACGGGGACAACAGTCAGTTTTCCTGCTTCAGCTAAATCTGCCTAAATGATAAGAAATGAGCAAGCAGGACAACTAAGCTTCAGGTGTGTGTGTGTGTCAGTGTGTTTGGGGGGGGGGGTTTAAAAAAAAACTCTTCCTATGAAGAGGTTCAAGGCTGCAGGACATTTCGATTTTGTTAATGGTTCAGACAGTGCTAAATGCTTACAGCTGATTACAGTCACCCTTGATTTATGTCTGCTGAGCTGGGCTGGGCTCTGAACATTTGGCAGCAGCAGTGCAACAGCTTACTCAATGTATTTGTCGATGTGAAAAGGAATGCAGACACAATTACCATTTTTTTTTGTAACTGTATACTGCTTCTACAAAAAAGTCCCATGACGTCATGATGCTTTCAGATGTTAGCAGCTCTGTTTGGACAAGTGAGAGAAGCCCTTTGTTTTACTGAGCACAGCCACTTCCAACACTTAAGCAATAAGGCATGACCAGGGGTTATGTTAATGGTCTGTTAATCACCCTCTAGGGGCATAATGTGGCACGAGGCATTGCCGAGTGCCACATGCCCCTAGAGAGTGATTAACCGACCATTAACATAACCCCTGGGAGTGCCTTATTGCTGTTATAATAACAAGCATTTGTCAATGCCGAATTTTGCTTGCTTGTATGTGCTGTTTAGGTATTTGGAAGTCATTGGAGTGCAAATATTGAAAATTTACGAACTTACGAGCGTGCATAGGAACTGCGCAACGCACTCTCGTAAAACAGTCAGTTTTAGGAATTTTTTCACCAAATTTTCAACATAGCCATTTTAAGACCTCTGCTCATGAACAGTGTCACTGTGATTTTCCTAATGTGTCCCATACATTGATTTCGCAGACATCGACTGTGCCATTGTGCGCCATATGGGCGGAAACACATTTTGGAGATGTGAAAATGACAGCTGTACTGCTCATAAGGAGGTGTGGTAAAATGGTAATGTTGAAAATCTGGAGTGAAAATATTGAAAATTGCGAACTTATGAGCGCAGCATAGAACTGCGTAACGACGCTGGTAAACAGTCATTTTAGATGCCATTAAATTTTCAACATAGGCTTTTTGAGAGCCCACCTTATGAACACTGGCAGTGTATTTCATTAATCAGTCCCAAAAGGTGATTTCGCAGTGATCATGTAAATAACCCCTTCGGCCCGGGATTAATGCCATGGCAGTGCAAGAATTCATGAGTAGGGGTCCCTAAAATCCCATGTTGAAAATTTGGGCCAAAATTCCCAAAATGCCTGAGATACGCAACAAAGTTGAAAACCCTATTTATTCCATTATGCAGCTTACCGCATTTCCCAGTTCGCAGTCGCTTTGAAGAGTGCAGACGTGTTCCTGGTCCACTTGATGATCGCCGCACCAAGCTCCGGAGGTAAGTATGGGGTGGGGGTGTGGGGAGGCAGGGTGTGCAGTGGGTGGGTGCGGTGGGGGCAGGGAGACTACGAGGGACCGTTTTTATTTACAGGTCTTTTTTTTTTTCATGAAAACGACGGGACGCTTGCCACACTGGGTGGGCTCCCAGCATGGCAGCTGGATAGGCTGTTTGGGGGGCTGGAGCTGACGGAGGATTGGGCACCCCGTCGGCTATAACAAGATTTGCCATGCTGGGGTGGGCTCCCAGCGTGGCACCTGGAAAGCTTTGGGGGCTGCAGCTTTGGGAGCCAACAGGGATTGGGCACCCCGTCGGTTATAATATTTTTGCCACGCTGGGGTGGGCTCCCAGCATGGCACCTGGACAACTTTGTGGGGAGCCGGCGGGGATTGGGCACCTGTCGGCCATATAGTGAGTGCGTGGGGGAAGGAGCACATCAGCACGCAATGCGTGCTTTCTGCGTGTGTGTGGGGGAGAGCTCTGCTCACTGAAGCAGAGCTTCCTTTCAACTGTATGCCACTGCATTTTCGACTGCTGTCATAGACAGCTGCAGCAGTCATTGGAGAACTGTGGCCGCACCTGCAAACACACTGACTGAATTGAAGACAGGGTGCCACACCTCCAAAAACTCGGATGATGGCACTATGTTTCTTGCACATGCGTGCAAGCAACATAAAAATGTTTTTTATTTAAACAGTGTTAAACCTTGTTCAATATATGGGTAAGCTGTAAAAGTGTGTTAATTAAGCAATTTATCCCTCGAGGGTGTGGGTATACTGGAGGATTTACCACAGCTGGTGTGATTCGGTCACCAGGTGCAGCCGAGTGACTGAACCACACCAGTCGTGTTAAGTCCTCCAGTATACCCACACCCTGGAGGGATAAATTTATATTATACAATGGCAAATGTAGTTTTATTTAATTTTTTTAGATATTTTGTAAGTAACTGAAGTCTGTACAGTTGGAAGGAGGATGTCATTTTTTTAAATATTTACCACGGTGTTTTAGCGAAGCGGTGACAGGACAAATGGCTGCAGTTTTGATCAAAATGAAAGTGACCAGATTGGCACGATATAAGATTGGCTGGTACTTTTTCCAGTGGGTACACTGGAGGATTTACCACGCTGGGAAAGGTACCAGCCAACCAATCAGGTTGCAGGATTTGGCTCATTCGATTTACCACATTGTATAATAAAGCAATATACCCCTCCAGGGTATGGGTATACTGGTGGATTTACCACGGCTGGTGTGGTTCGGTCATGAGGCACAGCCGAGTGACATAACCACAACAGAAGAGGTAAATCCACCGGTATACCCACTCCCTGGAGAGGTATGTTGCTATTATGCAATGGCTTACATTTTTGGGTGACTAAAATATAGAAATACTTTTTGTTTCTCTTTTTAATCATCATTTTTGTTATTTTATTGCTCCACCAAAGCGAAATAGTTCCTTGTTGCTAGGCATAGTAGTGGTGATGCCCCCCCTTAGTTTTTCTTTATCTCGTTTGTCGAGGCTCTGAACTGAATTGTGTATGTGTGTGTTTTTTTTGTTTGTTTTTTTTTTTACTGTGAGAATTAAGATTTGCAGTTTGATTTGTTGTTTTTTCGTGCGTCTTCCTATAGCGGGAATTCTAAAGGGCTGTCATCTGTGACCTTGTGCTTCCGGTTAGGTAGGAATTTACTCACCAGTTTTAAAACATAGTGAGTAAAACAAAAGTGAGATACATACAAGTGTGAATCTGGCAAAAAACTGTTACTTTTGAATCACCAGTTATGTTATGAAGCACTATTCTTTGGCGTGTGGAGTATTTACAAATGTTGGGTGAGTACAGGTACTCATTTTAAAAAATTTCTGAAGAGTAGTTCCTAAAAATGAGGTGAGTAAAATAGACTGGCACACACCTTATCTGGAGCCATGGTCATGACTACGTGGGTAAATGCCATCTGTGACATCATGACTGTAGATAAATGTATTTATTCAATGGCTCTGCAGATCTATTACACAGCGGTGAAAATATATGCATTTATACAATGGTTTGTCCACTCACCCCTATTGTATAAATATAAATAGATATTTTAATTAAAAACACCTGAGGTTCAAGGCATTGTACAGTTGACAAGAACCGAAAGTCAAAAACAAACCACACAGACCAATACCATCTTACATCAACATCTTTAAACATAACCCTTCTCCATTGGTTACAATAAGTACTCCCAAACTGGCCACAATTAATCTGCAAAGGCCAATTGGAAACAAGGTTTTTAAGAGTCTTAAAGCAGCTAGGCCATGGCCAGGGCTCCAGATAAGGTCTGTGCCAGCTTATTTTACTCACCTCATTTGAGGAAATACGCTTCAGAAATTTTTTAAATGAGTACCAGTACTCACCCAACATTTGTACATACTCCACACGCCAAAGAATAGTGCTTCATAACATAACTGGTGATTCAAAAGTAACATTTTTTGCCAGATTTACAGCACTTGTATGCATCCCACTTTTGTTTTATAACAGAAATGTTTTAGTGCATCCTTGCATTTATAAGATTGCTGTTAAAATTCAGAATTATAATAGATCTTTTTTTTTTTTAGGTTCATAGGTACAGTTAAATGTAAAATTTACACTCATATGTTAATGTTTTTAATTCCCTGATATCATCACTTTTTGCAGATTTCGTAACGCACACTGGTGATTTCTTTAGACTGTGTGCACATTTTAATTCATAGCTGTTTTCCATGGGTTTCAAAACTGATATCTGATTTTCTAATCACTGGGCATAGCTGCTGGCAGGCCAGACAACTGACTGTAGTCTGTACATTGCTAAATTTCTTCTTTAGTAGCCTTCACTGATTGAAATTTCTTTGAAGTTGGCTGCTAAATAAGTATTACTGAAATGTCTCCGTCTAAGAAGAAGGCATCCAGTGATCCAAACCAACCATCGGTGCTTCAATTATTTGCTAAGAAAAGAATTACAGCAGATACTGCACATGCTGAACATACAGTGAAGAAATCAAGACCTGAAGATAGTGTTCTGTTAGCTGGTATGCATGAATCTGATAGTAGTAGTACAGTTTCAGAGCCTAGTTAGGCTGCTACAGGTCCATTACTTGTTGCTTCACCCTCACCCTCACCCTCTGATGCATGTGAAAGCACATCATTGCCATCTAGTGAAGGCCATTCATTTTCAGTGGGTGAGTGTGTTGAGCATGATACTGTGCCAAGTGACATATCTGCTACTCCTTACCAAGCTCCAGTTCAGCCAAAGTGTGTTTTCCCTGTGACAAAATCACATAAATTTAATGGTGATTACAAAACTCATAAGTGGGTAGAATATTCAGTACAGAGAGATGCTGTATACTGTTTTGCATGCAGGCATTTTACTAGCACTCGTACTGCACCTGGAGGTGGAGGTTATGAACGTGGAAACATTCCTTTTGTCGATATTGGTTTCTGTAAATGGGAAAAAATTGGCCATGCCTTAAGAAAGCACAGCGAGTCTGAGAAACACAAAGCTTCTGTTGTAGCATGGTGTGAATTTAACCATATACAGTCCTCATCAGGACATCAGTCAGTTGTGAGACGGCTTGAAAAAATAGGGATATTGAAATTGAAGAAAATAGACGCCATGTTGAATTACTACTGCATGCAGTTTGTTACCTAGGATGGCAAGGTCTTGCTTTCAGAGGTGGTGATGAGTCAACAAATTCCGATAACAAAGGCAATTTTATTGAGTTTCTGGAAACATTATCTGCACGTGACTCAAACTTAAAAGAAAAAATGTCTAGGAGATACGGTCATTATACCTGTCCAGAGTATCAAAATGATTTGATTAACGTAGTTGCAACATTAATACGAGAGAAAATTGTAAGTAAAGTTACAAAATATTTATCTGTTTTAATCGATGAAACTAAGGATGTATCACGCAAAGAGCAGCTCAGTTTTGTAATCCGTTTCGTTGATGGAGATGGTAATATCTGTGAAAAACCACTTGGCTGCTACCACATGGATAAACTGGATGCTGGTAGTTTGGCTGGTGCCATCAATCAGGCAGTATGTCAGGCTGGACTGCAGTGGAAGCAACTGTGTGGCACAGTGCTATGATGGAGCCTCTGTCATGAGTGGGTGCATCAGCGGAGTACAAGCAAGAATAAGAGAGATTGCTTCTCAAGCTGTTTATATTCATTGTCATGCACACAGACTGAATCTTGTCTTGGTGCAAACAATTACTAATATATCAGAAGTGAAAGAATTATTCAGCATCTTACAGGCTGTATATGTATTTATTTCTCAAAGTTCACCCAGACATGAGTTGTTTGTTAAAGCTCAGAAAGAAGAAGGTCTACAAGTTCTGGAACTGGAACGACTGTGTGGTACACGGTGGTTTTACTGGTACAACTGTGTCAAGAAATTTCAGTTGCGTCTAGAGTCCATTATTATAACACTTCATGCTATTCAGTCACAAAACACTGACAAAGAGGCAAGTAGTGAAGCAAAAGGTCATCTGTTTAAAACTCAGAACTTCACCTTTGTAGTAACACTGTACAGCCTAGAAACAATTTTAAGGAAGATACAATCGGTGTCTGAGGAACTTCAGAGAAAAGATGTGGATTTGCCAAGTGCCTGTAATCTTGTTCGGTCTTTGAAAGTGAGCTCTTTTCTACGTAATGATTCACAGTGGCAAAGTTTTACAAGGAGGCACAACAAGCTGCTGATCACTGTGGCATTGATTACGATGTACGCTCACTTTGCACACAGGAAGGCCACTGCTAAACATCAGTTGAGCCAAAACTGACAGAATTTTTGTTTCATCCACTTTGGGGAAACGGCCTGCAAATATAGAAATTCAGGACATTTCTGCAAGATCTAACAGTGACAGGCTTAAACAGGAAATATACCTGGCCTGCATTGACAGGTTTGTTACTGAACTTGATTCACGCTTCACAAATAATCTGGACCTCTTAAAAGCTGTTGCTGCTCTCAACCCAAAGGATGACAGTTTTCTGAATTACTCTGCTTTAAAGGTCCTAGCAGAATCTTACCCAGAAGCAAATATAAACACAATTGTGTTAGAGTCACAGCTGGAATCAGCAAAGGCATACCTACAGAACAAAAATATGCAAAGTATTCATTGTGTCCGACAACAGTTGCATTTTCAGAAGCCCTAGAGATTTTGAACCTGGTGTTGGCACTCCCTGTGACCACAGCTTCAAATGAACATTTCTTCTCATGCATGAAAAGAGTGAAAACTTACTTAAGAAACAGTTGTGGTGACAGACGACTCAGTGACTTAATGATGATGGCATGTAAGCCACTGGAGGTGAAGCAGCTAGACCTGTCAGTAGCAATAGAAAGATTTGCTCAGATGCGTTCAAGAAGATACCCATTACTGAAGTAACATTACTATCTACAGTCAGCCATCAGTCATGTGTGCTACCAGTGTCTCCAGTCAGCCACCAGTCCTGTGTTCCAGTTCTGTCCTAGTCATCTCCGCTACCAGTCAAGTTTTCAAGTTGTGCCTCCAGTCAGCAACCAGTCCAGTGTGCCAGCAGTGTTACTAGTCAGCTAGCCAGCAGTCCAGTCTGCCAGTAGTGTCTCCAGTCAGCCAGCAGTGTGTCAGTTCTGTCCCAGTCAGCTCAGCAGCAAGTCCAGTTTGCAAGTTGTGCCTCCAGTCAGCAACCAGTCCAGTGTGCCAGCAGTGTTACCAGTCAGCCAACCAGCAGTCCAGTCTGCCAGTAGTCTCCAGTCAGCCAGCAGTCCAGTTTGCAAGTTGTGCCTCCAGTCAGCCAGCAGTCCAGTCTGCCAGCAGTGTCTCCAGTCAGCCAGCAGTGTGCCAGTTCTGTCCCACTCAGCTCAGCAGCAAGTCTAGTTTGTAAGTTGTGCCTACAGTCAGCAACCAGTCCAGTGTGCCAGCAGTGTTACCAGTCAGCCAACCAGCAGTCCAGTTTGCCAGTAGTGTCTTCAGTCAGATACCAGTCCAGTTTGAACTTGTGCCTCCAGTCAGCAGCGAGTCCAGTCTGCCAACCTTTTCTCCAGTCAGATACTAGTCCAGTGTGCCAGCAGTGTCTCCAGTCAGCCAGCAGTGTGCCAGCAGTGTCTCAACTCAGATACCAGTCCAGTCAGCCAGCAATTCAGTGTGCTAGCAGAGCCTCCAGTCAGATATCAGTGTGCCAGCAGTGTCACCAGTCAGCCAGCAGTCCAGTGTGCCAGTAGCCAGTGTCTCTAGTCAGCTTAGCTACCAGTCCAGAGACAGTTTGCCAGTTTTGTCTCCAGTCAGCTACCAGTCCAGTTTGCCAGCAGTGACCCCATCTAGTCAGCAGTCCAGTGTGCCAGCAGTCACCAGTCAGCTTCCAGCACTTCCAGTCACCTACCATCCCAATCTCCAGTGTGCCAGCAGTGTCTCCAGCCTCCAGGCAGGTAATAACACTCCTATGTCCTTTGCTTTACCACTTTCATGGGTGTTTAGGAGGGAGTTTATGCTCTTTTAAATTATTGTAAGAAGGAGTAGTAGCCTAGGTGTGGAGAGTTAAATAGTACTTTCATTTCCTTTGCTGCAGTAATTGGAAGTCTGGAAGACTTTCTTTTGTGTAACCCTGGGACTCAGTTCTTTTTCCTTTTATTACAATTTTTCTTTACAGGTTTTTTGGTGTACAATTTTACTAGGATCTTTTCTTTTATTACTTTTTTCTTTACAGGTTTTTGGTGTAATTTTTTTTTTCATCAGTTCGTTTTCCTTTTATTACTTCTTTTACAAGTTTCATTGTGTCATTTATTTTACTGAGCTCTTATTTTAGCAGAGAAGAAGTAAAGTTCTCTCCATGGTTCAAGGTTCAGAGTATGCTTTCATAACAGTATAATTTCTCTCATGTTTTGATGTGTATTTTTTATGTACTGTAAGGTATTGGTATAGAGATGGTTCTTTATTTTTAGCAATGTGTGCCTTAGCTTGTATAGTACCAGTCATTTGACATGAACAGTGTGGTAATATTTTTTTGGACACAGACAGTGTGGTAATATATAAAGGATAATGCCTGATGTACAGGTGATAACCATGGTATAATCACTTCGAGTGGCGTCTAGGGCATCAGTAAACCTAGAGTGCACAGCTTGAGAGGTTTACAATTGCCCTAGCAACCACGAGAGATGATTACACCCTGGTTACCACCTGCACATCATGCATTGTCATTTATAGTGCATGGGACTCGACATGAGAAGTTACCCCCCCAAACACAAATAATTTAGCCTTACCTTATTAATGAATCTGCACTACACCCACATGATTGTTTAGGAAAACAATTTATTAGGATACATGGACTGAATGACAGTGGGCCAAAATAGCACCAGAGTTAAAATCTCTATCAGACATAGTGATTGCTAGACTCGGTAACAGTAAACTGTGACAATTGGAATGTTATTTGAATACTGTACTGAGACTAACAATCACATTCTGGGCATGTAGAATTAAGCAATATACCATGACAGAGAGTGGGTATATTGGTGGATTTACCACGCCTGGTGTGGTTCGGTCATGAGGCACAGCCGAGTGACTTAACCACACCAGAAGTGATAAATCCACCCTTATACCCACTGCCTGTCATGGTATATTGCTATTATACAATGTTCAACTTGTTGTTTTTGTTTTTATAGTGATATAAAATATTTTCAGTGGGTATACTGGAGGATTCATCACAGTCATGTGATGTGTTTTGACCAATGAGGTTACAGGATTTTCATACCCCATTGTATAATACTGAATAACACTGGCATTCCATTTTGTAAACCCACGGCTATGACATAGAGAGATAGGTTTATAAGGTTCTGACATCACAACGGTGAGATTACAAGATTGTAATCTGTTTGATTTCAATGGGTAATAAGGGCTACCCATGCATTATAATATTGTTTAATATTTGTACAGTTGAGGAATGGGACTTTCACTATACTGGTGATTCCATACTTTGATGAAAACTAACTATTTAATTTGAATCAACATCTGTAATGACCCATTTCAGATTTATATTCACACTTTACTATCCAATTCATACCCATTTTTAAATTGCTTGGTAACTAGCTCTATGTCACATTGACAAATGCCACCCTCTCTGGCCCCGCCCACACCATGGCCCCACCCACACCGTGGCCCCACCCACATCATGCCCACCCCACCTTGCTACCCCTATGATTTTGCTGAAATGACGCCTCTGATAACAAGCCTGGCTTCAGGGGTGACATCATTTTTCAGTCCATAACCAAAGGCAAGTTTATGGTTGATGCGTCGGATAATGAGTCCTATGTGATCTGAAAAGGTCAGAGAAGGGTCAAGGGTGATGCAAGATACTTGAAAGAGTTTACCATGTCCAGTGGGGGGGGGTCATCAGAGATAGCACACGGAGTGAGGTTGTGATGCTAGCAAGTCTGGATAGCTTAAGTTTGGACCCAAAGAGCATGGCCCTGTTTTTTTGGTATTAATCAGCAGCCTGTTGTCTAGGAACCAGGCATAGGCAGCACCATAGCTGGCAGTAAGTGTGGATGAGAGATTATCCAGGGACTTGTCGCTATGGAATAACACAAGATCATCCATGTAATGAGGGAATTGTAGGCAAGGCTGTCTTTAGGAAGGGAGGGAGTTAATGAAAAGTAAAAAAAGGATGGATCCAAGAATGGAACCTTGGGGGACCCCGTTGACACTGTCACAGTGAAGAAGGCACACATGGTGTAACCTGGAATAGCCACCTCCCAGCTGTGGTTGTTAGTGCACGATGACTCTGTCATGGCCACAAGATCTAGGTCTGCCTCTACAATGGTTGCCTCAAGGTCAGGAATTTTATTTCCCGGGTTCCTTGCACTGGCACACATGGCTCTCCATTCCTTTGTCCCTCCCTCCCTCCCTCCATTATGTTGCCCTCCCTTCCTGATTCCATCCTTCCTGAACAAATACTTCTTTCAGTGTTCACAGAGGAAGAAGAAGGGGAGGGGCCACAAAAAAGTAATGAAAGCTTTGGAGGGAGGGAGGTAGACGCTAGTCCTTTTTGGAAGTGAGAGTCCTGAAGGGACTTGCTAATCTGAAGGTGGACAAAGCAAGGGGGGCAGATGGGGTGCATCCAAGGGTAGGAGGTAGCTCAGTGACATACTGGCTGCAATTCTAAAAGTTCTATTTAACAACTCACATGAAACAGAAATGGTTCCAAAGGATTGGAAGAGGGTGGATGTAGTCCCACTACACAAACATGATAGCAGGGAGAAGTCTGGCAATTATAGGCCAGTAAGCCTTTCCCGCTTCCCCACCACCCACACTTTCCACACACTAGATGGCTCCCACCTGGAGGTTTGTACTTCCTTCAGATACCTTGGGGTCTGGTTAGACCAGCATCTTGACTTAAGAAGCTACACCCCATGTTGGGTGCATTATACCATAATAAAAGCTGCATCTCCTTGCCTACGCACCTGGCAATCATTCAAAAGATGATCCTCCCAATACTGGACTATGGGGATGTAGTCTACTGTGTAGCCCCTAAGTCCTCCCTGGCCAGACTAGATCCTCTCTTCCACTCTTTTTGCCATTTCTCCCTCAACTGCCCTCCCGTTACCCATCACTGTGACCTCTACCACTCCTTAGACCTCCCATCTCTCCACAATCAGAGATTGATACACTGTGTTAGAACTCCTGCAAAATTCTGGTCCCAGTCTCTCCCCTCCTACCTTGCGAACACCATAGCAGTTCTACCCCCGCCGGCTTACTCACTCAGAAACATTGATACCCAGCTTCTTCACATACCCCACATGTCTACTGCATCTGGCCAGGCTGCTTTCAGCTACCAGATGCCAAACTTATGGAATTCCTTGCCAGATGATATTAGGTACTCCACCAGCACACCTCACCTCAACGCACTACTCAAGACACACTTTGCCACCACTTGCTCATGCAATTTGCACTGCTGAAGCCCAAGCAGTCATGTCGACTACTGTCCATTTCATCTGTATATTTTACTCCTGCTGTTGACTACTCTGTATAAATGAATGTTGTTGTTACTCTGCAAAAATGTATGTATTGCTGGCTATTCACCTCTATATTTTTTTTACTTCTGCTGTTGACTACTCTATATATAAGAATGTTGTTGTCAACTCTGGTTATATGAATGTATCGAAATATGTATTGAAATATGTATTTCCACTGTATTTCTCCTCTCCCCCACACCCCCAGGGTGCATCTGGAATTGAGTGGTGCCCTGCTCAGTATGCTTTCCTTGTAAAACTCTTAAATAAATAAATAAGCCTGACATTGGTGGTGGGAAAGTTAATGGAATAACTGCTGAAGGAAAGGATTGTGGAATATCTTGAATCCTGTGGTTTACAAGACTCGAGGCAGCATGGGTTCACGGGGGGAATTCACGTCAAATAAATTTGAAAGATTTGTTTGACTGGGTGACCAATGAACTAGATCAGGGTGGAGCAGAGGGTATGGCCTACCTAGATTTCAGTAAGGAGTTCAACACCATTTCACATAGGAGACTAGTAAGCAAGCTAGGTAGCTTAGGAGTGGGTCCAAAGGGGTAAACTGGATAAGAAATTGGTTAGGGGGTATGTGACAGAGGGTGGCAGTAAATGGGAAATTTAATGAGAATTTTTATCTGCATATACCTCAGCCATCTACTGGACCAGAAATCTTAAATTTGGAATGATTACATAAGTGTTTTAAAAATGAACCAATTTTCATGACATTAGGATGTATCATCTCAAACTTATATGTGCACAAAATCTGTCACTTTATTTTTTGTGGGAAATTTCATGAGAAATGTTATCTACATATAACTCAGGTACCTTTGGAGCTATACATGTTTCAATTAGTATGAATAACTTTGTGGTAATTGTTATAATATCTTCTAAATATGGAGAGAATTGGATTAGAGATTTTTAAGTTACTGGGGTTCAAACTTTTACCATGTAAATATTTGCAAAATTTTGTGAAAACTCTCAGAAATGCAAAAGTCTGTGGGTGCTTCTCAAGGGAAATCGCTGATGCATGATGCTTTTTGTGGTAATTGGTGGAGCATACCAGTTTCTGGATACAATCAATTGCAAAGAAAAGAGTGTTGGTAACTCAGAATACAGAAGAATTCCTTGTACACCACAGATTTCTTTGAAATAATATTTATTCTTTTTCTTAATGTATTGTCATCATCTGCCCCAAGGTTACACCTTTTAGGCTTCTTCAGGGGGCTATAACCAAGATTCAAAAGGTTTTTTAGTGATATATTTCATCAGAACATTTTTCTAAATATAAATTTTCATAAACATATTTTTATCAATAAATCAATAGTTTTATCAATTTCACCACTTAGCCTATGGTTCTACTGTTCTGCTCTGTGTATCGTCCATAGTCAGGATTTTCTTATGTTAAACCTTAATTTATAGTTTTATATGTTAATATACATGTCTAATTATTTTAACATTTTTTGTTATAAAAAGCACCAACCTACTTCAAGATGCAGCCTCATTTTCTTAAGTTGTATGAATATACTGCCTGTCATTTTAACCGGCTAGTGTGTCATGCCAATAAAGCTATAAAAGTTCAGTAACCTTTCATTGTAACCTACCAAAAAAATAAACATACACATAAACATTTGCATCTTTAAATCTTGTTCATATCATTTCCATTATATATGCCTTGTATTGGACATTAGGCATTGTACCTTTAATTCAAAGCCTTTTCCTTGCTTCAAATCATTATATTTATGGAGCTTTTTAAAATAACACAGTCTGAAAATATAAAATATAAAACAAACAACTATTCTTTATATACATTTTGCACCTTAAGTCATAAGACCACTGATATTGTCCTATAACCTAAACTTAGTACATACTTATCTGTTAGTCTCAGTATTCTGGCTCTGAAAAAATAATGAATAAAAGTTTTTTCATTTTCACATCTTGTACCTGTTACCATCTTTTATACAGCCAGCTACTTCGCTGTTCATGTAAGTTTAGCTCCTTATACTTGTTGCTACAAATGACTACAGCGTTCATGCCTGATACATGCTGGTACACTTAACTTTAAACTGCGTATTGCTTTTTATGACAATTCATATTGCTTGCTCAGCATTCAATGTCCTACTTGTTTGTCTTTTTATTTATTTTACTTATTTATTCTTTATTTGGATAATACCTTTGAGCAAAAGCTCTTTACATAGGTTCCATGTCAATAATCATGACAATAACAAGAACATGAACAAAGGAATGAAAACAATAGATTGGCAATACAGTGATTAGAATGACACTATTACACTGCTGCAACTTTACATAAGAGCAAGAGTCATTACATACAGTAAAAATTTACAGTGGCTTAAGGGCATTGTAAAAAGTATGTCCATTAACTAAGTGCAATTACAGAGAGTGAGACTATTGGGTAATGACAGAGACAGCAGTGGTGGCAGCGATAGATGATCTGGTGCAGGGGAGAGAATGTAAGTCAGCCCAGGGGCCTCGTCAGGTTGCATAACTGCATGGTAGAGTAGACATAAGTCACAGGGCCTGTGCCAAGGTGACCTGGGGCAAGTTGGTGTGAGCAGTTAGTGGGTGCAGTCACATGTGGAGTTGGAGACAAGTCAGAGTTTAAGCTTCCATTTGAAGGCTCCTAAGGTAGCGGCAGATGAGACATCAATAGCAAGTGAGTTGAACCAGAGCAGGGCACAGTAGGCAAAAGACCTTTGAGCTGGGAGGTACGGCATTGAGGGATCTTGAAATATTGGCAGACTGAGCCTCTGGTTCGACATGAGTTGGTACTAGGGGCAAGAAGCTCCTGAACCCCAGGAGGCATCAGCCCAGAGGTAATCTTCTTAGCTAGGAGACAGGTTTGGTATCAAAGTCTACCATTGAACTGACGCTAGTTTGCCTGTGCATATAGGTCACAGGTGTGGGTTAGATGTCCTGCACCTGTGAGGAGCCAGTGGGCCTTATTTAGTGTTATTGTAATATGTTTCAGGGATGTGACAGTGGCCGACCTATATATGCTAAGACCATAGTCCACAAGCGAGACCACGGAGCTGTGTATAACTGTGCTGAGGGCTTCGGGAGTCAGACTATGCCTATATCTGTATAGGAGCCCAATTCACATGTTGATGGCTTTGGATAAGTTATCTATATGCCTTGCATAAGAGAGGGTGCTATCAACCATGATCACTTGATATTTAAAATGAGGTACTAGCTCCAGTGATGCTCCAGTATCATTTAGGATAGTGAGTGGGTAGTATCTGTGCTTGCTTTGGGCAGCTGCAAACAGCGTGTTTTTTGTCTTTTTATAGTTCAAGACTAATTTATGGTTGTTAAACCAACTCTCTACTGCAGCAAAATTTTGTTGGAGCTCATGTTCAACCACCTTGGGATCAGTAGCACTAGTAAAGAATACCGCATTGTCCACATAGAGAAGGATGCATCCCCAGCAGGAGAGGGGAAGCGAATTCAGAAAGACACTGAACAGGAGGGGACCCAGGACTGATCCTTGTGGGACTCCTGACTCGACAGATTTGCTGTCTGAGAAGATGTCGGCAAATCTATACTTGTTGCGATTGATTCAGAAGGTAGCTCCTGAACCAAGCCATGGCATCGGGGGAGAGACCAAGGTTAGAAAGTTACTCCACCAGGAGGGCATGGCTAACTGTGTCAAATGCCTTAGTTAAGTCAATGTATGCAGCACCAACCATCTGACCCTTGCCCAGGGGATTATGAATGTAGCCCATGAACTCGAGCAAGGCAGCAGTGGTGCTGTGACCAGCCCTAAACCCATGTTGCTGGGGGCATAGAAGTTGATACTTATCCAGGTATTCAACCAGCTGGTCTGAGACAATTTTCTCAAGGGCTTTGGATAGTGGAGCACTGTGGAGGTAGGATGGAAATAGGTTGGTAGTTACCATGAGAGGCACGGTCTCCACCCTTATGGACTGGTGTCACTACTGCAGATTTCCACTTTTGAGGAAAGTGGGTGAACCTTAGGGAAAGGTTAATTATATGTGTAAGGGGTGCCAGTAGCTCCTCCAGGGTAAGACTGACAAACTTGAGGTCCAAGGTGTCTCCACTGTAATGACCTTTACATAACACCTTTAAGAGATACTTCCTGGCTTCTTTAAGAGTGACAGTTCTAAAACAGAAAGGCAGATGTGTAGGGGGCTGGACAGGATTGTTAAGGCCAGCAGTGGGAGAGGTAAGGCTGAAAAAGCCTGGGGTGAGAACTCCACTGAGGTCAGTGAATGCTTTGTTGAAGGAGTTTGAGATGGCTTTTGGGTCTAACATAGGGACCCCATCTATGTTAAGCATAGTAGGGGCAGATTTAAAATCCTTCCCAGTGACTTCATTGAGATTCCTTCAGAATTGCCTGCTATTATTCCAGGCACAAAACAAGGCTTCTTCATAGAAAGAGTTTTTCATGGCCCAGATTGACCTGGTACAATCATTTCTAGCCTTTTTATAAGACTGCACATCAGACTGATTACCCCAAAAACACGCTTTAAGCTAGAGGAGGTCCCTGGCCTTTAGGAGATCAATAATGTCAGGGGAGATCCACGGATTGTTATAACCCTTGACTTTCCACTTTCTAAGAAGGGCATGAGGGGCTTTCTAAGAGGGGATGTTAATTTTTAGTGTTAGCAAGTTCTCCTGCATTTATTTTTTGGCATTTCCAGTATCTTTTATATCTAATGTATGCTTGTTATGCAGTGTTTTCTCTATTGTACAAAACTGGTCACAGTATATTTATATATTGCATTTATAATTATAAAGGTCTTAAACATATTTAAAGTCTGTTCCTTCTTATGCCATCTCTAAGTATGACTGTGATGTCACGTATTACCATGGAAACACTTCTGCTAGGTGTAGAAACAGCTTCATATGGGTACTCGTGGCTGCACTGTGTAGAAGTACCCATATGTAAGCTGTTTCTGCACTTAGCAGAAGCATTGCCATGGTAACGTGTGACAGCACAGTCACATGGTTCTTACAGGTACAAGAGGGAGAGGCATCTTTGAAATTCCTAAAGCTGCAAGTTGCCAGTAAGGAGCACAAATAGAGAAACCACAGACTGCATTTAAAGTAAGTTTAAGAACTTATCTAAGATATTGAAGGAGAGCTTCTTCAAGAATTAAATCATGGCATGTTTGAACATTATGAAAAACTTAGAGATGGTACAAACAGGAACAGACTTTAAATATGTTTGAGACCTTTACAATTATAAGTGCAATATAGAAAGACACTGTGACCACAGTTTTGTACAATAGAGAAAGCACTGCATGACAAGCATACCTTAGATATAAAAAGTACTGGAAATGCCAAAAAATAAATGCAGGAGAACTTGTTAACACTAGAAATTAAAAGACAAACACATGGGACACTGAATGATGAGCAAGCGATATGAATTAACATAAAAAGCAATATGCAGTTTGAAGTTAAGTGTACCAGCATGTATCGGGCATGAACGCTGTAGTCATTTGTAGCAACAAGTATAAGGAGCTAAACTTATATGAACAGTGAGGTAGTTGGCTGTATAAAAGATGGAGATGGTAACAGGTACAAGATGTAAAAATAAAAAAAAACTTTTATTTGTTATTTTTTCAGAGCCAGAATACTGAGACTAACTAACAGATAAGTATGTATTAAGTTTAGGTTATAGGACAATATGCGTGTTTTCATGACTTAAGGTGCAAAATGTATATGAAGAATGGCTGTTTGTTTTATGTTTTCAGACTGTGTTATCTTAAAAAGCTCCATAAATATAATGATCTGAAGCAAGGAAAAGGCTTTGAATTAAAGGTACAATACTTAATGTCCAATACAAAGAATATATCATGGAAATGATATGAACAAGATTTAAAGATGCAGATGTTTATGTGTATGTATATTTTTCTTGGAAGGTTGCAATTAAAGGTTATCGAACTTTTACAACTTTATTGTAATGACACATTAGCCAGTTAAAACAACAGGCAGTATATTCATACAATTTAAGAAATGGAGGTTGCATCTTGAAGTAACTCGGTGCTTTTTATAACAAAAAAGTATAAAATGATTAGACATGTATATTGACATATAAAATGTAAATTAAGGTTTAACATAAGAGAATCATGAAAATGGACAATACACAGAGCAGAACAAGTAGAACCATAGGCTACGTGGTGAAATTGATACAAATATTGATTTATTGATAAAAATATTTTTATGAAAATTTATATTTTAAAGAATGTTCTGATGAAATATATCACTAAAAAACTTTTTTAATCTTGATTATAGCCCCCTGAAGAAGCCTAAAAGATGAAACATTGGGGCAGATGATGACAACATATTAAGAAAAAGAATAAATATTATGTCAAAGAAACCTATGGTGTGCAAGGAATGCTTCTGTATTCTGAGCTACCAAAACTCTTTTCTTTGCAATAGACATAACATTTGACATGCATATCTGATGTCAGTGTACTCTGGTGTCTAACACAACTGGATAAATTGGTTTTACAGTTTTAAATTTACAGTAGAAAAAAGGCAAAAAGAAATATTGGTAACAGTTTCTCAAATATTTATGGTAGTATGATGAAGCATTCAGAATACTTTTTGTGGAATTTAACATTCATAATGCATGTATCACTTCTTCATTTGATAAGCTGGACTGAGCCTTTTGCAGTCCTGCTGTTCTTCTCTTGGTGACTATCCCCCCTTCTCTCTTAGCATAGCCAGATTGACCAAGTACAATTACTGATACCACTGATATCCTCTTTGTTCTTTACAGTGACAAAATCCCTTAAAATGAGTCACCTACTCATTTTCCTACCAACCTATCCTGTTGGAATAGCCAATATTTTTCCTTCCTAGTGCCCCAGACATTGTCTTCCCCACTACATCATTTTAAGTACCTCTAAGTCCCAGATTTGCACGTGCACCAGGCTCTCTAGAGCATCAGTTTACTGGGTGTGATCCTTATATATTCTGCATTCAGGTTGGAGTTGTTGACACTCTGTGCTTCCTTGCTCCAACTTGGGGGTCTACCACTGCTGCACTACCCAGCTCAGCTGTCCATTTCTTGGTAAAACTATGCATCTAACTCCTGAACCTGGTGAATCTTTGCACTACCCACCTCTCATAACCCTATCCTTTAATTTGAGTCCTCCAGATATGGCTCAGTGAAATTAGCAAATTCCAGTTTTATGGAATTTTCATGAAATTTCATAGTGATGGAGCCGAGGAAGTAAAGGATCTTTTGCCTGCACTGACCTTAATTTCAGTATCTCAAGTAAGGTACAGCTGGAGGACTGGAGAATTCTTCTTGGAAATTTAAGTACCAACACATTACCGAGGCTAGGGGGATACCACCTTTGACTAGTTTCAATGCTAGATGGAGAAGAGGATAGTTGATTCTCCTTTCAAAGGAAGATCAATTTAAGGAGTGAAGGACACCACAATGGTGCTACCTAGGTGAGGCACCCAAATCAAACCAACCAATTTTATTGTATAGAACTTTTAGCTTGTTTGTCTATTAGAACCTTAGGGTCTGCAGGATCGATACATCATCATACAACAATACTGGGAGCAGCATACTGTTGTCGATAGCTTGCCATGAATCCTTGGATATATAATTTCTTAGACAGTAAAGTAACACCATTTTCTGGTGCAGGGACTTCAAGATATAATCTACATGGGGTTTAAAGCTGGCTTCCAGGTCAACATACACTTCAAGGTATTTAAGAGAGTCAGCCACCTCAAACTGAGCTCCAGTGGATGAGGCGATTTTTAACAATTACTGTCTACTGCTACCCAGGTGTCTGCAACCAAACAAGATGGTTTTAGTGTTCTTTGTATTAGGACTAGCTTTTTACTGGCAAACCATTTTTCTAATTCCCTGAAGTCTTCAGCAAGCTGACTATTGATTGGGCAATATTGCCTGAGCATCTATTCAGTACAGCATCATCTGCAAACAATAACAAATTAGCCATACCACCATTGCCATGCATATACTGTAGTTTATAAAGAGGAGAACAGCATAAGACCTAAACCGGGGCTACTGGGAACACCATCGATTATGGGTCTCTGAGTAGATTGGAAACCTTTCCACTTAACCATTTGGGACCTATTTTCCAGGTAGTGAGAGAGCCACTGACAGGATAGGCTGTCAAGATCAGGCAGCTCTAATCTGGCTAACAGGAGACTATGGTTAACTAAATCAAAGGCTTTGCTGAGATCTATGAAGACAGCACCTATCGAATGCCCTTTGTCAATGGCCCCCAGTATGTCAATTGACAATCTGACCAATGCAGTGTCTGTCCCATGATGTTTCCTGAAGCCATGTTGCCTTTCTGTCAGAAGTTGTTGTTGTTCAAGGTAGTACTGTATCTAGTTAAACAGTAGTCTTTCCAGTATTTTGGACAGGGAACTGAGTACCAGTACCACAAAGGCCACTTTCGATCTTTTAGGGATTCTCCTTTCAGCTAGGGATTTGTTAAATAGCATTTTCACAGAGGAGGCAATAACAATGGCAGCTAATTTTAGGAGCTTAGGCTCAAGTTTATCATGCCCAGCTGAGCCCTCTGCCTTTAACTGTTTTAAGACAGGAAATACTCTTTTCTCTTTATCCTTTAGAAGTAGAACTCTGAGTAATGGTGTTCCATAGCAGGCATATTAAAACAGTGAGGAGGAGGAGAATCAGGGAGGTATGACCCTATCTGGGTCAATGAAAAAAACTATTGAAGGTGTTAGCAGTCTTCACTGGGTCTTGGTGGCGCTTGTCTTCAGGCATTATGCCACACTCAATGGAACTGGCATGACCTTTTAGGAGTATATTATTTTGCACCCAGAACCTATTGGGATCAGATAAGTTTGAATCCTGCAGGTGCCTTAGGTAGTTTCTTTTGGCAGCTTTCCAGTCCTTGTTGACAAAGCTAGTAAGGTGGTCTGGGATATGACAATTTGACTTCAGTGCAAAGAAATGCAAGGTCATGCACACTGGAGCCAAGAACCCAAGGACTGAGTACAGCTGGACTGGGGTCAGATATCTACATCCAAGGAGAAGGACCTGGAAGTGATGATTAGTAGTGGCCTGAAGCACTCCACACAATGTAGGAAAGCAGCAGCATAGGCAAATAAAATGTTGGGCTGCATTGCCAAGGGGATCTGAAGTAAGTGGGAGGAGGGTAATACTACCCTTGTACAGGTCACTGGTGAGGCCACACCTGGAGTACAGCATACAGTACTGGTGCCCATACCTTATACAGGACATAAACCTGCTGGAGAGGATCCAAAGTAGGGCAATTAAGTTGATCATGGGCCTGCAGGGTAGGACATATGGGGAGAGGTTGGAGGCCCTGAACATGTACTCCCTGGAGGAGAGAAGAGATAGAGGGAACATGATTGAGACCTTCAAGTATTTGAAAGGAATAAATAAGGTGAACAAGGAGGGTCTCTTCAAGCTTAGTTGAAATCAGAACATGAGGGGGCACAGTCTCAAGTCAGAAGGGGAGGTTTAGGAGAAAGGCTAGGAGACACTTCTTGGAGAGGGTCGGTTGGAATGGCCTTCCTGAGGAGGTGGTTTTATTGAAAATGGTAGGCAGTTTCAAGAGAGAATGGGATAGAGTCAAGGAGAAAACAATAGTCATGAGGGGGTGAATGAAGGGAAAGGGTTGATTGGGAAGAAGGGGCAGGGTCAGTAGCAGATGCTGAGGACCCTGCAATATGAGCAAACTCAATAGATCTAATGGACTTATTCTGCTGGCATCTTCATATGTTTATGTGTTTGTATTGACAGAGGCATTCCTAAGTTCTCTATAATTATTCCAATCAGATGTCAGACCAGAATTTTTAAAGACCCCCCCACCCCCCAGGCTTTATCTGTTAGCTTCATAGACATCCTAAGGTTGTGGTTTAGCCACTATGACTGTTGGCCCTTTACCCTAAGTGGCTTAAGATATCAGCAGAAAGGAAGTTACTCACAAAGAAATGTAGGGCAGGCTCTACATCAGAAAGGGCTCTAATTGTGTCCCAGTGTATGCCTGATAGGGCAGCCAGGAAGGAGCTAGTGCAGTGTCAGATTTGGAGTAGTCACAGGCCATGACTATCCTGGGTGGGAGTTTAGGGGTGTCATTTTTCCAAACTCAAAAGATTGGTGAGTGATCACTATGGGAGTCTGCAAAGATGCCTGCAGCTCTGATCCGATCTGGTTTGGAGACAAGGGCCCAATCAAGGAGGGTATGTTTACCAGTTTTGTTGTTTCTTCTAGTCAGCTCCATGACAATTTAGGTAAGTTGGGCCTCTAGTAAGACAGCCATGGGCCCACGCCATAATTCAGACATCCAGTTTATGTTGAAATCCAGGAGCAGTATTAATTCACCCAGTGGCTTGTCAGACAGAGCCTTTGTAAGGGTATCAAGGACAGAAGTTGCCACTTGGGGGAGATTGTATGTACACCCTAAATGTAGCAGTGTTGTGCCCCTGAGGAGTATTTTACCTAGTAGATCTTCATTTTCAGAATTTTCTAGGTCAGGAATAGATACCAGAGAGGTGCTGAGGGGTGATCTGATGTAGAGAAGGATGCCTCCCTCCTTCTTATGTATCCTATCCCATTTGAAGGTAGAGTATCCAGATAGCTCGACCTCATGATGGTGGGCTTTAGGCAGATTTCAGAGATGGCAACTATGTAAGGCATCACACTGGTCAACCTAGCCTTCAAGCTCTTGGATCTTGGGCCTAAGGCTGCTTATATTCAAGTGTACTAATTTTAGACCCCGTGTTATGGACCAGCATATATCTGAAGGGGAGCAGACTCTGTGACTAGGTGGGGTGGGACCTGGATTCAGCCCTATGTCTCCGGATAGGAGCAGCCAAAGGGAAGACAAGAATCTGATTGGGTGAATAGGGCATGTCAGGTTAAAATTAACCTTAGCATCCTGCATGAACTATAATAAGTTATAACAATTACTCTTGCTCCATAAATAATAGATTATTATCAAGAAAGGGTTTCATTGATGGGAGTCTAGTGAAAACACCAGGAAAGGGGACTGCATGCCGAGGTCCACATGCTGGGGAATAACAGTGGCTAGTCTAACCTTGTCCATACCAAGGACACAAAGAAACAAAAACCCATGCAAGCCAACATGACTGAAGTTGCTACACTTAACAGTTGTAGCCAAGAAACACATATCAAATAACAAAAGGATGCACACACCACTCTGAGTTCACTTGTGAATCAAAAATTTTCTGAAGTACTTCCATCAAGATGGCAGAAAAAGGGGAGATGCTGCTGGTGGGGGACTTCAACCTGCCAGATGTGGATTAGAACCTCCCAGCAGCAGCTTCAGCTAGAAGCAGGGTCATCCTGGGTTCTCTGCAGGGGGCATTCTTAAGGCAACTAGCCATTGAACCCACTCATGATGGGGCAATACTGGACCTGGCACTCACTAATAGAGACAGTGTTGCAGACATCAAGATGGGAGACCACTTGGGGTCCAGTGATCACCATACGGTGTGGTTCAATATAAGGACAGCTACAGAACCGAACCACACAAGGGTGAGGGTCCTGGACTTTAGGAGAGCAGAGTTTAAAAAGATGGGTGAATGCCTCATGGATGACCTAGTAGGGTGGGTGACCTGGGTGGGGTCGAGGAACAGTGGGCGAAGATAAAAGGGAGTGTAGTAAAGGCAACAAACCTCTGCATCAAACAAGTGAGCTAAAGCAAGAGGAAAAAAAATGCTATGGTTCTCGAAAGAGGTGACTGAAAAGGTAAAAGCTAAAAGGGTAGCATTCGGAAGGTATAAGGAGATGTAGAGGGAGGAGAATAGGGAGGTGTATTGGGAGAAACAGAGGGAAGAAGGGAAAGTAGTGATAAATGCAAAAGTGCAAACTGAAGAGAGAATAGCCCAGGAGGTAATGAAAGGGGACAAGACATTTTTTAGATATGGAAGTGAAAAAAGGAAGACCAGGGTGGGATTCTAAGGTTAAAAAAGGAAGGGAGGACTGTACAGAGGGGGACCAGGAAAAGGCAGACATCCTGAACAAATACTTTTGCTTAGTGTTCACAGAGGAAGGATAAGGGAAGAGGCCACAAAAAAGTAACAAAAGCTTTGTAGGGAGGTGGACACTAGTCCTGTTTTGGAGGTAATAGTCCTGAAGGAACTTGCTAATCAAAAGGTGGACAAAGCAAGGGGGACAGATGGTGTGAACCCAAGAGTATTAAAGGAGCTCAGGGAAATACTGGCTGCACCTCTGATAGTTCTATTTAACAGCTCACTGGAAACAGGAGTGGTTCCAGAGGAGGGTGGATGTAGTTCTACTACACAAAGTGGTAGCAGGGAGGAGGCTGGCAATTATAGGCCAGTCAGCCTGACATCAGTGGTGGGAAAGTTAATGGAATCACTGCTGAAGGAAAGAATTGTGGAATATCTTGAATCCCGTGGGTTATATAAGACCCAAGCCAGCATGGTTTCAAAGGGGGGGAAGTCATGTCAACGAAGCTGATAGATTTCTTTGGGTGAACAAGGAACTAGATCAGGGTAGATTGGAGGACATGGCCTACCTAGATTTCAGTAAGGCGTTCAACACCGTTCCACATAGGAGACTAATAAGCAAGCTGGGTAGCTTAGGAGTGGGTCAAAAGGCAGTAAACTGGATAAGAAATTGTTTAGGGGATAGCTGACAGAGGGTGGTGGTAAATGGAGTTTGCTCCAGGGAAGGAAGGGTGATCAGTGGTGTGCCTCTGAGATCAGTGCTGGTACTGGTCCTTTTTAATGTCTTTATAAGTGATATTGCAGAGAAGCTGGAAGGGAAGGACTGCCTCTTTGTGGATGACACCAATATCTGCAGGGGATGGATACTCCAGAGGGGTGGAAAGGATGAGCAGAGACCTGAGAAAACTAGAGCAGTGGTTAAGGGTATGGCAGCTAGATTTCAATGTGAAAAAGTGCAAAACAATGTACTTGGGACAGAGAAGCCCAGGGGCAGAGTAAAAAATGGGTACAGTGGTATTGATGACCATCAAGCAGGAAAAAGACCTGGTGGTAATCATATCAGATGACCTAAAGGTGTCCAGGCAGTGTGACAAGGCAGTAGAAAAGGGCAAGTAGGATGCTGGGGCACATAGGAAGGGGTATCACCAGCAGAAAGAGGGAGGTGGTGTTGTCTCTGTATAGATCGCTGGTAAGACCCCACCTAGAGTATTGTATCCAGTTCTGGAGACCACATCTACAGAAGGATATAGTCAGAGTGGAGGCAGGCCAGAGGAGGGCAACTAAAATGGTTCAGGGTCTGCATCAAAAGCCCTATGAGGAGAGACTAAAGAATCTCAATACATACACCCTGGAACAGAGAAGGGAGAGGGGAGATATGATAGAGACCTTTAAATACCTCATGGGGGGTAAATAAGGTACAGGAAGGGAGAATTTTTCAGAAGAAAAGGTGCTCAAGAACAAGGGGACATGCCATGAAGCTGCAAGGGGTAGAGTCAGGAGAGATGTGAGGAAGTACTTCACAGAAATAATAATAATAATAATAAATTTTATTTCTAAAGCGCCTTTCAAATTTTCAAGGCGCTGTACAAAACAAGTATACAAGTCAAACATTATAATTCAATATAAAACACAGATAAAACAACAATCTCATCAAAAGCTTAAACACAGTCAATACTCCAAGAAGGCAATTTGATAAAAATGAGTTTTTATACCCCTCTTAAATTCCTCCACGGAGGTGCACTGCCGTAACTGACGGGGTAGAGAATTCCAAAGAGTGGGAGCAGCATAAGAAAAAGCTCTGCAACCAGATGAATTTAGACTCACTCTTGGAATCTCTAGCAACCCCTCGTCGGCCGAGCGGAGCAATCAGCCAGTGCAGCAAAGAGCCAGAAGATCTTTCAGATAGGCTGGATCCTGATCATGTAGGGCTTTGAAAGTCAGTAAACAGACTTTAAAGGTGATCCGCCACCGAACAGGAAGCCAGTGCAGAACGCGCAGCACTGGGGTAATGTGACAAGACCTGCTTGTCCCAGTCAAAACCCGGGCTGCCGCGTTCTGCACTAGCTGAAGGTGGCAGATTTCAACCCCAGAAAGCCCAAAATACAGGGAGTTGCAGTAGTCCAAACGTGATGACACGAAGGCGTGGACCAACGTTGGTAACATGTCAGATGGAACAAGGTGCTTCACTCTAGCGATATTCCTAAGATGGTAGAAGAAAGTCTTGACAACTGCTGATACCTGTGACTGTAGTGTCAGCCTGTCATCCAAGATAACCCCTAGGTTACGCACCCATTCAGAGATCGGAAGTGACACATCCCCAAGAAAAATTCCTGAGGGTGCACCAACAGGCGGCCCCTCTATCCAACAGCCTGGATCCACTGCCAAAACCTCTGTCTTCAGCCAACTAGAATCCATCCAATCCTGGATTTCTTTCAGACAGTTGTTAAACACCGAGAGAGCTCCATCCTGGTTAGGAGCGAAAGACAGATACATAGCTGGGTATCACCTGCATAGCAGTGAAACCTCATCTTATACTGTCTTATAATGTCTCCGAGGGGCAGCATATACACCGCGAATAACATGAAAGATAGCACAGAACCCTGAGGCACCCCATACAACAAAGGATTTGGGCCAGAGGAAAAAAGCCCCAACACAACTCTTTGTGATCTCCCAGTGAGAATGAGGTGAACCATCGGAGGACGATTCCCGATATTCCGCAAATCTGCTTCAGGCGTGCTAACAACACCACGTGATCCACGGTGTCAAAAGCTGATGAGAGATCAAGAAGAACTAGAATAGAACGTCTCTTCTGGTCTCTCGCCCTCAGGAGATCATCAAGCACCCGAACCAGCGCAGTCTCGGTGCTATGTCTTTTATGAAAACTGGATTGGAAGGGTTCGTAGATGTCATGGAAGGTTAAATGGTTCTCCAATTGTACCGCCATTAACTTCTCAATCACCTTCCCAATAAAGGGTAGGTTTGAGATGGGTCTGTAGTTTGTGAAGCAGTCTGGGTCCAATGTAGCTTTCTTCAAGAAAGGTGTCACCACCGCCTCTTTCAGAGAGCTAGGAAACTCGCCCGACTCCAGGGAGCAGCAGACTATTTGCACAAGGATTGGACCGATGATGTCACAACAACCCAATATTAGGGAAGTCAGTCCAGGATCCAAACCACAGCTTGTAGGGTGCACACCATGGATAATCCTCATGACGTCCACGAAATCAGGTCTGCTGAAGGAACACCAAGAAAACTGAGGTACTGTGAACTCATGTTGTTCAACAGCATCCTCCTTAGAGGCCGCTGGACGTAAATCCACCCTGATGTCGGCCACCTTATTAGCGAAGAAACGAGCAAGCTCCTTGCACTCTAATTGCAAAAAAGCTTTCCAAACTTGTAGACAAGCTGCGTTGCACAGCCTGTCTACAGTTCGAAAAAGCTGAGCCAGTCGATTCCTCGCAGCTGCAATCTCCCTGCACAGGAATTCTGCCTTCTTATGGGAGATTGCAGATTGGTAGACAAAATAATGGTCTCTCAATCTAAGGCGGTCAGCATCAAGGGTGGATCTGCGCCAGCAGCATTCTAATCTTCGCCCCAGTCTCCGCATCTCCCTCAACATCCCATCAAACTAGGGTGCATTGGGATGAAGGGAAAGGGGGTGTACACGAATAGGAGCAATAGTATCCAGAGCCAACGCAACAGCCCTGTTATAGGCTGTCACCAAGGTCTCTGGACTACTGCCAATGCGGAGGACGAGAGTTCAAGGACCACCTCAAGGCCTTGGGGAGTAATATCCCCTAAAGGGCAGTATCTCATCATCTCCACAGGGGTAGACCTTCTCAGAGGGGCACTAAAATTGAACCTCACGGTGTAGTGGTCTGACTAAATGACTGGTTCCACTCCCAAATGGGAAATATCAATCCCTAGGAGAAAAACTAAGTCCAAGGAGTGTCCAGATTTGTGGGTAGCAGTGGAAACCACCTGTGTAAAGCCCAAAGAAATCATTAATTGGACCCAGGCGTTAAAGTCACCCAGAACCATCAATCTGGGTGACTCAAACGACATGTCAACGATGAAGTCTGCCACTTCCTGTAAGAACCGTTTCCCATCTCCTGGTGGACGGTAGATGAGTACGATTCGAACGCCAACACCCGCTACCACTGTGCACTCAAAGGACTCAGCCTCCCCCACTACCACACTCGTGAGGCCCAATTCTATCTTAAAACAGACTGCAACCCCCCCACACCCCTGATGGATTCCAGGAACAGTCTTCCAGCTGAGGTGGTGGCAACAAAACCAGTGGTGGGATTCAAGAATGCGTAGGATAAGCACAAATGAATCATAGTGGAAAGGAAGGGGGGAGGGGGGGAGAGAGAGAGAGAGAGAGAGAGAGAGCTGTAGATCAGGTACAGTTTAATGTAATAGTGTAGGTAAGGAGAAATGGGCAGTCTGGATGAGCCAAGTGGTCCTTATCTGCCATCAAGTTCTATGTTTCTATGTTTTTAAGAATGCCAGAATTCTCCTATGTAGTGCCTTGTTTCAAAGGCTTCATTGGAAGCAGTACTCTGGATATACACCACAACTATTTTATGCAAGTGCTCATGAATATTCATAAATACAGACTTAAAGAAAAAAACATGTATAAAGTGCATAAAATATTAAAGTGTGTACTGACATGAAGTAACCACAGTGTATTTCAATTGTGATTGCATTATTTAAAACTTTTCAAAAAATTCCATTTAATTAGGAACAGACAGCTTTAAAAATGTAACACTTCCGACAGAAACCACGCAAACAGTTCAGTAACTAAATATTCCCTCAGTTTATTTCAGTTTGATTTTCATGACTGAACTTACTAGCAGTAATCATTTTTTTCTGTTCAAAAACTGTACATCACTTATTCAGAGACACAGATCAAAACATGTCTCTGATAATGATAATTAGGTAGAGGGGAGGTTGTCATTTAATCAGCCTTGTGGTTTACAGCTCAGGTAGATTGTGCATAACAGCAAACCTTAATTATCTGATTTTGGTTAAATATCACACACTTCATGCACACCCTAAGAACCAGGAATGATAGCATTATATTTTTAAGGCTAACCTCTTCAATGTTCTGATACATTTCCAAAAGTGTCCTATACAGGGTATCCCATGATAAGAGCGCTGGGGAATGGCACTTACAATAATGGTGACCCACTCCCCAGCGCATTTCAGGGACGGCTACTGGAGGGTAGGGTGGCCGGATGGGGTGGTGGGCGACTATAGCAACAGGATGTCGCTATACGTACACATGCAGGGGGTGGAAGCGGGCACACACAGTGAGGGATGTGAGGGGTGGTGCCATGGTGGGTTGCTGAGCTGACTCTGTGGCATGGTGGGTGGGTTGCTGGCATTGGTCGGCAGGGTACTGGGTTTGGGTCTGGGCACTGGTGCATTTTTGTTGTGCCCGGCTTGAACCTTTTTTTTTTAATGTTTTAACCCCCCCCCCACATGCATCCCCCTGGAGTTGAGAATCCTTTAGTAGGGGGTGCAGGGGCAGCCGGCAAACTGTTAAAATGAAGTTCCCAGTGCACTTTTGCTGTGCGCCAGAGTCAGAGTGCCAAAATAAATTTTGGCACTCTTGACTTTGCATAACAGCAATCACCTTTAGGCTTTCGCCATTATGACATAGAACCCTATACAGTATATTCATATAATCATTTTCATAGTCAATCACTGTATAAACTGAATGGATTGAACCGAGAACCTAGTATAAAAGCTGGACTTAGACAAGTAATCTTAGATTCTCTTTACTGATGAAAAAACAACAATTAATTAAAAGACATTTCTCTTTAAATAATATCCACCACATTGTGCAATATACTGTAAACGTGCATTTTGATAACCTGGTGTCATCAGAAGGATGGGTTTCCTTTTCAGAAATTTGAACAAACTTATGGCTGCTGCCAGGTACCTGGTAGGGTGCAGCTCCACCCTGTCCCTAGTCGACTATGGCCTACCTTTGTATGCAGCAGCCTGTGACTCAGTGCTAAGCAGGGCTAAGGTGGCCTGCAATAAAATTAGGGGATGACATGCACACCCAGAAATTATTTATTTATTTTTATTTATTTATTTGTTCTAGGATTACAAATACCTTTGAGCCGAGGCTGTTTTACAAAGGTTCCACGTCACTGGTACAATTGAGACAATCATAAGCAAAGATAACAGTTAATAAAATAAAAAAAAAAAACACATAGTCTTGTAGATGAAAAAAGAACAATAAGGTGAAACTTTGGGGAGGGGAAGGGAAAAGAGGAGGGTGAAATCAGGGAGACTAAGTGGATGGGAGAAAAGGGGAGGTAGGTTGGGGGGACAGAGAGAGGAGAGGTGTAAGGTGAATAAGAATAGAGGAAGTGCAGCCAGGTGGCATTTGTCATGGGCCAGCAGGGGAGGTGAAAATGGGGGGTGCTGGCAAAGTGTAGGAGTAGATGTGGATCCAAAGGGCATCTTCAGCTATGGAACCAAAAGACATGTTTAGCCACAACAGTCACAGAGGTTGGAGGCAGTGAGTGTTAAGGAGGCAGTCTTAAAAGTGCTGAGTGATAGTGAGGATGAGATGTCACTGGGAAGACCGTTGTACCAACTAGTGGCCAGTAAGCAAAGGATCTTTGGCCTTGTATTGTCGCGGCAATCACGAGTTGCAGAAGCTGAGGTTTGATCCCCTGGTATGTCGGGTGTGGATTCTCGGTTGTATGAGGGCACAGACTCTGGGGGGCAAGACCCAGCAAGATTTTCTTAGTAGTAATACAAGTTTGGTGTTTTATTCGATTGGCAAGATTCAACCATCCAGTCTGAGAATAGAGGTCACAGGTGTGAGTTAGGCATTGGGAGCTAGTGACAAGTCGACAGGCCTTGTTGAGGGTGATGGATACACTTTTGAGTGTGGTGGTTGTAGCAGAGCCGTAAATGATAATGCCATAATCAATGATGGATATGATGGAGCTCTGGACAGCGACAGCGAGGGCTTCGGGTGTCAGGTGTTTCCTTTGATGGAATAGCAGGCCTAGCAGGGAGTTAGCGGCTTTGGCGGCATGATCGATGTGGGCAGTGTATGCACAAATGAATTGATTACCTTTAACTAGTAGAATCAAGCTACAAACATGTATACTAGCCAAGAAAGCACTGCTAGGCCTAATATCCCCTGCTCAAAAAAACTGTTTCCGCCCCATTGTAAATCAATACAATACAAGGAATAGGGCCAGAAAAGCGCTTGAACTACCTCTCCACAGACCTCAGTTGGGTAAACGTTCCTTTGCTATTAGGGCTGCAGGTTGATTAAATGAACCCTGAATAAATGCTGAACCTCACCAGGCTTGACCAATTCAAATAATCCCTGAGGGCTGGGTTAGAAACTTGATGCAGCTGCACCAGTTAGCTAGCTCTATCACTTTGCGTTTATACCTACTATCTCTGTAAGCAGCTTGCTGCCTTGAACTTGTCATTTTTTAATCTGAATTATTTTCAATATTATGTATGTTTATTGGCCACTTGACAAACATTTCCTCTGGAATTTGCCTTGATTGTTTGGTCCTTGTTTTGAATGTAATAATGTAATGTAACATGAAACCTTTGTAAAAGCGCACTTGTGCTCAATGGTATTGTCAGAATCTTCCAATAAATAAATACATATGTCATTAACAATGTGCCATTTGATATCCCTAACCTAACCCTCATAAAAATATTAAATGGGAAGGAATGGTGAGAGGGGGTGAAGAAAAAACAAACCTTTGAAATGTATTTATATTACAGTGACATAAAACAGTTGCATGAAAAAATTAAAACATTTTACAATCACATTGATACCTATCATGTACTCCTGTACTGTGGATGTTGTATGGGACTTGTAAGTTACGTAAGTTAAAAGTAGTGAGACAATCTTACTTCCATTATGAATGAACTAGCTTGTTAACGAAAAGTAACAGAAATGGTTTAAAAATATAGCTCTAAATTCAGACCCTGATGATATAGATACTTTAAATGGTAAACTCATTCAGCCTCCTTTTTAACAATAAATTCAATCTATCCCCTCCTCTCTC
Organism: Neoceratodus forsteri; assembly: GCA_016271365.2. Lineage (NCBI taxonomy): Eukaryota > Metazoa > Chordata > Ceratodontiformes > Ceratodontidae > Neoceratodus > Neoceratodus forsteri. The sequence continues at coordinate 1,010,405,568 of CM028129.1, read as the reverse complement.
ATTGGCTGGTATGTGTTCTAAGGCTGTAAACAAAAAATCTGAGGTGGTGCACCTGTGGCAGGCCCTAAAGTGGTCGCCAAGAGCATTTTCCCTACTACCTTGGTGGTCTGTCCAGATATGCTCCTGTATTCTCTCTTTTGTGCACCTAATGGTCCTACCCACATAGAGTTTGCCACAGGTGCACCACCCTACATAGACCACTTATTTTGTCCTACAAGTCATGTTAAACCTGGCTCTAAGCTCCTCTCCTGCAATAGGATGAACAAATGTAGGACCTGTGACTGCATAGCAGTAACCGTTGAAGCTGTAGCATGTGTAAAATCCTGTTCTCAAGTCTTTTCTTTGTGAGTCAGCATTTACACAGTGGCAGCTGGTCAGTGCATTCTTCAAATTTCTCCCCCTGTAGTAGAATAACCTTGGTGTTTCCCCTATTGGTTGCTCTGTTTCAGGGTCCCTAGATGAAATCTGTCATATGTCTTTGATCAGTCTTACAATATCACTAGCTCCAGTACTGTAATCCAGCAGACAATTTACCTAGGATTTCATTTCTGCTTTCTTGTTTTTTGTTACCAGCAGTTTCTGTCTGTACCAGTCTAGCCTTTGCCTCAGTTTTTTTTAATAATCTTCATGGAATATCCCCTGTTTTGGAACCTGGTTGACAGCACTCAGTTTTCCCTTTGAAATGTATCTGCCAGAGAATAGTTTCTCTTAATCCTTAAAAACTGCCCATAAGGGATGCTGTCGATCAGGTTCCGAGGGTGGGTACTTTCTGCCCGTAGGAGGCTATTTCCTTCTACTTCTTTGTGAATGGTTCACATATTACATTGTAACCCCCTTGTTCCCAGGGGTTACTAGAATCCCACTTAGAATCAGTGACATCAGGGAGAGGCAACTTGTGAGATGCCAGTTAAATGGATTTCACACTGTCACACTCTGTTTTCAGTCTCACCTTAGCTGGAGTGATGGTGTCACCTTTGAATTTTTGCAGCAGCATAAGCCACAATGGAATGCTAGCTGCAGGGGTTAGCAGTAGAATGTTGGGTGAGATTCAGTAGTCTGTAGGAGAGTTTGAGAGTGTGAGGAATACTACAGAAGGCAGCTCCTCAGACTTAGCTCTGACACAGAGCTTGCTCTGGAGAAGTGGTAGTCGTTCTCAACCTAGATGGAGAACACAGAAGACCAGTAGAGTGAAGTGGTAGAGACCATTCCTAGAAGGTTTTCCAGTGCCCCATCCTCGGAGGGATGGGGGGGGATACAGGATTCAGGGGCAATCCCCTGGTCCAGCTTGGAGGTGGTGAAACTGCCTGAGATTTGTTTGTTCTGTGAGTACCCAAGACGTTTGTGAAGAAGAAGCACTGGAGCACTTGCATTCGGGTGGTGAGTTTTTCTCTGACAAAGGGACTCTGTCACCAAGACAGTTTCTGTTAAAAGTGTCTGCCAACTATGGGGTCCAAAGGGAGACTAGCCAAGTACAGAACTTTTAAGACTGTTTCTGTGTAAAAGTGTCTGCCTACTATGAGGTCCAGAGAGAGACTTGCCAAGTACAGTACTTTTAGTTCATGCCTGATTTAAAAGCATCTGCTAAAGTGGGGGTCTAGAGTAAAGACATAGCCATACACAGAACGTTTAATTTCATGACACCTCTGAGGTGTGAGGAGTAGAATGTTAAATGTGAAAGGCATTTCAAGATACCATCTACACGAGTTTCTGAGAAGGGTGTTATTAACCAAATGAATGGCCGAGTATAAATTTGGAAGCAAAAGGTGGGAGACCCCCACAATCTGGAGTAACCATGTTTACCTCTCCGGGTTCAGTTTGGGCACCTTTATTTTCTCTCAGTGTACTTGGCCAGTGCCTGAAGAAAATACCCAGACATGGGATTTTGGATTTTCAGCGAGCCCGAGTGTGCTCAGTTGGTGGTCGAGGGAGCCACCTGTAATTCCTCATGCAATATGGGAAAGTCTCCTAGTACTGGCCGAGGGTGCCAAGTCAAGGGAAGTGTATCAGTTTGGGCCATGTGTGCCAATCCATTCAGAACCTGAGGGTTTGCTGTGTGTGTGCTCTGTACCTCAGTAATCTGCATTACCAGTGGGAGTAGCCCTGTGGGGGTCCATCTTCGCTTTGTTGAATTCTCTGTGTATGTGAATAAAAGCCACACTCTAGAATCCCAGCCTGGTTTGGACAGTACAGTTATTGCTTCCAGAGTCTGGATTTACTTGGGTGCCCCTGACCAGAAGTGCAAACCTAGCATAGTCCTGAGTAAACGTTTTCTCTCAGGGACCCAGGTTGATGGCCATGCTAAATGGTCCCCACCCCAGGTGTGAGCTAGGTAGTTGCCACACTTGGCTTGCCTGTCTAAGGATGGCAGGCTAAGACATAGAAGTATGGGTTCACAGAACTGTTCATAGTGACAACCCCCATCCCTCTCGTTGGCGCCATGTAGAGAGAGAGGAGCAGCCCTGCTAGTTGAACGGGGGGGGTGATGGAGGGAGATTACAACATGATTATTCTCTCCCACCTTAAATCTGATATCCAGAAACTCAATTTCTTTGATGTTCTTATTATGAGTGCATGTAAAGTTCAGGGCATCATGATTCTGTCATTGTATGAAGTCCTCCATAGACTCCATGCCCCCACCCCAGACACACGCAATGTCATCAATAAAATGATGCCATTTGATCATGTTTCTGAGTTTGGGGTTGGAGTCTGTGCAGATCATCTGATCTTCCCACCATGCCACAAAAACTGTAGCATTTAAGGGGGCTAGTACCACCCCATAGCTGCCCCCCTCAATTGCAAATATACCTTCTGATCAAAAATAAAATAGTTATGGGTCAGAATGATCTTAAGCAGATCTAGAATGAATTTTTGTGGGACATCTCTTAATGTGCAGTCTGCTGCCATGCATTCTTTGCAGAATCTAAGGCCATGCTTGTGGATAATGCTAGTATACAGTGAAGTGATAACAATAGTGATCCAGTGGTATTGTTGCTGCCAGGTCAATGAATCCTGTCATTTTATTAATAATGTCCATAATATCTCAGACATAACTAGGGACTTCGGTCACGATTTCTTTCAAGTAATGGTCCACAAATCTGGTGGGCCTTCACTGAGCTACCCGATCCCCAAAACAATTGGTCACGAAGGAGGGTCTCTCACAGACTTATAGACTTTGGGAAAAGTGTACAGGGTAGGCATTATTGGGTTTCTAATAATCAAGAATGCTGCCTCTTGATCTGAGATATATCCAATTTCCCTTGCTGATTCAATCATTCTGTCAAGTTCAACCTTAAAGGGTACAATCAGACTAAATGTGAGGGGCTTGTAGCAATCTACTGTATATCAGAGAGTTGCTTCAGAATTTCCTGTACATACTTTTCATTATCTTGGATAACTATTAACCCCTTTGTCTGTATTGTGGATAGTAATATCTGTCACTGATTTCAGTTCCTCGACTGCAGCCCTTTCCTCTCCTGACATATTGGTGTACCTGTACTCTCTATCTTCAAACAGACTTCTAACATCAGCATGTATTGTATTCTCAAGTACTCGGACTGTGTGATATCTGTGTTGTATTGGACAAAAGGTGCTTTTAGGCCTAAAAGCCACGTCTATTTGTTTTCTTGTCTACACACAGAGGGGAGAAATGTGAATAGAAGAATAGAGGGAAGAGAAGGAAGGTCAGATTCTAGGTGGAGGGTGGTGTCTCTGAACGTGCAGAGTCTTGGAAACAAGATGGATGACCTGCAGGCACTATTATCAGACAAGAGGGTGGACATAGCTGCAATAATCAAGACTTGGGCAACATCACACCATGACTGAGACCTTGCAATCCCTGGATATAAACTATACAGGAGGGACAGGGTAGTCAGGAAGGGGAAGGGGTGGTAGTTTATATCAGGGACAGAATAACTTGCATGAGGAAGGAGTTGGAGAAAGGGGAGGCGGAGGCATTATGGGTTCAGTTAAGGTCCAATAGATGGAGAAAGGTGAGGTTGGGGGTGGTTTACAGACCACCCAGTCAAGATGAGGAGAGGGACAGGGAACTGAACTCACAAATATTGGAAGCTGCAGGGAAAGGAGAGGTGGTAATTGTAGGGGACTTCTACCTGCACAAGGTGGACTAGAACATACCATCCACAACATGTGCTAGGAGTCAGGTGATCCTGGAAGGACTGCAGAGTGAGTTCCTGACTGAGGGCATCACTGAACCAACAAGAGCTGAGGCAATTCTTGATCTGGTGCTCATAAATGGGGAGCATGTACAGGAAATAATGGTCAGAGAGCCACTGGGTGGAAATGACCATTGCACAATATGGTTCCAGTTGGATTTGGACAGGAAAGCATTCTGACTAAGACCACAATCTTGGATTTCAGGAGGGTGGACTTCAGGAAAATGGGCAAAGTGCTAAGGAGCCATCTGGTGGGCATCAGAGCAGATATAGGGGTGGACCAAAGGTGGTCCATCATTAAGGAAGGGAATACAGGTTGCCACAGATGAGTATGTTAGACTCATGGGGAAGAACTCAAGGGCCAAAGTGCACAGCTGGTTCAGTTCTGGGGTTGCCCATGCAGTAAGGGAAAAGAGGTTGGCCTGTAGAAAATTCAGGAAGACCAACAGAGAGGTGGATAGGGAAAATAACCTAAGGTTGGCTAGTGAGTCAAGTATGGAAGTCCGGAGAGCAAAGGCACAGAAGGAGCTGCAGACAGCTGAATGAGTTAAGAAGGGGAAGAAGGCTTTCTTTCAATATATAAGTGAGAAAAGGGACAAGAAGGAAGGGATTATTAGGCTTAAGAAAGGGGTGGAGTGGATGGCGGATAATGGGGGGAAGCAGAGATACTAAATGAATACTTTGGTTCCATCTTCACCAGGGAGAAGGACGAACCAGTGCCTGCAGGAGGGAAAAGAGGAGCAGCGGGGGAGGGGAACACAGATGTAGTAATAGAGGAGGATAGAGTGAAGGAGGGGCTGCTGGCATTGAAGGTGGAAAAATCACCAGGCCCAGACAAAGTACATCCAAGGGTACTAAAGGAACTGGCTGAGGAGCTGGCAGGGCCACTGGCAGACCTATTTAATTGTTCACTAGAGTCAGGAGTGGTACCACAGGACTGGAGAACAGCACATGTAGTGCACCTCCACAAAAGCGGTCTCAAGGATGACCCAGAGAATTACAGACCAGTCAGTCTGACCTCCATTATGGGCAAGCTCATGGAGACCATACTAAAGGAAAGGTTGGAGGACTATCTAGAGGAGCATGGTCTTCAGGATGCAAGGCAGCATGGGTTCATGGGGGGGGAGATTGTGTCAAAAAATCTGATTGACTTCTTTGACTGTGTCACTAAGACAGTAGACAGGGGCCAGGTGGTAGATATCCTCTATCTTGATTTCAGCAAGGCCTTTGACTCTGTGCCCCACGAAAGGTTGATCAGGAAGTTGGTGGATCTCAGGGTTGGAGAAAAGATGGCCAGATGGGAGGAAAACTGGCTGAGGGACATAATCCAGAGGGTGGTTGTGGGGGGAGAGTTATCTGGCACTAGAGAGGTAACCAGTGGGGTCCTGCAGGGCTCAGTGCTGGGGCCGGTGTTGTTCAATGTCGTCATCAGTGACATTGGAGATGGCATTAAGGGCAAAATGTGCCTATTCATGGATGACACCAATCTCTGTGGAAGTGTGGACACAGCTGAAGGGATACAGAACCTACAGAAAGATCAAGAAAAACTGGGGAAGTGTTCTGGGATCTGGCAGCTTGGCTTCAATGCCAAGAAATGCAAAGTTATACATATAGGAGCCAAGAATCCCAGGACAGAGTACTACCTGGGTGGAGTCTGAGTACCTGCATCAGAGGAGGAGAAGGACCTGGAAGTGATGATCACTATTTATTTATTTATTTATTTATTTATGTCTTTGTTAACCAGGGAAGTGTGCTGATCCAATGGACCATTTTCAGACACGACCTGGACAACAAGGTGGCACCAACATAGTTCTACAGCCATAAATTTATATAGACAGTAGTAGCTATTACACAGTGATGAACAATAGACAAAGGTCAAAACATGAGTCAAACATGTCTGTACAAAACCTCAATATGAGGTCAATAGGGGTACAATGTAAATTGAGCTGAGGCAGCGGTAACAACTCAGATTACTGAGGATAAATGGTACAAAAATAACAAGCAGTAACTTTTATAATTAGAAGCAAAACATCTGTTTCTCCTGAACTGGCTGACAGACTAATAGACAGACTTGATAAGAAGACCTTCTGGTCATGGAGATAGGAAATCAGAGACAGCTAGGAGGTCAAGATGGGATAGGACAGAGATACATAGCACCTGGGACAGTTTGTGGACACTACTTGTTGTCCAGGACACAACTCCATGGGGATTCAGATAGGAGCCAGGCTCTTAGGTTTGTTTTGAAGGACAGGTGGGAAAGGGACAAGTGAATAGGCAGCAGCAGACTGTTCCATAGGATTGGGCAGACACTGAGAAAGCTTTAGTTCCCATTAAAGTGGAGACACGAAGTACTTCCAGGGGAAGGACTGAGGATATCCTGAGGCACCTGGAGGCAGTCCTGTGAGTGAGCAATGGGGAATAGGGGGACATCTGGTTGCACCTGAATGCATGTCCACAGCACAGCCCATAGCATACTCAAAACAACCTTGCAGAGGGAGCCACCCTAGGGACTGGTAGAGTGAACAATGGTGGGTGGAGTAGGGGGCTTAAAGAACAAAGTGACAGATGGAGTTGTAAGTTGTGATTAGTCAAGAATGTAGGGCAGAGGACACAGAGGACTAGATAGGAGAGCAGTAGTCAAGAAGGGGCAATAGATTACCTTGCACAATAGCAAGACGAGCTTCAGGGGACAGAAGCTGCTTAATATGGTAAGCAGCACCTAGTTTTTGGTGTATTTTCCATACAGTGCTGTTTATGTCATCAGAGAAGGTTAGTGAGGGGTCAAGGGTAACACCTAGGTACTTGAAAGAGGAGACATTTTCAAGGGGGTGCCCACTGGGGTACATACCAGGAGGGAGGAAGTAGTTTTAGTGACCTTGGCAAGGAAAGGTTTTGAGCCAAAGAGCATAACCTTTGTCTTTTTTTCATTGGCTAGGAGCCTACTGGAGAGGAACCAATGATGTGCAGAGGCATAGTTACGTGAGAGGGCAGATGAGATAGAATCAAGTGACTTATCGCTGTGATAGGGGACTAAGTCATCTAGTCGACTAGTGACCTGAAGCACTCCATGCAGTGCAAGAAAGCAGCAGCACAGACAAACAAGATGCTGGGATGCATATCTAAGGGGATCAGTAGTAGAAGAGAGGAGGTTATACTGCCCTTGTACAGGTCACTGGTAAGGCTGCATCTAGAGTATGGAGTTCAGTACTGGTGCCCACACCTCAAAAAGGACATTAATCTGCAGGAAAAGATCCAGAGGAGGGCTACAAAGATGATAGCAGGTCAGCAGGGTAAGGCATACGAGGAGAGATTGAGGGCACTGAACATATACTACCTGGAAGACAGGAGAGAGAGAGAGGGGACATGATTGGGACCTTCAAGTACTTGAAAGGAATAAATAAGGCTGATAAAGAGTCTCTTTAAGCTGAGTGGCAACCATAACATGAGGGGCACAGTCTTAAGCTATAGGGTGGGAGGTTTAGGAGGGAGGTCAGGAAGCACTTCTTCACAGAGAGGGTGGTGGACACTTGGAATAGGCTACCAGAAGAGGTCATGTAATTGAAGACAGTGGGCAGCTTTAAGAGAGGCTGGGATAGGCATAGGGGGAAGGGAAGGTAAGGATCATGGGTAGGGAGGATGGAAGGAGTGAGGAAGGAGGGCAGGGATATTAGCTCAAGCTGTGGACCCTGCAATACGAGCAGACTTGATAGGCCAAATGGCCTTCTTCTACTAGCTTCTTCGTATGTTCGTACATGTTGGCTCTCAGTTTACACATCATTTTCTCCTTCCAATTTATATCCATACCAAGTACAACCAGCATATAAAAAGCTGCAGCAACCAACCCATCTAATAAGTGCAATAACACACTCCAGAGTTTGAAGGCTTGGGCTCTACTAACCCACATCCTGGGCTGTGAACGTGTGGGATAATAACTGACACAACAAAGCAGGGATCAAGTGCATAAAAAAATGCATGAATGCGTTCATCAATTTATTTTCAGAAAAATACAAATATTTACAGAAATAAAAAAAAGTAAAATAATTAGTCCTACACAAAGAAATTCAGACCTCTGCTTCCTTCAGCAGAGTCTACAGTTTTGCTTCAGCCCAGATAGTCCAATGAATACTTTTCTCAAATTACTTTATTGGGGAGTTTCCATAGGCCAGATAGTGTGGATAGAACATCACAGGCTTCATTATTCTATTTCATATGCAGCCCTCAATCACATCTCTGGGGCTGCTTCTGTACAGCATACACTTTATTCTAGGCACTGTGGGGCTTACAGTTACCCTTGCCCATAGTGTCTCACTAGCTGGCAGTACAATATTCAAGCAACTTTGATCTTGCTGCTAGCGCGGTAGTCTGCTTTTTCTTCAGAGCATGACGTTGCTCTGAAGCAATTATTCTTTTACTTGCTCTGAACAAGGAGTGTACATTCAACCACTATATGCGGTTACACCAACATGGAGCAACCCACTCCAAAAAAACAGAATTGCTGGGTCGCACTTGATGACCAGCGCTGTCCCTCGTACTGGAGCTACATACCTCAAAGGAGCTGCACTCAGCAGCAGTGGTTCCAGAGCTCGGCACTCCAGAAACGAGTGCTACACTTCTTCTTAAACCAAGGGACATTAACAATAAAGCACGACTTGTGTTATTTCCTATCTCTGCAATCGGGAGCATAACGCTGCATGCATAAAGTAGGGTAAAGAGAATAAGGGACAGCAAAGAGTTTTTGGAGATTGCCAGATTGGCCACCCTGACAAGAATGTAAAGAAAAGGCAGAAAAAATAACAGGAAAGGAAAGAGTGAAACGAAAAAAAGGAGGGGGGGTGGGTTGCACATATTCATATTTATGATAGGGATTTAAACACATAACAGGGGGCTCCCTGTTACACACTCCCCTCACCAAGAGGCAACAGTAATACTGTTGTCAGACACCCTCCCTGAACTTTAGGAGAGTTGGAGCTTTTGCCCACCCACTCTCAGAAGCTTCAACATAGGGACCCTTATACAAACAATCAGTGTCTATAATCAGATATACCTAAACATATCTCTGATACCAATCTATTCCCTGAAGTGTAATATCAAGGGTTTAATACAAACCCCTATCTCATATAGCATATGCAAAACATTTCAACATCTTCACAGAAAGATAAACACATATCAACACATTTCCTTAAGTTTTATCAGCATGGGCCCCATATCGAGACAAGAAATCAGCATTTTGATGTTTAGACCCTGCTCTGTGCTGAATGGTAAAGTGGTAAGACTGTAAAGCCAAATACCACCGCATTATCCGGCCATTCTTGTTTTTCATCTGTTGAAGCCAGCACAGAGGGTTATGATCAGTGAGAACCATAAACTCTGTGCCCCACAGATCATATTTCAAGGTCTCTATCGCCCATTTTAATGCTAAGCATCCCTTCTCCACTGTTGAATACTTCCTCTCCCTCTCATGAAGTTTGCAGCTGATGTATATGACTGGGTGCTCCTCAACTTTCCTTGTCTGAGAAAGGACTGCACTGATGCCAGTATAAGAGGCATCAGTGTGCACCTCAAACAGGAGAAAAAAATCAGGACTGATCAAGACAGGGGATGAACATAGGGTCGCTTTAATGTTCTGAAAGGCCTCATTACCGTCCTTGGTCCATGACACCTAATTGGGACATTTGTTTTTGGTCAGATCTGTCAGTGGCTTTGCTATGGTGGCAAAATCAGGTATAAATCGGTGGTAATAACCAGCCAGTCCCAAAAAGGAATGTACATGTTTCTTTGTCAGGGGGATGGGACTGTTAGCTACTGCCTCAATTTTGCTGATGTCTGGTTTGACTGCACCTTCCCCAATGATGAACCCTAAGTATTTTGTCTCAGTCCTGGCAATGGCGCATTTGGTAGGATTTATGGTCAGTCCGGAGTCTTGAATGGACTGAATGACTGCACTAAGATGTATTAGGTGTATCTGCCAGTCAGGGTTGAAGATAGCAACATCATCTAAGTAGATGGCACTGTACTGTGTATGGGTACGTAATATTAGATCCATGTAGCGCTGGAAGGTTGCGGGGGCACCATGCAGTCCAAAAGGCATGGTTGTGAACTGGTAAAGGCCTATCAGGGTGCTGAAGGCAGTCAATTGCTGTGCATGTAAAGAGAGAGGGATTTGCCAGTAGTCTTTCATTACATCAAGGGTGCTTATATATTTGGTGTTCCCTATTTGTCTAGTAAGTCATCTACAAGGGGCATGGAATACCCATCAAAGGTGGAGACAGCGTTAATTTTCCTGAAATCCAATCAAAGCCAGATACCCCCCTCCTTTTTGGGCACTACTACCACCAGCGAGGACCACGCACATCTTGATGGTACTATAACCCCTAGGTGTTCCATTTTCCTCACCTCGTCTATGACTTCTTGTCTAACTCTCATGGCAGACAGTAGGGTTTCTGGTGTATGGGTTTCGTTTGTACTACCCCCTCTGGCAGTGCATTACATCCTGCCACCACCCTTTTGGTGAAGAAGTGCCTTCTGGCCTCTTTCCTGTACCCCCCTCCCATTTTTAGTTGTGTCCTCTGCTGTTTCTGTTTTTACTTTTGCAAAAAAAAAGATCTCATATGTTGACCTTGTTAATGCCTGCAAGCATGTCTGCCAGTGTCAGCCAGTGGAGGGCAGTGGGGGCCATGGATTATAGCTGTCAGGTAAGAGTCAATTCTCTCTTACTACCATAAGCAGATCTGTTTGCCAAAATTGACTTGAATACTGAAACTCTTAGTTTAGTTTTTTTGTTTTTTGTTTGTTGACCGGGTAAATGCACTAGACAAATCCTGCCTATTTTCAGGCACAACCTGGGGAAGGGGGATACAGATGAATGGCAACTGACTTGGAAACAGATTAAGCTGTTGGCGGTATTTTTAGTGAATGGGGGAAATTTGGCCAGGGCACTGGGAAAATTCCCCTACTCTTCGAAGGAGGGCACTGTGAGAGTGTTGGATTCTGCAATCTGCTTGCCGCTGCCGAAGGGAACGGACATGTGAAAGGCTGAGGTGCTGATCACCTCCTCAGACCCCCTTTTTTTTATCGTGTGATCGTTATGGCTGATGATAATATGGAAGTGGCTGACCTGCCTCACGGTAATGCTTCGGATTTACTTGTTCCTGCTCCAGTGGAGTTGCCAATTGCATTGGGTGCAGCTTTTCTGTCTTCTGGACCCCGAGTTGCAGAGTATCTTTGGCAACAACTTTTGGTTGAAGAGCAATGGTTCCTGGATACAAGGAATCATTTATTGCTAGAACTTGAGCGGTCATCTGAAGATTTACAGGCTGTATGAGAACAGGATGTTGCCCGGTCCCCAGTTTCACTGCACAGAGAGTCTGCTTCTCTGAGTACCTATCAGGGAGGATTACAACCTTGTTCATCGAGTGGGCTCCCACGTTGTGTGACATTGCCTGATAGAACTGTAAGTACTATGAATGCGGGTGCTGGAGATGTTACTTTGGTAATGATGCATGACTCTGAGTGTGCAGCTGAGTCCGTTTCAACTGTTGTAGATACGAATGCTATTAATCGTACAGATAGTGAAGCAGCTGTCATTTTACAAATTGAGAATTTCCCTACAGAACTCACTCCTACTGGTATGAAATCCTCTGATGTGGGTGCACTTAACGCTTGTATTCCTTCTGTGTCTCAACTTCCGACAGCAACATGTTCTTCTTCAACTTCTGCTGGCTTTCAGGAGGTGGACTTAAATGAAGATATGGTTATGCCTCCTGCTCCGTGGGTATCATCAGCACTGGAAGCTGCTGGCTGGGTCAAAAATGCTAATGGTACTGGGTGGGATGTGAACCTTCCTGATAAGTCCCCGGGGATTACATTAGACCTTACTTCAGGCTCAGGATATCAGGGCATGGCTTCAGAACCTATTCCAGTCTCTTTGCCCCCTCCAGGTCAGAACACCCCAATGTCAGGGGCCCACCCTACTCCAGTTTTGTCTCAAGACCCCACCCTACAAGTCATAAAACAGCTTGAAGGGGATTTACCTGAACGTCTGATCCCCCTCTTTCCCTTCCATCAGGCTGGTGTTGCTCCCCAAACAACTCCCCCTTCAGTACAAATTCCTATAAGACCTATTTCTGAACAACAGACCCCCTCAATGGTCTGGCATGCTAGGGTAGCGAAACAATTATTCCCAGCTACCTTTGGATTGTTATCAGAACCTGCAACTAGACGCAAAGCAGTATGTCTAAAATTTAGAGGGCCTCTGTCTGAAGTTCCCAATCAATGTTTTGTTGGGCGTGAACTCCTAAAGGGCAGTGTGAAATTCTTTGCATATGAAATCTATGCACTAATTCATATGCCTGGAGGTTCTATTTTTGATGTCAGTTTTAAGCATCCGGTTGGGCTGGAAAGGTTTTGGAAACAGTTTCAACTCCTTAAGCATACGCCCTTGTGGAAACCATTTATGGCCATTCCTTTCACCAAACCTGTAACAAAGAAAATAACAGTGTTGTTCCACAATGAAGGGGTAAATGTTGCGGACATAACATATTGGTTACAACAGCACTGTACAGTGAAGGGCCAACCTGAACCTATATTAGATGATGAACACCTTTGGCCCGGGGGATGGCGCTATCTCATAGATTTGCATTTGGAGCAAGGCCTTACTAAACATCTCCCTAACTGTTTTTTTCTGGGACGGGATAGAGGGGTAATTTTTTACCCAGGTCAGCCTGGGGCCTGTTACAAATGTGGGAATGTAGGTCACCTTAGCAATGTTTGTGACCAGCAAAAATGTGTCCTTTGTGGGGAATTAGGGCACTTTGGTGCTCACTGTAGAAGGCCTCTGAAGTGTAACCTTTGTGAAGAACAAGGTCACACTTTTCGCAATTGTTCCTGGGCCTCCCATAACAATTCTGATCCTACAATTCAGGCGGAATAAGATGTTTTTGTAGCTAATGCACAAAAAGAAAAGCAGAAAATTCATGATTTACTTCATCAGTCTCATCCTTTTACTATACTTCCACACAAAGTGGATGGTCCTCACCCTGAGACTCCTATGGATGTTTCTAATCCTACTTTCTCTGATAAGGACCTTTCACATTTAGAATCCATGGACTCGGATGCTACTTTAGTAGATCCAACTTCCAGTTCTGCTCTTTCACCTCCTGCCCCCCCAAGCCCTCTTCTGCTTTGGTGGATCAAGAAACGTCTCCTGCTTTATCTTCAGATCCTACTATTGATCAAGTCAACATGCCTCCTCCGATTTTACAACAATCAATCAATCAATCAACTCTTTATTTATTCAGGCAAACATCATTGAGCACAGTTAATTTGCAAGATGGACCTGATAAGGTCAAGGTTCAATAACTGGTGTATATACAGTTATAATAAGACTCATAAATACAGTATTCAAAAACAAGATTGTCTAAACATAACAAGAAAAATAGGTGCATATGAATGCACACCAGCTAATCTAATATATACATATCAACATTAGAATTGTCGTGGTATATATCCTAATTAAAGCAATCAATATTTCAATGTTCAAGTGTAAAGTCATAGTGGACAAAGAAGAAGCAGTGATAGAATGACTGGATGATGGTGATCATAGACTGTGATAGGTGTCTTGGTAGGAAAGTGTAAAAGTGGCCTGAACAGGGGCTGGGGCCTGCACTAGGAGATAGATGGTTGGGATAAGGGCTAAGATATGTGCCAGGAAGTAATGGGAGAAGACTATAGGCAGGCAACAAGTCTCTTCTTTTCAGAGGGTAACCAGATCTAAGGCTGCTAAGGCCGTGCCAGAAGTTCAACAAGCCTCTACAGATCCTTTATTAGTTCCCATGCACAATCCCTATACCCCTTTGTTGGAACAGGATGGAGATGATGATGGTATCGATTCAGATATCTCTTCAGTAACTTCCTCACATACTGAGGCTCTACCAGATGCAGGCATTGGAGAAAAACCAAAGCCAAAAAAAAGGAAGAAAAGAAAATTAAATTTTTTTTGTTTTCTTGATGTTCTATTTTTCTTACAGTAATTTCCTGCTAAAATCTATGCTGCTTTCTTCTCAATTTTCATGCTTAGCGTTATTACCTTTCTTACTATTAATGTAAATAGTATTAAATCACATTTGAAGAGAAGGGTTACCTTCGCTAGCTTGAGGAAAAGTAAAGGAAATATTATACTGTTGCAAGATAGATGGTTACATTCTTTATCTGACCTAAAAGCAGCTGAAAAAGATTGGAGGTGGAGTATTTCTCTCTGGTCTTTAGGACAAGAACAGTGCACTGGCTTCGGTTTCTTGTTTTCTGATGTAACAGTTAAAATTTTGCATACTTTAGATATTTTCCCTGGTCATGCTCTGCTTCTCGATATGGTTGTGAATGATTGTGTTTACCGTGTCATTAATGTTTATGCTCCACAACATAAGGCTGATCGATCTACTGTCTTCAGACGTATAGCTCCCTATTTACACACCTCGAAGTTGGTTTTATGGGGTGGCAATTTTAACTGTGTTCTAGCCCCTCGTGACTGGGGCCGTAAATCTCAGAAAATATTTTGTGATACTAATACCTTGCTTCAGATTACCAAAGACAATGCCATATGTGATGTTTATGATATATTGCATGTTTCCCCTACACATACTTTTTATAAGGGTGCCCTTTCCTCCAGAATAGATTTTTGTCTTTTGTCAAACTTGATTTCTGTGTCCAAGGGTTCAGTTCTTCCTATGGAAACTTCAGACCACATGGTAGTCGAAGTTTCTATCGGACATTATCAAAAGCTACTGATGGGCCGTGCCTACTGTAAATTGAATACAACTATTTCACAAGAGCATAACACGAGGGTGCAATTACAACAGTTTTTTACACTATGTTCAGACTTATGTTTTTTATATGACAGCCCTATTGACTGGTGGGAAGACACTAAATTGGACATGAAGCAGCTTTTATTCACTTATCTACAGCATGAGCAAGAGATTGATACTTATCTTACTTGGGTCATAGAGCACAATATTTGAAATTGCTTATACAACAAGCAGCATTGGATGGTTTGGTCCATCACAAGCTTTTGGATCTTAAAAATAAGATGTTTGCTTTTCTTAAAGTACAGAAAGACAGTTATTCCTTTCAGCAAAAATATTCACTTAAAGGTACTCAATGGCAGGTAAATCCATATGATATGCCCTTTCATAATTCTAATCGGTTTGTTATGTCGGCTTTACAGGATACTACCGGTTCTTTTGTAACGGGTGTTAGGGACATTGTCAAGTTATTCAATTGCATGTACAGAATGTGTTTCAAGATACAGACACTGGACCTGCTGACCTGTTTTTTCGGCATTTAGATTGTCCTTCCTCATTACCAGAAGAGAGAGAGAGAGAGTTTAGAGGCTGCGTTTACTATTCTTGAGATACATGATGCAGTAATACAGTTATCGACCTGTACTTCACCTGGTATTGATGGGATACCAAATGAGTTTTATAAATGTTATATTGATTTCTTACTGCCATGGTTACACTTACTTTTTGCAGCTATTTGGTCCGGACTATGTCTTGAACATAGTATGCGGCATGGTGTTATGATTTTCTTATATAAAAAAGGAGACCCGACGGTTCTAAAGAATTGGAGGCCTCTCAGTCTGTTGACTTCTGATTACAAGATTTGAGCTAATATTTTGAAAGTACGCTTATCAAACATTGCCCAGAAATTATTGGTAGCTATCCAGACTTGTGCAGTTCCTGTTAAAAATATTGTTGATAATCTAGTCTATCTCCGAGAGCTTATTGAGCAAGGCTTACAATGAAACTTGAGGGATTACCTGTTATCGTTAGATCAAGCGATGGCCTTTGATGCAATTTGGCAATCTCATATATGGAATGTCTTCCAGTATTATGGAATACCACCTCCGATGCTTACTTTATTGCATACATTGTACTCTGCCACACAAATTATACCTTTGGTTAATGGACATCTAGGTCAACCAGTATCTTTATATCGTGGGGTGCATCGGGGTACCCTTTGAGCCCCTTGTTATATGTATTTGGCTTAGACCCAGTGTTACGTTTACTAGCGGGAGATGATCAGGTCTTGCCTATTGTTTCAATGACTGATTTTGCCTTTGCAAAGGTTTTGGCATATGCAGATGACTGTATTTTTTCAGTGGCAGACTTACATTCCGGTAAGAGAGTACTACAGATTCTGGATGCTGTCCGGGTTTCCACTGGCATAACAATTAACTATGATAAAAGTAATCTCCTTGTATTAGGAGATGCTAATTTGGACATAGATTTTGGTGTTCCAGTTACTACTGATTAAGTGAAATTGTTGGGCCTTTATTTCGGTACTAAAGATGTCTTGCAATATAACTGGGATATTGTTTATGACTTGGCAGCTCAAAAAGTACTTCAGTGGCAATCATGGAAGATGACGAGAAGGAAACATGTTTTTCTCCTTCGGGCTTATATTGCACCTATCTTCTTATATGTTTCCCATGTGTTCCCATTGCCTTGTTGCATGCATACAAAAGTAATGGGTCTTTTTTTTCAGTTGCTCTCGGACAGCCGATTGAATCCCATAAAAAGAGCACATACCTATAGACCATGGAAATCCGGAGGCCTTAATATGTTACAGCCATTAGTATATCTTTTTGGTAATTTTGTTTTTATAGCTCCATAAGACCTATGTTATTAGAATCTACAGAGCAGGGTAAG
Organism: Neoceratodus forsteri; assembly: GCA_016271365.2. Lineage (NCBI taxonomy): Eukaryota > Metazoa > Chordata > Ceratodontiformes > Ceratodontidae > Neoceratodus > Neoceratodus forsteri. The sequence continues at coordinate 1,010,388,692 of CM028129.1, read as the reverse complement.
GTTTGCATGACTTTATGGGGTGCTTCATTTTTGACAGCCTGGGGGCAAGGAAAGTGGCATACTTCTGAAAAATTGCTCCCCTATTATGTCTGGGATACTTTGAAATACATCCGGTTATGGAAAATAGAACTTAGCTGATTTGTTTCTCATAACAAAAAGTCTTTTTATATGTTAATTGTGAATGCACATTATTTAGAAGAACCTTTATTTCAGATTTCTGAACATGTTAATGCAGGCTTATTACTAGCTAGTATTATAGAACCCAGAATACCTTGAAAAATGCAGGATATGAACTGGATGTGTGGTCATCAAAGGTTGAATGTCAAGAATAATCAGAAACATAAACAACAGTTGGATAGGATTTGCCCTGAACCTGAATGTCAGGGCCATTTAGAAACTATTCAACATCTCTTCTTTGATTGTATTCATGTTCGGAACTTTTGGGAATCCCTAGCAAATTGGTGGAATGAACCTTTATTTTCTAATATGACATATGACATACTAGTGTTGGGTCAGATACCTAGGGCATGGCATAGGTGGCAGAAGAGTACAATTTTTGTAGTATTAGCATGTATTAAATTGGCGATTTGGCAAACAAGATGTTGCAGACTCCTACAAAACAAAGTGACCCACTTGCAGGATCGTTTTTTTCAAATACAATGTGACTTAGATACAATTTATGATTATGAATTCCAGACTAGGTCCTATTGTATGTAATCACTTATGGGACAATATAGGGTGGATAGGATAAGTTAGTTCCTTTTGGTTTTGTCTTCTTTTTCTTCACATTTGTATGTACCCTCTCATTTTATTTTTGTATGGTCACTTGAATTGCTTTACCATTGTACTATGTTACAGTATTTTGTTTTTGGTTGTTAATACAAATTTCCCCCTACTCTTTCAAGAAGTGCCATGCGATCTTTAACATCCACCTGAACTGCCACCAGAACAAGAAGATGGGACCTCGGTTTAATGTCTCATCCAAAAGATGGCACCTAGGGGTACAGCACCTCCCTCATACTGTACTACAGTGTCAGTATTAGGATATTAACCCAAGTGCCTGGTGTGGGGATAGAACGCACAGCCTTCTGATCTCCCTGCCTCAGAGGCGAGTGTGGTGTCTGCTGAGCCACTGACACTTACTCTGCAGGATAGCAAAACAGGGTTACAATGTTTGAGTTGCCATATGTTTACAATAATAGAAAGCGACAAATTCTCTGCTAGTAAAGAGTATAACAAATGCTTGCAAATTAAGGTTCTGGCTATTGGACTAAACAAGACTAATGAAAACTACTAACAAGCATTTGTCAATGCCGAATGTTTGCTTGCTGGCATTGGCAGTGGTAGTGTAGAAGTTACAGAGCTGCGTAATAGGAATGGCAGTGAAGTATTGAACTGAAGCCAACCCCACCACCACCCTGCAGATAGTGACAGGCATTGGGGTGTGCCTTTGGGTCGTCAGGCATAACGGCCATGCCATTTCACCACACCCCACCCTGCAGACACTGACAAGTGTCACGGTGTTCCTTGGGGTCTTTGGCCCTTATGCGCACCTCATTTCATTAGGAAATACGGTGAGATGGGTGCGATATAGGAGAATGGGGTGAACTTTGGGGCCGAAGAGTCCAAGGCATACCTCGATGCCTCTCACTGGCTGCAGGGTGTGGAATGGTATGAGCATTACAGGCAAGAATCCCAAGTCACACCCCTGATGCCTGTCATTCTCTACAGGGTTGGGCGTTATGGTCGGAAACCCTAATACCTCAGGCATTCGTTGGTATTTTCACTCCAAATTTTCAACATGTTTTTTTTGTGACCCCACCTCATGAACAGGGGGAATATCAGTTTGTTAGCCAAAAGCTGCTTATGCACAGCGACTACGGCATTTAGCACCAGAGGTGCAAAAACATTCCGAACAGGATGTAAAAAATGACAGCTGTACTGTTCATGGGGAGATGTAAAAAATGGCAATGTTGCAAATCTGCAGTAAAAATATAAAAAAAAATGGTGAAGTCACGATAGCATATAGAAACTGTGCAACACACACCCATAATATAATTAGGTTGGGGATTTTACAGATTGTCAACTCAGGCATTTTGGTGCCTCCGATCATGAACAGTGTCACTGTGATTTTCTTTGTCTGTGCCGAACAATGATTTCCCACAGCGACCCGCGCATCTCTGCACACTGAAAGTGTGAAAACACACTTCAGCCATGTTGTGAAAAATGACAGCTGTACTGTTCATAAGAAGTGTGAAAAATGCCACTAGTGAAAATCTGGACTGAAAATATTATAAAGTCATGAACTTACAAGGTGCGTGGAAACTGCGCAATGCTCACTCATAACACAGTCATTTTATGGACTTTTGTCACCAAATTTTCAACATAGCCATTTTAAGACCTCTGCTCATGAACAGTGTAACTGTGATTTTCTTTAATCTGTCCTAAACATTGCTTTCAAGACACCAACAGCACCATTGTGCGCTACATGTGCGAAACACATTTTGGGTGACATATGAAAATGGCAGCTGTACTGTTCATAAGGAAGTGTAATAAAATGGCAATGTTGAAAATCTGGAGGAAAATATTAAATGGTAAACTTACGAGCATGCATAGGAACTGCGCAACGCACGACGTCAGAAACAGTCATTTTTAGGAATCTTTTCACCAAATTTTCAACATAGCCATTTTAAGACCTCTGCTCATGAACAGTGTCACTGTGATTTTCTTAATGTGTCCCATACATTGATTTCGCACACCGACTGCGCCATTGTACGCTACATGGGTGGAAACACATTTTGGGTGAGATGTGAAAAATGACAGCTGTACTACTCATAAGAAGGTGTGGTAAAATGGCAATGTTGAAAATCTGGAGTGAAAATATTGAAAATTAGAACTTCTGACAGCATGCGAGGAACTGTACAATGCTGCAGCTCAAAACTGTCACTTTAGGGAATTTTGCACCAAATTTTCAACATGGGGTTTTTGGGACCCTTTCTCATGAATGACATCACTGTCATGGCGTTATTCAGGCCTGAAGGGTGATTTCATGCAGTGACTGCGCAGTGACTGTGGAAATCACCCTTCGGGCCTGAATAACGCCATGACAGTGACATCACTCATGAGAAGGGTCCCAAAACCCCATGTTGAAAATTTGTGCAAAATTCCAAAAATGCCTGAGAGATATGAAATAAAGTTGAAAACCCTATCTAGCCCATTATACAGCTTAACGGCATTTCCTCAGTTCGCAGTCGACTTTGAAGAGTGCAGGCGTGTTCCGGTCCACTCAAGATCGCCGCGCCGAGCTCTGGAGGTAAGTATGGGGTGGGGGAGGGAGGGTGCGCAGTGGGTGGGTGCAGGTTGTGGGAGGGGGCTGGGAGAAGCGCTCGTGGGACCGCTTTTATTTTGCAGGTTAAAAAAAACGATGGGATGTTTGCTACGCTGGGGTGGGCCCCAGCGTGGCCAAGGATGGCTGGGGCCGTGGAGCCGACGGGGATTGGGCACCCCGCTGGCCTATATGATCAGTTGTCACGCTGGGGTGGGCTCCAGCGTGGCATCCAGTACCGGGGTGAGGACAGTGGAGCCGATGGGGATTGGGCACCCTGTCAGCTATTCTATCAGTTGCCACACTGGGGTGGGCACCCAGCGTGGCATGTGGAACTTGGGGGGCCGGCACAAGCCGGCGAAGTTGGGCACCCCGTCGGCTATCTCGTAATGTGCGGGGGAGGGCAACGCGCATAGCATGCGCTTCTGTGTGTGTGTAAGCAGTGGGTATGTAGGGGAGTTGCGATGAGCAGGCGATATCTTATCGCTGCTCACTGAAGCATAGCTCCCTTTCAACTGTATGCCACTGTATTTTGGAGCTTGTCATAGACAGCTCCAGCATGCATTGGCTTACAGGGGCCGTGCCTGCCAACATACTGACTGAATTGGAGGAGGAGGTGACACAACTCCGAAATCTCGGATGATGGCACTATGTTTCTTGCACATGCGTGCAAGCAAACATAAAAATGGATGCAATTAGGAACCATGAGAACTATGTTGACAATATGATACGGACTGCAGAGATTGTTGACAACCCTAAAAGCAACATACTGCCTTACCATAACACAGGTAAACAAAATCTGGTCAGGGCCAACAAGGCTGCATAATGCTATTTTACAGGGATTAGGAGCCATCTTCAGGGAAATTGTTTTATATGGAACCTCGAGCAGCTCAATATTTCTTTTGAACTGCCAGCCAATAACAATATCCACCTGTGATTGCTGGCCCTGTTAAAGTTAACACATTCTCTGGTATCCACAGGTACATCCCACCCTCTGACCACCGGGCCTGCAAATAAAAAATCATTCCCTGGTGTGCAGTGGCTCCATCATTTTAGATAGCCTGCCGCATTAATAACAAATAATTCTATTGCTGTAGTATAAGGCTGGTCTGGTCCCGTGGTATGGAGGGATGAGGCACCACAGCCAGAAGCAGATGTGCCCTTCTGTACGGGAAGCAGTGCTTCTTCTGCCACCATCCCCTCCTCGCGAGGCTGCCACTACTCCCTTCAAGTTCCGTAGCCTTCCTATGGGCACCACAGCTAAAAGCAGCTATGCTCTTCCATGTGGGAAGCGACGCTTCTCCTGCTGCCATCCCCTCCTCGCCAGGCTGCCATTGCTCCCATCAAGGTACGGTCCTCGCTCTCTGCCAAGCCAGCTTCGGTGCCAGCAATGGCTCTCTACGCAATTGGCTGAGCGACCGCACTAGGTGCTTCCAGATTGGTTCACTTGTGGGGCTCTAGGCTGTGATTGTCTGAGTCCCCAAACCTTCCAGCTTGTACCGTAGCTCAGTCCCTACCGCATCCCACAGAGCGGGGCCAGCTCTCCATTTCAAACTCTGTTGTCTCTAAATTTTCTCCCACCCAGCCTCCCTGGCCCCGACCTCTATTAAATACACGTTAGCTCCACCCTCACCCCCCCCCCATTGGCCACTGTATTTGATCAGCAGCCCTGTGTGCTTTTCCTAGTGCTTAAAATAAGGACTACAGCCCTACTGTAAGTTCAACTTGAACCCTGACTATAGGAACTGTAAACAGGTTGTAACTGCACCTTCTTGCTCACTGGACTGACCCCCTCAAAGCACCCTATCTCAGCTAAGAGACGGACCCTATATATCTACTGTTACCATTATTCTACTCATTTCCTTTCTGCCACATCTACTTCACTTCCTGACATAATTTTTTCTCCCACAATGAACCCATCAGTGGCACTCCTTATGCTGGCGTCTATGGCCACCCTGTTGCTGGCAACTGATTCCTGTGCTACAATACTCGTTGTTGACCAGCTAAACCTAAGCTCCTCCTCAAACCATATCAGTAACTCTGACACCCAGATCTTTGTGGCTGGGCATCAAATCACTCTTATGAGTGATGTCCTCCTGGCACTACTGTTGAGTTATGAACACAGACTGCTCAGCCTATTTGTGCACTCCCTCTCCTTGCACTCACCCCCTTGGCTCCCCCTATCTGCCCTCTACTCACCTTCCTTCTCCTTGCTGGTGATGTAGAATGTAACCCTGGCCCCATAAACACCCACATTGACCACACAGATCCCACCTGGGCAAAGCATCATGGACTAACCATTGCCCATATGAACATCTGCAGCCTGCCCTCAAAGTTCCCTGATCTTCAGGCGTGGGTATTCCAGTACAAGCCACAGGTGTTAGGTCTCTCTGAGACCGAGTTAAAATCCTACCACCATGACTCTTCTCTCCTTATCCATGGCTACTTATCTCTACACCAAGACCAACCAGGAAGAAAGAGGGGTGGGGGCGTGGTACTGTATGTGCAAGACCACATCACTGCAACCACCATCAAATGCTCCACCCATGCCTCACTGAGCGAATGGCTTCTTGCTGAACTAACTTTAGGTGCAGCCAAGAAGCTCGATCTAGGTTGCTGCTACAACCCCCCCCCCCCCATGGGAGGTGTTCCAGGCCTATCAAACTTCCTAGATGGCCTGAGGGGCACAACACCCCCTAGGGATACAATTATTGTAGGTGATTTCAATCTCAACAGGCTGAATACCTCTTCCCCAGACTATGCCAACTTATTGAAAGAGCACAACCTTGAACAAATTATCTCCTCCACCACAAGACACAATGCCCGCTCACAAAACCACTCCCTAATTGACTGGGTTGCCACAAACCAGGCAGACCAAATTCTCTAGGCAGGCACTATGCCTGATGCGATCAGCATCCACTCCCCAATCTATGCTATACTGTCCACCAAGTCAAGCTGCCCCCCCCCACAAACTCCTGTCTTTTAGAAATTTTAATCACACAGATTCCAAGCCAGTCCTCAAGGATGCTTGGACAATAAATTGGTCTACATGCTGCCGTCTTAGTAATATCTCTGATGTGGTCACTCTCTTTACCTCTACCCGCTGCTGCCTTCAGACACCCACTTCCCCATCAAAACCAGAAGGATAAGAAGGGGCTTCACCCACTGGCTGTCCAGGGACCTCTTGGCACTAATGAAAGGCAGGGACAAGAAATGGAAGGCATACAAGGCATCACCCTCCTCCTAATTCTGGAATGCCTATTGACAGCTACGCAATACCTGCAAACAGACCATAAAACTCCTCAAATGCAAATTCTACCTAAATCAACAATGTAACAATCTTGGCAATCCACGTAATTGCTAGGCCTCCATTGGGTCTCCCCTCAATCCCAAATACGACTGGCAGATATCTCATATTTCATCCCCCTCTGGTCTTATTTCCGATCCTGCCGAGATAGCCAACTCCTTTAATGCTACATTCACAGACTTATCACCCTATCTGAGTAAACCCCCCCATGACCGCACTAACTCCAAAACCCCAGCTAGTCATCCTCCCTTCCCCCCGTGCCTCTACCACCACCAAGCCCCAACCCTTCCATTTCAGGATTATCAAGCATAAAGTCACCATCAAACCATTGCAGTCCCTCCAGGCCATAGCAAGCCCTGGCAGTGATGGCCTTTACCCAGCTTTCCTAAAACTTATCTCCCCTGCAATTGTTAAACCCCTCACTTTCATTTTAAATCTCAGCCTTACCACATCCTAGGTTCCTGACCTGTGGAAACATGCAAATGTGATACCTGCTTTCAAAGCTGGCGACCCATACTCCCCTGACAACTACAGGACCATCTCCCTCCTCCCCATTTAAGTAAGCTGCTTGAAAAAATTGTTCACCACCAATTATCTGAACATCTAGGAAAAATGCAATCTCCTATGCCCTCTCCAGCATGGTTTCTACAAGTGCCACAGCACTTCCTCTGCCCTGGACCTTTTTTCTGATCATGTTCTAAGGAATATGGACCAGGGCAGAGTCACGGCTGCTGTCTTTGTGGACCTATCCAAGGCATTTGACCTGGTTGACTATAACCTCCTTCACTCAACCCTGCTCCTTCTTGGCTGGTCCACTGGCACTGTGGCATGGTTCCACAACTACCTGTCTAACAGGTCCCAGTCTGATATTATTGGTAAAACATCCTCGGCTGCCCTCCCTATACTCACTGGTGTCCCCCAGGGATCCATCCTAGGACCCCTGTTTTTCTCCATATTCATTAATGCCCTCCCCAGGGATAGCCTCAATTGTAAAGTACTTCTGTATGCAGATGACCTGGTTCTCTATCATAGTGATAGATCAGTTGAGTAAATCTCCTCCACCCTCACTCAAAACTACAGCTCTGCACACCAATGGTTCCTCTCCCACAAACTCCTGATAAATGAAAAAAAGACCAAATCCTTGCTCTTTAACTCAAAACCTTTTCTCACCAAGGCCGCCAAACACAACTCCACCATCCTAGTGCTCAGCCCAGCAGGTCCTCCCCTTAAAAATGTTCAGTCCTTCAAACACCTAGGCGTCACCCTTGACCCCTCCCTCTCTTTCCCCAAACAAGTCAACATTACTGTGCGGAGAATCCACCAAAAAGTAAACGCCGCTTTCTGTCAAAAAAATCTCCTATCTAACGAAGCACGTCTTGATATTGCTCATGGTAATTTACTGCCCTTCCTGGATTACTGTTTCCCTGTCTACTCCCTTGTATCCTCCACCTTGTGCTCACGGCTAACCTCAACCTACAACTCTACGTGTCGATTTGTCCTACAAGCCCCCTACCAGGCCCACGACTGCTTTCTCTACCAGTCCTTAGGGTGACTCCCTCTACAGGGGCGCTTCAACTGTGTAACAGGCTGCTTAGTGGACAACACACTTAGAAACCTAGACCACTCCCCTTATGCACAACTTCTGACAGAAAGAATGGTATCAAGGTTTCTCAGGGGATCCTCTGTCCTCCTGCTTGAAGTGCCCCATGCTTCCAATGTCATGGGTACTAGAGCTTTCTCCATCTCAGTTCCCTCCCTCTGGAACAAGCTCCCTCCATCCATATGTCTGTCTTCCTCCCATCTGGCTTTCAAATGGGACTTTCACCCCGGCTCCTGAGTACTGCAAGCTGTTGCTGTGCCCCAAAATAACTTAGGGCCTTGTAGCCTACTTTCTCCTTAATTTGATTTTATTTCTCTCTTTTCCTCTGCCTCCCAATTCCAAACCTCTGTCTCCTTCCTTTTATCTATAACCCCTTCACTAGCTTATTGTATGATTCGATTCTTGTTAACCTTGCCATTGTTTTACTTTACCTGCACTGTATGTATATAAGACTTGCACTATTCTAGTCACACTGAAACTCAACTCTTTGTTATTCCATATGATTATTTTATCCGATGTACAGTTTTTATTCATAGAAACATAGAAACATAGAAGTTGACAGCAGATAAGGACCGAAGGCCCATCCAGTCTGCCCATTTCTTTTTCTACCTTATAAATGTGCCATCGGCCTTTGCTCTGTCAGTGGCCTATCTATTCATAGTAATTTGTATTGCTCCCTTATGCCTATCCCATGCCTGTTTGAAGCCCTGCACTGTATTCATAGCCACCACTTCCTGTGGTAAGCCATTCCATGCATCCACCACCCTTTCTGTGAAAAATAATTTCCTCACATTCCCCCTTAATCGGCCTCCCTCTAATCTCATGCTGTGTCCTCTTGTCCTGCTATTTTTCTTATATTTAAACATGTTAGACTCTTTCACCTTGTTTATGCCCTTAAGGTGTTTGAATGCCTCGATCATATCACCTCTCTCCTCCTTTGTTCAAGGGTATACATATTGAGCTCTGTTAATCTGTCCTCATATGTCTTCTGATGCAGTCCCTGCACCATTTTGGTTGCCCTTCTCTGGACTGCCTCAATTTGGTTAATGTCCTTGTGAAGGTGTGGCCTCAATACTGCATGATATTCCAGATGGGGCCTAACCAGTGTCTTATACAGAGGATTATTACTCCTCTTATGACTTGTGATACCCCTACTAATACACCCAAACACCCCCCTAGCCTTACCTACTGCTTTAGAGGTCTGCTTGGATGATTTTAGGTCATCAGTGATGATGATGCCCAAGTCTCTTTCTTCCTTTGTGACTGCTAGCAACTCCCCTCCCAGCCTATAGGTGGCTTCAGGGTTTCTCTTCCCTATGTGCATGATTTTGCACTTCTTTGCATTAAATCCCAGTTGCCATTCTTCTGACCATTCTGCTAGTTTATCCAGATCACTTCTCATTCTGCCCACCCCATCTGGATCATCTACTCTGTTGCAGATCTTGGTGTCATCTGCAAACAGACAAGCCTTACCCTCTAGTCCATCTGCAAGGTCGCTAATGAAGATGTTGAAGAGGACTGGCCCCAGGACTGATCCCTGAGGTACCCCACTTGTGACTTGCATCTCTTCTGACTGTATACCATTTACCACCACTCTCTGTTTTCTGCCCGTCAACCAGTTTGCCACCCAGTTGACCAACTTCTGACCCACCCCGAGCCTACCCAGCTTATTTATCAATCTTCTATGTGGAACAGTGTCAAAAGCTTTGCTGAAGTCAAGGTAGGCGACATCAACTGCTCCCCTTGGTCCACCACTCTGGTTACCCAGTCAAAGAAATCTATGAGATTAGTTTGGCAGGACCTTCCTTTGTAAACCCATGCTGTCTTGGATCCTGTGCCCTATGGATTCCAGGTGTTGCACTATCCTTTCCTTAAGGAGTGCCTCCATAATCTTGCCACTACTGAGGTAAGACTGACCGGTCTGTAGTTCCCGTCCTCCTGCTACCACTCTTGTGGAGCGGGATCACATGAGCCCTTCTCCAGTCTTCTGGGACCTCTCCTGTGCTCAGAGACTCACTAAACAATTCTGCTAATGGCTCTGCTAGTTCCTCCTTTAGCTCCTTAAGCTACCGTGGGATGTATGCCATCAGGTCCCATTGCCTTATCCACCCTGAGCTTGTAGCTCTTGTAGGACCCTTTCTTTTGGAGGGAGTAGTGCTCACCTCCCTCCCCTGTGTCCATGATGCTGAGCTGTGGGCCCTGCCCTACCTTCTCTTCAGTAAATACTGAGCAAAAGTATCTATTTAGGATGGATGCCTTTACAGGGTCCTCCTCCTCACATGCTCCCTTTTCTCCATTAAGCTTAGCAATACCCCTCTGGACTTTCTCCTTTCACTAATGTATCTATAGAAGTCTTGTCACCTTCTTTTACTGTTCGTACTAGTGTTTCCTCAGTTTGGGACTTTGCCTGCCTTACTGCCTTACCTGCTTCCCTTAGGGCAGTTTGGTATGCCTCCCTATCTTCATCCCGCTGTGTTCCTTATATTTCCTGAAGGCCAGCCTTTTGGCTCTGACCTTTCTGCTACTGTGTTGAGAACCAAGTGGTTTCCTTCTTCTTTTCACTTCCTTTTCTGTCTAACACAATGGGATGTTGCTTCAAGTATTGCATCCTTAATGCTTGCCCACTTTGCCTGTACCCCCTCACCTGTGTTTCTTTTTGCCAGGGCTAGCTTAACTCTGTTGGCCATCTTATCAAAGTCAGCTCCTCTGAAGTCCCATATTTTTGCCTTGGAATGGGATGATTTAGATGTAGTAGCCAAATTGAACCATACCATGTGATGGTCACTGGCCCCAGGTGACCTTCTACCTGGAGATCTGTGATCCCTCTTTGTTAGTCAGTACTAGATCTAGGATAGCCCTGTCTCTTGTGGGTTGCTGTACCAGTTGTTTGAGGCCCTCCTGCAGGAATCCCACTATGAGTCTAGTTCTGGCAGATGTTCCTGCTGGTATTGACCAATCTGTATCCGGCATGTTGAAGTCTCCCATTATCAGAACCTCCCTTTAGCTGTCATGTTTTGTATATCTTCTAACAGTAATGTGTCTATGTCCTCCCTCTGGTCTGGGGCCTGTAGACAACCCCAGTTCTTATGGCTGTCCCATTTCCTGTTCCAGGGTGACCCACAGTTCTTCTGGCTCCTTATGTGTATTCTGAATTTCTGTAGCTTTGATATTTTCATTAACATACAGGGCCACTCCTCCCCCCCTTTTTGCACCTCGGTCTCTTCTGAACAATACATAGCCAGGTACTGAAGTCTCCCAAGTGTGGTTACTGGTAAACCACGTCTTGTCTTTTTTTCCTTACCACCTATCTGTATGTGTGTGTACTTATGCACTGTATGTATCCATGACTGTTATCACTTTGTGGCCCGGGTCGTGCCTGAAAATGGTCCACTGGACCACTGGACCTTCCCAGTTACCAAAGACATAAATAAATAAACTTACTGTGCCCCACAAATAACAACATTTTTTTAAACATGTCCCTTTCATCAGCCCAGAGGAACCAGTTTCAAAGCATGAAGCTCTAGCTTCTCTATTTAGGAGGATATATGCATGCAAGAATGCATGTTTTAGCCTTTCAAATGATATTATTAGGGGTTATTTTTTACCATCCGTACATCAAAACATTGTTTTAGGATGAAAGGAAATGCTGGGTAGGATAAGGGTAGGAATGCATAGAACACATCGACTCTTGTGGTATATGGGGTAAAGATCCTGAGCTTACTCATACACCTGCCAGTAATGGCAACTACTGACCTATGAATGGTCATCCGAGGGTCACCACTGCCGTTGGCCTGCAATGGTGGCCTGGGAAAGTACAGAGTTGGAAAGGGAGAAGAAGCAGCTATGGGGAGGTTGGAATTAAACCTACTACATGCAGGGCAGACTCTGTATACTGTATCTCTTTAACATTTTGTCACTGAAATGTTGAATGCTGACACTCAAAATGTAGGCAAAAGATGAGCACTGGTCTTAATGAGGGAGGCATGATCCATCGCACACATGGATACAAACTCAGAACACTGGAAGTTAGTGACTTAAAGGAAAACTGCATGCACAAATTATAAAAACACATGTGTATAGGGTTTTTATTCCTCTGATGATCCCTAGCATTCTGTTGTTCTCAGTGTCTGTAGCAAGGTTTTTTTGTTTTGTTTTTTACCTTTCTTTGCAAGTTTTATGGCCCTTGAGGGTAGTCATTCAGGCTTCTTTTATTGCCTTTGATCTGTTGGAATTTTCCCAGAATGCCACAAGGAATTATGTGAATTAGGCCTTGCATTAGAACCAAGAACCTAGGATCCTAGTTATTATCTAGTCACACCATCTAACTGCAACTGCTTGTGAAAGTTAACTGTTTTGAAAAAGTATTTGCCCTCCCTCCTCAGCCGAAGTCAGGTTTTTCTAACTGCCAACTGTTCTTATTCTGGATGTGTGGCCATTTTTTTGTAAAGTGCTGTCACTTGGATGATAATAAAGCCAATACACCTTTGAAGGACTTAGGTTTAACTTACATCATTTCCAGAGGCATTCTGGGAAGATTCCAACAGATCAAAGGCAATAAAAGAAGCCTGAATTGCTACCCCAAGGGGCCATAAATCTGGCAGGGAAAAATAAAAAAAAACTTGTCACACACATGGAACAGAACACCAGGGACCATCAGAAAAACAAAAACACAATGCACAATATTTTTTTTTTATAATTTTTGCATGTAGTTTTCCTTTAGCAGTACTCCTCCTCCCCCCTGATCATAGCCTGGATACTGGCTGCAAACCCTAATAATGAGGTGATACTGACTCACAACACAACACAACACAGCACAACACAACACAACTAAAGTCCTCCTTCTTGAACCAGTCCTTTACCATTGGTTGAACATGGACATCCATAGCTTCCAAGCCAAGCTGGCCCTGGGTACTGGTAGCATCTCTGAAAATGCCATTGACTTTGACACCCCTTTAGCTTTCCTCCCAAGCTCCCTAAACCTAGTCTTTATCTCCCCTACCTCACACTTTGCCCAGATCATACAGTGGCGTGAAAAAGTATTTGCCCCCTTCCTGATTTTCTCTATTATTGCATATTTGTCACACTGGATGTTTTCAGGTCTTTAGAGAAAATGTAATATTAGATAAAGGGAACCTGAGTGAACAAATAACACTTGTTTTTTTTTTTTTCATTTCACCTATTTAATGAAAAAAGTTAACCAACAACAACTGGCACTGTGTGAAAAAGTAATTGCCCCTTACACTTAATAACTGGTTACGCCTACATTTAGCTGCAATGACTGCAACCAAACACTTCCTATAATTCAATATCAGTCTTTCACATCGCTGTGGAGGAATTTTAACTCACTCTTCCTTGCAGAACTGCTTTAATTCAGTAACATTTGGTAGGTTTTCGAGCATGAACTGCTCGTTTCAGGTTCTGCCACAGCATCTCTATTGGTTTAAGTCTGGACTTTGACTAAGCCACTCCAAAACTTTAATTTTACTTCTTTTTAGCCATTCTGATGTGGACTTGCTTTTGTGTTTTGGATCATTGTCTTGCTACATGACCCACTTCGCTTCAGCTTCAGCTGACGGAAGGATGACGGACATTCTCCTTAAGAATTTTCTGGTACAGAGCAGAATTCATGGTTCCTTTAATTTTGGCAAGTCATCCAGGTCCTTAGGCAGCAAGCATCTCCACACCATCACACTACCACCACCATGTTTGACTGTTGGTATGGTGTTCTTACTGTGGAATGCTGTGTTTGCTTCTGTCGAGACATTATGGGATCCATGTCATCCAAAAGTTCCACTTTGGACTCATCTGTCCATAGAACATTTTCCCAAAGGCTTGTGGATCATCCAGGTGCTTTTTGGCAAATGTGAGACAAGCATTTATGTTCTTCTTGGTTAGCAGTGGTTTCCCCTTGCTACTCTCACATGAAGCCCATTTTTGCCCAGTCTCTTTCTGCTTGTGGAGTCATGAACACTGACCTTAGCTGAGGCAAGAGAAGCCTGCAGTTCTTTGGATGTTGTTTTAGGATCCTTTGAGACTTCCTGGATGATTTTACGCTCGCCCTTGGAGTAATTTTGGCAGGCTGCCCCTCCTGGGAAGATTCACTACTGTTCCAAGTGTTCTCCATTTGGAGATTATGGCTCTCACTGTGTTCGATGGAGTCCCAGAGCCTTAGAAATAGCTTTGTAACCCTTTCCAGACTGATAGAGGGCAACACATTTTTTCTGATCTTTTCAGGAACTTCCTTTGATCATGGCATAATGTGCTGGTTGAATCTTTGTGCTGTCAGCGTGACTCTGATGGTAAGGGTCAAAATAAGTGAGGTTTATATTGAGCAGGGCTGGCTGTAATCAAGCCTGGCTGTGTTCAATCAGCTGACTCTAATTATCCTTTTAATTGGGTTGATTTAACTAGGGGGCAATTACTTTTTCACACAGTGCCAGTTGGTGTTGGTTAACTTTTTCATTAAATAAATGAAATAAGTAAAAAAAAAGTGTTATTTGTTCACTCAGGTTCCCTTTATCTAATATTATATTTTGTCTAAAGACCTGAAAACATCCAGTGTGACAAATATGCAATAATAGAGAAAATCAGAAAGGGGGCAAATACTTTTTCACGCCACTGTATATACGTAGGTAGAGGATCACATCAGTTCCCCCCCCCCGCCACACAAGTGTGTGCACCATAGGCATGATCCTCTCTGCTGTCATACCTGGGAGGCAGACAACACTCCTTCTTTGTGGTCCCCCTCTACCCTGTGGCCATCTAACTCCCTTCACAAGTGAGTCCTCTATCACCAGAACTCTGCTAGTTTCCCTTGGTTTTTGTGCACCCCTCTGAATACTCTTGTCTTTGTATCTTCCCCCCACCTACTCCAGTTCCTTCCTCCTGATCCACCATTCCCCTGTCATCTCTTCCCTTACTCAGTCCCTGCCTCTGTTGTTCTCCACTTCCCGCACTAACCTTCTTGCACTCAGTTCAGGGGTGTAGTCAGGGATTTCAGATCTGCACACCAAGTGGACTCACTGCTACCACCCTCCTTGTTAAGGTGAGCTCCCCCTCCCCTCCCGTGTAGCCAGACAATATACAAATGTACAGCAAGACCGTGTCTGTTGCCTCATATGACACAATAAATACAACTTTTGTATCTCATGCCCGTGGTTGTTGCCATGCATGGGAAAATACAAATGCCATGCATTGTTCCCTAAGGCACCCACATACCAGCCCAGAGCCTGTAAAGTTGTATTGTCCTTGGGATGCAAAGAGAGTATCAGTGACCATTCCTTTTAGTTTCAAGTCCTATGAATAAAATTACAAAAAAGGTTCAGTATTTTGTTTGTTCATTTTCATGGAAAAAGGAAGCAGTTCAGAGCCTATTTGTTACCCCCCTTAAATAAAATTGCACACCATGGAGTGCTTGGAGTATGCCTACCTACACCCATGACTCAGTTCTCCCTCTCTTGCCCATTTGTGGTCTCCCTTTATAATTGCACCCTCTGAACCTCCTGCTGATACCCCCCCTGATCTTTCCCTGCACACATTTCCTGGCTCAGTTTAGATCTAACCTCATGGTCATGCTGATGCTCCCCACTGCCTTTTTGCCCTGTCACCGTCCAGGCTAGCCTGGATACTTTGCTCCTGGGAGTCAAGTAACAGTTATTCGTTTTGTACAAGCACTTCACCAGGTGTCTGTTTTCTTCACCTCCCTGCTTCTACCAACCTCCCCTACCAACTGTTTTCCAGTCTGCCCCCTTTGCCCAGTACTCCAGCTGTGGCAGAGACAGTCACAGCACTGTATCCCAGTGATCCTCTATCTCACAATGCCCATCCCCCATTTCTGGGCAACTGTGTCCCATTTCCATCCTACTTATCCCTACCTTCTGCTCCCCTTGTGGCCATTTTAACACATTAACACAATCTTAGACCTAGTATTCACAAATAGTGAAAGGGTTCTGGGTGTCGAAGTGGGGAGTCACCTGGGAACTAATGACCATCGCAAGGTATGGTTCAAGGTTAACAGGACTGAGGATTCCGGACACTCTAAGCTGAAAGTCCTTAATTTCAGGAGGGCAGACTTCACAAAATTGAGGACCTGCCTGAAGGACAACCTTAGCCACACATTAGAGGGGAGCATCGAAGAGTGCTGGACTAGGTTGAAAGACACAATAACCTGGGTCACATCACAGTGTGCCTGTCAGGTTAGTAAGAATAAAAAGAGAACGAAAACACTATGGTTTTCCAAGGAGGTGGCAACCATAGTGAGGGAAAAGTGCAAAGTCTTCAGAAAGCACGAGGAGTCAGGGGAGGATGCCAACAAAACTGAGTGCAAAGATATACTAAAGGAGGCAGGGAAAATGATAAGAAGTGCAAAGGCCCAGACAGAGGTAAAGATAGCTCAAGGGGTAAAGAAGAGTGACAAGACCTTCTACAGATACATATGGGGGAAAAGGGAGCTCAAGGGAGGAATTGTTAGAATTACAAAAAAGGATGGAGCAAGACAGAGAGCAGGCTGAGGCACACAATGAGTACTTCTGCTCAGTCTTCACACATGATGAAGCAGACAGTGGAGAACCAACAATAGTTAAAAAAGGATTGTCCAGCTGGAGAAATAGACACTGGTCCCTTCACAGAGGAGAGGGTCCCAGAGGAACTCAACAAGTTAAAAGTGGAAAAAGCAATGGGGCCAGATAGGATACACCCAAGAATACTAAAAGAATTTGGGAGGGAACTGGCAGCCCCCCTTGCGATGTTCTTCAACAAATCGTTGATGAGCGGGAGGTTCCGGAGGACTGGAAGAGGGCAACAGTAGTGCCACACCACAAGAGCGGAAGCAAGGAAGAGCCAGGAAACTACCATCCAGTTAGTCTCACTTCAATCATGGGAGAACTGATGAAATCCATGCTGAAGGAAAGAATAGTAGCTTTTTTGGAGAAAAGTAATCAGCTCGACACAAAGCAAGGTGGTTTCACAGCAGAGAGGTCCTGCCAGACAAACCCGGTAGATTTCTTTAGTTGGGTCACCAGAGCAGTAGAGCAGGGTGGGGTCATAGATGTGGTTGACCTGGACTTCAGTAAGGCCTTTGGCTCAGTTCCACACAGGAGACTGGTCAATAAGCTGAAGAACATGGGACTTAGGCATAAAGTAACAGGCTGGGTTAGAAACTGGTTGAATGGGAGAACACAGAGGGTATTAATGAATGGCAGACTTTCGGAGGAGGGTAGGGTGACTAGCAGGGTACCACAGGGTTCAGTACTTGGGCTAATCCTCTTCAACATATTCAGTAATAACAATGCTGATGGAGTAATGGGAAAAGTGTGCCTATTTGCAGATAACACCAAAATCAGCAACAGGGTGGACACACCATAGGGGCAACAAAGCATGGAATTTGATCTCCGTAAGCTGGAGGAGTGGTCAAGAATCTGGTAATTGAAATTCAATACCAAAAAGTGTAAAGTCATGCACCTGGGAAACCTAACCCAGGGAAACTGTACTCGATGGAAGGGGAGCAGTTGGTGGCTACAAGGCAGGAGCAAGACCTTGGGGAGGTCATCTCAGATGACCTAAAGATCAGCAAGCAATGCGATAAAGCAGCACTAAAAGTGAGTGGCATCCTGGGATGCATAGGAAGGGGCTTCTCAAGCAGGAGGCATGAAGAGATCACGCCTCTGCATCAGTCCCTGATAAGACCCCAACTGGAATACTGCATCCAGTTCTGGAAGCCACATCTCAAAAGGGACATAGATAGGCTGGAGATGGTACAGAGAAGAGCAACAAAGGTGGTGCAGGGCTTGCATCAGAAACCATATGAGGCAAGAGTCTGTGAACTCAAACTATACTCTCTAGAGCAGTGCAGGAATCAAGGGGATATGACTGATATTTAAATACCTCAATGGCAACAACAGGGTACGGGGCAGAACCTCTTTCAAGTAAAAGACTACCACAAGACAAGAAGGCATGATTTTCACCTTAAGGGAGGTATTTTCAGGTGCAATATGAGAAAGTTCATCTTCACAGAGCACGTAGTTGAACCATGGAACTGCCTGCCGGAGGGGGTGATGGGAGCAAAGACTGTGGGGGAATTTAAGCAGGCATGGCACGGACAGTGCGGGATACTCAAGCAGGCAAATAAGTAGGGGGATAGGAAACCACAGGCAGAGTTGATGGACCATACAGTCCCCATCTGCCAACAGCTTCTATATTTCTATGTTTAGTACCCAACCCCGTTCCCAATGCTCCCTTACAGACCTACCCAATTCCTTCCCCTGACTCATCAATAACCTGTTTAGTTCTGACCTAAGTATCTGCACCTCTGCCCTCTTAGTGCCCAGCCTCCTGCAGACCATGCAAACCCCAGCTTTGCGGAGTATGTCTAGGAAAACCATAGCCCCACATCCCCTGTAACTCACTACTCTCCCACTTCCTGCCACTTCCCTGATCATTTCCATGACCTTATATGCCTACCCTAGATAGAGAGTAGTTTATATTCTGCCTCTAACCTACCACTGTAGGCCAACCCCAGGGAGGGAGTAATCCAACCCTCCTCTTAACCTACTCCTGTGAGCCTATTCTCAGTTAGGGAGTACACTACAAGTCACATTAAACTGTTTCTCCACTGAACTGCTTAAAGAGCAGCTGACGCCATTAGTACAACTTTAATAAAACATAATATTTAAATACAGTTCAGCTTGTATTTCACAATAGTTCTGTGTTCCTCCTGCCCATTATTATTACTGAGGCCATTTGATTGAAAATTGAATCTTTGCTCCTGAAGAGTTCATCTATTCCTATTGCTTTCTCCCTACCTAATGTCATAATGCTCTACTTGTGACATCACAATTATTCCCATGGCAACAGATTGTGATGTCACAACAGAGGACTATGACAAGAAGTAAAGAGTAAGCAAAAGAGGCAGATGAACGATAAGGAATATAGAGCACATTTCCATGCAAATTTCTCTGTAATACATAATGGGGAGGAGAAATCTATTGAATACATAAGGAAATCAAGCTGAATTGTACCTAAATATTATGTTTTTCAAAGTTTTCTTTGAGGCATCAGCAGCTCTTTAAACATTTCTGACTGAGTTGCATAAATGTTACTGGATCCAGTGCAAAGCCCTGCACAAACTGATTCTTAAGAATTACAAGTCAGTTTTGCATTACATTGTGATTGGGCTGCAGATGCTTTTTAAGTGAGTTGCAAAACAAAATTATAAGCATTGCTCATGAGCTGGTTAAGCAGTGAAAAACATTGTAATATGAATTGCCAATGCATTGCTAATTCTAAAAAACAATATTTAGCCAACTCATTGGTGGAAAGGATTAATGTGACTTGTACTGTAGTTTGGATCCTACCTCTAACCTGCCTATGCAGCCCTTCCCCAAATAGACAGTAGTTCACCCTTTCCCTAAATCTACCCATCAATCTACCCCAGATGGGGAGTAGATTGAAGTATTTGAATCCTGCCTTTAACCAATCCTTCAGGCCTACGCCAGATAGGGAGTAGTTAAATCCTAGCACCAGTCCTGCCCCTTCCAGCCTACCCTATCACCTGTGCTTGCCCTCCACACCCCCTGTCTCCAGTACTTTAGTATCTCTGATAGCTTCTCAGGTCCCCTTACCTCCCCACCTACCTGGTCCCTGTTGGCTAGAGTCCCATGCTTACCTGCAGTCTGTCCTACTTCCTGAAGATGTCATCGTCATGCTCTACGGCCCTCACACTGTGGGCTATCTTGTGTGCTCTGGGGGTCACACACTCTGGGATCACTTGGTTCACCCATAAAAAAGTATTAACAGCAAGTAGCCTATTTGCTGTTAGCAAATTATATGCTCCAGCACTCACACACAGACGTTCCCTATTTTAAACTAATCCCTGCACCCCCTCCCCTCACAGACAGGCAAACCCCAGCAAACTGTTATTTATAACATTTGATCCTAAAAAACACTGTTGCAGAATACAGGTTCCTTACAAAACTATTGCAGACAGTAGAGATCAGCCCCCAGTTATTTGCCACAACAGCTCCCAAAAAGCTACAAAAGCTATATCACATTAAATAAAAAGTGGGGGTTAAAGTACAGGTATGTGTTTTCTCCATAAAACTTTGTTTGCCTTGAAGAGCTGTATCCCATCTATTGCTCAAAAAGAGAATAGTTTTCCCATCTCTTTGGATTTAAAGGGCAAAGCCATTAAGAATTCTGAATATCAAGAATACCTTCACCAGGCTTGTGCATTGCAGCATCATTATTATATATATTTTTTTCTAACTTTAATACAAAAGGATATTTGCAGCAGTTTGACAGGGCCTTGTAATATATTTTAAAATATAAAACTAATATTTTTTTGTGTCTGTCAAATCTTCTGTGTCTTCAGAATAGCACAAACCCTCTTCTGCTGATGCCCTGGCCCCTCTTAGTATGCTTTGACCTTTTCAATGAATAGCTAAGGTCTCTGTGAACTGAATAGTATTCCAGAAGGAATGGAGTTGCACTGTATTGCCCAGGAAACCTGCTTTTTAATTTACAAGGTGATACTCCATGGAGAGAAATAACCCAGTTTGGTTTTACTGTATCTCTACAGGTGCTGTTTAATGGGATTTTATATGAACAGTAAAGATTAATACAGTGAACAAGGGCTGTGGAGTGCCAAGGGAAGAAGAGGGTTTGCCCATTCTGATAGATGGGAGCTTGCTGTTGTGATTTGTCGTCGTCTAATTTTTTCCACAAAACAGAAGAAATCCCCTGAACTGGATTAAAAAAATCCTCTTGCTGGGAGGCAGAACTTTCCCACAGAAACAAAGTGCAAATTGTTTTGTTGTACATTAATCTAGGTTTTAGTAGTCACTCTGCACAGCACTGCCAGTCTGCTGCACCATGCTTTCAGATATGATGCAAATTAAGCATTCCTCACAGCTGCAGTTGACAACAGGAAGTCTTAAAAGAGCTTTTAGAACAAAAGAAGAAAAATGGGCCTTATTCATTCATTTAGTGAGCATGCTCGGTTGGGGCTGTGCATCATGTGATCCTCCTTTTCCAGGGCAACCGCTGTGATGCTGTTGTACAGATATCCATCACGCACTGTGTGGAGGATTTGCTGGTTTTTTTCCCCATTTACTTTGGAGGGCTTAAAATAAGACTTTCATTTGTACCTGCATTGAAAAAAATGCTGTAAATTTTAGAAACTAGTGCATCTTCTGAGATTCAATTTAGGCTATAAACACTGACTGCAAAGAAAAGTAATTGTCCAGCTGCCTGCTTCTCTGATGTGGCCACCTCCTTGACACAGCTGCCAGGTTTTGGTTCCAGTTGTTTTTCTGATCCATTTATTTGTCTAAATTTCAGCCTCTCCAAAGACAGCACTTTTTTCCTGGTCTTTGGGTGGTCTTTAGGCACGTTTTACTAGAACAGGGTTATTGTTTGAATCCCAAACAAACAAGCAAGTTACTTTTCTCAGTACTGTAAACATGTAAATAATGAAAACATGAACTTTTGAGGAGGGGGATCTAGGGACACACAAATATTTAAAACTGTTTTATTCACACTGTTGCAAAACCCAAGCCTCACAATCATTTTTAAATGAGAGAAAACTCTGAATGTATATAGTGTATTCTTACTGTAACCAAAACATTAACTGCTTTAGTCACCATATATTAATGTGTAAGCCCCCCTCAATCTGGGGGCTTACCTGTACTGCTAGTCACAGGGACACTATCTTCACCCTCTAGTCCTCCAAGACTGCCAGTGTGGGAACTGGTAGAGCACTTGATTCTGCAGCCAAGAGCCCTGGTGGGATACAAACCAAGGCTCCACGTAGGATATTTGCAACCATCGCCACACAGCTTCCCCTGCTCTTGGACCCTCAGGACTGCCCTTGGGACCATGGCATATGGCAGGAAAAGGAGCAGCGGCAGACTGAGTGTTCCATGAGCCCAGGAGAGACAGTGGGTTGACAAACAAAATGGAGCAAAGTGAAGCGGTCATGTAGGTGCATTGCAGAGCCATAGCTCTGTTTGGCAAACTGGTCCATGCACCCACCTCCTTCAAAAGATACAGGCTCCAGGAAAGGCAGAACTGGGAACACAGTTAAAATATATCTTCAGGTGCACACAAAATGGACAGTAAAGCTGTTTTCCAGCACAGGGAAGGCAGCAGGCCAGGAACAAGGAAAAACATAGTGCACATGTGCACTAGCCAGAAGAATGGCTCCAGCGAGTGCCTTCCACTACAGCGGCCTCAACTTGAAAAAGGGCTAAGTGCCCTAATGAAAAAGTACTACCCTGGCCTCAGGACAGATAGCGGGGTCTGGTCAGGATAAAAGAAGCCCTCATGAACTCCCAGTACAACTACAGCATGCTGCTGAAAGCAGCTAAAGCTGGGACTACAGATGTAAACAAAGATGGTGGCCCTCATGTGCTCCTCTGCCGTGCAAAGACTTCTGTGAAGGGGTCAGGGGTCGAGCCCAGATTTGCCCATGAATTTCGGCCAATCAGGAGCCTGCAATGTAAGAAAGCCTGATGTAAGCCCAGCATGGCAGGATTACAGTTCTAAAAATGCTTGTCTGGGAACAAGCCTGACCACTCAGGCCTCGAGTTTCATACCAGATAAAAGAAGCTTTTCCCAGTGGTCAAGGCCAGTTCAGTCAGACTGCAGTTAGTGGCTGTGTATTGGCGCATGTGCCAGTGTGCCACTATTTATCCAGGCATGGCAGGCCTGGCAGGCTTGGCAAACATGAAGAGTCGGCGATCCTATTGAAAGTGTTTGTGTGAAGAAAAGCAGTATTTTTATACATAACTACAGCATCAAGGCAAGTTGGGAGCAGACTTTGCCAGTGTGTGAGGCCCAGGCAGAAGAACTGTGAAAGCCCCTGACCACCCATCATCTGTGGATTACAAACAGGTGCCCCTTTTCAAACAGTTACAGTTCATTGTTCTGCAACAGCTGAGTTTAAAGTGTGTTTTCCCTGGAACAATTTAAAGCATGCTACCAAGCTCCACCATGCCTGCAGCACCTGCATCCCCAGTGTGGCACCCACTGCAATCCAAAAATTATAGGGAACTCTCACCATGGCCTTTGAGGGGAATTAAGATGGGTGCACCCATACTGGGGATTTGAGGACTATTAGGGGTGGACAGATGGTGAGGGGGAAATTGTGGAAACTGTTTTGTTGACTGCCTTGAGTGTAAGTACAAGAATTCCAGTTACCCAATTGCTTCCATTTACCCATCTGCCACCATTGTTCCTTCCATGCCTTCCCCTGTTCAGTAAATTATATGTTTGAATTGCATTATTGGGGGTTGTTATTAATTTACTGTGTCACTTGTCTTTGGGGATGGGACTGTGTGGGCAGATTATGCACAGTTTCCTGAAGGGGTCATATTCTTGTGTGTTAGCATCCAGGTGCCACCCCAGGTGGAGACACTGCTCCACATTAGGCCTGTGTACCCAGTGTAGCACTACCTTAGGAAACCTAGGCTGGCCTTTTCGGGATGTGGCCCACTGACTGCCCGTTACAAATATATAGAGGCCGTACAGCCAAATGGTTAGCGTACAGAGTTGTGTACCTATAGACCTAGATGTGAATCACATTAGCACCACTTACTCACTGTACTTAACTTTCTTTATTTTCACTCTCTCACTCTCTCTTTCCCTCCTTCTCTCATAACCATCCTGAGCTTTCCTTGACCTTAATAACATGCTTTAACAATTGAATATTGTCTACTAGGTCTCGCTAGGTTCACAGCTCTAACCTCTAGGCTATATTGCCTCCCTCCATTTGTAGCTTGTCAGATCTTTTCTTTCAAACTGTGTCCCACATTTATGACTTACATAGCCAGATGGATCACGGAGAGGGGTACTGTCAGGTCAGGAACAGTGTAAGGAAGAATCAACAAACAATAATGTACTGGAGATGCATCATTGCAGGTTGAGTGTTAAAATGTTAAACAGCCCCTCTGTACCAAAATAAAAAAAGCTTAAAACTATTAGATTTCCAACTACTGTGTTTAACTTTAGGGTTTTCT
Source organism: Neoceratodus forsteri (assembly GCA_016271365.2). Classification (NCBI taxonomy): domain Eukaryota; kingdom Metazoa; phylum Chordata; order Ceratodontiformes; family Ceratodontidae; genus Neoceratodus; species Neoceratodus forsteri. The sequence goes on along the minus strand of CM028129.1, from coordinate 1,010,364,447 downwards.
AATTTTCTTTTACTTTCTTTTGTTCTTGGTCTACCAAATATTTTAGATAATGCAGTGCATATTTCATTGAGTCATTCAAAAAACATATGCCTGTTTTCAACTGATCTCAAAATTGGTGCTTGTGATATTAGTCTGTTGTCATGGTGAGAAATATGATGTCATAAACTAAGGCTGTAGGAGGTCACTAGGGTAAAGGTTAATACTTTTTATGTAGTCTTTTTGAACAGACAATCAAAATGTGTTATAGGCCCTGGAAAGGATATCTGAAAATTAAAGGAATGTATTGTCTTGTATATTGTTATAGCTGAAACAGTATTCTCAAGTATATTGTTATAGTCAAAACATCATGTTTATGAAAGTACCTGTAAAAGTGCAGATTTGCTCTTTAAGTGTAACCCGGGTACCACCTCCCAATGGGCTAATACCCCTGCCCGCTGCCCTAGATGCAGGTTGAGGGGCCTGGGTTCTTGTTTAGAAAGCTAAAGGGACTCAATACCAATGACAGAACTACTTGTGTGGTGCCTCCACCCAGAGTGACTTTTAAGTGGGTTTGATGTTAAGTTAGCACAACCCTCTGGGATGTTCCACCTACCTATTGCCTCAACCAGTGGTCCCACACATGCACTGGAATAAAACACTTCACTTTGCATTTAACAGTACAATTAGAGGTGAGTGCTAAGAATATGCGCACAGTAATCACACTTACCCACAGGGTCTGGACCTCTTGCATATGCCCTCTGCACCTGTAAGGAATGATTTTCATGCAACAACAGTGCACCTTTTAGCTTTGTACAGCAACCCAGCCTTCAGTAATGATACGCTCAGGAATCAGTTTAACATTCAAATAACAAACTGATTTATTTGGAGATTTAAACAGGGGAGAGGACGCAAATCAAGATTTACTTTAGAGCAATTGGTGAGCTTTTGAGTTAGAGGAACATTCAAATACATTTACCCCTGAACAGTTTCAATCACTGTAATCTGGGTACCCAGGACCTAGCTGGTTGCTGGCCTGAGCACTGCTGCGGGTTGGCCGGTGTTGCAACTGGTTGCGGCCCTTAAACAAATAAATGATTTAGGCTTTGCTTGGCTGTAGCAACATAAACATACTTTTGACCACCCAGAAGTTGTAATCCTCAGGCCCAATGGCCTGCAAAAACAACTTAAACCACAATGAGAACTTGGAAAGCAAATCAGATAGCAAACATTTTTTATTTTGTGTTGCAGGGTTAAACCCTCTGGTACTCACTGAAACAGGACCTCGGGATCTGGGATGATTCCCAGACTGGTTCCTCTCAAGAAATGGCTCTCTAGTTGTTAGCTGCAGGCTGCAGGTCTCTCTCTTCTTGATTGGGACCAGGATACAGGGACCAGGGCTTACACCACTCACCCCCATGTCAAGGCCTTTCCCCCAAGGATGGCCACAACCTGCAATGATCTTCTCCACAGGAGCTGACTCCCCACACTGGTCTCTCAGCAGCTTTTGTAGAACAGGCAGCAACAGACTCTCAGTAAAGTTGTTTGGCATCACTGTACAAAATAAAGCCAAGCACTCACCACCTCTAAAATCACGGACACCCGGATCTGTTAATACATGGGTTTTATTATAAAAAAAGGGACACGTAGACACACCTGCCTGACACATTTTGGACTGTAGGATCCTTTATCAAAGGCTGATTTAAACATTGAATGTATGTCTCTTAAATATCACAGCATGCTGATGTCGTAATGACATGTATTATAACTATTAGTTCACAATTCATTTAAACTACCCAATCCACAAGGTCCTTAGTGAGGAAAAACATGCAAATATAATAGCATTTCCACCTTAAAAACATCTACTTCTGTAATCTAATGCTAGTTTATATAATAATTAAACATCACAAAAATATTGGACTCCAAAGGAAAAGTTGGGGGGGACAGAGATGGAGGACAACCAAAGGGGGGGAAGGGGGAGAGAAAAAAGGGACGGGAAGAACTCAGGTAAGGGAAGGTAAAAACAGTTCAAGATAACGGCATGTTCATTCATAAATGGACTAAAAAGCTCATATTACAATATAACTCAGAACTTTGGAAAAATCGATGAACCCCCTTATCTATTCTTAATGTATTATCCATGCCCATACTTGATCCAGGTTTTTTTGTTGGCTCCCAGTACAGTAATCCAAAAACTTTCTTTTGTTAACACTTAATCATTCAAAGTACTTCCCCTTGGTAATCCCTTTACTTTTTCTATAGTTTGAAACATGAAAGAGTGTTCCTGCATGTTTTCACTTTATGCAACATGGTTTGCTGTGCCATATGTTAGGTCACCTCTCTGGATCACACAAATGTGCTCATCCACTCTAGTTTTAAATGTTCTAGTGGTTTATCCACATAGAATGCACAGCATCTAGTTGGTTTCAGGCCTGAGCACTGCCGCGGGTTGGCCGTAGTTGCAGCTAGTTGGGGCCCTTAAACAAATAAATGATTTAGGCTTTGCTTGGCTGTAGCAACATAAACATACTTTTGACACCCCAGAAGTTGTAATCCTCAGGCCCAGTGGCCTGCAAAAACAGCTTAAACCACAACAAGAACTTGGAAATCAAATTAGATAGCAAACATTTTTTATTTTGTATTGCAGGGTTAAACCCCCTGGTACTCACTGAAACAGGACCTCAGGATCTGAGACGATTCCCAGACTGGTTCCTCTCAAGAAATGGCTCTCTGGCTGTTAGCTGTAGGCTGCAGGTCTCTCCCTTCTTGACAGGGACCAGGATACAGGGATCAGGACTCACACGACTCACCTCCACATCAAAGCCTTTCCCCCAAGGATGGCCACAACCTGCAATGATCTTCTCTGCAGGAGCTGACTCCCCCCAACGGTCTCTCAGCAGCTTTTGTAGAACAGGCAGCAACAATCTCTCAGTAAGGTTGTTTGGCATCACCAGTTTAACTTCTGGCACAATCTCAGATAGGCCGCGTAGCTTACCCATTTGGAAACTGCAGGCGTTACATGCAGTGGGTGTCGAGGGAACTATCAGAGAGGTAAAATCAATAGGGTAAGGGAATGAACAAGGGCATTGATGGGGTAGTAAAGTTCAGAGAACAAAAAGGGGATTATGAGGTCATAATTTTTGGTGATTATATTATTGAGGGTATCAGATGGAGGGGAGAATAGGAACAGGAAAAGATCAGTATGGGTGTATTGCTTTCCAGGGATGGTGATGCATAGAACAAGGCATATCAACCCTGAAGGGGATAGAAGACAGGGATGGAAACCTCATTTTGTAGTACATCTAGGCATAAATAGCTTAGCGATAACAGTCTTATGGAGGTCATAGCAAGGTTTAAGGAATTGGCAAGGGTATATGGTAATGAAGCAAGGTCCATTGCCTTCTCAGAGGTACTGCCTGTGTCTAGAGCTAATTTATATGTTAAGCAGAAAATCAGTGATTTTAAAGGGGCACTGTCAGCCTTGACCCTCGTTTTTGTGCAGAATTCTATCAGTGTGCCTCTATGCACACACTGATTCCCTACGATGCACAGAATAGACATAGATATACTTTAGAATAGTATTCTTACCAATATTCGTTATTTTTAAGAATGTCCACTTTCATTCGGGTCTGTCTTCAAGTCCCCCATCCCCCGGAAGCATAAGGCAGCCAAGCGAGTATGTCTGACACTGAGCGCCAGCATGGAGACTTTTACACATGCCCGTGCTGACAAACTGAATACAGCATGTATATTCTACTGACGTACAGATCTGCCCATTTTTAAATAAAACTGAGTGCTGAGAAAGTTTAAAAAAGCTTTTGAAAGAGGTCACTGAAATCTCATGCATGCGCAAAAGCAGGCGCTCGCGCATGTGCGGGGATGTAGCCTTCATCCGGCTTTTAGCATGCGCGGTCGGACGGCCTCTTTCAAAAGCACTAGCTTTCAACACAAACTGGTAAAACAGGCAGTCTGTACATCGATATACATTCATATTCGGTTATCAGCATGGGCGTAATAAATCGTCTATGCGGCTCAATCAACCTCGCAGCTGCCATAGCCCGAAGGTTGACGAACGACCGTGGTAATGAATGCTAAAAATATGTCTATTCTGTACATCGTGAGATCAGCGATGTGCATTAGACGCACTGATGAGAATCTGCACAAAACGTAGGGTCAAAACTGACAGTGCCCCTTTAATCAATGGTTGACAGGATGGTGTAAATCTATGGGATTTGGCTTGGTAGGAAATTGGGGGGAGAGATAAGTAAATAGTAGTTTGTATGCCTCAGACAGGTTGCATCTCAGTAAAGAGGGAACAGCAGTTCTTAAAAATAAATTTGAGGAGTTTCTGACATCTTATTTTGGCTTAAACTAGTGAGGGGGGAATACATATCAAGCAATTGAAGGCTAGAGCCAGTGGTGGTCCATTGCCTACCCCACTGGGGGGGGAATGTAGGGCATAGGGATGGTATTAGTGGGGGTATGAGGAAAGAATTAGAAGGGACAAGAGTCTTGGGAAAAGATAGGTGGTTGTCGTCATGAATGTGAGGAGCCTAGGTAATAAGATGCCAGAGGTCCAAGCACTTCCGTCGGAAGGGGGGTTAGATATTGCTGCCATCACTGAAACATGAGCAAATCAGAATAGAGAATGGGACTTAATAATACCAGGCTTTAGGTTGTTTAGGAGGGATAGGGAAACTGGTAGGGGAGATGGTGGGATTGTCTACATAAGGGAAGGAATAGATTGTCATAGGGAGGAAGGGGGTGAAGGGGATAGGGAATCCTTGTGGATTACTTTATGTAAGTCAAAAACCAAGAGAGCTAAGCTAGGGGTGGTGTATAGACCACTATCCCAGATGGAGGAGAAGGACAAGGAGTTAGTTAGCGTTATACAGCGGAATTATAGAAGGGGCAGCACAGTGGTGGTTGGAGACTTCAACTTACCAGGGACAGATTGGGCCATCATATCATCTAATAGCAGTAGGGTACAGGTTATTCTGGATGCATTTCAGGATGTGTTCCTGTCTCAGCTGGTAAGGGATCCTATGAGAGAGGGCAATATATTGGACCTTGTATTGTCAAATGGCGATCAAGTAAGGGAAGTGATAGTGGATGCTCCCATAGTGGGGAGTGATCATTGCACTGTATGGTTTGCACTTGAGTTAGATAGTCAGGAGACAAATACAGCCACAAAGGTTATTGATTTTAGGAGGGCTGATTACAGTAGGATGGCAGAAGTACTAGGGAAGCATGTGGCTAGTATAAAACCTGACATGGATACCACCCAAAAATGGGACATCATAAGGTTGGGACTGGTGGAGGCCACTAACTCTTATACTGTGTGAAGAAGTAAGAAGGCAAGGTCTAATAAACCAAGCTGGTGGACCAGGGAAGTAGAGGTGAGAGTGAGGGAAAAAAGGGAGGCTTTTAAAAACTATAAGAGGACTGGTATGGAAGCAGATAAGGAGGATTATATTAGAAGTTCTGGGAAGGTGACAAGGGTAATAAGGGCTGCCAAGGCTGAGAAGGAAATAAGGCTTGCTCAAGAGATTAGGCAGGCTAAAAAGTGGTTCTTCAAGTACATCAGGGAGAGGAGGAAGTGCAGGGAACAGATCTCTAGAAATAAGGCAGATGAGGGATGGGTAGATAAGGGGGAGGAACAGGCAGAGGTATTTAATGAATATTTCTGTTCAGTTTTTACAAGGGAGAGGGGATTACCTAGTCATCATGGGCAGAGAAATGAGCTGAATGTTAAGGGAGCAAGGATGGTGAATGAGGAGATCAACAGACAAAGGGTACTGGAGGGTCTAAGGGCTCTGAGAATGGATAAAGCACCTGGACCAGATGGGATACACCCGAGGGTTCTGAGAGAACTTGCTGAGGGGTGCTGACAGAGACTCTGACAGGTGTTTTCAATATGTCTATTCAATCAGGTTGTGTGCCCCAGGATTGGACGATGGAGCATGTGGTGACCATCCACAAAGGATGCTCTTGGGATGATCCAGGGAACTACAGGCTGGTTAGTCTCATGTCAATTGTGGGTAAACTACTGGAGACTATCCCGAGGAAAAAAAGAATGGCATTTCTGGAGGAGAATTGTCTCTTAGATGAAAGGTAACATGGGTTCACACAGGCAAGGTCTTGTCAGGCCAACCTTGTGGATTTATATGACTGGGTGACTAAGGCTCTGGATAAGGGTAAAGCAGTAGATGTTCTGTACTTGAATTTCAGCAAGGCCTTTGACTCGGTGCCACACAGGGGACTGATAGGCAAGTTGAGGGACCTGAGTGTTAGCGATAGGGTGGTCAGCTGGATTAGTAACTGGCTGGAAATGAGACAGCAGAGGGTGGTGGTAAGGGGGGAATTATCAACACCATGGGAGGTCATCAGTGGGGACACACAGGGCTAGGTGCTGGGACCAATGTTATTCAACATCTACGTAGCTGATATGTCAGTTGGGGTTCAGAGTCGGATGAGAATATTTGCTGATGATACTAAATTGGGTGCAGTGGTGGAGGGGGTGAATGGGAGGGGGTGCTGCAGAGGGACCTAGAAACCTTGAAGAGGTGGTCAAGTACCTGGCAGTTGGGCTTCAATGTTAAGAAGTGCAGGATTATGCACTTTGGTAACAGGAATCCTGGATTTAGCTATAAGCTGGGAGGTGTGCAGTTACTGGTATCTGTTGAGGAGAAAGATCTGGGTGTGCTAGTCACAGGCTATATGACTCATTCTGCACAGTATAGGAAACCAGCAGAGAAGGTTAATAGGATGCTGGGGTGTGTAGCAAGGGGAATCACCTCAAGGAGTGAGGATGTGATCCTGCCGCTGTACAGGGCATTGGTGCAGCCTCACTTGGAGTACTGCATGCAGTTCTGGCATCCATACTTAAAAAAGGACATCATACTATTGGAGGGGGTACAGAGGAGAGCAACCAAGATATTGAGTGGGATGAGTGAAAAGTCCAATTAGGAGTAGTTACAGATGCTTAATATGTACTCTTTTGAGGACAGAAGGGATGGGGGGGATATAATTGAGACATTTAAATAATTGAAGGGCATTAATAGGGCAATTCATGTAGGTCTGTTTAAAATGAGAAAGGAAGGAATTACAAGAGGGCATAGTCTAAATTTGGAGGGGGGGTTCAGAAGTGAGATGAGGAGGCAATTTCTCAAAGGGTGGTGACAGCATGGAAAGCTCTGCCAGAGGAATTGCTTTCGAGAGCATCAGGGGGGATTTAAGGGGTGGGATAAACTTAATGGCAAAATCAAAATGGGGAAGGGGAAAGGGTAAAACAGTGGGTTCAGTTGGTGGGGAGGGGGGCAGCATCAGTGCACAGCACTGAGATCTGTACACTTGAGCAGACATGATAGGCCGTTAGGCCTTTATCTGCTGGCTTCATTGTATGTTCGTATGTAAAATAGGAATCCAGGTCTCTCCTTTTAGTAAACAGGCTAGAGACAATTTCGGTGGCCCCAGGCTTTAGTCCTGGACCACAGTCACTGAGGCAAACTTGTCTGTCACTAACACACAGCTTAGGGGTTTTAGGTACACTGACCCCTTTCAGTCTGGACTTTTACTGAGGAAATCACTTATTTTCTCCCTATGAAGACTTTTAGATCAATCTGCAGCACCTGGCGGTTCCAAAAGAGTCACTCAAGATGTCAGGCTGGGAAAAGGTAAAACAGGCCTCACCCCCAAATTCCCTGAGCTGAGAACAGAGCCTCCTCACAGAACAGAAGCTTGAGCAAGCCTATCTGTCCAGTCATCTCTTTCGACTGAAGGAAAAACAGAATCCAGTATCCAGTTGGCTGTCCAGGCTGTCAGTCACAGTTCCAGCATCCTGATTGCTTGAAATGGGCACTAAGCACACAGTTCACAGTTTCTCCCAGCAGCCATAGTGAAAGGACCCATTAGGACCCCTTGAGTTCCGATTGGCCCAAAGCAGGGTCAGTGTATCAAAATGGCGGTTGTCCAAGTAAAATATAAACAGTTCCAATCTCAAAGTTCATTTTAGACATAACAGTTTAGATTTAGAAATAAACAGTTACAGCATTCAATAGGGCTGCATCTACACTGATAAGCGACTATGCAATGGAACTCATAGGAGGGCTGCCAGGCTGGTTGTGAGCTTCTTTCTTCCTGGACCCAGCAAAGGCAGGGCTGACCCTCTCAAAGTCACAATGCAGCAGCATGGATTTGCACGTGCGTGCAGGAACCAGGAGTACAACAATACTTTACATCTGGATCTGCATTTAAATCACTGGATACTTGCCAGGCTTTTTCAGGCAGAGCACCAGCTGGGACACTTCCAGGCAGGGAACACCACAGTGTCCAAGGAGACAACTCAAGGTAAGCCCACCAGTTTGGCGGGGGGTTACACTCTCTGCTGCCCAGGAAACTTGGCGTCTGCGCCAAGTCCATAAAAGGTATGGCAATATATACATCAGCATTTTACTATGTACAAGTCCAGATCATATAGTACTATATACAATATCTGCACACATATAAAGTAACTATTCACAATATAGCATGCTATTAGATTAGATGTTATTTTAAACATTAGGCTATCCCACAATAGTTAAAGACCTTTGTCATGACTCTTTAAACTGAGTTGTTACTTATTATGCAGCTTTCAAAATCACGAGGTTTAGATGAACATTGCTAAAGCTGCAAAATACAGAGGTTAAACCATTTGAGAGATTTCAGCAGTAAATTTCATATGATCCCCTTTTTTCTATTTGAATAACCCCTTGTAGACTGTGTGGAGGTTTTGACTTTTGAGGAGGCAGTGAACACTATTCTGGGCAATGAGTTGGCTGTAACATAGACCCTTTTGTGCACAATATTCATGGGCAGATTAACAGGCATTCCTGGAGTATCATACATAAGGCTTAATACAGGTTTGGCAGTTCTTTCTGAGTGACGTGGCAAAGTTGGCACTGGCACTTTCACTTCTGCTTCAGCATTCTGGTTCGTGACTCCCGGTTCATTGCCCAGTAACAAAACAGCTTCTGAGGAAATGGGTGCCACTGCACTTTCTTGATGATCATTATCAGTTTTGGGCCCTTTGTCTTGGACATCACTATCATTCTCAGATTCTTTAAGCTCATCTTCATCTGTGAGGGGTATACCCACAAAGTTGGAATCATCCAAAATGTAGTTTGGTGATCTCAGGGACAGCAATACTTTCTCTTGAATAAAACAGTTCATTTAGCCCATCTAATACAGTTGCACTTTCAGATTCACTCACATGCTCATTGGGTTCAACACTTGAGTCAGTTAACTCCACCATACAAAGAGAATTATTGATTTCAGAACTTATACTGCTGACTTCACTATCTGGGGGTTTACCCACAACAGACAAAACAGGATCATTAGAAACCTCTGGGTTCTCAGAAGCATTGCTATGAGCAGAAAAAGGAAATCCCTGAAACAATTTGGCAAGTCCAGAGGATGGAGAATTAACAGGGCAAAAGTCCTCTTCATTATCACTTCCAGAATTAGAGTCATTAACAAGGGCAGCATTATCTGTTTGGGATGCTGACTGGTTAGCAGAAGGTGGCTGACACAATTGCTTTTTTCGTATAGCAGACCTGGTTAGTGGGCATCTAGGAGCTTCAGATTCTTGAACTTCATTGAGTACTATTGGGCCAATAGGCAGCAGGTGGTTTTTTTTGCATTGTTTTTGCAACTCGAGCGTCCCCTTCTGATTGCACTTTGTATACTTGTAGGTCATCCAGCTTGGCAATTACAATGTGGGGAGTATGACCCCAACAGTCAGCTATTTTGTGCTTACCCTGATACAAGATTTTATATTAACACATGGTCACCTTGCTGAAGTTCTTGTTTTCACCCGCTTGTCATAGCGGACTTTATTGGCTAGATTTATTTTTGCAGCCATTATGTGGGCTAGTTGGTATGCATGGATCAATTGTTTCTTTAGTTTCTTGACATACTGGAGGTAGCGCTCAGACCTGGTACCATCAGGAAAAATACCAAAGCACACATCCACAGGAAGGCGAGCTTCTCTGCCAAACATGAGACTATATGGCGAAAAAACAGTGGCGTCATTTTTGTACAGTTATAAGCATGAACCAAAGCACTCATCTGCTGACTCCATTTAGGCTTGTCTCTTGGATCAAGTGTATCCAGCATATCAAGTAAGGTGCAATTGAATCTCTCTGGCTGGGGATCTCCTTGTGGGTGATGTGGGGTAGTTCTAGATTTCCTGCCACCCCAGAGAGATAACAGTTCTTTGATTAGCCTGCTCTTAAAATCTCTGCCTTGGTCAGAATGTATGCATTGAGGCGTAATGTACAAAGAACTTCTCCACCAGAACTTTTGCTACTGTAGAGGCCTTTTGATCCTTGGTGGGATAGGCCTAAGCATGGTGACCACCAGCACATTTGAGATATTTCTTGAATCTGACTCCAAACTAAGAAAATCCATATACACAGGCTTCACTGGGGCACTTGTTACTATATTGACCAATGGGGCTGCTCTTTGAGGCTGTGCTTTCCATTGTATGCACCTGCTGCAAGCCTTACAATATTGCTCAACATCTGAACTCATTTTGGGCCAACAAAAATGTGACTGGACCAAGTCCATGGTTCCTTCACTCCCCTAATACCCCATGTCATTATGCAGGGCTTTTAACACAATAGACAACCTTGGATAGCAAAACCAGCTGTTTTTTAATCAGTTCACCTTGGTTGTTAGTAAGTTGTCTAACAATAGTTGTTCTCGCATCTTGAGCAGAGGCTATTCACGCAACAACAAACTAGTACTAGGGTCAGTGGAACACATGGCAGAGAGATCACTTCCTGGCTTTAAAACAGAAGTGATTCCTTTCATCACAAGGTCATAACTTTGTTCTCTCTGCAAATCAGCTTTTGTTAACTGGGGCAAAGAACTTAAATCCAGTGCAGTGAAGTTACAGTAGGCTACTGGTACACATGTATCTGGGGGTTCCAGGCAATCCACCTGTCAATCAACATTCTCGGTTTACTCGGTTTACTCGGTTTCAAAGGACAAAAGAAGGCTACTGCCCATCGAGATTGTCCCCAACCACATTGGTGGGACAATTACACCCTGAAGTTGTAGGACTTGAAGGCCCATCCTGTTCAAACTTGCAACATAGTGCTTTCACTGATTGCTCAGGGATGTGCACCCACTTTTGATCTGAGGCAGCTAGGTCTACGAGAAAGAGCATCTGTGTCAATATGATTCAAACCTGGCAATATTCCACCTCACAGTCATAAGTGGAGAGAGTCGAAAGCCATCTGTGCCCAGTGGCATCCAACTTAGCTGAAAGCAGCAGTGCAACGTAAAAAAAAATCAGCGCTTTTTCAACAGTTTATTCCCTGTGCTCTTTTGAGAATTTCACTGGTAATCTTTCCCACCGGCATTGTACTATCTCCCTGTAATATGCTCAGTTTTCCTTTATTTTTGTTTACATTTCTGCCACCTGCCATGTTGTAAGCAGCAGTAAAAGATAGGCAGCTGACGCAGTCGTCCTATTTTCTGTAGCGCTACAACAACTGGAAACCGATCACTTCCTGATTAGGTAGTACTGCTGCTTGAAGTCAGGACACACGTTAGCAGATCGCTGTCTGTTTTCACCAGAATATTTGCTCTATATAAATACTCGTGAAATTGCTCTACTACAGCTTACCTGAGTACTAGAAATTCTAGTTTGGGAACTGGGTAGTTCTTTTCTTTTTTTTTTCCATAGAGGTTTTTGCTCCCCTGTTGCCGCCTCCCGCCTGCTTCAGCTACAGGGAGACATAGCAGTTTCTAGTTTTCTCCCTCCTATTCCCAGGACCCCAGAACACAGTCATGCATCCCTGTGGGGGTGAGAAACACCCCATGGCTCCAGTGATGGCCCTTTCCCCCTTCCCGGCCTAGCGCCGAGTCTCCCACTGAGCTTGGGGCTACCACCAAGCCTCCACTCAGCGGCAGCCAAGAGCCCGGGAGACTCGAGATCCCTCCCCGGGAGAGGAGAGCTGCCTGTTGGCAGCTCAATCCAACTCCGCACCCTCCCCCCCAGCTGACTCATGGCAACCCAAGCTTGCTCCCGAACCCGGGTTGCCAGCATGACGAGAGGTGTGGCATCCAGCACCTCAACCCTCAGTGACACCGGGCCAGGGTAGTTCTTTTCTGAAGGTGATAAACTTTTGCTGGGAAATACAACTGGGCGCAATCCTTAAGGGTACTCTTGATAAAGTACGGCCCCCAGGCCACTTAGGCTAATATCTGTATGAAGCACATAGGGTTTGGAAGGATCGGCATAGGCTAACACAGGAGCATGAGTTGAACGGTAGATAACGTCTTCAAAAGTAGCTTCACAGTCAGGGATCCATCTTTGACCATAAGGCTCATGAGGTTTAAAACAGATTTTTACAGTCTCTTTGTCAGTGCCTTTCTTGAACTTTTTGTGAGTGGGTGGGTTTCCTTGTGTTAGATTTAGCAAAGGTAGTACTACTTTAGTGTAGTCTTAACAAATCTACAGTAGCAATGGCAAAATCCTAGGAACCTTCATAGCTTTTTAAGGTTGTTGGGCTTTGGACAATCTGTTAAAGTTTCCACCTTGCTAAGGTCTGTCTGGATGCCTTGAGGAGACACAATGTGACCTACGTACTTCACAGAACTCTGGAAAATTGGCATCTGTCTATGGGCAACTTTAAACCAAATTCTTCTAGTCGATTAAGCACCTTGAAAAGATAAGCTTCATGTTCTTCTAATGTCTTTCCAAAAACAATGACGTCATCAAGATGCACCAGGCATTCAAGAAGATTTGTGTTACCCACTGCATGTTCCATGAGCCTCTGGAATGTTGCGTGCGCACCCGAGATTCCCTGTGGCATTCTGAGAAACTCATAAAATCCCAAAGGACAAGTAATATCGGTCTTCTCCCTATTTTAAGGGGCCATTGGGATCTGATAGTATCCACTGCGTAAGTTGAGAACAGAAAACCACTTGATCCCATTTAAGCAGTTCAGTGCATCTTGGATGCATGGCATAGTGTACTGGTCTGGGATAGTTCTTTTATTTAGTGTCCTGTAATCCATGTACATTCTCACTGCACCATTTTTCTTTTGTACTACTACAACTGGAGATGTATATGGGCTGCATGACTCCTGAATTATTCCTGCAGCTAGCATTTCTTGCAGGTGATGCCTCACATCATCTATGTAAGCCAGAACTAATCTCCTAGACCTTTCTCAAAAAGGACTTTCATCATGAAGGTGAATGTGGTGTTCAGCACCAGTAACACATCCGATGTCCCATTCTTCTAGGAATAATACTTTAGTCCTCTGGGCCAGCTGCTTACTGATCTAGGTTTTCCATCCATCTGGGATAGGTGAATTTCCAAAATCAAACATGTCTGCTAATACTTCACATTCTTCTCCACTCTTCTTTTTAGATGTAGTACTGCAGTGTTGGCACACTAAACTTTGGTCAGAATACATCCTCTATACACCTTAATGTCTCTGTCTGTAACATTTTGGACTTGGACGACTACTCGGCCATAAGTGTGGGCATGAACAGGAAGTACACTAGGCTTGACTAATAACCCTTCAAGCAGCTTACGATCTTCAGGAGCATCCAACATGAATATTTGGTTAGTCACATCCTTACACAGCCGAACTTCTCCACTGATACTGCATTCAGCATTTGGGGTAGCACAATAGCAGAGGGCTCTTTCTTCCATACAATTCCCACAGGTTCATCCTTATCTTCTTCTCTAGGGTGCAGTTGTAATTCATAGGCCTTCTTCACCATAGCATGGATGTGCAGGGCACTACCAGTCCTTTTCTGCTGTCTTTCTTGGCACAGCTGAGCAAGGTGACCAAACATGTGGGCATTAGTGCCAATTAACACAGGTATGCTATCATAGAGTTCAGAGGGAGGATACACAGTACCAGTCTCTCTACATGATCTGCTACACCTGCAACAGAGATGGAAAAGAAAGCTACACTTTGAGATAACCCAAATATGGGTATGATTTATCACTCAGTCCTCATACATGTAGGCCATCAAGGGGTTATAGTGGGTAGTTAGATAAATGCTGGTCATACCAGTCTTTGAAAACGATAATCACTTGAGACCCACTATCTAGTACTGCCCTGGCAGGGATCCCATCCATGTGCACAGTAGTTTCCATAGAGGAACCTACCAACTCCGCCAAGTCCGGTGAGGTATTGACAGAAAGCTTTACTGCAGATTTGGCAATGTAAGGCTTATATGGAGGCTTGGCTGAAGGCCTTATATTACTTTGTCTAACTTGGTTAAGCAGCTTGATGGTAACTTTTCACAAATCTTCAGGGAACTGGCACACCTTTTTTGTGTGGCCATCCTCACCACAAGGATAGCAGAAAACATTAGATCTAGGATTTTGGGCTCTACCAGGCTCCTCAGTTACCCTACTGCCACTGTACTGACAAGGCTTAGAGTCATCTTTTAGCCCATTCATTTCATTAATTAGTTTTACCAGGAAACTGGATTAGGTCTGAAGACCCTTTTTCAACCCTGCCTGGGGGAGGGAATACAAAAGGTACAAGTATAATAACAGACAGAGTATTTAACATTTGATCATAACTGACAATAGTTATAACATAAATTTCATACATTCATCCATAAAAACAGTAAAGAATCATACAATACATACAAACACAGCTACTCAATGCTAACCTAAGTAAAGGTTGCATCTTGCGACCCCAGCATACTTACAGCTGGAGACATCATCCAAGTAGTTCTCCAGGGATCTCTTAAAAACACTTCTTTTGTTGTTTATATCCAATTTCATTTGAGGTAATATATTAATCATTTTTGGACCATAAATAGTTAAAGAATGCTCAGCTGTTTTTATGCTTATTCTTTGTTCTATAAATAATTTGGTTGAAGACCCCCTGCTCGCTCTTTCAGAATTTGTACGCTGGAAATGTTTTGACAGAGCAAACGAAGTCTGTGTTTGAAGTAATTTATGTATGCACATTTACTTCTACTAGGCCTTTTCCAGTATGAACTTCGATGGGAGGATTGGGCAAGGTCACTTACTAAAGCTCTCAACTCTCTCATTTCTTTTAGCATATTACTATTTGCTTCCCCATTATGAACCTGAGCACTTGCACCTTTTACAGTTGTCTGAGCTTCACTGGCTGTCTCGGCAGCATTAATTTGACTGGTCTGGCCTTTTACCATTCCACAGCACTTTGAGCACTGGCTTTCAGTTCTTTCAATTATTTTAGTAAGTCTTTAAGTTGCTGTGTGTCAATAACAGTTTCTTTTTTGCCAGGTTTTTCAGGAACCTGAGCCAATCTGTCAGCGCCTGCATAAGGATCCCAAAGTTTCTCCTCATTTTCAGCCTCTCGAATCTCTTTCATAAGCCAGCAATAAGCAGAAGCGTCATCCTTTGGTCTTGGAACTTTAACTTTAGCATCAACACACTGGAGAATCTAGCAGAATTTAAGATATGGTCTTGTCTCACTTGGTTTAGTTCATTAGCCAACACCCCACCTTTCCTGTGAGCTCTTTGTAATGCCCTTTCTAGCCGAGTAACATAAACAGAAAAGGTTCACCTTTCCACTGTTTGGTGGACTTGAACTCCACGTTAAATCTTCTCCAGATTCAGTACTGCCAAAAATACCTCTAAAGCAGACAAATACTCTTGTGCTGAAGCATCAGGGCTAATAGACCTTAGAAAACAAATTGCTTCTAGTGCAGGTCCCCTTAAACTTTCCATGAGTCTTTTTCTTTTCTCAGCCTCTGTACATTACCACTCTTGCACAAGGGGTGCAGCATAGTCCAGCCACGTTTCTAGGTCATCTTTCCCATGACGTGTGGGAAGGGTGACTGAAAATACTTGTAATGTATGGTAGGAGTCAAGCTAAACTGAGGGTACAGGCACCAAAGCCGGTGCAGGTGCTGGCACAGGATCTGGTGCTGGTAGAGGCCCCCCAGGGAGGGGTACCTTCAGAGATTTCTAACACTTGTTTAAAGTCCTCAAAGATTTGTCCCTCAGAAAGCAACACTCGTCCAAGTTTTTCTTTCAGCCATTCTGATCTTGGGGACCACCCAGGAGTGGATGTTGCACTATGCATGGTGACTACCTTCCAAGCTTCTGTGGACTCATCATAGATAATGGCACTGGGCACTCTTTCACTCTCCGCTGGGTTACTGCATTCCACTAGTGCCATTAAAGTCTGGGCAATCAAATCAGCAATTTGACCTTTCATGATATCTCGGCCCAGGCATTTGACTTTGCTCAGGGCTCCCTCAATAACACCCTTATCTGTGCCCAGTGGTATATCTAGAAGCAACAAAGCTTTTTGGGGGTCAGCCTCCTCTGCCTTACACCAACCCAGCAGGCTATACACAGCCATTTTATTAGCAGGAAATTTAAGACTAGGGCTTGTAATTTTCTCCATTTTAGTGCCAGTCTCCATGTGGGGCCCAACTGGAATTTTGTAGATTGGTCAGTAGGGGGCAATGAATCCCAGTGGTGCCTCTAAAGTTGTAACCTGGGTGCCACCTCCCAATGGGCTACTACCCCTGCCTGCTGCCCTGGATGCAGGTTGAGGAGCCTGGGTTCTGGTTTAGAAAAATAAAGTGACTCAATACCAGTGACAGAACTACTTGCATGGTGCCCACACCCAGAGTGACTTTTAAGTGGGTTTGATGTTAAGCTAGCACAATCCTCTGGAATATGGTACCTACCCACTGACCCAACCAGTGGTCCCACACATGTACTGGAATAAAACACTTCATTGTTTACATTCAACAGTACAATTAGAGGTAAGTGCTAATAATATGCTCACAGCAATCACACTTACCCCCAGGGTCTGGACCTCTCGCATACACCCTGTGCACCTGTAAGGAATGATTTTAATGCAACAACAATGCACCTTTTAGCTTTGTGCAGCAACCCAGCCTTCAGTAATAATATGCTCAGGAATCAGTTTAACATTCAAACAACAAACTGATTTCTTTGGGGATTTAAACAGGGGAGGGAATGCAAATCAAGATTTACTTTAGCGCAATTGGTAAGCTTTTGTGTTAGAGGAACATTCAAATACATTTACCCATAAACAGTTTCAGTCACTGTAATCTGGGTACCCAGGATCTAGTTGGTTGCAGGCCTGAGCATTGCTGTGGGTTGATCGACGTTGCAGCTGGTTGGGGCCCCTAAACAAATGAATGAGTTAGGCTTTGCTTGGCTAGCAATATACAGTGAATATACTTTTGATCACCAGAAATTGTAATCATCAGGCCCAATGGCCTGCAAAAACAGTTTGAACCACAACGAGAACTTGGAAAGCAAATCAGATAGCAGACACTTTTTATTTTGTGTTGCAGGGTTAAACCCTGTGCTACTCACTAAACAAGGACCTCAGGACCTGGGATGATTTCCAGACTGGTTCCTCTCAAGGAATGGCTCTCTGGTTGTTACCTGCAGGCTGCAGGTCTCTTCCTTCTTGACAGGGACCAGGATACAGGGATTAGGGCTTACACAACTCACTCCCACATCAAGGTCTTTCCCCCCAAGGATGGCCACAACCTGAGATGATCTTCTCCACAGGAGCTGACTACCCACACCGACCTCTCTGCAGCTTTTGTAGAACAGGCAGCAACAGCCTCTCAGTAAAGTTGTTTGGCATCACCAGTTTAACTTCTGGCACAGTCTGAGATAGGCCACACAGCTTATCTACTTGCAAACTGCAGTCCTTGAAATGTAAGCTGGCAAAACAGGAATCCAGGTCTCTCCCTTTAGTAAACAGGCTAGAGGCAATTCTGGAGGCCCCAGACTTCAGTCCTGGACCACATTCTCTGAGGCAAACTTGTCTCTCATTGACACACAGCTTGGGGGTTTTAGGTACACTGACCCCTTTCAGTCTGGACTTTTAGCTCTGAGGAAATCACTTCTTTTCTCCCATTGGAAATTTTTAAATCGGTCTGCAGCACTGGCCATTCCAAAAGAGTCACTCAGGATGTCAGGCCGGGAAGAGGTAAAACAGGCCTCTCCCCAAATTCCCCAAGCTGAGAACAGAGCTTCCGCACAGAACAGAAGCTCAAGCCAGACTGACGGCTCAGTGGTTTCTTTCAACTAAAGGAAAAATGGAATTCAGTATCCGGTTGGCTGCCCAGGCTGTCAGTCACAGTTCCATTGTCCTGATTGATTGAAATGGGTGCCAAGCATACAGTTCACAGTTTCTCCCAGCAACCATAGTAAAAGGACCCATTAGGACCCCTTGAGTTCTGACTGGCCCAAAGCAGGGTTAGTGTATCAAAATGGCGGCTGTCCAAGTAAAATGTAAACAGTCCCAATCTCAAAGTTCATTTTAGACAGTTAAGATTTAGAAGTAAACAGTTACAGCATTCAATAGGGCTGCAACTACACTGGTAAGTGACTATACAATGGAACTCATAGGAGGGCTGCCTGGCCAGTTGGGAGCTTCGTTCTACCCGGACCCAGCACAGGCTATATACTGCAGAGGCAGGGCTGACCCTCTCAAAGGCACAATGCAGCAACATGGATTCACACACATGTGCAGGAACCAGGAGTACAATGATACTTTACATCTGGATCTGCACTTAAATCACAGGATGCTTGCCAGTCTCTTTCAGACAGAGCACCAGCTGGAACCTTTCCAGGCAGGGAAAACCGCAGTGTCCAAGGAGATGACCCAAGGTAAGCCCGCCAGTTTGGGGGGGTGGGGGTTACATAAGGAAAGCTGTATCGTGTAATGGTTGGCTGAAAACCTGGAGAATGGGATCCTGTGAAGTGAGCAAGTACAAAAGAGCAAGTGCAAAAGAGCGAGTGAAGAATAGTAATTATACCGTGGACCTCAGACACCGACCAATGAGAACGGTAGGCTGGCACCTTACCTCCATTGTAAATCCTGTGATAATCACCGCAAAAGGTGCCAGCCTGCTGCATCTCTGACAAATCATCCAACCTGGGAAATTCAAACTGCAGACCCGCCATGTTGGAATGCTTGCTAAGCGGCTGTCTCCGACTCCCATCACGTCCAACTCACCAAAGCACATAGCATGACTAGCACAAACCCCCAAGAAAGTGAATCCACATTTAAAAAAGAAACAAAAACAGACCAGCATGGATTTCACCGTAACCACCAAAAGTGCATCCACCTCATCTCAGTCTCTGTCTCCACTCCCATGCGGTCTGCCCTTCATCATGCCATGAGACTCCCACTCTACATTAGCTCTGTTTCCGGTCCACTCAGTGTCTCACCTCATTAATGTAGCAGCCTCCATTTAAAAAATATATATATATATATTGAAGGAAAACGCAACCCCGGTCACTTCCTACTGCTTCGTAGAACACAGAAGAAGTTCGCACCACAAACCTAACCAAAACCACACGCTGTGCTGTGCGACGGCAGCCCATTAGTGCAACATACATAAACAGAAACTTTCCACCTAGCAACGGAGAACTCTTTTTTCTCATGGCATAAGAAAATTAATAAAAATAATAAAAACTCTAAAAAAACTTTTATTAAACTTTATTTTTTTGTCATAAAAAGATAGAAACAACAAGGTATAATCACAATAAGCCACTCGGGATGTGTGAGTTATCGAGAGTTACCACGGCTGGCGAGGATTTACCCACTCGACTGCGCCTCCTGGGCAAACCCACTCCAGCTGTGGTAAATCCCCGATAACCCACACACCCTTCTGTGGCTTATTGCTTAAGTGGCATTTTAGCGACCTGGTTTTCATAGCGTGTTGTTGTTTCAGCAATGTAGACAGGGAGTTGTTGAATAATTTAGGCAGTGATGGATGTGGTCAGATCTGTGTAGGCAGTGTAGCACAGAGGCTAGAGCCTCTGCCTAGAAGCTCTATTGCTACAGTTGGCAGACCTGGGTTTGACTCTTGCTATGCCTGTTTTTTTTTTGTATTAATGTTGTGCCCACTTTCACCCTCTCAACTTCGTCCCCTCCCCCCCAGTTGCATTCCCACCAGAGTGGGAACAGTTTATCTGCCTCCCAACATACACCCCTTCCCTAGTTGTGCCCCCTTTAGAATATCCCTCCTAAGTTTCTCCCTATCCTAAGTTGGGTACAACCTGGAGTTGATTATGTATTTTAGATGGGTGCAGGGGAAGCAGTTTTTGGCTTGGTTTTAGTCCTTATGGAACTCGCTGTTATGTGCACTTGGTATTTTGGAGTCATGGTTTTGTATGCACTGTTTTTTTTCATGCTGTTTTGACATGGAACCTGAAGAACTAGGGTTTGAATCCCAGAGCTACCACTAGTCTACTGTGTAACCATGAACAAGTCACCTAACTTCCCTTTGTTTCAAGGACACACACACCTGGAAACAAGCTTCAGCTTGGTGTATTTCTCCTGGTCAAAAACTGTAAAAAAGGAAAGCAGTGTGACTTAGCTGAATGGAATTTGGAAGTTATTCAAGCCAGTGGCATCCAGGAATGTCATGGAAGTGACACATGTGTACTCCAGGGAATAGAGGGTGAGACAACCAGCTCCTGTAGCTGCCCAGACTGAAAAATCATTGAGTGGCAGTGATGTAGTGGTACAAAGGTGTTGCTATGTTGGACCTTATGGCAAGGGTCAGGGTACATGCCTGGTAGTATGTGGCGTCAGGAAAGGTAGTTCAGGGATCCATGGTAACAAACCTGGAACACAACATGAATGAGTGAGTATTAGCAAATCTCTCTGCCATGAGCACTGCAGAATTAAACCATATGCATTTGTCTGAGATGGGGAGAGAAAACCCCACCATGGAGAGCAGACGCCACCAGAAAAATAATATTAAAAATGTAACACAATTTGTTAGTCAAATTTAATTAAAAAATAGGCAATGGACCCATACAATTTGCTTATCTATGTACTCCCTTGTTTTTGCTTTCGGCACAGACCACTTTTACTATGGCAGGCAGGCCCCTCCTTTTAGGCCTCCCCAGCTCACTTAACAACAAATCCTAGCTGGTCCAAAATGCTGCAGCCCATCTCAATAATGCCAGCAAGATCACACTGCACTAGTATTGTATGACCTTGACAGACTTCATGTCACATAGCACTTATAGTACAGAGTATGCTTAAAGTTGAACCAGCATAATATTTTGTGGTGATTTGCATATACAGCCCATGATGCTTTGCATTATGGGGTATGTCTGATTTTGTACTTATAGTACAGAACTGCTCTTCTAATTGGTCTTTAAATCTGTCCATGACTTGGCCTTCTCCTGACAGGGTCTCCCTGACTGGAACATTCCGTATGTACCCCATGCTCCCTTTGGTCCTCCTCTAACAGCTAGTTTCTCTCTACTCCAGCCAGTAACCTCTCCACAGTTGCAGGCAAGCATTATCTGATAATGACTCAGTTCCTTGTACTCGATTCTTATACTAGATTTTAGGAGCAAAAAACGGCAAGCAGCCCATGTAAACTGTGCCCCCAACACATCACACACACACACACACACACACACACATATACACACTATATCAGTGCTAGTATTTAACATTTTGATTTGTATTCTTATCCAGCTGCTTTTTGAGCTTGTTTTTGTTTTTACTATCCACAACATCCAATGGAAGGCTATTCCACACTCCAATTACCCTCTGAGTGAAAAAGTACTTCCTTCTCTGTTTTCACTCTACTGCCTTTAGTTGAAGTGGATGTCCCCTTGTTTCTTTAAGATCATGTTTAAATTCCATGTCTAATGTAACCATTAATTCTATATCATTCACTATATCAAGCAAGAATAGTAAATCCCCTCTAATTCGATGAGCTTCCACTGTAACTAGTTTAGTTTTATCCAAGCGATTCGTATAGTCAATGTTACCCATCCCTTAATAGACTTTGTAACACATCTCTGCACTCTCTCAATATCGGTGATATATTTTCTTTTGTATGGGGCCCAAACCTGAGAACCATAATTAAAATTTGGATGCACATAAGCCCTGTACAGGGGCACAATTACCTCGCTGTCCCTGCTCTTAATACTTCTAATGTTCCACCAAGTTTTAACTGCTTTAGCAATTACATTGTTGCATTATAAGTCCAAACTAAGTTTGTGATCTACGAGTATACCAAGATTCCTTTCTGTCTCAGTTGCCTGAAGCATAGCACCCATGAATTTGTAGGTATGCTTGGGATTGTTCTTTCCAAAATGCATTTATCCATGCTAAAGGACATGCCCCAAATATTTGCCCATTTATTAATTTTATTTAAATCTAATTGGATTGCTTCGCATTCTTCTTTTGTACCACACACTCCACCTAGTTTGGTGTTATCTGTGTATTTACGACACCAGTTAGTAAGTTCTAAATGTAAATCAGAAATGAAGATGTTAAACAATGCGAAGCCCAACACCAAACCTTGAGGTACTTCCCACTGGAAGATGCATACCCCTTTAATACCACTGTCATAGAAACATTGAAGTTGACGGCAGAAGGAGACTGCTAGGTCCATCTAGTCTGCCCATTTGTTTTACACATATTTTGACACTCTAGTTGCCCTTTGTAGTCAGGGCTCCCTTGTGTCTATCCCATGCATTCTTGATCCCCCCACTGTGTTGACCTCCACAACTTCTTGGGCAGGCTGTTCCAAGCATCCACCACTCTTTCTGTGAGGAAAAACTTCCTAGTGTTAGTAGAGAACCTCCCTCCTTGCAGCCTGAGGTCATGTCCCCTGGTCCTGGAGCCCTTCTTGAAGTGAAAAAGTTCTTGTGCCTGTACCTTGTTAATGCCTTTTATGTACTTGAATGTTTCAATCATGTCCCTTTCTCTCTCTCTCTTCTCTCGTCTAGGAGTACATATTCAGTTCCCCAAGTCTTTCCTCGTAGGACATGTGCTGCAGACCCTGAATCATTTTTGTCGCGTTCCTCTGTACTGTTTCCACCCGGTCAATGTCGTTTGTGAGGTGAGGCCTCCAGAATTGGACTCTGTATTCCAGATGAGGCCTGACCAGCGATCTATACAGTGGTAGTACCACCTCTCTCCTCCTGCTCGTAATTCCCCTCCCAATGCAGCCCAGCATTCTGTTGGCCTTCAATATTGCCTTTTTACACTGCTTACTAACCTTCAAGTCATCTGATATTATGATTCCCAGATCTCGTTCCTGGTTTGAGGCCACCAATCTTTTGCCTCCTAGGTAATACTCCTTTCTTGGATTTTTTCTTTCCTATGTACATGACCCTGCACTTTTTGGCGTTAAATCTCAGCTGCCACATTCCAGTGCATTCTTCTAGTTTCTTGAGGTCAGCTTCCATCTTGCTCACTCCTTCTGAGGTGTCCACCCTGTTACATATCTTGGTGTCATCTGTGAACAGACACACTTTCCCTACCAGTCTGTCCATGATGTCTGCTATAAAAACATTGAAGAGCAGATGCCCTGGCACTGAGCCCTTGGGTACCCTGCTGGTCACCCTGCCTTCTGTTGATTACATTCCATTAACCTGTACCCTCTGGGTTCTGCCTTGCAACCAGTTTTGTACCCATCTGTCTACTTCTGGACCAACCCCTGTTTGGTCAAGCTTCTTTATCAGTCTTCTGTGTGGAACCGAGTCAAAGGCCGTACTAAAATCTAGGTAGACCACATCTACTGCCCCACCGTCGTCCACTATTTTTGTAGCGTAGTCAAAAAACTCGAGCAGATTTGTCTGGCATGACGTACCCACTGTAAAACCATGTTATTTAGGGTCTTGATGGCTGCTAGTTTCAAGGAATGCTACAGTATGATCTTCTGTTTGAGTAGTGTCTCCATTAGTTTCCCTACTATATATGTGAAGCTCACTGGTATGTAATTACTAGCCTCTTCGCAACTGCCTGATTTGTGAAGTGGAACCACTATTGCCTTTTTGCAGTCTTCGGGTACCACACCGCTCTTCAAGGATTTCATGAATAGAAGTGCCAGTGGGGCTGCTAATTCTGCCCCCAGGTCCGTAAGGATTCTGTGGTGCATCTCGTCTGGTTCCCTGGCTTTGTCTGCTTTTAGTCTCAGTCTCAGTCTCAGTCAGTCTCTCTCTCTCTCTCTCATGCCTGTCACTCCACTGCTCAGTCCTGACTGATGCCAATGTAGAGGAACTCAAGACAGAGAGAGACACAGATGACACTCTGCGCTCAGTCCCCGGAGGTCCATGGGGGGGAGACAAGACAGTGGCAAGGGGAAAATAATTATAACATGTCATGTTGCTGGATACATTGCTTATATGTTGTGTTGCTGGAAACATTAACTCACGACAACATGACACTGTCACTACTGATAACATGGGGTAGGATACTTAACAGAAGTGATTGCTACAGGTTGATCACTTGCTTAGCGACTGTATCAATGGCTTCCTGTCAGACTGCATTTCGAGCAGAATAACGAGAGCCACACCACTGACTGATCTGTGCTGAAAGCCACTTCACAACTTGCTGTGTGTGTATGGTGAATTAATGAACGGTCAGGTGAAGGTCCTGTACCAATCACTTCTGTTAATTCTCCTACCCTATGTTATAATAGGAAAATGTTTCAAATCTTGTTGTTGGGGGCAGTATAATTAGTGTAGTAACACAGTTTTGGGACAGAGTACATTAATGCTGTATAACCAGCCGCTTCTGGTATGTTTTAGCCATGAGGGGTAACACACTCTTGGTGTCCAGATATTGCAGTATAAACAAACACCTAGCCACATTTTATTTCTCGCATAATGCACATGACTTACATATTGCACATTAATTTACCTGCACTATATTCTCCTTGCTGGACCAAGCTATTGTATGGTGTTGTGTGACACACTGTAAGAAAGAGACCATGTAACAATATATTCCATTTAATTCTTATCCTATACACAATAAGGAATCTGGGTTTTTTTTCTGTATATCTATGGTGATATAAAATGTATACATAGAAATACAGAAACATGGAAGTTGTCAGCAGAAAAAGGTGCAGCAGCCCATCAAGTCTGCCCAGCTCTACCCATCATGTCTTGATCATGAGGATCCTAGTGGCCCTTCACTCCTCTCCCCTCCCCCTTTTGCCTTAGCCCCATATGTCTGCCCAACTCATGTTTAAAACACACCCTTACTTCACCCAGACTAACTCCCTTGGTAGTTCCCCCAACCACCACCACCACCAAGCTCCCTGTGAAGAAATGCTTTTTGACCTCCCACCACCAGTTTGTTAAATACTGCAATCCAGGTTTTGTTTATTGGAACTGTATGTCTGAGCTCCTCTTAAATGTGTAACTTCTAAATGTATTCATAGCACTAGATGTATTTTATAGGGATGTCATTAAATATAAACATCAGTTTAATGGTCCTGTGCAACCTTACTTGTTGCAAATAAAACGTAATTGATGATGATAGATATTTTTTCATTATTTTCTTAATCTGTTGCTTTACTTGGCCCACCATGATACACACAATGTAAGCTTTTGGGGGCTTTATTTTCAAAGCCCAAATGTTGACTCAAAGAGCCTTCATCAAACAGAATTGATACAAGTGGATCCTTGTGTCAAACATTTCACCAAGCCCAATTTTCTAATGTACGCTGCATCCAACACTGGACTCCTTGTGCCAAACTGGCCCTGTGTCAGTGCTGCACCCAACATGGGGTGAGTCATGGTGCTAGGGAGTTTGTGCCATGGCGGGGCTATCATATCCCCTAATATGGGATTCTGGAAGCTGCCTCCATGGATGCATGGAGCCTGCCATTAGACCAGCTCAGAGCTGGTCTAACCTGCTGTCCACCAATGCTGCAGCCTTGGCTGGGTGGAGGGGTGACTTTGTGGCCCCCTGGGGAAGGCACCCATACATCAGCAGACACCTGCTAGACCACTGCTGGAGTGGCTGGTGGTCCATGGCAGGTCAGACTCCAAACCCCCCACCCCATGGCAGTGCTGTCCATGATGTCCCTCTTTTGCCCAGTCAGGGCAGTTGTCAAACCTCTCTCCCCAGCCTGACCTATCCCACCCCCCAGAGAGCCTGGGTGAGCCTAAGACAATCCACCAGCCACCAGGGTGACTGACCGGTAGGTCACTATCACTGTCACGGGTGCTGCAAGTCCATCCTATGGCTTGCGCATTCTCATCAGTTGCACCAAGTCTTCACTCTAGCTGTCATCTTGTGACAAACCCAGGGACTTTGGTGCTGGGACCCTTCTTTTTTATAAAATCGGGTCAGGGTCCCAGGTGCACCAGAGTTTTCTACAGGCAGCGGATCAAAGCAGGTCTCGGCACTGTTAGAAAATCAAGCCCTTGGTGTTTAATTCAATTCTTGGACATCTGAGTAGAATTGTCTTTGTTGTTATGGTGCACAGCTCTCTCGATATTTGCATTGTATCAATTCGATGAGGGTACTGTGAGGACTGTAAAAATTTAATTTTGTAAGCGGGCACAGCATTCGTTATACAAAGACAAACAAGGCAATGAAAGGCCATGTTGTTACTTGACGAAAAAATAACTTTAAAAATGTTAAACATTTTTTAAACATAGGTACAATTTGAAAGCTATACTAGTACTGCAAATGAAATGGCATGAAGGATGAAATATTTTACAATAACGAAGTACAAAGTAGTTGCAAGTGTTGCAGGGAGAACTTTCACTGCTGATTTGAAACTGATAAATCATGGCAATAAATTCTGCTCTAATACCACAAGACCAATTCAAAACCATAGAAACTTTAAATAGCTCAGCAGAAAAGGACAGCTTGGCCAACCCAGTCTGCCAAAGAAACATTTACTGCTGCTTATTACACATTCCCTTGGACAACGTTGTTCTCTGTCCCCAAGTTAAAATGAACCAACAATCTATTGCTTTGCGGGTCCGTGCTTTTACTATGTGTACTATCCAGCCAGAGCTAATCAACCAATATATGTTGATCTAACTTGCTGATGTTTGAATTAAACCAGGGAACTTAAGATCATCAACCAAATGTTTTCTCAATGAGCCACTGTATTTCAGATATACAATGGCTTGAGTTATTTATGAGTTCCTATTACTGCAGAAGGGCAAGGCAATTCTTACATTTCATTTTTCATTTAATATTATAAATGATATGATATGAAATGATATGGTTCAGTGTTGTTTTGTATAGGCATCTAAATACTTCCAGATGCTGTTGTACCACAGTAGTGATGTTAGCATCCTGTTGTACCACAGTACAGTAGCTAGGGTGCTCCACACCATGGGATTAAATCAGTGGTTGAAAAACTGGTGTGGAGCTCAGGGATTTGGCTTCAGTGGGGACTGGGGTCCACCTGGAGTGATGCAAGCCTATACTGGCAAGATGGGCTGCATCTGACCAGGAGGAGAACCAGGATCCTAGGTGATAGTTTTAAATGCTTCATTGGCAAGTATTTAAACTTATCAAGGGGGGAGACACTGGAAAGGAGCAGGGAAATCCTAGCCCCCCCAAAAAGTCACGGTAATAAGTGCAGTAAGCACCAACATAGAGATGTCAATAGGGAGAAGGGCAGGGGTAAATGGGGAAAGTGACAAAGGCAAGAAGGACAGGGATGGCCAAAAAGGAGTAAGGCCATCAGGAAATGGAGGGTAATGAGTACCAACGCCCATAGCCTGGGCAACAAGCTCCCTGAACTGGTGGCCTTGATGGAAGAGGGATGCCTGGATATCGTAGCAGTCACAGAAACATGGTACACAGAGAATCATGACTGGGATGTTAACATACCAGGGTACATAACCTACAGGAGAGACAGGAAGGGGAGAAGAGGGGGAAGAGTAGCTCTCTATATAAAGGAAGGGATAAAAGCAACTGAACAAAAAAGTAAACAGAGAGGAGAGGAGGCACTGTGGGTCACCTTGGAGACTGGAAGTGGCACCACAATCCACACAGGGGTTGTATACAGACCCCCATGTCAGGGGGAGGGAATGGATAAGGATATGATAGAAGGCATTCTTAGGATGGCAGAGAAAGGGGAGATATTGTTGATGGGAGACCTGAATATGCCAGATGTTAACTGCAGCACACTTGCTGCAGCCACATCCAAGAGCAGGGCTATTCTCGATGCCCTACAGGTGGCATGCCTCAGACAGCTAGTTTCAGAACCCACTCATGAGGGAGCAATCTTAGACCTCATACTCTCAAATGGGGACAGTGAGAGGATGTCAGATCTAGAAGTGGGTAGCCATCTGGGAACAAGTGACCATCAAACAGTGTGGTTCATGTTAAACTCAGCTACATAGTCAAGCCATACAAAAGTGAGGGCACTGGACTTCAGGAGGGCTGACTTTGGCAAGATGGGAGAGTGCCTCAGAAAAGCACTAGCAAACAGGCTAGAAGGAGGGGTGGAGCAACAATGGGGAATCATCAAAACTGCCATCACAGAGGCAACAAGCCTTTGTGTGAAGCAAATAAATAAATCAAAATGAAAGAAAAAGCCACTATGGTTCTCAAAAGAGGTCACGGGGAAAGTCAGGGAGAAAAAGATAGCATTCAGGAAGTATAAGGAAACACAGAAGGAGCAGGACAGAGAGCTGTACCAGTTAAGGCAAAAGGAAGCAGGGAGGGAAATCAGAATAGCAAAGGCCCAAACTGAGGAAAGGAAAGGATAGCCAACTCGGTTAAGAAGGGGGATAAAACCTTTTATAGGTACATCAGGGAGCGTAGAAAGACAAAGGGAGGGGTAGTGAGGCTGAATAGAATGAACGGTGGGTGGGCAGAGGGGGAAAGTGAAAAAGCAGGGATACTGAATAAATATTTATGCTCAGTATTCACAAAAGAGGAGGAGGAGGTGCCTAATTCAATTAACAAAAGCACTCTGGACAGGGGGGTCGATCCCAGTCCTTTCAGAGAAGAAAGGGTTCTGAAAGAACTCCTAAAACTGAAGGTGTACAAAGTAATGGGGCCTGATGGAATTCACCCCAGAATTCTAAAAGAATTAAGGGGAGAACTAGTGAAACCACTGACTACCCTTTTTAACAAATCATGGGA
This sequence comes from Neoceratodus forsteri, assembly GCA_016271365.2. Classification (NCBI taxonomy): domain Eukaryota; kingdom Metazoa; phylum Chordata; order Ceratodontiformes; family Ceratodontidae; genus Neoceratodus; species Neoceratodus forsteri. The sequence goes on along the minus strand of CM028129.1, from coordinate 1,010,335,549 downwards.
GGATGGTGTGATACCCGAGGACTGGAGGAAGGCGGATGTGATTCCCCTTCACAAAAGAGGAACCAAGACAGAGGCAGGAAACTACAGACCTGTCAGTTTGACCACAATGGCAGGGAAAGTGATGGAATCACTTCTGAAGGAAAGAATTGTTGAGTAGTTGAGTGGGGCACAGGACCCAAGGCAGCATGGGTTCACAGCGGGAAGGTCATGCCAGATGAATCTAATTGATTTCTTTGACTGGGTGACCAAAGTAGTAGACCAGGGAGGGGCTGTGGACATAGCCTACCTAGACTTTAGCAAGGCATTTGACATAGTCCCATACAAAAGATTAATAGTCAAATTAACCAGCCTGGGAGTGGGTCCCAGGGTGGTAGCCTGGGTAAAACATTGGCTGGACAACAGGACACAGAAGGTAATTGTAAATGGAGTCCACTCTGAAGAAAGAGGGGTTATTAGTGGAGTACCGTGAGGGTTCAGCACTGGGTCCGTCCTTTAATGTCTTATAAGTGACATTGCAGAGGGACTGAAGGAAAGGTATGTCTCTTTGCAGAAGACACAAAGATCTGCAACAGAGTTGATACACAAGGAGGCGTGGAAAGGATGAGAAGGACTTGGCAAGGTTGAGGAATGGTTGAAGTATGGCAGCTTGGATTCAATGCAAAGAAGTGCAAAATAATGCACCTGGGAAACAAAAACCCAGGGGAAGAATACACAATGGGGGGGAGGTAGTAACAAAACCAAAAAAGGAATGGGACCCTGGGGTTAATCATATCGGATGACCTTAAGGTTAGCAAGCAATGTGAGAAGGCAGTAGGGAGAGCTGGGGGTATACTGGGATGTATAGGGAGAGGCATCACCAGCAGAAAACAGGAAGTTTTTATCCCTCTGTACAGAAAGTTGGTGAGACCCCATCTGGAGTACTGCATCCAGTTCTGGAAGCCCCATCTCCACAAGAACATAGACAGGATAGAGACAGTTCAGAGGAGGGCAACTAGAATGGTGCAGGGTCTGCAAGAGAAGCCATATTAGGAGAGACAAAAAGAGCTTAATATGTATACCCTTGAGGAATGAGGGAGAAGGGGGACATGAAAGAAATGTTTGAGTACCTCAGTGGAATCAACAAAGTCCAAGAAGGTAGCATCTTTCAGAAAAAGAGACGTGCAAGAACAAGGGGACACAATTTAAAGATAGAGGGTGGGTGGTTCAGGGGCAATGTGAGGAAGTATTTTTTTCACAGAGAGGGTAGTGGATGCATGGAACAGCCTTCCTGAGGAGGTCATAGAGTCAAAAACTGTGGGAGAATTCAAGAATACATGGGACAGACATAAGGCAATTCTTCTGGGGGTAGGAAGAAATAGGCTGTTGGTTAACTAGGATCTGCGGCTTATCCCGTAGGTAGGGAAATGGGCAGACTAGGTGGGCCAACTGGTCCTTATCTGCCGTCAAAGTCTATGTTTCTATGTCACTGCTGTGGTACAACAGCATCGAATTCCATGTCTAGTAGTATTCTTCATGCTTACCTACACTACAGATTTCTGGTAACAAAGATGTCAGCAAAACTAAAAACTCCCTAAGCAAACTGTTTGTTGAAATATCAACTATCCATGCTCACTCCTCCAGGGACATGTAATTGCTACCATTGTACACCTGTTGTAATCTGACGAAGTATCCTTTGTACACTGCTCTCTAGACAAAACATCCTGTAATGCTAAAACATCCAACTTTACATGTACATTATTGTTACATGTGTCCACTACTGCATGTAACCCCCCTACAAATGGGGGTTCCTAAAAGCCTTCACAGAGCTTGCCTAAGTGCTCCCTGCCTAACTGGTGTTCGGCGTAATGCCGCCAAATGCGGACGTTGTGAGTGCCTTTAGAGCCTCCGGTACTGCCTCTTTAAGAACTGCCTGTTTGCAAGTTTTATTAGTTTGCAAGGGGGGACTGTGGGTTTACTGCTTGAATCCCACTCGAGCTGCCGTTTAAATCGCTCCACTGCTGTAGTTGCTAAGAGCGCAGAAGGAGCCTATTTGAAGGATGTAACTGTTGGCTGGGAAATACATAGCGTAACAGCGAACATGTAGTTTGTTTAATCTGTCTTATTTACAGCTGGGAATCTGTGTGGTTGGTCCCTCCATTTTGGACCTGGACTGCTGAGATGGGCCAATTGGAGAGGGGGGACTTTAAAATGGAAATTGCTTGAGCCAACCAGAACTTGGACTCCCACTGGGAGCCTGCCTGAAGAGGCATATGTGGCAGGTGCTCCTGGGAATTGTAGTTTGGACCCTGGCGCTTTTTTTGCACCAATAGAGGGCGTATGAGGTGACTGACAGAACAAAGCAGCCAACCGGAGCTCTGTGGAGCAAGAGGAAACTGCCCTGCAACTGTCCTGGAGGGGCAGAGTCGTTGGTGATCATGAAAGGAGAAGGAGCTCTGGCTCCTGCACTGTGCAAGTCTTCACGAGGGAAGCGCGTGTGTTAGGCCAAGAAGGCGGACAACTATATCGCCAGTAGAGCAAGCGGACAAGATCCATGAGGAGTGCAGGCAGAGGAGGCTGTGCGAATACAGCTACCTACCAGGCTCACCCTGTAGAGGACTGGAGAATCTGCCGAATCACTCTCAGTCTGTTAGGACAAGTGAGGCTGCGTTGTTCACCCGGTTTGATCAGTGAAAGCAATCGGGAGTTTGGAGCAGCTGCCTGGTATGGTACCCCTCTGTGTTACATATAAATGTGTGGAGCAGCGTCTGGATCACAGGTCAAGTTCTGCAGTGGTGTGACAGGGATCTTTCTGCAGGAGTCGTGAGTACTAAATAGGGCAGCTCCCTGTCAGATGTTCCTTCTGAGGGAAAGATTTGTCTGGTTGTTTCAGTGGTTGCATGAATTGTGCTTGCGGGCTCTTATAAATCAAATCTAGGTACCAAATGCTTGTTTTCTCATCAGGGCCCCAACCAGCTGCACTGAATAGGCCAGCCTTGTAAGGCCTGGGTACCCAAAGACAGTGACTGACAGGTTTGGCCTGTGCACAGTGTCCTGTATAGTAGAAGTGTTGAGCTAATCAACCTGATCTCCCCCATCCTTGTTACTTCCCCCTTAACAAATCAGATTTGTTGTTGCAAGGTATACCGTTTGAACTGTATGTTTGTGCTACCCATTTGTGTGTGGGTTATTGTATAACTGCATCTTATTTTACAGGGGGTCCTCAGTACCAAGTTGGCCATCCCGACCTGGGGGTAAGTGTAAGTCATAACGATAGTGTGGGAATTGCTGGTGAGTCACTAGTGGGAAGAAAGGGGGGTTGCAGTGACCCAGAGGGCTGTGACCGGGTCGTATTTGACTGTTCCAAGCCCGACCTCTGGGTGGAGGCACCCGCCATCAGATCCAGGCCCCTCAACCTGTTATTGGCCGAGCAGGCAGGGGTAGTAGCCCTTGAGATTGCACCACCAAGGGGTTACATGCATATTTGTATATTTTTATTGGGTGTACTGTACCTGACTCTAAACTCTTTGAAAATAAGCACATGTCTAAAGGGTTTTATGTGAAATAAAAACTATAACTAGAAACTAAATGTTGTCAAGACATGTATCTGTTACTTCAATTGCATTAAATGTTTTTAATCTTATCCTGTTGTTTGTTGTTTTCTGTTTATTTGACCACAGTTCTAGACAGAATAGAATGAAGGTAAAAGAATTAAAACAAACGTAAACTGTACAAAATAATTTATGGGCAAACATACACAACAAGGCTAATGCTTCCATATCAGGGTGAGATGACATCATAGAGACTGCTTGAGCTTCGCTCTCAAGGTCTATGATGTCATGTCACCCTTTGATTCTATCTGGCCACAAATGTCAACAAAGCGGCCTCTATTTTTCCTGACACCCTAAACAGTATCATCAATAAACACGCCTATGAAAACATGTAGAACCAGGAAGCACTCCTGCCTGTGGTTCAATGCTGACCTGAAAATTGCTCTAAATAAAGGGGACAAATTATGGGCCACAGCAAGGCAGACCAAACACCCGTTGGATTGGGCAGCTTATAGGGCTAGTCAGAACAAATGCACCAAATTGATTAGATCTGCTAAGGCAAACTACTACTTATCAGCCTTCAAATCGGCAACAGGTAAATCCGTCAAGTTTTTTGAGGGTTATAGGGTCAGCAGAGCTTTATCAGAACCTGTTCCTATCACTAGCGGTGCCTTCAGGGATCTGTTCTGGGCCCTATCCTATTTTCTCTTTTTATCAATGAAATAAATCATCCTCTACGCTACCTGACAAGATTGCCCACCAGGGTATGATGATGATGATGATGACATGTTTTATTTTTAACCAGGAACAAAATCTAGGGACAAGTCCCTGTTTACAAATAATGCTCTGTACATAGACATTTAACATTAACAAATACAATTGTATAAATCATACACAATTATAGATATTAAAGGTAATGTTGCACAAAAAACATGGGGTACAATAAATTAAGAAAAAACTTGACAAGTACAACCTTTATAGTAGTGTTTAATCAACTCCAGTTAAAATGTGCGGGCTGCATCCTTCAGTTTTATATAGTTTGGAATATCATTCCATGTACGTGGGAAAGTAGGAATCAGTGCAATGACATTAACCGATAAGTCACAAATCTTGGATAGCTTCAATGTTCACTTCTCCACTGCAGGTCTAGCCTTCAACACCTTAAAAGCTGCTACCCTAAAATTAAGCCTACCTCAACCAACCCCTTCCCCCCATCAACCAACAATACTTTCACATTCTCCGCGATCCAGTATACACAAGTAGAAGACCTGCTACTGTACCTAGACACAAAAAAAGGCACTGGTGCTGATGGAATAGGACCTTTTATCCTCAGATCTGGGTTCATTACTTAACTGCTCCCATCTTGCACTTTTTCAATTTGCCAGTTACCTCCTGTGTTGTACCGGAGGCCTGAAAAATAGCACGTTCTTCACTTATTCAAATCAGGAGACCCAATGGATTTGAACAATTACTGACCAATTTCCCTACTACCCTTACTCTCAAAACTTTTAGAAAAACTAGTAAATGTTAAAGAAAGAGATTACCTTGACAGCTCATATTTACTGAATTCATCCCATCTGGCTTCAAGTGAGCTCACAGTACAACTACTGCCCTTGCCTTGGTCTCAAATGATTGACTCCTTGCCATGGACAAAAAAATAGATCTCAGGAGTTGTATTTCTGGACCTTAGTAAAGCATTCAACACAGGCGACCATGATTTACTCCTAGACAAGTTAAATTGTCATGGCATAGCTGGCCCAGCACTTAGACGATTCACTAGCTACCTGCCAGAAAGGATGCAGCAGGTAAAGACAAAAGGCTCACTCTCCCCACTCCTTCCTCTCACAAGGGGGGTACCACAAGGCTTGGTACTCAGACCTCTTCTGTTTATAATCTATATAAATTTCATCAGTACTAATGTGAACAAAGCAAAAATGCACTTATTCACAGATGATACTGTCCTCTAGTCCTCTATACCTCCAAATCCTTGAATGAAATCTATGTGGAACTTTAGGCTGAATTTGACCTCCTTCATCATAATCTATTACAGGCTAAACTCCTTCTAAATGCAGAAAAAACTAAGGTCATGTATTTCCACTCTAACTATCTTACCTCTTTCCCAAAAAATCTCTCCTTATTGCCTCCCATCAAAACCCTCCTCAGTGACAACCTAGAAGTTGCTGACAAATTTAGGTACCTGGGGTGTTTGTTGGACCACCACCTGTCTTTGTCAGCTCATATCGAATCTCTTGCAAAAAAGCTGAAGCAAAGAGTCAGCTTCTTCTTTAGGAACAAGTCCCTATTCTCTGTTGAAGCCAGGTTGAGATTGATACAAACCGTGGTCATTCCACTACTGGACTACACAGATGTGATATATATCTGATGCTCAGATAACCTGCTGCATTCACTCGGCATACTCTACCATAGGGCAACACACTTTGTCACAATTGTCCACCCTTCCACTCATCATTGAGATTTATATGCCTCTTTGGACTGGCCTTCTCTGTCCACTAGAGGACTTTTCCACTCTCATATGGCTTTACAAAGCCCTTCTGCTAAAACTTCAATCATACATATCAGGCCTTTTCATCACTCTGTTTGCCTCCATCCACTACAGAGCGACATTATGTTCGATGTCCTTAACTTTTGCTCCTGCTTTGGCAAACTGGTCATCAGCCATGCGCTCCCTGATGTTTGGAACAAAGCACAACTCACCCTGAAATTGCAAAATTTGGTACCCGTAAATATTTTCAAAAATTTAATCACCAGCAAATCACATGACTCCTGCACATGCCACAACCCTTGATGATTTTTGTCTATGCTGGTTCAGGTTGCCCTTGATTTATATTTAATTTTCAATATTTTGAGTCATCCTATAAAGGCAGTCCAATGCAACAAATTAGTAGTATAGGATGAACTCCACTGCACAGTCAATTTTCTTCAAGCAAAATAATACTTTTATTGTTATTCCATCCACACTAAAGCCTTGGGTGATAGTTTCATAGCTGACACTACTTCATCAGGCCCCAAAATGCAGTGTTGCTCTCTAAATTTAAAACATATAAAAACATTATGAAAATCAATCTTTTAAAATCTTAAACACAACTCGTGACTTTTCCTCCACCACCAATCTGCTAAGTAAATTCCAACAAGAGTCTCTTAAATTTCATTATTATTTCAGAGTTTTTTTATATATATTACCCATTTTATATTATATTCTCTACCATGTTCTCCCATTACAAGCTGCAGTTAGTGCTTTACTTCAATACAGGCATACCTTTGCTTGTAAAATCATGTAGTTTCTTTTTAAGGAATATGTGCTGATGTTTTCAGTTATGTCTCCAAAGGAGAAGATTTTTAGTTAGTCCTATAGGTGAAGAAATAGTTATTTTGTAATTTATACACCCTTACTTGTTAGAGAACTGTTTAATTCATTTGGAAATATTAAACTTCTTACTTTTTTTCTTATAATTCACATGCCACTCACTCGTGGCTCTCAGTCACACTCCTGTTCTCACTTTCTTAAAGCGTCTTACTCTCATGGAAACACAGAAACATAGACTTTGATGGCAGATAAGGACCACTTGGCCCACCTAGTCTGCCCATTTCTCTACCTACAGGATAAGCTGCAGATCCTATTTAAGCAACAGCCTATTTCTTCCTACCCCCCACAAAAATTTCCTCATGTCTGTCCCATGCATTCTTGAATTCTCCCACAGTTTTAGACCCCACAACCACCTCAGGAAGACTGTTCCATATGTCCACCACCCTCTCTGTGAAAAAAAACTTCCTCACATTGCCCCTGAGCCATCCCCCCTCTATCTTCAAATTGTGTCCCCTTGTTCTTGCACATCTCTTTTTCTGAAAGATGCTACCCTCTTGGACTTTGTTGATTCCACTGAGGTACTTGAAAGTTTCTATCATGTCCCCCCTCTCCCTCCTTTCCTCAAGAGGTATACATATTCAGCTCCTTTAGTCTCCTCATATGCCTTCTCTTGCAGACCCTACACCATTTTAGTTACCCTCCTCTGGACTGCCTCCATCCTGTTTATGTCCTTGCAGAGATGGGGTCTCCAGAACTGGATGCAGTACTCCAGATGGGGTCTCACCAACTGTCTGTACAGAGGGATAACAACTTCCTGTTTTCTGCTGGTGATGTCTCTCCCTATACATCCCAGTAGCCCCCCAGCCCTCCCTACTGCCTTCTCACATTGCTTGCTAACCTTTAGGTCATCTGATATGATTAACCCCAGTTCCCTTTCTATTTTTGTTGTTGTTACTACCTCTCCCCTCATTGTGTAATCGTCCCCTGGGTTTTTGTTTCCCAGGTGCATTATTTTGCACTTCTTTGCATTGAATCCAAGCTGCCATACTTCTGAACATTCCTCCAACCTTGTCAAGTCCCTTCTCATCCTTTCCACACCTCCTTGTGTATCAACCCTGTTGCCGATCTTTGTGTCTTCTGCAAAGAAGCATACTTTTCCATCCAGTCCCTATGCAATGTCACTTATAAAGACATTAAAAATGATTGGACCCAGTACTGAACCCTGCGGTACCTCGTTAGTAACCCCTCTTTTGTCAGAGTGGACTCCATTTACAATTACCTTCTGTGTTCTGTTGTCCATGCAATGTTTTATACAGGCTACCACCCTGGGACCCACTCCCAGGCTAGTTAATTTAACTATTAATATTTTGTGTGGGACTGTGTCAAATGCCTTGCTAAAGTCTAGGTAGGCTATGTCCACAGCCCCTCCCTGGTGTACTACTTTGGTCACTCAGTCAAATAAATCAATTAGATTCATCTGACATGACCTTCCCACTGTGAATCCATGCTGCCTTGGGTCCTGGTCCCCACTGGCCTCTGGGTACTCAACAATTCTTTCCTTCAGAAGTGATTCCATCACTTTCCCTGCCACTGTGGTCAAACTGACAGGTCTGTAGTTTCCTGTCTCTTCTCTTGCTCCCACTTTTGTGAAGGGGAATCACATCTGCCATCCTCCAGTCCTCAGGTACCACACCATCCTCCCATGATTTGTTAAAAAGGGTAGTCTGTGTTGTCACTAGTTCTTGCCTTAATTCTTTTAGAATTCTGGGGTGAATTCCATCAAGCCCCCTTGCTTTGTCCACCTTCAGTTTTAGGAGTTCTTTCAGAACCCTTTCTTCTCTGAAAGGACTGGGACCGACCCCCCTATCCAGAGTGCTTCTTTGGATTAGGCACCTCCGGCCATCCTCTTTTGTGAATACTGAGCAGAAGTGTTCGTTCAGTATCCCTGCTTTTTCACTGTCCCTCTCTGCCCACCCACCATCCATTCTATTCAGCCTCACTAGCCATCCCTTTGTCTTTCTACGCTCCCTGATATACCTATAAAAGGTTTTATCACCCTTCTTAACTGAGTTGGCTATCTTTTCCTCAGTTTTGGCCTTTGCTATTCTGACTACACTCCCTGCTTCCTTCTCCCTTAACTGGTACAGTTCTCTGTCCTGCTCCTTCTGTGTTTCCTTATACTTCTGGAATGCTATCTTTTTCTCCCTAACCTTCACCGCCACCTCTTTTGAGAACCATAGTGGGTTTTTTCTTTCATTTTGATTTGTTTATTTGCTTCACACAAAGGCTTGTTGCCTTTGTGATGGCAGTTTTGATGTTTACCCTTTGTTGCTCCACCCCTCCTTCTAGCCTGTTTGCTAGTGCTTTTCAAAGGCACTCTCCCATCTTGCCAAAGTCATCCCTCCTGAAGTCCAGAACCCCCACTTTTGTATGGCTTGACTCTGTAGCTAAGTTTATCACGAACCACACTGTTTGGTGGTCACTTTTTCCCAGATGGCTACCCACTTCTAGATCTGAGATCCTCTCACTGTCCCCATTTGAGAGTACAAGGTCTAAGATTGCTCCCTCACAAGTGGGTTCCAAAACTAACTGTCTGAGGCATGCCACCTGAAGGGCATTGAGAATGGCCCTGCTTTTGGATATGGCTGCAGCAAAGGTGCTCCTGTTAACATCTGGCATATTAAGGTCCCCCATCAACAGTATCTCCCCTTTCTCTGCCATCCTAAGGATGCCTTCTATCATATCCTTGTCCATTCCTTCCCCCTGACCTGGGGGTCTGTATATAACCCCTGTGCAGATTCTGGTGCCATTTCCAGTCTCTAAGGTGACCCACAGTGCCTCCTCTCCTCCCTGTTTACTCTTTTGTTCAGTTGCTTTTATCTCTTCCCTTACATAGAGAGCTACTCCACCCCCTCTTCTCCCCTCCCTGTCTCTCCTGTAGGTTGTGTACCCTGGTATGTTAACATCCCAGTCATGGTTCTCTGTGTACCATGTTTCTGTGACTGCTAAAATGTCCTGGCATCCCTCTTCCATCAAGGCCACCAGTTCAGGGAGCTTGTTGCCCAGACTATGGGCATTGGTACTCATTACCCTCCATTTCTTGATGGCCTTACCCCTTTTTGTCCCATCCCTGTAATTATTACGTTTGTCATTTTCTCCATTTACCCCCTGCCCTTCTCCCTACTGACATCTCTATCTTGGTGTTTACCTCACTTAGTACCCTGATTTTTTTTTGGGGGGTGAGGATTTCCCTGCCCCTCACCAGTGCCTCCCACCTTGGCTAGTTTAAATGCTTGCCAATGAAACATTTAAACCTATCACCTAGGATCCTGTTTTCCCTCCTGGACAAATGTAGACCATCACACCAGGTGGACCCCCAGTCCCCAAAGAAGCCAAATCCCTGACCTCTGCACCAGTTTTTCAACCATTGACTAAATCCCATGGTGTGGAGCACCCTAACTTCACCCATGCCATAAACAGGCGGCACTCCTGAGAAGGTTACCATGCATGCTACTTGTCTAAGGCCCCTCCTCAACTCCATAAACACTTTCTGCACTGCTCTGATCCCTTTCTTAGCCAGGTCATTTGTCCCTAGGTGGACAATGACATCCAGCTCCCTCGACTGTGCAGCTGCTCTGGCAATCCTGAGGATTCGCTCCCTGTCCCTCCAAGCCATGGCACCAGGCAGGCACCTTACCTCCCTCTCCCCTTCCTCCCCCAGTTCTACCTTCCTAACAATGGAGTCCCCCACCAGGAGTTGTTTCCTTCCCCTGTGGGGTCCCATGCCACCCTCCTGTGGGTCTCCTTTGTGGAGGTTCCCAGCATCCTCCTTGGTCTCCACTGTGGATGCCTCCATAGAGGAACTACACTTTGCCAGAATGGCATATGAATTGTGGAGAGGTACAAGTGGAGGGATGCACCTCTGTTCCACCACCTTCACCCTCCCTGAGCCCACTGTGGTCCAACCACTCCTCTTTCTTGGCAACCTCTGAGGCAACAGCAGTGGCCCTGGTGGTCCCTGGGTGGGACAGGAGGTCAAATCCTGGCCAACTCAGCCTGGAGATGAGCAACCTCCTCTCTCAGCCCAGAGAGGTGCCTGCAGATGGGACAACACTGCATCCTCCAGAACATCTCCCAGAAGACTGCTGCTCCACAGCCACTGCACTGCACCACTGCCATCATGTCTTATTTATGGCCCCCTAAATGTTGTTTGGAATACTTACTCTTTGCTCTGTTTGTTTATTTTTTTTCTCCCTACTTACTTACTGCCTCTGTGCCCTTTAAGTGCCTGATCTTCCTGTTCTGAGACAAGAAGTTCCTATATTTCTCAGTAGTCTCCTTACTTGCTCAGAGTCAGACCCCCAGCAGCTGGGGGGGATGGAGAGCTACTCTTGCCCTTCTAGGATGGTGAGTCTTTGATGGCTCTGTGATCACTCACTTCCTGCTCCCAAACAGGAAGTTCCTGTTGTCAGTCAAATCCTGTGCCTATAAAAATAGAACTGGTTTATGGTGGGGGGGGTGGAGGGAAGGGAAGAAGAGCAATATAGTCCCAGTAGAGAAGTTTAGTTATACCAGCATCTCCTTCCTACTGGTGCTCTCTGCCTGTTATCTGGCAGAAGATATCTAGGGCAGTGTTTAAATCTGGCTTTAACCTGGCTTCCTTCTAGCTAAGCCATTCCTCCTACTTTGCAAATCTTTCTACACTTAATTAATGGCACAGATAACAATTCTCTTCAGCCACCTGAGACAAGCACCTAGATAATTGCACAGATAAAAATTCACTTCAATTAACTCTGACAAACACACTAACTTGTTTTTACCCTAAATTGAAGGTCCCAGTAGTAGAATTCTAGTTTTTAGTCCCAGTAGAGAAGTTTAGTTATACCAGCAGCTCCTTCCTCATGGTGCTCTCTGCCTGTTCTCTGGCAGAAGCTATCTAGGGCAGTGTTTAAATATGGCTTTAACCTAGCTTCCTTCTAGCTAAGCCACTCCCCCTACTTTGCAAAACTTTCTACACTTACTTAATGGCACAGATAACAATTCCTTTCAGCCACCTGAGACAAGCACACAGGTAACTGCACAGATAACAATTCACTTCAACTAACTCTGACAAACACACTAACTCTTTTTTTACCCTAAATTGAAAGTCCCAATAGTCGATTTCTAGTTCTTAGTCCCAGTAGAGAAGTTTAGTTATACCAGCAGCTCCTTCCTCCTGGTGCTGTTTGTCTGTTCTCTAAATAAATGTTCATGCTAAATAAAACGATAATATGCAGTCTGTAAATACATCTGTTTTTATCACTGATCCCCTAAGTGGTTTTATCTCTTTTTTAACTTAAAAAAGCATTATTTTGACCCATTTAACTTTTTTCAGCACACTATTGATTCAGACTATGTTCCTTACCTCCGCTCTCCCAGTGCAGAAGCACCTGTAGCAGCAGAGCTTTGTTTATCTTGCATCTCTGTGGATTAAGTAAAGCAAATCATTTCTTAGTATTCCCTGTTTCCTCCTCAATTATTTATTTTAAGCATTTTTGAACTCATTCTCTAGTAATATGTTAAATAATCAACTCACCAACTTGTAAAGCTCAGCCGTCTTCTTTGATGGGAGGAGCAGCTGAACATTCACACATACATGGTTTAAATAGGAGGAAGTATGGCACAGTGATTTAAGGCTCTGAGCTGCAAATCTGGAGACCTGGCTTTGAATCCCACAGCCCCCACTTGCATACTGTGTGACCCTAAGAAAATCACTTAACTTCCTTGTGCTCCCAGGTTGCACCTGTAAACAAGCTTTCAGCTTAGTGTGTCTTACCTGGTTAAATAATTGGAATTAAAAAAAATACCACGAGAGTGGTGGGGGGAACAAGACATCACTCCTGACATCACCACCCTCCTGCCCAGGGGTGTTGCCTGTGTTCTCTGTTGGATTATGAGAACCTGTACTCCTCCAGTGGCTGAGTGGTAAAGGAGCTGGCAGGTCACACTCAGCACTGGAAGAAGAAACTGGCAGTTCACCACTCCCACCCTCAGCTGTTTGCCGAAACAAAAAAAAATGTTTCCTTATTCTCATGTTATTATTTTTGTATTTTATCTCTAAAGTTCTTGCTTGAGAATACTTTTTCCAGTATTTTTACTATAATTCCATGCTATCATTTGAGATCCCAAGACACTAAAATCACCACTGTAGTATAACTTTGCAGTCCAGTTTATAAAGGCAGGGAAGGCAACAAAACAGAACAGGAGTGTAAAATTCCTATCTATATATACAAAGTCTGTAAGTACAAACATTTTTCTCAAAATGTCAACACAAAGTCCTGGTCTTTCCTGGAGTATTTTGTTAATATCATGGACCTCTCAGAGATTCAGATGTGGTCCATTGGTGGTCCTTTAATTTTCAAATTTGTATTCCAGCTTTTTGCCGTGAAAATGGCCTTCGACAAAATGCGCTGCCTGATATTTGGAACAAAGCACAACCCTCCCTCAAACTACAAAATTTGTTACCTCTAAATATTTTCAAAAATCTGGTCACCAGCAAAATACATGACTCCTGCACATGCCACCCTCATTGATGACCCAGACCTTACATCCTACTAGTTCCTCTCTCCTCTGATTATGTCTGTTGTAATAAACTATCAGGGCTGCAGTCCTCACCCTCCACCTCACTCCTTCTGTGCTCCCACCCCTGCTTTCCATCCATCCCATTCCTTCTGTACTTCACCCTTGTTACCGCTCTATCGCCTGCCTGACTCATGCTCTTATCCCGTCTGTCTCACGCGCCATTCCTGGGAGATATTCTATTGCTGAAATGCTTCCACTATTCTTGAGTAGGCAATTTAATCTTAAATATCATTGCCTGTACTTATGGTTACTGCACTTGTACCTCAATTTAATGGACTGTATGTATTGTACAATTGTTGCAATGTTTTGTTTTGTTTTTTGTCCTTACTGTATCTTTATCCCTGATGCTCCTCATCCAGTGTATTACATGCACTATGTCTCTTTTGATTGCTTACAGTGTTGTTAATCCATCTTTGTGCTGTATTGTTCATCCTGTTTATTATAGTACCCAGTGTATGCTGTATGCACCCTCTCAGAACCTCCTTGTAAATGAGCTTGCTCAATGGAGTTTTTTCTTGCCTAATAAACTTGAACTTGAAGCACAGTCGTGTTGTGTATGGTTGCCATGTCATGCTGTTAGCAAGATACTGAAAAAGGTGGTAGAAGTGCAGCTGATGGACTACCTGTCTAAACATACCTTACTGTCACCCAAACAGCATGGATTTCGTAAAGGGCATAGCACTGGTACAGCCCTTGCTAAAATTACATCTAATATAAGGATTGTCGTGGACCAGGGTATGTTGACAGGGGCTGTCTTTGTTGACCTCTCAAAGGCCTTTGATCTAGTGAATCACTCCCTACTCTGTACCAAGCTTCACTCCCTTTGTGTTGCTGGTACAGCCTTAAACTGGTTTTCCAACTATCTCACTGGCAGACTACAGCTTGTTAAGTACAACAGAGCTCTATCGGAACCTGTTCCTATCACTAGCGGTGTCCCTCAGGGATCTGTTCTGTGCCCTATCCTATTTTCTCTTTTTATCAATGACTTCCCAATGGTTCCTACAAATAGCACCACAACCCTATATGCTGAAGACCTGGCCCTCCTAGCTAGCTCAGCTGATGGCCATGCCATCAATCACAACCTACAAGCTGACTTCAGTAAACTGCAACATTGGCACCTAACAAATAAGGTTGTGCTGAACTTAAAGAAAACTCAGCTCATGCTCTTCAGCTCCTCTGCCAAACTCAAACAGTGTCCTGTCCCACTCAATGTCTTTAGCCTTGATGGTGTCCCAGTTAGCACTACATGCTCCTTTAGATACCTGTGTGTTACTCTTGACCCCCAGTTAGACCTGTCTCTACACATTCAAAATGTCTGCAGGGCAACAAATATCAAACTTGGACCTGCATACCGGGCTCGTGGGTCCCTTACTGCTGCTGCACAGCTTGCCCTTTCTAAAGGTTTATTCCTTCCCTCTCTCAACTATGGACAGACAATCTTTACCCTTACTGCAAAAACTAGCTTTGCTAAATGGGATGTGGCCTATAATAATATTTGCCGCTTTGCCCTTGCTGTCTCTCAACTTACCCATCACTGTGATTTATACAATCAACTACACTGGTTGTCCCCAGATAATTATTGCTCATTTGCCTTGGGCTACTTCACAGACAAAATCATCTGTGATGCCACCCCACCCACCCTATCCAAACTCCTTTGGCCGGCTGTACCATCATACCGGCTAATGTCAGCTGACTTGCAACCTCTCCTTGTCCCAAACACTTGTACACTGTCAGGTGATCGTGCCTTTTCTGTTTGTGCCCCTAGGTTCTGGAACATCCTACCTGCAACCATCAGATGTACCCCCACCCATCCTATCTTCAAGAGCTCCTTCTGGTTGCACCTGAAGTCTGACAGCCTGTAACTGTTCCAAGTCTGCTTGATATACCCTACCCCTGCTTGGACCCGGTTGTGCACCCTCCACTTCCCTGGTTCCCCTACCCCCTCTGAGTGCTAGTGAGGGGAATTATCTACCCTGCATGCCCTACACCTCCGCACTTACCATCCTCAAAATGGGACAAATTGCTCTTGTTTTATTTCCACAGAATGTAACTATTGTTTCCTTGTTCTTAGCTTTGATGTATATGCTTATCTTTTCATCCTTGTATTTGTTTGTTTGTATTACCCTGCTCATTGCTTGTATTTCACATTGTTGTAATTCCCTTGCACTGTTCTGTAAACCATGCTCTTGTAATCTCCCAGGTCATAACTGAAAATAGGCATTCCTAGTCTAGTGTGCTTACCTGGTAAACAAAAGCTAATAAATAAATTATTCTGTATGATTTATCTGTCCTGGAGCAGATTCATTGAGCCGAGGCTCATTTACAGGGAAGAGCTGGTGCACAAAGCTAATGCCTCTTCTGTGGGCATCACAGCACTTTTACAGTTAAATCACATAAAATCAGTGCAGTTAAAAACTGCAACAAATGTCTTCCCATTATATAAATTAACATAACAAAAAAATAATAAAGTGACAAAATATCAGAATTCTGGGAAAGCATGAAACAATAAATGGGTCTTGAGCTGTTTCTTTAAAATCTCCACTGTCAGACTAGAAGAAAGAAGTAGGCCAACATGCATTTAACCCATATGATATTAATTTCTTTGTCATCTTTGACCAGGAAAGGCACACTAAGCTGTAATAGCCTGTTTTCAGGTGCGCCCTGGGGGTGAGTTATATGGGCCTGTTTGACTGATGCTGGAATGTTGACCATGACACTGGGGAAACTCTTCTACTCTTCTTTGATAAGTGCCATGGGATCTTTAACTTCACCTGTACGGTGACCAGAGGTAGGCAGAAGGGACCTAAATTTAATGTCTCATACAAAGGTTTGATCATAGTATACTGTGTGATGATAATTGCTGATGGGACTATGGAACACCAGAAAAGTAAAATTATTTGTTTTAAGCACATTCATACCATCCACTCACTTTTTCTTCCTTGTTTTTTTGCAATTTTTAATCCCACAACCGGTTTTTTGACAAGGCCAAATATTTCAAAACTATCATCTAAGCCAGCATCCAGCCAAGTCTGTACAGCTAGTCCCAAATGGCTGTAAAGCTGCCAGAATAGCAACATCTTGCGGTTCCATAAAAAAAACACCACATGCTGCAGACAATGTGCTGCTTTAAAAGTTCCACAGCATGTAACCAACTAGCAGAGACTGGCAGGACTTTTAACAGCCTTCAAACATTTGGCATTGGATGGTTATCTAAGGAAAAACAAGAAATAACCTCTTGGCTGGGAACCCTGCAAAAAGGATAGCCAAAAAAGAGGGGTTCTGCATGAGCAGCAGTATGGTATATTTTAAGGTATGCACTTCAAAAATGTTTTTGTTTTAGGAAGGATACTGAGGGCTTGTGATACATTTCACAATATTTACTATATACATACCTTCAATAATTTCCTGAAGAATGTACTGTTTGGAAATGGTTCCCCTCTACAAAACAGAAAGAAATTGTACATTCTGGTGCTTGTCTTAGATGAGGCCATGGAAGGAAACTGCTGTGGTTTTACACTAACATTTATAATTGCTAAATCATTTTTTGCCAACATCCATGACCCCAGGAGCCTCACTCTTTCAGGTTCACCTCTCACACTGTGCCACTCCTCTGCCTGCCAGAATTTCTTTCATTAACATCCTTCATGTTCAGTCCCCAGTGTGTCACTTTGATGCCTGTGTTAGTTCTGTCCCTTTACGAAGACCCCTTCCTTTCATGGCACCTTTGTCAGTGGACAGGGAGAAGCATGCTACCAAAGCCAGTGTCTAGGCACCAAGGCCTGTGTAGCAGATGTATTGCCAATAAGGGATAGGTGATGTGGTGGATTGCACAAGAAGACCATCACTGAAAAGTGCCTATCTCCTTGGTAATTTTTACCTCTTCTCCAACCCATTTCTGCCTACCCTATTTGGAGCATGTCAATGTGTGCTCCATGGGGCAAGGTCCACAACAGCCTGGTTGCCCATACCAGCAACGGCCCCACACTACTTCAAAGTGCCACTCTACAAGCAGTGCACATCTCGTGCCTTCTCTGGGAGGTCAGCATCCTCACAGATTCTCTTTTGCCCTCCCAACCTGTCTCCACATCTGATATCCCAGGCTGGAGATGTGAACCCTAGTCGCCAGCATGCCAGAGCAGTCAGTACTCTCCAACAAACCTGTGTGTTCGCTGCTGTTAACCCGCCCAAATGCTGCCAGTCAATATGGCACTTAGAAACAGAAAACAAAAAAGAGGCAGCAGAAACAAGGGTGTCTATGAATAATTTAAGCTGCTCCTAATACCCTGAGGTGTATTGCCTCTTTGGTTCCCCACAGGAGAGGCACAGTGCCTGGAGATGTTAGGAGCATCATTATCTGCCAGCACTGTATGGATTTGCATTAAATTACTCATAGACAACCCCTTTGTGTCATCTCTTTTTTGATTTTTGTTTCCATTCCAGAGCAGTCACCTACTGCTCAGCACCATGGAGCCTGCTTGCTGAATTATTTTTAACTCCTCAGTCCAGAAGTGGAACAAAACAGCCAAAATGGTTTGCAGTCTGGGCATTTTACACCAGTAATTATCAAGTCCAAAATTCTGGAGGCCGCAAACTGTTAACTGGTGGCCTTAATTTTTATTTTTTTCACCCTAACTCTTCATCATAATTCTTCTCTTGATATTCAGTCTATAGTGTCATGTTTTCAATGTCTTTTCATCTGAAAGGTATCCCACATGTTTGTTAACAGTACCAAATTGCTAGCTGCCACTCGTTTTTGATTGGGGCAAAAAGAGCTCTGTGGCCACTAAAATATAGAGCTTGTTGCTGCACGCTGGCCTCATTTAAGGAAAGCTGGTTTACGCCTACCACTATAAAACCATTTGGCCTCCAAGTCTCCCAAAATGTTTCAGAAATGGTGAGCATAAATGTTTCATTTCATTTATTTTGAAATTGCAGGTAAGTACTCTAGTATTTATATTCTGTTTTCAGGTACAACCTGAAGTCAAGTAAAGACACAACATAAAAATACACATATTTTAACAATATAAAAAATACAGGCATTATAATAATACAATACATTAATTTACATACACAGTCATTCAGACTTTTAAAATGATTAAAAATTGCCATTTAGAAGATATTAACAGATGTAGATTGCTTAACATTGAGAGGTAAGGTGTTCCAAACAGAAGCAGCACAGTAGGCAAAAGTTATTTTGCTTACGTTTGATTGTATGAGGGGCAAAACCAATTGAGACTTTGTAGATAATCGTGATTAATAAATGGAAGAATATTTGGTAAGTGAATTTCATAAAGTGACTGGAATTCCAGTATTTATTATTTTAAATGTAAAATGGGACATTGTAAACATGTCATTATTCTTTACAGAAAACCAATTGAGTTGATTTAATGTTTGGCAGTGGTGTGTGCATGGGGAGCCAAGAGTGCAAACGTCCCTGCTTTTTGTAGTAAGGTTTCTTTCCTAGATACAGTACAAGCAGGAGCAGTATCAATAACCAACGATGCATAGTTCAATATTGGGAGGAGATTTTGTTGAGCAATAGCAAAACATGTTTCTTTTGTTAAGAAAGTTCATAATCGGTATAATGTTCCTATCTTTGCATATATCTTGGAAAGGACTTTGTCCATATAAACATTGAATTTTAGGGATGGGCCCAACGCAATACCTAGATATTTAAATTAATCTACAGTCTCAGTTGGACTTCCCACCTGTGAACAAACTGTAAAGTCACTTGAGTATTTTTTTATTTTAACATCAGATCCAAACATGGCTTTAGTTTTTATTTTATTTAGAACCAGATTGTTCTGACAAAACCAATCTTGAATTTTAGTAAACTCGCTGCTGAGTGTAGAATTAACTTCTAGAACAGATGTACTATGAGACACCAATGCTGCGTTGCCTGCGTAGAGTATTAAGTTGCAGTTGTGTGGTACTTGTGAGATAGGGTCAATGAAGAGAGTAAAAAGTAAAGGGCCCAGTATGGAGCCCCGAGGGACTCCACACTGTACCCTACAGAATGTAGAAAAAAAACATTAAATTTAACACACTGGAACCTATTGTCAAGGTAACCCCCGAACCAATTAATAGTGTGGGTTCCAAGTCCCATGTGCTCAAGATGTTTCAATAAGATGGTATAATCTACTAAATTGAATGCCTTGGATAGGTCCATGAACACTGCCCCTGTTAGGCTACCAGTTTTAGTAGCCCTATGGACAGTGTTTGTGAACCCAGCCAAGGCAGTCTTAGTGCTATACACCCCCCCCCAAGCCATGTTGGTTATGAGAGATTAAGTCATAGGTCTTGATGTAATTATTTAGCTGTGAGTATACTATTTTTTCCTGTATCTTTGAAAATGCTGACAAATTGATATAGGTTGAAAGTTACTGAATTCGGACTGAGACCCTGTTTTGCAAATGGGTACTATATAAGGCTTTTTCTACAGATTGCGTATATGTCCTATTTGAAATGATACATTGAATATTAAGCTAAGGGGGTAGGCAATTTTAGATGATGCAAGAACCAAAACTTTGGGCAGAAGTTCATCACAGCCAGGTGCCTTATCAAGTTTTAGTACTTCAATGTTTTTAACAATTTTTTATGAAAACTCAGCCTTATTACTTTATCTTCCTGATCAGCAGTGGTTTGTTCCTGCTGCCCTTTCTGATATTTATCCAGATTTGTGAATTGTGAGTTAAATTCATCGGCAATTAAGATAGGGTCAGTCAACACAATGCCACCTTTTAGAATACTAGTGCTGGAAACATTAGATGGGGTTAACAGGGATCTGATAGAAATCCAGCATTTTTTTGAGTTGGACAAATTTTCCATTTGTTGCTGCTTAAAGAAATTAATGTTGGCTGCTCTAATTTGCTATTTACAATTGTTCCTCTTTTTCCTGTATTCATTTAAGTCAAAGGCTATGTTACTTTGTTTTAATTTTAGCCTGGCAGAATCCCTGTCTTTCATCAACTTAAACACATTTTTGTTTAGCCATTTGGTTTTCCTCCCACTGACTCTCTTCTTAATCACTGGTACATATTTATCTACTATCTCCATGAAAACTTTAATGAAGTAGTCCAGTGCACAATCTACATCCAGAAAGCTTTCAGATAAGACCAATCTACGTTAGATAACCTACTTAAAAATTTCGAACATCTAGTTTGACAAATGTGGCATTAGAGTAGCAGTAAGCCATAGAAACATAGACTTTGATGACAGATAAGGACCACTTGGCCCACCTAGTCTGCCCACATCCCTACCTATTTGATAAGCTGCAGATCCTAGTTAACCAACAACCTACTTCTTCCTACCCCCCACTAGAATTACCTTATGTCTGTCCCATGCATTCTTGAATTCCCCCACTGTTTTTGACCCCACAACCTCCTCAGGAAGGCTGTTCCATGTGTCCACCACCCCCTCCATGAAAAAATACTTCCTCACGTTGCCCCTGAGCTGTCCTCCCTCTATCTTCAAATTGTGCCCCCTTGTAGTTAAGGCTGTAGTAGCCAATATAAAATTGATTTAAAAAATAGGTAAATACTGTATGTACAATAGACACCCTAAACAAGTAAAATAAAATAGCCACAGCCTCATGCTCAGGATATTGATGCTAACATCCTCCTGGCAAAATCGTTCAACAAATAAATGTTGCAGACTTTTACCAACACTGTACTGTGATGACAGAATACTGCTCATCTGACTATAAGACAGGTACCATTCTCAAAGATCATGACACTATGCATAAATAGATATTTCATACCAGGGGGCTAGATTATATATATTTTTTTTTTATTCCTATATGCTGTCTCCTTTTCCTACCTTGAGCTGCTCCTGACCTCTCTGTATCCTGGCCACCACAGACCTGCTTCACCAGTCTCCAGGTATTGACCCTGACCCTCCAGCAGAGACCCAGTAATCTTGTCCCCTCACAGTAGGGCATGGACCGGTGCCAAGAACTGTAGGGATTCCTGGGGTCAGATGGAAAAGTGGGTGGGGCCAGGGTCATGGATCTGGGGTAGGGGGACAGCCATCCTTGATCTGAGGTAGCAATTTGTTCCCACAGCTTTCTCCCTACCACCACCCTGATTATATTGGGCTGCTTCCCACCCCACACTGACCTGTGGATGGGGGCTGATGTTGTGTAGTCACACAATGTCAAGGCCACCTCACTAGCAATTGAAAGCACTCATGCAGTGGGACAAGTCTCCCTCCCAGAATTGGACAGTGTTACCTCTGCAGCTCTTCCACAGTCTCTCCTGTTAACAAGCCTGGGTCACCCATATGGGAGCACAATGTGCTTCACTAGCACCACAGAGCTAGGCTAGGGGTTAGATTGCTAAATATTCTGTACTGACATAAAGTGAAATTTTACTTTCAAATGGCAGACATTTGTTTCATTGGCCATATCTGCACCCATTGTGGCCATGTGCAGTACATTTGTCCCACAAATGGTCACAGCATCATCAGAACCATCACAAACATGGCAGTTCTTTGAAAATCAGCTACAGGAGGACATCATTTTATTGCACAACCATAAATATGCAGGAGGTCAAAAATGCTTCACTTTTTAAACCTCATCATTACTGGGTCTTACAAAGATGAATGCAGCAGGCAGTAGAGCATAGTGGTTAAAGGCACTGAGCTGCAAATCTGGAGACCTGGGTTTGAATCCTATCAGCCACCACTTGCATACTGTGTGACCCTGAGCAAGTCACTTAACTTCCTTCTGCTCCCAGGTTGCACCTGGAAACAAGCTTCAGCTTTTAGTGTGCCTTTCCTGGTAAAACAATTTCTCCCTTCCCCCTTTCCCTTACAAAGATGAATGCAGGGAAATCATATTATAACTGAAATAAGGCACTCTAGGATGTGTGTAATTATGAGAAAACAACACTTCTGAAGTGTGTAAGGCACTCAGATTCTCCTTGTCCCTCACCTCTTGTGGTATGCCATTATCCCAAAGTAATGCACACTCTGAATCCCTATTTACTGTACATAAATGCAGTTGCCGAAACATTGTTAAATATGGGTCTGAAATGTTTTCATTGTCCCCATTTACACTTAACTAAGGCAGATCATGGAAAAGTTACCTATTTTCTTGACAGGCAGGAGTTGAAGTACTGTATATTTTTAGATACAATGTGACTGAATCAAACCCTCTGACTTTATCACTACTGAGCGATTTTGTATTTGGTTAAAAGCAATACACTTTGAGATGTATGTCACATGGTGCATCTTTGCAAAAACGAGTTACCATCTACCCGATAGTCCAAACTTGACAGAGAGAAAAAGAGAGCGAGTGCAAGAGAAGGGGTCACTGAATATTGCTTTCATTGTCAAGCTATGTGGGTCAGGTGAAATACAGTACATTATGTGTTGCCTCAGTTTGTCACCTGTGTGGCTACTAAGATAAAATCTCAATTAACAATAATGAAATGTCCAGGTGTTGTTGACTGAAGAAGCTGAAAAACCAAACAATAGTCTAAAGCAGAAGATAATTGGAGGCAGTGTGGTCTAGTGGCTAGAGCACAAGCCAGGAAAGTGGAAAATCCTGGCTCAAGCCCCAAAAGAGCAACTTACTTGCCATGTGACCATGGGCATGTCATTTACCAACCCTCCTGCTTCAGTCCTCCCAACTACAAAACTGGGTAGAATCAGGACCCCACTGAAAACGAGTCATTATCTTTCAGTAGTCCTTGGTAAATTAACTATACAAAATACAATAATTACAATCAATCAATCAAATTTTTATTTAGTATAGTGCATTTCTCATTGTGACTCAGTGCACTTTACAACAATAATTCTTAAAGTTAAACATACAGTAAAAAAACAGACACATGAATAAACACAAACATTAATTATCAGTAAAAACTTTGCTAGCTTCCCATCAAAGCTTATCTGAATAAGAAGGTCTTTAGCTGCCATCTGAAAATATCCACTGTTGAACTGTTTCGAATCTGGCGAGGGAGGGAGTTCCATAGGATTGGGGCTGCATAAGAAAAGGCAAGAGCCCCCGATGTCTTTAAATAGATCCTAGGAACTTCCAACAAACCCTCATCCACAGAACAAAAAGAATGGGTGGGCTGGTAGGGACACAGAAGATCTTTCAGGTAACTGGCCTCTGACTGTGTAGGGATTTATAGGGCAGCAAACCGACCTTGAAGGAGCTCCGCCACCTAACCGACAGCCAGTGCGGACAGCACAGCACAGGCGTAACATAACACGACCCAGGTAGACCAATCAACAACCTGGCCGCCACATTCTGCACTAGCTGCAGGTGGTGCAGATCTACCCCCACTAGCCCCAGGTACACGGCATTGCAGTAATCCAGGCACAAGGTCACAAAAGTGTGGACCATTGCTGGCAGATCAGCCAGTGGTATCAGATGTTTAACCTTGATGATGTTTTTCAGATGGTAGGAAGAGGTCTTGACCATGGCTGACACCTGTGGTCTAAGCATCAGACTGCAATCCAAAACAACACCAAGATTCCTCACCCGATTAGAGGTGAGCAACTGGGAGTCCCCAAGCCTAAGCCCTGAGACTCAACCAGATTGCACCCTAACCCCCGGTGACCAAATTCCAGCACCAATACCCCAGTCTTATCCAGGTTCAACCTGAACCAGTTCATCCTCATTCAGCCTTGGATCTCAGCCAGGCAAGTTTTCAATACTGAGACCGTCTCCTGCTGGTCAGGTGCGAAGGACATGTAGAGCTGAGTATCATCTGCATAGCAGTGGAAACTCAGCCCATACCACCTTATAATGCCCCCTAGCAGTAGCATGTACACCGCGAAGAACATGGGGGACAAAACAAAGCCCTGTAGTACCCCACATGGCAGGGACATGGATGCTGAGGAATAAACCCCAGACACCACATGCTATGACCTGCCAGTGAGGTAAGATCTAAACCAGCTGTGGTCTGTACTCACCAGTCCACAACAAACCTGCAGGTGCTCCATCAGCACCCCATGGTCCACGGTGTCAAATGCTGCCTAGAGATCAAGGAGAACAAGAAAGGAACTTCTCCACCAATCCCTCAATGCCAGGAGATCATTCAGCACCCAGACTAGAGCAGTCTCAATACTATGCCTTTTCCTGAAACCTAACTGGAGAGGCTTGTAGATGTTGTGGGCTGTTAAACAGGTTTCCAGTTGAATGGCCACCACCTTCTCAATAACCTTCCCCACAAAGGGAAGAATAGAGACAGGTCTGTGGTTTGCCAGGCAGTCCACATCTAGTGAAGGTTTTTTTAGGAGGGGTCTTACAACTGCTTTTTTCAGGGGCCCCAGAAAGATCCCTGACACCAGAGAATATCAGACTATCTTGGCTAGGACTGGACCAATGACATCAATGTACCCCACAAGGAAGTGTGTTGGTCCCAGGTCCAAACTACAGTAAGTTGGCCATAACTCCCAGATGACCCTCATGACATCTACTACAGTTACCTAGTCCAAGTTGAACCAGACAGACTGAGTGCCTGTGACCTCACGCCCTTCACCACAAAGCCCATTTGAGGGTGCTGATTGGATTTTTTGATCTGATGGAGGCAATCTTATCAGAAGAGAATAGAACAAACTCATCACATCTCGACTGTGAAAAGACTCCCCAGACCAAAGACAGGCTGGATTACACAGCCTGTCCACAGTGCGGAAGAGCTGAGCCAGTCTGTTAATTGCTGCAGCTATTGCCTTGGACAGGAACTCTGCCTTCTTACAGGAGATTGCTGATTGATAGTGTCTATAATGGACCATCAATATAAGCTTGTCCTCCACCAAACCAGATCTCCGCCAGCACCACTCCAACCTTAGACACCTCCTCATCATTTCCTTGAAAGTCCCATTGAACCAAGAGGATCTCTGGTGTGAGGCAAGGGTCTGAACATGGACAGGTGTGATAGAGTCAATGGTCTCAGCAATAACCCTATTATAGGACACTGGACAATGGAAAATGCACCAATCTAATTTCCTGCACCAACATGCTGATTCTGTTTAACTAGGAGTAGTAGTAAATAAGTGTTATTAGGAGACAACCATGGAGCTGAGGCTCATTTTAAACTGTATCCTGACAGCTTCAACATATTATCATACTCATGGTATAAGAAATTTACAATAAAAAAAAAATTAAAATATACATAGAATAAATATAGATAAGTGTGGTATATGGGGAATTAGAAAATGGGCTTATAAATCTAAGGATCCTTACTGGTTGCCAGTAAAGGGTACAATAACTTACATAGAAATATAGACTCTGATGGCAGATAAGAACTGCTTGGCCCACCCAATCTGCCAATTTCCCTACCAATTGATTAAGCTGCAGATCCTAGTTAACCAACAGCCTACTTCCTCCTACCCCCCACTAGAATTGCCAAATGTCTCTCCCATGCATTCTTGAATTCCCCCACTGTTTTTGACCCTATGACCTCCTCCAGAAGGCCATTCCATGCGTTCACCACCTTCTCCATGAAAAAATACTCCCTTACATTGCCCCTGAGCCATCCCCCCTCTATCTTCAAATTATGCCCACTTGTTGCACATTTCTTTTTCGGAAAGATGCTACCCACTTGGACTTTGTTAAGTCCCTTGAGGTACTTGAAAGTTTCTATTATGTTCCCCTCTCCCTCCTTTCCTTGAGGGTATACATATTAAGCTCCTTTAGTCTCTCTTCGTATGGCTTCTGTGCAGACCCTGCACCATTTTAGTTGCCCTCCTCTGGACCGCCTTATCCTGTCTATGTCCTTGCAGAGATGGGGTCTCCAGAACTGCAGGCACTACTCCAGATGAGGTCTCACCAACTGTCTGTACAGAAGGATATCAACTTCCTGTTTTCTACTGGTGATGCCTCTTCCTATACATCCCAGTATCCCCCAGCCCACCTTAATGCCTTCTCACATTGCTTGCCTATATTTAGGTCATCTGATATGACAACCCCCATGTCCCTTTCCATTTTTGGTGTTGTTAGTACTCCTCCCCCCTTGTGTACTCTTCCCCTGGGTTTTTGTTTCCCAGGTGCATTACTTTGCACTTCTTTGCACTGAATCTAAGCTGCCATGCTTTTGACCATTCCTCCAACCTTGCCAAGTCCCTTCTCATCCCCCCCCCCCGTGTATCAACCCTGTCACAGATCTTTGTGTTGTCTGCAAAGAGGCATTCCTTTTCTTCCAGTCCCTCCACAATGACACCCTGCTAGTAACTCCACTTTCTTCAGAGTGGACTCCGTTTACTATTAACCTCTGCGCCCTGTTGTCCAGCCAATTGTTTACCCAGGCTACCACACTGGGACCCACTCCCAGGCTGGCTAACTTGTTTATTAATCTTTTGTGTGGGACAGTGTCAAATTGTTTGCTAAAGTCTAAGTAGACCATGTCCACAGCACCTCCCTGGTCTACTACTTTGGTCACCTAGTCAACGAAATCTATTAGATTTGTCTAACATGACCTTCCTGCTGTGAATCCATGCTGCCTTGAGTCCTGTGCTCCACTGGTCTCTAGGTACTCAACTATTCTTTTTTTCAGAAGTGATTCCATCATTTTCCCTACAACTGAGGTCAAACTAGCAGTTCTGTAGTTTCCTGCCTCTGCCTTGCTCCCACTTTTGTGAAGAGGAGTCACATCCACCCTCCTCCAGTCCTCAGGTACCACACCATCCTCCCATGATTTGTTAAAAAGGTAGTCAGTGGTGGCACTAGTTCTCCCCTTAGTTTTTTTAGAATTCTGGGGTGAATCCCATCAGGCCCCATTGCTTTGTCCACCTTCAGCTTTAGGAGTTCTTTCAGGACCCTTTCTTCTGTGAATGGACTGGTATCGACCCCCCATCCAGAGTGCTTCTATTGTTTGGTTTTGGTACCTCCTCTCCTCTTCTTTTGTGAATACTGAGCAGAAGTATTCATTCAGTATCCCTGCTTTTTTACTGTCACACTCTGCCCGCCCCTTCCCTTTATTAAGCCTCACTATCCCTCCCTTGGTCTTTCTTCACTCCCTAATGTACCTATAAAAAGTTTTATCCCCCTTCTTAACTAAGTTGGCTATCTTTTCCTCAGTTTGGGCCTTTGCTATTCTGATTGCCTTCCCCACTTCCTTCTGCTTTAACTGGTACAGTTCTCTGTCCTGCTCCTTCTGTGTTTCCTTATACTTCCTGAATACTATCTTTTTCTCCCTAACCTTCCTCACCACCTCTTGTAAGAAACATAGTGGTTTTTCCTTCATTTTGTTTTGTTTATTTGCTTCACACAAAGGACTATTGCCTCTGTGATGGCAGTTCTGATTTTTCATAGAAACACAGAAACATAGACTTTGACGGCAGATAAGAACTGCTTGACCCACTCAGTCTGCCCATTTCCCTACCTATCGGATAAGCTACAGATCCTAGTTTTACCAACAGCCTACTTCCTCCTACCTCCCACTAGAATTGCCTTATGTCTGTCCATGTATTCTTAAATACCCCCACTATTTTTGACTCCACAACCTCCTCAGGAAGGCAGTTCCATGTGTCCACCACCCTCTCTGTGAAAAAATACTCCCTTGCATTGCCCCATTGTTCCTCCATCCCTCTTTCTTGCCTGTTTGTTAGTGCTTTTCTGAGGCACTGTGCCATCTTGCCAAAGTCAGCCCTCCTGAAGTCCAATACCCTCACTTTTGTATGGCTTGACTCTACGGTTGTGTTTATCGTGAACCACACTGTTTGGTGGTTGCTTGTTCCCAGATGGCTACCCACTTCTAAATCTGAGATCCTCTCTCCATCCCCATTTGAGAGTACCAGGTCTAAGACTAGTCCCTCCTGAGTGGGTTCAAACACTAGCTGTCTGAGGCATCCCCCCTGTAGGGCATCAATAATGACCCTGCTCTTGGATGTGGCTGCAGTAAAGGTGTTCCAGTTTACATCTGGCATACTCAGGTCCCCCTATCAACAAAATCTCCCATTTTTCTGCCATTCTAAGTATGCCTTCTATCATTTCCTTGTCCATTTCCTTCCCCTGAGACAGGGGTCTGTATACAACCCCATGTGGATTGTGGTGCCATTTCCATCTCCAGGGTGACCCACAGTGCCTCCTCCCCTCCCTGTTTACCCTTTTGTTGCATTGCTTTGATCCATTCCCTTATGTAAGAGCTAATTCTCCTCCTCCTCTTTTACCCTCCCTGTCCCGCCTGTAGATTGTGTACTCTGGTATGTTGACATCCCAGTCACGGTTCTCTGTGTACCATGTTTCTGTGACTGCCACAATATCCAGGCATCCCTCTTCCATCAAGGCCACTAGTTCAGGGAACTTGTTACCCAGACTATGGGCATTGGTACTCATTGCCCTCCATTTATTAATGGCCTTACTTCTTTTAACCCCATCCCTTTCCTTACTGCCTTTACCTTTTTCTCCATTTACCCCTGTCTTGCTCCCTATCGACTTCTCTCCCTTGGCGTTTACCTCACTAACTACCCTGTTTGGGGGGGGCTGGGATTTCCCTGCTCCTTTTCAGTGCCCCCCTTTGCTTGTTTAAATGCTTGCCAATGAAGCATTTAAACCTATGGCCTAGGATCCTGGTTCCCATCCTGGACAGATGCAGACCATCATGCTAGTTAGAGCCCTGTAAAAACAAGACCCACGTATGCCAACGCCAATCAGGATTTTTGCTCAATGACCTATAAAACACTTTAACATCTCCTGAAATAAAGAAACATTTGTTGCAGGACAAACTCTGAAATTACTCACGACTCTGCAGCTGTCTAGGCTCTGAATGGTGGTCAAGGTGGATGGCTCCCTAGGGCAGTCTCGAACCTCTGGAGTCTCAGTTTCAGGACACAGGTTTTTGGTTTCTGAAGACAGGACCAGCAGAAAGGACCAGGGCTAGCACGACTCATCCCCCCATCTAGGCATAACCCCCGAGGTGGCCACAAACCAACGCTAGCTGTTGCATTAGTAGCTGACTCCCCATGCTGGTTCAGAAGCAGATTCAACTCCAGAAAAAGTCCTTGCAGCTTTGCTTTAGCAAACAGGGTACAGTTTCTGCATAAACAAGATCTGGCAAACTCGCTCTGTATACTTAGCATAGACAGTACCTTTTTTGGCAGATGTACCTCTGAGTCAAAACAGTTCTCTGGAAGAGCAGAAACAGTTCTCTGGCTTATGGAATCCATTTTGAACAGTCTGGGTTCCAAACTTCAGTTCTGGCTGCTTGGCGCAGGATTCAGCAGTTCACTTACTTGGGTCTGGCTGTACCAAACAGTCTCTGATGCAGTTCAGGCAAACACAGCAGAATTCAGCTTAAAAGCAAAACTTTTCTCTTCCTTCAGTAGTTTCAGTGACTGCTGCAGTTATCAGAGTTCAAACAGACCTCTTCTGGGCTATTTGGTTGTGCAGACCCAGACAGGCCTCCACACTTTCTTTCAAAACACACAGTCTGGGCCTCCTCACTCTCTAAAGGCTTCCTCAGAACTGCACAGTTCAACTGTCCCTCCTTAGCTGAAGAAAACACAATACTGCAATCTGATTGGGAGATCATCATCATCATCATCATTCTTTATTTGTATAAGGCGCCTTTCTTAAACCAAGGCGCCTGTACAGTATTACATAAAACAATAAATAGTTAAAACAACATTAAAATAATCAGAAATCATTAAAATCTTTACTAAAAATGTAGGTTTTCAAAGCTCCTTTAAAGCTTTGGACAGTCGAGCAATTTCGCACCTGACGAGGTAGAGAATTCCACAGGGTTGGGGCCATGAAGCTAAAAGATCTTGCCCCTGAAGTTTTTAAGCAAACCCTGGGAATCTCTAGCAATCCCTCATCAGTGGATCGGAGAGAGCGGGGGGGACAGTAGGGACAAAGGAGCTCTTTTAGGTAAGCAGGTCCCTGATCGTGTAGGGCCTTATAGGTCAGCAAACTGACCTTGAAGGTGATTCGCAAGCAAACTGGCAGCCAGTGCAGTCCACGGAGCACAGGCATTATATGACTGGACCTAGAAGAACCAGTCAACAGCCTGGCTGCCTCATTCTGCACTAGCTGCAGGCAGCGAATTTCAACTCCCGGTAGCCCAAGGTAAAGGACATTGCAGTAGTCAAGGTGGGAGGTAACGAAGGCGTGGACCAAAGTTGGAAGATCCTCTGGAGGAACCAGGGGCTTCACCCAGGCGATGTTCCTCAGATGGTAAAAAGAGGTTTTGACAACCGCTGACACCTGAGATTTAAATGTCAGACAGTCGTCAAATACAACGCCCAGGTTCCGCACCCGGTCTGAGGTAGTCAGCTGGACACCCCCAAGCCATAAGCCCGAGGGCGATCCAGCTAACAAACCCACCTCCCAGCGACCCTGGTCCACAACCAACACCTCAGTTTTTTGGGGGTTCAACCGCAGCCAACTCACATTCATCCAGTCTTGGATTTCAGCAAGACAGTTGTTAAAGACCGAAATGGCAGCATCCCAGCTGGGCACAAAGGACATGTACAGCTGGGTATCATCTGCATAGCAATGAAAACCCAAACCGTACCGCCTAATGATCACTCCTAACGGCAACATATACACTGCAAACAACATGGTTGCCAAAATGGAACCCTGCAGTACCCTGCAGGATAGGGAGACTGATGCAGAAGAAAAAATTCCGGACACCACCCTCTGAGTCCTACCCGCGAGGTAAGATCGAAACCACCTGAGGACTGTATCAGACAGTCCACAGATAGATCGCAAACATTCCAGTAGCACACCATGGTCCACAGTGTCAAATGCTGCAGAGAGATCAAGAAGGACCAAGATGGAACAGGTCCTTTGATCTCTCGCTATTAGGAGGTAATTTAGTACCCGAACAAGTGCTGTCTTGGTACTATGCCTTTTCCTAAATCCAGACTGGAGAGAATCATAGACATTGTTGTTGGTCAGATGATCATCCAACTGCAATGCAACCACCTTCTCAATAACTTTACCCACAAAGGGTAAGTTAGAGACAGGCCTGTAATTTGCCAGACAGTCCAGGTCCAAGGAGGACTTCTTAAGAAGGGGGCTGAACTACAGCCTCCTTAAGAGGATCTGGAAAAATCCCCCTCTACAAGGACCTCCAGACTATCTCAGCAAGGACTGGGCCAATTTTATGCACACAATCCACTAAGAGATGTGTGGGGCCTGGGTCCAAATCACAGTTGGTCAGACGCAGTGATTGGATGATCATCACAATGTCATTGATTGTGGGGGAGGCTGAAGTCAGACCACACAAACTGGGTGTCCGACATCTCCTGCCGACCATCACAACTCCCACTGGAGAGGGTCAAGCGGACATCAGATCTGATTTTAGCAACCTTATCTGCAAAGAATAGAGCAAACTCCTCACACCGTTCTTGAGAAAAGGCTCTTCCGGGCTGAAGACAGATTGGATTGCACAATCTGTCCACTGTCTGGAAGAGCTGAACTGGTCTATTCTGTGCAGCCACAATCTCTCTGGACAGGAATTCTGCCTTCTTATGAGAGATTGTGGATTGATAGACCACATAGTGGTCCATCAAACTAAGTTTGTCACCATCCAGACCTGACCTCCGCCAGCACCTCTCCAACCTTTGTCCAGCTCTCCCTCAACTCCCTCAGAGTCTCATCAAACCAAGGAGACCTGAGGTGAAGAGTGAGAGGATGAACATGAACAGGAGCAATGGAATCCAGGGCCCCTGCCACCACCTTATTATAGGCAAGTACCAGCTCTCCTGGATCCATGCAATCTCTCAGTAGGCCCAATAGGTCCAGCACCGCCATCAGGTCATCTGGGGAAACACCCCTTAATGGGCCATACCCGGACCATTTCCATAGGGGCTGACCTACTAGGGGTGGCCATCACTCAAAGTTCTGGCATTCTGATTGGCTGTAGGAGAGTGCCAAACACACAGTTCTATATTTCTCCCAGTAGCCATAGCTGAAGAACCCTTTTAGGACCCTTTGGGTTCCGATTGGCTGAAAACAAAGGTCAAAGTAACAACACGACTACCAGATGGCAGATAGATAAACAGTTCAACTTTAAAGTCCATTTCATATACAAACAGTTTAGTTTTAAGTTTAAACATGTACAACATTTGAGAGAGCTCCCTCTACACTATCAAGTGACTGCTGAGTGGAATCTGAAAGAGTGCTCCCTGGACAGTCATGAGCTCTGGATACTCAGACCCAGCACAGGCTATGTACACTATATACTGGGACTGAGCTTCTTAAAGCTACAGCGTGACGACGCCATCTTTCACGTTCGTGCAGGAACCATGGACACAGCAATACTTTACATGAATTTATACTCTTTGCTGGATGTTAGCACAGGTTCAAAAGCAGAACTCAGGGTTGGAACGTGGCCAAACGGACAGCAAAAGAAGAGCTCAGAGAGATAACTTAAGGTAAGCCCCACCACTTTGGGTGCAGGGGTTACATACCAAAAGGGGACACAATTCTTTTCAGGTACAAAAGCAAGAAGAGGAAAACAAGTAGTAGTAGTAGTAGTAGTAGTAGCAGAGTTTATTTATTTTGGGCACCCATCCCTGTAGGCTCAGACAAGGGGAGAAATAGTTAGGATAAGGAGGTGGGCAGAGGGAGGCTGCAGAGAGGAGGATCAGGAAAAAGTAGACATCCTGAACAGGTACTTCTGCTCAGTCTTCACAGTTACCAAATTTACATTTCAAACAAAATCCTGCCATTTTCCAGGGAAAGGCTAATGTGTTTTTTTTTCCATAGTAAGGTTTATTGGGTTTTCCAAGAGTTACATAAAGTAAAGTATTGTTAAATTTTTAAAAACAGAATTATACATACATAGAATTTATAATAAAAACATGTTTTGCTTTTTCTCAATTGTATCATAAAGGACAACTAAACCAATAAAATAAATGAAAGTAACCTGGCAAAATCCGACAACACAGGGCTATAGACTAAGCCCTTATCTTTCACATACTGCCTTCATTTCATTCATAAATGCAATTTACCAGCATTTCAGCAAGTTGCAAAAATGTAAACAAAGCTCCAAGGTTTTAAACGTGCCCGCTCCCAGTAGCAGCCTAAGATGGCGGCGACATGCTTACATGATGATGTCATCAGAATCACAGCACTCCAGAGCGATCATAGGTTTTCTATAGGGACCTATTAAATATATTACTTTTAACTCCCTTGGACTTCATATATGGGCAAAATCCTTTACTGTACATGTTCGATATCATTGGTAGGGGATCTTTATCTTTTTTAGGTATTAGTGTTAGAAAAGCTTGTTCATAGTAGTAGGCACTGACTCTTTGTTTCTTGTATCTCAAAAAGTGTGAGGCAAATGAGGAGAAAGAATAGTGAAGAATTTGGTATAGAATTAAATTTCTCCTGGAAAATCATCTGGGCCTGGTGTTTTACTCGTGGATAGCTCTAATATGGCTTGTTGTACCTCACTCAAGGTAATTTCTTCCTCTAGTATGCTTTCATCTTGAGGGGACAGAGTTGGTAATTTGATGTCCTTGAAAAAGCTATCCAGCCTATCTGGTCCACTAGGTGTTTTGTTAGCATAGATTGTACTATAAAAAGTATAAAACTCAGCGTTAATGTCCTTGTTATTTGTAATAATATCTCCTGAAGGGAATCTGTTTGCTGCTATTAGATTTTGTTGTTGTAACCTCTTAAATCTTAGAGCTAACAGCCTCCCCACTTTGTCACCTGTTTCTCAATATTGCTGACACATTCTGAACAGAGCATACTCCGCTTTTTGCGATAGTATAGCATTTATCTCCCCCCTTTTAACTGTGATCTTGTGTAAGAGATTAAATTTTGGGGTCTTTGCAGACTTTGAAACCCTCTCCAGATTTTCTAGCTCCTTTCCTGATCTCTAAGTTTCTTTTCCCTGTCCGTCTTCCTTTTAGAGGAATAACCTATAATTTTCCCTTGTATGTAGGCCTTGTGTGCTTCCCAAACACAGGCTTGAGATACCTCACCACTATCATTAAGCTCAAAATATTCAGAGGACTGAGCAGCTATCCATTCTAAAAAGTCCTTTTCCTTAAGGAGAGTGGTGTTCATTCTCCAGCGGTGACTTTTTCCCTTGGTGTGCATAGCATCAGGTCAACCCCTATTAATGCGTGATCTGAAATTGTGATGTTGTCTATTCTAACATTCAGAATTGCGGAAACAAACCTGTTTGAAATTAAGACATAGTCTATCCTGCTATAAGAAGAGTGTCTATTCGAGAAAAATGAGTAGTCTCTCCCCCGAGGGTGTATTATTCGCCAGGTGTCAACAAGGCCAATATTTTCAAGCATTTTTTAAAGGACATCCTAGCTTTTGTGATTAACTGTATTGACTTGGTACAGGGTCTATCCAATATTAGGTCCAAGACTTTGTTAAAGTCTCCACCTAGTACTACCTTGTAATCTGTAAATTTGGACAATGCCACTGTTAGAGTGTTTAAAAAGGCCACACAACCCTTATTAGGTGCATAAATGTTACACAGAGCAATCTTGTGACCATCCAGCATCCCTGTCAGAATTTGGTATCTTCCATTTGGGTCTGTCACGTGTGTGTTTACAAAAGTTAATTCCCTTACGAATGGGTATGGATGTGCCACATTTTTTGGAAGAAAAACAGCAGCTTTCTGCCTGGCCTACCCATGTTCTCTGTAACTTTTCTGCTTCTAACTGTACCAAATACATCTCCCGTAGAAGCGCAATGCCCGGTTTCTTTTTGTTCAGATAGGCTACTACTTTTTTCCTTTTTATTGGTAAGCCTAGCCCTTTCACATTCCATGAGGAGAAAGCATAGTGTGTCATTCTTACTTCTTTACAGTTTGCAGTTTCTCCTCTTGCCCCTGTGCATTTGTAAAGCTGTAGAGTTAAAGAGCTACTGACCCCTCAAGGAAAACTTTGAAAAACATAATTAATTAGGTTAATATACAAACTACTACATTATGTAACCTAAGTGTATCTATGTTAAATGTTCCTTTTACTGCACCTGTAATGTTATCTTCTGTTTTAATCTGCACTGTAATAACTGTCTTGATGTCTGTTCCCCTGCGATGAGGTGCCTTTGTAAATGAGTCTCTGACTCAAAGGTTGTAAACCCAATTTGTAATGAATAGGTACAATTCAGCTTGCATTCCATGTTTATTCTATATATTTCTCTTTCCATTATTTATTATTGAGTAAATTTGCATGAATATATGATCTTTATCCCACAGAGTTCCCTTAGAGTTCATCTATCTCTGTAGCTTACTCCCTACTTCAAATCATAATCCTCTGTTGTGATATCACAGTCTGTTGCCATGGGAGAAACTGTGATGTCACAAGAAGTGTTCTTTGACCTCAGCTAAGGAGAAAGCAATAGGAATAGATGAACTATACAGGATCAAAGACCCTGTTTTCTTGCTCATGACCTCAGTAATAAATAATGAACAGGAGGAATACAGAACTAATGTGAAATACAAGCTGAATTGTATCTAAATATTATACAGTGTATGGTAGAACATTGTTATTAGTAAAAATCTGTCATTTACTAGACCTGTTGTACCATCGATGTGACATCCAGATGTTGTTATACCATCGATGGTACGTCACATCGATGGTACAACAAAATGGAAATAGGTCACACAGCCATCCACTAGGCGTCTCGAATGATCAAGGGGGCACAACACATTCTGAAGCTGTGCGACGACTTACAGTTGCTGAATACTGATTTAATTGTCTAAGCCGGCTTAATCATTTAAAACCCCCACTCTAATGGCAGCACTAGCGTTCATTGATGGAAAGGAAAAATAAAAAGTCCTGAACGCCTCATTCACGACCTCAGCACTGCTCAGTTTTACAGCAAACTTTATTGGTCATATAAGTCACATGATGTAGCTTTAGTTACAGCTTTACGTTAGTTGTTTACTTTTTTTGCCCATTGGCACCGAGTAAAATTAAACAGTTGTTGGGGGTTTTTGCCCATTGGCTCTTAGTCAAATAAAACATTTCATTTTATTTGTACTCATTCCGTGTCTGTTCTGTCTCATGTTCACGGTCAGCGAATGCCATCACATAAGGTAAGAAATCATAAAGTAAAGGAACCAACATGCTAACGTAAAATAGTGTGCGTGTGTTGGTTATGACAGAAAGCCTTCAAACTGAAATAAGGTGACATCGATACCCATATACTATAAAAGACAATGAATGGGCATCGATGAACAACCACGCTACGCCGGCATCTCGTGGTTACCTTGGCAACTTTTGTAAACCCCTCGAGCAGCACTCACGAGGTTTACATGAGTTGCCAATTAACCACTCGATGCCAGCATAGCGTGGTTGTTCATCGATGCCCATTCATTATCCTCTATGTTTTGTTAAAGTTCTCCTGAAGGTGTCAGCTGCTCTTCAAGTAAAGCTTATTTCTTTTTTTTTCCCCCAATTGTTTAACCAGGAGTAGCACACTAAGCTGAAAGCTTGTTTACAGGTGTGACCTGGGAGCACAGGGAAGTTAAGTGACTTGCTCAGGGTCACACAGTATGCAAGTGGGGGCCATGGGATTCAAACCCAGGTCTCCAGATTTGCAGCTGAGAGCCTTAAACCATTGCACTACACTGCCTCCCTAAGTATCACGATAAGATTAATACATACAAGTTTATTATAATTTTTAACCGTAATTATCCAACTAAGTAATCAAAATATTACTCAAAACCAAAAAAATGAAAAATCCAAGTAGGTTAATAATCTACTTTTGGGTTTCTAAACCACTGGACACAAGTCCATGGCAGTAAACCATCCTGATAGGTAAGCAGGTGAGAGACATCAACCAGGGCTAGCAATTCTAGCCCATATAAGAATGAATTTGTTTGCTAAATCTTAGGGTTTGGCTTGAAGGGTATCAACAACAAAAAATAACTGAGTAACAGTTTTAAATAGTCAACCACAGGCAGTCAAGAATATGCAGCCAGTGGGTATAATCCCAGATTATTTAGAAATAATTATTAGCAATGTAAGAGGGGAGGAGTAATGATGTGATTACTTTGTCAGATTTTTCAATACCACTAGTAACCCATGAGTCTAATTATTTGTATGAGGGGCACACTGAGCATGACCCATACACCTACACCTCTAAGCTCTACTCAAAGAAGATCTTGTAGAGATTTCTGGTGTTCAAGAAATAGTTAAGAGTAGGATGTAGCTTTCCTTTTCTGAGAGTGCCACGACTATTACATGCAGTTACTAAAGTAGAGGGTTGTAATGACCAACTTGACTCCTCAGGTTATCTACAGCACCTCCAGTTTCACTACATAACACCCAGTCAGTTCCATTTCCTCCATTCATCATCATGGCAAATGTAAACATTTATTCCAGTAACTGGTTAATATGCTAGGCCAGTTGAGGAATTTACTGCAAGAAGAGAGGTCAAAGGTCAGCCCAGTCTGCCTGCTCTACATTAAACAAGGAACTAACTATTTTAATATAGTACTGTTATAAATGATTTAACAGACACAGCATCTCAATTCCCCCGGAGTGCATTTCATAAAATAGCTATATAAGTTAAATTATGCTGCCCTCCCGCCCCACCATTGGGGGGACTAATCTGTGGGGGACTCAGGGCTTCAGTGTACCGGGGGAGTGGCAACTGGGAGTCTGGAGTTGGACTGATTCCCTGCCTGTA
This sequence comes from Neoceratodus forsteri, assembly GCA_016271365.2. Taxonomy (NCBI): domain Eukaryota; kingdom Metazoa; phylum Chordata; order Ceratodontiformes; family Ceratodontidae; genus Neoceratodus; species Neoceratodus forsteri. The sequence goes on along the minus strand of CM028129.1, from coordinate 1,010,297,499 downwards.
GGCCGAGGAGGATAAACAAATAATGAATAAAAATAAATTTAAATAACAGCATTAAAACACCATCAATATTGCATTGTGAAATACCATGCTTCACAGTTGTGCCTCGATTATGGAGAGTGGGTAACAGTAACGTTCTCCTCCTTGAAACGAATGTGTTACAAATCGTTATCATCCAACTGGGTGTATCAAGATCATAGTAATCCATTTCTGCATTTATACAATCCATTGTTGAAAAAATCAGGACATCAGACCAGCAGTTCATCTGAGACAAAAGAAGGGTGTTTCAGTAGGAAGTGACTCCTCCACAACAATTGATCCAAACTCCCCATCTACATCTGTTGTGAGTGCTGGATGGATGGGGGTGTCCACATTCATGTTAACCACTTCCAGGCTGGGAGAGTGTCGAGACAGTGGGTCAGAAGATGAGCACTGATTGTCAGGGCTGCGACTTCTTTTCTTGGGACTTTTTTCTGGTAAGGATTTCTTAGGGTGAAAACCTGGTATTCTAGTCTGTTGGTTGAGCTTCTGTGCTACTGATGAATTTACTGGTGATTCTGAAGTCGTCTTAATTGCCACAGAATACAGATGGAATGTTTTATTCACACTCCTGCCCTGATCTACATGGCTTGGGCCTCTGGCTTTGTTTTGTGTGTCTCATGGATTGTTTTGAGTGAAACCCTTACGTGCACTGGCCTCAATGCATGCTGATGCTCGGATGTCTTGTGCTGCATTTCAATCTATGCATTTGTTATGCTGAGCTTTTGTTTTTTCTGAAAATTTGGAAGCCTTTGCAAGTTGTAAATAGTCCCACACATCCTCTTTCTCTTTACATACTACAAAACTCCCCCTTGCCGCTCTAATGATCAGTGTGACAGGGTACTTAAAATAGTATTGGATCCCTACCCTCTGTAATTCTCGTTTTGCCTCAAAGAAAGTTCTTCTTTTGTCCGTTAACTGGATCAAAAAGTCCTAAAACAGAAGAATCTTTTCTCCATTACAGTATAGAGATTGTTTTTCACGGGCAATACTGAGAATTTGTTATTTTAATAAATATCTTAGGAAAAGAGCAATAATGGGTCTTGGTATACTTTTATTTTGTAGTTTGAGGCCACCAGATCTATGGGCTCTTTCTGTTTCTAATGGTCATGGCCACTGCTGCCCAAGGAGCTCCGGCAAGAATTTCTGTTAAAACTACTGTGTTCCCTTTCCTCCCTCAGGCATGTCAAGTATTCTCAGGTTATTTCTACAACCTCTATTCTCTAGGTCATCTGTTTTCCCCATCAAGTATTCAATTTGTTTGTTCTGCTTTTCAGACACTTGCTGTAGTTATGTTAGGGAGGACTGCAGTTCAGTTATTCAGCTATCCGTTTTGTTTATTTTGTTTTCTAGATGACTATTCCCCTGCTGCATAGCAAGAGAGGTTGTTTAACATCTGTCATATCAACTGTAAGGTTTGCCATCATTTCTTTAATGTGTTGGATATCGTCCTTACTTGTAATCGTATTCCCAGCACTGTTTTGTCCAGCCGCTCTAGCAGCTTGCTGCTTAGGGTCAACAAACCTCCCAGCCGCAATAGGCATCTCAAAAGACCATCACTCGGATCAACTCACAGACTATTAAAAATACGTGCTATCAGTTAATTTAAACTTCAGAATCTGCTTCTAGGTACCATCCACTGCTGATTGGTATATTTTCTGAAAACTTTTAAAAACTGCAAACATTAAAATAAATCAGTTTATATCAGGCGGAACTGTGAGCTTCGTTTCAGACTGCCATTCACCTTAGAGCATCGCACACTCATCCAAGGCTAACATGTTTTAAACAACTGAACTCGCTAGGTTGTGGGGATGGGGTGGGAGTAGTAAATTTCTCCTGAACAGGTTCACCCACTTCCAATACATGTGTTTTAAAAAACTACAAGACTTCTTTTAAGCAGTTTGGGCCAGCCTCTACACAATTTATCTGTTTTTCACTCTTTTTATGTTCACTGTGCATGCACACACAGTGAACATTTTGTTAGGAGAGTGACTTTGGAAGCGTGTGACACTGTCAGTCCAGTGCAGAGTGGTCTGCAAGGGGCTCATTAGTGTCACACCAATCATGACAGTTTTCTGGCTTGCTGGGTGGAAACTTTGTGTAGTTCAAAGGAGAGATGCCACCCTATCATAGGTCGTCTCTTTCCTTGCTGCCCAGCAAGCACAGCTGATCTTTCACGATCAGCCTGCTTTTGTTGAATTATACCCTGTAACAAAACTTCCATCGATGTCTGTTGCTGCCATCACCGTTACTGTTCCCCCAGCCGACTCCCACTCAACACCCACCACCCCACGCAAACATAACACCAACATTGGGTACCCAATCCCCAGTGTCACCACCTGAAATAAAGAAACCTGTCACTCATAGTTTTTTTATATACCCTGTAAAAAAGAAAACCATCCATAGATGTCTGTTGCTGTCACCACCATTAGTCCCCCCACCTGACCCTCCTCTCAGCACCCACCACCCACCCTACTGATAAACATAACACTGACACTGGAGGGGCCCAATCTGCCAGTGTTGCCACCTGGAATAAAGAAAATCGTCCTTAGTAGATCTACTTTTTTTCAATATACCCTGTAAAAAAAGAAAACTGTCCATCGATGTCTGTTGCTGCCATTACCATTAGTCCCCCCATCCAACCCTTTCACTCAATACCCACCACCCACCCCCACAAATATAACACTGACACTGGGGGTGCCCAATTCCCAAGTGCCACCACCTGAAATAAAGAAAACTGTCCCTATTTTTTTTTTCAAAAGAAAATACCCTGTAAAAAAGAAAAATGTCCATCAATGTCTGTTGCTGCCACCATCCTACATCCCTCCAAGCCCTTACTTACCCACCAGGGGTCCAATGCTGTAATCCTCTCTGGAGCACAGAAACATCTTCACTCTTTAACAATGACCCACAAACTGAGGAAATCAGGTATGTTGTTCAATGTATTTCAATGGGGTTTTGAACTTAGTGGCATAACTTGGTAATTTTTGAATATTTTTGCCCCAATATTTTCAACATGCCTTTTTTGGGACCCTACCTCATGACCAATGGCAGTGAAATTAAGCAAATCTGTCCAGAAAGGTGATTTTACAGTCATGGCACAAAATCCCTTTTTGGGCAGGAGTTGAATATTTTCTCTGTCCTTGTTCATGAGGTGGGGTCATAAGAAGGTTATGTTGAAAATTTGGGGTAAAATATTTTAGCAAACAACCAAAGTTATGAGCCTACATTGAAATATGCGAATGCAGGCTCGTAACTTTGGTAATTTTCAATATTTTGACCCAAAAGTTTTGTTTTATTTTTAATTCATTCTTTTGGTAACTGGGTAAGGCCCTCTAGGCCCAAGTACCTGTTTTCAGAGGCGACCTGGGAGCACTGGGGTGGTTAAGTGATTTGCTCAGAATCACGGAGTATGCAGTGGAGGTTGTGAGAATCAAACCCAGGTCTGCTGGATGTAATAAGCTCATTTTCTACAAAGCCATTTCTTCCCAGCACCTCATGAATGTGACAGCTGTCATTTTTCAAATCCTGGCCAAAATGTGTTTTCATGTCCCAAAAGGGGATTTTGCAATTGCTGCACAAAATCACCATTCAGGCAAGAGTTGAAAATGTTCTCCACCCTTGTTCATGAGGTGGTCATGTAAGAGGCACATGTTGAAAATGTGGAGTAAAAATATTAAAAAACAACAAAGTTATGAGCCAACATTTAAATTTACAAACACAGGCTTGCAGCTTTGGACATTTTCAATATTTTGACCCAAAATTTTCAACATTGCCATTTCTTCACAGCACCTTTTGAATGTGATAGCTGTCATTTTTCAAGTCCTAGCCAAAATGTGTTTTTGTACTTGTGGTATGAAATCAACTGTTGGGCAGGATTTGAAAATGTTCTCCACCTTGTTCAGCAGGTGGGCTGCTAAGAAGGCTATGTGGGGTCATAAGAAGGCTATGTTGAAAATTTGGGCAAAAATATGAGAAAACAACAAAGCTGTGAGTCTTCATTGCAATTTTTCAATGCACACTCATAACGGGTCATTTTCAATATTTTGACCCCAACTTTTCAACATAGCCATTTTTTCACACCACCTCATGAATATGACAGAGGTAATTTCTCAGATCTTACCCAAAATGTGTTTTAACACATGTGGCACAAAATTATGTTTCAGCCATTATTTTATAAATGACACCTGTCATGCTCAGAAGGAGCGGTCATAAAAAGATTATGTTGAAAATTTGAGGTAAAAATTTGAAAAATCAACTAAGTAATGAGGAAATGAATTGTTCGAACATTTACTCACAACTTTATTTTTGCAGATTTTGGCCCCTAATGTTCAACATATCCCTTGTGTTACCCCTCCCCTGAACACAGCAGGTGTCATTTTTCAAATCCCCTCCAAAACTTGTTTCCACAGTTGCAGAGCGAAATCACCTTTTGGATGGGATTTTAAAAATTCCATGGGATGCCACTTAAAATGAGAAATTGCATCTCATTTGCTCTATCCTAGGTAAATATATAGTAAACATGTGTACAAGCAAGACCCTGTACAACAGCAATACCAGCAGCGAACATTTGGCATTGACAAATGCTTGTTTTTTATATTATTGTCTCCCTTTGTCACCCTGTGTTTTTTTTTCTCTCTTTCCTTACATTAAATAGATGGCATGTTTGCTATGGAATACAAGGATTTAGAATTTTGCTAGTACACCCCCCCAACACACACACACACACACACACACACGAGAAAATCAAAGTACCAATGATACTGAATGGTGCCAGCACAAAGATGTGTCATTTATAGAATAAAAAATACATATGCATGCTAAAAAATGGCATGCAGATGCTATATAATACAGACACACACATACATACATGCGTGCAAGCACACACATACACCTCACAGAATAAACAAACATACTCCACACAATATACAAAATCTGAACTTTAACCTGATCATTTATTGTACCAGAGCATCTGGAGTCAGCTTAAGCTTTTGTAACAACAACAAAAAGGTCTCATAAGCTATGATTAATATGCCCCATTACCCCCTCTTGTGACTGAATAATCTTAATAGAGTGGGATAGCTCTTTTCCATGTTCTTTGTTCTAGGGTTGTTAATAACTCCATGGTCTGAAAACCTACCCATGTCCTGGAAGCCCTAGCACTGATATTAGGACTGGCACCTAACAATTTCTCTAATACAGTAGATGCAAACAACATATACTGTAGTAAGAAAGAAAACATGTTCACAGCTAGAAATCAAATCCAGGCCCTCCAGTTACTGCCCTGGTGGTCTGCCACTGTGCTATTGCTCCAGGTGGTGAGACAGAAGGTTGAGAGAGAGAGAGAGAGAGATACATGCTTACAATATAAATTATAGTGAGAAAGTAAAAATGCTCCTCACTGGAAATCAAACACAGGCCACCTCCAAATGACTGACCTGGTGCTCTGTCATTGTACTATATTTCCACATAGTGAGTCAGACAGTTTATGTGGAGAGATGTATGCAAACAACAAAAATTGTAGTCAGAAAGAAAAACATTACCTACTGGGAACTGAACACAGACCCCTTCCCAACTTTTTTTTTATTTTTATTTAATTCATAAATTGGATTTACAAACCTTTTAGAGTATGCTATCATTACACATGGAGAGACAGAAGCTTTGTGTGTGTGTGTGTATATATATATATATATATATAGAGAGAGAGAGAGAGAGAGAGAGAGAGAGATGCTAACAACATAAATTGTATTGAGAAAGAAAACATTTTCACACCAGGGAATCAAACCCAGACCCCTCCCAACTAATGTCCTAGTGCTCAGTCACTGTTCTATCATTCCACAGAAGGTTTATATAGAGAGATGTATGCTAACAGCATAAATTGTAGTGAGAAAGAAGCATGTTCAAAACTGGCAATAAAATTCAGGCCCTTCCCAACTACTGTCATGATGCTGTGCCACTGTGCTACCATTCTACATGGTCAGTCATACAGTTTCTAGTGAGACATCCATGCTAATGGCATAAACTGTAGTGAGAAGGAAAAAATGTTCACAACAGGGAATTGAACACAGGCCTCCTCCCAACTACTGTTCTGATGCTCAGCCATTGTGCTATTGTTCCACATGGTGAGACTAAAGTTTTCTTGAGAGAGATGCATGTTAACAACAGAAATTGTAGTGAGAAATTAAAATGTTCAGAACTGCAGATTGAACCCTGGCATCCACCCAACTACTGTACTGCTGCTCTGCCACTGTGCTATTATTCCATGTGGCAATACATACTGTAAGGTTTTTAGAGACAGATAATGCTAACATCATAAATTGTAATGAGAAAGAAAAAATGTTCACAATTTGGTTCCAACTAAGGCTCCCTCCCAACTACTGTCCTGGTACTCTGCTACTATGCTATCATTCCACATGGTGAAAAGAAGGTTTCTAGAGACAGATGCATGCTAGCAACAAAAACTATAGTGAGAAAGAAAAAATTGTCACCAGTGGGAATTGAACTTATGCTTGCTCCCAACTATTGTCCTCTGCCACTGTGTTATCATTCTACATGGTAAGACAGATGCATACTATCAACCAAAATTATAGTAAGAGGGAGTCACATGATGTGCTCAGCTGAGTAGCACTGGGAAGGAGTGGCTTCTCACAGCACTAGACAAAAGCTTAATTAAATCTTTCTGATCCTTTTACATTTTTCATTTTCCAAAAAAGGTACTCAATACTAGGCATGGCACAGACGAGCCTGTTGGTAGAATGGCATCAGGGATGGACACAGAAATGGAGTATGATGGGGAACAGAGCGAGCCCTTTGCCACACCTTCACCTCTCCCAAAGCATTTTATTTATTTTTATTTATTGAAATTGTTTTACCAGGAAAGGTACACTGACCAAGAAGATGCTCGTCTCCTGGTGTGACCTGGGGGGTAGGGGGAAACAGAGGATTACCGGATACACAGTTAGACAGTGACAGTGATACAGTGACAATTTGAAAATGGTCTCACTTGTGGGCTCACAATTACATCAGTACATGCAAAGACAGTAATCAATTATAGCACAGATTACAGTAAAAAGAACAATAATAGAGGAAAAATAAGTGCCTAGGTAGCAAGTGCATATGACACAGCTAGGAGTGTGTGTCTTGGGGTATTTTAGGGCAGTTGAGCAGCTCGGAGGGGAGGAGGGCCGAATCAGGGGTTTGTGCAGGTGCAGTTTACCATGAAGTGGTTTGTGAGGGCAGAGGAGAATGAGTTAGTGAAGGAGGAGTGTTGGATTTGAGGGGGAAGCTCATTCTAGATTTTGGGAAAGCGATGGGAGAAAGTAGTTTGGCCGGCAGTGGACGTCCACCTGGGAATAGCCAGTATGCGGGAGTCAGTGGATCTGAGGGCACAAGAGGATGGAGGGGGGAAGTAGCAAGGAGGAGAGGTAGGTAGGGAGGGAGCCTAGCCAGAGCTTAGAGGTGAATTTTGCACAGTGGATGAGGCGTCTGTTTTAAAGGGATGGTAAGGCCAGGGCACGGTATAGCTTGCAGTGATGAGTGCGAGGGGGGGCACTGAGAGCAAAGTGGAAGAAGGCATTGAGCAGGGTGTTAAGCTTGGATAGGGAGGATGTAGGGGCCGAGCCATAGATTATATTGCAGTAGTCAAAGGAGGGGAGAATCATCTTCAGGACTAACTCTCGGCGAACAGTTAATGGGAGGCTGCGGTGGTTTCTATGCAGAATTCCTAACATGGGGCGCAATTTTTTTATTGTAGCGTCAATATGAACATTAAAGGTCAGGTGACGGTCAAGCCAGACCCCAAGGTACTTCACAAAAGTGGGACCAAGACAGAGGCAGGAAACTACAGACCTGTCAGTTAGACCTCTGTGGTAGGGAAAGTGATGGAGTCACTTCTGAAGGAAAGAATAGTTGAGTACCTAGAGGCCAGTGGGGCACAGGACCCAAGGCAGCATGGGTTCACAGTGGGAAGGTCATGTCAGATGAATCTAATAGATTTCTTTGATTGGGTGACCAAAGTAGTAGACCAGGGAGGGGCTGTGGACATGGCCTACCTAGACTTTAGCAAGGCATTTGACACAGTCCCACACAAAAGATTAACAGTCAAACTAACCAGCCTGGGAGTGGGTCCCAGGGTGGTAGCCTGGGTAAAACATTGGCTGGACAACAGGACTCAGAAGGTAATTGTAAATGGAGTCCACTCTGAAGAAAGAGGGGTTACTAGTGGGGTACCGCAGGGTTCAGTACTGGATCCAGTCCTTTTTAATGTCTTTATAAGTGACATTGCAGAGGGACTGGAAGAAAAGTATGCCTCTTTGCAGATGACACAAAGATCTGCAACAGGGTTGATACACAAGGAGGCGGAAAGGATGAGAAGGGACTTGGCAAGGTTGGAGGAATGGTCAGAAGTATGGCAGCTAGGATTCAATGCAAAGAAGTGCAAAATAATGCACCTGGCAAACAAGAACCCAGGGGAAGATTACACAATAGGGGGAGGTAGTAACAACAACAAAAATGGAAAGGGACCTGGGGGTAATCATATCAGATGACCTTAAGGTTAGCAAGCAATGTGAGACGGCAGTAGGAGGGCTGGGGTATACTGGGATGCACAGGAGAGGCATCACCAGCAGAAAACAGGAAGATGTTATCCCTTTACAGACAGTTGGTGAGACCCCATCTGGAGTACTGCATCCAGTTCTGGAGACCCCATCTCCACAAGGACATAGACAGGATAGAGGCAGTCCAAAGGAGGGCAACTAAAATGGTGCAGGGTCTGCAAGAGAAGCTGTACGAGGAGAGACTAAAGGAGCTTAATATGTATACCCTTGAGGAAAGAAGGGAGAGGGGGGACATGATAGAAACTTTTAAGTACCTCAGCGGAATCAACAAAGTCCAAGAGGGTAGCATCTTTCAGAAAAAGAGACATGCAAGAACGAGGGGACACAATTTAAAGATAGAGGGGGGACGGTTCCGGGGCAATGTGAGGAAGTATATTTTCACAGAGAGGGTAGTGGATGCATGGAACAGCCTTCCTGAGGAGGTTGTGGGGTCTAAAACTGTGGGAGAATTCAAGAATGCATGGGACAGACATAAGGCAATTCTTGTGGGGGGTAGGAAGAAATAGGCTGTTGGTTAACTAGGATCTGCGGCCTATCCTGTAGGTATGGAAATGGGCAGACTAGGTGGGCCAAGCAGTCCTTATCTGCCGTCAAAGTCTATGTTTCTATGTAATGAGGGGACATCATTGAGTACTTGCTCTTCAAGGGTTTGGAAGAAGGGGAGGGATGGGAGTCTGGACAGGTGTTGTCACGTGCCGAAGGTCATTGAGACAGTTTTTTTTACTGTTTAGGGAAAGCTGATGGGAGCAGAACCAGCGCTGAATGTTGTCAAAATCAGCTTGGAGGGTGGAGGCAACTGTTTCAGTGGCGGTGCCTGAGAAGAAAAGGATGGTGTCATCTGCATACATATGTATGGCAGATGAGTGGCAGGCTAGAGGCAGATCATTTAAAAGAATAAAAACATTGTACTGGGCCAAAGCACCACAGGCCCAACTGGTTACCTCCCACACTGAACTCTCAGCCACCTGACACCCTTACTTTGAAAAGATTCCTGGAGGAGTTTGATGGAGTCAAAGAAGTAATTCTTGACCTTACCAGTGATGTGTGCACCATCAAGCCTGCCCTCAAAGAACTCAGCAGGAGAGTTATGGACACTGAAGCATGAGTAAGCTCAGAGGAGGATCACCAAGCCCATCTGGAGCCAGAGATAGTGGCACTATGAAAGAAAGTTTCCCAGCTGGAAGAGAGGCTGGAGCCGCGAAAGGGCTACAGTCAGCAAAATAAGTTAGTTCTGGTGGACCTGCCAGAAAAGACAGAGAGTCCGGACACCTTGCAATTCATCCAGAAATTTACTCATAAAATAGATGGCCCATCACTGCGCTGACCCACCTATATCATCAAGTGGGCTTACCAAGTTCTGCACCCGCTCCCACCAGAAGGTGACAAGTTGAGACCAATCATCTTCTGTCTTCTCAATTACTTAGACAAAGTGCATATCTTGGCTAAGGTCAGAGAAATAAATGAGCTGCAGTGGGAAGGCAGGAGGCTCTTTTTATTCTAGGACCTAACCCCACAAGTCCGTATGAAGTAGATTGCATACCAGAAGATCAAATCAAAATTATACGCCACCAAATTATATTCAAGGTATTACACCTAGTGAAACTAGTGGCCCACACCAGCCATGGCCAGATACAGTTCTTGTCTGCAGACCAGGAAAAGCAAGAACTCCCATCTTTGTTCCCTGACCCTTTTCTAGCAAGCCAGAGGGAGGAGATCCAAGGCCTTGAACACAGCAACATTCAGGAGGTTGGATGAAACCCCATGGATTACTGCTGCAGAATTATGCATGATGATTTTTCCCTAGCTACCAAAGCTACATTTGGCAAGAGTACCTTAAAGGTTTGCGGAGTTAATTGCAGTGGGGTGACTTTGGGACTAGATTCTACAGCACAAAGGTGAGTAAATCAAAGCAATGGATTAACTTGGGGACATGTTTTAAAATGCCCACATTCAGTGCAGTCAATGAGACAAGATTGCAGAGAGGTGGGAAACATACAATGGTTTAGTGCCATGCAGCTGATGGGGATGCTGGGCTAACATACTGGTAGACTAAAACCTGATGTAGCCATGTGGCAGCTACACCAGTCCTCTCAAGCAAAGCTGGTGGCCCTATGACTAATTTCAGATCTAGCCATGAATGCTGCTGCCTGATCTCCCCAACACAGTGACCTCAACCCCACCACCCACCCCCAACTGTTCCCTGGAGCATTGCAGGCTACAGAAGCACCACTTTTTGGTGGGCTGGCAGTTGGCTTAACAGGGGGATGATAACTCACGTCTTGGCACAGGGACATCCTCAAAAACTGTCACTGTTCACCAAGTCTTAGTGCAACCTATCATGACTCTGTGAACCTAGTTGGGTAGCCAACCCAATTGCCTTAATATTTTTCTTCCAGTAAGCAGGTTTCAGTTTAACGAGTTGTGCATGTGTTATTAGCCTTCCAGCAATGGTGTTAATGCAGGCAACAGGTTAATGCCAGTTCATCTGTTGTGCCTTGTCTTACAATAATTTGGGTTCCATGTCAAAATTGCTACTGTAGAACGGCGACCTGTGAATAGGGCACAAGTCCCACAGCGCAATGACTTTCAAAAAACTTATTTCTTGCAGGGGGCTTCACCCCCCCCCTTATGGAGGACTTTGCCCCCAACACCCCCCTTAGTTATTATACTAACTCTGAGGGAGGCATACCATGGGGATGAGGGGAACTGCCAGTCACCCAAAAGCGTCAGCGCTGTGGTTCAGTCACCTGATTCATGGGTTGCCATTCCATAGTTGCCATTTTGACAGGCTACAAATAATCTGAAGATTTATAAGAATTTTTTGATATATCGAGTACAAGATTCTTGCAAAGTGGTTTGGGAGAGGCTCCAGGGGGGCATGAACCCCCCATGTCCCCTACAGCTTCCTGCCTTGTGATACTTTTTGGGATGCCGAGTCCAAGATAGAGACCCCTACAGCCATGGGGACCTTCAGAATAAGGACCACCAGTTTGTGCAGGGGGGTCTGGGATTTGCCCTCTGGAGGGGGGGCCAAACTTAGACCACTTTAAAAAGGACTGTCCACATTATGGTCACTCATGTGCTCTGACCAAAAGAGGCTCCTGGGCTGTAATTGGTCACTCACAAAACAACAGTGTGGAAGCATGGTCTACAGGACCAGTGGAAGTTGGTGAGGTACGAATTTAATGTTTAAATGTTTACTGTTATTTTTGGGGTGCTCGTTTCATGTGTGGGGAGAAATGGGGGCCCAACCTAATGGCAGGAACTGGAGCAACAATAATTTGAGAGTAGAGCTAGATTCAGTCCACCAAGGTACTGTAGCAGGGATGTAATTGGGGAACCCACTGGCTAGTACATACAAATTTGTGTCTTAGAATATTAACAGATTGTCAGTCAAGAGAGATGTATGAACAACTACTAACTAGATGTATTGTATAATGCTCAATCACAATTAATCCTAGCTTGTCCATGTGAATTCCATCATTGTGACCTCTATAAGACGCCGAGATGGACTTCATTGGAAATTGGAGGAAACATAAATGTGTACTGGATATGGCTCTGGATTATTTGTTGGAGTGAATCAAATTCAGGAAGGTTAAACCTTCCCCACGTAATAGCGATCCGTGTGAGCATGTAATCCCTAGTGCTAAGAACATTTAGTCCAAGTATTTATTTAGCCATTTTGTTCCCTTCATTTGGAACTATTTCCCAGCCTAGTTTCATAATTTTTGTCCTAAAAACCTGGGGTGGGATTTTCGAAGGTGTTGCACATGGCGCAACCCACCAATGCACCCCAGCGCGATATTCAAATGGGTGGGTTGCACTCCACAACTCCTGATGCACCAGGGTGTACCAGTAATGTATGCGGCGCAAGTGCGGGGGGCGTGCCCATGCATATCCGGCACATCCCAATATTCAGCCCGGGATGTGCGACACATATGCAGGCACAAACCCAGCTTGCGCCACAGAGGGGGGTGCAATGTTGAGCCCATCGAAACCTGGAACATGTCGGGGACACCCACAGGTGGGCTGCCATACTGCTGGGCACAACACAGCAGCCACCTGCTGTGGGTGGCCAGCCGACCTCCCAGGACACAGTCCACGAGCCCCCTGCCCAGGGGCGCAGTGCCCCCCACCCGTTTGCGGGCATGTGAAAATGAAGCCCTGGTGGTCCAGTGGACCTTATCCCTTCACCCGATTGCGGGCATAGGATAAATATCTCCCTGGTGATCCAGGGACCGCACTCCCTTGCCCAGTCGCAGGCATGTAAAGAATTAATCCCAGGAGGTCCAGCGGACCGATCACCTTCCGCTCATGGGCATATGCAAACCCCTGGTGGTCCAGTGGTACCCCCTCCCACCCGCCCCTTAGTAAGCCTGCCACCCTGCACCCCCAGTCAGCGGCGGGTGGCAGCTCTCCACCAGGAAGCCGCCCGATCGCCCGCTGACTGGCAGCGTACAGTAGGGCTGTATGCTTATTGGTCCACTGCGTGGGCCAATGGATGTGCAGTCCATACTGTACTACAGAGTCCTGACCTGCAAATGTACTTTCATTCACAAGTCAGGACTGTGTAGTACAGTATGGGCTGCACACTAATTGGCCCATGCAGTGGGCCAATAGGCGTACAGCCCTACTGTATGCTGTCAGACGGCAGGCGGCCAGGCAGCTTGTGGATGGGGAGCTGCCGCCCACCGCTGACCATGGGGGGTGAAGGGTGGTGGGGACTATGTGGTGGGTGGGAGGGGATACCACAGACCACCAGGGGGTTTGATGAATGCCCGCCAGCAGGCGAAGGTGATCAGTCCACTGGACCACCAGGGATTAATTCTTTACATGCCCGCAGCCGGGCAAGGGATTGTCATCCACTGGACCACTAGGGAGTATTCCTATTCATGCCCACGATCGGGCAATGGGGTTCAGTCCACTGGACCACCAGGGAGATGTATAACCTATGCCCACGATCGGGCGAAGGGATATGGTCCACTGGACCACCAGGGCTTACATATACACTTGCCCGCGAATGGGCATTCAGGTGCTGAGCCCGTCGAGGGATGGGGGGGTGTCGGTCCCCAAAGGCTGCAACCTGGCAGGGTGCCAGGCGCAAGTCGCCGGGGATCGATGCACCGCATGCAAATGAGGCCATAATGACATGCAAACGACCCCATTTACGCCTTGCATGCATAATGGCCCCATTTGCATGCCCAGTGCTGAATATCTCAGTTGATGCATCTAGCGCAACCGCACTTGTGCTGGTGCATCCCCCTGCTCCCCACCTGCCATTTGCGCTGGCGCAGTGCGTGCGCCCTCAGTGCCATATTCAACGGTGCTGAGTCATGGCACAGCACCATTGAATATCGCCTGGACCATGCCCTGGCTCAGTCCAGTTGCGCTGCGCCCAGGCTTGCGCCCCTGCCTGGCGCAGTCTGAATATCTAGCCCATATTTTATATTATTACTGTGTAGCTGTAATTTTCTTTTTTTTTTAATAATACATGCTTACCTGATTTATGATACTTTGATGTACCTGGTTTATTTGAGTCTATAAACGATGATGTCTGTTTTATTCATGTCTTGCATTTATGTATGATTTATGTGCAACTTGTTCTGTACAAGCATTATGAATCCCACTGCAGATGAACCTTGGCTCAGTGGGGTAACCTTTGAAAAAAATGAAATGAAAAACATGAAAATGAGCTCCCCCACCCAAAAAAAAATCCCCAAACAACATGTACTGTGCATGTACTGAGACTTAGCTTTTTCTTAACTTTTTTTCTATCACCCATAACTTTAATACTTTGAGCCCAAATTTTAGGGATGGGCTACTCACCACACACCCCTCTTGACCACCCAGGTGGCAACATTCAGACCTGCACAAGGGGTCTTCCACTTCACATAGAGTTTGTAGGTCCCTACATGACACATGCTATACTGTACGTCCTGCACCATTCCCAATGGCTCTGCTGCTTCATGTACGGCCTACAAAGCCCTGCATAAAACAACCTATATGTCCAGCACTATGTCTGACAGGTATACTGCTTTGCATAGGGCCTACAAGGCCCTGTACAAAGCAAGCTACATGTCTGGCCATATGACTGGCTGCTGGGTCCTATGCAAAGCAAGCTACAGATGTGGCCACCTACCTGAAATGTGTACTTCTTCACACTGGGCTTGCAGGGCCATGTGCAAAGCAAGCTACAGATCAGCTGTCATGCCCAACAGGTCTACTGTGGGACCTATATGATGAAAGCTACAGGTCCATGCCCCTCCTTAGTGAGTCTACTGTTTTATGCAAGGCCCAGTAATAATGACAGGACATGGCTGGTGACGGCTCTGTGTTATTTGACTTGACTCAGTCCTCCCCAATGGATAGGAAGGATCTTCTGAAGATGAAATGCTGCATCTCACTTGGGCTAGCCAGGGTAAATAAATTGTAAAATGTTATCATAATATTTATAGAGCTCAGTAATAATGCTAGAACATGGCTGGTAACGTGTGTGTGTGTGTGTGTGTGTGTGTGTGTGTGTGTGTGTAGTAGATAAGACCTTATTTCTCCCTCCATTACTTACTAAACATAACAATTTCACTACTAAGACTTGCAAGCAAACATTATTGGAAATGGCCAATGCTTGTTTTTTTTAGGTCCCTTGTTGGTGTCAGAGCCACTACAAATCATAGATTTCTAAATTCTGATTATATTTCACCTAATTTCCACAAAATAATTTTCACAAAAAGCATTTCATAGAAAGATAGTGAAGTACTGTAGTAATTTAAGATAGCTAAGCTAGGAATGCAAAGCTGAAATCACTTGGAAACTGAAGCACCATATTTTGGGGATGATGTAATATTTGGAATGCAGGGGCTAAATTTATGATTCAAGAACTGTACATCAGGTTGGAAATGAGAGTTCTAGTCTTGTATTTTCAAAGCCCTCAAATGTATGACTTTTGAGACAAAATTCCCATGTTTTCTTTATGCCATAAAATGGTTTAAACCCCAAATGTCATGTCTCTAAAAAAAACGGATTTGTGCCATATGTCTGATGTAAATGTCATTTTGATGCATAAGACAAATCGCACCTTACAGCAGCCAAGATGGCAGACACAGTCTTTAAACAACAAGATCATGGACCTGCCTCACACACCAAATAACTTACTGTAATGGATCATCTTCAGTGGGTCCACCCCCATGGTCAGAATCCTTGCAGAGCAAGGGACTCGAGGAGGTTTCTGGGGAAAGGAGGGGCATCAGGTTCTGGTGCCTTTTGTGTGTCCTGTGAGCTGCCAAGTTTCTAGAGTGACAGCCCCAGGCACAAATCAAGACAAGATGTGAACAGGGCTTATAAATGCAGGACTGTGCTGGAGGAGCACAGATCTGATGGGTATTTCACGCTGGAAAGGTCTGCAGTGTGTGAGTGGCTGCAAGCTGTGCCATCCCAGTCCTCAAAAGCAGGGAGCAAACTGTGAACAAAGCTGCTGAGTTCTGGAGAGGAAGTGAGTGGCAACTACATGGAAGCCAGCATGTGAGCGATGCTGAAGATATAGCATGGAGAAAATGACCTAGGGCTGCTGATCCAGGTCCTGTAGCAGGTACTGCAGCATGGTACTGGGCTGCCTCTGACCCATAGGTTAGGAAGCCAGGATGTGTGAGGGTAAGACTGGGGCCCCAGCAGTCCAAAATCAGTGTAAGGAGGTCAGAAAAGCCTGCAGTCAGTGCCCAGGATAGACAGTTCAGCATGGAGCCAACGGCACAGGGTCATAATGTCGCAAAACATTGTGCTGTAGCAATATACTGCACTGCAAATACAGCGTGCTATATTGCAAATGGCATCATTTTTGTTTTTACAGGGGGCCTCTGAACCCCGCACCCCACAAATGGGGGTTGTGTCCCCTGCACCCCAACTAATATATCTAAATCCGGGGGGTGGGGGTTAACACTTAATATCGCACAAAGTGAGAAAAAAGAAAAAATTCCATGCGTCTGGGACCTGGAATTGAAACCCAGTCCCAAATGCACTGCTTGCCTCCCTTGCTGCCAGTGGCTTATCCCATACAGCCATGGCAGTTGCTCGGCAGACCACTGTCCCAGCAGGATTTGTATCCTGCACTGGGAAGAGTGAGAGGGTGCACTACCACGCATCCTTCCTTTCGTGGTTTTGTACCCTCTCGCTCTTACCTATCATGCTGTTCCAACCACGCACTCATGTCGTGCACTGTAGAGCATGCAACATTTTGACCCGGTAGGGGAGCTGAGGGAAGAAGCCTATCTGCATCGTAGATACCCTGAGACAGCAGAGATTCAGTGGCCTGCTGCATCAGGAGGAGCCATCCAGGTCCGGGAACCAGGAACATGCCACAGTGCAGCATTGTCAAGGGACAGTGCCTGTTGTTTCATTGTGTTTCACAATTTGGATTACAAATACCTCTTATCAAGGTTTTTTCTGTCATTTAAGCAATTGCATGGCCAGTGGGGTTTGTGGAATTGAACACGTTTCTCTGGTTAAAGTGCACCAACACCATTCAAACTGCAGCAGCATCTACGGGCCTGCAGCAATTCTACACCTGTGGAACCCAGGGACTAAGTTAAAGGAGATTCCATTGGGATCAGTTTAAAACCTGGTACCAGGTGGGAAGAGGTAGAGCTGGTCTAGCAGGAGGGCACCTAAGAGGGCTGTGACATCTGCATAAACCCTCTTTCCTGCAGGTGGTGGATTGTGAATAAAGCTGTGTTATTCTGTTAAACTTGGGTTGGTTATTGACTCCCAATGTGGTAGAAAAATTAGTGGTTTCCTTATCAAGCCCACCAATAGCCAAAGCCCTTGTGGCTCAGTTGATTGGAGTGTCTCCAGCACTTGCACCTGAAATGCAATTTACAGGACTGCACCAATTCACCAAAAGTGGTGGTAGTACCATGTGTACGGCCCAGGCACACCTTGCCATGTGGTCCATCACAGACTGGTGGTAGCAGTGAGATTCACTGCAAACAAATTTGCTGGGTAAAAGAGAAATTGTTACTGTGTGACATTTTATTATTTTGTGATCTGACTAAAATTAAACATTTCCCAACCAGGTGGAGCTGCTAGCCCACAGGTACCCTGGGTGGGGGAAGGAGTGAGACAATCTGTCTTCATGCCGATTCTTTTGATGGAGAGAACCAGGTGTGGACTGATTGGTGGGAGCAAGTTGAGCTTGCAGCTTAGTTAAATGAATGGGATGCAACGGTCAAGCAAAACTTTGTGGGGCTTTTGATTTGGGGAAAAAGCCTGTGAAGTGTATCGGGGCTGTAGTCTTAACATCAAACAGACTTATACTACTCTGCTAATGGCTATGAGATAGTCCCTTGAGCCTGCTGAATGTGCTGATCAAAAATAACTTTTTCAATAGAGGGAGAGAAAAGGGGAATCTGCTCAAGACTTTGTAAAAGCCCTGCAGCACCTGGTAGTCAAGGTCTTTCCCAGATGCTTGCTCACCCACCCAAGACCTGCTGGTGCAAGATCATTTCATTGCTCACACAGAGAGTGGGGAGCTTCATTTCCAGCTATGTCTACCGAAACCCTCAGGGTTAGAACAAGCAGTCCAGTATGCCACCGAATTGGAGGTTGTGTGAAATTTGGATTTTCCTCAGACTCCAAGTCCCCAGGTTCGAATGTATGAAGTGTCCCAGGAGGCTGCTATTCTTTTTTTTTTGTACACTTTATTTATGCTCCCGAGGGCAGGGCATCTCTCAGAGGTGCCCACTCAACCTACACCTCTACTCCCCACCAAGACCTCCCTCCTCTGAGACTCCCACCAGGACTTTCCAGCCCCCCGGATCACCCCTGGGAAAGGGCCCGCCCACCTACCTGGCAGCCTGTCTGAGATTAGAGGGTCCATCCTGGAAGAGGCCCTGGAGGACTGGAGGAGGGATGGTCCAGCGCTGAGGTTGTAGGCTTGGTCCCTGGAGTTCTCGTCACCTCCCTGTCCCTGCGGGGTATTTTAGGCTTTGTGGTTTCCCCTCTGGCGCATGGACATGCAATGACATCCTGGCACAGATGTGCCAATGTCCGCTGCCACTCCACCCCCAAGTCAAGGCACCACAAGTTCCTTCTGCTGACCCCGATCTCCATCAGAGGCCGCCAAGGAGTAGTGCAAAACCCAGATCCCTCCCCAGGGAAGGGAGAGCAGTCCTCTGGATGCTCAATCCCTTCCCTCCCCTGCCGACCCCCGATGGCCCAAATCCATTCCTGAACCTGGGTTGCTGGCATGGTGTGAGGTGTGGCGTCCAGCGCCTCAACCCTCAGCTCCACCAGGCCGGCTGAGACTGCTATTCTTAAAGAACTGACTGGAGCCATTGTGGAGGTACAAGAGGAAATGGTTGGGACTCTCACAACTCTGCACACTGAGCTTGAAGAATTGAAAGTGAAGCTCAACACCCCTAGAACTCCACAATCAGAAATACTGACTGAGCAAAAGAGACCTCTTGGAAACTAAGTCATGTAATTTCCTGAATAGAAGGCCAAATGATAAGGAGTGTTGAAGATGTGGAGGCCTGAACTACTATGAAAAACACTGTACCCGGCAGAGAGGTTCATCTGAATCTGGAGCTGTCTGAAATGTGGTTGAGGATCAAATGCCTGATAATGGACAGAAAGATGCCCTGGTGTCATGTTAAAGGGTGTGGGCTGTTGGGGGGTGGGGAGGGACCTGGGAGGACAGTAGTCTGTATGCCAAGGACAGACTACACGTGAATGAGGAAGGAAAGAAAGTGTTGAAACAGAGGATGGAGGAGTACATAGAGGAAGCAGGGAATTTAAACTAGGAGCGGGGGTGGCAAGTGGGCAAGAGACATGCAGAGACCACAGGATGGGAAACCATATGAGCTTACCCCCCATAACAGTGGCAAAGGACAAATGGCAAGTACTATTGGCGATGCTAGTAAAGGAGGGCAGGGTGGGAGGGGAAGGAAAGGGTGGAAGGTGGTTACCCTTAATGCTAGAAGCCTTGAGAGGAAAACTGTAGTTACAGGTGTTCATGGCAGAGGGAGAGGTGGACATTGCAGCCATCACAGAAACATGGGCCACCCAATACAATGACTGGAACCTGTCTGTACCAGGGTACAGGTTATTTCGTAGGGACAGAGTGATTGGGAAAGGAGGGAGGTGGCACTATATGTGAAGGAAGGACTGAAGTGTGTAAGGGAGGAAGGAGAGGAGGGTAGTACGGAGTCACTTTGGATGCAAATCCAGGATTCCAAGAATAGGATTCTCAGAATGGGAATGATGTACAGACCGCCCTCTCAGACAGAGGAGTTAGATAGGAAACTAGCGGGACAGATCAGGAGGACCTGTGAGAAGGGTAGTGTGGTGATTGTGGGGGATGTCAACATGCCAGGAGTGGACTGGAGTACCCCAACAACCAGGAATAGAAGGGAGCAGGTACTGCTGGATGCCTTCCAGGACAGCTTCCTGCAGCAAATGGTTAGTGAACCAACCAGGTTAGGGAATACCCTTGACTTTGTGCTGGCAAATGGAAGTTTGTGAGAGAACTCATGGTGGAAGAACCGCTGTCAGGGAGTGACCACCACTCAGTATGGCTCACATTGGATATGGGCAAGGAAGGAGTGGAATCTGGCACAAGAGTGCTGGACTTCAGGAGGGCCGACCTTGGGAGTATGGCGGGACGTGGTAAAAAGGTGCCTAGCCAGAATTCAGCCTAATATGGGCACTAACCAGAGGTGAGAGCTCATAAAGCTGACGATAGTGGAGGCAACCAAAACCTGCTACAAGGCCCAGACCAAGAAGGCTAGGGCTAAGAAACTGAGCTGGTTGAGCAAGGAGGTCACGGAAAAGGTAAGGAGGAAAAGAGCTGCCTTTAGGAGGTACAAGAAAACAGGGAGAGGGAGGACAGGGAGGAATACCTGATGGAATCAAAGAAGGTGACACGGGCAGTAAGGGGAGTCTGGCACAAGGCATTAAGAAGGGGGAGAAGGACTTCTTTAGGTACATCAGGGAGAAAAGGAGCTATAAGGACCACATAGTAAGGATTAGGAAGGGGGGGTTGGGTGGAAGCAGGGTGCGATAAGGCAGAAGTGCTAAATGATTACTTCTGCTCGGTATTTACTAAGGAGAAAAAAAAGAGGGTGATACCCAAGGGGGGTGGAACAGCAGAAATGGGGGTGACAGATGGGGAAATCATGGAGGGCAGAGTTCGGGAGGGTTTGAAGACACTGAGGGTGGACAAGGCGCCAGACCCAGATGGCATCCACCCCAGGGTACTGAAGGAGCTGGCAAAGGTCCTTGTGGGACCTTTGGCAGACTTATTTAATGCCTTACTACACTCAGGGTGTATACCTCAGGATTGCTCAGTGGTGCCCCTCCACAAAAGTGGCCCCAAGGATGAACCAGGGAACTACAGACTGGTGAGCCTCACATCCATCGTGGGTAAACTGATGGAGACTATCCTAAAGGAGAGGCTGGTGGCTCTCCTAGAGGCCAAAGGACTACAGGACAGCAGACAGCATGGCTTCATACGTGGCAGATCCTGCAAAACCAACCTGGTGGAGTTCTATGACTGGGTAACTAGGCAACTGGACAGGGGCCATGCAAGGGATGTCCTGTATCTGGACTTCAGTAAGGCATTCGACTCAGTGCCGCATGGGAGGCTGGGAAGTGTTAGAAGGCACAGGGCGGGTGCAAAGTTGGTGAGATGGGTAGGAAACTGGCTTCAGGGAAGGCAACAGAGGGTGGTGGTGGGTGGGGAGCTCTCACACCCAAGGGTAGTGATGAGCGGTGTTCCACAGGGCTCGGTGTTGGGACCAGTGTTGTTTGGGATATTCATTGCAGACATATCATTGGACATCAAGAGCAAGATCAGTCTGTTTGCTGATGATACCAAGATGGGAGCAGTGGTGGGTGACCTAGAGGGATGGCAGGGGTTGCAGGATGATCTGGCAAAGCTTGAAACCTGGTCAGACACCTGGCAACTGGGGTTTAATGCCAAAAAGTGCTAGGTGCTGCATTTTGGGATGAAGAACCCAAGGAGGAGTTACCAGCTGGGGGGAGTGCAGCTAACCCAGACAGAGGAGGAGGAGAAGGATCTGGGGGTGCGCATTACAGGGTCAATGAACAACTCAGCACAATGTAGGAAGGCAGCTGCAAAGGCCAACAAAATGCTGAGCTGCATTGCAAGGGGTATATCCTCGAGGAGGGAGGAGGTGATTCTGCCACTATAAGGTCATTAGTTAGACCGCACCTGGAATACAGTGTACAGTACTGGCGCCCGTATCTGAGGAGGGACATTAAGTTACTGGAGGGGGTGCAGCGCAGGGTGACAACAATGATCAAGAGGCTGGGGGACTTATCATACGAGAGGAGGCTGAAGGAGTTGAACGTGTACTCGCTGGAGGAGAGGAGGGATGGGGGACATGATTGGCCTACCTAAATTTTAGCAAGGCATTTGACACAGTCTCACACAAAAGATTAATATACAAGTTAGCCAGCCTTGGAGTGTGTCCCGAGGTGGTAACCTGGATAAAAAACTGGCTGGACAACAGGACTCAAAGGGTAATAGTACACAGAGTCCACAGTGAAGAAAGGAGGGTAACTGGTGGGGTACCGCAGGGTTCGGTACTGGGACCGGTCCTCTTTAATGTCTTTATAAGTGACATTGGAGAGCACCTGGAAGGAAAAGTATGTCACTTTGCAGATGACACAAAGATTTGCAACAGGGTTGATACACAAGGTGGGGTGGAAAGAATGAAAAGGGACTTGACAAGGTTGGAGGAATGGTGAAATATGTGGCAGCTCAGATTCAGTGCAAAGAAGTGCAAGGTAATGCATCTGGGAAACAAAAACCCAGGGGAAGAGTACACAATGGGGGGTGAGTTAATAACAACAACAAAAATCGAAAGAGACCTAGGTAATTATATCAGATGACCTAAAGGTGGGCAAGCAATGTGAGAAGGCAGTAAGGAGGGGGGGGGATACTGGGATGCATAGGGAGAGGCATAAACAGTAGAAAACAGGAAGTTGTTATCCCTCTGTACAGACAGTTAGTGAGACTCCATCTGGAGTACTGCATGTAATTCTGGAGACCCCATCTCCGCAAAGACATAGACAGAGTGGAGGCTGTTCAGAGGAGGGCAACCAAAATGGTGCAGGGTCTGCACCAGAAGACATACTAGGCGAGACTAAAACAGCTTAATATGTATACCCATGAGGAAAGGAGGGAGAGGGACATGATAGAAACTTTCAAGTATGTCAAGGAATTAACAAAGTACAAGAGGGTAGTATCTTTCAAAAGAAGAGATGTGCAAGAACAAGGGGCACACTTTGAAGATAGAGGGGAGACGACTCAGAGGTAATGTTGGAAAGTATTTTTTCACAGAGAGGGTTGTGGATGCATGGAACAGCCTTCCTGAAGAGGTTGTGGAGTCAGGAACAGTGGGAGAATTCAAGAATGCATGGTACAGGCATAAGGCAATTCTAGTGGGGGGTAGGAGGAAATAAGCTGTTGATTAACTAGAATCTGCAACTTATCCATCAGGTAGGGAAATGGGCAGACTAGGTGGGCCAAGCGGTCCTTATCTGCCATCAGATTCTATGTTTCTACTCAAACCTTTAAGTACATGAAAGGAATAAACAAGACAGGTACAGATGGGCTGTTCAAAGTAAGGGAGGGGAGGGACACCAGGGCCATGATATGAAACTGGAGGGAGGAAAGTTCAGGAGGGAGACGAGGAGACACTTTTTTACAGAGAGGGTGGTAGCTGGGTGGAATGTGTTACCTGCAGAAGTGGTATCCAGTAGAACAGTGGACTGCTTTAAAAGGGGATGGGACAGGACAAGGGGGAGACTCAATGGAGGAGAAGGGTGGAAGGGAGGGTCAGCTGCAGAATAAGGATTGCTAGCTGCACATTCGAGCAGACTTGATAGACCTCTAGGCCTTATCTGCTGGCAAATTTTGTTTGTTCGTATGCCCCTAAGCAAACTGTGATCCATTCTACAGTGGGACTGAGCTACTGTCTTCTTGGGAAAACAAAAGGTGCCCCTGTGAGTTTTTGGTTGATTCTGGTGTACAGGTGTCCATTTTGAATGCTCAAGTGTGGGGAGGAGCAACTAAATGATCCTCACAAAGCTTATAGCCTACGAAGTAACAGTTCACACAGCAAATGGAACTGCTCTCAAAGTGTTGGGAGTGTGGCAAACAGTAATCAGCTTTAAAGAATTATGATTAGTCTGCCAATTCTTAGTGACTGAAGATGCTACCCAAGCTGCACTACTTGGGATTGACTGGTTGCAGTAATACAGAGCAACATTGAACTTTGCCGAAGGTGCCTGTACTGTACTGGGGAGGAAGTTTCTCCTGACATCTGACAGTAAAGGGACTGAGGTCTGTGAAATTGTGGCTAGCAGTTATGTGAATATTCCATCAAGAAGTGAAGTGCTTATCCCTGGCCAGGTTGAAGGAGGTGAGGCCGGAGACCATGAAGGGCTTGTGAAACCCTAGTGAAAAGAAAGTCACAACTTCCTTGTACCTCGGTCAGTGAGTAGAGTAAAACAGGGACAAGTTCCAGTACGGGTTGCAAATGTGATGACAGAGCTGCAGACTATCTACCAAGGTATGTGATTGGCACCTTCCACTCTGGGGTAATGATGTTGCATAACAACTCAACCACAGTTCAAAGCTTGCAAACTAGACCCCCAAGAACCCCAAAAGAAGAACAAGTGCCTGGTTGGACAAAACAGAACTTATCTCAAAAACTCCAACTTAGGGAACAAGAATTGACACCACAGCAGATGCAAGCAACCCAGGCTGCAATGTGGGAGTGCACTGATGTATTCAGTCTGGGGGATCATGACCTGGGATCCCACGCCATTACTGGGGGGAGTTTCAAGAACAATTACAACAGATAAATGACATGGGAGTTACTCAGCCCTCCACAAACCCATGGGCTGCTGTAGTAGTTCTGGTACAGAAGAAGGATGGGGGAGTGCAAGTGTTTGTGGACACTGGCCCACCAGTGCAGCAGTAGCGCTACTGCTTGTGACGCTGACAACCTGGGTTTGGGAGCGAATCCGAGCTGTCAGAGGGTCGGCTGGGGGGAGGAGGATTGAGCATCTGCAGGACTGCTCTCCTCCTCTGGGGGAGAGGGTAGGCAGAGCCCACAATTCACCTGGACCCTGGTGGAAGCTGGGGGGAAAGGCAGCTCAGTGCCAAGAGAGATCTGGGGACATGTCAGATGGTGTGTGGCATGTGCCTTGATGTAATTGCACATCATGTCTCCAGGAGGTGAAAATCGGAGGAAAAATGCTGGTGGCAGGATGACAAGGAAGACCCGCAGACACCGCACCTGACCAGCTCAGCATGCTGCCAGAAACAGATCAAGTCAGTGGTGGGGCTTGGGGAACCCCGCCGACCCTGCTGGGGAAGGGGAAAGCCCAGGGGGAAGATGGCAGCAGGTAAGTCCTGGCAGATGTCTGGGTATCGGGGCTGGGGCACTTCTCAGAAGGAGGACCGACCGGGGGGAGGGAGAAAAATGTGTGTGGACTATCACTGCCTAAATAAGGTTACCACAAAAGATGTGTACCCAATAGCTTATATCAATGACACCCACAATCTAGCACCAAAGGCTCTCTGGTTGTCCATCCTGGATTTGGCTAGTGGGTACTAGCAAGTGAAGGTTTGCCCTGAGTACCGGCCACATATCGCATTCACAACCAAACAAGGACTGTTTTTAATGTCATGTCATTTGGATTATGTAATCCTCTGGGGATGTTTCAACACCTGCTGGATGTTGTGCTACCAGATTTACAAGGGGCATGATGCCTGGTGTAACTTGATGACATAATAGTCATTGGCAGGACTTTTCAAGAGCATCTTCACAAGTTGAAGGCAGTTCTAAGGAAGCAAGGGGCCATAAAACTGAAAGTGATGCTGTCTAGGTGTATCCCAAGTGCAACCTCTTCTGTATCGAAGTGAAGTATCTGGGACATCTAATCTCAGCAGATAGAGTGGGAACAGCCCCAGACAAAGTGGAGGCAGTGCGGTCCTTGATGGTACCTTGTTCGGTGACAGGAGTGAAAGGCTTTTTGGGACAGGTATAATACTATGGAAGGTTCAATGGGGAGTTGACCACCATTGCCCAGCCATTGCACAAGCTCACAAAGAAGGGGACACATTTCATCTGGACAGACTCCTGCCAGGAGGCCTTTGTGTAGAACTGAGATGATGACTGAGTTCTGCACCTATCCTAGCATATCCAGACCTGCAACTTCTGTTTATCCTTGACACCAATGTCAGGAAGATGGACATTGGAGCAGTGTTGGCCTGGGTGATGGATGGCAAGGAGAGAGTGGTTGCCTATGTGAGTCACACTCTAACCAAGGCAGAGCACAAGTATGCCATGACAGGGAAAGAGCTGTTAGCTGTTGTAACCTTTACTCACTATTTCCACCACTTCCTGCTTGGAAAGGCATTCACGCTAAGAATAGACCATGGCTCACTCTGCTGGCTATTGTACTTCCATGAGCCTGAAGGACAGCTTGCTCGTTGACTGGAACAGTTGACTTTTTTGACTATCAAATCATTCATCACCCCAGAAAGCAGTGAAATCATGCAGATGCCCTCTCCTGGAAGCTGACATCGAGTGCTGCAACACCAGGAGAGGTCCTGCATGTGGAATATGCTGAACCCCCAGCTCCTGTCAGTATGGAAGAGGATACAGAATGGCCAATTTTGCTGGACTGCCAACCGGAAGATCCACTGGTCACCAGATTGATGCTCTGGTTGGAGAACAGACTCATTGCATTCCCTGAAGAGGCTCGACACAACCCCGAACTTTATTAGTACCAAGTGGCGTGGCCTTACCTCCATGTACAACAAGAACTTTTGGTGCTGAAGGCTAAAAATAAGGAGGAAATGCCTTATCACAAATGCATAGTAGTCCCCAAGGGGATGGTTTCAGTGGCCCTTAAAGAGCCACTGACACCATCCGGTCAAAAGTGCTACATTGCAGAATTAGAATCAGCATACCATCAGTAAATCTCATACCAAACACTAGATTTCTACATTACTTCATTTTAAAGTTATGAGCTAGTTTGTAACCCTGATTTCACCGCCTGTTCAAAAAAGCCTGTTTCAGTGAAGAGCTGATGATGATGTTATCTCAGGACCTCACAGTCTATTATTCCCTGTCAGCAAGCTTATAGTACCTGCTTCTCCAAAGTTGTAAAGATCATGTGCAATGGTTTTCATAAGTAAACAGGCAGCACCAGTCAGTAAACATTGCTTTAAAAACTGTGTGTTTCAGGTTTTGTAACAAAGTTGACAATATTTTGTTTATGTGCCTTTTTGTTGTGGTCCTTTTTTCCAGTGTTCTGGGTGCTGGGTCATAGCACACTGTTGTAAGTTTTGCACACTGAATAAGTTGCTGCTGTGGTGAAAGATTGAGATCATTCATGCCTAGCATTCAAGTGAGGTGATTTCTAAGAATGGCACTTTAAAACAAGTATTCCGTCTCCTTGTCAATGGGGTGGGAGAGGTAATGCTGTTTTGAAAATTTACTAGGAGTTTCTAATTTATCCAGCACAATGTGTTCTCCCTGTCAGGTTGCTTTGACCTAAATTTAGGCTCATCTATGTCCTACTCTAAATTAGAATGATCATTTTACCAGAGCCAACACTTTCACTCCTAGTAGGAATTAACACATATAAGGCCCCTATTAAAACATTGTAAAGCAGACACTGACCAACAGCAGTGAAGTTATCAACATTACAATACTAGCAGCAATACAACTTCCTAACAGGCACAAAAGAGTAGCACAAACTAACTGGCTAACCCTGAACAACAGGATAAAGTTTCAAACATGCCTCCTTGGGGGAAAAAAGCCATGCTTGGACTAACCCCTCCTAGCATTTCCAAACTTCTTATACCAGCTCACCCCCGTTATGACACTAGAGGCAGAGCTCAGAATACACTCAGCGTTCCCTTTTGGAGAACTGCACTCGGCCAACGCTCCTTTGCATATAGGGCCCCTCTTTGGCTGAATAAGGTTCCTCCTGCTACTCTTGGTATTGCTAATATCCAGGCTTTCGAGAATGAACTTAAACAGCACCTCATCTCTAATGGTGCATGTGCTTGCCCATAATGTATCCTACTCCGCCCCCCAGTATTCCTCTACCTCCCCTTTGTTCATTCTTGGCAATACCTGTTCCTATACTCCCTCTTTTATACTCTTCCTTCCCTCACCTAGCTTATCCTTGCATGCATACGCCTACCTGATCTCCTCCCCCTCTCTGGACTCCATGTACTCATTCCCCTCCCACCCTTGCTGCACCCCCTCTGCCCCTGTACCCTTTCCCTTTCATACCCCTCTGTTCCTACCCTCTACTCTCCCTAACTCTCCTGCTCTACATATCTTGTTGTTTTTTTCCCACTCAGTCTTTCCCTACTACAACCAGCTACAATCTCAGTCACTGGTCCTCACTTTTGCCTTCTTGTTTCTTCCCCTCTCTTCTGTCTTCCCCTTCTTCACTAGTATTCTGTTAGACAAGACCCTCATGCTGGGCTGCACTGCAACAATCCACAGTACCTTATTTTGACCAACTGAGTGAACTAGTTGCATACTTGTTGTTATATTGTCCCTCTGAGCTTATCTCAGGTATCCTCTGATTTTTATGTTATCTTGCACATGCGCAAGCAACATCTTGAGGTAGTAGCACATTCAGAGGTGTGTCAGTGTTGGCGAATGCAGGGAACGCTTTAGTGGGTGCATCCCTCAGCCACCAATTAGCAAGCATGCTAGCGATAACAGCAGTTTCAAAGAGAGCCACAGAGTTGGAAGAAATCTGCTGCTCCAATGAGATGCAGTTTCCTCATTGAAGCATCAGATGACAAGACTCCATTACGTGCCTTTCCTGGTGAAACATTCCAATAAATATGGCAGCTCCTGCTGCCCACCACACAATCCCCACAAAGCCAACATCAGGGATGCCCAGTCCCCATGTCGGCATTCCCCCCCAGTTCAATTTGTTTGCCGAAGGAGGTGCCCGATTTCCATCTGCATCATGTTCCTCTTCCCCCCCACACACACACTTTCTTTGCAGATGGGTGTTCCCAATCCCCATTGGCATCTTGTCCCCCCAAACTCGTGGCACACTGGGAGCCCAACCCAATGTGCCCAAAATCATTTTTTTTTTTACCTGTAAATAAAGAAAACAGTCCTCCAAAGTCCGGTTTCTTTTTTTTTACCTGTAAAAAAAATGGTCCCTCATTGTCCCACTACACCCCCCCCCAACCCTCACCCACCCTCTGTGCACCCCACCTCCATGCACCCCCTTCACCCCGATACTTACCTCCGGAGGGCTGGTGCTGCGATCTTCTGTGGAGCAGGAACACGTCTGAACTCTTCAAAAGCTGACTGGGAACTTAACAAAAATGCGGTAAGCTTTATAATGGCAGGCAATGGGGGATTTCAACTTAGTTGGATATCCCAGCCATTTTGGGGAATTTGGTGCCAGATTTTCAACATGGGGTTCTTGGGACCCCACCTCATGAACTCACGCATTGTCATCTCGTTATTCAGTCCCAGAAGGTGATTTTGTGGTCACTGCGCAGAATCACCCTTCAGAACTGATTGTCAAATTGACAGTGCCACTGTTCATGAGGTGGGTTCCCAAAAAGCTCACGTTAGCAAATTTAATGAAAAAATTCCAAAAAATAACTGCAGTACGAACGCGCATGGTGCAGTTTCCATGCACGCTTGTAACTTCGACAATTTTTTATCTTTTCACTTCAGATTTTCAACATTGTCATTTTTTTATACCTTCTTATGAACAGTACAGCTGTCATTTTTTACATCCTGCCCAGAATGTGTTTTCGCACCTGTGGCGCAGAATGGCACGGTCACTGTGGGAGATCAACTTTCAGGACAGATTAACAAACTCACAGTGCCACTGTTCATGAGGGGAGGTCCCAAAATGCCTATGTTGAAAATGTGGTTATAAAAATCCCAAACATAATTGCGTTATGGGTGTGCATTGTGCAGTTTCTGTGCACGTTCATGACCACCAATTTTTCATATTTTCACTCCAGATTTTCAACATTGCAATTTTTTTAAACCTCCTCATGAACACTACAGCTGCCATTTTTCACAACCTGCCTGAAATGTGTTTTCACACCTGTGGCACCAAATGGCACAGTGGCTGTGCAAAATCACCTTTCAGCTAATGAACTGATAGTGCCACTGTTCATGAGTTGGGGTCACAAAAAGCCCATGTTGAAAATTTGGAGGGAAAATACCAACAAACGCCCAGGGTGTTAGGTTTTCCAACCGTTACACCCCACCCTGTAAAGACTGACAGGAGTCAGGGGTGTGACTTGGGATTGTCGGCTGCAATGCTCACGCCATTCCACCCCCACTCTGCAGCCAGTGACAGGCATCAAGGTGTGCCTTGGAGTCTTCGGCCCAAAAGTTCACCCCATTCTTCTACTGTATACTGCACCCATCTCAGCACATTTCCTTATGGAAAGGGGTGAGCATAAGGCCCAAAGACACCAAGGCACACCACGACACTTGTCAGTGTCTGCAGAGTAGGGTGAGGTGAAATGGCATGAGCTTTATGGCTGATGACCCAAAGGCACAACCCAACACCTGTCAGTCTTTGCAGAGTGGTGATGGAGTTGGTGTCAGTTCAATACTTCACTGCCATTCCTATTATCCAGGGAGGAGAGATAATGAGAGGGTGGAGAGTCATTTTCTTTTTTTAGATATGCCTGGCGATTTTCGGCAGACTGTGCTTCTCAGTGACGCTGTGCTTGATGTGAGCAGGTAGGTGATTTTCTTACTGTGAAGACTCTTCTGAGACATAGTATAGCATGAACCATTGTGTGACCATTGTGTGACTCATGCTTTTCTCATAGGAAAACTGCCATGTGTTTTCCAGCTACTTATAATGGCAAATTACAACTGGCTTTTCCTATGGGAAAAAAATGTGACCCAGTTATTATAAAGAGAATAATGGATAGGTCACTGGGCAATACCAGTGAGTAATACCATCGAGAGATTCTGGATACACAGGAACCTCGGGAGCGAAGCGCAAGAGGTTCCTGTGTTTCCAGAACCTTGAGATGGTATGTCACCAGTAATGCCCAGTGACATATCCATTGTTTTTTTAATATATGGATCCGAGTTTTGGGGGGTTTTTTGCATTTATTTTGTGGGTGGTCAGCCACTGCAGCGAAGGAGTCTCTCTGTGCTGGCTGACCGCCTCAGTGTCTCGGTGGCCATGCACTCCCCTACCACTCCACTAGCTGGTCAGCCCCACCAGCCATCACCCGTACACACCTCCTTTTATTTTGAAATTGTTTTTTTGTTTGCTGGTTACATCCTACCTTTTCTGTGTTCTTGGAATGTAGGATCAACCAGATATTTTCATTTCTCAAGTTAAGTGCTCCGCACAGCAAAATCTCTCGCTTAGCGCGAGACTGGCCACCATGTTTTTAAAACTGTTCTACCTGCCCACACAGGAAAAGTGGCCAATTGGAAGGCACACTTTGGAAGACATGGGGGAGGCAGACTAATGCATGCGCTGATGTCTTTCGGTGATAATACAATCATTCAGGTCCCGAACGATAGTATTACGGGACCTGAACGATAGTATTTTCACTCTTGCAGTGTAGTATTATCACTTTGGGAGTGATAATATTACCAAAAATTGTTTGTATACTTTTGTTCCCTATTAAAACAGAAATACATATATTAAATTATAATAAACCATTTTAAAATGTAGCCCGACAAGCCAGATTCTAAACATGTAACAGTATAAATTTATATCTCTTGGACAAAAGGGCATTAATGGTTACCCCACCCACTGGTCTATCACAGGTGCAGTACCAGCTGAAAAGGCAGCCACCTACCTGTCCTGGCTGAAAGAAAGATCTTGTCAGCATTGCCAGCGTAATCTGAGAGAGGGCTGCCACTTACCTGTCCTGGCTGAAAGAAAAGATCTTTTCAGGGTTGCCAGCATGATCTAAATGAGGGCTACACAGTCAAAAAAGTAGGCATCTGGTCTTGGCCCACATGAAAAAAGCCAAGGACTGACCAGCTAAGAAAGGATCTGTGTTGTTATGCACATGTGCCACAGCTGAAACTAAACTGTACAATTCAGGCTACTGAGGGAAAAGCTCTGGTTATTGTTTCCTAATAAGCAAGCATGACAATTATTACAGGCAGACTTGGTGGGCCAGGCGGTCCTTATCTGCTGACAAAATCTATGAATCTATGAATTAAAAAAGGTTAGTGTGAATGCTTTTTTTATTATTGTAATATTTTTTTAGTTTTGTTACAACCAAAAGCAGTTATAGAGGAGACAGATCTATTGCTCTAAGTGAGTTTTGTCACCATCTATTTTTTCTGTGCTGCTACAAACTGGCACCCATTCAATCCTATTCCGCAGTGGATGGAGTTTGGATTTCTATTTCTCAGGTCAGCAGGGTGCTAATTTTCATTTCTCTTGTCAGTAGGGCTTTAAGTTTCATTTATTTATCACATAATTGGAATTACAACCTTTTGTGTCATAGACTCATTTGCAAATGAGCCACGTCAGTATTACAGATATAGAATATGTACTCAACAGCATAGTAAAGTAAACAACAGTACAAAAAAATCTAGGGCCTGGAAGACCCAGCGTTCAACAGTAGAGGGATACATAAAAATACAATCTAAGTTAAGTAGTTTAACCTAACATCAAACAAGGTGATATCCCTTTTACAGAGACACAATGACATAAGGAGCCCTGAGGGTTCCAGGATTGGAAGTCAGCAGGTAGGAGGAGGACTAGGGCAGTCACAAGATGAAAGCTCAAGAAGATGGTTTTTAAGGTTCGTTTTAAAGAGGCCGAGCTTGGGTTCTATAGAGATGGAGGCCGGGAGGCCATTTAGCCAAAGGGGGGCTTGGTGGAGGCAAGCCCTTTGGCACAAGGAGGTCCTGCATCGGGGCACAGAGCTTCTAGAAGCTCTGCCTGGTGTGGGGCTAGCAGTATAAGTGAGTGGAGTCCCGGTGGGGCTTGCTTGAGAAGTATTTTCTTGGCAAGAAGACAAGTGTGATATTTAAGTCTGCCATTGAAATTTATCCAGTTTGTAATCCTGTAGAGATCACAGGTATGCGTAAGTCGGTGACATCCCATCACCAAATGACAAGCTTTATTTAAAGTGGTTTTAACATAGGGAAGGGCAGTAGAGTAGAGCAGTGCCATATATTACTATTCCATTAGTCCAGCAGGGAGAGTACAGAGCAGGACACGGAAAGGCGGATAGCGTCCGGGGTAAGGAAGTGCTTGATGGGTAGCGGAGACCTAGCCTGGAGTTGAGGGCAGAAGAAAGATTCTGAATGTGACAGTGATATGCGAGGGATGTGTCCAGGGTTATACCCAGGTACTTGAAGGTTGAGACTTGCTCTAGTGGGGTACCTAGTGAGTTACGAATGTTTAGGCTGTAGTCGCAGTACTGATTCTGGCGGTGAGTGAAGATCATCATTTTGGTTTTCTTGTAATTGAGGATTAGTCTGTGGGCCACAAACCAGGATTCAGCTTCAGTAAATAGGTCTTGGAGGGTATGTTGTAGCGTGGGGAGTGGGGGGTGACTCCCGATGATCACGGCGGCATCCGCATAGAGAAGTAGTTTAACGGAGCAGGAGCTGGGAAGGGAGTTGAGAAAAAGATTAAAGAGGAGGGGGCTGAGTATAGAGCCTTGCGGGACTCCTGAGAGAACAGGGTGGCTAGAGGAAACTGTGGTGCAGATCTTAACTTGTTGGGTTCTACCCGAGAGGTAGTTCTCGAACTAGGATACGAACTCTCGGGCAAGGCCCAATGAGGAAAGCAAGTTGAGGAGTAAGGCATGGTTGACGGTGTCGAACGCCTTGGCTAGATCAATGTAGACTGATCCAACCAAGTGTCCACTATCGAGGGAGTGCTGTATATAGGACATATGCTCAAGAAGAGCTGTAGTGGTGCTTTGGCCCCTACGGAAACCGTGTTGTGTAGGGCATAGCAGGTTATGTTTAGAGAGGTAGTCAGTAAGATGATCTGATCCGATTTTCTTCAATGCCTTAGAGAGTGGGGGGAGAATTGAAATGAGGCAATAGTTGTTGGGTGAGGAGGGGGCAATTGGGGGTAATTATTGCACATTTCCAAAGAGTTGGGAACTGATCAAGGCAGAGGGACATGTTTAGTATTTTAGTTAACAGGGAAAGAACCTCATCAAGGGTGAGGCAAAGGAGTTTTAAGTCCAGGGAGTCACTACTGTGGCGCGACTTGCCCAGGAGTTTGGATAGATTGTTCCAGGCAGTATGGGTAGTGATGATCCAGAGACAAAAAGGAGGGATATTTTCCCTGTCAGGTGGGCACAGGTGGGGGAGCTGGGGGGATTGAAAACGTTGGGAGGAAGGACGCTGCCAAGGTCAGAGAAGTTAATGTTGAGGGCATTCGAAATGGCCAGGGGGTCTTGGATAATGGACCCATCAACAGTGAGTTGGGGGAAAATACCGCTTTCCCACTGAGTTCCTTAATATTTTTCCAGAAATCACAACCCGAGCCCCACATGGAGGTGAGGGCTTGTTGATAATAGGCAGCCTTGGCTTGGCGGATAGCCCAGGTGCATTTGTTCCTAGCCTCTCTATACAGCTGCCTGTCTTGAGGGAGACGGGATTCCAGAGCCTTGTACCACAGATTGTCCCAGTGGTGCATCATGTCAAGCAGCGCTTGGGAGATCCGGGGGGTGTCCTTATGGGGGAGTGGTCACACAGAGTGTCAGGGAGACCCTTGACCTGAGAAAGATTTTTGGGTTGATTGGTGAAGATGAGGTCAAGCAGCGTGGAAGTTCCCATTCTATCATTAAGTCTTGTGGGGGTCTGAACAACTCGTGTGAGGTCCAGAGCCATGGCTGAGTCTTTGTAGTGGGAGGAGGAGGGAGATATCCAGTTAATATTAAAGTCCCCTACAACAATGATTTCACTATTGGAGGGAAGCTGCAAGATGGTGGACATGACTTCTGCAAAAGCAGGTTTTTGATTGCACAGTGGCATGTAGGTGACCATGAGATAGAGGGTATTGCCTGGGTTACCCAATAGCAATTTGATAGTGAGGACTTGGGCACCATGGGCAGGTGGAGGGAGGGAGACTGGGAGGACTTGTAAGTAGTCCTTTATGTAGGGCACACAATCGCCTCCCCTTTTCCCATGCCGATCAGCCCGGAAAATAGAGTAGCCTTTTATTGCTACCACTGTGTCAGGGTGTCCTTGGAGAGCCAGCTTTCAGTCAGGGCCAGAATATTAGGGGAATGTTGGGCTAGCCAGCCCTGGAGGGAGTTAAACTTTTTCAGCAGACTGCAGATGTTAAGGGAGGCAATTAGCACCCCTTTTGGCTTGCCACAGAAGGGTAGGCCAGTTGGGGGTGAGCCAGGGTTGGGGGTGTACATTACCCGAAAGGAGTAGGAGGAGGATGGCGTGGGCGGAGGAAGGCAGCCTTTAGCAGTTTAAGTTTAGTATGATTGGAGTAGGAGGTGATGGGGTGGTGGGCAGATGATGTGGGGATGGGAAGGGAGCGTAAAGAGTATGCCAGTAGCCTATTGGGGGAGAGGTGATGCGGAATGGGGGCTGAGAGATTAGCAGGGGGAGAGGGGCAGAGAACATGTTGGGTCAAGCAGGAGGTACCATGAGTTACATGAGCTGAAGGGAGGGCGTGAGGGGTTTCTGGCTGGCAGGGGTGCATGGCATCAGGAAGTGAGAGAAGGGGGGGCAAACAGCAAAAGACGAGCAATGAGCACCATAGGAGGGCCATTGTGTAATGGGAGTGAGATCTTAATGAAGAAGTATGCTGGAGAGAGGGAATAAAATGAGCAGGCAAAGCAGCACAGCGGAAAGGTTGCCGCCTCTGGTCAGAGAGGTACAGGGTTCAAGACCCAAGGAGGCAGGGGGCACTGAAAAACAGAGTAGAGCTGTGGGAGATTAGAGAGCAGAGTGAAGACAGCCAGCGAGTTGGGGGGAACTGGTTTGAGATAGGAGAGAGAAAGGGCACAGGGCTGACTCCTAGTGGCCAGTAGTGATAGCCTGCTAATGGGGATTCAGACACTTAAAAAAAGGGGTCATGTGATATATCATCTGTGATCAATAAAAAGGGGGTTGTCCTTGGGTGGTTGAGATGTTTGGGGAGTCAATGCAAAGCATCAACCGCTAAACACTCACACCAGGCTTGTGGAGCAAGGAGGAGAGACAGTGTTTACCTTTAATGGCCTTTCCCCACAGTCTGCTCCTGCTGGCATTCAGTCCTGGTGCATGGCTGCTGCTGTGGTGTGCAAGGGGTTCCTGCAGGAAGCCTGTAAGGGGGAGAGAGAACAAAGAAAATATCAGGTAACAAGGTTCTAAGGGAGATGCCAGAATGACTGCACATGCACAACAGTCGGGAGTCGGGGGGGGTCTGAGAGGCCTACTACAGAAGGAATGCCAGAAATAACTACAGGGGCCCTGCAATCAAACATACAGTATCAGCAAGCCCAGCGATCACAAAGGAACAGTAAAACAAACACAATTGCAGGTACAATTTCAGCTTGAGTGCTTAGCAGCACCGATAGTCACGATACCTCACATGTACATCTAGCAGTTCTAAAAGTGCAGGCTAGTTGAGTCCAAAAACCAGAGTAACCAGTGTTGAAATGTCCATTGGAGAGTTAATCAGCGATTATCGGCCTACTTAAGGTACTCGGTGCAGTCCTACACTCACACTAGGCTTGGGGAGTAAGAAGGGGAGACAGTGTTTACCTTTAACGGCCTTTCTCCACAGTCCACTCCTGCTGGCATTTGGTCCCAGCGCGCAGCTGCTGAGGTGTGTGAGAGGATTCCTGCAATGAGTCTTTAACGGCCTTTCCCCACAGTCTACTCCTGC
This sequence comes from Neoceratodus forsteri, assembly GCA_016271365.2. Taxonomy (NCBI): domain Eukaryota; kingdom Metazoa; phylum Chordata; order Ceratodontiformes; family Ceratodontidae; genus Neoceratodus; species Neoceratodus forsteri. The sequence continues at coordinate 1,010,260,939 of CM028129.1, read as the reverse complement.
TGCCATTCGGTCCCGGAGCTGCATTCCTTCAGTCCCAGTCAGGGGCTATAACTCTCTTGCCCTTTTCCAGAGCTATTTCTCAGTAGGAGAATACAGTATGCACTTATCCCTCTGTTTTCACTTCTGAGTCCTTCACAGTTTACTGCTACTTTTGCATTGGGGCTTCAATTGGTATGGAAAGCTTTCTATGTTGCAGTGAGGCAAATCACTCAGGGTAATCTCTCCAACTCAAATTAGTTGAATTTGGGAGCCTGTCTTTTCACTATAACAGCAGGCTGCCATCATCCTAAACAAGTGTCAAGATCGACCCTCATAAAAATGAATTGGGAAAAAAACTGAGGCAGTCACAAATATTTTCAGTTAGATGTCACATAGTCAAATACCAGACAATTGTCTGGTGTTTATTTATATTTACTTCACATTTTAACTCATTCTCACATATAATTTAAGACACCTTTTTGCTACTGTAAGTTGTCAGAGAGGAAACATGTTCTGAGGTGGAAGCAGCAAAATCTGATTCACTTTTGTTCTATGGAGAGAGAGACGAAGAACCTTATTTACACATCTGCACTCTGCTGTCTGTATTCAAAGTAAGCAATGGCATTTTAAAACTTTTTTCCTTATTATTGAAGGATGCCTGCCAGTTATCTTGATAGCATCCAACTGTAAAAACAATTATTCTTTTGGTTAATGTCCTGTAAACAATGATGAGAACTATTCCTGAGAACAAAATATTACAGTGTATAGGGTGCCTGCTTTGGAGGCAGCATACTAAAATGTCCTTTCTCAAGGGTCCTTAGGCCGGTAATGCCGAGACCTTAAACCAGTTTTACCTTACATTATTATAGATCACTTAAGAGTCTTTAGCCAATCAGATAACCTAAGAACAAATTCTCAGGGCGAGTAGTCTGAAAGCGAGTTAGCCTATGGGCAAGTTAGCCTAAAGGCAAGTTGTCTTGGGAGGAGGGGAAATTGTTTAACCAGAAAAAAAGTACACTATGCCAGAGCTTGTTTCCAGGTGCGACCTGGCAGCACAAGAAAGTTAAGTGACTTGTTCAGAATCACACAGTATGCAAGCGGGGGGCCGATAAGATTCAAACCCAGGTCTCCAGATTTGCAGCTCAGTGCCTTTAACCACTATGCTATACTGCCTATCTTAGGGTGAGTTGTCACAGGGCAAGTTAGCCAGGGTGGGTTGTCGCAGGGTGAGTTAGCCAGATACACCATTTTCTATATATCCATTTCAGGAAAAAAAGAAATCTGTCCCTTGCTATTAGGTAATTTTTTTCTCTAATTATATTTTATTGCTTTATAAAAAAACAATAACATATAAAGTTATTTATGTAAGATATCACATATATCATAGAAACAATCAAATCCAAATCCAGAGGGCTGGAGAAGGGCAGATGTAGTCCCTCTCTACAAAAGTGGGAGCAGGTGTAACACCCCAGTGTTAGGGGTCCCCAGTGTCCCCCAGCAGTCCCCAGTGTCCCCAGCAGTCCCCAGTTTGCCCAGTGCCCCAGTAGGTTAGGTGGCAGGGTGGAAGGGCCAGACATAGTGCAGGAGCCCCTGCTAGATAACTGCATGCTTGCAGTTTTAAAACATTATTTTTCTTCTTCTGACTCCCTGCAGCCTGCCCAGCCTTAGCACGGGCTTGTGCCCCAGTTCCAGCTTGCACTGGGCAGCTGCTTGCCTGCCCGGTCGCTAGGAACTTGGCATCCCGAATGCCAGAGAAGGCTCCAAAGTGGCCAGTAGCAGCCGTTTTTTTTTTTAAAAAAGAGTGTGTGTGTGTGTGTGTGTTTGGTGGCGAGCGGCACTAGTGGTCAGGGAGTGATCACAGGCACCCAGATGAAGAAAAAGAAAAGTTTTGCAGCAAGAAGGGAGAGAGGGGGATGCAGGGAGGTAAACGTAAAGGGTAGTTCATACCTGTAGTCCTGCTCTCATCCTTGCAGCAGTCCAGCGGGTCCTGAAGTGTTCCGGTAGCTCCAGCTGCAGCAGGTCCCCCAGGTCAGCAGTCGGTGGCTGTCAGGATCTGGGATGTGGAGTCAGATGACCCGTTTGTTTGTTTTTTTAATTATAAAAGTTACTTCCCATCCCTCATCGGCAGTCACCAGAAGAAGGGCCGCATCCTCAATCCAGCGAGCGCTGGGCCAGCAGAGGGAGCATTGGGAGCAGCAGGCCCCCCCCCCCATAGCTGTCCCTCTTACCACCTACTTCCAGTGTCAGTGCCAGCCAGCCAGCCACAGCATCACCTCCCTCCACCTCCTTCTCTCTCTAGCTTCTCCCCTGGTCGGGGCAGTGAGTCAGAGGCAGCACCAGTCGGCAGGTGCTGACTGCCAGAACTATAATTAAAATAAAGTTTATTTCATGCCGAAGGGTGCACAGAGGCGCCAGGAGTGGGGAGCAAAGGCCCCTTAGAGAAGGACCGCCTGAGGGCGAGTCTATTATACTTTATTTAAATTAGCCCCAGCAAGGGAGCAGTGCCACAGGGGTGGGGTTTATTTAAATGAAGCTCCCGAGAGGCAGGATTTAGGGCATGACAGCCCTAATTAAATAAATTTATTTGAAAGGGTAAAATTGCTGCAGGGCAGGACAACACCCAGTTTACATTTAAGCTAGTCAGGTGGGCTACCAGACAGGGCTAGTTAGCCCATAAGCATAATTCTACTTTAAATGTATAAACAAAGGACCAGTCAGGGCAAGGAGGGCCCCAGGCAAAGTAGTAGCCACACTAGCCAGGTGGGCCAGTGGATTAGGGGCCAGATAGCCCAATGTTGTTTCTCTAGTGTTTTCCACATCCTGATCAGTTAATCCAACTCCAGGTGTTCCAGTTAGGGGAAGTAAGCCCCAGATGTAAAGGGAAAGGGCCCCAGTGTGGAGTAAGGTGGCCAGTAGCCAAGTGGCCACCAGTAGCCAAGTCACAGCAATAGTTAGGGAGTGCAACATTCTGCTATTTTAAAAAGTGCACTCTGGTGTCAGCTTCAGCCAGCAGCAAGGGCAGTGGAGTGGGTACATGGTTAGCCACCCCAGCAGCGTTGTAGCCTCAGCCCGAGCCAAGGGCTAGTAATCTGTGTACTGTCTCGTAGCCCCCTAGAAAGGGAGGGACAGTTAGAGAGGGATCCTTAGCATGCCAGCTATCCAGATTACCCTGACCCAATAGGGTAATTCTCCTGTTAGGCTCCTTTCAACCCAACTGCCTGTGAAGGGGTCATACCCCAGTGTCCCAGAGTAGCTAGCTATCCAGCATTTAACAGGTTTTCCCCTTGCATTTTCTTACTAGAGTTCCTGCTATGAGAAAACAATTATGTGGAACATCGTGAATTATGAAAGAGACAAAATCTTTTATTAACATTCAGACTGCATTTTAAGGGACAGCGCCTGTACATAAAAACGTAACTGTCTTTCCTGCTCCAGTTTGCCTTGGTTATTTCAAAAGACCACTGGATTAACCCTGAATTTGCCCTGTATGTACTAAAGTGCCCTTTCAGCTGAATTTGCCCTGTTTGCTCCAACAGACCTGAGGATTAACCCCACACTTGCCTTTCTTGTCAAGAACGGCCTTGTACGCCACTGAACTGCCTGCTTATCCAAGAATCTATTTACCTAATTCCAATATTTTTACCTGATTATTGCTTGATTATAGACTGTCACTAGCAGTGACCAACCAGAGACTGGTACCACCACTTCTTCTTCAGACAAGTTGGGGCCGGTCGCCAGCATAGTTATAACATAGATAGCTCCCTGTCACTTGTTTCTTCTCCAGATCTACGGGCCATTCCCTCCATAACAGTTTCTGGTAGTGCAGGGAACCACCCCAGTTCACCGATAAGGATCCGTCATCGGGCGCTTTGGTTGCAAGTACCCAGCCTTTGCAGAGGTTCTCCAGCAATGGTGTCTCAGCTCTTCAGATCTTCCAGTTCCCTGGGATCCAGCTTCAGCCCAGAGGTCTTCAGCCAGTTGTCTGCAGCTTGTGTTTTTCCTGGGATCCTGCTTCACCCCAGAGGTCTTCAGTCAGCTGTCTGCATCTTGTGTGTTCCCTGGGATCCTGCTTCAGCCCAGAGGTCTTCAGCCAGCCATCTGCATCTTGTGTTTTCCCTGGGATCCTGCTTCAGCCCAGAAGGCTTCAACCAGTTGCGTCTGTGTCTCATTTCCCCGGGGTCTTTCATCAGCCAGGAGGCCCTACATTTGACTTGCGTTTTATGTTTAAGCTTCTCCGCATCTCATTTTCCCTAGAGTCCCACTTCAGCTAGGAGGCTTACCATTGCTTGGAGCTCTTGTTAATTTCAGCTTTCTCCCCTTTATTTCTTACAGTTCAACTAAAGTTAGCCAACAAAGTGCACTGGTGGCCACCACCTTCTGCCTTTGAAGGACTCTGCGCTCTTTTTGGTCTCTGCTTGTCATGCTGTACTAATGTAATGAAATAATATAGTATAATGATAGAGTAGTAAGATAGTTGTAGAGTATAAGAATAGAGCATAAGGTTATCATAGATTATAGAGTGATAAGACAGTTGTAGAGCATAAGGATAGAGCATAAGGTTATAGAGTTATACAGTCTAAGGATATTATAGAGTACCAAGTTACAGAATATCCTGCTGTGAATTGCTTATTCTGTTTGGTGCTTTGCACCCAGTAAACGTGTTTCCATTCACTTAGTTTGTCTTCTGCATCTCCTTACTCAAGCACTGCTACAACATCAGTAAGAATAGAACTAGTGCTTTGCACAGGGAGGAGGCTGGAAACTATAGACCTGTCAGCCTGACCTCGGTGGTGTGGAAAATTATGTAATCACTGCTAAAAGAAAGAATAGTGGAGCATCTTGAATCCAGGGGAGTGCAAGATCTGAGGCAGCATGGATTCACATCAGGAAAGTCATGTCAAACAAATCCAATAGATTTTCTTTGACTGGGTGACCAGAGAAGTGGATTGGGGGGAACGGTGGATGTGGCATACTGGATTTCAGCAAGGCGTTCAACACCATTCCACATAGGAGGCTGGTGAGCAAGCTGGGCAGCCTGGGATTGGGTCAAAAGGTGGTGAACTGGGTTAGCAATTGGTTGCATGACACAACACAGAGGGTGGTGGTTAAAGGAAGTAAATCCAAGGAAGGGAGGGTGACCAGCAGGGTGCCACAGGGATCAGTTCTGGGGCCAGTCCTGTTTAATATCTTCATTAGTGACACTGCGGAGGGGCTGGAAGGGATGGTATACCTTTTTGCAGATGACACTAAGATCTGCAATAGGGTAGACACTCCAGGAGGGGTGGAAAAAATGAGGAAGGACCTAGCTAAACTGGAGGAATGGTCCAGAGTGTGGCAGCTAAGGTTTAATGTAAAGAAGTGCAAAAGCATACACTTGGGGTGCACAAACCCTGGGGAGGATTACATGATGAGTGAGGAGTTACTAACGGCCACCAGACAGGAATGTGATCAGGGGGTGATCATATCTGATGACCTAAAGGTGACCAAGCAATGTGCCAAGGCTGTGGGGAGAGCCAGTGGAATGCTGGTGTGCATAAGGAGAGGTATCACCAGCAGAAGAAAAGAGGTGGTGATGCCACTGTACAAATCATTGGTGAAACTTCATTTGGAGTACTGTGTCCAGTTCTGGAGGCCACATCTCTGAAAGGACATAAACAGAGTAGAGGCAGTTCAAAACAGGGCAACATAAATGGTGCAGAACCTGCACCAAAGGTCATACGATTAGAGACAGGAGGCACTCAATATGTATACCCTGGAGGGGAGAGAGAGGGGAGATATGATAGAGATCTTCAAATACCTAAAGGGAAAAATTAAGGTACAGGAGGGTAGCATCTTTCAGAAATGTAGATGTTCTAAAACAAGAGGGCATAACATGAGACTGGAAGGGGTAAACTAAGGGTCAAAGTGAGAAAGTACTTCTTCACGGAAAGGGTGGTGGAGGCATGGAACAGCCTGCCAGCAGAGGTGGTGGGAGAAAAGTCGGTGGGGGAATTCAAAACTGCATGGGATAGACATAGGGGAACCCTAATGATTCAAAAGAGAAGGTAAAGCCAGAGATCAAGTAGGATCTGTGACTTTTGTAGTAGGTTGGGTAAAAGGGCAGACTGGATGGGCCTATCAGTCCTTATCTGCCATCAAATTCTATGTTTCTACATTTCAAAATGGTATAGTAAATTCTGTGGGTTTATGCAACTTTGTATATGGTTATGCTTGTGAGACTTGGAAACTGTGGCTGTTCGCCTCTGTATCCATGGGATATACCACCCTGTAGGGGTACAAAGGTGAGGAACCCTAGAGGAGGGTTCCACCCCTAGAGATGCCATGGGAATGATTCCCTTGGCTAAAGGGTGTTTAGGAAGGAGTTCATGGAAAAGATAGACGAGCTGCTGGAGGAGGAGGGGAGGATGGTGGGGCAATGAAAAAATGATCTGAGGAGTAACTGAGAGGAGCGGCCTTTAAGGGCCCGATCGGGGACGTGGTTAATTGCTCCTCCCCATTGAACTTCAGCTGTAACCTTATAATTCAATGGGTTTATGCAACTTTGTATGTTGTTATGCTTGTGCGCCTTGGAAACAGTGTGGCTGTTCACCTCTCTATCCGTGGGATATACCACCCTGTAGGTGTATGAAGGTGAGGCACCCTAGAGGTGGGTTCCACCCCTAAAGGTTCTGTGGGAATGATTCTCTTGGCTAAAGGTAGCTTAGGAAGGAGCCCAAAAAGAGTGCCAAAAAGAGTGTAGAGCAGCGCAAAGAAGTAAGGAACGCAATTGGGAAGAAAACCTGGACAGAGGTTGGTAGGTGGAGATAGACGGAAGTTTGAGTAGAGAAGCAGGAGATAATGGAGGAATAGCGACCTGCAGGTTGGTTCAGGGGAGGTACAAGGGCACGACTTCCTAAGGAGAGAGGGAACAGCCACGGCCATCATCCGCCTTCATCCAACAGTGGAACATAACTACGGAACCTATGGAAGTAATAACCTTGATTAAGTATTATGACCGTTGGCACGGAGGAGAGGAAAAAAACCCTTTGAGGAGGAAACCTCTGGGGATCTAAGGCCTAGGTCACCTTCCCTCCAGGCTGAAGGACGTTTTGGTTAGTGACGGCTCTGCTACTGCAATTTAGAGTCCAGATCGAGGGAAGTGGAAAAGATTCCAGTTTGGAGGAAGCTCTTGTGCTGTCCTTCTAACAGAAAAGCTTTTGAAGGTTGTGAGTGATGTCTTTACAATTAGACGCCCAAAAGCAAAGAAGAAGGAGAGAAATGACAGCAGAGGCACTCAGCTGGCCTACATAAGCCTACAAAACAGTCCAGGTGAACCAGAGGGGATTGGAGGGAGAATAGTATAAAGGGTGCCACCGAACCTGCTCAAGCAGCTAAAGGGGCCCTGCTGGTGAAAGCCCCTCTCCTCTCAGCTGAATTCAACATCTAGAGGTGTTGCCAGTATGGGGAACAACTGAAGGTCCACCCAGAGTGAAGGCATTCCCACAATAGGCCAGATGAGAAGGACCTTGCTCCGAGTTTCGCACGCTCTAGATGCAGACTTCATGGGAGCAGAATGAGACTGCCAGCTACAGGCTAGCCCTGAGCCATGGAGTAATTGACACAGAAGGCATGTCTCCAAAGTGGAGAGAAGGTAGAGTTGAGGTGTGGCATGAGACTCGCATGAGGGTTATGCTCGATAGTCGATTTGGACGAGTAGACCTACACAGAGGTCGGACTGAGTGAAAGATACCCTGACGTGGGTCCAGAGAAAGCAGACTGCAATTAGTAACCACAGGAGTGCATGCCAACCAGGTCCATTAAAAAGTGAAATTAGGAGTGGATTGAATTGCAAGTGTGGGAGAGATGAGAACAGCCGGGCAAAGCCCACAACCAACGGTTGAGATACGGAGTACCAGGATTAAACCTAGGTATAATGGCAGATGTGAGCAGCTGCGAAGTTGTTATAGGAAGGATGAGGGTCGAGAACGAATGGAGGCTGACATGGAGTGGAGGGAAACACATGCTGAGCGGTCCAGAAGTAGGACCTGGGTAAGAGAAATATGCGACTAGGGAAGGTAATGGTAGGACAGGAAGACACCCCAAAAGAAAGCACAGAGTAAGTAGAGGCAGGGTTGACAGGATGAGGAAGGAGAAGGGGCGAGGTTCGAGAAGGAATTGAATGGTGAGGCAAAGTGTGGTAATGCCAAGAGGCAAGTGGGAAGGGATGAATAGACTAGATAAGTGGATGGAGTGAAAGCCTGAAGGCTGGTATGGCGCAGGAGAAGGTGAGGCAATCCAGCACTAACTAAAAAGACAGGGACGAGAATGCTGCTCCTGCTGCCTGGAGCCATAATGCCTGCTGCAACAACATAGTTCCCCGCCATCAGAAAAACAGGGAAGCTGCAAATGAGGCATTGGGACATAAATAGCCAAAGAAAGAGTAAGATTAACATACCGAGTTTATGCCAGCAGCTGCAGCTGGCCGACATGGAGAGGGTAGCTGGGCTGATGAGCTGGGAAGAATACAACTGATAGGGAAACGAGGAAGATAACATGAAAGGAGCAGATACCAGCAACAGGAGCTGGAAGGAAGACCAGCATTGTTTATTAGTAAATGCACTGCAGGGATAAACAAATGGGAAAGCTGCAGGAAAGAACTCTGCAATGTTCAACCTCGCAATATGGTATTAGGAGACAAGGGGGGAAGAAAGCCAGGCACAATGGGTGACGTCACAGCCTGGAAGTGCCAGCATGAAAATGAAGCAGCTACACAGTAATGAATATAGAGATTTGGGAACGGTTCTCCCCGAGACCATGGTTGAATGCCCGGAATGCAGGTGGGAGGATGCTGGTACAAGCCCATGGAGGGTGAAAATCCTGGCAGACTGAAAAACCCACGAGCAAAGGGAGGTGGAACGTGAGGAGGTGAAACCAGGTGGGGCAAGTGCTGGCACTCACAGAGAGCACAGGCAGGGGAGTGGAGAGGCAGCATGGCTGAAAATGGGGCCCCAAAGAAAGGGAAACTGATGGGAGCGGGGAGAAGACAGAAACGGTTGGAGGCAGAGGGAGAGCAGGCAGAAACAAAGATGGGAGAAGCAGCTGGGCAGCCAGAGGCAAGGAGCAGAGGAGACAGGGAAGGGGAGGGGAGGGAGGAGAACAAGCACAGCATTAAGAACGGCAGGCGGCAGGAGGGTGATGAGGACGTAGCCTCCGGCTGCAACGAAAAAACAATCTGAGAGGAGCAGTCTTTTAAGGCCCAGTTGGGGACGTGGTTAGTTGCTCCTCCCCATTGAACTTCAGGCGTAGCCTTATAAAAAAAAAAAACAGTCTCCACAATCTGGCTTTCAGATTCAGAGGTAAAACACTGTGGAAATACTGTCCACATAAATTCCAGAATAGTTGCACCCCACAAAAGTGTGGTGGTCAGTTGCAAATTAATATCTTCCCAACATTTTTATACTGAACAAACTGGCTTGATGTGGCCCCTTCCTTACATACTCTAAATCAAACATGCTTAGTACCATTGTGCAGTAATAACAGAGCAAGAATAACTACATGCAATAGTTTGCTTTAACAAGTTAGCAGGAGACCCTTACATTATAGTGACATTGTATTTGAATACCATCTCATCTAATCAGAATTGCAACATGGATTTCTATAATAGGATTGAAAAGGACACACTTAATATCTACAACATGCTGTGAGACCAGTTTGCCCCATGGTAGATAAGATGTGTGTCTAGCTCTGTCACTGGAGAAATTTTAAACCAAGCAACCATACAAACTTTCAAAAGAGGCTCCCAAAAGCCTGAGAAGCAAAGCGTGCGCTTAGGTTATACTGCGCCAGACTTCTTCTCCCATATCCATGTGGCAGAAAACATGCACTAGGATATTGTAACACTGACAGGACAAAGGGGTAGTGCACAGTCTACCAAGCATAGTAATCACATACGCTTCACATAAAATGCATAGGAACTGGGTATTAACTACAAACCATGCATTGTTATATAAAACAATCATATGAAAAAGTTAAGATGGAACAAAAGTCTCAAGCAGGACTGCAAAGTTACAGTGACCCCTGCTTTCAGGTTTCTCCCTCCTCTGATTCCTTCTGCTTGGTGGCTCTAGCTGTCTCCTTTGCAATTGTCTTTGCATGGTTCCCTGCTTCCTCAGGATTTATGTATTGGAAAGTATGCCCCCCATAATAAATTATAAGGTATGCAGACATAAACAACGACTGCGCCACTCCTAGACTGTGCAACTCAGCATGAACTCCATCACATTTCTTCCTGAAGGGCCCTAGTTGCAAAACAGAGGTCCGTGAATAAATATGCAGGGTATGTCCATTGTAGTTCAAAGTGTCAGAATCTCTGGATGCCTTTAAAAGTCTGTCGCACATGATGACTCTATCAGTTAATGGCAGAACTGTCTGTAGTTGATCATGCTGTGCCTCTGCTGTACGTGGAGAAATCTGGTCTGCCTTAATGAAGTGATGAGCACAGTCCAAGTCCACTTTCAGTGCCCCTGGAAGCCACTGCTGTAATAATTGTATAAGATCAGCTCCCTGAGTCCCCTCTAGCAAGCTAATAAGTCTCACACTGTAGGCCCTATTAGCATTTTTGGGGCCTGCAATCAGTATTTGAGCTGAGAGTTTTCTTGGATAACTTTGTTGTAAGTAGCCAGGGCTTTTATGCTTGCAACTCTGTTGAGGTTGTAGTTTTCATTGAAAGCTATATTTTCACACCTTGATTGCTCATCCACTTGAGCATTTTCTCACCTTGGCATCAATAGCTTACATGGAAAGCTGTAGTGACTTCCATAGTGGCTCCTGTCTCAACTCTACCACCATGGTCTGCTGAGGCCTGTGCGTTTGCTGTTGTCTGAGATTTATGTCCACTATTTCCTCCCTTATCTGGGTGAACCATGGCTTGAATTTTATATCTGGCCATACATCACAATGAAATTTACCTGACGCTGTCACTTTTGTGGAGTTGTAGTCACCAATTGTGGCACTTTTATTGTTTTAAAAGTCTCTGTTTTGAAAATCTGCAGAAGACACGTATATTCAACAGGCATGCTCAACAGCACCCCTGCCATTAGTTCTTATTTAAAATTTTCCTTAACCATGTCCCTTCCACTTCTATATGCAGTATCTCTTTTTGCAATTGTTCTTTCTATGTTCCATGGTATTTATTTAAAGAATGGTATTCATTACCATTAGAATAATACAATGGTGTCCTGTGTCAGGTTCCATCATGAATACAGATATCTTGTTACTGCAGTCACAATGTCCTTAGTTGCAGCAAGCTACAATGCTTGTTGACACTGTTTTAGTAAACAAAGATTTTTGCTGTATTGGTCCTTGGAAAACAGAAGTCACTGGATAGTCTGATACTTTTTATTAGACCAACATATGTCTTGAACAAAGATGGTACAGTACACAAGCTTTCAGTGACTTTTGCTCATAACCACAGTAGCTGTAGCATAGACTGGTGTTGCAATTCGGAGGGAGCACTAGAATAATACACTGTGCCAGCAATTGTTTTCAAGCTTGTAGCCCTTTGGCTACAAACTTAAGAACATTTGTAAAATCTGGATCCAGGCCTTTTGTACACCGACACTTTTAGTGACTGTTTGGAACCTAAATTAAGCCTCACAAACATTGGCGCAACCACGGCTAAAATACTGGGGGGGGGCATGGATCAATCAAGCTCTTCACAATGATGCCACTGTCATTGGCCATTTTGTAAGGCCTAAAAATGTGAGGGGGGGCTGGTCCCCCTCATCTCCAACCCTTCCCCAGTGGTTGCACCCATACTCACAAATGGGACAATAGAGACCATCTTTAAAAATCCATCCTGGAATTCTCTTGAAACCATGTCAAAGCTTCCTGCTACATTGCACATTATAACCCTTGACTGCTGTCTCTTGTATGGCATACATTAGAAAGAGAGCTGTAATTTCAACACAATATGTCACATCACATCCCAAATAAAGAGTTTAGCTTCTGGTGCTCATTGTCTTCACCGCACCAGATTTTACAGTTCAGTTTACGTGCAGTGACAGCTAATGCCTTTCATTTTGCTTCAAATGAACACAAATCTGTGACTCACAGCTGCTGCAGTTTGACAATTGTCAGCCTTATGAAAGCAAAGAATTAACACCACAGAGCGACAAGCTCTGTAATGTGTCTCCTGTTAAAGCTACACTGAGAGGGACACAGACATTTATTGCTAGCAGACATGCCACATACTGCGCAAAGACAAACATATTCCTCCTAATCTACAGTATTAGTTCATAAACAACAATAAAAATCATTTAGTTACCTCACTTTTTTAGCTAAAAAGAATTGATTTGAATGATTACATAATGTATTCACAGTATTGTACTTCAGTTTCTACACACCTTTTCGCAGCATATTTTTTAACAGTTCTGCTCTCTATATTCTAAAATTCAGGGCAATATATTCTAAACTTCTGTAACAGTATTTGTTGACATTTACAGCTTAATGTCTTATTTTTCCCATTAGCGATTTTGTTGTTAGGTCCAACAGTCACTTAACAACAAAATGGATAACTGATTGATTGATTGATTGATTGATTTAAAAGTTTTTATCAGGAAAAGTACGCTAAGCTGTTAACAGCTTGTTTCCAAAGGTGTCCTGGGGAGTGGGAGATAAAGTGAAACTGTTTTGTATTATCCCTAAACAATACGAAAGCTTTCCAATCTCCCAGTATCGTGTTTCATGTTTGTTTGCTGCATGTGACTTTCCAGCCACATACGTTTACTGTGTTAGCACCCTGAAAGCTTATTTTTGATGAATTCTGCAGTATTCTGTACCATTGAAAAAATTATTTTTTGTGTGTTTTTTCTACACCAAGCAGAAAAAGAGAGAGCTTGCATGAGTGAATATCACTCGATTATAATTTGATCCTCACCATTGAAATAGAACTCACACATTGATTTTGTGATCATTAATGTAAATGTAATTGATGAATCTCATAAAAAGAGCAGACATCATAAAAAGAACTGGTGCTAATTTGTAAGCCATTAATATGTCTCACCCTGAAATATGGGTGCTCACAAACTCAATCAGTAGGTTTGTAGCCCGACGCTTTGCATCAGCATTCAGCCACCAGGAGGTATGGTGACGCAGTACAGTGACCACTTTAGTGTTATTCCAGTCATAACATTTTTGGATTGTCTTATTCAAGTTCTAAAATATTTTTAATGAACAATAAATCAGTGGGTTTTCTATGGGCAGTTTCAGTTTACATAAGAACATAAGAAAAGCATCGGCAGATGGGGACCTTGCGATCCATCTAGTCTGTCCTAGAGACTATCCCCCTCCCTATGCAGCCTTCATCCTAACTTGTGCTTTATGTCTGTCCCATGAGATTATGAACTCCCTGATTGTATTTGATGCTACCACTTATTGGGCAGGCTGTTCCACGGGTCTATCACTCTCTCTTTGAAGAAGTACTTCCTGAAGTTCCTTTTGAACCTTCCTCCTACCAGTCTCATATCATGCCCTCTCATGCATGCTGCCATGTTCTGTTGAACTAGATTGCCTGTCTGAACTGTGGTAAATCCCCTCACTTACTTAAAAGTTTCAATCATGACCCCGCTGTTTCTTCTCTGCTCAAGGGAGTATAGGTTCAACTCCCCGAGCCTTGTTTCATGTAACCTGTGATGCAGTCTATGCACCATCTGAGTAGCCCTTCTCTGCACCATTTCCAAACAGTCAATGTCCTTCTTGAGGTAAGGTCTCCAGAACTGAATGAAGTACTCAAAGTGTGGCCTCACCAAGGACCTGTAGAGGGGCATGATATTCTCCTTCTTTCTACTAGAAATACCTCTACTTATACATTTTAGGATTCCAACCGCTTTCTGTGCTGCTTTCTCACATTGTTTTCTTACTTTTAATTCGTCAGTGATGATTATCAAATCAAATCAAATCATCTTTATTTATAAAGTGCCTTTCAAAACCAAGGCGCTGTACAATAAATTCACATAAATACATAAATTAAAATGATCAAAGTTAACAGTCATAACTAGGATAAGCTAAACTAAATAAATATGTCTTCAACTCATTTTTAAATTTCTCGACGGTTGGACATTCTCTCAACCAATGAGGCAGAGAATTCCATAGGGTTGGCGCTGAAAAAGCAAAAGCATGAGATCCAGATGTTTTCAATCGAACCCTGGGAATCTCCAGCAATCCCTCATTGGTGGAGCAGAGAGGACGGAGGGGGCAATAGGGTACCAGGAGATCTTTCAGGTAGCCGGGTCCCTGATCATGTAGGGCTTTAAAGGTTAGTAAACCAACCTTATAGGTAATCCACCACCTAACAGGCAGCCAGTGCAGTTCGCGGAGCACAGGCGTAATATGACTGGATCTAGAGATCCCAGTCAAAAGCCTTGCCGCCGCGTTCTGCACCAACTGCAGGCGACGGATATCAACCCCAGATAGCCCTAAGTAAAGGGAATTACAGTAGTCAAGACGGGTAGTGATAAAGGCATGGACCAACGTTGGCAGATCACCCGGTGGGACCAGGTATTTAATCCGGGCGATATTCCTCAAATGAAAAAAAGAGGATTTGACCATGGCTGACACCTGAGATTTTAAGGTCAAACTGTCCTCAAAAATAATGCCCAGGTTTCATACCAGATCAGAGGTAGTGAGCGATATACCACCGAGCAATAAGCCCGGTGGTTGGCCAGCCCCCAAACCCATCACCGGGCGACCCAGGTCCACTACCAACACCTCAGTCTTATCAGGGTTCAGTCTCAGCCAGCTAGAACTCATCCATAATCTGATCTCAGTGAGGCAGTTGTCTAGCACGGAGAGAGCACCATCTTGCCCGGGCAGAAAGGACAGATACAGCTGAGTATCATCTGCATAGCAGTGAAAACCCAAAGCTGTATGCACAGATGATATCTCTAAAGGCAGCATATACACTGCAAACAACATGGGCGACAAAATGGAACCCTGTGGTACCCCACAGGGCAGGGAGTGAGCACCAGAGGAATAAATTCCAGTGGTAACCCTCTGAAACCTGTCTGTGAGGTAAGATTGAAACCATTTGAGGACTGTTCCAGACAGTCCACAGTAAATCCGCAGGCGCTCCAACAGCACACCATGGTCTACAGTGTCAAATGCTGCAGAGAGATCGAGAAGGACCAGAATGGTACATGCCTTTCGATCTCTAGCCATTAGGAGGTCATTTAACACCCGGACAAGGGCAGTCTCCGTGCTATGCTTCTTCCTAAAACCAGATTGGAGAGTATCATAGACATTGTGAGTTGTAAGATGATCATCCAGTTGTAATGCAACCGCCTTTTCAATAACCTTCCCAACAAAAGGAAGGTTAGAGATAGGCCGGTAGTTAGCTAGACATTCTGGATCCAAGGAGGGTTTTTTTAGGAGTGGTCGAACTACCGCCTTCTTAAGGGGATCAGGAAAGACCCCTCTCTCCAAGGATTTCCAGAAAATGTCAGCAAGGATTGGGCAGATAACCTCTAAACATCCTACTAAGAGGGTTGTAGGACCCGGATCCAAACTACAACTGGTTGGTCGCAATGTTTGGATGATCTTCACAATGTCAGTGAACTCCAGCCTGCGAAAATCTGACCAGACAGACCGGGTGGATAACACTTCCTGTCGACAACTGCAATCCCTTAAAGGAGGAGTCGGACCGATACCAGACCTGATGCTAGCAACCTTATCTGCAAAGAACCGAGCAAACTCCTTGCATCTTAGCTGAGAAAAGGCTTCTCTGGGCTAGAGACAGACTGGATTGCACAATCTGTCAACAGTCCGGAAAAGCTGAGCCGGTCGATTCTGTGCAGCAGAAATCTCCCTGGACAGGAACTCTGCCTTCTTACAGTTGATTTCTGATTGATAGCCATCATAATGTGCCATCAACCTAAGTCTGTCATGAATTATGCCGAGATCTCACTCCATTTGTGTCTCCTCAAGTTGATGTCTTCCCAGTGTGTACTTTTTTCCAGGGTTCCTCTTTCCCAAGTGCATTACCTTACACTTTTTGGCATTAAATTGTAACTGCCAGTCCCTGGACCAATCCTCTAGCCTTCTAAGGTCAGCTTCCATGTTGTATGGTCCTTCGCTTGTGTCCACTGTGTTGCAGAGTTTTGTATCATCTGTGAACAGGCAAACCTTACCTGTTAGTCCATTCACTATATCTGCTATAAATAGGATCGGTCCCAGTACCGATCCCTGTAGGACACCACTGGTCACCCTACCCTCCCTTGACAATTATCCATTGACAAGCATTCCCTGGGTTCTGTCATTCAGCCAGTTACTGATCCAGCTGACCATCTTCTGGCCAACTCCCATATGTTACAGCTTGTTGGTTATCCTTCTGTGAGGGACGGTGTCAAAGGCCTTGCTGAAATCTAGGTATACAATGTCCACCGCCCTTCCCTGATCCAATATTCTGGTGACCCAGTCGAAGAAGTCAATCAAGTTGGTTTGACAAGAGCATCCTGCTGTGAAGCCATGTTGCTTTGGGTCCATTTTTCCAGTATCTGTTATGTAACGCCGCTATCCTCTCTTTTAGTAGTGACTCCATAATTTTCCCCACAACTGAAGTCAAACTGACAGGGTGGTAATTTCCTGCCTCTTCCTTGTTTCCGCTCTTGTGTAAGGGCACAGCAGTTGCCTGTTTCCAGTCCTGAGGTATTTTTCTGCTGCCTAGTGACATGTTCAAGAGCTCAGCCAGTGGTGCGGCCAGTTTCTCTCGGAACTGAATTGAAATTCCTCTGAGAGGAACTGGCTGGGAATTGGAATTGGGAATGGCAAGACAATCTAGTTTATTTGCCCTTTAAGGAATTGGGTCCCTTTTTATGTTTGTCGTGCATGCAAGCACAAATGAACATACTGATATGAGAGCTGCTAGAGAGGGGTGTGAGGAGTTCCAGTCCCAATGAAGAGTGGTGCTGTAGGAGCTGGTCTATGGCAGGTGAAATCAGCAGACAGTGTCTTGATGATATTGGTTTTCTGAGGGGGCTGATCTGGTCATGCACTTCAAAGGACAGAGCCAATGCATTAGTAGCACCGCTCTGTCCTTTGAAGCAGAGGCGGACTGATCAGTCGGGCATGCATGCCATTTTTTTAGTCCTACCTTACTCCTATGACCTGTCCTGTCCCATCCATGTGATGCAGTGTGGGACTTAAATGCTACAATTGAAAAATAGCAATCAGACACCAGTCAAAGTTAGCAAGTTGTGAGCTGGGAATCGGAACCTGGAATGGCAAAACAATCTAAGCCGCTATACTGATTAAACCACAGATGACAGCGTGTTTAGACATTTTTTAGGAAAATGATCATGCAGACTTACACAGAACTAAGCTGGTATTTCTAGCTTTTGTATATCATTTCAATGCAAGCTGCCATGGAAATCCAGTGTAGACAAGCAAATACCATTCATATTATTGAGTTAAATCGGGGAATACCACTGACTGTTATTCACAATGATTTAGCTCAATAGTATGAATGGTATTTATTTGTTTGTGTTGGATTTCCATGTCATTTTGCACTGAAATGGTATACAAAAGCTGGAAATTACGACTTTGTTCTGTGTAAGTCTGCATGTTCATTTTCATTAAAAATGCCATCAAGGTCAGCCTGGAATGCGTGGACTGTGTGCCTGCAACAAAGAAAACCTTCCATCGATGTCTGTTGCTGGTGGCCCTAACTGTTCCCCAACATGACCCTATCTGTCAGCACCTCCCCGCACACATACACACACACACACACACAAACAGTAGTGACACTGGGGGTGCTCAATCCCCAAGTGTCTTTCCCTAAAATAAAGAAAACTGTCCCTCGTCCTGTTTGAAAACTGTCCATCGACATCTGTTGCCACCACCCCCAAACATAACATAGTGACACTGAGGGTGCCCAATCCCCCAGTGTTCTCAACATAACTGTCCCTGAAATAAAGAAACTGTCCCTTGTTGTTTTTTTCCGTTGACAAAAAGAAACCCATCCATCGACATCTGCTGCAGCGCCCCCCCCCAAACATTACTCAATGATACTGGGGTGCCCAATCCCCCAATGTCCTCCATTAATATGAAACTGTCCCTGAAATAAAGAAAACTGTCCCTCGTTGTTTTGTTTTTTTAAACCTGAAAAAAAGAAAATTGTCCATCCTTGTCTGCTGCGCCATTAACCACCCCCTATCCCACCCTCCCACTCAGGACCCACCACCCCAGCACCGCATACTTACTCACTGGAAGTCCATCACTGTACTCTTCTCTGGATCGTATACACATCTTCGCTCTTCAAAGCCCAACTGTGAACTGAGGTAAGTGCTTCAATGTATTTCAGTGGGGTTCTCAGTTTGTTTTTGCATCTTGAAAGGTGATTTTGCTGATGCTGTACAAAATTACCTTTCAGGCAGGAGTGGAACATTTTCTCCACCTTTGTTCATGAGGTGGGGTCATAAGAAGGCTATGTTGAAAATGTGGTGTAAAAATATTAAAAAACAACAAAGGTATGAGCCTGCATTGAAATTTGCAAATGTAGGCTTGTAACTATGGTAATTTGTAATATTTTGACCCCAAATTTTCAGCATTGCAATTTCTTCACAGCACCTCATGAATGTGATAGCTGTCATTTTGCAGATACTGGCCAAAATGTGTTTTTGCATCCTGAAAGGCGATTCCGCAGTCACTGCGTGAAATCATCTTTCGGCCAGGAGTTGCACATTTTCCCTGCACTTGTTCATGAGGTGGGGTCATAGGAATGGTGTGTTGAAAATTTGGGGCACAAATATTACCAAACAAGACAGTTACGCTGACCAACATCATCATTTCTACTTTGTATTCTTAAATGTTCCCTCCCTGCCCCCTTTCCGCACTCTTGACGGGACTTTACTTGAGGACACCTTGGTCCTTCAGATACCTTGGGGTTTGGTTAGACCAACACCTCAACCTCTCTGGACACATTGACACCATCCAGAAAAAATTGCACCCAAGCTCGGTGCCTTGTTCAGGAACTGCAGTTGCATCCCTCCTGTGGCTAAGCGTGAGCTTGTCCAGAAGATGATACTCCCCATTTTTAACTACTGCGATGTAGTCTATGGTACTGCTCCTAAGTCCTCCCTGACCAGATTGGACTCTCTCTTCAACTCCTTCTACCTCTTTGCCCTTAATGCTCCCTCTTGCACTCACCACTGTGACCTCTATCGAACCTTTTTCCTTCTCCTCCCTTACAAATAGATGCCTCTCACACTGTGCTAAATTCACCACTAAACACTGGCTGGGCGAAATCCCTTCCTACCTCTCCTCCTCATTTATAACACCCCCTCTTCCTTCCCATTCCCTCAGATCTACTGACACTCACACACTAACTGTCCTCTGCCGCTCCACCCTCTCCAGCCAGTCTGGATACTCTCACCGTTTCCCAAAAATATGGAACTCTCTACCTCCCCAAATCCAACACTCCTCTCCTCCCTCTATTCCATCAACACTGCCCTCTCCAACTATCTTGCACCTAACTGTTCCTGTTATGACCCACCTTAATTTCCTTTGTCTTGCTCCTTACAGTATCTCCCCCTTAGGAATTTACTCAATGCCTCTATCGACTCTACTGCCTCTACTGACCCTAGCCCCTCCTAGTTAATAGTTCTCATACCTTTCTCTCTTCCTCTTCTCTCTCCCCCTTCTTGCCTAACCTTCATACTTCCCTTGCAGGGTTCTCAGCATCCTGAAGGGGTCCTATAGTGCCTAGACTTGCCACCTTTTCTTCCCCATCTACCTATCCTTGGCCTTCCAGGACCCTTTGTAGGGTCCCCAGCATCCTGGAGGGTTCCTTGAATCAGGCCTCATCCCCTTCCAGGTGTTATTTCTCATTCTCTACCTCTCACTATCCCTCTATAACTACAATGCCTAACCGCAGGAGGGTTTACAATTGCCTGAACTTCCCTTCCCCCTCGCAGGGTTCATCGCATCCTGAAGGTTTTTTTGTGGGGGTCGGGCCTTATTTTCCCTCCTAGGTGTTAATCACACTTACTCCTCCTCTCTCTCTCTCTCTCTCTCTCTCTCTCTCTCTCCCCTCCTCTCCAATCTCTACTCCTGTCCCCTGACCCCTTGCAGGGTTCCCATTATTCTGAAAGGATCTCTCCAGGACATGACTCTGCACTATCTGTCATCTCATTCTCTCTCTCCTTCACCCCTTATTTCATGATAGCACTTGTTCACTTATTACCATTGCACTTATTAATTGTTCTCACAAATTACATATGTATGCAACACTGTTTGTAACAACTGCCTTAATTAACAGTATGCAATGTTGATCTTTGTAACTGGAATGTAAAATGTCTCATACCTATTGTACCCCTTCCGCCCAGGTCGCCCCGGGAGACCAGCAACCTGTTGCTCAGCCTTCCTGGTGAAACATTTCAATGAATAAATAAATGTTAATAATATGATTCCTCGTCTGAAGCAATTTTCAAACACACGCACCCTATGACATCAGTGCACACAGCGAACATTCGGCATTGACAAATGCTTGTTAGAATTGGGTTCAGTGCTTTCTCTTTAAGAATATGCTGCAAGTGTGGGGTCCACTCAACTAATTAGTGTGATGTGTTGTTTAAGTAATTGTCTGTGTGCAGGTAGCAGTTAGCGTTCTTTATAGTATCCAGTACCATGCTTTCTCACAAGGACAGAGTTTAGGAGCTGATTCTGCTTCACTCCGGTATTTCTCAGTTTTATTGCATTTCAGAGCACTATATGCAGAAACTGTGGTAATATTTGTATTATTAGGTATGTGCATGTGTTTGCTGTGGTGTGAACTTTATTTCTGAAGGCTTACTATGTTTTAATTTGTTGTGCATTCGTTTTTCTGTTTGTATTTGAGTGTGGAGCACCACTGGTACGTGTGACTGTTTTGCTTTCTTTAGTTAGTAATGTTCTTTGTTTTTAAAGTTTTGGTAGATGAAGTTTAGGTTTCTTTACATGACATTTAGTATATCATGACTTCAGCTGAACTAAGAAGGTACAAATGTGTAAAGCTACATTGGCTGAGGTCATTGAGGTGATCTTGAAGCTATGGCCTACCTATTATGAGCTGGACCCAGCCCCGATGCATCTCCTAGTGGGATGTGCTGAAATTGTTGGTCCAGTGCTCACCAGGATAATCCAGTGCTCAGTCTCAGCGGGATCTTCCCTGACTCCTTGAAGGAGGCATTGGTGAGACCCTTTCTGAAGTAATCGTCACTCGATCCTTATGTCCTGGTGAATTATCGACCTATCTCCAGCTTCCCATTTTTGAGGAAGGTTGTGGAGAAAGTGGTGGCACTGTAGCTCGAGGCACACCTTGTGGCCTTTGACATCTATGAGCCATTCCAGTCCAGATTTAGGGCAAGGTATAGCACCTAGACGGCATTGGTCAGGGTGCAAAATGACCTCCTCAAAGTTAGGGACAGGGGAGACCGGTCAATTCTCATTCTCCTCGATCTTTCTTCAGCATTAGACACTGTAGACCACACTGTGCTTTTGGATTGCTTAGAGAGTATTGTGAACTCACTGGTATGGTCATCAACTGGTTTGAGTCATTTCTCTTGGGTAAGAAGCAACGGGTAATGATGGGGAATTTCTCCTCCCCTCTGAAGCTCCTACCATGTGGAGTTCCTCAGAGTTCAATCCTGTCACCGATGCTGTTCATGGTGTACATGCTGCCCTTTGGAGAGCTCATTAGATGTTACCATCTGGGTTTTCATTACTATGCAGATGATACCCAGCTGTATATGTCTTTTGCCCTGGGAACAAATGACGCTGTTGAAGTGCTAAATAATTGCCTTGCCAAGATCTTTAACTGGGTGTCCTCTAACTGGCTGAGGCTAAACCCAGGCAAGACGGAGGTGCTGGTGATTAAGCCTGGATGCTGGTGTGACAGGAATGCCTCTGAGGTGGTAACAAGACTCTTCCTGGGAGCTGCCCTGCTAATGGCATCCTCTAGGGTGAGAAATCTGGGTGTCATCTTAGATGACAGGTTGACACTTGATGCTCAGGTGTCATCTGTAGTCCAAAGTGGTTTTTACCACTTAAGGAATGTCACCCAGATTAAACTCCTAGTTACACCTGATGACCTGCCCTCACTGGTACTTGCCTTTGTTACATCCAGGTTGGACTACTGTAATGCTCTTTACTTTGGGGTCAGTGGAGGGAACCTCCGCTGACTGCAGCTAGTGCAGAACACAGCAGCCAGGTTACTGACAGGCCTACCTAGGTCTTGTCATGTGACCTCGGTCCTGCGTAACTTGCACTGGCTGCCTGTCAGGTAGAGGATCATCTTCAAGGTGGGCTTGCTTACCTTTAAGGCCCTATATGGCTTGGGCCCCAATTACCTGACTGACCTTCTTACACCTGCCATCCCAGTCCATTCCCTCCATTCCTCCACCGAGGGCCTACTAGCTGTTCCAAGGGCCAGGCTGAAGACCTCAGGTGACCACTCATTCGAGGTGTCGCCCAGCCCTCTGGAACTCACTACTCAGATCATTAAGGGAGGCACCCTCGGTGGAGGTATTTAAAAGGGGTCTAAAAACCTATCTCTTTAAGGAGGCATTCCCAGTCTAAATGCAGCTAGTTTTAATGGTTTATTTATTATTATTATTTATTTAAATGCCTTATTATTGTTGAATTTTAGACTGGTTGTATGGAACCCTTGTGCAGCTTTATATATATGTTATGGTTCTACCCTGCTTGTTCTGCCCTTGCAAGGTGCTCAGAGCCTCTGGAATTGGGTGCCATATAAATAAAGTTTACCTTACCTCACCTTATCTTGCCTTACCTTACCTTACCTTACCTTATCTACAGCATCCTTTCAATTGCTATGCATTTTGCATAGATTCAGATTTACCCTTGCTCCACAGAGATTTACAAATGTTCCTCATAATGTTAGAGCTATGCCTTTCTTTTCTTTTTCCATAAAGCTTTTTGCCTTGCAGGGTCCAGGTGGGCAGGCTCTCACCCCTGTTCCTGCTGCTCCCAGCTGACATGCACCACCCTTGGTATCACTAGAGCAAACTCCCCATGGATTACCCCCCATGGTGGGGCCAGGAGGGGGAGTGCCATCCCCCCCTCAGTGTACACATATCCAGATTGCTTTGGGTTTGCTTGATGGTGCGAGCAAGGAGAGGGAGTGGGCCAGGCCTCATGAAGCCCACCTGGTCCCAGTTTTCCACTTTCCCCTTGAGCCCCTGCTATGGAAGCACATAAGTGCATGCATGTGGAGGCATGCATGTACTACAGAACCGCAGCCCCTCCCTACTTAGTCACTCACACCTGCACTACCACCAGGCCTCCACCTGGTGGCAGTCAGAGGCTGAGACGACTTGCCTCCCTTCCCCAGGACAGGAAAGCAGTTCTTGGGATGCCAATCCTCTCTTCCCAGCCAACCCCCAGAGACCTGAGTCCACTCCTGAACCTGGGTCACCAGCACGGCAAGCCATAGCACTACCACCGAGTCACTAGTCTGGCTGTTACAGCTATTACCTGACATACAAGCAATTAAAAAAATGAAACTAACTTGCTAGAAACATTTCTTAATGCCAGACATATGGGGCACATATTTTTTTCACCTATTATTTTTTAGAATTAGAAAGTACTATTCATTCTGGCCATTTGCTCTCTATTCTTAGGCTGAGAGGTTGACCGATACGAGCTCCAGTACCCGCATTTTTGCTTTTCAAGCTGTATACCATCTGTTTGCAGAGTTAATAATTTCAGTTTGAGCTCTGACACCATCCTGTTTTCTTTCAATATGTACTGAAGTTTACAAGCAAAGAGCTACCATATAACACTGTATAATAAATAGAAAAACGAACAAACAAGAGTATCTTCTTTGGCATAGCAGCGAATGAAATTTACAAATATTCTTAAGCTATTTCAATGTCAAGGCAGGAAATGTCCTAGCCTAGAAAGCATAGAGCAAGTTGCATTTTGATCTGAATTTTCTATGCAGCTTTAATTATACTAATGTTGTGACACAAATACTGTTGCCTCCCATTCTTTCTCTCTCCATTCATGTGTAATCCCCTCACCCACTGGGTTACCCTCTCTCACCTCACCTAGGGTTCTCTCATTCTCCTGGCACTTTCACATCTACTATACTACACTTTTTTCACCATAAATTTCATAGTTCCCCAGAGCCTTGAGGACCTGTGTCCCGTCTGGTGAGGTCTGCACTTTGCCTGAGATAGGAGGAAGCATCTAAGCCATACATTCAGTCACTATGGCTCAGACACCTCCCTTCAGGATATTTGACTCCTATTTCCTCTCAATGAACACCTAGTGGTTCCATCTGTACTCTTTATTTATTCTGTCCATGTTATATTCACAGTAGTTTAGTGCTTTGACTGTTATGCCACTTATGCATCTCCTTTTATATTTATTTTATATATATTGTTGCATATTTTTGTATGCAAGTGTCTATGTATCTTTACCTCCTCCCTATCTTGTACAGTACCTCTTCACCTCCCCCAGTCACAGATGGAAATGAATCAGTGTACTTTACTGGCACAGACTTGCAAATATAATAAAATAAAAATAAGCCGGGCTAGACTTCTGGGAGAGGATGGCCTTGAAGGTTACACTGTATACACAAGGTAGCATATCAGCTGATAAATTTTGATGTATCCATAGTTGTATTTGGAATTGTTAGTGCTGTGTTGCAGAGAAGAGGCAGAGAAGATGGACCCTAAGTAACTTACAGCACTACAGCACTATGTTACTATGTATGTTACACTCAGAATAGTGGTACTCTTGTTTTGGCTTCCAAGTACGGTGCCATTTTCCCTACATTCACTACAGTTCATTTAAATTCAGAGGCTTCAGGACTTTTACATTTGTGTTTGTGTGTGTGCATATGTGTGTGGTGTCTGTAATTTGTAGTGCTCATGAAAGATGCCAAATTTAGCACTGGAAACTAAGCCATATGAGGAATTCAGTACTTTGTGAGGACTTTCAGGTTATCCTTTACAGACCTGATGGCATTTTCAGAACCATTAATCTGGCTTTTGTTTTCAATATTCTGTGAACTCCATATTTCTGTAGCGTTTGTACCATCATAATCCATTTACAGTAACTTCAGTCTCAATCTCTGGCAAATGGTTTCTGTCTCCAGACTCTTTTGGATGTTTATAGTCTGCCTGTCCTTGTAGTCTTCCATGGTTCATCATGAGTCACAGAAGAGGACATGGGAATGAAGGAGAAAGCTAAATACCAGTCCTTTGCTTATACAGGAAGACATTACATCATAAATCAGTGAGACATAATGTAAAGCATTCAGATGCCTTAACAGTGAACCACGAGAAAGCACTTTTCAAGTTACCTGTATCAGAATACTGCCAAACATTTCATAAGATAGCTTGCATACTGTGTTAAGCAAGTTGTCTGTGCCTCATGCCAAGAAATCCCCAATAAATACACTCTTCAATTATACTTTTTTTATTCTTTGGTAACCTGGTAAGGCCCACTGGGCACAAGGGCCCATTTACTGGGGTGACCTGGGAGCACTGAAGAGGGTAAGTGACTTGTTCAGAGTCACACTATTCAAGTAGAGGTTGTGGGAATCAAACCCAGGTCTGCTGGATGCACTAAGCTCATTCACAGAACATTGCTCTAAACTCTAGGCCATACTTATTTAAAAAGAATCCATACTATCCAAGTCTCCCTATTTTCAGGGAATCTCCCTGATTTTATCCATTTTGTTACATCCCCCCAACACACATACTCTTCTAATAGTATATTCCAATTTCCCAAATATCATCAGAAGCAGAGAATATGCTGAGCCGTTTGACTTTTAATAGGTCTAGTTAGACAAACTAAGGCCTTTTGAAAATCTCTGCACTTTTAGTTGTCAAAAAGAGATCTCCATCATTTGATGATGCTGAATATGAAACTCTGAAGTACAGTCATATATGAATAGTGGTTGTGATGTGATGGAGTCATAGTTTTCCAAAAGAAAGAACTAAAAGAATTAAACAAGAAAATGAAGTCTCTGCCTTTTGATTTCACTCTCCAAAATGTAAAAGCATTCATCAATCAGGAAAAGAGGAAGAGAAGAAAATCCTAGCTGATTCTACTGTGATCTAGGGTTGAAAATCAAATAAGGCCACAACTGCCTTGTCCCAGCAATATCGCCTCAACCCAGGGTCGTGACTGGCAAGAACCGATTTGAAAGTACAGCGGTGCAGATTGCAGAAAATAGATACTTAAGTACTATGCAAGTCTGCGTAGCGCAGCAGTTTTCAAGGCATAGAAGCATAGAAGAATAAGGACAGAAAAATGCAATAAATTCATCAAGTTTACCCTGTCATCCTACAATGTATTACTCTGAGTTAATCTTCCCCTCAGAGCCTTTCCTATCTTATACCACCATCTTGCTCCTGTTTACCCCCAAAGCTGTCTCATTGTGTTTTGAATCCATCAATAGTCCCAGCATTGACTACTTTGTTGGGCAGACTGTTCCACCCATCCACCCCTTGCCCTGTGACAAAATATTTCCTCATATTCTTTTTGAATTTCCTCTCCCAGCTTGAGATTATGCACCCTGGTGAATAAACTGTTGCTTAACATGAACAGCTCTGTGTAGCTCACCCTGATGTAACCTTGTATGTACTGTAAAATATATTTATTTGTATGTTTCCATCATATCCCCCTTCTCCCTCCCCTCTGAAGACTACACATTGAGACTTTCCTGTCTCTCCTCATGGGACTTATCCTGCTCTCACTGGATCAGTGTCATCTCCCTGCACTGTTAGTTTCCAACCTAGCTCTAGCCTTCCTAAGATGTGCACTCCAGAAATGCACACAATACTCCAGCTGTAATCGAACCAGTGACCTGTACAGTGGCAGTATTTCCTCCCACCCACAACTGGTAAAATCCAGCCTAATGCAGCCCAACATCTTGTTTGCCTTCCCATATGATTTACTGCATTGTGAAGTGATTATTATCACCCACAGGTCACGCACCTCTTTTGAGTGCTCCACTTTTACCTAATTAATGCAGTAATTCATATATGGATTTTTACTGCTGATGTGCATTATTTTACATTTCTTGCGCTGAATTTCCATTGCCAAATACTGGACTATTCCTCCATCCGCTCTACATTCTTTTTCATGCTGCTATTTCCCTCCTCACTATCCACTGTCCTATAATTTTGTGTGGTCAGCAAACTCATGTTCCCTTGTATCCCCACTATGACTTCACTTACAGTATGCATGTGTTGAAGAGTAGCAGCCCCAAGGACAGACCAATGAGGAACTTCCCCTAGTTACCTCCCAGACATCAGAAAACTTACCATTCTGGGTGACTCTCTGTGTCCTATTTGTCAACCAATTTCCAATGTATCTACATAACCCCTCCCCTAGTCCAAAGTCCCCTACTTGTCTCATAAGCCTTCTATGCAGCCTTGAATCAGAAACAAACTACCTCAGCACACAAATGCCGAGACAAGGGTTGGGATATGTGTATTTTTATATTTTACTGAATCAAAGGCCTTACTGTAATCCAGGTATAGGTTGTTGATTGCATGGCTCCTGTCAAACATTTTTTTGTCACCAAATTGAAAAAATCAGTGAAGCTCATTTGACATAACCTGCCACTCATGAACCCATGTTGAGTTTTATCCATAAGATTTTTTTCTTCCAGGAATTCAACTATCCATTCTCTGTAATTGCCTCAAGTAGATTGCCTGCTATAGATGTCAGGTTCACTGGCCTGTGATTTCCTGGATTTCCCTAACCCCTCTCTTGTTCATGGGGACCATGTTTGCCAACCTCCAGTTCACTGTCACTTTGCCCATTGCCAGTAACTCATTAAATAAGATTGCAAGGATGCTGCCAGGGCCAGTCTTGTCTCCCTCAGAACTCTTGGGTGCATCCCATCAGGCCCTGAGGGCTTGTTTAACCTTAGATCCTGTAGACCCTTCAGTACTTTATCTTTAGATAAGCATCCCATCTTTAATTTGTGACTAGCTGTACTTTTGAAATGTTATCCAACTGTTCAGTACTGGTTTACGTTCACTTTCCCTCATCCTCCTCCACAATCTCTCCATCTTTCTTCATCCTGTCTATGCTGTCATTTGTCTTTTTCCTGAAGAAGGTCTATTAATTTTCCCTGACCACTTTCTGCTATCTTTAAGATGGTGTTTGCTTTTGCACTCCAAATAAGCTTCTTGCTTTTCTCTAGATTTAAATCCAATTATAAAATATATCATAAGGAGCCAGCAAATATTCACCACAATTTCTGAAGTCCAGTAAACAATCTTTTTATTTTCCCTTATGTTTCACTCGAATAGAGCTTGTTCATGGGGTTCATTCTGTTTAAAAATCAAAAAGTTCCTTTTAGTTTTTTTATATATACACAAGTTTCAAAAATTCAAATAGTTCATCTCAGTGTAAAACATTGCTGTCCACACGTTTGCAATCACTACTTACTCTAAGGTGCCATCAACATACAATATATATCTCTACAGGTTCTTGTTCATATTATTCAATGTTCAATGAATCTACCTAAAGAAACACAGAACGTTTTGTTATCCTTCCCATCGCATCAAAGAGTATTAAACCTTAAACTTATTCTATACATATTCAGTAGTCTATATATTTATCGTTTATCATATAAACATATGCGCTGATGTTAAATGCATCCTAGTGCCCCCTTATACATGTTTAAAAATGTCAACTGCTCATTAGCCTGAACCCAGAAGCCCATTTGTTTTGGGCCTTTATGGTTTGATTGGCGTCCTAAGTTTGCGGTACTAAGAGACCACAAGGAACAAATGTATTTGAATATAAAATGTTTTGTCGACTTGAGTGCCCAACAGGTATGTGGGTTCAGACTAATGAGCAGTTGACATTTTTAAACATGTATAAGGGGACATTAGGGTGCATTTAACATCAACGCATATGTATATGTGATAAACAATAAATGTATAGACTACTGAATACCTTGAGAATAAGTTTAAGATTTAATACTCTTTGATGCAATGGGCAGGATAACAAAATGTTCTGTGTTTCTTTAGGTAGATTCGTTGAACATTGAATAATATGAACAAGAACCTATAGAGCTATATATTGTATGTTGATGTCACCTTAGAGTAAGTAGTGATTGCAAATGTGTGGACAGCAATTTTTTACGCTGTGATGAACTATTTGAATTGTTGAAACTTGTGTGTATAAAAAACTAAAAGGAACTTTTTGATTTTTAAATAGAATGAACCCCGTGAACAAGCTTTATTCGAGTGAAACATAGGGGAAAATAAAAAGATTGTTTACTGGACTTCAGAAATTGTGGCAAATATTTGCTGGCTCCGTATGATATATTTTGGAATTGGATTTACGACTTGTACCCCACAGTAGTCTATGGTTTACAAAAGACAATGTATTGATTTATGTCCTTTACCCACTTAATACTCCGTAATTTGATAACATTTTCTCTAGATTTCCCTGATACACTTGCCTGTTGGTCTTATTTCCATTCCTCAGTTATCTGTTTATGTTTTCTTGCCTTACTGACAAATTTAACATATGCATGGGCTACCTCTAATACTGTTCCTTTTATTGTTACCCATTTTTTTCCTTCCTCCTCTGACTTGTAAATGTTCTTGAGCTGATCTTTGATTAATTCTGTCATTTTGTCACCATCAGTATTCCTAAAATCAGGGACTACTATGCTGGAATTCAGTTTCTAGGAATCCAGCACACTGTTGAACTTTAAAGTATTGTGGTCAATCTGTTCAACTGCTGCCTCAATCTTGATATTCCTGATAATGTTCTGGCTGGACATGAGGTATATGATTGCTTCCTCTTGTTTACCTCCCACATCCATTGGGTGAGAAAAAAAAGTCCTGCATAACCTCTACAAACTTGTGGCCTTTTTGGCTCCTTGCCTCCATTTTGTCCCAGTCTATGTCTGGGAGTCTGAAGTCACATGATCAAAAGTCTTTCCTGGCTCACTGCCTTCCTAATTTTCTTTCCTAGCTTAATGGCTATGTAAGTCTTCTGGTGAGGAGGCCTATAGACTACTCCTATCATATGTCTTCTACTCCCTTCTTCAGTCAAATGAACCTGTATTGATTTTACAACCTCCCCCCAAGATACTGTAGCTTATCCTCCAAGGCCCTTATGGACTCCCTGATATTCACTACCTCCCTTGATATTTTCTCTGTGCTTTCTACACAAGGCATAACCCAGGACATTTACATCCCAGCAATTGTTCTAGTTAGCCCATACTTTCATTACAGCTATGATATCTGTCTGCTCTGCAGTCACTATTGCATGTAGTTCATTCATTTCATTCCCTAAGTTCCTTGCATTTGTATATATTACTCTCCACCTGCCCTTCCTTTCCCCTCTGGTCTTTCTATCCTCTGTGACTGTTCAAAACCCATTGTTCCTGCATTTACCCCTGCCTGCATCCTCATTTTTCCTCTTGTCCCTTGCATAATGTGGGAGAGCCATCCTGGCTCCTTTTGTGTATCTGTGGGTTCTCCTGTACTCTTACACTACCCCCCCTGCCTAGCTTGAAACATTTGCTCATTGTTACATCTAGCTGCTGTACTAATATACTGGTTTCACTTTGCTCAGAAGCAAGCCATCCTTTGTGAGGAGCCAGCTTTATTCTCAGAAGGATCTCCAGTCCACCGAGTAGTAAATCCCCTCCTCATCACACCAGCCCTTTAGCCATGTAATAAATAGTGCTATTATGTTATCCTTTCTACTCTTTCCTGCATGGGGCACTGGAAGCATCTTCAAAAATGCTACCATATCTGCAACTGTCCTCAGCTTGCTATGTAAACCTGTATCTGCCCTTCATCTCTTCTATACTGCTAAACCTCAAGTCATTGCTATCTAGGTGTATCACAACACCTGGCTTTCCACACCCTGCACTGGTCAACCATGCCAAACAAGAGCTTATCCTGTCTGTGATCACTCCTGGGGGACACAGACTGGATATTTCCTCCTGGTTTGAACTGCACACCAGCACTCTCATCCTGTTAACTATGGAATCCCCTATGACTTGAAAACATTTCCTGTTCCTCCTGACTCTGACTCAACCCTCCCCCCAAGTGTATCAGTGCTGGATAAAGCAATCCTCACCAGGGTCTCAACTGCTGTCCCCTAGCTGGCACAGTAATTCTGAACTTATTCCAAGAGTATCGTGAAACAGTTCTGAACTGCAACCTCTGGGGATCCAACCATGCCAGTCATTTCATCCCAGTGCTAATATATGGTGTATGTTGGGGTAACAAGCTTGCCACTCCCAGTGGAACCTGTACTGAGTAACTTTGAAAGTGCTGCACTTTAACCCTGAAGGTAGTTAACTCAACACTGAGGACCACAAGCTTTCTGCACAGTTGGCATCCTACAGCCTCCCAGAACACCCTGTGGAAGATGGACAAGCCACATCCCTCTGCAGCTAATCAACTGCCCATCCCAACCTCCTAATTCCGTATGCATGTTGCTATGTATGTGGACTGTAAATCTGCTAAAACTGTAACCCAGCAGTTTCCTGACTCCCCTTTTTTCTCTTCTTCACTGTTTATTTGGGAGCCATCCAGGATTCCTTAGTGTATGTGAACTTTCCTATACTAGATTATTGTCTTCCCCTGATCTAGTATAAAAACTTGATAATTG
The DNA here is from genome assembly GCA_016271365.2 of Neoceratodus forsteri. Taxonomy (NCBI): domain Eukaryota; kingdom Metazoa; phylum Chordata; order Ceratodontiformes; family Ceratodontidae; genus Neoceratodus; species Neoceratodus forsteri. The sequence goes on along the minus strand of CM028129.1, from coordinate 1,010,229,307 downwards.
TAACATCTACCTTTTGTCCTAAAACACTAATACCACTCTGCTCAGATGTGGGTCATCCTTTGGCAAAAAGCCAGCTATCATCCCAGAAAGATCCATAGTCCCCAGAGCAGTGGAGCCCCTGTTCACCACACCAACCTTTTAGCCATGTGTTGAACTCAGTTATTTTCTTCTTTCTGTGCTGTGCTGCATGTGGCACCAGAAGCACCTCCAAGAAGGCTACCAAATCTGCATCTGCCTCAGCTTGCTACCTGATTCCTTATATCTACCCTAAACATGTTCTTCACTTCAACTTGCCAGATAATTGGTACCTAGATGTATTACAATGCCTTTCTTCCTGTCCCCTGCTTGGCCAGCCTCTCCAACTGGGAAATTACCTGTCTGTTAATCATCCCTGGGTGACACAGAATAAATACATCCTCCTGGTTGGAGTTGCACACCAGCCTCTTTGTCCCTCTAACTATAGAGTCATCTATGACTAGGATGTGCTTTATCATCCTTCTGGAAGTACCTGAACTCCTCCTCTCTAGCATGTATATGCTGGATTAAGCCATCCCCATGTGGGTACCAACTGCTGTTTCCTTGCCAGTGCAGTCATCTTGAACTAATTCTTCCAGTAAGCCATATTGTTTCAGGGTGGCCACCAATGGGAGCCAGCAGTGCTAGTCCCACTCTTACTGCTCCCTCCTGCTTTCCTCACTGCAGTCCATCCCCCCATGAGAATACATCATGTTTACCTTCTTAATTTATGCCTAACTACCATAGAAACACTAATACTTTATCAACTCAATACAATTCATAACTCCAACAATCCTATCAAACTAACATTATTAATCTAACAAAGTCATACAATAATTCAACTAGCACAGCATCCACACCACATACATGTACAGTACACACACATATAATCCTGCAGTAAACAGCACCCTCAATGGCTGTCTCCATGGACCAAGTTAATTTCAATGTGCCAGTTGAAAAATTTTCTCTTTTTTAATGGGGCATGTGTGCTTCAAATTTCACAATCTGATCTTAATTGGTGGCATAGGGATCACCAGATAGGCTGTACTGGGCTTCCTGATAGTGAATCATACTAGTAGCTATCACTTGGGCCACCAGTTCTGCTACACAAAAACAAGTGTGGAGCAAAAAGGCACAGAGATTGCCAACCAGGCTTGGGATCCTCTGTCACAAAACATCACTTTAGCTAGATGTTTGTGAAGTCTTTCAACTATAACTTATAACAAATAAAACACCTGGCTCCCTTAAAAAATTTTTAAAAATTAAAAATTATTAAACAAATCTTGTAACGTCTTTCTAAAATATATACTAAATTAATCTTTAATTAAAAAAACTATTGGTTGTTGGGCTAAATGTATTACAATTGCACTGCAAAACAATTAAAAGTCCCCCTCATATTATAAATTCCAATAGTTACTACCACACAACAAGGCTTCATTTAAGACTCTATATCATGACATTCTGGCCCAACTAATAGACCTTGATTTTCATGCTCTGAAAATATCCCATCATAGAGTAGATACTCTAGCTTATGCAAATGACTTAGTGCTTCTCTCGACTTCTGCCTTGGTCCTTAAAAGGAAGCTCACATATTTTGAGACACTATATCTAAATCATCCCACTCCAAGGCAAAAATATGGGACTTCAGAGGAGCTGACATTGATAAGATGGCCAACAGAGTTAAGCTAGCCCTGGCAAAAAGAAACACAGGTGAGGGGGTACAGGCAAAGTGGGCAAGCATTCAGGATGCAATACTTGAAGCAACATCCCACTGTGTTAGACAGAAAAGGAAGTGCAAAAGAAGAAGGAAACCACTTTGATTCTCAAATATAGTAGCAGAAAAGGTCAGAGCCAAAAGGCTGACCTTCAGGAAATATAAGTGAACACAGCAGGATGAAGATAGGGGGGCATACCAAACTGCCCTAAGGGAAGCAGGGATGGCAGTAAGGCAGGCAAAGTCCCAAACTGAGGACACACTAGCAGGAACAGTAAAATAAGGTGACAAGACTTTCTATAGATACATTAGTGAAAGTCCAGAGGGGGTATTGCTAAGCTCAAAGAAGAAAAGGGGGCATGTGAGGAGGAGGACCCTGTAAAAGCATCTATCCTAAATAGATACTTTTGCTCAGTATTTACTGAAGAGAAGGTAGGGCAGGGCCCACAGCTCAGCACCATGGACGCAGGGGGGAGGGAGGTGAGCACTACTCCCTTCACAAAAGAAAGGGTCCTACAAGAGCTCGCTAAGCTCCAGGGTGGACAAGGCAATGGGACCTGATGGCATACATCCCAGGGTACTTAAGGAGCTAAGGGTGGAACTAGCAGAGCCATTAACATAACTGTTTAGTGAGTCTCTGAGCACAGGAGAGTCCCAGAAGACTGGAGAAGGGCTCATGTGATCCCGCTCCACAAGAGTGGTAGCAGGGAGGAGGCAGGGAACTACAGGCCAGTCAGTCTTACCTCAGTAGTGGGCCGCGGATTATGGAGGCACTCCTTAAGGAAAGGATAGTGCAACACCTGGAATCCATGGGGCACAGGATCCAAGGCAGCATGGGTTTACAAAGGAAGGTCCTGTCAAACTAATCTCATAGATTTCTTTGACTGGGTAACCAGAAGGTGGACCAAAGGGAGCAGTTAATATCGCCTACCTTGACTTCAGCAATGCTTCGACACTGTTCACATAGAAGATTGATAAATAAGCTGGGTAGGCGGGTGGGTCAGTTGGTCAATTGGGTGGCAAACTGGTTGCGGACAGAAAACAGAGAATGGTGGTAAATAGTATACAGTCAGAAGAGATGCAAGTCACAAGTGGGGTACCTCAGGGATCAGTCCTGGGGCCAGTCCTCTTCAATATCTTCATTAGTGACATTGCAGATGGACTAGAGGGTAAGGCTTGTCTGTTTGTAGATGACACCAAGATCTGCAACAGAGTAGATGATCCAGATGGGGTGGGCAGAATGAGAAGAAATCTGGATAAACTAGCAAAATGATCAGAAGAGTGGCAACTGGGATTTATTGCAAAGAAGTGCAAGATCATGTGCATAGGGAAGAGAAACCCTGAAGCCACCTATAGGTTGGGAGGGGAGTTGCTGGCAGTCACAAAGGAAGAAAGAGACTTGGGCATCATCATCACCGATGACCTGAAATCATCCAAGCAGACCTCTAAAGCAGTAGGTAAGGCTAGGGGGATGTTAGGGTGTATTAGTAGGGGTATCACAAGTCATAAGAGGAAGGTAATAATCCCTCTTTACAAGACACTAGTTAGGCCCATCTGGAGTACTGCATGCAGTACTGGAGGCCACACCTTCACAAGGACATTAACCAAATTGAGGCAGTCCAGAGAAGGGCAACCAAAATGGTGCAGGGACTGCATCAGAAGACATATGAGGACAGATTAACAGAGCTCAATATGTATACCCTTGAGCAAAGGAAAGAGAGAGGTGATATGATCAAAACATTCAAACACCTTAAGGGCATTAACAAGGTGAAAGAGTCTAACATGTTTAAATATAAGAAAAATAGCAAGGCAAGAGGACACAGCATGAGAATAGAGGGAGGCCGATTAAGGGGGAATGTGAGGAAATTCTTTTTCACAGAAAGAGTGGTGGATGCATGGAACGGCCTACCTCAGGAAGTAGTGGCTATGAATACAGTGCAGAGCTTCAAACAGGCATGGGATAGGCATAAGGGAGCAATACAGATGAATATGGATAGATAGGTCATTGACAGTGTAAAGGTGTGTGGCACATTCATAAGGTAGAAAAAATGGGCAGACTGGATGGGCCTTGTGGTCCTTATCTGCCGTCAACCTCTATGTTTCTATGCAAACAGAGAAAACTAAAGATTAATTTAAGCAAGACAAATGTAGTAATCTTTGGTAGCAAACCAAAAAATACTTTACAATTTAAATTTAATGGAGAAAAGACAGACGTAGTAAATCACTACGACTACCTAGTTGTAAGATTTAAAAATAATTCCTCATGGAAGGCACACTTGGAATTAGTTCACAATAAAATGATTTCTGCAACCAATGCAATTAAAATATTTAACTCTAAAATGGGTAGATCCTCCGTCAAAGGGGCACTAAAGGTCATTAATGCAAAAATTAGATCTAGTATAACCTATGCCTCAGAAGTCTGGGGCTTTAGCAATATAAAATCCGTGGAAACCGCACTTACTAAATTGTATAGATACATTTCAATGTTGCCACCAGGCACGCCTAACTGTATCCTTAGATTAGAACTAGGCCAACAAACAATTCAATCTCTAACAAAAGAGAGGCAAATTATGTTTTTACTCAAAACACTATTACCTCCTGAATCATGTTACCCCAGGATGTATATAGAGGAAGAAATTAATCTAGCTATCCTGGGTTTTGAGCATCAATATATACAGCTAATTAGGGAAACATTAATGCCATTAGGCTTAGGATACACCTTAGACCTTGGGAGGAAATCAGATTTAATGTTAAAACTAGATTAAGAGATATAGATATAAACAAATCATTCTCTGAGTTACTTTCTTTAAAACTACACTCAGGGTATCAATTATCGAAAACCAGTTGGGGATTTGAATCATATTTAAATCACTTGACCTGCCCTAAGATGAGAAGGGCTTACACTAGATTTCGGACAGAAACATACAATGCTCAATACATTCTTCATAGACAAAAAAGAGTGACTGATACCGCCACCTATTGTAAATGCGGGAATATGACTATTGATGACTTAAAACACATCATTCTATTGTGCCCTCTCTATGTAGCTCAAAGAAGAAAATATTTGGGTGAGTTGTTGGGTGGTCTCAGCCTCCCTCGTAACCAAACAGTAATCTATCTTTTTACTTCATATAAACAGATTATACAGGAATCTCTTGCAAAATTTTTGATATCTACACACTTAGTCGTCTTATTGATATTTATGTCCTTAATAGATGATATTACAGTTAGGATGTTCTATGTACAAAGAATTTTAATTGTGTACATTGAAACCAATTATTTATATGCATATGATTTTAATTAGCATTTTTGTATTTGTCAGAATGTAATAGAATGGTTTTATTGTAATTTATTTAAGATTTTAGAATTGTGTAATGGCAGTATGCTGAACAATAAAAATTACTTGACTCTATATCCAAATTAAGCACTGTTCTCAGCACTGTGCCAATTTTCAAGCTTACCTTACAAAACAAAAAAATGCAATTTCAACAAACACTTAACTGCACAAAATACACAATACAATCCATAAACAATACACAAAATCTCATTTTAACACACCTAAACATTTTACAGCAGCAAACAGAGGAGCTTCAGTTAACCTAATTAAAGTTAAAATCCACTAAATTATATTAAAACATTGTATTCTTGGTTGTTATCCCCATTAAATACAATACTGGTGGTATTTGGTCTTGCTATTGTTGTCTTACTGTTCTGCATTTGCCAAAGATAGTGTGCACCTCTGCTGTCATCATGTTTCCATTGCCTTTCAGAAAATGGCCATCAGCACAACAAGGTCCATGCTCCATTTTTCATACAGCCATAGCTATGTTGAGACATCACTAAGTATAGGCAGACACCATTGACAAAAAGAGACGAATGATCTCTGCCACTACTCTATTCATCTAATCACATTTGGAGAACCATGTCCAACGTATCCTGTGTAATGCACTTCTCTAAAGGCAGAGGGAACTGCACAGCCTATTCCTCCCTTCAGCCCCCAGTGGATCTGCTCACCCCAACACATCTAACCATTGAGCAGATGGATCAAGGAATTGAAATAAACATGAAAAGGTGGACTGTCCCAGACATCCCACCAAGAGATCCACTACTGGACATTATAAATGAATTGAATTCATTTTAAACAATGTCAAATAAAAATATTTTTTGCTTAATGGGTTTTAAAAAAAGGAACAGATCGACAAACAAGCTTAGGCCTTAACACCTAGTGGCTTTTAAGCATATAAACATTTTCAAGTTCGATACTTAGGCATCTCTTTTTTTTTATTGATTAACAATTTGTAATTAATATGTACTTGTAAGTTTCAGTGTGTGTTTGCCATTAATCACAGCCAAGTTCACTGCTTAGGCATCTGTTTTTTATTTCTTTAATTTTGAACAGTCTTAATTACTGAGGATGAACTTCTGAAGTTTTAACCTTTCAGCCTTTGCTAAAGATGATTCTGATCTTAAACAACATAATCAACTGAATTTGGTTTTCTAAAGGTCTAAACCTCTGTCACCTGTTGGGTACTTTCCTCTGGTAACCACAGGCAGCATATTTTTAAATGTCTGGCCTAACCACAAAGGTTAACAGGAGGCCAGCCTTGTCTTTCCTGTAAACAGCTAACCATGTGAGTGGCCAGATGTCCATATGGGTTCTTATACCTTTGCTTAGTACAATATACGCGAGGCTGCATGTCCCACCTGAGATCACAAACTTATTTTTTGTATTTAAGGAAAATTTCCCAGCCATCTCAGATGTAATCCCATGACATCAGACAAGATTACAGCCCAAATGCTTCCCCAAATCAATCAGATGTTTTGAGCTACTGATAACTTTCTAACACCTAAACTTCAATTAGTGGTCACCTGGCCTGTAAGAACTGGCCTAAATCTAAAAACTGTCAAAGTACTGACCCACTCATTTTTGCCTTGGCAAGATTTTATAAATCCACAAAAATCAAAGTCAAGGTAAGAAGAAGAGAGAATGGAGCTGTGACAGCACATCCTTCTATCAGGACCTCACTTGAGACATTAGGGTTATGGCTCTGGGTGGTAAGAATTGCTTTTATCTCTGACATTAGGAGCAGAGAAACATGATCTTTGCATTTTCATTTTATTTTTATTTTCTGTATGATTGTATTTAAACGTAGGAGAGGTGTCCTCTCCAGTTGAAAAATATATTGTTTGTTTGCACTGCTGGTCAAAATTATGTTACTTTTGTATACAAGTTTTAAGTAAGAAATGAAGACAATATGGCATTTCCTGGTATTTTTTCTCGATTAAATATTTTTACTTATAAAATTGTTGTCTTACAATGCAGGGATAGAACTTAATTATAACTATTGGTATATAAGTTGTACACAAATATTAAAAATAACTACAAAGGTTTAGGATAAGGTAATTTTAATCAGACAAATAGATTAGACCATGAGTGAAATAGGGTGGTTATTAGGTAAGAATAACATAATTGGACACTTAGTCATGTGCATTGTTAGCACACCAGGTTAGACTTCACCCTAGTCTAGGTGAATATCTGAATAGGGTGGCTGCTCCCACCGGTTCTGAGAAATCATTCCCGGAACACGGAACAACCCTTGGAAGTTGGGTCAAGGAACTGGGCCCAGTAATTACCCTGACACTTCATGTGCCAGTTCAGGTGATAGGATTACTTCTCTCAGTGAATCCGATACTGAGATGCTTATCAGATGCTGCACTTCAGCCCTGAAAAAAGTGAGGTCTTAACCAAGTATCATGAACTTGCTGCTCATTTTACATCCCCAACCTCCAAGAGCACCCTCTGGAAGATGGTTGAGCCACATACCTTACAGTTAATCAGCAGCCCAACCCAGCCTTCTACTTGTGTGTACATATAGTTTGCGTGTGTACTACAGACCTGGTGAAACCTTTAAATCAGCAGTTTCCTGCCTCCACCCCTCTTCTTTCTACGTCTCTCTTTGCCTTCAGGCCAGGCATTTCAACTCATGGTACTTATGCAAGAAGCACAACTCCTACAACATGACAAAGCAAGAATAGATGCAGATTTAGAGGTGCTCCTACTGAGCAGGTGGGGGGAGAGACTTAGTGAAATCCATGGTCTCTTTCCCTGTCAGTGGGCCCTATTCATAAAAACATAAATGACAATAGAACCTAATGGCTGGTGCAGCACTCTGCAATGACATAGGTGAGCAAAACCCACAGTATGCTCAAACAGCCACCAATGTGAACGCTGATATGCATAATGGTGCATATGGGTGTGCATATATGTGTATGGGAGTGACATATAGATGTGGATATGCATCTTGACTCCACCATATAAGGTGATCCACACCCTGATGACATGTAGATACCCAATGCATACACTCAGAAGTGAGAGCAGTCATGGAAGCATGGCAGCAGCACCCACACACAAACCACCTAGGAAGCAAAACCCAGTGTTGGCAACCAGACCCCTGCTCAGGTCGCCGGACCATCACAGGCTGCTACAAACTGGGACCAGGGCCCCACATATGAAGGCAGTTGTAGGAGGGGATCAATACATGGATGGAATAAGGAGAAGTCCAACAACTTCAGTGCACAATAGGTGGCCATACTGGCGTCCAAAATGTATAGCCACCGTAGCATGCTGTACAGTGCCGCTGTAGCCAGGGCACCTGTGGAAGAAAAGGCATACATCTGGCTAGACATACAGGCTGCTGTGAATGCATGTTGGCTGGAACAGTGCACACTATGTGCCATAAAGCACAAGATGCATGGCCAATAGACACTCACTAAACTGAAACTGACAGAAACACACCAGTCCAGCACCCAAACAGGAGGTGCTCTCCTTCTACCCCAACAAATGATGAAACTGACACCCATAGAGGCTATTGTGGCTAAAACATTTGCACAGGCAGCAGTGGATGGTGAAGAGAAGGAAATGGGCACTGTTTCAGCTGGGTACTTACATCCCCATCACTCCCAGCACACAGCTACTGATGCAGATCTTTGCAACAGACATCCTACAAATAATGCCAGAGGAACCCTGCAATGAGATGTCACAGGGGACACCAAGTCAACCAGGTATTTCTGCCCAAGCACCGCACAGGGAAAGTACACTACTGCAAAACAAAGGAGGTAACTGCTACTCATGTACATCATGGTACAATAGTGATTGGTTGTAAGTACTGGTTGTATCATAAGTGTGACCATACTCTGTCATCCACAGGTCCCATGGGACTTGAGGATCCACTGTACCAGGAGAACAGTGCACCTGTGTGGAGGACCAGGTGTGCCAGACCTGAAAACTTGGATGATCCCAGCACAGGCAATGGAAACAACATACACACATCCATGCCATGACACTGTCTCACACCACAGCCTGCCCAGAAGAATGTGTCAATGGTCATGTGCACCACAGACAGCACCTCACAGCAGCACCCACAGTTCATGCTGTAGACATGAGCACACCACAGGCAAAGCACATACTACTACAGAGTATGGAGAAAGGTCCACAATGCACACAGCAATGGAACATAGTCTGACACCAGCTACAGCAACACTGCCTGCACAGCATGCACTCAGGAGGAGACAACAGCATGAACAGGCTCAGACATGAACAATGATGAAGAGCCACCACCCACAGGGAGGAACTCTAGGTGACTCCGCCATAAAAACATCCGGCACTAGTACAATCCAGAGCTATGGCAGCTGGAAATGGTATGTTTGCATGCCGTGAAGCCAAGCACCATGCAGATAAGGATGCTAGCCATTGAGATACATGGTGTCTGCAGTGAGCTGAGCCATATCAGAGACATCCTTGAACAGGAATCACAGCAGCCCGGCACCACCCACAGCACACAGGTACACATGCAGACACAGATGTCACCACAGGGTGACAATGATACACACAAAGAGCAGAACAAAATGCCCTAGCAGCACACAGAACCACATGTACAATAGGGCACATGTAGTGGAAAAACAAGTGGTAGGACATGACACCTTGGCACATGGGCATCAATCCACAACAGCAAGTCACAGTAGCAACACACACACACACACACACACACACACATAAGCACACACGCTGTACATGTCACTACTACACTGGGTTGGCACACCACTCAGGCATCAGCATATCACAGTGGCATGGTCAGCCCTGCACTACCCACCTACAGCATACACACACACACCACATGAAGACACAATGGGCACATCACACAGTAAATACACTCAGCACAAACAGATGATTCTCCTGACTCCCAGACAGCCCTTCATCCTGGTGTTGTACCCTGTCTGGCCAGATGTCATCTGTACCTCCTTGGTCACCAGCCTGTTATTCCACATTGGGTAGGTCATCTGGCATGGGTATGTGTTTACAGACAGTTATGTTGTGTAGCACCGAGCAAGCTATGAACCCCCAGCACACCTCTTCTGGTGCCAGCATCATTGTGCAACCTTTCTTATACAGACATCAAAAGCACATCTTTAGTAGGCAAAATTTATGTTCTACCATGAAATGAGTTCTACGGTGCATGTCATTATACTGTGCCTCTCCCTCTTGCTGGTGAAAGGTAGAGCATCAGTAAGTATGGCCTCAGTGACTATCCATTGTCATATGTAGGGGAAACAACAGAAAATGTCATGTTGGTTGAGGTACCACCGACATACGTATGACATATGTTGATGGTACCTTAACCAACATATGTATGACATATGTTAGTTGAGGTACCACCTGATTCTCACCACACACACACACACTTACAAAGTAGCCATCCTGCCTGCCCTCCATGGGCCTCCAGGAGAGTCCACAAACATAACTGGTCAAATATGTATGAGTTGTGGCAGGACCCAGTATATTTAGCACACACATTCATGATGATACTGTACTATCTGCATTACATGTTATCTGCACATTAATGCTATGACAGCCCTTCCAAAAGAAGTATGCCTCCTCATGCAGGGCAGGTGTCAGCAGTGTCACATGTGTACAGTCAATGCTTCCAAACACGTTCAGGAACCCATGTCATGCGTGGAAGCCCACATCTGTGTCCCACATGGGCTGCACCAGCAACAGTGCTAGATCAGGCAAAAAGGGAAAAAGTTGCAGCCTGCCCAGAAATGATTCACTTTCCACATGATACTGAGTCTACAGTGGTGCACCTGGTCTGCAACAATAGATGAAAGATGCACTAGTACAAAATGCATTCTAATGGATAACAAACAAATAAATGAGAAAATTAAACATAAATCAAAGAAATAAGGGAAGAAACACTATATTCATGTAATATGAATTACAGACAGGCTAAACAATATGGACTACAACTAAGAATATGCACTGTATTGTAAGTAGTGCAACAGTTTCTGGGTGATGCATGTCAATTCTGTTCTGCAGCGATCTATCCCAGCTGTTCTTGCAAAGAGTCCTGTCTCAGTGAAACACTATAGCTCTCCAAAAAAGATTTATAATGTTTTTCATAGCTCCCTTACATGAGTTTATTTTTGAATATTCCAAAACATAATGATATATATACCTACTGTCTACTTAAAAAAATCACAACTTTTGTGCAATAAAAACTCAAACAGCATTGTCTGTGTGCAGACTTGTGCAGATTTAGCTAACTTTTCCCTGCAATGCCAAGACAGGGAGTTGCACTGCAACACAACAGCAGACAAAGGTTAAAATGCAGCCTAATGGTGTCATATAAGCTTTGAGCTTTACTTTATTTTTATTTATTTTATAATGAAGTATATGTAGTGCATACTGTAATCAGATTATTTTTCTAACAGTATTGCCTTCCATATGGCATCATCCTAATTGTATGCATGTCACAACTATTAATTTGGCAATGTTTCAAGAACCACATTTCAAAGTTTACATAGAAATATAGACACTGATGGCAGCAAAAGGCTCAATAGCTCATTCAGTCTGCCCAGCCCTATTACATTTGGCTGTGATAGCCCTTGTGGTTACTCACTGTTTCATCCTCACTCCCCTCTACCCTTACACATCCTATATATTTGATCCCATCTACTAACTAAGTATACTGTAGATAACCTCCCTTAGCAGCTTGTTGCACCAGTTGATCACTGTCAGTATGGAAAAGTATTTCCTGGCATCCTTCCCCCACCAGCTTCACTGAGTTCCCACTTGTGCCTGTTTTCCCAGTCTGTGTGAACAACTCCTTGCATAGGAGCCGGAACCGGGGGGGAGGGCGGAGGGGGCATTAGCCCACTCAGTTTTTTGTGCAGTAGGAGATTGCTCCCGGCTAGCCCCTTTCATATTATTAGTGCTGCAGAAAGACTATTGCATAACATAGTACTGCAGTGCCTCTTGCCTGTGAAACTGCTGCTGCTGCGCCTCCGCCCCGCCCCGCTACTAAAACAAAAGTTAAGAATTAAACACCTGCCTCTGTTAAATGCCTACCAGCAAAGTTGTAAAGTAAAGTCATTACTATAACAACTCTACTTTACAACTTTGGAACTTTAACACATTTGTTAATTCAAGGAACCCAGCGCCTCTTAACACCTCTCTCGCCTTTTCTTTGTTTTGGGGAGTAAGGACTTGTTTTAGCACCTAGCCAGCCCAGATTACCATTGTAATGCTTATGTCCTGCCTCCATGAAATCGCTGGCGGCTCTAGGTCTAACAGTGACACAACTTCAAAGTGAGCTCAACAACAGTAGAAATGTTTTTTTTTTTTTTTGAATGTCCCGACTCCCGTGAAAGTTCTGAGAATGAGAAGAGAGCAAAGCCAGGCTGGCTAGCAACCCTCAAGCCAAGGGGTACAAAGGTAATGACACCACAGGGCCAAATCCTAAAATCCCACTTCTCCTGACTACTCCTTGGTCCTTCTTGTAACTGGATGCTTTGTTTTTGTCGGATTGAGTGTTGTCATGGAGTCGGACTTACTCTTGCTGAATTTGCTGCTCTCAGAACTTCAAGCCACCGAGCCCGAGAAAGAGAGAGAGGGAGACCATGGTCCAGACTGCCTTGCCGACTGATTGACTCCATGTTGGTGTTGTGCACTGCTGCTCAGAGTGCCACTGCTGAAGCCAAAGCCTACTCCGGTCCAATTTTTTTTTTATTAATTTAGAGAGTTGGCACTGGCAATTGTTTACTTTTTGTTCTCCTCTGAGCAGAGCTCTCCTCTGAGTCTGACCGTGACCGCAAGACATAACTAATTCCCCAGACCTTGCTGAATGGGTGACACGACCAGGCAATGGCTTTTCCTCTGTGAGTGGCACTGTGCTGGTGCTGTGTGTGTTGCTTGCTCACTGCCTCTGTTCTGTTGCCTGATGACCCGCCCGATGGTCCTGGCTACCACAGTTAATCCATGACGGTATCGGTATTATAACAAGTGAAGTTGAAGTAAGTCAGTGACAAGTCCCGGTGGTCCCTGACTCCCATAAGTAACTTGTAACTACTTCAGCTTTGTTGCTTTTGTACTTATTAATCTTCTGTTGTTCTTCTGACTCAAGGGGTCGTAGTAATCATACCGTAAAAACCTGCCCGCTTGCCTCTTCTTTCCCAGTGCCCACATAGCCCAAAAGTACTGTGTTTGCCCTTGCCCAGCTAGATTAGAAAAATGAAAAAGTCAGGCAGACAACTCATCAAGAAGCAAGAGAACCGGCGATGGGCGATTCGAGGAGAGGAAGCTCCAAATAGGCTATATTGCCTGGACCAGACCTGTTCTGCTATTTACAGGTAAAAATAAAAGCAACATCAATTTTTGTTTAGTGACAGTACATTCTGCAAAGCAAGAAGGGAGTTTCCAGTTTACTAAATTCTGTAAAAAACGTGGCATGCTGTTATTTTTTTGTATGCATAATTCATCTATTCTTTATATAAAAGTGCACTATTTATAACAGGATATATTATAATAACCCTGACAGTTTCAGACAGGTTTGTCTTACTGTTTTAATGTTTCCATTATTGGATGGAGACTGGAGATGGAGAGCAAGTTCACAATAGGGTGTGAAGAAAAGCAGTAAACACTTTCAAGGCTTCAATTTAATTAACAGCACTGTGTGTGCTGCCTGTGCAAACATGACTACTACAGTACAAGGGGATTCATTTTGTTTTTCCAATTGTTTAACCAGGTGAGACACACTAAGCTGAAAGCTCATTTACAGGTGCAACTTGGGAGCACAGGAAAGTTAAGTGACTTGCTCAGGGCCACACAGTATGCAAGTTGGGGCTGTGGGATTCAAACCCAGGTCTCCAGATTTGCAGCTCAGAGCCTTCAACCACTGCACTATACTGCCTCCCTATTTGTCATTTTTGACATGGAAAAAGAGGCAGCAACACTGGCTCTAAATTGTAATAAGTGTGTAAATGTATGCATGCCTACTGGACATGTGGGTTAATTTTGTGATTTGTTTTTTTAGTTACCTGGAAGATTGGCGGCACCACAGTCAGTACTTGCTGTAAGCCAGTGGATCATGAGTACAGATAGAGTCCAGGTTCAGTTCTCTGCTCTGCAGGCAGTGGGACTGAAACATTTTTGCCCAAAGATAGACATCTAGATAATAGAAGCTTTTTTTTAAAACAAACTACAAAAAGTTGGGCAAAGGGTAGAGAGAGACATAGAAAACAATGTAGTCTTTTACAGGACAAACAGATTGCAAGTACCACAGTATATTTTACAAATTTCAAGTTAATTTCCTTCCAACAAATCCTCCTAATTAGATTTTTTTAGTATTTAGAAAAACTCACTGTATAGTTTTAATTAAAACTCACTGACAGATTTTTACCAAACATTTCTAACTGTGGGTGCCAATTTACAAGCCCTAAGTTAAGACATCTGAGTTATAAATTGTAAGTGGCAAAAAATACTGGTTTAACACAAAACTGTTATGATGCCACATGTATTACATGGTGTGTACGCACATTTGTATGGGCAGTGGGCACACAGATAATGTCAGAAAGACACAGGTTTTTATTGTTCATAGAGAGGTAGAAAGATGGATGGATAGACTGATTCTATAAAATTCATCCTGGCCCATGCCAAAAGAAATCTATATATATAAAGTCCCAATTATGCCATCATAAAATTTGTAAAACATATTAATTTTAATTTATTATTCAAATCATTCACAGAACAGCCAATTATATCACTGCATATATGCTGAATAATCAGAAGGAAAAAAGGATTTAAACTGATGTAACAACTGAGTCATTAGTCTAACTATACTCCCAGATCACTATGAATACTTAGTGTTAATGCAGTGAAATATACATTTATATAAAGACTGAATTACGTATTGTACAATGTGTTCAGTTTGCTATTTTTCAGTAGGATAAAAAGTGCAGTAAATGAACTTACATCTTGCTGCTTTCCATTGAATGTCAATGTGTTTGTGAACTTGGGGAACAGGCATCAAATTAGTGCAAAAAGATATGCAGGCCCTACATGAAGCATCTTGTCTTGTGCACAGGGCTAACCTCAGTTGCCTTATGCTGAATACCTATGTGATTATGCATGTTTATGTTTATACAGAGTGACATGGAATAACTGGAAAGCAGCAGTCACAGTGTGTGATCAAATAATAAAAAAATAGAGAATACTGGATGGGCAACTATGCACAACCAGTGTGTTCTATCACAGAGGGGTTCTGATTCATTCTCACCTCGAGACCAAAGCTTGAGAGAGGAATCAGAACCCTGAGGTATCAGAACACACTGGTTGTGCATAAAGTTGCTCATCCTGTATTTTTATAGTATCTAATATTATGTGAAATGTGTGCATTGTGTTTTTTCTCTTTCACAATGAAACTGACTTGTGCAGTCTTTAGAGGTTCTAGAATGCCGTTCTACCACAGAAGGGTACAATAGCATTCCATGACCTTTGAACTGTGGTACAACAGCATTTTATTTAGTTAGTTAGTTAGTTTTTGTTAACCGGGTAGGTACACTAGACAGTATAGTTGCCTATTTTCAGGTACGACCCAAGATATTACAACAAAGGGTACATAGATAATAGTAGATGCAAGACAACATCATGGAAACAATTAGAAGTCAGACATAGTACACTAACTAACAGTCATAAGTCATACAACTAGTGAGTAAATGCTAGAAGAGAGGACATAACAAGATTTTCCAGGCAGGTTTGAGAGTAGTAGAGGTTGGAGCCGGTAGGCAACTAGGAGGAACCAGTACAGGAGTGGGTGGATAGAGCACAGGAGCAGGGTTCAGAGCTTAGAAGAGCCATACAAAGCTCCTGTTTGAAGCTGTGTGGAGAAGTGGAGATTCTTAGACTCAGTGGAAGGGAGTTCCATAGTTTGGGGTCCAGCTAAGAAAGCATTCTCCCCCATTTTGGTTTTACATCTCGACTGGACAAGAAGGGATTTGTCAGCTGATCTCAGTGGGTCACAGGTTTGAGCAGTAGAGTCAGTTTGTCAGGTATCTGGGAGGAGATTATATTCTTCATAAAACAGTAAGAAGTAAACTGTCGGAAGGCTGAGGGGGTAAACCATCCCAGACTGGAGTACCGTGTGCATCAGTGAGTAAGTTTGGGCAAAGACAAAGCAAAATGACAAATGTTGTTGTAGCAGACATCCCACTTTCAGAGGAGCCCTGCAGTAGTTGCCAGAAAGGCTATTTACCCATACGCCAATTTGGGTCCCAGGATCCCCTGTGCAATGGCCATCCTCACCGTGGATGTTAGGCTATGTCTCACTTTATATGCCAGTCCAAGTTGAATATTGATAGATTTAATGACTAAGGCTTAGTGCAGGGCAAAATCCAAGGTGGGATCAAGGGTTACTCCTAGGTATTTAAAACAGGTAACTGTGTTAAGGGGAGAGCCATCAAGTGCTCTGATACTTAATGGTTGTGTGCAGGTCCACATTTTTGAACCTGAAATGAAGAGCATAGTCACTGTTTTATTTTTTATTTAAGACAAGCTTATTTCGCAATAGCCAGCTCTGAAAGGTATTAGAAAGGATGGATTTCTGTATAGAAAAATGCTCTACTATACACTATAAATAGATAAATGCATAATTGTGCCCAGTCCAGCAGTTGTCATAACGGTTAACAGTGTGGAAAGGAGGGAAGGAGTAAGAGACACTAAGAGAGTTAAAAACAGGATGAAGAAGAACTAGGGAAAAACAAGCAAGTTAGTGTTCAAAGGAGACTAGAGACAATTAATGGCTTATTAATTTATTCATTTATTTATTTATGAATTTTAACATGACATTCTCTTGAGCAACATCTCATTTTGGAGGTAGTTCTGACCGAAAGAGTGAAAGCTAAGTGGTCTGAAAGCTTAGGCATCATTTTCTTTTTGTAATGTCTATGTTGGTCCAATAAAAGGTGGTATCAGACCATTTGCTGCTGGATGTATTTTATCCTACAGTCAGCCACAGACGTGTAAAGAGTTCTTTCAACTAAACACATTAGCTCCTTTATTGGTTACTGTCTGATGTGCTGAATATGAAACAGCATGGATGACATTTGTATTCATCTATACAAAAATGTGGTGGGGACTGAGCACTGTGGCTTCCTTCTGAGAGAGAGCCACCTCCTCCTCCTCACCTCGCACCTCTGTGACCTGACACTGGGGTTGGGTGGTGGGCCTGGGACTGGGGGTAATCACCCGGGTAATCACGGCAGTGGTGGCTCAAATTTCCCTGAGGGAAATCAGAATCAGGGGATGGGAGGAGTGGGATTCTCTGGCTGCTACTCTACTCTGGTTTACTAGCTAAGCTAATCCAGAGTAGTGCCAGAGAAAAGAGGAGCCCAAGAGAGTCAACGACATGAAGGGGGCAACTGTGGCAGTGGCAGGATTCGGAGTCACTTTGCTCACTCTCTATTCTGGGCTGGCTCAGTGCAGTGGCTGTCTGTCTCTGGGACCAACGGAGTCTCTCTCTCTGGTCTGAACTGTGCAGGGCACGAACTTCTGGGCTGGCTCAGTGGCTTTCTCTCTCCACCAGGACCAATGGAGTCTCTCTCTCTCTCTCTCTCTCTCTCTCTCTCTCTCTCTCTGGACCACGTGTGATATGACTAGAGCCATACAGCTCTAGCTGAGCTGCGGGTTCTTCCCCCGTGACTGAGATTCCAGCTGTGCAGGGTTCGTACTTGCTTCCTCCCCTCCTTCTCACACTAAGCCATGGGACCAGGGCTTGGGACCCGCAAGATTATAAAATAAAAGCGGAAATTAAAAAAAAGGGGGAAGGTGTTTTCAGTATGCAGTGGTGTACAGTAAGCATTCATGGTTAAACGGCAAACAAAGGAAATGGGAAGACATGCCAGCTGGGTTTTTGCTACCCCCTGTGCTACTCTGTAAGCATGGCATGTGGTGTCCATACCCTTGTGTGCTAGGAATAGAGGGAGCAGGGCAAACAGCACAGTGGGAGGGAGCAGGAGGGTTTCCTTGCACTCCAGTTGTTGGGACAGGGAACAGAGGGAGTGGGGTGGACAGCATGCAGTGGGAGGGAGTGGGAGGCTTTACTTGCACTCCTGGTTCCAGGACGGGGAGCAGGGTATGCAGAAATGTCTCAGCAGGCAAGGCACACCCTGCAATCATGGGGTACCCCCTTATTGCAGCGGCCAGTTTCTTTCAAGGTGGTGGCATGCTTGCTGAGCTAGTATCAGCAACAGCATGCCACCATATTGGATAAAGAAGGCCAAGCCTGCAAATGCAGTGGCAGCATTGGCTGCCACAGCGCCACAGCGCCACACCTCCACAACCCACTATCTCTCCCAAGCTGCCGCAACATGTTTCTTGCACATGCGTGCAAACAAATATAAAAAATTAATTTGATAAATTAGCTATGGAAGAAGCAGAACAACATATTTTAAGAACAAGAACCAAATACTATGCAACGGGGGATAGGCCAGATAAAATACTAGCCTGGCACTTAAAGAAAGAAGTAGAAGAAAATACTATAATAAAAATTAAAAACGATCAAGGAATAGAAAAAAATCGAACCCACATAAATTAATAATATATTTGAAAACTATTGTAAAAAATTATACTAATCCAAAAATATATTCAATTCAAAAGAGGTAGATCAATATTTAAAACCCATAACATTGCCAAAATTAGAGGACCATCACATATAGATATTAAAACAGGCAATCACCCAAGCAAAAATATTTTCAGCTACTGTATTAAAACATTAACAAATGGCAAAGCACCAGATCCAGATGGAATTCCAATACATTTCTATAAAAAACATATTAATATGATTTGCCCACATCTAAAAATACTATTTGAAGATATTTTACAACAAAACCAACTCAACTCAATAGCTAAGGAATCCACAATCCTAGTGTTTAAAAAAAAATGTAAAGATCATACTCTAACATCCTCTTATAGACCTATTTCATTAATAAGTACAGATTGCAAAATATTAACTAAAATCATAGCCACTAGACGTAATAGGATACTACCAGATCTAATCCATTTGGCTCAAAATGGTTTTATTCAGAACAGACAATTAAAAATAAATTTCAGATGAACTATTAACCTAATTGAAAGCTTTAAAACTAAAAACTTCTCTATTCTATCACTGGATGCTGAGAAGGCATTCAATAGAGTAGAGTGGGACTATATTAAATCCTTATTCAAACTAATGAATTTCAGACCAATTTTCAGAACATGGATAGACATATTATATCAAAACAATATGGCCAGAATAAAAACCAATATGGAAATATCAAAGAGTATAACTTTAGAAAGAGAACTAAGGCAAGGATGACCACTCTCCCCCTTAATCTTCACATTAGCAATAGAATAATAGCCATATTAATCAGGAATGATCAGAACATTCAGGGATTAAAAGTGGGCAAAACAGAACATAAGTTTATATGCAGATGATGCCCTAATATATACAGATAATCTGAACAAAATATATACTGAATTTATCAACACATTAACTAAATTTGGGTCATACTCTGGGTATAAAATAAATTGGGATGAGACAGAATTATTGGAATTCACAAATCATACCAATCTATTTAATTGTTTGATTAATCCAACATTAAAAAAATTCACAAAACTGAATTATCTAGGAGTAACTCTTGATAACAATATAAATCAAATATTTCATAATAACTTTGATCCCCTAATAAATAAAATACAAACGGAGCTTAATAGATGGAAAAAACTTCCTTTAACATTGATAGGAAGGGCAAATGTGGTAAAAATGAATATTTTACCCACATTTTTATTTTTTTTCCAAACACTGCCAATTAATAGAAACAATATGTTCTTTAAAAAAATGGAAAACATTATAAAAAAATTTCTATGGAAAGGTAAGAAACCCAGGTTGAAAATAGATAAACTATATCTACTCAAAGAAAGAGGGGGACTGGCCTTACTAAATTTACAGTGATACTGTAATGCTGCAAATATTTAAATAATTCATGCATGATTCCATCAAGAGCAGTATAAAGAGATGTCCCAGATTGAAAGTACTAAAGTCCCTGTGGATCAAATCAAACATATCCTATATATGAGATCACATTGAAAGAATTTCGATACAATTTTGGATTTAACAGCAACAACATGTAAAATCTGGGATACAATTAAGAATAAATTGTCATATATAGATGAGATTTCACCTATTGCTCCAATATATTTAAATGGCCAGTTTCACCCTTCTGTGTTAGATAAGGTTTTAAAATCTGGTACACAAAGGGACTTAAAGAAATTAATCAATTATACAATGAAAATGGACTAGAGGAGTTTGAATATATAAAACAAAAATTCAATATAACTATGGCCCTTTTTTTTAGATATTTACAAATCAAAAACTATTTGGAAAGGAAAGGACATTTATATATTAAACCAAAACTAAATGAAGTAGAACTTCAATTAATGCTTAATATGGATAAGAATTTAATATAGAGGCTATATACAATACTTCAGAATCAATTAACGCAACCACTTTTTGCATTAAAATCTAAATGGCAAACTAAGCAAAATTTGCCAATATCAAAGTATGAGACAAACTAATTAATCTGACAGAAGTAGGATTATTATCATCAAAATTATTGCAAATATATTTTAATGTAATCCATAGAATATATTACACTCCTTGTCGATTAAGCTTGATGAACCCGGGCTGCTCAAATGTATGCCCTAGATGCAAATCAGAAAATGTGACACTGGAGCACATGTTGATGTACTGTAATAAAATCAGCAACTTTTGGAATTTGGTTTTAGAAACAATTTATAAAATTTCTAATGTAAAGTTGAATAACAACAGTGAATGTTTGTTCTTGACAATAGGTTATATATTAGATAAAGGAGACATACTGTATATCAGTAAAGATTAATATTATTAGCAATAATTAATGCACATAAATGCCTTCTGACGAAGTAGAATTATATGAATCCACCTGAGTATAAAATGTGGTTAAATATAATGATTGATGTTTACAAATTGGAAAAAGTTCATTATATCTTTGCAGATCGATGTACATTTTCCAAAAAAATATGGCAGAATTTTGAACTATTTTTTGTATCCAGTACTATGTTAAATTATATAAGTAGATCTTAACACAATTATCAATAGTGATGTATTAGTGTATGGAAAGAAACAAATGCATATATATGTACCTGTTTATCTGAGAAACAAAAAATTAAAAAAAGACAAGAAGAGTGATTCACAAGAAAAGACTGAGGAAGAAAAAAAAAGAATCTGAATATTAAGTTTTGTATTATATTTATGTTATTGTAGCCATTTACCATGATGAAAAGACCAGCAGAGTCTTGAAACAGATTGGTTTTTACATGTAATTTAATAAGAATGGCAAGAAAATAAAAAGAAGTTCCTGAAGGCACCTTTTGGTCCAGTTTGTTGGAATTTTTCTGATTAAAGATTTTTTTGGGACACTGGACATTAATTGATGTTAAGATAAAAGGACTTGTGGGTTTCATAGTCTATTGTCTGCTTCATTATGTCTTATAGTGTGTATGAGTACCTGAGGCTGCAGAAGCGCTGACCCAATAGTGGCCTGCTAATCTGCACAGTAAAGAATTCCTGTATTTTGGGTATAGTGGATTGATATCTGTGGCTGTAGGGGCCTGTGCTTCTGCACATAGAAGCAGTGTTGTGATATGAGCATCATGGATTTCTAACTGCAGCCACAAGTGATTGTGTATGTTTTGTGGTGCACATGCCACACATAGGAATCCACAAATGTAGCACATCGGTGCTACTGCATTTGTGTCATCTGGAAACAGTTGTATATTGTTGTCTTACCTGATGATGGTTGCCTGTGGTTTCTTATATATGCATATCCTTTTGATGCTTGGGAGGTTGAGTGTTACAGTTGGAAACCCTAATGTCACATTTCCCTACTTTCATTGCTTTAAGTTGCACTAACTGGTGCATTAATGCAGTTTTTTTAATGAATTCCCTTTCTTTTTGAGATAGTGGAATCATATCCTTATTCATGGAGATCCCTTCAGGCCCTTCATGAACACATACACCTGGCTGCGAATGCACAGGGCCCTCCAGCTACAGATGCAAATTGCAAGGCCTTTCACGCCATGCACCAAGTGAGGCATTTGTCTGGGTATGGACGCGCAGGATCCTGCGGGTCCTGTATTTCCACACCAAGTGAGGAGTCCATCTAGCTGGGTCCTGTGCATTCATGAATCTACAGATTCCTGCACTTCTGTAGACAGAAGATCTACTGCAATTTTGTTATCATGGATTTTGTGGATCCTGCACTTCTGCAGCCAGAGGTCAGTGTGTATGTCTTACACCTGTTGCTGCAAAAGTGCAGGCCCATCAAGTGTGCGTATGTCTTACAGTGAGTATGAGTACCTGAGGCTACAAAAGTGCTGGCCCCTTACAGGCCTGCACTTCTGCAGACAAAATAACTCTTGTAGTTTGGTATCAGGGAGTTATACCTGTCGCTGCAGAGACCTGTGCTTCTGTACACAGAAACACTGTTGTGGCTTGAGTATCTTGGATTTCTAGTTGCAAGTGAGTATGTGTTATAAATTATGGTGTGTATGTCTTGCAATGCACATGCTGCAGATACAAATCCACAAAGGTAGCAAGTCAGTGCTACTGCATTTATGTAATCTGGAAATAGTTGCATGTTTTCTGTCATACCTAATGATGACTGTCTGTGGTTGTTTATGGGGCTTGTCATTTTGCTGCTGGGGGTGTGTGTTAGGGCTGCAGACCCTAACACCACATTTCCATACTTTTGTGGCATTATGTTGAACCCTATTGCATTAATGCATTTTTTTGCAAAGAATTTCCTTTTTGAGATAGTGGAATTGTATCCTTATTCAAGCAGGTCACAGATGCAGACATGCAGGACCCTCTGAGGCCTGTGCCAATAGAAGATTTTGTTGTTTTAAGTTGAACCCTAACTGGTGTACTAATGCAGTTTTTTTAAATGAATACATACTTGTGCAGTAGCACAAGTATAGTTAGGTTTGAGCTGAGGTCTCCTCATTAAACTCCAATTTATGCACCTTAATGACTTTGGCAGTATTTAATAAAATTACCCAAAATTTGGTATGTGTGATCTGAGTGGCAGTTTCTTAAGATGTGGGACATTTTGTGACGGGAGCTTATTTAGATTCTGAGAGCTGGATGCAACGCCAATACAGAAAAAGCATCACTTTTTGCCCTTTTTTACCTTTTAGTGCTCTCACGTACAGCCTAGACAGTATAGAACTGTGTTTCAAAACTTTCAGGGTTGAATGGGCTTGTGCCAAGGGGTGCATTTTGAAGGTTTTGTGAAAAACTATTAATTGATTCCAGAGTTATAAGGTTTTGAAATTTAGTCTCTGAACATGCTCAGTAGAGTTTTAGATAACGTAATACAACACCAAAATGTTGCTTTTGTAAGCCATTTTATTTTCATAAATGTAGCAAGGAACATGTCTTGGTGGCAGTCATCTTGTTTTTTTCTGGAAAAAAGTTTGAAAATACATAAAAACAAGTTATTTAAAAAAAGTACATGAATCTTGCTAAACATGACCAGTTAAGCAAGATTCTGTTGTTTGTTCTTCCAAACATGAGGCAGAAATACCTTTTTGAGACTTTGGCTGTCAGTTTACCAAAATGACCGATTTATGTGTTACAAGCCAAGAATTTTAGTGTCGCACATTTAAGTGCGACACTAAAGTATGATACTAGAATTCTGTGACACTAAACTTTTAGTGTCACAAATTTTAGTGTCGCACTTTAGTGTCACACTTAAATGTGCAACACAAGAATTCCATTTTTTTCACACTTTTACTCAGAACTTGGTTATTTTACAATATTTTAGTCCCAAATTTTGAATATACTGTTTACATGACCCTACCTCATGAACAAGGATGGTAGGAATTTTAAAGTACAGGTAAAAAGGTGAGTTTACAGTCGCTCTGCAAAACCTTCTTTCGGTGGGATTTAAACACATTCTAGTGACATGTCCATGACATAGGGTCAAAATAATTTTTTGTGCCCATTTAAGTGTGATACAAAAGTGCAACATTTTAAAATTGATGACACTAAAATATTCCATGCACATCAAAAAAAGGAATTATTGGGAAAATGTGCAACCCAGGAATTCTATGCTTGGTGTGCATGAAGAATTCTTATTTTGCACTTATATGTATAACACAAGACTTCCATTTTTGTGTCTCACATATGTTTACTCATTATTTGGCTGTTTTACAATATTTTAGTCCCAAATTTTGACTATACTGTTTACACAATCCCTACCTCAAGAACAAGGATGGTGGGAATTTTCAAGTACAGGTTGAATGGTGATTTCACAGCATGCTCTGTGAAACCACCTTTCAGACAGGATATAGCACATTCTAGCAACCAAGTTTATGATGTGGGGTCAAAATATCAAACAAAAAGTTATAACAAATGTGTGCAAGACCATCTTTTAGCCCACTGGGTTGTGTGTTGTGATCCCATGCAGGTGAGCTGAGTTTGAAGACAAGCTTAATGAGCCAGCTGGATGGGCAGGACTTCAGTAAGACACTGCTGTGAAGCATAACCCCCAGCCTGGGGAAAGATGGTGCAGTATTGGCCACACTGGCAACATGTATCCAGATACCATAGTGAAGAGAAGTCTTCTCTTGGTATAGGGCCCAGAGGGCCCTGTATCTCTGCACCCATAACTGGCCTTCCACACCCAAATGAACTCTTGGCCTTGCATATCTGTATCTATAGCTGCATGGATGCACAGGGTCCAGAGGGTGTGTATGTCTTACATCTGCAGCAGCAGACACACAGGGCCCTCATTTCTTAAGACAGAAATAGTGTTGCAATATGGCTATCATGGATTTCTATTTGTGGCTGCAGAAATGCAGGTCCCACAGAGACCTACACTTCTGAAACCTGAAGTCAGTGTGTACAGTATGTCTTACAGTGTGCTTGAGTTCCTGGAGCTACGGAAGCATTGGCCCCATAGGGCCTCTGCTTCTACAGACAGAGGTAGTGTTTCAATTTGGGTATTATGGATTTTGTGGGGCCAGCACTTCTGCAGCCAGAGGTTAGTGTATGTCTTACACCTGAAGCTGCAGAACCACAGACACTCAAGGGCCTGTGCTTCTGCAGTCAGATGTGCGCATATGTATTGCAGTGTGCATAAGAATCAATAGTGATAGAAGCATAGGGGCCTGCAATTTTGTACACAAAATATTTCTTGTATCATGGATTTGTATCTGTGGCTGCAGGGGCCTGTGCTTCATGCTAGAGACACAAATCAATAAAGGTAGCACATCAGTGCTACTGCATTTGTGTAATATGGAATGCACAATTTAGGGTTCAACTTAACACCACAATAGTAGGGAAATGTGGCATTACAGTTTTCAACTGTAAATTCCCACCCGCCCCAGCAGCAAAAGGACAAGACCACACAAGCAATTACAGACAGCCATTATCATGTAAGACAAATAACATACAACTGTTTCCAAATGACACAAATGCAGTAGCATTGATGTGCTACAGTAACTTCATAGGTTCAAAAGTGCCATACGAATGAGCAGGTCAGAAGACCCATTTGTAACTCACCACTTATTTAGTGGTTATACCTATGTGTTGAGATGCCCATATGCTTATCCAGTCAGCATATTCCACACTGTTACAACTCTATGGTTGAACCTTTCATTCTTTTAGTATAGTTAGTTACTTCTTCTTGTAATTGTAGGCTATGTGACCTTGTTAATCTAGTTGTTGTTTTTCTTTTTAATTCTGTACTTTTCCAGAGGAAAATGTCATTAAATGCTGTATATATAGACATAAGTCACCCCTTATCCTTCTGTACTGCATTAAGTGTAGGTTTAGTTCACATAGTCTTTCAACATAAGTCTTATGCTCCATGGTTTTTATTTTTTCAGTAATGCGTGTATATGTATTTGAGGCTGCAGAAACACAGGCCCCACAGGGACTACCTCACAAATATAATATATCTATATCTAGCTAGCTATCTCTGTATCTATACATCTCTCTATAACAGATAATCCTCTATAGGGCATGCAGTCATGCTCTGATATAAGCATGCCTTAGTGTACATTGCACTGCACAAGGCTGAATGCTAAGTGCATTCAACCACCCAAAGTGAGTGTATATCAAAGCATGACTGCATGCCCTGTAGCAGATTATCTACCTTATAAAATGGTTAGAAATTTTTTTTGGAGACTTCCAGTGACATCACGGACTGCAAGAGAGCCTGAAAAATTAGCTATGCTCCCACCTTGGGATGAAACATAGCCCATCTGCAAACAAACTGATCCCAAAAGGCACAAATGGCTAACAGAACTGAGGTGGATGACAGACAGACTCTATTCAAAGTCCAAAGAAATAAACTAAGGCAGGATGGCTCCCAATCCTGAGATGACAGTTTATATCACAGATGCAGTAAGCTGGCCCAGTGGTGCTGAGGGTTGAGGTGCTGGACACCACACTTCACACCACACCGGTGACCCGGGTTCTGGAATAGCCCTGAGTGACTGGGGGTCGGTGGGGGCGGGGAGAGATTGAGCATCCAAAGGACAGCTCTCTCTTCCTGGGGTGGGTTAGGGCTGCGGGTCACTCAACGAGCGCCCTCTGGTGGAGGCTGGGGGGTGAGCCGAATGTAGCATCGCAGGGTGTATGCCAGGGGTGGAGCCTACGGCTCCAGAAATGTAAGAAATAGAGAACCCCCACCGCTGATAGGTGAGCGCCTTCCCTCCGCATTCCACACTCCTGTAGTCGGGCCTGAAGTCCTCTCTGCTTCCCCCCCTCCTACCTGGTGTCTCAATCCTAATAGAAAGAGCACCCTGGGCAGGGGCAACCCTTCCCCAGAGGCCATACCCGGGGGGATGCCCGGTGCCAGGGAGTAGTGGAGGAGGACACAGTAGGACCACACAGGGAGGTAGAGAGTGTGGCAAGGTAGGGTCACTGGAGAGAGTTCAGTGGTGTGGGAGAAAAACAGAGTTTGAAAAAAAAGATCACAGACGCATCAAGTCTTCTGCCAGCTTGAGAGGCCCAAGCTATGACACAGACTGTGAAGGTGAATGGCTCACAAGAAATAGATTTGAGCTTCTACTAAAAGGCCTCTCAAAGGGAAAACAAGCAAGAATTTAAACTATTAAATGAGCAACTTGACAGCATGGAAGGCAGGTTAGAGGAGGTGGAGTAGTGCATGGTGATTGTGGAAGATGGTGCATACCACTTGGAACTGCCTTAGAATCTATCATTTAATGTACAGAGGTGTTACAAGAGAGTACACTGACCTTGAAGCCGGATCCAGGAGAGATAATTTTCAGTTAACAGGTCTGCCTGAGGGAACTAAAACAGGACATATGTGTGATTTTTTGACTGATCTTCTAAAAGACACGCTGGCACTGCACCCAACAATGGGCATTAAAATAGAGTGAGCCCTTAGGGCCTTTCTTCCTAAGCCAACAGAACCATGAAATTTGCAAGTTACAGGGTCAAAGAAAGAGGTCTTCTGATTAGCCTGGCAGAAAAAAAAAGAGCCAATATAACGGCACCAGACTGTACTTTGATCAAATCTACCTGACAGACATCTTAAAGCAGCGACTACAATGTACACCAATGATTAAAACACTCTGAGCAAAGCAAATACAATTCCAAACCCCCTACCGGGCCAAAATGAAGATGTTCTGGGAAGAGGGTGCAGAAATCTATCTAACTACACCAATGGAGGCCAGAACTGGTCTACAAGACCACAGAATCCAGGTAAAAAACTGAACCATCAGCAGACCAGCAACAGCAGAACATGAGATGGAACATAGAAAACAACAAATCAAAGCAGCAGGTCAACAATCTGCCTCAGTGACAATGTAAAACATCCAAGGTTTGCTTCATAAACTCCAGGGGCAAAATAGACAGAACTCAAGAACACAGCATTAATGCTTCAAGCTCAAAGCATAAAATAAAACAACACTCTGTACCGCACAAATAAGACTTTGTGCAGTCTGCGGTCTACATGCTCAAACTATAGAGCAACATGTTCCTTGCGGTTGACAAAAGTGCAGTTAGTACTTCTATTTCTGTGTCTAAGCAGATGCGTTGTAAAAACTCTACCTGGCCTGCCCCGTGGAACCTATTCAGTTTCCAACAGTTTGGAGCTATCTGGAAGTCACCCAAAACATTACACCCAAGGCTTCACCCTTACATAGGCCGCATACTGTGAAGCCAAAATAGTGACAATTCCATTTATATCGGTTGGTCCCCCCAAAAGAGAATGCTACACAAAATGACTCCACAACTAACATTTAAGATGTTTTAGAACTCTCCCATAATCTTAAAAAAGGGTGTGAACTGGACTGAAAGGAGACTAACCTGTTTGTCAAGGTGTGGAACCACGAGGCAGCATCTGAGAGGTGTCTGGAGGATGAAGGACGATGACAGAGCTGCCATGGAGCTGCTTCTTGATGAGCTAAAATCAAACTCTGAGAACGAACAGGCTAACATGACTGCTCAGAACCGGCCCCAACATTAACCGATTCTGCTGAGCTATTGGCCAGATAGGCCAGATCAATGACTGTAGGGGGATGACTCTGTTAAAGGGGAACTGTTTCTAATGCATTGATGATATTAGTCTGGAAATAGAGTGTAGTAACACATTGGGGAAAATGTGAATACCCCAGTCAAACATAAGAAAGAGCTGGGGGGGGGAGAACTTGTATCTATTGAATATGGGAGGGAAGACAACCCACTTAGGAATATACAAAGGCTTCTGGGCTGATAACTAAAACCCATAAACATGGGCAAGATAACCCTGATAATTCAGTTAACATATTCACACCTTATATCCTCTTTAACCTCAAGAAATCTCCAGGGGCCTTCATAAGCCCCACAGCTTGCTTGAAGTGTTTCTACATTAATTTGCTTCACCCAATGATATGCAAAACTGAAACAAATAGGTATATTTTACAGTTATGCCCTGTGTTGTCTTCCCCTTGTCTTGAAGTGAGGAAGTTCCAGTGATTTTTTTACTAAATCAAAGCTTGATGCCCTTCCCCACCGTAGCAGATTGGAATAACTTAAAACCAAATAAAATTGAACTCATGTGGCTTCTGGAACTTGCAGGCCACCCAGTACACGTGTCAAGACAGCGACATTTTCTTTGCTCGCCGACAGACTGCAGGGAGACAATGTACCAAATTCAAGGCCCTACTGAAAGAACAAACTTTTCCTCTCTGAGGTTTCTTACTTACTTACCTAGTGAGAGCCAGGTTGAGGAGAGATTGATGTCATAGGATACACATAGATTTCCCTGCTAGTCCATTGACGATATGTACTGGATGATCCCAGGTGACTGCAACGTGGAGCAGCCATCCCAAACTACATATCCTGCTGGTCCCTCAATAAATTGAATATGTCATTGTTTCAGTACTGACTCCTCAGTAGGTTAATTGAGACAGTACATCTATTGGCCAAAAATCGGCTGGAGTTTGGGAATATGGGAAGGGGTTGGGGGCTTGTTAACACTGTTAAAGGAGAATGGACTTTGTCATGTTCAGAATAAACCAGAAATACGTGGGAATATTGTATTTGTCTTTTCTATGCTCAAAGTGAACTACACAAAAGGGGGAAAATGTTTAAAACCAAAGGAGGAAAAGGGAATAAGATCCTCAAATAAAGTAATCCCGTGTAATGGGGAAGAACAACAAGGTGAGACAGGAGAAGGGACTGGGGAGGGGAACAGGGGGGCAGAGAACTTCTGACCAGATAAATCAGTGGATATATGATTTTAAAAGCTCAAGGTGAACTCATAAACCTTCTTACAATGGGGGCAGAGTACTCCCCTTCCAAGGAGACCAATCAGCCAAGCAAACTGCAGTATGGAGGGAGACAACTTATTTTAAAGCTAGGGAATATACAGGAAAATATACAAAAAAATCCCATATTAAGCAGTTTCATTATTGCGGAACATGTTACAATTCTGAAATAAGGCAGGAGGGAAAGATATTCTGAATCTGTACAGAAGCTCTAGATGAAGGAGAAGGGATACCCCACTGAGAATAGCCTGATCCACAAGGTTTTCATGTTTATTAAAAGACCTCCTAACTAAAGTGGACTAATTATTGGGGAATAAGTAGAATAAAGGGGCAATGATCACACTTAGATGAGAACAATTATCCCACGGTGGAAGGGGATAGAATAAAGTGGGTAGGTATTGAAAAATGCTCCTATGGCAATTGTACTGTTTTATCGGGGCTCTCTCTTTAACAGAGAGACTCAAGTAATGGGCTCCTGGCATGGTGCAGAACTCTCCACTACTTCCTACCAGATGGGGATGACCAGGAGGATGAGTCGAGCCCATCGGAGGACCAGGGAATATGAAAGATATTCTCCATCTTTGGAAGCAGTTCTGTTTTATAAAAGTTATATGTTTATATGTTGTTCATATGAAATGGGGTAAATCATCATAATTTATGCATATCTAAGGACGGACAGGGTGCTCTGGTAACGCCACTGATAAGGGAGAAATTTATCCTATTATTAACAAAA
This sequence comes from Neoceratodus forsteri, assembly GCA_016271365.2. Classification (NCBI taxonomy): domain Eukaryota; kingdom Metazoa; phylum Chordata; order Ceratodontiformes; family Ceratodontidae; genus Neoceratodus; species Neoceratodus forsteri. The sequence continues at coordinate 1,010,198,650 of CM028129.1, read as the reverse complement.
TGACAAGCCAGGTAGCTAAAATTCTTACCTACAATATCAACAGTCTCACTCACCCAATAAAAATGAAAAAGGTACTAACCTACATACATCAAAATAAACATGATTTCATACTCTTTCAAAAGACTTATCTCTCGCAAATTGAACACAAATTTTTTTTTAAATTTAGTTATGGACAGATTCATTCATCCTCTTATAAAAATGGGCGGAGGAAGGCTGTGGCCATACTGGTACCAAACCGAACGCCTTTGGAAGGGTGTGGCCATACTGATACCAAACCGAACATCTTTTGAGACCACAAAAGTCATTGTAGATAAAGAGGGAAGATACAGTGTGTTCTTCTTAGAAGGAATCATAATGAGCAGAAGCTCACTTTAGTTTAAGTATATGCCCCTCCAGCTTCTCAGTTTGAGTTACATAGAAACATAGGAACATAGGAAACGAGTCAGGTAGCTATAGGCCTCTGTGACTCGACTTGATTTATACCTGAAATTACATCATTATACAGTGAAACCTGCTTAAATGCATAGGCACAGGACTGTGGCTAATTATGCATTTAAGCGGGCTATGCGTCTATGCGAGCTTGCCTTTCTGCAGCTTAGCAGTACTCTCCAGGCATCGTAGTCATTGCAGTCATCGCAATTGCGGGCATCGCCCTCACCCCTCCTGAGTATAATGATGCATCTTTACTTTGTACAGTACTGTATGTTGTCACCATTTGTGCTTAAACTTGTTTTTGATATGTTGATGTGATGTGCTGATTTTTTGGGTCACAGTATGGTGCTTGTACTCAGTGATCAGGTGAGCAGGTGACCTGGTAACTTTTTGTGAACACAGGGAACAGGGTGCAAGGGGTGCATTTTGTGCCTGAACTTGAACTTGTGTAGGATTTGTGCTTGAACTTGTTTGTTGATTGGTGACCACAGTACTGTGCAGGGTTCAGGTTGCAAGAGGTGCATTTTGTGCATGAACTTGTTATGATTTGCAAACACATTATGGTGCAGGGTGCATGGGGTGGAGGTTGAACTGTAGGGATATGGAGAACACAATCTTAAACTTGATTCAGTCATGAAAAATCAAGGTTAAAATTGCTTAAAATGATCGGTGACTTTGGACAGCCTTGTTTTTTCTTTCATTGCTCAGTTACACACATTCTCTGTTTCATAGAACACCTAGTAATCAGCCTCACTGCTTGCATTCTGTTCTATGTACCAGCATACAGTGCCTTCAGAAAGTATTCACCCCCCCCTTGGATTTTGTCACATTTTGTTGTGTTACTACCAGAATTTTCAATGCATTGAAATGATTTTTTCCCCCTTGATTCACACAGCATACTCAACAATTTAAAGGTGCAAAAATATTTTTATTGTGTAACAAAAATTTATGAAACATTAAAAACTGAAATATCTTGTTTACTTAAGTATTCAACCCCCTGAGACAATACTTTGTAGAAGTGCCTTTGGCAGCAATTACAGCTTTGGGTCTTCTTGGGTATGTCTGTATCAGCTTTGCACATCTGGATTTGGGGATTTTCGCCCATTCTTCCTTGCAGATTTGCTCAAGCTCTGTCAAGTTGGATGGGGAGCGTCGGTGAACCGCAATCTTTAAGTCTTTCCACAGATTCTCAATGGGATTCAAGACTGGGCTTTGGCTGGGCCACTCAAGGACATTCACCTTGTTCTGAAGCCACTTCAGTGTTGCTTTGACTGTATGCTTGGGTGTCGTCCTGTTGGAACGTAAATTCACCCTCAGTCCAAGGTCTATTGCAGACTGATGCAGGTTCTCCTCAAGGATGTGCCTGTATTTGGCTCCATTCATTGTTCCTCTATCCTGACAAGTGCCCCAGTCTCTGCCACTGAAAAGCATCCCCATAACATGATGCTGCCACCACCATGCTTCATGGTAGGGATGGTGTTACACGGTGATGAGCTGTGTTCGGTTTGCGCCAGGCATAGCGCTTTGCATTCAGGCCAAAGAGTTCAATTTTTGTTTCATCAGACCAGAGAATCTTTTGCCACATGGTCTCAGAGTCTGCCATGTGCCTTCTTGCAAACTCCAGGCATGTTATTATGTGGCCTTTTCTCAGGAGTGGCTTCCGTCTAGCCACTCTCCCATAGAGGCTACATCTGTGAAGTGCTGCAGAGATTGTTGTCCTCTGGACAGGTTCTCCCATCTCAGCCATGAAACTCTGTAGTTCTGTCAGGGTGGTCTTTGGGTTCTTGGTCACTTTCCTGACCAAGGTCCTTCTTGCCCGGTTGCTCAGTTTGAGAGGACGGCCTGCTCTAGGAAGAGTCTGGGTAGTTCTGTAATCTTTCCATTTCCTAATGATGGACTTGACTGTGCTCCTGGGAACTTTCAACACACTAGAAATGTTTTTGTACCCCTCCCCAGATCTATGCCTCCTCACAATTCTATCACGGAGTTCTACGGACAGCTCCTTGGTCTTCATAGTAGAGTTTCTGCTCTGACATGCACTGTCAAAAGTGGGACCTTATATAGACAGGTGTATTTCCTCTGAAATCATGTCAACCATTTGAAATGACCACAGGTGGACTCCATTCAAGCTTTAGAGTGATCTCACAAGGAAATTGGATGCACCTGAGCTCAATTTGGAGTGTCTTAGCAAAGGGGGTGAATACTTATCAAATCAAGACATTTCAGGTTTTTATTTTAAATTACATGTACAAAAAATTCCAGAAGTTTCATTCCACTTTGACATTATAGAGTAATTTGTGTAGATACGTGACAAAAAAAATCCATATAAATGTGCTTTAATTTGAATTTGCAACATCACAAAATGTGACAAAATCCAAGGGGGGGTGAATACTTTCTGAAGGCACTGTATGTTCATCAGAGATTGTAAGACTTCTTTAGCAGTAGGCACAGACAATGGTGATTCTTCTTGGTCATCTTCATCATTGTCGTAACTATGTGCACTGTCACCATGAGCCACCGCTGCTGCGATCTCTTCATCAGTAAGCATACCGACACACTGTAGCTCATCATCCTCAGCTACCAATTGCTCAAAGACAGCTTGTGGGATGTTTTCTTAGGCTGACACCATTTACTCATCCTCATCCTCTTCAGTAACTGTCTCTGGGGATTCCCTCAAAAAAAAACAGCTTTTTTAAAACAATTTTGAATGGTCAACCTTTAACTTCCGAGCAAACTTAGCTAAGCATATGGATGGTATCCAAGATGGATAACTTGAGTGCCAAGTCAGTAGCCAAAACAGCAGCTTCATCATCGAATGCTATAATAACCATGGTCAGCATTCTTCGATGATACAGGCACTTTAGATTTCAGATTATTCCCTGATCCAGTGGCTGGACCAGGGAGGTTGTGTTTGGGGGAAGAAAAATAATCTTAGCATGGGACAGGTCTATTTGAGGGTGTGCTGTGCAATTGTCAATTAGGAAAGCAGTGTGTTTTTTTCTCCTTCACATGTCCTTGTTAAATTCCTTAGCCCATTCTGTGAATACTTCCACTGTCATCCATGTGTTCTGATTGGCTCTATAGGTCACTGGCAAATGTTGGATGTTCACACCCTTGAAACATCATGGATTTCTACTTCTGTCAACAACAAGAAGTTTAACTTTATGTGACCCATCCATGTTTGCACATCAGTGCAGTGAGGCGATCTTTTGCCTTTTTGCTACTGGCGATGTTGTCAGCCATGAATGTCAGTGTACCATCAGGGATGGCCCGATAATAAATTCCTATTTCATCAGGGTAATCTGACAACAAGGTGGGCAAGACAGAACTAACCCAGCACTCTACTGAGGCTTTGTCAGCATCCTTCTTTTCACTGTGCAATCTTTTAAACACAATGTTGTGCCTTACCTTAAAGTGGCACAACCAGCCATTGCTCTGTTCAAATTCGGGCTTCCCCATTGCTCCGGCAAGTTTTCTTGCCTTTTCCTGGAGTCCTGGAGTAGTGGCCCAGACACAGGCATGTCAGAAGCACAAGCATGCTTGAATCAACAGAGGACAGCATCTTCGAGTCCTGTATCCTTCCCATTCTGCTTATGCTTCCTATCGAGATTGCTGTTGGTTTGATACTCCTGCAGTACCTGTTCCCTGTTTTTAATGAGCCTACAAATCTGGCTCTGAGAAACACCCAGTTGGCATGCTACCTCTGTCAGTGAGGTCCCCTGGACTTGAAAGCAGATTAAAGGCTTTAACCTTCTCAGAAAGAGAGAGCACTCTTCTTTTCTTAGGTGTGTCTCCCGTCGTTACTTATCACAGTGATCTACTGGAGTAGAAAGAGCTTCCTTTTTTATCCGGTAGCCTGACGGGTAAACACTTAACACCTGTTTAAAGCCAATTAATTGGCTGCTGTACAGTGCTTGACATGCCCAAGGGTCTATTAATGAGCCATGGGTGGTAATTCTTTCTATTGCCAGCTTGGACGGGCAGGAGTTTGGAGGTGAATAGGATGAAAGGCATGAAATTATGGATTATATGGGCCACTAGTATGCAATTAAGTGAGGTGCATATAATGTGGAATATAGGAAAAGAATTGGGGAATTAGAATTGTATTCAATTAAGCGGGATTTGTGATTATGCAGTATGCAGCTAAGTGGGCTTCACTGTATTTCCACATATATCTGTCTATTTCTGTCTTGAAGGCACTCAATGAACTACATTACTTTCTACTGCAGAAAGTCGATTCCATAGGTTCACCACTCTCTGGTTGAACCAATTACTTCTACACAAAAAAAGCCATTCCTGGAAAATAGACAGTGCATTTGGTCAGAAAAGTTCTGCACAGTAGTAAAGAAGAGACCCCGCTCTATGTCCAGAGGACAAAATGAAGTCCCAAGTCTTGGGTTCTTTTCAAAAGTATAAAAACATCTTTACAGTATTTGCACAAATATTAAAAACACAGGTACATCCCCCCAAGGTGTAACAAAGAATGCCCGACAATCATTTTGCACCCCTTCGGGTACTTTTTCAAGGGATCTGTTTATTTTGGATATTGCATATTGGATAGATACAAATAGGATTGCATTTTGAGAAAAAAACAGATATTTGTGCAAATAAATATGTTTTTATACTTTTGAAAAGAACTCAAGATTTGGGACTTCATTTTATCCTCTGGACATAGTCTCTCCTTTACTATTGAACCAATTACCCCTTCCATTTGTCTTATAATTTTTTCTTTTGAACTGATATTTATGAAACCCAGACTCCCTTTCAACTTCCTTTCTAGTTCCACACATTTCCAGAGATCTTCATTCTGCATTGCTTTGAACACTAAGTATAAATCACCACAAAGCCTTCTGTACTCAAGTGAGTACATGTTCAGTTCCCTCAGTCTCTCATTATATGTTCTACCTGACATATTTTTAATACATCTGGTAGCTTTCCTTTGAATTCTTTTGAGACTTCCAATATTACTCTTAGTATACAGGGCCCAGAACTGAACACAATACTCAAGGTGTGGTCAAACCAGTGACCTGTACAAAAGGACCACCACCTGAGTCTCCCTATTCCTTATGTTTCTAAATAAACACTCCGACATTCATGTACCCTTCCTTGCTGCCTCCCAGCATTGATCATCAGGCATAAGTTTATTATTAATAGTTACACCCAGATCCTTTTCTGAGTTCACCTCTTGAATAATTTTACCTTCCAATACATAGGATGCCCTCATATTTCTTATACCCAAATGTAACACCTTACACTTATCCAGGTTAAACATTAGTTCATTCACTCTTGCCCATGTCTCCAAATTTCATATCTCTTTCTGAAATTATTTTACTGCTGATATATTATTAACAACTGCCCCTAATTTCACATCGTCTATGAATTTGCAGAGCCAGGCATTATATTTGGGCTGCATAGAGCTTAAATAAACTTTAAATATGATTGGCCCCAAAACAGATCCCTGCACTACACCATGTGTCATAGTTACTCAGTTGGATAGATGCCCTGTTATTGATATTCATTGTACTCTATTGTCCTGCCATGAACTCACACAATTAATAATATCGACACCAAATTTCAGTTCAATCATTTTTTTCAACCAATTTGGTACACTTGTAACCAAAGACATGGTCAGATATTTTGCAATATTTCTAAAGAGATTCTCTCTGCTGCACTTACTGTGGAACTGCAGAAAGCAAGAGATTTCTCTAGAAATATCACAGAAATTTCAGGAAATATCTGATCATGTCTTTGGCTGTGACTGTATGTTGCACTACATCAAAAGCCTTTGTGAAGTCCAAAAATAATACATCTACCAGTAATCCCTCATCAAGCACTCTGCTGAAGGGTTCAAAGAATAAAACCAATTAATCAGGCAAGATCTGTTTGTTGTGAATCCATGCTGATTTATGTCAACTGGTCCCTCATTAGTAATGTGCTTATCGATTTCACCCCTAATAAATTCTTCCATAATTCAGTTAGACTAATAGGTCTGTAATTCTTATAATCCTGTCTTGGACCTTTTTTTATAAATTAGTATAACATTTTCCATTCTCCACTCTGTTAGAACTCTACCCTAAGTTATAGAATCAGTAAAAATAATTACCAATGGCCCTGCAATATCATCAGCCAGTTCCTTTAAGATTCTTGGATGAATTTCATCAGGTCCCTGTGACTTATTTGGACTCAGTCTATCTAATTTTGCCTTGGCTTCCTTTTCTGTAATAGTTTTTGAGTTTTATTAAAACTTATTGACTCTAAAAGCAGAAAAGATGGAGGGAATACTGATCTGCGGAGGTGATTTTAACCTTACATTAACCCCCCCAACTAGATAGTACCTCAGGATTTCCCAGAAAAGAACACAAGGTGGCTAAGAAAGTAAAAACATTACTTTAAAGAATTAGGACAAAAAGATAGTTGGAGGCATTTGTAGGGCTCCAATGGAGTTCCAACAGTGTTTGCAGGGTTCCAACAAAGAATACACATGTTTTTCTCAAGTGCACCAAATGTATTCTAGAACAGATCTCTTTCTGACACAAAACGAAATGCAGCACTGTTTGAGACGTAGTTATGTAGGACCCCTAGGGATATCAGATCATGCACCTCTCTATCTGGATGTTAAATTAGATCATTTAAGAAAATCAACATTCTGGAGACTTAACATCTCTTGATTACAAGATAAAGAAGTACAAGACCAATTTTAGAAACTTATCTAGCAAGCAGTTCAAGAGAACTCATCACCAGAAGTCTCAACTTGGATACTATGGGATGCAGTGAAGGCCTTAATAAGGGGTAAGCTAATAGCTATTGCAGTATTTAAGAAATATCAAAGGATAAAAAAACAGAAAACATTAAAATCCAAAATACTGTCTTTGGAAAAGCTACAAGTAAAACTAGATAAGAGGAGGCATAGTGAACAGATAGCCCTTAAAAAGGAATTAAATGAACTATTGGACTATAAGGTCAAACAAAACCTAATACAGTAGAGCCCATTTAATCACATACCGCTTATATGCAAATCCTGCATAAATGTATATTTTTTACATTCCCTGATTCTTTTCCTATGATGTCCATTACACGAGGCTCACTTAAATGCATTTAAGTGGCCTGCATAAATGCATACTTTTGCACTGCTGTTCAACTGCTTTTCACCCATCATGGCCATTCACACTCCATTTCCCATCCCCCCTCTATCAGGGTGTTGTCAATTACATAGAAACATAGAAACACAGAAGTTGACGGCAGATAAGGACCACAAGGCCCATCTAGTCTGCCCATTTCTTTTTCTACCTTTTTAATGTGCCATCAGTCTTTGCTCTGTCAATGGCCTATCTATTCATACTTATCTGTATTGCTCCCTTATGTCTATCCCATGCCTGTTTGAAGCCCTGCACTGTATTCATATTCACCACTTTCTGAGGTAGGCCATTCCATGCATCCACCATCCTTTCTGTGAAAAAGAACTTCCTCACATTACCCCTTAATCGGCCTCCCTCTAATCTCATGCTGTGTCCTCTTATCCTGCTATTTTTTCTTATATTGAAACATGTTAGACTCTTTCACCTTGTTAATGCCTTTAAGGTGTTTGAATGTTTCAATCATATCACCTCTCTCCCTCCTTTGCTCTAGGGTATACATGTTGAGTTCTGTTAATTTGTCTTCATATGTTTTCTGATGCAGTCCCTGCACCATTTTGGTTGCCCTTCTCTGGACTGCCTCAGTTTGGTTGATGTCCTTGTGAAGGTGTGGCCTCCAGTACTGCACGCAGTACTCCAGATGGGGCCTAACCAGTGTCTTGCAAAGAGGGATTATTACCCCCCCTTTTATGATGTGTGATACCCCTACTAATATACCCTAACATCCCCTAGCCTTACCTATTGCTTTAGTGGTCTGCTTGGATGATTTCAGGTCATCTGTGATGATGATGCCCAAGTCTCTTTCTTCTTTGTGACTGCCAGCAACTCCCTTCCCAACCTATAGGTGGCTTCAGGGTTTCTCTTCCCTATGTGCATGATCTTGCACTTCTTTGCGTTAAACCCCAGTTGCCACTCTTCCCACCATTTTGCCAATTTATCCAGATCTCTTATTCTGCCCACCCCATCTGGATCATATACTCTGTTGCAGATCTTGGTGTCATCTGCAAACAGACAAACCTTACCCTCCAGTCCATCTGCAATGTCACTGATGAAGATATTGAAGAGGACTGGCCCCAGGACTTACCCCTGAGGTACCCCACTTGTGACTTGCATCTCTTCTGACTGAATACCATTTATCATCACTCTCTGTTTTCTGCCTGCCAACCAGTTTGCTACCCAGTTGACCAACCTCTGACCCACCCCAAGCCTACTCAGCTTATTAATCAATCTTCTATGTGGAACAGTATCGAAAGCTTTATTGAAGTCAAGGTAGGCAACATCAACTGCATCCCCTTGGTCCACCACTCTAGTAACCCAGTCAAGGAAATCTATGAGATTATTTTGACAGGACCTTCCTGTTGTAAACCCATGCTGTCTTGGATCCTGTGCTCCTATGGATTCCAGGTGTTGCACTATCCTTTCCTTAAGGAGTGCCTCCATAATCTTGCCCACTACTGAGGTAAGATTGACTGGTCTGTAGTTCCCTGCCTCCTCCCTGCTACCAGTCTTGTGGAACGGGATCACATGAGCCCTTCTCCAGTCTTCTGGGATCTCTCCTGTGCTCAGAGACTCACTAAACAATTCTGATAATGGCTCTGCTAGTTCCCCCCTTAGCTCCTTTATTACCCTGGAATATATGCCATCAGGTCCCATTGCCTTGTCCACCCTGAGCTTATTGAGCTCTTGTAGGACCCTTTCTTTTGTGAAGAGACTAGTGCACACCTCTCTCCCCCCTGTGTCCATGGTGCTGAGCTGTGGGTACTGCCCCACCTTCTCCTCAGTAAATACTGAGCAGAAGTATCTATTTAGGATAGATACATTTCCATGGTCCTCCTCCTCATACTCAATTGAAGGTAATCACCTGTTAAAAAATTTCCTCTCAGTGTGAATCTGGCAGATCTCTAAGTTCTGTTCTCTGTGGCATGATGGCTGACACCATAAGGTGAAGAAGATTACAAAGCATTTTATGAACTTCAGAATGTCTGCAACAGGGCACTGAAAGAGCAAAAAGGCAGTTTAAAGTGACAGACCATTTTAACCCTTTAAATACAGATGGCACTGATTAAACTTAAATAAAGTTACAGTCTGCTTTAACAGTTCAAGCACCAGTCCCCCACAGTACTCAGACACTTACGTGAGCACCCTCTCCTTTTTTAAAAAAGCAAGGCACAAAATAAAGCTACTGCCAGATTTTAACACTTCATGCACCAATATACAGAAAAGCACAAACACTGTTGCCAAGCACCAGCATTTGTTCTGATACAGTTCCATACAGTACAGTAGCTTTCCACCCTTGAACTCGGTAAATAATGAACAGTGTTACAGTACATGAAATAGCATGCCTTCCACCCTTGAACTCAGTAAATATTAAATAAAATAACATGGCTTCCACCCTCAAACTCAAACTGCTACTACCCTGGTCACAGCCTGTTGTCAACCAGACCACTGCAAAGTATTAAATCAACAAGATTGCAGAGCTGCATAACCCACTTAAACGACGTTCCAAGGCTATGTGTTTAAGCGGGTTTGACTGTATATTTATGGCAAAGATATTAAGGTCCTTGTGCTCTTAAGTTATGGTATGTAAACTGAGAAAGCAGAGGGCTAAGGTTTGTATCCCCAGAAACACATGAGTACAAAACAATATGTTACCGGAACTGAGCAGGTGGTAGATACCTTCAAATATTATTATGAAACACTCCATAAAACAAGGCAGGGGCAAACTCCAGACTGATAATTATTAATCACAACTACACCTACCACAGGTGATGGAAGAGCAGAACACAATGTTATGAGCTCCCAAATCTATAGGAGAACTAACACATATCATAAAGGATAGTAAAACTGGAAAATGCCCAGAGTCGGATGGCTTAACATTGGAGTTCTACAAGATATTTGCAGAAGACATGGCCCCCCTTCTGAGGGCAACTTATCAACAAGCATTGGCAGAGGAAAGAAAATTGCCTCGCTCATGGAATTATGCAGTAATTTCAGTGATACTCAAGCCAGGCATGGACTCCATGCAATGTCTATCATACAGACCTATCAAAATTCTAAATATTGATTACAAATTTCCAACAGCCATTATATCTAAGAGACTAGAGAAAATAATACCAAATATAATAAATATGGACCAAACAGGTTTTGTAGCAGAGAGACAGGCCTCAGATAATGTAAGAAGAACCATAAATAATAATTGACCATGTTAACTCCCATAAAACCCCAACCGTTATCATGGGTTTGGATGCTGAAAAAGCATTTGATCACGTTGACTGGAGTTACCTCTATGGGACTCTTGCCTGGTTTGGGTTCTCCTCTGCCTTTATAGACTTTATACATGTCTTATATCAAGCCCTGAAGGCCTTTGTTTGAGCTAATAGCCATCTTACTGCTAGTTTCAAGTTATTCCGTGGGACAAGACAGGGCTGCCTATTGCCTCCTATACTTTTTGCCCTATACATAAAACCCCTAGCTCAAAGAATTAGACAAGACCTTTAGATTAAAGGAATACCAATAGGCCCAACAGAACATAAAATAGTACTTTATGCTGATGATGTGTTTTATACCTTAGAGCCCCCAAAAACTCATTAAACAAGAGAATGACACATACAGGAATTCTCAGCACCCTCTGGGTATACCTTAAATGAATCGAAGACAGAAATCCTGACCATCAGTTATACCCCTTCTAGAGGAATGCAAGACAGATACCTAATGAAATGGGGCCTACAAAAATTAAAATATTTAGGGGTCTTTTTGAGACCCATGAATACAATGCTATACCAAGATAATTACTTCCCACTGATACAAACATTAAAGGAAGATTTCTGGAGATGATCCCTCCTCCCACCCCAACTGTACTCCCGAATACAAACAATAAAAATTAATGTACTGTACTTCCTAGATATTTGTATATCTTTCAATGTGTCCCAGTGCCCTTAACCAAACATGGGTTTGCAGAGGAGCAGAGAAAGATATATAAATTTATATGTGCTGCTCATCACCCAAAGATTCGAAGCTCCTTACTCCTCACCAGGAAAGAATGAGGTGAGTGGGCACTACCCCACCTAGAATACTATTGATTAGCCACCCAAATGAAGATAGCACTGCAATGGGGAATTCACAATTATAAATCCCAGTGGAAAAAAATGGAATGTCATATAGAGGAGAAATACCCTCTATCGTCCCTTCTATTTGATGATTCCTTCCGTCGCTCTAGGGACAAAACATATCTGACGGCCTTGGAGCTTGCCGTACAGACATGGGACAAAACAGCTAATTAGGCAAGAATAAAAGAACAAGCCTAGAAGTATAGATGGCTAGCCTGGGATAGTAATTTTGCACCAAATAAAATGGATCTCTGGTTCAAAAGATAGAGAAAAGTAGGAGTACAGTTTCCACAACAATGTCTCAGAGGAGACATTTCTAAAACATTTGAAGAGCTGAAGGCAGCATTTGAGTGGCATAACAGGGATAGATTCCATTATTTCCAAATTCAAGATTTTGTTATGCAAAGTCTCAGAAGGCATAGGGGGGTACTCAGATGAGGCCGAGAGAGGCTTTAACATTGGATTCAGTCAACAGAATGGTGCAATTTTGCTTTTATATCCATTTCTAATACAAGATTCATAACACATAGTAACAGTAGTAGAGAACAAATGTGAAAGGGATCTTAATGTACAACTCACACAGAAAGAATGGGATGTAATTTGAAAAAAATCATTTAAAATGGTAACCACTCCAAGATGGCATGAGTACTGGTGGAAGGTCAAAATTAGATATTTTGCAGTCCCTGCCATCAAAGTTAAATGGGACACCACCCCTACAGGGGAGTGCTGGAGAGGGTGTGGGGAAATGGTGGGAACTCACACACACATCTTCTGAACCTGTGAGAAACTAAGAACCTTCTGGTGCAACATTATACGGTGATTAGGAGGGATTTTTGCAATAACAGAAGACATAATAGCAACACACTTGATACTAGGACTCAAACCAACAGCAATAAATGGAAAAGAATCCATCTTCCTTTGGAATATCCTAAAAGTAGCAGCTTTGAAAACAACCACACGAAAATGGTTAAAAGCAACACCCCCAACAATCAAGGAATGGGAAGAAGTGGTAGATGACATTGCAGAGTGGGAGAGAATAACATTCCAGATTCAGGATAGGGGTGAAGCATATTTTGATAGATGGTCTAGATGGACCATGTCTAAGGGAAATCAAGATATGAATGTCAAAGGAGGTAGAGACATCCTCCCTGTGAATTGAATAAGAAGAAGGGAGAGGTTGGGGACCTGAAGTTACATATGTATTATAGATATAAAGAGGTGGTGTCCCCTGTAGCTTACCCTGTCCATCCAGTTGACAACCGTACCACTTAATCTATGAGATAAAAATGGAAAGTCAGAAACATTAAATTAGGCATAGAGTATAAGTACAACCCCCATAGTTTGTTCTTGTCTAATTTGATTTGTGTGTTAAGTTTTTATGTGAGAAAGAAAGAAAGAAAGAAAGAAAGAAAGAAAGAAAGAAAGAAAGAAAGAAAGAAAGAAAGAAAGAAAGAAAGACAATAGGCTTAGAAATATCAAGACAGAGAATGTATAATACTACAGAACTTGAAAAATTATACAATTGAAAGTGTCTGGATGCATGAAATGAGATGTAATGTAAAATTTTGAATAAAGTATAAAAAAATATTTTGGGGGGGGCATAAAGTAGTCCTTGTCTGGCAGAAATTAAAGTTTTATTTAGGTGATCTGGTTGATCCTGTTCTTGAATGGCAAAAATTGGATTTGTATTTAGGTGATCTGGTTGATCTTGTCATGTTGTAGGTAAAATGTGATTAAAAAAGTTATCTGGCTGATTCTGCCATTTTTACACTGTTTAAGGTGTAATGACTTTCACTTTTGGCTTTCAGTGTAATGTGACCGAGCGGTGTTCATTGTGCTAAGCAAAATGCTACCAAAATTTTCCGATCAGGAATGTTTTCTTCAAAAGGATGTAAGCTGTGGGGTTTTAAGATGAGTTTAGTTAATACTGTGTAAAAGAAGCCGCTGAGTGCAGAGCGAGAACAGCGAGTGAGTTGGCTGCTTCAGAAGTGTAGACGCAAGCCTGAGTGAGTGCCATCTGGAAACTGTTTGCAGTGTGGGACAGCTATATAGATTTATTTGAATATGGTTGTGGCAGCCTATGTACCCATAAGTCTGACCTCCATGCAGGGGAAGAACATAGAATCCATCATCAAGGATAAATTGGAGGAGGACTGTATTGGTACCAAATGTATAGACCCTATTCAACATGGTTTTAAAAAGCAAAGATCATGTTTAACCAACACTTGTTTGTTTGTTTGTTTTTTGAGTCAGTGAGCAATGCTTTAGATCAGAATAAGCCAGTGAATGTGCTTTTCCTAGATTTCCAAAAAGCCTTCAATAAAGTTCCCTATAACATCCTATTAAAGAAACTGGCCAATGGGGGAATCAATATCAAGTTAACAAATTGGTTTAATTAATAACTGATAGGCAGAACACACAGGGTACGTATACGTGGGTCAATGTCTGGACTGGGGGAGGTGTTGAGTGAGGTGCCTTCAGGCTCTATGCTTGGACCCACCCTCTTTTCGCTCTTTGTCTCAGACATGAACACAAACATAAATAATTGGATAACTAAATTTCTCAGATGACATAAAGTTGGTGGCTGTTGTGAGCATGGTTGACCATGTACTAGGACTCAAAAGGAATTTGCAGAAGTTGGAGGACTGGGCAAATATAAATGGAATGACTTTCAACACTGATAAATGTATTGTAATGCACTTAGTGTCTAGTAACAGTACTTATGAATATACTATAAATGTTGCAACAATAAAAACTGTTGAGAAGGAAATGGACCTGGGAATCTTACTACACAACCATCTAAACTTTAGTACACATTGTAATGAGCTGATTAAGAAAACTAATGCAATTCTAGGGAGAATCAGAAGAGCGTTTGTCTCCAGGCATAGAAGCTGTATATTGTCCCTTTATAAGGCATTTATAAGACCAAACTTTGATCACTGTTTACCCCTGTGGAGTCCATATCTTTGCAGGCACATACATAATTTGAGAGAGTCCAGCACAGGACTACACAGATGATTTTGCGGTTAAGGGATACTCCTTATGAGGCCAGGTTGCAACAATTAGGCCTTTACTCATTAGAGACAAAGAGACTACAAGGAGGCATCCTAGAGATGTTTAAAATAACTAGGGATAGTCAGTTAATGTATAGTCCGGGCCCCAAAATAAATAACAGAGATATCAATTTAAGAAGCCACAAATGTCAACTCAAACTAACTTTCCCTAGGAGGAATGTCATGAGAAACTTTTCCACACAGAGGGTGACAATATGGAACAATATTCCCAATGAAGTTGTGGAAGTTGATTCCTTCATGACCTTCAAGAACAGGCTAGATGAGTAATTATTAAACATGACCATTACCAGGAGGCCCCACTAATACAGGAGACAGATTATATGGACAAATGCCTTCTTCTGTCTTAAAACCAAGTATTGTACCAAGTATTGTGAGCCAGGAGTGTGTGTGACAGTGTGTGTGTGTGTGTGTGTGTGTGTGTGTGTGTGTGTGCGCCAGGTGTGGAGTGATCTCACTGCTAGTGAGAAGGTTCTGAGGGATGGAAAGTAGTACAGTCCCACACAAAAGATTAGTAGTCAAATTAACCAGCCTGGGAGTGGGTCCCAGGGTGGTAGCCTGGGTAAAACATTGGCTGAACAACAGGACACAGAAGGTAATTGTAAATGGAGTCCACTCTGAAGAAAGAGGGGTTACTAGTGGGGTACCGCAGGGTTCAGTACTGGGTCCAGTCCTTTTTAATGTTTTTATAAGTGACATTGCAGAGGGACTGGAAGGAAAAGTATGCCTCTTTGCAGATGACACAAAGATCTGTAACAGGGTTGATGCACAAGGAGGCGTGGAAAGGATGAGAAGGGACTTGGCAAGGTTGGAGGAATGGTCAGAAGTATGGCAGCTTGGATTCAATGCAAAGAAGTGCAAAGTAATACACCTGGGAAACAAAAACCCAGGGGAAGATTACACAATGGGGGGGTAGTAATAACAACAAAAATGTGAAGAGACCTGGGGGTAATCATATCAGATGACCTTAAGGTTGGCAAGCAATGTGAGAAGGTGGTAGGGAGGGCTGGGGGATACTGGGATGTATAGGGAGAGGTATCACCAGCAGAAAACAGGAAGTTGTTATCCCCCTGTATAGACAGTTGGTGAGACCCCATCTGGAGTACTGCGTCCAGTTCTGGAGACCCCATCTCCGCAAGGATATAGACAGGATGGAGGCAGTTCAGAGGAGGGCAACTAAAATGGTGCAGGGTCTGCAAGAGAAGCCATATGAGGAGAGGCTTAATATGTACAGTATACCCTTGAGGAATGGAGGGGAGAGGGGGGACATGATAAAAACGTTTAAGTACCTCAGTGGAATCAACAAAGTCCAATAGGGTAGCATCTTTCAGAAAAAGAGCTGTGTAAGGACAAGGGGACACAATTTGAAGATAGAGGGGGGACGGCTCAGGGGAAATGTGTGGAAGTATTTTTTCACAGAGAGGGTGGTAGACGCATGGAACAGCCTTCCTGAGGAGGTTGTGGGGTCTAAAACTGTGGGAGAATTCAAGAATGCATGGGACAGACATAAGGCAATTTTTGTGGGGGGTAGGAAGAAATAAGCTGTTGGTTAAATAGGATCTGCAGTTTATCCTCCAGGTAGGGAAATGGGCAGACTAGGTGGGCCAAGCGGTCCTTATCTGCCATCGAAGTCTATGTTTCTAGGTGTGCAGTCCTAGTGGGAGGCATGTGGTCATTGTGGGATAATGCATGTTCATGTGGTGTGTTTTATCCAATCAGGGAACCCAATTTTCACAGATTTTTCCCTACCCATGTTGTAAATATAAATACACCAGTGCCAGCCAGGCTACAATGCACTAATGTTGCAGTATATAACAAAATGCTGCAGTACGCTGCAGTGAACACTGTAATTCAATATCAATTAAGCCTTTCTTTACTGTAGTATTTTGTGACATGTCATTTACTGCAAAGTACTGGACAGCATTATGGCTGGCTCCACTGTGTGTGATATTATAGACAGATAGATAGATATATAAGGGATATGCAGCAGTTCAGTGTGTGATAATGCATTTATCTTGTACAGTTTCCAGTGACCTCAAGTAACCTCACGAGTGCCGAAGGCACGAGTGAGAGTTACAAGAGATCACTGGAAACTGTACAAATTAAATGCATTATCACACACTGAACCACTGCATATTCCATTTATGCAACAGGTTTAGATGTTGTGTGAACATTTTGATTTTGGTAGGTGTAAATAATTTGTCAAAAAGGAAAAGAAAATTGAATTTTATGCAGTTTTTGCTAATTATAAAAACAAAATGGTATCTATAAATGAAACACCACTCATTTTGTAGATATTTTTGAGCTGAACATTTTTGTGCTCACAGTACCATGCTATCATTTTTGTTTTAAAGTTATTTATATTTGTTTGTCAAAAAGTGAACAAAAATTACATTTTCTTCTGTTTTCTTGCTAACCATATACAATATACAGGGTTTATATAAATGAAACATTATTCATTTTGTAGATAATTTTGTGCTGAACAATTTTCGTGCTCACAGTACCATGTTATCTTTTTTCGTTTTTAAGTTATTGACATTTAAATATGGTTAGTACTGCTTCTGAGGCCGAACATTCTAAATGAATTCTGAAGAGAACTGTGTAGATAAATGAGTTACTGATATAGTTACTGTGTGAATAAATGGGTGATGATGTAGTTACTATGTGGATAAATAAATTTATTACCATAGTAGCGAAGATAAATGGTTTTTTTCTACAGTTTTTATCCTGACCCCTGTTGCATAAATAGATAGATAGATAGATAGATAGATAGATAGATAGATGGATGGATGGATAGATAGATAGATAGATAGATAGATAGATAGATAGATAGATATTCATTGCAAAAAGCTATGTTGATGCACACATTAGGGTTGAAGAACGCAAAGCGGACAAAGTAAGGAAACAAAAACCACTAGGATTTGAAGTCTCGGGAGTCTTGGTGAAATTGCTGATGTGGCATTCCTTGGGTTGTCAGCCCTTATGCTCACCCTGCCCCCCCCCAGCCCTCCTGTCTAAAGCACAAGTATCAGCTCCAAACCAGTGCATCATAGTCATATTCTCTTTGGCGGTAGAGAAGTGTCTCGCCACATGCAACTAACAGAATCAGTGGTAGCTTTCTTCATGCAGGGCCTTGCAGGCCCTGTGTGAAGCAAGAGATAATGTTTGTTTGCTAATGGGAAGGAGTGGGCATTAGTATTAATAAGCCCAATGAATGCCACACCACAATTTCACCAAGACTCCCAAGACTCCAAACCCTAATGATTTTCATTTCCTTACTTTGTCTGCTTTGCGTTTTCCAACCCTAATGTGTGTATTAACATAGTAGTTTGCAGCCAGCCCAGTGGCACTGAGGGTTGAGGTGCTGGATGCCACACCTTGCGCCACAACAGCGACCCAGGTTCGGGAACGAGCCCAGATCATTGGGGGTCATCAGGGGAGGGAAGAAATCAAGCATCCGATGGACTGCTCTCTCTTCCCAAGGAGGGTTCAGGGGAGTGCCCACTCATGGAGTGGTCCCTGGTGGTGGCCGGGGGCACTGATGTGGCGGCACAACATATGCTGGGGGCAGAGCTGTGACACGACATTGCCTTGTAAAAGTCATGCTCTGCAGGGGAGGGAGTAACTAAGTAGAAAATACCCTCCGGTGGGGATAGATGAAAACACCATGGACCCTGGGCAGCCACACTCCAAGGCTGGGCACCTCTCCTCAAGCCCCCCTCCCGACCTCCTTGCAAATTAGATTACAGATAGAGCACCCTGGGAGGATAGGGTGGCCCTACCTCGGAGGGTGCAGAGCCAGGGTCTACCAGGGTGGTTCGGGTGAGGAGAAGGTTGCTTCAGGCAGGAGGTACAGCTCCGGCAGTCAGTGGATGCCGAGAGAGAGTTCCTCACTGGCGGAGCTACAAACAGAGTTTGAAAAAAAAAAACATAGTTTGCTATGAAATTCTTTTCTTTTTGTGATAATGGAATCGTATCCTCATCCACCGTGATCCCTTTGGGTCCTGTGCAAACAGATGCAAATGTGCTGGGCCCTCTGGGCCCTGTGCCAAGGGAAGAATCTATCTGCCAGAAGAAGTGGAGGGTCCTATGAACCTTTCACTTCCGTGCAGCCATGGATGCAGAGAATCTGTGGGGCTGTCTGTGAGGCTGCAGAAGCACATGGCCCAGAGGGCTCTGTGCTTTCATGTGGCTAGAGATATAGGCACACACGTCCAAGATCTCATCTAGCTGTGGAAGTACAGATCTCTCTGGACTCTGTGCTTCCATGCAGCTATGGATGCAGAGGCACAGGGCCTCTGAGTCCTATGCCAAGAGAAGAGTGCTCTACACTATATGGTTACTTGTGCATGTCACACTGTCTCACCATCCTTGACCCATTCAGCTAGCTCACTGAGCTCACCCCCTAACTTAGCTAACCACCCTGGGATTGCAACACACTACCCACTAGGTCAATGGCAGGCCCTGCACACAACCATTCTACATAACTTTTGTTTTGACATTTTGACTCCTAATTTTTAATATTGTATTTTTATGACCCCTCCTTCTGAACATGACAGGTGTCATTTATAAAATACTGCCTGAAACGTCATTTTGTGTGACAAGTGTGAAAGTGTGTCTTGGGCCGGATTTGAAAAACAACACCTGTCACATTCATGAAGTGGTATGAAAAAATGGCAATGTTGAAATTTGGGGGTTAAAATACTGCAAATTGCCAATGTTATGAGTGAATGTTGAAAAATGTCAATGGTCACTCATAACTTGGTCATTTTAACATATATTTTCACCCAAATTCCAACATCGTCTTCTTATGACCCACCTCCTGAACTCAATAGGGGAAAATTAAATTCCACCCAAAAGGTGATTTCACGGACCAACTGCAAAATTACCTTTTGACATAGATTTGAAAAACTTCACCTCCCCTATTCATGAGGTGGGGTACCAAAAAGGTCCTTGATTCCCCTCTGCAATTTGTAGCTTCTTGTTAGCCTTGGTCTGCCTTACCAACCTACTGGCCTCTTTAGCTTTCTCCAACTAAAACCCCTCATTCTCATTCCTTCAGGACTCCCTAAAACTCCTATTTTCCCTATTATCCATTTTTTCCATCCTTTTATCCTTCACTGCCTTGCCCTCCTCCTTGTTGAGCCACATTGGTCTGCTGCCTTTGGAATCCCCCCCCTTCTGAATAAGGCAGGTGTTAATGGCAGCTGCTATGCCTTCCCTGATCACTGTCCACTTCTGTTCCACTCCCAATGCCATTCTTAAGACTAGATAGGTGTCCCCTCAGTAACACTCCCATCTTCCTGTAGTTGGCCTTCCTGAAGCTCAACACTTTCATCTTAGTGCTTGTTGTTTTCTTTCCCATGTCAACCCCAAAACCACACCATGCAGTAGTTGTAGCTTCCAAGAGCTCCTCTACATTGATGTCTCTGACATGGTCACCATTTATTAATACCAGATCCAGGATGACTCCCTATTGTGTAGATTTGATCACCCCCCTGGACCAAGAACCCATTCTGGACTGTGGCCAGGATCAGTTGGCTTCTGGCACAGGAGGTCGACAGGATACTCCAATCCACCTTAATCAAACTGAAGTCCTCCCATTACCACCACCACACCCCTTTCCACTGCCATCCTGATAATGGTAGCCACCTCACTATCCTTGTCCACTACTTGATTTGGTGGCCTCTAGACTATCCCAGCCTTACAGTGCATTCCTCCCTGTTGCTGTTTGGATCTGAACCAACAGTGCTTCAACCTTCCCTTCCCTGATCTCCTCCCTGGTGCCATTGATGCTCTCCCTGACCTATAGTGCCACCCCCTTCCCTTTTCTCCTTATTCTAGGTGCCTTTTCAACTAAGACGCCAATTGTTCCAGTCCTCGCCACAGTGCAGGCTGTTCCCCGAGGCTCTTTTCTGTCTGGTTTTTCTACCCACCCCCTCCACCCCCTCCCAGGGCTCCTTTAAATACACTGTGGCCATGCCCCTAAGTACCACTTAGCCATCCTATAGGTTATCCCAGTTGGCTGAAAATCAACCTCTCCTTGGCTGAAAATTAACCTATCCTTTATCTACTCACGTGGAGTACAGTGAGTCAAGGCATTCTCCTCCTTAGTCTACCTACTACTACTTGCCTGCACTCCCGGTTTATATCAGACTATATACTCTAAAACAGGAATAGTACTAGATAAGCGATACCTATCATGCTCTCGGTCACTTTACCCTCATTATTCCTCATGCCCCACTCCTTTATTCACTTAACACCTTTTCTTTTCTCTCTCTCCCTCCTCTCATCCCACTGTCCCTCAAAGTACTTCCTCTTAGTCCCAAACTGCAACGCAAGCCTTTGCTTAAACAACACCCAGTTTTCTTTCCAAAACAAACACTAGGCAGTCTGAAAGGAAAAAGATACTAGGTTGCAGTTCTTCTCCATAAGGAAACTGCTTCTTCTCCTTCTTCTCTGCTCAGGCAATGTTGAGTTAAATCCAGGTCCTCCCACATTGATATCCTCCCATTAGAATTTGCAGATGCTTCTGATCTAAAAATAATGATGGTCAATATCTGAGTCTAATCAAAAATTATCTCAGTTACAAGCCTGGGCTGCACATACTGAAGCCTGATATCATCATTGTCACGAATCCTAGCTTAACAATAATATAACCTATCAACAAATTAACATAGTGGATTTTGTTCCGCTTAGGGTGGACAGGGTTTAAGAGGGGCCGGAGTAGTTGTCTATGCCAAATCAAAATATATGATCAGTAACATTATTACTATGTCCAAACCTAAGGAATTTGAAATTGTCTCATTAAAGCTTCATCTCCCCATATCTGATAATATCACCATCATAGGTGGATATAGGCCACCTACTGCCGGCACTGTTATCCTTAGTGCCCTCAAAACCTTAATCACCAAAGATAATACAGAAACATTAATCCTTGGTGATTTTAATATGGATTGGCTATCATCAAAATCCGCCGACCTAAAGTCACTTTGCGATGACCTCGGATTATCCCAACTTATTAGCGAGCCAACCAGGATTAATGCCCAAAATACAGCTAACAGTTCTCTGTTAGACGTTATCCTAACTACCCATCCACATAAAATACTACAAACAGCAGTGTTTCATAATGATATGAGTGACCATAACATTGTTGTCTGCACTAGGTCACAACCCAAAGTTATCCTTCCCCCTAAATTCATAACCAAACGGTCGTTCCGCAAGTTCAATATTGACAATTACTTGGCCGATCTAAGCAACATCAGATGGCAAGACCTTTTTTTGCTAAATCAGTAGATGAGGCTGTTAGTGTCCTTAATTGCAACATGACTGCCTTAGTTAACAGACATGCTCCTAAAATTAAGGTTCGAACGCACAAAAATTCTCACCCTTGGTTCACGCCAGAACTTAAAGCTGCACTGTCTAACCGTGACAAACTATGGGCTCAGGCAAGGCGTTCCAAGAATCCCACAGACTGGCAGGCCTTCCGAGCAGCCAGGAACGCATGTGTCAAATGCATTTGTGATACTAAATCTAGTTACTATGTATCTGCCCTAGAGCAGGCTAATGGGAATTCCTACAAAATTTGGAAGACTCTCAAGTCTATTGAGGGTCGTTCAGCTGCACCATCTGTTCCAGCAAAGATTCTCATTAACGGTGCATTTATTGAAAGTTCACAACAAATATTAGAAGAACTTAATTCTCACTTCATAGCTGCCAGCCTAGCATTTGATACTTCCTCACATGCCTCCCAAATTAGGAATATTGATACCACGTATTCAGCAACGAACACGCCAGCCTGCCCATTCCAGTTGGTCCCCCTTAGCTATAAAGAAGTAGAAGAGTCACTTATTAACCTGGATATCAAAAAAAGCACAGGAGAGGATAATATAGACCTGTTATTTCTAAAACTTGGATACCCCTTTCTTACTGCCCCAATACTCCATATATTCAATCTCTCCATCTCAACTGCCACAGTTCCATCGTGTTGGAAATCCGCCCACATTCTCCCCCTATTCAAGTCAGGAGACCCATGTGATCTCAATAATTATAGATCTATCTCAATACTACCTATCCTATCAAAAGCATTTGAAAAATTGATCTACAACCAATTGAAAAACCATATAGCTACGCAACAGATTCTTAACCCTCTTCAATCTGGTTTTCGCCCAAACCATAGTACCATTACAGCTCTAGCCAAAGTCACTAACGACTGGTTATCTGCATTGGACTCTAAGAAAACTACTGGTGTGGTCTTCTTGGATCTAAGTAAAGCATTCAATACAGTAGATCATAACTTACTAGTTTGCAGCCTTATCAATCTTGGCTTTACTCCATCTACTACCCTATGGTTCAAGAACTATCTATCAGGCAGGACTCAGAAAGTCAAATCAGGAAATTTGTTCTCTTCCTCTCTGCCTACTGTGAGAAGAGTCCCACAGGGATCTATTCTAGGTCCCGTCCTCTTCTCTTTATATATAAACAACCTTGACCATCAGATTACAAAGTCCCAGTTGCATTTCTTTGCAGGTGACACTGTCCTGTATACCTCTGGGCCATCGCTAGAAGCAACTAGGGACATCCTTCAAGCCGATTTCTTGCAATTAGAAAAACACTTAATCAATGCAAAGCTACTCCTTAATGCCAAAAACAAAAGCTATGATCCCACGCCGTGATCACACGCTAGTGCCCGCCTTGCCCAAAGATTTCATAAATACTGCCTAGGTGAGCAGCTGGAAATAGTTTCAAATTCAAATATCTCGGTTTCTGGTTAGATAGCAGGCTTTCTTTAGTGATCATATTGATGATTTGGCTAAAGGCTCAAAATCAGGTTGGGTTTCTTCTTCCACAATAGATCTTTCTTTCCTGCTGATATTAGAACTAGATTGGTTCAGGCCACTTTTCTCCCATTCCTTGATTGTGAGTGTAATCTATAACTCCTCAGCTTCTACTAATCTCCAAAACTAGATGTCCTCTATCACCGCCTCCATACAATTCATAACAAACTCCCCCAACCCACCATTG
Source organism: Neoceratodus forsteri (assembly GCA_016271365.2). Lineage (NCBI taxonomy): Eukaryota > Metazoa > Chordata > Ceratodontiformes > Ceratodontidae > Neoceratodus > Neoceratodus forsteri. The sequence goes on along the minus strand of CM028129.1, from coordinate 1,010,174,884 downwards.
TGATCTTTATGCCTTAGTCGGCTGGCCTCACTCTCAGTTAGATGGACAGTCCACGCAGGTACATGGACTTTAAAACTCTTCAGAATAAACCACCGCAATACCTATCCTCCTTAATACTTATAGCGCAGTGTTCATTCACTTAGAAGTCCAAGTTTCTCCTGCTTGACGATTTAGGACTCGTTGCACCTCCTTTGGGAAACGTAATATTTCATGCTCACTGCCAACTATTTGGAATCGACTACAATCATTTTTGAAATTAGCCAGTATTGTCCCTGTTAACTTCTTTAAAAGGTTAGTTTTACTAAATTAAAAGACACTTGTAACTGTCTTTAATGAATTGCCTTTACTAAGGACTCAAACCAGTGATCCGTGATTTCCCAGGTTCCATTCCTACACTTCTTTAACTCTGTTTCATACCACTATCAGTGTTTTAGGTGGAATCTTTGTTGAATTGTTATGGAATTACTGTTATTTTCCAATGTATGTAATGTATTGCCTTGACAAATAGTACAAATTTCTCTTCATGAGCGGAGAGCATCTTGGGTGCTCTTCATCATTTTGCCTATTGTGTATGATGATGTTAGCTCTTATCACTATGAACTCTGTTTTTTATGATGCAAGCACTTAACTATTTGTCTGTAAGTCTGTCACAGAACTTCATTGTAATGTATGTACACCTCAGGACCTCCTTGTGAATGAGCTTGCTCAACGGAGCTTTCCTGCAATAAACTTGAAACTTGAACTTGAAACTTGAATTCCATCTATAGAGAAAATACCCCTGTATGGTGAGGTCCCAGTCATGGTTTGGAGCAGCCCAAGTCTCTCTGACTGCCAGCAGTGCCACTTTCACTCTACCACCATGGTCTGCAGGTCATCCAGTTTGCTCCCTAGATTTACAGCATTTAGGGATGCTACCTTCCATCACTCCTGTTTCTCTCCCTTCTTTTTTGACCATTTAGTCTCCCCTCTCCTCTGCCTGTCTACCCTCCCCTTCCTCATCATCCCCTGCTCCTCCCCTTTCTTTCACCAACCCATAGCCCTCTTCTGTTGCTCCCACTCAGCCTTTTCCTGAACCCCCATGCTTTCTACCTGACTGCTCCTTCCTTCTGTAATCTCCACCCTATGCCCTCTTCCACTCACCCCACTTCCTTCCCTTACCAACCCCTTTGTGTTTTTAACCTGAGGGGCACGTGGCTTCCCCCTTCTCTGGGAGACCCAGGGTGCTTCGACCCTTTTTGGCCTCCCTTCAGTTTAAATTCATGTTCTTGCTAATATATTCCCCAATCTTTTCCCTAAGTAGCTTGGATCCCCTCTGACTTAGGTGCAAACTATCAGGTGCACAGAGCATTTTATCATCCCAGGATCCTTCCCACTTCCCTATGTACCCCAATCCTTCCTCCCTACACCACTTCCTCAGACAGACAAACTCCTCTATCTTACATTTCCTAGCTGTGCTGGCTGTAAGCACCAGCAGCACTTTCAGGAAGGCTACCAATCTAGCCTTGGCCCTGCAAACCTGCCCCAGCACTCGGAACCTCTCCTATACCGTCTCTGCCTTGCATCCAGCTAGGTTATTGGTACCTAGGTGAATGACCACATGCAGCTTCCCCATCCCCTGTGTAAGTGAGCCCCTCCCAAATGGCCCCTACAAACCAGCTGCCCCTCTGACATTTGTGTCCCATCTAAGTCTGTTCCACTAAGTCTCCTCTCCCCTGCAGTACACAGTGACTGGAAGCAATTCCTTACTGGTACCACTGCAGATGCACCCACCCCTCCCTCTCCCTGCTGAGCTCATCCTCTCCTCCCTAATGTCTTCCATTCCTCCTCTCTAGGCTTCGTGTTCCTCTGGTGCAGGGGGTCAGAGTGCAACTGGGCCCCCAATCACCTTGCCCGCCCCCCCATTCCTTGTTCCTTTGCCTGCCCTCACCCAACTCTCCTGCCTCCATGCCAGTATTCCCAATTCCTACCTTGGTGGATGCACATCAGCCAATGAAAAACTTAACCTCCTACACACTGGACAACTCCTGCCTCCCACATTGTTCCCAATAACACCACAGTCCCACACCCCCCTGCAGTGCAGCACCCTGCCTCCCACCTCAGCAGTTTTTTCTAATGTTACCCCATCTGCCTCCACAGACCTACCCAGATACACAGTTCCAGACAGTGCACCCCACCTGCCTCCAAAGGCCCACTCCAGATAGTACACTCACTTGCCTTCACTGGGCTACCTCACATAGGGAGTAGTACTAAGAAACATGGAAACATACAATCTGTCAGCATATAAGGACCATACAGCCCACCTAGTCTGCCTATTTCCCTACTCACTGCTGCAGCCCCAGATCCTAGTTGATCTGCGGCTCTCCTGCTCTGTACATCTCCAGGGTACCCTTATGTCTATCCCATGCACTCTTGAACCCCCATATTGTTTTTGCCCCCACCACTTCTGCTGGAAGGCTGTTCCATGGCTCCACCACCCTTTCAGTGAAAAAGTACATCCTAACATTACCCCTGAGCCTTCCACCCTTCCGTTTCATATCACGCCCCCCCTTGTTCTTGTACAGAGTTTTTGCTGAAATATACTTTCCACCTGTACCCTGTTTATTCCCCATAGGTACTTGAAAGTCTCTATCATATCTCCCCTCTCCTCCCTTCTTTCCTCCAATGAATAGATATTAAGGTCCTTAAGTCTTTCCTCGTAGTACTTCTGGTGCAGTCCATGTACCATCTTCATTGCTCTTCTCTGGACTGCCTCTATTTTGTCAGTGTCCTTCTGGAGATGTGGTCTCCAGAACTAGACACAGTACTCCAGCTGAGGCCTCACCAGTGATCTGTACAGTGGCATCACCACCTCTTTTCTCCTGCTTGTTATGCCCCTTCCTATGCACCACAACATTCTGTTTGCTCTCCCCACCACCTTTTCACACTGTTTGGTCACTTTCAGGTCATCAGATATGATGATTCCCAGGTCTCTCTCCTGACTTGTGGTGGCCAGAATTTCCCCACCCATCCTGTACTCCTCCCTTGGATTCCTGTGACCCAGGTGCATGATCTTGCACTTTTTAGCATTGAAACTCAACTGCCAGACACCAGACCACCCCTCTAATAAGTTTAGGTCCTTTCTCATTTTTCCACCCCCTCTACTGTATCCACTCTGTTGCAGATCTTGGTGTCATCTGTGAAGATGCATACCTTTCCCTCCAGATGCTCTGCAATGCCACTAGTGAAGACATTGAATAGGACTGTCCCCAGCACCGACCCTGTGGCACCCCACTGGTCACATCATGCTCCTCAGATTTCATGCCATTTACCACCATCCTCTGAGTCCTGTCCCTTAGCCAGTTCCCAACCACTTTACCACTGTAAGACACACTCCCATGCTCCCCAATTTAATTAGCACTCCCCTGTGTGGGACGATGTTGAAGGCCTTGTTGAAATCCAGGTATGCCACATCCAGTGCCCCTCCATTTTCTACCACCCTGGTTACCCAGACAAAGAAATCTATAAGAATTCATCTGACAGGACCTTCCCACTGAAATTCCATGCTGCCTTGGATCGTGTGCCCCGCTATCTTCCAGAAACCTCAGAATCCTCTCCTTAAGTAAGGACTCCATTAGTTTCCCCAGTACTGAGGTCAGGCTTACAGGCCTGTAATTGTCTGCCTCTTCTCTGCTTCCACTTTTGTGGAGAGGGACCACATCTGCCCTCCTCCAGTCCTCAGGTACCTCCCCAGTCTCTAGTGATGCATTAAAAAGGGCAGCCAGTGGTTCCGGCAGCACTTTCCTGAGTTCCTTTAGTATTCTGGGGTGGATCCCATCTGGCCCCATTGCCTTATCTGCTTTTATTTTCCCCCAAGTTCTTCTAGGACTCTTTCCACCATAAATGGACTGGTGCCTACCTCCTTCCCCTGAATACCCCTCTTAATGAGTCTTGGTCCCTCATCCCGTCCCCTTCCCTGGTGAACACTGAGCAAAAATACTTGTTCAGTATCTCAGCCTTTTCTAGGTCATCCTCCACTCTTTCTCCTCCTTCCTTCTTCAGCCTAACAATCCCATTTCTGGTCTTTGTCCCCTCACTAATGTATCTGAACAAGGTCTTGTCACCTTTCCTAATAGCCTGGGCTATACTTTCCTCTATCTGTACTTTAGCCCTTCTAATTATTTTCCCAGATTCCCTCTGCTTCTCCAGATATTGGTATCTGTCCTCATCCTTTTGTGTTTCCTTGCATCTTCTGGAGGCTCTTCCCTTCCCCCTTACTTTCTCAGCCACTACCTTTGAGAACCATAATGGCCTTTTCTTTCTTTTATTCTTGCTATGCATTTTGACACAGTGACCTGTTACTTCTGTTATGACTCTCTTGACTAAGTAGAATACCCATCTGCCTCCATAGTCCTACCCCAGATAGAGAGTAGCTTGCAACAGTACAACAGTATACCCATTTGTCTTCACAGGCCTACCCCATATGCAGAGTAGTTCTCAGTGGTACACTCAAATGCCTTCACAGACCTACCACCCATAGGGAGCAGTTCACAGCAGTACACCCAATATTCCAAAACAACCCAAGCTTAATAAGTGTGACCAAGCCCTGGGTAGGTGGGAACGTATAAATTACTAATAGGTCCTATATTGCAATTTTGAGAATTACATGTCACAATCATCAATCATGCTGCAAATACTAGTTTAATATCCATAACCTCTTGTGGTAACATTGTGTAATATCCCAGTATTTCAAATTTCTAGTGCAGATATTTGAATCACTCACTTCACAGTGACATAACAGTGCACATAAAAAAAACTTTAAAGTGCAGTTAATTATACAGAGTTGTAATTTCCTAGCCTTACCCCATCCACTTCAATAGCCAGCTAACTCCAGCGCTTCACTACTATAGCTTTGTCAGGGAACCACCTACCTGCATTCATAGACCTACCTCAGATATGGAATATTCCAATTACTATCCCACCCAGCCTCTGCAGACCTACCTGGTTTGGGCTTATTTACTAACCAGTAACTACAGACCCCCCTTACACTTTCATCCCTGTCCACTTACCCATTCCCTGTTGGACAGAGTCCCCTGTGGGTCTGTGGTCCTTCCTAGCAATGTTCTGCAGACACACCTAGGTAGATACCACTCTTCTGCTTCATGGCACTCATGCTTCAGGGTGCTTACACAAAACGTTGCTGGGAATTCTGGAAAATAAGTACCAGCTGCAACCACACACTGGCCAGCTGCAGTCATGGGGTGTGGGGCCCAGTAAATGGCCACTGAATCCAATGTCTTTCCATCCTACCTCAAGCTTGCCCCAAGAGCCACCCTCCCTCTACCCCTTCCAAAATTCCCAGTCCCCTTAATCAAGCACCACACATATCAGTAGTTCAAAAGATGTAAAAAACTAAGCAAATACCTGTTCAGTTTGCACATCCCTTCAGGAATGTGTCCCCTAGCAGCATGGCAGCAGAGCACTAACCTGTGGCAAAATAAGCTACTTCCCAATACTTTAAAACTCAAGGCTGCAGTTGCGCTATTGGCTGGCCACAGTCACATGGTTTGGGGCCCAGCAAATAGCCACAGAGTCCAGTATCCATTGATCGTTCCCTGTGCCCACCCTCAACAGCCGCTTTCCCTCTATCCCACTTCCTAAATTCCCAGTCCCCTCAATATATACATACGCAGCAGAGTTAGACAGGATGCAACACAATACTTTGCAGTAAAGGACATGTCACAAATACTGCATGACAGAAGGGCTTAATTGCCTTTGAATTACCTTGTTCCCTGCAGTAAACTGCAACATTCTGTGGTAATACTGCCAAGGTACTTTGTTGCATCCTAGCTTGCACCACTGAATATGTATTATACTAACATACTAAATTGCCAGCAGATTAGGCCCAGTGGTTATCAAGTCTGCTCAAGTTATAGCCTACAGTCCACTCACTGCGGCTACCCCCCTCTCCCTTTGTGACCCCCTGCAGACCCATTACATTCCCCGCACCAATCCACCCAGACAACATCCCTGTGTCTGTCCCACCCTCTCTTGAACCCACCCACTGTCTCCATCCCTACCAACTCCGACAGCAGTGAGTTCCAGTGTGCCACCACCCTCTCAGTGAAATAGTGATGCCTCATCTCCCCCTTAAACCTCCCCCCACCAATCTCAGGCTATGCCCCCTCATGGCTCTGTCCTTCCTCACCTAGAGCAGTCCATTTGAGCTGACCCAATTAATCCCCTTCAAATATTTAAAGACCTCTATCATGTCCCTCATCCCTCCTCTCCTCCAGGAAGTACATGTTCAAATGTCTTATTCTCTCCTCATCAGACAGGTCCTTCAGGCCATAAATCATCCTAGACCCTCTCCTCTGGACCCTCTCAAGAAGGACAACATCTCTTCTGAAGTATGGGTGCTAAAACTGCAAACAGTACTCCAGGTGCGGTCTAACCAGGCAGTTGTACAGGGGCAGTAGGACCTCTCTCCTCCTTGATGTTATCCCTCTGGCTATGCACCCCAGCATCCTATTCACCTTCACAGCTGCCCTCCTACACTGCTCAGAATTATTAATTTTGGCATCTATTGCCACCTCGAGATCCTTTTCTTCCCTGGAGGCTGCCAGCTTTACCCCTCTGACACTGTATTCATACCCGGGGTTCCTGGCCTCCAAGTGGAGTACACTGCACTTCTTGGCATTGAAACACAGCTGCCAAGTGAACAACCACCTTTCAAGTGTCTCCAAGTCCTCTTGTAGCATCCTACTCCCTTCTTCCGTGTCTACCACTATTCCCAATGTGGAGTCATCTGTGAACAGACTCAGCCTGCTCCTAACTCCAACCCTGATGTCTGAGATGAACACATTAAATAGGACCATCCCCAATACTGATCCATGGGTGACCCCACTAACAACCTTTCTGGGAGACAAGACCTCACCCCCAACTACCACCTGCTGGTGCCTATCCGTTAACCAATTCCCAATCCACCCTAGTATCTTCTCCCCTAACCCCAAGCTCCTCAGCTTCTCCAACAGTCCATGGTTCAGCAATGAATCAAAAGCCTTAGTGAAGTCTAGGTACAGGACATCTACCAGCTTCCCCTGGTCCAGAGACCCTTGGATCCAGTCGTAGAATTCAGCTAGGTTCATCTGACACGATCTACCCCGGACGAACCCATGCTGTCATTCATCTTGGAGACCATGGGCCTCAAAGAACTCCACTATGCCTTTAAGATAGTTTCCAGCAGTTTCCCCACTATGGATGTCAGTCTAATTGGTGTGTAGTTTCCTGACTCCTCCTGTGGACCGTCCTTGTGGAGCGGCACAACATGTGCCTCCCTCCAATCGCAGGGGATCCATTCAGTTTGAAGGGAGGAGCTGAATAAGTCCATTAGTGGTGTAGCCAGGACATCCAACATTTCCCTCAGTACCCTGGAGTGAATCCCATCTGGACCCGGAGCCTTATTGCATGTCAGTGATTGCAGAGCTTCTCTCACCCTCCCTAATGGTATCTTCCCATCCATGAGTGCCTCCTCCACCCCCTCCCTCATTCCACTAACCCCCTGTGGAGATGGTTCCTTCCCCTGCATTGTAAAGATCGAGCAGAAGTACTCATTAAGTACTTCCATTTGCTCCACCACTTCCTTGCCCCCCCTTTCTTTAACTTATCAATCTGCCCTCCCCCTGTCACTTTCCTCCCCTCCCTGATACATCTGAAAAATATCTGAAAAAACTCTTCTCCCCCTGCTTGATCCCCTGTACCAACCACAGCTTCTTATTTGTTATGGCTGCTCTCACTGTTTTTTATTGACTAGGAAAGGAGGGATTGACAATGTTGCCTATTTTCAGCCTTGTCCTAGGGGGATGGAAATACAGATGCAAGCCAACTAACACTGAACCAGATGAGCTGCTGGTGTTATTAGTCAGTGTGGGAAATTTGTCCAGGACACCGGGGTTATTCCCCTACTCTTGCTGCAGAGGGTGCTGCTGCTCTCACAAGCAAGATGGAGGAGCCAAGAGTGGACAGTGGTGGAGACACAACTGTTTGGATAGAGGAGCTGATCTCCCTCCCTATCCAGGTAAGTCAAGAGGCCTCTGATGTGAGTTTGCAACAAGATGTGGATGCTGTAATGTCTATGGATGAGGATGCTTAGGATCCTGACCATGCTGATACCACACTGTCTGTTAAGCTGCAGGAAAAGAAACTGCCCAAACTGGCTATATTGTTAGAGGTGGATACCTCTCTAGAACCAGAACATCGCAAGTTTGCAGAAGGTCAGTCAGGGTGCAGCCTGGAACTGCCACATGTAGCATTGCCTACAGTTTCTCAGTTGTCTTCTGGATTCTGCACAGCAGGAGAATCACCAATAACTATCCCTACATGGCTCAAGTCAAGAGCAGCTGATGTCCGTAAACTGATGGGCCTCAGAGGAGGTCAGAAGAACACTGCCTGTAGACCGAGTTTTAGTTCAGAATCCTGGTCCCTGGAGAAAGCCACACAGGCAGCTGGCTGGGTACTTTTCCAGGAGGAAATTATGGCTGCTGAATGTTTCCAAGCAGGAAATGACAGAGTGTATTGATGGCATGAGATAAAATGCACAGAAAACATCTGAACTGGGCAAATCAAAGGTGAAGGCTGAGGGTGACAGTGCTGACCTTTCAAGAAGTGAAACACAGCTTTGTGCTGATTCAAATCCATCACTGCAGGAACCAGGTGCTGTTACTCAACATTCTGCTAAAAACACAGGTACTATAACTTTGTCAGGCTTACCAAAAGAATACTCCTACTTCTGCTACATCTTTTCCAGTAGTTAACTCTGCACCTAAAAGCACCAACTCCTTGCCTAAGGATAATGTTCTATATATTCAAGGGGCCAGGTGAAAGGAGCTAGCAGCTCCTCTGGCAATCATTTTCACCTAGTCACTATACACAGGTGTGGTTCCAGAGGACTGGAGGAGGGTACATGTAGTCTCTCTTCACAAAAATGGTAGCAGGAAGGAGGCAGAAATTATAGGCTGGTCAGCCTCACCTCAGCAATGGGTAAGATCATGGAGGCACTGCTTAAAGAAAAGATAGTGGAACACCTGAAATCCAGGGTACACAGGATCTGAGGCAGCATAGATTCACAGCATGAAGATCATGTCAAACCAATCTGATAGATTTTTTTGACTGGGTTACGAAGGAGGAGAATCAGGTGGAAGCAGAGGATGTTGCCTACCTCGATTTCATCAAGGCCTTTGACACAGTCCCACATAAAAGGTTGATTAGCAAGATGGGTAGTCTAGGCATGGGCCACAATGTGGAAAACTGGATTAGAAACTGGTTAATGGACAGAAGGCAGAGGGTGGTGGTATGTGGGATCCAATAGGGGGGACCAGTGGGGTATCTCAGGGATCAGTCATTGGGCCAGTCCTGTTTAATGTCTTCATTAGTTCATTAGTGACATAGCAGAAGGGTTGTAGGTAAAGGTCTGCTTGTTTGTAGATGACACCAAGATCTGCAACAGGGTGGATACTCCAGATGGAGTGAAGAAAATGAGGAGGGACCTAGGGAAACTGGAAAAATGGTCTGAGGTGTGGCAACAGAAATTCAGTTCAAATTAGTGTAAACTAATGCACCTGGGATGCAGAAAAGCTGGAGAGAGCTATAGGATGGTGGGGAGTTGTTGGTGGTCACCAAAGAAGAAAGGGATCTGGGGGTTATCATTTCTGATGACCTAAAGGTGACTAAGCAGAGTACAAAGGCTGCATGAAAGGCCAGTGGCATGTTGGGGTGCATAGAGAGAGTTATCACTTGCAGAAGGAGGGAGGTGGTGATTCCACTGTATAAAACTCTGGTGAGGCCTCATCTGGAATACTGTTTACAGTTCTGGAGGCCGCATCTTCATAAGGATGTGGACAGGGTGGAGGCTGTCCAGAAAAGGGTGATAAAGATGAAACACAGCTTGCACCAGAAAACATATGAGGAGAGATTGAAAGACCTCAATATGTACTCACTGGAGGAAAGGAGGGACCAGGGAGACATGATAGAAACCTTCAAGTACCTTAAAGGCACAAACAAGGTACAAGGGGGTGACATATTTCAATATAGGAGAAGTACAAGAAGGAGGGGGAATATGAGATTGGAAGGTGGTAGGATAAGGGGATATGTGAGGAAGTTTTTCTTCACAGAAAGGATGGTGGATGCATGGAATAGTCTACCACAGGAGATGGTGGGAGCAGGCACAGTGGGGAGATTTAAATATGCATGGGACAGGCATAAGGGAACTCTAGAGGTGGGAATGAGAGGGGAAAGCCATTGACCAAGTGGGGTCAGAGGCCACTAATAAGGGTGGAGTTTAAGGGCTGACTAGATGGGCCTGGCGGTCCTTATCTGCTATCAGTTTCTATGTTTCTATGACAGTTTGCTTTCAGCTTAGGAACCCTCTAAGCCAGGAAACGATGGGGGAGGGGCCCAGGTACATCAGGACAGCAACAGTTTGTGGGCCTTCAGCTTCCAGGTCCCTGGGGCCCTATGCATATACAGGCATAAAGCCTATGCACCATATACTGTATCCATGGCATGTAAGCAGTCCTACATATCAGAGCTGTGTAGCAGGGGTCCCACAGTATTCACAGAAGGGGCACCCACCCCTTCCACAGTGGATCCCCGATCCATCCATGCAGCTATGCATGCAGACAGACCTGGGGAGTGGCCAAGAAACATTCCCACATTGTACCTTCCACTAAGGCATGGAGTGCTGGGAGATAGGGGTGCAGGCTATAGAAGTAGGGACCCTGCTAAAGTTACTGTGCACCCCCCCATGAACAGCTGGTCACAGAGTGACAGCTAACTCTCCCTGCCATGTGACCCCAGCCATACAGTCAAACAGAGAGGGCTGGGGAAAGCCCTTTGGGCACTCAACTGATAACTGTTGAATATCAGGATGTGTGATGTCCCACAATCCCCTGCTCAGCATGGAGAAAGGGATCTACTCTGGGTCCAGGATGGGCATCTGACTGGATGCCCTTCTGTGTCTGCTGGTCTACCCCCCATGCACCAATGCAATAGTGCGCAAGGTCATGGACAGGTCACATGTGGTGGTCAGCGGCTGTGAATGCCATGCCCTGTACATCTGTCTGGGGGTGTGGATGTACATGGGCCAGGTACATGTGTATTGTGCATACCCTGCCCACATTGGTGCATAGGCACTTATTTGGACTGGGGGTGGCATTTTAGGGTGCAGCTGAGGCATACTAAAATAGAGTTACAAAATCTCCGTTTTTATTTGGATAAGGACAAAGCCCCGTGTTTTAACCACAGGCACCCAAAAGCCTGCTTTAAGTGTGGTTTCCCTGAGTATCTTAGCAGTGCATTCGAAAAAATAAAGTACACCCTCAGTCTGGATTATGGCCACACAAGTAATTTATGCTCAAATGACCTAAGGTGCAGCCTATTCAAAGAAATAGGCCATTCATACTATCAATGTACCTGAGCCATGCACAATCAACAGGACAGATCAGAACAAGACAATATCTGGGTCGTGCTCAAAAGGCCAAGGCTGTGCATTCTCAGCTGGCCTGAGGGAAGACCAGACTCCCCAGAATTCCCCCTCCAACCTCCTCCATGGCCCAAGTGGAGGATGTTCCTATTCAGGATGATACTCAAACTGCTATACCAGATCCTACGCCCCTGGACTTTGGCATGCAGTTAGTTCCCCAATGGATGAAATCAGAAAGAAGAAAAAAAGTTCCTGTTTATTTTTCTAATTGTTAAAGTCCCTAGCAACATTGCTGGCACAGTATTCATGATGTAGGCAGGACAAGCTATGCTACATCTTTTGACTGACTGACATTTTATGTACATTTCTCATTTTTATGTCAGGAATATAGAAACAGAAACACAGAAAAAAAAGATTAAATAATATGAATAATATTAAAATTATAATATAATATTAATACTAGTAAACATATGAATAAGAATGTATGATTTCCATACTGTGTAAGTGTTTGTGTTCACCATAACAGATATAAGCTGCACAGTCGTGATAATAAAAATACAACACTAAACAAAATTATAAAAATGATTCATAGGTCCATGATGTCAGCTTGGGGGCAAGACAAAGGTAAACTAACTCTGGCCAGAGCCAACAGAGGTGCAGGACAGGAATCTGGGATACAAATATTGAAAATTGTTGTTTTACTATTTTACACCACATTTTCAACATAGCCTTATTATGACCCTGCTTTATGAAGAAGGGCAGAGAAAATGTTCCACTCCTGGCCCAAAGGTGATGTCATGCAGGGACTGCAAAATCAGCTTTCAGGGCACAAAAACACATTTTGGGCGGGAGCTGAAAAATCACAGCTGTCACATTTATGAGGTACTCTACAGAAATGGCTATGTTGAAAATTTGTGGTACCAGTATTGAATATTACCAAAGTTATGAGCCTGCATTTGTAAAATTCAACATTGCCTCATAACTTTGTTTTTGAAAAATATTTTTACACCAGATTTAAAACATATCCCTTTATGACCCCACCCCATGAATAAGGTCAGAGAAAATTTTCAGCTCCTGTCCAAAAGGTGATTTCAGGCAGGAACCGCAAAATTGCCTTTTGAGATGTAAAAAACATTTTGGCCAGGATTTGAAAACCGACAGTTGTCACATTCATGAGGTGCTGTAAAGACATAACTATATTGTACATTTGGGGTAAAAATATTGAACATTACCAAAGTTACAAGTCTGAGTTCACAAAATGCAATGTAGGCTCATAACTTTATTGTTTTTTAGTATTTTACACCAAATTTTCAAAATAGCTTCTTATGACCCGACCTCATGAATAAGGAGAACGTTTTCAGCTCCTGCCCGAAAGGTGATTTCTTGCAGGGACCCTGAAATCATCTTTCAGAACAGATTTGCCCAATGTCAGTGCCATTGTTCATGAGGCCAGATCCCACAAAAGGTTGAAACATTAGGCCAAAAATATACAAAAATGACCAAGTTATGCCACTAAGTTTAAAACCCCACTGAAATATATTGAACCGCATACCTGTTTCTTCAGCTTATGGTCTTTGAAGAGTGAAGACATGTTTGTGGTCCAGAGAGGATTACGGCATTGGATCCCTAATAGGTAAGTACTTGGGAGTTGTGGGGTGGTGGGTGCTGATTAGGAGGGTCAGTGCCAGGTAAGGAACAGCTGCAAAAGACACTGATGGCTGGTTTTCTTTTTACAGGTAAAAAAAGAAAGAAAAACCACGACCGAGGATTCCCAATTTTGACACTGAGGGATTGGGCACCCCAGTGTCACCGTTAAGTTTCTGGTGGTGGGGTGGGGTGGGGTGGTGGGTGCTGAGAGGGAGGGTTAAGTGGGTGAAGAAAAAAATATATAAAAAAGAAATGGGCCAATGGACACTGGGGAACTGGGGACCCCCAGTGTCACTGATATGTTTCTGGGGGGGGTGCTCAGAAGGAGGGCCAGAAGGGGAAAAATAAATATATATATATGTAACAGGTAGGGAACATGATTGCGACATGGGGGACTGAGCACCCCCACTGTCATTGCTATGCTTCTGGGGGGGGATGGGTGTTGAGAGGGAGGGTCAGGTGGGAGGCATAAGCATAATTTTAAACCTAAAAAAACAGCGGTCACAGCGGAACATGACATACTCTGCCATGACCAAGATGGCCACTGCTTTATACTGTGCAGGTGCTAACAGTTACACATGCACAATACAGTTTGGTGGCCATTTTGGACATGGCAGAGAGTGCCGTGTTCTGCTGTGACTGTCACAAAAGAAAAATAGTGCAGTGCGACTGCCAATGAAGACTGCTAGCGGAGTTCTACACAGACACAGAGGCGACCGTGTTGCAATTCCAACATGTTGTGTGGTCGAAAGGAATGTGCTGAATCCTTTTCTAAAAGCAAGAGATCCGCAGGGCTCCACCCACTGCAGCCCTAAAAAGGAGATAAGAGTAAATTTGGGATAATGAGGTACTGTAAACAGAAAATTTTATATGTGTTTTTTAGCCATTCCTCACCAGCTTTCTGTCCCCCTTTATCCACAGGTTGGAGCTCAATGCAGTGCTCAGCAACAAAGCCCTGTTGCAAGGGAAAGGGACTCCATGTGGAATCAGCACAGATACAGAACATGACTGTGCTATCCCATTAACTACCCCACCCCCATGTCCATCCCTAAATTTATAGGTTACTGGGGTCATGTGCCTGGTCATGTGCTATCCCTCAGTCAAGTTTCTAATGCCCTATTTTCCCATTTGTTTGTTTTGCTGGGTGACCACTAGGAGTCATTCCTGTGCATTTCAATCTCCCTCCTCCTTATTGTGAATTCTAATCCTTTCCTACTCTTCAAGTCCTGCTCTCCCTGTTTGCAAACCCCTATTCCACCACCGCTACACTCCCCCTCTCTATTTCTACACTCATCCCACCTGGGCTTTGACCCTCCAACCCTTCACACCCAAGTCAGGCACCCTTAACCACTACGCTACCTGCAGAGTACAATTTAACCTCTCCAGTAAGCCAGACTTATACCTCATGGGTGCTTACCCACAAGACTCCCTTGGTGCCTGCCCTACCTCTCACACCTGCTCCAATCCCACATCACCTTGGTTACTCCTAAGACCTGGTTGAGCATTTTTACCCTCCCCACCCACCTTCCACTATACCTGATTCCTTCACCTTGTTCAAACTCCCATCCAACAATGGGGCCCTATAAATATTTTGTTCCACTTGTCATACTAATAATGCTTGGTCACCCCTCTACTCTTGTAGGCCCAAAGCCCACACCTATCCCCTCTTTACCACCATTGTCCACCACAACACCGGCTACTGGTACTGTGTGTGCAGTTCCTATATACTTTCACATGATCACCAAATTTGACTGGTACACCACACACCTCTTCTACTCTCCAACTATACTTCTTATCTCTCACCTCTCCATGCCACTGTTGTTTACTAAAATTGGGAAGACCCCTAAATGTTTTACAAACACCCAGCTCAAATTGCTCAGGTACTTCTTAATCCATAATGCCCTATTACTACTGCTGTTGTCAGGTAATATACATCCCAACCCTGGGCCTCTGCAACAACCACACTGTGGTACTGGCAAATCCTAGGGTCTCAAGCTTGCCTTGATTAATATCCGAAGCCTCTTACCTAAGCTCGACCAATTACAAGTCTGGGTATTACAACACAAGCCTGACATTCTAGCAGTGGTTGAAACCTGGCTCTCCCCAAAAATACCTGATGCTGCCGTCGCCCTTGATGGATACACTCTATTTAGAGATGATCATCTCAGTAAATAAGGGTGTGGGTGTGCTATATACCTGTTAGACTCTCTTCAGGGTCATGCCCTTCCAAATATAAACTCTGGTAACAGTGCCCAGGCCCTTGCTGTCTAAATTGCCGTTGGTAATAATGGTAAGGCACTTACTGTCCTTTCTGTATACATCCCACTGCGGAACATAGCCAAGGGGTTCAACATGGTATTTGACTATATATTCAAGCTGCCCAGTCGATCTGAAGTAGTAGCACTAGGCAACTTTAACGTAAACTGGCTTGCACCTGAAACAGACCCCTACAAGGATGCAGCCACCACTATTGACCTCGCCCAGCTGGTTACTACCCCCACGAGAATCAATTATAGGACTGGTAATTGCTTACAGCTTGATTTAATATTCACCAACCACCCTGAGAGGATCATTGATGCAATGGCATTACCTGACTCTCTCAGTAACCACTTGCCGATCACCTGTCACTGGTCAAACAAATCTCCAAAGCACCCCATGAAGCCAGCCTATCAGCGTATCCTGAGACAAGGGCAGCTGGAGCAGTTTCAGGCCTACTTCCTACAGTGTGACTGGTCACCAATCGACACTGCAATAGGCATTGACAAAGCCTTGGATCACATTATCATCCTTTTTAAGACGGCATGCGATATCTTCACACACCATAGAAAATGAAAAATCAAAGGAGTCAACAACACCTGGATCACTACCTCCCTCCTAAACCTCATGGCCACTTGGGACCACCTTTGGCATGTAGCACATGCCACAGGTAAGCAAGGTGACTGGCAATGCTACAAGGCCACGAGGAACATCTGTACCAGCGAGATCTTTGCCAAAATCACCCACTCTCAAGGCATGTTCACTAATTCCTGAGGCAATAGTAAGAAATTCTGGGAGAATATCAAAAACCTCACTGGCAAACCCAACAAGTCCCCCCCCCCCACAATGCTTACTGTTAATGGTATGACCACTCAGGACCCCAAGGAAATTGCAGACACATTTAATGCTGCCTTTATAGACTTGAATGGTGTTCTCCCCCCTGGCTTCTTTAATAACCCATCCATCCTGGACAACTCTCTCTACACTGCCAGCACCTCTAACATCCCCCACTTTTACTTCAGATTAGTTACTCATAATGAAGAGAAAAAATACCTGCTGTGGGTACTTGGGAAATCTAGATTCAGCTCTGACTCCCTCAATTTGAAACTGCTCTACCTCACCTTAGATGCTGTCTTGACACCCCTCACCAAGATTCTAAACCTATCTCATTGCCTTGAGCAGTTCCCCCAGCAGTGGAAAGCAGCGGTGGTGACACCTGCTCAGAAGAATGGAGATAGAGCCTCGCACTTGAACTACCACCCAATCTCCTTGTTTCCTCCTCTCTCCAAAGCACTTGAGAGAATTGTATTCGATCAGTTAACTGAGTACCTAACCATCTATGGCATACATTGTCCTCAGAAGCATGGATTTAGGAAGGGGCATAGTACCACCACTGCCCTTCTAGTGTACACTGACTTCACACATAAAGTGTTCGATCATGGCACCTAATGGAATCAATCTACATTGATCTCACTAAGGCATTTGACATGGTGAATCATTTCCTCCTGCTTAAGCCACTACCTGCCCTCAGACTATCTCATGATGTTACATCCTGGTTGAAAAACTACCTTGAAGGCAGAATACAACAGGTAAAAATCCAAGATACCCTCTCTATCAGTCATCCCGTGCACTCTGGAGTCAGTCCCCAAAGGGTCAGTTCTGGGTCCCCTGCTATTTAGCCTCTTCCTTAACAACCATCCCTAAGTATGTTCAAGCAACCTGCTCCTGTACACGGATGATGCCGTGTTATACACAAATCAGCTTGATCCAATACCCCTTGCCAGTAGCCTACAATTCAGTTTCATGGCAGTTGAGGCCTGGTTTGCCCATCACAAGTTAATTATGAATTATAAAAAAACAAGGTGATGCTCTTTGCTAGTTCACATAATAAGAACAAAAATGCCCAATTATCCATCTCAAATAGCCTCTACACACCTCTTGAACAAGTCCACAGCTTTAAATACCTTGGTATAACACTTGACAGCACCTTATCTTACAATGAACATGTCAATATAATCTCTAAGTCTGTCAAAATAAGCTTAGGGCTTCTCTTCAGGCATAGTCACAGTATGACCTTGGAGGCACTGTGTCTAGCAGTTGCCCATTCAGTTCTCTCAATTATTGATTTTGGTCTTGCAATCTATGGCTCTGCCTAGGACACTACCCTCAGAATAATTAGTATCGCTTTAAACAAAGCCTACTGCCTGATCACTGGTGCTCACAGGCACACCAATACCTGTGACCTATATGTCTAATCCAACTGGTTGGACCTCCAGGGTAGGATCTTCTACCAGATTTGTCTGCTAGCAAAAACTATTAGCCTTGGGTTAACCCCAGCCGCAGCACAGCAGCTTCTTGTATGGGCACCTAACCACTGTGGTACAAGAAGTGCATCCAAACTCACCTACCAAGTGCCTTTCTGTCTGACTACACAAGCCCAGCAGGCTTTTATGTTTAGAGCTCCAAGCTGTCTGAATGGCCTACCCCCTAACATCCTGCATGAGCCCAAAATTGAACCATTTGAAAACAAACTCTGGCAATACCTCTCCAAGCGTACCAGCTGTGACTGCCCCACCTGATCTGTCACCCACTACCAATTTCTACCCTTACCTACACTGGCACTCACTCCCTCTCCTGACCCTCCTTCCTCTTTTCTTCCCACCTTCCCCAATCTCCTCCCCTTGTTACACCCTTCTCAATTTAACTACCTCTTCACTTTCTGTTTCTTTCATTACCTCCTCACCTGAATAGCAACCCCATGCTTTCGTAGCAACACTGGCCCAATTTACTATGGCATGGCCTCCCCTTAATCCATTCCCCCTATTTCCTCCCCACCTACTAAGTCAACTTCTGATAGCTCTGAATTCTTTGCAATAATTCCTGATACCTCTGGTAACCTGAGTTCTTTTTTTGTCTCTACCTCCAAGGTGGCTACTCCACCGATATGGCCATCTCAACCTAGCCTTTGACAATGTAATCGTACTGACTGCATATTATTACTTTTACCCACTGTCTATACCTGCTGTAATCATTATTGGTACTTATTGCAGCTTTTATGTGTGTATTTGTTATTGTATAACCAATCTGTTACCCTACCATGTAATGTCAAATTGTTGTAATTTTCATTCATGATGTGGAACCTTTGTGAATGAGTCTCTTGCTCAGAGGTGTTGTAATTCCAAGAAAGAAAGAAAGAAAGAAAGGAAGAAAGAAAATTTCCTAAAGTCTCTAGAAAATGACATAGTCACACATTCTATACAAAGCTTTTAATCAAGATAGCAAATACTATGAACCTAAAACTGCTTTATCCAAAACAATTATACAGTTCCCTGTCACAGTGAGCAGTAATTTGGATACACTGGTTACTGAATGTTGGTTTGCAAGCACTTTAGCCTTCATTACATCATACTGTAATATGAAACTGCAGCTACAAACTCTAGCTAGATGGCATTGTTAAATGATTTTAATATACCCTTCCTGCTTTTAGCACAAAAAATGATTAAAAATAACACTGTAATAATAAAAGTCGTCTATTTCAACTGTTATGTGTAGTAATATGGGGTAATTGAACAAATATTCAATGTCATGGTGTAGACCGAAAAAAACACTTTCAATAATAAATGAATAAAATAAAGGAAGCTGTATACTTTTTTATGTAAAGCTGGGTCGCAGAGTTTATTAACAAAATTCAAATGAAAAAATAGATTGGGTCATACTAGTTCACAGACAAAGTTATTTAATACAATTAACCAAAAAACTGAAACAAACATGAACATTCTAATTGTGTGCCTTATGTACCAATAGTTAAGTCAACAACCAATCACAATCACACAAAAAAATGACTAGAATATAACATCAAAACATTTGACAAAATAAAAGGCACATAAAAATACAAAACAGAAAAAAACAAAGTCAGCTAATTAACACACCCATCATCCTCTGTTGTGCTGCACTTCAGTTCGGAACAGAGTATAAAGTAAAATTCAAAATGAGTTGATACAAGGTCCTTTAATTGACTATTATCTTAATAAAAAACTTGACTTGTACCATGCCATTGTATGACACTGTAAATACAGGCTTACACAGTCATTACATTATTCCTCATATATCATACAAAATTATCCGTAAACACCTTCCCCATTCACTCAAAAGCTTTTAAAGTCATAAAACCCTGAATGTCAATTAAAATTCAGATACATTAAGGATAGTAAAATGAGAGTAAAACTCATTTACAATTGCATCCTGAAAAAATAAACTTTAGCATAACAATATGTTTACAGTAAGCTGCATAGCATAAAACAGGGCACAATATTCAAAAAATGGAGAAAGTGCAGCATAGCCATTTCTGCTGTGCTTAGCCCTGTGCACCACCCTGAGCAGTTCTATATGACTGAATATTGGTCCATGTCGGCACAGCACTAAATGACATTGCCCAACATGGACCAGGGGTGCATATGACCCACAGAGAATAGCACTGACTGAAATGGAGATAGTGTCATGTCCCCTGTGGGTTATTTTCAGCCCAATCATGCAAATAAGCCCACTGGGCATGCAAGATGCTAAGGGGCCATTTGCATGCCAATTATAGACTCATTAGCTGCAGCGCTGCAGACCCTAGTGCCATTTGCACAGTTCAAACAAGAGCCCTGGTGATCCAGTGGTGTCCCTGATCTCCCAGTCTCCCATTCCCATTAATATTACAATGCCCTGATATCCAGTGGTGCCTCACACCCCTGATCATCCATTCCCTATCATATTATAATACCCTGGTGGTCCAATGGTTCTTCCCAACCCCGATCACCTGTTCCGTATCTGTTCCCTATTCCCAGCTGTTTCTACAGTGCACATGCTCACAGACAGCATAATCATATGGTGGCTGGCCACAGAGGTGAGAGGAGGGCTGTGCCAGTAACCATCCATAGCTGTGAGGTGCACAGGACACTGGGGTAAGGGGGCATAAGGGGAAGTGACATAAGAGTAGGCAGGTCCAGTGGGGAGGAGGCTATTTGTGGGGGAACCACTGGACCACCAAAGTGTTCTGTACTATGATATACTGGGGGATTGGGGATGGGGAAACCACTGGACCATCAGGGAATTTTAGCAGTAACAGAAATGGGTGATCGGGGGGGGGATCCACTGGACCACCAAGTATTATAACATGATAGGGAATGGGCAATCGAAGGGTGGGGGGACAACTGAACACCAGGGAGTTCTGTACTGAGATATGCTGGGAGATGGGGGCATCTTGGCACAGGGGTGGTTAGTTGTAGTATAGTCATCTTGTCTTCTGGGGTGGGGGCATGGGCTTAGCATCCAGTTAACAGGAAGTTTTTGGCGGTGGTAAACATTGCCACTTGGTGGGCTGTTTACTGCTGCCCCAAACTTTTGAATATGCTACTGTACCGTGTGTTAATATGCATGAGGGGACCCCCTCATTTGAATAGGCAAAGCATGTATGTTACTGCCTTGGTGCTGTCACATTTGGTGGGGTGCTCCCTCTGAATATGGCCCCAACTAGAGCACTAGCAAAAATTAACCATGTTAGTGCAGGAACTAACCTTTGAATATTGGACCACAATGACATCAAAAAAGCCTCCTAATCAAGAACTTGATACATACCATGGCATTATAGCTAACCTAGTCATTACATTATTGCATCTAATGTTAAGGTGCCAACGTCCCTCATTTGTTAAAGATATAAAGGACTCCATTTCAAAAGAGGAATGATCCTGCAAAACCTAGTTGAATCATGAGAAACTGAAATAAATGGGCAGAAAGTTTGAAGCCCATCTGAGATGCTAAACAGCTTAGCGATTCATTGACCCTACTTTGGGCCCCCAAAACTGGGGAGTTATCGCTAAGTGCCATATTGGATGGCATGATTAACGATTCGCTAACCTGTTTGCAACTTGCCTAATCCAAGCCAGTGCACCTATGCACAGCAGCTAATAGCGCCTTTTATACAATGGGTTTAAAAATAATACAAAAATGATTGGTCAAAAGGAGTCACATGGCCATGCAGCGATACTCCTCGCTGCATGGCTGGTACTATTTCCAGAATGACATCACCTCTGCAGACCCGTGACATCACCACAGTATCATTCCATACTCCACTGTTAAACACAAACTAAACAGAATCTTGACAGCTGACTAGCCTGAGCAGTAAAAGACACTCTATCATGTACTCAGTTCCTGAAGTAAATTTTGAAATACTTACCAGAGAAGACTTCGTTTCAGATGCAGAAAGGACGCTTCAGCAGGAATAGAAAGCCAGAGAACCACCTGCAAAGAAAGAAAAAACAGAAACTTCAAAAAAAGTGAGTAGACACCTCATGTTAACAGAAGATCACATGAATGAGATAGAAGAAAATGTCCATGAAATAAATACAAAAAAAGCACACTGTGGGTCATGAAAATTTATTTTGACTGGATACATGAAAGAAACCAGCAAACTGACTGAAAAACAATTGGTGAAAACAACCTGTCAGAAGTGTTAAGACAGTTTTATGCCTCAATCAGAAACGCAATGGGGAAAGAGTACACGGTGTCAAGTTTCATTTCCCTCAGAGCAGGCATAAATAGACACTTGAATAGCCTTACAGTAGGCAAAAACTTTAGTATTGTAACAGGGACTGCCTTTAAACAGTCTAACAACGTTTTCAACAGCATTGTGAAAAGGTACAGAAAAGCTGGCAAAGACAAGACCCCACATTACCCACAAATCACCAGGCCCCGATTTAGAACTGCTTCGTATCTTACCCATCCTGTCACTAGACACACCCACAGGACTAGTTCGTAAACTCCAGGTTGATATCCAGTTACATTTGGCCCGAAGAGGAAGGGTGGGATTATGACAGTTAAAGCAAGAATCATTTACAATTCAAACAGATGAAAATGGGTTTGAATATGTGTCTCTGTCATTCAGTGAAGAGACCAAAAAACCATAAAGATGCTAGAAACCCAACCAGAGATTCACAAATGGGTTTCATATTTGCCCACCCCACAGATCCTCTGTGCCCTGTATCATCTTTTAAAAAATACATTTCTAAATGTCCGCCCGATACAAGGGCCTTTTACCTCCACACCAGGAGAATCTCGGCACCACAACAAGTTGCAGAGCAGTTGTGATACAGCAGCTCCCCCATGGGAGGTTTTTCTCTGGTTGTAATGAGCAAAACATTGCTTATAACAGATATTGTGAAGTTTTTATGGGCATTTATCGTGCTTTTTTTGGGGGGGGGGGAATGCAGAGCTGGTGAGAAGATTTGGCATAGGTAGAAGTAAGATATATGAGCTACAGAGATTAAATTCCTTATAAAGTAACTCTCCCACAAGCTGCATAAAATGTTATTAGTAAATTAATTACACTAAAAGGAAATTATTTTATATTTCAGTAAAATTCTTACAGTAAAATTGCCTTTGTTCTTACTGTCCTACCACCTCAACATACAGCCAATAGAGTTACCTTCTTCTTCTTCTTCTTACCTTCTGCAATACATTTCCTTAAAAACATTCATGTTCCCTAACAGTTAAATAACTTTAAACAAACAGAATACTGAAGCATATGTGCTAGGCAGCATTCTGAGTAATCTATGAAGTTTCATAATAGGTTCTCATTCACTCTGAGCCCCTGCTCACACTCATAGACACACCTAACACATAGGCTCCACCTCCTCTGGATATAATGGACACTGGATGTAAGGGACGAATGTTGTGTGCCAGATGCATCTGTCATAAGAGGCTTGCACTGTATCAGCTTATCTACACAAGCTGTGACAGAGTGGGAGTATCCATGTCTCTGCCAGTAGATCAGTGGCAACTAATGGATGGCCTGATGATTCTCAGGCCATTTGAGCATGCAGCGCAGGCAATAATTGAGGACACTGACTGTACTTCTAAGGGTACTGAGGCAGGCTGTTCTAAATGTGCAGCTGCAGCTGGAGACAGATGGTAATTCTAGCAGTTGTGCCCTGATGGAAGACATGCTCTATGTGTTGGACTGCAGTACATATATTTCAGACAGCCTTCAGTTTGTCAAGTTTGGGATTGCATCCATGCTGGACCCATGGTTTAAACATAGCCTTGCATCTTTCCTTGAATGTGGCTAGGATCAGGTGCAGAACTTTACTGAGCTTTTAATAAGTGGGTATGTGGTGCACATATGCTAAAAAACAATTATCAAAAGCACAACTGAGACAGTGTTGCTATGACTGCACAAGCTGTTGAGCAGGTTGAGCTGGAAAAATTGGCAGAAAAAGAGGAGGTGGCAGATGAGGATGCAGGATTGCTTGTAGCTGAAAGAATGGTAAATGCCTATTTGACAGACAATACATACCTTGCCATAAATGAGGACCCTCTGTTGCACAGGAGTGGCAAGGTTACTGACTGGCCAGCAGAGATATCAGTAGCCATGAAATATTTGAGTTGCCTTCCCCCCAGGTGTCAATGTTGAGCATGTCTTTAGTTTAGAAGGGGCCATCATGAGGGACAAGTGCACTAATTTGTTACCCCAAAGCATTGTAGCAGTCATGGAATGTCTGTTCCGCTACTGTACCTCATTGCTGTGGTTCATCTGGTGGGAGGTCCAGCAGACACAGGCACATAGGAGGTCAAACACTGTGAAATAATAAAATAGTAGACATGAGACTATTATAAGCATCCTAAGGAGTAAGCTAAAGGGGGGAGTAATTGCCTACATTCCACACACTGTACATAGTCTGAAACAAATTATAGGGTGCCTGGCACCAGTATTTAGCAAGTAGCCATATATATATATATATATATAGTGTGGTATGGCCTTATTGCCTTCTTATTCCCCCTGTCAGCCAGCATTCCTTTTTAGTGCAACTACCCCCCTCCTAGCTCCCTCCCTCCTTCCCCGTGGCAACCCTCCTGGGGGCCTCTACCCTAGCAAGGATGCCCCCCCCGCCCCCCTCATGTGTCTTTGCCCTCCTCTCCTCTCCTCTCTCTGTCCTCCACTGTGTCTTTGCCATCCTCTCCTCCTTCTGTCCCCCACTGTCTCCTAGCCCATATATGATGAATTGCCTGTATATGTATACAGCCCTCATTATCTAAGTCTTGCTCCAGTCACCTAATGATCTCGTACTTAAGAATAGTCTGTTTCAATGTCTGCTGTGTTATGAAATGATGTTGAATACTATAAATTAATGTGTCCTCTGTGCCCAGAACCATCTTGCAAATGAGCTTGCTCAATGATGTAACTTCCTGGTTAAATAAAGTTTGATTGATTGACTGATTGTTAGCCAAGGGCTAGTAAGTTGGTCGCCATCACTAGCATACACCCTGGTGGTCTAGTAGTGCTGCAGAGAACAAGCCTGGAGCCTGGAGTGTTATGGCCATGTGCCATCATTTAAATAGTATTTGCAGTCATGTAAATAATTTAATATAATAGCACAAGAATTTATTTAATGGAGCAATTGCTCATATTGCAGATGCAGAGTGGCAGCTGTGCAGTGTTAGGTGACAGTGAGAGAAAAGGAGATGAGCTCAGCGGGTTCTGTGAAACCAATACCATGCTACTCAGGAGGGTGGGTCCAGAGCAAGGATGCCAACTTGGGGACCATGAACCACTACTGTGGTCACGAAGCAGGCTGCAGCTTATAAGGGAACCAAAGACAGCATGTTGCTCTCAGAGACCAGACTGCCAGTGCATTAAGCAAGCACACTTAGATGGTGCCAGGTTAATAAATATAGGGACTGGCTGCAAAAATATAAAAAAAAACCCTGAGGGGATAGGGAGCTCAAGAGACACTGCCTCACAGAAAATGGCGGTGGACTCTGCAAATGGGCATCATCTTAGGCAGCAGCAGGCTACTCCGAAGTATCAGAATAAGCACAGCAAACACTCGAGGAAAGCACAGAAATTTATATAAAGAAACAGAAGTCACAGTGGTCTAGACTGCAATCTAAGGAACACAGGCATATGTTTATTTTACCCCAGATATGCTTATTTATAAAAATGGAGCTAAGCAAAGCAGTGTTTGAGAGTATGATACAGCAAGATTTTAAACTGCAGAAAATGTGCAACCTTTTTTTACTAAAGACCATGACTCAGCCCGTTTTTATCAGAATCACACCAAACCTGGAACAGAGACAGATTACAAGGTCAGCTATCAAAACTTACATTTTATTGATTTTCTCAAATAAAAATACAAGTATGTGTGCCATGAGTTGATTCAGAGACCAGTAATAATATCATGCAATGAAAAGAGTTTGTAAAACTCTGGATATTGTCGCCTTATTTGGAAGGGACACGAAATGTACTAATACAAATATATATAACCATAAGCCATCATCTGCCAATAATGAGGGCATTTCATCATAATGGGAGACTTAAATCGAGAAATGTACCATTCAATATTAGTTAAGAGTGATGAACAACTTGTGTTAAGCTCCAACACAGACACCGTATATTAGAAATTCCCAAATGTAATGAAACAAACCAGCCCCCAATAACTTGAGATATAGAACCTGCAAGGCAGACTTAATAAAACAGAAAACTAACATTGGATATGCAACATTTAAATTTACAGCAGTCACTATGAATATACTGAAACAATTTCTGAGTTGAGACTTCACACTCTGTAATTTAGTCACTTGTAGAAAGATCCGCTGCACAGAGAAAAACTCATCACTTCATGGAAATCAGAAGAAAGAAAAGCATGCCATTATCTTATGCAACCACATCTTGAGACATCTGTGGCAGGAAATAACTTGTGAGCAATAATGGAAGAGATGAAGACTGGCTCTTCTGAGGGCTCTGGAGTGGGGAGATGCCATCTTTGCCGTATTAGCATAGCCATATGCAGAGTAAATCCCACTACATAACACACCCATTTCAACATTTTCATACACCGGGGTTCGGTGTGCACATATATGGATCCCAACCAAACAGAAGAGAGAAAGAAATAAGTGACTTAGGCCCTGTCCATACTGCTCTTCTTTTTTCAAAACGTTTTTCAAAATGTTTTGTGTTCCATGTTAGAGCATAGTTGTCAGTGCTTTCACACGGCGATCCAACACTGTGCTTGCCCGCTTCAGTTCCCAGACATGCTTGCGACAGTACCACAAAGCACTGCAGACACTGCAGTGCATGCTGGCATACTCGCAAATGGGCATGGTAACAGATCCTGTTAAAAGTAACATTGCTGAATTTAGATCATTGTGAGGTCTGAGATGTAAGTAAATTATCCCCTTTTCTTTTGGGCAACATTAAAAAAGCCACGGAAGTTGGCAGAGGTTGCCTTAAACTGTGTTACAGCATGGTTCGCATCCACACTACTGCTAACATGGTTTAAGGCAACCATTTTGGTCTGTAACCATGCTAAAAACCTGCTCTAATCAGATTTCTAGTATGGTTTTTAAACATGATTTGTAGGATGATTTTACCATGCTACAATGTGGATGCAAATCGTGTTTGCCGTTCTTGTAACGTTACAGACTGTCAATAACATTACAAGGACACAAGTGTGGACAGGGCTTTAGTGATTTGAACCCAGGCTGCCCAGAATACTATTCCAGTTGTGCTACCAGCCCCACTACCAAGGCAACTGGAAACCTGGGACTCCTAGAAGCACATTACTCTTTCTCTAATGCACTTATTTCTTTCTCTCTTCTGTTTGGGCCCCTTTTAACATGCAACTAAATTAAACATTTCACTACATAACTGTGGGGTGGGAGGACAAACAACTGCATTGAGTGCCAAATAAGAGTTACATTTAGTGTCTTTATAGGCATCACACCCTGCCACTATGCACCCTCACCCTCAGTCCTTACCCAAGATACAGCTATTCCTTACACAGTCAGTTTTCTTCTGTGTCCAATGCATCTTCCCTGGTCCCAAACTCTCTCTTGATGCAGACTGCCAATTTCCCAGATTTTTGGGGGTCAGTGTGTGTAAATGTTTTCCCCCCCAATGACAATCTTTAGCCTCACTGGCAGCATAAACAGATGCTGCAATCCCAGCTACCATAATTGTTTTCTGACACTATCAAAGGATTTCCTTTTCATTTATTTATTTATTTAGTTAGTTTTTGTTTACTGGATAAGTGCACTAGAAAAGAATGTTGCCTATTTTCAGGCACGGCCCGGGAGATAGTTACAGACAATGGAATGATGTACAGACAGGAATACACTGGGCATATCACATAATTTAAGCAAAATTTGAACAACAAAGCAGTGTTTACAAGTGGAACAAAGATAGTTACAATGGCAAGAGGAACAAAATAATACAATAATTATGTGCACTAGACAAGAAAGTTAACTATTTTCAGGCAGCAGCCAGGGAGGGTTGCATGTGGCGGTACAAGCAGGAGTACAGTAACCATGTCATAAGTGATTTATGCAGAAATGGGTCAACAAGACAATTTATACCATGGTTCAAAATACAGTTTGATACAATATTGAGGAGACAGTACTCAGGCAGGTGGCACAAGTGCAGATATGGGAGTAAGTGCCATTAAGTGGAGCAGGTATAGCAACTAGTTGGGAAGCTCAAAGAGTGGCAGAGCAGGAGCAAATGTCAGAGTCCCTAAGGAATGAGCAAAGACCCTTTTTAAATTCATGGTGGGATTTGGAGAGTTTGACATTTAGAGGGAGGGAGTTCCAGGTTTTCGGGGCAGATATTGCAAAGGAAAATTCCCCTATTTTTGTGGAACATCTAGAAATTTCTAGAGGAGATTGTTCAGAAGATCTCAGGGGGTGAGCCTGAGTGAGATGGTTTAATATAGAGGAAAGGGACTCAGGAGCTCCAGTTCTGACGATGTTATCAATCAAACAGCCAGCAGTATGGAGCCAATATGCGGACAAGGAAAGCCAGCCAAGTCAAGAGTAGACTTGGCAGCGATGAGTTAGTCTGGCCTCAGAGAGTGCAAATTGGCATATGCTATTGTAGCATGTGCTCCATTTTTGGAAAACTCCCTTGCTTGCATCTAAATAGGCCATAGAGTCATATGTAAGACAAGGATGGAGTATTCCTTGAGATATAGCAAGCCTGACAGAAAAATTGAGGGAGGACCTGATTTTCTAGGCCAGCCCCAGTTTTATGTTAACGGCCTTACAGGTGGCTGCAATGTGAAGGCTGAAATCAAGAGATGGGTCAAGTGTAACCCCAAGATACCTGAAATAATTGACCATCACCAAGGGCAAGCCATCCAGACCAAGGATTGCAAGGGCCAAGGTACAGGATTTGATTTTAGTTGAGGAGCCAAAAACCATGGCCACAGTTTTCTTAGTGTTTAGAAATAGCTTGTTTAGTAGCAGCCATGCTTGTAGACAGTCAAAATCAGATTGAAGGTTGCCATTTATGGAGGGCAAGTCTTTAGCACTTGAGTAAAGAACCATATCATCCACATAGAAGATCCAAGAGGAGAAACAGGGCAGTGTGGGCAGATTGTTAATAAAAAGAGTGAAAAGGAAGGTGTCAAGGACTGATACCTGGGGGCCTCTGACAAGGGTGGGGGTGAGATCAGAGACCGCAGTTTCTATTTGAACGAATTGGTTTCTTCCCGAAAGGTAGGTCTCAAACCATGAGGTGGCATCCTGGGAGAAGCCAAGCGAGGACAACTTGGATAGCAGTAGTGGGTGATCTACAAGAACGAATGCCTTTGTGAGGTCTATGAATACAACCTTGTGAAAATGCCCTTATCAACTGCCATTAAGATGTCATTAGAGAATTGAATTAGCGCGGTTGTTGTACTATGCCCTGCTCAGAAACCATGCTGAGCAGGGGATAGGAGCTTGTTTAGATAGAGATATTCTGTGACCTGGGTGGCCACAACCTTCTCAAGTAGTTTGTTAAGAGTAGAGAGGATGGCAATCGGTCGGTAATTGTCCATGTTTTTAGTGTCCCCTTTCTTATGTGCAGGACCACTCAAGCGATTTTCTATAGAGTTGGCATCATCTTGGTTATAATGGATAAGTTACATATTCTCACAATTAGGGCAGCAAGGGTAGGGGATGCAGATTTGATGAACTTAGGCAATAAACCATCAGGCCCTGCAGATCCATGGGCTAGGATAGTTTTAAGAAGTCACAGCACCTCTGCAGAAGTGACCGTCCTTAGGTTAAAGGGTGTTTGGGTAGGCACATCGTTACAATCAGCGAGTACAGGGGACTTACCAGAATTTTTCAGGTACACAGAGAGGTCCGAGAAATGGGCATTAAGAGCGTTTACAATCGTGCATAACTTGTTGCAGCTGGCATCATTCAGTGTCATTTCAGTTATACTGTAGATGGCTTGGGCCCTTGGTCCATAACATTTTTATATGGTTCCAAAACCCCCTGGCATCCCTTGTAGAGGACTGGAGAAGTTTATTACAATAGCCCCTTTTGGCCTCCCATATATCTTTTTTACAGCCATTCCTCAGAGTTCTATACCTATCCCAGTCTGCCATTAGTTGAGACTTCTTACCAGAGGCCCAGGCCTTATCCCGTCTTCTCACAGAAGTCAGGAGATCATTATGCAACCATCTAGTTACAGATCCCCATATGCTCCTCCTCTTTAGGGGTACATGTAAGTCCTGAAGAGTAAGTAGCTAGTTATCAGGTAGTCAAGGGTTGTCTCGACATCCTCTGTAAGATAGATTGGAGACCAGTCTATGCTTCTCAAGTCAGATTGTATCGCGACTAAGTTTAGTTTACAGAAATCTTGAAACTGCATACTTTTCATTCTGGTTTAGTGGCAGAGGTCAGGGAAAAGTCAAACTTGCTGCCCTGCCAATCCAGTATCTCTGCCCTGTGCACTACCTGTAACACGCCATACCATTCTGAACCATCCACCAGGACCACCATTATGGTCCATGCCAGGGGAGATCATCACCCATGGAGTTGTGGGGGGTAATACAGTAAGCTTTTTTAATAGTTATGTCATCGGTATGTAATACATCCACTAGTCATTGCTGTATGAAGATTTTTGCAATCTCCCCCTTCCTCTGTTCCTCTGGCAGACACACCATCCTTATATTGGATGCATAGGCTTGATTCTCAGGGTGTTTCAGCCTAAGCCAGAGCACCAACTTTTCTTTAACCAGTCCCACTGCAGTTGTTAAGGCTTTGTCTGCAGTGTTACTTGCAATTTTAGCCTCTTCCTGCACGCTGGTCACTTTGGCATCTAAGACCATGGGCCCAATTCTCATAAGGATTTGAATGTCACAAGTCCCGAGTGCACTGAATGCCTGGTGCATGGGACTTGTGGAATTCCCTGAGCGGCAATCAGGATTCTCAGTCCCCAAGCCCCCTGTGTACCACAAGCAGAGAGTTAGACCAGCGTTTGCTGGTCTAACTTTGCCAATCTTTTTACGGGGTTTGCGCCAAGTATTTGGCATAAGCCACCATAACGAGGGTAACATGTCACAAAGGTGTGCGACCTAAGAGAATCAGGCACATTGTACGCCAAAGTGTTGGGGCAGCACAGGGTTTGATGCAGGGCTTGTGAAAGCCCAATGTCAACCTTCGAGAATTGAGCCCCATAACTTTTCTGACTAGTGACTCTAATTTAGCATCCACCTGCTTAATTGCCTATAGAAGAGCAGCACTGTTAGGTTGTGCAGGATCAATATTGATGGCTGATGATGTTTAATCTTCACTCCTAAAGGCCTTCTCTTTCAGATGGAATCTTTCCCCAGTGTTTCCTCCACTAGTATTTCTCCCCATCTTGCTGTGTAAAGTATTAATTTGCTGCAAATTAAATGCTCCAAGGCCTGCCCGATGGTGCTGAGGATTGAGGCACTGGACGCCTTACCTCATGCCACGCCGGTGACCCAGTTTGGGAACAACCTCGGGTCGTCAGAGAGCCAGCATGGTGGGGAGGAAGGGAGCAGGACTGAGCAGCTGAAGGCAGCTCTCCTCTCCCAGGCAGGTTGTCACCTTCCCCCCCCCATAGTTCTGCTTCCACTGGATGAAGGCACAATGGGTGGCATAGGCAGCAGGAGGTGGCAATGTAGTGGTAGAGTGCCCCAGGGCATAGTGTGCACATGCCTTCACATGCACATGCATGTCCGGGGCAAGGCGATGGAGAGAAAATCGGGAAAAAAGCCAACAAAAATCTACAGAAGAAACAAAAGGTTTTTTAAGTATCTGCAGCAAAAACTAGTCAATTTTAAGGTAAAGTCCATTTTTTTAAATGAAAACGGTTGCAGTTTATAAGGAGAATCCAAACCTCTGGGTCTGTATGTTAACTACATTTTTTAATCTATGTCTTAAACAAAGATTTATTCCCCATTCATAAAAAAGGCTTACTCTATGAACTTGGTAGTTTTTTCCCAATCACTTTACTGGATTCTTTGTCTAAATCTTTTCAAAAATTCTTCTAGACAGATTGACCAAGTGGTTACAGAATAATAAAACACTTTTACAATTTCAAGTGAGCTTTAGAGCTGAATTCTCAACAATAGTCCCTCTTGAGGATCCCACCATCTTTATCCTCATGCATTTATTGGAAAAATACACAACACTAACAAAATAAACTGATGCACTCTATTTGTGGAGTTTTCCTTAACTTTCAACTCAATAAATAGAAATATTTTATGCAATAGTATGGTAAATATGGAGATAGACCATTCACCTATGGTTCCTGTATTACAATTATACTAAGATACAAAAACCTTTCAGTGCAGGCAGAGGAGCTAAACAAATATGCCTTCTCATACCAATTTCTTTTTAATATATATGTTAACTCACTGCTGCAGTTGGATGCATAGTACCAATTTGATGCACCAAAAATAAAAAAATCACTGTTGTCATCTTTTGCCATATCCTGATGACATGGTCCTTCTTTTGTTATTTTATACTGGTCTTCAAGGAAAAATTAAAAGTTTCAATTAGATTGTAATGCACTAGAAATGAAAACTAACCTTAGCAAAAAAACTAAGCTTTTATTTTTGGCAATACTAAAAGAAATATCTTATTTGTCATGGGCAAAGACAAAACTGAAACTGCTAAAGAATATGCATATTTAGGAGTTACATTCATGAATAATTGAAAATGGCATCGACACATCAAAATACAAACCAGTAAGGCAAGACAATTGGCAAATGCATTATTAAAAGTTTAATTATAACTATGGCAGAAATACCTTGAACACAGCATTAGTGGCAGGAGAGACGACAATAAGGCATGGCACTGAAGACTGGGGTTGTAAACATTTAAGTAATATAGAAACACCACTACTGTTATAGGGGCACAACAGCACCCCTATGGTTAGGGTGGCTGGTGAGTTCTATGTTAAACTCAATTTTTTGTTCGTTGCTTGTAGAAAGATGGTTTTACAGATTTACATGAAATGCTCAGGATTGTTGTCTGTGGCAGAATCCACTTTCAGAAATTGAAAGTCTCATGTAAATAGTTCAGTATTTGTAGAGATATTAAAGTGTGAAAAAGATGTAATTTTGCTATTGATTTCAATGGTGTGTGTTTTTTTCCTGAATTTTTCCTCTCGTCTAGATAAAAAACTGTAAATCTTTAAATTGTGAAATTTTGCATGGTTGTGTATGTTGGTGGGGAAGAATTTCCTATGGGGGGTTTGATATTTGAGAGTTTTGTAGTTTTAGAGATATTTACATTAAAAAAATGGGGGTTCGACCATTACCGTGCAATTTGGAAAACAGTGCTTTGAGTTAACGTACAGCATGCACAGTGGATTAATAATGGACTCAGTTTAAAACATTGGTTAGGAATATTAAGGAAAAGCTTAGAAAAATATGATTTTACTTTCTTAGAATGATACATATCAGCATCAAATAAAAAACTATGTCAAAAATAAAATACATAACTTTTGGAATAATTTGGAGTTGGAAGAAATTACTACCACAAAATACTCAAAATGGTTTGTGGCTAATACTTTTACATTCAAGTACAAATATTATCTGGATGTTTTACAACACCCTGATTTACGAAAAACATTTCTGAGAGCCAAAATAGAGATGCTAGACAGTAACATATTAAGATCCAGATACAGTATATATATATTCTAGAATCAAACTGTTACCGTGAGAATAGTGGAACTGAAGATCTTAACCACATCTTGTGGCACTGTGAGTGGTATAAAAAACAAAGAGATTATTGGTTAAGTCTCTTTATCAATCAAAACAATATAACACATGTAGATGAGCTCATAACATTATTGATGCTAACAGAAGATGAGTGGACTATAAAGAGACTTGCAACTTATCTATGTATTACTAAAAAATAAGGAAGCGCAAAGTCAATACATTAAAACCATGATTTAATTAAGCAATAAGGCATGACAGGGGTGTGTGTTATCATGTAATAACGTCACTCCTGGAGTGGGTTGAAGCACAAGGCAAAGTTGAGTGCTTCCACCACCCCAGGAGTGACGCTACTACATGATAACACACACACTGGAGTGCCTTATTGCTATTACACAATGGCTTGTTGTTATACAAAATAAAAAACATTTAAAAAAATGTTTTTAGTAGATTTTTAGTGGGGCAGTATATTTTTGTTTCTTAAGAAAAGATGTGTGAAAAGAATATCATCATCCATACAATGATGTTATTGTGTAATAACATCACTGTCTCAGGCATACACTGACCAATCGGAGACCAGGATTCTTAAGTGCCATCGAGTAATCACCCTCAGCCCATTTTGACTTTAATAGAAATTTGCTTTCTTTTTTCTTCTTCAACTTCACTAGAATTTAAATAATAAAAACATACAATGTGTTTAAGAGTTTGATCAGCACTATGTGAATTTGTGACACTGACATTACAAATACATAATTACATTTTTATTATCTATTTATTGTACTGTATTTTTGTATTTTATGTACCCAAGCATTTATTATACTGTATTTTATGTTTTCTATGCATGTACTTAAACATTGGAAAGACTATTATAGTCGCACAATAAAAACTTCATACTGTACTGTACTGCTCTGAGTTAATGTACAGCACACACAGAAGAGTTTCAATGCACGTTTAGAGGCGATCATATTTTGTACAGATTTGCTCTCATGTGGAGAAAAATTTGTAAGTTTTTAAATTACAAAACTTGGTCTGTGTTTGTAGCTTGGTTACAAAGGATTTCCAAGGGTGGAGGGAAGTTTGAAATCTGTGCAGTTTTTCATAGCAGATTAGCATTTGTGTTGGCTCATATTGATGAAGGATGCATTATTTTAGCCTTAGGGCAGGTGCAGACCCTATAGACTATTCACCATCATTCTGAAATTAAGACTTTTTTTTATCTGATTCAGCCTATTGAAACTACAACTGCCCTAATGGTAAACTAATGTACCTTTCATCATTAGTAGACAAGTAAAATGCTAATCTCATATGAGTCTGTGTTCATAACTAAGCTGACAGCTCATAACAACACTGAATCCAGATTTTTTTTTTTAAGTATTTTAATTTCAGAATGATGGTGAATAGCCTATAGAGTCTGCACCTGCTCTAATGCTAAAATAATGCATCCTTCATCAGTAGTAGCCAATACAAATACTAATCTGATATGTGACTAGGTTCCCAACTGAGCTGATGAAATGTTGAGGTGTATGTCACTGAGTACTATGATGTCAGATGGGATATCAAGTACCACATCAGATATGAGTTCAGACACTGAGAACAGTTCTCAGAAACAGTTGTCTGTATATTACAGAGAAC
Source organism: Neoceratodus forsteri (assembly GCA_016271365.2). Taxonomy (NCBI): domain Eukaryota; kingdom Metazoa; phylum Chordata; order Ceratodontiformes; family Ceratodontidae; genus Neoceratodus; species Neoceratodus forsteri. Next base: position 1,010,139,889 of record CM028129.1, on the reverse strand, counting down.
TATTTCCTAGAATTGTTCCTGATGTCTGAAGTCATATCTGATATCCTATGATATTGTATCTGATTTCATAAGTAAAGGTGCTGGCACAATGGCAAGCATTGAACATTTGTGGTAGGGTCTTCCTTGGGGTTGTCAACCCTAATGCCAACCCCATTCCCTGAACAAATAATGTTAGAAGTGATGTCCTATCTTCACGCAAAGAAGACCCCATCACTGATTCTCCAAGACTCCGGAGACCCAAAACCCTAATGTTTTTTTTTCCCTTTGCTGCTTGGGGATGGGGTGGGGAGTTAAGGTTGGAAACCCTAATGCCACATTCCCTGATTTTCTTGGTATAAAGTTGAACCCTAACTGGTGCATTAACATAGTTTTTACAAAGAATTTTATTGCAGGTCCCTCTTGAGGATCCCACCATTATCATCAACAGCCATGGTAAGGGCTGAGTTAGGAAGGCTAGATCTACACGTACAGATGGAACTTAAATGAATAACATATTTACTAAGAATCATTTATAATATTTATAATAAATTACAGTTTGAATGTCTGCAGGAAAAATGGCCCTTGCCAAGTCTGAACAGATACTCTGAATGGTTAAAAGTGTATCTTTTAAAAATAAACTTACACCACTTATTGACAGATATTTGAAGGAAATTAAATATCTCTCTGTCATATAAGACTAGAACAAAAAATAAACTTTTTGAAAACGCACACATGGGGGCATGCATAAAATAAGAGATCTGAGGTGTACCTCATGGTTTAAAACAAAATCTCACATGATATTGAAGATTTCCTTTAACTCCCAATTCACCCTGGCACTAGGCAAGTTATTACATTAGCAATAGTTGAACTTCTCACTTTGAAATAGTAGGTATTTTAAAGAACCAATAATAGCGGTAACACACCAAATGAGACTTTAGAATGTCCATGAAAAATGAGCTATGTTGGAACTTTATGTCATGTAACAATTCAATGTAATTTATATAAAGATCTAAGAACTTGTTGCATCAATAAGTTCTTGGGACTTTACTACAACTCGTTATGATGTCTTGTTCATATTATTGCATCCTATGTCTAAAGAGGATGCAAAAATCACTGCTAAAATTAATTCAGCTGTAATAAAAAAGTATTTGTCAATGCTGCTTGCTTGCTTGTATGTATGTATTGCTGTGCCAATGTTGAGGATGAATCTAAGGATGTCAGAAATACATATGATGAAATTTTAGGCCAGTTACCAAATACTGATGCTGTATAGGCTGTGGTCAGCTAAATGGTGCAGGTTCATGTCTGCTTACCTACATCCCCATACACCAAAAGCCCACCCACTACCACATAAACCAAAGTATGAACCAAGTTATAGGTAACTGGAACTCCACCCATTCTTTCAAGTAATTTTTGATTGTATTATATGGTATCTATCTTAGAACTAATCCCTGTGGCACCCACTAGTGTGACAACTTTGCACCTTGGATAGCCATCATAAACTGTCATCCTTTGCAGGCTTTGAAAACAAACACAAAATAAAAGTGCCTGAATTGATGGGCACAGAAAATCATTTATAAGGTATCAATGACCTCTTTAATCAAAATTTTGCAGCATAAAACCCACTAACAACACATCCATAAAATCCCTAAGGACCCAATCCTCAAAATACTTTGTGAGTGCAGACAGCTGCTAAAATAGGAGCATTACCCCCGCCACTCATCGGGGTACTCCAAAGCATCCCAGAACCTCAACCCACACCCATTGAGAGGTGTTCCCTACTTGAACTCACAGCTCTTGGTAGTTAATGGCATCCTCAGCTCTAGGTATGCCAGCCTTTGGATACACAGAGGGGCATGAAGAGTACACAGGGTGGTAATGAATGGTAACCCCTACACACTCCATGCCAGTGGTACTGGTGTGCCTCAGGGACCCACACAGGCCCATGATTCTTGTCACTCAGCCCTACAGAACAGCATGGGTGCCTGCAAGAGTGTCCTCAGTCTGGAAAATAGGTCGGCAACTCAACAGTAACTGTCCTAAACAAACAAAAAAAACTCTTTACAATGTCCCTGCAGTTATCATCATTATCATTTTACTTTCTGCAATACTAATCAGCAAATATATTTGCAGCTCTAATTGTTAAATTACACAAGTGTACAACACAACAAATTGCTGTTTGAAGGCTATATAAATGGTCTGCACACTCACTTTCACTTTCCACCTCAGTCTTGAAAGAATTAGTTAGCAGCACAAATAAAAACATGCTTAGCACAAAATATAAATATGAGTTAATACCATCATCCTCTGAATCTGACTCACTGGTGCATAATCCAAGATCTTGAGTCTAAATTTGAATGAATGTGCTGATGATATGCACAACATTCATTCAGATTTAGATTTTTCTTTATGCTGTACATCACCAGAAAGAAAGTAAAATGTCTTAGTTTACACTAGAAGCCCGGCAGAAGCCCAGGGGAGACTTTAAAAATGCTGCCCCATGTTTCAAAAATTGCACGCATTAGCTCATACTGCCTATGCCTGCCGACACCCACTTATGAAGGATATTCCTTTTGTCAGTGGACAAATACGGACAACAACTTTGTACTGCACACATTTTGTCACCCATCTTACGATAACAGGATCACATCTTTTTAAAGAAGCAAATATGTTGAACTTTATTCAAATATACCCACAGCATACTCCTTTTATTACTGGCAAAAAAAACTTTTGAACACAAAGAGAGATTTTTATTGTTGTCAAAATTATGACTTACATTTTCCAGCTCCAGCAAAATAGCCAGAAATTATTTGACAGTACTATTAGGATATGCACAATACAAAAAGCATAGGTGTTACCAACAGTGCATGTAAAACTCCTGAAGGTGACACTGTGTAACCCCTACCCTGTCCTCCAGTCCTTGAATCTGATGACTTACCTTCAGTTGGAAATGCAAACAGGGCAGCAATGTATAACAAGCATTTGTCAATGCCGAACGTTTGCTGCTGGTTTATACCTCTTTTTGGTTTTTAATTGTGACCTCAACTTTTGAAGATACTTGTTTTAGGATTCATCTTATAGTCATGACATGTACCATTTATGGTATATTGGCTGAAACGTCATTTTGCACCAGAGGCACGAAAACACATCTCTTATAGAATAAAAAAATAAATAACGTCACGTTTATGAGGTTTTGTGTAAAAATAGCTATATTGAAAGCCTGGAGTCAAAATATTCAAAATTAGCAAAGTTATGCATGAACGCCATATAGAACTGGTACACACAGTACCACTTTTACCATAATCCCCCCTCTCCATTACCAAAAAAGAAAACAGTTGTGCTGTTTAAACTTATAGTGCTAACACACTGTATGCTCAGCACTACTGACACACCTTTCCGGTACCATCCTCACTTGCTCAATGTGGCTTCACCCCCACTCCACTAACCGCAACTAGTCCCCCTCCCCCAACATGCACCACGACGGAAAACTTTACTGTGTCAGTTTTACTACATTTTCATGTTATTACCAACAACAACAAAAAAGTTGTTCTGTTTAAACTCAGTATTAGCATGTCACTTGCTCAGCGCGACTCACACAACTTTGAAAGTACCTCCCTTTCCCGTGCGATGTGGTTATACCCCATTCCACCAACCACAACACAGAAACTTCCTAATTGATTCCCCCCCCGTTATTTATAACACAAAACTCACCCTATCTGACAGCCATCACACTTTAACATCCCTCAGCTGCCATACCCGATTGCGCTGCATCGTTCAGCTGCCATGACTGCTGTCATACAACTCCATTTCAACTGCATTACTTCTCCGTTCCTGGTCACGGTTAAAGAAAGAAATAAAAAACAAATGGAGCACCAGCGAGTGAGATGGGATGGGATGATGACTGAAAAAGCAGGAGAGGGGCATGGGTTAAAGACACAGCAGTAATCTGTGACAAGTAAAACAACTCATTATAAACACTGCAGTGCCCTCTGCTGCCAAGTATACTAGTAGAGGGACTATTTTACCCACAAAATGACTTTAAATTGACTTGCAGTCATTTTTTTATATCTACATTTTTTTCAAATAGTGCATAAAAATGTTACATATAACCCATTTTAAAAGTGCAATAATACCCTCCAGGGTGAGTGGTATTGGGCTATGCTGGACCTTCCACAGGCTATAAGGCCACCCCTGGGTGGTCCGGTATAGCCAAATACCTCCCACCCTGTTGGATATCATTGCTTGTTTAATAAATCCTTGTAGACTATGCATCCTACACACAAACACATACACACACTCAAACAACCACCTGTGGCAACTGTTGAGCATAGTATATATCCTACCTAACAGCTAGCAAACTTTCATGGAATAAAAAAATAGTTGTGGTATGAGATTGGCCTAGTGGCACGAAGGGCTAAGGCGCTGTGGGAAGGCATGCTGATTTGGCACTTGGCTGCCACCAAGTGGAGGCCTGGGGTAGCACAGGAAGTTTGAACAACATCGAAGGGGGTGGCTGCAGTTCCATAGCATGTGTTCACCACTATGCGTGTACGGTTACATGCCGCCACAGCAGTGAATCCAAGGGGAGAAAATGGAAAAATGGTCAACACAGGTTTCATAAAGAAAACCAAAAATCCAAATTCAGGTGTCACTCGGGTCTCTCCTTTAAAGAATTGTAAGCAAACAAGCCAGTAGATAATTCGTGTGTCTTTATTTTCGCAAGGAGTACCAACAACAATGGACTCCCTCACCCAGGTTTCATAAAGCCCTGCTCACCTACATCCGTCCCCTGCCACCACCTGGACCATCAAGCCAATTCTGTATGTGAGTCACCAGGATTGGGGAGGATGGCACTCCCCTTCCCAGCTCCACCATGTGGGGGACATCAGGTTCAGTGGTTATAGGGGAAGTGAGTACCAACAGTGGGGATGAAAACAGAGCTAAGGCCCCGCCTGCATCAAGTGCTGCGGTATGTGTCACCTTAATAAACACACACACACACACTTACACGCATGTACAGTAATAGGGGCAGCTGCACCATTAAAGTAAACCCAACAAGTATAAGTAATACATAGATGGTCTCTTACCTGGGTACTGGGATCCTGAGATAGGAGCCTTGAAGGATGACATCCATCAGACCTGTAAAGTAAAATATAGGGAAAGGGGTCACAAAGAATCTGTAGTTCTTATGGAGTAAATAGGAAGGATAGGACAGGATAGATGTAGAGTAATACTTATCTGATGGGGGAGGAGACAGCATCCTGTCAGACCAGTTAAGGAGAAAAATAGGTTCATATGGAGAAAATACAGTAGCAAGAGCAGAGACAGAGAGAGAAAAAAGGGTATCGGACAGCATACGAGTTAAAAAGGGGAGCTTTAGATAAAAAGTTACAGTCAGGGTAAAGCAGGAGGGTAGAGATATAGAGAATGAGATAGAGATATGGAGGAAGAAATAAAATCAATAAACAGGAAAAGAGAAGCAAAAGTGTTATGGGGGAGGCACAGCACAACTACTTATCACCCCCCCCCCAAGATGTCCTAGTGGCCAGTAAAGTTGCAGCCCAGCTGTCATGCAGAAGACCCTAATTCAGAAGTAAGTCCAGGAAGTCACTTCTGAAGGCCATGATTGAGACAGCTGCAGCTCGGCAGTGCATCTCGATTGGAAAGCTTTGGTGGCTCACTCTGCCACCAGGGCCAGGAAGCTTGCTGCACAGGGGACACTGCAGATGTGCACAGCCATTACAGGCACTCATTACTGCCAGGGATGGAGGGAGGAAATTAAAGGGGGAGAAGAAACCCGACAGCCTTCTGAATGACAACCAGGTTTGACCTGACCTGGGTATATTCCTGCATCGATGAGCTACGGAAAAAAGTAGTAGCCCAGGTGGTCTACTGGGACTCTTCTGGACCAGTGGCATTATTAAAATAATTGAGAACTCGTGGTCAGGGGGTCTAGAGTTGTCCCAGGGAGGTCAGAGGCTTCTACAACACTCTTGGTGGTCTTGTTTCCCTGGTGGCCAGTGGCTAATATATTTTTTAACTTTATTTTTATTAATTTCATGTCAAAATATTAAATATTTGTATCAACAGTCAGGCAGTTCATATGGAAATGCTTTTTATTAGCAAGTCCAACATTTTAACAGTAACAGACCATAAGCACCCCTGTAAAATGTTACAACACTTGGGGCTAATATATTTAAACTAATTAAGAATCTCTTCCCTGGAGTCTGGTGGCATTGGGGGAGGGTGGTCACAGAACCTCGATGTTATTTTGTCAGACAGCAAGGAGGTGGATTGTGAAGAAGAGGACAAGCTGGGGCTGCTACTGCAGGTATGTAACCCCTCACCCCTGCCTTTTTTGCAAAATGACAGGTGGCATGCTGTTGAAGCTGACAGCAGTACCAGGTAGGGACTGGGTTCAGGGAGGATAAGGTTACTCGGCACAGGGGGCCTAGGTTTGGCTACTCTGCACAGGGGCACCCAAGTAAATCCGAACACAGGAAGCAATAACTGTAATGTTCAGAACCAGGAATAGGATTCTACAGTGTGGCTTTTATTCACATCCAAGCTGAACAAACAAAGCATAGATGGACCCCCACGGGGCTACATTCCTGGTAATGCAGATTAGAGACAATAGAACACTTCTTTACTATTTCCAGCCCTCAGGCTCTGAATCCACCAGGCACACAGCCTGGACTTGCACGCAGTTTTGGGTACACAGCCCGACTTGTACACTACTCGGGTTTTCGCCACTGGCCCGGCTCCCCCGCCGGCCACTTGATCCATGGTCCATTTTGGGAAATGAACCAGTTTTCCTGTTGTGGCTCCCCAAACCACCTTAGAGCCTTCAACTCCTAGAGGGAATTTTCCTTCCAATCCCACATCTGGGTACTTCCCTCATCACTGGCCAAGTGCATGAGGCAAAGTAGAAATCCACAGAGCAAATCCGTAGAGGTGGACCTGGTCACTAAAGATGGGGGTCTCCCACCTCCAGCCCCACAATCCATACCCGCCATTTCTCTGGAAACTAAACAACTCTTTCTTAAAGCTTGGCAATGTAGATCACTGGGTAGACGTATGTCACATCTCCTCTACATGTCTTTTGACTTCCCATAAGTGCTGGACTTGAACATACTTTTACTTTTTGGCTAAGCCTATTACTCTAGGCCTCCCACTATTTCAGTAGTCCAATCCCCACTATCACACAAGTACCAGGGTGAAAAACATAGGCCCTTTAGGAAGAGCAGAAACTCACCCTCCGGTTGCAGGTGCCCCACAGGCAATTCACAAATCTTCTTGTTTCACAAAAACTCTGAAACAAATATGCAGCTTCTCCACTAGTAGCAGAACCAGGGGGTTGCCCCAGGAATATGCAGGAAATCCCTTTCCTGCCCCCATCCCCGGAGGGAGGGAGGGGGCACTGAGACCCGAATCAGCAGTCTCCACCACTTACAGACTGCTTCTGTGTCTCTCTTAAGGTGGAAACACACACCTTTTGTCTAACTGTAGCCCTATGTCAGGGCTGAGGCTCCAAGAGCCTACACAGAGCTGCTGTGCTGCTCCCTCAGCAAGCTCCAAACACCAACTGGCCTACAGACTACTGTTCAAACCTCCCAGCATTCTATTCCAACTCCCTGCTGCAGATCCCATTGTGGCTCATGCAGCTGCGACAGTTCTATGGTGATGCCATCCCTCAGTCTCAGCTGAGACTGAGAACAGAGTGAGACAGTGTGAAACCCATTTAACTGGAGTTTCACAAGCTGCCTTCCCTGCCTACCACTAGGTCTTACTGGGATTCTAGTAACCCCGTGTAACAAGGGGGTTACACTGCGCCCTTGACCAGGAAAATTACTGTCCATAGTCATTGTTTACCTGGCTTTAGGCCATCCCACCCTATGTGCTACCTGCGGAGGGGGGTGATCAGGCCCCCTCCTACCATGTGCGAGCACAGGCAGGCAACACTAAGGGCCTAGAGGCCTTTAGCTGACATATCAGCCTCTACACTACCCATTCACTATGGCCACCTAGTGGCTCTGGTAGAACTGTCCAGAGCATAGCCCTAATAGATCAGCACTGCGGTCACTATGGCCATTCAGGACCACAGCCTGTCTATCCCACCTAACCCTCTAGGGAAAATCTGTCTGCCTTTGTCTTGACACTCAAAAACAAAAACAACCTGGGGACCTCCCCGACCTTGGGCAACCTGCCACCACACACCACGAATAATACCACACTTTATATTACTGCCTCCTCCCTACACCCACAACCACACCTGTGGAAGGAAAAGGGTTAATACAGTAACAACAACAATAACAACACCACAGTACTTTAAATCACTACACACTAAAGTACTAGTGAGGAACTCCGATGAGCCCCTCCTCCTCTTCTTGTCTTCCCTTCTATCTTCTCCAGGAACACCTGCAAGAAAAAAAAAGACAACACACACTCCTAATCTGCATACACAGTCTACCTAAACCCCTGCCATCAAAACACTGAAGAATCCCAAAAAGATTTTTTTTTTTTTAGAAAAGGTAGAAAAACAGTATATACATTAGAAAACAATGACATTATTTACAATACACTTTTGGGGGGATGGAGTGCACTAAAAGTCAAAACTAGTGACCACAATGCCCGAAGGCTAGTCCAATAAAGAGTCTTTCCTGGGCCGGAGCCCAGTGAAGCACAGTTCTAACAGGCCAAAGTCCCGAAGGGGAGAGTCTTTGAGGACAGTTCACACATTTTGAAGTCTGCTAGTGTAGGGTGTGTACTGCAATGTCATAAAGATAGAAAAGTTCGGACTTACCAGCACCTTGTAGAATGGAAAATTCTGAACCGACCTGCACCTCTGACGAAGACTCTCCCTGGCAACATTTCTTCCGATACAGCTGGGAAGACATCTTCCGGGAACCACAGGAGGGCACATCTGGGAACTGCTGGGTTGATGTCATCTCTGGAGATGGAACCTTAGAACAGGAACAAAAAGAAAACAGCTGGTCCGATGTCATCCGATTACCAGGCGATGGCTCAGGATACAGCTGGGTTGGTGTCCTCTCTGGATCTGAAGTCATCTGGTGGGCCAGTCGATGGATTCTGGAAAGGCCAGTACACTGTAGAACTGATGAATGTGGGGCACCTGAGTCCTGGATGTCCATACTGGTGAATCAATAAAGGCACTTCACAGTCTGGTGTGGTAGTATTGACTACCACTGCTAAACTTTCCATTTAGTAGGCACGGGCACATTTTCTGGGAGGTCCTTGCACTGGGGCCAATGGTGCGGGGTCAGGAGCTTGAATTATTCCCGTCTGGGCGCACATAATTCACACAGTGGAGATTTCACGTCCTCTCCATCCACTATTCTCACTCTGTCCATAAACAGTGTCCTGCCTCTCTTCCACTGGGTATATTTCTCGTGAAACAGTCTGTTCTTCACATGCTTGTTTGCCCCAGGATGCACACCTTTCATTGCTTCGGCCCAGATCCAGGATTTCCTGCTGTTCTCAATCTCCTCCCAGACTTTCCGAGGAAAGGTAGGAAAGGTCATACCATAGATCTCATTCGCCTTCCTATGAACCAGTCTGTCCTCTTTACTAGCTTTGGTCAACCTGAGACCGCTGGCCTGGCTTGGGGGTGGCCAGTCCTGGTTCTGCCAGCTACGCATCCTTAACGAGATTAAAAACGGATCCCTGACTTCCTCTTCTTGCATAGCCAAGGCAGTGGCATCACCACTCTCTTCCATACATTCCTCCGAGGCAAGATCTTGAGGCTGTGTACCCGTTCTTTTTTCACAAGGCCACATAGGTTCCCCCTCATCTTCCTCTTCACTGAGAATCTGAGCCCAGGAGTGAGCAGTCATCCTCACTCCTGAGACTATCCACTCATCACTAGGCGCGGAGGTCAACACCTCCCACTCAAAGGCCTCCCGCATCTCATCTTCTCCTATGAGACTTGGGCTAGCCCCCCCCCCCCAGGGGTCTACTGATGCTTTATCCGAACTTTCCTTCAGGGATCCAGCATCCGAAACTTCAACTTCTGGTTCCGTCTCTAACTCTGCACCTCTAGCTTTGTGCCACACTCCCAAGAGGTCTTCTTCCACAGGCTCCGCCTGGTGCTGTGCTGCCAACTGCAGATTCCTGAACCTTTTGTCCATGTGGGAGCTAAACGAATTTGAGCGCTTTATACAAGCTTATATTTTCTAGGCATCCAGCACAGTGAGGAATAATGAAGACGTCCCTTCCAGCTCTCAAGCATATTTGACACACATGCACTGGAAACCGGGAATCGCCACATGAGGAGGCAGTTGTCCTCCATAGCACCACTTTTCAATATCCCTCAGTCTATTCACTGTTGCTGTTACTGCAACCCGGGCATGATCCAGATAGTGAGCTGGTCCTGAGGCCATAACTGCAGAAAAACAAAACAAAGCTTCACTATAACTGAAAGTCCCACTTTACTGAACACTCTTTAGTTTTAAAATGGCTCCTCTGCTGTGTTTTACTTTACTACCCCACCCTGTAATGGCCGGCTTGTAACACTCCATAATGCATCAACATTCAGAAATTGAGTCCATACTGCACACCGATTACACACTACTGATAACTTTTGCTCAAACTGCACAAACTTGCACTGTTCTTGTTCTAAACACATTTACATGATTTTCCATGGACTTTTCACTTGCTGGAAACATTTCTTTGACTCACTGTCCCTTAAAGCTTCAGGTTTTTAAGCACAGGATTGCCTGTAAAACTAGTGCTGCACATTTGGCTACAACTCACAGTCTCTCTCTGGCTTTAAACTTTAAACTGATGCTGAACTCATTACTATGCATGCAGTCAATGGCTTAGAAGACTTGCACTTGTTGGCAGGACTTGACACAGTCGTTACTTGCAAAGCGACTACACTGCTGCACACATATTTTGCTGGCATAGGGCAGAAAATCACTGTTTGAGCAATTTCACTGTTTGTACTTACTGTTATCAGTAGCTGTTTGCTGCGATGGGGAAAAACGGCCTGCAGCCAGTTCTTGGAGGCCTCAGAACAGAACGGGCGGGCAGTCCTGCCGATTGTCTCCTTGACCACCACATTTGCAATTCAGATGATCGATTAGCGGGTTGAGCCCGATTTTGAACAAGCAAGTCTATTTTTAGAAGGTTTACAGTGTTTTTAACACTCCGCGACGCTCCTCCACTAGCCAGTACACGCACTCCACTCACACTCCCTCTCAAATGCTGGGGCAGTCACTGTAGAGCTGGCTGAGGGGCGGGACTGATTGCAGCCTTACCAATCACATGACGCCATGCAAATGAGCCTCTTCTTCCTCGCGAGTGCTCTTCTCTCTCATGGCGATTGCCGAGCAGGCAAATTTAAACTGCAGAAAGCAACTTTTTTTTTTTTCAATTGACTTCATGGCGGGAGCCCATTTCAGCCATTTAACACAGCTATTACACCTGCAAGTCTCTCAGTTCATTCAGAAAGCATTTCCAATGTCCAGGGCACAATTTTTCTGTTGCTACCCCTAGTCTTCCACACTTTTCTTTACCACAGTTCATTTTAAAAGCATTTCCAAAGCATTTCCAATGTCCAGGGCACAATTTTCCTGTTGCTACCCCTAGTCTGCCACACTTTTCTTTACCACAGTTCATTTTTAAAAGCATTTCCAACATCCAGGGCACAATTTTCCTGTTGCTACCCCTAGTCTTCCACACTTTTCTTTACCACAGTTCATTTTAAAAGCAGGCAAAAACGCTGTAAACAATTGATGCAGGACAAGGGCACACTCTTTGACTTTACTGCTCCTTGGTAAACAGTTGGCATTTTAAACAGCAGCATAAGATACACAGCACACAGCAACACACTAGTTAAATTGCTTCAGCTTTTTGGGCTACCCACTGCCAGATAGCCAAAATGCTAGCCCCTTGCCCGAGCACCTTCCTCCCAGAATTAAATCCAAAGTGGTGCCTCCATTTTTGTAACCCTAACCCCTGCCTTTTTGCAAAATGACAGGTGGCATGCTGTTGAAGCTGACAGCAGTACCTGGTGGGGACTGGGTTCGGGAGGATAAGGTTACTCGGCACTGGGGGCCTAGGTTTGGCTACTCTGCACAGGGGCACCCAAGTAAATCCGAACACAGGAAGCAATAACTGTAATGTTCAGAACCAGGAATGGGATTCTACAGTGTGGCTTTTATTCACATCCAAGCTGAACAAACAAAGCATAGATGGACCCCCACGGGGCTACATTCCTGGTAATGCAGATTAGAGACAACAGAACACTTCTTTACTATTTCCAGCCCTCAGGCTCTGAACCCACCAGGCACACAGCCCGGACGTGCACGCAGCTTTGGGTACACGGCCTGACTTGTACACTACTCGGGTTTTCCCACTGGCCCGGCTCCCCCGCCAGCCACTTGATCCATGGTCCATTTTGGGAAATGAACCAGTTTTCCTGTTGTGGCTCCCCAAACCACCTTAGAGCCTTCGACTCCTAGAGGGAATTTTCCTTCCAATCCCACATCTGGGTACTTCCCTCATCACTGGCCAAATGCATGAGGCAAAGTAGAAATCCACAGAGCAAATCCGTAGAGGTGGACCTGGTCACTAAAGATGGGGGGTCTCCCACCTCCAGCTCCCACAATCCATACCCGGCCATTTCTCTGGAAACTAAACAACTCTTTTCTTAAAGCTTGGCAATGTAGATCACTGGATTGACGTATGTCACATCTCCTCTACATGTCTTTTGACTTCCCATATGTGCTGGACTTGAACATACTTTTACTTTTTGGTTAAGCCTATTACTCTAGGCCTCCCACTATTTCAGTAGTCCAATCCCCACTATCACACAAGTCCCAGGGTGAAAAACATAGGCCCTTTAGGAAGAGCAGAAACTCACCTTCCGGTTGCAGGTGCCCCACAGGCAATTCACAAATCTTCTTGTTTCACAAAAACTCTGGAACAAATAGGCAGCTTCTCCACTAGTTGCAGAACCAGGGGGTTGCCCCAGGAATATGCAGGAAATCCCTTTCCTGCCCCCATCCCCGGAGGGAGGGAGGGGGCACTGAGACCCGAATCAGCGGTCTCCATCACTTACAGACTGCTTCTGTGTCTCTCTTAAGGTGGAAACACACACCTTTTGTCTAACCGTAGCCCTATGTCAGGGCTGAGGCTCCAAGAGCCTACACAGAGCTGCTGTGCTGCTCCCTCAGCAAGCTCCAAACACCAACTGACCTACAGACTACTGTTCAAACCTCCCAACATTCTATTCCAACTCCCTGCTGCAGATTCCATTGTGGCTCATGCAGCTGCGACAGTTCTATGGTGATGTCATCCCTCAGTCTCAGCTGAGACTGAGAACAGAGTGAGACAGTGTGAAACCCATTTAACTGGAGTTTCACAAGCTGCCTTCCCTGCCTACCACTAGGTCTTACTGGGATTCTAGTAACCCCGGCTAACAAGGGGGTTACAGGTAGCTTCAGCGACTGCCCTAAAAGTGACAGTGCAACTGGGCACATTCTAATCCAGCACCTACGGAGATCAGGCTACGGCCTACTCCTGCAGATGGGAGAGGCAGAGACAGGAGCTTGTTAAGAGATGGAGGAGGCCAGATTAAGAATGCCTCCCTTCACCCACCTGACATACCGTTCCAGCAGCAAGAGGACAAGCTGGGGCTGCTACTGCAGGTAGCAGTAGCAACTGCGATTGGGCGCTTTTTACTCCAGTCCCTATGGAGATCAGGCTGTGGTCTGCTCTCTGTGGGTGGGAGATGGGGAGACAGGAGCTTGTTAAGACATGGAGGAGGCCAGATTAAGAATGCCTCCCTCCACCCACCCGAACTATTGCTCCAGCAGCAAGTGTAATTGCACTGAGGGGCTTGGAAGCAGGACAGACCTTGGGAGGCTGCCACAGGTGGAACTGCACCCAAGACCATTAGAAGCTCCCAGTCGGGAGCTGAAGGTGCACTAGGTAGCTGGGGGGTGTTTTAATACTGGTCCATGGGGGGGGGTCGATGACACCAGCCATGGGGGCTTCTGATATAGATCCATGGGGGGGCAATGATGCCAACCATGGGGGTTTTTGATACAGGCACAGGGGTGGTGTCTAAAACCCCATAGGCTAAGTTTTCAAGTGATACCTTCATGGTGATTCCAGGACATAATCCCAACCTGGTTTCGTCTATTTGTACTGCTAACCTGGTGGTGGTATTTCTTTGCTTCTGTGTTGCTGGAATGTAGTGTCGTTCCCTGCTCTGCTGCTTTAAAGTGAGAGGCAAGAACAGGGCAAGCAATCACAAGGAAGTATTCAAAATCAGCAAACAAAGCAAAAAAATAAAAGAAGTGGTCAGGAACTAAGTGATAGAGTTAGAAGAGGACTATAGTTAAAGAAAGGAAATAAAAAACGGAACTGCAGAAGTCAGGCACACGACAGAGATCTGTAGGGGGACAATAGTAAAGTGATGAATTCCGGGACGACGAAAGACCCAAAATAAAAAAATGGAACTCCAGGCACTGGAAAGAGATCTGTGGGGGAAAAGTAACATGATTATGCACCCCATTTACATGGCCATGCACCAAAATACACCCTTTTAGCCTTAGTTAATTAAACAGAAGGAAACCTGCAGGGGTTAACAGAACACTGAGATGACTGACTTGCACCACTCCCTTCTCACTTGCAACCTCATATCTATACTGGTAACTGGTGTTGAAAGTCGATCAGCTGCTAGCTGGCCGGCTTCATGCAACTCAAAGGACCGAAGCCTTCTCTGATTGGAGCAGCTTCTTTCAATAAAGTACACAAAGTTGCTGCCCAGCAAGCAGCGAGTTGTGTCACGGCCACAGTAGACCATGTAGACCGTCGAGCCCCCTGCAGTTTCAACTACAATGGGTTCAGCAGTGACACCCCCTGAAATCCCCTTGTACTTGTCCCAAAATGATTGGTGTGCAAGCGCAGCAAACATAAAAATAGCAGTTTCAGAACAATGCTAGGATTTGCTCTCGCTCTGCTCTCCCAGTGCCACAACTGACCACACTGCTATGTAGCCAAAAGTTTCAGATCCATGCACTCTAATCATTAGAGGCAGTTTCTCCTCTAAGGCACAGCTGCTGAAAACTGATTTTTCTCCAATTCCACCAGCACTGAGTCTGGGTCAAACAAACACTACTGCCACTGCCGTACTGCTGGAGTCACGATCGCTGGTGGTTTGTCAATGTCCTCCAACTGGAATAAACTAAGGAGTGAAAGGGTTAAACAGAGTCTCTTTCTATTAAAACTATGGTGCTGGGTTTGAAAAGCCCATGGACCCCCCCATATCAATAGGAACCTGATGTTTTCATCAGTTACTGGTCACACCCCCAATTCTTCCCGATCACCTACTACCTCCACCCCACCCCTCCTCTATGTAGCACTGAAAATAGGGGCTTAGGGTCCATTGAGCCTGCAAGCAGTTAACAAAACAAAGGAGAAGGCTTGGCAGAAGACCAGGGGAAACTTTAAAAATGCTACATCATCTTTCAAAAATTGTACACATTAGCTTAAACTGCTTACGCCTGCCGACGCCCACTTATGAAGGATATTTTCAAAACACATTGGCTAGTTTCAAACCTACTGCATGTAGGTTTACGGCTGGAATAGGATGCTGCTGCATGATGGGTTACTTTCAAGGTATGGCGCAGTGAAACAAACACAGCAGATAGCAGGAAAGGTTGATGGCACAGCAAAAAAACAGCACATTGCAGAAAAGGTTGACGGCTTGAAATTAACAACAGGTGGTAACAACTGGCGTTAGGGGGTGAAGGTTGACAGCGCCAGGAGAAGATCAACTATCAGTGATAACTCCACTCAGCTGGTTGCTGGGCAATGTCATGTAAATGAAAGGAACCAGCTGCTGTCTGATAGGAGCGGCTGATTCCTTTCAAGTATATGAACTTTCCGCCCAGCAAGCAGTGAATAGTGTCATGACCAGAGTGTCTGGTCATTGGTCTGAACTGCCAAGCTCCTTACAGCTTCAGCTGCAATTGGCTCAGCAGTGACAGACCTCTGAAATACTGTTCATTGGAACAAGACGTTTCTTGTACATGCGCAAGCAAATGTAAAAAAGAGAAAAAGGCTTTGTTAAATTAATTGGGATGTGGCTCTATGTAACTGCATTGTTTGCCATAGATATTGGCTTCAACAAGTATAGAGATTACCTGCCATGAGGTGGTTACTGATAAATCCCCAAGGTTATCATAATGCCTTCATCCACTTTGTAGATCTTACATTTGCATATCCATTTCAAAGCTTGCCATCCACTTATCTAAGGTTACTATGAAATGGACTGTTAATCCTTATTTGCACTATTATTTGCTTTCTATATTGGATACTTTATTGTGACTGGACATGCTTATTCATGTTTCTTTTTTCTTTTATAATGCTTTATAACTTATTTGAATGGCTGTACATTTTTTATGGTAGAACAAATAAACTACTACTAAATTAAAAAGGTTGTTTAATCTACAGAGCTCTGAACACATACATGTGCATTGTTTGGCAGTTAGCTCTGTCAGGGGTCTTAGCCCTTCTCAGGTTCTTGGTGGTAATAAAACAGCAGAAGAAGCAACAGATAAGTGGCATATGTGGTAATAAACTTGTTTATTACACAAAAGCAGACTTATGCCCTAAAAATAGGTCTTACCAAACAGACACTGGGAGCCAGAGTTTCCCAATACCGCAGTGTATGAAGACAGTCTCAGAGAGAATGCATAATAATAACTGGTTACCCCCATTATCAACCCGTTTTTGAGTGTTGTAAAAAGTCGTATCAACCCACAGGTTGATACGAAAAAACTCGTATCAACCCGCGGGTTGATACGACTTTTACAGTCTCGCGCCAAGAAGCCTGCAGCGGTTCAGACAAATTAAACAGACGGTTCTCCAATCACAGACTCTAACTCACAGCATGATCTCCATTTAAACAAAAACATACAGGGCAAAGTAACAAAGCGTAATCCTTTTCTTTTCTTGAATTTTAATATTTACCAAGCAGGAAGACTCTCTACTAAAAGCACACTTTCCCGACCCATATTGTGTCCACAGGCGGCATGAACTTTCACCTCAGTTCCACAGTGATTGTAAAGACCCACCCATCTAGATGATGAAACAACACAAGCTGAAGTGAAAGGACTTGGCAAACAATATAAACTTTTAAAAAATCTATTTTTCGAGTTTTTTTACTTCATTCCTGAGATCGTGATTTACTTTACCGACTCGAACTAATGACCATAATGTAAGATAGTCTTTTGCACCAGTTATTATAAAAAATAAAACTTATGTAGGCGGTTGACATTCAGTTTTTTTACACACCCTCGGTGTATGATCATAGTGAAACCTCTCGAGCTTCGTTCTCGAGGTTTCTCTATGATCACACACCTTGGGTGTTTAAAAAAACTTCATATCAACCGCCTACATATGCATTATTCTATATATACAGTAGGTTATATATGATGATAATCACTATAGCACCTATTACTTCTTGCAAGAATTAGATTCATAAAACAAGCCATATTGGCCAAAAGTTAGGTGGCTCCACAGTGTTATCTAGAGACATACAAAATGTGCAAAATCAGGTAAAATAAGAACAACAGAAAATAAGTGCAGTGGTACATAAATCCGAATGATGGCAATGTAGGCTATATAATGACTTCTCAGAAGAATATA
This sequence comes from Neoceratodus forsteri, assembly GCA_016271365.2. Classification (NCBI taxonomy): domain Eukaryota; kingdom Metazoa; phylum Chordata; order Ceratodontiformes; family Ceratodontidae; genus Neoceratodus; species Neoceratodus forsteri. The sequence goes on along the minus strand of CM028129.1, from coordinate 1,010,122,225 downwards.
CAAAGAACACAGACATGTATTCTCAGCACATTACTTATACGTTTCCATAATATTGGCAATAATCATAACTATATCTCTGATAACTTACTCTTATACGGTAAGTGCTAACACCTTAGTACTGATTATAAGTAACATAATAGGTATTGTCAGCAGTGCACAGTGGATTGCCAATGAGGGTGTGGGAACCAAGTGTAACAGCTCTGTCCTCCAAAGAGGTGGGTTTTCTGACAAAAATAGCCCCAAATGTCTCAGTGGCCAGAAAAGAAGGGAGGCTGACCTGCGAATGTGGAGTGATTTCAGAAAACTGTTTGCAATCCATAATCCATGCTGACAGGTAGGGGAGGATCAACAAGGTGCCAGGAGAGCTCCTGGGCAGGAGTAACTAACTGGAGCCACTGGGACAGCCCCTGGGAAGAGTTCAGGCCACTCACATTTACATAAAATGGATTTAAAGGAGAAATGAGTACTGTAATCAGCATTTTCTCCTCAGTAAAAGTGGCTAACAGTACAGAGCACACTGTCAGTTTGAACAACAGGAAAATTTCATTTAAAAGTTACTTATTGTTCCCTTGTCAGAACTGTATTACAATAATTACTGAAAAGAGCCCAGAATGTCAGCCTTCCAGCCGAGGAAGTGTAGACGTGATTATATTTAATTTAAATACATTTCCATGATGATTTATGCAATGTGTAATATAAATGAGTCCATGTTAACAGCAGAGCAGACTTGGAATTTTTAAGGGAGTTAATTGAAAATTCAAAACTAAGGATTCCACTGCGGCCCATGATGCTGCAAAGCTGCTAATTGGTACAGAGGAGTAAAACAGCCTAGCTGTTCACTTAGGGACCAGAATTAGGATGAAAGATAATGTTCAGTCAGTGTAAAAGGAGCTGCACAGCTCAGTTTAGGGAGATTGAACAGAGAGACAGACCTGAAGGGATTAGTTCTGACCAGAGGGGGCAGCTAGAGAGGCCTACTGCAAGACAGGGCCTGCCAGACTAGCTCTCACACAGTAAGCCTTGCCTATAAGCAATCACCTATATCCCAGTGTCAGGATCAGTGGGGCATTAAGTGAGAACAGGGAGAGTATAGTTATTGCCTGCTGCATTTGGTACCTGTTCCAGTAAGTTGTTTCTGCTTGCATCCAACAAGAACAGCAACAGATAGTCCAGCATCCAGGTCATCTTTATGAAACGACAACAGGATTCAGTTGCTGTCTCCAATGGATCCAGGTTTTACCATCAAATTTTCACAGGTCTTTCAAGTACAATGGTACAGTAATTTAAATTTAGTGTGGTACTAGCTCAAGAGGAACACTCATCTGCTATACTGGGATTTATGGCAATTTAAGAGACTTGGCTCAGAGACTGAGTGGGATTTCATTGTGATTAATATTAGAAGTATTTGTTAGCCAAATATGATTTAAATGCTACAGTGAATTTACATGAACTGTTATTGAGTATAAATGATCTAGAGTATAAGTGAACAGAGCATAAGTGAATGCTGTTTAGACACCAGGGAAGGGTATCTGGGTAAAAGAGGTGAGTGGGCTGACTGAAGTTGGTATAGGTCTAGTAGCCACTATATGCCCTTAAGGCAACTGTAAAGTGAATGTGCAGTGACTGAGGTCCAAGGCGTGGCCTAGTACTGGTGGTACTGGTATACAGGACATCTGGTGGGTAGAGGTGTAGCCTACAGTCTCCAGGGTTAGCAGGAGAAAAACCCTGGGATAAAAGTATATGGACAGAGTATACATTACTGTCAATTTAAGAGGTTATTGCAAAAGTGTTGTTGCTTATGAGTAGGCTGTGTCCATCACACTGGCAGAACAGACCAATAAATGTACCATTATTTCACTTGAAAACTGTCCGAGTCATATTTCGAAGTTGTCTAAGTTACACAATTCCTGTTGTCTCCAGTATCAGTCCAGAACAGAGCCTTCTCTCCCACACAAGTTCCCACAACTATCTAGTTGGTAAGTTAGCCGTGCATACCATCCCAAGTGTACCCAGTCCAGCACTGGTGGTGGGTGGAAGAGAAGTAAAGGAATTTAAGTAACCTGGTGTTCTCATTGCACGTGCAGGCATTGGTCTGGTGTCAGAGCATCGTAACAGCCATCTATGTTATAAAATTGACACGTTAACATTTATTAAAATGAATGCACAGCACATTTCACAGCACACCACTAAATCTCCATTCATGCCACTTAAAGCTGATGGTAGTGGTTATGATGATGACCGTGGCATTTGTGGCAGAGGTGGTGGACTGACGCCATGCGAGGTGAATGAAACCATTATGGAGCAGGAATCCCCAGATGGAGACAACTCCAGTCTGGAAGACTGTGAGGGTTGCTGTCCCATTCCTGAGGAAGAAGTATGAATTATTGTATACTGTCCTGAATCCTAAATCTCAAATTTCTCACTTCCAAATAATTCATATTTTCTCAAGTGTTCTGATAATCCTTCTGTGCTGTGCATTACCAGTCATGATGATTCTAATTTCGTTCTCATTTTTTGACTCAATAAATATTTTGCAATCTTGCTACTCAGGGGTCCAGCATAAGAATGGCGCAGGGGTGTACTACAAATTTACAGAGTCAGACACTCTCAGACAGTGTGTGTATTTGTTCAATGTTGTTTGTATTGCATTAGCTGCAGGAGGCCCTTTACAATTATCTTTATCTTTCTTGTGTAGTGCATTACATGACAACGTGACATAAACATCTGTTCTAGTTCTGATTTGCCTTTCTTTTTTGTTCTCAATTTCACAGTAAATATTGTGCTATCATACTGTCTAGGGTTCTAGCACTGGCAGAGGTAAGAGACAGAGATATATCATAAATAACAGAGTCAGACCATCTCAATCTCTTCATTGTATAATGGTGGCTGTCTCACTTGAAGATTAAATAGTGTTTTGAATCAGGCCTCTTGTATATTTCTCATTCAATAAACCAGCAATATACACAGTGCCATTGCCCCATATTTAGGCCAACCACAGCATCCCAGCTGTACGTTCTTGCCTTTCTTCATGATTACAGTCCTGCTAATAATGTCTCACTAAAATATTAAATATTGTTTTTAACAATGGTACCCATGCACATAAGTAAAAGCAAACAACATACTGAAGTCATATGCAGCACAACCATATAATGTATGGAAGAAGGTTGTTAAGGATAGAATTTAATGAATTCCTATCTTTGTTATGCTATCGTTGTGATGTCAAGAGGTTGTTATACCCTCTTGAGTATTTCACAATGATAGCATAACAATGTGAATGGCTTTGCACGTGCACATCTCTGAAACTACCAGCTTACGATGGCTGTGGTGGTGAGAGCTGGCCCCAAGGAGAGTAGCGCTTAGCAAAAAAAATGTAAAGTAAGGACACATTTCATTTAACTGGAGCACATACACCATAAAAGACAATGGATAGGCACCAGTTAACAACAACGAGGAGTTCCCATCTCAGTGTCATCATCATGCCAACTGTAAACCTCTTGAGGTTTACAAGGTTGTCATGACAATCTCTCGATGGGAACACAGCGTTGTTATTAACTGGTGCCCATCCATTATCCTCTATATGCAGACCACCACAAATGTAGCACAGTTGTCTTTGATATGAGGAGTGATACTCCATTCCAACAATGATTATGATGATGATTCTGACACATTATTCAAAATATCCAGCTAATGGGCCTGATTGTTACCATTGCATTGAGGTGTGGAATCTGACACTGGCCATTGGATTCATGATGAACCAGACCATGCTGCCTGTGCCCTCCAAAGTTCCCACATCACAGAAGTATTGGTCTTAATGGATTTTGACAGAAGCTGCCCCCAACAGTTGAGCCAACTGCTGAAAGTGTTGAATTTGCTGATTTGTGATATCATTACCTTATTGGCAACACTGCCATTCCAGAAGGACATGGCCATTGCTAATTGGACAGTAAGCTGAATTTTCTGGCACATAACTTAATAAAAGGACATTGGTCATACGAGTCAAAATAATTTTGCTCTTATCTTCACAAGTCTCTTCTCTTTCCTGTTGCCTCCTCCTCCTCCAGCAAGCAAGCTGGCTCCTCATCGGCTACCTCTTGGCACTGTAGTAGCATTATATAGCATGGCCATCACCAAGTATATAGTTTCTTTCAAACACAATCTATCCCAGAGTGCTTTATAATACAAAAAGTTGTGTAGTTAGAGTGCAGGTAATGTTCAGAAATGAGGAGAATTGAGATTTAAATAGTGCCTTTTAAACAAATGGTATCCCAAAGTGTATGGGAGACTGAGAATGCAGGGAATGTGCTGAAATGAGGAGGACTGAGAATTATAAAGCGTCTCTTACACACAGTGTCCCAAAGTGCTTTACAGTGTAAACAGTTGTGTAGTGGGAGACTGAGAGTGTGGGACTGCACAGAGATGAGGAGAATTGAGAAAAATGTTGATTTTTATAGTGCACTTTATACATACTGGGTGGGATATTCAAAGCAGTTGCGCATTGCACAACTGAGATGTGAATGCACAAGTGCGGAAGTACGCCAAAGAGCGATATTCAGCAGGAGCAAATGCGCAGCTCAAATCACAGTGTGCTAACATGCAACCCAAGTGAATGCATGCACAAGTGCAGGGGGCGTAGCCATGAATAAGCAGTGCAGTGCAATATTCAACAGCAAGCTGATGGTGCAAGTGTGGAGCAACAGGGACATGCATGGAGCAAACTTGAGCCCATAAAAAGAGGGAGCAAGCAAGGGACAGAGGCTTACGCCACAGGGGAGTATGAAAGAGACAAGAGAGAGACATTGGCCAGGCAGGACAGCAGAAGAGGTGCAAGACAAAGGCAGGAAGTGCCACAGAGTGTGGGACAGAGTGTGTGACCCTGAAGGTGCCTGTGTGTGTAAGCGTGTGTTTGTGAGACAGCAATGGGGGCAGCAACTGCAGCGTGAGCCTGCGAGCCTGGTCTTAGGAGTGGCAGTGAAAGCACCCGGATGGGTGGGAGGTGGAGGTCACAGCCAACAGGCCACCAGCAGGGAGCCTCAACACAGGTGTGCACCCAGCGCAGATGCACATGCAGCAGCACACAGCTGGGGGTGCCTGGGAGACAGCTGCCCGGGGGCAGGACATCCCAGGCTATGGCCAGTGCCATGGTCCCTGGTACTTGCATGTGGTCATGTACACCTACCTGTGTGCACCATAGTGCTCCTCTGCAATTGTGTCCCAGTGCTGCTGGGCCATCCTGTTCAGCCGGGGTTCCCATCACCCGGGGGGGCTGCCCACCACCACCTGGACCGCCGGCCACGTCGTTCCCACTGATGTTCCCCTCTTTGACCTCGACAGCTATCCCACAGTCAGTGGCCATGTTGTGTAGCATACAGCAGGCCAGGAATAGGCCACAGGCCTTTGAGGGGCTGTACTGTAGGGCACCGCCAGACCTGGATGGGCAATGGAACCATACCTTCAGCAGCTCAAACACATGCATGATGACATTCCATATGCTGGCATGTGCCTCATTGTATCGCTCCTGCGCTGGGGTCGACGAGCACTGGTATGGGGTGAGCAGCCAGGGCCGGAGTGGGTATCCGCTGTCACCTGTGTGTTGACATGTGTGGTTAGCATGGTGGTTTGTGTAGCTGTCCCCCCGCCTTCCCTGCCACACCCTCTGATGCCCCAGGCCTAGCATCCCTACATGCCCCGCCCTGTTGTGCTAGGCTGCCCATTCCAGCTGCATACTCACCTACAAGGTGGCCAGTGGGCATGTCCCCACTCTCGAACCCATGGCACAGTGCTGACTGGTGCCAGATGAAGGCTTCATGTGCTCCACCAGGGTGTGTGGCACAGACTTTGATTATGCACCCCCTGGCATCGCACACCACCTGGCAGTTGACACTGGAGTAGCCCTTCCTGTTGATGTAGGCTAGGGCCCCTAGCACGCCAGGCATACGTGCCACCCTGTGGAACTCCTACATGTTCGCTGTATGCTCTGCCTGTATACTGGGGAATTTGATGTATTCCACAGCATGTGGCAGCAGTGCGTTGAGGAATTGTGTGAGGAGCCATGACGTGGCCGACTGGGTTATGCCTGTGGTGTCCCCTGTTGGTCTCTGGAAGGTACCCCTGGCAAGCAGGCACATGACGGCCATGACCGTGGTCTCCACTGACAGGGCATGGCTCTGTCTTGTGGGTGCCTGCATCTCATCACTACACAGCTCACAGAGCTGCCACAGAATTGCCTGATTCAGGCAGTACCGGCCCACAATCTCGGTGTCACTGTACTGTTCATAGGTGGTGCGGGCATGGTACCACCTGTTCCGGGCATACTGCTGACTGCCCCTTCCACAGCCGTGCCGCTCTGCCTCCTGCCTCCTCACACCCCTCATTACTGCCTCCATCTGGAAGATGACACAGTACACAAGCATGGAAGGCCAGGCCCCATGTCACACACGGCCAGAAGGTAGCGTGGATGGGCATGGAACTGGACTCCGTGGAAGCACCCTGTACAGCACTGTAGGCCTCACCAACACACACCCACAGACACCCGCACACACATGCACATGGGCACCCACACGCACACACCCAGAGGCCGCCAATGGACACGTGTCAGACGCTGCACACCAGTGCATAGTAGCGGCTGGTGTTGTGTTGGCATCATCATGCACATGCCACAGTTGCCAGCAGCCGGCTGGGTGTGCACAAGGTGGGTGTGTGGCGTGGTCCCTGGATGACATGTCCCTGGAATGCACACGCACATGGCACACCAATGTGCACACAGGGCAGTGGCAGACAGAGGATGGGGAGGGATGCTGAGCAGAACCACCGTGCATTCGCACGGCCACCGTGGACATGTGGATGACCCCGCCAGCACCGCCCAGCAGATGCAGGCTGTGGGACAGCCACAGAGGGTGTCCCCCAGGTGTGTCACTGTGGGAACTCAACCCATCCCTCGTAGGGTTCTGCAGGCTACTGAACATGCCCACTCCAGGTATGCCCGGAATGCCCACAGCAGATCCCGGTGTTGACACTGAGGGGGTCACATGACACCATGACTGAGGGGTGGAGAAGGCATCCTGAGGGGTCCATGGCAGACGGCCATGCACCAGGGTAGCCAGTGGTGCTAGGCCGGCCATAACCACAGCGGTAAACCGATCCAGGGCTGCGGTCGTGTCCTCCCACATGCATGTGGTCTCAGCCAGGAGCTACTCATAGTCCTGGTCATGCCTCCCTGCAGACTGGCGTAGCTCTGTGTGGAGTGCATGCACCCCTGCTAAGACCAGCACCTGTTGCCCCATGGAGGCCCATAGCAGACAGGTGTGCTCAGCCAAGGGGTCAGTGCTCTGGGGTGCATGGGCATTGCACCGACCCACTGGTGTTGCATGACCCTGCAGCACAGCCCTCGCTGGTGGGGCTGCACAGCCCAGGCCCCTTGGGCTGAATCAGTCTAGGTCACGATGGCAGGCCACTGCACCTGGCTCCCCATCGACCCCGTCCTGCTGCCGCTGCTGCCCCTCTGGCCACTGTGCGTGGTACGGTGCCGGGGCAGCTGCACCACCCTGCCACCCCCTTCGGACTGTGCCACGCCGTTGGTGCCCACAGCCTCACTGGGTGTGGTGGCAGGTGGGTGGTCAACTGCCACCAGGGCACCATCTACGCTGCCATGGTGGGTGTGTGGTATGGGTGCCTCCCCCTGACTGGCAACACCACTATCCAAGATAACAGTCACGGCATTGTCATTGGTCCTGGACCCTGCCACAATCTGTGCCTCTGCATACTGGATGCCATGGCTGGCGTCCTGCTGAAACACAGCCAGGGCCTCATCTGCAACCATGCCACAGGCATTCGGTTGGACTGTGGTGTAGAGCTGCCTGCTGTCCGGACCCCGGATACCAGTGGAGGTGGATGGATGGTCTTCCAGGTCCAGGACCACCCCCATGGTGGTCACCCCCACCCCTGCTGCTGCATGCATGCGCTCCGGAGCTGAAATGGAACACAGTTGCATTAGTGCTGCTGGCACACACCCCTACACCCCTGCCCCCTTCCCCCCCTTCCCCATGTGCTGCTGTACCCACCATGCAGCGAAGGGCTGCCCCCTGTCTGGAATCCTCCACCAGGCACACCCTCAATGGTGCTGCGCCACATGGACGTCACCACCAACTCCTCCTGCAGCGTCAGCTGTGGCACATCAGGCTGTCCACCGCCCGTGGCAGCACGTGCAGCCTGGATGGCGGCCACCTACTCCTTGATCCTCCTCTTGTCCATGCCTACCTTCTTTTTGCACTCCTGTGCTGTCCTCTGATGGATGCCCTGTTGGTTCTCAGCCCTGGCCACACCCTTCCATGCTGTCACCTTGTCTGTGGGGTGCCTGTTGAGCTACTCAGGAGTGGCTCCTGGTCCAGGTAGCCATCAAACCGGGCATCGCTCTCTGCCCTTGTGAAGTTGGGCCTGCGCCTCCGTGCAGGCCCACAGTCCTCAACCTCCTCATGATCCATCATGCTTATTCTTGTGGGCAAAAACATGTGGTCAGTGATGGCTGCAACACACAATGCCCTCCCAATCCACTGTCCCAACAGGCCCACAGCCTGGCGGATTACCTATGAAGGATGCAATACCGGTCTGGTACTTGTGCAGTCCCGTGGCACATTTACAGTGCATCACATGCAAATGAGAGGATGTGCAACTGTAATGGGATGCAAATGCCTCTGATGCACCATGGATATGCTGATCAGCCCATCTGCATATTCTGGCTGAATATCGCGGTTGGCGCATGGTACATTGGTGATGCGCATGCACAAGCCGCGGCGCAATGCAAGCGACATGCTTATTAGCCCTGGCAGTGTGTGCATGCACGCACCGACATCGGTATGTCGATGGCACATCCCACGCATAGTGCGCCATATGCAGTACAGCACTCTGCCGCTATTGGGCATGTGGCGCTCATGCGCTGTATACCCTATGGCACCCATGCACAACTGGCACATGGACTGTGGGGCATACATGCCACTATTGTGCACCATGCATGTCGTGCCCTATCGTGCTGTTGCGCACGGTGCGCGTGCTGACCTATGACCCCATAGGTGCCCTTTGACCCTCCGGGTGCCTGAGGTACGTGCCAGTGCTGCCCCAGCTGTATCGTGCATCACCAGGGAATGCGCACTTGGGGATGGCAGCACATCACCAAGAGAGTCATACACCCACAGCACGTGCAGCTTGTGCGCTACTGGGTGCCATTTTGGATTCGCTATTGCAGAATCGGGCATGCCGCGCCGGAGCACTTCAAGGGCACCAAACTGGAGCCAGGTAGAGCTGGTAAACCTGGTGGCCCTGGTGGAGCCACATGTTGGTTCCCTGTATGGCCAGATGCCCCTGGATTGGCCCAGACAGAGGTGTGGCAGGAGGTAGCTGAGGGGTTGGAGGAGGCCACTGGGGCTCAGCGCAGGGGGGAGCAGTGCCACCACTGATATGGAGACCTGTGGAGGAGGGACCCTGACAGGCTAAGATCACTGCTGGCATGCGTCCAGAGGGGCGCCATGCCACGTCCAGGTGAGTGCACTACGTCCATGTCTGTGCCATTCCAGTGTTCTGTGGAGGCCAGCAGGGTGTCACACCATGCTGCAGGGGGGCTGTGGCTGCACGCTCTGCTGGCCATGGCAGCACACCATGGGTATGCCGTGCCACCACACCACCACTGCACAGGGCCAGAGGGTATGCTGTGCTGGAGGGTGGTGGGGCACGTGGGGTGTTGCCAGATACTGATGTGTCCTTCTCGATGTCTTCCTACTAGGCCCTTTAACATCTTTAACATCTTTATAGGTGACATTGCAGAGGGTCTGGAGGGAAAGGTATGCCTCTTTGCAGATGACACAAAGATCTGTAACAGAGTTGATACACAAGGGGGGTAGAAAGGATGAGAAGGGACTTGGCAAGGTTGGCGGAATGGTCAGACATATGGCAACTTAGATTCAATGCAAAGAAGTGCAAAGTAATGCACCTGGGAAACAAAAACCCAGGAGAAGAGTACACAATAGCAGGGGAGGTACTAACAACAACAAAAATGGAAAGGGACCTGGGGGTAGTCATATCAGATGATCTAAAGATGGGTAAGCAATGTGAGAAGTCAGTAAGGAGAGCCAGAGGGATACTGGGATGCATAGCAAGGTGCATCACAAGTAGAAAAAGGGAAGTGGATATCCCTCTGTACAGACAGTTGGTGAGGCCCCATCTGGAGTATTGTGTGCAGTTTTGGAGACCTCACCTACGCAAGGACATAGACAGGATGGAAGCAGTCCAGAGGAGGGCAACTAAAATGGTGCAGGGTCTGCATCAAACTGAGAGAGCTTAATATGTATACCCTTGATGAAAGGAGGGACGGGGGGACATGATAGAAATGTTCAAGTACCTCAAGGGAATCAACAAAGTCCAGGAGGGTAGCATCTTTCAGAAAAAGAGATGTGTAAGAACAAGGGGACACAATTTAAAGATAGAGGGGGGATGGCTTAGGGGTACTGTGAGGAAATTATTTTTCATGGAGAGAGTGGTGGATGCATGGAACCACTTTCCTGGGAAGGTTGTTGGGTCTAAAACAGTGGGGGAATTCAAACATGCATGGGACAGACATAAAGCAATTGTAGTGGGGGGTGGCAGGAAGTAGGCTTTTGGTTAACTAAAATCTGCAGCTTATCCAGTAGGTAGGGAAATGGGCAGACTGGGTGGGCCAAGTGGTCCTTATCTGCCGTCAAAGTCTATGTTTCTATGTTTCTATGATGTGGGCAGGCCAATGCTGGGGCACAGGCGTGAGTTGCAGGCCGTATGGGAGGTGCCACTGGACAGGCACCGGTTGCGCCGCAGCAAGCAGGTAGGCACTCTATCAGGGTTTGTTGTTGTGCAGGGAGGGGGTGCGCCACAACCCCCTGTGCACATGGCCATTACAGCTGTGCAACGCCAGCAGGGTCCACTGCACCATGCCATGGATATCGCACGTGTGTGGCTGCTGCAGGTGGGCTGTGGGTGCACCCGGGTTCTAGCCGTGCCACAGCCATCCCGCCACTTAGCCCTGCTGCCTGGCCACCATGGTTGTGGTGTGCAGCACATGGATGGTGTTGGTGTGCGGTGCTGTGTGTGGCTGTGGATGGTCAGGATGGTGGCTCGTGTGGGCACACATGCTGTGGGAGGCTGTGTGCCGTCTCAGGGGTGCATGTCACTGCTATCCGCTGTGCAAGGTGGGTGGGCTACAGTCGTATGGACATGCACTCATACCATGACCCCTCCTTTGTCCTAGGTGTCCAATGGGATGATATGAACACCAGGCTCCTTTGGAGGATACTTTGGGTCACCACAGCCATGCTACAGGTGGTGCAACTAATTCAGCAGGCCCTGTGCAGGCCGCAAAGGAGATAGCGTACCAGGTGCTGGTAGGGCGTGGACGCCCATGGGGCCCATTGGCCTGCACCCCTTCCCTTCCCTGACACCCCCTCCCTTTCTCTCCCTTGTACCCTTACCCAGCCATGTCCCCTGTCCCCCTGCCTCCCTTCCCCGGCCTACCGTATTGTTTGTGGCCTCCCCATTCCCTGCTCCCTGTTCCTGTTGTTCTGTACATAGTTTTTGTTGCTTTGTTTTAATACGCTTTTCTATTGTTAGCCATCTGTTTCTGTGTCTGGTTTGCAGCTGGTGTGTGGAGCCATGCTGCAGCAGTGTGCATGGTGGCTGAGTGGTATGTCTGGGGTTGACTGGGGTATGTGCCTGGTGGTCTGTGCCCAGTGGCTGGTGGGTGTGCCCTGGGGTGTACGTGTACACTCTGTTCATGTTGTGTGGCATGTGTGTTGTGTGCAGTTGGCATGTGTGTTGCCAGCTATGGTCCAGGTGGCATGTCCCGTGCCTTCCTGTGGGTGTTGCCCGTGGTTGCTTGCCAGTGGACATTGGTACCACACTGCCTCCGTGCACCACTGTGGTGCACATGGTCGGGGGCCTGCAGCCGTGCGCCTGCCATGCCTCCCTCCTGGCATCCTCTGCACCCTGGTGGTGGTCTGTCCTGCTGTGGTGGCATGCTCCCTGCTGTGTCTGTTGTCCTGTGTCCTGGCCCATGCACCTCTGACCCTTGCACAGCCCTGGTTGCACTATGGCACTTGCTGGCTTGCTCCCAGTGCAGCCCTGGTTGTGCTATGGCGCATCCCTGCAATATTCAGCCGTGTTGCACTGGCGCATGCCATCATGCTCAACCTCTGAAGATCGTGTTCGCTGCACACTGGCACAGTGTACTTGTGCTGTGCAGCTACTGCGCCTGCCTCTGGCGCATTTCTGAATATCCTACCCCCGTATCCTAAAGTGCTGTACAACAAAACAGTTGTGCTTTGAGAGACTGAGGGCCCAATTTCTCAAAGCCCCCCTGAATGGCATATGGGGCTTGTGCCACAAGGAATGGTGCAAGGTGTGGCTTATGCCAAAAGATGCACCGGAAGCAATTTTCAAAAGTAGCCTGCATCAAACACAAAGGGAACTTGCACCATCCTTGTGGCACAAAATGGGTTGTGGCATGGTGCTAAGGGACTTGCAGCAGATGCAGGCTGCTATATCCCCTAATTCAGAATTCTCTAAACCCCTCCCAGAGGGCACATTTCTAAGTACTATTAGACCAGCCAGAGCTGGTCTCTGGGTACTTAGAAGTGTGTCCTCTGGGAGGGTTTAGAGCCTTGCACCATCCACAGAGCCCTCACTGGGTGAGAGGGAACATGTGCCATGGACCCCCATCCCTATCCCCGACCTTACCAATACTGAAACATATACCTGTCCCTTGTGGTCTACCAGACCCCCTCCCTATCCCCAGTTGCCCGCATTATATATTCAGAAATTGGCTGGCAGTATAGCCTAGAGGTTAGAGTAATGAGCTGTGAATGAGCTTGGTACATCCAGCAGACCAGACCTTGGTTTGATTCTCACAACCTCCACTTGCATACTGCGTGACTCTGAGCAAGTCACTTAACCACCCAGTGCTCCCAGGTCACCCCTAAAAACAGGCACTTGTGCCTAGTGGGTCTTACCAGGTTACCAACAAAACAACCAAAATAAAAATAAAATATTCATAAATCAGATCCCTTTACACCGAAGGCAGGGGCAGAGGACATTAACAAACAGTCCAAGAATTTCTGGATCATACTTCCCTCCCTACCCTCATGGAAGCACAGAAAGTGGGGTTAGAATGTGCTTTCTCCAAAACAGAGGTGACCTTTATGATAAATTCTCTAAAATTTGGAAAGGCATCTGAGCTGGATGGTTTTACCTCCGAGTTCTATAAATGTTTCTCGACAGAGTTGGCCCCTGTACTCACCCGGATCTGTGATGCTGCTCAGGAACTGGATGCGCTCCCTGACACCTAGAGTAAAGCCCTAATTTCTGTGATACCCAAGCCTGGAAAAGTCCTATCTTTGTGTGCTAGCTAAAGACCCATCTCACTACTAAATCAAGATGCAAAAATCTTCTCTAAAGCTGTCAGTGATATACTCCAAAAGGTCATACTGGGCTTGATACATCCAGATCAGATGGGCTTCATGCCGGGTAGACGCATCCGGGATAGCATCCGCCTCTTGCTGAATGTCCTTTCTTCTACCAAATCTCTGCCCGATGGCCCTCTTCAGGCAGTGATGTCACTTGATGCCAAGAAAGTGTTTGACCGCCTGGACTGGACATACCAAGACCTTACTTTGAGCAGGTTTGGCTTTGGAGATGGGTTCAGGAGATGGATCAAAAATATCTATCACGACCCTAAGGCACAGATTTGGGTGGAGTGGTCACCTCCCCCCCTTTGAAATTCAAAGGGGAACCAGGCAGGGCTGCCCACTCTCTCCCCTACTTTTTGCCCTCAGCTTGGAGCCCCTCGATGCCCACATTAGACAATCCAAAATTTTCAAGGGTATACGAGTTCAGGGGATGGAAGTGAATGTGTCTTTATATGCGGTTGACACCCTAATACAGGTCTCAGATTCCTTACATACTTTCCCGATAATTTGTAACTTTTTAGCTGAGTTTGGGGAATTATCCGGCTACAAGGTCAATAAGACAAAAATGAAGATGATTCTGGTGGGGACTCCTTTTGGAACCTCTCCACCTCACCTGGGTTACATTAAGTGGGCAAAGACAGGTTTCAAATATTTAGGGATCTGGATTCCAAGAGATTTAGACAAAATCTGTCAATTTAACCACTCTAAGTTATTACAAGAAGTACAGGTGGATTGCAACCGGTGGAAGGAGCTTCTGCTTTCACTTGCTGGCAAAGTGGAGTGTGTTAAGATGAATATCCTACCCCATTTCTTATTTATTTTTATGTTTTTGTCAGTCCCCCTCCGTTGTATTTTGGAAAATGCTCCAGGCCACATTGTCAAAATTATTTTGGTCAGACAGAAAGCCTAGAATCAGGCGAAGGATCCTCACAACACCCAAAGAGAGAGGTGGTCTGGAGCTTCCTGACTTTCAAAAATATTCTGGGCTATGCAATTGTAGGCTATGATCCTGATGATGAGAGGAGACCCGCCCCCAACGGGCAGAACTTGAAAGTGACACCGAACCCCTACCCTGCATGGAGGAAGTGCTCCTCCTAGACTACCCCAGGTTGAAAATGTTGGTCCTGGATAACCCCTGGACTCGAGCATTTTTTTTTCATGATGAGATAGCTCAGAGAGTGGGTGCTTCCATCATCGAGTAAGCTCATAATGAAATATTTCTCTACATCAGCGCCAAGTCATCTTGAAGCCGAATCAGCCAGAACCATCAGAAATGGTTGCCAAATTAGATTTAATTTACAAAATTTATTATTCAAGAAATGAATAGACTTATCAATATTGCTGTGATCCAGCATCCTTTGGATCTACTCTTCATAAGATGGGAACGTGATATTTTTCCATTTCTGTAGGATTATTTTAAAAGCTACCAGAATACTGGTATTGCATAAAGTCTTTCAATATCCCAGCTGATCCTGAACCATAACTGGGAAACCAAAAGTCATTATCCCAGGATCAAAAGGGAAGCCGTAACCCAACACTCTAGATAGAGTGGATCGAATGGAGGCCCAATAGTCCTTTATCTGAGGGCAGCTTATCAACATATGGTGGAGGAACCCTCTATTTGCACACCTCTGACAGGAGTCAAGGATCTGAGCATTTATCTTATGAAGCTTAGCTGGAGTGTAGTAGGTCTTATGTATTAAATTAAAAAAAAATTGCAATAGCCTATTATTTCCAACCCCAAGATTCTTTAAATTAATGATATGAGACCAAGTTTCTTCCAAAATAACTATGTTTAGTTCTTTTTCCCCAAGCTTTTTTAAGAGATAAAGACATAGACATGAAAAGTGTCTCCTCAGACAGAACTTTATAAAATCTGGAGATCAGATGGCTGCTAGTCTCCAGATTTTTAAAGAACTCCTCCAATGGAGAGTCTGAGAGACAGAATGAGTTATGGTTATTCTTATAGACATAATTCCTGACTTGCAGAAATTGCCATCTATAGATAGATGGAATATCATACTTCCTCTTGAATTGTTCAAATGACATAAAGAGGGGTCCCTCATAAAAATTAGCAATAAAGTGGATCTGTCTATGAAAATACCATTCTTTAAATACATGATGCTTTTTACTTGTTGGAAAAAAATGTTATTATAAATTGGGGTCAAAGCTGTTATTTTTTCTGAATAATGCAAAATCTTTAAAGCATTCACCCAGGCCGATGCAGTAGCATTAGTAGAGTCTAATGAATCTTGAGCTATGGTCCCATGTCTAGTAGATATTAAGGCAAGGAAGTTAGATAGTTCAAGACCTTTAATAACATTTTCCTCAATTCCAATCCCTGCCAATGATTTATCTTTAGAGGCATGAAACCAGTGGTACACAATTCCCAACTGTGCAGCCAGATAGTACACTCACAAATTATAGCAACCTAACCCTCCTTTCTCCTTACTCTGATATAATTTTCCCAGAGCTACCCAGGGGTGACCCTCCTTCCATAAGAACGTGCGTGTTATCTTATCAAGTTCTTTAAAAAAAAATGCATCTAACCTGTAAGGAATAGATTCGAAACAAGAATAGAAGCCTGGGTAAGACATTCATCTTTACTATACTAATTCTTCCCAGCAGTACCAATGAGAAGTGCTGCCATCTTTCCAAATCCAACTTAATCCTAGCTATTACGGAGTCAAAATTAAGCTGGATTACTCTGTTAGCCTCCCTGGACAAAACAACCCCCAGATATCTAATTTTGTCTTCATAGCCAGTAAGGTATGATATGTTAGCCTTTCGGGATCCCCCAAATACATCTCTGATTTATCCCAGTTGACTTTATAACCTGAAAAAAAGCTAAATTCATCCAATAAATCTCCAAGGACTGGGAGGGAGTAATCAGGGTTATTCAGGGCAACCAATATGTCATCTGCATACAACATAGTAATTGCATTGCCCATCCCATCTTGAACACCCAGCTCTTGGGCTTTTAATCTCAATCTAACAGCTAATGGGTCAAAAAAATAATACAAAGAGAAGTGGAGACAGAGGACATCCCTGTCTTGTCTCTCTCTCCAAATACATAGGTGGTAATTACCTTGAGTTTGTTCTAACCGGGCCGGGGGGCTAATGTATATTAACCGAATCCAGTTTTTAAACTTACCCTCAATACCAAATCCCTGTAAAGTTTCCATCAGTAACGGCCACTGCACTCTATCAAATGCTTTTTCAGTGTCTAAATGCAGGAGTGCAGTGTCAGTTTCCGAGCAAACCTGAATAATATTAAAGGCCTTTCTAGTATTATGTTGCAATCTTCTTCCCTCAATAAAACCTACCTGATCCTGATGTACCAAATTTGTTATAGATTTGGCCAGACACCCAGCCAAAATCTTTTTTTTTTTTATAACTCAATTTTTATTAAATTTCAGTAAGGCACTGGTGTACAATCAAGCTCTTTCATAGAGTAGTACATGTCGACACAAAGTACACATCTTGCATATAGAGGTAACAATGGTTCTAACAGTAACAGACTCCCCCACCCACCACCTCCAACATCAATACCTCCTCCAGACACTCTCACTATCAATGACAATCACATATATCCAGTCCTGCTTAATTACTACTAATGGTGGGGGAGGTCGAAGACAGAAAACCAGGTCAGAAGGCATAGGGCAGGGGTAGGAGGAAAACAGGGAGGCAGGGGCCAGGACAGGAAAGGAGTTCAAAGTAAGGAGGGTAAGTTGCTTACCCCAGCTGCTAAGCTAAGAGTTATTGGCTAACCGGCCCGGTGTTAGTACTTCGGTAAAGTATAAAATTCTGGGGTCAAACAACCTGTTATGTTACCCAGGGGCTCTTTATGGAACCAGATCAGGTCTATGTCCTGATATCTTTACCCACCATGTTGTCCAAAAGCCTAAGATTTGGGGAATCCTCTCCTGTAATTTAGCCATCATAATTTCCATTGTATAAATGTCATAAACCAGGTCTTCCCAGGCTCTGAGTGTAAGGGGGGGGTCAGGTTTTAACCAATTTCTAGTAATAGTCTTCTTGGCAGCAGTAAGCATTATTGCTGCCAAGTATAGTTTTGACTTATGTCTAAAGGAAGGAGGAAAGTGTTGCAAAATTGCCATTGTTGGTGTTAAAAGTGTCAGTTCTGGAAGCAGGTCCACCATCACCTGCTCCACTTCCTGCCAGAACCGACTTAATATGGGGCTGCTCCAAAACACATGTGTTGGAGTGGCGACCTCAGTGCTGCAACCTCTCCAACAAGAAGCATCATGTGTGAGTGAGAAGTTTGCCGTCATATGCAGTGTGTGAAAAAATCGTGCCACCATTTTCCAACCAAACTCACGCCATCTATAAGAGCCTGTGACTCTGTGCTGTCCTTTCCATATCCACAGCCACTCCTTAGAGGTAAGAATCACCCATAACTCCTCCTCCCATATCCTATGGATCCCCTTCCAAGAGGACCTGACCTGCAACATTTCTGTTAGGTAAAACCTGGATGTCAAGTGCCTGGGGGCCATCTCCTCTGGGATAGCCAATATTAGTGTGATCAAAGGCGGAACGTTCCCCTGCTCCACCTGTAGGCCCAAAGTAGCTTCATGAAAATGACATACTTGAAGATATCAAAACCAGTCTCTTCAGGGTATGGAGAATTCTACTTGTAGTTGTGTAAAAGTCTTGTATAGACCTTGTGAGTAGAACTGATAGGTGTGCCGCAGCCCCAGTCTGTCCCATTCCCTAAATCTGGCATCTGAACCTGCTGGAAGAAAAGCAGGATTGTGCCATGGCATCCCCATCCAGTGAGCACCAAGTTTATTGCTAGAATGTGCTAAATAATTTACCTATCCTCTAAGATAGCTTCGGGTGTATATTGATTTTTCCAACCATAGGGTGTTCAATGCTGAGGGCTGAAAGATCATGACACTGTTTAACTGGTTGGTGGACATCTCCCGTTCTGTCTTTAACCACTGGGGTCCACATCACCTAGGTGTAATCCACTCTGCCAGATGTGTCAGCAGTGATGCAATTGGGTAACCAGACCAGTTCAGTAATGCAAGCACCCCCGTTCTTTGGGAGCCTGTAATCTGGCTAATGATATTCGGGATTTACCTCCCTGCCATAAGTAGCTCGTTATCAACCTATTCCATCTCCTCTCTTCCCGTTTTGTAAACATCTGAGAAATTGATTGTATTAAATATAACAAATGGAGTAAGTTATTCATTTAAAATGCTTGTATCTGATTAAATAAAGACATTGGGAGGTGTGTCCAAATTTTAAGATTTTGTTTGATCTGGCTAAACAGTGAGTCATAGTTAAGGGGGAATGTCTGCTTGATATCTGCTGTTATATTAATCCCCAAGTATTTAATTGATTTGTACTTCCAATTATATTGGTGTTTTTGTTGTATAGTCAATGGCACGGGACCTCCTATATTTATAAGTTTTTTTTTGTGCATTCATTTTGTAACCTGAAAGTTTCTCTATTGCAGTCAGTGCTTGTTCTAAGATTGGGAGAGAGAGGTCTCTGGATCTGTGATATATAATAAAAGATCGTCCTCATACAGGGCCACCTTGTGTTTCCTATCTGCTATTTTATATCCTTTCACTTTCTCTGTCGGAGGAACTGAGCCAGTGGCTCCACATATAGTGCGAAAAGGTAGGGGGACAGGGAACAGCCCTGTCTTGTGCCTCGAGAAAGTAAAAATCTCATGGAGCAAGAGTCATTAACTTTGACTACTGCCTGTGGGTCTGAATATATGCCCATAATATTACTTATAAACCCGTCGGGAAACTCAGTTTAGACAGGGTCTTCTGAAGAAAAAACAGGAAACCCGGTCGAATGCTTTTAGGGTGTCTAACCCCAGTATCAATAGGGAAGTATGGGATTTTGTTGCATGTTCAATCAAATATAAAGTTTGCTTTATATTATCTGAGGTCTGGCATGTGGGTATAAATCCTGCCTGGTCTGCATGTACTAATGAAGCCATCAGGTTATCTAACCTATGTGCTAATATGCTGGCATATATAATCTTGATTTAGGACCGATATTGATTGATAAGAATTACAAAAATGGATTGGTTTATTTGATTTTAATATAACTGATATCATGGCTTGTGACCAAGATAATGGATATTCCGCTTTCAAATGGCTTTCCCTTAGCATCTCTGTTAACGGATCTTTGATCCACTCCCATACCACCTTATAGAACTCTGTCTTGTACCCATCTAGACCGGGGCTTTTGCCATTTTTAAGATTTGTAACTATATTCTTTATTTCTTGTCAAGAAATAGGTTGAATCAAGGATTGTGCCTGTGATTCAGAAGGGTGGGGAAGGCTTATCAATGATAGGAATGACTTCAGGTCTTCTTCTGTTGGGGTGGGATATGCTGAATACAATTTTGTATAATGTGATTTAAGAGCAGAGAGTATGTCCAGTGTTGTGAGGCATGTGTGGCCTGTCAATGGATCCCTAACTTTGGTAACTGTTATTTTTTGTACTTGTTTCCTAAGGTGGTGTGCCAGTAATCTAGAAGCACGTGGCATCCCTCATAATATTTCTGCCTAAGCCAAACTAAAGCTTGCTCTGTCTTAACTGTAAGTATTTTTTTGTATAGCTTGTTGGGTGGCTGCGATTTGGTCTGTCAAGGAATCATCACCCTGCATAAGGGCTAGCTGCGGGAAACTCAGCTGCTCCTGTTGCTCCCACAATTTAGATTCCATTCTATGTTTTTTTTAGATGCATAAGCTATTATATAACCTCTCAAAACCACCTTCAAGGTGTCCCAGATTAACTGAGGGGAGGTTTGTGGGGAAGAATTATCCGATATTATCTCCACTATTTTATTCTTTATTAACTCTTTGTATTCTGGATCATGCAATGAGGAGTTGTTGAGTCTCCAAAACGAGTTATTTCTTTCTCCCTGGCTCTCTAAATCTAGGGTGATAGGGGCGTGATCAGACGGGCAAATGTTATGTATCTCCATTGCTCATATACAATGTGAATATTCACTGGAGACACAAAAATAATCTAGGTGGGAATAATGCCTATGTGCATGGGAGTAGAAGCTAAACTTTCTAGTTGCTGGGTTCATATGGCACCAAGTATCTATAAGACCTATTTCTTTAATAAGTTTTTTCAGGTAGCGTTGACTTGTTGTCTGGGGGTTGGTTGTCACTGATGTGTCCCTAGTGGGATTTAGAAGACAGTTGTAATCTCCTCCCAACACCAAAATCCCATTCTTAAACCCAAGAATCTTATCAAACAGTTGCTGAATAGAGGAAGCGTCACTCCCTGGAAGGATGTAAATATTGGCTATTGTTTATTCCTGTCCTTTATGAGTACCTGCCACCAGAACCAGCCTGCTGTCAGGGTCCGAGTAGTGGCTGGAGACTTCAAAAGAGGAGTTTTTAGTTATTACTATAGCTACACCCCTGCATCGGCCCCTGCGATATGCTGATTCATAAATCTGTCAAAACCCAAATTTAATCAGTTTCTGGTGCTCACTGGAATTAAGGTGTATTTCCTGCAATAATATTATCTCCGGGTTGAATTTATTAAGAGCCATGATGGTCCCATAGTGTTTCACTGGGCCGGTCAAGCCATTGACATTGTGTGAAGGTAATCTTAAGGATTTACTCATTACAAAAGTCCACTTCCATCCCTCTCCCAAACCTCCCCAGCCTGGCCCATACCTCATACAACACATTCATTGCATCTCCAAAAGCCGTTTTCAATAGTAGCCCTGTAACATGCACAGTAATATATTTCCAGCCCTTACATAATAATAACATACTCAACCCCGGTCCCAACTGGGGAGCAAGTGAGGGGTGGGGGGTACAACTGAGAACTATATGCAGTGGTGACTTCCAAAAATTGTAGGTGGCTTTCCTGTGCCTACCTAATTGTGGCGACCAATTAAGCTACCGATGGAGCATTGCAGTACTATGCAATGAGGGGTCTCCATCTGGGTTCCATTTACCCAAAACGGGATAGAGGGGCACATGGGAAGGTAACGCAAAAAAGAACTGTAGGCCCACTAGGCCTAAACACAATAGGAAGGGAAACTGGTGAACCAAAAGGTGCATCATATCAGCTCCCACGTCTGCAACCTCCCATTATTAAATGATCAAACTAAAAGCTATGGTTCCGGTCATATCAACTGATATCAATACATGAGGTTCAATCACCTCGTTTTCAGGGCTATTTCAGCTCTTTAAGGTCAAGGGCCTATAGATTAGGTATCACAATGAAACTGGTCTAAATTAGAAAGTTCTCATAGCCCAAAGATCACCCCCAGTTCCCAGGAATAGTGTATTCAAATATGGTCTTGTAGTATGGGTCCAGATCTCTATAGCCGTTATACGAGTGAGTAAACCATAATCAGGGATGACCCCGCATGTTGACTTAGGTGGCTCGGCTACTCCCCGAGTTGGAGAGGTGAACCCTGGACTCCTGCCCCCAGCAAACGCCTGCCTCGGACCCCCAGTGGCTATATCTGTACTGTAAAATGGGTAAGCCCATTAGTACCATCACATAGATCTACATGGTTCAGGTGCAGTTCCAGTGCAATGCCCCTGGTGGTCCAAAGCCCCCCACAGCCCGGATACCCCACAGTGAAGGGCCACCCAGAAACACAGCTGAGACCCCCAGAGGCACCCCCACAACTCCTCTTAAAGGCATTAGGATCATGGGCCCAGCAGCACTCCCAACCCGACTGACTCTTGATTGTTGTATGACCTCATGCTCCCATTGCCAATATTCAGGCTCATTAAGCTAGGGGATACCCAGTGGCCAGCGGTGACCTTCGCCTCCGCCAGGGTCCTCGATCCTCCTTGCTCCAAGCCCCCATATTCCAACAATTCTGGTTTCCCTGTCTTACTGGGGATTTAGAATTCATGCATTAGGTCCTTTTTAATAACAGGAGGGCCAGTTTCCACCCCATGTCATGAGTCAGTCAGTATCAGTGAGGCCACTCGAGCCCCCTTCCCAAACAAATCCGAGGCCCAAAGATTAAACCCCTCTGTAAGAGTGCCATAGGGAGGAGAAAACACCTTGCAGTGCTCACCTCATTCACAGAGTTCTTTGTGCACCATCCCAGGGTCTCAGCCCACTCCCATGCCCCCCGCTCGCAGGAGGCCGAATTGCACAGGGGATGAGGGTAGCTAAACCCCCACTGAGACACCCCACCAGGTCCACACTCCCCACATGCCGCTGTACTATTATAGGAGTCCACCCGGGCACCCCAAGGAGGGTCACAGAGCCCGCAGCCTCTCATCCCCCCCGAGGAAGGGACTCACCAGGTCATATAGGCTGAAGAGGTTTACGTTCTCCCGGACTTTACTCCGTTTGTGGGCCTCACTGCATCAGCTTTCTAAGGAAGTCCAAGGCCTGTTGCATCTGGGAATCTACTTCTGTGCATTTGTCTCCCAAGGTTTGGACAGGGGTCCTCTGTGGCAGGGCTAATTTAGTTGGAGTCGGTATGTCTCTTTTTTGAAAATCCAAAAGGGCTTCCGAAGCAGAAGTATAAGTCCGTTGGCCTTCGGGAAACTGTACCACCAGTAATGCTGGGTACAGTGTTTTAAAATTGAGCTTGTTCTGGTGGAGCACCTGAAACAGAGGGATGTATTCTCTTCTCTTTCTTAAAGTATGTGGGGCATAGTCATTGTCTGTGTATATCCTCGTGGTGCCATAAAAAAATGCTTTTTGTGCCCAAGCCTTCTTCAAGATTAATTCCTTTGCTGTATATTTCAAAAATCAAATGATAATAGAGTAAGGCCATACTGTAGGGGAGGTAGGCTTAGGGCCTAATGCCCTATGTGCTCATTCAATTTCCGGTGGCATCTCAGCATCTAGCAATAGCGCAGTACGAAGTAAGGTCTCCATGAATTCTGCTACATCCCGACCTTCTGCCCCTTCAGGAACTGAGCAAATACAGAGTTTTTTTCTCCTATACCAGTTCTCAGAGTCCTCCTGCCTTTCTGTTAGTTTGCAAATCTGAACTACTTGTTGTATCTGGTCCTGAAGCCAGGAGACTCGGGTGGAAGTGAAGGCCTGCTGCTGGTCTAAATCATTCACTTTGGAGTGCAGGTTATGCATATCAGATTTAAGCTCTGATATAGTTTCTTTAAATGTTTTAACTTCGGTTTTACTATCCGAGAGTTCAGAGAGGATTCTGTCTAACTTGTTGTCCATAGTAATTTCAGCCCACGTATCTGGTGGCCCTGAATTATTTCTGTTACTGTTCTTGGCTCATGAGGCCCACCAAGAAGGAGTTTTTATGGCCTGCTGCAAGGTAACTGAGTTCCCAGAGTTGAAGGCATCACACTCGTTATCGTCGGGATCCTGGAGCAAAGCCACATAGTGGTTGGATATTTCCAGAGCCGAGGTAAAAGACTAACCCCACCTACAAAGAAAGGCTGCAAAAATTTCAGTTTGAATTAGTTTAGTGAGGAAAGTTTTCAAGAGGTGCATGGAACGCAGGAGCTAGGCAGCCATTACATGGATGACATCACCGGAAGCCCCGTCCAAAATCTCAGTGAAGATTTTATAATCACTATTCAGGAGTGATATTGGTCTATATGAACCGCATTTACCAGAGGGTTTATCCTTCTTAAGTAATAGAGCAATCTCTCCTTCACTGAAAGACTGAAGCAGTTTGCCCTTCTCTAAGAACAAGTTAAGCAGTATACTAAGCCAGGGGGCTAACATGCCCACTAAGTTTTTGTAAACATCAAATGGAAGGCCGTCTGGCCCCAGCAATTTACCATTAGGAAGGCTCTTTATGACTTCTGTTATTTCATCTATGGAGATATCAGCGTTAATATCTATAAGTCCTTGTTCAGATATTTTCGGCAAATTAGTATTCAAAATATAATTTCTAATTCTAGATATCTCTACCTCTGCCTCTGGTGTATACAAATCCTTACACAATGACCAGAAGGCAGAATTTATCTCTTCTTCAGATGAAACTAATTGATCTTCCTTATTTTTGATAGCTCCAATCTTATTTTGATATTGCTCTGATTTAAGTTGGTACGTTAATAGTTTCCCGGGGGTATCTCCATAGAAATAATATTTAGCCCTTATTTTACATAATTCCCTTTCTGACTTCCCATGGAGCAGTTTCTCTAGATTAAATCTAGCTAAAAATAATTTTATTTCTGTATGTTCGAGCCCCTTAGCTTCATGTTCTGACTGAGCGGCAGCTAGTTCTGTTTCCAATACAAATAGTTCAGAATCAAACTTTTTCTTCCTAATTCCAACTTGCGATGCTGTCCAACCCCTTAAGTATGCCTTCAAGGCATCCCATACGACTTGTATATTTATGTCCTGATTCATATTAAGTTGCATAAAGGCCTCTATTTCCTCCTGCAACCTATTTTTAAAATCTTTATCTGCCCATAGTGAATTATCGAATTTCCAAGTTCTCAAATGATATCGAACCTCCCTTTGTATTGAGGGGTCGAGTTCCTATATTACTGGGGCATGATTCGAAATTCTTATTGGCTCATAGGACATCTGGGTCCCAGAGTCAAATAAGCTTGACTGTATCAAAAAGAAATCAATTCTCTAAAATGTTTTGTATATTTTTTGAATAAAAGGAAAATTTCTTTAAGGAAGGATAAAGGCATCTAAAAGGATCACATAGATTCAAGTCTGTCATTGCCTGTTTCAATACACAGAGACTTTTCTTTTTTCTGTCTCTCCTAGGGGGTTCTCTATCTAACTTCCCATAGAAGAGATTAAAGTCTCCCCCTATTATAATATTTACATTAAACAGGGACGCTTCTATAAAAAATTCAGTAAAGAATGCCGGTTCATCTTGATTAGGACCGTATAATAAGGCCAGAGTCAAGGATCAGCAGTAACATAGAAACATAGAATTTGACAGCAGATAAGGACCACTTGGCCCACCCAGTCTGCCCATTTTCCTACCTAATGGATAAGCTGCAGATCCTAGTCAACCAGCAGCCTACTTCCTCCTACCCCCACCCCCTAGAATTGCCTTATGACTGTCCCATGCATGCTTGAATTCCACCACTGTTTTTGACTCCACAACCTCCTCCGAAGGCCGCTCCATGCATCCACAACCCTCTCTGTGAAAAAATACTTCCTTAAATGACCTCTGGCAGCCCCCTCTATCTTCAAATTGTGCCCCTTGTTCTTGCACACCTCTTTTTGAAAGGTGCTACCTCTTGGACTTTGTTGATTCCCTTGAGGTACTTGAAAGTTTCTATCATGTCCCCTCCCTCCTTTCCTCAAGGCTATACATATTAAGCTCCTTAGTCTCTCTTCATATGTCTTCCGATGCAGACCCTGCACCATTTTAGTTGCCCTCCTCTGGACTGCTTCCATCCTGTCTATGTCTTTGCAGAGATTGGGTCTCCAGAACTGCACGCAGTACTCCAGATAGGGTCTCACCAGCTGTCTGTACAGAGGGATAATAACTTCCTGTTTTCTACTGGTGATGCCTCTTCCCACGCATCCCAGTATCCCTCCAGCCCTCCTTGCTGCCCTTTCACATTGCTTGCCCACCTTTAGGTCATCTGATATGACTACCCCCAGGTCCCTTTCCATTTTTGTTGTTGTTAGTACCTCACTCCCCATTGTGTACTCTTCCCCTGGGTTTTTGTTTCCCAGGTGCATTACCTTGCACTTCTTAGCATTGAATCTAAGTTGCCATACATTTGACCATTCCTCTAACCTTGCCAAGTCCCTTCTCATCCTTTCCACCCCACCTTGTGTATCAACTCTGTTGCAGATCTTTGTGTCATCTGCAAAGAGACATACTTTTCTTCAGTCCCTCTGCAATGTCACTTATAAAGACATTGAAGAGGACCGTCCTAATACTGAACCCTGCGGTACCCCATTAGTAACCCCTTCACGCCAGAGTGGACTCCATTTACTATTACTGTCTGTGTCCTATTCTCCACTGATTTCTTTACCCAGGCTGTCATCTTGGGACCCACTCCCAGGCTGGCTAACTTGCATATTAATCTTTTGTGTGGGACTGTGTCAAATGCCCTTGCTAAAGTCAAGGTAGGCCATGTCCACAGCCAAGCCCCTGATCTACTACTTTGGTCACCCAGTCAAAGAAATCTATCAGATTCGTCTGGCATGACCTTCCGCTGTGAATCCATGCTGCCTTGGGTCCTGTGCCCCTCTGGCCTCTAGATACTGACAATTCTTTCCTTCAGAAGTGATTCCATCATTTTCCCTATCACTGAGATTAAACTAACAGGTCTGTAGTTTTCTGCTTCTGTCTTGCTCCCACTTTTGTGAAGGGGAATCACATCTGCCCTCCTCCAGTCCTCGGGTACCACCCCATCCTCCCATGATTTGTTAAAGAGGGTAGTCAGTGGTGTCACTAGTTCTACCCTTAGTTCTTTTAGAATTTGGGATGAATCCCATCAGGCCCCATTGCTTTGTCCACCTTCAGTTTTAGAGTTCTTTCAGAACCCTTTCTTCTGTAAATGGGCTGGTATCAACTTCTGTATCCAGAGTGTTTCTACTGTTTGTTTTAGGTACCTCCCTCTCATTTGTAAATACTGAGCAAAATATTTGTTTAGTATCTCTGCCTTTTCACAGTCACCCTCTGCCCACCCTCCTTCCCTTTATTAAGCCTCACTATCCCTCCCTTGGTCTTCCTTCACCCCTGACGCACTTTATAAAAGGTTTTATCCCTTCTTAACTGAGTTGGCTATCTTTTCCTCGGTTTGGGCCTTTGCTGTTCTGACTGCCTTCCCAGCTTCCTTTGCTTTAACTGATACAGTTCTCTGTCCTGCTCCTTCTGTGATTCCTTGTACTTCCTGAATGCTTTTTTCTCTGAACCTTCACTGCCACTTCCTTTTTAGAACCATAGTGGTTTCTTACATCATTTTATTTTGTTTATTTGCTTCACACAAAGGCTTGTTACCTCTGTGATGGCAGTTTTTATTATTCCCCATTGTTCTTCCACCCTCCTTCCTGCCCATTTGCTAGTGCATCTTTAGGCACTCACCATTTTGAAAAGTCAGCCTCCTAAAGTCCAATACTTTTGCCTTTGTATGGCTTGACTCTCTATTGCTGTGTTTATTAGAACTATACTGCTCGATGGTCGCTAGTTCCCAGATGGCTACCCACTTCTACATCTGTGATCCTCTCTCCATCTCCATTTGAGAGAACCAGGTCTAAGATTGCCCCTCGAGTGGGCTCCAATACTAGTTGTCTAAGGCATGCCCCTGTAGGCATCTAGAATAACCCACTTTTCAAGTGGCTGCTGCAACTGCACTCCAGTTAATATCTGGCATATTCAGATCACCCATCAGCAACATCTCCTTTTTCTGCCATTCTAAGTATACTTTCTATCATTTCCTTATCCATTTCTCCCCTGAGAAGGAGTCTGTATATAACCCTGTGCTGGATTGTGGTGCCATTGCCTGTCTCCAAATTTACCCACAGTGCTTCTTTTCCTCCCTGTTTACCCTTTTTGTTTTGTTGCTTTGATTCCTTCCCTATGTAAAGAGCTACTCCTCCTCTCCTTTTACCCTCCCTGTCCCTCCTGTAGATAGTGTATCCTGGTATGTTTACATCCCAGTCATGGTTTTGTGTGTACCATGTTTCTGTGACTGCCACGATATCCAGATGTTCCTCCTCCATCAAGGCCACTAATTCAGGAAGCTTGTTACCCAGACTACAGGCATTGGTACTCATTGCTCCCCATTTTTCTGATGGCTTTACCTTCTGTTGCAGCATCCCCCACTGACCTTTCTACCTCGGTCTTTTTCTCCTTTAGTACCCTGTGATCCTTTTAGATGATAGCAAACTGACCGATAACAAACTGACCGAACCCATCAGTAACAGACTTAATAATGTGTATCCTAGGAATTTTCTAAGAAAGATGGTAGCACCTCTCGCATTGCCTGAAAACACTGCACAGAACCCATCTGCCCAAAATAAATTACAAAGGTGGGAAGCATCCCAAGAGGCAAAATATATCTCTTGCAAAAGAAGACAATCTATTTCCCTTCTTCTTGCCAGCTGAACAATTTTCCTCATTTTGATCCTGTCTTTACATCCATTAAGATTCCAGGACATAATTCTCAATCTCTCCTTGAAACATGATCAAACAACCAATGGAAAGAGCCATACTACCTTTCCAGCACTGGCTCCTCTACTGCCAGAGGTGTAGGCAGGTAGACCCACCACCACCGCTTCATTCCTTCACAATTCTCCAATAAGACAGACTTCACAGCTAAATTTTTATATTCCAAGGCAACACCATTTAAGCACCCACACAACCCTTTTTTCCATAATAAAGCTTGAAAGAGAAAAGATTTTTATATTTTTCTTTTTTAATAGTAAACTAACCAATGTGAACCCCCCCCCCAGCCCCTGGTTCTTTTAACATGTAACAATCTAAGTGAATATGTTGAATATTGTGTAGGTACTGATTTTTCCACACTTTCTTCCAGAATAAAGTAACCTACTTCTTTTCCCCCATTAATTGGGTCCTACCTTCCCTCCACCATACTTTTAGTTCCCAATGCCTCTTTTGCTTATTTAAACCTGTAGTAACCCATTATCCTTTTATATTTCCCATCTATTCAAACACAAAAAGAAGAAGAAAAAGAAAAAAAGGCAAAGAACCCCCAAACAACTAGCCTTGTTGAAATAAAACATATACAATTAAATCAGGGGTTTACTAGTGCCTACTGGTCAGGGTCTTCTGGCTGCTTCCCAGCTCTTCTTTTCAACAGTTCCTCTACCTCAAAAGGGGAGTGAAAGAACAGGATTTTTCCCTCTAGATTTACTCTTTGTTTGGAAACATAGAAACATAGAAGTTGATGGCAGATAAGGACCACAAGGCCCATCCAATCTGCCCATTTTGTCTTTCTACCTTATAAATGTGCCATAGGCCTTTGCTCTGTCAATAGCCTATCTATTCATGCTCATCTGTATTGCTCCCTTATGCCTATCCCATGCCTGTTTGAAGCCCTGCACTGTATTCATATCCACCACTTCCTGAGGTAGGCCATTCCATGCATCCACCACCCTTTCTGCGAACAAGAACTTCCTCACATTACCCCTTAATCGGCCTCCCTCTAATCTCATGCTGTGTCCTCTATTTTTCTTATATGGAAACATGTTAGACTCTTTCACCTTGTTAATGCCCTTAAAGTGTTTGAAAGTTTCAATCATATCACCTCTCTCTCCTTTGCTCTAGGGTATACATATTGAGTTCAGTTAATCTGTCCTCATATATTTTCTGATGCAGTACCCACACCATTTTGGTTGCCCTTCTCTGGACTGCCTCAATTTGGTTAATGTCCTTGTGAAGGTGTGGCCTCCAGTACTGCACACAGTACTCCAGATGGGGCCTAACCAGAGTCTTGTAAAGGGGGATTATTACCTCCCTCTTCCGACTTGTGATACCCCTACTAATACACCCTAACATCCCTCTAGCCTTACCTACTGCTTTAGAGGTCTGCTTGGATGATTTCAGGTCATCTGTGATGATGATGCCCAAGTCTCTTTCTTCCCTTGTGGCTGCCAGCAACTCCCCTCCAAGCTTATAGATGGCTTCAGGATTTCTCTTCCCCATATGCATGATCTTGCACTTCTTTGCGTTAAACCCCAGTTGCCACTCTTCTGACCATATTACTAGTTTATCCAGATCTTTTCTCATTCTGCCCACACCATCTGGATCATCTACTCTGTTGCAGATCTTGGTGTCATCTGCAAACAGACAAACCTTACCCTCCAGTCCATCTGCAATGTCAGTGATGAAGATATTGAAGAGGACTGGCCCCAGGACTGATCCCTGAGGTACCTCACTTGTGACTTGCATCTCTTCTGACTGTATACCATTTACCACCACTCTCTGTTTTCTGCCCGTCAACCAGTTTGCCGCCCAGTTGACCAATGTCTGACCCACCCTGAGCCTACCAGCTTATTTAGCAGGATACATCAGAGTGAACATAATGCCTTCCTTTCTCAATTTGTCTCTGACTGTGTCAAAACTCTTCCTTCTAGCCAAGATATTAGGTGGAATGTCAGGAAAGATTTGCAAAGCCATACCATTATAATGCAGCCCCTTTTCTGACCTTGCTTTAGCCAGAATGTTCTCTTTATCTTGAAACCTTAAAGGTTTTACAAACATAAAATGTGGCCTCCCAAGCCTATCCTTAGGGCCAAAGGCCTGATGTGCTCTGTCCTCCTCAATTTTCTTTTCTGGAAAGGGGAGACCCATTGCTCTGGTTAGTAATTCTTCACAATACTGGATATGATTGTTATCTTCTGCTCCCTCTGGCAAGTTGCCAGTCTTTAAATTGGCTCTCCTTGATCTGGATTCTAAATCATCCAGCCTTAACCTTAAGGATTCCAGTTCCTTAGTAATTTTATCCAAATTATTAGAGATCTTTGGTAGTGTATCTTCAGTTGTACTTATGTGAGACTCGCACTCAGTGGTTCTAAGGGATAGAGATTCCAATTTTTCAACTACTTCCACCACCTTTTGCGTCAAGGAAGCTACCACCAGGTTCAAACTCTCGAACCCCTGCCTCATTTCTTTTAAAATTGCTTTATATGACCCTTCCAAATTATCTTTTATTTCTTCTGGGTTGTCTTCCTCACTTTCATTGCCCCATTCCTTTTCTCCCTTTTTTTCTCTTTCTCCTTCTTTTCCCACCACTTGCTCCATCCCCTCCATCATCTTGCTGTTGCCTGTACTCCTAATTCCTTTACCTTTTACAGATGAAGCCATTTTATCCACAACACTTCCTTTATCTTTGGTTTTCTTAGTTAATAAATCATAGATACACACTGGAGAGCTAATAATCACAGAAGATGTTTTGTTTCCTTTATCACTTCCCATATTCAACCCTCCTTCATTGTTTTTTTTGTTTCCTTTTTTGTTAGTTACTTTACCTCCCTTAATTGGGATATTTTTGCCTTTCTTACTTTTAGTCACTGGAAGTGAGCTATATACTTTCCTTTTATTAAGAGTGGAAGCGGCAATGTTATTGGGTAAAGACTTAGGAGTGAGAGGATCATTAGAGGGGACAGGTACAGTATGGGAAAGACTAGTATCCACCAATTCAGCATTCATACTTTTTTCAGCAGGTCCAAATATAAAGACCCCCTCCACTTGCTTTATCCAAGTGGAGGGGTTACCTGAAGTTGAACTATGTGAAGATCCAACTAGATTTTTCACACTGTTGGTCTGGGCCTGGACGCTGTTGGGAGATGGGGGACTCAAAGTAGTAGATTGCTCCTTGTTGTTCTGAAAACTGGATTGCCGCTGAGAAGAAGGAGGTTCAGGAGTTAGGGTGCTGCTGATCGATGGAGGTCGTGCAAACCCACGTATTTCATTTAGCAGGTTTGACATACCCCAAAACTAGGGCCAAAAAAAAAATCTCGGAAAGAGAAGTGAATGTATTTCAGGAGAGCATCTCCCTTCACCTCAGCAAGCCTTTACTGAGACTTCAAAGCTTCAAAAAATTCCTGCGTGCAAATCCCTGTGTTGATACCAGACTAACTGCCATTTAACCCTCAACAAAAACCACGGTCGCAACGCAGACCAATATATATATCCGTCTTTCGGATGAGACATTAAACCGAGGTCCCATCTGCCTGGATTGGTGGTAGTTCAGGTGGATGTTAAAGATCCCATGGCACTTATCGAAAAGAGTAGGGGAATTTCCCCGGTGTCCTGGCCAAATTTCCCTCATTCACTAAAAATACCACCAACAGCTTAATCTGGTTCAAGGTCAGTTGGCATTCATCTGTATCCCTCTCCCCCAGGTCATGCCTGAAAATAGGCAGGATTTGTCTAGTGCACTTACCCGGTCAACAAAAACTAAATAAATAAATATTGTTCAAAGCCAGTATAAAAAGGAGCAGATGCCGCATTTTCCCAGGTCACCAATTCAAAAGCAGAGAGTAGAGGACTGAATCCTCCCTGCGTACAGCTAGTCTATTCAGCCGTGCACTCTGACGTGCATGCTGACATGCGCAGATCACAAATCCTCCATCCCCTCCTCTTCTCCCTGGACTTGAGCATTAATACAAACATGGAAGAGGGCCTGCGCCAAACTCCACTTACCCATGAAGCTCCTCCCTGCAACTTCAATACTTAGTTGCTTAGATTTCCTCTCCCTCAGATGGGACTTGGCAAGATCGGGTCTTCAAACGTTGGTCCAGTTCTACTCTGGGGAGCACATCAAAACATTCCAAAGATTGAGGGAGGAATTTGGATTACCACAGGGGCATTTTCTCCGTTATTTACAATTTAGACATTACCTACTGGCAGATGATAAGGGCTCCCAGTTGCTGACCACCCTCAACCCTTTACAGGAATGTATCTTTGCCCTCACTTCCTTGGTAAACTGTGAGGGGGGGTGTCTAAAATGTTAGCTGCCTATCCATGTTAGAGCTAGATCACTTAATGTATATTAAAGCACATTGGCAGACAAAAGTAGGAATACAACTGAGCAAAATGGAATGGCTGAAAATTTGGAAAGGTGTTCACTCTACTACTTCCTCACTATTTTGGATAGTTTCGCTGGCGAGTGACGGTCAGGTATTTTTGCCCCCCTATGGTGATCAAGCATTATGGGAAACACACCTCAGATTCATGTTGGAGAGGGTGTCAGGTGAAAGGCACATACTCCCATATTTTTGGAGAGTGCCAGGAGTTGTCGGTATACTGGGACTCAATACGGAAGGCAGTTGGGGAACTTTTTGATATTATGCCCCCGATGCAAGTCAGCATTGGTTATTGGGCCTCCCACCTAATACTTTAGTCTAAATCTCACTGCTATTTATTCTATATACTGATTGCGGCAGTTCTTCAAGACATCACGATTTGTTGGCTCACTCCCAAGAGACCTACACTAGACTCTTGGTTTAGTATTTGCCTTGGAATACTAGAAATGGAGTGGCTCACAGCCAAACTGTGATTCCAATTAGACAAATGTAAAGGCAAATTGCTTCCATTTTTCCATTATATGGCCTCTAAACAGAAAAAAAATGTTCTGGAGATCCTAGCGGAACAAACCTAAGCACCCTCTTTTCACCTTCCTTCCCCCCTTCTTTCACTTTCTGGTTCACTTTTTTCTTCTTATTTTTTCTTTCCTTACTCTTGTAAGTTTTTAATTTCTCTCTCTCTCCTTTCAGCTCTTTTACTCTGTATCAATTTGAGATCCTGCCCCCGGCCCCCCGTCCATTGGCTTTGAGAGAGTTGCAATTTTTTTCTGAATACTCCAAGGCACTTTTCAATGGATCATTTTCATAATAAAGGTATATGTTTGTATTGACTTGATGGGAAAGGGTGTGGAATGTATTGTACTGCATTGTAAATGTGTTGTCGAAATGTATCTTGTCATGATGTTTATAAATGAAAAATTTCAATAAATTTCAATTTCAAAAAAAGAAAATATTCATAAATCTTTCCCAGGTGGTCTAGTAGACCTCCCTCCCTCGCTATCCCCATTCTCCTCCATTAAATATTCATAAATCTGTCCTAGGAGGTCTAGCAGACCCCCACCCTAACCCCGATCTGCCCATGTAATGTAGCATATATCATTCCCTGGAGGTCTAGTAGACTCCCCCGGCAGGCAGTGTCCCACCACCCCACTCCTCCCCCATCCCATCATCGAGACAGTGACCGGCACAGCCCTCTGCTCCCCACCACAGCTGGCCATCAAGTGAGCTGTCATGGAGCACATACTGTATACAGTATGTGCTCATTGATTGACAGCTTACCGAGTCGTATAGTACCTCATAAGCTGGACCCAAAATTGTTGTACTTTTACTTTCTGATGCTAGCAAACGTCTATTGTCACTGCATGAACTGCTATTTCTCTCCTGGTTCCATTGACTGTAATGTCTGTGACTTGTTCATTTTTTTAAAGTGAGTGTAATAAAATAAAATAAAATAGAAAAAGATTTATGGAGGTCCTGCACAGATGGAATGTGAGCCAAACTGAATTATATTTGCAGATTAATTTTGATTGAATTTTTGGGCTGATAATCTTTACACAAAAATAGGGCCCTATGTATAAAAGGGAGTGGGATCTGCACGATTCAGATCAAATCAAGTCAAGCTTTATTTGTAAAAAGGTGCCTTTCCAATGATCAAGACACCTGTACATAAAATCAACTAATGCATCAGACAGTTAAATACAATAATTAAAACCATCAGCATACTTAAAATACATACAGCCAACAGATCATAAACAAAATGACAGTCCAGCATTTAATCTTCTTCTGGAAATGCCAGACAAAAGAGATAAGTTTTTAATTCTGTCTTAAAACTTTGGACAGATATACTCCAGCCCACATAGCTACACACCCATAGGCAGGTGCAAGGTGCCCAGTATGTAAAACTGTGCACCTCCACAGGACACCTGTCTGTGGCCTGCCCTCCCAGGGTGCAGGTGCAGGTACATGGGGGGCAGTTTGAGGGACACAGGTGGGCGTCTAATTAGATTCCTGTCCTTGATCCTGAAGTGGTTCCCCTGTTCTGTGCAAGCAGAGGATTCTGAGATGGTGTGGGACTGTTTTTTTTTTTTTAATGTATGGGCGAGTGCCTGAGTAGCTGCCCTAGCCCTCCCTATCAGTCAGGTGGGCTGGAGCAGCACAGGGGATAGATGTCCTGTCCCACTGCAGCCAGTGAGTGTCATTTGGGAGCATGTAAAGGAAACCGCAGGGTCCCCACTACCATATCCTGCACCTCCTTGCCTGGCACTCCATGCTTTTGTGAATGGTGTGGTGTGCAAACATGCCCCCAGACACACCCCTGGACTGGCTGCACATGTATGTAACCCCCTTACAAATGGGGGTTCCCAAAAAGTCTTTCTCAAGCTTGCCTAAATGCTCACTGCCAGGCTGGTGTCCTGCATTTTAGCAGTTTAAATGTGATTGCCAGAGAGTGCCTGTATAGCCTCTGTGTACTGTCTCTTTAAGAGCTGCCTGGATTGCAGTCATAAGTAATCTGAGAGGGTGCTCTGTTGAAAGATGTAACTATTGGCTGGAAATCATTTACAGTGATAATGATAATGTAGTTTGTCTAACCTGCCTTCTTTGCAGCAAGGACTGTTTTGTTTATCTCCACTATCTTGGTCCTGGACCGCGAATTGGACCAATTAGTACTGGTTGGACCTAAAATGGAGCTGGACTACAGGAGCTGTCTGGAGTCAAAATCTGTAGGAATTGCAGTTTGGGGCTTTTTGCACCTTTTTGCACCTGAAGGGGAAGCCTTTGTTGTGACTGACAGGAGGATCAGCCAACCGAACCTTTTGGATCTTGGGGAATTTCCCAGGCTGCTGCAGCTAGTTTCAGTTTTGAGCTAAGAAGTGAAGAAGTAACAGCTCAAGTGATTTTTGAGCAGCAGTTCTGTGTAGTTTTGCATGGGAGAACTGTGAAAGGGTGAGTTTTGGCCTGCCTGTCTGCCTGATGTCCCTGAGAGGGAAAATAGAGTTTATTTGGACTGAATCGAGTTGTGAGGACTATTTAAGCCACTGGACTGTGACCAGGCTTTAACCTGAAGAAGACCAAAGATTTGCTGAATGCGATCGGCCTGTCAGTATTTCCAGCTGCTTTTGAATCCCCAGTTTGTGCAGAGACTTTGCGATCGTGACCGGAGAGCGGTTTGCCTGGTACAGTAGAATTTCCTTGCATGTAAATGTGCTGTGTATTGAAAGTGGGTCATGATTTGGTTCTCCACTGTGTGAACTGTGTTCTGCTTGCAGGTACCATAGAATCCTTTACATGTAAATGTACTGTGTATTGAAAGTGGGTCGTGATTTGGTTCCCCACTGTGTGAACTGTGTTCTGCTTGCTGGAAGCTTTATACAGCCTAATCAGACTGAACCCGTGTTCATCACCATTCAGCCTGGGCCATGCCATGCTAGCTCTGCCAGACTACCCTACTGCAAAGAGAAAGCCACCGACGAGACACCTGCATGGGGATCAGCACCCTGCTTCACGCCTGAGCAGGAACAATGCCTCAGGTGAATCGTGTGGACCCTGCTTCTCCTGGCACTCCAGATTAACCACCTACTGTCTCGATTTTCATCCAGCCTGTGTCTAGTCTTGTGTATCATGAGTAATCATCAGGGTAGCTCTCTGCAACAACAGCCTAATCTAAAAGTGTGTCATCTGATTGTCTTGTTGTTTTCTTTCACGAACTGAGCCCTCCGGCTCCGGATTACAAATAGTGTGTGTGTTGTGCATGTTGTTTTCTTCCATCACAGGGCCCCAACCAGCTGCAACATTCCTGGCTAGCCCACCATTCTCCATCTGGGTACCCAGAGTGTGTGACTGTTTATGGACTCCAAAGTGCATGCATAACTGTTTGATTGATAGAGCCTTTAAGCAAATTAACCTGATTATGCCCCTCCCTTGTTCAAGCCCCTTGAATAAATCAGATCTAACTCTTTTTTGCATTTACCCTGGCTGTGGTTCCAGTTTGTGCAAGAGTACTGTACTGCTGTTATTTGCTGTGTATAACCTTGTTTTACAGGGGGTTCCCCAGGGTAGGGCCAAAGGAAAGCCCTCGTGGTAAGTGCAAACAGTGTGGGTACTTGTGTGGTGTATCAGGGGTATTGTGAAAGTGATTATTGTGTATTGCTCCAGCCACTAGTAAGGAAAGAGGGGGAGTTGCAGTGTCCCAGAGGGCTGTGCCCAGGTTAGCTTGACCACTACCAACCCTGACCTCCGGGTGGAGGCACCCATTTCAGAACTCATGCCCCTTAACCTGCTACTAGCAAAGCAGGCAGGGGTAGTAGCCCTTGGGATAGTGACACCTAGGGGTTGCTGTATCAGAGTGGTTTTACTTGCCTTCAGCTTGAGCCAGAGCAGCTCAGCTTCATTTTGTTGTTCTTGCTCAAGTTGAATGCGTGTGAAACCACTCATACAGCAAAGTGTGGCTCCGGGGGACATATTAACATACAGCATCACCACTTAGAATGTAAAGGGAGGGCAAACTATGCAGAAAAGATACCAAGTTTTACACCACTTAAAATATGTGGGATCTAAAATTGCTTTTCTACAAGAAACTCACAGACCCTCTTCTAATGTCGGTCTATGGAGAAGGGACTGGGTGGGACAAGTGCTTGCCTTGGGCAATAACAACAAGAGGGCTGGTACAGCCATACAAATTCACTGTAGCGTCCCATTTAAAGATATAAAGCATATCACTGACGATGAAGGGAGGTTTGTCATTGTTGAGGGTATGATGGATCAAACAGACATCATCTTAGCTTCCATTATGGGCCTAACAGAGAGGACCCGTGAGTTTTTACAAACATCTTAACGCATCTGGTATCTTTGAATCATTTACGCATCATTATATGTGGAGAATAGAATGTTGTACTTGACAATATGCTGGATAGATCTGGCAACAGAAAGTTAGGCTTATTCTCCAATCAGAGGGGTGCTAAAGAGCTATAATATTCCCTAGGCCTTACTGAGGTTTGACAAACCCTTCAACCTGACACAACGGACTACACATTTTGGTCTGCAGTCCACAACTTCTTCTCGTGACTAGATTACTGCCTGATTACTCCAGACCTTTTGGAAACCACAGTAAAGTGTGATATCTCAGCTAGAGTGATATCAGACCACTCACCCATTTTATTTTCCCCTCACACTCCCAGGGCAAATGCGGAAAGATAGGCTCTGGGGACTTTTGGTGACATATTCGGCCAGATGGCTGCTTAGTGTCAGTGGTTTGCTGCCATTTGGCAATAAAATTGCCTCCTGCACAATTCTAATGCTCTGGTCTTGGACTTCATGGTATTAGGGGACACAGGAGGTGGCAGGATGGCCCAATTCTGAGCTCAAACTGCAAAACCATGGAAGGATGACCAAAGATTCAGCCCTGTCAGTAGCCACCATAGCAGAAGCCCTCACCACACAGAATGGCCAACAATGACGATGTGGACACAGAGAAGGAACATCTTGCTTAATCTCGCTTTGAGACATTGCTGGTGGAGATTAAAAGTTTCTGCAATGAAAATAAAGCAGAATTTTGATAACTGCAGTCCCAGCTACAAACTGTGGAGAAGTGGGTTAAAGAGACAGAAGAGCGCATAAGCAGCATCGAGGATGGCACCATTAAACTCCACAGAGTCATAGACTTTTTATTGGATCAGCATGCAGCACAGCAGGCCAAGTTGCTGGACTTGGAGGCCTGATCTCAATGGGATAATCTCCATATTTAAGGTGTGCCAGAGGACAGTGAGGCAGGCAGAATGTCAGATTTTATGGAGGATCTGCTGAAACAGGTTCTGGAATTGCTGGCCTCCGTGCCATTTAGAACTGAATGCACATACAGATCTCTCACTCCTAAGCCAACAGAACCAGGAGCCCAACCACATTCAATAGTGATTATGTTTGCCATTGACAAAGATAAAGAGGGGATTGTTTGTATTACTTGAGACCAAAAGACTGTCTCCTACAATAATGGCCACCTGTGTTCTGATCAAAATTATCCTCTGGATATCTTGAAGCAGCACCTTGCATATTCCAGCATTCTAAAAACGCTCAAGGCTCACAATATTCGATTTCAGACCCCTTACTGAGTTAAGCTAGGGGTCTACTGGGAGTCTGGCACTGTGCTCTATTCTAACCCTGAGGAGGCCCAGCAGGCCCTAGAAGAGAAAGGCTGGACAGTATCAAGCAGGTTGCCATCAGCCCGACTGCCACATCCTCCTCCATCATTGTGGAAGACCACCCAGACAAGGCAGCACCACACCAAAGCTAACAGAGCCACTCCATTGCCACTAACAGAAATTGAACAGCTTTTGAAAATGGCTACTGCAAGCATTTCAACACAACAGAGTTCTCGCTCCTCTCCTACCTGAGGTTTACCAGAGGATTTGGGTGAGACTGTTTCATGCTTACTCTAATTTCTTTTTATAGCTTACAGCTTCCACATTAGCTGGACTGCGCCGGCTCATTTTCTTTCACAATTGATGGACTGAAAGCATTTAAATCCTTACTATCATGCCTAATTATGGTTGAAGCTAGCTGTTGACCTTACAAAATTAAGAACTAAGGGGTGGTTGGATAAACCATCTGGGACTCTGTAAAACAGGTACTGCTGAACTGTTACACAGATAACAGAACTTACAGACTCACACCTGAGACAGTTTCAATCTGTTTTATGCAATATACCTTCCCCAGTAGACTTACTTTTCTCTTTACATTTTTCCAACTGGCTTTGACAGCATTAGAGAATATAGGGGCAGATTGATTTTCTCCTCTAACCCCTACAACTGTATTTGTTACTGCTGGAATTGTGACTGTATATTTTTATTGGCATTACTGTTATTGAAACTTGCATATGGTTCTATTAGATACCATTGGTTTCCTTCATACTAGAGTTTTATTACATTAAGAGTTGGTCTGCTATTGTCAACCTACATTGTTTACACATTTGATGGCTGGTGAGTGGGCAGACCCCCCCCCCCCAACTTGTGGGCATTACTGCTTGATTCACAAACTTTCTTTTGCTTCCACTTACACAGCAATGAGTTAATCGCTCAAGGGTACTGGTAGAGATCATGGGGGTGAAGAGCTAAGAGTTGCCCAGATTTCTGATTAACTGGTTGCATGCAGCAGAATTTTTTTTTAGACTGCAATATGTTTTTGTAATATTTGATATTTTCTTACTAAATATGAATAGTTACAGTTTGTGAATGGATCTGGGAATTTCTCATATAGTTCCTTCACACTGCTGCTGCCATGCTGCAGTGGGTTATTATAATGGTGTCTGCACCCTGTACACCTTTTCCAGACCTTACCAACTTGCAGGGCAGTCCAGATTGCCTGATCGGAATGAGGGGGGCCCCTCCCTGTTGGCAGGGCATTGCCCCCTTGATTGGGTGTCACCTTACCTGGGTTCAGGCCCCCAATCACTGAGAGGGTCTTACTGATGTTCCCTCCTACTCTGGAAGCCTTATCCTTTGGCAGCTTTCCAGCTGAGTAACTTTCGTTAGTACCCAAAATATCTTATATAGTTACAGGTTGTGTGATTGTTACTTATGTTGTCTGTTTATATGGTAGTTGCTGTTAATTGTTACTGCCACCCTTTTCTGGGAATATGCCACCCATCTGCGGCCTTGTCCAGATCATGTGTAAGGACTGCATAGTACTCTGGTTAGGAATGCTTTAAGTGGTTTTCTTATTGAGACCAGTGCAAGTATTTGGGAAGCAGTACAGAGGTAAATTTATTACACAGTTTGGTTTAATGCTTATGTATACAAAAATATTATGCCAAAATGTAAATGGGCTTAATAACCCAATCAAAAGATCTAAAGCACTGGCCTCACTTAAGAAGTTTAAACCAGAATTTATTTTATTACAAAAAACCCATTTATCAGTGGAGGAGCACATGAAGTTGTCTTCTTTTGGATTTTCAGACATGGTGGCCTCCTTCTTCCAGAATGGGAAAAGGAGAGGCATGGCAGTATTGGTGTCTTAAACTACCCTCTTTCACTTGATTGCCTCTTAAACTGATGTGCCTGGCTATTTCGCCATGATCAAGTAAGCATTAATCACCGACAGAGGAGGACTCTACCAGTGGATTAATGCCCGGTGGGGGGGGGTGCATGAGGCCACAGGTCGAGTGCTTCCAACCACCCACCGGGCATTAATCCACTGGTAGAGCCCGATGCTGGAGGTGATTAATTCACTTGTAACATGGACACAACACAACAGTATTGATATTATGTGACAGGTGTGTGCTGATCATAGCACTAAACATCAATTGTGGGATTCAGTAATGTACGTCGAATACTTTGCTTGGTAAACAAACATTTATTTACCTAATGGTTATTTTACTGCTACAAATACAACTTGGTACAGTTTTACAGCACACTCAATGATTACTGTGCTACTGACATTAACAATTAAATCAAAGTGTATGTTAAGTTACATTTTTATTTACAGTTCTACTGAGTCGCAACATCTACTGTGAGTTCTCCTCGCGCTCTGCGTCATTGCCTGCTCTCCATCCTCTTCTGGCGTGCATCTCACTCTACTTTTCCATGCTGCCATCTACACTGCTTGCACTATGGGTGCTCTGTTTTCCTCTGTGTTCTCCATGGTAGCAGAATGTCACTGAGCTGTTGATTGTGACATTCTGGAAGTTAAACAGCCGCATTGGGGTCTCCTCAGCTGATGAGCACTGCGCCTGCCCTGCTCTGTCTCATGTCTCTCTCTCTGCTTTCAGAACTCGCATCACCAGCACCATCGCAGCATGTCGGTCGCCGCCTCCGCCTCCTGTTTTCCTGTGTCTGCCTGCTGCTCTCCCTCGCCCTCTTGGTCTCCGTCGCTGCAGCTCCTCCGTTGAACACTTCCACAGCCTCTCCTGTTCTACTACTGTCACTGACTCTACTTGGGAGCATGATTGCTGCGCTGCTCCCACTTCATTCTCCAGCTTCTTGTTTGTCTTCGTTTACTGTGCTTACAGTATCAGGACATGACAATATACTGGACCACTTTTTTCTCTCTTCAGTAGATGTAGACCAGTAGCCTCTCGGGCTGGTCTCACATTGATGTCCAGTAACAGACAAGATCTCCCTCGATGCAAGACCAGCCTGAGATAGCATATTGACAGCGGTGCTACGAACGCTATGATTTGTATAGCGGGCACTAAGCTGTGCATCTGCAGAGATTTGGGGCATAAGATTCCCCAAGTAATTCCTGCTCATGGGCTGCCTGCTGTACCAGCAGGTTCTATGTGCTGCACACGTTGGATCCAGTTTCAAAGGGTGCAAATACAATGCCACAGCATTAGCTGGACATCTCTGGATGTACTCTTTATACATTGACACCACGCAGTCTTTGCTTCCTCGTGTGCTATACACTACTCCTCAGAGGGCCTGTCTATTACGCTCATTTACCTGGCCATGATTTTTGGTTTTCTCATTAAAGACAATCGCCAAGTACTCATGCCCTTCCTCATCTACTTCCACCATGAATGAGTTCTGCTTCAGCTGTCGTTGACCCTCTCTTCCCCTTCGAGCGAGTCCCAGCTGGATCTCAAACCAGAGTCTCCTAATGAGCTCATAGGGAGACTCTGGTCTGAGTTTCTTGCATGTCCTGATCTTTTTTAAGTCTCTTTTCACTGATCTTCAGGTGATGACTAGCGACATCTTGCCCACTTCTATATTCTTTCAGAATGGCAACGAAGACATCATTGGCTGCTACAAATTCTGAATCACTCATTATATTTATCGCCCTCTTTACATCAACACCACTGATGCGCCTGTGTAATCCCGCTTGTAGACCAATATATGAGCTGACACTATAGTGCTGTTTCTGTTCCATCCACACAGAGCCATAAAAGTGCCTTAGAACTGTTGCCAGCTACATAGGCATCACCTTACTTAGATCTATGGCTATTACGTTTGCTTTCAACCAATCATTGAAAACATTACACGCTGTATGTTTGTGGGTGTTTGCCTCTACCTTTTTCCTCTCCAGTTTGTCTAGGTCCTCCTCACTAAGCAATAGGTGATGTCTGCTCTCCTCTGTTCCCTGTTCTGTTTGCTTCTCTATGTGTTTCTTTTTGTCTTTCTGCTTGATCCCCTGGCTTCTCCTCTCCAGATCTCCTTGTACCGCCTTTCTGTCCAGCCCTGTCTTATCCTCTCGTCCTACTTTATTATGCCTCCCGTCTAATGATGACTCCTTTATTTCTCTCTCAGTACTGTTGTGTTCTATTCCTGCATCCTTCCCCTTTGCCATCCGCAACTCACTCTTACCGCTGTTACTGTCTTGTCCATTTCACCCGTACTCATCATGTACCCACCTAACTATCCCTTTAACTCCACAAAGTGCAAACATCGCTATATAATTCTCCATCTCTATACTTCTCCATGATCTTTCTGCAATGGACACTATCACAGCTACCTCGATGACTGCAACATCTCACTCTTTTATGGTTCTGCACAGCACTTTCTGTGGCGCTTCTGTGTATCTCCTATCTAAGACTTGATGTTCCCCACTTAGTGCTTCACATTGTGGCAACTTCTGGTACCGCAGGAGTGGGCTCTACCAGTGGGTTAATACCCACTCCATTCTCGTCACATGCACGCTCTCAACCAATCTACCATCTCCATTTCCCTCTACTATTCAGGCCCATATTATAAATGCAGTTATTTGGGTCAGACATTTACCCTGGTAAGTCTGTATATTCCACCAGGCTCCACATCGTCTTTTATTATAAAACTTTTACAGCAAATTACTGTTTTTCAGGCTGGTGCTCTGACAGTAGGTGGGGATTTTAACAAGATCTTAGATAATAGGGATACTACAAACCCCAGACCCCCACATCACATCACCACAGCACCTACTTAAGTCATACCTTGGGGAGATGGGCTGGATTGACATTTAGAGACATTTAAACCCCTCTGACCAGCTGTATACTTATTATTCTGCCATCCCGTGATATTTACATCCAGATAGACTGGCTTTTAATTTCCCAAGAGCATGCCCACCTAGCCCAGAGATGTGATATTAATCCTATCTTATTGTCTGATCATTCCCCATTGCTTATGGACGCAAGAAGCCAAATACCTGCCCCATAGAGGTGCAGCCTGCTGGAG
Source organism: Neoceratodus forsteri (assembly GCA_016271365.2). NCBI lineage: Eukaryota > Metazoa > Chordata > Ceratodontiformes > Ceratodontidae > Neoceratodus > Neoceratodus forsteri. The sequence goes on along the minus strand of CM028129.1, from coordinate 1,010,078,154 downwards.
AAAATGTGGGTCCTCGCCTGCCACCCTGGGCCATGACATGTGGTCCTGCCCTTCTTTTTGACCCTTTTCTACAAAACATCCAACAGGCCCTCAAAGAGATCTGGGACCCGAACTTGAAGCCTGATCCTCTGCCTTTTCTCTGTTAAGTTACTCTTGTAGGTTATTGAACCTTGGATACCTGTTAGCTGCTTCATATCTTAATAGTTGCTGTGAGAAAATCAAATATGAAATGTTGGTTAACACCTCAGACTCATTCCATAGACATTTAGCATAATTTAGTACGTGCCACCTATCAAATGGAAAAGATCACTGTCAATCTTCATAACTCATTCTCAGCCTTTGAAATCTGATGATGCAGATGGGTGGTATATATTATGAATAAAAAAAAATCTGATTTTGTTCCATAATGTGTTATTTACTATGGATATATCATTTTGATTCCACTCACTTAATTATTGCTAAGAGTATCAAATTAATTTGTCTTGGATGGCAAGGCAAAGATTTCTTTAATGAGTTAAACATTGTAATCTATTCATTGTTCTCTTGTAAGGGTTGGCGTCCTTAATGTTTTGTCTTGTATGTATTGTCAATCTGATTTCTTCAATAAAGAACTAAAGTTAAAAAAAAAGATAGGCTCTGGAGGATAAACAACTCATTACTAAAAGATCCCAAAAACACTCAAATTTATTAAGCAGAAAGCAGAACAATTCTTTGCCGATAACAACAGTTCTGTTCCCAACCAATGGCATATATGGGGGCCTTTTAAATGCACCCTTAGGGGGAAACTAATTTGACTGGCAGCCATTAAAAAAATGCAAGAGAAATGTGGAATATGCCAGGCTCTTAATGAAAAATAAACAGTGAAAAAGGTACTATTTCCAGCCCTTCTTCCCAGGATGACTGTCTCCAGTTAAACACAGCTAGGGCCAGGAATGGAGAATTCAATCAGGAACAAGCCGAGTTTGCAATTTTCAGGGCCAACACTAAATACTGTATGTAGACCAAGGGGAGAAAGATGGAAGGCTTCTTGCCCTTAGCTTAAAACAATAAGAAATGAAAGAGCCATATGCACCATTAGACCTATGACTCAAGGCCCACCTTTCTCCAACTCTCGAGATATAGCCTCAGCTTTTAAATCTTTTTATGAGAGCTTATGCACTGCTGACTCACTGGTTTCTGACCAAATTATTCAATGCTTTCTATCAGAGGCATGGCTGCCAAAACTAACCCTGCCCCAAATTGAGGGGTTCTAACAGAATATTACAGTAGGGCAAGTCAGGCAAGCCATCAATAGCCTACCCCAGACAAAGCTCCGGGTCCCAATGGATTCTCCACCAGTGCATATAAGGCACTTATCAACATAGTTTCATCCAGCTGGCCCAGTGGCATTGAGGGTTGAGGCACTGGATGCCACACCTTGTGCCACGCCGGCAACCCGGGTTCGGGAATGGACTTGGGTTGTCGGGGGTCGGCAGGGGAGGGAAGGAATTGAGCATCTGGAGGACTACTCTCCCTTCTCAGGGAGGATTCCAGGGTTTGCTCTGCTTCTTAGCGGCCCCTGATGAAAGTCGGAGGCAGTGCAGGGATAGCGGTAGCCACGATGTGGGGCAGAGCTGCGGCGGACGTTGGCACGCTTGTGCCATGGTTGTCATTGCACATCCAAGCTCTGATGGGAAAACAAAGTGGAAAAAGCCTCCAGACATTAAGGAGGCAACGAGGGCACCAGGGACACATGCCTACATCCCCAATGCTTGACCTCTCCCCCAACAGCTTCTCCAAACTCCCCACCAGACGGATCGTCTAATCACATTAGGCCATCAGGTAGGTGAGGCAGGTCCTCCCCTGGAGGGGGTGATCCAGGGGGCTGAGAAGTATGGGTGGGGAGAGCCAGAGGAGGGAGGGAGGTTCTTAGGCGGGAGTAGCAGCAGTGGATTCGAGAGTGCACCTCTGAGAGATGCCCTGGTATCTGGTGTAAAAATAGAATCCACAAAAAAAAATAGTTTCATCCCCACTTGCCCTGCTCTTCAATTTTTCTAAAGAAAATTTGAACCTTGAACCCTCCCTTCAAGAAGCTCTTATCATTCTCTTGCCCAAACCCGATAAGGACCCCAAGCAAATGGGCACCTACAGGTCCATTTCATTGTTCAACATAGACATCAAAATCTTAGGTCAAATATTAGCCTGCCGAATTAATGAAATCTGGCACTCCCTTATAGGCCCAGAACAGGTAGGCTTCATGCAGGAATGTCTTATGACAGACCATTTGCATAAACATGACACATCGTGGCTGCATTCAGGGACTCAGGCCACCCCACAGTTCTGATTTCCCTGGATGCAGAGAAAGCTTTCAACAGAGTGTCCTGGTCCTATCTCTATGCCACTCTAGTGTAGTTTGCCTTCCCCTCCAGTTCTATAGGTTGGATTAAGTTATTATATACTATGCCATTGGCTAGAATTTTATGCAATGGAATCCTTTCACCTCCCTTGCCACTACAGAAGGGAACCCAACAAGGTTGCTGACTGTCCTCTTTCTTATTCAGTCTATATTTGGAACCACTAACAAGATACTTTCTTTTGCAGAACTCCATTAAGGGGTAAAGGTTGACTCCTATAGCTATAAGATCTCCACCTAAGCAGACAACATCCTTCTGCACCTAGTGGACCCAGAGACCTCTATTTCCATGGCTTTAAACATATTATACCAATTTGGTCAGATTTTATTTATTTACTTATTTAAATTTTGATAACCAGGTAGGCCCACTGGGACTGTTACAGTCCCTTTTTCAGGGGTGACCCAGAATTAATTACAAATAATACAATAGAACATACATATAGCACAATACATCATTAACAAACATAGGAACAAATGTGAGTACATCAGGTAAGATACATTTGATAGACAAGAGGGATAGAAGAGGGACATCATACATTGTAACAGGTTTATACACAGCAATAAGGCAGATAAATTGTGGGAATACACCAATAGATCAGGAGGAATTGCACTTAGCATGAAGCTCTACATTCAAATTAACAGAATTAACACTACATACACCGCAGCCAAATAAGCACCCCCGACAGTAAATAGTTGTTCATCCCCAGTTGCAAGTGCAACAACTCAACTCCAGTAAATGAGCCTTGAGACCCTTCTTAAAATCCCCAAGAGAGGTGCATTCCTGGAGGCTACTGGGGAGAGTATTCCAGAGAGACAAAATGAAGATGGCAAGTGACCTGAGCCCTTGGAAATTCCTGACTCTAGGGATATGAAGAAGCTGATGGTCTGAGGACCTACGTGACCTTGCATTTTGTGCGGCTGTTATCAAGTTGGTCAGGCTTGGAGAAGCATTGCTTTGTTGGAGTTTGAAGGCAAGACATAATAATGGGTATGCTAATTTACCCTCAAGAGTAGGCCAATTTAGTGATTGTACAATGATGTTCCCTGAGCGGGGCACCAGCTGTGAAGCAACCAATCCTGTTATATAAGGTTCCCAACCTTTGCATCTCCGTGGTTCTGAAAGAATATAGGACTGGAGACCCATGTACCAATAGGGGTAAGAGGGTGCCTGTGGCTACCTTTTGCCAGGATTCCTGTGTGAGGAAAGAGTTTAGTCTGTATAGGAGACATAGTTTTAGATTTATGGTCTTGATCAAATGATCAGCGCGTATTTTATATGTGCAGTTTTGGTCTAGATGCACCCCTAGATACTCAACAGAGTCCACAAACTGAACCCTAGCACCAGTTGAGAAAGTGGGTGTCAGTAGTTGTGACCTATTGAAACCTAAACTGTTAGGGCCAAACAGCATGGCCTTAGTTTTTTTGCCATTCAGAACTAATTTGTTGGAGGGAAACAGGTTCTTGATTCATAGAAGGTCTTTCCCGAGTTGTTCATTCAGTTGTGCTGCATCACAGGAGGACCTATATAATACTGCATCATCAGCATATAAAGTCAGGTTGGCCCCCCAGTGTTGAGGCATATCATTAATAAATAAGGAAAACAGTAGCGGTCCCAAAATCAAACCCTGTGGGACACCATCCTGGACAGGTCATTTATCAGAGAGAGCGCCCTGCCATTTAACAATCTGTGTCCTTCCATGAAGGTAGTCACAGAACCACTGTGTTGACAGACTGTCTAGGCCTAGGGTTTTCAATTTCATGATGAGCAACTGGTGGTCCACCAAATCGAAGGCCTTGGTGAGGTCAATAAAGACCGCACCAGTTAGCAGGCCATTATCCAAGGCGGAGAAGATATCTTTCGTGAGGCTGTCTAAGGCAGTGCTTGTACCATGATCTTTTCTAAAATCATGTTGCTATGTTGTTAGAATGCCATGATGCTCAATATAATCCTGAAGCTGGTGATACACAATCTTCTCTGACACTTTGCTTTGGGTGGAGAGGAGAGATATTGGTCTGTCATTCTCCACATGCTCTCTCTACCCACCTTTGTGGATCGGGGTAATAAGGGCAACCTTCCATTCTGCGGGGACCCAACCTTCAAGAAGGGACCTATTAAACAGCCAAGTAATAGGGGAGGCAATGGAATGAGATGCAATTTTAAGTAACCTTAGTTCCAATTTATCATACCCAGTGGAATCAGCGTCTTTGATGTTCTTGAGTAATTTGAGGACCTCTGTTTTAGACACTAACTTAAAATGGAAATTGGGTGAGGGGGGAGGATCAACAATGCTGTTCAAGGGATGAGGGGAGGGTGCACCAGAAGGATGCATCTTAAATTTGTCCAGATCTGTAAGAAAGGCATTAATTGCTTTAGCCGTGTCCTCCAGATTCATAAATCGGATCCCATTCGCTATTATATCACTTTCCTCCTGAGATGTGCCCCCCTTAAGAAGGGTATTAATTTGGGCCTAGAATTTTTTTTGGGACAGAAAGGTTGCCATTCTGCAGATTCTGTAGGTACTGTCTTTAAGCTAGTTTTAGTTCCTTTTTATAGGCATTCCTTAATGCTTTATATTTCTGCCAGTCTTTCAACAGGTTTGTAGACTTGTTTAGAAAGTGGGCAAAGACAATGCTCTCTTCTGATTGGCTGAGACACTTATTTAGCTGGGCATCTATCAGACAATAGATGCCTACCAAATAAGAAGTCCCAGCCCAAACCTTCCTCAAATGCAGCGAAGTATCCTTGTGCCCAGCCTGCTTCCTCATTGGCTGAAGCACTGGTTCACACAATTTCAAACTGCCGCCATTTGTATTTTATTGCTTAGCGAGAGTGACAGCCCCCACCCACATGCTCATTCCCTAGACTAGAAAGACAAAAACTCCATCCAGTAACTGACCAAAACAGATCAGCGTACAGGTTTCCGGTTATAAGTCAAGATTAAACTTTTCATTTTTTTGTTCTGTGTTACATCCATAACCTTTGCCCCATAGAAGTGACTGTATTCGACACATTACCTGTTGGGGAATGTAGTCCTCTTATGCGGCTACAGTTTCCAGCTAGTACCACGCTGGGCCGCACTCCCTTGTGGACTGCGTAGTTCTTTTCTGGCGTTTCCCCTCTGACGTGTATGGACTCTGAGTACACGGAAAACTACAATTCCCGTCGGCTCTCTGGCGCGGTCCTGTCTCTCTGTCCCGGAGGGTTGTGGGTAGGCTGCTTATCCTTGGTTGTGAAGCACACGGAGGTCCTGCGGTTGCTGTTGGCTCGTGAGCTCCTGGCTCTTTGTACCCCACTGCACCGGCTCAATTGCGAACGAAAACCGCCATGGCGCTGGCTGCCTGCCTCCGCCGCCTCTGCCTGCCCTCTCTCGCACGGCACCAGACCCACCGCAGCAAGCTGAGGCCCGCCGCCAACGTTAATCAAATGTCCTTCACGCCGCAACGCCAACGGAGGTAAGGAGGGTCCCTGGGGCAGGAGGTCGCCTTGGCCATGGGTTGTCCTCGGGCAGGAGGGATGGTTCTCCCTACAGGAACGGTGTTGGGGTCTGAGCCAGTTTAGGGCGCTCGACTCTCTCCTGCCGTGCCGGGAAGTGGGGAGCAGTGTGTGTTGATGGCCTCAAATGTTGTGTTAGGCGGAGGAACTATTTTATCACAAAATTTACTTTAAATGACTTTCATTAATATTTTTTATTAAACTTATTTGTTTTTACAGTGCCATTTTCTAAGCGCAATAATACCCTCCAGGGTGGGCGGTATTGTGCTATACCGGACCTTCCAGGGGCTATAAGGCCCTCCGCCGCTCATTACACCCCTGGGCGGTCCGTATAGCACAATACCGCCCACCCTGTCGGGTATTATTGCTTACATAAACCCCAGGCCCTGTCTCTTTCTCTCGATTTTTTAAGATCGCGGGACAGCCAACTAGATTGCTGCCCTTTAACCCTAATTTGTTTGAAAGACACATGTTTATTTGTGGCAGACAGGAAATTGTTAATAAAGAAGTCAAGGGCTGCATCTAAGCAGGGGGCAAGTTTAATTTGGATCCAATTCACTGCAGATAATGTGTCGATAAACGAGCCCGTGTCGAAGTGAGAGTAGTCACAAGACCAAAAAGTTCTGGGGAGAGGTGTAGGATAGTCATTTTTTCAGATACTGAACATGGGAGAATGGTCGCTCAGAGAATCAGCGAAGGTACCTGCCAATTTGAATCTCTTCGGTCTGGAGACAAGGACCCAATCCAGTGTGGTATGGTTGCCTGATTTCAATTCAGTCTCATAGGCACACTAATTATCTGGGTCCAATTATCATCTTGCAAAATGGATTTAATATCTCCATTGGGATTGGCATGGTTACAAACTTAACCTTGCCAAAACTAATCTAATGCCACTTAATCACTGCACCACAAAATCACAGGTGATGCAATGAGGAGGTACCTGGGTCCCAGATGGACTAAAGTACTTAGGCATAATGATTGGTAAGAGCAAGAGTGCCTTTTTCTCAAGGAACCTAAACCCTCTGCTTACTTAAATCAAGCAGGATCATGTAAGATGGTCTGCCTTACCTTTAACACTCTGGGCACAAAACAATACAATTAAAATGAACATTTTGCCGGCCCGCCGGCACAGCAGTTGGGATTTCCACTTGCGACGCCGGCGAACTGGGTTCGGGAACGAGCCCGGGTTGCTGGAGGGCCGGCCAGGGGAGAAGGATTGAGCATCCCAGGGACAGCTCTCCTTCTCCTGGGGGAGGGGAGGGGATTGCTCCGGCACCTGCCGGCTCCTAGCAGAGGCTAGGAGCATCGCAGGACGTTGGACCAACATCTAATTGGGGAGGGGCGGACGTCGGCAGCTGCCATGATGTCACTACACCACCCTGCACTGAAAAGAGGAAAAATGGCTGGGTGCCCACTGGATGACGGCCTTCAGGTCCTCGGCACCACCACCGAACCCTCCTGGGAGCGGTTCCCCACAGCCTCAGCAGCATCCCGTGGCCTATAGGTGGGTGCCAGGCAGCCCCTACTGATGCATTCCCCCTCAAAGGGAGGGACCTGCCCAGCGATGGGATACACCGGGATACTCCACGGGAGGGATGCGATATGAGGTTAGCGGGGGGAGTCAGGACTCGAGTGGGGTAGTAGGATGGTACAGCAGTGGGGCCATTGGAGTGCCTGAAGGAGTGGGGGGCACCTGAGCAGGAGTGGGGGAAAAACAGATAACACACAAAAAAAAATTAACATTTTACCCCACATACTTTGCCCGATGGGAATGATGGGGGCATCTATTCCCAAAAACTGGTTCACTAAATTCAAATCCCTCTTATCACAATTCTTATGGGATAGCAAGAATCCCAGAAAATCCTACCAACAACACACTTCCCTTAAGGGACAAGGGGGGGTTACAACCTCCCAGCTTCCGCCTGTATTATATTTCTCTGCATGAGAGCCAGTTCCTCTGGTGGAGAAGGGCTTACCTACTGGATACAGAGTCTCCCTATTTTCCACACTGAAAGCAAATAGAACTGGACCTCTGCCACATAGCCAAGATTGATATAACAGCCCTACTAGCTATTCCTTTTAGCAAATTCCCAACCCCACTTAAACGTACCCTGATAGACACCTCCCTTCTGGCTGGCAAACAATTACATAGACTAACTGGCATGACTCCAATTCTAGACCCCATTCAACCTATCCCAGATAACCCAATTTTTAGATTCAGTGTTGCCCCATCCCATCCACCTTCTTAGGCCAAGTGGACATCACAAAGCTTAGCTCCTTGGTCCAGCATGGTAATCTGATCCCATCCGAGCACTTTAAAAGAAACAATACTCATACTACCATTGTTGTATTTCCATTTATCCAACTCCAACACATGCTAACACACACATTAGGCCCCAGGCCTTGGGACACTTCTAAATTCCTTGTCTGGGATGATTTGGAGTCATTTGCAGTTCATAGGCATTCAGTCTCCTTGTTATATAAAAAACTAGTCTCCTTATCCACTCCTGGGGATAGCAACCTGTGCAATTATTGAGCCAATGAATTCTCAGAAGTCTCGACCCCAGAGGTCAGGGCCAAAATGTGGAAAAGTATTTACAAATGCTTGAAGTTTGATGGACTTAGGCTAATACAATACAAAATAGCTAATTGCATGTACTATACGTCAACTAAACTACATAAGATGGGGCTGTTAAACTTGAATACATGTACTAGATGTGACTTGGAAGTAGGTACCTGTAATGAATGAATTGGGTTACACGAGTTGTGACAGACCAACAAAAACCAACATCAAGCATAAAAATTCAGCAGCTTTATTATGCCATATTTAAAAGCGGGTAACTTATTACAGATAACCAGTCTCCTAGACTACTATATTGTAATTGTCATCATTGGAGATGGAGACCAGCCTCCTAGACTGCTATACTGCAATTGTCATCATTGGAGGTGGAGACCAGTCTTCTAGACTGCTAGACTGCAGTTGTCTCATGGGCGATGAGGACTAATCATATGCATATCATCGGGGCTGTCATATGGACTCTACCTACTGCCCATACGCTAAAAGGAAACACAAATTATCACTACTGGACCTGCGCCTCTGTTCAATGAAGCTCCTCCTACTTCTCCTACTGATCTTAGGCAATGTCCACCCGAACCCTGGCCCGGGCAGTTCAAGCCTTCTGAAAAAGGCAGGAGCCCTAACCATTGCAACCATTAACATCTGCAGCCTGTTACCAAAGCTTGATGCACTCCAAGCCTATATCAGCCAACATAATCCTGACATCCTTGCTGTAGCTGAAACATGGCTGACACCAAAAGTTCCTGATCTGGCAATTACCTTACAGGGCTACAATGTTTTCAGACTGGACCGTGTCTCTAAAAGGGAAGGGGGCTGTGCCATCTACACTAAGGATAATCTCCTGGGGCACTTTGTTCCAACCCCCATCCCTGCCTCCTAGGCCCAGCTTCTACCCATTAAAATTCTTTTAGGTCCCAATCAAAAAGCCTTCACCATTGTCTCTGTATATATTCCACCTTGAGATCAAGATCTTGGCATCAAAGAAGTTCTTAACTTTGCCAGCTCTCAATCTCCTGGCTCTGAACACATTCTGCTTGGTGATTTCAATATAAAATGGCTCGCATCTGATGTCTACACTCACAAGGGTGCCCTTGCAGCTGCTGACCTCTCACAATTGGTCACCACACCAACTCGGATAAATTACAAAACTGGCACCAGTACCCTGCTGGACTGGGTTCTCACCAATCACCCTACCAGGATCTCTCATACCACCGTTCTCTCAGACTCTCTCAGTGACCACTCCCCGGTTATATGTGAATGGTCTAATAAATTTCTAAAGCCACCCCCATAATCATTACCAGCAGAGTCCTCCCTCGTGGGCAACTTACCCATCTCAATCAGTACCTATCCTTGCAAGACTGGCTGCCCATCTACAAGGTAACAGATGTTAACCTAGCCCTCGGCTACTTCATCACCACCTTCAATAAGGCCTGTGACCTCTTCGGTCCTTCAAAAAAATGGAAAACAAAAGCCCTCTGTAACCCCTGGATAACTGCAGAGCTCCTCTCCCAGCTGAAATCTAGGGACCACCTGTGGGCAACTTTGACATCCAAAAATACAAACATGCCCACAATGCCTGCACAAAATTCATTCATCTCATGAAAAGCTCATATTATAAGGACGTCCTCACCAACACCTGGGGAAATGGCCATGCTTTCTGGGACAATATCAAGGACATTACTGGGAAACAATCAAAGTCCCCTCCGGCCATGTTAATTGTTGAAGGGTCCACTACCCTTGATCCCATGGTCATTGCAAATACCTTTAACATGGCTTTTACTGACTTCAGCACTATTCTACCACCTGATTTCTTCAGTCTGTCACACCCCCTCTAACACACCATGCACTCTGTCAAACCACCCTCATTTTTACTTCAGGGAGATTAAGATGAATGAAGCTCACCGCCACATTGCCTCAGCTATCTCCACTTCCAGAATTAGCAGTGACACCCTGGACCTTAAGCTGCTATCACTTACACTTGACGAGGTCCTCAGTCCCCTGACTAAAATTCTTAACCTCTCTCTCCACACCAGTACATTCCCTGAAATATGGAAAACTGCCACTGTGACCCCAGTCCACAAAACTGGGGATAAGACCTGCACTCTAACTACCATCCGATATCCATATTGCCACCACTATCCAAGGCCCTAGAGCATATTGTTGAGGACCAGCTCACTGATTATTTGGACAAATATAATATTCTGTGCACACAACAGCACGGTTTTAGAAAAGGCCATAGTACCACCACTGCCCTGCTCGAATTTACCAGTGCAGTGCATAATTTCCTTGATAAAGGATTTCTTACTGGGCTGTCTTCATTGACCTCTTGAAGGCATTTGACACAGTCCATCATCGGCTGCTGTATGACCAACTACTCCTTGATGGCCTTGCACCGGACTCAGCCTGCTGGTTCAGAAGCTACCTTGACAACCGCCATCAAAGAGTAAAAATTGCAGGTGCTATCTCGGACACCTTGCCTGTCCACTCTGGAGTACCTCAGGGGTCCATACTGGACCCTCTCCTTTTCAGCCTCTTTTTAAACTCCCTACCACAATTCTGCTTTGGAACAAATCATCCTGTATGCGGATGATGCTGTTGTCTTTTCTACGCACGAGGACCTTTCACCACTACAACTCAGCTTCCAATTCAGATTCAGTGCCATTGAAACATGGTTCTCCAATCATAAACTAGTCCTCAATCACAAGAAAACCAAGTTATTGCTATTCTGCAGTTCACATAACCATTACAAGCAACACCCCCTTGCCATCTTCACCAAGCAGGGGACTGTCCTCGAACAAGTTTACTTTTTCAAATACCTAGGGATTCTGCTTAACCCCAAACTCTCCTATATGGCTCACATTGACAGCATGGCTAACACTGGCAGCACACGCCTTGGATTACTCTACAAGCACAGGCAGCACCTCACCCCAGAGGCCCTGAAGATTGCCGTCCAGAGCTCTGTGGTGTCCATTATTGATTATGGCCTCATTATCTATGGCTCCGCCATGACGTTCGCCCTCCGACGTATAACAACTGCACTTAACAAAGCATGCCGACTCACAACTGGTGCCCACTGCCTCGCCCACACCTGTGCCCTTTATAAACAATCCAGGTGGCTCCAACTCTTCAACTGTATAAAGTATCTCACATGTGCTGTGGCAGGAAAAATCAACCTTGGCCTCACCCCCCCCCCGGTGTTACTGCCTTGTTACATCAAAACACCAACCAACAGAATACCAGGAGCTCGACAACCCAGATTCTACAAGTTCATCATTTTCGAACTACGCAGGGCCAATGCTCCTTCACCTATAGGGTTCCTCTCTGGATGAATGGTTTCAGCTACACTATCTCCTCTGCCTCAACACTAGGTCTGTTCAAAACCAGGCTCTGGGCCCATCTCATTGCCTCTAGCTCCTGTGACTGCCTGTCCCAGATGATGACCTACACAGCTTTAATCCTAACTTATATACTGCTTAACCCCAGGCCCCCCCAGTGCCCCTCCCCCCAGCTCCTGAGGCGCCACTTCAAATCTCAGGTCTTCGTACCACCTCATTAGTCTCTCCTTGCCCCATTATAGCACTTATTCCCCCCGTCACCCCTGCCCCCTTTTTCTCTTCTATCACTCCTTCCCATTTATTTTTCAACAAATGCCTCCAGCTACATCTTCATCCTCCCCCTCTTCTCTCATTCCTGTTTCTCTGCCACCCCCGGGCACCTGACCCTACCCATTCCTTGTGGGCACATGTGTCCTAGCTGTGTTCACCATTTTACTATAGCTGCCTCTGTTAACTACCTACACTTCTTCTCCTCCTCCTGTACACTTTACTCTTCCTATAATTGACCCCTTTCAATAGCACTGTTGTACATGAATTGTTTACTGTTATTTCACTGTTGCTTCCTTGTTGTTTGTTATTTCTGACTTGGAACCTTTGTAAAAGAGCCTTGGCTCAAAGGTACTTGTAATCCTAAAATAAATAAATAAAATAAATAATCTGCTGCAGGCCCTGTCATTCTTTTTTCTTCTATAAGTGACATTGCAGAGGGACTGGAAGGAAAAGTACGCCTCTTTGCAGATGACACAAAGATCTGCAACAGGGTTGACACACACAAGGAGGCGTGGAAAGGATGAGAAGGGACTTGGCAAGGTTGGAGGAATGGTCGGAAGTATGGCAGCTAGGATTCAATGCAAAGAAGTGCAAAACAATGCACCTGGGAAACAAAAACCAAGGGGAAGATTACACAATGGTAGGGGGAGTTAGTAACAACAACAAAAAAGGAAAGGGACCAGAGGGTAATCATATCAGATGACCTTAAGGTTAGCAAGCAATGTGAGAAGGCAGTAGGGAAGGCTGGGATATATAGGGAGAGGCATCACCAGCCGAAAACAGGAAGTTGTTATCCCTCTGCACAGACAGTTGGTGAGTCCCCATCTGGAGTACTGCATCTAGTTCTGGAGACCCCATCTCCGCAAGGACATAGACAGGATAGAGGCAGTCCAGAGGAGGGCAAATAAAATGGTGCAGGGTCTGCAAGAGAAGCCATACAAGGAGAGATTAAAGGAGCTTAATATGTATACCCTTGAGGAAAGGAGGAAGAGGGGGGACATGATAGAAACTTTTATGTACCTCAGTGGAATCGGGAAGTCCAAGAGGGTAGCATCTGTCAGAAAAGAGACATGCAAGAACAAGGGGACACAATTTAAAGATGGGGGGGTGGTTCAGGAGCAATGTGAGGAAGTATTTTTTCACAGAGAGGGTAGTGGATGCATGGAACAGCCTTCCTGAGGAGGTTGTGGAGTCTAAAACTGTGGGAGAATTCAAGAATGCATGGGACAGACGTAAGACAATTCTTGTGGGGGGGGTAGGAAGAAATAGGCTGTTGGTTAACTCATTGTCTCCTAGCCGACGCCTGTAGTCGTCAGTAAAAAAACACTGGTGTGTCCTGAGTACGTCTGCAGAAGTCGGCTACTGACTCCCAGTGTGCCCAAGCAACGTCTGGAGAAGTCACTTATATATTTTAATTTATAATGTAACAGAATATAATATATATTTGACTGCATAGCACCGTTGGAAAGGTAATGTTATGCTGAACAACTCTGTCACTGATATTTTGTGCATATCATGCATACTTTAGGAGTTATTTGCATTTGTTTATGGTATGGTGTGTATGGCTTATGTTGCCTGTTTTAGTGAAAAAATATTTTTTTTGCTGTTTCAACCAGTTTAAAAAAACAAAACAAAATTACATATTATTATTTGCATACCACCATTGGGAAGGTAATGTTGTGCTGAACAACTTTGCCACTGATATTTTGTGTATATCATGTATACTTTAGGAGTTATTCACATTTGTTTATGGTATGGTGTGTATGGCTGACATGTTTTCCATCAAGATTCACCTAAGCAGCTTGAATAAAATTCACTTTTTTGACACTTCAGCAGGTATAAAATAAAAACCGTATTGATTACAACTGGTTGCATAGCACCATTGGAAAGGCATTTTTGTGCTAATCAACTTTCATGCTGATACATTGTGCGTATCATGTATACTTTTGGAGTTATACGCATTTGTTTATGATATGGTGTGTGTGGTTAAGATTCAGCCTTCAAATCTCGCCAAAGCACCTTGACTAAAATGGGGAAAAATTACGTTTTATAGTAAAAAGATATCTTTTTTTTAACTAACATAATATTAAAACACCATCTAATATCTGTATGCTTAATTTGGTGTTGATATTTTACATATTTTCCAACAAAAAATTGCTTATGTTGCACTTTTTAGTGAAAAAATATTTAGTTTGCTCTTTCGACCTGCATAGAAAAAAAACTACATTACTTATTATTACATGCATGCCACCATTGGAAAGGCAATTTTGTGCTGAATAACTCTGCCACTCATACTTTGTGTCTAGCATATACAGTTATTGAGCAATTAGCATTTGTTTGCAACATGCTGACTATGGCTTGATTTTGCTTAGAAAGGCCCAGGATTCACTGTTAAAAGTATACAGGAGATTCAGGAGGCAAGTGGTGTAATCTCAGAGTGAGCCTGTGGAGGCAATGAGTTAACTAGGATCTGCGGCTTATCCTGTAGGTAGGGAAATGGGCAGACTAGGTGGGCCAAGCGGCCTTATCTGACATCAAAGTCTATGTTTCTATGTTTCTGGAGTGGCTAACTAGCGCACTCCCTGATCAGGGTTCAAGCAGACCTTTTATACAGTCTTCTAACATACTGTAACTGTTCTTAAGCAAATGCTGAGGCTCCATTATCTCATCGTAAAAATCATCTTGCTAAATCTTGGGCAAACACTCAGAGTTCTAGCAAGTTACCATGGACTTCTCCCTACCAACAACTAGGCAGTTAATGTCAGTAGCCAAGTAGTTGCATCAACAACATGTCTGTAACCAGGCAGTTGTGTAGCTATCAGCCAGTTGGGCCTCCCAGCTGTCACATTGCTAACAACCTCTCCCTTCCAGCTAAGATAGTCAACACCCAGCAGCCTGCAAGATTATGTTGTTTATGAGGAAATGAGAGAAAGATTTACAATATTTGTCACAATATTTTCTACTTCGTCAAATGTAAGCTAACACATATGTGTACCCCCAGTTATCTCTACCCATATGCATTTGTAGCAAGGTGCGTCCAGCATCAGTCATTATCATAGTTTACCATAAGCACAAAATCAGTTCTCACTGCAGTTTCCAAGAAATTACACAAACTGTCCCCATGCAGGCTTTCTGTCACTCTATAAGCCTACAACATATTTTGGTATAAGCACAATAATATTGGGGTGCTATTACAACCCTAAAACCCATTTTGTGGGACTGACAAAAAGCATGCCCACTATGGGATGAAATTCAAAGGCGTAAGGACCTGCTTTTAGGCCTAGAATCAACCACCACACCCCAAAACTGCCTGCTGGGTCTTGATTTACACCACATTATGGGAATAAGAAAATATCACATTTCCTTGATCCTATAGCCATTTCCATTTCCATGATCCATTTCCTATAGACCCCCAAAATAATTTTGAAACACTGGATGGATGACACCATCCCTACCAAGAGTGGCACAACATCATGTTAGAGGCTCTTTGCATGTAGAAGATGATCTGTTCAATTCGCAGCATCCCCCAGGTGCAGTATATCTCAGAAGATGGGGAGCTCTAGATGCATATCATGATTTTGGGCTGTCTCCGTTTTCTTACACTTATACCCAGACTTACTATACCATCACTATACACCAACATCTGCTTCCCTGTATGTAACCTGACTACTGTGTTCTTTAGCATCCTTATTACTGTATATTCAAAAGCCTTTCAGTGAAGCCATCCCCGATATCTGTAAGCTAAACAAATTGATATTTGTTTGTTGACTCTTTTGTATTGTTGCTGTTCTGTTTTTAAAGACTTTTTCAATAAAGTATACTATTTAAAAAACATATTACAGTTACAAAAAAATGCTTTTTCAACAATGACTTTTCCACTTGACATTCTGACTCAATATTTTGTTAGACTATTTTTGTTTGTCATTTTACGGTTCTGGTAATGGAAGTTTCCTTGTATTTTTGCAGAGGATAGTCATTCCTCCCACACCGTGTCAGTTAAAGTTATGAGCCTAGAATGTGCTCATTCACAAGAATAGTCAAACCTTGCACTAAATAAAACTGTTGACTCCAATTACAATGATTATGTCAAAGGCATCATAATATTGAACTCAGAAATATAGTCTTCCCAGAGGAAAAAAAATGCACAGCATTCTTAAGAATACTTCATGGTACATAAAGCCACCAGCACAATATTGTACAGCAACAAAGGCCTCTAAAGCCCCCAGTTAATGCAGCAGAAACTGGAAATTGTTGGACTTAAATAATATCTTAGATAAATTTCAAGTGACAGACTTGATTTATTGTATACCATGTAGAGAAAGCCTTGTTATATGGGGTATGTGTGGAAAACTAGAGAGTGGCCACCAGAAAGTTCTGGTGAACACACATGTTAGTCACTGGGTTTTGGGGCTTGAGGGATGGTTGCTTTAAGAGCAACTAATGACTTCATCATATTAATTGCATAAATTATGTTAAAAGATCAGTTGGGGCTGAAGCTTCATGCTACAAAAGAAAGGAAATGCAATGTTGGGGGGAAAAAATGTCCCCTGAGCCTTGATGAATCTGTGGTGCCATGATGTTTCTTGGGGTATAAGCTGCCACATGTTGCAGTTCTTGTGTTGCTCTAACTTCAGAGCTTTTTCCAAGCATAGCACAGACCAATGCTTAGAGAGAGGGTGAAAAAGTTAGGGCAATGCCAATGCTGCATCAGACAGTAGTTCATACCCCCAAGAAACACAATGCCACAGATTCACCAAAGTTAGTGGTATTTCTTCTTTTTTTTTTTCCCAATTGCCCGGCTCCCATGGTTTTCAGAGGAGGCTTCATACCTCCTCCTACTCCATCCACCAGGACAATCCCCCAAGGCATCCCATCCCCAGTTTCATTTTTGCTAGTGGGGCCAGGGGGTGTTTAGCATTTTTCCCCGATTTTTTCTCCCAACCCCTGGGACGCCAGCCCGAAGGACATATATCCAGACTAGGTGACATGCTCATGCATGCTGCCTGTCAAGCACCTAACAGTGTCCCCCCCAACTCTGCAAGGCACAGCCACCAGTGTCCCAAAGGCCAGTGCTTCCACTGGCCTCAGGAGTGTCAGGTGTGACAAGCACCCCCAGTTTTTCCCACCCCTGAAGGAGGAAAGCATCCATTGGGACACTCAATCCTCCTTCACCCCCACCGACCCCCAGTGACCTGAGTCTGTTCCTGAACTGGAGTTGCCAGCGCAGCATGAGGTGTGGCATCCAGCGCCTCAGCCCTCAGCACCACTGGGCCTGCCAAGGGTATTTCTTTTAACCATAATGTTGCATTTCCTTACTTTTGCATTGTTAACTTTTAACCCTAACTAATACTTTAGCATATTTTTTGCAAAAAGAAATGTAATAAGTGTCAGTGTTAGTGGCTCAGCAGGTTGCACACTCACCTCTGAGGCCAGAAGATCAAAAGGTTGTGGGTTCTAGCTCCACATCAGGCACCTGGGTTAAATCCCAATACTGACACTATAGTGCATCATGAGGTGCCATCTTTCGGATGAGATGTTAAAACAAAGTCTCATCTGCCTGTTCTGGTGGTTGTTCAGGTGGATGTTAAAGATCCCATGACACTTCTCGAAAAGAGTAGGGGTAATTTTTATTGCAAAACATCAAATAATAATAAAACATAATATATTATATGTAACAATCAACAAAAAGGAGAAAAAAATTAAACATCATGAAAAAAAGAAAAAAGAGGTAAAGTACAATCATTATACATGAAACACTCTACTTATATTTGATAAAATATGTGAAACCCTTCCACCAATTCAAAACCTGTTGTGAAGAACATAATGAATAGTCTGAAGAATAAATATTCTGAAGTTCATTTGAAACTAATATACTCAAACATTCATAAGACATAAATTTTTGTTGCAGAACCCATTGACAACACGCTTGCCATAAATAAAATCTGAGGCAACAAAAGAATATAATTAAGGTATCAGGATGCAAGTGTGACAAACCAGACCCATATTTACCTATAACAAGAATGTAATAGGATAAAGAAGTAAGCCAAGGAAAGGACCATTTATGGGCTAAAAATTTCCATAAAGCAGTAGCATAAGAAAAATGCAGTAAAAAATGTTCCATATATTCTAATTTGGCTACACACTCCACATAAGGACAGTTTCTCTCCATTAAACTCTTATGTTTGGCATTACCTCGCACATTTAAAGGTCCATAGACAGTAAGCCAAAGGTGTTCTCACATCTTCTGTGGTATTCTAGGGAGGGTCAATTGATGTAAGATTAATTGATTGTCAACTGATGGACAGTTTTTAAAACTGGGCTCCCTAGAGTAAAATCTGAACATTATGTCCCTATAGAGGGTTTTAGTGGAGTGAGTACTAAGACAAGCTTTGGTGATCCCCCATTTATATAATTTTTGTGCTGCTGGAATGAAATAAGGAGGAATGTTAAGCCGTTGGTGTACTTTTGGTGGGTTACACATCAATGGCGCACAATAAAATTAATTACGATCTGTTACAGCGTGGAAATTTCAGTGCTGCAATGTACAGTGCTGCCCTATTTCATCGCAGTCATTATGGTTGCAATTATATTTCAGCCATCAACAAATGTGGCAGCCCTACAAGAACTTTACTGCTTACCGAATACTGAAGTCCCCTACATGTACCATACAAGCAGTGCAGCAGCATCAAAACATGTTCAGCAACATCAATATCAATAATTGAGCAGTTACAAACTATCTTCTCAAAGTCTAGTCCTCCACCCCAGAAATGAAGTACTCGCTGAAAATTGGCAGCCAATTACAGCCCATGCAGTAGCCAATGATGGAGTGCTGTGTAGCATGGTGTCAGCTTATGCTAATTTCACTTACATAAATCTGACAGGTTGCTAGTGGCTCCCTTCCCAGATCAGACATGCCACTGCAGTTTGTTTTGAGCAACTGAAGACAGCCTCTCCTAACACATGAAGGTTACATTGAATTAAAAAAATGACTTTGGACGAATGAGGCACGAATTAGGTATGCCGAGGCACGCTGAATGATGTCATCAGGAAGCGGCAGAGACTGGGGGGAAAAGCAGGATGGTATGTAACTTATCTTTTATTACTTGTATTGATAATTCTTTCAACAAAATGATCATTCTGGCTGATAATTTGCTCAATTGCACTGAGGTAGCATGATAAAAGCTGAATCAATGCTCATTTTGTGTGTCAGAATTACCGAATGCAGGATGGAATGTTAAGTCTAGGTAGTAGCATCCTACGCTGATGAGAGCTGACAGAGCTGTATTTAGCTGAAATGTGATTTACGATGAAATGTTCATTGCGCTGTACTTACATTCACTAATTTTTCCGCGCTGTGTCATCTGCGCTGAAATGTTCATGGCGAATTGACGTGCTATCCTTTTGGTGCCACTTGTAACTATGATCTAAAATAAATGGCCAGAGAGTGTTTTGCCCATATGTCAGAAGATGTCTCTGTATCATGCAATAATATGCCAATTGAGTGTATAAAAAGTAAAGAATGTAAAAAAAACACTGGTTCTATCATATTTAAGCCACCAGAATTTGTAGCCAAATTGGTATAATGTCGCTTAATAGGGTTCAGCCTTGTACCCCACAGCATTTGAAAGCATAGACTATAGATTTTGGTTTCTAATTTGATTGGCAATGGGTACAAAGATGCCACATAGCAAAAGTGGTATGATAAATTTCTTTAAAAGAAAAAACACGTTTAAGTTTTGAAAGTTTCCACTGTCTCCATCTGTTTACTTTGAGTTCAACTTTCTGTATAACCAAATTCCAATTTACATCTGGTAAGTTTTGAGGACCAAAAATAATTCCCAAAATTTTCACAGGAGTAGAAGAAATCATGAGTCCATACCAATTTGTATCATGAGACATAGGTCCAATAAACAGTCCTGAACTTTTTGCCAAATTTAATTTCGCATTTGAGACTTTCTGATAAAGAGAAAGTTCTGTTAAAAAAGATTTAATATATTTTGGATATGCAAAAAAAGCACATCTATTATCTGCATAAGCTTGAATACAGAGTGTTTGAGGGATTCCAACCCCCATGATCCCTTTCCATTTTGGTGGGGACATGATAGAATGAATTAAAGAGTCAAGGGAAAAAATTATAATAGAGGGCTCAATGGATATCCTTGTCAAACTCAGTAATGAACCTCAAACCCATGACCAACCACTCCTTTTAAAAAAGGTCTTAACGTGAAAAAGGAATATAATAAACGTAATTTGTTGAGAAAAAGTAAGGGCACTTTATAAGTTTGTAATACTAAAAATAAATACTCAAGAGAGACCCTGTCAAAGGGTTTCTCTTGATCAGCTGCAATTATACAAGCAGAATGACCAGAATTATTACAATGATAGATTGCGTCTCTTAAAGTCCTTAAAGCTTGTTGTATATTTCTGGTAGGCAAACCACAATATTGGTAAGGTGATATTACCAAAGAGGCATATACTTTCAAGTGAGTATTTAAAATGTGTGTTAAGATCTTATAGTCAGTATTTAAAAGAACTATGGGTCTCCAATTATTTATTTGAGACCGATTCCCTTTTTTATACAGGTAAAATAATAAACCTTCAGAAAAAGAAAGATGAATAGAATTTGTCTGAAACCAAAATGTGTATGTTATAAATAAACATTCTACAAGTAGGGGCCAAAAATATTTAAAAAACGCATGGGGGATACCATCTAACCCCGGAGCAGTATGGAGACGTAAGGATTGAATGACTTGTGTGATCTCTATCTTGGTTATAGGGGATTGTAAATACAAGAGTTCAGTCAGGTAATCTGGAATGATAATGGTATTTAAAAAATCTAAAATATCACAAGTCAAAATTGGTGTCTGTGGTTTAAAGAGTCATAGTGTTGTTTAATAATAGTTTCTAAATCAGGTATTGAACTGAATTCCCACAGGTGAGAGTAGAGAATCTAGTGAAATTTTTTGTTTTAAAGTTTTACAGGCTTCAAAAGGATTTCCAACAAGAGATGACGCGATACCATTTGCCAATAAAGTTTTAATTGCATTTGCTCTATCAATTTTTAGTATTTTCATAGCTTCTTTTATTTTAGAAATTTGCATAGATATCTCACATCTGGAGAAGTTTGACAGAGACATTAACCAGTACAATTGTTGTTGGAGAGTTAAATAATGTAAGAACTTTTCATTGCCTATTCTTTTCCCATACCGTATAAACCAATTCTGTATATTCGTTTTTGTATCCATCCACCAGTCGCCTTTATCAGTATACACGATTTCTACAATCTTGTTTGAAGTAAAGATGACATCTCATTTATAACACTGAATCATGTAAAATGGAGGTGTTCAGTTTCTATCTTCCATGCAATGGGGTTCTTGTTGTAAATTAAGTTAAAGATAGTAATAATAATAAATGATCAGAGAAAGCCACCAGAATGATGGAGCGAGACCCCTTAGGAACATTTGATGAAATAAAAATACAGTCTATTGTAGAAACGTAAGCATTTTTTTTTATAAGTAAACCTGGGACCTTTTCCATGTGACAAATGGCAATTTAGTAGTTCAGTAGTACTGATCATCTGAGCTAAGGCATTTGAATCACAATAGATTTTTTTTACTCTCATTTTTAGATTTCTGCTTATCCAAGCTACAATTAAAATCCCCACACACAAAAATTTTGCAGTGAGTCACTAGAAAAGGCTGTAGGGTTTTGATAAGATTCACTTTTTCTGCCTTAATTTGTGAGTTCTAAACAGCAATGAATCTACAATCCATGTTGTTCCAAAGCCCATCTAATATTAAAGCTCTTCCAGGTATTAAATCATACAGTTTTCATAAGAAAAAATTATAGAAATGAAAAAGAATCCCTATTCCCTCCACAGTATCAAGTCCGAAAGACCAAAATGATGGACCCCATACCCATTCCTGCTGCAACTGTCTGATTTGATCTATACTATATAACCAAGTTTCTTGTAATAAGCAAACAATAGTCATGTCATGCAAAAATTGGAGCACAGCACTTCTCTTATCCGGATTTAGTAAGCTATGTACATTAAGAGTACCAATTAGTCCAGCTGCCATTCAAAAAAGAAAAAAAACTGATTATTTTGGGTCTATGTTTTTTTCCTCTTTTTTTTCTTTTTCCCTTTGTAATCCCCATCAGTTGCAAAGTGTTGAATTTGTTCGGTGATAGATTTTTGTGAATCTGAGTCACCAATCTCCGTTTCCAAATCTCCCCAGTTAGTAAATAATGCAGAGTATGAGTCTTTTGTTTCTAAAGGAGTGGGGGGGTCAGAAGAAACAGATTTCGAAAATCTAGAAGATCTCTGATGGGGTAAATAATCAGGAAAGGGTAAATCAGAATTTTCTATCAGAGAAGTGGTAGGGTCCACATAACAAGCAGGGGTGAGAAAGTCTGCGGTTAAAGGTTGTTGATAAGAGACTGAAGGAGGGTTTACGTGAGTGGCAGCTTCATCCAAAACAATTATGGGCATCTCAAAAGGAGTAATAGTGTTCTTTGGGAGCGAAGGATTTGAGGAAGGAGGAGGAGGGGGTTCAGGAAGGGGCGGTTCTTAATGGGGTGATCCTGAGCACTACTACCAGCTAAGTCGGGTTTCGAGGTGGTAGGAACTATAGAATAATGAGCCTGTTGTATGAGTAAATCTGGGCTAATACAGGAGGCCTTGTTCCTAGTTGCCCAGGGGCAATCACTGAAAATATGCCCATAGTCTTCGCAAAGATCGCAAAGGGGTATGATTAGCACATTGCATAACACTATGGCCAATTTCGCCACAGTTATTACATCTAGGTTTTTCACAAGTGCTAGATAGATGGGTGCGAGAACTGCACTTGTAGCAGGCCCGAGGCTGACTAGCATAAAAACCTACTCCACGGTCTCGGCCCAGCAAAAAAGAATTTGGTATATGCTCTACACCTGCATCCCTTTAGCGGAGTTTAACTTCATATTTCCACCACCAGTCCAAAAGTGTTCACTGTCAAGAACAGCTTCTGGTTCACTCAGAACCTCATGTTTTTGTGACAGCCAGTAAGTTATGTCCTCAACATGGACACCCTCATTTTGAAACATGACAGTTATATATTTCACTAAGGGTTTAGATAAAGGCATTGACACAAAAGGGGTCCAGGTTGTGGATGTTTTAACCAGTCCATAACGTTCCTAAAAGAGATCTAAAGCACATGAAGTGCAAAAACTAATATCGTAATTGTCTTCACCAGAAATATTTATAAAAGCATAGACCTCTCTAGGAGTGAAATGTAAAGAGTCTTTTAGTCACAACTTCCCCACATGATATCTGTTGGGTCTATCTTGCAATCCACCTTTATAACGAATGCGGACTTCATTTCTTCGAGGAGCTGCTTCTTGCTTTGATTTAGTAAATAAATCAGATAACAGGGGTTTCAGATCTTGTGAGATAACCCATGGGGCATCATTATGTAGCGATGAACCAGAACTCTTCGTGTTATCCAAAGCAGATGATGTTTTTGAGTCACTAATTCCTGGAGAAGTATTTTCAGGAGGATGAGTAGAAGGATATAATTTGGGAAAATCTTTTTCTGATAGGGAAACATCCAGCACAGGTCTAATGGATACCTCTGGTACATTTGGTTTCCATTCCACCATATGTTGTGAAAAAGGAAAATCCCATGAAGGATCTGGAACCCATATCTTCCCTGTAGATAGTTTCCATCCTGCACCTGAGAGCACTTTGTTAGGAGACCAAGTAGCTGTATGTTGGAGGTCTGATGGTATAGTGGGAGGAATATAGGGAGGAACAACACTTGCCTCAGAAACCTGAATGGAGGTAGCAGATATTTCAGAAGTGTCAGACTGTTCCATTAATTCTGTAATCTTGACATCTTTTTTTATTTGAGGCGAGGTTTGTTCTCATGGGGGTGGGTTTTTGAAGAAAAAACTTGTAGCACCATCCTGAGCAAAAGGTTGCATTTGGTAAATGACACCAAACTCAGAATCCATTGCTCCAGGGGGTTTAAAAATGAACCCCGCTGATTTTGACAGATTCAAACTGGAACTGGGTAACCTTGAATGTAACTCTGCATTTTCCTTGCAATACGCGTCTCGCTCGCTAAGCGGAGCAACAGAAGTAGCAGTATCGGGTTTTTGGGTGTCAGACTGTAGGCACACACTATCAGTGTTTAGAATGCCAGTCTGACTGTCAATTTGAGCTGAAATGTTCATTTTAATTTTATTTATCGCAACCGAACCAGGCTGTGCTAGGCAACAGGGTGTAGCATTAAGTATACAGGAGTCAGACTCAGTCCAGGAGACAACTGGAGAAGCTCTCTCAGCGATAACAGGGGAAGAGTTGACAAGCTGAACATTCGTTTGACAGGCGATTAAAGGAGTAACATTCTCAGTGACTTCTTGTGATGCAACTGAATGTGAAACAGAGGTAGACTCACCCGGCCCTGTCGGGGCTTTGTCAGAGTTTGAAGCATCAGCAGGCTGCTTGACAAGCCCAACTGGTAAACTGACAGGAGCTAAATTGGACCTTAACTTCACAAGCTGCGCTTTCAAACGCTGTTGTTCCAACTCATGACGTTCTTTTTCAAATTGCACCAATTTCAACAATTCCTGTTGTTTTACATCCAAATTAAAAAAATAATTTTCAGTATTCAATGCAATATCCATACTTAGATCTTCGGTTGAAATATAAATATCCGTGATATCTTCAGTTGAAGAATCCAAAGTAGTGGTCAATATTTTCTCTTCCGCCTCTGGCAACAGAGAGGGAGAGGAGGTCTGCTCTCCCTTCTGCAGCACATCTGCACCCTTTGGTGCTCCAAGCAGAGTGGCCATCCTGCATACGGATGGCAAGTCCCCCTACTGTCAGAGTAGGGGAATTTCCCTGGTGTCCTGGCCAGAGTTCCCCCATTCACTAAAAATACCACCAACAGCTTAATCTGGTTATATTTCAGTTGGTTACCATCTGTATCCCCTCCTCCAGGTCTCCCCTGAAAAAGGGACTTCTAGACTCAGTTGGCCTACACAGTCAACAAAATTCAATAAATAATAAATAAAAGATTCTATTTTGTATTGAAAATGCCAGCCTTTGACAAGCATTGTCAATAGTTTTAAAGACAAGCAATAGTAGGACACAGCACAGTGCCACACCCACCCTTAAAGCACCTCTGGACAAACAGTCCTGGTTGTACAGTGTCATGCCCACCTTTACTTCAACTCTGTGCCAAGCAGTCTCTGGTGTCCAGTGGTACCCTTCCCCCTTCCTGCCCTAAACAATAAATCCTTGGTGTTCAGTGGTACCCCCCCACTTCACTTTGCCATAGATGAAGAAACCACAAGCATACAGTGGTACCCCAACCACATCCAGTCCTGCCTGGAAACCTTTTTGTACTGGCCAGTGAATTTGCACAAGGTTTTCAGTATAGGTACTTTTGTGCCTTATGCAAGCCAACTCTACAGGAAAGGCCTTTGCACAGTGCAAAGCTCAACTTTCGAATATGCTGTGGTGCAAGCAGTGGATTATTTTTGGGATGATATATTCTTTAAATTGGGTATAATGTGCCATTAAGAGCTATTTATCTGCCTATGACATGTCAGTCAATGTGCCATGGGTATCCCAAGCTTTCTCTCTTGGACCCATTTCAGCAGATAGCAGTACTTTTGCTCCTCCTCTTTTGACTCTGACCTGATCGGAGTACAAATGAGCTCAACATGCTGTTTACAGTTTTCCACTCCTCAGGAAAACCGATGATTTCCAATTTATCCTTGGAATCAGAACCCCAACATGTCATACTCTTGCCCTTTCAGCAATCTAGGATACACATTGACAGGGAGTTCTAACAATATGCAGAGGTTTACTCTATTAGTAGGTAAATAACTGAGACAAGAGGAATTAGCGTTTGTCTACAAACTCTTTACTAGAGAATCTGCTCACATCAATACGTAACAAACAAAAAGAACTGTCACATTTTTAAGGCTGACACTGTATATCTTTTTCTCACGATAGTATACTGCACTTAAAACCCACTCCTCAAATGGGGAATCAAATGCACAAATCCACACATAACTAGCTCATGTGGTTCCACTCTCCATGCTGCTTTATAAGCTTTGCTCTCAAGTGGCATCTTCAGAGGCTGTCTAATCCATCAGTAAATGCAGATCTCCTCATGGGCTTGGGAGCAGATGAAGGGGTGGAGCTAAACCAAACAATGGACTTCCAATTGGGAACCCAGGTCAGCTAGTGACTGGGTCCCCTGCTGTGCACAAACAGGAGTTGTCAGTTATAACACTTTTACCTGGAATACTGTTTCTCCACCTACAGTGAGACTGTGAAGAACAGTTACGTACTTACCGTAACAGTAGATCTTCAAGAGGATCTCCTTCATCAGGCCACATCTATGGAACAATAGCCACCAGATGCTAGAACCACATGGAAACATTTTTGCAAGTAGTCCACTAGGTGCCACCCATGACAAGGGCTTACTTTGACATCCTCTCTATATATAAACATGGGTGGCCCCTCTCCCTCCTCAGCTCCCCACCAGAGATCATACTCAAAGGATCTCCCCTCTAGGGAACCAGGAGAGAGCTGAAGTTTCCAGCTACCAGGCAAGGCTGGAAACAGCAGGTAGTCCATCCTGGAGATAGAGACAGGAATGAAGAATCTCTGAATCTAAGTGGGAAAGAGGGTGGGACATCATGGCCAGATAAAAGAGATTCTCATGAAGATCTACTGTTATGGTAGGTACGTAACTATTCTATCTTCTTTGAGGATCTCTCTTTCATCAGACCACACCTGTGGAATGAGTCCCAAGAAGTACTGCCGGAGAAAGAGTCTGGATGTCTGGAGGCTACAGGCCTAAGGAAGGAGGCATTGAAGCACAGCCAGGCAAAAACCTGCCCTTCCTCTAGAGATAATGTCCAGACTGTAGTGTTTCAAATGTGGACAGTACTCCAAGTTGCAGCAGCACACATTTCTGTAGCTGATATATTCCTGAAACAGGCAACATAAGTGGCAATGCCTCTGGTTGAATGGCCACGAATGACCCCAGGAAGTTCCTTACCATACTTCCTATAACAAAGAGTAATACAGTTGGCCAAACAGATGGACAAGCACTGTTTAGAAACTGGTATGCCCTCTTTCCCAGGGGCAAAGGAAACAAAAAGCTGTGAGAACTTCCTGTAGTCCTTCGTACAATGAACATAATATTCATTCTATGTACATCTAAGGTGTGGAGCAATGCCTCCCCTGGATTGGCATGCTCATGAAAATAAATTGGTAGGTGGATAGTTTGATTCAAAGTAAACTCTGACACTACCTTAGGAAGAAACATAGGACTAGTCCATAAAGATACCCTGTCTTTATGGAAAATCAGATAAGGAGGCTCACACTCAAGAGCCTGAAGCTCGGAAATCCTTTGAGCAAAAGTAATAGCAACTAAAAATAACACTTTCCAAGAAAGGAAGTGTAAGCAGCAAGTCATGGCTGGCTCAAAAGGAGTCAAAGTGAGTTTCTCTAGCACAGAATTCAGGTCCCAAGCTAGGACTGGATTGCAGATGGGAGGCTTCAAGTGCAGGATGCCTCTCAAGAATGTAAGGGCCACTTCTAGCTAAGCCACTGTACGGCCATCAATAGGCACACAGAAAGCTGAAGCCACAGCCAAGTTCACTTTGATAGAAGAGTATTGCAGTCCTGCATCTGAAAAGGACATTAAATACTCTAGAACCCAGTTCATTGGGCAAGTGAAGGGATCCAAGTGATGAGAAGGATCCCACAAAACAAACTGCTTCCACTTCATGAAGTAGGTTGTCCTGGTGGAGGGCTTCCTGGCAGCCACCAGGACATCAACTACCTTAGGAGACACTCCAAACCTGACAATGGCAATGCCTTCAGGAGCCAGGCATTGAGATGGAGTGACTTGAGGCCCGGATGGACGAGGATTCCCTGTTCCTGTGATAGCAACCCCTTGCACAGGGGCAGGGGTACTGGTGGTTCCACTGCCAACTGTTGCAACAAGGGAAACCAGATATGATGAGGCCACAAGGGAGCCACCAGAATTAAAGTAGCACCCTCCATTTGGAGCTTGAGTAGTACCCTCTGAATCATAGAAAAGGGAGGGAAGGCATAAAGGAACCTCCCTTTCCAAGAGAGGGACAACACGTCTTGCCAGAAAACTCCAGGCCCTGGAACAAGCAAGCAGAAAAACAGCAGTCTTATGCTGAGTGGGGACACAAAAAGGTCCAACTCTAGATGATCCCAGCTGTCGAACAGGTCTTCAACCACTGGGGTCAGCAGCTCCCATTCATGCATTCTGGACTGCGACCTGCTTAGCATGTCTGTCAGGATATTCTGTACACCTGAAACATGGGCATCTGACAGCTCTAGACTGTGTTCTAGAGCCCAGTACCAAACCATCACGGCTTTCCTGCACAGGGGATAAGAATGAGTCTCTCCCCCTTGCTTGTTTATATAGTGTACTTCACTGATGTTGTCCATCTGCACCAGCAGATGCCCAGGGGACAGATGGTTCTGGAAGGCTTGCAAAGCATACAGAACAGCCCTCATCTCTAGGATGTTTATGCAAAGGGAAGTTTCGACTCTGGTTCATGTTCCTTGTGTCTGATGAGGTTCCAGTTGTGCCCCCAGCCAGCCTCCAAAGTGTCTGTGGTGAGAGTCTGCTGAAGGGAGGGAATGAGGAAGGGAACCATTTTCAACAAATTGCTGCATTCCCTCCACCAGGGGGGCAATCTTTGGACAGAAGACGTTACTAGAACCTGCTGTTCTAGATTGTTGGTGTGCTGATCCCACTGAACTCTTAATGTCTATTGAGGGACATTATTGTGTAGCCTGGCCAAGGGTTCCATGACCATGGCTGCTGCCATCAGGCCCAACAGTCTCAGGAATGAGCAGTGTCCAGTACTGCCCCTATGTACTGCAGAAGCTGACAAGGGGTCAATATTGACTTGTGCATATTGACCATGATCTCTGGGGCATTAAACAGCAGTCTGGTATGCACTAGGGTGTGAGACAATTGCTTCTTGGACTGAGCTTTGAGCAACCAGTCATCTATACAAGGGAAGACATACAGTCCCTCTCTCCTGAGAGCTACCATAACTGCCAAGCATTTGATAAATACCCATGGTACAGATGACAAGCCACAGGGCAATACCCTGAACTGGTAGTGTTCCCCCAACAAGCAAAGGTTAAAAAGTACTAGCCGCACTACAAGGTAAAAGTTCCACTTCCTTTTATTTTATATGTTTCACACTACTCTCCCTTGACCACATCCAATGTTTTGCCCTCTGTGGGCTTCTTCAGGGGCTAGGATCTACATGTAAATACATAAAAATGCACATTCGGTATCCATACATAACATAGTCATTAGAATCTAATTTCCATATTCTCTCTTTTCTCTTTACTCAGAATATTCACAGATCATATATCCCTTCTCTCCACAATTAGTTACATCATCATAAGTGGACTCAATCAGTTATCAATATTTTTTTTCAATTATGAAATAACAGCCCCAGTATTAGCACCTAAATTGCATTTGCAATGTACGTACATTACATTGCTCAATCCAATACCTAGGTGTCACATGGTGTGGATAGTATCATGGCCCTGGCAATTCTGATAATGTTATTTGGGTGCATCCGGACACTAGTATCAGAAAAATTTAGATCTTACTCTATAGACATAGAATTAAGTAAAAGGTTAAAATACAGGAAACATTGTGCAAGTATGCACAGCGTTATTATGAAATATTAGAAAACTTGAATATGAGATTCTATTATGAGGTGGCACAGAACCGACCACTTTTCTACCATTTCCTTATTCAGTAATTGTGATTCTAAATTATCAGACTTGCCAGGGCCATGATGCTAGCCACACCACATTACACCCAGTTATGGGTTTGAGCAATGTAATTTATATACATCACAATTTCAATTTGGGTGCTAATACTGGGGCTGCTATTTCACAGTTGAAAAAATATTGATAAGCAATTGAGTCCACGTATGACAACATAACTAATTATGGAGAGAAGGAATATATGATATGTGAATATTCTGAGTAGAGAGAAAAGAAACAATATGGAAATTAGATTATGACTATGTTATGTATGGATACAAAATGTGCATTTTTATGTATGAACATGTAGATCCTAGCCCCTGAAGAAGCCCATGGAGGGTGAATCGATGGGCGTGGTCTGGGAATTGTAGTGCAAAACATATGAAATAAAAGGAATTGGAACTTTTACCTTGTAGTATGGCTGGTACTTTTTGATGTTTGTTTATTTGGGATGCTCAGCTCTTCCAGCTCCATTTACATATTGTGTGAGGAAATAATTAGAAGGGACCCCATTGACTATTGGATTTCAGTGTTCCCCCGAAACAGGAACCTAAGGTAGTTCCAGTGAGGTGAACAAATCTTGATATGCAGGTAAGCATCCTGAATGTCCAGGGAGCCTATCCAGTCCCTATATTGTGGGAGGGGAAGCAGGCCTTGCAGAGTGACCATCCTGAACTTCTTGTACCGAATACAAGTTTGGGTTCCTCAGATCCAGAATGGGCTGCAAGTCCCTTGTGGATTTGGGGTTAGAAAGAAATAAGAATAGACCAGCCCCCCAGGAACTGGTTCTATTACCCTCTGCTGCAGCAGTTTACATACTTCCTCTAGTAGCACTGGTATGTGGTCTAGAGGATAAGTTGAGGGAATTGGTGGAAGGCCTGGAGGCAACTCCAGAAATTCTAGAGTGTAGCCCTGTTCTGTTAATTGCAGGACACAAGCATCTGTTGTAATCTCCCTCTACTGTTCCAGGTGGATAGAAAGGTGACTCCCTACCACCACCTCCAGATTTGGCATTGGAGGTGGGAGTCTAAGAAGGAGTCATGCTGAAGCAGATCTGACAGCCGCAACCACACCTCCACTTCTAGGGGCTTTGGAGTGGGAGATCTGTGGAGGGGGTTGGGACTGGCAAAGCTGACCCTGTTCTACTTTTTCTCTGCTGTCTGGTCTCTGACCTAGGTCTGTTGGTAGCCCTGCTAAATGGCACCCTCTGCCTACTTCTTGGTTGTGTGTGGTAGAGAGAAAGACTGACCCTAGAGTCTTCCCCAAGGCTTGCAGGTCAGAAAGGATATCCTGCACATCTGCCCCAAAGAGCTTGCATCTTCTGAAAGGGGCATTCACAGTGGATTGCTGGACATCACTAGCAAATCCTGACACCCTTAGCCAAGAATGCTTTCTTAGGCAGATGCCAACTGCAACTACTCTGATTGAGGCATCCAAAATGTCATAGCTAGACCATAAGAGGTGCTTACCAATGCCAAACTCAGTCTGAAGGGCCTTGAGCATCTCCTGCTTCTGGGTATCCTCTGGGAGGGAGTAGGCCATTGCTTTAGCCTTGCCCCAGAGGGTATTCTGGCATTTGATCACATGGGCCTGATAATTTGCTATTCTGAGGCCCAGTGTGGCAGAGGCAAAGGTTTTCTTTCCCGTAAGGTCTAGTTTTCTTGACTCTTTATCTGGGGGGAGAGAACTGAGATGCTTAGGCATCTTAGACCTATTATGGGCTGCATTTATCACAACTGAATCAGCCACAGGTTGGCCTTTAAAAAAGGGCTTTCCTGAGGGGGGGGCTGGTACAAGCTTGGTCTGTGCCAGGCAGCAAGGGTGGCATCCTCTAGTGCAGCCAATGGAGGAGGAATGACAAGAGGTGGAGATTCTGGCAGCTTTAGAAACTCCACCAAATTCCTCCTAGTGATGTCTTGCTCCTCAGCATCAAACCCTATTGTAGCTTGGAGTTGGTTCATCATAGAGATGAAGGTGGGATCTTCAGCAGGGGACCTCATAGTATACAGTATAGAGTCCTCAACTCCTGGTGGAAATGGTGGAGCTACACCTTTCAGATGGGCTCCTTACCATATCTTCCTCTTCTTCCTCTTGTAAAAGAAGGTCAGAATTGTATTCCTGATCCTCGTCAATGGGCCCTGAAGGCCTTAGGGAAGGAAGTGAGGATGTTGATGCCCTGGAGTGTGTAGGGCATGTCAACCTACCAGGCATTGATGTGGGGGCTGGTCTGAAAGGCCCCGTCATCATCATGTCTGGTGTAGGAGGAGGTAGAAAGCACTGTATTATCTCAGCAAAGGAGGAGAGTACCATCAAGACATTTATGGTGACCTGCACTGCAGGGGTGCCTTGCAACATCTATGGGAGTGACTGCAGTCCCGATGTCAATGGGCCTTCGCTGGCTGTAGTACATCCGGCAGAACTCACTGCCAGCTAACCCTGAGAGTACTGAGATCTGAGTGGCTGGACTTGTGACATCGACGGAGGTGTCTGAAGCCCCAACGTTGATTGGCCTTTGCCGGCCATAGTAGGTCTGATGGAACTCACTGCCAGAGTTGACCTTGTGGATACTGAGGTCTGAGTGGTAGGAGGCATTGATGCTGAAGCAGTCAACTGTACTACAGTGATTAGCATTGAGTGAAGTGGTGAATGGGAGCACAGGGAGATTTATTCTTACTCCATTCCCACTCCCAGCATTTGTGCTTTCCTGAAGACTTCTATCTGGCCTTGGAAGACTGCGAGTCCAAGGAATGGGTCAGTGATGGGGTGGAGCACTTTGCCTGGAGCTCACTCTCCATTCTGGCTACCTGCTGCT
Organism: Neoceratodus forsteri; assembly: GCA_016271365.2. Classification (NCBI taxonomy): domain Eukaryota; kingdom Metazoa; phylum Chordata; order Ceratodontiformes; family Ceratodontidae; genus Neoceratodus; species Neoceratodus forsteri. The sequence goes on along the minus strand of CM028129.1, from coordinate 1,010,045,423 downwards.
TGAGAAAAAAAGTGTGCAGGGCTCATTTATGGTGTTGTCAAGTAGCTTGGTTAAACTTCAGGCAGATCTCATAGGCCTTAACATAGTGGGCCTCTCTGAGACAGCACATGCAGATGTCATGATCATTGCCCGAGTAGATTTTTCCACTACACACACAATAACAGAAGAGTTTAGCAGCATCTTTCATTGACACACATGATGATGGTAATCACTTTAAAATAAAGTGATGACTACTAGGTTGAGAAAAATAATAGAACTTAGAAAAACTGAAGATTTAGCGTTGACTGTAGCAGTGGTGTCTCCATGGAGTCTGGCAAGTATGGTCGATGGTAGGAACAGAACTGAGGAGGGAGAGTGGATGCCTACATTTATTTAGAGAGGATGTCTACATAAGACATCACCATGGGTGGCCCCTAGTGGACTGCTTGCAAAAAAGTTTCTGTGTGGTACTAGTGCCCAGTGGCTATAGTTCCATAGATGTGGTCTGATGAAAGAGATATCCTCGAAGAAGATCTACAACACACACACACACGCATCACATCCCCCAACCCTCTGAGTGATTCTGAGGTCACTGGGGCACTGGAATCATGGCATGGGGGAGTTGAGGGACTACATGTGGGGTCCCCCCATATACCCAATATGCCTCAGTTTTGAAGATGCAGTGGAGTATAGTTCCTCACCTGCAAAACTGACATTCCAAATTGCAGAATTTCTTCTGAATTTACTATGAGAATTTCACAGTATTCCCCCATGTAGAATTCATAGTTTTGCTGGTACATAGAGCTGGGTGAAAGTCGCAAATTCCACTTTTGTGGAACTTTTGGGAAATTTCATAAATTTCATGGAATTTTCTGACATTCCACCTTTCACAAAACCAGAATCTTCCGAATGTGTTTGGCAAATTTTCATCCTGTTCCATGGAATTTTCTAGCTGAATTGTAGAATAATACACATGAAGTTCTGGAATGTCAGTTCTGAGTAATTATTAATCTGCAGAATGTCCATTCCTCAGAGTAATAATTAATCTGCAACACACGTAATTATTCCACAGTTCAGTGATCAGTTCTGTGGAATTTCTTTCTGAAGTTGAATACATTAATTTAAATTCATACATTCATTCTGCATTTCAGTGACTCACTGAACTGCAGAATGAATATACAGTGTGTATTGGGGATTAATGTATTAAACTGCAGAAAAATTCCAGAAACTGACTTCCACTGACAGTGATCAGTTCTGTGGAATTTCTTTCCACAGTTTAATACATTAATCCACAATTCATACATTCATTCCATCATTCTAAGTTGAAATTTCCACAAAAGTTGCCAAAGTGTATTCCAAAGTTTTGCGAAAGCAAATTCCGACTTGCGCCAAAATTCCACTGGTGGAAATTTAATTTTACATACCCCTACTGGTATACTTCTGAAAGAGAAATTTGTGAAATGTCATGGAAGTTTTGCATTCCATTCACTTCTTGTGAAATTGCCACTGTCATTCCTGATTGGTGCATAAATTGAAGGCTGCTTAGTAATCTTCTGTCACTCTTTTCAAAGATGTAACTTGTAACCCTCAGAGTCAAGGAAAAGAAAAGCGTGAGTGCTAAAAATAAAATGTCCTTCATTTATTTATTCTTTTCTACCTCAGACTGTTTTGCTGCCATGTTTTAAAAAGCTCCGTATCCTCTTTGTATTATTTAAAAAAATGTTTTCCAAGGCAAGTGCTTTCATTTGCAATGCAACTTGAGGCAGCAAATCACATAATTTACATAATAAGCAGCCAAACACTTAATTATTGTCAGAAAGTGATGTTCTAAATCAAGCCAGCACATGTAAATTAAACTTGACTGCTGAAGTCCCACTGGTAATGGGCTTCTTGTTGAAAATTAAACGATTTTCTTTACAGAGCTTCATTACTCTAAAATACTATCTAATGTGTATGTTCCTCACCAGTATCATTTACCAAGAAATGAAATAAACCGTTGCCTTATTTTAAGATTCTGAAAATAGACCATGCGTCATTCATATTTCTTGTCCAACTATAAACATGGAGATCTGATTTTCTAAAGGAATTTTAGATATGTATAATATGTCTGCTATTTTTTTTTCTTTGTATTTCCAAATACTTCTTTTCTTTATTTGATAGAAGAAACAAAAACCTCCCAAGGATCTTATGGAACACTATCAGAATTTACAAATGTAATAAATCCTGACAGTGTCCATGTTACCCCAGGGAGATGTTTTTTTTCTTCAAAAAAAAAAAAGAAAACATCAGTGCTTGAAATGTATATTGACTTGAGAAAACTCCATTAGGCATCTGAGTCTGTAGCTTCCTTTGAACATCAGGGCAAAAGAATAACTTCAGGTCCCTCTGACAAGTCATTTTTAGGTTTGGTTGCCAAAGGCATAGCAAACATATTAGTATCACACAGACACAAGTGATTAATCTTGGACATCCACAACCTTTCACAGTCCTAGAATCATTCATCTCCATCAGTTTTTCTTTATTCTATTCCTGTAGAGGCTAGTCAGCCAATAAGATTTCTAGAAAAAGAAAACAGGAATTTCCTGTCTTCCTTTGTTACTTTATTGTGCCTACTGGCAATTTGTCTTGTACATTGTATACAACTATATTACAGATAAGCAGTTTGTTCCTGCCTTGTAGAACTGGCAAAGACGTTGCACTTCTTCTAAGTCTCTGTGGTTGTTACAGGAATAGCTGCTCATTTGGTTGCTGCTTCAGTGTAGCTTTCTTGCACAAGAAGATCAGCTTACTGATGTGAGAGCTATAGTGGCAACAAGTTGAGCTGCATGGGACTAAGCTATACTGGCAGGAGCTGCAATACATGGAGCTGCACTTGTTTCAGTTGTTGCCATAGAGTGCCATTTTAAGACTGGGCCATAACAGTGGTGTCACAATGGATGGAGCTGGTTCTGTGGCAAAAAGTGTGGCTCATGGTATAGAATCACCATGGCAGCAACAGCTGAGATCATGAACATCAGACCCATGGCAACAGGTTTATGGTGTCATGGTTCTATGGACATGACAGTAAATTGATTACGAATTTGAAAATAATTACACTGCTTCCAAATAGTGCCCTAGTCCTGATTCCTCTGACTTTAATGAGAATAGTTCTAATACAGTCAATAAGCATGCTATTTCCTTTGTTCATATTAACAGAAGTCTACTGCCAAAAATGAGGAACTTCGAGCATGGTCCAAAAGTAATGTTTCTGGTATCATAACACTGCCAGAAACATAGCTTACAAGCAAAGTTCCAGATAGTGATATTAGTCTGGATGGATACAATTTATTTCAAAGGGACAGATCTTTAGAACATGAGGGGTTTAGTTTATAGTAGATTTAACATGAGCAACAAGTTACCTGTTGTGTTACACATTGACAGTATTTAAGTGTTTATGTGTTATTATGTATAATTGTTTTTATGAGCAACAAGTTACCTGTTGCGTTAACCAGTAGACAGTATCTAAGTGTTCATGTGTTATTATGTATGCTTTGTATTATCATGTATGTTTATTAACTTTGTCATGTTTGTATTTAAATGAACTTGGGACGTTCTGAAAACAAGACTTGCTCTCATTGAACTCATCCTGTAAATTCAAAACTTTTAAATAAAAATAAAACTTAAACCAGTTGTCTTAGATAAATTTGTACATAATTGCACAACACTTGATTTCCTATCTTTAATTGCGTATTGAGGGGGTGTTAAGCAATGTAATTTGGCCACCCTTTTACATTTCCCCCAGTCAATCAGCTGAAGGCCTGTCTTTAATTATGTAATACAAATCATCTATACATGGTTCCAAACAAATAATTTTACTTGGTGATAGAAACCTTAACTGGTCTTTTAGATCTAATTCCAAAATAAAAGATCAAATAACAAGCATAAATGTACATGAGGTTATTAATTATCCCACTAGATACAACTATAAATCAGGTTCATAAACACTTGTAGACTAGATATTGACAACAAGGCCAGATAGGATTCTACCTGCATGTCCCATTGTTGATAGTTTAAGTGCCCATTATTCTTGTAACTTGTTTATGGAGTGCACATAACCCAGAAATGTCATCTACTTGTATAACATCTTGGTCATTGAAAAATTAAAATATTATCACATTTAGAAAGGAAGTAACTAGTAATGATTGGTCTTGTTTGTATTCATTACCTAGTGTGGATTCTATTTTGGATTTTATTGCTACAGAATTTGTCAAGATCTGTGATTGATTTGGCCTCCTATGTGAACAGCAGATAAAAAAAAAAAATACTGTCAAGAATGGATAACACATGAGGTCAGCAAAAATATAAGCCCTCCTACCTGGCCTAGGGGTATTTTTGATGGAACAGCATTTTCTGGTAGGGGACCCACACAAACTACCAACTTTTGACTTATTGACCTCCCAGGCAGAGGCATAATGTCTGGGACTCTGCTAGCACATGGCTGGGCAATACGGAGCTGCAATTGAAGGGGGTTAGCAGAACGTGGTACAGAAGAGATAAGAATGTTCAAACAGGATAACAAACTAGGATCCTTTTTATTGTCAATTGTTAGCTTACTCACTGGTAGATATTCATAGTAAAAAAGTTCTTCATCTCAGCAATCTTTTTTCCTCTCAGCCGGCACAGCCTTTTACTCTTCAACAAGGTGTAACAATTCCAGGCAACTGCTCTGTTGTCAAGCCACACTGATGAGGTACAACCAAGCAATTTACTGGCACCAGTGGAGGCCCAAATGTCTCTTCCTTGAGGTCCACCAACTAGTCACTGAAGGTGTAGACCCCAGGGGCAATGCTATCCCATCCCCCCAATCACCTCCAGCATTGGTAGCTGAACAAAGTCCAAGGGCTTCTGAGGCACAGCACTATTTACAATTTTGACATAAACCTACAGTGAACTCTGCTCACAGAGCTCCTTAACTTGTACAGTCCCCAAATACTTTGGGCTATAAATTCCCCCTTCACCACTGAGGTTACATTTATCTGTGCCACAGAAGGCTTTATCAGAGACTCTGGGTGATCACTACCCAGGGAAAGACACGCTGGAACATATATCTGAACATTGATAGGACTCTAAGGATACAACTTTGTCTTGTCCTCATTTTGGGGACAGGACACTGCTGGATGCCACACACAGTCACTTTAAATGTCATAATTAATTGATATGTCACTTCAGGCCCTTTGTTCACAGACTGTTTTTCTGCCTTTTGTTTCAGCAAGGCACAAGATCTTCTTTCTTCTGTAACTGTTCTGTTGGAGAGGGGCAGCCCCCTTTCAAGGGTCTGGTAGCAATGGCAGCCATTATGAATTGGTACTTTTTCTCAATGCCAACTCTATAGAGAATTTCAGAATGTGGGAGCAGGCACTGTATGCCTGAAGTGCACCTCCCCCCAAACTGACAATCCCCAGCTGGTGCCCTTCACCTCAGGCTGCTTACTCCTCCCCCTTGGAATGCCAAGCCAGACCAGCTGACTCAGTCCTCCAGGGGCATAGAGAATAGCACACCTAGAGGTTAACAGACACTGTCAAAGGTACGTAGCTGCTAAGGGGCTACACAAGTATGTAGGAAAGGGATCGTGTTTGGCATCAATACACCAGATATCATATTCCTACCAATTTGCTGAATTACACATAGCTTAGGAACACTTGTAAACAATTGATGAGACATACAAAATCTGAGTTTTTTTAAGCTACTATTTTCTTCTAATAAACAGCAGGAAAATGGGATAGTGTTTAATAAATTACTTAGGAAATTGGATGCTATTAGTGTACTGTTATTGACAATGGTTGATGGGGACATAATTGATCAAACTGCCACTGAATTTAATCTGGTCTTTTCTGGTGTTGCCAACTTAGATCCTCCTGTTACTCCAGTGGTCTTTGATTCCACAGTATTACATGATGAGGAGGTCCATAGTAGTTTTGTATTTAGTATATTAACTGTGGCTCAGACTCTGGAATATCTTCAAGGAATGAATTTGAGGTCTTGAATGGGGGCTGACAAGACTGACATGTCTTTTTTTCTTTTGTCTTAGACTTGATGGCCTTTCCTTTAAGTTATTTGTTTAAGCATTCTCTTATATATTCAGAGATCCCTCAGTCTTGGAAGCAGGTGACAGTGTGCATTTGATTAACTAAAAAGGTACTTGGACTCTAGGAATTTGTTAACTCCTTACCAGCATGGCTTTAGGGAGAATTATAGTACCATTACAGCTATGCTGGTGGACACTAATGCCCATCACGTGACCTTGGAGAGAGGGGACATGGCAGGAACTTTGTAATTAGACACATTATCAAAGGCATTTGATCTCATTCATCATGGTCACCTGCTTCAGTCTTTAAAGCGAGGATCTTGTAGGAGACAGCTATTAAACTTCTACCTGGAGCTTCTACAGCAAATTGATCAAAGTAAATGAAAGCTTTAAGCAAACTATGATCTGAGATTGTTACGGAATCGTAGCCCGTGTTGGTTAACAAATTATACAGATTCGGTGGTACAAAAAATGTAGTCCAGTCTACGAAGAGTTATGATGTGACAAGAAAAAAATCATAATCTTTGCCCATGGGATAAACTAATCTCCAAGCATCCAAAAGACCTAAATGCTTTGTGAGACCGTGAAGAGTTTGCTTGGATTTGGTGATGTTTTGTTTAAGGTTTGGGGAGCTTGTATCTAGGATGAGGTGCATCACCTCATTAAAATCTACACCTAGTATGATTTCATATTCTTTTAGATTACTAATGACATCCCATGTACTCGACGCACTAAAATTAATGGTGTACCATCTTTATATATTATACAGCAATGGTTTTAATCAAGCTGTTTTGGTACAATGTAACTCTTGTGAGAACTTGTAGTTCAGCTGTGCTATTAACTATTGTTCTGACGTGTTAAATGTTGTATCTACATTATTTAAATTTTTGCAATTTTAATTAATTTCTTGTGTATCCATGATTAACTTTTTTAATCACTGTAATGAGGAGGCCATTGAAAATGAGCACCGATCAAATGGTTAAGTCTCATTTTATCCTGTTTTAAATAAAAATTTGAACTAATCTCAAATATAACGGTACTGAAAAAAATCTGCTTGCCCAGTTGTAGAGGCATCTATGTTACAAAAGGACACCTTTTTACTATAAATAATTTCAGATAAAATCTGATATCTACCCTACCAAAATTAACCCCTTTTTTGATCAAAATTGCATCTCCCCTAGTTTTGCTGGAGAACAAGCTATTTTCCACCTGCGTGACCTAGTCACATAACAATGTATGTGCTTCTGTAGGTAGGAGGTGTGCCTCCTGTAAAACAGCCATACCCATTTGTTGTTTTTAAGATGAATAAGTACCCCTGTCCATTTTATTGGGGAACCAAGCCCCTGTACATTCCATGACATTATAGATATGCCACTCATACTGCTAAACACTTAATTTTTGTACACATAACTAAATAGGAATTTAACTAATAATTTGCAACGAGAATTCTTTAGGCCGAATGAATTTCTGTACAGCAATAGTGGGTTGTGTATTTAATCTTTATAACTACTATTTTTCTAAATGTCTAAAATGAAATGCGTCTATCAATATGTCCCAAAATGAAAAGGAATAAAATTGGTTTCTACTAACTTAATGCTAAATGTGAAATACTGTGATAAACATTAAATTTGAATTAGATAAAGAAACCTTCAAACAATGTCACAAATAATGCAACAATTACATAGAAATAACAGTGTTTACTGCCTGAAATAGAATAATAAGTAACAGTATAATACTGACTAAAGATAATACAGTATGAGAATTGAAATGAGAGTGTGTTTAATGAGCAGACAGAGTCTTAAGGGAGCTAGGAAGTCTGTTCACCAAGACTGATATCTTAAGGTGTGAACGCACAGCTTTATGGTGCTTGAGGGTTATTCCGGCACCTTAAAATTCCTTCTACAAAAAGAAAAAGTTAGAAAAAACAATCCATAATACTGAAATTTAAAGAAGCAAATAAATGTACTCATTGTATTGCAATTTGATAGCCAAATGGGTGAAAAATAAATATTTATTTAGTGCCCTGGTTTAAAACAAACAAAACATGAGAAAACCACCACTCACGTGTTAAATTAAATTTGCCTTATGTCTAAATTCCTATATGAGGAAAAAAACAATAAAAAGCATTAGGGAATCATATTCATTCTATGTTTGTTTGCTGTCACTCTGATATATCCATTAGTACTGTGTGTACTTGTAACAGTAAGACTTCAGAGTGGTAAGGAGATAGATTCCAGAAAGGGACGAGGTGTGCAAGGGCTAAGATGATTATTGTCAGGTAGGGTTATTCACTATTATCTTTAGGAAATTATCTGAAGTACAATTTCCTGATGGCTCCTGAACTGATGTAACTGCTTTCATTATCTATATAGCCAGTGGTGGTCCTTCCAATCAGTCCCAATTTCTTGTAATTCTCAGAGGGGCACTAAGACTGTATAACAATTTCTGTCATATCATATCAATCGTATAGGAAACATAGTAGCATTTCTTAATATATCCCCAGGCCAGGGGGTGCATCTGCTTATCGCTAGGTATTTGTTAAGCTTCAGGTTGATTTTTACATGGCCAACAACCCAACATAACTCAGATTTCATTTCTATTCCGTGCACATCAAGGCCCTTGTTGTAGCTAAAATAGTTCAGTTCCAATTGAAAGAAAAATACTGTTCCCAATTAAAGAACCCCAGTCCCTGTCTGATCCCCCTCCTCATTGTCCCAATCTCCCAATTATTGGCCCCTATGCATGAAGGGGTGGAGTGGCTATGCACCGCACATCTGGGGCATGTAGCCACTCCATGACCAGTGCACCAGCTGCAGAATTCACCAATGGGGCACGCAGCCCTAACGCCAGCCTGCGCGGAGGGCAATGCGGTCGGGGCAGACCAGGGGCATGCCCACACTCTGTGCCATTCACAGAGGCATGGAATGCTGGGTGCGGGTGGTGCACCTTACACTGGGAAACACCCAGCTGTAAGGGATACATGCCCCCCCAGGATGCTGCTGCTGCTGCTGGCAGCAGTACAGACATGGGGTCACTGCAGACCCCCTACTTGCCGCCCAAGCCCATGGATCAGCACAGAGGGCTGGGGCAGCAGACAGGACACCCTTCCAACCTGAGATTGTGGCACACATCGTGCCCTTCATCATGTTTCCGTGCCCCACTGACGCTAGGGATCCATTTGTGGATCAGGTCCAGGCATCAGATTTGATGTGCACCCAGTCTACATAACACTCCACTGTGCACCTGCACACTGAAGGGAGAAGCCACAGACAGGTGGGTGTTGGTTGTGCATACCGGCATATGCGCACCTGTCCTTGGTGTCTGGTTTCTAAATACCTCCCGCCCACATGGTGCAAAGGGCCCATTATAAGGGGAAGCTTAGTAAATAATTATTTTGTCAGGGGGACAGCAAAGCATGTTTTAGGAAGCTGTGAAATTAAATAATGTATCCATTACAGCTACCTGGTATATGAGTTAACTTGTATATGGGATAATGTTATTTCCACTCTTAGGTCAAACTTTTAAGTGCAGTCGATTTTCAGATAGGACCAGAGATGGTGACGCACTTCCTGTAATCAGTAAGTATGCAAACCAACATAAAATCCTTTTAGTAATGTTCAGGCAGGAGTAGAAATAATCCTTTAAAATGAGAAGTGCAGTAATAATGCCTAGGTAAGAGCTATGTTTTAAATATAAGTATCCACATATGTTGCTGTACATTCCAAAAATCAGTAGCCAGGCACCATAATATCAGAGGATGACAGCCTTGGGCATCCCCCTTGTGTGACTGTTCCTGACAGATTGTAATTAGTGATGTGTGAAGTTGGAAGACTTTGCGTTGTGAATTAATTTGCGAATTTGCCTCATTTCGCTAAGTCAATTCGCAGTGTGGGGATAACTTCACAAAATGTGATATTTGAACTTTGATGGTGAAGTATGGTACAAAGTTGAAGTTTGCAATATACTGTGGGATTGGAGGTCACATGTTGCTGAAACAAGCTGCATGCCATGAGGAGATTGTCTTTATTTATTTTTTTTTTAACTCTGTTTCTGCACCGGGGCACCGAGGCATCACTCAGGAGTGCTCTCTCAACTCCAGCCTCTACTCCCTGCCTGAAACCACCTTCTGACCAGGGAGTACAATTCCTGGGCACCCTCTTCCCAAACCCATCAACCTTCCAACCCCCCTGGATCATGGAGGAGGACCCACCTCACCTACTTGGTGGCCTTTCTGTTAGTAGAGGGTTGGTCCATGGGTCGGGTTCAAGGGGCCCAGGAGAGCCCGGCTGAAGGATGGACTGGCATCAGGATGTGGGCTGCAGCCACTGGAGCCTCTGTCACCTCCCCATATCCTCCGGGGATTTTCCATACATTTCCCCCTGGAGCACAGACGTGCAATGACGCCCACACACTGGCGTCTGCCACTGCTCCACCCCGCTTTGCAGCGCTGCTCTCAAACAGTGCTATTGATCTCCATTGGGGAGAGTGACACAGCCCCATAGCCCACCCCAAGGAAGGGAGAACAGTGCTCCAGACGCTCAATCCCCTCCATCCCCTGCCAACCCCGACAGCCCGAGTCCACTCCTGAACCCGGGTTGCAGCATGGCGTGAGATGTGGTGTCCAGTGCCTCAGCCCTCAGCACCACCAGGCTGGCCTATGAGGAGACTGTCATCATTGCACTCTTCTGAAGACAGAGTAGGAGAGAAGTCTTGTGTGCTTATCTGAGAGAAAAAAGTTTGAAAACCATTTAAACCTAGCTGTTTGAGTGCTAATTGCTCGCATTTTTCAAGAGTTCCTTGTGCTGCTAGATTTCTGTTTTTTGTTTGTTTATTTATTTATTTGCTGATTATGTACTTTAAAGTAGTAGTTTTTTATTTTGTCCCTCTGTGCAGCAGTGTTGGGGGGGAGTAGTGTAAAGCAAGGCAGGCAGCCCAGAAAGATCCAGATCTTATTTTGACTAAGCAGGAAATTTGTATTATATTTTGGGTTTCTCACTCTTTCTTGTTCATTACTTTTGCTCTGTAGGCAGTACGTTCTCATTTTTATTACTGTGGTTTAGTTTGGTGTGTTTAAGTGAAGTATTCTGTCAGTGTCTTTCTGTAGCAGTTTTAGTTATTTCTTAAGGTAATGGTGTTCCATTACTTTTTGTTATACTATAAGTACCCCTGTTACACCTGTCGTTTTAATCCCAGTGGTGTTTAAAAAAAATGAAAGAAACGCAAACCCAAAAAAAACTTTTTGGGTTCGTTTTAGTAACATATTTTTTTCAGATCATACTGCTTATCCCTAATTCTCTATGAGGAGGTGTTGTCTGCTGTTGCTGGTAGTTAGTAATTTGCTCACCCCTGTTATCCCTGTTGTGTGTGTCATGTTCTTTTATTAATCCTTGTAGTGTTTTAAAAAAAATAAATTTTTGGTTGGCTTTGCTAGATACTATTATCTCTGTACATTATTTTTTCAGATCACACTGCTGATTCCTGATTCACTAGGAGTAGGTGTTTGCTGCTGCTGTTAGTAAATAATCTGTTTATTATCCCTGTTACCCGTGTTGTGTGTGTTTTATTTTGTTTTATTAATCCCTGTTGTTTTTTTTAGAAAAAGATAAATACTTATTTTGGTTAGTTTTGCTAGATGCTATTACCTCAGTATAGTATTTTTTCAGATCACACTGCTGATCCCTGATTCTCTAGGGGAAGGTGATATCTGCTGCTGCTGCTGCTAAGTAATAATTTGTTTACCGCTGTTTCCCCTGCCATGAGTGTCATGTTAATCGCTGTGTGTTTTATTTTTTCAGCTCACCCTACTGTGCTGATCCCTGATTCCCTACGGGGTGGTACTGTCTGCTCCTGGTACTTACTTGTACTGTAGGCTTTATTTACATGTTATCATTTTTCATCCCAAATCAAGTTACAAATTATATAAGAATGACTGGGAAGAGGCATTCTAGTAAAGGGAGAGGTGCCGGAGAGGCAGCAAAGAACTGTTCAAGTTCTGTGGGGTAAAACAGTGCTGCAGTTAAAGAAATTGGCTATGGTAGTATGTTCTATGGGCTCTGAGGCTTGTAGTAGCAAAGGAGTAGTAGGTTCCAGTGGCATTATTGTAGCCAAATTCTTCTCTGCCACATCTATGGCATCTATGCTGGTGGGGGATGTGGGAGGTGACAAGAGGAGCAGCAGTAAACAAGGCGCAGTGGTTGAGAAGGAGGTTGCTGGTGTCCCCGTGGCTGCTTGTGGTGGTGGTGGTGGTGTTGAGCCTGATAGTCTAGAGCTTGAGTCAGTACTTGAGGAAGGAGATCTGAAAAATATACATCACACTCAGATGCCAGATGATGAGTGACGAGTCAGAGAGCCTGGAGACAATGATGATGAGGAGGACAGAGCTGTGGAGGAGGAGGAGGACAATAGCGGCTGGGCTGGTGATGATTTCTTTGATCCCCTATGGGGGCCAGAAGAGAAAAAGAGGAAAGGTGGTGCTGCAGATGATGCAAGGGATGGGGTTTGCAGTCATCCAACTACCAAATTCCCTTCCCTAATAGTATCAAACTTAATAAATCATTCCCTCCAAAAAAAAAAAATTCCACTTCTTCCCCTCGCCTGTCCTACTGTCGCCACCATGGTAAATCAAGGAGCACAAAATCCCTAGTTGGGGATTTTTATACACTTGGCCCAGCTGACAAGACAGTCACTATCTGTCAGCTGTGTCATGCTTGAGTTAGTGGGGGGGAGGGCAGCCACCAAGGCACCAGTGAGTAACACACACACACCCCTAGAAGACCAGGAACCTGGTTCACTGGTGTCAACACCAGAAGGAAGCTGGTGCAGGGGATCCCTGTCCCTCATCATCATCATTAGCCAAGTCATGCTGAAGTGGCAGGTCAGTAGCCCAGGTGGAGGGAGGGCTGAGTGAGGAGGACTACAGAGAGGATTAGGAGGATTCTGTGGGTCTGCCTTGTTGTGGGCATAGCAGCAGTGGTGGGTTGAGTATTACCAACCAGAGGCAAACAAGCACAGGAATACCATTGCAGAACCGCCCTCCCAAACCACTGGTTGTGTTCAAGTAGCAGCACATGTGAATCCCCAGGAGTCAAATACCACCTCACAACAATGCCACCATGACTTGTCCAGCTGTTTTGTAGCCCAAACCCAAGAAAAGTCCAGCCTATGCTGCACAGAATGTTTGAACATCAGTCCAAATTCCCTCCCAATCATGCAACTGCATGCAGATTAAAATGCAGCAACAGCTGAAATGCTGGCACTTGATCTGCCACAAGGGTGTAGACAGGCATACTCACTGTACACATTTGTGTACAGTTTTGTTGAGTGCCTGTCACAAACCATATGCCTTTCTGTTAACATTTTCATTCTAATCTGTAGTATTTGGGTTAGTGTAGGCCACTGAGGAGTGTCTCTGTTCAAACTTCTGTTGTTTAGGAGACATATACATGTATAATCTCTTTAGAGATTAGAGGAATCATCTGACAATAATCTGACTTGTTTGGAAGGGGGTGCCATTTGGAAAGGATGTGTACATTTTTTAATGGGGGGGGGTGTAACTGTTGGAGATTGTGTACAAAATGGGCATTTCTGGCTACACCCCTGATCTGCCATTCTCTTTTGTAGAGAATGTTGGATTTGAAGGTTGATGGCCTGTGCCTGTCCCAAATAGCAGATTCCACCTAGAACATATTTTTTTTTCTTTTTATATAGATATATATATATATTTTTTTTTCTTCCATGTTTTCTCCCCTTATCCCAAGATCCCGGTACACCGACACGCATATGTGTGGAGGCCTGCATGCACTCCAAGCAGGGGTCAACATTAACTTTTTTTTGCACTAGCCAGCAGACAAGTTGATTACAAATTGCACTAGCCCACAGACGGTTGCACTAGCTCACAATAATGATAGTAAATTTTGATCAGTTATACAGGAAAAATGCAAGCCAAGAAATACTCTGATTACTGCATTTTTATCCTGCTCCCATATTGCTTCCTGCCCCAGCAAAAAAAAAAGACTACAATCCAATCACACGCAACGTGTACCCCTCATTTTTTTTACCATGTGCCCTTTGCTTCCTCTTTCTTCACCCTCTCCCCACCAAACCAGAAAATACCATAGTAGCAAATGTTCAATCAAGCAGTTCTAGCTCTGCACACACAATATCCAACATCATCATGCACCTCACCACAGTCCCACCCTAACTTGCAGGTAAGGTTACCACCTTGTAAGAAGCCCAAAGTGGGACATTTTTTACTGAAACATGATTTTTTCACAGGACAGTAGGTAACCTCGACCTGTGCAGCAGACTTGTTTTCTTTATGTAATCAGAATTAAGGCTAAGTATTGTAGCTTCTATTGTTTCTGATCATTTTCATGTATTTTAGTTAAGGTATTATAGTAGTTCTCTACAACATTTAGTGGAAAGTTGGAAAATATTTTTTCTACTATAAGGTCAGGACATTTCGTATTTTTCATGTGTTTTTGCAGGACACAGCTGCCCAAATCAGGACTGTCCAGTGATAATCAGGACAGGTGGTAACCCTACCTGCAGGGCAATGCACAGAGTCAGGCAGAGAAAGACACTCTCATCCCCCACCCTGTGATTAGAAACATAGAAACATAGAACATAGAAACATAGAAACATAGAATTTGATGGCAGATAAGGACCACTTGGCCCACCTAGTCTGCCCATTTTCCTACCTAACAGATAAGCTTCAGATCCTAGTTAACCAACAGCTTACTTCCTCCTACCTCCCCCCCACTAGGACTGCCTTATGTCTGTCCCATGCATTCTTGAAGTCCCCCACTGTTCTTGACTCCACGACCTCCTCAGGGAGGCTGTTCCATGCATCCACAACCCTCTCTGTGAAAAAATACTTCCTCACATTACCTCTGAGCCGTACCCCCTGTATCTTCAAATTGTGCCCCCTTGTTCTTGCACATCTCTTTTTCTGAAAGATGCTACCCTCTTGGACTTTGTTGATTCCCTTGAGGTACTTGAAAGTTTCTATCATGTCCCCTCTCTCCCTTCTTTCCTCAAGGGTACACATATTAAGCTCCTTTAGTCTTTCTTCGTATGTCTTCTGGTGCAGACCCTGCACCAGTCTGGTTGCCCTCCTCTGGACAGCCTCCACTCTGTCTATGTCTTTGAGGAGATGGGGTCTTCAGAACTGCACACAGTACTCCAGATGGAGTCTCACCAATTGTCTGTACAGAGGGATAACAACTTCCTGTTTTCTACTATTGATGCCTCATCCTATGCATCCCAGTATCCCCCCAGCCTTCCTTACTGCCTTCTCACATTGCTTGCCCACCTTTAGGCCATCTGATATGATTACCCCCAGGTCCCTTTCAATTTTTACTGTTGTCAGTATCTCACCCCTCATTGTGTACTCTTCCCCTGGGTTTTTGTTTCCCAGGTGCATTACCTTGCACTTCTTTGCATTGAATCTGAGCTGCCATACATTTGACCATTCCTCCAACCTTGCCAAGTCCCTTCTCATCCTTTCCACTCCATCTTGTGTATCAACCCTGTTGCAGATCTTTGTGTCATCTGCAAAGAGACATACTTTTCCTTCCAGTTCCTCTGCAATGTTACTTATAAAGACATTAAAAAGGGCCAGTCCCAATGTTGAACCCTGCGGTACCTCACTAGTAACCCTCCTTTCTTCACTGTGTACTCCATTTACTACCACCCTTTGCATCCTGTTGTCTAGCCAATTTTTTATCCAGGCTACCATCTTGGGATCCACTCCAAGGCTGGCTAACTTGTATATTAATCTTTTGTGTGGGACTGTACCAAATGCTTTGCTAAAATCTAGGTAGGCCATGTCCACAGTCCCTCCCTGGTCTACTACTTTGGTCACCCAGTCAAATAAATCTATTAGATTTGTCTGACACGACCTTCCCATCGTGAATCCATGCTGCCTTGGGCCCTGTGCCCCACTGGCCTCTAGGTACTCAACAATTCTTTCCTTCAGAAGTGATTCCATCATTTTCCCTACCACTGAGGTTAAACTAACTGGTCTGTAGTTTCTTGCTTCTGTCCTGCTCCCACTTTTGTGAAGAGGAATCACATCTGCCCTCCTCCAGTCCTCAGGTACCACCCCATCCTCCCATGATTTGTTAAAGAGAGTAGTCAGTGGTGTCACTAGTTTTACCCTTAGTTCTTTCAGAATTCTTGGGTGAATCCCATCAGGCCCCATTGCTTTGTCCACCTTCAATTTTATTAGTTCTTTCAGAACCCTTTCTTCTGAAAATGGACTGGTATCGACCCCCGTCTTCAGAGTATTTCTCTTGTTTGGTTTAGGTACCTCCCCTCCTCTTCCTTTGTGAATACTGAGCAGAAATATTCATTCAGTATCCCTGCTTTTTCACTGTCACCCTCTACCCACATTCCCTCCCCTTTATTAAGCCTCAGTATCCCTCCTTTGGTCTTTCTTCGCTCCCTAATGTACCTATAAAAGGTCTTATCCCCCTTCTTAACAGAATTGGCTATCCTTTCCTCGGTTTGGGCCTTTGCTATTCTGACTGCCTTCCCAGCCCTTTCTGCTTTAACTGATAAAGTTCTCTGTCCTTCTCCTTCTGTGTTTCCTTATATTTCCTGAATGCTATCCTTTCTCCTTAACCTTCCTGCCACCTCTTTTGAGAACCATAGCGTTTTTTTCCTTCGTTGTGTTTTATTGATTTGCTTTACACAAAGCTTGTTGCCTCTGTGATGGTTGTTTTGATTACTCCCCATTGTTTCCTCCACCTCCTTCTTGCCTGTTTGCTAGTGCTTTTCTGAGGCACTCTCACATTTTCCCAAAGTCAGCCCTCCTAAAGTCCAATACTCTTGCTTTTGTATGGCTTGATTGTATGACTGTGTTTATCGAGAACCACACTGTTTGGTGGTCGCTTGTTCCCAGATGGCTACCCACTTCTAAATCTGAGATTCTTTCTCTGTCTCCATTTGAGAGCACCAGGTCTAAGATTGCTCCCTCCCAAGTGGGTTCCAATACTAGTTGTCTGAGGCATGCCCCCTGTAGGGCATCAAGAATGACCCTGCTCTTGGATGTGCCTGCAGCAAAGGTGCTCCAGTTAACATCTGGCATATTCAGGTCCCCCATCAACAATATCTCCCCTTTTTCTGCCATTCTAAGGAAGCCTTCTATCATTTCCTTGTAAATTCCCTCCCCCTGAGATAGGGGTCTGTATACAACCCCCATGCGGATTGTGGTGCCATTTCCTGTCTCCAGGGTGACCCAGAGTGCCTCATCTGCTCCCTGTTTACTCTTTAGTTCTGTTGCTTTGATCCCTTCCTTTACATAGAGAGCTACTCCTCTTCCTCTTTTACCCCCCCGTCCCTCCTGTAGATTGTGTATCCTGGTATTTTGACATCCCAGTCATGGTTCTCTGTGTACCATGTTTCTGTGACTGCCACAATATCCAGGCAACCCTCTTCCATCAAGGCCACTAGTTCTGGGAGTTTGTTACACAGACTATGGGCATTGGTATTCATCACCCTCCACTTTTTGATAGCCTTACCTTTTTTAGCCCCATTCCTGTCCTTACTGCCTTTGCCTTTTTTTACATGTACCTCTTTCCTGCTCCCTAATAACTTCTCTACCTTGGTGTTTACCTCACTAATTACCATGTTTTGTGGGGGGAGGCTGGGATTTCCCTGCTCCTTTTCAGTGCCTCCCCCCTTGGCTAGTTTAAATGCTTGCCAATGAAACATTTAAACCTCTCACCTAGGATCCTGGTTCCCCAGACAGATGCAGACCATCGCACCAGTATAGGTCTGCATCCCTCCAGGTGGCTCCCCAGTCCCCAATGAAGCCAAAACCCTGAGCTCCACACCAGTTTTTCAACCACTCATTGAATTCCCTGGTGAGGAGTGCCCTAGCATCACCCTTACCATAGACAGGCAGCACCTCCGAGAAGGTTACCATATGCACTACTTGTCTAAGGCCCCTCCCCAACTCTACAAACTCCTCTTGCACTGCTCTGATCCCATTCCTAGCCAGGTCATTTGTCCCTAGGTGGACAATGACATCTGGCTCCCTCTCTCGTGCAGCTCCTCCCACGATCCTGAGGATTCACTTCCTGTCCCTCCAAGCCGTGGCGCCAGGAAGGCACCTTACCTCCCTCTTCCCTTTCTCCCCCATTTCTACCCCCCAGTGATTGAGTCCCCCACCAGGAGTTGTTTCCTTCCCCTGTGTGGTCCCACGCCACCCTCCTGTGAGTCTCCTCTGTGAAGGTTCCCAGCATCCTCCTTGGTCTCCACTGCAGGTGCCTCCATAGAGGAACCACTATCCAACAGAAGAGCAAATGAATTGTGGAGAGGTACAGCTGGAGGGATGCAACTCTGTTCCACCACCCTCTCCTCCTGAGCCCACCCTGGTCCAGCCTCCTCTTCTTGGCAACCTCTGAGGTAGTGGCATTGGCGCTGGTGGTCCCTGGGTGGGGGAGGAGGTTTCACGAATCCTAGCCAGGTCAGCCTGGAGACGGGCAACCTCCTCTCTCAGACCAGAGAGGTGCCTGCAAATAGGGCAGCATTGCAGCCTCCAGAATGTCTCCCGGAACACTGCCGCCCCACAGCCATTGCACTGCACCACTCCTATCATGTCTTATTTTGTGTCCCCTCTCCTGTTTCTCTGTATGCTTACTCTCACCTCTCCTTGCAACTCTCACCCTTCCTGTTCTGGGACAGCAACTTCTTATCTTCTTCAGTAGCCTCCTTCTTCCTTGCTCAATGTCAGACCACCAGCAGCTGGGGGGGAGAGTGAGCTACTTTTTTCCTTTAGGGTTGACAAAACCAATGTTTCTCTATGATCCTTTCCTTCCTACTGCCAAACAGGAAGTTCCTGTTGACAGTCAAATCCAGTGGCTATAAAAGTAGAACTGGCTTAGGGTGGGATGGAGGGCAATTAGTAAGAAAAAAGGCTAGCAACAGGAAGTTGTAATTTGAGTCACCTGCTTTTATAGTGTCTAAGCCACACACCCCAATTAAGCTCTCTCTCCTCCTACTGGTTTAGCAAAGTCAGCTGATACAGTACCCTTCCCAGCACAGAACACACACTGACTTTCTTTCTTTTCTTTCTTTTTTAACCCTAAATAAGACCCCTTCTACTTCTAATAAAGTATCTGTCTACTTAATCTCAACAGACACTGACTCCTGCTGAGATATAAGTGTTAAATTAATAAGAAAATGTAGCTTCTTTTAGTTAGCTGCTTTCTGCTCTACAAGCAAGGCTAGCAACAGATTAAACAGACCTGCACTTCTGAAAGTTTTCTTACACTGCAAAGCGAGCCAGGGGCAGTTCTAGGATTTCTTTGGAGAGAGTTAAACACAGGGGGCTTGGGATATAAGAAACTTTGACATATCTCTTTATATATACCAGGCACAAACGTATTAATTTAACATGCTCTGCCCTAACAACAGATTTTTCATAACAGTGTCCTTTCATCAGTCAAAGGGGGAGCAGTATATAGGCATGATGCCATACTACCTCTCTTTCTCTATAGGATGATCTATGCACACCAGGAATACATATTTTAACATTTCAAATTATATGTTTTACTAAGGTTTTGCTTTATAATATACATGCTCCAAAGCATTGTTTTAGGATGAAATTACATGCTGGATGGTATAAGGGTGGTACTGCATGGATGGCATTGACTGGTGTGATCCATTAAATGGAGCTGGGGACCCTACACCTGTCAGTAATGGCAGCTATGGGTCTATGGATGGCCACTTCAGAGTCTAGTCTGCAGTGGTGTCCAAGGAATGTACAGAGTTGACAGACCACCTGGCTGGGCAGACTGCGTATACTTCATAGCATTCTGACACTGCAGTGTTGGATACAGACACCCAAAAGGTTGGGAAATGAGGCACACTAGTCTTAATATCGTGGGACAAATCAAAGACAAGTTCAGCAAACTGGAAGCTAGTGACTTAGCCACTCTACCCTTGATCACAGCATGCACACTAGCTGAATGTCCTAACAACTGAGTGATAATGACTCTCATTGAATCTTTTGTTGGATCCCCCTCTTGAACTGCCAGGTAACTGCAGCTCTTAATGAGCTGTTAATCACACCAGGCAACCTGGAACACTGAGGGAGATTAGCAAAAGGACTACAGCCTGCTAAATCAGGGACTTTTTCAATTTCATTAACAGCCATAAAAACCTGCACTGGTCAAGACGTACAAGTAGGAAATCCTTACTGGTATATTGTATCATCTGAAATCCCAGCAGAAACAGGATACCAGTTTACACCTGATAATCGGCCCTAAGACTGATTATTACAGAGGATTTAGTGTTTTTCACCTGACTTTCCTCCATAGACAGGGTAACCATCCTATGTCTGAATAAGTGCCTAAGACAGGAGAAAAGAGCTTGTTACTGGCACCTCTGCTAGCATAGCATGCCTCTCCAGAAGTTTACCCACGATCACGTGCCACGTGGGGCACACAACCCTTGGGCTCCTCTCTCCAATAGGGGGGTACTACTGATGACAGTCTATATATTGTCTCTTCTCTGAGTGGACAGGTTCATAGGCCTAAGGCATCTAGAAATAAGGGGACAAAGGTACAATGACACCCCTCCCATCAGCCTCTACAATGGAATGCCCTGCTCCACCTTACTTGCCCTCTCCTCAGCCCACGAGCTCATAAGAAAGGGGACAAGCTATGATATCTTCCACTTTGTGAGCAGGATGTGCCGAGGCAACCAAATCCCATCAGCCAGCCCAAAATTACTCTGCCTTCTAGCTGCGTTATCACTCCTGGTAGGTGACATACAACCTAACCCCTGGCCCTAACACCACCAGCTTCTCAATAACATCCCCTCATAACCCCCAGTGGGCATCCACAAAGGGACTAAAGATAGTGCATATGAAAGTATGCAGTCTAAGATCAAAAATGCAAGAGGTACAAGCCTAGCTTGATCTCTACAAGCCTGATATCCTTGCCATCTCAGAGACATGGCTTAAGGCACACATCCCCGATCACGAGATACTGGCCCAAGGTTATACTATGTAGCGTAAGGACAGGTTGACCAAAAGAGGAGGTGGTGTACTCATTTACGCCAACATAGCCCTAACCGTATCACTCCTCACCTTGCAGCAACACACCTCCCCTGATGATGAATCTATATTCATCCAAGTCACCCAAGCAATTGGCTGCATTTACCACCCGCCCAAATTGGCTCTTCAATCCCTAGAAGCAATAACAAAAATCACGGCCCAAGTTGTTTCTTCGGAGCTCCTTATTCTGGGTGACTTCACCCTAAATTGGGCCCAGGACCCTAACAATGCCCTTATGGCACTGACCCAGGAAGCAAACGTGGTACAGGTCATCTTAGAACCAACCAGACTTAACTACAAATCAGGGAACCACACCACCCTTGATTGGGCTCTGGTGTCCAATCCCACCAACATCCAGAAAGCCGGCATGATAGCAGACTCCTTAAGTGACCACTCCCCCATATTCTGCATCTGGAAAAACAGAGCACTCAAGATACAACCCAGAATACTCACTGCTCGTGACTACACAAACTTCTCAGCAGTGCAGTTTAATGACTACCTACACAGTCTGGACTGGAGCCCAATTAAGCTTCTCCCCACCTTGGCTGAGGCTCTGGAGCATTTCCACAGCACAGTATGTATGGCAGCTAACCTCTTCCCCCCTTGAGAAAACGTAGAACAAAGGGTAGCTGCTACAAGTGGATCTCTCCATCCTTAAAAACCCTTATGGTCAGTCGAGACAAGGCCTGGAAGAAGTTCAAGCTCTCTTCCCTTCCTGCCAACCTCGTGTCATACAAGGTCTTAAGAAACAAATGCAAGAGAGCCATCAAACTTGCAAAAAGGGAGTATGTCACTCACCTACGAAAAAACAATTTGGGCAACCCTAAACAATTCTGGTATCATGTCAACAAATGATCGGGGTAACACTAAGACTGAACCTGGCCCCACTGAGGTCAATGGTCAGCCAGTGTGTGACTCTCTCGAAATTGCTACTGCCCTCAACAATCATTTTGGTAACCTTGATGCCTACAAGGTCAGCCTGCCCTCGTCGACCTTGGCTCCTAATGTTATCAAGCCTACTCACCTTGACCTTCCCTCTTTCCATCTAAGACTGGTGAAGACAAAAGAGGTCCGATCCCTCCTAAGGGCTCTGAAAGACAAAGGCTCAGGAAGTCCTGATGGGATAAACCCTCGGCTACTTAAGGCTGACACCCCATCCCTTACCAGACCCCTGACCTGGCTCATAAACAGATCCCTACTTGAAGGGACTGTTCTGGACCAGTGGAAACAGGCCAACGTGGTCCCTATTCACAAAGGTAGCTCCAGGGAAAACATAAACAATTACTGGCCTATTTCCCTGCTCAGTACACTTGCAAAGCTACAGGAAAGGAAAGTCTATGGCCAACTCCGTGACTACTTGGAGTCCCATCAGCTAATTGTACGTTCACAACATGGTTTTAGAACTAACCATGGGACTGACACAGAACTCATCCATCTCTCGAATAACTTGTTCACAGCAATGGATAATGGGACACCCACTGGTGCTGTTTTATAGACCTGTCTAAGGCTTTTGACCTTGTGGCTCACAAACTCCTGCTACTAAAACTGGATACAATTGGCCTAGACCACCCTCAAATGGTTTGGGAGTTACCTATTGGGCCAATCCCAGAGGGTAATCTGGAAGGGTGCCGCCTCAGGTCCTCTACCATTTGCAGAGGAAGTACTGCAGGGCTCGATCCTCAGCCCACTTCTTTTCTCCATATTTACTAATGACCTAAGCCTCCACTGTGGGGGAAGCTCAGTTGTTCAGTATGCAGATGACACCGTCATCTACCCATCCCTGGATAACACTGCAGCACTAGGTCCCCTTCTCCAAGCCAACCTAGCATCTCTTGAGGCCTGGATGAGAGCAAATAGAATGGTCCTAGATGTAGGCAAAACTAAGGCAATGCTATTCGGATGCAACGCCCTTGGACACGACAGGTCTAAATCGCTGCAACTCACTGCTCTCTCAGGAAATGACATCGAGGTTGTGCCCTCCTTAAAATACTTAGGTCTAACATTGGACCATTGCCTTACCTTCAAGTACCTGTATTGCTAAGCTTAATGGAGAAAAGGGAGCAAGTGAGGAGGAGGACCCTGTAAAGGCATCTATCCTAAATAGATACTTTTGCTCAGTATTTACTGAAGAGAAGGTAGGGCAGGGCCCACAGCTCAGCATCATGGACACAGGGGGGAGGGAGGTGAGCACTACTCCCTTCACAAAAGAAAGGGTCCTACAAGAGCTTGCTAAGCTCAGGGTGGATAAGGCAATGGGACCTGATGGCATACATCCCAGGGTACTTAAGGAGCTAAAGGAGGAACTAGCAGAGCCATTAGCAGAATTGTTTAGTGAGTCTCTGAGCACAGGAGAGGTCCCAGAAGACTGGAGAAGGGCGTATGTGATCCCACTCTATAAGAGTGGCAGCAGGGAGGAGGCAGAGAACTACAGACTGGTCAGTCTTATCTCAGTGGTGGGCAAGATTATGGAGGCACCCCTTAAGGAAAGGATAGTGCAACACCTGGAATCCATAGGGGCACAGGATCCAAGACAGCATGGGTTACAAAGGAAGGTCCTGTCAAACTAATCTCATAGATTTCTTTGACTGGGTAACCAGAGTGGTGGACCAGGGAGCAGTTGATGTCGCCTACCTTGACTTCAGCAAAGCTTTTGACACTGTTCCACATAGAAGATTGATAAATAAGCTAGGTAGGCTCGGATGGTCAGAAGTTGGTCAACTGGGTGGCAAACTGGTTGACTGGCAGAAAACAGAGAGTGGTGGTAAATGGTATACAGTCAGAAGAGATGCAAGTCACAAGTGGGGTACCTCAGGGATCAGTCCTGGGGCCAGTCCTATTCAACATCTTCATTAGTGACCTCGCAGATGGACTAGAGGGTAAGGCTTGTCTGTTTGCAGATGACACCAAGATCTGCAACAGAGTAGATGATCCAGATGGGGTGGGCAGAATGGAAAGAGATCTGGATAAACTAGCAGAATGGTCAGAAGAGTGGCAACTGGGATTTAATGCAAAGAAGTGCAAAATCATGCACATAGGGAAGAGAAACCCTGAAGCCACTTATAGGCTGGTAGGGGAGTTGCTAGCAGTCACAAAGGAAGAAAGAGACTTGGGCATCATCATCACTGATGACCTGAAATCATCCAAGCAGACCTCTAAAGCAGTAGGTAAGGCTAGGGGGTGTTAGGGTGTATTAGTAGGGGTATCACAAGTCATAAGAGGGAGGTAATAATCCCTCTGTACAAGACATTGGTTAGGCCCCATCTGGAGTACTGCGTGCAGTATTGGAGGCCACACCTTCAAAAGGACATTAACCAAATTGAGGCAGTCCAGAGAAGGGCAACCAAAATGGTGCAGGGACTGCATCAGAAGACATATGAGGACAGATTAACGGAGCTCAATATGTATACCCTTGAGCAAAGGAGGGAGAGAGGTGATATGATCGAGGCATTCAAACACCTTAAGGGCATAAACAAGGTGAAAGAGTCTAACATGTTTAAATATAAGAAAAATAGCAGGACAAGAGGACACAGCTTGAGATTAGAGGGAGGCCGATTAAGAGGGAATGTGAGGAAATTCTTTTTTCACAGAAAGGGTGGTAGATGCATGGAATGGCTTACCACAAGAAGTGGTGGCTATGAATACAGTGCAGGGCTTCAAACATGCATGGGATAGGCATAAGGGAGCAATACAAATGACTTTGAATAGATAGGTCACTGACAAAGGCCAATGGCACATTTATAAGGTAGAAAAAAGAAATGGGCAGACTGGATGGGCCTTGCGGTCCTTATCTGCCGTCAACTTCTATGTTTCTATGTTTCTATGTACCACGTGGATCAGGTCACCAAGACCATACATCACAAACCTGGTACTCTGTACCAGCTAAAAGACCAGCTCATCCCTGAGGCCAGGACCTCAATCGCCACAAGTGTCCTTCTCCCCACCCTAACTTATGCTGCCCCAATCTTACAGGGCATGGCCAAGCAGGAGGTCACCAAGATGCAAATTCTGTATAACAAGGTAGCCCAGTTTGCTACCCAGGACCACTCACGAAGGCACCATTGTGACACACTTGCCCAGCTGCGCTGGCCCTTGCTGACCTCTTGTCTCCACTACCCCTGCTCTGCTTGACCTTCAAGCTTCTCAGCCCTTCAGCTCCACCCAGCATCGCTGGAACTATCACACTCAAACATAACCCCAGGAGCCTACGGACATCTGGACCTACACTGCTTGAAGTTCCCAGAGTCAGGACTAATGCTGGCAGCAGGTCGCTCTCCTACTCAGCCCTACCTGTGGAACAAACTCCCACCCCTAGTGCAGAAAGCCTCCTCACTGATGAATTTCTGCACCAGACTCAAAGTCTATATGTCTGATACTAGCATTTGTCATTGCCATGACTCATGACCCCCACCACTTGCTTCTATCCTCCTAATATCCAGATCCTCCAAGCACCTTATCAGGTTCCATGGTGCTTCCCTCTAGGCATAGTACCACAGCTAACTTTCCACTGAACCATGCCAGTAGTAAACAATGAGCTTACCATGTAAAATTACATTTCTTCTGCACCTTTTGTTAATTCTGTCAACATATTTGTAAGGACTGATGCATAATGATAACCATGGCTGTAACCTGCTCACACACTTGAAACTACTCTGTAACCCAAGTCTTTCTCTGTATGAAAATATGTATTGTTATCCTGGGCAGCTTCTGAAAAGGGACAGGGACCTTAGGGCTCAGTGGGCTTACCCGGTCACCAAATTTTTAACTAAATAAAAAATAAATAAGTAGAGGGTTAGCTGCACTAGCTCTGGTTAATTTGAACTAGGTTCAGGACTAGTAAAACAATGTTAAGATCAAACCCTGACTCTAAGGCTCTGGTGACAGCCCCTTCCTCCCATCTGACCTAACACCAGGCCCCCACTTGCCTTGGCGCTACCACTGAGCCTCCACCTGGTGGCAGCCAACAGCCAGGGAAACCCCACATCCCTCCCAGGGAGAGGAGAGCTGCCTGATGGCAGCTCGATCCAACTCCTTACTCTCCCCCACCGGCCGACCCCCGACAACCCGTGCTCGTTCCTGAACATGGGTCACCGATGTGAGAAGAGGTAAGGCACCAGCGGCTCAAGAACATACTTTTCTAAATGTGCCATTCCTGAACTGTATGGGACAGAGCCACAGATAGTAAACCATGCCCTGAAGCATTCAGCATCACCATACGTACATCTGAGCATGGATATGTGGACCAGTGATCAAACAGCTGGTAGCTCCTATTTGTGCATTACAGTACATTGGACACAGGTACCAGGAGTAGTATTTGACTCTGGGCATAGGAAAAAATTGAACTAAGCCCAACTGTGATGGTAACAACACTTTGGGTATTTGATAGCCCGCTACACTAACAATGAAGAGTGTAAGTGGATTACTCACAGGTCAGAAAATTCTGGAAGTGCTTCTTACCAAGATTGATAATCGGCTTCACCCCGTTCACTGAAGCAGGTTTTATTGCGAGCGATAATGGCTCAAATGTTGTGAAATGTATCAGTGATAGGGGTTTGTCAGAGTGCCATGCCTGACACCTGTCTTACTCTTATGCAGGAGTTTCTAACACATCCTGATATCCAAATCCATGTTGACTGTGGCTTGTCACATCTGTGTCCACTTTGCCCATTCCAGAAAGGCCTGTGACCAGCTCTGGTATCTACAGATACAAAACAGACTGCCTCAGCACCATATGAAGCTGGATGTCGTCACCAAATGGAACTCAACAATGCACATGATCAAGTACTGGTATGAGCAATTTAAAGCCATATCTTAATATCTGCTGTTACATACAAGCCGTGACAGTGCTGGAGTATTCATATCTTATCATTAGTTACTCATGTACTGTTGTACCCTCTTATGCCCGACTGTTTTTCCTGCATTTGTATATATTATCTGTATTTCGTATTGCCTGCCACTATCTGTGTTTTACATCTACCTAGTATTTTGTATTATATCTGTATCTGCATACCATGTACATTACTTGTGTCAATCTATTTGTATTGCTCCATGTTCCCTTCCCCAGGACGCGTCTGGAATCGAGCAGTACCCCGCTCAGTACGTCTTCCTGGTAAAACTCTTAAATAAATAAAAAAATAAATATCTACCTTATCATGTTTCTCAGGCCATTCAAACATGCAACACAGGCAGTGAGTGCCTGATCAAAAGTTTGATGTCCTTACACCCCAAATCTCGGTGCTGGAAACTTCAATGGACACTTGTGAGCAGATTGTCCAAAGGTCGGAGGCTTCAGTCTTGAAGCTGGTCAATGTGACAACCAAATTGATTAAAAAAATGCTCTTTCAAAGCATTGCTTACAGACTGTTGAAAACCACACCAGGGAGAAAAACTTTAGCGTACTGGGGCTCCCTGAATCGGCAGAGGGAGAGGATGCCTTGACTTTTGCTCAAACTTTATTGCCAGTTATTTTTTGGATTCTCTGATGCTGATCCACCATCACTCAAAAAAGTCTACCATGTAACTCCCCAGTGGGTGATGCCCGAGACATCTACCCCCCCCCTTCCCCGGTACCCTCATGATTGTCTGTACAGGAGTTGGGGACAGAGATAGAGCACTTGGACTTGCTCAATACAAGGGAACAATAGAATACGGTGAGGATATTCTGCAGTTGTTCCCTGATCTCTCATACAGTACCGGCCAGCATCACGAACCTTCTGATGGGGTAAGAGGCCAATTACGCCAGTCCTGCATTTAACATCAGTTGCTGCTGCCTGCTAAACTGCAACTTGTTTGGAATGGTCATCAGTACTTATTCTCAGACTCCAAGGAGGCTGAAAAACAGGTTCAATGAATTGAGGTGGACCTGGCTGAGGAAGCTGAGGGAAAAGATTCATCAGATGATGCTTAATCTGTGTGGAGGTGTTTTCTGTGTTGGGACTGTGGACATTAAACTGTGAGCTTCGATGGGGAATATTTGTTTTTACTTGTTCTATTTCTTATTGTTCTGGACACATGTATAGTAAAATGGGGCAGGAAAATGTATTAGTCTGGGATCCTGGTACCTAATGGGTCTCTATGGGTGTGGGTTCAGGGAGGTTAGTAGCTCAGCCTGAACATTACTGTTATATTAATAAGGTAGTTTCCCACCTTCTCCTTCCTGAGCCAAGCACCTTTACCCATACTGTGCATATGGTCCATGCAGCCATTCACTCTTTGAACTTTTTCCCCACTTGCTCATGGCTCAGGGCATATGTTATTATAGCCTTTATTTGGGCTCAGGTACCATAATATGCTCATACTGCTATGCAGCTTGCCTCACGTTGTTTATTTAATGTTCCGATCTGCATGTGACTTGTTCATGTGTTAGGCACAGATTTGCCATACTATACTGCATTCTGTTTTCTCTGACTTTTTATCACAAGTAGTTATATAATATGTTCATATTTTATTACAATTAGTATGACTGACTATCGGTGTAAATGATATGGCAGTTCTCCAAAATTTTATTATGTTCAGCTGGGGTATAGGTCCTGGGAGTTGGGGACTAGTGTTTGATTATATATTTCCTGATGTATTGGGTGAATCACTTGCCTAGGTGGTCACTTTGATAATAAGGCATGGTGGAGTCCCAGCCCTTGTTTGGTTCCCCGTACCCTTCCTTGGCTGCATGCACCTTGGTAGTTGCTATGTGTTAAATTACTTGGTATGCCTCTTCATGCTGTAACTCAGGGGAGGGCATCCTATCAAATTTCCTTTGCAAGAGAACAGTATTACTTGTTAATTGTACTGCTGTTATCCCTCTGCAAAAAAAAATAAGCCCAGAAAAAATAACAAAAGATACATACAAATGCTCCAAAGATTCTGGAGGTGACAACTGCAATGGAAAACACTGACTTAATTTGAGCTGCAACATCTGAGTTCCCTACAGAAACGAAATGTGTAAATGAGCACCTCCAATGATGCACAGCCTGAATGGCTTGCTTGAATTCAGTGTACAGACTAGGGTTACCACCTGTCCCTATTTTCACAGGACAGTCCTGATTTGGGCAGCTGTGTCCTGCAAAAAAACATGAAAAATACTACATGTCCTGACGTTATAGCAGAAAAAATATTTTCTGACTTGCCTCTAAATGCTGCAAAACAACATAATACCTTGACTAAAACACCTTAAAATGATATAAAACACTAAAAACAGCTAAAAAACTACAACAGTTAGTCTTAATTATGATTATTTAGAGAAAACAAGTCTGTTGCATTGGTCGAGATACATATTGTCCTGCGAAAAATCATGTTTCAATAAGAAATGTCCCACTTTGGTCTTTATAAAAGGTGGTAACCCTAGTACAGACATGAAACATGAGAGACACCATTTCTTCACATCTCTATCAATAAACATGAACTTATTATAAATCTATTGACAAACACACAGAGATTCAAAAACATTTTTTAATTTCCAACAGATAGAATGAAGTGAAAATCACTAAAAACGTGAAATATTTGCCAATGATCTTTAAAGGCTTAGTATTGAATTGCAAAGCATGGTGTTCAGAGGTATATGGGTAGCAACAGGATTTTTGAACTTTTCCCAAGTGTAGATCTCATTTAGACACCCCTCACTTCCCCCCATATGCACACTCACTGCATTCCATGTCTTTATGAAACATTCCTGGGTAAGTGGGACCAAATCTCTACATGCTGACCCACTGGTTCTGGAGGCGTGTACAGATCATATCCTCACTGGGTAGTGACCGTTTGAATTGGGGTCCTAGTGAGGAGGACTGCATGTCATCTAGAAGGCAGAGTTTGTAAACTGAAGGGACTTTTTAAAGCATCCAGTGACTTTTGATGAAGAGTAAAGCAATAAGTGCTCGGGCTTGTAGTTTACTGCTTTTGTTTTGAAGTTGCTTCTGGACATAGAAACACAGAATTTGATGGCAGATAAGGACCGCTTGGCCAACCTAGTCTGCCCATTTCCCTACCTAATGATTAAGCTGCAGATCTTAGTTAACTAACAGCCTATTTCTTCCTACCCCCCACTAGAACTACTTTATGTCTGTCCCATGCATTCTTGAATCTCCCCACTGTTTTTGACTCCATGACCTCCCCAGGAAGGCTGTTCCATGTATCCACAACTCTCCCCGTGAAAAAATGCTTCCTCACGTTACCTCTGAGACATCCCCCCCCCATCTTCAAATTGTGCCCCCTTGTTCTTGTACATCTTTTTTCAAAAGATGCTACCCTCTTGGACTTTGTTGATTCCCTTGAGGTACTTCATAAGTTTCATAGGTGAACTCAAGCTTGAAGATAGATATCCTTTAAAGCTTGCATAATCCAGTTTTAGAATTGAAATATCTTTTCCCCAAAATACCTATCCAACCCATTCTTGAAGTTATTCATAGTTAAACTATCCACTATGTCGGATGGAAGGTCATTCCAAATTCCAACAACCCTGTGGCTGTACCAGTATTTATGCCGATTATGGTTCCAAGTCTGGAGAAGAAGCTGTCTATGGTGCTTCCTAGTACTAATCCTACCCAAGTTATGCTTAAAACCTATTTCAGCTAGGAGATTATCATCTTCCATTAATTTAAAAAGTAAACATAGGTCACCCTTCAGTCTTTTATAGTACAAAGAATATAAATTAAGAGAAACCAACCTCTCCTTATAGGTCTTGTTTTTTAATCCCTTAACTGATTTAGTCTTCTTTGTACCCCTTCCAACAAGTTACTGTTCTCCCTATTTTGTGGTGACCAAACCTGAACGCAATATTCCAGATGTGGACTGACCAAGGCACTGTAAAGGGGGATAAGCACTTTTTCATCTTTACTAGCTATGTGCCTATAAATACAGTTGAGGTTATGATTGGCCTTTCTAAGTTGTGCCCTACAGTAAGATCTGAATTTAAGGTCGTTAATAACAGTTATCCCCCAATCTCATTCTTCATTAACAACTTCTAGTGGAATATTAGCAAGTTGATAGGACCTTATTTCATTATTTGTACCAAGGTGCATGACCTTACATTTGGTAGTATTCAGTACTAATTTCTTTTTGACCGTCCATTCTAAGATCATATCCAAGGCCTCCTGTAAGGCTATTATATGTTCATCATTACTTACCACAGTCCCCAATCTGCAATCGTTGGCAGATTTATAAAGCCAGATATTAGGGTTATTTAACTTTAATGAGGTGATATAGATATTAAAGAGACTAGGCCCCAATACAGAACCCTGGGGGACACCACTAGTGATGGGAGCCCAGTTGGAAAGTACTCCATTTATAACCACTCTCTGCCTTCTGCCCTGAAGCCAATCTGATACCCAATTACATATATTCCCATTAAGATTGATGTCATGTAATACTGATAATAATTCATTGTGGGGCAGTTTGTCGAACGCCTTTGCAAAGTCCAAAAAGATCACGTCCACTGAGTTACCTAGATCTAATTCTTTATTAACATTTTCATAGAAAGCCAACAAATTCGTTTGACATGATCTGGACTTTGTGAACCCATGCTGTGCTGGATCTGTCATACCATGGGTGGCTAAATGTTCCAAAATTAAATCTTTAATTAGGCCTTCCATTATTTTTCCAATCAGGGATATCAAGCTAATAGGCTTAACATTTGCTGGTCTTGTTCTAGGCCCTTTTTTAATATGGGAACAATACTGGCCATTTTCCAGTCATTTGGGACCAAACCTGAGTCCATAGAGGTTTATAGGATGTAAATTATTGGTAGAACCAGCATATCAGCTAATTCTTTCAAAACCCTAGGGTGCATACCATCCGGGCCAGGTGATTGATTGACCTTGAGCTTGGTCAGATATTCATAGACACTTTCTGGGTCGATAGTTATTTCTCCAGGTATAGATGGTCTATTACATCTATATGCTTTGGGGTCACAGTTATTATAAACCGAACAGAAATACTCATTTTGCATATCTGCCATTTCCATTATTGTAGCTATCTGTCCGGTTTCTTTGATAAAGGGACCTATATTGCTTTGCACAGTCCTAGTATTGTTTATGTAGGAAAAGAAAGCTTTTTTTATTATCATGCACTTTATTGGCAAAGATCAACCTCAGATTGTGCTTTAGCTTTCCTTATTTGTATTTTAACCTTCCTAAGGCAGTCTTTGTATTTTAGAAAAATCCTTGCTGATTTAGTTGATTTTAATTTTTTGTACAGTCTATTCTTTTGATTAATAAGTCTTTTGATAGTGTCATTAAACAAACTGTTTTTTCCTCTTTTTGTTATTGTTGAACTTCAGGGTACTAGGGATAAATTTAAGAGTACAACTCTCAGTTTTGGTTTTTAAAGAATCCCACATACTTTGAACTGTTTTGTGTTTAAAATACGATACCCAGTCCCAGTGATGAAGTATCTTTTTAATATTATAGAAATCTGTTTTATGAAAGTTTAGCTTGGTGGTAATTCCAGTAGGTTTGGGGCATAATGTTTCACTTATTTGAAAATGGACAGAACTATGGTCACTGTTACCCAGGGAACTGTTTACCAGGACAGAATTTACTAGGGTCCCCATATTTGTAAAAATCAGGTCCAGGATGTTATTTCCTCTAGTACTATCCAGGACCCTTTGTTCAAGTCCCGCCTGATCTATGATGTCTAAATACTGTCTATCAAGGGGACAAGTCCCCTTCCCATTTACCCAATCAACGTTAGGCAAGCTGAACTCTCCTGTTATTAATATTCTGTCTGCTGGATTAAGTTCACTAATTGTTCTTAATATTAGGCTTCATCTTGCCGCGTTAGGGAAGGAAGTCCTTAAACAGGGGGTGGCTGACTACATTCAAGAAAGGTGGGGTTTAAACTTGTGAGGGAGGATAAAGGAGGGGCTGACCAGAAGCCCTCTCCTCCAGATGAGGGGTGTAGCCTTCAAACCCAAGGGGGAGGAGGGGAAACAGACTGGGAGTGGAGGTTTCAGGAGGAGCAGCGGGAGGATGGAAGTATAAGGAACGTGGGTGGGGTTCAACAAAGGGGATCAGGGATAAGGGGTGGGGTGGTGTTTGTAAATGCCAGGAGCTTGGGAAACAAGTTGCCAGAGTCCCAGGCCATGCTGTTCGAGAGGGGGGGATGTAGCGGCGGTCACAGAAATGTGAGCCAACAAAAAACATGACTGGGACCTAAACATGCAGGGGTACACTATGCTTAGGAAGGATAGAAAGGAGGGCAGAGAGGGTGGAGTGGCTATGTTCATCAGAGATGACATAGAAATTGCTAGGGTAGAAGAGGCAGAGGGAAATGTGGAGGCCTTATGGGTCACCTTACGAACCCCAGCAGGAGGTAAGGTCAAGCTAGGTGTAGTATATAGTCCCCTCGGGGTGGGTGATGTGCTGGAGGATTGTTTGTTGGACAACATCATTGCCCAGTGTGGACCAAAAGGGGAAGGAGTGGTGTTGATGGGGGACCTTAATATGCCAGGTACAAACTGGGGAACCATGTCCTCTAAGGTGGCCAAGGAGCAGAGGCTGCTGGATGGCTTCCAGGATGTGTTCTTAACACAGCATGTAATGGAGCCCACAAGGGAGGGGCATGTCCTGGATGTGGTTCTGGCAGATGGGGATCTGGTAAGGGACCTGGTTGTAGAGGATCCCCTGACTGGGAGCGACCACAATACTGGCTGGTTTCAAATAAGCATGGGGGGAAGGGGGGTGAGATCTAGGACACTGGCAGTGGACTTCAGGGGGGCAGACTTTGTGGGCATGGGAAATATTCTCAAGGATCACTTGAAGGGGATTACATCAATGACAAATGTGGAAAAGAGATGGGAGGTCATAAAATGGGGACTTCATGAGGCAGTCAGGACCTGCGCTAAGGTGAAACGTAAGGGAGCAAGGTCACATAAACCACGCTGGTGGTCCAGTGAGGTTCAGGTAGCGGTCAGAGAAAAGAAGGCGGCCTACAACAAAATATAAAACAACAGGAGGATAGGATAGGAAATGTACCATCTGCATCTAGAAAAGTCACCCGGATGGTGAGGGGGGCAAAGTCCAAAGAGCAGCGTCAGCACAGGAATACATGGAGGGAAAAAGGGTTCTTCTGTACATTGGGGAGTGGAGAAAAAACTAAGGGCCATCTCAGCAGATTGAGATCAGAAGGAGGGTGAGTGGAAAAGGGAAGGGACCAGGCAGAGGTATTAAATGAGTACTTCGCCTCTGTGTTCACTAGGAAGGGGGATGGGATATCTACAAAGCAAGGCACGATGGGGATAGAAGCGGCAGTGAGTGGGATCAGGGGAGCAACAGAAATGCAGCAAGAGGGAGGGAGAGGTACCCCAGGGGTGTCACATCAGGATAAGGATAAAAAGGCCAGTAAGGTGGAGGTGACGGATGATGCTATCTCCACCGAAAGGGTGTGGATAGCCCTCAATGCCCTAAAGAAAGACAAATCTCCTGGGCTAGATGGCATTCATCTGAGAGTACTATGGGAATTGGCAGACATACTGGCTGCACCCCTCATGGAGCTCTTCAACAGGTCGCTTGAGACAGGGAGGGTACCTAGGGATTGGCGAGAGGCATATGTGATGCCAATCCATAAAGGGGGGTTGAGGGAAGTACCAGGTAACTATAGACCCATTAGTTTGACCTCGGTGGTGGGAACATTAATGG
Source organism: Neoceratodus forsteri (assembly GCA_016271365.2). NCBI lineage: Eukaryota > Metazoa > Chordata > Ceratodontiformes > Ceratodontidae > Neoceratodus > Neoceratodus forsteri. The sequence goes on along the minus strand of CM028129.1, from coordinate 1,010,010,688 downwards.
AGACTATACTAAAGGAACGATTGGGGGTGTACTTGGAGGAGGTGGGAGGTCTGGATAGTCGGCAACATGGGTTTGTGCCAGGTTAATCATGTCAAAACAATCTTGTGGAGTTCTACAAATGGGTAACATCAGAACTGGACAGGGGAAAGCCTGTGGATGTATTATTCTTGGACTTCAGCAAGGTGTTTGACTCTGTCCCCCACAATGGTCTGGTGGAGAAACTGATGGGGTTGGGAGTAGGCCCTCTGATGGTCAGCTGAATTGAAAACTGGCTAGCTGGATGCACCCAGAGAGTAGTGGTCAGTGGGGAGCTCTTGAACCCTACAGAGGTCAGTAGTGGGGTACCGCAGTGCTCGGTCCTGGGTCCGATCCTGTTTAATGCATACATATCGGACATCAGGGAGGATATAGGGTGTGAAATGAGTCTTCGCTGATGACTCCAAGATGGAGCAGTAGTTGAGGGGAAGAGGGAAGTTGGCCCTGCAAGGGACCTGGACACCCTGGAAAGCTGGGCTCACACATGGAAATTAAATTTCAATATCACCAAGTGCAAGGTGTTACATCTTGGTGGAAACCCTAAACACAGGTACACTTGGGAGGGAGGTGCTGGAGGCCTCAATAGGGAAAAGACCTAGGGTCATGGTGGATGCATGTATGAATAATTCTGAGCAGTGCAGGAGAGTGGCTAGCAAGGCAAACAGGATGTTGGAATGCATCGCAGGGGGATCACCTCACGAAGCAGGAAGTGATTCTGCTGTACAATGGACTGGTTAGACCACACCTTGAGTATTGTGTACAGTACTGGAGACCACACTTGAAGAGGGACATACAGCTCCTGGAGAGGGCACAGAGGAGGGCAACTAAGATGATACAAGGACTAGGGGATTTGACGTATGAGGACAGTCTTGAGAAGCTCTGCCTGTTTTCATTGGAAGAGAGGAGAGACAGGGGGGACATGATTGAGGTCTTCAAGTACCTCAAGGGAATAAATAGGGTAAACGTGGAGGGGATCTTTAGACTAAAGCAGGGAGGTATCACCAGAGGGCATGGTTTGAAGTTGGAAGGTAGAAGGATGAGGGGGGAGAAGAGGAGGAGGTTTTTCACTGAGAGGATGGTGGACCCTTGGAATGCACTGCCTGGCAAGCTGGTTCAGAGATCCACAGTGGAGGGCTTCAAGACAGGGTGGGACGGACACAGAAAGTGGATGTATCAGATGATGGCCTGGCCCAGTGGGGTGGGGATGGATGATAGGGGTTTCTGGAACACAAGAGAGGGGGGCCTCGGCACCCAACTAGGGACCTGAGGTTCAAGCAGACTCGATAGACCGTAAAGCCTAATCTGCTGGCAATTAGTATGTTAGTATTACCATATCATCTAATGATGTAGAAGGAGGCCTGTAGATTAGTCCTAATATAATTTTGGTACTGTTGTGTGGGAGGAGCTTCACCCATATTAGCTCCAGAGAGCCTGTATCCCATGTTATTTCCTCACATCTAATGTCCTCGTGAATATAAATCACTACCCCACCACCCTTTCTATGCCCCCTACATCTGGAAAACAATATGTACCCTGCAACTGCTTTCTCCCAGTGGTACTTGAAAGTTTCTATCATGTCCCCCTTCTCCCTTCTCTCCTCAAGGGTATACATATTAAGCTCCTTTAATCTCTCTTCACATGTCTTCTGGTATAGACCCTGCACCATTTTAGTTGCCTTCCTCTGGACAGCCTCCATCCTGTCTATGTCCTTGCAGAGATGGAGTCTCCAGAACTATACACAGTACTCCAGATGGGGTCTCACCAACTGTCTGTACAGAGGGATAACTTCTTGTTTTCTACTGGTGATGCCTCTCCCTGTGCATCCCAGTATCCCGCCAGCCCTCCTTACTGCCTTCTCACATTGCTTGCCCACCTTAAGGTCATCTGATATGACTACCCATGGTCCCTTTCCATTTTTGTTGTTGCTAGTATCTCACCCCCCACTGTGTACTCTTCCCCTGGGTTTTTGTTTCCCAGGTGCATTAGTTTGCACTTCTTTGCATTGAATCTAAGCTGCCATGCATTTGACCATTCCTCCAACCTTGCCAAGTCCCTTTGCATCCTTTCCACCCCACCTTCTGTATCGACCCTGTTGCAGATCTTTGTGTTGCCTGCAAAGAGACATACTTTTCCTTCCAGTCCCTCTGCAATGTCACTTATAAAGACATTAAAGAGGACCGGTCCCAGTACTGAACCCTGCGGTACCCTGCTAGTAACCCCCCTTTCTTCAGAGTGGACTCTGCTTACTGTTACCCTCTGCGTCGTTTTCCAGCCAGTTCTTTACCCAGGCCACCACCTTGGGGCCTACTCCAAGGCTGGCTAACTTGCATATTAACCTTTTGTGTGGGACTGTGTCAAATGCCTTGCTAAAGTCTAGGTAGGCCATGTCCACAGCCCCTCCCTGGTTTACTACTTTGGTCACCCAGTCAAAGAAATCTATTAGATTCGTCTGACATGACCTTCCTGCTGTGAATCCATGCTGCCTTGGGTCCTGTGCCCCACTGACCTATAGGAACTCAACAATTCTTTCCTTCGGAAGTGATTCCATCATTTTCCCTACCACTGAGGTCAAACTAACAGGTCTATAGTTTCCTGCCTCTGTCTTGCTCCCACTTTTGTGAAGGGGAATCACATCCGCCCTCCTCTAGTCCTCAGGTACCACACCATTCTCCCATGATTTGTTAAAAAGGGTGGTCAGTGGTGTCACGAGTTCTACCCTTAGTTCTTTTAGAATTCCTGGGTGAATCCTATCAGATCCCATTGCTTTGTCCACCTTCAGTTTCAAGAGTTCTTTCAGAACCCTTTCTTCAGTGAATGAACTGGTATCAACCTCCCTATCCAGAGTGCTTCTAGTCTTTCATTTAGGTACCTCCCCCTCCTCTTCTTTTGTGAATACTGAGCAGAAGTATTCGTTCAGTATCCCTGCTTTTTCACTGTCACCGCTGCCCACCCTCCCTTCCCTTTATTAAGCCTCATTATCCCTCCCTTGGTCTTTCTTTGCTCCCTAATGTACCTATAAAAGGTTTTATCCACCTTCTTAACTGAGTTGGCTATCTTTTCCTCACTTTGGGCCATTGCTATTCTGACTACCTTCCCTGCTTCCTTCTGCTTTAACTGTCACAGTTCTCTGTCCTGCTCCTTCTGTGTTTCCTTGTACCTTCTGTTTGCTACCTTTTTCTCCTTAACCTTCCCCGCCACCTCTTTTGAGAACCGTAGTGATTTTTTCCTTCATTTTGTTTTGTTGATTTGCTTCACACTAAGGCTTGTTGCCTCTGTGATGGCTGTTTTGATTTTTCCCCATTGTTCCTCCACCCCTACTTCTTGTCCATTTGCTAGTGCTTTTCTGAGGCACTCTCCCATTTTCCCAAAGTCAGCCCTCCTAAAGTCCAATAATCTTGCTTTTGTATTGCTTGATTCTATGGCTGTGTTTATCGTGAACCACACTGCTTGGTGGTCACTTGTCCTCAGATGGCGACCCACTTCTAAATCTGAGATCCTTTCTCCGTCCCGGTATGACAGTACCAGGTCTAAGATTGCTCCCTCCCGAGTGGGTTCCAACACTATCTGTCTGAGGCATGCCCCCGGTAGGGCATCAAGAATAACACTGCTTTTGGATGTGGCTGCAGCAAAGGTGTTCCAGTTAACATCTGGCATATTCAGGTCCCCCAATAACAATATCTCCCCTTTTTCTGCCATTCTAAGGATGTGTTCTATCATTTCCTTGTCCATTGCCTCTCCCTGAGATGGGGGTCTGTATACAACCCCCATGCGGATTGTGGTGCCATTTCTTGTCTCCAGGGTAACCCACAGTGCCTCCTCTATTCCCTGTTTATCCTTTAGTTCCATTGCTTTGATCCCTTCCCTTACATAGAGAGCTACTCCTCCTCCTCTTTTACCCTTCCTGTCCCTCCTGTAGCTTGTGTACCCTGGTATGTTGACATCCCAGTCATGGTTCTCTGTGTACCATGTTTCTGTGATTGCCATGATATCCAGGTGTCTCCCTTCCATCAAGGCCACTAGTTCAGGGAGCTTGTTACATAGGCTACAGGCATTGGTACTCTCCACACTCCATTTTTTGATGGCCTTATCCCTTTTAGCCCCATCCCTGTCCTTACCGCCTTTTTCTGCATTTACCCCTGTCCTGCTCCCTATTGACTTCTCTACCTTGATGTTTACCTCTCTAACTACTGTGTTTTGTGGGGGGAAGCTGGATTTTCCCTGTTCCTTTTCAGTGCCTCCCCCTTGGCTAGTTTAAATGCTTGCCAATGAAGCATTTAAAACTATCAACTAGGATCTTGGTTCCCCTCCCAGACAGATGCAGACCATCACACCAGTATAGGCCTGTATCCCTCGAGGTGGACCCCCAGTCCCCAATGAAGCCAAAACCCTGAGCTCTGCACCAGTTTTTCAACCATTCATTGAATCCCATAGTGTGGAGTACCCTGGCATCACCCTTGCCATAGACAAGCAGCACCTCTGAGAAATTTACTGTATGTGCTACTTGTCTAAGGCCCCTCATCTTCAGGTTGTGGCCATTGGGCCCCACAGCTGCCTATCTGCAAAAGTTAAGTTCACATACTGTTTCAGCACATAAGAGAGATATTGTATTGATAATGGGTTACTTGAAGTAAACCTCACCAACTAGTGTAAACATACAATTATCAAGTTCACTCTCCATCCACTCAGAAGAGATTATTGCATGTTCAAGGCAGTTAATGTTGTGTCACATAGTGTTTGGCAAGCTGTTTGGAAGCACCAATATGATTTTGAGCATAGATTTGATTACTGTTCCATTATTCAGAAGCTCTACTACATTTACCAATATGAACTGTGTGATTACCAAGAAATGCCTAAATATATTGATCCCAATGCATGTTCAAGGATTTTTGCACTTCAGTGGTGATGCAACATATCATTCTGCCCTTAAGCTGTTCTCTCTTTTCACATCAGAATACCAACTGGAAATGGACTTGTCTTACTCTCCACCTACCAGAAATATTTCATGTTCATTCACAAATTCCCATTTCAAATAAAAAAAGAATTCTTTGCAGGTTATGCCTTTAACGTTTCTCTGAGGTCCCAGTTCCCCAATTGCTAAGAAAATGCTTTAATATTGCTCAATATAATGGAACTGGGGCATTTCACGAAAGAAGAACTGAATCTCACAAAAGACAAAATTTCTTGCTTTGTGATCTTGTTCATGAGAATTCTTGTTTCTTGATATTCTTTCATATCAAAAGAAGCTCAAAACAGAAGAATTTCTTCTTTCATGAGGTGAGATTCTTCTTTGTGATCTTTTGTGAGGTTCCTTGTTTTGTGATCTTTCATATCAAAAGGACCTCCTGGCCCACCTAGTCTGTCCAGTTTTCCCTTGCCTACTGTACCACCACAGACCCTGCTCGATCTCTGGTTGTCTCCTTCCCTTGTATTTGTCCCATGCATGCTTGAATCCTGTCACCATTTTGGCACCCACCACCTCTGCTGGAAGGCTGTTCCAGGCATCCACCACCCTCTCAGTGAAGAAGTATTTCCTCACATTTCCTCTCAGCTTCTCTCCCCCCCCCAACTTTATAGTGTGACCCCTTGTCCTCGAGCTTCTTTCTCTATGGAAAATGCTACCTTCCTGTTCCTTATTAATGCCTGTTATGTATTCAAATGTTTCTATCATATCCCCCCTTTCCTCTAGAGAGTACATATTTAGTTCCTTGAGTCTCTCATTATAGGGCTTTTGGTGCAGGCCCTGCACCATTTTGGTAGCTCTCTTCTGTATTGCCTCCACCTTATCAATGTCCGTCCGGAGGTGGGGCCTCCAGAATTGGACACAGTACTCGAGGTGGGGTCTTACCAGTGATCAGTACAGGGGTAATATTATCTCCTTCTTATTGGTGATACCCCTCCCTAATCACACGAGCATCCTGTTAGCCTTCCCCACTGCCTTGTCACACTGCTTGGCTACCTTCAGATCATCAGAAATGATTACCACTTGGTCCCGTTCCTGTTTGGTGGTTGCCAGTACTTCCCTTCCCAATTGGTATGTAGCCCCTGGGTTTCTGTGCCCTAAGTGCATGATTTTGCACCTTTTTGCATTGCATTGCTTTCTTAAAATCATCCACCATTTTTTCCTCCACACCCCCCCCCATATGTCTACTCTGTTGTAGTCAGATTTCTGTGTCATCCATGAACAGGCATACTTTCCCTTCCAGCCCTTCTGCAATGTTGCTAATAAAGACACTGAAGAGGACCAGGCCTAGTACTGAGCCCTAAGGCAACCCACTGGTCACCTTGCCTTCTCCAGCGTGGACACCATTTACTGCTACCCTCTGATTCCTGTTGCTTAACCAATGTCTTACCCAGTTTATTAACTTTTTGACCCACTCCCAGACAGGCCAGCTTGTTCACCAGTCTTATATGTGGAATGGTGTTGAAGGCCTTCCTGTAATGCAGGTAGGCCACATCTATCACTCCTCCCAGATCCATTACCCTGGTCACCCAGTCAAAGAACTCAATCAGGTTTCTCTGACAACGCCTCCCCCCCAACACCCCCATGAAACCATGTTGCCTTGGATCCTGTAATCCACTGGTTAAAAGGTATTCCACTATCCTTTCCTTCAGTAGTGTTTCCATTACTTTGTCAACTCCCGAAGTCAGGCTGACAGGTCTGTAATTTCCTGCCTCCTCCCTGTTCCCACTTTTGTGAAGTGGGACCACAACTGCCCTTCTCCAGTCCCTTGGAACCTCCCTTGTTTCTAATGATAAGTTGAACAGAGTTGTCAGAGGTGCAGCCAGTACCTCTTTGAGCTCCCTCAGTATCCTGGGGTGCACCCCATCAGGTCCCATTGACTTGCCTACTTTTAATTGTGCTAGTACCTTGAGGACTTTCTCCGCTGTAAAAGGACTAGTGTCAACCTTTTTATAATTTATGCCCTAGTCCCTTATCTTTGGCCCATCACCTACCTCATCTTCTGTAAATACTGAACAAAAGTATTTGTTCAATATGTCTGCCCTCTTTTGGCCATCTTCCTTCTCCTCACAAACCCTTTCTTCTTCATTGATTGGGCAATGTTCTCCTCTGTGTGTGCCTTTGCATGTCTAACTGCCTTTTCTGCCTCCCTTTGTTTCTCCAGGTGGTTTTCCTTATCCTTCTCTTTCTGTGTCTTTTTGTACTTTCTAAATGCTAGTTTTTTTTGCTCTTACTTTTTCTGCTATGTCTTTAGAGAACCATAGTGGTCTATTTTCTTCTCTTGTCCTTGTTAGCCTGCCTGACACAGAGATTTGTTGCTTTTCCAATGCCCCCCTTTATATTCCCCCATAGTTCCTCGATTCCTCCAATCCTCCATCCCTACCAGGAATGTCTTCTTTCATCAGGTGAGATTCTTCCTTCGTGATCTTTATTCATGAGATTTCTTCTTTTGTGATCTTCTTTCATAGAAACATAGAAGGTGATGGCAAATAAGGACCACAAGGCCCATCCAGTCTGCCCATTTCTTTTTCTGCCTTATGAAGGTGCCATCGGCCTTTGCACTGTCAATGGCCTATCTATTCATACTCATCTGTATTGCTCCCTTATGCCTATCCCATGCCTGTTTGAAGCTCTGCACTGTATTCATATCCACCACTTCCTGAGGTAGGCCATTCCATGCATCCACCACCCTTTCTGTGAAAAAGAACTTCCTCACATTACCCCTTATCAGCCTCCCTCTAATCTCATGCTGTGTCCTCTTGTCCTGATAGTTTTCTTATATAGAAACATGTTAGACTCTTTCACCTTGTTATTGTTAATGCCCTTAAGGTGTTTGAATGTTTCAATCATATCATCTCTCTCCCTCCTTTGCTCTAGGGTATACATATTGAGCTCCGATAATCTGTCCTCATATGTTTTCTGATACAGTCCCTGCACCATTTTGGTTGCCTTTGTCTGGACTGCCTCAATTTGGTTAATGTCCTTGTGAAGGTGTGGCCTCCAGTACTGCACACAGTACTCCAGATGGGGCCTAACCAATGTCTTGTAAAGAGGGATTATTACCTCCCTCTTACAATTTGTGATACCCCTATTAATATACCCCAATATCCCCCTAGCCTTACCTACTGCTTTAGTGGTCTGCTTGGATGATTTCAGGTCATCTGTGATGATGATGTCCAAGTCTTATTCTTCCCTTGTGACTGCCAGCAACTCCCCTCCCAGCCTATAGGTGGCTTCAGGGTTTCTCTTCCCTATGTGCATGATATTGCACTTCTTTGCATTAAACCCCAGTTGCCACTCTTCCAACCATTTTGCCAGTTTATCCAGATCTCTTCTCATTCTGCCCACCCCATCTGGATCATCTTCTCTGTTGCAGATCTTGGTGTCATCTGCAAACAGACAAACCTTACCCTCCAGTCCATCTGCAATGTCACTGATGAAGATATTGAAGAGGACTGGCCCAGACTAATCCCTGAGGTACCCTACTTGTGACTTACATCTCTTCTGACTGTATACCATTCACCACCACTCTCTGTTTTCTCCCTGTCAACCAGTTTGCCACCCAGTTGACCAACTTCTGACACACCCGAGCCTACCCAGCTTATTAATCAATCTTCTATGTGGAACAGTATCGAAAGCTTTGCTGAAGTCAAGGTAGGAGACATCAACTGCTCCCCCTTGGTCCACCACTCTGGTTACCCAGTCAAAGACATCTATGAGATTAGTTTGATATGACCTTCCTGTTGTAAACCCATGCTGTCTCGGATCCTGTGCTCCTATGGATTCCAGGTGTTGCACTATCCTTTCCTTAAGGAGTGCCTCCATAATCTTGCCCACTACGGAGGTAAGACTGACTGGTCTGTAGTTCCTTGCCTTCTCCCTGCTACCACTCTTGTGGAGCAGATCACATGAGCCCTTCTCCTGTGTTTTCGGACCTCTTCTGTGCTCAGAGACTCACTAAACAGTTCTGATAATGGTTCTGCTAGTTCCACCCTTAGCTCCTTTAGTACCCTGGGATGTATGCCATCAGGTCCCATTGTCTTGTCCACCCTGAGCTTAGTGAGCTCTTGTAGGACCCTTTCTTTTGTGAAGGGACTAGTGCACACCTTCCTCCCCCGTGTGTCTATGGTGCTGAGCTGTGGGCCCTGCCCTACCTTCTCTTCAGTAAATACTGAGCTGAAGTATCTATTTAGGATTGATGTTTTTCCTTGATTCTCCCCCACACACTCCCCCTTATCCCCTTTGATCTTAGCAATATCCCCTCTGGACTTTCTCCTTTCACTAATGTATCTATAGAAAGTCTTGTCACCTTATTTTACTGTTTGTGCTAGTGTTTCCTGGGTTTTGGCCTTTGCCTGCATTACTGCCTTCCCTGCTTCCCTTAGCAAAGTTTGGTATGCCTCCATATCTTGTGGAGGCAGTATGGCGAAGTGGGTTAAGGCTCTGAGCTGCAAATCTGGAGACCTAGGTTTGAATCCCACAGCCCCCTAGGTGCATACTGTGTGACCCTGAGCAAGTCACTTAACTTCCTTGTGCTCCCAGGTTGCACCTGCAAACAAGCTTTCAGCTTAGTGTGTCTCACCTGGTAAAAATAATTGGTTAAAAAAAATAAATAAATAATTGGTTAAATATCTTCATCCCGCTGCATTCCCTTGTATTTCCTGAAGGCCAGCCTTTTGGCTCTGACCTTTTCTGCTACCGTTTTTGAAAACCAGAGTGGTTTCCTTCTTCTTTTGCACTTCTTTTTCTCTCTCTAACACAATGGGATGTTGCTTCAAGTATTGCATCCTTAATGCTTGCCCACTTTGCCTGTACCCTCACCTATATTTCTTTTTTGCCAGGCTAGCTTAACTCTGTTGGCCATTTATCAAAGTCAGCTCCTCTGAAGTCCCATATTTTTGCCTTGGAATGGGATGATTTAGTTCTAGTGGCCAAATTGAACCATACCATGTGATGGTCACTGGCCCCCAGGTGACCTTCTACCTGGAGATCTGTGATCCTTTCCCTGTTTGTCAGTACTCGATCTAGAATAGTCCTGTCTCTTGTGGGTTGTTGTACCAGTTGTTTGAGACTATATGAATAAAATCTGCTCATGAAAGAACTACTTTATAGAAAAATGTACAATTTTTACCACAAATTGTTGACAAGACCTTTTTTTGACCACACCTCATGAACCAGGAAGGCAAAATTTTTCAGATCCATCTTGCAAGGTGATTTTGCAGTCATTTTGTGATATCACCTTTGGGGTAGGATTTGAAAAAGTTCACCTGACTGGTTCATGAGGTGAGGTCACAGAAAGACTATGTTGAAAATTTAGGGCCAAAATATTAAAAATAACACCAAGTTATGAGGCAAGGGCCCTGTACGTCTGCTTCTATAGCCACACAGAAGTGTAGGGCTTGGAGTGCCTAGTGCTTCCACAGCCTGATGGACTCTGCATTTGGTGCAGGGCTCAAACAGCCCCGCTTATCTACATCTGTAACCACATGGAAGTACAGGTCCTGGAGGGCCCAGCACTTCCACAGCCAGACTCCTTATTTGGTCTGGGGCCTGGAGGACCCTGTGCATCTGCATCAGTAGCCCCATGGAAGCCCCAGAGGACCCTGCATTTCTGCAGCCACACGGATCTGTTCATGCAGGTCCAGAAGAGACCTGCATGAATGAGAATATGAATCCACTGTCTCAAAAAGAAAGGAAATTATTGCAAACTGTGTTACTTTACCAGGTAGGGTTAACTCCACACCCTCAAAACAAGCAAAAGCAGTGTCAGTGGCTCAGCAGGTAGCACACTCACCTCTGAGGCTGGGAGATCAGTAGGCTCTGGGTTCTATCCCCACACCAGGCACTTGGGTTAATATCCCAATACTGACACTGTAGTGCAGCATAGGGGGGGCGCTGCACTCCTGAGGTGCCATCTTCCGGATGAGACATTAAACCGAGGTCCCATCTGCCTGTTCTGGTGGTAGTTCAGGTGGATGTTAAAGATCCCATGGCACTTCTCGAAAAGAGCAGGGGAATTTCCCCGGTGCAATGGCCAAATTCCTCCATTCATGAAAAAAATTACCACCAACAGCTTAATCTGGTTCAAGGTCAGTTGGCATTCATCTGTATCCCTTCCCCTGGGTCGTGCCTGAAAATAGGCAGGATTTGTCTAGTGCCCTTACCCGGTCAACAAAAACTAAATAAATAAATTAAATAAAATAAAAGGACAACACCACACAAACAACCAAAGACAGCCATCATCAGGTAAGACAAATAACATACAACTGTTTCCAGATGACACAAATGTAGTAGCACTGACATGCTGCCTTTGTGGATTTGTACCTATGGCTGCATAAGCATGAGCCCCATAGAGGTCTGTGCTTATGTAGCCACACCTGTGTGTGTATGTTATTACTGCATACTGAGCATGTGTGGCTGCAGAAGGGCCACTATCCTTCTGAAAACAGAAAGCCCCATGGGGCCTGCACTTCAGAGGTACAGTGGCACCAGCCAGGATGCAACACAGTAATGCTGCAATATATCACAAAAATGCTGCAGGGGATAGAGTCATTCAATGGCAATTAAGCCTTTTGTTACTGCACTATTTTGTGACATATCATTTACTACAAGTTACTGCATTGCATCATGGTAGACTCCGCTATACTCATACATGCTATATGAGGTTCTTCGCTAGATAGCATGATCCGTTAGTGCAAGTTAGTCTATATGCATCTGCATAACTGAAAAACTGCTACCCCCTTGAATAATTTCTAGATCTGCTGCTCAAACCATTATACCAACATTCCAACAGTACTTCCATCTGTATATATGCAGGCCCCCTGAAGACAGAATTTGGTGTGTATGTCTTACACCTGTGGTTGAAGAGGTGCAGGTCCCTCAGGGGCCTGCACATCTGCAGGCAGAAGAAGTGTTGCAATTTCTGCATAGAAACTTAGAAAATTAGAAGTTGACATCAGATAAGGATCACTAGACCCATCCAGTCTGCCCTTATACCCTACCTGTGTCACTTGGTCATCGGCTTTAGCTTCTCCTTCCCACATCTAGGGTTCCCTTATGCCTATCCTATGCATGCTTGAATCTTGCCACTGTACTCACTCCTATCACTTCCTGGGGCAAACTATTCCATGCATCCACCACCCTTTCTGTGAAAAAGAACCTCCTCACATTACCCCTTATCTTGCCCCCTCCAATCATGCCCCCTTTTACTTGTACCTCTCCTGTACTGAATGAAGTCTTCCACTTGCACCTTGTTTATGTCCTTAAGATACTTAAAGGTTTCTATCATATCTCCCCGTTCCCTCCTCTCTTCCAGTGTATACATATTGAGGTCTTTTAATCTCTCCTCATAAGTCTTCTGTTGCAAGCCCTGCACCATCTTAGTCACCTCTCTCTGAACCATCTCAACCCTGTCTATGCCCTTATGAAGTTGCAGCCTCCAGAACTGCACACAGTACTCCAGATGAGGCCTCATCAGTGTTCTGTAAAGTGGTATCAATACCCCCCCTCTTTCCGCTGGTGATACCCCTTCCTATGCACCCCAACATGCCACTGGCTCTCCCTACAGGCTTTGTACTCTGCCTGGCCACCTTTAGGTTATCTGAGATGACAATCCTCAAATCTCTTTCCTCCTTGGTGACTGTCAGAACCCCCCCCATCCTGTAGCTCTCCATAGGGTTTCTGCACCCCAGGTGCAGGATTTTGCATTTCTTTGCATTGAACTTCAGTTGCCACACTTCAGACCATTCTTCCAGTTTTCCTAGGCCCCTCCTTATTTTTTTCCACTCCATCTGGAGTGTTTACCCTGTTGCAGATCTTGGTGTCAAACCCTTCCCTTCCAGCTGTTCTGTAATGTCACTAATAAAGACATTAAAAAGGGCTGGCCCCAGAACTGATCCTTGAGGTACCCCATTGGTCACCCCTCTTTCCTTGGACTGAATCCCATTTACCACTACCTTCTGCTTCCTGTCCCCAACCAGTTTCTAACCCAGTTCCCCAACTTGTGGCCCATGCCCAGGCTTCCCAACTTATTTACCAGTCTTTTATGTGGAACAGTGTTGAAAGCTTTGCTGAAATCGAGTTAAGCGATATCTACTGTACTACTCCCCCTTGAACCACCTCCTTCATCACCCTGTCAGAAATGATTTGTTTGACATGACCTTCCTGATGTGATCCATGCTGCCCTGGATCCTGTGCTCCATTGGATTCCAAGTGTTCCACAATCCTTTCCTTTAGCAGTGCCTCCATAATCTTACCCACTACTGAGGTGAGGCTGACCAGCCTAGTTTCCTGTCACCTCTCTGCTTCCATTTTTGTGAAGAGGGACTACATGCACCCTCCTCCAGTCCTCCGGAATGGCTCCTGTGTTGAGCGACTCGATGAACATGGCTGCCAGTGGTGCTGCTAGCTCCATCCATAGTTTCTTTAGCATCCTGGGATGCATGCCATGGGTTCCATTGCCTTGTCCACCCTCAGTTTTGTGAGCTCCTCTAGGACTCTCTCTCTTCTGTAAATGGACTGGTGTTCACCTCCCCCCACCCCATCTAATGCCTATCTGTTGTCCCTGTCCCTCCCCTTCTTCAGTGAAAACTGAGCAGAAGTATTTATTCAGTATTGATGCCTTTTCTAGGTCTCCCTTCACACACTCCCCTTCCTCCCCATACCCCCTGAGCCTTACAATCCCACCCCTGGCCTTCCTTCTTTCACTGATGTACCTATGGAATGTCTTATCCCCTTTTCAATGTTTGTGCTAATCTTTCCTCTATTTGTGCCTTTGCATTCCTAACAGCTTTCCCTGTTTCCCCCCAGACAATTTAGGTACACCACCCTATCCTTTTCCTTCTGTGTCTCCTTGTATTTTCTGAAAGCCCTCCTTTTGGCTCTTACTTTCTCTGCTACAACTTAGAGAACCATAGTGGCTTTGTGGTAGTCCACTGTACTCATCATGGATCTTGTGGCAACTGCACTTCTGTAGCCAGAGGTCAAGGTGTACATGTTACACCTGTGGCTGTAGAAGCATAGGCTCATCAAGCCTGTGCATGCCCTTCAGTGTGCATGAGCACCTGAGGCTACAGAAGCACTACCTCCATAGGGGTGTGTGCTTCTCCAAACAAAACAACTCTTGTAATTTGGGTATCATGGATTTGTATCTGTGGTTGCAGGGGCCTGTGCTTCTGCACACAGAAGCAGTGTTGTGATTTGAGTATAGTGGATTTGTATCTGCAGTGACAAGTGAGTGTGTATGTCTTTGTATATGTCTTACGGTGTGCATGCCACAGATACAAATCCACAAAGGTAGCACATCAGTGCTACTGCATTTGTGTCATCTGGAAATAGTTATATGTAGTTTGTCTCACTTAATGATGTCTGTCTAGGGTTGCTTGTGTGGTGTTGTCCTTTTGCTGCTTTGGGGGATGGGGAGTTAGGGTTGGAAATCCTAACTCCACATTTCCCTACTTTTGTTGCTTTAAGTTGAACCCTAACCAGTGCCTTAACAGTTTTTTAATGAATATATATATAAAAAAAAACTATGTTAATGCAGACATTAGGGTTGAAGAACACAAAGCGCACAAAGTAGGGAAATGAAAAACAGAGTTTTTGGTCCCCAGAGTATTGGCGAAATCAGCGGTGGGTCTTTCTTGGGGTTGTCAACCCTAATGTCCACCCCTTCCACCCAGTTTGTAGCCTTCTGTCCAAAGCACAAAGCACAGCTCCAAGCCAGTGCCTCATAGTGATTGCTTAGGGAAGGGGGTGGGCATTAGGGCTGACAATCCCAAAGAAAATCCCACCACTGAATCGCCAATAGTGTGGAGATCCAAAGTCTTAATGTTTTTCCTTTCCCTACTTTGTGCGCTTTGCGTTCTTCAACCCTAATGTTTGCATTAACATAGTTTTTTGCTATTAATTTTGTTTCTTTTTCTGACAGTGGAATCATATTCTCATTCATGCAGGTCCCCAAACAGAATGTTGGAGGTATTTTTTGCCCTGCTTCACCAACTAACAAGTGAAAGACAACAGCGCCTTAATAGTGGTAGTTGCACTTTACAATGATATGGTGTAATGGTGCAACTACAAGTATTATAACTACTAGCTGAGATACAGTACTAAAACAATTTTTTTACTTGGGTACTGTGAATTGTGGGATGCTTGAGGGAACATTCAGATGTACCTGTAAAATAGGAATGGCAATGGGGTCACAAGAGATCTGCAGCTCTTCAGTAACTAACTGGGACAAACAAGGTACTCTAAACATAAAACAATACTTATCCGATACATTTAGTCAGTACTGGATCAGTGACTTATAGTAATTATTTTAGAGTTTACCAATAAGAATCTTACAGCCTATAAACGGTAAACAAAATCCAATTTTATTACAGAGGTGCAGACCAGACAGGACACCGATGTTCATATAACATTTCTATTTCCATAGACCATTATATTGCATGCACACAAACACAGAGTATAAAATACTGTACATTCTATACTTGTATTATAATACCCTATCACCTTGGCTAGCTGTTGCTAGGTACACCAAAAACAGTTATACTCACAACAGGGTTGCACAGCTGGAAGTTCATGATGCTATCATGTCTGTCTGTGTAACACCATCTGCTAAAAGTTTGCTTTCTTTTATGAAATGGCAATGGATTTGTATATGTGGCTGCAGGGGCCTTAAGCCATTTCATTGGCTGATAACCCAGTGTAAAATAAATAAATGGCTGTCTTGATAATGTCAATCATGACAGAGATGCCAGCTGGGCAGATGTATCCCAGCTCTACAAACTGAATTCAAAGAAAGATTTAAAAAAAAAAACATGCAAAGAGGTGCAGTGATCAGTTGCAGTACCACCCTCCTAGGCTGGTCCACTCTTGCAAACCTTGTGTGATATTATTTTAATTACACTTATAGATTTGCTGTAAAATATCAGACACTACAAATAATTAGTCTTGTATTATCAATCTACATAGATATTTAGTTGACTAAATCCAATGCACGGTAATACAAAATTATTAACGATGTTATAATGGTGCAGTGCTGTACACTTCAGGGTATTATGCAGCCCAGTGTAGTCTATCTAGTTTTGCTCTGTTGCTCCCCCTTCTGTTGGAGATTTTTTTTTTCATTTGTTGTTGCTACCCAGCTTTTTTCTAGGTGGAGTGCTGGCATTCTTCACACTCACCATTCCCCCAGTTACAGCCTATTCCTCCCACAAAGCAAACAGAACTTGGCAAATAGGTGCCCAGCAGTCCCCTCTGCCACTCTAATGCTCTAGAAAGCAGCATCTTCATATCTCAGCACAATCCAGTGGGCTAGTTACCACGTAGGGTCACCTGGCATTGTAAAGGGAGTTTCTATAAAACAAAAAACTTGTGTTGATAAAGAGAAGTGATGCTGATGAAAAAGGAACAACCTATTTTGCTTAGGGTGAAGAGATAATCAAAGCTTGTGGTTCTCATCTGTAAGTGCCAGTAAGGGGGGGAAGAGGTACATCATTGGCACCTGTCCACCTCTGCTCTCCTTTCACGCAGTCTAGTGAAAACCATACATTTTATTACACAGGAAGTGGGGCTAAATATGGAGAGCAGTATTCATAGGTGTCCTTCACATCCCCCATGCTAAGAATGCTGAATATCACAGTCTAGGCATCTGGAGGGATTGCACTGCTCATCGCTGGCTTCAGCCTACTCCTGCCTCAGCCTCCCACATGGTGGAGCCAATTAGCTGCCATGAGAAAACTAATTAAAAACTTATTCAAAACATTTAATACAATATATACCTGTAGATAAGCAGGATGCTGCTGTTTCTGAGAACTTCCTGTTTGCAGGTATTCCCTGCAGTCAACATCTTCTAGCAGATCTCCTTAGCTGGCCCCTGCCTTGGGAGCAACATGAGGGTTGGGGCCGACTACTACAAAAGCCAGCACCACCTCCTACAGCATCTACAGCCTGCTGCTTCTCCAACTGTTTCTGTAGTCTGAATTCATCACAGAGACTGCTGCTGTTTAATTGAGAACCGCCTGTTTGCAGATATTACCTGGAGTCAACATATTGTTTGATTTGGTTTGTTTATTTAAAATCTGGTAAATTCTGCCAGTTTTCATGGGTGACCAGATATACATACATCAACATAACAATACACATATAAACTCATATATAAACATATTATAGTATATGGTTAGGGCTTATTGTTGATGGAAACCAGTGGCTTTCTAAATCTTGTTGTAGGACAGTTCAAAGGTCAAAAAAGTTGTACTATCGTTCTGACGTCACATCGATAGTACAACAACTTTTTAGCTTTGATCTGCCTTCTGATTGGCTCACTCCACCAATCTCAATGGAAAAAATTATGCAAACATGGCAGCTGCAGTTTAATGAGCGCAGAGTAGTGGATGCTGCTTATTTTGACACAAGGAGCTATTGTCGCTCTGTGTCACAAAAGCAAAGTTTTTTTTAATTTTATTTTTAAAAATTATTATTTCCGATGCCGCAGTGAGCAGGAGAGGGAGAAGTTGAACAAGTGGCAGTGGGAGCAGGGAGAAGCAGGAGTGGGGCAAATCTGGAGCAAGTGGCAACAGAAGCGGGGAGAAGCTGGAGTGAGCGGCATGAGGTAAAACAATCGAAATAAGCCCTAACCATATACTATACAAAACAGTGGATGGGTGACCATCCTCAACTAAAGCTGTTTCCCTCTCGGGAGTTGATGACATCAGGGAGACCTCTCTAGCTTCGCTCTTGAGGTCTCTATGATGTCATCAACCCCTCGAGGGAAACATAGCCTCGTTGTGGATGGCCACTCATCCACTATTCTATACATAACATATTATCAATAAATAATAAGTCACAAATATTACCAACACTTACATATCTCAATGCTTGTTAAAAAGTTTGCCAACTTTGATTTAAAAACTGATAGGCTGGATGTCATATTGATAAAATGCTGGGGAAGAGAACTGTAGAAACTAGGAAGTTGAAATAGCAATGATTTTTGTCCCAAGCTAGTTCTAAACAAGGGAATTTTAAAATAAGCAGACATGTGTTCTAGTATGAACCAACAAAACTTTAGGTTAAAAAATGTATTGTAAAGATTCAGTACTTTGTTTAGAAAAAAATGTCCTGGCAGTAATGCCAAGCTGAAGCTTGAATCTATTAAGAAGAGAAGGCCATCAAACCATTTTTAAGAGTTTACAGTGATGGGTTCGAAATGATGATTGAGATGCAAATCTGGCAACCTGATAATATAAAACTTTGACCCTCGCAATCTCAGTCTCAGAAGCTGCAAAACAGATCAGTAATCCATAATCAATTAATGAAAGCAAAAAAAGTCTGCACTAGTGAAAGTCTTGTGGCTGGTAGCAAAAAGGAATTAATTCAATACAATGCACCTAATCTCTAATGTGATTTTATTTAGTATGCTTTTTATCACGGACCAGCCCCCATCAGCCCAACCCTGCGCCCAACCCCATCACTCACCCCTTGCAGTCAAACCCCAGTGAGGATATGCTCTTGATTGGCCCCAGTACGGGGCTGTAGGAGGAAGCCCGACCACCCGGTGGACGATGGAATACAGCCCCAGGATGCTTCTGCCCCAGGGCTGCACCCTGGGTCACCCCCATGTTTTTTTTTCTTACTATTTTCCTTGTCATTTATTTATTTAGTTATACTTTATTGTTAGTTACATTGTATGTGATTGTAGCTTTTTTTTATACTGTATGTTTTTGACTACTGCATGGGTCCTTGTTGAAAATGAGCTTTGCTCAATCGAGTTTATCCCTTATTCATACATATTTCGTTGAATAAAACATTTTACTACTTGCTACTACTACTAGGGTGGGGCCTCTGGGACGGGGCTCATCCTCCCAGCAGAAGACAGGATCTGTCCCCGGTGGTGCCGTGTGCAATGGTGCTGGACCTGCAGTGTAAGGCAGGTGGCATCCTGCTCGGCCTGATTTTTGGTAGTTCTTCCCAGGAGGCAGGATGTGCAATGACGTTGTGGCATAAACGCCTACATCTGTTCTTGCCTCCTTAGCTGATGTAAGTGCCAGTTGCTGCTACCACCCCCGGCCTCCACCAGAGGTCACTCTTGCACGGAACACTCAGTGCCCACTCTTCCTGGAGAGGAAGAGCAGTCCTGAGTCAAATGGAGATGAAGAGAGGATCACAGATGTAGAAGTGGGTAGCCATCTGGGAACTAGCGACCATCGAACAGTATGGTTCACAATAAACACAGCAATAGAGTCAAGCCATACAAAGGCAAAAGTACTGGACTTTAGGAGTGCTGACTTTGCCAAAATGGGTGAGTGCCTAATGAATGCACTAGCAAATGGGCAGGAAGGAGGGGTAGAAGAACAATGGGGAATAATAAAAACTGCCATCACAGAGGTAACGAGCCTTTGTGTGAAGCAAATAAACAAAACAAAATGATGTAAGAAACCACTGTGGTTCTCAAAGGAAGTGGCAGTGAAGGTTCAAGAGAAAAAGAAAGCATTCAGAAAGTACAAGGAATCACAGAAGAGCAGGACAGAGAACTGTATCAGTTAAAGCAAAAGGATGCTGGAAGGCAGTCAGAACAGCAAAGGCCCAAACGACGAAAAGATAGCCAACTCAGTTAGAAGTGGGATAAAACCTTTATATATTACATCAGGGAGCGAAGGAAGACCAAGGAGGTTAGTGAGGGCTTAATAAAGGGGAGGGAGGGTGGGTAGAGGGTGACTGTGAAAAGGCAGAGATACTAAACAAATATTTTGCTCAGTATTTACAAAGGAAGAGGGAGATACCTAAAACAAACAGTAGAAACACTCTGGATACAGAAGTTGACACCAGCCATTTACAGAAGAAAGGGTTCTGAAAGAACTCTTAAAACTGAAGGTGGACAAAGCAATGGGGCCTGATGGGATTCATCCCAGAATTCTAAAAGAACTAAGGGTAGAACTAGTGACACCACTAACTACCCTCTTTAACAAATCATGGGAGGATGGGGTGGTACCCGAGGACTGGAGGAGGGCAGATGTGATTCCCCTTCACAAAAGTGGGAGCAAGGCAGAAGCAGGAAACTACAGACCTGTTAGTTTAACCTCAGTGGTAGGGAAAATGATGGAATCACTTCTGAAGGAAAGAATTGTTGAGTATCTAGAGGCCAGAGGGGCACAGGACCCAAGGCAGCATGGATTCACAGTGGGAAGGTCATGCCAAACAAATCTGATAGATTTCTTTGACTGGGTGACCAAAGTAGTAGATCAGGAGAGGGCTGTGGACATGGCCTACCTAGACTTTAGCAAGGCATTTGACACAGTCCCACACAAAAGATTAATATACAAGTTAGCCAGCCTGGGAGTGGGTCCCAAGATGACAGCCTGGGTAAAGAATTGGCTGGAGAATAGGACACAGAGAGTAATAGTAAATGGAGTCCACTCTGAAGAAATGGGGGTTACTAGTGGGGTACAGCAGGGTTCAGTATTAGGACCAGTCCTCTTCAATGTCTTTATAAGCGACATTGCAGAGGGACTGGAAGGAAAAGTATGTCTCTTTCCAGAATACACAAAGATCTGCAACAGAGTTGATGCACAAGGTGGGGTGGAAAGGATGAGAAGGGACTTAGCAAGGTTAGAGGAATGGTCAACTGTATGGCAGCTTAGATTCAATGCTAAGAAGTGCAAGGTAATGCACCTGGGAAACAAAAACCCAGGGGAAGAGTACACAATGGGGGGTGAGATACTAATAACAACAAAAATGGAAAGGGACCTGGGGGTAGTCATATCAGATGACCTAAAGGTGGGCAAGCAATGTGAGAGGGCAGCAAGGAGGGCTGGGGAGATACTGGGATGCATAGGGAGAGGCATCACCAGTAGAAAACAGGAAGTTATTATCCCTCTGTACAGACAGCTGGTGAGACCCCATCTGGAGTACTGCGTGCAGTTCTGGAGACCCAATCTCCATAAAGACATAGACAGGATGGAAGCTGTCCAGAGGAGGGCAACTAAAATGGTGCAGGGTCTGCACCGAAGACATATGAAGAGAGACTTAAGGAGCTAAATATGTATAGCCTCAAGGAAAGGAGGAGAGGAGACATGATAGAAACTTTCAAGTACCTCAAGGAATCAACAAAGTCCAAGAGGGTAGCATCTTTCAAAAAAAGAGGTGTGCAAGAACAAGGGGCAATTTGAAGATAGAAGAGGCGGTTCAGAGGTAACTTAAGGAAGTATTTTTTCACAGAGAGGGTTGTGGATGCATGGAACGGCCTTCCGGAGGAGGTTGTGGAGTCAAAAACAGTGATGGAATTCAAGCATGCATGGGACAGTCATGAGGCAATTCTAGGGGGTGGGGGTAGGAAGAAGTAGGCTGCTGGTTAACTAGGATCTGCAGCTTATCCATTAGGTAGGGAAATGGGCAGACTGGGTGGGCCAAGCGGTCCTTATCTGCCATCAAATCTATGTTTCTATGTTTCTGAGGATGCTCAAAACTTCTCCTGGCCAGCCTGACTGACTCCTGAGTCCATTCCAGAACTCAGGTTGTTAATGTCATGTGTGGAAGCCCAACCACTATACCAGTGGGCCAGCAGCTGATGTAATGTGTTGATCAAATGTGAAATGTGAAAACTGTATGTTAGGGAACTATCTATGTGAAGTCCCAAATATTAAAAACAGCTACTTTTTCAATACTAATGCCATTCAATGTTGAGATAGTAGTATTAACTTCAGTAGGTATTTTTTCCTTTGGGTTATCAAAAATCATCTATTTTTTTCTTTGATGTATTCAAAACAAGCTTGTGATCTAAAAATCATTAGAAAATGGGCTTTTTATTTGCTGGGCTCTGATTGGCTGGTACCTCTGCCGGGGGGTACATTAACTTCAACAGACACCCAGCAAATAAAAAGTTCTGGCACAAGTGCTCCTTCACCCATCCAAGTATCTTTGTGCCTATCCTGCCTGACCATTGGCTGAAAGCACGCTATTCAATTTGAAAATGCCACCATTTTTATCTCTCACTTAGTGAGAGATACTGTCCTACCAAGGCTCCCTAATGTATCGTCAGCTGCCACAAGAACCCACACACCAACCTTCAGTGGGCTCACTTATCACTACATTGTCACTCCTTACTAACTGGTTGCTGCTTGGCAACATTGCTGAGATTTACTGTACAGGTCTCACTACAGCCCCAGCCCCCCACAGTAAAAACATTGTGTTAGAGTGGGAGTGCGAAGGGGGGAGGGACATTGATGCCCAAGACTTGCCAAGCTGAACTGTAACATGTAAAGCAAAAGCTGTACCACACATTACAAAAAAGAAAAAGGAAAAACACAAAAGAAGCAATTAAAAAAATGAAGCCGTTTGACTGATCAGCTTCACGTAACTGGTGGCGGGCAGAATGCGCTGTCCCATGGCAACCACACTCACAGTACTCCTGTATCATACCAGTAGCACTATATCCTCCAGCTCTATCCAAACACAGATTTTTCCATCGACATTGAAATACACATTTTGTTGCAGGCATTTCTGTACAAAATTAAAGTACCTCCCTTTTTACATAGAGGTGTTACCTCCCAGTCTCACCTGCAGCCCAAATTTAATTATTGTCTACTTTACCATGCTCTTCTCCCAAACGTGCACATAAGTCCTGGCTGTGTTTTCTTCTCTGTCCCGATCTGAACCACAACTGCTCCTGGCCCCAGTAATTAAAAGACATGGACACGCACACACACACAAAGAAAAAGAAACATACTTTCATGTCATAAAAGTATGCTCTGCTGCAAAACGCACTCACACTCTCTCTGCACTAGTTGCGATCACTATAGCAACAGCTTCTGGTTTGGTTAAAAAGTAAAAAAAAGTAGTAAACTTCCATTCCGGTGGGGGGAGACACTAAAGGAGCAAATTAAGCTAACACTCTGCATGACCGGGGGGTATAAACAGACTGCTTTGAGAGTCATACAACAAGCTTTTTTCTTTACTACAGATTATCATAGCTCATGCAGGTGGAAGAACTATTTTATTACAAAACTCATCTTAAACATTTATTAACAATTTTTTATTAAACTTTTTTTTTCTTTAACAGTGCCCGTTTTTTAAGCGCAATAATACCCTCCATGGCGGGTGTATTCAATACCAGACGCCCAGGGGCTAAAGGCCCTCTGCCCGCGCGCCAGGCCTCATTATTCCCTGGGCAGTCTGGTATTGCCCAATACCACCCACCCTATCGGGTATTATTGCTTGCTTCCTGTACGGAATCAATGTCAGATTGAACAATACACTGCAATTACCCAATATTATTACACTCTGCAAAGATCACCACATCATCTGCATACAATAAGATGCTGTACTTTTTGCAAACTATGAGAAGTGTATTGAGAAATAGGCTGACAAACAAAGGAGTGAGTCACCAAACTGCAGGAGAGAAGGAGTGGTTAAGCCTCTTGCTGTAGAGAAGATCTCTAAGTTTTGCTATTGTTTTTTAAACTACAAGAGAGAAGGGTTAGTTAATTCTAGTTTTGTAAGTTTTGATATTGTTTTACTTTTTTTTTTAATTTAGTTTAAAGTGGAATTTAACTTGAAGGTTTCTGTGGCTAGAGTGACTGTAAACGTTTCTGTGGCTGGAGTGACTTAATATTGAAATACCACTGGGGGTTGGGTTTGAAGGCTGTGAGGAAGGAGCTTGGGGAGCTGCAAACTGACCTGAACCCTCAGAGCAGGTCAGGAAGGAGGAAACTAGGAACAGTCATATAAGCTAATTCTTAAAGATATATAACTATATATAATTTATGAACAGGTCTGTAGTCCTTATGAGTAGGATTATGGTTTCCAATTAGTACTGTAGTTGGCTGTCTTATGCTGCGCGCAAGAGCATTTGAGATTAAAATTTATTTTAGAGGCTAGGCTAGGATTAGTTAATTCTACTTGCTGTAGGGAGAGTTAGTCTGGAGAGGCTATATAGGTAGTGTGGACCACGGGTAGGATTGTAGGGTGCAGTGGTTGTGGGGCAGCAATGCAGATGAACATACTGTGGAGGCTGGGAGGGTGCCCAATATGCCACAGGCTAAGGAGGCTCGAGGAAGAGGTTCAGTGGCTTGACAGGGAGCTGGGGAGGTTGAGGGATGAGGGAAGGATTGCATCGGTAGGAGGGATGACATATGAGAGTATTGTGGGGGCACCACAGAGAAGGAACAGTTGGTCAAGGAAGGGGGAAGGGGCAGGGGGCAAACTAGCCAGGAAGCCAGCTGATGAAGGGTAGACTCTAGTAGAAAAAGAGGAGCAGCAGTAGGCAGGAGGGCAGAGAGAACACATAGTAAGACAAAGGGGGTAGGGAACATGTTTGCTTTACTAGCAACACATGGGGAAGAGGACGAAGGAGGAGATTGCACAAGGGATAGCACTAACAAAGAGGAGGGAGTGAGGGGCATTACTAGTGGAGAGATTGAACAAGGTATGGCAGGGGGAGGGATAATACTCAGAGAGGCGAGGAGGGTGAGGGAGAGGGAGGTTGGCAGTCAAACAGGAGGAGAGGGAGGGGTCTCAACTGAGAGGGGCCGGGGGAGACACTGGGGCACATGGTAAGCACCATCTTGAGTGGCCCCAGAAATGAGAACCTGGGAGGGGGGTGGCGACAGGCATAAGGAAACAGGAGGGGGGGGCGTACTGGTGTTGAGGGACTCCATACTCAAGAGGATCAGATGGGGCAGCAAGAGGGAGAGACACAGTCAGATATGGGTGAAGTCCATACCAGGATTAAAGGCAGACAAGGCAGGACAGGCAATCCTAAGGTGCAAAAGGAGGGGTAGGAGTAAACCACACATTGTGGTACATGTGGGGACAAATGACCTAGCGGGGGAAATGGTGGAGGTTACAAGGGAGAGGATTGAGGATGTGGAAAGACTGTGCAAGGAGACTGGGGAGTCTGAAGACTGGGGAGTCTGTGGCCTTCTCCATGGTGCTCCCAGTACCCTGTGCAAGCACAGTGAGAAAGGAGAGGATTAGGGAGTTGAACACATGGTTGGGAGAATGGTGTTGAGCTAAGGGGTATGGGGTCGTGGGTGGCTGGGGCAGTACCTGG
This sequence comes from Neoceratodus forsteri, assembly GCA_016271365.2. Classification (NCBI taxonomy): domain Eukaryota; kingdom Metazoa; phylum Chordata; order Ceratodontiformes; family Ceratodontidae; genus Neoceratodus; species Neoceratodus forsteri. The sequence continues at coordinate 1,009,985,651 of CM028129.1, read as the reverse complement.
GATAACAACATTTTGTTTGCAAGGGATAGGCTGCACCTGAATGAGGAGGGAAAGGAGGTATTAAAACAAAGACTGGGGAGGTATATTGTGACTAAAGGTGGATTTAAACTAGATGGGGGGTGGCAAGTGAACAGCAGGTAGGTAGGGATCAGATAGAGTGGAGTCAAGCCTACCCCCTAGGCTAGCAGAGGAGGACTTGGGGTGGCCAAAAAGAAGGAGAGAGTGGAAGGGAGGAGATGGAGGCCAGTGAAGGGAAGGGGACAGGATGGATGGTGGTCTCGTTGAATGCAAGAAGTTTAGGAAACAAATCAGCTGAGCTACAAGCACTCTTAGCAGTGTGGAGAGTGGATATTGCAGCTGTCACAGAAACATGGACAACTGAGCACCAGGACTGGGATCTGGCAATCCCAGGATACAAAATTACAGGAAGGACCATAAGAAGGGGTGGGGGTGGGGTGGGTCACAGTCTATGTGAGGATGGGATCAAATGCACAAGGGACGAGGGGGAAGAAAGAAGAACAGAGGCAATCTGGCTGCAGCTCCTAGACTCAACGGGTTGGAAACTGAGGTTTGGGATGGTATACAGGCCACTGTCCCAGTCTGAGGAGCTTGACAGGGAATTAGTGAGACAAATCAGAAAGGTGTGTAGAAAAGGGAAGGTGGTCATCATGGGGGATTTCAACTTGCCGGGGTTGACTTGAGCATTCCAGTCACCTCCAGTGCTGGGGAGCAAGTGCTCCTTGATGCGACCCAGGATGGTCTCCTGACACAGCTGGTTAGTGTACCTACTAGGCTAAAGAACACTTTAGATCTGGTATTGTCGAATGGGGAGGCAGTAAGGGAAATAAAGGTGGAAGTCCCACTAGCCAACAGTGATCACCAAACGGTGTGGTTTAATATCACGATGTGTGGGGAGTCAGAGAAATCAGTTACTCAGGTGGTAAACTTCAGGGAGGTGGACTTTGGGAGGATGCAGGAAGTACTGAAAGGGAAACTGGAGGGCATAAGGCAGGAGATGGACATGGAGCAGAAATGGGATATTATTAAACGGGGGATTACAGAGGCAACAGAAGCCTGAACCAAGACACAAAGTAAGAGGAGCAGAGCAAGAAAACCATGCTGGCTGAACAGCGAGGTTGTGGAGGTGGTGAGGGCAAAACGAGTGGCGCACCAGAGGTATAGGAGGACAGGGAAGGAAGTGGACAGGGAGGAATATGCAAGATGGTGCAGGTAGGTGACCAGAAAAGTGAGAGAAGCCAAGGCCCAGAGGGAGCTGAGATTAGCGTAGGGAATTAACAGGGGGGAAGACTTTTTCAGATACATCAGGGAGAAAAGGAAGTGCAAAGAGACAGTAGTGAGGATAAAAAGGGGCGGGGAGTGGACAGAAAAGGGGAAGGAGCAGGCAGAAGCACTGACTGAATACTTTTGCTCAGTGTTCACGGAAGAAAAGGGGGGATCGCTACAACCATGGACTGGGAGGGTGGGGGCAGGGGAGAGGAAGCAACAGATGGAAGAATTGAGGCAAGTACAGTCCTAGAGGGACTGAGGGCACTGAAGGTAGACAAGGCACCAGGGCTGGATGGTATCCACCCCAGGGTGCTGAGGGAGATTTCGGAGGTGTTGCGGAGCTGCTGGCAGATCTGTACAGCACCTCACTGGAGTTGAGATGTGTGCCACTGGACTGGAGGATGGCACATGTAGTACCATTACGCAAGAGAGGGACAAGGGATGAACCGGGTAATTATCATCCAGTAAGTCTCACCTCCATAGTGTGCAAACTCATGGAAATGATACTAAAGGAAAGACTGGTGTCGTACCTGGAGGACAATGGCCTCTGGGATGTGAGGCAGCATGTTTTTGTTTCAGGGAAGTCTTGTCAAATCAACTTGATACAATATTATGACTGGGTAACAGGTGAGCTGGATAAGGGTCATGCGGTGGATGTTCTTTACTTGGACTTCAGCAAGGCCTTCGATTCGGTGCCTCATGGGCAGCTTGTGGGGAAGCTAACTGGTGTAGGGGTAGGGGCAAAAATGATGAACTGGATTGCAAGCTGGCTGAGTGGAAGACTGCAACGGGTGGTGGTGAGAGGGGAGCTCTCCACTCCAAGGCCAGCGATGAGTGGTGTGCCACAGGGCTCTGTGCTGGGGCCAGTATTATTTGGGCTCTTCATATCAGACATTGCACACAGGGTGGTGAGCAAGGTAAGCCTGTTCGCTGATGACACCAAAATCGGAGCAGTGGTGGATGGAGGGGAGGGATGGAGGCAGCTGGAGAAGGACCTAACAAGCTAGAGGAGTGGTCAGAGAGGTGGCAGCTGGGGTTCAATGCAAAGAAGTGTAAGGTTATGCACTTTGGGGTGAAGAACCCAAGGAGAGAATACTGGCTGGGGGGGCATTAAGCTGGGGATCACTGAGGAGGAGAAGGACCTAGGGGTAACGATAACAGGGACCATGAACAACACTGCCCAGTGCAGGAGAGCAGCTACAAAAGTGAACAAAATGCTGGCATGCATAGTGAGGGGGTTTCCATCCAGGTGAAGAACGGTGATCTTGCCCTTCTTCAGGTTGCTAGTAAGGCCGCACTTAGAGTATTGTGTGCAGTTCTGGAGGCCATACCTAAAGCGTGATATCAGGCTACTGGAGGGGGTAGAGGAGGGCAACAAAGATCATATGTGGAATGGAGGGGGGAGAGACTATGAGAGCAGACTTGGAGATCTGAATACGTACACTCTAGAGGATAGAAGGGATGAGAGGGACATGACAGAGACATTCAAGTATCTGAGGGGAATCAATAAGGATGAGGCAGATGGGGTCTTTAAGCTAAGGAGGGGGAGGGACACCAGGGAGCATGAGCTAAGAATAGAGGGGGGAAGATTTAGAAGGGAAATGAGGAGACACTATTTCACAGTGAGGGTGGTAGCAAATGGAACGCACTACCAGAATGGGTGGTATCACAAAATCTGTGAACAGCCCAAAATAGCAATGGGACAGGGGAGAGGGAGGGTGGGAAAGTGGGGGATGGCAGTGGGATGACAAAGGGGAGGGGGTGGGGCAGCTGCAAACTAGGGGTACTAGCTGCACTCTCGAGCAGACTTAGATAGACTGGATGGTCTGTTTCTGCTGGCACATTTGTATGTTTGTATGGACCCAATAAGGAACCTTGTGGAACTCCAATCGAAACCAGTAGTAAGGAAGAAAAACAGTTTGCAATTTTAGTTTTCTGAAAACAATCAGTCAAGTAACTCCGACGCCATCCCAGCACATCCTCCGAACAGCCAAGATCTAGTCCTAAACCCTTGATTAGTAGCTGGTGATAAACAAGATCAAAAGCCTTGATGAGATCAACAAACTGCCACAGAAAAATGTCCCTTATCCAAGGACGGATGTATGGCCCAAATAAATCCCATCAAGGCTAATTCTGCTGTCCCAGGCAGAAGCCGTGCTGGGCTGCAGTCAATACCTCAGTCATAGTTACAGTCTCTTAGGGGTTAGACTCCAAGAACTCCACTTGAACTATCACAAGCACTCAAGCTATGTCCAGGATAATAATTTTTATTGTTAAAACAGCAGCAACAGATAAACGGACTGCTCCCTCCCTCCCTCAGCTAAACAGTTTCACACCTCACCAAGTGCTTTCTCAAGCCCCTAAGAGACTAAGTAAATTTAAATTGCTTCTGGCACTAATCCTTGCCATTTAAGAGCAACCTTTTTGTGACTGGCAATATCTCATATTTATTTAATAATTCAAGGAACTGATCAAAAACAATGCATTCAAGAACCTTTGTGAGGAGGGGCCAGTAATGAAATAGGTCTATAGTTCTGCAGGCATGCAGTGTTACCAGATTTGTGTTCAGGAAAAGTACAGTTACACAAGAACTTACCATAACAGTAGATCTTTGAGAGGAGCTCTTGCAGCAGGCAGCACTGGTAGAACTAAGCCACCAAGTGCAAAGACCACTCAGAAAACTTCCAACTAGCAGTCTACAGTGGGGGATCGCCCCCAACATCGGCACACCAACGTCCATTCTATGGTATAAAAGTGGTGGTCCCCTAGACCTACCTCAGTTCTCCCGCTGGAGACCCCTGAGCCAAAGACAAACAAGTGGAGAACCAAGGTAGTTCCTCAAAGCCTAGGAAAGGCAGCACAGCTGCAAAGGAGAAGAAGCAATCAGGGGGAAGGAGGGAGGGAAGCAGTGCCTGCTGCAAGAGCTCCTCTTGAAGATCTACTGTTACGGTAAGTTCTTACGTAACTGTACTATCTTACTTGGAGGAGGCTCTTGCAGCAAGCAACATCGGTGGAACTGAATCCCAAGCAGTACCGGAACAGACCGCAATTCAGCCAAGAGGAGGCAAAAAGGTACAACAGAAGGTCAGACATGACAGAATTCCTTGAAGGACTGCAAGCCTGAAATTGACTCTGCATCTGGAGGCTATATCCAAACTGTAGTGCCTGACAAAGATGTGAACCGAACTCCAAGTGGCAGCTGCACAAGTATCCGCATCGGACGCATTTCTGAAGCAGGTAGCAGAGGCTGCCACGCCTCTAGCAGAGTGGCCCTTAACTGGCTCAGGCAAGGGCTTATCATATGTAACGTGACAGTACACACTGCAATTTGGCAACCATTTACACAAGACACTATTTCAAAATGGGTGCTCCTTTCCTCTTAGGGGCAAACAAAACAAACAACTGATCCATCTTACGAATATGCTGGGTGTGGATAGTATAATAGCATAGCACCCTGTGAACATCTAGAGTATGCAACAAGGCCTACCCCTGATTATAATACTCAGGGAAATAAACTGGAAGGTGGAAGGATTAGTTCAGCGTAAACTCAGACACCACCTTAGGCAAGAACTTAGAACTGGTACTCAAAGATACCACGTCTTTGTGAAAAACCAAATGATGCTCTTCACACATCAGAGCCTGAAGCTCGGAAATCCTTCAAGCAGAAGTAATAGCAACCAAAAACAATGCTTTCCATGACAGAACGCGTAGCTCACAACTCGCGGCTGGCTCAAAAGGAGGCAAAGTGAGCTTTTCCAAAATGAAAAGAAGGTCCCAAGGTGGAACAGAGTCCCAAATTTGAGGTTTCAAATGAAAAATGCCCCACAAGAATGTGCGGGAGAGGTCCTTTTGGGCAACAGCTTGGCCCTCTATAGGCGCATGGTATGCAGAGATGGTGGAAAGATGCACCTTTAATGAAGAGTACTTCAGACCAGAGTCCGAAAGGGAGAGGAGATGCTCTAAACTCAGGTTCACCAGGCAGGTGAAAGGATCCAAGTGGAGAGCTGCAGCCCAGAGGGAGAAAAGCTTCCACTTTATGGCATAGGTGGCTTTCATGGAAGGCTTTCTGCTAGCCACCAGAACATCAGCAACCCTGGAAGACACCCCAAAGCAGGCAACTGCTAAGTCTGCAGAAGCCACACATGGAGATACAAAAACTTGAGATATGAATAGACCAGGAAGAGCAAGCCAGTGCACAGGGGCAAGGGGACTGGAGGTTTCACTGCCAGCTGCTGAAGCAACAGGAACCAAATCTGGCATGGCCAGTAGGGGGCTAGAAGAATAATTTCTGCCTCCTCCGACTGGAGTTTCAGAAGACCCTCTGCAACAGTGGAAAGGTGAACAGGAACCTCCCTTTCCAGGAGAGGGGCAATGTGTTACATCAGAAAACCCCAGGCCCTGGATCGAGCGAGCAGAAAAGCGGCAGTTTTGCATTGCATGGGGATGCAAAATGGCCCAACTCTGGGTGTCCCCACTAAAGACAAGAGTTCCCACTCATGTGCTCTTGACCTGGACCAGCTTAGACTGCTGGCCAGTGTGTTTTGGCCCCCTGGAACATGGATGGCTGAGAGTTCCAGGTTGTATTCTATGGCCCAGTACCAGACCCCCATGGCTTCCTGCCAAAGAGGATAAGAGTGAGTGCCCTCTTGCTTGCTGATGTAAAAGACTACAGACATTGTTGTCTGTCTGCACCAGCAGTGGGCCTGGAAGAATGTGGGTCTGGAAGGCCTACAAAGCATAAAGAACTACCCACATCTCCAGCATATTGATGTGAGATGCTGTTCCAACTTGGACCAAACTCTTTGACTTTGACAGTACCCTAGATGAGCTCCCCAGCCGAGCCCCAAACCATCCATGGTCAGGATCTGCTGAAGGGACACCAAGCGAAAAGGAACCCCAATGAGCTGGTTGGCAGGGTTCTGCCACCACTCTAAGGTCCGTCTCCTGGGGTCAGACACAAGCACAGGCTGCTCCAAATCATCAGTGCACTGGTCCTACTGGGCTCAAGAGAGTCCACTTGGGAACCCTTATATGCAGACGGGCCAGGGAAACCATGGTTATGGCCACTGCCATATGCCCCAATAGACACAGAAAGGCTCAGACCAGGATTTGACGACTGGAAGACACCAGCCAGACTTGCACTCTAAAATGTTCTGCCGTGTCCTCTGGCAGCAAGGCTTGCCCCCAGGATGAGTCCAGGACCGCGCCTATATACAAGAGGCATTGGCTCAGGGTCAGGCAAGACTTTGGCAGGTTGATGGTTATCCCCAAGAGCTGGAATATCCAAAAGGTCTGTAATAAATGTTCCCTGGAGGGGACTGTCAGTAGGCAATCATCCAAGTAGGGGAACACATAAAATCCCCGCCTCCGCAGAGCCACTGCTACCACTGCTAGGCACTTGTTAAAGACTCGAGATGCCAAGAAAAGGCCAAACAGGAGGGCCCGAAACTGGTAGAGGTCTCCCTGGAAACAGAAATGAAGGAAGCGGTGGTGGGCCAAGAAAATTAGGATATGGAGACAGGCATCCTGCATATCCAGGGAACACAGCCAGTCCCCCTGGTGAATCAGGGGCAACAGTACTTGAAAAGTCACCATCCTGAAGTGTTTGTACTCTATGAAAAAGTTCAGGCAGCTCAGATCCAGGATTGGATGAAGGTCCCCTGTTTTCTTGGGGAAGAAGTGGGAGTAGAATTCCTTTCCCCTTTGACCTGGGGGGATGGCTTCTATGGCCCTTTTGCGCAGGAGAGCCTGAATCTCAGCCCCTATGAGGCAGATGTGGGCTGGTGGGAAATGAGAGGGCAAGGGAGGCTTTCTTGGGGGGAGTATCTAGAAACTCAAGGATATGACCTCGCTCGATAATCTGAAGCACCCATTGATCTGAGAATACAGTGCACCACCTGTCTAGGTAAAGGAAGAACTAACCCCCAACCGCTTCCCCCAACACCTCCACTTGAGGGGTGGGGTCGGGCAAGAAGTCAGGCAGTGGAGCCAGGGGTGAGCAGGGAAGTCACAGGCACTCTGGAGGTCCTAGTGGTAGCTGCTCCAGAGGGCAGGGTGGTCACCTTGTGTTTGTAGGGGCCTTTCAACTGCTGGCCCTTGGCAGGCTGTCAGGAGGGCCAACAAAAGGGCTGATGCTGGGAGAACCATGGCTGTGAATAGTACATGGAGTGTACCAATGTCAGAGCCTTTCAGGATTCTTGGAGGTGGGAGATGATATCCTGAGCATTTACCCCAAACAAGACCGAGCCCCGAAAGGGGGCATCAATAATTTTGGCCTGAACATCAGGCACAAACCCTGACTCCCGGAGCCAGGACTAGCGGTGAATGCAAACTCCTGCTGCTGCCCCATGAGTCGCAGCATCCACGGTATTGTAGGTTGCTCTGAGGACATGATTGCCTACATCAGATCCAGACTTGAAAATCTGGACTAACTGGGTCTTGGTGGGGTCATCACAGAGGGCTGCTACCAAAGCCCTTGCCTTGTTCCAAATGGCATTCGGGTACTGCACCATGTGGGCCAGCCAATTCTGGGCCCAGATGGCCAGGGTCATAGAGGAGCAAACCCGCATGCCCAGCTGGTCTAGCTGGTGGGATTCTTTGTCTGGTGGGTGGGTGGGTGCTCAAATGCTGAGGCTTCATAATACAGTCATAAGCAGCATTCTTGCCTGCTGCAAGTAAAATATATAGTTATGTAAGAACTTACCATAACAGTAGATCTCCGAGAGGATCTCTTGCAGCAGGCCACACCTATGAAACTATAGCCACCAGGCACTAGGACCAAAAAGAAACTTTTCTAGCTAGCAGTCTACCAGGGGGCCACCCGCCCCATTGTCAGGCGCCGATGTCACCGCATATTATAACAGTGGGCAGCCCCCACACCCTCCTCAGTTCTCCCACCACAGACCATAAGCAGAAGAGTCCTGCAGAGGAACTGAGGAGGGACCAAAGGTTCCTGCAAAAGAAGTGATAGAGAGGAGTTGCAGACACAGGAGAGCCTCACAGGCTCAGGGGTAAGGAGGAAGGGACAGCATGGCCTGCTGCAAAAGATCCTCTTGCAGATCTACTGTTATGGTAAGTCCTACATAATTGTACTATATGACTTCGGGGGTATCTCCTGCAGCAGGCCATACCTATGGAATGAGTCCCAAGCAATTCTGACATCAAAAAATGCAGTCCGGGCAGTAGGAAACCAAAAGCCTAAGTAAGTAGGCCCTGTAGAATAGCTAGGCTGAATTTGGCCCTATACCTAGAGGCAATGTCCAGCCTGTAGTGCATGGTAAAGGTGTGGACAGTACTCCAAGTGGTAGCATAACAAATCTGTGCCACTGACACATTCCTGAAAAAGGTAGTAGAGGTGGCCATGCCTCTGGTGGAATGGCCATAAACAATGCCAGGAAGGTCCTTACCACACTTCCTGTAGCAATAAGCGATATAGTCGGCAAACCGTTTGTACGAACACTGTTTTGAAAAAGAGACACCCTCTTTCCCAGGGGCAAAAGAAACAACCATTTGGACTTTCTACAGTCCTTCATATGATGGGTATAGTAATGCAGAATTCTATGCACATCTGAAGCATGGAGCAATGCTTCCCCTGGATTGGCATTTATTTATTTATTTAATTTATTTATATAAGAGTTTAACCAGGCAGGCATACTGAGTGGAGAAACCACTCGTTTCCAGATGCGGCCTGGGGGAAATAGGGTGCAGGGACACATAGGATGAATTACATACATTACAGGTTTACCAGTGATACAGAGTATCTTGATTTAAAGTAAATTCAGACACCAACTTAGGAAGAAACTTCGGATTCATACGCAAAGACACCCTGTCTTTGTGGAAAACCAAATAAGGCTGCTCGCTCATGAGCGCCTGTGACTCTGAAATTCTTTGAGCAGAAGTAATATCAACTAAAAATAATGCTTTCCATGACAGAAAGCATAGTTCACATGTCGTGGTCATCTCAAAAGCCAAAGTAAGTTTTTCCAACACAAAATTCAAGTCCCAGGGTAGGACTGGATTATGGATAGGAGGCTTCAGGGGAAGAATGCCTTTCAGAAATGTATGGAACACCTCCTGTTGTGCCACCACATGTCTATTAATAGGCACATGAAAGGTGGTGATGGCAGACAACCACCTTAAAAGAGGAGTACATCAGACCAGAGTCTGAAAGGGACAGCAAATACTCCAGAATCTGATTCACTGGACAAGTGAAGGGATCCAGCTGATGTGAAGCAGCCCACAGTGCAAAGTGTTTCCACTTCATAGAATAGGTGGTCCTAGTGCAAAGCTTCCTAGTGGCCACTAGGACATCAGTCACCCTGGGTGACACCCTGAACTGAGCCATGCCTACATCCTCAGGAGCCAGGCATGAAGATCCAGTGATTTGCAGTCTGGATGGACCAGGGTGCCCCGGTTCTGGGAGATCAAGCCAGTGCACAAAAGAAGAGGAACTGGGGGTTCCACTATCAGCTGATGCAGTAAGAGGAACCAGATCCGATGAGGTTGGAAGGGAGGCTATGAGAATCATTGTGGCCACTTCCATCTGGAGCTTGATCAGAACCCTCTAAAGCAGGGGTAAGGGAGGAAATGCCTTCAGAAACCTCCCTTTCCATGAGAGGATAATGCGTCTCATCAGAAAACTCCAGGCCCTGGAATGAGTGAGCAAAAATGCAGCACTGTTGTGTTGAGTGGGGATGCAAAAAGGTCCAACTCTGGGTGACCCCACTTGTCAAACAGTTCTTCTATGACTGAGGCAAGCAGCTCCTACTCATGTGTCTGTGACTGTGACTGGCTTAGGTTGTCTTCCAGGACATTTTGGGTACCGGGAACATGGATGGCCGACAGTTCTAGACCATGTTCCAGAGCCCAGTACCAAACTATCATAGTCTCCCAACAGAGAGGGTATGAGTGAGTACCCCCCGTTTGTTGATGTAGTGAACTACACTGATGTCTGTCTGCTCTAACAGAAGACCTGGAAACAGCTGAGTCTAGAAGGCTTGCAGGGCATAAACAGCTGCTCTCACTTCTAGAACGCTGATGTTGAGCGAGGACTCCAGAACGGACCATATCCCCTGGGTTTGGTTGGGTCCCAGATGGGCCTCCACCCCATCCCTGAACCATTTGTGGTGAGAATGAGGAAGGGACCCTCTCCCTTTAACAGATGGCTAGGTTCCATCCACTAAAGGAGAACCTTTTTCACTGGAGAGGAGACCAAGACCTGCTGTTCTAGGTAGTCCGTACGCTGGTTCTGCATAGTCTTGTGAGAGGCACTGTGGTGATAGCTGCAGCACATCAGGCTCAGGAGCCGAAGGAAGGTTCTGGCTTAAACATATCAGCTGTTGTATAACAGGTGGGCCTGGGCTATCAGGCCCTCTGTCCTGTCCTGGGGCTGGAAAACCATTCCTTGAGCCATGTCCCAAGACCGCTCCCATGTACTGAAGACATTGGCATGGGATCAGAACCAACCTGGACAGGTTCACAGTCATCCCCAGCTCCTGAAATAGGCAGGTAATATGTTCCAGGGTCTGGAGCAGGTGATCCCTGGGCAGGGCCTTGAGGAGCCACTCATCCAGGTAGGAGAAGACATAAAGACCCTCCCACATGAGGGCAGCTGCCACCAATGCTAAACATTTGCTAAATACCCGAGGGGCCGAGGACAAATGAAAGGGCAAGGCCCTGAATTGGAAGTGTTCCCCCTGGAACTGAAACCTCAGGTACTCTCTCTGGAAGGCACGGACCTTGATATGTAGGTAGGTATCTTTCATATTGAGGGAGCAAATCCAGTTCCCCCTGGTGCAGAAGGGGCAGCAAACCCTGAAGTGTCACCATCCAAAACTTCTTGTACTGCATAACCAGATTGAGCTCTTGGAGATCTAGGATAGGCCTAAGACCCCCTGTGCATTTGGGGACCAGAAAGAAATTAGAATAGAACCCCCTGCCCTGCTGATTCATTGTTACAGGTTCTACTGCCTTCTTTAGCAGCAGAAATCAGATTTCCTCCCACAGCACCGGTACTTGGCCTGGGGGGTTAAATGACAGACCCAGACGTTTTTCTGGAGGCCATTCTAGGAGTTCCAGAATGTAGCCATGCTCTGTGAACTGTTAACACCCAACCATCATTGGTTATCTCCCGCCACCTGTTCAGGTGTAATGAGAAGCAACCCCAATGACTGCTTACAGATTTATCATAGTGGGGATCAGGAAAAGGAGTCAGGCTGAGGTGGAGGAGGCCGCAGCTATGGCTGTACTACTGCCTCTGGGGGCCTTGTGGGCAGCGGAAGTAGGCAATGAGGCAGACACCTGATGCTTGCTCTGAGGTCTGGTGGAGAGTCTGGACTTGTTGGTCACCCTGCAAAAGGGCACACATTGTCCACTCTTAACTTGAGTGTGGTACATGAAGTGGACAAATCGAAGGATACATTCAGAGGCCTGTAGGGCTTCAAGGATCTGTTGCACATCAGCTTCAAATAATTTGTATCCCCTGAAGGTGGCAATCATGATAGATAAATGTCCTGTGTAAACCCCAACACTTTAAGTCAAGACTGCCGGTGTAGGCAGACACCAGCTGTGACCACCCTGGCCAAAGCATCAGATGCGTCACAGATCGAGCGAAGGAGATGCTGACCAACATCAGCTCCTGACTGACGGGACTGCAAGAGCTGCTGTTTCCACAGGTTGTTGGGAAGAGAAATGGCCAATTCCTTGGCTTGATCCAAACTAAGATTTTGGAACTGGACCATATGCACCATGTAGTTTAGGATCCAGATGGCCAAGGTGGCTGAGGCAAAGGTCCTCTTGCCCAATAAGTCTAATCTCCAGGATTCTTTGTTCAGGGGGAGTGAACTTAGATGTTCTGGCCTTTTGATGTGGTCATGGGCCGCATTAATGACCATCGAGTTAGCCTGTACCTGCTCTGTGAAGAATGGCTTCCCCGCTGGGGTGTGATAAAGTTTGTCTACCTTCCTCGGCATGGCAAGGACCAGGTTAGGGTGATGGTAAGCCACCATGGTAGCATCCTCAAAGGGTTCAATCAGAGGAGGAACCACTGGGGGGGCATTGGGGAGATGTAGGTTGGTCACCGACGTCTGCTGGGGTCTTACTCTTTCATGTCAAAACCCATCGCTACCTGCACCTGGTGGAGGACCACCATGAATGACAGATCGTCTGGTGGGGAGACCGCGGAATGTATTTCAGGGTCTCCTCCCCAACCGACAACACCGTGGAGGTAGAGTGAGAGGGGGTGGCCTTCCCTTCTTAGTCTTCATCCCCATCCTCATCAGGGAGTTAAAAGTCTGGGTGATAGTCATCCCCTTCTCCTAATGGCTAGAGGAGGTGTGGGGGGGTCCGGCCATGAGGGAACCAGTGTGGGTCCACTGGAGATGTAGGAGTGGGGATCAGCATCAGGGGTTCCCTAGGGGGCGGGTCCATCAGGGGACCCAGGTGGGCCTGCCTGAAGTCCCATATGGAGAACAGTAAAGAAGGAAAGTCTGTGACTTGTGTTGGGTAGTCAGATGGTGCCGACTGAGGAGCGATGGGTGTAGGCATCAGTGGTGAAGCCAGGGACAAAGACTGGATAGATCCAGACCCTAAGGAGAAGTCCCTGGCTGCAATCCCCCTATGGGATGGTGAAGAGGGTCAGGAGATAATCTGGGGCAATGCCAGGGAAGGCAGCAGTTCCAAGGCCTGGGGGCCTGATGTCACAGTGGCAGATGGCAACCAGGTAGTCACAGAAGACCCAGAGGCTGCTAAGGCCATGCCGGTCAAAGACAGACTGGCAGAGCCTCTTGACTACAAGCCTGCTGAAAATAAGGGCTGGAACAGCAGGTGCTGGGGGCCAGGAGTAAGCCCAGCCCCAAAAGACCTCCACCCACCAGAGTAAGGTTGGCCAGAGGCGCTGTCAATGGTAGCCCTGTAGAAGATAGGATGTGCAAGGCAGACATCGCCACCCCCAAAGCGGGGAACGGTCCCACTGCGGTCGCCGAGCAATGCAGGGACTGGGAGCAGAAGGGAGAGGACCAAGGTTTGTTGCGGTCCTTGTCCCTGTGTTTGTTTGCCTGAGGATTTATCTGGGAATTTCGATGACTGGGAGTCCAAGGATAAGGCCAGGGAGACTGAGGTGCCCTTGGCCCGCAACTCCTTCTCCATGCTGAGGACCTCTTGCTGGAGCAGAAAGTTTTCCAAGGTCCACTGGGGGTGGGTTGCCTGGTTAAAGCTGCGGCATATTGAGCTGGCATCAACGTTGTGGCCTGGGCCTAGGTAGAGAACACAGGCAGTGTGGTTGTCTTTCTCTAGGAGTTGCTTTCCACAGGCGCACTTAGTCATACGGTCAGAAGACAAAGAAGGTGGACATAAATGAAAATCACTGATCAGTAATTAAAAACTGAGGGAAAAAAAGAAAAAGAAATTAATAAACAGAGGAAAGAGTAAGTATTCCAAACAACAATTAGGGGCCAGAAATAAGACATGATGGGAGTGGTGCAGTGCAGTGGCTGTGGAGCAGCAGTCTTCCGGGAGACGTTCTGGAGAATGCAGTGTTGTCCCATCTGCAGGCACCTCTCTGGGCTGAGGGAGGAGGTTGCTCATCTCCAGGCTGAGTTGGCCAGGATTTGTGGGACCTCCTCTCCCACCCAGGGACCACCAGGATCACTGCCGTTGCCTCAGAGGTTGCCAAGAAAGAGGAGCGGTTGGACCACAGTGGGCTCAGGGAGGGTGAGAGTGGTGGAACAGAGGCGCAACCCTCCAGTTGTACCTCTCCACAATTTCTATGCTTTTCTGGAAAAGTGGGATTCCTCTATGGAGTCACCCACAGTGGAGACCAAGGAGGATGCTGGGAACCTCCACAAAGGAGACCCACAGCAGGGTGGCATGGGACCCCACAGGGGAAGGAAACAACTCCTGATGGGGGACTCCATTGTTACAAAGGTAGAACTGGGGCAGGAAGGGGAGAGGGAGGTAAGGTGCCAGCCTGGCGCCATGGCTTGGAAGGACAGGGAGCGAATCCTCAGGATCGCAGGAGCAGCTGCACAGGGGAGGGAGTTGGATGTCACTGTCCACCTAGAGACAAATGACCTGGCTAAGAAAGGGATTAGAGCAGTACAAGAAGTGTTTGTGGAGATGGGGAGAGGCTGTAGACAAATAGCACGCACAGTAACCTTCTCGGAGGTGTTGCCTGTCTATGGCATGGGTGAGGCTAGGGTGCTCCATACCATGGGATTCAATCAGTGGTTGAAACACTGGTGCACAGCTCAGGGATTTGGCTTTATTGGGGACTGGAGGTCCACCTGGAGGGATGCAGGCCTATACTGGCGTGATGGTCTGCATCTGTCCAGGAGGGGAACCAGGATCCTAGGTGATAGGTTTAAATGCTTCATTGGCAAGCATTTAAACTAGCCAAGGGGGGAGGCACTGGAGAGGAGCAGGGAAATCCTAGCCCCCCCAAAAAAATCAGGATACTAGGTGAGGTAGACACCAACATAGAGATGTCGATAGGGAGAAGCGCAGGGGTATATGGAGAAAGTGACAAACGCAATAAGGACAAGGATGGGGCAAAAAGAGGTAAGGCCATTAAGAAATGGAGGGTAATGAGTACCAATGCCCGTAGTCTGGGCAACAAGCTCCCTGAACTGGTGGCCTTGATGGAAGAGGGATACCTGGATATTATAGCAGTCACAGAAACACGGTACACAGAGAACCATGACTGGGATGTTAATATACTAGGTTACACAACCTACAGGAGAGACAGAGAGGGGGGAAGTTGGGGCAGAGTAGCTCTCTATGTAAGGGAAGGGATGAAATCAACTGAACAAAAGAGTAAACAGGGAGGAGAGGTGGCACTGTGGGTCACCTTAGAGACTGGAAATGGCACCACAATCCGCACAGGGGTTGTATACGGACCCCCATGTCAGGGGGAGGGAATGGACAAGGATATGATAGAAGGCATACTTAGGATGGCAGAGAAAGGGTAGATACTGTTGATGGGGGACTTTAATATGCCAGATGTTAACTGAAGCACCTTTACTGCAACCACATCAAAAAGCAGGGCCATTCTCGATGCCCTTCAGATGGCATTCCTCAGACAGCTAGTTTTGGAACCTACGCGTGAGAGAGCAATCTTAGACCTCATACTCTCAAATGAGGACAGTGAGAGGATCTCAGATCTAGAAGTGGGTAGCCATTTGGGAACAAGTGACCACCAAACAGTGTGGTTCATGATAAACTCAGCTACAGAGTCAAGCCATACAAAAGTGAGGGTTCTGGACTTCAGGAGGGCTGACTTTGGCAAGATGGGAGAGTACCTTAGAAAAGCACTAGCAAACAGGCTAGAAGGAGGGGTGGAGCAACAATGGGAAAATATCAAAACTGTCATCACAGAGGCAACAAGCCTTTGTGTGAAGCAAATAAACAAATCAAAATGAAAGAAAAAGCCACTATGGTTCTCAAAAGAGGTGGCGTGAAGGTTAGGAGAAAAAGATAGCATTTAGGAAGTATAAGGAAACACAGAAGGAGCAGGACAGAGAACTGTACCAGTTAAGGCAGAAGGAAGCAGGGAGGGTAGTCAGAATAGCAAAGGACCAAACTGAGGAAAAGATAGCCAACTCTGTTAAGAAGGGGGATAAAACCTTTTATAGGTATATCAGGGAGCGTAGAAAGACAAAGGGAGGGATAGTGAGGCTGAATAGAATGGACGGTGGGTGGGCAGAGAGGGACAGTGAAAAAGCAGGGATACTGAATGAATACTTCTGTTCAGTTTTCACAAAAGAGGAGGTGGGAGAGGTGCCTAATCCAATTAACAGAAGCACTCTGGATAGGTGGGTCAATCCCAGTGCTTTCACAGAAGGAAGGGTTCTGAAAGAACTCCTAAAACTGAAGGTGGACAAAGCAGTGGGGCCAGATGGAATTCACCCCAGAATTCTAAAATAAGCAGAGAACTAGTGACATCACTGACTACCCTTTTTAACAAATCATGGGAGGATGGTGTGGTACCTGAGGACTGGAGGAAGGCAGATGTGCTTCCCCTTCACAAAAGTGGGACCAAGACAGAGGCAAGAAACTACAGACCTGTCAGTTTGACCTCTGTGGTAGGGAAAGTGATGGAATCACATCTGAAGGAAAGAATTGTTGAGTACCTAGAGCCCAGTGGGACACAGAACCCAAGACAGCATGGGTTCACAGCAGAAAGGTCATGTCAGACAAATCTAATTGATTTCTTTGACTGGTTGACCAAAGTAGTAGACCAGGAAGGGGCTGTGGACATGGCCTACCTAGACATTAGCATGACATTTGACACAGCCTGACAAAAAAGATTAATAGTCAAATTAACCAGCCTGGGAGTGGGTCCCAGGGTGGTAGCCTGGGTAAAACATTGGTTGGACAACAGGACACAGAAAGTAATTTTAAATGGAATCCACTCTGAAGAAAGAGGGGTTACTAGTGGGGTACCGCAGGGTTCAGTACTGGGTCCAGTCCTTTTTAATGTCTTTATAAGTGACATTGCAGAGGGACTGGAAGAAAAAGTATGCCTGTTTGCAGATGACACAAAGATCTGCAACAGGGTTGATACACAAGGAGGTGTGGGAAGGATGAGAAGGGACTTGGCAAGGTTGGAGGAATGGTCAGAAATATGGCAGCTTGGATACAATGCAAAGACGTGCAAAATAATGCACCTGGGAAACAAAAACCCAGGGGAAGATTACACAGTGGGGGGGGGGAGGAAGTAATAGCAACAAAAATGGAAAGGGACCTGGGGGGTAATCATATCAGATGACCTTACGGTTGGCAAGCAATGTTAGAAGGTGGTAGGGAGGACTTGGGGGATACTGGGATATATAGGGAGAGGCATCACCAGTAGAAAACAGGAAGGTGTTATCCCCCTGTACAGACAGTTGGTGAGACCCCATCTGGAGTACTGTGTCCAGTTCTGGAGACCCCATCTCCACAAGGACAGAGACAGAATGGAGGCAGTTCAGAGGAGGGCAAATAAAATGGTGCAGGGTCTGCAAGAGAAGCCATATGAGGAGAGACTAAAGATGCTTAATATGAATACCCCTGAGGAAAAGAGGAAGAAGGGGGACACGATAGAAACGTTTAAGTACCTCAGTGGAATCAACAAAGTCCAAGAGGGTAGCATCTTTCAGAAAAAGGCATGTGCAAGAACAAGGGGACACAATTTGAGGATAGAGGGGGGACGGCTCAGGGGCAATGTGAGGAAGTATTTTTTCACAGAGAGGATGGTGGATGCATGGAACAGCCTTCTTGAGCAGGTTGTGGGGTCTAAAACTTTGGGAGAGTTCAAGAATGCATGGGACAGACATAAGGCAATTTTTGTGGGGGATAGGAAGAAATAGGCTGTTGGTTAAACAGGATCTGCAGCTTATCTTCTGGGTAGGGAAATGGACAGACTAGGTGGACCAAGCGGTCCTTATCTGCCATCAAAGTCTATGTTTCTATGAGGTGAGAAAACAAAAACTGAAGTAGAAAGAATGGTGGTCAACTGAAGCTGTGGCATTTTGAAAGGTCCGATGTGCATTGGCCAGTGATGTGAAAAGAACTGAGGAGGGTGCAGGGGCCGCCCACTATCATAGCATACAGTCACATTGGCGCCTGACATCATGGTGGGCAGTCCCCTGGTAGACTGCTAGCTAGAAAAGTTTCCATGTGGTCCTAGTGTCTGGCAGCTATAGTTCCATAGGTGTGGCCTGCTGCAAGACATACCCCCCAAAGTCAGTTCTACTGTTTCTATTTTACAAAGTTTTGGGAATTGACCTAAACATAATGATTAATTAAATATGTTTTACTAATAGGTAACACAGAATGTCAGCAGCAGCCTTGACCATTCTATAATCCAAGTTATCTATCCCTACCTGAGGTTGTGGGTTCATTTTGGAAATATATTTAAACACTTCAAATGGTGTAAGTACTCAAACAAAATGCTGGTGATTTTACGTCATTGTCTATGTTGCAAGTAATAAAGGTAGGGGCACTACTGATACTCTCAGGAATGTTCTTATCTAAATTTGGAAAAAAAAATGAATTAGATTCCTCAACTATTTTACTAGGATCAGTGCACTTTCTAGAGTCAGTGGTTAACAGGTTAGGGCTGAACCTATTGTTTTTACCTAACATTTCACTAATGATTTTCCAAATATCAGTAACATCCCTTCCTGCAAAGTCATCTTGCTTTTTTATTAAATAACCCTGTTTCAATTTACAAACAAGGGACTTACATTTATTATATAACTGCTTACATTCAAGCAGAACAGTGTCAGAAGAAGTTTTCCAAAATTCCCTCCATTTACTATCCAGTCACCTCATTAACAATCAACTGGGGAGTGACCCATTCCTGCCTAATACCTCTAATTCCACACTGGCATGAAGGTGCAAAAACATCACAAACCACATTAAGTGAACTACAAAACTGAGAACAAATGTCATCAATCAAGACCGAGAAATCTAAACATTACCAGTTTATCCTTTTTTTGTTCCAGTTTCCCCTTTTGAACTCGGACCCTCCCCGCCTGCTAAACCCATGCCCAGGCTTGCCCCCCCCGGGTGGGGCCACCGGGGGGGACACCACCCAGTGGACACTGTGGGCAAAGCCCTGACTTACCCCCCCCAGGGTTGGCCACGGAAGCAGGACCCTCCTCGGAGGATGTCAGAGGCAGTGGATGGCGGAGCGGGTCATCATGATGGGGGAGTGGGCTTTTTTCCAAATGCTTGATCTCTGGGGGCAGGGTCATGCAATGATGTTCAGCAGCCACCCTGCCCTCCGAAACATACTGGCCCTGGTCACAGCAGTACCCCCAGCCTCCGCTAGGGGTCTGTGATGCACGAGACACTCTTTCCCTCCCTCCCCCCGGAGAAGGAGAGCAGTCCTAGGACTCTCAATCCTTCTCCCCCAGCCAGCCCTATGACTCCTGGGTCCATTCCTGAACCCAGGCCATCCACATCGCAAGCAGAAATCCAACTGTTGTGCTGGCAGCCTGGCTCAGTTTATCCTTCTTACAGCTTCTCTGAATAATGGAATTTTTTTTTTTAATTCCCAGTTGTGATATATACGGGGGGACTGTTGTCATTTTTGCACGCCATAGACAAAGACTGCACAGTGGTCACTTAAGCTATCAGCTAAAACCCTTGAATGTCTCATTTTGTAAGTATCCAAGACCAAAATCCTGTTAATGGTAGTGGAACTCCTTTTCCTATAAGGTGCTTTGTAACAGGTCTCCATGGCTGGCAGGGGACTTGGGGGCAAGCTGGAAGCCAGAAGTGTCACATGGGGAGGGGCTGACTACTACAAAAGCCTGCATGGTGCAAGCACCACTCAGGAAAAATATTTTCAATAAACTAGCTTCCTAACATATCTCTGTTTTCTGGCCCCTGCCCTGTTCTTTTTGATTAGTGTTATCTCCCTTTGTCTGCACTATTCATGATCTTAAATCACTGTGCAAGTAAGGGAGTTTTCTTAATGACTCTCACCCTTTATTTTGGTTGAGAATCTAATTTTACCCATTACATTTTATGAGTATTAACATTAATTAGTTAATGACTTGTATTAACCTCTACTATTTAAAGTAAGAATTTTCTCACTCTTCCTGCTTGTGCAGTAACATTCATAGGTGGCAGTGGCTGATCTCCAGGCACAGCAAGTAGTAGGTGTGGCTTTTTCTTTACTTTCTAAATTGTTTTCCTTTTGATTACTATCATATCAAAGCTTGGCTTTTCCATACAGCCTGAGATTCTTTTTCTATTGGTCTGATAAGACCTGGTAGCAGCAGTCAGATTTCAGAGTAAATGACAAGTGAAGGTTTAAATCCTATGTAGTAGTCTTATTACACCTGCTTCCCATTTAATTATTTGTTGGACTTGTATGTCTTTTGGCAGCGGATGGATCTGGGAATCTGAGCAGAGGTATATGGATGCTACAGCTGTGTCTGGATGGACCTTGAAACAATAGTTTTTATACTAGACTGTAACTACATTTTTACCTAAAGTTTATTTTCATCATTCTTCAGCCTCATTACTTTTGCCTGAAAGTTCTGTGGACTTGATTCTGGAACTACAGAGTGTTAACAGATTATTCATCCTAAGCTTCAAGATCCCCAAATTGCTTGTATCTAAAATTTTATGGCACAGATCAACCTGTTGATGATTGGATGGTATTTGTAGCTATAAGGGATTCAGTAAGACTGTTCTTAAGAACACCTAAAAATGGCTCTACATGGTACATTTGGGATGCGCTTACATATTTATTGTTTTAATCTCTGATTATTTACTAGCTGGTGAAATTGGGAAGGAGAGAAGCAAAATATACATTGAATGGTATTCCCTTTTGTCTCAAGTGATGATTTAAATTTTATACAGACACATCTAATGGGTAGTAATAATAAAATTATCAGGTACAACATACACTATTCAGTACATAATCTCATTTTTGTGGCCTTAAATTGGATACCTACTTTAATTTGGTTATTTAGCAGTATACTACTGTCGGGTGATACTGAGGAGAATCCAAATCCTATCATTGTTCCTAATGGCCCTGAAGCTGGTTACTTCAATCCTGTGAAAGGAGGGTTTAAAGTTGTACATTTTGATACTTGAAGTGTAGCCTCAAAATTGCATGAAATTGAAACCTCGTTTTCCTACTACAAGCCGGACATCCTGGCAATCAGCTTGACCTGGCTTTGTCCTTCTATCCTGGGCAGTGAAGTAATAATTCCAAACTACTCTGTTTTTAGAAAGGACTGCCCAAAAGGTAGTGGGAGGAGTATTTGTTTATGCTAAGAATAATATGGTTATTGATGTACTTTATATCCCTGTCCCCCTGGATAGTAGCTTCGAATTTCTGACTATACAACTTGTTTGGTAATATCAAAAAGCTGCATCCATAATCCCCCTAAACAAAATCCAAAGGGTTTTGTAAATCTTATTTCTCATTTAGATCAATAGGAGCTATTTTAGGAGATTTTCTTTGCATTCACGCATCATGAGAGTAGTAGCACATTAAGGCCAGCGGCCTGCATGCCTTAGGAGATTTCAATTTAAATTGTTTTGGAAATGATGTCCTTAAATTTTAAAATGATTTATTTGATTTTGAACTTCAACAGATAACTGAAATGCCAACCTGTTTAAATCTGAAAACAAACGTACCCTGCTAGACTAGTTACTTATAAATAGGACAGAAAACATGAAACTGGATTTTAGAAGTTTGACGCAGGGCCCTCCATCAAGCCCTTGTGCCGACATGGCTGTTGTATTGATGATTTCTACAACTGCTCCCAATTTTACAGTCTTGGGTGCAGCTGCGACAATCAACCTGATTTACAGCAGCTTTCACCAAACCTCGGATACAAACTTCCTGTAAAGCAGTCCCAATTCAGATGCATAATACCATGAAAAGATTATCTCACAAGGTTATTTTCAATGGAAGGAATAGAAAATCCCTTTAGACTGTCGCAAGTCCGGTGCACCATACCTTTGGCAGACCCGGGGTTTACAGCAATTTCAACCATTCTAAAGTCCAGCTCATAGTCTCATCTGGTTTGCTGGCAAATTTTATCAGTGATCATCATCCCATTTTTAGAATCTGGAAAAATGGTTGTAAAAGTAAACCTCAAGTTTCTGGAGTTTAGGGACTATTCTTGATGAAATGTTACTGATTTTCTGAAACGTTTTGGAGAGGCTAATTGGTCATATCTAAAGTTGATACCTGACATCAATTGTGCCTTAGTCTTTTTTTTATAAATGAATTTACAAGAGTACCATATTTTACTGTTTTGAAGCCACCCCTGAATTAAAGCCATAGATGAAAAATAGTTTATTAATAGAAGCTGTGCCCAATTTGTAGCTGCGGCTTCTAAAGGGGGTTGCTTTGAAATGGTGGAAATCGGCAGCATAGTCAATGCATCCTCTATTGCCTACAAGACACTCACATAAGATCAGAACTAATGTAAGAACAGGAGTTGCAGTCACGGTAACTCAGCATACCAATCGGCGTTTGCCCAAAGCGGACCCCCAATTCAAAAAACACACCACACTGTTTTGCTATAAAAAAGGGCCGCAGCTCTTTTTACTTGATCAAAAGTTGTATACATTACATGGGACACAACATTTATAAAAACCTATTATGTACATTATAATTTACATATATGCACTTTATAAAATATCATATATACTGTACACCCAACACTTATACAGAAACATCGTTTTACATATGTACATTACGTATCCCATCCTGTAAGACCACTTGGGCAGCCCTAATGCATGTATTGCTGAAACCCCGGGTCCTTCATCTGCTTGTTTGAGGGGAACTCTAGCCCTTTTAGTCCAACAGACCCGTTGAGGGCTGTGCCTTTCCGCAAGACAGTCCCCCCCCCATCTTACCCAAATTTAGGGGTTCCTAGACCCTTGACAAGGAGCATGCCCATCGGGGCCTCACTCCCCATCTCGGAGTCTTGGATCCCAGTGTTTCAGTGCACACCCCAGCCTGGGTGCCTTCATCTCCCAATCTTCCAGGGCATACCCGTCCTAGGGTCATGCCTGTCCCCATTGACACCCAATTGCAGCTCTTATGTCCATCTTACCCAGGGTCAGCCATGAATTACTGCCACTTACATACGGTGCCAACACGTATCTCCCACTAATGCCCAAGGGATCTTACTCTTTCCAAACAGTACTGTTTCACAGAAATCGTTGATGGTATTGTTGAAAATGTCATTCCCTATATCCGATAAATGAAACCCATCCCAGCTATATAGGCCTTTATCCGATTTTGTGATCAGGAAATGCCTGATTACCTCCACGCCCATTGAATCCGTGAATTGGGACACCTCCCTATTCACGGACCTCCGTGCCTTATCCATGGCCCCTGCCTTTCGCTCCCCACGCCACTGCTGGCGTGGTATCATTCTAGTCCATGCTAGAATGGTGCGAGGCAACATCTGTTTTAAGTGGGACAAACCCCTCTTAATATCCCTAATTAATCTCGGTGTCCCCAGGATGACCAAGTCGTTCCCTCCCAGGTGAATAACCAGCACGACCGGTGGTTGACGATGTAGGCCCATTGTAACAATAGTTTTGCATAATGCACCCCAATTCATCCTGCCTTTTCCTGCCTATTTTATCACAGCTCGACTTCTTGGGATGCCCAGCTGTCTGGTGTAAGGCCATTTTTTCACCTTCGTGTATGCCTCCCTTATGTGCGAATGACCCACAATCCATATCTGATGGGTTGTTGTAGATGTGCCTGCAATACAAAGATAGAAACATGTGAGTATTCTCCCAATTTGTACTTCAATTACCACTTGTGCTGGGTTCCCCACCGTCACTTCCTGCTGGGTTGTGCTGAGGCCTAATGTACCCCATGTATGCTTTTGATGCCCACCTGCTGACCCCTTTTATCTGGTCCTCTTTTAACCTGCACCTGGCTGTCTCAGTGGCTGCTCCAATTCTGAATGAATGGGTGGTGTATGAGGTTGTTTTTTTTCCAGCCATCCATAAACCCTTTCTTAGGACAGCCGTGACCTGCCGCCTAGTGACCGCTTTTCCGTCCCCATGCACAAACAAATGCCCAGGTCCTATTGGACAACCCGCCACATACTCCTTCATTGCCGACCATGGGCAAATGTTCCCTGGTGGAGCCATAAACAGTGTTATAATAGCAGGGGGGGCCGCACTGGTTCATTTTTGATTTTTGCAGCTGAAGACACAGTCTGTCTTGCCAGATGATGAAATCACTAAACTGAAGATTGGTGTTCTGGCTCGGTGAGTTAGACTGTGGTACCAACTCTGAAACCTGGAAAGCCCCAAAAAATACACATATGTATAGGGCCCTGAAAAGCTTGGTTTCGTAACCCGAGCTGCAAGTGACTGACAGTGCTTTCAGGAGGCTGGACAGCTCAGGTAGTTCTATGGGCTTCCTCGTGTCCACCCTTTTCCCCGCGAGTCTAGACATGCCATGTATCATTTTTTTCATAATAAAACTACTGGTTGGGTCAAGGAAACCCTCTTACTTATGAAGAAAGGCGATGTCCACTAGTTGGAGGCATATCGCTGCTGGGGATTTTCCTATGCTCTCTAAGTGAAGGATGTAGTTTTGAACTTGTCTTTGGGTATTATGCAGTACCATGCTTATCTCGTGACCACAAAATTGCTGGAAAGACCCATAGCTACCTACATACTTCCTCCATGTCGAGGGGGCCACAGCGAGTTGTACCAGCTGCTGCAATCTTGGGTCCCAAGTCTCCAGACCGCTTCCGGTATTTGTGTGGGGAACTTGTCCGCCCACGGGGCTAACCGTCTGAAGTGCTCGAGCTGAAATCGAGACAGGACATCTGCTATAACATTTTCTTTTCTTGGCAAATGGCATGCCTTAAAAGATATGTTGTACTGTAGGCAGCATAACACAAAGACCCGCAAGACCTTCATCACCTCTTCAGAACGAGATGTCTGCGAGTTCAATATGTCTGCTACCGCCCTGTTGTCTGTGTGAAACAGCACTTTCTTATTCTGAATTTTGTGCCCCCACACCCTTACGGATACCATGATAGGGAACAATTCGAGAAGGGTGATGTTTTTAGTGAGCCCCCTTGATACCCAATCCTGTGGCCAGCATCCTGCGAACCATGCTCCTTGCCAGAATGCCCCAAAACCAGTGCCACCCGAAGCATCGGTTACCATGTGCAGATCTAGCAAATGGTCTGCCGGAGTTTGCCAGATGGTGATACCATTGAAGTCTTGTAAGAAAAGTTCCCAAACCTGTAAGTCCACTTTTATGCCCTGTGTTAATCTTATGTGATGGTATGGTTTTAGAGCCCCCCCCAGTGGCTGACACCATCTGCCTGAGGAATGGCCTGCCTGGGCAAATTGCCCGGCATGCAAAATTCAAGTGGCCTATAACAAATTGCAGCTGTTGTAGGGTCACCTTCTTTGCCCTTCCCATCTCCCCCAACAGTGTGCTCAAAAGTGCCACCTTGTCTTGCGGTAGCCGGGAAACCATAGCCTCGGAGTCTATTTCTATGCCCAGGTATGAGAGGCAGGTAGCAGGGCCCTCCGTTTTTTCCCATGCTAGCGGAACACCAAAATACCCCATTAATGAGGTGAACCCTTGCAGCATCTCAGCACACGTGGTTCCCCCCTGGGACCCACAAATAGGAAATCATCAAGATAGTGAACTATATGTACGTTATGTGTGTGTGTTCTCTGGTGGCCCACTCCAAGAAGGTTGAGAAAGCTTCGAAGGCTGAGCAGTTTATGGAGCATCCCATGGGCATAGCCTTATCCATATACCATTGGCCTCCCACTTTGAAGCTCAGTAAATCTTGGTCACTCGGATGTGCTGGTAGCATATGGAAAGAGGATTTGATGTCGCTTTTTGCCATCATTGCCCCACGGCCTAGTTCTTGTGTGTGGTGCAGTGCCACATCAAATGTTGTGTATTGCACTGTGCAATCCTCTGGGTTGATGAAGTCATTTACTGAATTGCCTTTTGGGTAGGACAGGTGATGAATGAGCCTGTATTCCCCTACTGCCTTCTTGGGGACCAGCCCTAATGGGGATATCCTGAGGTTGTACACGGGGGGGGGTAATCGAATGGTCCTGCCACCCTGCCCGTCTGTATTTCTTTAGTAATTTTCCTTTCCAGAATGTTGGGAAGTAAATTTGCCGACCTAAGATTGCGAGCTGTGGTTTTTACCCTTGGCCCTTTGTATGGTATCCTAAAACCATACTTGAAACCGTCATATATATATTTGGCTGTTGTTTTTTCCGGATAGCAGTCAAGCCAGGGGTCCATTCGGACTAACTGTACTGGTGAGTTAGCTAAACTTCCCAGACCCCTTTCCTTTTTCACGGCCTGCTCCCTCAATGTTCGATTTCTTGGCGGACTGTCGTGTGCATTCCGATAACCTGTGTTCTCCTCCGCAAAGCTTGCATATGTGCCCAAAAGAAACAAAAACATTTTCCTTTATTGTAGTCATAGCATGCCTTCCTACTTGCCCTCTTCCTCTGTTCCTTCCTGTACTCTCCCCCAGTTTGTCTGGCAATAACATGACCACTGTCAGTGTAAGTTACCACATTGGGCCGGCTACGCGTCATATAGCGGACCCACAGGTCTATGTGTGTGTTTTCCCATTTGAGATTGGGTTGCCTAGATAGTTTCAGATGAAACTGCTCATCATATTTTAACCATGCATATCCATCAAAGGACAGATGTGCAGATTTTATGGTGTCCCTGTATTTTAGCAGAGCAAGTAGCTTATCAGGGTGTTTCATCCCATAAACTGACATAAATATGTCAAAGGCTGCTGCCCAATTCTCAAATGTGAAAGGTACCTTCGGCCGCCGTGTCCTCTCTTGTTTATTCATTTTTCATCGCTCATTTCTGGGATTTCTCTATGCAATAATGCTATAAATTCCCCTTTCCAGATTTTTTCCCAGACAGCATCAGATAAGTGGTCCCCCAATGGGTCTTCCACCCCGGCATATGCCCAATGCTCTGGAGATGCTGATACTGTGCTGTTTGATTTTACCCCCATTGCCATATTGGTAGTGGTATCCATTCTAGAGGCTACCATCCCACACTCTTGAAGGCTTGGTGTCAAGCTTTCCTTGTTGGTTGGGGGGAGTTGAATTGCTGAAGGCCCTACACCTGTCCATACCTGAACAGCTGCCCCCTGTGCATTACCCCCTTCTACTGAGGCCCTTGGGAGACAATGGAGTGAGGAGGCTGGATCAAATGAGCCTGGCCCCCAGTGGTGATCTGCTGTCTGCCTCCCATGTGACTTAACAGGGATTCATCCTGTCCTGCCTCAGCAGATTCAGTCCACTGGTGTGCCCCACATCCATAGTTCTCCGCTGGCCCAGAGGCCCTGGCTATGCCTATAGAGGTACCCTCGCCAGTCTCATTGGTTGGAATTGCCCGAGGCCCCACGATGGAGTTGGTCATTCCACCCGGCTCGGTTGTTGGGAAACTGGGGCCAAAGGGGCCCCAAGGATTCATTGCTGACCAAGAGATGGGCATGTTACCTGGTCCCCCATACATAAATGGCCACATGAAGGGGTTGTGCTGCCATGTTTGATGCCCTGGCATCACCGGCCTGGGATTGAAACCTGGAGCCCCCTGGTGTCCTAAATGACTGCTTACCCTTTGACCCCCTTGTGATTTCTTCCCGACCGTTTTGTGACCACGGCCCCCAATCCTGTCTCCCATGTGCCTTGCCCTCTTCCGTTCCCGTTTTCTTACCTTTGTGGGCTCACGGCTATCACTGGATTGCTCCTCCTAGCTATCCGAATCAGACCACACTAAATCTATTGATACATCACTGTCCTGATCTCCCCCATACTCACCAATCTGTGGCTGTGCAACCGGTACCACTGGGGTTTTCTCCCTTCCTTTATTCTCTGTCCTGGGTTGGACCACGGATGTGTTCTCATCTGCTCTGCTCCGTTTTTCCTCTGTCCGCTTTTTTCCAGCCTCTGTCACTGGTTGGAACTTCCGCTTACTCTGCCTGCCCTGCCCCTTTTTAGCAATGGATTTTCTCTGAGCCACGGACTCCAACAATCGGGCTGATGGCTGGCTACGCCTGGGCTGCCGACTCTCATCCTGCACTGGTTCTTGTGGCCTATACTCTAATATGGTGGGAGGGTCTGCCACAGTTTGCTGCTGCCCACCTGGATGGGCAACTAGCAGTTTGGGTTCCAATCTGGACATGGTTGTCAGCCAATCTGACCCCCCAATGTCCTTTAGGCATTGCAGGGCCTCGCGGAATGCTTGGTCCTGCCCTTGTGCTGGGATAGCCTGTGCCACATATTGTGTCTGGCCTCCTAGCTCAGAAAGGTCTTGACCGGTACCCTGTGCCTTTGCAGAGAATTGGGGGGCCTGGCTGTCCAGAACCTGATTATTCTGAGGTTCGGACATTTTATCTAATGATCGTAAGGGGCAAAGCAGTGATCAGCAAGGCGATACCTATGAGACAAAAACATTAGTTATTAAAATTTCTCTCTCTCTCTTTCTTTCTTTCTTCTTTCTTCCCCCTCCCCTTTTTGGTATGCACAGTCCTCACCTGACTGTCTTTTCTCTATATCCCTCTTGCTACTGTTAATGACTCACAGTCCGGCAGTACTGACAGTGTTGAACCTCTGGAAGAAAAATCAACCCCCACACACCACCCTCAGTCTTTTCTGTAGACCCCTGTCCCACTCTGGGTGAGCAGGACCTTACTTTGGAAAACAATACTGTTCGACCCTGCTTCTGCCTTAAAATTCCTACTGACCCTCCAATAGTTCTCCTTCACAAAATGCTTTTTATATTAAACCATACACTGTGAGATCCTTCTGGTGAGAGGAAAAAAAATTTCTACTACTTTATATTTAAATTGCCATGACATAGGTCCCCTAATGAGTTAATTTCCCAACAGTGCATTTCATTGCTCCCACAATTTTCCCTTCAAGTACAGTAATGAACTCACCCTGCCACAGTTACTCCCCCCTACTCACTCTGCACAATACTGAACTGACCCCAAAAAAGCTATGCTTAATCCACATGAGTTCATGCAATGCTCAGTAAAAACCAGCTTGATACTACCGATAGGCCGAGAAAAGTGGATGTAACTGAGGGAAGAGAAGCCCTAGCCAAGAAGCTCACACCAGGTGGCGCCGAGCTCTACCCGCAAAAAGGCCGCCCCAACCCCCCAGTAGGGCCACAGGAACTCCCAGCACTCACAAGGGAGCAAGAAAGCATGGCAGCATAGAAAAGGCCGAGCTCCAGAGAAACACGAACTCCAGTAGCCCAATGGCACAAGGCAACACAGAACGATTGCACAGCCACAACAAAATTACCAGCCCAACCTAACAAAAATAAAAAAAATTTACAACTTTATATTTAAGTCAGTTCACAACAGTGCATTTTAATTACTCCCACAATTTTTCTTCAAATGCAGTAAAGAACTCATCCTGCTATGGATACTCCCCCATACTCACTCTGCACAATACTCTACTGACCCCAAGGATGCTAAGCTTATTCCACATGAGCTCCTGAATACTCAGAAAATACCCCTAGATCCTACCAAAAGGCAGAGCAAAGAGTATCTGAGGGGAGAAAAGCCCTAGCCAAGAAGCTCCCACACGTGGAGCCGAGTACGACCCGCAGAAAGCTGCCCTCCACCCCCCAGCAGGGACACCAGAACTCCCAGACCCCAATGGAGCAAGAAAGCATGGCAGCCTTGAGAAGGCCGAGATCCAGAGGGACCACGAACGCCAGGAGCCAAACGGCACCAGGAAACACAGAACGACTGCATTAACACACCAAAATGACCAGCCGAACCTCTAAAAAAAAAAAAAAACACCCATGCAGGCAGGAGAGCCAGATATGTAAATGCCCCAGGAAGCTAGAATGAGGATTGGGGAGGGAGGGAAGCACCTGGGCCAAAAAAAGGAACAGAGGAAAAGCCACGTGGAAAGGCTGAGATGGCGTGGGGGGGAGGAGACAACAAAGCCCTTGCCCTGACTATTGACGCAGCAGGGCTACACGGTGAAAACTAGCACAGCCAAAGGATGCTGGAGGAAAGAACGAGGCAGCCCTAGTAAGAAAAACTGCCCCAACCACAAAAAAGATGACTTTAAACATAGGGGTATTAGGGGATAACAAGAAAGTCGGCGTCCTTCCGAGAGCCCCTTCAACCAGACGCCCTTTACCACCATGCGATACAAGGGATGGGAGAAAAACCATGAGCATTACATTTTTTGCAGAGCTGGCCCCTGAAAGTCACTGGAATGGGCTCACTTGATCTAACTGGCAAATTTCCCAGCAAGCTAAAAATGAAAGACTTACCTCAGGAGCCAGGAAAATATGGAACACAGCTGAAAGCTGAATAATGAAAAGCCGGAGATTGATGAGATAACTGAAATGCTGGCGAGGGTAAAAGCAAAGTGAACTGAAAAGGCCGCTTGAAGCAGGCAAACCCAAAGTGGATGAAAACTTATTTTGCTGAGGAGCTGTTCCAGGAGGGCGAGATCCCCGGGACAGCTCCTTAAATATTCATGCCCTGACCCTCCCTATAGGGAGGGTCTGTTCCAGCCCTCTCCGAGGAGATCCTCAGATTGGGCTCTTTGCTCAGGGAGGCCGCCTCCTCCTTGATGGTGGGCGACCCTCCTTGCCCCACCCTCTTGGGGGCCGTCGGCAATCTGCCCCCCCGGTGAGAGGCAGGTGGGGCTATTTTCCAGATGACATGGATTACATGGTCAGTTAGCATGTCATATAACTTCCCTGTCAGTCTTTCCTGTCTCTTAGCCTGTAGTTCTATTTATTTATATATATTTGTTATTAAGTTATTAAACTGAGAGTTAGTAGTTTTTGTCCCAGAGTCCACATGAGTTTACCAGTAAGTTTTAGTTGAGCAACTGGAGCAGACTGAGGTAGAGAAGGGACGATTAGCAGACTGAGGAAATTGGGGGTCAAGATCAGCATTGTTGAGCTACGGGTGTAATGAAGTAATGCACAGAACCGCATGGTTCCTGTCTGCAGCCCCCTTCCCCCCCATGCACTGCAGTGCAGGGGGCAGATCACAGGAGACAGGCAGGTATCCAATCGGATGCCCGGCCTGAACCCCGTTAAATATATATAGACAGGTAAAAAATAAATTAAACTTACAAAGGCAAATTTCTTTAAAAAATAACAATCAGAACATTTGTCTAACCCTAAAAAATGTGTGTATGGGGGGTCAACAAAATCTTTGTTAATGAAAGGAAACATTTACTTGCCCAGATAACATTGCTAATGAATTCAACACAATATTCAGTAACTTGGATGGTTATCGGGTTGGACTTGGTGGTATTACACCTGACCTCCTAGCCAATCAGGAGCTGATTGATCACGAGCTGAAAAGACTGTTTCTGTCTAAGGGCTGTGAATAAACAGGAAGTGTGAAATCTCTTAAAGAAATAGAAACCTGATAAAGCTAGTGGCTACAATGCCTTATTTCCTAAGCTACTGGCACTGCTGGCATCTTAAATAGCATATCTAGTTAGTATTACATATAACATATCCTTGGACAGGTGCCAAAATTGTGGAAACAGTCATATATTAATGCAGTACATAAAGCAGGTTCTTTGTCAGATTTCTATAATTATCATCCTATTTCCATATTGCCCTCTCTCTCTCCTATGAACCTTCCCCCCACCCCCGCTTGGGCCTCCCCTTTAATTGAGGCTATTTGTGAGTCCATTTGAGGTCTGTTTTTGAACCCTACTAGCATTATCTCCTTCCCCAATAGGCATTGCACAGTTTATTGTATTCACTCATGATTGTCCACGTATCATTGTATTATACCATGTTGCTAATATATTTGTTTACCACATTGCTACTTCATCTGTAATATTGTCTATGTAACCACATTCTTATGTTTTGTAACTTTGTTCCTTCTGTACTCCCCTGCCCAGGTCATACCTGGAAACAACCCTTGGCTTAATGTGCCTTTCCCAATTACCCATTTTTAAATAAATAAATAAATATTGTTTGCATTGTCCAAAATTAAAGAAAAAAAGAATACAATCAATGTATTGATTATATTACAAAGTTTGACCTTATTGCTAAAAGTCAGCATGGTTTTAGAAGGGGATAAGGAACTGAGACTACCTTGGTAATGTTCACGACAGCAGCATATGTGCAGTGGAAGTTGGCTGCCTTACTGGTGCTGCATTTGTAGACCTAACCAAGGTATTTAATTTAGCTGATCATTCTCAAGTGTTAAAACATCTTGAGTTTTTGGGGGAGGAAAATTCTGCTTTAATATGGTTTGGTGACTACCTACACAACAGGCATCAAAGGGTTAAATTTGGATTTTCTATTTTGTCACACAAGTCAGTCCAGATGTGGTGTCCCTTAAGGCTCCATACTGGGCCTTTTATTATTTTCTTTATCTATTGATCCTATAACAAGTGTCACCTGTGTTTGCAAGCTTCTTCTCTATGTGGATCATACAGTAGTTTTTCTATAGGTGAGATTAATTCTACTCTCACAAATTAATTTGGTGCAGTACAGAAATGACTGATGTGAAATAATCTGGTATTAAATAAGTCAAAGAACAAGGTTATGTTATTTGGAACTGCCCCAAAAGTTAAAAACTATGGGAGGGGGGGCTTCTTGCTCTGGATGGCACTCCCCTGGATTGTGTAGATTCTTTCAAATATCTTGGGATTATTTTACATCCTGTTTTGAATTATGATCTTCATCTGAACAAACTCACTTCCAAAATTCACTATGAAATTGTCACTCCTTTCAGAATATGGAATTTTTTATTGAATGAAACTTGTCTTACCATCACTTATCAAAATCCATTACCCTTGTTAAACTATGCCTCAATTACGACTGACTGCCTCCTCAAATGTCTTAGCTAGAAAAGAAATATTGCACCAGAAAACTGGAAGGTTTGCCTTACTGACTCCCGATCAAACCCACCCTTATGATATACTGGGTAGCCTTAACCAGCTCTCAGTCAAAAACTATAAATTAGTTCTATCATATTTTGTTTACAAAATTAAAAGTTCTGGGGTTCCTAGTTGCTTAAACAATTTGTTGGTAAATTATGATCCCAGTTATGATTCATGCTCCTCATCTGATAGTCTGTTACTATTACCACTAGTACGTAATGCAGTTGGACAATGGATATTTGCTTATTGTGCTTTTTCAATTTGGAATGCATTACCAACATACTTCAATGATTGCCTACATATAACTCTTTTTCCTCTGTTGTATTACATTTTAGAAAGCTTAATGTCTGTACTTCTAATAATTAGCATTATTAGTACTGTATTGTCCCATATGTAATTGACATTGAGGATATTTTCTTGTAATATACAATGTCTGTACGTACCTATGATGACCTCAGGTAGTACATGAAAAAGGAATGCATATTTCAGAGTGCCTACTGAATATCAAAATAAATAAATGAAGGATATCCCCTTGTTTACAGTGGCGGGGAACACTGCTCTAAGTTCCTGTACAATACTGAAACCTTCTCTCACCTGTTTCACAGTGCATGGCAGAATATCCAGTTTTGTAGGTACATGAAAAAGCCTTTCCTAAGTTTATATAGTTAGTCTCTTTAAAATGACGGCTGCTCAGACATTCACGGACATCTGCAAACCCAAACAAATATGACAATGGGTAGTATTTCCAAAAGGATATGCCCAAGATGTGGCTGCCCCCATTTTCAAAGCAGAAATACATCCAACCTAGAAAACCTATTAGCTGGCGCCTAACAGGATCCAAAGTTTGTGTCCAAAAACAAACACAAGTGCATCCAAACTGGATGCAACTTGCAATTGCATCCCTTTTCTGCCACAAATTGTGACTTTTGTTGTAAATGGATGGAGCTTCTGAAAACAGCAGCAGGACTGCCTGGATGCCTGTAGGTGGACACAGACACAGGTGCAGCATCCATCTGTACCTGCATCCAACCCCTTTGAATCCCTACAATTTGTTTTCTATGAACCTCAAAATTCTTCTTCTTCTTTGGAATCCTAGACAACTATAAATAATGGACTTTACGATGCTGGCCACTGTAGCTTTAACTATGAATAATGTCCATTAGGATGGTGGCCACTGTAACTCTGGCTACCAATAGAACGGTTAAACATCACGCAAAATCTGGGAACGTGGTTCTTAGCAAATACAGGACTTCTATGGAAATCAGACTGATGATATATTAAAGATATTGTTACCATCATTTTAACATATTTAGCTGAGAGCAAAAAGGCAGTTTTCAGTGTCAACAATGCTGCCATTTCGGCAGTTAGCCAGAAATAAGAAGCACTGTCTCCAAACCCAACATTTCATGTGACTTCTCAGAACTGTGTTTTGTAACAAATGCTTGCAGTACATGGTGTTGAAAGTTTATGCCATCTGCATCTGTGCCTGACCATTGTACATGATCCCTAGCCAGTATTTTGCAGGTTGCAGGGTGCTTTGTAGTAAATCACGATGGGGGGGGGGGGTTTGTACTTGCTTCCAAAAAAAATTATACATGCATCATTTTGCCATAAAGTGCTGATTTTTCAGATGTAACTGTATCCAAGAAGCAGACGCTGCTGGGCAATCCAAAAGATGGCCTACCAGAGTGGATGTACTGTAAGTCTGTTAACAATATGGAGGATGGATCTGAAGCAGATCTGTTCTGACAAGTCTCACCTCATGTTTACACAGCACCATTATCTCTGTATTTTATCCACAGCTATTAGCCATGATGCTACTTGTTACTGCATTTTATACCTGAAAATGCCAGAGGGTACTCATACTAAAATGAACATAGTCTATGTGACTGCTCAGATACTGTTTTACAGTCTGAATCACTAGCTGTGGATAGCTCAGGTATCCAAGTGGCCAGACAAGGATAACTGATAATTTCCCAAGATAGTAGTATTTTATATGGACCATGACTCAGCTACTGTACCTCATTATCTGCACCTAAGAAATCAATCTTGCCCTAATATTGTTATTATTTAATGTATCCTGTTGATGCCAAGGATTATGCAAGCATCACAAATGTGTTGTGTCAAGTCAGGTTCACTAGCTGTTGAGCAGAGTTTGATTCTAATAAGGCTTGCAGCCCGAAGACAATTTCCTGCTTAGGAACATTAGCAACTGCTCATTCAAACAACATGAAGTCTTGCTGTATTCTGACATTATGCAGTTAGCCCCAGCACTTGAACTGCTCTGGAGAGGAAAGAGTTAACTCTATGCCAGAGCATAGAACGTTGAGCTCGAGCTCGGTTCAAACCTCTGTCTGCTGCACTTTGAAGTGTAACCGTCAGATTCTTTACTCTGCCTAACTGAACAGTCGCTCAGGAGATCTCTCCATCGCTTTCAGTTTAGTACAGTAAAAAAATTTCATTTTTAAATCGCTATTTTCTTATTTTACTTCAGTTCAGATCCCTGTCTGCAGTATAGTGAGTGCTTGGATAGTGGACTGAGTGCGATTTGTGTGTGGAAATTGTAAAGAAGCTGGTTTTTCAATTGGTTCGGCTAAACTAATTGTCTGGTTTACTTCTTTCTAAGTTTTTTCTTTTACTGTTTTATCGGTTCTAAAAAAAACGTATTTCAGACTTTTTTCAAATACCTGTAACATGGTTAGGAACTGATAAGGGGGTCTTGCCTGGCTTTTGCCAAGTAAAGGGTAAGTGTTAGGATGGCTATGTCTTGGAAACCCAAAAGAAAAACCAGGCCCACTGGATTTCAACACTACAGTGAGTGTGGGGAGGCCTTTGCTAAGGCTGATCCCCACACCATCTTGATTCAGACTGCCAAATTTGTAAAAATTTTCCTAAGGCCACCTTAAATAAAAGATTGGGAAGGTTTAGGTAAAAGGAAGCCGAGAAGTCAGCTGACTCAGATGACCAGCCCGGTTTGGTTCCAACCAAACCTGAGGGAGTACCCACTAACCTGCATGAGACTCCCTCAGA
The DNA here is from genome assembly GCA_016271365.2 of Neoceratodus forsteri. NCBI lineage: Eukaryota > Metazoa > Chordata > Ceratodontiformes > Ceratodontidae > Neoceratodus > Neoceratodus forsteri. The sequence continues at coordinate 1,009,949,918 of CM028129.1, read as the reverse complement.
CAAAAGGAGAGCTGATCCTGAGGGGTTGGTTCTGGGAAAGAGAAAGGAGAAATTGGCTGGTTCAGATCCAGAACCACATCGTCCAACTGCCAAAGAAACTGCCAGGGCAATTAGTATTGTTGAATCGCTCCGTCCGGTTCTGACTGATCCGGCACCTCTCAGTAGGTGCTCGGTTCAGTCGGTTCCTCCGGTTCTGGATTATTCCCCAGAAGAGTATTATGAGCTAGATCTGGAGTAGGATGAAGACTTTGATGACAACGATGATGATGATGGTATTGAAGGTCTGGATGAGCCTATAGAACCGACATCTCCCCAGACAGGCCTTCTAGTATTTCCCCTCATAGGCTTTCTGAGTCCCCTTCACACTTTTTGTTTTACAAAAAGGTGGCAGAAACCCTCCAGCTCCCTCTGGTTGAAGCTGCTGTGGAGCAAGAGTAGCCTGACTTTGTGGAAATGAAGAACATCCCAGAGTCAAAAAGATTGTCTATTTCCCTCCATAAATCCCTGTGGAAACAGACACAAAGACTGCTTAAAACACCAAATTCTTTACCTCCTGTGGACAGACGAATGGACAAGAGGTACATACTGTCAGGCTCAGGTACGGAGTTCTTGTACCAGCAATGAAGCCATGTTGGGGTTGTGCAGGCTGCAGCCTGTGATAAGGCTAACATACCCTTGGCTTCACAACCCCCAGATAAAGACTCCAGGAAGCTTGATGCCATGGCTAAAAAACAGTACATGGCATCGTCCTTTGGACTCAGGCAGGCTAACTACATGGCCTACACAGCCAGATACCAGAAGTCCAGATTGGATACTGTTCTGGAACTGGCTAAATAGGCTTCCCCCCAGCTGGCCGATGAGCTGGAGGAGGTGGCTGCTATTGTGATAGAGGCATCTAAGATCCAGTTTCATGCTGCTGTGGACTCTAATGATGTATCATCACGAGTCATGGCTAGATCTGTGTCTCTTCGGAGACTGGCTTGGCTCAGATGTACTAGCCTCTCACAGGACACCTAGGCTAAGGCCATGGATTTCCCTGTGGTGGATAATTCTCTGTTTGGGGAGTAGACAGAGAATTATATGAAGAAAATGGATGAATTCAGGACCACTTATAGGAGTGCACAGGCCAAGGAAAGGCAGGCAACTCCTCAAAAGCAGCAATCTAGGGGCAGGCCTTTTCTACCAAGCACAGGCCTCCTCTCCTTTTTCTTACAGAGGGTTCTTCAGAGGGAGAGGCAGAAGGGGGATGAGCAGGGCTGCATCCTCCTCTCAGTCCAAGGCTCCTGCCAAGCAGACACTCTGATGTAACAGTCCGGGTCGACTCCCCCTTTCCAGTAGGAGGCAGGCTGGCTTACTACTTCCAGGCCTGGAAGTCTGTTAACTCAGACAAGTGGGTCCTGGAGGTAGTAAGTCAGGGACTGTCCCTCAGCTTCAAAAAAATTCCAAAGCTGAGGGTCAGGTCTTTTCCACCTGCAAATATCTCCGAAACCATTGCCCTAGAGGCAGAGGTTTCCTCTCTGCTGGCTCTAAGAGCCATAGAGAGAGTTTCTACTACACACGGGGCAAAGTTCCATACTCTAGATACTTTCTTACCCCAAAAAAGACAGGGAAGTGGTGGCCCATCCTAGATCTAAGACACTTAAGCAAGCACCTAGTAAAGCCAAAATTCAAAATGGTGACTCTGGGAATAATTCTTCCCTCTCTTAGGCCAGGGGGATTGGCTAGCCTCCTTGGACCTCAAGGATGCCTATTTTCACATTCCCATCAGGTGCTCCCACAAAAGGTACCTCAGGTTTGAACTGCCTTCAGGCCATTATCAGTTCAGAGCAATGCCCTTCAGCCTAACATCAGCACCAAGGGTGTTTACAAAATGCTTAGCAGTAGTAGTGGCCTTTCTAAGGAGACAAAACATTTCCATATTTCCATACCTGGATGACTGGCTCATTGTGGGGCAGTCTCCAGACCAATTCAAGACAAACCTGCAAGTGACCCAGCAATTGTTCACTTCTCTAGGGATTCCTCCTAAATCTTCCAAAGTCATTTCTTGAACCAGTGCAACTCTTGACCTTCATAGGGGTAGAGTTGGATACTGTCAAAGCAAGAGCCTTTCTCCCTCTGGTAAGGGCAAAGGCCCTTATAGACCTGGCTTCTTTGTTTCGCTTCCTGGTGTCTCGACCAGCAAGGCATTTTCTTCAACTCTTGAGCCACATGGCAACTTCCACTGCAGTGGTACAAGGGGCCAGATTTCAGATGAGGGACATCCAGTTCAACTTGAGGGCTTCTTGGTCTCAGAAAAAAGATCCTCTAACCAAACTAATTTCAGTGACTCAGACTCTGATTCAGGCTCTCCAGTGGTGGTTGGATCAGGACAACCATCAGACAATGAGTCCCATTCATCACTCAGTTGCATTCTGTGGTTCTAACCACAGATGCTTTTCTCCTGGGGTGGGGAGCTCACTTGGGAGTACTCACAGCACAGGGAGTGTGGTCCCTTCAGGAGTCTGTACTTCACATCAATCTTCTGGAGCTCAGGGCAGTGTACCTGACTCTACAAGCTTTCTTGGACTCAGTACAGAACAAAGTGGTTCAGGTCAGGACAGACACCACCATGTGGTACATCAACAAGCAGGGAGGCACTCGGTCAACAGCCTTGTCCACGGAAGCCATAACATTATGGTCCCTGGCTTATTCCCTACAGACATCTCTGGTAGCAGTCCACCTTCCATGGAAGAACAATGTGCTAGCAGATGCACTGGGTAGGATTTCTCAGGGCCATCATGTTGGCCCTAGCGTTAAAGGTGATTTTGTCAAGGTAGGGCACTCCAGAGATAGATTCCTTTGCAGCCCCAGACAATCACCAACTTCCTCTCTTCTGTTGCAGACCCCCAGTCTTGGGCTCAGTCCCCCTGGATGCTCTACTTCTGGATTGGGAGGGGACATTTCTATATGCCTTTCCTCTATTATTCAAGGTTCTGGTCAAGATAAGGTCACAATCTTGCAAAGTGATCCTGATTGCTCCAGACTGGGCCAGGCAGCCTTGGTATCCTCTGTTGCTGTCCCTAGCAGTCCATCTTCCTCTATCTCTTCCCAAGAATCACAATCTGTTAACGTCCTGTCAGGGGAGGATTTGGTACCCCAACCTTCAGTCTCTCAATCTCAAGGAATGGCTCTTGAAGAGCTAGAATATGCAAGCCTGCATTTGTCTCAGGGGGTTCTGGACATTCTCAAAGCCTCTCGAAAACCCGCCACCAGAAAAACTTATAACTCCAAATGGAAAAGATTCAGCATTTGGTGTTCCAATAAGCACATATCCCCCAGATTCTGCTGACTTGGCTACAGTTCTGGATAATATGGTTCATCTTAATGGCCTAGGCCTTAGACCAGCTATCCTGAAAGTACACTTGTCAGCTGTTTCTGCATTCCTGTCAGTGGTGAAGGTTTCCTCACTGTCATCTCATCCTGTTTTCTGTACATTCTTTAAAATATTGCTCCATACCAATCCTCCTTTTAAGGATCCTGCTTCTATTTGGGATCTTAATGTTTGCATTGCTCAGCTTATGTAACCACCCTTTGAGCCCTTGGCCTCAGCAGAACTTAAGTACTTGACTTGGAAAACTGTGTTCCTGGTAGATACTATCTCTGCCAGGTGTATCAGTGAATTACAAGCTCTGTCAGTGGAGCCTAATTTTATCTCATTCCATAGAGATAAGGTGGTCCTTAGAACCAACAGGAGGTTCTTACCCAAAGTGGTTTCATATTTTCATCTGAACCAGTCCATGTCTCTTCCTGTGTTCTACACTGATCATTTTTTCTTCAGGAGAGAGAAGATTACACAGTTTGGATGTTAAGAAGGCACTTAGCTACTACACTGAGTGTACTAAGGCACTTAGGCTTGACTGTCCTCAGTTGTTTCTCACTTATGGTGAAGTGGGAAAAGGTAAACCTGCTACTAAGAGAACTATTGCCAGGTGGATTGTCTCTTGTATACAATTCTGCTATGAAAAGCTAGGCAAAGTACCTCCTCAGGTCTGAGGGGTTCATTTGACTAGAGGTACAGCTGCTTCTATAGCTGCTGCCAGAGATATACCCTTACTAGAGATATGCAAAGCAGCCACCTGGAAAACAGTCCATACATTCACCAAGCATTACTCTCTGGATATCCAGGCTAGGAGCAATGCTAGGTTTGGTACAGCAGTACTACAGAGCCTATTCCCAAAATAGGTTCGATACCCTCCTCCATGGAGGTAATGCTTGGTAGTCTGCATAATGTCAGAACACAGCAAGACGTCATGTTGTTTGAAGAAAAAATGACTCACCTTAGTAATTGTATTTTTTCTATTGGAGTCTTGCTGTATTCTGACCTCCCTCCCTGCCTCCCCTCTCAGAATCTGTTTTTTGGGAAGTGGGCTGGCAGGTGTAGTGTTGCACCTCAGGGGTGCACTTGGCATGCTCCCCTATATAGAGAGGAGGAGTGGGTTAGGTTATATATTTTTCTATATTTATGTTTTGTTCACTACCTAGTTTTTGTTTTGGAGTTCTCGACTTGAGTCTTTTGGGGACCCAAAATATTTGGTTGCCTTTTGGCTATTAGAGTTTACAATTTCCACTTAGCAGGCGTAGTTAGTTAGTATTAGCTCATAAGAATCTGACGGTTACACTTCAAAGTGCAGCGGACAAAAGTTTTAACCGAGCTCGAGCTCAACATTCTATGCTCTGGCATAGAGTTAACTCTTTCCTCTCGGGAGCACTTCAAGTGCTGGGGCTAACTGCATACTGTCAGAATAGAGCAAGACTCCATTATAAGAAACACAATTACTAAGGTGAGTATTTTTTTCTTATTGACCATTGCAAGAAACTTATTAGATGTTATGAATATAGTAAATTCCATCCACAGAGATTAGTCATGATTGATGGCTCTTCAAAGGGATGGTTTGGACTCACAAAGCTTCCTAATGAAAGGGTACTGGGCCCACAGTTTTCAATCTGCCCTTATATTAGGTTCAGCTTGTCTTAACCACTTTAAACAACTAAGTCAGCACAAAAGTTTTTATAAAGATGAAAGAAATAATAATTACTATAAAATGTTACATTTACCTATACTACAATTGAAACCACTAATATTGGAATGGAACAATATTCCTTTGTAAGGCAATTGATTTCATGAAAGTGAAGGTTACTCACCTGTAACCATAGTTCTAGAAGTGGTATATGGTGCACATCCACACTTCTGGCAATCTTCCTTTCCCTTTGTACCTTGCTGGAAGGCCTTCAAGCTAAGTTCCTCCCACCCACCCAGGTGGTATCCTCCTCAGCTCTGCCACATGACATCAGACCTTGCAGAACGGAAGCAAGCATCAGTGTGCCCTTGTCAGGAGAGGTTGGGTGGATCATGTGGATGAATATCATATACCACTCCAAGAACTACAGTTTCTAGGGATGTGTATATAGTGCACTATACACACTTCCAACAGACTCCTAGAAGTTCACCAGGAGGAAGGAGCAAGGCGCACACCCCTACTTAGGGAACAGGGACTGGATAACTGAGGCCCCCAAACCTGTATCCTGGCATGACTCAAGGTCAATGTGGTAGTGGGAAATGAAGGGGTGTGCTGATTTCCAGGTAGCAGCCCTGTAGATCTCCTGGACTGGAACGTCCCTTGAAGAAGCCACCGAGGTAGCAGTATGCTTAGTGGAATGATCCCTAAGCCCTATAGGAGGCTCCCTACCAGTCAACCTATAGCAGAGGTTGAAACATAAGACAATCCACCTGCCAATCATCCATTTAGCTGTTAGTCTGCCTGATGCAGCTTTAGCATAGATGACAGAGCTGGTGAACCTCTTCCCGAACTCCAGCCATGTGCTCCATGTAGTAAGTGACCGCTCACCTCAGGTCCAATGTGTGGAGCCTGTGCTCATCCTCCAAGGTTAGGCTGATGATGTACACTGGGAGGTTGATCACCTGGTTAAGGTGAAACTCCAAAACAACCTTTGAAAGAAATTTCAGATTGGGGCAGAGAACAACCTTGTTCCTGTGGAAAACCAAGTATGGAGACCCTACTGAAAGTGCCTGGAGATCACTGATCCTTCTAGTGGAGGTGATAGCCACTAAGAAGGCAGTCTTCCACAACAGGTGAGAGATGTCACATCTGTAAATCAGTTTGAATAGTTTGCCCATGAGCACTGCCAGTAGCAGCAACAGGTCCCAAGGTGGTGGGGGTTCATGCACCAGGGGGGACAGATGGTCAAGACCCTTGAAAAAAGCACCCAACCACCTTTCTCTGTGCTGTTGGCATACCAGCCCACACCAGTTAAGCAGAGATGGCTGCCAGGTGCACCTTGAGGGTCGTCAACTGCAGGCTCGACTGAGAGAGGGGACCACAGATAGTCCAGGATGCTAGCCATGGGGTAGGACAGGAGGTCTAACTTCCTGCCCTGACACCAAATGGAAAGGCACTCCTATTTTAAGGCATAGCACTAGTGAGTCAACACCTTCTGAGATACCTCTACAACATTGAGGACCTCACCAGAGAGACCCAAAGTCTGGAACTCTAGTTGCTCGGGAACCAGGCTGTGAGGTGCAGAGATTGAAGGTCTGGGTGCAGAACCTTCTGCTGGTGGCAAGAGATCAGGTTCAGGCATAGAGACAAGTGCCACAGACGCCTGTTGCTGAGGTTGAAGAGATCTGGGTACCGGAACTGGTGCAGCCAGTCCAGGGGCCACCAGGATCATCCGTGCCTTGTCCCTCCACACCTTGACCAACACTCTGTGGAGAACAGGAAAGGAAGAGAAAGTGTACAGGAGGCCCAGGGTCCAAGGCCTCATGAAGCATCATTTTGGGATTCCCCATTAATGATCCACAGTGTGGGGGCCAGGTACAGAATAGCCTCAGATTTGCATTCTCCCAAGAGGCAAACAGATCAACCAGAGGAGCGCCCTACTGGAAGAATAGGTGATGCACTACCTCCTAATGAAGAGACCACTCATGAGACACCTTGCCCACTTGGCTGAGGGCATCTTCTAGCTGGGTGGAGGTTCCAGCCATGTGAATCACCAGGAGATCAGCACCCAAGCTGTGCACAAGGGTCCAGGTGTGGAGGGCTTCCTGACACAACTGGAGGGAATACATTCTACCTTGTCTGTTGAGGTAGTACATGATTGTGGTGTTGTCCATCTGGACCTGCACAACCTGACCCTGAATAGATGAAGTGAAGGCTGTCAGAGCAAGATGCACCGCATGGAGCTCCAGCAGGCTGATGTGGTATTGGGACTCTTTGGGGGTCCAGAACCTGTGGGCCCTGTGGTCCCCCACGTGAGCTCCCCACCCCATCAGAGATGCATCAGTCTTTAGAGTGACAATCAGCTCTGGGTAGACAAATGAGACTCCTTACTGCAGGTGTTCTGGGACAAGCCAGCACTGGATGACATCCCACATCAGCTTTGTCACCGTGACTGGCTGATCCAGGTGACCTAGCTGCTGAGACCACTGGTGGGCCAGCTCCCACTGCAGGGGGTGCATCTGCCAGCAGGACCCTTGGAACACATTGGTGCAGGATGCCCTGTACCTCAGCAGTTGCAGGAAGTCCTGGGCAGGGTGTGAGTGCCCAACCTGAAATGATCGGGCAAAGGATTTAAGATCTGCCACCCAATCCTCTGGAAATTGAGCCCTGGCCTGCAGGAAGTCAAGCTCTGCCCCAATTAAGTGAATGACTTGTGAGGGACAGAGCTCAGATATGGCTGGGTAGACAGAAGGCCCAAGGTCAAATAAGTCAGTTCCCTGGACCTCTCCACTTCCTCCCTAGAGGAACTAGCAATCAGCCAGTCATCAGATAGGGATATACCTGCCTCAGGAATGCTGTCACCATTACAATGCACTTGGTGAAGACCCTGGGGGCCAAGGAGAAGCCGAATGGCATCACTCAGAACTCAAAAGGCACCCCTCCTGCACGGAACCAAAAGAACCACCAGTGGGACAGACAGACTGGGATGTGGAATAAGATGCCCTGGAGGTCCAGAGAGCAGAACCACATGCCCTGCTCCAGGAATGGAATGATTTGGTTCAGAGGGACCATCCAGAACTTATGCTTCCTCAGGAACTGATTCAGATTGTGAAGATCCAATACAGGGCACCAGCTCCACCATCCATTTGAGAACCAGAAGGTATCTGGAAATGAAACCCTGACTGTCCATGGAGCCCAGGACATGGGCTACAGTGCCCTTCTGAAGGAGCTGAGCGATATCCTCCCAAAGGGCAGACAGAATGTCTGGGGACACCACAGCCTCCTGTCGGGTAGGACCTGGTAGAGCAGGAGAGCTTCAAAGTCTAGAGGCAGACTGCGACTTACGACATAGAGCCCAATTTGTCCAATGTGATGACACACCAGGCATGCCAGAATTGGCAAAGCTGAACCCCCCCGGAACCCCAGGCTGATGTGAGATGGGTGGGAGAGTGACACCCCCTGACCCATCGCTGGGCAGGCTTGGTGGAACCTCCAGCACTGGCTGTCAGAAGAGCGCCACCTCCTTGGCCTCCCGACTTCTTGGGGCTGAAGACAGCAGACTTAGGCCAACAGACCTGAGACTTCCCTGACTGGGGCTGCAGCAGCTTGGACTGAGGCACTGGATAGGACTGAAACTGAAAGGGCTTCTTTTTCTGCTTCTGGTCCTTCTGAGAGGAGGCGACAGAATCCAAGGTAGCACTGGATTTCTCAATCCTGGTTAGGTGACCGTCCACCTTGGACAAACAGGTTGGTACCCAAGAAGGAGACATCCGCCAGCTTATGTTGGGTGTCTGCCGTAAAGGTGGATATCCATAACCAAGCCCTTTGCATGGCAACTGCAGCAGTCAATGCCATCTGCAGCTGCTACTTGGCAATGGAATGTTTCTGGTACCGGATCATCTTAACTGCCAGATCAAGATCCGCAAGGAGGCAAGGAAGAACCTGGTACAGGACACGGATAAGGGCTTGGGTGATATTGGTCTTCATGATGTTGGAGCTCACCTGCTGAAGGCCCAAGGAGGAGACAACACAGACCATCTTCATCACATGGTCCAATTTCTTGGACTCTTTGTTGAGGGGTTATGTCGACATCCCCAACATTGCCATGTGCCAGAAAACCAAGTCCGCCACTAACCTTTCAGCCGAAGGATGGTCTGGAAAGCCGGGAAGAGACCCTGTGGGTACCACATACTTAAGCAATATACAGCAAGAGGGTGTGGGTGAGGCCAGGATTTACCCACGCCTGGTGTGTTTGGTCATGAGGCCACAGGCCGAGTGAGTAAACCATACCGGGCATTGGTAAATCCTGGCACTGCCAACACCCTCGAGTGGGATATTGCGATTATACAATGGTCCCATTTTTTTGAGATAGAAAAAAATAAAATTTAAACTGACTTTTGGGGTTTTTTCATTTATTTTTATTGTATTTGTTACTCTGCCAGAAAAAAATAGTCCTTGGTTGATAGGGGTGTCCTTGGTTGTTAGGGCAGTTGCCATGCTGAGGAGTTGCTGTCATGTATCTTAATGCAGCCAGTTTTGTTTTTGATTCATGGGGGGCTAATTTTTTTTTTCTTAGTGAGATAGACTGGCACTGAGAGCATGACTACCCTAGAGAAATGGACTGGAAAAGGATTTGCGAGACAGTGAGATTGGAGCACAGAGTGAGTGAGAGGTGAGCAGCATGTTAGCCCTGTTCAGTGAAGTATAGAGCGGGCATTGAAATCCATTTTTTCCCCCATATGAATTGTGGACTACAGATCCCAGCCACAGATGGATGCTGCTAGAGATGAGTGACTGGGAGGGCAGTGAGAGGCAGCGTGTCAGCACACTTTAGTTAACTGATCTGGTGCTGAGTGATATTTCCGGTGAGCTGCAGCAGGACAGAGAAGTTTACAGATCGGACAGTGGGTTTGAGTGACTTGTTTAGGAGGCTAAGTCCGAGGGTTATTGGCCACATAAAGGGAAAGGAAAATAGGGATAGAGAATTCGTTGCTGAGTGATCGGTGTTATACTGGAGATGGTCAGAGGTCAGTGGATGCCTAGCAGCAATGGCCACAAGTTTTAGCTCTCCTGTATTGCTGTCACTGTGCTACCAGTCTTTTTATTGCCACTCCTTGGACTGGAGTAAGGTAGAGTTTGAGTTTTTTTAAACAAATGAATTTTTTTTTCATAGGTGGTTTTGGGGGAGGTCAGGAATTTGAAGCTGTTCAGCAGTTGTAGTGGGAGTTGTCGCTTGGCAGTGATCTAAGATGGCGGCATTTGTTTACATTTTTCGGGATTGGCATTGATTTTGGGAAGAGTCAGCTGGCTGGTACTTTTACCCGTTGGGTGATGGCATGATTTACAATGGGTAAATTGTGCCAGCCAGCCAATCAGAAAAAAGGTTTTTTCGTAGCCCTTGTATAACTGCAGACCATGCGGGCTGAAAGCATTGGGAAGGAAGCTGGATGTTGCCAAACCTCTAAAATGGGACCAAGAATGGCTTCTGCCACCAGGAAAGCCATCTCTGGGGAGTTGTCCCCATCAAGGATTTCTTTCAGGGGTTATCTGGCCCACTTTTGGACTAGCTCCAATGGAATCCCCATAGAGTTGGAGATAAGGCAGGGCAAGGCTCCAAAGGAGACTGGCCCATGCTCAGTGGTGAGCTCCTCAGTGGACTCCCAGTCAAAGGCCACAGTCTGGATAGAATGCACGGAGAAGTCCTCTGCGTCCTCAACCACCACCCTTGTCCCAGGTTCCCCATGGACCACCCTGCACCCTCCCCCGGCCAAGAGCTAGAATGCCAAGATACAAATGTGTAATTAGTTTTTTTATTATTTTACTCTTTTTGGTGCCATGCTCCACTTGCCAGGGCATCTGCCTGTTCACGGACCCCTCAGCTGCAGCATCTCCACATGAGCCGCTCTCCCAGGACCCCCTGGATTGCCCCCCAGGGTGGGGACATGGCACCCGGTCCTAAGGTGCCACAAGGAGACAGGATAGAGTGGAAGTCAGCCTGGGGAGTGGATTTTGCAGCCGAGGGGTGGGCATCATATAGGCAGTGGGGCAGGCTTAAGTTTTTCCCCTGTAGGCGGGGGGCAGGAACGTGCAATGATGCCTGTGTCCATCCTGCCCCTTGAAACCTTGCTGACTCTCATCGCTGTGGAGCCTCTGGCCTCCATTAGGGGTCCCTCGTGCTCCAACGACATCTTGCATCCTCCCCCCAGAGGAGAGCAGTCATAGGATGCTCAATCTTTCTCCTCCTGGCCAGCTCTCAGATGACCCAGGTTTGGGAACAGTGTTGCAAGTGGAAATCCAACCGCTGCACCAGCAAGCCAGCCACAAATGTGTAATTGTGACAGACAGCCAACCTGGGAGATCGGAAAAGGGTCAAGCAGCCTTGGATGGGGAGTTGTGCAAGGCTGCGGAGGCTGGGGCTCCTCCCTAATGGGAGGAAGTCTGTCCTCATCCGAAGATAATGAGGAACACTGACAGCATTTCTTGGTCAATGGCCAAGAGCTAGAATGCTGAGATTGTTGAGATCTTGATCTGGAATAAGACGAGACCTTGACTGACGCCAATCAGGTCAAGAAGGGGACGTGGAGGAGGAGTCCATGTGCTTGATACAGACCAGGGCCTGCGGAACCCTGAAAGGGTTAATCTCCTGAGGGGAGACAGCTAAGTTGGTTGGTTTATCTGGCCCCTCCTGAGAGAGGGACGAGAGGACCAGGGTCCTCAAGAGTGAGTCATCCTCGCCATCCTCCGATAATGGGTCGACCGGGTCAAGCAAGATCTTGGCCAGCTGGTCATCCTGCATCTTGGCCACCAAGCCCAACCAGGACACCGAGGGGCCAGCAGCCTGGACTGGAACAGAAGGATCGACCGAAGCCAACAGCTCAATGGACATCAAGCCAACAGCAGGATTGTGAGGGCAGGATGAGCAGGCTCATTTCCGGTCCCACAACCTGCAAAGGGTCCTCTTTGGCTTTGAGGACCTGGATGATTTGGACCCATGAGGAGGGCCCTCCCCAAGGGTTAGAAGGGATGGGCATAGGTCCCTGAATGCTCAGGTGAATGAAGCACAAAAGCCCATTGGGAACAGTACAGAGACCAAAGCAGCTCCCGCCTCAGCATGGGCTGCCACCTCTTCAAAAGCAGCAAGCTGCACTGCTGCTGAAATGGCCCTGCGGGTATCTTTGGAATGAACTGGCAGGTCCTGTTTGTCTGGGCGACCTAAGAGGAGGTGGGCATAATGGTCTTCCAATGTGACAGGCTGCAGAGACTGGCACAGGCCACAAGCCTGTGGATCATGCTGAGCCCTGAGGCAATACACGCACAAGGTGTGAGGATCTGTGCGCGACATCTTTTGCTTACAAGCAGCATGCCACTTGAATCTAGGACCACCGTTATGATCATCACACTTTATACTATTAATGAAAAAATGAAGGAGAAAGTTGTTTGAAAAACAGACCAAATTGGGCCTACACTGTGCACAGGGGCTGCAAATGAGGAGACCTGATGCTTCCAGCGGAAAGGAAGATCTGATATCTCGGGTGGAGCCGAGTAGGATATAATTCGGGTGGGTGGGAGAAGCTTAGCCTGAAGACCTTCCAGCAAGATTTAAAGGGGAAGAAAGACTGCCAGAAGTGTGGATAATGCACCATATCCATGTCCCTAGAAATGGTTATCACAGCTCATTCTACTGTAAAACAGACTCAACAACAGAAATCAGATTTACTTGAACCCAGCAATAAAGCATTACCAATGGTCCGGACCTTGTTCCCCCTTTTTGCTTGCTACCTTGTTTGTATGGTCCTTATCACCCCCCAAACAACTGCTCACTGCAGTCCTGCAGGCTCCCCAGCACCTAAAATTGGCAACGGTTATCCAACCACATGAGAGTGGTGATGCCTCCTCACTGGGTGACATTTGACTACCAAGTCCTGGAAGAGAACTTCACCTTATTTTCCATCTGGAGAGGGGTGCTAAAGTGCACTACATACTTCTCATCTGGGGTGATGCAGAGTTGGCTCTTATACCCAATTAGCAGGAAATGAGGTATGGAAGGTTCAAACAATATAAAAGAAAATCAATAAATAAAGTAGGGAATAGTTTAATAGGGCAATAGGTATACAAATCAATACATAAACAAGAAAATTATTAATAAATTAATGGCATTGTTTAACATAGTGCGCACCCAAGTCTGAAGTACTACATAGTGGACTACCAGGAGTGAAGGTGGTGTATTGTTGTTTTGTCTTGCAGCTCCAGTTTGTCCACAATGTCCAGGATGGTAAAGAGCGCAGTGAAGAATGGAGCGTTTATTATGTTGGAGGAACAGCTACAGACCTTGTTCACAGTAAAGGGAGAGGTATGGCTGGAACCTTGTATTAAGAAACTGGAGGGGGCCAGCCCATTGGCACTGCAGACAGGGCCAGCTCCTCCTCCAAAGAAGCCTCCTGCTCTTTGGAAGCCACAGACACCGAGATCAATGGCTGCTAAGCCAGGTACACTGGTTGGAGGTAAGTCAGTTAGGACCTGGAGGCTGGCATGAATGGGGCCTACTGGGTGGGGCCCCATGGAGAGGACAGTCTTTGGAGTGAATCTGCACCTCACTGACCTGGCGGGCAAAGGGGGTTGGGTCTTTGTCAATGATACTGGGACCGGCTGAGTCCCAGCATTTGCAGCCCCCACCAGCAGTTCCACATGAGCTGATTGTGGCTACAGCTCATTTCCTAGTCCTGGTGCCTCCCCCAGTAGCCTTCCCACAGTTGCTGACTCCCACTGTCTCCTTTCCTAACCTATTTATTTTACCATAGTTTCCAATGGTGCCCCGTTCTCCTCTGGTAGCTCATCCACCTGGTGCCCTTCCCTGTGGCTTCCTCACAGCTAATGGGTCTTCTAGTCCCTTCTCCTAACCAGCTTTGGTTACCACATCCTTCAATGGCACCACACATTCCTCCAGTCATTGTAGAGCCAACCCAGGTGGCACCATCAGCATTCAAAAGAAAAGCTGGACAGGGTGCTGGAATTTATCATGGTGCAAGCTCTCTAAAGGGTAGCTCCTCCATCATCGAGGCCTTCCCTGGTGGCTCCACAAGGCCTGCTTCCAGCGACACCCAATTTTACAGTGGGAATGCTAGTTCCTCCTCCCCTTATCAACAGTGGGAGCATAATGGAGCTGGTTGGGCCATACCTGACAGATCAGGTGCATCTGTGGATCAAAAAGTGGGAATATGTGGATATGTTTTCACTTTTGCACTTGCTCAAGGAGCTATATATGAAAAGGGGGAAGAAAAGGAGTGAGCCTGAGCAGCAAAATCTGTCACAACTAGGACAACTGGTCAGCAACCTTTTTTGGTGTTTACCAGTACAATTTTCCAGGCCTTCACTGGGACATGTGTTGGCCTGTGGAGCTACTACATTCACATCATGGCCACGTGCAAATGCAGATCAGGTGGGCTGGAATGTGCAGAAAAATGCTGCCAAGGATTGGGGCGTGTTAGATATGCTGCTCTTGATGAAAGTGGAGCATGGCAGTGGGTTCCAACACATGGACAGTGGCCTCCCCATGACAATGGTCCCATTCCCAGACAAGGCAGACAAAGACACCTGTACAGGATGATGTTATAATTACAAGAATGGGATGTGTAAGTTAGAGCTGAGCAGGTTTAAGCATGAGTGCATGGTTTATTGCTTCCACCACACCTTCATGCAGTGTAAGCCATCTGGGCCAGGACACAGGGGTTAGGGGGCTAACCTATATGTAGCCAGATGCAGAGTCTCAGGCATTGAAGATTATGGGCTGTTGAAGGTTATGTGATTCCTCATTTGCTCTGACTTTGTTTTTGTTTTACCCGCAGGTCAGTCCTTCACAGCAAGGCAGTTCTGGGTAAGTGGTCATGTCTTCATCCACTGGGCAACTAAAAGGGCCAGGCAGTACCCTGGAGCGAGAACCTCTTATTTGGCCCTAAGCAGGTATATTGGATAGGCCAGCAGGGGATGCAGTGGAGGGACTTCTTCCCGGGGTCAATGTTAAGACTTGGCAACAAGATCCACCAGATGTGCTGGTGATCCACCTGGGTGGTAACAACTTGGGGCTGGGAAAATTCTTCAACTTGCAGTGTAAGATGAAGGATGACCTGGGTTCCATCTGGGAAGCCTGACAAAGTATTATGCTGGTTTGGTCCCACATTACTCAGAGACACAATTAGCACCATATGAAGGATCCCAGGGCAGTCAAGGAGGCCCATTGAATGATCAACATGGAGATGTGCTTGTTTATGGGCTCCAGTGGTGGGGTAATGCCACGTCACAATAACATAGTCAAAACAGTACCCAAGCTGTATGTTAAGGACAGTGTACATTTACCAGACACGGCTGTGACATGTTCTCAACATCCATAAAGGAGGTATTGGAGAAATGTCAGCATGATGTGCTAGCAAGATGGACTTCATCCCTCCTGTGGTGGCACAGTACTCTCACAAGGAGTTGTACAATGGGAAATGGGGGTAATCCACTTCAGTTCCAGGCAGGGTCCCCTCCTGGACAGCATGACATAAGGACCAGATGACTGGGGGCTCATTTTTGGTTGGTCAGGGATAAACTCATGGGTTTGTCCTGCATTTGAAGTGTCATCTGACAGGG
This sequence comes from Neoceratodus forsteri, assembly GCA_016271365.2. NCBI lineage: Eukaryota > Metazoa > Chordata > Ceratodontiformes > Ceratodontidae > Neoceratodus > Neoceratodus forsteri. The sequence continues at coordinate 1,009,934,295 of CM028129.1, read as the reverse complement.
ATTGTTGCATGTTACATGGATTGAGAGCCTCCTCACCTTGGAGGTGGGTATCCCTTCAGAAGCAGTAACTTTTGGACCACGGTCTACTTGGAGGGGACCTTGCAGTAGGGGACAGACCAGTGCGAGGTGCTGGCCACCTAAAACTCTGCTGAGCCTTCCAAGCTGTGCACATCATACAGTAGGATGTAAGCTTGCATAACAGCAATAAACACATGGCTGTGGCCATTTCCTCCAAGACACTGTGTATTGTTGTTTCTTCAGGAGAATGGGATAATGGGCCTACAAAGAAAATGAAGTATTATTTGAAAGTTATGTAATGCATTGAGACAGCCGGCCCGACTGCCCAGTGGCAGCATGCTACACTGCCGTGCAGGTGACTTTGGAAGTGAGCTCAGGTCACCACATTGGGAGGCATTCCTGGTTGTGGCAGCACACTTTGGCTACAAAGGGTTGGCAGCAAACTCCACCGCCACATTGACCACTGTGGCTGGGCCAAGGAACTTTGCTTCTGCCACAGGGTTAGCTGTGAAAGTGCAAGGCCACAAGGCTGTGTTCAAATTAGGGGAAGAGGGAAGGGACACCTAGAGGGTCAGGAAGTACCACAGCCATCTGGATGACAGTCTGAGCCTAACCGGCTCCCTGGGTCCTAATACCTTCAGGCACTGGAACCAGCTCCACACACAAGTGTGTCTGGACTGCCTCGAGTGGAGAATAGTCTTCCCGCAGGAGCCCCTGCCATGGAGGGTAAGCCATGGGGGAAGCCATTGGGTTACTGGGTTTCAAGGGCGGTCATGGAGGCTCTGGACCTGACGGGGTATATCCCAGAGATCAGGGTATATCCCTGGAAGAATGGCTGTGGTGGGGAAAAGAACTGCTATAAAAAAAAAAGTAATACATCGAGAGTAGACAGTGTGCAATTGTGAAGGAAAATGGATGACATAAATGTTTCTGTTTGAAAATGTGGTAAAGTAAGAATATTATGTCTGGTAAGATTATATGATGTCATGACAGTGCATTGTGCTATACTGTTTCAATTGTAGTTATTGTCAGGAAACAAAATGTGTCCGATTTCCTTATCCTTTTTACAAGAAAAAAAAATGTAATAAACAATTCCTACTTCTAATACTTTAAAAGAAAATATTACTTTACCTCAAACCTTACTTTTCTGAAATAACTGCAAAAACGCTAAAACAGCCTTAAATGTTTTGTAAGGCTGATCCCACAGGTTTTCTGTTTGTCACACACATGTTTCACAGTAAATCTATTCAAAGGAACAGTTAGTATATTAAAAATGTGCAATTTCCATATACTTATAAATAAAAATCCTGATCTGTATGCATAACATTCAGCTGCATGTGTCACAAGTCCCCTAGCGTATTTAAAATGGCAAAATAGTTCAGATGGTCTTATCTCTCAATTCTCTCTGCCTGCTGAAGGTTATGCACCAATAATCATCACACTGTACTTTTTCTCTCAGAGGAAGGCCACCATTTTCTAGTACAGCGGAACACTTGGGGACAAACTTGAGCTTAATCTGCTTTTTCGCTTACAGACAAGGTGAAACATGGTAACATGGCAACTAGCTTATAAACAGCCTTCAGCTTTGAATTTATTCAATGGAAAATTATTGGCTGAAAGGTTTACTTGTGATAGCCTTAGCTGCATTAACCCTAAGAACACTGAACTTCTGTTCCTACAAATGCAACAGATTCCATTTTAAAAGTCCTTTTTGATGAAATAAAAAATGCAGATTCTGATAGAAGTACTGAGAATGCTGACCACTTCTGATAGAGTGTATTCTTGTAAGACATATTAGAAGATGGAAACAGGCCTAAGCTTTATCCAAGAGCATAGTGCTGAGAAGAAAACAAATTCAGAATACAGGTCTAGTCTTACCTGCCATTTACCCACACAAAATGGGGATGAGATTTAAATGCAGGATTATATCACTTAACAAAAAGGGGGGATGATTAATGTGTACAATATTAACATAACAAAAGAATATGACATAATAGAATTTCCTTTTTATTTTATAAGAATTCCCTTTTTATTTCATTATGTTTGTTCTTTTCACATGTGTTAGCAGGTGTTGTGCTACAAAACCTCCTCTGCCACTTTTGTGAAGGATAACTGCAGCTGCTCCATAGATCTATTTAAAACAGAAAGCTATTTTCCTACACATTACCTTTTCTGTTCTTTTCATAACATTTTTACTTATCTTTGACAGGGATGAATTCTCCATCATGTTAATAGGGCAGGCAAATGGGACAGCAGGACACAGCAGTTATTAGTATAGTGTTTAATTAATGGAAGGTTACAGGTGGTTAAGGCAGTTATTATATCAAAATGCTCCAAACAAAGGAATAAAACAGACATGCTTGTGATGTCCAAATAAACAATAAAAAATGATATATCACAATAAACGATTGTAATTATAGAACTACACCATGCCTTGGTAATATGGCTTTGCATTAAAGCATTGGACTCAATCTACCCTGATCATAAATTTGTATGTAACAGTGAAATATTGATTCAGGCAGTTATACAAACATGGTGCCTGTTTCCTTGTTTGAAGTACCCTGCTTCTTCATGTCTTATTCATGGCCCTTCGCAGCACTAAACCACAGGAAAACAGAAACTGTAAGATTCCTATGTTGTTTTTATTTTAAAACAGTTCATTCATATCCATGAAAGTGCCTCAGTGTAAACATGACCAAATCTATGTAGGTGGTCAAATTGGCCTTTTTTATATATATTTAACTAGATGGTTCCAATCAAGACCAATTCATAGAAATATTATTGAATCATGCATCTCTATAAAATGTTATGTGCATCTTCATTTCTCAAATGCTGCATAGTATGTTAGTTTCAAAGAAATTATATATGTTTGATAAAGAAAAGATTAAGGTAAATGCATAGTCCTTTAAAACGAAATAATCTCCAAATTTATTTATGTATTGAAAATTATTTAAATCAGGAAAAACATGCAAAAAAAAAAGGCATCTCATTTACACAGGGCAGTGACCAGGGGGTGCAAGAGATGTGGTTGCAGTAGGGCCCACTGCCTCATAGGTCAGCATTAAAACCTTTTATTGCTGGAGACAAATTTGTAACATTCTTTTTGCACAGTGTTTGTATAGTGTTTTTCCATTTAAAATTGGGTTGGTCAGCAGTGGCAGCTGTGGGGTCTGCACTGCGGAGTTCTACTCCAGTTTTAAAGGTTGGGAGGGGTACAGAACAAAGAAGCAATAGGGCCCATTGCTCAAACATCTGATAAAAGCAAATTACATTGTTCAGTTCCTTAATCCTGCAGGGGGGAAAGGGGGCAACATAGACAAACTACAGATGCTCTGCAGGACTGATACAAAAGAACCTACACTATAACTTACATATGCTAATGGTTATTTTTGCTCATTGGAGGGGAGTAGGGCCCAACAAAATATTTTGCAGGGGGCCCTTAAAAGCATTGGCACACTACAACCCTGCATTTACAGATGTGTCCAGGGTGGAAAAATGGGATTAAGAGAAACAAGTAAAACAATTACAGCCAGTAAAAACCTATAAATCTTATACAATATACATTAAATGCAACAACTGGGGTTTGCACATTCTCCAGCTGAAATAATAAGAAAAGGTTAACATGCAGTTTAAAGAGATGCTACGTAACTCTACTCCTTAGGTATCGGTAGTCCATTATAATCTAAGAAAGGGCATGAGATATCATTAAATAAATAACATGTACGATTATTTTTCTAAAACAATTGTTTTACTTGAAATCCTTATTTAAAAGAAAACAACCGTTGCATCTTATCTGGCAATATTCTGTTTATTAAGAAAATCTATGTGGATGCAGTCATGACATTTTATACTACTTTATTTTGCTTACATTTTTTTTTCTCAAGGCAATAGCTCCCTCTTCAGCAAAATTCCCTTCACAGCAGTAAAGTCAGAAAGATAAGTGCATGTTACAAACAGAAAAGAAATACAGTTAGAAACATTGAAGCTGATGGCAGAAAAATGTCCTGTGGTCCACCCAGCCTGTCTCGCCCTACCACTACTGTTTGTTAGGGCCCTAGTGACCATTCACACATCTTCTCTCCACTCCACTTGTCTGATGTCCCTACCCATCCTATGTATTTGCCCCACCCATGTTTAAATCTCCCACTGATTTTAAACGGGCAACTTCCCCTGGAAATCTGTTCCACACATCCACCCTTTCCATGAAGAAATACATCCTGACATTGCTCCTAACCCCCCCACCAGCTTCATTAGGTTCCACTTGGTATTTGTTGTTTGTGTTCCCACTCAGCATAAAAACTCTCTGATATCTATTTCACTTATCTTATGGATCTACATGTACGTCTGAATCATATCACTCTCTCCTTTCTTTCCCCCTGTATATACCTTTGAGGTTTTTCCAACCTCACTACATAAGCCCTTCCCTACTGTTCCTGAATCATTTTGGTTACCCTTCTCCGCACTGCATCTGTACAAGGGCATAACCAACTCGCCCTTCCTGCTTAATCCTGCACCCTGCCCACTGTCTTAACGCACTGTGATGATGTTTTCAAACTGTCTGATATTATCACCTGCATCTCTTTCTCCCCTCAGTTATTCTCTCTACCACTACCACTCATCCTGTATCTGTATTGTTTTTGTTTTTTGTCCCAATGTGCATTACCTTGCACTGTTTAGCATTGAATTTCAACTACCATACCCTTGACATTTCTCATGTCTTTTCAGATCCTCCCTCATTGTTCTTAGCTCCTCCTCACTGTCCACACTTCCACAGATCTTGGTATCATATGCAAAGAAGCAGATCGTCCCCTGGATCCCTACCCCACTATCACAAATGAAGATGTTAAAGAGGACATGTCCCAAGACTGACACCTGTGGCACTCAATTGGTTATTTCACTTTACTGTGCATACAAGCCCCATTAAATATTTTGAGGAGATGCTCTCAGAAGTACTTGGTGCAAATACTGTACCTTGAAAGCAAAATGGCATTTGATCTGGTGCATTGGGGTGCTTTCTGCAGATACTACTTGGAAAGGACCTAAGGTTTATTTTCATAAAGCCACACCAGTTTCAAGATAAAGAGAGTCTGCTTTGAAAAGCAGGCTATGAAAGGCAACTTCATGGAAGAAGGCTCTCCATACAGATCTTTTGTATCATCCCCTCCCCATCTGTGAACAAAATATTCACTTCACTATGCTCCCACCAGCTAAAATGATTGTGCAGTTATTTATTTATTTATTATCGGAATTGCAACCCTTTGAGTCAGCAGACTCATTTACAAAGGCTCCTCATCAAGGTACAGAAACAGGTACAGTAAACAATCATATATCCATCTTATAAAACACATATACATAGCAGTTTCCATGAAAACCAAGTCAGAGGGTATGACATTCAATACAGTAGATACATAATTTAGGAAGTGGGTCAGATCCTATACAAGTTGGTAGGTGGAAGACTGTGCTTCTTTAAGTGACCTCAAGAGGCAGAAATGGCCATTAAAGCAGACTTTTACAGAATCCAGTAATGTCCAGCATGGCAGGCCTTCAGCCCAGCTACTCAATCCTACTGCGCCTGGAATCTGCCTTGACAATATTCACCTTTCACCTGACCAGTAGGCCCAACTTATCTGTCTTGATTGTTGATACTCCTGTTCCCTCTCAGTCCAATACAAACCCTGCTCGAGAGGTGCCTGCCAGTTCTGATACCAACAGCGAGTGATAGCTGGACCATGGGCAAAGGACAGAGCTCAGCAAAATGCAGTGCCTAAAATCTCATAATGATTAGTCTACGCATATGGCAAATAATGCGGCTCATTACAAAGGGTGAGCAATTAATGAACTTAACAGAAGGGACATAGACTACAGACATATTATGGTGTATAACTATAAGATATGGCATGGAACTAATAAAAATATGCCTGATATTTTCCGAGTGGTCCGTGATCCCTGACATCACAAGCGTGAAGCCATGAGTGATGTTACAGTGGTCACGGAACACAAGTAAAATTATGACAATTTATATAAGGACCATGCCATATTTGATTTATGCAGTGGGATCAGTTTGTGTGCTAAAGTTGGATGCAATGCTGTTTCAAGGAAGCTACAGTTAAAACCCTATTAAAAAAAAACTTCTGGGGGCGGAGCTAGCCAGCAAGCTGAACAGACGTGTTTCTTGTCATGCTTTTCAGACGACTTTCCTATTTTGACCGAATTTCCATTATTTAGCTCATGCAGACTTTGTGTTTGCTATCCAGAAGCAGTGCTGGTAATAATGGGACTGAAAAAAGCTGATAAAGTGGCTGCGTCCCACTCTACATCTGTGGAGGATTTTCTGATAAAGCAAGGTATGTCAGCAATGGTGCCGACTGCAACTTCAAAGGATCCTGCAATAGACAGGATTTTTAAGACTGAGGAAAAAGTCACCCTGACTAACGTTTCCTTGTCAGCAATGGACCAACAGGTCTTGAAACTAGAGAAGGGGAGAGAAGGGAGCTCCTAAGGCTATAGTAGACACTGCAGCCCAGCAGGAGCATTTCACCATGGCTCAGACCCATGATTCAAAATTTCTTTCCTATAAAGCTGAAACTCTCAAGAATCAACTGTGAGCAACTAACATTTGTGTAGTTGGGCTTCCTCTCTCTATTGAAGCTAAAGATTTGAAGCCAATGTTTGGGCCTTTACTTTTGGACTCTTTGGGCTAGGTCGAGGATCCTAGTCATGTCAAATGGATTTTCCATCTGCCTAATAGACAGAGACTGCAGGAGGATGTGGAGCAGATATCTACAGTGCTTGTGATGGTGGATTCGATTGAGGAGCACCTGCTTATTCTTGCTGTGGCCAGGGACAAAAGACATACAATAACAGGGATATAAAGTGTCTTTCTTCCCTGATGTGGCATCCCATACACAATCCTAGAGAAAGGAGCTCCTTAAATATAGACAGCTTTTGGGTGAATGTGGTATCTCTCCCAACTTGTTTATCCCTGCTAGGCTGCGTCTTACCTTCAAAAGTAAACCTTATATTTTTACAGATGTAGATGCAGTTGAAAAGCTTATGGACAATTTGCCACCTAGAGAAGAACCGGCCTCCAATGATGAAACACTGTCAGAAACATGGCAGCTGGGGTTCAACGCAAAGAAGTGCAAAGTCATGCACTTGGGAGCAAGAACCCCAAGGAATCATTACTGACTGGGGGGGCACAGTTATCCCCTACAGAGGAGGGAAAATGGTCTTGGGGGATAATATGGCAAATGAACCATTCAGCGCAGTGCAGAAAAGTGGCAGCTAAGGCTAATAAGATGCTGGGGTGTATTGTTAGAGGAATCACATCCAGGAGAGGGGAGGTCATCCTGCCACTGTACCGGTCATTGGTGAGGCCACACCTGGAGAACTGCGTGCAGTTCTGGTGCCCCTACTTAAACAAAGATGTTAAATTGCTGGGAGGGGGGGTCCAACACAAAGCAACCAGGATGATCCTTGGTATGGAGGACAAACCCTATGAGGAGAGACTGAGGGAGCTCAACATGTACTCTCTGGAGGAACAGAGGGATAGAGGGGACATGATAGAAACCTTCAAACATATGAAAGGCATAAATAAAGATGGTACAGAGGGAATTTTAAGATTATGGAGAGGGAGGGACACTAGGGGGCACAATCTAAAGTTAGAGGGTGGTAGATTCAGAAGGGAAATGAGAAGGCATTTTTTCATGAAGAGTGGAGACAGGGTGGATAGAATGTATTGCCTGAGGAGGTGGTATCTGAAGATGGTGGGAAGTTTTAAGAGGGGATGGGACAAAGTCTGCAGGAAGGTCGCCAGTGAGGCACTGGGGGAGGGGTAACAGCTACTATGGGCAAGAAACTGGATATGCAGGAAGGAGAGAGGGGAGCAGCTGCAGTGTAACAGACTGCTAGCTGCACACTCGAGCAGACTAGATAGACCATCAGGCCTGTATCTGCTGGTATTCTTCATATGTTCATATGAACAGGTTGTGGCTTCCTGAATAGACTTTGCTGTATTGCCCACTGGACTGCTAAAATGTTGTATTGTAGTAACTGCCATTATCTGTTGCTCTATGTGAGGCCATTTTCATAGGTTCCTGCTGAACGGTATGGCTGGTTATCTGACTTTGGTTGTGTAGCAGTATGGAAGGTGGTGTATTCTGTCTTTTCATTGTGTTAGCTTGACTCGAACATCAGGCTTGAGGCAGCATAGCGCAGTGGTTTGAGGCTCTGAACTGCAAATCTGGTGACATCTAGCAGACCAGACATGGGTTTGAATCCCACAGCTTCCACTTGCTTACTGTGTGACCCTGAGCAAGTCACTTAACTTCCCTGTGCTCCCAGGATGCTCCTATAAAAAAGCTTCCAGCTTAGTGGGCTACTCCTGGTTAAACAGCTAAAAAAAAAAGAAAATCCTTTGTGTAGCCACTCCCCCCCCCCCCCTTACTGTAGACATTTATATTTTCTGCAACAATAGTCACTACATTACATAAGGTTAAAATGCACTATTACATATACTTAGGATTTCTAGATTTTTATCTATATTGCCATCTATGGCTACCCCACCAGAGTTTTGGTTTCCGGGGTGCATGGGGTAGATTTGTGGGCATTGTATGTAATGTTACTAAATACTACATTAACAACCCTATATTTATTTTGGGGATGTCCCCAACTGTTTCTCCAACTCCTTCAAGGGGGCTGATCCCACTTAATATTTTATTTTATGTATATATCTAGGAGAGAGGAGTACATGAGTATGGGTGTTGTCTGTATCGAATTCTCATTATTTGTTATGTAATCTATATAACATTCTGTACTGGAGGATGTTTATATTCATGGCTGTATTGATTTTGAAAATTTCAATAAAAGAAAGTTTAAAAAAAAAAAGCTTCTGAAAAGGATCAGGTTTTGGAATCAGATTATATCAGTTTTCTATTCTGCAGGATCCAGAGTGAGATTATTAGCTTTACTATCTACTTAGACTGACAGAATCATAATACTCTCACTGTAAGTATCTGACAAGCAGAAATAACCATGTTTCTTCTTATTTACACTGCAACTGTATAAAATGAAATATGATGAACATAACTGATATAGTCTGAAATATTCAGAGTATGACATGACACTATGGAAAGAACAGTTACGTACTTACTGTAAAGTATAGTTACATAAGAACTTATCATAACAGTAGATCTTTGAGAGGAGCTCTTGCAGCAGCCCACTATTGGTAGGACTGAGCTGCCAGATGTCAGGACCACAAGAAAAATCTCTAGGTAGCAGTCTACCACGGAGGACCACCCACCTCTATCCCATAAAGGCAGGTGGTCCACCACACCTTCCTCAGTTCTCCCACTGGAGACCCAGAATGGGCAGTGAAAAAAGAACCGAGGACTTTCCTGAGAGCCAAGTGGAATAAGGGAAGCAGAAAACCCATGCTAATGGAAGAGGAAAACGCAGAGAAATAGAAGGGTGGGAGAAGGGCGGGAAAATTAGGGCCTGCTGCAAGAGCTCCTCTCGAAGATCTACTGTTACAGTAAGTTACACAGATTACATAGAAGTATACAAAGCTCTGTGAAGACCGATAGGTTCATTATAGCTTGCTAAAAGTATTAGTTATACCTTGTTATGTTATTTAAAATCAAGTGGTTATCTAGTTTGGTTTCAAATTCAGCCATAGTTTTGCTTGCCACTACTTCAACCAGCAGCTCATTCCAAACTTTAACCACCCTGACACTAAATCAATGCTTCCTTCTATTGGTGTTATACATTTCCTCATACGGTTGTAAAGGGTGAGCCCTTGTACAGTACACCATGTCCCAAAGGACAAGGCCTAACTGCTCCCATAACAGAGCATCTGCCAGTGCTTTGAAAATGAGGCACATATCCCCCCTAAGCCTTCGATATTCCAGGGAATACAACCCCAATGTTTGTAATGTTTCCTAGTAAGATTTTCCTGTTACTTCAGTGATAGAGCATGTTGCCTTTCTTTGGACCTTCTCAACTGCATTTATGTCCCCTTTTCCACCCAGAGCCCAAAACTGTGAACAGTATTCAATGTGGGGTCTTACCAGCGAGGTATAAAGTGGGAGCCAACCTCCTTGGCCCTACTTTTGATATGCCTGTTAATGCAGTGCAAAATGCCGCTAGATTTTTTAATCACCTGGTTGCAATGTAGTTTAAAGCTGAGGTCATTACTGACTCTGATGCCCAAATCCCCCTCATCCAATACTGGTTTAAGATCAACCCCCCCCCAGTACATAATTAAACATATGGTTATTTTTACCCAGGTGCATCACTGCGCATTTATCAGTACTGAAGGTCAGTCTAATAATTATGGCCCACTGTTCTAGGTCCCTAAGGGCAGTCTGTAAGATTACAGCATCCTCTTTTGTATTGACCACCAGCCCTGATCTAGTATCATCAGCAAATTTTGAGTGCCATGCCCCCAATTCAGTGCTCATGGATGATATGTATATATTAAAGAAACATGGGCCCAACACGGAGCCCTGAGAAACCCCGCTAGACATCTCCACCTATTCTGAGTAGTCCCCATTGATACATACTCTCTGTGTCCTGTTGGATAGCCATGTCTCTTATCCAGCATGACAGGTTCCCTGGGATACCATAACCTATTGAGGCATCAACCAATTCACTATGTGGCACCTTATCGAATGCTTTGGTGAAGTCCAACAAGATAACATCCACTGAGTTTCTGTCGTCAAGTGCTTTACTGACCCTGCCACAGAAATCTTAAAGGTTTGTCTGACATGATCATCCCTTGGTGAACCCGTGCTGTGACTGATCAATATTTCCTGATTCATGTAACAACTCAGTGATGTGATCCTTAATAACACCCTCCAAAACTTTCTCCAGCACTGAAGTCAAACTTACTGGCCTATAGTTACCAACCTCCTGTCTAGAACCTTTTTTGTGAATTGGCACTACCTCAGCCTGCCTCCAAACCCCCAAAACCTCTCCCTGGTTGATGGATTCTTGAAATAAAAAAGTCAAGGGGGTGCCAGGGACACCACAAGCTCCTTTATAACTCTGGGGTGCAGTCCATCTGGACCATAAGACTTATTCTGATCTAGCTTTTGTAATCTGTCTCTAATATCTGGTTCCCTTAGCTGTAGCCTATGTTCATCCTTGCTAATTAAGTGTTCTTTTGGTCTTGATATTAAAGGCAGAAGAAAAATAGATATTATAGTACTTCAGTCATGCCCTGATTATCTGAGAAGTTTTAACTTTCTGGGTAGTCCAAGCAATCCCAGGGAGGTCAAAATCTCCCAGCAGAACAGTTCTGTCAGCTGAGTTTAACTTGTTTAAGAAGTCAGGAAGTTGTCTGTCCTCATTGTGGGGGTTTGATGGTGGCCTGCAGACAACAACTATATTAATATTGGTATCATGTGGTGGAGAAATTTTAACCCAGAGGACCTCCGCAGCTTCCCATTGAGAGGTATCCATATTTACAGAGGGGATGTTCTCAGCAATATAAAGAGCCACATTCCTCCCCCCCAATATTACCCCTTTCTCTGCTGTATAGATTATAGCCCAGGATATGCCTATCCCAGGTGTCCTCCCTTTTCCACCATGTTTCTGTTATACCACGGATTGGAATATTGGACACCCTAAGAGCATAAACAAGTTCATCGTGCTTACTGATGAGACTCCATGCATTAACTAGTAAGCATTTCCATGCTTCTTGTGCCAAATGCCTGGGTGGTGCCCCCCCCCGGATGGAGATACCCTCGTCCCCCCTCCTACGGAGTTTAAATACTTATCAATTACCTGCCTAAGTTTATTAGCTAAAATTCTTTTCCCTTTGTTGTTTAGATGTAATTTGTCCTTGGCAAACAGCCCTGGATCCTGATGACAGTTCCAATGATCAATGAAAGTATGGCCCTCCCTGAAGCACCATCTTTTTAGCCACCCATTCAGCATCAAAATGTCCTTATTTTTACGATTGTGGGTGGAGCCAACAGGAGTATTGCATGTACAAAAGGAGTGCTGTTATATTTTCTGTCAGTGGATCTGACTGAAGGTGTAAATAGTCTCTTCCTCCTTACCCTCCTCCAAGAAATGTTTTCCGCCCTCAAATAAATACCCTTTCATGTTAGTCAATGGTTGCAGGGTACTATTTTCTTTCTTAAATGGGTGGTACAAGAACTGGAACCTGAGTAGTGGGGGGCAGCATTGTTTTTTGGGAGAGTAAGGTCCACCCCAGTTCCACCCATGAAGCTCCAAAAGGTCCATCCCACCTTTTTTTTTATTCATGTGTGAGCGGCATGAAGTGGATCTATCATGCTGAAAGAAGACTCACTAGTACGGGGTGTGGACCAAGGAACAACAAGTCTGTGGAGTCCCTACATTTTGTTAAGGACTAGGAGAACAGAAGATACTTAAAATGCCTTCAAACTGACTTAAAACCCCTTGGAACAAATGATTATCAGAGCCACATGGTGTCTTGAAAGGAAAGACTAAGAAGTGTCTAAAAACTAAGGAAAATAGACAGCTTTCAGGTATTTCTTAAACATTTATATACCAAAAACAAAGTTCAGCTTTTGGGATTAACAATATTTGTTTACCATAGTGTGTCTCTCTCTCATATATATTATATATATATATATATATATATATATATATATATATATATATATATATGTATGTATGTATATATATATATATATGTATATATATATATACATACACACACACACACACACACAATAGGGGTGAGTGGTAAATGAGTGAGATAAAACAGTGTATCATCCACCGCAGTGTGATGTTTTTATCCTCTGCTGTACTGTGATGATATCAGCCATTTACACACACGGGTCACAAAAGGTCATCACTCTCTGCAGCTTTCCCCTCAGCATGCAAGAAACACCTGTGCTGTTACCATAGACACAAATGCAGAACTACTTCAGAGGTCTCACTGCTGCCTACAGCTAACTCAGTGAGCATTACAAAACACACCTATCTCCCCGAACAACTTCCAGCTCATTACTGTGACTGCAGCCACAATTCTAAACAGCACAGCTTCACAACAGTCTAAACTACTGCCTGCAGCTAACTCAACTACCACTGAAACACACTCTCACTTGCTCCTCAAACTCTGATTCTCACCCATTACAATTACTGTGATACTATCAGCTTGACTACAGCCAGAATCCTAAAGAGCACAATTTCACAGAACACTCTGCACTCTGCCTGCAGCTAACTTAATTACCATTGAAAACAGTATCAACTGTTCTGACACTCTGCCTCTCAGCTCACTACACTTACTGTGATGCTCTCAGCTTCACTGCAGCCAGACTTCTAAACAATACAGCTTCACAAAAGTATGTTTCTCACTCCTACCTAAAACTAACTCATTTAGCATTGCAAAACACACTCATGTGTCTCCCAGAGTTTATAACACTGCCAGCCCATTCAGAAAAACTCACACACAGAACGAGCAAACACATAAACAGGAACAGAACACAAGAAAGCATAACAAAACTTCTAAACTCTTAGTCTCTATTAGAAGATAGTCGACTACATGATGGTAGATGGTTATGGAGAAGATTGTCACCCTGCATCGTGAGCTCTGGATATCTCACTCTGCAGGAGTGACAATATTTGCCATATCACACTCATGCCCATCATGTATCCCATATATATATTATATATAGTTTGTCTTTTTAGTAGTTTCAAAACCTTAAAAGCATTGGTGTTAGTAATGCATTTAGAAATACATGTTTTAATTGTCTTTCCAGATAAATCATGCATGTTCATGTGAGGGCACATTGTTGGGGGAATGGGGTTCAAATTATTTTAATCATGGGCACAGTACTTGGTAAACAGTCTGTGATGAAGTGTATTTTTCTTTTTAAGTTTGAGAAGTGGAGTTGACTTGCACAAATGGATAGTACAGACATCATAGAAAGCTATTAGAAGTAGAATAGGTTAAACACTTCCTGGAACTTTTGGCATAACAAGTTCCCCTAGGCACCTCACAGCATTTGACACCACCATCCTAAGAGCAGTCAGTGTGTTACTTTGCAGGACATTGCATAGCAAGAGACCCAGCCTTGCCTTTTTCCAAATAATATACCAACTTCATTCTCAGGTAGGCAGTCCTGTGCTACTGTTTACATTCTACTGAATCTTCTTAAAGGAAAACTGCATGTTAAAATCAGGAATATATGTATTACTACCAGTTTTGAATTCTCACTTCAATCCAGTGTTTTGTTTCTGCCTAGGCTATGAGAGGATTTTTTTTCTAATTTTCCTTGGGTGTTTTATGATGTCTGGGGGCTGTCATTCAACTATGTTTTATTGCATCTTCTCCAAGTTAGTCTTCATAGAGTACCCTTTGGTTTGATGTCTAATAGCCCCTACAGCAGGCCAGTGTCTTGTTACAGTGTCTTGCTTAGCCACAGCAGAGAAAGAACACTGCAGCCAGGATTCACAGTGCTATACAATATACTATAGAAAGTTACATGTTTAAACACACACACACACACACACACCAAGCAGAACACAGCTGGATAAGGTACCAGTATTTAGGAAACTTGTCATACTTACCCAGAGTCTAGCAATGTGAATCCTGGCTGTGACTATAGGTGTTTATAACTGAATGATAATCACATTTGCTTCACTTGCAAATAGGTAGGCATTTGTGTCTAATTTCTGTTTGACTTACTGTTGGTTACACATAGAATCTGAAAAATTTATAACATGCTGTATTGTGATTCAATGAACTGATAAATGGGGATTTGGTTTTTTTTTACAAATTCATTTTTCCTGACCATGGATATACTAAAACAAAAATTTCTCAACAAAATGTTTTTAAATAAAGAGTTTAACTCACAGCAGCAAAAGAAGCATGTTGGCATTACAAACTTAGTGGTGTGGATGTAGAGGCACCAGTATTTAAGCATGACTTTGGTAGAGGATTAATTGTGACTGGGGGTGAGGGAGGGGGTGAGTCTTCATTATTGTAGCATAACGGTTTTCTGAAACTTCAGCCTTCAATGGGTTAGACTCTGCAGCCATCTGTACAGTATATCAATGAGCCACATGCAGTGTGGTATGGGTAAAACCCAGATCACCAGACCAGGACCAGTGCTGTAAAATCTGCACTGGGCACAGCTTGTGCAAATATTGCTGATCCAGTGGATCAAATAAATACGTGCAAATACATAAATACTCGGCTTCGCTTCATGCTTCAACACACCCCAGGAGTGACGTTATTACATGAGAACACACACCCTGCCGTGCCTTATTGCTTAAATATGTCCTTTCTCAATGTACTATACTTTGATCCAGTTAGTGTATGCAACAGTCTTCATGTGAACACTCTGGGCTTCTCTTTGACTGCTTATGTCTATTTGCTTTAGCTACTGTATGTTGTTTGAACTGCTTTGGTCTTCCTGATGTGGTGCCTGCGTGCCTAAACTATGTAATCTGTTTATCTACTGCTACCCATGTATCTCCGGTGAATGATTGTTATAACTGTCTGCTCTCCGAGCCATTGTTTTTTGACTTGTTAACTGTGCTGTCTTTGTATTAGTTTCAATGAGGTGTCTTTGTAAATGAGTCACTGACTCAAAGGTTTGTAAATCATATATTATTTAAATAAATAAATAAATGTTTATGTTTAAGCCCATGAAACACCCTTATCTAGTTAATGCATTCACAGTCATAGTGCCTCTGCCAGAGCTTGTTGTTAGGGCTGGTGCTAGGTACAGAGAGAAGCCCCGAAAGCAGCAGATCACACCCTTTTTGAGGGATATACCAACTTGCTCAAAATCTCTCTGTATATCAATTATGCTCTTTCTTCCCATATCATTCACGCCTATGTGCAGCAAAGAAAAAAATTACTCACCTTAGTAATCTTGTTTCTTCTAAGGGAATCTTACTGTATTCTGACTAATGCAGTATGGTCTCACCATAGGACTGCCCCGGAGATGAAATGGTTACTAAAACCTATGCAAATTATGGAATGCTAGGCTTGAGCTCAGTTTTCAAACCACTGTCCCTGGTAAACAATCTCTAACCGTCAGATTCTTACAAAGCATGCACTAAGCAGTTTCCCCTTATTGGAGGATAATAATAATAATAAAAAATAGTAATACTATTAACAATAATAAGAACCTCCCTGCATCAGAAATGGCAGGACAAATTATGTGGGAATTACCCATTTCAAATACTTCCAAAAAAACCCTGGGCATCCCAGAAGACTCAAGTCACAGATGCCCAAAAAAAGAAACAGTACATGCTCCCCAGGTTTGCAACAACTGTAGCACAGCTGTACTGCAGTGACCATAGGTATCAGAAGGGGAGGAAGGGATGGAGCTCAGAATACAGTAAGATTCCCTTAGAAGAAACAAGATTACTAAAGCGAGTAATTTTTTCTTCACACCCCAGGAAATCTTACTGTATTCTGACTAATGCAGATTACCAAGCAGTGCCTTTAGAGGTGGGCCTATAACCTATTTAGGAAACAAGCTCTGCAGGAATTGCTGTGCCAAACCTGGCATCACCTCTGGCTTGGATGGCCAAACAATAATGCTTTGCAAATGTGTGAACTGTTTTCCAAGCTGCAGTTTTGCAGATATCTACATGGGGAATGTCCCTAGCAGCTGCTAGGAAAGCCACAGTACCCCTAGTTGAATGTGCGCTGAGGCCTGCAGGTGATTCCTTACCCACCTTGCTATAACAGAACTGGATATAGGGTATAATCCATCTGGCAATGGATCATTTTATGGCAGGTTTTCCTTTCCCTACCACTCCAAAGGTAAGGAAGAGCTGGGTTTGGTTCCATCTGTGACCCTTTGTGTGGTCGAGATAGTAACAGACTGCCCTTTTTACATCAAGGCTGTGCAGCCTACATTCACCTAAAGTGGAGTGATCTGAAAAGAAGACTGGCAAGGTAATTGACTGGTTAAGGTGGAAATCTGATACCACCTTAGGCAAAAACTTTCTGTTAGTTCTAAGGACTATCTTGTCCCTATGAACTGCAAGGGGGGGCAGAAGGCTCTGCAGTGAGAGCATCCTGAACCTGTTGTATTCCACGAATAAGTTCAGGGAACTGAGATCTAGAATAGCCCTTACATCTCCTGTCTTCTTCGGGACCAGGAAGAAGTGGGAATAGTAACCCGTTCCCTGCAGAGGAAGGGGGACGGGTTCTATTGCCTCTTTCAGCAAAAGTGCTGAAATCTCCTCCTGGACCAGAAGATGTTCCCATGAATACGACGACCTTGGGGGAGGGTGACAAGGTGGTTTCTGTAGAAACTCTATTGAGTGTCCTTCTGCGATTAGCTGGAGCACCCATAAATATGATGTTATCCTCTCCCAGCCCAGAAGATGGAGGGAAAACCTCCCTCCTACCAGTTCCTCCAGAAAGCCCGGAGGCTGTGGGAGAGGGAAGGAGTCAGGTGGTGTGGGGCAGTGCCACAGCTGAAGCTCCTGCTGCTTTTTTGGGTGGGGGGGCTTGGCAGCTGGGGGGGCCCCGACATTTACTGGCCCGCTTTCCCTGGGGTCTTGCTTTGGGCCGATTCCATCTGCAAAAGGGACGGCACTGTGTTTGATGGGGATGATACATAGAGTCAACAGACTTTAGTGCCGTCCCCTTTTCCTTCAGGTCGGTGATTATGTCCTTGACATCACCCCCGAACAGCACCGAACCCCAGAAGGGCGCTTCCTGAATGGCGGACTGCACTTCCGGAACCAACCCTGACACTCGGGGCCAAGCATGACACCGTAAGCCTACGGCAAATGCTGAGCTACTACCAGCAGTGTCCACTGCATCGTAGGTCGCATGAAGCATGTGCCGACTGGCCGAATGTGCAGAGCGGACAAGGTCAGCCACTTCCTGCTTGACTTGAGAGTCCAGAAGGGAGTCCAATTTAGATTTCACCTCACTGAGAATCGCCTTCTGGTAATCCTCCATGTGACCGACATAATTCAAGACCCTAATACCCAGAGTGGAAGAAGGGAAAATCTTCTTGCCATACTGGTCCAGAAAGTACAGTTACGTAAGAACTTACCATAACAGCAGATCTTCGAGAACAGCTCTTGCAGCAGGTTACACCATTAGGACTGAAGCCGGCAGGCGCCAGGACCCCACAGAAATTTTCTAGCTAGCAGTATTCAGTGGGGACCGCCTCCAACGTCGGTTCCACCAGTCAGCCATAGTACATAAGGAGGCAGTCCCCCAGAATCCCCAGTTCTCCCACCGGAGACTCCCGGCCGCTGGATGACATCAGAAGAGGAGACTGAGGATCTGCTATCAAATGGCAATCAGAAAGAGGCTATAAACGCCTTGTCCTAGGAGAAGGATGTTGGAACCAGAATCTACCTCCAGCGGGGATGGTGGGAGGGAAAGTACCTGCTGCAAGAGCTGTTCTCAAAGATCTACTGTTACAGTAAGCTCTTACGTAATTGTACTATCTTACTTTGAGAAACAGCTTTTGTAACAGGTTACACCATTAGGACTGATTCCCAAGCAATTCTGGAAATCCCACACCATTGGGAGGAGAGAAGGTAGAAATCCTTGAATGACATCGAGCCTAGGACAGAAGTCCCTGAAGAACTGCTAGACCAAACCCTGCTCTTCGCCTCGATGCAATGTCCAGGCTGTAATGCCTGATGAAAGTGTGTACGGAGCGCCAAGTAGCTGCAGCACAAATAGCTGAGGTGGATATGTTCTTTAAAGCCGCAAAAGAGGTAGCCACCCCTCTGGTGGAATGACCCTTAACCATGCATGGTAAGGGTTTGTTGCGCTTCTGGTAACAGAACGTAATACACTGAATGAGCCACCTTGATAGCGACTGTTTTGAAACAGGGACTCCCATCATCCTGTGGGCAAAGGAGACAAAAAGTTGGTCTGATTTTCGGTGGTGTTTGGTTCTGGTCAGGTAGTATCTGAGACACCTATGCACGTCTCAAGTGTGCAGAAGGGCTTCTCCTCGATTAGAGTACTTAGGGAAATACACTGGTAGATTGATATTCAGATTAAGGGTGAGAGCTGAGGCCACCTTAGGCAGAAATTTAGGATTGTCCATAGGGTTACCCTGTCTTGGTGGAAAACCAAATAAGGCTCTTTGCACACAAGTGCATGGAGTTCAGAGATTCTTCTGGCCGAGGTGACGGCAACTAAAAACAGCGTCTTCCAAGAGAGAAGACGTAGCTCACAATCCGCGGCTGGTTCAAAGGGTGGCAGCGTAACCCGCTCCAGGATGAAGGGTAGATCCCATGGTGGAATTGGATCCTTAATCAGGGGCCTAAGGTGGAGGACACCCCTCAGGAAGGCACGTGTCGTGTCCAATTGAGCTATAGTGCTTTGGCCTATAGGGACATGATAGGCTGAAATGGCACAGAAGTGTACCTTAATCGAGGAGTAAGCCAAGCCTGACTGGAAAAGGGACAGTAAATAGTCCAAAACCAACTTCCCTGGACAATCCAAAGGTGAAAAACTGTGCACTTGAACCCATAAACAAAACCTGCGCCACTTCATGGCATAGCTCGCATGGGTAGCCAGTTTCCTAGCAGCAGTAAGAATGTCTGCTTCCTCTTGCGAGACCCCGTGTCGCATTATGGCTATGTCTCTAGGAGCCAAGCATGCAGGTTCAGGGAACGTAGGTCTGGGTAGACCAAGGAACCCGCCTCCTGAGACAGCAAGTGGGAGCTGATTGGCAGCAGCACTGGAGGTTCCCGGGACAGCTGATGCAAAAGAGGGAACCAGATCTGCCTGGGCCAAAATGGCGCGATAAGTATCAGCGTCGCTGGCTCTCTGCAGTTTCAGACAAACCCTCTGGATCAACGGAAAAGGGGGAAAGGCATAGAGGAATCTGCCCGCCCAGGAGAGGGACAACGCATCTCACCAGGAAACACCAGGCCCTGGATCTAGCGAGCAAAAATTGGGCAGTTTTGCATTGGATGGGGACGCGAAAAGGTCCAATTCTGGAGTACCCCATCTGTGAAACAGATCCTCTACTACCTCCTGAAGTAGTTCCCATTCATGGACTCTGGCCTGAGAGCAGCTCAGGCCATCTGCGATGACACTGTCCACTCCTGGAACATGAACGGCAATGAGGTTTGTGCCGTGGTGCAAGACTCAATCCCACACCCTCATGGCCTCCCTGCAAAGTGGGTAGGAA
Organism: Neoceratodus forsteri; assembly: GCA_016271365.2. Classification (NCBI taxonomy): domain Eukaryota; kingdom Metazoa; phylum Chordata; order Ceratodontiformes; family Ceratodontidae; genus Neoceratodus; species Neoceratodus forsteri. Next base: position 1,009,914,130 of record CM028129.1, on the reverse strand, counting down.
TGGGTGCCTCCTTGTTTGTTGAGGTAATACATCACCGTGGAATTGTCTGTTTGTAACAGTCGTGTACCCGGTGGGATCTCCGACTGGAAGGCCTGCAGGGCATAAAGAACTACCCTCATTTCCAGGATATTTATGTGGAGATGAGTCTCTTGGTCTGTCCACAGGCCCTGATATCGAACACCATCGAGGTGTGCTCCCCAACTGAGCCCTGAGGCGTCTGTGGAGAGTGACACAGTCGGAGATGGCGCAATGAAGGGGACTACCACCGAAAGATTCCTCAAATCTAGCCACCATTGTCAATCTCGGACTATGGCCTTCGTGATCCAGATTGGATGCTGCAGATGGTCTTGCTTTTGATCCCATTGGACCTTTAACATCCACTGGGTTACCCGCATGTGGAGACAGGCTAGCGGGACTGTTGCAATGGCCACAGCCATGTGTCCAAGCAGGCGAAGGATCAGTCTGGCAGGAACGATTTTCTTCGCCGAAATGTCCCTGATGAGGGATCTGATGTGTTCCGCTCTGTCCGGAGGGAGAAAGGCTTTCCCCTGGGCGGTGTCCAGGACTACACCAATGAATTGCAGAGTCTGGGACGGAACCAGGTGTGACTTCTCATGACTGATGATGATGCCCAATGTCTCGAACAGAGACTGAGTGCAGTGAATAGCGGACATCAGGGCCTCCCAGGAGGGCACCATGAGAAGCCAGTCATCCAGGTATGGGAACACGTAGTGGCCTTGTCTCCTCAGAGATGCCGCTGTGACTGACATGCACATTGTAAACACCCAAGGTGCCGAAGACAGTCCGAAGGGAAGGGCTCGGAACTGATAATGGCGGCCATGAAACTCGGAGCGCAGAAACTTCCTGTGTGCTTGGGCACTAGGTATATGCAGGTAGGCAGCCTGCATGAGCATGGGAATCAACCCTGGGAGGGTCACTATGCGGAAGTGTTTGTACAGGACCGAGTTGTTTTCTTTGGAACCAGAAAGAAGTGAGAATAATATCCTAGACCCCTCTGGTTCCATGATACATACTCTATAGCTTCTTTTTCCAGAAGCACGAGCACCTCCTGCTGTATAAGCAGGGCATGCTGACCCAAGTAACGGGACAGCAGGGGAGGTCTTGCCGGTGGGTGGTCAAGAAACTCTACGAAATGGCCTTTCTTGACCAACTGAAGTACCAACCTGTCGGTGGTGATCGATTGCCACCCTGAAAAGTGGCGGGCGATGCGACCCCCGACCTTTTGTGCCTGTTGATCCGGAGGAGGGCCGGGGGCCGGGAAGGAGTCATGCTGTGGCAGCACTGGTCCCTGCAGGCTGGGCCAGTTTTGTGTAACGTTGGCCTCTGCCTGGGGACAACTTGGCCTGGGCTTTACGCTGAAAAGTGCCCCATTGGTGCTGGCCAGAACGTGGCTGCTGCCTCTGTTGCTGGCTGTGAAAATGGCTCTGGTTCCTGTGAAAGGAACCAGGCCTGGATCTGTACATGGCCTGTACAGATCGGACTGCCTTCCCCGTGTCCTGGAGTTTGGTGATGACCTTCTCCGAGGATTCACCAAAGAGTACTTCGCCGTTATATGGGACGTCAAGAATGTTCTTCTGTACGTCCAGGGTGAAGCCGGAGACATGAAGCCAAGAGCGTCTCCAGAGACTAACGCCTGAAGCTGCAGCTCTGGCAGATGAGTCCGCAGAATCGTATGCAGCTCGAAGCACTTGGGTACCCACATCTGACCCTGTGTGGAGAAGACTGAGGAGCTCCACCTTCTGATCACCATCTGGAAGCTTGTCAACCAGGCCCTGGCCCTGTTCCCACATGGCATTCTGAAACTGTACCATGTGGGTGAGGTAGTTCAGAGACCTGATGGTGCATGTAGCAGCCGCGTACGTGCGTCTCCCCAGGGCATCCAGTTGCTTGGATTCCTAGTCCAGTGGCTGTGTGCTCATATGTTGTGGTCTTTGAGACCGGACATGTGAGGCCGTGATGACCAGGGAGTCTGCCAGAAGTTGTTGGGCCAAGTACTGGTCCTCTCTCGGGGCCTTGTACAGGTGGTCAGCCTTCTTCGGCACTGTGGGAGTGGAGTGCGGATGCTTCCACGCAGCCTTGGTGACGTCCGCGAAAGTGTCTACCAAGGGTGGTACTACCACAGGCTTTGGGTCTTTCTGCCGAAGACAGCGGGCAAGGCGTCTTCAGCATCCCACCCCATGTTGTCCAGGATGTGCCTCATGATCTCAGCGAAAGAGGGATCATCCGGAGGAGACCTGGGGAGGTCATGTGGGTCCGGAGAGGAGATGCTGAGTGGAGAAGGAGCTCTGAAGTAGTCCGAGGTGTCCGATCTGGAGTCCTCTCCTGATGGAGTGTACCGATGCCGTCTGGGTCGCTTGAGGCTGGGAGACCCTGATGGAGATCTTGAGGGAGGCCTTCTCCTGTCTTTGTATCTGCCCCTAGGAGGTGGAGTCTGCTCCTTGGGGGTTGGTGGTCATCCTACTGGCCCCGTAGGTTGAGGAGGGGGTGTAGGAGGCGAAGGAGGAGGAGGAGGCGGTTTAACGGGGACCACATTCTTTCGGATGGTGTCCCACTAAAAAGTAAAGAGCTCCTTTACTTCTTCAATATTCAAGCCTGAAGACGGGCCTGGCGCCGGTGGTCTGTCACTGGGGTCGGGCGTTGGGTCCACGGGTATCTCTGGGTTTGGAGAAGATTACCACGGGAGCCCGGCATCCTCGGTGTCACCCACCTGGTCTTCGGGCAGTGTGGCATCCTCCTCAGTCGATTCCCTGTGACCGGCATCCGCCGGTGACGGGGGGGCAGTCTTCCGCTCCAGAGAGTGTGATGCCGACATCGGTCTCCCGGTTGACGCCTTCGGATCCGGCGAACGCCCAGCCGGCAACAGGTGTCTGGCTGGTGTCGTCGGTTCCTGCGAGCGCCTGGCCGACTTCGGATGCTTAGCCAACATTGGGTGCTTGGCCGACGTCAGGTCTGATGACTGCTTCAGGGACGTCAGGTCCTTGGTCTTTCTAGGAGCTGGATCAGGACCTCTGGGAGGTTGGGAGACCAACCTGGAGTCAGTGTCCCTACGTCGGGTGGAAGAAGATGATTTATGGCACTTGGAAGACTTGGAAGAGGCCTTGGACGGAGTGGAGGAAGCTGAGGGCCTCGAAGTCTTAATAGGCTGGAGCGAAGAAGAGCCGCTTGAAGCTCGGACCTTAACGGGGGGGCTGCGACTGAGCCCTGGGGGGAGAGCGGTCCGATCTGGTGGAGCCTGAGCTGCAGGACTCAGAGGCCCGGTTCGGGGATCTGGACCTTATTTTCTCCTGGTGCTTGTCCCAGTGCTTATGGGCCTTCGAGGATGATTCTCCCTGGAGGAAGGTTCTTGATCCATCCTTTTTAATTTTTCTTCAAGAAGATATGCCTGGAGTGCCTTCTGATGGCGGATCCTGGTATAGCTACTGAACCCTTGGCAAAAGGTGCAGGCCTTGGTATCATGGTCCTGGCCTAGGCACCACATGCAAGAGGAGTGAGGATCATTGAAAGGGATCTGTTTGCCACAGGCACACTTTGAAAGGTGACCCTCAAGCGAAGGAGTTGGAGAGGACATCAGAAAACGCAGAAGTTCTGTAGTCGTCGTATGCTAGGTAGAGACCGAGAGGCCGATGCTGGTGAGTCGACGGTGGGAAAAGAACTAGGGATTCTAGGGGACCGCTTCCTTATGTACTACCCCTGACGTCGGGGGTGGGACCGACGTCGGAGGCAGTCTCCGCTGAATACTGCTAGCTAGAAAATTTCCATGGGATCCTGGTGCCTGTCGGCTTCAGTCCTAATAGTGTAACCTGCTGCAAGAGCTGTTTCTCGAAGTAAGATGGTGGGATTCCTTGTCAGGTGGAGATGAGCTGAGAAGTTTGGGGTGAGCTGACCGGCCATGAGCGGCGCTAATCACAACCGAGTCAGCTCGAGGGTGAGAGTCTAAATAGTCAACACTCTCAGGAGCCTGGTATAGCCTGTTCGACTTCCTAGGAAGTGCGGCTAAGGCCGACGGCTGTTTCCATATGGTAGTAATAAAGTCAGCATGAGGCTCAATCCAGGATGGCACCAAGGTGGGAGCTGTCATGGGCAGATCCAGATGCTCAGCGAGTTTTTTTATGCTGGGGGTCTGGCTCCAAGGAGTGCCACTTATGTACCTCCTGGATCTTGCATAGCAACTCCGTGAAAGAAGGATCCTCCGGAGGAGACTTCAGAGGAGTCCTGGGTCTGGACGGAAAGCGTGGCTCGTCGTCTTGCTCAGAACAACCGTCGGAAGTGTCCAAGGTGTCCGAGGAAGAAGAAGATGAAAATGAAAAAGACTCCCTCTCCCAGCAAGGGGGAGGAACGGACCCCTTGAGAAGCCCTCAGGGAAGCGTGTCCTGCCCCTCTCTGGACCCAGAGGGTCCAGAGGTGGGGAGGGAGTTTGTCGTCGTGGACGTACGGGAACTGGGACTGGCACCATCATCAGAAGATGACTCTCCACCTCTCTGGTGAGCTGAGAATTATCCTCATCCCACCAGGAGGCCAAAGTCTCCTGCAGGTCCACCGGCGGCTGGGGGGGCGGTGGAGGTGGAGGAGGAGGGGGATACGGGTATGGATCATACCCATAAGGCGCATATCCATAACCCAACAGCGGGAAGCCCAGCATCGGGTATTGAGGCGCCGGGTACTGTGGCATTGGATAGAACAGTGCTGGGTACTGAGGCGTTGGATATTGCAGCCCCGGGTAAGACGGCGTTGCGGATCTGGAGCAGAAGGCCTGGTGGGTGGAGGGCCCGGCATTGTGGCGGCATCAGGAAGCGGGATGTCACCCAGAGTCGGCAATACCAGCCGAGGAGCCGGCGTCGGAGCCGGCATCCGGGGCGCCAATGTCAGATCGGTCAAACCAGCAGCTGGACGGTCTGATGGAGGTGGAACAGGAACTTCAGCGTCACCCGGGGATAGAGGAGAGAAATCCTTGGGGTTGGGCTGAGGAGACTCAGGGTCCCCGGAAGGCAGCGAAGGCTGCGGGGAGCCAGGAATGACGGACGTGGGAGGGTCTGGCATCGGCTCTTCCGCTATGCGGACGTCGAGCGAACCAACATGTGGCTTATCAGCGGGATCTGGGAAGGCATCGGAGGGGCCGGTGTCCGACTTAACGGACCCATCGCCAGAGGCAGGCCACGATGGAGGGGCGGCCTGGGCGGTCGGAATAGGGGCTGCGTGCCGCCCCGAAGGGTCGGGTGACTTACCGACCTTCTCTGTGAGGGCATCGGAGGAGCTGACGTCCGGCTTATCAGAGCCGCTCACACCAATAGGCCACAAAATCACAGCTTTACCAGGAGCGGAGGCCTCCAAAAGCCTGGAGGCACCGGAAGGGCCCGATCGTGAGCCAAGTGGCAACGCCACCCTTAGGAAGCCTCTAAGGCAGCCGTCAGGGAGCGGTTCTCCGGGGACATTACCTTAACACAGCCGACTCGGAAGAAGTCGCTGCGGATGAGGAGCCCTTGTCCCGGTGCTTTTCTTTATCTTTTTCCTTGCGATGGCTTTCAGGGGAGGTGGACGCCTGCTGGAGCTTTTTCAATTCCTTCTCCACGGAGCTCATTTTCTTATTCAAAATATGGGCCTCCAGGGACTGCTGCTGCCGTCTTCGGGTGGCCGCATTAAAACTGAGGCAGTGCTGGCACTTCTCCTCCGGATGGTCGGGCCTAGGCAAAAAAGGCACAGGGAATGGCTGTCCTTGTGCGGGACTTGGGCGCTGCACGAGTTGCACTTGTTTTTGTGCTCGGAGGGTGTAGGGGTCGACATACACCGACAAATACCTGACGAATGATGGAAAAAAAAAGAAAAATACTCAGTGAAAATACCGATAGAGTCTGACGAGCAAGGAACTTTACCGCGAGGTGCTGGCATGAGCTAACGGGGGGAAAGAACTGGGGAGGCGGGCGTGAGGGACCGCTCCTTTATATCGACGTCTCCTGACGCCGGTCACCTGACGTGGGGCAGTCCCTCGCCAGAGACTGCTAGCTAGAATTTTTTCCATGGGGTCTTGACGCCTGCCGGCTTCAGTCCTATATGTAATTACCTACTGCAAGAGCCCTCTCAAAGTAAGATATACAGTTTTCCAAGTCACATATTTCAGGTCTGCTGATGACATGGGTTTGAATAGAGGTTGCATGAGCTGGGTGATGCAAATATTCAAATCCCACATGGGAGTGGGCTCCCTGTGTGGTGGGTGTAAGTACAGCAGCCCTTTAAATAATTTTTTGAACACTGGCTTTGAAGCTAAAGAGGAGGAAGAAGCTTTCCCTGCTGATAAATAAGCTGACACAGCTGCAAAATGCACCCTCAGAGTGGAAATAGATAAACCTGTGGAGTGCAAATGAGCCATATAGTCCAAGACAACAGAAATGTTAGCTTGAAAATAATCCAGGCCTCTGCCCTGGCACCAGAAGGACATTTTTTTCCATTCAGAGGCATATGTTTTCTTAGTGGAGGGTTTTCTGGAGACCCTCAGTATGTCCATAATCCCTTCTGAAAGATGCAAGTCTGCATACTCTAGGTCCTCAGGAGCCATGCCTTGAGTCTGAGGGATAATAAGTTGGGGTACATGATTCTGCCCTGAGAGGAGGTCAGTAGATTGTACATCCTGGGAAGACTGATTGGCTTGGCTACTGACACTGAGAGAAGTATGGAGTACCAATGCTGCCTAGCCCAGTCTGGGGAAATGAGAATCATTGAGGCTGGTTGAAGCCTGAGCTTGTTCAACATTTTCAGTAGTAGAAGGAATGGAGGAAAAGCATACAGGAATTTCCCTGTCCAATCCAACAGGAGTGCATCCAAAGGAATTGTGCCCCTGCTGGGGGGTCTGCAGCAATACTCTGGGAGCTGCTAATTGTCTGGGGCTGCAAAGAGATCCACTTCTGGGGTGCCCCACATCTTGAACATGGTCTGTAAAACCTGCCTGTTCAGTGACCATTCATGGTGATTCTGGTTTATCCTGCTGAGGGCATCCGCAAGGACACTGTCCTTGCCCAGGAAATGAACAGCTGAAAGGGACACCTTTTGAGAGTATGCTAGTGTCCAGATTTTCATAGCTTCTGTGCAAAGAGGGGTTGACCTTGTGCCCCCTTGTTTATGTGGTACATGGTGGTTGTGTTGTCTGCTCTGACCTGTACCACCTTTCCTACCACCTGAGTGGCAAAGGACTGAAGGGCCAGAAAAACTGCTCTGAGCTCCAACAGATTGATGTGCAGAAGGGATTCCCACTTCCCCTACATGCCGCAGGCAGTATGCTCCCCTAGATGTGCTCCCCACCCTAGAAAGGAAGCATCTGTGGTAAGCACCAGAGAAGGGGACTGCTGTAGGAAAGGTACCCCATGTCTGAGATGTTCCCCCACCTGCCACCACTGCAGAGCTTGAATTAAGGTGGCCATGACTAGGACCAGTTTTGATGAGGAATCTTTCTTTTGGGACCAGTACTATCCGAGATGAAACTGAATGTCTCTCATCTGAAACCTGGCTCCTGGGACGGTTACAGTAGAGGCTGCCATGTGCCCTGACAGCTGCAGGAAATGCCTTGCTGGTCTGGAAACATGCAATGAGAAAGACCCGGCTATTTGAAATAGGTTGTCCACCCTGTCCTGAGGAAGGTAAGCCATTCCTGTCCTCGTATCCACTTCTGCCCATATGAACTGGAACACCTGCACAGGTTCTAGAACAGACTTCTTTTGATTGATTAGGAATCCCAGGGAGGACACAGTGGTCTGAGTGATTGAGAGTGCCTCTCTTTCTTGTTGCTGTGACTGGCCTACAATAAGCCAGTCATCCAGATAGGGAAACACTGACACCCCTAGCCACCTTAGGTATGCCATCACAACAGCTAGGCATTTTGTGAACACCCTTGGAGCAGATGTTAGTCCGAAGGGCATTACTCTGAATTGATAATGGCCTGATGGCAACCTGAATCTGAGGTACCTTCTGATTGGAATATGGAAGTAAGCATCTTTTAGGTCCAGGGATGCTAGCCAGTCTCCCTGTCTTAGAGTAGGTATAAAGGTAAACAGAGTGACCATCCTGAATTTTGGTTTTGCCAAGTGCTTGTTCAGGTATCTGAGGTCCAGAATGGGATGCCACTCCACTGTTTTCTTTAATATAAGGAAGTATCTGGAATACAGACCTTTGCCTTTTTGACTGGCAGGGACTGGTTCTACCGCCTGAAGCAGCAGAAGGGATGACACTTCCTTTTCCAGTAGGGCTGTTTCTGATGGGGAAGAGAGCTTGAAAGCCTTTGACCTTAGCCTTGGTTTGGCTTTGAAGCCGAGGACCAACCCATGGCCCACTACTTCCAGAACCCACTTGTCTGTGGTAATGTTTTTCCATTCCTGGAAGTAGTGGGCCAGTCTGCTCCCTATTGGTAGTGGGGAGGCGACCCAGACATTCTGCTCAGGGAGTCTGCTTTGATTGAGCTACTGGCTGGACAGTAGGGCTAGTACAGCCAGTGCCCCTCCTGCCTCTGCCCCGAAAGTATCCCCATGGCTGATACTGAGGAAAAACTTGGGGCTGAAAATAAGGCCTATAAGGAGTCCTGCCCCTGCCACCCCTAGAATGGTACCATTGAGGGTTGGCAGCTTTCTCCTTTACTGCTGTACTTTTATAAGCAATTTTTTAATCATCCTTTTTTTTCATATATGCCTCTGTTTGCTGTCCAAACAGAGGCACAGGGTCGCAGGGAAAATCCAGAGCCTTATTTTGTGTGTTCTGTGAGAGGTTAGTGGTTCTCAGCCATGCAAACCTTCTCAAGGACACTGCTGAAGCCATTTGCCTGGATGCAGTGTCATCTGAATCCACTGCCATCCTAAACTGGGATTTTGAAGTTTCAATGCCCCTCTTAGCTGCTTCCTCCAGGTCAGCAGCCATTGGAGGGGGAACAGACTTGTCAATTTCTAGTACTGTAGACCACACAGATTTTTGATATCTGGCTAAATATGCCATATAGGATGCCTGCCTAATGGCTAGGAAGGATCCCAAATAAACTTTTTTTGCTATTGAGTCCATCCTCCTGGAATCTTTCTCGGGGGGGTGGGATGCCAGAGAGATGCCAGCTTTGTCACAAGCTGCAGCCTGAACCACACCTTCATGACTGGGATGCCCAAACAGAAATTCGGCCCCAGACTTATCCACCCAATACTTCCTGTCCACTTTCTTATCGGTTGGAGGGACAGAAGTGGGAGTCTCCAAAATTTTCATGGTCTGCCTCCTCAAAGAACTTGTGCAGAGGGAGGAGCAGCCTTTTTGATGGAGGAACATCCATTATTTCCTTATAGTTTTCTTTCCCCTCATCTTCTATAGACTCATGGGATGGGAGGTCAAGAGACTGGGCAACTTGCTTCAAGAAAGCAAAGTATGAGGAAAAATCCTCAGTTCCCTTATTAGGGGAATCAGGCCTGTGAGGGTCAGGAGAGATTTCTGGCTCTATAGGCTCATCATAATCATCATCTCCATAATCCTCCTCTGGGTCTTCAGCAAGACCAATATCCTCAAACTGTTCCCCATCTTGGTCTATTAAACCAGGGACTTGTGAACCGGGAGTTCGCGGAACAGGCTGTTTATCAACCAGAACCGGAGACTGCAAAGACTGAATAATTCTGATCGCATTCATGATCTCTTTAGCAGAAGGAACTGCTGTTGGGGTCAGTTGTGGTTCCTGGTGCTTTTCTTTACGCTTTTTCTTAACCGTGATGGCCAGTTCAGCAGCATTATCTGTGGTTCTCTTTTTTGTGGAACTATCACCCCTGTCACAGGGCAATCCCTCCGGTTCAGTAGATGGGTTAGCAGCCTTATCCGACATTTTTTCCCTTAGTCTCTTTAACCGTCTATCAAGGGTGGACTGAGGAAAATTACCGCAGATCTCACTGTCTGTCTGAAGGTGGTCAAACCCCAGACAGAACAGACAAATTAAGTGAGGATCAGCCTTTGAGAATACTTCCCCGCACTCTGCAGTGCTGGAAACCTGTGGGTCCTGTTCTCTCTTTTGGTTTCTGTGACATAAGAAAAGGTATACAGAACACTAAATAGACATTATTTCTATTTTTTTTCTTCATTTGTTGTTGCACCAAAAAAGAAACCAGTTTTTAAAAGTATATGTCCAGGAGTTACCCTGGTTGAATTAAGGGACCCACAGACTGGAAAATTACTCTGGTGTAAGTTTTTAGATAACTACTGACTATACAGAGTCAGAAATTCTTAAAACTAACAGATACAATATACAGAAAATTTAAGAGAACTGTCTATTTCCCCTTGGTTAGGGAACCGGGGAGAAAAACAACTACTTAACCTCTACAAACTAAAATCTAAACAATTACTACCTGAAAACCAAGGACAGTGTTAAGAACACCGAATAAGATAAATTTACTGGTATAAAAACCAAGAAAACAAACTTTCTTCAAGAGATGAAGGAGAGCTCTCCGGAGATGTCTTACTGAGGCAAGCGGAGTAAAGAATCTGATGGTTAGAGATTGTGTACCAGGGACAGTGGTTTGAAAACCGAGCCCGAGCCTAGCATTCCATCATTTGCACAGATTCTATTAACCATTTCATCTCCAGGGAAGTCCTATGGTGAGACCATACTGCATTAGTCAGAATACAGAAAGATTTCCTGGGGTTTGAAGTAACTGGTTTTACAGTGTTAGAGAGGAGACCTGGCAGCAGCTGCTTAATGTCCCCAATCCCAGCCCCAGGTAAAACCCTAACAGTGGTATGGGTGTTTCGATCTTCACATAATGTGTAGTCTGTGTACTGTAATAGTGAATCCCCTATTACTAAAACATCTTGGTTCTCATACCCCTCTGATAGGGCTGCAGTATCCAATACCTGTGGCTCTGTTCCATCACTAAGCAAAGTTCCAGGTAATGTACTAAAACATTCAGGAGATGGTATGTCATTATTATTATACCCTTCCGTATAAGCAGCTTCATTAACATCAGCTAAGGAAATAAACCTATTTGGGATAAGTATGTTAGATGACCCCCTAATATTTCTTCTGCCCTTTTTAATAGCTTTTTGAACCAAACACCACTCAGCTGGATCGCTGCCCTTATCAACTGGTATTACACTGGGGGTTGTATCCACCCGAGTAGCTGTACAAAACCCTTGTTGGTGGTTAATAGAGTCCTCATTCAACTGGTCTGCTACAGAGTCAATGAAGTTTTCCAGTTAGCTAATCTCTGACTGGACCTGAATCCTCTTTCTAAGATTAGCAGCTTCAGACTGCAAACTTATAATAAGGTTGCATTTATCACACACAAACTCTGCCAATGGTTCACCCACTGTATACATGCCACAGTGTGCACAGCACTTGTCCAAATCTATCATTTTACCAGCTGCTGCCATCATATTAGGTAAAAGATAGTAACCCAAACCAACGTCAGACTCCCTTACCTTTCAGCTATATCAAAAAAGGTGGAGTGGCCCAGGTACCCAGCTGACACAGCAGACATGCGCAGATGCGCATCTGCACGCGGCCCCATGCACGCTCGCCCTGCTCGCTATGGGGCTCTGTTTAAGTGCAATAATCAGAATTGCCAGCGCTTCCTGCTTCTGGTGCCCTGCTACAGACAGCAACAGAAAAATGTTTTATAAAACAAAAAAATCCCCACTCGTGCGTAGGTGCTTGTGTCCACAGTCTAAAAGTACAGACAGCAGCAAGGCACTGTTTGTGTGGATAATAAAAGGTCTACCACTGAGAACCTAATGTCGGTTCCACCAGTGGCCCAGCAACCCCCTGCACACCAGGAATTAAGTTCTTACGTAACTGTACTATCTTACTTCGAAGGAGGCTCTTGCAGCAGGCCAACACCAGTACGGCTGAGTCCCAAGCAGTCTTAGTGTAAAGGAAATAGCACTAGGAGGAGGAGAGAGAGCAGCTAACGGCCTACAAGAGAAGGCCCTGCAGGACAGTGAGGATGAAATTGGCCCTGTGCTTAGAGGCAATGTCCAGACTGTAATGTTTGGTGAAGGTGTGGACAGAACTCCAGGTGGCAGCTGCACAAATGTCTGCAGTAAAAATATTCTGGAAATAAGCTGTGGAGGTGGCCATACCTGTGGTGGGATGGCCCTTAACCACTCTCTCGGGAAGGTCCTTGTTGTACTTACAGTAGCAATAAACAATGCAATTTGCTAACCACTTAGATAAACATTGTTTGAAAACAGGAGTGCCCCCTCTCTCTTAAGGGTGAATGAAACAAACAGCTGGTCAGACTTCCTAAAAGTACTGGTCCAGTGTGTACTGCACCACAAGTTTCTATGTACATCCAAAGTATGGAGTAAAGCCCCCACCCCACCCCAAATTGGAATACTCAGAATAATAAACCGGAAGGTGGATGGATAGGTTCAAAGTAAACTCCGATAACATCTTGGGAAGAAACTTAGGATTAGTACACAAAGACATCCTGTCTTTGCGAAAAACCAAGTAAGGCTCTTTACACACAAGAGCCTGAAGCTTGAAAATCCTTCGAGCAAAGGAAACAGCAACTAAAAAGAGTGCTTTCCATGACAGAATGTGCAGCTCACAACTCATGGCCATTTCAAAGGGAGGTACTGTGAGTTTCTCCAACATAAAATTGAGGTCCCACAGAGGGACTGGGTCCTGAATGGGAGGTTTCAGATACAAAATGCCCTGCAGGAAGGTGCAAGACACCTCAAGCCATGGCTCTTTCCTCAACAGGCGCATGATACACAGAGGTAGCAGTAAGATGCACCTTGAGGGAAGAGTACCCCAAACTCAAATCTGAAAGGGAGCACCTGATTCATCGGACAGATGAAGGGGTCCAGCTGGCATGAAGTAACCCAAAGGGAAAAGTGCTTCCATTTCATGCCATAAGTGGCCCTGGTGAAGGGTTTTCTAGCAGCCACCAAAACATTGGCAACCCTAGAGGAAACCCCATAAGAGGCAATGGCTAAGTTCATAGGAGCCATGCATGGAGATGCAGAGACTTCAGATCTCGATGCAGCAGGATGCCCCTGTCCTGGGACAGCAAGCTAGTGCACAGGGGTAAGGGCACTGGAGGTTCCACTGCCAACTGCAGCAGCATGGGGAATCAAATCTGTCATGACCATATGGGGGGCTATGAGAATCATCTCTGCCCCCTCCAATTGGAGCTTGAGAAGTATCCTCTGAAGGAGTGGAAAGGGAGGGAAGGCATACAGAAACCTCCCCTTCCAAGAGAGTGAAAATGAGCGTATCCCAAAAACTCCAGGCCCTGGATAGAATGAGCAAAAAAGCGGCAGCTTTGCATTGAGAGGGGAAACAAAAAGGTTTAACTCTGACTGACCCCATCTGTCGAATAGGTCTTCGACCACCAAGATGAGAAGCTCACACTCGTGAGCCTGTGACCGGAAGTGGGCTGAGACTGTCCGCCAGGATGTTTTGGACACCTGGAACATGGACGATGGAGAGATCTAGACCATGCTCGATAGCCCAATACCAAACCCTCATCACCTCCCGACACAGGGGGTAAGAATGAGTGCTCCCCTGTTTTTTGATGTAACACACCACACACGTTGTCCATCTGCAACAGCAGCGGACCGGGGGAGGAGGTGAGTTTGGAATGCCTGAAGAACATACAGTACCACTCGCGTCTCTAGGATACTGATGCAAAGATCCTGTTCCACTTCTGTCCAAGTACCCAGAGTCAGGTGAGCATCAAATGAGCTCCCAAGCCAAGACCTGAGGTATCCATCATGAGGATCTGATGAGGGGCCTGAATTTGAAAGGAGACCTCTCGAAGCAGGTTGGCTGGCTCTAGCCACCATGACAGGACTCTCCTGATGGATATATTATGAGAGACAAACTCAGTATCCCGACAGACGAGATACCAAGTCTATAGCCCCAAATTCCGGTAGGCCACACCAACAGCCCGACCCGACAATGTTGGGAAAAATACATGAACATGGATGAAAGCACAAATATTCATGACATGCGGTTAGCTTGCACCCTCCAAAAAACACCCCACAGCCCCCATAGCAACGGATGCAGTACCGAAGGCTCACATACCTGTTGGATGCCAGAACAGCGTGTGTACACAATGGAGAACATGACATACGAGTAGCTACTCCACACAAAAAAATAACCCCCCCGTAGCAACAGATTTAGTACCAGAGGCTCACATATCTGGTGGATGCCGGAACAGTGTGAGTGCATAAGGTGGAATAGCAGGGGCCAAGGAGTGGCAGCAGGGACAACAAGTGCAGTCCATGGAGGGTGACTGCAACATGAGGAATGCAATCACACAGGCAGGAAACAGTATAAAAACATACCATACTTGGGGAGATAAAGCACTGCAAATGGCAGACACAGAGGATGACTTGAGAAAGCCAGAATGCTCGATCAGTACAAGGAGCACAGGCACCATATGTGAGGTAGTACCATCCAAAAAAAGGCAAGGAAAAGCTGAACATGGATGACTACCTCCATGTGCAGGAAAGGGCACGCAGTAACACATTTTATTGGTGCTGCCAGCACAGAAAATCAAAGGAATGCTTAGGTCAGGCCATAACGATCCTGAAGAATGGTAGACACTACCTCAAAAAGATAAATGACCATAACCATGCCCGCGAGGCAACTGATGCATCCATGGCCCAGACATTAGCCACCTTGAAATCAAAAGGCACAAAGCACCATTGCGAGCCCTGCACAACTCAATCAGAGACAACAGCCATGACCCTTGAGGTGCAGCAACACTTACCCAGTAAATGGGCATTTCACCAGATAGTGAACCAGGCAAGGAGAAAGGAGCTACCACCAGAACTGGCAGAGCTCACCATACCAAACAACCTCCATACAGTGAATGGTGAGGAATTATACCACAAGACTGCCACCACTGGAAATCACCACATCCTGCTGCTTACCACCCAGAGCAACATGGCAGACCTGGTACACACATCATACTGGATGATGGAAAGCATGTTTAAGACAGTTCTGCGGCTCTTCATGCAACTGTATACCATACATGCACCTGTCAGAAGGGAAGAAAACAGACGAACCCTGCCCTTGGAATACACGCTAATGACCTCCAAAGCCAAGGAATACTATGCCACACTGTTCCAAGAGCTGCACTACTATGCCGACAGCAGGTCCTGCACCCTGGAGCTGCAGACTGTCATTACAAATTTCAAACAGACTGCAATAAATGCCTGCAGGCACGAATTCCCAAACTCAGTCAATAAAGGCTGCCTCTTCCATTTTGGACAGATAATTTGGCACAAGGTACAGAGCCTGGGTTTAGCACCACAGTATGGTAATAACCACCCCCCCGCCCCGAGTTCAGTCTGAAAATTAGGCAACCGTTGGCGCTTGCCTATCTGCCCGCAAAGGAAATTCCTAACGCACATCTGCTTCTGAAGCCTACAATGCCCCAAAACACCAGTGACCTCCTCATGTGGTTTGAGGAGAATTATGTCCTTGGGAAAACATGGCCGTACACCCGTACAACAAAGATCACCAGATATGTACCCCTCTTCCCACCACAGCTGTGGTCCATTCCAGCCCTGATCAACAAGGGTACCCCACCACATCCAGAACAATGTGGAGACATGGCACCGCTGCCTCTATGCACTGCTCGGTAGGACACATGTGGGGGTACACACAATGCTGAGGACTGATGCCACTCAAGAGGGCATCCACCAGGGCCAACCCAGAACACCACCCAAGAAGGCATATGTGGCCCGAGAGGATCCAGAGAATGCTGTCGTCGAGGGATGCAAGCAAGCCACTCAATTTCCTGCATGCCATGGCACACAATACTGTCCTCTAAAAGAGTCCTGCAGAAGCCCATCAATCACTGTTGCACAAGCACTAAACACACACTGCAACACTTAATAAAGAGCACAGTTGCACAGGCACTATATACACACTCACATTCCATACAGGGCACGGTTGCACAAGCACACTGTCACATTACATACTGAGCATGTACTGTCACATTGCCTGCAGGTTCCATACACATATAAGGTCCCGTACACACATGCAAGCACCGCACACCATCACTACAACCCCAAGAACCACAACCCAATTCAGTGTGTGGTACAGCCCATGCCAGATGTCTGCGTTGGGATGCTGTGTATTGGGATCACTGATGTTTACCTCTTTGGGCCCTCCATGTCAGGACTCAGTTCACTGGGATTGTGAATTACCTCCTTAGGCCCGTGCATCATCTCACTTCCAGCAATCCTGACACAGGGCCTGATGGGATGCGGTCTGCATGGTCGGCATGCCGGGCCACTGGACACAGGCATGTAAGTGTCGGGATATTGAATGGTTACCCTCCTGATGGGGTCAGAGACCATGACCATCTGGTCCAGGTTATTCATGCATTGGTCCCACTGAACCTTCAATGTCCACTGAGGTATCTGTATGTGAAGGCAGGTGAGGGGAACCGTGGCAATGGCCACTGCCATGTGACATGAGTCACAGGAAGACCCTGGCAGGAACCTGGTGACTGGAGGAGACCAGATGAGTCTGGGCCATCAGGTGCTCCCCTCTCTCCATGGGCAAGAAGGCCATGCCCTGGGCAGTATCCAGAACTGCCCCGATATACTGGAGGTGCTGACAAGGAGACAGACAGGATTTTGACTGGTTGATGGTGACACCCAAGGCCTGAAAGAGGCAAAAGGTGAATTTCAGAGTCTGAACCAGATGGTCCTTTGAGGGGGCCGCCAACAGCCAATTGTCCAGGTAAGGGAATACATAGAAACGCTGTCTCTGCAAGGCAGTCACTACCACTGCTAGGCACTTCATAAAAACCCTGGGGGCCGAGGAGAGGCCAAAAGGGAGGGCCCTGAATTGGAAATGGGCTCCCTGGAAATGGAAGCGGTGGAAGCGCAGATGAGAGGGAAAAATCCTGATATGCAGGTACGCAACCTGCATGTCCAGAGAGCAGAACCAGTACCCCCAATGCAGGAGTGGCAACAATCCTTGAAGGGTAACTATCCGGAAGCATTTGTACTCTGTGCAGAAATTCAACTGACTCAGGTCCAGGATGGGTCAGAGATTCCCAGTCCTTTTGAGGACAAGAAAAAAGTGAGAGTAGAACCCCCTGTCCCACTGAGTCAGAAGGACGGGCTCTATAGCTCCTTTTTGTAGGAACACCTGAATTTCCTCCCAGATGAGAGGCCATGAGCTGGGGGATAAACTGGGTATTGGAGGATTTTCTGGGGGCCACTCGAGAAGCTCTAGTGTGTGGCTGTGTTCTATGATCTGCAGGACCCTGTTGTCTACAGTAATGCCCTGCCACCCATTGAGGTGAAGAAGAATTGACCCCCACGGCCTCCCTCAGATCCTGTTCTGGAAGGGGGGGGTCAACCAAGGAATCGGAAAGTAGTGGCAGGCGCCAGGAGGGGGACCACTGGGGCCCACGTGGTTCTGGTGGCAGCTACAGGGGGCTGATGCCACTTTACATTTGTCCTGACCTTTGGTGGGTGGGTCTGCTTACAAGAGGAGCAGCAAAAAGGAGGCTGCTGACTGGTCTTAGGCTGGGTATGATACATCAAGTGCACTGACCATGGCCCAACTCCTGGAGGGAGAAAATGAGATCCTAGACATCCCCCCCCCAAACAGGACAGCTCACCAAAAGGGGGCATCCAAAATGCTGGACTGCAAATTGGAGGCAAAGCCTGAGACCCAAAGCCAGGAATGGTGCCAGAGGCAAATGCCTGCAGCTGCACTCCTTCCGGAGGCATCCACAGAATCTTAGGAGGCCAGACAACGGAGTCTGCTGTAAGGAAACCTGAGCTGAGTTTTGGAGGAGTCATCGAGCAAGGCCTGGACAAGGTCCCTAGCCTGGTCCCAGAGGACATTCTGGTACTGAATCATAGGGACCAGACAAGTGATGTCCCTGATGGACAGGGTAGTAGAGGCAAAAACACGCTTGCCCAGGTGGTCCAGCTGCCTGGATTTCCTGTCAGGAGGGAGAACACTAAGGTGCCTGGGCTTCCTGGTACAGCCATGCACCGCATTGATGACCACAGAGTCAGCCTTGGGTTGGCCCCCTAAAAAGGGCTTACCCGTCATAGCATGGTAGAGGCAGTCTGCCCTCTTGGGCACCGCTGGAGTGGTGGAAAGGTGGTTCCAAGCCGTCCTACTGATGTCTTTATAAGAGTCAAGAAGGGTGGGGGAGACAACGACAGGGAGGGTGTCAGGCTTCTGCAAATACACAGCCAGACAATGCCGCTCCAGGTTCTGTTCCTCCATTTCCCAGCCCATAGTGGCCTGGATGTGCCTCATGATATCCATGAAAGAGGGATCATCAGGAGGGGATTTGGGAACCACCTTGGAGGGCTCTTCACCTTCTGAAGACTCCCCTGGGGTGGAGGAAAAGAAAATATTTTTTACCATAGCAATTTTGTTTCTTCCAAGAGAATCTTACTGTATTCCGACAAATGCAGTATGGTCTCACCATAGGACTGCTCCTGAGCCAAAATGGTTAATAGAACCTATGCAAATAGTGGAATGCTAGGCTCAAGCTCGATTTTCAAACCACTGTCCCTGGTTGCACTTCATACAACCATCAGATTCTTACAAAGCATGCATAAGCTAAAACAAACTAACTAAACTATTCTAGTATAACAACTTAACCCCCTTTTTAGGCCAATCACCCTTTTAAACAGCAAGGAATCTTTAAGACTCAAGTCACAGATGCCTAAGAAAATAACAGTTATGCCAACAGGTTTGCCATAGAATATGGACAGCTGACAAGCAGTGCCCCC
This sequence comes from Neoceratodus forsteri, assembly GCA_016271365.2. Lineage (NCBI taxonomy): Eukaryota > Metazoa > Chordata > Ceratodontiformes > Ceratodontidae > Neoceratodus > Neoceratodus forsteri. The sequence goes on along the minus strand of CM028129.1, from coordinate 1,009,895,377 downwards.
TAGGTTCTAGTAGGGGAGGAAGGGTGGGAGCTCAGAATACAGTAAGATTCCCTTGGAAGAACCAAGATTACCATAGTAAATAATTTTTTCTTCAAGCCCCAGGAAATCTTACTATATTCTGACAAATGCAGACTACCCGAGCAGTACCTTTGGAGGTAGGCAGAGAACCTATTTAGGGAACAGTCTTTGCAGTACTGCTGTGCGAAACCTGGCATCACTTCTAGCCTGGGTATCCAAGCAGTAGTGCTTTGTGAAAGTATGAATAGTTTTCCAAGTAGCTGCTTTGCAGATTTCTAGCAGAGGAATGTTTCTTGAAGCTGCTATGGAAGCAGCTGTTCCTCTAGTAGAGTGGGCCCTCAGACCGGTTGGAGGCTGTCTGCCCACTTTGTCATAACAAAACTGGATACAGGCCACAATTCACCTTGCAATGGACCTTTTTGTGGCTGGTTTACCTTTTCCCACTTCTCCATAGGTCAAGAAAAGTTGGGTATTGTCCCCCCCCATGACCCTTTGTGTGGTCCAGGTAGTAGCTGATAGCGCTCTTAACATCTAGGCTATGCAGTCTATGTTTCCCTGAAGTGGAATGGTCAGTGAAAAAGACTGGCAGTATAATGGACTAATTAAGGTGGAAATCAGATACCATCTTAGGGAGAAACGTCTTGTTAGTCCTGAGGATGACCTTGTCCCTGTGGAATGCAATGTAGTCAGTCTCCATGGATAAAGCCTGGAGCTCACTCACTCACTAATCCTCCTGGCACAAGTAATTGCCACCAGGAACACAGTTTTTCAGGTTACATACTTGAGATCTGCCAAGAACACAGGCTCAAAAGGTGGTTGCATGAGCTATGCAATACATATGCTGAGATCCCACACTGGGGTGGAATTCCTGTGTGGGGGGTGCAAATGCAGCAACCCTTGAAGAACTGATTACTGTGTTTGAAGCCAGAGATGATGCCTTGCCTGCTGATAAATAAGCAAAGACAGCTTCCAAGTGTACTTTTAGAGTGGATGGTCTTAGACCAAGGGAATGAAGGTGGATCAGATAATCCAGGACAACTGGCAAGTCCGCCTGAGTGTGATCCATGTTCTTACTCTGGCACTAAATGGAGAACCTTTTCCATTTGGATGTGTAGGTCTTTTTAGTGGAGGGCTTTCTAGAGACCCTGAGGACCTCCATGACCCCTTCAGAGAGATGTAAGTTAGCATACTCTAGGTCCTCAAAAGCCAGGCCTTGAGCCTGAGGAACTGAAGGCTGGGGTATAGGATCCTGCCATGGGAGGAAGTCAGTAAGTTGTATTTCCTGGGAGGCTGATCAGCTTGGCCACTGACAAAGCCAGAATCAGGGAATACCACGGCTGCCTGGCCCAGTCTGGAGCAATGAGGATCACTGTCGCTGACTGGGATCGGAGCTTGTTCTGGACTCACAGCAACAGTGGAAATGGAGGGAAGGCAAACAGGAACGTCCCTGTCCAATTCAACAGTAGCACACCCAGAAGGACTGTGTCCCTCACAGGAGGCCTGCAGCAAAACTGGGGCTGCAAAGAGATCCACCTCTGGAGTGCCCCACCTTTTGAAAACAATCTTCAACACCTGCTTGTTCAGAGACCACTCATGGTGGTTCTGGTTGATTCTGTTGAGAGCATCTACCAGGACATTGTCCTTCCCTAGTAGGTGGACTGCTGAGAGGGAAATTCCCAGGGTGTATGCCAGGATCCAAATTTTCATGGACTCTGTGCATGGGGAGGGTTAACCTTGTGCTTCCCTGCTTGTTTATGTAGTACATGGTGGTTGTGTCATCTGTCCTGACCTGTACCACTTTTCTCTGTAGCATACTGGTGAAGGACTGGAGTCCCAGGAAGACTGCTCTGAGCTCTAGCAGGTTTATGTGCAACAATGACTCCTGCTTGAGCCATGAGCAGTATGCTTCTCCAGATGTGCCCCCCATCCCAGTAGGGAAGTGTCCATGGCTAGCACCAAGGAAGGGTTTACCTGTAGTAATGGTACGCCCTGTCTGAGATTGTCTTTTTCCAGTCACCACTGTAGTGCCTGAAGGAGCGTTCCTGTGACTGGCACCAGCTTTGACAGAGAGTCTTCTTTGATGCCAGTGCAACTTGAGATGAAACTGAATGTCTCTCATTTGGCATCTTGCCCCTGACACTGTTGCTGTGGAAGCTGCCATGTGGCCCATCAATTGTAAGAAATGCCCTACAGGCCTTAGGCTGTGCAGTTTGAAGGTACTTGCCAACTGTATCAGGTTGTCCACTCTTGTCTGTGGGAGAAAAGCCTTTCCTCTCCCAGTGTCCCGCTCAGCTCCTATGAATTCCAGGAGCTGTATTGGTTCCAATACGGATTTTCTCAGGCTGACTAGGAACCCTAATGATTGCAGAACATCCTGTGTGAGTGTCAAGGCCTCCCTGACCTGTTGAGGTGATTGACCTATGACTAGCCAGTTGTCCAGATAAGGGGACACTGCCACTCCCCATCTCCTTAGGTGTGCCACCACCACAGCTAAGCATTTTGTCAACACCCTTGGAGCAGAAGTCAGTCCGAATGGCACTGCCTTTAACTGATAATGGCCCGATGACAGTCTGAATCTGAGATATTTTCTGTGGGACTGCCTAATGGGGATGTGAAAGTAAGCATCCTTTACGTCCAGAGATGCAAGCCAATCCCCTTGTCTTAGAGCTGGGAGGATTGTTGCCAGAGTCACCATTTTGAACTTTGGTTTTTACAGATGTCTGTTTAGGTATCAGAGATCTAGTATGAGTCACCACTTCCTAATTTTCTCTGTTATGAAGAAGTATCTTGAATAGAGGCCCTTTCCTCTCTGTGCCTGAGGAACTGGCTCTACTGCCTTTTGAGACAGAAGGTTGGATAGGACCTCCTCTAATAGAGCTGTTTCTGATGGGGAAGAGGGTCTGAAGACCCTTGTCCTCAGCTTTGGCATGAACTTGAAGCAGAGAGCTAGGCCCTGGCCCACTACTCCCAAGATTCTCTTGTCTGTGGTGATGGGCCAGCCTGCCTGCCCCCTACTGGAGTTGGGGAGGTGACCCAAGCAGACACCTCAGGGTGTTTGCTTGGTTTGGGCTGCTGTCTGGGTGCTGGGGCTAGTACGGTTGCTGCCTCTCCTGCCCCTGCCCCTGAAATAACCCCTCTGTGGCTGGTACTGGGGAAAAGCTTGAAGCTGAAAAAATGGCCTATAATGTCCCCTGCCTCACCGCGCCCCCCCCCCCAGCTTGGCGCTTCTGGGGTGTAGATCCCTTTTCCTTGGCAGTAGCACTTTTGTAAGCTGTTTTGTAGTCATCCATTTTCTTCATGTAAGCCTCTGTCTGCTCCCTGAACAGGAATGTAGGCTCACATGGAAAATCCAAAGCCTTTGACTGTGTCTTGGGTCAAATTGGTGGTTTTGAGCCAATCAAATCTTCCAAGAGACACAGAAGCAGCAATCTGTCTGGCAGCAGTGTCATTATTGTCTACAGCCATCCTTTAGATGCCTCTGTACCCCTCTTTGCAGACTCTTCCATGTCAGCTGCCATGGGGGCTGGGACACATTTTATCTCCATAATAGTATTACATAGTGTCCTCTGACATCTAGCGATATAGGAGGCATGCCTGATAATCAGAGAGTATCCCAAATAAACTTTCTTGGCTATGGAATCCATGTTTCTGGAATTCTTTTCCAGTGGGTGTGATGCCAAAGGTATGCCAGCTTTATCACAAGCTGCAGCCTGCACCACCCCTTCATGGCTTGGGTGCTCAAACAGAAATTCTGCTCCACCTTTAGCCACCCAATATTTCTTGTCCAGGTTTCTATCCACAGGTGGCACAGAAGTGGGTGTCTGCAATACCTTGTTCACCTGTTTCTTCAAGGACTTATGGATGGGTAGTAGCAGTCTTTTGGAAACTGGAACGTCCATCATTTCCATACTGTCCTGTTGTTCCTTCTCATCAGTGGAGTCCTGAGTAGGGAGGTCCAGGAGTTAGGCCACTTGCTTTTTGAAAGCAAAGTGAGATGTATAGTCTTCAAATTCCTTATCAGGGGAATCAGGATGGTGGGGTCAGGAGAGATACCTGGTTCAATTGGCTGTCCATAGTCCTCATCTTCATCCTCTCCAAAAGGTTCTGTTACTTGTTACAATGAACCAGGAATCAAGGGAAAAACTGGAGGCTTGTGACTGTAACTGCTTCTTAACCAGAACCGGGGTACTCAGTTGAAGCGATCGAATAATTCGTATAGCATTTGCTATCTTGTCAGCGGTTGGAACCGGAGTCTTTTTCGGTTGCAGTTTGTGCGCTGTGCGCTTTTCCTTTTGGTTCCTTTTCCTTGAGGTTGCCAGTTCAGCGGCATATCCGCGGGTAATTTTTTACCTGAGGAACCATCACCCTTGTCAGAGGGCTGTTCCTCTGGTTCTTTATAGCTGATAGCTGGTTTGTCTGTAGCCGGGTCAGCGGCTTTCTCAGACATCTTCTCCCACAGTCGTTTAAGTCGTCTCTCAAGCATTGACTGAGGGAAGTTCTTACAAATATTACAGTCCTCTTTGAGCTGATCAAACCCCAAGCAAAACACACAAACCAGATAAGGATCTGCTTTAGCAAATGGTTCCCCACACTCTGTACAATGTTGGAAACCTGTAGGGCCCATTCTTTTCTTGGTCTGTGTCATTCAGCCCAAAAAAAACACCCAAAATATCTTTTTTTTTTTTTGTCGGTTAAACCAAACCGAGATCTACCCCGGTAAAATTTTTAACTAAATAAGGACCGACTTACCTAAAAGTCAGAATAGCAGAAAAATAACTGAGATTTACCTCAGGAAATAAGGAAAATATCGGTTCCTTCTCGCTTTAGAAGAACCGATAAGGAACCGAAACAGCTTACCCAACAGACACTAATCTAGACTAAGCCTATCTGTGAACCAAGGACAGTGCTCTAAAAATAGAAATAAACGGACTTCAATAAACTGAGAAAAAATTAACTTCAGGTAAGTGAAGGAGAGCTCTCCGGAGACGTCTTACTGAGGCAAGCGGAGTAAAGAGTCTGATGGTTGCAGGAAGTGCAACCAGGGACAGTGGTTTGAAAACCGAGCTTGAGCCTAACATTCCACTATTTGCATAGGTTCTAGTAACCATTTCAGCTCCAGGGCAGTCCTATGGTGAGACCATACTGCACTTGACAGAATACAGTAAGATTTCCTGGGGCCTGAACCTCAACTAGTCCAAGTCCTCCTCATCTGGCCCCTCCAGCACACTTTCAACCAGCGGACAGTCATCCTGGCAAGCACCAGAGCCGGCATCAGGTCTGGACTCAAGCATACAGAGGCACCAGCACCTGAGCGGCCCCGATCCGAAGGCGGAAGGTCCCCAGCAAACCATCTAGGGGACACCGGAGGAGGGCCCTGAAGGGTGGGGGTCTGCTTCTGCATGAACAATGATCATGCTGAAATCAGGATATAATTGTCCACCTGGGAAGGACAGTTGTATACTGGTGGGTAAGGGAAGGCTGGGGCCAGATAAGGAAAAGGCGTGAGTGGTGCCGGACCCACATCAGGTATGCTGGCATGGGGCCAACTGGTGCTGGCTGTGAGACCGGCATCAGGCCCACAGGCTGCGAGAAGGGCAATACTGGTGCCAGGCCCACAGGTTGTGGAACAGGAAGAACCAGCGCCAGACCCATGGGCTGTGGCAGCAGCAGGTCAGGTAATGGCCCAGTGGGTGCCAGGCGAGGACGCCTGGGAGAAGAATCTGCCAGTGCAAGGAGAGGAGACAAGGGCACCTGGGGGGAAGGAGACCTTCCTGGTGAGGGCAGTGGCGACACCAGACTAGCAGAAATGGTGGTGGCCTGCTGCAAACACTGCCTAGAGGGATTACTGTGAGACCTAACAGAGGGGACCAATGCAGGTAGCGTCTTGCCCGGGGGGGGCGACAGAACATGAGCCAATGCCAGTCAAACCCATGCTGGCTGAGCCTCCTGGCTGAGGAGGACCCATGAATGTGATGGGCCTGACCATCGGGGGCTGAGGGGCATTAGACAAAATCCCTTGCCGCAAGGAGACATTGCCCATAACAGAAATAAGGTAAGGCAGTGGGGCCACCGGCAGCCCAGCAGAAGTAAGGAAGATGGGGATGTAGGAGCTGACCGCCCACGGGAGGTCGACCCAGTCGCAGTCGAAGGCTTGTGCTTGGACCGTGACTGGGAAGCAGACCAGTCCCGGTGCTTGTGTTTCCTTCCAGATTTTTCCTGGGACTGGGAGGAGGATAAAGCCCCAGAAGATCGGCCTGGAGAAGCTGAAGAGCTCCTGGCCTGCAGCTCCTTTTCTATCATGATGAGCTTTTGCCAAGACCAAGTATGAGAGAGTGCATGAAAATACACAGGAATCAAAGTCAGGACAACCATTGCAGATTCCTTGGGAACGTCGAGATAGGCAGCCATGTCCCAACGAAAGGAGTTCGGATCCGCAGCAGGGAAGCCAAAAGTGTGCTGGATCCACAGCATGTGCTCTGTGAAGGAGGGATCTGGGAGTGAAGAGGGACTGGGGGTTCAGGTGGGGCGGCCTCCAAAAAAGGAGGACACGGATGGGGGAAAACCAAGGTCCCCATGGTCCGGGAGGTTCCCGCCAGGAACATCCCCCATGAAAGGATCTTCCATCCCAGAATCTCCATAAAGGGAGTCCACATAAATGGGGGGGAAGGAGGGAAGTGCCAGATCCGGGCACAGGCGCCAGGTGGAGGGGAATGGAATGAGGCCAGACCCTGGCCCATGTACTACAGGACCTCCCAATGTGGGTGATGCCCAGCATTTATGACGGGGAAGTCCAGAAATGGAGGGCGCCCAAGGGCGGTGCTATGAGAACAGTGAGCCAGCCCAGGAACCACTGATCCTGAATAGCAAGGGAAGGCACTCCCACCTTTGTGGTCCAGGACCGGCAAAGGGGTAAGGGACTCAGGGTTGGGTCCACTCAGTAGAACCAAAAACCTGGTAAACGACGTGTCCAAAGGGTACAAAACAGGTGATGGGGGGAGACCCCTGAGGACGCCTAAACAACGTGCTGGTGGTGGGATGGGGGGGCACTGGAGCAAACCCCTGAGCAGGGGGTGTCCCGGGGTGGGAGGCCTTTATCACCAAGGGAAGCATCCCTGTCAAGGAGGGAAGGCGGAGAGGCTCCTCCGTCGACAGTGGAATCAGCCCCATCAATGAGAGACCAGAAACAAGCCTCTCTGTCGACGATGGAAGCCGTCCATTGACAGGCATGCAAAACACGCCCGTTCGTCAATCGGGGAGAGGCTTCCATCGATGAGGAGTGTCCCTTGATGAGAATAAGCCTCTGGTCGATGAGAGAACAGCAGAATCATGGCCCGGGCTAACTGGAGAAGAGCTCCCATCGACGAGGGAGAGCAAAGAACACGTGTTGTCGACGGTGGAAGTATCCCCATTGACGGGGCAACACAGCCCATTGATGGGAGATGTTCAGAAACAAGCTCCATCAATGGGACGAGGCCCGTTGAAGATAAAACAAGCCCAGCAGGCACAGTTGACAGGGGGAGCAGCCCTGATGACAAGGAATGCTCCGTCGATGATGGAGGAGTCACCGTCGATGGAGTAAGGTGGAGGGAGTGTGAGGAGTATGAATCTTGTTCCCTCCTATGCCTTACTGCAAGAGACCAGTCCATGGAAGATCATCCACCACTTTCTGTGATACCCCAAAGTGAGCTGTGGCTATGTCTTAAAAGCCATGCATGCAGATGCAGGGACTTCAAGTCTGGATGGACTAGAGTTCCCTGTTCCTCTGACAGCAGACCCTTACAAAGCGGTAGAGGTACTGGGGGTTCCACTGCAAGCAGCTGCAGTAGAGGATACCAAATCTGCTGAGGACATAAGGGAGCAATGAGTATTAGAATTGCCCCCCCTATCTGCAGCTTAAATAGTACACTCTGAATTAGTGATAAGGGAGGAAAGGCATACAGAAACCTCCCTTTCCAAGATGGGGCAACGCATCTCGCCAGAAAACTCCAGGCCATGGAGTGAGCAAACAGAAACACAAACGTTTTGCGTTGTGTGGGGATGCAAAAAGGTCCGACTCTGGACAAACCCATTTTTTGAATAAGTTGTCGACCACAAAGGTCAACAGTTCCCACTCAGGCATCCTGGACAATGACCTACTTAGTTTGTGTGCCACAATGTTCTGGATGATGAACATGTACTGCCTATAGTTCTAGACCATGTTCCACAGCCCAATACCAAACTTCATTGCCTCCCTGTACAGCAGATAGGAATGAGCTCCTCCTTGTTTGTCGATGTCATGCATCACTCTGACATTATCCATCTGTATTAACAGAGGACCTGGGGACAAATGGTTCTGGAAGGCCTGGAGTCCATATAGGACTGCTCTCATTTCCAAAACACTGGTGCACAAAGCATGCTCCGCAAACCTTGTGTCTGTATAAAGCCCACTTGGACTCCCCATGTTTGCTGTACATCAGCAGCAAAACCTACTACTCTTAACCAAGAGTAGCATCTGAGACAAATGCTAGAGGTCGCAGCCCCGGCTGAAGCAACAGAAATGTCATGAGTTGTACATAGCAAATGCTTACCCACATCAGCACCTGTAATAAGAGTTTTCATTAGCTCCTGCTTGGTAGACCCCTCAGGCAAGGTCTGTGCAGCAACCTTGGCCTTCCCCCACAGGGTGTTTTGATACTTCATCATATGAGCCCAATAATTAGCTATAAGTATGCCCAGTGAGGCAGAGGCACAGACAGAAAACATTCTGTAAGCAAGACTGGCACAGAGAGCTTTTCAAGTTAAGGGGAGGGTCACTGGGCCATGATCTGAGATTGGGGGGGGGTTCAGGTGGGAAATGAGAAGACACTTTTACTGATAGGGTGGTGTTGAGTAGAATGCATTGCTCATGGAAGTGGTATCCGGTAGAACAGTGAGCAGCTTCAAAAGGGGATGGGACAGGGCAAGGGGGTGGGTCACAGGATGGGAGAGGGGCAGCTGCAGGATAAGGGCTGCTAGTTGTACAATCAAGCAGACTTGATAGACCATAAAGCCTTTATCTGCTGGCAATTTCATATGTTCATATGTACACTTGCCTAGAACTTCCAATCTCCTGGATTCTTTATCAAGAGAGAGGGAACGAAGGTATTTAGGTGCCTTGGACCGGTCATAAACAGCTGTGATAACTGAGTCAGTCTCAGGCTGTGCAACATAGAAAGGGCTCCCAAAGGGGGTAGACTACATTTTGTCTGCCTTTCTGGGGGACAGTTGGTACACTGTTTGGCCTATACTAAGTTGCAAGGTGGCATTCTCAAAGACTGGGAAAAAGAGAGGCACCACAGCAAAGGGAGTTTCTAGCATCTCCAAAAACTCCAGCAGCTTCTTTTTAGTAGAATCCTGTTCCTCTGAAGTAAATCCCATGCAGCCTGCATTTGCTGCAAGCCTGCATCACAATGAAAAATGAGGGTTCTTCTGGAGGTGATCTGTGAGTGTTCACTACAGAGTACTCACATCTTTTTGCATCATAAGATCTGGACTGTATGCATATTCAACTGTAATATCAACAGGAGATAAGGACCGTCCCAGTGATGTCAGTGGCAGCTGAGGAGGTCTAGGCAGCAAGGGAGTACCTTGCAGCATTGATGGGGTAGGCACTGAAGTCCCTGTCGACTGACACCCTGGAACAGGAAGGCCAGGCAGTAGACACCTTGTCATATCTGAAAAAGAGATCAGGACTGTCTGAGCATCAGCGCTGCTTTAGTTGACGGGCGCAACTGGAGTGGTCAACAACAGAGGTTGAGTTCCTTTCAATGACGGCAACATACCGGCCTAACAGGCCCAGTATGCCAAGTCCCCACCTTGGTGTCTGGTCGACGGTCTGGGGGTGGGGTGGGGAGAGAAGCAGTCAACATCACCACTGGAGCAGATGTCGTAGCAGAGGTCATACCTGAAGTTCGCAGGGGCAACCTGGATTTGGCCAGGGAAGTCTTACCCTTGTACTGGTGCTTGTGTTTATGACTCCCTGAAAATTTCTCCCGGGACTTCGACGACCACAAATCAGTCAATGGGGCCAGAGACGTGGATTTTTCTTGGAGCCGTTTCTCCATTCCAGTGATGGCCTTTTGGTCTAAAAACTTCTCCAAAGCCCCTTTCCTGCATCATCTGGTTGCAGAATTAAACCCCCAGCAAATCTCACAAGCCTTCACATAGTGGTCGAGTCCTAGGCAACAGTCATGGACATTGTGGGAGTCTCCCGAGTAGATTTTCTCTCTGCTCACACAGTACCATAAGAGTTCAGAGGGTTCTTTTGATGATACACAGGTCACTAAAAAATCACTATAAAAGTGATTACTTCGGTATATAAAGAAATAAAACTGTAGTTATGAGCAGAGACATTCCAATTGGCAGTCTAATGAGTCTGATCGATGGTGGGAACAAAACTGAGGAGAGGAGTGTCTTCTCACTTTATGCATATGCTAATGTCTGACGTCACTGTGGGCGGCCCCTGGCTGACTGCTTGCAAAAGTCTCCATGTGGTCCTAGTGCCTGGCAGCTATGTGTTCCAAAGGTGTGGCCTGATGAAAGATGTCCTCAAAGAAGATCTATAAAGATTTACATAATCAATTGTTTCGAAGTTACACAGAAAAAAGATTTGTTGCCGTATTGGTCCTTGTAAGAACAGATTTAGAAACAAATAGTTTGATACCTTTTATTGGCCCAACACAGGTATCACAAAAAGAAAACAATGTCTTAGCTTTCAGACCAACCAAGTCCTTCCTCAGAGTTAAATTTTCATTAAGAGATATGCAAAGAACATCGCATTGAGGTGAAGGTGAAAAACAATGAAAAGGAGAATCAACTGAAAATCAACTTACAGTGTTTACAGTGTTAATCTCAACTGTTATTGTAAAAACAAACCCATTAATATACAAATAAAGCAAAAGGAAGACAAGTCAATGATCTAATCACCATGGCAATTTAAGTGCAGTTGTTAAAAACCAAAGGAAGATGGATTTTCAGTAGTTTGTATAGCAGTGCTGACGTGAAACAGAATGACCTACAAAGGTCTTGTGACTATCAAACACGATATGCAAATCAATGTGTCAGCGGCTCAGTAGGAAGCATGCTCACTTCTGGAGTGGGAGCTATTGGGAAGTCATGGGTTCAAGCCCCACAACATGTTCTTGAGGCAATATCCATAACTGACATCGTGGTGCAGTAAGAGTGGGTGCTACATAGTTGAGGTACTGTCCACTGGATAAGAGTGTAACCCGTGGTCCCTTCTGCCCATCTCTGGTCACTATCCAGTGGGAAGTTGAAGATCCCATTGCATTTATTGTCGAAGAAAAGGGGAGTTTCCCCAAGTGTCACAGCCAACACTCCCAAGCCAAAAAAAAAAAAAAGATCCATGTAACCCACTTCCCAGGACATACCTGGAAACTAGCAGTCACAAATGTTCCTTTCCTAGTGAAAAATTACAAATAAAATCTGGTGCAGAGCTTTGTGCCATGCAAGTTTCATGCACAATGTGTGATCCACAACACTGGTGGCAGGACTAATACGTGCACAAGAGTGTGCAAAGAGGTACATAGGGAGCTGGTGATGGCTTCATGAAAACATGTCCACTCTCATACAATGCACCTTGACCACACCACAGAAGGAGATGTCTGCACTGGGCAGTGTACCACAGACTGTCAGCCATCCCATCAGTCAGAACACCTGAACAGCCATTTTAACAACTGTATAGAACCCTGGAATGGCAACTGTGACATCATAATGGCCATTATGGTGTTTAATGTGGACAGTGTGCACACATCTGGGACCTTCTTCCTTCCTGTCTCACAGTTTGGGGTATATCAGAATAGTACCAGCTCCACTCGCTCTCCAGTGCTGACCCATTACGAGATGGCTTACACACATGAAATGCAGGAGTGTGATCTGTGCCACATGAGTATCTGAAAGTGTCGAGTACACAATGCAGCAGTCAACTAATGCTTCCCACATACCTATGGATGTTAATGTGTGAGAGCCATTTAGGTACACACTGTTGACCTTCATGGCCTCTCCACACATACAGGTACATACTCAAGTGCAGGGGGACCACATTAGCTACCCTACACTCTTCTGGCACCTTTCCTGTAGCCAGTAAATATATTAAATAGGTACAGTAAGGCAGATGATTTGTTTAAGTTCAAGTCCTACAAATTCATCAGTAATCTCTCTCCCTAGCTGCATACCCCATCTCCAAATCTGTTGCTGTAATGTAATTTCTTCATTTGTTAAATGAGCAGAACATGTACTGGACAAAATGCCCATTTAAGGCATAACACAAGCCAGTAAGGCTCACAAGCAAGACCATTATACACAAAAAGTTACAAACAAAAAACGAGCACTGGGTACAAACTAAATGATCAAGTAAAGCAATAGGCCCATTAGGTGTTGTCAGAGGCATTTCTGAAAGATAGCAATTCAGGGCAGAGTCACATGAACAAGAAATACTTTTTCCATATTTATCTTTGTAATCTTTGCATCTGTACCCTTGAATTTATTCTTGTTGGCAGGCACAGGACCTGTACCTTCCACTGTGTACACAGAACTGAAGTGCTCATTTAGAAAGTTTGCCTTAATTTTCATCCCCTTGATGCTAGTTCTTCCTTCTGTATTCACTCTGTGCTATCCTTTTTCTTTTCCCTTGTGTACCCAAAGAAACTTGTCATTGTTTTTTACTCCCTTCGCTATCATTCATTCCATGTTCCCCATCCTTATGCTATGCTTGCTTTTATTCTAATTTATATTCGAGAAAAGCTCTGTTGGTCTCAATTTGGTCCCCCGTATATCCTAACAGTTTTATTTTTCCTCGAAGAGGTGTCAGGTAGGTTAGGCTAAAAGAGCTTAAATGCAAAACCAGAATTAAATGCATTTACTTCTTATTAATTACTTTTAGAGTATTAAAGGCTAAAGAAGCTGGGACGCCTTCTTTAGACACATCAAAGTGAATAGCTTTACTGTTTGTCAAAACTTACAGAGCTTAGATTTCACTGAGATAAACTGAGAATAAAACAACCTCCTCTTGGCCTCCTTGGTAAGGAAGGTGCAATGATTTGTCAAGGCATGACCCCCTCAAATCCATTTTAGTGTGAGGTCACAACCTTCACTCTTGCAACCCTGCAGTTAGTAGTTTCCCTATGTTCCAGGCACTCACGCTCCTTCTCACTCCCTATCCCATCTTCAAACTCAGGCAGATCTGCCAACTATCGCCTCCCCTCCCTGTGGAACTCTCAACCCCCTCTCTTACAAAATTCTCCCTCTCACTTAACTGTCAAATCTCAACTACGGCTTCTGCCCTCCCTCCTGTCCCCATAACCCCACTTACAGTAGCACACACTGGAGGTCCCTAAACTGCACTTACCCTGCACTCTGTTAATCCTCCGCTCACCCATACCTTACCACCAATCCTGTACATCCAAGTAGCTCCTCCTATAAGTGCATTCTGCTGTATTAATTGTAACTGTATCCTACTGTAGTAATTGTATGCCTACGCACTATTACCTTGTATTCTGCATTTGCTCTATATATTCATGTACTGTACTGTATGCTGTGTATCATTGTAATTGAGTCATGCTCTGCTATCTGGAGGCCAGTAGTGTGACATTCAGAGCGAAAAAAAAAAATAAAAAAAAAGTAATTTCAACATTCATATTATATATTTGTGATACTCACCATTGTTAATGATTCTGGACAACTTATAACAGCAGTTTTTTGTCTTTCAGATATATTGCACTGAACAGCACTCACCAGCTCTTTGGCTCACATGTGATATGTTATACTGGTTTTACTGGACAAAAGGCTATTACAGCCCATCGAGATTGTCCCCACAACAGTAGGTCAGTCATCTTCCTTATTTGTTTGGTTATATAACCAAATATCCAATTTGTTTTTAAAAGATTCAGATGTTTTTGAGTTTACTATGAATTCAGGAAGTTGATTCCATTTCTGTGGAGCCTAACATTAAAGAAGTTATCTCTTTTATTAGTATTTACCCTTTCAACAATTAATTGTTTATTATGTAGTCTACTGACTATACTTTTTTTGCATATGTTAATCCACAATGTTTCATTTGCAATGGACATTTTAATATATTAAATAAAAATAATAAATCACCTCTTAATCGCCTTTAAGGAGTGTAAACCTGTTTTAATTAAACGTGAGTTGTATGAGTCGTTTTTAAGTCTAGGAATCATCTTAGTTAATCTTCTCTGTACTCTTTCTAGTCTATAAATGTCCCTTTTAAGGTACAGTATGGACTCCAATAAGGGGATCCATAATCCAAATATGGTCTAACATATGATCTATATAAGGTGACCAAACACTGTTCAGATTTATTGACAAACTTTTTTTAATCTGTTTCAACATCACGTTAGCTGAATTCGCAACTCTATTACAATGGGAGTCTGCTGCTAATTTATTATTTATTAAAATCCCCAGATCTCTTTCACATTCGGAATATTTGATTTGTTTATTTAACCAATATATGTTTCTGGGGTTTCTATTCCCAAAATGTAAAACCACACACTTGTCTGTATTAAACTCCATAAGGTTACTTTTTGCCCACTGTTCTATAGTTTTAGGTCTTTCTGAAGAATATTCTCATTTAGAGCTGTATCAATTCTCCTCCTAGCTTAGAGTCATCAGCAAATTTAGCAATAAGTTACTAGAAGTTATATTCAGATCACTGATAAATAAGTTAAATAATATTGGACCCAAGACCGAGCCCTGGGGTACACCACTGGTCACCAATAGTGGATTGGAAAAGTAATTGTTGACCTGACCATCTGTGTTCGACCATATAACCATTGGGATACCCAGTTTATTATATAATCTGAAAATCCAAATTTACATTTTCTCAATGAGTAAAGAAGAAAAAATTACTCACCTTAGTAATGTTGTTTCTTCTAATGGAGTCTTGCTGTATTCTGACATATTGCAGTGAGGTCCAACCTTCGAACTGCCCGGAGATGAAAGAGTTAACTTTCCATGCCAGGCATGGAACGCTGAGCTCAAGTTCGGTTGAGACTCTGTCTGCTGCTGTTTGAAATTAAACCGTCAGATCTTTTCGAGCTAAACTCACTGGGTGCCCTGTGTGGAAACTGTAAACTTACACTAGCCAACTGGCTACTAAATATAATAAAAAGATTTTTGGTCCCAAAGCAAAGACTCAAGTCAGGAAACCCAAAAATAAAACAAAACACAACACCCACACACCCAAACCAAAGGGATGAGAAGAAGGGTGAGGGCACCTCTAGGGTGTCAACACTGCACCTGCCCACCCACACCCCAAAAACCCAGGTTCTGAGAGGGAAGGCGGGGGGGGGGGAGGTCAGAATACAGCAAGACTCCATTAGAAGAAACATTACTAAGGTGAGTAATTTTTGCTTCAAACAACATGAAGTCTTGCTGTATTCTGACATACTGCAGACTACCACGCAGTACCTCCATGGAGGAGGGGCAGAACCTACATAGGAAATAGGCTCTGAAGCACTGCTGTGCCAAACCTAGCATCACTCCTAGCCTGGATGTCCAGGAAGTAATGCATGGTAAAAGTGTGTACTGTTTTCCAGGTGGCTGCTTGACAAATATCTAAGATAGCAATATCCCTGGCAGCAGCCAGGGAAGCAGCTGTACCTCTGGTAGAGTGAGCCCTCAGGCCTGAGGGTGGGATCCTACCTAGTTTTTCATAGCAAAATTGAATGCAAGAGACAATCCACCTGGCAATAGATCTCTTAGTGGCAGGCTTTCTCTTACCAACCTCACCATAAGTGAGGAACAGTTGGAGGGAGTCAAACCTGTGACCTTTGGTGCGCTCTATGTAGTAGCTAAGGACCCTTTTCATCAAACTGTGCAGCCTCCTCTCCCCAGAGGAGGAATGGTCAGTGAAGAAAACAGGAAGGGACATAGACTGGTTAAGGTGGAAATCTGAAACCACCTTAGGCAAAAACTTCCTATTAGACCTGAGGACCACCTTATCTCTATGGAAAGAGATAAAATCAGGCTCCACTGACAGGGCCTGTAACTCACTTATGCATCTGGCAGAAGTGATGGCCACCAAGAAAACAGTTTTCCAAGTCAAGTACTTAAGCTCTGCTGAAGACAAAGGCTCAAAAGGGGGTTGCATAAGCTGAGCAATGCAAACATTAAGGTCCCAAGCAGGGGCAGGGTCCCTGAAGGGAGGATTGGTATGAAGCAATCCCTTGAAAAATTTAGAAAATACAGGATAAGCTGAAAGGGAAGAGTGTTTGCCTGCTGAAAGGAAGGCAGAAACAGCTGCCAGATGCACTTTTAGTGTAGCTGGTCTGAGACCCAAGCTATTAAGATGAACCATGTAGTCCAGGACTGTGGGAAGGCCAGCAGACTCTGGAGAAAAGTACTTGCCAGAGCACCATATAGAGAATCTTTTCCACTTAGAGTTGTAAGTGTTTCTGGTGGAAGGTTTACGAGAAGCCTTCAAGATATCCAGAACACCTTGAGAGAGGTGTAAGTCAGCAAACTCTAATTCTTCAAGAGCCAGGCCTTGAGGTTGAGAGATTTGAGATTCGGATACCAAACCCTCCCCTGAGCACATGTTAACAGGTTGTAATTCCGGGGAAGAGACAGGGGAAGGTGGACTGCTAAGGACAACAAGAGAGGGTACCAGGGCTGTCTGGCCCAGTCTGGAGCAATCAGAATCACCTTGCAGGGTTGAGACCTGATTTTGACTAACACCTTGAACAGGAGAGGAAGGGGGAAAGGCATACAGGAACGCCCTCCCAATTGAGAACTAGGCATCCAGGGGACTGAGCCCAACACTGGGGCCTGCAGCAATAGAGAGGAGTTGGTGATTGTCTGGGGCTGCAAAAGATCTATTCTGGAGGTGCCCTTCTGGAGAAAATCACCTTCAGAACTAGGGGATCCAGGGACCATTCGTGATGGCCTTGAGATATCCTGCTGAAAGCATCTGCCAGGACATTGTCTTTGCCTGGGAGGTGTACTGCTGTAAGAGGTGTGTTCAGGGAATAGGCCAGGGACCATAATTTCATTGCTTCTGTGCACAAGGCCGTAGACTGAGTGCCCCCTTTCTTGCTGATATACCACATTGTGGTGGTATTGTCTGTCCTGATCTGAACTACTTTGTTCTGAACAGACCTGGAAAAAGCTTGAAGTGCTAGAAACACTGCTCTGAGTTCTAACAGATTGATGTGAAGCAGAGATTCCTGAGGAGACCACAACCCAAGAGGGAGGCATCTGTAGTAAGGATTAGAGAATGAGACAGTGACAAAAGGAACTCCCTGTCTTAGATTGTCCTGATCCTGCCACCACTGTAATGCCTGGATCAGGGTTCGAGTCACTGGAATCAGTTTGGTCAGAGGGTCCTTTTCTGAGACCAAAAGGCTCTCAAGTGGAACTGAATGTCCTCATCTGAAATCTTGCTCCCTGCACCACTGCTGTAGAAGCAGCCATGTGCCCCAGGAGCTGCAGAAAATGCCTTGCTGGTGAGACACCTTGAGGCTGAATGAAGAGGCCAGTGAAATCAGGGTCTTGCCTTAAGGGAAGAAAGGCTCTTGCCCTTACCGTGTCTAGCTCTGCGCCTATGAAGGTGAGGAGCTGTACAGGCTCTAGAACTGACTTTGAAAGATTCAGAAGGAAACCTAGAGAAGTGAGCATTTGCTGAGTTATCTGTAGGTGTTACTTGACTTGGTCTGGAGACTGGCCTACTATGAGCCAGTTGTCCAGGTATGGAAAGATGGAGATCCTTTTTCTCCTTAGGAAGGCAAATATCACTGCCAGGTATTTTGTGAACACCCCTTGGAGCAGAGGTTAGGCCGAAGGGCATTGCCTGAATTGGTAATGGCCTGAGGGCAGCTCGAACCTAAGGTATTTTCGTGGGAGCTCTGATGAGAATATGGAAATAGGTATCCTTGAGGTCCAGGGAGACTAGCCAGTCCCCTGGCTCAGAGAGGGTAGAATCATTCCCAGAGTCACCATTTTGAACTTTGGCTTTAAAAGGTGCTTGTTTAAATATCTGAGGTCCAGGATGGGCCATTCTCCTGTCTTTTTGGGGGTTAGAAAGTACCTGGAGTACAATCCTTTCCCTTTGTGTAGGGGTGGAACCCTCTCTATGGCTCTCAGAGCCAAGAGGGAAGAGACCTCTGCCTGTAGGGCAAGTGCCTCTGAGGAATTTGCAGGTGGAAAGGATCTGGTTCTCATCTTTGGAAATTTTTTGAAGCTGAGAACCAGTCCTAGGCTTTCTACTTCCAGGACCCATTTGTTTGATGTTAAAGACATCCAGTCCTGGACAAAGTAAGCCAGCCTGCCCCCTACAGTTGGTGGAGAATCAGCCCTGGCAATCCCATCAGGGTGCCTGTTTGGCAGGGGCTTTGGGCTGGGGGTAAAAGCAGGCCTGCTTGCACCCCGCCTGCCTCTCCTCTGAAGAACCCCTCTGAGCATAGCAAGAAGAGGAGGCCTGGACTTGCAGAAAGGCCTCATGAAAGGCCTGCCCCTGCCCCTGGAATGCTGCCTCTGAGGAGTGGCTTGCCTTTCCTTGGCCTGAGCACTCCTGTAGGTGGTCCTATATTCATCCATTTTCTTCATGTAATTCTCTGTTTGCTCCCCAAACAAAGAATTACCAACAACAGGAAAATCCATGACCTTAGTCTGGGTATCCTGAGACAGGCTAGTACATCTGAGCCAAGCCATCCTACGAAGGGCCACAGATGTAGCCATGACTCTAGATGAAACATCATTGGAGTCCACTGCAGCATGGAATTGCACCTTGGATGCCTCAATACCATCCACAGCCACCTGCTCCAGTTCCTTGGCAAGCTGTCCAGGGACCTGTTTAGTTAAAGCCATTACAGTGTCCCATCTAGATTTCTGATATCTAGCTGTATAGGCCATATAATTAGCCTGCCTGAGTCCCAAGGATGATGCCATGTACTGCTTTTTTGCCATGGCATCAATCCTCCTGGAGTCCTTATCTGGGGGTGTGTGAAGCCAAGGGTATATTTGCCTTATCACAGACAGCAGTCTGCACTACCCCAACATGGCTGCATTGCTGGGTAAGGAACTCCGTATCTGAGCCTGAGAGCATACCTCTTGTCCATTCTCTTGTCCACAGAGGTATAGAATTAGGAGTCTTTAAAATTTTCATTGTCTGTTACCCAAAGGACTTATGAAGAGGAATAGACAGTCTCCTGGACTCTGGGATATCCATCATTTCAACACAGGCAGGTCTCCTGGTCATCCACAGCTTCTTCCATAGGAAGCTGCAGAGTTTCAGCCACTTTTTGTAGAACATAAAATGGGAAGGGACTTAGAAAGCCTAGGAGGAGAAACCCATGAAGGTCTGTCTGGGGAGATGTCCGGGTCAATAGGCACATCCAGACTTTCATAATCACCATCACTATCCTCATACTCTCCTTCCTCCTCCGGTTCATAGAAATCTTCCAAATTATAATCTGGAACCAGGGGAACCGACCAAACCGAGCCCCTTCCCGATGGTGCCGGTTCGGTCGGAACCAGGGTTAGCGATTGAACAATCATCGATTTGGCTATTTCATCAGCGGTCGGAGAAAGAATTTGTGGATCCGCACCGGCTGATTTATCCCTTCTTTTTCTTTTAACCGTAACCGACTCCTCGGAGTCAGTTTTCCTTTTGCCCGAAGAAGTTTCGCCCTGGTCAGAGGGTACTTCTGGTTCGGTTGGAACCGAACTGGGCTGGCCATCTGGGTCAGTGGACTTCTTGGCCTCTCTTTCCCTGAGCCTACCAACTCTCTTTTCCAGGGTAGCTGCAGGGAAATTCTTGCAAATCTGGCAGTCTGAATCGAGGTGGACAAACCCCAGACAATAACATAGGGTTGTGGGATCAGCCTTAGCAAAGACTTCCCCACACACACTCACAGTGTTGAAACCAGTGGCCCGGTTTTTCTTTTGTTTCTCAGACATGGCCAGGCCTAACAACAACTTACCCTTTTTCGCAATCCACCAGGCAAGACACCCTTATTGGTTCCTTGACTCTGTTACGGGTTGTGGAAAACGAACAAAACCATTTTTTTTAGAACTGATAAGGACCGGTTACCACACTCTAAAAGTAGAATAAACTTTTTTAAAAACAACCTGATCGGTTCAAACCGAACTGATCCTACGTTTACAAGTTCCACACAGAAGAACAAGGAAAAATAACCTATCTAGTACTCACAATACCACAAACAGAGTCTGAACCGACAGGTAAACGATTAAATTTGGTCGAAAACCGAGAAAAACGGTACTTTAACCGACAACTTGAACCAAGCAAAGGAGAAATCTCCGGAGCGACTGTTCAGTGAGGCGAGTAAAGAATCTGACCGTTTAATTTCAAAACAGCAGCAGACAGAGTCTCAACCGAGCTCGAGTTCAGCTTCCATGCCTGGCATGGAAAGTTAACTCTTTCATCTCCGGCAGTTCAAGGTTGGACCTCACTGCAATATGTCAGAATACAGCAAGACTTCATGTTGTTTGAATGGGCACTTTATCAAAAGCCTTGCTGTAGTCCGAAAGTATAACATCAGATGGAATATGGTTGTCCAGGTACCTACTAATGTTATAAAAGGAAACAAGGTTAGTTGTACATGAGAATCCAGTTTTAAAGCCATGCTGTGTAGAGTCATGTACCCCAGGAATCTGGATTTCAGAGTCAATGTGAGTTTTAACAATTCTTTCCATGGCCTTACCAATTATTGAAGTAAGACTTATTGGTCTATAATTTTGAACCATTGTTTTGTTACTCTTTTTTAATATCGGAACCACAATTGCTGTACGCCAATCATTTGGGATATTGCCTTCAGTCAGTGATTTATCAAATCATAAGGTTAAGGAAACAGTAACCGAGTTAATAGTTTCTTTCAAAAACCATGCATTTATGTTATCCGGTCCTGAGCTAGTAGATTTTTTTAGTTTATGGAGAATATTTTTAACTTCTTGCTCATTAATTATTGGGTGTAGTGGGGTTAAATTGCACCTTGGAGAGTAAGTATCTTTATTGTAAAAGACCGAAGAAAAATATTGATTAAATATATTGGCATTTTTCGATCATCATTAACAGAATTCCCTTCAAATGTTATAGGACCTATTTTTCTAGAGTCGCCTTTTTTACTATTAATATAAGAATAAAGTGATTTTTTGTTTGATTTTGAATGAGCCAAGGTCAATTCTAGTTTATTTTTAGCTTTTCTAATTAGTTTTTTTAAGTGATTTACTGAATTTTTATAGCTAACCTTAGTATCATGGGTACCTTTCTTTTTTAATTTCTTAAAGAGACGCTCTTTTAGCTTTATTTGTCTATGTATATCTTTATTAAACCAGATCGGAATTTTACCCTTTTTGTTATATTTAGATTTTAAGGGAACATAGATACTTTCTATCTTATTTATATTATATTTAAATAAGTCCCAAGCTTGGTTATATTTTTATTTGAGAACACATTTTTCCAATTAATTTGGTTGATTAAAATGTTAATTTGTTTAAAGTTGGCTTTTTTGTAATTCTTTAGTAATATTCCTGAAGTTGTTTTACTTTTAGTAATACTTATGTTAAAACTACTGCCCTATGATCACTATTTCCAATAGGGAGCAATATCTATATCTGATACTAAAATTCCTGAATTAGTAATAACCAGATCCAGTATATTATTTCCCCTAGTGGGGTCATTTACTAATTGCTCAAGGCCTAGATCAATACATAAGTCTGTTAACATCTTTTCCTGTGAAGTTATCCCAGTAAATATTTCCCAGTTAATTCCAGGCATATTAAAATCACCCATAATAATAACATCGTTCTTTTCTACTATGTCAGATATTTGATTAATTAACTCATTTGTATACTCAGAGTCAGACGATGGGGGTCTGTAACAGACTCCTATAACTAACTTGGACAGACCTTTAAAATGCAGTTGTACCCACAATGATTCAATACTGGAGTTATTAGCCATTTCCGACAAAACTAGATCATTATGTACAAATATACAAACCCCTCCACCACTTTTATTCTGTCTATCTTTATGATACAGCCTGTATCCGGGGATGTCCTTGACCCATTTGGATGATGAGTCCCACCAAGTTTCAGTTATAGCAATTATACCAATATCCAACAGTTTACATTTACATTCCAATTCTGCCATGCTTAAATTATTCAGAGATCTGGCATTAAAGCTAAGGACTTTAAAATATTTGGCTACTGATTGTTTAATATTTGTGTTTGTCCTTTTTAGAGAAATTAGACCTTTCTAATTCTCCCCCACATAATCTAGTTTAAATTATTTATCTCTGTTGCAATTTTTCTGCCCAGTATAGTACTACCCCTTCTACTCAAATGGAGTCCGTCCCAACAAAAAAGAGAGTCCTTTCCACAATATTCTTCCCAATGCTGAATGCATTTAATCCCCTGCTTCAAGCACCATAGTCTTAACCAGTTGTTTGTTTTTTTTATTTTATTTATGATGGCATAAGTTGCCCTAGGTATTGGTAGTATCTCTGAAAAGCAGACAGTACAACCCCTTTCAACCAGTAGATTTAGTGCCACATAGCTTTCCTCCAGTTTATTTTATTCTCAGATTGACACGTATCATTAACCCTTGCGTGGACAATTACTAGCAGATTATGTCCTGCTTAGGATAGTATAGGGTTTAACATATTGGTGATATCAGCTGTTTTAGCCCCTTTATAACTTAGGTAAGTTCTGTTTGCTTCATCAGGATTACAAATTTCCATATCAATATGTTTAATCATAGAATCTCCTAGTACAAAAATTTGTCTTTGTGTGATTCAATGGCACTGAAGGGTTTGTGTCCATTGAATTTGCAGTTTCCATATGTATTAATTGATTATCAGATCACTGGTTTAAATTAGAAACTGAGTCAATGAGTTATCAAAGATTATTAGTGGTTCCTGAGTGTTATGGTCAGTTACAATTTTATCAGTCCCTAAACAAGAAACTTCTGAAGATGAAGGTGAATGTGGTGTACTAATATTTGTGTCATTAGAAAATATCTGAAACCTGTTTTAATTGGGATTTCAAACTTATTTGCTTTTCGTCCTTTTTTAATTACTCTTTACGTTACTGTCGCCAATCATGGTCTTCTGTATCCTCATCCCTAGCCCTTTTCTATTAACATCTTGTTTTTTTCTGTTGTGGTATTAATGGCACTAAAGGTTGTTGTAACAAGTTTAATTCATGATTAACAATGCTTAAAGGCTCAGTATTTAGTGTAGGAACACATACATTTTCATTTAGTTCATAATGTCATCTCAACACGTCTGCCTGACTTTTTTCTAATATAATTAATCTTTTCCCAAAGGTACTTAGTTCATCTTCCATTGCTTTATTTACTAAACATTTTTCACAATGACAAATATTTACCATGTTAGGTAGTGAATCCACTAATCTGTACATAAAACATGTTTGACATTTTAGTCCAATTTCCCCTTCAATAATCATAATAGTATGGTTCACCTGGTTATTAGATTCCATATTAGTATATGCGATTTTAGGCAATCAGCACAAATAATATTCCAGATATTTATAAACTACACTGGATTATATAAGGTTTTGATCAAAAATCCAAATTTGATCACAGATGCTTGTTGAGCGCGCTGAATCCGCTAAACTCTTTAACGCGCACAAAGCCTTTCATACGTCAAATGAGTTAAATATCCCAGGTTACCAATGTCCCAGGTTACCGAAGTGCAATCCATTTCCCAGCAACAGCTTCGCTTGGGGTCTCCGTTCTCATTTATCAGCCTTTGTTTCATCTGTGTTCGCTTTAAAACTGTTAACTAGCATATTGTTATTGTAAAGTTTTTTTCATCGTTTTTTATCATATTTGTAAGACTTAAGTCTGTCCAATAGAAACAGTACATTTTGCGAATGTTAAGTTTTGTATTCCTATACTGCCTCATAATAAAGAAACCAAAAGTATGCAGTGTGGTAATTATTACTTGATACTTTATTAAGTCGCCCGACGCCACACAGCAGCCCTAACTGTATTTAGGATGCTGGAACGTGGATCCAGAACGCAGGTACGGCTACTGATCTCTCCCTGGAGCCATCCCAGTCAGCTGAACCCAATTGGTGAGGCGCTCTTGCAGGTGGATACTGATTGGTCCGCCTGCTATCCTTCTACACACCGAATGGTGCGCCTTTTGGCATTGACTTAAGAAAAAATTACTCACCTTAGTAATGTTTCTTCTAATGGAGTCTTGCTATATTATGACAATTGCAGTATGACCACAGGTTAGAACTGCTCCGGAGGTGAAATAGTTAACTTTCCATGCAGGCATGGAACTTAGAGCGCGAGCTCGGTTGAAAACTCTGTCTGTTGTGCTTCAAAGGTAAACTGTCAGATCTTTATGAGCTAAAACTCACTAAGGTTCTGTGTGGAAGCTGTAAACCTACACTAGCCAACAGGCTACTAACATAAACACTCATTTTTTGGCCTAAAACAAAGACTCAAGTCAGGAGGCCCAAAATGCAAAACACAACACCAATTCACCCAAAAAGGTAGGTAAAAACGACAAGGTGGGCATTAAAAAGTGTCAGTCTTGTACTGCCCACCCACATCCCAAAACAGAGGTTCTGAGAGGGGCAGGCAGGGAGGTCATAATATAGCAAGACTCCATTAGAAGAAACATTACTAAGGTGAGTAATTTTTCTTCAAACAACATGAAGTCTTGCTATATTATGACAACTGCAGACTACACAGTAGTACCCCATGGAGGAGAGACAGAACCTACTTAGGAAATAGGCTCTGAAGCACGGCACAGTTAGAACCGCATCACTCCCTAGCCTGGATGTCCAAGGAGTAATGCTTGGTAAAAGTGTGAACTGTTTTCCAGGTAGCTGCTTGACATATTTCTAGAATAGGAATGTCTCTGGCAGCAGCCAGAGAAGCAGCTGTACCTCTGGTAGAGTGAGCCCTCAGGCCTGAGGGAGGAACTTTACCCTTCTCATAGCAGAATTGGATACAAGAGACAATCCACCTGGCAATGGATCTTTTAGTGGCTGGTTTCCTTTCCAACTTCGCCATAGGTAAGGAACAGTTGGAGGGAGTCAAACCATGACCCTTGGTACGCCTATGTAGTAACTAAGGGCTCTCTTACATCTAGGCTGCCTCCTCTCCCCAGAGGAGGAGTGGTCAGTGAAGTACACTGGGAGAGAAATAGATTGATTAAGGTGGAAATCTGAAACCACCTTAGGCAGGAACTTTCTGCTAGTCCGAGGACCACCTTATCTCTGTGAAAAGAGATAAACTCCTGCTCCACTGACAACGCTTGTAATTCACTTATGCGTCTGGCAGAGGTGATGGCTACCAGAAACACAGTTTTCCAAGTCAAGTACTTGAGCTCAGCTGAAGACAAGGGCTCGAAAGGGGGTTGCATAAGCTGAGCAATGCAAACATTAAGATCCCAGGCAGGGGCAGGATCTCTAAATGGAGGGTTGGTGTGCAACAACCCCTTGAAAAACTTGGAAAATACGGGATGAGCTGAAAGAGAAGAGGATTTACCTGCTGAAATAAAAGCAGACACAGCTGCCAAGTGCACTTTGAGGGTAGCTGGTCTCAGCCCCAAAGAATTCAGGTGGACCATATAATCCAGGACTGTGGGTAGATCAGCAGAGACTGGGGAAATATGCTTTTCCAAGCACCATATGGAAAACCTTTTCCATTTGGAATTGTAAGTAGCCCTGGTGGAAGGCTTCCTTGAGGCCTTCAATATATCCATTACACCTTGGGAAAGGTGTAAATCAGCAAACTCTAACTCTTCAAGAACCAAGCCTTGAGATTGAGAGATTTGAGATTCAGACACCAGACCCTTCCCTGGGCACAGGTTAACAGATTGTGATTCTTGGGAAGGCACAGGGGAGGATGGGCTGCTAAGGACAGCAGGAGTGGATACCAGGGCTGTCTGGCCCAATCCGGAGCTATCAGAATGACTTTGCAGGATTGGGATCTGATTTTGACTAGCACTTCGAACAGGAGAGGAAAGGAAGGGAAGGCATACAGAAACTTCCCCTCCCAACTGAGGGCTAAGGCATCCAGCGGAGAGAGCCCAACACTGGGGGCCTGCAGCAAAAAGAGGAAGTTGGTGATTGTCTGGGGCTGCAAAAGATCTATCTATGGGTGCCCTATCTGGCAAATACTACTCCCAAGACCAGGGGATCCAGTGACCATTCGTGGTGGCCCTGGGAAATCCTGCTGAGAGCATCTGCCAGGACATTGTCCTTGCCTGGGAGGTGAACTGCCGTAAGGGAGGTGTTCAGGGAGTAAGCCAGAGACCACAATCTCATTGCTTCAGTGCACAAGGCCGTAGACCAAGTGCCCTCTTGCTTGTTGATGTATCACATTGTAGTGGTGTTGTCTGTTCTGACCAGAATACTCTTGTTCTGAACAGATTTCAAAAACTGGAAGTGCTAGAAAAACTGCTCTGAGCTCCAACAGGTTGATGTGGAGCAGGGATTCCTGGGGGACAGACCCTGGGTGGTGAGGTCACCCATGTGAGCTCCCCAGCCCAAGAGGGACGCATCTGTAGTAAGGATTAGAGAATGAGACTGAGTGACAAAAGGAACCCTTGTCTCAGGTTGGTCTGATCCTGCCACCACTGTAGGGCTTGGATCAGGGTTCGAGTTACTGGGATCAACTTGATAAGAGGATCCTTTCTTTGAGACCAAAAGCTCTCAAATGGAACTGGATGTCCTCATCTGAAATCTTGCTCCCTGCACAACCCTGTGGAAGCAGCCATGTGCCCTAGGAGCTGCAGAAAATGCCTTGCTGGCTGGAGACCTGCAGGGTAAATGAGGAGGCACGGAGACCAGGGTCTTTGCCCTGTCTAGGGGAAGGAAAGCCCTGGCTTCCTGTGTGTTCAGCTCTGCGCCTATGAAGGTAAGAAGCTGGACAGTGTCCAGAACTGACTGAGAGATTCAGAAGGAAACCTAGAGAGGTGAGCAGTTGCTGCGTTAGCTGGAGATGTAATTTGACCTGGTCTGGGGACTGGCCTACTATGAGCCAATCGTCCAGGTAAGGAAAGATGGCAATCTTTGCCTTCTTAGGTAGGCAACTGCTACTGCCAGACATTTGTAAATACCCTTGGGGCAGAAGTGAGGCTCAAGGGCATTGCTCTGAACTGGAAGTGGCCTGAGGGCAGCTCGAACCTGAGGTACTTTGATGGGAGCTTCTGATGGGAATATGGAAGTAGGCATCCTTGAGGTCCAGGGAGGTTAGCCAGTCCCTGGCCTTAGAGAGGTAGGATAATTCCCAGAGTCACCATTTTGAACTTTGGCTTTAAAAGGTGCTTGTTTAAATATCTGAGATCCAGGATGGGCCACCATTCTCCTGTCTTTTTTGGGGTAAGGAAGTACAAACCTTTGCCCTGGTGTAGGGGAGGAACCCTTTCCACAGCTCTGAGAGCCAGGAGGGTAGAGACCTCTGCCTCTAAGGCAAGAGCCTCTGAAGAAGTTGCAAGTGGAAAAGATCTGGTTCTCAGCTTTGGAAATTTTTTGAAACTGAGAACCAGTCCCTGGCTTACTACTTCCAGGACCCACTTGTCTGATGTTAAAGACTTCCAGTCCTGGACAAAGTAAGCCAGCCTGCCCCTACAGGTAGAGGAGAATCGGCCCTGGCAATCCCATCAGGGTGCCTGTTTGGCAGGGCTTTGGGCTGAGGGTGGAAGCAGACCTGCTTGTACCCCGTCTGCCTCTCCTCTAAAGAACCCTCTGAGCATAGGCAGAGGAGGAGGAAGCTTGGGCTTGGTAAAGGCATATGAAAAGGCCTGCCCCTGCCCCTAGGAAACTGTTTTTGAGGAGTGGCCTGCCTTTCCTTGGCCTGTGCACTCCTATCGGTGGTCCTATAGTCATCCATTTTCTTCATGTAATTCTCTGTTTGGGGACCACAGGAAAATCCATGGCCTTGGACTGGGTGTCCTGAGACAGGGTAGTACATCTGAGCCAAGCCATCCTGCGAAGTGCCACAGATGTAGCCATGACTCTTGATGAAACATCATTAGAGTCCACTGCAGCATGAAATTGCACCTTGGATGCCTCAATACCATCCATAGCCACCTGTTCCAGCTCCCTGGCAAGCTGGTCAGGGACTTGTTTTGCTAGGGCCAGCACAGTATCCCATCTGGATTTCTGGTACATAGCAGCATAAGCCATATGATTTGCTTGTCTGAGCCCCAAAGATGCTGCCATGTACTGTTTCTTTGCCATAGCATCAATCTTCCTGGAGTCCTTCTCAGTGGGGTGTGAAGCTAGGGGAATATTAGCCTTGTCACAGGCTGCAGCCTGCACTACCCCCACATGGCTGCATTGCTGAGTGAGGAAATCAGTGTCAGAGCCTGATAAGGTATAACTCTTGTCCATCCTTTTATCCACAGGAGGTATAGTATGAGGAGTTTTTAAAACTTTTACTGTTTCCGAAAAGATTTATGCAAAGGAATAGACAGTCTCCTAGACTCTGGAATATCCATCATTTCTACATAGTCTGGCTCCTCCTGGTCATCAACAGCTTCCTCAACAGGGAGCTGGAGAGTTTCTGCAACTTTTTATAAAACATGAAATGAGAAGGGACTCAGAAAGTCTTGGAGGAGAAACCCTAGGGGTCTATCTGGAGAGATGTCCGATCAATGGGCACATCCAGATCTTCAAACCATATTCACTCTCCTCATATTCCTCTTCCCTCCCCGGTTCATAAAAATCCTCAAAATCATAATCTTGAACCGGTGGAACTGGCCCGAACCGAACGCTTACCAGAAGGTGTCGGTCTGGTCGGAATCGAGAGAGAGACTGGACAATTTTAATTGCTTTAGCTATTTCCTCAGCAGTTGGGAGAGAGCTTTTGGCTCTAAACTAGCATTTCTAGCCCTTTTGATGGAACGGCTCCTCCAGGACCGGTAGCAGTTGCAGTATCGCCCTGGTCAGAGGGCACTCCCTCCGATTCGGTTGGTACCGAACCGGGCTGGCCATCCGGGTCAGCGGACTTTTTGGCCTCCCTTTCCCTGAGCCTACCAACTCTCTTATCTATGGTGGCAGCAGAGAAATTGAGACAAATCTGGCAGTCTGAATTGAGGTGGTCAAACCCCAGACAATAGACACATGTGGTGTGTGGTCAGCCTTAGCAAGCTTCCCCACAAACACTACAGTGTTGAAACCAGTGGGTCGGTTTTCTTTTGGGTTTCTCAGACATAATGCCAGCCTAACCAACTTGCCCGTTTGTGGCAATCCACCAAACAAGACACCCTTATCAGTTCCCAACCGTGTCACTGGTGCGTGGAAAAAACGTAATGAAATCTGTTTTTAGAACCGATAAGAACCGGAACCGCACTCTAAAAAGGGCTAGTAGATTTAATACAACCTGATCAGTTCAAACCGAACCGATAACAAATTACAAGTTCCACAAGGAAAAAATAATGTAAAACCTATCTATTACTTACATTACCACAGACAGAGCTTGAACCGACCGGTTGTGGTTTAATTTCAGCTAAAAACCGAAAAATAATACTTTTAAACCGACAAAATGAACCGAGCAGAAGGAGAAATCTCCGGAGCGACTGTTCAGTGAGGCGGAGTAAAGAATCTGACAGTTTACCTTTGAAGCACAACAGAAAGAGTTTTCAACTGAGCTCACGCTCTAAGTTCCATGCCTGCATGGAAAGTTAACTATTTCACCTCCGGAGCAGTTCTAACCTGCGGTCATACTGCAACTGTCATAATATAGCAAGACTTCATGTTGTTTGAAACAGCAATTTCTGCTAGGTCTTGTCCGCCTCTCGCCTCCTGCTTGAATTTTGAAAATGCCTGTACCTAACTGTGCTCGTCTCCATGTGTAAAGTTTTAAGTGGCTAAAGTTAAAGTACTGTGCTGAAACTAGTTACATGCTTTGTTTAGACTTATTTCTACTGCTAAGCCTGAACATTAGTGTAGCCTGGCTGCCCATTGCAGTGTATGATTCTGCTAATCCTTGACTCCCACTGCCTGCTGCATTCTGAACTGTTTTCTGTTACTTTTATCTATTTTTCTCCTTTTTTTGTCTCTCTCTTTCCTTGGAAATCCTTCACCAACACCTTTGCTAACTTAACTGCGTTACATTTTCTTTACTATTTGCCTTCTCCTCTACTTCTGTGTAAGCCCTGCCCCCTCTGCCATTTCCTTTCTGCCTCACTCTGCCCATTATCTTTGGCTCACCCTACCCCTGCCTCTAATCGCTTCCCTTTGTCTTAATCCCAATCACCCCCACCCCTCACTGACGGACTGCGCCAGCTTCCCACCCCAGAACTCCTTGTTTGCTTGGATATTTATTTTTCTCTCTCCTTTTCCCCTTATGGATTGCGTGCCTGAGCGGCGCTCTCATCTAGAGCGGTCAGCACCAGCCATCTCTCTGGCCGCCGACCACACACAGCAGCCCTCGCCAGATTTAGGATCCCAGAATGCGGATCCAGAACACAGGTATGACTGCTATCTCCCTGGAGCCATCCTGGTTGGCTGAACCCAATTGGTGCTGACGCTCTTGCAGGCGGATACTGATTGGTCCGCCTGCTATCCTTCTACACACCCGACTGGCGCACCTTTTGCCTCGGACTTAAACAGCAATTTCTGTTACGTCTTGTCCACTTCTGCCTCCTAACTCCTGCTCAAATTTTTCTCCTTCCCCCACCCCCTACCAGGCCTCCTTTAAATACAATCCTGCACTACCTTCCCTGGTTCTCTGCCATATCATTGGTTTACTTCAGCCTGTTACTTTTCAAACACCACAAGAGGAGCTGTGTCAATTAGTCTGTACTTCAGAGTAGCACTGTAGCTCCTAGCCTGTTATTTTTCCTTAGCTTATTACTAGACTAAGTCTTGTTATAAACTCCATCACTAATTTCACTTCCTATCGAGTCCCAAGGGCATTTGATTGTGATCCTGTCACCCATTCAGCAGAGGCATCCAACCCACGCTATCCTCTAGACACTACCCTTTGAATTATGGCATGCATCATTATCTTCCTGATTCTAGTAAACAGTGTACCCCATATAACACTATACCATGAAGTGCCAGGCTCTAATCTAGTCCTGGAATCCCATCTCCCAACCTATGTTGCTCCTTCACACTGTACCTCCCTCTTCTCGTCCACCCACCCTCCCTTCACCCATATCCCCCATTCTTTCCCCCTCCCCTTCTTATGCTCCTCTCCTATGACTATCCGAGCAGGCTCCCACATTACATTAAACTGTCAAATCAGCCTTACCTTCTCTTGCACCAAACATACATCACTGGCAATGTATCGAGGGTGGTCTCAAAGGAAAAAAGCCTTTTCATTCTTGATGAGTTCCCAAAAGAAAATGCTACTAGTGCTCCTTCTCTGCTTAGGCAATGTGGAGTTGAACACTGGCCCTCCATTACAACTTACCTCTCCTTAGGAATTTGCAGCTGCCCCGGTCTTAAAATGATGTTGGTCAATATACTAAGCCTGACTAAAACATTTGACCAACTACAAGCATGGGCTGTGCACATTAACCCGGATCTTATCATAATTACGGAGTTGTGGCTTAAAAAGGTTAATACAGACCAACAAATTCTCTTCCGGGCTACAAACTAGTCAGGGCAGACAGGGAATCCAGGAGTGGGGAGGGGGGGTGGTCGGCTATTCTAAAACCAAGTATTGAGTTAGTGATATCTTCTGCAAATCTAAACCTAAGGAATATGAGATTGCTTCGCTGAAGCTTCACCTTCCTTCCACGGAATGCATTACTATTATAGGTGGCAATAGACCTCTGACTGGTGGTGCAGATGTCCTTAATATACTGAAATCCCTAACCACTGCTGCCACACAGAAACAATAATTTAAGAGATTTCAGTATGGATTGGCTTACCCCAAAATCACACTGCCTTAAATCTGTCTGTGATGAGCTGGGCCTTGTACAGTTAGTTAATGGGCTGGCAGTATAGCCTAGAGGTTAGAGGAACAAGGTGTGAACGAGCTTGGTACATCTAGCAGACCAGACCTGAGTCTGATTCTCACAACCTCCACTTGCATACTTGTGACTCTAAGCAAGTCACTTAACACCCAGTGCTCCTAGGTCACCCTGAAAACAGGCACTTGTGCCTAGTGGGCCCTGCACCATTACCAAAGACTAAAAATACAAAAAAAAGAAAGAAAATAATGAACCCTCAAGGAACAATACCTTGAACATTGCCAATAGCTCCCTCCTAGATGTTATATTAACCACTCATCCTCATAAAGTCTTACACTCAGCAGTTTTCCACAACGACATGACTGACCACGGGGTTGCTGTATGCTCAAGATCTCAAGCTAAGGCCTGACATAAGCCCAAACTTATAACAAAACGGTCTTTTCGTAAGTTCAACACAGCAAATTTCCTTTCTGACTTAAGGTCAGATGGCAATATCTTTACCTTGCCAAAACTGTCGATAAGGCTGTCACTGTCCTCAACAACAACCTTGTCACTCTGGCAAATAAGCATGCCCCCCTTATCAAAGCCAGGTGCATAACACCTCACCCTGGTTTACCTCAGATCTTAAGGCAGCACTTACAAACCGGGACAAGATTTGGGCTCAGGCTAGGCATACCAAGAGCCCTTCAGATTGGCAGACCTTCAGAACAGCTAGGAATGTCTGTGTAAAAAGCATTCGCTCAGCCAAAGCAAACTTCTATGTCTCCACCCTTGAACAGGCAAATGGGAATTCCCACAAAATCTAGAGGACACTTACATCTATCTAAGGACGGCCATATGCTCCCTCCATTCCAACCAAGATACTCACCAATGGTAGGGTGCTTGAAAGTAATTCTCAAATCCTTGAATAATTTAATTCCCATTTTGTCACTGCTGGCCTAGCCTTTGACTCACCTTATGCTGGTCGTGGGAATAGTCAAGCTAGCTCTACCACCACTCCCTGCACATCATCTTGTCCCTTTCAGCTGTATACGCTCAACTATAAAGAAGTTGAAGATTCACCCTTAACCTAGATACCAGAAAAAGCGCAGGGGACACAGTCTGGACCTTTCTTCTCAAGACTAGGCTATGCCCATCTCACTACCCCATTCTTCATATTTTCAATCTCTCCAGCCCACCTGCCATAGTTCCATCTTGGAAATCCGCCCACATCCTTCCCTATTCAAACCAGGGGACCCATGTGATCCAAATAACCATAGGACCATCTCCATCTTGCTGGAAATCAGCCCACATCCTTCCCCTATTCAAATCAGGGGACCCATGCGATCCAAATAACCATAGGACCATCTCCATCTTGCTGGAAATCCGCCCACATCCTTCCCCTATTCAAATCAGGGGACCCATGCGATCCAAATAACCATAGGCCCATCTCCATCTTGCTGGAAATCAGCCCACATCCTTCCCCTATTCAAATCAGGGGACCCATGCGATCCAAATAACCATAGGACCATCTCCATCTTGCTGGAAATCGCCCACATCCTTCCCTATTCAAACCAGGGACCCATGCGATCCAAATAACCATAGGACCATCTCCATCTTGCTGGAAACTGCCACATCCTTCCCTATTCAAATCAGGGGACCCATGCGATCCAAATAACTATAGGACCATCTCCATCTTGCTGGAAATCCGCCCACATCCTTCCCTATTCAAATCAGGGGACCCATGCGATCCAAATAACCATAGGACCATCTCCATCTTGTTGAACTCCCACATCCTTCCCCTATTCAAATCAGGGGACCCATGTATCCAAATAACTATAGGCCCATCTCCATCTTGCTGGAAATCCGCCCACATCCTTCCCCTATTCAAATCAGGGGACCCATGCGATCCAAATAACCATAGGACCATCTCCATCTTGCTGGAAATCCGCCCACATCCTTCCCCTATTCAAATCAGGGGACCCATGCGATCCAAATAACTATAGGCCCACCTCCATCTTGCCCATCCTCTCTAAAGTTATTGAAAAATTGCTCTACAACCAATTAAAACTTCATATCGAAACCTTTTCACTCCTAAACCCAGCACAATCCAGTTTCCGGCCTACTCACAGCGCTGGCTAGAGTCACTAATGACTGGGTCTCTGTTGTGGATGCCAAGATGACTACTGCTGCAGTCTTCTCAGACCTTAGGAAAAGCTTCTGACACTGTTGACCACAACCTCCTAGTTACTTGCCTTACTAATTTAGGTGCCACTCTGTCCACCGCTCAGTGGTTTACCAGTTATTTATCAGGGAAGACACAGAAAGTCAAAGCCGATGGTCTATTCTCAGCCTCCTTGCCGATTGCCAGGGGAGTCCCTCAAGGCTCCATTCTAGGCCCGATCCTTTTTTTTTCTGTACATCAATGATCTTGACTCTTACATAACCAATTCCAACCTGTACTTTTGCGGACGACAGTACTGTATACCTCTGTCTCAACTCTATCTGAAGTTAGGGACGTGCTACAAGCTGACTTCGCTCAGCTCAAAAATAATCTAATAAATGCCAAGCTTCTCCTTAATGCAAAGAACACTAAGGCAATGATTTTCTCTCGTAGTACCTCCTCTGTCACCCTCCCTGTCCTACCGACTTTGTTGTTACCTCTGTAGGTGAACCTTTGGAAGTCCCCAAATTTAAATATCTTGGTATCTGGATAAATAATAAGCTCTCTTTTAATGACCATATTGAGGACTTATCCAGGAGGCTCAAAGCCAAGTTAGGATTTTTTTAGAAATAGGTCTCTCTTTCCTCTTGAGACTCGAACCAGGCTTGTTCAGGCCACATTCCTTGCCTTACTTGATTACGGAGATTTAATCTACACCTCCTCTGCAATCTCAAGCCCCAAGCTGGACGTCCTCTATCACTGCGTTTTATGGTTCATCACCAGCTCCTCATACCGAATTCACCATTGTGATCTGTACGCAGCTGTTGGTTGGACATCACTCACCACCAGACGCTTGCTCCTCCATGCTGGTATCTGGACCCTTAAGTTACTTCTGCACAAACTCCGAGCTACCTAACATCTCTTATCTGCATTTCCGCAGTGCTTATTCACTTGGGAAATCAGACTTCATCCTGCTGGCTGTGCCTAAGATTCGCACCACCTTTGGTAAATGAGCCATTTTGCATGCTCTTCCTACTATATGAAGCCAACTCCAATCCGTACTGAAATTAACTAGCATTGTCTCAGTTAACCTCTATAAAGTGCTAGCTGCATCAAAAATGAAAGATATTTGTAGCTATTATTAAGTGTCTACCCTACCTTTGTTTATTCCATGCTCTTCGACTCCTCTGGTACTAGTTCTAGTCAGGACTGAAACTTCTTAGCTTGCAAAAGGTATACAGTGGCTAAACGATATGATTTCTCTACCTGCTCTTATCACCCTCTTCCACCCTAGACTTCCTACCTGAATCTTACTCCTTCTAACCTTCCTCCATCCCCACTCTTTACTAATCTTCAACCCTGCCCTCCATAATTATTCTCTCTCTTCTGTCATTGCACAATAACCATAATTATTGCTTCTTACCAGTGTTATGATTACAAACCCTAGTTTGTATTGCTTGAACACTATGTATCAAATGTTCTAACTGTACTTTACTTTGCGATGATTTATTTTTCTATGTAATGCCTTTCATGAACGTTGTTTGCACTTTGCTTACTTTTATTCAATGATGCCCTATTATGTAATGTCTACTTGACTGTGTACATGCTTCAGGACCTCCTTGTGAATGAGCTTGCTCAACGGAGTCTTCCTGTAATAAACTTAAACTGCACATCATGGTAAAAGCATTGCTGTAATCATTAAAGATACTTTAAAAGCATACCGCATATGACATCTAATATCACACGTATACATGGACAAGATTATGCTTTTAAGCTCTGAATAAATAAGAAAATATTAACTGAGCATGGTTTTAATTAAAAACATGCTTAACATACAATTGTTAAAAATAAATAATTATAATAATGTTAAATAAATATATGTTGCATAAAATATGACAGAAGCAGGACAGTGCACAATTTCATAACATTTTTGTCTCCCCACCACTGATCGTTGATCTAAACCTCATGCTTGATTTTTTAAGAATGTAGTCAAATGACATTGTCAATGAACAGTATATATATGACAACATCCAAAACCAACCCTCTATATTCACAATTTGTTCTGCTACGTCACACTTTGTGATCATAAACCCTCAGTGTAATACATTCTGTGATGTACACCGTCTCTTTGGGAATATGAAAAGCATCCCAAATGTTAAAGAATGATACGCAGTCAGACATATGAATTACAGAATGTGGTTTGTTCTCTTAAAGGACTCATAAACAGGTACATCGCAGAAGTGCTCCAAAAACACTGCCTCGTAGGTCAGGGGCTTACCTAAATAATCCTGCGTTCCGTTTAGCTCTGCAAGTATGTTAAGCCATAGTCGCTAATTCCAAAATGTCCTGCTGACATGTAAACAAACCCCTAGCTGCTGTTTAAACCCAATCAACAAACAGCTGCCCAAGATGGCCGCTCACGCAGTATACACGATTACATCATCTGAGCAACAGAGCCCAAGCGATAATACAGGCTGAATGGGAGTTAAAATTACAGTATGAAATAACCCTTAATGAAGCAGTTCCCTTCAAATCCTTTACCTGTGCAGGTGTAGCCACCAATTTCACTAGCAAGAAAGAAACATTCAATCATTCTATCTTGATGTCCAATTCTGTAGGACGACAAATCAATTTTCATCGATTTTAGAGCATGGGATGAACTTAGGTCACTGAAACATCTGTGGCCACCATCGGGTGTGCAGATGTGGTATCCTGAGTCCACACTATGTCCTCAGCTGTCCCACACACCAACAGTATACATTGATTTCAAGTACACTCCATGACAGAGCTGGCCTGAGGACCAATTATTGCCCGCTTGACCTGACTGACCATCCATGCAGTGCATGGGATGAACCCAGGTGCCCATAACGCATGTTGGCACCACCTGGTGGGCAAATGGGGTCCCCTGAGTCCACCCCATGCCCTCAGACTGGCTCCCCTCAAGGCCAATTATGGCCTGTTTGACCTGAGCATCCATGCAGCGCATGGGATGAACCCAGGTGCCTGTACCGCCTGGTGCTACTACCTGGGTGGGCAGACGTGGGTCCCCAAGTCTACCCCATGTCCTCAGACTGGCCCCCCCGAGGGCCGACTGTTAGCCACTGAACAACATAGCAGTTTTCAAACCATACTTCCACGTTACACAATGAAAACACTGTCAGTTCTTGTAAGCTTACGCAGCCATTTCAACAGTCGCATCAAATCATTCATTTCCACAGTCTGGACACTACTGAACACAAATGTCCTTGAGCTGTAAGGCTCTGATGGGTCCATTTTTTGTACAACAGATAGTTTTGCATACCACCCCTTGTCGAGTACAGAAGGCCATTTGAATATTGTCCCATTTCTGTCAGCAGGAACCATGAAATTAACATGATACTGGTCCTCATCTTCTTCTTCCTCTACGACACCTATTTGGATAGAAAAAACACAGTAAGTACAACATACAGTATTCAGTGCGGTTATTAGAGTGTAATGTCTATTTGCTTACCTGGGTACTATCTGTCATGAAACATCAGGGCAACCCATGTTCCCAAATCGTATTTTGATGGTCCTCATATGGTGTCAGCTTGTTCCAGAACTTCATCTTTCAGTTCATGTTGCTGTATCTCCTCCTATCTGAAATGATCTATGGGATTAATCTGATGGTTCAAGGATCACTTCTTGTGTTGGGTCATCCTCTTGTGTTCTGTGGTTCTCTTCCACTGCATCTAGTTTCCTGTCATCTGCCAGAATGTTATTTGCATGTTCGATGTATTCATCAGTTGCAGATTGTCAGAATTCCATGGGACACAATGACTTCACCCATGTTAGCAGTGATTGGTGATCTTGTTTTTCACTGTTGAATGCCTGTTTGGCATCTGTGTTATCCAGATCTGGCTCACTTACATCAAATGTGTCATTCGCATTCAAAAGGTTGAACAAATCATTGCTTTCCAGTTGGCTGAAATCTGTACGAGGCTCATCATAAAAGGACTGCAAGGATCACTTCAGATGGACTGTCATCACAGGCTTCGTTGTTGTCACTGCATGGATGCCGAGAATCCGGGCTTTCATAAGAACAGATGAGGGCCTCTCCTTCGAAAATGCTTTCATATGTTGCTTCGTCAACTGATATATGCAGTTCAAAACCTCAGTTCTCAACTTCGGGCAACATTACAGATGTGCTGTCATGTGGTATTGGCTGCACAATCATCACATTTCCAGACTCCCTTACCGAATGTACCATACTCAGTTTCTGACGGTTCCACTGGGTGACGTAATCAGTGTTGGCACATGTCCCAACACTTTGCAGACATGCACTGCAAAAACAACTTAGTTCACAACATTCAACAGTTCCAGGTTCCACAGGTCTAACAGCATGGCTCTTATGAGTACCCGGTACTGGACACGTAACCACACAACTACTGCGGTTATGATCAATTTCTCCACTTTCACAAGAACAAATTTCCTTTTCAAGTGACAGCATTCGTCTCCGTCAGTTGCAGGATGAGAGACTTTTCTTTGTAGTATGCATATAATTCTTCAGCACAATGGACAATGACTTGTCCTCCGATTACTGCGCGAGTTACTGCACTTTTGATGACTGCTGCGTGAGTTACTACACTTTTGACGACTGCTGTCTCCCCATCAGATGGGCCTTTGCCATGGCGTGACCCGAAGTAGCGGTTTTCAATTGGGAACCTGAACCCTTTAATGGAGGAGCTTACATCAGCAAAAGGGATTTTAGATTTATATTGTGCTGCACATCCATCGCTGAACTTCACAATTTTTTTTATTTTATTTTAGTTCTTGAGCAAAGAAATTTCACTGCCAAAGTCATGAAGTGGTGTATAGCATGACTGTCATGTGTCACATCATCCAAGACAAAAATGAGGGATTCCTGTGACATGGCACCACACACATGGTACATACATACAATGGGATGTATGGTGACCTGGGCCTATGACCAGTGTACAGACTTGCACCTCCCTCTGAAATTGATAAGTATAGTTCTCACCCAAATCCAACACCATTACTATGGTATCTTCAGGTGGATTGCTTTAAAATCAATGTATACTGCTGGCGCTGCCAGCTAGACACAAATAGATGCTTTGACATCATGTGCATATCTGATTCAAGTTTGGAAATGAATTCTTCCACAGGACAGATCTTGGTGACTATGGACTTTCTCTGGAACTCTTTTCTGTTCTATTTACGCTTCACAGTTTCCCCATGTCTGCCAAGTGATGACTGCTGACATTTTGTTGTGAAGTAACAAGGATAATTTCTCAGTTAGCAGACGTACTCCACAATCCCTACAGTCTCTATTAACACAGCTTAATTTGTGTTTTGAATCTCCTTTTGGACACAGTGTCGTCCTTGTGGCATCATATTGGTTTCTGATACTAAAGCCACTCCCCTTGAGATACGGTTGTAAAGTCTTTAGTTTCAGTTCTACATTTTCACAGTTGTCACACAAGCAGCTATCAAACTATCCATGCATTATGGTCTTTACATGAGTAGGACGCATGTGACAAAATGTACTGAATCCAAGTTTACGGTTATTTCTGGAATGAAACTGTTGATAAGCGTTCTTCAGAGTACATTCCATGATGTGCCTTGGTGTAGACATCTTCTTGATGACCAGCCTCTTAATCTGCAACCCCATGGCAATTCTCCACTATGATAGAATAACTGAATGTTTGTCTTCTCTGTGTCTGAGACTGCATCTGACCGCTTCATTCTAGGAAGATCACAGGTTCTCATTTTTTTTCTGGAAATACACATGGTTTTTCTGAAGCATACAAGAACCAATACGCAAAAGAATGTACTTTTTTTAAAAATGCTCAGACACATCGAGCAAGGATTTTCACATCTTTCAACTTTGAATGCAGTTTTGTACGAAAGCCATCTACGACTGCACTATACGCATCCATATTCTTCTTCTTGTTCGGAATAATAACCCCAACATCCTGTAAAGCAGCCAGCTTACGTGGTGAGGCGGATCAATTTAATTTCTTGACCAGTAAGGCAAGTACTGGGATTAGCAGGCAGTTTTGGACTTAGCTGGCAATCCATTTCTGCAAAGACGATGCACTTTTTACTGACACGTGTTTCAGGTGAGCATTTGGCATAGTGGCATTTTGTTTTTGTTTTTTAACCTTTCTTCTTCACATTGCCTCCTTTCCCTTTTCTCTGGTGTTGCTGCCTGGTCATCTTCTGATGTTGTTCTTTTTTAATCACCAGTACCCTCCTCTTCTCCTTCTGCCTTTTTTTGACTTTGTTTCTTGGTGTCACTTGTACTTTGATTGAGTTTAAGTTTCTCTTTTTCTTCTCTGCCTTTCATGGCATAACATTCTTGATCTTTCCCTCTCTTCTTCTGTCATATTTTGCCCAGCAAGTCATGCACAATACATGCTGTATTCACAGTATGTTTGATATCTTTCAGGGTCATCCTTAATCCTTTGATGATACATCTTCATTCACTCATTATGGGTGATCTTCATGGGCTCTGGTGCTGGTTGTTTTGCTGGGTGTGGACGCAAACTGAAACGGTGGCCTAAAAAATACAAAGTTACACACAATGTAACATACATACAATGAAAAATTGCCAGTACAGTTGCTTACTGCTTACAGTGTGCACATGCATGCACAACACACATAGCGCACACGCACACACACACACGTGACAAATACCTGCAGACATACAGGTGCAGCTCCAAATGCAATGCTGCTTAAGGTGCGCAGGAGGCAGGTGGTAGTACTGCAGTGGCTCACTCTGCCATTGTCACCCGGAGGTTTGCATGCAGCACATCTGCCTCTATTCACCTGAAGCAGTATTGTGCATCCAGAGGCATCCATGATCCATCTGCAAAACCAACACCAAGACCCTGCAGACTATAGCCACACACACAACCTGTTGCCCATTCATCACAAACCATTTCAGCCACAACTACAAACCAGCAATCCAAACAGCACTGTACTTATGACACATTTGCGGAGACCACCACATACATAGTGGCTCAGCACTTTCACCTCTGCCATTGTGAGGCACTTAAATGGTCCAGAGGACCGTGCCACTCACACCTTCATCATCGGGGGTTGGAAGTGAAGGACATGCTTACTGGAGGCCCGGTGGCACAATCACAAGAGGACACACAATACACAGCGTGCTAGGATGGGGGAAAGATACCTGAAGGGAGGGGGGATGCTGAATACCTTACGTGTGAGGGGTTGGCACTGATACAGTCCAGAAACTGGATCAAGGGAATCAGCTTTGCTACTGTCACCCAACAGGGAAATGTAGGAATTTTAAAAACTGTACAGATTGACTCCCCCTCCCCCTAACACCCACCACCACCCAGGGCACTATTTCTGCTCAAATTAGTTAGTCTCCAGTGGCTGCATGGCAAGAAAAAAAAAGCAGGAGATTATAGGGAGTAAAAATAGGGCCAAAAGGGGATTCAATCAGTAAAGATAAGTTCAATTGAAGACACAAAACTATTTGTGACATATTTTGACATGAATGGGACAAGACAGAAACGTGCAAACGACAGACAGAAACACAAACATGTAAGACTTGGAACATTTGACATAGAGAACAGAAAAGTTCAGACTGTAACAGACAACACACAAACACAAAAACAGCATCCCATTTGTTTGAATTAACAAGGATACCCCCCCCAAAAAAATAGTAAACTTTTTCAGATGAGAAGTCGAAGGC
The DNA here is from genome assembly GCA_016271365.2 of Neoceratodus forsteri. NCBI lineage: Eukaryota > Metazoa > Chordata > Ceratodontiformes > Ceratodontidae > Neoceratodus > Neoceratodus forsteri. The sequence continues at coordinate 1,009,853,583 of CM028129.1, read as the reverse complement.
AAGGCCAGTCAATATTAATGTGGGAGCACCATCTGGAAGGGGCACTTAATTTACCGATGGCCACAACTTAAATTCACACACCAAATAAAAACAGGGTTCATTTAAACACTGGCAAAGACTAGGAAACTGAATGAAATCCAAATTAATACTGAATTTAAGTCCTCATTGCTTGACCGTAAAGCAATGTAATGAGCGGTGCAGTCAACAGAACCTCGAAATGGGTCAGCGGGAAAATCAAATAATTTTCTAACTCCACATTTAACCAGAGCTCAAATAATTGGATGTAGCAACAAGAAAGACTAGAAAATTGGGACATTTCTAAACTGGATATCATAAAAATGATTTGGCACTTGTATACTGAAGGAGACAAAGGCAGTTTCTCAGGAAGCATGTCCAGTCAATGCAGCCGGGCAGAGTGCATCGACCAGATACCACGAGGCAGGCATGTAAATTATTACTTTGTGCACAAAAATACCATTTGGAAACGAGTGAGCCCACAGCTATTCAGTTCATTCGACTACTGAATTTCAGCATTATTTTTAGCGCTGCACTGCATCTCGAATGGATCTTAAGACAGCATTTCATGACTGTCACTGCCTGCAAGTACTGTTCATGGTGGGTGGGGGGCTCACAAGTCTTAAAGTGCTTGCAGGAACAATTTATGCTGAAGATATAAACTTGTGCAACATTTTCTAACCACAGCAATCTTTAAAATGCAATCAGGGTCCAAATTTATAACAACTTTATGCGGACGGTTACTTTGACTTGCAAGTTCAATACCAGCCACTGCTATCTACAGTACTGTGCAGATGCAGTTATCGACTTAAACCGCATTCACAAGCTAACACCACAAAAATCAACACTCAGACACAAAGACAGGGCTCAAAATGTATTATTTTTATGGAACACCATAAAGGTCTTATTCCCACAATAATAACAGCATTCTCATTACGAATGGTACTAGGACCAACAAAAGGATGTAAAGTTGGCCAGTCATAAATACCGCAGCCATGGTCACCTGTTCCAAATTCAACCACCAAACATCAGAGGGTATTTAAAATTAAATTCGTGATACTTGCACCAGAACATTTTGAAAACAGCAAGGGTGGGTGGGGGAATTGCTTACAATATTCAACATTTTAAGTACTATACTGAACAGGCCTGGGACAAGGAACGAAAGCAAGGTCTCCAGTCACTAGCAGTACTTCTGCACCGATCAGTTCAAAATGATTACAAAATGCAACTTTTACAACACTATTATTTTTATTTTGCAAACTGGAAATGCAACATTATGATTTCTAAATACTTTAAATTATTCAGTTTGAATACTTATAGTTGGTGTTACCAGGACAAAACCCAGAACAAGTTTCAGACACTCAATCACATTTCTATAGAATCTTTGGCTAAAACTTGTATCCGGCGTGTTTGGACACATAATACTATTCTTGGCTCAGCAATTTTAATCTCAGCAGTTCCAATTCAAACATTAATGAAATTTGACAAAACCTCACCGAACGAGACAGTTGGACTGTTGCAAACCTTGGTCTTGGTCACTGGTGCATTTCCACCATAAAGTGCCATGTCGCTTAATTCGATGCTGGATCCAGACAGCTTGCTTTTGTACTAATATTTGCTTTTAAAAGATGTAGCAGATACCACAGTACCTACTTTGCTGCAATTTAGCACAGTAGTGCTAAAAGAAAGTTAAATATTTAACTTACTGCTTGAAGGCAGTAGCTTGTACCGCATGGATTTATTTCAAACACCACAGTTGTCCGAGGACCAACCTGTTGTTCTGCCTTCACACTCCTCACGGAATATTTCCCGCTGCTGCCTTTTATTCAGTGGGTTCTTAGCCACGTGGCAATGAGGAACGTGGAGAGAAACGTGCACAAAGTGGCATCCTGCATTTTTTTTCAGGTTAAAAAAAAAACGAACAGTACATTTTGACAAACATTTCTATAGGAGCTGCAGATTTATTACAAAATACAAATACTGAGCCCTTATAAATATTTTAAAACAATGTTTCAGTGCTTGGTACTCATGCAAACTTTACAGTGGCAACTTTAATGTTTTTAATGCATTTTAGGCTTTGCGGTGTATTTGATAATCGCGGGTTACAAATTTGACATGCACTGTAGCCTGCAATATGATGTTTTTCATTATTTTATAACTAAACAATGGCAAACGTGAACAATAAAATGTTGCCTGATGGATTATGCAAGTGTAGTTTACTACAATGTGTTGAACTAAAGCAAAACCATTTCATTTCTTGAACTAAAGACCTTTTAAAATTGCTTGGCAAAAATGTCACACTAAACACATAAGAAAACAGTTTTTTTTTTAAGTTTTTATTATTAGAGGAAAAACTACTCAACACATCTCTTTGATTGTATAATAAATATTTATTCAATTAAGTCAACAGCAGAAAATGCATTCAGTCTTTTAAAATACTTAATACAGACTTAAAAATTAAATGCTGAATTGTGGACATTACATGGCCTCCAAATAGCAGAGAATGGCCCAATTGTCTAGTCATTCTGTTCCTCCTCCCTGGGTCGCACCTGAAACAAGACTTGGTTCAGTCCGGTCACCAAATATTTAAATAAAATAAAATGGTATCCTTGTTGTCCGAACACAGAGATAGCTGAAACTGCTCTCATGATGTTGTGATACTGTCCCTACAGGAATGCTCCTGACATTCATGTCCCTGTCATCACAACACTGCAATCTCAGTCTCTGCCATTATGGCACTGTCATCAGTGTCCTCGGGCAGTATTATGGAACTGTCTCATGATGGAGTCTGAACTACCAACATAGGTTTTCTCACTTGCTGTAGCACTGGTTCAGTGCATTCCTCAGACACAGTATTTGCCCCCACTGCCACCTCTTTCTTTGTCTCCTTGGTGATCTGATCAGTCTTGAGATTTTGGAACTTTTTAAATCTGAACAGAACAGCACCTGCAGCAAAAACAGGGTTGGGGTCAGAGAAGGAAAGGATATGTAACTGGCGGTGGGTAACAGTTTGACCAGTAACATGCATACCATCCATCATGACTGGCTTACAGAATGGAGAGTGGCGGGTCTCAGTTCACAAAACATCATACAGTGAGGCTCAGATCAGCACAATATTGTTAGTCTACGCTTCCCAGAGACAACACACTGAAGGAACCTGGAGGTAAAACTGCCTCTCACCCTGGTACGGGGTCCCAGTACTGAGGTGCAATGGGACAATGTGGGGAAAGCCTGCAGTGTACATGCCCCACACTATTTAATTTGCTTGAAATAAGGCCCAATGGACTACTGAGCTTGCAAGGGTGACTTTGTAAAAAGTAACAAAAATTTTTAAAAAATCAGCGAGTAGCAATTAAGGCTGACAAGATTTAATAAAATGTTCCTAAAAAGAGATTTAAATACTGTAAGTAAACATTATGAATAAGGGCACTCTGTGCTTTTCAGAGGCAGCTCACTAAATGACTCTGGAGACTGAACCATCTCTCACACTGACAAGGGGTCTCTCTGTCTCAGTACTGAAGTGCAATGGCAGAACAATGTGCAAAAGACCTGCACTGTACATGTCCCACACTATGGCTATCACAGTGCATAAATGGAGGACTTTAGCCTCCACTGTAATCAGTCCTCTCCTTTTACCAAAACTACATACGTCACAGGGCGGGGAAGCCTGCATTGTAGATGTCCCTCACAGTGCCTGCTCCACCAGCTAAAGGCTTCAGCCTTCATAGTGATCAGTCCCCTCACCACTCACTAGCACTAATTACATCACATTATGGAGAAGCCTACACTGTATCTATAATGTACTGTACCTGTCCCTTTGGATAAACTCAGAGCTTCAGTCTGCAGTGCTGTCAGTCCCCCAGATTTCATCAGTGTTAAATCCATCACAGTGTAGGAAAACCTGCATTTTGCCTGCCTGCACTGTCCCTGTCCTGTGTATGAACAAAAGGACCTCAGTCTCCCATGCTACCAGTCCTTCAGCTTTCACCAGCACTAAATATATTACAGTATGGGAAAAGCTGCACTGTACCTGTCCAAACTGTTCTGGCCCTGTGGATAAATAGAGGGGCTTCAGCATATCTCTCAGGTGTGTTACATTTTATCCCAAAATTTCCATTCCAAAAGATAAGTTGATGTTTCACAAAATGTAGAGTTACTTCTGGACATACAAACCACTATAAACATTAAACCAACTTTATACAAGCATTCTTTTCCACTACGTGGTGCACACTATTTTTATTCTCATAATTCTTCAAATTAACACACAATCTGCCCATTTGCTCTGCATTTTAAAGATCAGTACTGAACATTTTAATGCTAAAAAGGTTGACAGGCAAGGGCTGCAGTCTCCAGTGTTCCAGTTCCTTGTCTTCCATTATCCCTAAATATTTCTGTACTGTATTGTAGCAGCCCCAAACAGTATCTGTTCCTGTAGATATACAGCTAACATCAGTTCCCAGTGCTGTCTTTAAATAATCCTTCATCATCACAATTATCTTCACTGTATGTCTATACTGCACCTGTCCCACTCAACATAATTAAAATTATCTACACAGTATGCCTGTACTGTACCTGCCTCCCACTGTAACGGTCCTTATAGGTAAACAAAAAACATCAGTCCCTGGTGCTCTCAGTCTCTTGCCTTTCACCATCACCAAAATTATCTACACAGTACACCTGTACTGTACCTGCTCCACACTGTAACCGTCCTTGTAGATAAACATAGAAAATCAGCCCCAGTGCGGTCAGTCCCTCATTAGCACTAAACCTGGCATTACAATGTGGAAGGCCTGCATAGTATCAGTACACACTGTACCTTTTCCTGTGGGTAAACACAAAGCTTCATTCTCCAGGGCTGTCACATTTCCAAGGCACTAAGTAATTTCTTACTAAGGTCTCTTCCTCTTTGCCACCTTGATGTTCTGATCAGTGTTAAGGCTATGAAAATTCTTTACACTGAAATGACTGTGAGTAATGCCACCTGACAGAGGTCGCTCACCAGCGTGAAAATACAATGTTTTTATCCTAAAGAACATTTCTTAGTCAAATATATTTTAATTTCTAGTTTGCCCTTCTTACCTTATAGGACAGACGGTCTCCTAGTGCAACTTCAAGCCCTATATCCAACCCTTACTGGAGCACTCACCACTGGCCCCAAGATACCGCTGAGTGTTTCCTTGTATATTTTCCTGGACTTACCTCCAGTAGCTCCACATTTTGGAGGTAGAGCTGGCAGTCCTGGAGTAGAATCAGCTCCAACTTTCCAGAACAGAAGGATGGAGGACTGGAGGGTTGGGGACACAGAGGTTGGTGCACAGCAATTGGGCTAGATGAGCAAAAGCAACAGCACCCTCCTGTGCACCACTATTAATTATATGTATTTTCATACCTTATGTCCCACTCTCACCCTACTGCGGAAGATCCCAAGACCTCTGACGACTCTGGCTGGTAAGAAGTGGCTCCAGAGCAGGCCCACACACCACACTTGGAAACTCACCAACACAGGATTAGACTATGACATCACCGCACCGCATCCTGTGTCAATGTACGGCACCACCAGTGGCAGGATTTCACTGCCCTGTCTGGGACCATGTCTCTATCACAGGACTCCCACCACCTAGCCTACAAGGGAGCACTAGTGTAACAGCAGAAGGCACCAACCCTCCTACAAGGCAGGAGTAACAGACTAGTGTTCAGCACTTGATGTGTAATGATCCAGGCTCTAAACTCGAACCCAGTATGGTAGGCTGAAACACTTACCCTTAGGCAGCACAGCATCATATCTGGTTAAATATTTTAAATAAATATATGTGTTAGACTTTAACAACATTAAAAAGATACTTACAGAGTGAGCCCACCCAGCATATGGACCCCAAAGGTTTCGGAAAAAATCACCTGAGGAATAGAAAGCATAGTAAACAAATGTTAGAGTGGGAATAGAATACTTCATAATCACATTACTTTCTGCAGCAAGAGATGCCATGGAATTACACTGCAATGCTGCCATCTAGTGGCCACTTTCACAGCCAACAACATATTAGGTAGAGGAAGCCAGTGCTGGCCAGACTCCACAGCACTGACTCTCTGAGGTACTAAGTCCAATTACTATATGTAGCCCTGTTTGTTTGCTTATGAAGTGATTTTCCTATGACCAATCAGACCATGTCAGCACAACCCTTACATGTCATCAAGACAATGTCTGAAAGCAGAACCCTTGCACAAAGAGTAGTATTTCAGCTTGGGAACATTGTATTTATTTGTAATTTTTGACCAGGAAATGGGCACTGAGCTGTGACAGCTCATTTCCGTGTGTGTCCTGAGGGGTGGGTTACATGTACCTGTTTTATAAACAGAGAATGATGGTATTAACACCAGGGAAACTCCCTCATACATTTTCAATAAGTGCCACAGGATCTTTAACTTCCACCAGGACAGGTACCCGAGATGGTCAGAAGGAACCTTGGTTTAATGTCTCATCCAAAGGATGGTAAATGAACAATGCATCAGCTCCCCCCCCCACCAGTACTGCTTACAGTGTCGGTTATGTGTATTACCCAAAGTACCTGGTGTGGGTATAGGACCAATGACCTTTCGATCTTTCCCAGAGGCAAGCGAGCTACCTACTGAGCCCCTGACATTGACTGGAAAAGAGAAGGCAGAAAGCCCAACCTGCTACCATGTTAGAAACCCGTTCATGTTGCAAACTTCAGTCTCTACCCCAGGATGGAGTAGTCTGTGGTGCACTTTAGACCCAGAGTTCTCAGACTTCAAAGGAGTGTTGCTGTGGCCATGCTGCTCCAGCACCTCCTGTGGTGGAGACTGGAGACAGCAGTGGTGCCATCAGTGACAGGGAAACACCTGCTTCCTTCTACCTCCAGGATGGTACTGCATGGGATGTGCTCTAGGGTGATGGGCAGGCTGTTACACATACGAGAAGAGAGGTAAAAATTAAGAAAGAGAGTGATATTCTTGATGGAGTACCAGAATCCTAATTCTGGTATTCTACCCAGAGATCTGTTATTCGGTCTGATTTCCAGTGATATAATTGTCAAGCTGCAAGAGTAGAACACAGCATTTTTCAGAAATCAAAACTAAATTAATTTAGTAGTCCACAACATGTCTTCTTACAGTAACAATTTTTCTAAGAATCACCCTTCCCTAAAACACACAGTATGCATTAAAATCTCATTCCCTCTACCCCCTTCCTCCTTTCAGGAAGGAACAATTTGGTTGGGCTCGCAAACTAAAGAGAGATGCAGGGCACAACTTCTTGCTAGTTTCCAGCTAGCCTTTTCTCCTCCTCACTCCATCACTGCCTCCTCTGACTGACAAAGCTACAAAGACTGCAGGTCTTGTGTTGCTTAACTTCCATGTAAATAAGATCACACAATACAGGTTCTGCTTCATTCACTGGCTTCCTACCACCTTTAAATGATTGCTGCCAGTTCTCAGAGCATTCTGAGCACCCAGTGTCCTTTTTCTGGCATTCAGAACAGCACTTTTGGTTAGTTCCTGCTACTATACTTTCAGCCCATTAAAAAATACAGTAATCCTAGTGGAATGCTGGAAGGACATTTTTGGTATTCTGTGGCAAAAACTGGTATGCCAATTGAGGCAGATTGCTAGTCAATTCCAAGAAGTGGAGAAGAATGTTTTCTGACTGACATGAATGACATCCCTTATGGTAACCACATCAGTGAGGTCTGGTCTGCTAAATCCCTCCCAAAACTTTGAGTTCTCTGGCTGGAAAGCAGTTAGGGGTCCCTGTGGTGAGCTGACTGACAAGACGGTAATCTGGAGGAGGCTGGGCTGGTAGCCAGTACACCCAATGGAACCCGCCCTCAGTGTAGGATGAAAGGCAGAAGTTCAGGGATGTAGATCAGAAATAGTAAATTAAAAACGAGAAGGATCTGCCCCTCAACAAATGCTGCACTGTCACCTGGGATGTGGCAGTGTGGGACTAAATGTGGGTCCAGGGGTCTGAAGCTGGTGGAAGGGCGTGCTTTGTTGTAAGGACAGTGGAGCAGACCTTGTAGCTTTTGAACCTGTCTTCTGCGTGAATCATTCTACAGTAATCTTCCTTTTAAGGCTCACCAACTCCATCCTGTTGTGGATGGAAAAGGGCCTTTGCTCCACAGCAACTTTCATTCAACTTGCTGAAACACTGTAGCTCATCACCTACTCTGGAAACAAGCTTGTTATATAGAAACATAGACTTTGATGGCAGATAAGGACCGCTTGGCCCATCTAGTCTGCCCATTTCCCTACCTACAGGATAGGCCGCAGATCCTAGTTAACCAACAGCCTATTTCTTCCTACCCCCCACAAGAACTGCCTTATGTCTGTCCCATGCATTCTTGAATTCTCCCACAGTTTTAGACCCCACAACCTCCTCAGGAAGGCTGTTCCACGCATCCACTACCCTCTCTGTGAAATAATACTTCCACATTACTGCCCCCTGAACCACCCGCCTCTAAATCTTTAAATTGTGTCCCCTTGTTCTTGCACGCTCTCTTTTTCTGAAAGATGCTACCCTCTTGGACTTTGTTGATTCTACTGAGGTACTTAAAAGTTTCTATCATGTCCCTCTCCCTTCTTTCCTCAAGGGTATACATATTAAGCTCCTTAGTCTCTCCTCATACGGCTTCTCTTGCAGACCCTGCACCATTTTAGTTGCCCTCCTCTGGACTGCCTCTATCCTGTCTATGTCCTTGCAGAGGTGGGGTCTCCAGAACTGGACACAGTACTCCAGGTGGGGTCTCACCAACTGTCTGTACAGAGGGATAACAACTTCCTGTTTTCTGCTACTGATGCTTCTCCCTATGCATCCCAGTATCCCTCCAGCCCTCCCTACTGCCTTCTCACATTGCTTGCTAACCTTAAGGTCATCTGATATGATTACCCCCAGGTCCCTTTCCTTTTTTGTTATTGTTACTACCTCCCCCCCTCCATTGTGTATTCTTCCCCTCGATTCTTGTTTCCCAACTGCATTATTTTGCACTTCTTTGCATTGAATCCTAGCTGCCATACTTCTGACCATTCCTCCAACCTTGTCAAGTCCCTTCTCATCCTGTCCACGCCTCCTTGTGTATCAACCCTGTTGCAGATCTTTGTGTCATCTGCAAAGAGGCATACTTTTCCTTCCAGTCCCTCTGCAATGTCACTTATGAAGATTATTAAAAGGACTGGACCCACTGAACCTCAAGTGTACCCAATAGTAACCCCCTTCTTCAGAGTGACCCATTTACAATTACCTTCTGTGTCCTGTTGTGCAGCCAATGTTTTACTCTAGGCTGCCACCCTGGGACCCACTCCAGGCTGGTTAATCTGACTAATCTTTGTGTGGGACTGTGTAAAATGCATTGCTAAAGTCTAGGTAGGCCATGTCCACAGCCCCTCCCTGGTCTACTACTTTGGTCACCCAGTCAAAGAAATCTATTAGATTCATCTGACATGACCTTCCCGCTGTGAACCCATGCTGCCTTGGGTCCTGTGCCCCACTGGCCTCTAGGTACTCAACTATTCTTTCCTTCAGAAGTGACTCCCATCACTTTCCCTACCACAGAGGTCAGACTGACAGGTCTGTAGTTTCCTGCCTCTGTCTTGGTCCCACTTTTGTGAAGGGGAATCACATCCGCCTTCCTCCAGTCCTCGGCACCACACACCATCCTCCCATGATTTATTAAAAGAGTAGCCAGTGGTTTCACTAGTTCCCCTTAATTCTTTTAGAATTCTGGGGTGAATTCCATCAGGCCCCACTGCTTTGTCCACCTTCAGTTTTAGGAGTTCTTGCAGAACCCTTTCTTCTGTGAAAGGACTGGGATCGGACCCCTATCAAGAGTGCTTCTGTTAATTGGATTAGGCACTTCCTCCTCTTTTGTGAATACTGAGCAGAAATATTCATTCAGTATCCCTGCTTTTCACTGTCCCCTCTGACCACCCACTCGCTCATTCTATTCAGCCTCACTATCCCTCCTTTGTCTTTCTACGCTTGCTGATGTACCTATAAAAGGTTTTATCCCTTCTTAACCGAAGTTGGCTATCTTTTCCTCAGTTTGGGCCTTTGCTATTCTGACTTCCTCCTGCTTCCTTCTGCCTTAACTGGTACAGCCTCTGTCCTGCTCCTTCTGTGTTTCCTTATCTCCGGAATGCTATCTTTTCTTCCTGACTTTCACAGCCACCTTTTGAGAACCATAGTGGCTTTTTCTTCGTTTTGATTTGTTTATTTGCTTCACACAAAGGCTTGTTGCCTCTGTGATGGCAGTTTTGATGATTCCCCATTGTTGCTCCACACCTCCTTCTAGCCTACTTGCTAGCGCTTTTTGAGGCACTCTCCCATCTTGCCAAAGTCAGCCCTCCTAGTCCAGTCACCTCACTTTTGTATGGCTTGACTCTGTAGCTGAGTTTAACGTGAACCACACTGTTTGATGGTCACTTGTTCCCAGATGGTTGTCTTCCTCTCCCTAATACTGGTGTTCCTCAGGTTCAACCTTGGGCTATTCCCCAAGTTTTTATAAATAATCTTTGTACCCTACTCACACTCATACATATGCAGATGGTACTGTTCTTTTGCCAGTGGTTCTGATATTTTTCCAAATTGCAAAAATATTTTCATAATTAATCAACATCTTTATTTGCTCCCAGCTCCTAAGCCACGGGATTCCCGGCTACCGGGCAGTCGGCGCCCCTTGACCGACGCTCGAGACCGCATGAACCACGGACCCAAGGCCTACAAAGTGCAACTGCCGAACTTTTTCGACCGCCTCCCCACCTCTGCTGATTATTAAATACAGTAGCTCCTGCCAAAATATTAGTCCAGGTCCCCTGGCGCAGTGCCCCACCAACAGAGACTTAGCTCGTGATCCCCCTCTTCTCTGTCCAGCCTATGGGATCCAACTCTCAGGGCCTCGCCATACTAAAACGCATAGGCTCTCCTTGGCTGTGCCTTCACCACTAAATATTTTTAAATGCTATCAAATTCGGGTCGACAAGGATCGGAAAGCTACTGATAAGCTGCATTAATCCAGCAACCCCACTGGCCCCTAGGTTAATTGAGTAGCTCTTTTTTTGAGGTACCATCATGTCGGGCCCTATATGGCTCCTTATACTGCCCCTTCTTCTGCTGATACCAGCTGCCCAGCATTGGACACCTGAACTACCATCATGTTTGGTCTACAACGGCACCTTGTGCTGTATACCACATGGAAACTTATCCTTTAATTGCCTCTGTGAGTCCAAGTACCAATACCTCGAACCCTGCTCTTGGACCCACATACCAGTAGTACTTATAACACTCCCCCACCACAAGGCCCACCTCCCACCATGCAGACTCTATCCTCCCCGCCTATTGTGGTAGGGGTACTAGCTCTTGCTACAACAGAGCAGCTCTTCTATGGTGTACTTTCCAGTCCCTAAAACATCAGATCTACTAGACGGAGAAAGGCAGGAATTACAAACTTATAATTAGCCTTAGAAAAATCCTACTTATCCTCCTGCTATGTTCAGGCAACGTAGAACTCAACCCTGCGCCCCCAGAAGCTATTGCTTTGCCAGCAGAACTAGCAAATTTAAAAGGAATAAGCTTCTTGCATATTAACGATGTAGCCTCCTTAAAAAGATAACCTCAATACAAACCTGGGTAAATCCATACCTCTCCTGACATACTTGTGATTTCTGAAACTTGGCTTAGACCCAGCACCACTGATAGAGAAGTTTACATACCCAACTATGCCTTGTTCAGAGCTGATAGGCATGCCAGAGGAGGAGGGTAGCTATCACGTTAAAGACAAATTTTCTGCCTTCTGCTTATCCTCTGCATCTGTCGCCAGCGATCCAATGCCAATCTCAAAGTGGAAATTACACAGACTACTGCACTCTGCATTAGGATGCTACAGACCACCGCCTGCTGGTCTACAGCTTGTGTCATATCTAAGTGACAAGTTGGGACAGGGCTGCCAGAAACTATTATTTTAGGAGACCTCAACTTTGACTGGCTCTCTAACACAGCTGCCCCCCTTGCATCCTTTTGTGATGAACATGGGCTGACGCAACTTATTACTGAACCAACATGCCCAAACGTGAAGAACCCCAGTAAAAGTACACTTTGGATGTGCTAATGGTGAGCAAACCTCATCTCTTCTCCCATGCTGATGTCTTCTTCTCAGACGCCAGCAACCATTGTTTTATTGCGAGTAAGATCCACCAACAACCCAGCACCCATCAGCAAGTTCTCTATGAAGAGATCCAGGCGAACTTCAATGAACATGCCTACCTAAACGTAAGCTAGTATTCCCCTCAGTGGCAAGATTTCTACCTGGCCAAAACGATTCACGTCAGCTTACAATATCTTCCACAATATTCTATCAAGGACCTTTAATAAGTATGCTCCCCTGATTAAAGTTCTAACTAGACCAAAACCTGTAAATGGTTCACCCTCAGATCAAGTCCTTGCTTCTAGAAAGAGATAAGCTCTGGAAAAAAGCACACAGACTGAACACTGCAGAGGATTGGAACCAGTTCAGGAGACTATGAAATTTATGTACCAAAACAATCAGAGAATCGAAGGCCACCTTCTTCAAATCCAAACTCGACTCTGCCACAAAGAACCCAATCAAGCTCTGGAACACAATCAATGATCTGCTAGGCCACTCCCCAGGAAATTCACTCCTGACCAAGATTACCTCTGGCAACTTGACTATAACCGAAAAGATGGATACACTTGACGCATTCAATAACCACTTTGCTACTTCAGGCATGGCATTTGATAACTCCCCTGCAAACATACTTCGCTCCTAGACTGCCAGCCAACTGCCTGAAACTCCGATAGCTTCGCCGCCTTTCTTGCCCCACTGAAAGAAGTAGAGGATCTCTTCTTGCTTCAGTTGGATACTAGAAAAGTGCTGGGGCTCGACACCCCGACCCTTACTTCAAAATTGCCTACCATGCACTAGCAATACCAATCACCCACCTTTTTAACTTATCCCTGTCTCAGGGCACCATACCACCTATATGGAAGACAGCACATGTCATACCACTGTTCAAATCAGGTGACCCTGGTGATCTCAATAACTACAGGCCAATTTCTCTCCTTCCGGTCCTGTCCAAGCTCCTAGAGAAAATTGTAAATGCACAGCTGAGGACTCACCTTGAGTCTAGGGAACTGCTAAATCCTATGCAGTCCGGATTCAGAGCTAAACACAGCACTATCTCAGCCCTCGCCAAAGTTACTAACGACTGGCAGCGTAATCTTGAGAGCAAAAACTTTATTTGTGCTGTTTTCCTTGATCTAAGCAAGGCTTCTGACACCGTCGACCATAATCTGCTCCTCTCCTCCTTCAAACCATAGGTGGACCCTCCTCTCTGCGTTGGTTTACTGACTATCTTACAGGGTGCCTTCAACAAGTTAAAGCCAAAGGAGGCCTGTCCCCTTAAAAACTCTGCAAAGAGGAGTACCTCAAGGTTCTATATTAGGGCCTTACCTTTGCAATCTACATTAATAACATCGACTACTGTATAAAAGAAGCCAACATCCATCTGTTTGCAGATGATACAGTTCTCACGTGAGTCGCCCAACACCTGAAGCTGCCTGCATGACCTACAGTCAGAATTCAACCTTTGCAAAGCCAACCTCCAAAAAGCTACTCCTTAATGCCAAAAAAACTAAAGCGATGGTCCTCTCCCCTTTTATCCATACAGCTAACCCTGTGTCCAGTGGGACAGTTCCCCAAATTACCACAGTTCTAGGTGAAAAACTAGAATTTGTTACAAAATTCAAGTATCTGGGAGTTTGGATAGACCAAAGACTCTCCTTCATTGAACATATCGAGGACTTGCTAAAACGACTTCAGCAAAGGCTTGGACTGTTTTTTAGAATCAACCAATTTCTCACCAGAGATGCCAAGAAACAACTGGTCCAATCCATTTTCCTATCATTGGTTGATTACGCTGATTTCCTCTACAGCCAATGCCCCAACTCTTACATGGCTAAACTGGGCACACTCTACCATCAAGCACTGAGGTTTATAACGGGACTCCCCTTCGACACACATCACTGCACCCTATATGCAGTGGGTGGACATCACTAAAGTTCAGGCGCCACAGAAACGCCACTCTGGACCTATAGAGCCATCTCTAATAAGCTGCCTTACTATATCTCCTGCTGTCTTCCCTGAGTATAATTGGGAAATACGCTAAAAGTTACTCAGCTATTACACTTAAAAGTACCCAAAGCAAAATCCCACTGAGGGAAGCCATATGTTTCTGTTACCAACCTTATGGAACGATCTACAAAAAACCCTCAAATTAAGCACTCTAATCAGTATAAATGCCTTCAAGACGCTTTATTTCCGTACAATCAGAGAAGTATGTAACTGCTTCACCCACTCAGACCCAGTACCGATGTCTGCACTGGTATATAGCCACGCCTAGACCCAATTTTAAGTACTGACCCCCCAGCTTGTTCCTCACCAGCCTAATTGTTCTCTCTCTTATCCCCCTGTCTTATCAACACTAGGCCCGTCCATCCCCTTATTCTTCCTTTCCCAACCTCGGATAGGAGCTCACTACCCTGGGTTGTGACATCCTACCATGCCCGTGCTTTATAGCATTCAATCCCGGGCTCACACATACCTTTTCTCCATCCCCTCTCTACATCCCGCTTTTACCAACTCCTCTCTGTGCACCATGCCCTCCTAGCCTTTCTCCCCTACCTCCCTCCTTCCCCCACCTTCACCTCTACCTGGTGTATATTTCCATTTTATTTTATTTCTTCCCATTTCCTCCTGCAACCTTAGATAACCCGCTTTACCTTCCTATAGACACTTCTATATATGTAAATACTGTGTAATCTGTACAATATCTGTATAATTCTATGTACATATGAACTTCTTTTTCTTCCTCTCTATAAAGGTATTATCTGTATTGCCTTGTAAATACCTGTGTTGACCTGTATATACAATTGTTCATACTCCACCAGGTCCATCTTGCAAATGAGCTTCTGCTCAACGATGAACGCCTGGTTAAATAAAGACTTGATTGATTGATTGATTTAACCAGAACACCACTGAGCAAAGCTCATTTTCAAGATGGACCTGGTGGTACTTATAATGTTCAGAATTGGTTCGCTCTAACTACAGTACTTAAATTTAATGTAAAACATACAGTACTTGAATGTTAACAAACAAAAATGTCTATAACTTTTGATACGTGAACTCAAAATTGCAAAAACTGGTTATCATATTCATATATTTAGGACT
This sequence comes from Neoceratodus forsteri, assembly GCA_016271365.2. Lineage (NCBI taxonomy): Eukaryota > Metazoa > Chordata > Ceratodontiformes > Ceratodontidae > Neoceratodus > Neoceratodus forsteri. Next base: position 1,009,838,314 of record CM028129.1, on the reverse strand, counting down.
GGCCAAACCAGTACCTTGACTTCAACATCCATATGGGCCGACTAGATGGACAGATAGGTCTTTATCTGCTATTTCCTATTTTTCTGTGACATTTAAACTTCTCTCAAACTGGATGTCTATATCGCAGTTAATCTTGTCTCACCTTTGCTGCCAGGTATGAGATAATATCCAAAATTACCCTCATAGCTTTTGATTATGGAGAAAGTGTTTATGGTATTGCTCTCAAAATCTCTCTTACCAAACAGGGCCAACATGTTAATGAATTTTGTAATTTTATTCTGAACTGTCCCTTAATATCCATCACCGTGACATGTACTGGAGTCTCAGAGTTGGCCCTCTCTGGGTGGAAGGAGACTCGTGCACAGTGTTTCTCTAATCTTTAAATAGTGGTCTGATACTTTTCAAGTTTTCTGTCCAAGGGGTCAAATAGTTTTCCAACCGATTGCTAATTAAGGAAAAGTCTCTGGAAATACATTCACTGGTCAATCCAGAGAATTAAACAAAGTTTAAGAATACTGACATAAAGCTATAGTGCTCTCCCCTCTCCTCTGCCTCCTAGCTCCTCTCCTCTCCCCCCTGCTCCAAACTCTTTTATATTTCCCCTCCCCACCCCCACGTTTTCATTTTCCCCAGTTACTACTCAGGAAACCCTGCCAGCCCTTTCCATTCTCGATCTGTCTAAATCTGGGGGTGCAGCTGGGCAGGGCAAGATGGTGGTTGCCCTGTAGCTTAGCTCACGCCTGGCACTCGCTAAAAACAGCTATCTAGAGGTATACCGAGAACTAACCTGCTACTAAATCCATTTAACAGATGCATTTCTCTCACGGTAACACTTAAAAGTCAAAAAGAAATGGTCTTTGCTGAATTTTGAGCCCATCAGCATGACCAACCAACATGGACCCACTCCACTTGAGAGTCGTACCGCTCACAGATGTCACTAGAGACAGAGACGAGCTCTAATCAACCCTGGCAGTGCTGCAAGAGAGGGCTGATAATCAAGAAAATTGGGTGTGTTGCTCCAACCTGAAGCTGGTGGGGTTGCCCAAGGATCTGAAGGGCTGGAACCCAGACTCTAACCATCCAGAAGTGGCTAGCCGAAAAGCTGAAGCAGGGACCAAGGCCACGCCCTTGAAATCAAGCAGGCGACAGGACCAGCCCGTGTCCCAAGCCTGGAGAATGATTGAGGCATTTCTCATCAAAAACTTGCAGTACCCAAAGAAGGAGCTAGTACTGTGAGCATTCAAATCCAATGACCCGATTACTGTAGAGAATGTTGAGGTTACAGTATTCCAGCACTATAGCAGGGAGCTGCAGTCCAAACACTAGCAGTTCTCTGGAATCAAGTCAAAATTACATCTGCTGGGGTGGGAATTCGTCCACCTGTACCCCTTCCATCTCCACATCTCCAGGCCAGGCAAACCACCTAGGTACTTTGATACTCCCCCAAGCCCTAGAGGAGCCTGTGAACATCGAAGATGCGGCTGCTGAGGGGAGAAGCTTGGCCCGGGGCTCTGGTCGTGCCACATGAACTGCAATGTCTGAAACTTGGACAAAAGTGACAGAGTAAGCAATTTGGGGTAAGGATCAAATCTCTGATTCCCAGTCTTGCCTCAGCTTAATTTCTTTACCAATGTGCTGCCCGGATGCCCCAAAATGGCAGCTCACCTTGACCCACTCAGTTTTCTGGCACAAAGCTGAAATTGTGGGCTTCTGTTGATGCCACTGTAATGCTTGGTTCCCGAGGGCAGATTTGGGTCTTGGAGTATCGGACTGCATGGTCTTGGTAGGGGAGCTGAGGGGGAGGGCTGTATAGTAGACATGAAAGCGTGGCGCTGCGCTTGACCCACTATGGAGGAATAGCTGTTCGCACTATATCAGAATCACTGAACGCTGTCTAACCTAAAGGTTTGAGGCTTCATTTATATTTCTTTCCTCACTATTGGTTATCTCCTGTTGAATGCTGCCATGCCATTTTGCGGGCCTCCATGCCACAAGGGTGCTACATGGCACCAACTGTCCAGAGATTGATTTCCTCTAGCCCTCCTCTCCCTAGCTTGAGGCCAGATTCACAGTTCTGGCCTTTTTTGGGTATACAAGGTCTAACTTGTTTTAACAAACCAAGTGGTCTCTAGTGGGGAAGGGGGGGTTGAGGAGCTTGAGACACATGGGCCATGCTGAATTGACTGCTACTGACCACAGAATGGATGTACCCTGAATTTGGTCTGTGGGTAACAACAGTACTGACCATAGTCATCTACAGCAAGATGTATGTGGTGAGTTACCATGCTTAAAGACCATACTGAACTGAGGACATGGTGATGGGCATCTTACGGCCCCATGCTGTGAGACCATGGATGAAATCAAAAGTCTCCAATGTTTTACACTTCAATTGTTTTGCTCATTGACGGTTATGTAGTTGTGTACTGAGAGTGTCTGATGACCTGCAGCTCACTTGTACCCTATTTACTGTGTTGGTATCTCGCAAGTTGAGCTATGTTGGTACCCAACTACCAAGCCTTACTGACTTATTTGGTATCCAGAGGGGTGGCTCTGTGGATGCTCAAAATTATAGGGTGTGTGTCAAATGATACAAGGGCCCTGGGGAGGCTTGGTTCTCTAGAGGGGCACATCATGAAATGTAGAGTCTGACCCCCTTAGTACAAATGTCCCTAAGCCCCATATGACAGGCCGTGTCTGCCCCCGCAGCGTGGCTCCAATCAAACTACCTCCAATATGAGGATGTCCCCTGCATAGGAAGGATGTGTTATGTAAGCAATAATACCCAACAGGGTGGGCGGTATTGTGTTATACCGGACCGCCCAGGGGCGTAATGAGGCCCGACGCCGTAGGCGGAGGGCCTTATAGCTCCTGGAAGGTCCGGTATAGCACAATACCGCCCACCCTGGAGGGTATTATTGCGCTTAGAAAATGGGCAGTCAAAAAAATAAGTTTAATAAGAAAAATGTTGAAGAAAAATGTATTTAAAGTAAGATTTTTAATAAAATAGTTCCTCCGCCTGCATTCTTGGGAGGTGGTTGCTATGGTTACACACACACACTCACACACACACACACACACACACACTGGGCACTTAGTTAAAAATAAATAACGAATTACTGCAAACCACTTAAAAGTGATTTTCTTGGTAACATAGTCTCCCGATTAGTAGGACTATGCATTAACCATTAAGCTATACTACCTCCTGATTTCTCTACTAAGCAAGTGACACCACTTGTCATTGCTCTGGCTGTAATACAGCACATCTGCTGTGCTCCTACATACCATGTTAAGGCCAAATTATTTTTAACCCCCTCTGTTTTTCCCCCCTCCCAGCTGTCCTTCAGGGATATACCCTGTCCAGTGACATGGGCCATGCCTGCATTGGCTTCAATATCACAGCATCGCTACGGCAAGAGCTAAACTGTAAAGTTTAAAAACTAAATGCATCAGGGAACTCAAGAGAGGAGAAGAGTGGTGGGCGGGCCGCCACACTGGAGCAGCTGAGTATGGACAGAAGGTCCATGTTTTTCCCCAAAGTGTCGCTTTGTGAGGTGGGAGGAAAAGTAAAACAAAGCCTGCAATTAAAAATGAAGTTTTTTTGATACGGCGTGGCAGGGCATGAGGGAGAGGGTCTATCAGACAACCGAGAAGACACAAACGGTGATACAGAGCTTTGGATCGAGGTAGTTGATCGAGCATGGATGAGGAAGGAAGAAAATAATATTTGGACAGAGGTACATTTCTGTGATTTCCATGGGTTTTGATGTGATAGCAGCTGGGGTTCAGTTTGGTAAAGGACAGGTGCTCAACTGAATAGTCCTTTCCTGGTTTGTGATGTTGGATGACGGGCTGTACAGGTGAATGCGTGTGAGTCGGCGTGAGAGACACACAAGGCAAGTAAAAATGGAGAAAAAGATGGAAAAAGGCACATTGGTTTGTTTGGGCAGTTACTGAGTGGTGATGTCTGTGCTAATTAGTAAATACTGGCGACTGTACTGTAAGTAAACTAGGATTCAGGGGCCAGTGTCTCGCTAAGCAAGACTAGAAAATGGCGGCGATTTGAAATGGAAATGAGGAGAGTTTAGCCAATTAGAGAGCAGGTTGGGCAACAGGATTTTGGTGATGGGGTTGGCTGGGCTGGTACTTTTAATAGCTGGGCATCTGTTGTCTGATAGATGCCCAGCTAGAGAAGTGCCTCAGCCAATCAGAAGGCTGAAATACTTTGACCCATTTTCTAAATAGGCAGACAATAGTTTTTGAGAGGGCTGGACACCCAGAGGTTTGCTGCCCCCCATCAAACGGGACCTACCCTCAAGTCTCCTAATGCTGCATTGGACATCCGTCTCACCACACACGATACTGCACTTCTTTCAAATACAACTACAGCAGGTTTTTGCATTTACCAATTACACCTATACTGTATTACGTCTCTCACTAAGTTCTGTACCTCTAACCAAGTGCTTTGGGATGGAAGAGGAGTTTTATTTGCTCTGTGCCGTTAACATTAATTTACTAGTATTCCTAGTCTTCCTAAACTGCAAAATGTGGTGCCAGAATGACTCAGTGGTAATACCTAAATCCACCAGTTCATTTGTAGGGAATGGCATCGAGCTTCTCATTGCTTGGAGGGTGTAGGGATTTGCGGGGGAGTTGTAGCCCACTGCTGTCTGGGTTACAATTGGGGTTTCTCGTGGGAGGGGGGGTGGAATTTTCGGTTAAGGAAGAGGGGTTATTTAAAAACTGCAAAAATTACAATAATTTAATGGTACTACTCGGTCAGCAGGGTATACTTCTACAATGACAACAGCAGCAGATGCTTGGATGTGGAAACCAGGAGGGGTTAAGGTGAAGTAATGGTGTTGGATTATATAATGGATGGCAAACTGCATATAATATCGTGGAATGTCAATGGTCTCAAAAATGCAGGTTAAAGGAAGAAGGTACTGAGCAGTGGGAAACAATAAAAGGGAGACATCCTACTGCTGCAGGAAACTCATACGATTAAGTAGATGGTACGGACAGCATCCAGCTTGGTGGGACAAGTGACATGGAGCAGTCTTTAATGCCAAAACGAGGGGCACAGCCAGTTGGCTTCAACCCCACTTCCCAAGACAAGCTGTAAAGTTCAGCAATGACCAGGGTGGCCATCATGCTCTACTGCAGCTGGCAATGCATGATGGCACAACAATCTCAGTGGGTTCGTCAGCCAAAATACTGATTCATCAATATTGCAGAAATTATCACTGGAGATGTCTGGCTACCTTGGAACATGGGTGCTGGGTGTTCTGGATACCCAGATCTAATCTCATAGTTTCATAGTCTGAATACAAGTTCAGTGAGCGTAAACCCTTTAATGAACTTGCCACCCAATCACTGGTGGAATGCATATTTTCTGTCACCCATATACTTATCTAGGTTCTGTTTAAAAGCAGTCAATCTCGCCCTCGTCCCTCCCACAAAAAAACACCAAAGCTCTTCAGGACTTAATCCATACTTATGGCTTAATGGACAGCTGGAGGCAAGAAAACCCTAGGGAAAGAATGTGGAGCTCTTACTCCCATGCCCACTCTTCATATGCTCGTATTGACAGACTATTGGTTTCTACAGGAACATTGGGGCAGGCAGCATGTACTACTTATGAAACTGTACTGGTTACTGAACACACCCTAGTGTGCATGGCACTGAGACAAAGGGACTCTCCAGTGCCTCCTAGGGTATGGCACCTGGAGCCTACCCTTTTAAAACAGTTTGAGTTTAGAGAAATGATATCAAATGTTAATGTAGAATAACTGGAACTTAATAAGGTGGGGCAAACGTCCCATGCCATGAGATGGGAAGCCATGAAAGCAGTGGTTAGGGGGGTAACCACTGCCTACTCTAGCCAAAGGCCAAACTAAACGAGCCTTGTGCTAAGAAGCTGGAGGGCAAGATTGCCCAAATGAAAAGGGATCACATGCACAAGCCTACCCAGGCCCTATACTACTGCCTGGGAACAGTAAAATGGAGGCATAACTTGATCACTAGTGACGAGATAGAGCGGGTCATCTTTCTGACACAGGCTGGCCAGTTCTTTGACGGGGACGGGGGTAAATGTCTGGCTTTGCAATTAAAAAATAGGAAAGGTGCCAGAAACATAGTCCAGATCAAAGACAGCAGCAGCGAGACAACCACAGACAGGGAGAACACAGGGGATGTCTTTAGTAAATTTTGTAAGTCCCTTTACACCAGCGAGGCCAACTCCACCCCTGCACAACTGAATAAAGAACAGTTACGTAAGAACTTACCATAGCAGTATATCTTCAAGGGAATCTCTGTCATCAGGTCACACCTATAGAACTTCACCATCAGGCATCAGGATCCCATGAAAGCTTTTTTCTGCAACAGCCTATTAGGGGGCCCACCACATCGATGTCTGGCTCTGACGTCACACACCCAATATAAGTGTGGGAGGCCTTGCTCCCTTCTCAGTTCTTTCCCTAGTCAGAGGCCATGACAGAAAAGAGTCCCACCAGGGAACCGAGATAGTGAAGGTGCCAAACTAGCAGAAAGGCTGGAGCAACAGGACAGCTGAGTTGGAGGGGAGAGAGAGAGAGAGAGAGAAAGGGGATGGGAGATGGAGGGAGGGACGGCATGAGCTGATGACAAGAGATTCCCTCGATGATCTACAGTTACAGTAAGTTCTACATATCTTCTTTGGGGATATCTCTCTCTCTCTCATCAGATCACACCAATGGAACGAGTCCCAAGCAGTGCTGAGAGCAAGGATAGTCTGGGTGGCTGGCAGCCAGAGGCCTAAGAAAGGAGGCCCCAAAGCACAGCAAGGCCAAAGCCTGCCCTTCTTCTGGATGCTATGTCCAAACTGTAGTGCTTGGTGAATGTGTGGACAGTATTCCAAGTGGCAGCACTATAAATCTCGGCTACAGACATGCCCCTGAAATAGGCAACTGAAGTGGCCACACCTCTAGTGAAATGGGCCTTAACAACCCCAGGAAATTCCTTACCATATTTCCTGTAACAAAAAAAAAAAAAAAAATACAGTTGGCCAACCATTTGGACAAGCACCGTTTTGAAACTGGAGCACCCTCTCTGCCAGGGGTGAAAGAAACAAACAACTGAGTCTGGACTTCCTGCAGTCCTGTATACGGTATGTATAGTATCGCAAAATTCTATGCACATCCAAAGTATGGAGCAATGCTTTCCATGGACTGGCATGCTCTGGATAATAAACAGGAAGGTGGCTGGATTAGTAAATAAGAGAACCTGTCTTTGTGGAAAACCAAATAAGCCTGCTCACACATGAGAGCCTGTAACTCAAATTCTTTGAGCAGAAGCAATGGCAACTAAAAATAACTCTTTTCACAACAGAATGAATAGCTTGCAAGGACAGCTGACTCAAAAGGAGGCAGGGACGGCTTCTCTAAAACAAAATTCAGGTCCCAAGCCTGAACTGGTAATGGATAGGAGGCTTCAGTGGAGAATGCCTCTTAGAAAAGTACAGGCCACATCCGGCTGTGCCACCATACAGCCCTCAATGGGCACATCAAAGTCTGATATAGCTGACAGGTGCACTCTAAGGGAGGAGTATTTAAGTCCTGCATCAGACAAGGTCAGGAAATATTCTAAAACCTGGTTCCCCAGACAGGTGAAAGGGTCCAGGCTATGAAAAGCAGCCCAGATAGCAATCCACTTCCATTTCATTGAGTAAGTGGCCTTGGTGGAAGGTTTCCTGACAGCCACCAGGACATCAGCCACCTTCTGAGACAGCCCAATCCAAGAAATGGCTAAGTCCTCAGGAGCCATACATGTAGATGGAGGGACTTGAGGTAGACCCAGCAGTCATCAGCGGTTGAAATAGTTGCAATTCAATGCAGTTGCAATTGCACTGGATTGCAGTCATAAAATAGTGGAGTTGAAATCCACTGCAGTTGATGATTCTATGACCCGTCCAGATTTTTTCTGTGGTGCACTGCAGTGTGTGTTCTCTTTTTTCTTTCCTGGGGGGAGGAAGAGTGCCGGGGGGGGGGGCATGAATATTCAACGGCCCTCAACCGCCGGCACTGAGCCTTACAGCCAATAAAATGCACCCCCGACTCCTGGGCATGAAGCATCCACCAATCAGGAAAGACAGAAGGAGGAGCCAGGAGCTTGAGTGTGTCTGTGACTGACTGCACGAGGTGGCGGGGAGAGCGTGCCTAGGTAGAAGTGGAGACTGTCAGTACAGAAGGCATCTGTGTTGGTGTGTGGGCAATGGGGCAAGCAGCTTTTTTCTGCAGGGACGAAGTTTGGCGGTTCGGCCTTTAATTTAAGAATAAGTTAACTGTGTCCACTGTCCCATGTCCAGTGCTCGGAGAAAGGCTAGTGTGTGGCTGTGTAGGTCCTAGTCAGTCCTCCAGCAAAGCCAGACAGCAAGTCAGTGGTCTGGTCATGGTCGGGATCGGGATCAGCCCATGACCCCGTCGGCCGGGCCTGTCAGGTGACTCTCACTCCGTCTCGCTCAGGTCTTCAGAGCTGGCGAGAAGGAGTAGTGGTAGGTGCACTAGTTCCACTGCGCGGAGTACCGGAGTGGGGACATGGGTCTGGGTTGGGGACAGACAGTGTGGGTTGGGAGGAGGGAGCACACAGCACCAAGAAAACACCAGCACCACCACTAAGTAGAGCAGCAGCAGCCTGAGCCATGGAGCCACCCGACAATGATGACCGAATCATCACCTGACACCTGACCAAACTGGCAACAGGCTACTACAGTGAGCAAGGTACTGTATGGGATGTGTATATAAGGCCCGCCAGGGCTGGGCAGTGGGCAGTAGGAAGGAGGAGGATGGTCTCTCACAAACTACTCTGCCTGTGTGTCTGGCTAGCTTGTCTGGCTGGTTGAGGGCTTGGGGGCTGTGGGGCCGAACTTGAAAAGCCACGGTGATTGATCATCATCGATCTACTGCTGGTGGCTCGGCTGGGCTCTCTCTACTGTGGTGGCATTGTGAGTAAGTCAGACTCCCCACTAGGTTGAGGAGCAGGCCAGGCACAGGTGGCTGGTTGGTGAGTTCCTGGATCCACAGAAAGCCAGAGCATGGAGCACGGTTAGGCGGGTCCAAAGGACAAAATGTTTGTTTGTCACTGTAGGAATCGGACAGATTAAATATTAGAGTTTATGGCAAGATGAATAACATTTTACAAGACATATTAGTGTACATGCTGAAAGCCAAAAGAAGTTCAGAAACTGTGTCAGAAAATGTTTTTTTTAACATGCATGAGGTTTTTTTTAGCTTTAAATTTAAACTATGGATACATCTCAGTTCTGGTATACCATACAGGAAGTATTTCCAGGGGTCCTCCCTTAAACTGTTTTTAGTCTCACAGATTCTACGACTACTAGTTAACATATATTAATGCTTAGCTCTGTTTGCAAAAGGGTACCTTCTAGTTTCTGTGGGGTGTTTAAGAGGCCCCACCTATACTGTATTTTAGACTCTCAGTTCTTTTTCTAAGTAACCAGTATACTGCTGCTGATTTCTCTGTACCGCATACTGTTTTACTGCCCTGCTTCAACTTGTTACTTTCAGCGGCTTACTGTATTTTGTTGTTGTTGTTTTGACTGGTTATTGTGCTTTAATGGGTCCCTACTGTGTGTAGATTTGTTTCACTGCACTTTGTGTTTGCATTTTAAAGAGCAGCCAGCTTTCTTAGCTGCTGCTGTTGCCTAATTGCTGCTCCCTCCAACATATGCAATACCTCACCTGCCCCAGAGTTGAGGGCATAAATAATTCCTTTTGTTTCTGCCCATTTATGAAGTTATAATGCTGCTAAATCCCAAATGCTAAAAACGGAACTAGTTGAAAAAAATCTGTCATAATGTGTGGTAAGTCAGTCATAATTGGTTTCTCAACTGACTCCAGGGTCTAACTTGAGGTCTGGATAGACCAGAGTTCCCTGGGCCTAAGTCAGCAGGTCCCAGCAGAGGGGCAGGGGAACTGGAGGTTCCACAGTCAATTGTTGCAGTAATGGAAACCAAATCTGCCGAGGAAACAATGGGGCCACCAGAACTAGGGTGGCACTCTCCATCTGTAGCTTGATGAGAACCCTCTGAATCAGAGGGAAGGGAGGTAATGCATAAATAAACCTCCCTTTCCAGAAGAGAGATAACACGTCTTGTGAGAAAAATCCAGGCCTTGGATCTAGCGAGCAGAAACGTGGCAGTTATGTGTTAAGTGGGGACACAAAAAGGTCCAACTCTAGACGGTCCCACCTGTCGAACAGGTCTTCTTCGACCGGGGTCAGCAGCTCCCACTCGTGCACTTTGGACAGTGAACTGCTGAGGCTGTCCACAAAGGCATTTTGGGCACCTGGCACATGGACATCTGACAGTTCTAGAGCGTGATCTAAAGGCCAGTACCAGACCCTCACTGCTTCCTGGCACAGAGGGTAGGAATGGGTTCCTCCTTGCTTGTTGATGTAATAGACCACGATGAGGTTGTCCAACTGCACCAGAAGAGGACCCAGAGAGAGAGGGAGAGAGAGAGATGGTTCTGGAAGGCCTGGAAGACATACAGAACTGCCCTCATTTCTAGGACGAGTATGTGGAAGTGAGTGTCCCACTGGGACCAGAGGCCCTGGGTGTGATAAGTGCCTAGGTGGACTCCTCATCCCAAACCCCAAAGCATCCCTGGTGAGGATTTGGTGAGGAATGAGAAAGGGGACCCCCTTCAAGAGACTGGCCAGGTCCATCCACCAGTGAAGCACTTTGTGCACTGGTGATGAGACAAGGACCAGCTGATCTCGACCATCTGAGCGCTGATCCCACTGAATCCTGAGGGTCCACTGTGGATCCTCATGTGCAACCTGGCCAGAGGGACCATAACAATGGCTGCGACCATGAAGCCTAGAAGCCTGAAGAATGTCCTGACTGGGACATGCTGGCTCTGAGCCACCTCCTGGGTTTGGGCAATAAGGCGGTCCCACCCTCTCTTGAGAGAAAAAAGCCTTGCCCCGAGTAGAGTCCAGGACTGCCCCTATGTATTGCAATCTCTGAGAAGGGTCAGCACAGACTTGGGCTGATTGACAGTGATGCCCAATGACTGGAATAACTGCAGGGTGCATTCTAGAGTTAACAATAGGAGCTCCCTGGACTGGGCTTTCAGTAACCAGTCATCCAGATAAGGGAACACAAAGAGGCCTTTGGCTGCTAAGCACTTGGAAAGACCCGTGGCACAGAGAATAAATCAAAGGACAATACCCTAAACTGGTTATGATCCCCATGGAACAGGAAAGAACATTTATGTAAGAACTTACCATAACAGTAGATCTTCGAGGGGATCTCAATCATCAGGTCACACCAAGGAACTTCACTGTCAGTGAAGCAGGATCCACACGGAAGAATTTCCAGCAGTATAACTGGGGTCACACACCGACATCACCTGCCAGCCATCAACCCTATAAAGGGATTGGCAGTCCCACTCCCTCCTCAGTTCTTCCCCTGTAGATCAATGGAGCAAGCTCCTGCCACGGGAACCACGGAAAGAGAGAGAGAGACAGAGAGAGAGAGAGAGAGAGAGGTGCCTCGCCAAAATAAAAGGCTGGAGTCACTCAGATAGCCAGTCTGGAAGAGAGGACCCAGAAAGTGGGAAAGGTGGAAGGAAGGCTGACCTGATGACTGAGATCCTCAAGATCTACTGTTACAGTAAGTTCTTACGTAACTGCTTTATCTTCTTCAGGGGTATCTCAGTCATCAGATCACACCATAAGAATGAGTTACGAGCACATCAGGACAGTCTGGGAGGCAGGCAAACCGAGGCCTAAGACAGAAGACCCTGAAGAACAGCCCGGTCAAAACCTGTATGGGCCCTAGAGGTAATGTCGAGACTGTAGTGCTTGGTGAAAGTATGGACGGTCCTTCAGGTGGCAGCAGTGTAGATGTCAGCTGCTGAGACCCCTTTGAAACAAGCCATAGAAGTAGCCATGCTCCTCGTGGAGTGGCCTTTCACTGCCCCCGGGAACTCCTTGCTATGTTTGTTGTAGCAGAACACAATACAACTGGCCAACCATTTGGACAAACATTGTTTGGAAACTTGGACGCACTCTCTTCCTTGGGCAAAAGAAACAAAAAGGTGCTTTGACTTTCTGCAGTCATTAATTCACAGCAGATAATACTTCGGAATTCTGCACACATCTGAAGTACGGAGTGGTGCTTCCCCTGGATTGGCACACTCTGGAAAATACACAGAGAGGTGAATAGATTGGTTCAAGGTGAACTGAGACTCCACCTTGGGAAGAAACTTAGGATTCGTGTGCAAAGACACCCTGTCTTTGTGAAAAATCAAATACGGCTCCTCACACCAGAGAGCCTGAAGCTCGGAAATCCTTCAAGCAGAAGTCACAGCAACCAAAAACAATGCTTTCCATGAAAAGAAGCGTAGCTCACAAGTCGCGGCTGGCTCAAATGGAGACAGGGTAAATTTTTCCAAAACAAAATTCAAATCTCAAACTGGGACAGGGTTGCAGACTGGGGGCTTCAGATGCAAGATGCCCCTGAGAAAGGTACAGGACACATCTAGTTGAGCTACAGAGCAAGCTCTTGGAAGGCTGGTGTAGCCAAAAGGTGCACCTTGAGGGAGGAATACGGGAGGCCTGAGTCCAAGTGATATCAGATAGTCCAGGATTTGGCTCACTGGACAGGTGAAAGAGTCCAGATGGTGACTCGCTTCCCAGATGGCGAACCTTTTCCACTTCATGGTGTATGTAGCCCTTGTGGAGGGCTTCCTAACTGCCACCAGGACATCAGCCATTTTCTGGGAGACCCCAAAATGGGCGATGGCTACATTCTCAGCAGCCAGGCATGCAGACAAAGGGACTTGAGACTCCAATGGACCAGGGTCCCCTGAGCCTGCATCAGCAGATCCCTGCAGAGAGGTAGAGGCACCAGAGGTTCTGCTGCTAACTGCTGCAGTAATGGAAACCATATCTGCCATGGCCAGTAGGGTGCTACCAGGATCATGCTAGCCCTCTCCTTCTGCAGCTTGATTAGTACCCTTTGAATCAGAGGAAATGAAAGGCAGGCATAAAGGAACCTCCCGCCCAAGAGAGGGACAACACATCTCGGCCAGAAAATTCCAGGCCCTGGATCTAGTGAGCAGAAATTGGGCAGTCTGATATTGAGGGGACGCAAAACGTTAAACTCTGGATGACCTGAACTGTTGAACAGGTCTTCTGTGACGGATGACAGAAGCTCCATTCATGCATCCTGGACTGTGTCCAGCTGAGGCTGTCTGCCAGGGTGTTCAGCACACCTGGGACATGGACTGCCAAGAGATCCAGGCCATGGTCCAGCGCCCAGTACCAGACCCTCATGGCTTCCTGCAAGTCCCCACATTTGCTGATACAGTAGACCACACTGAGATTGTCCAACTGAATTAACAACTGATCTGGAGAGAGGTGGCTCTGTTAAGCCTGCATGGCATACAAGACCGCCCTCATCTTGAAGACATTTATATGGAGGGATATCTTGATCAGGGACCAGGTGCCCTGAGTCTGGAAGGGACCCAGGTGCCCCCACCCCAGCCCAAGCCGGAGGCATCCGTAGTTAGGATCTGCTGAAGGGGTGGGGAAGAGAAGAGATCAGGAATGGGACCCCTCTTACAAGGTTCTGTGGTTCCAACCACCACTGAAAGACTTTGCAGACATGAGAGGAGACCAGCATCAGCTGCTCCAAGTTGTTAGGGCATTAGTCTCACTGTACATGAAGGGTCCACTGGAGCACCTGCATGCACAGTCTGGCCAGGAGGACAGTGGCAATGGCCATGGCCATAAGGTCCAGGAGCCTCAGGTAAACTCTCATGGAGACATAACCACTCTGAGCCACTACCTGAGCCTGTGATATAAGGCATTCCATCCTGTCCAGCTGCAGGAAAGCCTTGCCTTGTGCCAAGTCTAGAATCACCCCTATGTACTGCAGTCTGAGCCGGGGTCAGGACGGACTTGGGCAGGCTAACAGTAATGCCCATGGAGTGGAACAACTGGAGGGTTCTTTCCAGAGTCCTGAGTAGCTGATCCCTGGATGGGGTCTTGAAGAGCCAGTAATCCAGGTAGGGGAAGGCATACAGGCCTTCTTGCCGAAGGGCAGCAGCCACTGCTGCTGAGCATTTTGTAAAAATTTGCAGTGCAGAGGATAAGCCAAAGGACAAGATTCTGAACTGATAATGTTAGCCTTGAGAAAGAAACCGGAGGAACCATCTGTGTGGTGGACATACCAAAATATGCAGGTAAGCATCCTGTATATCAAGGGAGCACAGCCAGTCACCCTGTTTGAAAAGGGGCAACAGACCTGGCAGAGTGACCATCCAAAACTGTTTGTACTGAATGAAGAGGTTGAGGTCTTTGAGATCTAGGATAGACCTCAGGTCTCTGGTTCTTTTGGTGACCAGGAAAAACTTGGAATAGGACCCTCTGTTCTTCTGTCAACTTGGCACTGGCTCAATCGCCCTTTTCTGCAGAAGTGAGTGTACTTCCTCTTGAAGGACCGCTACGTGGCCTGGAGGGTAGGTGAAGGGTACTGTAGAAGCCTCTGGGGGCTGTTCCAAAAGCTCCACAGTGTGACCCCTCTCTACAATCTGAAGAATCGAATATCTCAGTTATGGTACTCCACTGATTGCAATAGAGGGAGAACTCGACTCTGACCACCACCTCTTGGTCGGGAACTGGAAGAGGAGGTGGATCTGGCTGCTGGGGCTCATCCGTTGCCTCTGGATCATTTTGTGGCAGGACCTGAGGAGGAGTGGGTAGGTAAGGCAGAAGTGGTTTTCCTCTTGCCCTGGAGTCTGGAGCCCGCATTGGACTTGTGGAACACCTTATGAAAGGGTGAACTCTGCCTGCTCCTAGGCTGGGTATGTAGAGCGAGTGGACTGATTTGATGGCTCTGCCAGAGGCCTGCAAATCACTGATCAAGTCCTGGACATCAGGCCCAAAATGTTTTGAGCCACTGAAAGGAGCATTAAGCACCTTTTGCTGGACATCTGCCGTGAAACCAGATACCCTTAACCAGGCATGCCTATGAAGGCAAATACCTGTGGTAGCAACCTTGGCAACAGTGTCAGACATATATCATGCAGGACCCTGAGGAGGTATTTACTGATATCCTCAGCGACCTGGAGAGACTTAAGGACTTCCTGTTTCTGGGTACCTTCTGGGAGGACCTGAGCAGCCATCCTGCCCTTCTACCATATGATGTTTTGGTACTTGACCATATGGGACAAGTAATTTGCAATCCTGAGTCCCAGAGTAGAGGAGGCATAAACCCTCTACCCCAGAGGTCAGTCCAACTGGATTTCCTGTCGGAGGATGGAGCCAAGGTGTTTGGACACCTTGGACCTGTCATGTGCCGCTTTGATGACCACTAAATCAGTCTCAGGCTGGGCAGCATAACAGGTCAGGCCCTGGGGGCATGATATAGCTTTTCTGCCCTCCAAGGCATGGCATGGACCCAGGTGTTCTTGTAGCCCACTTGGCTACCTACCGCACCTGCGGTTCGCCTTCTGCATGCCTGGAAACCACTCTGTGCCTCTCTCAGCGCCAAGGAGCCTGCTGCCACCAGCCCCCTGGAATCAAGCATTCAGGGGTTCTTGTAGCCCACTTGGCTACCTACCGCACCCGCGGTTCACCTCCTGCACGCCTGGACACCACTCTGTGTCTCTCTCAGTGCCAAGCAGCCTGCTGCCACCAGCCCCCTGCAATCAAGCATTCAGGCATTCTTGTAGCCCACTCAGCTACCTACAGCACTCGCGGTTTGCCTCCTGCATGCATGGACACCACTCTGTGCCTCTCTCAGCGCCAAGGAGCCTGCTGCCACCAGCCCCCTGGAATCAAGCATTCAGGAGTTCCCGTAGCCCACTTGGCTACCTACCGTACCTGCAGTTCACCTCCTGCACGCCTGGACACCACTCAGTACCTCTCTCAGTGCCAAGGAGCCTGCTGCCACCAGTCCCCTGGAATCAAGCATTCAGGCGTTCTTGTAGCCCAATTGGCTACCTACCACACCTGCGGTTCATCTCCTGCACGCCTGGACACCACTCTGTGCCTCTCTTGGCGCTAAGGAGCCTGCTGCCACCAGCCCCCTGGAATCAAGCATTCAGGAGTTCTTGTAGCCCACTCGGCTACCTACCATAACCGCAGTTCGCCTCCTGCACGCCTGGACACCACTGTGTGCCTCTCTCAGTGCCAACGAGCCTGCTGCCATCAGCCCCCTGGAATCAAGCATTCAGGTACGGCCTGTACACAACTCCAGCCTCGCTGGCTGCTGCTCCAGCTGCGGAAGTTTTCTAAAACCAGCACCTTTCCCTGGAAAGTTCTCATTGGCTGCTCCTGAGCAGGAGGATTTTGACTGTCTGCCCAACGGACTGGCTTTTTGCTCTCCCGGTACTGGACTCAGCTTTACATCTTCCCCTCCGATTTTTCACTGTACTTGTACCGGCTGTCTTTTGTATTGTATTTAACCTGCCACCTCAGCTGCTGTGTCTATGTTTATTTTAATGTACAGAATTTAGAGTCAGGATTCAGAGTTTAAGACTTCTTAGCTGAAAGTCTACATAGCATAATGAATTGTATTTTAATCCAGTGCAGCTACCATTTTAATTTCTTTCTTAGCTGCTCCCCCCCCCCAATTGTTTTACAAATCTCAGTTACAGAGCTGGTGCCTATCTGTCTGCTTCTCGACCCACTGTTTGTCCCTCTTTTAGTAAATTGCAGCTCTTTTTCTCTTTGCTAATCTTAGTTTCATTCCACCCCTTTGCTGGCGCTATGAATCCCTGTTCTGTCCTTTTCCAACAGGTGTACTTGTAGCCCACTCGGCCACCGCACTCCACGTGCCCGCCTCCTGCATGCCTGGACACCACCTGTACCTCTTCAGTGCCAAGGAGCCTGCTGCCACCAGCCCCCTGAATCAAGCATCAGGTACGGCCTGTACACAACTCCAGCCTTGTTGGCTGCTGTCTGCTAACCAAATTTTTCGCACCACCCCTCCCCTCCACCCTTAAATACACTTAAGCTCCTCCCTCCCTACCCCATTGGCTACCAGTACTAGTGCTCTGAGCTTAAAGCTTTCTGTCTCCCACCCTTTGTTGATCTCTGTTGATCCTGCTCTCCTCTTAAAAGCATTTTCACTATAAGACACTTTCTCCTTAAAGATATACACCCTGATGATTTCATGTTTTCCAACATGATTACACTACCTCATGTGTCCCCCACATCACCACTTCTTATCTCTAGAAGAATGATCTACCATGTTGCCTATATACTATATAACTAACCTACTCGTATCCCTTTCCTGCTAAGTTTTATACATGAGAAAACTGTGGTACTTGCTCTTACTAGCACTAATATTATCTGGGGATACTGAACTCAATCCAGGACCTGGAGGTAATGTCTCCCACACTGACACTACCTGGAAGGATGTTAATGGTCTGGGCATTGTTCACCTAAATATCAGGAGCCTTCCCCATAACCTAACTGAACTTGAGGCATGGATTACTCAGTATACTCCTGACATTCTCTGCTTGTCTGAAACCTGGCTTAAACCCTCCACCCCTGACTACCTATGTCAGTTACCAAACTATAAAATACCAAGGCAAGACAGGTCAACATCCAAGCGTGGTGGTGGCATTGCAATCCTCTATAAATCTCACCTCTTACTAAACCACAATCCCTCTTTTACCCTCTCTCACTGTGAATCAATTCATGCCACCCTAAAATTGGTAGCCAAGAAACTGCACATAGTATGTGCCTATAACCCTCCAGCCGGTGGCATTACTGGTCTCGAGGAACTCCTTTCCCAGGTTGACCTAGTTATTGGACGCAAAGAGGTCCTTATATTTATTTTATTTAGTTTTTGTTGACCGGGTAAGTGCACTAGACAAATCCTGCCTATTTTCAAGCACGACCTGGGAGGGGATGCGGATGCGATGAATGCCAACTGACCTTGAACCAGATTAAGCTGTTGGTAGTATTTTTAGTGAATGAGGAAATTTGGCCAGGACACTGGGGAATTCCCCTACTCTTTTTGATAAGTGCCATGGGATCTTTAACATCCACCTGAACTACCACCAATCCAGGCAGATGGGACCTCGGTTTAATATCTCATCCGAAAGACAGCACCTCAGAAGTGCAGCACCCCTCTCATGCTGCGCTACAGTGTCAGTACTGGGATATTAACTCAAGTGCCAGACATGGGAACTGAACCCACAGCCCTCTGATCTCCCGGCCTCAGAGGCGAGTGTGCTACCTACTGAGCCACTGACACTGCATATTGGGGGATCTGAACCTCAACTGGACTGGTAAAGCAAGTCAGTCCTTTCACACTTTGGTACAAGGTCATGACTTACACCAACTAATCAAAGATCCAACTAGGGTCATGCCTCCTTCCCGATCCAGCACTGTAATTGACTGGGCCCACACGAACCGCTCTTGATTGCACAGTCACCAAGAGGTACCCTTGCTGACGCTTATAAGTGATCATTCCCCAATTTTCTGTATCTGGAGTGCCGCTAGACAACCATCTCCACCTCCAAAACTTATCACTTTCCATAATCTCAGCACAACATTAATCAGACTCAGTTTATGCACAATCTCTCATTAATTGACTGGTCTCCTATCTTTACCGCAACCAATGCTCAGTCTGCCCTTGATTACTTCCTCATGGCATTCAGGAGTCTACAGGACCTCCACGCCCTCGTGTCACCACGCGATATGTGGAACTCAAACTAAGTGGCTCACCAAAGATCTCCTTACACAGTTCCAAGCAAGGACAAAAGCTGGCAGTGTTTTAAGACCTCTGGTCTTCTGACAGATTGCAGTGACTATAGGGCCAGGAGAAATGCCTGTAAAAGGTACACTCGCTTAGCCAAAAGCTCCTTCTGTAAAGGCTCATTAACAAAAGTTGCAGGTGACTCAAAGAAATTCTGGTCTGCTATTAAAACTCTCCTTGGAGCGAACCATATGACCAATAATAATGACATGCTACTAAATGGTGTGCACTGCAATAACCCAGTGACTATCGCCAACTCCTTCAATAGCCACTTCTCAGACTTATCTAGCTACTCTACCTCTTTCTCCTCCGCCTACCCTACCGTCCCCTCAGTGGATACTGAATCCCAGCTCTGTCACCCATCCTTCCGGTTTCAGTCCATCTCGAAAGCTGAAGTCCTAAAGTCGTTACTTGCCATCTCTGACTCTACCAGCACTGGTGCTGATGGCTTGGAGCCCTGTCTTCAAAGTCGCTACTTATAGCCTCCCTTAACCAAAATCTTTAACCTGTCGCCTGCCACAGTGCTGTTCCTGATATCTGGAAGATAGCCAGAATTACTCCCTATTCTTAAAAAAGGTGATCCCAAGGACATGTCTAACTATCGACCCATAGCCATCCTAACTGTGCTAAGTAAAATCCTGGAAAACTAGTGGCGACTCCAGACCATAGCATACCTATTGAAACATAACCTTCTCTGATTCCCAGCATGGCTTCCAAGAAAGGCCATAGTACTCTACTGCCCTCCAAACTAACAAATGACATCTATGCTGCCACGGATTCAGGTTTCTTGACAGGCGCTATCTTTATTGATCTAACCAAGGCATTTGACCTGGTTAACCATTCCATTCTCCTTACAAAACTCAGCTCCTTGGTTTCTCTGCTGAGGCGGTGGCCTGGTTCAGCTGTTATCTTACTAATAGAAAGCAGGCCGTAGTTTTCAACTCAGCCATGTCTGATCTTACATCCATACATATAGGTGTTCCTCAGGGATCCATACTAGGCCCTTTGCTCTTCACTATTTTCATTAATGACCTTCCATCACAAGCATCTACCTGCTCTTCCCTGCTTTATGCAGATGACCTTGTCATCTACCATAGTCCGAGAGATGTCTCAGACAACTCCCTATCCTCTGACTTCGGAAGTATTCAAACCTGGCTCACTGAGAATAACCTTGTACTAATATAAACAAAACGATTCAATGCTCTTTTGGCTCTCCTGTTAGACTAAAAGGAATAGCAACTCCCTCCTAATATCCTGTGCTGATATTTTGGTAGCTAACACCAGTATCTTCAAATATCTGGGCGTTTTCTCGAATGAATCCCTGGAATTTGTCTTTCATATTACCGCTACCTGCAAATCTGTCAATCTGCGAAAATTGGGGGCATACCGCACGTTATGCCCTCATCACATCAGCTAAGCTTGCTTTGGCACAAGGCCTCCTGCTCCGGCCCCTGGCCTATTGCTTGGCTATCTACCTAGGCACCACTAAGACCTCTCTCCCATAAGTGGGACACTACCTATTACAACATTTGCCGCCACACCTGCCTCACCAAGGTATAAACACCACTGTCAGCTCTATGTCGCACCTAAAATGGCTCTAGCCCTGCTGCTCACCGACTCCAGTCCAGTCCTCACGGCTCTCTCACTGATGGTATAACAAGAACAGGCCTCCCCCAATCCCTCGCCTCCTTGTTACACTCTCAAACCCCTCATGAGGCTCCGATCGAATGACCGAGGCTCCTCTATATCTCGACGTAAACTGCTAAGTGGTGCACGAGCTTTCACGCTGCCCCCAAGTATTGGAATTCTATCCTCAAGCCATACGCTTAGCACCTACCCATGTTGGTTTCAAGAACTCCACTGTGAATATTTACAAGCATCAAATCCTGCCTTGCGCCCAGCCGCCTTTAAGTTCTTTATCTCCCCAGCTCTTATCCTCACTATACTACACTCCACTTTCTACCCTTCCTCCTCCTGTTTCCATCCTCCCCATTTGTACCTCTCACCCTCTGCCCCTATATATCCCTCTTCCTCTCTACTCTTTCTAGGTGCATAATCCTAACAACAGCACTTACAGTATGCAGTACTTACATCCCTGTATTTCTTGCACTTTCGTTGCTCTGAATATCCCAGTGTATTGTTTATATTTTGACCTGTTCCAACTATGTACTTCACTGATTCACTAAGTTGATTGTATTTCTGACTCCTTCACTTTGTATTCACCTATGTTAAGTGCTGTGTCACACTGTTGTTGTTAATTATATTCAACTTGTATCCTCCCGGGGTCGTGCCTGAAAATAGGCATCCTTATGCCTAGTGTATTCACCCGGTTACCAAAAGCAAATAAATAAATAAATGTTGGAGCAGTGCCATGCTGCAGCAGTGGAATTCCTCAAAGCTGGCAAAATGGGAGGAATGACCTTTGGAAGAGATTCCGAGATCTCCAAAAAGTAGACCAGGTCCCTTTTGATGGCATCCTCCTCCTCGGTATGGAAGCTCATGGCAGAAGATAGTTGCTTCATGAAGCTGAAGAAGGTGGGGTCTTCCAATGGGGACCTGGGAGTGTGCTTCACAGAGTCCTTGCTCACTGAAGATGCTGTAGACCTGTCTGAGAAAAGAGCTTCCTCCCCCTCCTCTTCCTCAGGGAGGATAACATCAGAATGGTATTCCTCTTCAACTTTGACCCTCTCTAACCCAGGATCCAATGAATGAGGGACCAACAGCTCCCTAAAGGGTGCAGCCCGATAAGGCCAAACTGGCGTTGACAGCGGAGCGCCTGACTGCACTGCTGATACCAGTCTATGCGTACCTAGCTGGTGCACAAGCACCGTTGTCAGAGTTGTTAAAATGGTATTACGATCGATGGCAGGTGAAGGCTGCATCAAAGGCCAATGGGTCATTGGGACAGAGCATGAAGCATCCGTTGGGTCTCAAGAGCCTGATGGCTCTGGCATCTGAGGGCCTGGGAGGCATCAGGCCAGGACAGAGGGGCTGGGGTCAACTACCAAGGGGCTGATGACCTGAATGTCGACAGCCGGCCTCCCTGAGAAGTGGGAGGAGCAGCTGTCAGTATGGGCCTAGTAGGAGCAGAAGCCTGAACAGCAGAGGACGTCGGTTCTGCAGCAGCCGACGGAGTATCCCTGAAAGAGAAGGAAGAAATCATCGGGGAATAAGAGCGCCTCTGGGGAGCGTGGTCCCAGTCACAGTCTTTTTTATGATTTTTCCCCCAAGGACATGTCTCAAGTCTTCCAAGACCTGGCAGCTCGACAAACCCACCGGCGACTGGGAAGGAGGACCCCTGCCTAGAACTGGCTACCTGTTGTTCCATAAGGAATTTCTGAAAAGCCTTTTACCGACACCTTAGGGTTGTAAGGCTGAATTTTTTGCAGAGCTCATAGGCAGAGACATCGTGGTCAGGCCCAAGATAGCAGATGCAGAGAGTGTGGTCGCCTGAAGAAGCAATATTCTTTCTGCAGTGGCAGCGACTAAAACAAGAGAGAGATGGAAGGCGAGACTCTCGATATAAACAAGGTAAAAGAATCCTTTTATTAAAAAGAGATTCTAAAAGCTAAAGAAAAAAACGTAGGCAAAAATGGCACAAACTGCAACAGATCTTCCATGGAGACCCATATGAAAGGAGTCGACGGCGGGAAAGAACAGAGGAGGGAGAAGGGCCGCTCACGCCTTTATAGGGTTGATGACATCAGCAGTTGACATCAGCGTGGGCAGCCCCAGTTGTACTGCTGGAAAATCTTCCATGTGGATCCTGCTTCACCGATGGTGAAGTTCCTACGGTGTGACCCGATGACTGAGATACTCCTGATGAAGATCCACAGGTACCACCTGTGCAGGGGCAAACCATGATATGCAGGTAGGCGTCTTACATATCAAGGGAGCATAGCCAGTCGCCCTGCTTCAGCAGAAGGAGGAGGCTGTGCAAAGTGACCATGTGGAACTTTTTGTACTGGATAAAAAGGTTCAGCTCCTTGAAGCCTAGAATGGGCCTCAAGTCCCCTGTTCTTTTGGGAACCAGGAAGAACCTGGAGTAGAACCCCTTGTTCCTTTGCCACCTGGACACTGGTTCTATTGCCTATTTGCACAGCAGGATGAGGACCGCCTCCCTTAGCACCTCTGTGTGATCTGGAGGGTAACACATGGGGACTGGGTGAAAATCTGGAGGCTGCTCTAGAAGCTCTACAGCATGGCCCTGCTTGATTATCTGCAGGATCCAAGCATCTGTTGTGATGGTTCTCCACTGAGACAGATGGCGGGAGAACCAACCTCTGACCACCGCCTGCTGGCTTGAGGAAGGTGGAGGGGGATCTATCAAAGGAGTCAGACAGAGGCTGAACCAGTGGCTGCACCTCTTCCTCTAGACTGATTGGCAGAGAGAACAGAGGTGGAAGAGGGGGTAAGAGGCAGAGCTGGCTCATGCTCAACTTGATGTTTGGCTCCAGGACCAGATTTATGAAAGACCTATGAAAGTAGGACCTTAGCTTGCTCCTTGGCTGGGTATGATATAGGAGTGGACAGACCAAATGGCTCTCGCCAGAGGCCTGCAACTCATTGATAATATTCACGCATGTCTGATTCAAAATGTTTATGCACTCCACAAAGGGGCATTCAACACCTCTTGTTAGCCATCATTTGCAAAGCCAGAGACCCTAAGCCAGGAGTGCCTCCTGAGGCAAATGCCAGAGGCAGCTGCCCGGCTGCAATATCAGCCATAACATAGGTGGCTCTGAGGAGATGCTTACTGACATCTTCCAAGCCTTGGAGCACCTGTTTCTGGGAACCCACCGGGGCTTAGACTACCTTGCCTTCCTCCATATTCTGATACTTAATAATATGGGTCAAATAAAGTACAGTTACATAAGAACTTACCACAACAGTAGATCTTCCAGAGAGGCTCTTGCAGTAGGTAATTACATATAGGACTGATGCTGGCAGGCGTCACACCTACGGAAAAATTTCTAGCTAGCAGTCTCTGGCAGGGACTGCCCCCATGTCAGGTGACAGACATCAAGCACGCCAATATAAAGGGTGGCTCCCACGCCCGCTCCAGTTCTTTCCCGCCAAAGGCCAAAAGACGAGACGAGAGAAGCTGATATTTCCCATCCTGGAAAAGGAGCTGAAAACCTTAGAGGATGGAGGGCGGAAGGTATTACCTACTGCAAGAGCCTCTCTCTAAGATCTACTATTAAGGTAAGTTCTTACGTAACTGTACTATCTTACTTCGAAAGGGCTCTTGCAGTAAGTAATTATATATAGGACTAAGTCCCAAGCAGTCTGGAATAAGGAGAAGCAACGGGAGGAGGAAAGCTACTCAGAAGTAGACCCTCAGGCTGTAAAGGCCTTAGGAAAGGAGGTCTTGCACAACAGCCAACCCGAAGCCTCCTCTACGGCGAGAGGCAATGTCCAAACTGTAATGTTTCGTAAAGGTATGGACAGAAGTCCAAGTGGCGGCTGCGCAAATGTCAGCCGTTGACACATTCTTGAAACAAGCCGCAGAGGCAGCGACCCCTCTGGTGGAGTGGCCTCTGACTTGACCTGGCAGGGTCTTGTTGTACTTGTCATAACAGAAAGTCATACAATGAGCCAACCATTTCGATAGGCATTGCTTAGAAACAGCATTGCCTCAAAAGACATGAACAGTTGATCAGTCTTTTCGAGATCCTTCGTCTGTTGGTGTAGTATCTCAGAATTCGGTGAACATCCAAAGTATGCAGGAGGTAATCTCCATGATTAGAGCGCTGCGAAAAGAAGGCAGGCAACTCTATGGACTGATTCAGCGTAGATTCCGCTACCACATTAGAAGAAACTTAGGGTTGGTACGCAGAGCCACACGTTCCTTGTGAAAAATCAAATATGGGATTTTGCACATCAGTGCCTGGTGCTTCTTCAAGCAGAAGTAATGGCCATGAGGAAGAGAGTCTTCCAAGAAAGGAACTTTAGGTCTGCTGAGGCTGCCAGCTCGAAAGGGGGCAGAGTAAGCTTCTCCAGAATAAATTTCAGACCCCAAGGAGGGCAGAAACCGGATAGGTCGTAAGGAGGACCCTCTAACAATCTCTACTTACTCTCCAGTCCGGATTCGAAAAGACATAGTACTGAGACAGTGTTGATTCGTGCAATGACCTCCTAATAGCGAGAGATCGAAGATCATGTTCCATTCTGGTCCTTCTTGATCTCTCTGCAGCATTTGATACTGTAGACCATGGTGTGCTACTGAACGCCTGCGGTTCTATCTGTGGACTGTCTGGTACAGTCCTCAGTTGGTTTCGATCTTAATCTGAGGTAGGACGGGAGAGTGGTGTCTGGATTTTTTCCTCAGCATCAGTCTCCCTATCCTGTGGGGTACCGCAGGGTTCCATTTTGGCACCCATGTTGTTTGCAGTATATATGTTGCCTTTAGGAGCGATTATTAGGCAGTATGGTCTGAGTTTTCAATGCTATGCAGATGATACTCAGCTATACATGTCCTTTGCGCCCGGTCATGATACTGCCTTGTCGGTTTTTAATAACTGTCTTGCTGAAATCCAGGACTGGATGAATGTGAGTTGGCTGAGGTTGAATCCTGTTAAAACTGAGGTGTTGGTTGTGGGCCAGGATCGCGAGGCAGGTTTATTGGTTGGATCACCTCGGTTTATGGCTCGGGATACTCCGCTAAATACCTCAGACCGGGTGCAGAATCTAGGCGTTGTATTTGACACCGACTTGACATTTAAATTCCAGGTGTCAGCGGTTGTCAAAACCTCTTTACCATCTGAGGAACATCGGCCGGGTGAAACACCTGGTTCCCCGGCGATCTGCCAACTTTGGTTCACGCCGCTACTCTCCTGCCTTGAATATTGCAACCGCCTACCTAGGGCTTCCTGGGGTTGAGATTCGCTGCCTGCAGCTAGTGCAGAATGCGGCAGTTAGGCTGTTGACTGGCTCTTCCAGGGCTAGTTATATAACGCCAGTACCCGTTGTTCGCACTGGTTGCCAAAGCTTCACTGGCTAATCACCTTAAGGTCGGTTTGCTGACCTCATAAGGCCCTACATGATCAGGGACCGGTTTACCTGAAAGATCTCATTCATCCCTATTGTGTCCCCGCCTCCGATCCACTGATTTAGGATTGCTAGAGACCCCAGGGTTCATTTAAAACCTCAGGAGCTGGATCTTTAGTTTTATGGCTCCAACCCTGTGGAATTCTCTCTCCTCAGGTGCAGGAAAGCCCTACTGTCCATAGTTTTAAAGAATCTTTGAAGACTCACCTTTTAAGAAAGCATACAATGATTTTAAATTGGTGTTTGTTGTACTTGTAATTGTTTGTTTAGTATTGTATTTTATTGAAATTGTTTTATCTAGAGTTGTACAGGCGCCTTGGTTTTAGAAAGGCGCCTTAAACAAATAAATAAAGATTGAGATTGAGATTGAAGAAAGGTCTTAGAGACCTCTAGTTGAGCAAACGTCCTGTCTGCAAAGGGGACATGGTAGGCCGAGATGGCCACCATGTGAATCTTTAAGGAGGAGGAGTGGCTGAGACCCAGATCGAAGAGGTGTCGCAGGTAGTCCAGAAGCCGCCCAACAGAGCATGAGAAGGGCTCGAAATCTTTGGAGGCGGCCCAAACAGTGAACCATTTCCATTCCATGGCATAAGTAGACCTGGTCGAGGGTTTCTAGCCCACCAGAATATCAGCTACCGGTGGGGACCCGAATCGGCTTGAGCTACGCCTGCAGGAGCCATGCGCAACTGAAGGGACTTGAGGCCTGAATGGACCAAGGTCCCCTGATCCTGGGTCAGCAAAAGTTGCGACAGAGGAAGAGGAAGAGGAAGTTCCTCCGAGTACTGTTGCAGAAGAGAGAACCAAAGTTGCCTGGGCCAGAAAGGAGCGATCAGAATCATTCGAGCTCCTTCTGATCTGAGTTTCTGTAAGACTCTCGGAATCAATGGGATCAGGAGGAAAGCATAGACGAATCTGCCCTTCCAGTCTAGAGACAGAGCGTCTCTCAAAAAAAATGCCGTGCCCTGGAACAAGTGAGCAGAAGTCTGGAAGTTTTGCGTTTTGAGGGGATGCGAACAGGTCTACCTGTGGTGTTTCCCAATGTAGGAAGATATTGTCTGCAACCCCCTGATCCAGTTCCCACTCGTGAGCTTGAGCAGACGACCGACTGAGTCTGTCTGCCAAGGTGGTCTCGACCCCCGGGATGTGAATGGTCATGAGGTGAAGGCTATGCTGCACTGCCCAATCCCAAACTCGGATCGCTTCCCTGCAAAGAGGGTAGGAATGAGTTCCTCCCTGTTTGTTGATGTACCAGACCACACACATATTGTCCATCTGTACAGCCAAGTGACTGGAAGCAGATGCAGATGCAGACCCTAAAGAGCGCACAGCACTGCCCAAAGCTCAACGAGCTTAGACCAGGAGCCCTGTGTCCTGTGAGGCCCGAGATGGCTCCCAACCTCCCCGAGGCATCTGTAGTCAGCGCCTCAGAGGGGAGAGACAGAAGGAACTCCCCGCAAAAGTTCTCCTGAACCATCCACCCCTGCAACTCCCGAGCTATAGGAGTGGAGACCAGAACGAGTTGATCTAGGTCGTCCACCAATTGACCCACTGAGACCGAAGCGTCCACTGAAAAATTCTCATGCAGAGCCGAGCGTGAGGGACTGTCGGAAGCACAGCTGCCATGAGCCCGAGGAGGTGAAGGACTGACCTGGCACTGACCCGTCTGTGGCTGGACAACAGGCTGACCTGGGCCTGGAGTGTGGCCGCCCTGTCCAATGGCAGAAAGGCCATGCCCGAGGTCGTGTCCAGGATTGCCCCAATAAACTGAAGCCTCTGGGATGGGAATAAGTGGGACTTGGAGTGGCTGATGGTAATACCCAGGTAGGTGAAAACCTGCCGGGTAAGGGAAAGGGAATGCAAGAGTTCCTCCCTGGATGGGGCCGCCAAGAGCCAACTGTCCAGGTACGGGAAAACCTGCACCCCCGGGTACGCAGGTAGGCAGTTACCACCAAAAGGCATCTGGTGAACACTCAGGGCACCGAGGAAAGACCAAATGGGAGGGCCTTGAACTGGTAGTGGTCCCCCGGAACACAAAATGCAGGTATTTGCGGTGGGACGGGTGGACAGGGATATGCAGGTAAGCATCCTGCATATCCAGAGTGCACAGCCACTGTCCTGGCCAAAGAAGGGGCAGGAGACTCTGCAGAGAGAGTATCCTGAACCTCTTGTACTCTACGAACAAGTTCAGGGAGTTGAGGTAGAGAATCGGCCTTGTGTCTCCTGACTTCTTCAGGACCAGGAAGAAATGAGAATAGTACCCCATACCCTGAAGAGGATGGGGGACGGGTTCTATTGCCCCTTCAAAAGAAGTGCGGAGATTTCTTCCCAAACCAGGAGAAGATGCTCCTGAGAGTACAACGCACCTTGGTGGGGCTTGAGGAGGTTTCTGAAGAAACTCTATTGAGTGTCCTTCTGCGATCAGCTGGAGCACCCAGGTGTCTGAGTTAGCCTCTCCAACCCGAAGATGGAGGGAGAATCTCCTCCTACCGGTTCCTCTGGAGACCCCAGAGGCTGTGGGAGAGGAAAGGAGTCAGGTGGTGTGAGGCAGCGTTGCGGCTGAAGCCCCTGCTGCTTGTTTGGGCGGGGGGGGGCTTGACAGTCAGAGGGGCCCGGCGTTTACTGGCCTGCTTCCCCTGAGGTTTTGCTTTTTGCTGATTCCGTCTGCGAAAGGGACGATGCTGCACCTGAGGGGGTTTGTACATGGAGTCCACAGACTTCAGTGCAGTTCCCTTCTCCTGCAGATTGATAATTTCCTTGACATCACCACCAACAGCAGTATCGAACCCCGAAGGGCGCGTTCTGGATAGCAGACTGCACTTCCAGGACCAACTCTGACACATGGAGTCAGGCATGTTACCGTAAACCCATGGCGAAAGCCAAGCTTCTACCAGTAGCGTCCACTGCATCGTACATGGCATGAAGAATGTGCCGACTGCGGGTGGCGGTGCTGAATTTGAGGCAGTGCTGGCGCTTCTCCACCTGATGATCCAGGCCCAGACAGAAGAGGCACTGGGGAATGGCTGTCCTTGTGTGGGAGTTGGGCACCACACAAGTCGCACTTGTTCTTGTGCTCGGAGGGTGTAGGGGATGACATACACCACCGAAAATCAAACAAATTTGTCGAATGAATCGAGTAAAGAGACGGTAAAAACTACCGACGACAGAGCTGACTAGCGTTGAACTTTACCACGAGGCGCTGACACGAGCTAACGGCGGGAAAGAACTGGAAGGCGGGCATGGGGGACTGCCCCTTTACTTTGACATCGCTTGATGTCAGTCACCTGATGTAGGCGCGGTCCCCCGCCAGAGACTGCTAGCTAGAAATATTTCGGTTGGGTCCTGATGCCTGCTGGCATCAGTCCTATATGTAATTACCTACTGCAAGAGCCCTCTCGAAGTAAGATCTCCCAATCCGAAAGATGAGGGTGGCAGAGGCAAAAGTCCTCTTGCCCCAGAGGTCCAATCTCCTTGACTCATGGTCAGGAGGCAAGGAACTAAGGTGCTTAGGGGCCTTAGTTCTGTCATGAGCAGCCTTAATAATCAGTGTGTTGGTCTCAGGCTTGGCTGCATAGAAGGGCAACCCCTAAGATGCCCGATAGGGCTTGTCAGCCTTCCTGGGCATGTGGCTAGTACCATGCCGGGCCTGCGCCTGGCCATCACTGTAAGTGGCAGCAGCACTCAGAGCTGTCAGCAGAGGAGGAAGTACCTTAGGTGGAGGCTCTGTGACTTCCAGGAAATCCACCAGTTTCCTCCTACTTTCATCCCCCTCTTCAATTTGAAAACCTATGGTGGAGGCGAGCTGCTTCATAATGTTGAAAAAGGAGGGGTCCTCTGGAGAGGACGTGGGAGTATGCTTAACAGACTCCTCACTCCTGGAGGAGACAGTGAACTAGAGAATTCACAGCAATGTCTTCCTCTTCATCCTCTTCCTCAGGGAGGCACTTGCTTCCCAAACTTCTAAAGGGAACAGTAAGGTTTTCTATAATTACATACATTCTTTGAAAAAGCCTAGATATAGGGTCAAGCACACTTACCATAGACAAAGAAATTGTTCAACTCCCCAAGGATATGGCAAACATGCTGAATGAACATTTCTGCAAGGACTTTATTAAAATAATTCTATGCCGGGTCTGTAGATATCTCACCCACGCTAGATATTACTTTCAGTGTTGATGAAATTAATACTAAATTTAACAATTTAAATCTGGTTCCTCACCTTGCCTTGCCTTGATGGAATAACAGGTAACATGATTAAAATCATTAAAAAATATCTTGCTTTTCCCCTTAAACTTATCTTCGACAGTAGTATGAAGAATGGGCAGATATACCCAATGACTGGAAAAGGGCTAATGTGATGCCTCTGTTTAAAAAGGGAGATAAGGGGGATATGGACAACTACAGGCCCACAAGCCTTACTCCAGTGTTGGGAAAAATTATGGAAGATATTATTAAAGACAGGTTAATGTCTGACCTTGGTAATTTTGACAGAAATCAGCGTGGATTTTAAAAGGGCCGATCACGTGCTACAAATTTACTCTGTTTCTACGAACCAGTTACTCTTAGCCTTGATAATAAGATCTCTTACGGCACAGTGTTTTTGGATTTTAAAAAGGCTTTTGACTGTGCCTCGCTGGGCTTTTGTTAAAAAAATTAGATGCCCTAAATGTCCTTCCTAGATATGTGTCTTGGATAAAAAATTCACTGTCTCACCATGAATGTGTAATTATTGATGGTTATATTTCTGACTGAAGATCTGTATTTAGCGGAGTCTCACAAGGCTCCGTATTAGCCCCTTTAGTATTTCAGATTTTTATAGTTTACTTATCATCTAACTTGGACAGCAGGGTTATACAGTACGCTGATGATTGTAAAATTGGTGGCCCCTGTAGCAAATTGGAGGAAATTCATCTGATAACAGAAGGATTTGGACAAGTTTCCCAATGGGCTAAAAACTGGAGGGATACATTTTAATATCAATAAATGCAATGTAATGCATTTTGGCTCAAAACCAAAAAAATATTATTTCTTAAATGGCAAACTACTAAACAAATCGCATGAGAGAAGGATTTAGAAGTTGTAATATTGAATGATTTCATCTTCGACAAACAAATAACTGAACTTCTCAACAAAGCAAACAAATTCCGGTGAGCTATTAGATGCAATATTAAATCTAGGGACCAAGTAGTTCTTCTCCCTCTATGCAGGGCTTATATACGTCCACTTTTTGATTTCTCCTAGCAACTCTGGTGTTCATACAAGAAGGGTGACATTGCACACTTACAGAAGATCTGGAGAAAAATCACTAAATACGTGCAGGGTACTTGGGAGCCAAGTTATGAGGAGAGGCTTGAAAAATTTGGTCTCATGTCATTAGAAACTAGGAGGTTGCGAGGCAACCTTAAGCTCACATGGGACGTGCTAAATGACCAATACCTTATGTCTGAGATGGGTTTAGATTTCAAACAAGTAGTTGTGAACTCTAGGGGACACCCATTACATTTTGTGCATGACAGCTTTATTTTCAATAAACGGGCATATTTCTTTCCCAAAGGATTATTAAGCTCTGGAATTCCTTACCAACTGCAGTGGTTGTCAGTGATTCCAAGATGTCCTGTAAGAACAGATTGGACAGTCTTCCACTTTCAAATCATTCACTTTGCTACTACGGGTAAAGGAACCTTCAATGGGCACTTCCTTTTGCTCCTATTTCCTTCCTTAGTGATATTTAGGATGGTGTTCCTCTTTGACATCCTCCTGCTCTGAAGCAGGAGATGATGAACGCAATACCGATGGCTCTCTGGAGGGCGTAGGGCGAGAGGGTCGAACTGGAGCAACACTCAATGCAGCACCCAATGGTGCAGGCGATGATGGCCTGGGCTATGGAACTAGCTGTTGAATGAGAGATGGTAATAGAGGTAAGTACAGAATTGAGATCGATAACAGGATAGAGAATCTTGTCAACATAGGCATCAACAGAGGGGATGCGAACCTTTGTCCGTCAATGACCCAGTGACTGCAGTGGTAACAGCTGAGCCCGGCACCTGTGGACCTCGAGGCTCAAGAGGTCTCGACGGTGGGGTGGGGGCCAACAGCCCCTCCGCAGCCCTATGATGACTGGGAGATGAATACACCATGGGGGACCTGGTCAGAGCAGAGGCCTGCATGGGGTGAAGTGTCAACAGGACAACCCCAGGGGAAGAAGAAGAACCCAGCAGGGAGCGGGATTGCTGAAAGGGGGGATAGTCCTTAGGCCACTCCTTGTCCTGTTGAGAATGTTTCCCCGAGGATCTGCCATGGGCCTTGGTGGCTAGAGAGCTCAACAAAGACGCTGGCGACTAGGTGCAGCTCCAGAAAAGCCCTGCTCTCCGCTGGCTGCCTATTCCTCCATGAGGAACTTCTGCAGGGCTTTCTTGCATCGGCGCCAGGTAGTGAGACTGAACTTCAGGCACGAAACGCTGGTGAGGATGTTGTGGCTTGGCTCAAGATAGCAGACATAGAGATCTTGTTCAGCAGAAGAGGAGATCCTCTTTCCAAAGTGACAGTGATGGAAAAGGGACGATGAAGGAGTAGTTCTCCACAAATAAAGGACAAAAGAATCACTTTAAAATACAGTGATTCAAAGGTAAAGTAAAAGAAAATACTGAAAGTAAAAATGGCAATCAACATCAGTGACGAGGCTTCCATGGAGTCCGTCTGTGAATGGTCGACGGCTGGAAAGAACTGAGGAGGGAGCGGGGCCGCCTGCTCTTTTATAAGGGTGTGTGACGTCAGAGCCTTATATCCGTGTGGGTGGCCCCTAATAGACTGCTGCAGAAAAAAGCTTCCATAGGATCATGATGCCTGATGGTGAAGTTCCATAGGTGCGACCTGATGAAAGATATCCTCGAGATCTTTTTTTCCAAAGCCCTCTGCCCACTACCTCTGGGAACCAGAGAATGAGAGAGAGAGAGACTGAATCAACCACTGATGAAGCAGGAGGTGCTGAGGGCTGTAAAAGATCGGGAGGAGGGGCCCTGGACTAGATGGGCTGTCCATTGATTTCTTTAAGGTGTTTATTCATGAGCTGGGTAAACTGGATGAACCCCTTTGTAACATATCAGTGAGAGTTTGGAGACAGGTGTTGCTCCCTCCACATGGTCTGCAACCATCACAGTACTGCCTAAGCCAGGAAAGGACCACTCTTTGTGTGCATCCTACCACCCCACATCTCTACTCACAGCAGATTATAAAATCATACTGGGTTATAGCTGCACGGTTGGACCCTGTCCTTTAGGACCTCTTCCACTAGGATCAAGCTGAATTCATAAAGGGCAGTCAGGGCAAAGTCAATGCCTGCAGGACCCTTAACATTATCCACAAATGGTCCAAAACTGCAGTGGGTCATGGGGCAGTGGTGCTGAACTCTGGATGCAGCAAAGGCTTTCGACTGTGTGGAGTGGAGATACATGTATGAAATCTTGCAGCATTTTCAGCTAGGCATGCAATTTATTAGGTGGGTAAGAACCCTATATCATGCCTCGAAGCCCAAATTCTGAGTAATGGGGGCCTGGCTCCTTCTTTCTGCTTGTCTAGAGGTACAAGGCAGGGGTACCCCCTCTCCCCTCTATTGTAAGTATGGGCTATGGAACCCCTGGCTGCAGCAGTTCGTGCCCATAGAGATACATTAGGCTTCCAAGTGAGGAAAGAGTCAGAGCACAAGCTCTCTTTTTCGCACATACATCTTTGTATATCTGCATGATCCCTCCACAGGCCTGTCTGCCCTACACCAACTGTTAAAGGAGTATGCCACTATCTCTGGCCATAAGGTTAACTGGAGTAAAGCGAGTTACTGCACATGGGCAAACTGGGACAGGATGAGCTGAACACCAACTCACTGGGCTTGACTGTCACAGACAGCATGAAATACTTAGGGGACCAGTTGACACGTTCTGCATCTGCATTATATAAGAGTAACTAAGTACCCCTGCTGTCTCCCCCCCCAAAAAAAAAATGCCAGATGGCAGTCGCTTCCTCTGACAGTACCAGGAAGGCTATATGTTATATAAAATAGATTATTTACCTGTAACTGTACCTTTAGGAGTGATACATAGTTCACATCCAAACACAGGTGTTTCCACTGTAAGTGCCGATTTGTTGAACGTCTTCAAGCTAAGCTTCTCCTACCACCCGGGCAGTATGTCCTCCGGCTCCACCCCATGACATCAGATCTTGCATGATGGAAGCAGGGATCCGTGTGCCACTTGCCAGGGGAGACTGTGTGGATAGTGTGTTTGTGCACTGTATAACACTTCTAGAACTATGGTTACTGGTGAGTAACCTATTTTTCTAGGGGTATGGATATGGTTCACTATTCACACACTGGCAGACTTCCAGCAGCTCTCCAGGAGGAGGGGGCAAAGCACACACCCCTACCTGGTGAACACAGACTGGAGAACAGAGTTCCCAAATGCAGCATCTCAACAAGACTCTAGATTGATGCCGTAATGGGAGAGGAGGGTGTGTGCTGACTTCCAGGTGGCAATATTGCAGATCTCCTGGATAGGAATGTCCATGGAAGTGACCACTGAAGCAATGGTATGTCTGGTGGAAAGAACCCTATGCCCTACCGAAGACTCCCTATCAGCCAACCTATAGCAGAGGTCAATACAGGACATAATCCATCTGCCAGTCATCTGCTTTGTTGACAGTCTGCCAGAGGCAGCATCCGTGTATGTGACAAACGGGTGGCAAGCCTCACCTCCAACTCCAGCCATGCCCTCCACATAGTAAGACAGCACCATACTCAAACCCAGAGAATGGAGCCTGCAGTTGGCCTCCGTAGATGGATTGTTAAAATATACTGGAAAGTTCATCACCTCATTAAGGTGGAATTCCAATACACTATTCTGAAGGAACTTGGATGGGGACAAAGGACAACCTTGTCCCTGTGGGAGACCAGATATGGAGAATCCATCCAGAGTACATGAAGCTCACTGATCCTTCTGGCTGCCATGACAGCCACCATGAAGGCCATCTTCCATGACAGGTGTGTCATCGTACATCTGTGCACAGCCTCAAATGGTTTGTCCATAAGCAAAACAAGCACAAGAAATAGGTCCCACGGTGGTGGTGGTTCATGTACTGGAGGAGAAAGGTGGTACAGGCACTTGAAAAAGCACCCAACCACCTTTTCCTGGGTCACCGACATACCAGCCCACATCTGATATGTACAGATAGTTGCCAGGTGTACCCTAAGGGTCGCTGCTCGTAGCCCCTCCTGGGAGAGGGACCAGAAATACCCGGGGATACTAACCACAGGGCAGATAAGGTGATCACGCTCCTTGCAGACACCAAATGTAAAACTGTAGTGCACCAGAGATGGGGGCCCCACAGAAACAAGCCAGCAACACCCAGGCATAGATAGAAGCACAATAGGTACTCCGAGGCCCTTCAGGGCCTATTAGAGATGGGTAGAGGGCAACCAAGTGTTCGGTTTTGGCATTCTACCCACTGTAGTCACCTCAGCAGTTGCCCAGTTTAGCCAGCACATTCTCCAATAGCATCTCAGTTCATCCCAGTATCCCCAGTATGGTGCCCAGTGAGGTGGCCCCTACAGACCCCTAGCGAGCAGGATAATTTCGCTGGGGAGGGAAGATGGCACAGTAATGAGGGCCCCACACATACACAGTAAACTGCTGTCTGCAATTTAACCTTTTTCTCTCTCTCTCTCTTTCTCTTCTTTCGCCAGCAGTTTCCCACCCCAGAGTATGGCACAAGCCAGTGCCAGCATTCTGAATGTCCACCTTGTGCTGCAACGCTGGTTACCCCCATGTTTCTAGGGACTCTGAGTCCCAAATCTGTGAGACTTTTAAAAGGACCAGTGCTGTGGGAATGAAGGAGAACCATGAAGGTTGGAGCAATGGTCAAGTGTATGACAGCTTAGTTTCAATGCAAGAAGTGCAAAGTAATGCACCTGGGAAACAAAAACCCAGGGAAGGGTACTAACAACAACAAAAGTGGAATGAGACCTGGGGATACTCATATCAGATGACCTTAAGGTAGGCAAGCAATGTGAGAGGCAGTAAGGAGGGCTGAGGGGATTCTAGGATGCATAGGAGTCTCATCACCAGTAGAAAGCAGGAAGTTGTTATCCCTCTTTATAGACAACTGTTCGAGACGCTATCTGAGTACTGCGTGAAGTTCTGAAGACCCCATCTCCGCAAGGACATACACAGGATGGAGGCAGTATAGAGAAGAGTAACCAAAATGGTGCAGGGTCTGCACCACAAGCCATATGCAGAGATACCAAGAGAGATTAATATGCATACCCCTTGAGGAAAGGAGGGATATGGGGACATAACAGACACTTTCTAGTACCTCAAGGGAATCAACAAAGTCCAAGAGGGTAGCATATTTCAGAAAAGGATGTGCAAGAACAAGGGGCACAATTTGAAAATAGAGGGAGGATGGCTCAGGGACAACGTGAGAAAGTATTTTTTCATGAAGAGGGTGGTGGATGAATGAAATAGCCTTCCTGAGGAGGTTGTGGGATCCAAAACAGTGAGGGAATTCAAGAATGCATGGGACCAACATAAGGCAATTATACTGGGGGTAGGAGGAGGTAGGCTGCCAGTTATATAGAATCTGCAGCTTATCCAATAGGTAGGAAATGGGCAGACTAGGTGGCTAGCGGTCCTTTTCTGCTGACAAAGTCTATGTTTCTCTGAAGCGCAGTAAGGAACCATCTGAAGTGACTGCTGGTCAGTCTTGTGAGTGGTCTCAAGTGCTGAAGGACAGTTGGGCCTGACCAAGTGGGGTCTGCAGGAAGAGCAGACACAGAACAACTGGATCTAGGAAAAAGAAAAGTGCCTTCCAGTCTCTGCGGACCTCCTTCCCACGAGTTAACAGCTTTGCTTTTTTTTTTCTTTTTGGAGTCCGGCAGCAGTGGTGGGTCATGTGGCAGTGCCCCCCCCCCCCCAAAAGCAGTGGCAGAGTTGGTGATCCTCCTACGGTAAGCAGTCCAGTTGAAGCAGCATCTAGGAGTCAGCGGACATGCGGTGTGGGCTCTGAATAGTCACGTTCGTTATTTTATTTCAAAAGTGAAAGTGGTCCCTCGCTGGCTGCTCAGCAGGCTGCGTGGTGAGCAGTGACGAAAGTGAGAAGGCGAGCGCAACAGAACGAGGCTGCAGCGCGACGGTCACAGCATCAGGCGGAGCAAGGAGATCCTGTCTCCAGCCTCGCCCACATCCAGCTTCTCCAGCTACCTCCCTCAGACAAAGCTTCATACTAAGGTTCAAATTAAGGTATAAGGAGTTGAGAAGACAGTCGGGCCATTAGCACTCCTATTGATTCATCCGTAAGACGACACATTGTTTCCTTCTAATATATAGCTGCCTAATCTGTTTTTGAATTGTTTATTCTGTTAGTTATAATTCCATGGAAGTTTATTCCATGGACTGACATCCTCTGAGTGTAAAAGGCTTTCTCTTATTTGTGTTAAATATATTGGGTCTCAGTTGTTAAGGGTGCCAGTAGTTCTCTTTGGTCATTTATGAATTCCAAATTTAATTAATTTATCAGAAAATCATCATGTGCAATATCACAGCACAAAAGTAAGACCCTCATACTCTTCTGGTTTCTAGTGACATTAGGTTAAGGTTATGTAAGCATTCACTGCAGGGCACACTTTTTATGTTATATAATAACTTTGTTGCCTGTCTTTGAACTCTTTCATTGTGTCAGTAATCCCTCTGGTTATGGGCTCCTATTGCCCAGTACTGGTCTAATATATGACCTATACAACGGCATAATCACCTGTTCACTTCAATTTCTAAAATTTCTTTTATTGTCCATAGTAATCCCTTAGCTTTGGCTATCTGCTTTTCACAATGTGATTTGCAAGTTAGGTCTTTATTACTATCCCAAGTCTCTCTCTCTCCAGAGTTTCTCTCAGGGGTTCCTTCCAGGAAGTATGTAGCTTTTCTGCATCGTTTCCCGGTGCATAACACAACACTTATCCCTATTAAAACTTTTACCCATTTTCTAGCCCATTCGAGTATTTCAGTTAAGTCGTTTTGTAATTTAGCTTTGTCTTCCTCTGAGTTTACAATATTTATGTAGTTTTGTGTCATCAGGTGTTTAGTTAGCCCAACTAGTCATGAGTCTACCCATGTCTGCTATAAATATTTGGAACATAAAGGCCCCAACACCGAGCCCTGAGGTCACCTCCCTTGATTCGAGAAATAACCATTTATACACAGCCACATTCGATCCACTTTATGATTCTATGGTCTAATTGTAAGTTTATGAGTTTCTGAATTAGCACCCTGTGAAGCACTGTATTGAAGATCTTCGAGAAATTCAAATATATGCAGTCCACAGCTTGGCCCATATCCAGTGCCGCTGATATTTTTTCATAGAAGCAGAAGATATTAGTTGTACATGATCTGCCTGTCGTAAACACATGCTGCTCCCAATCTCGTGTTTCCTGCCTCATTAGGATTGTCCCAGGAACTGATGTCAGACTGACAGGTCTGTAGTTTGCACAGTTAGCCATACATCCCTTTTTATGCACTAGCACCACTAGTAGTTAGACAATCTGATGGGACTTTATTTTGTATTGATGATTGCTACAGTGTTTTTAGGGGCTTAGATACACCTGGAGCTAATAGCTTTAACAGTATGGGGGATATATTATCTGGCCCTGCTGAATGTGTATGTTTAAGTAGATTTATTTTGTGTAACCCCTAGGTGGCGCCACCCTATGGGCTACTCCCCCTGCCCGAGTGACTATGCACAGGTTGAGGGGTCTGAGTTCAGTGAACAGGTGCCTCCACCTGGAGGAATGGTATTAGGGTAGCATAGCTGCTTTTGGTATAGCCCTCCGGGATGCTATAACCACCCACCAACCCTTCTAGTGGCCTAAATAATAAAACATTCCATACACCAAATAACAGTAATAATATTCTCACACTCCTTACACTTACCACCAGGGCTGAATACTCTGCAACTGCCCTGGAGACTCCTGGAAAATAAAGCCAGTGATGCAACAACACAATAGTAAGGGTTGTAACCCAACCAATAAGATACACTCTAGCCAGGTTAAACATGAAAACCAACAATCTGGTTTATTTAGGAGGAGTGAACAAGGGTGGGCGAATCTAGCAAATGATTGACACTTCTGATTGAATTCAAATAGATTCAGCATGTACTGTAAGTCCCCTGACACTGTCCCACAACCCTGGGTACCCAGTATGTTAAACAGGCTAGCCTGGAGCGCTGCCCAGGGTAGGCCAAAGGGGTTTCGGGGATGTGGGCTGGCCTCGCTCTTATCTCCATTTTGCACATGGGGACGTGCTGACTTTTTAGCGAAGTCCCCGAGACGCCTCCGCTACCAAGCCCCAAGAAGTCATTTTAGGGCATTTTTTTTATATTACAGAGATAGTTATAACACCAGGCTACTGCTCACCTAACAAACCTCTTGTTAGTTGAGCAGTGGACATAATTTGTTTGAATATACCCTCTGAAACATAAAAATGCCCCAACAGAAACTAATGGAGCTTTCTGCAGAATACTACAGTAAAAGCAGTGCTGGCGCAGGGGCCTGGCTCCATGTATTTGAATGGGACCCCTTGAAATTTTCCGAGGACTCCCACTTTTCGGTTGTGGACCTTTTTTTTTTCCATAGCCAGTCCGGACCCCCAAACAAAAAATCCTACCGAGAGCCAGAGGCCGGTGCTACAGCTGTTGTTGGGGCCCTTAGGAAGGAAAAACAGTTAACGTGCCCACAATCCAAATATTTGTAATCTGGAGCCGGATGGCGCAGTCCACTGCAATAAACCCAGAACAAAGATGATCAGATGATACACTATGATTGCAGCTGCTGTTACAGGAAGCTATCTTGATTTGTACTCACGCTGCCCAGACCAGGATGCAGGACAGGTGAGACTGAAGACCTTGTGGTGATGTGCTGGATTGCCAGGGAAGCAGGGTCTACACGACTCACCTCCTGGTGGTCGCAACCTCTTCAGTGGTGGTGGTGAGCAGGGGGTTGCAGGTCCTTCACCGAGAGCGTCTCTGATTCGTGAGCAGCAGCCTAGGTCGAGATGGCAGAGTCAAGCAGAAATACAGGTTACTCACCTGTAACAGGAGTTCTAGGAATGGTATATGTTGTTCATCCACACTCATTGGCAGTATCCTTGCCGCTTTAAATCTTGCCGGAAGGTCTTCAAGCTTGCTCCTCCCACCCACCCGGGTGGTATAACTCTCGGCTCCGCCCCATGACGCCAGATCTGGCCCGCTGGAAGCTCAGGTTGTGCGTCGAAGCCGGGAGGCGGGAGGAGTGGTGGATGAACAACATATACCATTCCTAGAACTCCTGTTACAGGTGAGTAACCTGTATTTCTAGGGACATGGATATGTTGTTCATCCACACTCATTGGCAGACTCCTAGCAGTTCTCCGGGAGGAGGGAGGCAAGACGCACACCCCATATACTTACTTGGGAAAGAGAGACTGGAGAACCGAGGCCCCAAAACCAGCATCCCGGCGTGACTCAAGGTCGATGTGGTAATGGGTAATGAAGGTGTTTGCTGACTTCCAGGTAGCAGCCCTGCAGATTTCCTGGATAGGGACGCCCCTGGAAGCAGCCATCACAGGCAGTATGGCGGTAGAATGAGCTCTATCCTGGGAGGCCCATGCCCGGCCAACTTATAGCAGAGATCTATGCAGGAGGTTACCCACCTGCTTATCGTCCGCTTGGCTGCAGGTCTGCCAGATGCGGCTTCAGCGTAGGTGACAAACAGCTGGCGAACCTCTCCGAATTTCAGCCGTCGCGCCCTTATAATAAGCGAGCGCCTTCTAGGGTCCAGAGTATGGAGCCTATATTCGGCCTCCGAGGTGTGATTGGGTAGAACACCGCAGAGTCAACACCTGGTTAAGGTGAAACTCCGACACCACCTTCGAAGGAATTTCGGTGGGGCGCAGGACAACCTTGTCCCTGTGGAAGACCAGGTAAGGAGACTCCTATGGAAAGCCCTGGAGCTCTCCCATCCTTCTGGCTGACGGATAGCCACCAAGAAGGCGGTCTTCCACGACAGGTGAGAGAGAGCACACCTGTGCATAGGTTCGAATGGCTTGCCCATGAGCTTTGCCAGTACCAGCAGTAGATCCCACGGAGGTGGGGGTTCCCGACTGAGGGAAATGTGATCAAGGCCTTTGAAAGCGCCAGACCACCTTCTCCTGCCATCGACTGCTTCCCGGCCCGCGCCCGTAAGCAGAGATGGCTGCCAGGTGCACCCTTAGGGTCGCCGACCTAAGCCCTTGACTAGAAAGGGACCATAAATAGTCCAAGATGCTTGCCAAGGAACAGGAGGAAGGGTCCAAGCCCTGTTCTGACACCAAATGGAAAACCTTTTCCATTTGAAGGCATAGCATTTTCTGGTCGACTCTTACGGACGCCTCAACTACATTGAGGACCTCGCCGGAAAGACCCAAGGCCTGGAACTCTAGCAGCCAGGAACCAGGCCGTCAGGTGCAGGGATTGAAGGTCCGATGGAACACCTTCCCTGATTGACTGAGAGCAGGTCCGGCGAGCTGGAAGCTGCCGCGGAGTCCTGGAGCTGAGACTGAGGAGATCTGGTACCTGCACTGGCGGGGCCAGTCTGGGGCTATCAGAATCACCTGCGCCTTGTCCCTCCTTGAGAAGCACCTTGTGGATCAAGGGAAATGGGGAAAGGCGTAAAGAGGCCCGGGGTCCATTGCCTCGAGAAGGCATCCCCTGCAGCGAGCCCCGCTGAGGGGGCGGGCATGGAACAGACTCAGCTTCGCTGCTCTCCATGGAGGCAAACAGGTCCACCTGAGGTGTGCCCCAAAGGGAGAACAGATGCTGTACTACCTCCGCAGGAGAGACCACTTGGATGCAGCCCCTATCCGGCTCAGGGCATCGGCCAGGGTGTTGGAGGCTCCTGCCACGTGAATGGCTAGGAGATCCGCCTCCAGGCTGCGCACGAGTGACCAAATGCGGAGAGCTTCCTTGCATAGAAGCATGGAGCGCGTCCCGCCCTGGCGGTTT
Source organism: Neoceratodus forsteri (assembly GCA_016271365.2). Lineage (NCBI taxonomy): Eukaryota > Metazoa > Chordata > Ceratodontiformes > Ceratodontidae > Neoceratodus > Neoceratodus forsteri. Next base: position 1,009,796,430 of record CM028129.1, on the reverse strand, counting down.
AGATAGTACATGGTCGTGGTATTGTCCGTCTGGACTCGGACCATTTGACCCCGGAGGAACGGAGCAAAGGCGGTGAGAGCTAGGCGGACCGCTCGGAGCTCCAGCAGGTTGATGTGGCATCGGGACTCCCGCGGGGACCAGAGGCCATGAGCCCGTGTTCCCCAGATGGGCACCCCAACCCATCAGAGAGGCATCGGTCGGCAGAGAGACCGCCGGCTCGGGCGGACGTAACGGGATGCCCTCCTGCAAATGATCTGGAACGGTCCACCACTGGAGAGCTGCTCCACATCCCCTGTGTCACCGACACAAGCTGGTCCAAGGATCGCAGCTGCCAGGACCACTGGCTGGCCAGTCCTCACTGAAGGGACGTATGTTCCAGCGGGCCCAACGACCACGCTGGTACAGGCCGCCATGAGACCCAGGAGGCGCAGGAAGTCCCGGCAGGCGCAACTGCCCAACCAGAAATGATCGGGCAAAGGAGGAAAGAACCTGGCCCTGTCCGCCGGAGCCGCTTGGCTCAAGAGAGTCGAGCTGCGCCCGATGAATAGAATCACCTGCTTCGCTCGAGTTCCGACTTGGCCTCGTTGATAAGGAGGCCCAGTTGAGAGCAGACCTGGAGGGCCAGATCTCTGGACCACTCCGCCTCCTTCCTGGAGGGAGCTGCTATCAGCCAGTCGTCCAGGTAAGGGTACACCCGGACCCCTCGGCGCCGCAGGAATGCTGTCACCACTGCCATGCATTTGGTGAAGACCCTGGGAGCTGGAGACAAGCCGAAGGGCATGGCTTGGAACTCGAAGAGGGATCCTTCCGCTCGGAGCGAAGGAATCTCTGGTGAGACGGACGGATAGGGACGTGAAAACGCCCCTGCAAGTCCAGAGAGCAGAACCACACGCCGTGCCCAAGGATGGTATTATCTGAGCCAGAGTGACCATCCTGAAGGTTCGAGACCTTAGGAACTTGTTTAGTCGGTAGGTTGAGAATGGGCGCCAGCCCCGTCTGCTTTCGAACCAGGAAGTACCTGGACACAAACCCTGGGTCTGAAGGAGGTCCACCACCTCTACCACCTCCTTCTGGAGGAGGAGAGTGAGTTCGGCCGACGAGCCAGTGAGGCTGGGGATTCAAGCCCCCGAGGGGCGACGGCTCTGAAGGGTGGTGCCTGCTCGAATTCCAGAGGCAGGCCTCTTCCCACCACCTCCAAGACCCACCTGTCCGTGGTAACAGCGGACCAGGTGGAACGGAAGTGCCGGAGCCGTCCCCCCACGGGGGGACCCAGGGGTAAGGTGACGGGGATGGGGGCGACACCCCTCAGCCCGTCACTGGGCAGGCTTGGAGGAGGGACCGGCCGAGGGACCTCCTGGGCCCTTTCCTCCCTGCCTCCTGTTAGAGGAAGCCGGCGGCTTGGGTTTGGGATGCCAAGGCCGAGCCTGCTGGCCCTGACGTTGCTGGGCCGGGCGCGCCGGGGGCACAGAAGGACGAAAGGGCTTAGGCTGTGGTTTGCGGCCTTTGTCCTTCTGAGCGGAAGAGACCGAGTCCAAGGTGGCATTGGACTTCTCGATCCTCTGCAGGTGACCTTCCACCCCAGGGCCGAAGAGGTCAGTCCCCAAAAAGGGAACATCCGCCAACTTGTGCTGGGTATCCGAAGTAAAGGTGGATATCCTCAGCCAAGCCCGCCGACGATAGCCACTGTGCCGCCACCGATCTGGCACATGAGTCCCCTATATCCAAAGCAGTCTGGAGCTGCTGTTTGGCCACTGCCCTGCCCTGGTCCGCACCTGCTTAACCGTAGTCTGTAGATCGGGGGAAGATGAGGATGACCTCATCCAGGGAGCCCAACAGGCATGAGAAAAATGTGCCATGAGGACGGCCAACTGGCCTGACGAAGGCCGAGAGAGGGCTTAGCGTAGACTTTTCGCCCGGCGTAGTCAATTTCTTGGACTCCTTGTCAGGAGGTTTGTCCACATCCCTGGCGTTGCGGTGCCGCGAAAACGCTGTCGTAACCAACCCTCAGCAGAGGGTGTTCCAGAAACCCGACAAGGAACGTGGGGACCAGATACTTCCTGGCCATCCTGGCCGGGCGCAGGGCAGGAAGCAGGGCGCTGCCAAATCAAGTGCCGGACCCACTATGGCCTCGGCCACCGAAAGGCCTCCGCCTGGAGAATCCCGGGTCCAGAATCTCGTGAGGGGATACCTGGCCTGTTTGAGCGGGTTCGAGCTCCATCCCGGTAGACTCCGAGATGAGCAAGCAGTCCTAGGAAGGACGACGGGCTATCGTCCATTGACTGACCTCCTGAAGACTCCAAGTCCAGTCGCTGAGAAGAAGGAGGAATATCTCGGACTCGGAAGAGTCCTCGAAGAGCTGCCTCTGGCCTGAGCTACCCTTCACCTGCCGAGGTCGGTCGGGAGTGAGGGTAACTGACAGCCGATGGGGTAAACCTCTAGGGCCACGAGAATCCTTGGTCGGAGCCCCAATTGGGTGGCTGTGGAGGCGAGTTCCACCGAATCGGTGGAGCAGCTGGTTTTGGCCAACAACCGGCCTGGGTATAGGCTCCTCGGACAAGTCAGGGGTTGTGTCGCCGTTCGGTGACAGTTACCATATGGCGGGGAAGGCGCCGGTCGGCTTATTCCGGCCAGGAGGAGCTGTTGCAACATAAGGTCCTCGTACGTCCGGCGTAATTTACGCAGAAGCCTCCCCTCATCCGAGGAGGAGGACGAGCGGCGACGCCGCTTACCGCGGTGCCGAGACCGAGACCGCCTATGACGGTGGGAACGGCTGGACCGCGAAGAGGTCCGAGACCGAGACCGAGAGTCCCGGAATTTCCGGGGTCGGTGCGGGGAGGTGTCGGCCGGAACCGGCACTCCCTTCGGCTCGGAAGGTCCATCCGAGGGCTCCGGAACCGGAGGCACAGACGAGCCCACGGGATCCTCAACTCCTCCCGGGGGAACCGGGAAGAGGGGAATCTCGGCTGCTAAAGGCGACAGCCCGTCCAATGGGTCGAGAAAAATCTCGACTTCATCAGTGGGAGTCTCGGTCAACTGACCTGACGGGGACACCGTGAGGCCAGTGGCCGAAGCCGAGCGGTCGACCGAAGCCGACGGACGACGGCCCGGGGAGAGGACCTTTCCGCTCCCAAGAGGCCGACGGAGGGACTTACCCTTGTCCCTCTTTTGGACCGAGAATAAGGTCCAGCAGACGCAGGCCCTTCTCCTTTAGTGGAGAGGGACAGACAAAGCTCCTTAAAGAAGCCGTGTGGAAGAACCCAGAGGCGGGATAAATGCCGCGGCCGAGGAAATCGACCCGCGCCGCCTCCTCTTCGAGGGCGACCATCCTTTCGAGGCTGATCCGTGAAGCCGCCGCCCGACACCGCCAACCGGGCCTCCTGACTTCACCGAGGGAACGCTCGGACGCCCAGTTGCAATCGGGCAGCACGGTTCGAGGACGTGAGGCAGAAAGATGAGCACAGGTCGAAGCCTGCGGTCGTGCTCAAGGCCTAGGCAGTAGACACACGTGGAGTGTGGATCCGTCGAGACATCTTCTGCCGCATGGGCATCTCCGAATCCGGGAGTCGATTTGTCCATCGCAGTCGCGAGGATCAAGACTGAAGTCTTTTGCAAATTTTTATTTTAATCCGCAAACGGAGAAATAGGAATCAGTCGCAACGCAGAGCGTTAGGAGGGAACCTGAGCTTCCAAGCGGTAAGGAAGATCTACGCCATGGGCGGAGCCGAGTTATACCACCCGGTGGGTGGGAGGAGCAAGCTTGAAGACCTTCCGCAAGATTTAAAGCGGCAAGGATACTGCCAATGAGTGTGGATGAACAACATATCCATGTCCCTAGAATAAACAGTTGGATAATGTTCGTTTTGTATGTTGGAAAAGCCTCCAGCGGCATGACATGCAATTTGGCATGGGGAACCAAATTAGTATCCACGGAACACATTCTGCACATCTACAACACTCCACTTTCTTAGCCACAGTTCGGATACATAGAAACATAGAATCTGATGGCAGATAAGGACCACTTGTCCCACCAGTCTCCCATATACCTACCTAATGGATAAGCTGCAGATCCTAGTTAACCAACGACCTTCTTCCTACCCCCATCCACTAGAATTGCCTTATGACTGTCCCATGCATTCTTGAACTCCACCACTGTTTTTGACTCCACAACTTCCTCAGGAAGGCTGTTCCATGCATCCACAACCCTATTCCGTGAAAAAATACTTCCTCACCATACCTCTGAGCCATCCCCACTCTATCTTCAAATTGTGCCCCCTTGTTCTTGCACACCTCTTTTCTGAAAGATGCTGCCCTCTTGGACTTTGTTGAGTCCCTTGAGGTACTTAAAAGTTTCTATCATGTCCACCCCTCCCTCGTTTCCTCGAGGCTATACATATTAAGCTCCTTAAGTCTCTCTTCATATGTCTTCTGGTGCAGACCCTGCACCATTTTAGCTGCCCTCCTCTGGACTGCTGCCATCCTGTCTATGTCTGTGTGGAGACTGGGTCTCCAGAACTGCATGCAGTACTCCAGATGGGGTCTCATCAGCTGTCTGTACAGAGGGATAACAACTTCCTGTTTTCTACTGGTGATGCCTCTCCCTATGCTTCTCAGTATCCCCCAACCCCCCTTACTGCCTTCTCACATTGTTTGCCCACCTTTAGGTCATCTGATATGACTGCCCCAGGTCCCTTTCCATTTTTATTTTGTTAGTATCTCACCCCCCATTGTGTAATCTTCCCCAGGGTTTTTGTTTCCCAGGTGAATTACACTGCACTTCTTAGCACTGAATCTAAGCTGCCATACATTTGACCATTCCTCCAACTTTGCCAAGTCCCTTCTCATCCTTTCCACCCCTACCTTGTGTATCAACTCAGTTGCAGATCTCTGTGTTGTCTGCAGAGAGACATACTTTTCCTTTCAGTTCCTCTGCAATGTCGCTTATAAAGACATTAAAGAGGACCGGTCCTAGTACTGAACCCTGCAATACCCCACTAGTAACCCCCCTTTCTTCAGAGTGGACTCCATTTACTATTATCCTCTATGTCCTGTTCTCCAGCCAATTCTTTACCCGGGCTACCATCTTGGGACCACTCCCAGGCTGGCCAACTTGTATATTAATCTTTTGTGTGGGACTGTGTCAAATGCCTTGCTAAAGTCTAAGTAGGCCATGTACACAGCCCCTCCCTGATCTACTACTTTGGTCACCCAGTCAAAAAATCTATTAGATTCGTCTGACATGACCTTTCCCCCTGTGAATCCATGCTGCCTTGGGTCCTGTGCACCTCTGGCCTCTAGGTACTCAACAATTCTTTCATTCAGAAGTGATTCCATCATTTGCCCAATCACTGAGGTTAAACTAACAAGTCTGTAGTTTCCTGCTTCTGCCCTGCTCCCACTTTTGTGAAGTGGAATAACATCTGCCCTCCTCCAGTCCTCAGGTACCATCCCATCCTCCCAAGATTTGTTAGTCAGAGGGTAGTCAGTGGTGTCACTAGTGCTACACTTAGTTCTTTTAGAATTCTGGGACCATTCCATCAGGCCCCACTGCTTTATCCACCTTCAGTTTTGTGAGTTCTTTCAGACCACTTTCTTCGGTGAATGGGCTGGTATTAACTCCCGTATACAGATTGTGTCTACTGTTTGGTTTAGGTACCTCCCCCTCTTCATTTGTGAATACTGAGCAAAAATATTTGTTTAGTATCTCTGCCTTTTCACAGTCACCATCTGCCCACCCCTTCCCCTTTATTAAGCCTCACTATCCTTCCCTTGGTCTTCCTTCACTCCCAGATTTACCTATAAAAGGTTTTATCCCCCTTCTTAGCTGAGTTGGCTATCTTTTCCTTGGTCTGGGCCTTTGCTGTTCTGACTGCCTTCCCTGCTTTCTTTTGCTTTAACTGACACAATTCTCTGTCCTGCTCTTTCTGTGATTCCTTGTACTTCCTGAATGATTTTTTCTCCCCAACCTTCCTGCCACCTCCTTTGAGAACCACAGTGGTTTCTTACATCATTTTGTTTTGTTCATTTGCTTTACACAAAGGCTTGTTGCCTCTGTGATGGCAGTTTTGATTATTCCCCATTGTTCTTCCACCCTCCTTCCTGCCCATTTGCTAGTGCATTCTTAGCACGCACTCCATTTTGGCAAAGTCAGCCCTCCTGGAGTCCAGTACCTTTGCCTTTGTATGGCTTGACTCTACCGCAGTGTTCATCATGAACCATACTGTTTGATGGTCACCATTTCCCAGATGGCTCCACTTCTAAATCTCAGGATCCTCTCGCCATCTCCATTTGAGAGTACCAGGTCCAAGATTACTCTCTTGAGTGGCTTCCAATACTTGTTGTCCAAGACATGCCCCCTGTAGGGCATCTAGAATTACCCCACTTTTAGAAGTGGCTGCTGCAAATGCACTCCAGTTAACATCTGGCAGATTCAGATCCCCCATCAGCAATATCTCCCCTTTTTCTGCCATTCTAAGGATACTTTCTATCATTTGCCAATTACAGCTTCACTGCGCAAACCTTTCGATCTGAGGCTCTCTACTACCGTCAGACGGGCCATCATTTCTGGAGCAAGTTTTCGGTCCACTTGCAAGTAACAATAACACACTTTCCTCTTCTCGGATACAGGTCTCATCTGCAGTCAGAAAAGTCCAATTTTCCCACACAAGGCGATGATTTAACCTGGAGAATGTGACAGGCTGGACAGCAGAGCCTTCCTGCCAATTCTCCTATTCTCCTACTAGAAGCAGCAGCTCGATGGCTCTAGCTGTTCACTCTTCAACCTCCAACTCTCAAATGACTTCTGCTTCAGGCAGTTCTGGGTATTTCCTCTGAGATCCAAAGGTTAGGTTGGCTAAGAGAACTGTCTGTCACAGGAAGGGCTCCCCTCCAGGTCCATTTAGGTGCCAAACCCTTAAAAACTACAAATGCTACAGAAGTTCAATCCCACAAGACCTCTGGGGACAGTCTCCATTTTAGGTCCCCTGAGGTTCGATTGGTCCAACAATGGATGTCCAGAATCAAGATGGTGGCTCCTATTCAAAAGTTCAAGCTGCAATTTAAAGCAGGTTAGACAAACTCCTCTATCATTATTATTATAGCAGATAATCACCTTCCCAAATAGAGCTCCCTCTGCGCAAGTAGCGACTGTAGAATGGAGCAGAATAAGGGACTGTCTGGCTGGTTGTGAGGCTTAAATCACTCAGACCCAGCCCAGACTGAAATTTTAACACAGCATAGGTACTCTCTTAAAGAGATAGGCACGCAGGCTTTGTAGAGCACTCTCATGCAGACAATTAGAATTACTGCAGACAGGACACCATCCTGACAGTGGGCATTAGGGAGCCCAGGAAGACATTATAGTAAATCCCTATTTGTAGGGGCATTACATTTGTTAGATCATCTTCGGTTAATTCCAGTGTGGACGTGTTGTGTTGTGCAAAGTCAAATGTATAAGGGTCTGCTTTTGAGAATACTGATGCAAAATATGTATTAAACACTTCTCCCATTTCTTTTGGGTCATCAATAAATTTTATTGTCTAGCGATATTGTGGTGAGACCATTGTTGGATTTCCGTAAAGAGTTTACATACCCGCAGAATCCCTTCATGTTATCTTTATTTTGCTTGTTTGCTAAATTGAACTCCATTGTTTGTTTATTCCTTCTGAATTTGGTTTAACATTTTTTTTAGTTTTTTTTTTTTTACATTTGTACCAATTTTCTTCTGTTTTTTCTTTGATGTATGAGTTATAAAGACAGCATTTCTTCACACTGGGAGAGGACAGTGAGTCAGTGGCAGCACCACTAGGCAAGTGCTGACTGTCAGAACAGTTTAATCAAAAAAATATATATATATTTATTGAGAGCATCACATGGCACAAGTGGCAGCGGCCAAGACCATGAGGGGGATGGGCAAGACCCCAGCAAAGAACCACCTAGAGGGAGGAGCAGTGGGCAAGCAGCCCTTATTTTAATTAATAAGAACTGCCCGGAGGGCAAAGCAGTGGGCGAGAGGCCCTTATTCTGAATATGGTGCTCCCAGAGGGCAGAGCAATGAGTGGGATATCCCAGATAGAGAAAACCCAGCCGCAGGTTTTTTGTTTCATTAAACCGTGCCAAGCGGCGCTAAGTGAAGAGGCCAAGGCCACATGTGCTGGCAAGTATCGACTCACCTCAGGACTACCCACAGGGACAAGTGAAAGTCAGCTCCACTGGAGTCAAGTCGAGCCCAGCCAGGCTCCAGTGAAGGGACTGCCTATAGGGCACAATAGTAAGGCTCTATAACAGCCAGTATAGTATGGGTTGGGTAACCTGAAATAACCCACTGGGCACATTAAACACCACTCCACAGGAGCAGATACTTTTGGGTTGGGGCAAACAACTGAAAAACTGTTGAACGTGCACCAACAACCATACAAACTGTTTAAAGTGACAGTGTACTTGTATGACAAACTGCTTATTGAACTGCACTTAAAGTTACAGCGCTTCATTACTGAGACTGCCCTTTTGAGCTATAGGTCAAGTGCTGTACCTTGTTTGCCTAATGAACTACCTGAACTTACGTGGTGCCCCATTTGGCTAACAAACTGCCTGAACAAGTGCTGTGCCCTGTTTACATATGAACTACCAGAACATATGTGGTACCCTATTTGGCTAACAAACTGCCTGAAATGTCAGAAATTCTACCAGTACCACGAGTCAGTAAATTCAGGGCACAGGATATCTTCCTGATGAACAGGTGGTTACAAAGATGGTGTAACAGAGAGGGATTTACCTTCCTACACAATTGGGTGAGGTTCAGTAATCTATCACTTTATGCAAAAGATGGATTACACTTCAATAAACACGACTCGCATCTACTTGGTTCCAAGATCAGAGAAGCGACTGATCATGCTTTAAACTAGTTGCCACAGGGCAAGGGGGAAGGAGGTCTGTTGCTTCAAAAATTAGGAGTACAGTTAAAAATACTGACCGAGCTACCATGGAGAAGGTGTCGAATTGTCTACTGCTTAATGCTAGAAGCCTGATGAACAAAAAAGGATGAGTTAGATCAGATTTTGATTAGGGATAATATTAAAATATGCGCAATTACTGAAAATTAGTAGAACTGCAATGACACCTAAGATAGACATATCTGTGGGTATAATTATTTAAGTAAGGAAAGGGTTAACAGAAGTGGGGAAGGGGTAGCTGTGTGTGTGTGTGTGTGTGTGTGTATATAACAACATTTTGGTAAAGGAGATAGATTGGGAGATGGATATTCTACTGAAGCATATCTGGTTAAAGGCTGCCCCAAAGAATAGTTCAAAAATTATTTTTGGTCTTATATACAGACCCCCATCACAAGATCATATATTAGATGGAGCAATGACTACAATCCTCAATAAAATATTGATCCGGATGAAAATGTAATCTTATTAGATTTCAATATGCCAACAAACAATTGGGAAACTTGTGAGGAACACACAATCTGAACAAGAGTTTCTTGATTCCATCAATAACCTATGCCTCGAACAATATGTAACATCTCCGACCAGGAAAATGAACATTTTAGACATGGTAATTAGTAATATGGGGATAGTATAACTAACTGCACTACTGCAGTCCCACTGGGAAACAGCAACCATACCATGGTAATGTTCTCAATAACAGTGAATACTACAATTTTGACAGGATCAACTAAGGTCAAATGTTTTCAGGGACAAACTTTACTGAAATGCAAAATGACTTAAGGAATGGGACTGAAACAAGACTTTGAAGGATCAATCGCAAAGGAATGTGGCAAATCCTGATGGCTAAAATAGATTACCTGATTGAGAAATATGTTCCAGTTAGGAACACATCTAACAATGTTAAGAACAATCCACCATGGTTTAATAGAAAGTTTAAGAGCTTAATAAAACATCAAGGTAGGGTGTATGCGATAGCAAAGAAATCAAAATCAGTCCAAGCATGGAATGAATATAAAAGTATTGCTCTGGTGTGTAAGAAGACAAAGAAATACTTTGAACATAAGTTGGTCACTGACACAAAGGATAATCATAAGGCTTTTTACATAGTAACATACTGACATAATAGTTGACTGCAAATAAGGACCGCTAGGCTCAACCAGTCTGCCCATATTCCCTGCCTGCATCAGTGGTCGCTGACCCTACTTAGTCATTGGCTTTAGCCTTTCCTACCCACCTCTAGGGTTCCCTTGTGCCTATCCCATGCATGTTTAAATCCCCCCACCGTGCTAGCTCCCACTATGTCCTTGCATCTACCACCATTTCTGTGAAGAAAAACTTCCTCACAGTCCCCTTTATCTTGCCTCCCTCTCTCCAATCTCATATCATGTCCCCTCATCCTTGTACACCTTCTATACCGAAAGATGTTGTTCACTTGCACTTTGTTTATGCCCTTAAGATACTTGAAGGTTTCTATCATATCTCCCCATTCCCACTGCTCTTCCAGTGTATACATATTGAGGTCTTTTAATCTCTCCTCATATGTCTCCTGGTGCAAGCCCTGCACCATATTTTTGCCCTTCTCTGAGTCGCCTCCACCCTGTCTATGTCCTTATGAAGATGCGGCCCCCAGAACTGTACACCATACTCCAGATGAGGCCTCACCAGCAATTTTGTACAGTGACATTACCACCCCTTCTTCTGCTAGTGATACCTACTCCTATGCACCACAACATGCTACCAGCCTCCCATAACCTTGGTACACTGTTTGGACACTTTCAGGTCATCTAAATTATTACCCCAAATCCCTTTCTTCCCTGCTAACCCTCAGCAACTCCCCGATCCGGTAACTCTCCACAGGGTTTCTGCACCCCAGGTGTATGATTTTGCACTTCTTTGCATTAAATTTTAATTGCCATACATTGGACCAGTTTTCCAGCTTTACTAGGTCCCTCCTCATTTCTCAACCCCGAGTGTCTAACCTGTTACAGATCTTACAAATACATAAATCATAAGAGGGGTATCAACGTATTGGTAGGGCCACTGAGGATACAGATTGGTCAATAATTTCTGACAATGCATATAGCCCAGAAATTAAATGACTATTTTAGCTCTGTTTACACTAAAAAATGAGATGGTGTAGTGTTTAGTTTTCAGGAAAGTAATGTACTGCCCATAATTATGGAAGGATATAGAATCTAAGCTACAAAAAATAAATCTCAATAAATCACCGTGTCCGGGTCCTGATGGGGTACACCCTAGGGTGGTCAGGGAGTTAGTGGAAGAGCTGGTTGGGCCTGTTACGAAGATATTTCAGAAATCAATAAACAAGGGACTAGCCGTTAAATCATGGAAGAAAGCAACTGTGATTCCAATTTATAAAAAAGGACAGTAAAAGTTATTGCCCAGTAAGCTTGACATCAATCCTGGGGAAAGTAATAAAGGGGGTATTAAAGGACTGGATTGATGAGTTTATCAAGAGCGTAGGACTGACTGACTTGACGCAGCATGGATTCACTAGAAGCAGATCGTGCCCAACTAATTTGTTGGATTTTTATGACAAGGTTAGTAGAGCACTTGACCAAGGCTAAGTGGATATGATCTTTACCGACTTTTGTTAAGGCCTCTGACGGAGTCCCACACAAACTGTTGGTGCAAACTCTCACTGATGCTGGTTTGAATAAAAGGATAGTAAGTTGCATTGCCTCTTGGCTCATGGACAGAACACAGAAAATCAATATATGGGGAAATTTATCAGCTTAGGCTGATGTCACCAGTAAGGTCCCGCAGGGATCTGTTTTGGGCCCTTGCCGCTTTAATATCAATTTATCATTTATGCTAAGTACTACTGCAGTGTGGTTATCAAAATTTGCAGATGACACTAAAATAGGGTATGTCATGGGCTCATGGAGAGTTTACACGCCAAATTAAATAACCTGGATCAATGGGCATCTAAACACGAACTAGCTCTGAATATTGAGATATGTGGGGTACTTCATCTAGGCAAAAATAACTATAAATAATTATTTGCTACAAGGGTCTACATTAAGAAAGCTAGAAATATAGACCTAGGTATATGTATTTCACACATGGAGTTTAAGAAGCACTGCAATATGATGGTAAAAAAAGCCAACATGGCATTAAACAGCATCAGAAAACATACAGCAAGCAGAAACAGAGATGTTTTGATGCTGCTGTACACTTTTTTGGGTTAGGCTGCACCTGGAATTCAGTGTCCAGTTCTGGTCCCCATACCATAAAATGGAGATAAAGGCACTAGAAAGGGTTCAGCATTGTGCTACTAAACTAATGAAAGAGGTTAAACATTTGAGTTACTTGGATAGATTAGATAAATTAGGCTTATGCACCCTTCAGTATAGAAGATTCAGAGGAGACTTGTGTCTGGTGTATGGGGCCTTTGAGAATGATGATTTATGGGACTGTCTGGGCTTGAAGCTCAAAGATCTTCATTATACAACCTGGTCACATATATTGCAGATCATGGGGGGAAAATGCCACAATAAAAGGAGGGCCAATTGCTTCAGTCAAAGAGTGGTGAACACCTGGAACTCTCCACTGCTTGAGATTGAGGGCAGCAGTGGCATGCACAAGTTCAAAATGAAATTGGACTCATACTGCTTAATGGATAATGTATGTAGGTACGGGGAACTATAAGTTTTGGCAAACTGATATGGGCACAATCTCACTAAGCTCATAAAAAACCTATGAAACTTATGCATTACCCTGTCAGCTATGTACTACCTGAACTTGCGTTGTGCCCCATTTTCCCTGAAGTAACTGCCCTAAATCTATGGTACCTTCAGAGTAACTGCCTTAAACCTATGGTACCCCTTCATGAGACTGCCTAGCCTTTCCTACTACGCAGCACTGAATCACCTCATCACTTGGCACTCCCACGTCAGCTGTAATGCTGTTCAGTACTCTCTGCAACTACCTACAGCCTGCCTAAGTGTCATTTTGACCAAAGACTGCATTCTGCCTGTGATACCACCTCCTTGGATGACAACTGGGGGCAGTCAACCCAGCTAGAATTAGGGTGACAGGACAGACCACATTTACTACTCCACCAAGCAACACCCCTAACCCATTATGTAGTAAAGGAAGCTTAAGAGGACATAACCCATTCGCTGCTCTACCAAGCTACATCCTTACCCTATTAAGTAGTAAAGGAAGCTTAGAAGCTGATCAGGGTCACTAAAGAGAGCCTCCATCATACAGTGGGGTGGGTTTTTCTCTTTCAGGATCAGCATCCAGTGCCATCATCTGAAGAGCTGTATCCAGAATCATTGTCCAAAGATCAGCAATCTGGACCATTGTCCAAAGACCAGTTTCTCTGCTTAAATTGAAGTTCTTCTTGTCCTGGAAGCCCAAGAGAGGGTTTGTGCCAAAGAATTTGCCTCAAGTTCCACGTCTTCTGTTCCTGTCTTGGTAGCCCACAGGAGGGTTTATGCCAAAAAGTCATCTTCTAGATGCACTTCTGTTTCTCTTGTTCTGGCAGCCCAAGAGGTGGGTGGGGGGAGCATTTGCTGATGAACCTACAGGCTGTTTACAATACCTCTCCTAACTCCCAATGGCCTAACCGAGGCTCTTCATTGATGTATCATTGTTGCAACCAGTGCCCCTTATTGGTCCAAGTCCCCGTCCAGGTCATAGTTCTCAGCGAAATTTCTCTCAACATCCTAACATAGACTTCAAAGTGATTTGACAATCCATTCTGAATTAATGCACTGAAAGTAACAAATGTTTATATGTAAAAGCATAGGCAAGCACTGGTTGACCAAGTAGTAATGATACCGTAGGCAATCGGAGCTGCAGTAAAGTAACAGTACTTAACTAAGTAAAAGTGCACCTTTTAGCTTTATTTATTGATTACCCACCTATTTATTGCATATATATATATATATATATATATATATATATATATATATATATTTATTGCCTTGCATATCCTTATTGCTGCTGTTGTCGAATACCTGCCTCTGTGTCCACTGCCATCCTTCCTGCTAAATAAAGTACTTGCTTCGTAGGATCTCCAAGTATGATTCCTGCCTCTCCTTGCCAGGTACCTCCATTCTCCCATCTAGGAACCTACAGTGTCCTTTCCCCACAATACCTGCTTGAGGTGGCACTCATGCCCGTGCGGAAGACTTAGTTCCTTCTTCACAACCTGACTCACCTGGGCAATAAAACCTCCTTTATTTAAAGGCATAGAACCGGTGAGTAGATTCTTTTCGGAAGGCATCTAAAACGTGGAGCACATCTTCCAAAAGACCCAAAGCCTGGAACTCTAGCCACTTATGAACCAGGCTGAGAGGTGCAGGGACTGAAGGTTCAGGTGCAGGACCTTCTCCTGTTGTCTGGTCAGCAGGTCTGGGCAAAGAGGCAAATAATCATGGAAGCCTTTTGCGGAGGCTGAGGAGATTCAGGTACCAGAACTGCTGAGGCCAGTCTGGGGCTATTGGGATCATCCGCACCTTGTCCTTCTGTGCCTTTATCACCACCTTGTGGAGCGGGGGGAAAGGAGGAAAAGTGTACATGAGGCCAGGGGTCTAGGGCACTGCGAAGATATCCCCCCATCAATGTCCCAGATTGTGGGTGGTGGGCACAAAACAGCCTCAGTTTTGTGTTCTGCCAAGAGGCAAACAGGTCCACCAGAGTGTTGTCGAGGCATAGGTCAGGAAACATAGGAAAACCAGGAGCAGTTGTAGAATTCACCAAAAATATTTATTTACAGTAGCAGTAACATAAAAAAAAATAAACTTGTTCAGTATAACTGTACAAAGGCAAAATAAAATTTTCCTTCAGTCTCTGTGTCCCTTTCTCTCTTCTGCAGTTGCAGCTTAGCTCCTTTATAAGTCCTTTCAATCCCCATTCTTAGCAAGCATCCTGTTTTTGTAAGTATTAGGAAGGAACTGCTAGAACACAGTGTTCTTGCTGAGGCCCCTTTGGTACAGCTTTTGCAAAAGGCTCAAAGATTTGCACTAAGGTAACCTCTAGTTTCCAACAGCTTTTTGCAGTCATCTCAAATTATAAATATAAATAGTATTACAGTTGAAATGTACATTTTCTAAACAAGAGATCCCAACATCAGTTAACATTTCCATATACTGATTTGCATATATTTTTATATTAGCAGATATGCAAGGGGAGGAAAAACAGACAGCAAGAGAGGACTGAGAGACAGTGAGAGGCAAAGGACTGCAAGATTGTCGGGTTGATCAAGTCCGAGGTCTCTCAGGAAAATATGGTTGTGCAACCGGACAGACAGATAGGAAAGGACAGATCCTTGCATTTTAAACACTTTCTCTAACAACTGGGACAAGGTCCTATTCCACCCTGTCACACAGAGGTGTGCCCCACAGGGAGAACAGGTGGGTCACCACCTCCTGATGTAGGGACAACTCATGCGATGTCTCTCCCACCCGAGTGAGAACATCTGCCAGCTGACTGTCTGCTATGGCAACATGAGTCTCTCGGAGATATGCAACTAAACTGCGCATGAGAGTCCAGGTGCGAAGCGCCTCCTGACACAAGGGAAGAGAGTGCATACCACCCTGCCTGTTTAGGTAAAACATGGTTGTGGTGTTGCCCGTCTGGACTTGCACGATTTGACCTCCTGACCAAAGGAACAGATTCTGTCAGAGCTGGTCACACTGCACGGAGGTCCACCAGGCTGATGTGGTGACAGGACTTCCTGGGTCACCAGAACCCGTGGATCCTGTGGTCTCCCAGGTGCACTTCCCACCCCACCAGAGATGTGTCCATGGGAGTGACAGTTGGTTCTGGGCAGACAAACAAGACTCCTTCCTCCAGATGCAAAACTGGAGACCTGGGTTTGAATCCCACAGCCCCCACTTGCATACTGTGTGACCCTGAGCAAGTCATTTAACTTCCTTGTGCTCCAAGGTTGCACCTGTAAACAAGCTTTCAGTTTAGTGTCTCTCTTCTGGTAAAACAAAGGTTTTAAAAAAAAAAAAAAAAGAAAAGATGTTCTGGGACTAACCACCACTGGATGGCTTTCCACAATGACTGGGTCACTATGGCTGGTTGGTCCAGGTGTCCTAAGTGCTGAGACCACTGACAGCCCAACTTCCACTGCAGGTGCCACATCTGCCAGCAGGCCCATTGGACCACACTTGTGCAGAACACTATGTACCCGAGCTGTCATAGGAAGTCAGGGCAGGTCACAAGCACCCAACCTAAAACAATCGGACAAAGGATGTAAGATCCAGTGCTCGGACCGCAGGGAGTCTAGTTTTGTCCTAATGAAATGGATCACCTGCGAGGGAATCAGTTTGAACTTGGTCACGTTGACCAAGAGGCCTAAGTCACTGCAGTGGAGGGCCAGAACCCTGGACTGCTCCACAGCCTCCTTGAACAGCCCAGCAATCAGTCAGTCATCGAGGTAGAGGGTATATCCTGATGCCCTTTCACCACAGAAAGGCTGCCACCACTGTCATGCACTTGGTGAAGACTCTGGGTGCAGAAAAGAGGCCAAAGGGCATAACCTGAAACTGACAGAGAACCCCTTCTGTGCAGAACCAGAGGTATCGCCAGTGGAATGAATGAACTGAGATGCAGAAGAACACATCCTGGAGGGCCCAGGAGCAGAACCACATGCTCTGCTCCAAGGGTGGTATCATGTGGTTCGCAGTGATTATCCAAAACTTGCACTTCCGCATGTACTGATTGAGACTGTGTAGATCCAGTATGGGGCACCAGCCCCCCATCCGTTTCAGGACCAGGGAGTACATAGTCATGTACCCCTGACTTGCCAGGGCACCAGGGACATTGGCTGTAGCCCCTTTCAGAAGAAGCTGAGCAACATCCTCCAAAGGGCGGGCATCATGTGTTGCAACACCGAGGACTCCTAAAAAGCGTACGATCGGTAAGGCGGGAGAGCCTCAAAGTCTAGAGGCAGCCCTCTACCTAGCACTGAGAACCCACTTGTTTGTAGTAATGATGGACTAGTCAGGGACTGGAAAGGCTGGAGGTAGACATCTCCTGACCTTCACTGGGCAGCTCTGGTGCGCACACTGGCCACTGGAGCTGGAGAGGCACCACTTCCCCAACACCTGCATCTTTTGGGCCACTGGGCAGAAAACTTGGCCTTGGGGTGCCAGGTTTGGTATTGCCCCCACTAGAGCTGCTGCTGCTGAGGCAACTGTGGCTGAAAGGACTGAAACTGAAAGATCATCTTTTTCAGTTTCTGGGCCTTCGGCAATATCTGGGACAAAGCCACAGAGTCCAGGGTGGGGCTGGACTTCTCAATTCTTGTGAGATGTCCTTCCACCCCGGACCAAAGAGGTCAGTGCCCAGAAAGGGGACATCGGCCTGCTTGTGTCAACTGTCTGCTGCAGAGGTGGACAGACTCAGTCAGGCCATGTGATGTATCACGATGGCCACTGCCATGGCATGGGCACAGGAGTCACCCATGTCTAAGCCCATCTGAAGCTAGTATTTAGCCAGCACTTGACCATGGTCTCTGCGGCTGCTTGTTAGCTGATAGGTGAGGGAAGATATTATCAAGCACTCTCAGCAGGGAGTAAGCAAAGCTTATTTATCTATTTAAAAGTTTCACCAGGAGGGCATACTGAGCGGATTAGAGCTCATTTCCAGATGCATTTGGGGGGATGGGGGAAGAAGGGTATGTACAATGGTTACAGCATATAGCCCATAGTTTATACAATAATAAACACAAATTGTTGTAAATACAACTGTATACAGAATAGCTAGCAGCGGAGGTGGGCAAGCAGAAAACAAGTAACGATAGCAGAAATGGAAAATATAAGCAGGAGGGGTGTACAATAAAGGGGAGTTGGGGGTAGCTACAGTTATAGCACATGGTGTAGATCATGTCATGCAGTCCAACAGATGAGGTAGCATAGACCTTCCTGTCGACATTGTCAAGCTTTTTTGACTCCTTATTGGGAGGCTTGTCTACATCCTCGTGGTTGCCAGACTTTTGGAAAGCAGAGTCCAAGACCAGACCCTCGGCCAAGGGATGGTCCGAGAATCAAGAAAAAGAGACAACAGGGAGCATGTACTTCAGACCATATGGGCACAGGGTGCCAGACAGGATACTGGATGCTGCCAAAGCTCCAGAGCGTGCCCCAAAATGGCCTCAGCCATAGGAAAGATGACCACAAGGACTTGTTCTTATCAAAGATGTCTGTGAAAGAGTGTTTAGCCCTTTTCTTAACAGGCTCCAGGAGGGCAGACACAGACTCTAAAATTAGCCGAGTAAGGGCTTGACTGACATCAGCCCATGATCACTAGTCAACTCCTCGACCAGATGCGGTTGAAGGTATGCATCTTTGACGACTGCTTGGATGAGCCATCCGAGTCATCTGAGGGCTCCTCAAAAACAGCCCTCGACTGTTTGCCACCATGGACCACCCAAGAGTCATGTGACTGATTGATTTGCACCTACAGCCAGCCTCGCAAGCCAGACACTGCATGGAAGTCCTTAGTCAGGGCTCTCACCAAAGGCTGCAGTGGAGGCAGCTCCACCCGGCATGGTGAGAAGACAGGTGTTGGGGCAACTGTCTTGGAGGGACCAGCGTGGGCTTGACTGGTGCCAGTCAGATGACCATACAGGGGTCTGGGGTAGGGCCTCATCCTGCTCCACCATTGCCCACTGCTGACAGAGAAGTAGCACCGGTGCCGCCTCTGCCGGCACAGTGCACGACTTACCACTGTGATGCGGGTGACCCGGGTTCGGAAGCAGACTCGGGATGCTTGAGAGCCATCCGGGGCAGAGGTGGATTGAGCATCGATGGCACACTCTCTACCTCCAAGGGGGGTAGAGTGTCTCCAGTCTCGGGCTCCCGGGTAACCATGGGATGCACCGGCACTGAAGCACCAGCTAGTGCTAACCTGGGAGGGCGTGTCGGACACATGGTGTAGCTATGCCACGGCGTCCACTTGACACGCTCCCTGAAACACCAAATAACGTTAAAAATCCTCCCCAGTGAGCCCACTGACGCACCCATCCCGTGGTGGACCTGGGTCCCCATCGCAACAGAGACCTAGATACGATGGGGCTAATGGGGACAGCTCTGGGGGCTCCACCCTTCGCACTATGGCAGGGATCCCGATGTTTGCCCGTGGAGGTGGGGGGACAAAGGGATGGCCGCCGGTCCCAAAAAGCATAAAAAAAAATAGCACCACTGCACGTGACAGTGGAGCTTCTCCTTGTCTGAGGACAAGGAAGTTGAGGAACATCAATGGCAACACCTCCTAGTCGAGTGACACCAAGAGCACGTGCAGTGCCTCAACCTGGAGCTCAACATTGACCACTGATCTAAGGGCCAATGCGAGAAGCCATTGAGGCTGCAGTGTAGATGACGTGTACCAGCTTCAGTGGAACGACCCCTGGTGGAGGCTGTTCCGGAGTGCAGCCTGTCAAGGACAGACTGGTCAGCATTCTCCTGAGTGAGGACCAGAAACACTGGAATCTTGGAGATCGATTTCTCATCGGCCTCCTCTGACAAGTGGTCGACAGGGTTGAAAAAATCTTGACTGCCTGATCGGCCCGTGTCAAGGTCGACAAGCCCAATGGAACACTGTAGAACTTGCTTGCAACCTGGCCATCAATCAAGGAAGGCTTGACTCGCATTGATCAGTCAGGGAGTGGAGGGATCAGGAGAAGAATGATCTCTCCCAGTCCCATGACCGGCGCCGACGGAATTTGTGTTTCTTACTGTGACAGGCAGGGCTCTCCCAGAATGCCTGGAGGGCCTGACACATCTGCCAGAATTCACTGGTAAAGGATGCCCCAATGCTGGCCCCAGCCAAGAGCAATGTCAAGGCTGATGATGTGCCTGCCACAGCATTGGCCACTGCCTCTTCCATGGGTGCAAGTCGGGCTGCTGACCACACCACAGCGGATGCCTTCCTGCAGCCTTTAAGCCGTATTTTCAGGTCCCGATCAACCGGCCAGCTGAGAAGAACCCGGGCTGCGTAATCCTCCAATGAAGAAGGGAGCGTCATCTGGCATAGGCCACAGGAGCAGAAAATCGAGGAATTATACATTACCAAAGAAATTCTTTGAAAAAGCAATAAAATCACCAATGGTGCACTTTAGGGCCTACAATGCATGGAGCTGCTAAGGAGCAGACTAAACTCTTCCAGCAGAAATGAAGATCTAATATCACGGGGCAGAACAAGAGGATATACCACTCGTGGTGGAAGGAGCTTAGCTTAAAGACATTCTGACAAAACAGCACTTCCAGTGAAACTGCCAATGTGTGTATAGAGAACTATAGCCACACCCCTAGAAATGTGTGTTTTACCCAAAGGTTTGTATCTGTTTCAGACCCTACCAATCATTGTTCCCACTTCTTTCTTTAAAGCGGACTCCCTAACCACAATTTTATTTGGCACGGCAAGCAGAGTAACAGTTGCCATCCTGCAGCTTCCAATTAAAATGGGGAGGAAGGGGGGTTCCTTTACCACATTTCAAGTATTATTATTGTGCAGCCAAGTTGACCTTCCTCCCATTAGGCAGCAACATAGATAACATAGTTGCAGTTGGAGGAAGCTGAATTAGGTTCTACACAGGTTCCTGCATGAAAAGGGGATGAAACTCTCCTTTAAGGAATTACGTTTGAGCACACCGAAGCTCGTGTTGCTCCTCCTGCTGCTGTTGGGTAACATTCATCCAAACCCAGGCCCAAACTCCGCCAGGGTTTACTACCAGAACAAGCCCTCAGGTGCTCTTTCAATCATATCTCTTAGCATTTGCAGTTTACTCCCCAAGCTTGATGCACTGCAAATCTTTACTAGCCAACATAACCCAGATATCTTGGCAGTTGTAGAAACCTGGCTTACACCCTCGGTCCCTGACCAGGCAATCACCCTTCCTGGGTACAATGTCTTCTGGCTAGATCGAATGTCTAAAAGATGTGGTGGATGTGCATTGTACCTTAATGATACTCTCCTGGGACACCCCATTGATATTGCTCTCCAGACTACTACTGCTCAGATTCTTCCCATCAGAATCTTATTAGGTGCTCACAATAAAGCCCTCACATTTGTTACTGTATATGTCCCACCAAAAGAACAAAAAAATGGTCTAACCGCTGTATTGGATTTCATCAGGTCACAACCACCTGACTCTGAATCTATCCTTCTAGGTGATATTAATGTAAACTGGCTTGCGGCTGAGGCAGTGGCACAAAAGGACTCCATTGTAACGGCCAACCTTACCTAGATGGTCGACTCCCCAACCAGAACAAAACTACAAAACTGGCACCAGCACCCTCCTGGAGTGGATCCTTGCCAGCCACCCTACTCGGATCACGAGCACCTCAGTCCTCCCTGACTCACTCAGTGACCATTCCCATGTCAGCTGTATATGGTCTAACAAATTTAGTAACACCCCCCCCCCAAAATCATCACCAGTAGTGTGTTACCTCATGGTCAGTTAACACACCTTAAATCTCACCTCTTTCTACAGGACTGGTCACCAATTTTTTTTATTTATTTATTTTTTTTATGTAATGCTTTTTGCCACCTGTTGCGGCACACTAATGGCTTGGGGCATCTAGCTGCCGGTTCTGCCCTCCTGGAGAACTGGGTAGCTTAGACTGCACCCAGGAAGATCCAGGACGGCCGTCTTGCCATCCTGCTGGAGGGCTTCCTCTCTGCCTCAGCCAGCCAGGACAGCCCCGGACCCTCCCTGAAAGGATTCCATCGAAGTCCTCTAGGTGGCTCGGAGCGTGGCCATCAAGCTGCAGTCGGCGCCCAGCCATTTTCCTCCGATTGGTCCCTGAACGCGGATGCAGTGACGCCTGGGCACCGCGTGCCGACGCCCCGGCCGCTCCCTCCAGATCACTAACACCTGTAGTGCCCCGAGCATCCCCAGGAGCAGCTACAGCCGCGGCCAAGATTCCCCAGCCCACCCAGAGAGGACGGCGGTCTATGGATGCTCAGTCAGTCCTCCCCTGCCCCAAGCCCCCGGCGGCCCCAGGCTCGTCTCCAACTCTGGTGCACGCGCATGCGTGAGTGTGGCGCCCAGCGCCTAACCCTCAGCGCCACCGGGCCGGCGGCCTGGTCACCAATTTTTTATGCAACCGATGTTGATACTGCACTGCACCATTTCATCAACACCTTTAACGAGGCCTGCAACAAATAGGCTCCTTTTAAAAAGCGTAAAGTTAAAGCACTCTGTAACCCATGGCTCTCGGGCGACCTCCTAAGGCAACTAAAATCAAGGGACCACCTTTGGGAACTGGCTAGGACCACCGGTAAGCAAGCTAACAACCAAAACTACAAAAGTGCATGGAATGACGGCATCAAATCTATTCGGCAAAATAAATCTGCCTACTTCAAGAATGCCCTCACTAACACCTGGGGTAATGGGAGAGATTTCTGGAACAACATTAAAGAAGTCACTGGGAAGAAGTCCAAATCCCCTCCTTCTGTGCTCAACATAATTGGGTGTACTACACTCGACCCGAAAATCATTGCGAACACCTTCAACACCGCGTTCACTGACCTCAGCAGTGTTCTTCCCCCTGATTTTTTCAAAGAAGATGATGATGCTCTCATGTCCCCAAACTCCACTGCCTCTGCTAGTCACCCGCCCTTCTATTTTAAAGCGGTCAAGATGCATCAAGTTCGCAAGTATGTCACCAAAGCCATTAGCAAATCCAGATCAAGCAATGATACACTTGACCTCAAGCTGCTGTCCCTCACTCTAGAAGAGGTACTTGGGCCTTTGACCAGGATTTTTAACCTCTCTCTTAGCCTTAGCCAGTTCCCTGACAAATGGAAATCTGCCACCATTACCCCGATCCACAAAAGTGGTGACAAGACTGCCCATGGGAACTTCCGCCCAATCTCCATACTACCTCCCCTCTAAAGGCCCTGGAACGTATTGTAGCAGACCAGCTTACTGACTTTCTGGACAAGTACAACATGGCTTCAGAAAAGGTCATAGCACCTCTTCTGCCCTACTGGAATTCACCGGTGCCATCCACAGCTCACTGGATAACGGTCAGCTAACTGGATCTTATCTTTATCAATTTGACCAAGGCCTTTGATACTATCCAACACTGCCTCCTGCTTGTCCAGCTTCAGAATGTTGGGCTCTCCCCAGACTCAAGTTACCTGGTTTAAAAGCTACCTTGAGACCCGGACACAATGAGTTAAAATTGTGGATGTGCTTTCTGATCCCAAACCGGTCTGCTCAGGAGTTCCCCAGGGATCTATCCTGGGCCCTCTCCTTTTCAGCTTGTTCCTGAACACACTACCGTATTCCTGTCCAGAACAAATCATACTGTACACTGATGATGCGGTAATCCTAGCCTCCCACCAGGATCCGAAACTGCTGCAAGACAACCTCCAGCTGGGTTTTACTTCGGTTCAGAACTGGTTTATAAAGCACAAACTGATCCTAAATCAGAAAACAAACAAGGCCATGATTTTCAGCAGCTCCCATGACAAACATAAGCAGCATCACCTCTCCACTAAAACCAAGCAAGGAGTCGCTCTAGAACAGGTCCAAACCTTCAAATACCTTGGGATCACCCTGGACTCATCTCGCCTACGCTGCCCACATTAATAATGTAGCCAAAGCTGCTAATACCCGGCTGGGCCTACTGTTCCGTCACAAGAAAAAATCTAACCCCCGAAGTCTTGTCAGTCGCCATCCAGAGCTCTATCATTACCAGTATTGACTATGGACTTATCAGTTATGGCTCCGCCACCGCTACCGCTCTCATACGTGTATCTAACCTCCCTCAACAAGGCATGTCGGCTCATCACGGGATCCCAATGTCTCACTCATACATGTGACCTCTATACTCAAACTGGGTGGTTGCAACTCGCCAATTGAATAAAATATCAAACTTGTATAGTTGCGAAGAAAATAATGATGGGCCTTGCACCTCCTGGTGTCTGTACTCTCTTACAACCCAGAAACTATACCCACAACACCAGGGGGTCTAAACCACAGCTTCTGCAAATCCCCCAGTGTCGCACAACACAAGGTCAAAGATCCTTTGCTTATAGGGCACCCAACTGGTTAGACGGACTTTGCAGTGACATCTCTGCCATACACTCGCTTGGTGCTTTTAAGTCGAGGCTCCGCCGCTCTCTCATTGCCTCCAGCTCCTGTGACTGTCTTGACTAAGCAGACCTCCCACCCTGGTTCCTTTGCTGCAGCTGCTCTGGTGTGCCTCCACATTTTTAGCACTTTGCCAACACCCCTGCCCCGCCGATGCACTTCCCCTGTCTGTCTCTGACAATGCCCCTTGGCTGCTCTACTCCCACCCTGCTTCCACACTCCCCACTCTCTTCCCCCCCCATACTCCTACCTCTTCCCTCTCCGACCTCTTCTCCTGCTACTGCCTCCCTTTTTGCTCCCGTACCACCTCACACTTAGTGCTCCCTTCCACCGCACCCTTCTTTTATCGTGTCTGTTTACTTCCCCCTATCTCTAGTGTTACACATATTCCCTGTAACTACATATTTTAGACTATTACCATTATTCAATGTTTATACTGTCATCATGCTATCATGTTGTATTCACTGACGTGGAACCTTTGTAAAAGAGCCTCGGCTCAAAGGTATTTGTAATCCTAGACTTAAATAAATAAGGGATATACAATGGTGAGCTGTCAGATAAATGATTTATCTACACAAGTGCTGTTTGACGCGGGTAACCTCACAAGTGGCGTAAGCCACAAGTGAGATGTCCGAGGTCAAACAGCACGAGTGTAGATAAATCATTTATCTGACAGCTCACCATTGTATATTTCATTTATGCAGTAGGGATGCTTTCTGTCACTGCAAGGACATTTGCTTTTGATTGTTTATCTTTTTTTGGATAGGTCTGTCAAAAAAGTGAACAAAAAATTGCATTTTCTGCTCTTTTTTGCTAATTATAAAAAATCTATACGGTATCTATAAATGAAATACCACTCATTTTGTAGATAATTTTGTGCTGCACAACTTTCATGCTCACAGCACTATGCTGTCTTTTTTCATTTTAAAGTTATTTGCATTTGAATATAGTTAGTACTGGTACTGAGGCTGAACATTCTAAATGAGTTCCAGAGTGATTGTGACTTATCTACTATGTATATAAATCTGCGATTATGCGTCTACTATGTAACATATGTAAATGTAACATTTTGAATTTATCTCGTAGTTCAGATTTATCACATAGGATTTATGTCCGCGCCTATTGCATAAAAATAAACAAACACTGTCAAGGGCTGTTATCCTCAGTCCTCTCTGCCAAACCTATTCTGGGTCTCTCTAACCTCTTCACTAATAACACTGTGTGGGTCTGGAATGGTGTCCATGGGATTGTTCAGGAAGTTACACACTAAATCCCTATCAGTGTCACTTGTGAAAATTTGCCTTATATTTTTCCTAAAGATTTGTACTTGCCTTAAGAATTTTGAATATGTAATTTTATATTCGGTATAACTATGCATTTGTCTCTGAAAGGTCACCATTGTGAATGAGCTTATGCTCAACGGTTAAACCTTAAATAAAAACAAACAATTATTGATCGCCACCAATATATTTCACCACAAGCTGAAATCATCTCTACTGTTTTTTTTTTTTTTGCAACAGGCTTTTCTGAGATGGGCTGCGTTCTTTCTTAGACCTAGAACCACACTATGGCATCCAGACAGGTGATTTTTTTTCTGAATTCCTGTAAGCCAGACACTGGAATTGTTGGGGGGGTGGAGGAGTAGGTAATTTGTCTCCTGTAGAGCACATAGTGTATATAAACAGCCTCCTAGCATTAGGCCCTTGATGGCCAAGTATACCCTGCTACTGGGTGGTACCCCATCCTCCACAGGAGACCGCCTCTCCAGATAGAGCTAGGACTTGGATGTAGAAATCACTCCAAATGTCTGGAAGGCAGCTGTAAAGCATCTCAACACATGTGCAAGAAGTAATCAACTCAGACAGGTACAACTGAACTTTAGATATTGCACCTACCCAACACTGACCAAAATGTACCAGTTTGACCCCCCAAATACCCCCCTGTGCCCAAAATGTGAGGTTGAGGAGGGAGATTTTGCACAGATGACTGACACATGCCAAAAGAATTGGGACCTTTTGGGCAGAAGTGCAGCAAATCATAGAAAGAGTGTTTTGGTATCCAATATCCAAAACCCCAGCAGAGCTACTTCTGGGTGCTGATGAAGGTAATTTGCATCTGGGGAGGGTACAAAAGTTATGGAACTTAGCCCTAATCAATGCCCGAAAAACAATCTCACAAACCTGGCTTGCCTGGGATACCCCCACCACTGCTCACTGGAGTAATAACCTATACAGTTGCCAGAAAATACAGCTCATTCAGTATAATGCTAATGGCACTGCAGAAGCCTTTGTGGAAATATGGGGCTCCCTATCCCTAGCAACAGAGGGAGAGATTTTCCCAACGCAGGCTACTATTGAGTAATCTCCTTTTGTATTCATAGTATGCAGTGGCAAAAAAATGTATAATTCTAGAATATACCATGTGCCGGGTTGTTTACCTTCACTGCTTAACTTATTTTTTTAGCTGCTGACATTAACTTTTTAAAGATCCTAAAGCTTGCTGACTCATGTATATGCTTCAACTGTTTTATATTACTGTATGAACTTTGTCTTACCTGTACCAATATACTCTTTATCTCAACAAAACTAATTTTACAAAAGAAAAAAAAAAATGTCTAAATCCAGCCCTGATGGGTTGGATCCTAAACTTCACTTCTCGACACCTGCTATTTGACCCCCCCCCCCCACTCACCTCAACTTCTCTTTCTCCCTCTGTGCTGTTCCTCTGTCATTTCTCCCTCTTCACATAGGGGGTGACCACTTTTCCCCTGGCAACTTTCATCCTGTTGACCTCCTCTCCCCTTGCAAAGCTGCAAGAGAAATCTGTTTACTCTAGGCTTGCTGACTTCCTCTCTTTATACAACTTCTCCCCCTTTCCAGCCTGGTTTTCAAAAGCACCACTCTATTGTCTTACTGTCTCTTCCCTGCTGCATGTCAATGACTTCATCTTCACTGGTATGGATCAAAGGCACATCACAGTAGCCATTTGCATTGATCTGGCCAAAGCTTTTGACTCGGTGACCTATCCCCACTCCTCCTGGACAAGCTGAGCAATGCCGGACTCTCAGCTCCCACTGTTGAATGGTTCTGTTCCCACCTTACGGGCCTTTAACAGTCAGTACAGATAGGAGGCATCCTGTCATCTCCCTTCCCCATCTAGGCTGAGCTCCCACAGGGCTCCATCCTGGGTCCTATTTTTTCTACTTTCCTGAATGACCTCTCCACGGCCGTAGGGGCAGAAGGTTTGCTCCAGCAAGACTTCCACAACGTACTGCACTGGTTCCACTCCAACCAACTCCAGGTAATACACTAAGTGCCCATGACCTTCGGCACCAGCCAGAAACAGACCAGGCTCTCCCCCTTCCCCATTTCCTCCACCTTAGATGGCCTTCCCTTGAAGTCGGTTCTTCCTTCAAGTATTTCAGTGTGTGGCTAGATAGTAAGCTTAACTTCTCCATCCATACAGATGCCATCCACTCCAGCTCCGCACCAAACTTGATGCCTTGTACTGCAATAAAGACAGCAAGTCTCCTAAGGTCCACTGGAAGCTTGTTTCCAAAATACTACTTCCGGTTTTTGACTATGTGGATGTGGTCTACAGCACTGCTCCTGCCTCTTCCCTTGCCAGACTGGTCAACACCTGTAATGCCTTTTGTCACTTTCCTACCAACTCCGCTTTACGTACTCACTGCTGCTCCCGATACTCCCTTCCCTCCCTATCCATCCTCATCTATCCTCCCCCTGTCTCATGACACCAGTCTCACTGCGCGGCCTCCATCTCTAAATTCTAGTTCGAGTCCCCGCCCTCCTTTCTCCCATTCCTTCTGCCTCCCCTGCTGGAGCACCTACCATCCCTGTTGTTAGGCTTACTCCTGGGTTCTATTTCTGGATACATCAGGCTCCTTCCTTTTCTACATCAACAGTGCCATTCATTCCATTAGCTTTTGTCTCTGTTTGCTTATCAAAGCATATCGTACCTTTGTTTTAGTTCCATTTACGTTTTATGTGCATTTGTGATTTGTTTAGCAGTACTCTGTAGTTTACTTTGTGCCAAGTATTAATACTGTGTATGCCTTTTATTATTGTATTTCTCATTCCCTCTCCCCTGGGGCACACCTGTAAAACAAGCCTTGGATCAGTGTACTTTTCCCAGTTACCAATTTTCAAATAAATAATGAATGAAAGAAGGCTAGTAAGCTAAGCACACATTTCAGCAAATGTTATGCTTGTATACAAAATCAATTTTGGACTCAGAATAGAAAAAAAATTCATGTTTGATTATAGTTTAGATTCCAGTTTCAGTTCCTTTGATTACTTCAGGACCAGGGAAAATGTATCTTTGAGGGGCAAGACAAAAATCACATGTCCCAGAACCAGGACTAGAATTTCCAAGCCCTGTATCCTCTCCTTACTACTGCTTCCTTCTCCTCCTACTCCCTAAAATATTCTATTCTCCATTCCTTCAAGGCTCCTAGAAACACTGGGTGAGTTGCCTTCTCCTGGAGGATTCCTATGATGTGGAACAGTCTCCCCACCCCACCCCCACAAATATTTCTCCTCTTCGTCTGCTCTACTAAATTAGCTACACATGTTGAATAAGCTAAACTACAACTGCATGCACCAATTTGTTTTAATCTGCTATTGTATATTCTATTGCCAATTGTATAACATTGCTATTTAGGCTTCATTTTAATTTAGTTAATTGAAAGCATTGAATTGGAATGTGTTTCCTAAATAATTATCCCTCTAACTGTTTTTGGTTCTTTTCTTTATGTTCTGTTTCCCAGGATGCACCTGAAAATGAGAAGTCTGCAACTAACTGTGACTTTCCAAGTTAACCCCCCACCCCACCAGCTGACTAATGCTATGATGTTAAAAAGCAGTCTCCGGGGGAGCAGCTGTCTGTCCTCTGGGCTAGAGACAGCCAGAAGCACAGGGGAAGCCAGAATGGAGGAGTGCTTTCAAGAACTGAAGGAACACCATTACAGAGATCAGTAAGGGGGAATGGACATTAAAAAGGGAGAGGAGGTCATTGGTTCCTCTACTGTGGGGGATTTCTAACAATTTACTGAAACCCATGGTGAATGACACCTATAAATAGTACGATATATGAATGCCAACATAAGTACTTCCAGCTTGATATGGGACTGCTGGGAATGGGAATGAGAGGAAAATGGCCGACAAAGAATAAAAGTAGACACTGTTCATAATTATCCACTTTTATTCTTTGTCGGCCATTTTCCCCTCTTACCTGCTTGAATAAATTAGATGTACTCTACCAGAGTTCTATGCTTTGTTACAAGCACTGCTCCTAGAACCCACCACTGCTTAATCTATTCACTTGTGGGTTGGTCTTCTTTAAATAAAAGGAAGCTAAAAAACCTTTAGTTATGGGTCTACAATGCTCCACCGAATAACCTTCCTAGTTATATCACTGGGATGGCCACACAACGCCATAGTAACTATGACCCAAGAAAAAACAATGACATGCTTTTAGACATTCCTAGTTGTGCCATACATTATGATAAAACTGCAGTTAGTTGTACTGTTCTTATGGCTTGGAATGAGCTGCAACAAACTCTCAAGCTTGCCAGCCAAGTAAGTATCGGGGTCTTTAAAACCCTACTGAATAAAATATGCAATGACGTTTGTTCTTGTAAAGGCCAGCCTATTTAATTACTTCCTATCAAGAGACGCACTATAAGCTAGTGTGTGTGTGTGTGTGTGTGTGTGTGTGTGTGCCCTACCATTTTTACTATACCAACTGCACTGCATAGTTTTCTTACTACTTGGTCTCAATTATTTAGCACTGTAATGTTCCACTATTGTATTCCACTGTATTTATTTACTGATTTTATGCATCTAGATAGCCTTTGCTTAGTACTTAGATTACTTTTGTTGCCACTGTATTTGCTCTACTTATTCTATGTATTTAGATAGGTATTGGTTTTGTATTCATGTTACTGTACTTGCTGTATTGTTTTCTTTTATTTATTGTATGCTGTCCTACCCAGGACCTCCTTGTAAATGAGTGCTGCTCAATGGAGTCTCCTCCTGGTAAAATAAAATAATCAGGCCTATGCCTAGTCAATCCAGTTCATCACCTCCTAATATAGACTTATTAACCTCCTCCTGTTTCTTCTCAGCAGGATGTTCTGATGATGTCCACATTACCTTGTCTGGTTTCTTTTCTCCTCCCCCCAGACCATGATAAGGATTGTGTAAGGGAGAGGTGGCTTGCCCCAAAAGAGGAGGGCAAAGATGCCCCAGCAGACATGGGGTCATGGCAGTGTCATCCCCAGGATCTCACCTTTCTTCCTCTCAATATCCCAAAGACCTGCCCCTACTCTGCAACAGCTGTAAGCACATTAGGAAACAGATACATTACACAAGTGGTCCCAGTCATTCCCCCCTCAGCACTCAGAACCACATGTAGTCACAAATGTGGTAGTGTTGCAGCATTGAGCTGCTGCTCTCCAACCTCGGAAAGCTTTGTTCTTTTTGTAGACTCAGTCCTTCTCAGGATACAAATACAGCCTTCACAGAAACATAGAATCTGTCAGCAGAAAAGGACCACCTGGCCCACGGAGTCTGCCCAGACGGTGCCTGCCTAGTCCATCTCCGCAGACCCTAACTGGTCTCCGGTGACCCTCCCTCCTCCATGTCTATTTCCTAATATTCCCCTATGTCTATCCCAGGCACGCCTGAAGCCCCCTACTATTTTCACCTTCACCACTTCTGCTGGCAGTCTCTTCCAGGTGTCCATCACCCTTTCAGTGATGTAGTACTTCCTCACATCCCTGTTAAATTCCACCCTTCCAGCTTCATCGCATGCCTCTGGTCCTGGTGGTCTTTCTTATTTGAAAGAGACTCCCCTTCTGTACCTTGTTCATCCCAGTGAGGTTATTATAGGTCTGTATCTTGTCTTCTCGCGCTCACTTCTCTTCTAAGGTGTACATATTGATATCACTCAGTCTCTCCTCCTAGATCTTTTAATGCAACTGCTGCACTATTTTAGTTGCCCTCCTCTGTACTGCCTCCACCTTGTCCATGTCATTTCTGAGGTGCAGCCTCCAGAACTAGACAATACCCCAGGTGGAGTCTCACCAGCAATAGATACAGTGGTAACACCACCTCCCTCCTACTGTTGGTGATACCTCTCCCTATGCATCCCACTGGCCCTACCCACTGCTCTGTCACACTGACTTGCCACTATGAGGTTATCAGATAGGATAACCCCAGGGTCCTTTTCCTGCTTAGAGACTGTCAGTTCCTCCCCCTATCCTATACTCAGATCCTAGTTTTCAATGCCCTAGGTGCACGATTTTGCACTTTTTGGCACTGAACCCCAACTACCATGCCCTTGACCACTCTTCGAGTTTCCCAAAGTGCCTGAGCATTCTTCATGATGGTTTTTCATGATGTTTATATATTTATATTAATTGGTTAAATGTTATATTTAGATATAAGGGTTCTAATTTAAATGAATTGACAATTTTTTTTTTAAATTATCAACCAATCATAGTTTATTCTGGTTATGTCATCATTGCTAAGCACTATTTAAATATCTGTATGTCAGTTATTCCCCAGCCTTTGATAAAGGACTTTTACAGTGCGAAACGCGTCAGGCGGGATGTCTGCTGTGTCTGTACGTTAAATAAAATGATTTTGTAATGAATATTGCTGGAGTGGAGTCCAAGTGATACTGAGGTGGAGAGTGCCGGAATTCTTCATGGTTTTTTTTTTACTTTCAATTTTCCTGGCACCCCCAATCCTGGTGCTCACTTTACCTGTTGATCACTACGCATTCCCCGGCTCTGAGCATCCACCTATTACACATTTTGAAGTCATCTGCAAAAAGGAATACCTTCCCTTCCAGTTTTTCAGCAATGTGACTTATGAAAACATTTAAGAGGACTGGTCCCAGTACAGAGTCTGCAGCACCCCACTGATTGCTCTTCCCTCAATAGAGCGAGTGCCCTTACCCACCACCCTCTGTCACTTATCCATTAACAAGTGTCTTACCTAATTTACCACTTTGGATCCCATCCCTAGGCTGCTCAGTTTATTTATCAGTCTCCTGCGTGGCACAGTGTAGAAGGCCTTGCTAAAGTCTCAATAGGCCACATCTACTGCCCTCCCCAGATCTATTTCCCCTGGTCACTCAGTGAAAGAAATCAATCAGATTTGCCTACTATGAACTCCTCCTGTGAATCCATGCTGCCTTGGGTCTTGCAAACTGGATTCATGATACTCTGCTAACCTTTCCTTTAACAAGGTATCAATTAACTTCCCCACCACTGATGCGAGTCTGACTGGCCTATAGTTGCTAGCCTCCTCACTGCTGCCACTCTTATGGAGCGGGACCACGTTTGCCCTCCTCCAGTCCTCTGGAACAATGTCTGTTTCCAGTGAGCTGTTCAACAGGGCTGCCAGTGGTGCAGAAAGCATCTCCCCGAGTTCCTTTAACACCCTTGAGTGTATCCCATCTGGTCCCATGGCCTTGTCCACTTCCAGAACATCAAGTCCCTTCAGGACTCTTTCCTTCTAAAATGGACTTGTGTCAACCTCCCCCACCCCACTGTTCCTGCTGCTCAGCCTGCTCCTTCAGCCTCTATGAAATGACATGCATCAGACTTGTGCCCATATCCTATACCCTGCCTCAGTTTTCTGCCTGTGCCCCGTACACTGCCCCAGCTCTCTGTCTGTATGCTACGCACTCCCCCAACCTTCTCCCTTGATGCTGCAAATGACCCTAACCCTATACACAATTGTTCTGTTCTTACCAATCTCCCTGTAGAGTCGATCAGTGAGAGTCTTGTGGTCTGAGCCCAGATGTGGGAGGTAGTGTCGCTTAGCAATCTGCCACACATGGGTGTCAACAGGGATCGCTTCTGCTTTATCCAGAGACATAAGGCACACGCAGTCAGCAACCTACACATCCACAGAAAATAGGAGCAAACCTCATTACATTTTTATCTGCATTAAAGCAAATGCTATTTGCAAACTGTATTGTATATTGAACATAAAAATATGCAGAAAACTCACTCCTGGTATCAAGACTGTGCATCACGTAAATCACTGCAACATTTGCTCCCAATGACAGTAACAATTATGGCTTTTGCTTCCCACAAAGGAAACAGTCCCTACCATTACAGCCCATAAAGTCAACAGCCCCAGCCTTTGTACTCCATGAAGGTAACTCTGTCGACCTTTGTACCCCATGACGGTAAGAGCTCCAGACTTTGCCCTCCACAATGTTATCAGCCCTGACCTTCACACCTCATATCATGAAGGTAACTGTTTCACCATACACACACACTGTGAAGTTCATCCCCAAGCACGGATTTCTGTTTTTTTTTTTTTTTTGTTTGTTTGTTTTCTTGGTGCCAAGATCTTTGGTAGCTCAAGCCCCACTCACCACCTGGAACTTATTTCAGGTGGTGATCTTCCCGGGCTTGCCCCCTCAGGCTGGGGCCGTCATGTAGGTGCACCCCTGAGGGAGACTGTACTCAGTTCCTGGCAGACCCCTCAACTGCTTGTGTGTTCCTCCCTTGCTTACCCCGGGTGGGACCATGAGGTCGGGCCATTCCCGATGAAGGACTGTATCTCGGTTACCAGCCGAGTGCCATGGAGGCATAGCGGGACTGGAAAGCAAGTTGTCATCCATGGGGCTAGCATTTTTACATGCTTTGTCCCCCAGGAGGCGTAGCATGCAATGACATAGGGTGCCAAAGCACTGATATCTGGCACACCTCCCCTGCATCTCAGCTCTGGCTGCTGCTGCCCCTGGCCTCTGCCAGGGGTTGAGCAAGCAACAAACACTCACCCACCCTCTTCCCGGAGGAGAAAAGCAAGTCCATGGGATACACAATCCTCCTCTCCCCAGCCAGCCCTCAGACTCCTCGGGTCCATTCCCAAACCCGGGGCATCGGCGTCACAAGCGAAAGCCCCACCACTGTGCCAGCGGGCCAGCCAGCATTGCTTCCTTTGAAAGTTACACCATCAGCCCTGACCTTTGCCCTGTGACAGAAACAGTCCTGACCCTTGCTACCTGTTTTCTTTCGGATGAGACATTAAACCAAGGTCCCGTCTGCCTGTTCTGGTGGTTGTTCAGGTGGACGTTAAAGATCCCATGGCACTTCTTGAAAAGAGTAGGGGAATTTTTTATTTGTAGCACAAAAGAACATATAAACAAATCAGTATAATTACATACAAAAAAATCAATTCAAATATTTTCATCATATTTTGAAAAGGAGAGAGAAAAAAAACCCTTAACATACAAACTTAAAATAATCATAAATACATTTGTAGTGAAAATCTTACATAAAACCTCAGTATATCATCACAAACTATTTATATCTAAATTGACTTTGCCTCATATCGAACCAATATTTAGGAAAATCTAAACCAGAATAGGTATTGCCTCATACCATTAACCCCAAACCTATGGAAAAAAAAAAAAACTTACCACATCCAGACGCTCCCCCTCTTTTCTTTTTTATTAATATTACCCCACACCAATTCATAAAAGAAAAAGTAGTAACTAATACATAAGTACTACTAAATATTCCGAAATTCCATTCTAATGTCATATAAAACCTTCTTTTGCTTCCCCTCTATTAGGTTTTTCAAAAAGGTTAAAAGGAAAAAAAAATAAAAATAATGTAATCCATACTATTCCCTGTCCATTAACTCATAGTATAAAATCATAATCTTTCCATAAGCCCTCCCAATATGTCTTCTCTAAATTAGACTTTACATGTAATTTAAGCCGGCTAAGTTCTTGTTATAACATACAAAATAATTCAAACACTAAGATGTCTTGTTGAAATAACAATAATCTACATCTGGAAATCCAAATCCAGTAAAGAAATGACATATGTATCATCTGCAGAGTACTAAGAAAACCTTGTGCCACAGATTTATCATAAATCCCAAAATATGAAAGTTCCTCAGAAGGTGGAACTACCACTCTACCCTTCCAGCAATTTTTTACCACATCCCAGAATTCCACTGCATTGGGGCACTGAAAATATAAATGCTCCACTGTTTCCAAAAGTAAAACAACTTCCTCTCGGACAATAATGTTCTTGCAAACTTTTATGTTTTTGATTATATCTAACATTGATCTTTTTATGTATCCCCAACCAAACTATATCCCACATATATACTCAGGGATACGTGGATTTGTAAGATACTTTGAAAGACATAATCGAGTCTGTTCAGAAAAACTTGAAAATGGAGCATCCAAAAAGAATGTATTTAACACAGCTTTATACAGTGCTTTTCGGGTAAATTTATTCACAAAATCTCATGTAATACTCCATTGCTAAATTTTATCAAAAAGCCCAACCCATCTTTGCACTAATCTTGGATGTCTTTTATTTTTATGAATGAAAGTATTGGTCTTCCATTCCCGTAAAATACCATACAAGTTTATTTGAACTGGATAAATCCAAAAGGACCCCTGTCCTTCACAATAAGCAACACATTTGAGTAAAGAAAAAAGGACTGGATTCACCATATTCAGTCCTCCAGATTTAACCTCTAAATATATAGGTTACTCACCTGTAACAGGAGTTCTAGGAATGGTATATGTTGTTCATCTACACTTATTGGCAGGTTCCTTGCCACTTTAAATCTTGCCGGAAGGTCTTCAAGCTGGCTCCTCCCACCCACCCAGGTGGTAAAACTCTCGGCTCCGCCCCATGACGCCAGATCTGGCCCGCTGGAAGCTCAGGTTGTGCGTCGAAGCCAGGGAGGTCGGGTGGGTCGTGTGGATGAACAACATATACCATTCCCAGAACTCCTGTTACAGGTGAGTAACCTGTATTTCTAGGGACATGGATATGTTGTTCATCCACACTTATTGGCAGACTCCTAGCAGTTCTCCGGGAACAGGGAGGCAAGGCGCACACCCACTACTTAGGGAAAAGAGACTAGAGAACCAAGGCCCCAAAACCAGCATCCCGGCGTGACTCAAGGTCGATGTGGTAGTGGGTGATGAAGGTGTGTGCTGACTTCCAGGTAGCAGCCCTGCAGATTTCCTGGATAGGGACATCCCTGGAAGCAGCCACCGATGCAGCGGTATGGCGGGTAGAATGAGCTCTTATCCCTCTGGGAGGCTCCATGCCCGCCAACCTATAGCAGAGATCTATGCAGGAGGTGACCCACCTGCTTATGTCCGCTTGGCTGCAGGTCGGCTTCAGCGTAGGTGACAAACAGCTGGCGAACCTCTCCCCGAATTTCAGCCGTGCACTCCTTATAGTAAGCGAGCGCCCTTCTAGGGTCCAGAGCATGAAGCCTATATTCGGCCTCCGAGGTGTGATTGGGATAGAACACCGGCAGAGTTAACACCTGGTTAAGGTGAAACTCCGACACCACCTTCGGAACGAATTTCGGGTGGGGGCGCAGGACAAACTTGTCCCTGTGGAAGACCAGGTAAGGAGACTCGATGGAAAGCGCCTGGAGCTCTCCCATCCTTCTGGCTGACGTAATAGCCACCAAGAAGGCAGTCTTCCACAACAGGTGAGAGAGATCACACCTGTGCATTGGTTCGAATGGCTTGCCCATGAGCTTTGCCAGTACCAGCAGTAGATCCCACGGAGGTGGAGGTTCTCGCACCGAAGGGGAAATGTTATCAAGGCCTTTTAAAAAGCGCCAGACCACCTTCTCCTGCACCACCGACTGCTTCCCGGCCCACACCCGGTAAGCAGAGATGGCTGCCAGGTGCACCCTTAGGGTTGTTGACCTGAGCCCTTGCTGAGAAAGGGACCATAAATAGTCCAAGATGCTTGCCAAGGAACAGGAGGAAGAGTCCAGGCCCTTGACCTGACACTAAATGGAAAACCTTTTCCATTTGAAGGCATAGCATTTCCTGGTCGACTCCTTACGGGATGCCTCAACTACATTGAGGACCTCGTCGGAAAGACCCAAGGCCTGGAACTCTAGCCGCTCAGGAACCACGCCATCAGGTGCAGGGATTGAAGGTCCGGATGGAACACCTTCCCCTGATTGACTGAAAGCAGGTCCGGGCGAGCTGGAAGCTGCCTCGGGAGCCTGGGGCTGAGGCTGAGGAGATCTGGATACCAGCATTGGCGGGGCCAGTCTGGGGCTACCAGAATCACCTGCGCCTTGTCCCTCCTCGCCTTGAGAAGCACCTTGTGGATCAAGGGAAATGGGGGAAAGGCGTAGAAGAGGCCCGGGGTCCACGGCCTCGAAAAGGCATCCCCCTGCAGCGAGCCCTGCTGAGGGGGGCGGGCATGGAACAGCCTCAGCTTCGCATTCTCCCTGGAGGCAAACAGATCCACCTGAGGTGTGCCCCAATGGGAGAACAGATCTTGTACTACCTCCGGCAGGAGAGACCACTCGTGGGACACAGCCCCTACCCGGCTTAGGGCATCGGCCAGGGTGTTGGAGGCTCCTGCCACATGAATGGCTAGGAGATCCGCCTCCAGGCTGCGCACGAGTGACCAAATGCAGAGAGCTTCCTTGCACAGAGGCATGGAGTGCGTCCCGCCCTGGCGGTTTAGGTAGTACATGGTCGTGGTATTGTCCGTCTGGACCCGAACCACTTGACCCCGTAGAAACGGAGCGAAGGCGGTGAGAGCTAGGCGGATCACCGGAGCTCCAGCAGGCTGATATGGCATCGACTCCCGGGACCAGAGGCTGCGGCACTCTGTGCTGCCCCAGATGGGCACCCCAACCCATCAGAGAGGCCGGGTCGATAGAGAAGACTGCTGGCTCAAGGACAAACGGATGCTCTCTGCAGATGAGCTGGAACGATCCACCACTGGAGAGTTCTACATCCCTGTCACCGCCACTAGCTGGTCCAATGGATCGCAGCATTGAGACCACTGGCTGGCCAGCCCCCATTGAAGGGGGCGCATGTTCCAGCGGGCCCAACAGACCACGCTGGTGCAAGCCGCCATGAGACCCAGGAGGCACAGGAAGTCCCGGGCAGGGCACGATTGCCCAATCAGAAATGATCGGGCAAAGGAGGAAAGAACCTCGGCCCTGTCCGCGGAGAGTCGAGCTCTGACCCGATGAAGAGAATCATCTGCTTCAGTTCGAGTTCCGACTTGGCCTCGTTGATGAGGAGGCCGACCTGAGAGCAAACCTGGAGGGCCAGATCTCTGGACCGCTCCACCTCCTGTCTGGAGGGGGCTGCTATCAGCCAATCATCCAGGTAAGGGTACACCCGGACCCCTTGGCGCCGAAGGAATGCTGTCACCACTGCCATGCATTTGGTGAAGACCCTGGGTGCAAGAGACAGGCCGAAGGGCATGGCTCGGAACTCGAAAGGGATCCTTCCGCTCGAAAGCGAAGGAATCTCTAGTGAGACGGACGGATAGGGACGTGAAAACGCGTCCTGCAGGTCCAGAGAGCAGAACCACACGCCGCGTTCCAAGGATGGTATTATCTGAGCCAGAGTGACCATCCTGAAGGTCCGAGACCTTAGGAACTTGTTTAGGTTGTGTAGGTCGAGAATGGGGCGCCAGCCCCCCGTCCGTTTTGGGACCAGGAAGTACCTGGACACAAACCCCGGGACTGAGGGAGGGTCCGCCATCTCTCTGATCACCTCTTTCTCGAGGAGCAGAGCGATGTCGGCTCAGCGAGCCGACAGCGAGGCTGCGGACCCCGAGTCCCCCCTGGGGGGCGACGGCTCTGAAGGGCGGGGCCTGCTCTAACTCCAGAGGCAGGCCCTTTCCTACCACTTCCAACACCCACCGGTCTGTGATTATAGCAGACCAGGCAGAAAGGAAGTAGCGGAGCCATCCCCCCACGGGGGGAACCTGGGGTGAGGTGACGAGGCGACACCCCTCATCCCGTCAGTGTGCAGACTTGAAGGAGGGACCGGCCGAGGGACCTCCTGGCCCTTTACCTCCCTGCTTCCTGGAGGAGGAAGCCGCGGGCTTGGGTTTGGGATGCCAGCGCAGCCGCTGGCCCTGATGCTGCTGGGCCGGACGTGCATGCGCGAGATGGGACGAAAGGGTTGGGTTGCGGTTCTGGCCCTTGTCCCTCTGGGGCGGATGAGACCGAGTCCAAAGTGGCATTAGACTTTTCGATCCTCTGGAGGTGGCCTTCCACCCAGGGCCGAAGAGGTCGGTCCCCAGGAAGGGACATCCACCAATTTGTGCTGGGTATCCGCTGTGAAGTGGATATCCTCAGCCATGCCCGATGGCACATAGCCACTCGCGGCCGCTGACCCGCGATGAGTCTCCAATGTCCAGAGCAGTCTGAAGTTGCTGCTGGCCACTGCCCTGCCCTGGTCCCGCACCTGCCTAACCATGGTCTGCAGGTCAGCCGGAGATGAGGGACTACCTCGGTCCAGGGAGCCCAACAGGGCATGGGAGAAATGTGCCATAAGCACGGCCGAGCTGGCCTGGACGAGGCCAGGGAGGACGCAGTGTAGACTTTCGCCCGCATAGTCCAATTTCTTGGACTCCTTGTCGGGAGGTTTGTCCACGTTCCTAGCGTTTCCAGCACGCCGGAAAACGCTGTCGGTAACTAACCCCTCGGCTGAGGGATGTTCCGAGAAACCGGACAGGGAACCAGTAGGGACCACATACTTCCTGGCAATCCTGGCTGAAGGCGCAGGGCAGGAAGCAGGGCGCTTCCAGAGCTCCAAGGCCGGGCCCACAATGGCCTCGGCCACAGGAAAGGCCTCCGTAGGGGAATCCCCTCGGTCCAATATCTCTGTGAGGGGATACTTGACCCGCTTGGAAACGGGCTTGAGCTGCATCCCGGTGGACTCCGAGATGAGCCTAAGCAAACCTAGGAAGGACGAAGGGCTGTCGTCCAGCGACTGACCTCCAGAGGACTCCAAGTCCACTCGCCTGGAGAAAAGGGAGGAATCGTCGTCGGACTCAGAAGAGTCCGCAAAGAGCTGCCTTGGGCCTGAGCCACCCTCCACCTGCCAAGGTCAATCGGGAGTGAGGGCGACAGACAGCCTATGGGGCAGACCCTGAGCCGACCGAGAGTTCTTGGTCGGAGTCCCAAACAGTGGCTGTGGAGGTGGAGG
The DNA here is from genome assembly GCA_016271365.2 of Neoceratodus forsteri. Taxonomy (NCBI): domain Eukaryota; kingdom Metazoa; phylum Chordata; order Ceratodontiformes; family Ceratodontidae; genus Neoceratodus; species Neoceratodus forsteri. The sequence continues at coordinate 1,009,756,362 of CM028129.1, read as the reverse complement.
TTCCACCCGAATCGGTGGAGCAGTTGGTTTTGGCTGAGCAACAGGCCTGGAAACAGGCGCCTCGGCTCAAGCGAGGGGTTGCTTCGGCCGCTCCAGTGACAGCCACTTAATGGCCAGGGAAGGCGACGACGTCGGCTTGTTCCCGGCCAGAAGCAGCTGCTGCCACATGAGATCCTTGTATCGTTGACACAACTTGCGTCGAAGCCTCCCCTCATCCGAGGAGGAGGATGCGGACGAGCAGCGGCGCCACTTGCCGCGGTGCCGAGACCGAGACTGCCTATGGCGGCGGGATCGGCTGGACCACGGAAGAAGTCCGAGACCGCGAACCTCGGCTTTTCCGAGGAGGGTGCGGGGAGGGGCGGGGAAACCGCCTCCCTCTCGCTCAGAGGGTCACCAAGGCTCCGGAACCGGAGGCACTGGCAAGCCCACAGGATCCTCAACCACCACCGGGGGAACCGGGGAGAGAGGATTTTCGGCATCGCTGGTCGACAACCCGTCCAACGGGTCGAGAAAGATCTCGACTGCATCGATGGGAGTCTCAGTCAACTGACCTGATGGGGACACCGTGAAGCCAGTGGCCGAAGCCGAAGGATCGACCGAAGTCGATGGTCGACTACTCGGTGAGAGGGACCTCTCCCGCTCCCAAGAGCGTCGACGGAGGGACTTACCTTTGTGGTCCTTCTTCTTGGACCGAGAGGAAGGCCCTGAAGGTGTTGGTCCCTCTCCCTTAGTGGAGGGGGAGACAGAGCTCCTTAAAAGAAGCTGAATAGGAGGATCCCAGGGAGAGCGGGATAAATGCCGTGGCCGAGGAAGACGAAGATGCGGCCTGCGCCACCTCCTCCTCGAGGGCGATCATCTGCTCTAGCTGTTCCGCCGAGCCCGCCGACGTGGAAACCACCAACCGGGCCTCCTTCGACTTTACCGGAGGGTATCGCTCTTCGGGTCGCCCAAGTTGCAAATGTGCAGCACGGTCTTCCAGGACGTAGGCCGAGAAAGAAGAGCACAGGTCGCAAGCCTGCGGGTCGTGCTCAAGGCCCAAACAGTAGACGCACGTGGAGTGCGGATCCGTCCGAGACATCTTCTGCCCGATGAGTATCTCCGGAAACCGGAGTCGATTTGTCCATCGCAGCCACGTAGGGAAATAGATGACCAAGTCTAGAAACCTCAAAGATTAATTTCGGAAAACCGAAGAGTTAGGAACCAGTCTTATACGCAGAGCGTTAAGGAGGGAATCTGAGCTTCCAAGCGGTAAGGAAGATCTGGCGTCATGGGGCAGAGCCGAGAGTTTTACCACCCGGGTGGGTGGGAGGAGCCAGCTTGAAGACCTTCCGGCAAGATTTAAAGCAGCAAGGAACCTGCCAATAAGTGTGGATGAACAACTTATCCATGTCCCTAGAAATAATGTATTTCGTTTGATTGGGTTTAATCGGCTGCCCCAAATTCCACTGAAAAAACATCTCAACAAGGATGTCTCCAAACATTTAGGTAATAAATAAATATTGCTTAAATATTAAAAAAAAAAAAAACAGGATCAAAAAAGATTTAATAAAATATACCCTTTTATGTTTGGATAGTTTCCATCTATTCCAACTTACCACATTAGCGTGACCTTTTTGCAAAGCATTCATCCAATTAAATTCCGCACCATCTGTGCCTCCAAAATAAATACCCAATATTTTACAGGGAGCCTGTTCAACCATTACCCCTCCCACTACATCAGTTTCTTTAGGAAATCCTGCTAAATTCAAACAATGAGATTTGGATTTGTTTATTCGTGCACTTGTAACCATCCCTATAGCTTTAATTAAATCACAAGCTTTTGTTATTGATACTCCATCACACAAAATGAAACATAGATCATCAGCATATGCAACTATCTTCGTATGAACCCCTAATTCTCCTTGTATGCCAAATATCATAGGAGATATATTCAATACTCTTAACATAGGGTCCAAAGCTAAAACATACAGGAACGGACTCAATGGGCATCCTTGACGTACCCCCTTAAAAATCCGATGTTTATACCCCTGCCATCCATTCTCAAAAGGAATACCATATGCCAATGCATAACATAGTGGAAGTCAACTTACAAATAATTTTGGGATCCCAAATTCCAATAAACATCTCCATAAATAATTATGTGAAATCTCATCAAAGGCTTTAGCTTGATCTAAGCTTACTAAATACCCAAAAACTGTATGTAGCCCTGTCTCTCCTATCCCACTTTCCATTATCTCTCTAATAAATAACAAAACATCCATAATACTTTGCCCAGTAACTGAACAAAATTGTGAAGTACTAACTGAATCAGGCATAATTAACGATAATCTATTTCCTAATAATTTAGAAAAGATTTTGAAATCTATATTAAGTAACGTTAGTGGTCGCCAATTCCCTGTATCAGCACAATCTCCTTTTTTATAGAGAAAAATCATCAGTCCTTCATACATCTGAGAAGGTAGACATACTTCTGTAAGAAAACAGTTATACAAACTTAAAAGCTCATTTGGCATGATCTCCCACAAAATTTTGTAAAACTCGCTAGGTAGTCCGTCAGGCCCTGGGGACACATTTTGTTTAAGTGAAAAAATAACAGACTCTTAATTCTTTTTTTGTAAAGTCCACCGTCATAGTAGACTGCATTGCAGTGGTCAATCGGGGAAGATCAGCCGCCTGCGAAAACAGAACCATAAAATCTGAATCAACATTCTACACCCCGAAGGTCCTATCAATATAGGCATCTAACTCTTGCATAATTCCTGAATTATCTGTAACTGTTATCCCAGTAGATGAATTTAAACTAGTAAACAGCCTCTATTCTCTACGGTACTGACAGGCCAAAAATGGATTAACACGGGCCGTCTTACCCTGAGTACCAAACGATTGTTCTTTTATAAGGAACTTAATCTATCATACCGATACTTAGACATTTGTTTTATGTTCTTAATATCCTCTGTCAGAACCTCTTTTCCTTCAACTTGGGCTGACAATAATGTCCCCAATGTATGTCTAAGAGATAAATAATTTTTGTTTTGTGATTTTACTCTAAATTTACCAATCAGTTGCAAATACCCCACTAGACACATTTTTAGATCTTCCCACCAATTAACAATCTCCTCATACAGTCCCAGAGTGGAAATTTTATCATTTATAATTTGTTTTAAATCTGATAAGACTGAAGGCTGTAATAAAAGGGAAGTATTAAGCTTCCAGATTCCCGGACCTTTTTGCCTACTGTGGGGATTCTCAACACAAATCCCAATCAAACAATGATCAGAAGACTCTATACGAACATAAAGAAGTTTTGCAATCTCCAAAGTCTTATGAGTAAATACAAAATCAATTCGTGAAGACAAAATACCCTTATAAAACATTGGTTTGGCCTTATTGTGACCAACTGAATTAGTATCTACCAAACCCACTATTGAAAGAACTGATTTAAGAAATGTCTTGTCACAATACTGTTTCCCCACATCTGTTTTTTGCTGAAGATTAATATTAAAATCTCCGCAAAAAAATTCTTGCAGACTGGTATGAAGAAAAGGCTGAATCTTCTTCAGTAAAGCTATCCGAAGAGCTTTGACTGAGGTCCATAAACAGATATTAGCCAGCATTGTAGACCTTTCAATAATACTTCTAAAATAAGGGCTCATCCTGGTTCCACATCTATCAATCTATAAATATGTATTGCTGGTGCAAGAAAACAGATTCCCACCCCACAACAGGTCTCTTCACCCATAGACCAATACGATAACCCCCAATTCCAATCTTTGGTAACTTGCAAAACTTCTTTCGGTGAATGTAATCTTGTATCCTGCAAAATAAATGCACTATATTGCAGATTTAATAATATTCAAAACGTCATCATATGTTTGGCTCGAGATTTCAAACTATTCACATTCAGAGTAGCTGTAGATATTGAGAAGGGCTCAGGGAGGGAGTTTAGAAAACTTAACACTCGATCTGGTCACTCGTTTCGAGGCTCAGAACATGTAAACTTAGTAGACATATCTGCAGCAATTATTGTTCCACTAGACCCTAAAGAATTATTTGGGTCTGGCAAGGGATGAGCTAATTCTACCTGGTTTCCCCAGGAAGAAAAAAACGCAAAACTATTCGTCAATGGCAAAGGAGATACAGGCTCGTTCTGCCCCTCTGAGGACTCTGTCACTGGACAAGGAGAAGCAACAATTTGCATATCTTCTTCTGAATCAGGAACCACTTCCTGCACAACAGAGTTAACCTCCAAGTCTTGCAACTGTCCTCCAGAGCAGAGATTATCTTTTGAACTTTGTAATAAAAAATTAAACACTGAGGTGAACCTTGCGGGGTCACAAACAGGGTCTCCCTTTCTTCCCTTCCGTCTCCTAATACATTTGACATTCTTGGAACCTGGACTAGCGACACTTCAGAAGGGATGGCAGTCCCTTCAAGGGGATTAGTAAGTCTTGAAAGAACTACTTGTCTCCTATCCCCAGGACCACCACCTCTACCCCTTCCCCTAAGTTTATTCCCAAATAAATTCTCAGTGTCATCAAAAGATCTTTTAGCCTGTGATAAATAATACTCATGATCTAAAGATTCATCTGTTTCCACAGATACCCATGGGCATTCAGCATAGGAATGATTGCTTTCTTCACATAAATTACAAACAGGTGGAGCCACAAAGTGACCAGCCATATGTCCCAATACCCCACATCAAAAGCATTTTACTTGATCACAGGAAGTGTTCAAATGAGATAATGAACGGCATTTGTAACAGCCCTAAGGCTGACCTGCATAAAAAATAATATCCCTGTCCCGACCCCAAAAAAAGGAACAGGGTAAATGCTGTATGCTTTCCTCTGTTTGATGCAATTGAACTCTCACTGTCCAGCCCCCAGTCCAAAAGCCATTCTCATCCATAATGGGTTTGGGTTTATCATAAATTGAACAATGTTTTTCCAGAGAATTGTCACCGTCTTAATCGTGGGTTTAGTTATTGGGATAGCTTGAAAGTCTCTCCAGATTTCTTGCTCCTTAACCTCATAGTAAAGTCGTCAAAATTGATCAAATGCTATAATGGAACAAAAACTAATATCAGTTATGTTCTCCTGGCGGGTGGATAAAGGCATACACCTCCACCGGGGAAAATCCCACAGAATCAATGAGCAAGGTCTTCTCTACCCAAATTCGGTCCAGAACCACCGGAGCTTTACCCTTGTACCGGAGACAAGCCAAAAAACGTTGTTTGGCCACCTCTGCTGGCTTATGAAATAGATCTGCATAAGATTTAAACCCAACATCCACTGGCTTATCAATACCCCCTTGTAGCTGATCATTCAAAAATGAGTCGTTTGGTACAGTACCTGAATCCAGACCACCATCATTTTGTCTTTCTGTATTTGGAAGAAAATAATCCTTAGCCACTGAGTGGACAGGTGATATATGCCTTGAATCTATAAGATCACCTTTCTCTTCACCTGCGTCTGACGCATCAGGTATTATAGCAGCCTCAACCTGAGGTTGCACATTCTCACTGTTACCTTTGGGGGACTTAGACTGAACTTCAAAAGTGTTAGGTAATGATTCAGGCACTATATCTAAATTAGTTGACTTAATTTGTAAGGGGGCTGGAGATCCTGGAATAGGAATTTCAGTATCAGGAATCCATCTATTATTGGACCACAACCAACCAGCCTGTCATAGGGTTTCACCTGGAGACCAGTCTGTTAAATTATACGTATGTTCTGGTATTATTTCCTGCATATTCGTAGCATTCAGTATTTCAACCATCTCAGTATTTAAAGTCTCAGATTCTGAATCCAACTGCCCAAAAGGCGAACGTTTACTTCCTTGTTTTAACAGACTAATAATAGAACTCTTACGTTTGGACCGTTCTGCTTCCAACTTCTGTCTACATGACTGAAAGTCCTGCTCAGCGATACAAATTAGATCCAATAGTTTGTTTTTTTTTTCTTTCAAGTTCTTGTTGCAAGTGTAATTCTTCTGCCATAATTCCCTCATTTAATAATGGGGAAGCTGAAGATCCACCGAAGCCTAAGCCATTTCTTGGTTTATAGCCACCATATTACCTTCTATGATCTTAGAAGTAGAAACCAAGAGCTTTGAGCCTGCAACAGCGTGACCACTCTCTTCCATCATCTCCTCCGAACTGAGGTCCTCCATCTCTCCTGCAGCACACCAGCACCCTCTGCAGCAAGAGTAGGGGAATTTCCCCGGTGTCCTTGCCAAATTTCCCCCATTCACTAAAAATACCACCAACAGCTTAATCTGCTTCAGTTTCAGTTGGTTACTATCTGTACCTCCCCCCAAACTGGGCTGCCCCTGAAAAAGACGAACCCAGTCAATAAAATTTAATTCAAATAATAACCTTGAACCTTGCTCCATTACAGCTCTGACCTTTGCCCCGTGATAGAAACCATTCTGAGCATTTCTCCATTCTAGTAAAAGCCCTGACCTTTTCTCTCTCAGTGGACACAAAGACGGTGGACTGGTGACAAGTAGTTGATATGTTATACTTGGACTTCAGCAAGGCCATTGACTCTATACAAAAGACCGGTAACAATAAAAAACCAAAAACCTGGAGGAACTGGGGGTGGGGAACAAACTCCACAGACGGACAGAGAACAGATCTGCGGTTGGTAGTTAATGTGGAATTCTAAGGGGTATGGGGGGTTACCAGTGTGTTGCCACAGGGATCAGCCCCGGAGCCAGTGTCACTCAACATCTTCATACAGTATGTGACAGCAGGGGGGCATACAAAGCAAGATCTGTCTTTTTGCTGAGGACACCAATACTTCTGGGAGGGTGGACAACGAGGAGGAATAAGGGACATGAAATGGGATCTAGAAAAACTTGAGAAATAGTCTAAGATGTGGCAAATTAAATTCAATGCCAAGAAATGTAAGGCTGGTTGAGACTACTGAAGAAAGGGGACATGGAGTGGGTTCCTGACTCAAGGCGTCACTGAACCAACAACAGCTGAGGCAATTCTGATGCTCACAAATTGGGAGCATGTACAGGAAATAATAGTCAGGGAGCCACTGCGTGGAAGTGATCATTGCACAGGATGGTTCCAGTTGGATATGGGCAGGGAAAGAATCCCGACTAAGACCAAAATCTTGGATTTCAGGAGAGCAGACTCAGGAAAATGGGCAAAGTGCTAAGAAGCCATCTGATGGGCATCAGAGCAGATATGGGGGTGGACCAAAGGTGGTCCATATGAACCTGCCACCAGAAACAGGCCTTATAGTCTATCAAGTTAGTCTGCTCGAATGTGCAGCTGGCACCCTTATATTGCAGCTGCCCCCCCTCACCTTTACCCCCCCTCGCAACCTGTCCTATGCCCTTTTAAAACTGCCCATTGTGCTACAGGGTACCACCTCCTCAGGTAGAGTGTTCCATTTCTCCACCACCCTCTCTGTGAACAAATGCCTTCTCATCTCTCTCTCCGATATCTTCCACCTTTCGCCCTCCAACCTGAGACCATGCCCTCTGGTGTCCCTTCCTCTCCTCAGCTTAAATATCCCTTCTGTGCCCGTTCTGTTAATCCCCTTCAAATATCTGAAGGTCTCAATCATATCCCTCTGATCCCTCCTCTCCTCCAGGGTGTACATAGTCAACTCAGCCAGCCTGTCCTCATAGGTTTTGCCCTCGAGCCCCTGGATCATCTTAGTTGCCCTACACTGCACCCCCTCCAGCAATCTGATATCCTTCTTCACAAATGGATGCCAGAACTGCACGCAGTACTCCAAATGTGGCCTGAGAAGTGACCTGTACAGTGGCAGGATCATACCCATATTTCTGGATGAGATTCCTCTCACAATACACCCCAGCATCTTGTTGGCCTTAGCTGCCACCTTCCTGCACTGAGCTGCGTTATTCATGTTACCTGTTATGATCACCCCTAGGGCCTTCTCCTCCTCTGTGACCTCTATCTGAACCCCTCCCAACTGGTAGCTCCTCCCTGGGTTCCTTGCTCCGAAGTGCATAACCTTGCACTTCTTTGCACTGAAGCTCAATTGCCGCTTTTCCGACCACTCCTCCAGTTTGATCAGGTCCTCCTGTAGCCCCTGCCACCCCTCTCTGTCATCCACCACCGCCCCAATCTTGGTATCATCTGCAAACAGACTAATCTTGCTCCTAACGCCATGTGAGATATCCGATATGAATAACCCAAACAACACCGGACCCAGGACTTAAGCCCTGCAGCACCCTGCTTGTCACGACCCTTGGGGAAGAGAGTGCCCCTCACCACCACCACTTGTTGCTGCCTCCCCTTTAGCTAGTTCACAATTCAGTTTACCATCTCTGTCCCTACCCCCACATATTGCAACTTACACCTCAGCCTCCCATGAGGCACTGAATCAAAGGCCTCGCTGAAGTCTAAATACAGCATATCCACTGTATGGCCTTTATCCAGTTCCCTCGTTACCCAGTCGTAGTATTCAATTAAGTTGGTCTAGCAGGATCTTCCAGAGACGAATCCATGCTGCTGGCCATCTTGGAGTCCATTTTCCTCCAAAAAGGTCACCAGTCTCTCTTTCAGGATTGCTTCCATAAGTTTTTCTACAATGGATGTGAGGCTTACAGGTCTGTAATTGCCTGGTTCATCCTTTGGGTCACTCTTGTGGAGGGGGCAACACATGAGCCATCCTCCAATCCTGTGGTATGTAACCTGTGTCCAGGGAAGTATTTAACAGATCTGCCAGTGGCCCTGCCAATACCCCTGCCACTTCTTTCAGCACCCTGGGATGAATGGCATCCGGACCTGGTGCCTTATCCACCCTCAGTGCCTTCAGACACTCCACCACCCTGCCCTCCGTAATTACCCCCATCTATCACCCCCCCATCCATCATTAAGGAAGGACTACTGGTTGCCACAGATGAGTGCGTTAGGCTCAGGGGGGAGAACACAAGGGCCAAAGCCCCCAGCTGGTTTAGTTCTGGGGTTGCCCAGGCAGTCAGGGAAAAGAGGATGGCCTATAGAAAATTCAGGAAGACCAAGAGAGAGGTAGATAGGGAAAATTACCTAAGGTTGGCTAGTGAGGCAAGTAAGGAAGTCTGATGAGCTAAGGCACAGAAGGAGCTGCCGACAGCTGAAGGAATTAGGAAGAGGGAGAAGGCTTTCTTTTGTTATATAAGTGAGAAAAGGGACAAGAAGAAAGGGATTGCTAGTCGTAAGAAACGGGTGGAGTGGGTGGAGGATAATGGGGGAAAGCAGAGGTACTAAATGAATACGTCTTCACCAGGGAGGACGGACGGACCAGTGCCTTCAGGAGGCAATGGTGGCCAAGCCGTTTCACTCAGTATATTGTGTCATTCAAGGGGTGACCTGTAACGCAGACATCATCCCTACAAGGAAAACACAAATTTTTAAGGTGGTACATAACTTGTGTTTTCCTTGCAGCTTTGCAGACACCCACAATTTTCAACACACTGCTCACCACCCGGTTTAAAGTTATACTGCATATGTTATTACTAAGCTTTCAAGTTTGTTCTTATTCCAGACTGCTAAGTGTGGAAAAATTCCTAATGCTTGGTCCCGATACTCAGTATCGGGGCATAAGAGGACCGCCAAGAATCTCTGGTGCCCATTTGACAACCTGACAATATAAAGCAAAACATCTGTTCCTGAATGCGTGCTCATTTCTCCATAACAATGATGGCAAGCCATGTTGCTCCTCATAACTTTAGGATACATTTTCTCAGCACAAGGGTCAAATGAAGATGGAGAGTGTGGCTCAAAATAAAATTTTCAGAAACTGTCCCAAACAACAGAATCTGTTTGGCAAGATACAATTCTCATTACTGCTCATCACAGGCAACTGCAAGGTTCAAGACAATGTTTCTTGCAGGTGGTTCGTGTCCCAGGAATTTCAGTGATATAATATTAGCCTGCTGTACTCTCATACCCAGATATTTGGATGTTAGAGTCGCACTGAATTTGGCAACCAGGGAAATGCTTCAGATATGCATACTTTCAAGACAAAATTCCTTTTTTATATGTGGTATAACATTGCAGCTTAGACCACAACAGTGAAATCGTTTTCCGGAACTTACAACTATCAGGGCATGAGAGGACTACCAACGATCTCTGTCAGGCTAAGATTATGTCGCTGAAATTCCTAGGACATGAACCCCCTACAATAAACATTGTTTTGCAGCCTACAATTGCCTATGATGAGTAGTAACAAGAATTGTCTCACCTGAATGGATTCTGTTGTTTGGGACAGTTTCTGAAAATTCGTTTCAAGCCACACTCCCCATGCTCACTTGACCCTGTGCTGAAAATTAATTTTGAGCCATAATCTACTTGACCACAGTGTTGAAAAACTCATTTTGAGCCACACTTTCCATCCTCATTTGACCTTCATGCTGAGAAAACGCAGCCTGAAGTTATGAGGAGCAGCATGACTTGCCATCACTGTTACAGAGCAATGAGCACGCATTCGGGTACAGATGATGTTTCGCTTTATATTGTCAGGTTGTCAAATGGGCACCAGAGATTCTTGGTGGTCCTCTTATGTTTGTTGTTTGTTGAATTTTGTTGACCCGGTCAGCCCACTGGGCCTAGAAGTCCCTTTTTCAGGGATGACCAGGGGAAGGGGGGGATATAGATAGTAAGCAACTGAATTTGAACCAGATTAAGCTGTTGGTGGTATTTTTTTAGTGAATGAGGGAAATTTGGCCAGGACACCGGGGAAATTCCCCTACTCTTTTCGATAAGTGCCATGGGATCTTTAACATCCACCTGAACTACCACCAATCCAGGCAGATGGGACCTCGGTTTAACGTCTCATCCGAAAGACAGCACCTCAGAAGTATAGCACCCCTCTCATGCTGCACTACAGTGTCACTATTGGGATAATGAGTTTCGGGACCAAGCAGCAGGGTTATTTTTCCACATTTAGCAGCCTGGAATTAAAACAAACTTGAAAGTTTTGCAATAACATATGCAATATAACTTCAGACTGGGTAGTGAGCAGGGTGCTGAAAACTGAGAGTGTCTGCAAAGCTACAAGGAAAACTCAAGTTGCATACCTCCTTAAAAGTTTGCGCTTTCCTTGTTGGGATGATATCCAGCATAACAGGTCACTCCTTGAATGATACAATATGCTGGGTGAAACGGTGTAGCCATGGTTGAGAAAGGAAGCACGACTGATTTAGTTTAGGTAACTGTGGGGGCATGAACTTGATATTTTTATAACAAAAATGACAGGAGACTTTTATATGTAAGTTCAGACTAGAGGTTTTAATATACAGGCAGTAAAGAAAACAGAGCGGTGTTTTACATTTGCCACTGATCTTTTAAGTATTCAGTTCAATGTAACAAGGCATACTGGAGGGCAAGCAGAATGCTGGTGAGTATATGTAGGGCATTCATCAGCAGAAGGAAGGAGGTGATACTGTACCTCTCCAGGTCCATGGTGAGGACTGCACTTGAAGTACTGTGCCTAGTTCTGGTGTCCCCACTCAACTCTTCAAGAAAGGGAGAAGCTCAAGTTTATCATTTAGGCTTGGATCACTTAATGCTTCCGACTGAAAAATTGAAAATCACTCCTGTGCACGTGGGGGTGTCCAATAAAGTCCAGAAAGCAGTCAGGATCCAATACTTCGAAATTTATTAGAAGCAGAAAAAATTAAAATGAACTTAAAGTGGAACTTGTACATAACTTTCAAAAAAAAACATAAGGCACAGGAAATCATATCTTTAACAAGAAATAAAAATTCCTGCCAAAAAGGCAACTAGAATCTGGCTAGGCATCTGGTAGGTTTGCCTTCCTACCACACACTGACTAAACACTTCACATTCACTCTGCTTTTATACAAGTGGAGGAGCACATGACCTAGTTAACTCCTCCCTGAACTTGCATCATAAAAGTGGGACAACCAGGGCTGCTCAGTCCTATAAGGAGTTGGACTGAGAGGGAGCTGGAAGCACTTTACAAGAGTTGTAAGTCTAAAGCATTTCTGGATCACAATAGGAGACTTTAGTCCTTTTAAGATAAACATTTTTCATCTTTCTCCTTTTTACTGTGGCATGCATTGCCTTTTCTCTTTTAAAAGTACTAGTTTAACCTTTTTATTTCAGGAATAAACAAACACCACTTTTCAAGTGAATTCTCAGTTACAATTCTTATATAGACCATAATTCTGGGCTTCTTATACTAAAAACTAACAAAAAAGGCTGTTAACTTGCATAATTCACCAAATAATGAAAACGCCATAACAAACTCTTTTTCAGCATCTTCAGACGTCAAGACGATCAGCATTATGCGCATCGATCGCACAGTCGAATGCGCACATTCAGCAGGAAAATTAGCCTAAACAGCTTGTACTGCAAGCACAGAACATTCTAAACATTGGGGCTTTATTATTTAGAGAAAACGAGCTGGAAATAAGGAAAGGGACAGAAAGACTGCTCAAAGCTGGCCACGCTTGAGTAGGGTAATGACAGAGAAGGAGCGATAGTAAAAGGAAGAGATTAGAAGAGCAGGAGACTGTTGCAGATTTTTTTAATATTTTAGCCCACAATGTTCTCAAATTACCTCTAAAACATAGGCAGGTAATTACATATGCTCTGTATCCATGAGAGCATATCCAAGTTTTGGGGTCACCGACCCTACCACAGTCCTCCCCACTCAAAATGAAAACTAGTAGTTTTCACTACTTGCAATAGCATGTAGATCTCTTTTTTATATAAACAAAAAGAGATGGAGCTTTAGCCCACCCACTCCCAAAGCTCCACCTCGGGGCCCTTTAAGATTCTCTTTTACTTAAATACAATGCATTCTCAAATACAAATATATTCATTCCCCGAGGTCTACATTTGATTCTACCATTATGTCTGCTCCAAATCGAGACATAAAGTCAGCATTACTATTAGCGGTCCCAGCTCTATGACTAACAGTAAATTTATACGGTTGCAATGTTAGATACCATCTCATAACCCTTGGATTGCTATCTTTCATGTTATGTATCCATCGTAATGGATTATGATCTGTCCATACTGTAAACTGAGTTCTATAAGTAATATCAGAGGGACTCTATGGCCCATTTGAGTGCCAAACACCCTTTTCTATTGTGGAGTACTTGGTTTCTGACATGTAATTTACGGCTAATGTACAGTACAGGATGGTTCTTTCCGAGGTGGATTTGAGACACTAGCCCCCAATCCAACATTAGAAGCATCCGTCTGTAACAAAAACGGTTTATCAAAATCAGGACTTTTAACACTGTGAAGAACAAAGTATTGCTTTTATGGCAAGAAATGATTCTTCACATTCTGAATTCCAGATTACTTTTGAGGGTTTGTTCTTTTTGGTCAATTCAATTAGAGGGCTAGCTAAAGTAGCAAATTGAGGCACAAAACGTCTATAGTAGCCTGCTAGGCCTAAAAACGAAAGCACATGTTTTTTGTGAGGGGACGAGAACTCTTGGCTACGGCGTCCACCTTCCCTACCTCCGGTTTTACCTGCCCATTACCAATTATAAATCCCAAATACCGGGCTTCCTCCATAGCAAAGGAACATTTGTTGAGGTTGATGGTGAGACCAGCTTGTTTTATAGTCCTTAAAACAGCAGTAAGTTGTTTAACATGTTCTTCCCATGTTGGACTATAAATGATTACCTATCTAAATAAGCTGCGCTTATATCCAACGTGAGGTCTCAGGAGTTTATCCATCAACCTTTGAAAACTAGCTGGGGCCCGTGAAGTCCAAATGGCATCATTGTGAACTGAAAAGACCCCAAAGGAGTGCAAAAGCAGTTTTCTTTTGATGCTTTCTCAAGTGGAATTTGCCAGTATCCTTTAGTTAAATCAAGTATACGAACATATCTCGCTTGCCCAAGTTGATCAATGATGTCATCTATACGGGCATTGGATATCCATCAAACTTTGATATTATGCTGAGTTTTCGAAGTCTAGACAAATTCTTATCCTCCTCTTTAGGACAAGGACCATAGGAAACGCCATTCACTATTAGCTTCTTCTATAATACCCATTTCTTTCATTCTTTCTATCTCTGTGATGACTTCTTGTTTTAATTTCTCAGGAACCGATAGGGCTTTACTCTAATGGGTGTGTTTTGAAATGTATGGATCTGATGACATATTCGTAGTTTTCCTGGGACTGTTGTAAAGGTATCAGGAAACTGACTTAGAACATGGGCTAGTTCTTGTTTTTGACTGTCTAATAAAGAAGGGTTTATTGTCAAATCTTTAGACAATTGTTCTCCTTCCAGTCTATCATATGCCAGCTCCATCTCATTGTCCAATGGGTTGGAACATACATATATGACTTCAGTAGGCCTATCATGCCATCTTTTCAATAAATTGGCATGGTACACTTTTAGTTTTTGTTTTCTGTCTGGTACTTCCACCAAATATGTAGTGGGGCTAATTTGTTTCTGTATCACATAAGGCCCTTGCCATTTCATAGTTAACTTGTTTTCAGTGGATGGAAGTAACAATAAGACACGATCCCCAGAGTTGAAGTGTTTTTCACCCACCCCATGTCATATCTTTCTTTCTGATAGTCTTGCTTAAGTTGATTCTGTTCTTGCGCAACCTGAGTATACTTTGCTATTCTTTTACGTAATTGCGTAACATAGTCAAGGGTAGTAGGATTTTTCCAGTTGGTAATATCCTCCCACTGTTCCTTAATTACGTCTAGGAGACCTCTGGGATTCTTACCATATAATAGTTCAAATGGTGAGAATCCAGTCGACGCTTGAGGTACCTCACGATATGCAAAAATAACAGTGGCAGATATAGGTCCCAGTGTTTACCCTCATCTTCCACATACTTTTGTACCATCTTCTTCAGTGTTTTGTTGAAACGCTTGACCAAGCCATCAGTCTGTGGATGGTATGGAGATGTGTAGACAGCTTCAACCCCCAGAGCTTGGTAAAGACATTTCAAAATGGCTGAACAGAAATTGGTTCCCCTATCTGTTAAAATAACTTTTAGTATGCCCACTTGCTAAATACCTTGAGCAACCTCTGCTATTTTATCCGCTGTTATTGAGCGAGAGGAATAGCCTCAGGATATTTTGTAACATAGTCACACAACACAAGGGCAAACCTGTTGCCTTTAGTACTTTTGGGGAGAGGTCCTATAATATCCATGGCCAATCTTTCAAAGGGCATAGCAACCAATGGTAAAGGCTGAAGAGGAACTTTGTCCTTTCTCGTAACCGGCGCCACCCTTTGGCACTGGCTGCAACATTTGCAATATTCAGCCACTTGATTATGAATGCCAGGCCAAAAGAATCTATATAGTAACTTTTTAAGGTCCTATCCCTTCCTGCATGTCCCCCACATGGTACATCATGCGCCAAGAATATTAATTGTTCTCCTTACTGACTAGAACCACCAGTTGATCTACCATTTCCCAGTTTTTGGATTTTGGCAAACTCTATACAATTTATCTTGTTGCAACTTATACATTGGAGGTGTACCTTCCACTCCATCAGCAATAACCTGGGAAAACAAAGGGGTTAGTGTAGGGTCATTCTTTTGGTCACTGATAAAAGAGACCGACTTTACAGTTTTTACCATGGCATCATCACAACCTAAGTCCTTTGTTTTATTCCATGTCCATTTTTCCAGTCTCTTTTGTTTTCTTGATTTCACAGTTTTTCCAGGAACATCAAATAAGGTATCATCAAAAGGAAACAGTTCACTGTCCATTTGTTCCTGAGATGCTTGAGATCATGTAGTCACGGCAGATATGGAAGAAGAGGCAGTCAATAAATTGTTAAATACAGGAAAGTCATGTCCCAATATCACAGGTACAGGTAGTCTAGGAACCACGCCTATCTTCAGATGATGTGCCATGCCTGATGCAGTAATAGTAGCTTCTTGTACAGGATAGAAATGAGTGTCCCCATGAACACAAGTCACCCCAGTTTTCTCTGAGTGTTTCTTTGTAAGAGCACCACTGAGTAAATCAGCATGTACCAGGGTTTGCTTACTTCCTGAATCAATCAATGCCATCACATCCTGTCCTCCAACATTAACAGACACAGTATATTGCCCCAGTTTGCTAAGGCCAGATGAGAAGGATCAGATTTTTCTTGGGCAGAACTCTAGCGATGCGTCCCTTGGTCTGACACTCGTGGCAAATAATATCTGAGTTAAATGTTCTCATACTTTTCTTTCCTCTTCATCTTAGTAGAAGGACTAGTGGGTGGATGTTTTATTAATACTTGGGAAGTATTTGTTCCATGAGACCCTTTCTGACGTTGTGGGCGAGCTGTAATATAATCTTCAGCTAAACTGATAGCTTTTTCTACTGTGTCAGGTCGATGTTCTCTTACCCACATTTGAACCTCATAAAGTAATATTTTTTATAAATTGTTCTAACACAACTGACTCGACCACTTGATGTATGGTACGAGTTGCAGGTTGTAGCCATTTTGTGCATAAGTCTTGCAATCGAGCACAAGCTTCTTGTGGGGACTCAACAGTATATCTGAATGCTCGAAACTTTTGACGATAAGTCTCTGTACTGATGTCATACCTTTTTAATATTGCTTGTTTAACATGATCATAGTTGATAACATTTCCAGGTTCTACATGACTATAAGCTAGCTGAGCCTTGCCTGTGAGATATGGGGCTAAACGAATAACCCACTGATCCCTAGGCCACCCACAAGCTGTTGCCACTCTTTCAAATGTTGTAATGTATGCTTCAATATCATTACTGTCCATTAGTCTGGAAATTTTAATGTCCTTTGGGCCCCCACTAGGTAGAATAGGTCTAGTAGTTCCAATAGCCTGAATAGCCTTAAGAGTCTCCACCCACCTGGTCTCATT
The DNA here is from genome assembly GCA_016271365.2 of Neoceratodus forsteri. Taxonomy (NCBI): domain Eukaryota; kingdom Metazoa; phylum Chordata; order Ceratodontiformes; family Ceratodontidae; genus Neoceratodus; species Neoceratodus forsteri. The sequence goes on along the minus strand of CM028129.1, from coordinate 1,009,739,536 downwards.
TTGTAGACGGTCTCTCTCTGCTTCTCCAGATCGAGCTGTCTCACACATAACCATCTCAGCAAATCATGTACTTCGGAAGAGGGTTCCTCCTCCTCCTCCTCTTTGACATCTTCACCCCCAATAGCTTCTTCTGCTGCCTTTGGTTTACCAGTCTCTTTCCTTCTGACATCACCCAATCCAGCTGCTAGGGGTAGTTGAAATTTGTCCACCATGGTTCTGGTCCATGTACCTTCCAGTGCAGACATTTCCTCTTTCTCCATCTTCTTCTGCTCCTCCACAATGACTCTGGACAATATCCACAAGAAAGGTGGCTCTCCTTCCCTTGTGATTTCCCACTTCTGACACCAAATGTGCACGTGGGGGTGTCCAATAAAGTCCGGAAAGCAGTCAGGATCCAATACTCCGAAATTTATTAGAAGCAGAAAAAAATAAAATGAACTTAAAGTGGAACTTGTACATAACTTTCAAAAAAAAACATAAGGCACAGGAAATCATACCTTTAACAAGAAATAAAAATTCCTGCCAAAAAGGCAACTAGAATCTGGCAGGTTTGCCTTCCTACCACACACTGACTAAACACTTCACATTCACTCTGCTTTTATACAAGTGGAGGAGCACATGACCTAGTTAACTCCTCCCTGAACTTGCATCATAAAAGTGGGACAACCAGGGACAAATAGGAGACTTTAGTCCTTTTAAGATAAACATTTTTCATCTTTCTCCTTTTTACTGTGGCATGCATTGCTTTTTCTCTTTTAAAAGTACTAGTTTAACCTTTTTATTTCAGGAATAAACAAACACCACTTTTCAAGTGAATTCTCAGTTACAATTCTTATATAGACCATAATTCTGGGCTTCTTATACTAAAAACTAACAAAAAAGGCTGTTAACTTGTATAATTCACCAAATGATGAAAACGCCATAACAAACTCTTTTTCGGCGTCTTGGCACGTTCGCACAGTTGCACGATCGCACAGTCGAACGTGCGCACATTCGTGCAGGAAAATTAGCCTAAACAGCTTGTACTGCAAGCACAGAACATTCTAAACATTGGGGCTTTATTATTTAGAGAAAACGAGCTGGAAATAAGGAAAGGGACAGAAAGACTGCTCAAAGCTGGCCAAGCTTGAGTAGGGGAATGACAGAGAAGGAGCGATAGTAAAAGGAAGAGATTAGAAGAGCAGGAGACTGTTGCAACAGATTTTTTTAATATTTTAGCCCACAATGTTCTCAAATTACCTCTAAAACATAGGAGGCAGGTAATTACATATGCTCTGTATCCATGAAAGCATATCCAAGTTCGGGGGCACCGACCCTACCACAACTCCCTTTTGAGTAGTAGTTTTCAGATCACCACCCCTTTTGCCTAGAGCAGAGTACTGTCATGAGCTTTTGAGTATCTATTAACTGAATTTTTTTTTATGCTTCCAGACAGTGGAAGAAAAAATATTACTGCATGATCCATTTAGGTGGCTGACGTACAGTAAGAGACACAATATATACAGTGTCATAATTTTAATATAAAAACATTAAACTACATAATATTGTATACTACTGGCTCATTACATTAGAATACAAGAAAGCTATGTAATGCTATATATTGCTGGCTCATCACATTAGAATACGTTACTTGTGAAAGCTATAATTGCTTGTCCTACATCAATTTTAACTATTTTACATTGATTCACACTGTATCTGAGGCCAGATATACAAAACTCAGCACCGGCACCAACGGGTTTTTGCCCACGTTATTTGGGTTTGCACCCTTTTTTGGGGTGGGGTCTATATTCAGAGGTACCAGCAGTGCAGGCTAAACCAGTCAGTGCCCAAGTGCTAACATAAGGCTGCACCCATGCAAATGAGGGGTCCCCTCCTGCATACGAGCACAGCGGCAATTTCAAAGGTTTGCAACAGCAGTAAGCAGCACCCAAAGTGACGCTACTTACTGCCTCCAAAAACCTAGTCTTAACCAGGCACTAAGCCCACTCCCCCACCCCACCAATGGCAGGATAGCTATACTGCAGCCACCAACTCCTGACTGCCATCACCCCAGCAAGGATGCAGGCCCTGGGGTCCAGTGGACCTCTTCACCCTCCCAATCGCTCAGCCCATGACATAATATATCTCCATGGTGTCTAGTGGTGCCCACCCACCCTCGATCATTTGTCTTCCATATGTGAATCATATCCCTGGTGTCTAGTGGCAAACCCCACCCCCAAAGTCACCTGTCCTGTTTCTATATATATCTCCCTGGTGTCTAGTAGCACCCCCACCCCACCCTACCCCAGTCACCCATCCCATATAATGGAGTTGTATCTCTGGTGTGTAGTGGCATCCTCAGATCACCCATCCTATATATTAGAAACTCTTCCCTAGTGTCTAGTGGCACCCCCACCCCAATTACCTGTCCCATATATTAGAAACTTGCCCCACCTGTCTAATGGAACCCCCCATCCTGTATATTGGAACTATATCCCTGGCATCTAGTGGCACCCATAACCCCTCAATCTCCCGGCCCGTGTACCCTATAACATCACTAGTGTACAGTGGTACCCCCACCCCCGAATGCCAGTCAAACAAGCGGACAAGCAAATACTGGTGGTCCAGCAGCCCCATCCACCCTGCTCAAAACACCACCCACCCACCCCCTTACCAGTCAAGCCAATGATATGTGTGAATCCAAATATAGTGACCGGCATAGCCCACCACTCCCCTCCTCAGTGGGCTGTGCTGGTTGCTGTATCGATATTCACTGCACGTCACCGGCTTGACTGGTAAGGGGAGGGTTTGGGTGAGTGGTGCTCAGCGTGCAAGTGGAGTGGGGCTGCTGGACCACCAATGCTTGTCAGGCCTTTTGTCGACCAGCATTCAGGAGGTGGGGGCAGGAGTACCACTGGATACCAGGGTGTTACAGGGCACATGAGCCAGGAGATCAGATGGTGGGGGTGCCACTAGATGCCCAGGATATGGTTCCAATATACAGGACATGTGATCAGGGGTGGGGGGGCTACTAGACACCAGGGATAAGTTTCAAATATTGGGATGAGTGGATCGGGAGTGGGGGCCCACACACCAGGGATACGGTTCCAATACACGGGGTGGGTGCTTGGGGGGGCCACTACACACCAGGGATATGATTATCATATATGAGACAGGGGATGGAGCGTGCCACTAGACACCAGGGATGACGTGGCAGGTGTACAAAGGATGGGCACAAAAGAGCCACCGCTTCCCATGCAAATCAGCCCATAATGGGCATGCAAATGGACCCTTAGCACCCGGCATGCCCAATGGGATCATTTGCATGGTGCAGCTGAATATCACGCAATGGCTCCCAGTACCATCCAGTCCCAGGGCACAATTCCCTGTGGACCGGATACAGCCCAGGTCCATGTCACAGCTTGACTTAGTGCTGCGCCAATGCAGGCCGATATTCAGTCGGAGAGCGCCGGTTCACTATCCAATGGAATACTGCAGCCTCTAGGTCAGTCGCCGGTGCAAACACAGCGCAAACCTTTGTGCCCCACTAGCACGTGCTTCAGAATATCTGGCCCCTTATGTCATATGTTAGCCTTGAACTTTAAGCACTGTGACTTAAAGCACTCTGTATAGCTAGATAGAGAGGCAGACATCCAGACAGAAATAAGATTGATAGGGCCTCCTGATAAAGCATGTGGTGTGAAACAGGTTGGGCAGTCAGCGGTGTCTGTTTTTTTTTTTTGTATCCATCTTGCTTGGTGTGTTTTTCAATGCTACACTAACTTTGTAAAACTTGTTTAATACAAGTGTTTTGCATTGTCAGTAAGTGGAGATAAGGTGCCAGTTTTATTGTTTGTGTATCAAATTGGGTTAGCAGACACAAACTATCTCAGAGGAGTGTCTTTGCTGTTTTTGTGTGTTCTATAAGTCTGCCACTCTCTGGGAAATGAAATGTCTCATAACATTACCTCTAGATTTACCATCTCTGAGTTTAAGGGCACTTCTCCGCATCCTGTTGGAACACACCAGATCAAACATCTCCTTCAGGCAGACCTTGTCGATGCCCTTCAGTATCGAGAAGAAATCTTCCCTCAGCCTCTTTTTCCTAAGTGTGAACACGTTAAGGGACTCAAGTTTCCCTTCATAACTTTTATCTTCCATGTCCCTGATTATGCTGGTGGCCCTATGTTGCAACTTCTTGAATGGCTCAGTGTCCTTTTCGTATTGGGGAGCCCAAACCTGAACAAAGTATTCCAGGTGGGGCCTGACCAAGGCCTTGTAATGTGGCAGGATTTCTTCCCCTGCTCTGCTGATCACCCTCCTTTTGAAGCACCATAGACGTTTTCCTGCTTTGACAGGACAGAAGCTGCACCCTGCTTATCATGCTTCAGTCGCTTGTTTAATAAAACACCCAGGTTCTTTTCCACCTCCACAGCAACAAGAGGATTCCCACCCATGGTGTAGGTCCCACCTCTGCTTTTCCTCCCCAGGTGAAGCACCATGTATTTGGTTACATTAAATCTACATAGAAACACAGACTGACGGCAGATAAGGACCACTTGGCCCACCTAGTCTGCCCATTTCCCTACCTACTGGATAAGTTGCAGATCCTAGTTAAACAACAGCCGACTTCTTCCAAACCCCCACCAGAATTGCCTTATGTCTGTCCCATGCATTCTTGAACTCCCCCACTGTTTTTGACCCCACGACCTCCTCAGGAAGGCGGTTCCATGTGTCCGCCACCCTCTCTGTGAAAAAATACTTCCTCACGTTTCCCCTGAGCCGTCCCCCCTGTATCTTCAAATTCAGGCCCCTCGCTTGTGCACATCTCTTTTCTGAAAGATGCTACCTCTTGACTTTGTTGAGTCCTTGAGGTACTTGAAAGTTTCTATCATGTCCCCTCTACCTCCTTTCCTCGAGGGTATACATATTAAGCTCCTTTAGTCTCTCTTCACATGGCTTCTGGTGCAGACCCTGCACCATTTTAGTTGCCCTCCTCTGGACTGCCTCCATCCTGTCCATGTCCTTGCGGAGATGAGGTCTCCAGAACTGCACGCAGTACTCCAGATGGGGTCTCACCAACTGTCTGTACAGGGGGATAACAACTTGCTGTTTTCTACTGCTGATGCCTCTCCCTATACATCCCAGTATCCCCCCAGCCCTCCTTACTGCCTTCTCACATTGCTCGTTTACCTTTGGGTCATCTGATATGATTACCCCCAGGTCCCTTTCCATTTTTGTTGTTGTTAGTAACCACCACCCTCAATGGTGTACTCTTCCCCTGGGTTTTTGTTTCCCAGGTGCATTACTTTGCATTGAATCTAAGCTGCCATACTTTTGACCATTCCTCCAACTTTGCCAAGTCCCTTCTCATCCTCCCCCGTGTGTCAACTCTGTTGCAGATCTTTGTGTCATCTGCAAAGAGGTAACTTTTCCTTCCAGTCCCTCTGCAATGTCATTTATAAAGACATTAAAAAGGACCTGTCCCAGTACTGAACCCTGCGGTTCCCCGCTAGTAACCCCCCTTTCTTCAGAGAGGACTCTGTTTACTATTACCCTCTGTGTCCTGTTGTCCAGCCAATTTTTTACCCAGGCTACCACCCTGGAACCCACTCCCAGGCTGGCTAACTTGTTTATTAATCTTTTGTGTGGGACTGTGTCAAATGCCTTGCTAAAGTCTAGGTAGGCCATGTCCGCAGCCCCTCCCTGGTCTACTACTCTGGTCACCCAGTCAAAGAAATCTATTAGATTCGTCTGACATGACCTTCCTGCTGTGAATCCATGCTGCCTTCGGTCCTGTTCCCCTTACTGGTCTCTAGGTACTCAACAGTTCTTTCTTTCAGAAGTGATTCCATCATTTTCCCTACCACTCAGGTCAAACTAACAGGTCTACAGTTTCCTGCCTCTGCTTAGTATCCAAGATACCAGCAGTCTGACCAGATACACAGCTTGCACAGGTCCTACTGAGGTTTTTCCCCAATCCTCAAGGGAATCCACCCCTTTGGTCAGCTTAGTGTCATCAGCAAACTTAAGCAGCCTGCTGGAGACTGGAGAGTCCAAGTTATTGATGGAAATATAAAACAGCACCGGCATCAGTAGTGATCCCTGAGTTCCTTTACTACTAATAATATAAAAACTAGGCAAAACGGAAACATCATCAGATTAATTTGCCGCTTTCCTGAAATGATCATTTTACAGTGATTCTGAAACCACCAGTTTAGTTGTGATGAGATGAAACTGCCTATGCCTTTGAGACATATACAATATGTATGTTTTGTGCCAATTGCTAGCAACAATTTTGTAATGTGTGTTGTCTTTTTCATTCAACTATTTTATATGCACCATTGGTGATTTTACATTATTGTTAACCAGCATAGTAAACTGATGACATCATGTCATGCCACAGGCAGTCTCCTTCTCCCTAGCCCCTCATCCTGAAGAAGCTTGGCAGAGTGAAGTGCTGGGGCACTTCGGGCAGTGTCGTCATGCTATAATCTGTGGGGCATTGCAAGCTGTTTGAGCACTGTGCAAAACTGCTGTTTCTGTTAAGACCTACATGCACTACCAGGAATTGGCTGTTCAATATACTGTCTCCTTGCAACAACATCTCTGTGAGTGCCTGACTGTTTATCCTCCACATGTGTGGGATACTCTTGTTCTAGCTGCTGTGTGTTTGGGGATGTCCACCCTCCTATCCCTGCACTGGCTCTTTAATGACTGAATCGCCACTCCTTGTTTGGATTTCCTCAAGCAAGTTAGCAATTAAACTTGTGTATGTATGGTGTATACAGCATTAGTGTACTTTGATCAGAATCTTATCATGAGCCACTGTGTGAAAGGCCTTGCTGAAATCCAAATAGATGATGTCTAAGGTTCTGCCTCTGTCTACCTCCTGGTCACCCTTCAAAGATTATCATGTTGGTTTGGCATGATTTGCCCCTCGTAAAGTCATGCTCAAAGGGGATGAGAACCTTGGCCTTGATCAAGCGATCCATTATTCTGTACTTTAAAATGGAGTCCAGGACCTTGTCCTGCACTGATGTCAGACTGACCAGCCTGTAGTGTTCCGGGTTTTACCTTGCTCCCTTTAAGATGGGGACCACACTGAACACCTTTCAGTCCTCTGGCACCACACCTGTACAGATAGATTCCTAAAAGATTACTGCAAGCACCCCACCAACTGTTCCTTTAGATTTAGATCCTATCAGCCTTGATCTTTGCTCCCTGCTACAGTTACAGCCCTAACCATTGCCCCTTGTGATAGTAACGACCATGATCTTTGCTTCTCTATAATAAAAACTCTGACTTTTGCCCCTTACGATATCAACTGCCTAGATTTTTTCTCTAAGTGATGGTAACAGCACTCTCCTTTGCTCCCTGTGACATGAACACCCTGGGCTATTATTCCCTGTAATAGTAATAAACCTGACTTTTGCTACATTACAGTTACAACCCTCATTGGCCCCCTGTTATAGTAGCAGCCCTAGTCTTTGCTCCAGTTTTAGTAACAGCCCTGACATTTACTCTCTGTCAGAGTAGCAGCTTTGACCTTTGCTCTCTGTGATAATAACAAGCATCATCTTTGTTCCCTGCAACAGTAAGTCCTAACCTTTGTACTCCAACAGTAATGGCCCTGGCCATTAATCCTGAAGACAGCAACAGCCCAATCCTTTACTCCCTATTACAGTAACAGCCCTGACCTGCCCCTACTATAGTAACATTCCTAGACATTGCTCCCTGTGATGATAGCAGCCCTGTCCATTGCTCATTATTACTGCAACAGCTCTGACCTTTAACATTCGGGACATTTGCTCTTGGTGATATCAGCAGCCCTGACCTTAACTCTCTATGATGCTAACAGCCCTTATCTTTGCCCCTGTTATAAAAACATTCCTGGTATTTGTGCCATATGCTAGTAACAGCCCTGACTTCTGCTTTTTGTGTTAGCAAGAGCCCTGAATTTTGCTCTCTGTACAACAGTCCTGATCTCTGCCCCATTTTATTTTATATTAATTAATGGGTCAAGTTTTTTCCCATTGAAAAAGCCGTGTATTAAATGCCGTAATACACGTATGTGTATTATGGCATATTTTTAATACATGGCATCTTTCAATGGAAAAATTTATGAGCCATACTGTGGCTTGCGACACCACCAAAGCACTTTCCCTTATCAACTTTCTCCCACAAAATCACTAACCTCAGGACCTGGTAAACCAGAACAGATTTTTCAGTCAAACTTTCGGCAGTTCTTTTTAAAATACTTTGTGACTCTTGTCTGCATCGCGCCATCTGAGAGAGGAGCGTCGAGATCAGCAAGGCCACCAAGTAGTCTCTCCTACTGCCTCTCTTCAGCGCCGTCGCCAGCCAACATCTTTTCCTCCTTCTAACTTCACCCCAGGTCAAGGGTGAGTAGCAGTAGCACCACTAGCCAGGTGCTGACCGCCTAAATTGAAAGAAATAAAACTTTATTTTGAGCCGAAGAGCACAAAAACCACGACTCTTAAATTAAACAAAATAATAGGGGTGTGTCTTAACTCAATTTAATACTAAATCCTCTTTGTTGGACGGCAATCATAAACCCCTCAGGCTTCACCCTTGGGGTTTATGTACCATCCAACAACTCGGGTGTGTGTTAAATTCTCGTAACACACTGCACTCCATACTTTATCCTATATGTAACATATCTCACTTTTGCACACTGTGATAGTACCAGCCCTGACCTTTGATCTCTATTTTAACAACAGTCCTGACTATTCTTTGCTCTCTCCCACAGCAACAGCCCTTACCTTTACTCCCTTTGATAGTAACAGACCACACCTTTGCTCCGTGTGATTGTAGCAATCTTGACCTTTGCTCAGTGTGATATTAACAATCCTGACCTTAGCTCTCTGTGCTAGTTACCACCCTAAGCTTTGCCCCACATTATAGTAAATGACTTCACCGTTGCTCTCTGCAATAGAAACAGCCCTGTTCTTTTTTCCCTGTTATAGTATCAGTCTTGACCTTAGCTCTCCAAGAGGAACAGCCCCAATTTTGATCCTGTGATAGTAACAGCCTGGACCATGACTCCCTGTAACAGTAACACACCGTGTCTTTGCTACATTACAGTTACAATCCCAATTCATCCTGTTATAGTAACGGCCCCAGCCTTTGCCCCAATTACAGTAACAGCTCTGACCTTTGCTCCCTGCTACATTAACAGCCTTGGCCTTTGCTGTGTGATAGTAACAGCCCTGACATTTGATCCCTTTTATAGTACCAACCCTGACCTTTGTTCACTATTACAGAAAAGGCAAGGTAGGGTAATTTATTTATTTTTATACAGCGCCTCATCCAAATGCCTTGGAGCACTTCAGAGTATTAATTGCAATAAATACATACATAAAACATCATCAGGGTGGGACTACCAAGGCTCGCTAGTAATTCCTGGGGCCTTAGCCTCTCTACAAGGTCAACATTTAATTTAGCCTAGTTTTTATATTTTGCAATGCTAGCAGTTAAGCTGCTGCTGCCGGTCAGACACTACCCTGGCTCCGTGGGGCAGGTTTTCATCATGCTGTCCCTGGCACTGCCACAGCCCCCAGTCCCCTCCCCCATCGAGTGACAGTCTGGGTCTCCTCAGACCATCCCTCCCACGCGTGATGATGATGATGTCCTCGTCCAATTATCCAAGGTCATCAGCTCAGCTATGTTATCCTGCGGGTGACGTTGGCACACCGCACCCACGCTCTGACTGTTTGTAACCTGGCGCCATGCACAGAGTGTGAGACGGTGCCATTTTACTTGCAGTCACCATTGGAGCAGCCAGTCTCAGCACGGACACAAGCCATAGGCGAGCCAGCACAGCAGCGAAGGAGGAGGACTGTCTCGGAGTCTGAGCAGAGCGCTCTCCAGTTCAGCAGTAGCCTGGGAGATGGGAAAGAGGGAGCCATCAGCATCCGGTGGGTGGGTGACGAGATGCCCCAGGGCCCAATAGTGGTAATCCTGATCATCACGGTGGTCCAGTGACCTCAGGAGGACTCGGAGAGTAGTACATGTGCCAGCGGCACCACAGTCGGGTCAAGCCAGCCAGCAAGAGAGATGGATCTGGTGGTCAGGATCTTCGGAGGAGGAGAGTGCAGCAGAAGGGAGGAAGTATCATCAATTGAGGACACAGCAGTACAAACAGTCAAAGACAGAGTCCAAGAGCAGCAGCACAGCCACAACAACACTCAGGTATGTTTGTTTTTTGTTTGCTCCTCGACAGTTGACCTCTTTACATCACATCTGCTGCCTGAGCTCTTCAACATTTTAATAATAAAACTTTATTTATTAAGCGCCTTTCAAGCACCAAGGCACTATACAAAACAATAAAATCAGAAAAACACATATATAAAGTCAGAATAAATGCAAACCTCAGATCATAAAAGCTTGACAACAATTTGCTGAGTTTCAGTTTATTGGAGGATGTTTGTTTGCACTGAAAATAGTTGGCCTCTGATGCCCCCCCCACCCCCCAATCGCTGTCTACTTTGGCAGGATGGCTCAAACCTTTACAGGACAGTTTGCAGGGAATAATAGCAACTTGTCAAGTTTTTCCATATCAGAGAATAATCTTTTACAGGCTTACAGCTACAGTATTCCTTCCGCATAATGTGCTCTGCTATGAGTTCATATTTCTTTGATAAAGACAGAACAATGAACCCAATACGTTCCTGAATTTATAATGTTATCCATGGAAAAAGTCATATTCCTCCTTCAACAATCAATCAAAATTAATGTTAAGTTTTTATGCTGGCCTCTTCATCAAGGATTGGGTTCTCTCTTTCCCATTAGCCCCTGCAACAGTCAAGGGTTGCAATGTGATGTCATACCCTAATCCTGGGTAGGTTTCAGTTTGGGGTCGGGGGATGTTGACTGCTGTACTGCCTGCCTTGCTTCCACTTTTGCCTCAGTCACCCAAGCCAATCTTGCTGGTTGCACTACTTGTGTGTGCCCCATCCTTTTACCCCTGTGTCATTAATATCTGCCCTTCCCCTCGTAACTGTTATGTTAGAGGAGAAGCAGAAAGACTGCCATGTAGCAAGCAGCGACAGACTATAAGCAGGAAGGATAGGATGAGGTTAGGTGGTAGCCATGTGGTCTGGGTGCAGGACTCAATAGCATCCAATTGCGTGCAAGAATGGTCTTACATGCAGTAAGTCATGTCCACCACAAAAATCCATCACTCTCTCTCTTGGCCCTGCCTATCACTAAATGAACAGACTGCCTTCCTCCTCAAGCCTGACTGACCACATGGCACGTATCCTGCTGCCCCCACATAACAGGGCATGGCGGAGCAGCTTTACGCCCTGTAGCAGCTGAGCAGCCCTCAGTGTGTATGTAGGATTTTTGCATCTGCCGTTGTGAGGGGGCCCCTTGTGTACACTTTCACAGGAGGCCCTTATATGCCCTGTCCCACCCTGAACAATATAAATTATTATAAATTACTAACATTTCTTAAATAGCAGGCATGTGTTCTTTCTAAGTATCTAAATTACAGGTTAACTGAAATAGATGAATGTTCAGCCGTTTTTATAGTAACAGCTCTGACATCTGCACCTATTATAATAAATATTCCTGGCCTTTGCTCCATTTGTTAGTAACAGCCCTGATCTTTTGTGCCCTGTGATAATATCAGTCCTGACCATCACTCCCTTGTCCCGTAATAGTAACAGCCCTACTACTCCAGATGTTCGCTAACAGCACTCACCTTTGTTACATTATGGCTACGACCTTGATTTGTCCCGCAATAGTAACAGCCTAGCTTTCACATCTATTATAATATCCCTGGCCTTTGCTCCGTATATTAGTTATCAGCCCTGAACCTTGCTCCCTGAGATAGAAACAACATTGACAACGGTTTCATGTAACACTAGCAGCCCTGGAGTCACGTGATGAGGTGGACTGAGTAACAGCCCTCTTGCTGAGCTCCTGCCTATTTGGACAAAAACTACCTACTTGAGTGATTTGAAACAAAATTTCTCCTTTCTAAATGACTCCTACTTACTTGTTAGCAGCTGGAGACTTGATTTTGGCACATTTTCGAGAGAAAATGGAAGCTGAGAAGTGCTCAGCTCTTCCCAAACACACACCCTCCTACGCCAGAGAAGCAAAGTAAGAAATCTAGGCCGCAATTCTCAGCCTCCGGCAAAACAACTAGCACTACAACAGAATCGAACCTCCTTACTTTAGAGCGCTTTCTGGAGGAATTTTGACCTTTTAGAGATGAAGTCAAATCTCCTACCTTGGAAATGAAAACCATGGCTGCCACACTTGAAGATATCTCCCGGCGCATTGGGGACAGCGAGGTGCGCATCAAGTCACTGGAGAGCAAGGCAGACTGTGTGGATCCCGAATTTGCCATCACCAGACAGTGGATTACGCGTCTGGAAGCCAAGGTGGAAGACAAGGGTCGAAGCAGGTGCAGCAACGTCGTACTAATCGGTTTGCCTGAAAAGGAGGAAGGGGCAAATGCGGTGGTGTTTGCGCAGAAATTAGTGCAGAAGTTGGCAGGTCCCTCTCCATTCAGTCCTGCTTACTACATTGAACGGGCCCACAGAGTACTAAGGCCAATGACCCCACCTGACGCACTACTTCGTCCCCTAATATTCAAATTTCTAAATTTCCGGGAATGGCAGCACTTTCTGTTGAAAATAAAGGAACTTCAGGAGGTGAAATGGGGGGACCATAAGACACGCATAGCCCAGGATCTCCCTGCCACAGTACGCCAACGGCTCACAGCATTCCACCCGATCATATCTAAATTAATCCCAGCTGGGGTGAAATTTCAAATGATGTATCCTGCCAAACTGCAAATCCATCTGCAAGGACAGTGGAGGAGTTTTGAAGACCCTGTCGTAGCAGAGAAGGATCTCAAGGTGGCCCTCCCTGACCTCTTTAAACCACGCAGAATACCCTACGCAGTATCTGGTAACCAGCTTATCCCTGTATAAAGGTACTGTACTCAGCTTTCAGTATTACCACTATGCCGCTGAGCTCATAGCTAACAAAGTGTTCCTGGACTGTCCTAGGTTATAGGACTTTTTTTTTTCTTTATTTACACTCAGTCCCAAGTACCTTTTCTTCAATGTGTCACATCGATGTCCGGTTCTTGCCCTGCCTGAAGCAGCATATCTGTCTGTGTCAAGCCATGCATCTTACTGGGTATCCCCTCGCTAGCTTGAGCTGCTCCATTCGTCCGCCTGCACTGTTATTTTGTACAGTTTAATGACTCTTTTGCAGACTTCCTTGGACTATTGCGCTGCTTTTGGCCTCCAGGTCGGGAGGTACTTCACGCAAGAGACCTTTTTATTTGCTTGCCTAAACTTTAGCTTGACGCACTGTGCAAGAACAGCGCTTCATATCTGCATTTGCCAACCTGGACACTTTTACTTTTTATTTTCAGCTTGGTCTCTCTGCTACGATGCTTCTGGTTTCTTTTTTTTTTTTATGTCTTCATTTAAGAGGGGGCAATATCTATACTGTTCCATACACTTTCTTAACAGCTAGGGTGACTGTTATTTCATTTAAATTGCAAGCAACCAAGAAGCAGCACTACAATACACAAAATGTACAGTGGGGGGAGCAGTTCTTTTTTCCTGTTTCTCAACAGCATGTTAAATTTGTTTACTGGTAAAAGCTTGCTGTATGTGTTTAGGTAGTTTGTTGGGTTTGTTCAATTATTTTGGTCAATAACAGGGCAGGAGGGGGAGGATAGTAGCTTGGCAAGCCTGTAAATCATGGTCGGATTACTTATTGTTGGGCTATGAGGACTGGGGGGGTTTATTTCAGGTCTACGGGTCACTTTGCTATGTCTTTGCTGTGGTATTACAGGTAGTTGGGGGCAGAGGGGATCACACCAGAGTCCTGTGCTCGGTTCTGGTGTACTCATGGGGGTGCAGGATCGGGTACAGTACTGGGGGTTTATAGGGAGGGTGGGGGGCAGAAGGCATCACTTACACGGAGAAGTAACAGGTGTCACTAAAGTATACTACTGGCTGTTCACAAGTGCACTAAAGCCTATATACAAAATCACACATGCCCACAAAATGCAAAGCATCATGGGCTGCATATGCAAATCACCACAGAATGTTATGCTGGTTCAACTTTAAGTAGAATTGCATGGTGCCGAAAGGTCTCTCACACAGTTTGCAAAGGGTGCTAACAGATGACATAGACACGTGTTTCATCCTACCAGGACTCATCAGTATGCCTCGTCTGTTTGACACCCCAGTGGAATGAACCAGCTACCCTAAGACGGTTTGTCTGGGTTATGTTGTGGTGAACCCATTAAAATAAAAAACTATTTAAAAGACAAAGAACCTCTGTGCGCAAACAGCGACGCAAGGGTTACCCCAAAGGGCATTTGGCTGTGAAGCCAAGTTTCAAGAAAATACAAAATCACACATGCCCACACAATGCAAAGCACCATGGGCTGCATATGCAAATCACCACAGAATGTTATGCTGGTTCAACTTTAAGCAGAATTGCATGGTGCCGAAAAGCCTCTCACACAGTTTGCAAAGGGTGCTAACAGATGACATAGACACGTATTTCATCCTACCAGGTCTCATCAGTATGCCTCATCTGTTTGACACCCCAGTGGAATGAACCAGCTACCCTAAGACAGTCTGTCTGGGTTATGTTGTGGTGAACCCATTAAAATAAAAAACTATTTAAAAGCCTATATAGATACATGGCTGGTCAGATAAAACTTTTCTCGTGGAAAGTGAGGGGGGCCAGAAACAAGACAAAACGCTACCAGATTCTGAAGCATTTGGGACACCTCAAGGCAGATATCTGTCTGCAGGAGACACATTTATTAGACACTGAATCAGGACTACTCCAGAGACAGAATATCGGCCAGGCATTTTCAGCAGGGTCTAGTACGCAGAAGTAGGGGCACTGCTATTCTTATAGCTTGCCGGCTGGCTTTCCCATGCCTACAGCTAATTCAGGACCCTAATGGCCGGCATTTGGTGTTCAGAGGTACCCTGGACCGGGCTGAACTGATAATTGGGTGTCTATGGACCCAGTGTGGATTCAACACAATTATTCTCTGAGCTACTTAGGATTCTAACCCCCTTCGCCAACTTTCCGATATTCTTGGGTGGAGACTGGAATCTCCCCTTTACACCAGACCTGGATAGAACATACTGGAGATCCCAAGGGTTGTCACTGGCTCAGCGGGCCTTAAGGGATCTAGTGGACCACTTGGGATTGTGTGACCCCTGGAGGACTCGATCCGTTTTCCAGAGAGTACACTTTCCATTCCCCAGTACATAGCTCCTCCTCTAGAATCGACTATATTTTACTGAGTCAGGGTTCTTTGCCAGGGGTCCGAGATTCTGGGATAGAAGCTGGGGTCATCTCTGATCATTCCACAGTCTGGTGTCTGGCATCTCTCGCCCCTCACCAGCAGAAAGATACCATGCGGAAGCTCAACAACCAGCTTCTGAAGGACTCTGATGCAGTTAAAAAGATAGCCAAATCCATCGAGCACTACACGACAGAAAATCTGCATACCACAGGAAAACCAGAAATAGAGTGGGGGGCATTGAAGTGTTACCTCAGGGGTGAACTCATTAACGTAGCTTCTCACAGAAAGAGGAGGAGGGAAGACCAACTTTCCAATTTATTGACACAAATTAGACAGTTAGAAAGCATTCTCCCCCCTATCTGGGGATGAGAGCATCAAAACCTCTCTTTTAAAACTACGCGAGTCTTATAATGAGCTGCTGAGAGAAAAGGCGGAATAAGCCATTCTCAAGTCCTACTCGGTCTATATAGACCAGGGAGCGTAGGCTGGTCACTTGCAGGCTTTAAAGATTAAACATCAAGAAACTGCTAGATTAGTCAAATCCATTAAGTCGTCTACTGATGGCTCCATTAAAGTTACCCCCCGGGAAATAGTTTCTGAATTTGAACGCTAATACAGAGACCTGTACAGTATTAGGGCAACTCCCCCCAAGAGATAGAGGTATACCTAGATTCCCTTCCCCTGCCATCCCTTGGAGAAGCAGAGAAAAGCATTTTGTTAGTCCCCATCACAGAGGCGGAAGTTACAGCAATGATCCGCGAGCTCCCCTTGAACAAGGCTCCAGGCCCGGATGGGTTCTCCCCGAACTTCTAGAAGTTGTTCCAGGACTGGTTAGCCCCATGGTTATACTTGTTTTTTTCTTTAGTCCCATCAGAAAACCCTTCTGATCCCCGCATTCTAGAGGCCCTCATAATTGTTCTTCACAAGCCAGGTAAACCAGAGGATAAAGTCACAAGTCACAGACCCATCTCCCTTATTAATAATGATATTAAATATTAGCCAAGTTATTAGCAAATAGACTAACTAAGGTGTTCCCTGTCTTGATTGGATCAGAACAAGTAGGCTTTATAGTAGGTAGAATGTCCCAAGATCACTTAAGAAAATTGGTGCACATTTTCTTCGCATCCAGGGATTCTAAACACCCAGCGGTTCTGGTCTCCCTGGATGCGGAGGAGGCGTTTGACAGGGTGAACTGGAAGTTTATGTTTCAAGTGTTGGTGAAGTTTGGCATCCCTCATCAGTATATTCGCTGGGTCAGAACTTTGTATACTGAGCCCAGTGCCAAGATATACTGCAATGAGGTGATCTCCACCTCCTTCCCCTTAGAATCAGGTACCCGGCAAGGGTGCCCCATCACCTCTTTGATTTAATCTATACCTAGAACCTCTGTTGTGGAAACTCAGGAACAATCCCAATGTCCATGCTATTAAAGTAGGCTCTTATGTACTGAAGGAATCGGCCTATGTGGACGATGTCTTGTTGCATATTACCCAACCGTCTTCTTCCATTACTGCCGCCATGGAGACTATTTCGGCCTACAGCGTAGTTTCAAATTACAAAATTATCCCGGATAAGACTGTGGCCTTCCCTCTGAATAACAGAACTCAGTGCACTGATATGCCATACCAGCTTACAATGGTCCCCAAATAGCCTCAAATACTTAGGTATAATCCTGGCGAGAGGTGACGTCAAGCTGAAATCACAATCTGGATTCCCTGGTGTCTAAAGTGCAACAAGATTTAGTCCGTTGGATGGATATGCCTCTGTCTCTTTGGGGGAGGATTAGCTTGAGTAAAATTAACATCTTGTCACATATGTTTTACCCTCTGAGTATGCCGAATTTGTGGCTACCTCTTTCCTGGTTTAAGAAGCTACATGGAGTGGTATCGGATTTCCTCTGGCGCAGTAAACCTTCTCGGCAGGCATACCACAAGTTGGCCACTCCGAACGAGAAGGGGGGACTGCGACTCCCTCATTTTGGTCTGTATTATTGGGCCGGTCATTTAAGCAAATACCTTAGCTGGCTGCATCCAGTTGAGACCCTCCATTCTTTCCCGTATGTCCCATCCTGGCTCTCCACTGAGCCGGAGTTACTTGACTCTTGTGGTATCTCTCAAGAGGCCATTCTGCATACCCGAGTGAAAGACCTTCCCACTTGCTTTCTCAGCTCTCTCACTGCCACCTCGTTGAGGGTACATTTTCAGTTATGTTCTGTCCTAAAGTATAACCCCCTCAGGGACCCAGTGCATCCTATACTGTGTATGGGGTGCTCCTGTGTCGGAGGCGTGGCTCCCCTCACTTGCCAGGCAGAGTCTCCAGGATTTAGCATCTGGTGACTCTTGCCTCTCGGTAAAAGACATGATGCTAAAGTCCCCATCAGGTCCGGGAAGCTTTTTCAGATTATATCATATCCGACACCCCTTGGTTACCAAGCAGATGTTACTGGGAGAACACAGAGGAAAAGCGGTGATTTTTTCCCCTTTAACAGAATTGGTCCTGCAGGCTCACTCAGTTTCTCTTATATATGCCTCTCTTTATGACCTGGCCTTCCCTCTTATAGAAAGATCTTCCCCATACTGGTTGGATAAATTTCCTCAAAGCCCCCTAAGTTGGGATCAGATATGGAGGTCCTGTCACTCACATATTACACAAGACAGGCTGCTGCTTATGCAGTTCTTGATTTTACAGAGCATGTATTTGACTCCAGTCAAGTTACACAAGATGGGCAAACTTCCTTCCCCAATTTGTAGCCGCTGTAACCAAGCAGAGGGCAGCCTGTATCATATTTTTTTGGAATGCCCCCTGATCGCTGCACTCTGGGAGAACATTAAACAGCGGGTAGATCCCCTACTGGGGTTGGATAATTTATTCACCCTGGAAGTTTGTCTTCTGGGTGATTTCACCAGAGTTAGGGTCAAGCAGCGTACATTTCTTATGTCAGCGATTGCTCCCTCAAAGCTCTGGTTCTCCGTCACTGGAAGGATACTAATGTCATCTCTTAAACAGAACAGTATCAAGAACTGTTATCCAGTCTACGTGTGGAAAAAATGGTGGCAAGTCTCCGTAACTGCACACAATGGCACAAGGATAGATGGAGTCTATGTACACTTTATACAGCCTATAATACTCCATTGTTTTTACAGTTCTGGATAGAGTGATGCCGGGGTTGCGGGGTGGTTACATGTTTAGTTTCATGACCTGTCTTTTTATTGTATTGTGATACATTATTGTCTTGTGTATAGTTTTATTTTGTATGCATCTTTCTGGAAAAAGCTTAATAAAGTTAAATTTGAAAAAAAAAAAAACACTAGCAGCCCTCACCAATGCTACCTGTTAATCCTGACCTTTGCTCCATTACTGTTATAAACACTGATTTTTCCTGATTTACTAACAGCCCTGACCTTTGTCCCTCATATATTAACTGTGCTAAACTTGCTCCTGTTATAGTAACAACCCTGACCTTTACTCCCTTATACAGAAGCAGACCTGACCTTCTCCTATTATTGTAGCATTCCTGACAGTTATTCCCTGTGATGGTAAAAGCCCTGATATTTCCACCTATTTCTTATTTATTAAGATCTAGCATTACAAGTATCTTACAGCTAGGAGCACATTTACAAAGGTTCAACATCAGAGATAATACAGTACACAAACACTGGCAAACTGAAACGGGCAGAGAGGTAAAATACATTTGACAGGTAAAATACAAATTAGACAGGCTACAATCATCACAACAGATACGCTAACATTGGTCAAAAAACAGTTGAACAAACCCGACGAGTGCCTAGTTATCAAACAGAATCAGCCAAGAAGGCTTTGTCCAGTGGTAGGGAGGGTGATTTTAGTATCACAGTATCATTTTGGACCTTTGTTCTCGGGGTAGCAAAAGCCCTGACTTTTACTCCCTATGATGCTAACAGCCCTGACATTTACTTCCTATTATCATAGCATTCCTGGTCTTTGTTCCATATACCAGTAACAGCCCTAATCTTTATTAGAGTAATTTATTAAATGGTGTCTGGTCAATTCTGACTCCTCATTTGTCAGGACCCTGTCACATTGTACTAGGTTAACTTAGCACATATTCCTGCTCAGAAGACATGATGGGGTGCATTATTCGAGAGCACAACCAACCACGGTCAAAAAGGTCACAATGCAAATCAAACACAGCAACAACAAAAAGAAACCATGCAAATTTAAAAAAAAAATGACCCTCTAATAGCAACATCGCTCAAGAATCACTAACTGTAAAGAAAATCTGTCCACAAACTTGGAAAAAAAACATGCAGTACTTCCCACTCATAAATCCAAATCCAAAAAGCCTCAGTGCTGCTCACACAAGAAAAACATTTTCAACACCTAATAGAAACACAACATATATTTCAAAACTACAATTCCACATAAAATCACACACCTACATTGCTAAACCAATAGCAAAACTTCTACAAACTTCGCTCTAAAAGTTCATTAAATATCACAGAGTTAGAAACAAAGGACAGCTCAGTCTCTCTGCTTGAATCTCAACTTCTCGAAAGTGCACCTGAAGGAGGCCATATGACATCTAATCAATAGCCTAGGCTATCAGATCTGACTCAGGTCACATGCGAAGAACAGGAAGCACATCCCAGGCTTCTAGCTTAGCCTCACAGATCACACGGGAAGCACAGAAATTTTGAAGTCAGGAATACCTATTTAAAGTAACACAATAAACCACTCCCTTGTAGTGCAACCACACCCAACTAGTACAGCTTGCCCATATCTAATTATGATAATGCCCTAAAAGCAATCATTTAAAGATATAGCACCAAATTATAACATTACTACAAATGAACATTACTAAATATTTTATAAGTGGAATAAGGCAAGTCCATCAAGAGGAATATGAGATGTTAATGTCTGCTGTGTTGGTTGAAGTTCAGAGCCCGAAACCATCACTCAATTCATTAACACAGCATAATCCCCTCCCTCTGTCATGCCTTATTCCTTACATACCTCAACTTTGCTCCCTGTGATAGTATCAGCCTTGACTTTTGATCCCAATGATAACAAATCTTGACCTTTCTTTGCTGCGTCTTAGCAACAGGCCTGACCTTTGCTCTGTGTGACATTAACTGTCCTGACCACAGCCATGATAGCAAGAGCCCTGCTCTTTGCCACACACATTTTAGTAACAGTCTTCACTTTTGCGCTCTGTGATGAGAAACAACCTTAATTTTGGATTCCTGTGATAGTAACAGCTGCTGACCTTTTGCACCATTTGGTAGTGACAGTCCAGACCTTAGCTCTCTGTGATAGTAACAGCCCTGACCCTTGCTCCCTGTGACAGGAACAGCCCTGACCTTTGTGTGATAGTAACAGTCCTGATCGTTGCTCCATGTGACTGTAATAGCCCCAACATTTGCTATTTGTGATAGTAACAATCCTAATATATGCTTCTTGAGATAGTAACAGTTGTGACAACTGCCCCATATTACAGTACAGTACCTGACCTTTGTTCCATGTGAAAGCAACAGTACTAAATGTTGCCACTTATTATAGTAACAGTCCTGCCCTTTGTCCCCTGTTACAGTACCAGTCCTGACCTTTGCTTCCCGATCAAGTACAAGAAATGACTTTTAAACTTTGGACAAGTACAGGAAATTTCTTTTCCTCCCAGATCAGATACAGGCTTTGATTTTTTGATGGCAACAGTAGTGAAAAACCTGACCTTTGCTCCCACGCCTGGCAGGGTACATAGCAGTGCTTTGGCTTCTTCATAGGGCACAGAGCGGAGTGAAGTCAACCAATCACATCCATGCTTCTCCAGGATTGTTTGAGCGCTCTGATTTAAAAATTTGGCACGGTATCCAAAGCCAAGGTTTCTTAAGCGCTCTTCCACATCATGTGCTGAAATGTCAAAAATAGGATAGTGAGAAATGTAGGAGCAAAGTACATATATATATAAATGCACCTCTGATTTTAGAGTCTATCTTCAGGGGCATTTTACCATTCAGAGACATAATTTTTCCTGAAGTACTACCAAAAAATGTGAATAATTATAAACACCCTGATAGTTACGGATTAAGAATTAGATGAAACAGTTTTATGTTTACTATTTCTTTACACAAAACTGCCCAACTGATATGCAGCACCTCATTTTCAGTGATGAGTTCTGCTTCCACCTCTTTTTACAGCTGGGAGAGACAAACACAGAACGGGTTCAGTCCACAGAGACACAGGAAACGCAGGCTGAACATAGCCTATGGTTCTATTGTGTTTGCACCCTGCCATTCATCTAGAATATGAGAACTCATTACGGCCATTGTTTAATTGGAAGGGTTGCCAGTACTGTAAATGATCAAGAATTTGGCACTATGGAGAGGAAAACTGCATAAGTGGAAATCTCTGGGAACCTAAGGCCAAGGCAAGGGATGCATTACAATTAGAAGGGCTTCAGGAGCAGGTCAAGGCAGAATGTCCTCCCCCTGCACAAGTCCTTGTTTAGATCACTGCCTCCAGTTCTGGTCACCATAATACAGAAAGGACACTGAAAATATAAAGATTAGCAGTTTATAAGGCAAGATCTACGAGGAGAGATTGGACATTACATATTCAGTCTAGAAAAGAAAAGGCTGAGAGGGGACACGATTTTGGTTTTCCAAGCATTATAAGGAATAGATGACGTAGTATACACCAATCTTTGAGTTGGTATGTGCAAGCAGAACTAAATGGTATGCACTCAAACTGGGGTTGCGCAGAAAGAATCTGTTCCATCACTTACCATAATTTATTTTTCTGTTAGTCTCAACGCTGTCACGGGGATAGTCATTTACTGCTGGGTATAGCATGCATCCATAACAGGGATCGACCCCCACCCTCACCCCACCCGAAGCTGTGATATCATGGAACCCTGACTCTTCCCTTCACAGTGACAGTTACCTTAGAATCCTCAGCTGGAATTCCTTCAGAGCTGTCAAGGATTAAATATCAAATGTTAACATACCGCAGTCTTTAAAAAAACAAAATATGATGAAATCAATAATCCTACCTTAAGTAGATGTGTGATAACAATGATTATGGTCATCCCTCATTCTCTGAGAAGACTGTGGATGGGATTAAGGTACTGTGGTTCGGAGACAGCTCATCTATACATATCATTACGTCTTAAACTTCTCAAATGGTAAGACTATAATAAATATAACTCTATAAAAGAGAATCTCAGTTAAGTTGAATGATAAAGTCAACCAAATTAGTACCTGAATCAAACAATATTAAACTGTGAGAGAAAAACAAAGGAACTCATTTTAAAATTGGCTGCAGAATATAATTACGCTTATGAGGGTCCTAGAGACAACGCTGGAATAAACAGAAATTAAGGCAAGTCCAAGGCATGAATTAGTGTTGGAGACTTGATTAGCAGCCTTTGCTAATCAAAGTAAAAAATGATTAGCAATTGGCCAAAGTTGATTAGCAATTACCAAAAATTGATATTTTTGTTCAAACCCCCATAAATGTACTTATCTTGCTCTATATTGATAAAATACACATTAACACAAGTTTCTGAGACTGATATCTGTTTTATTTAGCCATTTCCAGAAAAGTACAGCAATTGTGCAGCATCACACACATTTTAAGAGCCGAGACTGGATGTCTGCCACAGCAGACCGTGAATTCATGAGCGTGATCATGAGTCATGACAAATTAAACATAATGAACCCCTGCCCCAGAATAAAAACTCCACCCCAGACCGTGACTGACCACACAGTAACCACCTGGGACTGTGACTGACCACATAGTTACCAACAAGGACTGGGTGCGATCTGTTTGTTACTCTTCTCCACCAGGCATGTAGCCAGTAATTCTGGCCTGTTTTGGGGGGGGAGGGACCTGGGGGTGATCTACCATCCTCAGCTACCAAATCACCAGGACGTCTTGGTTTAGCACTAAAAAATATGTCTACAGCCCTGTCTGGGTTGAATTCAGATGGAGGGGAGCCCTGTTTTTTAATGTGAATCAATGTTTCTATAGTATCCTCTGCCAGACTTGCTCTCCAGTCAGTTTTTACCTTGTTCATAGTTGAAAAACACCTCTCTACAGTTGCATTAGACACAGGAAATACTCTCAACACATTGACAAGCTTCAACAGATTTGGATAAGAATTTTGGAAATCACATGCCAGCTTTGACCAGACAGCAGAGGCAGAAAGACTGATGAAACTGGTCTGAGCAAAAATCTTAAACTCTTGCCATTCTGCAAGTAGCAGAGTGCTGTCACACTCTGGCTGCAAAAGTGCTGAAAAGTGGTCAGCTACTGCAGTACTGTCACTGTTACCACACAACTCCAGTTCCTTTCTGTCTGCAACTGCTGGTCAAAGTCTGGTATCTAACACTTGCGCGGTTACAGATATTACTTTCATAAGTCAAACCGAACCTTTGTTCACAACAGTTCTCAATGTTTGTAATGTATTTCTTAGTTTGCTGTTTAAAAGTTCTAACAACTTGGCCACTAAAATGTGTTAATTTCACACCCTTGTATGTGACTTGAGCACATGCTCCTAAAATAACATCAGACCCATTTTTTAAGAGAATATCAAGTTCACTGCCACCTATGGGACCACTCTGCTTAGAAACATAGAAGTTGACGGCAGATAAGGACCGCAAGGCCCATCCGGTCTGCCCATTTCTTTTTCTGCCTTATGAATGTGCCATTGGCCTTTGCTCTGTCAATGGCCTATCTATTCATACTCATCTGTATTGCTCCCTTATGCCTATCCCATGCCTGCTTGAAGCCCTGCACTGTATTCATATCCACCACTTCCTGAGGTGAAGCCGTTCCATGCATCCACTACCCTTTCTGTGAAAAAGAACTTCCTCACATTACCCCTTAATTGGCCTCCCTCTAATCTCATGCTGTGTCCTCTTGTCCTGCTATTTTTCTTATATTGAAACATGTTAGACTCTTTCACCTTGTTAATGCCCTTAAGGTGTTTGAATGTTTCGATCACATCACCTCTCTCCCTCCTTTGCTCTAGGGTATGCATATTGAGTTCAGTTAATCTGTCCTCATATGTTTTCTTATGCAGTCCCTGCACCATTTTGGTTGCCCTTCTCTGGACTGCCTCAATTTGGTTAATGTCCTTGTGAAGGTGCGGCCTCCAGTACTGCACGCAGTACTCCAGATGAGGCCTAACCAGTGTCTTGTAAAGAGGGATTACCTCCCTCTTCCGACTTGTGATACCCCTACTAATACACCCCAACATTCCCCTAGCCTTACCTACTGCTTTAGTGATCTGCTTGGATGATTTCAAGTCATCGGTGATGATGACGCCCAAGTCTCTTTCTTCCCTTGTGACTGCCAGCAATTCCCCTCCCAGCCTATAGGTGGCTTCAGGGTTTCTCTTTCCTATGTGCATGATCTTGCACCTCTTGGCATTAAACCCTAGTTGCCACTCTTCCGACCATTTTGCTAGTTTATCCAGATCTCTTCTCATTCTGCTCACCCCATCTGGATCATCTACTCTGTTGCAGATCTTGGTGTCATCTGCAAACAGACAAACCTTACCCTCCAGTCCGTCTGCAATGTCACTGATGAAGATATTGAAGGGGACTGATCCCTGAGGTACCCCACTTGTGACCTGCATCTCCTCTGACTGTATACCGTTTACCATCACGCTCTGTTTTCTGCCCGTCAACCAGTTTGCCACCCAGTTGACCAATGTCTGACTCACCCCGAGCCTACACAGCTTGTTAATCCATCTTCTATGTGGAACAGTATCAAAAGCTTTGCTGAAGTCAAGGTAGGCAACATCAACTGCTCCCCCTTGGTCCACCACTCTGGTTACCCAGTCAAAGAAATCTATGAGATTAGTTTGACAGGACCTTCCTTTTGTAAACCCATGCAGTCTTGGATCCTGTGCTCCTATGGATTCCAGGTGTTGCACTATCCTTTCCTTAAGGAGTGCCTCCATAATCTTACCCACTACTGAGATAAGACTGACTGGTCTGTAGTGCCGCCTCCTCCCTGTTACCACTCTTGTGGAGCGGGATCACATGAGCCCTTCTCCAGTCTTCTGGAACCTCTCCTGTGCTCAGAGACTAACTAAACAGTTCTGATAAGGACTCTGCTAGTTCCACCCTTAGCTCCTTTAGTACCCTGGAATGTATGCCATCAGGTCCCATTGCCTTGTCCTCCCTGAGCTTATCGAGCTCTTGTAGGACCCTTTCTTTTGTGACGGGACCAGTGTACATCTCCCTCCCCCCTGTGTCCATGGTGCTGAGCTGTGGGCCCTGCCCTACCTTCTCTTCAGTAAATACTGAGCAGAAGTATCTATTTAGGATAGATGCTTTTACATGGTCCTCCTCCTCCTCACATGCTCCCTTATCCCCTTTGATCTTAGCAATACCCCCTCTGGACTTTCTTCTTTCACTAATGTATCTATAGAAAGTCTTGTCACCTTCTTTTACTGTTCGTGCTAGTGTTTCCTCGGTTTGGGCCTTTGCCTGCCTTACTGCCTTCCCTGCTTCCCTTAGGGAAGTTTGGTATGCCTCCCTATCCTCATCCCACTGCATTCCCTTATATTTCCTGAAGGCCAGCCTTTTGGCTCTGACCTTTTCTGCTACTGTGTTTGAGAACCAAAGTGGTTTCCTTCTTCTTTTGCACTTCCTTTTCTCACTAACACAATGGGATGTTGCTTCAAGTATTGGATCTTTAATGCTTGCTCACTTTGCCAGTACCCCCTCATCTGTATTTCTTTTTGCCAGTGCTAGCGTAACTCTGTTGGCCATCTTATCAAAGTCAGCTCCTCTGAAGTCCCATATTTTTGTCTTGGAATGGGATGATTTTGTTCTAGTGGCCAAACCATATCATGTGATGGTCACTGGCACCCAGGTGACCTTCTACCTGGAGATCTGTGATCCTTTCCCTGTTAGTCAGTACTAGATCTAGGATAGCCCTGTCTCTTGTGGGTTGTTGTACCAGTTGTTTGAGGCCCTCCCCCTGCAGGGAATCCACCATGTGTCTAGTTCTGGCAGATGTCCCTGCTGGTATTGACCAATCTGTAGCTGGCATGCTGAAGTCTCCCATTATCAGAACCTCACCTTTAGCTGTCATGTTTTGTATATCTTCTAACAGTAATATGTCTAAGTCCTCCCCCTGGTCTGGAGGCCTGCACAGAACCCCAGTTCGTATGGCTGTCCCATTTCCTGTTTCCAGGGTGACTCACAGTTCTTCTGGCTCCTTATATGTATTCTGAATTTCTGTAGCTTTGATATTTTCATTGACATAAACGGCCACTCCACCACCCCCTTTTTGCACCTCGGTCTCGTCTGAACAGTACATAGCCAGGTACTGAAGTCTCCCAAGTGTGGTTACTGGTAAACCATGTCTCGCTAATGGCTACTATGTCCAGTTTAGCCTCTATCATTATTACCTACAGGTCTGGGATCTTGTTTCCCAGACTGTGAGCATTTGTGTACATGGTCAAGAGTGTTTCTCAAAGTTTCAACAGAGCTAAGTAGCTCTGGCATTTCAACTACTTCTTTTTGAAGTGCTAGTGAGAACCTGGCAAGTGGTTGTAGCAGCTGTTCAAAATACAAAAGGTGTGCCACCATTTGGAATTTAGTCATAATTTGCAACACTCCCTTGGCTTTGGTCTGGTCACGAGTTGGGTCTGCGGCCATAGATTCTAAATGGGCACAAATTACGGGGAATGATTTGGTAACAGCATGGGTGGCAAGACGTTTATGCTGCACCCGTGTGCCATGAGCCTTCTTGGGCTTTTAAACTGACATCTCCATGGCCTGGGCAAGGGGCCGTAACTCTCTGAGTCTCTTAGGACTTTTCTGATACAGATAAAACAGTTGGGTCAGAAAGTTTGACACATCGTTGAAATACTGTAGGTGTTATCCAAAGCTTCTTTTATGGACAGTTCTAATCTGTGAGAGGAACAATGAACACCAACTAACCACTGTATGTCTTCCCTTAAAAGAGCAGCAAGGCCCCCGCCTTACACCCATGTTGACAGATGCCCCATCAGCCCCAAACCCAATCATGTTTTTTATATTAAGGTCAGACTCTGTAAAAATGTCTAAAAGGAGATTTTTCAATCCCTGACTTGTGCCATCTGATACAGCTTTCATTTGTAAAAACTTAAGTCTACACTTGACCATTGCTGGGATTTACATAAATTACGTAAACCAGTTCCTTTTCAATTACACCACTGTCAGTACTACTGTCCATAAGCACTGAAAAATAATTTGTATTTTTGACAGTTGCTAGCAGGTTTTCTTCTAGGTGCTTGCCAATACACAGTGTGAGTCCTTTCCCACTAACAGCGTTAATGTATTTATTGCCCAAAAGAACTCCATGGTGGTTCTCTTTTTCTGCTATCACTTCAAACCTTTTAATAGGGATGTCCTCCTTGGCCATCATATACAGGATCTCCTTCAGCCTACCGAGAATCATTCTATGCTGTTCCTCTGCATTGCTGAAAGCTCTCCCTGCAAATAAATTAAATCGTGTTAAGTCTCAGTCCAAACCCTAACACCCCATTTTAAACTTACCAATTGTGGTATGGCGATATATATATATATATATCAAGTAGTGACCTTGTTCTACCAAATTTCAAAATGTTAACCGCTTTCTTGTGCTGCACTGTCAGAA
Source organism: Neoceratodus forsteri (assembly GCA_016271365.2). Taxonomy (NCBI): domain Eukaryota; kingdom Metazoa; phylum Chordata; order Ceratodontiformes; family Ceratodontidae; genus Neoceratodus; species Neoceratodus forsteri. The sequence continues at coordinate 1,009,711,578 of CM028129.1, read as the reverse complement.
GAGGTTTCCGGATGGTGTCAGCTTTTAGATGGAGGCCTGTAATCCCTGCAATTAATGCCTCACTGAAGTTCCTCAACCCTCGTAGCTCATCTCTGTACTCACAGCACAATTTGCAACTAACACGCACTGCACAGTCTCCCTCACTGCTAATCTGTAGCCAATTTTGTTCTGGATCATATTTTTGGTGCCATCCCTTTGCAGTTGCTAATTTAACTCCAACCATGTCAGACTGCAATTAAAAAGTTTGAAGTTAGCAAACCAAGAGTCTGTCAAGATGTGAATTAACACATCAAGTTACTGTAATCTGGCTAACTCTGTGTAAAAAAAAAAAAAAAAAAAAAAAGATAATGGTAGCTGCAGATCTGCTGTGACCCCTGAGCCCCCCTCCCCCAAAATGTCCCCCTCAGGTCCGATGGGCAGGGCAGCACAAAAGAGTACAACTTCCCCAGTGCAACAGAGCAAGTGTATTTTTGTTTTTTTCCCCTTATGTCTGCCAAAACAGGGCAGGCACAGATACAATTTTTTTACTGCTTTGTTTCCGTCTCCCCCGAGAATGCTGGAAAAAAACAGGGCATAATTCTGCAAAAAAGGGTTGGCTGGGCACAAAAAAAGCAGGCACAGCAGGCAGATGACCACTCATTGTCCCCTTCATCTTTGCCAAAAGCAGGGTACATTTTACTTAAATGTCAGAGAAGTCCTTTTTTTGTTTCCTCCCGTTCATAAAAGTCTCTGGAGTAAACCAGGGCACAATTCTTCTTGTTCTGTTCCCAAAAATGTTCTACTACTTGCAAGTCAATACAGTTTGTTTGTTTATCCCCCATCATTGCTGCAATAAGGGCTGGGCTGGGCACATTTTAAAGCTGGGCATGACTGTTTAACCACTAAGTTGTCCCTTCATCTCTGCCAAAAGCAGGGCAGGCACAATACATTAGTCCTCAGAACTCTCTGGAAAACCAGGGTACAATATTTGTTTTTTGTTCACAAAGTTTGCAAGAGCACAGTTAAGTTTCATATTTTCCCCCATTAGATCAGTCACTGGCATTTGACTGGGCTGGGCACAAAATAAAGACTGTTTACACGTGTTCACTCTGCCAAGCAATAGTTAGTTCACATTTACTTGTTTCTTCTCCGTTAATTTTTGCCCACGACTCGGTGTCCACCTTGCCCTGACCGTGCCCCCCCCAGTCATGCCACTGCCCTGCTGTGTGCCCTCCGATTCAGTTCACTTCTCCAGGCTCCCCGAACAAAAATTGAAAAGTTGTACTTTCATTTTTTTGTAGATACTCCCCCGATTGTCTGCTCAGTTCTGCGCACTGCTCCTCCGCGAGTAAGCTGCTCGGCCAGTATCTGCGTCATGCCTGCTCACCCCGCCACGATGCTTCGCACAGCTCTGGTCCTGGTCCCCTCTTGTGCCATCTCAGCCTCCTCGGCTCCAGTGCGACTCCTCCCTGAAAGACAAAAAGAAATGATTACTGGACACCACCAACAAGCAACAAAATATTTAAAAAAAAAAAAAAAAAAGGAAACTGGAACTTACATTAAGTTTTGCTCCAGCTGGAGCTTTTGTATCTGCTTGCTCTTCTCCTGGGGTCACGCTGCAAGAGGACGTGTTTCTCCTGCGCAGAGACTAGGGTTGGGGGAGACCCTGGCCAATCAGGAGGGGCCTGGGGGAGGAGGACAGAAATTTGAAAAAAAAAAAAAAACATGGTCCAAAAATGCCAAAAAGTACATTTTTAAAGGACCCAGGGCCAATTCAGAATGATCAGCAATGACAGCTAATCATTCCAAAAGTTGACTCGCTTTTTCCCGATCTTGGGTTGCAAACTGCGATGCAAACCTGCTTATTTTATGCCTTGAAGTCTGATAGAATTTCTACTTTCTGTGTTGTTACACATTTTCACTGGGCTATTCACTTACTGCTGGAACTTAATAGGCAGTGCCCAGATGAAACTCAACAGAAGGGACAGAACAGTATTCTAATACTTATCTGTATATCTCTTCACCACCAGCAGCAGCAGAACCTTTTGATCAAAGGTTTCATCAGTAGACCTGTGTGTCCAATCAGTAATTGTGACAGGGTTGAATAAGATCGTCCCATTTGTTACACAGAAAGAGTTAAAGGAGTAGTCCACCCAAAAACTTGCAAAAAATATGTTGTGCAGTGTGTTTTAATTTGTATGTGAAGTTCTAGTGTTTCCTTCCCTCTGACTGCTATTAGTTTTTCCTAAATTAGCCTAGCTATGCTAGTTTTACAACCCCTGGGGATCTTCATCTAAGACAGCTTTAATTGTATTCCTTGTTCCCACAGTGCATCTTGTCTCATGTGACAGTGATGTGGCAGAGACCCAACATTCAGCACACACATGCCAAACAAACTAAATATCTTGGAAGCTTTACAAGCTGCAAAAAAATTACCAGCAGCAAAGTTCTTCAGGACAGTAAGACCTTTACGATGAGGGTAGTCACTAAGCTAAATTCTACTGATTTTAAAATATAGCCATCTCTACTGTTGTGAACTGATTGTAAAGCAGTGCTTTCTGCTGTATTTATGGTCTCTGCTACATCACTGTCACATGAGACAAGTTGCATTCTAGGACAAAGGAATACAGTTACGCTGTCTCAGATGGAAATCTCCAGGGGTCATAAAACTACCCTAAAGTTAGCAGGCTAATTTAGGAAAAACTCTTAATAGCAGACAGAGGGAAGGACACACAACAACTTAACATACAAACCAAAACACACTGCACAACATGTGTTTTTTACAAGTTTTGGGTGGACTACTCCTTTAAATGCAAGGATCTGTTCTATCCTCTCCTTTTCTGTCTGTGGTCTGTCGATTGCGCAATTACATTTTCTTGTGAGACCTAGGAAATTATCACCCTGATGGTCTTGAGATTCTCTGCCTTCACTTGCTGTTTCTGTCTTTTCTTTTCTTCCTCCTTGCTCATCTGTGGTTGTAAAACTATATGTCAATCTGTATGTGAAACTGGGATCCCTTTGTTTGCCAAGGTATATAACTGTATTGTGGAAATGACTGCAAAAAGCTATTTTGAACTCAGGGAGTTAACCTTGAGATGCAGCACAAGCTCATTTGCAGAGTTGCCAACAAGAGATTAGTTCTGGGATACCATCTTCTGCTTTGTCTACCAGCAGGAAAGAAACCGACAAGAACTCTGAAATTTTGTGTGGAAACAGGAGGTACCTTATCGAGGTCAGGATGCAAAAGTTAACTGCCATGCAAAGCCTTCTTATAAAAAGAGAGCAATCTTTTGTTACAGAGAGAGAAAGACCAACACTTAGAATTACAGATACCCTCAGAGGAAGGACTTTGTTCTGTTTGAAGTGCCTATTTTTAAAAACTATTCTGTACAATTTTTTTTTTATTTTGTTATAGGAAATAATAAAATGCTACTTGCAAATTTTATAACTGTTCCTGGTTTTCTTATATTTCCTGACGTATGCCTCAATGACAGTAATGCTTCACAAAAGTGTGCAAGAAAGATCAAGTACTTTCTTTTCATAGCTCAGACACCAAGGCCTCTGACCAGGATGCTGCCATAACCCTGCTTGAATGTGCCTTATGCCAGTGGCTATAGCTTTGTCACGACATAAACTTTTGCTATCCACAATCATGCACATTTAGCCATAGTTACCTGGGAAGCTTGCCCTTCCTTTGCAGAATCAAGCAACACAAAAATCTTTCTAAAAATCCTGCATTTGTAGGAGATATGACTTGACCGCTCTGTGCATATTTAACTTGTGCAATTACTTTTCCATATACCTGATGGGTTTTGAGTAACCACAAAAAAAAAAAAAAATAACCTTCTGGTTTACATGGAACTTACAGAAGGAAGGAAGACACAGTGCAAAGCATTCCCTTATCCTGATAGAATACAAGGTAAAGTTCTTTGTACAGGAGTGTGACAGAGTTGAATAAGGCCCTGCCCCATTTGTTATGCAGAAAGAGTTTAAATTCAAGGATCTGTTCTATCCTCTCCTTTTCTGTCTCTTGTCTATCTGGTTGCACAACCAAAGTTTCTTGTGAGACCTAGGAACTGATCACACTGAGTTTCACAATTCTCTGCCTCTTGCTATCTTCTCTGTCTTCCCTTGCTGTTCCTGTCTTTTCTCCACCCTTGCATATCTGCAGTTATAAAAAATATATGTGAATCTTTATGTGGAAATGTCACTGATATTGGGATCCCTTTGTTTAAAACTGTATATAGTTATACTGTTGAAATGATTGCAAAAAGCTATTTGGAACTCGAGGGGTTAACCTGAGATGCAGTTTTTAAGCTCTCTGCATAGCTTTCAACAAGAGATCAGTTCTGGGACACCATGTACTGTTTTGCTGCACCTGCAAGGAACAAAACTGACAAGATTACTCTATAAATCTTACAAGAACTCCTCCTCCCTCCTTTTCCCATTATGCCAACTCCCCCCCTCAGCCTGCCCAACCCCTCCACATACTCTCACCATTCTATACGACTACCCGCAACATGGTACCATGGCAAGTACTCTGGAATTCTTAATCAAACATCACCCAATTAATACCTGGGTACAAAATGCAATATTTCCTACTTGGAAACTGTCAAACCATTATAACTCACTAACGATCACCCTCTACTGGGACTCCAGAAGAAAATCCAATCATCTAATAAAGTACAAGCAGAAACTCACTCCAACCTATTATGAACTACGAATGGCATCACTGAAACTCCTGCTCCTCCTCCTACTTCTAATGTCTGGTGGGATACACCCAAACCCTAGCCCTGTCACACTCAAGCCTACAAAAACAGTGAAAGCTGGTAGTGGTCTCTCCATTATCACCCTAAATATCTGCAGCCTCCTTCCCAAACTGGCATCTCTTCAAACTCTCGTTGGGCAAAAAAAACCCAATATACTAGCCATTGTGGAAACCTGGCTGTCTCCCAGCACCCCGGATCATGCGGTCTCGCTTGAAGGCTACAATCTTTTCAGACTCGACCAGGCAAGCAAGAAAGGTGGGGGCTGTGCCATCTACATAAAGGACAACCTCTCCTGTCAACATGGCAGCTTCACCCCCACAAATACTCAGGTGCAACCCCTCCCTATCAAATTGCTCCTCGGTGCACAAAACAAAGTTCTCACAGTGGCCGCAGTCTACATCCCTCCAAAAGACCACCATACCAGTATCAAGTCAGTACTTGATTTTGTTAGCCTGCAGCCCACTGAAAATGAGCTCCTCCTCCTCGGGGACTTCAATATAAACTGGCTCACCTCTGACACTGGCTCCTACAAAGATGACATCCTAGCAGCAAACCTGACGCAGATGGTAACCTCCCCCACCCGGAAAAATTACAAAACTGGTACAAGCACCCTTATTGACTGGGTTCTCACAAATCACCCTGACCGGATAAAAAACATTAAAGTTATCCCTGACTCTCTCAGTGACCACTCCCCAGTGTCCTGTACCTGGTCTAATAAATTTCTCAAGCCACCCCCCAAAGTTATATCAAGCAGAGTATTGCCTCATGGGAATCTTATCAAATTAAAGACCTATCTCCTGCAACAGGACTGGATGCCAATTTTTGAAATGACTGATGTTAATACTGCACTAGAATACTTCATCACAACCTTCAATACTGCATGTGACTTGTACGCCCCAGTAAAAAAACGTAAAATCAAAGAGCTATTAAATCCATGGATTACTGCCAAACTACTTGCCAAGCTCAAGGCTCGGGACTACCTCTGGGCCACTGCCAGAGACACAGGCTCACCGCATGATACCCTAAAATACAAGCAGGCACGTAACAGATGCACCTCACAAATTAGGCAAATGAAGAGCGCCTATTTCAAAAACGCCCTTGAATCCACCTGGGGTGACGGAAGAGCCTTTTGGGACAACATCCAAACATAATGGGTAAGCAATCAAAAGTCACCCACCATTATGAAGATTGATGGATCCACCACTCTTGACCCAAAGACTATTGCAGATGCTCTTAATAAGGCGTTCACAGACCTTAGTGGGGTCCTCCCCAGATTTCTTCTTGGACTTACCTGTGCCTAACCTAGTATCACAAAACACCCTCTGTGACAAACCACAATTTTATTTCAAGAAAATCAAAGTGCATAAGCCCACAAGTACATAAGAAAGGCCTGCTCCAAATCCAGAACAAGTAGTGACACCCTAGATCTAAAATCCTGTCTCTCACCCTGGACCGAAGTAATTCACCCTTGCCAAAATTCTTAATCTGTCCCTTTGCCAAAGTCAATTTCCCAACAAATGGAAGTCTGCCATAGTTACGCCAGTGCACAAAGAGGGGGACAAAACCTCAACAGGAAACTATCGACCGATATCAATACTCCCTCCCCTCTCCAAAGCACTTGAACGTATAGTGGCAGATCAACTCTCTGATTACCTGGACAAGTACAATCTACTCTGTAATCAACAGCACGGCTTTAGGAAAGGACATAGTACTACAACAGCCTTACTTGACTTCTCTGGAGAAGTCCACTCAGCCCTGGACAAAGGGTGCCAAACCGGTGTGGTCTTCATTGATCTCACTAAAGCTTTCGACACAGTCCATCATGGCCTACTTACCTCCTTACTTACCAGCCAAGGCCTGGCCGAAGGTCCTAGTGCTTGGGTAAAAAGTTACCTGTCTAATCGGTCACAGGCTGTAAAATCTCTAATAAACTCTCCGACTTCAAACCAGTCCTCTCGGGTGTACCGTAGGGATCAATTCTTGGCCCGCTCCTCTTTAGCCTGTTCCTTAACTCCCTCCCAGATTTCTGCCCGGAGAAAATAATCTTATACGCTGATGATGCTGTAATTCTCTCTTCCCACAAGGATCCAAACTCCATACGCAAAAGCCTGCAAATTGCCTTCTCTAGTGTTGAAAGGTGGTTCCTGGATAGTAAACTTGTGCTTAACCACAATAAAACAAAAGCCATGCTTTTCACCAATCACCAAAACAAAAATAGAAATACTCCACTCACCATACAAACCTCTGCAGGAAATACACTGAACCAAGTAAATACTTTCAAATACCTTGGCATCACTTTTGACCAAGGGCTCACCTTTGCAACCCACATTGACAACACGGCGAAAACAGTGAACTAACGTCTTGGAATACTATTTCGTAACCGTCAATTTCTAAACCAAGCGGCATTGAGAATAACTATACAGAGTTCCATAATCTCTATCATTGACTATGGCCTTATTATCTACGGCTCAGCTACCTCCACGGCAGTAAGGCGCATCTCAATCGCTCTAAATAAGGCTTGTCGGCTCCTCACGGGGGCTCAAAGACTGACACACACACATGTGTGAGCTTTACTATGAAACAGGCTGGTTGCAACTATCAAATGGCCTTATATACCTCACTTGCATAATGGCAAAAAAATCTATCTTGGACTGAGCTCATTATGTATCAAACCTCTCCGACCGAATCCGGCTTACGCCCTCCACCAGATCTGAACACCAACCTTTCCTGGTTCCCAGATGCCGGACCACACAGGGACAAAGATCTTTCGCATACAGGGCCCCGACATGGTTCAATGCTCTAAGTCCACCTACTCTATCCTCAACCTCGCCCGAAGCTTTCAAAACCATGCTCTATGCCCACCTCACTACCACTAGCAACTGTGATTGCACTAGAAAAAGACTACTCCTCCTCGTGTCCATCCTCACATCCAAGGCCTCTCTCCTTGTCAAATGAGCCCTCAGGTACCACTACTATTTCCTGTCTGCCACCCAACTCACTCTCCCCCCCCCTTTCTGTCCCCTCTCACTTACTCTACTGCCCACCACCTTTCCCTCCTTTCTTGCCTCCCTTTGGCTCCCAACGATCGCCCTCTCCCTGAAGTTTCTTTATCTTCCAAATTGTCTACTCCCTTGAAACTGTTAAAAGCATGTTTATTATGAAACTTCTAAACGTTACTGCCTTAAACTGTTAATAGCAAATTTATTATGTAACTTTTCCATCTGGTATTACTTGTAATGTGTATTGTGTTTGTTAGATGTTCTTTGTGACGTGGAACCTTTGTAAAAGAGCTCTGGCTCAAAGGTATTAATTCCTAGACTAATAAACTAAACTAAACTAAAAGAACATTCTGTTAGAAGCAGGCTCTCTTAACGCATTCCCAGACAAAGACTTATAAAAACAGCAGCAATAGAAAAGAAGACAGACTGAAACTTGGAATTAAGAGATACTCTCAGAAGAATGACTTAGTTTTCTATGTTTGTACTGCCTTTGTAAATAGTTATTATACTGAATAATTTTCATTTTTATTTTGCTATTATTGAGAAAAATAAAACGCTATTTGCGAATTTTGAAACTGCTCCCGATTTTCCCATGCTTCTTGACCTGTGCCTCGATGACAAGGAGCACTTGCAGCTCTCCAATTCATCTAGTTGAGCAGATGGTGACTAGAAAACAGGTCTTGAGAGAAAGGACGTCCTTGGGACCTGTGACAAATGCTCAATGGTGGTGCACAAAATGCATTGAGAACAGCACTCAGATCCCACTGGGGAACTGGTGACTTACAGACTGACTTGTTTCTGCCAACTGTTCTGAAGAACTGACTCATATTTGAATGTAAACGCAAGGTGGCACATTCACAGGGTTTGAGCAATGCTCCAAGAGACCTGTACTCGAAGGGTGCTTAGAAATAACCTCTGTCTACACTGGCTTGAAGAAAGTCTACGATTTGGGCCACTGAAGCCTTTCTCGAATGGATCCCAGAACACTGAAACCGATCTGCAAATGTTGAATCCTAACATACACTGTATGCCCACTTCCCTCTTGTGAGTCTCCCAACTTGAGAAGTCTCTGCCTCTCAAGAACCAACCTGCCAGCTGGAATACAGCTGGGGCTGGATGGAAGACTGGACCCTGATTTAGCATATCACATGATAGAGGAAGCCTGTACAGTTCCTGAACTGCTAGACTGCCTAGATCAGAGAACCATGGCCTTCGTGGCCACAGTAGAGCCATAAGAAACAACCATCTGTGAGACTGACAAATCTTTCCCAGTACTGCCAGAAGCAGAGGAAACAAATAAGCTCTTTGAAAATTCCCTGGAACAGATAGAGCATCTGGAACTTTAGCTGCTGAGTGTAATGTGATAACTGTCTACTAGTTAAGTGCATATAATTTTGATATAAATATAAGTTTTAGACTTCTGCTTAGGAAAAAAGGCCAAGCAGCAAAGCCTCATGGAACATGGGATTTTAAAAGAGAGGAAAGAAGGGTCTGCCCTCTCACTGACCCAGTGAATAAACCACTTAAGAGCTTCCTTTTGACATCTACCTGTCAAAGCCTGTGTTAGCTGCTATAACAGGTTGTAAACCGGCCACTGTTCTGAACCTAGGAAACTAGCCATAAAAGACTGCATTTTTACGACATCAGGAGGCAAGCCAACTCTGACAGATACCTGTGAAAATTCTCACAGCTTAGAGAAGTGCTTTGCAGGATGTTTCTCTGAAACATCAAAGGCGGAATGCTATTATAAACTTATGGTCTGATGAGGAAATAGACTGTCTTGTTTATAATTAAGATATTGCTATCTTTGCAGTTTTCAAACAGGCAGTCAGCTGAGGCATTTGGGAATGCAATGGTCATGTTACAAATTAATTACAGGACTAAGAGTGACCTCGTGCTGTGACATCACGGGGAGGTTAGGACTGTAACTTTGAATATTATCAGCTGGCTGAAAGGACAGAATCACCTTCTACTTTGGCCTCCTGAAAGAACACACTCTTGTTCCAACTTTGCAAGACTTAACACACTTGTATTCTGGACTTAAGAAGCACTTCTGCAAAAATTAGATAATTTCAGCACCACTACTTACCAACTGAAACTGGGGTAGGATTAGGTACTCCGTATAAGGCGGTTTGTTTATAATTGTCCATTTATTTTCCTGACTGTACCATTAATGTTATATGTTCTGTTTTGTATTTTATTTACCATTTTTAATTTTAGTAAACTTTGTTTTCCTTAAAATCCTGCCCAAGATATTTTCTCATTTTGAGTGCGAATACTGGGGCAGTGTTGATAATTCTGACATGACTGTTAAAGTGCTTATAATGTGTCACCATATGCAGCAAGGTAAGGAAGTACCTAGGTCTCAACTGAGTCAGAAGGGAGATTGTGTGCCCGCTGGGTTAAGTATTGCACTGCTTTCCCCGAAGAGGATATGATACTTGGACCAGTTACCTGGGCGTGCTAGCAAAAAGGGTTCATATTTGACCCCAGGACTCAAGCTTGGTAGTTGATCGGACCCAAAACAGTCAGGAGGGTGTCCTTGTTTGTCTCCTGTTCACATACTGCACTTGGAAGTTGGGCACTGTGGGAGCAGAGGGCCTGACCCTTGGAGTGCATTTGTGATACTGAGCACCTGTACTGACTATACAATCACAGAACATGGTCTTTGAGTCTCTATACAAAGAGAACTATGTCCAGAGTCCCAAACCAGAAGTACATACAGGAGCTGAAACACCTCCTAGTTTAGAGATCATTCCTCTGGATGGACATATTGGCAGCTGTGCCAGTCTGCTTGGGAGTTCAGCTCCTTGCCAAATAAATCACAGCTAAGATATTCCAGGTGAGCCTCCACCCAGTGAAGGAGCTTGTATGCTTCCATCAGCATTTGTTTGCTTCTTGTGCCACCCTGCTTGTTTATATACGCCATGTCGCCATCACTGCATTGGTGGACTAGACCTTAACCAAATTCTGGTTGACTGTCTTGAAAATGTTCGAGAACTAACGAGACTACTCTCACCTCAAAGACACTTATCTGAAGCTTCTGTTCTACATGACTTTAAGCCTCTTGAACTGGGATGTGGTCTAGTACTGCATCCCAGCCTGTGAGGCTTGTGTCTGTTGTCAGATTTATCTAAGATGGGGATGACAGAGAGAATCACTCACCAGATTCTGAGGGCTCTCCCACCACTCCAGAGAATAAACTTTTTGCTAGCCACATTGGAATTCGATACTGTTCTGATGCAGGAGACCAGAGAGACAGGAGAAAAACCTAAGGAAGTCTCATGCCCAGAACGGGCGACTGCCTCCTCCTGCAAGCAGTGGGAGCCGCTCTGACCCCAATGGCTATTCTGTGCTGACCCACCCACCTCACAGCCTAAAACCAGATAACCTGCCTAGAACAGGTGACTGCCTCCTCCTGCAAGCCGCAGGAGCTGCTCTGACCCCGGCGGCTGTTCTGCACTGACCTGCCTGTCTCACAGCCTACAACCAGGCATCCTTCCCAGAACAGGTGACTGTCTCCTCTTGCAAGCTGTGGGAGCCGCTCTGACCCGCCCACCTCACAGCCTACAACCAGGTATCCTGCCTAGAACGGGTGACTGCCTCCTCCTGCAAGCTGCAGGAGCTGCTCTGACCCAGACAGCTGTTCTGCACTGACCCACCCGCCTCACAGCCTACAACCAGACATCCTGTCCAGAATAGGTGACTGCCTCCTCCTGCAAGCCGCTCTGACCCTGGGGACTGTTCTGCGCTGACCCACCCACCTCACAGGCTACAACCAGGTACGGATTTTCAAGAGCAACCCATGGCAGCCAACGGGATTGAACTTGGCGTTTTTTGCCCTTCTGGCCAACTGGCTGCACTACTACTGTTCCTGAGCTCTGTTTGGGCAGAACGCTATTCCCCTTCTCTTATTGGCTCTTACCTCTACCTTTTCTAAGCTGTCCTTTTTTTTAAAATACAAAACTGCTAATGCTGAGTCTTCCAGTACCAACTGTTTAGTAGAACAGGATTGTTAAAGTTACAGCTTGTTGATTTTTACTGCATAGAATTGTTAAAACTGCAGCTTGTAGATTTTACCTGCATAGAGTATTAGACTGTCTACATTCTTCTTTCTATAACCAACTCTAAAAACCTGCATTCTTTTTCCCCTATCCTACTCTAAAAACCTATCTGTCTAAAGTGGGCTATGAAGCACTCTAAGAACTCCCCTGCGCTAATAGCCCTGACCTTTACTGCTCTAGTCCCTGTTCCCAATACTATTTTTCTTCTCTCTGAACTCTCAGACCACAACTCTTGTGTTCTTCCTCTCTTCCCTCCATGCCATCTTTTCCTGAATTTGTAGCTTGCTCCAGTAAGCCCCCCCCAAAAGTGTAACAGCTCTTTTGTGAAGGTGCTTCATTGCTAATCTGTCTGCCCTGCCCTGAAAACCTCCCCCTGCTATTGTCTCCTTGGGGCCTAGGTTTCTAGCACCCATTGTCCTTTTTAGCCTTAAATTAACAGACCCTTCTCCCCTCCACAGGCATCCTGCCCAGAACAGGTGACTGCCTCCTCCTGCAAGCTGCAAGAGCCGATCTGACACTGGTGGCTGTTCTGCACTGACCCACCCGCCTCACAGCCTACAACCAGGTATGGATTTGGAGCAGCAGTCCAGAGCTGCCGACAGGATTGAACCTGGCGCTTTTTGCCCTTCTGGCCAACTGGCTGTACTACTACTACTGTTCCCGAGCTCTGTTTGGGTGCAGCGCTATTCCCCCTTTTTTTATTGGCTTTTGCCACTACCCTTTCTAAGCTGTCCTTTGTTTTTAAATACAAAAACTGCTAATGCCAAGTTTTCCAGTACCGACTGTTTAGTAGAACAGGATTGCTAAATTTATAGCTTTTTTTCTTTTTTCCCATTTGCAAATTATACTGCGAAGCCACTTGAGGGCAACAACTCAAGGAGGTTGCAGTCCTCTTCCCACTGCTCTTCCCTAATACTTCTAGTTCAGGATCCTTCATACCTACAGCCTTGGGTCTATAATGAGTTCTCTACTTCTCTGGTTGGGATGTCTAACAGGCTTGCTTCACTTCACTTTTGACCCACATTCTGAACCTGTTTCTACAGACCCCTCTTACAGTCCTTGGTTCCATAATACATCTCTGTTATCCCCTATATTCACCCTCAATCAATCAATCAAAACTTTATTTATAAAAGGTGCCTTTCCAAACCAAGGCGCCTGTACAATAAAAGCACACGTTTTTATAAATGTCCAAAATAAAAATTCAAACTAATAAATACAATAGCAGATTTAGTATTTAAAAAATGCCAGGCTAAAAAGATGAGTCTTCAAAGCAACTTTAAAGCTTTGGACAGTCAGGCAATCTCGTACCCAATGAGGTAGACAATTCCACAGGGTCAGGCCACAAAACTAAATGCCCTTGCCCCAGATGTTTGTAAATGAACCGTGGGAATCTCTAGCAATCCCTTATCAGTGGATCGGAGAGGGCGGAGGGGACAGTAGGGGTGAAGGAGATCTTTCAGGTAACTGGGTCCCTGATCGTGTAGGGCCTTATAGGTTAACAATGTAACCTTGAAGGTGATCTGGCACTGTATTGGCAGCCAGTGCAGTCCGTGGAGCACAGGCATTATATGACTGGTTCTAGAGGTACCAGTCAAAAGCCTGGCTGCCGCATTCTGCACCAGCTGCAAGCGGTGGATATCAACCCCCAGTAGCCCTAGGTAAAGGGCACTGCAGTAGTCAAGGCAGGAGGTAATGAAAGCGTGAACCAATGTTGGAAGATCATTGGGAGGAACCAGGTGCTTTAACCGTATGATATTCCTCAGATGGTAAAAAGAGGTTTTGACAACTGCCGACACCTGCAATTTTAGGGTCAGGCAGCCATCAAACATAACACCCAGGTTCCGCACCCGGTCTGAGGTAGTTAGCTGGAGACTTCCAAACCATAGACCTGAAGGAGAACCTGCCAACACACCTGCCTCACGACAACCTGGGTCCACAATGGACGCCTCAGTTTTTTTTGGATTCAACCGCAGCCAGTTCACATTCATCCAGTCCTGAATTTCGGCTAGACAGCTGTTACATACTGAGACAGCATCATCCTGATCAGGCACAAAAAAGACATGTACAGCTGAGTATCATCTGCACAGCAGTGAAAATTCAAGTCGTGCCACCTAATAATCGCTCCCAATGGCACCATATACACCGCAAACAAAATGGGCACCAAGATGGATCCCTGCAGTACTCCACAGGATAGGGAGAATGGAGCCAAGGAAAAAGCCCTGGACACCACCCTCCGAGTTTTACCCGCAAGGAAATATCAAAACCATCCGAGGACCGATCCCAAAAGTCCACAAACCGCAGGCGATCCAACAGCACACCATGGTCCACGGTGTCAAACGCCGCAGAGAGATCATGAAGGACCAAGATGGAACGAGTCTTTTGATCTCTCGCTATTAGGTCATTTAGTACCCGAACAAGGGCTGTCTCAGTACTATGTCTCTTCCTAAAACCGGACTGGAGAGAATCATAAATATTGTGGCTGATCAAATGGCCATCCAGCTGTAATGCCACCACCTTCTCAATAAACTTACCCACAAAGGGTAAGTTAGAGACAGGCCTGTAGTTTGCCAGACAGTCCGGGTCCGAGGAGGACTTCTTAAGAAGGGGCCGAACCCCGGCCTCCTTCAGGGGATCTGGAAAGATCCCCCTCTCCCAGGACAACCAGATGATCTCTGCAAGGACCAGGCCGATGGTATCCACACAACCAACCAAAAGGCGCGTGGGGCCCGGGTCCAAACTACAGTTGGTCAGATGTAATGACTGGATAACCATCACAATATCACTGATTGTGGGCCGGCCGAAGTTGCACCACACAAACTGGGCATCCAACAACTCCTGCCTACCGTCGCTACTCCCTTGAGAAAGGGTCAAGCAGATATCGGATCTAATCGTGACCATCTTATCCATGAAAAATCGAGCAATCTCCTCACACTGCTCTTGTAAAAAAGTGTTTCCAGGCTGAAGACAGAATGGACTGCACAGTCTGTCTACGGTCCGGAAAAGCTGAGCTGGTCGATTCTGCGCAGCAGCAATTTCCCTGGACAGGAATTCTGCCTTCTTATGGTAATTGCTGATTGATAGACCGAACAGTGGTCCATCAAACTAAATCTGTCATACACCAGGCCTGACCTCCTCCAGCGCCTCTCTAACCTTCATCCAACTCTCCTCAACTCCCTCAAAGTCTCATCAAACCAAGGAGACATGGAGCGAAGAGTGAGGGAGTGAACACAAACAGAAGCAATGGAATCCAGGGCCTCTGTCACTGCCTTATTATAAGCTAGTACCAGAGCCCCTGGATCCATGCATTTACTAGGCATACCCGATCGGTCAAACACCGCCATCAGGAGATACACCCCCTCAAAGGGTGGTATCGGACCATCTCCATAGGGGCAGGCCTCCTGGGGGGGGGGCGCAAAACTGAACCCGATGGTATGATGGTCAGACCACCTGACTGGTTCCACCACCAGATCGGATATCTCCATCCCCAGGAGAAACACTAAGTCCAATGAATGACCACCAATGTGAGTCGAGGAGGAAATAACCTGTGTGAGGCCCAGTGAACTCATTAACTGGAGAAAGTCCTGTCCAAACTTCGAGAGTTCATTATCGACCCAGGCATTGAAATCCTACAGGATCAGCCATCTGTGGGATCCCAATGTCACGTCGACAATGAAGTCCTCGACTTCCCTCAGGAAAACATTCCTGTCTCCTGGTGGACGGTAGACGAGAAGAATCCAACACCCCATACCCTCGCCCACAATACATTCAAAAGAGTTGGTGGCTCCCACTAGTACTTCCATCAGGTTCGGTTCCTATTTAAAACAAATGGCTACAACCCTGCCCCTACGATCTGTCCTCAGGCGGTGTATCACAGAGTACCCAGCAGGAATTGCTGCAGCCAAAATGGGACCAGCATTCTCATCCAGCCAGGTCTAGGTGATGAAAGCCAGGTCAGATGATTTAACAAGATCTGCAACTATAGCGGTCTTGTTTTTAATAGACCTGGTATTACATAACACTGCCCTAGTTGGATGAGCAGCTGAGGAAGACCGAGTTTCCTGCCTGTCGTAAGCAGAACCCTTGGGTATGGGAACCAGACACGGAGGATCCCTTTCCTGGACCCATTTCACCACAGGGTGTCTCCTTGTCCCCACAATCCCAATCCGCCCACTCCTTTCCATTCCCCCAACAGGCCGAGCCCCCACCCTTGACCTCCTAACTATCCCCAGTGCCCTACACCATCTATACACCTCTGAGGATAGGGAGGGACAAAAGAAAGGGCTGAGGTTCCTCAGCCTGGAGGGGGAATAATGCCTGACCGTCAGTGTACGTGCCCAAAACATCTTCGCCACAAATCACAAACACCCAATCAAATAACATTCAGCGCAACTCCAAAAACTATCAAACTTCCACACCACTCCACACAACAACCACACACACAACAAACAATCAACCAAAAATCCCCAACCCCAGCAACAATACAGAATCAGCTATATAACAAGGTGTGAAAGGTTTTTAGGTAGCAGTAAATATTACAAACTTTCCCAACTGAATAGTTAATTTCCTCTGAGGAGCTCCCACCTCTCCAGAAATGAAAATTTATTGCCCCCTGACACTATCTCTCACAAAGGTCAGGGGAGCAGTCAATGAATTAATATGAAAAACAATCAATTATTAGGCAATCTCTCTTATTCTCTCTCACTCTTATTACCTAATTCAACACTTATTATTCTACCCTACATGCCTAGCTGCCCTACTGCCTTGCATTGCACCAGGTGCAGAAGGCAATTCTGGTCCTTTCTCTTCCCATCCTTTTTACGTGCCCCTTCTACTGTGACCCTTTTGTATGCATTCTTGTGCCCCTGTATCACATATTTGCCACCACCTACTTTCACTGATTCCAGCCCCCTCAAAAGGGCCAGCTCCTGTTTAGGCTTTTATTAAACACAGTTATAAAGCTTCTCCTACTGCTGTTTATTTGTGCAGGCAACACTGAGCCTAACCCCGGTCCTCCCCTCCCTATCCCTGCTCCCTGCTCCCTCTGCCCTACCCCAGATAAAGGGGCTAAGCATAATCCACATAAATGCCCATAGTTTACTAAAGAAATTTGACATTATACAGACTTGGTTCAACCTTACTACCCCCGACATTGTAGTGGTGACAGAATCTTGGTTGAGGCCTTCTACCCTGGACTATGAAATAAACATCCCCTCGTTCAATGTCCATAGGACAGACAGGTTGTCAAGGGATGGGGGTGTAGCTATTTATGTTCGGGATAAATTCACTGCCACTGTAGTTGATTCCACCTCTGTACCACCAGAATTTGAATGCACTACTCTAAAGCTAAAACTATCCTTGACAATTCTCATTTACATCATTGGATGCTACAGGCTTCCTTCTATGGGGAATAAGGTGCTGCAACATGTATTTAATGTCCTAGGCTCCATATCCTGTGAGGTTATTATTACAGGTGATCTTAATATGGACTGGTTCTCCAAGTCATCCTTACCCCTAAGAGAGCTACGCGACAACTTTGGGTTGTCACAACTTATAACAGAAGCTACCCGTCCCAGCTTAAAAAGTCTTAACCATAGCACCTTGCTTGACATCATTTTGGTCAACAAACCCCATCTTTATTCACACTCTGGTGTATTCTTCAATGATCTTAGCGATCACTGTGTTACAGCCTGCATGCGGACCTCCCCCAAGACTGTCTCCTACTCTAACTATATCCCTATGAGAAAAAAACTGAACTTTGACCCCAACGCCTTCTTATCCGACCTCCAACACGCTAACTGGCAGAACTTATATTTGGACCCTTTGGTAGCCGAAGCCTACTAAGCCTTCCATGATATTGTACTTGGCTCCATTAATAAATTCTTTAAAAAAATCTGGGTATCACCCTAGACTCCCATCTTACCTACCATGATTATAGCCATCTTCTAACCAAGTCCACTAACTCAAGAATTGGCCTGCTGCACAGACACAAACACTGTATGCCTCTTGCAGCCCTCCGCCTAGCCGAGTCATCCTCAGTCCTTTCTCTGGTTAACTACAGGATTACTTTCCTTTTTCATATACTGTATAATTTTTGTGGTATTTCTGTTTTCTCAACCCCGAGGCCACAGCATATATATATATATATATATGTCGTGAACTGTCTGAGATCAGTGGCCCCTTCGCCCCTCACATACTTACATAGCTTCTCCTGACCACCTGCGCATCCCACCGGACCTCCACCAGTGGGTGCGGGACTCTGGAGGGCGGGCATCCACCCCTTTGGAAGGGAGATCCGCAGGTTGTGGCTCAATCCCGCTCCAACCCCCCCTCCCCGAGCTGGCTCCCCGGCGACCCGAGGTCGTTCCCGAACCCGGGTCACTGGCATAGCATGAGGTAAGGTGCCAGCACCTTAGCCCTCAGCACCACTGGGCTGGCTAAGATTACTTTCTATGGTGCAGCTGATAACATTGCTCTCAGTCATATCAAGGTAGCGCTGAACAAAGCCTGCCGGCTAGTCTTTGGGTGTGATATGTAGACCCACACTTGTGACCTCTACATGCTAACGAACTGGCTAAACTTTGAGGCTTGACTAAAATACCAAACCTGCCTTATAGCCAAGAAAATCTCAGCTGGTCTCTTCCCTATGGGGCTCTGTGATCTAATCCAGCTTGCCCCACAAGCAAGATCCACCAGAAGCACTACAAAAGACCCGCTCCTAGTCCCTCACTGCAGGACGTCCTTGAGGCAACGTGCATTCTACTATAGGGCCCCCATCTGGATGAATGACCTACCTGTAGATATCACCTCGGAATTGAAACTAGGCCCCTTCAAATCCAAACTTAGAGAGCTACTCCTCTCCTCCTGTGTCTGTAATTGCTTATAACCTTCCTCCCTTCCCCCTGCTCTCTTTACTCCCGACGTTTTCCCCACTAACTTTCACAAAGTCTTTTCCGACGGCAACCCCCACCACCCCCTCCCTTCCTCCTGTATACCTTCTCCCCCATCTCTAAAACGCTGTGTCTGTATCCGCCTCCTGAGTGGTCCCCTCATCTCTAAAATTATAGGCTTGTACCTGCTCCTGAGTGTTCTCAATTATATTGCTGTTCTATGTTACTTATTATACTATCCTAATGTAATACGTGGTTTGTTGCTTATCTGCTTGTCGTGACTCAGGGTACAGTTGTCTACCCTCTGTATGTCTTGTACCCAGCTCAGTACCTGATGTATCCACTTGTTCTTTTAATTTGTATTGTACAGTTAACTTGTATTTTGACGTGGAGCCTTTACAAAGGAGTCTCTGACTCAAAGGTTTGTAATTCTGATATGTTCAATAAATAAACATGCACCTCTAGCTGAAACCTGTACTAAGAAGAAATCATGCCCATGGTTCACCGCTAGCTTGAAAGCAGAGTTGCTACATAGGGATTCTCTCTGGAAAACGGCAAGGAAAACCTAACAGCTTGCTGACTGGGTAGCCTTCAGAGCTACTAGAAACCAGTGCACCAGATTAATTAGGGCCAAGAAATCTATATATTACTACACTGAACTTGAATCCTCATCCAACTGCACATCTAAATTCTGGAAAATGTCAAAAGAACTACAAGGTCACAGCTCATCTAGCCTGTTTCCACCAAAAGCCTCGACTGGTGGCTCCTCCACAACTGACAAACAGGAAATCCTTGACCTCTTTAACAACCATTTTTCCACAGCAGGCTCAGCCTTCGACTCCTCTCTGGCCAACAGCCTCCAGGTGCAACTGTGTGACCTGAGCCCTGTTTGCACTGACCTAGCTTCATCCACCCAAGGCAAAACCTTCTCATTTGGCCCGGTCAGTGTGAAGCAGGTAGAGGGCCTCCTACTTTAACTGGACACTAGAAACAGCGGAGGCGCAGAGCTCCTTGAGCCGTACTACCTTAAACTCGGCTACTATGTCTTGTCCCTCCAATCACTCACCTTTTTAATATGTCCCTTGCCCAGGGTACCCTCAATGCCATATGGAAATCAGCCCACATTATACCACCTTTTAAATCAGGCAACGCTAGTGACCTAAACAACTACCATCCAATATCCCTGCTTCCTATTCTATCCAAGTTACTTGAAAAGATGGTCAATTCTCAGCTTAGGCAGTACCTAGAGGACTCTGACCTGCTAAACCCAGTCCAGTCTGGTTTTCGGCCCCATAATAGCACTATCTCAGTGCTTGCTAAGGTCACGAATGATTGGCTCAATGCCCTGGATGCCAGAAACTATGTATGCACCCTGTTTCTTGACCTTAGCAAAGCCTTTGATACGGTGGATCACACCCTGCTTTTGGCCGTTCTAAGGAATATTGGTGCTAACAATCTGGCCCTAAAATGGTTTTCCAACTACCTCAGCGATCGTTATCAGCAGGTCAAGGCATGGGGTGACCGCTCCCCTATGAAAACACTTCCAAGAGGAGTACCCCAAGAGTCCATTCTTGGTCCACTTTTATTTGCCATTTAAAAACAATGTAAACACTGGAATCAAGTCAGCAAACATTCACCTATTTGCTGATGATACAATGTTATACATAGCCAGGCCTACCCTGGAGCTCATAACGGCCTCCAAATCGAATTTAATCATTTACTTGCAAAGCTCCTCTTAAATGCTAAGAAAATGAAGGTTATGATTTTCACCCTATCAGTGAACGCCTCCAAACCCTGCACCCCAGGGACGGCCCCTCAAATCCTCATCCTACTTGGTGAGCCACTGGACTACGTGGAATCCTTTAAATACCTGGGAGTCCATATAGAAGAAATCTCAAAAAAACTAAAACAGAGACTTGGGATTTTCTTTAGAATCGGGCATTTTCTAACTCAGGAGGGAAAAAAAGTTAGTATAAACTATGTTCATGCCTCTCCTAGACTGTGCCGATTTCTTGTATGGGAATAACTCGAGCGCGGCCCTTTCCAAACTTGACTCCATATATCATGGGGCACTTAGATTTGTTACCGATGCCCCCTAGTCTACACATCACTGTACCCTCTACACTACCATAGGATGGAGCTCACAGCCTCAGAAGACAAAAGAATGCATTGTTCTGGACATATAGTGCAATTATTAATAAGCTGCCACAATACATTAAGAACTGTTTGCAATCCTGGTACCTACCTTCTAAGAAGTCTCTCTTATATCTCTCTCTTGATCCCTAAAGCTAGAATGCGTTTTGGCAGAGCAGCAATAAGCCATGCCCTCCCTGTTGTTTGGAACAGTGCACAAAAAAACACTTCGGCTCGCTTCCTCGGTGTCGCTGTCCCTCTTGAAAAACTTGTTTTTGCAGTCTTTTAAAGAGACATGCAACTGCTTCTGCCAGTGATCCCCTAATTATCTGGCCCTGCTTATCCCCGTCATCCCCTCATTCACATCTATAAGTCCCTGGTCCCTTTGCTAATTTTTGCGTCAGGACTCACCTCTGTCTGTCTTGTGTTAACTTACTGCCCCAGTAATTTATGTTCTCACCCTTCCTCTGGCCATCTTTCCTTCTTATCTCATCTATATTATTTTCTACACATAGTGTAGATCCTGATATATACTGCGTATACTCTGTGTAATTTCTTGTATATTACACTTGACTATTTTTTGTAATTCTGACCTGTCTGTATATGGTACAAACTTGTATGCTGACATGGATACCTTCCATGCCCGTACTCATTGTATATATCTATATGCTGTTTGCCAGTGAAGCTCTGTGAATGTATCATGTTGCCTTTTGTGAACCTCTTCCAGGTCCATCTTGAAAATGAGTTTATCTCAATGGTGTTCCGCCTGGTAAAATAAAGATTTGATTGATTAATTGATGGATGGATGCCTGGCCCATAGAACCATCTCTATTTCAGCCATTATCAAACCCAGAATCTGAAGACTTCGATAGGCTGAGACTACTTTCTGGGTCCCGATCTGGTGGATCTGCTTTTAGAGATTGTGCATCCTCGCTTGGGGGGCAAAGCAGGGGATTACTAGACTGGGGGGGGGGATAAAACTGGAAAAGGGACTGTGAAAAAGCAGAGTTATTAAATAAGTATTTTAACTCAGTATTCACAGAGGAGGAGGAGGATGGTAGGGGACCTGAGCTAAAGTCGAAGGGGAAGGAGGGCAAATGCGTGGACCTGAGTCCGTTCACTGTGGATAGGGTTAGGGCAGCGTTAGACAGACTGAGGGTAGACAAGGCAATGGGGTCAGATGGGTTACACCCCCAGAGTGATCAGGGAATTAAAAGAGGAGTTGGCCACACCCTTGACAAGGCTCTTCAACTTGTCCCTGGATATGGGGAGAGTGCTGGAGGACTGGAAGAGGGCGGACGTGGTGCCTTTACACAAGGGAGGTAGTAAGGAGGTGAAGGAGAACTACTGACCTGTCAGCCTCACGTCAGTGGCTGGTAAGGTAACAGAGGCATTAATCAAAGAGAGGGTGGTGGATTACCTGTAGAAGAGTGGCTTGCAGGACAGCAGACAGCATGGTTTCATGAAGGAGAAGTCATGCCAGACAATCCTAACCGAGTTCTCTGATTGGGTGACTCAGGTGATTGACGGGGGGAGGGCAGCGGATGTGGCCTATCTGGACTTCAGTAAGGCCTTCGACACTGTCCCTCATAGGAGGCTGGTGAGCAAGATGGAAAGTCTGGGGTTGGTCGGGAAAATAACAAGTTAGGTGGAGGCCTGGCTGGCAGGAATAAATTAAAGGGTGGTGTTAAACGAGGTGCACTCTGGGACGGCAAGGGTGAAGAGTGGAGTGCCACAGTGGTCAGTTTGGGGTCTGCTTCTCTTCAACATCTACATCAGTGATATTACAGAGGGCTTAAGGGGGAGGGTGTGCCTATTTGCTGATGATACAAAAATATGCAATAGGGTAGGCACCCGGCGGGGGGGACATAAGGGAGGGCTTAAAGATGCTCAAGAAATGGTCTGGGACATGGCAGCTGAAATTTAATGCCAAGAAGTGCACTGTGATGCACTTGGGGAGTAGAAGCAGATGAGCAGGATACACCCTAGGTGGGGAGGAAATCAAAGTAATGGAACAGGAGTGGGGTCTGGGGATCATAGTCTCCTCGAACTTTAAGGCAGGAATCCAATGTAGCAGGACAGTGGGAAAGACCAATGGAATGTTGGCATGCATAGGCAGGGGCATTACTAGCAGAAAGAGGGAGGTAATAATGCCCCTTTACAAAGTTATGGTGACGCCACAACTGGACTACGGGATTCAGTTCTGGAGGCCACATCTCAGCAAGGATATAGATGCGCTGGAGAGGGTTCAGAGCAGGGCAACCAAGATGGTGCAGGGTATGCAGGGAAAGACATACGAGCAGCGGTGTAAGGAGCTGGATCTGTACACGCTGGTGACAAGGAGGGAAAGGGGAGACAATTGAAACTTTTAAATATGCAAGGGGCTCAATAGAGTGGGAGAAGAGGGTTTACTTAAAAGGAAGGAGGGGGTCAGAACTGGAGGACACAGCCTCAGACTGCAAGGAAAAAGATATTGGGGCAATGTGAGAGGGTGTTTCTTCACGGACAGGGTGGTGGGGCCCTGGAACAGACTGCCAGATGGAGTGGTGTGGGAATTCAAAAGGGCATGGGACAAGCATATTGGGCTGAGTACCGGGGGGAGGATGGGGGCTGGCAGGGACGGGGAGGTGTAGGGGAAAAATGGGGCAGACTAGATGGGCCCTTATGGTCCTTTTCTGCTATCAAGCTTCTATGATTCTATGAACACCCAAAGCTACATCTGTATAGAAACTTGCCCCCAAAAGATCCAGAGACTGTTTAGGCTGAAGGGGAACTCTTTTCCATGTTCACATTCAACCATGTTCCTGAAGGACCTGTGGGTTCTCTAAACTGATTGATGAGGCATTCCCTCTAATAGCATTCTGATCAAGAGGTCATCCAGATACGGATATACATGTGTCCCTCCTGCTGGAGGACTACTATGACTATCTGAATATTTGTTAACATTCATTGAGCTGATGCTAGTCCGAAGGAGAGCACCAGGTATTGAAAATGTTGAGTCTGAATTAAAAATCTCAGAAATCTCTGGTGCAACTGTTGGTTAGTTACTTGTAATGTCTCAGAGGTCTACAGATACCATAAAATCCCCCAGCTGTACTCCTACTATTACCAACTACACAGATTCCACTTTGAATGCGACTGGTCTCACAAACTGGTTCAGGGCTTTTAGGTACAGAATCAGTTATACTTTTCTGCTTCTTGAGGACTACCGAAAACACTGAATAGAACCCTCCTTCCATTTCCTGTGGAGGAACCTGGAATATTACTTGTACAGCATGTACCGCAGAGGAGCCAATTTCTGGCCACTACTTGATGTTTCCAGGGATTTTTGAAATCTGAGACTGATAAAAACATCTCGAGTGTTATGAGAACACTTTTGCATAACCATAGAAATAAAATAATCCCCAATTACCCAGGTATCTCATGCCCGAGACCATCTTTCTGAAAAACAGCTGAAGCTGACCATCCAAGAGCTGCGGACAAGAATGAACCTGTGCATCCTCCCGCTGAATAACAGCCTACGCACTTATTTGAGGATTTCACATAACTGAGGGCTGAAAAGCATATCGCCTGGAAAAGGCATGCTTATAAGATGAGATTTGGAAAGCTTTTCCGCAGACCAGTTATCTCCGCTATACAGAATGCATTCTAGTGGCTAACAGAAGTAAATCCACCTGGAAATCTCCTAGGAACAAAGCCACCCTATGCACTAACAGAACATGATGAAATACAGCTAAGTCATCAGATGCCATATCTGCCATCACTGTCATCCTCAGGTACCTCTTTTGCTGCTGCAGTTATCCATTCGCAGAAGGCTCGTACCAATAATGCTAATGCTAAGGCCACTCATAGGGCAGTACATGCAGCTGAGTAAGCATGTTTACAAGCTGACTCTAAATGCTTCTGATTTGCATCTCTCTGGACAGCCAGTGTCTTCCTTCATTGGGATGACAGCCTGTCTGATCACTGATGTGATGGCTGCATCTGTGACTGGAGGAGTCTCCCATTTTTTTAAGCAAGGGTTCCTGGAAAAGAGTGCTTTTGTTACATCTTAGTCAACTGCTTCTTATCTTAATCTTCCCATTCTTTTTTTTTTTTTTTTTTTTTAACTATTTCTACAAAGTTCTCAAGCTCAGGAAAACATTTATTCATGTTCCCTAAAACAGACAAAATTCATTTTACTTGCAGCTTTACAGAAGACTGGATCTGATAACTGCAAAGTCTTTCAAGTCTCTTCAACCAGGAATGAAGTATACTGACCAACAGATAATGATGGGATCAAGGAAACATGAAATTTCTCTACTCACCTTATTCATGTTCACCTTCCGAATCTGCAGAACACATGGACTCTGAATATCTGTAGGATTGTCAGTGCCTTAGGAGCCTTCCATATCATCTAGCTAAGGAGCATTACCCTGCCCGAATGGATCTGAGGTTGGTGCAAGTCAGCAAGGGCATCCTTCTTGCCCATGTTCTGTGAAGGATGTCCCAATACATCTGGATGTGTCAATCCCAACCCCAGGAGAGGGGGAATATCTTGTTATTTGGGTGTTTTATCTGTGAATCCTTTCTTGCCCAAGACAACTGGCAATCCCTGTGGAAAAGCTTACTGATACAGTAGACGAGGGGGATCTGTGGTGTACCTTTCCCTGAGCCACCATCAATCTGGAAATCAGGAGCTGTAAAACTTGCACTGTTCTTGCTAGTGCAGACAGGCTAGAATGCACCAGAAAGAGATTGTCTCACACGTTTGTGGTACTCACTGCATTTCTTTTTGAAAGAAAAATGCCTGTGGAACACAATAGTGCATCTCTCAATCAGTAAGTAAAATAATGTTTGTATCAGCTATAACAACTTATGCCTGGATTTTTCTGCAGCTGCATAAATTTAGTGCAGTTTTATGCCAGTTGCTCACATTACATGAATTTACAGCCCTTTTTGCACTTGCATCAACATTTGCATATTACAGCATTTTTAAGCACAATTTTGCCAAAACAAATGTAATATATTTAAAACTGAGCAACTCCATCAGTTTTTCCTGCTGTTGTAATAATGTTTGTACTAAACTCAGCAAATACCACAGAAAATGACACAAATGCATTACAAAATGACAGTTTGCATAAAAATGATATGATATGACAAACACAAATCAAAGAACTATTAAAACTTCTAACCACAAACATCGGTTATCAGCCAGTGGAAGTCCCCAAAAAAAAACAAGAACAATAAAGCTGAGGAGAATTCTCGTGATGTAATGATGCTGGAGAAGTAAATGTGCAGATGATGCTGTGACAGATGGGAACTGTTCTAAGAGGAAAAAACAGGTTTAATTACTTGCCAGAGATACCAGGCTAGCAGGCAGAAAAAGGCTAGCAAAGATCAAATACTTATCTGACATACTTATACTTTCAAAGGCAGAATGGCAGAACACCCAGGCATCCAACAGGAGATGGGTTAAAAACCAGAGCCAATGTAATAAAAAAAACAAAAAAAAAAACACAACAGGCACACTTTAAATTGAAAATTCTGCTGGTTCAAAATCAACAGGATTTTCTGCTAAGAATTACCACAGTGGGGAGAAAAAAGTTATTATGTAGACACCAAGCAGGGAAGCTCCCTGGCTTTGCTGCTTGTCCTATCAACAAAGCAAAACAAATGAGGGTTCCAAGCTGCCACTGTGTAGGTGAGAAGTCAGGGTTCCATGACAATATTACAACTTTGGGGGTGTCAGTCCCTACTAGGAATATGTGATAGGCCCAGCAGCAAATCAATAGTCCAGTGGCAAATGGAACAGCACAGAATAAGGGGCAACATTACTTTCACACAGAGGGTGGTTAAAAAGTGGACTAATCTACCCGGTGGGGTTGTGGATACTTGCACTATTCAGACTTTCAAAGTAGGACTACACAGCATCTAGAGGGAAAATAGCATTCAGGACTAATACAAAGCATGAGTTGGGTGGCATTTTAGTTCAGCTTGGATATGGGTCCACACTCAAACTGGGTATACTCACTGGTGTGAAGCAAAAGGGCAGACAAGCTGGATCATGAGTCCCTTTGTCATCACAGCACTGCGTTACTTGTCAAGCTGATCATTTTGGTTCACCCTGGCATTCTAACTGTGCTATGAGGTACACGTTCCATGACCCTCCCTTCCCTAGTAATTAAATGCTGTACAGTACCCTGTAATGTTATTCTTTAAAATAAATTACTCCAACTGGAGTTTAAAAGATTCAACACTGACTTGCCCAAGGTCGCACAGTAAGCAAGTGGCTGTCGGGGGACTCAAGAAAAAATTACTCACCTTAGTAATTGTGTTTCTTCTAATGGAGTCTTGCTGTATTCTGACATATTGCAGTGATCCCCAACCTTTAAACTGCCCCGGAGAACAAAGAGTTAAATTTCTATGCAGAGCATAGAATGCTGAGCTCCAGCTTGGTTAAAGTCTCTGTCTGGAGTGTTTCAAACTCAAACCATCAGATTATTATGAGCCCAACTAACTAAAAATTCTATGTGGAAATTGTAAAAATTCCTACTAGCCAACTGGCAGAAAAAAGTTTTGGATTCCCAAGGAAGACTCAAGTCAGGAAACCCAAAAACCAAAAAACAATCTAATACAAATAACAGTAATAAATCAGCACCCAAACAAAAAGGAGGAGGGTGTTAACAAAAAGCACCCCTGGGGTGCAACACTGTACCTGCCCACCCACTTCCCAAAAACAGGTTCTGAGAGGAGAGAAGTCAGAATACAGCAAGACTCCATTAGAAGAAACACAATTACTAAGGTGAGTAATTTTTCTTCAAACAACATGAAGTCTTGCTGTATTCTAACGTATTACGAACTACCAACAGTACCTCCATGGAGGAGGGACAGAACCTACTTTAGAATAGGCTCTGGTACTGTGCCAGGCCGAGCATCACTCCTAGCCTGGATATCCAAAGAGTAATGCTTGGTAAAGGTATGGACTGTTTTCCAGGTGGCTGCTTGACAAATTTCTAAGAGAGGGATATCCCTAGCAGCAGCCAGGGAAGCAGCTGTACCTCTTGTGGAATGAGCCCTCAGGCCTGAGGGTGGAGTTTTTCCCAGTTTTTCATAGCAGAATTGTATACAAGACACAATCCACCTGGCAATAGATCTTTTGGTGGCAGATTTGCCATTCCCACTTGTAGAGGTGGGTAAAAAATTCCCATTAAGTAAATTATCTATTACTGATACTTAGAAAGGAGACGAACAGAGACGATGCTGATGGCGGAAGAATTTAATGATTATAAAAATAATCACAGCGAGAGATTACAAGTGGTACATCCTTCATTCTTCAAACTAACAGTGTATAGTGGCTTGCTTATATAGTGGAAGACAGTACTATGGTTGTCTATGATTGGTCTAAGACAAATATAAACTTTAACTTTAAAGGCAATACTCTTTTTAGTTCTTGCATGAGCTAATCCTTACTTAGCACAAATGTACTGATAGTGTAAATTATACTACTATATAAGGATAGTAATAATGGTCATTACCAGTTATTAAGATCTAGAAGGAAGAAATAGGTTTGCACTTAGGAATGTGCATACAGGCATTTATTCTGGCCTGTCCTCCTGATAATAATAGTCAAAAGGGTAACTTGAACTCTATCCCTGTATTTCTGTCTTTGCAGACACTTAAGACACCTGTCTGCCATTACTCACATGGTCAGTACAGATATCAAAAGACACTTTAATATTACAAGTTGTGGTTTAGTTAAACCTGTAGTTACAAGTTTTAATATGATCCAACTTCATAGATCAATATTAGTTACACAAACACATTATGTTTTAGACCAAAATGAGGTTTGCCTGCAATATTGGGACACATTTCTTTATCCCTTGTTACACCACTTCTCCATAAGTGAGGAACAACTGGAGGGAGTCAAACCTGTGACCCTTGGTACACTCTATGTAGTAACTAAGGGCTCTTTTAACATCTAAACTGTGTAGCCTCCTCTCTCCTGAGGAAGAATGATCAGTGAAGAAAACAGGAAGAGACATAGACTGATTTAAATGGAAGTCTGAAACCACTTTGGGCAAGAACCTTCTATTAGTTCTAAGGACCACTTTATCCCTGTGAAATGAGATAAAATCAGGTTCCACTGACAGGGCTTGCAATTCACTGATACGCCTGGCAGAGGTAATGGCTACCAAGAACACAGTTTTCCAAGTCAAGTACTTAAGCTCTGCTGAAGACATAGGCTCAAAAGGGGGTTGCATAAGTTGAGCAATGCAAACATTCTAATCCCAGGCAGGGGCAGGGTCTCTAAAAGGAGGACTGGTGGGAAGCAATCCTTTAAAAAATTTACAGAACAAAGGATGAGAAGATAGTGAGGAAGACTTCCCCACAGACAAAAATGCAGAAACAGCTGACAAGTGTACCTTGAGAGTAGCTGGTCTGAGGCCTAGGCCATTAAGATGGACCATATAATCCAGAACCGTAGGCAGTCCAGCAGTATCTGGAGAAATATGCGTCTTAGAACACCAAATGCTGAATCTCTTCCATTTGGAGTTATAAGTCTTTCTGGTGGAGGGCTTTCGAGAAGCCTTGAGGATATCCAGAACCCCTTGGGAAAGATGCAGATCTGCAAACTCTAACTCTTCAAGAGCCATGCCTCGAGATTGAGAAACTGAAGATTGGGGTACCAAATCCTCCCCTGAGAGGATGTTAACAGGTTGTAATTCCTGGGAAGAGACAGGGGAAGATGGACTACTAGGGACAGCAACAGGGGGTACAAGGGCTGTCTGGCCCAATCTGGAGCAATCAGAATCACTTTGAAAGATTGAGACCTTATTTTGACTAAAACTTTGAACAGGAGTGGGAAGGGGGGGAAGGCATACAGAAACTTCCCTTCCCAATTCAGAATCAGGACTTCAAGGGGGACTGAGCCCAAGAGTGGAGGTCTGCAACAAAAGAGGGAGTTGGTGATTGACTGGGGCTGCAAAGAGATCTATCTCTGGAGTGCCCCACCTTGAAAAAAATCACTTTCAACACCTGAAGGTCCAGGGACCATTCGTGATGGCCCTGAGAGATCCTGCTCAGTGCATCTGCTAGCAAATTGTCCTTCCCTGGAAGGTGAACTGCTACCAGAGAGGTTTGCAGGGAATAAGCTCTTTGACTGATAATTTTGTAATGTCATGTAATCTGTGTTTAAGTACTGTCCCTGTACCTTTTATGTATGACATGGAACCTCTGTAAATGAGTCGCTGACTCAAAGGTCTTTCTGAATACTACAATAAATAAAAAAATAAATAAGCCAGGGACCACAACTTCATGGCTTCTGTGCACAAGGTTGTGGACCAAGTGCCTCCCTGCTTGTTGATGTACCACATGGTGGTGGTGTTGTCCGTTCTGACCTGAACCACCTTGTTCTGTACTGAGAGAAAGCTTTTAGGGCCAGAAAAACTGCCCTGAGCTCTAGGAGACTGATATGGAGAAGGGATTCTTGGGAGGACCACAGCCCCTGGCCAGTGAGGGACCCCAGATGGGCTCCCCAGCCCAGAAGAGATGCGTCCATGGTAAGGACCACTGAACAAGGCTGAGTAGCAAAAGGAACACCTTGTCTTAAAGTGTCCTGATCCTGCCACCATTGGAGGGCTTGGATCAAGGTCAGAGTTACTGGGATCAGCTTGGTAAGGGAATCCTTCCTCTGAGACCAAAAAGCTCTCAGGTGGAACTGAATATCCCTCATCTGGAATCTTGCCCCTTGGACCACTGCTGTTGAAGCTGCCATGTGGCCCAAGAGTTGGAGGAAATGCCTTGCTGGTCGAGATACCCGAAGGCTGAAGGAAGAGGCTAGTTCCATAAGAACCCTTGCCCTTTCTAGAGGAAGACAGGCTCTTGCTCTGAGTGTGTCCAGTTCTGCCCCTATAAAGGTAAGAAGCTGGACTAGTTCAAGAACTGACTTGAGAAGGTTGAGAAGAAATCCTAGAGAAGTGAGCACTTGCTGGGTCACTTGCAGGTGAGACTTGACTTGGTCTGGAGACTGACCCACTATTAGCCAATCATCCAGATATGGAAAAATGGAAATATTTTGCCTTCTTAGAAAGGCAACTACTACTGCCAGGCACTTTTTGAAAACCCTTGGGGTTGAGGTTAGGCCAAAGGGCATTGGTCTGAACTGATAGTGGCCTGAGGGCAACTCAAACCTGAGGTACTTTCTGTGGGATCACCAGATGGGAATGTGAAAGTAGGCATCTTTGAGGTCCAGGGAGGCTAGCCAGTACCCTGGCTTTACAGAGGGGAGGATTATTCCCAGAGTTACCATCTTGAACTTTGGTTTTAAAAGATGTCTGTCTAGATGTCTTAGGTCTAGGATGAGTTGCCACTCCCCTGTCATTTTTGGGGTCAGGAAGTACCTGGAGTACAGTCTTTTGCCCCAGTGTAGGGTAGGTACTCTCTCTATGGCTCTTAAGGCTGGTAGAGAAGAAACCTCTGCCTCTAGGGCAAGGGTTTCCGAGAGATTTGCAGGTGGAAAAGATCTGGCTCTCATCTTTGGAAATTTTCTGAAGCTGAGAACCAGACCCTGGCTTACTACTTCCAGGACCCACTTGTCTGAGGTAATAGAAATCCAGTCCTGGACAAAGTAAGCCAGCCTGCCCCCTACTGGAATAGGAGAGTCAACCCGGGCAGGCCCATCAGGGTGTCTGCTTGGCAGGGCCTTTAGGCTGAGGAGTGGATGCAGCCCTGTTCATCCCCCCTCTGAGAAAAGGAAGAAGAGGTCTGTGCTTGGTAAAAGGCCTTTGAAAAGGCCTGTCCCTGCCCCTAGACTGCTGCCTTTGAGGAGTTGCCTGCCTCTCCTTGGCCTGGGCACTCCTGTAAGTGGTCCTGTACTCATCCATTTTCTTCATGTAATTCTCTGTCTGCACCCCAAACAGAGAATTACCCACTACAGGAAAATCCATGGCCTTAGCCTGGGTGTCCTGCAAAAGGCTAGTACATCTGAGCCAAGCCATCCGCCAAAGAGCCACAGATGTAGCCAAGACTCTTGATGACACATCATTAGAGTCCACAGCAGCATGAAACTGAACTTTAGATGCCTCAATCCCATCTGCAGCCACCGCCTCCAGCTCCTTGGCTAGCTGGGGGGAGGCCTGTTTAGCCAGTGCCAGTACAGTGTCCCACCTGGACTTCTAGTACCTGGCTGTATAGGCCATGTAATTCGCCTGCCTGAGTCCCAAGGAAGATGCCATGTACTGTTTCTTTGCCATGGCATCAATCTTCCTGGAGTCCTTGTCTGGGGGGGGTGTGAAGCCAAGGGAACATTTGCCTTGTCACAGGCAGCAGCCTGCACTACCCCAACACAGCTGCATTGTTGATATAAGAACTCCGTGTCTGAGCCTGAAAGTGTATACCTCTTGTCCATTCTTCTATCCACAGGCAGTATAGTGTTAGGAGACTTTAGGATTTTTTGTGTCTGTTTCCCAAAGGATTTGTGGAGGGGAATAGACAGTCCCCTGGACTCTGGGATGTCCATCATTTCTACATAATCAGGCTCCTCTTGATCGTCTACAGCCTCCTCCATAGGAAACTGGAGGGTTTCAGCCACCTTTCTGTAGAACATAAAGTGAGAAGGGGACTCAGAAAGCCTAGGAG
Organism: Neoceratodus forsteri; assembly: GCA_016271365.2. Classification (NCBI taxonomy): domain Eukaryota; kingdom Metazoa; phylum Chordata; order Ceratodontiformes; family Ceratodontidae; genus Neoceratodus; species Neoceratodus forsteri. Next base: position 1,009,679,128 of record CM028129.1, on the reverse strand, counting down.
GGCAAACACCTGAAGGTCTATCTGGGGAAATATCCGGTTCCACAGGCACATCCAGAAGCTCACTTTCACCATCATCATCCTCAAATTCCCTTTCCTCTTCAAACTCCAGTTCATCAAAATCTTCAAGGGTATAATCTTGAACCGGGGGAACCAACTGAACCAAACCCCTGCCAGATCGGTAGGCACCGGGTGGAGCGATTCCACAATCTGAATTGCTCTGGCTATCTCTTCGGCGGTCAGAACATGAACCTCTGGATCCAAACCGGACGATTTGTCTTTGCATTTTCTTTTTGTCGGAACCGATCCCTCGGAATTGGCTCTCCTTTTGCCCGAAGAAGTACTGCCCTGGTCAGAGGGCACTCCTTCTGGTTCGGTCGGAACCGAACCAGGCTGGCCATCCGGGTCAGCGGACTTCTCGGCCTCCTTTTCCCTGAGTCTACCTAATCTCTTCTCAAGGGTAGATTTGGGAAACTTTTTACATATTTGGCAGTCTGAATCGAGGTGGTCAAACCCCAGACAATAAACACAGGTGGTGTGGGGATCGGCCTTAGCAAAGACCTCCCCACACTCACTGCAGTGTTGAAACCCAGTGGGCCCGTTTTTCTTGGGTTTCTCAGACATGGCCAACCTAACCAACTTACCCTTTTTATGGCAACCACCAGGCAAGACTCCCTTATCGGTTTCTAACCGTTTCACAGGTATTGGAAAAAAGTACTAAAACACGTTTTTTTTTTTTAGAACCGATAAGGACCAGTAACCACACACTAAGTAAAAACACAAAACACAAGATTTCACTATCAAATGGCTGGTTCAGCCGAACTGAGACGCACTTTTACAAGTTCCACACAGAAAAACAGAACAATTCCTATCTAGTACTCACGGTACCACAGACAGAGACTGAACTGACTATGCGGATAACTTTTTCGGTCTAAAAAACTGACGAAAACTGAAACTTTAACCGACTTTCGAATCGAGCTGAAGGAGAAATCTCCGGAGCGACCGTTCAGTAAGGCGGAGTAAAGAATCTGATGGTTTGAGTTTGAAACACTCCAGACAGAGACATCAACCGAGCTCGAGCTCAGCATTCTATGCTCTGCATAGAAAGCTAACTCTTTGTTCTCCAGGGCAGTTTAAAGGTTGGGGATCACTGCAATATGTCAGAATACAGCAAGACTTCATGTTGTTTGAAACCTTGCATCCTCTTGCTCACAGTTCAGTGCCCAAACCACAAGGTTACACTACCTTTGTGAACTATTTAGCTGACATCAGTGTTAGAGATGAAGAAACTCATCAGAAATCCCCCGTAAGAAGGCAGAGTTCCTGTCCAGGGAGATTACTGCAGCAAGAAACCGACCTGCTCAGCTCTTCTGGACCATTGACAGGCTGTGCAATCTGGCCTGTCTCTGGGGCCGGACAGCGTCTGCACAATCTAAGTGTGAGGAGTTTGTTTGATTTTTTGCAGATAAGGTGTTGCCCATCAGGTCAGAGATCTGTTCAACTCGTTCAAATGAGTATAGTGGAGGTCGATGCAAGAGCGCAGACACCCGGTCTGTCTGGATAGATTTTGACCAGCCAGCGATCATGGATATCATGAAGATTATTCAGGGCTTGCGTCCGCTTACTGTAGTTTGGATCCAGGTCCAACACGCCTCCTTGTGGGGTGCACAGATGTCACTGGACCGATCCTCGCTGAGATAGTCTGGTGTTCACTGGAGCAAGAGGTGTTCCAGGATCCAGTGAAGGAGGCAGTGATGATTCCCCTTTTAAAAAAACCCTTCCTGCGACCCAGACTGTCTTGCGAACTACAGGCCTCTAACCTACCCTTTTTGGGTAAGGTTATTGAGAAGGTAGTCACGTTGCAACTTGAGAACTTTCTTACCACCCATGAAATCTGTGATGCTCTCCAGTCAGGTTTCAGGAAGAGGCACAGTACTGAGACAGCATTAGTTCGGGTGATAAATGATCTCCTAATAGCGGAGGAGTCATTCGATCTTGGTCCTCCTCGATTTCTCTGCATTTCACACCGTGGATCATGGGGTGTTGTTGGAATGCCTGTGGCTAATCTGTGGACTGTCAGGAACAGTCCTCAGATGGTTCCATTCTTTTCTCACGGGCAGGTCTCAGAGGGTGGTGTCAGGAATTTTTTCCTTGGCCCCCTTTGCCTTGCCTTGTGGGGTTCTGCAGGGTTCCGTACTGTTCCCCATGTTGTGCACAGTGTATATGCTGCCCTTGGGAGACATTATAAGGTGGTATGGGATGTTTTCACTGCTATGCAGATGATATTCAACTCTACATGTCCTTTGAACCCGAACAGAGCAGTGCGGTCTTGGTATTTAACAACTGCCTCGCTGAGATTCAAGACTGGATGAGTGCTAACTAGTTGAAATTAAATCCAGATAAGACTGAGGTGTTGGTGGTGGACCCAGGTCACCGGGTAGAGAAGTTGACTCCTGGACAACTGTCTGTCCAGGTGCTGGGGGGTGACCAGTTGAGACCTTCTGACAGGGTGCGGATTCTGGGGGTTGTGTTTGACAGCGAACTGACGCTTAAAGCACAGGTGTCAGCAGTTGTCAAATCCTCATTTTTTCATCTGAGGAACATCGCCCGGATAAAGCACCTTGTTCCGCCCGATGACCTTCCTGTATTGGTTCACGCCTTTGTGTCCTCTCGTCTTGACTACTGCAATGCTCTATACCCAGGGTTACCAGGGGTGGATCTCAGTCACCTGCAGTGGGTGCAAAATGCAGCGGCCAGACTGCTGACAAGGCAGTCAAGATCTTGCCATATCACGCCTGTGCTGCGTGAACTGCACTGGCTGCCGGTGCGGTGGAGGATCACCTTTAAGGTCGCATTGCTGACCTATAAGACCCTAAAAGGACATGGACTGGGTTACTTGCAAGACCTCCTTCAGCCTTACCGCCCCCTCTGTCCTCTCCGCTCCACTGACAAGGGATTGCTAGAGGTTCCCAGGGTCCGTTTTCAGACATCTGGTGTTAGAGCTTTCGCTTTTGTAGCCCCGACCCTGTGGAACTCTCTACCTCGGATTAGAGAGTGCCTGTCCACTGAGATGTTTAAATCCTCCTTAAAAACATATTTATTTGGTTTAGCATTTGGGGAGGATGTTTAGTTTTATCCTGCTGCCTTTTAATTCTGTGTGTTTTAACTGTTTATTGGTTGTTTTAATATTGTATATGCACTTTGATTTTAGAAAAGCGCTTTAGAAATAAAATATGACTAAAATATATGATTTGATTTGAGATTAGCTCTGCAACACAAATTTTCCCCTGCACACGAATCTTCCCTGGCACCTGCCCCCGACCCTTCTAACCTTAATGCTACTCCTGCCATAGATGAGATTAACTGTTTTGTGTTCAAACGAAAAACAGCAGTCCGGTACACACCACTAATGATCTAATTCACCTCCAGAGAGTTATTTTTTTTAGTGGTGTGGCGTGGCAGTTAGTGAGGGTCTGCAGGGTCGCTTATTCACACCTTAAATGTAATTTCCCCATACTAACTGAATCTGCAGTGGGTACAAAACATTAACCAAGACTGTTCCAAAGCTCAGGGCCCCCAGATTCCCACACAATTAGTGCTTTTTGAGATGAGGAAGGCTGTAAAAATATAATTTAGTGCTCCCCCGGATCACTTTTTTGTGAGTGCTAAAGTCTCCCCTTCCCCATAACTGTACTGGCATGAAGTCCTTGCTGAAGTTCTGAGCAATAGTGAGGTGGGTGGGTAGCTCTGATCTGGCTACCCTGGAACTCAGCAGTATTCAAGAAACCAGTGTACTAGTAGTTTGTGTCACAAACGCACTCCGCAGGTCAGGCCCTCTGCTCCCACAGTGCCAACCTCAGAGTGCAATAGTGTGAACAGGTGACATACAGGGTAACCCTCCTGTCTGTTTTGGGTCCGAATCACCTATTAGCCTCGAGTTCTGGAGGGATTCAAACTGTGAACCTTATGCTAGCATACCCAATTAACAGGCTGATAATATTCTCTTTGGGGGGATGCAATATAATCTTTCACCCCAGGGCACCCAGCGAAGTATCCAAAATTAACCCTTACAACTCTATATGAGACCTACATATTTCTTACCTTTTAAGCTTAGTAACACAATCAAGCTCTTAACAGCTGTCAGCCTTAAAACATAGGTTCAGCAATCACATGAAAAATAACAGAGAAAACACAGGCAGTATAATAAAAAAAGGTAGTTTACTAAAATTGCAAAACAGGAGAAATGAACAAAAGAACAAATATCAAGAGCTCACAATCGCATAAAAAAAGGGAAATTACAGAACAAAAACTCCTACCACAAACTTAAGATCTTTCCTATCTACAATAGTTGTTATCAAAGTGCTTTCAAGTCTAGAGAGAGTCTCTTGAGTCCAAAATGATAAGACACAGATTCCCCAGACGCATGTTTAATTTCAAACTCCCTCTCCCTACCCCTTTCGTGAGATCACAATTAGATCCTCCTATAGATTTAATTTCTACTGGGTAAATCAACAGTCAGCAATTTTTAAAATATGAGACTTTCATCAAAACATTCCCTTTTGATGTCCCTCTGCTGATTTCCTGTTGCTAGAGTGATCTCCGGTTTATGGTTTCTCACCAGAATGTCCCTAATTCTTGGCTGTGTGCTAAAAACAAGAGACATAAGCCACATGGCTTTTCTTCCTGCTACGTCATAAATATGTACATGGGAAGCAACTTCAAAGGCAGCAGCGGGTAATAAAGGATAATAAACGGTCTCTCTGGAAGGATGTCTTAATGGTTTTGATCATTTGCAGGACTGGTTATCCTCAAATCACTTGGTTTTGAATTCTCAAAAAACAAAGGTAATGTTTTTTTCATGGAACAAGAATGTACCCACCGATTTCCCTTCAATTACTGATAGAAAGGGTAATAACACTGAATTTGTCTCAGTCTTCAAATATTTAGGTATAACCTTGAATAATCAGTTTTCTTTCAAACCCCATATTCAGAGTCTTACGGAAACTGTTCACCAAAGACTGGGCATTCTTTATCAAGCCAAATTCCTTCTGACCCCTGAATCAAGAAAGCTTTTAGTTCACAGCTTTCTGTTTTTGGCACTCGATTATGGAATACTCATATATACCTCTTCAAGTCACAACGTACTGAGTCCTCTCAGAGCAATATATCATTCAGCTTTAAGATTCTGGTTGGATTTACCTTTTTGAACCCATTGTTCTGATTTGTACAAACAGTTCCAGTCTTCCTCTTTTGATAATCGAGTTCTCTTCAAAATGGTCACTTTTTTATTTAAAGTAAAATGTAATTTCCTTCCCCCATTTACTTCTTTAATGTTTCCCAGGGCAGTAAGTGCATTATCCACTAGGTCCCAGTCCAAATATAAATTTAAAGCACCATTTTTTTTCAATTACTTTTGGGCAAAGATCTTTATTATTTAGAGCACCCACTTTTTTCAACAAAATACCGTCAGTAATTGTTGAGAGTAGTTTCATTCAGTGCTTTAAGAAAAGGTTAAAATACTGGCTTTTTTTCAGAAACGTAATGCACTTGCCTCTGTAATTGCACTTTATTGGACTGTACAGTCTGCTCCATTGTTGTATGTCTGTATCTTTATATTGTGTTTTTAGATTGAACTTGTCACCAGTGAAAACGGGCAGTCTTGCTCATCTGGATTTACAAGTATAAAAATTAAAAATGAAATGAAAAAAAATGGTTTCCTCTGGTCTTTTCTCACATCCTGCAGTTTTCCTCACACTGACATCTTTTGTGGCCAGAAGTCAAGTCTCTCGCTGCAGCCTGGGTGTCAGGCAGACAAGCACATACACAGATCATTTATTTATAATACAAATATCATACATATAACCATAAGCATGTGGCAGAGCATCACAGTCCTCCCCACCTAGACTGAATTTGGGGGCTCTATTCTCTGCATGGGATGAGCTCCCCAAGTCAGTTAATTTCTCATATACTGACTCGACAAGCTATCGGCATTTTCATTGGCCGCCCCGCACTGTGTGAGACCATCATGTCATACCCTTGCATGGCAAGACTCCATCTTAGTAGTCTACCATTTGTTTTACCCATTTGTGCCAGCCAAACCAGGGGGTTGTGGTCAGTCTGTACCTCAAAACGCTGCCTGTACAAGTCTGGCTCTAACTTCTTTAGGGTCCACACCATGGCAAGATGTTCTTTTTCCACAATAGAGTAAGCCTGCTCCCTGGGAAGTAACTTTTTACTCTGGTACACTACGGAGTGATCTTTCCCTTGGTTGGACTTCTGACTCAGCACTGCCCCGATATCAACATCTGATGCATCAGTCTGGACTGCAAAGGGTCTGCTGTAGTCTGGACTTGTCAATACAGGAGCACTGCACAGTGCCCCCTTCAGTCTGAGAAAGGGTTTTTCACAGGCTAGCTCCCAGGTTAATTTCTTAGGCATCCTTTTCTTTACCAGGTCAGATAGGGGAGCTGCCAGGGCACTGTAATTGGGTACAAATTGCCTATAGTACCCTGCTGTCCCCAGAAAACTCCTGACCAGCTTCTGCGTTTCTGGTCTGGGTCATGCCTTGACTGCCTCCATTTTCACTTGGTTAGGAAGGAGCTGTCCCCGGTCTACAACATGCCCGAGGTATGCCACTTTAGCCATGGCCATCTGGCACTTCTCAGCATTGACAGTGAGCCCGGCCCTCTGTATCCTGCCCAGCACTTCCCTAGGGTGGGACAGGTGTTCCTCCCAGCTGGCATTAAAGATGGCAATGTCATCCAGGTACCCCACAGCATACTCCTCAGCACCATTTAACACCTGGTTCACCAACCTTTGGAAAGTGACTGGGGTGTTCTTCATTCCAAAAGGCATTACTTGAAATTCAAATAACCTTATCGGAGTGATAAAGACCGACCTCTCCCTAGCTCTGGCAGTTAACTCTACCTGCCAATACCTCTTTGTCAGGTCAATAGTTGTAAGGTATGTCGCCCCTCCCTACTTGTCCAGGAGTTCGTCTGTCCGTGGCATCGGGTGGGAGTCTGACTTTGTGACTGCATTCAGTCCACAATAGCCCACACAAAAATGAGTAGAGCCATTTGGCTTGGGAACAAGGACTACTGGTGAGGCCCAGGGGCTGTGGGATTTCTGGATTACCCCTAAATCCAGCATTTCCTTCACCTCCCTCCTAATGTCCTTTTGGACAGCCCCAGACACCCGATATGCTGTTCGCTGTCTTCGTCATGTTGACATGGTACATCCTTTATGTATGTCATCTGTCAGGTAACTCTATAATATAGTTTACGTCATTTACCTTTCTGACTACTTTGTACGGTCCTGCCCACTCGGCCTGCAGCTTGTCTTTCCAGACCGGGATTAGGACCATGAATTCCTGACCCACCATGTACAAGCAAGCTCTGGCTCTTCGGTCCTACCACACCTTTTGTTTTTGTTGGGCCGCTGTCAGGTTGCTCTGGGCTGCCCCTATAAGCTCCTTCAGCTTTTCCCTAAACCTAATGACATAATCCACTATGGGAGTTCCCTGGGTGACATGCTTGCCTTCCCAGTCCTCCCGGATCAAGTCTAGGGGCCCATGTACCCTGCATCCGTATAACTCAAAGGGGGGAAACCCTGTCAACTCTTGGGGCACCTCCCTGTATGCAAACAGGTGGGGAAGGTATTTCTCCCAGCCCCTCCCATGCTGTTCAGCAAACGCCTGGAGCACTGACTTAAGGGTACCATTAAATCTTTCCACAAGCCCATTGGCTTGTGGGTGATAAGGTGTCATGTGTCTCTGCACCACTCCACTCTTCTCCCACAAACATTTCATCAGGTCCGACATGAAGGAACCCCCTCGATCGGTGATAACCTCCTGCGGATACCCAACACAGGAAAAAATCCCTAATAAGGCATCTGCCACTTTGTCCTCAGTGAGGATAGGGAGACTGCCTCTGGGTACCGGGTGGCATAATCCACCACAGTCAGGATGAGCCTCTTCCCGGAGGAGCTGGGGGTATTTAAAGGCCCCACAATATCCATTCCCACCCTCTGGAATGGCTCCTCCACTATGGGTAATGGAATTAGGGCAGCCTGGGTTCTCTTACCCGCCTTCCCTATTTCATAGCACCAGTGACACGACCTGCAATACTCCTTCACCTGCTGGGTGAAGTTGGGCAAATAGAAATTCTGGGCCAATCGCTGCATAGTGCACGTGACTCCCAGATGACCAGACATGGGAATATCGTCTGCAATCTTGAGCAACTGCTCACGGTACCCCTGGGGAATGACAAGCCGCCTGCCTATCACCCCTGCCTCTGTCTTAGCATCCTGAGTATACATCAGTCCATTGTCCTAATAAACTTTGCATTTCCCGTCACCTCCCTGTGCTCCATCAGAGTCTGCTCAAGCCGTCAGCTTCTCTAGACTAGGGTCACCTTTCTGAGTAGCTGCAAACTCCTTACACATTCCCAAAGCACTGGACAGGTCCCCTTCAGGGTCTAAACTAGGGTCCCAAGCTCTAGCATCAGGGCACTCAGGATCACTGCCATCCCTAACCCTCTGACAATGGGTCACCCCTCCTTCCTCGGAGTAACCCTCCACAGCTGTTTGGGTAACTGCTACCAGGGAAATTTCTACCCCCCTTTCATTAGTCTCCATATCAGGAGACCCAGGCTGAGGAACCAGCCTCCCAGTGGTTTCCACAGTGGCTTCCATGAGGTCCAGGGAACCACAATTTTCCTTTGCCGCTTGGCTGCGGGTAACTGCACACACCATCCCATTTGAGATTGCTGCACATGATTACATCAACAGCTCAAGTTTTGGCTACGGCAAACTTTTGTACAGTACCCCGTCTCACCCCAGTCTAGGAGGACACTAGCAAGTGGCAAGGTTTTTTCCTCCCCAGTGAATCTATGTACAGTCACAAATTGATTGGGTATAAGCTGACCAGGCTTTAACAGATCCCCTTTTACCAAAGTCAGGGATACCCCTGTGTCTCTTAACCTGTGTGTCTTTACACCATTCGAAGTGACTGGGTGCATGTGTTGCCTCATGCTGATTGGCATGCTTTCAGGGGGACACACAAACACAAAACACTTCTTTTCGAGCACCACTTTGTGTACAGATGGTCCTTTTGGGACGCTGTCTGGCAATATGCCCAGCTTCTCTGTAAACCCAACATTTATTTCTTTTCTCAAGTAAATCTTTTCTTTGAACCCTGGGGCTACCTGGTTTGAGGGGAGGCGGTGAGGGCTTTAGCTGCCCTGAAGGCGCGAGTTTCCCTTTCTATGCCATCACGCCTGCCCCATTCACTCTCAGAGCAGGTCTGCTCCTGGCATAGTGATCTGAGATTCAGCAGCCTCTTGCACTGTATTTGGATCTCGGTCCTCCAGCCAGGTTTTCCGCTCTGCTGGGCATGCCACCAAAAAACTGCTCTAACAGTACAGCATTTTCAATGTTATCTACAGAGTTTGCTTCAATTACTTCCCACCAACATTTTAAAAACTGACATTGTTTCGTGGCTAGCTCCTCGTAGCTCATGTCCTGGCTTCTCCTGAACTAACGGAATTTAGCTCTGTATGCTTGTGCTGTTAATTCATACTTTTTTAAAAGTGCAGCTTTAAGTTTGCTGTAATCATTACTGTCCTCATTGTCCATCTGACCCAATGCATCCTGAGCTTTCCCGGTAAGTAGCGGGGATAGCTGGAAGCTCCAGGACCCTCTGGAATATTTGCCTGAATGCAAACTTTTTCAAAGGAATTTACAAAGGCATCCATATCTTCCCCTTCTTTAAATTCAGCTTTCAATTTAGAATTTAGTTTGTAACCCAGTCCTGTAGTTCCAGTTAAACCCAGGCCACTTACCTGCTCTGGTGCTGGTGTTTGGAGACATAGCTTCTCCAGTTCGTGTTGCCTCTTGCGCTCACGCTCTTCACGGTCATCTTCTTGCTGATGTCATGCATCTTCTCACCATTCTTGCTCAGCCTCTCGCCGCTCTCATTCCACCTCTTGCTGAAGCTGCCATTCTCTTTCTTCTCTTTCCATCTCCAGCTTCCTCTGTTCAAGCTCCCTTTACTGCCGGGCTTCAAACCTTTTCTGTTCAAACTCCAGCTCCATTCTCTGCAGCTCCATCTGTAGCTGGATTGCTTCTGGTTCCAGAATGCTGGTGACCTTCTCCTGCTGCTGTGGCCCTTGGCTTGCACTGGCCCTGCTGTCCTCAACAGATCTAGACACTGGCCCCTACACGCCCAAGGTTCGGTCCTTTCCAGTCACAGACTGTGACTCGAGGCTCTGGGCATCTGCTGCTATCAGAGCCTCCAAGAGGTTCTGCTTGTTGGCTCTCTCCTCGTGCAGGACTCCTCTCTCCTTGCACAACTGCCTCAGGTAGTCTGCAGTGTGCTCGCTGTAGTTGGAAGCCATCTTCTTCCCCAACTACGGCTACTGTAACTTGCACTCAGGGGGGAAAAAAAATAAAACAGGTAGGAACTTTGACTGTAAGCACAATGTTATAGTTCTGTTTACTTTTTAAAAATCACTGCCTTATTCTGCACGTGAGCTGTACAGTATTAATCTGACACACTGAACTGTTGAAGCTTGTATTACCAAATACTTTTAAATTGCACTGCTGCCAACCAAATCTGTCACAAACACACTCCTCAGGTCAGGTCCTCTGCTCCCACAGTGCCAAGTGCAATAGTGTGAACAGGTGATAGACAGGGTAACCCTCCTGTCTGTTTTGGGTCTGAATTACCTATTAGCCTTGAGTTCTGGAGGGATTCAAATTGTGAACCTTATGCTAGCATACCCAATTAACAGGCTCAGATAATATTTTCTTTGAAGTGATGCTATATAATCTTTCACCCCAGGGCACCCAGCCAGGTATCCAAAATGAACCCTTTACGACTCTATACGAGACCAAGGTATTTTTGGCATCTTAAGCTTAGTAACACAATCAAGCTCTTAACAGCTGTCAGCCTTAAAACATAGGTTCAGCAATCACATGTAAAATAACTGAGAGAAAACACAGAGGGTGGGATATTCAAAGGGGTTGCGCCATGTGCAACCCACTGATGCGCCCGGCATGATATTCAAAGGGGGATGATGTGCTGCGCAAATCCCGATGCGCTGGGGCTCACCATTAATGTATGCACAAGTGCGGGGGGCGTGCCCATGCATATGCGGCACATATGCAGGCACAAATCCGCCTTGCGCCACACGGAGGGGACGCAAAGATCCGCCTATAAAAAAGCAACAGCAAGGCCCGGCCACCCACAGGTGAGCTGCCATGTTGCAGGGCACAACACGGCTGCCGCCAGCTGTGGGTGGCCATCCGACTTCCAGAGACAGAGTCCGGGCGTCGTTGCCCCCCCCTTCGCCCGATCGCGGGCATAGAATTTTATTATCCCTGGTGGTCCAGTGGACCTGCTCCCCTGCCCGATCGCGGGCTTTTGATATATTAAATAACCCTGGTGGTCCAGTGGACCTGCTCCCCTGCTTGATCGCGAGCCCTAGATTAAATGAACCTCCCTGGTGGTCCAGTGGCCCGATCCTCAGCCCAATCACGGGCAAGTGATATTATATTTCCCTGGTGGTCCAGTGGACCCGATCCTCAGCCCGAACGTGGGCTTTAGTTGTTGATATAATCCCTGGTGGGCCAGCGGTACCCCCTTCCCCACCCGCCTCCTCAGACCCAGCCACCACGCTCCCCGGTCAGCGACAGGCGGCAGCTCCCCACCGCCCGGCGGCGTACAGATGCGGCTGTCGCCCGGTGGTCCCCTGCGTGTGCCAATGGGTGTGCAGACCGTACTATGCTACCTGATCGAAATGTGAATGAACCATTAGCATTTTGGGACTGTATACAAGTCTGCCACGCCCGATTGCCCACGAGGGGACTAAGGGCATACAGCCATATGCGCTGTCAGTCGGGGGGCGGCTTGCGGGTGTGGAGCTGCCGCCCGCCACTGACCAGGGAGGGGAAGCGGGGTGGCGGGTCTGAGTGGGCGGGTGGAGAGGGGGGTACCGCTGGCCCACCAGGGATTGTAGCAACAACTAAAGCCCGCGACCGGTCTGAGGATCAGGTCCACCGGACCACCAGAGAAATATTATATAATTTGCCCGCGATCGGTCTGAGGATCGGGTCCACTGGACCACCACGGGGATTTAATATAACAAAAGCCTGCAATCGGGCAGGGGAGCAGGTCCACTGGACCACCAGGGATATAACTTTAACTATGGCCCGCGATCGGGCGTTGGGGCGCATTGCCCGCCAAGGGGCAGGAGGCATTGCTCTCCCGACGGCTGCAGCCTGGCAGGGCCGGGGATCGGTGCACCTGCATGCAAATGGCGCCATAATGACATGCAAATTGCCTCATTTGCACTTTGCATTCATAATGGCCTCATTTGCATGCTCATGTCTGAATATCACTCTTGCTGCGCCTAGCGCAGCTGCACTTGCGCTGGCACACCCCCTGCCCCTCACCTGCCACTTGCACTGGCGCAGTGCCACTGTGTCGTGCGCAGTGCAGGCACTCCCAGTGCCATATTCAACAGTGCTGAGCCATGGCGCAGCACCGCTGAATATCACCTGGTCCATGCCCTGGCACAGCCCAGTTGCGCTGTGCCCAGATTTGCGCCCCTGCCTGGCGCAGTCTGAATATCCCACCCAGACAGTATAATAAAGAAAAGGTAGTTTACTAAAATTGCAAAACAGGAGAAATAAAATACAGAACAAATATCAAGAGCTCTCAATCGCATAAAAAAAGGGAAGTTACAGAACAAAAACTCCTACCACAAACTTAAGATCGTTCCCATCTACAATAGTTGTTACCAAAGTGCTTTCAAGTCCAGAGAGAGTCTCTTGAGTCCAAAATGATACGACACATATTCCCCAGATGCATGTTTAATTTCAAACTCCCTCTCCCCACCCCTTTCGTGAGATCACAGTTAGATCCTCCCATAGATTTTATTTCTACTGGGTAAATCAACAGTCAGCAATTTTTTAAATATGAGACTTTCTTCAAAACATTCCCTTTTGATGTCCCTCTGCTGATTTCCTGTTGCTAGAGTGATCTCTGAGTGTATGGCTTCTCACCACTGCATGTCCCTAATTACTGGCTATGTGCTAAAAACAAGAGACATAAGCCACATGGCTTCTCTTCCTGCTACGCCATAAATAAATACATGGGAAGCAACGTCAAAAGCAGCAGCGGGTAATAAAGGATAATAAACTATCTCTCTGGAAGGATGTCTTAATGGATTTCTCTGGTCTTTTCTCACCTCCTGCAGTTTTCCTCACACTGACATCTTTTGTGGTCAGAGGTCAAGTCTCTCAATGCAGCCTGGGTGTCAGGCAGACAATCACATACACAGATCATTTATTTATAATACAAATATCATACATATAACCATAAACGGGTGGCAAAGCGTCAGTTTGTTCTTTTTGTGATGATGTCTTGCTAGTAAAGCCACAAAGCAGATATAGTATTTGGTTTGCTTAAAACCAAATGTCACTCTAGCCTCCCTGAACAGTCAGCACATGCTCCTCTGATGAGAAAGGAAGGATATGAGTTGTCATGGGAACCAGAATTCAGAGCACCACAGATGGAGAGACCAGCAGTCAGTACAAAACAAAATTGTTTACATGGCTCAACTGAATCCAGTGGATGTGCTTTTGTTTATCCTTAACCCTTTCACACCCTCCCCTCTGCTTATCTGTACTATAACCACTAGTGTATCCCCCACTGGATAATTATCCCTTTTGTTTACGTGAAACCATTTCACACTCCCATCTCTGTTCTGTGGATCTGCACAATTACCTGTACTGTTATCCCAACAGATGATCACTCCCTTCTGTTTATCCTTAACCCTCTCACACTCCCTATCCCAAACCTGTGTTTCTGTTTGGTTGCTGCCCCATAAGCAATCTGAGCTGGGGGAAGGGAGGTTACAAGTCCAACCAGCTTACTCGACATTATAGCCACACACAAGGAGAGCATATCTGAGCACAGTTTCCCACCCTAGAACAGTAGGTCCTCTTTAAAGTATCCACTCAGGTATCCCCTAAGGACTCAACAGATAAATCCCAGGGCTTGCATCTTGCTATTCCGCAGTGTCGAATTAAAACTATTACAGAGCACTGCCCCGCTTGTCTTGGTGACCCATTCTGCTTCTGCTGCTGCAGAATCTCAGTCAGGGAACACCAAGTAAAACAATTTATACAGCAGGTGTAGAGTAATATGCCACCGAATAAACTGGATATATATGGACCCACTTTACAAGATACTGTGATAGCCTGCATTTTGGGGCATGTCACAACTGATTCTGAGGCAGTATAGCACAGTGGTCTAAGGCTCTGAGCTGCAAATCTGGTGACATCCAGCAGACCAGACCTGGGTTTGAATCCCACAGCTTCCACTTGCATACTGTGTGACCTTGAGCAAGTCAATTAACCTCCTTGTGCTCCCAGGTCGCTCCTGTAAAAAAGCTTTCAGCTTAGTGTGCTATACCTGGTTAAACAACTAAATAAAAAAAAAAATATATCTAGCAAAGCTGGGTACATAACAATAGAATATTTAACAGATTAGCAAGCAGCTTTCACAATGTTGATGACATCACAACAGCCATGTGCAGTACTGAAGTCAGCAGCTGAAATCAAAGAGAAACAGTTAAAGGGACACTGTCCACCTTCTACTTACTTTTTTTTGGGTAATATTCAGAAACGTGACTGCACCCCCTGCAGTACTCTATAACAGGATCCAGAATACAGTGCAGCTATGGATACCTCAAAATAATAGATATTTTATTTTTTCCCCCCTCTGCCCCAGTCAGCCCTCGTTCAGGAGGGCGCCCCATTCCCCCCCCCCGACGTCCACTGGGACTTACCACCAACTGTCTTCCCCACAGGGCCTGCCCCCCCCCCAGTGGGATCGGCAGGGGGTCCCCGGGCACCCACCAAAGACCAGATCCAGTTCGGGCTGACGAGCCCAGCTAGCCAGGGAGCAGAATCTGTGAGTGCTCCCCATCATCCAGCCGCCGGCATTTTTTCCGGTGTACTGGTTCCCCCTGAAGCTGTGGTGTGCTAGGATGTCCAGGCGCACGCCTCGTGCTCCCACGTCAGCCCCAACTCCCGATCTGCTCACCAGAGATGCCTTTCCCCCAGCTTCCACCAGGAGATAGGTAAGCGGTGGGCTCTACCCAATCCTCCCTCCAGAGGAGGAGAGCAGTCCATTGGACATGTGATCCTCCTCGCTCCAGCCAGCCCCCAATGCCCCGAGGTTGCACCTGACCCCAGGTTGCCGGCGTGGCAGGTGAAGCTTAGTGCTTCAGTCCTTCGCACCACCAGGCCAGCAAATTTTATCAAAAACAGTAACCCTGTTGATCTGTTTGTATATGCAGCTGCCCAATGCCAAAATGCAATCACAGTTCTAAAATGGCCCCAAAGTACCAGTAGGCTCGTCCATGGATGAGTTTGATCCATTGTAAAAGAGCTTAGCTAAACACTGCTTGTGACAGCAGAAAGCAAGCTGAACTCAAAGTATTTTATTTCTAAAAATGGGCGCCCTAACTTGTGTAAATCCTGGTATGAAAGTCGAGCCATGACACCAGGCATGCACATGACCTGCACATGCCCAATACGATGGCTTCGACTTTCAGAGCAGGATTAACACAAGTTAGGACGCTCGTTTTTAAAAAATGAAATACTTTACCAAGTTCAACTTGCTTTCTGCTGTCACATGCAGTATTTAGCTGAACTCAGTTACAACAGACCAAACTCATCCACGGATGAGCCCACCAGCTCTTCAGCAACACTTTAGAACTGTGAGCACGCTTTGGCACTGGGCGGTTGCAAATCTGAGTGAACCAAGGGGGTTACACTTTTTAATAAAATGGATTAAAATGTATATTAACTGAATGCACCCATTGCTGCACTGTATTCTAGATTGTATTATAGAATGCTGCAGGGGGTGCAGGCACGTTTCATAATATGACCAAATAAAGAAAAAAAGCAGATAGTGTCTCTTTAAATCTTCATACAAGCATTAGATTTAAAAGCTATGACAAGTAAACTGATGTACAAATCCAGTAGGTAAAAGACCAACTCAAATTATGCAATTTCCATCATCTGTGGGGAGACAGGCTTTTCTAAATCGCTCTTGGCTCTGCCACTCTTGATTCCCCTACTAAGTCATGTTCCTGTCCCTCTCTCATAAAGATAAACTGCATATCTGGAGTCACCCTATTGCATATACCCCATGTATTACAGCCTAGACAGACAAATGGATTTTGGGGAAATCAAGAGATTCATGTACTAAAAGGAAGCAGGGTGAGGTGAAGGCAGAAAATTAAAGTGTCTCTCATAAACACTGTAGCCCAAAGCGTTGTATAAGTCACGAACAGTAATATCAGCTGTTAGGAGTGCGCAAGGTCTAAGTGAGATTGCCGGAGATTACAGCAACACTGCATGTTACATGAAAACTTTGATCTATACTTTTTTATTCCATTTAAATTGATTCTTACTTCCTGTTTTATATGATACCCTTTTTTGCCCATTTTGAGCCTGCTGTATCCCTTTTTTACATTTAAAATATTCAAAGCCACCCACCCCTGGAAATAGTTCCTTTATACCTGAGGTTCTGACATAATTTCCTCGAGTGAGAGGTGCATTTCACTGTCATATCCTCTCTAGCACACTGCACTGATAATATAAGCATACACGTTGTATAATATATATATATATATATATATATATATATATATATATATATATATTTCTGTATAACAAATCACCACGCCTTGGCATACACACACACACAAAATACAATAAAAAAACTAGATAAACATGTGAGGGAGTAGTGCAATGTAATGGCTGTGGGGCAGCAGTCTTCTGGGAGTCTTTCTGGAGGCTGAGATGCTGCCCTATTTGCAGACAATTATCTGCCCTGAGGGAGGAAGTTGCCCATCTTCAGGCCGCACTGGACAGTAGTAAGGAAACCTTCCCCCAGGCCACACTGGACAGTAGAAAGGGAACCTCCCCCATCCAGGGAGCACTAGCGCCGCCACCACTACCTCAGAGGTTGCGAAGAAAGCACAGCAGTTGGACCACAGTGGGCTCAGAGAGGGTGAGGAGGGTGGAACAGAGGCACACCCAGTCAATTGTTCCACTCCACAATCCATACACCATTCTGGGGGAGCATAGCTCCCCTATGGATGCACCCACAGAGAAGACTGATGATATCTGTCACAAGGGAGGCCCACAGAAAGGAGGCAGAGGGCACCAAAGGGAAAGGAAGCAGCTCCTGGTGGGGCACTCAATTATTAGGGGTAGAGAACTGGGGTGAGCTGGGAAGAATGAAGTAAGGTGCCTGCCTGGTGCCATGGCTTGAGGGACAGGAAGCGATCCTCAGGATCACGAGAACAGTTACAAGGATTCCGAGTTGGACGTAATTGTCCACCTAGGGACAAATGACTTGGCTCATCATGAGATTAGAGCAGTGCAGGAGGACATTGCAGAGTTGGGAGGGACCTAAGACGCAGAGTGCACACACAGTATCCTTCTCAGAGGTGCTGCCTGTCAAAAGCATGGGGCAGGCGAGGGCAATTGGCACCATGCAGTTTAATGAATGGTTGAAAAAATGGTGTGGAGCACAGGGGTTTGGCTTCATTGGGAACTAGGGTTCCACCTGGAGGGACACCAGCCTATACTGGCAGGATGGTCTGCATCTGTCCAGGAAGGGAACAAGTCTGTTGAGCAATCAGTTTAAATGCTTCATTGGCAAGCTTTTAAACTAGTCAAAGGGGGAGGCACTGACAAGCAGCAGGAAAATCCCAGCCTCTCCTACAAAACAGGGTACTAAATGAGAAAAAGACTGAGGTAGAGCGGTTAGTGGGGATGCTGCAACAGAAGGTAAGCCATCAAAAATGGAGAGCAATGAGTACTAATGCCCGTAATCTGGGTAACAAGCTTCCTGAATTAGTGGCCTTGATGGAGGAGGAACATCTGGATATCGTGGCAGTCACAGAAACATGGTACACACAAAACCATGACTGGGACATAAACATACCAGGATACACTGTCTACAGGAGGACAGGGAGGGTAAAAGAGAGGAGGAGGAGTAGTTCTTTACATAGGAAGGAATAAAGCAACAGAACAAAAGGGTAAACAGGGAGGAGAAGAGCACTGTGGGTAAATTTGGAGACAGGCAATGGCACCACAATATGCACAGGGGTTATACATAGACCACCTTCTCAGGGGAGAAATGGACAGGGAAATGATAGAAAGTATACTTAGAATGGCGGAAAAGGGAGATATTGCTGATGGGTGATCTGAATGTGCAGATGTTAACTGAGTGCAGTTGCAGCTGCTGCTTGAAGAGTGCAGTTATTCTAGATGCCCTACAGGGGCTTCTGTGAACAACAACTGAGGAGCCCACTCGAGAGGGAGCAATATTAGACTTGATTCTCTCAAATGGAGATGGAGAGAGGATTACAGATGTAGAAGTGGGTAGCCATCTGGAACTAGCGACCATCAACAGTATGGTTCAATAAACACAGCAATAGAGTCAAGCTACAAAGACAAAAGTACTGGACTTTAGGAGGGCTGACTTTGCCAAAATGGGTGAGCCTAAGGAATGCACTAGCAAATGGGCAGGAAGGAGGGGGAAGAACAATGGGAATAAAAACTGCCATCACAGAGGTAACGAGCCTGTGTGAAGCAAATAAACAAAACAAGACGATGTAAGAAACCACTATGGTTCTCAAAGGAAGTGGCAGTGAAGGTTCAAGAGAAAAAGAAAGCATTCAGGAAGTACAAGGAATCGAAGAAGGAGCAGGACAGAGAACTGTATCAGTTAAGGCAAAAGGAGGCTGGGAAGGCAGTCAGAACAGCAAAGGCCCAAACCGAGGAAAAGACAGCCAACTCAGTTAAGAAGGGGGATAAAACCTTTTATAGGTACATCAGGGAGTGAAGGAAGACCAAGGGAGGGATAGTGAGGCTTAATAAAGGGGAGGAGGGTGGGCAGAGGAGACTGTGAAAAGGCAGAGATACTAAACAAATATTTTTGCTCAGTATTTACAAAGGAAGAGGGGAGGTATATAAAACAAACAGTAGTAACACGCTGGATACAGAAGTTGATACGGCCCATTTACAGAAGAAAGGGTTCTAAAAGAACTCTTAAAACTGAAGAGTGGACAAAGCAATGGGGCCTGATGGGATTCATCCCAGAATTTAAAAGAACTAAGGGTAGAACTAGTGACACCACTGACTACCCTTTTAACAAATCATGGGAGGATGGGGTGGTACCTGAGGACTGGAGGAGGCAGATGTGATTCCCTTCACAAAAGTGGGAGCAAGGCAGAAGCAGGAAACTATAGACCTGTTAGTTTAACCTCAGTGATAGGAAAATGATGGAATCACTTGAAGGAAAGAATTGTCCGAGTACCTAGAGGCCAGAGGGCACAGGACCCTAGGCAGCATGGATTCACAGCAGGAAGGTCATGCCAGGCAGATCAGATAGATTTCTTTGACTGGGTGACCAAGTAGTAGATCAGGGAGGGCTGTGGACATGGCCTACCTAGACTTTAGCAAGGCATTTGACACAGTGCCACACAAAGATTAATATACAGTTAGCCAGCCTGGGAGTGGGTCCCAAGATGACAGCCTGGGTAAAGAATTGGCTGGAGAATAGGACACAGAGAGTAATAGTAAATGGAGTCCACTCAGAAGAAAGGAGGGTTACTAGTGGGGCACTTAGGGTTCAGTATTAGGACCAGTCCTCTTCAATGTCTTTATAAGCGACATTGCAGAAGGACTGGAAGGAAAAGTATGTCTCTTTGCAGATGACACTAAGATCTGCAACAGAGTTGATGCACAGGGTGGGGTGGAAAGGATGAGAAGGGACTTGGCAAGGTTAGAGGAATGGTCAAATGTATGGCAGCTTAGATTCAATGCTAAGAAGTGCAAGGTAATGCACCTGGGAAACAAAAACCAAGGGGAAGAGTACACAATGGGGGGTGAGATACAACAACAAAAATGGAGAGGGACCTGGGGGTAGTCATATCAGATGACCTAAAGATGGGCAAGCAATGTGAGAGGGCAGTAAGGAGGGCTGGGGGGATACTGGGATGCATAGGGAGAGGCATCACCAGTAGAAAACAGGAAGTTATTATCTCTCTGTACAGACAGCTGGTGAGACCCCATCTGGAGTACTGTGTGTGTTCTGGAGACCCAATCTCCAGCAAAGACATAGACAGGATGGAAGCTGTCCAGAGGAGGGCAACTAAAATGGTGCAGGGTCTGCACGGAAGACTATAGAAGAGAGACTTAAGGAGCTTAATATGTATAGCCTCGAGGAAAGGGGGGGACATGATAGAAACTTTCAAGTACCTCAAGGGAATCAACAAAGTCCAAGAGGGTAGCATCTTTCAAAAAAAGAGGAGTGCAAGAACAAGAGGGCACAATTTGAAGATGGGGGGCCGGCTCAGAGGTAATTTAAGGAAGTATTTTTTCACAGAGAGGGTTGTGGATGCATGGAACGGCCTTCCGGAGGAGGTTGTGGAGTCAAAATCAGTGGTGGAATTCAAGCATGCATGGGATAGTCATAAGGCAGTTATGGGGGGTGGGGGTAGGAAGAAGTAGGCTGCTGGTTAACTAGGATCTGCAGCTTATCCAGTAGGTAGGGAAATGGGCAGACTGGGTGGGCCAAGCGGTCCTTATCTGCCGTCAAATTCTATGTTTCTATGTTTCAATGGAGTGCTTCTTTTAATGTGGCTCAAAACGAGTTATTATTTTCAGCTGTTTTTGTGTACATATTATCCTACAAGGTCAAGGAGCAGTGTCTTGTTGCATGCTAGTTCATTTTAGCCACAAGAAACTTTGATGTTAAATAACTGGTGTTCAAAAAACCTAGACTGATGTTTATTAAAAGGTATGCTCTGTTTATTATTTCAGATGTTACCAAAAAAATGCTAGGGTAGACTCAAAATTAGGGGAATAAGGTATCGTACAAGACAGGAGATCTGGGGCAATCGAAAATTGAATAAAAAGGTATAGGTCAAAATTTTCACTGCTATCATGCAATGTAGTTTAAGAAAAGAGTGGGGGTGGGGTAAGTAGAGAGAGAGAGAGACAGAGAGAGGGGTAAAGATGCTTCCGCACAGGGCGGTTTTGTGACTTGCTCAAGGTCAAAGAGTGAGATAGTGGTGGTAGAAATCAAACCGGAGTCTCCATGTTCACTGCTCTGGTCTCTAACAACTAGGCTACACTGCCTCAAATAAGAAGTAACTGAAGTGGCATATCTGGCAGCAAACTCCTAAACCTTCGTTTACTTCAACCAATAACAGGAGATTGGGGAATGAGAAGGACTAACCTGCCAAGTCCTGCAGCGTTGGGAAGGAGTAGTACACCTTTGAGTCCAGCTGACAGAGACATTTGCCGAATGCCTTACACAATCGCTCAATCATGCCCTGTATTCGGGAGATATGGTTGTTGGAAGTGCAAATAAAAGAAAAAAGACATTCAGTTGGGTCCTGTCGAAGGATCCTCACTCCTGAAAGAGGAAAGGAAAAAAAGTCAGTGCTTTTATTATCATTCTGCAGGTTCCAAAACACCTCTGGTAAAGTGACACCGGCAAGAAAAAATTACTCACCTTAGTAATTGTGTTTCTTCTAATGGAGTCTTGCTGTATTCTGACTATATGCACAGTTAGCCCCAGCGTTTAAACTGCCCCGGAGAACGAATGGGTTAACTTCTATGCAGTGCATAGAATGCTGACCTTGAGCTCGGTTGAGGTCTCTGTCTGCAGCCTTTTGAAACCCAACCGTCAGATTATTACGAGCAAAAACTCACTAACTATACTATGTGGAAACTGTAAAATTTTTTAACAAGCCAACTGGCAAAAAAGAGTTTTGGATTCCCCGAAAAGACTTAAATCTGGAAACCCAAAACTAAAAATCAATCCAAAGAGGATAACAATACAATAAAAACACCCAAATAAAAGGGAGGGTGTGCCAGAAGCACCTCTGGGGTGCAACACTGTACCGGCCCACCCACTTCCCAAAAAACAGGTTCTGAGAGGGGAGGCTGGGGAGGTCAGAATACAAGCAAGACTCCATTAGAAGAAAACACAATTACTAAGGTGAGTAATTTTTTCTTCAAACAACATGAAGTCTTGCTGTATTCTGACTATCTGCAGACTACCAAGCAGTACCTCCATGGAGGAAGGAGAGAACCTACTTTGGGAATAGGCTCTGAAGTACTGCTGTGCCAAACCGAGCATCACTCCTAGCCTGGATATCCAGAGAGTAATGCTTGGTAAGGGTATGGACTGTTTTCCAGGTGGCTGCTTGATAAATTTCTAAGACAGGGATATCCCTGGCAGCAGCCAGGGAAGCAGCTGTACCTCTTGTAGAGTGAGCCCTCAGGCCTGAGGGTGGAGTTTTTCCCAGTTTCTCATAGCAGAATTGTATACGCTATACAATCCACCTGGCAATAGTTCTCTTGGTGGCAGGTTTGCCCATTCCCACTTCTCCATAAGTGAGGAACAACTGGAGGGAATCAAACCTGTGACCCTTGGTACAGTCTATGTAGTAGCTAAGGGCTCTTTTAACATCTAAACTGTGTAACCTCCTCTCTCCTGAGGAAGAATGATCAGTGAAGAAGACAGGAAGAGACAGACTGATTCAAGTGGAAGTCTGAAACCACTTTGGGTAAGAACCTTCTATTGGTTCTAAGGACCACTTTATCTCTATGGAATGAGATAAAATCAGGTTTCACTGACAGGGCTTGCAACTCACTGATACGTCTGGAAGAGGTAATGGCTACCAAAAACACAGTTTTCCAAGTCAAGTACTTAAGCTCTGCTGGGGACATAGGCTCAAAGGGAGGTTGCATCAGTTGAGCAATGCAAACATTCAAGTCTCAGGCAGGGGCAGGATCCCTAAAGGGAGGATTGGTATGAAGAAATCCCTTGAAAATTTTACAGAACACAGAATGAGATGATAGTGAGGAAGACTTCCCCACTGACAGAAAAGCAGAGACAGCTGACAAGTGTACCTTGAGAGTAGCTGGCCTGAGGCCTAGGCCATTAAGATGGACCATATAATCCTGAACTGTAGGCAATTCAGCAGTGTCTGGGGAAATATACTTCTTGGAACACCAAATGCTGAATTTTTTCCATTTGGAGTTATAAGTCTTTCTGGTGGAGGGTTTTCAAGAAGCTTTGAGAATATCCAGAACCTCCTGAGACAGATGCAAATCTTTATACTCTAACTCTTCAAAAGCCATGCCTTGAGATTGAGAGATCGAAGATTGGGGTACCAAATCCTCCCCTGAAAGGAGGTTAACAGGTTGTAATTCCTAGGAAGAGACAGGGGGAAGATGGACTGTTAGAGACAGCAACAGCGGATACCAAGTCTGTCTGGCCCAGTCTGGAGCAATCAGAATCACCTTGCAAGGTTGTGATCTTATTTTAACTAAAACTTTGAACAGAAGAGGAAAGGGAGGGAAGGCATACAGTAATTTCCTTTCCCAGTTCAGAATCAGAGCATCCAGAGGGACTGAACCCAAGACTGTGGGTCTGCAACAAAAAAGAGGAAGTTGGTGATTGTCTGGGGCTGCAAAGAGATCCATCTCTGGAGTGCCCCACTTTGAAAAAATCGCTTTCAACACCAGGGGGTCCAGGGACCATTCGTGATGGCCCTGGGAGATCCTGCTCAGTGCATCTGCCAGCACATTGTCCTTTCCTGGAAGGTGGACGGCTATCAGAGAGGTCTGCAAGGAATAAGCCAGGGACCACAATTTCATGGCTTCTGTGCACAAGGCCGTAGACCGAGTGCCTCCCTGATTGCTGATGTACCACATAGTGTGGTATTGTCTGTTCCGACCTGAACCACCTTGTTCTGCACAGTCTGAGAAAAGGCTTCCAGGGCCAGAAAAACTGCCCTGAGTTCCAGAAGATTGATATGAAGAAGGGACTCCTGAGGGGACCACAGTCCTTGGGCTGTGACAGCTCCCAGATGAGCTCCCCACCCCAATAGGGAAGTATCCATGGTAAGGACCTCCGAATGAGACTGAGTGACAAATGGGCCCCTTGTCTTTAGTTGTGCTGATCCTGCCACCACTGGAGGGCTTGGATCAGCGTCTGAGTCACTGGAATTAGTTTGGTAAGAGAGTCCTTCTTTTGGGACCAAAAAGCCCTCAGATGGAACCGAATGTCCCTCATCTGAAATCTTGCCCCTTGGACCACTGCTGTAGAAGCTGCCATGTGGCCCAAAAGCTGAAGAAAGTGCCTTGTTGGTCGAGTCACCTGAAGGCTGAAGGAAGAAGCCAGTTCCACAAGAACTCTTGCCCTTTCCAGGGGAAGAAAGGCTCTTGCTTTGACAGTATCTAGCTCTGCCCCTATAAAGGTAAGGAGCTGCACTGGTTCGAGGACTGACTTGGGAAGGTTGGGTCACTAGCAGGTCTGACTTGACTTGGTCTGGAGACTGACCCACTATGAGCCAGTCGTCCAGATATGGAAAGATGGAAATCTTCTGCCATCTTAAAAAGGCTACTACTACTGCCAGGCACTTTGTAAAAACCCTTGGAGCTGATGCTAGGCCGAAGGGCATTGCTTTGAACTGATAACGGCCTGAGGGCAACTTAAACCTGAGGTACTTTCTGTGGGAGCACTGATGGGGATGTGAAAGTACGCATCTTTGAGGTCCAGGGAGGCTAGCCAGTCCCCTGGCTTTAGAGAGGGAAGAATTATTCCCAGAGTCACCATCTTGAACCTTGTTTTTTTTATTTATTTATTTATTTGTTCTAGGATTACAAATACCTTTGAGCAGAGGCTCTTTTACAAAGGTTCCATGTCATTGGTACAATTGAGACAATCATAAGCAAAGATAACAGTTTATAAAATTAAAAAAAAAAAAATTAAAACACACATAGTCTTGTAGATGAAAAAAGAACAATAAGGTGAAACTTTGGGGAGGGGAAAGGGAAAGGAGGAGGGTGAAATCAGGGAGACTAAGTGAATGGGAGAAAAGGGGAGGTAGGTTGGGGGGACAGAGTGAGGAGAGGAGAGGTGGAAGAACGAACAAGAATAGAGGTAGTGCAGCCGGGTGGCATTTGTCATGGGCCAGCAGGGGAGGTGAAGATAGGAGGGGAGGTGCTGGCAAAGTGCAAGAGTAGATGTGGATCCAAAAGGGCATCCTTCAGCTATGGAACCAGAAGACATATTTAGCCACAACAGTCACAGAGGTTGGAGGCAGTGAGTGTTAGGCGGAGATGAGTCTTAAAAGTGCTGAGCGATAGTGACGATGAGATGTCGCTGGGAAGACCGTTGTACCAACTAGTGGCCCGGTAAGCAAAGGATCTTTGGCCTTGTGTTGTGCAGTAACGGGATTTGCAGCTGAGGTTTCACCCCTGTGTCGGTGGATTCTCGGTTGTAAGGAGGCACAGATCTGGGGGGCAAGTGCCCAGCAAGATTTTCTTAGTAGTAATACAAGTTTGGTGTTTTATTCGATTGGCAAGATTCAACCATCCAGGTTTGAGAATAGAGGTCACAGGTGTGAGTTAGACGTTGGGAGCCAGTGACAAGTCGACAGGCCTTGTTGAGGGCGGTGGATACACATTTGAGTGTGGTGGTTGTAGCAGAGCCGTAAATGATAATGCTATAATCAATGATGGATATGATGGAGCTCTGGACAGCGACAGCGAGGGCTTCGGGTGTCAGGTGTTTCCTATGACGGAATAGCAGGCCTAGCCAGGAGTTAGCGGCTTTGGCGACATGGTCGATGTGGGCAGTGTAGGAGAGGTGAGGGTCATGGGTTGGTTTTAAAAGATGTTTGTTCAGGAATCTTAGCTCAAGGATGGGTTGCCACTCCCCTGTCTTTTTCAGGGTAAGGAAGTACCTGGAGTACAGACCTTTGCCCCAGTGTAGGGTAGTAACTCTCTCTATGACCCCTAGGGCCAGAAGAGATGAAACCTCTGCCTCTAGGACAAGGGTTTCGGAGAGACTTGCAGGTGGAAAAGATCTGGCGGTCATCTTCGGAAATTTTTTGAAGCTGAGAACCAGTCCCTGGCTTACCACTTCCAGGACCCACTTGTCTGAAGTAACAGACGCCCAGTCCTGGACAAAGTAAGCCAGCCTGCCCCCTACAGGGATAGGAGAGTTGACCCGGGCAGACCCATGAGGGTGTCTGCTTGGCAGGAGCCTTAGGCTCAGGAGTGGATGCAGCCCTGCTCATCCCCCTTCTGCCTTTCCCTCTGAAGAACCCCCTCTGTGAAAAGGGAGAAGAGGCCTGTGCTTGGTAGAAAGGCCTATAAAAAGGCCTGCCCCTGGCCCCTAGAATGCTGCCTTTGAGGAGTTGCCTGCCTCTCCTTGGCATGTGCACTCCTATAAGTGGTCCTATATTCCTCCATTTTCTTCATATAATTCTCTGTCTGCTCCCCAAACAGAGAACTACCTTCCACAGGGAAATCCATGGCCGTAGCCTGGGTGTCCTGTGAGAGGCTAGTACATCTGAGCCAAGCCATCCTCCGAAGAGCAACAGATGTAGCCATGACTCTTGATGACACATCACTGGAGTCCACAACAGCATGAAACTGTACCTTAGATGCCTCAATCCCATCCGCAGCCACCTCCTCCAGCTCCCTGGCCAGCTGGGGGGAGGCCTGTTTAGCCAGAGCCAGTACAGTGTCCCACCTGGACTTCTGGTACCTGGCTGTATAGGCATATAATTAGCCTGCCTGAGTGCCAAAGAAGATGCCATGTACTGCTTCTTTGCCAGGGTATCCATCCTCCTGGAGTCTTTATATGGGGGGTGTGAAGCCAAGGGGACATTAGCCCTGTCACAGGCTGCAGCCTGCACAACCCCAACATGGCTGCATTGCTGGTAGAAAAACTCTGTGTCTGAGCCTGATAAGGTGTACCTCCTATCCATCCTTCTATCAACAGGAGGTACAGAATTAGAAGACCTCAAAATTTTTTGAGTCTGTTTCCCAAAAGATTTGTGCAAGGGAATAGACAGCCTCCTGGACTCTGGGATGTCCATGATCTCTACAAAATCCGGCTCGTCTTGATCCTCTGTAGCTTCCTCCATAAGAAGCTGAAGAGTTTCAGCCACTTTCCTGTAAAACAAATAGTGGGGAGGGGACTCAGAGAGCCTAGGAGGGGAAACACCAGAAAGTCTGTCTGGGGGAGATGTCCGGTTCAATGGGCACATCCAGACTTTCTGCTCCATCATAATCATCATCTTGTTCAAAATCCCCCTCCTCCTCAAATTCCAGTTCATAAAAATCTTCAGGGGCATACTCCTGAATCGGTGGAACTGACCGAACCAGGCCATAGCTAATGGAGCTAGATCGGACGGAACCGGGCGAAGCAATTCAATCATCAGAATCGCTCGGGCATTCTCCTCAGCGGTCGGAACATGAACCTCTGGATCCGAACTGGCTGACTTTTCTTTTTCTTTTTGTTGGAACCAATCCCTCAGGATCGGCTCTTCTCTTGCCCGAAGAAGTATCACCCTGGTCAGAGGGCACTCCTTCTGGTTCAGTCGGAACTGAACCGGGCTGGCCATCCAGGTCAGCGGACTTCTCGGCTTCCTTTTCCCTAAGTCTACCTAATCTCTTTTCTAAGGTAGTTTTAGGAAAATTTTTACAAATTTGGCAGTCTGTATCGAGGTGTTCAAACCCCAGACAACAAACACAGGTGGTGTTGGGGGTCGGCCTTGGCAAAGACTTCCCCACACTCACTGCAGTGTTGAAACCCAGTGGGCCCGTTTTTTTCTTGGGTTTCTCAGACATGGCCAACCTACTCAAACTTGCCCTTTTTTCGGCAACCGCCAGGCAATCCTCCCTTATCCGTTCCTAACCATGTCACGGGTGATGGAAAAAAACATCTAAACTATGTTTTATTTTAGAACCGATAAGGACTGGTAACCACACACTAAAGTAAAGCACAGAAAATCAATATAAGGGATCGGTTCAGACGAACCGATTGAATAAACTTACAATTTCCACACAATAATCAGAAACCCACTATCTAGTACTCACGGTACCGCAGACAAAGCCTGAACAGACTATGCGGATTAAATTCAGAGTAATTTCGACTTAAAACCGACACTTTAACTGACTTTTGAATCGAGCTGAAGGAGAAATCTCCAGAGCGACTGTTCAGTGAGGCAGAGTAAAGAATCTGACGGTTGGGTTTCAAAGGGCTGCAGACAGAGACCTCAACCGAGCTCGAGCGCAGCATTCTATGCACCACACAGAAAGTTAACCCTTTGTTCTCCGGGGCAGTTTAAAGGCTGGAGCTAACTGCAGATAGTCAGAATACAGCAAGACTTCATGTTTGAAAACAGAGTTCTACTTTTACTACATACAATCTCTGTTACAAAACAAAGTAACACAAGACATTAAATGACACACATTTACAAACTGGCACATTTGCAAAACGCATTAAATGACACCCTTCCAAAACAATACACAATTACAAACCACATTGACACAATGACAGTTGCAAAACGCACATTAAATGACAAATGACACGAAGCTACAAAACTATAAGGATGCCCCAATAACTCAATATGCCAATATATCATGATATTTCTCACAGATAATTTATTGTTGTACTATATAAATAATATCATGATAAACTGTCTTGACTTTCTCAGCTTTGTGGCCCTGGCAGTGTGTCCCTCGCTGGGGCAAATGAGACTCTAGATTCCCCACTGCCACAATCAGTGTTTTATTTTTCCATAATGCTGCCTCCCTACCCACACAGTGGTCCAAACCTTGGCACAATAATGAGCTCAGTCAACCTGACCTATGGGAAAAAGTCCTGGGTTCAAAGAGGTAAAAGTTACTGGTTTGATTCACATGTGATACATCCCCTAGAGGCGGCTTCTTTCATAAGGTGGAAGCAGAGGTGCTGCCCTTTGGGAAACTGTACTGTCGGTACAATGGTTCCTGCAGAGACAGCGCTAGATAGGGCAAAAAGGGAAAAAGTTGCAGCTTGCCCAGAAATGACCCACTTTCCACAGGGCAGTGGGTCCAAAGTGGTGCACCTGTCTCTAACAATAGCTGAAAGATGGAAAACTAAACAACAGAAAAGTATTTTCATTCAACAAATTTAAGCTTCTGTACTAATGAAATTTCTACTTACGATTAGGTTTGGACCCAGTTGTTTCTCATTTTGACCCACATTTTTTACACCTATGGGTCTAATTTGACCCATGTTTTAAAACCCCTAGCGCTGTCACTGGGTTCCTGGCATTATTGATCCCTAGGGGAAATTACAGAATTTCTGTTGCAAACTCAACAGCTGCACTACCGTAGACAGCTGGGCACCCTCTGTCGCATGGTGAATGGCTATAATATTTCATTTAACACACAGTTTCCAATCACCTTCAGATCTTCGGTGCACCCCTTAGCACTATCAAATCTCTGTTCATCAGCACTAGGCTAAACGAATCCGGTTGCGCAAACTCTAAGTTGTGATGAAACAAGAAATAACAGTTAAGTAAGAACTTACAACAGTAAATCTTTGACAGAATCTCTTTCAACAGGCCACACCTTTGGAACTATACCCCCGTCTCAGTGCTAGAACCACACAGAAACTTTTGCAAGCAGTCAACCAGGGGCCAACCACAACGACATCATGCATCAGCATCTACAAAAATGTGGGCATCCCTTCCTCTCCTCCATTCCCCGCCAGATCGTTTTCAGAGGACTTCCCTCTAGGGAACCAGGAGAGACCACAGCACTCCACATACCAGGCAAGACAGAGGGCTGAAAAAGACAGCAATGGTGACAGCAGTACAAAGACTTTTGTCAGCCTCCAAAACGGAAAGGAAGGTGAAACAGCGTGGACTGATGAGATTCCTCTCAGAGATCTCCTGTTATAATAACTTCTTACGTAACCACTCTATCTTCTTTTAGGATATCTCTTTCATTAGGCCACACTTTTGGAACAAGTGCCAAGCAGTGCCAAAAGTTAACAGTCTGAGCGGCTGGAGACTACAGACTTATGACAATAGGCCTTGTAGCACAGATAGGCCAAACCCAGCTTGTCCACAAGAGACAATGTTCAGACTGTAATGCTTTGTGAAGGTGTGGACAGTACTCCATTTGGCAGCTGCACAGACTTCTGCAGCAGAAACATCCCGTAAACAAGCTACAGAACTAGCCATGCCTCTTGTGGAATGACTACAAATCACACCAGGAGTCTAGCCATTTTAGCAAGCACTGTTTAGAAATAGGGGCACCCCTCCTTCCTTGGGGCAAATGAAACAAACAGCTGCGAAGACTTTCTGTAGTCCTTGGTATGATGTAACTAATACCCGAGTATTCTACGAACATTTAAGGTATCAAGCAATGTTTCCCCTGGACTGACATGTTCTGGATTGTACAATGCTAGGTGGATGGTTTGAGTTAAAGTAAACTCAGATACCACCTTGGTAGAAACTTAGGATTAGTATACAAAGACACCATGTCTTTGTGGAAAAACAAATAAGGAGGCTCACACATTAGAGCCAGCAGTTCCGAAATCCTTCGAGCAATAGTGATTGCAACTAAAAATAAAGCTTTTCAAGAAAGAAAGAAATAGTAAGCCACTACTAGAAGCTGGCCAAAGTCAGGTTTTCCAAACTAAAATTCAGATCCCAGTACGTGACTGGATTTCAAATGGGAGGCTTTATGTGTAAAATGTCTCAAGAATGTATGGGCTACCTCCAGCTGAGCAGCTGTATGGCCATCCACAGGCACGTGGAAAGTTGATATACCAGCCAAGTGCACTCTGACAGAGAAATACTGCAGGCCTGAATCCAATAAGGACAACAGGTACTCCAGCACCTGATTGAATGGGGCAGTAAACAGAGCCGGTTATGTGAAGTGGCCCACAAAGCAAACCGCTTCCATTTCATGGAGTAGGTGTGTTTGGTGGATGGTTTTCTAGCAGCCACCAGAACATCCTCCACTTTCTGTGATACCCCAAAGCAAGCTATGGCTATATTTTCAAGAGCCGTGCATGCAGATGTAGGGACTTCAGGTCCAGATGGACCAGGGTTCCCTGTTCCTATGACAGTAGACCCTTGTACAGGGGCAGAGGTACTGGGGACTCCACTTGCCTGCTGCTGCTGTAGGGGATACTGCATTTGCCAAGGTCATAGGGAACCAATGGCCATTAGAGTTGCCCCCTCCATTTTCAGCTTGAGTAGTACTCTGAGTTTGCAGAAAGAGAAGGAAAGCATACAGAAACCTCCCTTTCCAGGAGGGGGACAATGCATCTTGCCAAAAAACTTCAGGCACTGGAGCAAGCAAGCAAGAATGCGCCAGTTTTGCACTTGGTGGGGACGCAAAAAGGTCCAACTCTGGATGACACCATCTTGCAAACAGGTTGTCAAGAGCACCAAAGTCAGCAGTTCCCAGTCATGAATCCTGGACTGTGACCTGCTTAACTTGTCTGCCAAGACATTCTGGATGCTTGGAACATGAACTGCTGATAGTTCTAGACTGTTCCGGAGTCCAATGCCAAATTCGCATTGCTTCCCTGCACAGCGGGTAAGAATGAGTCCCCCCTTGTTTAATGATATAATGCATCACACTGACATTGCCCGTCTGTGTTAACAGAGGATCTGGGGCCACGTGGTTCTGTAATGCCTGGTGTCCATATAAGACTACTTTCATTTCCAGGACATTTATATGCAAAGCACCCTCCACCTGGCTCCATGTGCCTTGCATCTGAAGAGGGCCCAGGTGGGCTCCCCCATCTTAATCCCGAGGTATCCACAAAGAGGATTTGATGTGGAGCAGGAATCAAGACTGGGATGCCCTTGAGCAAGTTGCTATGTTCCATCCCCCACTTAAGTGCGTTTCACAAGGGAGATGTTACTAGAACCATGTGTTCTAGACCAGATGGTTGGTTCCACTGAACTCTCGAAGTTTAAAGTGGGATCCACATGTGCAGCTTGGCCAATGGCACTGTGACAATAGCTGCCACCATAAGACACAGAAGGCATAAAAACGTCCTTGCTGAGACATAATGGCAGTCATGCACCCACTGTGCTTGTACAAATCAGACGTTCTGCCCTGTCCAGCAGTAGAAACACAGAAACCTGGCCCATATCCAGAACTGTCCCTATGCACTGCAGCCGCTGACATAGTATCAGTACAGACTTTGGTATGCTGACTGTCACCTCCAGAGCATTGAACATCTGTCTGGTTTGAGCTAAGGTCTGCAGTAGTTAGTCTCCGAAGGGGGCTTTTAATAGCCAGTTGTCCAGGTAGAAAAAAATTACTTACCATAGTAATCTTCTTTCTTCCCAGTGATGCTCAGATATTCATAACTTTGTGCAGTCAGCTTGGTGGGTTGGACAGCCCGGAGAGATGGAACACATGCAAATGATGGAATTCTTTGCACGTGAGCATCTTTCAAATGCTGCCTCTACCAACTGTAGTGTTCTAACCCCTTTAGATTTGTAAGAAGGCTGGAAGACAAACATTATGAAAAAATCCAACAGCTAATTTTTAATAAATTCTTTTTTTAGGGTTACCCTAATAAAGAAAATTTACCCAAAAAAACTCTTAAGGAGGAACTACATCAAATAAACAATTGTGTTCACCAAACAGCATGAGAAAACTATTAAGAGAGACAGGAAAACTCTGTTTAAATCTATTCAGTATAGAGAAGTGTACCCAGAAGGGTATGGCTATGTGGCACTAGCATGCAGAGTGCAGAGGCTGAAGTTCTGGAAGGGGAGGATGGGAAGGAGTTATGAATATCTGAGCATCACTGGGAAGAAAGAAGATTATTATGGCAAGTAATTTTTTCTTCTAACCCCAGTAATGCTCAGGATATTCATAACTTTGTACAGACTACCAAGCAGTACCCCTGGAGGTGGGCACAGAACTTATTCCGGAAACAGACTTTGCAGGACTGCTGTGCCAAACCAAGCATCACTTCTGGACAAAACATTCAAGTTGTAATGCTTTGCAAAGGTGTGTACCAATTTCCAGGTAGCTGCTTTACAAATATCCAATAATGGAACCTCCCTAGCAGCTGCAAGACTGGCAGCTGTTCCTCTTGTCAAGTGTGCCCTCAGTCCAGCTGGGGACTCCCTACCTGCTCTAGTGTAGCAGAATTGAATACACTGGACAATCCATCGAGAAATGGATCTTTTTGAGGCTGGTTTGCCCATTCCGACATCCCCATATGTAAGGAAAAGTTGTTTTTTTGTCTTGCCTATAGCCCTTAGTTGCTGTCATGTAATAGCTGAGAGCTCTTTTGACATCCAGACTGTGGAGTTTTTTTTTCACCAGAGCTTGTATGGTCTGTGAAAAAAGACAGGTAAAATGATTGATTGGTTCAGATGAAAGTCTTAAACGACCTTGTGAAGGAATTGTCTGTTTGTTCTGAGGACTACCTTATCTCTGTGAAAGGAGATGTAGTCCTGGTCAACACAGACAGCCTGAAGCTCGCTGATGCTTCTTGCTGAGGTAACTGCTACCAGAAAAACTGTTTTCCAGGTAACATACTTTAAATGGGCTGTGGCCATGGGCTCAAAAGGAGCCCTCATTAATCTGGCTATACATATATTAAGATCCCAAGCAGGCACTGGTGCCCTGTGAGGAGGATGCAAATGTATCAGGCCTTTAAAAAAACCTTTTGAAAATGGGATTTGATGCTACTGACACCTTTGTCCTAGCAGAAAGATATGCAGACACTGCTGCAAGATGAACGCTTAGGGAACTGGGTTGTAGATCTTGTGAATGTGAGTCAGATAATCCAACACCACTGAAACTCCTGCATCATTTGGGGTGAAATTCCTACCAGAGTAGCAAAAAAAAAAAACATCTCTTCCACTTAGCAGAATACGTTTTCTTAGTGGAGGACTGTCTATAACCTTTCAAGATAGTTAATACAGCTTCAGAAAGGTTTAAGTCTGCATACTCTAATTCCTCAAGAGCCATGCCTTGAGGTGGAGGGACTTGAGATTTGGGTACAACAATGTTCCCTGATTGGAGGTCAGGAGATTGTGCCTGAGAGGCAAACTTATTGGTTTGCTCACTGACATGGAGAGCAGAAGAGAGTACCATGGCTGCCTGGGCCAATCTGGAGCTATCAAGATCAGAGAAGCTGAGAGGGATTTGAGCTTCAGTAGTATTCTGAAAACCAGAGGAAAAGGGGGGAAGGCATAAAGAAACGTGCCTGACCAGCCCAGCACCAGGGCATCCAGAGGGATTGTGCCCTGGGCCGGTGGTATGCAGCAATATTGAGGTAACTGGTGGTTCTGGTGGGATGCGAACAAGTCTTTCTCTGGAACGCCCCACCTCCTGAAAATTACCTGCACCACCTGTTTGTTCAGTGTCCATTCGTGATGGGACTGACTGATTCGACTCAGTGTGTCTGCAAAGGTATTGTTCTTTCCTGGCAGATGGATTGCTTGCAAGGACACCTTTAGGGAATATGCCAGAGTCCAAATTTTCATGGCTTCTGTGCATAAGGGACCTGATCTGGTGCTTCCCTGCTTGTTTATGTAGTACATAGTGGTGGTATTGTCTGTTCTGACCTGTACCACCTTGCCCATCACTAGTATAGAGAAAACTTTTAGTGACAGCCACACTGCTCTGAGTTCCAGCAGATTTATATGCTGAAGGGACTCTGCTTCTGTCCAGGTACCCTAAGTTGTGTGCTCCCCAGCCCAGAAGGGATGCATCTATCGTGAGGACTTTTGAAGGATCCTCCTTCTGAAAAGGGACTCCTTGCTTTAGGTTGGATTCCTTTTTCCACCACAAAAGGGATTGTAACAGTGCCTTTGTCACTGGAATTAGTTTTGAAAAGGGATCTTTTTTCTGACTCCAATGATTCCTGAGATGAAACTGGATGTCTCGCATGTGAAACCTGGAACCCTGCACTGTGCCTGTGGATGCAGCCATATGACCCAAGAGCTACAGGAATTGCCTGGCTTTTATTTGCCTGTGCAACTTGAAGGAATTTGCTATGGCCTGAAGGCTTTGCACCCTGTCCAGCGCCAAAAAGGCCCTGGCCTGTAGAGTACTGATCTCTGCCCCTATGAACTGTAAAGTCTGTGTAGGGGTTAAGACAGATTTTTTCTGGTTTATTGTGAAATCCAAGGACTCCAGAAGATCCTGTGTGAGCTTTAGAGAGGTTCTGACTTGTTCTGATGATTTGCCCACCACCAGCCAGTCATCCAGATATGGGAAAACAGTCACTCCCTGTCTTCGAAGAAATGCCACCATAGCTGCTAGGCATTTTGTAAACACCCTTGGTGCCGAGGAAAGGCCAAAGGGCAGGGTTGCAAACTGATAATGACCTGATGGGAGTCTGAATCTGAGATATTTCTTGAAAGATTATTTTATGGGGATGTGAAAATAGGCATCTTGTAAGTCCAGAGATGCCAGCCAGTCCCCTTTTTGGACTGTTGGCAGAATCCGAGCCAAAGTTACCATTTTGAACTTTGGCTTTTTCAGGTGCTTGTTTAACGCTCTGAGATCCAAAATTGGCCGCCACTCTCCATTTTTCTTTGTTGTTAGTAAGTATCTGGAGTAAAAACCTCTTCCTCTCAGGGTTGTAGGAACTGGTTCCACTGCTTTAAGCTGTAGCAGCTTTTGAGCATCTGCCTCTAGCAATGAAGTTTGTGCTAGGGGAGGACAGATGAAAACCCTGGAATTGTTTAGAGGAAGAAATCTGAAGTCCAGAGACAAACCTTTGCCCACTACCTCCAACACCCACTTGTCTGTGGTGATGGTTGACCAAAGGTGGAGGAAATGGAACAGTCTGCCTCTGACAGGTAGGGAGGAGGCGGCCTGTATCTCAGGGGTTCTGTTTAGGCTGGGGCTGAGGTTGTGCCTGAGACCCTCCGCCTAGAGCCCCTTCTACCCCTACCCCTAGAGTAGCCCTGTTGGGGGTACTACTGGTATTGGGGCATGGCTACTGGCTGGAAAAAAGGTCTTGTCATGAAAGAGCGACTTCTGCCCCCCCCCCCCCAAATAGGGCCTGGTGGATGAAGATGCTCTGTCTCTGGCAGAGTTGCTTCTATAAGTAGCCTTGTATTCATCCACCTTCTTCATAAAGGCCACCGTGGATTCCCCAAAAAGAGAAGTTCCTTCTAATGGAAAATCCAGGGCCTTCAATTAGGTATCCTGAGTGAGGTTTGCAGCCCTAAGCCAAGCAAACCTCCTCTGAGCCACTGTGTTAGCCATCCATCTGGCTGCAGTGTCATTCGAATCAGCAGCCATCTGGAACTGGTACTTAGCTACCCTCTAGCCCAAACCTGGCAGTTTCAGCCAGGTCATCTGACAAGGGTGAGGTGGCTTTCATGGACATTGCCAGTACTGACTGCCACATGGATTTCTGATACTGGGCAGCATAAGCTTGGAAAGTAGCTTGTCTCATGGCCAGTGAGGCTGACAAATAGCCTTTTTTGGCCATACTGTCCAATTTTCTGGAGTCCTTGTCCAGCAGATGTGAGGACAGAGGGACCTTAGCTTTATAACAGGCTACCTGTTGTATTACCCCTTGATGGTCAGGATGGGAGATAGGAAGTCG
This sequence comes from Neoceratodus forsteri, assembly GCA_016271365.2. Lineage (NCBI taxonomy): Eukaryota > Metazoa > Chordata > Ceratodontiformes > Ceratodontidae > Neoceratodus > Neoceratodus forsteri. Next base: position 1,009,642,602 of record CM028129.1, on the reverse strand, counting down.
GCTCCTTCCCTATCCAACTGGTACTTTTTGTCTATTCTCCGGTCGACTGAAGGAATAGAATTAGGGGTCTGCAGGAGCTTCACAGCATCCTTCTTGAAAAATGTATATACTAGGAGGAGGAAGGCCTTTGTGGGTGTTAAACCCATCATACTAAGGTACTCAACTTATTCCTCATCCTCCTCTTGCTCTGTTGTGGCGATATCCAAGGCATCTGCCATTTTCCTTATGAAGGAAAAATGGGAGGAAAAATCCTCAGACACCCTGGGAGGTGAGCCAAAATCCTGCTATGGGGACACCTCTGGAGGGATAGGTTCGTCCTCCTCATAAGACTCATCATCCTCTTCAAAAAAATAGTTGCTCCGGTGCAGAGGGCAACACAGTACTAGCAACCTGGGGACCCTGTGAGGGGGCAGGAAGGTGAGGGATGATGCTCTGCAAGGTCTGAATAATTTTGAATACCTGAGCTATCTCTTGAGCTGCAGGCATTGCAGACACCTGCGCAGAAGTCCCTGGGTTAACAGGAGAGGGTTCTGCATGTTTAAGTTTCTTTGTTTTCTTTGAGGGAACCAGAGAGTCAGCTGGTTCTTTTCCTCTTTTTGCCCCTTTTTCACCCGTATCAGGGGCAGGGGTAGTAGCACTTGTGGGTTCAGCCACAACAGACTGGAGTGTCAGCTGGTCAGAGACTGAGGGATCCCTAGGAAACTTTTTTATTGAGCCGTTCAAGGTGCTTTTCCACAGTTTTATCAGGAAAAGTTTTACATATCTCACATTCCTGGACCAGATGTTCGAAACACAAACAAGCTACACATAAGGTGCGTTTGTCTGCCTTGGCAAACACATCTCTACACTTTAAACAGTTTTTAAACCCAGGCTCCCAGGTTCTCTTCTTAGGTTTCTCTGCCATGGTGAGAAGCAAAGAGGAAAAACACCAACCGCTAAAAAAATAGATACTGTTGCGGTTATTTAAACAGCTTTTAAATTTTTTTTTTTTTTTTTTGTGGTCGGTTCCAGAACCGATAAGGAACCGGAGGAACCGAGCAGAGAGATGAAATATGAACCGGATCAGCGGTTCTGTAACCGATAAGACGATTACAAATAAAGTTTGTAAGGACCAAAATTTAGCGAAAATAATATAGGTTCTTTAGTCAGAGAACCCAATTTAAACTAAACTAACTCGGATCCCTCACGGTTATGTTGAACCGCGAGGAACCAAGAAAAAACAACTACTTTAATAATTAACTACATCTAAACTGACAATCAGTAGAGGCAGTAAAATAAATTAAGTATGCTTATGGTTTTGATGATTTTTTTATCTTTCTTCATGCGAAAGAGGGCGACAGAGACACCGAGCGACCAGACTTTCAGGCGGAGAGAAAAATCTAAAGGGGTTAGAACACTACAGTTGGTAGAGGCAGTATTTGAAAGATGCTCACGTGCAAAGAATTCCATCATTTGCATGTGTTCCATCTCTCCGGGCAGTCCAACCCACCAAGCTGACTGTACAAAGTTATGAATATCCTGAGCATTACTGGGGTTAGAATGGAAAGACACACAGGCCTTACCTGCAAAAGGATGCTGCCACCACTGCTAAGCATTTGGTAAAGACTTGTGGCACAGAAGATAAGCCAAAAGGCAACACTCTGAACTGGTAATACTCCCCCGGAACAGGAACCTCAGATATTTCCTGTGAAGTTTCCCCGATTCTGATATGGAGGTAAGCATGGAGGTAAGCATCCTTCATATCCAAGGAGCAAATCCAATCCTGTTTGAAGCAGGGGAAGGAGACCCTGCTGAGAGACCATCCAAAACTTTGTTCTTGTACTCTGTGAAGAAGTTTAGGTCCCTTAGATCACGAACAGGCCTCAGATCCCCTGTCCACTTTGGGACAAGAAAGTATCTGGAGTAAATCCCTTTGTGCCTCTGTCTTGCAGGTACAGGTTCTATAACCCGTTTTTGAAGCAGGGTCTGTACTTTCTTAAGCAACAGGGACATGTGCCCTGGTGGGTGTGTAGTCACAACTGGTGGACGCCCTGGAGGGTTGTCAAGAAACTCCAGAGCATGACCCTTCTCTATAATCTCCAGAACACATTTGTTTATAGTTACTGTCCCCCACTGATCCATGTGGAGGGTCAGGAGACCCCCTACAACCACCCCTTGAGGTAATGGTGGTTGGGGAGTGGCTATAAGGAGCCATGCTAAGCAGGCGCAGAGTCCCTGGCTCCATTACCTCTAGGTGCTATTGTATGGGCACCTGGGTTTCCGAGGGGGGTTGCCAAGGGTCCCGCACCTCTGCCTCTACCCTGCTGTCTGTAGGCTTAACAATGTCCTCGGACAGATTAGTGAAAGTTACCTCTGCCCTTACCCCTGCTTTGGATATGGTACAGGGATTTCACTGACTTCAGAGTATTGCTAAATGACTGAAGGTTTCTCAAACCTTCTTCTACATCATGGCCAAACAGCTTCTGACCTCTAAATGGGGCACTGAGAACTGTTTGCTGCACATCAGTGGCAAAACCTGATATCCTGAGCCAAGAGTAGTGTCTGAGACAAATGCCAGAGGCCATAGCCATGGCAGAGGAGTCAGAATTATCATATGTTGTACGGATCAAATGTTTACCCGCATCAGTACTAGCATTAATACTTTTGATTAACTCCCATTCAGCAGTACCCTCAGGCAAGGCCTGTGCAGCAAGCAGTCTTAGTCTTCCTCCATAGGGTGTTCTGATATTCTGTCATATGAGCCTGGTAGTTGGCAATACGGAGGCCCAGCGAGGCAGAGTCATATGTACATTTGCTTAGGACAGTCAACCTCCTGGATTCCTCATCAGGAGAAAGGGAGCTCAGGTGTCTAGGTGCCCTGGACCCATCATGGGTAGCAGTAATCACCACTGAAGCTGCCTCAGGTTGGTTAGCATAATAAGGTTTTCCAGAGGAGGCAGAACACATTTTGTCTGCCTTTCTGGACACAGCTGCTATACCATGCTGCACAAGTAGCATCCTCCAAAGCTAGGAACAGTGGAGGAACAACAACAGAGGGAGATTCTGGCATATTCAGAAACTCCAGAAGGTTCTTCTTAGTAGAATCCTGCTCCTCTAAGGTAAAGCCCATGGCAGCTTGCATTTGCTGAATCATGGCAAAAAATGAGGGGCCCTCTGGAGGTGATCTGGGTGTATTCACAACAGAGTCTTAATTACAGGAGGAGACTGTGGAGCTGGTGTCATGAGTGCACTGGCTATCCTAGGCATAGTCTTCCTCTTCCTGCTCTTCATCCTCCTCCATTATGAGGTCAGGTCATCTTCTCTCTCATCAACAGGAATAAGTGACCACGCTGATGATGTCGTTGGCAGCCGTGGAGGTCTGTTCTGCAAGGTACTGACTTGCGGCTTCGATTGGGTCGTTGTGGGAGTCCCCGTCAATGGGCCCACTGCAGCACGTAGGCCTGGCAGTATGCGCCTTATCACATCTGAAAATGAAAGGAGTACTGCGCCTGTGCATTGGCACCACTTTGAGTAGTGGGCGCGAAGGAAGCAGTCAACAACAGAGGTTGATTTCCATCGACGATGGCAATGTACTGACCGTAATAGGCCCAGTAGTGCCTACGCCAAGCCCCAACCTCAGGTGTTTGGTCAATGGTCCGGGGGGTCACCTGGAGTGGATGGCATTGTAGTAGAGGTTGTATCTGTCGTCCTCAAAGGTGACCCAGATCTTGTCAAGGAGGTCTTGTACTTGTGTTTGTGGCTCCCTGATGAAAATTTTTCCCGTGATTTCGACGACCGTGATTCGGTCGACGGGGAAGGCGACATGGATTTACCATTTAGCTGCTGCTCTACCACTGCTACCATCTTCTGAAAGAGGAATTTCTCTGAAGACCCCTTTCTGTGTCGCCTGGTAGCAGAGTTGAATCCCTGGCAAATTACACAAGCTTTCACATTGTTGGGGAGACCTAGGCATCGTCCTTGTAGATCTTCCCTCCACACTCAAAGTACTAAAAAAGTCTGAATGGTTCTTTCTTCTGCATAGAGGTCGTTGAAAAGCACTACAAAGGTGATTACTTTAGGTATAAAGAAAAAAAAATGAAAACGGCAGCTTTTTGTAGCAATGTTTCTGATGGTGGGTATAACGAGTCTGATCAACGGCAGGAAAAGAACTGAGGAGAGGAGGGCCACCCACACGTGATGGTGTCGTGGGTGGCTCCTGGCTGACTGCCTGCAAAAGTTTCCATGTGGTCCTAGTTCTGACGTGGGTACAGTTCCAAAGGTGTGGCCTGATGAAAGTGATGTCCTCGAAGATCTAATTTATTAACAAGCTGCTTACACTGCCTTTATACATGTGATCACGTGTCCGACGTTATGCACAGTCGGCAGATGATATTCCATGGAACCCTCTTTTCTCAGAGGAACATGCTCTCTTGATAACAGAGTATCCCTGTTATCAGGTATAGACTACAAATCCCCACTGCATACGGATTTGGACTCGCAACTCCCAATTGTGAAAGCAGAAGTCTATAGTGGGCTTAAAACAAACAAAAAAAAAAAACAGCTGATGCCTCTGAATGTTCATTTCTGTTCCATCGCTATTAATTACAGGTTCAGTCATAACTATTTAAACATTCTTAGAGCCTCTCCTGCCTGGCACTTCTGTAATACCCCTGCACAAATGACTTTACTTCAGCAGTCTTAGGTTTTTGAGCGTAACCCTTCTCCCTAAATTCCAGATGACCCACATGCTGGCACCAATGGCACCTTTTCACTCTTTATCTTCCTCCCAAGTCACGGACTCTCTCTCTCTCTCACAGCATAGCTGGTTACCTCATGACCCTGGTCTTTACCCTGGCAGCTTACAAGACAGTAAAATCTATGCTGGTCATTTCTAGTGTTGAGGTCTCCAACTCACAGTTCCCCAGACATCACTATGCAGCTCATTTAAAGCAGAATTCGGTCTTAATTTTGGGGAGAGACTGGTACTCCTGGATTATACCTGGTTTATTTCCTCACTGAATCATCTGACCCTGCCAATGACTTTAAATCAGGAGTGCGACACACGGTGGAAACCATCAGGATGAACCCCTTGTCTGGGAACCTCCGACAGGCCCCTCACCATCTCTGTGTGCAGGAATGCTGCTCTGTATGGGGACCAGACCCAACTAGAGACGTATGCTACATCCAAGACTCAGGACCCGTTGCCTGGCAAGTCCCTCCAGTCAGCTGCAGCTGGAGCAGTAGGCAGGGCAAACACCATAGGGCTCTAAGACGATGTGTCCTCTCAGCTCTAAACACAGCAATTCTGAAAAACGTTTCCTAGTCTCACCTATTTGTACCCCAATTGACCACAACAACCCTGGCTGGGTCACAGGATCCTATTTCCTGCTGGGACTCCTGCACACCTATTTTTGCAACAGCACAAGACATCCTGTAATTAACACTCCTCTTTGGAAGATGTATTAATGTTGGGCTTTTTAAGCCCCGATTGCCTGACAAAAGTCACAATATGAAAAATTGCAAAAAATTGTGCTAATTATCACAAACTTCTGTACACACATATTGTGATACAATTTGATATCGTGACAGCATTACAAAGCAACAAGCATTACATGATACACAAACACAACTGACTGCAAAGTTCCAAAACAAAACATATTAAATGACACATACACCAACACAACCCACATTAAATGGACCAGAAAAGCTACAGAATGAAACAGTTACAAAATACATTACATGACAAATGGTTACAAAACACACATTATATTCTACATACAAAAACAAAACAACCCAAATTAAATTACCCATAAAGTTACCGAATGGCGCACCCTCTTAAAAAGTACATTAAATGACACAGGGTAACGAAAGAAGAAATTTCTGAATACTTACTGTAATTTCCTTTTCTGTAGCTCCAACATTGTCAATGGTTAGTTAGTACATATGGGTAATGCACCCCCTACTAGGGGAAATGGCAAAGCCCAAGGCTGCAAACCAGCATAGAATCCAGGGCACATGAACATTCCAGACAGCAGCAACTCTCCGGTCACATTAGTCCTCGCAGTATCCCCAGTAATACAAGAGTAAACTTGTGTAGATTATACTGCTCAACTTGCAATAAACCAATACATAGAAACTGTTTGCATACTCATACCTTTCCTTAAAAAGAAGATACAGTAAGCGATTCCCTACCTCCTCTGTCTTCTGCTTCTGTCTTGTGGTGAAGCTTCTTTAAACTTCTGAACCAGCTAGAATGAAACTGGTCAAAGGAATTAATAAAACGGGTCACACTGGAAAAGAACTGCAAACAGTGAAAGCACTAACCTGTAACAGAGAGGCACCCTTATTGTTCAGAAAAATCAAAATCTGTTAACCTGTCTGCCAGTAACCAAAAACTTGGATGCGGAACTCTTCATGCTCTTTTTTTTTTTTTTTTTATATATATATATAATTGTCAGGAGGTAAGTCACAGAAGGATGTCCAAACAACTTACAATCAAAAGCTTTCTAAGAGCACAACAGACATCCCAGTCCTAGCATACTGGACACTATTTGCCATCAGGAGCCAGGATCCTGGGAGAGGTCCCACTGACAATGTTGGAGCTAACAGAAAAAGAAATTACATTAAGTATGCAGAAATTTCTTCTTTCTGAAGCATTCCACATTGTCGGTGGGTAGTTATAGTACATAAGGGTTCTAACAAGCAGTACCCATTATCCAAACGAGTGGGGGAGAATACTGCCCTATATGCAAACTGATAAAAGGGAAAAGGAATTTACCTGCAAACCGCCGCCTGCAAAACTCTACAAACAAAGGCCACATCGGCGGAACTGTTCAACCTGTAGTGCTTAGTGAATGTGTGGATGGAGGATCACGTTGTTGCCTTGCGCAATTCTAAGACAGACCTTTCCCTGCCCAAGAGGTGACCATACCTCTGGTGGAATGAGCCTTGATGATAGCCGGAACCCACTTCTTTACTGTGACGTGAGCTTTGGCAATGTACGCCCTCACCCACCTTACCAGTGTGACCTTGGAGGCTTTTTGTTCTTTCTTGGCTGCTCTGAAAACTATGAACAACTTATCTGACTTTCTGAATTCTGCAGTTCGTCTAAGGTATATCCTAACTGCCCTGTGCAAATCTAACTTGTGCAACTCTTTCTCTTGGATGAGTCAGCTATGGACAGAAGGATGGAAGACATTTCCTGAGTCATGTAAAAGGATGTAGGAATCTTCAGAATGAAAGACAAAACCGCTCTCAGAACCACCTTATGCTCATGAATGATAAGGTAAGGTTCTTTGTGGGACAAGGCCTAAAGCTTGCCAATCCTACTGGATGAGCACATAGCAACTAAAAATAACACACATTGTGGGACAGAACGTCTAGTGGTACTGATGAAAGAGGTTCAAGGGATTCTTTACAAAGAGCATTCAATACCAAATTCAGATTCCATGGTGGAACAGGAGATTGGAAAAGGGTCGGCTTCTTCTGGCAGCTCATAGGAATCGGATAACCTTCCAGTTAGTCTTCAAAGCCCAAGGAGGCTCCAAGTGCTGCTCCCGACCTGCTAGTCACTAAAACCCTGGGAGGCTCCACGTGCCGACCCCTGACCTCTGAAGGTGCTCAAGACCAAACCTTTGTCCACTCCCGCCTGCAAAAAATTCAAATTCTGTGGAACTGTTGCTTTAGAAGGCTGTGTATTTATCTCTCTGGCCCAAGCCGAAAAATTGGTCCATACACGAGCATAAGCTGCTATAACACCTGCCTGTACACTGCTTTCACCTACCTGGGTGATTGAATCTTGCTAGCTGCAAGGAAGGTTAGTCACAGGGCTGGCAGATATTAATTTGGGGCATGACTATCCTACTATAACAACAGTGCTGTACAAATTACCACAGGCAGAAACCTTGTTTAAATTAAGAGCCAATTTATTTAGCAATCTGATTAACTTTTTCTTTTACTTCAGCAATGGCTCTATAGTTACTAAACATTATGGTAGCACAGCCTAAACGGTAAAATAACATTTGCACAAAAATGAATCTCAGTTTTTGTTTCCTCTGACAAAAAATCTAGAATTTGTTGCAACACACATTTTTCACCCCACCCCCAAGATAAAACAGTAAAATGCTCCCAAATCATTTCAAGTCTCTTTCACAACTCGCAGTCTGTGAGACCTCAAACAAAATGGGTGTCGTCCATTAACATGATGAAATCCTTTGATGTGCTGCACTGGCCAGGGATTGATAAGGTGTCCTCTGCTGATGTCTAGCTGCTCCTTTGGTCCTCCCAGGTTCTGATTTCGCTCAGCTGCACCTCTGGTTCTCTTTGGTCTTCCAAACAGCTGAACCCTCCCTACAAACTTTAACTAGAAAATAAACCCTTTACAGGTCTTGCCTGTACCGCAAATTTGGCTTCTGCTCCTCTTTCTTTGCTTGGTCTGTCAGGGCTCAAAATGTCGGGAACTCACTTTAACTGGCTTTCCTAGATAGAAAACTTTTTTAACTTGGCAATGATAGTCCTTTAACTAACAATTAGCCTATACTTTAAAGAACAAGTTACTCACCTGTAACAGTAGTTCTAGGAGTGGTATATGTTGTTCATCCACACTGTTTGGCATGTCAATTTCCCCTTTAAATCTTGCCAGAAGTCTTCAAGCTGGCTCCTCCCATCCACCCAGGTGGTATATACCTCTGCTCCACCCCATGACGCCAGATCTTAGCCGCTGGAAGATAGGTTGTGTCGTCCAGCAGGGGAGGAGTTAGGTGAGTCCGTGTGGATGAACAACATATACCACTCCTAGAACTACTGTTACAGGTGAGTAACCTGTTCTTCTAGGATCATGGATATGTTGTTCATCCACACTGTTTGGCAGACTCCTAGCAGTTCTCCGGGAGGAGGGAGGCAAGGTGCACACCCCCTACTTAGGGAACAGAGATTGGGGAACGGAGGCCCCAAAACCAGCATCCCGGCGTGACTCAAGGTTGATGTGTTAGTAGGTAAAGAAGGTGTTTGCAGACTTCCAGGTAGCAGCCCCACAGATTTCCTGGATAGGGATGTCCCTGGAAGCAGCCAGCAATGCAGCAGTATGGCAGGTAGAATGAGCTCTTATCTCTCTGGGAGGCCCCTTGCCCACCAACCCGTAGCACAGACCTATGCATGATGTAATCCATCTTGCAATAGTCTGCTTTGCTGCAGGTCTGCCAGAAGCGGCTTCCGTGTAGGTGACAAACAGCGGGCGAACCTCTCTGCGAATTTCTGCCATCCTCTCCTTATAATAGGAGAGTGAACGTCTCAGGTCCAAAGTATGGAGCCTGTACTCGGCCTCCGAGGTGTAAATAGGGTAGTATACCAGCAGAGTCAACACCTGGTTAAGGTGAAACTCTGACACCACCTTCGGAAGGAATTTCAGGTGGGGCGAAGGACAACTTTGTCCCTGTGTAAGGCCAGAAAAGGGGAGTCCACCAAAAGCACCTGGAGCTCCCCTGTCCTTCTGGCAGACGTGATAGCCACCAGGAAGGCCATCTTCCACGACAAGTATGACAATGCACACTTGTGCACTGGTTCAAATGGCTTGCCCATGAGCTTCGCCAATACCAGCAGTAGATCCCATGGAGGTGGAGGTTCACGCACCGAAGGGGATATGTGATGCAGGCCTTTGAAAAAGTGCCTGACCACTGTCTCCTGCACCAATGTCGGCTGACCAGCCTGTGCCCCGTAAACAGAAATGGCTGCCAGGTGCACCCTAAGTGTCGATGACCGTAGACCCCCTTTGGATAGAGACCAAAGGTAGTCGAGAATGTTAGCCACAGAACAGGATAAGGGGTCCACACCCTTGTCCTGACACCAAATGGAAAATCTTTTCCATTTGAAGGCATAACATTTCCTGGTCGATTCCTTTCTAGATGCCTCCACCACAGTGTAGACATCTTAAGAAAGACCCAAAGCCTGGAACTTCTAGCCGCTCAAGTACCAGGCTGTGAGGTGCAGAGATTGAAGGTCCAGAAGGAAGATCTTCCCCTGGTTCTGAGATATCACGTCCAGGCATATACAAAGTCACTCCGGGGGCCTGCAGCTGAACCTGAGGAGATCTGGATACCAGAACTGGTGCAGCCAGTCTAGGGCTACCAGAATCACCTTCACCTTGTCCCTCCTCACCTTGAGTACCACCTTGTGGATCAAGGGAAATGGAGGGAAGGCATAGAGGAGGTCTGGAGTCCATGGCCTCAAGAAGGCATCCCCCTGCAGCGAGCCCTGCTGAGGGAGGTGGGCATGATACAGCCTCAGCTTGGTGTTTTCCCTGGAGGCAAACAGGTCCACCAATGGTTTGCCCCAATGGGAGAACAGGCTGTAAGCTACTCTGGATGGAGAGACCACCTGTGGTAAGTGTGGCCTATGCGACAGAGTATCCGCCAGCTGGTTCGAAGCTCCTGCCACATGGATGGCTAGGAGATCCGCCTCCAACCTGCTTACGAGGGTCCAGATGTGGAGCACCTCCTTGCACAGCTGACGGGAGTGCGTGCCACCCTGTTTCTTGAGGTAGTACATGGTCATGGTATTGTCCCTCTGGACTTGAACCACTTGAACCCGGAGCCAAGGAGTGAAAGCTGACAGTGCCAGTCTGACTGCTCTGAGCTACAACAGGTTGATGTGGCATCGGGACTCTTCGAGGGTCCAGAACCTGTGGGCCTTGTTTCCCCCATGTGGGCTCCCCAGCCCATGAGAGAGGCACAACGTAAGGGCGACCGTCGGCTCGGGGTGAACAAACGGGATCCCTTCCTGCAACAGTTCTGGGGCGGTCCACCGTTAGAGAGCGTCCCACATCTTCTGGGTTACAGTGATCAGCTGGTCAAAATGACCATATCGCTGAGTCCACTGGGCGGCCAGCTCCCACTGGAGGGGGTGCATGTGCAACCAGGCCCAACGGACCACTGAGGTGGACACCGCCATATAACCCAGAAGGCGCAGAAAGTCCCGGGCAGGGTGCAAGTGCCCAACCTGTCCGCCGGGAGCCGAGCTCTGGCTTGACAAGAGTCAAGCTCTGCCATGATGATGCCCATCACCTGGGAAGGCACGAGTTCCGACTTTGCCTCATTGATCAGGAGGCTGAGTTGGGAGCAGGTCTGGAGGGCCAGATCCCTGGACCTCTCCACCTCCTGTTGGGTGGAACCTGCCAGGAGCCAATCGTCGAGGTAAGGTGACTGCCTCCCCGAGATGGGTCGCCACCACTGCAATGCATTTGGTGAACACCCCATGGGGCCGATGACAGGCCGAACAGCATGGCTCTGAACTCGTACAGGGACCCTTTGACCCTGAAACGGAGGAACCACTGATGGGACGGATGGATTGGGACGTGAAAGAACGTGTCCTGCAGATCCAGTGAACAGAACCACATGTTTTGCTCCAAGGATGGTATGATCTAGGGTAGAGTGACCATCCAGAAGGTGTGGGACCTGAGAAACTGATTCAGATCATGGAGATCTAGAATGGGGCACCAGCCCTCCATCCGCTTGGGCACCAGGAATTACCTGGATACAAAGCCTGGGTCTGCCGACGGATCCGCCAGGAGAGCTACTGCCTCGAGGAGGAGCTGAGCAATGTCGTCTTGAAGAGCCGACTGGGTGCATGCGGAAATCCATTCTTCCAGAGGGGCAAGGGCTCAGCTGGGAGGAATTCTAGAGGCAGTCCCTGGCCGACCACTTCGAAAACCCACATGTCCGTGGTGATAGCGGACCAGGCAGAAAGGAAGTGGCGGAGCCGGCCCCCCACGGGAAGACCCAGAACTGGCTTTTTTTTTAAATGTTCTTCTTTTTTGGCAGGACCTCCTGTCGCTTCTCGGCCCTGGTCACAGCCCCTGGGAGCCTCAGCCACCATCTATGGCTGCCGGGTTCCCCCAGTCACCCCTGGCTTACCCCCGGAGGGCGGGGCCATGGCCACGTTCTTCCCGTGGCCACGGGACTAGTATCTAATCGGGGGACCCGCAGCGATGGTGGCCACTCGAGGACTTCCTGGGAGGGCTTCATTAAGACTGTGGCTCTTGCCCGCCTGTTTTCCTTACTTTTTCCCTTTCACGGAGGCGGGGACATGCAATGACGCCAGCGTCCGCCCCGCCTCCAGATGTTGAGCGTCGGCAGCGTGAGATCTCCCGGCCTCTGCCAGGAGTCCTCAGCGCTCCGAGTGTTTCCCTCACCCTCCCCCCGGAGAAGGAGAGCAGTCCGTGGACGCTCCATCCTTCTCCCCCCCAGCCGGCCCTCCGATGACCCAGGTCCGTTCCCAAACCCGGGTCACCAGCGTCGCAAGCGGAAAACCCACCGCTGCGCCAACGGGCCGACCACCCAGAACTGGCTTGATGGAGATGGGGTGGCCACCCCGACCCCGTCACTGGGCAGGCTTAGAGGAAGAGGAGGCTCCAGGACCTGAGCCTCGGCCTTCTTTGCAGGCCTGTTGGGGTCCAGGCTTGGGCCAAGGGCGCCAAACTTGAGCCTGCTGCTGATGCTGATGTTGCTGTCCTCCTTGGTAGAAGGACTGCTGAACCGCAGGGGAAGAGTGCCGAAAGGGCTTCTTCTTTTTCTGCTGGTTCTTGTCCGAAGAACTCTTGGCAGAAGTGGCGTCCAAGGTGGTATTGGACTGCTCTATGCACTGTAGGTGACCGGCCATCCTGGGCTAAACAAGTCGGTCCCAATCAAAATCAATCAATCAATCAAAACTTGATTTATAAAAAGGCGCCTTTCTAAAACCAAGGCGCCTGTATATCACATAATAAAACAATATTACTAAAAACAATAAAAATTAACCAAGCTTAATAATATTTAAAAATCCGTTATACGCTTGTTTAAAAAGATATGTTTTAAGTGCTCCCTTAAAAGTTTGGACGGTTGGGCAATCTCGTACCTGACGAGGTAGAGAATTCCACAGGGTCGGGGCCATAAAACTAAAAGATCTGGCCCCGGAGGTCTTCAAACGAACCCTGGGAATCTCTAGCAATCCCTCGTCAGTGGATCGGAGAGAGCAGGGGGGACAGTAAGGACGAAGGAGATCTTTCAGGTAGCTAGGTCCCTGATCATGTAGGGCCTTGTAGGTCAGCAAACCGACCTTGAAGGTGATACATCAGCATATTGGCAGCCAATGCAGTCCGCGAAGCACAGGCGTTATATGACTGGTCCTGGAGGAAGCAGTCAATAGTCTGGCTGCCGCGTTCTGCGCTAGCTGCAAGAGGCGAATATCAACCCCCGGCAGCCCAAGATAAAGGGAACTGCAGTAGTCAAGACAAGGAAAGGCACATCAGCTAACTTATGCTGAGTATCCGCCGGGAAGGAGGAGAGCCTCAGCCAAGCCCTGCGGCAAGAGGCAACTGCGGCGGCCATCGAGCGAGCACAAGAATCCCCAATGTCAAGGGCTGTCTGGAGCTGCTGTCTGGCAACAGCACGGCCCTGGTACTGGAACTGCTTGACCGTGGTCTGCATGTCCGCAGTAAAATGTGGGAGGACTTCATCTAGTGACCCGAGAAGGGCATGAGAGAAGTGCGCCATGATGACGTCCGAACTGCCCTGACGAAGGCCCAAGGAGGAGGCCATATAGACTTTCCGCACCGAATGGTCCAAGAGCTTAGACTCCTTATCGGTGGGTCAGTCAGTGTCAGCAGAACTGCCAGTACACGTCTGAACACAGAGGCTGTTACCAGGCTCTCAGCCGAAGGGTGCTCTGTGAACCTCGCAAGGGACCTCATGGGCACCACATACTTGCGGGCCATGCAGGCAGATGGTGCTGGACATGAGGCAGAGCACTGCCATAGTTCAATAGCCAGGCCAACAATGACCTCAGCCACAGGAAAGGCCTCTGTCGGGGTATGCCCTCTCTTGAGGATGTCCGTGAGAGGGTACGCCGCCTTTTTCTGGATGGGTCCCAGGGGCATCCCTGTAGAATCTGAGATGAGATGGAGAATCCCTTGGAAGGAGGAAGAGCCTTCCTCCATCCTTGTGCCAATGGACGACTCATCATCCCTGGGATGAGTGTGGAGCCCGGTGACATCCAGGTCAGAGGAGTTGGGGTACAGCGGCCTGCCGCCTAAATCACCCTCGACCCACCTGGGGTGGTCCGGGGTGACCGTGACCGACAGATGTCAGGGAAGTCCGGTATCTTGTCAGTCCTCTTTTGAAGGAGCCCCTCCCACAGGCTGCTTAGGTGGCGGCTCCACCAGAATCAGTGGAGAGACCGGAATAGGCTAAACTGGAGGACGAGCCAGCCCTGCGGGTGGGGGAACCAAAGGCTTTGGTTCCGAGGGGGTCGGCTTTGGCTTAGGAGGAGAGAGCCAAGTAATGGTCGGGGTAGGTGGCGGCGCCAGCTTCTGCCCGGTCAAAATCAGCTGTTGCCACATAAGGTCCTCGTAGCGCTGGAGTTTCCGTCGGAGCCTCTCCTCATCCGAGGAGGATGAGAACGACCTGTGGCATAGCCTCTTTTTGGAGCACTTATAGCTCTGCCTTGGCCATTAGGCAGAGGGGGGTTCTGGACATCAACCAAGATCGAGCAGGCTGACTCGGTCACTTGGGAGACACCAGAGGAACTGGTCAAACCTGGGGGTCCAGACCGGTTCCTCGATGGGGACACCAGCAGGCTGGGTCTCCTCACTGGGGAATACAAGGACCGGAGTCCTCTCCAGGGAATTGTCGTTACAGCCGGGCGCATAAAGGGTCGAATGGGTCAAAATAATCGCAACCTCATCGGCCGGGGGCGGGCTTGTAGCTGACAATGGCTGACACAGCTTAGCCTAGCTCCTGTATGCACTCAGACTAATCTATAAGGAAATAGTAGTACTGCATGGTTAAAAATACTCTGTGCAACGGAGAATGTTAGTGGAGTTGATGGCTTCAACTAGAGGTAAAAATAAGCAGTTTAAGTTATTGTTCGGGAATACAGAGCAGCCTAACCAGCAATGCCGCAGCCCAGCAGAGGTGGATAAGCCCGCAAACTTATCAATGGCGCAGGATGGAACTACTGAACTCGAGAGGTCCCTGGACGCAATCCCGGCCACACTGGCTCTCATGCAACATAACATGAAAGCTGGATTCTATAATATAACCTCACAAATATCCCATCTTCAATCCATAGTGACTGGACTGTCAGAGACCTCAGCTACCCATACAACCCAAATTGTGGAGCTGGAGAATTGGGTTGACACATTGGAGGATTCACAAGCTGCGGTAACCAATGATAAACAATCATTTAAAAAAAATGGTGGAGGAACTCACTGAAAAGATAGACGACCAGGAGAATAGGTCGCAACGTTCCAACCTTCGAATTATTGGTCTTCCTGAGGGGACCGAGGGTAACGATCCCGAAAGAATGTTACATGCCTGGCTGGTCAAGCATTTGAATCTCCCCCCAAGCCTACAGCACTGTGAAGTGGAGAGCGCGCACAGAGTTGGCCCGAAAGCACCGGACTCTCGTCCAAGGCATTGCCTAATAAAGTATCTTTGATATGTGGATAAAGAAGCCATACTACGTAAAGCTAAGGAGAAGGGCCCAACTGTTATTGGCAATCAAAAAATTTTATACTTCAGAAATATAGCAAACAACTGCAAATGAGGAGGCAGAAGTTTAGCGAAATTAAGAGCCGCCTATATAAAATGGGATGGTCCTTTGCATTACTGTACCCAGCGAAGCTTAAAATTGATCGGCCGGGGAAGGGGGGCACTGCAATTTTTCTCCTGTCCTACAGCGGCGATGAAATGGGTGGAAGGCATTGCTAGAAGTGGCGCTGGAGCGAACTCACCACTGCATCGAGAATTAGAGGAGCGTTGAAGGCATGAATTCTTTGCTCTTTCTCCGCTACTCCACATTGCCTGATGTAAGGTGAGTGGGGTGACTGGTTGGGCCAGAAGTTCCCTAGGAGGTTTGTCTCCTGAGTTTCCTTCCGCTTCCCTGTGGGCCCTAAATCAGACCTTGCATTGTGGTGCTCTGACTTAAGACAGTGACGTGCGCAGTATGAGGCCTGTAACTGAATTGGTGAGCGCCTGCGGAGGTCACATTGTTGCACCTGGGGCTTGGGCCTGATACAGACTGCAATACTGCAAAAGCTGACTTTCTTCTGCTCTCGACCTGGGCTTGGGTTCAGGGTATCGACAAGAGGCAGCAACTTGTGTTATTGGACTAGAGTGTCCCTACGGAACACCTCCAAGTTATTTAATAACTTCATATTGTAATTGCCAGGTTATTGTCATGTTGATCTTGGAGATGAGCGCTATGGGGGGGGGAATGGAGGGAAGGGAACTCCGGAACGGTTGTTCAACTTGTTACATTTGATTATTGTTTGCTGGAGATATTTACTGTTTGCCCTAAGGGTATCTCTAGGAATCTCGATGTTAAGATTGTTAATTCTAGTACTCATAAGTGAATGTGTTGTTTAATGGAGTGTATTACAAATTAGTGTGCTTTATAAAATGTTTGCCACTTGTTTGCAGGGGTTTTTGGGATGGGCCACTCTTGGCCTTAAGGGGGGAGGGAGACTTCTAGTTATGGTTTTATGGGGGTTACAGGACATTGTATGGGGGGAGGGGGGGAAGCTGGAAATGATCCATGGAGTAGAATTCTGAAGGGGACTGACCGATCAGGCTGTACTGGTCTGGTGCCTGCTGGGATACTTGTGGAAGTTCCACAAGTGGGAGTATTGTTGGTTAGAAGGCAGGGGAGGTGGGATGTACAGTATAAAAATGGGACAAGGAACTGTAAGCGGATTGAGAGATTTGCTGCTGGATGGTGTGGGGGGGAATGGGACTTTTAACATCAGGTTATGGCTAATACATTAAAGGTGGCTACTTGGAATGTTACTAGGATGAAGTCAGTTATAAAAAGGAAAAAAATCCTGACAGAGGTTAAAAGAGCTAAGTGACAAGTGGTCTTACTGCAAGAGACACATATGTCTAGGAAGGGGACCTCTAGGACAGAAGTGATTATGGGGGATGGATGATATCGCCAACTTTTCAACTAAGGCTCGAGGTGCTGCAATATGGATACCGAGGGGATACCAAGTTACAGTGGTGGATAGTCAAGTGGACCCATTAGGTAGATACGTCTTGGCCACAATGATGCTCCCAGGAAATGGCACTTTTAATCTGGGCTCAATATATGCTCCAAATGTTGATGGCCCTCAGTTTTTTCAGAAACTCTCTCTAGAACTAGTCGTATGTCCAGGCCCGTGGGTAACGGGGGGAGATTTTAATTGTGTACAGGATGTTATTCTGGATAGGTCTAACCATACCCCTGCCAAGATCTCTAAAAATACTAGAGCCCTGGGGGTACTGGAGAGAGAGGTGGGCCTGATTGATGCATGGCATCACCTATTTCCATCTGGCAGAGATTATAGTTTTTACTCCAACGCTCACAAATCTTATGCCTGGATAGATAGAATATTGGTTAGTCCAGCTCTTTTACTGCATCTCCAAGGCGCCAGTTACTCACCCATCTTAATCTCAGACCATGCGTCACTGACAGTGGACTTATCCATGGGAAATGTAGCTACTGGGAATAGGCCATGGAAGTTGGACCCATTGCTGTTGAAAGATCAGGCATATGTGAGGTATATAAACACCTGCATTAAAGAATTCCTCACATTTAACAGGAAAGGGGATACCTCCAATATAACTAGATGGGAGGCGTTAAAAGCCTATATACGTGGCAAAACTATTTCCTATACAGCACATAAGGCCCGGAACACGGCTAGAGAGGAGGAGGTGTTAAGGTCACAGAAACCACTGAGCAAGCGCACAGAGTGAACAAACCCTAACCAAACTTTATATGATTCATTGCAGAAGTTGAAATGGCAATATAATACTGTGTGTGGGGCCCGACTGGAAAGAGCAATCTTACTCTCTCAGGCTGGTCAGTACTATGATGGGGATCGTGCAGGGAAGCTATTAGCCTGGCAACTATGAAGGAAAGATGGTGAAAGGGCAGTAAGTCAGATACACAACTCAGCTGATGTCCTAGTGAACAACCCTGATGAGGTGGGACAGGCTTTTGGTGATTATTATAGACAGCTGCATACTTCTGAGGTTTCCCCCTCCCCAGAGCAAATACATGTATTCCTGAATAAGGCATACATGAGATCTCTCTTGGTGCACCAGGGTGAAGTACTGGAGGCTCCAATATCTCTCAGGCAGAAATTAGTCTAGCTATTAAAAACCTCAGGGTTGGGAAAGCTCTGAGGCCCGATGGTTTGCCAGTTGACCTTTTTAAATGTTGCCATGACTTATTATTGGAGCCTTTAAGTGATATGCTGCTTGAGAGTCTGGCTCTTGGAAGGCTGCTCCCCTCCACCCGTTCTGCCAATATAACTGTACTCCCAAAACCGGGCAAGGACCCATCCTGGTGCGCCTCTTATAGGCCTATTTCACTGTTAACTGCAGACTATAAGGTTCTGGCTAAGGCCTTGGCTTCCAGACTCGACCCCTTATTGCCTGAGATTATGCACCACGATCAAACTGGGTTTGTTAAAGGTCGGCAGGGGAAGTATAATATTCGGAGAACTTTAAATGTTGCTCATTACTGGGATCAATGTAAAAATAAACATGGGGCCGCCATCTTAGCATTAGACGCTGGGAAGACGTTCGATAGGGTGGAGTGGGGGATTAAGTAATCTGGAATTTGGCCCACAGTTCATTTCTTGGATCAGAACCTTATATACCGAGCCTACAGCACAAGGAATAGTTAATGGATTTCTGACCCCAAAATTTGCTCTGGGTAGAGGGACGAGACAGGGCTGCCCCCTTTCACCCTTATTATATATACCGTCATTGGAGCCGCTAGCAGGGGCAATCCAGGACAGTGCAGATATTAGAGGCTTTTGAATTAATGACAATGAGCACAAGCTAGCTATGTATGCTGATGACCTCCTCCTGTACCTCCAGAATCCCACTGAAGACCTCCTTAGGGTCCATGAGATCCTACAGGAATATGGATCAATATCGGGCCACAAGATCAATTGGTCAAAAAGCGAGGTATTGCCAATCGGCACACTAGGTAGGCAGCATCTGATTCAGCATATAAATGGTCTGCAGCTGGTCACCAACATAAAATATCTCGGAATATACATCTCTGGCTGGATCCATGCCATTTATGGTTTGAATTTTAGATCCTTGTTAGGGGTAATAGCTGCAGATTGTGAGAGACGGGCTACACTGCCACTTTCACTGATGGGGAGAGTGGGGGTAATAAATATGATGGTCTTGCCCAGGCTATTATATTTGTATCAGTCCCTTCCGGTTAAACTCCCAAAAATTCATTTTAAAAAAGTTGATGCTGTTATACACAGATTTATTTGGTGGGGGAGATCAGCCAAGGTCCCAAAGACAATTCTTCAACTGCCGCAGAAAGGGGGGGCTCGGCCTACCAAATTTTAAGCACTACTATGTTGCAGCCCAGCTTGCTGCTCTGCCCAGGGGATTGCAGGGAGATGATACGGAGATGATACGGGGTGGTATGTAATCGAAGAATCAGGTTGTAACCGGCAGATTAAAGGTGGATTTCTGGCAGAGGTGCTGTGGCTGGGAATGATACCGAACACCCTAATCCTTTCATGTCCACGACCATAGATGCATGGTATAATGTGCACCAATTAATCGTGAGGAAGACTGCCCCTACTAAAACTACCCTTATACTGGAAGTGGTGAAGCTTAAGACAACCCTTATGGTTTCTATGATTCGGAAGTTAAAGAAGTGGGAGCGTAAAGGGCTTAAGTGGATGACTCAATTGTATGAAGGAGAACACTTAGTTTTACCTATCTTAGTACTACGTGGAATATACCTAAGGGGAATTTTTTCATATTTCTCCAGCTTAGGAATTTATTCGGCCACACCTTGACCCCTGGGGACGGATGGGCTCCCCCCTCCCCATTCGAGGAGGGCCTTTTCTCTCCACAACCTTGCACAGGGTTGATGGCAACATTCAATCGTACTCTTAGGGGAGGAGAGTGGGCTGCTCTTACAAAAATTATTGGCAAGTGGAGAACGGATATAGGGGAAGTGGTCAGTGAGCACCTTTGGAAAAGGGGGAGTAAGCATTTGATGGTGTGCTCTAGGAGCAACAAGCTGCGGCAAATGCAGTTTAATTTCCTACACCAAGCCTATTTTACCCCAGCAAGACTACATAAAATGGATCCCTTAAAACCTGAAATATGCCCTAAGTGCAAAGCTCCCCAGACGGACTTTTTACATCTGACCTTAGTATGTCCTAGAGTGCCCCCCTTTTGGAGTGGAATGCATGAGATAACGACTCGTGTTTTGAATTATACACTACCGGCCACGCCTGTTGAACTTCTCTTGGGGGCTGACCCTGACCATCATGGGAAGGAAAATCTCGGTGCACTCTGGTCTCTAGCCTTAGTTAACACCAGAAAGACAACTGCAAAACACTGGATGGCGGGCTCCCCCCCCCCCCCAGTATCCAGCAATGGGCTGACAACCTTAAGCAATGCATGAAAGTTGAAAGAGCTCAAGTTAACGCTCTGGGGAAGGGGGAGATCTTCTTAATGCTATTGAAGCGGACCTCTTTCCACTATGAAGAAGCCACCCTCATATTAATGTAAAATCAGAGCAGGACAGTAGAGCACAGTAATCCCTGTCTATCCCAATCTTTGCACTGAATGTAAGCTTGCTGATCCTTTTAACTAATTAGGTTGACTGACTAGATATTAGTCCCCATTGTTGTTTTAACATTTCAGGTGTGTAGCTTATTATATGATAAATAGACTGCTGTAACGATGCGTACTATTCCCACAGTGTCCTACAGTAATACATTATAGTGTTGCATTATGATACTATGTTATGTTTGCGAAGTGTAAATCTGTTGGTATGTAATGCTAGATACTATGTACCGCTTTCCCAAGTCTCAATAAAAATTATATTAAAAAAAAAAAAATTTAACCTCATCGGCCACCTACTCAGTCGTCTGGCCAGACGGAAGGTCCGTGAAGCCTGCGGCCGAGGACGCGATCTCGACCGAGGTGGAGACCCCATGCTCCTGGGACCGAGACCTCTCTCGGTCCCAAGAGTGCCTTCGCTTAGACGAAGACGAACTGGGTTCTTTATCCCTCTTGCGAGAGCGGGAGGAGTGCAAGCCTGCAGACACCTCACCCCGGGTGAGGAGAGACTGGCACAACTCCTTAAAAGAACCTGTGAAGGTGAAGCCTAGGTTGGGTGGAATGAAGAAGCTTCGAAGTGCGGGCGGCTTCTTCAAATGCCTTCATGTGTTCCAGCTGCTCGGCGGAACCCACGGCTGTGGAAGCCGCCCACCTAGCCTCCTTAGAAGTCACCAGAGGATTCCTTTTCTCTGGTCTCCCCAACTTCAATCGTGCCAGGCAGTCGTCCAGAAAGTTGAGATGGAAGGCCGAGCAATAACTGCAGGATGAGGTGTCGTGGCCGACGCCTAGACAGCAGACGCACGTGAGATGGGGATCGGCGCGCGACATCTTCTGGCCGCAAGGACACCGGTGAAACCCTGGAGAAGATTTCTCTTCCATGATAAAGGACGCAAAAGCGCGATCGCTAACTCGAATGAGTTTTAATTTCGGTAAAACCGAAGATTTGAAAGCCAGGGCCTACGAAATGCGTGAGCATGAGGGAGGCAACCTGTATCTTCCAGCGGAAAGGAAGATCTGGCGTCATGGAGCGGAGCCGAGGTATATACCACCCGGGTGGGTGGGAGGAACCAGCTTGAAGACTTCCGTCAAGCTTTAAAGAGGAAAGTGACATGCCAAACAGTGTGGATGAACAACATATCCATGATCCTAGAAACTTATTTTCCTTTTTTTTCCTTTCTTTAGTCTTGTGATGAGTGGCTAAGCTCTGCCACTGCACTGCTGCTTACTCAGAGAAAGAGAGAGAACAAAGGATTGAGCTACACTACTGAACACTCTGGCCTCCCCCACCCCCAAAATCACACTGGATTGGAGCATTTGGTGCCGAGGTAACTGGCAGCCAATCAGGAGAGAGCTTGATCCCCTTTCAAAGTTAGGAACTCTTTCTGAACACGCTCCTTCCCACTGCTGTTGTGCCCCTCCCCCGAACCACACTCCCTTCTTTTTCTTTTATCTTTTCATCTAGCTGGTCCTGCTTCCTGCTGACACCGTCCTAGTCATATCAGACCCAGCCAACAGACCTTATACAACATGGTCTGACTGGAGCCGGCTATGAGGACTGCCTGCCCCCCAGAGGCCATTTTATTTTTATAGATGTATTTTATTTATGCATACATCCTTCTGGGCTTTGCTGCTGTCTACTTATATCCTCTCCTTGCTTGTTTCTGCCCCCCAGTTCAAATAACAAAAGGGCACTAGCCACCCACTAGCCTTCACTAGCCACTTAGCTAATAAATAAAATACTGGCTACTCGGCCACCACTGGGGCAAAGGGGTTTTAGCTGAGCCCCTTCAGCCAATCCTCTTCCTTTTCTTTATAGGTGTGACCGACGACCTGTCCCCAGGACTACCCCTTGGCACCCTGCACTCAGGTAAGTCCCTTTATTTTGCATTATATTTGGTGGGTTGACTGTAACGGGGTGGTCACGCCCATCACATTCCCCCCCCACCCCCCAAGCATCAACAAATCTGACAAGACTGCCAACTGGCAGGCTTAAACACTAAAGTGGCAACTCATTACTATACAGCTCATTACTATATACAGTGAACATTTTACTATTTACAAACTAACATTCAGTTTTCATGGCATGACAGTTTTAGCACAATGATTAGAGCTGCTACTTTTCCCCCATGGTTCCCCAGTTGTGCAGAGCTCTATAGTTCACTGGTACCCTTGGTCTAAGCCTATTCTTCCCTGAGTCCCTACTGTTTTAATTCTCCTCCTCACCAGTTGAAGGAGCGTGAGACAAATTGTCTCTCCCCCAAATTCAGTGTTAGGCTGTGTGTGTCCTATCCTATCCCTGAACTTCTTAACGTTTGAGATGTGGTGTACCCCCTTGCTTCATTCAGTGGCAGGTTCCACCAGTCCATGCGTAATGTCTTGGAAATAATGTAGGGCCCTTCCCATGGTCAAGCTAGCTTTGTACAGAAGCCATCTTCCTTGCGGGATTGCATGTGTTGTTTCAAGAGCACCATGTCCCCCATTTCAAAAGTGACACACTTTATTTTCTGATCATAGTACTTTTCCTGGTGGACATGATTCAGTATTTGAGTATGTCTCTTCTGTTCTGTCATTACCTCAGGGATCTGCAGAACTTCCTGGAGTCTAGACTTTTTTTTCCATGGTCTCAGCATCTCCTCCCTCCTTGGCAGCACTGCAGATTAGTGAAGCTGCATCACATAAGATTTGCACTGGTTCTAGCTGTAAGATGGTGGTAACCTGTTCAGTAGTTCCTTCTTCATGTGACTGCCGTAAGGATGGTTCAAGAACTGTTTTTTTTTTTTTCCTGAGGTTAGGGCTGCTGAACCCTGTGGTGTGGATACACTCTTGCTGCAAACATTGATTGTTAGTTTCAGGTCTTGGACAACATCTATACCCAGTATCATGTCTGCCACTGAATGATCAAAGATAAGGGTGTGGCCCTGCCACTCCCCCCCTCCCCCCACCGACTGCTCCAATTTCTACCTCACCATGTCCCCATGAATGACAGGCCTCTTCTGAAGTGAGCCTGACTTACACCTCTGTTTCCTTTTGGTACCAGGTCCACACCGCCAGGTAATTCTTCCTTGCTTTCCATGAGACAATGGTGTGGGTTACTCCTGTGTCAACCAGACCTCGCACTGGACTCCCTGCCAGAGTAATTGTGAGGTATAACAACTGTGCCCTCCTCTCTTCCTTTGGACCTGCTGCTTCCCTGGTGACTTGCAGTTTCCTGTGGACTTGCACTGGTAGCAGAGTTGGGTCCCTCCACTGGACTGGTAACATTCATAACGTTAGCTGTTGATGATTGCTGAGGACAGCTGTAACTGAGGTGACCTGGACTGTCACACTTGAAACACCTATTTTCTCCTGATGCTGGTGCTGCTCTCCACCCTTGGTTTGGCTTTGGCTGCTTGGTCTGACTACTCCACCCGTCCTCTGATAATCTGTGCGGAGGTCCCATTAGTGGGGCCTGACTGTCGAAAAGCTCAAACCTGGGTGGGTTCCAGTACCATTTCAGGTCATCTGCCAGTGCTTGGGCCTTTTGAACCAGGTCCTCAATAGTCAGGGGTTTGGTGCACACAAAATAGTTTTGTAGTTCAGGTTCTAAGGTGCTTGTGATGAACTCCATTCCTTCCTCCTCTTGTGCTCCAGAGTACAGACGTCGGTACACCTTCCATTTGTCCAGGATAAAGTTGTTAAGTTTATCTCTTGGCTGTTTGGAGCCAATCCAGTTCCCTTCTGAGATGCTGCCTGTTATGGATTCTGTCAAAATATTCTAAGAGCAGCTTGCACTGCCTTCAATTCTGAATTGGAGTGCTCTTTTACCGCCAACACTTGCTGACATGTCTTTGCAAGGCACCCTCCCAGTGCTGTAGCGAGGTCTCTTCAGGGATATTAGCTTGCCTGAGTACTCACTCAAATCCTCTCAAAAAGTGTCTGGGGTCCTCTTTTGAGTCACCTGCAAAAGTAGGTAAATTATTTCCCATCCACTGTGTGAAGAGAGGGACAATGGGTGGTGTAGTATTGTCTGCCACTGTCTATATTCACTTCAAATACGGTCAGCATACTCCTGTTCTGCCTCTCTCCATCTTCCTGGAGTAGACGTCGGATATGAGTCCCATGTCCTCTGTACTTGTGGTTTTCTAGCTCTTCCTGTGTTCCCCATTGCTACACTCAGGTGTTCCACACTGGAGACATGCTTGGTCAGCATGCTTTCCAGCCTATCCATTCTCTCTCCAACTTGTCTGCCTTCTTCTTGGCTCTCTGTTGCACTTGGTTTTGCTCAACCACAACCTCTTCCAGCTGGTGTAGCCTGCATCTGCAGGGGACCTCTACTGGCATCCAACCCAGACATGTTCCCCCATGGCGCAAAGGAATTGTTGGAGCCCACCTGATCCACAGTACACTACACCACTGATCTCCGGCTGCATTCCCCTTCTGCCTAAAACCCTCACTCGGCTCACACATGTCTAAGGAACCCTGAGCCACTGAGTTCTGAATACGTCAGAAACAATGTCTGTAGTATTTTTACAAATGATATTTCTGCCTTTTCCCATTAGCACTTTTTTTTTTTAAATTTAAAATGCCCACACTTTTTGACTAAACCTGCTTTTACAACTTTAAAAGGTCTGCCTCACATTGGACGCCAATTGTAACACCCACCTGCGCACTGCTTTCACCTACCTGGGTGAGAGAATCCGGCTAGCTGCAAGGAAGGTTAATCACATGACTGACAGATATTAATTTGGGGTATGACTCTCTTACTATAACAACAGTGCTAACAGATATTACCACAGAGGCAGAAATCTCAAATTAGAGCCAATGTATTTAGCAATCTGTGATTGACTTCTTCTTTCATTTCAGCAATGGCTCTATAGTTACTAAAAATAATGGCTGCGCAGACTAAGCTGTAAAATAACATTTGCACAAAAAAATGAATATCAGTTTTTTTCCTCTGACAAAAAATCTAGAATTTGTTGCAACACACATTTTTCACCCCACCCCCAAGATAAACAGTAAAATGTCCCAAAATCATTTCAAGTCTCTTTTAGAACTCACAGTCTGCGATACCTCAACCCAAATGGGTGTCCTCTTCGGACCTCTGTCGAACAGGTGAACCCTCCCTACAAACTTTAATTAGAAAATAAACTCTTTGCCGGTTTTGTCTGTACTGAAAACTTTGCTTCTGCTCCTCTTTCTTTGCTTGGTCTGTCAGGACCCAAAACTTCTGGAACTCAATTACTTTAACTGACTTTCCTAGCTAGAAAACTTTTCTTTTACCTTGGCAATGATAGCCTCTTAGCTAAGTAGCCTATACTTTAAAACTTAGTTTCCCCTTTTTTCCTTTCTTTACTCTTGTGATGACTGCTAAGCTCTGCCATTGCACTGCTGCTTACTCAGAGACAGAGAGAGAGAGAAGAAAAAATTACTCACCTTAGTAATGTTGTTTCTTCTAATGGAGTCTTGCTGTATTCTGACATATGCAGTGATGTCCAACCTTTGAACTGCCCCGGAGATGAAAGAGTTAACTTTCCATGCCAGGCTTGGAACGCTAAGCTCGAGCTAGGTTGAAACTCTGTCTGTTGCTGTTTGAACTCAAACCGTCAGATCTTTACGAACTATACTCACTGGGTGTCCTGTGTGGAAACTGTAAACTTACACTAGCCAAGTGGCTACTAAATATAATAAAAAGATTTTTTGGTCCCAAAGCAAAGACTCAAGTCAGGAAACCCAAAAAATAAAACAAGACACAACACCCACACACCCAAACTAAGGGGGTGAGAAAAAAGGGGGGCACCTCCCAAGTGCCAATACTGCTGCTGCCCACCCACATCCCAAAAACCCAGGTTCTGAGAGGGAAGGTAGGGAGGTCAGAATACAGCAAGACTCCATTAGAAGAAACAACATTACTAAGGGGAGTAATTTTTTCTTCAAACAACATGAAGTCTTGCTGTATTCTGACATATGTAGACTACCAAGCAGTACCTCCATGGAGGAGGGACAGAACCTACTTCGGAAATAGGCTCTGAAGCACTGCTGTGCCAAACCGAGCATCACTCCTAGCCTGGATATCCAGAGAGTAATGCTTGGTAAAAGTATGTACTGTTTTCCAGGTGGCTGTTTGACAAATCTCTAAGATAGGAATAACCCTGGCAGCAGCCAGGGAAGCAGCTGTACCTCTGGTAGAGTGAGCCCTCAGGCCTGAGGGTGGGATCCTACCTAATTTTTCATAGCAAAATTGAATGCAAGAGACAGTCCACCTGGCAATAGATCTCTTAGTGGCAGGTTTTCCCTTACCAACCTCACCATAAGTGAGGAACAGTTGGAGGGAGTCAAACCTATGACCCTTGGTGCGCTCTATGTAGTAGCTAAGGGCCCTTTTCACATCCAACTGTGCAGCCTCCTCTCCCCAGAGGAGGAATGGTCAGTGAAGAAAACAGGAAGAGACACAGACTGGTTAAGGTGGAAATCTGAAACCACTTAAGGCAAAAACTTCCTATTAGTCCTGAGGACCACTTTATCTCTATGGAAAGAGATAAAATCAGGCTCCACTGACAGGGCCTGTAACTCACTTATGCGTCTGGCAGAAGTGATGCCCACCAAGAAAACAGTTTTCCAAGTCAAGTACTTAAGCTCTGCTGAGGACAAAGGCTCAAAAGGGGGTTGCATAAGCTGAGCAATGCAAACATTAAGGTCCCAAGCAGGGGCAGGGTCCCTGAAGGGAGGACTGGTATGCAGCAATCCCTTGAAAAATTTACAAAATACAGGATGAGCTGAAAGGGAAGAATGCTTGGCTGCTGACAGGAAGGCAGAGACAGCTGCCAGATGCACTCTTAGTGTAGCTGGTCCAAGTCCCAAGCTATTGAGATGAACCATATAGTCGAGGACTGTGGGAAGGCCAGCAGACTCTGGAGAAATATGCTTCTCAGAGCACCATATAATAAATCTTTTCCACTTGGAATTGTAAGTGTTTCTGGTGGAAGGCTTTCGAGAAGCCTTTAAGATATCCAGAACACCTTGAGAGAGATGCAAATCAGCAAACTCTAACTCTTCAAGAGCCAGGACTTGAGATTGAGAGATTTGAGATTCGGATACCAAACCCTCCCCTGAGCACAGGATAACAGGTTGTAATTCCTGGGAAGGGACAAGGGAAGGAGGGCTGCTAAGGACAACAACAGAGGGTACCAGGGCTGTCTGGCCCAGTCTGGAGCAATCAGAATCACCTTGCAGGGTTGAGACCTGATTTTGACTAACACCTTGAACAGGAGAGGGAAGGGGGGAAAAACATACGGGAACTTCCCTTCCCAATTGAGAACTAGGGCATCCAGGGGGACTGAGCCCAACACTGGGGGCCTGCAGTAAAAGAGAGGAAGTTGGGGATTGTCTGGGGCTGCAAAAAGATCTATCTGTGGGGTGCCCCATCTGGAGAAGATCACCTTCAAAATCAGGGGATCCAGGGACCATTCGTGATGGCCCAGAGATATCCTGCTGAGAGCATCTGCCAGGACATTGTCCTTCCCTGGGAGGTGCACTGCTGTAAGAGAGGTGTTCAGGGAATAAGCCAGAGACCACAACTTCATTGCCTCTGTGCACAAGGCCGTAGACCAAGTGCCCCCTTGCTTGTTGATATACTACACTGTGGTGGTATTGTCTGTCCTGATCTGAACTACTTTGTTCTGAACAGACATGGAAAAAGCTTGAAGTGCTAGAAACACTGCTCTGAGTTCTAATAGACTGATGTGAAGCAGAGATTCCTGAGGTGACCACAACCCTTGGGTGGCCAGGTCCCCCAAGCGGGCTCCCCATCCCAAGAGGGAGGCATCTGTAGTAAGGATTAGAAAATGAGACTGAGTGACAAAGAGAACTCCCTATCTTAGGTTGTCCTGATCCTGCCACCATTGCAACGCCTGAATCAGGGTTCGAGTCACTGGGATTAGTTTGGTCAGAGGATCCTTTTTCTGAGACCAGAAGGCTCTCAAGTGGAACTGAATGTCCCTCATCTGAAATCTTGCTCCCTGAACCACTGCTGTAGAGGCAGCCATGTGTCCCAGGAGCTGCAGAAAATGTCTTGCTGGTTGAGACACCTGAAGGGTGAATGAAGAGGCCAGTGAGATAAGGGTCCTTGCCCTGTCCAGGGGAAGGAAGGCTCTTGCCTTTAATGTATCCAGCTCTGCCCCTATGAAGGTGAGGAGCTGCACAGGCTCTAGAACTGACTTTGAAAGATTCAGAAGGAAACCTAGAGAAATGAGCAGTTGCTGAGTTATCTGTAGGCTTGGTAGAAAGGCCTATGAAAAGGCCTGCCACTGCCCCTGGAATGCTGCCTCTGGGGAGTGGCTTGCCTTTCCTTGGCCTGAGCACTCCTATAGGTGATCCTGTATTCATCCATTTTCTTTTATGTAGTTCTCGGTTTGCTCCCCAAACAGAGAATTACCCACAACAGGAAAATCCATGGCCTTAGTCTGGGTATCCTGAGACAGGCTAGTACATCTGAGCCAAGCCATCCTGACAGGGCACAGATGTAGCCATGACTCTAGATGAAACATCATTGGAGTCCACTGCAGCATGGAATTGCACCTGGATGCCTCAATACCATCCGGCAGCCACCTGCTCCAGCTCCTTAGCAAGCTGGCCAGGGACCTGTTTAGCCAGAGCCATTACAGTGTCCCATCTAGATTTCTGATATCTAGCTGTATAGGCCATATAATTAGCCTGCCTGAGTCCCAAAGATGCTGCCATGTACTGTTTCTTTGCCATGGCATCAATCCTCCTGGAGTCCTTATCTGGGGGGTGTGAAGCCAAGGGTAAATTTGCCTTATCACAGGCAGCAGCCTGCACTACCCCAACATGGCTGCATTGCTGGGTAAGGAACTCTGTATCTGAGCCTGAGAGAGTATACTTCTTGTCCATTCTCTTGTCCACAGGAGGTATAGAATTAGGAGTCTTTAAAATTTTTATTGTCTGTTTCCCAAAGGACATATGAAGGGGAACAGACAGCCTCCTGGACTCTGGGATATCCATCATCTCAACATAGTCAGGCTCCTCCTGATCATCTACAGCTTCTTCCATAGGAAGCTGAAGAGTTTCAGCCACTTTTTTGTAGAACATAAAATGGGAAGGGGACTCAGAAAGCCTAGGAGGAGAAACCCCTGAAGGTCTGTCTGGGGAGATGTCCGGGTCAATGGGCACATCCAGATTTTCGTAATCACCATCACTATCCTCATACTCTCCTTCCTCCTCCTCCGGTTCATAAAAACCTTCTAAATTATAATCTGGAACTGGGGGAACCGACCGAACCGAGCCCCTACTCGATGGTGCCGGTTCGGTCGGAACTGGGGTTAGCGATTGAACACTCCTTATCGCTTTGGCTATTTCATCAGCGGTCGGAGAAAGAAGTTGTGGATCCGCACCGGCTGATTTATCCCTTCTTTTTCTTTTAACCGGAACCGACTCCTCAGAGTCGGTTCTCCTTTTGCCCGAAGAAGTTTTGCCCTGGTCAGAGGGCACTCCTTCTGGTCTGTTGAACTAAACCGGCTGGCCATCCAGGTCAGCGGACTTTTGGCCTCCCTTTCCCTGAGCCTACCAACTCTCTTTTCCAGGGTAGCTGCAGGAAAATTCTTGCAAATCTGGCAGTCTGAATCGAGATGGTCAAACCCCAGACAATAGACACAGGTGGTGTGGGGGTCAGCCTTAGCAAAGGCTTCCCCACACACACTACAGTGCTGAAACCCAGTGGGCCCGGTTTTTCTTTTGGGTTTCTCAGACATGGCCAGTCCTATCCAAACTTACCCTTTTTTCGGCAATCCGCCAGGCAAGACACCCTTATCGGTTCCTGACCGTGTTATGGGTCGTGGAAAAAACCGTAATGAAATCCGTTTTTTCAGAACCGATAAGGACTGGTTACCACACTCTAAAAGTAGAATAAACTTTTTTGAACAAACCTGATCGATTCAAACCGAACCGATCCCATGTTTACAAGTTCCACACAGAAGAAACAAAAAATAAACCTATCTAGTACTCACGATACCACAGACAGAGACTGAACCAACAGGTTAAACGGATTAAATTCGGTTGAAACCGAGGAAAAACTACACTTTAACCGACTAAATTGAACCGAGCAAAGGAGAAATCTCCGGCTCGACTGTTCAGTGAGGCGGAGTAAAGAATCTGGCGGTTTGAGTTCAAACAACAACAGACAGAGTCTCAACCGAGCTCGAGCTCAGCATTCCATGCCTTGCATGGAAAGTTAACTCTTTCCTCTCCGGGGCAGTTCAAAGGTTGGACATCACTGCATATGTCAGAATACAGCAAGACTTCATGTTGTTTGAAACACCATATCCTAGGTTTTGCCAGTTATTTTCTCTGGTCCCTGCCTGCTTATTCTTATGTACTGGTCACAGTGTATAAAGTCTGGAGAACACTTCGGAGCGAAGGAGAATGCGGACAGGACTGGATTCACATCCAAGGCCTCCGTGGTTTGCACCTCCTTCAGCTGCAATGTCCTACAAACCTCAGTTTTAAGACAGGACAGAGACTGCACTGAACAGGAAAGGGACTGTAATTGTCCTCCTTAGCTCTGTCCACTCCCTTTCCTCCTCTTCATCAGGAGTCATCCTCGTTGTCAAGTAACACTTTTGGGTCAGGATTTTCCACAAGAGCCTTGTATCCTCCCCCTGACCCTCTGCATGTTCAAGGTCAGGGTCTGCCTGCAGATCTAAGCAGATTTGTCCTGCTCTGCTGCACCCGGACGTGCCTGTGTGGCACCCCCACCCCAACCTGAAGGGCCCGGCTTGGGTTCGGGTGTGTCGAAAAGGATGTCCTGCAAAATATCAGGGCTCAAAAGCTCACCTAAGACTAACAGCAAACATTTACGCAATTCTGCTTCACCACTGCCAGCCAGTACACCAGATGCAGCCCCCCAGCTAGGGGTTCTGGCTGGGGGGAACCATGATAGCCATATTACCTTGAGTAACACAATGGGGGCAATAGAAACCCAGCAGAGAGGGCTATTTTACCCTTCTGCAGGTCTAACATCTTTTAAAAACTAGAGGTCTCCGATAAGCCATGGTGCCAAGGTTTCTGTATCAGAAAAAACAGCCCGGAATACATCAGAAGGAGCTGTTTGGGTTTTTATTTTTTATATAAAAGGAATACTGCTCTGGTTCCTTCCCCCCTGCTGTGGAGGAAAGTTGTAAAGAAAACCAACAGACAACTGAAAACTTAAGCTAGATGACAGACAGGGCAAGAATAGACATAACTGTCATACATTAGTGTTCCTGCCAGCCTAAAGAAAAGACAGACTGTAGTAGGAACGATAGTGGCCAAAAAACAGCAGAGCCAAGCTCTGGAAAGACAGTTGCCGTATCTACTGTTTGAGAACACTGACGCATTCGTATGAGTGCATGTGCGTGCATCCAAACTAAAGGCACGAAAAATGATAGTGCTACGGCATGGGAAAGTCGACTGAAGTGAAAAGACATGCAAGTCGGACAGGCTCTCAGTAATGGCAGGAGTCTGTGTGGCTCAGTAGAGCCATTAGAAAACAAACCAGCACCCAAAAGAAAAAATTACTCACCTTAGTAATGTTGTTTCTTCTAATGGAGTCTTGCTATATTATAGACATTAGCAGTTTGATCCAGCTCTAGAACTGCCCCGGAGTGAAATGGTTAAAACCATTCCAAAATAGAATTTTGGCACGAGAGCAGCTCTATCTGTGTCATTTCAAACTTGAACTGTCAGATCTTTACGAGCCAAACTCACTAAGGTCTGTGTGGAAGCTGTAACCTACACTAGACAAATGGCTACCTAAATAATAACAACCATTGATGGTCCCAACACCCAAGACTCAAGTCAGGGACCAGAAATACTAACACCATTCTAATAATACGAAAATGGAACATAAGTATAATAAAACACACACACGCCATACACATACACACCCCAAAGTCCCAAAGGGGACAAAATGCTAACAGGACATAAGTAGTGCCCACACTAAGTTGCCCGCACCCACCAAGTAGAGGTTCTGAGAGGGGGCAGGTTGGAGGTCTATAATATAGCAAGACTCCATTAGAAGAAATAACATTACTAAGGTGAGTAATTTTTCTTCAAACAACATGAAGTCTTGCTATATTATAGACATTAGCAGAATACACAGCAGTACCTCCATGGAGGAGGGGCAGAACCTACTTAGGAATAGGCTCTGAAGAACAGCTGTGCCAAACCGAAACATCTCTCCTGGCCTGACATCCAGGGAGCAATGCTTGGTAAAAGTGTGTACCGTTTTCCAAGTAGCAGCCTGGCAAATCTCTAATAAAGGGATATCTCTGGCAGCAGCTAGAGACGCAGCTGTACCCCTGGTAGAATGAGCCCTCAAACCGGGGCTCTGCCCACTTTCTGATAACAAAATTGGATACAAGAGATAATCCATCTGGCTACTGATCTCTTAGTGGCAGGTTTGCCTTTCCCAACTTCACCATAGGTAAGGAAAAGTTGGAGGGATTCGAACCTGTGACCTTTGGTACGCTCTATATAATAACTAAGAGCTCTCAACATCCAGGCTGTGCAACCTCCTCTCACCCGAAGAGGAGTGATCAGTGAAAAATACTGGAAGGGAGATAGATTGATTAAGATGGAAATCTGAAACCACCTTAGGCAAAAACTTCCTATTAGTCCTAAGGACTACCTTATCCCTGTGGAAAGAAATAAAGTCAGTCTCCACTGACAAGGCTTGCACCACTTATGCGCCTGGCAGAAGTGATAGCCACTAGAAAAACAGTTTTCCAAGTTAGGTACTTAAGCTCTGCAGAAGACAGAGGTTCAAAGGGGTTGCATTAACTGGGCAATGCAAACATTAAGGTCCCAAGCAGGGGCGGTTCCTAAAGGAGGATTAGTAAGGAGTAATCCCTTAAAAAACTTGGAAAACACAGGATGAGAGGAAAGAGGGATGACTTTCCTGCTGATACACAAAAGCAGACACAGCTGCCAAATGAACTCTCAGGGTAGCTGGTCTGAGACCCAAGGAATTAAGATGTACCATGTAATCTAACAAAATGGGCAATTCAGCAGATTCTGGGGAAATATTTTTCCCAGCACACCAAATGGAAAACCTTTTCCATTTAGAACTATAAGTAGCCCTAGTGGAAGGCTTTCTGGAAGCCATTAGGATCTCAAGAACACCCTGAGAGAGGTGTAAATCAGCAAACTCTAACTCCTCAAGAGCCAGGCCTTGAGGTTGAGGGATTTGAGGTCCGGATACCAAACCCTTCCCTGGGCACAAGTCAACAGGTTGTGATTCCTGGGGAGGCACAGGGGAAGATGGACTGTCAGAGACAGAAGGAGTGGGTACCAGGGCTGCCTGGCCCAATCCGGGGCAATCAGAATCACCCTGCAAGGCTGAGATCTGATTTTGACTAGTACTTTGAATAGAGAGGAAAGGGGGAAGCATAGAGGAACTTCCTCCCAATCCAGAAGAAGGGCATCCAGGGAACTGAGCCCAGCACTGGAGGCCTGCAACAGAACAGAGAAGTTTGTGATTGTCTGGGGCTGCAAAAGATCTATCTGAGGGATGCCCCACCTGGCAAAAACTATCCCCAGCACTTGAGGATCCAGGGACCATTCGTGATGGCCCTGGGAAATCCTGCTGAGGGCATCCGCTAGGACATTGTCCTTCCCTGGAAGATGAACTGCTATGAGGGAAGTGTTCAGGGAATAGGCCAGAGACCACAACTTCATTGCCTCGGTGCACAAGGCCGAAGACCGAGT
The DNA here is from genome assembly GCA_016271365.2 of Neoceratodus forsteri. Taxonomy (NCBI): domain Eukaryota; kingdom Metazoa; phylum Chordata; order Ceratodontiformes; family Ceratodontidae; genus Neoceratodus; species Neoceratodus forsteri. Next base: position 1,009,608,259 of record CM028129.1, on the reverse strand, counting down.
GCCCCCCTGTTTGTTGATGTACCACATTGTTGTGGTGTTGTCTGTTCTGACTTGTATCACCTTGTCGTGGACAGATGCAGAAAAAGCTTGAAGAGCTAAAAGACAGCTCTGAGTTCCAGCAAATTGATGTGGAGCAGAGATTCCTGGGGGACCAAACTCCTGAGTGGAAAGGTCGCCATGTGGGCTCCCAACCCAGAAGGGAAGCACCTGTAGTGAGAGTCAAGTCGTGAAGGGAAATGAAGGGGACCCCCGCTCTAATTGCTCTGATCCTGCCACCACTGGAGAGCTAGGATCAAGGTTTGAGTCACTGGGACCAACTTGGAAGAGGGGTCTTCTCTGAGACCAAAGGTTCTCAAGTGAAACTGAATGTTTTCATCTGAAATCTGGCTCCCTGCACAACAGCTGTGGATGCAGCCATGTGCCCCAGGAGCTGCAGAAAGTGTCTTGCTGGTCGAGAGACCTGCAGAGTGAAGGAAGAGGCCAGAGCCACTAAATTCCTTACCCTTTCTGGGGAAAGAAAGGCTCTGGCTAGCTTTGTGTCCAATTCTGCCCCTATAAAGGTGAGTACCTGGACTGGTTCCAGAACCGACTTTGGTAGGTTTAGCAGAAAACCCAGGGAGGTGAGAAGCTGCATGGTGACCTGCAGGTGAGATTTTACCTGTTCTGGGGACTGGCCTACAATGAGCCAGTCATCTAGATAGGGAAAAACAGCAATCCTCTGCCTCCTTAAGTGGGCCACTGCCACTGCTAGACACTTTGTGAATACCCTTGGAGCAGAGGTAAGGTCAAGGGCATTGCTCTGAACTGGTAATGACCTGAGGGCAGTTCGAGTCTGAGGTACTTTCGATAGGATCTTCTGATTAGGACATGGAAATAGGCATCCTTGAGGTGCAGGGAGGCTAGCCAGTCCCCTGGCCTTAGGGAAGGTAAAATCATTGCCAGAGTTACCATTTTGAACTTTGGTTTCAAAAGATGCTTGTTCAGATATCTGAGATCTAAAATGGCTGCCACTCTCCTGTCTTTTTTGGGGTAAGGAAGTATCTGGAATACAGACCCCTGCCCTGATGCAGGGGAGGAACCCTTTCTACTGCTCTGAGAGCTAACAGGGATGAGACCTCTGTTTCCAGAGCGGGGTCTCTGAAGCACTTGCAGGTAGAAAAGTCTGCTTCTCAACTTGGGAAACTTTTTGAAGCTGAGAACCAGACCCTGGCTTACTACTTCCAGAACCCACTTGTCTGAGGTTAAAGAAGCCCAATTCTGACTGAAGTAAGCCAGCCTGCCCCCACTGGTACAGGAGAATCAGCCCTGGGCACCCCATCAGGGTGCCTGTTTCAGCAGGATTTTAGGCTGGGGGTGGGAGCAGGTCTGCCCACCCCTCGCCTGCCCCTGCCTCTGAAGAAGCCCCCTCTGAGCACAGGCAGAGGAGGCCTGAGTCTGGTAGAAAGGCTTCGTGAAAAGGCTCACCCTACCCCTGGGGCATGCCTTTGAGGAGTGGCTTGCCGCCTCCTTAGCCTGGGCACTCTTGTAAGTAGTCCTATATTCATCCATCTTCTTCATGTAGTTCTCTGTCTGCTCTCCAAACAGAGAATTTCCCACCACAGGAAAATCCATAGCCTTAGTCTGGGTATCCTGTGACAAACTAGTACACCTGAGCCAGGCCAACCTACGAAAGCTACAGATGTGCCATGACCCTAGAGGAAACATCATTAACATCCACAGCAGCATGAAACTGAACCTTAGAGGCTTCAATGCCATCAGCAGCCACCTGTTCTAGTTCACTAGCCAGCTGGCCATGAGCCTGCTTGGCCAATTGCATAACAGTATCCCATCTAGATTTCTGATACCTAGCTACATAAGCCATATAATTTGCTTTGCCTGAGTGCCAGAGAGGCTGCCATATACTGTTTTTTGCCATGGCATCAATCTTCCTGGAATCCTTGTCAGGAGGATGTGAAGCCAAGGAATATTAGCTTTATCACAGGCAGCAGCCTGAACTACCCCAACATGACTGCATTGCTGAGAAAGGAATTCTGTATCAGGGCCTGACAATGTATACCTTCTGTCCATCTTTTTATCTACAGGAGGCACAGAATTAGGAGCTTTTAAATTTTAATTGTTTGTTTCCTAAAAGACTTATGTAAAGGAATAGACAATCTCCTAGACTCTGGAATATCCATCATTTCTACAAAATCAGGCTCCTCTTGCTCATCCACAGCCTCTTCTAAAGGAAGCTGGAGGGTTTCAGCAACTTTTTATAAACATAAAATGAGATGGGACTCAGACAGCATGGGGAGTTTCTAAAGGTCTGTCTGGGAGATGTCCGGTTCAATGGGCACATCCAGACCTTCCCAGCCACATTCATACTGATCATAATCCTCCCCCTCCTCTGGTTCATAAAATTCCTCAATATCATAATCCTGAACCACTGGGACCGACGAACCGACCTTTTACCAGATAGTGGTGGTTCGGACGGACCCTGAGACAGTGACTGGACAATTTGTATGGCTTTGCTATCTCTGCAGCAGTTGGAGAAGGAATTTTGGACTCCAGACCTGCTGATTTTCTTGTTTTCTTTACTGGAATTGGTTCCTCAGAACCAGCTTTTCTTTTGCCCGAGAAGTCTGGCCCTGGTCAGAGGGCACCCTCTGGTTCGGGCTGGCACCGAGCCGGGTGGCCATCCGGGTCAGCGGACTTTTTGGCCTCTCGTTCCCTGAGCCTGCCCAATCTTTTTTCCAGGGTGGCTGCAGGGAAATTCTTACATACCTGGCAGTCTGACTGGAGGTGGTCAAACCCCAGACAATAAACACATGTGGTGTGTGGGTCAGCCTTGGCAAAGACTTCCCCACAAACATCACAGTGTTGAAACCAGTGGGCCCGGTTTTCTTTTGGGTTTCTCAGACATAATGCCAGCCTCAACCAAAAACTTGCCCTTTAACGGCAGTGCCAGGCAAGACACCCTTTATCGGTTCTTAACGTGTCATGGATTGGAATACTACAAATCGCTTTTTTTAGAACCGATAAGAACCGGAACCGCACTCTAAAATAGTAACTTTAGTTTTAAATGAGTTTTAACTCACTGATCGGTTCAAAACCGAACCGATAACTTACAAGTTCCACACAGACAAAACCTTCATTTACTTACGGTTACCACAGATAGAGCTTGAACCGAATGGTTTTTGCGGTTAAATAAAACTATTCTCGTTAAATCCAACCGAAAACACTTTTAAACCGAGAAATGAACCGAGCAGAAGGAGGAATCTCCGGAGCGACTGTTCACTGAGGCGGAGAAGAATCTGACAGTTCAAGTTTGAAATGACACAGATAGAGCTGCTCGTGCCAAAATTCTATTTTGGAATGGTTTTAACCATTTCACTCCGGGGCAGTTCTAGAGCTGGATCAAACTGCTAATGTCTATAATATAGCAAGACTTCATGTTGTTTGAAAGAAAAAGTGAAAAGAAAAAAATTACTCACCTTAGTAATGTTGTTTCTTCTAATGGAGTCTTGCTATATTCTGACATATGCAGTGAGTCCCAACCTTCGAACTGCTCTGAAGGTGAAAGAGTTAACTTTCCATGCCAGGCATGGAACACTGAGCTCGAGCTCGGTTGAAACTCTGTCTGTTGTTCTTCAAACTCAAACTGTCAGATCTTTACGAGTTAAACTCACTGAGGTCCTGTGTGGAAGCTGTAAACCTACACCAGCCAACTGGCTACTAAACATAAGAACACTTTTTGTGGTCCCAAAACAAAGACTCAAGTCAGGAGACCCAAAAAATGAAAAACACACCACCAAGTCACCCCAAAAAGGAGGGGTGAAAAACAACAAGGTGAGGCGCCTACTAAGTCCAACACTGCACTGCCCACCCACATCCCAAAAACAGAGGTTCTGAGAGGGGCAGGCTGGGGAGGTCAGAATATAGCAAGACTCCATTAGAAGAAACAACATTACTAAGGTGAGTAATTTTTCTTCAAACAACATGAAGTCTTGCTATATTCTGATATATGCAGACTAAAAGCAGTACCTCCATGGAGGAGGGACAGAACCTACTTAGGAAATAGGCTCTGAAGCACTGCTGTGCCAAACCGAGCATCACTCCTAGCCTGGATGTCCAGGGAGTAATGCTTGGTAAAAGTGTGAACTGTTTTCCAGGTAGCTGCTAGACATATCTCTAGAATAGGGGTGTCCCTGGCAGCAACCAGGGAATCAGCTGTACCTCTGGTAGAGTGAGCCATCAGGCCCGAGAGAGGAACCTTACCTAGTTTTTCATAACAAAATTGGATACAAAAGACAATCCACCTGGCAATGGATCTTTTAGTGGCAGGTTTCCCTTTACCCACCTCACCATAAGTGAGGAACAGTTGGAGGGAGTCAAACCTGTGACCCTTGGTACGCTTCTATGTAGTAGCTAAGGGCTCTCTTCACATCTAAGCTGTGCAGCCTCCTCTCGCCAGAGGAGGAATGGTCAGTGAAGTACACAGGAAGAGATATAGATTGATTAAGGTGGAAATCTGAAACCACCTTAGGTAAGAACTTCCTGTTAGTCCTGAGGACCACCTTATCTCTATAAAAGAGATAAAATCAGGCTCCACTGACAAAGCTTGTAATTCACTTATGCGTCTGGCAGAAGTGATGGCTACCAGAAACACAGTCTTCCAAGTCAAGTACTTATGCTCTGCTGAAGACAAAGGCTCAAAGGGGGGTTGCATAAGCTGAGCAATGCAAACATTATGATCCCAGGCAGGGGGCAGGGTCCCTGAATGGAGGGTTGGTGTGAAGCAATCCCTTGAAAAACTTGGAGAATACAGGGTGAGCTGAAAGAGAAGAGGGCTTACCTGCTGAAATAAAAGCAGACACAGCTGCCAGATGCACTTTTAGGGTAGCTGGTCTCAGCCCCAAGGTATTTAAGTGGACCATATAATCCAGGACTGTGGGTAAATCAGCAGATTCTGGGGAAATCTGCTTCCCAGAGCACCATATAGAAAACCTCTTCCATTTGGAATTATAAGTAGCCCTGGTGGAAGGTTTTCTAGAAGCCTTCAGGATATCCATTACACCTTGGGAGAGTGTAGATCAGCAAACTCTAACTCTTCAAGAGCCAGGCCTTGAGATTGAGAGATTTGAGATTCGGGTACCAAACCCTCCCCTGGGCACAGGTTAACAGGTTGTGATTCCTGGGAAGACACAGGGGAAGACGGACTGCTAAGGACAGTAGGAGTGGATACCAGGGTTGTCTGGCCCAATCTGGAGCAATCAGGATCATCTTGCAGGGTTGAGATCTGATTTTGACTAGCACTTTGAACAGGAAGGGAAGGGGGGGAAAGCATAGAGAAACTTCCCTTCCCAGTTGAGAACGAAGGCATCCAGAGGGACTGAGCCCAACACTGGGGGTCTGCAGCAAAAAAGGGGAAGTTGGTGATTGTCTGGGGCTGCAAAAAGATCTGTCTGCAGGGTGCTCCATCTGGCAAATATCACATCCAATACCAGGGGGTCCAGTGACCATTTGTGATGGCCCTGGGAAATCCTGCTGAGAGCATCTGCCAGGACATTGTCCTTGTCTGGGAGGTGAACTGCCGTAAGGGAGGTGTTCAGAGAGTAAGCCAGAGACCACAACTTCATTGCTTCGGTGCACAAGGCCGTAGACAGAGTGCCCCCTTGCTTGTTGATGTACCACATTGTGGTGGTATGGTCTGTTCTGACCTGTACAACTTTGTTCTTAACAGATTTGGAAAAAAGCTTGAAGTGCTAGAAAAACTGCTCTGAGTTCCAACAGATTGATGTGGAGCAGAGATTCCTGAGGGGACCACAACCCCTGGGTAGTGAGGTCGCCCATGTGAGCTCCCCACCCCAAGAGGCATGCATCTGTAGTAAGGATTAAGGAGTGAGACTGAGTGATGAAAGGAATCCCTTGTCTCAGATTGCTCTGATCCTGCCACCACTGTAGGGCCTGGATCAGGGTTCAAGTCACCGGGAATCAATTGGCTAGAGGGTCTTTCCTTTGAGACCAAAAGGCTCTCAAATGGAACTGAATGTCCCTCATCTGAAATCTTGCTCCCTGCACTACTGCTGTAGAAGCAGCCATGTGCCCTAGGAGCTGTAGAAAATGCCTTGCTGGTCGAGACACCTGCAGGGTGAATGAGGAGGCCAGAGAGACCAGGGTCCTTGCCCTGTCCAAAGGAAGGAAGGCTCTGGCTTTCTCTGTGTTCAGCTCTGCGCCTATGAAGGTGAGGAGCTGGACAGGCTCTAGAACTGACTTTGAAAGATTCAGAAGGAAACCTAAAGAGGTGAGCAGTTGCTGAGTTATCTGTAGGTGTAACTTGACTTGGTCTGGGGACTGGCCTACTGTTAGCCAGTCGTCCAGGTAAGGGAAGATGGCAATTTTTTGCCTTCTTAGAGAAGCAACTGCTACTGCCAGGCATTTTGTGAATACCCTTGGAGCAGAGGTGAGGCCAAAGGGCATTGCTCTGAACTGGTAATGGCCTGAGGGCAGCTCGAACCTAAGGTACTTTCGATGGGAGCTTCTGATGAGAATATGGAAGTAGGCATCCTTGAGGTCCAGGGACGCTAGCCAGTCCCCTGGCCTTAGAGAGGGTAGAATAATTCCCAGAGTCACCATTTTGAATTTTGGTTTTAAAAGGTGCTTGTTTAAGTATCTGAGATCCAGGATGGGCCGCCATTCTCCTGTCTTTTTTGGGGTAAGGAAGTACCTGGAGTATAACCCTTTGCCCTGGTGTAGGGGTGGAACCCTTTCCACAGCTCTGACAGCCAGGAGGGAAGAGACCTCTGCCTGTAGGGCAAGTGCCTCTGGTGGATTTGCAGGTGGAAAGGATCTGGTTCTCATCTTTGGAAACTTTTTGAAGCTGAGAACCAGTCCCTGGCTTACTACTTCCAGGACCCACTTGTCTGATGTCAGAGACTCCCAGTCCTGGACAAAGTAAGCCAGCCTGCCCCCTACAGGTAGCTGAGAATCGGCCCTGGCAACCCCATCAGGGTGCCTGCTTGGCAGGGGCTTTGGGCTGAGGGGTGGAAGCAGGCCTGCTTGTACCCCGTCTGCCTCTCCCTCTAAAGAACCCCCTCTGGGCATAAGCAGAAGAGGAGGCCTGGGCTTGGTTAAAAGGCCTATGAAAAGGCCTGCCCCTGCCCCTGGGAAGCTGCCTTTGAGGAGTGGCCTGCCTTTCCTTGGCCTGTGCACTCCTATAGGTGGTCCTATACTCATCCATTTTCTTCACAGATACATAGACAGTGTCGGCAGATAAGGGCCTATGGCCCACCCAGTCTGCCCATTTAAGACTGTAAGTTCAGTTTATGTTTTCCAAGAAGTCTGTTGCCCCTTACCCCTGACCTCCAGAATTCCTTTATGTCTATCCCATGCATTCTTAAATCCCGTGATTGTTTCAGCCCCCACCACTTCCTCTGGCAGGGTGTTCCACTTGTCCACCACCCGTTCTGTGAAGAAATTCTTCCTCACGCTTCCTCTGAATCGCCCTCCTCCAACTTCATCCCATGCCCTCTAGTCCTGGAACATCTTTTTCACTTAAAAATAGTGCATTCCTGCACCCTGTTCCTCCCTGTAAGATACTTGTATGTCTCTATCATATCCCCCTCTCTCCCTCTCCTCTAGGGAATACATGTTCAGTGCCTTCAACCTGTCCTCATAGGACTTGTGATGCAATCCATGCACCATCTTTGTTGCCCTCCTCTGAACCTTCTCTACCCTGCCTATGTCCTTACGTAGGTAAGGTCTCCAGAACTGCACAGTGTACTCCAGGTACGGCCTCACTAGTGTCTTGTATAGTGGAATTATGACCTCCCTTTTCCTGCTGGTGATGCCCCTGCCTATGCATCCCAGCATCCTATTTGCTTTACCTGCTGCCTTGTCACACTGTTTCCCTGCCTTGAGGTCATCAGAGATGATAACCCCAAGATCCCTTTCCTGCTTGGTGCTTGCTATCTCCTCACCCCCCAACTGATATATTGTGCCAGGGTTTTCATGTAATTCTCTGTCTGCTCCCCAAACAGGGAATTAACCACAACAGGAAAATCCATGGCCTTAGTCTGGGTATCCTGTGACAGGCTAGTACATCTGAGCCAAGCCATTCTGCGAAGTGCCACAGATGTAGCCATGACTCTTGATGACACATCATTTGAGTCCACTGCAGCATGGAATTGCACCTTGGATGCCTCAATACCATCAGCAGCCACCTGCTCCAGCTCCTTGGCGAGCTGGCCAGGGACCTGTTTTGCTACAGCCATAACAGTATCCCATCTGGATTTCTGATATCTAAACAACATAAGCCATATAATTTGCCTGTCTGAGTCCCAAGGATGCTGCCATGTACTGTTTCTTCGCCATGGCATCAATCCTCCTGGAGTCCTTGTCCAGGGGGTGTGAAGCCAAGGGAATATTTGCCTTGTCACAGGCTGCAGCCTGCACTACCCCAACATGGCTGCATTGTTGTGTAAGGAACTCCGTATCAGAGCCTGACAATGTGCACTTCTTGTCCATTCTCTTATTCACAGGAGGTATAGTGTGAGGAGTTTTTAAAATTTTAAATGTCTGTTTCCCAAAAGATTTATGCAAGGGAACAGACAGTCTCCTAGACTCTGGGATATCCATCATCTCCACATAGTCAGGCTCCTCTTGATCATCCACAGCTTCTTCCATAGGGAGCTGGAGGGTTTCAGCCACTTTTTTATAAAACATAAAATGAGAAGGGGACTCAGAAAGCCTAGGAGGAGACACTCCTGAAGGTCTGTCTGGGGAGATGTCCGGGTCAATGGGCACATCCAGATTTTCAAATCCACATTCACTCTCCTCATACTCCTCTTCCCCCTCCTCCGGTTCATAATATTCACCTAAATCATACTCTTGAACCGGTGGAACCGGCCGAACCTAGCGCTTACCTGATGGTGCCGGTTCGGTCGGAACTGGGGAAAGCGACTGGACAATTTTAATCGCTTTGGCTATTTCTTCAGTGGTTGGAGAGGAAAGTTTTGGCTCCACACCAGCTGATTTCCTAGTCCTTTTTGCTGGAACCGACTCCTCAAAGTTGGATCTCATTTTGCCCAAAGAAGTCTCGCCCTGGTCAGAGGGCACTCCCTCTGGTTCGGTTGGAACCGAACCGGGCTGGCCAGCCGGTTCAGCGGACTTTTTGGCCTCCCTTTCCCTGAGCCTACCAACTCTCTTTTCCAGGGTAGCTGCAGGAAAATTTTTACAAATCTGGCAGTCTGCACTGAGGTGGTCAAACCCCAGACAATAAACACAGGTGGTGTGGGGGTCAGCCTTGGCAAAGACTTCCCCACACACACTGCAGTGTTGAAACCCAGTGGGCCCGGTTTTTCTTTTGGGTTTCTCAGACATAGTGCCAGTCCTAACCAAACTTACCCGTTTATGGCAGTCCGCCAGGTAAGACCCTCTTATCGGTTCCCAACCGTGTCACGGGTCGTGGAAAAAAACATAATTAAATCCGTCTTTTTTTAGAACCGATAAGAACCGGTAACCACACTCTAATCACAGATTAAGATATTTTAAACAACCTGATCGGTTCAAACCGAACCGATAAACCGTTTACAAGTTCCACACAGAAGAGAATTAATGTAAAACCTATCTAGTACTCACAAATACCACAGATAAGAGTCTGAACCGACCAGTTGCGGTTTAAATTCGGTCAAAAACCGAGAAAAATAATACTTTAACCGACAAAATCAACCGAGCAGAAGGAGAAATCTCCGGAGCGACTGTTCAGTGAGGCGAAGTAAAGAATCTGACGGTTTGAGTTTGAAGAACAACAGACAGAGTTTCAATCGAGCTCAGCGTTCCATGCCTGGCATGGAAAGTTAACTCTTTCACCTCCGGAGCAGTTCGAAGGTTGGGACTCACTGCATATGTCAGAATATAGCAAGACTTTGTGTTGTTTGAACCATACGAGTCTGAGAAAAGAAGCAACCCAGGCTCAGTCACAGCAAGCACACACAATACACAGTCCCCAGTATAAGAAAAACAATACCTCACACCAAGGCAGTCTTAAGCAGCAAGTGCACATACAAGCTAAATAACAGCTCTATAACAGTCCCGGGGGGGGGCAATGCCAATATAGACACTAGGGAGAAAAGGAAGCAATTAATAAACTTATCTACTAGACCCTAACAATCACCACCAAAATGAAAAGGTACTTACCTGAGGCACCAGAAAAAAGGGAGGAAAAAAGGGAATCAGAGACATGATACAGAAAAATAATCACCCTTAAAAATACTGTGGCAGAGCATGGCCCCAATCCAAGCAGACAGGCAGTGGAAACAGGGAAAAAAGACAGATTAGTCAGTTTGAAAGCTGCAGCTTAACAGGCACGATATTAAATTTAGGGGTGCTCCCTGTTACTAGATAACCGCAATCTGCAGAGCAGAACTGCAGCCCTAAGGATCAAACACCGAAAAGAACGTTTTTTCTTCAGATAAACCTTCTATGCTGCTTCCCCTTCAATGGCACAGCTAAGACTGGGGAGTTGCTGCTGTCCAGAATGTTCATGTGCCCAGGATTCTATGCTGGTTTGCAGCCTTGGGCTGTGCCTTTTCCCCTAGTGGGGTGCACATTACCCTTATGTACTAACTACCCATTGACAATGTGGAGTGCTACAGAAACAACATACTTGCAATAAGACAGGTACAAAATGACACTGCTACAAAGCAACCCATTACAGGCAGCATGGCCTAGTGGTTACAGCACAGGCTTGGAAACCAAGAAACACAGGTTCAAATCGCACCATAGCCAGAGACTTGGTATACGACCCAGAACAAATCACTTATTATACCATGGACCTCGGACACCAAACAATGAGAACGGCAGGCTGGGACCTTACCTCCATTGTAAATCCTCTGATAATCACCGCAAAAGGTGCCAGCCAGCCGCATCTTTAAAAAAAATAAAAAGGCAATCCGACGGCAAAAATCACAGAACTGCAACCGCCACCTTGTTTCCCTGCTAAGCAGAGACTGTAAAACAGCAGCTCCGTACATCTGGGAAACAAAACAAAACAAAAACTCTGCTGTACTATTGAGTGGCTCATTTAAAGGGCCTCGCAAGCCTCGGCCCTTGCACCAGATATACAGGTGCTGCAGGTCATGGGCCTGCTTTCAGTGTCAAGCTTGCCATAAATAACAATAATGTTAAAAAATTAGAGTGCTCGTAAAATTACAAACACGGGGTCCCAAGGACTTCCGTTTCTGTCGCCCAGCTCTGCAGATCTATGACGCCAATGCCAGGAAGCGTGGGGCGTGCTCCATTATACTCTATGGCTGGCATTTCAGTCTTTTTTATATTATAGTGGCTATCTAGTCATAAAACGTGGGCATGGGTCGGCTAACGAGGCCCTTGTTAGTTGACCTGTGCCCACGTTTTATGACTAGATGGCATTTATAATATAAAAAAAGACGGAAAAGGTGCCACCAATAGAGTATAATGGAGCACGTCCCCGTACTCTCCCTGGCATCGCGTTATTAATCTGCAGAGCATGGGCGGCACCAGAATCCTTGGGACCCCATGTTAGTAATTTTACGAGCGCTCTAATTTTTTTACATCATCGTTATTTATGGCAAAGTTTGCACTGTAAGCAGCCCCATGAGGTACAGCACCTGTATATCGGGTGCAGTGGCTGCTTCATTTAACTTGGTAGTCTCTTTATAGATCACACTGGCATTGTTTTTTTTTTTTTTTTAAATAATAACAAAAAAAAAAAGAGGTAGTACTTGGTATAATCACAATAAGCCTCTGGGGATCTGTTATCGGGGGGATTTACCACAGCTGGCGTGGATTTACCCACTTGGCTGCGCCTCGTGTGCAAACCACTCCAGACGTGGTAAATCCCCTGATAACCCACAACTCCTTGAAGCTTATTGCTTAACTCTCTCACTATTTCTTTCCACTTAGCTGTAAAAAAAAAAAAAAAAATGTTAGCAGTAGATCTTCAAGAGGATCTCCACAGAGCCATAATACACTGGACTGTAAACTGTCAGTCAGCACCATGTGGAAGGCTTTTGGAATGAAGAGGCCTGCCAACGTCGATGTACCTATGCGCACGTCAGTGGGACATGTCATTGCCTATATAACCTGGGCAGGCCCCAATCACTAGTTTCCTGCCATGGGTGAACAGCCTTTTGCCGAGCTCCTACCGGTCTCTGACAGGGTTAAGGACAGGGATCTCTGCGTCAGGACCTTCAACTCATGGCCAGATGAATGGTGCAGAGAGGAGGGGTTTGGCTGCACTGGGGACTGGGGATCTACCTGGAGGAATAAGGTCCTTTACAGGGGTGATGGACTGCATCCATCCAGAAGATGAACCACAGTCCTCAGTGGATGGTTTAGATGTTTCTTTGATGAACATTTAACTATTCAAGGGGGGTAGCGGAAGAAATCAGGGAGGCAGTAACTGCCCACCCACCCACAGGCTGGAGTAGGGAGTACCCAAGGGACGTGAAATCCCACAGGGTACAAATTAATAAAGGAAGAAGGGTGGTAGTAATGAAGGAGGATGGGAATGGAAGCATTAAAAAGGAAGGGGGGAGGAGAGAAGGCAAAAAGGAAAGAAGGGTGTTAAACACAGTGGTAACAAAACCTGGAAAGCCATGTGTGTGAATGCTAGAAGTCTAGCAAATAAGATTCCGAACTTAGAGGCCATCATGGCAGAGGCCAACCTAGATACTGTGGCCATTACAGAGTCATGGTGAACTGAAAACCATGACTGGGACATAACCAAGCTAGACTACACTCTGTTCTGAAAGGACAGGGTGGGAAGGAAAGGAGGGAGTGTGGTGCTTTATGTGAGGGAGGGCATAAAAGCAATCGATATACAAGGAATACAGGGGGCTTGAGGTGCTGTGGGTGACCCTAGAGACAGGGAATGAAGCCTCTATTCAAACTCGTGTGATCTACAGACCTCCAGCAGAGGGTGAGGAGTTAGATAAAGTAAGAAACAGAAACATAGAAAAGTGATGGCAGAAGGAGACTGAGGGTCCATCTTGTCTGCCCGAGAGGTACTACTGGAAGCCACTAGCAAGATGGCAGAAAAGGGAGAGGTGCTGCTGATGGGGGACTTCTACCTGACGGATGTAGATTGGAGCCTCCGAGCTGCAGCTTCAACTAGAAGCAGGGACATCTTGGACTCCCTGCAGAGGGCGTTCGTCAGGTAACTAGTCAGTGAATCCACTGGTGATTGGGCAATACTGGACCTAGTACTAAGAGGGACAATGTTGCAGAAGTCAAGGTGGGTGGGCAACTAGGGACCAGTGATCACTGTACAGTGCGAGTCAATATAAAGATGGCTGCGGAATCAAACCACACAAAGATAAGGGACCTGGATTTCACGGGGACAGATTTAAAAAAGGTGGGTGAATGCCTCAGAGATGATCTGACCGGGGCGGCGGGGGGTGTATGACCTGGGTGGGGTATAGGAACAGTAGGTGAAGCTAAAAAGAGCCAAAATGAAGACAACAAACCTCTCATCAAGAAAGTGAGCAAAAGCAAGAGAAAAAGAGACCACTGTGGTTCTTAAAAGAGGTATCGGAAAAGGTAAAGGTTAAAAGGGCTGCATTCAGAAGTTACAAGAAGACACAGAGGAAGGAAGGATAGGGAGGCATATCAAGAGAAGCGGGGAAGCAGATAGAACAGAAAGGAGTGCAAAGGCACTGAAGAGGGAATACCCCAAGCAGTAACAAAAGGGGACAAGGCATTTTTTAGCTATGTAAGTGAAAAGAGGAAGACTGGGGTGGGACTGTAAGGTTATAAAGGGAAGGGGGGAAACTGTGAGGAGGGGGGCCAGAAAAAGGCAGATATCCTGAACAAATACGTTTTGTTTAGTGTTCACAGAGGTAATAGATAGGAAGGGCCCACAAAAAACTAAGAGGAGAATTGGAGGGAGGGAGTCCGTTTTTGGGGGAAGACAGTCCTGAACAGACTCGCAAATATGAAAGTGAACAAAGCAATGGGGCCAGATGGGGTCCATACAAGGTATTGAAGGAGTTCAGGGAGGTACTGGCTACACCTCTGATGGTCCTATTTAACAGCTCACTGGAAACAGGAGTGGTCCCAGAAGACTGGAGGAAGACAAATGTAGCCCCACTTCACAAAAGTGGTAGCAACGCAGAGGCTGGCAATTACAGGCCGGTCAGACTAACTCCAGAGGTGGGAAAGTTAATGGAATCACTGCTGAAAGAAAGGACTATGGAATATCTTGAATCCAATGGTTACAAGACCCGAGGCAGCATGGATTCTTGAGGGGCGGGGGGAGGTCATGTCAAACAAATCTGATAGATTTGTTTGACTGGGTCACCAAGGAACTAGATCAGGGTGGAGCGGGGGACATAACCGACCTAGATTTCAGTAAATCATTCGACACATTATAGTAGTATATATTATGTTATAGAAGACTAGTAAACAAGCTATGTAGCTTAGGAGCTGCTCCAAAGGTAGTAGCCAGGGTAAAAAACTGGTTAGGGGATAGGTGGCAGAGAGTGGTAGTAAAAGGAGTTCACTGATGAAAGAGAGGGTAACAGGCGGGGTGCATCAGGGATCAGCGTTGGGTCAGGTCCCATTTAATAGCTTTATAAGTGACATTGCAGAGCATCTGGAAGGGAAGGTCTGCCTCTCTACGCATGACACCAAACTCTACAATAGGGTGGACACGCCAGTGTGTGAGGGTGGAAAGAATAAGCAGTAACTTGAGAAATCTTGAGGCATGGTAAAGAGTATGACAGCTGGGTTTCACTGCGAAAAAGTGCAAAATGCACTTGGGGCAGAGTACAAAATGGGTGGGGTGGTACTGAGGACAGTGACAAGAGCTGAATAAGACTCTGTCCCATTTGTTGTGCATACAGAGTTAAAAGCAAGGATTTGTTCTGTCCTCTCTTATTTCTGCCACGTGTGTGTGTGTGTGTGTGTCTCTTTGTACCCTCCCCCCGTTTGACTGTACTATCAACTTTTCTTGTGGCACAAATGATCTGGCCAATCTGAACGGTCCCATGCTTCATGCCTTCTGTCTCCCTGCCTTCACTTGCTATTTCTATTTTCTCTCTCTCCCCCTTGCTTCTCTGTGGTTTTAAAAATATACGTGGAGCTTTGTGTGAGACTGGGTTTCCTGGTTTGTAAATGTATGTACTTATATTGTTGAAATACTGCACTAAGTTTTTTGGAGGGGTTCTTAAAGATAGCAAGCCGAAACAGAGAACTGACCTTGAGAAACCTTTTGACCTCTTCAAGCTTAACAGAATTGCCAACAGGAGACCAGCTCCAGACAGCCTGTTCTGTTTTGTTGCACCTGTAGAGCGTGGATGTTCTATTTGCTGCATAAATGAAACTGTTACATTTTATGAAAAACAGGATGTAGAGTTAAAAAGCTGTCAGGCAGAAAGATCTTCTGAAAAAAAAAATTGGTTTGACAGATTTAGATTTGGGGATACTCTCAGGAGGACTTTTGTTTGAACTGCCTGTATTGAGAAGCCAACCTATACAAATTTTATTTTTCTTATTTTATTGTTGTTGATAATAATACAGTGCTACATGCAAATTTTATAACTTCTGGACTGCCTATGTTTGTGTGTTTGTTTAAAAGTTTATTTTTATACAGGTTAGTTTGTTGGAGAGTTAAATCCCCATTTTCAACAAATTCCTGTAAAGCATAATTGCATCGACAAGACAAAAACAATAAATACACACAATACAAAATCACATTCAACCTAAAAACAACTACAACAAACATTTAAATAATCATGTAATTCAAGTTTAAACATGTGCAAATCAGAGATCTCAGTTATATGGAAAGATAATTCATTCCAAGTCTTTGCTAAACTATTCTGGAGAACTAAATCCCCCATCCGATTTGTGATTCGAATCGTGGGCAGTTTTCTAGTTGTTTTCTTTAACCTATCTAAATATGTTGAGTTAGAATTCAAATACATTAAACGACTTAAAGAATGTGTTTTAGAATGAATTAAAACCATGACATATCACTAACTATAAATACTTTCTTCGAGCTACTGGATGTAACCAATCAACTTCCTGATAAACTAAACATCGGTGAACTCGGAATTTATTTTTTAGGATATATTTCCCCAATCTATACTAAGTCTGATCTAATTTATTTAAAAAATTTTGATAGGAATGCATGTATAATGGGAATCCATAATCAAGTACAGGCAACAATTGTTTTACCAATTTGGTCTTAATTTCTTTAGTCAAACACCCTGACACCCTTCTTAGAGCTCCCAGTCTTTGGTTCACTTTTTCTATCTGTGACAAAATATGTTCAGAAAAAGAAAAATGATAGTCAACAAGAACCCCCAAGTATTTATAAGTATATACTTTCTGAACCATTGCCCCATCCAAAAACTTAATCTGAAGATCAGTGAGATCCTTTTTCACATGTGATCCCACAGAAAAAATCATAGTATGCGTCTTCCCAGTACTCATTAAGAGACCAGAGTCTCTTATCCAAGTCTCAATATTGGAAAAATCTGTTTGGAGCCGCTGTCTCAGGTCTCCGGAAGTACTATGCTTCCTGACCTTTGCCTGTACAACAGTTGGTGTCAGACTAAGTGGGATTTACATTGTGCAAACTCTAAGCCAGGAGTTATGTGCGTGAGTACAAGACCTGGTATGAGGGAAACATTGAAGAAACATATGGATCCTGCAACAGCAAGCCCAGGAGTTATTACTAGAAGAATGGCAGCCAAACGAGTGGAAACAAAAGTCCAAACTGAGACTGTATAGCCACCACAAGTGATGGAAAAAGAACAGACAAGGACAGTACCTTATAGCATGTCTGCCTTCTTCAAATGATGAGCTATTCAACAGAGAGAGACTGAGAAAGAGAGATTCAACATTTAGAAGTGCAGAGAAGATATGCAGCATCTAGAGGCACAGAGAAAAGTGATGCAGCGACTGGAGCAGCAGAGAAAACAAGAGATGCACTGACAGGAGCAACTATGGCTGGATGCCTTGCAAGCTATCAAAACTGGAGGATTTGGTATAGGTCCAGCAGATCAACAAAACAAACAACTTAAAAGACATTAAACTTACAAAGCTGTGTCCCTCAGATATCGAAGCATACTTGACAGATTTTGTAAGGGTTCCTGGAGCCTGCTAATGGCCATGGCAGCAATAGGCAATCAGGCTGGTACCTTATTTGACTAAGTCCAACTTGCCTACAGCAATATGGACACTACAAAGTCAGAAAACTGTGACCTTCTGAAAAGAGAAATCCTTCAAAGATATGACATTTCAGGAGAGACCTACAGGCAGAGATTTCAATCTCTGAAGTACCACTCAGTTGACAATCCTTGAGAAGCCTTCGCCTGGCTCAGAGAACTCCTTATTAAATGGCTCCAACCAGAGGGCAATACAGTCCCACAGATCAACCACCCACTTGAAATGGGGCAATTCATTAACATCTTGCCTACAGAGATGCAGCTTTGGGTAAAAGAACACTAACCAGAAAGTGGGGAAAATGCAATTTCTTTGGCTGAGGACAAATGACCGGACAGACACTGGAGCAGCAAAGTAACAGCCGAGGCATGGTAAGACCCTCTTTTTCTTGATTTAACTCCAGGTCAGATAAGAACTCTGGTAGGGCTACAAATATGCACCCAAAGACTTTATTTGCTATAACTGTAATAAGCCGGGCCATACTGCAAGAAAATACCATAAAACTATAGAGGGTAACGTTGCAGCAGATTTAGTTTCAGCAAATTGGGGCAAATATTTAACAGATGTGAAGGTGGGAGATAAGACTGAGAAGAGACTTACTGATACAGGAAGCAGACAGACTCTGGTGCATGTTGAAGTTCTGGGAAAGAACTGTGTAGAAGGACCAGGTACTAGGGTTATATGCATCCATGGGAACACTCAATGCTATCCCACCACCCAAGTGGCTGAGCATTAATGTGGTGTCACACCAAATGAAACTGGGAGTAGTACCAAAGTTGCCTGTGATTACTGGAAATAATTTTCCAGGATTTGCTAAGTTAATCACAGAGGGAGCAAAACCTGCAGTTTCAGCAGCTGTGATGACAACAGCACAGGCAAAGAAAATCTCAGATGGTGGGGACACTTTCTTTTGATGACTTTGATGCGGACCTGTCTGAGCCCAGTTCCAAGATCTGGAAGTCCAGGAAAGAAAGACACCTGAAAAACATTGGCAACAAAAGACTAGTGGACACAAGGGTTAATATATGAAAATTCTGAAACTAAACTGATAACTTACTGATTTCGTTTCTGAGCAAACTAACAATGTTTCTTTCTCTTCAAGGTTATTTTAAGCAGGTGAAAGTGAAAAACAGGGTGAACAAATATTTAAATAATGTAATAGGCTACTGTACAGAGTTTGCATTAATCCTCATACGCAGTAACATATAGTTTTATACTTCTTTACTATGACAAGTTGTTATGAGTTGTTACAGATAGCACGATAGTCCTATTGCTGGTCACTCTGGGAGGGACTGCACCCTTGCCAGGCTACTGTCCAATCTTACTAAGTGTGGAATTCACAAGGATGTTGCCACCTATGGCAGTTCTTGTGGTGAAAGTCTAAAAGTAGCCCCAGTGACTAAAAAAGGCAAGGTGCCCCAAGAGCCACTTACCTTGATAGATGTGCCTTTTGAGAGAATTGCAATGCATGTGGTTGGCCTCTTAGACAAAAGTAAACAGGGTAATTTATCTATTTTGGTAGCACGTGACTATGCCACTAGATACCAAGGCAGTTTCAATGCGTACTGTCACAGCCCCAAAAGGGGCAGCAGAGCTTTTCAAATTTTCTTCTGCAGAGTGGGCATACCAAAAGATTATTACTGATCAGAGTAGTAATTTTGGTGCTGCCTTGCTGAAGGAGCTGTACTGATTACTAGGCATCTATCTCTGTGTTAAGAACTTCCCCTTATCACCCTCAGACAGATGGTCTTGTTCAGCATTTTAGTCCCTAAAATGCATACTAAAAAGGTTTGGGAAAGACTTGGACCAGTACTTACCTACCTGCTGTTTTCTTACAAAGTGCCACAAACAAAAACAGATTTTTCACCTTTTGAAATGCTGGATGTAGGAGGATGGGAATGGGAGCATTAAAAAGCGTCCCCTGTCGAACCCCGATGACCCAGGCCCGTTCCCGAACACGGGTCGCCAGCATGGCGTCCAGTGCCTCAACCCTCAGTGCCACGGGGCCGGCATGTCAGGTCATTTTTAGGTCTGGCTGGTTACTACGGAAGATTTGTTCCCAGCTATGCCCAGCTAGTTACTTCCCTCACTGAACTCATGAAAAAATGGTAGTCAAATAATGTGAAATGGTCACCAGAGTGTGATTAGGCTTTTTAGGCCATCAAAGCTGCATTATGTTCAGCCCGTTTTAAGAAGTTCAGACTCTGAGAAACAATTTCTGTTACACACAGATGCACTGGAGGTCGACCTAGCTGCGGTCCTGAGTCAGACTGTAGACAGAAATGAACATCCCATAATATATATCAGTAAGAAACTGCACAACAGAGAGAAGTACTTGACTATTGAAAAAAAAATGCCTCGCTGCAAAATGGATCATGGAGTCCCTTAAGGAGCCGACTTTGTACTTAGATCATAATCCTCTCCATTGGCTTAACCAAATGAAGGATACAAATTCCAAAATCACCAGGTGGTTTCTGGCACTACAGCCATTTAAGTTCAAAGTGATGCACAAATCCAGGAAAGAGAACGCAAAGTGGGCTTTCTGTCAAGATCTGAGAATTTAGACGGTTGAAAAGAACATGCGGGCTTAAACTGAACCGTTTGCTGTAAAATGTTGTATAAAAAGGGATACTACTTATGCAGAGAAGAGTAAATGTTATAAGGTAATGTTAAAAGGAGAATTAAAAGAAGGTTTTTTTTTGTTTGTTTTTTTTTTTTTAAACAGGCCCTCTCAAACGGGGTGTGTGTGTGTGTGACAGGGTTGAATAAGACCCTGTCCCTTTTGTTATGCATAGAGTTAAAATCAAGGATCTGTTCTGTCCTCTCTTTCTTTCTTTCTTTCTTTCTATTTCGGAAAACAACTTTGAGCCAAGGCTCATTTACAAAGGTTCCACGTTGGAAATAGACACGTTGGATATAACAAAGTGGACAAATTACAAGACAAGAAAAGTTATACAATACAGGGCAGCCATAGGCTTGTCAGATACAATCATAAGACTATAACTCCAGAACATATTTCTGCCGTGTGTGTGTGTGCATCTCTCCCAACCCCCATCTAACTGCACTATCAACTTTTCTTGTGGCACAAAGGATCTGGCTATTCCGAATGGTCACATGCTTAACCCTTCTATTTCCCTGCCTTCACTTGCTCTATCTTGCTGTTTCTGTTTTCTCTCTCCCTTGCTTCTCTGTGGTTATACAAATATATGTGGATTTTTGTGTGAGACTGGGTTTTTTGGTTTTCAAATGAATGTACTTATATTGCTGAAATACTGCAGAAATATTTTTTTTTTCGGGGGGGGGGGCTTAGAAAAGATAGCAAGCTGAAACAGAGAGTTGACCTTGGGAAACCTTTTGACCTCTTCAAGCTTAACAGAATTGCCAACAGGAGACCAGCTCCAGACAGCCTGCTCTATTTTGTTACACCTGTGAAGCCTAGATGTTCTATTTTACTGCAAGAAAGAAACTGTACATTTTATGAAAAATAGGATGTAGAGTTAAAAACACTTTTTTTTAAAAACAGCAATGTTTTTTGGTTTAACAGCTTTAGATTTGGATATACCCTAGTGTGACAGGGTTGAGTAAGGCACTGCCCCATTTGTTATGCAGAAAGAGTTTAAATGCAAGGGTCTGTTCTATCTTCTCCTTTTTCAGTCTCTTCTCTGTCTGGTTGTGCAACCAAATATTCTTGCGAGACCTAGGAAATGATCACTCTGACAGTTTCGCAATTATCTGCCCCTCTCTCTCTCTGCCTTCCCTTGTTATTTCTGTACTTTCTTCCCCCTTGCATATCTGCAGGTATAAAAATATATGTGAATATTTATGTGGAACTGTCACTGATACTGGGATCCCTTTGTTTAAAACTGTATATATTTATAATGTTGAAATGATTGCAAAGCTATTTGGAACTCAAGGTGTTAACCTGAGATGCAGTTTTTAAGTCCTTTGCAGAGTTGTAAACAAGAGGTCAGTTCTGGGTCATTATGTTGTTTTTTGCTGCACCTGCAAGAACATTTGAAACTGACAAGAATATTCTGTGAAAAAACACTAGGGGCCAGATATTCAAAGGGTAGCGCCGGGCACAAATCTGTTGCATTGGATTAGCACCGAATTTACGCCCGACTGCAATATTCAACAGGACATTTAGCGTCGGCGCTAGGTGTTAGCACCGACGCTAAATTATAATGTATGCAGGGGAGAGACTGAGAGGAGGGGACCTGAATGTCGGTGCACCGGTATATTCAAAGGTATAGCACAGCACTACAGGCATTAGCGCGACCTGTAGAGCGGTGCTAAATACCACCAACAAAAAGCTGGTGGTAAAGCAGCGGTGCCCCCCCCCAAACACAAATCCCAACCCCCCTTGACCATAAAATAAAGGATGCATCCCTGGTAGTCTAGTGGTCCCCAACCCCCAAGCACGCTCACGACCCCGCTGTAAGTAAAAGAAAGCACATTTCCCTGGTAGTCCAGTGGTCCCCACCCCCAAGCACGGCTCCAGCCCGCTGTAAGTAAAAGAAAGCACATTTCCCTGGTAGTCTAGCGGTCCCCCACCCCAAAACACGGCTTCTGACCTCCACTGTAAGTCAAATAAAGAACCTTTCCCTGGTAGGCTAGTGGTTCCCCCCCACCCGGCAGTGATGCCCCCGCTCATGCAAATTAGACTCCACGAACCGAGCCAGCGCCCGGCTCTGCCCTCCTCTCACCACCACAGCCAGCCACCAACTGAGGTAAAAATAAGCGCCACTGTAATGCCGTAGCGCTCATTCGTACCTTAGTCGGCGGCTGGCCGTGGTGGTGAGAGGAGGGCTGAGCTGGTCACCAGCTCGGTTCATGGAGTCTGATTTTGATGAGTGGGGGCATCACTGCCGGGTGGGGAGAACCACTATACTACCAGGGAAATGTGCTTTCTTTTACTTGCAACGGAGGTCGGGAGCCGTGCTTGGGGGTGGGAGGACCACTGGAACATGAGGGGTTTCACTGTGTTTTGGGCCTACCAGGGGTTGGGGATCATGCTGGCGGGGGGGGACACTAGCCTACCAGGATGTAACAGGCACACAATGGAACAGGAACCATGACAGCAGAAAAGGACTGCTTGGCCCAGCCAGTCTGCCCTGTTCCCTATCTACTGGATATGCTGCATATCCTAGTGACCCTACAGTCTATGGCCTCCTGCCCCCACCAGGTTTGCCTTATGCCTGTCCCATGCATTGTGTCTCCCCACTGTGTTTTACCCACTACTGCAGTGGGGTACCTATGTTGGAGGAGGCATCCTCCATGACATGTACGGCCATGGGCAGTGTGTCTGTTTAGCTATCGATCTGTATATGTATGTATGTATGTATATACATAAACCAGAGTACCAGAAGATGGCGGCCACGCTGGGCTGCCGTCTGTGAGCTCCATAACTTGTTGGATTTCGTTATTTTATCGTTATCTTATCGTTATTTGTTTATTTCATTGTTTGGTCCTAAGCCTACTGCCTTTGTTACCGTCTAAAAAATTAAGATGTTCGTCACGTTTTCTTTACCTGGAGAGACTGGCGTGTTGAAGTTGTGGGAGGTCGCCTTGCTCGCTGTGTGCTGGTTATTTGTCTAATTTGCCAAAAGACTTCTGTGGCTGGTGGCTCGGTGGTCCAGCAGGCCGCTGTGGAGAGGTCGGAGGAGTCGTGAACAGTGAGGTGGAGTAGTGGAGTAGCAGTTTCCATACGGGATGGAAATGCAGCCGGACTGCATGTGAAGGACGTAGCCGGATTCCAGTGAGAGAGGACCAGCTGGAAGAAGAGGAACTACGAAATCACTGAAAGGGAGCGTGTATAGTGTGCAGTGAGGATTTCTGCACACTTTTGGAGAAGTCTGGTTCCTCGGTCCAGACGGAGGGACAGTTGTCTGCCACCGGAGGGTGGTGGGGCTAATCTTGTTCCTTAGGTGGAGTAGGGGGACCACTGAAGGGTGGTCTTGCCTGCTTCACCGTAGTGAAGGATCGGGTTAAGCCAGAACCTGAAAGTGAAATACACATGCTACCTATCTGCTTGCCATTGTGAAGGATTCCTAGTGAAGAGAAACTTTAACGCTGGAAGGAAGGTGGAACTGTCTGGGCCATCTGTCTGGTGATGTACTTTTGAATTTTTGACTTTGGGCCAGCGTCTCTTAAATATAATTTGGAAAGATTAAAATTGAGCTTGTTGGGATTGTTCCAGCCTCGTGAGAGGAGGCTGGTATAATTCTGGATTTTTTCCCATACTGAAGTGGTGAGAGCACATAGGTGTGGACATAAAAAGACCTTGGAACTCTTTTACCATTTTCAAAAGAAATTGTGGTATTGGCTTTTGGACTAGGGGGTCTTTTTAATATTAAGGGCCAATTTTACATTAGGGGCTTGTGTAGTCTGGAAAAGCTCCTTTCCCCCGCAGTGGTGAGAGCACTGTGGGTGAGAGCAGAGAGACAAAGTGATATTTACAAACTGAAGATTTGAAGGCACATTTTGGACACTTTAACAATATGAATGTTGATAGGATTTATTTATTTATTAGAAGTCTAAATTACGGGGTATAGATTTGTTAAACAGATAGTGTATTTTATATATAGTTTTAAGTTATTTGGTTGTTGTGTTTATTAGATTTATACTTTATAATTGTATGTTAATTCTGCAGAGTAGCTTATGTAATTTTTTTCTGAGGGGGTTAAAACTGTTAGATTATTTTGTTGTAGTGTTAATTATGTGCTGGAACGATAGTAGGACAGTCGGGTATTACTCCCCCTCTAGGCTCAGGGACCTCCGTCCTTTCTTCTGTCCCCCCCCCCATCGCCGGAGGTCTATAGAAGATGTAGGGCTCTGGGGATTGTGAGGAGGAGGAGGAGGGCTGGTGCTGGGCCTGGGGGAGGAATGGAAAGGAGTGGGCGGATAGAGATTGTGGGGACAAGGAGACGCCCTGGGGCGAAATGTGCCCAGGAAAGGGGACCTCCCTGTCTGGTGCCCATACCAAAGGGTTCTGATTATGATCAGCAGGTAGGGCGGTCATCCTCGGAGGTTAATCCTACTCGGGCGGTGTTGTGCAACGCCAGGTCTATCAAAAACAAAATGGCTATTATGGCTGATTTTGTTAGGTCATCTGACCTGGCGTGCATCACCGAGACCTGGCTGGATAAAAATGCTGGGCCAGTTTTGGCAGCAGCAGTTCCAGCCGGTTACTCGGTGATACACCGCCCGAGGCAGGATTGTAGGGCCGGGGGTGTTGCCATCTGTTTCAGAACAGAACTGAGCCTAGTGGAGGTACCAGTGGGAGTCACCAGGTCCTTTGAGTGTATCCTGGGCGAGGGTGTGGGGTGCAGGATACTTCTTGTATACCGTCCACCAGGTGACGAGAATGTTTTCCTGCAGGAAGTTGCAGACTTCACTGTCGACCTGACATTGGGGTCCCCCAGATGGTTGGTTCTGGGGGACTTCAATGCCTGGGTCAATGATGAACTCTCACGTTTTGGTCAAGACTTCCTCCAGTTGATGATATCACCGGGCTTCACACAGGTTATTTCCTCCTCGACCCATATTGGTGGACATTCATTGGACTTGATGTTCCTTCTGGGGATGGGGGTATCTGACTTGGTGCTGGAACCGGTCGGATGGTCGGACTATCACTCCATTGGGTTCAGTTTTGAGGCCACCCCTATTAGGTCAGCCCCTTCGGAAATGGTCCAGTACATCCTTTAAGGGGTGTGTCCCCGGATGACCTGATGGCGGTGCTGGACCTATCGAGCCTACCGATAGATTGCTTGGATCCAGGAGACCTGGTACATGCCTATAATAAGGCGGTGACAGGGTCCCTGGATTCCATTGCACCTGTTCATGTTCATCCTCTCACTCTTCGTCCCAGGTCTCCTTGGTTCGATGAGACCATGAGGGAGTTGAGGAGAGTTGGACGAAGGTTGGAGAGACGTTGGCGGAGGTCCGGTTTGGATGATGACAAACTTAGTTTGATGGACCACTATATGGTCTATCAATCCGCAATCTCCCGTAAGAAGGCAGAATTCCTGTCCAGAGAGATTGCAACTGCACAGAATAGACCAGCTCAGCTCTTTCGGACTGTGGACAGACTGTGCAATCCAATCTGTCTTCAGCCCAGAAGAGCCTTTTCTCCAGAACGGTGTGAGGAGTTTGCTCTCTTCTTTGCAGATGAGGTTGCCAAAATCAGATCGGACGTCCGATTCTCCCTCTCCAATGGGAGTTGTGATGGTCGGCAGGAGATGTCGGACACCCAGTTTGCATGGTCCGACTTCAGCCTCCCCACAATCAATGACATTGTGATGATCATCCGAGCGCTGTGACCGACCAACTGTGATTTGGACCCTGGCCCCACATGTCTCTTAGTGGATTGTGTGGATAAAATCGGCCCAGTCCTGGCTATGATAGTCTGGAGGTCCTTGGAGAGGGGGATCTTTCCAGATCCTCTTAAGGAGGCTATAGTTAAGCCTCTATTGAAGAAGCCTTCCTTGGACCCAGATTGTCTAGCAAATTACAGGCCTATCTCTAACTTACCCTTTGTGGGTAAAGTTATTGAGAAGGTGGTTGCAGTGCAGCTGGATGGTCATCTGACCAACAACAATGTCTATGATTCTCTCCAGTCTGGATTTAGGAAAAGGCATAATACCGAGACAGCACTTGTTCAGGTACTAAATGACCTCCTAATAGCGAGAGATCGTAGGACCTGTTTCATCTTGGTACTTCTTGATCTCTCTGCAGCATTTGACACTGTTGACCATGGTGTGCTGTTGGAGCGTTTGCGGTCTATCTGTGGATTGTCTGATACGGTCCTCAGGTGGTTTCGATCTTACCTCGAGGGTAGGACTCAGAGGGTGGTGTCTGGAATTTTTTCTTCGGCATCAGTCTCCCTATCCTGCGGAGTACCGCAGGGTTCCATTCTAGCGCCCATGTTGTTTGCAGTGTATATGCTGCCGTTAGGAGCGATTGTTAGAGGATACGGTTTGGGTTTTCATTGCTATGTAGATGATACCCAGCTGTATATGTCTTTTGTGCCCGGCCAGGATGCAGCCTTTTCGGTATTTAATAACTGCCTTGCTGAGATCCAAGACTGGATGAATGGGAGTTGGCTGCGGTTAAACTTTGAAAAAACTGAGGTGTTGGTCGTGGACAAGAGTCGCTGCGAGGCAGGTTTGTTAGCTGGATCGCCCTCAGGCTTATGGCTTGGGGGCGTCCAGCTGACAACCTCAGACTAGGTGCGGAATCTGGGTGTAGCATTTGACGACCGTCTGACTTTCAAATCTCAGGTGTCAGCGGTAGTCAAAACTTCCTTTTATCATCTGAGGAACATCGCCCGGGTGAAGCACCTGGTTCCTCCAGAGGATCTTCCAACATTGATCCACGCATTCGTTACCTCCTGCCTTGACTATTGCAATGCCCTTTACCTGGGGCTACCAGGGGTTGAACTTCACCGTCTGCAGCTACTGCAGAATGCGGCAGCCAGGCTGTTGACTGGATCTTCTAGGTCCAGCATATAATGCCTGTGCTCCTCGGACTGCACTGGCTGCCAGTTTCTGGTGAATCACCTTCAAGGTCGGTCTGCTGACCTATAAAGCCTCCCACGATCAGGGACCTACTTACCTGAAAGAGCTCCTTTGTCCCTACTGTCCTCCCCGCTCTCTCCGATCCACTGACGAGGGATTGCTAGAGATTCCCAGGGTCCATTTAAAAACTTCAGGGGCAAGATCGTTTAGTTTTATGGCCCCGACCCTGTGGAATTCTCTACCTCGTCAGGTGCGAAACTGCCCGACTGTCCAAAGCTTTAAAGGAGTTTTGAAGACACATCTTTTTAGTATAGCTTTTAATGATTTATGTTAGTTTTAATCTTGTCTATTTATTGTTTTATGTACTGTACAGGCGCTTGGGTTATAAGAAAAGTGCCTTATAAAAATAAAGAATGAATGAATGAATAAATAAAATATATATACACATACATACAGGTCCTGCTTGCACAGCTGCATGGATGTGTTGTATGCACTGACTGTGCCTGCCAGCACAGTTCCTGCTGCTTCCAGCTTGTATTTCCATTCCAACCAACAGGGGATGCTGTGGGCATTCCTTGGTCTGCAGCATCCAGCCTGTACTTCCATTCCGACCAAAAGGGGGAGCTTTGTGCTCCATGCAGTAGCACCGGGCAAACTGCATGGTAATGTATGCTAAATAGCACTTAATGAGATGCATATGTACTTGTTTGCCCACTGATTACCCAAGTAGGCTCATTTGCATGGGAGCTTTGACTCTAGCTCCCGTTTGCCCCGGGCCAATGTGTTAGCACTGTGCAATCAGGTTAGCCCAGGGCAAACCTCACTTCAGCATAGCACACTAAGCAGTTCTGCAGTGTGTGGCTTACATTGTTGTTTGCAGACAGTAGATGTGAGACACAATGTTCTCCACCTGCAACACTGGCTTGCTACAGAGTCTAATGAGCTGCAGTTGCAGTTTGCACTTCCCTGTTGCTATATTCAGTGCTGTCTTATTCCCAGGCTATTTTTTGCCCTGCACTCCCAGACCAGTTTGTCCAGCTTCCTTAGACTGCTATATTCAGCAGGATTAGCACTGGGCTATTTCCTTTTGAATATAGCTTGCTTTGTGCTCCGGGTTAAGTTTGCCCGTCGGGCACTGCTAATTTAGCCCCAGGGCAAAGTTTTGAATATCTGGCCCCTATGTCTCCTTAACAAGATCCCTGCAAAGATTGGTTACAAAAAGAGCAGCAATGTTTTGCAAGAGAGAGAGAGATAGACGGAGATTGGAAATTAAGAAACACTCAGAAGGAGGACTTTCTTTTTTCTGCTTGTACTGCCTTTGTAGTTATACTGAATAATTTAGTTTTTATTTTGCTGTTATTGAGAATAAAAAAAAACACTATTTGTGAATTTTGAAACTGCTCCTGGTTTTCCTATGCTTCCTGACCTGTGCCTCGACGACATATAGAAGGACTTTTATTTGAGCTTCCTCTATTGAAAAAACATCCTTACAATCTTTTTTAATTTTGTTATTGATAATAATAAACCACTATTTGCGAATTTTATAACTGCTCCTGGTTTGCCTATGCTTTATGATCTCTGCCTCTACAACAATAACCACCAAACAGGAAAGAGACCTGGAGTGATCATTTCTGATGACCCAAGGGCAGCCAGTTGGGAGGGGTGGGATGTGGGGGCACACAGGGAGGAGTATCATAAGCAGAAAGAGGGAGGTGGTGTTGCCCCTGTATAGATCACTGGTAAGACCCCACCCTAGGGTACTGTGTCCAGTTCTGGAGACCGCACCTCTGGAAGGACATGGAGGTGGTCCAGAGTAGGGTAACTAAAATGGTGCAGGGTCTGCATCACATGCCACATGAGGAATGACTAAACGGCCTAAATATGTACACCCGGAAAGGGGGGGATATGATACAGACCTTTAAATACCTCATGGGGTAAATAACACACAGGAGGGAAGTATTTTTCAGAAAAAAATTTGCTCAAGAGCAAAGGGACATGCTAAGAAACTGGAAGGGGGCTGATTCGAGAGACATGTTATTAAGTACTTCTTCACAGAAATAGTGATGGATTCCTGGAACAGCCTTCCAATGGAGGTGGTAGGGGTGAAAACAATGGTGGGGTTCAAGAATGCATTGGGATATGCATAGTGGAATCTTAGGGGAAAGGAAGAGGGGGTGCAGAACGGGCCAAAGAATAAGTAGGATCTGCAGTGATACTGAAGGAATGGAAAAATGAGCAGACTAGGTGGACCAAGAGGTCCTCATCTGCCAGCAAATTCTATGTTTATAACCTATCTAAGAAACCATATACAATATCACCATGTATCCGAGCTGACATACCACGCATTGCTAACTTACCTGGCAAACTCTGTACCAACCTGCATCTCTGTGCTTGCACCTCTCCTTACTAACTTAACTAAGAAATGCTGCACCAAGTTGTGACAGTGTCAACCATCTCCTTCTGTTTACCTACCCACCCTAAGTCAGTGTAGACATACGTTGCTCTGCAAACCTACCTAGGAAAGCCATAACATCTTTGTCAGTGTGGGTGCACCTCAGGCTGCAAACCTACCTGGGAAACCCCGCACCAGCCTGTATCAGTGCAGACACACCTTGCCCTGCTATGCTACCCAGGAAACTGTGCCACCAAGCATAAGTGCAGACACACCTCCTCCCGCTAAACTACCTGGGAAAGCCTGCAGTACCCTGCATTAGTATAGAAGTACCTCATCCTGCAAGACTATCAGGGAAAGCCTGCACTACCCTGCATTAGTGCAGCTGCATTTCACTCTGCTAACCAACCTGGGAAACTCTATACAACCCTGCATCAGTGCAGGCACACCTCACTCTACTAAGAAACCCTGCATCACTTTGTCACTGCGAACATACCCTTCCCTGCTAGCCTTCTCATGCAACCCTGCATCAGCCTGACCCCGAGGAAGACTTAGAGTCAATAGGTAGGGGTATCTGGACAGCAATTCTCTTGCACCAATAAATTAGAAAATATATGTGCTTGGTGTGTGCACTGTTTTTTGTTTTCTGAATACCTTTAAATTGTACAAGCTGCGCCTTTAGAAGTCAGGTGTGCTCCTTACTCACCTTTATTTTTTGCCCACTCTGCATCAGTGCAGATGTACTTCACCCTGCTAACGTAAGTGGGAAACCCTGCACCACCCCAACTCAAGTCAGTGCCGATGCTGTTCTCCCTGCTTACCTACCTGGGAGACCCTGCATCACCCAGCATCAGTTCAGCTAACCACCAAATTCTCACCTATTATTGCCTTCGTTATCTCTATCCTCTTCACCCTACTCTCCCTAACACTATTCCTTTACTCATCTTATATTTTCTAACCCCTCCTTCCTATTCCACTACTCCCTTCTGTTATCTTTACACCCTCCTCTTACTCACCCACTCTCTCCTTCCACAGTACACTCCCTACCTGCCCAGCTCCCTACTATCCTACACTAATAATCCCTACCTATTCGGTTGCATTCCAGCGTCCGGTAATATATGAACCTTACTGTGCCTCATTATCTGTCAGACTAATTTCATAAACCGATGTATAGCAATCCTATGTGTATATGTTTTTTTAAGATGCTTTGTATATGTTGTCTTCTTATGTTAAGCCACTTGGCTATTATTATGATCTAGGACTTCCTTGTGAATGAGCTTGCTCAATGGAGTTTTCCTGCAATAAACTTGAACTTAGACACACATAACCCTGCTAACCTACCTGGGAAATCCTGCGCAACACTGTGAAAGTGTACGTCTTTTTTTCCCCATTGCTCATACAGGCTTTCCAGTTTTATATTTAATTGGAAATAATCCATTAAAATGTCCTGATCTTTTCCATCCACCTTGTCTTGCTTGCCTTCTGCTTGCTCAGGTTTGACGGAACACAAATGTTCCAGAGGGATGCACTGTATCAATTTTACCCATAACACTCTCCTTTGTGTCATCACTGGTCACACAGTATCCCCCTGGCTCCCTTTCCGTTTTCACTTTTCTGTATACTTGTGCCGCATATTCTCTGCTTTCTGTTTCTTCTGGCTCAGTTCCAGTGAAGTCAGCATTCTCTCCACCATCTTGGTGGTATGTTGTATACCAGATATGGTCATCCGTCTGGGTCAGTGTCCACACTCGGCCAGCTAAAACACCAGTCCAGTGGCCCAGAGTTGTCTCCATCCATCTGAAATAAGAAATGTAAAAAATATAATGCAAAAGGAGTACTTTTCCTGAGGTCAGAGAGAAAATAAAAAATATAGCGAATAGCAACATAGTAACTTCTGGAACAGACTTGAAATACATGCTGAAAAAACTAGAAAATTACATCTACAAACGGCAACAATGACAGAACAGTGGAGTAACATAACAAAGGGCAATGATGCCTAAGCCCATATGGCAACACAAACACAAAGAGCAATAATGACAGAACCCAGGCAGTAATATTTCCGAATAGGGCAATTAATAACCGATTCCAGAATGCGACATATACACAGGGCAATAATGACTACATCCAAATGGCAATACATACACAAGGAAAATAATGACAGAATCCCCAGCAGTAACACACATACCGAGCAATGTTGACAAAATTACAGAAGCGACAAACACCAGGCAATAATGACTGAACCCAGACAGCAACAAATACACCTAGGGAAATTATGACAGAGACATGCAGTTACATACACACACAGGGGAATTTTGACAAAACTGAAGAAGCAACATATACACATAGGTTAACAATGACTGAATCCAGACAGCAACATATACACAAATGGCAACAATGACAGAGCCCAGGCAGGGACATATGCACACACAGCAATACTGACAAAACTAGGAAGTAACATATAAACACAGGGCAACAGTGACTGAATCCAGATGACAACATATACACAAAGGTAAATAATGCAGGCAGTAACATATGCAAGGGTGTGCAAATCCTACTGCTCTCTGTCTGGAACAAGTACATTTCCTTGAAGGACAAGTACAAAATGACAGTTGATGTCACAGTAAAGAATGAGGGGCAAGTGCAAATTCAGCTACAGTCGCTGTTAAGACAGGTAAAGTTTGAAATCCCCGGCAAATCCACACAGAGCAATGTTCGCAAAACTAGAGAGGTAACAGGGTGATAGAGACTAAATCCAAACAGCAATATATACACAAAAAACAATAGTGACAGAGCCTGGGCAATAACATATTGAGCAATCTTGACAAAATATGGGAAGTAACATACATACACAGGGCATTAACGTATATACACAGTGCAATGTTGAGAAAACCAGGGAAGTAACATATACACAAAGGGCAATAATGACTGAATCCATACGGCAACCTAGACTCAAAAGGACAACAATGACACAATAGGGGCAGAAACATATACACACAGAGCAATGCTGATGAAACTAGGGAAGTTAACATATACATAAAAAGCAAAAGATATACAGACAATAGGGCACTGGAGAAGGTTAGATCAAAGTGTTGCTCTCACCCCTTGCAATCCCTGTTGGCAGCAGCTGCCATTCTTTCATAACTGCATTTTATTTTGTAATTTCTGTTCCGTTTGCTGTCATTTCTCCGTCTGTTCTTGCGCCTAATCTAAACATACTAAATAAATACTCCCTCACCTTATTTTTTGCCCCCTGGGTTACACATAAATTGTTAGCACTTATAAATGTCAAAAGTTAAATCACTCTGTCGCTTGTAATCTGTCGGACTGATTATATTTGTTGTATTGCCATGTTCTCCAAGTTTTGCACTGTTTATAACTGCCTGTAGCTGACTCATTATCTCCTTGTCTTATGATATACACTGTATATCAAACTTTATACCCTCTGTAAAATTTTAATTACTTCATGTGTAAGTTTATACCGCATATGATTTTTATATCTGTTTGTATCCCTTTCCTTTATCCCTCCCCCACCCCCAGGATGCATTTGGAAAGAAGCGTTTGCTCAGTATGCCTTTCCAGGTAAAACATTTTAAAGTTGTACCTGTTGTAGTGCAGCCTTGGAAGTGTGTTTTTTTGCAGTCGGCGGGTTGCATGAGGCATCCCCCTAATGTGACTGGATGGTGGATGTGGTCTACGAGTTGTGTTCCTTCCTTGCAGTCTGGAGCTGGAGAACCAGCTATAGGGCTGTTTATTCCCTATCGGTGCTCCTGTGGCTGTTTTTATGATCATGGGACTGTGGAGGTTTTCTCATCAGTGACTGTGCTCTACTAGCTAAAGACATTATGGTTTGTGCTACTTGGCCATTACAGCATGGGAGTGGTGCCTCTCCTGTGCCAGTTTCCAATGGTGGGCAAATATTTCCAGTTAGTCTGGGACCAAAGCCTCCCAGCAGGGGTTCCCCGGAACAGGAGCTTGAATTACAGCAGGGGTTCACTGGGCCCGATTCCCCAAGAGGAAAAGGACTGGACGTGCTGGCAAGTCATGACACTCCAAATGGGTGGTGAATTTTAATATATGTGAACTGAACTGTCTTGATCTGAACAATAACTAACCCGGTTATCAAGAAGGCAACACTCCTGGCTGTTTCTAATGCTTTGTTGCTAACAACTGTACTAAGAGGACTTTTTATTTTTTACTTTCTACTGTATTGTGCAAGTGTGTTGTATTTAACATCAGCCTTTTGGGTACCCCACTGGCTGCAACACTGGCACACAGAGGTGCCTGCTGGAGGGAGAAGAGAGGGATCAGTATGAAGCAAGCAGTGGTGCGCACAAGAAGGACAGTTGAAGGCAAAGTGACACAAGGAGTTATAGAGAGGATCCAGTCTGGCGAGAGTGGGCTTTAGGATGGAAAGGTATACCACAGCTGCATAATCAAACACCAGTAAGATCATTTTGTTGACAATCTGAAGGCAGACAGGAAGTTGCAGGCAAGTCTTGTTGCAATACAGAATACTGCACTTAAGAAGTTATGAATGGAATCAATGTGCACAAATAAATCTACACACTGCGATACTTCAGCAGGGACTTCTTAAAGAGGGAGCCACCCAGAGCCATTAAGACCATGGTCTGGGGGATCATGGCAAGACACTGCACACTAACCATGGGTCATGGAGGCAGTTTTCTTGGCACTGAGCCACAGCTGGTTAGAATGGAACCAGTGTTGGATGTTGCTAAACATCACACTGTGAAGCGGTTTCTAAATCAGTGGCTGAAGAAAGCCCCAGAGGCAACATGTACAATTCCATCCTCATATATGGATGCTTGCTGAGACAGGCATTTGTTTAAAAAAAAAAAAAAAAAAGGATGGAGCCCTAGGAACACCAGAGGTGGCGGAGAAGGGGAGAGTAAGCATCACCTACTTGGACTCAGTGGTGTCTATTAAGCAGGTAGGAGTGGAATCAAGAGACAGGGATCAGACAGGCCCACACTCAATAGCTTATCAAATAGGAAGGAGTGAATGACAGTTGTTGAATGGCCTTGGGAAGTCTAACAAAGATGTCAGAGGTCAACCTCCCGTCAGTCTCCATCACGACATAGTTGGTAAACCGTAGGAAAGATGAGACAGTGGAGTGACATTTTTTCCAGCAACCAGGCTGAAAGGGGAGAGGAAGGAAGAGAAATTAGGCAAAGAGAAAAAATTTTCCTTAGAAACATAGACTTTGACAGCAGATAAGGACCACTTGGCCCACCCAGTCTGCCCATTTCCCTACCTACTGGATAAGCTGCAGATTCTAGTTAACCAACAGCCTACTTCCTGCCACCCCCCACTACAATTGCCTTGTGTCTGCCCCATGCATGTTTGAATTCCCCCACTGTTTTAGCCCCAACAACCTCCCCAGGAAGGCAGTTCCACGCACCCACCACTCTCTCTCCGTGAAAAATAATTTCCTTACATTACGCCTGAGCCGTCCCCCCTCTTATCTTTAAATTGTGCCCCCTTGTTCTTACACATCTCTTTTTCTGAGAGATGCTACCCTCCTGGACTTTGTTGATTCCCTTGAGGTACTTGAACGTTTCTATCATGTTCCCCATGTCCCTCCTTTCATCAAGGGTATACACATTAAGCTCTCTCAGTATCTCTTCATATGATTTCTGATGCAGACCCTGCACCATTTTAGTTGCCCTCCTCTGGACTGCTTCCATCCTGTCTATGTCCTTGCATAGATGAGGTCTCCAAACTGCACACAGTACTCAGATGGGGTCTCACCAACTGTCTGTACAGAGGGATAACCACTTCCTTTTCTACTTGTGATGCCCCTTCCTATGCATCCCAGTATCCCCCTGGCTCTCCTTACTGACTTCTCACATTGCTTTCCAACCTTTAGATCATCTGCTAGGACTACTCCCAAGTCCCGTTCCATTTTTGTTGTTGTTAGTACCTCCCCTGCTATTGTGTACTCTTCTCCTGGGTTTTTGTTTCCCAGGTGTATTACTTTGCACTTCTTTGCATTGAATCTAACTTGCCATATGTCTGACCATTCCTCCAACCTTTCCAAGTCCCTTCTCATCCTTTCTACCCCCCTTGTGTATCATCTCTGTTACAGATCTTTGTATCATCTGCAAAGAGGCATACCTTTCCCTCCAGACCCTCTGCAACGTCACCTATAAAGATGTTAAAGAGAACTGGACCCAGTACTGAGCCCTGAGGTACTCCACTAGTGACCCCCCTTTCTTCGGAATGTGTTCCACTCACTATTACCTTCTGTGTCCTGTTGTGCAGCCAGTTTGCATTCCAGGCTACCACCCTGGGACCCACTCTCAGGCTGGCTAACTTGATTATTAATCTTTTGTGCGGGACTATGTCAAATGCCTTGCTAAAGTCTAGGTAGGCCATATCCACAGCCCCTCCCTGGTCTATTACTTTGGTCACCCAGTCAAAGAAATCTATTAGATTCGTCTGACATGACCTTCCTGCTGTAAAAGTCCATGCTGCTTTGGGTCCTGTGCCCGCTGGATCTCTAGGTACTCAACAATTCTTTCTTTCAAGTGATTCCATCATTTTCCCTACCACTGAGGTCAAACTTACAGGTCTGTAGTTTCCTGCTTCTGCCTTGCTCCCACTTTTGTGAAGGGGAATCACATCTGCCCTCCTCCAGTCCTCAGGTACCACCCCATCCTCCAATGATTTGTTAAAAAGTGTGGTCAATGGTGTCACTAGGTCTTCCCTTAGTTCTAGAAGGAGAGATTTAGAAGTGAAGAAAGGGGCCAGCAATAGCAGGAGCAGACGGTGAGGGAGTTTGGGATCTAGACCATCAGGTCCATTACTGGAGAAGGTTGGGGGAGAGGCACCACAGAAGACTTGAAAAGCAGAAAGTTTTATCACAGAATCATAGAAACGTGTCGGCAGAAAAGCACCCCTTTGACCCACTGAGTCTACCCCTAACCCCCTCTCCCTACTTAACCCCCCACACCCAGATATCCCCTCCACACCCTGGTCAACCCCTTGTGTCTGTCCCAAGACCTCTTGAATCCCTCAACCGTTTCGACCCCCACCACCTCTTCTGGCAGACTGTTCCAGGGCTTTACCATTCTCTCAGTGAAGTAACGCCCCCTCACATTTCCCCTACAACTTCCTCCCTCCACCCTTAGACTGTCCCCTAATTCTATCACGTACTTTTTCTGTGAACAAGCTCCCCCCACTTTTTTAATCCCCTTCATGTACTTAAACATTTCTATCATGTCCCTCCTCTCCCTTCTGGTGTCCAGCGGGTACAGATCCAACTCCCTTAACCTCTCCTCGTAGGGCTTCCCATTCAAACCATGCACCATTTTAGAAACCCTTCTCTGCACCCCTTCAATCCCATCTATGTCCTTGCATTAGTGAGGTCTCCAGAACTGGACCCTGTTCCCCAGGTGTGGCCTCACCATGGATTTGTAAAGTGGCATCAGCACGTCTCTCTTTCTGCTTGTTATACCTCTCCCTATGCATGGCAGCATTCCATTTGCTTTGCCCACCTCCTTGCTACATTGTGTCCCCACCTTCAGGTAATCCACAATTACAATCCCCAGATCCCTTTCCTACCCAGTTGCCTTTATTTCATTCCCTCCCAGTGAATACTTTGCTTACGGGTTATTCCGCCTCATGTGCACTACTGTGCATTTTTTGGCATCGAATTTCGGCTGCCATATTTCCGACCACCCCTCCAGCAACCATAGATCTTCCCTCATAACCTTCACTATCTCTGGAGTGTCCACCCTATTGCAGATCTTCATGTCATCTGCAAACTGGCAGACCTTCCCTTGCAGCCCCTCCACTGTGTTGCTGCTATAGATGTTAAACAGGATGGGCCCAGCACCGACCCCTGGGAACCCTGCTCATCACCCCTTCTTCCTCAGAATGTATCCCATTTACAACCATCTTCTGGCTTCTGCCCTTCAGCCAGTTCTATACCTACCTTGTTATTTTCTGTCCTGCCCCCAAAATTTCCATCTTATTTACCAGCCTTCTGTGAGGAACAGTGATGAAGGCTTTCCCGAAGTCCAGATAGGCCACATCCACTGCCCCTCCATGATTAGCCACCCTTGTCACCCTATTGAAGAACTTGATCAGGTTCGTCTGACATGAGCTCACTTGTGTGAAGCCATGCTGACGGATGTCCTGCAGCCCACTTTCCACCAAATAGCTGACTACCCTTTCCTTTAATATCACCTCCATCACCTTACCCACCACCGAGTCAAGGCTGATCAGGCACTAATTGTCCCCCTCCTCTCTGCTGCCATTCTTGTGAAGTGGCATCATGTCTGCCCTCTTCCAGTCCTTTGGCACCCACTCTGTATCCAGGGACAAGTTAAACGACCTCGCTACGGGTGCCACCAGCTCCTCCCTTAATTCCTGGAGTACCCTAGGATGAACGGCGTTTGGACACATGGTCTTGTCCACCCTCAACCTACCCAATTCCTCTATGACCCTGTCTTCACTGATCAGTCTAGTATCCACCCTTATATCTTCCCTTCCCCTCTCCCTTAACACTGGTCCCCTTCCTTTCCCTTCCATTGTGAAGACCAATCAAAAGTACCTATTTAGTATCTCTGCCTTCTCGAAGTCCCCTTCCACTTGTACTCCCCCCTCCCCCTTACTATCCCCTGCCTTGCTTTCCTCTTCTCTCCTACATAACGAAAAAAAGTTTTATCTCCTCTTTTGGCCTGTTTTTAAATTTTCTCCTCCGCTTCTGCTTTTGCCTTCCTAATCTTCTGCCCTGCCAACCTCCGCTTTTCCTTGTATTTTCCGTCTTCTTTCCCCTGTGTTCTCTTATATTCTTTGAACACCATTTTCTTTCCCCAATCGCCCCCCTCACTTCCCTGATGAACCAGAGCAACCTCTTTCTTCTTCTGTTCTGCCTCACCTTCCGTATGCAGATTTTCATGGCTTTTAGTAACCCCCCCTTAACTGAATTCCATAATTCCTCCACATCCCCTATTTTCTCCTTCCCCTCCATTTCATTCCTGAATATCACCTCATTTTTGTAAAATCCACCTGCCTGAAGTCCAGGACCTCTGTGATGGTCCAACTCGTTTCGTTCCTCATCCTGACCATGAATCTTAACGTATTATGGTCGCTTCCACCAAGGCTGACCCCCACTCCAACAAGATGCTAGGATGCATATCTAGGGGGATCAGTATTAGGAGAGAGGAGGTTATACTGTCCTTGTACAGGTCACTGGTAAGGCCGCATCTGGAGTATGGAGTTCAGTACTGGTGCCCACACCTCAAAAAGAACATTAACCTGCTGCAGAAGGCCCAGAGGAGGGCTAGAAAGATGACAGCTGGTCAGCAGGGTAAGGCATACGAGGAGAGGTTGAGGGCACTGAACATGTACTCCCTGGAAGATAGGAGAGCGAGCGAGAGAGAGAAGGAGGGAAAGAGAGAGAGAGCGGGAGAGAGGGGACATGAATGGGACCTTCAAGTACTTGAAAGAGATAAATAAGACTGATAAGGAGAGTCTCTTTAAGCCGAGTGGCAACCATAACACGAGGGGGCACAGTCTTAAGCTGGAGTGTGAGAGGTTTAGGAGGGAGGTCAGGAAGCATTCCCTCACAGAGAGGGTGGTGGACACTTGGAATGCATTGCCAGAAGAGGTAATCTCATTGAAGACAAAGGGTAGCTTTATGAGAGGCTGGGACAGGTATAGAGTAGGGTAAGGGTCATGGGTAGGGAGGATGGGAAGAGTGGGCAGAGGGGGCAGGGACAGTAGCTCAAGCTGTGGACCCTGCAATACGAGCAGACTTGATAGACCAAACAGTTTTCTTCTGCTGGCTTCTTCGTATGTTCCTTCCACACTATCCCCATTGGTGAGGACCACGTCAAGTATACTGCCACCCCTAGTGGGCTCCTTAACCAGTTGCCGCAGGATAGCTCCCTGAAGGGACTCTAGGATCTCTCTGCTCCTGGCTGACTTAGCTGATGGGATATCCCAGTCAACATCTGGGAGGTTAAGGTCACCCACCAGCAGAATCTCCCCAGAATGCAGCCGTTGAACTGCCTGCAACAGCTGCCTATCCACTTTCTCCCCATGCACTGGAGGTCTGTAAGCCACCCCCAGCCTTACTGCTGCCACAGACCATTTTTCTAGCATTATTCACAAGATTTCCATCTCTCCTTGCTCCTCCTGCCCTTCAGTAGCCTTAATGTCTTCCCTAATGTACAGTGCAACCCCCCCAGCTTCTGCCAGCCCTGTCCTCCTTTCTGAAAAGCCTGTACCTCGGAATACCTGCTTCTCATGTCTGATGCTCAGACCACCAGGTCTCTATTGTGGCTACAATATCCAGGCCCTCATCCTCCATTATGGCCTCTAAGTCCATCACTTTGTTCCCCAAGTTCCTGGCATTTGCAGAAAGTCATTATCACCATATACCCCCCCTCCTCTCTGGCACCCCACCCTTCGATGCCTGCCCCATTCTGTGGGGGAGTGCTGGCTACACCATTCTCTCTTCCTGTCAAACTCTCCCCCTTCCTAGCCTTGTACTCCCCCTTACCAGTTTAAACCCCCTTAAGACCATATCAATATATCCTTGTAGACCCCCTTCAGCACTCTTGCCCCACTTTCACTTAGATGTAGTCTATGCTTCAAATACAAGTCCTCATCCTCCCACGTGCCCCCCACCACTCTCCTATATAGGTGAACCCCTCCGTCCCGCACCATTCCCAGGGCCGTTCATTTAACTCTCTTATTCTTTTTTTCCTGACAGTGCTGGCGCAGGGGACTGGCAAGACTTCTGAGAAAGCCAAGGATCTTGCCTCTTCCATGCAACCCTTTGCCACTGCCTTAAACCTCCTCTGTACCTCCTCCACTTAATGGTGCAACTCTCCTACAAATGGAGGTTCCCAAAAGTCTTCCTTGGGCTTGCCTAAATGCCCACTGCCAGGCTGGCGTTCTGTGTACGCAGCGATTTAAAAGTGTTTGCCTGTGAGTACCCTGTCAGCCTCCATGCCTGTCTCTTTAAGAGCTGCCTATATTGTAGTGTATAATTAATCAGGGTAGGGGCAGAGTAGTTTCAGGCTCAAGTATAGCCCAGGCTGCAGTGTTATCACTCCATTCTGCCATCATTAATTACGCAGAGGGAGTCCTACAAGGATCTGTAACTGTTTGCTGTTTATCTGCTTCAATAGTAAAGATATTGTAGTTTGTCTAACCTGCCTTCCTTTGCAGCATGGACATTTCTGCTAATCACCACCATCATCTTGGTTCTGGACTGCCTATTGGGACCAATCAGTACCTTTGGAGACCCTAAAATGGAGTCTGTCCCCAGGGGTCTTGTGGGAGTGAATTTTTGTAGCAATTGTAGTTTTTACATTTTGGCACCTAAATGAACCTGGAGGGGGAACCCTTGCTGTGACAGAGAGATGGATCAACCAACCAAACTCTTTGGATCTCAGAGGAAATTCCCCAGAACTTCCTGTAGCAGAGTCAATCTGAAGTTAGAGTTGAGAGAGTGAACAACTTGAGTGATTCGAGCAGCTGCTCCTGTGTGTGTGTGTGTGTGTGTGTGTGTGTGTGTGTGTGTGTGTGTGTGTGTGCTGGGGAAAATCGGTGGGAAGGCTGCATTTGGCCTGCCTGCTACCATCTTCATAAGTGAAGAGATCTTAATATTAAGATTGGACTTCATCCGAATTTGCAGCTTTTGCAATTGGATCCTGAATTGACACAAATTTAATTTTCTTGATGTGGACCGAAGATTTGCCTTGGTGCGATCAGCCTGTCAGGACTTGAGACTGCCGCAGAGAATATGGTTTGTGCAGAGACACTGTGAATTGCAACTGGACTATCATCCGAAGTGTGGTATTTGCCACTGCTTTTACTCTAAGTGTGCTGAATGCGGACAGTGGGTCGCGATTTGGTTCCCCACTGCCTGAATGTCTCACGCTTGCTGGAAGCTGCATCCAGCACTTACCGGACTTTCATCCGAAGTGTTCACCCCATCTGGACCCTGTCATCTCGGCATTTCCCACCCTTGACCACTAGAAGGCGCACATCTCAGCGATGCCTCCAAGATGTTACCCCTAGGTGGCACTATCCTAAGGGATACTACCCGTGCCTGTATGGCTAACCGCAGGTTGAGGAACTTGAGCTCGTAGAAAGGATGCCTCCACCCCGAAGGAAGGTTTAAGGGTAGCGTAGCTGCTCTGGGTACAGCCCTCCGGGACACGGATACCCCCATCTAATCCCTCTAGTGACCAATGCAGGTCTGCAATAATACAAATCACCATAAACACAGCAATACCCAGTTAACTGTACACTTGTCATACTTACCACCAGGGCTGGATCAGCTGGAATGGCCCTGGAGACCCCTGGTAAAACAAAGCCTGTAACAGTAAACAACAATATCATAGTACTGTCTACACAGAGGTACACCACAACTAGTTTAAATGCAAAAAGATTCAGATCTGATTTATTGAGGGGGCTTGAATAAGGGAAGGGCAGTAATCTGGTGTTTGATTCTGGTTCTGATTTAATCAGGCTAAGCATGCATGCCTCTAAGAGTCCCTCTAGCACACAGTCACACACACTCTGGGTACCCAGTTGGTCTGCAGGCTAGCCTGAAGTGTTGCCCAGGGTAGGCCGGCATCGCAGCTGTTGTTGGGACCCTTAGGAAGTAAAAAACACAACATGCACGTTAACCCATAATTTGTATTCCAAAGCCAGAGGGCTCATTTCATAAGGATCAATCAAAACAGTTAAATGAGGTGACACACTTTGATTTGAGCTTTGTTGCAGGGAGCTATCCTGATGTTTACTCATGCTACCCAGACCAGGATGCAGGATGGATGAAATGGAGACTACAGGATGAAGTGTTGGTTTGCCCGGAGAAGCAGGGCCCACACAATGCACCGTGGTGTCGTTCATGTACGTTGGTGTTGAGCAGGGAGCAGAATCCCCAGGCAGGTCTCTCATTGAGTACAACTCTGTGGCATGAGTGGTAGTTTAGGCCGAGATGGTGAGGCCCAGATCAGCTGAACAAGTCGGATACAGTCCAGTAAAGTTGCTGAATGCAGCCTCCAGCTAGCGTGACACAATCCACAAGGTGGGCAACCAAATCGCGACCCACTCTCCACATTCACCACACTTATAATAAAAGCAAGTAAATACCACAGTTTGGATGACAGTCCGGTTGCTATTGACAGAGTCTCTGCACAAACCGTACACTCTACGGTTGTCTCAAGTCCTGACAGGCCAATCGCAAAGAGGCAAATCATCGGTCTACACCAGGCAAAATTCACTTTGTCACAATTCAGGATCCAATCGCAAAAGCTGCAATTTCGGATAAAGTCCGATTTCAAACTCAAGGTCTCTTCACTTGGGAAGATGGTAGCAGGCAGGCCAGACACAATCTTCCTGCAGATTTCCCCTGCGCACCATGCAGGAGTAGCTGCTCAAATTACTCGAGCTGTTCACTCTCTCAACTCCAGCTACACACTGACTCACTGCTGCAGGCAGCTCGGGACTTGGGCACCAAAAAAAAAAAAAAAAATTGGCTAGACAACAGGACACAAAGGGTAGTAGTAAATGGAGTACACAGTGAAGAAAGGAGGATTACTAGCGGGGTACCGCAGGGTTCAGTACTGGGACCGGTCCTTTTTAATGTCTTTATAAGTGACATTGCAGAGGAACTGGAAGGAAAAGTATGTCTCTTTGCAGATGACACAAAGATCTGCAACAGGGTTGATACAACACAAGATGGAGTGGAAAGGATGAGAAGGGACTTGCAAGGTTGGAGGAATGGTCAAATGTATGGCAGCTCTGATTCAATACAAAGAAGTGCAAGGTAATGCACGTGGGAAACAAAAACCCAGGGGAAGCGTACACAATGGGGGGTGAGATACTGACAACAGTAAAAATAGAAAGGGACCTGGGGTTAATTATATCAGATGACCTAAAGGTGGGCAAGCAATGTGAGAAAGCAGTAAGGAAGGCTGGGGGGATACTGGGATGCATAGGAAGAGGCATCAATAGTAGAAAACAGGAAGTTGTTATCCCTCTGTACAGACAGTTGGTGAGACCCCATCTGGAGTACTGTGTGCAGTTCTGGAGACCCCATCTCCATAAAGACATAGACAGAGTGGAGGCTGTCCAGAAGAGGGCAACAAAATGGTGCAGGGTTTGCACCAGAAGACATACGAAGAAAGACTAAATGAGTTTAATATGTATACTCTTGAGGAAAGAAGGGAGAGAGGGGACATAATAGAAACTTTCAAGTACCTCAAGGGAATTGACAAAGTCCAAGAGGGTAGCATCTTCCAGAAAAAGAGATGTGCAAGAACAAGGAGGCACAATTTGAAGATAGAGGGGGGGGATGGCTCAGGGGTAATGCGAGGAAGTATTTTTTCACTGAGAGGGTTGTGAATGCATGGAACAGCCTCCCTGAGGAGGTCGTGGAGTCAAGAACAGTGGGGGA
This sequence comes from Neoceratodus forsteri, assembly GCA_016271365.2. Classification (NCBI taxonomy): domain Eukaryota; kingdom Metazoa; phylum Chordata; order Ceratodontiformes; family Ceratodontidae; genus Neoceratodus; species Neoceratodus forsteri. The sequence goes on along the minus strand of CM028129.1, from coordinate 1,009,564,707 downwards.
CTTCAAGAATGCATGGGACAGGCATAAGGCAGTCCTAGTGAGGGGTAAGAGGAAGTAAGCTGTTGGTTAACTAGGATCTGCAGCTTATCTGTTAGGTAGGAAAATGGGCAGACTAGGTGGGCCAAGCGGCCCTTATCTGCCATCAAATTCTATGTTTTTATGTTTCTAAGGGAATACATATCCCTTTGTCCTGCTAATTTGGCTCTCCTGCTGGTGCAGACGGTCCTTTGTCCATGGCCAGCACTTAAACTTGACCTTTTCTCTCCCTCTCCCCAGCCAGGATCAAGCTCTCCAGGGGCTCCCTGCCCCACAGGCGCAGGTTCTTGGACACCAGGTGGTCGGCGCTTCCACAGCCGCCGCCCAAGATCTCAAGCCCGGACTCTCCTCGCCAAGGTACGTCTAAAAGCCGCTAATTTTGCACCCACCCACCCATCCCCTGCCCCTCCACTTATTAAATACCCTTTTCCTCGCCTACTTCTAAAAGCACGCCTACAAAGGTCTTTATCGACCTCTCAATTCTTTGGTTGTCCAATTAGGAACGCCCCTAAGATAGCCGGCCGATATCATAGGCACCCCCCACACTGTCACTGAGGTTCCTTTGCCCTAAACTGTACTTAACATTACCTCCTACTGCATTTGAGCATGGGGGGCCTGGACAGCCTTACGAAGGGCTCCTCGCTAATATCTCTATTGATTATCCTCTGTTGTGTCCAGGTGGCATTTTACCCTCAGAAGCCTGTGCATGCAGAGACTGACTCCTTAAAGTCTTGTTCTCCGTACCCTGACTTACCCACTAGTCATTTATGTGCCGTGCAGATCGTAACCCACTAGTTATTTAAGTGCCGTGCAGATCGTACTACTGTCTGAGCACAACCTGGGTACCTATCGTGATGGTACCCATACTGAGCTGCCTCCTCAAGTTAGTCCTTCTGTTCCGTATTGTATTAGCCACCCTCTGCACATCTCGGTCAGGGTATTGCTTCACCTAGCATTAGGTCGGTACACCCTTAGGGGTGGTTATAGGCTTATCCAACATATCAAGAATCATAAGCGTACCAGGGCCAGGCTTCTCAAACTAACTTTTGATGCCTTAACAAAGCTGTTACTTCTATTACTGATATGCTCGGGTAACATCGAATTAAACCCTGGTCCCATCTCTCCCCTCTCTTCTCCATCGGACATGGCCACTCAAAGGAATGAGTTTCTGGTATGTCAATGTCTGTAGCTTCTTAAAAAAGTTCACTATGATACAGGCGTGGATCAGCCATACTCAACCTGATGTCCTAGTGATATCTGAATCCTGGCTCAGGCCAGCCTCCCAGGATAGAGAGATTAGTATCCCCTCCTACCAGCTATTCAGAACGGATAGACCTAATAGGGGAGGTGGAGTGGCAATATACATCAAGAAAAGGTTTGCAACGTCCTGCATGGATTCAACCTCTGTTAAAAATGAGTTTGAATGTCTGACACTTAAGATTGAATTATCTACTTCTCTGGCCATTAGAGTGATTGGTTGTTATAGACCTCCGTCTGCGGGAACACTACTCCTATCACACCCTGGTACTGCCATTGAGAAAGAGAATCTTGAAACAAGTATATTTAGGGACTGTAATTTTGACTGCCTCTCCAAGGCTGCTTCACCCCTAAACACCTTTTGTGATACTCGTGGGCTAGTGCAGCTAATTCAAGAACCTACACATCCTAATAAAAAGAACCCTTGTAATAGTTCATTATTGGATGTTATTTTAGTTGATAAGCCATATCTTTTCATGCACGCTGGAACCTTCTTCGCCGATGTCAGTGAACACTGTTTTATTGCTGCAGTTAGGTCGCTACACCGCACAAGCTCTTCAACTAAATTCCTCACTAAAAGGACAAGGTGCAACTTCGCCGTGGCCGCCTATACATATGAACTGTGACACTCGCCACGTTGGCAAGACTTATACCTAGCCACCACAGTCAACACGGTGTACGATATCTTTAATGGAATTCTAGTAGGAGCCTTAGATGTACATACCCCGACTGTAAAAATCCAAGCAAAAATTAAAACTTGTCGCTGGTTCACACCTGATCTGAAAACCGCTCTGCTAGGCAGGGATAAGCTGTGGAAAAAGGTGCGGCAGACGAAGCTGGACTCAGACTGGTGCCAGTTTAGGAAGGCACGCAATCGATGTACAAAAATGGTCAGAGACGCCAAGGCATCATTCTATCTTAGGGAGTTGGACTCTGCTGCAAAGTACTCCTCTAAATTCTGGAGGACAATCAAGGATATGTCTAGTTATATCCCAGGTAACTCCTTGCCACCAAAAATCACATCCAAGGGGAAAACTATATGTGATAAACAGGAGATATTAGAAGCTTTCAACAATCATTTTGCCACAGCTGGCCTAGCCTTTGACAATTCCCCTGCAGCCCTGGTCCATTCCCAGCTTACTGTCCCCTGTGTAGACACTACTGCCCCAGTACCTGGATTCTCTTTCCAACCTGTATTATTGAAGGAGGTTGAAGATTTGATACTTCAGTTGGATGTAAAGAAGAGTGCTGGAGCCGATTCATTGGATTCCTACTTTATAAAAATTGCTTATCATGTCCTTGCTGTTCCTATCACCCACCTATTTAATTTATCAATGTCCCAAGGGTCCCTTCCAATAATTTGGAAAACTGCCCATGTCATCCCATTGTTCAAATTTGGGGATGCCTGTGACCTCAACAACTATAGATCGATTTCCTTACTGCCAATCTTGTCTAAGCTCCTGGAAAAGGTTGTCAGCAAACAACTTAGAGCCTATCTGGAAGTTAACAATTTACTAAACCCCATGCAATCGGGCTTTAGGTCTAAACATAGCACTATCTCGGCCCTTGCCAAAGTAACAAACAACTGGTACAGAGATCTAGACAGCAGAAACGTTGTCTGTGCAGTATTTCTAGACCTTAGTAAGGCTTTCGATACTGTGGACCATAGCCTGCTAATCTCCACTCTGAAGAGCATAGGTCTTGACTCAGTATCCTTGCACTGGTTCACGGAGTACCTGGTAGGACGCCAGCAAAAAAGCTGAGGGGGAGCTTTCCTCACACAAACCTCTTCTGAGGGGAGTGCCACAAGGATCCATACCTGGTCCGCTGCACTTCGCAATCTATGTAAACAATATTGATGTGGGCATCAACAAGATAAAAATACACCTGCTCGCTGCCGACACAGTGGTTTACATAAGCTGTCCGACTGCCGAAGCAGCCTGTGCAGACCTACAGGAAGAAGATGACCTGCTTCAGACTCAGCTCCTCCACAAAAAGCTTCTTTTAAATGCAAAAAAGACAAAGGCAGTGCTGTTCTCACCCTCTAGCCTGTGACAAACCCTGCCAGCGCTGGGACACTGCCTCTGATTTCCACAATTCTTGGAAAGAAATTGGAATTTATCCCAAAGTTTAAATACTTAGGAGTGTGGTTAGACCAGAACCTCTCATTTTCTGAGCATGTTGAAGACCTGGCAAAGAAGCTAAGGCAGAGGTTGGGTCTATTCTATAGAATTAGCCAGCTCCTCACTCATGATGCCAAACTGCGACTAGTCCAATCTACTTTTCTCTCCCTAAATCGACTACAGAGATTTTCTATATAGCCACTGTCCCAAAGCCTCGCTTATCAAGTTGGACATGCTTTATCATAAGGCCATCAGGTTCATTACTGGTCTTCCCCTCTCTACTCATCACTGCCTATTGTACAAAGCTGCAGGATGGCCCTCGCTTACATTCAGTTGTGAAAGAAATGCAGTCCTTTGGACCTACAGAATTATCTTAAAAAGGCTCCCACATTATATTTCTGAATGTCTTCCCTTAAGTCAGCTGGGACCGTACAGCTTAAGAAGTGCCTCCTATATCTCCCTACGCATCCCTAAAGCTACCACCCGCTATGGCAGAATGGCCTTTAGCTTTACGTTGCCATCCTTGTCAAACAAAATGCAAAAACTACTGAAACTAAGCTATCTCCGAAGTATTAATGCTTTCAAGTCATTATATACTCAAGGTGTGTGTGAACCGTGCAACTGTTTCCCCGGCTCCTAATCGCTAACCGCTGCTAGCTTGCTCCCCCGAGACTGGCCTTAGCCATGAAAGGCCTTACCCCAGGTTAATTTGTGCATGTTTAATAATCCTCATGAATTTATTACTTTCCGGTCCCTGTACCCCTCTTGCTAGACATAGGCAAGTCTTACAAGGGGCATCTGCACCTAAAGCGCAAAATCTCTAGCTCCCAGGTGGTTGCACATTCACAAGCCGCCATCCAAAACTATTTGCCCAGATTCTTCTCTAGCAAAGCACTGCTAAAGCCGCCAACCAATTGGATTGCGAGTGCATTTCAGCCCTTGCTCCCGACTGGCTTCTGCAGTTCTCTTCAGCGATCCTTCCAATTCCGGCAAAAGTCGAATAGTCTGCCTGTACTCCGCTAAAATAGCTATAACCGCTTCCTTCCCTGACCAGTGTGATCCTATTCCCTATGGCTGAAAGTGTAATTATCGGGAGTTTGAGTGATTATGCTCCTCTTTGAATCTTTGCCTAAAACTGGCAGTAGCATATTCATATCTGCCCTGCCTTGCGACCTTACCGTGGATCGACAGTCTGTTGGACATGGATAGCCAGTGCTAGCACCTAGTTTTGGAAAATATGTGCAGCAGGTGCTGTCCCATCCATTGTCTCAGTACCTCACTCTCACCTACCAGCAAGCCGCTGTACAGCCACCTCCCAGTCCCAATGTAAGTGCACTCTGGGGCTGCCGTGATAGCACCTGGCAGGCTGTCTGCTCCCTTCAGACCTAACTATACTTGTTTTACTCCTTTGTGAACTGTGTCAAAGGAAAAAGCTGTTATCACTTATTTTGTCTGACTGTTATGATAGTGATACCTAGGTCTTGCTTGTGTTTTTTTTTTTTTTTTAAGAAAATTACTGTAACAATATCCATCTCTGTATCTCTGTGGACTTGCCTGTTCCCACTATTTATACTGTTCGCTGTGTCGTATTGATGCTTCCAAACTGTTATGTTATGTACGTCTGGGTATCCTGATTTGCACTTCTACTATGTTTTATTCCCACTGTAAATATAGCTGTTTGTAATATAATCTGGGCTTAGCCAGGTCCATCTTGTAAATGAGATTGCTCAACGATGTTTGTCTGGATAAATGAAGATTGATTGATTAAATTTCCCAGTGATCCAAAAGGTTCGGTTGGTTGCTCCATCTGTCTGTCACAGCTAGGGCTCCCCCTCCAGGTCCATTTAGGCACCAAAGGGCAGAAACTACAATTCCTACAGACGTTCACTCCCATAAAGCCTCTGGGGACAGTCTCATTTTAGGGTCCCCAAAGGTACCGATTGGTCCAAATTGGCAGTCCAGAACCAAGATGATAGTGCAAAGCAGAAAGTCCATGCTGCAAAGAAAGGCAGGTTAGACAGACAACTATATTATAATCATTTAAGCAGATAACCAGCAATCAATCACATTTCTTGATAAAGCTCCCTCTGCGCAAACAGTGATGATAGAGTGAAGCAGCTGTACTGCAGTTCGGGCAGGACTCAAGCCTGAAATTACTCGGTCCCTACCTAGATTGATTATAGCCTATGAGACTAGCACTTCTTAAAGGGGCAGGCATGGAGGCTAATAGGGCACTCACATGCAAGCACTTTTAAACTGCTAGCCACATGACACCAGCCAAGCAGCAGGCATTAGGCAAGCCCAGGAAGACAATTTAGGAACCCCCATTTGTGGTGGGGGGGTATTAGTCTTTGGTAACCGGGTTAGGCCCACTAGGCACAAGTGCCTGTTTTCAGGGGCGACCTGGGAGGACTAGGCGGTTAAGTGACTTGCTCAGAGTCACACAGTATGCAAGTGGAGGCTGTGAGAATGTTACAACAGCAAACAGCAGCTGATGCTCAAAAAGTGCCTCAGGAGACAAGCTCCTTCCTTCCCATAACCAACATGTGAATGAACACTATACCTGGTGCTTTTTATTCCGATTACAGTGCGGGCAGTAAGAGCCTTATAGGAACATTTTCAGGAGTTAGAGAAAATAAAAGTAGTTTCTTTACGTAACCAGTTCGATAGCCACATGTGACCAAAAGAAGTTTTGAGAATAAGGATTTTACTTAATTCACTGCTCTATAGCTTATGGTGTTTCACCTAAAGATGTAGCCAGCCAGAGTGTTTAACAGTGCAATCCTCTTATACTCACTGCCACAGTCTCTACAACACTGATGTCCCATGCAGTGTCATCATGCGTCGTGTGCATGCACACCAAGGAGAGTGCACATGGTTGCTAGACAACTGTACATAAGTCTATGACAAATGCTGACAAAAGACTTAGGGATGGTGCCAGTGAGTATTACAGCAAAGAGAGACTTTGCAGTTTTTGACACATCATTATTTATTAAAACTCAAGCAGATGATACTAAGACATAACCCAAGCTCAATAAATGCTGTTTACAATATATAACTGGACTGCAATAGACATTGGTACTTTTTGTTTAGTGTATATATCAGCTGCTTTTTGTAACAAAACAGTGTCATTTTTATTACGTTACCAAAAACACAGAATAAACTAACGATAAGGAAATCTGCAAGCATACCCGATCAACAGAGTCTCTGTATAATACAGGGACTTGATATGTAACCATATTTCTTACACAGCCGTATTTGATGGGAGTGGTTCATTTTCTAGGGAGTTCCAAACAATGTGCTTGTGAGCAAGTTAGTGTATATGTGGTGTGTGTGAGTTTCATCAGTCCCTTATATTTTTTGAATACAAAGTACAACTGTCCCCTATCAACCATTTGTAGAGAGATCAATGACTCGAGGGAGGTCAATTTGTTGAAACATTAAAAGACAGGTGGGAGGGATGGAATACTGGAAGAAGTGTGGGGGGAGGGGCAGGAGGGGGAAAAAGGAATTTCACCCAAGGTGAAATATGAAAGAACTCAGGCAGCAACAGACACGCAGGGCAATAATAACAGAATGTAGGCAGTAACATAGACACACAGGGCAATTATGACAGAACCCGGGCAGTGAAATACGCACATTAGGCACTGGTTACAAAACTAAGTCAGTAACCTATATACCCAGGGCAATAATCACAGAACCCAGATAGTAACATCTACACACTGGACAATAATGGCAGAACCCTGTTGTTAAAAATACACATAGGGCAATTATAAAAGAACCCACGCAGCAACATACAGTATACACACACAAAGCTGGAAGCAAAATCTCTGTCACAGCATCCAATTAAAACATCATGAAACAGCAACAGATATTCAATTAGAGGCACTAACCGGAAGGACTGACCACAGGAAAGCAAAATGTCCAACCTCAGTTCTGATCGCAAACACGGTATGGAACGCCAGAGAGCGGGGACTGCTGAGAGGATGGAATGGCGCTGCATATTCTAATTTCACAGCTGACTTTCCAGATTTAAATCTAGAAGAAAAAGTGGGACAATTACAATGTAGGACCAGTGCCATGGAATGGATGGGTTGATGAGTACCAAACACTTTTTTCTTTTGGTGGTGATGTCCATGTTGTGCACCTACATGAGTTTGTTGTTTTCCAGTTATTACAAAGAAGTACACGGCAATATCAGGAGTCACAGACGAAAGTAGGTCTATTAGCCTGCCATGATTGTCCCCTACTACAGAGTCCCATCTCATATATATTTTTTAGATTAGTGTTAAGTGAGTTCAGAGGTACTGATGTAACCACCATTAGTTATTCCAGATACTTACCACTGTCTGTGAAAGTAAATGTTTCCTAAACTTCCCCTTAAGTATCACGGAGTTGTCTAGTATCCCACAATTTTTGTTATCATTTTAGGCCTCAAGTTAAGGTTTTCAAGCAGTCTGGCACCCTTAACTACCTATACTTGGATTAAAATAACATCTTATAGCTTGTTTTTCTAAGCTGAAGGGCTTGAGCTTGTCCAATCTTTCCTTGTAGTTTTTTGACCTCTGGGCCCTGTTCTTACCAGCTTTGCTGCCTTGTATCACAAGAATTCTAGAGTGGCCAAATAGCCTCCCATGATCTATTAACAACATTTCTTTAGCTACGCCCCATGATCCGTTTTTTGTCACTAACTTGCACCGTTTCCCATGATTTAGACTGACAGTTAGCTCCCTTTCCTGCTCAGATTTCATTTTTATTTTTCATTATCTCTTTATGCTCGGCCAGCAGCCTCCATCTGACTGCCCTCCCAGCCCCGTCACCCCTGGAATAACCGGCGTTTATCTTGTGCTCGATTGTGGAGCCTGCGGGGAAATCACTCTTCATCCTGCTGCCGACATTTTCTGCCTCTGATTTTCTCCCAGGGTAGGTGCATCGCCTAGCGCCAATGCGCCCTTTCCCTACCCAATGGCCTAGCGCCTGGCACCCTCTAAGCCCGTGCCACCCCTAGCCTCCACTAGGTCCGCCATCAGCCGAGGGATACCACGTCACCTCCCAGAGAAGAGAGCTTGCCTGCTGGCAGCTCTATCCAGCTCTGCCCCCGACCTGGGCTAGTTTCCAACCGGTCACAGCATATTGCAGGTAAGGCATCCAGCCCCTCAACCTCAACACCACCAGGCCGGCTCTGCTTAGATTTTCTGATTTTTTTCCCTGTCTTACTAGCAATCTGCCTTTTGACTTCCCCTTAGGTGAATCAAAACACACTTTTCCACATTAAATTTCATTCTCTTCTTTACGTCCCATCCAGTTATTCTGCCCAAGTTTCCTCGGAGCGCATTTACCCAATTCTGAGTTTTAACAATAGCACCTAGTTTGGACTCAGAGTCCTCTACAAATTTTGCATTACATCCATCTAGGGTAATTTAACATGAAAACAGAGTTTCAGACACAACCACCATAAAAGGAAGGTTATCATGGAACACTAGTTCAGGTTTTTGTCACATCCCGACTGGACTACTGGAATGTGCTCTATGTGGGCCTTTCTGTAAATCATTGTACAATCTACAGCTGTTGCAGAAAGTGGCAGTGTGTCTCCTGACTGCTACCAACAGGTTGGAGCTCATAATCCCAGTGCTCCATACTCTACACAGGCTGCCAGATAGGTGGTAGATTGATTTTAAGGTCTAATGACTAGTATTTGGCCAGGACTTTTCCCCTGCTATAGACACCTGGCACTTTGTTAGATTTTCGATAGAACTAAGCACATTTCAACTGTGTAATTAGAAGTTTTTCAACTGTATTAGCTGGATTGTAATTTCTACTACTGTTTTAAAGTGCTTACACCTCTTCTGTCTGACTGCTCTTCCTGCAGGGCCCCCCCCCATCCAAGCACTCTGCCTTGGCGCCAATAAGTCTAACTACCTTTTGTCTTACTAAACTGCTCAAATCTAACCCACTTTAACCTCTATGCTATTTAAGACCTGCTCTTTTTTCTTCTCTCCACCTGCCTGCCCTTGAACAGGGCTGCTTCAGCTCCCCCACGGTCGGCCGGCACCCAGCCAGCCACCGACCAAGACCAGGACACCGCCTGCAGCTCCTTGGAAGGTACGGGACAGCGCAGCCAATCGAAACGGTGCTTCCAGCAATCCACTCTGATTGGCCAGGACTTTTTCCCTGCTATAGACACTTGGCACTTTGTTAGATTTTCGATAGAACTAAGCACATTTCAACTGTGTAATTGCCTCTTCTGTCTGACTGCTCTTCCTGCAGCGCCACCCCACATCCAAGCACTCTGCCTTGGCGCTGATAAGTCTAACTACCTTTTTTTGGGGGGGGGGGGCTAGTGGCTAATTTCATTAGCAGGTTATACAGACCTGCCACTAGAGGATTCTTGATGCTACCATAAATCACTGTACTCATTACGTGGGCAATATGGCCTGCATTATCATTCTACTTCTTTCCCAGTGCTGCTACAAGGGGTGGTTGTAGTTAGGTTCCCCTAAGCTTCACTCAACAGGCTGACAACTTCCTTAAAACTGCCTGTGCGACAGCTCTGCAGCTGAAAACAGGAAGCCCTCAGTATCTGCCATCCACCCTTCAGACTCAAGTCAGATAGACGCTGAGCACCCTATTATTACCTATGCTGTGCTGTCATACCGACAGATACCGATAGAATCCTCTGCAGAGAGCCAGCACGCCTGGGCACCCTTGATTGGTGCGGCACTGCCATAGGGGATTGTGATTGGTACATTGCCTGCTTTGCTTTTCTCTGATTGGGGCACCTTCTCTATAGCCTGTTACAGTGTTCCTTCTTAATTCTGACTTTTCAGCTCTCGCGTCTGACCTGAAATTTTCTCCCACCCCACCACCCCCTCTCCCAGGCCTCCTTTAAATACACTCATGATCCGCCTCCTATATCATATTACTGCTTCACTGGCCTAGTTTCGACTGCTGCCAACCTATGACTGGTATCTGAGTGTGGCCAATAAGACTGCCCTGTGTGAATATCTCGAGCCCCGCCACAAACTAAGCTGCTCCTGCTCTCCTTGTTCCCCTTTCTGCTGTATTTTCTCATCTAGGTTTTAAGTGAGTACCTAGGTGGGCAAATTACTTGCCTAGAAAATATTACACTAATACAAATCACGAGACCACTCAATCTGGGACCATGGCTCTCCTTATTGTGTTTTTATTGCTTCTAAGGTGCAGAGTTCTCAGCAATACAGTGCAATTCGAAGTACCTCAATGCAATTCAGTTCTCCAATGTACCTTATCAATACCTAACGTTATAACGGTCTACCGTGCAGACACTATGTCATTCTCCTCTCCCCTTTTAGCCTATTTCCCCCGGTTAGCCTATACCCCCTTGCTACTGTCTTCACCCATGTCTATTCAAGCACTTACACTGATCACGATCAACTGTCATTACAGTGGTGCCGCCTCTTGCGCAGCACGATATGGGTTGCCGCGAAGAAATAAAAAAGCAGTCTCCATTCTTATAAGCTCCTTAAAGAAAGTTATACTTCTGCTTCTTCTCTGCTCAGGAAATGTGGAGCTCAACCCTGGGGGGGCAACCCTGGGGGCCCCGGCCCCCACACACAACTTACCTCGCCTATCGATTTTGCTGAGGCCACAGGTCTCAAAATGATGATGGTCAACATTTTAAGCCTGCCTAAAAAACTTGTACAGCTGCAAGCCTGGGCTGCACACGTTAACCCTGACCTTATCATAATTACGGAGTCGTGGTTAAAAAAGACGAACACTGATCAACAAATATCACTGCAGGGCTACAATTTATTCAGAGCAGATAGAGACTCTAGAGGCAGGGGTGTGGTTATCTACGCCAAATCTAAGTACTCGGTCACCAATATTAGTTGCAAATCTCTAGCCAAGGAATTTGAGTTAGTTTCGCTGAGCCTTCATCTCCCCTCCTCGGAATGTATCACTATCCTAGGTGGCTATAGACCCCCGTCTGGTGGTGATGAAGTCCTTAATCTTTTGAAATCCATGTTCGTAGATGCAAAAACTGAAACAATATTTCTAGGAGATCTAAATATGGACTGGCTGTCACCTAAATCACACGGCCTCAAATCCCTTTGTGACGAGCTAGGTCTTGGGCAATTAGTCAGTGAACCCACTAGGAATAACACTCTAAATACTGCCAACATTTCCATTCTAGATGTGGTACTAACCATCCATCCACACAAAATATCTCATTCGGCAGTGTTTCACAACGACATGAGTGATCATGGAATTGTTGCTTGCATAAGATCTCAAATTAAGGCCCGGCCGCAACCCATCTTTATAACAAAAAGATCCTTTCGCAAATTCAGTGCAGTAAACTTCCTATCTGACCTGAGCATGATCAGATGGCAAGATCTCTACCTAGCCAAAGATGTCAACAAGGGAAACAAAAACCCAGGGGAAGAGTACACAATGGGGGGTGAGATACTAACAACAACAAAAATGGAAAGGGACCTGGGGGTAGTCATATCAGATGACCTAAAGGTGGGCAAGCAATGTGAGAGGGAAGCAAGGAAGGCTGGGGGGATACTGGGATGCATAGGGAGAGGCATCACCAGTAGAAAACAGGAAGTTATTATCCCTCTGTACAGACAGTTGGTGAGACCCCATCTGAGTACTGCGCAGTTCTGGAGACCCAATCTCCGCAAAGACATAGACAGGATGGAGGCTGTCCAGATGAGGGCAACTAAAATGGTGCAGGGTCTGCACCGGAAGACATATGAAGAGAGACTTAAGGAGCTGAATATGTATAGCCTCGAGGAAAGGAGGGAGAGGGGGGACATGATAGAAACTTTCAAGTACCTCAAGGAATCAACAAAGTCCAAGAGGGTAGCATCTTTCAAAAAAGAGGTGTGCAAGAACAAGGGGGCACAATTTGAAGATAGAAGGGCGGCTCAGAGGTAATTTAAGGAAGTATTTTTTCACAGAGAGGGTTGTGGATGCATGGAACGGCCTTCCGGAGGAGGTTGTGGAGTCAAAAACAGTGGTGGAATTCAAGCATGCATGGGACAGTCATAAGGCAATTCTAGGGGGTGGGGGTAGAAAGAAGTAGGCTGCTGGTTAACTAGGATCTGCAGCTTACCCATTAGGTAGGGAAATGGGCAGACTGGGTGGGCCAAGCGTTCCTTATCTGCCGTCAAAATCTATGTTTCTATATGTTTAGGCAGCTTACATCCTTAATGACAAACTCACTACAATAATAAATAAGCATGTCCCTTTCATCAAAGTAAGGGTACGGAACAATTCCAACCCCTGGTTCACCTCGGATCTCAAGGCAGCCCTTATAGCTCGAGATAAGCTCTGCGCTAAAGCTAGACATTCCAAAGAATCTTCGGATTGGCAGGCCTTTAGAACAGCCAGGAATAACTGTGTGAAAAACTTCGCCTGCTAAAGCTAACTATTATATTTCTACTCTTGAACAAGCTAAAGGTAACCCTCATAAAATATGGAAGACTATCAAAGCTATAGAAGGACGGCCATGGCCCCTCTGTCCCAACAAAGATAGTTGCAAGTAGCAAGATTGTGGAAAACAAGTCCCTAATCCTGGAGGAACTTAACTCCCACTTTGCCACAGCAAGATTAGCTTTTGACTCGTCACCTTATGCTGGTGCTGCGGTGAGCCAGCATACCCTTCCCCCTACATCTAGTCCTGCACCCAGCCCCTTCCAACTGCGTGAGATAACTTATAAAGAAGTAGAAGATTCTCTTCTTAACTTAGACACCAAAAAAAGCGCAGGGGACGATGGCTTGGAACCCTTTTTCCTAAGGTCAGGCTACGCCCATCTCACTACCCCAATTCTCCACATCTTCAATCTTTCCATTACATCTGCTACTGTGCCGTCCTGCTGGAAATCAGCACATAGCCTCCCTCTATTTAAAGCTGGTGACCCATGCGATGTAAACAACTATAGGCCTATCTCCATATTGCCTATCCTTTCTAAAGTTCTCGAAAAACTGATCCATATTCAGTTAAAATCTCACTTGGAAACGCTCTCTCTCATTAACCCAGCTCAATCCAAGCCGGGCTAATCATAGCACAATCACTGCACTAGCAAAAGTAACCAATGATTGGATCTCTGCTATAGATGCTAAGAAGGTAACTGGCGAGTCTTTTGGACCTCAGCAAAGCTTTTGATACTGTTGATCACAAACTATTAGTCAATTGCCTTGCAAAGTTGGGTGCCACATACCATACCACCCGTGGTTCTCTAGCTACCTAACTGGAAGATTCCAAAAGTAAAGGTGGAAGGCTTTTTTTCTGCTGCCTTGCCAGTTGCAAGAGGAGTCCCCCAAGGATCCATCTTAGGCCCTATCTTGTCTTCTTTGTACATTAATGACTTAGATGCTAAAATATCTACATCCAATCTGCACTTTTTTGCAGATGATACTATGTTGTATACTTCTGGCTCATCGTTATCTGAAGTCAAGGGAGTGCTTCAAGTGGACTTCGCACAACTTGAGCATAATCTAATAAAGGCAAAGCTTCTGCTCAATGCTAAGAAGACTAAAGCGATGATATTCTCCCGCAGTGCTGTCACAGGCCCCCCAAATACCCTTGCCCAAGACTTCATTGTCACCACGCTAAACAAGCCTCTGGAAGTTGTAACCAAATTTAAATATCTGGGTATCTGGATCGACAATAAATTATCTTTCAATGACCACGTCAAAGATGTCTCTAGAAGTTAAAAGCAAGGTTAGGTTTCTTCTACAGAAACAGGCCCCTTTTCCCCCTTGAAACAAGCTTGTACAGGCCACTTTTCTCCCCCTACTCGACTATGGCGATGTAACCTATTCCTCCACCACTCCTGCAAATCTAAGTAAACTGGACATCCTTATCACCGTATGCTACGGTTCATTACCAACCCTTACCATTCGCACCACTGTGACTTATATGCAGCTGTTGGTTGGACATCCCTTACTACTAGACGCCTGCTCCATGCTGGGCTATGGACTCTTAAACTGCTCCTGCAGAAATTGCCAAGCTATCTCTCTTCCCTTATTAGTATCTCACATAGTGCATACTGTTAAGAAAATCTGACTTTATTATGCTTGACATACCAAGGATACGGACCTCCTTTGGTAAACGTGCTATTGCATATGCCCTTCCCTCCATTTGGAACCAATTACAAACCGTACTGAAACTAACTAGCACAGTTTCAATAAACTTCTACAAATCGCTAAGTTCAGCCAAAATAAAAGACACCTGTAACTGTCATTAAGTGTCTTCCTTCCCCATGTGTGCCATATTTATCCACTGGTAAGGTATAATTGCTTTGTCATATTAATTGCTTTCCCTTCCACTCCTGGCTTTATCTATGCTTACGCTCCACTGCTACTCTATCAAATCACTCCTCCCCCCCATATCAGTTGTAGTCTGTTGTTTGTCCTAGCTGCCAAAATATATGTATTGCACACACCAGTCATCATGTTTCATTTATCAGTATGCAACCTGTAAGTCACTTCCCTGTCTCATATTAATGTTTACCACCTTCGGTCACCCTATGTGGTACCCTTGTATGTATATCCAGCCTGTATCATGTAACGTGCATTTCATGTATATACTGTTATTACCTACCTATATTTGTACTTTAAGTGTTTATGTCACAGGACCTCCTTGTGAATGAGCTTGCTCAATGGAGTTTTCCTGCAATAAACTTGAACTTAATTTAAAGCCCTAAACGGTCAGAGCCCTCTCTACCTCTGTGACCTGTTAGCCATCCACCTGGATACAAGGGGTGTGCACTCTTAAAGGCAGCAAGTTATCATTTCCACAGCTGGAGACTGTTCCTTTTAAAAGCTAAAGAACAGGAACTATATACAGTATAGGACAGAAAACAAACAAATACAGCACTGGAAACTGGGAGGTCTTGACTGCCCATGGACGAAGCCTACATACAATTGGATTTACTGGTAAGAAATCATTATTTCCCTTTGTGTGTCGGCTCCTAAGGGCAGTCAGATGGCACAGGCCCTAATAAGCAGTAACTCAATGGGCAGGCTCAGTGCTGTCAGCACACACCTGCCAAAAGCAGCATCTGCAGTGCTGAATACATTGAGGCAGTAACGCCCAGGGAATGTGTGTACTGAAGACCAACCCGCCACCTTACAGATATTCTCCAGGGAGCAGAGGCAGCCCTGGTCTTTGTAGAGTGTCCTCCCATACCTGGAGGAGCAGACACCCCCTGAAAAGATAAGCCAACTTTATGGAATGACAGAACCAATCAGCAAAGGTTCTCTTTGCTGAGGCAGAGCTTTTCTTTCCCCTGCCAAGTAGACAAAAAGTTTCTCCATCCTGCGGAAAGTCTTACTACAATTCAGATACATCTTGAGAGCCCTCTTGGCCTAAAAAAAAAATAAAATTCTATGTTGTTACTATTCCTTGGTGTTAGCCGTATTATGGCAAAGAAAGTACTATCTTCTGATTCCAGTGGAAGATCAAGATCACCTTAGGGAGAAAGTAGGGGATCGGATGGAGGACCACCTTGCCTTGTAGAAGGCGAGGTTGGGACCCTGGTGGGATAATGCATGTAGCTCACTGATATAATGGGCCAACCAAATGGCTCCTATGTACAACACCATGAGGGATAAGTGCCAGAGCGACACCACCTATACATGTTCAAAAGAATGGTCCACGACAGCTTCCAGGGCCACATTTAATTTCCATGGTAGGAAAATCTGCTTAATCCTTGAGCAAATCTTACAGCAAGCACTGAGAAAAAAAGACACTATCAGGATGTGACCTAAGGAATCTGAACCTGTTTGACCTCAAAGGTCCAAAAGGGCTGCTACATGAACCTTAACGGAGTTGAGTGTTAACCCCTTGGCTAGGCCCTGCTGCAGACAGTCCAAAACACTAGACAGGGAGGTGGCACAGGGCTTCTTGTAGTGAAGAGGGATGCATAATTTTATGAAGATAATAATAATCTTTATTTATAGAGCACCTTTCAATGATCAAGGCACTGAACAATAAGAGCAAATAAAAACCATAAAATCCACAGTTTAAGACAAATAAATACAGAGCTAAAAATCAATTCGGGTAAGCTTGAGATCATAAGTGAGTCTTTAGAGCAAAGTCCAAGTCCTTCTGTAGGCTTTATTGGTAGAGGTCTTTCTCAATATCACCTGACTGCCAGCTGGACCCAACACACAATTCATGATTTTCACGCTGTCTACATTCGATGACGTATAATTCTTTGCCCTTTTTTGTTACATTTATCTGTGTACATTTTAAGTGCACAGAGTCTTGGAAATGAGAAATTCCCCAATACCTACCATAATTTCCTTTCCTGTTAGCTCCAACATTGTCAATGTGGAATTAATACATATGGGTAATGTGCTCTCCCCACCGAAGTAGTGGTACAACCCAAAATCTATACCCAACGCTGAACCCCCAGAATATGGACATTCTGGATACAGCAGGTACTCAGTTTACTATTGTCCACGAAGTGATTACATAAGACAAAATACATAGTCTACCTTATTGGGGCCTTAGCTCTTCACTGATCTTGTGGATAAACTACTCAAACACTGAAACATATATAAGTGAAACAGGAACATGGGAACTTAACTCTAACACGTGGGTGCAAGCCTGGAGTGGTTTGTCAACCTCATACCTTCAAAAATCACAACTAATTAGCCTGCCGGCCTACAATGCCAAATAGGCAATTAATACTGTGATGCCCATTTATAAAAGACGAATTGTGAAACCTGCACAGCTGCAGTAATCATCTCGTCTGAGAACACATTTCTGTAAATTTACTGGACAATATTCTCCAAGAGGAGCTGATGGCTAAAGGGCGATACCCTATTGACAACATAGGAGCTAACAGAAAAGGATATTCAATTATTTAACCAGAAGTGGCATACTAAGCTGAAAGCTTGTTTACAGGTGCAACCTGGGAGCACAGGGAAGTTAAGTGACTTGCTCAGGGTCACACAGTATGCAAGTGGGGGCTCTGGGATTCAAACCCAGGTCTCCAGATTTGCAGCTCAGAGCCTTAAACCACTGCACTATACTGCCTCCAATATGAAAGAATTTCACCTTTCTGTATCACTCCACTTTGCCAATGGGAGATTAATACATATGGGTTCTAAAAAAAGCAGTTCCCATCTTCGATAGGGTGGGGAGAATACTGCCCCATAAATTACCCATAAGGGTAACTACAGGACTTATCTACTAATCAATGCCTGCAATACTCTGCACCTGAAGACCATACCCATGGAACTCTGAACATCTGGTCCGTAGTACTTCAAGAATTATGGATGGAGGACCATTTTGTTGATTTGCAAACTACTTATACTGAGACCTCCCCCTTTCTGCCCAGGATGTGGAGAGAGCCCCAATATAGTGTGCTCTGCTCAGAGCAGAAGCCTTCTACTTTTATGCCATGTATGCCTTTGCAATACAGGACCTTTCCCGCCAGACTAGGGTGGCGTTTGGAGCCTTCTGGCCCTTTTATGCCACCCAGAACAGAATGAAAAACTTTCCAACTTCCGGGTCACTTCCGTTCTCAAGATATGTCTTGACTGCCATGCACAAGTCCAGCTTATGAAATTCCATCTCTTTTAGACTCACTGGCTTCAGGCAGAGGGACGGCAGACAACTTCCTGGATGATATGGAAGGCTGTGGGAACCTTAGGCACAAAGGACAGAACTGTTCTCAGCGCCATCTAGTCCTCATGTATTATGAGGTAGGGCTCCCTATGTGAAACTGCCTGAAGTTCACCAATCCTCCTTGCCGAACAATTCACAAGCAAGGAACACATCTCGTAAGACAGCATGTCCAACCACGCTGATTAAAGAGGCTCAAATGGTGACCAGCACAAGGCAGATGACATTATGTTTAGATACCACAGGGCAACCGGAGACCTAAAAGATGAACAGCTTCTGCTGACTGCTCAGAGGAAATGGATAACATCCAAACTATACCCCAAGGTCCCCGGCCCCCCCTCCAGTTCCTAATACTGCACCAAAGCAGACACCTGGCCCACAGAGTGCTCAACACAATGCCACTTTCAGAAATTCTAAAATCTGTGTGACTATAGCTTTGATGGGCCTAATGCCCCTACCTCCAGCCCAGCCTGAGATAATGTTACACACTCTATCGTAGGCCGCTGATGTAGAAACTTTCCTAGGGACCATAAAGGTGTCTACCATCTCTTCAGAGAGCTTTAAAAGTCTCCTCTCAGAAACCAGGCTGCCAACTGCATAGCCTCTAGATCTGAATGTAGGACTGGGCCCTGACCTAGAAGGTCTCAGAGGAGCAGAAACTGAAACTGTGACTGTGTAGTCAAACTGATGAGATCTGAAAACCATGGCCTTCTTGACCACTCTGGTGCTATCAGAAGGAAGTTTCCTCTTGACTGACAGATCTTCTGCAATACACTGAGCAGCAGTAGAATTGGGGAAGCAGGTACTCTCTGTCAAAGTCCCCCTGCTGCAACACAGCATACACCACCTCTGCCCATGGGCATCGATAATGACTAAAGAACCACGGCACACTGGTCCAGTGGTGCAGAGGGCTGAGGCGCTGGACGCCTTAGCTTTCACCATGCCAGTGAGCTGTGTTTGGGAATGAGCACGGGTTGCCAGAGTGTTGGGAGTGGATAGAGCGGCCACCAGGCAGCTCTTCTCTCCCGGATTGGGAAGTTAGCCCTCCCTGGCTCTTGGCTGCCAGAGTGGAGACTCGATGGTGGTGTCTGGCACGGGGCTAGGGAGGGGTGGATTGGAGCTGTTGCCAGTGCACATGCACACCTTCACGTGCAACTGTGTTGGCTGAGGCCCCAGGGAAGTAAGGGAGAAAATCAGCGGAAGAAAAAACACCCAAGGCAGGATGAAAAACTGACCCCTTGCCTCTTCCACAGGCTCTACACCAGTGGCTGGGCACATGCCACAAGTCCTGTGGCAGAGGATGCCAGTGTAAGACAAGTCCCAGAGGAGCCGGGTGACGGGGGGTGTCGGGTTGAAAGGGCAACCAGGGAGAGGGGCATAAAGTACAAGGAAAAAGAAGAAAGAAAAAAAAACTTGGCACCTGGGCATTTTTTTCATTGCAAACAGATTGATCAGCATAAAGGGAACAGCTTTTTTTTTGTTTGTTCTTTTTTTTTTTTTTTTTTAACAACAAGCTGTCTTTGGACACTGAAAAGCAAGTTGCTAGCTGCCGTCGCTGGTTACACGTATGGGTACAGGGGACCAAGTCTCACAAACTACAGGTAACCACCTGCCAATCCGCTTATCAATGAAACAAACAATTTTTTATTTATTTATTTCTACAATGGATGTGGTGAGTTGCCAGGTGTGTGGGGCATTTGTCTTCCAGAGTCTTCTCTGGAAGCTGGGGCACTGCCCTGTGTGTAGGAATCTAAATGAGTTCAGGGCCCAGTTGGCTGCTACAAGGAATGAAATAGCCAGGCTGCATCATCAGCTGTACTGGAACTCCCTCCCTCCACGTCCTCTCCCCCAGAGGCCCACTGGTCCAGGGAGGTGGAAGGCTGTAGGATGGGGTTGCAAGGATAGACTACGTGAAACCCATTCAGTCCAGTACCATCTTGACTGACAACTGATTTGCACCCCTGGAGCAGGTAAAGGACCCTGACTCAGTGAAAGGGGACACTGAGTCGGCCGAGGGGGCTAGGCAGAGCAGAGGAATGGCATCCAGTGGAAGAAAAAGAAAACGGGATAAAAATAAAGGTATGCAAATGCTTGTCTTAGGTGACTCAATGATAAGTCGAGTCGAGTCCCATGCCAGCAAATATATGCAACCCATGGTGATGGTCAAGTGCCTCCTTGGTGCCTCAGCTAGGACACTGAGCGTATCAGGAGGATCATGGACAAGGTGAAAGAAGGACTCAATGTGCTGATCAATCTAGAAACTAATACCCTGGCAAACCAGACCACAGAACAGTCCAAACTCAACTTCATCAAGTTGGGGAGCGGCTGGCTACTCGTTTGGCCTCCCTGACATTGTCAGAGGTCCTCCCAGTATGGGGCCAAGGGGACTGCACCAACAGGATCAGAAACAAGGAGACCGAGGAATTTAAACACCTGGCTGCATGAATGGTGCCAGGAAAAAGGATACCAAGTCATGGGTGCCTGGCGGAACTTCTGGGAGAGAAGGCTTTTTAAGTTTGACGGCCTTCACCTAACCAGAGAATGGGTAAGTGCACTGGGGCAGAAATTTGATGTCCACTTCGGGCATTTATACTAGGCGGGGGGAGGTCTGACTCTAGGAAACCTATCAGTTACTGCACTAATGATGGGAACTTAACCGTCACTCCCCCACAAGTAAAGAACTCTCTACCACATTCTGGGTGCAATAGAAGAAAGCAGAAAGACTCCGGGGGCCCGGAGAGGGGGCCTTGATCTTGGGAACCGAGGGAAAAATCCTTAATTCAGGAAGCACACTAAGGCTCCTGGCTTATGGAAGGGGTGTGCCTCAGGGCCAGAAGCCTGGGCAACAAGGCCAGTGATCTACAGGCATTGACGATAGAGTCCCAGGTGGACCTGGTGGCTGTTACGGAGATTTGGGCCTCAGATAACAATGACTGGGATCTAGTGGTGCCAGGGTACTTGTTGTTTAGGCAGGATAGAATGGGAGCCGGGGATAGGGGCACTTGATGTTAGGGATGGACTGGTGGCCACAGTGGTCAATGTCAGCAGAAAGAAAAGAATGGAATCCCTGAGGGTACAGCTAAGCTCAACAGCAGGAAAGAAGGTCTACACTGAGGTGGTTTACAGGCCTCCAGGACAGACTGGGGACAAGGGCAAAAAGCTTCTGGAAGAAATCAGAGTGGGGACACAGTGGTGGTTGGGGACCTGAACATGCCTGTTGTCGACTGGGACATCCCAGTGGCTAGATCATCAAGAAATCAAATTATGGTAGACGCCTTACAAGACTGCCTTCTTACACAACTAGTAAGTGATCAGACCACACACCACCCTGAACGTGGTCCTCACCAGCTCAAAAATAGTCAGTGCTGTTAGGGTTGGTGAACTGCTAGCAAGAATCGACCACAATTCTGTCTGGTTTGAATTATCCCTCAAGGATGTAAAATTTCAATCCAGAGCAGTAGTCCTAAACTTTAGAGGAGCTAGCGTAGAAAAAATTAGGGAATTAGCAAGGGGTAAACTAACAAGGATCAGCGAGCAACTGGAAGTTGAAGACATATGGGGATTGATTAAATAGGCCATCTTAAGGGCTACAAAGCTGTGCGTAAAGACAGTAACGGAAAAGAATAAACATAAAAGATCCATGTGGTTCACTAACCAGATTGAACCAGCAATTAGGACCAAAAGAGAGGCTTTTCTCGACTTTAGAAAGAAACCGAGTGATAGTGAATGGGAAGATTACACGCAGAAGAATAAGTAAGCCAAGAGGACGGTGAGACAAGCAAAGGTGGTGGCTGAACTTCGGATAGCGCAGGGGGGTCAAAAAAAAAAAAAAAAAATCACTCACCATAGCAATGTTGTTTCTTATAATGGAGTTTTGCTGTATTCTGACTATATGCAGTTAGCCCCAGCACTTGAACTGCTCCGGAGAAGAAAGGGTTAACTATGGAGGGGGGAGGAGGGGTAGCAATAATAGTCAAAAACTGCATTGCCACAGGAGGAGTGGAGGAGGCAGAGGGAACTGGGAAGGCAATTTGGGTCACCTTGATAACTGGGGGGCAAGAGAGTAAAAATAGGAGTGGTGTATAGACCCCCTGCGCTGGCGGAGGAGCTGGAGGAGAGTCTGGTGGCAGATACTGGGAGACACTGCAGATTGGGAAGGGGAAGGGTAGTGGTGCTGGGGGACTTGAACATGCCAGGAACAGACTGGGAGACTATGACATCCTCGGTGGCCAGGGAACAGAGGTTGCTGGATGTCTTTCAGGAGGCGTTCCTAACTCAGCAGGTTGGGGAACCAACCAGGGAAGGAGCAGATACTGGATGTGGTCCTGGCAGACAATGACCAGATTGGGGGCCTGGAGGTAAGGGACCCATTGGCGGGGAGCGACCATGCCACGGTCTAGTTCTGCCTGAACCTAGGAGGGGTAGAAGGCTGCACAAAGACAGAGGTAACTGACTTCAGGGGGGTGGATTTCAAGGAAATGGGAAGGATCCTTAAGGAGCACTTGGATGGGATTGGGTCAGACATGGATGCTGACAGTAGGTGGGAAATCATCAGGAGAGGGGTGCAGGGTGCTACCAGCACCTGCGCAAGAGTAAGAAGAAAATGCAGTAGGGCCGGAAAACCCTGCTGGTGGACCAGGGAGGTTCAGGAGGTAGTCAGGGGAAAGAAGGCAGCCTATAGGCAATTCAAGTGCTCAAGGAGTGAAAGAGACCGAGGGGAGTATGAGCTGATGGCCAGAAGGGCCACTAGGGTGGTGAGGGCAGCTAAGGCAAGGAAGGAGTAGAACCTGGCCAGGGAAATTAGGAGAGGGAACAAGGGGTTCTTTAGATACATTAGGGAAAAAGGAAGGTGAAGGGCAGATTAGCAGGATTAAAACAGGGGAGGGATGGGCACAAGACCCGGGGAGCAGGCTGAGGTACTAAATGAGTAGTTCACTTCAATTTTCACCAAGGAAAATGAGGGGCTGCATCATACATGGGAGGAGACGGCGAAACTGACAGGAGGGGACACTTACTGATCGGGCGGTCTGGGAGGGGGGGGCATCACTGGCAGGTGGGGGGAAGGCAAAGCAGGGGGATGAGGTAGCGGAGGTGGAAATCATGGCAGAGTGTGTGAGAGAAGCCCTCAGGTCCCTTAAGACGGAGAAAGCACCAGGGCCAGATAAATTACATCCCAGAGTGCTGAAGGAACTGGCGGATGTCCTGGTGAAACCCCTGGCGGAGCTCTTCAGCATCTCTCTGAGGACAGAGTGGGTGCCCCAGGACTGAAGGTGGCACACATAGTGCCTCTCCACAAGGGGGGGATCAAGGGAGGTGGCAGAGAACTACAGGCCCGTCAACCTGACATCGGTGTTGGGCAAGGTGATGGAGGGTATTGTCAAGGAGAGACTGGGGGGGACCTGGAAAAATTGGGGTGCCTGAACGATAGACAGCATGGATTCATCCCGGGGAAATTGTGTCAGACAGACCTTGTGGAGTTCTATGACTGGGTGATGAGTGCCTTGGACCTGGGTAGACCAGTGGACGTCCTCTTTCTTGACTTCAGCAAGGCGTTTGACTCTGTTCCTCACGGGGGCCTGTTGGATAAGCTCGGAGAAATGGGGGTGGGGAACCAAATGTTTAGATGGATAGGCAATTGGCTCCAGGACCAGACCAAGAGGGTCGTGGTTGGCAGTATAGTCTCATCCCCAAGTAGGGTCATTAGTGGAGTCCCTCAGGGATCGGTCCTTGGACCCCTCCTGTTCAATGCCTATGTCTCTGACATAAGGAAGGGTATCAGGAGTGAGATGAGTCTCTTTGCGGATGACTCAAAACTGGGAGCGGTGGTGGATGGGGAGAAGGGGAGGGTGGCCCTACAGGGGGACCTGGAGGCTCTGGAAAAGTGGTCTAGAAAGTGGAAGCTGAGGTTCAATGCAGGGAAATGCAAGGTACTGCACCTGGGAGCCAGAAACCTGGGCCAAGTGTACACCCTGGCGGGGGAAATGCTACAAGTCTCGATGGCTGAGAGGGACCTGGGGGTCATGGTGGATGTCAAGACGAACAACTCAGAGACTTGTAGGAGGGCAGCGGCAAAGACCAACAGGATGCTTGGATGCATCGCTAGGGGGATCACCTCCAAAAGAAGGGAAGTGATATTCCCACTGTATAACTGCTTGGTGAAGCCACACCCCTAGTACTGCGTGCAGTTTTGGAGGCCACATTTAAAGAGGGACATTGAACTCCTGGAGAGGGTCCAGAGGAGGGCAACCAAAATGATTTGGGGCTTGGGGGATAGGACCTATGGGGAGAGGCTAGAAGAGCTAAATATGTACACACTGGAAGAGAGAGAAGGGACCGGGGGGACATGATAGAGATTTTCAGGTACAAGGAGGGTAAATAGGGGAGGAGCAGTCAGGGTGTTCCGAAGGAAGCGGGGGGGAGACAAGAGGGCATGGGTGGAAGCTGGAGAGGGGGAGATTCAGAGGAGAAAGGAGGAGGTGCTAATTCACTGAGAGGGTGGTGGAGCCATGGAATGCGCTGCCCAGGGGGCTGGTGGAGGGGTTCAAGAGGGGGTGGGACAGGTACAGGGGAAGGGTTCTGGAAGCAAAAACCAGTGCAGTAAGAATATCCGGGACTGGGAAGGGAGAAGCCAGAGAGGTAGAGGGGGGCAGCAAGGTCAGCTCCCAGGGTGGGGGCTGACCAAACGAGCAGACACAAAAGACCGTTAGGCCTATTTTGCTGGCATTTTAGTATGTTAGTATGCCAAAGCATAGAACATTGAGCTCGAGCTCGGTTTTCAAACCTCTGTCTGTGGTACTGTGAAGTCTAACCGTCAGATTCTTACGAGCACTAAACTAACTCTATAGTTAGAAATTGTTTCTAAAACTTTTTGCCAAAAGGCATCAGATTTTTTAGGGTCAAAAGACTCAAGTCGAGAACCCCAAAAAGAATATAAGTAGGTAATGAAATAACCAAAACATATAAGATAAACTCTTAAAAGATAAGGCATGCCCAGTACACCTCTGGGGTGCAGCACTGTGCCTGCCACGTCACATCCCAAAACACTAGGTTCCAGGAGGGGAGGCAGGGAGGGAGGTCACAATACAGCAAGACTCCATTAGAAGAAACAACATTACTATGGTGAGTAATTTATTTCTTCTAACATGAAGTCTTGCTGTATTCTGACTATATGCAGACTACCAAGCTGTACCCCCTTGGAGGAGGGAGTCACAAAACCTATTTTGGGAACAGATTCTGCAGCACAGCCATGCCAAACCTAGCATCACTTTTTGACTGAATGTCAAAAGAGTAATGCTTGGTACATGTGTGAAGTTTTCCATGTGGCTGCTTTACAGATTTCCACTAATGGTATGTCTCTAGCTGCTGCGACCGAAGCAGCTACACCTCTGGTGGAGTGAGCCCTCAGGCTTGAGGGAGGCTCTTTCCCCAACTTTGAAAAGCAGAACTGGATACGGAAGACAATCCACCTGGCAATAGTTCTCATGGTGGCAGGTTTGCCCTTTCCCACTTCTCCATAGGTGAGAAACAACTGAGAAGAGCCATTCCTAGATGCCTTAGTATGCGCCCCATAGTAACTAAGAGCCCTCTTTACATCAAGACAGTGTAATCTTCTCTCACCAGAAGAAGAATGGTCAGTGAAAAATACAGGCAATGACACACTGGTTCAAATGAAAGTCTGATACCACCTAGGGAAGAAACTTTCTGTTGGTTCGAAGGACCACCTTATCCTTGCGAAATGAAATGAAGTCAGGTTCCACTGAGAAAGCCTGTTTTTCACTGATTCTCCTGGCACGGCTAATGGCTACCAGGAATACAGTTTTCCAAGTCAAGTATTTCAACTCAGCGGAGGATAGAGGCTCAAAAGGGGGCTGCATAAGCTGTGCAATACAAATATTCAGGTCCCAGGAAGAGGTAGGCTCACGAAAGGGAGGATTAACATGTACTAGGCCCTTGAAAAATTGCTCGAAAACTGGGTGAGATGGTAGGGAAGCGCCCTTACCAGCAGAAAGAAAGGCAGACACAGCTGCCAAATGTACATTGAGAGTGGTATAGTGGTAGGCCAGAGGTCTAAACTGTTAAGATTCACCAAATAGTCCAAAAAAGTGGCAAGATCAGCCAACTCTGGCTTGACATGCTTTTGGGAACAGCAAAACCCAAATCTTTTCCACTTGGAGTTGTAAGTCTTTTTAGTAGTCGGTTTCCTGCTAACCTTTGAAATATCCAAGACTGACTGAGAAAGGCAAAGGCAATTTTATTTAAAAAGACGCCCAATCCCAAAGGCTCTGGGCGCCACACAAAAATTTTTTACAGCATTTCATACCGCATAAATATATAAAATAGTAATAATAATAAATATAGATAAACAAAATTATACCCCAAAAGCTTGCAAAAATAGGAAGGTCTTCAGGCGAACCTTAAAGGCAGATACTGTGGGGGCCTCCTTAACTATAGCTGGTAAGGAGTTCCAAAGAGCGGGAGCGACGACAATAAAAGCTCAGTCGCCTGCAGATTTTAATCTCGCTCTAGGAACAACTAGGAGGCCACCACTAGAAGAGCAGAGATTATGGGAAGAGGAAGATGGTACCAGGAGAACTGACAGGTAACCAGGGCCCTGTCCATGTAGGGCCTTATAGGTGAGAAGCCCCACCTTGAAGAGCACTCTCCACCTGACAGGCAGCCAGTGCAATTCGCACAGCACAGGTGTAATATGGCAGAATTTATTTTGCCCAGTCAAAAGCCGGGCAGCAGTGTTTTGCACTAGCTGCAGTCTGCGAAGAGAGCGCCCAGAGACCCCGAGATAGAGGGCATTACAGTAGTCAAGCCTAGAAGTGACTAAGGCATGTATCAAGGTAGGGAGGTCCAGAGACGGAACAAGGGGCTTAATCCTGGCGATGAAAGATGCAAGCTTGCATATTCTAGCTCTTCAAGAGCCAGGCTTTGAGTCTGAGAGTCTGAAGGTTGGGATACAGAATCCTCTCCTGAGAGGAGGTGAGAAGACTGAACTGTCTGGGAAGACACAATGGCATTGTTACTGACAGTGACAACAGTAGATGGTACCAAGGCTGTCTGGCCCAATCTGCAGCCACCAGAATCACCTTGCAAGGTCGAGACCTGATCTTGATCAGGACCCTTAATATCAGATGAAAGGGAGGAAATGCATACAGAAACCTGCTTGTCCAATTCAGCAAGAGAGCATCCTGAGGGACAGGGCCCAGAAGAGATGGTCTGCAACAAAAGAGAGGAAGTTGAGGATTGTCTGGAGCTGCAAAGAGATCCATCTCTGGAGTGCCCTACCCCTTGAAAATGACTTGAAGAACAAGAGGTTCAGGGTCCATTTGTGGTGACCATGGGAAATCCTGCTGAGAGTATCTACTAGAATGCTGTCCTTCCCTGGGAGGTGCACAGCCATCAGGGAAGCCTGAAGGGAAGAAGTTAGAGACCATACTCACATGGTTGTGGTATTGTCTGTCCTGATCTGCACCACTTTCCCCTGAACAGCAGCTGAGAATGTCTGAAGTGCTACAAAGACAGCACTCAGTTCAAGAGGGTTTATGTGAAGAAGGGACTCCTGGTGAGACGAGGTTCCCTGAGCTGCAAGCAGAGCTAGGTGAGCCCCCCACCCCAGTAAAGAGGCATCTGTGGTGAGAATCACTGAAGGCGCCTGACTGATAAAGGAGACACCTTATCGAAGAGTGTACTCCTCCAGCCACCACTGGGGGGCCTGAACTAGGGTGTGAGACACCAGAACCAATTTGGAGAGAGGGTCCTTTTTCTGAGACCAATAAGATCTGAGATGAAATTGAATCTCTCTCATCTGAAACCTTGCTCCCTGGACCACTGGTGTTGAAGCTGCCATGTGGCTAGCAACTGTAGAAAGTGCCTGCCTGGACGAGAAACTAGAGGACGAAAAGAGGAAGTCAGAGTGACATGGGACTGAACCCTTGAGAGAGGGAGAAATGCTCTTGCCTGAATAGTGTCTAGTTCCACCCCTATGAAGATGAGGGTCTGGGCTGGTTCCAGGACAGACTTTTCTAGGTTCAGAAGGAGTCTAGAAGCTTTCGAGTGACCTCTGGGGCTGACTTGACTTGGCCCGAGGACTAACCAACCACTAGCCAGTCATCCAGGTATGAAACATAGAAACATAGAAGTTGACGGCAGATAAGGACCGCAAGGCCCATCCAGTCTGCCCATTTCTTTTTCTACCTTATAAATGTGCCATCGGCCTTTGCTCTGTCAGTGGCCTATCTATTCATACTCATTTGTATTGCTCCCTTATGCCTATCCCATGCCTGTTTGAAGCCCTGCACTGTATTCATAGCCACCACTTCTTGAAGTAAGCCATGCCATGCATCCACCACCCTTTCTGTGAAAAAGAATTTCCTCACATTCCCCCTTAATCAGCCCCCCTCTAATCTCATGCTGTGTCCTCTTGTCCTGCTATTTTTCTTATATTTAAACATGTTAGACTCTTTCACCTTGTTAATGCCTTAAGGTGTTTGAATGCCTCGATCATATCACCTCTCTCCCTCCTTTGCTCAAGGGTATACATATTAAGCTCTGTTAATCTGTCCTCATATGTCTTCTGATGCAGTCCCTGCACCATTTTGGTTGCCCTTCTCTGGACTGCCTCAATCTGGTTAATGTCCTTGTGAAGGTGTGGCCTCAATACTGCACGCAGGTACTCCAGATGGGGCCTAACCAGTGTCTTGTAAAGAGGGATTATTACCTCCTCTTACGACTTGTGATACCCCTACTATACACCCTAACACCCCTAGCCTTACCTACTGCTTTAGAGGTCTGCTTGGATGATTTCAGGTCATCAGTGATGATGATGCCCAAGTCTCTTTCTTCCTTTGTGACTGCTAGCAACTCCCCTCCCAGCCTATAGGTGGCTTCAGGGTTTCTCTTCCTATGTGCATGATCTTGCACTTCTTTGCATTAAATCCCAGTTGCCACTCTTCTGACCATTTTACTAGTTTATCCAGATCTCTTCTCATTCTGCCCACCTCATCTGGATCATCTACTCTGTTGCAGATCTTGGTGTCATCTGCAAACAGACAAGCTTACCCTCTAGTCCATCTGCAAGGTCACTAATGAAGATATTGAAGAGGACTGGCCCCAGGACTGATCCCTGAGGTACCCCACTTGTGACTTGCATCTCTTCTGACTGTATACCATTTACCACCACTCTCTGTTTTCTGCCCGTCGACCAGTTTGCCACCCAGTTGACCAACTTCTGACCCACCCGAGCCTACCCAGCTTATTTATCAATCTTCTATGTGGAACAGTGTCAAAAGCTTTGCTGAAGTCAAGGCAGATGACATCAACTGCTCCCCCTTGGTCCACCACTCTGGTTACCCAGTCAAAGAAATCTATGAGATTAGTTTGACAGGACCTTCCTTTTGTAAACCCATGCTGTCTTGGATCCTGTGCCCCTATGGATTCCAGGTGTTGCACTATCCTTTCCTTAAGGTGCTTCCATAATCTTGCCCACTACTGAGGTAAGACTGACTGGTCTGTAGTTCCCTGCCTCCTCCCTGCTACCACTCTTGTGGGCGGGATCACATGAGCCCTTCTCCAGTCTTCTGGGACCTCTCCTGTGCTCAGAGACTCACTAAACAGTTCTGCTAATGGCTCTGCTAGTGCCACCTTTAGCTCCTTAAGTACCCTGGGATGTATGCCATCAGGTCCCATTGCCTTATCCACCCTTAGCTTGGCAAGCTCTTGTAGGACCCTTTCTTTTGTGAAGGGAGTAGTGCTCACCTCCCTCCCCCCTGTGTCCATGATGCTGAGCTGTGGGCCCTGCCCTACCTTCTCTTCAGTAAATACTGAGCAAAAGTATCTATTTGGGATAGATGCTTTTACAGGGTCCTCCTCCTCACATGCTCCCTTTTCTCCATTAAGCTTAGCAATACCCCCTCTGGACTTTCTCCTTTCACTAATGTATCTATAGAAAGTCTTGTCACCTTCTTTTACTATTCGTGCTAGTTTTTCCTCAGTTTGGGACTTTGTCTGCCTTATTGCCTTCCCTGCTTCCCTTAGGGAAGTTTGGTATGCCTCCCTATCTTCATCCGCTGTGTTCCTTATATTTCCTGAAGGCCAGCCTTTTGGCTCTGACCTTTTCTGCTACTGTATTTGAGAACCAAAGTGGTTTCCTTCTTCTTTGCACTTCATTTTCTGTCTAACACAATGGGATGTTGCTTCAAGTATTGCATCATTAATGCTTGCCCACTTTGCCTGTACCCCTCACCTGTGTTTCTTTTGCCAGGGCTAGCTTAACTCTGTTGACCATCTTATCAAAGTCAGCTCCTCTGAAGTCCCATATTTTCAGCCTTGGAATGGGATGATTTAGATGTAGAGTCAAATTGAACCATACCATGTGATGGTCACTGGCCCCAGGTGACCTTCTACCTGGAGATCTGTGATCCCTTCCCTGTTAGTCAGTACTAGATCTAGGATAGCCCTGTCTCTTGTGGGTTGCTGTACCAGTTGTTTGAGGCCCTCCCTGCAGGGAATCCACTATGTGTCTAGTTCTGGCAGATGTTCCTGCTGGTATTGACCAATCTGTATCCGCATGTTGAAGTCTCCCATTATCAGAACCTCCCTTTAGCTGTCATGTTTTGTATATCTTCTAACAGTAATGTGTCTATGTCCTCCCCTGGTCTGGGGCCTGTAGACAACCCAGTTCTTATGGCTGTCCCATTTCCTGTTTCCAGGGTGACCCACAGTTCTTCTGGCTCCTTATGTGTATTCTGAATTTTTGTAGATTTGATATTTTCATTGACATAGAGGGCCACTCCTCCCCCCCTTTCTGCACCTCGGTCTCTTCTGAACAATACATAGCCAGGTACTGAAGTCTCCCAAGTGTGGTTACTGGTAAACCACGTCTCACTAATTGCTACTATGTCCAGTTTAGCCTCTGACATTATTGCCTGCAGGTCTGGCAATCTAGGATGGGTCACCACTTCCCTGTCTTTTTTGGGGTGAGAAAGTATCTGGAATACAGTCCTTTTCCCCCTGTGACAAGCAGGTACCTGCTCTACTGCCTGAAGAAGTAGTAGTAGAGAGGAGACTTCTGCCTCCAGGGCCTTTGTCTCCAAGGGTGAGGGAGGACTGAAAGACTTTCCTCTCATATTTGGGAACCTTTTGAAACTGAGAGCAAGTCCCTGGCTCACTACTTCCAAGACCTATTTGTCTGAAGTAACAGACTTCCAGGCCTGGAAGCAGTGAGCCAGCCTGCACCTACAGGAACTGGGGAGGTGACCCTGACCGACACGTCAGAGTGTCTGCTTGGCAGGGAGCGTAGACTGAGTGGATGATGGGGTTCTGGTCATCCCACGTCTGCCTCTTCCCCTAAATACCCCCTCTGCTGAAAAGAGGAGGCGGCAGCCTGAGCTTGGTAAAAAGGCCTGACCCTGCCCGTACACTGCTGCCTCTGAGGAGTGGTCTGCTTTTCTTTGGCTGCAGCACTCCTATAGGTGATCCTATATTCATCCATCTTCTTCATGTAATTCTCTGTTTGCTCCCCAAAGAGAGAATTATCAGTCTCAGGAAAATCCATGGCCTTATCCTGGGTATCCTGTGAGAGGTTGTTACACCTAAGCCAAGCAAATCTCCTCATGGAAATAGATTTGGCCAAGACCCTGGAATAAACATCATTTGAGTCTACAGCAGCATGGAATTGCACTTTCGATGCCTCAATACCATTCACAGCCACCTGCTCCAGCTCCTTGGCCAGCTGGGGAGGGGCATTCCTAGCCAGCTCCAGAACCGTATCACACACAGATTTCTGGTACCTGGCTGTACATGCCATATAATTCGATTGCCTGAGTCCCAAAGAGGATGCCAAGTACTGTTTCTTTACCATGGCATCCATTTTTCTGGAATCCTTATATGGGGGTGAGATGCCAGGGGGATGTTAGCCTTGTTACAGGCTGCAGCTTGCACTACCCCCAACATGGCTGCAATGACTTGAAAGGAATTCCATCCCAGGACCTGATAAAGCATACCTCCTGTCCATTCTTTTTTCCACAGGAGGAATGGATGTGGGAAACTGTAAAATGTTTTGTGTCTGCTTCCCCAAAGACTTATGTAAAGGGATAGACATTCTTGTTTGACTCTGGGACATCCATCATTTCCACAAAGTCAGGTTCCTCCTGATCCTGTTTAGCCTCTTTCATAGGAAGCTGAATGTTCTCAGCCACTTTCTTGTAAAACAAGAAATGGGAAGGGGGCTCAGAAAGCCTGGGGGGAGGAGAAACATTGGAAGGCCTGTCTGGGGAGACATCAGGCTTTACTGGCTCATCTAGGTCTTCAAATTCCTCTTCCTCATAATCTTCTTCCTCCTCCTCCCCCCCAACTGCCCTTATAGTATGCTTCGGGATCTATATCAGAAGCAGCTCCTTCCGACCGAACTGATCGCCTTTGAACCGATGTCAGTTCGGTCGCAAAAGCGATTGAACTACTGTGATCGCTTTTGCTATTTCTTCAGCAGTTGGAACACAGGGTGTAGGATCCGAACCAGCTGATTTTCGCTTTCTTTTAGACAGAACCAACTCTGCAGAGTCTGCTCTCCTTTTGCCCGAAGATGTAACGCCCAGGTCAGGGGCACCTCTTCAAGTTCGGTCGCAACCGAACCAGGCTGACCATTCGGATCAGCGGACTTCTCGGCCTCCCTTTCCTTCAGTCTACTCAAACGTTTTTCCAGAGTGGCTTTTGTAAAGGTTTACACAAATTTGGAAGTCTTCCTTGAGGTGGTCAAACCCCAGACAATACACACATACCAGGTGGTGATCGGCCTTAGCAAAGGCCTCCCCACACTTGGAACAGTGCTGAAACCGGTTTCCTTTTTGAGTTTCTCAGACATGCCGAAATCAGAAGTCACCCTCCTTAGCTTTCAAGCCAGGTAACAAACTTATTGGTTCCAACCGTGTCACGAGTCGGTTAAAAAAATCTGGATTCTTCTTTTTTTTTTTTTTTTAGGAACCAATAAGTACTGGAAAACCACAACTACTAGCAAAAAAAAAAAAATCAGAATAAACACAATAAGTTTCAGTTCTGAACCGGACCGACCGGAACAGAACCGAAAAGAAAAAAACAATTTCTAACAGTACAAAATAACACTACCGATTACTGTCAATTATTCTTACCTCTGTCTTGGTACAGTACTGAAGAATTAAACTACGGTTGAAACAACCAACTGATTCGAACTCTACTGAACCGAAGTGCAGGAGGGATCTCCGGAGCAACTTCACAGTTAGGCAGAGTAAGAAATCTGACGGTTAGACTTCATATTACCACAGACAGAGGTTTGAAAACCAAGTTCGAGCTCAACGTTCTATGCTTAACCCTTTGTTCTCCAGAGCAGTTCAAGTGCTGGGGCTAACTGCATATAGTGAGAATACAGCAAGACTACATTGTTGTTTGAAGGGGGAAACAAACACTTCTTTCAGTATATACAAGAAGAAAGGGGGAGGGGTAGTAAACTTAAAAATAGTGATAGGATAAGTAGAGGATGACAGACAGAAGGCCACGGTTCTGAACATCTTCTGCTCAGTGTTCACCAAGGAACACAATGGCCCAATGCCTGAAAGTGGCATTAAGGCAGCTGACAAAGGGGTCCCACAGATGGAAATGCCAACATTTACCACCAGCAGGGTGAAAGAGGCACTTGAGTGAATAAAACAGGACAAATCACCAGGGCCAGATGGAATACACCCAAGAGTACCGAGTTGGCAGGGGTATTAGCGGACCCCATGGCATATTTGTTTAACCATTAATTTCAGATGGGAGTCGTGCCTAGGGTTACTGGAGAAGAGCCGACATGGTGCCTCTACACAAGGGCGGGAGCAGAGAGGAGGCAGGAAACTACAGACCAGTTAGGCTCATGTCCATAGTGGGCAAACTAATGGAAACCTTGATTAAACACGACCTAGTAGAATATCTCGACAAGAACGGCTTCAGGATGACAGGCAGCACAGGTTCAAAACAGGCAGATCATGTCAGACAAACCTGATTACGTTCTTCGACTGAGTGACGAAGGAACTGGCCGGGGGCCATCCAGTAGTTCTCCTCTACTTCAACTTTAGCAAGGCCTTTGGCTCAATACCACACAATTGCCTGCTGAAAAGGTTGGAGGATATAGGTAGAGCAAAGAGTATTGTTAGATGGATAGGAAACCAGCTTAAGGACAGAAAGCAGAGACTGGTTGTCAACGGGAAGTGGTCGAGTGAGGGAGAGGTCACTAGTGGTGTACCACAGGGCTCAGTCTAGGGTCCAATACTATTTAATGTGTTCATCAGCGACATTGGGGTAGGTATACAGGGCAAGACTGACCTCTTCATGGATGACACTAAGCTTGGTGAAAGAGTAATAATAATAATAATAATAATAAACTATTTACAAAGCGCAATTCTATAACCAAAGCGCTGTACAATAATAAAATACTAAAATCAATAAAATAATAAAACCTACAGATTCCAACATTACAGAAAAGAACAGATAAAATTATTCTGCATAGTCACAATATACCAGATGAAATAGATGCGTTTTTAAGGCCATCTTGATGATCTCTATGGTCCTGCACTCTCGAATCTGATGAGGTACAGAATTCCACAGGGTGGGGGCCACATACATAAAAGCATGGGCCCCATGTGTTTTCAGCTGTACCCTGGGAATCTGTAACAACCCCTCGTCAGCTAAGCAGAGATGTCAGCCGGGGCAGTAGGGGTTCAGGAGTTCTTGCAGATAGCTCGGACTCTGTCCATGAAGGGCCTTATAGGCCAGAAGCCCGACCTTAAAGATGATCTGCCACTGTACAGGCAGCCAGTGCAGTTTCTGCAGTATGGGAGTTATGTGACACCAACGAGGTGTCCCCGTCAACAACCGCGCTGCAGAGTTCTGCACCAGATGCAAGCAGCGGATATCAACCCCCCAAAGCCCTTGGTACAGGGAGTTGAGTAGTCCAGGCGCGAAGTCACGAAGGCATGGATCAATGTCGGCAGGTCGCCGGATGGAACACGGTGCTTAATCCTGGCAATGTTCCCCAGATGGTAAAATGAGGACTTGATGACTGCCAACACCTGCGAACGCAATGTCAGCCAGTCATCAAGAATCACCCCCAGGTCACGCACCCGTTTGGAGGAAGGCAGCTGGGCACCTCCGATCCACAGTCCAGAGGGCAGCCCTGCTACCGACCTCTCTATATGGTGACCTGGATCCACCACCAACACCTCAGTCTTCTCAAAATTCAATTTCAACCACCTAGTTTTCTACAAGGCAGCTGTTAAAGACAGAGATCACACTATCCTGGTCGAGCACAAAAGACAAATAGAGCTGGGTATTATCTGCATAGCAGTGAAACCTCAGCCCATATAGTCTTACAATGTCTCCACAGGGCAGCATATACACCACGAACAACATAAGGGACAGCACCGAGCCCTGGGAGACCCCACATAGCAGAGAGAGAATGGGTAGACAGTGAGGAAGCAGTTCAGAACCGTCAAAAATATTTGCAAAAGTTGGAAAGGTGGTCTACTGTCTGGCACCTGAAGTACAATGCCAAGAAGTGCAAAAGGATGCATTTAGGCAAAAAGAACCCGAAGACAGCATATTGGCTAAATGGGGTAAAACTCAGCGCATCACATGAGGAAAGGGACCCAGGCATTGTCATCTTTAACACCCTTAAGCAGACCAGCCAATGCATTACAGCTTACAGCAAGGCCAGCAAAATGCTGGGGTGTATTGGGAAAAGAACGGACAGCAGGAACAGGGAGGGGGATACTGCCATTCTTTAGGTCCCTTGTGAGGCCCCACCTGGAGGACTGTGTCCAGTTTTGAAGCCCACACCTTAAGAAGGACAAAAACAGACTGGAAACTGTGCAGAGAAGGGTGACTAAAATGATTTAGGGCATGCAGGGACTTTCATATGAGTGGCACTTGTAAGGAATTAAATATGTACTCACTAGAAACTGGGAGGGAGGGGGAGACGTGATAAAAACTTTCAAGTTCCTGTGAGGGAAGGGAGCTTCAGGAGGGAACTCAGGAGACACTACTTCTTGGAAAGGGTCGTCGAGCCTTGGAATGGGCTATCCATGGAGGTGGTGGGAGCCAGGATGGTGACAGCTTTCAAGCTGGGCTGGGATAAAGAGTATCTCTAATAAAATCCAAGAAGCAAGAACTAGGTAGGGGTCAGAAGGGGGGGGGGCAAGGTCCTGAGATTTGAGATGGTCATGGGAATATCTGGGCAGTCTAGATGGACCCTTGGTCTCCTTCTGCCATCAATTTTCTATGTTTCTATCTGAGGGCAACAAAACCGCCTGCACAACAGCATGAACATCTCCAGGTTCAGGGACCACTCTATCAAGTATACTCTGTTGTGACTTAGCTCCCGCAAGATGCACTGCTGTGAGAAACAGAAGACTGTCTTCTGCCAATGAAAGACACATGGTCACTTCTGTAAGCGTGCTTGTGCTTCCTGTGTTTCTTTGGCTGTTTGTATATGACACAGAGACTGGGTTGTCTGATCTCACGTTGACCATCAAATAACGAACCCGCTCTTGAAAATGCAGCACAGCAAGATACACTGCCCTTGTCTCCAAGAAGTTTATCTGTAGATATTGTTCCAAACCCTTTGGACGAGAATCAGGTCCAGGACTGTCCCCCAGCCCAACAAGCCGGCATTGGTTGTCAAAATCAATTCCGGGGGGCTTCTAGGACAGTCCCCTTGCAGAAATTCTCAGGGTTCTCCCACCATGCAAGCGAATGCAACTCAGTCAGAGATAATGGAATTAGAGCCTGGTAGTCTTCAGAGGCACGGGACCACACTGCCATCTTCTTGTTTTGGAGAGACTGCAGTGTGAAACCTGGCCCATAGTAGCAGTTCTCTCGATACTATCATTAGACCCAAAATCTAAAGCACTATGTGGACAGAGACTACTGACAGAGCTCTCAGCAACTGAATTTCCTGGACTAAGTTCTCCTTACTGGCTGTGTAAAGGAAAATATTCCACATCAACAGCGGAAAAACAAAAACAGCATGGTCAATAAAAGTGCTGTCAATAACACAAAAGGAAGAACTGTGCCCGTGCGAAACAGAGACAGGGAAAAACTGCATCAAGGAAACATAATTCCAGAACATGCAGCCATACATAATCGCATATTCTGCAACTCTACCAAAAACCTAAAAAAAAAAAAAAAAAAGTGAAATCAGCCTTTACTGTGAAAAACAGGCATCAAAATCAAACTTTAAGGTTCCACATCAAGACCGCAAAACATTATTTGTCTTCTGTTAGTACCCTTTGCAAACTGTGTGAGAGGCCTTCCGGCACCATGCAATTCTGCTTAAAGTTGGACCAGCATAACATTCTGTGGTGATTTGCATATGCAGCCCATGATGCTTTGCATTGTGGGGGCATGTGTGATTTTGTATTATTTTGTATACTTCACTTTTCCTTCTTCAGCGATTCAGACAGACTGGTTTTCACCACACTTTTTTGCAAGATGCGGTTTTGACAGGATAGCATCTGAACATAGACCCCAGGAGCTCTAACCTCTGTGACGGTGTCAGGGAGCTCTTCTACCTGTTGATTATCCAGCTATGCATCTCCAGGACATCCAGAGTCTTTGCCACAAATATCTCCACAATCTGCGCCATTTGAGCTCTGACCATGAGATCGTCTAGTTAGGGATAAACGAGATGTCCTTCCTGTCTCAGTTGAGCCACCAGCACAATCAGTACTTTGAGAACATATGGAACAAGACGTACTTCAAACTGATGGATGCCAGAAAATCTCCCAGCTGCACTGCTTGGATGATGAACCATAGGGACTACATCTTTAACATTGTGTGTTCGACAAACCTGTTCAGCTGCTTCAAGCCTAGAATCGGCTGAAAACTCTCACCTTCGTGGGGACTATGAAGTAAATAGAGTAAAATCCCAGTGCTTCCTCGACGGGGAAACTGGGGACAATGTTTCTATCTGAATCTGGTGATAAAGAGTCTGGTTTGCAGCCTATTGCTTTACTGGGTTCATTGGAACTGAGGACTGAAAGAAACACTCTCTCATGGGAACCAAAGCAAATTCTATGGCATAACCCCGATCCAGAATTTCTAGTACCCACGTATCCGACATCAGTTGGGTCCATCGCTGGTAAAACGCCTGCAGTATACCACCAAGGTAAGGGGAGCAGAGATGGGCCTGCGTACCTTCATTGTGAAGATTCACCTTTCCACCCTGCACCTCCATTGCATCTGTGGGCAAATGCACCTCTATTGCTGTTGTCCCTGAAGCCAGAGTAGGCCACTCTGTTTCGCTGGTTACTGAAACTCTGAAAGGGATGAAACCAACCCTTGGCTGCTTAGTCGGCCAAACCCCTTCCCCAGTGATGACAGATTGGGTCTTTGTTACCGTCTACATACTGGCAACTGCCCTTTCTTGTTCTGGACATCCTTCAGAATGGCATGCAGCTCCAGATCAAAGAGCAATTCACTGGTGAAAGGCATACTGAACAGCTTCACCTTAGATGCCTGATCTATAGCCCTGTGTCAAAGCCACATACTCCACATAACAATATGACAGACTGAAAAAGCAGACATCCACAGACTATCTATGGCAGCATCCTCTGAAAAGGAAGAGGCCATCGATATGAGCTGTAAGGGATTTGCCCCCTCCAAATTTGACAGTACAAAACTACCTAATGTGGTAACCCAGGAGTTTAATGCCCTGGAGGTAATGAAAGACGCATACACTGTTCGGAGGCTGATGCCATTCGAAGCAAAGGCCTGCCTGCTCAATACATCTACTCTTTGTTATGTGTGTCTGACAGCCGCTGAACCTTCCAAGGGAATGGTGGATGCTTTACAGCATTACACATGGCCTTCACTGTCACCAGAAAATCTTCCACCTAGTGGTGTTTGCCTCCTGAATAAGACAGCAGTGAACCCTAGGCCTAGGTTGCTGCTTTTGTCTGCCCCAGCCAACTCTTGGTCAATAATCTGGTCACAGTGACAAAAGTTGGGAAAACACTTCAGGGCCAAGGACGATGCAGACAGGATGGTGGTTCACATCAACAGACTCGGTGTCCTGAACCTCATTTAACTGCAGCACCTTACAAGCTTCCTTTATGAGATAGAACACTGACTTAGAATCAAAAGGGGAAGGGGAAATCAGAAGGTTTTTCTTCGTTTCTGTCCTCCTCTCCTCCTCAGAAGACTACTTTTCCTCACCTGTTTCGTTGGGTCAGTATTCTCCCCAAACTACTCCCCCCACCCCACCCCAACATCCTCCTCTTGACATTCCCTGTCATCAAGCTCAGGGGTCACCTGCAAATCTATGTGTGCATGGATGCTCTGCTATGACACACCTGGAAGTGTCTGTATGCCCCTCCTCCAAATTAAGGGGCCCGCTTTGGGTTCTAGTGCTTTTGAGGTATAACCTGTGGGTCATCAGCATGAAGCATCTTATTTAAGAGAAGCAATATGGACTTCTTCAACTCAGCTTTACCACTGCTAGTCAGTACCAAAGGTGCATTCCGCTCTCTCCCCCGCTCCAGTGGCTTGGCTGGGGGGGGCAAAATGGGTATGTTACAGTGTATCACAGAGTATGGACAGAATGACCCCAATGGAGACGGTCTCACAGTCCTATGGCAGGTTTACATCTCTTAAAGACAAGCGGTCTGCAATAAGCCATGATGCCATGAAAAACTTGTCAAAGATCTAAGCATCATAATAATAATAATAATAAGCAAAGACTGCCCTTAAAACCACAGAGAAACTTGTGCTAATGGCTACTCTAATCTACAGAGGCAAGGTACTGCCCCATGGTTCAACCCCCCCCCCACTCCTCATACTGACCCACTTCCGAACCTGAGGAAAACACGAACTTGAACTGTACAAAAAAAATGTCCTGCAGCCTCCAACAGCATCCTGCTCACGTGGAGTGGATCACATGATATCAACTCCTCCCTGTCCTCACCGAGCACTATGTGACTAAGAGCATGTCTGCCTTGATAGAGTCTATCTTCCTCTCGACTTTGGCAGCCTCAATGAAAGCAAGAAAATGCTTCCTTTGGGCCTGCCGATGCGATGTCACCAGCACACACAACGTTGTGATGTCACAAAACTGGAGTGTCCTACTCAGCCATGCGCCTCTCTCCTCCCCACTAGAAAGCAAGGGAAATCAGCAAGCCTGCAAAAGTGCTATGGGAGGGAAGATGGCAACAGACCAACAACAATGAGAAAAAATGGCTGCTGAAAGCTGAAAAAAAAAAAAAAAAATGCATCGCCATGCAGACGGACCTTGGCAGCCCAAATAACCAAATGTTTTGTCAAGCAGCAGAAAGGGAAGACAGAGACAGACCACAACCAATAAACAAAAAATAAGGCAAATGAAATGTAGCCCTGGCGTTGTCCTATAAGAGGGCTACTTCCCCTGTCTTGCAGACCGGAACAAGGTTAAGGGGCCTGGGTTCCCATCTTGATGTTAGTGAGGTTCTTTCCCAAGATAACACTATATAGCGCTGTGCCTCCACCCAGAGTACAATTTAAGTGGGTTAGATTTTTACCAATACAACCCCCTGAGATGCTGTACCAACCCACCTCCCCATACAATCACCCAAGACATGGATACCACAGACCAAAATCTCCACATTTCAGTTCTGTAGAATTATTGACTTAAGCTGATAACATGCTCACTAAATCAGGCTCTCGAGTCAGAATTTTCCAAGACAGTTAACACCATATTTATTTACAAAGGGAGGGTTAGGAAGGGGAGAATGGACTAGAGGTGAAGCATTTTCATTTAGGTTTGGTTTTTAAACAAACAATCATATCCCTTTCGATTTAAACCACGTTTTAATTATTTCAACCCCCAACCCTCTGATGATTCAGAATTTCCTTTCTGACTAACTAGCTGCAGATGTTACTTATTATACCACCCCAACTGGTACCAGTTCAGAATAACCCCAAACACTCCTTCTGCCCCTGGGTACTCAGTAAACTGTTACGATGCAGGCTTGAGGTGCAGCTGATCAGCCAGTGTTGGCACGCTTGCTTTAAATCAAATTGACTTTTTGTACTCTTAACTACTTTAAGCCCTTTATTATGCCGTAGGGCATAACCTGAAATAACTTGATACATCCCCAGGTGCAGGACAATTCCTGCATTTACTCAGGGTTCTGCGAATCAGTCTCTGTTGGCACTGTGACTGAAGCTCTGGGGTTGATGGAACAGCAGAACCTTGGAATCATTTGCTTAAAAGACTTGAGACAGGGGGCAAGAATGCTGCAGTATGGATCTTCCGCTTGACTGAAGGTCTTGCAGCTTGTCCCCTTCAGCCTGTTCAGGCCCATTGCAGACTTCCCTCGCAAGACCCACCAAACTACAGGGGACCCAGACCTAGGAGTGGCTCCACAACCTGGCTCCCACACAGGTCACGGGTGCCCAACCCCCCCCCCGGCACATGACGGTGGGCTCCTGAAGCCAGCAGAGCCCACTTGGTAGGGGTTAGCAAGTTCTCCACCTGGCTCTAAATTAAGCTGGAAATCTCCTGGTGTCTCTTTCTTCAACAGAAAGCAGCTCCGCTGTGCAGCCAGAACAGTTTCTCCAACTTTCCTACTTACTCACTTTCCAGTGTCCTGGCGCAACAGATTACGAACTCCAAATCCACAACAAAAGTTCCTTTCCTAAGCTGGATTTCATTTGGGGGGGGGCCCGCAATTCTCCATTTGGAGGTCAGCCCCACCACACCCCGCCAGCCATCTCCCCGCCATGCCGTGGCCTGCCCCCTTGGGCGGGGCAGCCGGAGGCCCCCCTCCGGGTTGGGGCCATGAGAACAGGACCCCCTCCTCCCAGTGAACGTCAGAGGCAGTGGGAACAGCAACAGGGCGTGGGCGTCATGCCCGGGGACTGTCTTTTTCTAAAGGCTAGTTTTGTCTAGGAGGCAGAGACGTGCAATGACGTCCAGTGTCTGCCCCACCCCCCCAAAGAACGGCGTCAGCCACAGCGGTACTCCCAGCCTCCGCTAGGGGTCTGTAAAGTGTCGGACCTCCCCGGAAGGGGACCATCCTAGGACGCTCAATCTTCTCCCCTGGTCAGCCCTCCGACTCAGGGTTCGTTCCCAAACCTGGGTCGTCGGCATAGCAAGCGGAAATCCAACCACTGCGCCGGCAGGCCAGCACACTCCTAAGCTGGATTTCAACAGCGCGACAGGTCCCTGAAGCATAGGGCAACTGCTCACCTCTTGGCCTTTACAGTCTCTCTAGTTCAAAACAACAGCCACTCTTGCTCTGGCTCACACAGAGTTTCCAGCAAATCTCTTTCTCAGCTTAAGAGTTTCTATCAGTGCCTCTGATGCAGGTAAATCCTTTTCCTCAGCATGCAGGTGCTAAAGGATGCAGAAGGGGCTTTCTCTTCAACCTTTTTTCAAAACCAGTCCATTTTCTGTAATATGTTTTCCACAACCAGAACCATTTCTTGAACCTTCTGTCCTTCCCTTTTCTCTTTAGACACTGTGTCCTACCAGGGTCAGACAGAACCTTTTCCTTTGCACAAACCTTTCAACCTGGTGTCTCACCACTATGGTGAAGACGAAAATTCAGACTTTCCTTGCACCAAGGGCTTCGCAGCCCCCAGGAAGATCTCCATCTTCCCTGTAATTCCAGTCGACCTTCTCCTCGAAAACCTTCACCGCTATGGTTTAGCTTCTTACCATCACAGCCAGTAGCAGGACCCTGCAGCTCTCTCTCTCTCTCTCAGCAGAGATGTGAAATCAATCTCCATTAACACTCTCCTTCGCCATGGGGAAAGGCATGACCAGGCCCTTATCAATCAATCAATCTAATCTAATCTAATCTTTATTTTACCAGGTGAACATCACTGAGCAACACTCATTTTCAAGATGGACCTGGACAAAACATATAGTCGCACTTACATTGAACAAAAGTCAAGGGGTAAAATAGCATAGAATTACAGATACTAGATGATCCCTTCAGTAGGCCTAGACACGTTATTTACAGTGTATACACATTTCATTGGTCAACAGCAGATTAAATGGTATAATCAGGATTAGACA
This sequence comes from Neoceratodus forsteri, assembly GCA_016271365.2. Lineage (NCBI taxonomy): Eukaryota > Metazoa > Chordata > Ceratodontiformes > Ceratodontidae > Neoceratodus > Neoceratodus forsteri. The sequence goes on along the minus strand of CM028129.1, from coordinate 1,009,521,593 downwards.
TAGTATTTACAGTATATATAGACATTTCCTTGTTCCATACTAGATTAAATGATGCAATCAGGACGGCTAGCCATAATACATACATTATAAAGGAATTCTGGAGGTCATAAAGGAACTCTGGAGGTCAGAGGTGAAGGGCAACAGACTTCTAGGAAAACATAAACTGAACTTACAAGCTCAAATGGGCAGACTGGGTGGGCCACAGGCCCTTATCTGCCGACACTGTCTATGTAAATTATTTCCCAAGGTCAATGAGCTGGTAAGATAACTGTGCTCAAGTAAAGGAATTCAAGCCCAAAGCTACCAGAGGAGGGAGGACGGCGGTAAAAACAGTACCAGATGATGTGGTGATGAGCGGTGGAAGAAGATAGGGCAGTACAGGGGTATGGGGAGGAAGTGCCAGTAATTGAAGCGATACAGAAGTCTATGAAGAGCTGGGCACTAGGGCAATTTTAGAGCATGATCTCGGGGAGGTACTGTAGGGAGAGGAAATTGAGGACTTAGAGTGCTGGTTCAGAGAAGTATATTTTCCGAGCATCTACCTGATGGGTAACCAGGGTGGGGTGGGGATAGTACTAAAGTTATGGAGTAAGCTTCGGTTCTAAACCCATATTGTAAGCCACGTTGAATGAAGATCATAGCTGCAGAGATAATGAGTACTGGTAAGTACTAGAGATGTGGGTGGGAAAAAGAGCAGCGAATAACCAGCATTTTGCCCCCAGTTTTCCAAGACGGGAACAAGACTGGTTTAATGATAACAATTACAGGATTCCTTGAAAAAGAAGGCATAGCTTGTTTTAAAAGCAGCTACCGAGAAAGGGTGAACTAATTTCAAGGATTTTTGTATCTGATTCCACAGCAAGGGGAGCATATGACTTATTAAGGCCCTACCAAATCGAGATCTCACCTTGGGGACAAGCAGTGAAATGAAGGCGGAGCTTCTTAATGAGTACTTGCCAACTGTACAAGAAGGCAGGCAATCTGATATATACTGGGGAAGCTTACTGGAAATAGCTCTGAACGTCCATATGGCTGAATTTCTCTGCCGTCTAAATTTAAGAGATGACCATCCCACCACTGTGTATAAGGAGCAATGATGAGTCAAGTAGGGGAGACCTGTGATAAATCTTAAGGCTCTGTAGTAAAGGGTATCAAGTTTAGAGTGTGCAGCGGTCGGGCCCTGACAGTACAAGAAGTCTGCGTAGTCAAGAAGGGAAATGAAGGTGGACTGAACCAGACTCATCTTAGCCTCTCTTGTCAGGAACTGGTTTATCCTGTAAAAAAGACCTAGTCTCTGCCTGAGCTTTTTTAGCAACTCTTCTATGTGATCGTTAAAGGAAAATCTATGGTCAATCCAGACACCTAGGTATTTGAACTTAGCCACGAATTGCAAGGGTTCTCCCAGTAGTGTAGTGATCTGAGGGGGATGTTGTGGACATGGCATTGTATGCACAAGGCGAGAATATCATTGCTTTGGTCTTTTTGGCATTTAGTAATAGTTTCTGAATTAACAACTGTAATTGCAGCAGGTTAAACTCACTCTGCAGAACATCGCAAGCGGCAGTGGGAGAGGGTCCTTCAGCGTAGAGCACCGTGTCATCTGCAAAGGGTGAATGTTGGCAGTTTTGATATTGACATTGATTCGATATATATATATATATATATATATATATACACACACACACACACATATATACATATATATACACATATATACACACACACACATACATACACACACATATACATATATATATATAGTGAATAGTAGATAATCCAATATGGAACCCTGGGGTACTCCTCTCAATAAAGGTTTTAAAGGAGAAAATTCCCCTTCTGCCTTGACCTGCTGGTACCGGCCTGTAAGGTAATTAGCGAACCACTTTAGGGAGTGGTGGTCCAGGCCAATGTTCCAGAGTAATGTAAGAAGTAGGTTGTGGTCCACAGTATCAAAGGCCTTGCTTAGGTTCAAAAATACTGCGCATACAAAGTTTTTAGCATCCAGTCCACATAGCCAGTCATTGGTCACTTTTGCAAGAGCAGTGACAGTGCTATGTTGTTCCCTAAAACTGGATTGCAGGGGGTTAATTAGATTTTCAGATTCTAGATATTTCTTGAGCTGGTTACTCACAACCTTTTCCAGGTGTTTGGATAAGATCGGAAGTAAGGAGATGGGCCTGTAGTTATTAAGGTCTGCAGGGTCTCCGAATTTAAACAGGGGAATTACATGAGCTGTCTTCTATAGTGGTGGCATGGCAGGCTGGGAGCGTGATAGGTTAAAGAGGTGTGTAAGTGGGACAGCCTGGACCCGATAACCTAGTTTTAGATGGTAGGGGTCTAAAAAGTCAGCTCCAGCGCTTTTCTTGACATCCAGCTGTAACTGCAGGTCTTCAACCTCCTTCAGCGAGACTGGTTGCAGGGAGAATGAGGAGTTAGATACTGGAATTCTTTGATCCTGAACACCAAGTTGGGATCGTAGATTATTTGCAGGAGAGGTGTCAAAGGCTAGTCCTGCAGTGGCAAAATGATTATTGAGGTGATCCAGGATGGAGGGTTTATCAGAGATGGAGGCGCCACCAACTAGGATTTTAGCGGGTAGTGTGTTTCCAGGAGTGTAACCTTCTAATTCTTTTAGGGTTTTCCAGAATTTATTGGGGCATTTTGAGGATGCATTGAGTTCTCTGCGATAAAAAGTGGCTTTAGACTCTCTGACCAGCTTGGTGCAGAGATTCCTCTTCCTCCTAAACAACGTCCAGTCAGCCGGGAGCTTAGATTTCCATGCCATTTTCCAAAGTGCATCTCTCTTTTTGTAAGGCAATCTTTAGCTCTGGCTTAAACCAGCAGCAGGATTTCACCCTATTACGGACCTTACTTAGTGGAGCAAGTTTATCTAGAGCTCCTGTAATGATTTAATGAAAGATGTCATAAGCCGCATCCACTGATTTTGCCAGGTAAAAGTGCTGCCAGTGTAACGGTGGGGGACAAGCTGCTGGCAACCCCCAGGCAGGCACTTTCCCAGCCTTGCAGCCCCATCTTCTGCACTGGGGCTGGAGCCCCCCTCCCTCTGGAGGGGTTCCAGCTGAACTGACCCAGAAACCAAACAGTCCTTGGGTTCTTGGAGCTCTCTGGCAGCTTCAAATTGGCAGCATTCACTGTCCCTTCCAAAAATTAATATGCATGAAGCTCCCTCGATGCCCGATTGGTCATGGAAAAAGGCGCATAAACTTTCCCCAGCTTTTTTCCCCATAAGTCCAGAAAACAGTCCCAGACGTCTTTTCCCAAATCCTGGCCCTTTAATTGACTGAATGGAACTCACATAGCTGCAATCAGGGCTGCTGAAACAGTCCCACTGAAGTCCAGACACATTCCCAACTTTAAAATATTCCTGCAGCAGAAATAAACATTTTTATCTTTATTGGCCCCACAGATAAATAGCAGTCCCTTTTCCCTTTCCAACGTTTGCAGCATTTAACATTTTTATTGGTCCCCATGCTAGTCGCTGCTGATGTTTTGAACTGTCCCCAGGCAGTCCATGCATAATCCCTTTATAATAACTGGCCTTGCCTTTTTCCCATAGGGAAACTGTGGTGTAATTTGCCGTTATAAAGGAGCATTTATAAACAGCAAACACGCATACGGTTTCCCTCACTCTGCGCATGCCCCGCTGCAGCTCTTCTCAGACTGCGGCCGGACGTTTTGTTTGTTCTGCAGAGACCCAACTGCCATTAGGACTCTGCGGTAAGTACATTTTAAAACAGAAAATGTACCACGACGGGGAAAACTTATCTTCTCGCTGCTGACTGAAAAAGTTTTAAAATAAAATCGAAAACGACCGCATACTGAAAGCAAATGGGACTGCGGAGCGCTCTGGAACCTGCATTCATTTTATATGACTGCTGTGGTGAAAAAGGCAAACCCAGCAATTGTATAAAATAAAATATGGGGTGATGTGTTTAAACTTGAAGTTTACACACACCCTCATGGTTAGATGCTAACATAAACCCCTATGAGCATCTAACCACTCAGGTGTGTGTAAACTTCTCATTACACACATCATCCTATACTTTATTCTCTATGTACTTCATTCACAGTGTCAAAACTTGTCAAGAGTCCGTGCAGTCAGAATAAACATCTTTATTACACAGCAGCCTCACCATTTTGTGGCAGCCCCCTTCTTCTGTTAACCCCCTTCACCATTTAAATATTTTATTTATTCTTTCGCCTGTTGCTAGCGCCGTAATTGCTTCCCCCAAGTGCTTGGCATGCTCAACTCATTCATATTGACGCCACCTCATGAATATTAATGAGGTTGCACCCTTATTCTCAAGCGCTCAATAACGCTCTTTCAAAAAACAAAACAAAAAAACTATTGCTGCCTTTCCTTTGCCTCCTCTAGGTCTTCGGTCCCCGTTCTCCCCTATGGCCGCATGAATGGCCAAAAACTAAATGCACTTCTGCATATGTGCAGATCGCCGCCCTGCAAAACAGAGTGGCAGCTCTTCAACCTAGATCCTCCAGCCCTGTTCTAAGCTAACAACACCACGGGGGCCGGAGGGAAGATCCAGTGGCAACTGGGGGAGTGTGCCAGGAATGCAGTGGACACAAGGGGAAAACAGGAGAAACGGGAGACCAGAACGAGGGAAAACCAACCAAGGGAAGCCACCGAGGGAGCAAACAGATAAGCCCCTGAACGGGAAGGGAGGGTTACAGAAAAATAAAGCAAACAGCCCCTTCAAGCAGCTGGTCCTCACAAGACAAGCAGGATCACAATCACGGAGGGAAAAAAAGGCATGGAAACCTGCAGAAAAGTAGAAAAATGCACACCCAAACAAAATAATAAACAAAACTACCTACCTAAGTGTGTGTGGGGGGGCAAGCAACCCACACTGTTGGTGCTGGGGGGCCTAATTTGTTCCCCAACCCGCAAAGGAAGGCAACTCTTACCTGAGGCACAAGCTTAAGGCTCTAACAGTAGTCTTAACAAACCTGACACCCTGTAAGTGGCAAGTGATCCCCATTCAGGTAGTGTAGGCACTAGAATGGAAGTTAGGTAGCACGTTAGTTAATTTGAAAGTCGCAGCTAAACTGGCATGATTTCCAAATTTAAGGGTGCTCCCTGTAACCAGGTAGCCCAAATCAGCCCCCGAGTTGCCCAATCCAACAGGGAAAATAATATTACACAGAAAAAGCTAATCTTCCCAAGTGCTCTGCTTTATGCATGCTACCTCTTCAGTGGTACACCTGAAACGGAGTAACTGCTGTATCTGGAATGTTCATGATCCCAGGGTTCTATGCTGGGTTACTGTTTTTGCACTGTACCACCACCCCAGTGGCGGAGCACATTATCCATGTATAGTAATTACCCACTGAAAACATGAAGCAACAGAGAAAACCATTTGTAAATAAACTATCAATCTGTCTGTCTGACTACTGTAGCCATCTGTCTGATCATCAATGCACAGATTTAATCCTGGTCCCAAAACTGATCCCTGAGGAACTCCACTCTGTACCCCTAGTCAGAATAGAAGCTATTTATTCTCACACACTGTCTCCTTCCAGATAACCAGCTTCTAATCTAGCTCAGTATCCTGCCATTTATTCCCTTATTTAGTACGTGGTACCATGGCAAATGGCTCGCTAAAAACTAAGATACAATATCCAATAGTTTCCCAGCATACAAATGTTTACTAACTGGTTTGAAGAAACTCAACAAGTAAATCAAACAATGCCACCCCATAACAAAACCGTGCTGGCTTTTCTCTGTCATGCCAGGGGTCAAAATTAACATACAGCACCTGTTATCTGTGCAAGCAGGAACAGGCTAGTGCATGTAGTATTGTCCCTTGCATGCACCACAGTGCATGTAACACTGAGCCTGGTGCCAGAGACTTGTTGCACTCTGCTTGCAGTCACTGCAGTGCCTGGGAGAATGTGGGACGGAGTGGGAGAAAGCACTTTTTTCTTTTATTTATTTATTTTTAAAATCACACAGACTTCAGGAACACCACCACACTGTAAGCTGCAGCTGATGCCTGGGGTGGGGTTGGGGGTGGTGTGGCTAAACCAGGAGTGAGCGTAAGCTAGAATTTTTCTTCCTCCAAGACTGATTGCGCTGCTTGTGTGTGTCACTCAGTGTGACTAACAGAGGAGAGCGCAGAGAGAGAGAGCAGGGATTTAAATAATTGATTAGCAGTTTTTTCTTGGGACTATACTAACTGTACAGAAAGTATTTATATAGATTTTCTAGAAGTGCTGTGTTTGTTTAACACAGTGAGGCAAGAGCTATGCATTTTCACAAAGATTTAGCACTTTTATGAGCAAAACGCTAATCAATTTTTAGAGTTAAATAAATCCCTGGAGAGATGAGAAATCGCAGCATGCCAGATCCAATCATGCCAACGGGCAAGGGCAGATTCGGATTAGGAGTGCCTGCTTTCAATCACTCACTCATTCACTTCACACTTTGTCTCTGGGTTAGCACAGTGACTGGCACTGCTGGGTAATATTTGTGTGAGAAGAGGGAGGCTCTCTAGCAACCAATCATGAGAGTACTGTCACTGTCGCTAAAAATAAGTAAACTCACATGGTTTACAGAAGGAGATTATGTGACTGCTGAGAAGTCAATACTGAGTGGCTAATGAGGAGAGCATTTGTTTTTCTTTTTTGCTGTGAAGATCATCCAACAATTGGGTAAAACTGTGTGAGGGGCGTGGTTCAGCAGTAATAAAAGCCCAGAATTCAGGATAGAGGCAGAGTCTTGAGATGTGAGACAACACAGTTCACTGACGCAATTCAAATACAGCTCTCATGGAGAAGAAAAGTGTGTGAAGGAGGATGGGTAATCCATCTAGTGCAGATGTCCTTAATCAATGTGTATAGCGGTAAACAAACAAACAAACAAACAAGCAGCCAGGCGGCTCAAAACATACTAAAGACCGGAGCCAAAAAATATTTTACTTACAGTTGAAGAAAATTTGGCTTCCCAGTCACTGCTCAGTCAAAAACAAGGAGTCTCGTTGCTCAAGATAAAATCCATTTTATCGGTAATCCATAAAACAAGTTAGCACCATCAACCAAAGCTGAAATAGGGAGGGGTGCCTATTTCAACTTCTGTTGATGGTGCTAGTTGGTTTTATTTCAACTTTGGTTGATGGTGCTAGCTGGTTTTATGGATTACCAATAAAATGGATTTGTTTTTACTTCCTCCTGGTCTCGGCCCAGAGGAACCTTTTCCTCTGGTCTTGTCAGCTGGGTCCCGATGTACTAGGAACCCAACCTCATGCTGCACGATACCGGGAGATTTGCCCTTTTTTTTTTTCCTCACGGTTCGTCCCTACCCCAAGGGCGCTGACATGAAAGACTTACGTCCAGGCGATACGGCGTGCTGCTCATGCCACAGTCAGCGTCACGGCACCTCCCACCCTTGACTCCCTTAAAGAGCCGTAGCGCCTTGCGGCCCATGCTTCCACAGTCAGCAACGCTTGCAAGCATTGCTGCCCGGTAATCCACCCCCCCAGAGGAGAGCATCCATTGGGACACGCAGTAGTCCTACCTCCCCCAGCCAACATCTGGTGACCCAAGTCCATTCCCGAACCCAGGTGCTGGCGTAGCGTGAGGTGTAGCATCCAGTTCCTCAACCATCAGTGCCGCCAAGCCAAAATGGATTTTATCCTGAGCAACAAGACTCCTTGTTTTTGACTGAGCAATGACTGGGAAGCCAAATAGTGGTTAATTAGGCAGGGAAAATCAAGTGTGTGAAGAAATGTATTACAATTTTTAGTATTTTTCTCTTAGTTTAACTTATGTTTTTTGGACCAGTGCAGATAACCTGTTTCTGGTGCACGTTAAACTTTTTGGCTACATGCATTGCAGTGCAGGTACAAAACTTCTACCCCTGTATCATGCCTAGCTTGATAAGAAGTTCTTAATTTATTTCTTTATAGCTTCCATCATCTTTTCCTCTGCTATACGACTGATGTCAGGTTACCTGGTTGAATTTTCCATGCCCACCCTACTTTCTTTTCTATATACTGGAACCAGGGTTGCATCATTCCAATCTCTTGGAATCTTGTATTTTTTAAATATTTTAGTAAAAATATTTGTAACTGGACCTTCCACCTTGAGTTCTTGCTTCCACAGCACACTCGACCGCAGTTTGCCAAGTCCCACTGCCTTGGTGGTATTCAATTAGTTCAACTAATCTTAGAAACATAGAAATTATGTCGGCCCGGTGGTGTAGAGGGTTGAGACGCTGGTGCCTTACCTCAAACCACGCCGGTGACCCAGGTTCGGGAACGGACTTGGGGGGAGGATAGGATCGAGCATCCGAAGGACTGCTCTCCTATCCTGGGGTGGGATTGTAGAAGGCCTCGCTTGGCAGCGGCCCTCAGTGGAGACTGGAGGCACAGCATGAGTCGCACGATGGGGAACCCAGAAAACCGGAAACGGCTCCAGTGGTCCGCCGGATGATGGCTGCCGTGCTCCGCTACCACCAAAGTCTTCCAGGGAGCCCTCTCTCTGCCTCAGCAGCACCCCGAACCTACTAACAGTGCGTTGGTAACCTCCTCCTGGTGCATTCCCCTCGGAGGGGATTACTGGTGAGAAAGGTTGCGTCACGGGATACTCGGGGCCAGCTGCGATGTGAGGTTGGAGGAGTGGCTCAGCAGGAGATAGTAGAAGTAAGTCAGGGAACTTGGCAGCCTGAAGGAGTGAGGGACATTGGGGCACGTAGGGGGATAAAAAGATCATAAAAAAAAAACAAGAAACAAACATAGAAATTGTCGGCTGATAAGGGCCGTCAGGCCCTATACATTGTATGTGGTCACTGACCCTATGTGATTAATGGCTTTTCATCACTCCCTCCCCCCCCCACAAGGTTCGCTTGTGCCTGTCCCAGGCATGCTTAAACCCCTGCACTGTGCTTGCCTCCACTACCTCCTGTGGCAGACTATTCCAAGCGTCAACTACCATTTCCGTGTACAAAAACTTCCTCACATTACCTCTTAATCTACCCCCCTCCAATTTCATATTGTGCCCCACTGTTCTAGTACTTTTTCTACATTGGAAAAGGTCCCCCACCTGCACTTTGTTTATGCCCTTGAGGTACTTGAAAGTTTCAATCATGTCCCCCCGCTCTCTCCTCTCCTCCAGTGAATACATATTGAGGTCCCTTAGTCTCTCCTCATGCCCACCCTCTGGGAATGCCAACAACTACTAAGCTGGGACACCAGACAGAGGAGGATGGCAAGACTTACCTACAGGCAGTTAAAATTATGCCTGCTCAAACTTATACTTATGTTGTTACTGCTGTCTGGAAATATTCACCCAAACCCTGGCCCCAGCCCACCACGTAAGGCAGCCTCTTTAATGCGGCCGGGGTTAGTTACTTTAGCAGCTATGAACATCTGCAGTCTCCTCCCTAAACTGGATGCTCTACAAGTCCTTGTTAACCAACACAATCCTGACATCCTGACAATTGCTGAAACATGACTCGCACCAAAAATTCCTGACATGGCTATGGCCCTGCCAGGTTGCACCATCTTCAGACTAGACAGGACTACCAAGACAGGAGGGGGATGTGCAATCTGTCTCAAAGAGCCACTCATGGGACACACCCTGCCGGTACCTACTGCTGGTTCAACCACACAAACACTAGAAATCAAAATTCTGCTAGGTGCCCATAATAAGGCACTTACTGTAGCATCACTGTACATCTCTCCTAAAGAACAGAGGAGGGGTCTCAGTTCGGTCATGGACTTTATCAGAGACCAACCCCCTGACTCAGTATTCATTCTGATGGGAGATTTTAATATTAATTGGCTTGCACGTGAGAATGGGAGTTTTAGGGACGCCGTCTCTGCAGCAAACTTTTCCCAGCTGGTTAACTCCCCGACTAGATCCAACTACAAAACAGGATCAAGCAGCCTACTGGATTGGGTCCTAATCAGTCATCCTGATCGCATTGCTACACTACAATCCTCCCGGACATGCTCAGTGACCATTCCCGTCATCTGTGTGTGGACAAACCTCCACCAAAGACAATCACCAGCAGGGTCCTAGCACGGGGTCATCTTGAACCCCTCAAATCTCTCCTTAGAGTGCAAGATTGGACTCCCATCGACAGTGCGAAGGATGTCAACACAGTACTTGATTATTTCATCAACACCTTTAATGCTGTCTGCGACTCCCATGCACCCCTAAAAAGGCGGATAATCAAAGGCCCTTGCAACCCCTGGCTCTCTGCAGATTTATTACCTCATATGAAATCTAGGGACCACCTCTGGCATCAGGTTAGCACCACCAGCACGCTATCGGACATTCAGAAATTCAAAAGAGCACGGAATGATTGCACAAGGTCCGTCTGCCTTGAGAAAAATAAATACTACAAGGGAGTGCTTACTTGACACGTGGGGTAATGGTAAAGCTTTCTAAAATAATATCAAAGAGCTTACAAGGGAAAAAAAATGAAAACATCACCCACTTTACTTGACGTTGATGGGACTACAACTCTGGACCACCTAACATACTAAAATGCCAGCAGAATAGGCCTAATGGTCTCTCGAGTCTGCTCGATTTTCAGCACCCGCACTGAGGCCGATTGTGTGCCATACAAGTTTATACCCTCCCAGTCGTTTCACCTGTATTGGGCCTTGTCAGATTTACCCTCCCCCTGTACCTGTCCCATCCCCTCTTAAACTCGTCCACAGTCTCCACCTCTACCAGCTTCCTGGGTGGTGCATTCCATGGCTCCACCACCCTTTCAGTGAAACAACATCTCCTCCTCTCCCCTCTGAGTCTGCCCCCTTCCAGCTTACACCCGGGCCCTCTTGTTGCCCCACCCTCCCTCCTTTGGAGCACCCTGACTGGGCCTCCTTTATTGATCCCTTTTATGTACTTAAAGACCTCTAGCATGCCCCCCGTCCCTCCTCTCCTCCAGGGCGTACATGTCGAGCTCCTTGAGCCTCTCCACATAGGTCCTCTCCCCCAGGCCCCAGATCATTTTGGATGCCCTCCTTTGGACCCTCTCTAGGAGTGTTATGTCCCTCTTTAACTGTGGTCTCCAAAACTGTACACAATACTCGAGGTGTGGCCTAACCAAGCAGTTGTACAGTGAAAGGATCATTTCCAACTTTCTGGAGGTAATCCCCCTGGCGATGCATCCCAGCGTCCTATTTGCCCTTGCCGCTGCCCTCCTACAGGTCTCCGAGTTGTTCGTTTTGATATCTACCACTACCCCCAGGTCCCTCTCACCTTCTGTGACTTGAATCATGTCTCCTCCCAGGGTATACCCCTAGCCTGGACTTCTGACTCCCAGGTGCAGAACCTTGCACTTCTCCACATTCAATTTTAGTTTCCATTTTTCCTACCACCTTTCCAGAGCCTCCAGGTCCTCCTGCATGGTCACCTTCCCCTCCTCCCCATCCACCACTGCACCTAGTTTTGAGTCATCTGCAGAGACTCATCTCACTCCTGATCCCCCTTCTGATGTCTGAGATATAGGCATTGAACAGGAGTGGCCCCAGCACTGACCACTGGAGAACCCACTAGTAACCCACCTAGGGGATGAGGCTACCCCTCCAACCACCACCTTCTGAGTATGCTCAGAGAGCCAATTTGCTATCCATCTTACTGTTTCCCTACCCCCATTTCCTTCAGCTTAGCCAGCAGACCACGGTGGGGTACAGAATCAAACGCCTTGCTAAAGTCCAGAAAGAGGATGTCCACTGGCCTGCCCTGGTCCAGGGCCCTCATCACCCAATCATAGAACTCAACAAGATTTGTCTGGCACGATCTTCCCGTGACAAAGCCATGCCACCTACCATCAAAGTACCCAGTTTGCTCCAGTAACCCCCCTAGCCTTTCCTTGACAATACCCTCCATCACCTTGCCGACCACTGACATCACGCTAACGGGCCTGTAATTTCCAACCTCTTCTCTTGATCCCCCCCTTGTGGATCGGCATGACATGGGCCACCCTCCAGTCTTGGGGCACCCACCCAGTTCTCAGAGAGATGCTGAAAAAGCTCCACTAGAGGGACTGCCAGGACATCTGCCAGTTCTCTCAGCACCCTGGGATACATCTCATCTGGCCCAGGTGCTTTCTCCGTCCGAAAGGACCTGAGGGCTTCCCTAACTCTCTCTACTGGGATTTCAGCCTCCATGTCCTCCCCTTTGTCACCCTGCACTGCTGGACCCCCACCTGTCTGTGGTGGCCACTCCATTTCCCCAGACCCATCAGAGACCCTGATCTCTACCATTCCCACTCCTTGCTCCGGTTTGCCTCCACTCCCCTCACAAGACCTAGCCCCTCCATCCCCCCCGGTAAAAACTGAGGCAAAGTACTCATTTAGGGTTTCTGCCTGTTCCCCTGCCTCCTGTGCCCAACCATCCCCTATCCTTATCTTGCTGATCTGCTCCTTTACTTTCCTTTTTTCCCCTATGTATCTAAAGAACCCCTTGTCCCCCCCTCTGGATCTCACCGGCCAAGAACTGCTCTTTTTTTGCCTTAGCTGCTCTCACCACCCTGGTGACTCTCTTGGCTGTCAGCTCATATTCCTCCTGATCCCTTTCATTCCTTGAGCACTTGAAACGCCTATAGGCCGCCTTCTTTTCCCTCACTACCTCCCGGGTCCACCAGCAGGGTTTTCTGACCTTACTGAACTTATGCCTTTCCCTTGCACAGGATCTGGTAACCTCCTGTATTCCCCTCCTAATGATCCCCCACCTGCTGTCAGCATCCATATCTGGCCTTATCCTGTCCAGATGATCTTTAAGGATCCTTCCCATCTGAAGTCTGCACCCCTAAAATCAGTTACTACCGTCCTTGTTCGGCTTTCCTCCCCCCTACGTCCAGAAGAACCAGACTGTGGCATGATCACTCCCAGCCATCGGGTTCCTCACCTCTAGGCTTCTAATCTGATCACTGTCCGCCAGGACCATGTCCAGTGTCCAGGCCTCCCTAGTTGGCTCACCCACCTGTTGCGTCAGAAACGCATCCTGGAAGACATCCAGCAGCCTCTGCTCTCTGGCCACTGGTGAGGTCATAGTCCCCCAGTCTGTTCCTGGCATGTTGAGGTCCCCCATTACCACTACCCTTCCCTTTCCCAATCTACAGTGTCCCTCGACATCTGCCACCAAACTTTCTTCCAGGACCTCCGCCAGTGCTGACGGTCTGGATATCACTCCGACCTTTACTCTCTTACCCCCCGCCCCGTGTCAGCAAGGTGACCCAAATAGCCTCCACGTACCCCTCTGCCTCCTCTACCCCTCCAATACCCATGCCATTTCAGACTAACAGTGCTACACAACCCCACCCCCCCATCCTTCCTGAACACAGTGTATCCCTCCAGATTTAGGTCCCACTCATGCCCTTGAGTGGCCCAGATCTCAGTGACTGCTGCCACATCTACCTCCCCCTCAACTAGCATCGCCTGGAGCTCAGGCATTTTATTTCCTAAGCTCCTGACATTTATCAGGACCACTCTCCACCCCTTCTCCCTCCTTTCCTTTCTCCCCCTTGAGCTCCCATTTCTCAGCTCCTACCCCAATTCCCCACACCACTTCCTAAGCCACTGATTCATCTCCCTAATCTTCTTCTTGTTCTCCCCATTAGCCCTTGGTACCCGCAGGATTTCGGAAAAGGAGATCTTACAGCCACTGGAAAGGCATACCCTGGCCAACTCCCAGAACCTTGCCTGAATTTCTAGTTCACTATTTCCATTTATTTCATTTGTCCCCAAGCGCACTAGAATGTCCGGGGTCCCCCCGCATTCCCTTGCCAGTGAAAATAACTCATGCTTGGCCTTGTGCACCGTCAGGCCTGGGTGGCATTTGGTTCTGATCTGACAGGTTTTTCCCTCCTCCTGCCCCTCCCACTGGATGCCTCTGATCATGGAGTCCCCCAATAGCAGTACTCCAACCTCCCCCTTATCTCCCTGTTCACCCCTCAGGTTCCCCCTCCTTCCATACCCCTCCTCATCCCTTCATCCGGATTCTCCCATCAACCAGCTGCTCGCACCTCCCACAATCTGGGTGTTGAATGTAGCGCCTTCACTACTGTCCCTGGTCACCTCCTCTACCCGTGTCCTGGCCTTCTTTATCCCCCCACCTGAGTATCCCTCTCTATATCTCTTTCCCCACTCCTTACTAATCCATCCATCCTACCCGTTTGCCTACTTGGCTTTCTGCTCGCTATCATCCCATTTACGTCCTGTGCCTTCCTGCCTGTCGTACTCTCGTTCCACACCATCAGCCTCCTCCTTGTTCCCCTGATCCTCCTTTTTCTTCTACCCTCCAACCCCTCTTCCACCATCCTGTCCGGGATGCCCTCTATTGTGCCCTTGCTTCTTGCCCCCTGCACCCTTTCTATCTGTCCCTGCCCCAACTTCACCAGCAACAGCATCATTATCCTCCTCCTCCTCCTCTCCCACACACCCCTCTTCTACCAATGGGCGTAGAGGATTAAAACAATTTGTGAGCCTTAGCCAATCCCCTAGTGCCCCCTCTGTCCCTACTGCCTCTCTGTTTCCTTTGAGGACCCCCAGACTCTTGCCTACGGCTGTAGAAATTTCCACCTTTTGGGCCCCACCTGCAAGGGTCCCCTAAAGCCCCCTGTGTACCCTCTTCCCTTCTCTCCTAGTGTGAGCACCTCTCTGCACTCCTCCCCCAGCTTGGGAGGCCCCAGCACCTAGTGCTTCCATGTAGGTGACCGCTTGCCTCCTACCTTCCAGTCTCCCCCACATGCCTTGGATCCCTCAACCTCCTCCTTAGCTGTGCCAGCTGGTGGCACACTGAGCATCCCCCAAACTTCCAAGCCTAGTCCAGTATCATGGCCTCACCACACCCTGTGCACCCAACTACCCACCCAAAGATACCTGCTCTAGTGATATGTGGTTCCTTCCCCATCATCACAACACTACTCCTAGCATAGCCTCTAACAGAAAGTTGACCTTATATATTGCAGTTTAAAGCCTTCCACAATATCCAACTGTCCCACTAATCAGTAATTCACTGTGGATGCTGCACTCCTATTTGGGACCAACCTATGCTTTTTCCCTGCCCCGTGGCTACATTACTGGGTAGAACTACATGAGCTGCACCTGAAGCCTCTTCCTCCAATTGCAGGGCAGGTGTTCCACTATAAATGAGCTGTGCTCTGGGGAGAGAGGAGTGGGATTAGGGCCCACACCCGACTCTCACGAGTGTATCAGCCCTGGCAACACAATCCCAGCTCACTTCACTTTAAACTCAAACAGAATTAACTGAAACAGCAGTCACAGCCCCCACAGAAACTTCCAGAAGTGTAGACAGCTCCTCGACCACTGCAAACTATTGCCAGTACCTTTAATAATGCATTCATGGACCTTAGCAGTGTTCTTCCACCAGACTTTGATACAGATGTCACCCCGGCCAATCCTGTAAGCTCTCCCCCAACAACCAGTCATCCGCCTTTCTACTTCAAAGAAGTCTCGTTGCATGAAGCCTGAAAATACACTCATAAAGCAACTGGTAAATCTAGACATAGTGGGGACTCCCTTGACCTCACACTGATGTCCCTTACTCTTGAGGAAGTGTTAGCGCCTTTAACCTCTCATTTAGACTCAAACAGTTCCCCAATAAATGGAAGTCAGCCACGGTTACCTCAGTCTACAAAAGTGGAGACAGGACTCTTCATGTGAACTACCGGCCTATCTCCATATTACCACCTCTCTCTAAGGCTCTTGAACGCATTGTAGTGGACCAGCTTACTGAACATCTTGTCAAACATAAGATCCTACGCGCCCAACAACATGGGTTCAGAAAAGGGCATAGCACCACCTTGGTCCTTATGGAGTTCACCTGTTCTATACACAGCTCCCTGGACCATGGTCAATTAGATGGTGCTGCCTTCATTGACTTGACAAAAGCATTCAACACAGTCCATCACCGTCTACTACTGGAACTACTTAATTCAGACCTCTCCTCTGACTTCACTGCCTGGTTTAAAAGTTATCTGAACAACCGCACTCAAGTCAAAATTGTCTACGTCCTCTCTGACTCAAGACCTGTTTGCTCTGGGGTTCCCTCAAGGGTCCATCCTGGGCCCACTCCTATTTAGTCTCTTTCTAAACAGTCTTCCAAGCTCCTGCCTTGAACAAATCCTACTCTATGCAGCTGATGCCATAATTTACACAACTCACCCGGAGCCTACACCCCTTGAGAACCAGCTACAACTCTAATTTGCCTCTGTAGTGAAATGGCTTAGTCATCACAAGTTGATACTAAACTATTGAAAAAAAAAAAAGAAAAAAAACTAAGCTTATGCTCTTCAGCAACTCCCATAACAAGCACAGGCAACATCCTCTGACTCTCACTAACTGCCTTGGTACTGCCCTCGAACAGGTACAATTCTTTAAGTATCTTGGAGTCACCACAGACAGCAACCTATCATATGGGGTGCACACCGATAACGTTACTAAAGCTGTAAATATTCGTATTGGTCTACTCTACAGACACAGACTATCACCGACCCCTGAAACCTTAAGGATAGCTATACAGAGCTCTATTACTTCTATAACTATGGATTGATCATCTATGGCTCTGTGACCGATACCGCCCTCCGGCATATCTCCACTGCTCTTAACAAGGCATGTCGTCTTGTCTCAGGAGCCCACCAGCTCACTCACATGTGTGACCTCTATGCCCTAACCAGTTGGCTACAGCTTAAAAATCGCATCAAATACCAAACGTGTATGATGGCCAAGAAAATAACCTTAGGCCTCTTGCCACCTAGAGTACAAGATCTTCTATGCCCCCCTCGTAATCCACACCGCACCAGAGATTCTGAATCTCAGTTCCTACAGGTCCCTCATCGCCGAACCACCCAGGGGCAAAGATCGTTCTCCTACAGGGCCCCACCTCTGGATGAATGCTTTCAACAGTGACATCTCCGAAACTAAGCTGGGCCTGTTCATCCAAGCTTCAGTCACTACTCTCTACAGCTAGCACCTGTGACTGTCTCCCTTAACCATGTTTTCCCCAAACCTCGACCTTAGCACTTGACCTCTTTCATAGTAACTCAGCACTCTTGCCTCCTGCCCCTCCCCCTGCATCCCCACTACCTCACCTCCACCCTTCCTCCCCCCACCCTTGCCCCACCTCTCCTCATGTACCCCACTCCCACTCCCCTCTTACTCTTCCCAGCCCACCCTCCCACATCTCTTCCTACATCCTGTACCCGTTTGTCTTGACAAAGCCTGCTGGTCGATATCAATGTACAGTATGCATTTTCCTGTGCCTGAAACTAATTAGAAAAATGTGTCTGTTTTACATTGACTGGCCTTTATGATTTTGTGGCCATTAGGATTTTTGTACCTCCTATTTACACTTTATTGTATCGCACTTTACTGTCCTGTTTAATCTGTTGTCCTTTCTACTGATGTGGAACCTTTGTAAAAGAGCTCTTAGCACAAAGGTATATGTAATCTGAGACTTAAATAAATATGTTCTGTGGTGCAAGCTCTGCACTATCTTTGTCACCCTTCTCTGGACAGTCTCCACCTTATGTCCTTGTGCAGTTGTGGCCTCCAGAACTGCATGCAGTACTCCCGGGTGAGGCCTTACTAATGCTTAATACAATGGCATCACCACCTCCTGCTAGTGATACCCCTGCCTATGCACCCCAGTATGCCACCGGCCCTCCCCGCTGCCTTTGCACACTGCTTTGATACCTTAAGGCCATCAGAGCTAACCCCTAGGTCGCTTTCCTCCTTGGTGCCAGTCAGTCCCCCCCCCCCAAAACCCATAGTTCTCCCCAGGGTTCCCTTTACCCAGGTGTAGTATTTTGCACTTCTTTGCACTGAACCTCAGTTGTCACATCTCCATCTTTCAAGCTTTTCCAGGTCCATCTTCATTTTCTGCACCCCTTCTGGAGTATCCACCCTGTTGCAGATCTTGGTGTCATCTGCAAACAAGCAGACCTTTCCTTCCAGCCCCTCTGCAGTGTCTCTAATGAAGACACTGAACAGAACTGATCCCAGTATTGATCCCTGCGGTACCCTGCTGGTCACCCCCCCATCTAGGTAGGCAACGTCTACAGCCCCTCCCCGATTTACTTCCCTAGTCACCCAATCAAAAGAAAAAAAAAAAAGGGTGGAAATTCTGAACCTACATCTTTGCCTACATCTAGGTCTTCCGGATCTGTGGTCCTTGTCTGCTATTATGTAATGTGGTAAATTCCTTGAAATGGTGGGTCACCTTTGAGCCAGGCAATGGCACAGCAATCTGAGCGGCGGTGATCTACAGGCCTCCAACACAGGTGGAGGAGTGAAATAGGGATCTAGGGGATCAAATTCACATGATGACAGCAAAAGGTGTGGTATTACTGCTGGGTGATTTCAATATTCCAGACATGAACTGGATCATCCCAGCAGCAGCATCAACCAGGAGCCAAGACATCCTGGATTCCCTACAGGGAGAAGGCCCAAGACAGCTAGTGATTGATCCCACCAGAGACAGGGTAATTCTGGACCAAGTACTGACCAATGGGGACAGAATCACAGACGTCCAGGTGGAAGGTCAACTGGGTTCAAGTGACCATCACATAGTGCGGTTTAATGGCTACTAGGTCATGTGCAAAAGTAAGGCGAAAGCAATGTAGGGCCAGCAAGCCGTGTTGGTAGACCAGGGAGGTACAGGAGGCGGTGAGGGATAAAAAGGCTGCCTGCACACGTTTTAAGTGCTCAAGGGGGTAAAGGGAGCAGGAAGAGTACGAGTTGCTGGCTAGGAGGGCCACCAAAGTGGTGAGAGGGGTCAAGGCAAGGATGGAGTAAAACCTGGCCTGGGATATCCGGGGGCAAGGGGTTCTAAAGATATATATGGGAAAGCGAGGGCATAGATCAGCAGGATTAGGACTGGGGAGGAATGGGCTCAGGAGGCAGGGGAGCAAGCAGAGGTACTAAATGAATGCTTTGCCTCGATCTTTACCGAGGGAGGGGGCCCTCTACCTCGACGGGAGGAAGGGGGCCACAAAATTGGGAGGTCAGTTGGAATCTGGAGGAACGGAAAAGGCTTGGGTAGGGTTGGGCCAAATATAGAGGGGAGGGAGGTTGCATGAGGAGGTGGGTTGGGAGGGAGAAATCACAATGGATAGGGTGAGGGAGGCCCTCCTGTCACTAAAGACTGAGAAGGCGCCGGGACTGGATGGGTTGCATCCGAGGGTTATGAAAGAACTGACTGATGTGCTGGCAGCTCCACTGGCTGCACTCTTCAACATCTCTCTGCAGACAGGATGGGTGCCTCAAGACTGGCGGGTGGCCCATGTAGTGCCTATCCACAAAGGGGGATCTAGAGATGAGATGGGGAATTACAGGCCTGTCAGCCCAACGTCTGTTGTGGGCAAAGTAATGGAGAGCATTATCAAGGAGAGGCTTGGGGGGGCAGCTGGAAAGGTTGGGGCACCTGGATGATAAGCGGTATGGTTTTGTCCCAGGGAGATCATGCCAGATCAACCTTGTGGAGTTTTACAGCTGGGTGATGGGTGCCCTGGACCGACATAGGCCGGCAGACATCCTCTACCTGGACTTCTTGCCTATGTCTCGGACATAGGGAGGGGTGTTAGGAGTAGGCCGAGTCTCTTTGCGGACGACTCAAAACCGGGAGCGCTGGTGGATGGGGAGGAAGGGAGAGAGGCTCTCCAGGGGGACCTGGATAGGTGGTCAGAAGGTTGAGATTGAGGCTTAATGCAGGGAAATGTAAGGCACTGCATCTGGGAGTCAGAAACCCGGGCCATCGATACACCCCGGGGGGGGGGGGTCACACTGCAAGCCACATCGGGCGAGAGGGATCTACGGGTGGTGGATGTCAAAATTAATAACACTGAGAACTGTCAAAGAATGGCAGCAAAAGCAAACAGAATGTTGGGCTGCACAGCCAAGGGGATTACATCCAACAGGAGGGAGGTGATCCTCCCTCTGTATAATGCCCTGGTCAGGCCGCATCTCGAGTACTGTGTGCAGTTCTACTGACCTCACCTTAAGAAAGACACAGCACTGCTGGAGAGGGTCCAAAGGAGGGCAACCAGGATGATTCAAGGTACGGGGGGGGGGGGAGAAGCCCTATGAGGAGAGGCTGGAAGAGCATGGACTCTATGCACTGGAGGAGAGGAGGGACAGGGGGACATGATAGAGGTCTTCAAGTATGTAAAGGGGATAAATAAGGGTGGAGCCAAGGAAGTGTTCAGGCTAAAGAAGGGAGAATAACTAGGGGCAGGAGTGGAAACTGAAGGGCGGAAATACAGGGGGAGCGTAGGAAACACTACTTCACTGAGAGGGTCGTGGAATGCACTACCCAGGAGTCTGGTGGAGGAGGGCACAGTAGGGGCATTCAAAAAGGGGTGGGACAGGCACAGGAGGAAACTGAAGCTGGGGAAGACTCTTTCTGGGGGCGGGGGGTGGAGAAGTGAGCACCCAGTAGGGGGCTGGCAACTGAGCAGACATGGCAGACCAATACGTCTATTCTGCTGGCTTTTAGTATTTTAGTATGTTAGATAGGGTGTAAGCTTCCAGAGTGGAGGGTCAGGGGTTCAAACCCAGGAAGGGGACAGAGAAAGCACACCTGGGTGAGCAAAAGATTAGTGTATGTCCCTGTAGGGGATGCAGTTGTAAAAGCAAGGGAGAAGTACAAGTAGATACAAGGATGTAGGAAAACTGAAGGAACAGGACGTCACAAAAGAACTAATGTCCCTCTAGTGGCAGATCTTTATAATCTGCTAATGGGAAACTGGAGGGAAAAAAAAAAAGCACAGTTCCAACAACACATGGGGGTTATCAACAACACCACAAATGGAAAGGGCTCTGGGGGTATTCATATCAGATGACCTAAAGGTAAGCAAGAAATGTGAAAAGGCAGTAAGGATAGCTGGGGGGATACTGGGATGTATAGGGAGAGGCATCACCAGTACAAAGCAGGAAGTTGTTAACCCTCTGTACAAACAGTTGGTGAGACCCCATCTGGAGTACTGCATGCAGTTCTGGAGACACAGTCTCTGCAAGGACATAGACAGGATGGAGGCAATCCAGAGGAGGGCAACTAAAATGGTGCAGGGTCTGCAACAGAAGCCATATGAAAAGAGACTAAAGAAGCTTAATATGTATGCCCTTGAGAAAAGGAGGGGGGACATGACAGAAACGTTCAAATACCTCAAGGGAATCAACAAAGTCCAAGAGGGTAGCATCTTTCAGAAAAAGAGATGTGCAAGGACAAGGAGACACAATTTGAAGATAGAGGGGGGGCAGCTCAGGGGCAATGTGAGGAAGTATTTTTCCAGACAGGGTAGTGGACGCATGGAACGGCCTTCCTGAGGAGGTTGTGGGGTCGAAAACAGTGGGGGAATTCAAGAATGCATGGGACAGACATAAGACAATTCTGGTGGGGGGGTAGGAAGAAGTAGGCTATTGGTTAACTAGGATCTGAAGCTTATCCAATAGGTAAGGAAATGGGCAGACTAGGTGGGCCAGGCAGTCCTTATCTGCTGCAAAGTCTATGTTAGCATAGGGACAGAGACACAGTCTAGTCACACAAAGTCAAGGGTCTTAGATTTTAGGAGGGCGGATTTTGCTAAAATGGGGAGTTGTATCAAAGAGGCATTGGCAAGAAGGGTGATAAGAGGGGGAGTTGAGGAGCAGTGGGAACAACTGAAGGGAGCCATAGAGGAAGTGACGAGCCAATGCATCAGGTTGGTAGAGAAGGGCAAAAGGAGGAGGAAACTACTGTTGTTCTTTAGAGAAGTGGCAGACAAGGTAAGGGCCAAAAGGGCAGGTTTCAGGAAATATAAGGAGACTCAAAGGGAGGTGTACCTAAGGGAAGCAAGGAAGGCTGTAGGAAGAGCAAAGGCGCAGGACTGAAGAAAAGGGACAAGGCATTCTATAGGTACATTAGTGTAACAAGGAAGACCGGGGGGGGGGGTTGTAAGACTCAAAGGTGATACAGGGGAGTGTAAGGAGGCAGACATGGAAAAGGCAGAAATACTGAACAAATACTTATCATAGAATCAGCATTTAAATCCATTGCCAAAATTTGAGTCTTAGGTGTTTATGTTAAAAATTGGCATTTTATCATGTTTGTCGATAGACACTGTTTGAGAGACAGAGAGAGGTAATTTAAATGGTGTTTTGTGGCTTCCAATTTGTCTCTACTAATGATAATGTAATGGACTCCTGAACATTAAAAAACAAAGCCCTTTAACTGTGATACATTAATTAATGGATTGCTGAGCCAATGGAGCCTTGAACGCTAGTCTCAAAAATGAGCGGACTCCTGACTAAAATGGAGTCGTAACTCTGTTTAGCTGAAAACTTGTATACTTTTTGGTGTTCCATGCTGAATATATATGAAAGCTTGAACGTTTCTGTGTCTAAGCCTGTTTTACAGTTTTTCATATATTTGTCTATCTTTTTTAGTGCTTCAAATTTATTAATGTTCGTTAACTTACTTAAATTCCCAGGATCTAGGAGAGCTATTAGATTTGAATTTATTTCAATACTGTTTTATTTGTATACATAAATCTGGAAAAAACTAGTTTGATTATATAAACTTAATTGGGATTTTTTTTATTAGCATGCAGCTGTAAGGTTAAAGACTCCAACAATTAATAATTACTGCTGTGAGTATGCAGGTCCATATAGCCTAATCCAAATATGGGCTTTTATGTTGACCTCCCAATTGTTCAGCTCGACTCATTAAGCTCTGGAGTTGCTGGGACAAGTCCAGGTATAGTCCTGCACTTGGTTGTTAAAGAACCCTTATTATGGGCTCCCTTGCTGAAGATTTTGTATTTGGAGGACCAGTAATGGCCTTTAACTGAAGCAATATATGGCCTATATATAGTCGGCTTCTAACGGGATGAAGTTGTGCTCCCTTGCTTAATCAAATTTAAGGCAGCCCACAATTTTGGGATTGAATCAATGTGTAGTGAGGTAAAAGCCTGGAGCAGTTCAACCGCAGATGGAGTTATGTTGGTGTCTGCTGACCTTTGGAGGAAACACTAAAAGTTTAGGGACTGTGGTAAACATGGGTTCCTATACTCATAAACATTTCTGTCTGGATTTGAAAATGTTCCAGCTTTTAACTGAATGGACAGAATAATATTGTCTACTCAGCTTCTAACTGTATATACCTCAGTGTGGCCTCAGCTGCTTTTCCATTTTTAGCTTTGTATATGAAAGTTCTGATAAAGAGCATTTTATCTTATATGATTTGCTCTGTTTGATGGTAGCTCGTGAGAGGTAGGACATTCCATTATATTTTATGTTATATGCAATTTTCCTGGTGTATCTCTGAATGCTTTGAGCTATATATATATAAGAGCTGATAAGCACGTCATTAAGTAGGACACAATTGTATGGGACCATTCTAGTAATAAGGAGACTATTATTCATTTAATCAATGCAATTTTGATAGCTATAGGTTTTAAATTGTTCTTTTAAATATTTGGAATTAATGGCTTTTTACAATCTATTTAGAGCTATATATGCCTGTATTATTCTGTCGTTTTTACAGATTTTCTGTGTTTCCTTGTGTGATAAATTGTAATGACTTTGTGTCGAACAATAAACAAACTTATACTTGTATCACAGAAGGTGATGGCAGAAAAGGACCTCCCGGCCCATCTAATCTTCCCCTTACCCCCACTAGTCCAACCTATCTTATCTTGAGACACTCTGTTCAGTATTCACTAAAGAGGGGAAGGGTCAGGGACCACAGCTAAGGTACAGACACGAAAGGTGGGGAGAGGTAAACACAAGTCCATTCACAGTGGAAAGAGTCCTGAAGGAGCTCACAAAACTGAAGGTGGACAAAGCAATGGGGCCAGATGGCATACACCAGAGGATATTAAAGGAGCTGCGAAGAGAGCTAGCGGCACCTCTGGCAGCATTGTTCACAGAGTCACTCAACACAGTAGTGGTTCCAGAGGACTGGAGGAGGGTGCATGTAGTCCTTCTACACAAAAGTGGTAGTAGGGAGGAGGCAGGGAACTATAGGCCGGTCAACCTCACCTCAGTAGTGAGTAAGATCATGGAGGCACTGCTTAAAGAAAGAATAGTGGTACACTTGGAATCCAGCGATGCCCAGGATCCAAGGCAACAAGGATTCACAGCAGGAAGGTCTTGTCAGATGCATCCAATAGATTTTTTTGACTGGGTGACAAGGGCGGTAAATTTGGGGGGGGAGGGGTGGTAATCGTTGCCTACCTCGATTTCAGCAAAGTCTTCGACATCGTCCCACATAAAAGGCTGTTCAACAAATGAGTAGTCTGGGCATGGGGCACAAGGTGGTAAGCTGGGTTAGGAACTGGCAAACGGACAGGAAGCAGAGGGTGGTGGTAAATGGGATCCAATCGGGGGATCCAGTGGGGTCCACAGGGATCAGCCCTGTTTAATGTCTTCATTAGTGACACTGTGGCAGGACTGAAGAGACTAAAGTCTGCTTGTTTGCAGATGACACCAAGATCTGCAACATGGTGGATACTCCAGATGAGGTGGAAAGAGAATCAGCAGGGACATGGGGAAGCTTGAAAAATGGTCCGAGGTGTGGCAACTGAGGTTCAATTCCAAGAAGTGCAAAATAATGCATCTGGGAAGGGGGAACCCTGGTGAGAGCTACAGGATGAGCGGGGGGAGAGTTGCTGATGATCACCAAGGAAGAAAGGGACCTGGTGGTTATTATTTCTGATGACCTAAAGGTGTCAAAGCAAAGTACAAAGGCTGCAGGGAAGACCAGTGGCATGCTGGGGTGCACAGGCAGAGGTATCACTAGCAGAAGGTCGTAACGCCATTGTACAAAATGCTAGTGAGGCCTCACCTGGAGTACGCTATACAATGCTGGAGGCCACATCTTTGTAAGTACATTGACGGGGTGGAGATGGTCCAGAGAATGGTGACTAAGATGGTACTGTGCTTGCACCAGAAAACATACGAGGAGAGACTATATGTACTCGCTGGAGGGAAGGAGAGGAGGGATCAGGGGGACGATAGAAACATTCAAGTATCTTAAGGGCATAAACAAGGTGCGGGGGGAGATATCTTCCAATATAAGAGGTGTACAAGAATGAGGGGGCACAATATAAAACTGGAAGTTGGCAGACTGAGGGGAAATGTGAGGAAGTTTTTCTTCATGGAGAGGGTGGTGGACACATGGAATAGACTGCCACAGGAGGTGGTGGGGGTGAGCACAGTGGGGGGTTTTAAACATGCACGGGACAGGCATAAGGGTACATTAGAGATGGGAAGGTGGGATGAAAAGCCACTGTCCAGTTAAGATCAGAGGCCACAAACTAATGTAGGGCTTTCAGGCAGACTGGATGGGCCTGGCAGTCCTTATCTGCCGACAATTTCTATGTGAGAAAGACATCATTAAAAAACCTGAAACATTATCTGAAGCTTTACAATGATTTTTCACTTTTAAACACAGAAACAAATGTTGATACTTCAATGACATCACTTATCAGCTCTTCATGTAGTGTAACACATAACCATCTCCAAGGAGGCCACTGTGTGTTTGCAGTAAAGTCAGGACCACTGACTTAATCCAGAAAAAAGTGCACAGATTGGTTGTTCAAAGTACTGGCAAATGCAATTTGGATGCTCATGCAAATTATTTTGGGGGAGTAAATCACCATCCCAGTATTTCTAGGAACATTACCAGATTAACGTTTCTCTATTGCTGTTGCCTTGTTTCCTTTACAAAGGTGTCCTGACCTCCCATCAGTTTCAGTTTAATGGTTCAGGTGTTGCTTTATTTACTGCCAAATACTTTTCATGTATTCATTTTCTATGTTCCCCTATATCACAGATTGTAGTATTAGTAGTATTAATTAGTCCAATTTCACTCTCTGCGCTGTCAGTCGGGACCTCTGCTGACCGCAAGTACTTTTTGATTTATGTATATTGCATATGGAAATGTGAGCGGTGAGAGTGCTCTGGAACATTTGTGAATCCACCTGTTTTCCTGATATGTGAGAGATATTGTATGGAGGGTGGTTTCTAAATTATTTCCTTTGTTATTTTATGTTTATTTATTTGCTGTTTATTGAGCAGTGAGAGTGCTTAGTTTAAGAAGACACCAGGTAGTGAGAGGACCTGGGTGTTGTATAATTATTTTTGGTTAATATTTTATTTATTGTTTGTTATTTTTACTTGGAGTGGGTATAGATTATTTAGTTGTGGGAAGTGGGAGGAAGCTTTAGGACAGGTTTGGTTTTTCGAGGTGTTATACATTATTTACGGTGTTGCTAACTGAGTAGCTAGATTATATTGTATTGTTATGTTTTGGGCCTGGGATATGTGCCATTTTATTCTCCCCCCGGTCGTGCGTCACTTAGCCTCCACTCTCCATGCCCTCTGCCCTCTCTTCCCTCCTCCGTTGTCTTTTTCCACCTATCAACGTTGTCGGGCTCTGGGTATTGCTCACAGGTGGGGGATGTGAACAGCGGAGGCTGGAAGAGTGGGGTGCTCCTATCGGGGTTATTAAGCCCAGAAGACGCCCTGGGGCGAAGTGGAGTCTGGAATGTGGGCCATTTTGTCCAGTCTCCATACCCAAGGGCACCATCGTTGGGGATGGGCAGCTGGTCGGGGCAGCACAGGAGTTCTGTCCAACTCGGGCGGTGTTGTGCAATGCCAGTCTGTCAAAAAACAAAACCACGGTTATTGCAGATCTTGTTGGGATGGCAGATCTGGTGTGCATCACCGAGACCTGGCTGGATGATAATGCAGGCCCCATACTAGAGGCAGCAATTCCGTCTGGGTATGCGGTGATACACCGCCCGACATTGGACCACGGGGGGGGGTGTGTGATCTGTTTCAAGACCGAACGAGGAGACCAGATCTTTTAAGTGTGCTGTGGTAGCAGGTGTGGGTTATAGGATAGCTCTCATCAACCATCCACCCAGAGATGGGAAGCAATTCCTTAAGGAAGTGACGGACTTCATCATCAACATGGCATTTGAGTCACCCAGACTGATGGTCCTGGGTGACTTCAATGCCTGTATCCTCGATGAACTCTCGCAATTTGGACAACACTTCCTGCAGTTGATGAATTCACTGGACCTTACACAGGTGGTTACCACTGCAACCCATAAAGGTGGCCATTCTCTTGACCTGGTCTTCCTCCTGGGGATTGAGGCCTCCGACGTGGTGGTGGAACCAGTTGGATGGTCTAATTACTACATGGTGCGATTCAATTTTTGCACCCCCCCCTTGTAGGCCGACCCCTGTGGTGATGGTCAAGTAACGTCCTTTACGGGATGTTACTTCCGATGGTCTAGCAGTGGTGCTTGATCTATCAGAATTTCCTGTGGCTAGCAGTGATCCGGAGGTTTTGGTCTATAATAAAGCCATTACCTCAGCCCTGGATTTTATTGCTCCAGTACATGTGCATCCTCTCTCCCTTCACTCTCGGTCTCCGTGGTTTGATGGAGCCTTGAGGGAGTTGCGGTGACTAGGATGCAGGTTAGAACATTGCTGGCAGAAATCCGGCTTATATACCGACCACCTTAGACTGCTGGAACATTATCAGCTCTATCAGTCAGAAATTTCCGGTAAGAAGGCAGAGTTCCTGTCATGGGAAATAGCTGCCGCTCAGAACTGACCAGCCCAGCTCTTCAGAACTGTGGACAGGTTGTGCAACCCAGCCTGTCTGCAGGTCCGAAGAGCTTTTTCACAATTACAGTGTGAAGAGCTTGCTCGGTTCTTTGCTGATAAGGTGGCTGACACTGGGGCAGAGATCCATGCGACACATTCTATGCGAGTTGTTGATGACCAGGGCTTGGCCACTATCCCTCTGTTCACCTGGAGTACCTTCGACCGGCTGGAAATCGTGGACGTTATGCAGATTGTCCAGTGGATGCACCCTACATGCTGTAGTTTAGATCTGGGCCCTACATCCTTGATAATGGGTTGTGGTAATGTTATTGGCCCGGTTCTGGCACAGAGAGTCTGGTGCTCCCTTGGCTCTGGTGAGTACCCCTACTCTTTGAAAGGAGCAGTGGTGACACCTTTGTTGTAGAAAGCTTCAATGGACCCAGACTCTCTTGCAAACTACAGGCCTATCTCTAACCTTCCCTTTGTGGGGAAGGTTATTGAGAAAATAGTGGCTGCGCAACTGAAGAACCATTTGACCATCCATTGCATCTATGAACCTCTCCAATCCGGTTTCCGAAAGAGGCATAATACTGAGACTGCACTGGTTCAGGTGCTCAATGATCTCCTGATGGCAAGAGACCAGAGAAAATGCTCCATTTTTGTACTTTTAGATCTGTCATCAGTCTTTGACACCGTTGACCATGGGGTTCTGCTTGAGCACCTGAGATTTATCTGTGGGCTTTCTGGTTTGGTCCACAGATGGTTTACATCTTTTCTCACTGGAAGAACTCAGAGGGTGGTGTCAGGTTTTTTTTTCTTTGACCCTACTTCTCTGTTATGTGGGGTTCCTCAGGGCTCTGCGCTGTCCCCCATGTTGTTTGCGGTGTACATGCTTTCCCTTGGAGTCACTGTAAGACGGTATAGGCTGAGGTTTCATTGCTAAGCCGATGATACCCAGCTCTACCTGTCTTTTGCGCCCGACCAGGAAGGAGCACTCTCAGTATTTAACGACTGCCTCGTTGAAATCCAGGATTGGATGAGGTCCAGCTGGCTGAAATTGAACCCGGGGAAGACGGAGGTGATGGTTGTGGATCCTGGTCTCCAGACAGAGGGTTGGGAGCTGGTCGACCCTTAGGTTTATTCCTTGGGGACTCCGAGCTCCCTTCTTCTGAACAGGTGCGAGACCTAGGGGTGATACTTGACGCGGGGTTGACACTCTGAGCACAGGTGTCGGCTGTTGTCAAGTCATCTTTTTATCATCCGAGAAAGATCGCTAGGAACAAGCACCTTGTTCCGTCCGGTGACCTTCCTACACTGATTTATGCCTTTGTGACCTCAAGTTTGGATTATTGCAACTCGCTTTACTTTGGGCTACCAGGGGTTGACATCCACCGCTTGCAGCTGGTGCAGAATTCCGCAGCCCGGTTGTTGATGGGGATCCCAAGATCTTCCCATATCACGCCTGTGCTGCGGGAACTGCACTGGCTGCCGGTTCAGTGGCGGATCACCTTCGAAGCCAGTTTACTGACATATAAAGCCCTACAAGGACTGGGTCCCAACTACCTGAAAGAGCTTCTGGTTCCTTATAGCCGTTGCTGGAGATTCCAAGGGTGTCTTTAAAATCTGCTGGGGCCCGGGCTTTTATGTTCGTGGCCCCTACCCTCTGGAATTCTCTACCCCATCGGATTAGGGAGTGCACGACCGTGGGGGGATTCAAACAGACCTTAAAAACTTTTTTGTGGAAAAAGGCATATGGTGATAAAAACTGCAGACTTTGATTATATTGTAAATTTTTATGGAATTACAAGATGATTTTATTTGTTTTAACTGTTTTAACTGTACTGCGCCTTGACATCTGAAAGGCGCATTAAAAATAAAGAATATTATTACTATTAATAATTGTTCTTAGATTACATAATTGTATAGTTTCCTCCTGATGTTACTCTACTTTTCCTCAAAATAAAAAGTGTTTCGGACTATGACTGTCTGTATGAAAGGCACTTTTGTATCTATAAGTGTTGAAGGGAAAAGAGCAGTTACTTACACCAGTAACAGTTGATGGTCGAAAGAATCTTCTCCATTGGGCCATACCCTTGGAACTGTAAGCCGTCGGCATCAGGACCACTTGGAAACTTTTGCTAGCTGGGGATCGCCCACGATGCCATGCAACATCGGCACCTATAAAATGCGGGTAGCCGGTGGACCCAGTGTATGAACAAGGAGAGTCACATGCAGAATACAGGACACTTCTAGCTGTGCCACTGTATGCCCACCCAGAGAGTCATGGAAAACGGAAATGGCAGCCAAGTGCAACTTAATGGACAAGTCCTGGAGACCAGAGTCAGATAGAGCTAGGAGGTAGGCCAGTACACTATTGACAAGATATGTAAATGGATCCGCTGAATGGGAAGCACACATATTGAAAAATGCCTCCACTTCAAGTAATAGGTGTGCTTTGTGGAAGGCTTCCTAGCTGCCAGCAAGACATCAGCCACCTGGACAGAAACCCCAAAATGGGCAACAGCTACGTCCTCAGGAGTCATGAATGCAGGTGCAAGGATCGCACTTTCATATGAACCAGGGACCCGCTGTCCTGTGACAGCAGACCCCGACACAGGGGTAGCCAAACAAGCAGCTCCATTGCCAGATACTGCAGCAGTGGAAACCATATCTTGTAGGGCCGGAAGGGGGCCAATAGTACTAAGGTAGCCCGCCCCACCCGCAATTGAATAGAATCCTCTTAATGGAAGGGATCAGAGGAAATGCCTAAAGGAACCTCCCATTCCGGAAGAGTGAATAAGCGTCTCACCAAAAAACTCCAGTCCAGACCCTGGAGTGAGCAAAGTGAAATATAGTAGTTTTGCATTGTGTGAGGACGTAAAAAGGGCCAACTCTGGATGCCACCATCTTGTGAAGAGGTTGATTACCACAGAACTCAGCAGTTCCCATTCCTGTACCCATGACTGGGACCAAATTAGCAGTCTGCTAAGATGTTTTGGACATCTAAGAGAAACATGGCTGACAGCTGAAGGCCATGAGACAGGGGCCAGTACTCTACTCTCACCGCTTTGCTGCATGGGGGTAAGAGTGAGAACATCTCACTGTCTGTCCTTATCAACAGGGACCTGGACTAAGGTGTTCTGTGAAGGCCTGGAGACCAAGCAGAACAGGCCTCCTCTCCACAGTACTGATGTGGAGATCTGAGTCCAGGTCAGTCCACAAGCCCTGGGTTGGAAAATGAACCCAAGGTAGGCATCCCATCCTGACCCAAAGGCATCCGTTCTGAGGATCTGTACTGGAGTCAGGGAGAAGAATGGGACTCTTTGCAACAGGTGCCTGGGGTCCATCCACCATATCATGAAACTGTGAAGAGCAAACATGATGAGAATCATTCAGAGCAAAAGGATGGGATAATGCACCTGGGAAGTGCCTGCTAATACGAATAAAAAAAAAAAAAAAAAAAAAGAGCATACCCGGTAGCTATTTTCCATTATACAATGGCAAGAAAGAATGCTGGACTGCCACTGGTCAGTCTGGGGCTGGACCCGTGATGTTATCCCACCATAACATCATGGATCTAGTCCCAGTACACTAGCTGACCACATCAACTGTTACTGAAATGAATCACTTCACGCAACCCATGTCGTGATCCCTGCTTGGCATACTGCTTGCTCGCTTCCCCGATTCCTGATCGGCAAAACTGTTCACTGTCTCCAGCACATTTATTACTATAAAAATTAAAAAAAAAAAAAGAAATCGACCAAAAAGAACCCAACAAGCCTCACACATTCCACTCAAAATCCCAAGGCGTTCTTTTTTATATATTTTAGTTTCATGGACTGAGCGACCCCAATAAGTAAGCGAGCACGTACGTCGTCAACAGTCATGCAACTCTCTCTTCACGCTCGCTGGCTCTTAACAGCACAATGTTGATTTTTGTTTCAAACGCAAGTAAAACACATTCTGCAACCTCCCTACCCTTTCTTTTCTTCACAGAAATCTTCAGAGCACGCAGTGGTGGGTGGAATGAAAGGGGTGGGGAGAGACACCGATTCCCAACCACCACCAGCATTTGAAGCCATTCATGAAAAGACAGAAAATCAAAATTGTATCAAAACAGATCAGAAACTGCAAGAGAATATGACAGAATAACTAAAACTGTCACCACTGCTATGGGGAGTACAGACTCAAGAACCAAAAAAAAAAAAAAAAAAGACCCACAGCAGCTCCACCTACTGGCTGAAACAGCACTATTTTTTTTTTCATAAAGTCAGCTTACTCCTTCATAAAATGACAACAATAAATTTTAAAAGTTTTTCTTCGTTTGTGTTTACATTACAAACAAGCCATCGTATAATAGAATAATGCACTCCAGGTGTGCGTCATGCGCGGATAATGTCACTCTGGTGTGATTACTCACCAGCCCGCGGCTCGCGCGCCCCAATTACCCCAGATGTGATGTTATCCCAGCACGCATACACACCCTGACATGCATTATTCCTTTAATAAAGTGCTTCTTTTTTTTTTATTTTTTTTTAATTGCACACATATGTGGACTTCCGGTGACATCACCGCACTGATAGCAGCCTGAGACAAGAGCTCTAGCACTTCCAACAAAATCAATATCCATCCTGGCTACAAACGGTAACTATAAAGCTACCAACTTTCTGAGGTCTAAAACTGGGACAGTTCATCCTGATCATGACCCCCCCCCCCAACCGTGTCACTTCCACGGACACCGCCGCAGTCAACGCTGCGCACAATTAGTTAAATTTTGCTGCTTGCTCTGGCCATGCCACCCCAGTAACACCAGTAGCAAACATAAAGATCAAAACAATACATCATTCTGCTGCAGCAAGTTCCAAACCATGATGTACAGAAAGTTCATTAGAAGTAAACCTGCATTAAACTGTGATCAGACAATCGAGCTGCATGTATTACTCCTCCTGATAGTCCCATCCAACCCACTTACACTCACCTCATTTGCTGAGCAAACTTCACTTCAGTGACTCCCACCACACCAGATTGTTTTCACACACTTCCCTACAGCTGATCAGGTTCAGGGTACCTTAGTTCCCAGCTGCCGGTCTCTTCTCTGTCTGGAGTCCTTCTAAGCTGTTGACAGGCAGACGTCCCAGGGATTTATTTAACTCCAGAATTTGATTAGCGTTTTACTCATAAAAGTGCTAAAACATTTTGAGAACGCATAGCACTTGCCTCACTGTGTTTAACACACATAACACTTCTACAAAACCTATATAAATACGTTCTGTACAGTTAGTATTGTCCCAAGAAAAAAAACTGCTACATAATTATTTAAAACCCTGCGTCCACATGTTTGTTTGCACTACTACCCATTCTAATCCGACGGGAAGGAACATGCTTTATTGTCCTCCCACTGACATGCTTTGCAGTGTAACACAGGCGCAGGCATTGAAGTTGCGAACTGCTGTCCAGCCCGAGCAGTGCTACAGTAGTACTGAAATTAACTGGCACTCACGGATTAGCAGTCAGCAAAAAAAAAAAAAAGGGGAACAAATAAGCAAAAACTGGGACAAAACAAAGTGACATGTTGCAAAACTTGTGGGGACACGCTGCCTAAAACAGGGACTGTCCTGGGAAAATAAGGACAGTTGGTAGCTTTATTACGGTAACTACCTTCAAAAAAAGAGGAAGACTGAAGATAATGTCCACCAGAAACCGGCTGAAGGAGTTTACCGCTGGGTCGCCTCAGAAGCCAATTACAGCTCAAGGCCCTGATCCACGCCAAAAACAGGCCGATACAACCCCCAACCTGGCTGCAACCTCTCCTAATGTAAGCGATTCCGAACTGGAAGAGGACTTTACCATTACATCAAATAAGCTATGCAACCAACTACAAAGTAGTGCTAATACGCTAAAAAGGTTGGAATCTATGGTGGCAGACAATCGCCGTGGCATACGGCTAGCAGAGAAAAAGATGATACCAGAGGATTAAGCATCCCTCTTGCGCTCGCGGATAATTACGGAGTCGTACCGATCGGGTTTCGGGCGGGAGAACGGTTCCTGATTAGTAATGCGCATGCGCGTGTAGATTTCACGCTTGCGCATACGGTTCTTGTAGGGAGACGACTGGAAACCGAATGGCTAGCAATGTCAGATCGGTTCCTGTTGCGGCCCGAGAGTAGTTCCTAACTGTATCTGGAATTATTTAAACAGATTTGCTTACCAACAGATGCACGAGGATAGCATTATTAGGTGCATAACCTGGAAAAATCCTAGCAGGAACCTACCCATTGTCAATCCGGTGTTGCTACTTATTAGGGGGAGTGGTTGCACCGGTAAGATAAAACTGTGAATTGTTAGCATATCCTGTTTCTTTATTTTTTATTATGCACTTGCATTTGTGGTTGTTTGCATTAGACAGACAGCCACATACACGTATTTCTGGGATGTTTTACTACATATGCTTTTTACTCCTGTGCATATGTCGTGCATCGTGGGGAGACACAAGGTGTAAGAGCGACACATCTCATGGTCCTCAAGCAGGTGTTGGTCGCCGATTTGTTTTAAAAAGTTAGAGGAACTTGTTTCCAGTGGTGATTCAGCGTAAAGCTGGTAGAGTGCTCCCATACTGATTTAGCATTTTCCCTGTAACTCCAGGGTGATATTCCTGTAGATTACAGTATTTCCTATGGATGCTCTATTGCTGTGATTAACATTAAATCAGTGATTTTTTTTTTTTTTGGAGGAAGACTATCATTGCATGCACCCAGGGCCAGATCAAGCGTTTTGGGGGCCAGGGTACTGAACGGGGGTATACGTCAACACCCAGTTCTTTATACCAGTAACTCTAATTATTTTCACTGAAATGCTTGCATTTGTGTGTTTTTAGGCAAGCCCTTATTGAAATAAAGCTTTTTTTTTTTTTTTAATTAAGCAGACTCTTATTTACAGTAAGTCAATTAAAATGTCCTGTCCTACCCAGACTAAAACATTCAGTACTGACCCTGGTCTCCAATGGCGGTGGCGCGGCGCACTAAAGTTTAAATTTATTTTCTAACACACAGAAATAACAGCAGGATTACTTTGGGCATTTTTTCCATAGACTGGACTCCTCTCTATTCATCGATGGTGGTTTCACTGTCCTGATGGATAGTCTAGAGGTAATAAACTATACTTTTAACCAGTCCAGCCATAGGCTGTGCAGAAGGCCTGGTGGTGGCAATCAAAACACAAAGTGCTACCCATGCTCGTCTGCACTTTTCGAAAAGTCGCACCTGTAAATAAAGTGTTCAGCTTAGTGTCTCTCCTGGTTAAACAATTGGGGGGGATAAGTGCCCCTATTCCTTATTTATTCTATATCGCTGTTAATTTTAAACAACCACTTTTCCTTGATATGATAGATTATGACGAGTAACCCATGCTTGTTTATACTTTTTGAAAATAAGTACCCCATTCCTTGTTTTTTTCCTTATTTATCCCTTAATAGTGTATAGCAGAGTGTTGTTCTGTATGTAATTCCATCTCTTTCAAAATGCTGTTGTACCACAGTTCAGAGGTCATGGAATGTGATTCTACCCTTCTGTGGTAGAACAGCATTCTAGAACCTGTAGACTGCATTAGTCGGCTTCATTTTGAAAGCAAAAGAACTCGTGCGCACACATTTCACACAATACTATACACTAAAAAATACAGGATGAGCAACTCTATGCACAACCAGTGTGTTTTGCCACCTTGGGATTCTGATTCCCATGGACCTCTCGAGATAGGGAATCCGAGCCCCTCTGTGGCAGAACACATTGGTTCTGCATAGTGGCCCATCAAGTATTCTCCATTTGCTGCTAATTTTAAACATCCCCTTTTCCTTGATTTGACAGTTGAGGAGGAGGAGGAGTAGTACGGTTCATTGGTGAAAGTGCCACCACCGGGGCAGGGGAACTGGTTGCATGGGACGCATTTGTGGTGGGGTTACTTACTGCAAAGATGCTAACTAGAAGCAGCTTGCTGTACTGTGGGTTTATGTGCTGCATGCAGGGGTATTTACTGCATGCAGGAGCTGCTGGTGAGGACTGTTGAGGCTGATACATATTGACAAAGTGTCCCTAGATTGACTGGGCATTGGAATTTCCCTGTAACTTCATGGCTATATATTTTCCCTAATTACAAGTGTAACCCCTCACCCCTGCCTTTTTTACTAAAACGACAGGTGGCATGCTGTTGGCGTTGGCAGCAATACCTGGTGAGGACCTGGGTTCGGGGAGGATGAGGTTACCTGGCACAAGGGACCTAGGTTTGGCTACTCTGCACAGGGGCGCCCAAGTAAATCCAACTACAGGAAGCAACTGTAATGTCCAGAACCAGGATTGGGATTTTTCAGTGTGGCTTTATTCATAAACTAGCTGAACATAACAAAGCATAGATGGTCCCCCAAAGGGCTACGTTCACTGTATATGCAGATCAGAGACTACAAGGCGGTCCACTTGAAGAATGAACCCATTTCTACTGTGGTCTGGCTCTGGACCCACAAGGCACTCAGCCCGGACTTGCATGCGATTTGGATACACAGCCTGACTGGCCCGGCTCCCCTGCGGCCACTTGACTTCAGCGGTCCATTTGAAGAATAGACCAACTTACTTGGGTGACTCCCATCAAACAAGGAGTATATTTCCCAAACTGTGGCTCCACACCACTTAGAGTCTCGACTCCTAGAGAGATTTTCAATTTGTAGCCACGTCTGGGTACCTACCTCATCACTGGCCAGGCGCGCATGAGGCAAGTAGCAATTCACAGAAGAAATCCGTAGAGGTGGATCTGGTTACTAAAGTTGGGGGGTGTTCCCACCTCCAGCTCCCACAGCCCATACCGGGCCATTTCTCTGGACAAACAGAAACTTAAACTTTGAAATGTAGATTAAACGGTGGATGGCCTGAAGCACCCCCTCTACAACAGTACTTGAAATCCATTCAGACTTTAAACTACTTCCATTTGTTTGTCCTAGTACAATAGGCCTCCCATATAGTAGTTCACATCCCAGCTTTTTCTTCATATCTTCCAAACTGAAGAAAACATATTGTTTGCCCTCTCAAATAGAGCACAACACTCACCCTTTCGTTGCAGGTGCCCCACAGGCGAAGTACCACTTCTTTCACTGTTATACCAGAACAGAAACTGTAAACAGGCAGCTTTCTTCTGTAGTGGAAAATTAGGGATTGCCCCTGGAATCCACAGAGGGACTTTTCTTCCCACCCCCGGAGGGAGGGGGCACTGAGACCTGGACAGCGGTCTCCACCGCTTTAAACTGGACTCTAACTTTCTCCCAAGGAGGTAAACAGAAAAACACTTCCTTCCTGCTTGTAGGTAAACAGGAGACCTCCTTCCTGCTTGGAGGTAAACAGACAACTGAACTTTGAAAACTCCCAAAGTTCTAACTCACTCCCTGTGCTGCAGATTCCAATGTGGCTTATGCAGCTGCGACAGTTCTATAGTGATGTCATCTCTCAAGTCTCAGCTGTGACTGAGAACAGAGTGAGACAGTGTGAACCCCATTTAACTGGAGTTTCACAAGCTGCCTTCCCTGCCTACCACTAGGTCTTACTGGGATTCTAGTAACCCCGGGTAACAAGGGGGTTACACTCGCACTTGACCAGGAAAATGACTGTCCCCAGTCATTATGCACTCGGCCTTAGGCCATCCCACCCTATGTGCTACCTGCGGAGGGGGGTGATCAGGCCCCCTCCTACCATGTGCAAGCACAGGCAGGCAACACTAAGGGCTTAGAGGCCTATAGCTGACATATCAGCCTCTACACTATCCACTTACTGTGGACACCTAGTGGCTCTGGTAGAACCATCCAGAGCATAGCCCTGATAGATCAGCACTGCGGTCCCTACTGCGGGTCAGGGCCACAGCCTGTCCTAACCCCCTAGGGAAAACCTGTCTGTCTCTAACATAATATTCCCAAACAAAAAAAAAACCCAGGGACCTCCCCGACCTTGGGCAACCTGCAACTACAACCATTAAAATACCAAATAATACTTCCTCCCTACCCCCACAACCACACCTGTGGAAGGAAAAGGGTTAACACAGTAACAACCATAGCAATAACAACACAGTACTTTAAATTCTACACAATAAAGCACTGACGAGGAACTCCGATGAGCCCCTCCTCCTCTTCTTGTCTTCTCTTCTGTCTTCCCAGGAACACCAGTAAGAAAAAGACAAAAACAAAACACACTCCTAATCTGCATACGCAGTCTACCTAAACAACAACCCCTACCATACAAAAAACACTGAACAATCCCAAAAAGATTTTTTTTAGAAAAACAGTATTTACATTAGAGTACAATAATGACATTATTTACAATACACATTTGGGGGGATGGAGTGCCCTAAAAGTCCCAACTAGTGA
The DNA here is from genome assembly GCA_016271365.2 of Neoceratodus forsteri. Taxonomy (NCBI): domain Eukaryota; kingdom Metazoa; phylum Chordata; order Ceratodontiformes; family Ceratodontidae; genus Neoceratodus; species Neoceratodus forsteri. The sequence goes on along the minus strand of CM028129.1, from coordinate 1,009,483,589 downwards.
CCACAAGGCCCGAAGGCTAGTCCAATAAAGAGTCTCTCCTGGGCAGGAGCCCCATGAAACACAGTTCTAAAAGGCCAAAGTCCCGAAGGGGAGAGTCTTTGCGGACAGTTCACACATTTTTGAAGTCTGTAGTGTAGGGTGTGTACTGCAATGTCATAAAGATAGAAAAAAGTTTTCGGACTTACCAACCATTTGTAGTATACGACTTGCACCAACCTTGTCCCTGCTGAAGACTCTCCCTGGCAGCATTTCTTCTGATACAGCTGGGCGGACATCTTCCGGGAAACACAGGAGGGCACATCTGGAAACAGCTGGGTTGATGTCATCTATGGAGAAAGAACCTTAGAACAGGAACAAAAAGAAAAACAGCTGGTCCAACGTCATCCGATTGCCAGGCGATGAACAGGAAACAGCTGGGCTGGTGTCCTCTCTGGATCTGAAGTCATCTGGTGGGCCAGTAGATGGTTGCTGAACAGGACAGTACACTGTAGACTGAAGAATGTGGAGCACCTGAGTCCTTGGTTATTCATATTGGCGGATCAATAAGGGCACTTCACAGTCTAGTGTGGCAGTATTGACTACCACTGCTCGGCTCTCCATTTGTAGGCACGGGCTTAATTACTGGGAGGTCCTTGCACTGAGGCCAATAGTACCAGGGGTCAGGGGCTTGAATTATTACCCCGTCTGGACGCACATAGCTCACACAGTGGGAGACTTCACGTCTCTCTCCGTCCACTATTCTCACTCTGTCCATAAACAGTGTCCTGCCTCTCTTCCACTGTGTATACTTTTCATGGAACAGTCTATTCTTTACATGCTGGTTGGCCCCAAGATGCACATCTTTCATTGCTTCATCCCAGATCCAGGATTTCCTGCAGTCCTCAATCTCCTCCCAGACTCTCCAAAGAAAGGTAGGAAAGGTCATACCATAGATTTCATTGGCCTTTCTACGAACCAGTCTCTCCTCTTTACTTGCTTTGGTCAATCTGAGACTGCTGGCCTGGCTTGGGGGTGGCCAGTCCTGGTTCTGCCAGCTTCGCATCCTCAAAGAAATTAAAAACGGATCCCTGACTTCTTCTTCTTGTAAAGCCAGGGCAGTGGCATCACCACCTTCTTCAACACATTCTTCCGAGGCAAGATCTTGAGGCTGTGTACCCGTTCCTTTCTCACAAGGCCACATAGGTTCCCCCTCATCTTCCTCTTCACTGAGGATCTGAGCCCAGGGTGAGCAGTGGTTCTCACCCGAGACTATCCATTCATCACTGGAGCGGGTAGACACCTCCCATTCAAAGGCCTCCCATCTCATCTTCACCTCACCGAGACTTGGGCTAGGCCCCCCCACCCAGGGTCTATTGATGCTTTATCCGAACTTTCTTTCTGAGATCCAGCATCCAAAACTTCAATTTCAGGTTCAGTCTCTAATTCTGCACCCTCTAGCTTTGTGCCACACTCCCCGAGGACCTTCCTCCACAGGCTCCGCCTGATGCTGTGTCTGTTCCAACTGCAGATTCCTGAATTTTTGTCCATGTAGGAGCAAGCAGATTGGGCTTTATACAAGCCACATTTTTGAAGACATCCAGCACAGTGAGGAATCATGAAGACATCCTTCCAGCACTCAAGCACATCTGGCATACATGCACTGGATAATTAGGAATTGCCACATCAGGAGTGAGTTGCCCTCCATAGCACCACTTTCAATATCTCTCAGTCTATTTACTGCTGCTGTTACTGCAACCGGGCATGATCCGAGTGATGAGCTGGTCCTGAGGCCATAACTGCAGAAAAATAAACAAAGTTCACTGTAACTGAAAGTTCCACTTTAAATGAACACACTCTGTAGCTTTAAAATGGCTCCTCTGCTGCTGTGTTTACTTTACTACCCCACCCTGTAATGGCGGCGGCAGCACTCCTGTGCATCAACATTTAGAATCTAGGTCAAGCCACTACGCACCCAATTTACACAAGCTGCTGATAACTTTTACTCAAACTGCACAACTTGCTCTGATTTGGCTGTTCACACATTTACAGGATTTTCCTTGGACTTTTCACATGCTGGCAACATTCATTTTGTTTACAGTCCCTTAAAACTTCAGGTTTCAGCTCAGGATTGCCTGCTTCTACTAGTGTTGCATTTTGCTACAACCCACAGTCTCTCTCTGGCTGCAAACTTTAAACTGAGGCTACTTTCATTGCTATGCACACATTCAATGGCTTTACAGACTTGCACTTGCTGGCAGGACATCACACAGTCGCTACTTGCAAAGTGACTATACTGCTGCACACACATTTTATATGGCATTACTGAAAATCACTGTTTGAGCAGTTTTAAATTGTTTACTCACTGTTATTTGTAGCAACTTGCTGTGATGGGGTAAAATGGCCTGCAGCCAGATTTTGAAGGCCTCTGAATGCAAACGGGCGGGCAGTCTCCACGATCGTCGTTTTGACCACAAAATCCACTAATTCCACGATCGATTTGCGGGTTGAGCCCGATTTTAAACAAAAAAGTCACTTTTTGAACTGTTTACACAGCGCTTTGAATCCTCGTGACGCTCCTCCACTGCCAGTACACGCACTACTCTCTGTCTCCCTCTCGAATGCTGAGGCAGACTCAGAAGAGCTGGCTGAGGCGGGACCAATGGTAAACTGACCAACCACCGACACCATGCAAATGAGCCTCTTTCTTCTCAAGAGCTCCTCTCCTCCACAGCGATCGTCAAGCAGTCAAATTTAAACTGTAAAATGCACTTTTTTTTTTTCAACTGACTCCACGGCGGGAGCCCATTTCAACCATGTAACATTGCCATTAACTCTGCAGTCTCTCCATTCACACAGAAAGCATTTCCAACGTCCAGGGCATAATTTCTCTGTTGCTACCCCTAGTTTTCCACACTTTCCTTCACAGAATTCACTTTAAAAGCTGACAAAAACGCTGTAAACATTTTTTGATGCAGGACAAGGGCACACTCTTTGGCTTTACAGCTCCTTGGTAAACAGTTGGCATTTTTTTAAACAGCAGCACAAGATTCACAGCACACAGTAACACACTAGGGAAATTGCTTCAATTTTTTTGGGCTACCCACTGCCAGATAGCCAAAACGCTAGCCTACTTGCCCAAGCACCTTCCTTCCTGAACAAATCCAAAGTGGTGCCTCCATTTTTGTAACCCCTCACCCCTGCCTTTTTCACTAAAATGACAGGTGGCATGCTGTTGGCATTGGCAGCAATACCTGGTGGGGACCTAGGTTCGGGGAGGATGAGGTTACCTGGCACAAGGGACCTAGGTTTGGCTACTCTGCACAGGGGCACCCAAGAAAATCCAACTACAGGAAGCAATAACTGTAATGTCCAGAACCAGGATTGGGATTTTTCAGTGTGGCTTTATTCATAAGCTAGCTGAACATAACAAAGCATAGATGGTCCCCCAAAGGGCTGCGTTCACTGTATATGCAGATCAGAGACTACAAGGTGGTCCACTTGAAGAATGAACCCATTTCTACTGTGGTCTGGCTCTGGACCCACCAGGCACTCAGCCCGGACTTGCATGCGATTTGGATACACAGCCCGACTGGCCCGGCTCCCCTGCCGGCCACTTGACTGACGGTCCATTTGAAGAATGAACCCAACTTTACTTGGAGTGACTCCCATCAAACAAGGAGTATATTTCCCAAACTGTGGCTCCCCACACCACTTAGAGTCTGCGACTCTTAGATTTAATTTCTTACTTCCTTCGGACTACCATCAAACAAGGAGTATATTTCCCCATCCTGTGGCTCCCCACACCACTTAGAGTCTGCGACTCCTAGAGAGATTTTCCAATTTGCGACCAACGTCTGGGTACCTACCTCATCACTGGCCAGGCGCATGAGGCAAGTAGCAATTCACAGAAGAAATCCGTAGAGAGTGGACCTGGTTACTAAAGATGGAAGGTTCCACCTCCAGCTCCACAGCCCATACCCGCCATTTCTCTGGACAAACAGAAACTTAAACTTTGAAATGTAGATTAAACGGTGGATGACCTGACACCCCTCTACAACAGTACTTGAAATCCATTCAGACTTTAAACTTTAAACTACTCCATTTGTTTGTCCTAGTACAATAGGCCTCCCAAATAGTAGTTCACATCCCAGCTTTTTCTTCATATCTTCCAAACTGAAGAAAACATATTGTTTGCCCTCTCAAATAGAGCACAACACTCACCCTTTCGTTGCAGGTGCCCCACAGGCGAAGTACCACTTCTTTCACTGTTATACCAGAACAGAAACTGTAAACAGGCAGCTTTCTTCTGTAGTGGAAAATTAGGGGATTGCCCCTGGAATCCACAGAGGGACTTTTCTTCCCGAGAGGGGCACTGAGACCTGGACAGCGGTCTCCACCGCTTTAAACTGGACTCTAACTTTCTCCCAAGGAGGTAAACAGAAAAAACACTTCCTTCCTGCTTGTAGGTAAACAGGAGACCTCCTTCCTGCTTGGAGGTAAACAGACAACTGAACTTTGAAAACTCCCAAAGTTCTAACTCACTCCCTGTGTTGCAGATTCCAATGTGGCTTATGCAGCTGCGACAGTTCTATGGTGATGTCATCTCTCAAGTCTCAGCTGTGACTGAGAACAGAGTGAGACAGTGTGAAACCCATTTAACTGGAGTTTCACAAGCTGCCTTCCCTGCCTACCACTAGGTCTTACTGGGATTCTAGTAACCCCGGGTAACAAGGGGGTTACACAAGTATCACTGCACTGTGTGGCTCCTACATACAGTACCCCCTTCCCCCACACCACCAATAACTAAATGTGTCCTAAAGGGGTCTCCTAGCACCTTAACATGCCCTGCCTGTAGTCTGTGGCACGCCTTTTTTCTGTATGGCCACAGACGTTGCTACTTTGGCGCACTATATACTGTGCTCCATCCCAACCCACATCAGGAACCACACGCGCACACACACACACAGACACATAGACAAGCCATCCCCTGTGGTTGTCTCCCCCATCCCACCCACCCACACTCCTGTGCCATCCCCATGCACGCCACACTCTTTGGGCCCCCGTGACACCTCCTCTTTCCCAGCCCCCTGAATACCCATCATACAACACTCTCCAGTCATGGAGCTGCTGCCACTTCACATCATGAATCCACCACCTATCACTGACTTCTAGTTACCAAGCCACCCGCACCTCAGCACTAGCCGCTGACTCCTGAGGCCCACATTGCCTTAGGAGCAGGCTCCCTGACCCGCATCATGGTGGCAGACTGGATCAGTGGTTGAAGGAGTTTCAGCAGCAGGGAGAGTGATGAAGGAGGGCTGATCTGGGTGCTGAAAGTGTGGTCCAGCTGCATGTAGGGTAGTCAGCTGGGAGTGAGGCTATTCCAGGTGCAGTGAGAGTGATCGGCTGATGAAGAAAGGGTGGTCTAGGGACTGAAAAGGTTGCCCTGATGCCGGAAGGGTGGTCAACTGGGGAGAAGATGCTGGTTTAGGGGCTGGAAGGGGTGGTCCAGTGGCATGGAGAGTGATCAGCTGGGATGATGGAAGCTGCTCCAGGTAGAGGGAGCATGAATGGTCTGCTGGGGAGTAGAGGCTGATCCAGTGTCTGAAAGGGGTTCTTGGTGCCAGTAGAGTGGTTGGCTGGCATCAGAAACTGTTCCAGGTGAAGTGAGGTCAGTTTGGAGGAAGGCTGGTCCAGGGGTTGGGGATGTGGTCCAGCAACAGAAGAGTAGTGAGATGAGAAAGACAGTCCATGGGCTAGAAGAGGGATCCAGCTGTAGGGCAGATGGTCGGCTGGGGGGGGGGGTCAAGTGTTGTCAGATGATGGTTGGAGGCAGGTCTGGGTGATGGAAATATGTTCCAGGTGCAGGGAGGGTGTTCAGCTGGTCTGGGGCCTGGAGGGTGGTCCACCTGGGTATAAGGTGGTTGACTGGGAGGCTAATCCATGTGGAAGTTGCAGCGGCTGCATGGGAAGAGGTTGGTCCAGGGGCTTAAAGGGTGGTCCAGTTGCAGGAAGTGTGGATGACGGGATGAAAGGCTGGTCCAAGGATGTAAGGGTTGTCTGCTAGTGAAGCCAGGCGGGGCTGGAAGGGTGGTCTTGGTGCAGGGAGGGTGGTTGAAGGGGGAGGAGATGCTGGTCCAGGTGCTGGGGGGGGTCCATTGGCAATGAGGGGGTTAGCCCTATGTTAATCCTAGAGTAACGACTTCCGGTGACATCATGCCAGCAGCTGCAGCCTGACTGCATAGCTCCGTCTCCACCGGGATATAAATCACTAATTCCCAGCTAATTAAAAAAGCAAAACTGGGCAAAAGCAACTTTAAGAAAGCGCAAAGATGCCCCGACGAAAGTCAGAAAATCAAAATCTACTGCCAGACCCCTCAGACCCAGAAGGGGCACTCTCTGATACCGACAGCTTGCAGATATCTGGTCGCGGTGATCTCTCTAGGCCTGAAACCCTTAACTCAAACAATATCGTCAGGCAAGTGGACTTAGTTCTCAGAGAATTAAGGGACTTTCGGAAAGAAACTAAGTCCACATTTGCAGCACTACGAATGGTTGTGGGGAAAATTGAAAAGCGACTTGATGGTCTTGAAGAACAGGCTGCATCCACCGACCTACGGGTAGATCAAACTGAAAGGGCAATCCTCCAACTGAACCAAGAGGTAAAAAACCTCAGAGATAGAGCGGACGATGCAGAGGCATGAAGCAGGAGAAATAATTTAAGAATCGCAGGCTTTCCCGAAGGGGCAGAGGGAAGTCACCGTATCCCCTTCTTGCAAAAATATTTCAAAACCCAGCTGGATATACCGGAGGATTGCTCCCTGGAACTAGATCGGGCTCATCATACATTAGGGCCTCAGTTACCAAACCACCCACGAGCAATTTTAATGCATTTTCTGATGTACCAAGAGAAAGAGATGATACTGCATAAATACTGGCAGAAAGGCAATTTAATCTACCAAGACCACAGAATTTATGTGGACAACGATTATTCTCTAACAGTAGCCATGAATCGTAGAGCTTATGGCCCAATAATGAGAAAGCTGAAGGAGTCAGGGATAAAGTTTCATACGCCATACCCTGCAAAATTGGTGGTTTACCTTGAAGAAGGCCCTAAAAGCTATGAATCTGCAGAAGAAGCACCTCGAGGACTAATTAAGCTGGGAATTGAGGTCCCGACACACCAGAACACCAATATTCCATCTTTAGTGGCCAAATTAGTGCAAAAGACGTGGAGCAGAGGATCGTCGCAGGAACAATGCCAAAGAGAAGGGGACTCTGCGATTCAGCAACTCGCAGCAAGTTTGAGACAGCAAGCAACACCCGAATCAGAGAGCAAAGCAACTAAACAGAACACCACATGAAGTGGACTGGCAATAATATCTTTACCTACTAACAGGTAGGCGGGCCATGCCCTCCCCTCTCCTCTCGTTTACCAAACTCCTTGTCAGCCTCTGTGCCCCTTATCCCATCCCGGAGTATCTCCTCCTGATGTAGACATACCAGTCAGCCTGCCCAGAGACCTCTACTGAAATGAGGCCCCTACAACATAGAAACCTGGGGAATCGGGCTAAGAGGGCTCCCTTGCGGTGACGCCCTAAAATCTGGAGTTGAGAGAAAGGGTAGAGGCAAAGGAAAGGGAAGGAGGTGCGAGTTGATGGCTTGGAAGTGAGAGGGGGGACAGGCCTGCCATCCGGCCACTTTGTGGCCCATTATTAAATATGAGGACGCATGCAACGCTATGGTCAGTGGCACTTAACTAACCCAGATGTATACTGGGACTTTGTGTTGGATTTTTAAAATGTTAAACGTTAAATTGTATGCTCATGTGGATACCTGGGGAACCTAAGAGTCCTCCATACTGTGGGGAGGGCAGAACTATGGAAAGGAAGGGCCGGGTGCTGAGATAAAAGGAGAGACATGCTTGTTCTGCCTCTCAAACACATTAACAGGTCCTCGACTGAGGAGTGGATTCTCTCGCGCCCCCCCATTACTCCCTTAATGCTGTACGAGGGAGCTGGGGTTGGGTGGAGGCTTCCACCTCTGATTGGACCATCAGAGTAATCGAATTACCTCCAGTATGTGAAATTGTGCAATACAAAGGGGCTCCCCGCGTAGGAAAATGAGCTCTGCTCCCCTAGGTAACACAAAGGGGAAATCACAGTTAACTGGGAAACAATATATGGAAACATAATTTGTTTTTAACAACCCGGGGACGACCTGGCATGATTATAACCTCCCCCTTTCCCAAGACGTTTTAGATCTGGTCGTAAGGTAACCAGGACCAAGCCATACTTGGCACACTAGGGGACCTGGGCGTGTTAGCTCTTAGCCCCCATGGAAGCCGTTCATAGTTTGGCAGGGCAAGCCCAGTTGGTAAGCCACTGCCTCCAGTTGTTTGCACAAGTTGTTAATTCACCCAAGTTCCTTGAAAGCTTAAAGTTTGAGGGTGGTTTAATTCCCCCACTACCTCATAGGCAGTCACTAATCCATAAAACGAGTAACAAAAATAACATTGTCGTAGGATCCAGACATACCAAAGGGGCCCAGTTAAAGCTCTCCAATATCAGAGAGACTTAAATGATGGTTGTTCCTTTACAGATAATGTCATTAAATATTAATGGCTTAGGCAGCCCGATCAAACGTACAAGAATGCTTACTTTATTCAGGAAGTGTCATGCAGGGATTATCTATGTACAGAAGACACATATGAATGCGAATGAACATTTTTTCATCCTCGCATGGGGGTGGTAGAAAGAGAGGGGTCACCATACTGATAATGGGCCATACTCTGTTCCAGGCCACGATGGAGTGGGCAGACGCAGAGGACCACCTGGTAATTGTCCAAGGAAAGCTACAAGACAATGAGGTGACCTTAGCCAACGCCTATTTCCCTCCAAGGTCAAAAACTCAGACAATAAGGTACCTATTGAGGAAGGTGTTGGAACTGATTAAGGGGACCCTGATCCTCGCGGGAGACTTTAATATTGCTCCAAGCCCTCATTTGGACTCCACAAGTGTCACTAAGGGTAAACGACCTGCCCTACATAAGTTGTTTAAAAGATTTACACAAGAAGTTGGTTGGTTGGATGTATGGCGTACCCTCCACCTTAGAGATAGGAGAGGGGAGGTGGGCAGAGGGAGACAGTGAAAAGGTAGAGATACTGAATGAACACTTTTGCTCAGTATTCACAAAAGAAGAAAAGGAGGAGTTACCTAAACCAAACAGTAGAAGCACTCTGGGTTGGGGGTTGACGTCAATCCATTTACAGAAGAAACCGTCCTGAAAGAACTCCCAAAACTCAAGGTGGACAAAGCAATGGGGCCTGACGGGATTCACCCTAGAATCCTAAAAGAGCTAAGGGAGACCCTAGTGACACCAGTAACCACACTTTTTAACAAATCATGGGAAGATGGGGTGGTACCTGAGGACTGGAGGAGGGCAGATGTGATTCCCCTTCACAAAAGTGGGAGCAAGGCAAAAGCAGGAAACTACAGACCTGTTAGTTTGACCTCAGTGGTGGGGAAAATGATGGAATCACTTCTGAAAGAAAGAATTGTTGAGTACCTAGAGGCCAGCGGGGCACAGGACCCAAAGCAGCATGGATTCACAGCAGGAAGGTCATGTCAGACGAATCTAATAAATTTCTTTGACTGGGTGACCAAAGTAATAGACCAGGAGGGGCTGTGGATATGGCCTACCTAGACTTTAGCAAGGCATTTGACACAGTCCCGCACAAAAGATTAATAATCAAGTTAGCCAGCCTGGGAGTGGGTCCCAGGGGTGGTAGCCTGAGGTAACAAACTGGCTGCACAACAGGACACAGAAGGTAATAGTGAATGTAACACATTCTGAGGAAAGGGGGGTTACTAGTGGAGTACCTCAGGGCTCAGTACTGGGTCCAGTCTTCTTTAACATCTTTATAGGTGACATTGCAGAGGGTCTGGAAGGAAAGGTATGCCTCTTTGCATATGACACAAAGATCTGTAACAGAGTTGATACACAAGGGGGGGTAGAAAGGACGAGAAAGGACTTGGCAAGGTTGGAGGAATGGTCAGACATATGGCAACTTAGATTCAATGCAAAGAAGTGCAAAGTAATGCATATGGGAAATAAAAATCCAGGAGAAGAGTACACAATAGCAGGGGAGGTACTAATGACAACAATAATGGAAAGGGATCTGGGTGTAGTCATATCAGATGACCTAAAGGTGGGTAAGCAACGTGAGAAGTCGGTAAGGAGAGCCAGGGGGATACTGGGATGCATAGGAAGGGGCATCACAAGTAGAAAAAGAGAAGTGGTTATCCCTCTGTACAGACAGTTGGTGAGACCCCATCTGGAGTACTGCGTGCAGTTTTGGAGACCTCATCTACGCAAGGACATAGGCAGCATGGAAGCAGTCCAGAGGAGGGCAACTAAAATGGTGCAGGGTCTACATCAGAAACCATATGAAGAGAGACTGAGAGAGCTTAATATGTATACCCTTGATGAAAGGAGGGACAGGGGGGGACATGATAGAAACTTTTAAGTACCTCAAGGGAATCAACAAAGTCCAGGAGGGTAGCATCTTTCAGAAAAGAGATGTGTAAGAACAAGGGACACAATTTAAAGCAAGAGAGTTAAGCTCCCAGGGGTAATGTGAGAAATTCTTTTACGGAGAGAGTGGTGGGCGCATGGAACCGCCTTCCTGGAGAGGTTGTGGGGTCTAAAGCAGTGGGGGAATTCAAACATGCATGGGACAGACATAAGGCAATTATAGTGGGGGGGGGGTTGCAGGAAGTAGGCTGTTGGTTAACTAGAATCTGCAGCTTATCCAATAGGTAGGGAAATGGGCAGACTGGGTGGGCCAGGTGGTCCTCATCTGCCGTCAAACTCTGTTTCTATGTTTGTCTCTCACCCATCGGATGCGCTTCCCATGCGGTGCTGCTTTTGCCTCCGACGACGCCCGCATCACCCACCGCTTCCGGAAGGAAACACTACCAGGTACAGTCTTACATTGTGAGCCAGAGAATCTTTCAAATATTTGGAGCCTACAAATCTCTGCTTTGCGATTTTCCATTTCTCGAAGAGAACTCCACTCGATTGGCCCCCGATTACAAGCTGAGAGGACTTGCTTCCTGTTTAATCTCTGTAGCCTGTTGTTGACTTCTCATGTGTGAACAAAAAAAAACAAGGAAACGCAGAAAATAACCATATGGATGCCTCTGCCTCAGCACGATTGATCTCTTTAGGGACACTATATGAGACTGTCAGTATTGATATGTTGAGTTCTGCAAAGTGAGAAATTAGATAAAAGCAGAAGTATAAAAATGTTGCAAAGCTATTAATATTAGTAATAAAATCGGATATAAAAAAAAGTCAATTAAGCAATATGGAGGGGTGCAGTAAAGTTTTTGAACAGACTATTTTATCCCTATTATGTCACACAGGCAGTGTATTTACCCTCTCCCCAGGCTAGTACAGATGCAGGGTACTGGCCCCCAAGTATGGGCAGTGATTGGTCCCCGATCATCTTCCCACCCAAGGTTCAGAGATTGACCAGTCATCCATCAAGTAGTGTGTACTTGTCCCCATCCCCGTTGTCATTTACACTCCCCAATCCCCACCACCATGTACTGTAATTTTTTTTATCTTACCTTTGTCAGTCTTGACCATTCATCACTATTGGGTAAGTACTGAGCACTCTTGAAGGAGGCAAGCAACTCCTTTGGAGTCTAAAGTCCCCCAGCCTCCCATGGGGGTACACAACATGGGGAGACCCATGCCAGGCCACCTCAGAATCAGTACTTTTTTTTTTTTTCCCTTGGCTGGTGGTGGGTTGGTCTCTCTCATCCTCCCTTGTACTTTTGCTTTTCTTGCCCATTTTCTTTCTTTGGATGTCTCTGGTAGCCGCCCAGGGGCAGTGTGCCCTACTCAACCCTCGTCTCATCTCCATCCTGTCATATCAGCATAGCACATAATACGAATCCAGCATTGACTTTTCAATATAACAATGTAAGTTTTTATTTACAGTACATTCAAATTTCATGAAGATAATGGAACATGTCAAACATGTACTGTACAAGTTAAATAGATTCTGCATATAGAATGTTTAAATACGACAAAATCTTGTAAAAAATTAGCATCACATAACATATGGTGCAATATCTCATTCATTAGAGTGACATGGTGGATGCTGTCAAGATAAGGACAACTAAGATTTTATAGGACTTGCACCTGAAAACATATTATACTACCATACTACAATGCCAGCAGAATAGGCCTGTCTTCCGTGTCTGCTCGTTTGGTCAGCCTCCACTCTGGGAGCTAACCTTGCCCTCTCTGGCTTCTCCCTTCCCAGTCCCGGATATTCTCACTGCACTGGACTTTGCTTCCGGAACCCTTCCCCTGTACCTGTTCCATCCCCCTCTTGAACCCCTCCACCGTCTCTGCCTCCACCAGCCCCTTGGCAGCACATTCCATGGCTCCACCACCCTCTCAGTGAAGTAGCACCTCCTTCTTTCTCCCCTGAATCTCCCCCCCCTCCAACTTCCACCCATGCCCTCTAGTTGCCCCCCCCTTCTTTCGGAGCACCCTGACTGCCTCTCCCCTGTTTACCCCCTTCATGTACCTGAAGACCTCTATCATGTCCTCCCAGTCTCTTCTCTCTTCCAATGTGTACATATTTAGCTCTTCGAGCCTCTCCCCGTAGGTCCTGTCCACCAAGCCCCAGATAATTTTGGTTGCCCTCCTCTGGACCCTCTCCAGGAGTTCAATGTCCCTCTTTAAGTGTGGCCTCCAAAACTGCACACAGTACCCGAGGTGCAGTCTCTCCAAGCAGTTATACAGAGGGAGTATCACTTCCCTCTTTCTGGAGGTGATCCCCCTAGCGATGCATCCCAGCATCCTGTTGGCCTTGGCTGCTGCCCTCCCACAAGTCTGCGAGTTGTTCATTTTGACATCCACCACCACCCCCAGGTCCCTCTGAGCCATCGAGACTTGTAGCATCCCCCCCCCCCCCAGTGTACACATAGCCAAGGTTTCTGGCTCCCAGGTGCAGTACCTTGCATTTCACTGCATTGAACCTCAGCTTCCACTTTTTAGACCCTCCAGGTCCCGCTGTAGGGCCACCTTCCCCTCCTCCTCATCCACCACCAACCCCAGTTTTGAGTCATCCACAGAGAGACTCATCTCACTCCTGATACCCTTCCTTATGTCAGAGATGTAGGCGTTGAACAGGAGGGACCCAAGAACTGATCCCTGAGGGACCCCACTAATGACCATCCTCGGGGATGAGACTAACCTGCCAACCATGACCCTCTGGGTCTGGTCCTGGAGCCAATTTCCTATCCATCTGATCATCTGGTTCCCCACCCCCATTTCTCCCAGCTTATCCAACAGGCCCCCGTGAGGAACAGAGTCATACGCCTTGCAGAAGTCAAGAAAGAGGACGTCCACTGGTCTACTCAGGTCCAAGGCACCCATTACCCAGTCATAGAACTCCTCAAGGTTTGTCTGACATGATTTCCCCGGGATGAATCCATGCTGTCTATCGTCCAAGCACCCCGACTTTTTCAGGCCCCCCCGCCTCTCCTTGACAATGCCCTCCATCACCTTGCCCACCACCGATGTCTGGCTGACAGGCCTGTAGTTCCCTGCCACCTCCCTTGATCCCCTCTTGTGGATAGGCACTATATGTGCCACCTTCCAGTCCTGGGGAACCCACCCTGTCCTCGGAGAGATGCTAAAAAGCTCCGCCAGGACATCCGCCAGTTGCTTCAGCACTCTGGGATGTAATTTATCTGGCCCCAGTGCTTTCTCCATCTTAAGGGATCTGAGGGCTTCCCTCACTCTCTCTGCTGTGATTTCCACCTCCACTACCTCATCCCCTTGCTTTGCCCCCCCCCCCTGCAAGTGATGGCCCCTTCTCCCACACCCGCCCGATCGGTAATGGTCCCCCACCTTAGTTTCACCCTCTCATCCCATGTATGAAGCAACCCCCTCCAATTTTTTGGTGAAAACTGAGGCAAAGTACTCATTATTATCTCAGCATGCTTCCCGGTTTTGTGCCCCATCCCTCCCCTGTTTTAATCCTGCTAATCTGCCCCTTCACCCTTCATTTTTCCCCAGTGTATCTAAAGAACCCCTTGTTCCCTCTCCTAATTTCCCTGGCCAGATTCTGCTCCTTCCTTGCCTTAGTCGCTCTCACCACCCTAGTGGCCCTTCTGGCCATCAGCTCGTACTCCCCTCGATCCCTTTCACTCCTTGAGCACTTGAAATGCCTGTAGGCTCCCATCTTTCACCTCACCACCTCCTGAGCCTCCTTGGTTCCACCAGCAGGGTTTCCTGGCCCTACTGCATTTTCGTCTTACTCTTGCACAGGTGCTGGTAGCATCCTGCACCCCCCTCCTGATGATTTCCCACCTACTGTCAGCGTCCATGTCTGGCCCAATCCCATTGAAATGCTCCTTAAGGATCCTTCCCATTTCCTTGAAATCCGCCCACCTGAAGTCAGTTACCTCCGTCTTTGTGCAGCCTTCTACTCCTAGATCCAGGCAGAACCAGACCGTTGCATGGTCGCTCCCTGCCAACGGGCCCCCAGTCTGGTCACTGTCTGCGTATCCACGCCTCCCTGGTCGGTTCCCCCCACATGCTGAGTTAGGAATGCATCCTGAAAGACATCCAACAACCTCTGTTCCCTGGCCACCGAGGATGTCATAGTCTCCCAGTCCGTTCCTGGAATGTTTAAGTCCCTCAACACTACCACCCTTCCCCTGCCCAATCTGCAGTGTCTCCCAACATCTGCCAACAGACTCTCCTCCAGCTCCTCTTCCAGTGCAGGGGGTCTATACACCACTCCTGTTTTTACTCTCTTGCCCCCCCTTGTTATCAAGGTGACCCAAATCGCCTCCACGGTTCCTCCGCCTCCTCCACTCCTCCTATGCCAATGCAGTTTTTCACGACTATTGCTACCCCATCTCCCCTTCCATCCCCCCTGTCCTTCCTGAACATGGGGTAACCCTCCAGGTTCAGGTCCGAGTCGTGCCCTGTGGTGGCCCAGGTCTCAGTGACCCCTGCCACATCCACTGAAAACACACACACTCTCACTCTCCCATGCACGCACACTCATTCACTCACACACCACCACGTGCCATCTTTTGAATAATTAATTTTTGTACAACAGAACAAATTTCAGTACATCTAACTATTTAACCATTCTACAGTTCTGGCATTGATAGGATATCAATGGATCCATCCACACTATTTGTGAAATGTCTTCACACCTTCTATGCAGACATGACATGCAAATGTCGCACCTAACCATAGCAATGTTCTGTCACTGTGGTTGCCGACACTTGCAGTACACATTGATTTCAGTTGTCTTATGACAATTCTCTACTCTCCTGATCCTAGAATATGGAAACAATGTTATTTGCCTCTGATATTTTTTGTTAGGTGCTGTCTTAAACAAACTGGTATCTTTCCGGTTCTAGCCCCATTCCTAATGCCACAGCACAAGTGATTGCAAATAATCCACAGTCTGAAGTGGGACGCCTGGCTAGTTAACAAACATGATGTCACCTGATACCTTTTTTGAAGGTGTCATCGTAAGATACTCTCATTGAGTCATAGACGAGGATTGTGTCATCGTCTGCATGTATGTCTCACGGTGACTCAGTGGTTGTTGTAAACATTGATTATTTTATTTGTTTTGTATAATGTGTTTATTGAGTGACAGTTTACACGTCACAGCACCATAGATCAACAAGTACATCATTGTTCATAGCAATCTGTATAATCCTACACAAAGTTCAAGCCTGGTATTGCTATACAGATGTTAACCATCAGGTATATCCTCTTATCAATTGCTGTCAGATGTCATCATTTTTCATACACAGTGAAACAATGAAAGAAAAGCTGGTAAACTCCAGCAAACTAATTGGTCTGTATCTCAGTTATTTTGTTTCAGGTTCTGGAGGCAGTGTCTTTACTCTCTCCTTTTTTCATTTTATAACACATTAACCCTTTTTTCATTTTCACAGTACCCCATTCCCCTCTAATAGAGTCCCCTTCCCATTCAGAGTACTTGGATACCCTGCCCAGGTACTTTCAAATTGCTGTTCTTTTCCCTTCAGGTTGTATGTTAATTTGTGTATTGCAAATACCTTTATAACATTGATTATTTGAATGAAATTCTTGGCTTTTGGTGTCCCAACCTTAGAAAAATTCTGAAATAGCAAACAGCTTTGCATAGATGTATCCGGATTTTGACTCACAGTGATGGATAACACAAAGTCAGTGGTATCACTGTTGATCCACGACTGATCGCTGTTAATTAAATCCACAGTCTTTTGCAAGTCATTCAAGGTGTGTGTTTTAATAGGTGTCACCTTAACTCGTGACACCCTATTATTGTCCAGCTCATTTGTAATGGTCTCGATGGTCGGGGTGTCTTTGTAATTGAAGTGTACATTGGTTAAAGAGGCCAAAGTTTTTACGCATGTTGTGATGTTAGATGAACTGGGTAAATCTTGTGATTCTGCAATAGCCACTGATGATTCCTAACACACACATCGTGGCCATCCTGATCATCGTTTGTGAATGTGGACTCAATCAGGGAATTGCTCTGACATCCACAGTCATCAAAGACGAAACTTTTAAAGTATGGTTTCAGATGTGTATATGGCACGTACTTTTGTCCATCAGGTGTTTCTAGGAATATTCCTCTATCAGAAATGGACGATATTCTGTGTGGTGTAAAAAAAAATTAATTTATTACATTTATGAAATAAGAAAAAAAGCTATAAATAAAATTGACTAGGAGACGTAAGCTTATTAAAGTCAAACCTCTAAAAGATAAGGTATCTACCCATTACTGTACCCCACCAAACAATTAACTAGATTCGTACTTTACCTCATATGTGTTGAATCAGTCATGAATACCATGTGCCTGCCACCCTTGCGTGTCTATCAGGGAAGGGGAAAAGGCAGGACAGGGAACCATCTGGGCAGGGGAAAACCCAACAGCACACAGGCCAGGACTGTTCTGAGGTGGTGTGGGTCATGGGCACAAAGGTCTCTAAAGACTACCAGAAATTACACCCCTCTAGGAAAAAGTCTGCCAATTCCACCCAGCCACAGCCCCAACGTGGACTATTTTATTTATTTATTTTTTAAACAGAGCAGGCTGGGCTGGGAAGGAGGTGTCCTGTGGGGTCCTGTGGCACCCGCAGTAGGGAAACCTGTCTGCCACCCAGCCCCAAATACCCATCATCACCACCCTTACCCCCTGACCTCACACCACTCCCTGGGCCACTGATTTACCTCCCTAATTTTCTGCTTGTTCTCCCCACTAGCCCTTGGAACTGGCAGGATTATTTTCTGAGAAGGAAATCTAGCATCCTGTGGAATGGCAAACCCAGGCTAGCTTCCGAAACCTTGCCTGTATCTCTAGTTCACTATTTCCCTCTGTCATTTGCTAGTGAGTATACCTTGTGCTTAGCCTTGTGCACCATCAGGCCAGGGAAGTTCCAACTGGGCAGGCTTCCCTCTCCTTATCCCATTTGATACCCTGGATCATGGAATCCCCCAACAGGAGCACTCTAACCACCCCTTGCTTCCATTCTCACTCCCCCCCACCCCCGGTTTCCTTTCATGCCCCTTCTAACATACTAAAATGCCAGCAGATAAGGCCTCATGGTCTATAAAGTCTGCTCAGGCTTCAGTACCCTAATTGGTTACTGCAGCCATCCACCTTACTCCTTCCTGCCTGTCCCCACCCCTCCCTAGCCCCCAGGCAGGCCTCCCCTCTTTACACTTGCATATACCTGTCCCATCCCCTCTTGAACCTATCCACAGTAGTTACCTGTACAAGCTCCTCAGGCAGTGCATTCCATGGTTCCACTATTCTCTCAATGAAGTACCTCCTCCTCCTTTCCCCCCTTAGCCTTCCACCCTCAATCCTCCAAATGTGCCCTCTTGTGACACCTCCCTCCTTCAGCCAAAGGATCCCATCTAGGCCTACCTTATTTACTCCTTTAAGATACTTGAAGACCTCAGTCATATCTCCCCCCCCCGTCCTGTCTTCCAGTGAGATCTGATTGAGCTCCTCCAGATGCTCCTCATACGTCATAGTTCCCAGTTCCTGGATCATTCGAGTTGCTGTCCTCCGAACCCTCTCCTTTGGAGACAAGATCCCCACCACCACCACTGCCCTCTGGGTTCGCTCAGACAGCCAGTTTCCAATCCACCTAACCAGCAGTGGTCCTACCCCCATTTTCGTCCGCTTCTCCAACAGACCCCTGTGGAGGACCAAATCAAACACCTTGCTGAAGTCCAGGAACAGTACATCCACTGGTTTCCCCATGTCGAGTACCGATGTCACCCACTGGTAGAACTCCACAAGGTTAGTCTGACACAGCCTACCTGGTACAAATCCATGCTGCTGGCCATCTATGTAGCCCCAGTCCTTTAAGAACCCCCCAGCCTCTCTCTAAGTATGCCCTCCAATAGCTTTCCCACCACTGATGTCAAACTGACGGGTCTATAGTTCCCCAGCTTATCCCTCAAACCCCCTTTCAGGGTTCATTTTTGGGTGGGGGATTGGGACACCATTTTTAATTTTGACCCACCTTTTCTTCTACCTTGGGGACAACCTGCTCACTGTAATAGAGGTTTTAAACAGCTGTTTTATGAATCTGGGTTCAGCCAAAAAATGTGACCCATTGTTTTTCCATTTGACCCTTACTTTTATACCCAGTGGGTCTGTGTCCCACATAGATAAATATCTGAAATGAACCCTGCCCTTTATGGATGGGCACAATGTGTGCCTGTTTCCAGTCCCCTGGCACCCTTCCTGTCTGCAGTGACAAGTTAAAAAGATCCGCCAGTGATGCATCCAAAACATCAGCCAACTCCCACAGTACTCTGGGATGGATAGCCTCAGGACCCGGGGATTTGTCCCTCTTTGCAGACTTGAGGGTTTCCTACACATGTCCAATACAGATATCTGCGTCTGCCTCCCCTTTCGGCCGATCCATTCTGTCTCCATGGCCATGCCGCCAGACCTTCTCCCTGAATCCCCTGAGCTAGTCTCAGTTCCTTCCTAGCTTTTGCTCCCTTCCCTGCTCTGGTAACCAGCCTGGCTGCCAGATGATAGCCCTCCCTATCCCCTTCCCCACGTGATCTTTTGTAGGCTGCCTTCTTTTCCCTCACCGCCTCTTGAATCTTCCTGTTCCACCAGCTCATTTCCACCTTGCTAAGCGTAGCGATCCTCAACTCCCTCCTTTTTTAACCCCTCCCCCAATGACTCCTTGCTTCTCTCTCTCACTGTCTGGGTGTCATAAGCTGCTCTCTCCCTATTAATAGTGGCCACCCTCCCTCCCTCTGATCCTGGCTCCCCAGTATGCTTTTTGCATCGTGACTGCCCCTATCCCTGCTCATGACTTGCCCTTCCCCAGGTGTGCAAATCAAATTTTAAATACTTACCCAGGAGCAAGTGAAGGTCTAAAAATTACTTGCCCTACCGCGAAAGATAGGACTGATAAAAACAACACTTTAGTACCACTGTAATGTAAAAAAGGTAATTTCTTCTTCAGAGAACCCCACCATTACCACTCACTGCATCCGTGTGTGTGTGTACATATGCACTCTGAACCTCTCACACAATGACTGAGTAACTCCTAATGACATGGTGAGAGGGGTGCCTTGTTACCAGCAAGGGAATGGCACCAGGCAAGGACAAGACTAGCTGATGCGGGCTTGCGAGGGAGTGACGGTCTTCACCTCAGGTTGGGGGGGGGTCTGGCATGTGGTGACTGTGTTGGGGCCTGTGGCAGGGCAACAAGTGCAGCAGTGGTAGCACAAGCACACATATTGGGATCTGTTGGTGGGGAGAGTGGAGTAGTGGTCTTTAGGCTGCACCAGTGACGCACACAGCCAAGCACCCATAGTAAGGAATAACATGGTCAGCAACAATATTCCATGATGGTCTGGACAGACACAAGCATAAGACAAGTAGCCACCCCTCTCCACCCCGCACCCATCCCAACCTGTCTGCCTAGCTGCTTTGCTAAACTAAGACACGCACAAGTTTTCTTTGAAGCCAGCCAGCCGAGTCAGAAAGGTGGACCATAAAAAAGTTACACACACATCCAGTTAAGAATCACGGTGTCAAACATAATTGTCAGGTTTGTGTCACTCTTCCCCCCTCCCCCACCAAAGTATTTGGCTCAAGCAGGCAGCTCATCCATCGTGATCTCTTAGGACCCTGCCATATGATCTGTCTCTGGTGGATCTTTCTGCCTCTGGTTTCAATTGTACACACTACACTATGAACCACTCACTGACTCCCCCCTCCAAAAGAGGGCGGGCAAGGGCCATGCCATACCAAAATAATGCATATGCACACCACAAGCAAGTGGATAGGCAACTGTGCAAGATGACATACGTGATCACAACTAGCCAGTGAGTACCAGTGACAGAGTAGAGTGGGTCCAGTGCAGTGCACTGCTCGACTTCTAATAGAAAAGACAGCACAGTACCGACTCTGCTTCACTTCTTGACCATTGTCTGTTATTAACAAGCCACATAAAATACTAATCGACAAGTTCACTTGTGCAAATGCTGTATTCTCTCTCCTAAGCTGGTCTCTGGGCTTCCTTATGCCTGTAGGCTGTACTTCCTGATGCTGGTTGTAGTCAGGACTAAAGCTCTGCAGCAGGGGGATAAGAAGCCCTCCATATCCGTTTGTCCCCAGTTTACTTCCTGCCTTCAGTCTGGCAGGTACTCTGCAAGTAGAGCTCTGCCATGTGGCAGAGCTGAAGACAACAGACTGTAAGTCAAACAATTTGGATTTAAATTTGTTATTTGGGGGAATCGGCTGTGTTTAAGAACTCCAGGGTGGGTTCCGGTCTCAGCCTTGCAAGCTGCACAGATTGGCCCCATTTCACCACATTGTTTTACCCGTGTTTTCTTCTTTAGCGCAGTGGAAGTCTGTTTAGGGGAATTAAAACAGCACCGGAGTGCTTAGGAAGTTGTTTTTCCTGTGATTTCTGCACTCGCCCTGAAATGCTTCTTCAAAGGATCTATCCATTCAGGGCAGTGAAAGTCCATGTAGTGGAATTCAGAACTGCACCGGAGGGCTTAGGAAGAATCTGTCACCCTTCACACTGCAGCCCCGTATATTTTCCATTGATGACAGTCATTCTGTCTGTAAAGCCGCTCGTTGAGGGTGGGCCGGCAGTATGATTTTGGCAGCTCATTGATGTACAGGGAGCTCTCGTCAGCGAGCGCCGAGAAGCGCTGCGGGGCATGAGGAGCCCCAATCTGGAGCAAGAGATCTCTTGTCAATGAGCGTTTAGGGGCATAAGGAGTTTAAATCGGAAGCTACCAGTCGACGGCTGGCAATCCACTCACCTAAGCCACTTGTCGACGGTACACCTGCAGCGTGTCTATAGCGGCTCGTTGATGAGTGCTACAGCACGGGAGGAGTGCTAATCCAGAGCTTTGGCTCAGCGTTCTGTACCCCCCAAAACCAGCAAGAAGTGATGCCCAGAGGTCTTGTTTTTTCTGCATCGAGTGCTGCAGCACAGGAGGAGCGCTAATCCAGAGCTTAGCTCAGCGTTCTGCGCCCCCAGCAAACCAAAAGAAGTGATGCCCAGAGGATTTGTTTTTCTGCATAGGCTCCCAAGAGGCTGGACTCCTGTATAGTCTCTTAGGACTGAAATACAATGATGGATTACACAAGGGGGACAGCTCAGTAGTTTGCCCTTACTTACAGGGCCAGCACAACTCTTAAAGGGCCAGCACAATTAATAGCAGCTTCAGCAGCACAGCATCAGGAAGCTATGAGGGAGGATGTATGCTGAATAGAGGGAAGTAGTGCCTTTTTTGGTGTTATGGTCTTACACAAACCTTAGTTCCAGGGGCAGAAATTGCCAGCACTGCAAGTCCCCTGCTACTATTTCACCTTGGCTGGGTTGCTTTGCCTAAAATGTTAGAAGGGTAGCATCTGCGAATGGGGAAGACACGTTGGAGGCAGACCTTTTCTCGGCTCAGTCTGATAGCCAGCAGACAGGTCAGAATAAGCGGCAGCCACCAGAGAGATCCAGCAGTCTGCATCCCCTCCTCTCCCTGGCATCAGATCTCATAAACAAGTTAAATAGTGCCTTGCTCTGGATCCAGTATTCTTTGACTGACTCCCTGGGATCACCAGATGTGAGCCCTCACAAGAAGGCAAAACAAGTAAGACCCCTTCCTATCCTCCTTCCCAAGAGGCAGTTGTCCTAGGAGGATCAACATTCCTCACGTCACAAGAAAAAGAAAAGATCTAGTTCTAGATTGGAAGGCCCTAAAGTTTTCGTTTTAATAAATAAATAAAAAGGTCCAGCTAAGTTTTCCATAGGATCTTACCCGGTGGCTCTCACCAAACCGAAACAGTTTTTTTTTTTTTCTTGACATCTACTTCCAAACTGGCATCAGCTTTTCCTATTCCTCTTACCATAAGGGAACTTGCTGAAGGAGGTACAGGAAGGTCCAGAACTCACCTGTCTGGTTCCCAGGCAGACTACTAAGCTTCTTCGGTTTGACAAGAAGCAACCGGAAAAGTAGTTAAACTGCTGCACAAGCTACCCTCTGATTTCAAACATAACCAAACAGATGGTCAATCCCCTGAGAACCTAGAGAAGAACATGCCTATTAAGGACCCAGAGAACGACACGCCTGTTATTCATCAGCTGCAGTTAATGGACTTGGGCAGCAGACGTGTCAGAGGAGGTTGTCAGGGGCAATGCTCAAACCTTGGCTCGCCACTACCTGTGGCTTCGGGCCTAGCAAACAGGGATGTCTTTGAAGAGCTGTTTGGTAATGTGCCCTGAAGGTTTTCTTCTGTTCGGGTCAGCCCTGAAGGAGGTGGTGAAGAAATCGGGGGAGATGGCTAAGGCGCACATGCCCCAGTCAAGGACAGGGGCAATTCTTGGTCCTGAGACACCAGATGCAAATTTCATGACCGAGCTTATAACTAGGGTCAAACTCTTAACTTTTTGGAGGAGAAAACAAAAAAAAGGGTAGGGTTCTCCTTGCATAGCCAGTATAACCTCAGAGGGGGCAGATCAGGTGGGGAGGATGACACCACAGACACAGGAATCAGCAACAAGTAGTCACTGCTATCTAGAACCATCCTAGAGTAGGGGGTAGACTTTCAAATTTTCTCAAAGAATGAGTCCAAAACTAGTCGGTCAGAGGGGTCCAACACATCACCAACAAGCCCCCACTACCTTGTGTGGTGCCCTTCCCCTATCTCTGGTAACTCATCCAAAAGTCAGGCAATATTACAAGCCTTCTACAGGCAGGGGCTATGTGCAAAGTTCCCCCACAGAGATCAATTAGGGGGTTACTTCATATTCTTCATAGTGCCAAAACGCACAGGGGGATTCAGGCCCCTCCTACATCTCAAATTCCTGAACAGTGTTATCCGCCACAGACCCTTCAAGGTGGAAATCTGGTCATCAAACATCAGGGAGCTGTAAAAAGGGGACTTTCCAGCATCCATTATATTGCAAGATGCCGATTAGCTTATTCCCATTCAGGAGCCCCATAAGTAGTAGCTCAGGTTCAAGGTGGGGAGCAGTTCTTCAATTCAAAACACTGCCATTCGGGTTTTCCTCCAATCTATGGACATTATTACAGATGCCAGTACTGGGCATAGTCCACATAAAGGCCCCGCAGCTCAACCAAGCAGTACAAGCAGGGGTGGAGGTAGTCTTGAATCTATTGGCACATGAAGTTCTCATTAATTGGAGAAAGAATTCCCTAACTCCACACCAGGCCTAAATTATCCTGGAGGCAGTCATTGGGACACAAGCTAACAAGGTCTTTTCCCCCAGAAGCTAAGTGCAGGGATCAGCCAAAGCTCATAAAGGATTTTCACACAGCTCCTCAGCTGGCTGCTTATTTTGTCACTCAGCTAACTGACAGATTAAACCCTCCTTCTAGTGAGGATCCCAGAGCACAGAGGTCATACAGTTTGCAAGTTGGACCATCCTTATCAAACCCTAATCACTTCTGATACATGCCTCAGGAGCTGGGGGGGAGCTCTCCTGCATCAGCTGTCAGCACAGGGCAGGTGGTCGCTGTTACATACAAGGTACGGCATAAATGTTCTCATGATCAGCGCATGATGCTTTGTCCCGAGGCACTCTGAACAGCAATTCCTCAATCAGGATGGACTGATTTCATCTGACAGTAGCACAGTGTTAGCATACATCAGCCATCAGGGAGGCACACGAGGCTCAAAATTACTAAGGGACTCCCTTCATCTCTTTTAGTGGGCTGAGCACCACGGAGCAATGTATATTCATGGACAGGAAAATGCCACATCAGACTGGCTCACTTGCAAGGTTGTTCTACCAGGGGAATAGGAATTTGAAGGACGGTACCGTCCACATCCTAACAGGACAGTGAGGCAGTCCCCAGATAGATCTTTTCTCCTGCTGGCGGAATTCCAGGGTACAGCATTTCTGGTCCCTGGCCAAGAATGAACCAGGACACAAATGGACCAGCGGTGGCTCAGGACACTTTTTCCCTAGACCGGGGTCAGTTCGTTCTCCTGCATGCCTTACCCCCCAGTACTGCTTCTATCAAGAGTCCTCCACAAAGTGGCGCTGGATAGGGCAGACATGATTGTAGTCCGTCCCTTAAGGGTTGTTTGCCCATGGTTCCCGCTTTCCATTCATCTGTCAAGGTGACCACCTCTAACCTTCAAGTTCCGCATGGACCTTATCCATCAAGATCCAGTTATGCATCTCAATGTGAATATCCTGTCGTACTATGCTGGAGATTGGGCTGTAAAACTCCAAGGAGCTAGGCTACACAGCTCTTGTTATTGAAATGATAGGGAACTCATGCAGCCCTTCTTCCTCTAAGGTGTACTGTGGAATCTGGAGGAAATTCCGGTTCTGGCTTCATTCCAATCACATACAGAACCATCCAATATAATCACCTGTACTATTGCAGTTCCTTTATGATGTGTTGGGCAAAGGACTGCAGACAGCCGTTCAGGTTTCTGCGCTGGGGGCACTCTTGTTGTTGGATTCTGAGAAATTGTTGGGCTTACATCCCCAGGTCTGCAGGTTTCTAGAGGCAGCAACATTAAAACACTCCAGTCAACCAACAACTCCACCTTGGAGTCTTAATGTAGTTCTCAAGGCTGGGATCAAAGCTCCTTTAGAGCCTCTCCAGGATATCTTCCTCAGTCATTTTAAAATGAAGGTAGCTTTTTTCTCATAGCTGTTTCTTCAGCCAGGAGATTCAGCGATCTAGGAGCATTGTTCACCAAAGAGCCGTACACGGTCCGTTATCAGAATCTGTTTTTGCTAATAGTTATGTATTTCTTCCATTATAATCTAGGGTTTGTTTTTCCTTCCTTCTGCCCACTTCCAAGAAGCTATAAGGAAAAGGAATTTAATCCACTAGACCCGAGACGAGTGTTGAACGGAGGCTATTCGCAAAACATCAAGCTTGTTCATTTTAACTGCAGGCCAAAATGTGGGTAAAAAAGCTTCAAAAGACTCTAGAGCCAGATGGATTAGATCAGTAATCACTGTGGCATATGATCAGGCTGGAGTAGCTCTGCCTGGTCCATTGAGAGCCCATTCCACCAGAGCTATGGCCGCTTCATGGGCGAACTTCAGAGAAGAATCCCCCGCAGACTTATGCAGAGTGGCCACTTGGTCATCCATTCATACGTTTGTAACCCCCACCCCCCTGCCTTTTTGCAAATGACAGGTGGTATGCTGTTTGAATCTGACAGCAGTACCAGGTGGGGACTGGGTTCGGGGAGGAATAGGTTACTTAGCACAAGGGCTAGGTTTGGCTACTCTGCACAGGGGCACCCAAGTAATTCCGAACACAGGAAGCAGTAACTGTAATGTCCAATACCAGAAGTGGGATTCTAAAGTGTGGCTTTATTCACATCCAAGCAGAACAAACAAAGCATAGACGGACCCCCACGGGGCTACACTTCTGGTAATGCAGATCAAAAGAATCAGGAACACTTCTTCAACACTTCAGCCCTCAGGCTGTGAACCCACCGGGCACACAGCCCAGACTTGCACGCTGCTTTGGGTACAGAGCCCGAACTTGTACACTATTCGGGATTTCCCTGGCTCGGCTCCCTTGCCGGCCACTTAGACACCTTCCATATGTCATGGAAACATTTGCTGGTGGCTCTCTAAACCACCTAAGAGCACCTCAGCTCTATCAGGGAGTTCTCCTTTTAATCCCACATCTGGGTACTTTCTTCAGACACTGGCCAAGTACCTGAGAGAAAGTAAAGGTGCCACAGAGCAAATCCGTAGAGGTGAATTTGGTTAATACTGATGGGGGGGTCTCCCACCTCTCGCTTCCACATTTCATACCCGGCCATTTCTCTGGACATTAAACATCTCATTCTGTAAAGATTGGCAGTGTAGATTAAGGCTAAATTTATGTCACATTTCCTCTACTTGTCTTGCTTTCCCATTGTGCTGGACTTGAACATACTTTTACTTGGCTCAGCCCATTGCTCTAGGAGGCCTCCCACTGATTAAGCAGTCCAGTCCCCACGTTCCAGCAGTTCAGGTGAAAACATAGGCCCTCTGTCAGAGCGAACTCACCCTTTGGTTGCGGGTGCCCCACAGGCAATTCCTCACAGGAATTTATCTCCCACAGCTTCTGGTGCCCCAGCACAACTTGAAATAAGGCAGCTTCTTCCTTAGCCGGAACCAGGAGGGTTGCCTCTGGAAGACAGGCAAACCTTTCTACCCCCATCCCCTCAGGGATGGGGAACATGGACCAGTAACAGCGGTTTCTACCACTTCACAATCAGCTTACTGTGTTTCTCTTTCGGTGGAAACACACACCTCCCTTAAAGTAGCTCTAAAACAGAGCTTAAGGCTCTGAGAGCCTGCACTCAGACTGCTGTGTTGTTCCTGTCTCCAAGACTGCACACAGACTCTGTTCAAAATCCCCAACATTCTATCCTAACTTCAAACTGCAGCATTCCAGTGTGGCTAATGCAGCTGTGAAAGTTCTGTGGTGATGTCATCCCTCAGTCTCAGCTGAGAATGAGACAGTGTGAAATCCATTTAACTTGAGTTTCACAAGCTGCCTTCCCTGCCTACCAGTAGGTCTTACTGGGATTCTAGTAACCCCAGGTAACGGGGGTTACACGTTTATGAAATTTTACAAACTGGATGCGATGTCTTCGGCAGAAGCATCCTTTGGCTGCTGAGTGCTTCAGGCGGTGGTGGAACCCTAAGAGCACTTGACATTCTTCCCACCCAGGACATCTAGGGATGCACTGCTTTTGGATATCCCAGGTGTAAGGAAGCCCGGAGACCAGCTTAGGAGAGAGAAATCGAAATTTAAATACATTGGATTCCTGATGTATGCACATGCCTGGGACAAGCTGAATTTGTGAATACAACCGGAATATGCATACAACCAGAACACCATAGAAATGAATTGATGCCTATTGAAATAAATGGGGACCTGTTTCCAAAACATAACTCACATGCTCACAAATACACCTAAGCCATCTTAAATATTGTTGAATGTTATTTTAAGCAATATGAGAAGTGACGACCTTTACCATAGCATGTCCTTAAACTGAACACTAACTGATACTGACCCACTTCCAGTGCGGCAAGTGAGAGTGAATGTGGCTTTCAGTGAGTAGCATGAATTTTGAAATCGGATCCTTTGCCATCAGTCCATCACTCTCTGTGCATTAATTAGAACTGAAAACTAACAATCAGTATCACTATAGTGCGGGGGGGGAGGCAGGTTTAACTGGGCTCTGGCAGTTGTCAGGTGATTAGTGAATTAGCTACAGGGGACAGTCTAGGTGCTGCAAGGGAATGACGGCTGAATGCAACTGTCAAAGAGATGACAAAGACCTTCTGGGGAGCATGTCAAGATGCAAAAAATGTACATATAACTGAAAAACTGTGTGCATACAAACAAAATAATTAACATTGCTGGAATAGGGCAAGAATTGGGACTTCAGTTTTTTGTGCCTACATCGGGAATGTGCATACATCCGAATGGCATACAAATGGAATCCATTGTGCCTGTAAATTTTCTTTCTCGGAAGGCTGGCCTCCGGGCTTCGGATTCCTTCCCAGAATGTATATAGTTGGCTGGCCTCATGGCCAATTGTGCCATAACCTTTTTGTGTTTTTGTTTCAAAATTCTCGTAGTATTGCCTTGGGGGGACTGCATTAGGAATGACTGGAGACAACCGGATGTGGAGGGCTTCTTATCCCCCTGCTGCAGAGCTTTAGTCCTGCCTACAACCAGCATCAGGAGGTACAGCCCAGGCGTAAGGAAGCCCAGAGACCAGCCGTTGGAGAAAGAAAATTTACAAGTACAACTCAAAGGATGTTGAGAACGAGGAGCACTTGGATGACAGTGGACTCAGGGAGGGTGAGAGCGGTCAGGCAGAGGCACATCCCAGATCCTATTCTGCTCAAGAACTCATATGCCACACTGGCAAATGAGGACAACCAAATAGAGGTACCCAGAGAAGTGGAAGGAAAGGATGTGGAGGTTAGCCAAGGAGGTGACCTCAGCGGGGAAAGCAGTGGACCCCAGAGAAGGAGGAAGCGAATCCTGGTGGGGGACTCCATCATAAGAGGGATCTAGCTAGGAACACAGGAGGGGGAGGACAGGGAGGTGAGGTGCCTACCAGGTGCCACAGCATGGAGGGATGGAAGGAAGATCCTGGGGATCACTGGGAAGGCAAGACGGGAGGGTGAGCTGGATGTCATTATCCACCTAGGTACTAATGACCTGGCAAATGGGGAGCCAAAGGAAGTTCAGGAAGAGTTTAGGAAATTTGGGAGGGGTCTCAAGCAAGTAGCTACTTCTGTCACTTTCTCAGAAGTACTACCTACGAGAGGCAAGGGAGAGCATAGGAGTGCATGCACCAGGAACTTTAACTCATGGTGAAAGAACTGGTGCTGTGAGGAAGGGTTTGGATTCATTGGTGACTGGGGACCCACCTGGAGGGATGGAGGTTTGTTCAAGCCTGATGGCCTGCATCCATCCTGGAGGGAATCAAGCACTCAATGATAAGTTTAAATGCTACATTGACAAGCATTTAAACTAGCAAAGGGGGTGGCAGGCCAGCAAGGAGGGTACCTACTGCTCACCCCGCACAGCTAGCAGTGGAACCAGTGAACCAGAGGAGTGGCTATCTCTGCAAAGCAGTGTGCAAAAGATGGAGATTAGTGCCCAAGAGGTGGATAGGCAGAAAAGGGGCAAAATTCAGCAGAAGGGCAGACAGCAAGGAGAACCAGGGATAAAGGACAACCAAGGAAGGGGCTGCAGTAGAACAGTGAAACAGTCTAGGAAGGTCAAATCATGGAAAGCCATGTGTGCAAATGCCAGGAGCCTTAGCAACAAGATGGAAGATCTGGAGGCTGTCATGGTGCAGTCAGACCTGGACATTGTGGCCATCACTGAAACCTGGTGTAATGATAACCATGACTGGGAGATGGCCATACCTGGCTACAACATATTCAGAAGAGACAGAGCAGGCAGGAAGGGAGGAGGAGTGGCACTGTATGTGAAAAATGACATAAGGGCCACAGAGATCCAGGAGGAACAAAATGGGGAAAGATACTGTGGGTTAAGCTGGAAAGGAAAATGGGGCCAGCCATCCACACAGGTGTGGTCTATAGACCACCAGCCCAGGAGGAAGAAACAGATAGGGAGCTGATGCTAGCCATCCAAAGGATGGCAGACAAGGGTGAGGTAGTACTGGTTGGAGACTTCATTATTCCAGACATGGACTGGAGCATCCCAGCAGCAGCATCAACTAGGAGCAGATTTATCCTGGACTCCCTTCAGGGTGCCTTCCTCAAGCAACTGGTCATGGAACCAACTCGGCAGAAGGCAATACTGGACCTTGTGCTCACAAACAGGGACAGTGTGATGGGGGTAACAGTGGGGCGCACCTGGGGAACAGTGACCACCAGTCATTGTGGTTTGAAATCACAAAAGAGCAGAACCAAACTACACAAAACATGTATCCTGGATTTTAGGGGCAGACTTTGGGAAAATGGGGAGATACTTGAAAGAGGCATTAGGGAATGGGACAGGAATCAGGGTTGAGGAACAGTGGGCAGTATTTAAAATGGGATTACAAGAACAACAGAATTATGCATTAAACAGGTTAGCAAAAGGAAAAGGAAGAGACGACCATTATGGTTTTCCAAAGAGGTAGCAAAAGTGAAAGCCAAAAGATTGCATTCAGGCAATACAAAAAACACAGGCAGAAGAGGATAGGGAGAAGTACCAGGAGAAGCAAAGGAGGCAGGGAGGTCAGTAAGGGAAGCCAAAGCTCAGACAGAAGAACACATTGCAAAATCAGTGGGTAGAGGGACAAAACCTTTACAGGTACATAAGTGAAAAAAGAAAGACAAAGGAGGGATAGTGAGACTGAAGGGGGAGGATGGGGCCATGGAGGATGACAACAGTAAAGCTGACATATTGAACAGGTATTTCTGCTCAGTCTTTACTGAGAAAGAGGAGGTAATGGGTCTGAAGGGAGTACAAGGTGAGAATGGTGCAGAAATGGACACAAGTCCCTTTACACAAGAAAGAGTCCTGAAGGAACTGGAATAAGAGTTGATAAAGCAATGGGGCCAGATGGGGTGCACCCCAGGTCCTTAAAGAACTAAGAGAGGTGGTGGCTGAACCTCTGGCTATCCTGTTTAGCCGATCACTGGAAACAGGGAGGTACCCAAAGACTGGAGGACTGCAGATGTAGTCCCTTATACAAAAGCGGAACAAAGAGGAAGCAGGGAACTACAGACCAGTCAGCCTCACCTCGGTAGTGGGGAAGATCATGGAAGCACTACTGAAGGAGAGATTGGTGGAACATCTGGTTGTCAATGGACTACAGGACCCAAGGCAGCATGGTTTCACCAGGGGAGGTCATGTCAGACCAACCTCGTTGAATTTTTGACTGGGTGACTAGAGGGTGGATCAGGGAGGGCAGTGGACATGGCCTATCTGGACTTCAGCAAGGCCTTTGACACTGTGCCACATAGAAGACTATTACACAAACTGGGGAATATGGGTGTGGGCAGGACAGTAGTGTGGTGGGTAGGTAACTGGCTGGGTGGCAGGACACAGAGGGTGGTGGTAAATGGCTGTCACTCCACAGAGGAAGAGTGACCAGTGGGGTACCACAGGGATCAGTGCTGGGACGGTCCTATTCAACATCTTCATCAGTGACATTGCACAGGACCTAGAAGGCAGAATTTCACTGTTCGCTGATGACACAAAGCTCTGTAACAGAGTAGACACACCAGAGGGTGTAGACAGAATGAGAAGGGACCTGCAGAAACTTGAAGAATGGTCAGGGGTTTGGCAGTTGAAATTCAATGCAAAGAAGTGCAAGATAATGCATATGGGGCACAAAAACCCTGGCACAATATATCAGTTGGGGGGTGAGGATATAGCATGCACCAAGCAGGAAAGGGATCTTGGGGTTATCATCTCTGATGACCTCAAGGCAGCACGTGAAGCAAATAGGATGCTGGGATGTATAGGCAGGGGCATCACCAGCAGGAAAAGGGAGGTCATAATTCCGCTATACAAGACACTAGTGAGGCCCCACCTGGAGTACAGTGTACAGTTCTGGAGACCATACCTACGTAAGGACATAGACAGGGTAGAGAAGGTTCAGAGGAGGGTAACAAAGATGGTGCATGGATTGCATCACAAGTCCTATGAAGACAGGTTGAAGGAACTGAACATGTACTCCCTGGAGGAGAGGAGGGAGAGAGGGGATATGATAGAGACATACAAGTATCTCACAGGGAGGAACAGGGTGCAGGAATACACTATTTTTAAGTGAAAAAGATGTTCCAGGACTAGAGGGCATGGGATGAAGTTGGAGGGAGGACGATTCAGAGGAAACATGAGGAAGACTTTCTTCACAGAACGGGTGGTGGACAAGTGGAACACCCTGCCAGAGGAAATGGTGGGGGCTGAGACAATCATGGGATTTAAGAATGCATGGGATAGACATAAAGGAATTCTGGAGGTCAGGGGTAAGGGGCAACAGACTTCTAGGGAAACATAAACTGAATTTACAAGCTCAAATGGGCAGACTGGGTGGGCCATAGGCCCTTATCTGCCGACACTGTCTATGTATCTATGTAAGTATTTACATTTTGAGTTTTGCAGCATGTAGCAGTAGCAGCACAACACCTGACCTGACTCACTGCAGAAACAAGCAGGGATTTGGCCTGGCGAAGGGCACTTCTACCACATACTCTCAAGCAGCCAGGCAGTGCAGCAACTTCAATCAATGTCACACCCCCTACCACAAGTGTCCATTCCAACAAACAGAATTCAAGCAGGCCATCATCTATTTTTTTTTTTTATTGCAGACCATCTTCCCATTTTGCAGTCGGCCTCACCTAGGGCAATGGCAAGATGAGACTCTGTCACCCTCCGCTACAACACAGGCTGCCTCAGTTCATCCATTTGCTGACCAGTTCCCTCCCAGATCTGTTCCACAAACTAACCCACAGTGCAAACCTCTGTCAGCAGCAGCCTAATAATAATAATGAGCTGGGCTGGAGCTAGGGAGAAAAACAGAGCTTGATCTCGGAGGGGAAACTGAAAATATAACTCGTAGCATCACCCAACAACCATAACTTAAGACCAGGCAGGCTAGGCACAGTCACAGTCTGATACATCATTCAGAACCCAACCACTTTTTAAAATGCAGCAGTGCCAGTATGAGAGTGTGTGGTGTGTGCAAGCGAGCTGTTCCCTAACACTTTACCTACTTCTATTGGTCCTCCTTCAAGCCAGTCAGTGAGCCGCACTGCACGGGAGGGATATATATATATTTTTTTTCATTATTTCTTTTGTTAACCGGGTAAACATATGAGCCAAGGCCCTTTTTCATATGCTACCCAAGACTACAAAATAGTCACAAGATGTTATACAAAAAGATAACTTTTACATTCACGTAATACAGAAATACAAATACATGACATATAAGACAAACAATATAACAAAAATTATTTAAAATAGCAGTGACACTGCAAGCTACTCAATAAATGATGCTTCAGTTTCTTTTTGAATAAATTATGACTATTCATAGTTCTCAATTCAATTGGAAGATCATTGTAGTATTTTGGTGCTTGGATAGAAAAAGCTTGAGCACCCATTTTAGTTTTAGTGACTTTCAAATTTAAACAAGAAAGAAAATGCAATCTCAAGTTTCTCGAAGCTTCCCTTACAGATATCAGAGAATACAAGGGAGAGAGACTTTTGGCCTCAATACATCATCCATTTTACAACAAAGAGAGTAAATGGAACTCAAGTTAGGTGGTAGAAACTTGATATAAAGTACAATGATGTGTACTATAAACAATCTACAAATACTATGAAAAGTCATTGTTAAGTTATTTACCACATGTTTAGACAAACTAGTAAACAAAAATGAATTATAATTTAGTTGAGAAAGTAATAAACTTTGGGTTATATGTTTCCAGGCTTGTAAAGTTAACACATTCTATAGTCTGAATAAAACCCCTAATTTTTGATTTACTGATTTTGTTCATCAATATACGATTTGAAAATGTTAAATTTGAGTCCAAATTCATTCCCAAATATCTAAAACATTGCAATTGCTCCAAATTAGTTCCATTTTTACCAAAAATATTCAGTTTCCATAATTTAACCAACTTTTGTTTAGAGGTAAATATCATACTCTTGGTTTTTGAAATATTCAATGATAATTTTAAGTCCAACAAACAATTTTCTAGACTCTGAAAATCTACAGTAATTTCTTGGGCAATTTTATCTAATGAATTAAAGCTATTATATAATATTATCTCATCAGCATATAAGATTGTCTTAGCCTTAAGAATTTTACTTGGTATAATATCCACAAATATGGAAAACAATAGGGGTCCCAAGATTGACCCTTGAGGTACACCATTTTCTAAAACTCTACTCTTTGACACTGAACCCTCGTAAAGAACTTGTAGTTCCCTACCTGATAAATAACTCTCCACCCATTCTAATGACAATCTGGATAATCCCTTGGCAGCTAGGCTCCTGAGCAGCAGGCGATGGTCAGCAAGGTCAAATGCCTTGACAGATCCACAAAAACAGCACCAGTGAGCTCACCCCTCTCCATAACCTCTCTGATGTGGTTTGTGAACCTGGCCAAGGCAGTTCCTATACTATGAAATTTCCTAAAGCCATGCTGCTCAGGAGCCTGAAGCCCAGTCAATTGTAAGTAATCACTAATTTGTACCTCTGTTATCTTTTCTAAGATTTTACCTAAAGGATGGAGAAGAGAAATAGGGCGGTAATTCCCCAAATCTTTACTATTTCTCTCCTTAAAAATTGGTCTTATTACGTTTTTTTTTCCATTGTTGTGGAGAGATTCCTATTTCTAAGGACAAATTAAATATTTTTGTCAAAGGCTTATAAATGTATGAAGATATTAACTTCAAAAACCTTGGCTGAATATCATCAATTCCAACATTTTTTAAAGGAATTTTCTTCAAAATTGTCAGTACCTGATTAGGCTTTATTTCTTTAAAATGAAATATTAAATCATTTTGAGATGCCATAACTGTGTTCTTTAAGTCCTGATCATCCTTATTTATACTACATTTACCCATATCCAAAAATTGTTGTAAAAAGGCTGTACTTATTTCTTGTGGATCTTTTATTATAACTCCTTCAACAAGGAACTCACCTGATTGTACATCTATGGGAGGAGACACCAAAGATGTGATTGAAGACCAGAATTTTTTTTTGGATTTGACAAATTTAAATCTTGTTGTTTTGTGTAATAATCAGATTTATATAACCTTAATTTTATCTTACATTCATTTCTTAATTTCCGATAGCTTTGAAAATCACTTAATATTTTTACTCAAGCAAAATTGTTTCCATGCTTGATCTCTTTGTTTCATCAATTTAAACATCCCTGGAGTAATCTATTTATTCACTGTTCCCCTTACTCTCCTTGTTAGTATTGGACAGAATTGATTTTGTAACTCCAAAATTTGTGTTGTAAAGTAATCTATTTATCAAAAAAATGGATGCCAGCACAAGTTACAACCACTTCTTACAAACCGCAAACATTGTCAATTTCTCTTATGTTATGCTGTAAGAGAGGACAGCTTTTTATGGAAGCAGGGTACATTTAAAATAAAATGAAGCACTTTATAGCACTCTAAAGAAAGTTTTTCTTGCTTCCTTTGTTCATCCCGGACGGTGAAATTGACAACCTTTGTGGTTTGTAAGAAGTGGTTGTAACTTGTGCTGGCATCTGTTTTTTTTTTTTTTTAAACTTTATGTTTATGATTATGTATTACAAACATACAGTTATTACTTCACAGTAAAGGATATACATTCTGGATAGCATATGAGGTCGCCACTCCTCTCAATATCTTTGTTTGACTATCCTTACTATTTAGATACATCTTTGGAGGGTAAACCATTAAACACGCATGACTTTTGAATATGTTAGTGCTGTATACTAGAGTCCAAGAACAGCATGTAAATAGTCCAGGTCCATGTCAAAATAAATTTTCAAAAGATAATCCCCCTTCCTCCAAGGGAAGAGAAAGTTTAACATGCTTATCATTGACTGAGTTACTTCTATGTAACTATTCCTCATTACAGCATTAGGAAGGGAACATCCTTCTAAGCTTCATTTTAAACTTCCAGAACAAGCAGAAACTATATTAAAATAATCATTTTATATCCAAAAGCCGGAATTTAAACCCCATAAAACGATAATCTGCCTGAGGGCACAGATGGGTAGTCATCCCAGAAACCGAGGTGAACTGAACTTTTAAGTTGCTAAACAGTGCTCACCTACCTGGGATCAGACCAAATACCCTCCGCTCCCTTACCGTGCAGGCCTATAAATCAAATCTCTACCATTAAACATTCCCCTTCCTCAGAATTCATCCTCTTCAGATTCGAGATCCTTTTCCTCACCCCTTTGTCTACGAGCTGGAACATTTTTCTGGGACCATTTGAGAGCATCTGTTGGATCATTAAAAATGTAGATCTTTCCTTTATGGACAATCCGAAGCCTCGCAGGGAACAAAACACCGTGTGGGATCCCTGCCTCCCTCAAAATTGCTTTCACTCCATCGAAACTCCTCTTCTTCTGCCGCGTAGCGTAACTCAAGTCCGGATAAAGGCGGATAAAGGCGGACCTCTCGTCCATCCTGGAGCAACTTGCCTTTTTTCCTCGCAAGGGCAAGAAGATAGTCCCTTGTTCCAACCCCATCCAAGACAACTGTGATAGTGCGAGGGGTCTCTTCGTTGTCTCTTCGGCCATGAGGCGTCACCCGATAAGCTTTCTGAATAGGGATCGGTTTAAGCCTCCTTGTCTCACCCAACTGTTGCTGGAACCATTCCGAAAGGAATAAAGGCAAATGATCCCCTTCGCAATTCTCTGGCATCCCCACTAGCTGTACATTTGATGCCCGAGCTTGGTTTTCCAACATTTCTATCCGTGACCTAAGGTGGGTGTTTTCCTTTAACAGGTTTGCCGCCATACCCATTGCAGTATCCGACCTCTTAGTAGAGCCGGCAGTTGCTATCTTGATCGAGTCGATAGTTGATTCCAGACAGACAACCCGATTAGTCAGGGTGTCAAATTTTTCTGATAGCCCTGCTACAGATTGAATGAGTTGGGATATTTTGGCTCCTAGAGACTGCAGCGTTTCTTCACCGGAATCCTCAAGTACTGGGTTGCTTGATGTCGGCCTCATATTAGGCCCTCCGGAAGTTCCTTTACTTTTTGCTCCGTCTGTCAGTGTGCGATCTTTACGGGGATTCCCCATTTTTGTTTCGGAAGGATTCCGACACAGTTTTTAACAATTTCAATAAAACTTTTATACTTGTGAATCGTTTATTTCTGCAAATTTCCGTGTCTCTGGTTCCCTCCTCTAAGCTGAAGCCTCCGTCTTGTTCGGGCTCCACAGTGCCCCCTGCATCTGTTTTTTTGATATTTACTTGTCATCGCCAAGCACAGTTCCTGGGTGCAGGCCTAAATCTCATTCATAAAGTAATCTACTGCAGACTCTATGCAAGGTATTACATCCAAGTAAGACAAATCAACATCTCTTAAATCAGACTTTAATCCATCATCTAAATCTTCGGGATACTTTGTATAGGTAATCAAAAGAGGGAGAGGCTTTATTTTCTTTGATTTACAAGTACAGTATATTGCCAGGTGGCCACTGATTAACATGTGGTAAGACTCCAATCTTGATAATTTTAGTATGATTATTAAGTCAAAATCCAGTCCAAAATTGAATGATTATTTGTCTTCAGGTTCATGCGTGTAAAAGTTTGTAATAACTGACACAAACCTGCATTCATCAACAAGGACTCCATATTACAAGCATCACAGGAGTGCATGAGCTCTGCTTCTAGCCTTCTCCAGCAGCTGAGCAGCGGTGGAACTAAAAAAAAGTTTATATTGAAGACTATGTCTGTGATCGCCTAAGCTCCAAATAGCGCATCAAGTGGTTCACTAAAACCCTGACTGCCCGTTTGTAATGGCACACACCACTAGCTGCTCCTTCCCGTGTCATTACAGGATTCTCTTTATCCATTCAGACTGTGGCCAATTAACACACGCTACCACAGTTGCAGAAACTAATCAGAGGGGCAGAATGAACTGCAGGCTCATGCACTGGCAAGTCACACGGGGGGGGGGGTTACAGGGAGCGAGTCAATGACCTGTGAATTAAAAACAAAATGCTTGTAAAATGCAGCAATGAGAGTAATAATAATAGTGTATAAAAAAAAAAGCCAGAAAAAATCACTTGTCCAGGGACTGCAGATGGAAGATCAAATGTCTGCCCGACAGTGAAACTGGGTCCGCTTTGGACATCTGGCAATGTAATTTGCACACCCCTGCCCCCCCCCCCGTAACATTGGCCTACCCTGGCTCGCCCTCCCATCCATCCCGTCTACGTTCTACACCTTCTTGCCTGCCATGCCCCCCGATCCAAACCCTCCACCCCATTTACTGCACCCTCCCCCTTGTACGCCTGTTCTTCCTCCTTATAGATCACATCTATAATCGACTCTTCCCTCTCCCCTTTTTCTACCCCCATATCTGTCCCTTCCACATTCCTTTGACCCTGGTTCAAGCTCTAAATTCTCCATACTGTATCACCATATATCTTTTTATATTAGGTTTTATTTGTGTTCGGTGCACCTGATATGTATATTTTTTCACTTTTATGAAAAATTGTGCCCTACTCAAAACTAGCTGTTCCAAACATATACTACTGACAGTGCTACCTGCTGATACTTTGTATATACTGTATTATTGTATCTCATTTCAGAAGAAGACAGAAGGGGAAGGAAACATATTCAATTCAGTGCTTTACATTAACTGGTAATTGCTATTTTTCTTTTAAACTTAGATTGTGGACTTTTTAGTGACACTGTAATTTCTTTGCTGTCTTTACTTAGAATTGTTTTTGGGCTGTTGAAAATTTAAAACGTAGTGGTGGTGTATTTCTTTGCTGTCTTTAATTACTTCAAATTTTCACCCCCCCTTCCCCCAACTCTTAATTATATGCCCTGTTAAATCTGATTGACAGGAGCTAAACACAGGGGATAGCAAGGGGTGTGGAGTAGGAGGGGCATAAGGGGGAAGAAGCCCACCCTCAGCACAAGTGTTTTGACTCATTTATTTATTTATTGGTTTATTTTCTTTTTTTTTTTTAAAAGAAAAGTATCTGAGGATCAGTGGCAGGATTTTTAGGACAGTAAATTAATAAAAAGAGAACTAGGAGAGCTTCAGTAACAGACAAGTAGTGGAATAGCAGTATAATTGCAGTATAATGTGGGGAGTGATGCAATGCAGTGGCTGTGGGGCAGCCATATTCAGGCAGACCTTCTGGACACTGAGGTGCTGCCCTATCTGCATGCATCTCTCTGGACTGCGGGATGAGGTAGCCAGACTCGGAGCAGAAGTAAACTGGGTCAGGAGTACCATCACCCCTATCCAGAGACCACCCAGTCCAATGCCGCTGCCTCAGAGAATACCGAGAATGAGGAGCACTTGGATGACAGTGGGCTCAGGGAGGTTTAGAGCAGTCAGGCAGAGGCACATCCCAGATTCTATTCCACTCAAGAACTCATATGCCACACTGGAAAATGGGGACAACCAAACAGAGGTACCCAGAGAAGTGGAAGGAAAGGATGTGGAGGTTAGCCAAGGAGGTGACCTCAGCGGGGAGAGCAGTGGACCCAGAGGAGGAGGAAGCGAATCCTGGTGGGGGACTCCATCATAAGAGGGATCCAGCTAGGAACACAGGAGGGGGAGGACAGGGAGGTGAGGTGCATACCAGGTGCCACAGCATGGAGGTATGGAAGGAAGATCCTGGGGATCACTGGGAAGGCAAGACGGGAGGGCGAGTTGGATGTCATTATCCACCTAGGTACTAATGACCTGGCAAATGGGGAGCCAAAGGAAGTTCAGGAAGAGTTTAGGAAGTGGGGAGGGGTCTCAAGCAAGTAGCTACTTCTGTCACTTTCTCAGAAGTACTACCTCACGAGAGCAAGGAAACATAGGGTGCATGCACCAGGAACTTTAACTCATGGTTGAAGAACTGGTGCTGTGAGGAAGGGTTTGGATTCATTGGTGACTGGGGACCCACCTGGAGGGATGGAGGTTTGTTCAAGCCTGACGGCCTGCATCCATCCTGGAGAGAATCAAGCACTCAATGATAAGTTTAAATGCTACATTGACAAGCATTTAAACTAGCAAAGGGTGGCAGGCCAGCAAGGAGGTACCTACTTGCTCACCCCCACAGCTAGCAGTGGAACCAGTGAACCAGAGGAGTGGCTAGCTCTACAAAGCAGTGTGCAAAAGATGGAGATTAGCGCCCAAGAGGTGGATAGGCAGAAAAGGGGCAAAATTCAGCAGAAGGGCAGACAGCAAGGAGAACCAGGGATAAAGGACAACCAAGGAAGGGGCTGGAGTAGAACAGCGAAACAGTCTAGGGAGGTCAAATCATGGAAAGCCATGTGTGCCAATGCCAGGAGCCTTGGCAACAAGATGGAGGATCTGGAGGCTGTCATGGTGCAGTCAGACCTGGACATTGTGGCCATCACTGAAACCTGGTGTAATGATAACCACGACTGAGAGATGGCCATACCTGGCTACAACATATTCAAAAGAGATGGGGCAGGTAGGAAGGGAAGAGGAGTGGCACTGTATGTGAAAAATGACATAAGGGCCACAGAGATCCAGGAGGAACAAAATGGGGGAGAGGTACTGTGGGTTAAGCTGGAAAGGAAAATGGGGCCAGCCATCCGCACAGGTGTGGTCTATAGACCACCAGCCCAGGAGGAAGAAACA
This sequence comes from Neoceratodus forsteri, assembly GCA_016271365.2. Classification (NCBI taxonomy): domain Eukaryota; kingdom Metazoa; phylum Chordata; order Ceratodontiformes; family Ceratodontidae; genus Neoceratodus; species Neoceratodus forsteri. The sequence goes on along the minus strand of CM028129.1, from coordinate 1,009,443,183 downwards.
GATAGGGAGCTGATGCTAGCCATCCAAAGGATGGCAGACAAGGGTGAGGTAGTACTGGTTGGAGACTTCAATATTCCAGACGTGGATTGGAGCATCTCAGCAGCAGCATCAACTAGGAGCAAATTTATCCTGGACTTCCTTCAGGGTGCCTTCCTCAAGCAACTGGTCATGGAACCAACTCAGCAGAAGGCAATACTGAACCTTGTGCTCACAAACAGGGACAGTGTGATGGGGGTAAAAGTGGGGGAGCACCTGGGGAACAGTGACCACCAGTCATTGTGGTTTGAAATCACAGAAAGAGCAGAACCAAACCACACAAAAACACGTATCCTGGATTTTAATGGGGCAGACTTTGGGAAAATGGGGAGATGCTTGAAAGAGGCATTAAGGGGAATGGGGCAGGGATTGGGGGTTGAGGAACAGTGGGCAGTATTTAAAATGGGGATTACAAGAGCAACAGAATTATGCATTAAGCAGGTTAGCAAAAGGAAAAGGAAGAGACCATTATGGTTTTCCAAAGAGGTAGCAAAGAAAGTGAAAGCCAAAAAGATTGCATTCAGGCAATACAAAGACATAGGCAGAAGGGGATAGGGAGAAGTACCAGGAGAAGCAAAGGGAGGCAGGGAGGTCAGTAAGGGAAGCCAAAGCTCAGACAGAAGAACACATTGCAAAATCAGTGGGTAGAGGGGTCAACACCTTTTACAGGTACATAAGTGAAAAAAGAATGGCAAAGGGAGGGATAGTGAGACTGAAGGGGGAGGATGGTGGCTGCGTGGAGGATGACAACAGTAAAGCTGACATATTGATCAGGTATTTCTGCTCAGTCTTTACTGAGGAAGAAGAGAGGAGGGTAATGGGTCTGAAGGGAGTACAAGTGGTGAGAATGGTGCAGAAATGGACACAAGTCCCTTTACACGAGAAAGGGTCCTGAAGGAACTGGAAGTAATAAGAGTTGATAAAGCAATGGGGCCAGATGGGATGCACCCCAGGGTCCTTAAAGAACTAAGAGAGGTGGTGGCTGAACCTCTGGCTATCTTGTTTAGCCGATCAATGGAAACAGGAGGTACCAAAGACTGGAGGACAGCAGATGTAGTCCCTTATACAAAAGTGGGAACAAAGAGGCGGGAACTACAGACCAGTCAGCCTCACCTCAGTAGTGGGAAGATCATGGAAGCACTACTGAAGGAGAGATTGGTGGAACATCTGGTTGTCAGTGGACTACAGGACCCAAGGCAGCATGGTTTCAGCAGGAGAGGTCATGTCAGACCAACCTCGTTGAATTTTTGACTGGGTGACTAGGGAGGTGGATCAGGGAGGGCAGTGGACATGGCCTATCTGGACTTCAGCAAGGCCTTTGACACTGTGCCACATAGAAGACTATTACACAAACTGGGGAATATGGGTGTGGGCAGGACAGTAGTGTGGTGGGTAGGTAACTGGCTGGGCGGCAGGACACAGAGGATGGTGGTAAATGGCTGTCACTCCACAGAGGGAAGAGTGGCCAGTGGGGTACCACAGGGATCAGTGCTGGAACCGGTCCTATTCAACATCTTCATCAGTGACATTGCGCAGGAGCTAGAAGGCAGAATTTTATTGTTCGCTGATGACACAAAGCTCTGTAACAGAGTAGACGCACCAGAGGGTGTAGACAGAATGAGAAGGGACCTGCAGAAACTTGAAGAGTGGTCAGGGGTTTGGCAGTTGAAATTCAATGCAAAAAGTGCAAGATAATGCATATGGGGCACAAAAACCCTGGCACAATATATCAGTTGGGGTGAGGATATAGCATACACCAAGCAGGAAAGGGATCTTGGGGTTATCATCTCTGATGACCCCAAGGTAGGGAAACAGTGTGACAAGGCAGCAGGTAAAGCAAATAGGATGCTGGGATGCATAGGCAGGGGCGTCACCAGCAGGAAAAGGGAGGTCATAATTCCACTATACAAGACACTAATGAGGCCCCACCTGGAGTACAGTGTATAGTTCTGGAGACCTTACCTATGTAAGGACATAGACAGGGTAGAGAAGGTTCAGAGGAGGGCAACAAAGATGGTACATGGATTGCATCACAAGTCCTATGAGGACAGGTTGAAGGAACTGAATATGTACTCCCTGGAGGAGAGGAGGGAGAGAGGAGGGAGAGAGGGGATATGATAGAGACATACAAGTATCTTACAGGGAGGAACAGGGTGCAGGAATACACTATTTTTAATCGAAAAAGATGTTCCAGGACTAGAGGGCATGGGATGAAGTTGGAGGAGGGTGATTCAGAGGAAACATGAGGAAGAATTTCTTCACAGAACGGGTGGTGAACAAGTGGAACACCCCGCCAGAGGAAGTGGTGGGGGCTGAAACAATCATGGGATTTAAGAATGCATGGGATAGACATAAAGGAATTCTGGAGGTCAGGTGTAAGGGGCAACAGACTTCTAGGAAAACATAAACTGAACTTACAAGCTCAAATGGGCAGACTGGGTGGGCCATAGGCCGTTATCTGCCGACACTGTCTATGTATCTATGTGCTTTATTTGTATTATTACTATTTTCTTGTGTGTTGCATCCCATGTATATTGTCCCTTGTTCCTTGTTAACAAACCCAGGTCCACCTCGAAAATGAGCTTGCTCAACGGTGATCGCCTGGTTAAATAAAGACTTAGATTGATTACCCTTCCCCCTACTACTCCCGCTCACTCAGCTTGCTCTGATTTCTGGACCCTGCCTCTTGTCCCCCCTTCCCATCCCTAACCGCCCCTGTTGTCTTAGCTGCATCCCCCCAGCACTCCCCTCATCCACTAGTAGACGTAAAGGGTTGAAACTATGCGAGTCAGGTAGGCTCATATTAGAAATCTCAAGATTAGGCAGTATTTACCTGTATGGACCATTCCAGTCTGACATCAGATCTCCTTTTCATCCAAATTTTCTGGCATTTTTCTTTAGCACGAGATCCCCAAACTTAAAGTTGAAACACTTGTACCCTTTGCTCTTTTTTTTTTATGTATCTTTTTACCTTTCACTTGATCCTACTCAGTGTTGTCAAGAACCTGATATAAAATAAACGTATATTGCTAAAATTAATAATTACACACATTAATTAATACGTGTAAGTATCTGTAGACCTGTGATTAAATCCCACTGCAGCCTTAGTTTATACTGTGTGATCATGAGCAAATCATTTCATTGTCAGTCTCCCGGTAAATCAACTGACATGCAAGGAAAACACAATGGCGTACTATCTCATTCTCATTTGGTTATTGTTTCAGCGAGATAACTATTAACAAGCAAGTAGATTTAATACACATCTAAAAATAAATGATGACTAAAGAAATACATTATGAATAAACTATATTATGCGGCAATTTAGTTTACATTCACAAACTATCAGCACTCGCATATCCATCATTGCGTTATAGATTAATTTATCAAAAAAAATTATTGATTATATATCCATACCTTGCTAGTGGTCTGCGAAGCTAACTGAGTTAAGTCTGTAACAAAATCATCTACATTATTTACATCAACCTCTAATTCCATTTTTTCATCATCCTCATGAGATGTAGTGTTCTAATAAACATATATGGAACAGATTTTAGCAGTTCATAATTTACAGTGTTGAAAATTGAATCTTAACTATATACAGTGTTATATCAATGGCATATATAACTAATACAAAGGCAATGATAACATAATTTTCCAAATAGTATTGCATTTTTTTTTTATGAATAAATACAACCGGTAAGAAGAAAAAAGTACATACTGGGCCAGATATTCAGACTGCGCCAGGCAATGGCACAAGTGGATGTGCAGCGCAACTTAAATGCACAGGGGCCGGGACAGGGAGATATTCAAAGGTGATGTGCCATAGAAACATAGAATTTGATGGCAGATAAGAACCGCTTGGCCCACCCAGTCTGCCCATTTCCCTACCTGATGGATAAGCTGCAGATCCTAGTTAACCAGCAGCCTACTTCTTCCTACCCCCACCCCCTAGAATTGCCTTATGACTGTCCCATGCATGCTTGAATTCCACCACTGTTTTTGACTCCACAACCTCCTCTGGAAGGCTGTTCCATACATCCACAACCCTCTCTGTGAAAAAATACTTCCTTAAATTACCTCTGAGCCGCCCCCCTTCTATTTTCAAATTGTGTTAATCATGGCACAGCACCTTTGAAAATGGCCCATAATGTGCATGGCGCATTCCCCAGACAGGGAGGACTGGGAATGCTCCAGTACAACTATAGTTGCACTGTGTGCATCACCCTCAATATTCAGACTTGGGCATGCAAATGGGGCCATAATGTATGCAAGGCACAAATGGGGCCATTTGCATGTCATTATGTCCCCATTTGTATGAGCTGCGCAGGGCAGCCTGGCGATGTGCGAACTAAGGGGGTCCTGGGGCACCCAGCGCTCTGTAACCGCGATTGCGGTAAATCTGGATAAATGGCAATCCCTGGTAGTCCAGTGGTACCCCTTCCCATAGCGGTGATCGCAGAAAGTATTAAAGAAAGCATAATGCCCTGGTAGTCCAGTGGGAGCCCCCTTCCCATAGCTCAATCAAGTGCAGTGGTGAAGGATAGACATGCCCTGGCAGTCTAGTGGTCTCTCCCCACCACTCCGATCCCCATAAACTACCATGTAAGCAATTCCCTGGTGGTCTAGTGGTGCCCCCACCCCTCCCATAGCTTCAATCAGCTGTAATGACATATTATAAAAGCCCTGGTGGTCTAGTGGTTCCCCTCGCTCCTCCTGTAGCCCCGATCACAGGTACAACGATGCACATATAATCCCTGGTGATGTTGAAGAGTGCAGCTAGTGGAGGTGCCAGCTCCCTTGGATGAAGCTCGTCCGGCCTTGGTGCCTTCTCAATCTTTAGTGACCGGAGGGCCACCCTCACCCTGTGCACTGTGATTATGCCCTCCCCCCATTTGCCTGTCCTTCCTGTGGTTCCCCCCCCCCCCATTTCGACTCGTCCTCCATCTGAGCCTTTTCCGGTCCACCAAACTCCATGTGACCTACCTTATTTGCAGTCTCACCATCCCTCCCTTCAGGAAGTGTGGACCACCCTCCTCTCCCGGTAAAGACTGAGGCGAAGGCCTGCCCACTCCCACCCTGCTTTCGCTTTGTGCTGTCCCATCAGCTGTGCCTCCCACAGTCCCCGATTCCTTCTCTGTACTCTGTCTCTCTCCCCCCCCCCCGGGGTCCTGGTCACTTGTTCCCCATGCCCCCCCCTGCAGTTTGGCCTCCTCCTTTTACCCTCCTGCTCTGCTTTCCAGATCAACCCCCCCAGGCCTGTTCCCCACCCCTCCTCTTCCTCCCCTTCCGGCGCAGCAGGGCAAAGCAATTTGTAGTGGGATACCTGCTCCCAGGGTGCCCCGTCCTCCCCTCGTGGAACCCCTCTGGGCATCCCCATCCCCGGTGTGATTCCTGGACGATATTTTTTTGTTTTCCACACTCCAAGCCTCTGTGTGTCCCTAGTCCACCCACCCCCGCCCCCCTCCCTAGGGCCAGGCCATCCTGTCTCCTTAAGTTAACATATGTTTCTCCTCTTCCCTCTTCATCTGCATCCCTCCGCCTTCCCCGCCACATGCCCTCCAGCTGTTTCCTGATCCCCCTCAACCTCCTCCCTGAGACGTGCCAACTGATAGCACACCGGGCATCCTATGAACCTCCATACCCAATCTAGTACCATGGCCACACCCAACTACTCTACTAAAGATGCCCACCCTTGCAAAGTGTGGGCCCACCAAGGGAGAGTAATCCAGTAAAGGTAGATTTTTCCCCCTAATCCTGGTTAAAGCAGATCTCATCTTAGCAGCGCCCAGCAGTTTTTTTTTCAAACCAACTTAATATTAATAATTCAAACATTTTGTTTAGTTGATTCGTATTTGTAATGAGAGAACTGAAGTTATGTAAATAACATTAACTGATAACTGTACCTATAAAATAGTGAAGCTAATGAACGGGCAACACTTTTCACATCCTTCCGTGGGATAGCAAGTGTTTCCACCCACTTGGTGAAGTAATCAGTAATTTGTTAATATGTACTGATTTCCAGATGGCAGTAATGGAAAATGGACCTGTGAATGAAGGATCAATTTGATTAAGGTTATAGACACTGAGTTTACCACATCCCCCATCCCACCAAATGGCATCGGGGTATGCCACGTGGTCATCCTATCTGACTCTGCCTTGAGATTCATACACTGTTCAATGTCAGCTTGTTTACACATGGAATGGAGTGTGAGTTAGGAAAGCTAAAACACACGAAGAGGTGTGGGTTATCGCCTGATAAGAGAATGCCCAGAGGTGTACTGATGCACGAGATGCTAACCCACACCTCATCGTTTGTTAGGATAACCAGCTAACCACTTTTTCTACCACAACAATAAACAATTTAAAAATGTATACCTTTTTACATGCTAACATACTAAAATGTCAACAGAGTAGGCCTTATGGTCTTTCATGTCTGCACGATAGTTGGCTCCCATACTGGGTGCCGATTCTGCTGTCCCACCCAATAATAAAACTCCACAAGGTTTGTCTGACACGATCCTCCCGGGCTATCAGACAATCAGCACCCATAGATTTCTTAGGCTATTTCCTAATACATAATATGTGTGTGTGTGTGTGTGTGTATGTATATATGTGTGTGTGTCTATATGTGTATATATTATATAAGTAAAGTAAGTAAGTAAAAATTTATTTTTAAGCGCTTTTCAAAACCAAAGCGCTGTACAAATGGATAGGCAATTAAAATTTACAAACATATAACATCAACAACAATAATAACAATACAATCACAATAAAATCACTCTCCATATGCTTTTAAGAATAAATAAGTTTTTAATTCTGACTTAAAACTCTCGACGGTCAGGCAGCTTTTCGTATCCGACGAGGTAGAGAATTCCACAGGGTGGGGGCAGCATAGGAAAATGCCCGTGCCCCAGATGTTTTTAAACGAACCCTGGGAATCTCTAGCAATCCCTCGTCAGTGGATCGGAGTGAGCAAGAAGGACAGTAGGGAATAAGGAGATCTTGAAGATACTGCGGTCTCTGTTCGTGTAGGGCTTTGTAGGTCAGTAACCCGACCCTGAAGGTGATCCGCCACTGAACTGGCAGCCAGTGCAGTTCGCGCAGCACAGGCGTGATATGACTTCTCATAGATGTCCTAGTCAGAAGCCTGGCTGCTGCATTCTGCACCAGCTGCAAGCAGCGGATATCACCCTCCGGTAGCCCTAGGTACAGGGCATTGCAGTAATCAAGGTGAGAAGTAACAAAGGCATGGACCAATGTTGGAAGGTCAGCCGGAGGAACTAGGTGTTTTACCCAAGCAATATTCCTAAGATGGTAAAAAGGAGGATTTGACAGCAGATGACACCTGTGATTTCAGGGTCAAACTGTCGTCAATAATAACGCCCAGGTTACGCACCCGGTCTGAAGTTGGGAGCTGGGCACCATCGATCCATATGCCCGAAGGAAGCCCAGCCCTACAACCCGCCTCAAGGCGACCTGGGTCCACCACCAACACCTCAGTCTTATCCGGGTTTAACCTTAGCCAGCTGGCACTCATCCAATCCTTGATCTCAGATAGACAGCTGTTAAGTATAGAGACTGCATCTTCCTGTCCGGGACTAAAGGACAGATACAGCTGAGTGTCATCTGCACAGCAGTGAAAACCCAAGCTGTATCGCCTAATAATGTCTCCCAATGGCAGCATATAGACAGCAAACAACATGGGTGCCAAAATGGAACCCTGCGGAACCCCACAGGCAGGAGAACGGTATCAGAGGAATAAATTCCGGTGACGACCCTCTGTCTCCGCCCCGTGAGGAAAGATCGAAACCATTGCAGAACTGTACCAGACAGTCCGTAATAGAGCCGCAGGTGTTCCAGGAGCACACCATGGTCCACAGTATCAAATGCTGCAGAGAGATCAAGAAGGACTAGAATATCGAGCCTTCGATCTCTGCTATCAGGAGATCATTTAGAACCGGACAAGGGCAGTCTCAGTACTATGTCTTTTCCTAAATCCTGATTGAAGAGTATCATAGATATTGTGATTTGTAAGGTGGTCATCCAGTTGTAGTGCAACCACCTTTTCAATAACCTTACCCAGAAAGGGCAGGTTAGAGACAGGTCTGTAGTTGGCTGGACAGTTCGGATTCAGTGAAGATTTTTTCAGGAGTGGTCAAACGACCGCCTCCTTTAGGGGATTGGGGAAGATCCCCTGCTCCAGAGATTTCCAAACAATTTCAGCAATGATTGGACAGATAGTATCTACGCAACCTAGTAATAGTGGCGTAGGGCCCGGATACAAACTGCAGCTGGTTGGACGTACAGTCTGGACAATCCTCACAATATCCATGAATTCCGGCTTACCAAAGTCAAACCAGGTGACACAGGTGTTTGTTTCCCCTTGCCGATCACTGCAAACCCTTAAAGAGTGAGCCTGGCCAATATCCAACCTAATGCTGGCAATCTTATCTGTGAAAAACCGAGCAAGCTCATCACACTTTATTTGTGAAAAATCTCTTCCAGACTGTAGACAGAGTGGATTGCACAGTTTGTCGACAGTCCGAAAGAGTTGAGCTGGTCGGTTCTGCGCAGCAGCAATCTCCCTGGACAGGAATTCTGCCTTCTTACGGGTTATTGCCGATTGATAAATACCATAATGATACATCAACCTAAGTCTGTCAGCATCCAGGCAAGATTTCCACCAGGCCCTCTCTAGCCTTCGCCCCACTCTCCTCAGTTCCTTCAAAGACTCATCAAACCATGGAATCTTTGGGCGCTGAGTGAGTGGGTGAACACGAACAGGAGCAATTTGGTCCAAGGCCTCGCTCACCACCTTATTATAGACAAGAACAAGGTCCCCTGGACCCATGCTCTCACCCGAAATACCCGATAGGTCCAGTACCGCTAGTAGGCCCTCTGGGTTAACTCCCCTTAAAGGGCGATACTGGACCATCTCCGTAGAGGCAGGCCTATTAGGGGGTGCCCCAAAGCTGAATCTTATGGTGTGATGGTCTGTCCACACATTCGGTTCCACCCCCAGATGTGTGACATCCAAGTCCAGTAGGAACACCAGATCCAATGAGTGACCCCCTATATGGGTAGCAGAGGTAACTACCTGTGACAGGCCCAACTTAGACATAAGTTGGAGGAAGTTCTTTCAAAGTCGAGAGTTCATCGTTGATCCAGGCATTGAAGTCACCCAGTATTAACCATCTGGGTGACTCAATGCCATGTCAACGATGAAGTCGCTGAACTCCTCAGGGAATTCTCCACCATCACCGGGTGGATGGTAGATGAGGAGAATCCTAAACTCTGCACCTGCTGCCAGGATACACTCAAAAGATCTGGTGTTACCCACTGGCACCTCCACAAGACTCAGATCTGTTCTAAAAAAGATGGCTACTCCCCCGCCCCTACGATCCAATCTCGGACGGTGCATCATCGAGAACCCAGCCGGAGCAGCAGAGTCTAATATAGGACCTGCGTTCTCATCCAGCCAGGTCTCAGTGATACATGCCAGGTTAGATGTTGCAACAAGATCTGCAATAATTGCAGTTTTGTTCCTAATGGACCTGGCATTACATAACACCGCCCAGATTGGATGGGTTTTCGGAGAGGAGCACAGTACCTGCCCACAATCTGTGGAGCCCTTGGGTATGGGAATCAGGCAAGGAGGACCCCTCTCCTGATCCCATTTCACCCCAGGGCGTCTCCTCATCCCAACTATCCTATCTGCCCCTCCTCCAGTCTCCCACTCTGTCCAGCCCAACCATCCCTTAAATGCCTTCTCACTATCCCCGCTGCATGACACTTATTAGAAACGTCAGTAGGCAAGCGGGGACAGTGAAAAGGACGGAGGCCCCGGAGCAGAGCGGGAGAATAGCGCCTGACCATCGTAGACCCCATCAAACACATCTTAACAACCAATATCTAACAAACTATCTCAACTTAGGACAAAACTATCTTAATTAAGCAGATAATATTATACTAACCAAACAAAGCCTATAATAAAATAAAATAAAACAAATAATAAAATTATATTAAAATCACCATTAATCCAGTAACAAAATATAGACTCAAATAATATCATAAAGTCTGTGAAAGCATAAAAAGGTGGATAATGAGTCTAAGAACCAGTTAGTATAAATTTTTGCTCAGCAAAAGTTCTCACTATAGTGTAATAGTGGATGTAAGCAGTCACGATCTTTCAAAACCCCAAACTGTCACTGCTAATTGAGATAGGGCATATTCAGGGTCGAAGCACAGAAACTAAAATCATCAAGTGTTCAAATTTAGGAACTCCAGGCTCTCTAAAACCCAGATGATCAGAGTCGGGCTGTCTTGTGGGCAGGATGGAACTTAAACAGTTCTAGTCCGGAGGAAAAGGTATCACAGCAATCGTGTGATGGAGAATAGCCATCCCAGAGTGGACTACTGATCCAAGCCGGACCCTCAGCGATGACCCGGAATGGTGTGTCCGCCACCGTAGATCTGCAGGTTCCAGGAGACTTCCAGCAACTCACACCCGCCCACCAGCAGTTCGAGGCCAGAGTCACCCGCCTCGGGCCCAGCCAGCACTAACCACCCCAGGCAACTATCCCGCAACACACCTCCAAGCCAAGACCACCACAAAAGCCACAAAATCCAGAAGAACAAATCCTCTTCAAATCTCCTTGCAATCAGGCAGCAGAGACCGGGGGGCCAGCACAATCACACTCTCCTCCCAAAACTCCACCAGCCTCAACACCCCGATGTGTCATACAGTTCAATTCCACAGTATTCCAAAAGGTCTCCCCTGACAATCCAACAGTTCCAACTCAGTAACTTGTCAGAGGCTCAAATAATATGTATATGTGTATATATAAAATATATATGTAATAGTAGTTATCATGAATTACCAACTAGGTCAATCCCAAGCATATCCCTCGGTGCTTTAACTGTAATGCTCCTCAACTCCGGGGCGATGGTCTTTATTGGTTTGACTCATTGACATCTGTCACACTGAGAAATCTTAAACATTCAGAAAACATTAAATCAATAACCAATGGATAAGATAATAAATAGTGATCACTGTTTCTGTGTAAGTAGTCATATACCCATCGCCACACGTCTGTGGCCATTTCAAACCAGTAAAAGAGTTTCTGAATTTTTGCAATGTTTGGTTGTTTTTTTTTTTTCACCCATATGCCCTCCAAAATTAGAATTATGGCACTCTTTGAATATGTTAAACTTATGATCGTTGTCTTGGACAACCCTTCTTTTGTCTCCAAATCTATTTGTTCCAATAAAGTACAGCGTATCATCTAAAAAAAAAAAAAAAATTTTAAAATGATGTTTATTTTTACTGATTGAACTAGTACTAATACTACAATGCCAGCAGAGTAGGCCTAATGGTCTTTTGTGTCTGCTGGTTTGGTCAGTCCCCTCCCTGGGAGCTGGCCTTGCTGTCCCCCCACCCTCTCGGGATTCTCCATTTCCAGTTCAGGGTATTTCCCTTGGATTAGACTTTGCCTGCACAACCCTTCCCCTGTACCTGTCCCAACCCTTCTTGAACCTCTCCACAGTCTCTGCCTCCACTAGCCCCAGAGCAGCGCATTCCATGGTTCTACCACCCTCTCAGGGAAGTAGCACCTCCTCCTCCATTTTCCCCCCTCCAGATTCCACCCATACCTTCTAGTTGCTCCTCTCCTTCCTTCCTTCCTTCGGAGCACCATGACTGAGCTTTCCCTAGTTATCCCCTTCATGTACTTAAAGACCTGTATCGTGTCCCCCCCGTCCCTTCTCTCTTCCAACATGTACATGTTTAGTTCCTCGAGCCTCTCCCCATAGGTCCTTTTCCCCCCAAACCCCAGATCATTTTGGTTGCCCTCTTCTGGACCCTTTCCAGGAGTGCAATGTCCCTTTTTAAGTGCTGCCTCCAAAACTGCACACAGTACTCGAGGTGCAGCCTAACTAGGCAGTTATACAGAGCAAGTATCAATTCCCTACTTCTGGAGCTAATCCCCCTAGCGATACATCCCAGCATCTTGTTGGCTTTGGCCGCTGCCCTCCTACATGTCCTAGAGTTGTTCGTTTTGACATCCACAACCACCCACAGGTCCCTCTTAGCTATCAAGACTTGTAGAATCCCCCCCCCAATATACACCTGGCCCCATTTTTTTTAAATTTTTTTTTGTAATTCCATTTTTATTGAGACTAGACATATTGGTACATACTGATGTTTTCCATTATCATATCTCTATAGCTTAAAGTTACTACGGCAAATTTGATTGCATGGCTATAAGCATTACTGCATATAATTACACACAGCCTTCACATAGTTGTTTTCTCTCTTATATCTCTGCCCTTTCTATTACTTCTCCCTCTCCCAGGGGGTAGGCAGCTGACTCATTCATAAGGTATGAAGCCTTCAAAATTTCCCCTACCCATTGTCTTCCTCCCATCACATATGGGGGGAGATGGAGCCCCCTTCCCCGGTGTCCAGCTGAGACCACTCCACTCATGGAATAAATTCCAGGTCAGACCCCGAGGCATGGAACACCCATCTATGCCATTTTAATTGAAATTGGAGGAGTCTGTCTTGGAATTTGGCTACAAGCTGTTCGTAGTGGTAAATTTCCTTTATTATATTACACCAGTCTCCAATGGAGGGTATCGTGGGTATCAGCCATCATCGAGTGATGGTCTTTCTGGCTGCTAAAGTAAATAAGGAGAGTAAAGTCCTGTCCCAGTGTGGTCTGTGTGGGGGGTAGATAGACAAAAGTACTATCTCCGCTGTTCAATATTCTCTCCCAGGCACCCCGATAATTCCGCCTGTAAGGTGCACCAGAAGGGTGTCAACCTAGGGCAAAACCAAAATATATGGCCTAAATCAGCCAAACTGCAATCGCAGCCTCTCTAGCAGAAACCATAGGAGTCAGGGAGGTATTTTATAAGTATCTCCAGGGAGCAGAAATACCGAGAGCGGGACTTCCATGCAAATTCCCTCCATATATTTGGGGCAGTAATTTTAATAGCTTTTAAAGTTGCCTCCGTCCATGTTTCAAAGGGAACTTGTAATGTAGGTCCCTATTCCAGGCTTCCAGTATCGATAGGGAAGGATCCCCCAACGCATCCCTTATTATCCGTAAAGGTGGCTAATTAGTTTACCCCGTAGATTGCCTCTTAGAGTGTCCCCTAGTAATTTCCATAAAACAGGAAGAGGGGAAGGTAAGCAGACGGAGGTCTCTCTCTGTCGGACTATGAAGTTCCTCACCTGAGTATAGCGGAATAAATCCCTCTCGGAAGGGAATACTGACTTTGTAAGTCAGAAAAGGGGATAACCCCTGTGGTGTTAAGAAATTGCCAGTAGAAGTTAAGGCCCAACTTTTTCCATGTCTTACATGTAGAATCAAGACTAGCTGGTAAAAATGATTCATCAGCTGAAATGAAGGTGAATGGGAAAAATATTTGTTTTAGGGACGTTTTATTTTTTGCAAATCCTTAGAACCTGGGCTGTAAATTGGGAGAAGTCCCGGGGGGGGGCACGCTCACGAGATGCAAAGGCTATTTTTCCATATTATATAAATCGTTGCGTAGAAATTCAGCATCCTTCCACATCCACTGAGACATCAGAGAGAGCCAAATTATAAATATTTTTAAAATAGCAGCCAATGCGTAGTATTTTAAGTTGGGGAGGTTGGCTCCCCCCTGCTCTAGAGCAAGTGTTAGTATAGAAAAATGAATCCTGGGCCTCTGACCCTCCCAAATGAAAGGGGATATAATTTTGTTCCAGGACCTAAAATAAAAGTCCAAAGGAAAGATTGGAATGTTCTGGAATAAATACAATAATCTTGGAAAAATAGTCATACGTATAGTCTCTATATGTTGAGAAAAGGTACGTTTTAGGCATCCCCATCTGTTCAAATCATCTTGAACCTGAACAGAGAGAGGTTCATAATTTACTAATTCGAGATGTATCAAATTGAGAAGGATGTAAATTCCAAGGTATTTAATTTTGGTGTGTCGCCACTTCAGTGGGAGGGAGCCCCTAAGGGTATTAGATAGGGAATAGTAGAGCATTAATGCCTCTGTTTTTGATATATTTAATTTAAAGTTTGCCAAGTATTCATACTGACAGAAAATCTCCCAGGACGCGGGGATAGAAAGTTCCGGAGAAAGAAGGGTCAGAAGAATATCATCAGCGAACAGTGAAACCTTGTAAATTTTTTGTCCCAGAGGGATCCCCTCCACCCTCGGATCTAGACATAGGGCGGCTGCCAAGGGTTTGATATACAAGGCAAATAAGGCCGGGGAAAGGGGGTATCCCTGTCGGGTTCCCTGTGTTAGTGAAAATGGGGAAGAGAAATTCCCATGGATGCAGATATAGGCCTTGGGTTGTACATATAAGTTTTGTAGCCAAGTAAGAAAAGAAAAAAAGAAAAAGTCCTTAAAGTCTCCCAAAGAAAGCCCCACGAGACCCTGTCGAAGGCCTTCTCCGTGTCGAGGCTTAATAATACTAAGGGGATTTGTCAGGAATGTACAGTACATGCTCCAAAAGTAACATGGTGCATCTAATATTGTCTGTGGTACTGCAGTGTTTTATAAACCCGGATTGATATGGGTTCATGAAAGTCGGCAAAAGTGTTCCTAACCTCAAAGCCCATATTGCCATGTAAATTTTGTAATCCACATTTAAAATGGAGAATGGGTGGTAAGAAGAAATATCTGTTGTATCCTTGTTTGGTTTTAAAATTGAGGTCAAGATTGCATAGTTTCACGAAGGGGGGGGCCACCCGGGTCCCACCGTCCGCTATAGTTCTGTATGTGGATAGAAGAGTAGGGAGAAGGGACTCCGAACGTTTTTTGTACCATTCGGCTGTAAAGCCATCAGGACCAGGGCATTTACCCGGCTTGAGGGTCTTAATGTGGGACAAGACCTCATGTGGTCTGATAGGGGCCTCCAAAAAGGACTGTTGAGCTTCTCTCAACTTGGGGAGGGAGAGTTGGGAAAGGAATGCCTTCCTTTCATCCACTAGGGAGAGATCAGGGGGTGATGTATAAAGTGATTGGTAGTAAGAAAAAAAGGCTGAGCGTATATGTTCATCAGTATGAGAAAGCTGTTTAGTAATCAGATGTTTTATTTTAAAAACAGTTGACGCCCATTTCCTTGCTCTGAGCCAACATGCATGGCCCATTGTTCCCCCTCCTCATAGTTGGATACTTTTAGGAAGGCAAGAGTCTGTAGGATCTTAAGATCCATAATTTTTTTTATTTCTTGTTTCACTAGTCCAGTTTTCCTCTGTAGTATACTATCTCCCTCTCTGTAGAGTAGTTGGTAAGACTGCAATTGTTCAAGCAAGTAATTATAGGAGGCTTCCATTTTCCATCTTTTCATAATTGTAAAGGTAATAATTTCGCCTCTAAGGACCACCTTTAAAGTGTCCCATATAATAGGGTCAGTAGTATCCTGGGAAGCATTGTCGTTTAATATTTGGGGAATTTTTGTTTTCATTAAATCTGTATACTCAGAGTCTTTAAGCAGAAGGGGATTAAACCTCCACATTTTTGAAAATTTAGGTTTTCCCAAATTAATTTTGAAAATCAGGGGATGGTGATCGGATAGGACACGGGGGCCCAGGGTCAGGTCCTGTACCCCGGGAAAGTGTTCACAAGAACCAAAAAAAAAAATCTAGTCGGGAATACATTTTGAAATGAGAAAAGTATGTGAAACCTGAGTTCGTAGGATATAATTTCCTCCAGACATCCACTATACCCAGGTGCACTAGTAGACCTATGAGCTCTTGGGGAAGAGGAATCCAACTGTGGAGATAAAGCAAGGTTAAAGTCTCTTCCCATTATTAGAGCGCCTCGGAGGTTATCAACAACCTTGTTGAGAAAGAAACTAATCACAGTTCGGGATGACTGAGGGAGTAGGTACACATTCACCAGAGTGACTTCTTGGGAATACATAATACCGGTGAGGATCACAAACCGTCCCTGAGTGTCCACAGTCATCTCCCTTAGTTCTCAAAGAGTTGAGGCTGGAATAAGGGTAGCCACCCCTCTCTTGTGACCACTATGGTGCAAAGATGCATAGACCCTATATCTATCCCCTCATTTTAATTTCTGATGTTTCATATCTGGAAGGTGGGTTTCTTGTAGGTAATAGACATCAGCCACCTGCCTCCTTAGGGATTGCATCAAATATGCTCTATTGGGCTATGAAGTCCATTTGTATTAATAGAATATATTTTAGCTGAGTTAACCGCTATCTTTGTTTTATATATATTTTCTTTTCTCCCCAGGAAGGAGAGAAGAAGATGAAAATGGACCTCTTTTAAGGCGCTGTCCACTCTCCCAGCAATTGAACGGACCCAGCATACCCTTGGAGCTGTTTCATTTCCTGCATCAATAAACCATCCCATTAAAAACTTTGTGTGTGTTTTTTCCCCTGTGTCTCATTCTAATTTTTTGTAACCTTAATAAACAACCAACCAGGCCTAACCGTGGCCCATTTATATTAAAAAAGAAAAAGGTAGGAAAACAATAATAACTGTAAAACCAATCAGCAACCTTGACTGGCCTCTGTAACCCCTGAGCCCAGAACCTTAATTTTAAACATGGTGACTCCCAAATGTGAGGTATCAACAAAAGAACACCCCTGTAGATTCCCAACAAGACCCCTAAAGGGGGTGGAATGGGTTCGAGAATTCCCATGGTCCCCAGGGGGGATAAGACCCACCCAAGGATCCAAGGAATCCCCCACAGAGCTAACTCCCCAAAATGGGATATGCCCTGAATGTGGTTTGGCATGTGCTTGTATTAAGGCTACCATACCTTAATAGAACCCCTTCCCCCCACGTAAATTAGACAAGTTAAGTCTCCTGAGAATTATCCCTTAAAAGTCGAGGAGAGGGAGACCTGGGTAACCAAATGTAAATTTACTGTGGTTACAAAGTATGGGGGAAGAGGGGGTCGAAAGGTAGAGGAGGAGCATAAAAACCAATCCTGTAAATTAAAGTTAACCAATCTTTCTGACTGGTAATCAATAGGAGCCCACAAAAAACAAAAAGGGGAGGAGAACTGTTGCCCGATACTCCCAAGGAGCAAATCGATGGTGAAAGGAATACGGTATCCTTCCCCCATCTGAGCAGGGAAAACTCAGGAGGGCAAAAGGCACAGATGGGACCTGATATTATTACCATTCTTTGGAATCATTTATAAAGTGTTCAAGGCTTGAGTCCCCCCACCCACCAGGACTCCACTCCCAACCCCCACAAAAAATTCTAGCAGTACAGTTCAGTATCACCATCCGGCATCCCCTGTGCACCATAGTCTCTCCAGCTGGTAAAAAGAGATAGGAGAGGGAAAACAAAATGCATAATAGAAAGAAGAAAAAAGGGGGGAGGGAGAGTAGCAAACAGCGAGTCCCATGCAGGCAGTTCTGTTTGTATGGAGGATGTTAACTGGTATGCCCATCTACTCCATCGTTTAACTTTAGTAACAGTGTCTGTTAAGGGAGGGGGAAATACCCCTCTCAGCTCATCTCCATTTCTCTCTCTCCCCTGCGGTCATCCTCTTTGTTCCTCCTCCCTTATTTTGCAGTCCAAGGATCGCCCGAAACAGGTCATACCTCCCTCAACCCTCTTCAGGACCTTCCCTCCCTGCTGCCCCTCTGGCCCAGAAAAGTTCCAGGTCACAAAGCCACGAGCCTTTAAAAATACATTAAAGTAGCTCTATGTGGGTGGGGGAAGGAGGGCCCGTCCACCAGGCAGCACCCCGAAGCCCTGCACACAATCATCCTGCCTGAGGGGAATTCCCTGCCATCAGATGACCAGCGCCCAGAATAGCAACCCATGCCCAAACAAAATATATATTTTAAATATGGTTTGGCCCTGAGCATCATTGTTGCCTGGGCTCAGGAGGGAATCGGGACACCGCCTGGGGACAATCAAAGGCCAGGCAAGCAACACAGGAGGAGGCCGGTTACAGGGAGGGGAACACTATATGACCGTACTTACTGTCTTTCAGAAGGTGAGGGTCAGATTTTGGTACTAATGAAGTTTCTCCAACAAGTCCTGGAGAGGGAGGTAGAGAGCTGTCTGGTCTGCAGCTACATGGTGATTCCGTTGTGGAAATCAAGGGCCAGGAATACGTTCCTTCAAAACTCCCTTTGAGGTGCGGTCTTTTATCGCCTCCTGGGCTGATGAATGAGTGGGTCACTGAGAATGATGGCAGTTACACCAAGAACCTTGAAGGATAGGGAGTGCAAAACTTAATATTTTGGGCTCTGAGAAGTGGAAACAGCGGGGCATATTCTTGGCGTAACTGTTGCGTGTGGGGGGACATAATCATTATCCTGGAGGAGGCGGTGTGAACCATGCATTGTTCGCCCCTTTTGCCAGGCCTTTTTTAGCAGTTGGTCCTTAATCTGAAAACACTGGAATTTAACAACAAAAGATCTGGGCCTGGCATCAGCTTGGGACCCAGCGCTCTGTGGGCCCGCTCTATGTCCAGCTGAAAGGATGGATCCAGGTTAAGAAGTGAGTGGAATAGGTGATCCGCGAATGCCACCAGGTCTCCCTCAGGGAGACCGTAAATTCTAATATTTTTCTGTCTACTCTTATTTTTTGCATCTTCCTGGAAGAGTGCCATGTAAAGCTGTTTTGAGAGGAGTTTTTTGACTGTGCCTTCCAGGTCGTCTATCTTTGTAGCATTGAGAGAAATCTGGTGGTCGGCCTCCTCCATGTGGGTTTGTAGTGTGGAAATGTCTATGCAGTGCTCCCGAATGGAGTCCCACATCTAGCCCCGAAAGTCCGAAATAGCTCTGAGGATATTATCCTTCGCTTGTTGGTCAAATCCCTTTCTCTTACCCCCAGTCTTTGCTGCTGTGGCTGGAGTTAATTTTTTCCCCCTCAAGCTCCCGAATTGCTCCAAGCTGCTCATTATCAGAAGGCCCCGGGTAATCCGTTTCCATGAGGTCCGCATTGGGCTGGAAGCGGTTACTGTGAGTTTTTGCCATGTTCCTTGGAGAAATTATTCAAGATGCCTCCTGATATGCTAGTACAATTAGATCTGATGAAAGATTGTGGTGGTTTAGCAGTAGGGAGGTGAATAAAGCGAGGGGGGTTCACGGAGTAGGTGTCTAGCCTCGCATGCCGGAAACGGAAATCATTTGGCCCCGATTTCTGACGCCTAAGTGCAGTACCTTGCATTGAACCTCAATCCCCATTTCCTTGACCACCTCTCCAGAGCATCTAGATCCCTCTGCAGGGCCACCATCCCTCCTCCCCATCCACCACCGCTCCCAGCTTAGAATCATCCACAACGTGACTCATTTCACTCCTGATACCCTTCCTTATGTCAGACATAGGCATTGAACAGGAGGGGCTCTAGGACCAATTCCTAATGACCCTCCTTGGAGATGAGACTATCCCTCTAACTAGGCTCCGAGAGCCAGTTTCCTATCCATCTGATCATCTGTTTCCCCACCTCCCATTTCCCCCAGCTTATCCAACAGGTTCCCATGAGGAAGCGAATCAAACACCTTGCTGAAGTCAAGAAGGAGGACCTCTCTTGTCCAACATATCTAATTTTTAGCCCTGCTTCACTTGCGCCTCTCCTTCGTGCAGGCCATGGTGGCATCCAGTAGCCCTTTTTTTTTTTTTTTTTTTATAACTAACCCCTGGGCCTCTGTACCCATACCTGGCCTGATCTCATCCAGGTGGACCCTGATGATCCTCACCATCCCCCCTAAGTCTGCCCTCTAAAATTTACCACCAATGTTTTTTTATGTAAACTACACCCCTCCCCCCACCCCATGTTCATGGAAAACTGAACTGCGACATGATCACTTCCTGCCAGGGGGTCCCCAACCACTAGGTGCCGGATGAGCTCACCGTCTGACAGGACCGCGTTGGATCAGTCAGCAGCTGGGAAAGAAACGCATCCTTGAAGACATACAGCGGCACTGCTCATTGCCCGATGAGGACGCCATAATCCACAAGTCTTCTCCTTGCACATTCAGATCCCTAGTACCACTGTTCTGCATTCTCCACTACCACAGTGTTTCCCTCCAGGCCCTCCCCCTGTTCATCCCCCTATCCGGGTGGTCTGTATACCACCCCCATTTTCACCTGCTTATCCCACGGAGCCTGTAGGGTGACCCATAAGGCCTCCACCTGATCCTCCGCCTATTCAACCTTGATTATTCCTAACCCATCCTTCATGACAAATACAACCCTACTCCCCTCCGCACTGTCCCTTCTGCACGTGGTGTATCCTGGTAGGTTTAGGTCCCATTTATGTTTGGAAGTGGTCCAAATCTCAGTGACAGCTACCACATCCACCCAACCATCAAACAACAGCACATGTAGCTCAGGCATCTTGTTCCCCATGCCCCTGGTGTTTATTTTTTTTTTTTTTTTAGTCTTTGGTAACTGTGTAAGGCCCACTAGGCACAAGTGCTTGTTTTCAGGGGTGACCTGGGGGTGCTGGGTGGTTAAGTGCATCCAGGTCAGAGCTGCTGGTGGGGTTTTCGTGCCATAGTCGGTGGCAAGAAGGGGATGCTTTTCGGCAGCAGAGCAGGAGAGTTCGGCTGCATCGGCAGCAAGGGGCATCACAACCGGGGACGCAGCAGATAGGAAGGGGTTCCACGCAGTCGGCGATGGCTTCAGTTCGGGAGAGTGCTGAGGGAGGCAGGACTGGGTGGTGTTGCCTATAACATCTGGCGGCTCTTCTGAGACCGTTTCAACTCCTCAAATAAAAGGGTGGGAGAAACGCAGTTGTGAGAGGGACAGGGTTTTAATAGTCAGGGACTCAGTTGTAAAAGGCGTTATATGGGGAGAAAAGGAAATGGGGGCGAAAATATGGGTGAAATGCCTGCTAGAAATGACATCAGCCAAAGTTGTACATTGGATCCCATCGGGGGCACTGAATGAGAAAACACATCTGATCTTCCTGCCTACATCACCACAGAGGAGCTGTACAGAGTGGAGGAGCTTATCCCGAGGGACCACATCAGTGGCGGAGGAGCGACGGCAGCTGCAGGAGTGGGCACTGGAGGCAGGAGGACCGGCCCGGAGGGTTTACCTGGCGGCTGCATATCAGCGGCGGGTCTGGGCAGGAGCAGTGATCACTGGGTGGAAAAAAGCTGCAGGACGAGCGGGCCAATCGATGAGCAGTGTGCCAGCTTTAAAAGCGCCTCTGCTGTACATCACCACAGAGGAGCTGTACAGAGTGGAGGAGCTTATTGGTGGGGGTCTGATTTTAAATCTTATATGGCATGCAGAATTGGGGTTTGGGTGTTGGCAGTGGCAGAACTATAGAACCACTTGTAGCTCATACTACTAGGTAACCCGGTGAGGTTGTTTCTGACAAAATGGTCAGCTAGGATCACACATCACTAGAGTGGGCATCTTTGGGAGGGTGGTTGGGTGGAGGTTTGGTGGTTACCCAGTGTGCCACCAGCTAGCACAGTTCAGGGAGGAGATTGGTGAAATCAGGAGGCAGATGGGGGTTTGGAGGGGAGCACGGGGGTCAGATTAGAGGGGTAGGGTGCAAGGAGGAGACTGTGTGATATCAGGGGCCGGGGCCTCCCACATTTGGGGGGGAGTAAAAGGGGGAGCCCATGTTAGAGGTGGATGGGGGGTACTCAGAAGGCCCAGGGAGACCCAGAGAGTGACTATATCCAAAACAGCAGGCAGGCATCCTGGGGTAACAGGAAAGAAACTGAATGGGCGGATGGGGCACTGGGGACTGGTCTAAAGCTCACAAATCATTTTACCCCTCTAAGGAGGAGGGAAGTGGGGGGAGGGATAGGAAGGGTGGGAGGGGTATGAGGCAGGGACCGGATAAGGGAGTATCGGGGGGGGGGAAGAGACCTGGACAGGCTGAGGGGCAGGAGGTGGGAAGGGAGCAAAATAAGGGTTGGCTGAATAAGGAGGAGGCTGTGGATACGGACCCAGGAGGCAAGACAGGTAGGGAGGATCTTACTGTAAATGGGACGATAACAAGTGGGAAACACAGTAGGCAAAGGGTTAGGGAGGATGGCTTAGTCAAGGGTGGGGATAGAAATACAGAGGAAAGATACTCTGGGGGTCAGCAAAAATAGAGAGGCAGCTACCTTCGACACCCAGATTGTGGGGAGGCAAGAGGAGCCTCTTAAGGAGAGAGATTGAGAAAATGGGAAACCAGCAGGGTGAGCATGGAAGCAAGGGGGGGAGGCTAGAGTACTACTATTGGGTGGACACCATGTTAGGAGATATTCAGGGGAGGTTAAAACCTGCCCAATAAAAATCGAATGCCGCCCAGGCCTGACAGTGCATAGGGCAAAGCATGAGGTGTATTCACTGGCGAAGGAATGTGGGGGTACCCTGGACATACTAGTGCACCTGGGTACAAATGACATAAATAGAAATAGTGATTTGGAGATACAGGCGAGGTTTCGGGAGTTGGGTAGCGTATGCCTATCCATAGGTTGTACGATGTCCTTCTCGGAAATTCTGCCGGTGCCAAGAGCTAGTGGGGAGAACAAGCAGAAGATCAGGGAGATAAATCAGTGGCTCGGAATGTTGTGAGGAAAGGGGGTATGGCCTTGTGAGGGACTGGGGGACAACCTGGGAGGATAAGGGGATGTATGCTAGGGACAGACTCCACCTTAACTTGGAAGGAAGGGAAATCCTAAAGTTGAAACTTGCTGGGTTCATCAGTGAAAGGTGGGGTTTAAACTTGTGAAGGGGGAGGGGCCAAACAAGGGGCTGATCTTGGGGAGTACGGTAAAGGAGGGACGTGGCCTCAAATCCCCTAGGGGTTGGAGGAACGTGGTAGTGGGCCAACCGGGAGGACAAAGGAGCTGCTGTCCGGGAGCTCGGGGGGGGAGGAAGGGAAAGGGGTGGAGGGTGGTCCTGACAAATGCCAGGAGCTTAGGGAACAAGATGCCTGAGCTCCAGGCAATGCTAGTTGAGGGGCCAGTAGATGTGGCAGCAGTCGCTGAGACCTGGGCCACACGAGGGCATGAATGGGACCTAAACCTGGAGGGATACAGAGATACCGACAGAAAGGACGGGGAGGGGATGGGATGGCACTGTTAGTCAAAATGGCATAGGAGGGTGTGGAGGAGGCGGGGGTTGTGGAGGCAAGTTGGGTTATGTTGCTGACACGGGGGGGTAAGAGTGTAAAAGTCAGGGTGGTATACAGACCCCCTGCACTGGTGGAGGCTCTAGAGAAGAGTTTGGTGGCAAACACTGAGGACCACTGTAAGTTGGGGAAAGGTCAGATAGTGGTATTGGGGGACCAAACCTTCTGGGAACAGACAGAGGGAATTTGACATCACCTGTTGCCAGGGAGCAGAGGTTGCTGGATGTCTTCCAGGACATGTTCCTGATCCAGCAGGTGGGAGAGCCAACTAGGGAGGCCAGGACACTGGATGTAATCTTGGCGGACAGTGATAAGATTAGGGGCCTAGAGGTGATTGACTGGTTGGCAAGGAGTGATCACGCCACAGTCTGGTTCTTCTTGTACCTGGGGGGATGAAAGCTGAACAAGGATGGTAGTAACTGACTTTAGGGGTGCAGACTGCAGGGAGATGGGAAGGATCCTTAAAGAACATTTGGTAGGGATAAGGCTAGACATGGATACTGACAGCAGGTGGGAGATCATTAGGAAGGGAGTACAGGAGGTTACCAGATCTTGCGCAAGGGAAAGGCGTAAGTTTGGTAAGGCCAGAAAATCCTGCTGGTGAACACGGGAGGTTCGGGAGGTGGAGAGGGACAAGAAGGCGGCCTATAGGCAACTCTAGGAGCGAACGAGATCAGGGTGCTGAGAGAACTGGCGGATGTCCTGGCAGTCCCCCTGGCAGAGCTTTTCAGCATCTCTCTGAAGACGGGGTGGGTGCCCCAAGACTGGAGGGTGATCCATGTCGTGCAGATCCACGAGGGGGATCAAGAGAGGAGGCAGGGAGTTACAGGCCCGTTAACCCGACGCCGATGGGCAAGGTGATGAAGAGTGTTGTCAAAGAAAGGCTACGAGGGTTACTGGAGCAAAAAGGGTACTTAGATGATAGGCAGCATGACTTTGTCCCAGGAAGATAGTGTCAGAAGAACCTTGTGGAGTTCTATGACTGGGTGACAAGGGCCTCGGACCAGGGTAGGCGGTAGAAGTCCTCTTTCTAGACTTCAGCAAGGCATTTGATTCGGTACCCCACAATGGCCTGCTGGCTAAGCTGAAGAAAAAGGGGGTGGGGAGGCAGTTGATAGGATGGATAGGGAATTGGCTGTCTGAGGCTGGTGGTTGGGGAGCTAGCCTCATCTCCAAGGTGGGTTACTAGTGGACTGCCCCAGGGGTCAGTGCTGGGGCCACTCCTGTTCAATGTCTATGTCTCAGACATAAGGAAGGGGATCAGGAGTGAAATGAGTCCGTTTGCAGACGACTCAGAGTTGGGTGCAGTGGTGGATGAGGAGGAGGGGATGGTGGCCCTGCAGGAGGACCTGGAGGCTCTGGAAAGGTGATTGGAAAAATGGAAACTAAATTTCAGTACGGGGAAATGCAAGGTGATGCACCTGGGAGTCAGAAATGCAGACCAGGGGTATACCCTCAGAGTGAGAGGAGACAAAATACAGGTCACGGAGGGTGAGAGGGATCTGGGGGTAGTGGTAGATGTCAAAATGAATAACTCAGAGACATGTAGGAGGGCAGCGGCAAGGGAAAATAGGACACTAGGATGCATATCGGGGGACCTGAAGGTGGAAAGGCACTGCGAGAGAGCAGTGGCTAGGGGCAGTAGAATGCTGGGCTGCATCGGAAGAGGGGTTACCAGTGCAAAACGGGAAGTCATAGTACCCTTGTAAACCCATCTAGTCAGTCCATATTTTGAGTATATAGTCCAGTTCTTGAGGCCATACCTCTAAAAGGATGTGGCGAGGCTGGAGTGAATTCAGAGGAGAACAAAGAAGATGGTAAAGGGGCTCAACCACCTCTCCTATGAGGAAAGGTTGAGAGAATTGAACACGTACTCCCCGGAACAGAGGAGGGAGAGGGGGGACATGATTAAGACCTTCAAGTACCCTAAGGGTATAAACTGGGTGCCAGTGAAAAGCATCTTCTACCTGAAGGAGAATAAGAGGATGAGGGAGCACGAGTTACAGGTTGAGGGGGTCAGTTCAAGGGTAACATTAGGAAGTACTGTTTCACATAGAGGGTGGTAGATAAGTGGAATAGGCTCCCGGTGGAGTTGGTTGGAGAAGCAACATTGGAAGGCTTCAAAAATGCATGGTACAGCCACAGGGAAGTGTTGGGGGGTGGAGGGGGCATGTCCTGGCAGATAGCTACACAAACTGGCAGACTAGGTGGGCCTTTTGGTCCTTTTCTGCTGTCACTTTTCTCTGGATCTATAAGTGACTACCTCAGAGTCGCAGAGCATGCAAACATGTTGTGAGACTCAAACACAGGTCTGGTCTGCTGGATGCACCAAGCTCATTCACATCTCGTTACTCTAACCTCTAGGCTAAACTGCCAGCCAGCATTAATCCCAACGTTCACCCCTACCCCCCCCTTTCTCCCATACTGATGGTTCCTGGGTCCCTGCTTACAAAGACCTCATCTTGCACCATCGGGTGTACCTAATCTGTGCCCCTGTATCCCATCTTGTGTGAGAAGGCATGGGCGCTCCAGGCCTGGCCTGCCAGGGATTCTCCCCACCCTTAACAAGTTTAAACCCCACTTGGAATGGATGAACCCTGCCAGTGTAAGCTTCATATCTTTCTCCTCTGAGTGAAGGTGGAACCTGACCCTACCATACAGATTCTTGTCCTCCAAGGTTCCACTCCAGTCCACCACCCACCCATACCCCCTGTCCTCGCACCATTCCCTGAGCCATACATTCACCTCCCTTATTTTTTAGCTTATTCTTCACACTGGACCTAGAAACCGGTAGGATCTCCAAGAAGGAGACCAAGCACCACACGTCCTGACAGACCATAGCTAGCTCTCTAAACCTAGCCTGAATCTCCAGTTCAATGTTCCTCTCTATATCATTTGTTCCCAGGTACACCAAGATGTCAGGAGTCCCACCACACTCCCTTGCCAGAACAAAGATAAGATGCTTGGCCTTGTGCAAGGTCAAGGCAGGTATATTCTTGGTCTAGATGCCACAAGAGGTCTCCCATCTCCACCAGCCTCACCCTCCCCTCCCCACCTGATCCCTGAAATCATGGAGTCACCCAATAGTAGCACTCTTATCACTTCCTTTCCCCTAGGCATACTCGCAATCCCAGTTGCCCCTCACCCCCCCACATTGATTCTTTTAACTTCCCCTTCCCTCCCCCTCGGTCCAATTTCCAACCCATCCCCTCCTCTCCTGCCACTTTAAATCACAGACCTGTCCTCCCTGGTCACTTCCATTTCTGCAAAGACACATTGGCCCATCACCTTATTCCCCCTGCCCACAGCTCTTTCTGCTCACAGCCCTGTCCACTGCCCCCCACCTTCCCCCTACTGTACCAGACTACATCCCCATACCCCCTGCCCCACCTCTTCTCCCTCACTGACCCGTCCCTCCTCAACCACTTGCATTCTCCCTCCTGCACCTGGGTCCATCACCATGTTCCCCCATGGACAAGTGACCCACCTGCCCCACCTCCCCTTTCTCCATATTACCCTCTCGTTCTCCATGCAGAACCCCATCCCTTCGCAATACAGCCCTGTCCCCTGATAATTCCTCCACCTCTACCCACCCCCAGCGCCTCTCCACTCCATGCATCCCCTTTCTTGCCATCCCCACAGCATTCTGCCTTCCATTCCTCACCTCCCTCCTACAAGTTCTCTCATTTCCTCCTCTCCCAGAGGCTCTGTGCCGGGGAGTAGCTCCTCCACCCCCGTCTGCTAAGCCTGTTGCTATCCCCCCTTACCTGCCTCTGTAGTAGCCCCCTCAATTCCAGGTACATCCCCCTCCCTGTCATTGTCCGGGCCAGGGGTGTGAATCAGTTGTTTAGTTCCATGCCAAATGCCCTCCCCACTCCCTCCCCCTCATCCTTTCTCCTTTGGCCATAACCCAGCCCTGTCATCCTGATCTCCTGCCTGGTGGAACGAAGATGAGAAAATATATCCTACTCAATACAGTACTTTAATTTAATAAACACATTAACTGGAAAGTAATAAGGAAAAATAATTTACCTTCAATGATAAACCTAGAAGCATACTTCCTCAGACCTCGCTTCTGGTTATCATGATATCCTTCAGGATACGTCCCATTACTAAGGTACCCGAACACCTCTTTGAATCTTGTGGATGTGGATATATATATATATTTTAAATATTACTTGGTGTAATTAAAAAAAAGTAAATTTATAACAAAGTAATTTGCAGTCAAATAAGAAACGAGGAAAGGGAATATAATTAAAATGACAGCAAGTTAACACTACTCAAATAAATAAAACTTGTAAAATGATACATCAATGAATAGTTTATAGATAAATTAAAACACAATTAAATTCCTTAAAGTTATTAGAATATTATGGTAGACCTCAAAACGACCACTAGATGTCCTGATCAACCTCTCTCTCTCTCAAACCTCAACCTGTGAATAGGTGTCAGACGTCAAATTTCCCTCTATTTATAGTACAACATACATCGATTTTTTTTTTAACATGGTTAACATTGTAATAAATAGGAATCCTATCACTGAATAAAACAATGACAGAATTCACATTAAATAATTGTGTGTGAATTAAATGAAAATTTATAGCAACGTGGTGAAGGTAGAAGGGGATCATGGTACTTGTAGTAGAAAGCCTAAATGAAAACCTCAGTGGGAAACAATTACAAAAGGAAAAAAAACATGACACTGGCTACAAGCCAAATATAGCACTTTATTATGTTTATTTAAAATAGTCACATTGTGCAAACGATGAGAATCATACAGTACGGACTCTTTGTTCAAATATGACTTCTGAGTAAAACAGAATGATATATGCAACCCTTCCCCGCATCCCTTTTCAAAAATCATTGATTTTGATTTGTTTTTTTAATTCTTTCACTTAATCAGATAAGTGCTTGCTGGTACTGAAACTTGTGCAGGTCACACAGTATTTGCAGTAACTTAAACATTGACTCGCAGAGTCTTAAGTCGCTGTCCCAGAACTGTTTCTGAACCTCAGACATGAATTTAAGGATTCAGTGTGCTGAAAGTGCTGCGCTTGTGCACTCTCCGACAAGCACCCTTTCTGCAACTGGAACCCAGTTGTCACAACAATGGCACTTTCAGATGCCGGATGCTGTCCACATTGCACTGCTCTGCCCACCACCACATCAGAGGTCGGCAGTACACGTATCTTCTCCAAGAAATCCTGGTGCTTCCCACTGACCAACCTGTAAACATCATCAGAGCCCACCCAGCCCTTATAGCACCACCAAAAGACCCTAAAGCCAGGCCGAGATCCATTATAATGGTCTTCCAAAATGTCAGAGTTGGAGAGTGCTGAAAACAGCCTGGACAAAAAAATAAATCTTCGGCGACCAGTGGCTCTTCCTGAAGCAGGATTACACCCCCTGCATGATGCAACAGCTGCGGTGCATTTTAGTGGTCCAGCAGCTCCTGAGGCAGAAGGGTTTTAAAGCCTTTGTGGAGTATCCAGCACGCATGTGAGTGATTACAAACGATGGGATGCGGAGATCACAGAGGCTCAAGACTTCCTGCGAGTGCAGGGCACAGACCTTGAAGAAATTCCTTCCCATTTCCCCTCGTAGGACTTACAGAGATCGGCCCATCAGGCAACATCTACACTGAAGAAAACTTCAAGGGACATGTGGCTCAAAGTTAAAGCCTCTTCTAAGCTCCTCAGTCCTTCAGCTTCCCAAGACCAGACTGGCCAGACAAGCTCAGAACTCTCAACGGAACGACCGCCAGATGTACTTTGCTGAGAACTCTGTTTCCCTTGTACATACAGAATTCACGCAAGTTGCTCATTTCTGACTTTGACGTTGCATTTAAAATAATTATGGGCCTTTCCTATATCCATTCCACTAGGATAAGATATTAATATAGATTTACTTTGGGGGAGGGGGGTGATGTGGGAAGAAAGGGGCACTTCATTGTTAATCCTGGTCTTAGCAGGAGGAAGGCAGCGGACACCAATGCAATTTGTTTACCTGAAACAACAACTGATATTATTTACTAGTGCTGCTTAGTGATCTCCGAGGCATTCTCCTCCTCAGAAGGTTAGGGATGAAGGTTTCAGCTTTTGTTTTATATATGCTGCAGCTGGAGAATTTAAGGAGGAGAGTTTCCTGATTAGGTAGGCTCACTGAGAAATGTAAAACATGTTTTGCTCTTTAGCAGTTAAACAGTTTTATTATTTGAATATAGGGTTGCCACCTGTCCCTATTTTCGCAGGACAGTCTGATTTGGGCAGCTGTGTCCTGCAAAAAAACATGAAAAATGCTACAAGTCCTGACATTATAGTAGTAAAAATATTCTCTAATGTTCCACTAAATGTTGTAGAAAACTATCATACTTTAACTAAAATACCTTAGAATGATATGAAACAATAGAAGCAACTAAGAAACCACAATACTTAGCATTAATTCTGATTATGTGGAGAAAACAAGTCTGTTGTATCAGTCGAGGTTACGTACTGTCCTACGAAAAATCATGTTTCAGTAAGAAATGTCCCACATTGGGCTTCTTAAAAGTTGGTAATCCTATTTGAATAAAAGAGTACATACAAGCATACATACATTAGCTATAATCTGTGAGTGTATATAACTTTGATAGATATTGATACAACTGCCATACAGTTCACCTGGTAAGGAATAAAAGGTGAGAGCTACCTTACACATAAGAGGATGGATGGAGGTAGTAAACATGTCATTCTCTCTCCTAAAGCTGGTTTATGGGCTCATCACTTCTGGGAGGTCCTTCCTAGTACCACGAGACAGGCAGGATGCAAAATGACTTCTGCAGGACAACTCTACCCTCCTCCTTACTTCCCCCAGTTGCCAGTTTACTTCCTGCCTGTCATGAGGTAGGATCTCTGAAGGACCTCTGTCACAGGAGTGACAGAGCTGAAGACTACAGATTGTGAGTGCGTGCATTTTCCTTCTACTTTCCTGGATTTTTACTCTGCGCTCCTTAGCGCATAGGTAGGGACCCCCTGTCTCAGCCATGCGAGCTGTACAGATGGGCTCCTGCCCCCCCACCTTCACACGCTTGGAGGACACCCTTCCCCTCAGGAGCAACCATCATCGGAGGCTGGGGCCAGCAGATCAGCACTAATTCGGCTAGGGTCACCTTAGGAGGTCTGCCACAGGGCTCCTGGAAGTTCTTTAGGTGGAGCCCTGTGATTATTTCAGCACCCCTTGCTCACAGAAAGAGCTTGTGGTGCAGTGGACTGCATGCTTGCCCATCATCGGGGATACATTGAAGGGGGCAGAGGTTCACGAGCCTCCAAGGATTTTTGGCTCGTTGACAGTTTGCAGACTTAGGCCGTCAACGCACCTGCTAACTGGAGAGCTGCCTGACCTTTGCAGGCTCTCTGGCACTGCAAGAAATCCATTTGTATTTGCAGTCTTCTGCAGGTGGCAAATTAGTGTGGCAAGGGGGCAG
Source organism: Neoceratodus forsteri (assembly GCA_016271365.2). NCBI lineage: Eukaryota > Metazoa > Chordata > Ceratodontiformes > Ceratodontidae > Neoceratodus > Neoceratodus forsteri. Next base: position 1,009,412,585 of record CM028129.1, on the reverse strand, counting down.
AGTATTATGCAACTTGTCAACGAGCATACCAGTCTGATCAGCTCATCGATGGAGCATTTCAAGGCTCCAGGGGCACAATCTCGCACCTCGACCCTAGTCAACTGAGCATTTCAAGGCTCTCAGAGGACTGAGAAAATAAAAATAAACTCAAGATAGAATTACGTTTTATGAGCTAACCCCTCAACCCTAGAGCATAGCCTCAGTCAAATCGGACAGACCCTTCAGGGGCAGAAAGTGCCACAAATGCATATCCCCCATGTTGGTAACTTTTGCGGGATCACTGTGTGTCAAATGCGATGGCACAACATCTATGAACTTGGAAGAGGCCGAAGAGGCATCCGCCTCAGTATCTCCAAAGCCGGTCCAGGGGCAGTCTTCCACTTCTGAGGAGCACCGTCACTCGGCTAGAGATCTAGCCCCAGACTTGATAGAAATGCTGAACAGGCCCTTCGCCCTCAACCCATCTTATTTTGACATCCTGTCGCAGTCACCTGAGCCCAGGACCCATAGGAAGGCCTCCCACAAGCACACCCCCTCCCTATCTTCAGACGAGGATGCGCCCCACTCCTCACGATGCGACGGAGAGGAAGAGGGCCAGATCCAGGGATGCTCCCCGTGGGAAGCACCAATGGGACAGGTCACCCTCAGTGTCCATCTGTTCATCCCCAGAAGAGGGGGAAATCCCCAACTTGGATTTGGACTCCTCCCCAGCCAGAAACTTTGATTTGGATGACCTAGATTTTTTTATCAAACAGGTGTTGGAGGAGATTCACCTGAGTTGTTCTTCTCCAGAAACCAAGCACGTGAAGCCTGCCTTCAGACTCGCTTCGGCTTCAAAACCAACTACGTCTTTCCCCATTCCTCCAGCCACAGAGGACCTGTTGAAGGAAAAAATGGCAGCGGCCAGAGTGTTCCTATCACGTCCCATGCTGTCTCACCAAGTTACTGAAATCTGACAAGAAACTTTTGGAGAGATGGCTAGACTGCCACAGGATTAACCCATTAACCTCCAATCTCACTAAAGAGATGGTTATCCCAGTCAAGGGTGGAGCCTCCCTGAGGGACCCTGTGGATAGAAAAGTGGACACCTCTCTAAAGAAAACTTTTCAGTCCATTGCAGCCTCTCTCAAGGCAGCTACCGCTCACCTTCTCTGCTCGAGCTGCTCTCTCCTGGGCCACTAATCTGGCATTCCAGCTAGCTGATGAGCCAGAGAAGAATAAATCCATTCTGCAGGACCTATAACTAATGAGGCTAGCTTCAGCCTACTCGGCTGATGTATCTGAGGAGACAGTCAGGTGTGCAGCAAGAGCTATGTTTTACCAGACCTCAGCTCGACACAACTTATGGCTATGGGCATGGCAGATGGACACCTCCTCCAAGATGCATTTGGTGAATGCCCCTTAAGAAGGAGGCTTTCCTTTTGGATCAGCTCTAAAGGAGGCAGTCAAGGAGTATGGGGAAACGGCAAAGGTTCGAATGCCACAATCCCGGGGCAGGAACAGGCTGTGGACTTCTGGATCCAGACAGAATTTTCATGCCCCAAATTATTCCAGGGGTCAGAATAAGTAATTTGCAGGCAGATGAACCTGGTTCACCTCTCGCAATCAACACGGCTTCAGGGATGGCTCCTGACATGCTGGTGGCAACACCAGAAAATCACAATGAGGATTCATGGACCCAGCCTCGTGTAGGGGGCAGGCTTTCCAGCTTTTTTGAGGAATGGGTCCACACCACCACGGACAAGTGGGTGCTAGACATAATTTACGATGGTTACTCTGAGTTCAAGTCCAGGCCCCTGCTGCCCCATATAGTGCCCTCGCCAATCTCAAACAACCCTGTAAAAAGAGCAGCGACACTGCAAGTGATTACAGATCTTATACAGGCAGCAGCGATCAAAGAAGTTCCCATTCAAGAAAGGAACAAAGGTGTGTACTCTCTATTCTTCATAGTGCCAGAATGCTCAGGAGGTTTCCGACTAGTGTTGGACCTCAAGTTTCTAAATGGTTTTGTTCGCCACAGGATATTCAAGAGGGAGATCTGTCCTCCATCATCCGAGAGATCCATCATGGGGATTTTTTTAGCCTCAGTAGATTTACAAGATGCTTATCTGCATATCCCCATCCAGAGGGCACACCGGCAATTCCTCAGGTTCAAAGTGGAGGAACACCACTTTCAATTCACAACGCTACCCTTTGGCCTGTCCACAGCCCCCAGGGTCTTCTCCAAAGTCCTTTTGACAGTGATCACTCTTGCAAGGGATCCAGCTCTTCCCATACCTGGACATTTCTCATCAAAGCCCCACAGTACGATCAAGCAGTCCAGGCAGTGATGGAGGTCATCCAGTGCCTCTCCTCTCTGTGGTTCATAATCAACCAGAAGAAGAGCTCCCTGCAGCCATCACAGTCTCTGAATCATCTAGGGGTGAATATCCACACAATCCAGAACAAGGTTTTTCCCACGGAATCGAAATTCAAGGAACTGAGGGCACTCATCAGCAAATTCCAAGTGGCCCAATCCCTGCCGGCTCGCTCCTTCATGCAGCTCATAGGGATGATGGTCTCTCTGGCAGACTCAGTTCCCTGGGCACTAGTCCACATGCGCCCTCTCCAGTCAGGCCTCCTCCATCAATGGTCTCAATCAAGGGGAGCAATGGACCAGCGGATTTAGATATCTCACCAGGTAAAAAGATTCCCTTCTATGGTGGACCCAGCATTGCAACATCATGAGGGGTCTCAAACTGGGGCATCCTCACCAGATGAGTCACCACCGATGCCAGCCTCCGGGGCTGGGGGCGTACGTGGAGCAGCTCTTGGCACAGGGCAAGTGGTCGCTGGTGGAGTCACGCTACAGCATCAGTGTGCTGGAGATGCGGTCAATCCACCTGGCACTTCAACAGTTGAAGGCACAACTCTCCAACCGGGATGTTCTCATTCTCATGGACAATCGAACAACAATAGCCTACATCAATCACCAGGGTGGCACAAAGAGCTCTCAGATGTTGCAAGAAACTCTTCTACTCTTTGTAGGCAGAAAGCAACCTGGGGAGTCTGAGGTGCCGTATACATTCCAGGCCAAGAAAACGTCACAGCAGATTGGCTAAGTCGAAAGGACATTCTACCAGGTGAGTGGGAACTGTAGGATAGCACCTTCCACCTCGTCACTGCACGGTGGGGCTGTCCTCGAGTAGATCTTTTCACCTGCTGAAAAAATTGCAAAGTTCCACAGTTCTGCTCTCTCTCATCAAGGACGAGAGGGCCCATAGCACAGGACGCCTTCTCCCTCAACTGGGGACAGTTCGATCTCCTGTATGCCTTTCCTCAATTCCGATATTATCAAAGGTGCTACACAAAATTGCCCAAGGTGGAGATGATTCTAGTTTGCCCACGCTGGTCTCGCAGACTGTGGTTCCCTCGATTAGTCCAAATGTCTCTACATCCTCCTCTGGTGTTCCAAGAAAGCACAGACCTGCTACATCAGGGACCGGTGCTGCACCCCAGTTCTTGCAATCTATCCCTCTTGGAGTGGAGATTGAGTGGAAAACTCTCAAGGAGTTAGGTTTCTCTGCACCTGTCATTGAAATGATGATCCAATCCAGACGTACCTCGTCCTCCAAGGTTTATTACAGAGTCTGGAGGAAATTCCTGTTCTGGTTACGATCCACCACTTTACCAGATGACTCAGTGTCTCTGCCTACTATCCTTCAATTCCTTTAGGAGGGTTTCAACAAGGGCCTGCAACTGGCTACCTTAAGAGTCCAGGTTTCTGCTTTAGGGGTGCTTCTGTTGGCAGACTCGGGGGAGGGATCTTTAGGAGCTCTCCCTCATGTTTGACGATTCCTGAGAGCAGCAACATTGAAACATCCACCAATAAAGCCCATAGTTCCACCTTGGAGGTTCAACCTGGTCCTTAAAGCCCTCACCAAGGCCCCTTTTGAGCCCTTAAAGGAGGCATCCTTTCTTCATCTCACCATGAAGGTCGTTTTTCTTACTGCAATCACCTCAGCCTGCCACATCAGTGAGATAGGAGCCCTATCATCCAAAGAGCCATACACTGTCTTCCATCAGGACTCAGTGGTCATGCGGACAGATCCCGCCTTTTTGCCAAAGGTAATGTCTCCATTTCACAGCAACCAAGCCTTGAACCTTCCCTCCTTCTGTCCGCATCCCAGGAACGAGAAGGAGAAAGAATTTCACATGCTTGATCCAAGGAGGGCTCTCAAGATTTACATTGAGAGATCTGAGTCCGTAAGACTTCTAGTCTATTCATCCTTGCTTCAGGCCAGAATATGGGTAAGAAAGCATCAAAGGACTCTGTCACTAGACGGATTCCTTCCACCATCGCCATGGCTTACTAGAAGGCTGGAATGGACCTGCTGGTCCAGTGAGGGCACACTCGACTCGACCAATGGCTATGTCCTGGGTGGACTTCAGAGAAGCCTCTCTAGCAGACTTGTGTAGAGCAGCCACTTGGTCATCCATCCATACCTTCGCAAAGTTCTAAAAGTTGGATGTTTCTGCCTCCGTGGAGGGGTCCTTTGGCCGCAGGGTCCTCCAGGCAGTGGTGGACCCATGAAGACTATGGACATTCTTCCCACCAAGGAAGCAAGGGGATGTACTTCTTTAGTATATCCCAGAAGTGATGAGCCTGGAGACCAGCTTTAGGAAAGAGAAATAGAAATTTAAATACTTGTAAATCTTCTTTCTCTGACTGCTGGTCTCCAGGCTCCGTCCTTCCCAGAATGTTGAAAGTCTGCCGTCTGGCTGCAAGTTAGAGTAACTTTTCTTCTTTTTGTTCCCAAGTTATGTATTTCCTCAGGGGACAACTGCTATGGAAGAACTGGCAACTGGGAGGAAGTAAGCGGGAGGATATAGTTGTCCTGCAGAAGTCAGTTTGCATCCTGCCTGTTACGTGGTACCAGGATGGACCTCCCAGAAGTGATGAGCCCAGAGACCAGCAGTCGGAGAAAGAAAATTTACAGGTATTTAAATTTCTATTTTCTTAGGTTACCTTGCATTACTTTACCTTACATTTTCATCAGATTTCTTCAGATTAAGAAGACTGTGCTATTCTTATTGTTGTCGAAATCAAAAGACCTAAGACTATCTGTCTATTGGATTGCATGGTATGTAGTATAATATGACTTAGAGACCTTATTTAGAAACAGTAAAGGATAGGTAGCCCTGACACCATTGCCATAACCCTACTAAAAAGCTTAGCATATATCACCTTTAAAATTCAGGGTGCAGAGTTTTCTATTGTCCTTAAGATGGTGGTGTAAGGCTACTGTCTGTGTGAAGCTGGTGCCTTTTACCTTGATCTTTATTATCTGATGTATTCTATATTTGTGTGATGTGTATTCCCAAACCTATATTTATCCATCATGTGTGCCATATGTATTGACTCTCAAGCATCTAAAATACTACATTCTAAGAGAGAACAGTATAAACTATGTACAGTTGGTGCAAATGGTTTTGGGGAGCTAAACCCCTCATTGGGTGATTATTATGCACTCTTTTGTGAAGCCTGTGGAGGTACAGAACTATTGTTGTAGTAAAAGTAAAGATTTATGGTATACGGTGGGGGGCGCCTATAGGGGGCTTTTAAAAACTTATCTTCTATACTCAGCAGATGCAAAGCTGTATCTTAAGCATTCTACATTTTTTATGCTCAGCCTATACCTGTTCTTGGGTGTTTAGCCACATAATCTTTGGGTACAATAGTTGCAGTGGTGTTAGATTGTATATACTGGAGGTATGGTGCCTAGGTCCTGTCGTATTTTATTAGGAGAGTTGGAGGAGATGTGGGACATCCTTTCATACTTCGCTAGCATGTTAATATTGTTTAATAATTCCTTTATAGTTGGAATCGTTGTGGATCTCCACTTGCAAACTAGGAGTCATTTGACTTGTATGCTAAACAGGATCAGGAGATCCCATTGGTTTTTAGAGAAGTGTATGTTTGTTATAGAGGCTTTTGAGCCCAATAGGTATAAGTCGACTACTAGCAGTAGTCTAATACCTAGAATTTGCTGAAGTAAGTTATGAGCTAATTTCCATGTATCTCTAATCTTAGGGCATGCCCACAATATGTGGAAAAGGTCTCCTTGTGTATTACCATATCTCCAACATTCACCTGAGTTTAGTAGATTAGCTGTGCACAAAGCTGCTGCGTTCTATACCACCAGTGGAGTATTTTATTCTGGATGTCTGTTGCGGGTATCTCGAATTGGTTTGCGTGCCGCTTCCCAGCAGGAATTCCATTCAGTTTCTGGTATTTCTCTACCTAATGCTTGCTCCCAGTTTCCCTTTGCCTTCTTGGGTTTGGTTAGGGATGTTGTTTTGTACCATTGAATATATAAGGCTAGTTCTGCCTTTTGTTATTATTAATAGGGAATGAAGGGGGGTGTTTTGTAGTTGTTTAACCAGTCTGATCAGGGGGCAGTAGCATCTCTGATCTGCAGAAAGTGCCAGAAGTCTTCTTTAGGTAAATCGCACCTGTTTTTTAGTTCTTGAAAATAATCCATATATGACATTCCTGGTATTAACAGATCATTTAGTATATTAATACCTTTTTTCTCCCATGTTTTCCAATGTATTGGTTTTCCCTGTATTTTAATATTGTTGGCGCCCCATAGTGGATTGTATTTTGTGTGTGTTAGGTTTGTTTTAGTTAGTTTCTTCAGTGTAGAAATTGAAGATGTTATTGTAAGTAGTGGGGTGGACGGTTTGTTGGGGTATGTTTGTATATATGTGTGTAATATATATATATATTTATAAAATGAGTAACAAATACAAATCCAGTGTTCTGATTGTATAAAACACATCTCATGACTGTGCGTATATTAGAGCGTGATCGCACACCTGCACTTTTATCCCCCTCCAAAACAATTTTGACATTTTATAAAATAGATAAACCACTCTGAGCTGTGTGGTCGTGCTCTGATATATGCACGCCTTGGGCGGTTGATGCACACCAAGGCGTGCATATATCAGAGCACGACTGCACACCTCAGAGTGGTTTATCTATTACATATATATCAGTAGGATGAAGATCCTTTATCAGTGATGATTCTATTTTGAACCATAGCTTGGGATGTCTCGAACCATCTTATTGATTGAGTAGTTCTACAGGCCAGGTAATAGCCTTTTATCCATGGAAGTCCTCATCCCCCTTTGGCCCAGTGTGATCTAAGTTTGTTCCTGCTGAATCTATGATTCTGTCAATTTTGGTAAACCATGAGTCTGGGATGATTATGGGTATATGTGAGATCAAGTATAGGATCTTAGGGCAATGATAATTTGCATTACTTCTGTTTTCCCCGCTAGTGATAAATTGAGGGGTGTCCATCTGTCTAGATCTGTCTTTATCTTGGCGATAAGTGGTTCCAGATTAGTGTTTATGATGTCAGATGTTTCTGCTGTGATTTTAATTCCTAGATATATAATATGGTCCCTTGCCCACCTAAGATTCAGATCCATAAATTGTGTTTCTAGACAGAGTTTGTTCAGTGGTAGAACTTTGGTTTTATTCTGGTTTACCTTTAGTCCTGATATGTTGGTAAAGGCATTTAATAGTTGGAGCAGTGGGTGCACTGAGTTGTGTGCATCACATAGAATTACTAGGAGACCATCTGCGTATAATAATGATTTGATCTCTGTATCCCCCAATCTTACTCCCAGTATGTCCTGATGATCTCTAATGGCTTCTGCCAGGGGTTCTATGGCTAGGATGAAAAGAAGTGGTGAGAGTGGGCAACCTTGATGGGTCCCTCTCCCCAGGGTAAGAGATGAGGACATGGTGTTGTTCGTTAAAATTTGTGCCTTAGGGCTGTCATATATAGCTCTGATCATATTGACAAAAGTTGTGTTGAAACTCATTTATGCAGTACAGCGTACAGATAATGCCATTCCACTGAGTCGAAGGCTTTTACGAGGTAGATAGCCAGTGCGACAGTTGGGATGTGAGATGAGAGTGGTAATTGCATTGTGTCAAGCAATGTTCTCATGATCAGAGCTATATCTTCCTTTGTCGAAACCCACTTGGGAGGGGTGTATTAGGGATGGGATGAGCTTTTCTAATCTGGTGACCAGTATCTTAGCATATATGTTGCTATCCACTGTTATTGGCGTGATTGGCCTGTAGCTAGAGGGTATTTCTTTGTCGTTTCCTGGTTTGGGTAGGATTGTTATTATTGCCTCACACATTGTAGGAGGGAAGGTGCCTGATGTTTGTATTTCTGCAAATAATCTTTGCAGAACTGGAGTTACTACTTGGGCTAGTGCTCGATAGAACTCTGATGGTAACCCAACCTCCCCCCCCCCCGGTGCTTTTTTGTTTTTAAGTGATAGAATGGTATTTTTTTATTTCTTCCACTGTAATATTCTTGTCTAGTTCTCTGGCCTGTGTTGTTGTTGTTTTTGACAGCTTTAGCTTATCTAGAAAAGCTGTAGTGTCCTCTGGGTTATTTATATTTGATGCATATAGTTTGGTATAAAAATCCTTCATAAGTGTCTCTTTTTCTGATGTAAGTGTTTTGCCATTTGCATCCCTGAGGGCATTTGTGTGTCTTTTTGGCCTGCTGTTTTTTCAGTCTGTACGCCAGTAACTTCCCACATTTTTCTCTTCCTTCCCAGTACTTATACTTAAGATGCATAATCGCTAGTTCTGCTTTCCTAGCTGTTGGGGAGTCGATTCTTTTCCTAGTTATTAGTATTTCTTTGTAGAGGGATGATTTTGGTGATGTTTTAGGGTTTGATTTGTATTGTAGCTCTAGAGCAGGGTTTCTCAAATGGTGAGGCCAGCCTCCTTGGGGAGGCCCCAACCTGTTCAAGGGGAGGCTCAAGCAAGCTTTAAAATGTACTATATTTTAATGTCAAGTTTTGGCTGCTTCATGTGAAAAGAGGCAGCAAACTGAAAGCGAATAATGGCATGCAAATTTATGTACAAAATGGTTACTAGGAAAGACACACTGAATAAACACTTGTTTCCTGGTATGACATGGGGGAAAATACAATTCTTGGAAACTGTGCAAAACAAACTTCAAAATAAATGCAAATGAACTGGAACAAGGTAACAACTGACCCATTATACAGGCTGCAGAAAAGCACAAAGGCTAAGCAGAGAGATACTAGGAGCAAGAGCAGGAGGGAGCAAAATGGTCCCTGAGAAGGTGTTTAAGAGAAGGGTAAAACTGACAAAGAAAGCAATCTGACTCATGGAGGTATTGCGACAAGGGGTAAATAGAGTCCTAAAGTCAGAAGTGTGGAGCAAGTAGGCTGGCCTGGGGAGGGGGTTTATAGAGAGGGAGAATAATAAGTTCAATAAAATGAGAATAAACTACTCACATGCACTTCATTGTATTCTTCCTGTAATGCGTAAAGTATGATAGTTGTTCTAACTATGGGGAGGCCCAAAATTATTTCTATATTAGGGGGAGGCTCAAGATTTTTTCCAAGGCTTGGGGGAGGCTTACTATGACAAAGTGTTAGAACTCCTGCTCTAGAGTATTTAGCTTATCTTCCAAATCCTTAAGTTTTTGTTCTCTCTTCTTATGTCTGAAAGCAGAGTATGAGATGATGTTTCCTTGCATGGTAGCCTTGAAGCCCTCCCATAGGGTGGATGTCGAGACTTCCCCCCGGTGTCATTTATTTTGAAAAAATCCATGGCTGTTCTATTAAGCCATGGGTTAAATTCAGGATCTAAAAATAATAAGGGGTCCATCCTCCAGTTGGTTGACCTGTGGTTTACTGTGCCCAGTAGTATATCTGATAGGAGTGGGGGCACGGTCTTATATGATTAGTGGTTTTATGGAGGCTGCTTTTACCACTCTATTGATTTTTGGCAAGATAAACCATATATCAGTTCTGCTGTAGGTTCCATGTCTGCTTGAGTGACATGTATAATCTTGAACACCGGGGTTTAGTACTCTCCAAGCATCCGTCAGTGATGCATCAGACATCCACAATTTAACTGCTCTCGAAGCCCTAGTGTATGATTCTGCAGTACCTCTGCTTTTGTCTATGTCTGCCTCTAGAACCAGGTTAAAATCTCCCCCTAACAACATAGGGTCATTGTTTTAGTTGAAAGTGGCTGTTTGGGCCGCAAGGCTGTGAAACAATTGTGGGGAGTCTGTGTTATGAACATTATAGATTCCCTATCATCAGAGATCCCTGGGGTGTCTGGAACATGGTTAGAACCCATCTGTCTTCTTTATCATATTTCGATTTTGTTAGGCTTCATGGCAAAGATTTATAAGAATCGATGCCCCCCCCCCCTTTTTTTTGGCTATGGCAGGACCGTGAAATTCTATGCCTACCCATTCCCTACTTAGTTTGGTGGATTCCCCTTCAGATAGTTTTGTCTCTTGCAGCAGTGCAACCTGTGAGTGTAATTTTGAGATGTGTCAATACCTGTTTACGTTTGACTGGGAAATTGAATCCCCTCACATTCCAGATAGCTTTTAACAAAAAAGTAAGCTCTGTTTCGCAAATGGTTGAAGCTTATTTTTTTGTTAAAACCTATCTTTTTGCAGGGTACGAAGTTTTTGGTTTCATCCCCTTGTGTCGTGGGAATCTTTCTTATGTCTTGCTTATGTTCGTTAGAAAGAGATATGTATTATGTATATGACCTTACTAGTTTTCTTGTCTAGAGGTTTTGTAGATTGCTATTCTAAACTTCAACCTTTTCAACTATCTGAAACCTGAATTTTAGATCGACTCCCTCCCACCTCCCCCCATCCTTAAGTTATAGCCATCTGCTACAGCATTAAAGATAAACTTACAAAACAGTAGGTGTAGACCTTTGAGGAATACATTAAATGATAAACTGTGTTAAACAATGACAGGTTGCAGTATTTCAAAAGAGGATCTATCATTCTGTCTTGCTGAATTTGTGAAGTATATATGCACATACACATACACATGTGCACACAAACATTTATATACAGTATGTAGACATATATATATATACTATATGTATATGTATATATATATATATATACACATAAACATATTCATATACTCACATATGTATATACATATCCACACCACTCATACATATACATTCTCAGTATGTGCATGTGTAAGCTCGCTAAAGAAAACCCATGTTCACATTTCATATACAGGAACTTACACATGCACATTTTTACAGTTCTCCAGTAATTACTTCTAGTGTAGCTAAGCGAGTAAACTTAACTGAAATGTAGCAATGAGCTAGATTCTATTAGACCTTAATGGCAGAAATAGGCAACTTATCTCTGCAAAACAAACACATGCTCATACAAACATGTATGACAGTCTCACAGTCAGGGCTCCAGATAAGGGAAGTACCAATCTATTTTACTCACCTCATTTTAGGAAATACTCTTCAGAATTTTTTTTTAATGAGTACCAGTACTCACCCAACATTTGTAATTTTACTCCCCACTCCAAAGAATAGTGCTTCATAACATAACTGGTTATTCAAAATGAGCAGGTTTTTTTTCCAGATTTACAGCACCTGTATGCATCCCAGTTTTGTTTACTCACTATATTTTAAAACTGGTGAGTCAATTACTCCTACCTGCCAAGATTATCTGGAGCATTGTTGGCAATTGATCAATTCTTATCTAGAAAAAAAACGACATTGTTTTTAAAATGTACTCTTCACTCCACTCTGCTCAGACAATTTGTACACGTCAGAATTTGGTTTTACTTACCTCACTTTCAAAATGAGGAGTACAATACTCCTCCCCAAAAATCTTATCTGGAGCCCTGCTGACAGTATAAACTGTATATATAGAAAACAGATAACTATAAATAAGCCTTGTAGTTAAGAGCTAAAAATAAAAAAAAGCTAAAGACCTTATATTATAAGCATTTGATTCCAGCGAGCCTTCTCCTACACATCCAGTCCTAAAAAGGAAAACATGTGGGGCTTTTATGGGTGGGCTAATAAACTGGTAGTCTTTACCCTCAATTACTATACCAGAAAGGTGTCTTATTTTTTTCTCAAAAAGATGTGAAAGGGGTATGAGTCAAGGACTGGAAAGGGGATTCTTCTTGATCCTTAACAAATGCTGCACCGTCCTGGATATGTAGAAAGTGGATCTAATGATGGTGTAGAGCTATTTCATAAGTGTTTCCCTTCCCCCGCCCTGTACCCATTTCTCAGGTCCGAGGCAACACTTGGATTGTCTTTGTATGAGTAGGCTCGGCTGAGCTGGCTGTGGTCATACTCCATTCAGTTGTCTCTCAAGAGAGGTTGGGAGACCATACAGCAGGGAAGTTCCCCTTTAAGAAGAGGAATCAAGTGAGCATGTGTCTGTTAGATTAGGCCATGTGTTTACAGTTACTTTGGCCTTAGTTCTGAGTGTACACTGACCCTTGACTATTTATTTATTTATTAAATTTTGGTGACCAGGTAAGCCCACTGGGCCCCGGAGGTCCCTTTTTCAGGGGTGACCCGGGGTTACATGGCAAAGGTAAATAACACAGTAAAAATGACATTTATACAATATGATACAGATTATACAGTAATGTACAGCCAGCTGGTTACATATGCTGAGATCGGCCTGATAACACAGTAAAAGTGACAAATTATACAATATAATACAGATTATACGGTAATATACAGACAACTGGTTACTTATGCTGAGATCTGCCTGCATTTGTGTTGGGTACCGGGGTTGGCAGAGTAAGTGACTAGACGCGAGAGATGTCAGAGAAGGGTGGCTAACTATACTAACTATGACTTAATATTTTCAAGAGACCAACTTAATATAATCAGGTAGACAACCCAATATGCTCCTTCACTTTTTAATCTTATTTATGGCCTCTATGAGTACACGGTATGTATTTGATGGAGACAGGATAAGCATTTTATATATTTTTTGGAGCTTTCTCTTCTGTAGTCTCTCCCTTATCGCAATTATTACTGCAACCTCTTTATGAGGAATTTTCCTTGTCAGAAAAAAAAATCAGGCGAAGGGGGTGGACCCCCCACTTTCATTCTGAATATGCCTTAAACTGTTGGATTGCGTTGTCATCTTGTGGTGATAACATGCTTTGCTATGAAGTAAACATAGCCATCCAAAAAGAAAAATATATATCCCCTACCGAGAGAAAGGGAGGATTTTTGAACTCGGGTGTAAAACATTGAGATTAAGCTTCTGAACCTATGTAGAGACATTCAAAATTTATTCTGCAGCAATTTAAACTTGCTATATTCATCTGCAGACTCTCACAGGTAACGGTGTAGCAGTACAACTCCACTCACAAGTGAAAAGATCCATTCAAAGCCTTCGAACCTTCAGAAGGGCCCCTAATGAATCAAATCAGATCCTATAGGTAATAATAATATTCTCTCAGGGGGAGAAGGTGAGGACCCCATATATGGAGAAGTCGAGTTACCGCTAGTAAAAAGAAGTCCCTTCCCCCCCAAAACAGAGAGTGGTTAAAAACCTAGGTGGGAAGTACAGTAAAGAAAACTGTGATTGCTCTGAGTCTGCACTGCTATTTCAGTTGTTCATTACCACATATGAAAAGTTACCTCTGCCTTATTTAAAATGAAGTGGGGAAAGAAGCAGTATCAAGGGTAGGACTGCATCAGGCGGCTCAGGTCTTTTCCTTGCTAGATAGGGTGGAAGGAGATATTATTGGGGACAGGCTGGTGTCCAGATTGGAGAATTTAATCAATGAGGAGTGGGAGTTAGAGAGTTCTCTAGTCGGGTCAAACTTGAGACATGAATCATGGAAGTCAGTCAGTGAGGAGTGGGAGGTAGAGTTCTCTAGTCAGGTCAACCTTGAGACATGAATTACTGGGTGAGGTGGAGAATAGGGTAGGGAGTAATACAGCAGATGGGGTGGGAGGTGCAGGTCCAATGGGGGGGAAGCAATGGGAGGTCACTTGAGTGGGGGATTGGAGGATTATAGCTCAAGAGGGGAGATGGGGGTGGTAGTGGGTGAGTGATCTCTGGTCACCCTTGAGATTGGGGGAAGGTAAACTGGCAGCTGCAGGTAGAAGGAATATGGTTGGGCTCGCATATAAGGGTGACTCCCTGGATGGTGGCGGGGGGGGGGAACAAGCAGGGAATCACTGACAGAAGGAGGAGCCTGGAAGGTAGTAAACGGGTTAAAATTGACTCTCAGGCTGATGTGAGAGGTAGGAGCAAACAAGGGTTTGATGATAGAAGGAGGAGTCTGGAAGGAATAAAGAGGGCTAATAAAGTGGGGGGGGGTGAGGTGAAGGTGATATTGCTGGGGGATTTCATGACAAGGGGTATCCATTGGGAGCGGGAGAATAAAAGCTGCCCTGTCAAGGCTAAATGTATACCAAGTCTATTAGTACACAAGGCCAAATTCCACCTATACTCGTTGGCATTGGATTGCGGGGGATCCCCAGACTTTCTAGTACATTTGGGGACAAATGATTTGGAAGGGAATAGCGAACTAGAAATACAGGCTAGATTTCGGGAGCTGGCAAAGGTTTGTCACTCTATAGGAAGTAAAATTTCTTTTTCTGAGATTCTGCCGGTACCAAGGGCAGCTGGTGAGACCAAGCTTAAACTTAGAGGGGTCAACAAGTGGCTCAGGGATTGGTGCAGTGCAGAGGGGTATGGGCTGGTGGGTGACTGGGGGGATACTAGGGAAGATAAGGGGCTATATGCCAGGGATAGGTTACACATCAACATGGAGGGGAGGGAGCTTTTGAAATTAAAACTTTCTGGATTTATAGGCAAGAGGTGGGGTTTAAACTTGTAAAGGGGGGATCAAATAATAAAAAGACCCATACATACAGTAGTGGTTGATTTCAGGAGAGCGGACTTCGTGGGTATGGGTAAGATACTAAGGGAGAGGTTAGATATGATTAAGCTGGATATGGATGCTGAAAGTTTGTGGGAGACCATTAAACAAGGGGTGCAAGAGGCTACTAGGTCCTGTACTAAAGTAAGGCATATGCATGGTGGAACTAGCAGGCCATGTTGGTGGACCAGGGAGGTGCAGGAGGCGGTGAGGGATAAAAAGGCTGCCTACGTACATTTCAAATGTACTAGGGGGGATAAGGAGTGAGGGGAGTACGTATTATTGGCCAGGAAGGTTACCAGAGTGGTGAGGGGTGCCAAGGCAGGGATGGAGAAAAACCTGACTAAGGATATCGGGGGTGGGGGGATTCTATAGATACATAAGAGAGAAGAGAAAGTGAGGACACACATCAGTAGGATTAAGATTGGGGGGATGGGTTCAGGATGCGGGGGATCAGGCAGAGGTGCTAAATGAGTACTTTGCCTCAATCTTTGCTGAGGGTGATAAGGGATCCCTACAGCCTGATGGGAGAGAAGATGTGTCAGCAAAAGTGTGAGGTCAGTCTCTGTCTGAGACCAGAGGATGGAAACAGGCTAGGGTACAGGCTGGCCCAGACAAAGATGGAGTAGGAAAGTTGCATGAGGGAGTGATGGCGGGGGAGAAATCACAGTGGATAGGGTGAGGGATGCCCTTCGGAAACTAAAAACTGATAAGGTGCCGGGGCCGGATGGATTACATCCGAAGGTTATGAAGGAATTGGCGGAGGTACTGGCAGTTCCACTGGCTGCACTCTTTAATAACTCTCTGCAGATGGGATGGGTGCCACAGGACTGGAGGGTGGCTTATGTAGTGCCTGTATATAAAGGGGGGTCTCGGGAGGAGATAGGAATTATAGGCCTGTCAGTCTGACATCTGTGGTAGGTAAAGTAATGGAGGGCTTTATCAAGGAGAGACTTGGGAAGCAGTTGGCAAGGTTAGTATGCCAAGATGATAAACAATATGGTTTCGTCCCGGGGAGATCGTGTCAGACCAACCTTGTAGAGTTTTATGATTGGGTGACGGGGGTCTTGGATAGACATTGGTTGGTGGATGTTCTATACCTAGATTTCAGCAAGGTGTTTGATTCGGTGCCTCATAATGGTTTGATAGCAAAAGTGGGGGAGATGGGGGTGGAAGGACAGGCGCTCGTTTGGGTTGAGAATTGGCTTTCGGGGACTTCCGGTGAGCGCATCAACCCAATGGCAGCCTGATTTGGAAGCTCTAACCCGCCATTAACTAATCCACTGCAATCGCTAGGATAAAAGACCCATCCAGATGTCCAACAAAGAGAAAACAAAGCTACAATGTTCTTGAGACATAAAATGAAAGAAAAAACAGGCACTCTACAGTCGAAACAGCATAAACGCTGTTTGATTTTACTCAACCCACTCCGGCCTGCACAATCACGGCTTTGCCATGTTCTTCACCAACCATCGAGGAAGCAGAGGAACAGGAATGCACAATAACATCTAAGCAGCTATGTGCAACTCTTCAGAAAATGCATGCAACTCTAGAAAGATTAGAGACTAGAGCTACGGAGGATCGCCAGAAACTAGACCTCACAGCTTAAAAAACGGAGCAATTGGAAAAAGGGCTGAATGACTATTCTAACACCACAGATATTCATAACACGGCCCTCCTGGACCTGCATCAGAGAGAGCAACAACTAGAAATCAGATTAGAGGAGCTAGAGAACCGTAATTGACACAATAATATCTGTATACATGGGTTACCTGAAGGTACTGAATCGGGTCCAGTCCCTACTTTCCTGGATTCATTCCTCCCTGATATTTTAGGATGGCCAGTCGATAAACCTCTACAAATTATTAGGGCACACCGATCTCTGGTACACAAACCGAAAGACCCTAAAGCCCACCCTCGATCTTTGGTGATAGTCTTCCTAGATTTTCGTACCAAGGAGGAAGTATTAAAGCTTGCCTGGTCAAAGAAGGAGGTGATCTTCGGTGATACCAGACTTTATTTTGAGCAAGACTACACCCCTCAATTGCTCATTCAGTGTAGAAAAGTGCTTGCAGTTGTTCGCATTCTCCAACAAAAAGGCATAAAGGCGTTTGTGGAATACCCAGCAAAACTGAAAATATTTACAGAAAATGGCTTCAGAAGATTTCCTGACCTGATGGCAGCTAAAGAATTCCTTTTTTTGTTAGATGTGGAGATTCTTCAAGATGCAGTACAACTTCGGAGAGATCGATTAAATGATAGGGCCTGGCAGAAGGTGGGAACCAAAAGAAAGGAGTTACATGACCGCCCGGGCGCTTCCGGTTTGTGGAAGGCGGTAGGCCAACGCAAGGACTCTAACGCCAGCCCGACCATGTTGATTACCGCATCCAGTGGGGAAAGAGTGTCCCCGAGGGAGAAAGATAACATGCCGGAGGACCAGCAAACCTGAAGAATGGTGGTAAAAACTAGTAGTTTCTTCAGTAGAAGAGACTGTGAGCGTTTTCTTTTTTGTGGAGAACTATAAAGTGTGCTAGCACAAGTAGCACCTCCAGACTACACCCTGCTAGTACAGCAGGGGAGATGGGACTGATTGCATAAAACATTAAAGATTATTCTTTAAGTCTAAGGTGGAAAAATTAAAAGCTCCTGATATTAATTGCTGAAAGCGGGAGGGGTGGGGGGTGTTTCGGGTGCTCTAGCGCTTACCCCTGAGGGGGGGTAGATCTGGGGAGGCCAAAGTGCGATCTCAGCTGGGAAGGTCAGAAACTGAACGGCTGGATCAGAGATCAGTGTGGGCGCCTATGACTCATGGTTGGGGCCACATTACAATTCTAACACATTTAAAATGGCTCAGGAGACTAGATTGTGGCTAATAAATGCTAGCACTAGTGATGAGCTTTAGATAAAAAGATCCCACAAGTGTAACTGAGTCGGATTCCCAGAGGCCAGATTGGTCTGTCCTTGGGAGAGAGCCATTGGTGAGGGAATAAAAATAACTAATACAACAAGCCCTTGTGGGGAAGCATTTCTCCTTGTGTTGTGGCCCTAACAAGTGTTAAATCTACATGGAGATGCGTGATCGCACTCTGAGGACGCTAGGTCGGCTATCTGGCCTTGATCAGTTGTTTCTGACAAGCAGTATAGGATCAAGCGAGGTCTGCAGCTATTGGCCTTCAGGAGGGTCTCTCAGCCCACCCCTCAGATGGTTGTGTATGGGGGCTGGGTAGGCCAGATCACACCATATTTTTACACTCCTCCCTGCCTTTATCAGAATAGAGAGTTTGAGGTGGGGGTTCTTCATGTTCTGTTATTTTGGGGGACTGAGCACCACCTCAGACACACAGATAAAAGGGACATCTGTTCTAAGTGAGAAAAAAGAACTGATGGGCTGAGTTTCTTCTAAATCCAGACTGGGATATTACCAGATGGAGAGTTAAGACTATCTGGTGCCCCTAGGGTTGGCATTAACAACGCAGCCTTCTGGCTATCAGGCTGTTCCACACCCTGGGCTGGATGGAGGGTTCACTAAGTTGGGACTCTCCAACCACTACTCTAATGAGTGAGATCTAAAAGAGGGTGGAAATAGGGTAGAACACCTTGAAGACAACCATGTTTAGTTGGGTTAAACAGTTATTCAGGTTCCAATTATATTGTATAGTTGATTGCTATAGGTTAATGTTGGTAAGGTTACTGAAAATGCACAGTGTTATAGGGCATACGGGTATTGAATGGCATGCATCACCCCCCCTTCGGATTGAGAGTTGGTACCAGTCCCTCCCTAGTATCAATGGCTGACCTTAAAATAGTTACGCATAATGTGCATGGGATTAATAGTCCGATTAAAAGAGCCAGAATCTTACAAGATCTGCGTAGGCAAGGGGCTACAATACCTTTCTTACAAGAAACACATTTGATGGCTGCAGAACATGTTAAGCTAAAAAGATCTTGGGTGGGAAGTGTGTACTCTTCTCAGTTTGAAACTAATCCACACCGTAGAGGTGTGGCAGTTTTGATAAAAAGAGGTACTCCCTTAGAAGTCTCAAGGCTCAGAACAGACCCAGAAGGACGGTTTGTTCAACTCTGGGGATTGTATAGAGGTCAATCCTGTGTTTTGGTAAATATATATGCTCCAAATAAAGAAGCACCTAGACTCTCTTTTATAGAGAAAACTGTTAGGGAGGCAGTCACAGACCCCCACAGTATGGTAATTATTGGAGGGGATTTCAATGAAGTCATAAACCCAGGAATGGATAGATCGGGGAGAAACCAGGGAGGGCCCTCAAGATTCAGCAAGCTCATTCTATGCCTTAATCAGGAATTGGGTTTATCAGAATGTTGGCAATTTATGCATCCCAGGGAGAGAGATTACACTTATTATTCCCCCCCGACATGGAGAGTACTCCAGAATAGATTACTTTCTAATATCTATCAACTGGATACAAAAAATAGACAGGTGTGACATAGGCTCTATCACTGTTTCAGATCATGCCCCAGTAACCCTTAAACTATGTTCTACCCCCACCCCTACACAGTTAAGCTGGAGACTGAATGTGAGCCTTCTCACTAGAGAAGATTTTCAGGAAATGATCAAAGGCACAATCCAGAGATTTGAGTTAGATAACCCTAAAGGAGAGACAGGAGAAGGAATAAGGTGGAACACTCTCAAATGCTGTGTTAGAGGAGAAATAATTAGATACTCAGCTAGGCTTAAAAAAAAGAACGCGCCCTTAAGAGAGTACAGTTGGAGCAAACCATAGCACAATTAAAGGCTTCACACCAGACTCACCAAGATCCCCCGGTTAAAAATGACCTAGACAAAGCAAGACAAGAATTAAACAAAATCTAAGACCTTCAGATTGAAGGACAGCTAAGATATGCCCGACAAAAATACTTCAAACAGGGCAATCGAGCCGGGAAGTTGTTAGCATGGCAGCTTCATCAGGAAAGAGCTAGTAGAGCAGTGTTGTACCTACAGGGAGAGGGCGGAGAGCAAACCACAACTGCTCCTATTGAAATACTGCAGAGATTCAAAAAGTTTTATGCTACCCTATATGAGGTTGAGAACCGTCCTGGTCATAAGATAGAGGTTCAATCCTTTTTGGATGGTCTCCCGATTCCTACCCTAACAGAAGAAGATAGAACATCCCTAAATGCCCCAATCACCCCTCGGGAGGTATTAGCTAGGATTAAAAAAATGAAGAATGGTAAGGCTCCAGGGCTAGATGGCTATCCAGTCGAATTTTATAAGAGCTTTACCTCCCAATTACTAGATCAGCTGGTTGCCACCTGCAATGAGGTTTTGATTAGTAAACAAGCAGTCCCACCCTCCTGGAATTTGGCTCAGTTATCAGTAATTCTGAAGCCAGGTAAAAATCCAGAAACGTGTGGCTCCTATTGCCCAATATCCTTATTACCTGTAGATTTAAAAATGTTCACAGGGATGTTGGCTGACAGACTATAGAAATGTATAGCCACTATTATACACCATAATCAGACGGGTTTCATCTCAGGGAGGTTTCTTCAAGACAATATACGTAGGTTGTTAAACATCATTACGGCCCAGAGGGATTCCATGTCCTTGCAGTTGGCGATCAGTATGGATGCTGAGAAGGCCTTTGACAGGGTGGACTGGCACTTTATGTCAGCCACCCTGTCAAAGTTCGGGTTGGGGGAACACTTTGTATCAGCCATAGCGGCCCTATATCATAGATCAGAAGCTAGAGTCCAGGTTAATGGTTTGCTTTCTGATTGCTTTCCCTTGAAGAGGGGCACCAGGCAAGGTTGCCCCCTTTCACTGCTAATTTCTGCATTATTACTGGAGCCCCAGGCCATACAGATACATAACAATCCAAGCATTATGGGAATCCGGGCAGGCTGAGCTGAACAGAAAGTGGCATTCTATGCCGACGATTCACTTTTTTTCTTAAAAGAACCCCAGACCTCAGTGCCTCATCTGTTGGAATCCCTGGAAAAATGTGGTCTACTAGCAGGTTATAAAATTAACCTAAATAAATCCAAAGCGGTGGTGTTAAGTGGAACTTTCCCAAGGCAATATAAGGAAAATTTTCCCTTCGTGTGGGCTAAGAGAAATACCTTTCGGTACTTGGGGATTCAAATTTCAGTAGATACTACCAGAATATTTAAATTGCACCAGACACTACAAGCAGACTTCGCCCGCTGGAAATTATTACCCCTCACCATATATGGACAAATTCAGGTGATAAAGATGAATGTATTGCCTAGATTGTTATTGCTGTTCCAGACCCTCCCAATCCCCATCCCATTACATTTTTGGACCCAACTATCTAGGGACATCTCCAGATTTGTGTGGGGGAGACAACGACCTAGACTACCCCTTCAAATCTTAATGAGATCCAGGGAGGAGGGGGCCTGGGACTCCCCCATATATACAATTATTACTTAGCAGCCCAAAGGACACAGTTAGTTACCTGGGCCAAACAACGTATGGACTCTTCTGGTATGTAATGGAGGCCGAGGCAGTGGGGAGAAACTTTAAATTATGGGCACTGTCCACAGGTGACATAAGTCCTTAGATTTGGCCTGCCATCTCTAACCCGTGGGTTGAACACTCCATATGTATTCTATTAAAACTAAAGAAAGTAACACAAACCCCGAACACACTAGGCCTGCTTTCTTTAATTAGGTATGCAGATGGTTTCATCCCACCCAGACTAGATCAGGGATATGCCTATTGGGAGCATAAAGGCCTCACTACCTTCAAACAAATGACAGATAGAACAGGATGCCTCCTATATGCTACCCTTAAGGAACGATATACTCTCTGTAAGGAAGATTTCTATAGGTATCTTCAAATGAGACACTTTATAAATACGAGAGATAACCTTCGGTTGATCAGTAGAGAATTAGCACAATTTGAATCATACTGGTGGGATGCTATAAGAATCAAAGAATAATCTGTGGTACTTGTCCATCCTGTATAAAGTCCTCACCTTCAGCCTAGGGGACCGGATGATGGAAAAAATTAGAGAAAGGTGGGAATTAGAGATCAGTGAAGACATCCCAAGGAAAGAGTGGGCTAGCAGACTCCAAAGAGGTTGGCAGGTGACATCAGTAATGGTCTGGTGGGAGTTTAACTGGAAGATTCTGATGCGTTACTTTAGGACCCCAGTGATCACCCAATACTTTAACCCACAAGCCACGGCGGCTTGCTGGCGTGGATGTGGAGAACCCAAAGGAAAACATTACCATATCTTTTGGGGGTGTAGCAAATTACAACAGTTCTGGCACCATATTCATGATACCTTAATACAAGTGTGTGCTATCCCCCTTCCTTTCACTTTTCAAGATCTGGTGCTAGGTCTCCCCACCCTGTCATCCAAGAAACAGAAAATAACAGAACTATGCCAGATATTGAGGGTTGCAGCCCTAAAATGCATCACGATACAATGGCTATCTGTAGATCCCCCATCCCTGGGGCAATGGGTTTCTAAGGTGGAGGAGATAGAGCGTTTAGAAAATATTATAATTGGCTTTCGGGGTGTTTACAGAGGGTAATGGTGGGTGGGATACTCTCCTCCCCCAGGAAAGTAATCAGTAGGGTCCTTCAAGGTTCAGTATTGGGGACACTCTTGGTTAATGCCTACATCTTGGATATAGGGAGGGGGGGTCAAAAATAGGTTGTCTTTCTTTGCAGATGACTCAGAACTGGGAGCAATGATAGATTGTGTAGAAGTAAGGGAGTCAGTCCAGGGGGATCTGGATACCCTGGAGGGGTGGTCAAGGAGGTGGGGACTGAAATGTAATGCCGGGAAATGTAAGGTACTTCATTTGGGGGTTAAAAACCCGGGTCATGTATACACCCGGGGGGGGGGGTCACACTGTAAGTTACATTGGGAGAAAGGGATTTAGGGGTGGTGGTAGATGTCTAAATGAATAACTATGAAAATTGTAGAAGAACAGCAGCCAAAGCAAACAGGATACTGGGCTGCATAGCTAGGGATATTGGCGTCCAGAAGAAGGGAGGTGATCCTCCCTCTGTATAATGCCTTGGTCAGGCCGCAGCTTGAGTACTGTGTACAGTTCTGGAGACCTCATCTGAAAAAGGATATAGTACTGCTGGAGAGGGTTCAGAGGAGAGCAACCAGGATGATTCAGGGCGTGGAGGGGAGGCCTTATGAGGAGAGACTGGAAGAGCTTGGGTTTTACTCACTAGAGGAGAGTAGGGATAGGGGAGACATGATAGAGGTTTTCAAGTATGTAAAGGGAATAACCAGGAGTGGAATAAAGGAGCTGTTTAGGTTAAAGAAGTGGGGGGAACAACCACAGGCCATGAGTGGAAGCTGGAGGGGGGAAATTATAGGGGGGAGCGTAGGAGGCATTTTTTCACTGAGAGGGTGGTGGAGCCTTGGAATGCACTGCCTGGGAGACTGGTGGAAGAGGGTACAGTGGAGGGCTTTAAGAAAGGGTGGGATAGGTACAAGGGGAAATTGAAACAAATGAAGACCCTCTTGGGGGCTGGGGGGATGGCAAGGTAAGCAGCCATTAGGTTGCTGGCTTTTGAGCAGACAGGACAGACCATTTGGCTTATTCTGCTGGCTTTTAGCATATTAGGCTGCATGCATTGTTTTTCCCACTCCGTATTGCTATCGGATGTTGGTCAGGCCTTAAGTGAGGTAACGGGGGCAATAGATGCGGGTGGCAGAGGCGCTCTTTTAGTTGCTTGGGGTTTCTTCCTCTGTATTTAGTAAAGAATTGATCTGTTTGTGATAGTGAGATTCGTTTTGTGAGGATATGATGGTGTTCACTGTGGCTTTCTCTGGCGGTGGTAAGCGGTTTTCCTTCATGGTCAAGGGTCTTGGTTTCAAACTCAATAAAGCGGCAATGTTGTTGTGAACAGGTATGTCCTCATTGATTTTGACCACCTCTGTCTCCTCTTCGTACTCCTCTGTTTCCATCTGTGACTCTGTATGGACTGCTTTTTGACTTGGTGTGAGCCTTTCTCCTACTTCAACCGGATTCTTGGTATATTTTTCTAATGGATTTTTCCTCCTCTGTTTTCTCTTGCTTTTAGGGTTTGTCATCCGGGGTCACCCGTCGGGGTGTAAGGCACATTCTGGTTTTTATTCTGGAGATCTGCAGCTGGAGAGTCATCACCCTCTCTTGGGCGCGTTCTTGGGTTTGGTCTTGTTGGTGAGCTGCTCCAGTTTTGTTTTATATATTCCATTGCTGCAGCTGGTGTGTTGAATGAGATAGCCTTCCCATGCACCATAATTCTTGGCTGCGCAGGGTATCGAAGAGAGAATGAGACCCCTAGATTGTGCAGAGCTTGACTGACTGGAGTAAATTCCTTTCTCCGGTTGTTTAGGTCTCTATAATAGTCCGGAAATATCATTATTGGGTTGCCTTGCCAGTTTAACCATTGTAGCTCTCTAGCTCTTTTGAGAATGTTCTCTTTAGGGATGGGCGAATTGTGGATTTTAGTCAGATATCGGATCCGGATATTATCTGGTCAGTGTCCGATCGGAATGATATTTTAATCGGGTCGAATATTTTAGCTCCCAATACCCCCCGCCCCCATACATCACTTCATCACACAATAAATGCGGTAACAAATGTTTAATTTTTGTCTTAAAATGCTGTCATCAGGCATCATAGGATATTACTTAAAGTTATTTAAGTTTTGCTTAACGAACAAAAGCATGTTGGCAATGTCAGGTGATAAACGTGATCTTCGGTCACTAATAATGTCCCCAGCCACGCTATAGACCCGTTCGCTGGGTACACTTGTCGGTGGCATGCTAAATAACTTTTTGCGATCTTTGCTAGAGTCGGATAACACACTGAATGCGATTTCCAAAACAGTAGTGCCTCTGGGGTTGACTTCTTTGGCACAATGCTTTCTGCCAAGTATGAGTCCAGTTCTGTATTTCGGAGAGGTGCACCATGAATTGCAGAAGCTGTAAAATGAAAGGGTACAGGGTATTAGTAAAAAAAAAAAAAAAATGTTGTGTGTGACAGAGAGAGAATAAAAAAAAAAACAGAAAACTTCAGGGAGATCGTTTGACTGTGAGAACACATCCCAGGGATCTTCATCGTTATCCCTTCTCTCTCAGCTGCTGGGTTTGTCCTGTGGTAGGTTAGACTTCTGCAGTCTACTATCTGTCAGCTCTTTGATAAGCTGCTTTATTACTGCTCATGCAAAAGTTCTGCCACATTCAATGCGAAAAAAAATGTATTTTATATCTCGCATCACACACAATTGCAACAACTAGCTCCTTTGTGGATTCGCAGTGTACAAAATGTTTGTCCATGGACTCTAGTATGGCAGTTTTTAATTTGAGAAGTCCAGGGACTGTTATGCTGTCAATACTGTGGTGGAGGACTGTTGCAGTTGGGATAACATCAGAAACACATGCGCTGTCCGCACTCAGTCTCCTGGTTTCAGTCTCGAAGGGTCTTGGTACTGTACAGACATTTTCTGCTAGTGCTCACTGTGCAGAGCTGAAAGTGTGTGTCTCACACTCAGCGGTATAAACTGTTAATGCGCGTCGCTGTTCCAGAAGCCTCTCCAACATGAAAAATGTGCTGTTCCACCTTGTTGGAACATCTTGGATAAGGTGGTGTAGTGGCAATTGAAAGGTATATTGAAGTTCAGTCAGCTTTGCTGTAGCAGAAGCTGAGTGTTTAAAATGGGCTACCATTGTCCTTCCTGTGGCCAGTAGTTCTTCTATAGAGCGTTGCTTCAAGATAGAATCATAAACTATTAGCTGTAATGTGTGGGCAAAACATCCAACACTGGCAACAACACTTAATTTCATGGCTTTAACAATATTAGGCCCATTATCTCTTATTAGAAGATGCCTTTTCATGGCAGCAATCCCCCAGGTGTCAAGTACTTGTAAAAACTCTTTTGACAGATTTTCACCAGTGTGCTTATCAGACAGGTACTGTAGGTGAAGTAAAGCTGAATGTCTATTAAAGTTCTCATCAACCCAGTGGGCAGTAATAGGGAGGTATGATATTATTGAACACTCAGCTGTCCAGGTGTCGGTGGTAAATCCAAACGAGGTAACACGGGCTTATTCATCTTAGACCGTCATTTATTGTACATCTCTGGTATTTTAACTTTAGAGAAGTAGCCACGCAATGGCAAACAATATCTGTGTTCCAGAACAGATATCAGTTTTTTAAAGCCCACATTTTCCACTATGGAAAATGGCTGCTCGTCAACAACCATCATCTCAGCAACTGCATACGTGATTTCGACAGCTCTGGGATGGTCACTAGGGAAGGGGTGAGAGCGAGCAATGCAGGTTTCTATTGTTTGAAGCTCAAGTTTAACTTTCTTGGCTGGTGGCTCACACTCAGCTTGCCTCGCTAAATCAGCTTTTGCCTTTTCTGTATGCAACTCCGAGTATTCTATTCTGTGCTTGTTTCTAAGGTGATTAAGCAAGCCGGAAGTGCCAAAACTTTTATTTGAAGAACCACGACTGATATATGTAGGAGTCGGGCAAAGACAGCACTTAGCTTTGGATTCATTATCTTTGTCCACAATAAAATGAGTCCATACCAGACTTTTACTTGCCATTCAGTCGCATTGGTCACAGCAGCACACCGTATCTCGTGTTCAAGATTGCTCGCTGGCTCGTGCTCTCTTTCTTTACAGGTTTCACCGATCCTTCCACTACGGCAGAACTTACCAGCTATTTAACAGGTGCTCAATTAAGTAATTTAGTAAGTTCAGTAATTAACATAATCCTCCATCTTAAAGGCAAAATATCCGAGCGGAACGGTTCAATATACAATTGTTACTATCAGATCGGATTTTTTTTTATCAGATCAGATAACTGCCCATCCCTAGTTCTCTTTAACAGGGAAATGAAGAAATCTGGCAATGATAGGTCTAGGGCATTCTCCTGTTTTTGGCACGGGAGCTAGAGAACGATGGGCCCTTTCGATATCGAAACGTGGGTTACCCAGGATCTTTAGTACCTGAGGCAGAACATGAGCAAGGAAGGAGGCACGTTCCCCTAATTCTGCTTCTTCAGGAATCCGATAAATCTGAGGTTATTTCTACGACCTCTGTTCTCAAGATCGTCGATTTTGTCAGAGCGCGAATCATGCTGTCTTGTTGCTGCAATTTCCCTGAGTTGCCCTGGCAGGCTACCATGTTGGCATCTGTTTTCTTTTCTGTGAAACTCATTTTTTCATCCAGGTCTTTACTTTTTTCTGTATTTGCTCCGTTTTGAGTAGCTGATATTTTCGCCAAAGCTGTTCGTCAAGAGAAGGGTACTGATCCCCCAAAAGCACTCTGGTGCTTAAATCAGGAGCCCCTCTAGCATTGAGGGCTTACAGACATTAGTTATGGGACAGCCCAAAATCGCAGGGGAAAAACAGTGAGCCACTGAGAGGAGGGGCCAGTCTGTGCAGCTTGCAAGGTTGAGACAGGGTCTCACCAAATCCTAGCAATCCATACCATACAGTTGCTCCACGAGAAGAATAAGAATTTTATGACTTGAGTCTCTTCAGCCCTGCCACCTGTGACAGGGCTCTGCTGCAGAGTACCTGCTCCACTGAAGGCAGGAAGTAAAACTGAGGGAGACAGGAAGTGGAGGGCTGGATATCCCCTGCTGCAGAGGTCTGATTCCTGCCTGCCTATCAGCATTAGGAGGTACAGCCCATATGTAAGGAAGCCCGGAGACCAGCCATCATAAAAAGAAAATTTACAGGTATTTAAATTTCAGTTTTCCTCCAGGTCTTTAATTTTTTCTGTATTTGTTCCATTTTGAATCTTTAAGTCTTGAAGCTCAAGATAAGACTTGAAGGAACATAGTTTCTACTCAGTTGGCTGATATTAAGGTCGCCATAATGAATGGTGCTAGGCAGAGCCTCGAGGTCTTGGGAGGGCTCCCTCCTCGGAAATTAATATGCAGGTTTGATTATTTTTTTTGTCCTGTTTTCCTGCAAATCGAAATGATTATGTCGATCAGGATGCTGTCCTCTTTCGAACTGCAGGTCCAAAATTGCTGAGTGGCTTTGTAGATGACAGGATTTTGATGGATGAGGTTAGGAAAAATGGGGATCTGTCAAAAGTTGCTGCTCACAGGACTCATCTGATCGGGCCAGGACACTGCTCTCTGGCCAACATATACCTTCCTAAGCCAGACATAGATTCTCCCCCATGGTGTATCTTCCACCTCCTCCTTACGTAATAGTTTGTGTAGGAGGTGAATGTGGGCGTTATCTATTCATCTTGAAGTGCATCCCTTTTCTCCCTGAAAGGCGCTGTAGATAGGTTGACAAGTTTTTCTAAGCCCACTCTGGTTGTCTAGGGTGTGCACAGCTGGATAAAGTGAATGTGTAAATTCTTGGAAAAGAATCTTTTTTTTTTTTTTTCTTTCCCCAAGTTCACAGTTCTCTTTTTCAAGTTTTGGATTGCATAAGTTTTATGAGACACTGAAGGGTTGTACGTGTTATGAAATGCAAGCAGGCTGTGTACTCTGAGATCAGTTGGGATATCTTTTCTTATAAATCTATATGATGGCTGATTTGCATATAGTCACATACAATGTGAAGGTACTGAAACATCCTATAAAAAGATCTAAAATACTGCAGGAGCTACAAAGGTTGAACGCCGGAGTGGCTTTCCTGCAGGAAACCCACTTCACAGCAGTGGAGCATAAAAAAACAAACTTTCCTGGGTGGCGGAGGTGTATGCCTCTCAATATGAGGCACAACCCCATTGGGGCATTTTGGTTTGGAAAAATTTATCATTGCAAGTTTCACGGGTCCTAACTGATCCAGAAGGCAGATTTGTGCAGGTTGAATGGGAGTATGGAGATTAGAAGTACACTTTACTGAATATCTATGCTCCAAATGAGGATCACTTGAGAGTCCCCTTTCTCAAAACAGGAATTTCTGATGCTGCGGTGGATGCTGGTAGCCAACTCCGTATTGGAAACATAGAAACATAGAATCTGTCGGCAGATAAGGACCATACAGCCCACCTAGTCTGCCCATTTCCCCTACTTGGTTTGGCAGTCCCTACTCTTATCTGGATTGCCTTTCCCCTGCTCCGCTGTACAGTAGGGTGCCTTTATGGTTATCCGATGTGCTTTTGAATCCCTGTACTGTTTTTGCTTCCACCACCTCCGCTGATAGGCTGTTCCATGGATCCACCACCCTCTCTGTGAAAAAATGTTTGCTAGCATTCCCTGTAAGCCTCCCTCCAGCCTCATGTCATGCCCCCTTGTCCTTGTACACTTTCGTCTCTGAAATAAGCTCCCCTCCTGTACCCTGTTTATTCCTGTAAGGTATTGGAAAGTCTCTAACATATCCCCTCTTTCCTCCAGTGAATAGCTGTTCTCTCTCCTAAGCTGGTCTCTGGGCTCATAACTAGTGGGAGGTCCTTCCTGGAACCACATGACAGGCAGAAAAGGATCTCTGCAGGGGGACCTGATCCTCCCCTCTGCATCCTGCAGCTCCCAGTTTACTTCCTGCCTGCCATGAAGCAGGTTCTCTGCAGGGGCTCAGCCACAATGGTGGCAGAGCTGAAGACAACAAACTGTAAGTGCAGTTTACTTTCTCATTAGAAGAGGATTTTCAAGGGGGAAACTTCACAGGAGCAAGAGCTCCAGCATTGCCTCACAGATTATCTAGGGTCCCCAGTCTCAGCCATGCATGCTGCACAGACTGGACCCCTTCTCTCCTGCTTTTTCCCATGCTTTGAGGCATGCATTCTTCCCCCCCCAAAAAAAAACAGTCATTACTTGGACTCGACAGGCCCTCGTGCTGCAAGTTTATTTTTTGCTCCGGAGAGCTACGTGGTATTCTCATCAGCAGCCCGACTGCACAGGCCGCCGACACTGCGCCCAGTCAACGGGCCCCCTGGTCTGCAGACTCATTAAGAAAACGGGAGTGAAGCTGCTAGAACACCCCGTGGCAGCAGGAGCTTCAAGAGCTGTGCTCTATTCTCCTTGCTGCTGATGCTGTGCTCCATCAACGAGCCCCCTGGTCTGCAGACTCACTGACTAACGGGGGTGAAGCTGCTAGAACACCCCGTGGCAGCAGGAGCTTCAAGAGCTGTGCTCTATTCTCCTTGCTGCCAATGCTGCGCTTCGTCAACGAGCCCCCTGGTCTGTAGGCTCATTGACTTAACAGGGGGAAGCTGCTAGAATTCCCCATGGCAGCAGGAGCTTCATTTCGGCTCAGCATGAGCCGCGCTACAGCCCGTCTCACCGACCAGGGACAGGTGCTTCATTTCGACTCAGGAGGAGCCACACTACAGTCCCTCATCAACGAACTGTAGGGCACAAGCAGAAGCGGTTTTCCGTAGATGAGGCCCCGGTCCTCTGGAGCAGCAGGGGGCTTCATTTCGGCTTGGGAAAAGCCACACTACAGCACCTCATCGCCCACCTCTTAGAGAGCGCCACAGTAGTAGGGGCTTCATTTCGGCTCAGGAAGAGCCGCGCTACTCTGGCTCACTGTTGATCGGAGGAGAAATCCTATTTCAGAGGTAGTGCTTCACAGCAGCAGGGAGCTTCATTTTGGCTTAGGAAGAACCGCTCTACAGCACCTCATCGCTGGCCTCTTGGAGCAAGAGCGCTCCACAGTAACTGGCTTCATTTTGGCCCAGGAAGAGCCGCGCTACAGCCCCTCATCGATTGCCAGGAGGGCACTGGCAGTCGACTCTGGCCTATTACGGAGTCTCCTACCTATTAGGTCTCTGGATGCATGATGGGGGAAACTGGCCAGAGCGACAGGCGACAGCGCCCCCCTTTTACAATCCAGCTTGGGGTTGTCTGCTGCTCTCAACATGTCCCACCAAGGGCGATCGAACAGCGGAAAGGGCACAGCTCACATTGGGGGGTCGAGCCTGTGCTAACTCGCCGCGGTGACATCTTCGAGCCCATTTGGACAGATAGACCCTTGCTCCAGGTGGCAGTGCTAATAGGACTCAAAACAGGGACCCATGCCACCCTTCAGTACAAAAGGTAAGGGCTGTCGGGAGCATAGCACAAATTCTCTCAGGGTGGAAAGGGCCACAGACGTATTTTCTCTCCCCCGCTCCTTAGGTCACCTTCTCCGGCTTGCTATGCCTAGGTGAGACAACTACAAGGTCAGAGGTGGTCCGGAGACATCCACCCTGCTATCCCAGGAACCAATCCCGGGCAGCGCAGACCCATTAACTCTTCTCATCATACCCTGACCATCTTGCATCAATTTCTTCATAGATGGTAGGGTCCACGGAAAGCCCACCCCATGCCTATTCCTAATCTTCAGACAGGAGGGACTCGACACCATAGGAGAGGTAAAGGTCACATATTAGTAGCAGAGTCAAGGATGTCCACAGTGAAAAACATCCAACGAACAGACCCCCAAGTCTGCCTGAGGTCAGGTAGCCCCCCCCCCCCCAGAGGAAGAGGTGCTACTGGGCGGCATTTCTGCCTCGGACAGCTCTCCATCCAGAAACTTAGTCCTGAACGACCTAAATTTGTTCATTAGGCAGTTAAGTGAGGAGTTTCCCTTGAGCTCTCTCGTCAACTCCCAAACCACCAACCAAGCGTCAGACTTGCATCGGCTGCCAAGCAAAACAGAGAATAAATAAATAAATATATATATATATATATATATATATATGTATGTATATACACATATATACACACACACACACATATATATATATATATATATATATATGTGTGTGTGTGTGTGTGTGTGTATATATATATATATATATATATATATATATATATATATATATATATATATCCACCAGGGTGGGGGCTTCTCTGTGGGACCCAGGGGATACGGAGGTGATGCCCCTCAAAAGGACGCTTTAATCCTCTACAGCCTCCCTCAAGGCAGCTGCAGACAACCTTTTCTCAGCATGAGCAGCACTACCATGGGCCACCGACCTTGCATTCCAGCATGCTGACGAGCCAGATATAAGCAAGCCCAACCAACCTGTTTCAGCATAAGCCACACTACCATGGGCCAATGACCTGGCATTCCAGCGTGTTGACGAGCCAGATGTAAACAGCCCACCCTGCAGCAACTACAGCTCAGGATTATTCTGTACATTCTCAGCTGAGGTCTAGAAGGAGACTGCCAGATGCGCTGCAAGGGCCATGCTTTAACCCACCTCGCCTCGACATACCTAAGGCTGCAGGCATGGCAGGCAGTCAGGTCACCAAGGCACACTAGGGGAATGCCCCCTATGAGGGAGATCTCCCGGTTGGATCGTCTCTAAAGGGGGGTGGTAAGAGAATCCAGAGAGACAACGAAAACCTAAGTACCACAATCCAGGAGTAGGTGCAGAGCCTTGTCACAGGGATCCATTCAGAGTATTCAAACCCATACATACTCAGGGGACACATTAAATTGGCCTTTGGCAGACAATCTTGGGTCATCTCTTGCCTCCAGCAGAGGAAGAAGCATATGAGATGCCAGAAAGCTCACAGCAGAGGCCCTGGACCCATCCTCAAGTAGGGGGCAAGCTTTCCAGTTGTCTCAAGGAAAGAGTTTGCATCGCCACAATCAAGGGGTTGCCAGAGAGTTTTAAGCAGAGTCCCCCCTGCTCTACGTGGTACCCTCACTCTTATCTGCACAGAATAGGTTGGCTCACCAAACTCTCACAGACCGCTTACAGGCTGCAGCAAGCAGTGAGTGCCCTGTGTAAAAAGGTACTTGGACATTTACTGTCTATTCATCATAGTCCCAAATCGATCTGGAGTTTTCAGAACCGTATAGGTCCTAAAATGTCTGATCGAATTCATCCTCCACAGGACATTCCAGATGAGTACCGTTGCATCCATCTTCTGGGGAATTCCATTGGGGAGATCAGTTGGCCTCAGCAGATTTGCAGGGGCATTTTACATATCCTATCTGGGGATCACTTTGGTCAATGCCCCATGGTACGAGCAAACAACTCTAGCAGTGACCAAGGTTACACAATGCTCCACTCTGTCAGTGACAGAGGTCACACAATGCCTCTCACCCATAGGATTCCTGACCACCAAGAGCTCTCTTCTGCCATACAAACATCTGAATCATTGAGGAGTACTCTTTTGAACTTCACAGATTAAAGATTTTCCCTATGGTGGCTAGGTTCAGGGACCTCAAGGTTCTCTTCAGCAAAGACCAAGCAGCTTAATGCCTTTCAGACCATTCCCTCACGCAGCTTACAGGGACGATGGTCTTCCTGACAGTCTCCATGCCACGGGCTCTGGTTGTCATGCATCTCCGGCAGTCGAACCTACTACATCAAGGGTTCCAGGCAAAGATTAGTCCGGGCCAGCAGATTCAAACATATGGCCAGTCAAACCTGATCCTTCAAGGGACCAGCCAAGGGGCAGTCTGAGCCCACGGATTCAAGGATATTGCCAGGAGGAAGCATCCCTGCATTGGGGCGACTCGTTGCTCAAACTTCATGAAGGTTCTCAAGAGGGGGCATCCTCACCAGGGAAGAATTGCTACCGATACCAGCCTTTGGGACTGGCAAGTAGTCTAGGGTTCAGACCCATTACAATATCAACATACTGGAGATACCGCCTGACATTTCCAAGATTCGAAGCACAGATCTCCAATCAGGATGCCCTCATCCTCAGTCAAGCGAACCACAATGGCCCGCACCTATCACCAGGGAGGTACATGAGCTCTTGGTTAGTACAAGAAAACCCAGTTGCTCTTCCTGTGGGCAGAGCATCACCAGGTGAGCTTGGTGGCCATATACATACCAAGCCAGCTGCACAGCATGGAGAATTGGCTAAGTCACTAAAGGTCAGCCCCTTCCTCCTTTTGGCGGTATGGGGGGGCTTCCTGCAGGTAGTTCTTCATTGGCTGGTGAAGCCGCAAAGTTCCCCAGTCCTGCTCCCTAATCAGGGTCGAGCTGACTATAGCATAGTATGCCTTCCCCCGAGACTGGGGGACCCTGCAATTTCAGGTATGACTTTCCTTCAATTCCACTAATCTCAAGAATCCATTTCTATTAATCCCAAGGCTCCTGCACAAGATCACCCTGGATTGGGTGGAGCCATCCTCTGACATTGGAAGCTCAGTCTGTTCCTCAGAACCCTCACCAGACCCCATCAGAGCTGATTAAGGAAACGTCCATCATCCTCCCCGCAATGAAGGCCGTTTTCTTTCAGCACTCACTTCAGCCCGCTGTATAAGCAGATAGGAGCTCTATTTTCCAAGGAACCTTATACCATGTTCCCCCAGGACTCTGTGATTCTCCAGACATATCCATCCCTTCCAATGAAGGGGTCATATCCCTGCCCTATGTCCTAGCCCTACAAGTGAGAAGGAAAGAGAAATTCTCCTTCTGGGCTACAGGAGTGCACTCTACCCTTACATCAGGAGAGCGAAAGCCTGTATACGACTCCTCCAGTCTATTCACCCTCGCCTTCAGGGCCGAATTTGGAAAAAAAAAAAAGCCTTTAAAGCCTCTTGGACCACATGAATTGGTTCTCTTCTCTATCACCTTCCAAAAGGTTGGGGTTTGCTATTCTGGGCCCCTTCAGCTCAAGCAGTAGCTACCTCCTTGGCGGATCCAGAGAAGCCTTCCAGCAGTCTTTCACAGAATGACCACTTGGACATCCATCCATTCCTTGGCAAAGTTCTACAGAATGGATGTGTCTGCCTCTGCTGAGGCATCCCTTGGTTATCGGGTCCCTTCATAGGCGGGGGACCTGTACGGGTCTGCTCACATTCTTCCCACCTGGGAAGCAAAGTGATGTACTACCACTAGTTATGAGCCCGGAGGCCAGCTTAGGAGAGAGAAATTGAAATACCTGTAAATTTTCTTTCTCCGACTGCTGGTCTCCAGGCTTCTCCTCTACCAGAATGTTGGACGTTGGCCATCTGGCTGAAGGTTTTAAGTCGGTTCCTCCAGGCCGTAAGTACATAGTAACATTTCTTCTTGTTGTTTCTCAGTGATGTTTTACTGCAGGGGACATGCTTTGAAACAAACTGAGAGCTACAGGATGCAGAGGGAAGGATCTGGTCCACCTGCAGAGATATTTTTCCTGCCTGTCACGTGGTTTCAGGAAGGACCTCCCACTAGTTATGAGCCCGGAGACCAGCAGTCGGAGAAAGAAAATTTACAGGTATTTAAATTTCCATTCCTTGAGTCTTTCCTCATAAGGTTTGTGGTGCAGTCTGTGTATCATTTTTGTTGCTCTTCTCTGGACTGCTTTCATTCTGCCTATGTCCCTCCTGAGATGCGTTCTCCAGAATTGGACACAGCATTCTAGATGAGGCCTCACCAGTGATCTGTACAGTGGCATCAACACTTCACTCCTCCTACTGATTATGCCCCTTCCTATGCACCCCGGCATTCTGTTTGCTTTCCCCACTGCTTTTTTGCATTGTTTGGCTTATTTTAGGTCATTGGATATGATGACCCCCAGTCTCTCTCCTGACTTGTGGTGGCTAGAACCTGTCCACCCATCCTGTATTTCTCCCTTGGGTTTGTGTGTCC
The DNA here is from genome assembly GCA_016271365.2 of Neoceratodus forsteri. Classification (NCBI taxonomy): domain Eukaryota; kingdom Metazoa; phylum Chordata; order Ceratodontiformes; family Ceratodontidae; genus Neoceratodus; species Neoceratodus forsteri. The sequence goes on along the minus strand of CM028129.1, from coordinate 1,009,377,340 downwards.
CAGGTGCATTATCTTGCACTTCTTAGCATTGAAACCCAACTGCCAAACCCTTGACCATTCCTCAAATAGTCTTAGGTTGTTTCTTATTTTATCTAGCCCCTCCTGTGTATCGGCTCTGTTACAGATCTTGGTGTCCTCTGCGAACAAGCATACTTTCTCCTTCAGTCCCTCTGTAATGTCGCTTATGAAGACATTGAATAGAACTGAATCCAGCACTGATCCCTGTGGAACCCTGCTGGTCACCTCCCCTCTTCTGATTTTATGCCATTTACTACCACCCTCTGGATCCTGCCTTTTGCCAGTTACCAACCCATTTTACCACTTTAGAGCCCACACCCAGATTCCCTAATTTGTTAAGCAGCCTTCTGTGAGGAACGGTGTCGAAGGTCTTACTGAAATCCAGGTAGACCACATCCACCACCCTGGTCACCCAGTCAAAGAAATTGATAAGATTAGTCTGACAGGATCTACTCTCAGTGAATCCATGCTGCCTTGGGTCTTTTGCACCGCTTGACTCCAGGAACTTCACTACCTTCTCCTTAAGCAGGGACTGCATCAGCTTCCCCACCACTGAGGTCAGGCTTACAGGTCTGTAATTGCCTGCCTCCTACCTACTTCCAGTCTTGTGCAGGGGGACCACCTCTGCTCTCCTCCAGTCCCCGGGCACCTCCCACGTCTCTAGTGATTGGTTGAATAAGGTTGTCAGCGGACCTGCTAGGACTTCCCTTAGTTCTTTCAACACTCTAGGGTGAATCCTGTCTGGCCCCGTTGCCTTGTCTGTCTTTACTTTTCCTAGTCCTTCAAGACTCTATCCACCGTAAATGGGCTGGTGTCCACCTCTCTCCCCCCCCCCCCGTACATCTTTCCTCGTGAGTCTTGGCCCCTCTGCCTCTTCCTTGGTAAATACTGGGCAAAAATATTCATTCAGTACCTCAGATTTTTCAAGGTCATCTTCCACCCACCCACCCTCTCTCCTTTGTTTAGTCTAACAATACCATTTCTGGTTTTCTTCCTCTCGTTAATATAACGGAAGAAGGTCTTGTCCCCCTTCTTAATAACCTCTGCTATTCCTTCCTCTGTTCTTGCCTTAGCCCCTCTGACAGCTTTCCAAGCTTCTCTCCCTCTCCAGATATTTCAGTCTGTCTTCTTCTTTCTGTGTCTCTTTGTATTTCCTGAATGCCTTACTTTTTTCTCACACTTTCTTGGCTACTGATTTAGAGAACCACAGTAGCCATGTGGTGTCTTTCTTTTGCTTTTGCTAAGCAATCTGACACAATGACTTGCCACTCCTGCTATGGATCTCTTGATCCAAAGCCACTGTTCTTCTATCCCCCCTATCTTCTGCTGCCAGGGCAATTTTGAGCTGTTCCCCCATCTCCATGAAGTTGGCCTTCCGGAAATCTAGAATCTTAATCTTTGAATGGCTTTCTTCTGTCAACGTGTTGACACTAAACCACACAGTTCTGTGGTCACTGGTACCAAGGGGACCGCCCACCTCAACATCCATGATTCTATCCTCATTTGTCAGCACTAAGTCCAGTACAGCCTCCTCCCTGGTGGGCTCAACCACTAGTTGCCTTAGGTTTGCCCCATACATGGCAGACATGAGGTCCCTGCTCCTTGATGTACTTGCAGTCTGGGTATTCCAATCTGCATCTGGCATGTTGAAGTTACCCATTAGTAGTACTTCCCCTTTGGCTACCATATTATGGATGGCTTCCACTATTACTAGATCTATATCCTCCCCCTGCGTAGGAGGCCTGTAGACTACTCTGGCACAGATGGTTGTTTTGTTCCTGGACTCCAGGGTGAGCTACAGTGTCTCTGCTTCTTCCCTGGACCCCTGAGCCTCTGTAACTTTAATCCCTTCCCTTACATACATAGCAACTCCTCCTCCCCTTTTCCCCTCCCTATCCTTTCTAAAAAGTGTATACCCTGGTATAGTTGCATCCCAGTCATGGTTCCCTGTGTACTGTGTCTCCGTAATAGCCACAGTGTCCGTGTGTGTGTGTCTGCCATCAGTGCCGTTGGGTCTGGGATTTTGTTTCCCAGGCTGCGAGCATTTGTGCACATGACCTTACACTCTGTGTACCCCCTTAATGTTCCTTGTTTATTGGTCTTTGCCCTGTGCTGTATTAGTGATGTCCCTTCTGTTCTGTCCCCCATTGTAATCATGGTAGTTTTACTGTTAGATATTGTGCTGGTTACTGGGTCCTCACTGCTTTTAGTTTTGTCCTGCGGGGGGGGGGGCTATGATAATCCTCATGACTGTCTGAGCCTCTCCCCTTGGCAAGTTTAAATGATCACTAAGGATGCACTTAAACTTCTCTGAGAGGATACCTTTGCCTCCCCCTGGTAGTCGCTCTACCTAAGTTGGATAAATCAGGAACGAATAATAAAGGTAGATCGAAGGCGGCTTACACTCTACTGTGGCTTGATTGATATCTGGCACCACCTCCATCCATTAGTTTGGGACTATACATAATACTCCTCCAGGCACAACCAATATTCCAGGATTGATTATTTCTTGTCGCCTACCCAAAGGGCTCATATGGCCACCAGTGCTAAAATATGTAACGTCACCATTTTAGACCATGCCCCTGTGGTACTGGACTTGACCCTCCACCCCTCAAATAGGAGTACATCCTGGAGGTTAAATGTGAGTCTTCTGTCCTAAACTGAGTGTACCACATTCATAAAGGATGAAATAAATTATCTTACTCCGTTAAATCCACCAGAATCCACCTATGCTCCAATGTACTGGGATGCTTTAAAAGCAATGTTGAGGGGGGAAATTATAGCATATGCCTCCAGAGTTAAGAAACAGAAATTAAAACAACAACTGGACCTAGAGAAAAAAATTGCTGACCTAGAAATTCAACACAAAAATACTTCAGATGCACAGATTAAACAACGACTGGAGGTCGTCCGCAAAACCTTATTCCAGTTGTTGGAGCCCAGAATCAAAGGGGCATTACGCTATTCACCGCAACGATATTATGAACAAGGGAACAAAGCGAAGAAACTCCTAGCAGCCTGAGGAAGGGAGCGGCTTCACATGCAGTGTTAAAAATACACAACAGAATGACAACTACAACACATACCTCCCCTGAGATCTCCCGCGAGTTTGCAGAATTTTCTCAAACTATACACTGCGGAGTGTACCTCCAATCATGAAGAGGCAGTGCAAACATATTTAAAACAAATTCCGCTTCCTTCCTTCCTTGACTGAAGCTGAGGCGGCACTGCTTAATTCCCCTAAAATGCACAAGAAATAGCCAGCAGATCCATCACCTTAAGAACACAAAAGTGCCGGGCCCTGACGGATACCACTCCTAATTCTACAAAATATTTTAAAATGAATGCACCCCACTTCTGGTCAAGGTAGCTAACGCTGTACTAAGGGTTAAAGAGCACAATCCGACCATCATGGAGGCAAGCCCAAATTTAGATTTTAATAAAATCAGGGACGTGACCTTTCAGATTGTAGGTCCCACTGCCCAATAGCCTTATTAAATAGTGACTTAAAACTTTTTTTTTTTTATTTAGTTGTTTAACCAGGTATAGCACACTAAGCTGAAAGCTTTTCACATCTATTTTAGCTAATCATTTATCCCCGCTTTAGTACACCCTGATAAGATAGGTTTTATCCAAGGACATCTATTACAGAATAACATTAAAAGGTTTCTAAATATTATTTCATCCCAAAAATCTAAGAAGGCCTTCTAGCTTGTAATTAGTGTCAATGCTGGGAAGACCTTGGATAGGGTTGATTGGCCGTTCCTAAAATATGCTCTTACCAAATTTAAGCTAGAGGATCACTTTATTGGGGCCATCTCAGCATTAAACGGGGGACCAGAAGCTGTGGTTAGGGTCAACGGGTTCTTATCACATAGATTTTCCCTGAGCAGGGGCACATGACAGGGGTGCCCTTTATCACCCCCTTTCAGTTGCCCTTAGTTTGGAACATCTGGTGGTTAAAATAAGGCTACACCCACAAATCAAAGGTGTCATTGCTGGAGAGATCAAGCACAAAATCACGTTATACGTGGATGATACCTTGCTTTTTCTAGGCAATCCATCATCTATGCCCTACCTTTTAGAAACATTAACCCACTTCAGGAGCCTAGCAGGATATAACCTAAATATATCAGAGACTATATGATATTAAGTGGTTCCCCTCCGCAAGGATTTAAGGATAACTTTCCCTTTGCATGGGCAGCCAGGAATAGTTTTAAATACTTAGGAATTCATGTAGCTGCTGATCTCACTAGACTGTTTCCCAAAAATCATAAAAAGATTTTACAAGTCATTTAACAAGACATGGTCAGATGGTCTATTCTTCACTTAATCTTATATGGGAGAATTCAGGCTATAAAAACAAACATTCTACCACGCCTTCTATTTATTTTTCATACTCTTCCAGTTTTAATCCTCACTTCTTTTTGGAATGAGCTCCAGAACACAATGCATAGGTTCATACGGCAAGGGGAAAGGCCCAGAACCTCCTGGTCCCTACTATATCTTCCCAGAGTTCAAGGAGGTGAGGTTTAGGACTCCCAGAATTCCATAAATGTTATTTGGTATCTCAATGCCCAGTTCTCTGTAGCTGGGTTAAACAAAGAACAAGTACCAGATGGTATGAAGTAGTTTTTTTTTCCCCAAACTGTATTTTTGCTCCCCTACCTACTCCACTGAACTCTCTCCGACGACCTCCTTTTGGCCACGGTCTCTACCTCCTTGCATGACCCGACCACTTCTCCGCTCCTCTCCAGCACCAGGCATCCTCCGTGGAGGGGTTGCCCCCGCCCAGGGTGCTCTTTCTCATAGTATTGTGCACCGGGCCAGAGAGGGGGAGTTTTAATGGAAAGAGCCGAATCCGACTCTAGGAGTGTGGACCTGTGGTTAGGAGGCACCATCGCCTATCAGTGGGAGGGGGGGGGTTCTTTGTACATGAACCCCTGTGGAGCCAGACTGTCATGGCAACGTGCTGCCACAGCTCCACCCCAGGCATATGCCATGGTGCTACTGTCGGTTCCCCCCAGCCACCACCAGAGGTCGCTCCCTGAGTGAGCGTTTACAGCCCTCCCCGGGAAGAGAGAGCAGTCCTCCGGATGCTCAATCTCTTCCCTGCACTGCCTAACCCAGGTTGCCGGCGTGGCATCCAGCGCCTCAACCCTCAGCACCACTGGGCCGGCCCGGTATGAAGTAGAGCTGAAGGGCCTGCCACAACTCCCTTTCTGGACTTTACAAACCAGGGTTCTTAAGCTTTACGTGCTGTAGTAAACATACACTTAAAATATTAATAAAACTACGCAGACTCACCCATACTCCAAACACTCTGAGCCTCCTAACACTTATTAGGCACCATGACGACTTCGTACCTATAAGGTCAGATCCAGGTTTTAAATACTGAGAGCGCACGGGTCTCACCAGGTTTTATCAACTTATTTATAATGGTTATTGTAGGTCATTTCAAAGCCTTCAACAGATGTTTGCTTTAAGGAAAGAAGATCATTTTCGGTTCCTGCAAACTAGACACTTTATTCTGCAAGGTTCTCGTATTGTCCATATACAGTGGCTTCAGATGCAACTGGAGGAATGTTTTTACTGGTGGACCGGGTTGAGTGCTAAGATTAGACCTACTTCCAGCCTATACCAGTTATTGTCCCAACCCCTAACTCTCCCAACTGAAAACATCAGGGCCCACTGGGAGAAAGAAGCTGGTGTCTCCATATCTACACAATTATGGGAGAGCAGACTGAAGAAGGGATTGGAGGGGGGGTGACTGCCTCATTAAATTGGCGTGAGTTTAATTGGAAAGTCCTGGTTAGATTCTTCTGCACCCCAACAGTAATGAAACACTTTAGCCCCATTTATTCTGATAGATGTTGGCGACTGTGTGGCGGGGTGGGCTCTCAATTCCATATTTTTTGGGACTGCCCCCAAATTAACCTCCTTTTGGCAACAGATTTGGGTACATTTTCAACAGGTACTGAAGGTGTGGATCCCGCTCACATTTACCTGCCTGGTACTGGGTTTGCCTGAAATACAGTGGAGATCAAAATATAAAGATAAGTTGTTCCATATAATGAGAGTAGTTGCATTGAACTGGTTAACCACAACCACCCCATCTATTTCACAATGGAAGCAGAGGCTCTTGGAGGTAGGAAAAATGGAAAGACTCACAGTCGGTCTCTGTCTTGCTCTTCCTACATTTTTGGGACGGAGCCCTTGGCAATAACTGGATTGGGGGGGAGCGTAGATGAGCTTTGTTTTAAGTGTTTAGTTTGGAATGTTTCATTTTTGGGTAAACAGAGAAACCATAGAAGATGGGTCCTTTCATATATGCTCCTGTAATCTTATAAGTAAATTAAATCAGTATGCTACCAGTCCTGCTAACACGCCAATATTTATATTACACCATCATGAGTTATATTATACTAAGTTGTATGCTACTTTAGTTCTGTTCGGCCTGTGACCGGTGTATAGGTCAATAGGCCGAGCAACCCTATGTTGTGGTGCCATGGTTACATTGTTATTTTATTTTATTTTTAGTGTTTTCTGTTTCCAGATATATCTTGCGATTGTTCCAATTTTTGGATTTATGAAGTAGGATAACATTAATGTAAGATTGCAATATGTCTAGGTGTACAACCCCTGTTACTTGACCATATAAGATGGGCATGTAGTTTTACACTGGCTCGAGTGGGGTATGATTAGTCGATTAACATTAATAGTGTTTTCAAGTTGCACTGTACAAGGGCCCTGTGGGCCCTCTGATGTAATGACTCTTATTGTATTTGGAAAACATTAATAAAAACCAAGTTACAAAAAAAAAAAAGTACACACAAACCATAAACATCTATTCCAACTGCCAGGACGGTACAGTATATTCTTTTCCCCTCCCTTCAGTTCAGGTCCATTTGACCTATGGTGAGAATCATCAGTTCCAACTTGTCTGTCAGTTGATCCCACTGCACCTGTCCTGAAGTTTACACTGTGCGATTCACATATGGAGGCAGGCCAAGGGGACTGTCACAATGGAGCTGCCATAAGGCCCAGGAGATGGAGCATTGTTTGAGTGGACACACAATGGTTTCTGCGTACCAGCTGGGCCTGGGCACCCAGGGTCTCTGTCTGTAGGCAGAAATGCATTGCCCAAAGTCGTGTCCTGCACCACACCAAAGTCTTGGAGATGCTGACAGGGAATTAGTGCAGATTTGGGTACATTGACCGCAACACCCATGTCCTCGAACAGTTATTTTGTTCTGGACAATGTGTACTGAACACTTCTTTGACAGGCCCTTCAGTAGTCAGTTGTCCAGATATGAGAAGACATAAAGCCCTTTCCTCCAGAGGGTTGCTGCTACAATCGCAAAGCATTTGGTAAATACTCGCAGTGCCAAGGATAAACCAAACAGCATGACTAGGAACTGATAATGGCTGCCCTCCAGTATAAAGGGGAGGTACAACCTGTGGTATTTTTGGATCTTGACATAAAGGTAGGCAACCTTCATGTCCACAGTGCAGAGCCAGTCTCCCTTCTGCAATAGGGGGAGGAGCCTGAAGAGACACAATGCAAAACTTCTTATATTCGATGGATTTGTTCAGGTCCCTGAGATTCAGTACAGGATGTAAATCTCCAGTCCACTTGGAAACTAGGAAGTACCTTGAATAGAACCCTTTGTTCCATTCCTTGGGAGAGGCAGGTTTGATAGCCTTCTTTTGACTAAGGGACTACACTTCTCTCAGTATGGACAAGTGGCCTGAACTGGAGGGGTGGACAGCAACTCCAGAACAGCCTGTTTTCTACCATTTCCAAGACCCACAGAGGGCAAATAATAACAAAAAGAAAATCATCCCTGGTCACTTATCACAGCTATACTTGTGAGACGGAGTGGTTGAAAGCATGGCAGTTGTGGTTCAAAGCCAATATGTGCAAGATCATGCAGCTAGGGCACAGGAACCCCAATGCTGAGTATAGAATGGGGGTGTTGGCAATCACTAGATAGGAAAGGGATCTCAGATTTAATGACTTCAAGGTGGTAGCTCAATGTGACAAGGCCACAGGCAGAGCTGGTAGGGTACTTGAGGAGAAGGGAGGTGGTGCTGCCACTATACCACTCCCTGCTACGCCCCCACCTGGAATATTATGTCCGGTTCTGGAGACCACACCTCAGAAAAGACCTAGATAGGGTGGAGGCATCCAGAGAACAACAACCAAGATGGTGCAGGGGTTGCAAGGGAAGTTCTAAGAGACAAATATTGTGTATATTTTTTTAAACTCAGCTTTATTCAGAAATGTCATGGCTATACACGATATTAGCACCTCTAAAGAGTGGGTTACAGAGATCCTCGTTAGCACACTGTTAAATATCTTAAGTGCACTTTAAAAGCGTTGATGTTCTATTTCAAGTGAATGCTACATACTTGCTTAGCTTGCATTTACAGGGATGATCTTGGATGTTTTTTTGTTTTTTTTTTCCCTCACTATCCCTCTGAGTTCACCCCCTTATTCTGCTGCTCTCCCTTGGCTGGCCCACCGTGCCCCTCCTCCTCCTCCCCCCCTCCCCCATCTGTGCTACTAAATTCCTGTCTCACAAATCTGGGTCTCCATTTTCTCACTGCTGCTTGCTTTTTTTCTTCCCTGCCTCTCTCTTCTCTAGCTAAATTGCCTCCTCCCTCCCCTGCCCTGTAACCTTATTTTACTTGGAGCTTACTCCCATCCCAGGTACCTCCCATAGCTTTTGTTACCTACCATTGCCACCTCTCTCCACAGCTCCCATTATAACCTCGGGGCATTCTGCCCACGGAGCTGCAGAGGACCGCCCACCGCAAACAAGGTATGCAACAAAGGACTGTCTGAATACGCCCAGCATCTAGCGTAAATTCAAACTTGGCGCCTTTTTCTGGACACCATCTTGTCCAGTCTCCTACTGTGCTCTGGTGCTATCGTTGTTACATTTTCTGCTGCCATTTATTTTGGCTTTTAAATTTAGCTTTGTGTACCAGAGCAGCGTAACTCTGCTTCAGGTTCCTTTGGGTCAGATTTACTTGTGTTTCCAGCTTAGCTACGGAGCACAATTCTTCACGCCTGTGTTTTAATCAAGGGAGCTGTGTATTCACCAGAACAGCGTAACTTGTCTTAGGGTTCCATTGGAGCTGATTTAATTGAGCTCCTTCTTCCCAAACCCAGTGCACAGTTTTGTGGCGTTTCTGCCATAATTTAACCTGGTCCCCACCCGTCCCTGCCCAGTTTCCCCAATACCCCCTTAAGCTAGCCTTACTTATATAGCTAAAGAGTATCACATGAGATTTTTTTCTTTAAGCAGGTTCTTTTTTTCTACCTCTAGAGGTTGCTGTTCCTTTACTCTGCCTACTAAACACTTTGTACCATTAGCAGCAGTAAGTTCCTGTGGTGTTTCTTTTTTCAAGTGTTTACTGACATTCTACTCCCACAGGTTGTCTATCCTATCCTTCCTTGGGGTCTTTACACATAACTGTCAGTATTTGCCCCAATTGAATTATTCTCCTCCGACTGGTACCTGAAGCCAGATTTGTTTTTTACTCCATACTGTCTTGTTCCTCCTTTGCAAGGATGTTAAGTCTGGCTACATGCTACCCTCCGTGTGCACTCCTAGCCCTACTTGTCCTTGACTCACTATCCCTCTTTGCAGGGACATCCACACTCCAGTCTGTAGCCTCCCCCAGGAACTTTACCTACTCTAACATGATGGCCGAAGGCTCCACCATGCCTGTTCCAACGGTGCTCCTTAGCCACAAATACACTGGGCTACTCCTAAGATACATTTTACGTAGGAAGCTTACCTCCCCTGAAAACGTCTCTCGTGCCTATGTGCTTGCTACGATTTGGGTCATTATGTCATCTCTTTCCCTTGCAGATGACATTGAACCCAACCCTGGCTCTCTAGCTAATCCCTTGCCACCTTATTCTTCCTCTGCCCATCTCCTGCCAAAGGCTCTGGGTTTGACCTTGGCCCACCTTAACATCCAAAGTCTCTTAGCCAGTCTCCCTGAGCTTGAGGCTTGGGGGTTGGTTAACAACCCAGACATCCTAGCCCTTTCTGAAACATGGTTGAAACTTTCCGTCTCTGATCAACACTGTGCTCTGCCAGGCTGTAACATGTTCTGGATCGACCGTTCCTCCTCCAAAAGGGGCGGTGGACTGGCACTATACTATAAGTCACACCTAAACGTCTCTTTATTACCCACCCACTCCCTGAATAACTGTGAGGTACTTCGGTACTTCACTCACTCATTCACTCTTACTCCTTGGAGGTGCCAAGAAATTGCACATTTTCTGCATTTATATTCCACCTAGGAACAGCAAGCTCGGCCTAGAGGAGATTGAGCTGATTCCTGTGGTGTCTAAGAAAAATGAGGTGATCTGCTTGGGGGATTTTAACCTTGACTGGCAGGGTCCTAACTCCTCTCTTCTTAATTCTACTATCAGCAAAGCTAATCTTTTTAACTTATTGCATCTCCTACGAGGTACCCTCAAGGTGGCTTGAGCCGTACACTTAGACTGGTTCCTTACAAATTGGAAGGATAGTTACTCCTCTGCTGGTATTTTACCGGACTCCATTAGCAACCACTGCCCAATCTACTGCGTGAGGGGAACCCCACCTCCTTCCTATCCATTCAAAGTTCTTTCCTTTGCTGACTTTTCTAATTTCGACAAGGTTATGAACTACAACACGTAGACTGGTCCCAATCTTTGCTACCACTGACATCAACCAAGCCACAGACTATTTCAGTACAACTCTACTAGCCTTGCAGAAATTGCACATCCCAGTCTCTGTGCATACAGTTAGAGGGAAGGTGACCAAGTGGTTAAAGAGGCCTCTCATGAAATTGATCAAGACCCGCAACAAACAATGGTCAAAATGGAAGTCCTCCTCTCTACAGGTTGACCTCGATGCATATTGCTCATTGCGCAACACTTCTCCGGGGCAGCATAACCCAGCTGGCATACTGCACCTATCAATACATGCTAAAGAATTCCTAGGGTGAGAATAATACTTTCCAGGAAAGAAAGCATAGCTCGCAAGTCATGGCTGGCTGAAAAGGAGACAAGGTCAACCTCTCCAAAACAAAATTAAAATCCCAAGCCAGGACAGAGGAACGGATTGGTGGTTTCAGATGCAGGATGTCCCTGAGGAAGGTACAGGAGACATCTAATTAAGTCACAGTGCAGCCACCCAAAGGCTCATGAAAGGCCAAAATAGCTGAATGGTGTACCTTGAGAGGAGTACTGGAGGCCTGAGTCCGATAGAGATATCAGATCAACCAGGATCTAGCTCACTGGACAAGTGAAAGGATCCAGATGATGCTTGGCAGCCCATATGGCAAACCTCTTCCACTTCATGGCAAATGTGGCTAGAGTGTAGGACTTCCGAACAGCCATGAGGACACCTGCCGACCTCTGGGACACCCCAAACTGGGTGGTGGCTCTGTCCTCAGGAGGAAGGGATGGACCAGGGTTCCCTGAGCCTGGGGCAGAGGGGCAGAGGGACCAGAGGTTCCTCCGCTAACTGTTGTAGGAATGGAAAACAAATCTGTCGTGGCCAGAATGGAGCTACCAGAATCATGCTGGCCCCTCCATCTGAAATGGAAGGAAGGTGTAAAGGAACCTCCCGCTCCAGAAGAGGGACAGCGCGTCTTGACAGAAAGTTCCAGGCCCTGGATCTAGTGAGGAGAAACGGCAGTTTCTAGGGACATGGATATGTTGTTCATCCACACTGTCTGGCAGGTTCCTTGCCGCTTTAAATCTTGCCGAAAGGTCTTCAAGCTGGCTCCTCCCACCTACTCGGATGGTAAAACTCTCGGCTCCACCCCATGACGCCAGATGTTCCTTACCGCTTGGAAGCTCAGGTTCCTTCCTTAACGCTTTGTGTGATAGACTGGATCCTAATTCTTGATTGCTGAAACTCATTTTAAAATTTAAACTTGGTCATCTTTCTCCTTGCGGCTGCGATGGACAAATTGACTCCAGTTTGTTGGTGCCCTTGTGGGCAGAAGATGTCAGGACGGACCCGCACTCCGTCGTTTACTGCCTCGGCCTGGAACATGACCACAGGACTCGAGTCATGCCATTCGATTACAGCCAATGTCCTGGAGGACCCGCGCTGCCCAATTACAGCTTGGCGCGAGCGCTACCGCGGTTAAGTTGAAGGAGGCCCGTTGAGCGTTACGGCGGCTGGCTCGGCTGAGCAACTCGAGCAGATGATTGCCCTCAAGGAGGAGGTGGCCCAGGCCGCATCATCCTCTTCCTCGGTTGTGGCATTTATCCCGCTCTCTCTGGGTACCTCGTATTCAGCTTCGTTCAAGGAGCTTTGCCAGTCCCTTTCCACGAAAGGAGAGGGCCATCGGGACATTCTTCTTGGTCCAATAAGAAGGACTCAAAGGGTAAGTCCCATCGTCGGCATTCGTGGGAGCGGGAGAGGTCTCCTTCCCCGGACAGCCGACTGTCGACTTCGGTCGAGGTTGCGGCTAAGGCCGCTGGCTTCACGGCGTCCACATCAGGCCAGCCGGCCGAGACACCCGTCGATGCAGTTGAGATTTTTCTCAACCCGTCGAAAGGGCTGTCGACTGGTGAGGCCGACAGCCCTTCTTCACGGTTCCCCCAGTGGAGACCGAGGACCTGCCTCGCCCCGGTGCCGCGGTCCCGGGCAAAGGCTTCTGAGCTGAGGAAGAGCGGGTGTCCCATGCTCCTTCCCAGACCCATCCTTGGAAACACCGAGGATCTCGGTCTCGGTCTCAGACATCGTCTCGGTCCAGCCGATCCCGCCAACATCGGTGGTCTCGGTCTCGGCACCGCCACTTGTCCTCATCTTCCTCCTCGGAAGTGGAGAGGAGAGGAGAGGCTTCAGTGCAAATGACGTCGACGCTACGAGGACCTGATGTGGCAGCAGTTACTTCTGTCTGGGACAAGCCGACGACATCGCCTTCCCCGGCCATCAAGTCGCTGTCACCTGAGCGGCCGAAACAACCCCTCACTGTAGTCAAGGTGCCCAAGCCTGGGCCGGTTGTTTGGCCGAAACCAGCTGCCCCACCGATTGTGGTGGAACCTCCGCCTCCACAACCGAAATCGGGGGCGCCGACCAAGGACTCTCGGTCGGGTCAAGGCCTGCCCCACAGGTTGTCGGTCACCCTCACTCCCGACTGTCCTCGGCAGGTGGAGGATGGCTCAGGCCACAGGCAGCTCTTTGCGGACTCCTCCGAGTCTGACGAGGACTCCTCCCTGTTCTCCAGGCCCATTGACCTGGAGTCCTCCAGGGGCCAGTCGATGGATGAAAGCCCATCGTCCTTCATTGGGTTTGCTTGGCTCATCGGAGTCCACGGGATGCAGCTCGAGCCCGTATCAAGCGGGCCAAGTATCTCCTGATGGAGATACTGGACCGAGGATTCACACATGGAGCCTTTCTGGTGGCTGAAGCCATTGTTGGCCCAGCCTTGGAGCTCTGGCAGTGGCCTGCTTCCTGTCCTGCGCCTTTGGCCAGGATGGCCAGGAAGTATGTGGTCCCTACTGGCTCTTTGCCCGGTTTTTCGGAACACCCCTCTGCCGAGGGGTTGGTCATCAACAGTGTTTTCCGGCATTCCGGGAACGCTAGGGACGTGGACAAGCCCCCCAACAAAGAGTCCAAAAAGCTGGACTACGCCGGGCGCAAGGTGTACGCTGCGTCCTCCCTTGGCCTCTGCCAGGCCAGCTCAGCCATGCTGATGGCACACTTCTTCCACGCCCTCATGGGCTCCCTGGATGAGGTGATTCCTCATCTCCCAGCCGACCTGCAGACTATGGTCCGGCAGGTGTGGGACCAGGGTAGGGCAGTGGCTAAGCAGCAGCTCCAGACAGCTCTGGACATAGGAGACTCCTGTGCCAGATCGGTTGCAGCCGCGGTGGCCATGCGCCGCAGAGAATGGCTGAGGATATCCACCTTCACGGCAGATACTCAGCACAAACTGGCGGATGTCCCCTTCTTGGGGACCGACCTCTTTGGCCCTGGAGTGGAAGGTCACCTCCAGCGGATCGAAAAGTCCAATGCCACTCTGGACTCGGTCACCTCTGCCCAGAAGGACAAGGGCCACAGCAGCAGCAGAAGCCTTTCATCCTTCTGCACCTGGGCGTACGTCCGCCCAACAGCACCAGGGCCAGCAGGCTTGCGCTGGCATCCCAAACCCAAGCCCACGGCTTCCTCCAACAGGAAGCAGGAGGTAAAGGCCCAGGAGGTCCCTCGGCGGTCCCTCCTCCAAGCCTGCCCAGTGATGGGTTGAGGGTGTTGCCCCAGCCTCGTCACTCCTCCGAGTTCCCGTGGGAGGATGACCCGCCACTTCCTTTCCGCCTGGTCCGCTATCACCATGGACGGTGGGTGTTGGAAGTGGTAGGAAAGGGCCTGCCTCTGGAGTTCGAGCAGGCCCCACCCTTCTGAGCCGTCGCCCCTTGGGGGGCTATGGGGTCTGCAGCTTCTTGTCGGCTCGCCGAGCCAATATTGCCCTGCTCCTTGAAAAAGAGGTGATCAGGAAGGTGGCGGATCCTCCTCCAGACCCAGGGTTTGTGTCCAGGTACCTCCTGGTCCCAAAACGGACGGGGGGCTGGTGCCCCATTCTCGACCTGCACGACCTGAACAGGTTCCTAAGGTCTCGGACCTTCAGGATGGTCACTTTGGCTCAGATAATCCCATCCTTGGAACAAGGCGTGTGGTTCTGTTCTCTGGACCTTCAGGACGCGTTCTTTCACGTCCCAATCCGTCCGTCCCGCCAGAGATTCCTCCACTTCAGAGCAGAGGATCCCTCACGAGTTCTGGGCGTGCCCTGGCCTTTCCTAGCTCCCAGGGTCTTCACCAAATGCATGGCAGTGGTGACAGCATTCCTGTAGCGCCTAAGGGTCCGGTGTACCCCACCTGGATGACTGGCTGATTGCAGCTCCTCCAGCGGAGGTGTGAGTGGTCCAGAGATCTGGCCCTCCAGGTTTGCTCTCAGGTTGGCCTCCTTATCAACGAGGCCAAGTCGGAACTCGTGCCAAAGCAGGTGATACAATTCATCGGGGCAGAGCTCGACTCTCTACGAGCCAGAGCACGGCTCCCGGCAGACAGGGCCGAGGTTCTTTCCTCCTTTGCCCAATCATTTCAGGTTGGGCAACCACGCCCTGCCTGGGATTCCTGCACCTCCTGGGCCTCATGGCGGCCTGCACCAGCGTGGTCCATTGGGCCCGCTGGTACATGCGTCCCCTCCAATGGGGGCTGGTCAACCAATGGTCACAATACTTCAATCCGCTGGATCAACTAGTGACAGTGACCCAGGGGATGTGGAACGCTCCCTCAGTGTCAGACCATTCCAGCACATCTGCAGGAGGGCATCCCGTTTGTCTGCCCCGAGCCGACGGTCTCGCTATCGACCGATGCCTCTCTGATGGGTTGGGGTGCCCATCTGGGGAAGCACAGAGCGCACGGCCTCTGGTCCCCTCGGGAGTTCCAATGCCATATCAACCTGCTGGAGCTTTGAGTGGTTCGTCTAGCCCTCACCGCCTTTGCTCCGTTTCTCCGGGGTCAAGTGGTTCAGGTCCAGATGGACAATACCACGACCATGTACTACCTAAATGACCAGGGCGGGACGCGCTCCATGCCTCTGTGCAGGAAAGCTCTCCACATTTGGTCACTCGTGAGCAGCCTGGAGGTGGATCTACTTGCCATTCATGTGGCAGGAGCCTCCAACACCCTGGCCGATGCCCTAAGCCGGATAGGGGCTGCATCTCACGAGTGGTCTCTCCTGCCGGAGGTAGTACAAGATCTCTTCTCCCACTGGGGCACGCCTCAGGTGGACCTGTTTGCCTCCAGGGAGAATGCGAAGCCGAGACTGTTTCATGCCCACCCTCCTCAGCAGGGCTCACTGCAGGGATGCCTTCTTGAGGCCATGGATCCCGGGCCTCTTCTACACCTTTCCCCCATTTCCCTTGATCCACAAGGTGCTTCTCAAGGCGAGGAGGGACAAGGCGCAGGTGATTCTGGTAGCCCCAGACTGGCCCCGCCAGTTCTGGTATGCAGATCTCCTCATTCTCAGCTCCAGGCTCCGAGGCGGCTTCCAGCCCACCCGGACCTGATCTCAGTCAATCAGGGGAAGGTATTCCATCCGGACCTTCAATCCCTGCACCGGCAGCCTGGTTCCTGAGCGGCTAGCGTTCCAGGCCTGGGTCTTCTCCAGCGGGGTCCTCAGCGTCGTTGGCGTCCGTAGGAGTCGACCAGAAAATGCTACACCTTCAAATGGAACATATTCTCCATTTGGTGTCAGGGCAAGGGCCTGGACCCTTCCTCCTGTTCCTTGACAAGCATTCTGGACTACCTTTGGTCCCTTTCTCAGCAAGGGCTTCGGTCGACGACCCTTAAGGTGCACCTGGCAGCCATCTCTGCTTACCGGGCGCGGGCCGGGAAGCAGTCGGTGGCGCAGGAGAAGGTGGTCAGGCACTTTTTCAAAGGCCTTGATCACATATCCCCTCCGGTGCGAGAACCTCCACCTCCGTGGGATCTACTGCTGGTATTGGCTAAGCTCATGGCCAAGCCATTCGAAATGATGCACAGGTGTGACATCTCTCACCTGTCATGGAAGACCATCTTCTTGGTGGCTATCACGTCAGCCAGAAGGATGGGAGAGCTCCAGACGCTTTCCATCAAGTCTACTTATCTGGTCTTCCACAGGGACAAGGTTGTCCTGTGCCCCAACCCGAAATTCCTTCCGAAGGTGGAGTCAGAGTTTCACCTTAACCAAGTGTTGACTCTGCCGGTGTTCTACCCCAATCACACCTCGGATGCCGAATATAGGCTCCATACTTTTATTATTATAAGGAGTGGATGGCTGAAGTTCGGGGAGAGGTTCACCAGCTGTTTGTCACCTACGCTGAAGCCGCACCTGGCAGACCTGCAGCCAAGCGGACGATAGGCAGGTGGGTCACCTCCTTCATAGATCCTCCCAGAGGGATAAGAACTCATTCTACCCACCATACCGCTGCATCAGTGGCTGCTTCCAGGGACGTCCCTATCCAGGAAATCTGCAGGGCTGCTACCTGGAAGTCAGCACACACCTTCATTACCCACTACCACATCGACCTTGAGTCACGCCGGGATGCTGATTTTGGGGCCTCGGTTCTCCAGTCATTATTCCCTAAGTAGGGGGTGTGCGTCTTGCCTCCCTCCTCCCAGAGAACTGCTAGGAGTCTGCCAGACAGTGTGGATGAACAATATATCCATGTCCCTAGAAATACAGGTTACTCACCTGTAACAGGAGTTCTAGAAATGGTATATGTTATTCATCCACACAACCCACCCGATCTCCCCAGCTTTGACGCACAACCTGGCTTCCAGCGGGCTAGATCTGGCGTCATGGGGCGGAGCCGAGAGTTTTACCACCCGGGTGGGTGGGAGGAGCCAGCTTGAAGACCTTCTGGCAAGATTTAAAGCGGCAAGGAACCTGCTAGACAGTGTGGATGAACAACATATACCATTCCTAGAACTCCTGTTACAGGTGAGTAACCTGTATTTTGCATTGAGTGGGAAAGCAAAAAGGTCCAACTCTGAACAACCCCATCTGTTGAACTGCTGATCTGCAATGGATGAGAGCAGTTACCATTCGTGCATGCTGGACTGAGTCCGAATGAGGCTGTCTGCCAGGGTGTTTAACACACCTGGGACATGGAGAGCTGATAGAACCAGACTGTGTTCTAACACCTAGTACCAAACTCTCATGGCCTGCATTGGGGATACGAATACATCCCCCCTGCTTGTTGATATAGTAGACAACACAGAGGTTGTCAGACTGAATCAGCAGCTGACCTGGAAGAAGATGGTTCTGAAAGATCTACATGGCATACAGGACCGCCCGCATCTCCAGAATGTTGATATGCAAGGAGGTTTCGATCTGGGACCAGGAGCCCCGACTTTGAAAGGGACCCAGATGCACCCCCCCCACCGACCCGGGGCATCTGTTGTGAGGATCTGCTGGGGGAAGGAGATCTGGAACAGAACCCTTTGCAACAGGTTCAGCAGGTCCATCCACCAGTGAAACACCTTGTGGACTGGGGAAGAGACCAGCGCTAACTGTTCCAGCTTGTCTGTGTGTTGGTCCCATTGCACCCTGAGTGTCCACTAGAGAACTTGCATGTGCAGCTGAGCCAGGGGAACCATTGGAATGGCCGTAGTAATCAACCCTACAGCCTCAGGTATACCCTTGCTGTGACATAACTGGTTTGGCAACCTCCTGAGCCTGCACAGTAAGGCACTCTGTTCTGTGGTAGGAAGGCCTTTCCCTGTTCTGAGTCCAGAACTGCCGCTGTATACTGCAGCCTTTGGGACAGGGTTAGGACTGACTTGGGCAAATTGACCGTGATGCCCAGAGAAAGAAACAGCAGAAGGGTTCTCTCTAGAGTCTGGAGAAGCTGTTCTCTGGGGTCTTTAGCAGTCAATCGCCCAGATAGGGAAAAACATACAGTCCCCACCCTAC
Source organism: Neoceratodus forsteri (assembly GCA_016271365.2). Taxonomy (NCBI): domain Eukaryota; kingdom Metazoa; phylum Chordata; order Ceratodontiformes; family Ceratodontidae; genus Neoceratodus; species Neoceratodus forsteri. Next base: position 1,009,358,830 of record CM028129.1, on the reverse strand, counting down.
TGCTATGCATTTGGTAAAGATCCATGGTGTAGAGGACAAGTCAAAGGGCAATACCTTGAATTGGCAGTGTTTGCCTGATAGAGTAACTGGAGTAATCTCCGGTATGGTGGAAAAACAGATATATGCAGGTAGGCATCCTACATGTCTATGGAGCACGGCCAGTCATCCTGCTTGATAAAAGGCATCAGACTTGGCAGATTACCATGCAGAATGTTTTGTATTGGACATACAGACTGAGGTCATTTAGCTCTAAGATGGGCCTTGGATCTCCCTTCTTCTTGGGGACCAGGAAGAACCTGGAATAGAATCCCCTATTTCTTTGGCACCTGGGCACTGGCTCAGTGGCCTGTTTGCACAAAAGTGACTGTACCTCCTTCCCAGAGAACAGACGGATGGGCTTGGGGGGTAGGTGGAAGGGACTGGAGAAGTCTCTGAAGGAAGCTTGATAAGCTCCAGAGCATGACCCATCTCTATGATCTGAAGAATCCAGGCATCTGAAGTAATGGTTCTACATTGATTGAGATGGAAGGAGAACTGACCTCTGATCACCACCTGTCTGTTGGGGACTGGAAGAGGGGGGTCTTGCAAGGAGTCAAGTGGAGGCTGATCCAGCCACTGGGGCTGATCCTTCACCCCTAGGGCACTTCGCTGCAGTGCCAAAGGTGCAAAGCAAGGCAGAGGAGGCTCTTTTCTTCCCGGGAGGCAGCTCTGGACTTATGGGACACCTTGCAAAAGAGGAGGGCACTGTGTGCTTTTAGGCTGGATATGACTGAGTGAGTGAACAGATGTAGTAGCCCTGTCAGATGCCTGTTGCTCATTTATGATGTCCTGCACGTCTGTACCAAACAGCTTAGAGCCATTAAAAGGGGCATTAAGCACCTTTTGCTGGACATCAGCTGGAAAACCAGAGACACTCAGCCAGGTGCTTGCTAATATCCTCAGCACTCTGCAAGCATTTAAAAACTTCCTGTTTCTAGGAACAGTCAGGAAGGGCCTGGACCACAGCCTTGCCCTTCTTCCAGATAGTATTCTGGTACTTTACCATATGGGAGAGGTAATTGGCAATCCTCAACCCTAGAGTGGAGGAGGCATCGACCCTCTTGCCCCAGAGATCAATCCTGTGATATTCTTTGTCAGGGGGGAGAGAACTGAGGTGCTCTGGCACCTTCCACCTATTATGAGCTGCCTTAATGACCACAGAATTGGTTTCAGGCTGGGCAGCATAATGTGGCAGACCCGGGAGAGGCATGATACAACTTATCAGTCCTGCAGGGCATGGGTGATACCATGTCAGGCCTGTGCCAGGTTGCAGTAGTGGCATTCCTCAAAGCAGGAAGGATGGGAGGAATGACCTTAGGGGGAGATGCTGGGAAATCCAAGCAGTCCAAAAGATCTCTTCTGGTGGCATCCTCCTCCTCGGTATGGAAGCCCATGGCTTAGGACAGCTGCTTTATGACAATGAAGAAGATAGGGTCCTCCTGAGAAGACCTAGGAGTGTGTTTGATAGAGCCCTCACTCACTGAGGAGGCAGTGGACCTGTCAGAGGAGGGAGGCGCTTCCTCTGGTAAGATGAAGTCAGGATGGTACTCCTCTTCTATGTCAACCTGCTCCAGCTCAAGGTTGAGCGAGGGACCATCAATGGCGCAGACAATGCAGGCCTATGTGCACCCAACTGATGGACCAAGACTGTAGTGAACGTGGTCAAAATGTCATTAAGGTTGACGAGAGTGTAATGCGTCAACAGCGCAGGGTGCGATGTCCCTTCCAGCGTCCTGGGAACTCGAGAAGCCCAAAGCCCCAGAGCCTGGGGAAGCACCGGGCCTTGGCGGGAAGGCCATCAATGATGAGCCCATCAGAGTAAGGGCCAGCGACCCAGAGGATGATGACAGACCACCCTGAGCAGTGGGTGGTGGTGGTGCTGTCTGTATGGATCTGGTAGAAACTGAGACCTGGAGAGCAGCAAGTGTAGGCGCAGATGTAGTTGGAGTATCCCAGACGAAGAAGAGGCGGCCGTCAGGGAGCAGGAATGCTGCCGGGGGGGGGCAATCCTGATCTTGGTCCTTTTTATGACTTTTTCCTGAAGACTTGTCTTGGGCCTTAGTGACCTGGGAGCTCAACGAACTCGCCATTGACTGAGAAGGAAGGACCCCTGCCCAGAACTGGCTACCTGTTGCACAATCAGGAAATGTTTGGGAGCCTTTTTGCATTGCCCAGTGCTGGTTTAATTAAACTTCTGGCAGAGCTGATGGTCAGAGACATCATGGCCAGGTCCAAGACAGCAGGCACAAAGTGAATGTTCGTCTGCAGAGGCAATCTTCTTTCTGCAGTGACAGAAGAGAGAAGTTGAAGGATTAACTCTCAACATACACAAAATAAAGGAATCTCTTTAGAAAAAGAGATTCTAAAAGGCGAAGTATGAAAAAAGCCATAGGCAAAAAAGGCGCAAAACTGTGTCAAGGCTTCTGTGGAGACCTAAGTAACAAAGTCGGTGGCAGGAAAGAACTAGGAGGGAGCAGGGCCACTTACTCCTTTGTAAAGTTGGGGACTGTGTGGGCGGCCCCAGTTGTACTGCTGAAAATCTTCCATGTGGATCTTGCTTCACTGACAGTGAAGTTCCGTAAGTGTGACCTGATAACTGAGATACCCCTGACAAAAATTCCAAGAATCACAAGGTGGTACCTGGCACTACAGCAATTTAAATTTAAAGTAATGCACAAATCCAGAAAGAGAATGTCAGTGCTGATTTTCTGTCAAGATATGGTTCAGGAATTGAGAATTCAGAAGTTTGAAAAAAATATGTGCTTAACTTTGCTGTAAAAGGAGTAACAAATAACGAATACTGCATATGCAAAGAAATGTAAATATTCCAATGTAATGTTAAAACAGAAAAGAAGGTTTTGGGAACCTGTTTTGTTTGTTTATTTATTTATTTTTAGTCTTTGGTAACTGGGTAAGGCCCACTAGGCACAAGTGCCTGTTCTCAGGGGTGACCTGGGAGCACTGGGCGGTTAAGTGACTTGCTCAGAGTCACACAGCATGCAAGTGGAGGTTGTGAGAATCAAACTCAGGTCTGGTCTGCTGGATGTATCAAGATCGTTCACACCTCATTCTTTTAACTTAAAAGGAAAAAAAAACAAACTGGTTTGCACTTAGAGGGGTGGGTGGATGTGTGTGTGACAGGGCTGGATTAAGATCCCGTCCCATTTGTTATTCAGAGAGAGTTAAAAGCAAGGATCTGGTTCTCTTCTCCTACTCTGTCACTTTTTGTCTTATCTCTTACCTGTCTGACTGCACAATCAAGTTTTCCTTGTGGCACATGGGAATTGGCCACTTCAACAGTCCCACAGTCTCCACCATTCATTCACTTGCTGTTTCTATTCTTTCTCCACTTGCTTCAGTGGTTAAAATATTATACGAATAGGTATATGTGTGTAGATATCTTTCAATGTATGTATATTATATATAGATATTACATGGTTAGGCCCTCGTCCCCACTGAAAAAGCCATTATTTATGTTTCGTATATGATAATAGCCAGTTAGCATAAATTACATCAACACCATCCATTACTGATGGTAATTAACTAACATTATGTAATTACAACATTGTAATTAACATTCCACTACAAGTGTGGAAAAATATATACTTAAGTAATTACAACAATTCTATAACACTGTAAATAACACTCTACTACAAGTGTGGACAAAATATTACATAACTATTAACGTGTAAAAAACACATGTAATAACTACCTACTAGCCACCCACATTACAGCCCTAACAGCCTCTCCAACTACAGTTCCTGCAAAAAACAAACAGCCCCCCCAAAAACAATACGTACCACTTTTACTGCTCCCTCCATATCTCTTGCCAAACAACCATGCATAGAAATCAAAGTTAAACTGTATAAAACAAGCCTCCTGAAACACTTTCCAAACATATCACGTGCTGGGATCCTGTGTAAAACAGCTGTACTGAAACACTCACCAGACATTTCACATGTTGTGCTCCATTTTTCCTGTGTAAAAGAGGCTTTCTAAAATACTCACCAAACATTTCACCTGCTTCCTTCCATGATGCAGTCTTTATACACACTAAAGAAAAACATGGTTGAACCAGCCTTCCTTTAATACAAAACCACTACACTATGGAAGCCTTAAAGGGACAAAACTATGCGGAACTTCAAATGCCTTACAATATGGAACAATACTACTGACAAACACTAGAAGGAACACTAAAGAAAGAACAGTCACAACTTAAAAACTTACTGTAACAGTAGATCTTCACAGGAATCTCTGTCATCAGGACACACCTGTGGAACTTAGCCATTAGGATCCCATGGAAGCTTTTCAGCAGCAGTTTAGTATGGCATTAGGAGGGAACCAAGGAGAGAGAGAAGGTGCCCAGCTAACAAAAAAGGCTGGAGCAAACAGGCAGTCAAACTGGCGAGAGAGACAAAAAGGGGGATGGAAGGAGAGATGGAATGACCTGATGACAGATTCCATCGAAGACAGAACAGTTATGTAAGAACTTACTGTAACAGTTGATTTTTGAAGGGAATCTCATCAGGTTACACTGTAGGAATTTCACCGGTGGATGGAGAATCCACATGGAAGATATTCAGCAGTACAACTTGGCCCACCCATGCCATCGACGTCAGTTGAAGTTGCCAACCCTGTAAAGGTGTGGGCGGGCCTGCGCCCATCTCAGTTCTTTCCCTCCGGAGACTAAGGCTGATGCCCTGGGGACCCGAGAAAAGCGAGGGACCTGGCTGTCACAGAAATGATGGAGACAGCAGACAGGTACTGAGTAGGAGTCCCAAAAAAGGGGGGATGGTTGGAGGGAATAGACCTAATGACTGAGATCCCCTCGAAGATCTACTGTTACGGTAAGTTCTTACTTACCTGTTCTGTCATTTTCGGGGGTATCTCAGTCATCAGATTACACAATAGGAATGAGTCCCAAGCAGTGGCAAGAGTACATGGACAATCTGGGAGGCTGGATCTCAATAAACTTAAGACAGGAGAGTTGGAACAACCTACCCAGTCAAGGAGCTTCTTGAACAAGACAGAAGACCTTGAAAACTGAACCCATCAAGAACTCCATAAAGTTCAGCAACTATGCTGTTGGGGGAATTGCAGTTAGCTGGGATTGTTCAGCATGTTCATGAGGCAACGAGGGGTAGTAATATATTAGACATCGTAATGTCAAATATCCCAGAGGAAATAAAAGAGTTAATAATTGGACCACCTATAGGTACAGGTGATCATGATTCTATTACTCTTTATATTGATAAGACTAATAAGGTGATTAAGGGTGTTACTACCCAGTTTCTTTATAGTAGAGGGAATTATTAGACTATTAAAGAGTCACTATTACAATATGAGTGGGAGAATATAATGAATGACCTAACTACCAAAGATGCCTGGGATCTGTTTGTTAATACAATAAATAACCTGGTTGACAGTTTTATACCTAAGAAAAAAGTGTAGAATAATAGAAGGAAAAAGCCTATTTGGTTAAATAAGAACATTACAAGGATAGGAAAAAGAAAGTACTACATAAAAAAATGAAACAATCTGGTACAGTAGCTAATATTAAAAAGTATAAACAAATAGTAGGACAGATGAAGAGAGAAATATGTAGAGCTAAAAAACATGCAGAGTTTAGATTGGCCATGACTGAAAATGACGTAAAAGGTTTCTTTGCTTATGTGAATAATATAAAGGGACAGAGTAGATCTGTGGGACCCTTAGTTGTGAGGGAAGAGTTAAGTAGTGATCCTATAACACTTTCGGAGGAATTTAGCAAGTGTTTTAGTAACACCTTCACTAAGGGAAATCAAAATATGAGGGTGGTAAAAGATGGGGCGGATAAATCACATGTTGAGGGAGTAATAACTGTGGATAAAGTAATTAGGAAAGTAAGATCCTTAAAGGTGGATAGGGCAGCAGGTCAGGAGGGAATTCATCATAGGTTTATTAAGGAATTTGAAGCAGAATTGGCACCAGTTATTGCAATGATTGGTTAGAAATCATTAGCAGAGGGATAAGTACCAACTGATTGGAGACTGGCCCTTGTGGTGCCGATTTATAAAAAGGGGGATAGGAGCATACCATCAAATTATCAACCAGTCAGCCTGACCTCGGTGATTAGTAAATTATTTGAGGGGATCGTGAGTGATGAAATAAAAAACTTTATGGAACAGAAAGGATTAGTAGATGATAGCCAGTATGGACGGTTTTGTTAAAAATAGATCGTGTGAAACTAATATGGTCTGTTTTTATGATTGGGTGACTAGGAAGTTGGATCATGGTAGGAGTATTGATGTGATAATGTTGGATTTCAGCGGGGCCTTTGATAAGGTCCCTCATGGATTGCTGTTATCAAAACTATTGGATATGGGAGTGGATCCAGGATTGGTGAGTTGGATTGGGCATTGGTTGATGGAGAGGATGCAGAGGGTGAGAGTTCAAGGTTACTTATCTAAGGCAGTGAGGGTGCTGCAGGGCTCAGTGATGGGACCATTGCTGTTTGGTATTTTTATGAGTGATCTGAAATTAAATAGTGAGAATAAGTTAGTTAAATTTGCAGACGATGTTAAAGTGGGGGGGGGTAGTTGATACTTTTGAAGATAGACTGAAGTTTGGACAGGATTTACTAGACATTGAGGAGTGGGCTCAAAAGAAAAACAGAATTTAATGGCAGATAAGGACCGCTTGGCCCACCTAGTCTGCCCATTTCCCTAACTGATGGATAAGCTGCAGATTCTAGTTAATCAACAGCTTACTTCCTCCTGCCCCCCACTAGAATTGCCTTATGCCTGTCCCATGCATTCTTGAATTCTCCCACTGTTCCTAACTCCACAGCCTCCTCAGGAAGGCTGTTCCATGCATCCACAACCCTCTCTGTGAAAAAATACTTTCTAACATCACCACTGAGCCGTCCCCCCTCGATCTTCAAATTGTGCACCTTTGTTCTTGCACATCTCTTCTTCTGAAAGATGCTACCTCTTGTACTTTAATTCCTTGAGATACTTGAACATTTCTATCATGTCCTCCCTCCTCCTTTCCTCAAGGGTATACATATTAAGCTGCTTTAGTCTCCTCAGATAGTCTTCGGTGCAGACCCTGCACCATTTTGGTTGCCCTCCTCTGAACAGCGTCCACTCTGTCTATGTCTTTGCGGAGATGGGGTCTGCAGAATTGCACACAGTACTCCAGTTGGGGTCTCACTAACTGTCTGTAGAGAGGGATAACAACTTTCTGTTTTCTACTGTTGATGGCTCTCCCTATGCATCCCAGTATCCCTCCAGCCCTCCTTACTGCCTTTTCACATTGCTTGCCCACCTTTAGGTCATCTGTTATAATTACTCCTAGGTCTCTTTTGATTTCTGTTATTAACAACTCACCCCCCCCATTGTGTACTCTTCCCCTGGATTTTTGTTTCCCAGAAGCACTACCTTGCACTTCTTTGCATTGAATCTGAGCTGCCACGTATTTGACCATTCCTCCAACCTTGCCAAGTCCCTTTTCATTCTTTCCACACCCACCTTGTGTATCAACCCTATTGCAGAGCTTTGTGTCATCTGCAAAGAGACATACCTTTCCTTCCAGGTGCTCACCAATGTCACTTATAAAGACATTGAAGAGGACCGGTCCTAGTACTGAACACTGTAGTACCCCGCTAGTTACTCTCCTTTCTTCACTGTTGACTCAGTTTACTATTACCCTTTGCGTCCTGTTGTCCAGCCAGTTTTTTTATCCAGGCTACCACCTTGGGAGCCACTCCAAGGCTGGCTAACTTGTATATTAATCTTTTGTGTGAGACTGTGTCAAATGCCTTGCTAAAATCTAGGTAGGCCATATCCACTGCCCCTCCCTGGTCTTCTACTTTGGTCACCCAGTCAAAGAAATCATTTAGGTTCGTCTGACATGACCTTCTTGCTGTGAAACCATGCTGCCTTGGGTCCTATGCCCCACTGGCCTCTAAGTACTCAACAATTCTTTCCTTCAGAAATGATTCCATCATTTTCCCTACCACTGAAGTCAAACTAACTGGTCTGTAGTTTCCTGCCTCTGCTCTGCTACCACTTTTGTGAAGTGGAATCATATTTGCCCTCCTCCAGTCCTCAGGCACCACCCCCATCCTCCCATGATTTGTTAAAGAGAGTAGTCAGTGTTGTTACTAGTTCTACCCTTAATTATTTTAGAATTCTTGGGTGAATCCCATCAGGCCCCATTGCTTTGTCCACCCTCAGTTTCAAGAGTTCTTTTAAAACCCTTTCTTCTGTGAATGGACTGGTATCGACCCCTCTATTCAGAGTTTCTCTCTTGTTTGGTTTAGGTACCTCCCCCTCCTCTTCCATTGTGAATACTGAGCAGAAATATTTGTTCAGTATCCCTGCTTTTTCACTGTCATCCTATGCCCACATTCCCTCCCCTTTATTAAGTCTCTGTATCCCTCCCTTGGTCTTTCTTCACTCCCTAATGTACATATAAAAGGTTTTATTCCCCCTTCATAACAGAGTTGGCTATATTTTCCTCAGTTTGTGCCTTTGCTATTCTGACTGCCTTCCATGCCTCCTTCTGCTTTAACTGATAAAGTTCTCTGTCCTGCTCCTTCTGTGTTTCCTTATATTTCCTGTATGCTATCCTTTTCTCCTTAACCGTCTCTGCCACCTCTTTTGAGAACCATAGTGGTTTTTTCCTTCATTTTGTTTTGTTGATTTGCTTCACACAAAGGCTTGTTGCCTCTCCGATGGCTGTTTTGATTATTCCTCCACCCCTCCTTCTTGCCCATTTGCTAGTGCTTTTCTGAAGCACTCTCTCATTTTCCCAAAGTCCAATACTCTTGTTTTTGTATGGCTTGACTCTTACGACTGTGTTTACTGTCAACCACACTGTTTGGTGGTCACTTGTTCCCAGATGGCTACCCACTTCTAAATCTGAGATCCTTTCTCCTTCCCCATTTGAGAGTATCAGGTCTAAGATTGTTCCCTCCTGAGTGGGTTCCAACACTAGCTGTCTGAGGCATGCCCCCCTATAGGGCATCAAGAACAACCCTGCTTTTGGATGTGCCTGCAGCAAAGGTACTCCAGTTAACATCTGGCATATTTAGGTCCCCAATCAACAATATCTCCCCTTTTTCTGACATTTTAAGGATGCCTTCTATCATTTCCTTGTCCATTTCCTCCCCCTGATATGGGGGTCTGTACACAACCCCCATGTGGATTGTGATGCCGTTTCCTGTCTTTAGGGTGACCCATAGTGGCTCATCAATGTCCTGTTTACTCTTTAGTTCTGTTGCTTTAATCCCTTCCCTTTTACAGAAAGCTACTCCTCCTTTTTACCCACCCAGTCCCTCCTGTAGACTGGGTATCCTGGTATGTTGACATCCCACTCATGGTTCTCTGTGTACCATGTTTCAGTGACTGCCACAATATCCAGGCATCTTACTTCCATCAAGGCCACTAGTTCAGGGAGTATGTTATAGACTGCGGGCATTGGTACTCATCACCCTCCATTTATTTTTTTATGGCCTTACCCCTTTTAGCCCCATCCCTGTCCTTACTGCCTTTTTCTGCATTTATCCCTGTCCTGCTCCCTACTGACTTCTCTACCTTGGTGTTTACCTCTCTAGCTACTGTGTTTTGTGGGGGGAGGCTGGGATTTCCCTGCTCCTTTTCAGTGCCTCCCCCCCAACTAGTTTAAATGGTCCCCCCCCGGACAGATGCAGACCATCGCGCCAGTATAAGCCTGCATCCCTCCAGGTGGCTCCCCAATGAAGCCAAAACCCTGAGCTCCACACCAATTTTTCAAACATTCATTGAATCCCAAGGTGCAGAATACCCTAGCATCATCCTTGCTATAGACAGGCAGCACCTCCAAGAAGGTTACCGTACATGCTATTTGTCTAAGGCCCCTCCCCAACTCCACAAACTCCTCTTGCACTGCTCTGATCCCATTGACAGCCAGGTCATTTGTCCCTAGGTGGACAATAAGAACAGGTTACTCACCTGTAACAGTAGTTCTAGGAGTGGTATATGTTGTTCATCCACACTCTCTGGCATGTCCCTTTCCCCTTTAAATCTGGCCGGAAGTCTTCAAGCTAGCTCCTCCCACCCACCCAGGTGGTAAATACCTTGGCTCCACCCCATGACATCAGATCGGAGCCTGCTGGAAGCAACGTTATGCGCCTGAGGTCGGGTGGGTGCATGTGGATGAACAACATATACCACTCCTAGAACTACTGTTACAGGTGAGTAACCTGTTCTTCTAGGAGCATGGGTGTGTTGTTCATCCACACACTCTGGCAGACTCCAAGCAGTTCTGGAAGGAGGGAGGCAAGGCGCACACCTCCTGCTTGAGAAATAGAGATTGGAGAACCAAGGCCCTAAAACCAGCATCCCGGCATGACTCAAGGTCGATGTGGTAGTGGGTAATGAAGGTGTTTGCTGACTTCCAGGTAGCAGCCCGACAGATTTCCTGGATAGGGATGTCCCTGGAAGCAGCCACCGATGCAGCAGTATGGCAGGTAGAATGAGCTCTTATCCCTCTGGGAGGCTCCTTGCCCACCAACTCATAGCACAGACTTATGCAAGATGTAATCCACCTTGCAATGGTCCATTTGGCTGCAGGTCTGCCAGAAGCGGCTTCAGCTTAGGTGACAAACAGCTGGCGAACCTCTCCCCGAATTTCTGCCGTTCTTTCCTTATAATAGGAGACAGCACGTCTCAGGTCCAAGGTAAGGAGCCTGTACTCAGCGTACGAGGTGTAATTAGGGTAGTACACCGGCAGAGTTAAAACCTGGTTAAGATGAAACTCTGATACCACCTTCGGAAGGAATTTGGGGTGGGGGCGCAGGACAACTTTTTCACTGTGAAAGACCAGATGAGGGGAGTCCACCGAAAGCGCCTGGAGCCTCCCTGTCCTTCTGGCAGATGTGATAGCCACCAGGAAGGCCGTCTTCCATGACAAGTGTGAGAGCTTACACTTGTACATGGGTTCGAATGGCTTGCCGATTAGCTTTGCCAAAGCCAGCAACAGATCCCACATAGGTGGAGGTTTACACACCGGAGGGGATATGTGATCCAGGCCTTTGAAGACGCGCCCGAAACCTGTCTCCTGTGCCGATGTTGGCTGACTGGCCCGCGCCCGGTAAGCAAAAATGGCTGCCAGGTGCACCCTAAGGGTCGAAGACCATAGACCCCCTTTGGAGAGAGACCAAAGGTAGTCGAGAATGTTAGCCACACAGCAGGATAAGGGGTCCAGACTCTTACCCCGACACCAAATGGAAATCTCTTCCATTTGAAGGCGTAACATTTCCTGGTAGATTCCTTACGAGATGTCTCCACCACAGTGTAGACATCCTTGGAAAGACCCGGAGCCTGGAACTCTAGCCGCTCAGGTACCAGGCTGTGAGGTGCAAGGAATGAAGCTTCAGATGGAATACCTTCCCCTGGTTCAGAGATATCAGGTCTGGGCATGTACAAAGCCGCTCCAGGGGCCTGCAGCTGAGGAGATCTGGATATCAGAACTGGCTCGGCCAATCTGGGACTACCAGGATCACCTACGCCTTGTCCTTCCTCACCTTGAGTAACACCTTGTGGATCAAGGGAAGGTGTAGAGGAGGTCTGGGGTCCACGGCCTCAAGAAGGCACCCCCCTGCAGCGAGCCCTGCTGAGGGGGGTGGGCATGGTACAGCCTCAGCGTGGTGTTTTCTCTGGAGGCAAGCAGGTCCACCAACGGTTTGCCCCAACGGGAGAACAGACTGTAAGCTACCTCAGGATGGAGAAACCACTCATGGGATGTCTGGCCTATGCAGCTGAGAGCATCCGCCACATGAATGGCTAGGAGGTCCACCTCCAACCGGCTCACGAGGGTCCAGATGCAGAGCGCCTCCTTGCACAGCAGATGAGAGTGCGTGCCGCCCTGTTTGTTGAGGTAGTACATTGCCATGGTATTGTCCATCTGGACTTGAACCACTTGACCCCGGGGCTGAGGAGCGAAAGCTGACAGTGCCAGTCTGACTGCTCTGAGCTCCAACAGGTTGATGTGATATCAGGACTCCAGAACCTGTGGCCTCTGTTGCTCCCCATGTGGGCTTCCCAGCCCATGAGAGAGGCATCGGTCATGAGAACGACCGTCGGCTCGGGGCAGACAAATGGGATCCCTTTCTGCAACCGTTCTGAGGTGGTCCACCATTGGAGAGCATCCCACATCTTCTGGGTCACCGTGATCAGCTGGTTGAAGTGACCTTGGTGCTTAGTCCACTGAGCGGCCAGCTCCCATTGGAGGGGGCGCATGTACCATCTGGCCCAGTGGACCACTGAGATGCACGCTGCCATGTAACCCAGAAGGCGCAGGAAGTCCCGGGCTGGGCGCAAGTGCCCAACCAGAAATTATTGGGCAATGGAGAAAAGAACCTCTGCCCTGTCCGCCAGGAGCCGAGCTCTGGCGAGAGTCGAGTTCTTTCCCCCCGATGAAGCCCATCACCTGGGATGGCACGAGTTCCTACTTGGCCTCGTTGATCAGGAGGCCTAGTTCCGAGCAGGTTCGAAGAGCCAGATCCCTGGATCTCTCCACCTCCTGGAGGGAGGAACCTGCCAAGAGCCAGTCTTCGAGATAAGGATAAATTCGGAACTCCTCGATGCCGGAGATGGGCTGCCACCATTGCGATGCACTTGGTGAAGACCCTTGGGGCCGATGACTGACCGAATGGCATAGCTCGGAACTTGTACAGGGTCCCTTCAACCCTGAAGCGGAGGAACCGCTGATGGGTCGGATGGATTGGGATGTGGAAGAACGCATCCCGCAGATCCAGCAAACAGAACCATATGTTTCGCTCCAGGGATGTTATGATATGGTTCAGAGTTACCATCCAGAAGGTGCGAGACCCGAGATATTGATTCAGGTCATGGAGATCTAGGATGGGGCGCCAACCCCCCATCCGCTTGGGCACCAGGAAGTACCTGGACATGAAGCCTGGGTCTGTAGGAGGATCCGGCACTGGAGCTACCAATTCTTTGCAGAGGAGCTGAGCAATGTCATCTCAAAGGGCCGACTGAGTGCAAACTGAGATCCTTTCCTCCCGAAGGGTGCAGGCTCAGCTGGGAGGATACTGCTCAAATTCCAGAGGCAGTCCCTGGCCGACCACTTCTAGGACCCACCTGTCCGAGGTGATATTGGACCAGGCAGAAAGAAAGTGGTGGAGCCGGCCCCCCACGGGACTACCCAGAGCTGGCGTGACAGGTGTAGGGGTGGCAACCCCCAGCCTGTCACTGGGCAGGCTTAGAGGAGGAGGAGGCTCCTGGACCGGCACCTCTGCCTCCTTTACGGGGCTATTGAGGACCCTACTTGGGCCTGGGGTGCCAAGCTTGAGCCTGCTGTTGCTGCTGGCCTCTTTGATAGGAGGGCTGCCTAACCACAGGGGAAGAGTGCAGAAAAGGCTTCTGTTGTTTCTTGCCTGAAGAACCCTTAGCAGAGGTAGCATCCAAGGTGGCATTGGACTGCTCTATGCTCTGGAGGTGACCAGCCACTCCTGGACCGAAGAGACAGTGCCTAGGAGGGGCACATCAGCTAACTTGTGCTGCGTATCCGCCAGGAAGGAGGATGGCCTCAGCCAAGCCCTGTGGCAAGTGGCCACTGCGGCTGCCAAAGAGTGGGCACAGGAATCTCCAATGTCCAGGGCCGTCTGGAGCTGCTGTTTAGCAACAGCACGGCCTTGATCACGGACCTGCTTCACTGTGGTCTGCATGTCTGCCGGGAGATGAGGAAGGACTTCATCCAGTGACCCAAGGAGGGCATGAGAGAAGTGTGCCATGATGACAGCCGAGCTGGCCTGACGAAAGCCTAAGGAGGAGGCCGCATAGACCTTATGGGCAGAGTGGTCCATATTTTTGGACTCCTTGTCCGGGGGTCTGTCGGTGTCAGCTGAGCTACCAGTACGCCTGAACACAGAAGCAGTCACTAGGCTTTCGGACGAAGGATACTCTGTGAACCCTGTCAGGGACCCCATGGCACCATATACTTGTGGGCCATGTGGGCAGACAGAGCTGGGCAGGAAGCAGGACGCTGCCAAAGCTCAAGGACCAGGCCAGCGATGGCTTCGGCCACTGGAAAGGCCTCCATCGGGGTATCCCCCCCTTTTGAGGATATCCATAAGGGGGTACTCCGCCTTTTTCGGGATGGGCTCCTGGGGCATTCCGGTGGACTCCGATATCAGGCAGAGAATGCCCTGAATGAAGCAAGGGCCCTCCTCTAGTCCGGCCATGGACGACTCATCATCCCCGGGATGAGAGTGTAACCCCATGTCATAGGAGTCCGAAGAGTCGGGGCATGGTAGCCTACCACCTACGTCCCCTTCAATCCACCGAGGGCAGTTGGGGGTGACCATAATGGACAGACATCGGGGAAGCCTGGTTTCTGCATGGTCCTCTTTCGAGGGAGCCCCTCCCTGAGGCTGCTTAAGCGGTGGCTCCACCAAAATTGGTGGAGAAACTGGAATAGGCCGATCCGGTATACGCGCTGGTCCCACAGGAGGTGGAACTGAGGCCTTCGGTTCCAGAGCGGTAGGTGTCTGCTTAGGAGGTGGGATCCAAGTAATGGCCAGGGCGGCCGGTGGAGCTGGCTTCTGCCTGGTCAGAATCAGCTGTTGCCACATCAAATCCTTATAGCCTCGACAGAGTTTCCGTTGAAGCCTCTCCTTATCCGAGGAGGATGAGGACCAGTGGCGGCACCTTTTTTTTTACAATGTTTGTGGCCCTTTTTCGGCTGATCGACCGAAGGGGTCCTGGTCCTCGATTGAGACTGACGTGGTCAGCTAGTTCGATCAGGGGGACACTGGAGTTGGTGAAACCGAGTTTCCGGCACCTTATCCTCGATGGAGACACCCAAGGGCAGTGTCTCCTCGAAAGGAAAGGACAGGCGTCCTTTCTAAGGAATCATCAACCGGAGTCGGTGATAAAGGCTCGATTGGGTCGAGAGTAATCTCGGCCGGTTCAGCCATTTCCTCTGTCTCGGTGCCTTGGCCTAACGGAAGGTCGGTAAAGCTGGCAACCAAGGAAGTGATCTCGACTGAAGTCGAGACCGCAGGTTCCTGGGACTCAGACCTCTCTCGGTCCCAGGAGCATCTCCTTCTTCAAGAAGACGACTTGGGGTCCTTGTCCCTCTTCCGAGGGTGGGGAGAGTGCAAGCCCGAGGGCGCCTCACCCCTGGTGGGCAGAAACTGGCACAACTCCATAAAGGAGCCCGAAAAGGTAGAGCCAAGGTTGAGAGGAACGAAAAAACTACGACTGGTTGAAGCCTGAGCCTCCTCCTCCTTGAAAGCAGCCATCTGCTCAAGCTGCTTGGCAGATTCCATGGCTACGGAAACTGCCCACCTTGCCTCCTTAGATTTCACCGGTGGGTTTCTAAGCTCTGGTCTCCCCAATTTTAGATGCGCCTTGCAGTCGTCCAGAACGTTGGGATGGAAGGCCAAAAAGAAAGTACAAGATGTGGTGTCGTGTCTGACACCTAGGCAATAGACACACGAGAGGTGGGGATCGGTACGCAACATTTTCTGGCCACAGGGACACCAGCGAAATCCGGGGGATGATTTGTCCTCCATGTCCAATGCACTGTAATCGGAATCGTGAACTCTTACGAGTTTCAAAGTAATTTGCGGTGAAAACCGACTTTGTGAATCCAGGGCCTACGAATTGCTGAGTAGCACGAGGGAACCTGAATCTTCCAGCAGAAAGGAAGATCTGGAGTCATGGGGCGGAGCCAAGGTATTTACCATCCGGGTGGGTGGGAGGAGCTAGCTTGAAGACTTCTGGCCAGATTTAAAGAGGAAAGGGACATGCCAGAGAATGTGGATGAACAACATATCTACGCTCCTAGAACATCCAGCTCCCTCGTGCAGCTGCTCCCATGATCCTGAGGATTCGCTTCCTGTCCCTCCGAGCGGTGGCGCCAGGCAGGCACCTTACCTCCCTATCCCCTTCCTCCCCCACTTCTACCCCCCCAATGATAAGAGTCCCCCACCAGGAGTTGTTTCCTTCCCCTGTGGGGTCTTGTGCCACCCTCCTGTGGGTCTCCTTTGTGGAGATTCCAAGCATCCTCCTTGGTCTCTACTGCAGGTGCCTCCATAGAGGAACCACTCTTTGCCAGTACGGCATATGAATTGTGGAAAGGTACAACTGGAGGGATGCACCTCTGTTCCACCTCCCTGAGCCCACCTTGGTCCAACTGCTCTTCTTTGTTGGTAACCTCTGATGTAACGGTGGTGGCCCTGGTGGTCCCTGGGTGGGGGGAAGGTGTTTCATGAATCTGAGATGGGCAACCTCCTCACTCAGACCAGAGAGGTGCTTGCAAACAGGGCAGCATCGCAGCCTCCAGAATATCTCCTGGAACACTGTTGCCCCACAGCCACTGCACTGCACCACTCCCATATTGACTTATTTTGTGTCTTTTCTCCTGTTGCTTTGTATGCTTACTGTCTCCTCCCTCTATGTATTTTTACACTTACTTTCCTACTGCCTATGTGCCCTTACAACTCTTGCTCTTCCTGTTCTGGGACAGGAACTTCCTGTAGTCTTCAGCAGTCTCCTTCGTCTGTGCTTGGATTCAGACCTGCAGCAGCCGGTGGTGGGGGGGAAAATTACTCACCATAGTGATTGTGTTTCTTCTAATGGAGTCTTGCTGTATTCTGACTATCTGCAGTTAGCTCCAGCCTTTAAACTGCCCCACAGAACAAAGGGTTAACTATCTATGCAGAGCATAGAACGTTGAGCTCGAGCTCGGTTGAGGTCTCTGTCTGCAGCCCTTTGAAACTCAACCATCAGATTCTTACAAGCAAAAACTGTAACTACACTATGTGGAAATTTTAAAATTTTTACCAACAAAGAATTTTGGATTCCCAAGGAAGACTCGAGTCAGGAAACCAAAAACCAATCCAATTAAGGATAAATACAACAAAACACCCAAACAAAAAGATAGGGTGTGTAAGAAGCACCTCTGGGGTGCAACACTGCACCTGCCCACCCACTTCCCAAAAAAACAGGTTCTGAGAGGGGAGGCAGGTCAGAATACAGCAAGACTCCATTAGAAGAAACACAATTACTTAGGTGAGTAATTTTTTCTTCAAACAACATGAAGTCTTGTTGTATTCTGACTATCTGCAGACTGCCAAGCAGTACTTCCATGGAGGAGGGAGGGAACCTA
The DNA here is from genome assembly GCA_016271365.2 of Neoceratodus forsteri. NCBI lineage: Eukaryota > Metazoa > Chordata > Ceratodontiformes > Ceratodontidae > Neoceratodus > Neoceratodus forsteri. The sequence continues at coordinate 1,009,341,625 of CM028129.1, read as the reverse complement.
CTTTGGGAATAGGCTCAGAAGTACTGCTGTGCCAAACCGAGCATCACTCCTAGCCTGGATATCCAGAGAGTAATGCTTGGTAAAGGTATGGACTGTTTTCCAGGTGGCTGCTTGACAAATTTCTAAGAGAGGATATCCCTGGCAGCAGCCAGGGAAGCAGCTGTACCTCTTGTAGAGTGAGCCCTCAGGCCTGAGGGTGGAATCTTTCCCAGTTTCTCATAGCAGAATTGTATACAAGACACAATCCACCTGGCAATAGTTCTCTTGGTGGCAGGTTTGCCCTTTCCCATTTCTCCATAAGTGAGGAACAACTGGAGGGAATCAAACCTGTGACCCTTGGTACGCTCTATGTAGTAACTAAGGGCTTTTTTAACATCTAAACTGTGTAGCCTCCTCTCTCCTGAGGAAGAATGATCAGTGAAGAAGACAGGAAGTGACATAGACCGATTCAAGTGGAAGTCTGAAACCACTTTGGGTAAGAACCTTCTAGTGGTTCTAAGGACCACTTTATCCCTATGAAAGAAGATAAAATCAGGTTCCACGGACAGGGCTTGCAATTCACTGATATATCTGGCAGAGGTAATGGCTACCAAAAACAGTGTTTTCCAAGTCAAGTACTTAAGCTCTGCTGAGGACATAGACTCAAAAGAAGGTTACATAAATTGAGCAATGCAAACATTTAAGTCCCAGGCAGGGGCAGGATCCCTAAAGGGAGGATTGGTATGAAGCAATATCTTGAAAAATTTACAGAACACAGGGTGAGATGATAGTGAGGTAGACTTCCCCACTCAAAGAGAAGCAGAAACAGCTGACAAGTGTACCTTGAGAGTAGCTGGTCTGAGACCTAGGCCATTCAGATGGACCATATAATCCAGAACTGTAGGCAATTCAGCAGTCTCTGGAGAAATATGCTTTTTGGAACACCAAATGCTGAATCTCTTCCATTTGGAGTTGTAGGTCTTTCTGGTGGCTGGCTTTTGAGAGGGTTTGAGAATATCCAGAACCCCCTGAGACAGATGCAAATCTGCATACTCTAACTCTTCAAGAGCCATGCCTTGAGATTGAGAGACCGAAGATTGGGGTACCAAATCCTCCCCTGAGAGGAGGTTAACAGATTGTAATTCCTGGGGAGAGACAGAGGAAGATGGACTGCTAGAGACAGCAACAGGGAGTACCAAGGCTGTCTGGACCAATCAGGATCACTTTGCAAGGTTGTGACCTTATCTTGACTAGAACTTTGAACAGTAGAGGAAAGGCATTCAGAAATTTCCCTTCCCAGTTCAGAATCAGAGCATACAGAGGGACTGAGCCCAAGACTGGGGGTCTGCAACAAAAGAGAGGAAGTTGGTGATTGTCTGGGGCTGCAAAGAGATCTATCTCTGGAGTGCCCCACCTTGAAAACATCACTTCTAGGGACATGGATACGTTGTTCATCCACACTGTCTGGCAGGTTCCTTGCCGCTTTAAATCTTGCCGGAAGGTCTTCAAGCTGGCTCCTCCCACCCACCCAGGTGGTAAAACTCTCGGCTGCGCCCCATGACGCCAGATCTTCCTTACCGCTTGGAAGCTCAGGTTCCATCCTTAACGCTCTGTGTGTAGACTGGATCCTAATTCTTCGGTTCGTCTGAAACTTATTCTCAAATTTTTAAGACTTCGGTCAAATTACTCCCTCGCGGCTGCGATGGACAAATTGACTCCCAGATTTTGGCGGTGCCCATGTGGGCAGAAAATGTCCAGGATGGATCCGCACTCCATGTGCCTCTATTACCTCGGCCTAGACTATGACTCGCAGGCCTGCGAGTTATGCTGTTCGTTTTCTGCCAACGTCCTGGAAGACCGCGCTGCCCAGTTACAGTTTGGGTGCCCCGAGAAGCGCTACCAGCCGGTGAAGTTGAAGGAGGCCCATTGGGCGGTGACCGTGGCGGCTGGCTCAGCTGAGCAACTCGAGCAGATGATTGCCCTCGAGGAGGAGGCGGCATAGGCCGCATCATCCTCTTCCTCAGTCGCGGCATTTTTCCCGCTCTCTTTGGGTTCTTCCTACTCAGCTTCTTTTAAGGAGCTTTGCCAATCCCTTTCCACGAAAGGAGAGGAGCCATCGGGACATTCTTCTCAGTCCAAAAAGAAGGAATCGAAAGGTAAGTTCCACCATCGGCGTTCGTGGGAGCGGGAGAGGTCCCCTTCCCTCGACAATCGACACTCGACTTCGGTCGAGGTTGCAGCTAAGGCTGCTGGCTTCACAGTGTCCCCGTCAGGTCAGCCAGCCGAGACACCCGTCGATCCATCGGGCAGGCTGTCGACTGGTGAAGCCGACAACCTTTCTTCACCAGTTCCCCCGGTGGAGACCGAGGACTTGCCTGCACCTCCTGTGCCGGAGTCCCCGGTCAAGGCTTCCGAGCTGAGGGAAGAGCGGGTGTCCCCCCGCCCCTTCCCAGACCCGTCCTCAGAAACACCGAGGATCTCAGTCTCGGACATCGCCTCGGTCCAGCCGATCCTGCCAACAGCGGCGGTCTCGGTACCAAAGTAAGCGGCGCCGCCGCTCGTCCTCGTCTTCCTCTTTGGAAGAGGAGAGGCTTTGGTACAAATTGCGTCAACGCTACGAGGATCTGATGCGGCAGCAGTTACTTCTGTCCAGGAACAAGCTGACGCCATTGCCTTCCCCTTCCCTGGCCATCAAGTGGCTGTCACCCGAATGGCCTGGGCCAATTGTTCGGCCGAAACCAGCTGCCCCACCGATTGTGGTGGAACCTCCGCCTCCACAACCGAAATCGGGGGCGCTGACCAAGGACTCTTGGTCAGGTTAGGGCCTGCCCCACAGGTTGTCGGTCACCCTCACTCCTGACCGTCCTCGGCAGGTGGAGGGTGGCTCAGGCCCCAGGCAGCTCTTCGCAGATTCCTCGGAGTCCGACGACGACTCCTCCCTGTTCTCCAGGCCCACTGACCTGGAGTCTTCCGGGGGCCAGTCAATGGATGAAAGCCCATTGTCCTTTATGGGTCTGCTTTGGCTCATCTCGGAGTCCACCGGGATACAGCTCGAGCCCGTATCCAAGCGGGCCAAGTATCCCCTAATGGAGATACTGGACCAAGGGGATTCATCCACGGAGGCCTTTCCGGTGGCTGGAGCCATTGTTGGCCCAGCCTTGGAGCTCTGGCAGCGGCCTGCTTCCTGTCCTGCGCCTTCAGCCAGGATGGCCAGGAAGTATGCGGTCCCTACCAGCTCTTTGTCCATTTTTTCGGAACACTCCTTCGCCGAGGGGTTGGTCACTGATAGCATTTTACGATGTTCTGGGAACATTAGGGATGTGGATAAGCCCCCTGACAAAGAGTCCAAAAAGCTGGACTATGCCAGGTGCAAGGTGTACGCTGCATCCTCCCTTGGCCTCTGCCAGGCCAGCTCGGCCGTGCTGATGGCACACTTCTCCCACACCCTCATGGGCTCCCTGGATGAGGCGATTCCTCATCTTCTGGCTGACCTGCAGATCATGGTCAGGCAGGTACGGGACCAGGGAAGGGCAGTGGCAAAACAGCAGCTCTAAATGGCTCTGGACATTTGAGACTCCTGTGCCAGATCAGTTGCAGCCGCAGTGGCCATGCACTGCAGAGCATGGCTGAGGATATCCACCTTCATGGCGGATACCCAGCATAAACTGGCTGATGTCCCCTTCCTGGGGACCGACCTCTTCGGTCCAAGAGTGGAAGGTCACCTCCAGCGGATCGAAAAGTCCAATGCCACTCTGGACTCGGTCACCTCCACCCAGAAGGACAAGGGCCATCGACAACAACAACATAAGTCCTTTTGCCCTTCTGTGCCTGCGGCACGTCCGGCCCAACAACACCAACACCAGGGCCAGCAGGCCCGCGCTTGGCACCCCAAAGCCAAGCCTGCAGCTTCCTCTAATAGGAAGCAGGGAAAAAAAGGCCCAGGAGGCCCCTCGGCCGGTCCCTCCTCCAAGCCTGCCCAGTGACGGGTTGAGGGGTGTCGCCCCCAGCCTCATCATTCCCCCCTGGGTCCCCTCCGTGGGGGAACGGCTCCACCACTCCTTTCTGCCTGGTCCGCTATCACCACAGACCACTGGGTGTTGGAGGTGGTAGGAAAGGGCCTGCCCTGGACTTGAGCAGGCCCCACCCTTCCAAGCCGTCGCCCCTTGGGGGGGGCTACGGGGTCCGCAGCCTCTCTGTCGGCTTGCCTAGCCGATGTCAAACTGCTCCTCGAAAAAGAAGTGATCAGGAAGGTGGAGAATCCTCCTCCAGACCCGAGGTTTGTGTTCAGGTACTTCCTGGTCCCAAAACGTTCGGGGGGCTGGCGCCCCATTCTCGGCCTGCACGACCTGAACAGGTTCCTAAGGTCTCGGACATTCAGGATGGTCACTCTGGCACAGATAATCCCATCCTTGGAACGAGGCATGTGGTTCTGTTCTCTGGACCTCCAGGATGCGTTCTTTCACGTCCCAATCCGTCCATCCCACCAGAGAATCCTCCGCTTCAGGACAGAGGGATCCCTCTACGAGTTCCGGGCCATGCCCTTCAGCCTTTCCCTAGCTCCCAGGGTCTTCACCAAATGCATGGCAGTGGTGACAGCATTCCTTTGGCGCCGAAGGGTCCGGGTGTACCCCTACCTGGACGACTGGCTGATTGCAGCCCCCTCCAGAATGGAAGTGGAGTGGTCCAGAGATCTGGCACTCCAGGTTTGCTCTCAGGTTGGTCTCCTCCTCAACGAGGCCAAGTCAGAACTCGTGCCAAAGCAGGTGATCCAATTCATCGGGGCAGAGCTCGACTCTCTATGAGCCAGAGCACGGCTCCCGGCGGACAGGGCTGAGGTTCTTTCCTCCTTTGCCCAGTCATTTTAGGTTGGGCAATTGCGCCCTGCCCAGGACTTCCTGCGCCTCCAGGGTCTCATGGCGGCCTGCACCAGCGTGGTCTGTTAGGCCTGTTGGTTCATGCGTCCTCTTCAATGGGGCTGGCCAGCCAATGGTCACAGCACTTCGATCTGCTGGATCAGCTAGTGACAGTGACCCAGGGGATGTGGAACGCTCTCCAGTGGTGGACCGTTCCAGTACATCTGCAGGAGGGCATCCCGTTTGTCCACCCCGAGCCGGTTTCTCTATCAACCGATGCCTCTCTGATGGGTTGGGGTGCCCATCTGGGGGAGCACAGAGCGCACGGCCTCTGGCCCCTCGGGAGTCCCAATGCCACATCAACCTGCTGGAGCTTCGAGTGGTTCGTCTAGCTCTCACCGCCTTCGCTTTGTTTCTATGGGGTCAAATGGGTCCAGACGGACAATACCACGACCATGTACTACCTAAACCGCCAGGGCGGGACGCGCTCCATGCCTTTGTGCAGGGAAGCTCTCCGCATTTGGTCACTCGTGCACAGCCTGGAGGTGGATCTCCTTGCCATCCATGTGGCAGGAGCTCCAACACCCTGGCCGATGCCCTAAGCCGGATAGGGGCTGCGTCCCACGAGTGGTCTCTCCTGCTGGAGGTAGTACAAGATCTGTTCTCCCACTGGGGCATGCCTCAGGTGGACCTGTTTGCCTCCAGGGAGAATGCGAAGCTGAGACTGTTTCATGCCCGCCCCCCTCAGCAGGACTCGCTGCTGGGGGATGCCTTCTTGAGGCCGTGGACCCTGGGCCTCTTCTCGCCTTTCCTTGATCCACAAGGTGCTTCTCAAGGCAAGGAGGGACAAGACGAGGTGATTCTGGTAGCCCCAGACTGGCCCCGCCAGTTCTGGTATCCAGATCTCCTCAGTCTCAGCTCCAGGCTCTCGAGGCGGCATCCAGCCCGCCCGGACCTGATCTCAGTCAATTAGGGGAAGGTATTCCATCTGGACCTTCAATCCCTGCACCTGACGGCCTGGTTCCTGAGCGGCTAGAGTTCCAGGCCTTGGGTCTTTCCAATGAGGTCCTCAACATCGTTGAGGCGTCCCGTAAGGAGTCAACCAGAAAATGCTACATCTTCAAATGGAAGAGATTCTCCATTTGGCGTCAGGGCAAGGGCCTGGACCCTTCGTCCTGTTCCTTGGCAAGCATTCTGGACTACCTGTGGTCCCTTTCTCAGCAAGGGCTTCAGTCGACGACCCTTAAGGTGCACCTGGCAGCCATCTCTGTTTACTGGGTGCGGGCCAGGAAGCAGTTGGTGGCGCAGGAGAAGGTGGTCGGGCGCTTTTTCAAAGGCCTTGATCACATATCCCCTCCAGTGTGAGAACCTCCACCTCCGTGGGATCTACTGCTGGTATTGGCTAAGCTCATGGGCAAGCCATTCGAACCGATGCACAGGTGTGACATCTCTTACCTGTCATGGAAGACCGCCTTCTTGGTGGCTATCACGTCAGCCAGAAGGCTGGGAGAGCTCCAGGTGCTTTCCATCAAGTCTCCCTATCTGGTCTTCCACAGGGACAAGGTTGTCCTGCGCCCCCACCCGAAATTCCTTCTGAAGGTGGTGTTGTGGTTTCGCCTTAACCAGGTGTTGACTCTGCTGGTGTTCTACTCCAGTCACACCTCGGAGGCCGAATATAGGCTCCATACTTTGGACCCTAGAAGAGCGCTCACTTACTATAAGGAGCGGATGGCCGAAATTCGGGGAGAGGTTCACCAGCTGTTTGTCACCTATGCTGAAGCCGCACCTGGCAGACCTGCAGCCAAGCAGATAGGCAGGTGGGTCACCTCCTGCATAGATCTCTGCTATAGGTTAGCGGGCATGGAGCCTCCCAGAGGGATAAGAGCTCATTCTGCCTGCCATACCGCTGCATTGGTGGCTGCTTCCAGGGACGTCCCTATCCAGGAAATCTGCAGGGCTGCTACCTGGCAGTCAGCACACACCTTCATCATCCACTACCACATTGACCTTGAGTCACGCTGGGATGCTGGTTTTGGGGCCTCGGTTCTCCAGTCTTTATTTCACAAGTAGGGAGTGTGCGCCTTGCCTCCCTCCTCCCAGAGAACTGCTAGGAGTCTGCCAGACAGTGTGGATGAACAACATATCCATGTCCCTAGAAATACAGGTTACTCACCTGTAACAGGAGTTTTAGGAATGGTATATGTTGTTCATCCACATGACCCACCCAGCCTCCCCGGCTTCGGCGCACAACCTGGCTTCCAGCGGGCTAGATCTGGCATCATGGGGTGGAGCCGACAGTTTTACCACCCGGATGGGGTGGGAGGAGCCAGCTTGAAGACCTTCTGGCAAGATTTAAAGCGGCAAGGAACCTGCCAGACAGTGTGGATGAACAACATATACCATTCCTAGAACTCCTGTTACAGGTGAGTAACCTGTATTTTCAACACCAGAGGGTCCAGGGACCATTCGTGATGGCCCTGGGAAATCCTGCTCAGTGCATCTGCTAGCACATTGTCCTTCCCTGGAAGGTGGACTGCTATCAGAGAGGTCTGCAGAGAATAAGCCAGAGATCACAGTTTCATGGCTTCTGTGGTCTGAGTGCCTCCCTGCTTGTTGATGTACCACATGGTGGTGGTGTCTGTTCTGACCTGAACCACCTTGTTCTGCACTGACTGAGAGAAAGCTTGCAGGGCCAGAAAAACTGCCCCGAGTTCCAGGAGATTGATATGAAGAAGGGATTCCTGAGGGGACCACAGTCCCTGGGCAGTGAGAGCCCCCAGATGGGCTCCCCAGCCCAGAAGGGAAGCATCCATGGTAAGGACCACTGAATGAGACTGAGTGACAGATGGAACCCCTTGCCTTAAGTTACCCTGATCCTGCCACCATTAAAAATCTTGGATCAGAGTCCGAGTCACTGGAATCAGTTTGGTAAGAGGATCCTTTCTTTGGGACCAAAAGGCCCTCAGATGGAACTGAACGTCCCTCATCTGAAACCTTGCCCCTTGGACCACTGCTGTAGAAGCTGCCATGTGGCCCAAGAGCTGAAGGAAATGCCTTGCTGGTCGGGATACCTGAAGGCTGAAGGAAGAAGCCAGTTCTATAAGAACTCTTGTCCTTTCCAGGGGAAGAAAGACTCTTGCTTTGATAGTATCCAGCTCTGCCCTTATAAAGGTAAGAAGCTGCACTGGTTCGAGAACTGACTTGGGAAGGTTGAGAAGAAATTCTAGAGAAGTTAGCACTTGCTGGGTCACTTGCAGGTCTGACTTGACTTGTTCTGGGGACTGACCCACTATGAGCCAGTCATCCAGATATGGAAAAATGGAAATCTTTTGCCTTCTTAAAAAGGCAATGACTACTGCCAGGCACTTTGTGAAAACCCTTGGAGCTGATTTTAGACCAAAGGGCATTGCTTTAAACTGATAATGGCCTGAGGGCAACTTGAACCTGAGGTACTTTCTGTGGGAGCACCTGATGGGAATGTGAAAATAGGCATCTTTGAGGTCCAGGCAGGCTAACCTGTCCCCTGGCCTTAGAAAGGGAATAATTATTCCCAGAGTCACCATCTTGAACTTTGGTTTTAAAAGATGTTTGTTCAGGTATCTTAGATCTAGGATGGGTCGCCACTCCCTTGTCTTCTTTGGGGTAAAGAAGTACCTGGAGTACAGACCTCTGCCCCAGTGTAGGGTAGGAGCTCTCTCTATGGCTCTTAAGGCAAGAGATGAAACCTCTGCCTCTTGGGCAAGGGTTTCGGAGAGACCTGCAAGTGGAAAAGATCTGGCTCTCATCTTTGGAAATTTCTTGAAGCTGAGAACCAGTCCCTGGCTTACTACTTCCAGGACCCACTTGTCTGAGGTAATACACATCCAGTCCTGGACAAAGTAAGCCAGCCTGCCCACTACAGGAATAGGAGAGTCGACCAGGGCAGACCCATCAGGGTGTCTGCTTGGCAGGGGCCTTAGGCTGAGGAGTGGATGCAGCCCTGCACATCCCCCTTCTGCCTCTCCCTCTGAAGAACCCCCTCTGTGAAAAGGGAGAAGAGGCCGATGCTTGGTAAAAAGGCCTATGAAAAGGTCTGCCCCTAGATTGCTGCCTTTGAGGAATTGTCTGCCTCTCCATGGCCTGAGCATTCCTATAAGTGGTCCTGTACTCATCCATTTTCTTCATGTAATTCTCTGCCTGCTCCCCAAACAGAGAATTACCCACCACAGGAAAATCCATGGCCTTAGCCTGGGTGTCCTGGGAGAGGCTAGTACATCTGAGCCAAGTCATCCTCCAAGGAGCCACAAATGTAGCCATGACTCTTGATGACATATCATTGGAGTCCACAGCAGCATGAAATTGTACCTTTGATGCCTCAATCCCATCAGCAGCCACCTCCTCCAGCTCCTTGGCCAGCCGGGGGAGGCCTGTTTAGCCAGTGCCAGTACAGTGTCCCACCTGGACTTCTGGTACCTGGCTGTATAGGCCATATAGTTCGCCTGCCTGACTCCCAAGGAAGATGCCATGTACTGCTTCTTTGCCATGGCATCCATCTTCCTGGAATCTTTGTCTAGGGGGGGTGAAGCCAAGGGAATACTTGTCTTGTCACAGGCAGCAGCCTGCACTACCCCAACATGGCTGCATTGTTGGTATAAAAACTCCGTATCTGAGCCTGATAGTGTATACCTCTAGTCCATCCTTCTGTCAACAGGAGGTGCAGAATTGGGAGACTTTAGGATTTTCTGTGTCTGCTTCCCAAAGGATTTGTGAAGAGGAATAGACAGTCTCCTGGACTCTGAGATGTCCATCATTTCCACATAATCAGGCTCCTCTTGATCCTCCCTTGCCTCCTTAATAGGAAGCTGGAGGGTTTCAGCCCCTTCTCTGTAAAATGGATAGTGGGAAGGGGACTCAGAAAGCCTAGGAGGGGAAACACCAGAAGGTCTATCTGGGGAGATGTCCGGTTCCACAGGCACATCCAGACTTTCACCATCATCTTCAAACTCCCCCTCCTCCTCAAACTCCGGTTCATAAAAGTCTTCAGGGGCATAATCTTGAACCGGGGGAATCGATCAAACTGAACCCCTGCCAAAAGGTGCCGGATCGGTCGGAACCGGGCAAAGCGATTCCACAATCCGAATCACTCTGGCTATTTCCTTGGCGGTCGGAACATGAACCTCTGAATCTGAACCAGTCGGTTTCTCTTTCCGTTTCCTTTTTGTAGGAACAGACCCCTCAGGATCGGCTCTCCTCTTGCCCAAAGAAGTATCGCCCTGGTCAGAGGGCGCTCCTTCTGGTTCGGTCGGAACCGAACCAGGCTGGCCATCCGGGTCAGCGGACTTCTCGGCCTCCTTTTCCTTAAGTTTACCTAATCTGTTCTCAAGGGTAGACTTAGGAAAATTTTTACAAATTTGGTAGTCTTTATCGAGGTGTTCAAACCCCAGACAATAAACACAGGTGGTGTGGGGATCGGCCTCAGCAAAGACCTCCCCACACTCACTGCAGTGCTGAAACCCAGTGGGCCTGGTTTTCTTCTTGGGTTTCTCAGACATGCCCAACATAACCAAACTTACCCTTTTTATGGCAACCACCAGGGAAGACTCCCTTATCAGTTCCTAAATGTGTCACGGGTATTTGAAAAAAACATTCAAAACATGTTTTTTTTTTTTAGAACCGATAAGGACCGGTAACTACACTTTAAAGTAAAATACAAGAATTCACTATAAGTGATCGGTTCAGCTGAACCGATCAAACAACTTTACAATTTCCACAGAATTCAGACAAAAACCTACCTAGTACTCAAGGTACTGCAGACAGAGACTGAACCAACTATGCAGAATAAATTTGGCTTAAAACCGACACTTTAACCGACTTTCGAACCAAGCTGAAGGAGAAATCTCTGGAGCGACTGCTCAGTGAGGCAGAGTAGAGAATCTAATGGTGAGTTTCAAAGGGCTGCAGACAGAGACCTCAACCGAGCTCGAGCTCAGCGTTCTATGCTCTGCATAGATAGTTAACCCTTTGTTCTCCGGGGCAGTTTAAAGGCTGGAGCTAACTGCAGATAGTCAGAATACAGTGAGACTTCATGTTGTTTGAAAGAGTTATTTTTTAGGTTCCTTCAAGGTTGATGAAACTAATGTGTCTCAGTGATCCTTCCCTTCCTGCTGCCAAACAGCAAGTTCCTGTTGTCAGTCAAATCCAGTGGCTATAAAACTAGAACTGGCTTTGGGTGGGAAGGAGGGCAATTAGTGAAAAAATCTGTAGTTCTAGACTACTGTTTCTTTGCTCTGAAACCAGAGTTCCCCTCTGTCAAAGAGAGCAGGAAGCTGCAATTGGAGACACCTGCTTTGTACTCCTAAGCCACACCCCCAATTAAATTCACCCTCTGCTCTGACTCTGTAAATTAAGCTGATACAGCCCCCTTCCTCAGAGAAACACACTGTGGGTTTTTTTTTTACTCAAATGAGACCCCCCTTCGTCTAATAAAGTATCTGTTTGCTTAATCCAAACAGGTACTGACTCCTGCTGAGACAGAAGTGATTTATCAGTAAAAAATCTGTAGTTCTAGACTTCTGTTTCTTTGCTCTGAAACCAAAGTTCTCCTCTGTCAAAGACAGCAGCCTTATGAGTTTTAATACTAATAAAAGTGTAATGCTGAATATGGGAAAGGGTAACATAAAACAGGATTACTATATTCAGGGTAGTAAAATAAGATCTTCTACCTGTGAGAAAGATCTTGGTGTATATGCACAACAGGTTATGAAAAATGGAACACATTGTAGAATAACAGCTAATAGATCTATGCATTTAGTAAATTGCCTTAGAAGAAGCTTTCATATCAGGAATGCAGAAGTGCTCACTTAAGTGTTTAAATCGTATGTTAGACCAACTTTGGACTACTTTTCCTCAGTTTGGAGTCCTTATTTAAAAAAGGATAGGGTTTTGCTGGAATATCCACAAAGAATTTTAACTAAAATGGCATCAGGTCACAGGAGCCAACCATATGAAACCAGATTAAAATCAATGGGACTATGGTCCTTGTCAAATAGGAGGAAGAGGGGTGATCTGTTGCTTTTTTTTTTTAAACAAAGTCTTGCATCAGGATAGTTTGAGAACTGAATTAGGCTTGCTATATAGGAAAAAAGATATTTAACTGGAGAAAACATGATCAACAGTTAGTGAGCGAAAGGTGTAGCACTAATTTAAGAAAACATGGGTTTGTATGTAGGGCAGTTGAATATTGGAATAAGTTACCAGCATATGTTGTACAGGCAGATTCTTTCACTGCCTTTAAGAGCAAGTTGGATAAACATATGACAGCTGGTGATGATTGTTACCTCCGCTGAATTGTGGGGACAGCCTATAATGGACTTTTTAGCCTCGACTGTCTTAAGTAGCCTTAGTACGAGTCCTTGCAGAACAGCCGTGCCAAATTCTGCACGAGCTCTAGAAGCAATGGCCAGACTGTAATGCTTGGTGAAGGTGTGGACTGTACTCCAAATGTCAGCAGCTGAGACCCCTTTGAAACCAGCCACAAAGGTAGCCATGCCTCTGGTGGAGTAAGCTTTGACAGCACCAGGCAGTTTTTTTGCCATACTAATTGTAGCAGAACACAATGCAGCTTACCAACCATTGGGATAAACATTGCTTAGAAACTGAAGCACCCTCTCTACATGGGGCACAGGAAACAAACAACTGCTTAGACTTTCTGGACTCCTTAGTCCTGGGCAGGTAATACTACAAAAGTTCTGCACACATCTAAAGTATGGAGCAGTACTTCCCCTGGATTGGCACACTCCGGAAAATAAACAGGAAGGTGCATTGACTGAGTGTAAACTCAGAAACCACCTTAGAAAGAAACTTAGGATTTGTGCGTAAAGTCTCTTGTCTTTGTGAGAAATTAAATAAGGCTCCTCGCACCAGAGGGCCTGAAGCTCTGAAATTCTTTGAGCATAAGAAATTGCAACTAAAAAGAGTGCTTTCCAAGAGTGAAAGCACAAATTGCAAGTCGCGATTGACTCAAAAGGAGACAGGGTCAACTCTTCCAAAATAAAATTCAGGTCCCAAGCTGGGACAAGAAAACAGATTGGGGGTTTCAGATGTAGGATGCCCTGGAGGAAGGTATGGGAGACATCCAACTGAGCAATAGTGTGGTCACCCACGGGTTCGTGGAAGGCAGAAATAGTGAAAGGTGGACCTTGAGGAAGGAATACTGGAGGCCTGAGACATACAGAGATCTGGTAGTCCAGGACATGCTTCACTGGGTAGGTGAAGGAGTTCAGGGAACGTTTAGCAGCCCAGATGGCAAACCATTTCTACATCATGGCATAAGCAGCATGCATGGAGGGCTTGTGAGTGGCCACTGGGATATCTGCAACCCTAGCGATGGCTACGTCCTCAGGAGCCACGCATGCAGATGGAGGGACCTCAAATTGGGATGGACAAGGGTTCCCTGATCATGGGTCAGCAGATTCCCTCAAAGAGGCAGAGGGACTGGAAGTTCCTCTGCCAGCTGGTGAAGCAGAGGAAACCATATCTTGTAAGGCCAGAATGGAGACACCAGGATCATGCTGGCCCCTTCCATCTGCAATATTTTAATTTTTTTTTTTAATCATATTTTATTGAAATTTTTTTGTGGCCCAAACAACGATGACAACATATAAATACAGGACAATCAAGGTTGCAGTCATAACTTAAGCCATACAATAACAACTGTGTGATATACCTTGCATGAATTAAGATAAGTAACAAAAATAAAACCATCACGAAGAAACATAATACCAAACACAAAAAGATAAAAATACATTAAAGTTATATCCTGAGAATTACCTTATTAAGTTGATAGTACAGTCCAACATCATTATTTTGGTGCGGGGTGGTGAGCAAGAAACCAAGGGAGATGATCTGAGAGTAGTCCATCAAACAAAGTAACTGGATTAAGCCTGTTCAGATAGAATATCCCCATCTTCCCCTGCCTTATACTGCAAAAAAACGCAGCCATCTACTTTTGAATTTATCCATCTGAAATCGGAGCTTAGCAGTGATACACTCCATTTCCAGTATTCTGAGGCAGATGGTGTATCAAGAATCTAAGGTGGAGGGTTTTGGAGAAAGCCAACACAAGGTAATTGCCTCAAGGTCTGCTGCTACAAACACACTGTACAGATATTGATGGGCTTTAGACCTCAAAGAAGCAGGCAGAAGGCCAAAAAGCCAGTTCTGGATCTCTGTTGGGGTGTGGTATTAAAGATCTTACCCACTGTTTCACTAACCAGACCCCAAAAAGTCACCAGTTCTGGGCATTCCCAAAAAATATGTGCAAGTGGCTTTATCTAAACTGCCCCTCCAACACAAATCATACGTATGTTTACCAACCACCAAGGTGCAGAAGTAATGGAGCACAACTAGCCACCTAAATTCTCTCCAAAAGGGAGAAGCCGTGGTGGAATTCACCCCCTGCCAAACTTCCTGCCATTCTGAGTCCTGCCTCCGTGGCCCATCTCTCTTTAACATGAGTTAGTTGATCAGATTCTAAAGTGGATTCTATTCTTATAATACTGGAAACCTTACACCTAATAGTTGGATTTTAGGCCAGGGTTGATATGCACTCCCGAAGGGGGTTGGGTTCCATGTTCAGCTGCAAGCCTTTATTCTCCTCTAATGAATAATGCCTAATTTGCAAGAACTGAAACAAATCTCTGTGGGGTAGAGCAGACTCCTTAGTTGCTGGAAATATTTTAAGATCTCTCCATTATAGAACTGGCCTAAACATTGGAGGCCCATCCTGGCCTGATTTTGGAAGCCTATATCCCATTTATAAGGAAGAAAATCTAAGCAAGCTTGTAAAGGGGTTGTGGCCAGCAGTCTCATTGTTAAATTAAACATCTGGCACTCCTCCCTCCAGGAAGCCTGCAGAACCGAGGTCCAAAGGTTGTTAATTGACAATTTCTGAAACCCAGCTATGTCCATAATAATCGTGTCACCTATATTAGCTATCGGCAAAGAGTTGCTTTCCAGTTCCACCCACAAGGGGGATTCGGTATTCGCCATAAAGGGGACAAGGGCCTGCAGTTGTGAAGCCCAGAAATATTTGCGAAAGTCTAGCAACCCCAGACCCCCAGGATCCTTGAATGCGAAGAGTACTTTCCACTGAATCCGAGAAGTCCCCCCCACCAATACCCCAGAGAAATTCTGAAATAGTTGCTTAGAGGGCTTTCCAAGAGGGCCTGAGTGGCAGAGACATAAAAAAGAAAACGTGGCAGCACATTCATTCAGAGGCATTATAATCTATCAGAGAGGGACAAAGGCAATTCTCTCCATCTGGTTGCAATCTGTCTGCATCTCTTGAAGTAATTTATAATGGTTAACATTATTTAATTGTCCTAAATCTTGGGGAATCCATATCCCCAGATATCTAAATCTGGATTTAGTCCATCTAAATTGACTGATATCTAGGAGGGAGGTCCCCAGACACATCCCCACTGGAATCATCTCAGTTTTGGATTCATTCATTTTAAATCTAGAGATTTCCCCAAACTGTTTTAAAAGGTCCAAAATCTTTGGAAGCACCCGATGAGGATCTGAGACATAGAGAAGGGTGTCATCTGCATATAATGAGATTCTCAGCCCTGTCTCCCCCACTCTTAATACCCTGAAATGTTTGGGACTGCCTTATCATTGCCACTAGGGGCTCCATACTAAGCGCAAATAGAAGGGGAGAGAGCAGGCAACACTGGTCCCTAGTCTGGTCCCTCTCTTGATCTCAGAGTTGGGGGATGTGACCCAGTCTACCTTAATTTGAGCCCTTGGGTTCCTAATCCAGTTATAGAACTCATCACCAAAGCCAAACCTCTGTAAGGTACAATCTAAATAAAGCCAGTCCAGGTGGGCAACTGCTTGCACAGTCCTGTCTAAGGAAGGTCAGGCAGAGGACAAGGTATTCAGGAGACTAATATTGTCTTGAATATGTCTGCCTGAGATTAACTCTGTTTGATCAGGGTGAACCAAGGAAGCTATTACCTTCTGAAGTCATGTACTGATGACTTTAGCATCTTGGTTAAGGAGTGATATGGGCCTAAAGCTAGAACAAAAGAAAAAATTACTCACCTTAGTAATGTTTCTTCTAATGGAGTCTTGCTATATTATGACATATGCAGTGAGTCCCAACCTTCGAACTGCTCCGGAGGTGAAAGAGTTAACTTTCCATGCCAGGCCTGGAACTTTGAGCATGAGCTCGGTTGAAAACTCTGTCTGTTGTTCTTCAAACTCAAACTGTCAGATCTTTACGAGCAAAACTCACTAAGGTTCTGTGTGAAAGCTGTAAACCTACACTAGTCAACTGGCTACTAAATATAAGAACACATTTTTTGGTCCCAAAACAAAGACTCAAGTCAGGGGATCCAAAAAATGAAAAACACAACACCCAATCACCCCAAAAAGGAGGGGTGAAAAAACAAGGTGGGCATCTACTAAGTGCCAACACTGCACTGCCCACCCACATCCCAAAAGCAGAGGTTCTGAGAGGGGCAGGCAGGGAGGTCATAATATAGCAAGACTCCATTAGAAGAAACAACATTACTAAGGTGAGTAATTTTTTCTTCAAACAACATGAAGTCTTGCTATATTATGACATATGCAGACTACACAGCAGTACCTCCATGGAGGAGGGACAGAACCTACTTAGGAAATAGGCTCTGAAGCACAGCTGTTACAAACCGAGCATCACTCCTAGCCTGGATGTCCAGGGAGTAATGCTTGGTAAAAGTGTGAACTGTTTTCCAGGTAGCTGCTTGACATATCTCTAGGATAGGGATGTCCCTGGCAGGAGCGAGAGAATCGCAGCTGTACCTCTGGTAGAGTGAGCCCTGAGGCCTGAGGGAGGAACCTTACCCAGTTTTTCATAGCAAAATTGGATACAAGAGACAATCCACCTGGCAATGGATCTTTTAGTGGCAGGTTTCCCTTTACCAACCTCACCATAAGTGAGGAACAGTTGGAGGGAGCTAAACCTGTGACCCTTGGTACATTCTGTGTAGTAACTAAGGGCCCTTTTGACATCTAAACTGTGCAGTCTCCTCTCGCCAGAGGAGGAATGGTCAGTGAAGTACACAGGGAGAAACAGATTGATTAAGGTGGAAGTCTGAAACCACCTTAGGCAAGAACTTTCTGTTAGTCCTGAGGACCACCTTATCTCTATGAAAGGAGATAAAATCAGGCTCCACTGACAATGCTTGTAATTCACTTATGCGCCTGGCAGAAGTGATGGCTACTAAAACACAGTTTTCCAAGTCAAGTACTTAAGCTCTGCTGGAAGACAAGGGGCTCAAAGGGGTTGCATAAGCTGAGCAATGCAAATATTAAGATCCCAGGCAGGGCAGGGTCCTGAATGGGGGTTGGTGAAGCAACCCTTGAAAACTTGAGAATACAGGATGAGCTGAAAGAGAAGAGGGTTTACCTGCTGATAAGAAAGTAGACACGGCTGCCAGGTGCACTTTTAGGGTAGCTGGTCTCAGCCCCAAAGTATTCAAATGCACCATATAATCCAGGACTGTGGCTAAGTCAGCGGATTCTGGGGAGATATGCTTAGTCAGAGCACCATATGGAAAATCTCTTCCATTTAGAATTATAAGTAGCCCTGGTGGAAGGCTTCCTAGAAGCCTTCAAGATATCCAGTACACCTTGGGAGAGGTGTAGGTCAGCAAACTCTAACTCTTCAAGAGCCAGGCCTTGAGATTGAGAGATTTGAGGTTCGTGTACCAAACTCTCCCCTGAGCACAGGTTAACAGGTTGTGATTCCTGGGAAGACACAGGGGAAGGTGGACTGCTAAGGACATAAGGAGTGGGTACCAGGGCTGTCTGGCCCAATCTGGAGCAATCAGGATAATCTTGCAGGGTTGAGATCTGATTTTGACTAGCACCTTGAACAGAAGAGGAAAGGGAGGAAAAGCATAGAGAAACTTCCCTTCCCAACTGAGAAGGAAGGCATCCAGAAGGACTGAGCCCAACACTGGGGGCCTGCAGCAAAAAGGGGAAGTTGGTGATTGTCTGGGGCTGCAAAAAGATCTATCTGTGGGGTGCCCCATCTGGCAAATACAACCTCCAGTACTAGGGGATCCAGTGACCATTCATGATGGCTCTGGGAAATCCTGCTGAGAGCATCTGCCAGGACATTGTCCTTGCCTGGGAGGTGAACTGCAATAAGGAAGGTGTTTAGAGAGTAAGCCAGAGACCACAGCTTCATTGCTCCGGTGCACAAGGCCGTAGACCGAGTGCCCCCTTGCTTGTTGATGTACCACATTGTGGTGGTATTGTCTGTTCTGACCTGAATAACTTTGTTCTGAACAGATTTGGAAAAACTTGAAGAAAACTGCTCTGAGTTCCAACAGACTGATGTGGAGCAGAGATTCCTGAGGGGACCACAATCCTGGGTAGTGAGGTCGCCCATGTGAGCTCCCCACCCCAAGAGGGATGCATCTGTAGTAAGGGTTAAGGAGTGAGACTGAGGGGAGAGGGACCCCTGTCTCAGATTGCTCTGGTCCTGCCACCACTGAAGGGCTTGGATCAGGGTTCAAGTCACTGGGATCAATTTGGATAGAGGGTCTCTCCTTTGAGACCAAAAGGCTCTCAAATGGAACTGGATGTCCCTCATCTGAAATCTTGCTCCCTGCACTACTGCTGTAGAAGCAGCCATGTGCCCCAGGAGCTGCAGAAAATGCCTTGCTGGTCGAGAGACCTGCAGGGTGAAAGAGGAGGCCAGAGAGACCAGGGTCCTTGCTCTTTCCAGAGGAAGGAAGGCTCTGGCCTCTTGTGTGTTCAGTTCTGCACCTATGAAGGTGAGAAGCTGGACAGGCTCTAGAACTGACTTTGGAAGATTGAGAAGGAAACCTAGAGATGTGAGCAGTTGCTGAGTTACCTGAAGATGTAATTTGACTTGGTCTGGAGACTGGCCTACTATGAGCCAGTCGTCCAGGTAAGGAAAGATGGCAATCTTTTGCCTTCTTAAGTGGGCAACTGCTACTGCCAGGCATTTTGTGAATACCCTCGGCAGAGGTGAGGCAAAGGGCATTGCTCTGAACTGGTAATGGCCTGAGGGCAGTTCAATCTGAGGTACTTTCAATGGGAGCTTCTGATAAGAACATGGAAGTAGGCATCCTTGAGGTCCAGGGACGCTAGCCAGTTCCCTGGCCTTAGAGAGGGTAAAATAATTCCCAGAGTCACCATTTTGAATTTTAGTTTTAAAAGGTGCTTGTTTAGGTATCTGAGATCCAGGATGGGAGCCATTCTCCTGTCTTTTTTGGGGTAAGGAAGTACCTGGAGTACAACCCTTTGCCCTGGTGTAGGGGTGGAACCCTTTCCACAGCTCTGAGAGCCAGGAGGGTAGAAACGTCTGTCTCTAGGGCAAGTGCCTCTGATGGATTCGCAGGTGGAAAGGACCTGGTTCTCATCTTCGGAAATTTTTTGAAGCTGAGAACCAGTCCCTGGCTTACTACTTCCAGGACCCGCTTGTCTGATGTTAAAGACATCCAGTCCTGGACAAAGTAAGCCAGCCTGCCCCCTACAGGTAGTGGAGACTCGGCCCTGGCCACCCCATCAGGGTGCCTACTTGGCAGGGGCTTTAGGCTGAGGGGTGGAAGCAGGTCTGCTTGTACCCCGTCTGCCTCTCCCTCTAAAGAACCCCCTCTGGGCGTAAGCTGAAGAGGAGGCCTGGGCTTGGTAAAAAGGCCTATGAAAAGGCCTGCCCCTGCCCCTGGAAGGCTGCCTTTGAGGAGTGGCATGCCTTTCCTTGGCCTGTGCACTCCTATAGGTGGTCCTATACTCATCCATTTTCTTCATGTAATTCTCTGTCTGCTCCCAAACAGAGAATTACCCACAACAGGAAAATCCATGGCCTTAGTCTGGGTATCCTATGACAGGCTAGTACATCTGAGCCAAGCCATTCTGCGAAGTGCCACAGATGTAGCCATGACTCTTGATGACACATCATTAGAGTCCACTGCAGCATGGAATTGCACCTTAGATGCCTCAATACCATCAGCAGCCACCTGCTCCAGCTCCTTGTCACAGGCTGCAGCCTGCATACCCCAACAAGGCTGCATTGTTGTGTAAGGAACTCTGTATTAGAGCCTGACAATGTGTACCTCTTGTCCATTCTTTTATCCACAGGAGGTATAGTGTGAGGAGTTTTTAGAATTTTTACTGTCTGTTTCCCAAAAGATTTATGCAAAGGAATAGACAGTCTCCTAGACTCTGGGATATCCATCATTTCTACATAGTCAGGCTCCTCTTGATCATCCACAGCTTCCTCCATAGGAAGCTGGAGGGTTTCAGACACTTTTTATAAAATATAAAATGAGAGGGGACTCAGAAAGCCTAGGGAAGACACTCTGAAGGTCTGTCTGGGGAGATGTCCGTTCAATGGGCACATCCAGACTTTCAAATCTACATCTCTCTCATACTCCTCTTCCCCTCCTCCGGTTCATAAAATTCCTCTAAATCACATTCTTGAACCGTGGAACTGGATTGAACCGTACGCTTACTCTGATGGTGCCGGTTCGGTCAGAACCGGGAAAGCGACTGGACAATTTTAATCACTTTGGCTATTTCTTCAAGCGGTTGGAGAGGGAAATTTTGGCTCCACACCTGCTGATTTTCTAGTCCTTTTGCTGGAACCGCACCTCCGAGTTGGCTCTCCTTTGCCCAGGAAGTCTCCCGCCTGGTCAGAGGATTACTCCTCCGGTTCGGTTACAACCGAACCGGCTGGCCATCCGGCTACGGACTTCTTGGCCTCCCTTTCCCGAGCCTACCAACTCTCTTATCCAGGGTAGCTGCAGGAAAATTTTTGCAAATCTGGCAGTCTGCATTGAGGTGGTCAAACCCCAGACAATAAACACAGGTGGTGTGGGGTCAGCCTTGGCAAAATCCCCACAAACACTGCAGTTGAAACCCAGTGGGCCGGTTTTCTTTTGGGTTTCTCAGACATAGTGCCAGCCTAACCAAACTTGCCCGCTTATGGCAATCCGCCAAGCAAGACTCTCTTATTGGTTCCCAACTGTGTCATGGGTCGGGAAAACCGTAATGAAACTGCTTTTTTAGAACCGATAAGAACCGGAACCGCACTCTAAAGACAGATTAATGTATTTACAACAACCTGATCGGTTCAAACCGAACCGATAATACCGTTTACAAATTCCACACAGAAAGTAAATGTAAAACCTATCTAGTACTTACAATACCACAGACAGAGCTTGAACCGACCGGTTGTGGCTTAAATTCGGTTAAAAAACCAAAAAATTAATACTTTAACCGACAAAATGAACCGAACAGAAGGAGAAATCTCCGGAGTGACTGTTCAGTGAGGCGGAGTAAAGAATCTGACAGTCTGAGTTTGAAGAACAACAGACAGAGTTTTCAACCGAGCTCGTGCTCAAAGTTCCATGCTTGGCATGGAAAGTTAACTCTTTCACCTCCGGAGCAGTTCGAAGGTTGGGACTCACTGCATATGTCATAATATAGCAAGACTTCATGTTGTTTGAATGTCAAATCCTTCCCTGGCTTGGGGATAACAGAAAGCAGGGCATCATTCCAAGTGTCCAGGGATGCCCCCTTCTTGTGGGCCACATTGCAAATTTTTTGTTAGCAGGGGAGCCAGATCACCCAGAAAGCATTTATAAAAATCAGCTTTGAAGCCATCCAGACCAGGTGCTTTATCCATCTTAAAAGATTTAATCACCGATGCAACTTCAGCTTCCAAAATGGCAGCTTCTAAGCCATTATTCTGTTCTGAGGACAGTTCAGGCAAGTGTACTTGCTGCAGAAAGTTCTGAATCTGCTGAGCATGATCTGGCCCTTTCTCCTCACTATATAGTTGCTTATAGAATTGGAGAAATTCATTTGCTATTTGTAAGGGTTGGGTTACTGTGCCCGAAGAAGAGTCAGTTGAACGGATGAGTGGGACATATCTGTCCACTTCCTGTTTTTGCAGGCGCTGTGCCAGCTGCCTGCCCTCTCCCCCACATTCATAGTAATGCTGCTTATCTCAGTGTATTTTCCGTACATCTTAACATTAAAGAGTTATACTCATCCCAAGCTTTTTTGAGTTGTTGGAGTAAGGAAGCCCACCTAGTACGTTTATGTTCTGCCTCAAGGGTAGTAATTAAATCTGTCACTTTTTTAACTTGAGCTTGATGCTGCTTATTCTTGTGGGAAGCAAAGGCTATAGTATGGACAACAGCCTTCAATCCATCCCAAAATGTAGAACCTATCAAATCTAGAGTATGTGTTGGTTGCCACTGAGTAAAATGTGAAATCAGCCCGTCGGGAATTTTGCAAACACCAGGGGTCAACCAACCCAGACTCAGAGCACAGATTTCTCAGGAGCCAAGAACAGGCTCTCAAACTTTTGATGTTCTAGGGGTTTTTGTCAAGCACAGGATCCTCCACACAATTCCAATCTCCCAGACATAAGGTTTGACCCTCTGGGAGACCAGAGATTGTGCAAAAGAGGGACCTGAAAAATTTGCCTACCGGGGGAGTAGGGGCATAAACGGTCACCACATGCAGGGGTCGACCGCTGTAAATTCCTGAAATCAGCACCAGCCACCCAGTGCCAGCAATTACAACCTTTTGTACCTGGACGGGTAAGCCTCTGCAAACCACCACCGCCACACGTGCCTTTTTAGCCTGTGTGTGGGCATTTGAATACACCGAACCCACCCAGGATCGTCGTAGTTTTAGACGTTCTGAGATAGAAAACCTGGTTTCCTGTAAACAGGCAACATCACAACATTCCTTTTTCAATTCCAGTAAAATTCTACTACACTTAACCACATTATTTATACCTTTAACATTAATAGAGCATATCTTAAGGTTAGCGATTTATAGACCAGCCGTAAGAATATCTAAATACACCCTTAAAGCTAGTTCCCACTCAGACCCTCCCACCAATCGCACCATATTCGGGGATAAAAATTTAAAAGAAGAAGGAGTAACCAACCTAGACACCAAAATATCACATTGAATAACATCATAAACCAGTAAACACTAACAGTGAGTCCCTGGTAAACCTTGGGGCTAACTATGCTTATAAACCAGTGGTTAATTTGGGAGTCTTCCCAGCCACCACTAATCAACTGCTAAGTGAAAGCTGAGCGCTTCCCTTAGAAGAGGGGTGAGAAGACCAGAGGGGAAAAGCCACCAGATCTGAGGGCAGAGATCAGCGATTCTGGCCTGTGCCAAAACCTCTAAACCAGTTCCCTCAAAAAAAAAACAAGTTCCAGGGGTCACTAGCCTAGTAAACAGACACTCCCAGGTGCACAATCAAGCAATGAGGTGTACTGTGAGTGAGAGGGGAAAAAAGAGAACCCCAGGAAACCGGGGTTACTGGTGTTTTCCCCAGCATGACTCTTGAGTGTAAGAGGGAACAAAACTTACAGAAAATTCCCTGCACACAAACTATAACGCCTAACTGGTGTAGTGGAATAGCCCACAACCCACATCAGCAAAACCTGTTAATTAAGAAAGGGCACCGCCTTAACAGTGATTCCAAAAGTGAATTGCCCAACAGAGAAAGAAGAAAAAAAGAGAAGCAAAGCAGATGGCACATTCTCATAACACACAAATACATATGCAGCAAATCATTTACAGTTATAGCCCCACACAATATCTAATATAGAGTCCTCTTGTGGAAGTGCAAATGTCCAACCTGCTAAAATAAAGCAGCCAAAAATTAATCAGTAGATGCCTCTCTCTCAGATTTGTGCATCAATTTAACAGCAGCACGCTATCCTGGGATACTAAAATTAATAATCCAACAGGACAATCTGGTATAACTGGTCTCTGAATATTCAAATCAAAGGCAAATGTTCAGGTCAGTAGCAAGGATGATGCGGTACAAAATATTAGACACAGATTGGTGTACTTGCGTGGGTGCAGTTCTTTGCAGTTGCTTTCATATATCGAGCAGTAAGTAAAAAGAAAACTAAGTGGACTTTCCTTGCCTGAGAACTAATAGGCCTTCAACATCTGTTGCACAGCTGAAATTAAATGCAGTGGGAACAAAATATGTGCCATACCAATCTGGGTCCTGCACAGCAGGAAGTCGGACCCAGAAACCATAACCAAGAATAAAAAGTAGTTCTGACCATATTAACTAGCAATTTAAACAAGATGTAGCTGCAGAGAAATGAATGCAGAGGGTGCAGCAAAAACTCAACAGTGGGGGAACCCCCCCTCCACCCCACTCCCTCTACCAGACAGTCCACTTCAATGGTGTCTCTGCAGGGGGGTTAAACCGATGCATACAGCAAACGGTAAGCAAATTTCCCATAGAATTTAAAGACAGGATCAGGTATGCTTTTTGGTGATGATCCAACGGGCTAAGTCCAAATGAAGAGGGAGTAGGGAATCCATCCTTGTTTTGCCCGATCTTCATCCTCCTGGCACCACAGACCACAGTAATTTTTCAATTTCTTGTTCAGCCATGTCTTCTTTCAAGTCTGGGAGAGAGATTCCGGTGGCTTCAAGGAAGGGTAACGTGGCAAGTAGGGTGTTGAACAACTTAATTCCATCCTTGTCCTCCACCCAGAGTCTGGCAGGGCATCTGAGCTTTCATCCCTCTCCCCCGCAACAGTTTTACCACATAAAGTACTTTTTTTCCTTCTGGCCAACATGAGTGCAGGATAATCTTGGTCCACATACACTTTGGACCCATCAAGATTTAAGTCTTTTTTTCCCTCCAGGCCATTTTCAGAATTTGATCATTAACTGGGTACTTGAGAAATTTAATTATGATGGACGGGGCGGGGGGCTCCTTGTTTAGGCTTCAGTGCAACCGCACTGTGAGCTCGCTCAATATCCAGAGTGAAATCTTTCCCCCAAGTCAAGCTCCTTCCTAAGCCAGTAGTCCATGAATTGGGCTGTATCATCCTGTTCCTCTCCTTCCGGTATGCCGAAGACCCAGATATTGTTTCTAAGGGCCCTGGCTTCCATATCTTCAGCCTGGAGAGTTAGTGCCCTTTCCCTCTTATGTAGATTGACCAAGGATCTCCTGTACGCCATATGCTCACTCTGTACTGTCTCCACATGAGTCTTGATACAGGAGGTGTGGACTTCCAATTCTTTTTTTAATCTTTTTGAATCCCCGTCACCTTCCATCTATTTTCTGTAGGAGCTTTAGTATTTTCTAACTGTCTGTTCTTGAGACTGTAGAGCCAGTGTCTGAGCCGGAGTCATCTCCGTCATCCACCAAACTGGTAAGCAATGAAGATCTTGATAGGGTAGGGCTCAGACCGGTAGGCCGTTGGGATGGTGTGCCGGTGAACTCGCCGATAATGATTTTTTTTAGTGCACCCCATTAGTGGAGATTTCAGGCTGCTATTATACAGTATATAGGGAAAAGTGGCAAAAATACTAAATTTGGTAACAAATTGTAACAGATTGTGTACCCGGGGGATGGCACTTTGAACTAGGCTACCATTTGGTCCACTGACGTCACCGGAATTCCATCTGTAATTTGATCAGCACCCTCTGTTTTAGTGGGAATGCATACGGAAATCTCCCACTCCAAAACAGAGAGAGAGAGAGACAACGCGTCTCACCAGAAAATTCCAGGCCCTGGATCTAGCGAGCAGAAATTGGCCAGTTTTGCATTGTGTGGGGATGCAAAAAGGTCCAACTCTGGACAGCTCCATCTGTCAAACAGATCTTCTGCTACGGATGAGAGAAGCTCCCATTCATGCATGCTGGAGTAAGTCCTGCTGAGGCTGTCTGGCAGGATGTTTAGAATGCCTGGCACATGTACAGCAGATAGTGATCCAGTACCCAATACCACACTGTCATGGCCTCCCTGTAAAGGGGCTACAAGTGAGTCCAGCCCTTCTTGTTGATATAGTAGACACTCAGATTGTCTGACTGCACCAACAGCTGGCCTGGGGCCAGGTGATCCTGAAAGGCCTGCATGGCATAGAGCATCGCTGTCATCTCCAGGATATTGCTATGCAGGGCGACTTCCCACTGGGACCAGGATCCCTGAATTTGGAAGGGAACTAGGTGGGCTCCCCAGCCAAGACCCAAAGCATCCGTGGTTAAGATCAGACTTGGGGAGGAAAGCTGGAAAGGACCCCTTGAAGGAGGTTTGAGGGGACCATCAACCACTGAAGTACCTTGGTACTGGGGAGGAGACCAGGACTAGTTGGTCCAGCTCATCCAGCCATTGGGTCCACTGCAGGGTGCACATGTGGAGTCTGGCTAGCAGAACCATAGGAATGGCTGCGGCCATGACTCCTAGGAGCCATAGATACAGCCTGGCAGGGATATACAGACTCTGGGTGACCTCCTGCACTTGGGATATGAAGCATTCTGGGGTAGGAAAATCTTACCCTGCTCAGAGTCCAGGACTGTCCCAATGTACTGTAGTCTTTGGGACAGAACTAGGACAGATGGGGCAGATTGACTTTTATGCCCAGAGATGGAAAAGCTGAAGAGTACACTCCAGAGTGGACAACGTACAGTTACGTACGAACTTACCGTAACAGTAGATCTTCAAGAGAGGTTCCTGCAAAAAGTCATCACATATAGGACTGCACCCCCTGGCATCAGGACTGCACAGCAAACTTTTCCAGCAATACCTGGTGGGGGACCGCCCATCTAACGTCACTGACAGATGTCAGCGTGACCCTATCTAGGGGGCGGTCCCCACGCCTGCCTTCCAGTTCTCCCGCTGGTGATCCAAGGAGGATGAGACAGGAGAAAGGATGAAATCCTGGAGCCCAGTTCAGAATAGGCTGAAAGAAATGCAGAAACTGCGGGAAGGAGGGAGGGAAAAGGTGATCTACTGCTACGGTAAGTTCTTACATAACTGTACTATCTTACTTCGAGAGGGTTCCTGCAGTAGGTCATCACATATAGGACTGAATCCCAAGCAGTCACTCTCAGAGAGACTGAGAGTGTCACAGGAGGAGGAGCAACTGAAAGAACAGAACAGGACCGGCCTAAGACAGAAGGCCCTGCAGAATAGCGAGGCCAAACCTGGCCCTACGCCTAGAGGCAATGTCCAGACTATAATCCTTCATGAAGGTATGGACCAAACTTCAGGTTGCAGCCGCACAGATTTCTGTTGCAAAAACATTCCTTAGGAATGCTGTAGGAGTAGCCATACCTCTGGTAGAGTGACCTCTGACTTCCCTGGAAGAGGTATGTCATGCTTCTGATAACAGAAGTGGATGCACTTAGCAAGCCATTTGAATAGATACTGCCGATCCCAAGGATTTGGGGGCAAAGGAAACAAAAAGCTGATCAGACTTTCTGGATTCTTTGGTTCAGGAGGCACAACACCTCATGATCCTATGTACGTCCAAAGTATGAAGGAGAGCCCCCATTCGAGTGAACAGGATAATAAACTGGGAGTTCAGCCATCTGGTTTAAGGTGAACTGAGAAACCACCTTGTGAAGAAACAGGATTTGTACACAGGACTGCCCGGTCCTTGTGAAAAATCAAATAATGCTCCTTATGCTTCAGGGCCTGAAGCTTGGAAATCCTATGAGCAGAAGTAATGGCAACCAAAAATAGTGCTTTCTAGGAAAGGTAGTGAATGTCACAGCTCATCACTGGTTCAAAGGGAGAAAGTGAAAGCTTCTCTAATACAAAATTCAAATCCCAAGGTGGAGTGGGGTTATGGATTGGGGGCTTAAGATGGAGAATCCCTTTCAGAAAGGTCTTAGAGATCTCTAACTGTGTCACGGGTTTCCCCTCCACCAACACATGGTAGGCTGAAACGGCTGACAGGTAGACCTTAAGGGATGAATAAGACAGACCAGAATCAGACAGGTGCAACAGATGCTCCATAATCTGGGGAGCTGAGCAAGTATAGGGATCCCATCCTTCAGACACTGCCCAAATGGAAAAACGCTTCCATTTCATTGCATAGGTGGATCTGGTGGAGGGTTTCCTTGCCTCCACCAGGACCTGAGCCACCTTCTGAGACCCCAAAATGAGACCTGATTATGTCTGAAGGAGCCATGCATGAAGATGCAGGATCCCAAGTCCCAGATGTACCAGCCTGCCTTGATCCTGAGTCAACAGATCATGCCAGAGAGGTAGAGGAACTGGGGATTCCCACTATGAGCTGCTGCATTAGCGGAAACCACATTTGCCTCAGCCAGAGCAGAGCTATCAGGATCATCCATGCTCCCTCTGCCTGGAGTTTGAGAAGTACTCTGCAGAATGGGAAAGGGAGGGAAGGTGTGCAGGAACTTCCCTGTCCAACAAAGTGACATGTCGTGCCAGAAAAACACCAGGCTCTGGAACAAGTAATCAGAAGCTGGGAAGCTTTGCTTTGAATGGGGAAGGCGAACAGATCTATGTCTAGGTAACCCCACCTCAATAAGGAGTCTCTCTGCTGCTTTCTGACTTAGTTCACATTCGTGAGCGAGGGATGACATCTGACTGAGGCTGTCCGCCTGGAACATGCACGGCTGTGAGAAACAGGTCGTGCTGGACTGCCCAGTTCCACACCACATCGTCTCTCTGCATAGGGGGTATGATCAGGTGCCTTCCTGCTTGTTGATGTACCAGACCACTGACATATTGTCTATCTGGACCAACAGTGTTCCCTTTGATAGGATGGACTGAAGGGCATGAAGGACTGTCCTCATCTCCAGGATGTTGATGTGGAGAGATCTCTAACTGGGACCATGAACCCCAAGTCTGGTGGTCCCCCAGGTGAGCCCCCCAGCCCAGACAGGAGGTGTCTGTAGTGAGGTTCCAGAGAGGAGGGGGACTTCTGAAAGGAAGACACCGAGACAGATTCAGGGGATCTAACCACCAGAGGAGATCCCTGTTGAGCACACTGGAGATTAGAACCATGTGGTCCAAGTCATCCAAGCATTGATCCCATTGAACATGCAGCATCTGTTGGGTGATCCTCATATGCAACCTGGCAAAGGGGACTGTGGAGATGGAGGCCGCCGTCAGGCCTAAGAGACATAACGCCCTGGCTGGAAGTAATCTGGAAGAGGCCACTAGGTTGATCTGCTCTCGAAGAGCCTCCACCCTGTCTGGGGGGAGGAAGACTCTGCACTGGACCATGTCCAAGATCACTCCAATGAACTGAAGGTTCCGGGAGGGGGTAAGAATCGACTTGGGGAGAGTGACAGTGATCCCCAGTGACGAAAAGAGGTCCAGAGTGCATGAGAATGAATTCAGAAGACAGTCCCTGGACGGGGCTGTCAAGAGCCAGTCATCTAGGTAAGGGAACACTGCTATATCCAGATGGCACAAGGCCACTGCCACCACCACTGGGCACTTGGTAAAGACCCGGGCTGTCAAGGAAAGACCAAAGGGAGGGGCTGTAAACTGGAAGTGCTCCCCCTGGAAGCAGAAACACAGGTAATGGCAGTGGCCCGGGAACACCGTAATATGCAGGTAAACATCCTTCATATCCAGTGCACAAAGTCAGTGGTCCTTCTGCAGAAGAGACAGTAGGCCCTGCAATGTCAGCTTGCAGAACCTTTTATACTTGATGAAGAGGTTCAGTCTGCTGAGGTCACCCGTCTTTTTCGGGACCAGGAAAAAGTGGGAGTAAAACCCTTTTCCCCATTGAGGCAGAGGGACTGACTATGGCTGCCTTTTGTCTTAGAGCCTGAATTTCCTCCTTGACTAGAGGAACTTGGTGAAGGGAGTAACTTGAGTGACCTGGAGGAGATAATGGAGGGAACTCCAGAAACTCCAAAGTGTGCCCTTTTGAAACGAACTGGAGGACCCATGCATCTGAGGTTATATCCCTCCACTCCTGCACATGGAGGACGAACCTTCCTCCCACTGGCTCCTTGCATGGTAGCAGAGGAGGGGGAGGGAGTTGCTAGTCAGGAAGTGGAGGGGCGAGGGGGAGGATGTCCCCCGGCCACTCTCTGAGATTTAGAGTCAGGAGGAGAAGTGAAGGAGGAACCCATGGCCTTTCCTTTTCCCTGTCACCTGGTGAAGGGCTGTTTCCCCTGCCTCTTGGTCTGTCGCAGAATGGGCAGTTTCTTCTGAAAACCCAGTTGGTACATAGACCTCACGGATCTCAGGGCTGGCCGCTGTCCTGGAGACCCGTGATAATATCTTTAGTGTCCCCTCCAAAAAGGACTGAACCCCTAAAGGGGGCGTCTTGAATAGCAGTCTGGACATCATTGGAGAGGCCAGAAATGTGTAGCCAAGCATGCTGTCTGAGAGAGGTGGCCGTGGCAGAGGAGCGGGCTACTGCGTCTACCGAATCATAAGTAGCCCTGAGTATGTGTCTGCAGGAGATCTTCGATAGGAGCAGGTCCTTGGTAAGCGCCTCCTTGAAGTCGGAAGATTCCATGGCCTAGATACGGGCCTCAAGCTTGGCCATGGTTGCTTTTTGGAAGGAGACCATGTGCTCCACGTAGTTGAGGGAATGGAAGGCACACAGTGGAGGAATAGACCTTTTTCCCAGGATTGGTCGAGCTACCGGGATTCCTTGTCGGGGGGGTGGGAGTGCTCATTGCTTCAGGATAGCCGAGCGATCATGAGCTGCTGCTATGACAATGGAATCAGCTTTAGGCTGAGCAACCAAACACGAAACACCCTCAGGAGTATGATATATGCGGTCTCCGTTCTTAGGGATGACTGGGATAGAGTGGGGCAGCTGGCAGATAGTACTGATGAGGTCTTCATGAGGAGCTGTCCGGGGGGGGGGCGGGGAGAGACAGGGATAGGAGAAACAGTCTCTAAAGCCAAGTTTTCTGCGAGACGTTTCCTCTTTGGGTTTTGTTCCTCTGTATTCCAGCTGTTGGTCTGCTGGATAATACGTAACAACTCCGTGAAGGAGGGGTCCTCTGGGGGAGACTTGTGTGATTCCTTGCCTTAAGCCACTGAGGAATGCTCATCAGAAGATTCATCTGAGGCCCGGCGACCTGGGTTCGGGAATGGACCCAGGTCGTTGGAGGGCCGGCGAAGGATGGAGTGTCCCATGGACAGCTGTCCTCCAGGGGGGGAGGGTGAGATAGCGTCCAGCGCAAGGACCCCTGGCGGAGGACAGGAGTAACTCACGCTATCCAGCGCTCAATATACAGGGAGGCAGGGCGGACGCTGGCATCATTGCACATCCCCGCCTCCAAGAAAAGTGGAAAAAAGGAACAGGAGGGGTGAGCGCTGTCTCAGTGAAGCCCTCCCTGGGGCTTTGATTAGCCTGCCATCACCGCACTCCCCAACCAGATACTAGCCCGCAGCTCAGATATGAAGGTCCAGTGCCGTGGCACCACCCTTCGGGGGGGGTAAGCCAGGGGTAACTGGGGAGACAGCGGCAATGGATGGCAGGTGGAAGTCCCAGGGGCCGTGACCAGGGCTGAAGAACTGACAGCAAGAGCTCACCAGGACAAAGAATAGAAAATATGAAAAAAGATTCATCAGAGGAATCCTCCTCGGAGTCCGGAGTGTCATGATCCTCAGGGGTTCCAAAGTCCGGAAGAGTAATCTCCTGAGACGTGGTCCTAGAAATATGCACTGTCGAGCTGACAGGAGACAGGGAACAAGGGGGAGGATTGACTACCAGGGCCGGTAGATGCCTCTCCAAACCAGAGACCAACTCCGACCTAGCCTCCTTCCACCGGTATTGAATTAGAGGCTGGAAATCCTGTTGTGGGGGTGGAGGTGCATGGACGGGTGGGTAATGACAGAAGAGTGTACATGACCCTTGGTATTGATTATGATGAGGGTAGCTCTGGTAATAGGGATAACCCAGAGGGTGATACCACGAAAAAACTGTATGAGGCACAAAATCCAATGCTGGGCTTGACGGAGGACAGGCCGACATTTGCCCCAGATGCAGGAAATGACCTTGATGGATAATGTGTGGCTGAGACGGGCCAGAGACAATACCCTGCATCAGAATACCTGACATCAGAGGATCAGATGTCGGAGGGGCAGGCGTCAGTCCGGCAAAGGATGAATAGGGTCAGGGACCCTCTGAATATTGAGGTCTGGTGCCAGAGCTCTGGGCCTAGTGTCCCTTGGCAGGACCTGGGAGAAGAAAGTACCACTTCCAGGGGTCCCGCTTCCTCCTCTGTACCCAACGTGACCACTGGGGTCGGAGCTTCCACTGGGGGAGGTGGACAGGAAGGCTCCCTCCCAGGAGAAGCCTGAGGGAAGGGTTGGCTGATAGCCATCGGCGTGCTTGACCAGACGTTGGGTGAGGTGGTGTCAGCCCCCCGATGGATGAGCAACGTCCAGGCAGTCAGAGACAGACTGGCTTAACGGACAGTAAAGGGACCGGGCAGAGGAGGGTAGGACCCTTGACTGGCTTATCGGTCAGAGTCGTGCAGGTCCCCGTCTGAACCTGGGAACCCGACTTAGTGACAGCCGGGTGGGCCCCGGAGGAGCCGTGGGCTGACTTATCAGCAGAAATTGGGCGTTCGCTGGAGGAAGTGGTGGACGACTTACCGGTGGAAATCGGCATAAAAGCGGCAGTGGAGCCTGGAGAAATCCCGGACATGGCCTGGACTACCATAAGGACAGGTGGTGGGGGAACGGCCTTACTTGTCCCAACTCGATCCAGGTGCTTTTCTTTATCTTTCTTTTTCTTCTTAGGCTCAGAAGAAGCGATGTCCCTCAATTTTTGCATTTCTTTCTCTAGAGAGGCCACTCTGGTCTTCAAAAGGTGGGCCTCCAGAGCCTGCTGTTTCCATTTGCGGATGGCTTGATCGAAAGGCTGGCAGTCAGGGCAGGTGTCGTGATTTGGGCCCAGGCAGAAGAGACATTGACGGATACAGTCTTTATGAGGGATCTGTGCACCGCGTCCCAAGGCCCACAGAACGAGCTTGAAGCAGAGACCCGACTTCGGGTTCCCCCTCCACCTGAGGACTCAGCCTGACTACTCTTCGGTAATGTACAGTCAAACCCTGGCCCCCTAAACTCAATATCCACTACCTGAGGCCTCTCAATAGCTCACCATAATATCAGGAGCCTCGAACATAACTTTGCTGAGCTGGAAACCTGGACTGCCCTCTACAAGTCTGTTATACTCTGCTTAACTGAAACGTGGCTCAAATCCTCTGTCCCTGATTTTCACTACCTTCTTATAGTCTGCTAAGGAATGACAGAATTGCAAATAAAAGAGGTGGTGGCACTGCTAGCTACTTTAAAAATCACCTCCACCTCACAGCTACACACTACTCACCCCTAATCCCATGCAAACTGCTACCTGCACTTCTCACCGTGGGATCAAAGAAATTACATATCGTCTGTGCGTATAACCCACCGTATAGCTTGGCAGAAGACACCAGGAGAAAGGACTGCTGTGTGACTGGACTTCTCTGCTGGGACTAAAGAACAACAACTTTTGTACTTGGACCTTTAATTTAGGGTAAAAAAAAACTAAAACAAAACAAAAGTGTGTGTTTGTCTGAGTTAACTGAACTGAATGGTTATCTGAACAGTTATCTAGGTGTAAATCTCAGGTGATTGAAAGGACTTAGTTAGCCGTGAGGTTTAAAATTACTTGTAGAAAGATCTAGTAAGTAGGGGAGGCCAGCTTAGAAGGAGGCTACATTTAAAGACTGCCTTAGAAATATTCTGCTAATAGCTTGGCAGAAGACACCAGGAGAAAGGACTGCTGTGTGACTGGACTTCTCTGCTAGGACTAAAGAAGAACTTTTGTACTTGGACCTTTAATTTAGGGTAAAAAAAAAACTAACAAGCAAAACAAAACAAAAGTGTGTGTTTGTCTGAGTTAACTGAACTGAATGGTTATCTGAACAGTTATCTAAGTTTAAATCTCAGGTGATTGAAAGGACTTAATAGCTGTGAGGTTTAAATTACTTGTAGAAAGATCTAAGAAGTAGGGGGAGTGGCTTAGCTAGAAGGAAGCTACATTTAAAGACTGCCTTAGAAAGATTCTGCTAATAGCTTGGCAGAAGACACCAGGAGAAAGGACTGCTGTGTGACTGGACTTCTCTACTGGGACTATATTGCCCTCTTTCCCTCCCACCCAAAGCTAGTTCTACTTTTATAGGCACAGGATCTGACTGATAACAGGAACTTCCTGTTTAGGAGCAGGAAGTGAGTGATCACAGAGCCACCAAAGACCCACCATCCTAGAAGGGCAAGAGTAGCTCTCTGACCCTCTAGTTGCTGGAGGTCCTGCCCTGAGCAAGTAAGAGGTCTACTGAGAAATATAGGATATTCTTGTCTCAGAACAGGACAATCAGGAGCTTAAAGGGCACAGAGGCAGAAAGTAAGGAGAGAGAGAAAAAACAGAGGAAAGAGTAAGGATTGCAAACAGTTAAGGGGCCAAAAATAAGACATGATTGGAGTGGTGCAGTGGCTGTGGAGCAGCAGTCTTCCGGGAGACGTTCTGGAGGATGCGGTGTTGTCCCATCTGCAGGCACCTCTTTGGGCTGAGGGAAGAGGTTGTTCATCTCCAGGCTGAGTTGGCCAGGATTTGTGGGACCTCCTCTTCCATCCAGGGACCACCAGTGCCACTGCTGTTGCCTCAGAGGTTGCCAAGAAAGAGGAGCAGTTGAACCACAGTGGGCTCAGGGAGGGTGAGGGTGGTGGAACAGAGGTGCATCCCTCCAGTTGTACCTCTCCACAATTCCTATGCCATTCTGGCAAAGTGTGGTCCCTCTATGGAGGCAGCCGCAGTGGAGACCAAGGAGAATGCTGGGAACCTCCACAAAGGAGACCCACAGGAGGGGTAGGGGAAGGAAACAACTCCTGGTGGGGACTCCATTGTTTGGAAGGTAGAACTGGGGAGGAATGGGAGAGGGAGGTAGGTGCCTGCCTGGCGCCATGGCTTGGAGTGACAGGGAGCAATCCTCAGGATTGTCGGAGCAGCTGCACAGGAGGTGGAGTTGGATGTCATTGTCCACCTAGGGACAAATGACCTGGCTAAGAAAGGATTAGAGAAGTGCAGGAAGAGTTTGTGGAATTAGGAGGGGCCTAGTCAAGCAGCATACACGTAACCTTCTCGGAGGTGCTGTCCCATCTATGGCATAGGAGAGGCTAGGGTGTTCCGCACTCATGGGATTCAATCAGTGGTTGAAAACTGGTGTGGAGCCTCAGGATTTGGCTTCATCGGGACTGGGGTCCACCTGAGTGATGCAAGCCTATACTGGCATGATAGGCTGCATCTGTCCCGGAGGGGAACAAGGATCCTAGGTGATAGGTTTAAATGCTTCATTGGCAAGCATTTAAACTAGCCAAGGGGGGAGGCACTAGAAAGGAGCAGGGAAATCCTAGCCCCAAAAAATCACAGTAGT
Organism: Neoceratodus forsteri; assembly: GCA_016271365.2. Classification (NCBI taxonomy): domain Eukaryota; kingdom Metazoa; phylum Chordata; order Ceratodontiformes; family Ceratodontidae; genus Neoceratodus; species Neoceratodus forsteri. The sequence continues at coordinate 1,009,306,559 of CM028129.1, read as the reverse complement.
AAGTGCAGCAAACACCAACATAGAGGTGTCGATAGGAGAAGGGCAGGTAAATGGAGAAAGTGACAAAGGCAAGAAGGACAAGGATGGGGCAAAAGGGGGTAAGGCCATCAGGAAATGGAGGGTAATGAGTACCAATGACCGTAGTCTGGGCAACAAGCTCCCTGAGCTGGTGGCCTTGATGGAAGAGGGATGCCTGGATATCGTAGCAGTCACAGAAACATGGTACACAGAGAACCATGACTGGGATGTTAACATACCAGGGTACATAACCTACAGGAGAGACAGACAGAGGAGAAGAGGGGGAGGAGTAGCTCCCTCTGTAAAGGAAGGGATAAAAGCAACTGAACAAAAGAGTAAACAGGGAGGAGAGGAGGCACTGTGGGTCACCTTGGAGACTGGAAAGGGTACCACAATCTGTACAGGGGTTGTGTACAGACCCCATGTCAGGGGGAGGGAATGGACAAGGATATGATAGAAGGCATTCTTAGAATGGCAGAGAAAGGGGAGATACTGTTGATGGGAGACCTGAATATGCCAGATGTTAACTGGAGCACATTTGCTGCAGCCACATCCAAGAGCAGGGCCATTCTTGATGCCCTACAGGTGGCAGGCCTCAGACAGCTAGTTTCGAACCCACTCGTGAGGAGCAATCTTAGACCTCATACTCTCAAACGGGGCAGGAGAGGATCTCAGATCTAGAAGTGGGTTGCCATCTGGGAACAAGTGACCATCAAACAGTGTGGTTCAAGTTAAACTCAGCTACAGAGTCAAGCCATACAAAAGTGAGGGTACTGGACTTTAGGAGGGCTGACTTTGGCAAGATGGGAGAGTGCCTCAGAAAAGCACTAGCAAACAGGCCAGGAAGAGGTGTGGAGCAACAATGGGGAATCATCAAAACTGCCATCACAGAGGCAACAAGCCTTTGCGTGAAGCAAATAAACAAATCAAAATGAAAGAAAAAACCACTATGGTTCTCAAAAGAGGTGGCTGTGAAAGTCAGGAAGAAAAAGATAGCATTCTGGAAGTATAAGGAAACAGAAGGAGCAGGACAGAGAGCTGTACCAGTTAAGGCAGAAGGAAGCAGGGAGGGAAGTCAGAATAGCAAAGGCCCAATCTGAGGAAAAGATAGCCAACTCAGTTAAGAAGGGGGATAAAACCTTTTATAGGTACATCAGCGAGTGTAGAAAGACAAAGGGAGGGATAGTGAGGCTGAATAGAATGAACGGTGGTGGGCAGAGGGGGACAGTGAAAAAGCAGGGATACTGAATGAATATTTCTGCTCAGTATTCACAAAAGATGAGGGGGAAGTGCCTAATACAGTTAACAGAAGCACTCTTGATGAGGGGGGGGGTCGATCCCAGTCCTTTCACAGAAGAAAGGGTTCTGCAATAACTAAAACTGAAGGTGGACAAAGCAATGGGTCCTGATGGAATTCACCCCAGAATTCTAAAAGAATTAAAGGAGGAACCAGTGAAAAAACTGGCTACTCTTTTTAATAAATCATGGGAGGATGGTGTGGTACCCGAGGACTGGAGAAAGGCAGATGTGATTCTCCTTCACAAAAGTGGGACCGAGACAGAGGCAGGAAACTACAGACCTGTCAGTCTGACCTCTGTGGTAGGAAAGTGATGGAGTACTTCTGAAGGAAAGAATAGTTGAGTACCTAGAGGCCAGTGGGGCACAGGACCCAAGGCAGCATGGGTTCACAGCGGGAAGGTCATGTCAGACGAATCTAATAGATTTCTTTGACTGGGTGACCAAAGTAGTAGACCAGGGAGGGGCTGTGGACATGGCCTACCTAGACTTTAGCAAGGCATTTGACACAGTCCACACAAAAGATTAATAGTCAAATTAACCAGCCTGGGAGTGGGTCCCAGGGTGGTAGCCTGGTAAAACACTGGCTGCACAACAGGACACAGAAGGTAATTGTAAATAGAGTCCACTCTGAAGAAAGAGGGGTTACTAGTGGGGCACCGTGAGGGTTCAGTATTGGGTCCAGTCCTTTTAATGTCTTCATCAGTGACATTGCAGAGGGACTGAAGGAAATATGCCTTTGCAGATGACACAAAGATCTGCAACAGGGTTGATACACAAGGAGGCGTGAAAGGATGAAAAGGGACTTGGCAAGGTTGGAGGAATGGTCAGAAGTATGGCAGCTAGGATTCAATGCAAAGAAGTGCAAAATAATGCACCTGGGAAACAAGAACCCAGGGGAAGAATACACAGTGGGGGGGGTAGTAACAACAACAAAAAAGGAAAGGGACTTGGGGGTAATCATATCAGATGACCTTAAGGTTAGCAAGCAATGTGAGAAGGCAGTAGGGAGGGCTGGGGTATACTGGGATGTATAGGGAGAGGCATCAGCAGCAGAAAACAGGAAGTTGTTATCCCTCTGTACAGACAGTTGGTGAGACCCCATCTGGAGTACTGCATCCAGTTCTGGAGACCCCATCTCCGCAAGGACATAGACAGGATAGAAGCAGTCCAGAGGAGGGCAACTAAAATGGTGCAGGGTCTGCAAGAGAAGACGTATGAGGAGAGACTAAATGAGCTTAATATGTATACTCTTGAGGAAAGAAGGGAGAGGGGGGACATGATAGAAACTTTTAAGTACCTCAGTGAAATCAACAAAGTCCAAGAGGGTGGCATCTTTCAGAAAAGAGACGCAAGAACAAGGGGACACAATTTAAAAGATAGAAGGGAAGTGTCTAGGGGCATTGTGAGGAAGTATTATTTCACAGAGGGTAGTGGATGCATGGAACAGCCTTCCTGAGGAGGTTGTGGGGTCTAAAACTAGGGGAGAATTCAAGAATGCATGGGACAGACATAAGGTAATTCTTGTGGGGGGGGTAGGAAGAAATAGGCTGTTGGTTAACTAGGATCTGCGGCCTATCCTGTAGGTAGGGAAATGGGCAGACTAGATGGGCCAAGTGATCCTTATCTGCCGTCACAGTAAGTTTCTATGTTAAAATGGCATTAAGGGCCTGGATGAGCTGGTTGATCAAACGTCTCTACTCGCTGGAAGAAATGAGGTGCTCATACTTGGGGAGCTAAATATCAACTGTCTAGGAAATACCCATGCCATGTCGCTCTCCAAGATTCAAAGCATCAGCTGATTGCCGAGCCTACCACAACAGCCCTGCACTCGATAATGATGAACTGTCCTGAACATATCATCACTGACATTCTGCATCTGGGGCAAAACCGACCTACCTCCGGCAAAGCCTCATCTCATTACCTTCCATTATTATGCACACCCCGGTCCCCAATTCTTTCGAAAAAAAAAAGTCTCCTCCATTGACTGGTCCATGTTGTACGAGGCTACTGATGCTCAGTCTGCCCTAAACACCTTCCTAGCCATTCAGGACCATCACTGTCATCTGGTAACATGGGTCAGACATAGGCAAACCCGCTGGCTAAAGGCTGATCTTGCTATACTAAGGATGAGGGACAAAAGCTGGCTCCGTTTCAAAAACTCCGGCCTACAAAGTGACTATAACTCCTACAGAGATCAGTGGAATGCCTGCAAAAAAGACATCAAGCATGCTAAAAGTTCCTACTGCAAGGAACTGCTTACAAACTCATATGGTGACTCCAGAAAATTCTGGACCCATGTCAGATACCTTCCTGGAATCTAACCAGTCCTCGATACCAACCGACATGGTTCTTTTTTTTTCCCTCCTTACTTGCCCCCTGGCCTGCCTCTCCTTCCGGCTGCTCAAGGCCCCCCTGATCTCCTCGCCCTGACCACCTTCCACTCACCTCAAATCGCAGCCGACCCAGAGGTGGCCCGGCATATCCTTTCACTGGATGGGTCCCTCTCCTCCGAGGAGGGAGGCGCCAGGAGGAGGAAACCAGCACACTAGTCAATCAGTCCCCGGGCGCTGCTGAGGTGGATTCCGGGGCGTCAGAGCATCCGAGTCGGCAGGAGCCGGCAGCCATCATCCGGCCAACCAGGAGGCTAGGGTTTCCGCTTTTCTCCCTGGGGCGTGGCGTGCCATGGACATCTAGGCCAAGCTGACATTCACCTCGCCCCTTGTGCAGTGGGGCTCGCTTAAGCTGTTGCTCTCCCAGCCTCCGCGAAGGGGCAGCAGACACCGAGCCACGTCCCCTCCTTCCCCCGGAGAAGGCAAGCAGTCGTGGGATGCTCAAACCTTCCCTCCGGCCGGCTCTCCAGTGACCCGAGTCTGTTCCCGAACCCGGGTCGCCGGCGTCGCAAGCGGAAATCCAACCACTGCGCCGACGAGATGGTTCTTAATAGCATCAATTGTAATGATCCTGTGACCATTGCTGATTTCTTCAATCATTAATTCTCTGACCTTAGTTTACTTCCTCCTTCGCAGTAGTGCAAATTCCTAGTTCTCCTCCTGTTAGCTCAGTCCCCCTTTTCTATTTCAAGGCAATAACCCGTGAAGAAGTCCTCATCCTTCTCGTACAATCTCAGAGATGATGGCTACTGGCTCCGATGCCCTTGAACCCAGGCTGCTAAAACTAGCTGCCTCTTTTATAGCTGCTCCCCTAGCAGAGATCTTCACTCTCTCTCTTTCTGCCAGAGCCAAGTACCTGATATCTGGAAGATAGCAAGGGTTACCCATTTTTAAAAAAGGTGACCCCAAAGACCCCTCCAACTACAGACCCATAGCCATCCTGTCAGTCCCCATTAAGATCCTTGAAAAACTAGTAGCAACCCAAACTATTGAATTTCTTCAGAGAAATTACCTTCTAACTACTGCACAGCATGGATTCCGTAAGGGACACAGCACTGCTACTGCTCTCCTCAAATTTACATCTGACACCTTATCTGTCATGGACACTGACCTTCTCAAATTTTCATTGATATGACTAAAGTCTTCGATCTGGTTGGCCACTCCATCCTCCTTGCTACCCTGCGGTCACTGAGCTTTGCGCCTAACGTAAGTTTGTTTGAGAGCTACCCATCAAACAGGACTCAAATGATCAAGTACAACTCTACCTTCTCTGACAAGGCTGCACTGAATATTGGAGTGCCCCAAGGGTCCATCCTTGGCCCACTCCTTTTTTATAAATGACATCATGGCAAACCTCTCAAAGACTTCCTCTCTATATGCAGATGATATAATTCTGTACACTAGTGCCAGATGCACAAAGGACATAAATCTGCGGCTCTCAGCTGACTTTCAACTTACACAAACCTGGTTAGCTAACCATAAGCTTGTCTTAAATGAGTCCAAGACACAGGTTATGCTATTTGGTACCAACTCCAAAATCAAACACCCCCTAAGCAATCTCAAAGTCTCTATCTTGGATTGCTCCACTGTTGGATCTGTGACCTCTTTTAAATATCTTGGTGTTACCCTTGACCAATCACTAAGCTGTGATCTCCAAATACAAAGTGCATGCAAAGAAAAAATTACTCACCTTAGTAATTGTGTTTCTTCTAATGGAGTCTTGCTGTATTCTGACAATTGCAGTTAGCTCCAGCCTTTGAACTGCCCCGGAGAGTATAGGGTTACATTTCTATGCAGGGCATAGAACGTTGAGCTCGAGCTCAGTTGAAGACTCTGTCTGCAGTACTTTGAATCCAAACCGTCAGATTCTTATGAGCTAAAAACTCACTGACCTATCAGAATGTGGAAATTGTGAAATGTCTACTAGCCAACTGGCAACTAACGGTCTAGGTTCCCAAAGGAAGACTCAAGTCAGGAAACCCAAAAAACAGCTAATAAAGCATAACAAATTCTTCTTAAGCAAACTAAAGCACCCAGCAGGAAGTGTGCTGAAGACCCCCACAGGGTGCAACACTGCACCTGCCCACCCACTTCCCAAAAACTGTTTCTGAGAGGGGAGGCAGGAAGGGAGGTCAGAACACAGCAAGACGCCATTAGAAGAAACACAATTACTAAGGTGAGTAATTTTTTCTTCAAACAACATGAAGTCTTGCTGTATTCTGACAATTGCAGACTACCAAACAGTACCTCCAAGGAGGAGGGACAGAACCTACTTTGGGAATACGCTCTGAAGCACTGCTGCGCCAAATCTAGCATCACTCCGAGTCTGGATATCCAGGGAGTAATGCTTGAAGGTATGAACTGTTTTCCAGGTGGCTGCTTGGCAAATTTCTAACAAGGGAATATCCCTGGCCGCAGCTAGAGATGCAGCTGTACCTCTAGTGGAATTTTTCCCAGTTTCTCATAACAGAATTGGATATAGGACACAATCCACCTGGCAATAATTCTCTTGGTGGCAGGTTTGCCCTTACCTACTTCCCCATAAGTGAGGACCAACTGGAGGGAGTCAAACCTGTCACCCTTTGTACGTTCTATGTAGTAACTAAGGGCTCTTTTAACATCTAAACTGTGTAACCTTTGCTGTCCTGAGGAAGCATGATCAGTGAAGAACACAGGAAGAGACATGGATTGGTTCAAGTGGAAATCAGAAACCACTTTGGGTAGGAACCTCCTATTGGTTCTAAGGACCACCTTGTCCCTATGGGATAAGATGAAGTCCGGTTCAATTGACAGCTTGCAATTCACTGATACATCTGGCAGAGGTAACAGCAACCAAAAACACAGTTTTCCAAGTCAAGTACTTGAGCTCTGCTGAGGACATAGGCTCAAAAGGGGGTTGCATAAGCTGAGCAATGCAGACATTCAAATCCCAGGCAGGAGCAGGATCCCTAAAAGGAGGATTGGTATGAAGCAATCCTTTGAAAAATTTACAGAATACAGGATGAGATGACAGAGAGGAAGGCTTTCCCACTGACAGAAAAGCAGAAACAGCTGACAAATGTACCTTGAGAGTAGCTGGTCTGAGGCCTAGACCATTAAGATGAACCATATAATCCAGAACTGTAGACAATTCAGCAGTGTCTGGGGATATATGCTTCTTGGAACACCAAATGCTGAATCTTTTCCATTTGGAGTTGTACATTTTTCTGGTGGCAGGCTTTCGAGATGCTTTGAGAATGTCCAGAACCCCTTGGGACAGATGCAAATCTGCATATTCTAACTCTTCAAGAGCCATGCCTTGAGATTGAGGGACCAAAGATTGGGGTACCAAATCCTCCCCTGAGATGAGGTTAACAGATTGCACTTCCTGGGAAGAGACAGGGGGGAAGATGGACTGCTAGGGACAGCAGCAGGGGATACCATGGCTGCCTGGCCCAGTCTGAAGCAATAAGAATTAGTTTGCAGGATTGTGACCTCATTTTAACCAGAACTTTGAACAACAGAGGAAAAGGAGGGAAGGCATAGAGGAATTTCCCTTCCCAGTTCAGAGCCAGAGCATACAGAGGGACTGACCCCAGTACTGGAGGTCTGCAACAAAACAGATGAAGTTGGTGATTGTCCAGGGCTGCAAAGAGATCTATCTCTAGAGTTCCCCACCTTGAAAAAATCACTTCTAGCACCAGGGGATCCAGAGACCATTCGTGATGGCCCTGGGAGATTCTGCTCAGTGCATCTGCTATCATATTGTCATTTCCCGGGAAGGTGAACTGCAGCTAAGGATGTCTGCAGAGAGTAAGCCAGTGACCAAAGTTTCATGGCTTTCATGCACAAGGCCATGGACCGAGTGCCTCCCTGCTTGTTGATGTACCACATGGTGGTGGTATCTGTCCTGACCTGTACCACCTTGTTCTGCACTGACTGAGAGAAGGCTTGCAGAGCCAGGAACACTGCCCTGAGCTCCAAAAGACTGATATGCAGGAGGGACTCTTGATGGGACCACTGGCCCTGGGCTGTGAGAGCCCCGAGATGGGCTCCCCACCCCAAGAGAGAAGCATCTGTGATAAGGACCACAGAGTGGGGCTGATTGACGAAAGGAACCCATTGCCTGAGATTGTTCTGATCCTGCCACCACTGAAGTGCCTGGATCAGAGTCAGAGTCACTGGAACTAGTCTGGTAAGAGGATCCTTCTTTTGGGACCAGAAGGACCTCAGATGGAACTAAATGTCCCTCATTTGAAACCTGGCTCCTTGGACCGCTGCTGTAGAAGCTGCCATGTGACCCAAAAGCTGAAGGAACTGCCTTGCTGGTTGAGAGACCAGAAGGCGGAAAGAGGAGGCCAGCGCTGAAATGGCTGTAACCCTCTGCATGGGAAGAAAAGCTCTTGCCTTGACTGTATCCAGCTCTGCTCCTATAAAAGTGAGAAGCTGTACAGGTTCGAGAACTGACTTGGAAAGGTTGAAAAGAAACCCCAAGGAAGTGAGCACTTGCTGGGTCACTTGGAGGTCTGACTTGACTTGGTTGGGGACTGTCCCACAATGAGCCAGTTGTCCAGATATGGAAACACTGCAATCTTCTTCCTTCTTAAAAAGGCCACCACTATTGCCAGGCACTTTGTGAACACCCTTGGAGCTGATGTTAGGCCAAAGGGCATTGCTCTGAACTAATAATGGCCTGAAGGCAATTTTGAACCTGGGGTACTTTCTGTGGGAGCACCTGATGGGAATGTGAAAATAGGCATCCTCGAGGTCCAAGGAGGCTAGCCAGTCCCCTGGCCTTAGAGAGGGAAGAATTATTCCCAGAGTCACTATTTTGAACTTTGGTTTTAACAGATGCTTGTTCAGATATCTTAAATCCAGGATGGGTCGCCACTCCTCTGTCTTTTTTGGGGTAAGGAAGTACCTGGAGTACAGACCTATGCCCTTGTGTAGGTAAGGCACCCTCTCTATGGCCCTTAGAGCCAACAGAGATGAAACCTGTGCTTGCAAGGCAAGGGATTCGGAGGTGCTTGCAGGTGGAAAAGATCTGGGCCTCAACTTTGGAAATCTGTTGAAGCTGAGGACCAGTCCCTAGCTTACCACTTCTAGGACACAGACTTCCAGTCCTGGATGAAGTAAGCCATCCTGCCTCCTACTGGTATGGGGGAGTCGACCTGAGGATGTCTGCTTGGCAGGAGCCTTAGGCTGAGGGGTGGATGCAACCCTACTCATCCCCCTTCTGCCTGTCCCTCTAAAGAACCCTCTCTGGGAAAAGGGAGAAGAGGCCTGCGCTTGGTAGAAGGCCTGTGAAAAGGCCTGCCCCTGCCTTGCTGCCTTTGAGGAGTTGCTTGCCTTTCCTTGGCCTGTGCACTCCTGTAAGTGGTCCTCTATTCATCAATTTTCTTCATGTAATTCTCTGTCTGCTCCCCAAAGAATTACCCACCACAGGGAAATCCATGGCCTTAGCCTGGGTGTCCTGTGAAAGGCTAGTACATCTGAGCCAAGCTATTCTCCGAAGAGCCACAGATGTAGCCATGACTCTTGATGACACATCACTGGAGTCCACAGCAGCATGAAACTGAACCTTGGATGTCTCGATCTCATCAGCAGCCACCCCCTCCAGCTCCTTGGCCAGCTGGGGGGAAGCCTGCTTAGCCAGTGCTAGTACAGTGTCCCATCTGGACTTCTGGTACCTGGCTGTATAGGCCATATAAGTAGCCTGCCTGAGTCCCAAAGAGGATGCCATGTACTGTTTCTTTGCCATGGCATCCAACTTCCTGGAGTCTCTATCTGGGGGGTGTGAAGCCAAGGGAATGCCTGCCCTGTCACAGGCTGCAGCCTGCACTACCCCAACATGGCTGCATTGCTGATAAAGAAACTCCATATCTGAGCCTGACAGAGTATACCTCTTGTCCATCCTTCTGTCCACAGGAGGTATAGAGTTAGGAGACTTTAGAATGTTTTGAGTCTGCTTCTCAAAAGACTTGTGAAGGTGAATAGACAGTCTCTTAGACTCTGGGATATCCATCATTTCAACAGAGTCAGGCTCTTCTTGGTCCTGCACAGCCTCCTCCATAGGAGGCTGGAGGGTTTCTGCCACTTTTCCTGTAAAACAGAAAGTGGGGAGGAAACACCAGAAGGTCTGTTTGGGGAGATGTCCGGTTCTGTAGGCACATCCAGACTTTCTAAGCACTCATCATCATAATCCTCACATTGTTCACAGTCCCCCTCCTCAAAATCCGGTTCATAAAAATCTTCAGGAGCATAATCCTGAACCGGAGGAACCGACCAAACCCCTACCGACTGGGACCGGATCAGTCAGAACTGGACAAAGCGATTCCACAATCCGAATCGCTCAGGCAATTTCTTCCGTGGTCGGAACATGGAGTTCTGGATCCGAACCGGCAGATTTTCCCTTTCTTTTCCTTTTTGTAGGAACTGACCCCTCAGGATCGGCTGTCCTCTTGCCTGAAGAATTATCACCCTGGTCAGAGGGCACTCCTTCTGGTTTGGTAGTAACCAAACCGGGCTGGCCTTCCGGGTTAGCGGATTTCTCGGCCTCGTTCTCCCTAAGTCTACCTAATCTCTTATCCAGGGTAGACTTGGGAAAATTCTTACATATTTGGCAGTCTGAATCGAGGTGGTCAAACTCCAGACAGTAAACACAGGTGGTGTGCAGATCGGCCTTAGCAAAGACCTCCCCACACTCACTGCAATGCTGAAACCCAGTGGGCCCAGTTTTTTTCTTGGGTTTCTCAGACATGGCCAACCTAACCAAACGTACCCTTTTTTCGGCAACCGCCAGACAAGACTCTCTTATCAGTTTCTAACCGTGTTGCTGGTGTTTGAAAAAAACGCTAAAGACACGGTTTTTTTAAACCGATAAGAACTGGTAACCACACACTAAAATGACTAAATCAAAAGACCTAAAGGATTGGTTCAGCCGAACCGATCGGGAGTTATACAATTTCCACAATCCAAAAACACTAAGTACTTACTGTACCGCAGACAGAGTGAACCAAATCACGGTAAAATAATTTCGAAAACCGAGACTTTAACCGAGTCTTTGAACTGAGCAACAGGAGAAATCTCCGGAGCAACTGTTAAATGAAGCGGAGTAAAGAATCTGATGGTCTGGATTCAAAGTACTGCAGACAGAGTCTTCAACAGAGCTCAAGCTCAACGTTCTATGCCCTGCATAGAAATTTAACCCTATACTCTCCGGGGCAGTTCAAAGGCTGGAGCTAACTGCAATTGTCAGAATACAGCAAGACTTCATGTTGTTTGAATCTGTGAACACCAAGCTGGGAATTGCCTATCGCACTAGCTATGTGCTAACCCCCTCTACCAGGCTAGCCATAGCTCTTGGCATTCTCCTTCCTCCACTTACCTATGGCGTCGCCACCTATACTGCTTTATCTAAGTCAAGTCTACACAAGTGGGACATCACCTGCAGCAACATTTATCACTAGGCTTCCTCTGCCCACCGGCTAAAATGCCACTGTCTCCTCTAATGGGACCAGAGTTGGCTGCCACCAAATGCGTCAAGGCTCAACCTTCTTTGCTCTGTTATTGACAGTATCATCAGATCGCAAACTCCTAAGCCCCTTGCGGAGTACTTTCTCAAACAGCCCTCAAACTATGGCTTGCGCTCTGTGGACAAGTCCCTTGTCTATATCCCTAGGCACATTTCTTCTAAAGGTGCAAGTGCATTTGCTGTTCTAGCTCCCCAATACTGGAACTCCCTCCCTTTAACTGTGCACCTTGTTCCCTCTCACAATACCTTTAAGATGGAGCTACGCAAGTACCTTATCTCAGCAAAGAAATGCTCCTGTTTCAACCCCCACCTTAGCCCCTACCTACTTACCTTTTGACCCTTGCTTCTTCAATACTAGCACTTTCCTGCACTTTTGTCTCGCAACATATACCTGACACCACATACACCCTTAGTTTTCAGTTCCATCTCAAAAACTCGTCTTCCTCAATTCTCTGTGTCCATCCTGTCTACTTTTCAGCATTGCTTCTTTCCTTCCTGCATCACTATTGTTCATTTAATGTAAATCTATTTATGAATTCTGGTGTAATGCTTTTGATGCAATTGCCTATTTTTCCTTACCTACTTTGTTCACTGTATAATTGGTATCCCTCAAAGCTATTTTTTATAAATTGTTATGTTTTGTTGTTGTATTATACTGTATCCTTCCGGGTCATGCCTGAAAATAGTCATTATGACTAGTGTACTTACCCGGTAAACAAAAACTAAATAAATAAAATAAATTTATCTTCGCTGTCAGAGGTGGAGAAGACAAACGAAATGTAAATTGAGAAGTCTCCGAGAAATAAAAGCGAAAATGGCAATCGACTGAACAATGTTTGCACAATAGCATTGATAGCGCAGGTAGGCAGTGGGAAGGAGCTGGAAAGCGGGCATAGAGACCACCCACTATATAGAGTCACGCTGACATCGATCACGTGATGGGTGGGCGGTCCCCTGCCAGGCACTGCTGGAAAAGTTTGCCGTGCGGTCCTGATGCCAGGGGGCACAGTCCTGTATGTGATGACCTACTGCAGGTACCTTCGCGAAGTAAGATCAGTGGCTCCCTAGACAGAGCCTTGAGAAGCCAGTCATCCAGGTATGGAAAGACATACAGACCCTCTCTTCTGAGAACTGCTGTGACTGCTTCTACGCACTTGGTGAAGAGACACAGCGCAGAAAGTCAAAGGGCAATACCTTGAACTGGTAATGTTTTCCCTGAAAGGCAAAGTGGAGAAACCTTTGAGGAGGGAAGACTGCAGTGTGCAGGTGGGTGTCCTGCAGGTCCAGTGAGCAAAGCCAGTCCCCGGACTTGAGGAGGGGGAACAGGCCTGGTAAGGTTACCATTCGGAACTTTTTATACTGGAGATAAAAGACTGAGGTCTTTCAGATCCAAGACTAGCCTCAGATCTCCGGTCATTTTGGGAACCAGGAAGAATCTTGAATAGAAGCCCTGGTTTCTCTGCCTCTGTGGCACCCGTTCTATCGCCTGCATGCACAGGAGAGACTGCACTGCTTCCCAGACAGATGAGCCGGGGGGGGATATCTGGAGGCTGCTGGATGAGTTCCAGTGTATGATCGTACTCTTATGATTTGCAGGATCCAGTCATCTGATGTTATGGCTTTCCAATGACTCAGATGGAGGGAAAACTGACCAAGGACCACCACCTCCTGGGTCTGGACTAGAGGAGGGGGTGTGGCAAGCAGACAAGGGTCCGCAGAGGAGGCTGTCAGTCCTGGGATGCTTGGCTGCCGCTCCAGTATGGGAGGAAGCAGGCAAGGAGGGCTGGGCTCTGCGTTTGCCCTGAGGGCAGGAGCTGGAGCCTGGTCTGTTAACTTGCTTACGAAAAGTAGGGTGCTCCTTACCATGCTGTTGAGTGTGGTTGAGGGAATGGATGTACTTAATGGCCGCACCTGGGGGCTGCAGATTGTTAATGATGTCCTGGACATCCGAACCAAATAGTTTAGTGCCATTAAAAGGGTTGTTTAGCACCTTCTTTTGCACATCAGAGGCAAACCCAAAAACCCTTAGCCATGAATGCCATGGAGGCAGATGCCAGTGGCCACCGCCCTAGCAATAGTATCAATTAAATTGTAGATGGCTCTAAGATGCCTCCCAGCATCCTCTGTGGTTTGGAAGCAATGGAGCAATTGCTGTTTCTGGGCAACATCAGGAAGGTTTTGGGCAGCTGTCTTGCCCTTTCTGGCATTGGTGTTCTGGAACTTCACCATCCGAGACAGGTAATTTGCTGTCCTCAGGCCAAAGATAGAGGAAGCATATGCCCTTTTGCCCCAGAGATCTATCCTGTGGGATTCTTTGTCCAGAGGCAAGGAACTAAAGTGCTTGGGCATCTTAGACCTGTCGTGCCGCCTTGATGACCACTGAGTCAGTTTCAGGCTGGACAGCCAAGTAAGGAATGCTCTGAGGGGCACTGTAGAGCTTATCAGCTCTACGGGGCATAACTGGCACCATATCTGGTCTGTGCCAGACTGTCATGGTAGCATTCCTGAGGGCTGGAAGCATGGAAGGAACAATCTTTGAGGGAGATTCTGGGATCTCCAGGTAATCCGCCAGGTCCTTCCAGGTGGCATCCTCCTCTTCTGTCTGAAACGCTATAGCGGAAGACAGCTGCCTCAATGTTGATGAATGAAGCATCCTCAGGCAGAGACCTGAGGGTATGCTTGACAGATTTCTTCACTGACAGAGGAGGCAGTGGACTTATCTAAAGTGCAATACTGCTCTTTCTCGCCTACCTCCTCTACCTCATCAGGGAGTATGAGGTCAGGCTGGTATTCCTTGTCGACCTCTATCAGGGTCTGGCATCGGATGAGCCATTCACAGTCCTTGAGCTGGCTCCCCGGGCCAACGACAAAGGCCGCAAACTGCTCAACAATCACATTAGTAAAGCAGACTAGAACTTCATTCCAAGTCCATGGTCGCCAGAGGAGGGGTCAATGACATTGTTGTTGTCAGACCGGATTGCACACCCGAGCCTATAGCTTTCGACTGGGAAGGGTCGGGTTTCAAGGAGGCCCTCGTTGATGGTGAGCCCATTGTCGATGGAGGAGGGGCCGACGACCCAGAAGTTGACGACTGAGTGCCTTGAGACTCAAATGGAGAGGCTGTTTGTATGGTTCTGGAGTGAACCAGGACCTGGGCACCAGGTCTCTGTCGGGAGAGCTGCCGCTGACGAAGAACCCCTGGAGAGGCCACCAGGGAACAGGATGGCCGCCGGGGAGAGCTGTCCCAATCCTGGTCTTTTTTATGACTTTTCTCAGTGGACCTGTCTTTGGCATGGGAGGACTTGGAGCTCTTGGACCCAGAGGGTGACTGGCTGGCCGGCACCCCGGAGGCCCCTGGCTTGGAGCTGGCTACCTGTTGTTCCATGAAGATATGGAGAGCCTTTCTGCCATCACCTAAGGGTGGTTTGGTTAAACTGTTGGTAGAGCTAACAGTCCAAGGCGTCTTGATCAGACCCAAGACAGCAAACACACACAGAGTGGTCGTCGTTGGATGCGATCTTCTTTCTGCAGCAACAGTGACAGAAGAGAGAAGCTGAAGGTTTAACTCTCGACATAAAAGAAAAAGCAAAATAAATCTCTGAAAAGAGATTTGTGAGGGTTGTGGAGAAAAATGCAGTAGGCCACAAAAAGGCACGAACACTGCGACGGCTCTTCTGCAGAGACTGTGCTTGCAAATTGATGGCGGGAAAGAACTGAGGAGGGTGCGGGCCCACCTGCGTCTTTATAGGGTTGGCGACGTTGGCTGACGTCGACGGTGTGGGCGGGTTGTACTGCTGATAATCTTCCGTATGGATTTCCCATTCACCGGTGAAGTTCCTACCGTGTAACCCAATGATTAAAATACCCCCAAGATCTACTGTTATGGTAAGCTCTTACGTAACTCCTCTATCTTCTTGGGGGATATCTCTGTCATTAGGTCACACCTATGGAATGAGTCTCAAGCAGTGCACAGCAGAAGATAGTCTGGGTGGCAGGAGGCCAGAGGCCTAAGAAAGAAGGCCCTCAAGCACAGTTAGGCCAAAGCCTGCCCTTCAGGAATCAATGTCTAGACTGTAGTGCTTGGTGAAAGTGTAGATAGCACTCCAAGTGGCGGCAGCAGCATAAATTTCTGCAGCTAACACATTCCTTGAAATAGGCAACAGAAGTGGCCATGCCTCTGGTTGAATGACCATGAACCACACCAGGAAGTTCCTTACCATACTTCCTATAACAAAAAATAGTACAGGTGGTCAACCATTTTGACAAGCACTGTTTAGATACTGGACCACCCTCTCTACCAGGGGCGAAAGAAGCACAACTGAGAGGACTTTCTGCAGTATTCAGTATGGTACATGTAGTACCTGAGAATTCTATGCACATCCAGAGTATGGAGCAATGATTCTCCTGGATTGGCATGCTCTGGGAAATAAACAGGCAGGTGGATGGACTGATTCATAGTAAACTCAGACACTATTTTAGTTAGAAACTTAGAATTAGTATGCAAAGAGACCCTCTCTCTGTGAAAAATCAAGTAAGGCTGCTCACACATGAGAGAGCCTGAAATTCTTCTAGCAGAGGTAATAGCAGCTAAAAGAACAGGTTACTCACCTGTAACAGTAGTTCTAGGAGTGGTATATGTTGTTCATCCACACTGTCTGGCATTGTCCCTTTCCCCTTTAAATCTTGCCGGAAGTCTTCAAGCTGGCTCCTCCCACCCACCCGGGTGGTAAATACCTCGGCTCCGCCCCATGATGCCAGATCTAGCCCGCTGGAAGCCAGGTTGTGCGCCTAAAGCCGGGGAGGTCGGGTGGTGCTTATGGATGAACAACATATACCACTCCTAGAACTACTGTTACAGGTGAGTAACCTGTTCTAGGAGCGTGGATATGTTGTTCATCCACACTGTCTGGCAGACCCCAAGCAGTTCTCTGGGAGGAGGGAGGCAAGGCGCACACCCCCTACTTAGGGAATAGAGATTGGAGAACCGAGGCCCCAAAACCAGCATCCCGACGTGACTCTAGGTCAATGTGGTAATGGGTAATAAGGTGCTTGCTGACTTCCAGGTAGCAGCCCGACAGATTTCCTGGATAGGGATGTCCCTGGAAGCAGCCACCGAAGCAGCAGTATGACTGGTAGAATGAGCCCTTAGCCCTTTGGGAGGCTCCTTACCCGCCAATTCATAGCACAGACTTATGCATGATGTGATCCATCTCGCAATAGTCCGCTTGGCTGCAGGTCTGCCAGAAGCGGCTTCAGCGTAGGTGACAAACAGCTGGCGAACCTCTCCCCGAATTTCCGCCGTCCTCTCCTTATAATAGGAGAGAGCACGTCTGAGGTCCAGAGTATGGAGCCTATACTCGGTGTCCGAGGTGTAATTAGGGTAATATACTGGCAGGGTCAACACCTGGTTAAGGTGAAACTCTGACACCACCTTCGGAAGGAATTTCGGTTGGGGGCGCAGAACAACTTTGTCCCTGTGAAAGACCAGATAAGGGGAGTCCACCGAAAGCACCTGGAGCTCCCCTGTCCTTCTGGCTGACATGATAGCCACAAGGAAGGCAGTCTTCCACAAGTGCGAGAGCTCACACTTGTGCATGGGATCGAATGGCTTGCCCATGAGCTTTGCCAAAACCAGCAAAAGATCCCATGGAGGTGGAGGTTCACGCACCGGAGGGGATATGTGATCCAGGCCTTTGAAAAAGCGCCTGATCACCGTCTCCTGAGCCAACGTCGGCTGACCGGCCCGTGCTCCTGGTAGGGCAGAGATGGCTGCAAGGTGCACCCTAAGGGTCGATGATCAAGACCTCCTTTGAGAGAGACTAAGGTAGTCCAGAATGTTAGCCACCGAGCAGGATAAGGGATCCAGACCTTTACCCTGACACCACATGGAAAATCTCTTCCATTTGAAGGCATAACATTTCCTGGTCGATTCTTTTTCGAGATGCCTCCACCACGGTGTAGACATCCTCAGAAAGACCCAAAGCCTGGAACTCTAGCCGCTCAGGAACCAGGCTGTGAGGTGCAGGGATTGAAGGTCCGGGTGAAGGACCTTCCCCTGGTTCAGAAAAATCAGGTCCGGGCGTGTACTGAGCCGCTCTGGGTTCCTGCAGCTGAGGCTGAGGAAATCTGGATACCAGAACTGGCGTGGCCAATCTGGGGCTACCAGGATCACCTTCGCCTTGTCCTTCCTCACCTTGAGTAACACCTTGTGGATCAAGGGAAATGGAGGAATGGCATAAAAGAGGCCTGGGGTCCACGGCCTCGAGAAGGCATCCCCCTGCAGCGAGCCCTGCTGAGGGGGCCGGGGATGGAACAGCCTCAGCTTGGTGTTCTCCCTGGAGGCAAACAGGTCCACCAACGGTTTGTCCTAACGAGAACAGGTAGTAAGCTACCTCTGGATGGAGAGACCACTCGTGGGATGTCTGGCCTAAGCGGCTGAGAGCATCCGCCAGTTGGTTCACGACTCCTGCCACATGGATGGCTAGGAGATCTGCCTCCAGTCGGCTGACGAGGGTCCAGATCCGGAGCGCCTCCTTGCATAGCAGACGGGAGTGCATGCCGCCCTGTTTGTTGAGGTAGTACATGGTCGTGGTATTGTCCGTCTGGACTTGAACCACTTGACCCCGGAGCTGAGGAGCGAAAGCTGACAGAGCCAGTCTGACTGCCCTGAGCTCCAACAGGTTGATGTGGCATAGGGACTCCTCTGGGGTCCAGAGCCCATGAGCTCTGTGGTCCCCCATGTGGGCTCCCCAGCCCATGAGAGAGGCATCGGTCGTAAGGACGACCGTCGGCTCGGGGCGGACGAACGGGATCCCTTCCTGCAGATGACTCGGGACGGTCCACCATTGGAGAGCGCCCGCATCCTCTGGTGACCGTGACCAGCTGGTCGAAAAGACCCTGACGCTGAGACCACTGGGCGGCGAAGCCCCACTGGAGGGGGCGATGTGCAGTCTGGCCCAGCGGACACCGACGCAGCACGCCCGCCATGTAGCCCAGGGAGCGAGGAAGACCCGGGCAGGGCGGAGTGCCCAACCAAAATGATTGGGCAAAGGAGGAGAGAACCTCCGCCCTGTCGCCGGAGCCGAGCTCTGGCTTGACGAGAGTCGAGCTCTGCCCCGAAGGAAGCTCATCACTTGGGAAGGCACGAAGTTCCGATTTTTGCCTCGCTGATCAGAAGGCCCAAGTGTGAGCAGGTCTGGAGAGTCAGGTCCTCGACTCTCCACCTCCTGAAGGGAGGATCCGCCAGGAGCCAATCGCCCAGGTAGTAATACGAACCCCTGACGTCAAGATGGGCTGCCACCACTGCAATGCATTTGGTGAAAACCCTTGGGGCCGATGACGGCGGATGGCATGGCTCTGAACTCGTGCAAGGGTCCCTTCGACTGAAGTGGAGGAACCGCTGATGAGATCGGATGGATAGGGACGTGGAAAAAAGCGTCCTGAAGATCCAGTGTGCAGAACCACATGTTTCGCTCCAGGGATGGTATGATCTGATTTAGAGTTACCATCCGAAAGGTGCGAGACCTGAGATACCGATTCAGGTCATGCAGATCTAGAATGGGGCGCCAACCCCCCGTCCGTTTTGGCACCAGGAAATACCTGGAGGCAAAGCCTGGGTCTGAAGGAGGATCCGTCACTCGGGCCACCACCTCTTTGAGGAGGAGTAGCACAATGTCATCTCGGAGGACAGACTGGGCGACTGAGATCCGCTCCTCTCGTGGGGCATGGGCTCGGCTGGGCGGGTACTGCTCGAATTCTAAGGGCAGACCCTGCCCGACCACTTCTAGACCCATCTGTCCGTGGTGATACCGGACCAGGCGGAAACGGTGGTGGGAGCCGGCCCCACGGGAGGACCTAGAGTAAAGTGGCCAGTGCAGGGAGGACACCCCGGCCGGCCACTGAGCAGGCTTAGAGGAGGAGGAGGTACCTGACCAGCGCCCGGCCTCTTTGCGTGGCTGCTGGGGACCTTGCTTGGGCCTAGGGCACCAAGCCTGAGCCTGCTGCTGTTGTTGACCCCCCCGGAAGGGTGGTTGCCTGATCGCAGGGGAAGACTGACGAAAAGACTTCTTCCTGCGCTTCTGCTGGTTCTTACTTGAAGAACACTTAGCAGATGTAGCATCTAAGGTGGCATTAGATTGCTCGATACGCTGCAGGTGACCTGCCACTCCTGGCCCGAAGAGGTCGGTGCCAAGGAAGGGCACATCAGCCAGCTTGTGCTGAGTATCCACGGGAAAGGAGGATAACCTCAGCCAAGCCCTGCGGCGAGTGGATACCGCTGCAGCTAGTGAACGGGCACAGGAATCACCCACGTCCAGAGCAGTCTGGAGTTGTTGTTTAGCAACAGCTCTGCCCTGGTCCCTGACCTGCTTGACCGTGGTCTGCATGTCAGCTGGGAGGTGGGGAAGAACTTCGTCCAGCGACCCCAAGAGGGCGTGAGAGAAGTGTGCCATAATCACCGCTGAGCTTGCCTGACGAAGGCCCAAAGATGATGCAGCATAGACCTTTCAGGCCGAGTGGTCCATGAGTTTGGACTCTTTGTCTGGAGGGCGGTCAGTATCGGCTGAGCTGCTCGTCCGCCTGAATACTGAGGCAGTCACAAGGCTTTCCGCCGAGGGGTGCTCAGTAAACCCTGCCAAAGACCCTGTGGGCACCGCGTACTTGCGTGCCATACGGGCAGATGGAGCTGGGCAGGAGGCTGGACGCTGCCAGAGTTCCAAGGCCGACCCATAATGGCTTCGGCGACTGGAAAAGACTCAGAGGGGTATCCTCTAAGGATATCCGTAAGGGATATTCCGCCTTTTTCTGGATAGGCTGTAGGCCATCCCCGCCGATTCAGAAATGAGTCGGAGGATGCCCTGGAAGGAGGAAGGCCCTCTTCCAAGCCTGACGCTGAAAGCTCATCGAGAGTGAAGGCCAGTGTTATCGGAATCGGAGGAGTCCCATATAAGGGCTGCCCACCTAAGTCCCCTTCGACTAGCCAGGGCGATCAGGGTGACCGTAATTGACAGTCTGTGGGAAGACCAAGACTGTTGTGCCTCTTTGGAGGGAATCCTCCGGAGGGGCACTTAGGTGGAGGTTCCACCAAAATAGGTGGGGAACCTGAAACCGTTCTGTGGGAAGCCTTTGACGAGCCCCGAAGAGACCGCACCGGAGCAATCGGTGTCTGAGGTGGCGAAGAGGCTGAGGCCAGGAATAGCCGGACCCCGAGGGCGGGCTTCGACCTGCTAGCAGGAATTGCTGCCACATGAGATCCTCAGCGACAACAAATTTTTCGTCAAGCTCTCCTCGTCCGAGGAGGAAGAGGAACGTGGCGCTTCCGCGGGAGAGTGTTTGTGTCCTTTTAGGTCGATCGATCGAAGAGGACTTACTCCCTGATTGAGATCGACGTGTCGCTTTGTCGATCGGAGACGGGCTTGGTGAAAACCGAGGTTCGGTTCTTTTCCCTCGATCGGGAGGCCCGCAGGGCGGGTCTCCTCATCGGGGAAGGAGAGAATTGGCGTTCTCTCCAAAGAATCATCGACAGGAGTCGGTGATAACGTCTCGATCGGGTCGAGAATAATCTCGGCCGGATCAGTCGACTCCTCAGGCCTCAACACCAGGTACAGACGGGAGGTCTGAAAACCCAGCGGCCGAGGAGGCAATTCGACCGAAGTCGAACCTTCGGACCGCTCCTGATCCCAGGAGCGTCGTCTTTGACTCGAAGATGATTTAGGATCCTTTTTCTTCGAACGGGAAGAGTGCGAGCCCGAGGGCGCCTCACCCTTGGTAGGGAGAGACTGGCACAAATCCCAAAAGGATCCTGAGAAGGAGGAGCCCAGGTTGAGCGGCACGAAGAAACCTCAGCTAGCCGAGGCTTGAGCGGCTTCTTCCTCGAAAGCCGCCATGTGCTCGAGCTGCTCGGCGGATCCCGCAGCCGCAGAAACCGCCCACCTGGCCTCCTTGGATTTTACCAGTGGGTTGCGGAGCTCCGGTCTACCCAGCTTCAGGCACGCCTGATGATCTTCCAGGATGTTGGGTTGGAAGGAAGCGCAAATGGAGCACTGCGAGGTATCGTGAATCGAACCGAGGCAGTAAACGCACGAGAGGTGGGAATCGGTGCGCCGACATTTTCTTGTCCCGCGAAGGACACCGGCGAAACCCGGGATGACTTGTCATCCAAGTCCAATCAGAGTCGTGAACTCTAACGAGTTTCAGAGCGAGAAGATGCGGTGAAAACCGTCGAAACTTATCCAGGGCCTCAACACTGCAGAAAGCACGAGGGAACCTGAATCTTCCAGCGGAAAGGAAGATCTGGCGTCATGGGGCGGAGCCGAGGTATTTACCACCCGGGTGGGTGGGAGGAGCCAGCTTGAAGACTTCCGGCAAGATTTAAAGGGGAAAGGGACAATGCCAGACAGTGTGGATGAACAACATATCCACGCTCCTAGAAATAGCGCTTTCTGCGACAGCTTAGCTTGCACGATATGGCAGGCTCAAACCGGGCAGGGTCAGCTTCTCAAGCACAAAACTGAGGTCCTAAGCTGGGACCGGATTCCGGGTAGGAGGCTTCAAGTGTAAAATGCCTCTCAGAAAAGTACGGGCTATATCCAATTGGGTCACCATACGGCCATCAATAGGCACATGAAAGGATGAAATGGCCGACAGGTGCACCTTAGAAAATAAATATTGAAGACCTGCATCTGATAAGGACAGGAGATGCTCTAGAACTTGGTTGACCAGACAGGTGAAAGGTCCAGATGATGGGGAGGTGGCCCATATAGCAAAGCACCTCTACTTCAAGCAAGTGGCCCTGGTGGAAGGTTTCTTGGCAGCCACCAAGCCATTAGCCACTTTCTTAGACACCCCAAAATGGGCAATGGCTATGTCCTCAGGAGCCATGCATGAAGATGGAGGGACTTGAGGTCCAGATGGACCAGGGTCCCCTAAACCTGTGCAAAGGGGCAGGGGAACTGGAGAGTCCACAGTCAATTGTTGGAGTAATGGAAACACCTGACGAGGCTAGACTACAGCTATCACAATTAGGGTGGCATCTTCCATCTGTAACTTGATGAGCCCCCTCTGAAGCAGAGGAAAGGGTGGGAAGGTGTAAAGAAACCTACCTTTCCAGGAGAGGGATGTCTCTCACTAGAAAACTCTAGGCCCTGGATCTAGCAAGCAGATACTAGGCTGTTTTGCGTTGAGTGGGGGATGCAGATATGTCCAACTCTGTATGACCCCACCTGTTGAACAGGTCTTCTGTGACAAAAGGTCAGCAGTTCCCACTTCTGCATTCTGGACAGTGACCAGCTGAGGCTGTCCACCAAGACATTTTGGGTGCTTAGCACATAGACAGGTGACAGTTTTGAACTGTGATCTAGAGCCCAGTACCAAACCCTCATCGCCTCCCGGCCGAGGGGATAGGAATGGGTCTCCCCCCTTGCTTGTTGATGTAATAGACCATACTAAGATCATTAGACTGAACCAACAGTAGGCCTAGGAAGATGATGGTTCTAGAAAGCCGGTAATGCATACAGAACTGCCTACATCTCTAGAATGTTTATGTGGAGGTGGTCTCCCACAGGGACCATATCCCCTGGGTCTGATAAGGGCCTAGGTGTGCTCCCCAACACAGACCCGAGGCATCTGCAGTGAGGATCTGGTCAGGGGTGGGGATGAGAAAATTGACCCCTTTTAAGAGTTTGTCTGGCACCACCCAGCACTGAAGCACCTTGTGTACTGGGGAGGAGACAAGGATCAGCTGATCCAGATAGTCTGAGCATTGATCCCACTGGACCCTGAGTGTCCACAGCGGGATCCTCATGTGTAACCTGGTTGAAGGGACTGTGACAATGGCCGCAGCCATTAAGCCTAGCAGCCTCAAGAACTCCCTGGCTGGGGCATAACAGCACTTAGCCACCACCTGGGCCTGAGCTATGAGGTAGTTTGCCCTGTCCTGTGGAAGAAAGAAAGGCATTGCCCTGAATAGAGTTCAGAAGAAAAAATTACTCACCTTAGTAATGTTGTTTCTTCTAATGGAGTCTTGCTGTATCCTGACATATGCAGTGATCTCCAACCCTTAAACTGCCCCGGAGAACAAAGAGTTAACTTTCCATGCAGGGCATAGAACGCTGAGCTCGAGCTCGGTTGAAGCCTCTGTCTGCTGCTGTTTAAACTCCAACAGTCAGATCTTTACGAGCTACACTCACTGGGCGTTCTGTGTGGAAACTGTAAACTCACACTAGCCAACTGGCAACTAAATTTATTAAAAGGGTTTTTGGTTTCAAAGCAAAGACTCAAGTCAGGAAACCCAAAAACCAAAACACAACACACACCCAAACTAAAGGAGGGTGAGAAAAAAGGGGCACCTCTAGGTGCCAACACTGCTCCTGCCCACCCACATCCCAAAACCAGGTTCTGAGAGGGGAGGCGGGAGGTCAGAATACAGCAAGACTCCATTAGAAGAAACAACAATACTAAGGTGAGTAATTTTTTCTTCAAACAACATGAAGTCTTGCTGTATTCTGACATATGCAGACTACCAAGCAGTACTTCCAAGGAGGAGGGACAGAACCTACTTTGGGAATAGGCTCTGAAGCACTGCTGTGCCAAACCGAGCATCACTCCTAGCCTGGATATCCAGAGAGTAATGCTTGGTGATTATATGGACTGTTCTCCAGGTGGCTGCTTGACAGATTTCTAAGATAGGAATATCCCTGGCAGCAGCCAGGGAAGCAGCTGTACCTCCAGTAGAGTGAGCCCTCAGGCCTGAGGGTGGGGTTCTACCCAATTTTTCGTAGCAGAATTGTGTACAAGAGACAATCCACCTGGCAGTAGATCTTTTAGTGGCAGGTTTGCCCTTACCGACCTCTCCATAAGTGAGGAACAACTGGAGGGACTCAAGCCTGTGACCCTTGGTGTGCTCTATGTAGTAGCTAAGGGCCCTTTTTACGTCCAGGCTCTGCAACCTCCTCTTTCCAGAGGAGGAATGGTCAGTGAAGAAAACAGGGAGAGACAAAAACTGATTAAGGTGGAAATCTGAAACCACCTTAGGCAAAAACTTCCTGTTAGTTCTTAGGACCAGTTTATCTCTATGGAAGGAGATGAAATCAGGCTCCACTGACAGGGCTTGCAATTCACTGATGCACCTGGCAGAGGTAATGGCTACCAAAAACACAGTTTTCCAAGTCAAGTACTTAAGCTCTGCAGAGGACAAAGGCTCAAAGAGGGGTTGCATAAGCTGAGCAATGCAAACATTAAGGTCCCAAGCAGGAGCAGGGTCCCTGAAAGGAGGATTGTTGTGCAACAATCCCTTGAAGAATTTGCAAAATACAGGATGGACTGATAGAGAAGAGGGCTTGCCTACTGACAAAAAAGCAGAAACAGCTGCTAAATGTACTTTAAGTGTAGCTGGTCTGAGTCCCAAGCTATTGAGATGAACCATATAGTCCAGGACTGTAGGCAACCCAGCAGATTCTGGAGAAATATGCTTACCAGAGCACCAAATAGAGAACCTTTTCCATTTGGAGTTGTAAGTCTTTCTGGTGGAAGGCTTCCGAGAAGCCCTAAGAATATCCAGAACACCTTGAAAGAGGTGCAGATCAGCAAACTAACTCTTCAAGAGCCAGGCCTTGAGATTGAGAGATTTGAGATTCAGATACCAAATCCTTCCTTGAGAGGCTGTCAACAGGTTGTAATTCCTGGGAAGAGACAGGGGAAGGTGGACTGCTAAGGACAGCAACAGTGGGTACCAGGGCTGTCTGGCCCAGTCTGGAGCGATCAGAAGAAAAAAATACTCACCTTAGTAATGTTGTTTCTTCTAATGGAGTCTTGCTATATTATGACAATTGCAGTTTGACCCAGCCTTCGAACTGCTCCGGAGGTGAAAGAGTTAATTTCATGCCAGGCATGGAATCTTGAGCCGAGCTCAGTTGAAAACTCTGTCTGTTGTGCTTCAAACTGTAACTGTCAGATCTTTATGAGCAAAACTCACTAAGGTTCTGTGGAAGCTGTAAACCTACACTAGCCAACTGGCTACTAAATACTACACATTTTCTGGTCCCAAAAGCAAGACTCAAGTCAGGGACCAAGAAATGAAAATACAACAGCAAACAAAAATGGCAAAACACTAGGTGCCAACATAGCACTGCCCACCCACATCCCAAAAACAAAACAGAGGTTCTGAGAGGGGCAGGTAGGGGGGGAGGTCATAATATAGCAAGACTCCATTAGAAGAAACAACATTACTAAGGTGAGTAATTTTTTCTTCAAACAACATGAAGTCTTGCTATATTATGACAATTGCAGACTACACAGCAGTACCTCCATGGAGGAGGGCAGAACCTACTTAGGGAATAGGCTCTGAAGCACAGCTGTGCCAAACCGAGCATCACTCCTAGCCTGGATGTCCAAGGAGTAATGCTTAGTGAAAGTGTGAATTGTTTTCCAAGTAGCTGCTTGACATATCTCTATGATAGGAATGTCCCTGGCAGCAGCCAGGGACGCAGCTGTACCTCTGGTAGAGTGAGCCCTCAGGCCTGAAGGGGGAACCCTACCCAGTTTTTGATAACAAAACTGGATACAAGAAACAATCCACCTGGCAATGGATCTTTTAGTGGCAGGTTTCCCTTTACCTACCTCACCATAAGTGAGGAACAGTTGGAGGGAATCAAACCTGTGACCCTTGGTACACTCTATGTAGTAGCTAAGGGCTCTTTTGACATCTAAACTGTGCAATCTCCTATCACCAGAGGAGGAATGGTCAGTGAAGTACACAGGGGGAGACATAGATTGATTCAGGTGAAAATCAAACCACCTTGGGCAAGAATTTCTATTAGTCCTGAGGACCACTTTATCCCTATGAAAGGAGATAAAATCAGGCTCCACTGACAATGCTTGTAGTTCACTTATGCACCTAGCAGAAGTGATGGCTACCAAAACACAGTCTTCCAAGTCAAGTACTTAAGCTCTGCTGAAGACATGGGCTCAAAAGGAGGTTGCATGAGCTGGGCAATGCAAACATTAAGATCCCATGCAGGGCAGGATCCTGAATGGAGGGTTGATGTGAAGCAATCCTTTGAAAACTTAGAGAATACCGGATGAGCTGAAAGAGAAGAGGGTTTACCTGCTGATAAGAAAGCAGACACCTGCTGCCAGGTGCACTTTTAGGTAGCTGGTCTCAGACCCAGAGCATTTAAGTGCACCATATAATCCAGAACTGTGGGCAAGCCGGCAGACTCTGGGAAATACTTTACCAGAGCACCATATGGAAAAACTTTTCCATTTGGAATGATAAGTAGTTCTGGTAGAAGGCTTCCCTCGGCTTCAAACATTGAGTACAATTCCTGAGAAAGGTGAAGTCAGCAAACTCTAACCTTCAAGAGCCAGGCCTTGAGATTGAGAGATTTGAGATCTGGTAACAAACCTCCCTGGGCACAGGTTAACAGATTGTGATTCCTGGGAAGGCACAGGGGAAGGTGGACTGCTAGGGACAGGAGAAGTGGATACCAGGGCTGTCTGGCCCAATCTGGAGCAATCAGGATCATCTTGCAAGGTTGAGACCTGATCTTGACTAGCACCTTGAAAAGGAGAGGGAAAGGGGGAAACGCATAGAGAAACTTCCCTTCCCAGTTGAGAAGGAAGGCATCCAGAGGGACTGAGCCCAACACTGAGGGCCTGCAGCAGAAAAGAGGAAGTTGGTGATTGTCCGGGGCTGCAAAAAGATCTATCTGAGGAGTGTCCCACCTGGCAAACACCACCTCCAGGATAAGGGGATCCAGAGACCATTCGTGATGGCCCTGGGAAATCCTGCTGAGAGCATCTGCCAGGACATTGTCTTTGCCTGGGAGGTGAACTGCCATAAGGGAGGTGTTCAGGGAATAAGCCAGAGACCACAACTTCATCACTTTGGTGCACAAGGCCGTAGACCAAGTGCCCCCTTGCTTGTTGATGTACCACATTGTAGTGGTGTTGTCTGTTCTGACTTGTACCACTTTGTTCTGAACAGACGTGGAAAAAGCTTGAAGTGCTAGAAGAACTGCTCTGAGTTCCAACAGATTGATGTGGAGCAGAGATTCCTGAGGGGACCACAACCCCTGAGTGGTGAGGTCGCCCATGTGAGCTCCCCCACCCCAAGAGGGATGCATCTGTAGTAAGGGTCAAGGAATGAGACTGCGGATGAAGGGAATTCTTGTCTCAGATTGCTCTGATCCTGCCACCACTGTAGGGCCTGGATCAGGGTTCGAGTTACTGGGATCAGTTCAGATAAAGGATCTCTCCTTTGAGACCAGAAGGCTCTCAAGTGGAACTGAATGTCCCTCATCTGAAATCTTGCTCCCTGCACTACTGCTGTGGAAGCAGCCATGTGCCCTAGGAGCTGCAAAAAATGCCTTGCTGGTTGAGAGACCTGCAGAGTGAAGGAGGAGGCCAAAGAAACCAGGGTCTTTGCTCTTTCTAGAGGAAGGAAGGCTCTGACCTGTTGTGTGTTCAGTTCTGCGCCTATGAAGGTGAGTAGCTGAACAGGCTCTAGAACTGACTTTGGGAGATTGAGAAGGAAACCTAGAGACGTAAGCAGCTGCTGGGTAACCTGAAGGCGTAGTTTGACTTGGGCTGGAGACTGGCCTACTATGAGCCAGTCATCCAGGTAAGGAAAGATGGCAATCTTTTGCCTTCTTAAATGAGCAACTGCTACTACCAGGCATTTTGTGAATACCCTTGGGGCAGAGGTGAGGTCAAGGGCATTGCTTTGAACTGGTAATGGCCTGAGGGCTTGTTCAATCTGAGTTACTGTGGGAGCTTCTGATGAGAACATGGAAGTAGGCATCCTTGAGGTCCAGGGACGCTAGCCAATCCCCTGGCCTTAGAGAGGGTAAAATAATTCCCAGTCACCATTTTGAATTTTAGTTTTAAAAGGTGCTTGTTTAGGTATCTGAGATCCAGGATGGGCCGCCATTCTCCTGTCTTTTTTGGGGTAAGGAAGTACCTGGAGTACAATCCTTTGCCCTGGTGTAGGGGAGGAACTCTTTCTACAGCTCTGAGAGCCAGGAGGGTTGAAACTTCTGTTTCTAAGGCGAGAGCCTCTGATGGATTTGCAGGTGGAAAGGATCTGGCTCTCATCTTTGGAAATTTTTTGAAGCTGAGAACCAGTCTCTGGCTTACTACTTCCAGGACCCACTTGTCTGATGTTAAAGACTTCCAGTCCTGGACAAAATAAGCCAGCCTGCCCCCTACAGGTAATGGAGAATCGACCCTGGCCATCCCATCAGGGTGCCTGCTTGGCAGGGGCTTTAGGCTGAGGGGTGGGAGCAGGCCTGCTTGTACCCCGTCTGCCTCTCCCTCTGAAGAACCCCCTCTGGGTGTAGGCTGAAGAGGAGGCCTGGGCTTGGTAAAAAGGCCTGCCCCTGCCCCTGGAAAGCTGCCTCTGAGGAGTGGCCTGCCTTTCCTTGGCCTGTGCACTCCTATAGGTGGTCCTATACTCATCCATTTTCTTCACGTAATTCTCTGTCTGCTCCCCAGAGAGTTATCAACAACAGGAAAATCCATGGCCTTAGCCTGAGTATCCTGTGACAGGCTAGTACACCTGAGCCAAGCCATTCTACGAAAAGCCACAGATGTAGCCATGACTCTCGAAGATACATCATTAGAGTCCACTGCAGCATGGAATTGCACCTTGGATGCCTCAATACCATCAGCAGCCACCTGCTCCAGCTCCTTGGCAAGCTGGCCAGGGACCTGCTTTGCTAGAGCCATAACAGTATCCCATCTGGATTTCTGATATCTTGCAACATAAGCCATATAATTTGCCTGTCTGAAACCCAAAGATGCTGCCATGTACTGTTTCTTTGCCATGGCATCAATCCTCCTGGAGTCCTTGTCGGGGGGTGTGAAGCCAAAGGAATATTTGCCTTGTCACAGGCTGCAGCCTGCACTGCCCCAACATGGCTGCATTGTTGAGAGAGGAACTCCGTGTCAGAGCCTGACAAAGTGTACCTCCTGTCCATTTTCTTATCCACAGGAAGTATAGAATGGAGAGCTTTTAAAATTTTTACTGTTTCCTGAAGGATTTGTGGATAGGAATAGACAGTCTCCTAGACTCTGGGATATCCATCATCTCTACATAGTCAGGCTCCTCTTGGTCATCTACAGCTTCTTCCATAGGAAGCTGGAGGGTTTCAGCCACTTTCTTATAAAAAATAAAATGAGAAGGGGACTCAGAAAGCCTGGGGGGAGACACTTCTATAGGTCTGTCTGGAGAAATGTCCGGTTCAATGGGCAGATCCAGACTCTCAAAATCACATTCACTCTCATAATCTCTCTTCCCCCCCCTCCGGTTCATAAAAATCCTCTACATCATATTCCTGAACCGGAGGAACCAACCGAACCAACTGCTTACCTGATGGTGCCGGTTCAGTCGGAACCGGGGAAAGCGACTGGACAATTTTGATCGCTTTGGCTATCTATGCAGCAGTTGGAGAAAGACTTTTTGGCTCCACACCTGCTGATTTCCTAGTCCTTTAGCTGGAACTGACTCCTCCAAGTCAGCTCTCCTTTGCCCGAGGAAGACTCACCCTGGTCAGAGGGCATCCCTCTGGTTCGGTAGGAACCGAACCGGCTGGCTATCCGGTCAGCGGACTCTTAGCCTCCCGCTCCCTGGAGCCTACCAACTCTTATCCAGGGTAGCTGCAGGAAATTCAAACAAATCTGGCAGTCTGTATTGAGGTGGTCAAACCCCAGACAATAGATACATGTGGTGTGTGGGTCAGCCTTAGCAAAGCTTCCCCACAGACACTACAGTGTTGAAACCCAGTGGGCCCGGTTTTTCTTTTGGTTTCTAGACATAATGCCAGCCTAACTAGAAACTTGCCCGTTAACGGCCCTTAGCTAGCAAGACACCCTTTATCGGTTCCAGACCGTGGTTACAGGTCGTGGAAAACGTAATGAAATCAGTTTTTTTAGAACTGATAAGAACTGGGAACCGCACTTCTAATACAATTTAAATTAAGTTTTATATAACCTGATCGTTCAAACCGAACCGATAATACTGCTATAAGTTCCACACAGAATAAAAATGTAAAACCTATCTATTATTTACTATACCACAGACAGAGCTTGAACCGACCGGTTATGTTCAATTTAGACAAATGCGGTTTGAAACCGAGAAATAATACTTTAAAACCGACAAAATGAACTGAGCAGTAGGAGAAATCCCCGGAGCGACTGTTCAGTGAGGCGGAGTAAAGAATCTGACAGTTACAGTTTGAAGCACAACAGACAGAGTTTTCAACCGAGCTCGCG
This sequence comes from Neoceratodus forsteri, assembly GCA_016271365.2. Taxonomy (NCBI): domain Eukaryota; kingdom Metazoa; phylum Chordata; order Ceratodontiformes; family Ceratodontidae; genus Neoceratodus; species Neoceratodus forsteri. The sequence continues at coordinate 1,009,276,070 of CM028129.1, read as the reverse complement.
CTCAAGATTCCATGCCTGGCATGGAACTTAACTGTTTCACCTCCGGAGCAGTTCGAAAGGCTGGGTCAAACTGCAATTGTCATAATATAGCAAGACTTCATGTTGTTTGAATCACTTTGCACGGTTGAGACCTGATCTTGACTAGCACCTTGAACAGGAGAGGGGAAGGGGGGGGCATACAGTAACTTCCCTTACCAATTGAGAACCAGAGCATCCAGGGGGACTGAGCCCAAGACTGGGGGTCTGCAGCAAAAGAGAGGAAGTTGATGATTGTCTGGGGCTGCAAAAAGATCCATCTGTGGAGTGCCCCATCTGAAAAAAATCACTTTCAAAATTAGGGGATCTAGGGACCATTCGTGGTGGCCCGGAGATATCCTGCTGAGAGCATCTGCTAGGACATTGTCCTTCCCTGGGAGGTGAACTGCTGTCAGAGAAGTTTGCAGGGATTAGGCCAGAGACCACAACTTCATTGCTTCTGTGCACAAGGCCGTAGAACGAGTGCCTCCTTGCTTGTTGATGTACCACATTATGGTGGTATTGTCTGTTCTGATCTGGACTACTTTGTTCTGAACAGACTTGGAAAAAGCTTTCAGTGCCAGAAACACTGCTGTGAGTTCCAAGAGATTGATGTGAAGCAGAGATTCTTGAGGTGACCGCAGCCCTTGGGTGGTAAGATCTCCCAAGTGGGCTCCCCAGCCCAAGAGGGAGGCATCTGTGGTGAGGATTAGTGAATGAGACAGAGTGACAAAAGGAACTACCTGCCTTAAATTGTCCTGATCCTGCCACTATTGCAAAGCCTGGATCAGGGTTCGAGTCACTGGGACTAGTTTGGTAAGGGAATCCTTTCTCTGGGACCAGAAGGCTCTCAAATGGAACTGAATGTCCCTCATCTGAAATCTTGCCCCCTGGACTACTGTAGAGGCTGCCATGGGGCCCAGGAGCTGCAAGAAGTGCCTTGCTGGTCGAGACACCTGAAGGGTGAAAGAAGAGGCCAGTTCTATTAGTGTCCCTGCCCTGTCTAGGGGAAGGAAGGCCTTTGCTCTTATTGTATCCAGCTCCGCCCCTATAAAGGTGAGGAGCTGTACTGGCTCCAGAACTGACTTTGGGAGGTTTAGGAGGAATCCTAAGGAAGTGAGCAGTTGCTGAGTTATCTGAAAATGTGACTTGACTTGGTCTGGAGACTGACCCACTATGAGCCAGTCGTCCAGGTATGGAAAGATGGAGATCTTTTTTCTCCTTAGGAAAGCAACCACTACTGCCAGGCACTTTGTGAACACCCTTGGGGCTGATGTTAGACCAAAGGGCACTGCTCTGAATTGATAGTGGCCTGAGGGCAACTCGAACCTGAGGTACTTTCTGTGGGAGCACCTGATGGGAATGTGAAAATAGGCATCTTTGAGGTCCAGGGAGGCTAGCCAGTCCCCTGGCCTTAGAGAGGGCATAATTATTCCCAGAGTCACCCATTTTGAATTTTGGCTTTAAAAGGTGCTTGTTCAGATATCTCAGATCCAGGATGGGCCGCCATTCTCCTGTCTTTTTGGGGCTAGGAAGTACCTAGAGTACAATTCTTTGCCCCTGTGTAGGGTGGGAACCCTTTCTATGGCTCTGAGAGCCAAAAGGGAAGAAACCTCTGCCTCTAGGGCAAGGGCCTCTGATGGATTTGCAGGTGGAAAGGATCTGGTTGTCATCTTGGGAAATTTTTTGTAGCTGAGAATCAGTCCCTGGCTTACTACTTCCAGGACCCACTTGTCTGATGTTAACAACTTCCAGTCCTGGACAAAGTAAGCCAGCCTGCCCCCTACAGGTATTGGAGAATTGGCCCGGGCAGACCCATCAGGGTGTCTGCTTGGCAGGGGCTTTAGGCTGAGGGGTGGAAGCAGGCCTGCTCATACCCAGTCTGCCTCTCCTCTAAAGAACCCCTCCGAGCAAAAAGCAGAAGAGGAGGCCTGGGCTTGTAAAAGGCCTCTGAAAGGGCCTGCCCCAGCCCCTGGAATGCTGCTCTGAAGAGTGGCTTGCCTTCTTTGGCCTGAGCACTCCTGTAGGTGGTCCTGTACTCGCTCATCTTCTTCATGTGGTTCTCTGTCTGCTCCCAAACAGAGAATTACCAATGACAGGAAAATCCATGGCCTTAGCCTGGGTGTCCTGTGATAGGCTAGTACATCTGAGCCAAGCCATCCTCCGAAGGGCCACAGATATAGCCATGACTCTAGATGAAACATCATTGGAGTCCACAGCAGCATGAAATTGCACCTTGGATGCCTCAATCCCATCTGCAGCCACCTGCTCCAGCACCTTGGCAAGCTGGTCAGGGGCCTGTTTAGCTAGAGCCATCACAGTGTCCCACCTGGACTTCTGGTATCTAGCTGTGTAGGCCATATAGTTAGCCTGCCTGAGTCCCAAAGATGCTGCCATGTACTGTTTCTTTGCCATGGCGTCAATCCTTCTGGAGTCCTTATCTGGGGTGTGTGAAGCCAAGGGAATATTTGCCTTATCACAGACAGCAGCCTGCACTACCCCAACATGGCTGCATTGCTGGGAAAGGAACTCCGTGTCTGAGCCTGAAAGAGTATACCTCGTCCATTCTTCTGTCCACAGGAGGTATGGAATTAGGAGTTTTTAGAATTTTAAATGTCTGTTTCCCAAAAGACTTATGGAGGGGAATAGACAATCTCCTGGACTCTGGGATGTCCCTCATTTCAACACAATTAGGCTCCTCCTGATCTTCTACTGCTTCTTCCATAGGAAGCTGGAGGGTTTCAGCCACTTTCTTGTAAAACATAAAGTGGGAAGGGGACTCAGAAAGCCTAGGAGGAGGAAACACCTGAAGGTCTGTCTGGGGAGATGTCCAGGTCAATAGGCACATCCAGACTTTCATAATCACCATCATCTTCATACTCCCCCTCCGGTTCATAAAATTCTTCTAAAGTATAATCCGGAACTGGGGGAACTGACCGAACCGAGCCCCTGACAGATGGTGCCGTTTGGCCAGAACCGAAGTTAGCTATTGAACTATCTCATCGCTTGTTATCTCATCAGTGGTCGGAGAAAGAACTTGTGATCCGAACTGGATGATTTATCCCTTTTCTTTCTTTAACCGAACCGACTCCTCAGAATCGGTTCTCCTTTGCCCGAAGAAGTTTCGCCTCTGGTCAGAGGGCACTCCTTCTGGTTTGGTCGAACCAACTGGCTGGCCATCCGGTCAGCAGACTTCTCGCCTCCTTTCCTCAGTCTACCTACTCTCTTATCCAGGGTAGCTTTGGGAAAACTTTACAAATTTGGCAGTCTGAATTGAGGTGGTCAAACCTCAGACAATCAACACAGGTGGTGTGGGATCAGCCTTAGCAAAGGCTTCCCACACACACTACAGTGTTGAAACCCAGTGGGCCTGTTTTTTTTCTTGGGTTTCTCAGACATGGCCAATCCTAACCAAAACTTACCCTTTTTTCGGCAATCCACCAGGCAAGACACCTCTATCAGTTTCTGACCGTGTTACAGGTCTTGGAAAAAACAATAATGAAATCCGTTTTTTTCAGAACCGATACGGACCGGTTACCACACTCTAATAAAGACAGAAGTTCTTTTACACAAACCTGATCGGTTCAAACCGAACTGATCTAATGTTTACAAGTTCCACACAGAAATTAAAATACAAAAACCTATCTAGTACTCACGGTACCACAGACAGAGACTTAAACCGACAGGTTTAGAAGCAGAAATTTGGTTGAAACCGAGCGAAAAAATGACACTTTAACCGACTTTTTTTGAACTGAATGAAGGAGATATCTCTGGAGCGACTGTTCAGTGAGGCGGAGTAAAGAATCAGACAGTTGGAGTTTAAACAACAGCAGACAGAGGCTTCAACCGAGCTCGAGCTCAGCGTTCCATGCCCTGCATGGAAAGTTAACTCTTTGTTCTCCGGGGCAGTTCAAGGGTTGGAGATCACTGCATATGTCAGAATACAGCAAGACTTCATGTTGTTTGAACCACCCCTATGTACTGTAACTACTGGGATGGGGTCAGCACAGACATTGGCAAATTCACAGCGATGCTCATGGACTGGAACAACTGCAAGGTGCTTTCTAGAGTCAGCAACATAAGTTCTTTGGACTGGGCTATCAGTAACCAGTTGTCCAAATATGGGAACACATACTGTAAAGGCCTTTGCACCAGAGGACTGCTGTTACAGCTGCTAAGCACTTGGTAAATACCCGTGGCATAGAGGATGAGCCAATGGGGAACACCCTGAACTGGTAATGCTCCCCTTGGTAGAGAAATGACAGGTACTGCCTGTGAGGGGGCAAACCATGATATACAGATAGGCATCCTGCATGTCAGGGGAGCATAGTCAGTCGCCCTGCTTGAGCAGAGGAAGGAGGCTATGTAGGGTTATCATCCAGAACTCCCTGTACCTAATGAAAGGATTCAGCTCTTTGAGGTCAAGAATGGGCCTCAACTCCCCAGTTCTTTGGGGAACAAGGAAGAACTGGGAGTAGAACCCTCTGTTTCTTTGCTGCCTGGGCACTGGTTCCATGGCTCTTTTAGAAACATAGAATTTGACAGCAGATAAGGACCGCTTGGCCCACCTAGTCTGCTCATTTTCCTACCCAACAGATAACCTGCAGATCCTAGTTAACCAACAGCTTACTTCATCCTACCTTTTGGGCAGCAAGGTGAACTCCTCCTCCTGGAGAATGGCCATGTAATCCGGAGGATAAGAGGTGGGAACTAGGGGGGAATACCTGGAGGTTGTTCCAGAAGTTCTACAGCATGGCCTTGTTCAATTATTTGCAGTATCCAGGTGTCTATGGTAATGGTTCTCAATTAGTACAGATGGAGGGAGAACTGACGTTTGATCACCACATCCTGGGTTGGAACAAGAGGAGGGAGGTCTGGCAAGGAGTCAGGCTGAGGTGAAACCAGCGGACTAGCCAGGAGTGCCTTCTAAGGCAAATGCCAATGGCAGCTGCCCTGGCTGTAGTATCTGCCATATCATAGGTGGCTCTCAGGAGATGCTTACTGACATCTTCCGAGGCCTGAAGAATTTTAAGAAGCTCCTGTCTCTGGGAACCCTTAAGAAGGGCCTGAGCAGCAGTCTTGCCCTTCTTCCAGAGTGTATTCTGGTGCTTAATCAAATAAGCAAATTAGTTGGCAGTCCTAAGGCCTGAAGTGGCTGGGGTAAAAGTCCTCTTGAGGTCAATCCTCCAAGATTCCCGGTCAGGGTAGAGGGAACTAAGGTGCTTGGGCACCTTGGACTTGTCATGGAAGGTCTTGATTACCACTGAGTCGGTTTCCGGCTGGGCTGCTTAAAAAGGCAACCCCTAAGGTGCCTGGTAAAGCTTATCAGCCTTTTTGGGCATGGCAGGTACCAAGTTGGGCCTATGCCAGGCAGCAGTGGCAGCATCATTAAATGCTGGAAGCAAAGAAGGAATAACTTTGGGTGGAGATTGTGGGGTCTCCAAGAAATCCACCAGGTTCCTCGGCCTGGAGCCCCATAGTGGAGGAGATCTGTTTCATAATATTAAAGAAAGAGGGATCCTCGGGGGGGGGGCGCCTTGGGATGTGTTTAACTGAGTCCTCATTCCTGGAGGTGACAGTGGACCTGTCAGATGAGTAAACCTAAGCGGTTTTCCTCCTCATCCTCTTCCTCAGGGAGGATGAGATCAGGGTAATATTCCTTCTCTACATCTGCCTATTCCACAGCAGGGACTGATGGCATTCAGGCCAATGGCAGAAAAATGAAGCATCATCGACACAGGTAGTGACAGAGAGGGTGAAGAGTTCAGCTTTGACAAAATGCCACTAGCCATAGAAGAGGCAGTGGGTCCCAGCACTTGTGGACCTCACGATTCAAGAGGTCTGACGGGCTGGGGCAGATGACCTGGAGGCTGACGGCCCCTCTGCAGCCCTAAGAAGGCTGGGAGAACACTCTCGATGAGTGTTTCCCAGAGGACTTGTCCCATGTCTTGGCAGCTTAAGAGCCCAAAGAGGATGCTGGCGACTGGGAGGGGGAGCCCCAGAAGACCCCTGTTCTCCGCTGGCTGCCTGCTGCTCCAAGAGAAATTTCTGCAGGACATTCTTGTGTCTTTGCTGGGTGGTGAGGATGAACTTCAGGCAAAGCTCGCAGGCAAGAGCATTGTGACCAGGCCTGAGACAGCAGACACAGAGTTTGTGGTCATCAGTTGAAGAAATCTTCTATCCACAGCGATAGAGAAAAAAAAAAGAGCCAACGGAGTAGTTCTCGACATACAAACACAAAAGGAATCACTTTAAAATAAAGTGATTCGAAGGCTGAATACAAAAGAAAAGGTAAGTAGAGATTTTGGTGGTCAAACAGAGCAATGAAGCTTAAGCGGAGTCCGTGCACAAATGGTCGATGGCAGAAAAGAACTGTGGAGGGAGCGGGATCGCCCACACGTATATGGCTGTGACGGAGCCTGGCATTGACACGGGCAGCCCCTACTAGACTGCTGCAGAAAAGTTTCTGTGGGATCCTAGTGCCTGATGGCGAAGTTCCGTAGGTGTGACCTTTTGACAGAGATATCCCCGAAGATCTATAAAAAAACACTAACTTAAGCACACACACTAAACAAGCTATGCAAAAAAACAGCACACTTTCTCTTACAACAAAATCTACCAACCTTATGTATTACATAAAATAAAAGATGGCAAAGTCCTATGTGAGGAAATAACACCATCTTGGGGTTGAACAAGCTCATAAAAGTCACTCACTCTTTGGGTTCATGGCTTTATGGCTTAATCAACACCTCAATAGTATTATCACTCGCTGACTCATGCACTTGTTTTGACCCCATTTGATAACATTGTGTGTCTGCTTCCCCTTTTTCCCCTAAATGCCCCTCCTCATTTTCACTACTGCTACTCACCACCTTACCTTTCCTCCCCCACCCTCTCTCCCCCCTTAATCCCTTCCCATAGATTCTGGGACCAGACCATCTCTCTCTTTAGCTATTAGCCTTTTGTTGCCATCATTTATTTTTCTAACCTTATTTATTGAGCTTACCCTCACATGCTTCCTTCCTACACCGACTTCCCCCTCTTTCTGTTCACACCCACCTTGCTGCATCATATCTCTGGTCTTTCCAAGCTCCAGTATGTCTCAATACTATTCTTGTTATCCTTACCTCTAGCTTTTGTTCTTTGAATACTTGTGTTAGTCATTGTTACCTCTTGAACTGCTACTGTATACTCTTGCTATATGCTGCTGTATTTGACCTATCTCACTAAATAGTTTAGAATACTTACAAGTCATTGACCTACTTTACAGATTGTTTAGAATACTTATGTTAAGTCATTGTTTTCCTTGTGTAATGGTTGATTACTCTTGTTTTGTCATTTTTTACTGTTTCTTACCGTACATACTTGCAATGTCCTGCACTCTTGTAATGTTGCATTCTATTCTTTGTTGTACTCTCCCGGGTTGTTCCTGAAAATAGTCATTTTATGGATAGTGCACCTACCCGGTAAACAAAAACTAAATAAATAAATGTCCTCATTTACAACACTTTGCCTTCATTTATTCTCTCTCTCTCTATATATATATATACATACACACACACAGATATACAAATCTGTATGTGAAACTGGCATCTTTTGGTTTGTACATGTATGTAATTAGACTGTTGAAATGAATGCAGAAAGCTATTTGGGTTTCTTTCAAAAATGGCAATTTGTAATACAAAGGGTTAACCTTGAGATATATATTGACTTACAAAAGCTTGTTTGCAGAATTAACACGAAACTAGCTCTGGGACAGGATTTCTTAACTGGTTACCTGTTAAAAAGACTAATGTACTCTTCAGGTTGGTCACAGGAAGGTCAATGAAAAAAGTCTTGTTGCATTTTGTGAAAAACAGGAGATGAAACTTACAAGAACACGATGCAGAGGTTAAACTGCCAGGCCAAGACATCTCATATAAAGAGAGCAATGTTTTGTTGTGAGGGTGAGAGACTGAGATTTGAGAGAGAGACTCTGAGGAAGGATTTTTGTTTGTACTACCTTTGTGAAGAACTATCCAGCACATCATTTTTTAAATTTTACTGTTACTGATAAAACATTTTTAACTTCTTCTTGTTTGCCTGTGCTTACTGACCTATGCCTCTGCAATACGCCTTTCCAGGTCATCAAACTGTAAATAAATTTTCTACAACAGTCAGATCTTCACACTGCCTGGACTGTTTGCTACAACAATCTAATGAATTCTGCTCACCTCCATCTTGTATTCTTTCCAAGGGCCTTTTTGTTACTAAGTTTGCCTGCTACGAACCCTCCATCTTGATGATCAGAACCACCATGGTTGCAGCCCTCCTCTAGTTAGTGGGATGGGGAAACAAGCGACTGCTTCAACAGCCAACACCATTGTTGCTCCTTGGTCAGCCTGCAGGGGATGCACAAATGCCAGACAGTGGATGCCCTATTAAGGAGTCGAGTGCCTCACCTGTGACCTGTTTGGCCCCAGTGTAGGTTCCTGGACTCAAATGTGAACTCCATTCTCTCTCAAGAAGCCCTCTTGGGGGCTTCTAGTTCTCATTTGACTATATTCTTAACTTTATGAGCTACAGACATGTTGGTTGCCTGCTTTGTGCTAAGCTCTGAAGTGATTTTAGCATGTTCTTTTGCCATCTGTTCCAAGAATAAAACAGCCAGATTAAAAAAATAAATTACTAAAATACTTTTATTTTTACCAGTTCTATTTCTGACTCTCCATCCAGGGTGGGGATGTACCCCATATCTGACCCAGAACCCATGAGCCTCCCACCCCTTGACATTCCTCCAGCTGCCTGGTTCAGGCTAAGGGAGGGGCTCCCAGCAGGGAGAGACCAATATCACCTGGAGACCGTGGCCAAGATTTACAGTGGCGTCATCTGCTGTCTGCCCAGAGGGTTTTTCTACTTGGGTGGTTCCTCGGAGGCACTTTCATGCAATGATGCCAAGCGCATAGTTGAGCAAGCTCCCATGCAAAGCATGCCAACACCTCTACCCTACTTTTTTGTGTGGTCCTTGTCAGGTGTACTCCCTGCCTCCACCCTGGAGTCACCCTACTGCCAGACCACAGCCTACTCATGGAATAGAGTTGCCCAGAAGATGCTCATCTTACATTCCACCACAGCTGGCCCTCTGATGCTCCGGGTCCATTCTTGAACCTGGGTTAGACAGATATTTTATTTATATAGCATTCCTTCCCGGAGGCTCTGAGTGCTGCACGAGTCACAAAACATCAAGTAGAAAAACAGCAGCAGTCACATTGAAGGGTAAATAAAAATAAAATCAGAATAAACTCTAAAAACAGAATATATATCACACATCTATCAAGGTCCGTCAGTAAACATACAGTTATGTTCAATAATTATACAGCTGATAGGCTTGGCCAAACAAAAATGTATTCAGGCCCTTTTAAAAGGTTTCCACCGAGGGTGCCTCCCTCAAATAGCTTGGCAGTGAATTCCACAGGGCTTGCGCGGCCACCGAAAAGGCCCAATCACCTGACCGCTGCAGCCTAGCCCTGAGAACCACTAGTAGGCAACCCTCGGAGGAACAGAGAGGGTCAGGCAATGAGGGGTTGTCAGTATAGCAGGCAATAGTACTACCACTGTGCCGGTGGACCGGCCAAACACTGCTTTCTCAAAAGGGAAAGCAAAATAAGTATCAAGTATGACAGAATGGAGCACGTACCAGAGTAACTGACATTTCTCTAAACAAAAAGGATGCAACAGTCATCAGAGCAAGGCATAAGAAAGGTGGCCAGTGATGAGACTCAAATCTTGGAATATTCTGGGTCCAATGCATGCAACAGTTAACGTTAGCAATGTGGAACTGCCGACAAAATCTGTGTTAGAATCTCAGTACCACTACACACTCTCCAATAGCTTACCTTCTCTCTCCTGCTCAGCTACAGTTTTATCAGGTACCCATTGTGTTGACAGATAAAAAAAAGTTAATTGAATATTCAAACTACTGTTTATTGTTTTCTTTCTAAGACTCCAATATACTTTTTTTTTCCAGAATAAATACAACAAAAATGTTCTAAAGTTGCAAAGAGAAAAGAAAGCTTTAAGGATATTTCCACTGGAGTCTGATGCAGTTCTTTTCAACTCCAAAAATATCAAAGTGTTTATGTAAGAATTTTTTTTTTTTTTTTTTATTAAAAAGATATTTTCAGAGGCATTAAATTCCGTTAGTTCTAGTTTAAAAATGTCCATGATATTATTGTATAATGTGGTGGTAAGAAAACTGTTGCTCTTCGATGGAATACTAGAAAGAAGAAGGTTCTAGCAATGAGAATAATTTAGAATCTTCCCACTGAATGTACATTATATACAGTGATACTGTGGACAGCAGTCCTGTAAGCAGCCACGAAGGATTTTTAAACAGATTGACAAAGATCACAAATTTGCTCACTGGTCTAAATACAGTGAAATGCTGCACAGGTAAAGGGGAGCTCTGAAAACACAGAGATAATCTAGGGCCTTCCCTCTTTGGCTTGATGATACCGGGTTACTGCAGGAGTTCACAGTACTAGTAATATAATATGAGGTTACTGTGGGAGTTTGGGATCTCTCTCAAATAAACAGTCCGTTTCTCCTTTCTGCAGATAAGAACACATCTTGTCAGATGAGTACCAGCCCCATCTGCTGCCTCGAGGACAGGCTAACATCCTGCACCCACACAGAACCAGTACTGCCTGCGACAAGCCGACATCCTGCATCAACATGGAACCAGCACTGTCAGTGCAGGCTGACATCCTGTAACCACACATAAATGAAAATTACGTACCTACCGTAATTCTTGATATTCCTGTATATCTTCACCATTCATCACTGTCTGGGTGCCAGCCAGAGGTGCAGCACTCCGCAGGAACTTTTTTTTCCTCAAGGGGGAGGAGCCAGTGCCACACAAGGCACTGCCCCTGAGGCAGACGTGCAACGTGGCACTCATGGGTTGGCCAGTAACTGCTGTCAGCTCCTCCTCTGCACCAGTTCTGCTCACCGGAGGGAGAGGGAAAAAAAGAGGGATACAGAAAACCAAGGGCGGGGCAAAGGAAGCTTGAGGGACAGGATATGGATGGATATAAAATTGAAAAAGGAATAAGTCGGCCAGAGGAGGAGGGGGGGCCTGGGGTATGGGCTTTTGGCCTCAGCCCCTGGATGGATACTCAGAAGAGAGGAAAGACAAAAGGAGAGAGAGAGAGAAAAGAATGAAAGACAGGAAAAGAGAGTGAAGGGCCCACCTTCCCCACACTGCAATCTGAAAGTTCAGAGGTTCTGGGCACAGATGTAACCTTCTAGAGGCAGAATAGCACAACCTAGGCAGGCAGAAGCAGCTGAGAAACAGATTCAAGCATCTCGGCCCCACTGTAACTAGCAAAGGTGGGGGGTGGGGCAAACTCAGAATGCTTTCTTATATTGGAAGTGCGGAAAAGGTCCCTCCCCTCTTTTCCCCTTTCACCTTGGGGCAGGATCCCCCCCCCCGCTTCCCAGAGGGAGAACCCAAGGATCGGGAGGGGGGGGATCCTATCTAACTGAAAAGTCCACTTTCCACAAGGGAGGAGAGAGCTAAAGTGTTATGAAGGAGACAAAAAAAGGGGGAATCCCTCCGCCAGCCTCATTTCCTGCCCCCACCCCTAGGAGACCCCCACATCTGGAGTCAGCCCCGGGTCCAGACCGATCTCGGAGAGATCCCCCAAGATGAGAAGAGATGGACCCACTGGAGTCCCCCCAAGGCTAGGATGAGAAGCCCTACTTGCCCCCGCCGGTTGGGCCCTCCACTGCCTTACAAAGAAACAGAAGGCCTGAAGGCCAGAGAGGGACCTCACCCACCATTAGCCTTGAGGAGGAGGAGGCATCACCCAGGGTCTGAGGCCTTCTGAGGGGAAGGTGGGAGGGTGCCAGTGATGAATGGTGAAGATACACAGGAAGATCAAGAATTATGGTAGGTATGTAATTTTCATATATTCCCTGTGTCGATCTTCACCATTCATCACTGTCTGGGTGAGTACCGAGCCCCTCAAACGAGGTTCAGCACTTCCCTGAGGGATGGAAGTCCCACAGCCTCTCGTGGGGGAGACCCACTCCAGACCAGTTACTGTTCAGGGCGAGGTCCCCTGTTCCCTGGGGGGGAAAGAAGTCGCTCCTGCCTCACCTTGTGGGAGAAAGGACGGGTCCCCTGGAACGCAGAGGCAAGCACCCTACGCCGTGTCAGGGGTGATAACCATGATAGGCGAAACCACGCTGTCCACCTGCTGCAGACTGAAGTCCCTGCTAGCCAAGAAACTACCTCACTGGCATCATAAAGATGCTCTTGCTAGCTCCAAGCCCTGAGCGGAGAGGGTGGTGGCCTGCCTGGTTGCTACCGAATCAGGCTGCGATGCCAGCAGCTGACCGAACATTGCCCATAGGTTCCTGTTGTAGGCAGCATGGTGAGCCTGATGAGATGCAATGTATAACATGACCTGCGCTGAGGAGAACACTCTCTGCCCTAAGCTGTTGAACTCCGTAGAGTCTGCATCTGAGGGATGGTCATGAGCCGGCATCTATGCCCGGAAGGAGTGTCCAGTAGAGTCACTCCCGCCGAGGGGTGAGGCAGAGTACCTGGAGACCCCTGGGGTGTGCAGTACTTGCTCTGGCAGCCTGGAGGGGCTGGAACTGGGATAGACAGAATCTGCCAGGTGTGGTACGATCCTTCCTAGAAAGGTATGGGCCAGGAAGAGACCAAGTGATCCTCACTGTATTTGCCCAGGAAGGCGCGCGTCATCTGCTCGATGTTGCGACTTGCTCCATGGGACAGGTGAAGGTCCCCGACCAACCTCGCAAAGAAGCACCGATACTCTGTTTGATCACTGTTGGAGGGCAGAAGCATACGCTTCCTCAATGGAGGAAGATGAGGAGGCCAAAGAACCTGAGAATTCAGACTCCAGCTGCAGTGGGGGAGATGGGTGGAAGACCTGCTCATCCATGGCCCTAACGTATATGGGGAACTCTGCAGCCTGAGCTCTGAACTGTTCCCAGGTCAGTAGCCCCAAAGGACCCACATGACCAGGGAGGAGAGGGGCTGGGCATAGAGGCAAGGGGGAGACACCTTTCACTTTAAATGAGCTGCCTCTGCGAAGGCTGGGTGACCTAGCAGGCGATCCTGAATGACGGCATCTGCAGGTCAGTTCAGTCAGTGGCTGCTCAATCAGCCCGAAGCAGTCAGAACAGTACCCTGAAGGGGAAACTCCCCTGTGAGAAAACCAGGGCTGCATGTGACCAGAAGGGAAGACCCCAACCTCACCCAACAAGGACTCTCTCAAAGGAGATGAGGAAAGTAATGTCGGCTCGGTGCTGTGACTCCTCCCTAAACCCTGAAGGGCTCCAGAGGAGGGTCACAGTCCCTCACCCTGTCCCCTCAACTCCACCGATTCCAAGAAAGACCTTTTCCTCATTCTCAGTGCTGGGGACCATACAAATCCCACAGGCTCCCCGAAGGAAGCCGTAGAAGAGGAGGTCCTCATTCCAGTTTCGTGAGTGGGGGGTGGCATTGGGGACAGAAGCCATCCCCATACCCAAGACCTGAACCACTGCCCCTCAGACTGACGGCTGCTATCAGACGCTTCACTCCCAGCATTGCCCTCGGCGCAGGAGCTGGCGCCTACCACTGCCACCGGAGCCAAGGGGCAGGGCACTCGGGAAGGTGCAGTGGTACTGGGCACCAGACAGCCCTCTGACTCCACAGAGTTGGGCCACCAGTCTGGATCAGCCCTGTGATCATCTGGCTCTGGAGAAGAGGAGATCCAGAAGACCTCCAGCCTGGCGACCCTGGGGGCTCTCTCACCCTCGGCACTGCAAGCAGCATTGAGGTCAGGCCCAGTACCCCTCATGGTGCCACCCCGATCACCAGAGCCACGAACGGCCCCGAGACCTGGAATGGCGCCAGTGGGTGGTGCTGAGGAACCACCCATGCCAGACACAGCAGCCATGAGCCACGACACCAAGGGAGCCTGCACTTCCGAGGAGGTGACTGCCTGTGTGGTGCTCCTGGCCCATCTCCCAGAGAAGCCAGACCAGCCCTCTGGCACCGCAGAAGAGGAGGAGGTCTCCTCCTCACAAGTCCGAATAGAACCATGAGGGGACCTGGAAGAAGGGCGGCGAGACCTATGCATGGAGCCTCTCGAGTAAAGCTGTCCCCTGAAAGTTGGTGGAGCCTTGCCGACTTTAAACACGCAGTACTCTAGAACACGGCAGTCCATAGAGAAATAGGTGTCTCAATTGTCCATGTTGTGCTGAGGTCCAAGGCAGGTTAGACAAACATCATGCCTGTCTGAAATGGAAATTTGCCAGCCACAGGGACACCAACGCATTGGAGGCCAGCCCGCTTTGGATGAACGCTTCTTGTCCCCCAAACCTGGCATAATATAATGGTAACCAAATATTAAACAGAAAAGACCCGGCACCATTAAAATAAGAAAAGGAAAGGTCTTACCAGAATCCTACAGTAAGCTGCACCGAGTGACCGAGTGGCAGAACCGGAGTGAAGGTGAAATATGGCGCTGAGTACGGCATCTAATATGGTGTTGCATCGAACTAGGCCACAGTGTGCAGTAGAATTCTCCAAGCTGAGGCAAGGTGCTGTGCTCTTGACGGTGGGAGAAGCAGAACTGGGGCAGAGCAGGAGCAGACAGCTGTTAGTGGCCAACCTGTGAGCGCCATGTTGCACGTTGGGCTCGGGGGCACGGCACTGGCTCTTCCCCCTTGGAGGGGAAAAAAAAAAAAAAGCTCTCGTGGGGTGCTGCACATGCAGCTGACACCCAGACAGTGATGAATGGTGAAGACTGACACAGGGAAGATTCAGCACTGCATGTGACATGCTGACATAAAGAACCAGCACTGCCCATGATGAAAAGCTGACATTCTGTACCCAAACAGAACTAGAACTCCCCATGACAGGCTGAAATCCTGTATCTACACAGAACCAGCTCTGCACCATTTTCAGTACTCAGAACAAAGGGAAGAATGCCATGTTGTTGAATACTCCATTTCAGAGTCCAAAAACTCATGGAGGGAACAGAGAGTGGACTTGTTTCAGTACTTAGAACAGGACAGTTTTCTGTAGATTCAGATGTGGAATTTTTCAGGTGTCCCCAAGACTGGGGATGAAAACAACATTTTTATGAATATGGTCTGCAGCTGTCAAAGTGATTTTTTCAGATGACCGAAAGAAAATGTACAGGCCACCAGCAGTACTCAATCCCAACATTACAACAAATATTAATTTTAGGACATCCCTGTCTTTATTACGATGTACATTTGCATGAGAACAGGCTCTTTTGCCTTTTAGATGTTAACTGTTCCTGCTGTTTATACATGGTCTGCTTGTGACCTCAGAATATTTTCCACTGAGGTACAGGGTGATAGAATATACTGCCTACAGACAGTGGTTAAAAATGGCAACTGCCTATCAATGGACAAGTGACCCAAATGTAAAATGTGCTTCAGGGAGCATATTCCATCGCTTGTGGAATTGCCACCAGTTACAATGTGCGAACCCAAACCCACAATATATTCTGAAGGGAATGGAGACCAGCACAACTAGAGTTGAGGATGATCGGAAAAGAACAGATAAGTGCATGGCACTACATTAAGCTTATATATCTCCTGTCACCCTAAACAGTATTATGCATAAACTGGTAACACATCAGAGTCCAACAGGAAGTGCAAAAGCAGAGGTATTTTACTTGTTACAAAAAAACATAAAAGGAAAAAAAAAAAACTAACATTTGGTTTCCATTCATGACCGTATTTTAACTGCCAAATTTAGTCATTCTTAACACTTGCTAAGTTCCTTTACAGAGATGGACCACAAGAAATAAGCTGGCAGTATAGCCCAGAGGTAAGAGTAACAAGCTGTGAATGAGCTTGGTAATTCCAGTAGACCTGGTTTTGATTCCCACAACCTCCACTTGCATACTGTGTGACTCTGAGCTAGACAGTTAATCCCCCAGTGTTCCAAGGTTGCCCCTGAAAACAGGTACTTGTGCCTAGTGGGTCCTACATCTTGAAAGGAGGCAATATAGCATAGTGGTTAAGGGCACTGAGCTGGAGACATGGGTTTGAATCCCATCTTCCTCCACTTGCATACTGTGTGACCCTGAGCAAGTTACTCAACTTCCTTGTGCTCCCGGGTCACACCTGGAAACAAGCTCTGGCTTAGTGTACCTTTCCTGGTTAAAGGAGAACTACGCTGAACCTGTAAACTATTTCCCTCAGGAGCAGCTTTTTTTTTTTTTTTTTTTAAAGTACTGGTTCCAGTTTATTGATGTACCCTCTAAGGCCTTTTAGTGGACACAGTGGGTGTTTCTGATTTGCACTCTGATGTAAAGTGCAATTTCGGAACTGTATGATGTACTTTATGTCCCACTCAGCCAGAGTTCTATAACAGAACATGGATGCATTGTGCCAACAATGGAAGAGCTGAGCAAGGGACATAAACTACATCACATAGTTCTAAAATAGTGCTTACCACTTGCGTGTGAATCAGAAACACCCAAAAGGATAACTACAGAGCATGCAGAGATTTAACAGTTACAGAATTTAAAGTCAGTATTTAAAGATTGGCTTTTACCGGGGATGACATACAGGTTTAGTGCAGTTCTCCTTTAAACAGTTTCCCTTTCCTAACTGGTTACCAAACTAATTAAATAAATATATCCTGAACATTCCATACTGCTAAAGCAATTTGGAGACAGTGACAAAGATACACCTTCTTAAAAACATAACCTAAAGGGTTTACATTAAAAGAAGGGATAAAGTTTAGGTTTAGTTGGTAGAAGCCTTACGCAGTTTTCACTTGTTAAAGCCGCAACCCCTGTGGATCTTCAATTGCCCCTTGTCATGTATAAATGCAAATGCACTTATGTCTGATGATGTACAAGTAACATCAGTGTTACATTTTCAGTCTCTATGTATCGTACTAGATGTACAATGAATATGTACCTGAAAACCCAATAAAAATATTAAAAAAGGATAACTTCTGCAAGAGTGTGATGTCACAAGCAAAAGATTATGACCCTGAAGTAAGAATAAGCAACATAAGCACAGTCTAATGGGAATTCTTTTTTAAAGAATGGTCTTCAATCAACAGTGCATGTTAATCACAAAAAGGTTGACCTCTACTTTTTTTGTTTTACATGTCCGTTCATTTTCTCTTAAGATGCCCTTGTACCTCATTTGGAGACTACATCAACACTTTTTAATATCTGAAATAATAAAAGGAGTGATCTTTTAATATGGATTTGCCCAGCTTTCATCAGTATTCCCAGCTGGTTTTAAACAAGCATTCTTTGACCTTTTCCTAGGACAACAATGAAGTACAATAGCATGCAACATGTTGTTCATAAACAGCTGAAGAATAAGCATCACAAGTCCTATGAGGACAGGTTGAATGAACTGAACATGTACTCCCTGGAGGAGAGGAGGGAGAGAGGGGATATGATAGAGACATACAAGTATCTTACATGGAGGAACAGGGTGCAGGAATACACTATTTTTAAGCGAAAAAGATGTTCCAGGACTAGAGGGCATGGGATGAAGTTGGAGGGAGGACGATTCAGAGGAAACGTGAGGAAGAATTTCTTCACAGAACGGGTGATGGACAAGTGGAACACCCTGCCAGAGGAAGTGGTGGGGGCTGAAACAATCACAGGATTTTAAGAATGCATGGGATAGACAAAGGAATTCTGGAGGTCAAGCGTAAGGGGCAACAGACTTCTAGGAAGACATAAACTGAACTTACAAGCTCAAATGGGCAGACTGGGTGGGCCATAGACCCTTATCTGCCGACACTGTCTATGTATCTATGAAAACAATAAAGACAAGGGGACAGCCATATTAAAGGAGCACTCCTTTTTATTATTTCGGATGTTAAAAAAAGTGTTAAAGCAGACTTAAGATGCAGCAAACATGGGTACAAGTCAGGAAATAAGGGGCAATCTGAACTAAAAGAAAAAGTATAGGTCAAAATATTCATGGTAACATGTATGACTGCTTTCAATAACAGCACAATGGAACGTCCTAAAATTAAAATGTTGTGTAAACAAGTTCTACTGATGTCCACTGTAAATTATTTGATACAGCTCAGAAAAATCTCTTTAATATAATGAAATATTATACAGTTTGTAGCATGTCCAGGTGGCATGGCGATGGACTGGCACCATAATGGGGGTACGGCTCCCTTAGCGCCAGATCTGGGTGGTACAAAGCTGGATTGGTATTAGATTGTGTGGTACAATGTTGAATCAGCACAGACTGCTGATGCATGAATGGTATCGAAAGCAGATTCCAAATGAAGATCTCCAACAGAACACCCACAACTGGAGTCTTCTGATGAAAAATTCTCACCAACAGAATGGTATCAGTGCCTGATCTATGCATGGCTATGGACAATTGGCAGAGATGCCAGAACCACATGGAGCTATTGAGAAATGGTATTAATGCCCAATCCATTTGGGGGAATCGGCAGCAGTACTAACAGTTGGCATTTGTACTAGATCACTGTGGTGATACCGATAGTTAAACATGTACCATATCATATATATCCTTAAAACTAGAACAGAGACTCTAACTGTGCTTAATGTAAGGTGAACTTGACACCAGAACTTCTGCAGTAACCCTTCCATGTTCGGGGGACAGCATATTAAACATGTCTTGGAAAAAGCAATTTTCTACAGCTGGAGACATGCACATGTGGAACTCATCAAAGACAGCTGAGAGCCTAGCAGGTTTCAGTGGTGTGGGGTCTGCTGCCTTCAGCTCACCTGTACCAAGAACTTGGATCTGCTGTGAAATTTCCACAGTTTGTGAGGGAGGGAAGCAGATTTTAATGAAGTCAGCACAGTAGGCAAAAAGGAAAAAAAATTCATCTTTCCATTTCATGTTATGTAATACAGCAGCCTGCAACGACACAAGACCATTTGACGCAAATGCTAGTTACAGCTTCATAGAAAAGAATAAAAATTCTACACATGGGAGTCTTACAGTATATAAAACCTATCACAGTGCTTTGTGTCATAGTATTGGGGTTCAGGTCACTCCTCTCCCAGGTCCCCAGGTTCCAATCCACATCCCAGTCCACCTCTACCCTTATCTAATCACTTTCGCTGGAGTCGCGGCTCTGCTCCCCTTGCACTTTACTGCGATGTTGCATTGCACGGTGGTATGCAATCTGTACTGACTTCCTGATGTTTGACTTCCTGCCCTCCAACATTTTTTCCTTGTCCAAGTCCTGGTTCACACCCAGTGGAACAAGCTTTGATCGAGGGAGCCACTGCCTAAAAGAAAAGGGGAGAAAAAAATCAGTCAATGGTTTCTTAAAGTTCTATAAACTGTCCTGCATATAAATACACTACTAAAAAGTTGTGTGAAAACACAGCATGGTAAATGAAAGGTTTTTTGCCTACACTCCACCCTGTAGATTTAACTGTAAATGATGGAACTTTATGCCTATCAAGACATTCAGTTCCCTTGCATTAGGTTTAGACTTTTCCTTTTTTTGTTCACCTTCTTGGTCTTCCATCACAATGTTTAGAGTTTCCACAGCTGCACCCTTCCTTCTGGAGGGACAGCAGGCAACTGCTTTCATGGCCCCACAGCTGCACCCTTCCTTCTGGAGGGACAGCAGGCAACTGCTTTCATGGCCAACAGCAATGGCACTTCATGGTTCGTCGACATGAGCTTTACCTCAAT
Source organism: Neoceratodus forsteri (assembly GCA_016271365.2). Classification (NCBI taxonomy): domain Eukaryota; kingdom Metazoa; phylum Chordata; order Ceratodontiformes; family Ceratodontidae; genus Neoceratodus; species Neoceratodus forsteri. The sequence goes on along the minus strand of CM028129.1, from coordinate 1,009,256,336 downwards.
GCACTCGGCCTCCAGAAATCTCCAGCATGGGATTCATGAGGAAGCATGCAAATCCTGGTCTCTAAGTTGGCAGCACAAAGTTTAAATACTAACCAGGAACAATAGATCTTCAAGAAAACTTCCTCCATAGAGATACCTTTGGAACTGCATGCCAGCGGCATCAGGATCACTCCCAAGTGGGACGTGACACTGATGTTTGTGGGCAGCCCTATACTTCCTCAGTTTCCCCACTGGAGACAAACTCGGAATTGTACCTTACTGACAGACATGGGAGACTACAACCACAGGACAGGCAGCACTTACAGAAAGAAAATCTTCATTTGGAAGGGTGCAGAAATGAGACAAACAAAGTAAGAGTTACAGCTTCCATATTATTTAATGAATTTTGTTGACTGGGTAGGCCTGCTGAGACTAAAAGTCCCCTTTTCAAGGGCAAGGAATTGATTACACAGAGAATACAACTGCACAGGAACCAGTGTATCAGAAATGTCAGTACAAAAACTGCACAGATTATTTCTAGGATCGTGGATATGTTGTTCAACCACACTCTTTGGCATGTCCCTTTCCCCTTTAAGGATCACCGGAAGTCTTCAAGCTGGCTCCTCCCACCTACCCAGGTGGTATAACCCTCGGTTCCATTCCATGACACCAGATCTTCCTTTCTGCTAGAAGATTCAGGTTGCCTCCTTCGTGCTCCCGCATTTTGCAGGCCCTGGCTTCAAAATCTTTGGTTAATGAGAAACTTCGTCTAATTCGCATTTGACTATGGAAGACAAATCTTCCCCTGGATTTCGCCAGTGTTCGTGCGGCCAGAAAATGTCGTACACCGATCCCCACACCGCGTGCGTCTACTGCCTGGGTGTTGACCATGACACCTCGAAGTGCAATTTTTTCTTGCATTTCACCCTAACGTCCTTGAAGACTGTCTCGCATGCCTGAAGTTGGGGAGGCCAGAAAAACGGAACCCTCTGGTGAAATCAACCAATGCTCGGTGGGTGGTTTCCACGGCCGCAGGATCCACCGAGCAACTGGAACGCATGCAAGCCTTCAAGCAGGAAGCTGCTCATGCCGGGGAATCCTCCTCTTGGAGCTTCTCTGTTCTGCTCAACTTGGGCTCCAACTTCTTGGATTCTTTCCGAGAGTTGTGCCAGTCTCTGCCTACTAAGGGGGAGGGTCCTGCAGGCATGCACTCCTCTCAGTCCCGTAAGTGGGAAAAGGACCCGGGATCGTCTTTGTCGCTCTTGGGATCGGGAGAGATCTCGGTCCCATGAACCGGCAGTCTTGACTCTGGTCGAAACTGCTTCTTTGGCTGCTGGCTTCTCGGCTTTGCTGTCTGGCTAGTTGACGGAAGCGTTGATCGACAAGGTTGAAATAATCATCATCCCGTTATCACCGACTCCGGTTGACGATTCTCTCAATCGGACTCCAGTCCTTTCCTTCCCCGACGAGAAGACCCAGCCCGTTGGGAATCCCGTAGAGGAAGTGGTCCCCGACCCTGGGAAATCACCAGTCCCGCCGGTGTCTCCGGAGTGACTAAGTCAGACTGTCCGATCTCGATCGAGGTCCAGGACCCCCGACCAAAGGCGAGGAGGAGCTCAAGCGCCTAAAAGAGGTGGACGCCATTGGTTGTCCTCGTCCTCCTGATGAGAGGCTCCAGCGGAAACTCGGTCAGCACTACGAGGACCTCATGTGAAAACAGCTGATTTTGACTGGGCACAAGCAGACTCCGGCTCCTATCCCAGCCATTACTTGGGTTTCGTCTCCTAGGCCAAAGCAGACTCATTCGGAGCTGATAAAGTCGGTTCCCCCGCCCGCGGAGCCAGCGAAACCTCCAGTTTGGCCGAAACCGGTCTCTTCACCGATAGTGGTGGAACTACTGCCCAAGCAGCCTGTGGGAGGGGCTGCTTCTAAGGAAGATAAGACTAGACACCGGGCTTCCCTGGCGTCTTTCGGTCACAGTCACCCCAGACCGCCCTTGGCGGGTCAAAGGTGACCTGGGTGGTCGACCGTTGTATCTGGATTCCTTGGATTCGGATGAGACCGGCCTACATTATCATCCCGGGGATGATGATTAGAGATGGAGGAAGGTCCTTCATCCTTTCAGGGCATTCTTCGCCTGATCTCCGAGTCTACAGGGATGCCCCTAGAACCTACCCAGAAAAAGGCAGAGTACCCTTTCACGGACATCCTCAAGAGAGGTGATACCCTGACGGAGGCCTTTCCTGTGGCCGAGGCCATAGTTGGCCCGACCTTAGAACTTTGGCAGTGCCCTGCCACCTGTCCAGCTCCGTCTGCCCGCATGGCCTGCAAGTATACGGTGCCCATGGGGTCCCTTTCGGGGTTCACAGAGCACCCTTCGGCCAAGAGGCTGGTGACCGCCTCTGTGTTCAGGCATACTGGCAGTTCTGTCGACACTGACCATCCTCCTGAAAAATAATCCAAACTCTTGGCTTATTTGGCTCGAAAGGTCTATGCGGCCTCATCTTTATGCCTTCATCAGGCAAGTTCGGCCGTCATCATGGCACACTTCTCCAATGCCCTCCTGGGGTCTTCAGATGAAGTCCTCCCACACCTCCTCATGGACATGCAGACCATGGTCAAGCAGGTACGGGATCAGGGTCGGGCTGTTTCCAAACAGCAGCTTCAGACAGCCCTGGACACTGGGGATTCTCATGCCCGCTCGATGGCAGCCGCAGTTGCCCCTCATTGCAGGGCTTGGCTGAGACTCTCCTCTTTTCTGGCAGATACTGGCAAACTAGCTAATGTGCCTTCCTGGGCAATCGACGCCGGGCCCAGGTGGCTGGTCACCGCGACTGAGCAGTCCAATGCCACCTTGGATGCTACTTCTGCTAAAGGTTCTTCAGGCAAGAAACAGCAGAAGAAGAAGCCTTTTCGGCACTCTTCCCCTGCGGCGCAGCAACCCTCCTTTCAAGGAGGGCAGCAGCAGCAGGCCCAAGCTCGGAGCCCTCGGCCCAAGCCCTCCCAGGCCTATAAAGGAGGCAGAGGTTCAGATCCTGGATCCTCCTCCTCCAAGCCTGTTCCGTGACAGGGCGGTGGCTGCCTCCCCCACTCCCGTCACGCCAACTCTGGGTCCTCCCGTGGGTGGCCGGCTCTGCCACTTCCTTTCCACCTGGTCCGCTATCACTATGGACAGGTGGGTTCTTGAGGTGGTCAGTCAGGGACTGCCTCTGGAATTTGAGCAGTACCCTCCAAGCTGAGCCCACGCTCCTCGGGAGGAAAGAGTATCTGTCAAGACTCAGTCAGCTCTCCGAGACGACATTGCTCAGCTCCTCCTCAAGGAGGCAGTAGCTCCAGTGGTGGATCCTCCAGCAGACCCAGACTTTGTCTCCAGGTACTTCCTGGTGCCCAAGTGAACGGGGGGCTGGCGCCCCATTCTAGATCTGCACGACCTGAATCAATATCTCAGGTCATGCACCTTTCGGATGGTCACTCTGTTCCAGATCATACCATCCTTGGAGTGAAATATGTGGTTCTGTTCACTGGATCTGCAGGATGTGTTCTTTCACTTCCCAATCCATCCATCTCATTGGCAGTTCCTCTGCTTCAGAGCTGAAGGGACCCTATAAGAGTTCCAAGCCATGGGTCTTCACCAAATGCCTTGCAGTGGTGGCAACCCTTCTCAGGCATTTGGGGGGTCAAGATTTATCCCTACCTCAATGACTGGCTCTTAGCAGTTCCCACCCAATAGGACGTGGAGAGGTCCAGGGACCCGGCCCTCCAGACCTGCTTCCAACTTGGCCTCCTGATCAACGAGGCCAAGTCGGAACTTGTGACTTCCCAGGTGATGTGCTTCATCATGGCAGAGTTTGACTCTCATCAAGCCAGAGCTCGGCTCCTGGCGGACAGGGTAGAGGTTCTCGCCTCCTTTGCCCAATCATTTCTGGTTGGGCAATTGCACCTTGACCGGGACTTTCTGCGCCTTCTGGGTTACATTGCGGTGTGCACCTCAGTGGTCCACTGGGCCCGGTTGCACGTGCGCCCCCTCCAATGGGAGCTGCTGGCCGCCCAGTGGACTCAGTGCCACGGTCATTTCAACCAGCTGATCACTGTAACCCAGAAGATGTGGGACGCTCTCCAATGGTGGACTGCCCCAGACCGGTTGCAGGAAAGGATCCCATTTGTCCGCCCGAGCCGACGGCCGTCCTCACGACTGAGGCCTCTTTCATGGGCTGGGGAGCCCACATGGATAAAAGGGCCCATAAGTTCTGGACCCCTGAGGAGTCCCGATACCACATCAGCCTCAGTCAATCAGCAGTGTCAGTGGCTCAGCAGGTAGCACACTCATCTCTGAGGCAGGGAGATCAGAAGGCTGTGGGTTCTTTCCCCACACCAGGCACTTGGGTTAATATCCCAGTACTGATACTGTAGTGCAGCATGAGGGGGGTGCTACACTCCTGAAGTGCCATCTTTCGGATGAGATGTTAAACCAGGTCCCATCTGCCTGTTCTGGTGGTAGTTCAGGTGTATGTTAAAGATCCCATGGCACTTCTCGAAAAGAGTGGGGGAATTTTTATTATAAGAACATAAAAAAAAACAACACATATATACAAAAAAAGTAATGAAAGAAAATAAGCAGTACAAAACAGAATAAATCACTTTCAAACTGACAAATTACTGTAAATCATATAAAAAGTACAGAAATCATAATTAAAATAAATACTACATCATATATTGGTTAACTAAAATCTAATAAATTCAGAATAAATATTCAAGGTTCCCTGACCCCAAACTTATTTATATTTTATAAAAATAGCAAAACCCTTCTACCACCTCATTACTTTTAATGGAGAAACCCATAACTTATCCATCTGAAACACCATCTTCGTAGCTTGACACACAAACAGAAAAGGCTTCATAGGACATTTGTTTCTGGTATAGGACCCACTGACCTCTGGCTTGCCATAAGTAAAATTTCAAAATACAAAAAAATACTGCTAGAGTTTCCTTGTGAAAAGTACATAAGTATACTGGGTATATGCCTAACACAAAACAATCATAGGTTAACATAGCTAGCCAAGGCATTTTCCACTTGGTTCCTAAATACTTCCACAATGCTACTGAAAAAGAGCAGTCAAACAAAAAATGATGCATTGTTTCCTCTGCTGCAATACTTGTGGGATATGGGCAATTTCTCTCCTCTAACGCTTTATGTTTCCAATTACCATGGACATTGAAGTGATCGTACATAGATAACCATAATATCTCCCACATATGAGGAGGAATCCTCTCATTCTTTAATTGAACAAGGACAGAATTAACATTTTCAGGGGAGCAGTTCTTAAAAACTGGAATATCAGGATGTATTAAAGCTAATATCACCTTATATAATTGTTCTGCAGAGTTATTTTAAAAAACTTCATCTGCCAGGTCCCGTTTCCTAAGTTTCTGAGCTGATGGTTTAAAAAAAAAACAGGTAACTTGAGCCTAATGTGTAGTTTTGGGGCATGTGGGTTCCACAATAAAAAACAGGAACCTATGGTCTTTGTGATCCATCTACTATCGGGCTGTTCAGTAGGACACAAGCCCAATCGTATAGTTTGAGAAAAAAAGATGGAGTGAAAAAAGATGATAGGATCCACCATCCCTAAACCCCATTGTCCTTAATGTAAATAAATAAAGCATCTTTTAATCGGGTTAAGTCTGGACCCCTAAAGCATTTGAAAAAAGAAATTATAAGGTCTAGTCTCAAAAACTAAAGGGGGCGGAAATGTCATTGCTATACATAAAAAAAGGTGAATTATGAATTGTTTAATCATATGGATTCTTTTAAATTTAAACACTTTCCATGCCTTCCATCTATGAACCTTCATTTCTGCCTGGCATACTGCAGCTTCCCAGTTTTGAGAGGGTAAATTCCCTGGACCAAAGAAAAGACCCAAAATTTTCAAGGGATCTGATGCTACCTCAATTCCCTCTTCATCATAATCTTCCTCCTCCTCCTCCCAATCGCCCTCATAGTAAGCTTTAGGTTATATATCTGAATCAGACATTTCTGACCAAACCAGCCTGCTTTGAACCGAAGCCGGTTCGGCCGGAACAGGGCAAAGCGATTGGACTATAGAAATCGGTTTTGCTATCTCTTCAGTGGTCGGACCATGGGAAGCTGGATCTGAACTGGCTGATTTTCTTTTTCTGTTACTCGGAACCGATTCTGCAGAATCGGCTCTCCATTTGCCCAAGGAGGTATCATCCAGGTCAGTGGGCACCTCCTCAGGTTCAGTTGCAACTGAACCAGGCTGGCCATCTGGGTCAGTGAACTTCTCGGCCTCCCTCTCCCTTAGCCTACTCAAACGTTTTTCCAGAGTGGCTTTGGGAAAGTTCTTGCATATCTGGCAGTCTTCTTTGAGATGGTCATACCCCAGACAGTACACACATACGAGGTGAGGGTCAGCCTCAGCAAAGGCCTCCTTACACTCGGTACAGTGCTGAAACCCAGTGGGTCCGGTTTTCTTTTTGGGGTTCTCAGATATGCCTTCCAGTCTAAAGTCACCCCAAACAGGGATTAAGCCAGGTGACTACAACTTATTGGTTCCAACCATGTCACGGGTCAGTTAAAAAATCCTAAAAGCTGGATTTTTTTAGGAACCTGTAAGTACCGGAAGAACCACACAGTCAACAAAAAATACAATACAATACAGAATGGGTTTCGGTTCCAAACCGGACTGACTGGCAAAGAACCGAAAATAAAACAATTTCTTAAAAAAACAACCACTTCCTACAACTACCACTTACTGGTACCAAGACAGAGGCAAGAATACAGATATTCTGATGAAATGGTTTGAAAGAACTGACCGATTTGAACTATTACTAAACTGAAGCGCAGAAGGGATCTCCAGAGCGACTTCACAGTTGGGCAAAGTAAGAAATCTGACGGTTACACTTCAGAGTGCCACAGACAGATGTTTGAAAACTGAGCTCGAGCTCAATGTGCTATGCCTCTGCACAGAGTTAACCCTTTACTCTCCATAGCAGTTCAAGTGCTGGGGCTAACTGCATATAGTCAGAATACAGCAAGACTTCATGTTATTTGAATGCGCAACTCCTCACCATGGACTCCATATGCAATACCCTGCCCAAAGGACAGATAATTTTTTTTAATTAATGGGTCTAAAGACAATTGATATAATAGTGGGCTAAGGGGGCACCACGGCAAACCCCCAATAACAACTCGACACTTTGAGAGACCTGGTTTCTAATTATGGGCCTAACCATAGCTGAAGAATATAGTAATTGTACCCATTTTATAAATTTTTTTCAGAACTCCGTATTGTTCTAGGGAATAAAAAAGAAAGGGGTGAAAAGCCCTATCAAATGCTTTTGTCTAGTCCACTGAGATAATATAATGATTAAGTTGTTTCTCTTCAGAAAATTCAATTATATCTCTTAGTATAGTCAAAGCTTTGGTGAATCTTTCTGCCACGAATACCACAAAATTGAACGGGAGATATGACCAGTTGTGCTAGACGTTTAAGTACATTATTAAGGACTTGTGTGAAAATTTTAAAGTCAGAATTAAAAATGGATATAGGTCTCCAATTCTGAATTAATCTTTTATCACCAGTTTTATATATAAAAAACTACTAAGCCTTCTGAAAAGGCAGGGGAAATAACATTGTGGGTAAGAAAGTAGTTAAAAACTTCTAAGCAAAAGCTTTATTCATTTGTATAAGCTTTACAAAATTTGTATGGGATCCCATCAGGGCCAGGGGATGCTCCTAATTTAAGTTTTTTTTATCACTATTAGGATTTCTGTAGACAGAATAGGTGTGATTAAAGACTCAGACACCTCAGGGAAACAAGGTATCTGTAGGGGTTGGAAATCTTGAACTGTAGGAGCCTGGGAAATCATTTGCTGTGAATGAAAATGTGACAACACTATTCTTTCTATTTCTGGTACAGAGGTAACAATGTTACCTTTCTCATCAAGTAACTCATTTATGGTAGTTTTTGCTTTCTTGGCTTTACAGGCTTCGTAAGGGTCTCCCACCGGGTTTTCTGGGTACTGTATTGCAACATAGCCCTTACTGTCAGGGCTCGTTCATATTGATAAGCTTTCATATCTGTTTCTGCTTTGTCTATCTGAGCTGAAAAATCTTGTCTAAATGTTGAGGCTACCAAATGTAAGTATTGTAATTGTTTTCTAAGTTTTAAATATGTAAAACATCTATTTGTTTTGGTTTTTTCCCCATACTTTTGAAACCATTTTTTTATCTCCAGTTTTGAATCCTCCCACCATTCTCCTTTATCTGGATATAAAAAGCTAACTGTAGTTCTTGCCCATAAGAGTTGATGTAGTTGTTTCTGGATAGGTGGCTCCTGTAAAGCTGCAACATTAATTTTCCATCTATTGTAACAGGGTTTCATATGCGTGGTTTCTTGAAAACTGATTGACAAAACACAGTGATCCGAAAATTCCATAGGATACACCATCAGTTGGGGAATAGGAAGAGAATCTGAAATGAAAAAATAATCTATATTGGAAAAATGTTTCCCTCTAGAATAGGTAAAATGGGGATATGAGTTTGAGAGAGGCCTACATTCTCTCAAATCCGCTGTACAGCTTCGAAATGCATTTGAGTCACAATAGATTTTTTTTCCAGTTGATATGGAGGGGTGTTTAAGGTCACAGTTAATACCCCCCCCCCCCAAAAAAACAAAATTACTGGTTTTAAGGTAACCAAATAGGGTTGCAGTGTAAGAAACATGTCCACCCTATCAGCCTTAGATTGAGCATCATAAAAGTTAATGAGACAATATTCTGTAGGTCCCAGAAAACTAAATATAATTAATAACCTCCCTGGAATTGCACCAATTAATTTAGATACTGAAAAAGCAAAGGAAGAGAACACTATACCCAGGTCATTGGCCCTGTCAGGGCCAAATGACCAAAAGTATGAACTGCAAGTCCATTCTGCTCTAAAAGCCAGCTCTTGGTTGGAAGTATACATCCAAGTCTCTTGGAAAAAACAAAGAGTGAGTTCAGCAAAAAAAAAAACATGTTGAAAAATGGTGTGCCATTTAATAGGCTATGGACATTCACAGAGACCACTTTACAAACCTGCATTCTAACTCAAAAATTATCTTTTTCCGTTTTTTTTCTTTGTTTTATATCCCTCCGAGCCCTCAACTTTCTCAGGATCCCCTGTATCCGAGTGTTGAGGTAGGACCTCCTCTTGGCCACTATCCCCATCTCCCCATTTGACTAGGGTGGAGAAATAATTTTTTGTTTCCACAGTTTTACTAGGTTTTGGAGGATTAGTACTTCTAGTGAACCTGCGAAGAGTCTGCGTGGGTGTACTATCTACCACAAGTGCTACATATGTTTTTTCCCCCTCTGGCCTATCTACATAAGACTGGTAGAAGAGCAGCAGGAAGAGTAACATCCTGGTTTGGGCCTGGATGGCTATCCCCACATTCTGGTGGATCCTCAGAAAATGAAAATTACGTACCTACCATAATTGTTGATCTTTCTGTGTATCTTCACCATTCATCACTATTTGGGTACTATGCCGTAGCTAGGACCCTTTTTTTCCCCCCCATGGGCGGAGCCGATGCAGGGCCGGCGCCACCCTCGAGGACGACGGTCCACGTGGCGCTAGAGGGTTGGCAGTTAGCCATCGTTGACTCCGCCCTAGCCCCAGTTCTGACACGCCAGAGAGTGGACGGAAGGGAGGGTGGGTTGAGGCAAGTGAGCCTAAGGGATAGATAAAAGGAAAAGAAGAATAAAAAAAAAAGGAGAAATAAATGACTAAGGTGACAGAAGAAGGAGACTTAAAAAAGGAAATTGGGGAGAGGGGGCCCCAATCTCTGGAAGGAGAGGAAAGAGAAGGAAAAAGGAGGAAAGATAAAGGGGGGGGGGAGAGAGTAGCACACCCTCAGAAACGGAGTTGCACTTTATCCTTTTCAAGAGATAAAGTCCAGACGTGGACATAAGTTCAGCTGCAAGACATGACTTGAAGGCAGCCTAGGTCTTAAGACCAACCAACTAGGGAGTGCAGACTGAGGGTGTGTCTCAACTCTCCCCCCTCCCTCCCAAATAAGGGGGGAAAAAATGTTTAACAGTCGAAGGCTTAGAGGAGAAAGATGCGGGCTCGAATTTTGAGCTCACAAACAATAAGAAAATGTTGAAAAGGGGGGGGAGAGAAAAGAGGACCCCCCTACTCCGCGACTTCCTAGATAAGGGAGAAAAGAAAGGGGAGACTCCCTCCAATCTCTAAAAGCCCTCAAAGAATTCACCAGAGTGTCTCCACAGTCCCCTCCCACCTACACGCAAGGGAGAGGAGAACAAGGAAAGGAAAGACACACAGGGGAGGGGTGGAGTCCAGAGACTGAGGCCCCAGGGGGAAGGAGGGTTGGATTTAGTGATGAATGGTGAAGATACACAGAAAGATCAACAATTATGGTAGGTACGTAATTTTCATATCTTATCTGTGTCAATCTTCACCATTCATCACTATTTGGGTGAGTACCGAGCCCCCCCCGAGAGGGGGGTGCCCTGAAGCACCCTGAGGGACTAAGCCCTTAGTCAGCAGTCGGTGAGACATTGCAGGAGAGAACCCTTACAGGCCTGGAGAGGTCCGAGACTGGTCTGGGTGAGACAGGGATCCCCCAGTGGGGGAAGGAAGGTGCCCTGAGAGCCGCCATCTCACCCATCAGGAGAAGAGATGGGTTCACCGGTAGATGGAGTAAATGACCCTACGCTGGGCCAGGGGCGACAATTGGGATAGGTGAAGCCATGCCGTCCGCCGAAGGCAGCTCGCTGTCCCTACCACTCTGGAAGCTACCTCATTGGCATCGTAAGATGCCCTTGCTTGGTGCTTTGTTAGCTCCAGGTCCTGCACAGAGAGGGCAATGGCTTGCCTGGTTTCCTCCAAATCCGCTATCGAGGCTAGGAGATGTCCTAGCCTGGACCATAAGAACCTGTCATAGGCTGCATAGTGGGCCTGATGTGATGAAATTGACAGAGATCCATGCCGAGTAGAACACTCGCCTCCCCAAGAAGTCGATATCCGCAGAGTCCGAATCTGGAGGGCAGTCACGGTAAGGGGCGCGAGGCCCTGAGGGGGTGTCCAGGGAGGTCAATCCCAAAGGGGGATGTAGCAGAGAACCTGGAGACCCGGGGGAGCACAATACCGCTGGCGTAGGTCCCTTGGGGCTGGCACTGCGGAAAAGGGACGTAGCCAGAGCCAATGTAACGCCTCCTGAAAAGGAATAGGCCAGGTGGGCCGCACTGTATTTGCCCAAAAAGGTGTGCGTCACATGCTCGGCACTGCTGATTGGGACCGGGGTCAGGTGAATCTCGTCCACAAACCTCACAAGGAAGCGCTGCTATGAGGACAGATCAGACGCTGGGGAGATGTGGACCGAAGGTTCCTCTCCCTCAGTAGAGGGAGAAGAGGAGGAAGATGAGCTCCCAGGTTCAGGATCCGGCTGCACGGGAGCATGGTGAAACACCAGCTGGTCCAGAGCATAGAGGTAGGTGGGAAAATGTGCAGCCGAACCTCTGAACTGTTCCTAGGTAAGAGGCTCACGAGCACCGGGAATACCTGGGACTACCAGCGATGGAGACAGAGGCTCAGGGTACAGGTTCCTGGCAACAGGAGAACGGTCTCTGTCAGGGCAGGGAGGCCAACAGGAAACCCTTCGCAAGGAGGGGGAACCAAAGGCCGTTGCAGCTAACAGCCGTTCAACCGGGTCGGAATGGTCAGAGCTGTGCCCAAAAGAAGAAATCCCCCTGTGAGGTGACCGGGACCGTGCGTGTCCAGAAGGACGGCCCCTGACCTCGGAAGTAAAAGTCCCCCTCTGGGACTCCTCTAGGGAAATGCGAGGGCCTGTGCTTCGGCTCCTACTAGAACCCGGCTGGGCTCTAGAAAGGGCTCGCTGTGCCACACCGCTACCGCTCAACCCTTCGGAGTCAGAGAGGGACCTCTTCCTCTTAGCCACCAACCTAGGCAGCTGGCACCTCCGAGCAGTCCACCCAGGGGACCGTACCCTCCCCCTCCTGATGCGCCTCAGGCTGCCCCAAACTTGGGCTGTCCAAACACACCAAGGAATGGGGGGGGTACCCCAACTGAAGAAACAGTGTGACCTCAGGCTGCACAGCAGTAGTCACAGGGACCACCACTGGCTGGTCAGACCCCCTGACCCTGAGATCTACTGGCGAGAGCTGAGTCCCAGAGGGAGGCTGAGTGGGGGCTGAGATGGTGGAGACAGAAGGATCCGAAGATTCAGAAGAACCCGGGAGCCAATCTGGATCCGACTCAGAATCCGCCTCCGAAGAGGTAGGTGCTGAGGCCCGATGCCAGATCACCCCCACGGACCCCTCCAGTTCCTGGACCCAGAGGCTGGGCACCCTGGGACTCAATGCTTCCAATGGTCCCAGAAGAAAGCACAGCCCCACGCCCGGTGCCAACACCCACCCCGGCATCGTGAATGACATCGGACTCGGGCGCGATTCCGAGCACAGCTCCGCACTCTCCCCCGGCACAGTAGAGTGGCAAATCCAGTGCAGCACTGCATCCAGCGCAGACACCCACCCCGGCGCCGCGAGCGACACAGAAGACAGGCGTGGCCCCGAATGCAGCACCACACAACACTCCAGTGCCGTGAGTGGCACCGAAGGCAGAATCAACCCCGACCACGATGCCAACCCCATCCCCGGCGCTGAGGACTGGGACAGTGCCGGCTCTCGCTCCAGTGCCGAGACCAGAACCAGGCCCAAAAACCTCCAGACTACCCAACCCAATGCCGCGAACAGCATCAGGGATGACGGCAGTGCCAAGAGCAGGCCTGACGCTGACCGCAGCATCGCACTCAATGCCCATGGCACCGTGAACAGCACTGGGACCAAGAGCAACACTATGAGATGGCGCCGAGGACGGTGCTGGCCCAGTCCCATGGGACCCGGAACGCGACACTGAGGGAGCCTTCGCTACCGAAGTAGCGACTGCCAAAGGGGTACCTCCCGACTGACCCCCAAGGGGCCGGCCTGGGCTCTGCACTGCTGAAGAAACCTGCACGCGGCAAGGCTAGAAGAGGCGGGGCTTCCTCCTCCACGGGCTGTATAGGACCGGAGGGGACCCGAGGCAGGGCCGAGAGTCCTGGCCTTGACCCGGCGACTGCGAATTCGACCTCCGAAAGTCAGTGGCACACGCCCGACCTTCATTGCGCAGTTTTCAATGACACGGCGGTCCACGGAGAAACAAATATCGCAGTTATCCATATCATGTTCGGGGCCGAGGCAGGAGAAGCAACGGTCATGCTGGTCCGTTACGGAGTAAAGGCGGCCACAGGGGCACAGACACATGGGGTCCGCCCCGCCTTCGATGTTTTCTTGCCCGCTGGACGAGACATGATTGGACGAGAAAGAAAACAAATTACAGTACTCTACGCCACTTAATAAAAAGGAAAGATCTTACCAGAATTTTGAGACGGCATTGAGCAGATGAGCAGAACCGAGGCAAATACTAAAAATACTCGATGGACTAGGCCACAAAGCTGCAGTCTCGCACGCGGGATCCTCACTCGACGGCGGGAGAAAAGGAACTGGGGCTAGGGTAGAGTTGACGATGGCCAACTGCCAACCCTCAAGCGCCACGTGGAACGTCGGCCTCGATGGTGGCGCCATCCCTGCGTCGGCTCCGCCCATGGAAAAACCAAAAATTCTCCCGCAGGGTCCTAGCTCCGGCATAGTACCCAAATAGTGATGAATGGTGAAGATTGACACAGATAACAGCTTGGGGGTGGGAGGGGTCTTGAGGGATATCAGTCTCCTGCATAGGGGGGAAGTTAGCAGCATCTTGGGCCTGCTGTATCAGCAGATCTGGGCTGATCACAGAAGCCTTATTTTTTGCAGCCCAGGGGCAATCTGGAACTATATGGCCAACTTCCTCACAGAGTTTGCATTTCGTGTGGTTAGCACATTGCAAGGTAACATGTCCTACCTCCCCACAATTATTACATCTTGGAACATCACAAATGCTAGATAAGTGTGTTCTAGAACCACATTTATAGCATGCCCTGGACTGCCCAGCATAAAAGCAGACCCCCCATCCCGGCCCAGCATGAAAGAGTTGGGTATATGTTCTATACCAGAATCATTTTGTCACAACTTCACCTTATATTTCCATCCCCAGTCCAAAACAGCTCACTATCCGAAATAGCTTCTGGTTCACTCAAAACCTCACATTTTAAAGACAACAAGTAGGTTATGTCCTCTACGTGGACCCCCTCATTCTGAAACATCACTGTAACATTTTCAATTAAAGGTTTTGTTAATGGAATAACCAAAAAGGGGGTCCACGTAGGGGAAAACTTTACCTTATTGTATCGCTCCCAAAATAAGTCCAAAGCATAAGCTGAACGAAAGCTGATGTCATAGTTGTCCTCCCCCAATATGTTGATAAAGGCATAAACATCCCTGGGGGTAAATTTGAGAGTCTCGTTTAACAAGATTTTCCCTACATGACATCTGTCTGGACTGGTGTCTAGCCCGCCTTTATATCTAATACGAACGGCATTACACCAAGGTACAGCTTCTTTTTTTGAGTTCTGGAAAAGTTCAGACAACAGGGGTTTTGAGCTTGGCACCTCATCCAGCTTGGTCGTTCATAGAGAGTCTTGCTGTATAGGGAGTGCAACGGAATCAATCACCTGTGGTGTAACCAGATCTGTAACAGCATTGTCAGAATGATTCTGCTGGAAAGAAATATCAGATACTGGGGTAGGTTTGGGTAAAGTGTCCTGTACAGGGAGACTGACCAAAGTTTTTTCCACTGTAGTGAGAGGTACTGGAGTCTTTATCGGTGGGCGCCATGTAGGAGAAGCCTGAGAAAAGGTGTCCCATGCAGGATCGGGTATCTAACCACCCGATAAATTCTGTTTCCAGCCTGCAGACTGTAGTGCAGCTCCTGGGGACCAGTCAGTGCACAAAGGGTTTTATGCCATTGGGGCTACAAAGAAAATGCTGTTTGTATCTGTGGCCGTAGCCTTTGCTTGGTTTGGGCCTGATGTCAGAGGAGTTCCTGACAGGCTAACAGGCTCAATATTGCGTTAAGCCAGTGTCAGCGCTTCCCTCTGCCCTTTTGAGATGTCTTTCCTCTGGGGCATAGGAGCGCTTCTGGTCGTAAAAGAATAAACTGTTACTCCGTCCTGTTGAGTCGGCCCTGTTTGATAAACAACAGTATCTGCAGGGAGACTAGAGATTCCACCTTGTTTGGGTACAGATGCCTCCCCCTGTAAAGGATTCTGCCCAGGTATTTGAAACAATTGAACATTTTCATCGGCTGCACATGAAATCCCAATCTTCTCCCCCACAGGCTTTGGGGACACAATTTCACTATAAACAGAGTCACTGCCAGCCTTTTTTCAGTAACGGGAAGAAATTACCTGAGGTGATGCACAAATACCGGACTTGTCAGTTACTAGCAAGGGAGCAGCTGCATCATACTGAGTGGGGCCTTGGCTGTCAGTTTGCACAATTGAGTTGCCAGCCTGTTCTTATGCTGTTAGCTGAGAAAGCCGGGTTTGAAAGAAATGCCTTGTCTGAGCAAACTTTTGCTCTTCAGCTGCCAGTAAAGATAGTTATTCCGTTTTTGACATAGCCAAACCTTCAATCTGTGTATTTTATGAGTCCATATGAGATATTTCAGAAGCCTTTTGTGTTTTAGAAACATTCTCCGTGGAAATAAAGATCTCTTCTTCAAAAAAAAAAGTCAAAATTCACTTCTAATGCTTCTTCTGTAACCTCGACCTCTTGGTAATTGAGGATAGGGAAGAGGCAGTCTCCCCTACCTCTAGACTTCCATCTCCTCCAGTGAATCAGGCCCTGAAATCAGGCCTCCTCCTTGCAGCACAACCTGCTCCCCTGCCACATCATCGCTTCCTCCTCCTCCTCATAGGTTCATAGGAGAGTTACTAGGTCGAGGGACTAGCCCATTATAATCTCGCCACCTACCATTGGTGGAATTCAAATTTGGAGTCATCCATATAAGTATCCAGATTTTGTTTAAACAAAATTAAATTGGTACTGTGGACAACCTCAAATGGAAAAGAGTTCCATATTGGAATAACTCTCTGGGTAAAATAGTTGTTTCTTTTATTGGTCTTATTAGTGATAGCCTTTAATTTAAGGTCATGAGATCTGGTTAAACACACCGAACGGTGCCATTCCAAACACAAGGTCTCAAAAAGCATAATATCTTGAGTAGCCTTAAATACTAAACATAAATCACCTCTCAAAGATCCATAGTCAAGTGAGTGGAGGTTTAACTTTTTGAATCTATCTTTATATGAAAGACAGCTTATATTCTTAACATGTTTAGTAAATCTTCCTTGTACATTTTCCCTAGATTGATTGTCTTTTATTAATGTGGGGGAGCAAAAAGATGAACAATAGACAAAATTAGTTCTCACTATGCTGTGGTATAGTGGAAGTAATACCTCTGGCTCTCTACTTTTTATGTTCTTCAAAATACAGTTAAAAAACTACTTTTTTTCACTACATGATTAGTATGTTCAGAAAATTTCAGATCATTGGTGATAAAGATACCCAGATCCTTCTCTGAACTGACTACGTTCAAAAAAGTATTAATGAGATAAGTAAAGCAGCAGTTATTTTTTCCAAAATGCATGCAATCCTACTGAGTCTGGCAGCAAACTGGGTCCCTCCATCCTGTCCACAGGAAGTGACAGCACCCCTGCAGGCAGAGTAGGGGAATTTCCCTGGTGCCCTGGCCAAATTTCCCTCCATTCACAAAAATACCACTAACAGCTTAATCTGGCTCAAAGTCAGTTGGCATTCATCTGTATACCCTTCCCCCGGGTCGTGCCTGTAAATAGGCAGAATTTGTCTAGTGCACTTGCCTAGTCAACAAAAACTAAAATAAAAAAAGAAATAAAACCTGTTGGAGCTCAGAACAGTCAGACTGGCACTGTCAGCTTTCGCTCTTCAGCTCCGGGGTTTTAATGGTTCAAGTCCAGACAGACAATACCACGACCATGTACTACCTCAACAAACAGGGCGGCACGCACTCCCATCTGCTTTGCAGAGAGGTGCTCCGCATCTGGACGCTCGTCAGCCATTTGGAGGCGGATCTCCTAGCCATCCATGTAGCAGGAGCCTCAAACCATCAGGCGGATGCTCTCAGCCACTTAGGCGAGAAATCCCATGAGTGGTCTCTCCATCCAGAGGTAGCTTACAGCCTGTTCTCCCACTGGGGCAAACCGATGGTGGGCCTGTTTGCCTCCAGGGAAAACACCTAGCTGAGGCTGTTTCATGGCCGCCCCCTCAGCAGGGCTCGCTGCAGGGGCGATGCCTTCTTGAGGCCGTGGACCCAGGCCTCCTTTATGCCTTCCCTCCATTTCCCTTGATCCACAAGGTGCTCCTCAAGGTGAGGAGGGACAAGGCGAAGGTGATTCTGGTAGCCCCACATTGACCTCGCCAGTTCTGGTATCTAGCTCTCCTCAGCCTCAGTTACAGGCCCCCAGAGCGGCTTCCAGTACGCCCGGACCCGATCTGTCTCAATCAGGGGAAGGTATACCATCCAGACCTTAAATCCCTGCACTTCACCGCCTGGTACCTGAATGGCTAGAGTTCCAGGCTTTGGGTCTTTCCGAGGATGTCCTCACTGTGGTGGCGGCATCCAGAAACGAATCGACCAGGAAATGTTTCGTCTTCAAATGGAAAAGGTTTTCCATTTGGTGTCAGGGCAATGGCCTGGACCCCGTGTCCTGTCCAGTGGCTAACATTCTCGACTACCTTTGGTCTCTGTCCAAAGGGGGTCTTCGGCCCTCAGGGTGCACCTGGCAGCCATTTCTGCTTACCAGGCGCGGGCCGGTCAGCAGATGTTGGCGCAGGAGACAGTGGTCTGGCGTTTTTCAAAGGCCTGGATCACATATCCCCTCCGGTGCGTGAACCTCCACCTCCGTGGGATCTACTGCTGGTACTGGCAAAGCTGATGGGCAAGCCATTCTAACCAGTGCACAAGTGTGAGCTGTCACACTTGTCGTGGAAGACGGCCTTCCTGGTGGCTATCACGTCTGCCAGAAGGATAGGGGAGCTCCAGGTGCTTTCAGTGGACTCCCCTTATCTGGTCTTCCACAGGGACAACATTGTCCTACGCCCCCACCCAAAATTCCTTCCGAAGGTGGTGTCAGAGTTTCACGTTAATCAGGTGTTAACTCTGCTGGTTTACTACCCTAATTACACCTCAGAGGCTGAGTACAGGCTCCATACTTTGGACCTGAGACGTGCTCTCTCCTACTATAAGGAGAGGACGACGGAAATTCGGGGAGAGGTTTGTCAGCTGTATGTCACCTAGGCTGAAGCCACTTCTGGCAGACCTGCAGCAAAATGGACCATTGCAAGGTGGATTACATCTTGCATAGGTCTGTGCTATGAGTTGATGGGCATGGAGCCTCCAAGAGGGATAAGAGCTCATTCTACCCGCCATACCGCTGCACTGGTGGCTGATTCCAGGAACATCCCTATCCAGGAAATCTGCTGGGTTGCTACCTGGAAGTCAGCAAACACCTTCATTACCCATTACCACATCGACCTTGAGTCATGTTGGGATGCTGGTTTTGGGGCCTCAGTTCTCCAGTCTCTGTTTCCTAAGTAGGGGGTGTGCACCTTGCCTCCTTCCTCCCGGAGAACTGCTATGAGTCTGCCAAAGAGTTTGGATGAACAACATATCCATGATCTTAGAAGAACAGGTTACTCACCTGTAATAGTAGTTATAGGAGTGGTATATGTTGTTCATCCACATGGACCAACCCGACCTCCCCGGCTGCAGACGCACAAACCTGGCTTCCAGCGGGCTAATACCTCATGTCATGGGGTGAAGATGAGGGTTATACCACCTGGGTGGGTGGGAGGAGCCAGTTTGAAGACTTCTGGTGATCCTTAAAGGGGAAAGGGACAGGCCAAAGAGTGTGGATGAACAACATATACCACTCCTAGAATTACCGTTACAGGTGAGTAACCTGTTCTTGTCTACAACACAATGCTAGAAAAACATATAGGAATTATGCAACAGTGTGAAGATACAAGGACCAGGTCAAGGCTAAATAAATAAGGAACTCGAGCGTATGGGTACAAATCAGTGATTAATTCTGGTGTTTTTTTTCACCAACCTTAGTGACCATTGCTTGTGTGAGGTCCATTCCCAAACCAGCCTTCTCTTCGAGACATATATATTTATATACAAAAGAAGCAAACATAATTTTGCTCCTCTAGCATTCCCTACTGAACTACAAAACTGTAGTTGACAAGATTTTTATCTAGCCAAGTCAGTGTGCGAATCTTATGAATCCTTTCAAAGGAATGTACTTTTGGCTATAGATAGAGACATGCTCCGTTGGTTAAAGTTCACTCGAAGAAAAAATCGTGCCCATGGTTTACGGCCAACCTGAAGGCCGCTTTACTTGATAGGGATATTTCTTTAGAAAAAAAAAAGCACGTAAAACCATGCTCTCTATCGACTGGTTGACTTTCACAATGGCTAGGAACACTTGTGCTAAACTTGTCAGATCTGAAAAAGTTAAGTATTTTCAGCACAAGCTGGACTCATCGTCTAAGTGTGCTTCTAAGTTTTGGAAGACCATTAAGGATATAGGAGGGCATGAACTGGCAAATTCCCTCCTGGCAAAAATCTTCTCTGGTGGCTCCACATTCACTGACAGACAATCCCAGATCTGCTTAACAACCATTTTGCCACCACTGGGCTTGCCTTTGGCTCCTCACCCGCCTATAATCTCCGCACACAACTTTGTAGTCAGGATACTGTTAGACCCACTAGCATTACCTCTATCCCTGACGTGGCCTTCTCCTTTAGCCCTGTGTCACTGGAACAAGTGGAAGATCTACTGCTAGCCCTGGATACCAGGAAAAGTGTGGGTGCTGATCTCATCAACCCGTTTTCTGAAACTCGCCTCCCATGTATTATCAGCACCTATCACCCACCTCTTTAATCTATCTCTTCCCCAAGGAGACCTCCCTCCCATTTGGAAAACTGCCCAGGTTATTTCCCTACTCAAATCTGGTGACCCAAGTGATCTAAACAATTACAGACCAATATCTCTACTTCCCATCCTCTCTAAACTGCTTGAGAAAGTGGTTAACATGCAGCTTAGGAACTACCTGGACTCCACCAATCTGCTTAACCCTGTGCAGTCAGGATTCAGAGCTTGTCACAGTACAATATCCGCACTCACAAAGGTAACGAACGACTGGCAAAACTCTCTGGATGTCAAGAAATAAGTATGTGCCTTGTTTATTGATCTTAGCAAGGCATTCGCTACAGTGGACCATGGCCTGCTGTTGGACACTCTTCAAAGCAATGGCCTAGACTCTTCTGCCTTGAAATGGTTCAATGGTTACCTCTCTGGGAGATTCTGACAGGTTAAAGCCCAAGGGGATCTCTCTCCCCTAAAATTGCTCCAAAGAGGTATGCTGCAAGGGTTCATTTTAGGACCACTGCTCTTTACTCTTTATATTAACAACAGTGACTCTGGAATCAAAGCAGCTGACATTCATCTCTTCGCCGATGACATGGTCATATACATTGCTAGGCCTACCCCACAGCAGGCCTGTATGGACCTACAGGTGGACTTTAATAAGCTGCAGTTAAACTAATTGAGCCAAAAACTACTTCTAAATGCAAATAAAACCCAAAAACGAATGCCATACTTTTCTCACCTTCTGCCATAGGTCAAAAACTTTCCCTACATAGCTTAACTTTGCAGATTCTATCGCTTCTGGGAGAACCTATTGAATATGTGACAACATTTAAATATCTGGGGCTTTGGATAGACCACAAGCTTACATTCCATGACCATTCTGAGGAACTATCAAAGAAGCTAAGGCAGAGACTGGGCCTGTTCTTCCGGATCAAGCATCACCTATCCCACGATGCCAAAAAAGACTGGTCCAAACCACCTTTCTATCCTTATTGGACTATACAGAGTTCCTCTATGGCCAAGGCTCTGCCTCGATACTTTCTAAACTTGACTTGCTCTATCATCGAGCTTTGAGGTTTATCTCTGGTCTACCATGCCTCACCCACCACTGCTCTCTGTATGCTGCAGTAGGCTGCACATCCCTCAATTTCAGAAGGCAAAGAAATGCCGCCTTTTGGACTTTTAGAGCTATCACACTATCAGCTATTCCCTAGTATCTCTCCGAGTGCTTGCTCCTATGCGCTGTAGACAATTACTCCTTGCACACCCTCATTTATCTCCTTATACATTCCTAAAGTTAATTCACATTTAGGTAAAGCATCTATAAGCTATGTACTCCCTCAGCTATGGAACAAATTACAAAAAACTCTGAAGCTAGCTGCCCTGACAACCTTCTCCTCCTTTAAAAAGCTATTCTCCCATTCCTTTATAGAATCCTGTAACCGCCTCTCGGAGGCCAGTGAAATAAGTGTCGACATCCGTCCCCAGGCCTTGTGAGTCCCTGTTTATCACTCCTTCTCCCTATCACCCCTCCTACCCCTTTTCCTGAACTGTTCATGTACATATTGTATAATAATGTATATTGACAATACTCTTTTCCTTAGCCTCTTGCATATTTGCCTGCATAGACCTTGCCTAATACTGTACTATGTTTTATGTCCTCTTCTACATTGTATTCCTTAATTGTACACCCATCTTTTTCCTTTGCATATTGTTTACTTTTATGTGCATTTGTCCAGGTCCACCTTGCAAATAAGCCTGCTCAATGGTGCTTCGCCTGGTAAAATAAAGATTGATTAACAGGTGCATTGACTGTACTCTAGTAAAAAGAAGCCTCCAAGTAAGGAACAGTTTTGTAGCTCAGCGGGGAGCAAGATTATGCCACCTGAATTACAAAAGAGGGGTAGGTGGGAGGGTGAACAATGTCCTGATGGTAAGTGTCGACTTACACAACTCAACCCCTTATCAATGGAGCAAACTCCGTCAGTGCCCCGCACACTGCCTGGAGCTCTTAGCAGGTTGATGTGTAGATAGCCCTCGCAGACTGACCAAAACCTGTGTGCTGTGTAATCCAGCTGATGAGCATCCCACCAAGGATGCATCTGTTGTCAAGGTGAGAGATGTCTCCACTCAGATGAACGGGGATGCCCTTTAAAAAGTTTGAGGGAGGAGGGGGGCACTACCACTCTGTGTCCCACACTGACTGGGTCACCCAAACTGGATGGTTCTAACTGTCATGGTACTGGGTGCACTGGCAACCCAATTCCCACTGGAAGGGGGGCATATGCTAGTGGGCCAACATACGAACAAGCCAGTAGAAGAAGGCCACCTGATCTATCAAGTCTGCTCGTACTGCAGGGTCCACAGCTTGAGCTAATGTCCCTGTCCTCCCTCCCCACTCCTCCCATCCTCCCTACCCATGATTCTTATCTTCCCCCATGCCTATCCCAGTCTCTCTTAAAGCTGCTCACTGTCTTTAATGAGATGACCTCTTCCAGCAGCGCATTCCAAGTGTCCACCACCCCTTCTGTAAAGTGCTTCCTGACATCCCTCCTAAACCTCCCACCCTCCAGCTTAAGACTGTGCCTCCTCGTGATATGGTTGCCACTCGGCTTAAAGAGACTTTCCTTATCAACATTATTTATCCCTTTCAAGTACTTGAATGGCCCAATCATGTTCTCTCTCTCTCTCTCCTGTCTTCCAGGGAGTACATGTTCAGTGCCCTCAACCTCTCCTCATATGCCTTGCCCTGCTGACCATCTATCATCTTTGTAGCCCTTCTCTGTACCTTCTCCAACAGGTTAATGTCCTTTTTGAGGTGTGGGCACCAGTACTGAACTCCATACTCTAGATGTGGCCTTACCAGTGACCTGTACAGGGGCAGTATAACCTTCTCTGTCCTACTACTGATCCCCCCTAGCTATGCATCCCAGCATCTTGTTTGCCTTTGCTGCTGCTTTCTTGCACTGCGTGGAGTGTTTCAGGTCACTAGTGATCATCACTCCCAGGTCCTTCTCCTCCTCTGATGTAGCTACTCGGACTTCACCCAGGTAATACTCTGTCCTGGGATTCTTGGCTCCAATATGCATAACTTTGCATTTCTTGGCATTAAAGCCAAGCTGCCAGATCCTGGACCACCTCCCCAGATTTTTCAGATCTTCCTGTAGGTCCCGTATCCCTTCAGCTGCGTCTACTCTCCCACAGAGCTTGTTGCCATCTGTGAAAAGGGATATTTTGCCTTTAATGCCATCCCCAATGTCACTGAAGACACTGAACAACACTGGCCCCAGCACGGAGCCTGTGGGACCCCACTGGTTACATCTCTGGTGACAAATAACTCTCCCCCCACCACCACCCTCTGGGTTCTGTTCTTTAGCCAGTTTTCCACCCATCTGGCCATCTTCTCCCCAACTCTGAGATCCACCAACTTCCTGGTCAACCTTCTGTGGGGCACATAGTCAAAGGCCTTACTGAAATCAAGATAGAGGATGTCTACTGTCTTAGTGACACAGTCAAAGAAGTCAATGAGATTTGTTTGACACGATCCCCCCATGAACCCATGGTGCCTCTCATCCTGGAGACCATGCTCCTCTAGATATGCCACCAACCTTTCCTTTAGTATGGTCTCCATGAGCTTCCCCACAATGGAGGTCAGACTTACTGGTCTGTAATTCCCTGGATCATTTTTGGGACCACTTTTGTGAAGGGGCACTACATATGCTGTTCTCCAGTCCTGTGGTACCATGCCTGACTCTAGTGAACTATTAAATAGGTCTGCTAGTGGCCCTGCCAGTTCCTCAGCCAGTTCCTTTGGTACCCTTGGATGTACTCTGTCCGGGCCTGGTGATTTGTCCACTTTCAATGCCAGCAGACCCTCCCTCACTCTATCCTCCTCTATCACTATGTCTGTGTTTCCCTCCCCCATTCTCTTTTCCCTCCTGAAGGCACTCGTCCATCTTTTTCCATGGTGAAGACAGAAAGTACAGTTACGTAAGAAGTTACCGTAACAGTAGATCTTCGAGAACAGCTCTTGCAGCAGGTTACACCATTAGGACTGAAGCCAGCAGGCGCCAGGACCCCATGGAAAAATTCTAGCTAGCAGTATCCAGCAGGGGACTGCCCCCTGACGTCGGCCCCTCCCCGACGTCAGGCATCACATAAAAGGGCGCGGTCCCCTAGCATCCCCAGTTTTCCCACTGGAGACTCCCAGCCCAAGAATGACATCTGAAGGGGAGACCTAGGATCCGCTTCCAAAGGAAGGTTTGCAGAACGCATCGAAAGACACTGTAGCCTAGAAACTAGGTCAGAAGACTCAAACTCCAGAGGGGAAGGTGGGAGGGAATCTACCTGCTGCAAGAGCTGTTCTCTAAGATGTACTGTTATGGTAAGTTCTTACGTAACTGTACTATCTTATTCCGAGAAACAGCTCTTGCAGTAGGTCACGCCATTAGGACTGATTCCCAAGCAGTAAGGGACCAAGTAGTTATCGGGAGGCGGATAGAAGGAATGCTCCAAGCTTCAGGACAAAAGTCCCTGAAGGACCACCAAGCCGAAACCAGCTCTGCGCCTAGAGGCAATATCCAAACTGTAGTGCCTGATGAATGTGTGTACAGTGCTCCAGGTTGCTGCTGCACAGATTGCTGAAGTGGAGACATTTTTAAGTGCAGCGAATGAGGTAGCCACCCCCCCTAGCAGAATGACCCTTCACCGGTCCCGGTAAGGGTTTATTGCGCTTCTGATAACAAAACATAATGCACTTTACCAGCCATCTAGAAAGCGACGGTTTAGAAACAGGAGCACCGATCATCCTCTGTGCATAAGAAACAGAGCTGGTCCGATGTACGATGGGCTTTGGTTCTGGTCAGATAATATCTGAGGTACCTATGCATATCTAAAGTGTGCAACAGGGCTTCCCCCGTTACCGTGATTCGGGTAATACACCGGTAGGTCTATATCCTGGTTGAGTGTGACAGCAGAGACCATCTTGGGAAGGAACTTAGGATTTGTTCTTAAGGATACCCTGTCCTTGTGAAAAACCAAATAAGGATCCTTGCACATGAGTGCATGAAGCTCAGAAACTCTTCTGGCAGAAGTAACAGCAACTATAAGGAACATCTTCCAAGTGAGTAGATGCAGCTCGCAATCTGCGACTGGTTCAAAAGGAGGCAGCGTAAGCTGCTCTAGAACAAAAAAGAAGATCCCAAGGTGGAACCGGGTCTTTGATGGGAGGTCTCAAGTGCAGGATGCCACGCAAAAAGTCGCGAGAAGCCTCTAGTTGAGCTAGAGACCTGTGACCTATCAGAGAATGGTACACTGAAATAGCGCATAGATGGAGCTTAATGGAGGAATAGGCAAATCCTGCCTCGCAGAGGGATAGGAGGTAGTTTAAAACAGACCTTACAGAACACTCCAAAGGGGTCAATGCTTGAGCCTGAGCCCAAATACAAAATCTACGCCACTTCATGGCATAAGTAGCGTGAGTAGAGGGTTTTCTGGCTGCCACCAGAACGTCCGCAACTTTATGAGAGACCTCGTATCTCAGGACTGCTATGTCCTTAGGAGCCAGGCATGCAGGTTCCGAGACCAAAGATCCGGATGGACCAAGGAGCCTGTCTCCTGGGATAGAAGGTGACGGCAAAATGGCAAAGGCACCGGAGGTTCCTGGGCCAGCTGATGTAAGACAGGGAACCAAATCTGCCTGGGTTAAAAGGGTGCTACTAGAATAAGGCACGCTTGCTCTTGACGGAGCTTCAATAGAACCCTCTGGATCAAAGCAAAGGGTGGGAAAGCGTAGAGGAACCTGCCTGTCCAAGAGAGGGACAACGCGTCTCGCCAGAAAACACCAGGCCCTGGATCTAGCGAGAAGAAATTGGACAGTTTTGCGTTGAATGGGGATGCGAAGAGGTCTAATTCTGGTGTCATCCATCTGTGGAACAGGTCCTCTGTGACTTCCTGAAACAATTCCCATTCGTGGACTCTCGCCTGTGATCGGCTTAGGCTGTCCGCGATGGTGTTGTCCATACTGGGAACATGTACTGCAATAATGTGTGCGCCGTGCTGCAATACCCAATCCCAAACCCTCTGAGCCTCCCTGCAAAGGGGGTAGGAATGAGTGCCTCCTTGTTTGTTAAGATAGTACATCACCGCGGTATTGTCTGTTTGAACCAGAAGAGTACCCGGTGAAATCTCCGTCTGGAACGCTTGTAGGGCAGATAGGACGGCTCTCATCGCCAGAATATTTATGTGAAGATGGGACTCCAGAGATGTCCAGGAGCCTTGAATCCTAAACCCGTTGAGGTGAGCTCCCCATCCGGACCCAGAGGCGTCCGTGGACAGAGTCGCTGAAGGAGGTGGCGCAGTGAAGGGGATTCCCGTTGAGAGGTGTTCTTGGACGAGCCACCAATGCCAGTCTCGGATGACTGCATTCGTGATCCGGACTGGACGCTGCAGATGATCCTGCTTTTGGTCCCATTGTGCTCTCAGCATCCACTGGGTAATCCACATACGAAGTCAAGCTAGGGGAACCATCGCAATGGCAGCCGCCATATGTCCAAGCAGGCAAAGGACGGTGCGGGCTGGTACTGTCTTCTTTTCCCTTATGAGGGATCTGATGCGTTCCGCCCTGTCCTGGGGAAGGAATGTGCTTCCCTGAATTGTGTCCAGAACCGCTTCTATAAAGTGCAAGTTCTGAGACGGAACAAGGCATGACTTCTCCTGATTTATGGTGATGCCCAGCGATACGAAGAGAGAACAGGTATCCTGTATTGCGGACATCAGGGCCTCTCGTGATGGTGCCATGAGGAGCCAATTGTCTAGGTACAGAAACACATAGTGGCCCCCCTCTCCTGAAAGCTGCTGCCACGACTGCCATACACTTCGTGAACACCCAAGGTGCCGAAGACAGTCCGAAGGGGAGTGCTCGAAACTGGCAGTGGCATCCCAGAAACTCCAAGCGCAGAAATCTGCGGTGCGCTCGAGCGATCGGGAGATGTAGGTAAGTGTCCTGCATATCCAGCGATGCCAGCCATGCGACCTTTTTGAGCAAAGGAATGAGACCCGGCAGGGTCACCATGCGGAAATGCTTGTACAGCACGAAGTTGTTGAGATCGCTGAGATCCAAAACCGAGCGCAAATCCCCCGATTTCTTTGGAACTAAGAAGAAGTGGGAATAGTAACCGTTTCCTCTCTGGTTCAGTGGAACATGTTTTATGGCCTCCTTGTGTAGGAGGGCCAAGATCTCTTGCTGAATAAGTACAGCATGCTGACCCAAGTAAAGGGAGAGCAGGGGAGGTCTGAATGGTGGGTGATCGAGGAACTCTATAGAGTGACCTCGTTGGACCAACTGTAACACCCACCGGTCGGAGGTGATCCTCTGCCATCCTCAAAGGTGATGAGAGATGCAACCCCCGACATTCTCGACCCTTTGATCCAGAGGAGGGTTGGGGGCCGGGAAGGAGTCATGCTGTCATGGTGTTGGCCCCCGCGGGCTGGGCTGCTTTTGAATGCTTCGGGCCCCGGCCCAAGGGTAACCTGGCTTGATTCTTATGGCCAAAGTTGCCCCTGGGTTGCTGGCCAGAACGTGTCTGTTGTCTTTGCTGGCGGCCGTGAAAACGATTCTGGTTCCTACAAAAGTAACCAGATTTTGATCTGTACATGGCTTGTACAGTCCTGACTGCCTTCCCAGCGTCCTGCAATTTGGTGACGACGCTCTCGGACTCTTCACCAAAGAGGACCGCTCCATTATAAGGGACATCCGGGGTAAATCTGGAGACCCTCAGCCACGAGTGTCTCTGGAGACAAACGCCTGTAGCTGCTCCCCTGGCTACCAAGTCCTCTGAGTCGTAAGCTGCTCGGAGAACCTGGGTTCCCATGTCAGACCCAGTTTGGAGGAGGTTTAGCAGCTCCTCCTCCTTTTCGCCATCCAGTAAATCTTTAAGAAGGTCTTGGTCCTGATCCCAGAGGGCGTTCTGAAATTGCGCCATGTGCTTCAGATAGTTCAAAGACCTAATAGAGCATGTAGCAGCCGCATACACACGTCTTCCCATGGAATCTAACTGCTTAGATTCCTGGTCCGGAGGCTGGGTGCTCAAATGTTGAGGCCGCTGGGACCTGTCATGACATGCAGTAATGACCAGGGAGTTGGCCAGGGGTTGTTGCGACAAATACTGGTCCTCTGTAGAAGCCCTGTAAAGACAGTCATTCTTCTTTGGAACAGCCGGTGTGGAATGCGGACACTTCCAATCTGCCTTGGTGACACCCGTAAAGGTGTCCACCAAAGGTGGGACCACCACAGGCTTCAGGTCGTTCTGCCTGAGGTAACGGGCAAGGCATTGTCTCTCAGGGTCTAGCGCTTCAGTCTCCCATCCCATATTGTCCTCCTGGATGTGCCTCATGATTTCCGAAAAGGAGGGATCATCCAGAGGTGACCTTGGAAGGTCCCGTGGGTCTGGCGATGGGGGACTGAAGATGTTGGATGTATCTGGTCTGGAGTCATCTCCCGATGATCGACGTCTGTCCCTGGGTCGCTTCGGGCTCGGGGACCCTGAGGGAGAGTGCGATGGGTGCTTCCTGTCTCTCGATCGGCCCCGAGGAGGCAGAGTTGGCTCCTTGGGGGTCGGGGGTCTGTCACCTTCGGTGCCCCTAGGAGGAGGTGGAGGTGGTGGAGGAGGCTAAGGCTTAGGAGGAACCACGTCTTTCTTGATGGTTTCCCACCAGAAGGTAAACAAATCCTTCACCTCCTGGATGTTCATACGTGACGACGGACCCGGTGTCGGTTTGGGCCTGTTGTCGGGTCCCAGGGAAGCACTGGCTCCGGCTCCCTGGGCAAGTTGGCGTCCTCCGTGTCACCCATCTGGTTGTCTGGTGGCATGGTAGCCTCTTTGCATGAGGACCCCTGACATCCAGTGTCGGTGTAGTAGTCGGTCATTTTTCGGGTGCTGGGTCAGATGCCTTCTTAGACTCTATCGTCCGCTTAAGGGATGTCAGCTCGGAAGTAACTTTAGGAGGTTGGGAGACGGACCCGAAGTTCGTGTCCCGGCATCGGTCAGATGCACCTCGGCATTTGGAGGAAGACTTTTTGTGCTTGTCAGAAGGAGCAGGCTTAGAGGTATCCGACGCCCGAGAGGTCTTGAGCGGGTGCAGGGAGGCGGAGGAGTCCCCTTAAGACCTTACCTTTACCGGGGGAGGCTGGGAGCGAACCCAGGAAGGAGATCTATCGGACTGGGCAGAGCTGGAGCTGGTCCTGGATTCCGAGGCCCTGCTTGGGGATTTTGCCCTATCCATGTCCCGATGCTCGTCCCAGTGCTTCTCAGATTTATGAGAAGATTCCCCTTTGGAGGAAGGTCTTTTCTCCATCTTTTTAGTTTCTCCTCGAGGAGGATCTCTGAAGGGCCTTTTGGCGGCGGATCCGGGTCCTGCTATTAAACTGTTGGCAAACTGAGCAGGCCTGGGTGTCAAGCTCTGGGCCCAGACACCTGACACAGGCAGAATGATAGTCTGCAGAGGGGATCTGCTTGCTGCAGGTGCACTTAGAGGGACGTCCATCGGGAGAAGGAGTAGAAGCAGCAGACATGGAGTAAAGTTTTACTTAAATTGAAGATTTCACGCGTCGTAAGAGTAGAGCAGGCTTCCATGAGGCAGATGCTGGCGAGTCAATGGTGGGAAAGGAACTGGGGATGCTGGGGGAACGTCCCCTTTTATGTGATGCCTGACGTCGGGGAGGGGCCGACGTCGGGGGCGGTCCCCCGCTGGATACTGCTTGCTAGAATTTTTCCGTGGGGTCCTGGTCGCCTGCTGGCTTCAGTCCTAATGGTGTAACCTGCTGCAAGAGCTGTTTCTCGAAGTAAGATCAGAAGTATTCATTTAGTATCTCTGCTTTTCCTCCATTATCCTCCACCCCTTTCTTACACCTAACAATCCCTTCCTTCTTGTCCCTTTTCTCACTTATATAATGAAAGAAAGACCATAGCTGTTGTAGAGGCCAATAATTCCACAGGTCTGGAAAAAGTCCTGGGCCGGGTGTGACTGCCCAACCCAAACAAGCAAGTGAAGGAGGAAAGTTTGGCTTGACTGTCCAAGGAAACAAATCTTATCCACTAAGATACAATAAAAGGATGCGTTTATTTTATAAAAAATGCAAATAGAAGCTAAGCTTGCAGTGGTACACATTAAAACAAGTAGCACTCCCCAGGAGGCTGGCGTGAACGTTTCACGTTGCTCCAACGCTTTTTCAAAGCCAAAGAACACCTCTCATTACCAAATATTTATGGCCCCCCACAATTAATATGCAAATTGAAAAATAATAAATATTAGTCTTTTAAAAATCTCATTTCACACATATGAAGCATTAATCTGACTGACAATATACACTAACTTCATAGCAGCATATTCAAAACCAAAAACAAGCAACATCCCTAAATAAAGCAACACATCAGGGGTTTCATCTACATTTTTGTTTACAAAGGTGCTAGCTGAAATTGATCATTGAGTCCTGGATACACACTAGCCAGACGTACCATTAGGCCTAAATCATGGAATGTCTGGACAGGCAGATTATCTGCCCTGACACTGCCTGTTATAAGACAGCTGACCAGGTACAAAAAAAATGTTGATGCCCCAGTGCCACAGAAAGGCTGCCACATGCAACATGAACACCGTGAGTGCAGATGACAGGCTGGGGCTGTTGCCCTGAACTGATACAGGGTGCTGTCCCCCTGAAAGCAGAGAACCCCCAATGAGATATATTAGAAGAAAAAAATTACTTACCATAGTAATCTTGTTTCTTCTGAGGTATTCTCCAATATTCATAATTCTTGCAGTCAGCCTTAGAAGTAGAACTGCCCGGAGATAGAACGTTATGCTAATGATGCAACCATCACTGGCTTGTGCCACTTATTCAAATGCTGCCCTTATCAACTGCCTACATTCTAATGCTTCAGATTTCATGGAGAGCCTGCAAGTACAGGCCCAACCAAACTAACTATATAGCAATAGTAATAACAATGCCACTGATCTAATTCAAGAAACCTCCAACTGGAGGAAAAAACAACCCCCCACCCCCACCCCAAATGTCAGAATAACCTGTAGAAGGAGAAAACAATGTCTAGTAGGGGTTCAAAGACAGATTATGCCAGTGTGGCACCCTCACACATAGTTTCAAAGCTTAAAGTGCAGAGGCCACTGGTTCTAGTAGGGGAGGCAGGGTGGGTGAGTTATGAATATTAGAGAATACCTTGGAAGAAACAAGATTACTATGGTACGTAATTTTTTCTTCTCACCCCATGAATTCTCCAATATTCCTAACTTTTGCAGACTAAGAAGCAGTATATTTGGAGGTGGGCACAGAACCTACTTTGGAAATAGACTGCAGTACCAAACCTGGCATCACTCCTGGACTGGGTAACTATAATGCTTCGTAAAGGTGTGCACTGTTCTCCAGGTAGCTGCTTTACAGATTTTCACTAGTGGAACATCCCAGGCAGCTGCTAAGGTAGCAACTGTACCCCTTGTGGAATGTACCCTTAGGCCTGCTGCGAGCTCCTTTCCAGCTTTTGAGTAACAAAACTGGATACACTGAACTATCCAGTGGTTGGCTTCAGCTAAATGGAAGGATTTGCTGTCAAACCTGCTTGCTAACTAAAAAGGCACTTCTTGGGCTCCTGCCTTCTGGTGTTACAAACTTACTCAACTCATCTTGAAGCTCCCAGCATACGTGTAGCTCAGTCAACCAACTCTTCTCTGTCCCTAGATGCTGGACTACACAAGGGCAACAAACATTTGCATATAGAGCACCACTATGGTTTAATGCATTGCCCAGAGATCTCTCTTCCTTACCAAAATTGGGACCATTTAAAGGCACTCTTCATCAGCATCTTACAGCTAACAGTTCCTGTGACCGTTTCAACTGACATGACACTACCTCAGCAGTATTGACACATCCTTGTGTACCTACTTCTCCCCTTTTCTCTGCGAATGACCATTTTCACCCTCACGGCTCTGCCTTATTTCCTGCCTCCTTCCCCGATCCTTTCACCTCACCCCTCTCATCCTCCACCTTCTTTCCACTGTTTATCTTCACTTACCTGAACTTTTGTTCACCCAAATCTAACTATATCTACTTGACAAAGCACCTTGGACTGCCTCCTTTTATTAGGTCATTTTTGATTTCCTACCAATTCAGTTTTAATTTTAGTTGCACTATTAATGTCATATTGTCATTTAAAATACTTTCTTGTTAATATTTTATGTAATACCATTTTGTTGGATGTTTGTCACCCTTCCCACTGACATAGAACCTTTGTAAAAGAGCTGTTATGTGCTCAAAGGTATTGTAATCCGAGAATGAATAAATAAATAAATGGACCTTTTAGATGCTAGGCTTCCTTTTCCCACATCCCCATCAGTCAGAAACAGGTGTTGCCTGTTCTGTCTATGGTCCTTGGTGGCAGTCATGTAGTAGTGGAGAGCTCTTTTGACATCAAGACTGTGGAGTCTACATTCACCTGAACTAGAGTATTAAGTGAAAAAGACTGGTAGGGATATGGATTGGTTCAAATGGAAATCAGAGACCACTTTAGGGAGAAATTTCCTGTTTGTCCGAAGGACTGCTTTATCCCTGTGAAATGAGATGTAGTCCTTTTCAATGCACAAAGCCTGAAGCTCACTAATCCATCCTTCTGGCAGAAGTGATTGCCACTAAGAACAATGTTTTCCAAGTGACATACTGTATTTCAAGTGGGCTGAGACCATGGGCTCAAAAGGGGGACCTATGAGCTGGGCTATGCACACATTCGGGTTCAAGCTGGCACTGGTTTCCTGTGAGGGGGTGGGGGTGCAGATGAGCCACACCTTTGAATAACTTCTTGAAAATAGGGTTAGATGCCATGGAGACACCTTTCCCAGCTGAAATGTAATCGGATACTGAAGCCAGGTAGACTTTATTGGTCTGGCCACAGACATGGGACAGCAGCAGAGAGTACCGTGGCTGCCTGCGCCAGTCTGGTGCTATCAAGATCATTGATGCTGGCTGCGATATGAGTTTGATCAGAACCCTTAAGATTAGAGTGAAAGGATATAGCTGTCTCCCTGACCAATCCAGATTCAGAGCATCCGGTGTATTGTACCCCTGGCTGGTGGTCTACAACAGTACTGTGGCAGGTGGTGATTCTTGTGGGACGCAAAGAAATCTATCTCTGTGGTGCCCCATCTTCTGAAACTACTTCCAGCATACCTGTGTGTTGAGGGCCCATTTGTGATGGGCTTGGTTGATTCCGCTCAGGGCATATGCTAGGGTGTTATCCTTCCCTGGCAGATGAATGGCTTGTAAAGAAACTCGGAGAGTAAGCCAAACTACATATTTTCATAGCCTCTGTGCAGAGAGGGTTGGACCTTGTGTCTCCCTGCTTCTTTATGTACTACATTGTGGTGGTATTGTCTGTTCTGACCCGTACCACCCTGCCCTGCACCAATGGGGTGAAAGCCTGCAGGGCCATAACACTGCTCTTATCTCCAGCAGATTTATGTGCTGGAGTGACTCTGCACGTGACCAAGTACGATGAGTGGTGTGATCCCCCAGGTGGGCACCCCACCCCAGTAGTGATGCATCTGTTGTATCACTGAAGGAGACTCCTGCTGGAAAAGAACCCCTTCCCTTAGGTTGTCTCCCTCTTTCAACCACTAAAGGGCTTGCAGAAACATTTTTGTTACTGGAATCAGCTTTGAGAGGGGGTCTCTCCTTTGGCACCAGTGTGCTCTGAGGTGGAACTGGATGTCTCTCATCTGGAACCTGGACCCCAGTACTATGCTTGCGGTGGCACCCATATGACCCAGTAGTTGAAGAAAGTGCCTTGCAGTTTTTGGCTTGTTGAGAATGAATGAGTCAGTAATCTGCAAGATACTATTTACCCTGACATGAGGCATATAAGCTCTGTCCTCCAGGGTGTTCAATTCTGCTCCTATGAACTACAACACCTATGTTGGTTGAAGGACAGATTTCTTAGGGTTTATCAGGAACCGTAAGGACTCCAAGAGTTCCTGGGTTAGCTGCAGGTGAGCTTTTACCTGCTGTGGTGAGTTTCCTACTACCAACCAGTTGTCCAGGTATGGAAACACTGACACCCAATCTTCTGAGGTATACCACCACCACCACTGCCAGGCACTTTGTGAACACCTTTGGGGTTGAGGTGAGGTCAAAAGGTAGTGCTGAGAACTGGTAATGACCTGATGGGAGTCTGAACCCGAGGTATTTTCTATGAGACTCCCTTATGGGGATGTGGAAATAAGCATCTTTTAGGTCCAGAGATGCCAACCAATCTCCTTTTTAAAGTGTTAGCAGCATCAGTGCCAAGGTTACCATCTTGAACTTTGGTTTTGTCAGGTGCTTGTTCAATAACCTTAGGTCTAGAATAGGGCACCACTCCCCATTTTTCTTTGTTGTAAGAAAGTATCTTGGTGCCGGCCTGGTGGCGCTGAGGTTTGAGGATTGAGGCGCTGGACGCCACACCTCGTGCCATGCCAGCCACCCGGGTTCAAGAGCAAGCCTGGGTCGCTGGGGGTTGGCAGGGGAGGGAAGAGGATCAAGTGTCTGGAGGACAGCTCTCCTCTCCCAGGAGGGACAGGGGTCCCTGCTCAACTGGCCTCTGGCGGAAGCCGGAGTCACAGCAAGTGCTGAAGCACAGAGAAGGGGTGGGGAATGGCAGACATCAGTGGCAATGCCTTGACATCAGGGTGCTAGCCACTCCCCAGAACAGGGGAAAATGCTCTTCAGCTCTGGCGGAGACAGAGCACCAGAGCTTGCCCTCGATTTGCGGTCACCCTCCAGGCACCCGACCAACCGACGCTACCAGAGAAGTTCCGGGTGTTGTGGCCCACCTTGTCCCCACCAGGGGGGCAAACCGTGGCTACACAGGCGATGGAGGATGACCAGATAGGAGCGGACCGTAGAAGGATGACTTGTAGGTGCTCCTCAGGAGACCAGAGCTCAGGGAGAGAGGAGGAATAAACAGAAAAGTAAAAAAAAAAAAAAAAGTATCTTGAATAAAAACCCTTTCCATTTTGCTGTGGAGGAACAGGTTCCACTGCCTTTGACAACAGCAGATTTGTACCTCCCTTTCCAAAAGTTTCCTTTCTGCATTTGAAGCTGGCTTGAAAACTCTTGTTCTTAGAGGAGGGAAGGATTTGAAGCTTAGTGACAAACCCTGACTCACTATTTCCAGGACCCACCTGTCTGTGGTAATGTTTTCAAACCCTGGAAATAGTGAGCCAGTCTGCCCCCTACTGGTAGTGGGGTGGTGGCCTTGGCAAACAAGTCAGGGAGTTTGTTTTGACTGAGGCTGGGCTTGACCAGACTGGGAACCACGCCTGGATCCCCATCTGTCCCTGCCCCTTAAGTACCCTGTCTGCTGGGGGTACTGCTGAAATTGGGGGGGGCGGCCTGGGCCTGGTAAAAAGGCCTGGTGTAGGAAGCTCTACCCCTGCCTCCCCATCCATAAGTCTGAGAGGAAGGAGAAGGTTTCCCTTTGGCCAAATTACTTTTACAGGTGGCTTTATATTCATCTACCTTCATGTAAGCTTCTGTTTTATCCCCAAAAAAGAGAATTATTCTCTACAGGGAAATCCATGGCTTTTGTCTGTGTGAGGTTTGTGGCTCTTAACCATGCAAACCTCCTCAAGGTTATGACATTAGCCATCCATCTGGCAGCAGTGTCATTTGTATCTGCTGCCATCTGGAACTGGTATTTGGCAGCTTCCAGTCTGAACCTGGCAGTTTCAGACAGATCTGCTGAGAGGCCAGACTGGGCCTTCTTGGACATAGCCAGAACAGACTGCCACAGTGACTTCTGGTACTGGGCAGTGTAACCCTGATAGGTTGCCTGCCTGATAGCTAAAGAGGCTGACAGGTAGCCATGCTATCCATTTTCGTGGAATCCTTGTCCGGGGTTGGGGTGGGAAGAAAAGGACACCTTTGCCCTGTCACAGGCTGCTGTTTGCACCACCCCCTGGTGGTCAGTGTGGATAAAGAGAAATTCAGCTCCCTCCCTGTCCAGCTGATATTTTTTATCCAATCTCTTGTCAAGAGGTAGGACAGAATTAGGGGTCTGTAACAGCTTTAAAATATCCTTCTTAAAAAACACTTCACTGGAAGCAGTAGCTTTTTGGTAGGTGTCAGCCCCCTCATTTTAAGATACTCCACCTCTTCCTCATCCTCAATAACCTCACTGGGGGTTATATCCAGGGCATCCACCATCCTTCTCACAAATGAGAAGTGGAATGAGAAGTCCTCTGAGGATCTGGGAGGAGATCCAAACTCTTGTTCAGGGGAAACCTCTGGCTCAATAGGTTCCCCGTCTTCCTGCTCATACTCCCCATAGTCCTCAAAATCCATAGACTCAGAGTGAGGACTGGGCAGAAAATGTTGCTTGCCTAGGCTGGGTTTGGACCGGTGACTGAGGGATAGGAAGTGGTGCCAACCCTTGTAAAGCCTGGATTACCCTAAAAGCTTGGGCAATCACCTCAGGCGAAGGCAATGAAGAGGGCACAGCAGAAGTCCCCAAGGGCCATCCAGCATGGGGCTCAGTGTGCTTTGTTTTTTTTCAATTTCTTTGAAGGAACCGGAGAGTCAGCCAGTTCACCGGTTCTTTTACCGGTGGCCAAGGCACCCATATCAGCGGTGGATTGTAAAGGCTCAGCGGTTTCATCCGCAGGTTTAGAGGATGTCGGCTGGTCAGAGCTTGAGGGACCCTCATGCAACTTTTTTTTGAAGCCTTTCCAGACACTTTTCAACTGTCTTCTGGGGAAAGGGCTTGAAAATTTCACAATCAGCTGAGAAATGCTCTTGGCCAAGACAGACAACACATAAGGTGCGTTTGTCTGCCTTGGCAAAGACTTCTCCACACTTGGTACAATTTTTAGACCCAGGTTCACCAGTTTTCTTCTAAGGTTTGTCTGACATTTTGCAAACCACTAAGAAAACACAAACCGCAAAAAGATGTTTAAATTTAGGCTGTTTTTGCAGTTTGCGGTCGGTTTAGGAACCGACAAAAGTCCCAATAACACCCGGGAACCGAGAAAAAATGAACCGAAGTTATCGGTTGCTTACCCCAAATAGCGGTAACTTTTAGTGAATAAAAAAGTAACACAAACCAGAGTTTTACTTCACAAAACTCCAAAAAACAAACTAAACTAAAACTAACCTAAGGCTTGGTTTCTCTCCAGTTATCCCGAACTGAGAAACGGAAAAAAACAACAAAAAACTCTATCCTAACTAGCGATTTACTAGAAAAACAAGAGATAAAAGCAGCAAATGAAAAACTGAACAAAAAGTACAGTTACGTAAGAACAGGGCCCCGTGTTTTCTGCGGTTGCAGCAGTGGCCGCAGAAATCAGTGCTTGCCACAGCAATCAGGAAAACCAGCCACAGAAATGCTAGGTATGCTATGCATTCGCACAAGGCAACGGCATATGGCATACATGCTCATTAGAAGGGGCAGCAAACTGATGTCATCCCTTACAAAAACGAAAAGCTAGTGGCTGCATGGCATCTTGACTCATGCTGGTTCTTGTTACATAACTCCATCCAGCCAGTAGTGTGGGGGTGGGGGGGACTGATGCAAGAGTAGCACAACTTGATTAGGTCCACATCAGTTATAATTTGCTGCTACGTAGGTGTGGGTAGCTCAGCCATGTTACTTTTTCATTGTGAGGCTGCTCATGGTGTATGTGGAGTCCTTGGAAGATAAATTTGGAAGGAAGAACTGGAAGGTGAGCTGTAGTTAAGAAGTGAGAAGATTCAGTGGTGCCCATAGAGGTGGAATCGATCTCGGTGTTATGGCAAGTATCGGAGGAGGAGCTGATTTGCAGAGACATAGGGCTGACTGAAGACTGAGCAGAGGATTCGATCACCACTGGTGGATATCGATCACAGTTTTGATCTATGGGCCGCAGTTCTGTACCTTCAAGTGTGAGAGTAATTTCTTGGCAGATTTGAACCTGCAGCCTAAATGGTGGCTTTAAGCTCAATTCTTAAGGTGGGCAAACTGCCCAGCTGCAGCAATGTTGGAGACCAGGGTATACTAGAACTGGACTAAGCAGGTATAGAAAAAAATCAGAATGGAGTTTGATTGCTTCTATATGTAAGTGGAATGAGGGTCACTGCCTGAAGAACACCACCACCCCGAGTTGCAAGAATAAAAAAATGCTAACCAAGGTTACCCCAGCTAATAAGAATGACTTGCTTGCATTTTTTAGTGTGTCCCCCAGAGGAAAAATCAGGAGTAAAAACATCCTACAAACACTGCAAGTTACACCTCCTTCACTGTTACAGGAAGACACTCCCAAAACACACAGATCTGCACACAAACTTAACATGTCTGTTGCAAGGCAGTTGGGGGTATTCCTAGTTTTAAATAATAATGTAGAAGAACACTGATCAAAATCAGGAAAAAAAAATGGCTATCAAGTTGGAGTCTCTCTTTATATCTGCTAACTAAATTTAAACCAGAAGAAATCCAAGCAGGTTTTGCATCTGTGTAGTTTTAGCTAACAGTGTGTGTCCTCCTCTGATTACAACCTAGGAGAACAGCAAAGGCCACCAATTTCCAGAACAACAAATGAGCCATCAGATTCAGGGTGGGAGGTAAATTCATTAAAAGAGAACACTGATGCCCATGGCTGTGCCAGGTTTGGGTTATTGTAATATAATATTTGTGATAAGAAGACTACATACTGTTAAATGGCCTGCTGTTCCACTTTCAGTGTGTAGCAGAGTGGTTGCATGAAGGCAGTCAAAGGGTTAAGTAACACTTAATCTCTTTGAAGGTATGCTATTTAATCACAATTTATCGGCCGCAGAATGGCTGCAGAATCAGCAGTTGTTCTGCCGCAGAAAGTATGAAGCCCTGCCGCAGAATGTAGGTCCACTTTGCCACAGTAAACACAAGGCCCTGCATAAGAACTTACCGTATCAATAGATATTTGAGAGAAGCTCTTGCAGCAGGTAACACATGTAGGACTGATGCCACCTGGCGGCAGATCTCGGCAATTCTTTTCTCCAGCAGTACCGACGTGGGACCGCCCACCCGATGTCGGCTCCACCCCTGACGTCACCCAGTATAAAGGCTGGAGGCGGTCCCCACGTGCTCCAGTTCTTGTAGAGCAATGACAGGCCAAAAGCAGACAGCTGTAGATCTAACAAACTCCACAGGAAAAAACAAGGGCAAACAACTAAGCCCACAACTGAAAACATGAAAGTTGGATCAGAGCAGAGACTTCATCCCGGGAAGGAGGAGGGAGAATATACCATGCAAGAGCTCAAGATCTACTGTTACGTAAGTTTCACGTGAATTATTCCTCTTATCATGCGAGGAAGCTCTGCAGCAGGTAACACGTGTAGGACTGATTCTCAAGCAGTATAAAACTAAAGACAACCCTTGGGAGGGGGAAGGAGAGGCAGACACACATCGGGAGAGAGACCTCTCATGATATAAAGCCCTGGAGAACCGCAACGCCAAAACCTGCCAGACACCTGGAAACAATATCCAGGCTGTAGCGCCTGATGAATGTGTGAACAGAGTGCCAAGTGGTGGCAGCACAAATGTCAGCCGCTGATACTCTCTTGAGTGCTGCAAAAGAAGCAGCAACTGCTCTGGTGGAATGCGCCCTGACTGCACCCGGAAGGGATTTCTCACCCATCTCATAACAGAAGGAAATACAGTTGACGTACCAGAGTGAAAGCGTTTGTTTGGTAACCGGGCACCCCAAGGACCTGTCCATAAAAAGACACAAAAAGTTGATCCGATTGCCTGGCCTCCTTAGTTCTGGACAGGTAACAGCGCAAAGCTCTATGCACATCTGAAGTGTGCAGAAGCACCTCACCCCTGTTGGAGTGTTCTGGGTAATAAACCAGAAGCTGAACAGACTAATTAAGAGTAAGTTCCGAGACAACCTTAGGAAGGAATTTTGGATTGGTATGGAGATCCACCCTATCTTTATGAAAAATCAGATATGGTTCTCTACACATCAAAGCATGAAGCTCAGAAATGCATCTAGCAGAGGTGACTGCCACCAAAAGAAACGTCTTCCAGGAGAGGTAATGAAGTTCACATCTCATGGCCGGTTAAAATGGGGGAAGAGTGAGCCTTTCCAGAACAAACAGTAAATCCCAAGGAGGAACAGGATCCCAAACAGGGAGACGGAGATGAAGAATCCCCTTAAGGAAGGTTTTAACTACCTCCAACTGAGCCACTGTCCTGTCATGGACGCAGTGATAATAGGCAGAAACAGCATCCAGGTGTACTTTAATGGGGGAGCAGCTGAGACCTGACTCTGAAAGGGATAACAGGTATCGTAAGATAGAGTTTACTGGACAGACCAGAGGGTCCAATCTCCTGGCTGTGGCCCATAGACAAAAGCATAACCATTTCATGGTGTAAATGGCCCTGGTAGTGGGCTTCCGCACCTCAACCAAGATTTGAGCTACTTCGTCCAATACTCCAAATCTGAGTTTCGCTAGGTCCCGAGGAACCAAGCATGCAGGTGAAGTGAGCGTAAATTGGGATGGACCAAAGCTCCCCGTTGCTGCGAGAATAGCTGACCTGAAAGTGGAAGGGGCCGCGGAGGCTCCACTGTCAGACGCCTGAGCAGTGGGAACCAAATCTGTCTGGGCCACACAGGAGCTATCAGGATCATGTCCACCCTCTCTGACTGGGCAACCCACTGCAAGAGGGGGAAGGGAGGAAAAGTATAAAGAAACCTACCTTTCCAGGATAGGAACAATGCGTCTTGCCAAATAGCTCCAGGCTCAGGACCGATCAAGCAGAAATTGGGCAGTTTTGTGTTGCACTGAGACACAAAAAGGTCCAACTCTGGCATCCCCCATCTGGCGAACACGGTGTCTGCTACCGTCAGTAGCAGGGACCACTCCTGAGTTAATGGTTTGGCTTGGCTGAGTGTCTGCAACCACATTCAGGGAACCTGGAACATGGACTGCCGATAGACTGAGCTGATGCTCCATCACCCAGTCCCACACTCTCATGGCTTCCCAACATAGGGGGTAAGAGTGTGTGTGCCTCCCTGCTTGTTGACGTAGAACACCATGGAGGTATTGTCTGTCTGAACCTGAAGGTGGCTGGGAGGTAGGAATGGACTCAGTGCCTGTACAGAGTACAGGACAGCTCTTAGCTTGAGCACACGGATGTGCAGGTTCTCCTCTAATGGGGACCACAGTCGTTGAGTCCTGTGGATTCCCAGATGAGTCCCCCCATCCTGTCCCAGATGCATCTGCAGTGAGAGTCTGAGTAGGTGTGTCTGGCTGGAAGGGGAGGCCTCTGCAGAGATTCTGAGGGAACCCCCACCAGCGGAGTTCTCAGCGAATTGGTTCTGTGTTCCGGATAGGCAAATTCAAGTCGTCCCTGGTTTGGTCCCACTGGATGCAAAGCATCCACTGAATGGTGCGCATACACAGCTTGGCGAAGGGTACCAAAACTATGGTGCCCGCCATGTGTCCCAGAAGCCGAAGAATGGATCTGGCCGGGACGACAGATGCTGAACAAGTTTGGATTGCTAGTGCCCTGAGGCGCTCTGCTCTGTCAGAAGGTAGGAAGGCCTTCCCCAAGGAGGTATCCAGTAGGGCTCCTATAAATTGTAGACACCAGGAGGGAAGGAGCTGTGACTTTTCCAGGTTCACTGTGATCCCCAGGCACTGACAGAGGGAGTGTGTGTCCAGAATTGTCTCCTAAAGACGAGTCCTGGACAGAGCCAACAGAAGTCAATCGTCCAGATAGGGAAACAGGAAATGTCCGTTTCTGCTCAGTGCCGCTGTGACAATGGCAAGGCATTTTGTGAAGACCCAGGGGGCAGAGGAAAGGTCGAAAGGGAGGACCTTGAATTGGTAGGACTGACCTTTGAACCTGAACCTCAGGAATCTCCAATGATTTCTGCAGATGGGTATGTGCAGATATGCATCCTGCATATCCAGGGAAGCCATTTAATCCCCGACCGAAAAGAAGATTCGGAAGCGAGACCATTAGAAATCTCCGATAGGAGACCCACCGATTGAGATCGCTGAGATCCAGGCTGGGCCTTAAGTCTCCCGACTTCTTGGGACCAGGAAGACGCAGGAGTAAAAACCAGAATCCACCTCTGCTGCCTCCGGGATGCATTCTATAATATCCTTCACTAGGAGAGACTGGATCTCCTCTGTCTAATAGGAGCTCTGTGGTCTCGGGTAGTGGGGGCGGGTCTGTCCGGGGTAAGACTAACTCTGTGGAGTGCCTTAACTCCACGAGGTTGAGGACTCACTGGTCAGAGGTTACTCTCTGTAAGCCTGGGCTTAAAGAGAAAAACAACCTCCCACCGGCTCTCCTGACGACAGGTCTGGAGAAGGGGATCGCTTAGATAGGTTGATGGAGGGGGAGGGAGGGTGGCGACAGAAGGCCTAGCCTGTCTAGAGGAGGTTGAGGCAGCACCTCTGGACCCACCTCTTCAACCAAAGCCTCCCCGCTGTGTGTGAGACTGAACACGGGGCTGCTGAGGCTGATGTCTCCCTCTGCCACGAAAATGGGGCCGGCGAAAACACTCCCATTTCAGGTGGTACATAAACTGCACAGAATGGATGGGCTTTCCGGAGTCCTGCAGTTTAACTATGTCCTTCTCTGTGTCTTCGCCGAAGAGCAAGGAGACTCCGAAAGGGGCATCAAAAAGGGTAGTCTGAACTTCTGGGTCGAACCCTGAGACAGGAATGGCGCTGAAGACAAATTCCAGTAGCAGCCGCCCTCGTTGAGGTGTCCGCAGAGTCATACGCTGCTTGGAGGACGTGAGTACCCACATCTGAGCCCATCTGCAATAGCTCAGCAAGCTCTGCCTTTTGAGGGCAGTAAGGCATGCCTTGCAGGATGTCCAGTCCTTGGTCCCAAAGGGCATTCTGGAACTGGACCATGTGCGTCATAAAACTGAGGCTACATATACTGCAGGTGGCAGACGAGTACACCCTAAAGAATCCAGCTGTTTAGACTTCCTGTCTGGCGGCTGGGTATTTAGGTGCTTCGGCCTCTGCAAATGATCGTATGCAGCTGATATAACCACAGAATCAGCTGTGGGATGTTTGTCTAAATAAGAGTGGTCCTTGGGGGC
The DNA here is from genome assembly GCA_016271365.2 of Neoceratodus forsteri. Classification (NCBI taxonomy): domain Eukaryota; kingdom Metazoa; phylum Chordata; order Ceratodontiformes; family Ceratodontidae; genus Neoceratodus; species Neoceratodus forsteri. The sequence goes on along the minus strand of CM028129.1, from coordinate 1,009,213,232 downwards.
CCAGTACAGACGATTTGCCTTTTTGGGCACTGCAGAGGAAGCATGCTTCCAAGTGGCAAGGGTGACGTCTTGGAAGGTATACACTAATGGGGGGATAACCACCAGCTTGGGGTCCTTCTGATGCAAATACTTTGCCAGATGCAAACGTTCGGGGTCCAGGGCCTCTGTATCCCACTCCATGTTCTCCTGTATGTGCCTCATGACCTCCATAAAGCTGGGGTCATTGGGCGGAGATTTTGGCTGGTCCTCTGCATCACCAGGAAGCGAACCAGGGTCAGAATCAGGGTAGGAAGGTTCTGATTCTCCATAGTCCTCTGAAGAAGAGAAGGAGGAACGTTGTCCCCTCTTCTTATGTCTGGGTCTTCTGGGTGAAGGAGAGCGGGAGGAGGAAGGAGATCTGGTCCTCCTGCGCTTATCTTTGTGCTTCCTGGGGCTAGTGGGGGTTTTATCCCCTTCATTTCCAGATGGAACAGAGGTGACCTGAACATCTGGCTCCAGAGCGATGGGAGGAGGCTTAGGCGTGGAAGCAGGAGGAGAAACCAAATCCTGCTTAACAGCCTCCCACCAATAGGTGAAAAGTTCTTTCACCTGAGACATGCCCAGCTTAGGTGACCCAGGTTTTGGGAGGTGATGTCAGTCTGCCTTCTTCCAAACCGGCATCAGTCTAATAGGCGACATCGGTGGTACCTCCATAGCACCAATGTTGGGTGGACCAGCATATGGTCCCAAGGAGAGACATTGGGGCTACCGACGGCCAAGGTATGGTGGGTGGCTTATCCAACGCCAGAGGAGGAACTGAAGGATGTTTTTCCAGCGTCGGGCCATAAGTCTTGTCCGATGGACGTCCCTTATCAGGAGAAAGTTGGGGACAGTCAGAGCGCGAAGAGGCCTTGACCGGCCTATCAGTAGATTTGTGGGGCTTGTCCGAGGGGCATTGGTTGGAATCCATGGCAGACGCTGGTCGGACCTGTGCTTAGGAGGCAGGGACAAAGACCTGGAAGAAGAGTGCCCCGCAGACTGTTTGGACTCCCAGGGATTGACAGAGGCCGATCGGGAGGAGGACTTTCCTTTTGCCGCTGCAAAGCCAGATTCGGAGGGCCTCTTAGGCATCGAGGAGCCAGAGTCTGAGGGCCTTTTCGCCACCGCAGAACCAGAGTCAGAGGGCCTTTTCGCCGCTGCGAAACTGGAGTCTAGGGGCCTAATTTTGATAGGCTGAAGAGAAGACCCTTTGGCAAGAGAAGCTGAAGTGGGAGGCTTAAGGGAGGTAAGCCGGGCCTCTTGACCGGAGGAGCTGGAGCGATCAGCCAACTGTGAGCTGAAAGACCTGGGTTTGGAGGGTGAGCGATCCTGGTAGTGGCACTTCTCCTTACTGTGTTTTTTCTTGGGAGAGGGGAAACTAGAGTCGTTCCTGAAGGACGTCTCCTGCTACATCTGGGCCAAATGCTGTTGGGCTAGGTAAGCCTGGAGAGACTTCTGTCTCAGAATCCTGGTCCGGCTGTTGAAGGCCTGGCAATGGGGGCAGGCGCTGGTGTCGTGGTCTGGGCCCAGGCAAAAAAGGCAGGCCGAATGTCCATCCTTGGAAGGGATCTGCTTCCCACAAGAGCACTTATTACAGTTCCCGGTCGGTGGAAAGGACATGCGTTGAGGAATTGCTGAAGTGAGATGGAGAAATAAAGTTCTAAAGCTGAGGAACTGTTAGAGAGACGAGAGTGGACTAACACATCGCCGCAGCTAGAAAAAACTGGAGCACGTGGGGACCACCTCCTGCCTTTATACTGGGTGATGTCTGGGGTGGAGCCGACGTTGGGTGGGCGGTCCCACGTCGGTACTGCTGGAAAAAAGAATTGCCGAGATCTGACGCCAGGTGGCGTCAGTCCTACATATGTTACCTGCTGCAAGACCTTCCTCTCAAAGTAAGATGTATACTTATATTTTTGAACAACATATCAGGAACGACTGATGAGGAGAGATCTCCGAGGCATTTGAACTTGACAGGCGGAAGCATTGGAATATAGTCAGTTGATAAGGGTAGCATTTGAATAAGTGGCACGAGCCAATGATGATACCATCATTAGCATAACGTTCCCCCTCGGGGCAGTTCTACTTCTAAAGCTGACTGACAGAGTTAGGAATATTGGAGAATTCCTGGGGTGAAAAGAACAGGTTACTCACCTGTAACCAAAGTTCTAGGAGTGGTATATGGTTCACATTCACACTCTGGCAGTTGCACTTGAGCAATGTAATTGGCCAGAGGCCTTTAAGCTAAGTTCCTGACTCCACCCTGTGACATCAGATCTTACATGCTGGAAGCAGGATCCGTATGCCACTTGCCAGGGAAGGCTGGGTGGGTTGTGTGGATGTGAATTATGTGCCACTCCTACGGCTACAGGTGAGCAACCTATTCTTCTATGGGTGTGGATATGGTACACTTATTCACACTTTTTTTTAATTTATGCTTTATGCCCCAGTGTCACTGGCCTGAATCCACCTGCCAGCCCACCCCCATGGAGCCTTGGTTTACCATCTGGGTAGGGGAAAAGGGCAGCTGGCTATGCCCCCTCGCATGTCAGCTTTCAGGCTGCTGCGCAGCGGTGGCATGGGGACTGGTGCCAGGGCTGAGATTTTCTTGTTTCCGATATGGGGAGGCGTGATGTGCAATGATGCCGTGGTGTATGTACAGCAAGTGTCCGTACACCTCCCAGCCTCAGCCGCCAGTCCTGGTAAGCGTCCCCCGTGGTCATCTAGGGGTGCTGTACTGGGAGGCTTAAGGAGGCAGAACCCTCTCCCGGAGATGGAGAGCGACGATTGCCATTTGATCCACCTCCACACCACCACCAGCCGACCCTTCCACCCACCCAAGCTCATTCCTGAACCCGGGTTGCTGATGCCACAAGCAGCAGTATTACCGCTGCACTGGCGGGCCGGCCATCACTTATCCACACTTTAGCAGACTCCCAGCAGTTCTCCGGGATGGGAGGAGAGGAAAAGGTGCGCACCCCTACCTGGCCAGCAAAGATTGGAGAACCGAGGTCCCAAGACCAGCATCCCCGTGTGACTCCAGGTCAATGCGGTAGTGGGAAATAACACTGTGTGCAGACTTCCAGGTAGTAGTCCTACAGATCTCCTGTATGGGTACGTCCCTGGAGGCAGCCATCAAGGCAGCAGTACATCTGGTATAAAGAGCCCTAAAGCCCTATGGGAGGCTCCCTATCAGCCAACCTCTATAAGAGGTTGATGCATGATGTAATTCACCTTGCAACTGTCCGTTTTGCTGCTGATCTGCCAAGTGCGGCTTCAGCGAAGGTAACAAACAGTTGGGAGAGCCTGTATTCCAAACCCTAGCTGTGCGCTCCACATAACGAGAGTGCCCTTCGCAGGTCCATGGTATGGAGCTGGTGGTCGGCCTCTTAAGATCGGCTAGTGAAATAAACCATTAAGTTAATCACCCGATTGAGGTGACACTCCAATACCACCTACAGGAGGATCTTCGGGATGGGGCACAGACAACATTGTCCCTGTGTAAGACCAAGTAGGGAGACTCCATCAAGAGCACCTGGAGCTCACCAATCCTTCTGGTGGATGTAGTAACCACCAGGAAGGCTGTCTTCCATAACAGGTGTAACATTTCACACATGTGCACTGGCTCAAAAGGCTTGCCCATGAGCACTGTCAAAACCAGCAATAAGTCCCACGGTGCGGCTGGTACACGCACCAGAGGGGACAAGTGGTCCAGGCCTTGGAACAAGTGCCAGACTACCTTCTCCGGGGCCACCATCCGCTAACCAACTCACACCCGGTTAGAAGAGATGGCTGCCAGGTGCACTTTAAGGGTTGTCTCTCACAGTCCCTACTGAGACAGAGATCAGAGATGCATCAAGCTGCTCACCATAGGACATGAAATGGGATCCAGCCGCTTGCCCCGACACAAAATGAAAAATCTCTTCTATTTGAAGGCATAGTAGTCTCTTTCCTGGAGGCCTCCACAAGGTGGAGAACATCCTCCGAAAGACCCAAGGCCTGAAACTCTAGCCACTCGGGAACCGTGAGGTGCAGAGACTGAAGGTCTGGGTACAGGACCATCCCTGTAGTCTGGTCAGCAGGTCTGGGCAGAGAGAGAGTCACCGCAGAGGCCTGCTGCTGAGGTACCAGAACTGCCGTGGTCAGTCTACAGCTATCAGGATCATTGGTGCCTTGTCCCTCTGGGCCTTGACCACCACCTTGTGGATCAGGAGAACGGAAAGAAAGGTGTACATGAGGCCTGGGGTCCAGGACCTCACAATGGTATCCCCCAGCGATGCCCCGGTCTGGGGAGTGGGCACAAAACTGCCTCAAAATGGCATTCTCCCAGGAGACAAACAGGTCCACCAAGGGTGTGCTGCACAGGAAGAAAGGTGGTTCACCACCTCCTAATTCAGGGATCACTTGTACAACATCTCTCCTACCCGGCTGAGAGCATCTGCCAGTTGATTGTTCTCTCCCATGACACGGATCACCAGATCTGCACCCAAGCTGCTAACTAGGGATCAGGCACAGAGTGCCTCCCAATACAGGGCAAGGGAGTGAGGTCCACCCTGCCTGTTCAGACAGAATATGATTGTGGTGTTGTCCGTCTGGACCTGCACAACCTGACCCCTGACTAGTGAAGTGAATGCCGTCAGAGCCAAGTGCGCCGCATGAGCGCCAGCAGGTTTACGTGGTGATGGGACTCCCTGGGTGACCAGAATCCATGGTCTCAGTGGCCTCCTAGATGCACTCCACATACCACTAGAGATGCTTCAGTCATGACAGTGATGGTCAGTTCTGGGCAGAGAAACGCGATTCCCTCTGCCAGGTGTTCTGAGATTAGCCACCAATGGATGGCATCCCACACTAGCTGGCCCAAGAAGCCTAGGTGCTGGGACCACTGACAGCCCAGCTCTTACTGAAGGTGGCGCATCTGCCAGCGGGCCCAATGGACCATGCTGGTGCAGGATGCCATGTATCACAGCAGCCTCAGGAAAGCCAGCCAGCGTGCGAGAGCCCGACCTGAAATGATCAGGCAAAGGAAGTAAGATCCAGTGCCCAATCCAGAAGGAGGCAGGCCTTGTCCAGCAGGGAGTCTAGTTATGCCCCAATGAACTTGATCAGCTGCTTTGTTTTTAGTTCGGATTTGTCCAGGTTGACCAGCAGGCCCAACTCTTGACAAGTCTGGAGAATCAGATCTGCTGAACTCTCCACGACCTCTCTAGATGGACCAACCAACCACCAGTCATCCATGTAGGGATACACTCTGATCCCAAGATGCTGCAAGTGGGCCACCACCATTGCCATGCATTTGGCGAAGACCCTGGACACTGAGGAGAGGCCGAAGGGATGATCTGAAACTGTTACAAGACCCCTTCCGCATGGAACTGTAGGTACTGGCGGTGGGACTGATGGATAGGAATGTGGAAAAACGCATCCTGAAGGTCCAGGTAGAAGAAAGAACAGTTACATAAAAACTTACCATAACAGTAGATCTTCGAGGGGATCTCGGTCATCAGATCACACCCTAGGAACTTCACGTCAGTGAAGCAGGATCCACACGGAAAATTTTCAGCAGTATAACAGGGGCCGCCTACGCCATCAACATCATTAACCTTATAAAGATGTGAGTGGCTCCGCCCTCCTCAGTTCTTTCCCGGAGACAAAAGGAGTATAAATGTAGCCATGTGGGACCGGGGGGTGCCAGGCCTATATGAAAGGCTGGATACACCAGACAGCCATTTCCAGTAAAGAGCCCCAAGAAGGGGGATGGTGGAAGGGAAAGCAGACTTGATGACTGAGATCCCCTCAAAGATCTACTGTTATGGTAAGTTCTTACTTAACTGTTCTATCTTCTTCGTGGGTATCTCAGTCATCACGTAACACCGTAGGAACATGTCCCAAGCAGTTACAGGTGCAGACAGTCAGTCTGGGAGGGAGGTCCACCATAAACGTAAGACAGGAGGCCCTGCAGCACAGCCCTGCCAAAACTTGCACAGGCCCTTGAGGTGAAAATATAGACAGTACTCCAGGTGGCAGCCACATAGATGTCAGCGGCCGAGACCCCTCGAAAACAAGCCACAGAGGTAAGCCATGCCTCTTGTGGAATGAGCTTTAACCACTCCAGGCAAATCTTTGTGGTACTTGTAGTAGAATGCAATTTGCCAACCATTTGGATAAACACTGCTTAGAAACTGAAGCCCTCTCTCTGCATGGGGCAAAGGAAACAAACTGCTTCAACTTTCTACATTCTTTGGTGCCAAGCAGGTAGTACTTCAAAGTTCTGTGCACATCTAACATATGGAGCAGTGCTTCCTCTGGATTGGCAAGCTCTGGAAAATAAACAGGAAGGTGAATGGACTGGTTGAGTGTAAACTCAGAGACCACCTTAGGGAGAAACTTAGGATTTGTGCGCAAAGGCACCCCTGTCTTTGTGAAAAAATCAAATAAGGCTCCTCGCCCCAGAGGGCCTGAAGCTTTGCAATTCTTCGAGCAGAAGTAATAGCAACTAAAAATAACGTCTTCCAAGACAGAAAGAGCAGCTCGCAAGTTGCGGCTCACTCAAAAGGAGACAGTAAATTTTCCCAAAACAAAATTCATATTCCAGGCCAGGCCAGGAGAACATATTGGGGGTTTCAGATGCAGGATGCCCCTTAAAAATGTACGGGAGACATCCAGCTAAGCTATCGTGCTGTCACCCATGGGGTCATGAAAGGCCGAAACAGCTGAAAGGTGCACCTTGAGGGAGGAGTACTGGAGACCTGAGTCAGACAGAGATCAGGTAGTCCAGGATCTGGCTTACTGGACAGGTGAAAGGGTCCAGATTATGTTTGGCAGCCCAGATGACAAATCGCTTCCATTTCATGGCATACGTGGCTCGAGTGGAAGGCTTCCGGGCAGCCACCAGGACGTCTGCCACTCTGTTGCAGACCACAAACCTGGTGATGGCTATGTTCTCAGGAGCCAAGCATACAGATGGAGGGACGTGAGGCTGGGATGGACCAGGGTCCCCTGAGCCTGGTTTAGCAGATTCCTGCAAAGGGGGAGTGAAACCAGAGGTTTCTTCGTCAGCTGCTGTAGCAGGGAAAACCATATCTGATGGGGCCAGAGTGGAGCTACTTGAATCATGCTGGCCCCTTCTATTTGCAATCTGAGGAGGACCCTCTGAATTAGAGGGAACAGAGGAAATGCACAATGGAACCTCCTGCTCCAGGAGAGGGACAACCCGCCTCACCAGAAAACTCCAGACCCTGGATACAGCAAGCAAAAATTGGGCAGTTTTCCATCGAGTGGGAACGTAAAAAGGTCCAACTCTGGATGACCCTATCTGCCGAGCAACTCTTCTGCGCTGGATGGAAGAAGCTCCCACTTGTGTATGCTGGACTGAGTCTGGCTGAGGCTGTCCATCGGTTTGTTTAGCACACCTGGGACATGGACTGCTGAGAGTGTCAGACCATGATCTAACACCCAGTACCACACTCTCATTGCCTCCTGGATAAGGGTATGAATGAGTCCCAGCAGCTTGTTGATGCAGTCACATGACACTGAGACTGTCTGACTGCACACCAGCAGCTGACCTGGAGCAAGGTGGTTCTAAAAAGCCTGCATGGCGTAGGGTACTGCCCGCATCTCCAGGACACTGATATGCAGGGAGGTCTCGACATGAGGCCAGGAGCCCTGGGTTTGAAAGGTACTAAGGTGAGCTCCCCAGCCAGAAGCATCCGTGGTGAGAATCTGCTGTGAAGAAGAGATCTGGAATGGGACTCCTTGCAGCAGGTTCAAGGGGTCCATCCACCACTGGAGCACTTTGCAGACTGGGGAGGAGACCAGCACCAACTGATCTAACTCGTCCATACGTTGGTCTCATTGCACTTGAAGAGTCCACTGGATGGTGCACATATGGAGTCTGGTCAGTGGAACAGTGGGAATAGCAGCTGCCATAAGACCCATCAATCTCTGCTGCACCCTGGCAGGAATAAAACAGCTCTGGCCACCTCCTGAGCTTGGGCAATAAGGCACTCCACACTGTTCTGAGGCAGGAAAGCCTTCCCCTGCACAGAGTCTAGAACCACCCTATGTATTGCAGTCTTTGGGATGGCACCAGAACAGACTTGGGCAGACTGACTGTAATGCCCAAGGAGTGGAACTGGAGAGTTCTTCCCAGAGTCCGCAAGAGCTGCTCCTTGGACAGGGTCTTAAGGAGCCAATCGACCAGACAAGGGAAAACGTACAGTCTCTCTCTTCTGAGGGCTGCAGCCACTGTTGCTACGCACTTGGTAAAGACCCGAGGGGCAGAGGACAAGCCAAAGGGCAGCACCTTGAATTTGTAATGTTCACCCTGAAACAAAAAATGGAGAAACCTCCTGTGAGGAGGAAAGATCAAGATGTGCAGGTAGGCGTCCTACATGTCCAATTAACAGAGCCAGTTGCCTGCCTTAAGAAGGCACATCAGGCCTGGCAAAGTTACCATCCGGAACGTTCGGTACTGGATGTACAGATTGAGGTTCTTTAGGTCCAAACTGGGCTTCAGATCTCCAGTGTTTTTGGGGACCAGGAAAACCCGGGAATAAAACCCCTTGTTTCTCTGGCACCTAGGTATTGGCTTGATGGCCTGCTTGTGCAGAAGAGATTGTACCTCTTCCTGGAGAACAGACAAGTGAGCTGGGCGGGGAGGGGAGGGTAATGGAGAGAAGAAAAATTACTCACCGAGTAATATTGTTTCTTTCCAGGAGTCCTTTAGCATCAGTAACAGCATGCAGTAAGCGGCTAGGTTGAGCTGCCCCGGAGGTGGAGTTTATGTTAATGAATAAAATGAATTAGCCAATCGGAAGAGAGTTAGACAGTGTGATGAGTGGAGCTCTCACAGAGGGCACCAGCATTTTTCCGAAGCTAGAATGGGAACATGCCCTTATTAAGAGTGAACCAACAAGATTTAAAAATCATGCAACTGCATGAACAATGAACAAATGAAAAAACATGTAAACTTTGCTTTAAACGCAATTCAAAAGTTCAGCAACAAATTTGGCAACAATAAAGGAAGCAGAGTCCTCTTTAGTTAGGTTACTTAAGGAAGAAGGGTGGGAGCTTACTGATGCTAAATGACACCTTGAAAGAAACAATATTACTACGGTGAGTCATTTTTTCTTGTCACCCCAAGGGTTCTTTAGCATCAGTAACAGTATGCAGTCTACAAAGCAGTGCAGTTGGGAGGCGGGTACAGAACCTATTTAGGGAAGAGGCTCTGCAGGACCACCCTGCCAAATCTGACATCAGATCTAGACTGTACATCCAGGCAGTAATGCTTTGTGAATGTGTGTATAGTCTTCCATGTGGCTGCTTTGCAGACATCAAGTAAGGGAATACTCCTTGCAGCTGCCACTGTGGCAGCAGTGCCGGTGGAATTGGCCCTAAGGCCCTCAGAGGGCTGTTTACCAGCCTTGTCATAAAACAGAATGCAAGAGACTATCCAGTGAGAGACAGCTCTCTTAGTGGCTGGCCTTCCTCTACCTACCTCCCCATAAGTGAGGAAGAGCTGAGTAGCGGAGCTCCTATACTGCTTGTTGTGTTCCAAGTAGTAAGATAGGGCTCTCTACACATCCAAGCTGTGGAGCCTTTGTCCTTCTGGAGTGGATTTTTCACTGCAGAATACAAGAATGGTAACAGACTGATTAAGGTGGAATTCAGAGACCACCTTGGGCAGAAACTTCCTTTTCATCCTGAGCTCTACCTTATCCATGTGAGGGATAATGTAGTTTGGTTCAGTACAGAGTGCCTGCAACTCTGAAATCCTTCTTGCAGAGGTGATGGCAACTAGAAAGACAGTCTTCCAGGTGACATATTTTAAATGGGCTGTAGCCATAGGCTCGAAAGGTGGCTCCATGAGCTTGGCAATGCACAGGTTGAGATTCCAAGGGGGATCAGATTCCCTAATTGGGGGCTGAAGATGGAGGAGGCCTTTAAAGATGTTTCTGAAAACAGACAATGAAATGATCGCCTTGTCCTTACCTATGGACAAGTAAGCAGAAATTGCAGCCAGGTGAAGTTTTAAGGATGAGGCCTGCAAGTGAACCAAATAATCTAGAAGACCAGGGACTGAGGCTTTGAGAGCATTTAAATGCTTCCTCTTGCACCAGAAAGAAAATCTTATCCCCTTAGCTGTATTAAGTTTTCCTTGTACTAGATTTTTTAGCCATCCTCAGGATTTTAAGGACCTGTTCTGAATACTGAGAGTCTGGGTACTCTAACTCCTCAACAGCCAGGCTTTGAGGTGAAGAGATCACAGATTTGGATAGATCACTCCTAGATGTGGTAGAGTCAGGAGAGAGTGACAGAGGAAGCCGAATGGGCTGCTTGTGCGACAGGGCTACTAGGAGGGGATACCAACGTTGCCATGGCCAATCCAGCGCCACCATGATCATTGTTGCTGATTGGGCCCACAGCTTCAGCAACACTCTGTGAATCAGAGGAGATGGAGGGAAGACATAAAGAAACTTGCCTGTCCAGTCCAGAATTAAGGCATCTGCTGGAAGAGTCCCTAGTGCTGGGGGTCTGCAGCAGTACAGAGGAAGTTGATAGCTGAGTTGAGGCAAACAGATCTATTTCTGTTGTGCTCCACCTTCTGAATACTGTGGCAAGGACCTGTTTGTTCAAAGTTCATTTGTTGTGCCTTGGCTGATGTGACTCAGAGCATGCACCAGGGTATTGTCCTTGCCTGGGAGATGTATGGCCGAGAGGCTCACATCGAGACAGTAAGCCAGAGACCATATTTTCATTGCCTCTGCGCAAATCACAGTCGATCTTGCACCACCCTGCTTGTTTATGTAAAACATAGCAGTGGTGTTGTCTGTCCTGATTTGCACTGACTGACCCATTACCTGGGGGGGCAAAGGTCTTTAGAGCAAGGTAAATGGCTATGACCTCCAGCAGACTGATGTGGCTTGCAGATTCCTTGGGAGTCCAAGTGCCACTTACAGAGTGATTGTCTGGATGAGTTCCCCATCCCAAAAGGGAGGCATCTGCAGTAATGCTCTTTGTGGGAGCAGAAAGCTGGAAGGGGATTCCCACCAAAAGGCTGGCAGTTTCCTTCCACCAGTCCAGAGCTCAGAGAAAGGTTATTGCGACTGGAACCAGCTTGGACAAGGAATGTCTTTTTTGGGACCAGGGTGTCCGCAAGTGGTACTGTGTGTCCCTCATTTGGAATCTGACACCTGGGACAACAGCTGTCATGGAAGCCATGTGTCCCAGGAGCTTTAGAAAATGTCTGGCTGGCCCAGGACAAAGGAGTTTACCACTGACAGGAAACTTCGAACCCTGTCTGACTGAAGAAAAGCCTTGCTCTGCTGTGTATCCAGTTCTGCTCCTATGAAGGTGAGGAGCTGTGTTGGATCCAAGTGGGATTTCTTTTCATTGATGAGAAAGCCCAGAGACTGCAAAGTTTGTTTTGTGAAGCTGAGAGCCTCTCTGACTTGACGAGGGGTCTTGCCCACTAGAAGCCAGTCGTCCAAGTATGGGTAGACTGCAATGTCCCGTTTCCTAAGACAAGCTGCCACAACGGCTAGGCACTTGGTGAACTCTTGGGGCCAATGTTAGGCTGAAAGGCATGGCTGCAAACTGGTAATGCGCTGATAGCAGCCTGAACCTTAGAAACTTTCTGTCTGACTGCCTTATTGGAATGTGGAAATAGTCCTTTAGGTCCAGGGAGGTTAGCCAGTCTCCCTGCTGCAGAGAATGAATCACCATTGTGAGGGTGACCATTTAGAATTTTGGTTTCAGTAAGTGCCTGTTTAAGTACCTGAGGTCGAGAATAGGTCGCCACTCTCCATTTTTCTTTTCTGTGATGAAGTATCTGGAGTAGAGACCTTTTCCCCATCTGGGAAAAGGGAACCTTCTCCACTACGTTTGCTGATAAATTCTTAACCTCCAGCTCTGATAAGAGTCTTTCTGTTGGAGTTAGGGGTTTTGATAATAAGGGACTGTTGAGAGTTGGACATTTTTTGAACTGAAGGGATAGGCCCTTTTCCATTACTTCCAGGACCCACTTATCTATGGTAATGTGGTTTCAAAATAGGAGGTAGTGTGAGAGCCTGCCCCCTACTGGGAGAGGGGAGGTGACCTGGTTGCTGGAGTCAGGGATTAGACTGGATAGAAGGTGCAGGAGTGGTGGCAGCTCTTCTCTGGCCCCTGCTGCCTCTTTCCTCTCAAGGAACCTCTCATTTGAGAGTAAGCCATGGGCACTGGCATGGAGAAAATGCCTTAGGAGAGAATCTTCCACCTCCGTTTCCTCTGTACTGGGTCTTTTGGGAAGAAAAGGCTTTCTCTTTAGCAGCATTGGTCTCATAGATGGTCTCATACTCTTCCACCTTCTTCATATATGCTTCAGTCCTATCCTCAAAATGGGAGTTATTTTCCCAGGGAAAGTCCACAGCTTTGAACTGGGTATCCTGTGTTAAATTTGTAGTTCTTAACCAGGCCAGGCGTCTAAGTGAAATGGCTTGAGCCATGACTCTGGTAGCTGCATCATTATTGTCCACAGCCATGTGAAACTGGTACTCAGTGGCCTCTAGTCCAGGTTTCACAGTTTCAGCCATGTCCTGAACCATCTTGTCTGACCATGGATCCTACCAACTAGGATACCTGGATCCTAAGAAAAGTAGCTAGGGAGAAAATATTCTCCTGGCCATTTGGTGAAGTACCAAACTCCTGGTCTGGTGAAACATCAGGTTCCAGGGGCTGGCCTTCTGATTCATCATCATTACCATCTCCCACACTATGGTAGTATTCTGGACCAAAAGCTGGGACTGAAGTACTATGGTGTACAGGAGTAGAGGGGGCAAAGAAAATATTGTCCATACTCTGTATAGTTTGGTAAAGGTGCCAGGCCTTGGCCATTTCTTCAACAGGGGGTAAATCTTTTAGTGTTGCTCAGATAGTATCCTAGAAATCAGGATACCAACAGATACCTCCAATTTGGCCAGATAGTTGCTGTGGTAGGATAGTAGTGTTATCTGACCATGGATCCAACCAACTAGGATACCTGGATCCTAACCAGGATCCATCACTATCCGGCCCTGGATCCTAACCATCTGCCCTAGAATCCGTGCATCCTAACTAGGATACCTGGATCCTAACCAGGATCCATCACTATCTGACCCTGGATCCTGCATCTGTCTTTGGCAGGATATCTGGTAGGATCGAAGTCAGGATACCAGCACTATCTGACAGACAGTGGTAGGATCCACAAAAAGCACTATCTGAGCAACATTAAAATCTTTTTCTAAGTCAGAGACTTTCTCATTCTCTTTAAGTGACTGACTTTCTTTTTGTTTTTCTTTATGTTTTTGTGCCTCTGGCACCTGCTCTTGCCTTGACGTAGGAGGGGCAGTGGTATTTTTTTTTTTTATTATTTCCTTTTAGCAGGCACTGAAGCAGTGACATGCTCCCCTTGTCTTTTTTGGCTGGTCACCATTGTTATTATTTAACTTATTCTCAGGAGTCCCTAGGGGGCTTTTCTTTTGATTTAACCTGGAAAGAGGACCCCTCTTCAGAAGTTTTTGCAGAGGGGGAAGCAGACTGAGAAGCCCTAATTGCCAATCTTTTGGCGCTCTTTGTAATTGTTTTTGAACAAAATTTAGATAAACCTTTGGAAAATATTTCTCTATGGCCAAAAGTGAGAGCTCCTCAGAGGCAGTGTTACTCAGTCAGGCGGAGAAAAAATTATGGTGCCTTCTGGGCAAGCTCCACTCAGCACACCCTCTAACTCTCTTCTGACTGACTCATTTTATTCATTACCATAAACTCCACCTCCGAAGCAGCTCAACCTAGCCAGCTTACTGCATACTGTTACTGATGCTGAAGGACCCCTGGGGTGAGAGGGGGAGGGTTTCTGGAGGCTGCTCGATGAGCTCCAGTGTGTGACCTCTTTCTGTGATTTGCAGAAACCAGGCATTTGAAGTTATGGTTCTTCATTGATTTAGATGGAGGAAGAACTGACCTCTAACCATCACCTCTTGGTCGGGGACCAGAAGAGAGGTCTGGCAAGGAGTCAAGCAGAGATGGATCCAGCCACTGGGGCCTACCCTTCATTTCATGGACACTTGGCAGCGACTCCTGCATTGGAGGGGGCAGGCAAGGCAGTGGAGGCTCTTTGTTTGCCTTAGGGCTGAGAGGCTGCACCAGGTTTACTGGATGGCTTGCGAAAGGGAGGGCACTGTCTGCTCTTACACTGCATATGGTAGAGGGAGTGAACACATTTTTATAGCCCTGCTGGGTGCCTGCAAATCATTAATGATGTCTTGGACATCAGGCCCAAAGAGCTTGGTTCCACTGAAAGGGACATTAAGTACCTTCTGCTGAATATCAGCAGCAAAGCCAGAGACCCTCAGCCAGGAGTGCCTAAGCAGGCAGATACCAGTGGCAGCAGCCCTGGCAATAGTGTCCAAGATATCACAGAGGCCCTGATGGGGTGTTTGCTAACATCCTCAGCAGTCTGCAAGCACTTGAGAACCTCCTGCTTCTGTGTACCACCTGGGAGGACCTGAGCGGCAGCTCTGCCCTTCTTCCAGTTGGAGTTCTGGTATTTTATCATATGAGACAGATAATTGGCAATTCTCAGTCCAACGGTGGAAGAGGCATAAACCCTCTTGCCCCAGAGGTCAATTCTATGAGGCTCTTTGTTAAAGGGAAGAGAACTAAGCTGCTTGGGTATCTTAGACCTGTCATGAGCTGCCTTAATGACCACTGAATCAGTCTCTAGCTGGGCAGCATAGTAAGATCACCCTTAAGGGGCATGGTAAAGCTTATATGCCCTGCATGGCATAGCTGGCCCCATGTCTGGCCTGTGCTAGGCCGCAGTAGATGCATTCCTCAATGCAGGTAAAATAGGAAGAATGATCTTTGGGGGCGACTCATGGATCTCCAGAAAGTCCACCAGATCCTTTCTGGTGACATCTTCCTCCTCAGTATGGAAACCCATGGCTGAGGACAATTGTTTCATCACACTGAAAAATGTGCAGTCCTCAGGAGGAGAAATAGGAGTGTGCTTAACTGAATCCTCAGTAACACAGGAGGCTGTGGACCTGTCTGAGTTAAAAACCTCCTCTTCATCAGAGAGAATGAGGTCAGGGTGGTACTCCTCCTCGATATCCACCTCTTCTAAGTCCAGGTCTGACACCAGAGGCACCGATGACTGCTTGGGGGGGCTTCCCGCTACCTACAAGGAGGTGTTGATGACTAAACTGCTGTTGATGGTGCTGGTGATGTGGGCCTGTATGTGCCCAATTGATGAATGATCACAGAGGTAAACTTGGTGAGTATTTCATTCAGGTCGATGACTGACGGCTGCGTCGACGGAGGGGGTTGATGGTACAGGGATCCATGACCCGCCTGATGGACCCTGTGAACCCAAAGAACCTGTAGCCCGGGTAGAAGAGGGGTCAGGCCTTGACAGGAGGGCAGTCGATGAGCCAGTCATTGACAGAGGAGGGGGTCAACGACCAGCCGCCCTGTGAATTGGGCAGATGCGCCGTTTGTATGGGTCTAGAGGGCACAGAGACCTGGACAGCGACTTTATGCGTTGGTGCAGTTGAAGCCGAAGAGGAACTCCCGGATGAAGGAGCAGAGGCCATCAGGGAAAGAGACTGCTGCTGGGGGGAGCGGTCCCCATTTCGGTCCTTTTTATGACTTTTCCCTGAGGACTTGTCTCGGGCTTAAGAGGCCTGGGAGCTTGACGACCCTGCTGGCGACTGAGAGGCTGGAAACCCAAAGGACCCCTGCCCGGAACTGGCTGCTTGTTGTTCCTTAGGACATTTTTTAAAGCCTTTTTGCATCGCTTGAGGGTTGTTTGATTAAACTTCTGGCGGAGCTCACAGTCCAACTTCGTGGTCAGGCCCAAGAGAGCAGACAGAGAGTGAGAGTGTTCGTCTGAGGAGGCAATCTCCTTTCCGCAGCGGCAGTGACGGAAGAGAGAGGTCGAAGGATTAACTCTTGACATAAACAAAATAAATTAATCTCTTCTAAAATGAGATTCCGAAAGCAATAAGTAAGAACAGCCGTAGGCTAAATGGCGCAAAACTGCATTGGAGCTTCTGCAGAGACCCATGTGAACAAGTTGATGGCAGAAAGAACTGAGGACAGAGCAGGGCCGCTCACCTCTTTACAGGGTTGATGTCGTCGATGGACATTGACGGCATGGGTGGCCCAGGTTGTACTGCTGAAAATCTTCCCTGTGGATCCTGCTTCACTGACAGTGAAGTTCCTATGGTGTGACCTGATGACTGAGATATCCCCGAAGAAGAACCACATGTTCTGTTCCAGGGATGATATGATCTGGTTCACAGTGACCATTCTGAACTTGAATTGCGGCATAAACCAGTTGAGATTGTGCAAATCCAGTAGGGGGCATGAGCCCCCCATCCATTCTGGGACTAGGAAGTACCTGGATACGTAACTCTGACTGGTCAGGGCATCCAATACATGGGCTATTGGCCCTTTTGCTAGCAGTTGAGTGATGTCCACCCTTAGGCTGGCTAGCATTTCCTGAGACACCCCCGACTCTTGAGGTGCATGGAGGACGTAGGGCAGGAGAGACTTTAAGTCTAGATACAATACTCTGCCCACTACATCCAATGCCCACTTATCCATTGTGATAGCAGACCAAGGTGGTAAGAAGTGACGCAGTCTGCCTCCAACAGGAAAAGCAGTCAGGGAAAGGACAGATGAAGGGATAACGCCCCCAACGCATCACTAGGCAGCTTTTTCGGGGCACCAGTGGCTCTTGCTAAAAAGGCACCACTTGTCCTGCCCCCCCCCCCACTTTGTTTCTGGACCCTGGCCCTCTGACTTCTGTTTGGGGGTACTAGGCCTGAAATGCCTCTGCTGGGGCTGCTGCCAGGGAGGCTGTGACAAAGGACCGGTATTGGAAAGCCTGTTTCTTAGGCTTCTTCTTCTTCTGGTCCTCCTGGGACAAAGTTACAGAATCCAGGGTGGCACTGGACTTCTCAGTTCAGGTGAGATGTCCTTCCAGCCCAAGGCTGAAAAGGTCAGTGCCCAGAAACGGCACATCAACCAGCTTCTGCTGAGTGTCTGCCGTGAAGGTGGACAAACACAGCCAGGCCCTGTGATGCATTGAGACAGTTACAAGACTCACCCAGATCCAAGGCTGTCTGGAGCTGGTGTTTTGCCAGCGACTGACCCTGGTCTCAGATGAGCCTCATTGCCAACTACTGCTCAACAGGGAGGTGAGGGAGTATGACATCAAGACTCCCATCAGGGAGTGACCGAGATTAGCCATCATCATGGCATAGTTAGCCTGCTGGAGACCTAGAGAAGCCAGAGCATACATGTTTTAGTGACTTGGCCAATCTTATGAGACTGTTTGTCCAGAGGCTTGTCCACATCCTCCTGGTGTCTGGATGTATGGAACACCAAATCTGTGGCCAGATCCTTCACAGAGGGATAGTTCGAAAACCCTTAAAGGGAGCCAGTGAAGAATGCATACTTATGGGCCATACAGGCCAAGGGTGCCAGGCAGGATGCTGCCAAAGCCCCAGGGCTGGTCCCAAAATGGCCTCGGCCACAGGGAAGGCAAACCTGGGGATTCATCCTGGTTCAGAATGTCTGTGGGAGGGCACTTAGCCCTCTTCTGGAGTGGCTCAAGTGGGACTGACATGGACTCTGAGATGAGTCGAAGAAGCACCCAAATGACAACAGGGTGTGCTTGGTGGAAAGTTCCTCGAACAAACTGCTGTTGAAGAGTGGAGTCTCAGATGAGACGATGGACTTATGATCAGAGTCATCAGATAATTCCTCAAAAACTGCCGTCAGCCTCATGGGTTGGAGCGCCCACCTTCAGCTGCAGTGGTGGCAGTTCCATCCGAGGAGATGAAGATGCAGGTGCGGTCTGCAGCTGCATGATGTGGACTGATGGGGGTGTCACTGGCGGCAGCCCGGAAACCAAAGGTTCAAGGAGTAGAGCCCTACCCTGCCCCGCAGTGGCTCACTGCTGCCAGAGGAGTTCCTCATAGCACCGGCGCATCTTGTGGTGGTGCCTCTCTTCACCAAAGGATGAGGAGGTCGCGAACACTGATGGCGATGCCTCCTGGTTGAGCAGGACTGAGAGCACATGCACATCAACTGACTGGTTGATGGCAAAAGGAATCTTCTGATGGGCTACTGAAGACCACGTATCTGCCCATATTAAGAAACACAGGTGCCAAAGATCTGACCCTGGGTGAAAACTGATCCCACGGTGGACTGGTCGGGGACACTGACTGGATCATGTCCTCCTGGGTGAGAACTGGGAGTACCAGGGTCTCTGAGATTGATTCCTCTACCTCATTCGAAGGCGGGTCGACAGGCTCAAGAAAAAAATCTTGGCAGCCTGCTCAACTGGAGTCAAAGATGATTGGCTCGATGGAGGAACCGAAGAGCCCTCAACCTACCCTATCTGCCCCCTAGCCAAAGGGCACTCGAGAGCAGTTGTGTGAGTTGAGGGACTGGTAGCACCTTGACTGCTGCTGATTCTACAATCTGCATCAACAGCACTTGCTTTTAGTAAAAAAGTACTTGGGGATTTTGCCACTTGAGTTACCCCTGCCCCCTTTCACTGCCGCCTTTGACAACCACACTTATTGGAATGACTTGGCCAGAGGAAACTGCTTGCACTGCTGTTATACAGCCCATGTAAATTACTCAAAGGAGCTCTGCAGCTGAGTTTGGACTGTGCCAAAGTCAAGTCCAAGGTGACACTGGACTTCTCAATGCATCTGAGATGGCCTTTCAGTCCAGGGCCAAAAAAGGTCAGTATCCAAGAAAGGAAAATCCACTGCTTATGCTGGGTCTAGGAAGTGAACAACAGGGAGACCTGCTACCAAGCCTCTCTGCACACAGACACTGCCACTGCACAGGCCAAACTATCGTCAGAGTCCAGTGCCATCAGCAACTGGTGCTTGGAAGACAAATAAAGCCCAGGCCAAGTAGAATGCTTGCATTGGACTATCTGCCAGAAGCAGAGCAATCACATTTGTAAGCTTATCAAAACGCTCATGACTGAACCTGGCCATCAAAGCCTCACAGCTGGCCTGTCGGATCCCCAGGGAGGCAGCTGTATTGACTTTCAAAGTAAGGAAGTCTTGTTTATTGGACTCCTTGTCAAGCAGCTTGTATGGCTCTCCTTGCACCTTGACCATATGGATACCACATTGACCGAAATGCTCTATGAAGATGGGTGCTCTGAAAAGCTTGACTCATCCATAAGGACCATGTGCCTCCATCCCATGCGGTGTGGAAGCCTTAGCACTACGCTGGGTGTTGCCAAATGCTGAGCACTGGGACCAACACTACTTAGGTGACCTGGAAAGCCACACCCAGTAAGGAATCCTGTACTAGGATATCCATAAAGGGTAAGACACCCCCCTTCTAGGCTTCCTCCAAGGGAACATCCTGAGATGCAAATGTGCTGTAATAAGTCCAAAAATGATACAGTCTCTCCTGGGGTAGAATGGCTGTCTTGTTGACACTGACATGATAACACTGAGGAAGTCTCCAAGTCTAAGTCAGAAAACAGAAGCTCCAGTCACTGGTCAGGAGTATGGAAGTCCCGCTTCAGTGGAGTGATAACCACTGACTGAAGCTTGGAAGTCTGGACTCTGGCCTAGAGTCCCCTGAAGGAGCATTCATACCACAGCTGTGGAGAGACGGACTCCATCTGAATTGATGGCTGCAGTACTGCTGGCTGTGCTGGTGGGATGACCACTGGATGCTGCAGTTCCCACAGCTGGGTCAAGGTGGTCGGAAACATTGGTCGACTTCTACCTGGAACAAGGGACCCCAAGGCCCATTGTTGTCAGGCCACCTGCTCC
Source organism: Neoceratodus forsteri (assembly GCA_016271365.2). Taxonomy (NCBI): domain Eukaryota; kingdom Metazoa; phylum Chordata; order Ceratodontiformes; family Ceratodontidae; genus Neoceratodus; species Neoceratodus forsteri. Next base: position 1,009,193,373 of record CM028129.1, on the reverse strand, counting down.
CACTTGTAACAGGCTTGACATAGATGGTGGTCACTGGACAAGGATGAATTCAGAAATGACTGTCAAAGATTGTGACGGTCTCATGACAGAGACTGAGACCTAGAGTGGGGTCTCTGTGGAGGAGGCACCGTATGTATCACCTGTTTGAGTACCGGTACCACCATGGGCTGAACGAGAGTCATACTGATCAGGGACTGCACTGGCAGGGGTTTGACTGAGTGCACGGTTGATCCTGACCAATCCTGTGGGGGCGCCTCTGGCAGCACTGACGTCCAAGTGACCAATTAATTTTCATCTTCCCACACTTGCCCGACAGGTCTGACAGGGACAACCTCAGATTCATCAGCCTTCGATGGCTCGGTAGGCCGCTCTGTGGGGTTTTCACTGGAGCAATGACTGGTTCCTCAACAGGAACAATCTCGAACAAGGTTAAGCGCTTCAGGGTTGCAAGGGACTGAGAAAATCAGAAATGTTACCCCTTCCACAATTCATGGTGGTGACTCTTCTGGTGCTTCCAATGATACAGAGGACTTTCACTGTCAAAATACTGCAGTGACAGAAAAATTCCAGGACCTTCACATGGTCCTGAAGAGTGACCAAGCCCCACAGTCAGCTTTGTGGCAGGAAGAGGGTCAAACACTGGGGATTTTCCAGTCACCACAGCCTCCTCCATGGCATGTAACTGTACCAATGAAATCACAGTCGCAGAGGCCTTTTATTCCTGAGGTCTACCTTGTAGGAAGCACAGCCTGCACTTGTCGAGTGAAGACAGGTGCATAGCCTGGCACCAGGTACAATTACTCCTGTTATTCTGTGGCCTAAGATAGCAGATGCAAGCATTATAACCATCGCAAACTGGACAATTTCTGCCTGAATAACTGCAGGTTTCTCACCTGTAACCGTAGCTCTACTATGGGTATTCAGCTCACATCCATGCTCTGGCAGTTCTGCTGGATACAGCTTAGTCACCGGATGTCTTCAAGTTTAGCTCCTCTCACCATTTGAGCATATTTCCTCAAGCTCTGCCCCTTCAACATCGGATATTTGCAAACTGGAGGAAGGGATCTGCATGATTCTTGCCAGGGGAGGCCAGTTAGTTTATGTACATGTGAAGTGAATACCGAACTAGGTTACAGGTGAGTAACCTATATTTCTACCAACTGGGATTTAGTTCAAAATACACAAACTGGCAGACTCATAGAAGTCCTCCAGGAGGACAGGGCAAGGAACGCACCCCCAATTCAGCAAAAAGAGACTGGAGGACTGAGGCCCCGAAAGCAACATCCCGATGACTTAGCACCTTGATACTGCAGCGGGAGATGAGCATGCATTATAGCCCAGGCTGCAGCCCTGCAGATCTCCTCATTGAGGATGTATCTGGAATCAGCCATGGAGGCAGCAGTATGTCTGATGGAGTGAGCCTTTAGCCCCTTGGGCAGCTCCATACCAGCCAACCTATAGCAGAGGTCAATACAGGATGTGGTCCACCTGGCAATCATCTGTTTAACTGTCAGAGGTGACTTGAGCATGTGTGACAAACAGGTGGCAAGCCTCGTCATGAATTCCTGCTGAGCACTCCTTATAACAGGAAAGCACACTCTGCAGGTCCAGGGTGTGGAGCCTTCGCTCGGTATCAGAGGACAGGTCTGTGAAGAAAACCGTAAAATGTATCCCTTTGTTTAGGTGGAAATTTAACACAACCTTTGGGAGGAACTTTGCATGGAGGGAAAGAAGTACCACATCCATGTGGAAAACAAGATAGGAAGACTCCACCAAAAGCGCCTGGAGCTCACTCACTCTTCTGGTTGATGAAATGGCCACCAAGAAGGTGGTCATCCACAAACAGTGTGAAAACATGGGTAGCATTCAGAAGATATAAGGAGAAGCAAAGGGATGATGGTAGGGATGTGTTTCAGGGGAAACAAATGGAAGCAGGGAAAGCAGTAAAGAGCACAAAGGCGCAAAGTGAAAAAAGAATAACCTAGGAGGTAACAAAAGGGGACAAGACCCATCAACAGTGATGCATTTAAATGAAGTAACAGAGAAGGAAACATAGAAACATAGAAAAATGATGGCAAAAGGAGACTAAGGTCCATCTAGTCTGCCCATGAGTTCCCGAGACCTACTCAGGTCCGAGGACCTAGCCAGCCTACTGGGAACCAGGAAAAAGAGCAGAGGAGAGAGAGAACTCATTCAACACTGATCAGGGTGAAGAAAGTTGGCATGGCAGCAGCTGTGGGTCACAGAAAAAAGAGCAAGAAGAGGATGGAGTGAAGTGTAGACAGGCAGCAGCTGGCAGCAGAGGATTCATTTGGAGTGGTCTTAAGAAGGTCCTTCTAGACTTGGTTGACTCAGCACCAGTGGTCAAGATTAGCCGTTAATTTACCAGCAGTGGTGGCAGTCTCGGCTCAGTCTGATTTGTACTTGAGTTCATTCCACTCTCAGCTCAGTCAGTCCTACCCAGCACTGAAGCACCCACCCTACGAGAACCGAAGCAGCCAAAAAGCAAACAGAAATACTCTTATTTTACTGCTGCACTGGATTTATTTATCATGCTACAGCGTGACTGGGATGGCAAGGGACACTAAACTACCAGGGAACACATTTTCATTTAATGTACCGGGGGGAGGGGACAGACGACACTATACTACCAGGGATTAGATGTTCTTGTTAAGCTACCAAGAGTGGGAGGGGAGAGAAGGGACACTACAATACCACAAGGCAAGTCTGCAGTCAATAAATAGTACTCCCCCACTCCTTACATGGGAACTGGGATACTTTTCATGACAATAAGATGATCCATTAGCCCTTCCTCCCCCTCACAGTAATCCAGTAAGTCACCCCTCCGCTCCATCCCCCTTAACAACCGCATCCTATCACTGGTTGGGGATCTCTCCTGGTGGACCCAGATATTAGTTTCAGAGTTTCTATAAGTTCCACAGAACTCTCAATCTGTGCCACAGAGTGTGCGTTTGCCACTGTTGACTGACAGGTCAACTAGGGACTCCTGAATATTCCTTGTACTAAGTAGAAACTTTACCAAATTATAAAAATTTTACTGCACAGTACTTCTTAGTGTAGACAACTGAACATTTTTCATAAAAACTATTAAAGATCAGTAAGTTCAGAAAAGGCTAATGAGACAAGAAAAGTGAAGGGGAGTGGGGTGTTTTTTTCTATCCAAGGAAGAGGGGACACTAAAACAAAACACAGCATATAAATAGAACTATTTATACTCCCCCCCCTTTCCTTATGCCCTCTTTTAAGTTTCCACACTCATTTCTTCCCCCATCTTGTCTTCCTATACTGTACTATGTATATACATCCCCTTTGTGTTTTGTTTTAGCCCCTCCTTAAAAAAAAAAAAAAAAAAACACCCTGCATTGTTTAACATTTGTTCACTTGAAGAAAAAGGTATTGTGCACAGAAATATTGTGCAAGTGCCTCTTTGGAATACACATATGCCCAGCATTTTTGGTTGGAAATGCTGTGAAAATACTGCTGGAGGCCCTGTGGTGGGACTCTGAGCAGCCTTTTTTTTTATTTTTGTGAGTCTCAATAAACTGACCCTTCTAATCGAGTACACACTCTGGTTTGTAGGAAAATCAAGTGAGTTTGGCAGTAACGACAATGGCTAGGATGGTGACCTTCCTAGGTAGTATGCAGGCTCCACCTGTCTAATGTGATATCCTACCAGTTTGTCAGAAGCAAGAAAATCACGCCCCCTACTTATACCCCTGATAGAGGGGCAGAGGGGTGGACAGAAGGGAGTCGGAAGGTTGAAGGAGCGGCAGGAGCACTGTCGGATCCTGGAAACTTAGGGTTCCTAAAATGGCCACATGAGGACTGTTTCTTGGGTGCAGTTACCCCCCTGACAGACCAACTAGAGCCCCAGGCATAGGGGGAGTGGGAGTCTCTGCAAAAAGACTCGCCACCATGCCCATGAGAAGGCTGAGTAGTTAGGGGCTTAAGGGAGCAAAGAGTAATTTTTGAAGACTTCAACTCTTTTAGAGTGAGCTCCACATCATGGCCAGATAGTTTCTGGACATAAAAAGATAATGCCCAGTAGCTGAACACTGCTGCAAAACCAGCAACATACAGCCATGGATATCTGAGAAGGCAGATGCCAGATGCATCAAAGCATTGTATGCAGAACACAGTAAATGCTTTCTGGACTACAGCTTGTGTGCAACACACTGCTGGACTTCAGTTTTAACACTGCTGATGGGTAATTTATCCAGATCGAGCCTTCCAGAGACTATTTTCATATTCAATCTTTTAAGCCTGGTAATTGGCAATACAGAGGTCTAGTGAGGCAGAGGCACTGGTTCATTTGTCCATGTTTTGCTTTCTGGATTCTTTGTCAGCAGGAGCAAATAGCATATGTGGCTAAGAGCCCTGGAATTGTTATAATCAACCATAGTAACCACCGAGTCAGTTTTAGCCTATAGACAGGGTGGTATAAAAAGCCTTAGGAAAAGGGGTTGAATATTGTTTGTCCTTCTTGCTAGGGACAGCCATTGAAGTACTCTGCCTGCTCCAGGCAGCCATGGTAGCATCCTCCAAAGTAGGGTAAATTGGAAGAATGAGCATGGAAGGAGATGTAGGGACATCCAGGAATACATAAAGATTTCTCTTAGTGGTTTCCTCTTCATTTGCAGCAAAGCCTAGATTGTCCAGTATACGCACCACGTTGACTCCCTTGTCAAAGTGGTAAACACAAAGATCGGGGTCCTCTATAGGCATAAGAAATCCCTCACCCCAGAAGCTCTCCGAATCTCAGTCTCCAGCTCCATACTCTCCACGATAGACTACAGGCTGATGGTCTATGGAGCTGCTACTGATACAGTGCTCAAAAGGCTCCAAATTGCACTCAGTAAGGCAAGCTGCCTCACCTTGTGTGCAGATCACTACACTCATACTTGCACCCTGTATAAGCGTACAAACTGGCTTAACCTAAAAGACAGGATCAAATACCAAACTTGCCTCCTGGGAAAGAAGGCACTCCTCGGAAAACCCCCACCCTGTATAGGAAACCTCCTCGAGGCTTCTCTCTCAACACACATCACCAGATGGAGGAAGAATGGAGCTCTGTCCATACCATTCCGCCGAACCTCACTAGGGCAGCATGAAGGCAATTTCCTTGATCCACCGAGTGCTTAATGGCTGGAGAAAAAAAAAAAACCTGAGGAGGTATAGGGCTGTCCACGTTTTACAGGTGGTGCAGACGTATGTAAATGTGGGTGACCACAGCTACGCAAATGTTTCTGAACAGTCCTGATGCCAGCAGCTTACAGTTTCAAATGTGTGGCTCCATGGAGTGCAATGTCCTTGATGATCTGACTGGCCCCAAACACTAGCAAAACACAGCAGCTTCTGCTGGGTTCAGATCGCAAGGTGTGTCAGATTTAAAAAGCAAACCCAGACTATCCATCTTTGATGGGGGGTTCAGCTTGTGGTTAAAGGGTTGGGTTAGCATCCTGGGCATAGTTCTCGATAAAAGATTGGTCCTGGATTCACAGGTGAGAGCTGTAGTCAGAAACTGCTTCTATCATCTTAGGAATGTTGTCAGATTGCACCTCTTTCTAAAACAAAGCTATCTGCTATCTGAAAACTCTGGTGCAGGCATTTACCTTCTTGTTCTCTGATTACTGTTGTGCACTCTCAAAGAGACTACCATGTGGCAAGGCCCCTTGTTTACTGTGGTACTGGGGCCGCAAAGCCAACCACAGAAGTGAGGACTACCCACGAATATTAGGGCCTCCTGCAGAGATGTTTGCCAGCTGTGGAAAAAATGCAGGTATTTACTTTATTCTGTTAGATTTTCTGCAGCAATTTAACTCATCTGCAGTAAAGTACTGCTTCAAAAACTGTTGTGCTGTCAGTATTTATTAGCTGGAAGCTCTGACATGAGGAAATTCCCAAGTAAAAATTCATGGCAAGAAAAAACACCGAAGCCCGAGTCTGTGTGACATAAATTAAAGAAAACAGACTCAGTTTTCACACAAGGACAATTTTGCCGCTGCACTAACATCATGCAGCTTACAGTCATGCTCATTCATGTGTAATGAATGACACTCAGCTGTTCTTCATTAGCCGCAGTTGTTTTTGTAGCACCAGGTAGTGACTTTTGTCTGAACAACTGAGGTCGCACTGAAAAAGATGTTTGAGCAGATTACATTTAAAACAGTTATGGAAGTGAAGCTGACAATAGTTTAGTGTGTTAGAAAGTGCAGGGTGGCCAAACATGTATTGCTTAATTAAGGTGTCCTATTAACTAGGATTTCATCAGGTTAGTTTATGCTCAATGCACAGAGTTCAGTTCAATTCCTTGTACATGAAGCACATTGCCAGTTTTGTGGTGAATGACTGGACATTCAAATAATATTCTGTTTTATCAATAGCCGCTAGAGATGGCATTTTGTTTCAGGACTGCACCAATGTGGTAATGTGAGGATTGATGAAAACAAGTATTATGGTTAACTACTGAGTTATTAATGTCACGCAACATGACAGGGCAAGTACAAGCTCATTTACTTTTTATATCATAGTTTCCAAAGGTGGTGTCAAGAGTAGAGATGGCACCAAACAACACCGCCTATGTAGGCCCAGCGTATAGCTGAGGTCATGACACCAGGGCTGTCCCCCATCCCCCCCGAGAAGGCCAAGTGTCCACCAGACCCCTCGCACAGGCCTCCAGTCTCAGTGAGACCCGAAACAGCAGAGTCCTGCTTTCCCTCAGTATGTATAGTACTGGGGAGAAGCCCAGGGGAAGGGCCTAGGGACCCAACCTTGGCGTCACGTGTGTGAGGCCACCCTCTGAAACGTAGAGGGTCCATCCCTAAATTTGCTGTGCAGATAATGTTAGTGCGCTAATCCATTGAAAAACAGGCGTCGCACACTTCCATCTCGTGGCGTGGACCCAGGCAGGTAAAACACTTATCATGGGGGTCAGTAATGGTCATGGGATTGCCACAGGGGCACCGACGCATCATGACAATCCCCACCTTACTAGATTTCTTAGGCCCTGAACCGGACTTGATCGGCTGCAATGAAAGGAAAACGAAGCAAAAAGCATTTGACGCCGCACAGTAAAGGAGAAAAAATCAAACCAAAGCCACAGAGACATTGACAGAGACACTGACAACATCAAGTAAACAGACAAACAGAACCAAGAGAATCTTCTGAAGGCTTCTGATGCTCCCACGAAGTTGTGCTTACTCGACGGCCAGAAAACCAGAACTAAGGAGGTTGGGGAGTTGGCGTCTTTACTGGCCAACTCACGACTGCCATATTCTTCGTTGTGCTCGAGGGCAACACCACCCGACGTCGGCTCCCCGCAAGACTTTTAAAGCTATATGCTCCCTTGGAGTCCTGTGCCTCCAGTTTAAACCCAAAAGGAATGAATCGTGAGGACTGATCTCTGGAAGATTACTTGTTTTCATCAGTCCTCGCATTACCATATTGGTGCAGTCCAGAAAAAAATGCCATCTCTAGCAGCTATAGGTAAAACATACAAATTTCCAGTAATTCACCACAAAACCGGCAATGTTCTTCATGTGCAAGGGACTGAACAGAACTCTATGCACTGAGGGTAAACTAACCTGACGAAATTATAGTTAACAGGACACTTTTTTTTAACTGATGAATTAAGCAACACATGTTCAGCCACCTTGCACTTTTCTAATAAACTAAACTACTGCCATTTTCACTTCAACAACCGTTTCAAATGTAATCTGCTCGGATATGATTTTTATCAGTCAGAAATCAGCTTTTCGGGTGAAAGTATCTACTAGTCCAGGCATGGGCAGTGACTGGGGACTGTGTGGGATCTATGGGTCTGTCTGAGAGACTAGGACCCAGGGAGCAAGAGTGGTCTGAAGAGTGGAGTGGCAGTCAGGAAGGAGCATGCCAGGGAGCAGAAGTTAAACAAACCCCAGCAATAAAGGTACAAGAAACTCACTCTCCCAGTTAGTGCATCTGGAAAGCCAGTGCAATGAACCACAGAAGCAGGGCACGTGCAGACTGAATAAGATTGCAGGTAGGTGGCTAAAAAATATTTATTGCAGACACGCTGTTTTACAAGAAAGAGAAATAAGACACAAATCTACCCCAGGGTGGTCCTGATGAATCCTCAGTGTGGTCCCTCAGTGGTGAAACTGCTTATGTAGATTTGTACTGTGTTTCTCTTTCTTATAAAACAGCCTGTCTGCAGCAAATTTTTGGGCTACCTGCTTGCAATCTTTATTTAGTCTACATATGCCCTGTTTCTGCTTTCTTTAGCAAGAAAAAAAAATAGGTCAGAGCTAGGCCACAGCAAGCCTCAGAGAGAGTCCTACGCCCCGACACATACGAACATACGAAATTTGCCAGCAGATAAAGTCCTAGAGGTCTATCAAGTCTGCTAGAATGTGCAGCTAGCACCCCCTATTCTGCAGCTGCCCCTCCCTTCCACCCTTCCCCTTCATTAACCCTCCCCCTTGTCCTGTCCCATCCTCGTTTGAAGCAGTCCACTGTTCTACTGTATACCACTTCAGCAGGTAACACATTTCACCCAGCCACCACCCTCTCTGTAAAAAAGTGTCTCCTCATCTCCTCCTGAACCTTCCTCGCTCCAGTCTCATATCATGGCCCCTGGTGGCCCTCCCCTCCCTTACTTTGAACAGCCCCTCTGTACCCGTCTTGTTTATTCCTTTCATGTATTTAAAGGTTTCAATCATATCACCCCTGTCTCTCCTCTCCTCCAGCGAGTACATGTTCAACTCCTTCAACCTCCTCTCGTATGATAAGTCTCCCAGCCCCTTGATCATCTTTGTCGCTCTGCGCTGCACCCCCTCCAGTAACTTAATGTCCCTCTTCAGATACAGACACCAGTACTGCACGCAGTACTCCAGGTGTGGTCTAACTAATGACCTATACAGTGGCACAACTCACTTTCGAGGCCCCCTTACTTCTGTCTGGGGGCTTCAGTAAATGGTTGTGTTGTTTTTTTAGTACACTGTACTGACTATACCTGTTCTTCAAAGGTGGTGAACTTGGTGTGCAGTTGTGAATCCTGGGTGCCTGCCTGGGTGGACCTTCAAAAAGGGTATACCCTGCAGTATATGTCATACTTGGATGCCATTTCAAACATTTTAATTGAAAGTAGAAAGATGGAGCCTGGATCCATTCCTGTGCCAGTCCAAAAAAAAACTATGCAGAAAGGAGTAAAGATATACAGGTCTGATAAACTACTGTACCTGCTGAGTTTATCCCCTGCTTATCTTAATCCCAAGGGCCCCCTGGACCCCTAATTTTGCATTTAGGCTCTTTGATCAGGGGAGAGGGGTACAATTCAATTTTTTTTTAACCCTGACTTTTCCCCCAGTTTTCTCCCACCCCTCCTTGGACGCGCACGCCGCTTTCTGAAGCACCCCTCATGCCTACACAGCCACCAGACCTTCACCTGGTGGCAGCGGAACTGGGTGGGGGGGATAACCTCCCCAGGAGAGGAGAGCAGCCACTCAATCCTGCTCCTACCCTCCCTCCCATGTGCTGGCTCCCCAATGACCAGAGTTTGTTTCTGAACCCGCATTGCCGGGTGTAACGTGAGGTAAGGCATACCGCCTCAGCCCTCTGCGCCACTGGACTGGCACAATGTAATTTTATTAAATAAAAGAAAATCAGGTTTGGAACAGTATACATACAGAGGACACTTTACACACTGCATAACTCTGCCCACTGCTACAGAAGTAGGCCTAATGGTGCCACACAGAACAGGGGGCCTTGCCACGTGGCCAGATTCAATGCCTACAAGCTAGTACAAAACACTGCAGCTCACCTTTTGAGCCCCCTTAGGAAATCAGACCACGGCATTACAAGAGCTGAGCTGGCTGCCAATTAGGCAGCGAATCAACAATAATGTGACCGTTTTGACTTTTAAGGTACTGAGCTGATGGAGCCCCACCTACCTCTGCGAGCTCCTTACCCTGGACCACCCAGGTAGAGCCCTTCATTTTAGAAACCAGTGGATGCTCATCGTCCCCTGCTATAGATATAAAATTGATGAGGACTAGAGCATTCTTGTTGGCAGCCTCGATCTTGTGAAATTCCTTCCTGCTGTTGATCAGGAGGATTATGAGCGTAGGCCACTTCCAAGCAGGGGTTTCTGCCTAATCTGATAATTTGAGTCTGTTTTATACTATACTCTATTTAGCCATTTCTCATGTACATTTGATAAAGAATGAATTTTATAAATGCACAGTTAATTTTAATGTACAGTGTATCCCCTTTAAGTGCACATCTTGTGGAAACAGAATAATTTTGCTTTTTACGCTGGATCTGCAAAGTCTGCACTTGCTGCCACCAGTTCAGTCACATATCAACTTCAAGATATGCTTCACTACAAATAAGGCCCCACGTGATCTGGGTCCTGACTACCAGAAAGAGATCCTGCTGTCTCACACCCCTGTGCACCCTCTACACTCCATTGGTGCGAGCCTTTTGGCAGTTTCACAGTTTCAGATTAAAGATCTTGGTTGACAAAGCTTATGGGATTGCTGCTGCTGCATTATGGAACCCCCTTCCACTGAGTGTTACATAGAAACATAGATTTTGATGGCAGATAAGGACCGCTTGGCCCACCCAGTCTGCCCATTTCCCTACCTAATGGATAAGCTGCAGATCCTAGTTAACCAGCAGCCTACTTCTTCCTACCCCAACCCCCTAGAATTGCCTTATGACTGTCCCATGCATGCTTGAATTCCACCACTGTTTTGACTCCACAACCTTCCTCCGGAAGGCCATTCCACGATCCACAACCCTCTCTGTGTAAAAATACTCTGTTGCCTCCTTGAGTCACTCTTCTATCTTCAAATTGTGCCCCTTGTTCTTGCACACCTCTTTTGAAAGATGCTACCCTCTTGGACTTTGTTGATTCTCTTGAGGTACTTGAAAGTTTCTATCATGTCCCCATCTCCTCCTTTCCTCGAGGCTATACATATTTAGCTCCTAAGTCTCTCTTCATATGTCTTCCTGTGCAGACCCTGCACCATTTTAGTTGCCCTCTGGACAGCTTCCATCCTGTCTATGTCTTTATGGAGATTGGGTCTCCAGAACTGCACGCAGTACTCCAGATGGGGTCTCACCAACTGTCTGTACAGAGGATAACAACTTCCTGTTTTCTACTGGTGATGCCTCCCTATGCATCCCAGTATCCCAGCCCTCCTTGCTGCCCTCTCACATTGCTTGCCCACCTTTAGGTCATCTGATAGGACTACCCCCAGGTCCCTTTCCATTTTGTTGTTGTTAGTATCTCACCCCCACTGTGTACTCTTCCCTGGGTTTTTGTTTCCCAGGTGCATTACCTGCACTCTCTTAGCACTGAATCTAAGCTGCCATACATTTGACCATTCCCTAACCTTGCCAAGCCCCTTCTCATCCTTTCCACCCCACTTCAGGCATCAACTCTGTTGCAGATCTTGTGTCATCTGCAAGAGACATACTTTTCCTTCCAGTCCCTCTGCAATGTTGCTTATAAAGACATTGAGAGGACGGTCTAATACTGAACCCTGCGTACCCTACTAGTAACCCCCATTTCTTCAGAGTGGACTCCATTTACTATTACTCTCTGTGTCCTATTCTCCAGCCAATTCTTTACCCAGGCTGTCATCTTGGGACCCACTCCCCAGGCAGGCTAACATGTATATTAATCTTTTGTGTGGGACTGTATCAAATGCCTTGCTAAAGTCTAGGTAGGCCATGTCCACAGCCCCTCCCTGATCTACTACTTTGGTCACCCAGTCAAAGAAATCTATCAGATTTGTCTGGCATGACCTACCGCTGTGAATCCATTCTGCCTTGGGTCCCAGCCTCTGGCCTCTAGATACTCAACAATTCTTTCCTTCAGAAGTGATTCCATCATTTTCCCTACCACTGAGGTTAAACTAACAGGTCTGTAGTTTCCTGCTCTGCCTTGCTCCCACTTTTGTGAAGGGGAATCACATCTGCCCTCCTCCAGTCCTCGGGTACCACCCCATCCTCCCATGATTTGTTAAAGAGGGTAGTTAGTGGTGTCACTAGTTCTACCCTTAGTTCTTTTAGAATTCTGGGATGAATCCCATCAGGCCCCATTTCTTTGTCCACCTTCAGTTTTAAGAGTTCTTTCAGAACCCTTTCTTCTGTAAATGGGCTGGTATCAACTTCTGTATCCAGAGTGTTTCTGCTGTTTGTTTTAGGTACCTCCCCCTCTTCCTTTGTAAATACTGAGCAAAAATATTTGTTTAGTATCTCTGCCTTTTCACAGTCACCTCTGCCCACCCTCCTCCCTTTATTAAGCCTCACTAACCCTCCCTTGGTCTTCCTTCGCTCCCTGACGTACCTATAAAAGGTTTTATCCCCCTTCTTAACTGAGTTGGCTATCTTTTCCTTGGTTTGGGCCTTTGCTGTTATGACTGCCTTCCCAGCATCCTTTAGCTTTAACTGATACAGTTCTCTGTCCTGCTCCTTCTGTGATTCCTTGTATTTCCTGAATGCTTTCTTTTTCTCTTGAACCTTCAGTGCCACTTCCTTTGAGAACCACAGTGGTTTCTTACATTGTTTTGTTTTGATTATTTGCCTCACACAAAGGCTCGTTACCTCTGTGATGGCAGTTTTTATTATTCCCCATTGTTCTTCCACCCCTCCTTCCTGCCCATTTGCTAGTGCATTCCTTAGGCACTCACCCATTTTGGCAAAGTCAGCCCTCCTAAAGTCCAGTACTTTTGCCTTTGTATGGCTTGACTCTATTGCTGTGTTTATAGTGAACCATACTGTTCGATGGTCGCTAGTTCCCAGATGGCTACCCACTTCTACATCTGTGATCCTCTCTTCATCTCCATTTGAGAGAACCAGGTCTAAGATTGCTCCCTCTCGAGTGGGCTCCAATACTAGTTGTCTAAGGCATGCCCCCGGTAGGGCATCTAGAATAACCCCATTCTTCGAAGTGGCTGCTGCAACTGCACTCCAGTTAACATCTGGCATATTCAGATCACCCATCAGCAATATCTCCCCTTTTTCTGCCATTCTAAGTATTCATTCTATCATTTCCTTGTCCATTTCCTCCCCTTGACAAGGGGGTCTGTATACAACCCCTGTGCGGATTGTCGTGCCATTGCCGGTCTCCAAATTTACCCACAGAGCTTCTTCTCCTCCCTGTTTTCCCTTTTATTCTGTTGCTTTGATTCCTTCCCTTATGTAAAGAGCTACTCCTCCTCCTCTTTTACCCTCCCTGTCCCTCCTGTAGAAAGTGTATCCTGGTATGTTTACATCCCAGTCATGGTTTTGTGTGTACCATGTTTCTGTGACTGCCACGATATCCAGATGTTCCTCCTCCATCAAGGCCACTAATTCAGGAAGCTTGTTACTCAGACTACGAGCATTGGTACTCATTGCTCTCCATTTTTTGATGGCTTTACCTTCTTTTGCAGCATCCCCCACTGACCTTTCTACCTCAGTCTTTTTCTCATTTAGTACCCTTTTTTGTAGGGAGAGGCTGGGATTTTCCTGCTGCTTATCAGTGCCTCCCCCCTTGACTAGTTTAAAAGCTTGCCAATGAAGCATTTAAACCGAATGCTCAAAAGACTTGTTCCCTTCCTGGACAGATGCAGACCATCCTGCCAGTATAGGCTGGTGTCCCTCCAGGTGGAACCCCAGTCCCCAATGAAGCCAAACCCCTGTGCTCCACACCATTTTTCCAACCATTCATTAAACTGCATGGTGCAAAGTACCCTCGCCTCACTCATGCCATTGACAGGCAGCACCTCAGAGAAGGATATTGTGTGTGCTACTTGTCGTAGGCCCCTCCCCAATTCCACAAAGTCCTTCTGCACTGCTCTAATCTCATGATGAGCCAAGTCATTTGTCCCTAGGTGGACAATGATGTCCAGCTCAGACTCCCTGCAGCTGTTCTTGTGATCCCGAGGATGCGCTCCTGTCTCTCAAGCCATGGCACAAGGCAGGCACCTTACTTCAGTTTTCCCTGCACCCCCGAGTTCTATCCTCCTAATAATTAAGTCCCCCACCAGGAGCTGCTTCCTTTCCTTGTGGTGTCCTCTGCCTCCTTCCTGTGGGCCTCCCTTGTGACAGTTATCCTCAGCCTCCTTAGTCTCCTCTGCGGGTGCATCCATAGGGGAGCTATGCTCCCCCAGAATGGTGTATGGATTGTGGCGTGGAACAACTGACTGTGTGTGCCTCTGTTCCACCATCCTCACCCTCCCTGAGCCCACTGTGGTCCAACTGCTGTGCTTTCTTCGCAACCTCTGAGGTAGTGGTGGTGGCGCTGGTGCTCCCTGGATGGGGGAGGTTTCCTTCCTACCGTCCATTGTGGCCTGGGAGAAGAGTCCCTTACTACTGTTCAGAGTGGCCTGAAGACGGGCAACTTCCTCCCTCAGGGCAGAGAGTTGTCTGCAAATAGGGCAGCATCTCAGCCTCCAGAAAGACTCCCGGAAGACTGCTGCCCCACAGCCATTACATTGCACTACTCCCCACATTTTTTTTTGTGTGTGTGTGTGTGTGTGTGTGTGTGAGATTGGTTTGTTATATAGAAATATATATATACTGTATATATATTATACAATGTGTATACGTATATTGTCAGTGCAGTGTGCTAGAGAGGATATGACAGTGATATGCACCTTGCACTTTGAGGAAATGATGTCAGAACCCCAGGTATAAAGGAACTATTTCCAGGGGTGGGTGGGAAGGGTTGGGCCTAAACTGTGCCCTCACAAAACAATCAGCTAAAAGCTCTGACCCACCGCATGCATGAGTGCCTTCCTGTCAGCAAGATGCCCTACCCAACAATTTGACAGAGAAAATACCCTGCTAATCAAACAGAGAAAAATCCACACATCCAAGTCAGACACAGGTAAACCTCCCCAGCCCCTAAACAGACCTGGTGGTTTGTGCTCTGAAAGCTGTCAGCCCCAAAATAAGTCAGCTGTGCTTTAAACTCTTCCTGCACTGAAAATCTTAAGAATTGTAACTAACAAACAAATGTAAACCTAGATCCACCTCCCTCTGTTGCTTGAAAGACCGTCTTTTCCTGTTTCACAATGCAGGTTTTGCTATGACAACTCCTTAACCACAGTAACTTATTTAAAAATAGTTTAACTATCACAAACTCCTACACACCAGTAAATTATTTAAAAATAGTTTCTGTCCCAAAATCCTAGTAGTCCATCCAGCTACCCCCAAGGGACAACCAAAATGCAGTATTCCAACACTTGTGAAGTTACTCCCAAGATAAGCAGAGTTTGCAAGCTCCTTTTTCAACTCCTCAGCCACCTGTAAGTTATTTAAAAATAGTTTAACTGTCAGAAAATCCTAGTAGACAATCTAGCTACCTCCAAGGATCTACCCAAATGCAGTATTTAAATCCTTCTGAAGTCACTAACAAGATAAACAGAGTTTGCAAGCCCCTTCTTGGTTAAACACTAAATAAATATGTGAATAAAAAGCAATTACCAAGGGTAGTTAGTTTCACCTCCCACAGAATTAAGCAAAGGTGCACATTTGTTGCAGATATCAAGTGCAATATAGAATTTCTCACACAGCTCACAGTTGAATAAAGAAGTAGTGTCCTTCCAGGTCAAGAAAATGTGCTTTGTGTCTCTAAAAATTGCAGCCTCCAGTAACTTATAGTAATCTGATCTAGTCTGGATATCTCCACCCAGGGCAGTTTGTTGACAATGGTTATGATGCAGCCCTTCCTGTTCCAATACAACACTTTTTGGTCTGAAAACAATGTCCTGCACCTAAGGCTGTCTGTGTTTCAATTCACACTGCAGGTTTTGCTATGACAACTCCTTAACCACAGTAACTTATTTAAAAATAGTTCAACTATCACAAACTCCTACGCACCAGTAAATTATTTAAAAATAGTTTCTGTCCCAAAATCTTAGTAGTCAATCCAGCTACCCCCAAGGGACAACCAAAATGCAGTATTCCAACACTTGTGAAGTTACTTCCAAGATAAGCAGAGTTTGCAAGCTCCTTTTTCAACTCCTCAGCCACCTGTAGTTATTTAAAATAGTTTAACTGTCAGAAAATCCTAGCAGACAATCTAGCTACCCAAAGATCTACCCAAATGCAGTATTTAAATCCTTCGAAGTTACTAACAAGATAAACAGAGTTTGCAAGCCCCTTCTTGGTTAAACACTAAATAAATATGGAATAAAAGCAATTACCAAGGGTAGTTAGTTTCACCTCCCACAGAATTAAGCAAAAGTGCACGTTTGTTGCAGATATCAAGTGCAATATAGAATTTCTCACACAGCTCACAGCTGAATAAAGAAGTAGTGTCCTTCCAGGTCAAGAAAATGTGCTTTGTAAGCACTCACAGTGGATGCCTTCAAGGGAGCTCTGAAAACTCATTATCTCTAGCTTGCCTACTGTTCTTAGTTGTGCTTATTTATTATTTTAGATCAAGGTAGGTTTGTGCCATGTTAGTCCACACAAAAGCAGGAGAGAAACAAAAAGACTGCCCTTTTGCTGAGTAAGGATAATTGATACCTTTAACAGGTTAATGAAAAATTAAGCCTTAATGTATCATTAGTCTAATAAAAGTAAATCTTACTTCGAGAGGGTTTCTTCAGTAGGTCATTACATATAGGACTGGCGCCACCTGGCGTCGGGCTGCATGGCAGACTTTTCTAGCAATCGCTGATGGGGACCGCCCACCCGACGTCAAGTGATCAACGTCAGCATGGCCGTATATAGTGGGCGGTCCCCACGCCAAGTTCTCCAGTTCTCTTTCCCCGCTGGTCACCCTCGTGTCAGTCACATTGCAGACTTCCATACAGCGTATCGCCGGGGTGAGTTCTTGTGTCGGATTTTCCTTTGCCCAATCATTATTATCGTTATTCCTACTACTTGATGTCTTCATCCAAGAAGGTGCTCGTCCTATGGCACGCAGATCCCTCATAAGGACGGTCATCTAAAGTGCGTGATCTGTTTGGGCTCAGACCACTCTGTTTCCTCCTGCTCTGAGTGCCAAACCTTCAACCAGGCCACCAAAAAGCAGAGACAGCAGGCTTTGGAGGCCCACCTCTTAAAGGTCCGCTTAGCTTCCCTAGAAAAGCAAATGGACCGCATTAGAGAGTCCTCTTCTGAGAAAGCTTCTCCTTCAAAGAAACACCATAAGGAGAAATCTCAGGAGCGGGAACGCTCCGCAGATGAGACCTCACAGCTCTCGATGAGCAAGGCCCAGCCACCACCAAAGAAGCCTTCAGATGGCAAGTCTGGTAAAACTTCAGCGGGTCAGTCAATCGTTGACCATCACTGACTACCGCATCACTATGGCCACTAAGCCGGCCACCGGCTCCTCTGGGGACCACACAGCTGCCAGTAAGATGGTTCCCCAGCCTTCGGGGACATGCCTGGCACCAGTTGATGCTGGCTTGGGGCCCCTCTCCCGCCTGCCCGGCTCCGACGGCTGCTCAGGTGCGGTTCTCCTGTCAGGGCCTAGCGGTGCCTCCCCCAGCTGACAGAACCAGAGGGAGAAGGCCCCTTTCCCCCCTCAACCTTTGCATTTACCTTCCCCTTCACAGGCAGGTACCTCAGGTGAAGACAGCATGGAACCCCTCGACAACGTCGATTCCTCGGGGTCCGTCCCTCGCTCTCCTGACGGGGTCACAGAGAAAGAGGCTCCTCCTCAGCCGTCTGGCCTTCTAGCGGAGGCCCCTCCTCCTCCTTCTGGTGGGATCCCTTCGGAACCAACAATTTTCCCGGCCCTGATCCCACTGTTGGATCCAGCGAAGACTATTCCGACACTGGGACCCAGTGGTCTGTCCAGCCTTTAGCTCTGGCGCCAGACCCGGTCCCATCGTCGGGCCCCCTTTGTCCAGCCCTGATGCCAGCCCCCCTTCTGGCATCAGATCGGGTGGTACCGGTCCCGTCGGCCCCTCTGATGTTGGCTATCCCAACACCGGACCCCCTACTGATTTATACCACAGCGGGTCCGACGTGGGTACCCCCTCCGTCTGATCTGACAATGGGTATTTACACAAGACCCCAGACTGTCCCACATTACCCTTTTGGGTATCCTGGGGACCATTTCCCGACTGGTCATCCTCCTGACTGGAGTTCTTTTGGGCAGTACTACCCTGCCTATAACCCCCACCATCACTACCAGGGATACCAGGGTTACCATTACCCGACCCCACTGGTTATACCTCCTCCTCTGCCTACGCCAGATTTTAAGACTCTCATCCAGTCTTGGTGGCAGAGGGCGCGCTCAGAGTTGGTTTCAGACCTGGAGACAAGACTCCCTCTTCCACAGTCTCCTAGGTCTGCGTCCCCGAGAAGGTCTTCTCTGTCTACAGTATATGTCTCGAGGGCGGCTTGTCAGGACATTACCCTTCCCGACATCCATCACCTTCCTGATGAAGGGGCAGATGATGATGATGAGAGTGCCGAGTCAGCAGAGGATGCCCTGGAGGAGCCAGAGGGTCCGTCAGGCAAGGTATCACCAAGTCCTCTCCCAGACGACCCTGCCTTCTCAGATCTTCAGAGGTCCATGAAGGATTTCTTCAACTGTGAGTTGGAGGAACAAGACCCTATGAGACAGACACTAGCTGAACACCTGGACCTAGAGTCTCTGTGTTCGGTCAACATTCCTCCCTGGATCGTACCTCACCTCTATGGTCTGGCAGATGCCTCATTCCCTCCCAGCTGTCCCCAAGAGGGTAGACAGGATTTACCGGGTGCCAAAGGACTCTCCATTTCTAAAGACGCATCCTAAGGTGGATTCTGTTGTCATCTCAGCTGCTTATGACCACTCCGCTGCACCAAAGCACATGAGCGCACCTCTCTTCCGGACAAGGAGTCGAGGCAGATGGACCAGTTCGTTAAAAAGGTGTATGCCTTGGCCACATACGCACTCAGATCCCTCAACTATGTAGCCCATGTGGTGTACCATCAAAAGGCTACCCTCACCAGGTTAAAGGCTCGGGTTCAAGCTATGGAACCCTCGAGTCTCAAAGATGAGCTTGCCAAGGACCTTTGCCTCTCGCTTATGTAGGCACACCTTGTGGGCTACATACTACTCCGTTGACTCTGTAGCTCACACCTCAGCAACTGGCTTTGCCTCTCTGGCCTCGCCAATGAGGTACAGTTGGTGATTCAAGATGCCCCCTTCCGGGGCTTGGTACTTTTTGGTGGGGACACCAAAGACGACACTGATCTCCAGGACAGAGGCCTCGCCCTCAGATCAGTGAGGTCCATGTACCAATCGGGCACTTAGCAGCAGCAGCCCTTTCGGAAGAGGACCTGGAGGCAGAGGAAGCAGGCCCCGGCTCGCCACCAGGGCAAATGCAAGGCCACGGGTTCCGCCATTCCTCCGGCCTCCAAGAATCAGTGACGCAGAGGGAGCCCTCCCCCTGAATGTCCTGCCACTTCCTGACTCACTATCCCCACTCCCTCCTCAGTCTCTTGACGAGGAGCAGATGGGGGGAGGTTTGCCCGCCACACACAGGAATGGAAGGCAATAACCTCGGACACATGGGTCCTGCAACTAGTCAGTCAGCCGCCCTTCGAGTTTCTGGAGCTTCCTCCAGAATCTCCGCCAAAAAGGTCTTCCTACTCCAGGTATCAGGCTCTTCTTGTCTGAGAAGTTCACAACCTCCTGCTCAAGGAAGCAATAGAGCGCGTTCCCCTCCAAAGGGGCAGGGGGTTTTGCTCCCATTTTTTCCCGGTTCCAAAAAAGACGGGTGACTTCAGATCCATTCTCTACTTAAGTAACCTCAATCAGTTTGTCAAGTACAAAAAGTTTTGGATGCTGACGCTCCAGAGTCTCCTTCCACTCCTTCTGGAAGATTGTTGGTTGTGCGCTCTGGACATGCAGAATGCTTACCTGCACATCCCGATCTTCCCCAGCCACCGCCATTTCCTGCGGTTCCAATTTTAGGCACTCCCTTTTGGTCTGTCCTCGGCACCCTGGGTTTTCACCAGGTGCCTGGTGGCAGCTTTCTTACGCTGCCAGGGTACTGCGGTTTTCCCTTACCTGGGCAACTGGCTGATCTCTGCCCCATCCAGGGATTCTTTACTGGATGCTCTCTCTTTCACCTTGGACCTCTTTGGCAGACTAGGGATCACTACCAGTATTCCCAAGTCATCCATGATCCCGTCCCAGAGACTACAGTTCATTGGGGCAGTCTTGGATACAGTCCAATGCAGAGCTTTCCTTTCTCCAGACAGGGTGGAGACCCTGATCCATCAGGCTTCATGAGTAGCTTCCTCCAGGACCATCCCGGCCAGGGAGATCCTCCTCCTTCTCAGCCTGATGGCGATCTCCATCACTGCTATTCCCTTGGTGAGGCTTCACATGAGAGTTACTCAGTGGTCCTTGCGCATGTAGTGGGTCAAACTCCTGGACAACCTGGACCATCCGGTACTGGTCTCTGCAGCGGTTCAAAAAGAACTGCTTTGGTGGAGGAACCCCTGCAACCTTTCATTAGGTCTCCCCTTCAGGAGCCCTGCTCCTCTGGTATCCCTAACTATGGACGCTTCCAACATGGGATGGGGAGCGCATCTGGGAGAGCATCAAGGTCTGTGGTCCAGCTTAGACACACCCTTGCACATCAACGTTCTGGAGATGAGAGCGGTCTTGTACGCCTTCCAGACCCTCCTTCCCAAAGGATCACTGCTGGTCCAAATGGACAATATGTCAGTAGTCTGGTACTTCAACAAACAAGGAGGAACCCGATTATACCCTCCTATGCAAGGAGGTGATGCGGGTGTGGAACTGGGTGGTCCAGTACAATCTGGCTCTTGTGGCCGTGCACGTTCCACATGTTCTAAATGTTCTGGCGGACAGTCTCAGCAGGTCTCAGACCCTAACTCAACTACTTCAGGAAGTGGCAGACTCTCCCTCTTCCTAAAATGGGTGTGTCTGGAAACTGACCTTTTCGCCTCCCAATACAATGCAGAACTTCCTAGGTTTTGCTCGCTTGTTCCAGGGCATGGTGTGTTCTGGCACGACGTGCTCTCTCTCTCTCCTGGACAGGGAAATTTGTGTACGCCTTCCCATTCTCCACAGGTTCCTTCTCAATCTCCAGATAGAGAAGGTGAGGATGATTCTCATTGCCCCTCTCTGCCCAAGACAAATTTGGTTTCCGCTGTTGCAACAGCTATCCAGGGAACTACTGGTTCCACTTCCAGTGACCCATGACCTCTTGACCCTGGATTGAGGTCGTCTAGTACATCCGGGGCTCAGGACACTGAATCTTCATGCATGGCTCCTGCAGACATAACAATTTCTCGCTTCGGGGTCTCCTCCCGGGTTGCTCAAGTCCTTACTGAGGCTAGAAAACCCTCTACTCATTCCACTTACACTATGAAGTGGAAACGGTTTTCCATCTGGGCGACCTCCAAGAATTGGAACCCCTTTTCTTGTTCTGCCCCTCAAATCATGGAATACCTCCTCCATCTGTCAGATTCTGGTCTGTCATATTCCTCCTTAAAGGTCCACCTTTCCGCAATTTCGGTGCACCACGAGCTGGTGGATGGTAAACCCGTGGCTCAGTTAGAAGTCTCAAAAACCTTTCTGAAAGGGATACTCCATCTGAACCCACCCCCCATCTGCAGCCCAACTCCACCTTGGGATTTGAACTTTGTGTTGGAAAAGCGCACCCTTCCCCCATTTGAACTGGCCATGAGCTGTGATTTACACATTCTTTCCTGGAAGACGTTATTTTTGGTTGCCATTACTTCAGCCCAAAGGATTTCGGAGCTTCACGCTCTGGTTTGCAAAGAGCCTTATCTTATTTTCCACAAGGACCGGGCGGTCCTCAGGACAAATCCTAAGTTTCTTCCCGAGGTGGTGTCAGAAGCCACACTGAGCCAAGCAGTGGAGCTTCCTGTTTATTTTCTGTCCCCCACCAATAGAGGTGAGGCACTCCTGCACACCATGGACGTCCATTGGATACTTCGGTGCTACACACACCAGACCAAGGATTTCCGTAGCTGCAATCAGCTTTTTGTTTCTTTTGCCCCAGGTCTAAGGGCAAACCGGTTTCCAAGCAGTGCCTTTCCAAATGGCTTGGCAACTGCATTCGGGTATTGTTACCAAAAGTATGAAAAACCTCTGCTGGGTCCCATCAGAGGTCATTCTACTAGGGGCATGGCTGCTTCCGCTGCCTTCTTGCAAAACGTCTCTGTTGCCGATATCTGTGACACAGCCACTTGGCGTTCTGGCCATACCTTTACCAAACACTACAGTCTGGACATTGCTTCTAGGCGGAGAGCTGGCTTCAGCCTAGCTGTCTTGCAGGGCCTTCTGTCCTAGGCTGGATCCACACTGATCCCCAGTTTCTGTTGGAGCTATTTCTCCTCCTCCCCGGTTTCTCTCGGTCTCTCTTTGGAGGGATTGCTTGGAACTCGTCCTACATGTAATGACCTACTGAAAGAACCCTCTCGAAGTAAGAGTACAGTTACGTAGGAACGT
The DNA here is from genome assembly GCA_016271365.2 of Neoceratodus forsteri. NCBI lineage: Eukaryota > Metazoa > Chordata > Ceratodontiformes > Ceratodontidae > Neoceratodus > Neoceratodus forsteri. The sequence goes on along the minus strand of CM028129.1, from coordinate 1,009,170,911 downwards.
ACCGTAACAGTAGATCTTCGAGAGAGGTTCCTTCAGTAGGTCATATTTTTCCCTCCTTCCTTCCCCTCATTTTGTTTCTTAAGGGGACTCCAAATCCTGTTTGCTCCTGCTGTCAAGGCCTCTTCCTGGATTTGGCAGGAGAACTGGAGGGTGGGCGTGGGGGACCACCCACTATATATGGCCATGCTGATGTTGGTCACGTGACGTCAGGTGGGCAGTCCCCCGTCAGGGACTGCTAGAAAAGTCTGCCGTGCGGCCCGACGCCAGGTGGCGCCAGTCCTATATGCAATGGCTTACTGAAGGAACTTCTCTCGAAGATCTACTGTTACGGTACCTTACTACATAAAGTACAGTTATGTAAGAACTTACCATAACAGTAGTAGATCTTAGAGAACAGCTCTTGCAGCAGGTTACACCATTAGGACTGAAGCAGGCAGGCGCCAGGACCCCATGAAAATTTTCTAGCTAGCAGTATCCAGCGGGGATCGCCCACCCGACGTTGGCCCCGCCCCTGACGTCAGGCATCATATAAAAGGGGGCGGTCCCCCAGAATCCCCAGTTCTCTCGCCGGAGACTCCCGGCCGCTAGATGACATCAGAAGTGGAAACTAAGGATCCGCCATCAAAAGGTATTCAGAGCGGTGTTAGAAACATCTAATCCTAGAAAAGAGATATCGGAACAACTTTACCTCTAGAGGGGATGGTGGGAGGGAAACTACCTGCTGCAAGAGCTGTTCTCTAAGATCTACTGTTATGGTAAATTCTTGCGTAACTGTACTATCTTACTTCGAGAAACAGCTCTTACAGCAGGTTACACCATTAGGACTGATTCCCAGGCAATACAGGAAATCCCTCGCAGGTGGGAGGAGGCTAGGTAGAGATCGCGAGTTGGACTGAAGCCTAGGATAGGAGTCCCTGAAGGACTACTAGACCAAAACCAGCTCTTCGCCATGTTGCAACATCCAGGCTATAATACCTGATAAAGGTGTGCACGGTGCTCCAAGTAGCTGCTGCGCAGATGGCTGAAGTGGACATGTTCTTCATGGCCGCAAAGGAGGTAGCCAACCCCCTTGTGGAATGACTCTTAACCACGCCCGGTTAAGGTTTGTTACGTTTCTGGTAACAGAAAATGATACAATGGATGAGCCACCTGGACAGCGATTGTTTAGAAACCGGAGCTCCCATCATCCTATGGGCGAAGGAGACGAAAAGCTGATCAGATTTATGGTGGTGCCTGGTTCTGGTCATGTAGTATCTTAGACACCTATGCACATCTAGAGTATGCAACAGGGCCTCTCCTCTAATAGAGTATTTAGGAAAATACACTGGTAAGTCGATGTCCTGATTGAGGGTGAGAGCTGAGACCACCTTAGGTAGAAACTTTGGATTTGTCCTTAGGGACACCCTGTCCTGGTGAAAAACCAAATAAGGTTCTTTGCACATCAGTGCGTGAAGTTCAGAAATCCTTCTGGCTGAAGTAACGGCAACTAAAAATAACGTCTTCCGTGTTAGGAGACGTAGCTCACAATCCGCGGCTGGTTTAAAAGGTGGCAGCATGAGCTGCTCCAGGACAAAGGGTAAATCCCATGGAGGAACAGGATCCTTACTCGGAGGTCTAAGGTGGAGAACACCTCTCAGGAATGCTCGTGCTGTGTCCAGCTGAGTTATGGGATGTCTGCCTATAGGTGTGTGATAGGCTCAGATGGCACAAAGGTGTACTTTAATAGAGGAGTAGGCCAAGCCTGCCTGGAAGAGACACAGGAGGTAGTCCAGGACTGACTTTTCTGGACAATCCCTTGGGGAAAGTCCTCGTGCTTTAGCCCAGAGGCAAAATCTGTGCCATTTCATGGCGTATGTGGCATGAGTGGCCGGTTTTCTAGCAGCCGCTAGAACATCTACTACCTCTTGCGAGACCCCATACCGTGTGATAGCTATGTCTCTAGGAGCCAGGCATGCAGGTTCAGAGAGCGAAGGTCCGGATGGACCAAAGAACCTTCCTCCTGGGACAATAAGTGATAGCTGATTGGCAGAGGTACCGGAGGTTCCTGGGACAGCTGGGGTAGCCAAATCTGTCTGGACCAAAAAGGCGCAATAAATATCAGCATCGCCTGCTCTCTGTGGAGTTTCAATAGGACCTTCTGGATCAACGGGAAGGGAGGAAACATGTAGAGGAATCTGCCTGTCCAGGAGAGGGACAACACGTCTCACCAGAAAACACCAGGCCCTGGATCTAGCGAGCAGAAATTGGGCAGTTTTGCGTTGGATGGGGAAGCGAAAAGGTCTAATTCTGGTGTGCCCCATCTGTGAAACAGATCCTCTACTACCTCCTGGAGTAGTTCCCACTCATGGACTCTGGCCTGAGAGCGGCTCAGACTGTCTGTGATGACGTTGTCCACTCCTGGGACATGAACAGCAATGAGGTTTGCGCCGTGTTGTAGAACCCAATCCCACACCCTCATGGCCTCCCTGCAAAGTGGGTAGGAATGGGTGCCTCCTTGTTTGTTGAGGTAATACATCACCGCGGTATTGTCTGTTTGTAACAGGAGAGTACCCGGTGGGATCTCTGACTGGAAGACCTGCAGGGCATAAAGAACTGCTCTCATTTCCAAAATATTTATGTGGAGATGAGCTTCCTGGGGTGTCCACGAGCCCTGAGACCTGACCCTGTTTAGGTGTGCTCCCCAACCGAAACCTGAGGCGTCCGTGGAGAGCGTCACAATCGGAGACGGCGCAATGAAGGGAACCCCCGCCAACAGGTTCTGTGAATCTAGCCACCATTGCCAATCCCGGATTACGGCATTCGTGATCCGAACTGGAAGCTGCAAATGGTCTTGCTTCTGATCCCACTGAACTCATAACATCCATTGGGTCACCCGCATGTGGAGACGGGCTAGCGGGACTGTTGCAATGGCCGCAGCCATGTGTCCGAGCAGGCAAAAGACCAGTCTGGCTGGGACAGTCTTCTTTGCCAAGATGTCCCTGATGAGGGATCTGATGTGTTCCGCTCGGTCCTGGGGCAGAAAAGCTCTCCCCTGGACGGTGTCCAGAACTGCACCTATGAACTGCAGATTCTGTGACGGAACCAGGTGTGACTTCTTCTGATTGATAATGATACCCAACGTCCCAAACAGGGACTGAGTACAGTGAATTGTGGACATCAGAGCCTCCCGAGGGTGTGACATGAGGAGCCAGTTGTCCAGGTAGGGGAACAAGTAGTGGCCTTGTCTCCTTAGATCCGCCGCTACGACTGCCATGCACTTCGTAAACACCCGAGATGCTGATGACAGTCCGAAAGGGAGGGCTCGGAACTGATAATGGTGACCTAGAAATTCGAAGTGCAAGAACTCCCTGTGCGCTTGAGCAATGGGTATGTGCAGGTAGGCATCCTGCATGTTCAAGGATGCTAGGAAGGCGCCCTGCTTGAGCATGGGTATCAAACTGGGAAGGGTCACCATGCAGAAGCGTTTGTAAAGGACCAAAGCGTTGAGATCCGGTATCGGATGGAGGTCCCCTGTCTTTTTGGGAACCAGAAAGTGGTGGGAATAGTAACCTGCACCTCTCTGGTTCCTCGGTACGTGCTCTACAGCTTTCTTTCCCAGAAGCGTGAGCACTTCCTGCTGTATGAGCAGTGCATGCTGACCCGAATAATGGGAAAGCAGGGGAGGTTTTTTTTTTTTTTTTAAACTTTGTTTATCTCCAACCCTGGAGAACTCCTTCCAGTAGCCCCGGGGCCTTCCCAGCCTCTACCTCCCTCCGTGACCACTCCCCCATGCACCACTTCTGGGTCTGAACCTTCCAGAGGTAGGGCTGCCCTATCCACCGAAGGTGCTCTATTTTATATGAAAAGTACCCAGCACACGAGTCGGCAGGAGAGAGATACCCTAGAGTTGGGAGTGTGGCTATGGAAGGTTGAGGTGCCTTCATCTATCCCCAGGATCGGGGTTTTCTCTCTTTTTTCAGTTCCCTCCTCCTGTGGAGCCATGGCGGCAAGCGTGTAGTTTAAGTGGCTCGCCCACCCAAGGTTCTGCCAGCTGCTCAGTCGACGATCCTCCAGTCGCCGACAGAGGTCGCCCATGAGCGGGCGCCACCAACCTCCCAGGAAGAGAGACAGTCCTGACGCCGATCCCCCACCAACCCCTGGCCTGCCCGAACCTGGTCGCCCGGCATGGCGCGAGGTGTGGCATCCAGCGCCTCAACCCTCAGCACCACCAGGCCGCTGGCAGGGGAGGTCTTGATGGTGGGTGGTTGAGGAATTCTATAAAGTGACCTCTCTTGACCAGCTGAAGGACCCACCGGTCGGCGGTAATCGATTGCCACCCTGAAAAGTGGTGAGCGGTGCGACCCCTGACCTTTTCTGCCCGTTGATCCAGAGGAAGGGTGGAGGCTGGGAAGGAGTCATGCTGTGGTGACATTACCCCCCCCACCCCCGTAGTCTGGGCCAGTTTGGTATACTGCTGATCTCGGCCTGGGGAAGACTTAGGTTGGGCCTTATGATGGAAGGTGCCCCTTTGCTGCTGGCCGCGACGTGGCTGCTGTCATTGTTGTTGGCCGCAAAAACAGTTCTGGTTCCTATGAAAGGAACCAGATTTGGGTCTGTACATGGCCTTTACAGTCCTTACTGCCTTCCTGGCATCCTGAAGCTCGGTGATGACCTTTTCAGACGGTTCACCAAACAGGACCTCTCCGTTATAAGGGATGTCCAGGATACTCTTCTGTACGTCCAGGGTAAAACCGGAGACACGGAGCCAGGAGTGTCTCCAGAGACAGACGACTGAAGCTGTGCCCCTGGCAGACGAGTCCGCAGAATCATATATGGCTCTTAACACTTGGGTCCCCACATCTGACCCTGTGCGGAGGAGGTTCAAGAGCTCCGCCTTCTGCTCGCCATCCGGTAGTTTGTCAACCAAGTCCTGATCCTGTTCCCACACGGCATTCTGAAACTGAACCATATGAGTCAGATAGTTGTGACCTGATGAAGCATGTTGCAGCCGCATACATGCACCTCCCCAGGGCATCCAACTGCTTGGATTCCTGGTCCGGTGGCTGTGTACTCAGATGCTGTGGTCATTGAGACCTATCATGGGAGGCCGTACTGACCAGGGAATCAGCCAGGGGTTGTTGCACTAAATACCTGTCCTCTGCCAGGGCCCTGTACAGGCAGTCAGCTTTCTTCGGAACTGCGGGGTGGGTGCAGATGCTTTCCGCATGAACTTGGTGACGTCCGCGAAGGTGTCCACCAAGGGTGGCACCACCAAAGGCTTAGGGTCCTTCTACCGAAGGTAACGAGCTAGGTGCGGTCTCTCGGGGTCGAGATCTTCCGAATCCCATCCCATGTTCTCCTGGATGTGCCTCATGATTTCGGAAAAAGAGGGATCATCCGGAGGTGACCTGGGCAGGTATCGTGGTCAGGTGATGAGATGCTGATTGGAGAAGGAGACATGGCGGTATCTGAAGTGTCCAGTCTAGAATCATCCCCCTGCGGAGTGGACTGTCGACGTCTGCGTCGCTTAGGACTGGGCGACCCTGAGGGAGATCTTGAAGGGGGCCTTCTCCGTTCTTTGGATCTTCCCCTAGGAGGTGGAATAGGTTCTTTGGGGGTCGGTGGTCTTCCTGTTGGCCCCTGCGGTGGAGGAGAGGGAGCAGGAGGTGAAGGAGTAGGAGGAGGAGAAGGTTTGACTGGGATCACATCCTTCTTTATTGTGTCCCACCAAAAGGTAAAGAGATCTTTTACCTCTTGAATATTCATACCGGATGACGGACCTGGTGCCGGTGGTCTGTCGCCGGTATTGGGCGTCGGGTCCGAGGTCGTCGCTGGGTTTGGCGAAGGCTCCTGGGGAAGCCCAACATCCTCACTGTCGCCTGCCTGGTCATCAGGCAACATCAGGTCCTCCTCTGTAGATTCCCGGTGACTGGTGTCCACCCGTGATGGGGAGGCAGTCTTTGGCTCTGGTGAATGCCTCACTGACGGGTGCTTAGCTGACGTCTGGTCTAACGGGTGTTTAACCGATGAAGGGTCGGAAGCCCGCTTCAGGTCCGTCATCCGTTTTAGGGACGTCGGGTCCTTAGTCTTCCTGGGAGGGGGATCCGGACCCCTAGGAGGCTGGGAGCCCAATCTGGCGTTGGAGTCCCGGCGTCTCTCTGAGGAAGCTTGTTTCGAAGAGGACTGGTGATGGTCTGAAGACTTCGAGGAGGCCTGGAAGTCTTGATGGGATGCAGAGAAGCCGAAGTGCTGCCTGAAGAGTTAACCTTTACTAGAGGGGACTGAGAGCGGTCTGAGTGCATGGAGCCTGAGCTGGTGCGCAAGTCTGAGGCCCGGTTAGGGGATCTGGACCTGGCCTTCTTCTGATGCTTGTCCTGGTGCTTGTGGGACTTAGAGGTAGACTCACCTCTGGAGGCAGGGTCTTTGTCCAGGCTTTTTAACTTTTCTTCCAAGAGGAATCCCTGAAGTGCCTTCTGGCGTCGGATCCGGGTGCGACTGTTGAACCCCTGGCAAAAGGAGCAGGCCTTGGTGTTGTGTTCCGGGCCTAAGCACCACAGGCAGGATGAATGGAGATCCTTGAAAGAGATCTGTTTGCTGCAGGCACACTTGGAAGTATGTCCTTCTGAGGAAGGAGTTGGAGATGCCGACATTTAGTAGGTAAAACTGGGAAAGTTCTAGTCATCGTACGCTAGAGTGGGACTGTGAGACCGATGCTGGTGAGTCGACGGCGGGAAAAGAACTGGGGATTCTGGGGGACCGCCTCCTTTTATATGATGCCTGACATCTGGGGGGCGGCCTGAAGCCGGTCCTGGCAGGATACTGCTAGCTAGAAAATTTATGTGGGGTCCTGGCGCCTGCCGACTTCAGTCCTAATGGTGTATCCTGCTGAGAGAGCTGTTTCTCGAAGTAAGATCTGTACTTTTCTTTGCCTAGCAAAAATATTCTCTTTCTCCTCTGCGTTATTATTTTATTATAGCATATGGCTGCTCTCGATTGTCCACAGATTTCAGCAGCTTTCCAAGTACTGTTGCAGGACAGTTCAAAGGTCAAAAAAAGTTGTTGTACTATTGTTTTGACGTCACATCGATAGTACAACTTTGCTGTTCCTTGAAAGAGCGTGCATGGTCACAGACTTTCTCAAGCCTTCTGAAAGCTGCCATTGTGATAGCTCACTCGCTAAACACAACTCAGCGTAAATCGCAATACGTGACAAGAATGGCCTCAGCAGTATACTCCAAATGTCTTAAGGAAAAAAAAAAAAAACACTAGAGAAGTCAGTTAGGTGGGGGTGAGCGCTGGCGCCACAGAGGCAGTCAGAGAGAAAACAACACGGTCACTAATTATGCCCCCCCCCTTTTCAGGAAACTGACACTCAAACTGCAATTGTTTACCGCGTTTGAAACACCTGAGCTGCTGAAATCTGTGGACAATCGAGGGCAACCATATACTACATAAAACAGTAAATGGGTAACCATACATCTCAAGGCAGTGTTTCCATCTTGGGTTTGTGATGATATCATGGGACCTCTTGAGCTTTGCTCTCGAGGTCCCTATCCATTTATCACAAACCCTCAATGGAAACAAAGCCTTGCTGTGTATGGTTACCCTTACACTGTTTTTTTTTTTTAAATTCTATTTTTTCCTCCCGCTGCTGCCAACCGCTCGGTACCTCAGCCTGGTCATGGACCATGACTTCCACCTCCACAACGGCCGCGACCCTACAACACCCTCTGGCTTACCCCCAACCCCCCCCCCCAGGGTGGGGTTGTGGCACTAGACTCCCCCAGTGCTGCAGACAATGGGATAGGTCGGAGGGCCGGCCTAGAGGCTAATTGAAGCCGTGGTGGGCTTCATCTAGGGCAGCTGGCAGCTGCTCTTTTTCCTGGTTTTCTGTGGAGGGTGGGGATGTGCAATGACATATTGTGTCCACCCCACCCTCTAGACGTGCTTGGCACCTGTCGCTTGCACAATCCCCAGCCTCCCCTCAGAGAAGGAGAGCAGTCCTCAGGACGCTCCATCCTTCTCCCCCTGGCCAGCCCTCCAGCATCCTGGGTCGGTTCCCGAACCCGGGTCGCCGGCATCGCAAGCAGAAATCCTACTGCTGTGCTGATGGGCCGGCCACACCCTTACACTATTCTATATGTTTATTATTCTGTGTATTTTGTCATCTTAATCTCCTGGTACGGTGCTCTGAGCCACATGGAATGGGTGCCATAAAAATAAAAGTTGTCTTGCCTTTTAAGCAGAATGTGTAATTACACAGGCAATGCATTATCTCATCTCAAAAATATCGACTCTGACATTCTTTCCATGCTTTCTATCACAGCAAACATCCCAGTTAAGCCCCAAGGAATCCTTCAGTGCTCACCATCATAGCAAAAGTCTCCAACCACACCCTAGGACTCCTTAAATGTTCCTTGCTTCCTGTGTCCACACCTTCAAGCTTCCTCTACATTTTCTTTAGAACTCCTCTACCAGCTACCTGCTAAACTTTGATATTCCCCAGAATTAAAGACATTCTGGGAAGGGAGTTCCGTGGGACTAGGAGAAAGGTTAAGCATCAAGCTATGTCAAACAGGCCAACAAACACATCATTCCACCCTGTAGAAGCATAAAAAGTGCACTTAAGCAGGTGCTGATTATATTACGACTGATCTGGGTGGTTTTCATGTGAAAACAGTGAGTCCAATAACGGCAATGGCAAAGTCAGGCGAGCGCATTAACAAGGACAATTGCTTTTCTGCAGGGGGCTTTGCCCCTGCACCCCCTCTTACAGATATATCCAACTACGACGTCATAGCACCTCGGAGAAGGGGAAGCAATTGTCGCATGCTAATGCAGTTGCCAAAATTTATTGTTATTGTTTTTTGCGTTCGCCGAACTGCCATTGCCGTTATTGAACTCACCTTTATTAAGTGCTACCCTCTGGGTGTGCACTTTAAGTGGGATGTGCACTCATTATGGGAGTTAAACAGAAGATAAAAGAGGGAATGGGTATATGAGAAAACGTGCATTTAATCAGGATGTGTATTTACCCAGTGTGCACTTAAGTGGATTTCACTGAATTTATTTTTTTATGTTTTTTTTTCAATTCTCAGTAAGGAACTCCCGGTCTTAGAAAGGCACCAAATAAAGACTTTTGTCCTGAACTTCTTACGCACTGTTGTGGCAGAGCCACTGGGCCAGTGTACATTAAGTTTTTATTGTGAATGTTAAGATTACATTCCTTTAAATGTGTTGCAGAAATGGCAAATGAGCTGCCATGAAACAGATCTTTAGTAGGCTTGCTGTATTTTCTTTATAATCTTCTCCCATTAACTCCAGGCTCCTACCTTAGCCCTTATCACTGCCTTTCACCTCCCAGTTCTAGCACCAGCCCCTGCTCTAGTCATGCGAACCCCTTCCTACCATGTCACTTGTCTCAGTCTATGACCACCTCTTTCAGTCATCCAATCACTATTTCTCTTTGTCCACATTGACTTCCCTTGGATCTTTGGAATCTTGGGTATATCATGTTGAATGTATGCCATGTTTACTGCCAATGTTGACATGTATATACTGGTTTACCTAGAGTGCATCTCATATGTTCCTACCATATCCTGTTATGTTTAAACAATTTCTGTTCTTGATTTCTGTATATAAGTGTTTTAATTATTCATGTACATATACCAATTATCGAACCTTGATTATTGTATATAAGTATATACGTGTTTTAAATCTGCCTATACATGTACCAATTTTTGAACCTTGACCTTATCAGGTCCATCTTGCAAATGAGCTGTGCTCAATGATGTTCGCCTGAATAAATAAAGATTTGATTGATTGATTGATATTTAAGTGGCCATTTCTGCTCAACTTTCAGTTGGTCAGTTTAAAATGAGAAGATGAAGTCCAAACTGTTCTCATCAACATACTACTAGTCTTCCATGACACTGGTGAAATGTTAGGGGACCAAGGACTCTATGAGGTAACAAACAGAAACAGAATCTGTCGGCAGATCAGGCCCACTTGGCCCACCTTAGTCTGCCTCTTTTTCCTGCCTATACGAAGACCGTACACCCTTTCTGATCCCCAATTACTCCCTGCCCTGCTTAACTACTAAGATTCCCTTGTGTCTATTCCATGCACACTTGAAGCCTACCACTGTTTTCATCCCCACTCTCTCCACTGAGACTGTTCCAGGTATCCACCACTCTTTCAGTGAAGATGTATTTTCTCACATCCCTCCTAAATTTCTCCACTTGCAGCTTCATTGCATGCCCCCATTGTTCTTGTGCATCTTCTCCTCTGAAATATACTCCCATCCTGTTCCTTATTCACCTCCGTGAGATATCTATAGATCTCTTATCGTGTCCTCCCTTTCCCTCTTCTCTTCAAGGGTGCACGTTTTGAGATTCCTCAGTCTCTCCTTGTAGGGCTTTTTTTTTTTTGTTTCAAATTTTTATTAATATTTCAATTATAAGACAATAACATACATTGTCACAATAGTCACAATACAACCTATCTTTAAAAAAATATATATATTTACATCGGTCCACATAATTAACAGAATTAATCCTTATAGCACTCAATAATATAGTCCATTCATTTGTTTATATTCCATCATATTGATTTTGCAATAGACGCCTCACCTGAAATTCAACTCCCTGAGTAGATAATCATCATCTCATCTGCATTTAAAGTACTTACAAAGGGGCTCCCATAAGGCAGAGGTGTCCAAACGACCTTTTATCTGATATTATGATTTCTTTTCCATTGCCAGGGCACTTATAGCTATTGAGCGCCACTGCAAAATCGTGGGCATCTCTGCTGACACCCAAGTATTTAGGATGACTTGCCTAGCCTGAAGAAGCAGTATTCTAATCCACCTCTTTTGCAGTGACCACTCCCCTTCTTCTCCTTCCTCCATACCAAATAATAAGCTGATTGGAGAGGCCAAGACCTCTAGGCATGTCATTTCACTCAGTTTCTGTGCTATTCCCTCCCAAAAGGTGCACAATCGTGGGCAGCTCCAGAAACAATGGAAAAAGGTACATTTATGTACTTCACACCTGTTACACATCTCAGAGATCTCCGGCCTATACCGATGGATTACCACTGGGGCAATAGAGCATGTGTATAAATTTATATGTTGATTCTTTGTATCTATTACAGGCAAGGAGGCCCATATGCGATTCCAAAATAAGATCCTAATTATGGTCAGATATCTGCATGCCCATGACCCTTTCCCATAATCTCCGTGTATTAGATGTCATATCCCGTAAACTGCTTCTGAGAATATGAACCATAGTTCGGACCATTCCCTTATCATCTCTTCTAGCTCTGCATATCAGGGCCTCCATTTGTTTTACAGGTGTATTCTGTTTTCCTTGGTTCTTTATCTGCCTACAATAATCCCCGGCCTGGAAGAACCGGAACAGATGATTGTTTGGCACCCCCAAAGCTTCTTGTAATTCTTGAAAATAATTTATGTCCTGTCCTTTAACCAGATCCGCAGCACACTGTACTCCCCTCCTTTCTCATTCCTCAAATGCAGGGTCCTCAAGGCCCGGCCCAAAAAAGGGGGTTCCCAACGAGTGGTGGTAATAGTGTTTCTTCCTTGTTACCTCCCAGAATCCTCTTAATTTGTGACCAGCCATCAAGCACCATATTTACTAATGGGTTGGGTTGATTAAGTGAATTATATGCTCGCTGTTCCCCCTTAGCTAGATATGCTGGTAATCTCCCTGGAGCCCCTACCTCTTCCAAATTCATCCAACTAGCAACATCAGGCCTAGCAACCCAATCCTCTATAAATTGCACTTGAGCTGCTAAATAATCCTTCAGATCAGGGAAGCTTAGCCCCCTTGGGTATTCGCTTTTAATTTAATGAGACTAATCCTCGACAATTTGCCCTGCAATAGAAATTCAGTGAACCTCTACTCCATCTTTTTAATATCCCTCTTATGCAGGCCCATGGGAAGCATCTGTAGTAAATAGAGGATCCGTGGCAAGACTTTCATTTTGATCGAATTCATCCGTCCTACCCAGGACAGTGGTAATGCTCGCTATCTTTGTAAGTCCTTAGTTATTGTTCTAATCATAGGGGTGTAGTTCAGGCTGTAGATATCAGAAATTCATCTACCTATATATCTCCAAATATTTGAAGGAGGTGCTAACTACCTTTAAGCCCCACATACCTTTTCTGGGTGCCATCCCCTGTCCTATGTATAGGACTTCTGATTTATCCAAGTTTACTCTGTATCCTGAAAAGTCAGCAAACTCCGAAATGAGTGTCAGAAGGGCTGGAACTGAGCGCTCGGGGTCATTTATATACAGAATCATACTGTCTGCATATAACAACAGTTTATGCTGTCTACCGTCTTTTCCCTTAACCCCGTCAATATTATTGTTCTGCCTAATGGCGACTGCCAGAGGTTTAATGGCCAAGGCAAACAGCAATGGGGACAGGGGCACCCCTGTCTTGTGCCTCTAAATAATGGAAACCACCCAGAGTGCACCCCATTAGTGAGTACCGAAGCCCGAGGAGAGCCACACAAAGTTCTAACCATATGAATAAATCCCTCCCCAAGTCCATATATGTACCCAGCATCTCAAAGAGGTACTCCCACTCAATTCGGTCAAAAGCCTTCTCGGCATCCAGGGGCAGAATTACTGTAAGCCCTGGACGCCGAGAAGAGCAGTGTACCACATTCAGAACTTTTCTGACATTGTGCTAGGAGTGTCTTCCTTGAATAAAGCTGGTCTGATCTAATTGTATTAGGCTTGGGAGCAACCCTTCCAGATGGGCCGCCAGGACCTTAGCATATATCTTGGCATCTACATTTAATAGAGATATAGGCCTATATGAGGCACATTTTCTGAGGATCCCTCCCGAGCTTTGGTATAACGCATATAACTGCCTCTCCCATAGTTGTCGGCAGTGGGTTCCCTTCCTTAGTTTCCTGAAATACCTCCCACAATAGGTCCACTATCCCTTGTTCTACCCCTTATAATATTCAGCCGGTAGGCCATCTGGCCCACTTGCCTTGCCCGGTTTCATGTGCTGGATGGCCATTCTGTTTTCCTCTTTGGATATTTCACAACCCAGCTCCTCCCTCTGCTGGTCATCAAGTCCTGGAATCTTGATCTTGTTCAAAAATTCTTGTGCCTTGTCCAGAGTACCCTCATATTCTGCCTAGTACAGGTCCTGGTAGAACTGTTGAAACCTGTCTCCAATAGCCTGAGAATCTCTAATAAGGGTTCCCTATTTCTCTTGTATCTCATGTATTCTTGTGGTGCCCCTTCTACCCTTTATTAAGCTCACCATTAAGGGCCCCAATTTGTTATTGTAGGGCTTTTGCTGCAACTCCTGCACTATCTTAGCTGCCCTCCTCTGGACAGCCTCTATCCTGTCTATGTCCTTCCTGAGATGTGGCCTCCAGAACTGGACACAGTAGTGCACCAACAATCTATACAGTGGTAACACAACCTCCCTCTTTCTGGTGGTGATTCCCCTCCCTATGCATTCCAGCATCCCACTGGCCCGACCTATTGCCTTGTTGCACTGCCTCACCACCTTAAGGTCATCCGTTATGATTACTCCAAGGTCCCTTTCCTATTTTGTGACCATCAACACCTCTTCCCCCATCTTATACCCACCTCTAGGTTTCTGGGTGCATGATTTTGCACTTTTTTGCCTTGAAGCCCAGCTGCCCTACCTTAGACCACTTCTCCAGTTCTCTCAGGTCTCTGCTCATTTTTTCCACCCCCTCTGGAGTGTTCACCCTACTGCAGATTTTGGTGTCATATGCAAATAGGTATACCTTCCTTTCCAGGTCTTCTGCAATGTCACTTATAAAGACATTAAAGAGGACTGGTCCCAGTACTGAGCCACAAGGTACCCCACTGGTCACCCCTCCCCAGGTAAGTGCTATTTACCACTACCCTCTGTTGCCTATCCATCAACCAATTTCGTACCCAGTTTACCACCTTGGGAAGCTTTTGACACCTTGAACTATGACATCTTCCTGTCCAACCTCAAAACTGTTGGCATGTCTGACTCTGTGATAAAATGGTTCCAGCAATATCTTGTACATAGAAAACAAATGGTCACCATTGGAGACTGGACGTCTAGCAAGAGGACAATAATGACAGGTGAACCTCAGGGCTCAATATTGGGCCCTGTCTTGTATAACATACATATGAACAGTGTTTGCATGTCAGATCCTAGGGTTAAATATCATCTATACGCAGATGATACTCTTGTGTATGTTGAATGCACCTCTATAGAGAACATTCAACCTATACTTCAGCAAGCTTTTAATGAATTACAGAATTACTTGCTGAGGTCTAGGTTGATCCTGAACCTTAAAAAGTCACAGGTAATGATTTTCTCTAGACAGCAAAAAGATGTCTGAATCAATCCTGCAGATTAGAACTTTCAGTTATATTTTAGTAGAACATGTGCAGAGTTATAAATAGCTGGGAGTTCTCTTGGATTCAGCTTTGAAATGGAACTTGCATATAGAATTAATAGTAGAGAAATGTCTAGGTTGTTTATATAGGAATAAGTTTTCCCCAACTGAAGTAACAAGAAGGCATTTGGTTAATTCTTTGATTTTACCTTTAATAGATTATGGAGATTTGGTTTATGCAGGTGCTACACAAAGTAGTCTAAATAGATATAGTATACCATAAGTTAGCGAGATTCATTTTAAATGTTCCAAAGAGAACCCACATATTAGAGCTCTATGAAAAACTCCAGTGGCTTAATCTTAAAGAAAGACGATCTTTACATGCTCTATTTATGACCAAATGTGTCTTAGGGAAGGCCCCAGATTATATTACAGATAATTTGTTACCAAGGCCTATAAAACAAGGCCTGAGGTCAGCATTAGGATTAGAATATAGCCAACCAAACTACAGAACAATGATGGGTAGAACACATTTTTTTAGGGGACTGCTGCTCTGGAATTCTTTACCCCAGGATCTCTGATTAATACATGGTAAAATAAAATCAGGTGAAATAAAATCCTGGTTCATTAATGAGGCAAGACATCAAATTACATTAGAACTGTCCTAGGATATTTTAAATGGCTACGTGGGGTATTTGGGTTCTAGTATGTACTTAGTAGGCTACTTTTCGATGTATGTAATATGAGTATTGTATTTAACTGTACAGTCTCTATATGTCTTTGTATTTTTGCATTGTATGTTATGTAACTCTTGCAACTTTGCACAAAGGACCTCACTGGAAATTAGCTTGTCTCAGTTGAGCTATCCGATTAATTCATCTTATGAATGAAATGAATACAAATTTTTACTACTACTACTACTACTGGAAACCATCCCTAAACTGCAGAGTTTATTTATGAGCTTCCAACATGTTATGGTGTCGAAGGTTCTTCTGAAGTCTAAGTAGGCCACATCCCCCGCCCCACCCTAATGTACTTCCATAGTCACCCAGCCAAAGAAGTCAATAAGGATCATTTGACATGACTCCCACCCCTGTGAATCCATGCTGCCTCAGGTCTTACAACCTACTATATACAAGATACTCCATAAGCCTTTCCTTTAAAAGCATCTTCATTACCTTCCACACCACTGACGCTAGACTTACAGGCCTAAAGTTGCCAGCATCCTCCCCGCTTCAACTTTTAGGAAGCGGGACTACATGTGCCCTCCTTCAGTGCTCCTGAACCACTATTTTCAGAGAGTTGTTGAACAGGGTTGTCAGCGGTGCAGTCAGTACCTCCCTGAGCTCTCAGCACCCTTGGGTGTATTTTCAGTAGTGTAACCAGTACCTCCATGACCTCTCTCAACACCCTTGGGTGTACTCTGTCTGGCCGTCTGGCTTTGTCCACTTTCGGATTCTCAAGTCTCTCTCCTCTCTGAATGGACTTATGTCTACCACCCCACCTCCCCCCACCATATTCCTGCTGCTTTTATGTGGTCCATCCCCCCCCATTCCACTATGAAGAATGAACAGAAGTATAGGTTCATAGATTTTATGCGAGTTCAGTAGGCTGAATGCCCTCTAAAGAACTCGACACCTTACTGTAGGTGGTATTCATATTTTTTGTTTCCCATATATAAATCCAGTCTAATCTTAAAGGTTTCTATAGTTGGGCTTGATACTACATATGCTGGCAAGCTATTCCAGACTCCCACAATCCTCTGTATGAAGAAGTTACTTCGCCTTGATATTCATATCAGTTCCCCTTTAATTTTGAATCCATTATTTCTAGTTATAGTTTTAGTATTGGTCACTGTCAGACCTACAGTAGCCCCTAGGTAGTATTTTTTTATTGCATTATATGTAATGCATAAAGCTCCTTGGAGTTGTCTATATCCTGCTGAATATATGTTTAAGATTCTGAGTCTTTCACTATAGTCAGTGAATTCCAGATGTTTTATCTTTTTAGTATACTTCCTCTGGACTTCTATCAGTTTACAGCCTCTTATAGTATGAGGTTTACTTGAACCGAGAGCAGTACTCAAGATGTGGACATACCAGGCTAGAATATAATGGCATCAAAACCTGCTTTCTGCTTTTTATGTTAGCCAGTATGGAGTCTACTATCTTGTGACACTTCTTGACCTTAAAAATAGTGTTCTTCTCAAAGTATCTGCTTTTTCCTGATCCTCCTCTACACAGTCTCCCCTTCCCTTCTTAGCCTCTCAGTCCCCCCTCCACTTTGTTTTCCTCTTTTTCACTAATGTACCTAAAAATGGTCTTTTCCCCATGTGCTTTTGTGCCCCCTTACCGCTTTCCCTACCTACTTCTGCTTCTCCTGGTACACATTCCTCTCCTCTTTCCTCTAAGTCTTTTTGTACCTCATGAATGCTACTCTTTTAGCCTTAATCTTTGCAGTCACTTCATTTGAGAACCATATCAGTCTTTTTTTTTCTCCTTTTTTTGCTCACTTCTTTTGTGCCGAAGTTTGTTGCCTTCACTATGCTATCCCTTAATGTGGCCCACTGGTTCACCACCCCACCCAGGCCTTCTCACTGCTAGGTCATCTCTGAGGTATTCACTATTTTTTTTCTATTAAATCTACCCTCGTGAAGCCCAGGATCCTCATTCCTATGTGGTTCACTTAGGCTGCCATCCTTATGTTGAAGCACACTGTACGGTGATTGCTGGACTCCAGGTAGCCTGTCACCTTGACATCTGCAACACTGTTCCTGTTAGTGAACACCAGGTCCAGTACTGTCCCACCATGAATGGGCCCCCTAACTAGCTGCTTGAGAAATGTTCCCTGCAGGGAGCGTAGGATGTCCCTGCTTCTAGCTGAAGTGGCTGGGAGGCTCCATTCAACACATGGCAGACTGAAGTCCCCCATGAGCAGCACCTCCTGTTTTTCTGCCACTGTGCTGATGGCTTCCCACAGTATCTTATCCAGTTTCTCCCCCTGTGTTGGAGGACTGTGTATCATCACAGTATAAAAAGTGGCTCTGGCTCCTGTCTCCAGGGTTTCCCCACAGTACCTCATACTCCTCCTTACCCCTCCCCAAGCTTCCTTGTGTTTCCTTTCCTTTAATACCCTTCCATACATACAACATCACCCCTTCACCCTTCCTCCCAATCCTATCCTTCCTGAACGGAGTGTAGCTCGGTTGCTTGTGCAACATGACTCAGTAATAGCCACATGTCCATGTCTACCTCCGCCATGATATCCTCCAGGTCTGGAATTTTGTTTCCAAGACTCCTTCCATTTGCACACATGACCCTCCACACCTTGCTCCCACTCTGCCTACAACTCCTCTTCTTCTTCCCCTTTGTGCACCACCTCCTTTTCCACTTTCTTACTGCAACTTTACCCAGCGACAACTCCCCCGCCAGCGCGGTACTACAGCAATGGATATGTAATAGGCCACAAGCTGCAGTCCAGCAAAATCAAATCGGGAAACTTTTGGAGATTCGCCCCGAACCCACACATGTTTAGGACTGTCAACTCCGAGTCAGAGTTGATTTGGTGAGGGAGGGGGGCAAAACCCCGGAGAAAGCAGTGCCATGGTCCCACGGGTACATTACAGCAGCAACAGTGACTTGCCGCTGTAATGTAGTTCGTCTTCGAAATGTCGCTGCAGCATCTGCATATGCCCCTCAGCTAGTTTAAATGACAGCATTATGACATTAACTGGCTACTGAGACCCCCCTTGCCTCCCCACCAGTTAAGATGGCACTTTTCTCGCTATGCTGATTCTGTCTCACATTCTCCCAGGAGCAGGCAGCAGTGTGCACACAAGGACCACTTTAAAGACTTGTAGGAGTCGAGGCACTACGGGACAGCCTTTCCAGGAAGTCTTTGTATTGCTGCATTTTGCTGTGATTTTGTTTTGAAGCTTTTAGTAAAACAAGAATTTGGATATTATACCTGCTTCAGCATTTATTTCCTTGTGTGCGCAGTGCTGCTTGCTCCTGGGACCTTGTCTTTTGTAGAAGTAAGCCACCTCCGAATTTGTATTGCTGCACTGGCCCTCCCTCGCTTATTCTGCAGTATTCCCAGTTGGACTGTCTGTCTCAAATTCTCAATGCTAACTCTGTGGCCTGGGAGGAAAGGTCAAGATGTGAGTGCCTCTCCTTACCATGTCCTCTTGTTGTCAAAGAAGAGCACGAGGTAGAGATGCTCATGAGCTTCCTGAGTCATCTGTTCTCCAAGCTTCAAGACCTCTAGAGGGGGAACTGGTATCGGAACTCCATGGTGGAACATCCCCTCCCGTGGCATCTTGGGGTCAATAATCTGTTGAAATAAAACAAAGTTCACTACTGAGGCTCCTGATAAAAGCCTGTGTTACAGGTGGCTCAGTGAGACAGAATGTCCCTACTCTCAGTTAGCTGTTCAGATTTACCATTCAGACACCATGAACAAACATACAGGCATCGGACAGTGATCAGGAAAAAGGCAAACAATGTCCACTCAAGGCCACCACTGAAAAGTGCTGCTGCCCACTCATACTGTCAACATTTTTTCACTTCTGCACATGCAAGTATTTAACAGATGTTTAATCACCTGTATATTGGATAGTCAAGGATACTTTAGCAAAGGAAAAGATGACCGCACCCTATCAGTTGCCAGTTAGTGCTGAGGAAAGCACAGGGTGACAGACAAAAGTGTATGTGTGCAGCAAATCCTGGCTGACTAGCACCAATTAACGTTAGAGAAAGAATTACATCCCGCACAAATAAAAGGAAAGATGGGAACATGCTAATTCTAATCATATTCAGGAATGGACATACACAGCTGCATGTATTTACAATGAGAATGCTTCAGTAGAGTTTGCCAAAGGTTCCAGCTTGACTGGATAAAAAGTTAACGAGCATCAAACAATGCTCGGTGGTAAAACATGGCTCAATAAAAAGAGGAAACTTCTCTCCCAGTCAGGCATCTGCTGCAAGAAATGAGGGTTACTCACCTGTAACCGTAGTTCTAGGTGTGGTATATGGTGCACATCCACTCTCAGGCAGTCATCCTTTCCCTTTAAAGCAGCAGTACTACGAAATCAGGAAGTGAGCTATCAAAATTCTGTTTTTCGGCCGTAAGCATGCAGCCAAAGTTCCAGTTTCCATGCCTGTAAATGTTTTTTTTTCAGTCATCTTTACTTTTGTTAGATATTTGCAATTTATTCGAATTGTTGTAGTGCTACAACAAATATGGCGGCTGACTAATTTTCAGTTGCGCTTTTTCTACAGGTCACATCAGATCTTTTGACAACAGCAGAGGGACCCTCTGCTAACCATTCCCGATGTCCCTGCAAGTCATACACATGTACAGTTGGCAGCAGAGGGTGTTTCAATGCAACATGCTTAGTGGCAGAAATGTAAACAAAAGCTGAGAATGACTGAGTAAACTACTCGGTGACAGTACAATGCTGGTGAGAAAGAATAACAGGTATATGATTAGCAGGGCACAGGGAATAAACTGTCAAAAAAAGCGCAATTTTTTTTCTTCCCGTAGTACTGCTGCTTTAAAACCAGCCAGAATGCATTCAAGCTAAACTCTTCCCACCCACCCCGGATCCACCTCATGATGTCAGATCTTACAAACTGGAAGCAGGGATTGGTGTGCCACTTGCCGGGGAGGTCATGTGGATGTGCACCATATACCACTCCTAGAACTATGGTTACAGGTGAGTAGCCCTAATTTTTTAGGGGCGTGGATATGGTGCACTATCCACACACAGGCAGACTACTAGCAGTTCTCCGAGAGAAGGGGGCAAGGCACACACCCCTACTTGGAAAACAGGGATTGGAGAACTAAGGTCCCAAAACCAGTACCCCAGTGTAACTCAAGATCGATGTGACAGTGGAAGATGAAAGTGTGTGCTGACTTCCAGGTAGCAGCCCTGCAGATTTTGTGGATATGGACACCTCTGGAAACAGTCACCGAGGCAGCAATCTGTCTGTTAGAATTAGCCCTAAGCCCTACAGGAGGCTCTCTACCAGCCAACCAATAGCAGAGGTCAATGCAGGAGACAATACACCTGCCAATCGCCTGCTTTGCTGACGATCTGCCAGGTGTGGCTTCAGCGTATGTTACAAATAGCTGGTGAACCTCTCCCTGAACTCCAGCCATGCACTCACTGTAATATGTGAGCGCTCACCTCAAGTCCAATGTGTGGAGCCTGTGCTCAGCCTATGAGGGTGGGACTGGTGAAGTACATCAGGAGGTTAATCACTTGATTAAGGTGAAACTCTGACACAACCTTCGGGAGGAACATTGGGTGGGGGCAGAGGACAACCTTGTCATTGCGGAACACCAAGTATGGAGACTCTACTGAGTGCACCTGGAGCTCACTGATCCTTCTGGTGGAGGTGATAGCCACCAAGAAGGCAGTCTTCCATGACAGATATTGAGAGGTATGACATGTCACACCTGTACACTGGTTTGAATGGCTTGCCCATGAGCACTGCCAGTACCAGCAACAAGTCCCAAGATGGTAGGCTGGCACACTGGTAAAGTGGTAGCACTACTGCTTGGCGCCGATGACCCCAGTTGACAGTGACCTCAGGAGTCAGGATTGCCGCAGGGAGGCGGGATCAATCGCCCAAGGACTGCTCTCCTCCTCTGGGAAGGAAATCAGTGGCCGTGTTAGCCTAGGCCCTAGTGGTGGCTGGGGGTTGGCACACTGATACGGCGTTGATTTTGGGGGAGGCGGGGCAGATGCCCAGTGTTCTGTGCACAAGAGCGCGTGGCAAGACCACTGGTGCCACTGCAGATGCCTTCCTCCATGCAGGGGGAGATAAAAGGGAAAACACTGCAGAAGCATAAAGAGACAATTTAAAAAAGTCCCGAGGATGGTGGTGGCTCACGCACCGGAGGGGACAAGTGGTCCAGGCCCTTAAAGAAGCACCCAAGCACCTTCTCCTGTGCCACTGTTGGCATACTAGCCCACACCCGGTATGCTGAGATGGCTGCCAGGTGCACCTTGAAGGTCGTCGACCTCTGGTCCGACAGAGAGGAACCAAAGGTAGTCCAGAATGCTAGCCAAAGTGCAGGACAGGGGGTCTAGCCTCCTGCCCAGGCACCAAATGAAGAACCTTTTCAATTTGAAAGCATAGCACTAGTGGGTCGACTCTTTATGGGAGGCTTCCACAACATGGGAGAACTTCTTTGGAGAGACCGAGGAATTAAAGCCTGGCACTTCAGCCACTCATGAACCAAGCCATCTGGTGCAGGGGCTGAAGGTCTGGATGTAGGACCTTCCTCCTGTGACAGAAGAGCAGATCTGGGAGAAGAGGAAGTTGCCAGAGGCCTGCTGCTGAGGAGATCTGGGTTCCAACTACTGTGACCAGTCCGGGGCTACCAGAAGTATCTGTGCCTTGTTTCTCTGCACCTTGGCCAGCACCCGGTGGATGTGGGGAATGGAAGGGGGGCGCAAAAAGGAAGCCAGGGGTCCAGGGTCTCACAAAGGCATTCCCCACCATTGTCCCACACTGTGGGGGGGGCGGCCACAGAAAAGCCTCAGTTTAACATTCTCCTAAGAGGCAAACAGGTCTATCAGGGAAGTACCCCGCTGGGAGAACAGGTGGTTCATCATCTATGATGCAGGGACCACTTGTGAGATGCCTCACACACCTGGTTGAGGGCATCCGCAAGCTGGTTGAAAACTCCTGCCACATGGATTGCCAGGAGATCGGCATCCAAGCTGTGCATGAGGGTCCAGGTACGGAGAGCCTCTCAGCACAACTGGAGGGAGTGTGTTCTGCCCTGCCCATTAAGGAAGTATGTGGTCATGGTATTGTTCATCTGGACCTGCGCAACCTGACCCCCCTGACAAACCGAGCGAATTCCGTCAGAGCATGGAGCACTGCATGGAGCTCCAGCAGGATGTGGTAAGAGGACTCCTTGGGGGTTCAGAGTCCACAGACCCTGTAGTTCCCTTGGTGCGCTCCCCAGCCCACCAGAGTCATGTTGGCTGTCAAAAGGACCATCAGCTTTGGGTAAGCAAATGGGACTTTCTCGAGATGTTCTGGGATGAGCCACCACTGGATGGCATCCCACATCGATTGAGTCACTATGACCGGCTGGTCCAGGCAACCTAGGTGTTGAGACCACTGGTGGCCTAGCTCCCACTATAGATGGCACACATGGAAGCCATGTACCCCAGAAGCCGAAGGAAGTCTCAGGTAGGGTGCGAGAGCCCAACCTAAAATGACTGGGCAATGGAGGTAAGATCCAATGCCCAGTCCGTAGAAAATCGGCCCTTGGTCTGGAGGGTGTCCAGCTCTGCCCAGATGAAGTGAATCACCTTTGAGGGGTTGAGTTTGGATTTGGCTGGGCTGACCAGAAGTCCCAAGTCCTGGCAGGTCTGGAGGGCCAAGTCCCTGGACTAGTCCACCGCCTTTCCAGATGGCCTGGCTATCAGCCAGTCATCCAGGTTCAGATAGACCTGGACTCCTCAGCACCGCAGAAAGGCTGCCATCACAAGCCAGCCCAGTGGCGCAGAGGGCTTGAGGCGCTGGACGCCTTACCTCATGCCATGCTGGTGACCCGGGTTTGGGAATGACCTAGATTTGTCGGGGGGCCAGCATGGGGGGGGGGGCAGCAGGATCGAGCAGGCAGGCAGCTCTCCTCTTCTGAGGGTGGGTTGGTGCCCCCCTGTAGTTCCTCTCCCACCGGGTGGAGGTCTGGTGGGTAGCGTAGGCAGATAGGGGGCAGCAACGTATTGGGAGGTGGAAGGGGCTGAGCTGGTGCCACGGGTGCAAAGCTGCCCACATGCTTGTGCCAGCCATGTGCCAGGCCTCGGGGTTCGCAAGAAAATCTGTAAAATACATACATGCCCCTGTCGCCAGTTGGCAGGAGGAGGAGTCGGGGACCAAACAGCTAAATAAAAAAAAGAAATGCTGCCATCACAGCTATGCACTTGGTGAAAACCCTGGGGGCCGAGGGCAGGCCAAAAGGCAAGATCTGGAACACTGAAAAGAACCCCCTCTACGTGGAACCAAAGGTACCACCAGTGGGAAGAACATACTGGAATGTGGAAGAGGGCATCAAGGAGGTTCAGAGAGCAAAACCACATGCTTTGCTCCAGGGATGGAATGATTTGGTTCAGAGTGACCATCTGGAAAGTACAGTTATGTAAGAACTTACCATAACAGCAGATCTTCGAGAACAGAGCTTGTAGAAGGCTACACTGTTAGGACTAAGCCACCAGGCGCTAGGACAACACGGAAAACTTCAAGCTAGCAGTGTACAGCAGGGACTGCCCCCGACATTGGCCCACCCCTGATGTCGGCCAATGGTATAAAAGGGGCGGTCCCCAGCCCCACCTCAGTCTTTCTGCCAGAGACCCGGCCTGTACTAGATGGAGAACCGAAGAGATTCTAGCAATCCCATGTATAAGGGAAAGAAAGAAGACAGGAGGAAGGAGGGAGGGAAAGCAGCACCTGCTGCAAGAGCACTTCTCAAAGATCTACTGTTATGGTAAATTCTTATTTAACTGTACTATCTTACTTAGGGTGAGCTCTTGCAGCAAGCTACACCACTAGGACCAATTCTCAAGCAGTCACAGGAGAAACACAGGTCAGATGGGAGGAGGAAAAGAGTGCCAGCAGAAGCTCTCAAGAGAGTAGTCTCTAGAGGACAGCTAGGCCAAAGCCGGCCTTCCGTCTAGAGGCAATGCACAAGCTGTAATGCTTGATGAAAGTATGTGCTGAACTCGTGTAGCAGCTGCACAGATGTCCGCTGCAGAGATGTTTTGCAATGATGCGAAAAAGGCAGCAACCCCCTGGTGGAGTGATCTTTAACCGGTCCTGGTAAAGGTTTGTTGCATTTATGGTAGCAGAATGTGATGCAGTTAACTAACCACTGAGATAAAGTCTGTTTGGCAACTGGGGCCCCTATAGTTTTTGGATCAAAGGAAACAAACAATTGGTTAGATTTTCTGATCAAAAGGGTGCAGTCAACATAATAACAAAGCAACCTATGAATATCCAGAGTGTGCAACAGGGCCTCCCCACGAATTGAATACTCTGGATAATAAATTGGTAAATGGATGTCTTGATTAAGTGTGAACTCTGACACCACTTTTGGAAGAAACTTAGGATTAGTCCTCAAGAAACCCTGTCTTTATGGAAAACTAAATATGGCTCTTTGCACATCAGAGCCTGAAGCTCGGAAATTCTCTGAGCTGAAGTAACAGCAACTAAAAATAATGCTTTCCATGACAGAAAGCGAAGCTCGCTGTCCGCGGCTGGCTCGAAGGGAGGCAAGATAAGTTTCTGTAACAAAAACAAAAGATCTCATGGAGGGACAGGGTCCCTAATGGGCGGTTTCAGGTGCAGCATGCCATGCAAGAAAGGTGCGGGACAGGTCTAACTTGAGCAAGTGTCTTGCTCTCCACAGGTGCGTGATAGGCCGAAACTACAGAAAGATGCACCTTGATGGACGAGTAGTGGAGCCCAGAATCAGAAAGAGAGAGGAGGTACTCCAGAACATAATTCACCAGCTAGGTGAAAGGGTCTAGAGCATGGGTGGAAGCACACAGGCAAAACCGTTTACACTTTACAGTGCAAGCTGCTCTGGTGGAAGATTTCCTCATCGCAACCAGAACCGCTGCGACCCTAGGGGAAACCCCATAGCAGGCCGTGGCTAGGTCTGCATGCAAGCATGCAGATGCAGTGACCTGAGGTCCGGATGGACCAGGGTGCCTTGCTAGTGAGAGAGTAAGTACGAGGGCAGGGGGACTGGAGGTTCCATTGCCCATTGCTGGAGCAGGTGAAACCAAATCTGTTGAGCCCAAAGGGAAGTGATCAGGTGTATGTCTGCCCCTTCTGACTGTAGCTAGAGTAGGACTCTTTGGAGGAGAGGAAAGGTTGGGAAGACGTGAAGAAACCTCCCTGTCCAGCAGAGGGACAATGTGTCTCACCAGAAAACACCAGGTCCTGGATCTAGCAAGCAAAAACTGGGCAGTTTGGTGTTGGACAGGGATGCAAGAGGTCCAGCTCTGGACGCCCCCACCTTTCAAAGAGATCCTGCGCTATGGACTGCTGGTGCTCCCACTCATGGGCCTTGGATCGAGACCTGCTTAAGCAGTTAGCCAAGGTATTTTGAACCCCTGGAACATTAACAGCTGTAAGAATTACTGTGTTCTATGGCCCAGAACCACACATGCATGGCCTCCCTATAGAGGGGAATACGAGTGAGTTCCCCCTTGCTTGTTGATGTAAAAACTACGGACATATTGCCCTTCTGGATCAACAGGGGGCCCAGAAGATGATCCATCTTGAATGCCTGTAGAGCGTAGAGGATCGCCCTCATCTCTAAGGCACTGATATGGAGGGTCTGCTCCAAGGAAGACCGTGTCCCCTGCATTTGATGATCCTGAAAGTGGGCTCCCCATCCCTGACCTGATGCATCTGTTGTCAGGATCTGCTGATAGGTATCCCTCTGGAAAGTAATCCCAAGTTCCAAGTTGGAAGGGGTCAGCCACCATATCAGGGTCTATGACATCACCCTGGAGATCTGCAATGGATACTGGATGTTCGAGATCTTCCAAGGGTTGGTCCCACTGTACTCTGAGAGTCAACTGGGGGAACTCTCACATAAAGGCACGCCAGAGGAAATGTCGCTATGGCAGCCGCCATGTGGCCAAGAAGTTGGAGGAATGTCCGTGCCAAGACCTGGAGAGAAGAGATCCCCTGAGCCAGAGCCAGAAGACAATTCGCCCTGTCGGGAGGGAGAAAGGCCTTCCCTTGGGAGGTGTCCAAGATTGCCCAGATATAGCACAGTCTTTGACTAGCCAAGGGGACGATTTGGGGAGATTCAGTGTAATCCACAGTTCCCAAAACATCATGAAGGTGTCTGGTAGGGTTGACAGCAGCTGATCTCTGGTGGAGGCTGCCAGAAGCTACTTGTGTAGGTAAGGACAGATGTAATGGCCCTGTCTTCCAAGGGTCGTGGCCACCACGGCTACGCACTTGGTGAAGACATGAGAAGCCGAGGACACACCAAAGGGCAAGGCCTGGAACTGGTAGTGTTTCCCCTGGAAGGTGAGGCGTAGGAACCTTCTGTGGGCCGGAAGTACCATGATGTGGAGGTATGCGTACCTGCATGTTGAGCGTACAGAACCAGTCCCCTTGATGGAGCATGGGGAGAAGGCCTGGTAGGATCACCATTCTGAACCTCTTGTACTCGACATAGGTGTTCAGGTGGCTGAGGCCGAGTATAGGGCAAAGATCTCCCATCTTCTTGGGGAACAAGAAGAAATGGAAGAAGAACCCCTTCCCTCATTGGTTCAGATGGACAGGCTGTATGGCCTGTTCAGACAGGAGGGCCTGAATTTCAGCGTGGATAAGGGTGGCATGGGATGGGAAGTAATTGGAAGGGACCGGAGGATTGTCCAGAGGCATTTGGAGAAACTCCAGAGCATGTCCTCTCTCTATCAACTGGAGTACCCAAGCGTCTGATGTAATTTTGGCTCATTCCTCGAGACAGAGGAAGAACAGACACCCCACCGCCTCCTCCAGGAGCTCCGCTGGAGGAGAGGGGTTGGGCAAAGAGTCCGGTCGAGGTGCTGGGAATGGGCAAGGAGACCTGGGATGTCTTGGCATTTCTAGGTCCCACGGTTCCTGAGGGCTGAGAGGAGGCCTTACATTTGAAGGCCCTCTTGGCCGCTGACCTCTGGATTGCTGGCCCGTGGGGTGACAAAAGGGCTTGCATCTGGCAGGGGATTGATTCTGACCTGTACATTTTGTAGACCGACTGAACTGCTTTGCCGGAGTCCTGGAGACCTGTAATAATCTTTTCGGTGTCTTCCTTGAAAAGAACAGACCCTTGGAAGGGGGTGTCCAGGATAGCTTCCTGGAGATCCTGCCAGAAGCCTGAAACTCTAAGCCAGGAGTACCTCCTGAGGCAAACTCCCATAGCGGTCACCCTGGTGGTGGTATCCACCGAGTTGTAAGACGAGCAGAGAACATGCTTTCCTACGTTCAGGCTTGACTGGAGAATGTCTAAAGGCTCTAACTTTTGGGAGAAAGCTGGTTGTGCCTGGGCCAGTTCCAGAGCCTTCTTCTTTAAGAACTTATGGTACTGAACCATATGCGCTAAAAAGTTTAGCAACCTAATGGTACAGGTGGCCAAAGAGTAGACCTTGTGGCCAAACTGATCCAGCCTCTTGGACTCATTGTCTGGAGGCTGGGAGCTCAAATGTCTAGGCTGTTTTGTTCTGCCATGGGCCATAGTCAACACCATTAAATCAGCCCTGGGGCATTCTCCCAAGAATGTCTCATTCTTCAAGGGTTTTGTAGAGCCTGTCTGCTTTCTTGGGGACTGTGGATGCTGAGGAAGGGTACCGCCAGGTGAG
Source organism: Neoceratodus forsteri (assembly GCA_016271365.2). Lineage (NCBI taxonomy): Eukaryota > Metazoa > Chordata > Ceratodontiformes > Ceratodontidae > Neoceratodus > Neoceratodus forsteri. The sequence goes on along the minus strand of CM028129.1, from coordinate 1,009,143,140 downwards.
TCTGGTGACGTCCTGGAAGGGGGCCACCAATGGGAGCACAGCCAGTGGCTTAGGATCACTCATGTCTAGGAATTGGGCTAGATGACGGCTTTCCAGTTCCATGTCCTCAGTGTTCCACTGACTGAGGAACTGGATGTGATGCATCACATCCATGAATGTGGGATCATATGGGGGAGACCTAGGGGAATCTTTGTGGGTCTCCGGCTGAGAAGGAAGTACAGTAAACCCTTCAGAAGACCTGAAGGAGGAAGATGAGCTCCTGCTGGAAGATTCTGAAGAAGAGCGGATGTAAGAACACCGGGACCGGTGTCCACGGGAGCAGTGCCGGCATCTGGTGGAAGACTGGGATGAAGAATGGCATCTTTGTCCAAGTCGCCTTGGGGACCCTTCGTCCAAGCGGTCAGGAGGAGTGATCCTTTTTGGTGGAGGCGAGGGTTTTCTGGGTGGTGGTGGAGCTGTCTGTTTTGAGGGGCCTGAGGGACCCCTGAGCGAGTCAAACCAAAAGCGGGTCCCTGGGCAAAGGTCCCTTTAATGGTGTTCCACCACGAGCTGAACAGGGCCCTTACGCTTGAGAGAGAGATGAGAGGGTATCTGGAGGATCCGGTGCCGGATGGGGAACATTAGAAGGACCCGGCGTCGGCCCCGCCGGAGTGGGCAACCCTGTCGTCAGGTCAGGGGATGCAGGCGTATCCAGCTGTGGTCCCATGAGAGGCAGGGTATCTGGCAGTGGGTTTTCCGGCACCAGGTTGTCTGGCGTCAGGTTAGCCGACGACGGGTTCTCGGGCATCGGCTTGGGAAGGCTGGAGGGGCCAGCAACAGCAGAGGTTTGGGCGATGCCAGAGGGTGTGGCCTGGTTCAACCCCGAAGTAGCGGAGGTCGAGCAAGTAGGAGTCTGACATCGGCTGTTCGGAGTCAGTTGTTTAGGGGGGCAAACTCCCGCTTGGAGCTCCTGGCATCTCTTTTTGTCGACGGACCCTGACGCCTGGTAACACAATGTGGACGTTCACGCCAGGCGGATGATGGGTGCCTGCCTGCCACCCAATGAGAAGTCAGCTGGTCTGTGTGGCTTATACCCGGATGGATGCTGAAACAGCCTAAGACTCAGGGGAGAAAGGGCAGACAAAGGCCCTTGCACCAAAGACTCCCCGCTGGCATCAGGCCTAAGGTGAGAAGCTTCATCAATGGGAGCCCAGAGTGAGGGCTCCTGGAGGGGCAGAGTCCATTCTCCTGCGGGAGTGGGGACTCGAAGCTGCAGATTTGTGTGGGGACCTGGAGCAGGAGTCCAATCTGGGTCTATGCTTATCCTTGTGGTGGTGTTTCCTGCTGGTCTTCTTATCTTTATGGGAAGAAGAAGGGGAAGTCCTCAGAATCGAGGAAGATGAGGAGCCATGTCTGGATGGGGTCCTTTGCATGCCGATTATCTGTTGCTCTAACAGGTGGCTCTGCAAGGCCTTCGGGCAACGGATCCTGGTCCTGTGGTTAAAACTCCAGCAATGCTGGCAGGCCTCAGAGTCGTGATTGAGGCCCAAGCAAATCAAGCAAGCTGACTGGCCGTCTTTCAATGGGTTTTGCTTGCTGCAGGTGCACTTGGATTTCCGCTGCTCAGACTAAGACGACAGAAAAGACACACAGTGGAAAATAGGAAGAGAAGGAAGAGGACTGGCATTTTACAAGACACGCACCAGCTTCTGCTGCAGGACCCCAGAAGGAGGCAACTCCTGGGAAGAGACAGTCTCGTCGATCGACTGCTCCTGACCCTCCTGGGAGAGGGTAAAAAGGACCAGAGTCCTTAGGACCAAGTCACCCTCGATCCTCACAAACAACGGGTCCACCGGATCAAGAAATATCTTAACTGGCTGGCCGGCCAACATCATGGCCAAGAAGCCTGAAAGGGGTACTGTGAAGCTAGTGAACGGAACAGGCTTGGCTGAGGCTAAGCAGTCCATGGCCATTGAGTGGTGGAAGGAATCGCAGGAGCAGGAAGAGCACAAGCACGCTTGTTCCCAGTCCCATGAATGACAGTGGGACTTTCGGCCCTTCTTCTCACCTCAGGAAGGGCCCTCCTTGAGGCTTTGAAACATGCCTATGAAAGGGCTGAGGCCTCTTCCATGGCTGCAAGCTAAAAGGCTGAGCCCACAGCCATGGATAATGCTTTACACCTGTTCCTGAAGCAAACCGGGGGGGCCTGTTTATCTGGTCACCCAAGGAGAAGGCAGGTGTAATAGACCTACAGCAAGGAGGGCAACAGCAACTTACATAGGCCGGAGGCCTGGGCGTTCGGCTCTGCCCTGAGGCAGTAAATGCACAATGAGTGCCAGTCTGTCAGAGACATTTTCTGATAACAGGCAAGGGAGTACTTTGAAACTGGGACTGGACTGTGCTTCTTTGCAATCCACGGGATCCAGAATTAAAGAAGTTGTCAAAAAAATTGAGCAAAGTAAAGTTAGAACTTCAGGGCCTATACTGTGCATGGAGCTGTGAAGGAAGAGACCCGAGTCTTCCAGTGGAAAGGAAGATCTGATGTCATGGGGCGCAGCAGAGGAGTATACTACCAAGGAGGGAGGAGCTTAGCTTGGAGATGTTCCAGCTGGTTTTGAAGAGAAAGTTCGGAGAACAAAGAAGCACACTTTTTGATGGCTTTTTTTTTTTCATAATACAATTTTGTTTATATTTTAGAGTCCTGTTCTTTGAAAATAAAGGCCCCCGTTCAACAAACAAGAGCCTTGTTGGTGGAAAAAGAAGAGGGGGGAGGTTACACTTAAAGTGTCACTCAACTACACTGTAACTGTATTTCAACTGCAATGTAGTTTCATGCAACTAACATGTAACTGCTGTGCAATTACCCTATTGCATACTATTAATAATTAGTTACACTAAAACACATGAAAATAAAGTGCAACCAAAAAAGGGACTCAAAAATATTAAAGCAGTGCATCAAAAAGCAACCCGACTGACTTCTATGGAACATTCAACTCCATATTCTTGATGAGATGTCATACGGACACACGGAACTGCCAGCAGATAAATGTTGTACGGTCTATCAAGTCTGCTCGAGTGTGCAGCTAGCCATCCCCTTACTCAACAGCTGCCCCTCCCTTCCCGACCCTCATAATGGTGACCCTGCCCCTCACTTTGTCCCACCCCCTCTTAAAACTGCCCACAGATTTGCAGGAAACCACCTCCTCAGGCAGCGCATTGCACTTAGATACCACCCTTTCCGTGGAAAAAGTGCCTAATTTCTCTCCTGAATCTTCCACCCTCCAGTCTCAGACCATGCCCCTTGTGTTCCTCCCTCCAACTTAAAATTCCCCTCTGTACCAGTCTTGTTAATACCCGTCACATATTTAAAGGTCTCTATCATATCTTCCCTATCCCTCCTGTCCTCCATGGAGTACATGTTCGGTTCCCTTACCCTTTCCTCGAAGGGTTTGTCCTCCAATCCCAGGACCATCCTTGTAGCTGTGCACTGGACCCCCTCCAGTAATTTAACATCCTTCCTTAAGTATGGGCACCAGTACTTATTTTATTTATTGAAATGTTTCACCAGGAAAGCACACTGAGCAACAAGTTGCTCATCTCCCAGTGCGACCGGGGGAGGGGGGTACAGAGGATTAACAGAAATACATACAAGGTGCAATAAGACATCAGTTACATTTAGTGAACATACAGTTGGCAACTGAAATACATCCATGGTACATAAGACAACAGTTCCATTACAAAGAACATACAGATTGGCAATTTACAGTAAGCAATTTAGAGTACTGGGAGGGGAACAAAAGGACAACTCAGGCATGTAACTCATACTAAAATGAATAGTAGGGATTACTATAGTATGGACAGAGCAGGTGAAAATACAGCAGGGATGGCAGTAACATAAAAGTGCTTAGGTAAATAACAAGAGCAAAGTGATATATGTGAATTATTAAGTGCCATGGGGAGGGTACTGTATGCAGTACTCCAGATGCAGCCTCACCAATGTCCCGTACAGTGGCAGGATTACCTCCCCTCTCCTGGAGGTGATACCTCTAGCAATACACCCCAGCATCTTATTGGCTTTAGCTGCTGCTTTCCTGCACTGTTCTGAGTAGTTCATGTTCATTTACTCAGTTATCACCCCATGATCTTTCTCTTCCTCTGTAGTAGCTATCTGCACCTCTCCCAACTGGTAACACCTCTTTGGGTTCCTTGCTCCATGTGCATGACCTTGCACTTTTTTGCATTGAACCCCAGTTGCCATGTGTCTGACCAGCACTCAAGTTTAGTCAGATCTTCCTGCAGCCCCTGCCACCCTACTGTGTCATCCATCACTGCTCCGATCTGGAAATGCCAAACAACACCGGGCCCAGTACCAAGCCCTGCAGCACTCTGCTAGTCGTAGCCCTTGCAGAGTTACCCTTTCACCACCACCACCACCCTCTGCTGCTTCCCCTGCAACCAGTTCTTGACTCAGTTCACCATCTCGTTCCTGCCCCCGGTATCCCAACTTGCTAATCAGCTGCTAATGTGGCACTGAATCGAAGGCCTTGCTGAAATCCAAATACAGGACATCTGCCTGGCCCTTGTCAAGTGCCCTAGTCACCCAGTCATAGTAGTCCACCAGGCTGGTTTGGCAGGATCTGCCAGAGACAAACCCATGTTGCTTTCCGTCCTGCAGACTATTTCCTTCCAGAAAGGTTACCAACTTCTCCATAAGGATGGTCTCCATTAACTTCCCCACAATCGATGTAAGGCTTACTGGTCTATAGTTGCCTAATCATCCTTGGGACTGCTTTTGTGGAGGGGCATCTCATGCACCATCCTCCAGTCCTGGGGTAAGCACCCTGTCCCTTGAGAGGTATTGAACAAGTCTGCCAATAGCTCTGCCAGGAACTCCGTCAACTCATTCAAAACCCGGGGGTGAATGCCGCCTGGGCCAGGTGCCTTATCCACCCACTGTGCCCTTAGGCCTTCCAGCACCCTGCCCGCTGAGATTACCCCATCAGTTATCTCTGCCCCCCATGCCTACCCTTCCTATCCCCTGAGGCAGTGACCCATCCTTTCCCACAGTAAATACGTAAGTATTCATCGAGCGCTTCTGCCTGATCTTCCCCTTTCTCCACCCACCCTTCAACCCTTTTGGTCCTTACAATTTGATCCTTGCATATTCCTTCTCTCCCCCTTACGTACCTGAAGAAATCCTTTTTTCCTTCTTTGATACCCTGTGCCAGCTTAAGCTCCCTTTAAGCCTTGGCTGCCCTGACTGCTCTGGTCACCTCTCGATTTCTTCAGATTCTCCTCCTCGATTGGATCTCTTGCATCTTCTTAAGGCTGCTCTTTTTGCCCTCACCTTCTCCAACACCTCCCCACTTAACCAACTTGTTTTTTTTTTTTGGACCTAGCTTTTTTGCTTTGTGTCTTGGTACAAGAGCCAGTGGCCTCTGTGAGACATAGCTTAATAACCTCCCATTTCTGATTTGCATCCACGTGTCGGTGGATTTTGGCTAGATGCCCGACCACTATCCCCCCTTCCTACCGAAGTCAGCTTGCCTGAAGTCCAACACCCTGGTCCCTGTCACCTCCCTGCCCATGTTAAGTGAGAACCACACTGTGTGGTGGTCACTCCCTTCCAGTGGCTCCTCCACCCCCAGACCCCTGAAAAATCCCCATTAGTCAGCACTAGGTCCAGAATGTTACCTAACCTGGTTGGCTCGTTTACCATCTGCACCAGGAAGCTGTCCTGGAAAGCCTCTAGGAGGATCTGCTCCTTAATAGCTGAGGTGGCTGGGATGAAAAAATTACTCACCTGTAGTAATCTTGTTTCTTCCAACGGGATCACTCCTTTCAGTTGATGAGGAGTTGCTAGAGATTCCAAGGGTGTGTTTGAAATCTTCTGGGGCCAGAGCATTTATGTATGCGGCCCCAACCCTCTGGAATTATCTACCCCGTCGGTTATGGGAGTGTACAACTGTGGAGGAATTTAAGCAAGCACTGAAACTTTTTTATGGCACCAGGCATTCGGAGATTGATTGACTGATGGCATGATAATACTGTTGATTTTATATGCTTTATGTTGTTGTTTGATTTGTGATTTTAAATTTCTTAGGCACCTTGGTATTCGAAAGGCGCCATAAAAATAAAGTTTATTATTATCCACTAATATTATTACTTCTTGCAGTGCTCCTTTAAGCCAGCATTGCCCCGGAGCCAAATGCTATGCAAATTTTGGAATCTTTAGCGCGTGCATTCAGTTCAAGAACTGCCCAGTGCAACTGCCTACATTAACCTCAGATTTCTTAGGAGCCTGTAAAGAGGCCACAGTAACATCTAATTAGAGTAGAAATAAGGCCCCAACTGGGACAATTAGTAAACATTAAATCACAGGAAAAGAGAAAAATTCCTTTTTTCCAAATGTCAGATTCACCTAAGGAAAAGACACCTACTAAGCTATAAAGCATTACTAAGAAGTGCCAGCAGATGGCCTACCACTCCAAGTATTCATACAATCAGCACTGGAGAGGCTTTTACTGATTCTGCCAGGGAAGGCAGGGTGGGAAGTAATAATATTAGTGGATCCCGTTGGAAGAAACAAGATTACTACAGGTGAGTAATTCTTTCTTCTAACCCCAGGAATCCACTAATATTACTTCTTGCAGACTATGCAGCAGTACCTCACTGACGTGGGTAAACAATCTACTTAGGAAAAAGATTCTGCAGGACTGCTGTATTAAACCTGGCATTACTCCTGGACCAGGTGTCCAGGCTATGATGCTTAGTGAAGGTGTGGACTGACCTCCAGGTAGCTGCTTTACAGATTTCCACCAAAGGCACCTCTTGGATAGCTGCAGTAGTGGCAGCTACACCCCCTGTAGAATGGGCCCTAAGCCCAACAGGGGGCATCCTACCTGCTTTTGAGTAGCTAAACTGGATACACTGAACTATCCATCGAGAGATGGCTCTTTCTGAGGCAGATGTCCCCTTACCTACTTCTCCATAAATGAGGAACAGCTGTTGTCTGTCCTGCCTATGGTCCTTTGTATGAGACATGTAGTAACTTAAAGCCCTTTTTACATCAAGGCTGTGAAGTCTACACTCCCCTGAGCTACAGTGCTCAGTGAAGAAAACTGGTATGGTACTGGACTGGTTCAAGAGGAAGTCCGAGATCACTTTGGGGAGGAAAGTACAGTTACGCAAGAACTTACTGTAACAGCAGATCTTCGAGAACAGCTCTTGCAGCAGGTTACACCATTAGGACTGAAGCCGGCAGGTGCCAGGACCCCACGGAAATTTTCTAGCTAGCAGTATCCAGCGGGGACTGCCCCAGACGTCGGCCCCACCCCCGACATCAGGCATCATATAAAAGGGGGCGGTCCCCCAGAATCCCCAGTTCTCCCACCAGAGACTCCTAGCTGTTAGATGACATCAGAAGTGGAAACTGAGGATCCGCCATCAAAAGGTATTCAAAACGGTGTTAGAAACACCTAATCCTAGAAAAGAGACATCGGAACAACTCTACCTCCAGAGGGGATGGTGGGAGGGGAAACTACCTGCTGCAAGAGCTGTTCTCGAAGATCTACTGTTACAGTAAGTTCTTACGCAACTGTACTATCTTACTTGGAGAAACAGCTCTTGCAGCAGGTCATACCATTAGCACGGATTCCCAAGCAATACTGGAAATCCCTCGCAGGTGGGAGGAGGCTAGGTAGAGATCGCGAGTTGGACCGAAGCCTAGGATAGAAGTCCCTGAAGGATTGCTAGACCAAAACCAGCTCTTCGCCGTGATGCGACATCCAGGCTATAATGCCTGATAACGGTGTGCACGGTGCTCCAAGTAGCTGCTGCGCAGATGGCTGCAGTGGACACGTTCTTCATGGCCGCAAAGGAGGTAGCCACCCCCCTTGTGGAATGACCCTTAACCACGCCCAGTAAAGGTTTGTTACGTTTCTGGTAACAGAACGTAATACAATGGATGAGCCACTTGGCCAGCGATTGTTTAGAAACTGGAGCTCCCATCATCCTGTGGGCAAAGGAGACGAAAAGCTGATCAGATTTACGGTGGTGCCTGGTTCTGGTCAGGTAGTATCTCAGACACCTATGCACATCTAGAGTGTGCAACAGAGCCTCTCCTCTATTAGAGTATTTAGGAAAGTACACTGGTAAGTCGATGTCCTGATTGAGGGTGAGAGCTGAGACCACCTTAGGTAGAAACTTTGGATTTGTTCTTAGGGACACCCTGTCCTGGTGAAAAAACAAATAAGGTTCTTTGCACATCAGTGTGTGAAGTTCAGAAATATTTCTGGCCGAAGTAACGGCAACTAAAAATAATGTCTTCCATGTTAGGAGACATAGCTCTCAATCCGCGGCTGGTTCAAAAGGCGGCAGCGTGAGCTGCTCCAGGACAAAGGGTAAATCCCATGGAGGAATATGATCCTTAATCGGAGGTCTAAGGTGGAGAACACCTCTCAGGAAGGCTCGTGCTGTGTCCAACTGAGTTATGAGATGTCGGCCTATAGGTGTATGATAGGCTGAGATGGCACAAAGGTGTACTTTCATAGAGGAGTAGGCCAAGCCTGCCTGGAAGAGAGAGAGAGAGACAGGAGATAGTCCAGGACCGACCTTTCCGGACAATCCATCAGGGAAAATCCTCGTGCTTGAGCCCAGAGGCAAAATCTGCACCATTTCATGGCGTAAGTGGAGTGAGTGGCCAGTTTTCTAGCAGCCACTAGAACATCTGCTACCTCTTGCTAGACCCCGTACCACATGATAGCTATGTCTCTAGGAGCCAGGTGTGCTGGTTCAGAGAGCGAAGGTCCGGAAGGACCAAAGAACCTGCCTCCTGGGACAATAAGTGAGAGCTGATTGGCAGAGGCACCAGAGGTTCCTGGGACAACTGGTGCAGCAGAGGGAACCAAATCTGTCTGGGCCAAAAAGGCGCGATATATATCAGCGTCGCCTGCTCTCTGCGGAGTTTCAGTAGGACCCTCTGGATCAACGGGAAGGGAGGAAATGCACAGAGGAATCTGCCCATCCAGGAGAGGGACAACATGTCTCACCAGAAAACACCAGGCCCTGGATCTAGCGAGCAGAAATTGGGCAGTTTTGGATTGGATGGGGAAGTGAGAAGGTCCAACTCTGGTGTGCCCCATCTGTGAAACAGATCCTCTACTACCTACTGGAGTAGTTCCCATTCGTGGACTCTGGCCTGAGAGCGGCTCAGGCTGTCTGCGATGACGCTGTCCACTCCTGGGACATGAACAGCAATGAGGTTTGCGCCGTGTTGTAGAACCGAATCCCACACCCTCATGGCCTCCCTGAAAAGCGGGTAGGAATGGATGCTTCCTTGTTTGTTGAGGTAATACATCACCGCAGTATTGTTTGTTTGTAACAAGAGAGTACCCGGTGGGATCTCCGACTGGAAGGCCTACAGGGCATAAAGAACTGTTCTCATTTCCAAAATTTTTATGTTGAGATGAGCTTCCTGGGGTGTCCACGAGCCCTGAGACCTGACCCCGTCGAGGTGTGCTCCCCAACCAAAACCTGAGGCGTCCGTGAAGAGTGTCACAATCGGAGACGGCGCAATGAAGGGGACCCCCGCCAGCAGGTTCTTTGAATCTAGCCACCATTGCCAATCCAGGGTTACGGCATTCGTGATTCAAATTGGAAGATGCAAATGGTCTTGCTTCTGATCCCACTGAACCCTTAACATCCACTGGGTCACCCGCATGTGGAGACAGGCTAGTGGGACTGTTGCAATGGCCGCAGCCATGTGTCTGAGCAGGCAAAGGACCAGTCTGGCTAGGACAGTCTTCTTTGCCAAGATGTCCCTGATGAGGAATCTGATGTGTTCCGCTCGGTCCTGGGGTAGAAAAGCTCTCACCTGGACGGTGTCCAGAACTGCACCTATGAACTGCAGATTCTGTGATGGAACCAGGCGTGACTTCTCCTGATTGATAATGATTCCCAATGTCCTGAACAGGGACTGAGTACAGCGAATTGCGGACATCAGAGCCTCCTGAGAGGGTGCCACGAGGAGCCAGTTGTCCAGGTAGGGGAACACGTAGTGGCCTTGTCTCATTAGAGCCGCCGCTATGACTGCCATGCACTTCATAAACACCCGAGGTGCCGAAGACAGTCCAAAAGGGAGGGCTCGGAACTGATAATGGCGACCTAGAAATTCGAAGCGCAAGAACTTCCTGTGTGCTCGAGCAATGGGTATGTGCAGGTAGGCATCCTGCATGTCCAAGGACGCTAGGAAGGCGCCCTGCTTGAGCATGGGTATCAGACCGGGAAGGATCACCATGTGGAAGCATTTGTAGAAGACCGAAGCATTGAGATTGCTGAGATCCAGTATCGGACGGAGGTGCCCTGTCTTTTTGGGAACCAGAAAGAAGTGGGAATAGTAACCTGCACCTCTCTGGTTCCTTGGTATGTGCTCTATAGCTTCCTTTCCTAGAAGCGCGAGCACCTCCTGCTGTATGAGCAGTGCGTGCTGACCGGAATAACGGGAAAGCATGGGAGGGCTTAACGGTGGATGGTCAAGGAATTCGACCATTTGAAGTACCCACCGGTCGGTGGTAATCGATTGCCACCCTGAAAAGTGGTGAGCAATGGGACCCCCAACCTTTTCTGCCCATTGATCTAGAGGAGGGGCAGGGGCCGGGAAGGAGTCATGCTGTGGCAGCGTTGGTTCCCACAGGCTGGGACGGTTTGGTATACAGCTGACCTCTGCCTGGGGAAGATTTAGGTTGGGCCTTACAGTGGAAGGTGCCCCTTTCTTGCTGGCCGGAATGTGGCTGCTGTCATTGTTGCCGGCTGCGAAAACGGTTCTGGTTCCTATGAAAGGAACCAGATTTGGATCTGTACGTGGCCTGTACAGACCTTACTGCCTTCCCGGCATCCTGAAGCTTGGTGATGACCTTTTCAGAAGGTTCACCAAACAGGACCTCTCCATTATAAGGGACATCGAGGATACTCTTCTGTACATCCAGGGTAAAACCTGAGACTCGGAGCCAGGAGTGTCTCCGGAGACGGACGCCTGAAGCTGCGCCCCTGGCGGACGAGTCTGCAGAATCATATGCGGCTCATGACACTTAGGTCCCCATGTCTGACCCTGTGCGAAGGAGGTTCAAGAGCTCCACCTTTTGCTCGCTATCTGGTAGTTTATCAACTAGGTCCTGACCCTGTTCCCACAGGGCATTGTGAATCTGAACCATATGAGACAGATAGTTCAGGGACCTGATGGAGTATGTAGCAGCTGCACACATGCGCCTCCCCAGGGCATCCAACTGCTTGGATTCCTGATCTGGTGGCTGTGTGCTCAGATGCTGTGGTCGTTGGGACCTGTCATGAGAGGCTGTAGTGACCAGGGAATCAGCCAGAGGCTGTTGCGCCAAGTACTGGTCCTCTGTCGGGGCCCAGTACCGGCGGTCAGCTTTCTTCGGCACCGCAGGGGTGGAATGTGGATGCTTCCATGCAGCCTTGGTGACGTCCACGAAGGTGTCCAAAAAGGGTGGCACCACCACAGGCTTAGGGTCCTTCTGCTGAAGGTAATGAGCTAGGCGCTGTCTCTTTGGGTCGAGATCTTCCAAATCCCATTCCATGTTCTCCTGGATTGCCTCAATCTCTCAAAAGGAGGGATCATCCGGAGGTGACCTGGGAAGGTCTTGTGGGTCAGGTGATGGGATGCTGATCGGAGAAGGAGACCTGGAAGTATCTGAAGTGTCAGGTCTAGAATCCTTCCCTGACAGATTGGACCGTCGACGTCTGGGTCGCTTAGGACTGGGAGACCCCGAGGGAGATCTAGAAGGGGGTCTTCTCCGTTCTTTGGATCTTCCCCTAGGAGGTGGGGTGTGCTCCTTGGGGGTCGGTGGTCTTCCTGCTGGCCTCTGTGGTGGAGGAGGGGGAGTAGGAGGTGAAGGAGGTTTGACTGGGATCACATCCTTCTTTATTGTGTCCCACCAAAAGGTAAAGAGAGTTTTGACCTCCTGAATATTCATACCGGACGACGGACCTGGCGCCGGTATTGGGCGTCAAGTCCGAGGGCGTCTCCGGGATTGGTGAAGGCTCCTGTGGAAGCCCGACATCCTCATTGTCGCCTGCCTGGTCATCAGGCAACGTCAAGTCCTCCTCTGTAGAGTCCCGGCGACCGGTGTCCACCGGTGACGGGGAGGCAGTCTTCTGTTCTGGCAAACGTTTCGCCGACGTCAGGTCTGATGGGCGTTTGCCCGATGAAGGGTCGGAAGCCCAATGAAGGGTCCATCGTTCGTTTAAGGGACGTCAGGTCCTTAATCTTCCTGAGAGGAGGATCCGGACCCCTGGGAGACTGACCTGCTGTCGGGGTTCCAGAGTTTCTCTGAAGAAGCTTTGGAAGAAGACTTGGAATGGTGACAGTCTGAAGACTTCGATGAGGCCTGGGAAGGTATTGAGGAAGCCGAAGGCCTGGAAGTCTTGATGGGATGCAGAGCAGCCGAAGTGCTGCCTGAAGACTTAACCTTAACTGGATGGGGCTGAGAGTGAGCCCTGGAGGGAGAGCGGTCTGAGCTCGTGCAGCCTGAGCTGGTGCGCGAGTCCGAGGCCCGGTGAGGGGATCTGGACCTGGCCTTCTCCGGATGCTTGTCCCGGTGTTTATGGGACTTAGAGGTAGACTCACCTCTGAAGGCATGGTCTTTGTCCATGCTTTTTAACTTTTCTTCCAAGATGAACCCCTGAAGTGCCTTCTGGCGGCAGATCCTGGTGCGACTATTGAAGCCCTGACAAAAGGAGCAGGCCTTGGTGTTGTGTTCTGGGCCTAAGCACCGCAAGCAGGACAAATGAGGATCCTTGAAAGGGATCTGTTTGCTGCAGGCACACTTGGAAGGATGTCCTTCTGAAGGAGGCGTTGGAGATGCCAACATTTAGTGGTAAACTGTGAAAGTTCTAGTCGTCGTACACTTAGAGTGGGACCATGAGGCCGATGCTGGCGAGTTGATGGCGGGAAAAGAAAGTGCAGTTACGTAAGAACTTACTGTAACAGTAAATCTTCGAGAACAGCTCTTGCAGCAGGTTACACCATTAGGACTGAAGCCGGCAGGTGCCAGGACCCCATGGAAATTTTCTAGCTAGCAGTATTCAGCGGGGACCGCCCCCGACGTCAGGCATAGTACATAAGGAAGCAGTCCTCCAGAATCCCCAGTTCTCCCGCCGGAGACTCCCGGCCACTGGATGACATCAGAAGAGGAGACAGAGGATCCACCATCAAACGGCAGTCAGAGAAATGCTGAGACACCTGATCCTAGGAGAAGGATGTTGGAACTAGAATCTACCTCCAGCGGGGATGGTGGAAGGGAAAGCACCTGCTGCAAGAGCTGTTCTCGAAGATCTACTGTTACGGCAAGTTCTTACGTAACTGTACTATCTTAGCTCGAGAAACAGCTCTTGCAGCAGGTTACACCATTCCCAAGCAATCATGGAAATCCCACAACATTGGGAGAAGGGAAGGTAGAAATCTTTAATGAAACCAAAGCCTAGGACAGAAGTCCTTGAAGGACTGCTAGACCAAAACCTGCTCTTCCCCTCGATGCAATATCCAGGCTATAATGCCTGATGAAAGTGTGCACGGAGCTCAATAGTAGCTGCAGCACAGATGGCCAAAGTGGACACATTCTTAAGGGACGCAAAGGAGGTAGCCACCCCCCTTGTGGAATGACCCTTAACCGCGCCCGGTAAGGGTTTGTTGCGCTTCTGGTAACAGAACATGATACACTGAACGAGTCACCTGGACACTGACTGTTTGGAAACAGGAGCTCCCAGCATCCTGTGGGCAAAGGAGACAAAAAGCTGGTCCGATTTTCGGTGGCGTTTGGTTCTGGTCAGGTGGTATCTGAGACACCTATGCACATCTAGGGTGTGCTACAGGGCCTCTCCTCGATTTGAATAGTTGGGAAAGTACACTGGTAGATTGATGTCTTGATTAAGGGTGATAGCTGAGACCAGCTTAGGCAGAAATTTGGGATTAGTCCGTAGGGATATGCTGTCTTGGTGAAAAACCAAATAAGGCTCTTTGCACATGAGTGCATGGAGTTCAGAAATTCTTCTGACCGAAGTAACGGCAACTAAAAACAATGTCTTCCAAGTGAGAAGATGTAGCTCGCAATCCGTAGCTGGTTCAAAGGGTGGCAGCGTGAGCTGCTCCAGGACAAGGGGTAGATCCCATGGTGGAATTGGATCCTTAATCGGAGGTCTAAGGTGGAGAATACCTCTCAGGAAGGCTCGTGCAGTGTCCAACTGGGATATGGTGCATTGGCCTATCGGACAATGATAGGCTGATATTGCACAGAGGTGTACTTTGATCGAGGAGTAGGCCAAGCCTGTCTGAAAAAGAGACAGGAGGTAGTCCAAGACCAACTTTTCTGGACAGTCTAGAGGCGAAAACCCCCGCGCTTGAACCCATAGGCAAAAATGGTGCCATTTCATGGCGTAGGTAGCATGAGTGGCCAGTTTTCTCTCAGCCACCAGGACTTCAGCTACCTCTTGCGAGACCCCGTGTTGCAAAATGGCTATGTCTCTAGGAGCCAAGCATGCAGGCTCAACGAGCGCAGGTCCGGATGGACCAAGGAGCCCTCCTCCTGAGACAAAAAGTGAGAGCTGATTGGCAGAGGCACTGGAGGTTCCCGGGATAGCTGGTGTAGTAGAGGGAACCAGATCTGCCTGGGCCAGAACGGCGCGATGAGTATCAGCGTCGCCTGCTCTCTGCGAAGTTTCAGAAGAACCCTCTGGATCAACGGAAAGGGGGGAAAGACACAGAGGAATCTGCCCACCCAGGAGAGGGACAATGCGTCTTGCCAGAAAACACCAGGCTCTGAATCTAGCGAGCAAATATTGGGCAGTTTTGCGTTGGATGGGGACGGGAAAAGATCCAACTCTGGTGTACCCCATCTGTGAAACAGATCCTCTACTACCTCCTGGAGTAGTTTCCACTCGTGGACTCTGGCCTGAGAGCAGCTCAGGCTGTCTGCGATGACGCTGTCCACTCCTGGGACATGAACAGCAATGAGGTTTGCACTGTGTTGCAAAGCCCAATCCCACACCCTCATGGCCTCCCTGCAAAGTGGGTAGGAATGGGTGCCTCCTTGTTTGTTGAGGTAATACATGACCGCGGAATTGTCCATTTGTAACAGAAGAGTACCCGGTAGAATCTCCGATTGGAAGGCCTGCAGGGCATAAAGAACTGCTCTCATTTCCAGGATGTTTATGTGGAGACGAGTCTCTTGGGCTGTCCACAAGCCCTGGGACCGGACACCGTCAAGGTGTGCTCCCTATCCGAGCCCTGAGGCATCTGTGGAGAGAGTCACAATCGGAGACGGCGCAAGAAAGGGGACCCCTGCTGGTAGATTCTTTGGATCTAGCAACCATTGCCAATCCCAGATTACGGTTCTCATAATCCGGACAGGAAGCTGCAGATGGTCTTGCTTTTGATCCCATTGGACTCGTAACATCCACTGGGTGACCAGCATGTGGAGACGAGCAAGCGAGACTGTTTTAATGGCCACAGCCATGCGTCCGAGCAGGCAAAGGACCAATCTGGTAGGAATGGTCTTCTTTGTCGAAATGTCCCTGATGAGGGTTCTGATGTGTTCCACTCTGTCCTGGGGAAGAAAGGCCTTCCCTTGGACAGTGTCCAGAACTGCGCCTATGAACTACACAGTCTGAGACGGAACCAGACGCGACTTCTCTTGATTGATCAAGATGCCCAACGTCTCGAACAGAGACGGAGTATGATGAATGGCAGACATCAAGGCTTCCCGAGAGGGTGCCATGAGAAGCCAGTCGTCCAGGTAGGGGAACACATAGTGGCCTTGTCTCCTCAGAGTCGCGCTACGACCACCATACACTTCGTGAATACCCGAGGTGCCGATGACAGTCCGAAAGGGAGGGCTCTGAACTGATAATGGTGGCCCTGGAACTCGAAGCGCAGAAACTTCCTGTGCGCTTGAGCGATGGGTATATACAGGTAAGCGTCCTGCATGTCCAAGGATGCTAGAAAGGTGCCTTGCTTGAGCATGGGAATCAGACCTGGGAGGGTCAACATGCGGAAGCGTTTGTACAGGACCGACTCGTTGAGGTCGCTGAGGTCCAGTATCAAATGGAGGTCCCCTGTTTTCTTGGGAACCAGAAAGAAGTGAGAATAATATCCTGCATCCCTCTGGTTCTGTGGAACGTGTTCAATCACTTCTTTTTCCAGGAGCGCGAGCACCTCCTGCTGTATAAGCAAGGCGTGCTGACCCGAGTAACGGGAAAGCAGGGGAGGTCTTGCCGGTGGGTGGTCAAGAAATTCTATGAAGTGGCCCTTCTTGACCAAGTGGAGAATCTACCGGTCGGAGGTAATAGACTGCCACCCTGAAAAGTGGCAAGCGATGCGACCCCGTTGATCTAGAGGAGGGGCGGGGGTCAGGAAGGAGTCATGCTGTGGCAGCACTGGTCCCTGCAGGCTGGGCCGGTTTAGCGTAGCGCTGGGCTCTGCTTGGGGATGACTTAGCCTGGGCTTTCCGCTGAAAAGTGTCCCTTTGTTGCTGGCTGCGAAAACAGCTCTGGTTCCTACGAAAGGAACCGGGCCTGGGTCTGTACATGGCCTGTACAGACCTGACTGCCTTCCCAGCGTCCTGAAGTTTGGTGATCACCTTCTCCAAGGATTCACCAAAAAGTACTTTGCCGTTGTAGGGGACGTCAAGAATGTTCTCTATGTCCGGGGTGAAACTGGAGACACGGAGCCAAGAGTGTCGCCGGAGACAGACACCTGAAGCTGCAGCTCTGGCGGATAGTCCAGCCGAAGTCATATCAGACTCCGTAGTACCTGGGTCCCACATCAGACCCTGTGCGGAGAAGGTTTAGGAGCTCCGCCTTCTGATCGCCATCCGGAAGCTTATCAACTAGGTCCTGGCCCTGTTCCCATAGGGCATTCTGAAACTGTACCATGTGGGTTAAGTAGTTCAGGAACCTGATGGAGCAGGTAGCGGCCGCATATATGCGTCTCCCCGGGGCATCCAATTGTTTGGATTCCTGGTCCAGTGGCTGTGTGCTCATGTGTTGCGGTCTTTGGGACCTGTCATGTGAGGCTGTAATGACTAGGGAGTCTGCCAGAGGTTGTTGAGCCAGGTACTGGTCCTCTCTCGGGGCCTTGTACAGGCGGTCAGCTTTCTTTGGCACTGCAGGAGTGGAGTGTGGACGCTTCCACGCAGCCTTGGTGACTTCCGTAAAGGTGTCCAAAAGGGTGGCACTACCACAGGCTTTGGGTCTTTCTGCCAAAGATAACGGGCAAGGCACTGCCTTTCAGGGTCGAGGTCCTCAGCATCCCACCCCATGTTGTCCTGGATGTGCCTCATGATCTCAGAGAAAGAGGGATCATCCGGAGGAGACCTGGGAAGGTCATGTGGGTCAGGTGATGAAATGCTGAGTGGAGAAGGAGATCTGGAGTAATCCGAGGAATCAGATCTGGAGTCCTCCCCCGACGGAGTATACCGCTGACGTCTGGGAGACCCTGATGGAGATCTTGAGGGAGGCCTTCTTCGATCCTGGGATCTACCCCTAGGAGGTGGAATCTGCTCCTTGGGAGTTGGTGGTTGTCCAGCTGGCCCCTGTGGTGGAAGAGGGGGCGTAGGAGGTGAAGGAGTAGAAGGAGGGGGAGGGGGAGGAGGAGGTTTCACTGGGACCACGTCTTTGCGGATGGTGTCCCACCAGAAAGTAAAGAGTTCCTTTACTTCTTGAATATTCATGCCCAACGACGGACCTGGCGCCAGTGGTCTGTCGCCGGGTCCTCGGGTGTCTCCGGGGTGGGCGAAGGTTCCCTTGGAAGCCCGGCATCCTCTGTGTTGTCCACCTGGTCTTCGGGCAACGCGGTGTTCTCCTCCGTGGAGTCCCTGTGACCGGTGTCTACCGGTGAGTGGGGGGCGTTCTTCGGCTCCGGTGAAGCCGACGTCAGTTGCTAGGCAGACTACTTCGGGTCCGGTGAACGCCTGGCAGACTTCAGGTGCTTGGCCGACATTGGGTCCGTCATCCACTTGAGGGACATCAAGTCCTTCATCTTTCTGGGTGAAGGATCCGGGCCCCTAGGGGGCTGGGAGACCGACCGGGAGTCGGGGTCCCGACGTTGGGTGGAAAAGGAAGACTTGTGGCGTTCAGAGGACTTTGAAGAGGCCCAAGAGGGAGTAGAGGAAGCCGAGGGCCTAGAAGTCTTAATGGGCTGAAGAGTCAAAGAACCGCTGGAAGCCCGGACCTTGACCGGAGGGGGCTGAGACCTAGCCCTGGAAGGAGAGCGGTCCGATCAGGTGGAGCCTGAGCTCCGCGAATCCAAGGCCCGGTTCGGGGATCTGGACCTTGCCTTCTCCCGGTGCTTGTCCAAGTGTTTGTGGACCTTGGAGGAAGAATCGCCCCTGGAGGAAGGTTCTTTGTCCATCCTACTAAGTTTTTCCACTAGCAGGTAAGCCTGAAGTGCCTTCTGAGCGGATCCTCAGTGCTATTGAACCCTGGCAAAGATGCAGGCCTTGATATATATAGAGTCCGGGCCTAAGCAATGCATGCAGGAAGAATGAGGATCCTAGAAAGGGATCTGTTTTCCACAGGCACACTTTGAAAGGTGACCGTCAAATGAAGGAGTTGGACAGGACATTAGTTAGGTAGAAACTCTTGAAGTTCTAAGTCATCGTGTGCTAGGTAGAGACCGAGATGCCGATGCTGGTGAGTTGACGACGGGAAAAGAACTGGGGATTTTGGGGGACCGCCCCCTTATGTACTGGCCCCCAGTACATATGTCACATAGTATGGTTCAATTTGGCCACTACAACTAAATCATCCCTTCCAAGGCAAAAATATGGGACTTCAGAGGAGCTGACTTTGATAAGATGGCCAACAGAGTTAAGCTAGCCCTGGAAAAAAGAAACACAGGTGAGGGGGTACAGACAAAGTGGGCAAGCATTAAGGATGCAATACTTGACGCAACATCCCATTGTGTTAGACAGAAAGAAAAAATTACTCACCTTAGTAATGTTGTTTCTTCTAATGGAGTCTTGCTATATTATGACATATGCAGTTTGACCCAGCCTTAGAACTGCTCCGGAGGTGAAAGAGTTAACTTCCATGCCAGGCATGGAATCTTGAGCGCGAGCTCGGTTGAGAAAACTCTGTCTGTTGTTCTTCAAACTCAAACTGTCAGATCTTTACGAGCAAAACTCACTAAGACTCTGTGTGGAAGCTGTAAACCTACACTAGCCAACTAGCTACTAAAATATTAACCATTTTTTGATCCCAAAACAAAGACTCTAGTCAGGGGATCCAAAAAATCAAAACACAACACCCAAACACCCCAAAAAAAGGGGGTGAAAAAAACAAGGTGGGCATCTACTAAGTGCCAACACTGCACTGCCCACCCACATCCCAAAAGCAAAGGTTCTGAGAGGGGCAGGCAGGGGGGGAGGTCAGAATATAGCAAGACTCCATTAGAAGAAACAACATTACTAAGGTGAGTAATTTTTTCTTCAAACAACATGAAGTCTTGCTATATTATGATATGATCTGAACTACACAGCAGTACCTCCATGGAGGAGGAGAGAACCTACTTAGGAAATAGGGCTCTGAAGCACAGCTGTACTAGAACCGAGCATCACTCCTAGCCTGGATGTCCAGAGAGTAATGCTTGGTGAAAGTGTGAACTGTTTTCTAGGTAGCTGCTTGACATATCTCTATGATAGGGATGTCCCTGGCTGCAGCCAGGGACGCAGCTGTACCTCTGGTAGAGTGAGCCCTCAGGCCTGAAGGGGGAACCTTACCCAGTTTTTGATAAAATTGGATACAAGAGACAATCCACCTGGCAATGGATCTTTTAGTGGCAGGTTTCCCTTTACCAGCCTCACCATAAGTGAGGAATATCTGGAGGGAGTCAAACCTGTGACCCTTGGTATGCTCTATGTAGTAACTAAGGGGTCTCTTCACATCTAAACTGTGCAGCCTCCTCTCGCCAGAGGAGGAATGGTCAGTGAAGTACACTGGAAGAGATACAGATTGATTAAGGTGGAAATCTGAAACCACCTTAGGCAAGAACTTCCTGTTAGTCCTGAGGACCACCTTATCTCTGTGAAAGGAGATAAAATCAAACTCCACTGACAAAGCTTGTAGCTCACTTATGCGTTTGGCAGAAGTAATGGCTACCAGAAACACAGTTTTCCAAGTCAAGTACTTAAGCTCTGCTGAAGACAAAGGCTCAAGGTGGGGTTGCATAAGCTGAGCAATGCAAACATTAAGATCCCAGGCGGGAGCAGGGTCCCTGAATGGAGGGTTGGTGTGAAGCAATCCCTTGAAAAACTTGGAGAATACAGGGTGAGCAGAAAGAGAAGAGGGCTTTCCTGCTGATAAAAAAGCAGAGACAGCTGCCAAGTGCACTTTCAGGGTAGCTGGTCTCAGCCCCAAAGTATTTAAGTGGACCATATAATCCAGGACTGTGGGCAAATCTGCAGATTCTGGGGAAATATGCTTTCCAGAGCACCATATGGAAAACCTTTCCAATTAGAATTATAAGTAGCCCTGGTGGAAGGCTTCCTAGAAGCTTTCAGATATCAGGCATCTTGAGAAAGGTGTAGGTCAGCAAATTCTAACTCTTCAAAAGCCAGGCCTTGAGGTTGAGGATTTGAGATTCGGGTACCAAACTCTCCCCTGGGCACAGGTTAACAGATTGTGATTTCTGGGAAGACACAGGGGAAGGTGGACTGCTACGGACAGAAGGAGTGGATACCAGGGCTGTCTGGCCCAATCTGGAGCAATCAGAATCATCTTGCAAGGTTGAGATCTGATTTTGACTAGCACCTTGAACAAGAGAGGGAAGGGGGGAAGGCATAGAGAATCTTCCCTTCCCAGTTGAGAAGGAAGGCATCCAGAGGGACTGAGCCCAACACTGGGGGCCTGCAGCAAAAAAGCGGAAGTTGGTGATTGTCTGGGGCTGCAAAAAGATCTATCTGAGGTGCCCCACCTGGCAAATACTACCTCCAGTACTAGGGGATCCAGAGCCCATTCATGATGGCCCTGGGAAATCCTGCTGAGAGCATCTGCCAGGACATTGTCCTTGCCTGGGAGGTGAACTGCCATGAGAGAGGTGTTCAGGAATAAGCCAGAGACCACAACTTCATTGCCTCGGTGCACAAGGCCGAAGACCGAGTGCCCCCTTGCTTGCTGTTGTACCACATTGTAGTGGTGTTGTCTGTTCTGACCTGTACCACTTTGTTCTGAACAGATGCAGAAAAAACCTGAAGTGCTAGAAGAACTGCTCTGAGTTCCAACAGATTGATGTGGAGCAGAGACTCCTGAGGGGACCACAATCCCTGGGTGGTGAGGTTGCCCATGTGAGCTCCCCACTCCAAGAGGGATGCATCTGTAGTAAGGATCAAGGAGTGAGATTGAGGGATGAAAGGAACCCCTTGTCTCAGGTTGCCGGATCAGGGTTCGAGTTACTGGGATCAATTTGGTTAGAGGATCACTCCTTTGAGACCAGAAAGGCTCTCAAATGGAACTGAATCCCTCATCTGAAATCTTGCTCCCTGCACTACTGCTGTGGAGGCAGCCATGTGCCCTAGGGCTGCAGAAAATGTCTTGCTGGTCGAGACCTGCAGAGTGAAGGAGGAGGCCAGAGCCACCAAGGTCTTTGCTCTTTCTAGAGGAGGAAAGCTCTGGCCTGCTTTGTGTCCAGTTCTGCGCCTATGAAGGTGAGTAGCTGAACAGGCTCTAGAACTGACTTTGGGAGATTGAGAAGGAAACCTAGAGATGTAAGCAGCTGCTGGGTAACCTGAAGGTGTAATTTGACTTGGTCTGGAGACTGACCCACTATGAGCCAGTCGTCCAGGTAAGGGAAGATAGCAATCTTTGCCTTCTTAAATGAGCAACTACTACTGCAGGCATTTTGTAGAATACCCTTGGGGCAGAGGTGAGGCTGAAGGGCATTGCTCTGAACTGGTAATGGCCTGAGGGCAGTTCGAATCTGAGGTACTTCGTGGGAGCTTCAGATGAGAACATGGAAGTAAGCATCCTTGAGGTCCAGGGACGCTAGCCAGTGCCCTGGCCTTAGAGAGGTAAAATAATTCCGAGTCACCATTTGAATTTTGGTTTTAAAAGGTGCTTGTTTAGGTATCTGAGATCCAGGATGGGCATCCATTCTCCTGTCTTTTTGGGGTAAGGAAGTACCTGGAGTACAGTCCTTTGCCCTGGTGTGGGAGGTACCCTTTCTACAGCTCTGAGAGCCAGGAGGGTGAGACTTCTGTTTCCAGAGCGAGAGCCTCTGATGGATTTGCAGGTGGAAAGGATCTGGTTCTCATCTTTGGAAAATTTTGAAGCTGAGAACCAGTCCCTGGCTTACTACTTCCAGGACCCACCTGTCTGATGTTAAGAACTCCCAGTCCTGGACGAAGTAAGCCAGCCTGCCCCCTACAGGTAATGGAGAATCGGCCCTGGCCCTCCCATCAGGGTGCCTGTTTGGCAGGGGCTTTAGGCTGAGGAGTGGGAGCAGGCCTGCTCGTACCCTGTCTGCCTCTCCCTCTGAAGAACCCCCTCTGGGCGTAGGCTGAAGAGGACGCCTGGGCATGGTAAAAAGGTCTGTGAAAAGGCCTGCCCCTGCCCCTGGAAAGCTGCCTCTGAAGAGTGGCCTGCCTCTCCTTGGCCTGTGCACTCCTATAAGTGGTCCTATACTCATCCATTTTCTTCATGTAATTCTCTGTCTGCTCCCCAAACAGAGAGTTACCCACAACAGGAAAATCCATGGCCTTAGCCTGGGTATCCTGTGACAGGCTAGTACACCTGAGCCAAGCCATTCTGCAAAAAGCCACAGATGTAGCCATGACTCTTGAAGATACATTACTGGAGTCCACTGCAGCATGGAATTGCACCTTGGATGCCTCAATGCCATCAGCAGCCACCTGCTCCAGCTCCTTGGCAAGCTGGCCAGGGACCTGTTTCGCCAGAGCCATAACAGTATCCCATCTGGATTTCTTCTTGCCACATAGGCCATATAATTTGCCTGTCTGAGTCTCAAGGATGCTGCCATGTACTGTTTCTTTGCCATGGCATCAATCCTCCTGGAGTCCTGTCAGGGTGTGTGGAAGCCAAGGAATATTTGCTTATCACAGGCTGCAGCCTGCACTACTAACATGGCTGCATTGTTGTGAAGAGAAATCCGTATCAGGGCCTGACAATGTGTACCTCTTGTCCATTTTTTATCCACAGGAGGTATAGTGAGGAACTTTTAAAATTTTATTGTTTGTTTCCTAAAAGATTTATGTAAAGGAATAGACAATCTCTAGACTCTGGGATATCTATCATTTCTACATAGTCAGGCTCCTCCTGTTCATCCACAGCTTCTTCCAAAGGGAGCTGGAGGGTTTCAGCTACTTTCTTATAAAACATAAAATGAGAAGGGGACTCAGAAAGCCTAGGGGGAGACACTCCTGAAGGTCTGTCTGGGAAGATGTCCAGTTCAATGGGCACATCCAGACTTTCAAAATCACATTCACTATCTTCATAATCTTCCTCCTCCGGTTCATAAAATTCCTCTATATCGTATTCTTGAACCGGTGGCACCGACCGAACCGACCGCTTATCTGATGGTGCCGGTTCGGTCGGAACCGGGGAAAGCAACTGGACAATTTTGATCGCTTTGGCTATCTCTGCAGCGGTTGGAGAAGGAAATTTTGGCTCCGCACCTGCTGATTTTCTAGTCCTTTTTGCTGGGACTGACTCCTCAGAGTCAACCCTCCGTTTGCCCGAGGAAGTCTCGCCCAGAGGGCACTCCCTCCGGTTCGGTTGGCACCGATCCGGGCTGGCCATCCGGGTCAGCGGACTTTTTGGCCTCTCGTTCCCTGAGCCTACCAACTCTCTTATCCAGGGTAGCTGCAGGGAAATTCTTGCAAATCTGGCAGTCTGCATTGAGGTGGTCAAACCCAGACAATAAACATATGTGGTGTATTAGGGTCAGCCTTGCAAAGCTTCCCCACAGACACTACAGTGCTGAAACCCAGTGGGCCCGTTTTTCTTTTGGGTTTCTCAGACATAATGCTAGCCTAACCAAAAACTTGCCCATTTACTGAAATCTGCCAAGCAAGACACCTTATTGGTTCCCAACCGTGTCACGGGTCGTGGAAAACCGAATGAACTGCTTTTTTAGAACCGAAGAAGAACGAGAACCGCACTCTAAAGCAATTTAATAAAGTTTAACAACAACCTGATCGGTTCAAACCGAACCGATAATATCGTTTACAAGTTCCACACAGCAATAATGTAAAACCTATCTATTACTTACGATACCACAGACAGAGCTTGAACCGACCGGTTGCGGTTAAAAATAGTACAAAATGCGGTTTAAAACCCGAGAATTACACTTTTTAACTGAGAAAATGAACCGAGCAGTAGGAGAAATCTCCGGAGCGACTGTTTAGTGAGGCGGAGTAAAGAATCTGACAGTTTGAGTTTGAAGAACAACAGACAGAGTTCTCAACCGAGCTCGCACTCAACATTCCATGCCTGGCATGGAAAGTTAACTCTTTCACCTCTGGAGCAGTTTGAAGGCTGGGCCAAATTGCATATGTCATAATATAGCAAGACTTCATGTTGTTTGAAAGGAAGTGCAAAAGAAGAAGGAAACCACTTTGGTTCTCAAATACAGTAGCAGAAAAGGCCAGAGCCAAAAGGCTGGCCTTCAGGAAATATAAGGGAACACAGCAGGATGAAGATAGGGAGGCCCAAACTGCCCTAAGGGGAGCAGGGAAGGCAGTAAGGCAGGCAAAGTCCCAAACTGAGAAACACTAGCACGAACAGTAAAGAGGTGACAAGACTTTCTATAGATACATTAGTGAAAAGAGAAAGTCCAGAGGTGGTATTGCTAAGCTCAAAGGAGAAAAGGGGGAATGTGAGGAGGAGGACAATGTAAAAGCATCTATCCTAGATAGATACTTTTGCTCAGTATTTACTGAAGAGAAGGTAGGGCAGGGCCCACAGTTCAGCACCATGGACATAGGGGGGAGGGAAGTGAGCACTACTATCTTCATAAAAGAAAGGGTCCTACAAGAGCTCGCTAAGCTCAGGGTGGACAAGGCAATGGGACCTGATGGCATACATCCCAGGGTACTTAAGGAGCTAAGGGTGGAACTAGCAGAGCCATCAGTAGAACTGTTTAGTGAGTCTCTGTGCACAGGAGAGGTCCCAGAAGACTGGAGAAGGGCTCATGTGATCCCGTTCCACAAGAGAGTGGTAGCAGGGAGGAGGCAGGGAACTACAGGCCAGTCAGTCTTACCTCAGTAGTGGGCAAGATTATGGAGGCACTCCTTAAGGAAAGGATAGTGCAACACCTGGAATCCATAGGGGCACAGGACCCAAGACAGCATGGGTTTACAAAGGAAGGTCCTGTCAAACTAATCTCATAGATTTCTTTGACTGGGTAACCAGAGTGGTGGACCAAGGAGGAGCAGTTGATGTCGCTACCTTGACTTCAGCAAAGCTTCGACACTGTTCCAATAGAGATTGGTAAATAAGCTAGGTAGGCTCGGGGTGGGTCAGAAGTTGGTCAACTGGGTGGCAAACTGGTTGACGGACAGAAAACAGAGAGTGGTGGTAAATGGTATACAGTCAGAAGAGATGCAAGTCACAAGTGGGGTACCTCAGGGATCAGTCCTGGGGCCAGTCCTCTTCAACATCTTCACTAGTGACATTGCAGATGGACTAGAGGGTAAGGCTTGTCTGTTTGCAGATGACACCAAGATCTGCAACAGAGTAAATGATCCAGATGGGGTGGGCAGAATGAGAAGAGATCTTGATAAACTAGCAAAATGGTCAGAAGAGTGGCAACTGGGATTTAAAGCAAAGAAGTGCAAGATCATGCACATAGGGAAGAGAAACCCTGAAGCCACCTATAGGCTGGGAGGGGAGTTGCTGGCAGTCACAAAGAAAGAAACTTGGGCATCATCATCACCGATGACCTGAAATCAACCAAGCAGACTTCTAAAGCAGTAGGTAAGGCTAGGGGGATGTTAGGGTGTATTAGTATGGGTATCACAAGTCGTAAGAGGGAGGTAATAATCCCTCTTTACAAGACACTGGTTAGGCCCCATCTGGAGTACTGCGTGCAGTACTTGGAGGCCACACCTTCACAAGGACATTAAACAAATTGAGGCAGTCAGAGAAGGGCAACCAAAATGGTGCAGGGACTGCATCAAAAAACATATGAGGACAGATTAACGGAGCTCAATATGTATACAATTGAGCAAAGGAGGGAGAGAGGTGACATGATCGAAACATTCAAACACCTTAAGGGCATTAACAAGGTGAGAGAGTCTAACATGTTTAAATATAAGAAAAATAGCAGGACAAGAGGACACAGCATGAGAATAGAGGGAGGCCAATTAAGGGGGAATGTGAGGAAATTCTTTTTCACAGAAAGAGTGGTGGATGCATGGAACGGCCTACCTCAGGAAGTGGTGGCTATGAATACAGTGCAGGGCTTCAAACAGGCATGGGATAGGCATAAGGGAGCAATACAGACGAATATGGATAGATATGTCATTGACAGTGTAAAGGTGTGTGGCACATTCATAAGGTAGAAAAAATGGGCAGACTGGATGGGCCTTGTGGTCCTTATCTGCCGTCAACCTCTATGTTTCTATGTTCTAAGTTACTATGCCTGACCTCGGGGCGGAACAGACGTCAGGGGCGGTCCCTGCTGAATACTGATAGCTAGAAAATTTCCGTGGGCTCCTGGCGCCGGCCGGCATCAGTCCTAATGGTGTAACCTGCTGCAAGAGCTGTTTCTCGAAGTAAGATCTTCCTATTAGTTCTCAACACTACCTTGTCCCTGTAGAAGGAAACATATTCCTCTTCCACACATAAGGCCTGGAGCTCACTTATCCTCCTGGCGGAAGTGACTGCCACAAAGACTACCACCTTCCAAGTAACAAACTTGAGATCTGCAGAGGCCATAGGCTCAAATGGTGGAAGCATAACATAGAAACATAGAATTTGATGGCAGATAAGGACCGCTTGGCCCACCCAGTCTGCCCATTTCCCTACCTAATGGATAAGCTGCAGATCCTAGTTAACCAGCAGCCTACTTCTTCCTACCCCCACCCCCTAGAATTGCCTTATGACTGTCCCATGCATGCTTGAATTCCACCAGTTTTTGACTCCACAACCTCCTCCGGAAGGCTGTTCCATGCATCCAGAACCCTCTCTGTGAAAAAATACTTCCTTAAATTACCTCTGAGCCCCCAATCTTCAAATTGTTTCCCCATGTTCTTGCACACCTCTTTTTTGAAAGATGCTACCCTCTTGGACTTTGTTGATTCCCCTGAGGTACTTGAAAGTTTCTATCATTTCCCCCTCTCCCTCCCTTCCTCAAGGCTATACATATTAAGCTCCTTAAGTCTCTCTTCATATGTCTTCCAGTGCAGACCCTGCACCATTTTAGTTGCCCTCCTCTGGACAGTTTCCATCCTGTCTATGTCTTTGCGGAGATTGGGTCTTCAGAACTGCACGCAGTACTCCAGATGGGATCTGGCCAGTTGTCTGTACAGAGAGATAATAACTTCCTGTTTCTACTGGTGATGCCTCTCCCTATGTATCGCAGTATCCCCCCAGCCCTCCTTGCTGCCCTCTCACATTGCTTGCCCACCTTTAGGTCATCTGATATGACTACCCCCAGGTCCCTTTCCATTTTTGTTGTTGTTAGTATGGGAGAAGTTCCAAAGGACTGGAGGGCAGCGAACATAGTTCCCCTTCATGGGGGGGGGGGGAACAAGGAGCAACCAGGGAACTATACACCTGTTAATCTAACCTCTATTGTAGGGAAGCTGATGGAGCCACTGGTCAAAGAAGACCTCGTAGACTACCTGGACAGCAACAGGTGCTAGGATAGTAAACAGCACAGATCTGTGGCAGTAAGGTCTTGTCATACTAATCTGATCACTACCCAGTCAAAGAAAACTAAGGAATTAGATAGGGGCCATGCTGTGGATTTGCTGTACTTTGACTTCGGCAAGGCTTTTGACTCGAGAGACTTAGTGCCTCACAAAGGACTGCTGAAAAAGATGGAGGACTTGGGTGCAGCTAAACTCATAGTAAACTGGGTGGGTAATTGGCTAAAGGGGAGGTAGCAGAGGGCTATGGTCAATGGGGTTAAATCAGAAAAGTGGGAGGTTACGAGTGGGGTTCCACAGGGATCGGTCCTGGATCCAGTCCTCTTCAACTTAAAACAGTTTTCAGAGCCTCTTCTGTTTTAACATTTAATTGGGAGTCTTCCCCCAAAGGGCTTAAAAGGAAAGGAGACATTGTACAGTATCTCAGGGGGGCATTTGTGTTACTGCAGCTTCTAAAACTATAACTCAAAAGTGGTTGCAGAGGGACCCCCAAACAGGGCAGGAATGGGAAGAGACCATATCCCACATTTCAGAGTCAGAACATCTTACATTTTTACTTTCCAGGTCCAGGATAGGATAGGATACAGGCATTTATGTCTCGCGGGATACACTGGAAACTGACTCAGGAAGTAAGGGATTAAGAGGGGAGAGTGGGGACACCACCGCAAGGTGTTGTGGCACCAGTAATGTAATGTGCAGGGAGATCCTGTTCTTGTTGAGAAGGCCCAGCTGGGGAGTTCAAGATGGGTAATTTATACCCAATTAATTACCATACACACAAACTTTAAGGTGAATACTCTGAATGGAGCTGGTGAACTGGGTAAATGAGGCCAAGGCCAATGTTGTGAATGGAAGGGCACTGCTTGCCTCATCCAGAGGAGGATAACGCACCCCACAAAAGTGTGTGTTTGTTTTCCAAAAATATTTCAGTTAGTTTTTCATTCCATTTCTCAAAGTTTTGTACTTTGCTGTTGTTTTTTCTCATAAAAATAAAAAGAAATGTTATAAGTCTAATTACTTATTATTTAGCTGAACTAGCTCACTGATTGGCTGCCCTGCCGGTCTGAAATCTCTTAGAAATGACAGGCAGGGCAACCACACGGCAGATCGTATGTCGCACACTGACAGTAGCAGCAGCAAAACAAGAAGTGTTTTCAGTTTCGCCGCTGCTGCTAGTGTACACCATCTACAATTGACTTGGTGCTGTAGCAAGCAGCAAGGCATACTGGAAAAACATGATGAAACTGGGAAAAAACAGCACCACTCTGACACACCAGTCCATCACCATCGAGCTGAGCAATGCAAATGTTCAGGTCCCAAGCTGGCACTGGTTCCCTGTGAGGGGAAAACAGGTGAGACAGTCCCTTAAAGAACTTCCTGAGGATAGTATTTGATGCTAAGGAGGTGTCCTTTCCAGCTGAAATGTATACTGACACCGAAACCAGGTGCACTTTCAGGGTTGAATGCTGCAGACCTTGGGAATGCAGATGAGTCAGATAGTCCAGCAAGGTTGGTATGCCAGCTTGAGCTGGGGCTACATCCTTATCCTTACACCATATAGAGAACCTTTTCCATGTCGAGGCATAGGTTTTCTTAGTAGAAGGTTTCCTATACCCTCTGAGGACCTCCAAGACCCCTTCAGAGAACTGCCAACCTGCGCATTCTAAGTCCTCAAGAGACAATGCCTTGAGTCTGAGAGACCCGAGACGGGGGTACATGACCATCCCTTGAAAGGAGGTCAGTAGACTGTACCTTTGCGGGAGGTGAATCAGTTTGGCCACCAACATGGAAAGCAGGAGGGAGTACCAAGGCTGTCTGGCCCAGTCTGGGGCTACCAGAATCATTGAAACTGGCTGTGATCTGAGCTTAATGAGCACCCTGAGAATCAGGGGAAAAGTGGGAAGGCATAAAGATGCTTCCCTGTCCAATCCAGAATCAGGGCATCTAGGAGAACTGTTCCATTGGCAGGGGCCCTGCAACAATACAGAGGAAGGTGGTGGTTTTGGTGAGATGCAAAACGGTCCATCTCTGGAGTGCCCCGCCTCCTGAATAGGACGTTCACCACTTGCTTGTTCAGTGTCCATTCGTGATAGGCCTGGTTTATCCTGCTCAAGGCATCTGCCAGGGTGTTGTCCTTGCCAGGCAGATGGATCGACTGTAGGGAGGCGTTTAGAGAGTAAGCAAGGTTCCATATCTTCATTGCCTCTGTACAAAGTAGGGTAGACCTTGTCCCTCCCCATTTGTTGATGTAGTACATTGTTGTGGTATTGTCTATTCTGACTTGCACCACCTTTCCCTGTATTAGATGTGAGAAAGCCTGAAGGGCCAGGTAAGCTGCTCTTAGTTCTAGCAGGCTTATATGTTGGAGGGAAACTGCACTCTCCCAAGTGCCGTGAATGGTGTACTCCCCCAAGGGAAGCATCTGTTGTGAGAATCAATGAAGGGGTCTCCTGCAAGAATGGAACCCCTTCTCTCAAGTTTTCCAGCTCCATCCACCATTGGAGTGCCTGTAGTAACACCCTTGTTACTGGTATGGGTTTTGATAGGGAGTCCGGCCTTTGGCACCAGTGTGCCCTGAGGTGGAACTGGACATCTCTCATCTGAAACCTGGCACCTATGACTGTGCTTGTTGCTGAAGCCATATGCCCTAACAGTTGTAGAAATGGTCTTGCTGGCGTTGGCTTGTCCAGGACAAATGAGCTTGCCAAAAGCCGAATGCTTTCTACCCTCTCCTGACTGAGGAAAGCCCTTCCCAGTATGATGTTTAGTTCTGCACCTATAAACTACAGTACCTGCACAGGGGGTCAGGACTGGCTTTTTGATGTTGAGAAGGAATCCCAGAGAGTGCAACAGGTCCTGGGTTACCTGAAGGTGCTCGGTCACCTGCTGGTGAGACTTTCCCATGATTAGCCAAGCATCCAGATAGGGAAAAACTGCAACACCTAGTCTTCTTAGGTGTGCCACCACTACTGCCATGCACTTGGTAAAGACACTTGGTGCAGAGGTGAGCCAGAAGGGAAGTTTTGAGAACTGATTGTGGCCCGAGGGAAGTCTGAATCTCAGATATTTTCTGTGCGACTCCCTTATGGGAATATGGAAATATGTGTACTATAGATCTAAGGAGGCTAGCCAGTCTCCTTTTTGCAGAGTTGGCAGAATCATGGCCAATGTGACCATCTTGAACCTGGGTTTTACCAGGTACCTGTTTAGCAGTCTGAGGTCCAGTACAGGCCGCCACTCCCCATTCTTTTTTGCTGTTAGGAAATATCTTGGATAAAACCCCTGCCCTTTTTGGCGGGGGGGGGGGACAGGCTGTACTGCCCTTGCTAGAAGTAAGGCCTGAACCTCCTGTTCCAGCAGTTTTCTTTCTGTGCAAGAAACTGCTGAGAACTGCCTTGATCTTGGAGGAGGAAGGGATTTGAAGCAGAGGGACAGGCCCTGGCTCATTATTTCCAGAACCTACCTGTCTGTGGTAATTTTCAGCCATTCTTGAAAATAATGAGTCAGTCTGCCCCCTACAGGAGATGGAGACGCAGCCTGGAGGGAAAAGTCAGGAGATTTGTTTTGTTTGTTGCTGGGGTTGTGCAGATTGGGATTCTCGCCTGGAACCCCTTCTGCCTCTGGCTCTACAAAAAACACCCTGGTACTGCTGCTGGAGCACAGCCTGCACTTGAAAGAAGGGCCTCCTAAAAGAGGACCTACCCCTGCATCCCCTTACATATGCTGAAGTGGAGGGAGAAGCTCTTTCCTTGGTAGAATTACTGCGGGAAGTAGCCTTATACTTGTCTACTTTCTTCATATATGCCTCAGTCTGGGCACCAAAGAGTGAGTGACCCTCGACTGGGAAATTCATAGCCTAACTCTGGGTGAGATTAGTAGCTCTCAGCCAGGCAAATCTTCTCAAGGCTACAGTACCTGCCATCCATCGAGCAGCTGTGTCATTCATATCAGATGACATTTGAAACTGGTACTTGGAAGCCTCCAAGCCAGTCTTGCAGTGTCCAATGACTCAAACTGTTTGAGAGTGGTTAACTGCTGCATTATCCAAGATGGACTGCCAAAGAGCCTTCTGGTCCTTGGACAAGGGAATTCAGAGGCAGCCTGCTGGTGGTCAGGGTGAGTAAATACAAACTCAGCCCCTGACCCCTCAAGCTGGTATTTTTAATTCACACTTTTTATCAGTCTTAAGAATTTCAAGGACATTTTTCTTGAAAAACTTATACATAGGCAGTAGGAGCCTTTGGAAAATGGGAGGAAAAGTCCAATGTGGGTCTGGAGGACAGTCAAAGCCCTGTTTTGGTGAGACCTCGGTTCAACACTCTCCTCTGCCTGATCATCATCCTCAAATTCTACGGTGTCAATAGGTGAAGGAGGTACAAAAAAACAGGTTACTCACCCGTAACAGTAGTTCTAGGAGTGGTTTATCCACACTCTTTGGCATGTCCCCTTCCACTTTAAGATGAACCAGAAGACTTCAAGCTGGATCCTCCCACCCACCCGGGTGGTATATACTTCGGCTCTGCCCCATGACGCCAGATCTTAGTCCGTTGGAAGCCAGGTTTGTGTGCGTCTGCAGCCGGGGAGGTCGGGTGGCTCTGTGTGGGTGAACAACATAACCCACTCCCATAACTACTGTTACAGGTGAGTAACCTGTTTTTCTAGGAGACTGAATATGTTGTTCATCCACACTCTTTTTCAGTTTCCTAGCAGTTCTCCAGGAGGAGGGAGGCAAGGCGCACACCCCCTACTTAGGTAACAGAGATTGGAGAAATGAAAATTACGTACCTACCGTAATTCTTGATCTTCTCTTGTATCTTCACCATTCATTACTGATTGGGTAGTGCTGGAGGCGTGCACCACTACAGGAGATTTTTTTGGGAGTGGGTGCCACGGCACCATCACGAGTGACGCTACGCGCCACGCGAGGGGCAGCCGTTAGGTGCGCAGACTCCTCCTCCATCTCAGTTCTGGTAGCCGGAAAGGCGAAACAAAGGGTAAAGAAAAAAAAAAGCGGAGAGCGAGGCAAGAGAGCCGAGGGACAGAAAAAGGAAAGGCTATAAACTGAATAAGGAATGAGCCGGTAGAGGACAGACAGAAGAGGGAGAATACCTACCCTGAGGGACCGCAGGGCTTCCCATCTGGGGTGGCTCTAAGGGAGGAACAGATAAAGAAAAAGGGAAGAAGAAGAAAGAGAAGAAAGAAGGGATGTTGAGAGGGGAGAACACTGCCCATAGATATATTGGTTGAGAGGGTTATAAGCTTGGAACCAAAACCAAGGGAGCAAGAATCCTTCTTAATAGGAGTGAGAAAAGGTTCAACTGAACCGCTTGTATAGATTGGACACAAAGGGCAGATTCTCTATATTCTCATCATCCCAACCCCCTACATTCTAGCTGAGAGCTTACAGACTGCCTGGACAGAAATCTGTTCCGGAAGGAGATCGCCCAACTACTGGGGGGGTAAGCCCCTTAGCACCTTGTTAAGTGCTAACACCAAAGTGTGTGGGTAGGGGTTAGGCCCTACAAAAGGCAGCTTTGTATGAAGGATAGAGTGGGAACTCAATCGGACTCCCTGAAGGCAAGGCAAGGGCAGCAGTTCAAGGTTAAGAAGTGCAGAAGCACCAACCAGAAGAAGCTGACAATTAAATGATGCCCACCAGGGGGAACCTTAATTTTGAGGCCAAGAGGGACGGTCTCTTCAGCTGTGAACTGAACAACGTGGCTAAGGAGCCCAGAGGTCACCCCTAGAGGCAGTCAGAAAGAGTTCTCTCAGGATAGGAGAAAAAGTCCTACTGGTTCCCATTTACCTTGAGGAAAAAAGATCCATCCAAGAAGAATGGAAACCAGGATATTTTTAATTTTTTTTGGCATAAAGGCCAAAGGAAAGGAGAGGAATGAGAAGGGAGGGGGAGGCGCCACAGAAGGAGGCTACTGAGAGGAAGGTGGGTGGGTATCAGTAATGAATGGTGAAGGTACAAGAGAAGATCAAGAATTATGGTAGGTACGTCATTTTCATATCTTTCCTTATCAATCTTCACCATTCATTACTGCTGGGGTGAGTACAAAGAAACCCTGAGGGAGCAAGACCCCCAGCCTCCTGTTGGTGGGAAACAAAAGGGAAGACCCTGGACTAATCAAGTGAGAAGCCTATGGCAGAGGAGAGCTAGAGGGTGTCCCCCGAGGACGGGGAGATGGAGGAAGCCCCTGCAGGAGTCTCCTAGCTCTGGAGGAAAAGAGACAGGTCCCCCGGAAAGTGGCACGAATCACCCTACACTGGGCCAGGGGTGACAACCTTGACAGACCAAGTCATGCCATCCGTCTAATACAGATCGCTGTCCCTGCAAGCCTGGAAGCCACCTCACTGGCATCATAAGATGCCCTTGCTTGGTGTCTTGCCAGCTCTAGGCCTATAGAAGAGAGGGCAATAGCTTGTCTGGTTTGCTCCGTATCAGGCATTGATGCTAAGATTTGGGAAAGCATTGACCACTAATCCCTACTGTAGGCAGCATGGTGAGCCTGATGTGATGCAATGCATAACATCGCACGAGAGGAAGAGAACACTCTTCACCCCCCACCAGTCAAATTGTAGGGAATCTGAGTCCGGTGGATGGTCATGTGCCAGGTGGCAGCGCCTGGAGGGAGTTTCTAGGTATGCCAATCCGGAAGGCGGGTTGCGAAGAGCACCTAGAGACTTCAATGGGGCACAATACCTTCTTCTGCAGTCTGCCGGGGCTGGAGAAGGGGCAGCTGACGACTGCCAGGAACAGATAGATGCCTCCTGGAAGGGAATAGGCCAGGAAAGTATCACCAAGTGCTGGGCACTGAATTCACTGAGGAATTCACACGTCTCCCATTCGGTATTGTCTCGCCTAACAAAAGAGAAGCGAAGATCCCTCACCAACCTTGAAAGGAATTGCTGATATTCAGTGAAATCAACATCGGAGAAGAGATGAGCAGTAGGTTCCTCTCCCTCCGAGGAGGAGGGAGACGAGGATGATGGAGAGCTCGAATGTCCAGAGGACTCCTGCGGCAGTGGCGATAGGCGAAACACCCGCTCATGCATGTATCTAACGTATGAGGGGAAGGCGGCCGCAGAGCCTCTGAACGTCTCCCAGGATAACGGGCCCGTAGGACCGACATGGCCTGGGAGAGGTGCTGCAGAGGGATGCGAGAGAGGGCACCTGCAGCTGAGGCAACTGTCCTCTGCTGAGGCTCTGAAAATCCGGAGAAGGGGCCCGAGCTGAGCGGATCCCAGACAAAACCAGGTCGCAGAAGCGGAACCCTGGGGATCGGAAGCCTGGAAGAGCCTTAGTAGGAGATCCTCCGCCGGACAAACCTGGGGCTGCATGGGTCCAGAAGGGCAGTCCACAGCAACACCACAGAGGAGTCCCTAGGGCTCCGGAGAGGGAAAGATGGGGCCCGGCACTCGGCGCTCATCTGCCCTCAAGGGGTGGCAGGTGAACACCGAGATGCCTGAACCGTCTCGACCCCGACTCTGGAGAACGCCTCGCCGACCAGCAACAGTGGTACCGGGATCGGCAGCTGCTACAACCCCCAAGGGAGAGCCCTTCCCTCCACCTCCATGCCATCCCCCTCCAGGGACCCCAGACCACCTCCAGTCTGGGAGGCCTCAGGGGAGGACAGCAGCGCAGACAGAGGAACAGGCGCACTGGGCTGCCTAGCACCTCGTCCCACCGGAGACCCTGACTCCGAAGAGTCAGGATGCCAGGACGGGTCCACATCTGAATCATCCTCCTCTGAGGAGGAAGAGACCAGCTGGACCAAAATACTGGCCACTCCAAGGGTCTCAGTGAAGCAGCACACAAACAACGCCCGGTGCCAGTGGGCATCACACGATCCCGGACCCCCCATAGCGCGCCGAGACCCGCCCTGCCTCCCCCAATGGCGCGGCCAGACCCACAGCACCGCCCTCAGCGCCGGGACCCGACTTGGCACCACTAAGGTCACGGCCGGGTCCCAGCGGAATGATGCGAGAGCAACACAGCGCCACGAAAGCGCTGTCACGATCACCGCGCACCCGGGCGGTGCTGGGATCACAAACGCGCGCCGGAAGGTGGCGCCGAGATCCACCGATGCCGAGGCACAGCAGACTGGGCCTTGACACTGGGGAGTCTGCACCTCCCGAGGGAAGTGACCGCC
The DNA here is from genome assembly GCA_016271365.2 of Neoceratodus forsteri. Taxonomy (NCBI): domain Eukaryota; kingdom Metazoa; phylum Chordata; order Ceratodontiformes; family Ceratodontidae; genus Neoceratodus; species Neoceratodus forsteri. The sequence goes on along the minus strand of CM028129.1, from coordinate 1,009,107,100 downwards.
AGGCGGTGTCCCTGCCGCTGGCCAGGAGGGACCTTGGCGTTCCCTCTGACACAGCGAAAAGGCCTCCTCTTGCAAGAGAAGATGAGGAGGCCTCCTCCTCTACAGACCATTTAGGCCTGAGAGGGAACCCGGAGGAAGGGTCTAGAGACCTTACCTGGGAATCCCTGGAGTGGCGCTGTCCCCCGAAAGTCAGTGGAGTCTTGCCGATCTTGAACGCGCGTGACGGTCCATCGAGAGACAGGCATCGCACGCATCCATATTATGGTTGGGTCCCAGGCAATGGAGAAAAACATCATGCCGGTCCATGACGGAAAAATGCCAGCCACAGGAGCACCGACGCATAGGGGGTGCGGCCCCCCTTCGACTTGCGTTTTGCCCCCGAATCTGACATGATGCGAAACAATTAAGGCAAAACAAAGCACAGTTCTCGCGAATGTAATAAAGAGAAGAAAATGAACGGTATTACTGATGACGACGCGAAAAAGCAGGAAGGAGTCGTCCTGAAATGGCGTGATAAATGACAACTAGACCTAGTACTGAAAAATCCTAATCATGCAGCAGGTGCAGCCTCGACGGGAGAAACAGAATTGAGATGGAGGAGGATTCTATGGTAACAAACGCCACCATAGCATGACGAGCGCCGATCCGTATGCACCATTGGAGCAGACTCCAAAAAATAAAACGTCCCAGAAGGGTGCACGCCTTCGGCACTACTCAAGTAGTAATGAATGGTGAAGACTGACAAGGAAAGATCTGAGGCCCCAAAATCAGCATCCCGGCGTGACTCAAGGTCGATGTGGTAATGGGTAATGAAGGTGTTTGCTGACTTCCAGGTAGCACCCCGGCAGATTTCCTGGATAGGGATGCCTCTAGAAGCAGCCACCGATGCAGCGTTATAGCGGGTAGAATGAGCTGTTATCCCTCTGGAAGGCTCCTTGCCCAACTCGTAGCACAGACCTGTACATGATGTAATCCACCTTGCAATGGTCCATTTTGCTGCAGGTCTGCCAGAAGTGGCTTCAGTGTAGGTGACAAACAGCTGGCGAACCTCTCCTCGAACTTCCACCGTCCTCTCCTTGTAGTAGGAGACAGCATGTCTCAGGTCCAAAGTATGGAGCCTGTACTTGGCCTCTGAGGTGTAACTGGGGTAGTATACCAGCAGAGTTAACACTTGATTAAGGTGAAACTCTGACACCAACTTCGGAAGGAATTTCGGGTGGAGGCGCAGGACAACCTTGTCCCTGTGGAAGACCAGATAAGGGGAGTCCACGGAAAGTGCCTGGAGCTCCCCTGTCCTTCTGGCAGACATGATAGCAACCAGGAAGGCCGTCTTCTACAAGTGTGACAAGGCTTACTTGTGCACTGGTTCAAATGGCTTGCCCAACAGCTATGCCAGTACCAGCAGTAGATCCCATGGAGGTGGAGATTCACACACCGGAGGGGATATGTAATCCAGGCCTTTGAAAAAGTGCCCGACCACTGTCTCCTGCACCAACGTCAGCTGACCGGCCCGCACCCGGCAAGCAGAGATGGCTGCTAGGTGCACCCTAAGGGTCGATGACCATAGACCCCCTTTGGAGAGAGACCAAAGGTAGTCGAGAATGTTAGCCACTGGACAAGATGAAGGGTCCAAGCCTTTGCTCTGACACCAAATGGAAAACCTTTTCCATTTAAAGGAATAATATTTCCTGGTCGATTCCTTTCTGGATGCCTCCACCACGGTGTAGACATCTTCAGAAAGATCCAAAGCCTGGAAACCTAGCCGCTCAGGTACCAGGCTGTGAGGTGCAGGGATTGAAAGTTTGGATAGTATACCTTCCTCTGACTGAGTGGCATCGGGTCCGGGCGTGCTGGAAGCCACTCCGGGTGCCTGAAGCTGAGGCTGAGGAGATCTGGATACCAGAACTGGCGCGGCCAGTATGGGGCTACCAGGATCACCTTTGCCTTGTCCCTCCTTACCTTGATGAGCACCTTGTGGATCAAGGGAAATGGAGGGAAGGTGTAGAGGAGGCCTGGAGTCCACAGCCTCGAGAAGGCATCCCCCTGCAGCGAGCCCTGCTGAGGGGGGTGGGCATGAAACAGCCTCAGCTTGGTGTTTTCCCTGGAGGCAAACAGGTCCACCATCAGTTTGCCCCAGTGGGAGAACAGGCTGTAAGCTACCTTTGGATGGAGAGACCACTCGTGGGATGTCTGGCCTAAGTGGCCGAGAGCATCTGCCAGATGGTTTGAGGCTCCTGCCACATGGATGGCTAGAAGACCTGCCTCTAATCGGCTCACGAGGGTCCAGATGCGGAGCACCTTCCTGGACTTGAACCACTTGACCCCACAGCTGAGGAGCGAAAGCTGACAGTGCCAGTCTGACTGCTCTGAGCTCCAACAGGTTGATGTGGCATCAGGGACTCTTCGGGGGTCCAGAGCCCATGGGCCCTTTTGACCCCCATGTGGGCTCCCCAGCCCATGAGAGGCGCATCGGTCATGAGGACGACCATCGGCTCGGGGGAAGACAAACGGGATCCCTTCCTGCAACCAGTCTGGGGCAGTCCTTCATTGGAGAGCGTCCCACATCTTCTGGGTTACAGTGATCACCTGGTCGAAATGACCATGATGCTGAGTCCACTGGGTGGCCAGCTCCCATTGGAGGGGGCACATGTGCAACTGGGACCAACGGACCACTGAGGTGCAAGCCGCCATGTAACTAAGGTGCAGAAAGTACCAGGCAGGGTGCACTTGCCCAACCAGAAATTATTGGGCAAAGGAGGAAAGAACCTCTGCCCTGTCTGCCGGGAGCTGAGCTCTGGCTTGACAAGAGTCGAGCTCTGCTCCGATGAAGCTCATCACCTGAGAAGGCACGAGTTCCGACTTGGCCTCGTTGATCAGAAGGCTGAGTTGGGAGCAGGTCTGGAAGGCCATGTCCTTGGACCTCTCCAGCTCCTGTTGGGTGGAGCGTGCTAGGAGCCAATCGTCGAGGTAAGGATAAATCCTCTGCCCCGACAGCTGAGATGGGCTGCCTCCACTGCAATGCATTTGGTGAAGACCTGTGGGGCCGATGACAGACTGAACAGCATGGCTCGGAACTCGAACAGGGTCCCTTCCACCCTGAAGTGGAGGAATCGCTGATGGGACGGACGGATTTGGATGTGAAAGAATGCGTCCTGCAGGTCCAGTGAACAGAACACGTTTCGCTCCAAGGATGGTATGATCTGGGACAGACTGGCCATCCGAAAGGTGTGTGACCTGAGATAATGATTCAGATCATGCATATCTAGAATGGGCGCCAGCCCCCGTTGGGCACCAGGAAGTACCTGGGTATGCTGGAGGATCCACCACTGGAGCTACTGCCTCCTTGAGGAGGAGCTGAGCAATGTCATCTCGGACAGCCGACTGGGTCTGAGCGGATACTCTTTCCTGCCGAGGGGCGCAGGCTCGGCTTGGAGGGTGCTGCTCGAACTCCAGAGGCAGTCCCTGACCGACCACTTCGAGAACCCACCTGTCCAAAGTGACAACAGACCAAGCAGAAAGGAAGTGGTGGAGCCGGCCCCCCATGGGAGGACCCAGAGCTAAGGTGACGGGAGAGGGGTTGACAGCCCCCACCCCGTCACTGAGCAGGCTTGGAGGAGGAGGTGCCAGGACCTGAATCTCTGCCTCCTTTACAGGCCCGTTGGGGTCTGGGCTTGGGCTGGGGCACCAAGCTTGAGCCTGCTGCTGCTGTCAACCTGAAAGGAGGACTGCTGAGTCATGTGGGAAGAATGTCAAAAAGGCTTCTTCTTCTGCTGGTTCTTGCCCGAAGAACCCTTGGCAGAAGTAGCATCCATGGTGGCACTGGACTGCTCAATTCGCTGAAGGTGACCGGCCACTTCTGCGCCAAACAAGTCTGTCCCGAGGAAGGGCACATCAGCTAGTTTGTGCTGGGTATCCGCTGGAAAGGAGGAGAGCCTCAGCCAAGCCCTGTGACGACAGGCAACCACGGCAGCCATTGAGTGGGCTCAAGAATCCCCAATGTCCAGGGCTGTCTGAAGCTGCTGTTTGGCAACAGCTCGGCCCTGATCCCGGACCTGCTTGACCGTGGTCTGCATGTCCACGGGGAGGTGTCGTGGGACCTCATCCAGTGACCCTAAAAGGGCATGAGAGAAGTGTGCCATGACGACGGCCGAACTTGCCTGATGAAGGCCCAAGGAGGAAGCCACATAGACCTGGCTCTGGAGCAGCAGTCTTCCGGAAGACATTCTGGAAACTGCATTGCTGCCCTATTTGCAGGCACCTCTCTGGTCTGAGGGAGGAGGTTGCTCGTCTCCATGCTGACCTGGCAATGATTCAGAAAACCTGTTCCCCCATCCAGGGACAACCCAGGCCACTGCCACTACCTCAGAGGTTGCCAAGAAAGAGGGTGGTTGGACCACAGTGGGCTCAGGGAGGGTGAGGTAGTGGAACGAGGTGCATCCCCTCCAGTTATGCCTCTCCACAATTCACTCGTCACTCTGGCGGAGCATGGTTCCTCTATGGAGGCACCTGCAATGGAGACCAAGGAGGATGCTGGGAACCTCCACAATGGAGACCCACAGGAGGCTGGCAGAGGACCCCACAGGGGGAAGGAAACAACTCCTGGTAGGGGACTCAATTGTTAGGGGGGTAGCACTGGGGAAGGGAAGGGTAAGGGAGGTAAGGTGCCTGCCTGGAGGGACAGGAAACGAATCCTCAGGATCGTGGGAGCAGCTGCACAGGGAGTGAACTGGATGTCATTATCCACCTAGGGACGAATGACCTGGCTGAGAATGGGATCAGAGCAGTGCAACAGGAGTTTGTGGAGTGCCCTTTCACAAGTAGCACACACGGTAACTTTCTTGGAAGTGCTACCTGTCTATGGCATGGATGAGGCTAGGGTACTCCGCACCACGGGATTCAATGACTGGTTGAAAAACTGGTGCAGAGAGCTCAGGGATTTGGCTTCACTGGGGACTGGGGCTCCACCTGGAGGGATACAGGCCTATACAGGCACGATGGTCTGCATCTATCCTGGAGGGGAACCAGGACCCTAGGTGATAGGATTAAATGCTTCATTGGCAAGCATTTAAACTAGCCAAGGGGGGGAGGCACTGAAAAGGAGAAGGGAAAACCTTACCCCCTCCCAAAAAATCAGGGTAGTTAATGAGGTAAACGCCAAGATAGAGCAGTCGATAGGCATAAGGGCAGGGGTAAATGGAAAAAAGACAAAGGCAGTAAGGACTGGGACAGGGCAAAAATAAATAAAGCCAGAAAAAAATAGAAGGTAATGAGTACCAATGCCTGTAGTCTAGGTAAAAGCTCCCAAATGGTGGCCTTGATGGAAGAGGGATGCCTGGATATCGTGGCAGTCACAGAAACGTGGTACACAAGAGAACCATGACTGGGATGTCAACATACCAGGGTACACACTATACAGGAGGGAAGAAGATGAGGAGGGAGTAGCTCTCATGTAAGGGAGGGATCAAAGCAACAGAACTAAAGGTAAACAGGAAGGGAGAGGATGCACTGTGGGTCACTCTGGAGACTGGAAATGGCTCCACAATCCGCGCACAGGGTTGTATACAGACCCCATCTCAGGGAGAGGAAATGGACAAGGAAATGATGGAAGGCATCCTTGGATGCAGAGAAAGGTGAGATATTGCTGATGGGGGACTTGAATATGCCAGATGCTAACTGGAGCACCTTTGCTGCATTAGAAACATAAGAAACATAGAAGTTGACGAGATAAGGACATAAGGCCCATCCAGTCTGCCCATTTCTTTCTACTCTTATAAATGTGCCATACTGCCTTTGCTCTGTCAGTGGCCTATCTATTCATACTCATCTGTATAGCTCCTTTATGCCTATCCCATGCCTGTTTCAAGCCCTGCACTGTATTCATAGCCACCACTTCTTGTGGTAAGCCATTCCATGCATCCACCACCCTTTCTGTGAAAAAGAATTTCCTCACATTCCCCCTTAATCGGCCCCCCTCTAATCTCATGCTGTGTCCTCTTGTCCTGTTATTTTTCTTATATTTAAACATGTTAGACTCTTTCACCTTGTTAATGCCCTTAAGGTATTTGAATGCCTCGGTCATATCACCTCTCTCCCTCCTTTGTTCGAGGGTATACATATTGAGCTCTGTTAATCTGTCCTCATATGTCTTCTGATGCAGTCCCTGCACCATTTTGGTTGCCCCTTCTCTGACTTAATTTGTAGTTAATGTCCTTGTGAGAGGTGTGGCCTCAATACTGCACGCAGTACCCAGATGGGGCCTAACCAGTGTCTTGTAAAGAGGGATTAGTACCTCCTCTTAGTGACACCTCACTAACACACCCCAACACCCCTAGCCTTACCTACTGCTTTAGAGGTCTGCTTGGATGATTTCAGGTCATCAGTGATGATGATGCCCAAGTCTCTTTCTTCCTTGTGACTGCTAGCAACTCCCTCCCAGCCTATAGGTGGCTTCAGGTTTCTCTTCCCTGTGTGCATGATTTTGCACTTCTTTGCATTAAATCCCAGTTGCCACTCTTCTGACCATTTTGCTAGTTTATCCAGATCTCTTCTCATTCTGCCCACTCCATCTGGATCATCTACTCTGTTGCAGATCTTGGTATCATCTGCAAACAGACAAGCCTTACCCTCTAGTCCATCTGCAAGGTCACTAATGAAGATGTTGAAGAGGACTGGCCCCAGGACTGATCCCTGAGGTACCCCACTTGTGACTTGCATCTCTTCTGACTGTATACCATTTACACCACTCTCTGTTTTCTGCCCGTCAACCAGTTTGCCACCCAGTTGACCAACTTCTGACCACCCGAGCCTACCCAGCTTATTTATCAATCTTCTATGTGGAACAGTGTCAAAAGCTTTGCTGAAGTCAAGGTGGCGACATCAACTGCTCCCCTTGGTCCACACTCTGGTTACCCAGTCAAAGAAATCTATGAGATTAGTTTGACAGGACCTTCTTTGTAAACCCATGCTGTCTTGGATCCTGTGACCCTATGGATTCCAGGTGTTGCACTATCCTTTCCTTAAGGAGTGCCTCCATAATCTCTGCCCATTACTGAGGTAAGACTGACTGGTCTGTAGTTCCCTGCCTCCTCCCTACTACCACTCTTGTGGAGCGGGATCACATGAGCCCTTCTCCAGTCTTCTGGGACCTCTCCTGTGCTTAGAGACTCACTAAACAGTTCTGCTAATGGCTCTGCTAGTTCCACCTTTAGCTGCTTAAGTACCCTGGGATGTATGCCATCAGGTCCCATTGCCTTATCCACCCTGAGCTTAGCAAGCTCTTGTAGGACCCTTTCTTTTGTGAAGGGAGTAGTGCTCACCTCCCTCCCCCGTGTCCATGGTGCTGAACTGTGGGCCCTGCCCTACCTTCTCTTCAGTAAATTCTGAGCAAAAGTATCTATTTAGGATAGATGCCTTTACAGGGTCCTCCTCCTCACTCCTCCTTTTCCCTTATTGCTTAGCAATACCCTCTGGACTTTCTCCCTTTCACTAATGTATCTATAGAAAGTCTTGTCACCTTCTTTACTGTTCATGCTAGTTTTTCCTCAGTTTGGGACTTTCCTGCCCTACTGCCTTCCCTTAGGGCACTTTAGTATGCCTCCTATCTTCATCCTGCTGTGTTCCCTTATATTTCCTGAAGGCCTTTTTAGCTCTGACCTTTTCTGCTACTGTATTTGAGAACCAAAGTGGTTTCCTTCTTCTTTGCACTTCCTTTCTGTCTAACACAATGGGATGTTGCTTCAAGCTGCATCCTTAATGTACCCACTTTGCCTGTACCCCTCACCTGTGTTTCTTTTTTGCCAGGCTAGCTTAACTCTGTTGGCCATCTTATCAAAGTCAGCTCCTCTGAAGTCCCATATTTTTGCCTTGGAATGGGATGATTTAGATGTAGTAGCCAAATTGAACCATACCATGCTAGACAAAGTGGTTAAGGGGTAGAGCTGCTGACTCTGATGGCAAGGGTACTGGGTTTGAGTACAGCTTAGGGACAGAGTGTAGAAAGTTTTCCATCTTCGGAAGGGTTGTAGGTTGCACAGGCTGTGGGATGGCAATAATTCTAAATTGGGCCTGGAGAGAGGAGAGGCTGCCCACTCTGTAGACAGCTATCTTGTATCAGGGTAGAGGTATATTGGTTAAGGAAGTAAGCTGGGAGCTGGGGGGTGTCCAAGGATAAAGGTGTGGATATGGACAGCACAGAAGGGTGGAGCTGAGGGAGGAAGCTGAGGCAACGCTCTGAAATTACAGGGCGTTATGTTACAGCAAGCAGGAAGGGGATATTAGAGACAGAGGACCCTTAGATAGGGAAGTTGATGCTAAGGAAAGCATATCAGGGGTGAACATTCTGAATACAAAGAGAGTGGAGGGGAGATTCAGGAGGGGCTGTTGTGCAGAGCCTAAAACAGCAGACTGTGGGAAGGGAGCTCCTAAGGTGAACAGAGCAAGTGGGGAAGAAGAGGGCAGTTTCTGACGCCACTGTGGGCGGCCCCTGGCTGACTGCTTGCAAAAGTCTCCATGTGGTCCTAGTGCCTGGCAGCTATGTGTTCCAAAGGTGTGGCCTGATGAAAGATGTCCTCAAAGAAGATCTATAAAGATTTACATAATCAATTGTTTCGAAGTTACACAGAAAAAAGATTTGTTGCCGTATTGGTCCTTGTAAGAACAGATTTAGAAACAAATAGTTTGATACCTTTTATTGGCCCAACACAGGTATCACAAAAAGAAAACAATGTCTTAGCTTTCAGACCAACCAAGTCCTTCCTCAGAGTTAAATTTTCATTAAGAGATATGCAAAGAACATCGCATTGAGGTGAAGGTGAAAAACAATGAAAAGGAGAATCAACTGAAAATCAACTTACAGTGTTTACAGTGTTAATCTCAACTGTTATTGTAAAAACAAACCCATTAATATACAAATAAAGCAAAAGGAAGACAAGTCAATGATCTAATCACCATGGCAATTTAAGTGCAGTTGTTAAAAACCAAAGGAAGATGGATTTTCAGTAGTTTGTATAGCAGTGCTGACGTGAAACAGAATGACCTACAAAGGTCTTGTGACTATCAAACACGATATGCAAATCAATGTGTCAGCGGCTCAGTAGGAAGCATGCTCACTTCTGGAGTGGGAGCTATTGGGAAGTCATGGGTTCAAGCCCCACAACATGTTCTTGAGGCAATATCCATAACTGACATCGTGGTGCAGTAAGAGTGGGTGCTACATAGTTGAGGTACTGTCCACTGGATAAGAGTGTAACCCGTGGTCCCTTCTGCCCATCTCTGGTCACTATCCAGTGGGAAGTTGAAGATCCCATTGCATTTATTGACGAAGAAAAGGGGAGTTTCCCCAAGTGTCACAGCCAACACTCCCAAGCCAAAAAAAAAAAAAAAAAAGATCCATGTAACCCACTTCCCAGGACATACCTGGAAACTAGCAGTCACAAATGTTCCTTTCCTAGTGAAAAATTACAAATAAAATCTGGTGCAGAGCTTTGTGCCATGCAAGTTTCATGCACAATGTGTGATCCACAACACTGGTGGCAGGACTAATACGTGCACAAGAGTGTGCAAAGAGGTACATAGGGAGCTGGTGATGGCTTCATGAAAACATGTCCACTCTCATACAATGCACCTTGACCACACCACAGAAGGAGATGTCTGCACTGGGCAGTGTACCACAGACTGTCAGCCATCCCATCAGTCAGAACACCTGAACAGCCATTTTAACAACTGTATAGAACCCTGGAATGGCAACTGTGACATCATAATGGCCATTATGGTGTTTAATGTGGACAGTGTGCACACATCTGGGACCTTCTTCCTTCCTGTCTCACAGTTTGGGGTATATCAGAATAGTACCAGCTCCACTCGCTCTCCAGTGCTGACCCATTACGAGATGGCTTACACACATGAAATGCAGGAGTGTGATCTGTGCCACATGAGTATCTGAAAGTGTCGAGTACACAATGCAGCAGTCAACTAATGCTTCCCACATACCTATGGATGTTAATGTGTGAGAGCCATTTAGGTACACACTGTTGACCTTCATGGCCTCTCCACACATACAGGTACATACTCAAGTGCAGGGGGACCACATTAGCTACCCTACACTCTTCTGGCACCTTTCCTGTAGCCAGTAAATATATTAAATAGGTACAGTAAGGCAGATGATTTGTTTAAGTTCAAGTCCTACAAATTCATCAGTAATCTCTCTCCCTAGCTGCATACCCCATCTCCAAATCTGTTGCTGTAATGTAATTTCTTCATTTGTTAAATGAGCAGAACATGTACTGGACAAAATGCCCATTTAAGGCATAACACAAGCCAGTAAGGCTCACAAGCAAGACCATTATACACAAAAAGTTACAAACAAAAAACGAGCACTGGGTACAAACTAAATGATCAAGTAAAGCAATAGGCCCATTAGGTGTTGTCAGAGGCATTTCTGAAAGATAGCAATTCAGGGCAGAGTCACATGAACAAGAAATACTTTTTCCATATTTATCTTTGTAATCTTTGCATCTGTACCCTTGAATTTATTCTTGTTGGCAGGCACAGGACCTGTACCTTCCACTGTGTACACAGAACTGAAGTGCTCATTTAGAAAGTTTGCCTTAATTTTCATCCCCTTGATGCTAGTTCTTCCTTCTGTATTCACTCTGTGCTATCCTTTTTGGTTTTTCCCTTGTGTACCCAAAGAAACTTGTCATTGTTTTTTACTCCCTTCGCTATCATTCATTCCATGTTCCCCATCCTTATGCTATGCTTGCTTTTATTCTAATTTATATTCGAGAAAAGCTCTGTTGGTCTCAATTTGGTCCCCCGTATATCCTAACAGTTTTATTTTTCCTCGAAGAGGTGTCAGGTAGGTTAGGCTAAAAGAGCTTAAATGCAAAACCAGAATTAAATGCATTTACTTCTTATTAATTACTTTTAGAGTATTAAAGGCTAAAGAAGCTGGGACGCCTTCTTTAGACACATCAAAGTGAATAGCTTTACTGTTTGTCAAAACTTACAGAGCTTAGATTTCACTGAGATAAACTGAGAATAAAACAACCTCCTCTTGGCCTCCTTGGTAAGGAAGGTGCAATGATTTGTCAAGGCATGACCCCCTCAAATCCATTTTAGTGTGAGGTCACAACCTTCACTCTTGCAACCCTGCAGTTAGTAGTTTCCCTATGTTCCAGGCACTCACGCTCCTTCTCACTCCCTATCCCATCTTCAAACTCAGGCAGATCTGCCAACTATCGCCTCCCCTCCCTGTGGAACTCTCAACCCCCTCTCTTACAAAATTCTCCCTCTCACTTAACTGTCAAATCTCAACTACGGCTTCTGCCCTTCCCCTCCTGTCCCCATAACCCCACTTACAGTAGCACACACTGGAGGTCCCTAAACTGCACTTACCCTGCACTCTGTTAATCCTCCGCTCACCCATACCTTACCACCAATCCTGTACATCCAAGTAGCTCCTCCTATAAGTGCATTCTGCTGTATTAATTGTAACTGTATCCTACTGTAGTAATTGTATGCCTACGCACTATTACCTTGTATTCTGCATTTGCTCTATATATTCATGTACTGTACTGTATGCTGTGTATCATTGTAATTGAGTCATGCTCTGCTATCTGGAGGCCAGTAGTGTGACATTCAGAGCGAAAAAAAAAAATAAAAAAAAAGTAATTTCAACATTCATATTATATATTTGTGATACTCACCATTGTTAATGATTCTGGACAACTTATAACAGCAGTTTTTTGTCTTTCAGATATATTGCACTGAACAGCACTCACCAGCTCTTTGGCTCACATGTGATATGTTATACTGGTTTTACTGGACAAAAGGCTATTACAGCCCATCGAGATTGTCCCCACAACAGTAGGTCAGTCATCTTCCTTATTTGTTTGGTTATATAACCAAATATCCAATTTGTTTTTAAAAGATTCAGATGTTTTTGAGTTTACTATGAATTCAGGAAGTTGATTCCATTTCTGTGGAGCCTAACATTAAAGAAGTTATCTCTTTTATTAGTATTTACCCTTTCAACAATTAATTGTTTATTATGTAGTCTACTGACTATACTTTTTTTGCATATGTTAATCCACAATGTTTCATTTGCAATGGACATTTTAATATATTAAATAAAATAATAAATCACCTCTTAATCGCCTTTAAGGAGTGTAAACTGTTTTAATTAAACGTGAGTTGTATGAGTCGCTTTTAAGTCTAGGAATCATCTTAGTTAATCTTCTCTGTACTCTTTCTAGTCTATAAATGTCCCTTTTAAGGTACAGTATGGACTCCAATAAGGGGATCCATAATCCAAATATGGTCTAACATATGATCTATATAAGGTGACCAAACACTGTTCAGATTTATTGACAAACTTTTTTTAATCTGTTTCAACATCACGTTAGCTGAATTCGCAACTCTATTACAATGGGAGTCTGCTGCTAATTTATTATTTATTAAAATCCCCAGATCTCTTTCACATTCGGAATATTTGATTTGTTTATTTAACCAATATATGTTTCTGGGGTTTCTATTCCCAAAATGTAAAACCACACACTTGTCTGTATTAAACTCCATAAGGTTACTTTTTGCCCACTGTTCTATAGTTTTTAGGTCTTTCTGAAGAATATTCTCATTTAGAGCTGTATCAATTCTCCCTCCTAGCTTAGAGTCATCAGCAAATTTAGCACTAAAGTTACTAGAAGTTATATTCAGATCACTGATAAATAAGTTAAATAATATTGGACCCAAGACCGAGCCCTGGGGCACACCACTGGTCACCAATAGTGGATTGGAAAAGTAATTGTTGACCCTGACCATCTGTGTTCGACCATATAACCATTGGGATACCCAGTTTATTATATAATCTGAAAATCCAAATTTACACATTTTCTCAATGAGTAAAGAAGAAAAAATTACTCACCTTAGTAATGTTGTTTCTTCTAATGGAGTCTTGCTGTATTCTGACATATTGCAGTGAGGTCCAACCTTCGAACTGCCCCGGAGATGAAAGAGTTAACTTTCCATGCCAGGCATGGAACGCTGAGCTCAAGTTCGGTTGAGACTCTGTCTGCTGCTGTTTGAAATTAAACCGTCAGATCTTTACGAGCTAAACTCACTGGGTGCCCTGTGTGGAAACTGTAAACTTACACTAGCCAACTGGCTACTAAATATAATAAAAAGATTTTTTGGTCCCAAAGCAAAGACTCAAGTCAGGAAACCCAAAAAATAAAACAAAAACACAACACCCACACACCCAAACCAAAGGGATGAGAAGAAGGGTGAGGGCACCTCTAGGGTGTCAACACTGCACCTGCCCACCCACACCCCAAAAACCCAGGTTCTGAGAGGAAGGCGGGGAGGTCAGAATACAGCAAGACTCCATTAGAAGAAACATTACTAAGGTGAGTAATTTTTGCTTCAAACAACATGAAGTCTTGCTGTATTCTGACATACTGCAGACTACCACGCAGTACCTCCATGGAGGAGGGGCAGAACCTACATAGGAAATAGGCTCTGAAGCACTGCTGTGCCAAACCTAGCATCACTCCTAGCCTGGATGTCCAGGAAGTAATGCATGGTAAAAGTGTGTACTGTTTTCCAGGTGGCTGCTTGACAAATATCTAAGATAGCAATATCCCTGGCAGCAGCCAGGAAGCAGCTGTACCTCTGGTAGAGTGAGCCTCAGGCCTGAGGGTGGGATCCTACCTAGTTTTTCATAGCAAAATTGAATGCAAGAGACAATCCACCTGGCAATAGATCTCTTAGTGGCAGGCTTTCTTACCAACCTCACCATAAGTGAGGAACAGTTGGAGGAGTCAAACCTGTGACCTTGTGCGCTCTATGTAGTAGCTAAGGACCCTTTTCACATCCAAACTGTGCAGCCTCCTCTCCCCAGAGGAGGAATGGTCAGTGAAGAAAACAGGAAGGGACATAGACTGGTTAAGGTGGAAATCTGAAACCACCTTAGGCAAAAACTTCCTATTAGACCTGAGGACCACCTTATCTCTATGGAAAGAGATAAAATCAGGCTCCACTGACAGGGCCTGTAACTCACTTATGCATCTGGCAGAAGTGATGGCCACCAAGAAAACAGTTTTCCAAGTCAAGTACTTAAGCTCTGCTGAAGACAAAGGCTCAAAAGGGCGTTGCATAAGCTGAGCAATGCAAACATTAAGGTCCCAAGCAGGGGCAGGGTCCCTGAAGGGAGGATTGTATGAAGCAATCCCTTGAAAATTTAGAAAATACAGGATAAGCTGAAAGGAAGAGTGTTTGCCTGCTGAAAGGAAGGCAGAAACAGCTGCCAGATGCACTTTTAGTGTAGCTGGTCTGAGACCCAAGCTATTAAGATGAACCATGTAGTCCAGGACTGTGGAAGGCCAGCAGACTCTGGAGAAAAGTACTTGCCAGAGCACCATATAGAGAATCTTTTCCACTTAGAGTTGTAAGTGTTTCTGGTGGAAGGTTTATTTAGAAGCCTTCAAGATATCCAGAACACCTTGAGAGAGGTGTAAGTCAGCAAACTCTAATTCTTCAAGAGCCAGGCCTTGAGGTTGAGAGATTTGAGATTCGGATACCAAACCCTCCCCTGAGCACATGTTAACAGGTTGTAATTCCTGGGAAGAGACAGGGGAAGGTGGACTGCTAAGGACAACAAGAGAGGGTACCAGGGCTGTCTGGCCCAGTCTGGAGCAATCAGAATCACCTTGCAGGGTTGAGACCTGATTTTGACTAACACCTTGAACAGGAGAGGGAAGGGGGGAAAGGCATACAGGAACGCCCCTCCAATTGAGAACTAGGGCATCCAGGGGGACTGAGCCCAACACTGGGGGCCTGCAGCAATAGAGAGGGAGTTGGTGATTGTCTGGGGCTGCAAAAAGATCTATCTGCGGAGTGCCCCTTCTGGAGAAAATCACCTTCAGAACTAGGGGATCCAGGGACCATTCGTGATGGCCTTGAGATATCCTGCTGAAAGCATCTGCCAGGACATTGTCTTTGCCTGGGAGGTGTACTGCTGTAAGAGGTGTGTTCAGGGAATAGGCCAGGGACCATAATTTCATTGCTTCTGTGCACAAGGCCGTAGACTGAGTGCCCCCTTGCTTGCTGATATACCACATTGTGGTGGTATTGTCTGTCCTGATCTGAACTACTTTGTTCTGAACAGACCTGGAAAAGCTTGAAGTGCTAGAAACACTGCTCTGAGTTCTAACAGATTGATGTGAAGCAGAGATTCCTGAGGAGACCACAACCCAAGAGGGAGGCATCTGTAGTAAGGATTAGAGAATGAGACAGTGACAAAAGGAACTCCCTGTCTTAGATTGTCCTGATCCTGCCACCACTGTAATGCCTGGATCAGGGTTCGAGTCACTGGAATCAGTTTGGTCAGAGGGTCCTTTTTCTGAGACCAAAAGGCTCTCAAGTGGAACTGAATGTCCCTCATCTGAAATCTTGCTCCCTGCACCACTGCTGTAGAAGCAGCCATGTGCCCCAGGAGCTGCAGAAAATGCCTTGCTGGTCGAGACACCTTGAGGCTGAATGAAGAGGCCAGTGAAATCAGGGTCTTTGCCCTAAGGGAAGAAAGGCTCTTGCCCTTACCGTGTCTAGCTCTG
The DNA here is from genome assembly GCA_016271365.2 of Neoceratodus forsteri. Classification (NCBI taxonomy): domain Eukaryota; kingdom Metazoa; phylum Chordata; order Ceratodontiformes; family Ceratodontidae; genus Neoceratodus; species Neoceratodus forsteri. Next base: position 1,009,091,492 of record CM028129.1, on the reverse strand, counting down.
CGCCTATGAAGGTGAGGAGCTGTACAGGCTCTAGAACTGACTTTGAAAGATTCAGAAGGAAACCTAGAGAAGTGAGCATTTGCTGAGTTATCTGTAGGTGTTACTTGACTTGGTCTGGAGACTGGCCTACTATGAGCCAGTTGTCCAGGTATGGAAAGATGGAGATCCTTTTTCTCCTTAGGAAGGCAAATTCACTGCCAGGTATTTTGTGAACACCCTTGGAGCAGAGGTTAGGCCGAAGGGCATTGCCTGAATTGGTAATGGCCTGAGGGCAGCTCAACCTAAGGTATTTTCGTGGGAGCTTGATGAGAATATGGAAATAGGTATCCTTGAGGTCCAGGGAGACTAGCCAGTCCCCTGGCCTTAGAGAGGGTAGAATCATTCCCAGAGTCACCATTTGAACTTTGGCTTTAAAAGGTGCTTGTTTAAATATCTGAGGTCCAGGATGGGCCATTCTCCTGTCTTTTGGGGGTTAGAAAGTACCTGGAGTACAATCCTTTCCTTTGTGTAGGGGTGGAACCTCTCTATGGCTCTCAGAGCCAAGAGGGAAGAGACCTCTGCCTGTAGGGCAAGTGCCTCTGAGGAATTTGCAGGTGGAAAGGATCTGGTTCTCATCTTTGGAAATTTTTTGAAGCTGAGAACCAGTCCTAGGCTTTCTACTTCCAGGACCCATTTGTTTGATGTTAAAGACATCCAGTCCTGGACAAAGTAAGCCAGCCTGCCCCCTACAGTTGGTGGAGAATCAGCCCTGGCAATCCCATCAGGGTGCCTGTTTGGCAGGGGCTTTAGGCTGGGGGGTAAAAGCAGGCCTGCTTGCACCCCGTCTGCCTCTCCCTCTGAAGAACCCCCTCTGAGCATAAGCAGAAGAGGAGGCCTGGGCTTGGTAGAAAGGCCTATGAAAAGGCCTGCCCCTGCCCCTGGAATGCTGCCTCTGAGGAGTGGCTTGCCTTTCCTTGGCCTGAGCACTCCTGTAGGTGGTCCTATATTCATCCATTTTCTTCATGTAATTCTCTGTTTGCTCCCCAAACAAAGAATTACCAACAACAGGAAAATCCATGACCTTAGTCTGGGTATCCTGAGACAGGCTAGTACATCTGAGCCAAGCCATCCTCAAGGGCCACAGATGTAGCCATGACTCTAGATGAAACATCATTGGAGTCCACTGCAGCATGGAATTGCACCTTGATGCCTCAATACCATCCACAGCCACCTGCTCCAGTTCCTTGGCAAGCTGTCCAGGGACCTGTTTAGTTAAAGCCATTACAGTGTCCCATCTAGATTTCTGATATCTAGCTGTATAGGCCATATAATTAGCCTGCCTGAGTCCCAAGGATGATGCCATGTACTGCTTTTTGCCATGGCATCAATCCTCCTGGAGTCCTTATCTGGGGTGTGAAGCCAAGGGTATATTTGCCTTATCACAGACAGCAGTCTGCACTACCCAACATGGCTGCATTGCTGGGTAAGGAACTCCGTATCTGAGCCTGAGAGCATACCTCTTGTCCATTCTCTTGTCCACAGAGGTATAGAATTAGGAGTCTTTAAAATTTTCATTGTCTGTTACCCAAAGGACTTATGAAGAGGAATAGACAGTCTCCTGGACTCTGGGATATCCATCATTTCAACACAGGCAGGCTCCTCCTGGTCATCCACAGCTTCTTCCATAGGAAGCTGCAGAGTTTCAGCCACTTTTTTGTAGAACATAAAATGGGAAGGGGACTCAGAAAGCCTAGGAGGAGAAACCCATGAAGGTCTGTCTGGGGAGATGTCCGGGTCAATAGGCACATCCAGACTTTCATAATCACCATCACTATCCTCATACTCTCCTTCCTCCTCCGGTTCATAGAAATCTTCCAAATTATAATCTGGAACCAGGGGAACCGACCAAACCGAGCCCCTTCCCGATGGTGCCGGTTCGGTCGGAACCAGGGTTAGCGTATTGAACAATCATCGATTTGGCTATTTCATCAGCGGTCGGAGAAAGAATTTGTGGATCCGCACCGCTGATTTATCCTTCTTTTCTTTTAATCAGTAACACTCCTGAGTCAGTTTTCCTTTTGCCCAAGAAGTTTCGCCCTGGTCAGAGGGTACTTCTGGTTCGGTTGGAACCGAACTGGGCTGGCCATCTGGGTCAGTGGACTTCTTGGCCTCTCTTTCCCTGAGCCTACCAACTCTCTTTTCCAGGGTAGCTGCAGGGAAATTCTTGCAAATCTGGCAGTCTGAATCGAGGTGGACAAACCCCAGACAATAAACATAGGTGGTGTGGGGATCAGCCTTAGCAAAGACTTCCCCACACACACTACAGTGTTGAAACCCAGTGGGCCCGGTTTTTCTTTTGGGTTTCTCAGACATGGCCAGGCCTAACAACAACTTACCCTTTTTCCGGCAATCCACCAGGCAAGACACCCTTATTGGTTCCTGACCGTGTTACGGGTTGTGGAAAAAAACGTAATGAAAACCATTTTTTTTAGAACTGATAAGGACCGGTTACCACACTCTAAAAGTAGAATAAACTTTTTTAAAAACAACCTGATCGGTTCAAACCGAACTGATCCTACGTTTACAAGTTCCACACAGAAGAACAAGGAAAAATAACCTATCTAGTACTCACAATACCACAAACAGAGTCTGAACCGACAGGTAAACGATTAAATTTGGTCGAAAACCGAGAAAAACGGTACTTTAACCGACAACTTGAACCAAGCAAAGGAGAAATCTCCGGAGCGACTGTTCAGTGAGGCGGAGTAAAGAATCTGACCGTTTAATTTCAAACAGCAGCAGACAGAGTCTCAACCGAGCTCGAGCTCAGCGTTCCATGCCTGGCATGGAAAGTTAACTCTTTCATCTCCGGGGCAGTTCGAAGGTTGGACCTCACTGCAATATGTCAGAATACAGCAAGACTTCATGTTGTTTGAATGGGGCACTTTATCAAAAGCCTTGCTGTAGTCCGAAAGTATAACATCAGATGGAATATGGTTGTCCAGGTACCTACTAATGTTATAAAAGGAAACAAGGTTAGTTGTACATGAGAATCCAGTTTTAAAGCCATGCTGTGTAGAGTCATGTACCCCAGGAATCTGGATTTCAGAGTCAATGTGAGTTTTAACAATTCTTTCCATGGCCTTACCAATTATTGAAGTAAGACTTATTGGTCTATAATTTTGAACCATTGTTTTGTTACTTTTTTAATATCGAACTACAATTGCTGTACGCCAATCATTTGGGATATTGCCTTCAGTCAGTGATTTATCAAATCATAAGGTTAAGGAAACAGTAACCGAGTTAATAGTTTCTTTCAAAAACCATGCATTTATGTTATCCGGTCCTGAGCTAGTAGATTTTTTAGTTTATGGAGAATATTTTAACTTCTTGCTCATTAATTATTGGGTGTAGTGGGTTAAATTGCACCTTGAGAGTAAGTATCTTTATTGTAAAAGACCAAGAAAATATTGATTAAATATATTGGCATTTTTCGATCATCATTAACAGAATTCCTTCAAATGTTATAGGACCTATTTTCTAGAGTCGCTTTTTACTATTAATATAAGAATAAAGTGATTTTTGTTTGATTTTGAATGAGCCAAGGTCAATTCTAGTTTATTTTAGCTTTTCTAATTAGTTTTTTAAGTGATTTACTGAATTTTTATAGCTAACCTTAGTATCATGGGTACCTTTCTTTTTTAATTTCTTAAAGAGACGCTCTTTTAGCTTTATTTGTCTATGTATATCTTTATTAAACCAGATCGAATTTTACCCTTTTTGTTATATTTAGATTTTAAGGGAACATAGATACTTTCTATCTTATTTATATTATATTTAAATAAGTCCCAAGCTTGGTTATATTTTTATTTGAGAACACATTTTTCCAATTAATTTGGTTGATTAAAATGTTAATTTGTTTAAAGTTGGCTTTTTTGTAATTCTTTAGTAATATTCCTGAAGTTGTTTTACTTTTAGTAATACTTATGTTAAAAACTACTGCCCTATGATCACTATTTCCAATAGGAGCAGCAATATCTATATCTGATACTAAAATTCCTGAATTAGTAATAACCAGATCCAGTATATTATTTCCCCTAGTGGGGTCATTTACTAATTGCTCAAGGCCTAGATCAATACATAAGTCTGTTAACATCTTTTCCTGTGAAGTTATCCCAGTAAATATTTCCCAGTTAATTCCAGGCATATTAAAATCACCCATAATAATAACATCGTTTTTTTCACTATGTCAGATATTTGATTAATTAACTCATTTGTATACTCAGAGTCAGACGATGGGGTCTGTAACAGACTCCTATAACTAACTTGGACAGACCTTTAAAATGCAGTTGTACCCACAATGATTCAATACTGGAGTTATTAGCCATTTCCGACAAAACTAGATCATTATGTACAAATATACAAACCCCTCCACCACTTTTATTCTGTCTATCTTTATGATACAGCCTGTATCCGGGGATGTCCTTGACCCATTTGGATGATGAGTCCCACCAAGTTTCAGTTATAGCAATTATACCAATATCCAACAGTTTACATTTACATTCCAATTCTGCCATGCTTAAATTATTCAGAGATCTGGCATTAAAGCTAAGGACTTTAAAATATTTGGCTACTGATTGTTTAATATTTGTGTTTGTCCTTTTTAGAGAAATTAGACCTTTCTAATTCTCCCCCACATAATCTAGTTTAAATTATTTATCTCTGTTGCAATTTTTCTGCCCAGTATAGTACTACCCCTTCTACTCAAATGGAGTCCGTCCCAACAAAAAAGAGAGTCCTTTCCACAATATTCTTCCCAATGCTGAATGCATTTAATCCCCTGCTTCAAGCACCATAGTCTTAACCAGTTGTTTGTTTTTTATTTTATTTATGATGGCATAAGTTGCCCTAGGTATTGGTAGTATCTCTGAAAAGCAGACAGTACAACCCCTTTCAACCAGTAGATTTAGTCCACATAGCTTTCCTCCAGTTTATTTTATTCTCAGATTGACACGTATCATTAACCCTCGTGGACAATTACTAGCAGATTATGTCCTGCTTAGGATAGTATAGGGTTTAACATATTGGTGATATCAGCTGTTTTAGCCCCTTTATAACTTAGGTAAGTTCTGTTTGCTTCATCAGGATTACAAATTTCCATATCAATATGTTTAATCATAGAATCTCCTAGTACAAAAATTTGTCTTGGTGTGTGATTCAATGGCACTGAAGGGTTTGTGTCCATTGAATTTGCAGTTTCCATATGTATTAATTGATTATCAGATCACTGGTTTAAATTAGAAACTGGAGTCAATGAGTTATCAAAGATTATTAGTGGTTCCTGAGTGTTATGGTCAGTTACAATTTTATCAGTCCCTAAACAAGAAACTTCTGAAGATGAAGGTGAATGTGGTGTACTAATATTTGTGTCATTAGAAAATATCTGAAACCTGTTTTTAATTGGGATTTCAAACTTATTTGCTTTTCGTCCTTTTTTAATTACTCTACTTGTTGTTACTGTCGCCCAATCATGGTCTTCTGTATCCTCATCCCTAGCCCTTTTTCTATTAACATCTTGTTTTTTTTCTGTTGTGGTAATTAATGGCACTAAAGGTTGTTGTAACAAGTTTAATTCATGATTAACAATGCTTAAAGGCTCAGTATTTAGTGTAGGAACACATACATTTTCATTTAGTTCATAATGTCATCTCAACACGTCTGCCTGACTTTTTTCTAATATAATTAATCTTTTCCCAAAGGTACTTAGTTCATCTTCCATTGCTTTATTTACTAAACATTTTTCACAATGACAAATATTTACCATGTTAGGTAGTGAATCCACTAATCTGTACATAAACATGTTTGACATTTTAGTCCAATTTCCTTCAATAATCATAATAGTATGGTTCACCTGGTTATTAGATTCCATATTAGTATATGCGATTTTAGGCAATCAGCACAAATAATATTCCAGATATTTATAAACACACTGGATTATATAAGGTTTTGATCAAAATCCAAATTTGATCACAGATGCTTGTTGAGCCGCTGAATCCATTAATCTTTATGCCAAGATAAGTTGCTAGAGGGCGAGTTAAATGTCCCAGGTTACCAATGTCCCAGGTTACCGGAAGTGCAATCCATTTCCCCAGCAACAGCTTCGCTGGGGTTCTCCGGTTTCCTCATTTATCAGCCTTTGTTTCATCTGTGTTCGCCTTAAAACTGTTAACTAGCATATTGTTATTGTAAAGTTTTTTTTCATCGTTTCTTACGTCATATTTGTAAGACTTTAAGTCTGTCCAATAGAAACAGTACATTTTGCGAATGTTAAGTTTTGTATTCCTATACTGCCTCATAATAAAGAAACCAAAAGTATGCAGTGTGGTAATTATTACTTGATACTTTATTAAGTCGCCCGACGCCACACAGCAGCCCTAACTGTATTTAGGATGCTGGAACGTGGATCCAGAACGCAGGTACGGCTACTGATCTCTCCCTGAGCCATCCCAGTCAGCTGAACCCAATTGGTGAGGCGCCTGCAGGTGGATACTGATTGGTCCGCCTGCTATCCTTCTACACACCGAATGGTGCGCCTTTTGGCATTGACTTAAGAAAAAATTACTCACCTTAGTAATGTTTCTTCTAATGGAGTCTTGCTATATTATGACAATTGCAGTATGACCACAGGTTAGAACTGCTCCGGAGGTGAAATAGTTAACTTTCCATGCAGGCATGGAACTTAGAGCGCGAGCTCGGTTGAAAACTCTGTCTGTTGTGCTTCAAAGGTAAACTGTCAGATCTTTATGAGCTAAAACTCACTAAGGTTCTGTGTGGAAGCTGTAAACCTACACTAGCCAACAGGCTACTAACATAAACACTCATTTTTTGGCCTAAAACAAAGACTCAAGTCAGGAGGCCCAAAAAATGCAAAAACACAACACCAATTCACCCAAAAAGGTAGGTAAAACGACAAGGTGGGCATTAAAAAAGTGCCAACCCTGTACTGCCCACCCACATCCCAAAACAGAGGTTCTGAGAGGGGCAGGCAGGGAGGGAGGTCATAATATAGCAAGACTCCATTAGAAGAAACATTACTAAGGTGAGTAATTTTTTCTTCAAACAACATGAAGTCTTGCTATATTATGACAACTGCAGACTACACAGTAGTACCCCCATGGAGGAGAGACAGAACCTACTTAGGAAATAGGCTCTGAAGCACGGCTGTGCCAAACCGAGCATCACTCCTAGCCTGGATGTCCAAGGAGTAATGCTTGGTAAAAGTGTGAACTGTTTTCCAGGTAGCTGCTTGACATATTTCTAGAATAGGAATGTCTCTGGCAGCAGCCAGAGAAGCAGCTGTACCTCTGGTAGAGTGAGCCCTCAGGCCTGAGGGAGGAACTTTACCCAACTTCTCATAGCAGAATTGGATACAAGAGACAATCCACCTGGCAATGGATCTTTTAGTGGCTGGTTTCCCTTTCCCAACTTCGCCATAGGTAAGGAACAGTTGGAGGGAGTCAAACCTATGACCCTTGGTACGCTCTATGTAGTAACTAAGGGCTCTCTTTACATCTAGGCTGCCTCCTCTCCCCAGAGGAGGAGTGGTCAGTGAAGTACACTGGGAGAGAAATAGATTGATTAAGGTGGAAATCTGAAACCACCTTAGGCAGGAACTTTCTGCTAGTCCGAAGGACCACCTTATCTCTGTGAAAAGAGATAAACTCCTGCTCCACTGACAACGCTTGTAATTCACTTATGCGTCTGGCAGAGGTGATGGCTACCAGAAACACAGTTTTCCAAGTCAAGTACTTGAGCTCAGCTGAAGACAAGGGCTCGAAAGGGGGTTGCATAAGCTGAGCAATGCAAACATTAAGATCCCAGGCAGGGACAGGATCTCTAAATGGAGGGTTGGTGTGCAACAACCCCTTGAAAAACTTGGAAAATACGGGATGAGCTGAAAGAGAAGAGGATTTACCTGCTGAAATAAAAGCAGACACAGCTGCCAAGTGCACTTTGAGGGTAGCTGGTCTCAGCCCCAAAGAATTCAGGTGGACCATATAATCCAGGACTGTGGGTAGATCAGCAGAGACTGGGGAAATATGCTTTTCCAAGCACCATATGGAAAACCTTTTCCATTTGGAATTGTGTGTAGCCCTGGTGGAAGGCTTCCTTGAGGCCTTCAATATATCCATTACACCTTGGGAAAGGTGTAAATCAGCAAACTCTAACTCTTCAAGAACCAAGCCTTGAGATTGAGAGATTTGAGATTCAGACACCAGACCCTTCCCTGGGCACAGGTTAACAGATTGTGATTCTTGGGAAGGCACAGGGAGGATGGGCTGCTAAGGACAGCAGGAGGGATACCAGGGCTGTCTGGCCCAATCCGGAGCTATCAGAATGACTTTGCAGGATTGGGATCTGATTTTGACTAGCACTTCAACAGAGAGGAAAGGAGGGAAGGCAACAGAAACTTCCCTCCCAACTGAGGGCTAAGGCATCCAGCGGAGAGAGCCCAACACTGGGGCCTGCAGCAAAAAGAGGAAGTTGGTGATTGTCTGGGGCTGCAAAAGATCTATCTATGGGTGCCCTATCTGGCAAATACTACTCCCAAGACCAGGGGATCCAGTGACCATTCGTGGTGGCCCTGAGAAATCCTGCTGAGAGCATCTGCCAGGACATTGTCCTTGCCTGGGAGGTGAACTGCCGTAAGGGAGGTGTTCAGGGAGTAAGCCAGAGACCACAACTCATTGCTTCAGTGCACAAGGCCGTAGACCAAGTGCCCTCTTGCTTGTTGATGTATCACATTGTAGTGGTGTTGTCTGTTCTGACCAGAATACTCTTGTTCTGAACAGATTTCGAAAAAACTGGAAGTGCTAGAAAAACTGCTCTGAGCTCCAACAGGTTGATGTGGAGCAGGGATTCCTGGGGACCACAGACCCTGGGTGGTGAGGTCACCCATGAGCTCCCCAGCCCAAGAGGGACGATCTGTAGTAAGGATTAGAGAATGAGACTGAGTGACAAAAGGAACCCTTGTCTCAGGTTGGTCTGATCCTGCCACCACTGTAGGGCTTGGATCAGGGTTCGAGTTACTGGGATCAACTTGATAAGAGGATCCTTTCTTTGAGACCAAAAAGCTCTCAAATGGAACTGGATGTCCCTCATCTGAAATCTTGCTCCCTGCACAACCCCTGTGGAAGCAGCCATGTGCCCTAGGAGCTGCAGAAAATGCCTTGCTGGCTGGGAGACCTGCAGGGTAAATGAGGAGGCCACGGAGACCAGGGTCTTTGCCCTGTCTAGGGGAAGGAAAGCCCTGGCTTCCTGTGTGTTCAGCTCTGCGCCTATGAAGGTAAGAAGCTGGACAGTGTCCAGAACTGACTGAGAGATTCAGAAGGAAACCTAGAGAGGTGAGCAGTTGCTGCGTTAGCTGGAGATGTAATTTGACCTGGTCTGGGGACTGGCCTACTATGAGCCAATCGTCCAGGTAAGGAAAGATGGCAATCTTTTGCCTTCTTAGGTAGGCAACTGCTACTGCCAGACATTTGGTAAATACCCTTGGGGCAGAAGTGAGGCCGAAGGGCATTGCTCTGAACTGGAAGTGGCCTGAGGGCAGCTCGAACCTGAGGTACTTTCGATGGGAGCTTCTGATGGGAATATGGAAGTAGGCATCCTTGAGGTCCAGGGAGGTTAGCCAGTCCCCTGGCCTTAGAGAGGGTAGGATAATTCCCAGAGTCACCATTTTGAACTTTGGCTTTAAAAGGTGCTTGTTTAAATATCTGAGATCCAGGATGGGCCACCATTCTCCTGTCTTTTTTGGGGTAAGGAAGTACAAACCTTTGCCCTGGTGTAGGGGAGGAACCCTTTCCACAGCTCTGAGAGCCAGGAGGGTAGAGACCTCTGCCTCTAAGGCAAGAGCCTCTGAAGAAGTTGCAAGTGGAAAAGATCTGGTTCTCAGCTTTGGAAATTTTTTGAAACTGAGAACCAGTCCCTGGCTTACTACTTCCAGGACCCACTTGTCTGATGTTAAAGACTTCCAGTCCTGGACAAAGTAAGCCAGCCTGCCCCCTACAGGTAGAGGAGAATCGGCCCTGGCAATCCCATCAGGGTGCCTGTTTGGCAGGGGCTTTGGGCTGAGGGGTGGAAGCAGACCTGCTTGTACCCCGTCTGCCTCTCCCTCTAAAGAACCCCCTCTGAGCATAGGCAGAGGAGGAGGAAGCTTGGGCTTGGTAAAAAGGCATATGAAAAGGCCTGCCCCTGCCCCTAGGAAACTGTTTTTGAGGAGTGGCCTGCCTTTCCTTGGCCTGTGCACTCCTATCGGTGGTCCTATAGTCATCCATTTTCTTCATGTAATTCTCTGTTTGGGGACCACAGGAAAATCCATGGCCTTGGACTGGGTGTCCTGAGACAGGGTAGTACATCTGAGCCAAGCCATCCTGCGAAGTGCCACAGATGTAGCCATGACTCTTGATGAAACATCATTAGAGTCCACTGCAGCATGAAATTGCACCTTGGATGCCTCAATACCATCCATAGCCACCTGTTCCAGCTCCCTGGCAAGCTGGTCAGGGACTTGTTTTGCTAGGGCCAGCACAGTATCCCATCTGGATTTCTGGTACATAGCAGCATAAGCCATATGATTTGCTTGTCTGAGCCCCAAAGATGCTGCCATGTACTGTTTCTTGGCCATAGCATCAATCTTCCTGGAGTCCTTCTCAGTGGGGTGTGAAGCTAGGGGAATATTAGCCTTGTCACAGGCTGCAGCCTGCACTACCCCACATGGCTGCATTGCTGAGTGAGGAAATCAGTGTCAGAGCCTGATAAGGTATAACTCTTGTCCATCCTTTTATCCACAGGAGGTATAGTATGAGGAGTTTTTAAAACTTTTACTGTTTCCGAAAAGATTTATGCAAAGGAATAGACAGTCTCCTAGACTCTGGAATATCCATCATTTCTACATAGTCTGGCTCCTCCTGGTCATCAACAGCTTCCTCAACAGGGAGCTGGAGAGTTTCTGCAACTTTTTTATAAAACATGAAATGAGAAGGGGACTCAGAAAGTCTTGGAGGAGAAACCCCTAGGGGTCTATCTGGAGAGATGTCCGGATCAATGGGCACATCCAGATCTTCAAAACCATATTCACTCTCCTCATATTCCTCTTCCCCCTCCCCCGGTTCATAAAAATCCTCAAAATCATAATCTTGAACCGGTGGAACCGGCCGAACCGAACGCTTACCAGAAGGTGTCGGTTGGTCGGAATCGAGAGAGAGACTGGACAATTTTAATTGCTTTAGCTATTTCCTCAGCAGTTGGGAGAGAGCTTTTGGCTCTAAACTAGCTGACTTTCTAGCCCTTTTGATGGAACGGCTCCTCCAGGACCGGCCGTTGCCGAGGAGTATCGCCCTGGTCAGAGGGCACTCCCGGTTCCGGTTGGTACCCCAACCTGGCTGGCCATCCGGGTCACGGGACTTTTGGCTCCCTTCCTGAGCCTACCAACTCTTTATCTATGGTGGCAGCAGAGAAATTGTGACAAATCTGGCAGTCTGAATTGAGGTGGTCAAACCCAGACAATAGACACATGTGGTGTGTGGGTCAGCCTTAGCAAAGCTTCCCCACAAACACTACAGTGTTGAAACCAGTGGGTCGGTTTTTCTTTTGGGTTTCTCAGACATAATGCCAGCCTAACCAACTTGCCCGTTTATGGCAATCCACCAAGCAAGACACCCTTATCAGTTCCCAACCGTGTCACGGGTCGTGGAAAAAACGTAATGAAATCCGTTTTTTTTAGAACCGATAAGAACCGGGAACCGCACTTTAAAAAAGGGCTAGTAGATTTAAATACAACCTGATCAGTTCAAACCGAACCGATAACAAATTACAAGTTCCACAAGGAAAAAATAATGTAAAACCTATCTATTACTTACATTACCACAGACAGAGCTTGAACCGACCGGTTGTGGTTTAATTTCAGCTAAAAAACCGAAAAATAATACTTTTAAACCGACAAAATGAACCGAGCAGAAGGAGAAATCTCCGGAGCGACTGTTCAGTGAGGCGGAGTAAAGAATCTGACAGTTTACCTTTGAAGCACAACAGAAAGAGTTTTCAACTGAGCTCGCGCTCTAAGTTCCATGCCTGCATGGAAAGTTAACTATTTCACCTCCGGAGCAGTTCTAACCTGCGGTCATACTGCAACTGTCATAATATAGCAAGACTTCATGTTGTTTGAAACAGCAATTTCTGCTAGGTCTTGTCCGCCTCTCGCCTCCTGCTTGAATTTTGAAAATGCCTGTACCTAACTGTGCTCGTCTCCATGTGTAAAGTTTTAAGTGGCTAAAGTTAAAAGTACTGTGCTGAAACTAGTTACATGCTTTGTTTAGACTTATTTCTACTGCTAAGCCTGAACATTAGTGTAGCCTGGCTGCCCATTGCAGTGTATGATTCTGCTAATCCTTGACTCCCACTGCCTGCTGCATTCTGAACTGTTTTCTGTTACTTTTATCTATTTTTCTCCTTTTTTTGTCTCTCTCTTTCCTTGGAAATCCTTCACCAACACCTTTGCTAACTTAACATGTACATTTTCTTACTATTTGCCTTCTCCTCTACTTCTGTGTAAGCCCTGCCCCCTCTGCCATTTCCTTTCTGCCTCACTCTGCCCATTATCTTTGGCTCACCCTACCCCTGCCTCTAATCGCTTCCCTTTGTCTTAATCCCAATCACCCCCACCCCTCACTGACGGACTGCCGCCAGCTTCCCACCCCAGAACTCCTTGTTTGCTTGGATATTTATTTTCTCTCTCTCCTTTTCCCCTTATGGATTCGTGCCTGAGCGGCGCTCCTCATCTAGAGCGGTCAGCACCAGCCATCTCTCTGGCCGCCGCTCGACCACACACAGCAGCCCTCGCCAGATTTAGGATCCCAGAATGCGGATCCAGAACACAGGTATGACTGCTATCTCCCTGGAGCCATCCTGGTTGGCTGAACCCAATTGGTGCGACGCTCTTGCAGGCGGATACTGATTGGTCCGCCTGCTATCCTTCTACACACCGACTGGCGCACCTTTTGCCTCGGACTTAAACAGCAATTTCTGTTACGTCTTGTCCACTTCTTGCCTCCTAACTCCTGCTCAAATTTTTCTCCCTCCCCCACCCCCTACCAGGCCTCCTTTAAATACAATCCTGCACTACCTTCCCTGGTTCTCTGCCATATCATTGGTTTACTTCAGCCTGTTACTTTTCAAACACCACAAGAGGAGCTGTGTCAATTAGTCTGTACTTCGCGTAGCAGCACTGTAGCTCCTAGCCTGTTATTTTTCCTTAGCTTATTACTAGACTAAGTCTTGTTATAAACTCCATCACTAATTTCACTTCCCTATCGAGTCCCAAGGGCATTTGATTGTGATCCTGTCACCCATTCAGCAGAGGCATCCAACCCACGCTATCCTCTAGACACTACCCTTTTGAATTATGGCATGCATCATTATCTTCCTGATTCTAGTAAACAGTGTACCCCATATAACACTATACCATGAAGTGCCAGGCTCTAATCTAGTCCTGGAATCCCATCTCCCAACCTATGTTGCTCCTTCACACTGTACCTCCCTCTTCTCGTCCACCCACCCTCCCTTCACCCATATCCCCATTCTTTCCCCTCCTTCTTATGCTCCTCTCCTATGACTATCCGAGCAGGCTCCCACATTACATTAAACTGTCAAATCAGCCTTACCTTCTCTTGCACCAAACATACATCACTGGCAATGTATCGAGGGTGGTCTCAAAGGAAAAAAGCCTTTTCATTCTTGATGAGTTCCCAAAAGAAAATGCTACTAGTGCTCCTTCTCTGCTTAGGCAATGTGGAGTTGAACACTGGCCCTCCATTACAACTTACCTCTCCTTAGGAACTTGCAGCTGCCCGGTCTTAAAATGATGTTGGTCAATATACTAAGCCTGACTAAAACATTTGACCAACTACAAGCATGGGCTGTGCACATTAACCGGATCTTATCATAATTACGGAGTTGTGGCTTAAAAGGTTAATACAGACCAACAAATTCTCTTCCGGCTACAAACTAGTCAGGGCAGACAGGGAATCCAGGAGGGGAGGGGGTGGTCGGTTATTCTAAAACCAAGTATTGAGTTAGTGATATCTTCTGCAAATCTAAACCTAAGGAATATGAGATTGCTTAATAAGCTTCACCTTCCTTCCACGGAATGCATTACTATTATAGGTGGCAATAGACCTCTGACTGGTGGTGCAGATGTCCTTAATATACTGAAATCCCTAACCACTGCTGCCAACACAGAAACAATAATGTTAGGGGATTTCAGTATGGATTGGCTTACCCCAAAAATCACACTGCCTTAAATCTGTCTGTGATGAGCTGGGCCTTGTACAGTTAGTTAATGGGCTGGCAGTATAGCCTAGAGGTTAGAGGAACAAGGTGTGAACGAGCTTGGTACATCTAGCAGACCAGACCTGAGTCTGATTCTCACAACCTCCACTTGCATACTGTGTGACTCTAAGCAAGTCACTTAAGCACCCAGTGCTCCTAGGTCACCCCTGAAAACAGGCACTTGTGCCTAGTGGGCCTTACCCGATTACCAAAGACTAAAATACAAAAAAAAAAGAAAGAAAATAATGAACCCTCAAGGAACAATACCTTGAACATTGCCAATAGCTCCCTCCTAGATGTTATATTAACCACTCATCCTCATAAAGTCTTACACTCAGCAGTTTTCCACAACGACATGACTGACCACGGGGTTGCTGTATGCGCAAGATCTCAAGCTAAGGCCTGACATAAGCCCAAACTTATAACAAAACGGTCTTTTCGTAAGTTCAACACAGCAAATTTCCTTTCTGACTTAAGGTCAGATGGCAATATCTTTACCTTGCCAAAACTGTCGATAAGGCTGTCACTGTCCTCAACAACAACCTTGTCACTCTGGCAAATAAGCATGCCCCCCTTATCAAAGCCAGGGTGCATAACACCTCTCACCCCTGGTTTACCTCAGATCTTAAGGCAGCACTTACAAACCGGGACAAGATTTGGGCTCAGGCTAGGCATACCAAGAGCCCTTCAGATTGGCAGACCTTCAGAACAGCTAGGAATGTCTGTGTAAAAAGCATTCGCTCAGCCAAAGCAAACTTCTATGTCTCCACCCTTGAACAGGCAAATGGGAATTCCACAAAATCTAGAGGACACTTACATCTATCTAAGGACGGCCATATGCTCCCTCCATTCCAACCAAGATACTCACCAATGGTAGGGTGCTTGAAAGTAATTCTCAAATCCTTGAATAATTTAATTCCCATTTTGTCACTGCTGGCCTAGCCTTTGACTCACCTTATGCTGGTCGTGGGAATAGTCAAGCTAGCTCTACCACCACTCCCTGCACATCATCTTGTCCCTTTCAGCTGTATACGCTCAACTATAAAGAAGTTGAAGATTCACTCCTTAACCTAGATACCAGAAAAAGCGCAGGGGACGACAGTCTCGGACCTTTCTTCTCAAGACTAGGCTATGCCCATCTCACTACCCCCATTCTTCATATTTTCAATCTCTCCAGCCCACCTGCCATAGTTCCATCTTGCTGGAAATCCGCCCACATCCTTCCCCTATTCAAACCAGGGGACCCATGTGATCCAAATAACCATAGGACCATCTCCATCTTGCTGGAAATCCGCCCACATCCTTCCCCTATTCAAATCAGGGGACCCATGCGATCCAAATAACCATAGGACCATCTCCATCTTGCTGGAAATCCGCCCACATCCTTCCCCTATTCAAATCAGGGGACCCATGCGATCCAAATAACCATAGGCCCATCTCCATCTTGCTGGAAATCAGCCCACATCCTTCCCCTATTCAAATCAGGGGACCCATGCGATCCAAATAACCATAGGACCATCTCCATCTTGCTGGAAATCCGCCCACATCCTTCCCCTATTCAAACCAGGGGACCCATGCGATCAAATAACCATAGGACCATCTCCATCTTGCTGAAATCCCTCACATCCTTCCCTATTCAAATCAGGGGACCCATGCGATCAAATAACTATAGGACCATCTCCATCTTGCTGGAAATCCGCCCACATCCTTCCCCTATTCAAATCAGGGGACCCATGCGATCCAAATAACCATAGGACCATCTCCATCTTGCTGGAAATCCGCCCACATCCTTCCCCTATTCAAATCAGGGGACCCATGCGATCCAAATAACTATAGGCCCATCTCCATCTTGCTGGAAATCCGCCCACATCCTTCCCCTATTCAAATCAGGGGACCCATGCGATCCAAATAACCATAGGACCATCTCCATCTTGCTGGAAATCCGCCCACATCCTTCCCTATTCAAATCAGGGGACCCATGCGATCCAAATAACTATAGGCCCACCTCCATCTTGCCCATCCTCTCTAAAGTTATTGAAAATTGCTCTACAACCAATTAAAACTTCATATCGAACCTTTCACTCCTAAACCCAGCACAATCCAGTTTCCGGCCTAATCACAGCGCTGGCTAGAGTCACTAATGACTGGGTCTCTGTTGTGGATGCCAAGATGACTACTGCTGCAGTCTTCTCAGACCTTAGGAAAAGCTTCTGACACTGTTGACCACAACCTCCTAGTTACTTGCCTTACTAATTTAGGTGCCACTCTGTCCACCGCTCAGTGGTTTACCAGTTATTTATCAGGGAAGACACAGAAAGTCAAAGCCGATGGTCTATTCTCAGCCTCCTTGCCGATTGCCAGGGAGTCCCTCAAGGCTCCATTCAGGCCCGATCCTTTTTTTTCTGTACATCAATGATCTTGACTCTTACATAACCAATTCCAACCTGTACTTTTCGGACGACAGTACTGTATACCTCTGTCTCAACTCTATCTGAAGTTAGGATTTGCAAGCTGACTTCGCTCAGCTCAAAATAATCAATAAATGCCAAGCTTCCTTAATGCAAAGAACACTAAGGCAATGATTTTCTCCGTAGTACCTCCTCTGTCACCCTCCTGTCCTACCCGACTTTGTTGTTACCTCTGTAGGTGAACCTTGGAAGTCCCCAAATTTAAATATCTTGGTATCTGGATAAATAATAAGCTCTCTTTTAATGACCATATTGAGGACTTATCCAGGAGGCTCAAAGCCAAGTTAGGATTTTTTTAGAAATAGGTCTCTCTTTCCTCTTGAGACTCGAACCAGGCTTGTTCAGGCCACATTCCTTGCCTTACTTGATTACGGAGATTTAATCTACACCTCCTCTGCAATCTCAAGCCTAAGTAAGCTGGACGTCCTCTATCACCGTGCTTTATGGTTCATCACCAGCTCCTCATACCGAATTCACCATTGTGATCTGTACGCAGCTGTTGGTTGGACATCACTCACCACCAGACGTTTGTTCCTCCATGCTGGTATCTGGACCCTTAAGTTACTTCTGCACAAACTCCCGAGCTACCTAACATCTCTTATCTGCATTTCCCGCAGTGCTTATTCACTTGGGAAATCAGACTTCATCCTGCTGGCTGTGCCTAAGATTCGCACCACCTTTGGTAAATGAGCCATTTTGCATGCTCTTCCTACTATATGAAGCCAACTCCAATCCGTGCACTGAAATTAACTAGCATTGTCTCAGTTAACCTCTATAAAGTGCTAGCTGCATCAAAATGAAAGATATTTGTAGCTATTATTAAGTGTCTACCCTACCTTTGTTTATTCCATGCTCTTCGATTCTCTGGTACTAGTTCTAGTCAGGACTGAAACTTCTTAGCTTGCAAAAGGTATACAGTGGCTAAACGATATGATTTCTCTACCTGCTCTTATCACCTCTCTTCCACCCTAGACTTCCTACCTGAATCTTACTCCTTCTAACCTTCCTCCATCCCACTCTTTACTAATCTTCAACCCTGCCCTCCATAATTATTCTCTCTCTTCTGTCATTGCACAATAACCATAATTATTGCTTCTTACCAGTGTTATGATTACAAACCCTAGTTTGTATTGCTTGAACACTATGTATCAAATGTTCTAACTGTACTTTACTTTGCGATGATTTATTTTTCTATGTAATGCCTTTCATGAACGTTGTTTGCACTTTGCTTACTTTTATTCAATGATGCCCTATTATGTAATGTCTACTTGACTGTGTACATGCTTCAGGACCTCCTTGTGAATGAGCTTGCTCAACGGAGTCTTCCTGTAATAAACTTAAACTGCACATCATGGTAAAAAAGCATTGCTGTAATCATTAAAGATACTTTAAAAGCATACCGCATATGACATCTAATATCACACGTGCTACATGGACAAGATTATGCTTTTAAGCTCTGAATAAATAAGAAAATATTAACTGAGCATGGTTTTAATTAAAAAAACATGCTTAACATACAATTGTTAAAAATAAATAATTATAATAATGTTAAATAAATATATGTTGCATAAAATATGACAGAAGCAGGGACAGTGCACAATTTCATAACATTTTTTGTCTCCCCCACCACTGATCGTTGATCTAAACCTCATGCTTGATTTTTTTTAAGAATGTAGTCAAATGACATTGTCAATGAACAGTATATATATGACAACATCCAAAACCAACCCTCTATATTCACAATTTGTTCTGCTACCGTGCACACTTTGTGATCATAAACCCTCAGTGTAATACATTCTGTGATGTACACCCGTCTCTTTGGGAATATGAAAAGCATCCCAAATGTTAAAGAATGATACGCAGTCAGACATATGAATTACAGAATGTGGTTTGTTCTCTTAAAGGACTCATAAACAGGTACATCGCAGAAGTGCTCCAAAAACACTGCCTCGTAGGTCAGGGGCTTACCTAAATAATCCTGCGTTCCGTTTAGCTCTGCAAGTATGTTAAGCCATAGTCGCTAATTCCAAAATGTCCTGCTGACATGTAAACAAACCCCCAGCTGCTGTTTAAACCCACCGTCGAAACAGCTGCCTAAGATGGCCGCTACGTGCATACACGATTACATCATCTGAGCAACAGAGCCCCGAAGCGATAATACAGGCTGAATGGGGAGTTAAAATTACAGTATGAAATAACCTTAATGAAGCAGTTCCCCTTCAAATCCTTTACCTGTGCAGGTGTAGCCACCAATTTCACTAGCAAGAAAGAAACATTCAATCATTCTATCTTGATGTCCAATTCTGTAGGACGACAAATCAATTTTCATCGATTTTAGAGCATGGGATGAACTTAGGTCACTGAAACATCTGTGGCCACCATCGTGGTGTGCAGATGTGGTATCCTGAGTCCACACTATGTCCTCAGCTGTCCCACACACCAACAGTATACATTGATTTCAAGTAATCTCCATGACAGAGCTGGCCCGAGGACCAATTATTGCCCGTTTGACCTGACTGACCATCCATGCAGTGCATGGGATGAACCCAGGTGCCCATAACGCATGTTGGCACCACCTGGGTGGGCAAATGTGGGTCCCCTGAGTCCACCCCATGCCCTCAGACTGGCCCCTCAAGGGCCAATTATGGCCTGTTTGACCTGAGCATCCATGCAGCGCATGGGATGAACCCAGGTGCCTGTACCGCCTGGTGCTACTACCTGGGTGGGCAGACGTGGGTCCCCAAGTCTACCCCATGTCCTCAGACTGGCCCCCCCGAGGGCCGACTGTTAGCCACTGAACAACATAGCAGTTTTCAAACCATACTTCCACGTTACACAATGAAAACACTGTCAGTTCTTGTAAGCTTACGCAGCCATTTCAACAGTCGCATCAAATCATTCATTTCCACAGTCTGGACACTACTGAACACAAATGTCCTTGAGCTGTAAGGCTCTGATGGGTCCATTTTGTACAACAGATAGTTTTGCATACCACCCCTTGTCTAGGTACAGAAGGCCATTTGAATATTGTCCCATTTCTGTCAGCAGGAACCATGAAATTAACATGATACTGGTCCTCATCTTCTTCTTCCTCTACGACACCTATTTGGATAGAAAAAACACAGTAAGTACAACATACAGTATTCAGTGCGGTTATTAGAGTGTAATGTCTATTTGCTTACCTGGGTACTATCTGTCATGAAACATCAGGGCAACCCATGTTCCCAAATCGGTATTTTGATGGTCCCTCATAAGGGTGTCAGCTTGCTCCAGAACTTCATCTTTCAGTTCATGTTGCTGTATCTCCTCCTATCTGAAATGATCTATGGGCGAATCTGATGGTTCAAGGATCACTTCTTGTGTTGGGTCATCCTCTTGTGTTCTGTGGTTCTCTTCCACTGCATCTAGTTTCCTGTCATCTGCCAGAATGTTATTTGCATGTTCGATGTATTCGCATTCATGTTGCAGATTGTCAGAATCTCCATGGGACACAATGACTTCACTCATGTTAGCAGTGATTGGTGTATCTTGTTTTTCACTGTTGAATGCCTGTTTGGCATCTGTGTTATCCAGATCTGGCTCACTTACATCAAATGTGTCATTCGCATTCAAAAGGTTGAACAAATCATTGCTTTCCAGTTGGCTGAAATCTGTACGAGGCTCATCATAAAAGGACTGCAAGGATCACTTCAGATGGACTGTCATCACAGGCTTCGTTGTTGTCACTGCATGGATGCCGAGAATCCGGGCTTTCATAAGAACAGATGAGGGCCTCTCCTTCGAAAATGCTTTCATATGTTGCTTCGTCAACTGATATATGCAGTTCAAAACCTCAGTTCTCAACTTCGGGCAACATTACAGATGTGCTGTCATGTGGTATTGGCTGCACAATCATCAAATTTCCAGACTCCCTTACCGAATGTACCATACTCAGTTTCTGACGGTTCCACTGGTGACGAATCAGTGTTGGCACATGTCCCAACACTTTGCAGACATGCACTGCAAAAACAACTTAGTTCACAACATTCAACAGTTCCAGGTTCCACAGGTCTAACAGCATGGCTCTTATGAGTACCGTACTGGACACGTAATCCACACAACTACCAAGTGTTATGATCAATTTCTCCACTTTCACAAGAACAAATTTCCTTTTCAAGTGACAGCATTCGCCTCCGCCAGTTGCAGGATGAGAGACTTTTCTTTGTAGTATGCATATAATTCTTAGCACAATGGACAATGACTTGTCCTCCGATTACTCGCGCGAAGTTACTGCACTTTTGATGACTGCCATGTGAGTTACTACACTTTTTGACGATCGCTGTCTCCATCAGATGGGCCTTGCCATGGCGTGACCAAGTAAGCGGTTTTCAATTGGGAACCTGAACCCTTAATGGAGGAGCTTACATCAGCAAAAGGGATTTTAGATTTATATTGTGCTGCACATCCATCGCTGAACTTCACAATTTTTTTATTTTATTTTAGTTCTTGAGCAAAGAAATTTCACTGCCAAAGTCATGAAGTGGTGTATAGCATGACTGTCATGTGTCACATCATCCAAGACAAAATGAGGGATTCCTGTGACATGGCACCACACACATGGTACATACATACAATGGGATGTATGGTGACCTGGGCCTATGACCAGTGTACAGACTTGCACCTCCCTCTGAAATTGATAAGTATAGTCTCACCCAAATCCAACACCATTACTATGGTATCTTCAGGTGGATTGCTTTAAATCAATGTATACTGCTGGCGCTGCCAGCTAGACACAAATAGATGCTTTGACATCATGTGCATATCTGATTCAAGTTTGAAATGAATTCTTCCACAGGACAGATCTTGGTGACTATGGACTTCTCTGGAACTCTTTTCTGTTCTATTTACGCTCACAGTTTCCCATGTCTGCCAAGTGATGACTGCTGACATTTTGTTGTGAAGTAACAAGGATAATTCTCAGTTAGCAGACGACTCACAATCCCTACAGTCTCTATTAACACAGCTTAATTTGTGTTTTGAATCTCCTTTGGACACAGTGTCGTCTCTTGTGGCATCATATTGGTTTCTGATACTAAAGCCACTCCCTTGAGATACGGTTGTAAAGTCTTTAGTTTCAGTTCTACATTTTCACAGTTGTCACACAAGCAGCTATCAAACTATCCATGCATTATGGTCTTTACATGAGTAGGACGCATGTGACAAAATGTACTGAATCCAAGTTTACGGTTATTTCTGGAATGAAACTGTTGATAAGCGTTCTTCAGAGTACATTCCATGATGTGCCTTGGTGTAGACATCTTCTTGATGACCAGCCTCTTAATCTGCAACTCCCATGGCAATTCTCCACTATGATAGAATAACTGAATGTTTGTCTTCTCTGTGTCTGAGACTGCATCTGACCGCTTCATTCTAGGAAGATCACAGGTTCTCATTTTTTTTCTGGAAATACACATGGTTTTTCTGAAGCATACAAGAACCAATACGCAAAAGAATGTACTTTTTTTAAAAATGCTCAGACACATCGAGCAAGGATTTTCACATCTTTCAACTTTGAATGCAGTTTTGTACGAAAGCCATCTACGACTGCACTATACGCATCCATATTCTTCTTCTTGTTCGGAATAATAACCCCAACATCCTGTAAAGCAGCCAGCTTACGTGGTGAGGCGTGATCAATTAATTTCTTGACCAGTAAGGCAAAGGTACTGGGATTAGCAGGCAGTTTTGGACTTAGCTGGGCAATCCATTTCTGCAAAGACGTATGCACTTTTTTACTGACACGTGTTTCAGGTGAGCATTTGGCATAGTGGCATTTTGTTTTTGTTTTTTTAACCTTTTCTCTTCTTCACATTGCCTCCCTTTCCCTTTTTCTCTGGTGTTGCTGCCTGGTCATCTTCTGATGACGCTCTTTTTTTTTTTTTTTAATCACCAGTACTCCCTCCTCTTCTCCATCTGCCTTGTTTTTGGACTTTGTTTCTTGGTGTCACTTGTACTTTGATTGAGTTTAAGTTTCTCTTTTTCTTCTCTGCCTTTCATGGCATAACATTCTTGATCTTTCCCTCTCTTCTTCTGTCATATTTTGCCCAGCAAGTCATGCACAATACATGCTGTATTCACAGTATGTTTGATATCTTTCAGGGTCATCCTTAATCCTTTGATGATACATCTTCATTCACTCATTATGGGTGATCTTCATGGGCTCTGGTGCTGGTTGTTTTGCTGGGTGTGGACGCAAACTGAAACGGTGGCCTAAAAAATACAAAGTTACACACAATGTAACATACATACAATGAAAAATTGCCAGTACAGTTGCTTACTGCTTACAGTGTGCACATGCATGCACAACACACATAGCGCACACGCACACACACACACGTGACAAATACCTGCAGACATACAGGTGCAGCTCCAAATGCAATGCTGCTTAAGGTGCGCAGGAGGCAGGTGGTAGTACTGCAGTGGCTCACTCTGCCATTGTCACCCGGAGGTTTGCATGCAGCACATCTGCCTCTATTCACCTGAAGCAGTATTGTGCATCCAGAGGCATCCATGATCCATCTGCAAAACCAACACCAAGACCCTGCAGACTATAGCCACACACACAACCTGTTGCCCATTCATCACAAACCATTTCAGCCACAACTACAAACCAGCAATCCAAACAGCACTGTACTTATGACACATTTGGGAGACCACCACATACATAGTGGCTCAGCACTTTCACCTCTGCCATTGTGAGGCACTTAAATGGTCCAGAGGACTCGTGCCACTCACACCTTCATCATCGGGGTTGGAAGTGAAGGACATGCTTACTGAGGTCGTGCACAATCACAAGAGGACACACAATACACAGCGTATAGGATGGGGAAAGATACCTGAAGGAGGGGATGCTGAATACCTTACGGTAGAGGGGTTGGCACTGATACAGTCCAGAAACTGGATCAAGGGAATCAGCTTTGCTACTGTCACCCAACAGGAAATGTAGGAATTTTAAAACTGTACAGATTGACTCCCTCCCTAACACCCACCACCACCCAGGGCACTATTTCTGCTCAAATTAGTTAGTCTCCAGTGGCTGCATGGCAAGAAAAAAAGCAGGAGATTATAGGGAGTAAAAATAGGCCAAAGAGGATTCAATCAGTAAAGATAAGTTCAATTGAAGACACAAAACTATTTGTGACATATTTTGACATGAATGGGACAAGACAGAAACGTGCAAACGACAGACAGAAACACAAACATGTAAGACTTGGAACATTTGACATAGAGAACAGAAAAGTTCAGACTGTAACAGACAACACACAAACACAAAAACAGCATCCCATTTGTTTGAATTAACAAGGATACCCCCCCAAAAAAAATAGTAAACTTTTTCAGATGAGAAGTCGAAGGCAAGGCCAGTCAATATTAATGGGAGCACCATCTGGAAGGGGCACTTAATTTACCGATGCATACAACTTAAATTCACACACCAAATAAAAACAGGGTTCATTTAAACACTGGCAAAGACTAGGAAACTGAATGAAATCCAAATTAATACTGAATTTAAGTCCTCATTGCTTGACCGTAAAGCAATGTAATGGGCGGTGCAGTCAACAGAACCTCGCAAATGGGTCAGCGGGAAAATCAAATAATTTTCTAACTCCACATTTAACCAGAGCTCAAATAATTGGATGTAGCAACAAGAAAGACTAGAAAATTGGGACATTTCTAAACTGGATATCATAAAAATGATTTGGCACTTGTATACTGAAGGAGACAAAGGCAGTTTCTCAGGAAGCATGTCCAGTCAATGCAGCCGGGCAGAGTGCATCGACCAGATACCACGAGGCAGGCATGTAAATTATTACTTTGTGCACAAAAATACCATTTGGAAACGAGTGAGCCCACAGCTATTCAGTTCATTCGACTACTGAATTTCAGCATTATTTTTAGCGCTGCACTGCATCTCGAATGGATCTTAAGACAGCATTTCATGACTGTCACTGCCTGCAAGTACTGTTCTATGGTGGGTGGGGCTCACAAGTCTTAAAGTGCTTGCAGGAACAATTTATGCTGAAGATATAAACTTGTGCAACATTTTCTAACCACAGCAATCTTTAAAATGCAATCAGGGTCCAAATTTATAACAACTTTATGCGGACGGTTACTTTGACTTGCAAGTTCAATACCCGCCACTGCTATCTACAGTACTGTGCAGATGCAGTTATCGACTTAAACCGCATTCACAAGCTAACACCACAAAAATCAACACTCAGACACAAAGACAGGGCTCAAAATGTATTATTTTTTATGGAACACCATAAAAGGTCTTATTCCCACACAATAACAGCATTCTCATTACGAATGGTACTAGGACCAACAAAAAGGATGTAAAGTTGGCCAGTCATAAATACCGTGCAGCCATGGTCACCTGTTCCAAATTCAACCACCAAACATCAGAGGGTATTTAAAATTAAATTCCGTATACTTGCACCAGAACATTTTGAAAACAGCAAGGGTGGGTGGGGGGAATTGCTTACAATATTCAACATTTTAAGTACTATACTGAACAGGCCTGGGACAAGGAACGAAAGCAAGGTCTCCAGTCACTAGCAGTACTTCTGCACCCGATCAGTTCAAAATGATTACAAAATGCAACTTTTACAACACTATTATTTTTTATTTTGCAAACTGGAAATGCAACATTATGATTTCTAAATACTTTAAATTATTCAGTTTGAATACTTATAGTTGGGTGTTACCAGGACAAAACCCAGAACAAGTTTCAGACACTCAATCACATTTCTATAGAATCTTTGGCTAAAACTTGTATCCGAAGCGTGTTTGGACACATAATACTATTCTTGGCTCAGCAATTTTAATCTCAGCAGTTCCAATTCAAACATTAATGAAATTTGACAAAAACCTACCGAACGAGACAGTTGGACTGTTGCAAACCTTGGTCTTGGTCACTGGTGCATTTCCACCATAAAGTGCCATGCTCCGTTTAATTCGATGCTGGATCCAGACAGCTTGCTTTTGTACTAATATTTGCTTCTTAAAAGATGTAGCAGATACCACAGTACCTACTTTGCTGCAATTTAGCACAGTAGTGCTAAAAGAAAGTTAAATATTTAACTTACTGCTTGAAGGCAGTAGCTTGTACCGCGTGACGTACTTCAAACACCACAGTTGTCCGAGGACCAACCTGTTGTTCTGCCTTCACACTCCCTCACGGAATATTTCCCGCTGCTGCCTTTTATTCAGTGGGTTCTTAGCCACGTGGCAATGAGGAACGTGGAGAGAAACGTGCACAAAGTGGCATCCTGCATTTTTTTTCAGGTTAAAAAAAAAAAACAGTACATTTTGACAAACATTTCTATAGGAGCTGCAGATTTATTACAAAATACAAATACTGAGCCCTTATAAATATTTTAAAACAATGTTTCAGTGCTTGGTACTCATGCAAACTTTACAGTGGCAACTTTAATGTTTTTAATGCATTTTAGGCTTTATGTGTATTTGATAATCATGGTTACAAATTTGACATGCACTGTAGCCTGCAATATGATGTTTTCATTATTTTATAACTAAACAATGGCAACGTGAACAATAAAATGTTGCCTGATGGATTATGCAAGTGTAGTTTACTACAATGTGTTGAACTAAAGCAAAACCATTTCATTTCTTGAACTAAAGACCTTTTAAAATTGCTTGGCAAAAATGTCACACTAAACACATAAGAAAAACAAAGTTTTTTTTTAAGTTTTTATTATTAGAGGAAAAACTACTCAACACATCTCTTTGATTGTATAATAAATATTTATTCAATTAAGTCAACAGCAGAAAATGCATTCAGTCTTTTAAAATACTTAATACAGACTTAAAAATTAAATGCTGAATTGTGGACATTACATGGCCTCCAAATAGCAGAGAATGGCCCAATTGTCTAGTCATTCTGTTCCTCCTCCCCTGGGTCGCACCTGGAAACAAGACTTGGTTCAGTGCGCCTTTCCCGGTCACCAAATATTTAAATAAAATAAAATGGTATCCTTGCTGTCCGAACACAGAGATAGCTGAAACTGCTCTCATGATGTTGTGATACTGTCCCTACAGGAATGCTCCTGACATTCATGTCCCTGTCATCACAACACTGCAATCTCAGTCTCTGCCATTATGGCACTGTCATCAGTGTCCTCGGGCAGTATTATGGAACTGTCTCATGATGGAGTCTGAACTACCAACATAGGTTTTCTCACTTGCTGTAGCACTGGTTCAGTGCATCCCTCAGACACAGTATTTGCCCCCTACTGCCACCTCTTTCTCTTTGTCTCCTTGGTGATCTGATCAGTCTTGAGATTTTGGAACTTTTTTAAATCTGAACAGAACAGCACCTGCAGCAAAAAACAGGGGTTGGGGTCAGAGAAGGAAAGGATATGTAACTGGCTGCGGTGGGTAACAGTTTGACCAGTAACATGCATACCATCCATCATGACTGGCTTACAGAATGGAGAGTGGCGGGTCTCAGTTCACAAAACATCATACAGTGAGGCTCAGATCAGCACAATATTGTTAGTCTACGCTTCCCAGAGACAACACACTGAAGGAACCTGGAGGTAAAACTGCCTCTCACCCTGGTACGGGGTCCCAGTACTGAGGTGCAATGGGACAATGTGGGGAAAGCCTGCAGTGTACATGCCCCACACTATTTAATTTGCTTGAAATAAGGCCCAATGGACTACTGAGCTTGCAAGGGTGACTTTGTAAAAAGTAACAAAAATTTTTAAAAAATCAGCGAGTAGCAATTAAGGCTGACAAGATTTAATAAAATGTTCCTAAAAAGAGATTTAAATACTGTAAGTAAACATTATGAATAAGGGCACTCTGTGCTTTTCAGAGGCAGCTCACTAAATGACTCTGGAGACTGAACCATCTCTCACACTGACAAGGGGTCTCTCTGTCTCAGTACTGAAGTGCAATGGCAGAACAATGTGCAAAAGACCTGCACTGTACATGTCCCACACTATGGCTATCACAGCATAAATGGAGGACTTTAGCCTCCACTGTAATCAGTCCTCTCCTTTACCAAAACTACATCGCCACAGGGCGGGAAGCCTGCATTGTAGATGTCCCTCACAGTGCCTGCTCCACCAGCTAAAGGCTTCAGCCTTCATAGTGATCAGTCCCCTCACCACTCACTAGCACTAATTACATCACATTATGGAGAAGCCTACACTGTATCTATAATGTACTGTACCTGTCCCTTTGGATAAACTCAGAGCTTCAGTCTGCAGTGCTGTCAGTCCCCCAGATTTCATCAGTGTTAAATCCATCACAGTGTAGGAAAACCTGCATTTTGCCTGCCTGCACTGTCCCTGTCCTGTGTATGAACAAAAGGACCTCAGTCTCCCATGCTACCAGTCCTTCAGCTTTCACCAGCACTAAATATATTACAGTATGGGAAAAGCTGCACTGTACCTGTCCAAACTGTTCTGGCCCTGTGGATAAATAGAGGGGCTTGCATATCTCTCAGGTGTGTTACATTTTATCCCAAAATTTCCATTCCAAAAGATAAGTTGATGTTTCACAAAATGTAGAGTTACTTCTGGACATACAAACCACTATAAACATTAAACCAACTTTATACAAGCATTCTTTTCACTACGTGAGTGCACACTATTTTATTCTCATAATTCTTCAAATTAACACACAATCTGCCCATTTGCTCTGCATTTAAAGATCAGTACTGAACATTTTAATGCTAAAAGGTTGACAGGCAAGGGCTGCAGTCTCCAGTGTTCCAGTTCCTTGTCTTCCATTATCCCTAAATATTTCTGTACTGTATTGTAGCAGCCCCAAACAGTATCTGTTCCTGTAGATATACAGCTAACATCAGTTCCCAGTGCTGTCTTTAAATAATCCTTCATCATCACAATTATCTTCACTGTATGTCTATACTGCACCTGTCCCACTCAACATAATTAAAATTATCTACACAGTATGCCTGTACTGTACCTGCCTCCCACTGTGAACGGTCCTTATAGGTAAACAAAACATCAGTCCCTGGTGCTCTCAGTCTCTTGCCTTTCACCATCACCAAAATTATCTACACAGTACACCTGTACTGTACCTGCTCCACACTGTAACCGTCCTTGTAGATAAACATAGAAAATCAGCCCCCAGTGCGGTCAGTCCCTCATTAGCACTAAACCTGGCATTACAATGTGGGAAGGCCTGCATAGTATCAGTACACACTGTACCTTTTCCTGTGGGTAAACACAAAGCTTCATTCTCCAGGGCTGTCACATTTCCAAGGCACTAAGTAATTTCTTACTAAGGTCTCTTCCTCTTTGCCACCTTGATGTTCTGATCAGTGTTAAGGCTATGAAAATTCTTTACACTGAAATGACTGTGAGTAATGCCACCTGACAGAGGTCGCCACCAGCGTGAAAATACAATGTTTTTATCCTAAAGAACATTTCTTAGTCAAATATATTTTAATTTCTAGTTTGCCCTTCTTACCTTATAGGACAGACGGTCTCCTAGTGCAACTTCAAGCCCCATATCCAACTCCTTACTGGAGCACTCCACCACTGGCCCCAAGATACCGCTGAGTGTTTCTTTGTATATTTTCCTGGACTTACCTCCAGTAGCTCCACATTTTGGAGGTAGAGCTGGCAGTCCTGGAGTAGAATCAGCTCCAACTTTCCAGAACAGAAGGATGGAGGACTGGAGGGTTGGGGACACAGAGGTTGGTGCACAGCAATTGGGCTAGATGAGCAAAAGCAACAGCACCCTCCTGTGCACCACTATTAATTATATGTATTTTCATACCTTATGTCCCACTCTCACCCTACTGCGGAAGATCCCAAGACTCTCTGACGACTCTGGCTGGTAAGAAGTGGCTCCAGAGCAGGCCCACACACCACACTTGGAAACTCACCAACACAGGATTAGACTATGACATCACCGCACCGCATCCTGTGTCAATGTACGGCACCACCAGTGGCAGGATTTCACTGCCCTGTCTGGGACCATGTCTCTATCACAGGACTCCCACCACCCAGCCTACAAGGGAGCACTAGTGTAACAGCAGAAGGCACCAACCCTCCTACAAGGCAGGAGTAACAGACTAGTGTTCAGCACTTGATGTGTAATGATCCAGGCTCTAAACTCAACCCAGTATGGTAGGCTGAAACACTTACCCTTAGGCAGCACAGCATCATATCTGGTTAAATATTTTAAATAAATATATGTGTTAGACTTTAACAACATTAAAAGATACTTACAGAGTGAGCCCACCCAGCATATGGACCCCAAAGGTTTCGGAAAAAATCACCTGAGGAATAGAAAGCATAGTAAACAAATGTTAGAGTGGGAATAGAATACTTCATAATCACATTACTTTCTGCAGCAAGAGATGCCATGGAATTACACTGCAATGCTGCCATCTAGTGGCCACTTTCACAGCCAACAACATATTAGGTAGAGGAAGCCAGTGCTGGCCAGACTCACAGCACTGACTCTCTGAGGTACTAAGTCCAATTACTATATGTAGCCCTGTTTGTTTGCTTTATGAAGTGATTTTCCTATGACCAATCAGACCATGTCAGCACAACCCTTACATGTCATCAAGACAATGTCTGAAAGCAGAACCCTTGCACAAAGAGTAGTATTTCAGCTTGGGAACATTGTATTTATTTGTAATTTTTGACCAGGAATGGGCACTGAGCTGTGACAGCTCATTTCCGTCGTGTGTCCTGAGGGGTGGGTTACATGTACCTGTTTTATAAACAGAGAATGATGGTATTAACACCAGGAAACTCCCTCATACATTTTCAATAAGTGCCACAGGATCTTTAACTTCCACCAGGACAGGTACCGAGATGGTCAGAAGGAACCTTGGTTTAATGTCTCATCCAAAGGATGGTAAATGAACAATGCATCAGCTCCCCCCCCCACCAGTACTGCTTACAGTGTCGGTTATGTGTATTACCCAAAGTACCTGGTGTGGGTATAGGACCAATGACCTTTCGATCTTTCCCAGAGGCAAGCGAGCTACCTACTGAGCCCCTGACATTGACTGGAAAAGAGAAGGCAGAAAGCCCAACCTGCTACCATGTTAGAAACCCGGTTCATGTTGCAAACTTCAGTCTCTACCCCAGGATGGAGTAGTCTGTGGTGCACTTTAGACCCAGAGTTCTCAGACTTCAAAGGAGTGTTGCTGTGGCCATGCTGCTCCAGCACCTCCTGTGGTGGAGACTGGAGACAGCAGTGGTGCCATCAGTGACAGGGAAACACCTGCTTCCTTCTACCTCCAGGATGGTACTGCATGGGATGTGCTCTAGGGTGATGGGCAGGCTGTTACACATACGAGAAGAGAGGTAAAATTAAGAAAGAGAGTGATATTCTTGATGGAGTACCAGAATCCTAATTCTGGTATTCTACCCAGAGATCTGTTATTCGGGTCTGATTTCCGTGATATAATTGTCAAGCTGCAAGAGTAGAACACAGCATTTTTCAGAAATCAAAACTAAATTAATTTAGTAGTCCACAACATGTCTTCTTACAGTAACAATTTTTCTAAGAATCACCCTTCCCTAAAACACACAGTATGCATTAAAATCTCATTCCCTCTACCCCCTTCCTCCTTTCAGGAAGGAACAATTTGGTTGGGCTCGCAAACTAAAGAGAGATGCAGGGCACAACTTCTTGCTAGTTTCCCCCAGCTAGCCTTTTCTCCTCCTCACTCCATCACTGCCTCCTCTGGACTGACAAAGCTACAAAGACTGCAGGTCTTGTGTTGCTTTAACTTCCATGTAAATAAGATCACACAATACAGGTTCTGCTTCATTCACTGGCTTCCTACCACCTTTAAATGATTGCTGCCAGTTCTCAGAGCATTCTGAGCACCCAGTGTCCTTTCTGGCATTCAGAACAGCACTTTTGGTTAGTTCCTGCTACTATACTTTCAGCCCATTAAAAAAAATACAGTAATCCTAGTGGAATGCTGGAAGGACATTTTTGGTATTCTGTGGCAAAAACTGGTATGCCAATTGAGGCAGATTGCTAGTCAATTCCAAGAAGTGGAGAAGAATGTTTTCTGACTGACATGAATGACATCCCTTATGGTAACCACATCAGTGAGGTCTGGTCTGCTAAATCCCTCCCAAAACTTTGAGTTCTCTGGCTGGAAAGCAGTTAGGGGTCCCTGTGGTGAGCTGACTGACAAGACGGTAATCTGGAGGAGGCTGGGCTGGTAGCCAGTACACCCAATGGAACCCGCCCTCAGTGTAGGATGAAAGGCAGAAGTTCAGGGATGTAGATCAGAAATAGTAAATTAAAAACGAGAAGGATCTGCCCCTCAACAAATGCTGCACTGTCACCTGGGATGTGGCAGTGTGGGACTAAATGTGGGTCCAGGGTCTAGGCTGGTGGAAGGCGTGCTTTGTTGTAAGGACAGTGGAGCAGACCTTGTAGCTTTGAACCTGTCTTCTCGTGAATCATTCTACAGTAATCTTCCTTTAAGGCTCACCAACTCCATCCTGTTGTGGATGGAAAGGGCCTTGCTCCACAGCAACTTTCATTCAACTTGCTGAAACACTGTAGCTCATCACCTACTCTGGAAACAAGCTTGTTATATAGAAACATAGACTTTGATGGCAGATAAGGAGCTTGGCCCATCTAGTCTGCCCATTTCCTACCTACAGGATAGGCCGCAGATCCTAGTTAACCAACAGCCTATTTCTTC
The DNA here is from genome assembly GCA_016271365.2 of Neoceratodus forsteri. Taxonomy (NCBI): domain Eukaryota; kingdom Metazoa; phylum Chordata; order Ceratodontiformes; family Ceratodontidae; genus Neoceratodus; species Neoceratodus forsteri. The sequence continues at coordinate 1,009,058,927 of CM028129.1, read as the reverse complement.
CTACCCCCACAAGAACTGCCTTATGTCTGTCCCATGCATTCTTGAATTCTCCCACAGTTTTAGACCCCACAACCTCCTCAGGAAGGCTGTTCCACGCATCCACTACCCTCTCTGTGAAATAATACTTCCACATTACTGCCCCCTGAACCACCCGCCTCTAAATCTTTAAATTGTGTCCCCTTGTTCTTGCACGCTCTCTTTTTCTGAAAGATGCTACCCTCTTGGACTTTGTTGATTCTACTGAGGTACTTAAAGTTTCTCATCATGTCCCCCTCCCTTCTTTCCTCAAGGGTATACATATTAAGCTCCTTTAGTCTCTCCTCATACGGCTTCTTGCAGACCCTGCACCATTTTAGTTGCCCTCCTCTGACTGCCTCTATCCTGTCTATGTCCTTGCAGAGGTGGGGTCTCCAGAACTGGACACAGTACCCAGGTGGGTCTCACCAACTGTCTGTACAGAGGGATAACAACTTCCTGTTTTCTGCTACTGATGCTTCTCCCTATGCATCCCAGTATCCCTCCAGCCCTCCCTACTGCCTTCTCCACATTGCTTGCTAACCTTAAGGTCATCTGATATGATTACCCCAGGTCCCTTTCTTTTTGTTATTGTTACTACCTCCCTCCATTGTGTTATTCTTCCCTCGATTCTTGTTTCCAACTGCATTATTTTGCACTTTTGCATTGAATCCTAGCTGCCATACTTGACCATTCCTCCAACCTTGTCAAGTCCCTTCTCATCCTGTCCACGCCTCTTGTGTATCAACCCTGTTGCAGATCTTTGTGTCATCTGCAAAGAGGCATATTTTCCTTCCAGTCCCTCTGCAATGTCACTTATGAGCATTACTAAAAGGACTGGACCCACTGAACCTCAAGTGTACCCAATAGTAACCCCCTTCTTCAGAGTGACCCATTTACAATTACCTTCTGTGTCCTGTTGTGCAGCCAATGTTTTACTCTAGGCTGCCACCCTGGGACCCACTCCAGGCTGGTTAATTCGACTATTAATCTTTTGTGTGGGACTGTGTAAAATGCATTGCTAAAGTCTAGGTAGGCCATGTCCACAGCCCTCCCTGGTCTACTACTTTGGTCACCCAGTCAAAGAAATCTATTAGATTCATCTGACATGACCTTCCTGCTGGGAACCCATGCTGCCTTGGGCCTGTGCCCCACTGGCCTCTAGGTACTCAACTATTCTTTCCTTCAGAAGTGACTCCATCACTTTCCTACCACAGAGGTCAGACTGACAGGTCTGTAGTTTCCTGCCTCTGTCTTGGTCCCACTTTTGTGAAGGGAATCACATCCGCCTTCCTCCAGTCCTCGGCACCACACCATCCTCCCATGATTTATTAAAAGAGTAGCCAGTGGTTTCACTAGTTCCCCTTAATTCTTTTAGAATTCTGGGGTGAATTCCATCAGGCCCACTGCTTTGTCCACCTTCAGTTTTAGGAGTTCTTGCAGAACCCTTTCTTCTGTGAAAGGACTGGGATCGGACTTCTATCAAGAGTGCTTCTGTTAATTGGATTAGGCACTTCCTCCTCTTTGTGAATACTGAGCAGAAATATTCATTCAGTATCCCTGCTTTTCACTGTCCCCTCTGACCACCCACTGCTCATTCTATTCAGCCTCACTATCCCTCCCTTTGTCTTTCTACGCTTGCTGATGTACCTATAAAGTGTTTTATCCTCTTCTTAACCGAAAGTTGGCTATCTTTTCCTCAGTTTGGGCCTTGCTATTCTGACTTCCCTCCTGCTTCCTTCTGCCTTAACTGGTACAGCTCTCTGTCCTGCTCCTTCTGTGTTCCTTATACTTCCGAATGCTATCTTTTCTTCCTGACTTTCACAGCCACCTCTTTTGAGAACCATAGTGGCTTTTTCTTCGCTTTGATTTGTTTATTTGCTTCACACAAAGGCTTGTTGCCTCTGTGATGGCAGTTTTGATGATTCCCCATTGTTGCTCCACACCTCCTTCTAGCCTACTTGCTAGCGCTTTTCTGAGGCACTCTCCCATCTTGCCAAAGTCAGCCCTCCTGAAGTCCAGTACCCTCACTTTTGTATGGCTTGACTCTGTAGCTGAGTTTAACGTGAACCACACTGTTTGATGGTCACTTGTTCCCAGATGGTTGTCTTCCTCTCCTTAATACTGGTGTTCCTCAGGTTCAACCCTGGGCTATTCCCCAAGTTTTTATAAATAATCTTTGTACCCTACTCACACTCATACATATGCAGATGGTACTGTTCTTTTGCCAGTGGTTCTGATATTTTTCCAAATTGCAAAATATTTTCATAATTAATCAACATCTTTATTTGCTCCCAGCTCCTAAGCCACGGGATTCCGGCTACACGACAGTCAGGCCCCTCCTTGGCCAGCTCGAGACCATGAACCACGGACCAAAAGACCTACAAGGAGTCTGGCAGCTGCCGTGACTTTTCTGACCGCCCCTCCCCACCTCTGCTGATTATTAAATACAGTAGCTCCTGCCAAAATATTAGTCCAGGCCCCTGGGCGCAGTGCCCCACCAACAGAGACTTAGCTCGTGATCCCTCTTCTCTGTCCAGCCCTATGGGATCCAACTCTCAGGGCCTCGCCATACTAAAACGCATAGGCTCTCCTTGGCTGTGCCTTCACCACTAAATATTTTAAATGCTATCAAATTGGCCTAGCAAGGATCGGAAAGCTACTGATAAGCTGCATTAATCCAGCAAACCCCACTGGCCCCTAGGTTAATTGAGTAGCTCTTTTTTTTGAGGTACCATCATGTCGGGCCCTATGGCTCCTTATACTGCCCCTTCTTCTGCTGATACCAGCTGCCCAGCATTGGACACCTGAACTACCATCATGTTTGGTCTACAACGGCACCTTGTGCTGTATACCACATGGAAACTTATCCTTTAATTGCCTCTGTGAGTCCAAGTACCAATACCTCGAACCCTGCTCTTGGACCACACATACCAGTAGTACTTATAACACTCCCCCACCACAAGGCCCACCTCCCACCATGCAGACTTCTATCTCCTCCCCGCCTATTGTGGTAGGGGTACTAGCTCTTGCTACAACAGAGCAGCTCTTCTATGGTGGCTACTTTCCAGTCCCTAAAAACATCAGATCTACTAGACGGGAGAAAGGCAGGAATTACAAACTTATAATTACGCCTTAGAAAAATCCTACTTATCCTCCTGCTATTTCCAGGCAACGAGAACTCAACCCTGCCCCCCAGAAGCTATTGCTTTGCCAGCAGAACTAGCAAATTTAAAAGGAATAAGCTTCTTGCATATTAACGTATGTAGCCTCCTTAAAAAGATAACCTCAATACAAACCTGGGTAAATCATACCTCTCCTGACATACTTGTGATTTCTGAAACTTGGCTTAGACCCAGCACCACTGATAGAGAAGTTTACATACCCAACTATGCCTTGTTCAGAGCTGATAGGCATGCCAGAGGAGGAGGGGTAGCTATCTACGTTAAAGACAAATTTTCTGCCTTCTGCTTATCCTCTGCATCTGTCGCCAGCGAATTCGAATGCCTAATTCTCAAAGTGGAAATTACACAGACTACTGCACTCTGCGTAATAGGATGCTACAGACCACCGTCTGCTGGTCTACAGCTTGTGTCATATCTAAGTGACAAGTTGGGACAGGGGCTGCCAGAAACTATTATTTTAGGAGACCTCAACTTTGACTGGCTCTCTAACACAGCTGCCCCCCTTGCATCCTTCTGTGATGAACATGGGCTGACGCAACTTATTACTGAACCAACATGCCCAAACGTGAAGAACCCCAGTAAAAGTACACTTTTGGATGTGCTAATGGTGAGCAAACCTCATCTCTTCTCCCATGCTGATGTCTTCTTCTCAGACGCCAGCAACCATTGTTTTATTGCGGGAGTAAGATCCACCAACAACCCAGCACCCATCAGCAAGTTCTCTATGAAGAGATCCAGGCGCAACTTCAATGAACATGCCTACCTAAACGAGCTTAAGTACTCCCCTCAGTGGCAAGATTTCTACCTGGCCAAAACGATTACGTCAGCTTACAATATCTTCCACAATATTCTATCAAGGACCCTTAATAAGTATGCTCCCCTGATTAAAGTTCGAACTAGGACCAAAACCTGTAAATGGTTCACCCCTCAGATCAAGTCCTTGCTTCTAGAAAGAGATAAGCTCTGGAAAAGCACACAGACTGAACACTGCAGAGGATTGGAACCAGTTCAGGAGACTATGAGAATTTATGTACCAAAACAATCAGAGAATCGAAGGCCACCTTCTTCAAATCAAACTCAGGCTCTGCCACAAAAGAACCCAATCAAGCTCTGGAACACAATCAATGATCTGCTAGGCCACCCCCAGGAAATTCCTCCTGACCAAGATTACCTCTGGCAACTTGACTATAACCGAAAAGATGGATACACTTGACGCATTCAATAACCACTTTGCTACTTCAGGCATGGCATTTGATAACTCCCCTGCAAACATACTTCGCTCCTAGACTGCCAGCCAACTGCCTGAAACTCCGATAGGTTCGCCGCCTTTCTTGCCCCACTGAAAGAAGTAGAGGATCTCTTCTTGCTTCAGTTGGATACTAGAAAAAGTGCTGGGGCCGACACCCCTGACCCTTACTTCTTAAAAATTGCCTACCACGTACTAGCAATACCAATCACCCACCTTTTTAACTTATCCCTGTCTCAGGGCACCATACCACCTATATGGAAGACAGCACATGTCATACCACTGTTCAAATCAGGTGACCCTGGTGATCTCAATAACTACAGGCCAATTTCTCTCCTTCCGGTCCTGTCCAAGCTCCTAGAGAAAATTGTAAATGCACAGCTGAGGACTCACCTTGAGTCTAGGGAACTGCTAAATCCTATGCAGTCCGGATTCAGAGCTAAACACAGCACTATCTCAGCCCTCGCCAAAGTTACTAACGACTGGCAGCGTAATCTTGAGAGCAAAAACTTTATTTGTGCTGTTTTCCTTGATCTAAGCAAGGCTTCTGACACCGTCGACCATAATCTGCTCCTCTCCTCCCTTCAAACCATAGGTGTGGACCCCTCCTCTCTGCGTTGGTTTACTGACTATCTTACAGGGTGCCTTCAACAAGTTAAAGCCAAAGGAGGCCTGTCCCCCTTAAAAACTCTGCAAAGAGGAGTACCTCAAGGTTCTATATTAGGCCCTTACCTTTGCAATCTACATTAATAACATCGACTACTGTATAAAAGAAGCCAACATCCATCTGTTTGCAGATGATACAGTTCTCACGTGAGTCGCCCAACACCTGAAGCTGCCTGCAATGACCTACAGTCAGAATTCAACCTTTTGCAAAGCAACTCCTCCAAAAAGCTACTCCTTAATGCCAAAAACTAAAGCGATGGTCCTCTCCCTTTTATCCATTACAGCTAACCCTGTGTCCAGTGGGACAGTTCCCCAAATTACCACAGTTCTAGGTGAAAACTAGAATTTGTTACAAAATTCAAGTATCTGGGAGTTTGGATAGACCAAAGACTCTCCTTCATTGAACATATCGGGACTTGCTAAAACTGTTCAGCAAAGGCTTGGACTGTTTTTAGAATCAACCAATTTCTCACCAGAGATGCCAAGAAACAACTGGTCCAATCCATTTTCCTATCATTGGTTGATTCGCTGATTTCCTCTACAGCCAATGCCCCAACTCTTACATGGCTAAACTGGGCACACTCTACCATCAAGCACTGAGGTTTATAACGGGACTCCTTGACACATCACTGCACCCTATGCGGCAGTGGGGTGGACATCACTAAAGTTCAGGCGCCACAGAAACGCACTCTCTGGACCTATAGAGCCATCTCTAATAAGCTGCCTTACTATATCTCCTGCTGTCTTCCCTGAGTATAATTGGGAAATCTGGCTTAAGTTACTCAGCTATTACACTTAAAAGTACCCAAAGCAAAATCCCACTGCAGGGAAGCCATAAGCTTCGTGTTACCAACCTTATGGAACGATCTACAAAAAACCCTCAAATTAAGCACTCTAATCAGTATAAATGCCTTCAAGGCGCTTTATTTCCATTACAATCAGAGAAGTATGTAACTGCTTCACCCACTCAGACCCAGTACCGATGTCTGCACTGGTATATAGTACGCCTAGACCCAATTTTAAGTACTGCCCCCCCAGCTTGTTCCTCACCAGCCTAATTTTCTCTCTCTCTTATCCCCTGTCTTATCAACACTAGGCCCGTCCATCCCCTTATTCTTCCTTTTCCCAACCTCGGATAGGAGCTCACTACCCTGGGTTGTGACATCCTACCATGCCCCGTACTTTATAGCATTCAATCCCGGGGCTCACACATACCCTTTTCTCCATCCCCCTTCTCTACATCCCGTTTTACCAACTCCTCTCTGTGCACCATGCCCTCCTAGCCTTTCTCCCCCTACCTCCCTCCCTTCCCCCCACCTTCACCTCTACCTGGTGTATATTTCCATTTTATTTTATTTCTTCCGTTACTTCCTCCTGCAACCTTAGATAACCTGCTTTACCTTCCTATAGACACTTCTATATATGTAAATACTGTGTAATCTGTACAATATCTGTATAATTCTATGTACATATGAACTTCTTTTTCTTCCTCTCTATAAAGAGTATTATCTGTATTGCCTTGTAAATACCTGTGTTGACCTGTATATACAATTGTTCATGCTCCACCCAGGTCCATCTTGCAAATGAGCTTCTGCTCAACGATGAACGCCTGGTTAAATAAAGACTTGATTGATTGATTGATTTAACCAGGTGAACACCACTGAGCAAAGCTCATTTTCAAGATGGACCTGGTGGTACTTATAATGTTCAGAATTGGTTCGGCTCTAACTTACAGTACTTAAATTTAATGTAAAAACATACAGTACTTGAATGTTAACAAACAAAAAATGTCTATAACTTTTGATACGTAACCAAAATTGCAAAAACTGGTTATGGCATTCATATATTTAGGGACTGGCCAAACCAGTACCTTGACTTCAACATCCATATGGGCCGACTAGATGGACAGATAGGTCTTTATCTGCTATTTCCTATTTTTCTGTGACATTTAAACTTCTCTCCAAACTGGATGTCTATATCGCAGTTAATCTTGTCTCACCTTTGCTGCCAGGTATGAGATAATATCCAAAATTACCCTCATAGCTTTTGATTATGGAGAAAGTGTTTATGGTATTGCTCTCAAAATCTCTCTTACCAAACAGGGCCAACATGTTAATGAATTTTGTAATTTTATTCTGAACTGTCCCTTAAGTATCCATCACCGTGACATGTACTGGAGTCTCAGAGTTGGCCCTCTCTGGGTGGAAGGAGACTCGTGCACAGTGTTTCTCTAATCTTTAAATAGTGGTCTGATACTTTTCAAGTTTTCTGTCCAAGGGGTCAAATAGTTTTCCAACCGATTGCTAATTAAGGAAAAGTCTCTGGAAATACATTCACTGGTCAATCCAGAGAATTAAACAAAGTTTAAGAATACTGACATAAAGCTATAGTGCTCTCCTCTCCTCTGCCTCTAGCTCCTCTCCTCTCCCCTGCTCCAAACTCTTTTTATATTTCCCTCCCCACCCCCGTTTTCATTTTCCCCAGTTACTACTCAGGAAACCCTGCCAGCCCTTTCCACATTCTCGATCTGTCTAAATCTGGGGGTGCAGCTGGGCAGGGCAAGATGGTGGTTGCCCTGTAGCTAGCTCACGCCTGGCACCGCTAAAACAGCTATCTAGAGGTATACCGAGAACTAACCTGCTACTAAATCCATTTAACAGATGCATTTCTCTCACGGTAACACTTAAAAGTCAAAAGAAATGGTCTTTGCTGAATTTTGAGCCCATCAGCATGACCAACCAACATGGACCCACTCCACTTGAGAGTCGTACCGCTCACAGATGTCACTAGAGACAGAGACGAGCTCTAATCAACCCTGGCAGTGCTGCAAGAGAGGGCTGATAATCAAGAAAATTGGGTGTGTTGCTCCAACCTGAAGCTGGTGGGGTTGCCCAAGGATCTGAAGGGCTGGAACCCAGACTCTAACCATCCAGAAGTGGCTAGCCGAAAAGCTGAAGCAGGGACCGAAGGCCACGTCCTTTGAAATCAAGCAGGCGCACAGGACCAGCCCGTGTCCCAAGCCTGGAGAATGATTGAGGCATTTCCTCATCAAAAACTTGCAGTACCCAAAGAAGGAGCTAGTACTGTGAGCATTCAAATCCAATGACCCGATTACTGTAGAGAATGTTGAGGTTACAGTATTCCAGCACTATAGCAGGGAGCTGCAGTCCAAACACTAGCAGTTCTCTGGAATCAAGTCAAAATTACATCTGCTGGGGTGGGAATTCGTCCACCTGTACCCCTTCCATCTCCACATCTCCAGGCCAGGCAAAACCACCTAGGTACTTTGATACTCCCCAAGCCCTAGAGAGCCTGTGAACATCGAAGATGCGGCTGCTGAGGGGAGAAGCTTGGCCCGGGGCTCTGGTCGTGCCACATGAACTGCAATGTCTGAAACTTGGACAAAAGTGACAGAGTAAGCAATTTGTGGGGTAAGGATCAAATCTCTGATTCCCAGTCTTGCCTCAGCTTAATTTCTTTACCAATGTGCTGCCCGGATGCCCCAAAATGGCAGCTCTACTCTGACCCACTCAGTTTTCTGGCACAAAGCTGAAATTGTGGGCTTCTGTTGATGCCACTGTAATGCTTGGTTCCCGAGGGCAGATTTGGGTCTTGGAGTATCGGACTGCATGGTCTTGGTAGGGGAGCTGAGGGGAAGGGCTGTATAGTAGACATGAAAGCGTGGCGCTGCGCTTGACCCACTATGGAGGAATAGCTGTTCGCACTATATCAGAATCACTGAACGCTGTCTAACCTAAAGGTTTGAGGCTTCATTTATATTTCTTTCCTCACTATTGGTTATCTCCTGTTGAATGCTGCCATGCCATTTTGCGGGCCTCCATGCCACAAGGGTGCTACATGGCACCAACTGTCAGAGATTGATTTCCTCTAGCCCTCCTCTCTCTAGCTTGAGGCCAGATTCACAGTTCTGGCCTTTTTGGTATACAAGGTCTAACTTGTTTTAACAAACCAAGTGGTCTCTAGTGGGGAGGGGTTGAGGAAGCTTGAGACACATGGGCCATGCTGAATTGACTGCTACTGACCACAGAATGGATGTACCCTGAATTTGGTCTGTGGGTAACAACAGTACTGACCATAGTCATCTACAACAAGATGTATGTGGTGAGTTACCATGCTTAAAGACCATACTGAACTGAGGACATGGTGATGGGCATCTTACTTCCCCATGCTGTGAGACCATGGATGAAATCAAAAGTCTCCAATGTTTTACACTTCAATTGTTTTGCTCATTGGCGGTTATGTAGTTGTGTACTGAGAGTGTCTGATGACCTGCAGCTCACTTGTACCCTATTTACTGTGTTGGTATCTTGAAGTTGAGCTATGTTGGTACCAACTACCAAGCCTTACTGACTTATTTGGTATCCAGAGGGGTGGCTCTGTGGATGCTCAAAATTATAGGGTGTGTGTCAAATGATACAAGGGCCCTGGGGAGGCTTGGTTCTCTAGAGGGCACATCATGAAATGTAGAGTCTGACCCCCTTAGTACAAATGTCCCTAAGCCCCATATGACAGGCCGTGTCTGCCCCCAAGCGTGGCTCCAATCAAACTACCTCCAATATGAGGATGTCCCCTGCATAGGAAGGATGTGTTATGTAGCAATAATACCCAACAGGGTGGGGCGGTATTGTGTTATACCGGACCGCTTGAGGCGTGTAGAGACCTTGACACTTGCGTGAAGCAGAGAGACACCATCTGGAAGGTCGGTACATCTCCCACCAGATGAAATATATAACTTAAAAATGGGCAGTCAAAAAATAAGTTTAATAAGAAAAATGTTGAAAAATGTATATTTAAAGTAAGATTTTAATAAAATAGTTCCTCCGCCTGCATTCTTGGGAGGTGGTTGCTATGGTTACACACACACACACACACACACACACACACACACACTGGGCACTTAGTTAAAAATAAATAACAATTGCAAACCACTTAAAAGTGATTTTCTTGGTAACATAGTCTCCCGATTAGTAGGACTATGCATTAACCATTAAGCTATACTACCTCCTGATTTCTCTACTAAGCAAGTGACACCACTTGTCATTGCTCTGGCTGTAATACAGCACATCTGCTGTGCTCCTACATACCATGTTAAGGCCAAATTATTTTTAACCCCCTCTGTTTTTCCCCCCTCCCAGCTGTCCTTCAGGGATATACCCTGTCCAGTGACATGGGCCATGCCTGCATTGGCTTCAATATCACAGCATCGCTACGGCAAGAGCTAAACTGTAAAGTTTAAAAACTAAATGCATCAGGGAACTCAAGAGAGGAGAAGAGTGGTGGGCGGGCCGCCACACTGGAGCAGCTGAGTATGGACAGAAGGTCCATGTTTTCCCCAAAGATGCGCTTTGTGAGGTGGGAGGAAAAGTAAAACAAAGCCTGCAATTAAAAATGAAGTTTTTGATCAGAGTGGCAGGGCATGAGGAGAGGGTCTATCAGACAACCGAGAAGACACAAGCGAAGGTACAGAGCTTTGGATCGAGGTAGTTGATCGAGCATGGATGAGGAAGGAAGGAAAAAATAATATTTGGACAGAGGTACATTTCTGTGATTTCCATGGGTTTTGATGTGATAGCAGCTGGGGTTCAGTTTGGTAAAGGACAGGTGCTCAACTGAATAGTCCTTTCCTGGTTTGTGATGTTGGATGACGGGCTGTACAGGTGAATGCGTGTGAGTCGCGTGAGAGACACACAAAGCGGCAAGTAAAAATGGAGAAAAAAAGATGGAAAAAAGGCACATTGGTTTGTTTTGGGCAGTTACTGAGTGGTGATGTCTGTGCTAATTAGTAAATACTGGGCGACTGTACTGTAAGTAAACTAGGATTCAGGGGCCAGTGTCTCGCTAAGCAAGACTAGAAAATGGCGCGATTTGAAATGGAAATGAGGAGAGTTTAGCCAATTAGAGACAGGTTGGGCAACAGGATTTTGGTGATGGGGTTGGCTGGGCTGGTACTTTTTAATAGCTGGGCATCTGTTGTCTGATAGATGCCCAGCTAGAAGAATGCCTCAGCCAATCAGAAGGCTGAAATACTTTGACCCATTTTCTAAATAGGCAGACAATAGTTTTGAGAGGGCTGGACACCCAGAGGTTTGCTGCCCCCATCAAACGGGACCTACCTCAAGTCTCCTAATGCTGCATTGGACATCCGTCTCACCACACACGATACTGCACTTCTTTCAAATACAACTACAGCAGGTTTTGCATTTACCAATTACACCTATACTGTATTCGTCTCTCACTAAGTTCTGTACCTCTAACCAAGTGCTTTGGGATGGAAGAGGTTTTATTTGCTCTGTGCCGTTAACATTAATTTACTAGTATTCCTAGTCTTCCTAAACTGCAAAATGTGGTGCCAGAATGACTCAGTGGTAATACCTAAATCCACCAGTTCATTTGTAGGAATGGCATCGAGCTTCTCATTGCTTGGAGGTGTAGGATTTGAGGAGTTGTAGCCCACTGCTGTCTGGGTTACAATTGGGGTTTCTCGTGGGAGGGGGGGTGGAATTTTCGGTTAAGGAAGAGGGGTTATTTAAAAACTGCAAAAATTACAATAATTTAATGGTACTACTCGGTCAGCAGGGTATACTTCTTACACATGACAACAGCAGCAGATGCTTGGATGTGGAAACCAGGAGGGGGTTAAGGTGAAGTAATGGTGTTGGATTATATAATGGATGGCAAACTGCATATAATATCGTGGAATGTCAATGGTCTCAAAAATGCAGGTTAAAGGAAGAAGGTGCTGAGCAGTGAGAAACAATAAAAGGGAGACATCCTACTGCTGCAGGAAACTCATACGATTAAGTAGATGGTACGGACAGCATCCAGCTTGGTGGGACAAGTGACATGGAGCAGTCTTTAATGCCAAAACGAGGGGCACAGCCAGTTGGCTTCAACCCCACTTCCCAAGACAAGCTGTAAAGTTCAGCACTGACCAGGGTGGCCATCATGCTCTACTGCAGCTGGCAATGCATGATGGCACAACAATCTCAGTGGGTTTAGTCAGCCAAAATACTGATTCATCAATATTGCAGAAATTATCACTGGAGATGTCTGGCTACCTTGGAACATGGGTGCTGGGTGTTCTGGATACCCAGATCTAATCTCATAGTTTCATAGTCTGAATACAAGTTCAGTGGCGTAAACCCTTTAATGAACTTGCCACCCAATCACTGGTGGAATGCATATTTTCTGTCACCCATATACTTATCTAGGTTCTGTTTAAAAGCAGTCAATCTAGCCCTCGTCCCTCCACAAAAAACACCAAAGCTCTTCAGGACTTAATCCATACTTGGCCTTAATGGACAGCTGGAGGCAAGAAAACCCTAGGGAAAGAATGTGGAGCTCTTACTCCCATGCCACTCTTCATATGCTCGTATTGACAGACTATTGGTTTCTACAGGAACATTGGGGCAGGCAGCATGTACTACTTATGAAACTGTACTGGTTACTGAACACACCCTAGTGTGCATGGCACTGAGACAAAGGGACTCTCCAGTGCCTCCTAGGGTATGGCACCTGGAGCCTACCCTTTTAAAACAGTTTGAGTTTAGAGAAATGATATCAAATGTTAATGTAGAATAACTGGAACTTAATAAGGTGGGGCAAACGTCCCATGCCATGAGATGGGAAGCCATGAAAGCAGTGGTTAGGGGGGTAACCACTGCCTACTCTAGCCAAAGGCCAAACTAAACGAGCCTTGTGCTAAGAAGCTGGAGGGCAAGATTGCCCAAATGAAAGGGATCACATGCACAAGCCTACCCAGGCCCTATACTACTGCCTGGGAACAGTAAAATGGAGGCATAACTTGATCACTAGTGACGAGATAGAGCGGGTCATCTTTCTGACACAGGCTGGCCAGTTCTTTGACGGGGACGGGGGTAAATGTCTGGCTTTGCAATTAAAAAATAGGAAAGGTGCCAGAAACATAGTCCAGATCAAAGACAGCAGCAGCGAGACAACCACAGACAGGGAGAACACAGGGGATGTCTTTAGTAAATTTTGTAAGTCCCTTTACACCAGCGAGGCCAACTCCACCCCTGCACAACTGAATAAAGAACAGTTACGTAAGAACTTACCATAGCAGTATATCTTCAAGGGAATCTCTGTCATCAGGTCACACCTATAGAACTTCACCATCAGGCATCAGGATCCCATGAAAGCTTTTTTCTGCAACAGCCTATTAGGGGCCCACCACATCGATGTCTGGCTCTGACGTCACACACCCAATATAAGTGTGGGAGGCCTTGCTCCCTTCTCAGTTCTTTCCCTAGTCAGAGGCCATGACAGAAAAGAGTCCCACCAGGGAACCGAGATAGTGAAGGTGCCAAACTAGCAGAAAGGCTGGAGCAACAGGACAGCTGAGTTGGAGGGGGAGAGAGAGAGAGAGAGAGAGAAAGGGGGATGGGGAGATGGAGGGAGGGACGGCATGAGCTGATGACAAGAGATTCCCTCGATGATCTACAGTTACAGTAAGTTCTACATATCTTCTTTGGGGATATCTCTCTCTCTCTCATCAGATCACACCAATGGAACGAGTCCCAAGCAGTGCTGAGAGCAAGGATAGTCTGGGTGGCTGGCAGCCAGAGGCCTAAGAAGGAGGCCCCAAAGCACAGCAAGGCCAAAGCCTGCCCTTCTTCTGGATGCTATGTCCAAACTGTAGTGCTTGGTGAATGTGTGGACAGTATTCCAAGTGGCACACTAATCTAGCTACAGACATGCCCCTGAAATAGGCAACTGAAGTGGCCACACCTCTAGTGAAATGGGCCTTAACAACCCCAGGAAATTCCTTACCATATTTCCTGTAACAAAAAAAAAAAAAATACAGTTGGCCAACCATTTGGACAAGCACCGTTTTGAAACTGGAGCACCCTCTCTGCCAGGGGTGAAAGAAAAAACAACTGAGTCTGGACTTCCTGCAGTCCTGTATACAGGTATGTATAGTATCGAAAATTCTATGCACATCCAAAGTATGGAGCAATGCTTTCCATGGACTGGCATGCTCTGGATAATAAACAGGAAGGTGGCTGGATTAGTAAATAAGAGAACCTGTCTTTGTGGAAAACCAAATAAGCCTGCTCACACATGAGAGCCTGTAACTCAAATTCTTTGAGCAGAAGCAATGGCAACTAAAAATAACTCTTTTCACAACAGAATGAATAGCTTGCAAGACGCAGCTGACTCAAAAGGAGGCAGGGACGGCTTCTCTAAAACAAAATTCAGGTCCCAAGCCTGAACCGGGTAATGGATAGGAGGCTTCAAGTGGAGAATGCCTCTTAGAAAAGTACAGGCCACATCCGGCTGTGCCACCATACAGCCCTCAATGGGCACATCAAAGTCTGATATAGCTGACAGGTGCACTCTAAGGGAGGAGTATTTAAGTCCTGCATCAGACAAGGTCAGGAAATATTCTAAAACCTGGTTCCCCAGACAGGTGAAAGGGTCCAGGCTATGAAAAGCAGCCCAGATAGCAATCCACTTCCATTTCATTGAGTAAGTGGCCTTGGTGGAAGGTTTCTGACAGCCACCAGGACATCAGCCACCTTCTGAGACAGCCCAATCCAAGAAATGGCTAAGTCCTCAGGAGCCATACATGTAGATGGAGGGACTTGAGGTAGACTCAGCAGTCATCAGCGGTTGAAATAGTTGCAATTCAATGCAGTTGCAATTGCACTGGATTGCAGTCATAAAATAGTGGAGTTGAAATCCACTGCAGTTGATGATTCTATGGCCCGTCCAGATTTTTCTGTGGTGCACTGCAGTGTGTGTTCTCTTTTTTCTTTCCTGGGGAGGAAGAGTGCCGGGGGCATGAATATTCAACGGCCCTCACACGCACTCGGCACTAGCCCTACAGCAATAAAATGCACCCCGACTCCTGGGCATGAAGCATCCACCAATCAGGAAAGACAGAAGGAGGAGCCAGGAGCTTGAGTGTGTCTGTGACTGACTGCACGAGGTGGCGGGAGGCGTGCCTAGGTAGAAGTGGAGACTGTCAGTACAGAAGGCATCTGTGTTGGTGTGTGGGCAATGGGGCAAGCAGCTTTTTCTGCAGGGACGAAGTTTGGCGGTTCGGCCTTTAATTTAAGAATAGTTACTGTGTCCACTGTCCCATGTCCAGTGCTCGGAGAAAGGCTAGTGTGTGGCTGTGTAGGTCCTAGTCAGTCCTCCAGCAAAGCCAGACAGCAAGTCAGTGGTCTGGTCATGGTCGGGATCGGGATCAGCCCATGACCCCGTCGGCCGGGCCTGTCAGGTGACTCTCACTCCGTCTCGCTCAGGTCTTCAGAGCTGGCGAGAAGGAGTAGTGGTAGGTGCACTAGTTCCACTGCGCGGAGTACCGGAGTGGGGACATGGGTCTGGGTTGGGGACAGACAGTGTGGGTTGGGAGGAGGGAGCACACAGCACCAAGAAAACACCAGCACCACCACTAAGTAGAGCAGCAGCAGCCTGAGCCATGGAGCCACCCGACAATGATGACCGACATCACCTGACACCTGACCAAACTGGCAACAGGCTACTACAGTGAGCAAGGTACTGTATGGGATAGTGATATAAGCCCCGCCAGGGCTGGGCAGTGGGCAGTAGGAAGGAGGAGGATGGTCTCTCACAAACTACTCTGCCTGTGTGTCTGGCTAGCTTGTCTGGCTGGTTGAGGGCTTGGGGGCTGTGGGGCCGAACTTGAAAAGCCACGGTGATTGATCATCATCGATCTACTGCTGGTGGCTCGGCTGGGCTCTCTCTACTGTGGTGGCATTGTGAGTAAGTCAGACTCCCCACTAGGTTGAGGAGCAGGCCAGGCACAGGTGGCTGGTTGGTGAGTTCCTGGATCCACAGAAAGCCAGAGCATGGAGCACGGTCAGGCGGGTCCAAAGGACAAAATGTTTGTTTGTCACTGTAGGAATCGGACAGATTAAATATTAGAGTTTTCATGGCAAGATGAATAACATTTTACAAGACATATTAGTGTACATGCTGAAAGCCAAAAGAAGTTCAGAAACTGTGTCAGAAAATGTTTTTTTTAACATGCATGAGGTTTTTTTTAGCTTTAAATTTAAACTATGGATACATCTCAGTTCTGGTATACCATACAGGAAGTATTTCCAGGGGTCCTCCCTTAAACTGTTTTTAGTCTCACAGATTCTCGACTACTAGTTAACATATATTAATGCTTAGCTCTGTTTGCAAAAGGTACCTTCTAGTTTCTGTAGGGTGTTTAGAGGCCCCCACCTATACTATATTTTAGACTCTCAGTTCTTTTTCTAAGTAACCAGTATACTGCTGCTGATTTCTCTGTACATGATACTGTTTTACTGCCCTGTTTCAACTTGTTACTAGGCTTACTGTATTTTGTTGTTGTTGTTTTGACTGGTTATTGTGCTTTAATGGGTCCCTACTGTGTGTAGATTTGTTTCACTGCACTTTGTGTTTGCATTTAAAAAGCAGCCAGCTTTCTTAGCTGCTGCTGTTGCCTAATTGCTGCTCCCTCCAACATATGCAATACCTCACCTGCCCCAGAGTTGAGGGCATAAATAATTCCTTTGTTTCTGCCCATTTATGAAGTTATAATGCTGCTAAATCCCAAATGCTAAAAACGGAACTAGTTGAAAAAAATCTGTCATAATGTGTGGTAAGTCAGTCATAATTGGTTTCTCAACTGACTCCAGGGTCTAACTTGAGGTCTGGATAGACCAGAGTTCCCTGGGCCTAAGTCAGCAGGTCCCAGCAGAGGGGCAGGGGAACTGGAGGTTCCACAGTCAATTGTTGCAGTAATGGAAACCAAATCTGCCGAGGAAACAATGGGGCCACCAGAACTAGGGTGGCACTCTCCATCTGTAGCTTGATGAGAACCCTCTGAATCAGAGGGAAGGGAGGTAATGCATAAATAAACCTCCCTTTCCAGAAGAGAGATAACACGTCTTGTGAGAAAAATCCAGGCCTTGGATCTAGCGAGCAGAAACGTGGCAGTTATGTGTTAAGTGGGGACACAAAAAGGTCCAACTCTAGACGGTCCCACCTGTCGAACAGGTCTTCTTCGAACGGGGTCAGCAGCTCCCACTCGTGCACTTTGGACAGTGAACTGCTGAGGCTGTCCACAAAGGCATTTTGGGCACCTGGCACATGGACATCTGACAGTTCTAGAGCGTGATCTAAAGGCCAGTACCAGACCCTCACTGCTTCCTGGCACAGAGGGTAGGAATGGGTTCCTCCTTGCTTGTTGATGTAATAGACCACGATGAGGTTGTCCAACTGCACCAGAAGAGGACCCAGAGAGGGAGAGAGAGATGGTTCTGGAAGGCCTGGAAGACATACAGAACTGCCCTCATTTCTAGGACGCAGTATGTGGAAGTGAGTGTCCCACTGGGACCAGAGGCCCTGGGTGTGATAAGTGCCTAGGTGGACTCCTCATCCCAAACCCCAAAGCATCCCTGGTGAGGATTTGGTGAGGAATGAGAAAGGGGACCCCTTCAAGAGACTGGCCAGGTCCATCCACCAGTGAAGCACTTTGTGCACTGGTGATGAGACAAGGACCAGCTGATCTCGACCATCTGAGCGCCAGATCCCACTGAATCCTGAGGGTCCACTGTGGATCCTCATGTGCAACCTGGCCAGAGGGACCATAACAATGGCTGCACCATGAAGCCTAGAAGCCTGAAGAATGTCCTGACTGGGACATGCTGGCTCTGAGCCACCTCCTGGGTTTGGGCAATAAGGCGGTCCCACCCTCTCTTGAGAGAAAAAAAGCTTGGTTCCTTTGTAGAGTCCAGGACTGCCCCTATGTATTGCAATCTCTGAGAAGGGTCAGCACAGACTTGGGCTGATTGACAGTGATGCCCAATGACTGGAATAACTGCAGGGTGCATTCTAGAGTTAACAATAGGAGCTCCCTGGACTGGGCTTTCAGTAACCAGTCATCCAGATAAGGGAACACAAAGAGGCCTTTGGCTGCTAAGCACTTGGAAAGACCCGTGGCACAGAGAATAAATCAAAGGACAATACCCTAAACTGGTTATGATCCCCATGGAACAGGAAAGAACATTTATGTAAGAACTTACCATAACAGTAGATCTTCGAGGGGATCTCAATCATCAGGTCACACCAAGGAACTTCACTGTCAGTGAAGCAGGATCCACACGGAAGAATTTCCAGCAGTATAACTGGGGCCGCCCACACCGACATCACCTGCCAGCGTCATCAACCCTATAAAGGCATGGGCAGTCCCACTCCCTCCTCAGTTCTTTCCCCCTGTAGATCAATGGAGCAAGCTCCTGCCACGGGGAACCACGGAAAGAGAGAGAGAGACAGAGAGAGAGAGAGAGAGAGAGAGGTGCCCCGGCCAAAATAAAAGGCTGGAGTCACCAGATAGCCAGTCTGAAGAGAGGACCCAGAAAGTGGGAAAGGTGGAAGGGAAGGCTGACCTGATGACTGAGATCCCCTCGAAGATCTACTGTTACAGTAAGTTCTTACGTAACTGCTTTATCTTCTTCAGGGGTATCTCAGTCATCAGATCACACCATAAGAATGAGTTACGAGCACATCAGGACAGTCTGGGAGGCAGGCAAACCGAGGCCTAAGACAGAAGACCCTGAAGAACAGCCCGTCAAAACCTGTATGGGCCCTAGAGGTAATGTCGAGACTGTAGTGCTTGGTGAAAGTATGGACGGTCCTTCAGGTGGCAGCAGTGTAGATGTCAGCTGCTGAGACCCCTTTGAAACAAGCCATAGAAGTAGCCATGCTCCTCGTGGAGTGGCCTTTCACTGCCCCGAACTCCTTGCTATGTTTGTTGTAGCAGAACACAATACAACTGGCCAACCATTTGGACAAACATTGTTTGGAAACTTGACGACTCTCTTCCTTGGGCAAAAGAAACAAAAGGTGCTTTGACTTTCTGCAGTCATTAATTCACAGCAGATAATACTGGAATTCTGCACACATCTGAAGTAAGGAGGGTGCTTCCCTGGATTGGCACACTCTGGAAAATACACAGAGAGGTGAATAGATTGGTTCAAGGTGAACTGAGACTCCACCTTGGGAAGAAACTTAGATTCGTGGTGCAAAGACACCCTGTCTTTGTGAAAAATCAAATACGGCTCCTCACACCAGAGAGCCTGAAGCTCGGAAATCCTTCAAGCAGAAGTCACAGCAACCAAAAACAATGCTTTCCATGAAAAGAAGCGTAGCTCACAAGTCGCGGCTGGCTCAAATGGAGACAGGGTAAATTTTTCCAAAACAAAATTCAAATCTCAAACTGGGACAGGGTTGCAGACTGGGGGCTTCAGATGCAAGATGCCCCTGAGAAAGGTACAGGACACATCTAGTTGAGCTACAGAGCAAGCTCTTGGAAGGCTGGTGTAGCCAAAAGTGCACCTTTGAGGGAGGAATACGGGAGGCCTGAGTCCAAGTGATATCAGATAGTCCAGGATTTGGCTCACTGGACAGGTGAAAGAGTCCAGATGGTGACTCGCTTCCCAGATGGCTAACCTTTCCACTTCATGGTGTATGTAGCCCTTGTGGAGGGCTTCCTAACTGCCACCAGGACATCAGCCATTTTCTGGGAGACCCCAAAATGGGCGATGGCTACATTCTCAGCAGCCAGGCATGCAGACAAAGGGACTTGAGACTCCAATGGACCAGGGTCCCCTGAGCCTGCATCAGCAGATCCCTGCAGAGAGGTAGAGGCACCAGAGGTTCTGCTGCTAACTGCTGCAGTAATGGAAACCATATCTGCCATGGCCAGTAGGGTGCTACCAGGATCATGCTAGCCCTCTCCTTCTGCAGCTTGATTAGTACCCTTTGAATCAGAGGAAATGAAAGGCAGGCATAAAGGAACCTCCCGCTCCAAGAGAGGGACAACACATCTCGCCAGAAAATTCCAGGCCCTGGATCTAGTGAGCAGAAATTGGGCAGTCTGATATTGAGTGGGGACGCAAAAACGTTAAACTCTGGATGACCTGAACTGTTGAACAGGTCTTCTGTGACGGATGACAGAAGCTCCATTCATGCATCCTGGACTGTGTCCAGCTGAGGCTGTCTGCCAGGGTGTTCAGCACACCTGGGACATGGACTGCCAAGAGATCCAGGCCATGGTCCAGCGCCCAGTACCAGACCCTCATGGCTTCCTGCAAGTCCCCACATTTGCTGATACAGTAGACCACACTGAGATTGTCCAACTGAATTAACAACTGATCTGGAGAGAGGTGGCTCTGTTAAGCCTGCATGGCATACAAGACCGCCTCATCTTGAAGACATTTATATGGAGGGATATCTTGATCGGGACCAGGTGCCCTGAGTCTGGAAGGGACCAGGTGCCCCACCCCAGCCCAAGCCGGAGGCATCCGAGTTAGGATCTGCTGAGGGTGGGGAAGAGAAGAGATCAGGAATGGGACCCTCTTACAAGGTTCTGTGGTTCCAACCACCACTGAAAGACTTTGCAGACATGAGAGGAGACCAGCATCAGCTGCTCCAAGTTGTTAGGGCATTAGTCTCACTGTACATGAAGGGTCCACTGGAGCACCTGCATGCACAGTCTGGCCAGGAGGACAGTGGCAATGGCCATGGCCATAAGGTCCAGGAGCCTCAGGTAAACTCTCATGGAGACATAACCACTCTGAGCCACTACCTGAGCCTGTGATATAAGGCATTCCATCCTGTCCAGCTGCAGGAAAGCCTGCCTTGTGCCAAGTCTAGAATCACCCTATGTACTGCAGTCTGAGCCGGGTCAGACGGACTTGGGCAGGCTAACAGTAATGCCCATGGAGTGGAACAACTGGAGGTTCTTTCCAGAGTCCTGAGTAGCTGATCCCTGGATGGGGTCTTGAAGAGCCAGTAATCCAGGTAGGGAAGGCATACAGGCCTTGCTGAAGGGCAGCAGCCACTGCTGCTGAGCATTTTGTAAAATTTGCAGTGCAGAGGATAAGCCAAAGGACAAGATTCTGAACTGATAATGTTAGCCTTGAGAAAGAAACCGGAGGAACCATCTGTGTGGTGGACATACCAAAATATGCAGGTAAGCATCCTGTATATCAAGGAGCACAGCCAGTCACCCTGTTTGAAAAGGGCAACAGACCTGGCAGAGTGACCATCCAAAACTGTTTGTACTGAATGAAGAGGTTTGAGGTCTTTGAGATCTAGGATAGACCTCAGGTCTCTGGTTCTTTTGGTGACCAGGAAAAACTTGGAATAGGACCCTCTGTTCTTCTGTCAACTTGGCACTGGCTCAATCGCCCTTTTCTGCAGAAGTGAGTGTACTTCCTCTTGAAGGACCGCTACGTGGCCTGGAGGGTAGGTGAAGGGTACTGTAGAAGCCTCTGGGGGCTGTTCCAAAAGCTCCACAGTGTGACCCCTCTCTACAATCTGAAGAATCCGAATATCTGAAGTTATGGTACTCCACTGATTGCAATAGAGGGAGAACCGACCTCTGACCACCACCTCTTGGTCGGGAACTGGAAGAGGAGGTGGATCTGGCTGCTGGGGCTCATCCGTTGCCTCTGGATCATTTTGTGGCAGGACCTGAGGAGGAGTGGGTAGGTAAGGCAGAAGTGGTTTTCCTCTTGCCCTGGAGTCTGGAGCCCGCATTGGACTTGTGGAACACCTTATGAAAGGGTGAACTCTGCCTGCTCCTAGGCTGGGTATGTAGAGCGAGTGGACTGATTTGATGATGCTCTGCCAGAGGCCTGCAAATCACTGATCAAGTCCTGGACATCAGGCCCAAAATGTTTTGAGCCACTGAAAGGAGCATTAAGCACCTTTTGCTGGACATCTGCCGTGAAACCAGATACCTTAACCAGGCATGCCTATGAAGGCAAATACCTGTGGTAGCAACCTTGGCAACAGTGTCAGACATATATCATGCAGGACCCTGAGGAGGTATTTACTGATATCCTCAGCGACCTGGAGAGACTTAAGGACTTCCTGTTTCTGGGTACCTTCTGGGAGGACCTGAGCAGCCATCCTGCCCTTCTACCATATGATGTTTTGGTACTTGACCATATGGGACAAGTAATTTGCAATCCTGAGTCCCAGAGTAGAGGAGGCATAAACCCTCTACCCCAGAGGTCAGTCCAACTGGATTTCCTGTCGGAGGATGGAGCCAAGGTGTTTGGACACCTTGGACCTGTCATGTGCCGCTTTGATGACCACTAAATCAGTCTCAGGCTGGGCAGCATAAAGGTCAGGCCCTGGGGCATGATATAGCTTTCTGCCCTCCAAGGCATGGCATGGACCCAGGTGTTCTTGTAGCCACTTGGCTGCCTACACGCACCTGCGGTTCGCCTTCTGCATGCCTGGAAACCACTCTGTGCCTCTCTCAGCCAAGGAGCCTGCTGCCACCAGCCCCTGGAATCAAGCATTCAGGGTTCTTGTAGCCCACTTGCTACCCACTGTGACCAAGGTTCACCTCCTGCACGCCTGGACACCACTCTGTGTCTCTCTCAGTGCCAAGCAGCCTGCTGCCACCAGCCCCCTGCAATCAAGCATTCAGGCATTCTTGTAGCCCACTCAGCTACCTACAGCACTCGCGGTTTGCCTCCTGCATGCATGGACACCACTCTGTGCCTCTCTCAGCGCCAAGGAGCCTGCTGCCACCAGCCCCTGGAATCAAGCATTCAGGAGTTCCCGTAGCCCACTTGGCTACCTACCGTACCTGCAGTTCACCTCCTGCACGCCTGGACACCACTCAGTACCTCTCTCAGTGCCAAGGAGCCTGCTGCCACCAGTCCCCTGGAATCAAGCATTCAGGCGTTCTTGTAGCCCAATTGGCTACCTACCACACCTGCGGTTCATCTCCTGCACGCCTGGACACCACTCTGTGCCTCTCTTGGCGCTAAGGAGCCTGCTGCCACCAGCCCCCTGGAATCAAGCATTCAGGAGTTCTTGTAGCCCACTCTGCTACCTCAACAACCGCAGTTCGCCTCCTGCACGCCTGGACACCACTGTGTGCCTCTCTCAGTGCCAACGAGCCTGCTGCCATCAGCCCCCTGGAATCAAGCATTCAGGTACGGCCTGTACACAACTCCAGCCTCGCTGGCTGCTGCTCCAGCTGCCGAAGTTTTCTAAAACCAGCACCTTTCCCTGGAAAGTTCTCATTGGCTGCTCCTGAGCAGGAGGATTTTGACTGTCTGCCCAACGGACTGGCTTTTTGCTCTCCCGGTACTGGACTCAGCTTACATCTTCCCTCCGATTTTTCACTGTACTTGTACCGGCTGTCTTTTGTATTGTATTTAACCTGCACACCTCAGCTGCTGTGTCTATGTTTATTTTAATGTACAGAATTTAGAGTCAGGATTCAGAGTTTAAGACTTCTTAGCTGAAAGTCTACATAGCATAATGAATTGTATTTTAATCCAGTGCAGCTACCATTTTAATTTCTTTCTTAGCTGCTCCCCCCCCCCAATTGTTTTACAAATCTCAGTTACAGAGCTGGTGCCTATCTGTCTGCTTCTCGACCCACTGTTTGTCCCTCTTTTAGTAAATTGCAGCTCTTTTTTCTCTTTGCTAATCTTAGTTTCATTCCCACCCCTTTGCTGGGCTATGAATCCCTGTTCTGTCCCTTTTCCAACAGGTGTACTTGTAGCCCACTCGGCTACCTACCGCACCCACGGTTCGCCTCCTGCATGCCTGGACACCACTCTGTACCTCTCTCAGTGCCAAGGAGCCTGCTGCCACCAGCCCCCTGGAATCAAGCATTCAGGTACGGCCTGTACACAACTCCAGCCTTGTTGGCTGCTGCTCCGGCTGCCAACCAAATTTTTCGCCCACCCCTCCCCTCCACCCTTAAATACACTTAAGCTCCTCCCTCCCTACCCCATTGGCTACCAGTACTAGTGCTCTGAGCTTAAAGCTTTCTGTCTCCCACCCTTTGTTGATCTCTGTTGATCCTGCTCTCCTCTTAAAAGCATTTTCACTATAAGACACTTTCTCCTTAAAGATATACACCCTGATGATTTCATGTTTTCCAACATGATTACACTACCTCATGTGTCCCCGCCACATCACCACTTCTTATCTCTAGAAGAATGATCTACCATGTTGCCTATATACTATATAACTAACCTACTCGTATCCCTTTCCTGCTAAGTTTTATACATCGAAAACTGTGGTACTTGCTCTTACTAGCACTAATATTATCTGGGGATACTGAACTCAATCCAGGACCTGGAGGTAATGTCTCCCACACTGACACTACCTGGAAGGATGTTAATGGTCTGCGCATTGTTCACCTAAATATCAGGAGCCTTCCCATAACCTAACTGAACTTGAGGCATGGATTACTCAGTATACTCCTGACATTCTCTGCTTGTCTGAAACCTGGCTTAAACCCTCCACCCCTGACTACCTATGTCAGTTACCAAACTATAAAATACCAAGGCAGACAGGTCAACATCCAAGCGTGGTGGTAGCATTGCAATCCTCTATAAATCTCACCTCTTACTAAACCACCACCTCTTTTACCCTCTCTCACTGTGAATCAATTCATGCCACCCCTAAAATTGGTAGCCAGAAACTGCACATAGTATGTGCCTATAACCCTCCAGCCGGTGGCATTACTGGTCTCGAGGAACTCCTTTCCCAGGTTGACCTAGTTATTGGACGCAAAGAGGTCCTTATATTTATTTTATTTAGTTTTTGTTGACCGGGTAAGTGCACTAGACAAATCCTGCCTATTTTCAAGCACGACCTGGGGAAGGGGGATGCGGATGCGGATGAATGCCAACTGACCTTGAACCAGATTAAGCTGTTGGTAGTATTTTTAGTGAATGAGGGAAATTTGGCCAGGACACTGGGGAATTCCCCTACTCTTTTTTGATAAGTGCCATGGGATCTTTAACATCCACCTGAACTACCACCAATCCAGGCAGATGGGACCTCGGTTTAATATCTCATCCGAAAGACAGCACCTCAGAAGTGCAGCACCCCTCTCATGCTGCGCTACAGTGTCAGTACTGGGATATTAACTCAAGTGCCAGACATGGGAACTGAACCCACAGCCCTCTGATCTCCCGGCCTCAGAGGCGAGTGTGCACCACTGAGCCACTGACACTGCATATTGGGGATCTGAACCTCAACTGGACTGGTAAAGCAAGTCAGTCCTTTCACACTTTGGTACAAGGTCATGACTTACACCAACTAATCAAAGATCCAACTAGGGTCATGCCTCCTTCCCGATCCAGCACTGTAATTGACTGGGCCCACACGAACCGTCTTGATTGCACAGTCACCGCAGGTACCCTTGCTGACGCTATAAGTGATCATTCCCCAATTTTCTGTATCTGGAGTGCCGCTAGACAACCATCTCCACCTCCAAAACTTATCACTTTCCATAATCTGGCACAACATTAATCAGACTCAGTTTATGCACAATCTCTCATTAATTGACTGGTCTCCTATCTTTACCGCAACCAATGCTCAGTCTGCCCTTGATTACTTCCTCATGGCATTCAGGAGTCTACAGGACCTCCACGCTCCTCGTGTCACCCGCCGCATATGTGGAACTCAAACTAAGTGGCTCACCAAAGATCTCCTTACACAGTTCCAAGCAAGGGACAAAAGCTGGCAGTGTTTTAAGACCTCTGGTCTTCTGACAGATTGCAGTGACTATAGGGCCAGGAGAAATGCCTGTAAAAGGTACACTCGCTTAGCCAAAAGCTCCTTCTGTAAAGGCTCATTAACAAAAGTTGCAGGTGACTCAAAGAAATTCTGGTCTGCTATTAAAACTCTCCTTGGAGCGAACCATATGACCAATAATAATGACATGCTACTAAATGGTGTGCACTGCAATAACCCAGTGACTATCGCCAACTCCTTCAATAGCCACTTCTCAGACTTATCTAGCTACTCTACCTCTTTCTCCTCCGCCTACCCTACCGTCCCCTCAGTGGATACTGAATCCCAGCTCTGTCACCCATCCTTCCGGTTTCAGTCCATCTCGAAAGCTGAAGTCCTAAAGTCGCATTTTGCCATCTCTGACTCTACCAGCACTGGTGCGATGGCTTGGAGCCCTGTCTCTCAAAGTCGCTACCTTATAGCCTCCTTAACCAAAATCTTTAACCTGTCGCCTGCCACAGTGCTGTTCCTGATATCTGAAGATAGCCAGAATTACTCCCTATTCTTAAAAAAGGTGATCCCAAGGACATGTCTAACTATCGACCCATAGCCATCCTAACTGTGCTAAGTAAAATCCTGGAAAAACTAGTGGCGACCCAGACCATAGCATACCTACTGAAACATAACCTTCTCTCTGATTCCCAGCATGGCTTCCGCAAAGGCCATAGTACTTCTACTGCCCTCCTAAAACGAACAAATGACATCTATGCTGCCACGGATTCAGGTTTCTTGACAGGCGCTATCTTTATTGATCTAACCAAGGCATTTGACCTGGTTAACCATTCCATTCTCCTTACAAAACTCAGCTCCCTTGGTTTCTCTGCTGAGACGGTGGCCTGGTTCAGCTGTTATCTTACTAATAGAAAGCAGGCCGTAGTTTTCAACTCAGCCATGTCTGATCTTACATCCATACATATAGGTGTTCCTCAGGGATCCATACTAGGCCCTTTGCTCTTCACTATTTTCATTAATGACCTTCCATCACAAGCATCTACCTGCTCTTCCCTGCTTTATGCAGATGACCTTGTCATCTACCATAGTCCGAGAGATGTCTCAGACAACTCCCTATCCTCTGACTTCGGAAGTATTCAAACCTGGCTCACTGAGAATAACCTTGTA
The DNA here is from genome assembly GCA_016271365.2 of Neoceratodus forsteri. NCBI lineage: Eukaryota > Metazoa > Chordata > Ceratodontiformes > Ceratodontidae > Neoceratodus > Neoceratodus forsteri. The sequence goes on along the minus strand of CM028129.1, from coordinate 1,009,032,083 downwards.
CTCAATATAAACAAAACGCATTCAATGCTCTTTGGCTCTCCTGTTAGACTAAAAGGGAATAGCAACTCCCTCCTAATATCCTGTGCTGATGGCCTCCCGGTAGCTAACACCAGTATCTTCAAATATCTGGGCGTTTTTCTGGACGAATCCCTGGAATTTGTCTTTCATATTACCGCTACCTGCAAATCTGTCAATCTGCGAAAATTGGGGGCATACCGCACAAGTTATGCCCTCATCACATCAGCTAAGCTTGCTTTGGCACAAGGCCTCCTGCTCCGGCCCCTGGCCTATTGCTTGGCTATCTACCTAGGCACCACTAAGACCTCTCTCTCCATAAGTGGGACACTACCTATTACAACATTTGCCGCTACACCTCGGCCTCACCAAGGTATAAACACCACTGTCAGCTCTATGTTGACCTAAAATGGCCTAGCCCTGCTGCTCACCGACTCCAGTCCAGTCCTACGGCTCTCTCACTGATGGTATAACAAGAACAGGCCTCCCCCAATCCCTCGCCTCCTTGTTACACTCTCAAACCCCCTCGTATGGGCTCCGATCGAATGACCGAGCTCCTCTCTATATCCCTCGACGTAAAACTGCTATGGGTGCACGAGCTTTCTCTTACGCTGCCCCCAAGTATTGGAATTCTATCCCTCAAGCCATACGCTTAGCACCTACCCATGTTGGTTTCAAGAACCTCCACTGTGAATATTTACAAGCATCAAATCCCTGCGCTTTCTTCCAGCCGCCTTAAGTTCTTTATCTCCCCCAGCTCTTATCCTCACTATACTACACTCCACTTTCTACCCTTCCTCCTCCTGTTTCCATCCTCCCCCCATTTGTACCCTCTCACCCTCTGCCCCTATATATCCCCTTCTTCCTCTCTACTCTTTCTAGGTGCATAATCCTAACAACAGCACTTACAGTATGCAGTACTTTACATCCCTGTATTTCTTGCACTCGTTTGCTCTGAATATCCCAGTGTATTGTTTATATTTTGACCTGTTCCAACTATGTACTTCACTGATTCACTAAGTTGATTGTATTTCTGACTCCTTCACTTTGTATTCACCTATGTTAAGTGCTGTGTCACACTGTTGTTGTTAATTATATTCAACTTGTATCCTCCCGGTCGGGTTTGAAAATAGGCATCCTTATGCCTAGTGTATTCACCCGGTTACCAAAAGCAAATAAATAAATAAATGTTGGAGCAGTGCCATGCTGCAGCAGTGGAATTCCTCAAAGCTGGCAAAATGGGAGGAATGACCTTGGAAGAGATTCCAGATCTCCAAAAAGTAGACCAGGTCCCTTTGATGGCATCCTCCTCCTCGGTATGGAAGCTCATGGCAGAAGATAGTTGCTTCATGAAGCTGAAGAAGGTGGGTCTTCCAATGGGGACCTGGGAGTGTGCTTCACAGAGTCCTTGCTCACTGAAGATGCTGTAGACCTGTCTGAGAAAAGAGCCTCCCCTCCTCTTCCTCAGGGAGGATAACATCAGAATGGTATTCTCTTCAACTTTGACCCTCTCTAACCCAGGATCCAATGAATGAGGGACCAACAGCTCCCTAAGGTGCAGCCCGATAGGCCAAACTGGCGCTGACAGCGGAGCGCCTGACTGCACTGCTGATACCAGTCTATGCGTATCTAGCTGGTGCACAAGCAATCGCTGTCAGAGTTGTTAAAATGGTATTACGACGATGGCAGGTGAAGGCTGCATCAAGGCCAATGGGTCATTGGGACAGAGCATGAAGCATCCGTTGGGTCTCAAGAGCCTGATGGCTCTGGCATCTGAGGGCCTGGGAGGCATCAGGCCAGGACAGAGGGGCTGGGGTCAACTACCAAGGGGCTGATGACCTGAATGTCGACAGCCGGCCTCCCTGAGAAGTGGGAGGAGCAGCTGTCAGTATGGGCCTAGTAGGAGCAGAAGCCTGAACAGCAGAGGACGTCGGTTCTGCAGCAGCCGACGGAGTATCCCTGAAAGAGAAGGAAGAAATCATCGGGGAATAAGAGCGCCTCTGGGGAGCGTGGTCCCAGTCACAGTCTTTTTTATGATTTTTCCCCCAAGGACATGTCTCAAGTCTTCCAAGACCTGGCAGCTCGACAAACCCACCGCGACTGGAAGGAGGACCCTGCCTAGAACTGGCTACCTGTTGTTCCATAAGGAATTTCTGAAAAGCCTTTACCGACACCTTAGGGTTGTAAGGCTGAATTTTTGCAGAGCTCATAGGCAGAGACATCGTGGTCAGGCCCAAGATAGCAGATGCAGAGAGTGTGGTCGCTGAAGAAGCAATATTCTTTCTGCAGTGGCAGCGACTAAAACAAGAGAGAGATGGAAGGCGTGACTCTTGATATAAACAAGGTAAAAGAATCCTTTTATTAAAAAGAGATTCTAAAAGCTAAAGAAAAAAACGTAGGCAAAAATGGCACAAACTGCAACAGATCTTCCATGGAGACCCATATGAAAGGAGTCGATGGCGGGAAAGAACAGAGGAGGGAGAAGGGCCGCTCACGTCTTTATAGGGTTGATGACATCAGCAGTTGACATCAGCGTGGGCAGCCCCAGTTGTACTGCTGGAAAATCTTCCATGTGGATCCTGCTTCACCGATGGTGAAGTTCCTACGGTGTGACCCGATGACTGAGATACTCCTGATGAAGATCCACAGGTACCACCTGTGCAGGGCAAACCATGATATGCAGGTAGGCTGCCTTACATATCAAGGGAGCATAGCCAGTCGCCTCTGCTTCAGCAGAAGGAGGAGGCTGTGCAAAGTGACCATGTGGAACTTTGTACTGGATAAAAGGTTCAGCTCCTTGAAGCCTAGAATGGGCCTCAAGTCCCTGTTCTTTGGGAACCAGGAAGAACCTGGAGTAGAACCCTTGTTCCTTGCCACCTGGACACTGGTTCTATTGCCTCATTTGCACAGCAGGATGAGGACCGCCTCCCTTAGCACCTCTGTGTGATCTGGAGGGTACACATGGGGACTGGGTGAAAATCTGAGGCTGCTCTAGAAGCTCTACAGCATGGCCCTGCTTGATTATCTGCAGGATCCAAGCATCTGTTGTGATGGTTCTCCACTGAGACAGATGGCGGGAGAACCAACCTCTGACCACCGCCTGCTGGCTTGAGGAAGGTGGAGGGGGATCTATCAAAGGAGTCAGACAGAGGCTGAACCAGTGGCTGCACCTCTTCCTCTAGACTGATTGGCAGAGAGAACAGAGGTGGAAGAGGGGGTAAGCAAGGCAGAGCTGGCTCTGCGTTCAACTTGATGTTTGGCTCCAGGACCAGATTTATGAAAGACCTTATGAAAGTAGGACCTTAGCTTGCTCCTTGGCTGGGTATGATATAGGAAGTGGACAGACCAAATGGCCCCGCCAGAGGCCTGCAACTCATTGATAATATTACGCATGTCTGATTCAAAATGTTTGCGACCCACAAAAGGGGCATTCAACACCTCTTGTTAGCCATCATTTGCAAAGCCAGAGACCCTAAGCCAGGAGTGCCTCCTGAGGCAAATGCCAGAGGCAGCTGCCCCGGCTGCAATATCAGCCATAACATAGGTGGCTCTGAGGAGATGCTTACTGACATCTTCCAAGCCTTGGAGCACCTGTTTCTGGGAACCCACCGGGGCTCAGTGGCTACCTTGCCCTTCCTCCATATTCTGATACTTAATAATATGGGTCAAATAAAGTACAGTTACATAAGAACTTACCACAACAGTAGATCTTCCAGAGAGGCTCTTGCAGTAGGTAATTACATATAGGACTGATGCTGGCAGGCGTCACGACCCCACGGAAAAATTTCTAGCTAGCAGTCTCTGGCAGGGGACTGCCCCCATGTCAGGTGACAGACATCAAGCGACGTCAATATAAAGGGGTGGCTCCCCCACGCCCGCCTTCCAGTTCTTTCCCGCCAAAGGCCAAAAGACGAGACGAGAGAGAAGCGGATATTTCCCATCCTGGAAAAGGAGCTGAAAAACCTTAGAGGGATGGAGGGCGGGAAGGTATTACCTACTGCAAGAGCCTCTCTCTAAGATCTACTATTAAGGTAAGTTCTTACGTAACTGTACTATCTTACTTCGAAAGGGCTCTTGCAGTAAGTAATTATATATAGGACTAAGTCCCAAGCAGTCTGGAATAAGGAGAAGCAACGGGAGGAGGAAAGCTACTCAGAAGTAGACCCTCAGGCTGTAAAGGCCTTAGAAAGGAGGTCTGCACAACAGCCAACCCAAGCCTCCTCTCGGCGAGAGGCAATGTCCAAACTGTAATGTTTCAGAAGGTATGGACAGAAGTCCAAGTGGCTGCGCAAATGTCAGCCGACAAGGATACATTCTTGAAACAGTCCGAGAGGCAGCGACCCCTCTGGTGGAGTGGCCTCTGACTTGACCTGGCAGGGTCTTGTTGTACTTGTCATAACAGAAAGTCATACAATGAGCCAACCATTTCGATAGGCATTGCTTAGAAACAGCATTGCCTCAAAAGACATGAACAGTTGATCAGTCTTTTCGAGATCCTTCGTCTGTTGGTGTAGTATCTCAGAATTCGGTGAACATCCAAAGTATGCAGGAGGTAATCTCCATGATTAGAGCGCTGTGAAAAGAAGGCAGGCAACTCTATGGACTGATTCAGCGTAGATTCCGCTACCACATTAGAAGAAACTTAGGGTTGGTACGCAGAGCCACACGTTCCTTGTGAAAAATCAAATATGGGATTTTGCACATCAGTGCCTGGTGCTTCTTCAAGCAGAAGTAATGGCCATGAGGAAGAGAGTCTTCCAAGAAAGGAACTTTAGGTCTGCTGAGGCTGCCAGCTCGAAAGGGGGCAGAGTAAGCTTCTCCAGAATAAATTTCAGACCCCAAGGAGGGGCAGAAACCCGGATAGGGGGTCGCAAGTGGAGGACCCCTCTAACAATCTCTACGTACTCTTCCAGTCCGGATTCTGAAAAGACATAGTACTGTGACAGTGTTGATTCGAAAGCAATGACTTCCTAATAGCGAGAGATCGAAGATCATGTTCCATTCTGGTCCTTCTTGATCTCTCTGCAGCATTTGATACTGTAGACCATGGTGTGCTACTGAACGCTTGGGGTTCTATCTGCTGTGGACTGTCTGGTACAGTCCTCAGTTGGTTTCGATCTTATCCGAGGTAGGACGCAGAGAGTGGTGTCTGAGATTTTTTCCTCAGCATCAGTCTCCCTATCCTGTGGGTACCGTAGGGTTCCATTTTGGCACCCATGTTGTTTGGTATATATGTTGCCTTTAGGAGCGATTATTAGGCAGTATGGTCTGAGTTTTCAATGCTATGCAGATGATACTCAGCTATACATGTCCTTTGCGCCCGGTCATGATACTGCCTTGTCGGTTTTTAATAACTGTCTTGCTGAAATCCAGGACTGGATGAATGTGAGTTGGCTGAGGTTGAATCCTGTTAAAACTGAGGTGTTGGTTGTGGGCCAGGATCGCCGGGAGGCAGGTTTATTGGTTGGATCACCCTCGGGTTTATGGCTCGGGGATACTCCGCTAAATACCTCAGACCGGGTGCAGAATCTGGGCGTTGTATTTGACGACCGCTTGACATTTAAATTCCAGGTGTCAGCGGTTGTCAAAACCTCTTTTTACCATCTGAGGAACATCGCCCGGGTGAAACACCTGGTTCCCCACGGCGATCTGCCAACTTTGGTTCACGCTCGCTACTCCGCGCTTGAATATTGCAACCGCCTACCTAGGGCTTCCTGGGGTTGAGATTCGCTGCCTGCAGCTAGTGCAGAATGCGGCAGCCAGGCTGTTGACTGGCTCTTCCAGGGCTAGTTATATAACGCCAGTACCCGTTGTTCGTACTGGTTGCCAAAGCTTCATTGGCTAATCACCTTAAGGTCGGTTTGCTGACCCATAAGGCCCTACATGATCAGGGACCGTTTACCTGAAAGATCTCATTCATCCCTATTGTCCCCCCGCCTTCTCCGATCCACTGATTTAGGGATTGCTAGAGATTCCCCAGGGTTCATTTAAAACCTCAGGAGCTAGATCTTTTAGTTTTATGGCTCCAACCCTGTGGAATTCTTCACTGCTCAGGTGCAGGAAAGCCCTACTGTCCATAGTTTTAAAGAATCTTTGAAGACTCACCTTTTAAGAAAGCATACAATGATTTTAAATTGGTGTTTGTTGTACTTGTAATTGTTTGTTTAGTATTGTATTTTATTGAAATTGTTTTATCTAGTATTGTACAGGCGCCTTGGTTTTAGAAAGGCGCCTTAAACAAATAAATAAAGATTGAGATTGAGATTGAAGAAAGGTCTTAGAGACCTCTAGTTGAGCAAACGTCCTGTCTGCAAAGGGGACATGGTAGGCCGAGATGGCCACCATGTGAATCTTTAAGGAGGAGGAGTGGCTGAGACCCAGATCGAAGAGGTGTCGCAGGTAGTCCAGAAGCCGCCCAACAGAGCATGAGAAGGGCTCGAATCTTTGGAGGCGGCCCAAACAGTGAACCATTTCCATTCCATGGCATAAGTAGACCTGGTCGAGGGTTTCCTAGCCTCCACCAGAATATCAGCTACCCGGGTGGGGAGGGGGGACCCCGAATCGGGCTTGAGCTACGTCTGCAGGAGCCATGCGTGCAACTGAAGGGACTTGAGGCCTGAATGGACCAAGGTCCCCTGATCCTGGGTCAGCAAAAGTTGCGATAGAGGAAGAGGAAGAGGAAGTTCCTCCGAGTACTGTTGCAGAAGAGAGAACCAAAGTTGCCTGGGCCAGAAAGGAGCGATCAGAATCATTCGAGCTCCTTCTGATCTGAGTTTCTGTAAGACTCGGAATCAATGGGATCAGGAGGAAAGCATAGACTAATCTGCTCTTCCAGTCTAGAGACAGAGCGCTCTCAAAAATGCCGCGGCCCTGGAACAAGTGAGCAGAAGTCTGGAAGTTTTATGCTTTGAGGGGATGCTAACAGGTCTACCTGTGGTGTTTCCCAATGTAGGAAGATATTGTCATGCACCCCTGATCCAGTTCCCACTCGTGAGCTTGAGCAGACGACCGACTGAGTCTGTCTGCCAAGGTGGTCTCGACCCCCGGGATGTGAATGGTCATGAGGTGAAGGCTATGCTGCACTGCCCAATCCCAAACTCGCATCGCTTCCCTGCAAAGAGGGTAGGAATGAGTTCCTCCCTGTTTGTTGATGTACCAGACCACACACATATTGTCCATCTGTACAGCCAAGTGACCGGGAAGCAGATGCAGATGCAGACCCTAAAGAGCGCACAGCACTGCCCAAAGCTCAACGAGCTTAGACCAGGAGCCCTGTGTCCTGTGAGGCCCGAGATGGGCTCCCAACCCTCCCCCGAGGCATCTGTAGTCAGCGTCTCAGAGGGGGGAGAGAGACAGAAGGGAACTCCCCGGCAAAAGTTCTCCTGAACCATCCACCCCTGCAACTCCCGAGCTATAGGAGTGGAGACCAGAACGAGTTGATCTAGGTCGTCCACCAATTGACCCACTGAGACCGAAGCGTCCACTGAAAAATTCTCATGCAGAGCCGAGCGTGAGGGACTGTCGAAGCACAGCTGCCATGAGCCCGAGGAGGTGAAGGACTGACCTGGCACTGACCTGCCTGTGGCTGGACAACAGGCTGACCTGGGCCTGGAGTGCTAGCCTGTCCAATGGCAGAAAGGCCATGCCCGAGGTCGTCCAGGATTGCCCCAATAAACTGAAGCCTCTGGGATGGGAATAAGTGGGACTTGGAGTGGTTGATGGTAATACCCAGGTAGGTGAAAACCTGCCGGTAAGGGAAAGGGAATGCAAGAGTTCCTCCTGGATGGGGCCGCCAAGAGCCAACTGTCCAGAATCGGAAAACCTGCACCCCCGGTACGCAGGTAGGCCAGTTACCACCAAAGGCATCTTGTGAACATCTAGGGCACTGAGGAGACAAATGGAGGGCCTTGAACTGGTAGTGGCCCTGGGAATACAAATGGTGGCGTTTATGGGGGATAGGATATGGTGGCATCCTGTATCCAGAGGTGCAGCCACTGTTGCCAGAAGAAGGGCAGGGACTTAGAGAGAGTGTCCTGAATCTCTTGTGGTTTCACTGGAAAGTTCAGGAGTTGGGGTAGAGAATCGGCCTTGTGTCTCCTGACTTCTTCAGGACCAGGAAGAAATGAGAATAGTCGGTTCGGCAGGCCTGAAGAGGGATGGGGACGGGCTCTCATTGCCCTTCAAAAGAAGTGCGGAGATTTCTTCCCAAACCAGGAGAAGATGCTCCTGAGAGTACAAACGACCTTGGTGGGGCTTGAGGAGGTTCTCTGAAGAAACTCTATTGAGTGTCCTTCTGCGATCAGCTGGAGCACCCAGGTGTCTGAAGTTAGCCTCTCCCAACCCGGAAGATGGAGGGAGAATCTCCCTCCTACCGGTTCCTCTGGAGACCCCAGAGGCTGTGGGAGAGGAAAGGAGTCAGGTGGTGTGAGGCAGCGTTGCGGCTGAAGCCCCTGCTGCTTGTTTGGGCGGGGGGGGGCTTGACAGTCAGAGGGGCCCGGCGTTTACTGGCCTGCTTCCCCTGAGGTTTTGCTTTTTGCTGATTCCGTCTGCGAAAGGGACGATGCTGCACCTGAGGGGGTTTGTACATGGAGTCCACAGACTTCAGTGCAGTTCCCTTCTCCTGCAGATTGATAATTTCCTTGACATCACCACCAAACAGCATCGAACCCCGGAAGGGCGCGTTCTGGATAGCAGACTGCACTTCCAGGACCAACTCTGACACATGGAGTCAGGCATGTTACCGTAAACCCATGGCGAAAGCCAAGCTTCTACCAGTAGCGTCCACTGCATCGTACATGGCATGAAGAATGTGCCGACTGCGGGTGGCGGTGCTGAATTTGAGGCAGTGCTGGCGCTTCTCCACCTGATGATCCAGGCCCAGACAGAAGAGGCACTGGGGAATGGCTGTCCTTGTGTGGGGAGTTGGGCACCACACAAGTGCACTTGTTCTTGTGCTCGGGAGGAGGGTGGAGGATGACGCCACCACCGAAAATCAAACAAATTTGTCGAATGAATGAGTAAAGAGCGGTAAAACTACCGACGGATAGAGCTGACTAGCTTGAACTTTACCACGAGGGCGCTTGACACGAGCTAACGGGCGGGAAAGAACTGGAAGGCGGCATGGGGACTGCCCCTTTACTTTGACATCGCTTGATGTCAGTCACCTGATGTAGGCGCGGTCCCCCGCCAGAGACTGCTAGCTAGAAATATTTCGGTTGGGTCCTGATGCCTGCTGGCATCAGTCCTATATGTAATTACCTACTGCAAGAGCCCTCTCGAAGTAAGATCTCCCAATCCGAAAGATGAGGGTGGCAGAGGCAAAAGTCCTCTTGCCCCAGAGGTCCAATCTCCTTGACTCATGGTCAGGAGGCAAGGAACTAAGGTGCTTAGGGGCCTTAGTTCTGTCATGAGCAGCCTTAATAATCAGTGTGTTGGTCTCAGGCTTGGCTGCATAGAAGGGCAACCCCTAAGATGCCCGATAGGGCTTGTCAGCCTTCCTGGGCATGGCTAGTACCATGTTGGGCCTGCGCCTGGCCACTGTGGCAGCAGCACTCAGAGCTGTCAGCAGAGGAGGAAGTACCTTAGGTGGAGGCTCTGTGACTTCCAGGAAATCCACCAGTTTCCTCCTACTTTCATCCCCCTCTTCAATTTGAAAACCTATGGTGGAGGCGAGCTGCTTCATAATGTTGAAAAAGGAGGGGTCCTCTGGAGAGGACGTGGGAGTATGCTTAACAGACTCCTCACTCCTGGAGGAGACAGTGAACTAGAGAATTCCACAGCAATGTCTTCCTCTTCATCCTCTTCCTCAGGGAGGCACTTGCTTCCCAAACTTCTAAAGGGAACAGTAAGGTTTTCTATAATTACATACATTCTTTGAAAAAGCCTAGATATAGGGTCAAGCACACTTACCATAGACAAAGAAATTGTTCAACTCCCCAAGGATATGGCAAACATGCTGAATGAACATTTCTGCAAGGACTTTATTAAAAATAATTCTATGCCGGGGTCTGTAGATATCTCACCCACGTCAGATATTACTTTCAGTGTTGATGAAATTAATACTAAATTTAACAATTTAAAATCTGGTTCCTCACCTTGCCTTGCCTTGATGGAATAACAGGTAACATGATTAAAATCATTAAAAAATATCTTGCTTTTCCCCTTAAACTTATCTTCGACAGTAGTATGAAGAATGGGCAGATATACCCAATGACTGGAAAAGGGCTAATGTGATGCCTCTGTTTAAAAAGGGAGATAAGGGGGATATGGACAACTACAGGCCCACAAGCCTTACTCCAGTGTTGGGAAAAATTATGGAAGATATTATTAAAGACAGGTTAATGTCTGACCTTGGTAATTTTGACAGAAATCAGCGTGGATTTTAAAAGGGCCGATCACGTGCTACAAATTTACTCTGTTTCTACGAACCAGTTACTCTTAGCCTTGATAATAAGATCTCTTACGGCACAGTGTTTTTGGATTTTAAAAAGGCTTTTGACTGGCCCTCGCTGGGCTTTTGTTAAAAAAATTAGATGCCCTAAATGTCCTTCCTAGATATGTGTCTTGGATAAAAAATTCACTGTCTCACCATGAATGTGTAATTATTGATGGTTATATTTCTGACTGAAGATCTGTATTTAGCGGAGTCTCACAAGGCTCCGTATTAGCCCCTTTAGTATTTCAGATTTTTATAGTTTACTTATCATCTAACTTGGACAGCAGGGTTATACAGTACGCTGATGATTGTAAAATTGGTGGCCCCTGTAGCAAATTGGAGGAAATTCATCTGATAACAGAAGGATTTGGACAAGTTTCCCAATGGGCTAAAAACTGGAGGGATACATTTTAATATCAATAAATGCAATGTAATGCATTTTGGCTCAAAAACCAAAAAAAATATTATTTCTTAAATGGCAAACTACTAAACAAATCGCAATATGAGAAGGATTTAGAAGTTGTAATATTGAATGATTTCATCTTCGACAAACAAATAACTGAACTTCTCAACAAAGCAAACAAATTCCGGTGAGCTATTAGATGCAATATTAAATCTAGGGACCAAGTAGTTCTTCTCCCTCTATGCAGGGCTTATATACGTCCACTTTTTGATTTCTCCTAGCAACTCTGGTGTTCATACAAGAAGGGTGACATTGCACACTTACAGAAGATCTGGAGAAAAATCACTAAATACGTGCAGGGTACTTGGGGAGCCAAGTTATGAGGAGAGGCTTGAAAAATTTGGTCTCATGTCATTAGAAACTAGGAGGTTGTGAGGCAACCTTAAGCTCACATGGGACGTGCTAAATGACCAATACCTTATGTCTGAGATGGGTTTAGATTTCAAACAAGTAGTTGTGAACTCTAGGGGACACCCATTACATTTTGTGCATGACAGCTTTATTTTCAATAAACGGGCATATTTCTTTCCCAAAGGATTATTAAGCTCTGGAATTCCTTACCAACTGCAGTGGTTGTCAGTGATTCCAAGATGTCCTGTAAGAACAGATTGGACAGTCTTCCACTTTCAAATCATTCACTTTGCTACTACGGGTAAAGGAACCTTCAATGGGCACTTCCTTTTGCTCCTATTTCCTTCCTTAGTGATATTTAGGATGGTGTTCCTCTTTGACATCCTCCTGCTCTGAAGCAGGAGATGATGAACGCAGTACCGATGGCTCTCTGGAGGGCGTAGGGCGAGAGGGTCGAACTGGAGCCAACACCAATGCAGCACCCAATGGTGCAGGCGATGATGGCCTGGGCTATGGAACTAGCTGTTGAATGAGAGATGTGGTAATAGAGGTAAGTACAGAATTGAGATCGATAACAGGGATAGGAATCTTTGTCAACATAGGCATCAACAGAGGGGATGCGTAACCCTTGTCCGTCAATGACCCAGTGACTGCAGTGGTAACAGCTGAGCCCGGCACCTGTGGACCTCGAGGCTCAAGAGGTCTCGACGGTGGGGTGGGGGCCAACAGCCCCTCCGCAGCCCTATGATGACTGGGAGATGAATACACCATGGGGGACCTGGTCAGAGCAGAGGCCTGCATGGGGTGAAGTGTCAACAGGACAACCCCAGGGAAGAAGAAGAACCCAGCAGGAGCGGATTGCTGAAAGGGGATAGTCCTTAGGCCACTCCTTGTCCTGTTGAGAATGTTCCCGAGGATCTGCCATGGGCCTTGGTGGCTAGAGAGCTCAACAAAGACGCTGGCGACTAGGTGCAGCTCAGAAAAGCCCTGCTCTCCGCTGGCTGCCTATTCCTCCATGAGGAACTTCTGCAGGGCTTTCTTGCATCGGCGCCAGGTAGTGAGAACTGAACTTCAAGTACCTAAAACGCTGGTGAGGATGTTGTGGCTTGGCTCAAGATAGCAGACATAGAGATCTTGTTCAGCAGAAGAGGAGATCCTCTTTCCAAAGTGACAGTGATGGAAAAGGGACGATAGGAGTAGTTCTCCACAAATAAGGACAAAAGAATCACTTTAAAATACAGTGATTCAAAGGTAAAGTAAAAGAAAATACTGAAAGTAAAATGGCAATCAACATCAGTGACGAGGCTTCCATGGAGTCCGCTCTGTGAATGGTCGACGGCTGGAAAGAACTGAGGAGGGAGCGGGCCGCGCTCTTTTATAAGGGTGTGTGACGTCAGAGCCTTATATCCGTGTGGGTGGCCCCTAATAGACTGCTGCAGAAAAAAGCTTCCATAGGATCATGATGCCTGATGGTGAAGTTCCATAGGTGCGACCTGATGAAAGATATCCTCGAAGATCTTTTTTTTTCCAAAGCCCCTCTGCCCACTACCTCTGGGAACCAGAGAATGAGAGAGAGAGAGACTGAATCAACCACTGATGAAGCAGGAGGTGCTGAGGGCTGTAAAAGATCGGGAGGAGGGGCTCTCCTGGACTAGATGGGCTGTCCATTGATTTCTTTAAGGTGTTTATTCATGAGCTGGGTAAACTGGATGAACCCCTTTGTAACATATCAGTGAGAGTTTGGAGACAGGTGTGTTGCTCCCCTCCACATGGTCTGCAACCATCACAGTACTGCCTAAGCCAGGAAAGGACCACTCTTTGTGTGCATCCTACCACCCCACATCTCTACTCACAGCAGATTATAAAATCATAGCCGAAGTTATAGCTGCACGGTTGGACCCTGTCCTTTAGGACCTCTTCCACTAGGATCAAGCTGAATTCATAAAGGGCAGTCAGGGCAAAGTCAATGCCTGCAGGACCCTTAACATTATCCACAAATGGTCCAAAACTGCAGTGGGTCATGGGGCAGTGGTGCTGAACTCTGGATGCAGCAAAGGCTTTCGACTGTGTGGAGTGGAGATACATGTATGAAATCTTGCAGCATTTTCAGCTAGGCATGCAATTTATTAGGTGGGTAAGAACCCTATATCATGCCTCGAAGCCCAAATTCTGAGTAATGGGGGCCTGGCTCCTTCTTTCTGCTTGTCTAGAGGTACAAGGCAGGGGTACCCCTCTCCCTCTATTGTAAGTATGGGCTATGGAACCCCTGGCTGCAGCAGTTCGTGCCTATAGAGATACATTAGGCTTCCAAGTGAGGAAAGAGTCAGAGCACAAGCTCTCTTTCGCATATACATCTTTGTATATCTGCATGATCCCTCCACAGGCCTGTCTGCCCTACACCAACTGTTAAAGGAGTATGCCACTATCTCTGGCCATAAGGTTAACTGGAGTAAGCGAGTTACTGCACATGGGCAAACTGGGACAGGATGAGCTGAACACCAACTCACTGGGCTTGACTGTCACAGACAGCATGAAATACTTAGGGGACCAGTTGACACGTTCTGCATCTGCATTATATAAGAGTAACTAAGTACCCTGCTGTCTCCCTAAAAAAAAAATGCCAGATGGCAGTCGCTTCCTCTGACAGTACCAGGAAGGCTATATGTTATATAAAATAGATTATTTACCTGTAACTGTACCTTTAGGAGTGATACATAGTTCACATCCAAACACAGGTGTTTCCACTGTAAGTGCCGATTTGTTGAACGCCTTCAAGCTAAGCTTCTCCTACCACCCGGCAGTATGTCCTCCGGCTCCACCCATGACATCAGATCTTGCATGATGGAAGCAGGGATCCTGTGTGCCACTTGCCAGGGAGACTGTGTGGATAGTGTGTTTGTGCACTGTATAACACTTCTAGAACTATGTTACTGGTGAGTAACCTATTTTTCTAGGGGTATGGATATGGTTCACTATTCACACACTGGCAGACTTCCAGCAGCTCTCCAGGAGGAGGGGGCAAAGCACACACCCCTACCTGGTGAACACAGACTGGAGAACAGAGTTCCCAAATGCAGCATCTCAACAAGACTCTAGATTGATGCCGTAATGGGAGAGGAGGGTGTGTGCTGACTTCCAGGTGGCAATATTGCAGATCTCCTGGATAGGAATGTCCATGGAAGTGACCACTGAAGCAATGGTATGTCTGGTGGAAAGAACCCTATGCCCTACCGAAGACTCCCTATCAGCCAACCTATAGCAGAGGTCAATACAGGACATAATCCATCTGCCAGTCATCTGCTTTGTTGACAGTCTGCCAGAGGCAGCATCCGTGTATGTGACAAACGGGTGGCAAGCCTCACCTCCAACTCCAGCCATGCCCTCCACATAGTAAGACAGCACCATACTCAAACCCAGAGAATGGAGCCTGCAGTTGGCCTCCGTAGATGGATTGTTAAAATATACTGGAAAGTTCATCACCTCATTAAGGTGGAATTCCAATACACTATTCTGAAGGAACTTCGGATGGGGACAAAGGACAACCTTGTCCCTGTGGGAGACCAGATATGGAGAATCCATCCAGAGTACATGAAGCTCACTGATCCTTCTGGCTGCCATGACAGCCACCATGAAGGCCATCTTCCATGACAGGTGTGTCATCGTACATCTGTGCACAGCCTCAAATGGTTTGTCCATAAGCAAAACAAGCACAAGAAATAGGTCCCACGGTGGTGGTGGTTCATGTACTGGAGGAGAAAGGTGGTACAGGCACTTGAAAAAGCACCCAACCACCTTTTCCTGGTCACCGACATACCAGCCCACATCTGATATGTACAGATAGTTGCCAGGTGTACCCTAAGGGTCGCTGCTCGTAGCCTCCTGGGAGAGGGACCAGAAATACCGGGATACTAACCACAGGGCAGATAAGGTGATCACGCCCTGCAGACACCAAATGTAAAACTGTAGTGCACCAGAGATGGGGGCCCCACAGAAACAAGCCAGCAACACCCAGGCATAGATAGAAGCCAATAGGTACTCCGAGGCCCTTCAGGGCCTATTAGAGATGGGTAGAGGGCAACCAAGTGTTCGGTTTTGGCATTCTACCCACTGTAGTCACCTCAGCAGTTGCCCAGTTTAGCCAGCACATTCTCCAATAGCATCTCAGTTCATCCCAGTATCCCCAGTATGGTGCCCAGTGAGGTGGCTCCTACAGACCCCTAGCGAGCAGGATAATTTCGCTGGGAGGGAAGATGGCACAGTAATGAGGGCCCTCACATACACAGTAAACTGCTGTCTGCTCAATTTAACTCTTTCTCTCTCTCTCTCTTTCTCTTCTTTCGCCAGCAGTTTCCCACCCCAGAGTATGGCACAAGCCAGTGCCAGCATTCTGAATGTCCACCTTGTGCTGCAACGCTGGTTACCCCCATGTTTCTAGGGACTCTGAGTCCCAAATCTTGGGGCACTTTAAAAGGACCAGTGCTGTGGGAATGAAGGAGAACCATGAAGGTTGGAGCAATGGTCAAGTGTATGACAGCTTAGTTTCAATGCAAAGAAGTGCAAAGTAATGCACCTGGGAAACAAAAACCCAGGGGAAGGGTACTAACAACAACAAAAGTGGAATGAGACCTGGGGATACTCATATCAGATGACCTTAAGGTAGGCAAGCAATGTGAGAAGGCAGTAAGGAGGGCTGCGGGGATTCTAGGATGCATAGGGAGTCTCATCACCAGTAGAAAGCAGGAAGTTGTTATCCCTCTTTATAGACAACTGTCGAGACGCTATCTGGAGTACTGCGTGAAGTTCTGAAGACCCCATCTCCGCAAGGACATACACAGGATGGAGGCAGTATAGAGAAGAGTAACCAAAATGGTGCAGGGTCTGCACCACAAGCCATATGCAGAGATACCAAGAGAGATTAATATGCATACCCCTTGAGGAAAGGAGGGATATGGGGACATAACAGACACTTTCTAGTACCTCAAGGGAATCAACAAAGTCCAAGAGGGTAGCATATTTCAGAAAAGGATGTGCAAGAACAAGGGGCACAATTTGAAAATAGAGGGAGGATGGCTCAGGGACAACGTGAGAAAGTATTTTTTCATGAAGAGGGTGGTGGATGAATGAAATAGCCTTCCTGAGGAGGTTGTGGGATCCAAAACAGTGAGGGAATTCAAGAATGCATGGGACCAACATAAGGCAATTATACTGGGGGGTAGGAGGAGGTAGGCTGCCAGTTATATAGAATCTGCAGCTTATCCAATAGGTAGGGAAATGGGCAGACTAGGTGGGCCAAGCGGTCCTTTTCTGCTGACAAAGTCTATGTTTCTCTGAAGCGCAGTAAGGAACCATCTGAAGTGACTGCTGGTCAGTCTTGTGAGTGGTCTCAAGTGCTGAAGGACAGTTGGGCCTGACCAAGTGGGGTCTGCAGGAAGAGCAGACACAGAACAACTGGATCTAGGAAAAAGAAAAGTGCCTTCCAGTCTCTGCGGACCTCCTTCCCACGAGTTAACAGCTTTGCTTTTTTTTCTTTTTGAGTCCGCAGCAGTGGTGGGTCAGTGCCCCCAAAAGCAGTGGCAGAGTTGGTGATCCTCCACGGTAAGCAGTCCAGTTGAAGCAGCATCTAGGAGTCAGCGGACATGCGGTGTGGGCTCTGAATAGTCACGTTCGTTATTTTATTTCAAAAGTGAAAGTGGTCCCTCGTTGGCTGCTTCAGCAGGCTGCGGTGGTGAGCAGTGACGAAAGTGAGAAGGAGCGGCACCAGAACGAGGCTGCAGCGGTGACGTGTCACAGCATCAGGCGGAGCAAGGAGATCCTGTCTCCAGCCTCGCCCACATCCAGCTTCTCCAGCTACCTCCCTCAGACAAAGCTTCATACTAAGGTTCAAATTAAGGTATAAGGAGCTGAGAAGACAGTCGGGCCATTAGCACTCCTATTGATTCATCCGTAAGACGACACATTGTTTCCTTCTAATATATAGCTGCCTAATCTGTTTTTGAATTGTTTATTCTTGCTAGTTATAATCTCCATGGGAAGTTTATTCCATGGACTGACATCTCTCTGAGTGTAAAAGGCTTTCCTCTTATTTGTGTTAAATATATTGGGTCTCAGTTGTTAAGGGTGCCCAGTAGTTCTCTTTTGGTCATTTATGAATTCCAAATTTAATTAATTTATCAGAAAATCATCATGTGCAATATCACAGCACAAAAGTAAGACCCCTCATACTCTTCTGGTTTCTAGTGACATTAGGTTAAGGTTATGTAAGCATTCACTGCAGGGCACACTTTTTTATGTTATATAATAACTTTGTTGCCTGTCTTTGAACTCTTTCATTGTGTCAGTAATCCCTCTGGTTATGGGCTCCCATTGCCCAGTACTGGTCTAATATATGACCTATACAACGGCATAATCACCTGTTCACTTCAATTTCTAAAATTTCTTTTTATTGTCCATAGTAATCCCTTAGCTTTGGCTATCTGCTTTTCACAATGTGATTTGCAAGTTAGGTCTTTATTACTATCCCCAAGTCTCTCTCTCTTCCAGAGTTTCTCTCAGGGGGTTCCTTCCAGGAAGTATGTAGCTTTTCTGCATCGTTTCCCCGGGTGCATAACACAACACTTATCCCTATTAAAACTCTTTACCCATTTTCTAGCCCATTCGAGTATTTCAGTTAAGTCGTTTTGTAATTTAGCTTTGTCTTCCTCTGAGTTTACAATATTTACGAGTTTTGTGTCATCGGCGTATTTGTTAGCCCAACTAGTCATGAGTCTACCCATGTCTGCTATAAATATTTGGAACATAAAGGCCCCAACACCGAGCCCTGAGGTCACCTCCCTTGGATTCGAGAAATAACCATTTATACACAGCCACATTCGTATCCACTTTATGATTCTATGGTCTAATTGTAAGTTTATGAGTTTCTGAATTAGCACCCTGTGAAGCACTGTATTGAAGATCTTCGAGAAATTCAAATATATGCAGTCCACAGCTTGGCCCATATCCAGTGCCGCTGATATTTTCATAGAAGCAGAAGATATTAGTTGTACATGATCTGCCTGTCGTAAACATGCTGCTCCCAATCTCGTGTTTCCTGCCTCATTAGGATTGTCCCAGGAACTGATGTCAGACTGACAGGTCTGTAGTTTGCACAGTTAGCCATACATCCCTTTTTTATGCACTAGCACCACTAGTAGTTAGACAATCTGATGGGACTTTATTTTGTATTGATGATTGCTACAGTGTTTTTAGGGGCTTAGATACACCTGGAGCTAATAGCTTTAACAGTATGGGGGATATATTATCTGGCCCTGCTGAATGTGTATGTTTAAGTAGATTTATTTTGTGTAACCCCTAGGTGGCGCCACCCTATGGGCTACTCCCCCTGCCCGAGTGACTATGCACAGGTTGAGGGGTCTGAGTTCAGTGAACAGGTGCCTCCACCTGGAGGAATGGTATTAGGGTAGCATAGCTGCTTTTGGTATAGCCCTCCGGGATGCTATAACCACCCACCAACCCTTCTAGTGGCCTAAATAATAAAACATTCACATACACCAAATAACAGTAATAATATTCTCACACTCCTTACACTTACCACCAGGGCTGAATACTCTGCAACTGCCCTGGAGACCCCCTGGAAAATAAAGCCAGTGATGCAACAACACAATAGTAAGGCTGTAACCCAACCAATAAGATACACTCTAGCCAGGTTAAACATGAAAACCAACAATCTGGTTTATTTAGGAGGAGTGAACAAGGGTGGGGCGTAAATCTAGCAAATGATTGACACTTCTGATTGAATTCAAATAGATTCAGCATGTACTGTAAGTCCCCCTGACACTGTCCCACAACCCTGGGTACCCAGTATGTTAAACAGGCTAGCCTGGAGCGCTGCCCAGGGGTAGGCCAAAGGGCTCTCGGGGATGTGGGCGTCCTCGTCCTTTACGCCATTTTGCACATGGGGACGTGCTGACTTTTTAGCGAAGTCCCCGAGACGCCTCCGCTACCAAGCCTCAAGAAGTCACTTTTAGGGCATTTTTTTTATATTACAGAGATAGTTATAACACCAGGCTACTGCTCACCTAACAAACCTCTTGTTAGTTGAGCAGTGGACATAATTTGTTTGAATATACCCTCTGAAACATAAAAAAATGCCCCAACAGAAACTAATGGAGCTTTCTGCAGAATACTACAGTAAAAGCAGTGCTGGCGCAGGGGCCTGGCTCCATGTATTTGAATGGGGACCCCTTGAAATTTTCCGAGGACTCCCACTTTTCGGTTGTGGACCTTTTTTTTTTTCCATAGCCAGTCCCGGACCCCCAAACAAAAAATCCTACCGAGAGCCCAGAGGCCGGTGCTACAGCTGTTGTTGGGGCCCTTAGGAAGGAAAAACAGTTAACGTGCCCACAATCCAAATATTTGTAATCTGGAGCCGGATGGCGAGTCCACTGCAATAAACCCAGAACAAAGATGATCAGATGATACACTATGATTGCAGCTGCTGTTACAGGAAGCTATCTTGATTTGTACTCACGCTGCCCAGACCAGGATGCAGGACAGGTGAGACTGAAGACCTTGTGTGTGATGTGCTGGATTGCCAGGAAGCAGGGTCTACACGACTCACCTCCTGGTGGTCCAACCTCTTCAGTGGTGGTGGTGAGCAGGGGTTGCAGGTCCTTCACCGAGGCGTCTCTGATTCGGTGAGCAGCAGCCTAGGGTCGAGATGGCAGAGTCAAGCAGAAATACAGGTTACTCACCTGTAACAGGAGTTCTAGGAATGGTATATGTTGTTCATCCACACTCATTGGCAGTATCCTTGCCGCTTTAAATCTTGCCGGAAGGTCTTCAAGCTTGCTCCTCCCACCCACCCGGGTGGTATAACTCTCGGCTCCGCCCCATGACGCCAGATCTGGCCCGCTGGAAGCTCAGGTTGTGCGTCGAAGCCGGGGAGGACGGGTGGGTGGTGGATGAACAACATATACCATTCCTAGAACTCCTGTTACAGGTGAGTAACCTGTATTTCTAGGGACATGGATATGTTGTTCATCCACACTCATTGGCAGACTCCTAGCAGTTCTCCGGGAGGAGGGAGGCAAGACGCACACCCCATATACTTACTTGGGAAAGAGAGACTGGAGAACCGAGGCCCCAAAACCAGCATCCCGGCGTGACTCAAGGTCGATGTGGTAATGGGTAATGAAGGTGTTTGCTGACTTCCAGGTAGCAGCCCTGCAGATTTCCTGGATAGGGACGCCCTGGAAGCAGCCATCACAGGCAGTATGGCGGTAGAATGAGCTCTATCCTGGGAGGCCCATGCCCGGCCAACTTATAGCAGAGATCTATGCAGGAGGTTACCCACCTGCTTATCGTCCGCTTGGCTGCAGGTCTGCCAGATGCGGCTTCAGCGTAGGTGACAAACAGCTGGCGAACCTCTCCGATTCCCCCCAGCTGCAAGCGCTCCTTATAATAAGCGAGCGCCCTTCTAGGGTCCAGAGTATGGAGCCTATATTCGGCCTCCGAGGTGTGATTGGGGTAGAACACCGGCAGAGTCAACACCTGGTTAAGGTGAAACTCCGACACCACCTTCGGAAGGAATTTCGGTGGGGCGCAGGACAACCTTGTCCCTGTGGAAGACCAGGTAAGGAGACTCCTGATGGAAAGCGCCTGGAGCTCTCCCATCCTTCTGGCTGGACGGATAGCCACCAAGAAGGCGGTCTCTCCACGACAGGTGAGAGAGAGCACACCTGTGCATAGGTTCGAATGGCTTGCCCATGAGCTTTGCCAGTACCAGCAGTAGATCCCACGGAGGTGGGGGTTCCCGACTGAGGGAAATGTGATCAAGGCCTTGAAAGCGCCAGACCACCTTCTCCTGCCATCGACTGCTTCCCCGCCCGCGCCCGGTAAGCAGAGATGGCTGCCAGGTGCACCCCAGGGTCGCCGACCTAAGCCCTTGACTAGAAAGGGACCATAAATAGTCCAAGATGCTTGCCAAGGAACAGGAGGAAGGGTCCAAGCCCTTGCCTGACACCAAATGGAAAACCTTTTCCATTTGAAGGCATAGCATTTTCTGGTCGACTCCTACGGACGCCTCAACTACATTGAGGACCTCGTCGGAAAGACCCAAGGCCTGGAACTCTAGCAGCCAGGAACCAGGCCGTCAGGTGCAGGGATTGAAGGTCCGGATGGAACACCTTCCCTGATTGACTGAGAGCAGGTCCGGCGAGCTGGAAGCTGCCGCGGAGTCCTGGAGCTGAGACTGAGGAGATCTGGTACCGAACTGGCGGGCCAGTCTGGGGCTATCAGAATCACCTGCCTTGTCCCTCCTCCTTGAGAAGCACCTTGTGGATCAAGGGAAATGGGGAAAGGCGTAAAGAGGCCGGGGTCCATTCCTCGAGAAGGCATCCCCTGCAGCGAGCCCCTGCTGAGGGGGCGGGCATGGAACAGACTCAGCTCGTGCTCTCCATGGAGGCAAACAGGTCCACCTGAGGTGTGCCCCAAAGGGAGAACAGATGCTGTACTACCTCCGCAGGAGAGACCACTCTGGGATGCAGCCCTATCCGGCTCAGGGCATCGGCCAGGGTGTTGGAGGCCTCTGCCACGTGAATGGCTAGAGATCCGCCTCCAGGCTGCGCACGAGTGACCAAATGGAGAGCTTCCTTGCATAGAAGCATGGAGCGGCCCCCGCCCTGGCGGTTTAGATAGTACATGGTCGTGGTATTGTCCGCCTGGACTCGGACCACTTGACCCCGGAGGAACGAGCAAAGGCGGTGAGAGCTAGGCGGACCGCCGGAGCTCCAGCAGGTTGATGTGGCATCGGGACTCCGCGGGACCAGAGGCCATGAGCCCGTGTTCCCCAGATGGGCACCCCAACCCATCAGAGAGGCATCGGTCGGCAGAGACCGTCGGCTCGGGCGGACGAACGGGATGCCCTCCTGCAAATGATCTGGAACGGTCCACCACTGGAATGCTTCACATCCCCTGTGTCACCGACACAGCTGGTCCAGGATCGCAGCGCCAGGACCACTGGCTGGCCAGTCCTCACTGAAGGGACGGATGTTCCAGCGGGCCCAACGACCACGCTGCACAGGCCGCCATGAGACCCAGGAGGCGCAGGAAGTCCCGGCAGGCGCAATTGCCCAACCAGAAATGATCGGGCAAAGGAGGAAAGAACCTCGGCCCTGTCCGCCGGGAGCCGCCTGGCTCAAGAGAGTCGAGCTGCGCCCGATGAATAGAATCACCTGCTTCGCTCGAGTTCCGACTTGGCCTCGCTTGATAAGGAGGCCCAGTTGAGAGCAGACCTGGAGGGCCAGATCTCTGGACCACTCCGCCTCCTTCCTGGAGGAGCTGCTATCAGCCAGTCGTCCAGGTAAGGGTACACCCGGACCCCTCGCGCCGCAGGAATGCTGTCACCACTGCCATGCATTTGGTGAAGACCCTGGGAGCTGGAGACAAGCCGAAGGGCATGGCTTGGAACTCGAAGAGATCCTTCCGCTCGGGCGAAGGAATCTCTGGTGAGACAGACGGATAGGGACGTGGAAAGCGTCCTGCAAGTCCAGAGAGCAGAACCACCGCCGGCGTTCCAAGGATGGTATTATCTGAGCCAGAGTGACCATCCTGAAGGTTCGAGACCTTAGGAACTTGTTTGAGTCGTGTGGGTCGAGAATGGGCGCCAGCCCCGTCCGCTTTGGAACCAGGAAGTACCTGGACACAAACCCTGGGTCTGAAGGAGGTCCACCACCTCTACCACCTCCTTCTGGAGGAGGAGAGTGAGTTCGGCCGACGAGCCAGTGAGGCTGGGGATTCAAGCCCCCGAGGCGGACGGCTCTGAAGGGTGGTGCCTGCTCAATTCCAGAGGCAGGCCTCTTCCCACCACCTCGACCCACCTGTCCGTGGTAACAGCGGACCAGGTGGAACAGTGAAGGTGCTGGAGCCGCCCTCTCACGGGGGGACCAAGGAAGGTAAGTAGCAGGGGATGAGGCGACACCCTCAGCCCGTCACTGGGCAGGCTTGGAGGAGGGACGGCCGAGGGACCTCCTGGGCCCCCCTCCACCCTCCTATTAAGAAGCGGCGTTGGTTTGAGATACCAAGGCGACCTGCTGGCTAACGATACAAGGCAGCGACGAGCACAGAAGGACGAAAAGAACTTGGCTGTGCAAACTCCTTCTGACGGAAGAGACCGAGTCAAGGTGGCATTGAACCTCGATCTCTGCAGGTGACCTTCCACCCCAGGGCCGAAGAGGTCAGTCCCAAAAGGGAACATCCGCCAACTTGTGCTGGGTATCCAAGTGAAAGGTGGATATCCTCAGCCAACCCGCCGACGCATAACCACACTGCGCCACCGATCTGGCACATGAGTCCCCTATATCCAAACAGTCTGGAGCTGCTGTTTGGCACTGCCCTGCCCTGGTCCGCACCTGCTTAACCGTAGTCTGTAGATCGTGGGAAGATGAGGATGACCTCATCCAGGGAGCCCAACAGGGCATGAGAAAAATGTGCCATGAGGGCGGCGAACTGGCTGGCGAAGGCCGAGAGAGGGCATGGCGTGAGACTTTTCGCCCGGCGTGGTCAATTTCTTGGACTCCTTGTCAGGAGGTTTGTCCACATCCTGGCGTTGCCGGTAGCGCGGGCAGCTGTCGGTAACAACCCCTCAGCAGAGGGTGTTCAACGGACAAGGACATGGGGACCGCATACTTCCTAGCCATCCTGGCCGGCGCAGGGCAGGAAGCAGAGGCTACCAAGTTCCAGTGCCGGACCCACTATGGCCTCGGCCACGGAAAGCCTCGTCAGAATCCTGGGTCCAGAATCTCCGTGAGGGATACACAGCCCGTTTGGAAGCGGGTTCGAGCTCCATCCGGTAGACTCCGAGATGAGCGGAAGCAGTCTAGGAAGGACGGCGGGCTATCGTCCATTGACTGACCTCCTGAAGACTCCAAGTCCAGTCGCTTGGAGAAGGAGGAATCATCTTCGGACTCGGAAGAGTCCTCGAAGAACTGCCTCTGGCCTGAGCTACCCTTCACCTGCCGAGGTCGGTGCCGGGAGGGGTAACTGACAACCGATGGGGTAGACCTTGAGTGGGCAGAGAATCGTGGTGGAGCCCCAGTGGTGGCTGGTAGGGAGGTTCCACGAATCGGTGGAGCAGCTGGTTTTGGCCGAACAACCGGCCTGGGTATAGGCTCCTCGGACAAGTGAGGGTTGTATCGACCGTTCGGTGACTGACAGCCATAATGGCGGGGAAGGCGCGGTCGGCTTATTCCGGCCAGGAGAGCTGTTGCAACATAAGGTCCTCGTACGTCCGGCGTAATTTCTGTAAAGCCTCCCCTCATCGAGGAGGAGGGCGAGGGCGACGCCGCTTACCGCGCTGCGAGACCGAGACCGCCTAGCCAGTGGGAACGGCTGGACCGCAAGAGGTCAGAACCGAGACCGAGAGTCCCGGAATTTCCGGGTCGTCAGCGGGAGGTGTCGGCCGGAACCGGCACTCCCTTCGCTCGGAAGGTCCATCCGAGGCTCCGGAACCGGAGGCACAGACGAGCCACGGGATCTCAACTCCTCCCGGGGAACCGGGAGGGAATCTCGGCTGCTAAAGGCGACAGCCGTCCAATGGGTCGAGAAAAATCTCGACTTCATCAGTAGAGTCTCGGTCAACTGACCTGGCCAGGGGACACCGTGAGGCCAGTGGCGGCGAGCGGTCGACCAAGCCGACGGACGCGCCCGGAGAGGGACCTTTCCGCTCCCAAGAGCGTCGACGGAGGACTTACCCTTGTCCCTCTTTTGGACCGAGAATAAGGTCCAGCAGGCGCAGGCCTTCTCCTTTAGTGGAGAGGGACAGACAAAGCTCATAAAAGAAGCCGTGTAGGAAGAACCCAGAGGCGGGATAAATCCGCTGGCCGAGGAAAATCTGACCCGCGCGCTTCCTCTTCGAGGGCGACCATCCTTTCGAGGCTGATCGCATGACCCGCCGCCCGAGACACCCCAACCGGCCTCCTGACTTCACCGAGGGAACGCTCGGACGGCCCAGTTGCAATCGGGCAGCACGGTTCGAGGACGAGAGGCCGAAAGATGAGCACAGGTCGCAAGCCTGCGGGTCGTGCTCAAGGCCTAAGCAGTAGACACACGTGGAGTGTGGATCCGTCCGAGACATCTTCTGCCGCATGGGCATCTCCGAAATCCAGGAGTCGATTTGTCCATCGCAGGCGCGAGGATCAAGACTGAAGTCTTTGCAAATTTTTATTTTAACCGCCAAACGGAGAAATAGGAACCAGTCGCAACGCAGAGCGTTATGAGGGAACCTGAGCTTCCAAGCGGTAAGGAAGATCTAGCGTCATGGGGCGGAGCCGAGAGTTATACCACCCGGGTGGGTGGGAGGAGCAAGCTTGAAGACCTTCCGGCAAGATTTAAAGCGGCAAGGATACTGCCAATGAGTGTGGATGAACAACATATCCATGTCCCTAGAATAAACAGTTCGGATAATGTTCGTGTTTGTATGTTGGAAAAGCCTCCAGCGGGCATGACAGAATTTGGCATGGGGAACCAAATTGCGATCCACGGAACACATTCTGCACATCTACAACACTCCACTTTCTTAGCCACAGTTCGGATACATAGAAACATAGAATCTGATGGCAGATAAGGACCACTTGTCCCACCCAGTCTCCCCATTACCCTACCTAATGGATAAGCTGCAGATCCTAGTTAACCAACGACCTTCTTCCTACCCCCATCCACTAGAATTGCCTTATGACTGTCCCATGCATTCTTGAACTCCACCACTGTTTTTGACTCCACAACTTCCTCAGGAAGGCTGTTCCATGCATCCACAACCCTATTCCGTGAAAAAATACTTCCTCACCATACCTCTGAGCCATCCCCACTCTATCTTCAAATTGTGCCCCCTTGTTCTTGCACACCTCTTTTCTGAAAGATGCTGCCCTCTTGGACTTTGTTGAGTCCTTGAGGTACTAAAAGTTTCTATCATGTCCACCCTCCTCGTTTCCTCGAGGCTATACATATTAAGCTCCTTAAGTCTCTCTTCATATGTCTTCTGGTGCAGACCCTGCACATTTCTTCTCCCTCCTCTGGACTGCTGCCATCCTGTCTATGTCTGTGTGGAGACTGGGTCTCCAGAACTGCATGCAGTACTCAGATGGGGTCTCATCAGCTGTCTGTACAGAGGGATAACAACTTCCTGTTTTCTACTGGTGATGCCTCTCCCTATGCTTCTCAGTATCCCCCAACCCCCCTTACTGCCTTCTCACATTGTTTGCCCACCTTTAGGTCATCTGATATGACTGCCCCAGGTCCCTTTCCATTTTTATTTTGTTAGTATCTCACCCCCCATTGTGTAATCTTCCCCAGGGTTTTTGTTTCCCAGGTGAATTACACTGCACTTCTTAGCACTGAATCTAAGCTGCCATACATTTGACCATTCCTCCAACTTTGCCAAGTCCCTTCTCATCCTTTCCACCCCTACCTTGTGTATCAACTCAGTTGCAGATCTCTGTGTTGTCTGCAGAGAGACATACTTTTCCTTTCAGTTCCTCTGCAATGTAACGCTATAAAGACATTAAAGAGGACGGTCCTACTGAACCCTGCAATACCCCACTAGTAACCCCCCTTTCTTCAGAGTGGACTCCATTTACTATTATCCTCTATGTCCTGTTCTCCAGCCAATTCTTTACCCGGGCTACCATCTTGGGACCACTCCCAGGCTGGCCAACTTGTATATTAATCTTTTGTGTGGGACTGTGTCAAATGCCTTGCTAAAGTCTAAGTAGGCCATGTACACAGCCCCTCCCTGATCTACTACTTTGGTCACCCAGTCAAAAAATCTATTAGATTCGTCTGACATGACCTTTCCCCCTGTGAATCCATGCTGCCTTGGGTCCTGTGCACCTCTGGCCTCTAGGTACTCAACAATTCTTTCATTCAGAAGTGATTCCATCATTTGCCCAATCACTGAGGTTAAACTAACAAGTCTGTAGTTTCCTGCTTCTGCCCTGCTCCCACTTTTGTGAAGTGGAATAACATCTGCCCTCCTCCAGTCCTCAGGTACCATCCCATCCTCCCAAGATTTGTTAGTCAGAGGGTAGTCAGTGGTGTCACTAGTGCTACACTTAGTTCTTTTAGAATTCTGGGACGAATTCCATCAGGCCCCACTGCTTTATCCACCTTCAGTTTTGTGAGTTCTTTCAGACCACTTTCTTCGGTGAATGGGCTGGTATTAACTCCCGTATACAGATTGTGTCTACTGTTTGGTTTAGGTACCTCCCCCTCTTCATTTGTGAATACTGAGCAAAAATATTTGTTTAGTATCTCTGCCTTTTCACAGTCACCATCTGCCCACCCCCTCCCCTTTATTAAGCCTCACTATCCTTCCCTTGGTCTTCCTTCACTCCCAGATTTACCTATAAAAGGTTTTATCCCCCTTCTTAGCTGAGTTGGCTATCTTTTCCTTGGTCTGGGCCTTTGCTGTTCTGACTGCCTTCCCTGCTTTCTTTTGCTTTAACTGACACAATTCTCTGTCCTGCTCTTTCTGTGATTCCTTGTACTTCCTGAATGATTTCTTTTTCTCCCCAACCTTCCCTGCCACCTCCTTTGAGAACCACAGTGGTTTCTTACATCATTTTGTTTTGTTCATTTGCTTTACACAAAGGCTTGTTGCCTCTGTGATGGCAGTTTTGATTATTCCCCATTGTTCTTCCACCCCTCCTTCCTGCCCATTTGCTAGTGCATTCTTTAGGCACGCACCCATTTTGGCAAAGTCAGCCCTCCTGGAGTCCAGTACCTTTGCCTTTGTATGGCTTGACTCTACCGCAGTGTTCATCATGAACCATACTGTTTGATGGTCACCATTTCCCAGATGGCTACCACTTCTAAATCTGTGATCCTCTCGCCATCTCCATTTGAGAGTACCAGGTCCAAGATTACTCCCTCTTGAGTGGCTTCCAATACTTGTTGTCCAAGACATGCCCCCTGTAGGGCATCTAGAATTACCCCACTTTTAGAAGTGGCTGCTGCAAATGCACTCCAGTTAACATCTGGCAGATTCAGATCCCCCATCAGCAATATCTCCCCTTTTTCTGCCATTCTAAGGATACTTTCTATCATTTGCCAATTACAGCTTCACTTCATAAACCTTCGATCTGAGGCTCTCTACTACCGTCAGGACGGGCCATCATTTCTGGAGCAAGTTTTCGGTCCACTTGCAAGTAACAATAACTACTTTCCTCTTCTCGGATACAGGTCTCATCTGCAGTCAGAAAGTCCAATTTTCCCAACAAGGCGATGATTTAACCTGGAGAATGTGACAGGCTGGACAGCAGAGCCTTCCTGCCAATTCTCCTATTCTCTACTAGAAGCAGCAGCTCGATGGCTCTAGCTGTTCACTCTTCAACCTCCAACTCTCAAATGACTTCTGCTTCAGGCAGTTCTGGGTATTTCCTCTGAGATCCAAAGGTTAGGTTGGCTAAGAGAACTGTCTGTCACAGGAAGGGCTCCCCTCCAGGTCCATTTAGGTGCCAAACCCTTAAAAACTACAAATGCTACAGAAGTTCAATCCCACAAGACCTCTGGGGACAGTCTCCATTTTAGGTCCCCTGAGGTTCGATTGGTCCAACAATGGATGTCCAGAATCAAGATGGTGGCTCCTATTCAAAAGTTCAAGCTGCAATTTAAAGCAGGTTAGACAAACTCCTCTATCATTATTATTATAGCAGATAATCACCTTCCCAAATAGAGCTCCCTCTGCGCAAGTAGCGACTGTAGAATGGAGCAGAATAAGGGACTGTCTGGCTGGTTGTGAGGCTTAAATCACTCAGACCCAGCCCAGACTGAAATTTTAACACAGCATAGGTACTCTCTTAAAGAGATAGGCACGCAGGCTTTGTAGAGCACTCTCATGCAGACAATTAGAATTACTGCAGACAGGACACATCCTGACAGTGGGCATTAGGAGCCCAGGAAGACATTATAGTAAACCTATTTGTAGGGGATTACATTTGTTAGATCATCTTGGTTAATTCCAGTGTGGACGTGTTGTGTTGTGCAAAGTCAAATGTATAAGGGTCTGCTTTTGAGAATACTGATGCAAAATATGTATTAAACACTTCTCCCATTTCTTTTGGGTCATCAATAAATTTTATTGTCTAGCGATATTGTGGTGAGACCATTGTTGGATTTCATAAAGAGTTTACATACCAAGAATCCCTTCATGTTATCTTTATTTTGCTTGTTTGCTAAATTGAACTCCATTGTTTGTTTATTCCTTCTGAATTTGGTTTAACATTTTTTTAGTTTTTTTTTTACATTTGTACAATTTTCTTCTGTTTTTCTTTGATGTATGAGTTATAAAGACAGCATTTCTTCACACTGGGAGAGGACAGTGAGTCAGTGGCAGCACCACTAGGCAAGTGCTGACTGTCAGAACAGTTTAATCAAAAATATATATATATTTATTGAGAGCATCACATGGCACAAGTGTGACCAAGACCATGAGGGGATGGGCAAGACCCCAGCAAAGAACCACCTAGAGGAGGAGCAGTGGGCAAGCAGCCCTTATTTTAATTAATAAGAACTGCCGGAGGGCAAAGCAGTGGTGAGAGGCCCTTATTCTGAATATGGTGCTCCCAGAGGGCAGAGCAATGAGTGGGATATCCCAGATAGAGAAAACCCAGCCAGCAGGTTTTTGTTTATTAAACCGTGCTAAGCGCGGCGCTTATGAAGAGGCCAAGGCCACATGTGCTGGCAAGTATCGACTCACCTCAGGACTACCCACAGGGACAAGTGAAAGTCAGCTCCACTGGAGTCAAGTCGAGGCCCAGCCAGGCTCCAGTGAAGGGACTGCCTATAGGGCACAATAGTAAGGCTCTATAACAGCCAGTATAGTATGGGTTGGGTAACCTGAAATAACCCACTGGGCACATTAAACACCACTCCACAGGAGCAGATACTTTTGGGTTGGGGCAAACAACTGAAAACTGTTGAACGTGCACCAACAACCATACAAACTGTTTAAAGTGACAGTGTACTTGTATGACAAACTGCTTATTGAACTGCACTTAAAGTTACAGCGCTTCATTACTGAGACTGCCCTTTTGAGCTATAGGTCAAGTGCTGTACCTTGTTTGCCTAATGAACTACCTGAACTTACGTGGTGCCCCATTTGGCTAACAAACTGCCTGAACAAGTGCTGTGCCCTGTTTACATATGAACTACCAGAACATATGTGGTACCCTATTTGGCTAACAAACTGCCTGAAATGTCAGAAATTCTACCAGTACCACGAGTCAGTAAATTCAGGGCACAGGATATCTTCCTGATGAACAGGTGGTTACAAAGATGGTGTAACAGAGAGGGATTTACCTTCCTACACAATTGGGTGAGGTTCAGTAATCTATCACTTTATGCAAAAGATGGATTACACTTCAATAAACACGACTCGCATCTACTTGGTTCCAAGATCAGAGAAGCGACTGATCATGCTTTAAACTAGTTGCCACAGGGCAAGGGGAAGGAGGTCTGTTGCTTCAAAATTAGGAGTACAGTTAAAATACTGACCGAGCTACCATGGAGAAGGTGTCGAATTGTCTACTGCTTAATGCTAGAAGCCTGATGAAACAAAAAGGATGAGTTAGATCAGATTTTGATTAGGGATAATATTAAAATATGTAATTACTGAAAATTAGTAGAACTGCAATGACACCTAAGATAGACATATCTGTGGGTATAATTATTTAAGTAAGGAAAGGTTAACAGAAGTGGGGAGGTAGCTGTGTGTGTGTGTGTGTGTGTGTGTGTATATAACAACATTTTGGTAAAGGAGATAGATTGGGAGATGGATATTCTACTGAAGCATATCTGGTTAAAGGCTGCCCCAAAGAATAGTTCAAAAATTATTTTTGGTCTTATATACAGACCCCCATCACAAGATCATATATTAGATGGAGCAATGACTACAATCCTCAATAAAATATTGATCCGGATGAAAATGTAATCTTATTAGATTTCAATATGCCAACAAACAATTGGGAAACTTGTGAGGAACACACACAATCTGAACAAGAGTTTCTTGATTCCATCAATAACCTATGCCTCGAACAATATGTAACATCTCCGACCAGGAAAATGAACATTTTAGACATGGTAATTAGTAATATGGGGGATAGTATAACCAACTGCACTACTGCAGTCCCACTGGGAAACAGCAACCATACCATGGTAATGTTCTCAATAACAGTGAATACTACAATTTTGACAGGATCAACTAAGGTCAAATGTTTTTCAGGGACAAACTTTACTGAAATGCAAAATGACTTAAGGGAATGGGACTGGAAACAAGACTTTGAAGGGATCAATCGCAAAGGAATGTGGCAAATCCTGATGGCTAAAATAGATTACCTGATTGAGAAATATGTTCCAGTTAGGAACACATCTAACAATGTTAAGAACAATCCACCATGGTTTAATAGAAAGTTTAAGAGCTTAATAAAACATCAAGGTAGGGTGTATGCGATAGCAAAGAAATCAAAATCAGTCCAAGCATGGAATGAATATAAAAGTATTGCTCTGGTGTGTAAGAAGACAAAGAAATACTTTGAACATAAGTTGGTCACTGACACAAAGGATAATCATAAGGCTTTTACATAGTAACATACTGACATAATAGTTGACTGCAAATAAGGACCGCTAGGCTCAACCAGTCTGCCCATATTCCCTGCCTGCATCAGTGGTCGCTGACCCTACTTAGTCATTGGCTTTAGCCTTTCCTACCACCTCTAGGGTTCCTTGTGCCTATCCCATGCATGTAACTCCCCACCGTGCTAGCTCCCACTATGTCCTTGCATCTACCACCATTTCTGTGAAGAAAAACTCTCACAGTCCCCTTTATCTTGCTCCTCTCTCCAATCTCATATCATGTCCCTCATCCTTGTACACCTTCTATACCGAAGATGTTGTTCACTTGCACTTTGTTTATGCCCTTAAGATACTTGAAGGTTTCTATCATATCTCCCCATTCCACTGCTCTTCCAGTGTATACATATTGAGGTCTTTTAATCTCTCCTCATATGTCTCCTGGTGCAAGCCCTGCACCATATTTTTGCCCTTCTCTGAGTCGCCTCCACCCTGTCTATGTCCTTATGAAGATGCGGCCCCCAGAACTGTACACCATACTCCAGATGAGGCCTCACCAGCAATTTTGTACAGTGACATTACCACCTCCCTTCTTCTGCTAGTGATACCTACTCCTATGCACCACAACATGCTACCAGCCCTCCCCATAACCTTGGTACACTGTTTGGACACTTTCAGGTCATCTGAAATTATTACCCCCAAATCCCTTTCTTCCCTGCTAACCCTCAGCAACTCCCCCCGATCCGGTAACTCTCCACAGGGTTTCTGCACCCCAGGTGTATGATTTTGCACTTCTTTGCATTAAATTTTAATTGCCATACATTGGACCAGTTTTCCAGCTTTACTAGGTCCCTCCTCATTTTCTCAACCCCTCCCCCCCCCGAGTGTCTAACCTGTTACAGATCTTACAAATACATAAATCATAAGAGGGGTATCAACGTATTGGTAGGGCCACTGGAGGATACAGATTGGTCAATAATTTCTGACAATGCGCATATAGCCCAGAAATTAAATGACTATTTTAGCTCTGTTTACACTAAAAAATGAGATGGTGTAGTGTTTAGTTTTCAGGAAAGTAATGTACTGCCCATAATTATGGAAGGATATAGAATCTAAGCTACAAAAAATAAATCTCAATAAATCACCGTGTCCGGGTCCTGATGGGGTACACCCTAGGGTGGTCAGGGAGTTAGTGGAAGAGCTGGTTGGGCCTGTTACGAAGATATTTCAGAAATCAATAAACAAGGGACTAGCCGTTAAATCATGGAAGAAAGCAACTGTGATTCCAATTTATAAAAAAGGACAGTAAAAGTTATTGCCCAGTAAGCTTGACATCAATCCTGGGGAAAGTAATAAAGGGGGTATTAAAGGACTGGATTGATGAGTTTATCAAGAGCGTAGGACTGACTGACTTGACGCAGCATGGATTCACTAGAAGCAGATCGTGCCCAACTAATTTGTTGGATTTTTATGACAAGGTTAGTAGAGCACTTGACCAAGGCTAAGTGGATATGATCTTTATCTGGCCTATTCCCTGAACACTTCCCTCATAGCAGTTCACCTTCCAGGAAAGGACAATGTCCCAGCAGATGCTCTCAGCAGGATTTCTCAGGGCCATCAGAATGGTCTCTGGATCCTCAAGTACTGGGGATAGTTTTTGCCAGATGGGGCACCCTCAGATAGATCTTTTTCAGCCCCAGACAATCACCAACTTCCACTGTTCTGTTTCAGGCCCCAGTGTTGGGCTCAATCCCTGGATGCCTTTCTCCTAGATTGGAAGGAAGTTTCTTTATGCCTTCCCCTTCCTCTCCTATTCAAGGTGCTAGTCAAAATCAGATCCCAGCCTTGCAGGTGATTCTGATTGTCCCCAGATTGGGCCAGGCAGCCCTGGTACCCACTCCTTCTGTCACTAGCAGTCCATCTTCCCTGTGTCTCCCAGGAATCACAACCTGTTAACCTGTGCACAGGAGAGTTTGGTATCCGAACCTCAAATCCTCAACCTCAAGGCCTGGCTCTTGAGGAGTTAGAATTGCTGACCTACACCTTTCTCAGGGTGTTCTTGAAATCCTAAAGGCTTCTAGGAAGCCTTCCACTAGAGCTACTTACAACTCTAAGTGGAAAAGGTTTTCCATTTGGTGTTCTGGGAAACCTATTTCCCGGAATCTGCTGATTTGCCCATTGTTTTGGACTATATGGTCCATCTTAATTCCTTGGGACTGAGACCAGCTACCCTGAAAGTACATTTGGCAGCTGTCTCTGCTTTTGTTTCAGCAGGAAAGCCCTCCTCTCTTCCGCTCACCCTGTATTTTCCAAGTTTTTAAAGGATTACTTCATTCTAATCCACCTTTTGGGATCCGGCCCTGCCTGGGACCTAATGTTTGCATTGCCAGTTAATGCAACCTCCTTTTGAACCTCTGTCTTCTGCCGAGCTTAAGTACTTAACTTGGAAAACTGTTTTCCTAGTGGCTATCACTTCTGCCAGGCGCATAAGTGAGTTGCAAGCCCTGTCAGTAGAAACTGACTTTATTTCTTTCCACAGGGATAAGGTAGTCCTCAGGACTAACAGAAAGTTTTGCCTAAGGTGGTTTCAGATTTCCATCTTAATCAATCTATCTCCCTTCCAGTGTTTTTACTGAACATTCCTCCTCTGGCAGAGGAGATTGCACAGTTTAGATGTTAAGAGGGCCCTAAGTTACTATGTAGAACGTACTAAGGGTCACAGGTCGAATCCTCCAACTTTTTCTCACTTATGGTGAGGTCGGAAGGAGACCTGCCACTAAGAGATCAGTTGGCAGGTGGATTGTCTCTTGTATCCAATTTTGTTATCAGAAACTGGGGAAAGTTCCCCTTCTGGCCTGAGGGCTCATTCTACCAGAGGTACAGCAGGCCTCTAGCTGCTGCCAGAGACATCCCCATCTTAGAGATATGTCAAGTGGAGCTACCTCAAAACGCACACTTTCACTCAAGCATTACTCCCTGGATGTCCAGGCCAGGAGAGATGCTCGTTTGGCGCAGCTGTGCTTCAGAGCCTATTCCCCAAGTAGGTTCTGTCCTCCTCCATGGAGGTACTGCTGTAGAATCTGCAATTGTCATAATATAGCAAGACTTCATGTTGTTTGAAGAAAAATTACTCACCTTAGTAATGTTGTTTCTTCTAATGGAGTCTTGCTATATTATGACCTCCCCAGCCTGCCCCTCTCAGAACTTCTACTTGGGTATGGGGTGGCAGCCTAGTGTGGGCGCTAGTTATGCCCATTATATGTTTTCCACCCCTTCTTGGGGTTTTGGGGTGTGATGTTTTATTTTATCTCATATTATTGCTTATATTATATTATTACTTCTGGTCCCCTGACTTGAGTCTTTGTGTTGGGACCAGGAATATGTGTTAATAGTCAGGTAGCCAGTTGGCTAGTGTAGGTTACAACTTCCACACAGACCTTAGTGAGTTTTGCTCGTAAAGATCTGACAGTTTAGGTTTGAAATAACCCAGACAGAGCTTTCTAACGAGCTCGCAGCTCCAAGTTCCATTCTTAGAATGGGAGTTAACTCTTTCACCTCCGGAGCAGTTCTAATGGTGGGACAAACTGCAATTGTCATAATATGCAAGACTCCATTAGAAGAAACAACATTACTAAGGTGAGTAATTTTTTCTTCCCTCCACCCTCAGACCACGCTGGCTGCCCTGGAGGATGCTACAGTGTTGCCTGGCATATATCAAAGATGATTCCTACCATACCCAGAAAGGCAGACAGGCTGTACCAGGCCGCTCAGGAAAGTGTTTTTGCAGACTAACCTGAGAGTGAGACAGTGGTGATGAAGGTATCCCATGATGGGTCTAGGATCCTAAGCACCTCGGTTCCCTTCCCCAGACAAGGAATTGAGGAACGACACCTTCGGATAAGAGAACCTTTGCCTCTGTCACTTTGGGCCTTAGGATAGCAAATTACCTGGCCCATATGGTCAAGTTCCAGAACACCCTCTGGAAAAAAGGCCAAAGTAGCTGCTCAGGCCCTCCCAGAAGGTACTCAGAGACAGGAACTAGTCAAGGCCCTTCAGACTGGAGCTGACATGGGCAAGCACCTCATGATGTCCACCTGTGATATTTCGGATGTTTCCGCTGAGCAGCTGCCATGGCCTTTGCTTCAGAAGGCACTCTTGGTTGAGGGTGTCTGGGTTTGCTGCTGATGTCCATCAGTCCATTGTTAATGCCCTTTCAGAGAACACAAGCTCTTTGGGGCAGATGCATGAGATATCGTCAGTGACCTGCAAGCCTCAAGGAGGGCTTTAAGGTTTGTCCACTGCCTCTACCATACCCATCCCTGGTGCAGACAGTGGTCCTTTTCGTGAAGGCTTCTCACAGGCCTGGGACAGGGACCAGACCTCAAGGCAAACATAGAGCAGGGTCTGCCTTGCCGGCTCCTACCTCCACCACGGGTGCCCACCCCAAAAGCCCCAGAGGTTGCGATGTGGCCCCAGCTGCAGGACCTGCTTCAGCATGACTCTTGCCCAACCCCCGCAAATTCTTTAGCCAGGAGGTGGTGGTTGGAGGTCGTTCTCCTCCACCTGGAACAATGGAGGGTACTTACTACAGATGCTTGTGTCCTGCACTTAATAGAACGAGACATATTCTAGAACTTATAGAGCTGCCTCCAGACCTTCCTCCTGTTCCTTCAGTTTACCCTCCAGGTCACATACCAGTGCTATTAGAGGTAGCACATTGTTGCAGAAGAGGCCATTTAAACCAGTGCCTTGTACCCAAAGGAACACAGGGTTCTATTCACATTTCTTCCTCGCCCCAAGTCTACAGGGAACTTAAGGCCCATTCTGACCTGAGGATCTGAACTTGTACTTTCAGTACAAGAAGTTCTGAATGGTCACTCTGCAATGTCTGCTGCCATTCCTGAAGCAAGGGATTGGATAGGATCTCTGGACATGCGTGATGCCTACCTTCATATCAAGGTTTGTCTCCCTCACTGCAATACCTCTGGTTCATGTTCCAGGGCGCACTACTAGTTCAGGGTATTGCCCTTGGCTTGCCATCTGCACTGTGGTTTTTACCAAATTCTTAGCAGTGGTGGCAGTGGCTCTAAGGGGAGGTTTGTATATCTTCCCTGTCTGGATGACTGGTAGCTAAGTTAGTCCAAAGAACACCTGTTTATACCTTACTGCGGACCAGGCAGTTGCTCGAGAACCTAGGAATCACTGTCAATGTGCAAAGTCCATCCTAACCCCTTGTCAGCGTCTGCAGTACATAGGGTTAGTTCTGGGCGTGGCCCAAAGCCTAGCCTTCCTGCCTAGGACAGGGTGGAATGCCTCATAGCTACGGCCCAGCTCATGTTTCGAGCAGGCGTGTGTCAGCCAGGACATTTCTGATGCTGTTGGGCCTGGTGGCTGCTGCTGTTGTCACGGTACCCCTGGCAGGGCTTCATATGAGTATCCCCCATGGACCCTGAGGGTACAACGGATCAGCACACAGACTATCTAGAACAGAATGTGCTAAGATCGTGGATATGTTGTTAATCCACACTTTTGGCATGTCCCAGTCCACTTTAAATCTTAACAGAAGTCTTCAGCTGGCTCCTCCCACCCACCCAGGTGGTATAACCCTAGCTCCGCCCCATGATGCCAGATCTTCATTTCGCTGGAAGATCCAGGTTGCTTCCCTCGTGCTCACGCATTTTGTAGGCCCTGGCTTCAAAACCTTCGGTTATTCTGAAAATCTGTCTAGTTCGCATTAGCAATCGTGACTTTATTTCTTGATTTATGGAAGACAAAGTCTTCCCTCGGATTTATCAGTGCCCTTGCGTCCAGAAGATGTCGCGCACCGATCCCCACACCGCGTATGCTTACTGTCTTGGTGCTCAACTATGACACCTCAAAATGCGATCTGTCTCGCTTTTCTTCCTAACATCCCTCGACGCACCGCCCTCGCATGCCTGAAGTTGGGGAGGCCGGAGAAACGGAACCCTTCAGTGAAACTGGCCAAAGGAGGCTCGTGGGCGGCTCGCCGCGGATCTGCCGAGCAATTGAGCCCATGCAAGCATTCAAAGAGGAAGCAGCTCGGCTGGAGAAACTACCTGAGCTTCTTCGCTCAGCTCAACCAGTGCTCCACCTCTCTGGTTCCTTCCGAGAGTTTGCCAGTCTCTCCGACCAAGGGAATGGGTCCTGCAGGCACGCACTCCTTCGATTCCGTAAGCAGGAGAAGGATCCAGGATAGTCTTTGTCTTGATGGAGGCACTCTTGGGAGCGGGAGAGATCGTCCCAGGAACATGCAATCTTGACTTGGTCGAGATTGCTTCTTCAGCCGCTAACATCTTTGGCTTTTGCTATCTGGC
Source organism: Neoceratodus forsteri (assembly GCA_016271365.2). Lineage (NCBI taxonomy): Eukaryota > Metazoa > Chordata > Ceratodontiformes > Ceratodontidae > Neoceratodus > Neoceratodus forsteri. The sequence continues at coordinate 1,008,993,865 of CM028129.1, read as the reverse complement.
CGACTGAACTGTAGATTGATGATGTGGAAATAGTCATCGATCCATCGATTTCTTTATCGCCAACTCCGCTGACAATTCTCTCGATCGAACTCCAATTCTGACTTTCCCGATGAGGAGACCTAGCCTGCTGGGACTCCCATTGAGGAAGTGATCCCGCCCCGGAAATCACCTGTCCCGCTGGTTTCTCCCAAGTGACCGAATCAGCTCTCCGATCTCGATCGCTGTCTCTGACCCCTCGACCGAAGACCGAGGAAGAGCCATAAGCGCTCTAAAAGGGCGACTCCATCTGTCGTCCTCATCTTCCTCGGATGAGGAGAGGCTTCTGTGGAAGCTCTGGCGCCACTGAGGACCTCGTGTCAGCAGCTGATTTTGACCGGGCACAAGCCGACCCCGGTCCATCTCAGCTATTACTTGGCTTTCGCCTCCTAGGCCGAAGCCGACTCCTTCAGTGCCGAATCAAGTCTGTTCCCTGCCTGCAGAGCCGGGTAAAACCTCTGGTTCGGCCTAAAACGGTCTCTCCACAGATTGTGGTGGAACCACCGCCAAGCCTGTGGAGGGCTCCTTCCTAGAAGATAGGCAGGACACGGGCTTCCCCAGCGTCTGTTGTTCACTGTCACCCGGACCGCCCTCTGTGGGTCAAAGGTGACCTGAGTTGTCGACCTTTGTATCTGGATTCCTCTGATTGGATGAGACCAACCTGCATTCTCATCCCGGGATGACGAATCGGCCGTGGGTTAGAGATGGAGGAGGGTCCTTCGTCTTTCAGGGCATTTTTGCCTCATCTGAGTTCACAGGGATGCCCCTGGAGCCAATCCAGAAAAGCAGAGTACCTCTCACGGACATCCTCAAGAGAGGGATACCCGACAGAGGCCTTTCTTGTGGCTAAGGCCATTGTTGGCCTGGCCTTAGAACTGACAGCGCGCCCTCCTGTCCAGCTCCATCTGCCCACATGGCCCGCAAGTATGTGGTGCCAATGGAGTCCCTTGTGGGGTTCACAGAGCACCCTTCGCCGAGAGCCTGGTGACCGCCTCTGTGTTCAGGCTTACTGGCAGTTCTGCTGATACTGACCGACCTCCTGAGAAAGAGTCTAAGCTTTTGGACCATTTAGCCATTAAGGTCTATGAGGCTTCTTCCTTGGGCCTTCGTCAGGCAAGTTGGCCGTCATCATGATGCACACCTCCCACGTCCTTGAGGTCTTTGGATGAAGTCTTCCCACACCTCCCGTGGGCATGCAGACCATGGTCAAGCAGATCTGGGATCAGGGCGAGCTGTTGCCAAACAGCAGCTTCAGACAGCCCTGGACATTGGGGATTCTTGTGCCTGTCCGATGGCAGCCGCGGTTGCCTCTGTCGCGAGGGCTTGGCTGAGGCTCTCCTCCTTCCCAGTGGATACCCAGTACAAACTAGCTGATGTCTTTCCTAGGGACCGACTTTTCGCCCAGGATTGGCTGGTCACCTTAGGTGCATTGAGCAGTCCAGTGCCACCTTGGACGCTACTTCCGCCAAGGGTTCTTCAGGCAAGAACCAGCAGAAGAAGCCTTTTCGCACTCTTCCCCTGCAGCACAGCAGCCTCCTTTCAAGCAGGACAGCAGCATCAGCAACAGCAGCAGGCTCAAGCTTGGCACCCTGGCCAAGCCCGCCCTCAGGCCTGAAAAGGAGGCCGAGGTTCAGGTCCTGTATCCTTCTCCTGCAAGCCTGCTCAGTGATGGGCGGGGCTGCCTCCCCTCCCATCACACCAGCTCTGGGTCCTCCCATGTGGGGTCAGCTCCACCAGTTCCTTTCTGCCTAGTCCGCTATCCCTGGACAGGTGGGTTCCAAGTGGTCGGTCAGGGACTGCCTCTGGAATTCGAAGTAGTACCTCCAAGTAAGTCCGTGCTCCTCGGGAGGAAATAGTATCCGCCCAGACTTGGTTGGCTCTCCGAGACGACATTGCTCAGCTCCTCCTCAAGGAGGCAGTAGCTCCAGTGGGCGGATCCTCCAGCAGACCCAGGCTTTGTCTCCAGGTACTTCCTGGTACCCAAATGGATGGGGCTGGCTCCCATTCTAGATCTGCATGACCTGAATCAGTATCTCAGGCCACGCAACTTTCAGATGGTTACTCTGTCCCAGATCATACCATTCTTGGAGCGAAACATGTGTTTCTGTTCACTGGATCTGCAGGACTCGTTCTTTCATGTCCCAATCCGACCGTCCATCAGCGGTTTCTCCGCTTCAGAGTGGAAGGGACCTTGTGAGTTCCAGCCATGCTGCTCGGGTTCAAACATCGCCCCTCGGGTCTTCACCAAATGCATTGCAATGGTGGCAACCCGTGGGGGGTCAGGATTTATCTGTACCTCAATGATTGGCTCCTAGCAGAATCCACCCAACAGGAGGTGGAGAGGTCCAGTGACCTGGCCTCCAGTCCTGCTGCCAAGTCTGCCTCCTGATCAACGAGGCCAAGTCGGAACTCGTGCCTTCTCAGGTGATGGGCTTCATCGGGCAGAGCTCAATTCTTGTCAAGCCAGAGTTCGGCTCCTGGCGGACAGGGCAGAGTTCTCTCCTCCTTTGCCCAGTCATTTCTGGTTGGGCAGTTGCGCCCTGCCGGGACTTTCTGCACCTTCTGGGTTACATGGCAGTGTGCACGTAAATGGTCCGCTGGGGTCTGCTGCACATGCCCTCCTCCAGTGGGAGCTGGGCGTGCCCAGTGGACTTAGCACCACGGTCATTTCGACCAGCTGATCACTGTAGCCCAGAAGATGTGGGACGCTCTCCACTGGTGGACCACCCCAGACTGGTTGCAGGAAGGATCCCATTTGTCCGCCCGAGCAGGCGGTCGTCCTCACGACCGATGCCTCTCTCATGGGCTGGGAGCCCATCTAGGGACAAAAGGGCCCGGGCTCTGGACCCCTGAGGAGTCCTGATGCCATATCAACCTGTTGGAGCTCAGAGCAGTCAGACTGGCACTGTCAGCTTTTGCTCCTCAGCTCTGGGGTTAAATGGTTCAAGTCCAGACGGACAATACCACGCACCATGTACTACCTCAACAAACAGTGGCGGCACTCCTGTCTGTTATGCAGTGAGGCGCTGCATCTGGACCCTCGTGAGCCGCTTGGTGGCAGATCTCCTAGCCATCCATGTGGCAGGAACCTCAAACCATCTGGCGGATGCTCTCAGCCGCTAGGTGAGACATCCACAGTGGGCTGTCCATCAGAGGTAGCACAGTCTGTTCTCCCACTGGGGCAAACCCGATGGTGGGCCCGTTTGCCTCCAGAGACAACACACAGCTGAGGCTGTTCCATGCCCGCCACCCTCAGCAGGGCTCGCTGCAGGGGATGCCTTCTTGAGGCCATGGATCCCAGGCTTCCTCTATGCTGTCCCTCAATCCACAAAGTGCTTCTCAAGGTGAGGAGGGACAAGGCGAAGGTGATCCTGGTAGCATCAGACTGGCCGCACCAGTTCTGGTATCCAGGCTCCTCGGCTGCATGCTCCCGGAGCAGCTTCCAGCACTTCCGGACTTGGTATCTCTCAATCAGAGGAAGGTATTCCATCTGGACGTTCAATCCGTCACCTCACAGCCTGGTACCTGAACAGCTAGAGTTTCAGGCTTTGGGTCTTTCGAGGATGTCTTCACTGTGGTGGAGGCATCCAGAATCTGTCGACCGAAATGTTCGCCTTCAAATGGAAAAGGTTTTCCATTTGGTGTCAGAGCAAAGGCCTGGACCCTTTGTCCTGTCTAGTGGCTAACATTCTTGACTACCTTTATCTCTCTCCAAAGGGGGTCTTCGGTCATCGACTTTACGATGCACCTGGCAGCCATCTCTGCTTACCGACGCGTTGATCAGCAGACGCTGGCGCAGGGAGACAGTGGTCGGGTGCTTTTCAAAGTCTAGATCACACTTCCCTCCGTTCGTGAACCTCCACCTCCTTGGATCTTCTGCTGGTACTGGCAAAGCTCATGGGCAAGCCATTGAACCAATGCACAAGTGTGCTTTGTCACACTTGTGGAAGACTGTCTTCCTGGTGGCTGTCATGTCTGCCAGACGGACAGAGGCGAGCTCCAGGGCTTTCGGTGGACTCCTTTATCTGGTCTTCCACAGGGACAAGGTTGTCCTCGCCCCATCTGAAATTCCTTCTGAAGTGGTGTCAGAGTTTCATCCTAACAGGTGTTGACTCTGCGGTTTACTACCTCAGCTACACCTTGGAGGCAGAGTACAGACTCCATACTTTGGACCTGAGATGTGCTCTCTCCTATTAAAGGGAAAGGACGGCGGAAATTCAAGGAGAGGTCCACCAGCTGTTTGTCACCTACGCTGAAGCTGCTTCTGGCAGACCTGCAGCAAAGTGGATGACTCAAGATGGATTACATCATGCATTAGTCTGTGCTATGAGTTGGCAGGCAAGGCCTCCCAGAGGTATAAGAGCTCATTCTACCGCCATACCGCTCGTCGGTGGTTGCTTCCAGGGACATTGCTATCCAGGAACTCTGCCGGGCTGCTACCTGGAAGTCAGCAAACACTTTCATCACCCACTACCACACGCCGACTGTGAGTCACGCCGGGATGCTGGTTTTGGGGCCTCAGTTCTCAATCTCTGTTCCCTGTAGGGATGCGCCCTTGCCTCCCCCGAGAACTGCTAGAGTCTGCCAAGAGTGTGGATTAACAACACATCCATGATCCTAGAAAAACAGGTTACTTATCTGTAACAGTAGTTCTAGGAGTGGTGTATATGTTCATCCACACGGACCCTCCGACCTCCCGGTTGCGGACGCACAACACCTGGCTTCCAGCGAGCTAAGATCTGGCATTGTGGGGCGGAACCTAGGGTTATACCACCGTGTGGGTGGGAGGAGCCAGCTTGAAGACTTCCAGCAAGATTTAAAGTGGTAGGGGACATGCCAAAGAGTGTGGATGAACATATACCACTCCTTGAACTACTGTTACAGGTGAGTAACCTGTTTTCTCATCTCTTCCCTGATTGCAGAGTGCTCCAATGGTGAATGAACCCCAGCAACTTGCAGAAGGGGGGTCCTTTTCATCCCTTCCCCATAGCAGATCCTCACCAGACGCCTCTGGGGCAGAGCTGGGTGCACCTGGGTCTTCATTGGACCCAAGGCATGTGGACCAGAGTAGAGACTTCCTCCACATAAATGTTCTAGAGATGAGGGCTGTTTTGTATGCCTTATAAGCCTTCCAGACCCATCTGTCCCTGGGCCTCTGCTGGTGCAGTCGGACAACCTCAGTATAGTTTACTACATAAACAATGACGGACTCATTCTTACCTCCCTGTGCAGGGAAGTGATGAGAGTTTGGTACTGGGCTATAGAACACAGCCTAGAGCTGTCTGCTGTCCAAGTTCCAGGTGTCCAAAATGCCTTGGCAGATGGGCTAGGCAGGTCCAGTCCTGATGAATGCATGAGTCGGAGCTGCTGAGCTCAGTAGTTGAAAACCTGTTCGTGTGGGGACATCCTGAGTTGGACCTTTTTGTCTCCACTAAACACACAACTCCACTTTTCTGCTTGCTCAGTTCAGGGCTTGGAGTTTTCTGGTGGGGCGTGTTGTCGCTCTGGGTTGCTCTGTGCCTTCCTCCCTTTCCACTGATTCAGTGTGTTAAGCCCCAAATGGGTGGGCCACCTTAATTCTTGTGACATGTTTCTGGCCTTATCAGATATGGTTTCTAATCCCAGGAATCCACTAATATTATTACTTCTAGCAGTGCTCCTTAAGCCAGCACTGCCCCCGGAGCTCAAATGAAATGTCATGCTAATGGTGGAATCTTTAGCTCATGCATTCAATTCAGAAACTGCCCAGTGTAACTGCCTACATTCTAACCTCAGATTTCTTCTCTCTGCTGCAAAGTGTAGACACGTGAAGATCTTTCGCTCTATGGAGAGCATTCCTGAAGTGCATTGAACAAAACAACTTAAGTATTTTTGTTTAATTTTTCATTTACTGCCTAGTGTAATTGTTGTTTATAGCTTTTACCTCATAGTTTAAATTTAGCTTATTTTTCCGGTTCCTCTAGTTCCTGTGAACCAAGAGGTAACTGATCCTTTCTCTCCTAAATCAGAACCTTTTTTAAGAGTTTTGATTATGTTTGTGTTTTCCAGTAAAATTTCTCTCTTGAACCGATTTTTCTCTGTTCCTCAGCTGTTTCTCAGTTCTGGATCCGATCGAACCTATAGATTTTGGCTGGTAGTATAGCCTAGAGGTTAGAGGAACGAGGTGTGAACTAGCTTGATACATCCAGCAGACCAGACCGAGTTTGATTCTCACAGCCTCCACTTGCATACTATGTGACTCTGAGCAAGTCACTTAACCGCCAGTGCTCCCAGGTCGCCCCTGAAAACAGGCGCTTGTGCCTAGTGGGCCTTACCTGGTTAACAAAGACTAAAAAAAAGATTTTATTGGGGTTTTCCCAGTTACTGAAGTGGCTGCAAATAAATTGCATTTATTTTTGTCGGTTCCCGTACCTGTTTTCTTTAAAATGTCAGATAAACCTAAAAGAAAACAGGACCTCCTAGGGTTAAACATTGTTTGAAGTGCTCTGAAGTGTTTGCTAAGGCTGACAAACACGATTTATGTTTGCTCTGCCTTGGTCAACAGACTGAGATGACTGACTGAGATATGCAAGTATTTCCCTGAAAACAATGAAAACGTAAGGAAAGGCTGAAAAGAAAATTGGAAGAGGGGTCCATGGACTCTAACGGTCCACCACCTCTAAGCCCTTGGCTATTCCTTCCAGAGCCTCAAAAACACCCCTGAGATGGGTGAGGGCTCTGGCAAGAGAGCAGTGAACTGGCTGACTCCTCCGTGCCTGCAAAAAACTCAAGAAGACAAAGCACACTGAGACCCTGGCTGAAATGCTTCAAGGGACCCTCGAGTGCCTGTACCTGCTCTTTCGCCTGCTGAGCTAACCCAGGCTCTGGCTTTACTACAAGTGCTGCAGGGCTTACTACCCCCAAAGCAGCCTGTTGCTACTCCAGTTGAAAAGAAAACCTGTTTTGTACCTCCTTTACCTACTGACACAGTGGAATTTGAGGAGGATGATCAGGCAGAGAAGGGTATTGAACCTGAGGTCTGGCCAGAACAGGACTTTGGCTTTCCTCCCAGACCCACAGAGGACTTTTCCTCCCATTTCTCCTTTGTCGGAAGATGACTATGAAAACTGCTCATGTCATTCCATTGTTCAAATCAGGGATCCCAGCGATCTAAATAACAATCGGCCGCTTTTCTTCTCCCATACTGTCAAAAGTCATGGAAAAATTGTGAATGCCCAGCTGAGAACCTTCCTAGACAATACGAACCTCTTAAACCCAAAGCAGTCTGGTTTCAGAGCCAATCTTAGTACTGTCTCAGCCCTGGCAAAAGTCACGAATGATTGGCAACGTGACCTAGAGAACAAAAATTTGTCTGTGCCATTCTTGGACCTTAGCAAGGCCTTTGATACCATAGACCATGGCCTTCTCATCTCTGCATTAAACACGATTGGCCTAGACCCATCCTTCCTTCACCGGTTTCATGATTACCTTACTGATAGGCAACAGCAGGTCAAGGCTGGAGGAGAGTTTCCCTCTCAAACTACTGAAAGAGGTGTTCCCCAGGGCTCCATCTTGGGGCCACTGCTCTTTATCTATATTAACAGTATAGATGTTGGCATCAGGAGGCAAACATTCACCTGTTTGCAGATGATACAGTGCTGTATATAAGCCGTACATCACCTGAAGCTGCTCGTGAAGACTTGCAAAGTGAAATTTAATCTGCTGCAGTACCAGCTTATTAGCAAAAACTTCTACTTAACACAAAGAAAACAAAAGCGATGCTGCTTCACCAGTGAAGTGTACGGTGTACCCTGCTACTATTGCGCTTCCTCCAATTACCACTTTATTAGGAGAGAACTTGGAATTTGTAACTAATTTCAAGTACTTGGGGTCTGGCCTTACCACAAACTCTCCTTTGCAGATCATATAGAAGATCTGCTCAAAAAACTGAGGCAGAGGCTTGGTCTCTTTTAAAGGATAAAGTGCCTACTGACCACAGATGCTAAGAGACAGTTAGTTCAGTCCACGTTCCTCTCCTTAACTGACTGTGCTGACTTTATATATAGTCAGTGTACTGCCTCCTGTTTTGATAAACTGGATACACTGTATCACAGAGCACTGAGATTCATCACTGGCCTTCCATTCTCCATCCATCACTGCTCTTTGTATGCAGCTATAGGATGGACCTCTCTTCAACATAGGCGTCATAAAATGCCACACTCTGGGCATTCAGAGCCATCACCAGTAAACTCCCGAGTACATTGCTGACTGTCTGCCTCTAAACTTGCTAGGCAACTGTGCCTTGAGAAGCAGCTTGTTGCTTTCCATGAAAGTGCCAAGGGTCAACACAGGTTTTGGGAGAGCGCCACAAGCTTCTGGCTGCCCTCGCTCTGGAATAAGCTTCAGAAATCATTAAAATTAAGAACCCCGGTCAGTCTTGCTGTGTTTAAGACATTGTATACCAAAACTGTCACTGAAGTATGCAACTGCTTCCATTGCCCTTGGTTTGCTTGCTGACTGCCTTCTGCCCACTTTCCTATGTCTATCCATAACCTCATTCCGACCACTATCGCTTTCTCTAATTTATTTCCTTATCCATGTGCTCTACCACCCCTTCCACCCCTGCCCATACATCATGTCTTGACCTGTCAACTTAGAACTTCTAGTATTGCAAATGTCCCTGTCCAGCTCGCACCTATAACTGAAACTACATTTGATCCACTCTTCAGTCTATCTACCTCAGTCCTCGCCTGAAAATGTTATGATTATACATAGTATGCTATGAATATGTAAACTCTGTATATAACTGTTTACCAAATATTGTGTGCATATATATTCATTGTCTGTACTTAATTGCTTTGTTCTTGACCTTGTGTGATGCAGGTCCACCTTGTAAATGAGCTTGCTCAATGGTGTTCGCCTGGATAAATAAAGATTTGATTGATTGATTGAAGATGATGGAAACCCTGGATCTGCACACTGCAGAAGAGATCCAGGATGAAGAGGCCCTATGTATGGAGCTTATGGGCTGATACCCACTAGATGATGCCTATTGCCTATATATGTGTTTTTCAAGAGGGAGGTCCTTGAAATTCTTAAGACTCCAAACACTGTCACACCCACTGATAAAAAGTGTGTTAAAAAAAAATACTAACTTGAGAGGTCAGGGGCTGAGTTTTTATTTACTCACCCTGACCACCAGGGATTGTACAGTAGGCTGTCTGTGAAATGGCAGAAACTCCCTTGTCCCTCTCACCCGCCTGAGAAGGACTCAAGGATAGATAGATAGCATGGGAAAAAGGAACCTTTCGGCTTCCTGGCAGTTTGCCAAGCCAGCTACCATGCTTTTGCAGCCCTCTATCAGAAGGCTGTTTGCAGTCCATCTTGGATAATGCAGAGGCCAACTCCTCTTAAGTTTGAGTTAGTGGACACTGGCAAAACTGGGCTTGGAGGCTTCAAGTACCAGTTCCAAATGTCAGCAAATCACGAATGACACAGCTGCTCGATAGATGGCAGGTACTATAGCCTTGAGAAGATTTGCCTAGCTGAGAGCTGAAAATCTCACACAGGACACCCAGAGTAGACTATGGACTTCAGTCGAGGTCCTCCAACTCTCTGGTGCCCAGACTGAGGCATTAAAAACTAGATGAGTATAAAGCTACTTTCCATGGTAATTCTATCAAAGAAAGGGCTTCTCCTCCACGTCATCATATGGAAGGGGAGGCAGGGGTTGAGTCCTCTTTTAGGAGGCCCTTCTTTCAAGTGCAGGCTGTGCCCGACAGCAGTACCAGTCACAGCAGGGTGGTTTTATAGAGCCAGAGGCAGAAGGGGTTCAGGCAAGGATCCCAGTCTGCACAGCCCCAGCAACGTACAAAACAAATTCCCTGACTTTTCCTCCAGGCTGCCTGTCCAGCTCCTGTAGGGGGCAGACTGACTCATTATTTTCAGGAATGGCTGAAAATTACCACAGACAGGTAGGTTCTAGAAATAGTGAGTCAGAGCCTGTCCCTCTGCTTCAAATCCCTTCCTCCTCCAAGATCAAGGAAGTTCACCACAGTTCCTTCCTCAGAAAGAAAATTGCTGGAACAGGAGGTTCAGGCCTTACTTCTAGCAAGGGCAGTAGAGCCTGTCTCTCTTCCCCCAAGCCAACAAGGGCAGGGGATGTATTCAAGATACTTCCTAACAACAAGAAAGAATGGGAGTGGTGGCCTATACTAGACCTCAGACTGCTAAACAGGTACCTGGTAAAACCCAGGTTCAAGATGGTCACATTGGCCATGATCCTGCCAACTCTGCAAAATGGAGACTGGTTAGCTTCCTTAGACCTAAAGGATGCATATTTCCATATTCCTGTAAGGGAGTTGCACAGAAAATATCTGAGATTCAGACTTCCCTCAGGCCACTATCAGTTCTCAACACTCCTTTCGGCTCACCTCTGCACCAAGGGTCTTTACCAAATGCATGGTAGTAATGGTGGCACACCTAAGAAGACTAGGTGTTTCAGTTTTTCTCTATCTGGATGATTGGCTAATCATGGGAAAGTCTCACTGGCAGATGACTGAGGACCTTCAGATAACCCAGGATCTGTTGTACTCCTGAGTTCCTTCTCAACATTAGAAAGTCAGTCCTGACTCCTGTGCAGATACTGCACTTCATAGTGCAGAACTAAACACCATATTGGAAGTGCTTTCCTCCCTCAGGAGAGGGCAGAAAGCATTTGACTTTGGCATGCTCGCTTGTCCTGGGCAAGCAAAGCCAGCAAGACAGTTTCTACAACTGTTAGGGCACATGGCTGCAGCAACAAGCACAGTCATAGGTGCCAGGTTTCAGATGAGGGATGTTCAGTTCTACCTCAGGGCACACTGGTGCTTAAGGCGGAGAGACTATTAAAACCCATACCAGTAACAAGGGTGTTATTACAGGCACTCCAGTGGTGGATGGAGCTGGAAAACTTGAGAAGGGTTCCATTCTTGCAGGAGCCCCTTCATTGGTTCTTGCAACAGATGCTTCCGTTAGGGTGGGGTGCCACTTGGGGAGCACACCATTCACGGCACTTGGGAGAGTGCAGATCTCTCCAGCATATAAACTTGCTAGAGTGAAGAGCTGTTTACTTGGCCTGCAGGCTTTCTCACGCCTAATACAGGGAAAGGTGGGTCAGGACAGACAATACCACAACAATGTACTACATCAGCAAGCAGGGAGGGACAAGGTCTGCCCCACTTTGTACAGAAGCAATGAAGATATGGAGCCTTGCTTACTCTCTGAACGCCTCCTACAGTCGATCCATCTGCCTAGCAAGGACAACACTCTGGCAGATGCCTTGAGCAGGATAAACCAAGCCCATCACTAATGGACACTGAACAAGCAAGTGGTGAACGTCCTATTCAGGAGGTGGGGCACTTCAGAGATGTATCTTTTGCATCCCACAAAACCACCACCTGCCTCTGTATTGTTGCAGGGCCCCTGCCAAGGGACAGTTCCCTGGATGCCCCAATTCTGGATTGGACAGGGAGGCATCTTTATGCCTCCTCCCCGCCTTTTCCCCTGATTCTCAGGGTGCTCATCAGCTCTGATCACAGCCAGCTTCAGTGATACTGTAGCCCCAGACTGGACCAGACAGCCTTGGTACTCCTCCTGCTTTCTATGTCGGTGGTCAAACCGATTCACCTCCTACAAAGGTACAACCTACAGACGACCCCAAGGGAGGCCATGTACCCCAATCTCTGCTTTCTCAGACTCAAGGCATGGCTCTTGAGGACTTAGAAAGCAGGCTGGCAGCTCTCTGAAGGGCCCTGAAGGTCCACAGAGGGTATAGGAAACCTTCTACTAAGAAAACCTATGCCTTGACATGGAAAGGTTCTCTGTATGGTGTAAAGATAAGGGTGTAGCTCCAGCTCAAGCTGGCATACCGACTTGCTGGACTGTTTGACTCATCTACATTCCCAAGGTCTGCAACCCTGAAAGTGCGTGGCTTCACTGTCAGCATACATTTCAGCTGGAAAGGACACCTCCTTAGCATCAAATCCTGTCTTCAGGAAGTTCTTAAGGGACTGTCAACTGTTTTCCCTCACAGGAACCAGTGCCAGCTTGGGATCTGAACATTTGCATTGCTCAGCTTATGCTTCCTCCCTTTGAGCCCATGGCCTCTGCAGATCTGAAGTTTGTTACTTGGAATGTAGTCTTCTTGGTGGCAATCACTTCTGCCAGGAGGATAAGTGAGCTCCAGGCCCTCTTTGTGGAAAAGGAATATGTTTCCATCCACAGGGACAAGGTAATGTTGAGAACTAATAGGAAGTTCCTCCTCAAAATGGTCTCAGATTTCCATTTGAACCAGTCTTATCACCTTGCCAGTTTTCTTTACTGAGCACTGTAGCTCAGGGCGTAGACTCTACAGCCTTGATGTAAAAGGGCTTTAAGTTACTACATGACTCATACCAAGCATCATAGGCAGGATAGACATTAGCTTTTCTTCACTTATGGAGAGGTAGGTAAGGGTTCACCTTCCTCAAAAGAACTGTCTCTTGATAGATAGTTCAGTGTATTCAGTTTTGCTACCTAAAAGCAGGTAGGGTGCCCCTGTGGGACTTGGGGCCCATTCTGCAAGGGAACAACTACCACAGTTGCAGCTACCTGAGGTGTGCCATTGGTGGAAATCTGTAAGCAGCTACCTGGAGGTCAGTCCACACCTTCACTAAGCATTATAGCCTGGACCGCAGTCCAGGAACGATGCCAGGTTGGCACAACAGTCCTGCAGAGTCTTTTACTAAGTAGATTCTTTACCCACCTCTGTAAGGTACTGCTGCATAGTCTGCAAGTAGTAATATTAGTGGATTCCTGGGGTTAGAAGAAAAATTACTCTCCTGTAGTAATCTTGTTCCTTCCAAAGGGATCCACTAATATTATTACTTTCCCACCCTGTCTCCCTGACAGAATCAGTAACAAACCTTTCCAGTGCTGATTGTAGAAATACTTGGAGTGGTATGCCATCTGCTGACACTTCTTAGTAATGCTTTATAGTTTAGTAGGTCTTTTTCCGTAGGGGAATCTGACATTTAGAAAAAGGGAACTTTCTCCTTGTTCCTGTGGTTTAATGTTATGTTTACTAGTTGCCCCAGTTGGGGTCCCTTTTTTCTATTATTTTCTTTTATAATTAGATGTTAGCATGGCCTCTTTGCAGGCTTCTAAAAAATCTGAGGTTAGAATGTAGGCAGTTACACTGGGCAGTTTTTGAATGGAATGCACGAGCTAAAGATTCCATCATTAGCATGACATTCCATTTGATTTGGGCAGTGCTGGCTTAAAGGACCACTGCAAGAAGTAGTAATATTAGTGGATCCTTTGGAAGAAACACAGATTACTACAGGTGAGTAATTTTTTCTTTCCTTACTGTAGCAATTAGCAGTGGAACCTCCGGTACCCTCCCCTGTGCAGTGGTCTGCTGTCCCAGGAACAGGGAACCCTGGTCCATCTGAATCTCAAGTCCTCCATCTCCATGCATGGCTCCTGAGGACATAGCCATTGTGAGATTTGGGGTGCTGCCAAAAGTTGCTGATGTCCTGGTGACTGCCAGGAAACCCTCCACTGTGGCTACTTACTCTGTGAAGTGGAAGCGTTTTGCTCTGTGGGCCGCTTCACACCACCTTGATCCCTTCACTTGCCAAGTGAATCAGATTCTGGAGTGCTTGCTGTCTCTTGTCTGATGCAAGGCTGCAATACTCTTCTGTTAAGTTGCACTTGTGTGCTATATCAGCCTTCCATGTGCCCATTGATGGCCATACTGTGGCCCAACTGGTTATGGCCCATGCGTTTTGTGAGGTATTCTACATTTGAAACTTCCCACCTGCAATCCACTCCTGGCTTGGGACCTAAATTTTGTGTTAGAAAAGCTTACTTTGGCTCCTTTTGAGCCAGCTGCGTCTTGAGAGCTATGCTTTTGTTATGACAAGCATTATATTTAGTTGCTATTACATTTGCTTGAAGGATTTCAGAGCTGCAGGCTCTCGTGTGAACCTTCTTATTTGATTTTCCACAAAGACAGGATGTCTCTGCATACAAATCCTCGTTTCTTCCAAAGGTGGTGTCTTGAGTTTACTTAAATCAAATTATCCACCTGCTTGTTTATTATCCAGAGCATGCCAGTCCAGGGAAGCATTGCTCCATACATTAGATGTGCATAGAATACTCTGTACTATACTCACTGTCTGACACTGCAGAAAGTCTCACAGCTTTGTTTCCTTCGCCCCTGGGAAGAGGCGCATACCAGTTTCAAAACAATGTCTGTCCAAATGGTTTACGAACTATATTTGTTACTGGAAGTACAGTAAGTAACTTCCTGGGTTGTTCATGGCCATTCAGTCAGAGGCACGGCCAAATCTGTTACCTGTTTCAGGAATGTGTCAGCTACTGAGACTGTGCGGCTGCCATTTGGAGAACCACCTCAAGACTTTCACAAAGCACTGCAGCCTGACATTGCCTGGAAGAGAAGGGCAGGTTTTGGCCAAGCTGTTCTTCAAGGCCTTCTTTCTTATGCTTCTGGCCTCCTGCCACCCAGACTGTCTTGCTGTCTGTACTGCTTGGGACTCGTCCTAGTGGCATGATCAGATGAGCGATATCCCAAAGAAGATAGAACCGTTGTGTAAGAACTTACTGTGACAGTAGATCTTGAGAGAATCTTTTCTTCAGGTCATGCCGACTCCACCCTCCATCCCCTTTAGCTTGGAGATTCTTCCCTTCTGTCTTTCTCCAGGATGGCATGCCTGTTGCTCCAGCCTTTCAGACAGCTGGGCACTCCATCTCTCTCTCCTTGCTTCCCTAGAGGAGGAAGGCCTGGCCAGTATGATCTTGGGCAGATAACTGAGGGGGGCCGTCACGCTTGTATACTATAGCACATCGATGCCTGATGTCATGGGTGGCCCCTGATGAACTGCTATGGAAATGTTTCGATACTCTAACATACCATAGCCAGCAGAAGGTGGCCATTTGGTCTATCAAGTCTGCTGCTTTGCCGGGTCCACAGCTTGTTACTGTCCCTGCCCCTCTCCCCACGCCTCCTGTCCTCCCTGTATACCTGTCCCATCCTCTCTAAAGCTGCCCACTGTCTTCAACGAGATTACCTCTTCTGGCGGGCGCATTCCAAGTGTCCGTCACCCTGTCTGTGAAGAAGTGCATCCTGACCTCCCTCCTAAACCTCCCACCTCCAGCTTTAGTGTGCCCCTCATGTTATGGTTGCCACATCTTAAAGAGACTCTCCTTATCAACCTTATTTATCCCTTTCAAGTACTTGAAGGTTCCAATCACTCCCCTCTCTCTCCGGTCTTCCAGGAGTACATGTTTAGTGCCCTCAACCTCTCCTTGCATGCCTTGATTCATCTTTGTAGTCCTCCCTGGCCATCTTTTCCCCAACCCCAAGATCCACCAACTTCCTGATCAACCTTTTGGGGGCACAGAGTCAAAGGCCTTGCTGAAATCAAGACAGAGGATGTCTACCGCTTGGTTCCTGTCTACTCTCTTAGAGACAAAGAAGTAAAATCAGATTTGTTTGACATAATCCCCCATGAATCCATGCTGCCTTGCATCCTGGAGACCATGCTCCTCTAGATCTTCCAGCAACCTTTCCTTGGTATAGTCTCCATGAGCTTGCCCACAGTGGAGTTGATACTGACTGGTCTGTAATTCCTTGGGTCATTCTTGGGGCCGCTTTTGTGAAGCTGCACTACATGTGCTGTTCTCAGTCCTGCAGTCTTAGTGCCTGGCAGCATATAGTTATAAAGGTGTGACCTGATGAGAGATTCCTTGAAGGTCTACTGTTACAGTAAGTTCTTGCGTAACTGTTATTTCCATCTACACAGGCATTTTAGTGACATCAGTAGTTTCTGCTTTTGTGGTTGTCAGCAGAAAAAGATCTCCAGGGCATGAACTGTTCATGATGTAGTCTATTTAAGTAATATACCACGACAGGTGTTGGTGATGCTGTGATCTACCCACACCAAATGGGTAAATCTCAACATTACACACACCCTGGAGTGGTATATTGCGATTATACAATGTCCCTTCAGTTTTTGTGCACAAAATGAAGAAAAAACTAATTCTGTTTTGCATTTTAAATGATTTTATTAAATTGTATTCTTACACCTGGAAAATGGTCCTATTCTCCCACTCTCAGCTTTTTGAGTGCAAGACTCTGTTGTACTCATGTACTGCCTGTACCTGTGGGGAGCAAGCCTTTGACCTTCAAGGGTGTCCTGCACTGATGAGCACGTTTTGGTTTCGGTTTTGATGTCTGGTTTGGCTTCTGGGAGTGCAACCTGAGGCTTTGGGTATACCTCAGTGATCCATGCACTGTCAAGGTCAAGTTTACCGTCTGCTCAAACTACAGCAAACAGCAGCTGCTCATGCATGAGTTGCACCATCCCCATTCAGCTAAGCAAATATTTTAGCACATTGATTAATGCTGAATGAGGGAAATGTTTGAATTAAAACGAGAGTAGAAGTTACGAAATAATTGCTAAAAGATGAGCCATGATACTAGGCATGTGCCTATGCATAGGTGCATCCCAGTATCACGGCAGCTTTGGACATTATTTCTGCAACTATTACCTGTCTTGTGTGTTTTTTTTGCTCTAGCCAGCCACTCCTACGCCGGACGCCCAGTCGTTATTTTCGGTCCTGATACCACCCACCACCACACATTGTAGACCCTCCCCCAGCGTAACCCTTCGCCGGATGGGTCCCCCGCCTCCCGAGGGAGAAAAGCGCCAGCGGGATCGCCAGCACACCCGTGTTGGCTTGAGTGCTGAGGTGGTCTTTGGCTGTCTTAGGGCTTCTGTGGCAGCGGGAGCTGGCGACCGTCATCCGGTCAGCCATGGCACTGTTTCCCTTTTCTCCCTGGGGGTGTGGTGTGCTACTAATGTCAAGGCGTATGCTGATGTTCACCACGCCCTCTGTTCAGCAGGACCCAATCGTTGCTGTTCCCCGGCCTTCTCAGGAGTTTGGCAAGCTCCGGGTCATCTCCCCACCCTCCTCCGAGAGAAGAGCAGTTGTCAGACGCTCAAGCCTTCTCCCTCTGGCGCCCCAGGTCCATTCCCAAACCCAGGTTGCGGCGTTGCAGCGGAAATCCAACTGCTGTGCCGATGGGCGGCCCACCTCTCGTTTTTAAATCACACACTTTCCCAAGTTCAGCATTCCTGAGAGTCTTAACATATGTGCTTTGCTAAATGGGGATGTTGGGAGGCATATGCAGCCTCCTGATGACCGTGCTGTGGGGAAACAGAGGGAGAAAAGAGCGAGAGAGGTGGTGCTAGTGGGGAATTAATATGGCGGCGTTTGCTTTGATTTTCGAGGTCGGATTTATTGATGGGCAGATGCAGCTGACTGGCACTTTTACCCGTTGGTAATGCCAGGATTTACAACGGGTAAATCGTGCCAGCCAGCCAATCAGGTTGGAGGATTTTTGAGCTATTGTATAATTCTCAAACAACCACAGAGTTCTGAAATAGAATGTAGGTGCATTGTGCCAATAGTAGAAGAGTAGAACAGGGACATAAACTACATCATACAGTCTGTGTAGATGGAACAATAGCAACATTTGAACCAGTACTTACAAACTAGCCTGTACTGGCAAACATGCACAGTTCTCCTTTAAACTCTAAAATACTAGGTATAGCTTCATAAGAAAGAAATCTGGGTTCTGACTGACCCAAAGAAGTTGCACTCAGACTGCTGGTTGTGTTCTAAAATGACCTATCAGTATTACTAACCTGCACTTTGGGTGTACCCAGCTTAAAAATAATCACCATTCAGTAAATCACGAGTTAGGAATTTATTAAAGTTTCAAATACATACATGTTCAAAACAGAGCAATATACATATGACTCCTATTTTCAGCAGTAAATTTTTTGTTTTTGAGAATTCTGTAAATTCTTGAATCATAACTTTATGAATGGTGATTTTAAAGCTTGGTACACCTGGAATTGGCCTTTCTAAATAACTGATTTCAAAACACTACCCATCTAGAGTGAAACTCTGTACCTGATTTTATAAGTGTCAGTGGACACTAGATCATCAAGTCCACCCCTTTCCCTCGTTATAAGTAAGGACCAACAGGCATGGTGTGCGGATGTTCTGATTTATAGGATTTTCTACCAATCCTGCCACCTAGGATATTCTTGGTAAGCAGAAATTTGCCCAAGCTTACCCTGAAGTACTGTGTTTCAATTATGTGGATTTTACTACCTTTTAAGTGAGGTATCCGGTCCCCAGAACAGTCACCATTGGTAACAGCAGAAGTCCATTACATATATAATTGCATTTCAGTTCATCCTGTTCATTATTACAAAAGGTATTTGCATGAAATTCCTTTGCTGAGGTCATAATTGCCTGCTTGTTGCTTCAGTCTGTTGCTGTTAGAATGATTATGATGTCACAGAATATTTATGGTTTAATTAGGTTATAAGCGTGTGGAGCAACTGAAGGGATAAAGGTCTGTTTTCATGTGAAGGCTCTTAGTGAATAATAGTGGAGTGACTTGAAATTGTGATATTTGGGAAACTTTGTACAGTGTACTTTGAAGTTCTGCTGATGGCCATCTGTAATTTATTTGCCTTTTTAAAACTGGTGACTGGTGTGATTTTATGATCACTGCATGTTGTTGCCAACCTCCTCAGTGCTGCAGCATTCTGTCTCGCCACTGCTGATATCTGCAGAACACATCCCAGTACTTCAGGATCTCTCTTTACAGCTGTCCCAAAGCGGAACACTTCTCTGCACTGCAGCATCCAGTCTGCTGCTACCGCAACCTGCTGTGTATTCCCAGATACTGCAGCATCTTGACACGACTACTGCCTCCTGCTGCACTTTCCCAACTACTGCAGCATACTATCTTCATCAAAGTTCTCTTGCATCAGGCCACACCTATAGAACAGCCACTACCAGGCACTAGGACCACACAGAAACTTTTCTAGCTAGCAGTCTACAAGGTACCCATGACTGCGTCAGACACAACAATGTCCCTTCCATATAAGCATGGGTGCCCTGCGCCTCAGTTCTTTTCCGCCCGTTGACCTGTGACCGTTGCGCTCCACTGAGACACTGCTGCTTCATTCGACTGCCACTTTTCCTCATTCTAACTTTTTCTGTTTGCCAGATGCTTCGAAAAGCTCTTCCGCCTCTGCAGTTCTGGCCAGAAGATCTTCGACAAGGGCGACCACGGCGTCTGTGTCCGCTGCCTAGGCCTGGACCCGACATTTCAAGCCTGTGGTGTGCCGTGGGGTTCAACCAGGCCACCCGGCAGCACGGCTTGTAGAACCTGAGAGCTTCCTACTGAAACAGAAGGTTGCCCTGATGGATAAGGAGCTACAGACCAGAAGCTCCCTGCTTCCCTGGCCCCATCCATGGGCTGTCTCCTCAAGGCCCAGGATAAGTCATCTGGGAAGTACAAACACTGGGACAAGGATCACAGTAAAGCAGGTCCTCTCTGGCACACTCACCACTTAGAGTGTTGGCCGTGGCGGGGTCATCTTTTGCCTTGGCAGCAGCCCCTCTGCCTCCACACCTTGTCTTCCTTAGAGTCAGCGCTGGCAGTACCTCCCACCACTCTTAACTGTATCTGGTGCTGGCTTCTCTGCATCGGGCTCTCCTTACCCCAGCTGCCTTCCCAGCCTCTGCTGTTCCGGACCCTGTTCTCCACAGGCCACCAGCCAGGGAGCTACACCGTCTCGGATCCGTTCGGCACTGGACTGTTGGCAGGGGTTCCGCCTTCCCAGTGATATCCTTGACCTGTCCCATGGTGGCTTCCTTGACTTCTGGGACCCAGACCTCACCATCGTCATTTCAGCCTACCCTGTCGCTCTCAGGGCCTCTTCTATCCTAGTGATGTCCCTTGTTGGCTCTTGATGTGTGACCCTCGGCCTCCACCGTTAATCACGGCAGCCAGGCTAGCACTGGGACTGCAGGCTCCAGTGCCGATGCCACTAGGCCTTCCAGTGGCGCCTGTCATAGCTGTCTCTGACATGTTTTACTCCTTTTGGGAGTTCATGCATGGCTGATCTTCCCTTGGAGGCAGCCCAGGACCTACTAGGCCTACTGCCCGTCTACACCTTTGATGACACTGTGTCAGGCTTGTCCTTGTTCCAGGGCCATCAGTCCTAATCTCAGACCCTGGCAGTGAGGATGAATACCATCCTGACCTCTGCCCCCAGGATGAGGAGGAAGATGATGGTGGGGAAGGTAGCCCGCTCCCCATTCTGACTCCACGTCTCATCTGAGGCGAGGACTCTGCCAATTATACCCAGTGGTCCCCAGACCCTCCTTTATTTCAGTCATAAGACCGTTACAAACAGCGATGGGGTTCGATGCTGAAGAGCAGGATGTCACAGGCAGAATCCGACAGACTGCCTGGAGTTGCCAGATTCTCCTCTCCTTATTATCCCTCCCTCATAGTAGCCTTTAAAGATGCCACATTGGCTGCTTGGGACAAGCCAAATTTGATCCCTGCCATGCCCAGAAAGGCGGACAAATTGTACCAGGTTCCCTAAGGAAACTATATTTTGCTGAGTAACATAAAGCAGATTCTGTGGTAATAAATGCTGCCCACAATAGAACCAGGAAGCCTAAGCACCTCCACTGTCTTCCTCCTGATAAGGACTCCAGAAAGTTGGACCTCATGGGCAGGGGCACTGGAAAATTGCACCCATGAGTTTTTCTGCAGTATCCCCAATTTTCACCGTTCTCTGCATAAAGTCTGCAGTTTCATGCAGTTTATTCAATTTTGACTGAAATTAAATTCTCAAGGAAAGCTACTCAAATATGCTAGCATTTTAGTACACCGACTTGGATTTGGCTAAAACAGTACAGTGTGAGGTGAGGAGAGGAGTCCAGTGTGACTGCTTTCATGTGATTCACTTCTCTGGTTTGGTTTCAAAATCCTCTGGCCATGCATATGTACACTTAAGTACTTAAAATCTGTGTAGAAGCAGAACATGAGAGAATGTTTTGCTGCTACAAAGACAAACAGTAGGTGTGAGAAAAGGTGCAAATTGCCCCATTTACCTAAATGGAGCATTAACTACAAAGCTTTGCTTTTTGGTAAGAGTAGGTTGTCCTTGTATACATACTTTCATTCTGAAAATATTTTGATTCAAATGTCTGAGGAGTTTGCATGGCCCTGCTGATTATAAAACTTGAATGTGCTTCTTGACGGGTTGACGACGGTGATCCCTTACTTAATGATCTGCCACAACTAACATGACAAAGCCTACAAAAACTCCAAACCTGTCTGAAAAACACTGATAATAAAACAGTTACCTTCAAATAGACAACAGTCGTTATAACCCAAGCGGAACAAAAGTGCCATGTATCAAACATTATTGCATGATGTAGTGAAAAGCTACTAGTATGATTTAATACCTTCATCATGTGATTTTAAAAATATGCTGATTAAGAACAAGCAATTATTTTAACAAATGAAGTTTTTTTTTTTTTACTGGAACTTGATTAGGCACCCTGGTTATCTGTTTATTTTTTTCTTGCACCAAAATAAGTAGTTGTTGAAGAGCTGGTAGCGTGATTCTGGCAGGCAACTCATTCAGAGGTTGCCTGCCCAATTAGCTGAATAAACTTGTGCTACAATTTTTCTGGCCAACATAAATACTTAAATTTTAATGTACAATGCCGGCTCGTACCTTCTGTGTATGAGCTGAGGAGCCCTCTCAATGCTTTAGCCTGCCAAATCAGCTTTTGATGGCGTTTGGTATGGAATTGGGCTGCAGGCACTCTGTGTATGGAGTAATATGATGGGAATAGGATCGGGGAGGGATCTGTCAAACTGTACTAACATATTTTCGCTGGCCGTTCTACATATGCCGGGCTATGATATGCCTGGGCTGGCAGTATAGCTTAGCGGTTAGAGCAATGAGCTGTGAGCAAGCTTGGTACATCCAGCAAACCAGACCTTGGTTTGATTCTCACAACCTCCACTTGCATACTGTGTGACTGAGCAAATCCTTAACTGCCCAATGCTGTCAGGTCGGCCCTGAAAACAGGCACTTGTGCCTAGTGGGTCTTACCGGTTACCAAAGACTAAAATAAAATAAGTAGCCCCAATACATGTAGAACTGCTAGCAAAGATAATAGTGCAGTTTGACAGCCCCCATCCCCGATCCCATTCTGCTACTGCCTACATAGAGCACCTGCAGCCCAGTTCCATACCTAACGTCATCAAAAAGCTGATTTTTGTGGCGGCTGCAGCACTGAGAGGGACGCCGCTCACACTGAAGGTAAATGAGCCGGGCATTAAGTTAAATGCTGGCTAGATAAATTGCAGCACTAGTTTATTTATTCACCGGGCAGGCAACTTCTGGATGAGTTGCCTGCCCAATCATGTCCACAGCTCTTTAAACAGACTTCAGGATCTGACATCCAGAAAATGGCAAAATATGTTTCAGGATTTATTCAATATGGACTGACTGTGAATTACCAAATAACATCTAGTTAGCACTGCAAGAGGTAGATGTCATTAGGTTTTAAAAGATATGCTACATAATGATTAATTTACAGTTCATTTCAAAAACACCAAACCTTTTTATATTGAAAGTATATACAAGGGCAATACATTTATCTAACAATTTATGTGATCATTACATTGTGCAGCAAACAAAGATTTTATTATTGAGCACTAGGGATGTATAGTGAACTCCAACAATTTCCATGCAATTTCTGCACTAAGCCTCCGCAATTTTGGGTAAAGTTTTCTGCAGTTTTCCAGTGACCCTGCTCATGGGGAAAGGACCTTTGCCTCAGCTACGCTGGCCATCAGGGTCCTAACTGTGAATTGTATTTCCTAACCATGTGACCTATGTGCCATCTTTGTGGCCCAGGTTGTGCCTGAAGCGGTCCTTTGGATCAGTGCAATTACCTGGTAAACAAATACATAAATAAATTGTGTCCCACATGATCAAATTTCAGAATGCTTTCTGGAAGAAAGGCTTTGGCTCAGGCTCTCTCAGAAGGTCCCCAGAGGCTGGAACTGCTAAGGCCCTCCAGTCTGGCGCAGACATTGGTCAACATCTTCTGCGGTCTGCTTATGATGCTGCTGATGCCTCCACCAGGGCAGCAGCAGAGGTATATCTCTTTGAGGAGGCATTCTTGGCTTAGGGTGTCTGGCTTTGCTACAGATGTGCAACAGTCCATTCTCAATGCCCCATTCAGAGGTTATAAACTCTTGAGGTGGTTGTGAAAGACATTCTTTTCTGACCTGAAGGCCCGGGTAGGACTTGCCGGTCCTTTCACACCCTATACCACACTCAGCCAAAAAGTGGCAGAGGGTGCCCTTTCATCAGACCTTTCATAAGCCCAAGCTAGGGGTCAAATCCCAGGGCAAATGCTTCACAGCAGCAGCCTTGTCTGCCCTATACTGTATCTCTGGGAAGGCCCCCAGAGGAGGGAATGCAACCTTGGCACTGAGGATACCTCAGCATGACTCCTTGCGGACCTCCACCCTCCAGCAATGAGGGATGGAGTGGTAGAGGCCGTTCTCTCTCCACCTGGACAGGTGGCGTGAGATCACCAGATGTATGTGTCCTGCAGCTTACAGAACAAAGCCACACTCCAGAACTTCTGGAGCAGCCTCCAACTCAACCTCCAGTTCATTCAAGCTATCTTCCAGACCACATTCCAGTGCTGCGGGAAATCCATAGAGATTTGCGGACCATCCTAGGTCTGAGGAACCTGAATTCCTGTATCCAGTACAAGAAGTTCAGGATAGTGACACTCAGTCTGCTGCACCAGGAGACTGGATCTGCTCTTTGACATGCAGGATGTATACCTGCATATCAAGGTGTGTCGCCTCCACAGACAGTACTTTTGGTTCCAGTTCAGGGAAGCACTATCGGGTAGTTGCGAGCTTTGCTCTTTGGCTTATCTTCTGCACCACGGGTCTTTACTACCAAATGCTTGGTGGTGGTAGCAGTGCCCTCAGGAGGGAAGCTGTGCACGTTTTCCTTACCTGGATGACTGGTTGCTCAAGCACAGACCAATGAGCAGCTGCTCCTGACCCTAGAGTGTACCAGGCAGTTGTTCCATGCCTTGGAATCATGGCCAATCTGCCCAGATCAGTCTTGACTCCTTGTCATCTTCTCCAGTAGATTGGGGCAATCCTGGACACAACTCAGGGCTTTGCGTTCCTTCCACAGGATAGGGTGGACCGCCTAACTGTTCAGTCCCAGCTGCTTTACAGTTGCAGATATGTCATGGCCAGAACCTTTCTGTGGCTCTTGGGCCTCATGGCTGCAGCCATTGTCACTGTACATTTGGCCAGGCTGAGCGTGCGGATTCCCCAGTGGACACTGAGGGTCCAGTGGCACCAGCCACTGGCGACCTAGAACAACAAGTTCTAGTATCCTCCCGGTAAAAAAAAAAATTTATAAAAAGGGCTGTTGTGATGGATGGAACCCAGTAACCTGTTAAAGGGGTTCCTTACTCAGTCCTTCCCTCAGCAGATTCTCACCACAGATGCTTCAAGGTTTGGCTGGGAGCCCGTCTGGGGCCTCACCAGACTCGGAGGAACATGGTCCAGAGTGAGGCTGCTCTCCACATCAATGTCCTAGAGATGAGGGCCATCCTGTATGC
Source organism: Neoceratodus forsteri (assembly GCA_016271365.2). Taxonomy (NCBI): domain Eukaryota; kingdom Metazoa; phylum Chordata; order Ceratodontiformes; family Ceratodontidae; genus Neoceratodus; species Neoceratodus forsteri. Next base: position 1,008,969,229 of record CM028129.1, on the reverse strand, counting down.
TTTACATCTGTCCCTGAGTTCATCTGCTAGCGCAGACAGACATCAGTGTAGTTCACTACATCCAACAAACAAGGGGATCCCAGTCATGCCCTCTGTCGGGAAGCGAGGGTCTGGTACTGGGCTCTAGAATACTGTCTTGAACTATTGGCCCTCCATGTTCCAGGCATCCAAAGCGTCCTGGCAGACAGGCTCAGCTGATCAGTCTTAGATGCAGTGGGAGCTGCTGACCTTGGTTGTAGAGGATCTGTTTGACAGGTGGGGTCGTCTAGAGTTGGACCTTTTGCATCCCTGCTCAACACAAAACTGCAGTGTTTCTGCTTGCTCACTCCAGGGCTTGGAGTTTTCTGGCGAGACTTGTTTTCCTTCTCTTGGAAAGGAGGTTCCTCTCTGCCTTTCCTCTAATTCAGAGGGTGCTAATCTAGCTCCAGATGAAAGGGTCCACCATGACCCTCATAGCCGCCTTCTGGCCTCGTTAGATCTGGTTTCCCCTTGCTGCTACAGCAGCTGGTGGTGGAACCCCAGTACTTTGCACCTATGCAAAAGCTTGGTCTCACAGGAATGACACCCTGGTCCTCCAGACCTCAAGTCACGCATCTCCATGTGATGGCTCCTGAAGACATAGCTATGGCTAGATTTGGGGAGTCACAACAGGTGGCTGATGTAATGATAGCTGCGAGGAAGCCTTCCACCAGGGCCACTTATTCCATGAAGTGGAAGCACTTTGCTCTATGGGCTGCTTCCCATCTCTTGGACCCTTACACTTGCCCAGTGAATCAAATTCTGAAGTACTTGTTCCTTTCAGATTCTGGTGCAATACTCCTCTGTTAAGGTACACCTGTCAGCCATTTCAGCCTTCCATGTGCCTGTTCATGGCTAATGGTGGTGCAGCCGAAGTGTCCCATACTTCCTTGAAGGCATTCTCCATCTGCAGCCTCCTGTCTGCAATCCGGTCCCTCCTTGAGACTTGAATTATGTGTTGGAGAAACTTGCAGCAGGCTCAAAAGGAGCCAAAATGACATGTGGACTGTGCTTTCTGTCACGGAAAGCGTTATTTTTAGTTGCCGTTACTTCTGCTGGAAGGGTTTCCAAGCTTCAGGCTTTGATGTATGAGCCTCATTATTTGATTTTCTACAAGACAGGGCATCTTGGTATGAATCTAAGTGTCTTCCAAAGGTGATGTCTTGAGTTTACCCTAAATCAGACCATCCACCTGTCTGTCTGTTATCCAGAGCATGCTAATCCAGGGGCAACATTGCTCCACACTCTGAGATATACACAGAATTTTGTGCTACTATAAAAACACTGTGTATGAAGGACTGCAGGACAATCCTCACAGTTTGTTTAGTTTGCCTCTGGGAAAGAGGGTGTTCTAGTTTCTAAACAGTGCCTGTCCAAATGGTTGGCCAACTGTAGTACTTTTTGTTATAGGAGATATGGTAAGGAATTTTCCTGGCATTGTATGTGGGCATTCAGTCAGAGGCATGGCCACTAAAGTTGCTTGTTTCAGCTGCAGAGATTTGTGCTGCTGCAACTTGGAGTTCTGTCCACACTTTCACTAAACTCTACAGTTTGGACATTGCTTCCCTCTGAAGGACATGATTTTGAAAGAAAGGAAGCAGTATAGCACTGTGGTTTAGGGCACTGAGCTGCAAACCTGGAGACCTAGGTTTGAATCCCACAGCCCCTTGCATATTGTGTGACCCTGAGTAAGTCACATAATTTCCTTGTGCTCCCAGTTCGCACCTGGAAACAGGCTTTGGCTTAGTGTGCCTTCCTGGTAAGCGATATCCCATTCCCTAAAGGGCAGGCTTCAGCCTAGCTGTGCTTCAAGGCCTCCTGTCTTGGGCCTGTAGCCTCCAGTCACCCAGGCTGTCTGTAGCATTTTTAAGATTTTGCATGATTAAACAAGAGCTCGTTTACCCATAAGGCTGCATCCGGCTTTCATCGGTATTATTATCATCTGCATTGGACACCCATTGTGACCAAGGTGAACTGTAGTAGTTTATAACAGAAATCCCTCCTCGTGGTACACTGGGGTCATCCAGTCTAATTCCAAATCACAAAGCTAAAGCTGTAACATGGTAAACAGGGCTTCTGCTAGCAAATCATTTCAAGATTCTGGGACCCCAATTTTGAAACTTTAAGGAGTCCCACGTCAGTGGAAATGATGTATTAGAGCAAGGGTTTCTCAAATAGTGAAGCCAGCCTCCCAGGGAGGCTCAAGCAAACATAAATGTACTATATTTAAATGTCAAGTTTTGGATGCTTTGTGTGAAAGGATGTAGCAAACTGAAAGCAAATAATGGCATGCGAATTTATGTACAAAATGGTTACCAGGAAAGCGTGCTCAACAAACACTTGATCTTATCTGTGTCAGTCTTCACCATTCATCACCTTTGGGTACCTGGCTGGAGGTCATGACCCTGCGGGAGATTTTTGTATGGGTGGAGTCTACATCATTGGCACCGCCCTCGAAACCGGCCTTTTCGTGGCGCTGAGTTGGCCGTTGGGTGTTGTCGACTCCGCCCTCCGCCAGTTCTTCGTCTTCTGCCATCAAGGTGACCTCGTGGGTAGCTGTGAGAGAGAAAACTGAGAGGCCTACTTCGTCTCAAGCCTTCGTGTGTCGCAGTTCGCCGACCGTGTCACAGTCCGCTGGCTCTGAGTTTATCCTGCTGTTTCTGTTTGCTGTACTCAACATCGCCTGGTAAGACTGTTCTTTATTTTATTTTGCGACGTCTGGTCTTGTTTGGTGTTCTTTTCTGTAGGTCATGTCTCTGTCGGGAGGCAAGAAAACTTTGAAGGCGAGATGGCCCCCCCGTAAATGCGGTGCCCATGCAGCGGTAAGTACTCTGTCACAGACCAGCATGACCGTTGCCTTGCGTGTCTTGGCCCGCTACATGACATGGATTCGTGTGGCGCCTGCTTCTCAGTGGACCACTGTCATCGAGCAATGCGCGTGGAAAGTGGGGACGAGCTCTGCCGACTTCGAGAGCGGGCACACACTCGGGCCAAGCCGCTTTCTCCTGGCCTTTCCTCCAGGTCCTCTACGGACCGAGGAGGAGGGGACCTCTGCCTCTTGTAGCCTAGCCATGGCAGAGGCCCTTCGAGTGCAGGAGGCCCAGTCTGCAGTCTGTTCCTCCAGGAGACAGGCGGGGAGCACACTTTCACTCGCCTCTTGGAGACTAAGGCTTCCCGGTGTACCTTGGCTCGGAAGGCCTGGAGTCGGTGCACGTCCTCTATATGTAATCTGTCGATTGCCGTCTCTTGGCCTTGGCGCGTGGGCCCTGATGGCGCTGTTGGTGCTGGTCTGTGGCTTGGCGCCATTTCTGCTGTCGGCTCCGTTCCGGCACCGATGGTGCTACTAGCGCCGTGGGGGAGGCTCTCGGTGCCATCCTGACTCTCTGCGCCCTGGTGCCTTCCGTGGTTGAGCATGGCGCTATGTCCAGCTCTGGAGCCACTCGCGGCTCTGGGCTGGACACGGCGCCATGGGAGTTTGAGCTCAGCTCCGTCCATGGCACAGAGTGTGGTTGGGGCCAACCGTTGGCGCCATCTCTGTCCACAGCACCGCTCGATGCCATGGGCGGGTTGGCCCCTTGGGGTCTCCGACCTCGGTGCCTTCATGGCGCTGAGAGTGTGGTCGGAGCCATTGTTGGTGCAGTCTCTGGTCTTGGCGCGCTTGCGGTGCGGTGGGTTAGGATGGTGCCGTGACAGGCTCCGGCTCCAAGCTGCTGCCATCGTTGGAACAGTGTCTTCTGGCACTGTTCGCGGTGCGCCTGGGGACATAGGCACTGACTCTGGTGCAGTCTGTTTCTGGTGCCCTTTGTGGTTGAGATGGTAGCGGGCGTCCACACTGTTTGGCACAGGACTTGATTTCCACCTCTTGGAGGGAATCAGACTCTGAGTCATACAGGCAGCGGACTCTTTGGAGTTGGCTGCTTATCTGGTCACCTTGGGTAGTGTCCTCGACAGGCCGGGGTCAGCCCCCTCTGAGGAGCGGACAGTGACTCCCGGGACCAGGGTCAGGGTGCTGACCAGCAGGCAGTGGTGCAGGCCACCATTGCTCTGCAGCCTGGTCTCGGAGGGTTCTCTGACCCATCAGTGGTGGTACCCCTCAGGTGGTGTGCCTGGATCACCCAACTTTGGGGCCGACGGAGCACCCGCGGAGGGAGGAGATGCTGCTCCCTAGAATAGCTCCTTTGGGGCCGACCAGGGATGCCGGCTGCCTAGGCTGGCTCTCAAGGAGGAGGGCACTCGGATTCCGAGGGTCGAGGTATGGTGAGGTAGGGGACCATCCTTCTGGACTTTCACGGCCCCTGGCCACCTCACAGGGGATTCTTCAGGGCGCAGCATAGGCAGTTCAATTTGGTTGATCAGCTGTCGGCTGTGGAGCTTTCTGGAGCTGTTTTTCCTTAGGGCTCCTGGTGCACTCCCTAGCCCAGGTGGAGGTCAGCCGCTTCCTGTTAGCTTTGTTTCCACTCCTCTGCCACATTCTCCTGTGCTCCCAGACATTCTTGGTCCTAGCAGTTCTCTCTCCTGGGAGCAGTTCAGAGCGGTGGCTGCTCTGTTTCCCCTTATGTTAGGGCAATGGACAGACAGGTTTTTCAACCTCCCCTGAGCAGCCAGCTTCTGAACACCCGAGGTCCTCTGACTCCTCATCCCCCCTCTTCTGGGGAAAGGCAGTCTGTCCACATCTCCCAGCCGCTGATCTGCTCGAGTATTAGCGATTCCTCGTGAGGATGTTGAAGGACCTGCACATCACCCCCATTCAACACAATCCAGAGCACCTGGCGTGTGCCTTTCTAGGCAATTTCAGTGCTGACATCCTTGTGGTGCCCCAGTGGCCTGCTCCCTTTAGGGGCGTCATTGCGTTCTGGCAGGGCCCTTTCTCGGAGTCCCAGCCCTAGGGACCTCTGCCAGCGGTATTGTGCCCCGGAGTCTCCAGGTTCCATGCCTCATCTTCAGTCAGGATTGGCGTAGCTGGACCCTCCTGATGGGCCTCGCGCCTTCACCGTGACTGGCACCCAGATCAAGATTCCTTGGATTTTGACTTCTGGGGAGGAGGACATTCTACTTGGCTTGGTTGCTGCTCTCTATCGCAGCACATCAGGCCCACTGTGCAACCTATGACAGGTTCCTGTGGTCCAGGCTAGGTCGACTCCTAGCTCGATGCCTGACACAGAGCAAACCAGACAAGCCATTGCACACACTGCAGCTGGCCTGGAGCTAGCAAGGCACCAAGCAAGGGCATCGATGACGCCAGTGAGGTAGCTACCAGTGTCATAGGGACAGCGATCTGCACTAGGCGGATGGAATAGCTGCTTCTCCCGGTTGTCACCCTTGGCCTGGCGTGGGTGATTAACTCCGCTCACCAAAGAACCTATCTTTTCTCCGTGGGGTGAGGGCGGTGGTTGGGCACTTCTACCCCTCCGAGGGTCTCTGTCTCACTCTCCCACTTTGGGCCTTTCCAGGCCCGTGAATATTCTCCCTTTAGTGTGTCACCCACTGGAGAGCTAAGGACTTGGGTCCCTTAAGAAACTCCCCTCGGGGATCGACATCACTAGCAGTGATGAATGAGAAGATTGACACAGATAAGATATGGAAATTATGCACTCACCGTAATTCTGATCTTTCTGTGTATCTTCACCATTCATTAATCCCATCCTCCATCCCCTGGGGCCTCAGTCTCTGGGTCCCCTCCCTCTCTGTGCCCATTCTCGCCCCTCCTTCTGTTAGTCAGGAGTGGGTAAACTGGGCACATAGGATAATTTTCTTAGGGGCAGAGTGGTCAGGATGGGGCATTCAGTCTTTAGTGCTTCGGCTCCACCCCTGTGGGATGTGGGTTGGTAGTTGCCCTCTTTTCTTTCCTTGTCCCCTTCTTCCTGTCAATCCTTTTATTTAAGAAACTAGGTTTCTACACCAAAATTTCCTTTTTGAGAGGGGAATATCCCTGTATCCTGTCTTTTTTCCAGAATAGCTGATTCTGCTTTTGTTGGGAGTTATTGCCAGCGGTTCTGTGCCTTGAATTCTGGCAGTTAGCCTCTTGGCTACTCCTTCGCAGTTCCTATACAATCTGGAGACAGGTCAAGGTTCCAGGTATGTTTTCCTGTCCCCACTCTAATCCTTATTTCTAAAATCCTTAACCCTCCCTCCTCCTTTTCTACTTCCAGAGATTAGGGCCCCCTACCCAATCCCTTTAGTCTTTCAAACTTGTTCTGTCCTCTGTCGTTTATTTCTCCATTTAGTTTATATATCTTTCCTTTGCCTGTCCCTTGGACTTCCTTGTCCCACCTCCCAACCCTTTTCTCACCTCCGGTGACTCAGAACTGGCGGAGGGTGGGTGTTCACACCTAACGGCCAACCCGTGGCGCCACGCAGTGCCGCCTCAGGGTGGCGCTGATGCGCGTCACTTGCCCATCAAGTCCTTGCTGGGGTCATGACCTCTGGCCAAGTACCTAATGGTGAAGATGCACAGAAAATCCAAATTACAGTAGGTACGTAATTTCCATTTCCTTATATGACATGGGGAAAGCTAAATGGGAAATATAATTCTTGGAAACTGTGCAAAACAAAATGCAAAATAGTGTAAATAAACAGGAACAAGGTAACAACTGATCCATTATACTGGCTGCAGCAAAGCGCAAATACAAAGGCTAAGCAGAGAGATACTAGGAGGAAGAGCAGGAGGAGCAAAATGGTCCCCAAGAAGGTGTTTGAGAGCAGGGTAAAACTGACAAAGAAAACAATCTGATCATGGGGTATTGCAGTGAGGGGTAAATAGGGTCTGAAAGTCAGAAGTGTGGACCAGTAGGCTGACCTGGGGAGGGGTTATAGAGAGAGAATAATAAGTTCAATAAAATGAGAATAAACTCGACAACTCAAATGCACTTCATTGTATTCTTCCGTAATGTGCAAAGTATGATAGCTGCTCTAACTATTGGGAGGCCAGAAATTATTTCTATATTAGGGGAGGCTCACTATGACAAAGTGTGAGAACCTGTATTGGAGTAAAAGTAGTGCACAGGGATGCCATTGAGATGGCTGTGCCTTTTTTGGGGGGGTTGGGGTGAAGGAATTTGTCCTGTGGTTTAGCAGAAGTTCTGGCAAACCAGAAATGAAATGTGATACTAATTGCATGGATTCAGGGATCAATGGTCATAGGATCCTTGAGTAGGAGTACATAATGAAGTATACACATTTATTTGTTACAGGAACTGCTGCTTTATGGACATTTTAATCTCTTTACAGATTGGTTCAGATGTTAATTATGAAATGACATTACTTTTTAAACTGTTCATAAAGACTCATGTTGCACATAGTTTACGTTTTAAGCCTGTCTTACATTATTACTGATAATTTTAGCCATTTAGAGATGAACTGCTTACAGTGAAAATTATGGTGTTGCAGATGCAAGTTTGTCAGTGTATCCTAATGGCAGAAATTATTAGTTCTGCATACAGTGTTTGGTTGGGCTGGATAGATGCATTTCACATGTTTGAGTGCTTTTAAAGGACATTCAGCATTTAATTTCATTGTTAATGGTCGTAGAGTCAGGAAGCATAGGCAAACCAGGAGAAATGATAAAATCTGTAAACAGCGTATTATCAATAGTAATAAAATAAAGTTGTGTGGGATAGCTCCTGATACACGCAGTTAATGCAAACAGAAGTCCTTCTTGTTCATATGAAGAGTCTCTTTAAAATCTCCAGTGCTCTCTATCTCTAAACAAAACATTGCTCTCTCTTTATAGGATGTTTTCTCTGGCTGGTAAATTCTGCATCCTGTTCTTGTAAATTACACCACATGTGTTTCACAGAATGTATTTGACTTTGTCAATGTCTTTCCTGTGAGCATCTTAAAGAGTACATTAGTCTTAACAGGTGTCCCAGAGCTGCCTGTTAATCTGCAAAACAGCGTATGGAGGTCAAAATACAACTCAAGGTTATCCCCCACCCGTGTTCCAGATAGATATGTATAACTTTCTGCATTCATTTTAGCAGTGTAACTATACGTTTTCAAACCAAAGGATTTGTTTCACATAAAAAGTTACAAATGTTTTTAACCACAGAGAAGCAAGGGAACAAAAATAGAGTAGAAATAATCATATTTCTTCTAGAACATGTGCTTCACCTCCACCTTATGTTACCATGCCACCCTTTTATTGTCAAAAAATCAAACCAAATCAAGTTCTCACGCTGTTAAGACAATTGTCTACTAATAAAAGTGCTGGCCTGGATGGATTAGAACCAAGATTTTTGAAACTCGCTACCATGTCCATTTATCAACCATTGACAACTGTATTTAACATTTCCCTGATTACAGGAGAATTTCCACAACTTTGGAAACACACCATAATTAAATCAATTCCAAACGGGTTCTTTAATGGATTTAGACAGTTACTGTCCAATATCTATTTTGCCTCCCTCAAGTAAGATATTGGAAAAATTAGTGAACAAATTGTTGAATATATATTTAGGGGGGTGGAACTGTCTTCATTCTCCAGAGCAGCATGGTTTCCAGAAATCTTTTGACACAGATGCACGGTCTTGGCAAGTTTTACAGACCATGCCTTAAGGACTATTGATATGGGTGGACTTACTGAGTGCGGTCTTCGTAGATTTGTCAAAGGCTTTTGATTTAGTAAGCCATAACATGCTGCTCCAGAGACTGAGACATTGGCTTGACAGAATCCCTTGTGCATGATACCAAAGTTACCTTACAGATCGTCCTTTAAAGGTTTACTGTGGTGGATAATATTCTAATACTCTAGGCGTTCCCCAGGGTCCATCCTGAGACCTCTGTCATTTTCTTTATATATCGCCCCATCTCTCAGATTCCGACTCAGACCTGTTATTGTATGCTGATGACGTTATTCTTTATACCAGCGTTTCCTCAATAGATGTAATAAAATTAATCCCTGAATGCTGATTTTGCAGCTTTGAACACTTGTCTGTTGTAACATCGATTGTTAAACACTTAAGAAGATTAAGTGTATAGTATTTGGATCTAAACCAAATTATCCAGTTGTCAGCCACTACAGATATTTGATTTGAAGGAACAATGTTGCAGCAGGTAACTGAATTCAAATATTTGGGGATCTTACTTGATTCAAATCTAACATTCACTGCTCTTACAAAGAATATTAGTAAGCAAATAAATCAAACTGGGTACTTTGTTTAAATTGAAAGGTTGTAACTAGAGAAGCTAGGGCTATAATTTCAAAAGGATACTCTTGCCCACTTTAAATTATAATTCATTCCTATTTACACAGCTGTCTGGTTGTGATATAAACTTCTTGATAACTAAGATATTTAACGCTATTTGTCAGTTTGCTTTAGTTAAGGCATAAAGCACCCATCATTGCATATTATACAACAAAACTAGCTGGTTGCCACCAAGGTTACATTTTCAGTACTAACTTGGTGGTTAGATTATCAAAAGATTCATCTTCACTATTTAGCTTTATTGAATTTAGAAAAGACAGAGCATTAAGATCTTCTGGCACATGACTATCTATTCCAAAGATATTAACCATGGAGGAGCGAGCCTTTTCTGTGCAGACACCTAAACTTTGGAATACACTACCATTATTCTCAGGAGTATTCAAAACAAAGATTTTAGGACTTGTCCAGTCATGACTGTAGCTGAATTTTCACTTGCCCTATTCATTACAATGAAATTAGTTTGCTTTGTACTTGCCCTTCAAGAAATTTACTTGCCCGACGGGAGGAGCAAAAGGATTTGCACCACGCTGATTATTATGCCTTCAAGCAAGCAGCCATTTAATTTTTAAAACTCTGCTAAAGTCCTGTTTGTTGCAACAAAACAATTGTAACTGTTTTGATGTTATACATTGTTGATGTATGTGTTTAGGGTGTATAATAATGTGCCGTCTCAGCCGCATTTGTAGCGACTCGGACATTCCTGAAAATGGGCCTTGGCTCAGTGTACTTACCCAGTTAACAAAGTAAATAAATAAAAATAGAATAAAAACTCCGTTTTCTTCCTTCTCTTGCTGTTATGGGACCATTGGAGAGGCCAATTTCTAGGTGCCACTAGGAAAATTCGACTGCGCAGTTAGGCGAGCAAGAGAAAGACAAGTGACAGAACAGGAGAGGACAGAATAGAGCCTTGCTTTTAACTCTTTCTGCATAACAACTGGGACAGGGTCTTGTCCAACCTTGTCACATTAACTACATATTCTGTATTCACAAGGGAAGACAGAGGCTTCTGCCAGACAGGCATAAAGGTGGCTGTAATGGGATCTCTGAGATGAGGCAGTAAGAATTTACTGGTGAAATGGTTTGGAAAGAGCTAGCAGCTCTAAAGATATATAAATAAGGCACTAGGGCCAGATGGAATGCATCAGAGGGTACTCACGGAGTTAGCAGGAACTAACTAAACCTTTGATTGGGCTATTCAGCGGCTCATTTCAGACAAGGTAGTTACAGAAGACTTTGAGGTATCGGACATAGTTTGCTCCATAACGGGGTGGTGACTGGGAACAAATAGGTAACTACAGATCTATCAGTCTTGCCTCTCTTGTGGGTAAACTGACAGACAGTAATCGGAGAGGACCTCATGGACTATCTGGGGAGCAGTGGAGTCCAGCATAGTGTAAACAGGTTTGTTGCAGGAGGTCTTGTCAGACAATCAACGTGATGGTATTCTTTGAGTAATGAGGGTAGTGGATAAGGGTCATGCTGTGCATTTACTCTATTACAGTTTCAGCAAGACTTGATTGTGTGCTTCACAGGTTTTCAAAGAAGCTAGTGGATCTCGTGTAGCGAAGGACACAGATGGGCGAGAAGCTGATTGGAAGGGAGACAACAGGGGTTGTGGTTAATGGAGTCAATCAGAAAGAGAGTGTTTACCAGTGGGGTACCACAAGGATCTGTCCTGGGTCCATTCCTTTCCAATGTGTCTATCAGCGACATAGGAGAAAGAATCCAGGGCAAAATGTCTTTTGCAGACTACACAAACCTCTTTGGCAGAGTAGACAGGAGGGGTTAGGGAGAGGCAGAGAGACTTGGAAGGGCTAGAGAGGTGGTCAGAGGTTTGGCAGTTGAATTCAGTAACACAAAGTGCAAGTTGATGCACACAGGACAAGAACTCCATGACAGTACTGGATTGGGAGGGTGTTGAGCTGTGCACAAACTCTGAGGAAAGAGACCTAGGGGTTCATCAGACACTTCCTAAAACATGCTAGTGTACCAAGGCCTACAGTAAAGCAAACAGAATACTGGGGTGTATAGGAAGGTGTATTGCCATCAGAAGGAAGGAACTATTACTGCCTTTTACAGATAACTGGTGAGGCTCCACCTGGAGGACTTTGTCCACTTCTTACCCCAGGAGTCCTTTAGCATCAGTAATTTTTTGCACTTAGCTGGCTAGGTGCAACTGCCCCGAGGTGTGCCTTTAAGAGATTTAAATCAGCTTATGGTCAAGCCAGTCAAGACAGGAATGGGTGTGAGCTGAGTGAGAGCTGTTGAAGGCTTCAGAATTTTTCTCTGCTGGACTGAGCAATATTGCCTCTGAGGTGTCTCCCAACTTTCCTTGTTGACAGCCTCCTAGTGCTTATCTGGGTAAAGTTTTCCTCATAAATTATTTCCTTTAGTGTGCTGAGTGAAAGTTTTACTTTCTCATTAGCGCATAGCGCAAATTTTTATTTTTAGTGCAACTGCGCTATTTTGACTTTATTTTGCCGTGCTATTTAAATGCCTAATTTTATCATGGGTGCTTATTTTCAACGGTTTCCTTCATTTTGGGCAAATTCTTGTGGGGACCATCGAATTAGGGACAGTTGCCTTGTTTTTACCTCCAGCCTCACTGGGTTTACCGTGAGGCACCAGCAGTGTTTCAAATTTAAACAGTGCGGGGTTTTCTCCTTAGATTGGCAATTACGAGGAAACATTTTTGTTATATTACTGGACCTTGGTGGTATGTGTGTCAGGACTGTCCATAACGGTCCAGTAGCCACCTATCTTGATTGAGTATTACTGGGTTTCTGTTAAGATTGGCACTGGTATAGATCCTAGTTCTACAAGCAAAAAGGCACTAGTAATAGACAGTTTATTAACTGGGGCTGGACTGGCTGGTAGCATTTTCACAAACTTGCACTCAGTTTGTAGGTCCAGGACTGGTTTGCTTTGCTTAAATTGGCAAACATAGCAGACAAACCTTTGATTATTGTGGCTGAGGATAAATCAAAGTCTTCTGACGAGGGGCCATTCAAAAGTACTAATACCAAAAGCAGAGGTGCTGAGGAACCCTCCAGATCCCAGCCAAAAATAAAGCTTCCAAAGATGAAGTTCATAGTAAGAGTGACAAAAAAGAAGCTTGATCAAGCCTCTGATGAAGTGGCTAAAAGAAACTCTGTCAAGATAAATATGCTTCTGTTGCTACTAGGAAAGCCAATAGTGAGACAACAGGCAGCTTAAAGCATACAGGAAAAAAAACACAAACTGCGCAGGTTCTTCCGTCAGTGCAAGATATGGAAAGAGCATGACAACTGTTTCAGACCCTTCAAAAGATGGATCCTCTCGTTACTGGAGCTGGCAAGCACTCTTCCACAGTTCTCTCTTCTGTAGACTGTAAGGGTGACGCAGATGATGACCAATTTTATGATGCCCCTGATACGGATTTTGAGGGCCTTGAGCCCCAGGAGTCCCCGGACCTCATCTTGGGGATCCTCTGGGTGACCACGAGGATCCTCCTCTCTGTGTACATTTATACAAAATATGCTGAACACCCATGACCTCCCTACGGGAGCCCAACCAGGATGTCTGTGAAGATGAAGATTATAGAGGAGATGAAGGGTCTTTCATCCTAAAAGACCCTGGTCATCCCTTTCTATAATGCATATAAAATACCATGAAGGTGCATCAACACCCCACTTCAGTATCGGGGTTGATAAGCAGCTGAGAGAAAATATAAATTGTCTGAAAATGATGGAGTTCCTGTCTGCACGCCCTAGCCATGAGAGTATAGCGCAACAGGCAGCTTGTGAGAAAGCTGAAATCTCCTTGTCCCCCTCTACCTTGACAAGAATTCCAAGAAAATTGACTTTATAGCAAAGAAAATGTATGTCACAGCTTCCCTGCTTCTCAGACTTTCTTCTTACATGGCATTCACTGCCAGATATCAGAAACCCCTTTGGAAATCTGTCAGGCTATTGCCGCAACGGATCAGATTCTATGGTGCTTGAGCTGATGGATACGTCAAACTGCCCTGGAAGCTACTATGTGCCAATTCCACATGGCAGACAACAGAGATGCAGCCTCTAGGGCTATGGGCCATGCCATCTCTCTGAGATGCTTCGCCTGCTTAGAACAACCAGTCTGACCACAGACACTCTGAACAAGGCCATGGATTTTCCCTGTGATCAAAATATGTTTGATTACAGAACCACTGACTACATGAAAAAGTCATTGAGTACAAAGCGTGGCAGAGCCACTCATCCATGCCTAAGCCGCCAGCCCTCAGAGATCCTGTCCCAGGGGTGGTAGGGGCAGAAGTTTTGTTCTCAGGCCTTACAATCCCTATCCCCAGTCTGACTTTGGCCAGTACAGGGGTCTTTCAGAGGCAGGGGCAGAAGGGCCAAAGAAGACCCACCTCTACCTAGCCATCTGCCTCTCAGTGTAAGTCCTGATGTGAGTGTCCAGGTCACCTCCCCGCTTACGGTTGGAGGCAGACTCCCACTATCTTCAGCACTGGTACTTCATCACGTCAGACTGGTGGGTGCTGGAGATAGTGGAGAAGGATCTGTCATTACAGTTCAAGCAGCTGCCAGACTTCAAGTGTACCCAGGTGTCAGGACCTCTGTCCCCAACACAAATACCGCTGTTGGAAATGGAGGTACAAAACCTTCTGGCTTTACCTGCAGTGGAGAGGGTCCCCACTCACAAGAAGGGCAAGGGCCTCTACTCCAGGTATTTTCTGACACAAAAGAAAATGGGAGTGGTGACCTGTCTTAGATCTCAGATATTTAAACATCTGAAAAAAAATTCAGAATGGTCACTCTGTCACTGGTCATACAGTCCTACAGCAGGGAGACTGGCTAGCCTCCCTAGACTTAAAGGACACCTACTTCCACATATCCATAAGGAGATCTTGCAGGCAGTTTCTCAGGTTCAAACTTCCTTCAGGTCACTGTCAGTTCTCCGTAATGCCCTTTGGTCTGTCCTCTGCCCCAAGAGTCTTTACCAAGTGTCTTGCAGTGGTAGCAGCACATCTCAGGAGACTGGGTGTAGCTATCTGCCCCTATCTGGATGACTGGCTCATAGTAGCAAAGTCTCCTTGCCAGGTTAAGGAATCTCTGTGCCTCATAGAACACACTCTGGAGTCTCTGGGTTTCCTGGTAAATCTAAAAATCTCACCTGAACCCACCCAGCTGCTCATGCTCACCTTCATAGGGGCCCAGCTTGACACTCAGAAGGATGTGCTTTCCTCCTGCAGGAAAGAATTCAGTTTCCTTTCAATGGCATATTCTTTTGCATGGGGACAGCCAAGACCAGTCAGCCACTTCCTCAAACTTCTGAGGCATATAGCCTCTATGACTGCAGCAGTCCCAGGGGTTAGGTACAGGATGAGACTCCTGCAAGCCTACCTCAGATCTTGCTAGTCTCGGAGAAGCAACACATTTTAAAGTTGATTTCTGTGTCTGAGCAGTTCCTCCAAAACTTGCTGTGGTGGAGGAACCCTGCAAATTTGCAGGCAGGGGTTCCCATTCAAACTCCTCTTCCCACAAAGGTGATTACCACAGATGCCTCGCTTTTGGGTTGGGGGCTAATTTGGACAGTTCCTCAATAAGCGGCAACTGGACTCCTGAAGAGTCACACAAACCTTTTGAACTCAGAGCAGTCTTGCTAGCTCTCAGTGCTTTCGCTCCCAGCATAGAAGGGTGGGGCGGTTCAAATTTGAACATACAACACCACTGCAGTGTTCTACATAAACAAGCAGGGTGGTACCAGATCAGGAATACTCTGTTTGGAAGCTGTGAAGCTCTGGTCTCTAGCATTCTCCTGGGAGTCAGCCTTTCGGCTGTTCACCTCCCAGGCAAACTCAATACTCTGGCAGATGCTCTAAGCCGCATCAGTCAAGGCCAGAGCGAATGGACACTGAGCGAGCAAGTACTAGGCGCAGTGTTCAGGCGGTGGGGCACACCAGGCGTGGATCTGTTTGCCTCTCCTCTCAGTTTTCAGCTTCCTCAGTACTGTTGCAAGCCCCCAGTTCCGGGAACACTTCCTCTGGATGCCCTTATCCTGGTCTGGTCAGGGAGGCTTCTATACATATTTCCTCCCTTCCCCTGATATTCAGGGTTTTGCTGAAACTCGGACAGCAGCATGCATGAAGATCCTAGTTGCTCCTGACTGCCCCAGGCAAGCCTGGTACCTCTCCTTCTCTCATTGTCTACAATTGGCCCATTCGCCTGCCTCCAACTCACTCACTGCTGAACCTTCCTCAGGCCGGAGTGCAGTACCCAGACATGCTCTCTTCACCTCAAGGCCTGGTTCTAGAGTTTCCATCCTCACAGTACTCTGAACAGGTCCTTAAGATACTGAGGATGGCTAAAAACCGAACACTAAGAAGACTTATACAGCCAAATCAAAAGGTTTCCCTCTGGTGCAAGAGCAAAAGGTCGAACTCCTGTCAGCTTCAGATCCTCAGCTGCTAGACTGCCTAGTACACCTACAGGTGTCAGGCTTGAAACCATCTTTACTCAAGCTACACCTGGCGCAATTTGACCTACTTTTCAGTGGGAAAGAAATCATTTTTCCCCAGAATTTTTAAACAGTTTTTCAAAGGCCTCTTGCACCTCCAGCCTCCAACCAGGGCCGTTCCTCCTTGGAGCCTGAACCTTTGCATAGATGGGCTCATGAATCAACCCTTCAAGCCTATATCCATGGCTCACATCAAGTCTGTAACTTGGAAGACCATCTTCCTGGTAGCCATTATGTCTTCCAGGAGGATTTCAGAGCTACAGGCCTTGTGCACTGAGCCGAATACATCATCCCTCACAACTATAAAGTTGAGCTCTGAACAAATAGGAAATTTCTGCCAAAGTTGGTTTTAGAGTTTCAGTGAACCAGTCCATTACTCTGCTTGTCTTTTTACTGAGCCATCCTCTCCTGGTGAGCAATAGCTCCACAGGTTGGATGTCAAAAACCATTTTCACTACCTAGAGCATACTAGACAGTTCCCTGCTCTTCCACTCAGTTGTTCCTCACATGGGGATGTAGGCAGAGGAAGACCAGCTATCAAGAGAACTGTTTCTCTTGGTTGGTCTCTTGTATTAGATTTTGCTATGAGAAAGTTGGTCACCACTCCACCAGGGCACTGCAGCCTTGCTTGCAGCAGCAAGGGACATTCCCCTACTGGATGTCTGCAAAGCAGCTACCTGTAAATCTGTACACACCTTTGTGAACCACTATAGTTTGGATGTGCAGACCAGATCTGATGCCAAATTTGGCTGGGCAGTTCTGCAGAGCCTCTTTCTCAAGCAGGTTCTCTGCCACCTACCACTTGGCACTGCTCGGTAGCCTGTAAAAAGTTACTGATGCTAAAGGACTCCTGGGGTAAGAAGAAAAATTACTCACTGCAGTAATCTTCTTCTTCCAAGGAGTCCTTTAGCATCAGTAGCTCCCCACCCTTCCTTCCCAGTTCACCTGTCAGAGAAGGGCTCTTTATGTCACCTTTAACAAATTGAGTTTTATTGATGAGTGGTTAGCTCGTGTTTTGAGGTTTGTTTTTTCCACTTTTGTGAACATTTGCCTGTTTTTGAATCCTGTTGCTCCTTTTCGGGCATTTGTCCTAATTTTTCCCCAAATTATAGAAGTCTTCAGCAGCTCTAACTCGGCTCCACACCCCTCCTGTCTTTTGATTGGCTTGCCCTAAGCTCATTTAAATATCTCTTAAAGGCACACCTTTGAGCAGTTGCACCTAGCCAGCTAAGTGCAAAATAGTTACTGATGCTAAGGACCCCTTGGAAGAAAGAAGATTACTGTGGTGAGTAATTTTTTCTTCTGGTGTCCTCACCTGAGGAAAGATAAGGATAGGCTGGAGACAGTGCACGTAGGGTAGCCAGAATGTCTTGGGGGGGCAGCAGGGCAGATCTTATGAGGATTGGTTCAAAGCACTGAATGAGAGGGGACATATGAGACTTTCAAGTTCCTGACATGAATAAGGTAAGCTGTGATGAACCATTTAGCCTTAGATAGATCTTCTTTGGGGATATCTCCTTCATTGGGCCACATAATGGAACTGTAAGTCGCTGGTGTTTGGATCACTCAAAGTTTTGTGCTAGCTATGTACGTCCACGCCTGTGCACCTTGTTGGTGCCTATGTAATGTGGCATCCCTAGTATGCCCTGTTTTTTCTGTCTGTTGGTCCCCATGCTGAAACACGTTGTTGTATTTGGAAATATTCGCTGTCGCTGCCATCTCAAGTTTACTTTCAACGTCTTTTATGCCTCTGCTGGCAGACAAGGAACAGTTCTTCCACTGTTGCCACTGTGGAGATGTTAACATTTAGAAAGATGAATACCACTCTGTGTATTTGTTGCCTTGGCAATGTTCACAGTGTTAAAGCCTGCTGTGTTTGCCAGGGCTTCAGTCAGTCGACCAGGAGACCTTGCGAGAAGGCTTTAGAGGTTCTTCTAAAGCTCAGAGAAGTGGAGAAACAGATTGCATCTAAGGCAACCGCTGTCATCAGCTGCATCTGTTCCTATTCAGCATCGACCCACTGCTTCCCAGGTGGCACTGCATCCATCGCTGATTCATCAAAAAAAAGGATAAATTGTCTAACTCAGAAAATGTTGCCACTCTGAGAAGCGGTGTAAAGAAAAGGCTGCTGCCCCAGACTCTTCTCTTTCATCTCCAAGAAGAGATAAGTAATTAGATAGATGGGTCCCAGCCCATAGCCATGGTCCTCGCCCCGACCGTCTCTCAGGCGCTGAGGTTTGAGTCCGTACCGCTTGCCTCCCAACCGGAGATTTGCAGCTTATACTGCTGTCTAGCATAGTTCCATCAACAATTATGGCATCAACAACTCCCTCTGGGCTGGTTGATGCTCAGCTCCTTATCAAATGATGTTGAAGCTCTTACGGTGTCTCTTGCCATTGTTGCTGCCTCTGCCATCATTTACCTTACCGTTGATGCTGCAATTCTTGGTCCATGCTGTAGTGCCAGGCCCTAAATGGCTTCTGTCAGTGTGACACCCGTCTGCTTGTCCCATCAACCCTCTACTGATGATGGTCAACATCAACGAACTGAAATACAATCCAGAATACACGGAAGAAGGAGGCAGCCATGAATGAAGAAGAGGAAGTAATTGGTGCATTTGGCTCAAGCTCTAATATGGTATTTCTTTCTTCTCAGGGCAGGGTGTGGAAAACACTCTTGGGTCTCCACCTGAGGAGGCCTCATATCAGGCCTTCCTTAAATAGATGCGAGCTGAACTGGGGTTTCAAGTAGAGAGGAAGAGTCCTCCAAAATCTTTGAGTTCTTGGAAGTATCTGCCTTTCTGACTAATCTTCCCTGTTGCTTGGCATAGGTGGGCTGAATTGTTAGGAGTCCCAAGAAAGGCTGATAAACAATATGCTGCCCTGCAACAAAGCCTTATTATTTATCTCAGCCTGAAGTGGACTCCGTGTGTAATCGTGGCTGCTCATGATCAAAGGCACCTAAGCCCATGTGTTCTCATCCTCCTGGTAAGGAGTCAAAACTGGATGTGATGGGAACAGGACTTTTGCTTCTGCTTCCTCTGCCTAAGGATGGCAAATAATCAGGCTCACATGATAAAATATCATAATTGCTTATGGAAGTCTGTGACCTCCCTGGCTAATATGTCAGATGGCCAAGGCGCAATATTGGCCCGCAGACTATTGCTAATGGACATGAGGCTGAAAAGCACCTGTTCTGGTCTGCTTATGATGCCTCAGATGCTGCAGCCAAAGCAGCTGCCTCTGGGATTTGCCTTTACCACCACTCTTGGCTGCGGGTGACAGGCTTTGCCATTGATGTCCAACAGTCAGTATTAAATGCCCTTTCAGAATAAAGCAGTTATTCAGAACAGATGTGGAAAATGCCTTGGATCTACAGTTCTCAAAAATTACATTAAGGTCCTCTCACACTTTGAACCCAAAACCCCAAGGAAGGGCATGGGGTTCTTATAAATAGCGTATGCACATCTAGGCAGTGGATATTCTGGGGCTCTGGGACATAGTTCCCAGAGACCTCAGCTTTCCATGTTACAGGCAGCAAACTTGCGCCTCTGTGCCTATGCCAGATTTCAAAAGTTTACAGTTATTGGCATCCCTGCTGCTCTGGCACTTTCTGACTCCCTCATCTTCCTCTGGTCTCACTGCCTCAAAGTTTTGGTGGGAGGCCAATTCTCAGTCTTTCTAGAAGAGTGAAGGGGTAGCAGCTGATGTTCTGGTCCTGGAGGTAGTTCAGCAAGGACAATCCCTAGAGCTCCTTTCTTTTCCCCTGTGACCCCTCCATTGCTAAATGGATATCCTTCAGGACATCTTATAGACTTTGATGGCAGATAAGGACCGCTTGGCCCACCTAGTCTGCCCATTTCCTACCTACAGAATAAGCTGCAGATCCTAGTTAACCAACAGTCTATTTCTTCTTACACCCCACAAAATTGCCTTATGTCTGTCCCATGTATTCTTGAATTCTCCCACAGTTTTAGACCCCACAACCTCCTCAGGAAGGCTGATCCATGCGTCCACCACCCTCTCTGTGAAAAATACTTCCTCACATTGCCCCTGGCTGTCCCCTCTATCTTCAAATTGTCCCTTGTTCTTGCACATCTTTTCTGAAGATGCTACCCTCTTGGACTTTGTTGATTCCACTGAGGTACTTAAAAGTTTCTATCATGTCCTCCCTCTCCCTCCTTTTCTCAAGGGTATACATATTAAGCTCCTTCAGTCTCTCCTCGTGTGGCTTCTCTTGCAGACCCTGCACCATTTTAGTTGCCTCCTCTGGACTGCCTCTATCCTGTCTATGTCCTTGCGGAGATGGGGTCTCCAGAACTGGGCATAGTACTCCAGATGGGGTCTCACCATCTGTCTGTACAGAGGATAACAACTTCCTGTTTTCTGCTGGTGATGCCTCTCCCTATACATCCCAGTTTCTTCCCAGCCCTCCCTACTGCCTTCTCACATTGCTTGCTAACCTTAAGGTCATCTGATATGATTACAGCCAGGGTCCTTTCCATTTTTGTTGTTATTTACCCCCAACCCCCAAATTGTGTGTAATCTTCCCTGGGTTTTGTTTTCCCGGTGTATTATTTTGTGCTTCTTTTGCATTGAATCCAAGCTGCCATACTTCTGACCATTCCTCCAACCTTGCCAAGTCTCCTCTCATCCTTTCCACCTTCTAGTGTAGCAACCCTGTTGCAGATCTTTGTGTCATCTGCAAAGAGGCATACTTTTCCTTCCAGTCCTCTGCAATGTCACTTATAATGACAATAAAAGGACTGGACCCAGTACTGAACCCTCAGTTACCCACTAGTAACCCCTCTTTCTTCAGAGTGGACTCCATTTACAATTACCATCTGTGTCCTGTTGTCCTGCCAATGTTTTACAGGCTACCACCCTGGGACCCACCCCAAGCTGGTTAATTTGACTATTAATCTTTTGTGTGGGACTGTCAAATGTCTTGCTAACGTCTAGGTATGCCATGTCCACAGCCCTCCCTGGTCTACTACTTTGGTCACCCAGTCAAAGAAATCTGTTAGATTTGTCTGATATGACCTTCCGCTGTGAACCCATGCTGCCTTGGGTATTGTGCCCCACTGGCCTCTAGGTACTCAACAGTTCTTTCCTTCTGAAGTGATTCCATCACTTTCCCTACCACAGAGGTCAAACTGACAGGTCTGTAGTTTCCTGCCTCTGTCTTGGTCCCACTTTTGTGAAGGGAATCACATCGCCTTCCTCCAGTCCTCGGGTACCACACCATCTTCCCATGATTTGTTAAAAGGGTAGTCAGTGGTTTCACTGGTTCTCCCTTAAATCTTTTAGAATTCTGGGGTGAAGTCGTCAGGCCCACTTCTTTGTCCACCTTCAGTTTTAGAGTTCTTTCAGAACCCTTTCTTCTCTGAAAGGACTGAGATTGACCCCACTATTCAGAGTGCTTCTGTTACTTGGATTAGGCACCTCCCTCTCCTCTTTTGTGAATACTGAGCATAAATATTCATTCAGTATCCCTGTTTTTCATTGTCCCCTCTGCCCACCCACTGTCCATTCTATTCAGCCTCACTATCCCTCCCTTTGTCTTTCTAAGCTCCCTGATGTACCTGTAAAGGTTTTATCCCCTTCTTAACTGAGTCGGCTATCTTTTTCTCAGTTTGGGCCTTTGCTATTCTGACTTCCCTCCCTGCTTTCTTCTGCCTTAACTGGTACAGCTCTCTGTCCTGCTCCTTCTGTGTTTCAGTATACTTCCTGAATGCTATCTTTTTCTCCTGACCTTCCCCACCATCTCTTTTGAGAACCATAGTGGCTTTTTCTTTCATTTTGATTTATTTGCTTCACACCAAGGCTTGTTGCCTCTGTGATGGCAGATTTGATGTTTCTCCATTGTTGTTCCACCCTCCTTCTAACCTGTTCTCTAGTGCTTTTCTAAGGCACTCTTCCATCTTGCCAAAGTCAGCCTTCCTGAAGTTCAGTACCATCACTTTGTATGGCTGACTCTGTAGCTGAGTTTATCGTGAACCACATTGTTTGATGGTCACTTGTTTCCAAATGACTACCCACTTCTAGATCTGAGATCCTCTCAGTCCCTATTTATGAGTATGAGGTCTAAGATTGCCTCATGCAGTGGGTTCCAAAACTAGCTGTCTGAGGCATGCCACCTGTAGGGCATAGAGAATGGCCCTGCTCTTGGATGTGGCTGCAGCAAATGTGCACAAGTTAACATCTGGCATATTCAGGTCTCCCATCAACAGCATCTTCCTTTTCTGCCATACTAAAATTCCATTATATCCTGGTCCATTCCTCCCCTGACAGGGGGTCTGTATACAACCCCTGTGCGGATTGTGATGCCATTTCCAGTCTCTAAAGTGACCCACAGTGCCTCCTCCTCCTTGTTTACTCTTTTGTTCAGTTGCTTTTATCCCTTCCCTTACATAGAGCTACTCCTCCCCTCTTCTCCCTCCCTGTCTCTCCTGTAGGTTGTGTACCCTGGTATGTTAACATCCCAGTCATGATTCTCTGTGTACCATGCTTCTGTGACTGCTACGAGGAGCTTGTTGCTCAGACTCGTGGCACTGGTACTCATTACCCTCCATTTCCTGATGGCCTTACTCCTTTTGCCCCATCCCTGTCCTTAATGCCTTTGCCACTTTCTCCATTTGCCCTGCCCTTCTCCTATTGACATCTGTTTTTGTGTTTACCTCACTTACTACCCTGACTTTTTTTGGGGGTGGGGGTGCTAGGATTTCCCTGCTCCTTTCCAGTGCCCGCGCCCTTGGCTAGCTTAAATGCTTGCCAGTGGCGATTTAAACCTATCACCTAGGATCCTGGTTCCCTCCTGGACAGATGCAGACCATCATGCCAGTATAGGCCTGCATCACTCCAGGTAGACCCCAGTCAAATGAAGCCAAATCCCTGAGCTCTGCACCAGTTTTTCAATGACTGCTTGAATCCCTGGTGTGGAGCACCTAGCCTCACCTCACGCCATAGATGGACAGCACCTCCAAGAAGGTTACCGTGTGTGCTACTTGTCTAAGGCCCCTCCCAACTCTACAAACTCTTCCTGCACTGCTCTGATCCCTTTCATAGCCAGGTCATTTGTCCCTAGGTGGACAATGACATCCAGCTCCCTCCCTGTGCAGCTACTCCGGTGATCCTGAGGATTAGCTCTCTGTCCCTCAAGCCATGGTGCCAGGCAGGCACCTTATCTCCTCTCCCTTCCTACCCCAGTTCTACCTTCCTAACAGTGGCGCCCCCACCAGAAGTTGTTTCCTTCCCTGTGGGGTCCCATGCCACCCTCCTCTGGGTCTCCTTTGTGGAGGTTCCCAGCATCCTCCTTGGTCTCCATTCGGGTGCCTCCATAGAGGAACCACACTTTGCCAGAACAGCATATGAATTGTGGAGAGGTACAGCTGGAGGGATGCGCCTCTGTTCCACCACCCTCACCGAGCCTACTGTGGTCCAACTGCTCCTCTTTCTTGGCAACCTCTGAGGCAACAGCAGTGGCCCTGGTGCTTCCTGGATGGGAGAGGAGGTCCCACAAATCCTGGCCAACTCAGCCTGGAGATGAGCAACCTTCTCCCTCAGCCCAGAGAGGTGCCTGCAGATGGGACAACACCGCATCGTCCAGAATGTCTCCCGGAAGACTGCTGCTCCACAGCCACTGCACTGCACCACTCCCATCATGTCTTATTTCTGGCCCTTCACAGTTGTTTGGAATCCTTATTCTTTCCTCTCTTTTTTTCTTCCTACTTACTGACTGCCTCTATGCCCTTTAAGCTCCTGATCTTCCTGTTCTGAGACAAGAAGATCCTAGATTTCTCCTTACTTGCTCAGAGGCAGACCTCCAGCCGGGGAGATGGAGATCTACTCTGTCCTTCTAGGATGGTGAGTCTTTGGCTCTATGATCACTCACTTCCTGCTCCCAAACAGGAAGTTCCTGTTGTCAGTCAAATCCTGTGCCTATAAAGTGAAACTGGCTTTGGGTCGAGGGAAGGAGGGCAGTATAATCCCAGTGGAGAAGTCCAGTCACACAGCAACTCCTTCCTCCTGGTGTTCTCTGCCAAGTTTCTGGCAGAAGCTATCTAGGGCAGTGTTTAAATCTGGCTGTATCCTCCTGCTAGAGGAGATTCAAAACCCTCCTCCACAAGAGGGATAAGAAACTCCCTCTGGCTTCAGAGAAAAAAACAGGGCTCTTATTCACCGTACTTAAAACAAAAAGAAAATGTACACACAGCAAGAAGAACCATTAAATTTAATTTATTGTAATGTGTTAACTGACAGGCAAACATCCCTATTATGGTACTTTCTGGACCCAAAGCGGACAGTGTATCTAAGGCCCCCTACTAGATTTTCAAGGACTGAATCTGTGTATCGATTACAAAAAGTTTTGAATGGTCTCTGTGCAGTCCGTCTTTCCTCTTACTAAATGGGGACTGAATGGTTACTCTGGACATGAAGGACATATACCTTCATGTCAGAGTCACAAATTGCACAGAAAATATGGAGGATAATGTAGGAGCAACACAAGCCTGTGTATGTATCAAGTTTCCTGGCAACCAGGAACCTCGAAAGTCAAGCTAGAGATGTTCCCTGGTTGACATAGAATTTAGACTAAGACACAAGCTTGTCTGTGTATGGATGCCCATACATTATCTTGTATAGTATATGGGCATCCGTCGCCATATCAGGCACTCAGTTTCCTTTCATTAAACTGACATGAGGAAGAGGCTCTTGAGGATCGTGGTGGGCTGGAATTACTGAATCAGTGTGTGGTTAGCAGCTGCAGCTATTTCTGTAAGTTCGTTAAAAAAAATATATATATATATATATATATATATATATATATATATATGTAAACAAAGCTTCCAGATCAGTTGACTAGAGGAAAGCAGGTATGTGCTGTCATTCAAAGTTGTGCTGCAGTAGTGACATCACTACTGCAGTATAACTACTGAAGTACTACTGCAGCACAACAACCCTATTCTAGGCGTGACTTTCCATGCAGAACTGCATTCCAGCATACGCTGTACCTGCATTTCATGCTTCAGTGCTCACATTTCCAGTTTCATGCCTTGCCCTTTGGTTTGTGCTCTGCACCTCATGTATTTACCAACATTTTAGCCACGTTGGCTGCTGCCTCCACAGAGAAGCCCTCTGTCTTCCCCTACATGGATGACTGCTGCTGAAAGCCCTGTCTTGGGAGGCCTTAATATACATACTATTTTTGACCCGACAGTTTGACCACTTGGGTATCTTGGTCAGTGAACCAGAGTTGGTCCTTACTCCTGCCAGCAGCTCCAGTACATAGACTATCCAGAAAATGGGGCCGAGTTGGGCATTTCTGCTCTCCAGCCAGGATACAGCTGTAGAGCACTGGTAGCACAGACACAACTGGTTTCGTCCAGCAACTGTCTTGACCAGATGCCTTTTAAGGTTCATTGGCCTGATAGAAACTGCCATATTAATTGTCCCTCTGGTGTGCCTCCACATGAGGATACCTCAGTGGATCCTCAGGGCACAGCGTTCAGATGAGCTGGAGTGTTTCATATGAGTAATTATTCCTTTCCCTTTTACCCTGTTCTGGTGGTTATCGGGTCCCTTTCCTCTGACCATCCCCCTTGAGCAACATGAAGACTTGCTGTATTCTGACTATATGCAGTTAGCCCCTGCACTTTAACTGTTCCGGAAAGGAAGAGTTAACTCTGTGCCAAGGCATAGAACGTTGCGCTCAAGCTCGGTTTCAAACCTCTGTCCCAAGTACTCTTCAGTGTAACTGTCAGATTCTTTACTCCGCCTTACTGTTAAGTCGCCCGGAGATTTCTTCCTTCACTTCGGTTTAGTAAACCGCTTTATTTTTTTTCGGTCTTTACATCTCTGTCCCGCTACAGTAAGTGTATTAGTAAGTAGTAATGTGGTTTGTAAAGAAATTGTTTTGTTTTCGGTTTCTTCCTGGTCGGTCCGGTTGGGAACCGAAGCGATTTACTGTTTGTTTTTTAACAGGTGTTTTAGTGTGGTTTTCGGTCTCTATCGGTGCCTGAAAAACGTTGATTTCTCGGTTCTTTCATCCAACCCATGGCATGGTTGGAACCGAGTAGATTGGTAGCACTGGCTTGAACGCTGGTAAGGGTACTTTGTGTTAAAAGGCATGTCTGAGAAACCCAAAAGAAAACCGGCCCACTGGGTTTCAACATTTCTCTGAGTGTGGGAGGCTTTTGCCAAGGCTGATCCCCACCTCATCTGTGTGTATTGTCTGGGGTTTGACCACCTCAAAGAAGACTTCCAAATCTGCAGGAACTTTCCTAAGGCCACTGTTGATAAGCGTTTAAGTAGGCTGAAGGAAAGGGAGGCCAGAAGATCCACTGACCCGGATGGCCAGCCGTTCAGTTCTGGCCCAGACCTGAGGGGTGCCCACTGACCTGGGTGATACACCGGGCAGGGGAGCCGATTCTGTGGAATCGGTCCCTGCAAAGAAGCAGAAGTCAGCTGGTTCGGATCCTGGTTCCCATGGTCTGACCGCTGATGAGATAATCAAGCGATCGCTATTGTGCAGTTGCTTCGCCTGGTTCCGACCGAACAGACACCAACACAGAGACTGTCGGTTCGGTCGGACTTGTCTGCTTCTGAGTATGACCCTGAAGCATTTTAAGGAGGCTAGTGGGAAGGAGACTAAGATGATGAAGATGAGGATTATGAAGACCTAGATGAGCTTATTGAGCCTGACATCTCCCAGACGGGCCTTCTAATGTCTCCTCCCAGGCTTTGAGTCCCCTCCCACTTCTTGTTTTATAAGAAGGTGGATGAGACTTTTCAGCTTCCAGTGGAAGAAGCTGAACAGGATCAGGAGGAGCCTGACTGTGTTGAAATGATGGATGTCCCAGAGTCAAAAGGGTGTGAAACAGACCCAAAAATATTACAGTTTCCAACATCCATACCTCCTGTGGATAAGAAAATGGACAGCAGGTATGCTCTGTCAGGTCCTAGATACAGTTTCCTTATTAACCATTGCAGCCATATTGGGGTAGTGCAAGCTGCAGCCTGTGACAAGGCTAATATTCTCCTGGCATCTCACCCCACCCCAGATAAGGATTCCAGAAGTGGATGCTATGGCAAAGAAGCAGTACTTGGCATCCCTTTGGGACTCAGGCAATCTAATTATATGGCATATACGGCCAGATCTGAGAAGTCCAGGTGGGATACTGTTCTGGAGCTGACTACGAATGCCCCTCCCAGCTGGCCAGGAGCTGGAGCAGGTGGCTGTGGAGGCATCAAGCTTCTAAGGTCCAATTTCATGCTGCTGCTGTGGACTTGAATGATGTTCATTCTAGGGTCATGGCTACATCTGTTTCCATGAGGAGATTTTCCTGGCTCAGGTGTACCAATTTATCTCAGGATACCCAGACCAAGGCCATGGATTTTCCTGTCACTGGTAACTCTCTGTTTGGAGAACAGAGATGTACCTGAAAAAATGGACATACAGGACCACCTACAGGAGTGCTGCAGCCAAAGAAAAAGCAGACCACTCCTCAGAGACAGCAATCCAGGGCTGGCAGGGGCAGGCCTTTTCACAGGTCTTTCTACCATGCCCAGGCCTCCTCCTCTTTCCAGCAGAGGGTTTTTTTTTTTTTTTTAGGGAAGAGGCAGAAGGGGATGACAAGGGCTGCATCCTCCTCTGTTTAAGCCCCTGCCAAACAGACATCCTGATGTGTCAGCCAGGGTCACCTCCCAATTCCTGTAGGGGCAGGCTGACTCACTTTTCAGGCCTGGAAATCTGTCACTTCAGACAGGTGGGTCCTGGAAGTAGTGAGCCAGGGTCTTGCTCTCAGCTTCAGCAGATTTCCAAATTTGAGAGCAAAGGCTTTCTGTCCCTCTCGGAAGAGGAAACACAGGCCTTAGAAACAAAGGTTTCTTCTCTACTGCTTCTGCAGGCAGTGGAGAGTGTACCTCTCATTCACAGGGGAAAAGGATTGTACTCCAGGTACTTCCTTACCCTAAAAAGGCAGGAGTGGCGACCCATCCTGGATCTACGTGTACCTAAACAAACACATACTAAAACCAAAGTTCAAGATGGTGACTCTGGGAATTATTCTTCCTCTCTGAGATCAGGAGACTGGCTAGCCTCTCTGGATCTCAAGGATGGCTATTCCACATACCTATCGGGCAGTCCCATGAAAGTACCTCTAGTTGAACTGCCCTCAGGCCATTACTAGTTCAGAGCAATGCCTTTCGCCTAACATCTGCCCCAAGGGTATTCACCAAATGCCTAGCAGTAGTGATGGCCTTCCTCAAAAGACAAGGCATCTTACTGTTCCCTTACCTGGACGACTGGCTCATAGTAGGTAAGTCCCCAGACCAAGTCTAGGGTCACTCAGAATCTTCTACACTCCCTAGGATTCATCCTAAATCTGGAAAAGTCTGTTCTGGGCCAGTTCAGCTTCACATTTATAGGAATGGAGCTGGATACTGTTCAGCCATGGCCTTTCTTCCTCTATCAAAGGTCCAGTCCTCACCTCTCTGGCCTCCTCTTTTCGTCCACTTGTGTCTCGCCAGCCAGACATTTCTTGCAGTTGCTAGGCCACATGGCAGCCTGCACTGCAGTAGTGCAAAGGGCAAGGTTTCAGATGAGGGACATCCAATTTCACCTAAGAGCCTTTTGGTCTGGGGAAAAGATCCCTCTCCAAGTTGGTTCCAGTGTCTCTAACTTTGGTTCAGGCCCTCCAGTGGTGGCTGGAAGAGGACAGTTTGAGGCAAGGTGTTCCTTTCCTCAGTCAGGCTCCCACAGTAACTTTCACCATAGATGCTTCTCTGCTGGGATGTGGGCCCCATGGATCAACATACTGCTCAGGGGACTTGGTCCCATCAAGTCTCTCCTTCCATAACCTTCTCGAACTCAGGGCTGTCTTTCTGGCCCTTCAGACATTTAGACTTTAATTCAGGGAAAAGTGGTGCAGATCAGGACAGACAACACTACAACCATGTGTACATCAACAAGCAAGGGGCACTCGGTCCTCGGCCTTGTGCACCGAGGCCATGAAAATATGGTCACTAGCTTATTCCTGCAGACTTCCCTGACTGCTGTGCATCTTCCAGGAAGGACAATGTACTGCAGATGCTCTCAGCGGATTTCTCAAGATCACCACGAATGGGCCCTGAATCCTCTCATCCTTCAGACCATTTTCAAGAGATGGGGCACTCCAGAGAAGGATCTTTTGCAGCCCCGGACAACCATCTGCTCCTCTATTCTGCTGCAGGCTCCTCTCTGAGGTCTCTTCCTCTAGATGCTTTCCTGTTGGATTGGACCAACAGGTTTCTTTATGCTTTTCCTCCCTTTCCTCTGATATTCAGGGTTCTTAGTCAGATCGGGTCCCAACCCTGCACTGTGATTCTGATAGTCCTGGATTGGTCCATACAGCCTTGGTATCCTCTACTATTGTCACTATCTGTGACAATCTCTGTGCCTTCCCAGACAGTTCAACCTCCTCACCTCTGCTCAGGGAGGATATTGTACCCCAGCCTTCACATACTCAGGCTCAAGGTTTGGTTCTTGAGAAGCTAGAATATGCAGACCTGCGTCTCTCACAGTCCGCTCTGGATATCCTTAAGGCCAGTAGGAAATCTTCTACTAGGAAAACTTATGATTCTAAATGAAAGAGGTTTGGGTTCTGGTGTTCCCCAGAGGCACATTCAGCTGATATTGCCACTGCCCTAGGTTATTGGTATATCTTAACAGTTTGGGCCTTCAGCCTACCACTCTCAAGGTGCATTTGGCAGCTATTTCTGCTTTTCTTTCGGCTGGGAAGGGTTCTTCTCTAGCTTCCCACCCAGTTTTCAAGAAATTCTTTAAAGGTTTGGGTCATCAGTCCTCCCTTCAGGGATCCGATTCCTTTGTGGGACCTGAATATCTGTATTGCACAGCTGATGCAGCCTCCTTTGAACCCCTTTGCTCAGCTGAGCTCAAGTATCTGACTAGGAAAACTGTATTCCTGGTTGCTATTACCTCTGACAGGAGAATCAGTGAGTTACAGGCTCTTATCAGTGGAACCTGATTTCATCTCATTCCATAGGGATAAGGTGGTCCTTCAGACAAATAGGAAATTCATCCCTAAAGTGGTATCAGACTTCCATCTGAACCAATCTATGACATTGCCTGTATTTTTCACTGATCACTCCTCCTCTGGAGAGAGGAGATTACACAATCTCGATGTAAAGAAGGTTCTGAGTTACTACTTAGAATCCACTAAGCCCCATAGAAACTACTGCTCCCAGCTGTTTATCACTTATGGGTGGTGGTAAAGGCAAGCCTGCCACCAAGAGAGATATGTGCTAGGTGGGTTGTCTCTTGCATACGGTTCTGCTACTCAAAATTGGGAAAGAGCCACCCTCATGCCTGAGGACTCACTCTACAGAGGTACAGCTGCTTCCGGTCGCAGCAGCTAGAGACATAACCTTAGTGGAAATCTGTAAAGCAGCCACCTGAAGACTGTTCTCATTCACCAAGCATTACCCCTGGACATTCAGGCTAGAAGTGATGCTAGGTTTGGTACTGCAGAGCCTGTTCCCAAAATAGGTTCTGTAGTCCCTCCTCCTTGGGGGTACTGCTTGGTAGTCTGAATATAGTCAGAATACAGCAAGACTTCATGTTGTTTGAAGAAAAACTACTCACCTTAGTAATTGTGTTTCTTCTAATGGAGTCTCGCTGTATTCTGACCCTCCTCCCTGCCTCCCTCCTAGAACCTAATCGTTTTGGGATGTGGATGGGTAGGCAGATGTGTTGCACCCTAGGGTATACCTGGGTGCATCTTCTTAATTGAAGATTGTTTTTGTTCCTTTGTTTTATTACCTGCTTGATTCTTTTGGGCATCTCGACTCAGTCTTTGGACCCTAAAATTGATGTCTTTTGCCCTTTGGCACAAAGTTTTAAAACTATTTCTGGGTTGTTAGTTGCTTAGTATAGGGCTCTCAAGAATCAGCGGTTACACTGAAGAGTACCTGGGACAGAGGTTTGAAAACAGAGCTCGAGCTCAACGTTCTATGCCTTGGCATAGAGTTAACTTCCTCTGGAGCAGTTCAAGTGCTGGAGCTAACTGCATATAGTCAGAATACAGCAAGACTCCATTAGAAGAAACACAGTTACTAAGGTGAGCAATTTTCTCTTCCTGGTGATGACCACAGATGCCTTGGGTTCGGGCTGGGGTGCCCATCTGATCCTCTTCAGAACTCTGGGCCAGTGGACCCCTCTGGATACAGTTCTGGACAGCACTCTGGAGATGAGGGCTGTTCTACAAGGCCTGCAGGCCTTTGCTGCCCTCTTTGTGGAAAAACAGATGCTAATTCATACAGACTATTTTGGTGATGTACTGTATCAGCCGGCGAGGCAGAGTGCATTTGTATCTTCTCCACAGCGAGGCGATGACAGTTTGGAACTGGGTGGTGGAACACACATATTCATCAGCAGTGTTCTGCTAAGGTACCCTGAATGCACTAGTGGATTGCCTCAGTCCATCCAGTGTGCTGTGCTATAAATAGGAACTTTCAAACTCCATTGTGGATGACTCTGTTGAAAATGGGGTTGACCAGACATAGACCTGCGTCTCCATTGTAGTGCAGAAAGAACAGTTATGTAAGAGCGTGACTGTAACGGTAGATCTTAGAGAATCTTTTCCATCAGGCTGTACCTTTGGAACGATACCCAGTCAGTACTAAGACCACATGGAAACATTTACAAGCAGTCAGCCAGGAGTTGCCCACAATGACATCATCGTCAGCATCTACATAAATGGGGCAGCCCTCCTTTCCTCAGTTTCCTGCCAGAGATTTTGCTTGGAGGACCTCCCTGTAGTCTAGGGAACCAGGATAGAACCCAGCACTCCACATACCAGGTGAGACAGTGCTGGAAGAGACCGCAATAAAGACAACAGTACAAAGATCATTTGTTACAGCCTCTAAGGGACATGGTCTTATGAGAGATTCTCTGAAAGAGTTACTGTTGTGGCAAGTTCTTGGCGTAACTGTTCTGTCTTCTTCGAGGAGATCTCTTTCTTCAGCCACACATTTGGAACAAGTCCCAAACAGTACCAAAAGCTAACAGTCTGGGTGGCTGGTGCTTATAGGCTTATGATGATAGGGCTTTGAGCACAGCTAGGCCAAACCCAGCTTGTCTGTGAGACACCATGTCCAGACTTTAGTGTTTAGTGAAGGTGTGGACAGCACTCCATGTGGCAGCTGCACAGATGTCTGCAGCGAAAACATTCAAAACAAGCTACAGAAGTGGCCATGCCTCTAGTGGAATGAGCATGAACCACACCTATATGCAAAGTCGATCCACATGCCTTGTGTCTGAAGAGGTCCCAGGTGAGCTTCCCATCCTGATCCTGAAGTATGTGGGGTAGAGTCAAGAATGAGATGCCCTTGAGCAGGTTGTTGTGTTCCATCCACCACTAGAGCGCTTTGCTCAAGGGAGGCATTACTAGAATCTCTGTTCTAGAGCATCTGTCAGCTGGTCACACTGGACTCTCATGATCCACTGTGGGATCCCCACTTGCAGCCTGGCCAGTGACATGACGACAGTGGCTGCATCCAGAAGGCCAGAAACATCCTTGCTGAGGCATAATGGCTGTCGATACCAATTGTGTCTGCTGTGTCCAGTGGCAGAAATGCAGAACCTTAGGCCGTATCCATAGCTGCCCTTATGTACTGCAGTCATTGGCAGGGTGTCAGTATAGACTTTGGTATGTTGACTGTCACCCCAGCGTCGAATATCTGTCTGTCTGATTCGAGGTAAAATCTGCAGCAGTTGGTCACTGAAGTGGGTTTTAATAGCCAGTTGTCCAGGTAAGGAAAGACAGACTGACCTTCCTGCAAAGTGCTGCCACCACTGCCAAGCATTTGGTAAAGACTTGTGGTGCAGAAGATAAGCCAAAGGGCAACACTTGAACTGGTAATGCTCCCCAAAAGGAGGAACCTCTGTTATTGCCTGAGGTTTCTGTATTTTGATATGGAGGTACGCATCCTTCATATCCAGGGAGCAAATCCAGTCACTTGTTTGCAGTGGGGAAGGAGACCCTGTAGAGAGACCATCTGAAACTTTTGTATTCTATGAAGAAGTTTAGATCTTAGAGGATATCGCTTTCATCAAGCCACACCTATGGAAGTATAGCTGCCAGGTGTTAGAGCCACATGGAAACTTTTTGCAAGTAATTCAGTAGGGCCGCCCACAACATCTTATGCCAACATCCTCTGTATATAAACCTGGATGACACCTCCTCTCAGTTCTTTTTCCGCTGTCTGCCATATTCACCCAACCCTCCAAGGAGGTGCTGCCGCTAGAGTAGACTGCTTATTTGTAAGATTTTTGTTTCTAGGGACATGGATATGTTGTTCATCCACACTGTCTGGCAGGTATCCTTGCCGCTTTAAATCTTGCGGAAGGTCTTCAAGCTGGCTCCTCCACCCCACCAGGTGGTAAAACTCTCGGCTCCGCCCCATGGCGCCAGATCTTCCTTACCGCTTGGAAGCTCAGGTTCCCTCATAACGCTCTGCGTGTAAGGACTGTTCCTAACTCTTCGGTTTCCGAAATTAAAGTTCAAGGTTTCTAGACTTGGTCCTTCTTCTCGCTGGCTGCGATGGACAAATCAACTCCGGTTCCGGAGATGCCCATACGGGCAGAAGATGTCTCCGGACGGATCCGCACTCCGACGTCGTCTACTGCTTATGCCTTGAGCACGACCGCAGGCTTCCCGACCTGTGCTCTACTTTCTCGGCCTCGTCCTGGAAGACGTGCTGCCCGTCTGCAACTTGGGCGACCCAAAAGCACTACCCTCGGTAAAGTCGAAGGAGGCCCGGTTGGCGGTTTCTGCGGCGGCGGGCTCGGCGGAACAACTAGAGCAGATGATCACCCTCCCGAAGAGGAGGCGGCGTGGGCCGCATCTTCCTCGGCACGTGCATTTATCCCGCTCTCCCTGGGATCCTCATATTCTGCTTCCTTTAAGGAGCTTTGTCCCTCTCCACTAAGGGAGAGGGACCAACATCAACTGGACCTTCCTCTTGGTCAAAAGAAGGACAAGGGTAAGTCCTCCGTCACGCTCTTGGGGGCGGGAGAGGTCCCCCTCAGTGGTCGACCATCGACCGGTCGATCGCCCGACCACTGGCTTCCACGGTGTCCCGTCAGGTCAGTTGGCCGAGACTCCCGTCGGCGCAGTCGAGATCTTTTCGACCCGTTGGATGGGTTGTTGACCGCGAGCCGAAATCCTCTCTCCCGGTTCCCCGGTGGTGGTTGAGGATCCCGTGGGCTTGCCAGTGCCTCGGTTCCGGGCCCTCGGTGACCTCTCGAGCCGAGGAGAGCGGTTCCCCGCCCCTCGCACCCCTCCTCGGAAAAGCCGAGTGGGTCTCGGTCTCCTGACTCTTCGTGGTCAGCCGATCCCGCCGCCATGGCGGCTCGGTCTCGGCACCCGGCAGCAGCGCCGCCGCTTGTCCTCGTCCTCCTCCTCGGACGAGGAAGCTTCGGCGCCAGTTGCGTCGGCGATATGAAGGACCTCATGTGGCAACAGCTTCTTCTGGCGAGAACAAGTCGACGTCGGCCGCGTTCCCGGCCATTAAGTGGCTGTCACCGGAGTGGCTGAAGCAACCCCTCGCTTTGCCGAGGCGCCTGTTTCAGGCCTGTTGCTCAGCCAAAACCAGCTGCTCCACCGATTCTGGTGGAACCTCCGCCTCCACAGCCGTTGTTTGGGGCTCCGACCAGAACTCGGTCGGCCCTGGGTCTGCCCATAGCTGTCTGTCACCCTCACTCCCGATCGCCTCGGCAGGTGGAGGTGGCTCAGGCCCGAGGCAGCTCTTTGCGGACTCTTCTGAGTCCGACGATTCCTCCTTTTCTCCAGGCGGGTGGACTTAGAGTCCTCTGGAGGTCAGTCGCTGGACGATAGCCCTTTGTCCTTCCTGGGTTTGCTTAGGCTCATCTCGAGTCCACCGAATGCAGCTCGAGCTCTGTATCCAAGCGGGCCAAGTATCCCTCACGGAGATATTGGACCGGGGATTCTCCTACGGAGGCCTTTCCTGTGGCCGAGGCCATTGTAGGCCCGGCCTTGGAGCTCTGGCAGCCTCCTTCCTGCCCTCGCCTTCGGCCAGGATGGCCAGGAATATCACGGTCCCTACGGTTCCCTGTCCGGTTCTCGGAACATCCCTCAGCCGGGGGTTAGTTACCGACAGCATTTTCTGGCGTGCGGAAACACTAGGGACGTGGACAAACCTCCCGACAAGGAGTCCAAGAAATTGGACTATGCGGGCGAAAAGTCTACGCTTACGTCCTCCTTGGCCTTCGTCAGGCCAGCTCGGCCCGTGCTTATGGCACATTTCTCTCATGCTCTGTTGGGCTCCTGAATGAGTAGTCCCTCATCTCCGGCTGACCTGCAGACCCGCGGTTAGGCAGGTGCGGGACCAGGGCAGGGCAGTGGCCAAGCAGCAACTTCAGACTGCTCTGGACTTTGGAGACCCATGCGCCAGGTCAGTCGCGGCCGCAGTGGCTATGTGCCGTCGGGCATGGCTGAGGATATCCACTTTCACATCGGATACCCAGCACAAGTTGGCGGATGTCCCTTCCTGTGGACCGACCTCTTCGGCCCTGGGGTGGAAGGTCACCTCCAGAGGATCGAGAAGTCCAATGCCACCTTGACTCGGTCTCATCCGCTCAGAGGGACAAGGGCTGCAGACCACAGCCTAAGCCCCTTTTGTCTGTCTGCGCCCGCAGCACGTCCGGCCCAGCAACGCTAGGGCCAGCAGGGTCGTGCTTGGCATCCCAAACCAAAGCCAGCTTCCTCCTCCAGGAAGCAGGGAGGTAAGGCCCAGGAGGTCCCTCGGTCCCCCTCCAACGCCTACCCAGTGACGAGTTGAGGGGTGTCGCCCCAACCTCGCCACCGCCCAGGTTCCCCCGTGGGGCGGCTCCGCCACTTTCTTTCCGCCTGGTCCGTTATTACCACAGACCAGTGGGTGTTGGAAGTGGTGGGAAAGGCCTGCCTCTGAGTCCCGACAGGCCCCACCCTTCAGAGCCGCACCACCTCGGGGCCTCAGGGTCCCAGCCTCACTGTCGGCTCCGCCGAGCCGACATCGCTATCCTCTCCGAGAAGGAGGTAATCAGAGAGGTGGTGGATCCTCCCTCAGACCCGGGTTTGTGTCCAAGTACTTCCTGGTTCGAAGCGGACGGGGGCTGGCGCCCATTCTTGACCTGACGACCTAAACAAGTTCCTAAGATCTTCCTGGACATAAGTCTCCACCACTCATTCACACTAGTGGGATTAGCGCCGGAGGCACTAGGACCCATCGAGCAAACTTTTTGCTGGAGGGTCGGCGAGAGATGCGCCCGAGCGGCACGGCACCGCGAGCAGCCGTCGAGCCAACGACTTTCTCGGCGGCGACACCTCCAACCGCCTCAGTTCTTTTTTCCGCCGTCGAGGCGCTTCAGTGACAACGCCGCTCGCCTGATCGGGAGTCAAACTTCAAACTAGCGCATAGTTTTCAGTTTATTTTTTGTAACATTATCACGATAGTAGTATCGCTTAGTTTATTCTATTTTCGTTAAATTTTTCTAATATTTTAAATTTAACTATGAAGAAGTCTCTACTGGGCGGAGTCGACCATGAGCAGGTCAGGTGACGGTAGGAGACTTCGTGATGAAAACTGTTCAGTCAGCGGGCTGGGTCGGTCATCCTCCTTCTCCTCAGCGGGTTCCGACAACGGTCAGTCCGATGCCGTGGGGGATGGCGGTACCCTCATCGGCATAAAAATAAACGGTCGCATTCTCGCACCGTTCAGCCTCGAGCTCTTCTTCGCCCACAGGTCAAAAAGAGAAGGCATCACTCGAGTGTCGCCCTCTGGTATGTCTGCTGGCGTCGACGGTCGGTTATCATTGATACTTGCCGGTCTCCTCCTTCGGAGTCGCCAAGTTCGCAACCGTTCGCCCCCGACATCGAGCCCTCCCCGCCTATAGGTAGGGCTCCAGATGAGCAGTTTCATCAGTGAGCCGCTCTTATGGGCGATGGGCTCGGAGGTTGGTTCTTCTGCCTGGCTCGGTTGCCACGGGCCCTCGGCTCCTCCGGCGATCAGGTAGAGGCGGTTGGACCTTCCTAGTCGCGTGGCGCCTTCTTTGGTGCCAGCGACTCTGCGCTAGGTGTTTCCCCCCTCACATGGCTGCGGCGCAGGGCCCACACAGATGCCCTTATCTCCTGTTTTTCCTTCTCTAGCTTTCCAGGTTCCTGGGCGTTCCCGGCGCCCTCGGCGAGGAGTCTATTAAGCTGCGTCGGTGCGTTTCGGTGCCGCTGGGCCTTGCGGTGTCGTCGCAGCGCCGGTGTTTAGGCGGCGCGCTTGGTCTGGCGGCCATTGGCGACGCCTCGGCTATCGGGCGGCGCAGTGCCGGCGACGCCGCTTTGGTCGAGCGGCGCGGAGTGCACTCAGCGCGGCGCCGCGTGCCTCTTCGGTGCCGTGCCCTCCATGGTGCCGTTCAACCTGTTTGCCTTCTCGGTGCCGGGGCCCTCGGGACTCTCCTTGTTTCTCTGCTATTTCCTCCTCTCCTAATTTCCTCCTTTCCTGTCCAAACAGTCCTTCCTGGACCATCAGGAGATGATGTTGACCTGACCCAGACCTTGGGTTGGGTGATGAAGTGGAGAAAACAGGATCTTTCTTTGCTACATCGAGGACCTGTCCTTAAGTCTCTGTTGAGGAACCTGAGATCCACTCTTTCTCTCCAGACTACAGATATGCATCCTGGGAAGATATTAAGACTCCAGTATCTTCATGCTTCGAGATCCCTACGGATTTGACTCCTCCGATCCAGTTTTCCTTCGAGGCGCTGTCTCAAATGGTATGGAATAATCCTGCTCTTATTCCTCAGTGGCTAAATCCATTGATAAGAAGTATTCAGCTCCCAAGGATCGTCCCATTTTGGCATCCCAAGCCTTTGCGGATCCTATTGTAGTCCTGGCAGAGAATGACAAGGTCATTCTTCCTCAAACTACTACAACTCGACCTATTAACAAAGAGTCTCGTAAGATTGATACATTAGGTAAGAAAGTCTTTGCTGCCTCCACTCTAAGTATCGTGTTGCAGTTATCAAGGCTATTTTTCAGTATGAGTATATCCTGTGGCACACTATCAAAGAATGGTTGAAGCTCTTCCAGATTCGGACTCGAGTCAGAACTTCTTCTGACCGTATTAGAGGTATTGAGTCCAATAACCAACAGGTCAAGGCCGCCATGGATCGCTTTCGACACTGCTTCTCGCTCAGCGGTCGCAGGTATTTGTACTCGCGCCATTCCTGGCTGCGACTTCTGGCTTCACGAATGATGCTCAGCAGCAGGTAATGGCGCTGCGTTTTGATGGCTCCTATCTTTGGCCCTCAGGTGGAGCCCCAGGTGGAACTTCTCTCCGTGGAGGTCGTCTGATGTACTTCTACAACCAGTGGAAGTCCATAACTTCGACAAATGGGTCCTTCGATAATTCCCGCGAGGGTTATTATCTCAATTTCTTGGAAACCCCGAATTGTCCTCCCAGATGACAACCCAGGTTGTCGGCCTCTCAGTCAGACCTCCTCACCGCCGAGATCCAGGGCCTTCTAAACAACAGGGCAATAGAACCGTGCCCCATTCTAGACCTCAGAAGTTAAACAAATTTCTCCCCAGGAGAAATTCAAATGATTTCTAGGTACCCTGTTACCCTTGCTGCATCAGCGACTGGCTGGCCTCCTGGATATGCAGGACGCCACCAGTATATCCCCATCCACCCACCCACCGAAGTTCCCTCAGGTTTGTAGCTTTGGGTCAGCATTATCAGTTCTGAGTCCTGCCCTTTGGGCTATCTCGGCATGAGTTTTACAAAGTGTTGTGCAGTTCTGCAAGCATCTCAGGAAGATCGGACTGAGTGTTTCCTAACTGGACGATTGGCTTCTAGCAAGCCCTACAGCCAAGGGACTTTGGAAGCCATGTAAACGACTTCTCGTCTTCTTCGTCCATGGGAGTTCTGCTGAATTTAGAAAATCACAACTGCAGCCTCCCAGAGGCTCCTTTTCATAGGGACTCTTCTGGACACCCTTCCGCTGAAGGCTTTCCTTCCAGAGGACAGAAGACTCGACATCCTTCGGATGGCCCTTACATCGGGAGAACCAATCGGTTACAGCTCTCTCGATGCAACGCATGTTGGGTCTCATGGCATCCCTCGGTGTTCACTGTACCCCTGGCCAGGTTGCACATGAGAACCACCCAATGGATGCTCTCCACTAGTGGTCTCCGACCTCTCACCCCAGTCTTATCCCATCAAGGTGACGGAGCCCCTTCAAAGGTCTCTCACCTGGTGGTCTCAAGAGAGCAATCTCCTGGAGGATTCCCTTTGCTCCCCGGATCATCAGATCTCCATCACCACAAACGCATCGTCACGGGATGGGGAGCTCACTGTCACCCCTCCACACTCAAGGTGTATGGACTGTTCAAAACTCATCTCCACATAAATGTCCTGGAGATGAGAGCAGTCCTCTTGCGATCCGAGCTCTGAAGGATGTCCTTTGTCACAAGAACATTCTCCTTCAAACGGACAACAAAGCTGTGATGTATTACATCAACAAGCAAGGCGGTGCTCATCCTTATCCCCTTTGCAGGAAGCAATGAGGGTGTGGAGTGGTGCTTGGAGCACAAGTCTCTGATTCAGCGTTTATTCGCCAGGTATACAAAACAACCTAGCAGATCACCTCAGCAGAACGGAGGCAAACCCTCACGAGTGGTCTCGATCCAGCGTAGCTCGTCACTGTTCAAGAGTGGGGGACTCCAGACCTGGACCTTTGCATCCCCACTCAATGCAAAACTGCCTCTCTTCTGCTCCAGAAATCCAGGGCCTGGCATTTTCTGTCAGGATGCGTTCAGGCTGCGGTGGACAAACGCTTTCCTTACGCCCTTTCCACCGCTTCTCTTATCCAGAGAGTACTCCTCAGTTCGAGTCTCAGGGGACCAAAATGATTCTCATTGCTCCCTCCTGGCCTCGGCAACTATGGTTTCCTCTACTCAACAGTATGTTGGCAGCCTCTCGAGACCACTTCCTTGCAAATCAATCTTTTGACTCAGGGTTCATTGGTCCATCCCAACCTGAAATCACTTCACCTTCATGCTTGGCTCCTGAAGAGGTAGAAGTGAATCGGTTCAACGCTCTCGTAGAGTCTCAGACATCCTTCTGGCTGCTCGGAAGCCAGCCACCTGAAAACGACGCCCAAATGGAAGCGTTTTTTTCTCTCTGGTGTGCAAAGTCCTCTTGAATCCCTTTTCCTGTCCTCCTGACAAGATTCTGGAGTATCTTTTGGACCTATCAAACTCAGGTCTCCAGTACTCCACAGTTAAAGTTCACCTTGAGTGCCATCTCAGCGTTCCATGAGCCGGTTTCTTCCTTGACTCTGGCTCAGTTACCTATGGTGAAGAGATTTCTTAAGGGATTCTTCATACCAGACCCCTGTTGCGTCCAGTTGCAGCCTGGGACATTAACCTGGTGCTGGACATGCTCACTCGGAAGCCTTTCAACCCTAGCTACCTGTGAGCTAAAAATTTCTTACCTGGAAGACTGCCTTCCTGGTGCCATTACCTCAGCCCGCAGGGTCTCTGAGATACATGCCCTGGTTACGGACCCTCCGTATACTGTATTCCATAAAGACAAGGTAGTTCTCCATACTCATCCTAATTTCTCCCAAGGTTGTGTCAGAATTCCATCTAAACCAACCTCTGGTACTTCCCTCTTACTTGCTAATTTCCAAAATGAAGGGAACGATCTCTTCATTCCTTGGATGTTAAGAGCCTTCATGTTCTATTTAGATAGAACCAAGAATTTTCGCAAGACTCAGCAACTGTTTGTTTCTTTCAGCGACACCCGCTGGGTCAACCTGTCGCTATCAGATGCATCTCATCATGGTTAGTGGCATGCCTTCGACATTGCTATTCCATGGCTCAAGTTAAATTAGAAGGTAGAGTGTACGCTCACTCTACTAGGGCGGTCAGCGCATCCCTAGCGGAAGTCGCAATGTTCCAATTGCAGATATCTGCAGCGCCGCCACCTGGAGCTCAGTGCATACCTTCGTTAGCATTATGCACTGGATGTTCATGCCAGGCGGCATTCCGTTCGGCAGAACTATCCTTATGGACTTCTATCTTGAGTCGCGTGAGCTCTGGCTGTCCTGCCGCCTTTTGGGGGATTATCAGCTTGGTACTCTCCCGCTAGTGTGAATAGTGGTGGAGACTTATGTCCGGAAGATATGAAAATTGCATGCCTACGTAATTCTTGATCTTCTTGACGTCTCCACCACTCATTCACACTCCCACCCTCCATCCCCGAGCTCACACTGTGTGTTGGTCTTCACCCCTCAGATCTTTGAGGCTTGCGAAGACTTCTTTGTTGACCCTTCTTACACGGGTCGCACGGACTATCTTATGTCCGCTTTTTAAGGTTAGATTTACTCTTTACGTTAGTTGCGCCTGCACCTCCTTGGTAAAAAGGTACTGAGGCGGTTGGAGGGTCGTCGCCGAGATAGTCATTGCTGCTCGAGCCGCTGCTCGTGGTGCCGTGCCTCGCGCGCCATCTCTCGCGCCGACCCTCCAGCAAAAGTTTGCTCCCGATGGGTCCTAGTGCCTCCGGCGCTAATCCCACTAGTGTGAATGAGTGGTGGAGACTCGTCCAAGAAGATCAAGAATTACGGTAGGTACGTAATTTTCATGTCTCGGACCTTCAGGATGGTCACTCTGGCTCAGATAATACCATCCTTGGAACACGGCGTGTGGTTCTGCTCTCTGGACCTGCAGGACGCGTTCTTTCAGTTCCTATCCGTCTGTCACATCAGAGATTCCTTCGCTTTGAGCGGAAGGATCCTTTTGAGTTCCGAGCCATGCCCTTCGGCTTGTCTCCTGCTCCCAGGGTCTTCACCAAATGCATGGCAGTGGTGACAGCATTCCTGCAGCACCGAGGGGTCGGGTGACCTTACCTGGACGATTGGCTGATAGCAGCCCCTCCAGGCGGAGGTGGAGCGGTCCAGGATCTGGCCTCCAGATTTGCTCTCAGGTCGGCCTCCTCATCAACGAGGCCAAGTCGGAACCTCGAACCAAGCAGGTGATCTCTTCATCGGGCAGAGATAGACTCTTCGAGCCAGAGCATGGCTCCCGCGGACAGGGCCGAGGTTCTTTCCTCCTTTGCCCGATCATCTTGGTTGGGCAATCGCGCCTGCCCGGGACTTCCTGCCCCTGGGTCTCATGGCGGCCTGCACCAGTGTGGTCCATTGGGCCGCTGGAACATGCACCCCTTCAGTGGGGACTGGCCAGCCAGTGGTCTCAACACCTGCGATCCATTGGACCAGCTAGTGACGGTGACCCAGGGATGTGGAACACTCTCCAGTGGTGGATCGCTCCAGCTCATCTGCAGGAGGGCATCCCATTTGTCTGGCCCAGCCGACGGTCTCTCTGATCGACCGATGCCTCTCTGATGGGTTGGGGTGCCCATCTAGGGGAACATCAGCGTACGGCCTCTGGTCCCGTGGGAGTCCTGATGCCATATCAACCTGCTGGAGCTCCGGCGGTCCGCCTAGCTCTCACCGCCTTTGCTCAGTTTCTTCGGGTCAAGTGGTTCGGGTCAGGCGGACAATACCATGACCATGTACTACCTAAACCGTCAGTGCGGGACGCGCTCCATGCTTCTATGCAAGGAAGCTCTCCGCATTTGGTCACTCGTGGAGCAGCCTGAGGCGGATCTCCTAGCCATTCATGTGGCAGGAGCCTCCAATACCCTGGCCGATGCCCTAAGCCGGATAGGGGCTGTGTCCCACTAGTGGTATCTTCTGCCTGTACAAGATCTGTTCTCCCATTGGGGTACACCCAGGTGGACCTGTTTGCCTCAGGAGAACGCGAAGCTGAGGCTGTTCCATGCCCGTCCCCTCAGCAGGGCTCGCTGCAGGGGATGCCTTTTCGAGCCATGGACCCCGGGCCTCTTCTCCTTCCCCATTCCCTTGATTCACAAGGTGCTTCTCAAAGTAAGGAGGGACAAGGCGCAGGTGATTCTGATAGCCCCAGACTGGCCCCGCCAGTACTGGTACACAGATCTCCTCAGCCTCAGCTACAGGCTCCCGAGGCAGCTTCCAGCTCGCCGGACCTGCCTCAGTCAGTCGGGGAAGGTGTTCCATCCGGACCTTCAATCCCTGCACCTGACGGCCTGGTTTCTGAGCTGCCAGAGTTCCAGGCCTTGGGTCTTTCCGACGAGGTCCTCAATGTAGTTGAGGCGTCCTGTAGAGTCGACTCAGAAAATGCTACGCCTTCAAATGGAAGAGAT
Source organism: Neoceratodus forsteri (assembly GCA_016271365.2). NCBI lineage: Eukaryota > Metazoa > Chordata > Ceratodontiformes > Ceratodontidae > Neoceratodus > Neoceratodus forsteri. The sequence continues at coordinate 1,008,926,214 of CM028129.1, read as the reverse complement.
TTTCCATTTGGTGTCAGGCAAGGGCCTTGACCCTTCTTTCTGTCCTTGGCGAGCATATTGGACTACCTGTGGTCCCTTTCTCAGCAAGGGCTTAGGTCGGCTGACCATAGGGTGCACCTGGCAGCCATCTCTGCTTGCAGTAGCGGGCCGGAAGCAGTTGGTAGCGCAGGAAAAAGTGGTCTGGCGCTTTTTCAAGGCCTTGATCACATTTCTCCAGTGCGAGAACCTCCACCTCCGTGGGATTTACTGCTGGTATTGGCAAAGCCTCATGGGCAAGCCATTCAGACCAATGCACAGGTGTGATCTCTCACCTGTCGTGGAAGACCGCCTTCTTGGTGGCTGTTACATCAGCCAGAAGGATGGGAGAGCTCCAGGCGCTTCCATCGAGTCTTCCACAGGGACAAGGTTGTCCTGCGCTTCCACCCGAATTCCTTCCGAAGGTGGTGACGGAGTTTCACCTTAACCAGGTGTTGACTCTGCCGGTGTTGTACCCCAATCACCTCGGAGGCGAATATAGGCTCCATACTCTGGACCCTAGAAGGCGCCGCTTACTATAAGGAGCGCACGTCAAGTTCGGGAGAGGTTCGGCCAGCTGTTTGTCACCTACGCTGAAGCCGCACCTGGCAGACCTGCAGCCACAGACGATAAGCAGGTGGGTCACCTCCTGCATAGATCTCTGCTATAAGTTGGCGGGCATGGAGCCTCCCAGAGGGATAAGAGCTCATTCTACCCGCCATACTGCTGCATCGGTGGCTGCTTCCAGGGACGCCCTATCCAGGAAATCTGCAGGGCTGCTACCTGGAGTCAGCGCACCTTCATCACCCACTACCACATCGACCTTGAGTCACGCCGGGATGCTGGTTTTGGCGGCCTCGGTTCTCCAGTCTATATTCCCTAAGTAGGGGTGTGTGCCTTGCCTCCCTCCTCCGGAGAACTGCTAGGAGTCTGCCAGACAGTGAGGATGAACAACATATCCATGTCCCTAGAAATACAGGTTACTCACCTGTAACAGAGAGTTCTAGGAATGGTACTGTTGTTCATCCACATTGACTCCACCGACCTCCCGGCCCGGCCTTAGCCTGGCTTCCAGCGGGCAGATCTGGCGTCATGGGCGGAGCTAGAGTTTTACCACCCGGTGGGTGGAGGAGCCAACTTGAAGACCTTCCGCAAGATTTAAAGCAGCAAGGATACCTGCCAGACAGTGTGGATGAACAACATATACCATTCCTAGAACTCCTGTTACAGGTGAGTAACCTGTATTTTCTCACCTTAGTCACCATCACTTTTATTTAAAGGGATTATCGCTACCATGTAGGTCTAAATATTCTAATAAACTCCTCAGATGCTGTGAGTGTGATGGAAAGATTTATTCAGGCGACCACCACAGTGTCTGTGTGTGCTGTCTCAGAGAAGGCCACAAAGTTAAGGCCTGCGTATATCTGCTTGAAATGTAACACAGCTACTTGCTACACCAAAATACACCCTGCAGACCTTCCTCCTGAAATAGCAGGTAGCCGAAGGCGGAGGGAGCTAAAGAGGAGATCTGCTGCGTCGCTGGCCCATTCCTCGGGCTTGCAGTCCTCCAAGGCTCGAGGAAATCTTCTGAAATCTCACACACCGGGAGTGGGAAAGAAGCAGGGACAAATCTTCCACCGAGGGTGTGCTTCTGGTCGCCATCACACTCTGCGATGACAGCTGCAGCACAGTCGATCACTTTGGTGGCGAAGCCTCCTCCTCTCAGACCTCAGAACCCACAAGGTTGGCTCAGGCAGTGTGTTCCACCAGGCCTGCTATGGCCAGTGAAGGCTCGTCAATGTCTGGGACCCAGACACCTCTGTCGATGTTGCAAGGCATCTCTGCAGTGCAAGCCACCATCAGCATGCAGATGGTGCTGTCCTCTGCGGAGATGCCACAGCACCTCATATCTCCTTCTGTGCCAGGCGCGATGACTGGGCTTTCGGACAGTCCCTGTGCCGATGCCTGCTAGGTTGACGACCCATCGCACTCCAGGGCATCATCGCCGCCTTTTCCTTCCCTATTGTCTTCAGGTGTCCTGACAACGAGGATCAGGAATATAACGCTGACCTCCTTTTACAGGAGGAAGAGGACGAGGAGGAGGAAGATTTTGAGAGCTCTTCTGAGAGATCTGGCTCCAGTCTTCCACTGGGAGTGAGGACTCCATCATATATACCCAGAGGTTCCCTCCTGAGACCCCTGCTTTCATCTCTATGATGCAGCAACTCTAGGCTGCAATGGGGTTTGATACCCAAGAGCAGGACATCACAGAAAGCAATTTGGTAGAGTTCTTGGCGTTATCAGATTCTCCACCCCTTATCATTCTTCTATTGGTTGCACTAGAGGATGCCACCCTGGCGGCCTGACACAGACCAAACATGATTCCGCAATGCCCAGAAAAGCAGACTAGTTATACCAGTCCCTTCAGGAAAGCCCTTCTGTGCACAACTTGAGACTGACTCAGTTGTAATAAAGGCGGCCCATGCTAGGACTAAGGTGCCTAGCATCTCCGTCTCTCTTCTCCCCAGATAAGGAGTCGAGGACAAATGACCTGGCTAGGAATGGGACTGGCAGTGCAAGAGGAGTTTGTAGAGTTGGGAGGGGCCTTAGACAAGTAGCGCATACGGTAACCTTCTCGGAGGTGCTGCCTGTCCACGGCAAGGATGATGGTAGGGTACCCTCACCAGGGAATTCAATGAATGGTTGAAAAACTGGTGTGGAGCTCAAGGTTTTGGCTTCATTGGGGCTGGGGAGCCACTTGGAGGATGCAGATCTATACTGGTCACGATGGTCTGCATCTGCCCGGGAGGGGGACCAGGATCCCAGGTGAGAGGTTTAAATGCTTCATTGAAAGCATTTAAACTAGCCAAGGGGGGGACTGAAAAGGAGCTGGGAAATCCCAGCCTCCCCCACAAAACACGGTAATTATTGAGGTAAACACCAAGGTAGAGAAGTCATTGGGGAACAGGACAGAGGTAAATGTAAAAAAAAAAAAAAAAGGCAAAGGCAGTAAGGACAGGAATGGGGCTAAATGGGTGAGGCCATCAAAAGTGGAGGGTGATGAGTACCAATGGCGTAGTCTGTGTAACAAGCTCCTGAACTAGTGGCCTTGATGAAAGAGGGTTGCCTGGATATTGTGGCAGTCACAGAAACATGGTACACAGAGAATCATGACTGGGATGTCAACATACCAGGATACACAATCTACAGGAGGGACAGGGAGGGTAAAAGAGGAGGAGGAGTAGCTCTATGTAAAGGAAGGGATCAAATCAACAGAACTAGAGAGTAAACAGGGAGCACATGAGGCACTCTGGGTCACCCTGGAGACAGGAAATGGCACCACAATCCACATGGGGTTGTATACAGACCCCATCTCAGGGGAGGAATGGACAAGGAGATGATAGAAGGCATCCTTAGAATGGCAGAAAAAGGGAGATATTGTTGATGGGGGACCTGAATATGCCAGATGTTAACTGGAGCACCTTTGCTGCAGGCACATCCAAGAGCATGGTCATTCTTGATGCCCTACAGGGGCATGCCTCAGACAGCTAGTATTGGAACCCACTCAGGAGGGGAGCAATCTTAGACCTGGTACTCTCAAATGGGAATGGAGAAAGAATCTCAGATTTAGAAGTGGGTAGCCATCTGGGAACAAGCGACCACCAAACAGTGTGGTTCCGATAAACACAGCCATACAGTCAAGCCATACAAAAGCAAGAGTATTAGACTTTAGGAGGGCTGACTTTGGGAAATGAGAGAGTGCCTCAGAAAAGCACTAGCAAATAGGAAAGGAGGAGGGTGGAGGAACAGTGGGGAGTAATCAAAACAGCCATCACAGAGGCAACAAGCCTTTGTATAAAGCAAACAACAAAACACAATGAAGGAAAACCGCTATGGTTCTCGAGGTGGAGGGGAGGTTAAGGAGAAAAGGATAGCATTCAGGAAGTATAAAGAAACACAGAAAGAGCAGGACAGAGAACTTTATCAGTTAAAGCAGAAAGAGGCTGGGAAGGCAGTCAGAATAGCAAAGGCCCAAACTGAGGAAAGGATAGCTGAGTTTGTTAAGAAGGGGATAAGACCTTTATAGGTACATTAGGGAGCGAAGAAAGACCAAAGGAGGGATACTGAGGCTTAATAAAGGGGAGGGAATGTGGGTAGAGGGTGACAGTGAAAAGCAGGAATACTGAATGAATATTTCTGCTCAGTATTCACAAAGGAAGAGGAGGGAAGGTACCTAAACCAAACAAGAGGAAAAACTCTGAAGAGAGGTGTCGATACCAGTCCATTTACAGAAGAAAGGGTTCTGAAAGAACTAATAAAATTGAAGGTGGACAAAGCAATGGGGCTTGATGGGATTCACCCAAGAATTCTAAAAGAACTAAGGATAGAACTAGTGACACCGCTGACTACTGTCTTTAACAAATCATGGTAGGATGGGGTGGTACCTGAGGACTGGAGGAGGGTGGATGTGATTCCTCTTCACAGAAGTGGGAGCAGGACAGAGGCAGAAAACTACAGACCAGTTAGTTTGACCTCAGTGGTGGGAAAATAATGGAATTACTTCTGAAGAAAAGAATTGTTGAGTACCTAGAGGCCAGTGGGGCACAGGACCCAGAGCAGCATGGATTCACGGTGGCAAGGTCGTGTCAGATGAATCTAATAGATTTCTTTGACTGGTGACCAAAGTAGTAGACCAGGAGGGGCTGTGGACATGGCCTACCTAGATTTTAGCAAGGCATTTGATACAGTCCCACACAAAAGATTAATACACAAGTTAGTCAGCCTTGAGTGGGTCCCAAGGTGGTAGCCTGGATAAAAAGTTGTCTAGACAACAGGACACAAAGGTAGTAGTAAATAGAGTCCACAGTGAAGAAAGGAGGGTTACTAGCAGGGTACCGAGGGTTCAGTACTGGGACCGGTCCTTTAATGTCTTTAAGTGACATTGCAGAGAACTGAAAGGAAAAGTATGTCTCTTTGCAGATGACACAAGGATCTACAACAGGGTTGATACACAAGGTGGAGTGGAAAGGATGAGAAGGGACTTGGCAAGGTTGGAGGAATGGTCAAATGTATGGCAGCTCAGATTCAATGCAAAGAATTGTAAGGTAATGCACCTGGGAAACAAAACCCAGGGAAGAGTACACAATGGGGGGTGAGATACTGACAACAGTAAAATGGAAAGGACCTGGGGTAATTATGTCAGATGACCTAAAGGTGGGCAAGCAATGGAGAAGGCAGTAAGGAAGGTTGGGGGTATACTGGGATGCATAGGAGAGGCATCATTGTTAGAAATCAGGAAGTTGTTATCCTCTGCACAGACAGTTGGTGAGACCCCATCTGGAGTACTGTGTGCAGTTCTGGAGACCCCATCTCTGCAAAGACATAAGCAGAGTGGAGGCCCTCCAGAGGAGGCAACCAAAATGGTGCAGGGTCTGCACCAGAAGACATGAAGAAAGACTAAAGGAGCTTAATATGTATACCCTTGAGGAAAGAAGGGAGAGAGGGACATGATAGAAACTGTCAAGTACCTCAAGGATTCAACAAAGTCCAAGAGGGTAGCATCTTTCAGAAAAGAGATGCAAGTACCAAGGGGGAACGGCTCAGAGGTAATGTGAGGAAGTATTTTTCACGGAGAGGATTGTGGATGCATGGAACAGCCTCCCAGAGGAGGTTGTGGAGTCAAGAACAGTGGAAAAATTCAAGAATGCATGGGACAGACATAAGGCAGTCCTAGTGGGGGTAGGAGAAAGTAAGCTGTTGGTTAACTAGGATCTCAGCTTATCGGTTGGAGTAGGAAAATGGGCTGACTAGGTGGGCGCAAGCAGTCCTTATCTGCCGTCAAATTCTACGTTTCTATGAGGAAACTGGACCTCCTGGGAAAGAGAACCTTGCCTCAGTGACATTTTGCCTAAGAATAGCAAATTATCAGGCCCATATAGTCAAGTACCAGAATACCCTCTGGAAAAAGTCTAAGGTAGTGGCCAGTCCCTTCCAGAGGGTACCACGAGCAGGAGATGCTCAGAGCCTCCAGACTAGGGCTGACATAGGGAAACACCTGTTAAGGTCTGCCTACAACTTTTCTGATGCCTCTGCCAAAGCAGCTGTGCTGCCATCTGCCTAAGAAGGCATTCTTGGTTGAGGTTGTCTATTGCTACTGATGTCCAACAGTCAATCGTAAATGCTACTTTCCGGAGATGCAGGCTGTTTGGAGAGGATGTGCAGGACATCCTCTCTGACCTGCATAAGCCGGTAGGACTTGTCAGTCCACTCCCTCTACCACACACACAACCAAGAACTGGGCAGATGGTACTCTTGTCTGGCTTCCAACAGACCTAGGCTAGAGGCTAGACAACAGATCAGAAGCGGAGCTGGCAGCAGGGTCAGCTTTGCAGCCCCAGCCTCCACCGCAGGAGTTGACTGAAAATCCCTTGACGGGAGGCGGCTCGCATGACTCCTAGACCCCTCACTGCCCAGTACTAAATCCAGAGGTGTTAGTTATAACAGCTTGTCCCTCCACCTGGAACAGTGGAGGAGTTTACAACAGATGTTTGGGTCCTGCAGCTAATTGAACAGGTCACACTCTAGAATTTCTGGGTTGCCTCAGACCGTCCGCTAGTTCCCTCAACTTATCCTCCAGACCACATACCAGTGCTACTAGAAGAAGTGCGTGACTCTGCAGAAGAGGGCTATAGAGCCAGTTCCATTGGATCAAAGGAACAGGGGTCCTGTTGTCATTTCTTTAGTCCCCAGATCCACAGGGGACTAGATGTCCATTCTGGATTTCAGGAATCGAGCTTCTATATTTAGTCCAAGACGCTCAGGATGATCACTGTGCAATGCCTGCTGCCCCTCTTGCAAAAGGGACTGTATGTGCTCTCTGCACTACATATCAAGATTTGTCCCCCACAGGAAGTATCTCAGGTTCCTGTTTCAGGGGAGCACTACCAATTCAGGGTATGCGTTTGGGTTGTCATATGTGCCACGGTATTAACAAATGCTTGGCAGTTGTGGAAGCAGCTCTCAGGCGAGAGGGACTGCACGCCTTCCCCTGCCTAGACAACTGGTTGCTCAGAGCTCAGTCCAGGGAGCACCTGTCTCTCACACTAGTGCATACCAGACAGCTGTTCAGTGCCCGGGATCACGGTCAATCTCAGTAAGTCAGTCTTGACCCCTTGTCAACATCTACAGTACATATGGACACTTGACACTGCTCAAGACTTGGCCTTCCTGTCCCAGGACAGGCAGAACGCCTAATGGCACAGGCCCAACTGATTTACCACAACAGGTACAGTGGTGGTTAGACAAGTATACCATTACTGCACACCACGTGTCATTGCATGGTAGTGGTATACATGTTGTTCAATGGGTACTGCATTTGTGCAATGTTCAGTATACTGCGCTACCGATTAAATTTTGTATGTGCCACTGTATGTCACAGCCAGGTTATGCCTGAGACTACTGGGCCTGATGGCAGCAGCCATTTTCACGGTATCCCTGGCCAGGCTTCACATGAGGCTTCCTCATTGGACATTGAGTTCAGTGGACTGGCACACTGATCTAGAAATGCAGGTTATAGTAACTCTGTCCAAAAGATGTTCAAGTGGTGGATGGCTGGAACCCAGCAATTTGCTGAAAGAGGTTCCTTTCCTAATCCCCTCCCTCATCAGATTCTCACCAGACGCTTTGGGAATAGGCTGGGGACACATCTAAGACCTCATCAGTCACAAGGACATGGATCAGAGTGGAGACTTCTCTCCACATAAATGTCCTAGAAATGAGGGACATTCTGTATTGTCTGTAAGCCTTCCAGAACCATTTGTCCCCAGGCATCTAGTGGTGCAGACTGACAACATCGGAGTAGTACACTACATAAACAAGCAAGAGGGGACTCATTCTTACCTCCTGTACATGGACGCGATGAAGGTTTGGTACTGGGCTGTAGAACACAGTCTAGAACTGTGTCGCTCATGTTCTAGGGCATCCAAAGCATCCTGGCAGACAGGCTAAGCTGGTCCAGACCAGAATGCACAAGTGGCACTAGTGGGAGCTGCTAACCTTGGTGGTGGAAGACCTGTTAGAGCAGGTAGGGTTGTCCAAAGTTGGACCTTTTACGTCGCCACTTAATGCAAAACTGCCGCTTGCTCGCTCATTCTAGTGCCTGGAGTTTTCAAGCAAAACGCATCTCTCAGTTGTAAAGGGAGGTTCCTTTATGCCTTTCCTCTGATTCAGAGGGTGGTAATCAAGCTTCATATGGAGGAGTTGCTCTGATTCTTGTGGCTTCCTGTTGGTCTTGTCAGATCTGGTTCCCCTTGCTGCATCAGTTAACAGTGGGAACCCCGTACCCCTGCCCCTGTGCAAGGGTTTGCTATTACAGGAATCCTGGTCCATCTGGACCTCGGGTTACTCCATCTTCATGCATGGCTCCTGAAAACATAGCCATTACGAGATTTGGAGTGTCTCAAAAGGTGACTGATTTCCTGGTGGCTACCAGGAAACCTTCCACTATGGTCACTTACTTGAAGTGGAAGCGGTTTGCTTTGTAGGCTACTTCCCATCACTTGGATCCCTTCACTTGCCCAGTGATTCAGATTCTAGTGTTGTCCTTGTTGATGCAGGCCTCTTCTATCAAAGTGCACTTGGCTGCTGTTTCAGCTTTCCATATGCCTATTGATGGCGGCAGCACAGGTAGAAGTAGACTGTATGTTCTTGAGGCATCCTGTACTTGAAGCCTCCCATCACAATCCAGTCGTGGCTTAGGACCTGAATTTTGTTCTAGATAAACTTACTTTGGCTTCTGTTGAACCAGCTGCTACTTGTGGCTTATGCTTCCTTCCTGGAAAGCATTTTTAGTTGCTATCACTTCTGCTCGAAGGAGTTCGGAGCTTCAGGCTCTTAAGTGTGAGCCTTCTTATTTGATTTTCCATAAAGACAAGGTGTCTTTACGGACCAATGTTAATTTTCTTCCCAAGGTAGTTGATAGTGTTTAGTTTGAATCAAACAATCCACCTACCAGTCCCTCCACCACCCCCGAGCATGCCAGTCCAGGGAATGCTTTACTCTGCACCTTAGATGTACATAGAACACTAGATATTATGTTTATCGTACAAAGGTCTGCAGGAAGTCCTCGCAGCTTTTTGTTTCCTTTGCCCCGGAAAGAGGACGTACCAGTTTCTAAACAGTGCCTGTCCAGTTGGTTGGCCAGCTGTATTACATTTTGTTATATGAAGTATGGTAATGAACTTCCTGGAGTTGTTTGAGGCCATTCAACCAGAGCCATGGCTACTTTGGTTGCCTGTTTCAGGAATGTGTCGGCTGCAGAAATTTAAGCTGCTGTAACGTGGAGTTTTGTCCACACTTTCACTAAACACTACAATCTGGACATTGCCTCTAGAGGAAGAGCAGGCTTTGGCCTGGCTGCGCTTCAAGGCCTTATGTTTTAGGCCTGTAGCCTCCAGCCACCCAGCCTGTCTTTGTCAGTACTGCCTGGGACTTGTTCCATGGGTGGCCTGATGAAAGAGATATCCTCGAGCAGATAGAACAGTTAAGTACTTGCCAGAACTGTAGATCTTCAAGACAATCTTTCATCAGGCCATGCCATCCTGCCTCCGCTCCCCTTAGACCCAGAGCCTCTTCTCTCCTGTTTCTCTCCAGGATGGACTACCTGCTGTTTTCAGCCTCACCTGGTAGCTGGAAACTTCAGCTCTCTCTCCTGGCTCCCAAAAGGGAGGTCCTTTGAGTATGATCTCTGTCAGGGAACTGAGGAGGAAAGGGGCTGCCCATGTTTATATATAGAGGATGTCGACATAAGACGTCAGTAGTGGGTGGTCCCTAGTGGACTTCTTGCAAAAGGTTTCCATGTGATCCTAGTGCCTGGCAGCTAATAGTTCCATAGGTGTGGCCTGATGAGTGATTCTCTGGAAGATCTACTGTTAGATAAGGACGTAACTGTTCTGTCCCTTAGATCTAGAATTGGCCTCAGATCCACTGTCCACTGTGGGATGAAGAAGTATCTGGAGTAAAAGTCTTTGTGCCATTGTGCTGGAGGTGCAGGTTCTATGGCCCATTGAAGCAGGGTCGGCACTTCCTCTAGCAACAAGGACATGTGCCCTGGTGGGTATGTTGTCACAACCGATGAATGATCTGGAGGGTTGCCCAGAAGCTCCAGAGCATGACCCTACTCTGTAATCTCCAGAAACCATTAATCTGTAGTCACTGCCCTTTATTGAGCCAGGTGGAGGGAGAGGTCATCCTCACAATCATCCCTGGAGGTGTTTGGGGTGTATAAGGAGGTATGGGTGGGATGGGCAGAGCCACTGATTCCAGTACCTCTAGGTACTTTTCTGTAGGCTTTTGGGTTGTGATGGGACTGCCAAGGCCCTGCAACTGCTTCTGCCCTGCTGTCTGTAGGTCCGATGGTGTCCTCTGACAGCGGGATTGGCTTGAGTATGGTACAGGGATTTCACTGACTTGAGTCTTGCCAGATAATTTTAAGGTTTCTCAAACTTCCTCTACATAATGGTGAAACAGTTTCTGACCTTTGAATGGGGCAGTGAGAACTGTTTGTGCACGTTAGTGGCAAAATCTGTTACTCTGAGCAAAGAGTAGCACCTGACACAAAATGCCAGAGGCTGCAGCCCTGGCAGAGGCATCAGAAATATCATGTGCTGTGTGGATCAAATGTTTCCCCACATCAGTACCAGTATTAGGAGTTTTGATCAACTCCTGTTTAACAGAACCCTCAGAGCAAGGCAGGTGCAGCAGCCTTAGCCTTTCCCAAGAGGGTGTTCTGATATTTTGTCTTGTGGGCCTGGTAATCAGCAGGCCTAGTGAGGTAGAAGCATATGTATGTTTGTTTAGGACATCCAGCCTCCTGGATTCTCTCATCAGGAGGAAGGAGCTCCAGGTGCCTAGGTGCTCTGGAACCATCTTGGGCAACTGTGATCACCACTGAGTCAGTCTCAAGCTGGCTAGCATAATAGGGTTTTCCAGAAGGGCAGAATACATTTTGTCTGCCTTTCTGGGCACGTGCTAGTAATATTGCTTGGCCTGTATCAGGCTGCATAAGTAGCATCCTCCAAACCTGGAAACAAGCAAGAGCAACAGCAGGGGAGATTCTGGCATCTCCAGAAACTCCAGCAGGTGGTTCTTGTTGGAATCCTGCTCTTCTAAGGTGAAGCCCATGGCTGGTTGCATTTGTTTCATTATGGCGAAAAATGAGGGATCCTCTGGAGATGATCTTGGTGTATTCACAACAGAGTCCCTCACTACAGGAGGAGACACTGGAGCTGTTGCCATGTTCATACTGGCTCTCTCAACATAGTCTTCTTCCTACTACTCCTCATCCATTGAGATCAGTATTGTATTCATATTTGTCGATGGAGATGAATGACTGCACTGGCAGCAGAGGCAGTCTGTTCTGCAGCGTATTTAATTTGTGATGTCGACAGGGTAGTTCAGGAGTCTCTGTCGACAAGCCTCCTGTACAGGTAGGCCTGGCAATAGATGCAGTATCGTGTCTGAAATGATAGAAGTACTGCTTGTGTGGTGCTGCTTTGGGTAGTGGGCATGACTGCAGTAGTCAGTGTTGGAGGTTGAGTCTCTGGCAACATGCTGGCTGTAAAAGGTCCGCTAGTGCCCATGCCAAGCCCTGACCTTGGTGTCTGGTTGATGGTCTGGGTAGGTGCCCTCGGAGCAGATGATGTCGTAATAGAGGTTGTATCTATAGTCTGCAAGGGTGACCTGGATGTCGCTGGGGAGGTTCTGTGCTTGTGGCTCCCAGGCGAGGATTTTTTCTTGGGACTTTGACTGGGATGGCGATGCAGATTTACCCTGTAGTTGCTTCTCCATGCTTCTGTTGTCTTCTGAAGGAAATTTCTCCACAGCCTCCTTCCTGCATCGCCTGGTAATGGAGTCGAATCCTTGGCAAATCTCACAGGCTTTCACATTGTGAGAGGCACCTAGGCAACAGACATGCATGTCGTGGGTATCAATCCATGTAGATTTTCTCTCCGCAGTCACAGTACTGGAAAGGTTTGGATGGTTCGTTCAGCAACATACAGGTCACCAAAAATCACTATAAAAGTGATTACTTGGTTGTAAAGAAAATCAGTGCTTTGTGCAGCGATGTTACTGATGATTGGTGGGAAAAGAATTGAGGAGAGGAGGGCTGCCCAAATTTATGTAGATGTCGAGCTGACACATGTCGTCATGGGTGGCCCCTGGCTGACTGCTTCAGAAAGTTTTCATGTGATCCTAATACTGACATGGGCAGGGCTCCAGATAAGATTTTTTGGAATGAGTACTGTACTGCTTTGAAAGTGAAGTAGTAAACCAAATTCAGATGCGTACAAATGTCTGGATAGGGTGGAGTGAGGAGTACATTTTAAAAAGTGTAGTGTTTTTTTCTAGGTAAGAACTGATAAAGTGCCAGCAATGCTCCAGATAATATTGGCAGGAGGAGTAATTTACCCACCAGTTTTGACATATAGTGAGTAAAACAAAATTGGGATGCATACGAGTGCTGCAAATCTGGAAAACACTGCTCCTTTTGAATCACCAGTTATGTCATGAAGCACTGTTCTTTGGAGTATTTACAATGGGTTAGTACTGGTACTATTAAAAACATTTTCTGAAGAGTATTTCCTAAAATGAGGTGAGTAAAACATGTCGGTATTCCCTTATCTGGAGCCCCTGGATGCGGGTATAGTCCAGAGGCGTGGCCTGATGAAAGATCCTTGAATGTCTGCAGTGTTCCTGCTCACTGCATGGCCTGGAGTTTTTAGCAAGACGCATTGTCCCTCTCCTGGAAAGGGAGCTATCTGTCACGGTTTTCCCATTCCTCTTATATAGAAGTTTCAGGCCAAGCTATGGGCTGAACTGGCCTCCTTTGTTCTGGTGGCTCCTTACTCGCCCAGACATAGAAACATAGACTTTTGACGGTAGATAAGGACCGCTTGGCCCACCTTGTCTGCCCATTTCCTACCTACAGGATAAGCTGCAGATCCTAGTTAACAAGCAGTCTGTTTCTTCACTTCACAAGAATTGTGTTATGTCTGTCCCATGCATTCTTGAATTCTCCCACAGTTGTAGACCCCACAACTTCCTCAGGAAGGTTGTTCCATGTGTCCACCACCCTCTCTGTGAAAAATACTTCCTTACATTGCCCCTGAGCCATCCCCTCTATCTTCAAATTGTGTCCCCTCATTCTTGCACATGTTTTTCTGAAAGATGCTACCCTCTTGGACTTTGTTGATTCCACTGAGGTACTTAAAATTTTCTATCATGTCCCCCCTCCCTCCTATCCTCAAGGGTATACATATTAAGCTCCTTTAGTGTCTCCTCATATGGCTTCTGTTGCAGACCCTGCACCATTTTAGTTGCCTCCTCTGCACTGCCTCCATCCTGTCTATGTCCTTGCAGAGATGGGGTCTCCAGAACTGAACGCAGTACTCCATATGGGGTCTCACCAGCTGTCTGTACAGAGGGACAACTACTTCCTGTTTTCTGCTGCTGATGCCTCTCCTATACATTCCAGTATCCCCCAACTCTCCCTACTGCCTTCTCGCATTGCTTGCTAACTTTAAGTTCATCTGATATGTTTACCCCAGGTCCCCTTTCCATTTCTGTTGTTGTTACTACCCCCCATTATGTAATCTTCCTTGGGTTTTGTTTCCAGGTGCATTATTTTGCATTTCTTTGCATTGAATCCAAGCTACCATACTTCTGACCATTCCTCCAACCTTGCCAAGTCCCTTCTCATCCTTTCCACGCCTCCTTGTGTATCCAACCCTGTTGCAGACAGAATTGGTTCCCTCTGCTCCAGCAATTGGCAGTGGAACCCCTATTCCCACCCCACCCCCACCCAAGCAGGACTTCTGACACAGGAGCAGGGTCTCTGTTACACCCGGATGTGCGATCTCTTCATCTCCATGCCTGGCCCCTGAGGACATGCAGCTTTCCTGCTTCAGGGTCACCCCAGCAGTTGCTGATGTTCTGCTGGTGGCTAGAAAGCTGTCTGCACTGTACACTCACTTGCAAAAGGGAAATGTTTTACAGTTCAGTCTACTGCTAAGCACTGTGTCCCTTTTGTATCCAGTCCCTAAAGTGCTGGACCATCTCTTGTCCCTTAAGTACTCAGGACTGGGGTATTCTAAGGTCTACCTTGCCACAGTATCTGCATTTCATGAAGGCAAAACAGTGGCCCAGGAATGTTTCCCATAGATTCCTAAGAGGTGTGTTACTCTTGCACTCCCCAGTGTGAGATCAGGTTCTGGTGTGGGACTTAATTTGTTCCTAAGCCCTGACTGCCTCCCTTTGAGCCTGCTGCTACTTGTGAGCTGCGCATTCTCTCTTGGAAGACACAATACTAACGGTTTTGACATCTGCAAGATGCATTTTGGAGTTACAGGCTCTGGTTGCAGACTCTCCTTTCATTATTTTTCATAATGATGGGGTTACATTACATACTAATCCTAAAGAGACTTCCTGGTCCCATTCATGGTCGTGGTGTGTGATTATGGGCCAATAATTGCATGCCTTGTATGTGTTGCAGGACTTCAATTAGCACCAGTAGAGAAGAGGAGTCAGTTTGGTAAAATGTTTCAAATGTTGTGGGTCATACCAGAAAATCTGAGTCAGTAATTTGCTTGAGTGTCTTTAAATGACATTACTTGACACTTTTTGTTCTAATAGTACAGGTGCCAACCATCCAATATAGGTTAGTGCTGAAGCACTGCTGTTTAAGTGCTTCAAGATCCTCAAAATTCTATTGGGATGGCTACCAGTGTTGTGCTTCATACCTTTAAACACACCAAGATGTGTGATTGTTAGCCATAATTACACATCCTGAGGTGCCTTTTGAAAATTAAAGGGCTTTTAAAGCAAAAATATATTTAAAAGTGCACAGTGTAAATATGGTGAATAATTACATGGCCACGTGGTTGGTTTAGCCCTCATGGCTTTAACCATGTCATTTTATAGTTCTAACGTAATAGCATCTCTTTAACTCAGTATTAAGTGTCAAGATTCTTCGAGATCTGAGAAAACGTTAGTAAAGATGCATAGTGAAAAGAATGCTCTTTCACCAAATAATGAACTAGTTACCTGAACAGTGTGTGTGTTGTGAATTGGAGGGTGTCAGGCAGCACTATTGCACTGGTAACTCTGCCACTCTTCCATTTTTTTTTAACCCATAATAGCCCAGTTGACAGGCAGCATCTTGTTTTAAGTGGTGTCCTGCTTCTACCCACATCTGCTGCAGGGTGAACTGGAACAATGGAAGGTTGTGACTTGCTTAAAGTTGCACACTGAGTATTGGTTCTAGTGGGGTTTGAAATGGGCAAGGCATAGGACAGCCAGGCACTACAGTCTAATGGTAGTCAGTGAATGAAGGTGCTCACACAGGATTATAAAACAACCATACCTTTAATCTGCACATCATGGGCTACATGGTAAAAAGTGCAAGTGAGTAGAAACAGTGAAGCCAGTAAATGCCCGGCGCTTTTCCATAGTCTTCGTTTGTGGGGGGAGCCCTCCTGTCCTTTGCCTTGTTTGTTTTGTACTGGGGAGTTAGCAGCTCCCACCTGGCACAGGACCTCTAGACTGCCAGTGCACACCATTTTTCTGACCGGTTTTGAAACAAGCCAGCCGGAATGTGTTAAGTAGGAGCCAGTGCTGCTGTGAAAGCCCTGAGTCTACGTAGCAAAGTACAAACCAGTATATGCAGGTAGGCTGAGTCTAGTTGGAATAAATCCACAAGATGAATATGTTTTAACCTTCGAAGAAAAAAAGCAATGTAGCAGTAATGCTCAGACAGAGGCATCTGTACTGTGTGCCTACATCTGGGCATTGTTAGCTAATAATGCTACCATCTTGTTTTTGTTCTGGGCATTATTGCTGCTTTGCTGCATGTTTGTTATGCATGTGTGTGTGTATATAATTTTTGTACCCTGACATTTGAAATAAATTCAGTTTATGGATTTTTCCGGCTTGCACAGGTTTTGGACTTTTTTTCAGTAGGATTTAGATTTGTGATCCCTGGTCCCCAAACTGGTGCTCTAACCACTAGACTACACATCCGCCTCATTTCTGATGCCAGTGGTGAAATAGTGAGCATGGCATGGCACATTAGAGGGCTTTTTTCTGTTTTGTTCAGTTATGCAGTATAATACCATATGACATTGAGGCTGCCCAGTTTTTGATAGGTGAACAATCATTTTAGATTCTGTCTGCCAACACCAGGAGATCCGCACTTTGCAGCAGTTAGGAACTTTATACCAGGTAGGGTGCTCTTCAGGTGGTAGAGTACTGATTAGTCCCTGATTTCTGTATCGCTGCACATTATCAATGGGAGTTAAACACTTGGCCAAGGAACACTCCCACTGGGGTGGTTGTGCAGCCCAAGCTGTCTGATATGCTTATCCAAATTCTGTTTGTGGATGATAAATATTGTTAGATTTATTTTGCTATGCTGTATCTTGTAAACATTTTCCTGGTGGACAAAGGAGCAGCAGTATAAAATAGGATAGTGGAAACATATTTTGTAGAAAATGAGGGGAGTTAGTTAAGTTGCAGAAAGGTAGTGGGGTTCAGTGGGTAAAGAAAACACAGAGCAGGAGATCCCAGGTTTGAACCCTACTCTCCACCACTGATCACTGTGCGATCTTTGAGCAAGTCACTAAATCTCCTCCATGGGTTTCAATTCCCAAATTGTAAAATGGATTAGAAGCAGAACCCTACTAACAAGAGACATTGTGCCTCTGTTTGGGCTGTTAGGTAAATAAATATAAAAAAAAAAAAAAAAAAAATTGGTGTCTGCTAAATAAGTATGCAGTACTTTTAAAGATATCTTTCACTAGCAAGCTTGGGTTCATGTAAAAGCTCTGGAATCCTATGCTGAGGCTGTCAGGGGCCTGATTCTCTTATGGAATTGAAGGGATTGGTACCTGGGAGAGAAGTGCAGGGTTCCTCCATTTGTCCACTCATGTCTGGCTCACCAGGAAGCATCAAAGTTGGCTGTAGGGTGTCACTGTAACATGATATGACAATGTATCATGATAAACCACTAACGATTTATAATTGTGAAAAAACAATATTACACAGCATGATGTACCGTGATAAATCACTTCCTCATTTGTCTGCTGCTCCAGCATCGTGTCCCTCTTAAGGTGTGACCAAAATTCTAGATTCTCCACTTCCCAATCTAATTTTCACTGTTTTTATTAAAATTAGAAGTGCTACAAATTATCAAGATAATCAGTATATTGTAATATGTTTTATGCAAATATTGCACTGGTCAGAATTTGATATTGTGACATCCTCAGTTGGCTATGAAGGCTTCCCGCTTGTATGCTGTCCTATCCTGAGTCAGAATGCAGCCATGGCAACTGGGGGGCTGAGGTGAAAAGGAAAAGCTGGTACAAAAGAATAATTAAGAGAAGGATGAGTTCTTTAGAGAGATGGCAACAACGTATGGGTGTAGCCCAGTGCATTTAAAGAATGGTGGTGCCACCGTAACCTTCTGCTCTGGGTGATCAACAACTTAGATTTATATTTAGTCGTTGCTCACAATGTGTCTCATTGTAGACTGCTATTATTCTAACCTTGCAGAGTTTAACTAGTGTAATTCGGATTGTTGGTTATATATATATTTAATGCCCTGGACTGTCTAATTGACGTTTGATAAAACCTCAGCCTTAAAGGAGCTGTTACAAGGTCAGCGTTTGACGAGTTTGTTGCCGTGTTTCAGGTACATTGAGAAATCAGCTGAGGAGATGGACGAGGAGGTGGAATACATGGATGAAGAAGACTACATCTGGCTAGAAATCATGAATGAGAAACGTAAGACTGAAGGTGTGAGCCCCATTCCGCAGGAGGTGTTTGAATATCTGATGGACCGCTTTGAGAAGGAATCCTACTTTGAGAGTCACAACAAGGGGACCCCAGCACCCAGGTCGATGAGGATGCTGTTTGCTGCATATGCAATGATGGTGAATGCCAGAACAGTAACGTGATTTTATTTTGCGATATGTGTAACTTGCAGTACACCAGGAATGTTACGGGGTTCCCCATATCCCAGATGGACAGTGGCTGTGCAGGAGGTGTTTACAGTCACCCTCCCGAGCGGTCGATCGCGCCTTGTGCCCAAACAAAGGTGGTGCTTTAAACAGACTGATGATGGTCGCACATGTTGTGTGTGCTTTGTGGATTCCTGAAGTTTGCTTTGCCAATACAGTGTTTTTGGAGCCTATAGATAGCATAGAGCACATACCGCCTGCACGCTGGAAACTGACTTGCTACATCTGTAAACAACGGGGTCGGGGCATGCATTCAGTGTCATAAAGCAAACTGTTACACTGCATTCCATGTGACTTGTGCGCAACAGGCAGGACTCTATATGAAAATGGAGCCTGTGAGGGAGACTGGAGCCAATGGCACCTCCTTTAGTGTCCGAAAACTGCCTACTGTGATATTCACACTCCACCGGGTCAGTCCGCAGGCTTCCTGCCCTCTCTCACAGTGAAGGGGAAGAGGAGGAGGATGAAGAGGAGGAGGATGGGAAAGGGTGGAGCTCAGAGAGAGTAAAGAAGGCAAAAGCTAAATCGAGGATTAAAATGAAGAAAGCTCGGAAGATCCTTGCTGAGAAGCGAGCTGCCGCCCCAGTTGTCTCAAGTTCCATGTATCCCTCCTCACAGGTAAAGGCTTTGGTTTAGCACGTCTGGCTGCAAACTTGGGGAGTCTGAATAGGGAAATCTTCCCAGTGTTATCGAAACTGAAGGGACCCCTACTCCCAGCCACCATTCTGACTCCTCTCTTATTTAAGATTGTCTTCCAAAGCACAGATCAGTTCTGGTACCGAAATGCTCCTTCACCAACATTAGTCTTAATACCCACTTTCTACAAAGAGGACAGGAAATCATTTCCAACTGACAGCTGTTTATAAAGTTCTTATTCTCAGAAATTGTATGCATTCCCTAGATTATCCATATTTAACTGTACCTGAACAAAAGGTGATAGGAAAATCATATTTTCCATTATTTTGTTTTCATGGGCAGCATTCTGTTCTCTTCATGGAACCAGTGATTTGGAGTTTAACTGTCAGTTTGTGCTCAGAATTCTAAGCATAGTTCTGATAATTTAACAGCTAATAATTAGCATTCTGTACACAAACCATGACATAGTAAAAAAAAAAAATATATATATATTACTGGTTCCACAGAGAGAACTGTAACAGAATGCTGCCCATAAAACAAAACAATGTAAAATACAGCTTTCATATCACTTTCTATTAAGGTACAGTTAAATAGTGCACATAATTTCTG
This sequence comes from Neoceratodus forsteri, assembly GCA_016271365.2. NCBI lineage: Eukaryota > Metazoa > Chordata > Ceratodontiformes > Ceratodontidae > Neoceratodus > Neoceratodus forsteri. The sequence goes on along the minus strand of CM028129.1, from coordinate 1,008,906,880 downwards.
AGAATAAGAAGTTTATAAACAGCTGTCAGTGAGCACAAATTTCCTGTCTCCTGTAAAGGTTTTTTGGGAGGTTGATGGGGTGTGGAATTCAGGCCTCAGTTATGGGTCCCACATCCAGCACTAACCAAATGGTGTAGAGCTGATTTGCTCTGTACCATATATTTTTTTTTTTTTTTTTGGGAGACATGCTGTTTGCTACCTTATGGAAGGTGGATTGGTGCTGGTGGGGGATTCTGCATATTATAAATTGTGGAGGGATTTCTCTCCCAAGTATCACTCAGAATCCAAACCAATAAGTCTGTCCCAGTGGCGCAGAGGGCTGAGGCACTGTGTGTCTCGCCTCTCACCACACTGGCTACCCAAGTTTGGGAACAACCTCGAATTACTGGGGGGAATGCTTGCAGACTCTGCTCTTGGCTGCCCCGGTGGAGGCCTGGGGATAGCCGGCAGCTTAAGCAACACTAAGGCAGAGGCTGCTCATTCTATACCATGTGGCGCCTCCATGTGCACATGCTTACTGCTGCTGCGATGGGACAGAGGGAGAATGGGAAATTGGTTGGCGAGATTACACAAAGCTGTGCCCACTCTACCTCCGTCCCACATTATCACCTGGCCACCAGCCCAATCTGGATGAGAGTCACTGGGTGGGGAGAACAGCCCCCTCTTCCCAGTCCCTTCACAGGAGGAAGTCTGTGGAGGATCTTGGGCTTGGTGGTTGGGGAGGAGAATGCCGGTGAATGGAGGCAGTGAAAGAGCTGAGAGCCCACCTGCGCAACCAGCAAGGTAAAAGCTATATTTTTTTTTGGGGGTCTTAAAACTAGAGAAAATCAGCACACACTCCAGGAATTCACCAAAAATTACCAGCTTCATTAGAAAGAAAACAAGTAAATTAGACAGGTGAGTGTCACTGAGTTGCAGGAAACCAGGCACTTCCACATTGTGTAGTTTCCTGCCACTTCACTCAAACCTTAGCCTGAAGTATTCTTGTGATTTAAATCAGAACGGATAACATGCATCCAAAGAGATGCACACCCCATCCACTTGTGGAGGGGTGAGCATCATGTGTCGAGTTAAGATGGACAAGGAAAGCAGGATTTGCTGTACTTTGCACTACCATAGCAGAAAATCAAGCTTACCGCAGAGAACAAATATTTATTCTTGCTACCAATATGACATGGAAATTTGCTGTACCTTGTTGGAGGCAGTATACACTGGAGTTTAGAGCATTGCTGTAAATCGCGGTTTGAAACTCACTGTTGCCACTTACACAATATGTGGCCCTTTGTAACTAACTCCTGTGCTCCCAAGATTTGCTTGAAGCGAGCTTGGCTCAGTGTGCCTTTTCTGACCAGAGTTCTAAAACCAAACAAGCTATATATCTCTGCTAGTATTTGTAGGGATATGTGATGGGCGGCTGTGAGATATGGATATCATTTTATCTTCATGAGAGGTTAGTAACCCTTGACCCACATGAATGGAGAAGCCACGAGTGAGAGTACAAGTCATTGACCACAAAGTGTAGATAAATCGATCTCATTGCTGCCCTTCACATGGGCATTTTACAATTTACAGTAGCACTTTAAAAAGAGCTTCAAAAGACTGTGTTTTGTTGGCGCCTGATTGCTTTAAATGAACTGCAGCTGCCACTTGGTTCATCAAAGGCTGTCCTTGTACCAGCTCGTGGTTCAGCAGATGAGGCACACGCCAATGGGAGACACATGGTGTGACTTAGCCCACTGAAAAGATAAGCAGTAGTAACAAAACCTACAGCGAGATAAAAAAAACTTGTATAGCTAGCTAGAATTCTGAGATAGCACTTTATCTTAAGCAAAAAGCGTTAATGTATATTATAAATAGGGGCTATGCAGTGGGCTGGGCTGACTCAAAATATACAACTTATCCTTATGTGGAATGGGCAGGACCAGAACTCATGAGTGGCAAAACCATAAGTGAGATATGAACGTGTGTGCCTTCGCAAGTGATGATAAACTGTATATTTTGAGCCAGACCATTGCATATTAGATTTATACATCATTTTTATTAGTGTTAACTCTTTCTTCTATTTGTATAACAATTTGTACTGTTTTCTTTGATTTTAGTTGCTGGCTTCAGTGCTGAAACGTGATTGTTGTGATGTCATCATTGTCAAGCTTGCCTTGTGATATCCAACTTTGCAAGAAAATATTCTCTTGCTATGTTGGGTCAGTAGAACACTTTTTATCAGTACACTATATGTGTGTCTATACTATACTGGTGGTAGCACCCCTATAGTTAAGGTTGAGTAGGGTGTTTAATCACCACTTGTGGTGCTGGGAGAGGAAGGTGATTTGAGCTGGGCCTTCTAGGCATCCAGTAGAGATCTTCTGAATTTCTTCCCTGAATGTTTGGATGAGCCAGGGGTTGAGATTGGGAGGTCTTGACATCTTGCAGGAACCGTAATGGAGACCTTTCTGGGCCTGGTTCTAGGCCTCTTTGGGGTTGGCGTGGTCGGGGGCTGCTTCTCTGCCTGGGCATCACAGAGGATCCTTTTTGCTGTCTGGGGGCACGCCCGTGCCATCCACTGCACTGGCAGGGTGCTGGCACCATTCATGGCGCCAGGGAGGGTTCTGTGCCTGTAGCACTTGTTCCCCACAATCTCAGGGATGGATGCAGACTGTCCAGAGGCCTAGCCCAAGGATCAGGGCCCTTTCTGGTGAAGTAGGCACTGGGCAGTGCCGATTGGTGGCTTACCCTTATCCAGGATAGGTGGCAGCTCTGGCAGGAGTCCTGGCGCTGACTGCTGTTCTTGCCAGAACTGTCTGGCCCTGTCATTAGTGAGGATTGGGGCCACCCTAGAGATCTTCATGGCTCTGCTGTCCTCATCGGGGGGTGCCCTCTGCTGTCCTCATCGGGGAGGTGCGTTTCCCAGGGGCATCACCTTGACTGCTCCTCACCTGTTGAGCGCCTTGTGGACGAGCTTGCCAGGCTCTCTCTCGGTTGAGATCCCTTGAGCAATCTCAGTAGCCTTGGCAGAGTACTTGGCCTAGCCTTGCATGACCCTTCTCCCTCTCCTCCATTCCCACTCCTCCTCCGCATTCTGGGTCCTGTGAGTCCTTTGTCCTGGGAGCAGTTCAGGGCAATGCTTTCCTCAGTACCTGTTCTTAGATCAAATCATTTTTCGGCTTGAGGCCCCTGCACTGCCGCCTCCTGACTCCAGCTCTTCCTCATCTCCAACTTCTTCCTCTGAGGAAGAGGGCACATCCTTGCATGTCTCCTCCAACACTGAGTACATCCGTGCCAGCAGTTCCTCACGGAGATGATGAGGAACTCTGACTTGACCACTTCAGAGGCCGCAGTCCTGCAAACCTGGTACTGTCATTCCTGGTGATTACAGCCATGACTCTCCAGTCATCCCTCCTTGACCTAGGCCTTTACGGACGCAAACAGGGATGTCTGGCTCATCCTCTGCCCTCTTTTCAGCCCTGAGAGACATCCGACGAGGTATTATGTATCTGTTGGGCCTCCAGGAGCCATGCCACATCCTCTTCAGGGATCCAGCTTCTGTAAATGCCACTGGGCATAGGCGCCCAGTATGTGACCATCCTCCAAAGAATCGGACTTTGCAGAGTTTGATATCTATCTGGGACCATATGGTTTTCTTGGCGTGCACTATGCTGTACATATCTGCACACTAGGCTACCTGCTGGTATGCACCTGTGGTTGATGCTGTCTACATTAGCCGGCATGTTAGGCAACCAGACAGACCATTTGCCTTTCTGTCAAGGGGTCTGAGCTGGTGAGGCACCAAGCTAGGCATCTTGGGATGTCAGTGAGGTAGCCTTCAGGCTGACAAGAACTGCAGTCTGCATTAGGTGGGTGACCTGACTTTGTCTGTCCTGGTTGTCACCCCTAGCCCGGCTTAGGGTGATTGTGCCTGTGATTGCTAGGGACCCACTTTTTCTCCCGCATGGTCAAGCATGAGTTAGCAGGCTGCATTTCTGCTCGCAGCCCATGGAGCCACTGCCCGATCTTGACCATGCTCTGGCCTTGCCAGGCCATAAGGTCTTGTTCCTCATGGTTATCCCCAGAGGAGGCTGAGGAATAACATTTTCCTTTTAGGTGTGCAGCATAGCCTTGGGTGGTAAGCTTATTCTGACTCATATGGAATAGGTGGTGAAGATTGATTCTTGGCAGATATGAAAATTATGTACTGCCATAATTGTTGATCTTCCAGAATATCTACTGTATCTTCTCCACCTCATTCACACACCCACCATCCCCTGTTCAGTTAGTGTCATGCATCTGGCTCACCCTTTCCCCCGAGGCAGTATAGGGCAGTGGTTTAAGGCTCTGAGCTGCAGACCTGAGATCTGGGTTTGAATCTCACAGGCCCCACTTGCATACATGTGTGACCCTGAGCAAGTCACTTAACTTCCTTGTGCTCCCAGGTTGCACCTGGAAATGAGCGTTTGGCTTAGTGTGCCTTTCCTGGTTAAACAATTCTCCCCTCCTTTCCTTCCCTCTCTCTCTCGCCTCTTGGTCATGTGTTTATGTTTAAAAAGAAAAATGACTGGGTCCTGGGGAGCAAAACTGGGAGAAAAAATCCCTCCGTTGGAATTTTGTGGTTCAGGATTATGGGCTTGGGCAACTGTGGATCAGGGAAAGTTGTGTCAGTTTTTCGGTAGTGATGCCGTGAGACTTTCTTGAATGCTGAAGCTAGGCAGCAGGCTTCAGTTAGAGCAGTGAGATGGTGATCCTCTGCTCTCCATCTGTCTCTCTACCTAACTGTGTCTGATTTATTTAATAGAATAAGCAGACTGGTGTGCCCACCAGGTTGCCTGCCCCCTTTTTCGATCATATATACATCATTGTACTGGGGTGTCCAATTCTCAGTGTTGGAAAGTCTCTAGAAGTAAAGAGCCATCCCTTGTTGATTTTTTTTTTTTTTTGGTTGGTTTGTACTTGTAAAAAGAAAATGGTCCCTCCTCAATCTGGATCCCCACCCGACCTACCACCCAACTCCGCCAACACACTCACATTGTCACTCACCAGAACATGTCCCAGGATGTGATGTTTGCCAGAGTTTTCAGTTGAGAACTGTGAGATTTCCTGAATTGTGGATGGCTTTTAGTTGAAGCAATATGCTGGCGATCCCTGCTCTCTCCATCTGTTTATTTCTGTCTGTCTTTCTATCTCGCCATCTATCGCTTCTATCTACCTATCTACTAAATTAGTATTGGACTGGGGTGCCACCTCAGTACTGCTTCTTTCTTCCTCCTGCCCTCCAGGTTGTCTGCCCTTCCTTTTTTATGTTTTATTGAATAGGATTTAAGCAGACCAGGGTGCCCACTCCTGGTACTGCTTTCTTCACCCCCCTCTCTCCAGGTTGCACCCCTTTCCCATTATAACACCCTGGTGCTTGCTGAACAGTAGCCTGACACTGGGGTTCCCACTCCCATGTCAGAAACTCACCTTCAGAAAAGAAAGTAATCTCTCATTTTTTAATTGTAAAAAGAAAATTGTCCCTTGCCAAATCTGACCCTCCACCACACCAGCCCCCCACGCAGCATCCACCACCCCACCTCCTTCACACACACCCTCACTACCTGAAAATGTCCCACAATGTAGATCCACTCTCCAATTGAAGACAGTGCCTGCTGCTGGAACCAACAACTGCAATATGAGAAAATAAGGTAAGCCAGGTTTTTTCACCCAGGGTCCTTTAGCATCAGTAACTTTAAGCAGCTAGTTGACCAGGTAGTACTACCGGAGGTGTGGTTTATGCTAATTAATTAGCATCAGCCAAGCAGAGATTTTGGGGTGTACTGAAGAGAGACTGCCTGAGAAGCCACCAGAATTTTTTCTCCGCTTGACTGAACAACACTGCCTCTGAGGCTGCTCCACTCAGTTGGCCAAAAACAAGTTTTCTTGAACTTTTGTAGTAAAATCTTCATTTTAATTTTTCTTTACTGTGCTGAGTATGTTTTAATTGTTTTATCGTGGTTCCCTCTGGTTTCGGAACCACGGCTTATCAGTCGGTTCCTGTGGTTCCTCCATGGTTCCCTCCTATATTTTTCTATTTTAACTGTTTGTGTATTTTGACTGTTAATTTTAACCTTTATCGCAGTTCCTTTTTCTTTGGGAACCGCGATTTAAGTCGCTTTTTCTATCAGAAATAGCAGCTCCTTACCGCTGTAGGGAACTAACGCATTCCACTTCTAACTGTAGTGGAACCTTTCAGTTTAAAACTGTGTTCTCAGTTGGCATGTCAGGAATCCTTAAAAAGAGGACTGGACCACATGTTTTAAAAATTGATTAAATTGTCACAGGATTGTGGCCAAAGCTGACACCCACGATCTGTGCTTAGTGTTTGGGTCCAGACCATTATTACTGTTCACATTGCTCAAACTTTTGTTCTGAAGCCTTGAGAAACAGAACAAAGAGGTTTAGAGAGATGGCTGAGGAAGGGTCCTCTTCAGGCCCAAAAGAACCAGGATTACCGATGAGGGGGCCTTCAGAAAATTCTAACAGTGGTGCTGATGAAACATCCACTAGCTTTAAGCCCAGAAGAGGCACTGAAGTCTCTTTAAGAGAAAAATAATAAATTGGTGCTGAAGTGCCTTAGAAACCAAAGCTTAAAGGGACTGATGAAGTTCCTTCATAAAATAAAAATAGGGTACTGATATTACTCTTAAATGCTAGGAGTTTGCCCAATAAAATTCATGAACTACAAATCATCTTATACATCGAAAACATCAATATTTGTGGGGTTACAGAAACTTGTTTACAAATGAACAATGAGGACAAGTTATTTCTGGGTATTCTCTTTAAGAAAAATCGGTAGATGCAAGAGGAGGAGGAGGTGTTGCCTATTATGTAAAGGATGGAATTGAATTTACAGAAGTCAATATGAACATCCAATCACCACAGGAATTGAAATTTTATGGATTAAACTCAATAATAAATGTTTTCCATTACATTTGAGTTATGCTATAGACCACCTTCCATTGACTCTGTCAATAATGATCTTTTTCTGTAATTACCTGGAAAGCATCAAGTAAATATTGTATTGGTGGGTGATTTTATTATCTTGGTATAAATTGGTTGTGCTGTGAAGGATCAAATACACAGGAAACCAAATTTTTAGGTATAGCAGCACACTTAGGTTAGACCAAATAGTGACCATTCCCACACGACTTAATAATATATTAGATTTAATATTTACTAATATCAAGGAAGGTACTCCATGATCAAATGGTCTATAAATTATTACAGAAAAAATTCAAATGGCATAACCAAATTTAGAAATTATAATACAGCAAATTATACAGCTGTTAAAGATTATCTAATGAAGTGGAATTGGAAGAAAGAGCTATATGGGTTATCGGTTGAAGAAATTTGGAATAGAATAAAAGAAAAATAGAATATTGCATATCAGAGTGGGTTCCAGTTAGAATAAAATACATTCATAAGAAAATGCTGCAACATTGGTATTCTACATCTATTAAAAGATTAGTGTTAGCTAAAATAAGGCCTTAATAAATATAAAAATAAATCTGAACTAAATTGGTCAAAATTTACTCAAAAGGCAAAAAACTAAATATGCCATAGGAAGGCTAAAAAGATTGAGTATAATCTAGTTAGCAATCAGATTGATAATAAAAAGTTTTTCAGTTATATTGGATCTCTAAAATCTACAGCTGATGCACTTGGGCCACTAAAATTGATGAGATAATAAGTGATGAACAGCTAATGGCAAATAAATTCAATCAATACTTTGCTAGTATATTAAAAAAAAAAGAGATATACTATTAACTGAAAACTGCACTCTGATACATCCTGTGGTTAAATTCACTGTTGCAGAAACTTACTCAACTATTAATTCATGTAAAATTTCTATATCTGTTGGACCTGATAACATCCCCTCAATATTTTAGAAAAAGTTTCTTATGAATTAGCTGGCATATTGACATTCCTTTTAATGAATCTATAGCTAAAGGTATTGTCATCAAGGAATGGGAAGATGCCTTAGTTATTCCAATACATAAGAGTGGTTCAAAGCAAGAACTAAAACAATACAGGCCTATAAGCCTGACTTCTTCTGTATGTAGGATAATGGAAAAATAATATCCAATAAGATTAATTCACATATTTTGGAAAAAGGGTCTCAGACATTTTACAGTATGGTTTTGAATCGGGTAGATCATGTCATACTAGCTCTAATAAATTTCTTTGAGCCAGTTAGTGATGCTTTGGATCAGGGTCTTCCAGTGGATGTCATATCTTGATTTTGAAAAAGCTTTTGACTCTGTTTCACAAAGTCTTAAACAAATGTTTAATAAATATATTGTTGATTGGATTTGGCAATTGTTAACAGATATAAGACAGCAGGTCACCCGCGTGGTATACATCCACATGGACTGAGGTTACGAGTGGTGTACCACAGGGTATAATCCTGGGTCCAGTTTTATTCAATATCTTAATAGTTAGTATGAGCTCTAGGGATGGAATCTAGCTAACAAAGTATGTAGATGATGTGAAATTGGGTGAATTGTCAATAATATGCAATCTATCTTAAAATTACAGGATAATCTGAATTTAATCTCAGACTGGGCTACTACACACAAACTGAACTTTAATTATGCTAAATGTAAAGTTATGCATTTTGGGAAAAACAATATGTGTCAATTATTCTATTAATAATCAACTATTAAGTAAAACCAGTTCTGAAAAGGATTTGGGGTTATAAATAATTTAACATTTTCCGAACATTTAAATATTACAGTTAACAAAATGTGCCTGATTGACTAACTGTATATTAAAAACATAAAAGTAGGAGCCAACTGTATTACTCCCATTTTATATACCAGCATTGTTAGATCAACTTTGATTATTGTTCCTCATTTAGTGCTCCAACGCTAATTAGCGACAGATTATCTAGGAAAGAATTCAAAGGAGATTTACTAAGCATATAACTGACATGGGTTCTTTATCTTATAATAAAAGATTAAAAAGTTAAATCTTTATACTATGGAATATCGCTCCTTGAGAGGAGACCTTGTTTGCTCTATAGAGCCATGAAGTATGAACTTTTGTTTGAAACTATATCTGATTTGGCATCCAACTACTTGTCATACTAGATCACATAATTTAAAATAGAGAGCCATTACAAATAGAACGTCAAAGAGAAATACATTTTTACACAGAGGATAGTCCCATATGGAATTCTTCCACATGAAGTTGTGCATTGTGATAATCTAACACAGTTTAAATTCAAGCTCGATTCATACATGAATGACTTAAAATATGAAGTCCACTCTAGCTTAGATGGCGTGACCAAATTGGGCATGTCCTTCGATCACGTAATTTACCTATGAACCTATGAACCTATGATGAGGTACCGGATCAAAAGGAAGCCAGATTCTGCCATTGATGAAGTGGCACCAAAAAGTTGTGTAAAGACAAATTGCCTCCTGTTCCTCCTGGCAGTGGAAAGGGTGATCAAGCAGGAGGTGAAAAGCATAAAGAGAAGTCTAAGCACACACAGCCTGACAGCCTCCCTGATTTCAGAAGGAATTGCCCCCGGCCAGATATAGCAAAGGCTTGGCAAGTTTTCCAGACATTACAAGGCATGGAGTCTATTTTTCTGGCCTGTCCAGCAAACACCCTTCTGCAGCTCCCCTGATGCAGGGGCCTATGGGGTTAGAATGAGGATGATTATTATGATGTTCCAGACAATATTTCAGAATTAATTCCTGAGCCTAACAATTCCCCTTTTCCTCATTTTGGTGCTTCCTTTGATCAGGAGAAAATTCCTCTTAACTTTTCTCCAGCACCTGGTGGATACTCTTGAAATACCTTGCCAAGAATCCAACCAGGAGGAAGAGGAGGATGACAACTATAGAGAAATGAAGGATCTACTTCCTCCTAAAAAATGGTTCTCCATGTTTATAAAGCTTTCAGGAGAAACACCATGAAGCTGTTACAGACCCCATCCTCTTTACTTGGGGTTGATAAATGAATTGATGAGAAATACCAGCCTCCAGAGCAGACACTGAATTTTTTTTTTGGTCTGTCCACCCTGGTCATGAGGAGTAGTGCAGCAAGCTGCCTGTGATAAAGCTGAGTGCCTTTCTCTTCCTTATCCCCGGATGATAGATTACATTGCAAAGAAAATTTATACTTCTGCTTCTTTGCCTATCTTCCTACTTGGCCTATATAGCCAAGTATCATAAGACTTTGTGGAACTCTGTACTCGCCATCGCACAATCAAGAGTCTGAGTGTATGGTCCAGGACTTAATAGAAACTAAGACTGCCCTGGAAGCAACCAAGTACCAGTTCCATATGACAGATAACAATGATGCTGCATCAAGAGTTATGGCCCAGGCCATATCTCTCAGAAGGTTTGCCTGGCTGAGGACCACTAATTTGGCACAGGATACTCAGTCCAAAGCTCTGGACTTCCCTGTGATAAAAATCTTCTGTTCGACTCCAGGACAGAAGAGTACATGAAAATGGTGGATGAGTACAAGTCTACTTGCCAGAGTAATACAGCCAAGCTAATGGCTTCCAGCCAAAGTCTCAGCCTAAGGCAGGTAGAGGAAGGGGTTATTTCTAAGCCCTATTACCCTATCCTCCCTCCTCAGTACGACTACTCTGACAGGAGGGTACTATAGGGGAAGAGGTAGGAGAGGCCAGAGAAAGCCGCCACTTCCCAGGCCTCTGCATCTCAGTCTAAGCCCAGACTTAAATGCCTTGGTCTCCTCCGCTCCACCAGTAGGGGACAGGCTCTCCCACTACCTCCAAGCTTGGACCCACATAACTTCAGACAAGTGGGTCTTGGAGGTAGTGGAAAAAGGCCTTCCTCTTTGCTTCAAGAAGATGCCAGCTTTAAGAGGCTCTCTGGTTTCAAAACCCTAACCCCATCAGAAAAACTCCTGCTGGAGCTGGAGGTCACCAACCTACTGGCATCAAAAGTAGTAGAGTACCAGCCTTACAGAAAAACAAAGGCCTTTACTCCAGGTACTTCTCACCCAAAAGAAAATGGGGAGTGGCGACTATCCTAGACCTCTGGTACCTCAACAGACATCTCCTGAAACCAAAATTGGGGATGGTGACACTAAAATGGTCATTCAGTCTCTGCAACAGGGAGAATCGCTGGTTTCTCTGGATCTCAAGGATGCTATTTTCACATCCCCATAAGACCGTTCCACAGAAAATTCCTGAGAGTCAGGCTTCCTTCAGGGCATTACCAATTTGCAGCCATGCCCTTCAGCCTAACATCTGTGCCAAGGGTGTTAACTAATGTCTGGCTGTCGTGGCACATCTCAGAAAACAAGGGGTTTCAGTATGTTCCTACCTAGACGACAGGCTGATAGTAAGAAAACTCAGCTCAGGTCCAGGAGTCCCTGATGATCACAAAAAGCACTCTGCTCTCTTTGGGATTCTTCATAAACCTAAAGAAATCTCACTTAGAGCCAACCCAGCTCCTAACATTTATAGGAGCACAGTTGGACACAAAGAGACAGGCCTCTTGCCACCAGAAAGAATTCAGAATTTCTTAGCAGTGGCAACTCTGCCCTGGGCCAACCAAGGCCGCCAGACGCTTCTAAAACTCTTGGGACATGTGGCATTCATGACCGCTGTAGTCCGGGGAGTGGAGTACAGGATGAGGATATACAGTATCGCTTCCCCTCGGTACCAAAAGAGCAATGCTCTGTCCAAACTACTACCAGTAACACTCTTCTTCAGGCCGTGTGCTGGTGGAAGGACACTGCCAACCTGTCAGTGGGTGTCCCTTCAGATCTCCCTCCTACGAAAATCATCCAGGTGCTTCCCTGCTAGGATGGGGGCTCATCTGGACAATTCCTGTGTCAGTAGCACCTGGACTCTGAAGGAGTTGGGGTCACACATCAATCTTCTGGAACTCGGGGCATATATTTGGCACTAAAATCCTTTGCTCCTCACATCAAAGGTCATTCGTGCAGGTCCAGACAGACAACACCACTGCCATGTTCTACATAAATAGGGTGGCACAAGGTTGGGAGTCCTTCAGACAGAGGCCATGAACTTTGGACCTTGGCATATTCTCTTGAGGTGACTATCAGCCATTCACTTTCCAGGCAAAGACAACACCCTGACAGATGCCCTCAGTCAGGGACACAGCGAATGGTGCCTCAGCAAGCCAGGTGCTAGCCACAGTGTTCAGGAGATGGGGACTCCAGAAATCTGTCTTCCCCTCTGTCACCAGCTCCTCTTCTGCTGCAGGCCACCAGTCCCGGGAACTCTCCCAGCAGATGCCCTGGTGTTGGATTGGTCAGGAAGTTCCTATATGCCTTCCCTCCGCTTCCTCTCATTTTCAAGGTCCTGCTGGTGTAGTTCCTATTGTTTCTGCCATTATTTCACCTGAAAGTAAATGTGCCAGATTCTCCAAACTGTGTTGCCTAATTGCCCTGTTACATTGTGTTTTTTTGTTTGTTTGGAGGAGTAATAGTTGGTCTATATTTTGCACTCACTTCTTGCATTGCCTTTTCCAGTATTTCTGAATCATAACCCTAGTCATAAATCTTTGTTATTCTGCCTGCTCATGAATGTCCCCCAAGTCAGAACAGTTCCTTATTATATAAAAAATTGACTGTTGGGTATGGATTTACGTAAGGCTGCTGGGTGTTAACTGTTGTATCTTAAACGGGAGTTGGTGAACATATTTTTTTCTCTTCTAAATCCTTTCGTGTTGATTCTGCCCAATAATGCATCCTCATCAGAGTGATGTCTAGAAAATTCACCTGGGTACTGTTAATAGTGGCAGTAAATTTAAGATTAAAATTGTTTTTAATCATACTCAAATTCCAGAGTCTCATCAATCCCATCTTCATAGACACACAAGACAATCATCGATGAATGGATACCATTTTTAATTTTGCCAAGAAAAGGATTGTCAGAGACATCGTAAATCACCTCCTCTTCATACAAACCAAGAAACAAATTAGCATAGGCAGGTACCATGCAGGTCCCCATTGCAGTTCAATAAACCTGAAAGAATGTCATTATCAGATTCAGATACATGGTGATTTAACAAGAAATCCAAACACTTCATCATGAAATCTATCGATGCAGGGTCAGCTAAGGGACTTTTATGCAAGAAATTACACGCCCTAATCCCATCATTATGATTTATTGACGCTTATAACGAACCAACGCCAATACAGGACCATAAATAGGTATTTTCCACCCAGGTTCTGCAGTTTGCTCAGGGTGTCAGTCGTGTCCTGAATATAAGAGGGACGTGTATGCACACTTCAGAAATTTTTTTACCAAGATTCCATCCCTGAAATTATAGGGCAGCCTGGAGGGTATTGTGACTTTTGTGAACTTGGGTAATGTGTAAAATGTTTGAATAATCAGTTTAGTTAGTTTTTGTTGACCGGGTAAGTGCACTAGCGTAATCCTGCCTATTTTCAGGCAGACCGGGGAGGGGGATACAGATGAATGCCAGCTGATCTTGAACTAGATTAAGCTGTAAATAGATAGGAATAATCAGATACTCCTTAAAAGAAATCTGAACTCTTGTTCAGTAATATCACCTCCATCTAAACCTTCCTGAAATGGTAATTTCAATTGTTTGTAATAAGCAGTAGGATTGGAGGGTAACGTGACATAGTTATTAGTATTGTTTAGAAGACCAGTTGCAGTTTGTCTGTAATTTTCTGTGTCTAAATCGAACAATATTCCTCCCTTATCAGCTTGTTTGATTACAATGGAGGAATCCTCCGAGAGGCTTTTTTAAAGCTTCATCAGAAAGTTACAACAAATTATTTAAATTAATTCTGTCTTGCAGATTTTCTGTTTCTATATTAAAATCATCATGTGAATCGAATAACCTTGTGCTAAGAGTAGCAAGTCAGTATTCTCAAGTGGCAAATCGTTATTGTTTAAGTCTTGACCCATGTTCTCACTTATACTGGTTTCCTCTTATGCAGTGCCAAAAAATCTAAGTTTAATTTTTCTGAAAACTTGAACAAATCAATCTGTATTTGAAAATGGTTAGGATTTGCTGCTGGCACAAAGTTCAAACTTTTGTAATAGTTAAGTGTCTGATTCTGTTTGACAAATTATTAAGTAGAAGATCTTGTTTCTTGGTTTTAACGCTCCCAGTCAAAAAAGGCCAGGTGTCCCCTTACAGACATTATGGACTGGGACAAATCACCATGGGTTGCCTTCCCTGTGGCTGAGACCATTTTGGGACCAGCCCTGGAGCTTAGCAACATCCAGCATCCTGCCCAGCACCCTATGCCCTTGTGGTCCACAAATACGCAATCCTGTGGGATCCTCTCTGTTCTCAGACCACCCTCTGAGGAGAGGTTGGTCAGGATTTGGTGCTCCCCAGGTCTGGACACCAGGGAATGTGGACAAGCCTCTGGACAAGGAGTCCTGCAAGATTGAAAATACTACTAAAATGGTGTATGCTGTGGCATCCCTGGGTGTCTATCAGGCTAAGTTATGCCTTGATGATGGCCAACATCAGTCACTCCCTGATGGTTTTGATGCAATCCTCCCTCACCTCCCTGTTGAATAGCAAATGGCTGTGATGGTCATCAGAGATCAGGGTCAGTTGCTGGATAAACAGCAGCTCCAGATGGCCTTGGACATGGGTGACTCGTGTGCATGTGCCATAGCAGTGGCTGTCTCCATGCATCACAGGGCCTGGATGGCGGACACCCAACATAAGCTGGCCGATGTCCCTTTCGTGGGCACCAACCTCTTTGGCCATGGGATGGAGACATATCTCACCAGGACTGAGAAGTCCAGTGCTACCCTAGATTCTGTGGCATCTTCTTAAAAGGACCTGAAAGAGAAGCCTCAGAACAGAATTTTCAATACCTTCAGCCACAACCTCCTTGGCAGCAGCCCCAGCAGGAGCAGTACCAAGTCTGATGCCCAGGCTGAAGTCCGGAGCCAAGGTCCTAAGAAGGAGGGGTAGGGGTAATGGTTCACAAGTTCCAGATGGTCACTCTGAATCAGATTATGACCATAGCTGGAGTAGAACATGTGGTTCTGCTCCCAAGACCTCCTGAGTGCGATTCTTTATATCCCTGTCCATCAGTCCCACCTCCAGTTCCAAGCGGAAGGGGTTCTAGAAAATAGGTTACTTTCCTGTAACTGTAGATCTTCCATGGAATGGTCTCTTGCAGTAAGTCATTACTCTGGGATTTCCGATAGGTGGCGCCTAACACGACAGTTTCTTCTAGCAGTCTGCATACTGGGGACCACCCACACGCACCTCACTTCCTGGCCTGGCTCTATAAAAGGGTGGTCCCTGGTAATCTCCGCTCATTTTCCCACCTGCTTCGGCTCTGACAGCAGCTCATTCTTCTGCCAGCAGTCTCGATGTTGATTGAACCTATAACTGGGGTGCCTGGGCTTTATACATGGCACCATATTCCTGTGCCCGACCAGGAGCTCTACAGTGGATGTTTCCTTGTTACAGACTCAGGGTACTCGATCAAAGGGCTCTAAAACTTCAGAGTCCTCTTCAAGAAGCAGTAGGAAGGAAATACCTTCACCTAAAGTCCTGCCTGACCGCACTTCAGTGGTCATATCTCCTAAACATGTATCGTCAAGAAAACATTCTTCGTCGATGGGCTATATTCCCTGTCGCATTTACAGGCACTTAATCAAAAGAACACAGAAGTTCAGCTTCACATAGAAAGGAACGCTCATCGTCGACAGGACGTCCATTCCTCAGCACCCGTCGGCCGAAACCACATGCACCGTCGACAACGGAGGTTCTGCTGATATTAGTCGACAGGGCACACTTCGCCGATCAGGAGACTTCTACAAGGACATCCTCATCAACGAAACACCTCCTCAGTCGACGGAACACACACTACTTCAGCTTCACTGCCGACGGGCTACCTCCCCTGCCGATGGGACATGCTCCTAAACTCCATCGCCGACGGGAAGTTCGCCACCGTCAACAGAGCGTGCATTTGCCTTCTCATCATCGATGACACACTTTCCATCATCGATAGAGCATCCCACAGTTGACGGAGCATGCACGGACTTATTGTTGACGAGGTGTATTCCACTGTCGACGAGCATGCATTCACTTATCCATCATCAATAAGGCACATTACAGCATTGACGAGGCATTATAGATGGACAGTGTCGGCAGATAAGTGCCTCACGCCCACCCAGTCTGCCCATTTGAGCTTGTAAGTTAACTTTGTTTTCCTAGAAGTCTGTTGCCCTTAACCCTGACCTCCAGAATTCTTGTCTATCCCATGCATTCTTAAACCGTGATTATTTCAGCCCCACCACTTTCTCTGGCAGGTGTTCCACTTGTCCACCATCCGCTCTGTGAAGAAATTCTTCCTCATGTTTCCTCTGAATCGCCCTCCTCCAACTTCATCCCATGCCTCTAGTCCTGGAATATCTTTTTCACTTAAAATAGTGTATTCCTGCACCGGTTCTTCCCTGTAAGCCTCTACATGACCAGGGACCCGTACCTGAAAGATCTCCTGATTCCCTACTGCCCCTCTGTCCTCTCCGCTCCGCCAACGAGGGATTGCTAGAGATTCCCAGGGTTTGATTGAAAACATCAGGGTCACGTGTTTTGCTTTTCAGCACCAACCCTGTGGAATTTTCTACCCGTTGGTTGAGAGAATGCCTAACCATCGATAGTTTTAAAATTGGTTTAAAACATTTTTATTTAGCTTAGCCTTTATTTAAATAAGGTTGATATATTTTAATGTTGTTTTAATCTATTTTATGTATATGTTCTTATGTACAGCGCCTTGGCTCTGAAAGGCGCTTATATAAACAAAGTTGATTTGATTTGTATGTCTCCATCATATCCCTCTCCTCTTCTCCTCCAGGGAGTACATATTCAATTCTGTCAGCCTGTCCTCATAGGACTTGTGATGCAATCCATGTACCATCTTTGTTGCCTCCTCTAAACCTTCTCTACCCTGTCTGTTCTTGTGTAAGTAAGGTCTCCAGAACTGTACACTCTACTCCAGGTGGGGCCTCACTAGTGTCTTGTATAGTGGAATTATGACCTCATGCATGCTTTTTATTCCTCTTCCGTCGACGGACTGATCCTACTGCCGACGGAGCAGCCCCTGCATCATAGAACAGCACCTTTACCAACATATAATACATTTATGGAAGATTCTTATAAAATGTAACCATGAAAACCATGAAGATTTTCATAAAAAGTATCAAAATATGCTTGTGGGGCTGGCTGCATCACCACAAAATAAAGGATCATATTCTACGGAATGCAGAGACAAACCAGCCTCATTTGCACTCATGCATGGTGCTCAGACACCAGTCCGTGATGAACGAAAATTTAAGACATACTGGATCACTTTTATTAGGAGGCACAAATTGATCCCCCGACGCCATGCACAGAGGGCTCAGAACACGCTTACATGGCAGTTCCATCCTCACAAGTGCCAAAATTTAGAAGAAATTGTAAATAAAGTGTTGAATTCTATGGGTTTTGACTGTATACTCACTCCAGTAAAAGCTCTCAATAGACTGTCTCCGCTCCATCAAAACAGGCATGCACAGAGCCAGAATGCTTGCCATTTCTGCCTCCTCATGAATATTCTGAGTAATAATTTGTCAGATTCTCATATAATTTGGAACATTCCAAAGACACAAATTATGATGGTTCCCCTGCTATAAGAGGTATGAGTCCCCATATTCTAACCCCAGGAATTGCTCATTATGATTAAACATAATGCACTCAGCCTACTGTGTTGAACTGCCCGGAGAGATGGAATTTTATGTAAATTATGGAACTCTCAGTTGACTCATGCCACTTTCAAACTGCTGCCTAGCAACTGCTGCACTCTGAGTGCCTCAGATTCTATACTCCGCCTGCCTAGTAAGGACGTCCCAGAGAGCTCTCCTTGAACTGTGTCTGAGTAAAGTTTATCTGTAGATAAGTACTCATTTTCAGTTTAATTTTAAATTGTTGCCTTAGAAACATTGTTTAGTACAGTAGAATTAGCGTGTTAGTAGTTTTTATTTATATTCGGTTCCTCTAGTTCCTTGGAACCGAGGGTTCGCATCTATTTTAAAGGTTTCCTATCTCAATGTATTATTATTTAGTGATCAGTTCTCTGAACTGCTTTAGTTTTGTCCAAATTTAGTAATTTTCTGGGTTCCTTTTTCTTCAGGAACGAATGGCGCTCGGTTCCAGGAACCGCTAGTGGTAGTTATTTTAAAGTAATCTCCGGTTCGAGTTACTTTACATAACAGTGTTTTGAAGTAATCTTTTTGCCTAGCTTAAATGTCAGAGGTCCATTTGGATAAACCTAAAACGCACAGGACCCACAGGTTTTAAATGTTGTGACTCTTGTGTGCAACTTATAGCAAAAGCAGACAGACATTATCTCTGTATTTCTTGTTTAGGTATAAGTCACATATTTGCCAGTTGTGATATTTGTAAGACCTTTTGCCCAAAAACATTAAAAAAGGTCTAAAATTTTGGAAGAGGTGGCTTCTGCTTCTGGGGATAGTTCTGCTTCTTCCTCCTCCCCCACAAAAGGATGGAGGTAAAGTCAAGGATCATGACAGAGTAGATAAATCTGAACAAGGTAAAACAAAAGGGCTGTGGAAACAGGCACTGAACCTGTTCCATTAAAGAAAAGTGTAAAGAAAAACATGTCACTGAGCCTCTGGCCGAAAGGCTAAGGGCTCCCAGCAGACAAGCATATTATGCCTCGGCTGAGGGCATTGCTAAGGCATTACAAGTATTACAAGCCCTACAGGGTGCAATCTGGTTTCTACACTAACTGCCCCGGTTCCTCCTACAGCCCCAGCAAGGCAAGAAGTACTGGAAGTGTTTGGGGAAGAGGAGGAGGATGACTTTGAAGGGGAACCTATAGATTCAGAGGTTTCTCCTTATCAGAAGTTTGGATCTCCTCCCAGGGGTCCTGAGGAATACTCCTCCCACTATGCTTTTGTTAAGAACATGGTGGAAACCCTGAACCTTCCTCTTCAGGAAACAGAGGAGGATATGGAGGAGCAGACTTTCTAAAATGATGGGTTAACCCCCATGAAACGTTACATCTGCCCATGCATAAATCTTTAAAGAAGGCTGCAGTGCAGATTTTTAAAACTACAGCCTCTATTACTGGTGTGGATAAGAAAGCTGACAAGAAATACCAGCTGGACAGAACTACAGCTGATTTTATATTACACATCCTGATCCTGAGGGAGTAGTCCAAGCTGCGGCCTGTGACAAGGCCAGGATCCCATTGGCTACCCATCCACCAGACAAAGATTCAAGAAAAATGGATGCTATGGGAAAGAAGAGGTACATGGCTGCCTCTTTATTAGTTCGGCAGGCCAGTTACATGGCATATTCAGTGCAGTATCAAAAAGCTCTATGGAACACTCTTCTAGCTTTGGCTGATAAGGTCCCAGATGAAGTGGCTGTAGAATTACAAGATACAGCAAGGGCTGCACTTGATGCTACTAGGTACCAATTTCATATGGCAGTGGATGCCAATGATACGCATCCACGTTAATGGCTTGTCAGTGTCACTCAGAAGGTTTACATGGCTTAGAGCCACCAACCTAACCTTAGACACCCAGGCCAAAGCAATGGATTTCCCTGGAGAACAACTCCGTGTTTGGGGATAAAACTGAGGCATACATGAAAAAGGTGGAGGAATATAAATCCACCTATGAACAATTCAAGGATAGGCCCTTCACCTCTTATAGATCCCAAAGTAGAAGAGGTAGGGCAGTTTTTTATCCCAGATCTTTCTTTCAGGCACAAGCCTCCCAGCCTCAGCAGCAGGCTAGTGGTCATTTTAGAGGAAGGGCAGGAGAGCCATGAGAACAGCTCTGCACCACAGGTTCAGGCACAGCCTGCACAGAATCCCTGATGGGCTAGTGCAGGTCGCATCCCTATTACAGATCCACCAGTAGGTGGCAGACTGGCTCATTACCTTCACACTTGGCAGTCCATCACCACAGACAAGTGAGTGCTGGAGGTAGTGAGCCAGGGCTTGCACTCAGTTTCAAATCATTCCCAAAGCTGAGAACAAGAAACTTTGCTCCGCAACAGCTGCACACAGGGTTTTGTTGGAAGCAGAGGTAAAACATCTGCTAGCAATCAAAGCAGTAGAGTAGTGCCTCTAATAAGCAGGGAAGAGGTTTTATTCCAGATACTTCCTCATAAGGAAGAAAAATGGGGATTGGCTGACTATTTTGGATCTAAGACTTCTGAACAGCACATTTTGAAACCAAAGTTCAAAATGGTCACTCTTCCATAATCATTCCTTCCTTTCGAAAGGAGACTGGCTAGCCTCCCAGATGTAAGGGATGCTTATTTCATATTCCATCAGACCTTCTCACAGAAAATTCTTGAGATTCAGACTGGCTTGGGCCATTATCAGTTTGCAACTCTCCTCTTTGGGCTAACTCGCACCAAGGGTTGTTACAAAGTGCCTATCAGTGGTGGTAGAGTTTTGAGAAAACAAGGTACAACAGTCTTCCCTACCTGGACGACTGGTTAATAGTAGGACAGTCTCTGCAGCATGCAGTACAGTCACTGGCACACATAAAATCCACACTAGAGTCCCTGGGATTTCTGATAAGCGAAGAAAAATCTCAACAGGTACCACTCCAGGTGCTGGAGTTTATTGGAACAGAACTAAATACCAGACAGGGCAGAGCCCTCCTGCCACAGGACAGGGCAACGAGCATTCTGCACATTGCAAAATCGTTTGTCCCTGGGAGACCCAGAACAGCCAGAGAATTTCTCAGGTTACTAGGCCACATGGCATCTGCACAGCGGTGGTAATGGGCTGCAGATTTCAAATGAGAGATAATCGGTTCCATCTCACAGTATAGGTCTCAAAGGACGGATCCTATGTCCAAACTGGTTCCAGTCACAGAAAGTTTAATGCAGACCTTACAATGGTGGCTGGACAAGCACAACCTCAGGGTGGTGTGCCTTTATAAGGAACAACCTTCAGTAATCCTCACAACAGATGCCTCTCTTCTAGGCTGGGGGCACACATGATAGAGCACACAGCAAGTGGCACATGGTCCCTCCAGGAGTCTCTGTTGCACATAAATCTCTTGGAGCTCAGGGCTGTTTACCTGGCTTTAAAACATTTGCTCCTTACCTGCAAAACAGGATGGTGCAAGTCAGAACAGACAACACCACAACCATGTATTCCATCAACAAGCAAGGAGGTACCAGGTCACATCTACTGTGCACAGAAGCAGTGAGACCATGGTCCCTAGCATACTCCATGGGAGTATCCTGTCAGCCATACATCTTCCAGGAAGGACAATGTCCTGGCAGACTCTTTAAGCAGGATAAGTCAGGACCACCACAGTGGTGCTGAATACTCAGGAATTCGGCACAATTTTCAGAAAATGGGGCACTCCAGAGGTGGATCTCTTTGCCTCCCAGAAACCACCAGCTTCCAATGTACTGTTGCAGGCCTCCTCTGAGGCGCAATCCCCTGGATGCCTTGGCCCTGGATTGGACAGGAAATTTCTGTATGCATTCCTCCTTTCCCTATGATATTCAGGACCCTACTGAAATTGAGGTCCCAACCAGCAAAAATGATCCGGTGGCTCTGGATTGGGTGAGACAGCACTGGTACTCTTTTGCTGTCTCTGTCATTGGTTTCCCAATCCATCTGCCCAGGAGGCACAACCTGTTAACCTCCTCTCAGGACAGGATCCTGTATCCCAGTCTTGGATCACTGAGGCTCAAGGCGTGGCTCTTGAGGACATAGTTTGCTAACCTTAATCTATCAGAACAGGTGTAGACAGTGCTTAGGGGTTCCAGGAAGCCTTCTCGAAGAAGACATATGCCTCTAAGTGGAAAAGATTTACAATATGGTGTACAGGTAAAAGCTTGAGGCCTTTCCAGACTGATTTGGCTATTCTTCTAGATTACCTTACACATTTACATTCCATAGGCCTGAAGCCTTCCACCCTCAAGGTTCACTTAGCTTCAGTCTCTGCTTACCTGTCAGTTGGTAAGGAGAGTTCTATAGCTTCTCATCCGATATTTAGAAAATATTTTAAAGGCCTTAATCTTCTGCACCCTCCCTAAGGGAACCGGTTCTGCCTGGAATCTAAATATTTGCATTGCTAAGCTCATGGATGCACCGTTCGAACCCATAGCAACCATGATTTGAAGTATGTCACTGGAAAACTCTTTTCCTGGTTGCCATTACTTCAGCCAGAAGGATCAGTAAATTACAAGCCCTGTGCACAGATGTGGACTATGTCTCATTCCACAGGGACAAGGTGGTCCTTAGGACTAATAGGAAATTCCTTCCCAAGGTGGTATTTGATTTTCCCTTAGATCAGTCTATCACTCTACCTGTCTTCTTTACAGAAAACTCCAGTTCTCCAGAAAGGAGACTTCACTCCTTGATGTCAAAGGGCTCTTAGCCACTACATTGACAGAACCAAATCTTACAGGACAAGTCAATCACAGCTGTTTTCACATATGGTGAAGTTGGTAAGGGCAGAGCTGCAACCAAACGTACAATTGCTTGCTGGATAGTGGCATGTATACAGTTGTTATAGTAAGGTGAGTAAACAGGTACCTCTGGGCCTGAGAGCACACTCCACCAGGGCACAGCTGCTTCACTGGCAGCTTCAAGAGAAATTCTGCTACTGGAAATCTGTAAAACAGCTACATGGAAAACAGTACACCTTCACAAAGCATTACAGCCTGGACTTGCAATCCAGAGGTGATGCTAGGTTTGGTACAGCAGTACTGCAGAGCCTGTTTCAAAATAGGTTCTCTGCCCAACCTCCAAAGGTACTGCTTGTAGTCTGCATACGTTTAATCATAATGAGTGATTCCTGGGGTTAGAAGAAAAAATTACTCACCATAGTAATCTTGTTTCTTCAAAGGGATCACTCATGATTAAAGACCCTCCCTACCTCCCCTACTAGAACCTATAGAAGTTGCTCTGCATCCCTGCATTAGGGTTTTTTCCTCCTATATAGGTTAAGATAGAGACTCACTTTGTTTAGTCAGTTGGTGTCCATGTGGTCTCAGTTTTCTTAGGTTTGTTGGTTAAGGATGTTTTGACCTGAAAGGAAAAAAATATTATTTTTATGGTTTGTTAATTTTTAGCTAGTGGGTCTTTTACCCAGCTAGGCTCCGTAAGAATCTGAAGCACTCAGAGTGCAGCAGTTGCTAGGGCAGCAGTTTGAAAGTGGCATGAGCCAACTGAGAGTTCCATAATTTACATAAAATTCTATCTCTCCGGTAGTTCAACACAGGAGACTGACTGCATTGTCTTAATCATAATGAGTGATCTCTTTGAAGAAACAAGATTACTGTGGTAAGTAATTTTTTCTTCTGTACCATCATACTGGGACAAAGAAATATTACAAGCACTAGAGGTCATTTCCCCACTGGATGACCCTCATTCCCAGAAATAATGTTACTAATACAAAAAACGCTGGGGTTTACCACAGCAGAACAAGATAAATAAAGTAAAGATATGGCTGAATATCTTGACATCCCGAATAACCTATCCGGCAGTTCCTCCTTTTATACCAAAGTTCAGAAATGCGATTCAAACAACATGAAGTCTTGCTATATTATGACTAATGCAGTTTGTCCCACCATTAGAACTGCTCGGAGGTGAAAAGTTAACTTCCATGCAGAGCATGGAACTTAGAAGCGAGCTCATTAGAAAAGCTCTGTCTGGGATATTTCAAACCGAAACTGTCAGATTCTTTACTCCGCCTCACTGAACAGTCGCTCCGAGATTTCTCCTGCTGCTTGGTTCATTTTCTCGGTTTAAAGAGTTTTTCTCGGTTAAATTCAACGCGATTATCATTATTTTAATTGCAAACCGATCGGTTCAAGCTCTGTCTATGGTATTGTAAGTAATAGATAGGTTTTCTGTGTGAACTTGTAAATGTTTATCGGTTCGGTTTGAACCGATCAGATTGTGTTGAAACTTCATTCTGAAGCGTTTTAAGGCTTTTAGAGTGCGGTTCCGGTTCTTATTGGTTCTAAAAACCGGATTTCATTACGTTTTTTTCGACCGTCGTGACACGGTTGGGAACCGATAAGGGTTTCTTGCCTGACACTGCCGAAAAAGGGCAAGTTTTGGTTAGGCTGGCATTATGTTTGAGAAACCCAAAAGAAAACCGGCCCACTGGGTTTAACACTGTAGTGTCTGTGGGGAAGCTCTTGCCAAGGCTGACCCACACACCACATGTGTTTATTGTCTGGGGTTTGACCACCTCAATGCAGACTGCCAGATTTGCAAGAATTTCCTGCAGCTACCCTAGATAAGAGAGTTGGTAGGCTCAGGAACGAGAGGCTACAAAAGTCCGCTGACCCGGATGGCCAGCCCGGTTCGGTGCCAACTGAGGAGTGCCCTCTGACCAGGGCCAGACTTCTCGGCAAACATAAAAGCTGACTCTGAGGAGCCAGTTCCAGCAAAGAGAACTAGAAAGTCAGCAGGTGTGGGTCAAAATCCCTTCTCCAACTGCTGCAGAGATAGCCAGCGCAATTCAAATTGTCTAGTCACTTTCTCGGTTCGTCCGAACCGCCACTATCTGGCAAAGGTCGGTTCGCCGGTTCCACTGGTTCAAGAATATGATATAGAGGAGTTTTATGAACCAGAGGAGGGAGGATGATTATGAACAGTGTGAATGTGACTTTGAAAGTCTGGATGTGCCCATTGAACCGGACATCTCCCCAGACAGACCTTTAGGAGAATCTCCCCTAGGCTTGCTGAGTCCCTTCTCATTTTCTGTTTTATAAAAGTTGTTGAAACCCTCCAGCTTCCTTTGAGGAGGCTGTGGATGAGCAAGAGGAGCCTGACTTTGTAGAGAAGATGGATATCCCAGACGTCAGGAGATTGTCTATTCTTTACATAAATCTTTTAGGAAACAAACAATAAAAATTTTAAAGCTCCTAATTCTGTGCCTCCTGTGGATAAAAAGATGGACAGGAGGTACACTTTGTCAGGTCCTGATACAAAATTTCTTTCACAGCAATGCAGCCATGTTGGGGTAGTTCAGGCTGCAGCCTGTGATAAAGCTAATATTCCCTGGCTTCACATCCTCCTGACAAGGACTCCAGGAAGATTGATGCCATGGCTAAAAAGCAATATATGGCAGCGTCCTTGGGACGAAACAAGCAAATTATATGGCTTATGTTGCGAGATACCAAAAATCTAGATGGGATACTGTCATGGCTTTAGCCAAACAGGCCCCTGGCCAGCTTGCCAAGGAGCTGGAGCAGGTGGCTGCTGATGGTATTGAGGCATCTAAGGTGCAATTCCATACTGCAGTGGATTCTAATGATGTATCCTCTAGAGTCATGGCTACATCTGTGGCTTTTCAGAGATTGGCTTGGCTCAGGTGTACTACTTTGTCACAGGATACCCAGGCTAAGGCACTGGATTTTCCTGTGGTGGGAAATTCTCTGTGGAGCAGACAGAGAATTATATGAAGAAAATGGATGAATACAGAACCACTTATAGGAGTGCACAAGCCAAGGAACGGCAAGCCACTCTCAGAGGCAGCCCCCAGGGCTGGAGGCAGGCCTTTCACAGGCCTTTTTACCAGACCCAGGCCTCCTCTTCAGCTTATGTTCAGAGGGGTTCTTCAGAGGAGAGGCAGACCGGGTACAAGCAGGCCTGCTCCCACCCCTCAGCCTAAAGCCCTGCCAAACAGGCACCCTGATGGGATGCCCAGGGCTGGTTCTCCATTACCTGTGGGCAGGCTGGCTTACTTAGTCCAGGACTGGGAGTCTTTAACATCAGAGAAGTGGGTCCTGGAAGTAGTAAGCCAGGGTCTGTTCTCGGCTTCAAAAATTTCCAAAGATGAGAATCAGATTTTTTCCACCTGCAAACCCTCTAGAGACTCTTGCCTTGGAAACAGAAGTCTCAACCCTCTTGGCTGTCAGAGCTGTAGAAAGGGTTTCTCCCTCACACCAGGGCAAGGGTCTGTACTCAGGTACTCCTTACCCCAAAAAGACAGGAGTGGCGGCCCATCCTGGACCTAAGATATCTGAACAAGCACCTTTAAAACCAAAATTCAAAATGGTGAGTGACTCTGGGAATGATTTTACCTCCCTAAGGCCAGGGACTGGCTAGCTTCCCTGGACCTCAAGGATGCCTACTTCCATGTTCTTATCAGAAGCTCCCACCGAAAGTACCTCAGATTCGAACTGCCCTCAGGCCATTATCAGTTCAGAGCAATGCCCTTTGGCCTTACCTCTGCCCCAAGGGTATTCACAAAATGTCTGGCAGTAGCAGTTGCTCATTTAAGAAGGCAAAGATTGCCATCTTTCCCTACTTGGACGACTGGCTCATTGTGGGTCAGTCTCCAGACCAGGTCAGATCACACCTGCAAGTTCCAAGCAGCTGCTTACCTCTCTGGGCTTTCTTCTCAATCTTCCAAAGTCAGTTCTGGAACCTGTCCAGGTACTCACCTTTATAGGTGCAGAACTGGACACAAAGCAGGCCAGAGCCTTCCTTCCTCTAGAAAGGGTAAGGACCCTGGTGGCCCTGGCCTCGTCCTTCACTCTGCAGGTCTCGACCAGCAAGGCATTTCCTGCAGCTCCTAGGACACATGGCTGCTTCCACAGCTGTAGTGCAAGGAGCAAGATTTCAGATGAGGGACATTCAGTTCCATTTGAGAGCCTTCTGGTCTCAAAGAAGAGATTCCCTATCCAAGTTAATCCCAGTGACTCGAACCCTGATCCAGGCCCTTCAGTGGTGGCAGGATCAGAGCAATCTGAGACAAGGGGTGCCCTTCATCCTCTATCTCACTCCTTGACCCTTACTACAGATGCGTCCCTCTTGGGATGGGAGCTCACATGGGCGACCTCTCCACCCAGGGTTGTGGTCCCCTCAGGAATCTCTGCTCCACATCAATCTGTTGGAACTCAGAGCTGTTTTTCTAGCACTTCAGGTTTTTTTCTGCATCTGTTCAGAACAAGGTGGTACAGGTCAGAACAGACAACACCACTACAATGTGGTACATCAACAAACAAGGGGCACTCCTCTAGGCCTTGTGCACCGAGGCGATGAAGTTGTGGTCTCTGGCTTATTCCCGAACACTTCCCTCATAGCAGTTCACCTCCCAGGCAAGGACAATGTTCTGGCAGATGCTCTCAACAGGATTTCCCAGGGCCATCATGAATGGTCACTGGATCCCCTAGTACTGGGATAGTTTTTGCCAGATGGGGCACCCTCAGATAGATCTTTTGCAGCCCCAGACAATCATCAACTTCCACTTTTTGTTGCAGGCCCCAGTGTTGGGCCCAGTCCCCTGGATGCCTTTCTCCTCGATTGGGAAGGGAAGTTTCTCTATGCCTCCCCCCCTTCCCTCTCCAGTTCAAGGTGCTAGTCAGAATCAGATCTCAGCCTGCAAGATGATCCTGATTGCTCCAGACTGGCCAGGCAGTCCTGGTACCCACTCCTTCTGTCCTTAGCAGTGCATCTTCCCTGTGTCTCCCCAGGAACCCAATCTGTTAACCTGTGCCCAGGGAGAGTCTGGTATCCAATCTCAATCCTCAACCTCAAGGCCTGGCTCTTGAGGAATTAGTTTGCTGATCTACAACTTTCTCAAGGTGTTCTCGAAATCTTGAAAGCTTCTAGGAAGCCTTCCACCAGGGCTACCTATAACTCCAAGTGGAAAAGGTTTTCCATATGGTGTTCTGGGAAGATATTTCCCGAATCTGCTGATTTGCCCACTGTTTTGGACTATATGGTCCATCTTAATTTTTGGGACTGAGACCAGCTACCCTGAAAGTGCATTTGGCAGCTGTCTCTGCTTTTATTTCAGCAGGAAGCCCTCTCTCTTTCTACTCACCCTGTATTTTCCAAGGTTTTAGGGATTGCTTCATACCAATCCACCATTCAGGACCCTGCCCCTGCCTGGGATCTTAATGTTTGCATTGCTCAACTGATGCAACCCCCTTTGAACCTCTGTCTTCAGCAGAGCTAAGTACTTGACTTGGAAACTGTATTCTAGTAGCCATCACTTCTGCCAGGCGCATAAGTGAGTTACAGGCTTTATCAGTGGAGACTGACTTTATTTCCTTTCACAGGGATAAGGTAGTCCTCAGGACTAACAGGAAGTTTTTGCCTAAGGTGGTTTCAGATTTCCACCTTAACCAATCTATTTCACTTCCAGTGTTCTTCACTGACCATTCCTCCTCTGGTGAGAGGGCTGCACAGCTTAGATGTTAAGAGGGCCCTAAGTTACTACATAGAGCGTACCAAGGGTCACAGGTTTGACTCCTCCAACTATTTCTCACTTATGGTGAGGTTGGGAAAGAAACCTGCCACTAAGAGATCCATTGCCAGGTGGATTGTCTCTTGTATCCAATTTTGCTATCAAAACTGGGTAAGGTTCCCCTTCAGGCCTGAGGGCTCACTCTACCAGAGGTACAGCTGTGTCTCTAGCTGCCGCCAGAGACATCCCTATCTTAGAGATATGTCAAGCAGCTACTTGGAAAACAGTACACACTTTCACCAGCATTACTCCCTGGATATCCAGGTCAGGAGGGATGCTCGGTTTGGCACAGCCGTGCTTCAGAGCCTATTCCTAAGTAGGTTCTGTCCTCCTCCATGGAGGTACTGCTGTATAGTCTGCATTAGTCATAATATAGCAAGACTTCATGTTGTTTGAAGAAAAAATTACTCACCTTAGTAATGTTGTTTCTTCTAATGGAGTCTTGCTATATTATGACCTCCCAGCCTGCCCCTCTCAGAACTTCTACTTTGGGTATGGGGTGGGCAGTCCACTGTTGGCACTTATTGATGCCCCTTTATGTTTTCCACCCTTCTTTTGGGGTGTTGGGTGTTGTGTTTTATTTTATCTTATCTTTCTGGTCCCTGACTTGAGTCTTGGTGTTGGGACCAGGAAAATGTGTTAATATTTTAGTAGCCAGTTGGCTAGTGTAGGTTACAGCTTCCACACAGAGCCTTAGTGAGTTTTGCTCGTAAAGATCTGACAGTTTCGGTTTGAAATATCCCAGACAGAGCTTTTCTAACTGAGCTCACGCTCTAAGTTCCATGCTCTGTATGGTAGTTAACTCTTTCACCTCCGGAGCAGTTCTAATGGTGGGACAAACTGCATTAGTCATAATCTAGCAAGACTCCATTAGAAGAAACAACATTACTAAGGTGAGTAATTTTTTCTTACTGAAGCATGAAGTCAACCCATAGCTGCACAGGAGCTACCTAGAAAAGTGCATAGGCTTTATCAAGCTCCTCTTGATTATCAATATTTAACAGATATTCCACTGCAGATTCTGTGGTTATTGCAGCCGCTCACAACTGCACTAGCCCACCCAAACATACAAGTACAGTACCTCCCCAAAAGACTAAATGTTTTGGCTATATGGGGAAGAAAATGTTTGCTCTAAATGCATTAAGTATTAGAATACTTGACTACATGGGACATATGCTGAAATACCAGCGTACAGTGGGCACCTCTGCTGGGGACATTAGTAAACTACCTACATCCCTGAAAGAGCAACTCACATCCATAATAAACACACTAACTTCCTCTCACGACATTGCCGATGCTTAGCCTAGAGCCTCTGCAGTTGGTATTATACGCCGTCAGACATGGCTCCGACTCTCAGGGCTAGCACTTGATATTCAACAAAAGTGGCTAATGACCCTTTTTCTGGTACCATCTGTTTGGCCCAGGGGCACATACAGTACTGGACAACCTACAAGCCTCAGGCAGACAACTAAAAACAGTACAATATATGTACCAAAACCACGCCCTCAGTATAATTATTCATACAAAACTGGAAATTACCATAACCAAAGAGAACTTTAGAGGCAAAGAACGAATGACAAGGAACACATCTAAACCGACCATTGGCACGCCCCTCAGAACGACAGAGTGCCTCTTACTCATTATAAAACTTCAGACTATGTCCAGGTCTCTCTTCTAGTCCTCGGAGACCTTTTTCTGGGGCTTGATTGAAATTATACTGAGGCCTTTCCCATGAGTCTTTATACATCTAGCCACTTTCTGAGGTATCACTGTTACTGGCCATTATGGTCATTCCATCGGATGCCTCTTGGCCTGTGTGCGCGGACCCTTGTGTCCCTCTCACGAACAGGGCCTACTACCTCTCACATGCTGAAAAGCGGTCAATATATCCTGATAAAAGTATAATATGGATCATAATATTCTTACCAAACGTCTACTGCTACATGCAGTCTTCACCTGGCCATAGATAAGGCCACAGAAACAGTGGTGAGTACATATATATTATAAACATACTAACATTTAAGATTATACCTAACAAGGCTGCAGGCCCTGGCATACTTAGGACCCCTTGCAAATGAGATTACTAATGCATGGTGGAACTGACATCACTCTGCTGCATTTCATGTCTTTCCCTTAAGTACAATATTAACTATAACAATACTACTGACTCTTAAGAGCCACTGGATTCCATTATGAAATAGATGCATTGTTTCATTTCACATCATTGTTGGCTACTTATGTACCCTATTCATGCCAAAATGGATACATTTTTCTAATGACTTGACAGACATGACAAAAAAAAAAAAAAAAAAAAAAAACTATTAACTTGCTACATTGTAGCACTACAAAATAACATTGTATTATTTGGGTTACTATTCAAAACTCAGAACCCAATAGGCTTTGTCATATACTGTCTTTTTCCAATGCATGCCACTGAGGCGGATTAATTACTCCATTATATGGTTGAAATCCTTCAGATTATCACAGTATCTGATATGCCATACCCTGATCGGGTTGACATCTGCTTAACTCATCTGACAATACCCAATAATAACCAGTCTGGTTTGTCTTCCGTCATAACCCTATAACGAATACTATAATGAAGTACTTACAGATAGAATACAAAATGCTCTTTATATGCTGAAATACTGCTCACAGCACCTATCGGTCCTAAAACCACACTATATATACGTCAGAATGCCATATTTGGCCACCCCACTGCCATATAACTGCTTGGGAATCTCCCGAAGTAATGACTTGCTGCAAGAGACCATTCCGTGGAAGATAGATCAATTCGTATAAGACTTTCGTCATACAGCGGTAGATTTTCTAGGAATGTCTCTCAGTAAGTAGCTTCCTCCCCCAGCCCCTGCCATTCTGTAACAGGGAAAACGATGTAGGATGGAGGTTTTATACCTCTGTTCCTCGTCATGAGGTGAAACTGGCGGAACAGAGATTTCAGGACCACCCACTTTTATAGGCACAGCCCAGGAAGTGATGTTGTGTGGGTCGTCCCTGGTATGGAGACTACTAGAAGAAACTGCCGTGTTAGAGCGCCACCTATCAGGAACTCCCAGAAGTAATGACTTTGCTGCAAGAGACATTCCTAGAAGACCCACTGTTACGACAAAGTCTTTGCGTAACTGATCTTTCTGGGGGCATGGGTTTGATCTGTACGCTCTGGCAGTTGCCTTTTCCTTTAAGACTTGCGGAAACTTCTTCAAGCTGGCTACTCCCACCCACCAAGTGGTAACTCCCCTGGCTCTGCCCAGGACTACAGATCTTCATTTCTGCTGGAAGAAGCAGGTTTCCTCCTTACCGCTCTCAACACTGAGTAGGCGCTTGCAACCTAAATCTTTGGATTTACTTCCTAAAAAGTTTAAAACTTTGTCTCCTCAGCTCGCTCTCTGGTCACGACTGCAGTGGATAACAAGTCCGCTCCCAGGTTCTAATGGTGCCCTTGCAGGCAGAAGATGTCCTGAGTGGATCCACACTCACGTCGCGTGTACTGCCTGGGCACGAGCATGACCCTCTGGCTTGTGATTTCTGTTGTTCCTTTCATCCAACCATTTTAGAGGACCGTCTAGCACAGCTCAGGTTAGCTGGCCAAGTGAAGCGGAACCCACTGGTCAAATCCAAAGATTCCATTGGGTGGTCTCCGCAGCTGCGGGGTCCACTGAACAGCTTGTGGCCTTGAGGAAGCGGAGGCCCAGGCGCTTCCCTCCTCTTGACTTTGGCTCGTGGCCTCTCAGCTGGGTTCTGCCTTTACGGGATCCAAGTTCTGTGCCAGTCCCTGCCGACCCTCGGTCAGGGACCCTCAGGGCACAAATCTAAGTCGAAGAAGTCCAAAACATCTCTCTACATCCGTGGGCTCGAGCTTCTGATTCCTGCACTTCTCCGGATCTGACTCAGTCGAATCCTCTGCACAGGTCGCTGGCTCCATGGTAACCCAGTCTGGCCAGTTGGCTGAGATGCTGGTGGACCTTCCAGCTGAGATTGTTCTCGAGCCTGTCGACCAGTTGTCGAATGAAGAGGCCAACACTTCCTTATCCAAGACTCCGGTCCTGACTCAGACCGTGGAGGGACTGATCAGTCTGCTGACCTGTTACCTCTGGTCTCAACCAAGACCCAGAGAGAGGCCTCCGCACGCCCTCCCCCGCCGGCTGAGTTCTTAGTTTCATCCTGTGGGTCGAGCAGTTCCCGCTCTTGGCACCATGGGAAGGCACCACCACTACTCTTCATCCTCGTTCTCTGGTTTGGAGAGGCTTCAGCACAAACTGCGTTGATGGTAAGAGGATCTCATGTGGCAACAGCTAGTGCTTACCAGCATTAAGCCTGCGCTGGCTACTACACCAGCCACCACCTGGCTTTCATCTGACCGGCCAACACCTTCTCCCCTCAGGAGCTTCCTAAAGTGGTCATGGCTCAGCCAACGTTTGCGCCTCCACAGATTCTCATGGAGCCAACACCTGCTCAGCCAAAGACCAGTGCTCCATCCAGGATTCTCAACCAAGCCGTGGGGCTTCCCATTGGCTGTCGGTCACAGTCACGCCTGACCGACTGCGAATGGTCAGTGGAGACGCGAGGCGGTTAACCCCTTGACTCCATGGAGTCAGATGGTTCATCCCTGCAAATTGCACTCCTGTCCAGTTGAGCGGGCGTCGGTGGGGATCTCTCAACTAACGAAGGCCCTACCTCTTTTTGGGCCTTCTCTGCCTGATCTGAGTCCATGGGCATGAGAATGGGCCTCCAGAAACAGGCTTATTACTCTTTGACAGAGATCTCGACTGGGGAGATACTACAGCGGAGGCTTTTCGGTGGCAGAGGCAATTCTTGACCCTGCCTTGGAGCTCTGGTAGTGCCCCACCTGTTGCCCTGTGCCTTCTGTCCAGATGGCCTGCAAATATGTTACCCACGATTCCCTCTTGGGATTCACGGAACACCCCTCAGCTGAGGGGCTGGTGGCTGATTCTGTGTTTAGGTGCTTGGCAACACTGGGAACGTTGACAAGTAGCCTGACCGAGTCAAGAAGTTGGACCATGCGGCAAAAGGTCTGCGTTGCCTCCTCGCTTGGTCTCTGCCAGGCAAGCTTGGCCCTCATGACCCACTTCTCTCATGCCCTGCTGGGCACCCTGGATGAGGTGCTTCCCCATCTGCCTAAGGACCTCTAGACCATGGTCAAACCGGTCCGGGACCAGGCTGTCATAAAACCGCTCCAGGCAGCCATGGACATTCCTATGCCTGCTCTGTGGCGGCTGCAGTGGCCATGCCGTAGAGCTTGGCTGGGGATCTCTACCTTCATGGCAGACACTCAGCACAAGTTAGCAGATGTCCCTTTCCTGGGCACCAGCTTGTTGGGGCCTGGGGTCGAGGGCCACCTCACCTGGATAGAGAGTCCAATTCCACCTTTGACTCCATGACATCTGCCCAAAAGGACCCCAAGGGCTCCAAGCAGCAGCAGAGAAGGAAGTCCCTTTGGTCCACCTCTCTCCTGCTGCCAAACCAGTCCAACCCGGGCTGGTCAGCAGGCCTAGGCCTGGCGACCTTGGCCTAAAATCAGTGGCCTCAGTCGTCCGTAAGCCGGGGGGAGGCTTTGGTTGCTCTTGCGGCCAGACCCCCTTCCTCCAGGCCTCGCCCAGTGACGGATGAGGGGTGCCTTCATCATGCCTGTCGACTTCCCTGGGTCCTCCTGCTGACTGCCCTCACTTCTTTACGCCTGGTCCACTGCCACTACGGACAGGTGGGTTCTCAAGGTGGTGGTTAGGGTCTGCCTCTGGAATTCGAGTAGTATGCTCCTTGCCGAGTCCGCACCCCACCAGGAGGACTTGGTATCTGCAGACATTCTGTCAGCTCCGAGATGACATAGGTCAGCTCCTCCACAAAGAGGTCAGTGGTTTCTGTCACATATCCTCTGGAATACCCAGCATTTGTCTTCAGGTACTTCCTGGTGCCAAAGCAGACAGGGCTGGTGCCCCATTTAGATCTGCATGACCTGAACAAGTTTCTCAATTCGCTCACCTTCCGGATGGTAACTCTTTCTCAAGATCATACTATCTCTAGAGCAAGACATGGGGTTTTGCTCCCTGGATCTTCAAGATGTGTTCCTTCACATCCCGATCTGTCTGTGACACCGACGGTTCCTCCACTTCCGTGCAGAGGGAACCTCTACGAGTTCCAGGCCTTGCCATTCGGCCTGTCCTCGGCACCCAGGGTCTTCACCAAGTGTATCGCAGTGGTGGCAACTTATTTGTGCACGGAGGAGTCTGGGTTTACCTGTGCCTGGACGACTGGCTGATAGCAGGTCCCCAACAAAGTAGAGGTGGGATGTGGGTTCCTCCCTTTGTTCAAGTTATAATAAAGTTCGAGGGCTGGTAGGCAAAGTCACAGAAGTAAATAAGGAAAAAGTCCAGCCACTCCATAAAAAGTTTATAGAATTTTTGAAAATTTTCTTTTCTTTTTGTTTTAGAGGTAGATCTACTAACACCAGCGTTTCACATGTATAGGCTTCTTCAGGACTGCCCAGAGAGAATAGAATTATATGCTAATCATGGAATGTTTAGCACATGCATCTTTTCAAACAGCCTTGTGCTAACTGCATACATTCTGGCTCAGATTTCTTCTCTGCTGAAGACATTAGATGCCCTAGAGATCTCCTCTCTCTCAATCAGGATCTTCTGATTACTGTTATGACCAAAGAAAAACTTAAGTATTTTTGTCTTATTTTTTATTACTGCCTTTTGTTTATTATTTACTGTTTTTCCTCATAGCAGGGTTTTTATATAATTGATTATCAGTACTAACTGTAAAGAAAGTATTTATATAGGTTTTCTAGAAGTGTTATGTTTAACAAAGTGAGGCTAGTGCTAAGCATTTCTCACAATGTTTTAGCACTTTTATGACCAAAAAGCTAATGTTTTAAGAATTGTTGAAGTGTGTTGAGGTGTTTGCTAAGCCAGATAAGCATGATCTTTGCTTTATCTACCTTTGGCAACAACAGTTTTATGAAGATATATTTAAGTCTTTCCTGGTAAAACTGTGGGAAAAATGCAGGGAGAGGTTTAAAAGGAAACTAGAGGAGGGGTCCCTGGGCTTTAACCAGTCCATCCTCTCCAAGAATGTGGTAAGTTTAAAAGGAAACTAGAAGAGGGGTCCCTAGGCTCTAACCAGTCTACCCTCTCCATGAATGTGGTAAGTCCTTCTAGCGCCTCTAATTCCACCCCTGATACGGGTGAGGGCTCTAGCTTGAAGAGGGATCACTGGGCTCTAACCAGTCCACCTCCTCCATGAGTGTATCAGGTCCTTCCAGAGCCTCTAATTCCACCCCTGATACAGGTGAGGGCTCCGGCTGGAGAAGAGGTACCAGGGCTCTGACCCGTCCACACTTTCCATGAATGTGGCAAGTCCTTACAGAGCCTCTATTTCCACCCCTGATACGGGTGAGGGCTCTGGCAAGAGAGGCAATCAACCCGACTGACTCTCCAGTGCCTGCCAAAAAACAAACAAAAAACCCACTCAGACACTCCGGCTGAAACGCCTCAAGGGGTCCCTCAGGTGCCTATTAAAACTCTCTCTCCTGCTGATCTAACAGGCCTTAGCTTTACTCCAGGTGCTGCAGGGGTTATTTTCTCCTCAGCAGCCTGTTATTACTACTGCTGAAAAGCAGCTGTTGTTGCCCCTCTGGTGCCTACTGCTTTTATATATTTTCTAAAATGCTGAGATGTTTGTGTTTTAAACTTTGTTAGGCACCTTGGTTTTGAAAGGTGCCATAAAAATAGACTATTGTTGTTGTTATTATTACTTTGGCATATAGTGATGATGATGATGATGATGACCTATAACCAGGATGAGAAGGAATTGAACCTGAGGTGTCACTGGAACAGGATTTTGGTTATCACC
The DNA here is from genome assembly GCA_016271365.2 of Neoceratodus forsteri. Taxonomy (NCBI): domain Eukaryota; kingdom Metazoa; phylum Chordata; order Ceratodontiformes; family Ceratodontidae; genus Neoceratodus; species Neoceratodus forsteri. The sequence continues at coordinate 1,008,870,717 of CM028129.1, read as the reverse complement.
CCAACCCACATAACATTTCTTTCCCATTTCTCTTTTGTGAAGGAAATGGTAGAGACCCTACATCTACAAACAGCTGAAGAGATCCATGATGAAGAGGAGGCACAATATATGGAGCTTATGGGCTGACTCTTTAAAAGGCTTTTTACCCATCTATAAATGAAATAAAAATAAATAAATAAAAATGGACTAGTTAGAGCTCTTTAAGGCTCCTAATTCAGCAATATATCTAAAAAGGGGTACCTTTCAGTATCCCGGCAATCCGCAAGTTTGTTGCCAGGCCTATGCAGCCACTACTGTACCCATCCTGGTGCTGTCCTGGTGGGTGTCCAGGTGGAAGTAAAAGAACCCAGCACAGGACCACTTACAGGAGTGCTCAGGCCAAAGAAAGGCAAGCTACTACTCAAAGGCAGCAGTCCAGGGACAGGGCAGCCTTTCCAAATGCCTTTACCAAGCTCAGGCCTCCTCCTCTTGTTCTCAGAGGGGTTCTTTAGAGGAGAGACAGATGGGGGATGAGCAGGCCTGCATCCACCCTCAGTCTAAAGCCCCTGCCAAGCAGACACCCTGATGGGTCTGCCTGGGCCGATTCTTCAGTACCAGTAGGGGCAGGCTGGCTTTACTTTGTCCATGACTGGAAGTCTCTGACATCAGACAAGTGGGTCCTGGGAAGTAGTGCCAGGGACTGGTTCTCAGCTCAAAAATTTCCCAAGATGAGAACCAGATCCTTTCCACCTGCAAATCCATCAGAGACCCTTGCCTTAGAGGCAGAGGTTTCTTCCCTCCTAGCTCTCAGAGCTATAGAGAGGTTCCACCCCACACAAGGCAAAGGATTGTACTCCAGGTACTTCCTAACCCCCAAAAAGACAGGAGAATGGCGTCCCATCCTGGACCTAAGATATCTGAACAAACACCTTTTAAAACCAAAGTTCAAAATAGTGACTCTGGGAATAATCCTTCCTCTCTAAGACCAGGGATTGGCTAGCCTCCCTGGACCTCAAATATGCCTATTTTCACATTCCCATCAGGTGCTCCCACAGAAAGTACCTAAGGTTCGAGGTTGCCCTCAGGCCACTATCAATTCAGAGCATTGTCCTTTGGCCTAACATCAGCCCCAAGGGTTTCACAAAGTGCCTGGCAGTAGTGGTTGCTTTCCTAAGGAGAAAAAGATCTCCATCTTCCCATACTTGGACGACTGGCTCATAGTAGGTCAGTCTCCAGATCAAGTCAAGTCAGATTTACAAATAACTCAGCAAGTGCTCACTTAGGATTCCTCCTCAACCTTCCAAAGTCCGTTCTGAGCCAGTACAGCTCCTCACCTTCATGGGGCGGAGCTGGATACAGTAGGGCAAGAGCCTTCCTTCCCCGGACAGGGCAGGACCCTTATGGAACTGGCCTCTTCATTCACCCTACAGGTGTCTCCACCAGCAAGGCATTTCCTTCAGCTTCTGGGCCACATGGCAGCTTCCACAGCAGTAGTCCAGGGAGCAAGATTCCAGATGAGGGACATTCAGTTCCACTTAAAGCCTTCTGGCTCCAAAGAAGGATTCCTTACCAAATTGGTCCCAGTGGACTCGAACCCTGATCCAGGCTTTGCAATGGTGGCAGGATCAGGACAATTTGAGACAAGGAGTTCCTTTTGTCACTCAGTCTCATTCAGTGATACTCACCACACATGCTTCCCTGCTAGGCTGGGGATCCCACCTGGGGATCTTATCACCCAGGGGCTGTGGTCACCTCAGGAATCTCTGCTTCACATCAATCTCTTGGAACTCAGAGCAGTGTTTCTGGCACTGCAAGCCTCTTCCAAATATGTACAGAACAAGGTGGTCCAGATCAGAACAGACACTACCACCACCACAATGTGGTACATCAACAAGCAAGGAGGCGCCTGTCTCACGGCCTTGTGCACAGAAGCAATGAAGTTGTGGTCCCTGGCCTATTCCCTGCAAACCTCTCTGATAGCAGTTCACCTTCCAGGAAGTACAATGTCCTAGCAGATGCTCTCAGCAGGATATCCCAGGGCCATCACAAATGGACCCTAGATCCCCTAGTTTTGAAAGTGATTTTCTCGAGATGGGGCACTCCACAGATAGATCTTTTGCAGCCCCAGACAGTCACCAACTTCCTCTCTTTTGTTGCAGACCCCAGTCTTGGGCTCAGTCCTCCTGGATGCTCTGATACTGAATGGGAAGGAAATTTCTGTATGCTTTTCCCTACTTCCTCTCCTGTTCAAGGTGTTAGTCAAGATAAGGTCACAACCATGCAAAGTGATTCTGATTGCTTCCAGACTGGGCCAGACAGCCTTGGTACCCACTGTTGCTGTCCTTAGCAGTCCACCTTTCCCTGTCTCTTCCCAGGAATTACAACCCATTGACATCCTCTCAGGGAGGATTTGGTACCCAAACCTCAGGTCTCTCAATCTCAAGGCATGGCTCTTGAAGAGTTAGAGTTTGCTGATCTGCATTTTTCCCAAGGGTTCTGGATATCCTTAAGGCTTCTAAAGCCTTCCACCAGAAAGACTTACAATTCAAATGGAAAAGGTTCACTATTTGGTGTTCTAATAAGAATATTTTTCCAGAATCTGCTGGGTTGCCACGGTTCTGGACTATATGGTCCATCTCAATGGCCTAGGCCTTAGGCCAGCTACACTTAGTGCATTTGGCAGCTGTTTCTGCCTTCCTATCAGTAGGCAGGCCTCTCCTCTGTCAGTCCATCCTGTGTTTTGTAGTTCTTCAAGGGATTGCTGCACACCAATCCCCCTTTAGAGACCCTGCTTCTGCTTGGGATCTTAATGTTTGTACTGTCAGCTTATGCGACCCCCTTGAGCCTTTGTCCTCTGCAGAGCTTAAGTACTTGACTTGGAAACTGTGTTTTTGGTAGCCATTACTTCTGCCAGGTGTATCAGTGAATTGCAAGCCCTGTCAATGGAGCCTGATTTCATCTCTTTCCTCAGAGATAAAGTGGTCCTAAGAACTAACAGGAAATTTTTACCTAAGGTGGTTTCAGATTTCCACCTTAACCAGTCTATCTCTCCCGCTTTCTTCACTGACCATTCCTCCTCTGGAGAGAGGAGGTTGCACAGCTTGGATGTTAAGAGCCCTCGCTACTACATAGAGCACTCAAGGGTCACAGGGTTTGAGTCCCTCCCAATTGTTCCTCACATATGGAGAGGTTGGTAGAGGCAAACCTGCCACTAAGAGATCTATTGCCAGGTGGATTGTTTCTTGTATACAATTCTGCTATGAAAAACTGGGTAGAACTCCACCCTCAGGCCTGAGGGCTCACTCTACTAGAGGTCAGCTGCTTCCCTGGCTGCTGCCAGGATATTCCTATCTTAGAAATGTGTCAAGCAGCCACCTGGAAAACAGTCCATACATTCACCAAACACTACTCTCTGGATATCCAGGCTAGAGTGATGCCTGTTTGGCACAGCAGTACTTCAGAGCCTGTTCTCAAAGTAGGTTCTGTCCTCCTCCATGGAGGTACTGTGTTTGGTAGTTCAGAATACAGCAAGACTTCATGTTGTTTGAAGAAATAATTACTCACCTTAGTAATGTTGTTTCTTCTATGGAGTCTTGCTGTACTCTGGCCCCCTCCCCTCCCTCCCTCCTCTCGAACCTGTTTTTGGGATGTGGGTGGGCAGGAGCAGTGTTGCATCCTAGGGTTTCCTTTTTCACCCTCCTTTATTTTGGGTGAGTGTTGTGTTTTGGGATGTTTTGTTTTTGGGTTTCCTGACTTGAGTCTTTGCTTTGAAACCAAAACCCCTTTTATATAAATTTAGTTGCCAGTTGGCTGTGTGAGTTTACAGTTTCCACACAGAACTTCTAGTGAGTATTGCTCGTAAAGATCTGAGGTTGGAGTTTAAACAGCAGCAGACAGGGGCTTCAACCAGGCTTGTAGGTGAACATTCCATGCTGGCCATGGAAAGTTTAACTCTCTGTTCTCCGGGCAGTTGAAAGCAGGACCTAACTGCATATGTCAGGATACAGCAAGACTCCATTAGAAGAAACAACATTACTAAGGTGAGTAATTTTTTCATACTGCTGCAAGATGGACGGCTGGTGCAATAGCCCAACCTCACCCAGGGCACACAAGCTAAGGCAATGAATTTTGCAGTCAAATGCCACTCTTTTGCTGCCCAGACTGAAGCTTACATAAAAAGAAAAAAAGGATTATAAAGCTACTTTTAAAAGTAACTCTAATAGAGACAGAGACCCTCCCTTCTACTTCTTATTCTAGGGGAGGCAGGGGCAGGTCTCCTTTTGGAGACCTTTCTTACAGTATAGGCTGTCACTCCAGCAGCAGTACTAGCCACAGCAGATAGAACCCTTGGCTTTCCCTTCCAGGCTGCTTCTCCCATCCTGTAGCAGCCCTCACCCACTATTTCAGAAATGATCAAACTTAACAAATGGGTTCTGAGGTAGTGCGTCAGGGTCTCTCCCTTGTGTCAAGTCCCTCCTCCTCCTCCAATTGCGCCTGCTCCTTTCTCAGAAAGAGAATTGCAGGAGCAGGAGGTACAGAGCCTTATTACAGGAAAAAGCAGTCGAGCCTGTTCCCACAACCAAAGAGGACAAGGGTTCTATTCCAGATATTTCTAACAATGAAAGTATCTCAGATTCAGACTCCTTAGGCCACTGCCAGTTTTCAACACTGCCTTTCGGCCTCACCTCTGCACCAAGGGTTTTAACAAGTGCATAGCAGTGATAGTGGCACACCTAGAAGAATGGGTGTTGCAGTCTTTCCTTATCTGGGTGTCTGGCTAATTGTAGGAAATCCCACCAACAGGTGTCGGACCACCTACAGGTAGCCCAGGATATGCTGCTGTCCCTGAGATTCCTTCTCAATACCAAAAGTCAGTGCTGACCCTGTGCAAGTTCTGCAGTTCATAGGGGCAGAACTGGATAGATAGTGGGAACAGTGTTTCTCCTTCAAGAGAGGGAAGCTGTTAGGCTCTTGGCTGGCTCTATTCGCCCTGGGCAGGCCAGCCAGCAAAACATTTCCTTTTAACTATTGGGTCACATGGCTTCACCAGCAAGCACAGTCATAGGTGCCAGATTTTAGATGAGATATCCAGTTCCACCTCAGAGCACAGTGGTGCCAGAGGTGAGACCAGTCTTAAAGGCAGTACCAGTAACAAAAACCTTACAGGCCCTCCAAGGGTGGAGGGAACTAGAAAGGGTAAGGGAAGGGGTTCCATTTCTGCAGAAACCTCCTTCTCGGGTTCTCACAGCTGATGCTTCCCTGTTAGGATGGGGTGCCCACTTAGGGGATCACACCATTTATGGCTCTTGGGACAGTGCAGACTCACTCCTGCATGGAAATCTGCTGGATCTGAGAGATGTATACTTGGCCCTTCAGGTTATCTCTCTTGTCTTCTGGGAAAGGTGGTACAAGTTGGATCAGACAATACCACAGCAGTGTACTACATCAACAAACAAGGAGGGATAATGTCCACTCCACTTTGTACAGAGGTAATGAAGATGGGGAGCCTTGTTTACTCCCTAAACACCTCTTAACAAGCAATTCATCTGCCTGGCAAGGACAATACCCTGACAGATGCCTTGAACAAGATAATTCAGGCCCATCACGAATGGGCATTGAACAGGAAAGTGGTGAATGCTCTATTCAGGAGGTGGGGTATCCCAGAAATAGACCTTTTGCTTCCCATCACCACCACTTGCCTCCCTAGTGTTGCAGGGCCCCAGTGAAAGGGACAGTTCCAATGGATGCCCTTATTCTCGATTGGACAGGCAAATACTTTTATGTCTTTCCTCCCTTTCCACTCATTTTCAGGGTTCTCATCAAGCCCAGGTCATAACCAGCTCGATGATCCTGGTAGCACCAGACTGGGTATAGCCTCTTGGTACTCCCTATGCTTTCAATGTCTGTGAGCAAGCTGATTCATCTTCCTCAGAGGTGCAGTCTACTGATTTCCTTTCGGGAGGGTGTCGTTCCTAATCTCAGGTCTCTCAAGCTCAAGGCATGGCTCTTGAGGACATAAAATATGCAGACTGCCAATTCTCGAAGCAGTTTTGAAGTCTTTAGGGGTTACGGGTAACCTTCCACTAAAGAAATATATGCTTCAAAATGGAAAAGATTTTTCCATCTGTTACAATGATAAGGGCGTAGCCTAGCCCAGGCAGGATCCCAACCTGCTCTGGATCATTTGTCTCATTGCACTCCTTGGGGTTACAGCACTAGACTCTGAAAGTACCTGGCTTCAGTTTCAGTGCATTCTCACCTAAAAGGATGCCTCAGTGGCATCAAATCCCATACTTGAGGTTTTGTAAGGGGCTCTCTCACTTGTTTCTCCCTCACAGGAACCAGTGCCACTATGGGATCATAATGTTTGCATTGCCCAGCTTATGCTTTCGCCCTTTGAGCCTATGACATCTACTTTAGCTTAAATTTGTTACCTGGAAGGTAGTCTTTTTTTTTTTTTCCTGGTAGCAATCACTCATGCCAGGAGGATTAGTGAACCACAGGTCTTTTGTGTAGAAAAGGACTAACTTTATTTCTCAGAAGTAAGGTAATGTGGGAACTAATAGGAAGTTCCTCGCCAAAGTGGTCCCTGACGTCCACTTGAACCAGTCAATAACATTGCCAGTTTCTTTACTGAGCACTCCAGCTCAGGTGAGTGTAGACTGCACAGCCTGGATGGCAAAAGAGCACTGAGTAACTATATGACTCATGCCATAGACCATAGGTAGGACAGATAACAGCTGTTCCTCACAAATGAGGAAGTAGGCAAAATACTCATGCTTCGAGAAGGACTTTATCTCATGGATAGTCCGATTTATTCATTTTGTTACTCAAAAGCAGGCAAGGTTCCTTGTCCTTGAGCCCACTCTATAAGGGACATAGCTGCCAATATTGCAGCTGCCCGAGAGGTACCTTCTATTGAAATACATAAAGCCGCTATCTGGAGATCAGCCCACACCTTCACTAAACACTGTAGTCTAGATACCCAGCCTAGTAGTGATGCCAGTTTTGGCAAAGTTGTTTTGCAGAGTCTTTTCCTAAATAGATTCTGCCCACCTCCTAGTGGTACTGCTACATAGTCTGCAAAGTAATAATATTAGTGGACTTCCTGAGGTTAGAAGAAAAAATTACTCACCTGTAGTAATCTTCTTTCTTCCGAGGGATCCACTAATATTACTACCCCTTCAGAATCTAACTAGAAAAATACCTCACAGTTAAGATACACAGTTGAGTGGTATGCCACCCTGGCACATTCTGGTAATACCTATAGCTTGTAGGTTATTTTCATAGAGCATATCTGACTTTAAAAAGGGGACTTTTGCTTCAATTAGCCCTTTGCTACTCATTTGAAATAGCCCTGTTGGGCATTTAAAATTGTTTTATGGTTAATTATAATTCACGTGTTATGGCCTTTTGCAGGCTTCAAGGAAATCTGAGCCAGAATGTATGCAGTTAGCGCTAAGGTTGTTTGAAATAGATGCATGTGCTAAACATTCCATGATTAGCATATCATTCTGTTCTCTCTGGGATAGTCCTGACTTCAAAGAGAACTGCAAAGAGTAATAATATTAGTGATCCCTTGGAAGAAAGAAGATTACTACAGGTGAATAAATTTTTCTTCCCTAAATATAATAACTAGGCTGGCTTGATTCTAGTATTCAACACATTCCACTAACTGATATATATTTCTCATGAACGATATAGTCTGACTGTTTTACTCTGTCTAATTGGCTTCATGTACTACCATTTTCTTAGCTGTGCTATCTTTTTTCAGGAATTTCATAGCTGTATACACAAGTTCAAAAGTATGTTTAGTAGCAACCTTGACACGTAGGCATGTTTATATTTATTTGTTTAACATAGACCAGATACCAAAGTGTCCCAATGGCTATAGAAGGGGCTTACAACTGATTTAGTATCTGCGTCACGTCTGTGTTTCACATAGGCCAGAATATGTAGAAGTGGGAAGCTGTCTAGAGCAACATAAAACATTGCCTTCAGTGAGTTGCTTTGCAGATGTATGTTGAAAATTAATGACAGTTGCTTAACCCCAGTAGTCTCTCACTGTCTGCTTCCAGAAGCAAGAACTAGAACTGTATGTATAGAGTGCCTGCTTTTTATTTCAAGAGGGCCAAGTGGTGGGGACCCGGAAGAGCAGTGGGATTTCAGCTCTTAGGCTAAGAATAGTTGCTTAGCAACTGTATACAACACACAAAGCCATGTGGTTTGGTGGGTGCTCTTCCCACAGCTCCCTCAATGTATTTCATTCATATGGTGGACCTTGCAGGATCAAGCCTGACCAGCAAATATGTATGAGTTTAAGTGTTAAATTAGTCCTATAATGTATACACTATGGATGAATTTAGCTCTTTAAACATGAGAAATATGTATCGGTTAATGGAATTTTGCCCAGTTCATTCTCTTAACTTGTTTCAGATGAAAACAGCGGTATCTACAGTATCATTAACCAGGAGGAAATTTGGCAGTTTGTCATATTCACATGTTAGCTTTTTAGTTATACACACACACAAGTTAATCAATTTCATGAAAGTACATCCATTACAAATCTTCCTAATTATATACACAGTAGCCTTAAGGCCTTGAAGCAGTAAGACATTTATTTGAAGAAAAGAACCTTGTTAGTCAACCTTCTAAGAAAGGTATGTGGGTCAGTTTTTTAATAGAACAATGTGTTGAATACTAGAATCAAGCCAACTCGTTGTTATATTTCTGGAACATGCTAACACTGTATACAAAACCCTGATGTTGAAATTAAAATCATGCGGAGCTCTGTCATTACAGACATAGAATAGGAGATGAAAGCCAGTTAAATGGACAATACTACAGTGGTTATTGAATGTTTGATTAAAAAAGCAATAGATTTGCAGCTGACAGAGTAATGCTGCGGATGTATAGTGTCTCTGCACCTCTGCCTTAGCATTATGTTCATGTAAATAGTATTTGGCAATTCATTTTAGTTTTGTTTTGCTCATCCTTAAGAATGTAAGAGCTATAGTATGTAAAAGTTTGATTCAGAGTTAAATAATAGTGGTCACATGCCATCTAGTGGTATATAACATAAAAGCTTAAAATGAATTCAGTTATAAATGAAAGTAGATTATGAACAATGTCTAAAACTTGTAAAAATATGTTTAAACGCTAGCTCCCACCTGAAGAAGCCTATACAGGCGAAACATTGTGTTAGAGGATCGATCTCTAAAGAAAATAGAAAATAACATTTTCAAAATTCTGTGAACATTTTATGGAGTGGCTGGACTTTTTCCTTATTTACTTCTGATAGCGGGTCCTTCCAGGCAGGAGGTGGAGCAGTCCAGGACCTGACCCTCCAGACCTGCATCAGACTTGGCCTTATAGTCACGAGGGCCAAGTTGGAACTCTAGCTTTTGCAGACGATCCACTTCATCGGGAAGAGCTCGACTTTTGCAGAGCCAGAGCCCGACTCTGACGGACAGTGTGGAGGCTGTCTCCTTTGCCTGATCATTTTGGATTGGGCATTGCGCCTGTCCTGGACTTCCCTGCGCCTGCTGAGTTGCACGGCGGCCTGCACCAGTGTTGTCTGGTAGGCCTGTTGGAGAATGCGCTCCTGCAGTGGGAGCTGGCCAGCCAGTGGTCTCAGCACAGGGGTCACTTCGAATTAGCTGGTCACTATGACCCAGAGGATGGGCACCCTCCAGTGGTGGTTAGTCCCACAGCATTTGCAGGAAGGGATCCTGTTTGTCCACCCAGAGCTGACACTTATCCTGATGACCGATGCCTCTCATGGGTTGGGGTGCCCACCTGGCGGAACAAGCTCTGGACCCCCAAGGAGTCGCGATGTCATATCAACCTGCTGGAGCTCAGAGCAGACCAGCTGGCGCTGATTGCATTCGCTCCGTGCATCTGTGGTCAGGTGTGCCTGGTCCAGACAGGCAACACCACAACCATGTACTACCTCAACAAGCGGTGTGGGATGCACTCCTGCCACTGTGCAAAGAAGTTCTCATGCGCGTGACCTCCTCGGAACCTGGAGACTAATCTCCTAGCCATCCATGTGGCAGGGGCTCCAACCAGCTGGCAGACGCCCTCAGCCACGTGGGCGAGGCATCTCATGAGTGGTGTCTCCACCCAGAGGTAGTACACAGCCTGTTCTCCCAGTGGGCACTCCTCAGGTGGATCTATTCACCTCCAGGGAGAACACAAAGCTGAGGCTGTTTTATCCCCACCCCCAGCAGGGAACGGTGCAGGGAATGCCTTCTCGAGGCCCTGGACCCCAGGCCTCTTTAATGTCTTTCTTCCACCTCCTTGATCCACAAGGTGCTTTTCAAGGCCAGGAGGGTCAAGCCCAGGTGATCCAGGTGGCTCTGGACTGGCCATGCCAGTTTTGGTACCCAATCTCCTTCATCAGCAGGCTCCTTGGTGTCTTCCTCTCTGCCTGGACCTACTTTCCATCAATCAGGGAAGGTTCTCCACCCGACCTTCAATCCCTGAACCTGACAGCCTGGCTCCTGAGCGGCTAGAGTTCCAGGCTCTAGATCTCCGATGTTCTCACTGTTGTGGAGGCATCCTGGAAGGAGTCGACCAGGAAATACTATGCCTTCAAGTGGAAGAGGTTCTCCATTTGGTGCCAGGGCAAAGGGCTGGACCCCTTGTCCTATCCAGTGGCTAGCATCCTTGACTACCTGTGGTCCCTCTTAAGTCGGGCCTTTGGTCGGCGACCCTTAAAGTGGACCTTGCAGTCATCTCTGCTTACCAGGCACGGGCTGAGTCGGCGGTCGGTGGTGCAGGAGAAGGTGGTCTGGCACTTTTTCAAAGGCCTTGACCACATTTCCTCTGGTGCGTGAACCACCACCACCTTGGGATCTGTTACTGGTTTTGGCAAAGTTCATGGGCAAGCCATTCGAATCAAGCACAGGTGTGACATGTCTCACCTGTCATGGAAAACCACTTTCCTGGTGGCCTCAACATCCACCAGAAGGATTGTTGAGCTTTAGGTGCTTTCAATGGAGTCTCCTTACCTGGTCTTCCACAGGGACAAGGTTGTCCTGCCCCAGCCAAGTTCCTCTCAAGATTGTGTCAGAGTTTCACCTTAATCAAGTGATTAAACTTACGGTGTTCTTTACCAGTCACACCTCTGAGGCCAAGCACAGGCTCCATACTCTGGACTTGAGGCGAGCACTCACTTATTACAAAGAGCGCTATTGAAGTTCGGGAGAGGTTCGCCAGCTATTTGTCACCACTACTGAAGCGCACCTGGCAGTCCGCAGCTAAGCGGATGATTTGTAGGTGGATTGTGTCCTGCATTGACCTCTGCTATATGTTGGTGGGTGCGGAGCCTCCCTTGAGGCTAAGAGCTCATTCCATCCGCCATACCGCTGCCTCGTGGCTGCTTCCAGGGATGTCCCTATCCAAGAAATCTACAGGGCTGCTACCTGGAGGTCAGCTCACACTTTCATTTCCCATTACCACATTGACCTTGAGTCACACCAGGATGCTGGTTTTGGGGCCTCAGTTCTCCATTCCCTATGTAGGCGTGTGAACATTGCCTCCATCCTCCCAGAGAACTGCTAGAGTCTGCCAGAAGTGTGGATAGAACATCATATCCACATCCCTAGAAAATGAAGTTACTCACCTGTAACAGTAGATCTTCCACGGAGTGGTCTCTTGCAGTAGGTAATATTTTCGGGTATCCAGCAGAGGTCACTGTGGTGCAGCAGCTCTTCTAGCAATTTGTCACCAGGGACCGCCCACATGACATCAGCTTCCTGTTTCTTATATAAGTGAGGCGGGTCTCTGCCTCCGTTCATTTCTCGCCGTCTTCAGCTTGCGCAGCAACTAGTGCAACTTCTGTAGCAGTCATCAACAAGAAATTTGGAACTAGATGAATGTCTACAGATTCTTCAGAGAAACTAGCTTTATTTTGTTCCTGCCATTGTGGTAGGAAGATATACTGCTTTGACTATCACACACTTTGTGTAAGGTGTCTGGGACCCACACACGCACCAATTCCTGTAGTTTGTCAGGAATTTAATCAGGCAACCCATTGACGGTTGCTTGAAATTCAACACCTTTTGATGGAGCAGAAAATGTCTCTCTTGGAGAACCAGGGGCTTGTACCAAGGCTCCCCTCTGCTGGTTCTCATCAATCAATCAATCAAATCTTTATTTATTCAGGCGAACATCATTGAGCAAGGCTCATTTACAAGATGGACCTGATAAGGTCAAGGTTCAGTAGTTGATACACGGCAAATACATCATACGCTTTATAAGACAGTTATACATACAGAGAAAAATAATGTTTATAACACAATGATGTACAGTGAATTCACATGTTAAAACTCGGTTAAAGGAAGGTTAGCTAATATCTACAGTATGTACAGTACATACATATCCCAATGGGGCCATGACAGACACACAACATAATGAATACTAGGATGGTGAAGATATTATTGGGTGCACGTAAGCTGGGGTGTCTGACTGGAAGGAATATGCCATATATGATTGGAAGCCAGATTTGTAGGAAGACTATTCTATCTCTAGCGGTAGCAACTGCATTTCTCTGTGAAGAAGGCTGTACAATGCTGTTTAAAGGATGCAAATGGAATGATAATGGACAGTTTTAGGGATTTTTGTAGGGTGTTCCATGCTATAGCTAGAGAATAGCTGATTGCTGCCCTCCTAGTCTGGTGCTGACTTTGGGCAATTTGAGCAGGATGATATTGTTGCTTCTGGGGCATAGGAGCTAGGAGTAGTCTGGTTGAAGCAGTCAGGATATAGTTTGGAAGTTTTTGATAAAGCTCTGTAAATCCATAGAGCTGCATTTCTGCTCCTCCTGATATGAAGGAAACCCATCCAACTGCGCCATAAAGAGAGCAATGGTGGGTATTATATGGCAGATCTGTAATGAACCTTATAGCTCTATGATATAAGGCATCCAACTTGTGAAGGTAGGGAGGAGGGGCAGTGACTATAAAGGAAGTCTGCATAGTCAATAACTGATAGAAAGATGGCCTGGACTAACCTCATCTTTGAGTCTCTGTTAAGGAAGGGTTTTAATCTATAGAGGAGGCCAAGCCTTTGGCAAGCTTTTAACAGTTCTTCTAGATGATGAGTGAAGTCGAGTCTGTTGTCAATCCACACACCTAGGTATTTGAAGTTTTCAACATACTCCAGATTTTCTCAAGTATAATGCATAGCTGGGGAAGTGATTGAAGAGGATGTGCTGGTGGAGTTTTGAGTTGTGAACATCTTTGCTTTAGTTTTTGCATTTAGCAGAAGCTTTTTCTCGAGTAGCTGATGTTGTAACAAGGAGAATTCTGTTTGTAGGATTTCATGAGCAACTGTAGGCGAAGGGTTGCTGACATACAGAACAGTGTCATCAGCAAAGAGGTGTACTGAGGACTTGGTAAGGGTTAATCAATGTTATTTATATAAATGGCAAAAGGCTAGGACCCAGAATAGAGCCTTGGGACTTCTCTTGACAGTGGTCTTAATGGGGATAGGTCACCTTCAGCTTTTACCTGCTGTGACCTACGGGAGGTAGCATCTGAACCACTTAAGGAGGGTGGATCTAGGCCAGGAGTGCAGGGATGAGAGTAGCAGCTCATGGTCCACAGTATCAAGTGCTTTGTTTAGGTCCAGGAATACTGCACAGACATTATTCTTTTATCTAATTGCGTTTGCCAGTCATTTGTGACCTTGGCTAATGCAGTGATAGTGCTATGTTTGGCCCTGAATCCAGATTGAGCTGGATTTAATAGGTTAGCATTGTCAGGATATTCCCTTAGCTGATTACGCACTCATTTCTCCAGCATCTTGGATAGCACAGGTAGAATGGAAATGGGCCTGTAATTATTAAGATCCATAGGGTCCCCTGATTTTAGAAGGGGACCACTTGGGCTGTCTTCACAAGTGGGAATAGAGCCAGAGTTTAGGAAAAGTTAAAGAGGTGTGTTGGGGACTGCAAGTACATGGCACGAGTCTTTAGAAAGAAGGGGTCCAGAGAGTCTGCTCCTGCACTTTTTGGTATCCAGATGCCATAATAGATCCTCAACTTGTTTCAACAGTATAGGTTTGAAGCTAAAGGAAGAGTCAACTCTTTGATCACCAATGTAGTGGGAGCGGACTGGTCCCTCAGCAGGTTAGCTGGGAGGTGTCAAAGGCAAGGCCAGCCAGAAGTGGTTGTTGAATGTGTCCAGGATTTCCATTTTGCCAGTGATAGGGCCATAACTATTGTGTAGTTGAGTTGGAAGGGGTTGTTAGCGCCCTGTCCCATCGACTTTGATGGTGCCCCAAACCTAGCAGGATTATGGTAGGAGGAGTCGAGCGCGGCCAGGTAGAAGGCAGCCTTGCATCCCTAACTTTCCTGGTGCCTCTATTCCTGGCTTTCCTAAAATCATCCAGTCATTTGCATTCTTAGTTTTTCTTGCCACTTTCCAGAGTTTGTCTCTCCAGCAGTGCAGCTTTGAGGTCAGCTGAAACCAGCGACAGGATTTGTTTTTATTCAGATACTAGAGATTAGGGCATGGATGTTGAGGGCATTTATTATAATGCTATTTAGCACCTGCTGAGCTTTTTCTACAGAATTTGCAAGATAAAACTTTTGCCAGTGTGGAGAGTAAGCTAGATCATGCAGATATCCTTCAATATTGATGTTTTTCTTGGATCTCCTCATGAGGAATTTTGCAGGATTTGTTGTTATGCTGGTGGATCTTACCCTGCGATGGGGCAGTGATCACTTATATCGCATAGGAGCACTCCAGCGTGGTGAATAGATGTGGTTTACTCACTAGCATGATATCAAGTAGTGTGCTGTTACTACTATTCCTTGCATTTATTCTTGTTGTTCATTAATTAACTGTGTGAGCCCATAGGGTGTCACAGAATGATACCAGAGGTGTAGCTACCTGGGTGAGCCAGTTGAAATTCAGGTCACCTAGAATAGTGACTTCTTCAGTGCTGGGCTTGACTAGGTTCCCCAGGTGGGATAAGAGCTTGTGTTCAGCAGAGGGGGTCTGTAGCATCCAATTAGTTGAAAAGCTGCTGTATTGGGGAGAGAGACTTTTAGAGATAGGCATTCAAACTCCTTGGGCATAGATGTTGCAGCAGCAAGAATACAGCTATACCAGCTTTTGCATATATGGCTACTCCACCTCCCTTGTTTGGCGATCAGCTCTGAATAGCTGATAGGTAGGTTAACATCCCTGTCCGCTGTGGTGGGTTTGAGCCATGTCTCAGTTACCACGAGAAAGTCTGGCAAGGTATGGGCAACCAGGCTTGTATCAACGTAAATTTTTTCAACAGACTGCATACATTAATATACAGGAAACTGAGGCCTTTAATTGAGGTTAGGTCTGATGGAGAGGTGATACTTTCAAGAGGTCCAGGGTTGATTTCCACATTACCAATACAGAGCAATAGAAAGAGCAGTAGTTTCATGAGGGCTGCCAGTGATGGGGAGAGGGGCTGTCTTTGGTGGTCCTTTTTTATTCTGTTGCCACTCTCTTTTGGGGTGCTCCTGTGGTTTTAAGGAAGTGTCGGATACCAAGTAGCAGTTTGACGACTAGGCTTAGGGGGATCTATATATCCAGCAGTGGAGCCTTGGCTGAAATACATGTGTGTGGTATGTGTCTCTTTATGGTGATTACACCACTGTAGTCGATGCAGCAATGGTAGAGCATATATGAGGGTTTGAGTGTCAGCCAAAGGGATGGTTCAGAGAGACTGGGTGGATGGACCACTCTAAATTGTACGACAGGGACATCTTCTTTGTGGAACCCTATGGCTGATAGTGAAAGGAGTATCAGAATAAGCTCCCCATTCTGAAAGAGATACTGGTAGTTGGCTGTGGTGGAGTAGTGAAGTTTCTGATTGGTTGGATCAGCAAGCTGGTGTGACTCTCTGTTGGTTTAGAAAAATGCTGAGGGCGGGGAAGAGATTTCGAGGGAAGATGCCTATAAATTAACACACAAGGGAGGGAGGGGGCATTCCAGGCAGAAGAGGAGAAACCCTTCTCACCTCTCTGCTCTAAGTCGTATCGACTGCCTCCATTTCTGTGTGTCTCTGTCGACTGGGCATCTTTTAAACATATCTTCATTGATGGAGGCTCATACCTCTCGTCGACAGCACTTTCCAGCATTTTACATGCAGCTAAATATACTGCTGCTGCGTCGATGGAGGCTCCTCTCCTGTCAATGGCATCTGACAATTTAAGTGAAAATAACTCATTTTCCCTGGGGCCTGTCAGCGACACCACGCATTCCTCAGGGAGCCCTATGGTTTATGCCTTATTGACTGCCCCTCTGCCTACACAGGTGGCTTCTTATAGGTGTCAGGTGGACAGAGATCGGGGCCCTGGTCTTTACCACCCAGGGCAAGACCTGCTCATACTACGTGTCCCATTCACTCTCACCTCCCTTGTTTCCCAACATGCCCACTTCTCGCCCCTTCTTCCCAGGAAAGGGCCTCACCAGTGAAGTCTGACAGTTCTTGAATGCCATGCGGCATTCTCAGCCCCTGAAGAGCTGGATGATGCTACCCGATCTCCTTTCCCTCTTCCGCCTAAAAGATTTCATAGTGACAGGGATACCATGCCACCCTGGTCATCTCCTCTATTCAGAGAGGACTGTTTGTCAGATGACCAAGATTTGCCGCCTGATTTCGACAGTGATCTTGAGGATGAAGAGTTTCAAGATTAGGATCTTCCTAATCCTGAATCCCCTATTTTGAAATCTCTTCCCTGGATGGAGAATCTGCCTCTCCTTCAGCTGCCTCACCCCAGACGACCCGATCTTTAGTGAGAGGATGGCTCAAATCCAGAAGGTCATGGGATTATCTACTACTGAACATGACAAACAATGTAAGGATATGGCAGAGAATATCTTGAATTACCTGAGGAGCCTTAGTGGTCCCCCATACCAATTTACCAGAATGCCATGCTGGCTGCTTGGCATCAGCCTTCAGCTATTACAGCTGTTCCCCACAAAGCAGATCGTCTATCAGACTCCTCTGGACTACCCTTTCTGTCTAGTATTCTGGAGATAGAGTCTGTGGTCATTACTGCCGCTCATGACTGTACCAAAAACCTAAGCACATGAGCTCCTTACACCCCGATAAGGAATCGAAGAATTGACTATCTGGGGAAAAAAGGTATTTTCCTCGGGTGCTATGAATATCAGAATCCTGAATTATATGGGTCATATGATTAAATATCAGTGTACCCTTGGCTCCTCTGCCATTGAGCTTATCAATAAACTCCCTCACAAGACAGGGATAAATTATTGGCTACAGTGACAACTCATAATTCTATCTCCGTCACCTTCTCAGGTTGGGATATGATACCGTAGATACCTCAGCCGACTGTCAGCCATTGGTATCACTCTGTGTCGCCATGCCTGGCTTGCGTTTCAGGCTTTGCACCTGATATACAACATAAAGTAGCTAATATGCCCCTTTAACAGTTCTGAGCTGTTTTGGACCAGGTACTCAAACTTTACTGGATGACTTGCAGGCATCAAGCAGAACCCTCCATACGGTCCATGGCATGTATCATACTCCAGCTACAACCTACTGCATCAACACTCCTTTTATTCCAAAGAGGTGGAAGATACAGAGGTAATAATAAAGGTGGCTTCAGAGGTGGTGCTCAATCCACCAGAGGCAATGCCTCTGCCTTCTCCTGCCCTTCAGGTGGAGCTGCGCAGCCTGCTTCCCAGTGACCCACAAGGGCTTTCCCCGCCTCCTCGACCAGGCCTCTAAGGCTGTGGGAGGTAATTTGCCCTTCATCTGGAGGCCTGGCAGATAATCACTTCTGACAATTGGGTACTTCAGATTATACAGAAGGTCATACTTTGGAGTTTCTCTCCACTCCACGCCCTTGCCCTCCACAGCAGATTCATTGTCCTCCAGATCATATACCCATCTTACAGGAGGAATTGACGACCTTTTGACCAAACAGGCCATTGTACCGTGCCCTTCTGGAACATCAAGCGGGATTTACTCCCACTTCCTTCTGGTGCCCAAACGAACAGGAGACATCAGATCAATACTGGATCTCAGACACCTGAATCTTTACATTCAGTACAAATGTTTCCACATGATCACCCTACCTGCCATCATGCTGATCCTGAAACAGGGCGATTGGCTGCGCTATGACATGAAGGATGCCTCACCTTCATATTCCCATCCACTCTGCCCACCACAGATTTTCACACTTCCACCTACTGGATCAAAATGACCAGTTTCCAGCACATTCTTTCGGCCTCTCATCAGCCCCCAGAATGTTCACCAAGTGCTTAGTGGTGGTAGCAGCAGCCTCCACGAAGAGAAGGCACTTCATCTTTTCATATCTAGATGAATGACTAATAAAGCAGACTCCAAAGTAGCTGTGCTTGCCTCTCTAGATGCTAGCAAACTGTTTGCAGTTCTGGGACTCACTGTCAATTGGCCAAAGTCCAGTCCAAATCAGACAGTCACTCCAATACATTGGAGCTGTTCTAGATAAAGTTACTGCCGGGGCTTCCTGCCTGCCCGGCAGGACACGCTATAGCTCTGGCATTACATATACAGACTCAGAAAATAGTCACAGCCAGACAGATGCTGTGCCTTCTGGGTCACATGTCCACTGCCATCCCTGTGGAGCATTCACCTGTCTCCATGAGACCTGTCCAGTGGACCCTCCAGAACTAATGGTCCCAAAAACTAAGGACAGTTCAAGACAAAATCGGGGTCACTCTTTTAAAGTCTACCCTGAAATGGTGGACAATCAGAATCAATCTGAATCAAAGAATGCCTTTCCAGTCCCCACCTCCCATGCAAACGTTGACCATGGATGCTTCCCTGCAGGGTTGGGGAGCGCACTTTGGTCCTTATCAGACCCAAGGCCAATGGCCCGCTTCTCCCCATGTGTCTCTTAGAGATGAGTGTGGTCCGTCTAGCCCTCCAGGCTATCTGGCCCTACCTCGAGCCAGGATCGTTACTGATCCAGTCAGACCACACTGCAGTAGTGTTTTCCCTCAATAACAAGCAAGGGCAAAGTCTCGTATCCTGTGCAGAAGACCTTTGCAGTTTGGCAAGAAGCCATGTGGCAACAGTTGGCGCAACAGCTGTCCACCTACTGGGGCATTGCAACCAGTTAGCCAACCGCAAATTCCGCCAGTCCACAACTCATGAATGGACACTTGACGAGCAAGTGCTCCAAGAAATCTTCAACTTATGGGGCACTCCACAGATGGATCTGTTTGCCTCCCCAGAGAATTACCATCTTCCCAGGTATCTTTCCATTATCCTGAACAGAAAGAGACACTCTGTAGATGCCCTGTCCCAACCCTGGACAGGTCTCTCTCTATATGCTTCCCCTGTCCCTCTCCTGCAATGGACTCTACTGAAACTACAGTTGGAGCCGGCCACAATGATTTTATAGCCCCACTTGGCCTCGCCAGGCGTGATTTCCCTATAACTGTCAGTACAGGACCCCGTCCGTTGCCAGTCAGACCAGACCTCATGACTCAGTGTCACGGGTTCTCCTACACCCCAACCTGAAGGCTCTACACCTTCATGCTTGGCTCCTGAGGATGCTTTCTTAACTGACATAAATATCCTCTCCTGTTGCCAGTATTCTCTTGGCCTCCCATAAGCCAGCAACAAGAGCAACATACAATTCCAAATGGAAACACTCTTCCATATGGTCAGCCTCGATCTTTGGACACTTACTCTTGTCCATTGATGAAGGTTCTGGACTACCTGGCCTCATTCTGAGCCGGTTTGTTATTCTTCCATCAAAGTCCACTTGGCCACCATCTTGGCTTTCCATGAGCCTCTGGATGGTAGGTTACTGTACCAACATCATCTAGCTAAGATGTTTTGGAAGGATTGTTACATATTAAACTTCCTATTAGAAGACCCACTCCTCCATGGGATCTCAATTTTGAGAGAAAATTGACCCTTGAGCCTTTGAGCCAGCAGCCACTTGTGAACTCTGTTTTCTTTCATGGAAAACCCTATTTCTGAGTGGCTATCACTTCCCAGCTCACAGTTTCCGAGCTCCACGCCCTCGTAGGGAACCTTACTTGATTTTCCACAAAAACAGGGTGGTCCTTCGTACTAACCCTTCCTTCCTAAAGTAGTTTCGAACATACTTTAAATCAGTCCTTGGAGCTTCTGGTCTACTATCCAGACTACTCCAATCAGGGTGAACATCTCCTACATACTTTAGATGTCCACCGTATACTATGCTACTATACTAATCGGACACAGTCGATTAGAAAGACGTCTCAACTGTTTGTCTCTTTTGCCCCAAGTCGTGAGGGCCTCCTGGTTGTGACACGTACTCTTTCATCCTGGTTGGGCGATTGTATTTCATTTTGTTACAAAATACAACAAGCCTTTAACTGGCCCTGTCCAAACCCACTCCACTAAAGCTATGGACACCACTGCGCTTGCTTTTAAAGGAGCCTCCATTTCAGATATCTGCAATGCAGCTACCTGGTTCATGATCCATACATTCACAAGGCACTGCAATCTGGATATTGCCTCATGACGTAGGACTGCCTTTGGCTGTGCAGTCCTACAAGATCTCTTATAACTCTCCTCCTATCTGGACATTACTGCTTGGAGTCATCCCAAAAGTCACCTACTGCAAGAGACCACTCTGTGGAAGATAGTACAGTTACATAAAACTTACCATAACAGTTGATCTTTGAGGTGTCTCTTGCAGTAGTTTGTTCCCACCCTGCATCCCCTCCTTCTCTAAGAGAGCAAGTTCTGGTCCAGTGACTAGGGTTGGGACTCTTTAGTACCTTGGCTCCCCTCGGTCCTTGTTTTGCGAGCTGAATCTGGCGGGGAACTGAGGATACCAGGGACCCCACACTATATAGGAAACAGGAAGCTGATGTGATGTGTGTGTGGTCCCTGCTGAAAACCGCTAGAAGAGCTGCTGCACCACAGTGACCTCTGCTGGATACCCAAAAGTATTACCTACTGCAAGAGACACTCCTCAAGGATCTACTTTATGGTATGTTTTACGTAACTGTTCTTTCTTGAAGTGGTACCTCGTGTTGATCCACACGGACCGCCCTGACCTCCCAGGCTGTGGTGCACAACACTGCTTCCAGTAGCAAGATCTGGCATTGTGGAGAGCCGAGGGCGGGTGGGTGGAGGAGCCAGCTTGAAGGCGTTACTGGCAAGTCTTAAAGGGAAAGACAAGTGCCAGAATGTGGATGAACATCATATACCACACCTAGAACTACTGTTACAGGTGAGTAAGCTGTTCTTCTAAGAGTGGTTTCAAACAACATGAAGTCTTGCTGTATTCTGACAATTGCAGTTAGGTCCTGCCTTCAACTGCCCTGGAGAACATAGGTTAACTTTTCTATGCATGGCATAGAATGTTCATCTCGAGCTCGATTGAAGCCTCTGCCTGTTATTATTCAAACTGCAACCGTCATTCTTCTCACCTCGCTGAACAGTCGCTCGGAGATTTCTCCTGCTGCTTGGTTCAAAGTCGGTTGAAGTATCGGTTTTGGTCTGTTTTCTTCAATTGTTGTTACCGCATAGTCTGTTCAAGTCTCTGTCTGTGGTACCATGAGTACTAGATAGGTTTTGTTCTGTTTTCTGTGGAACTTGTAAACTCTGGATCGGTTCGGCTGAACCGATCATTTTGAGTAAAATTTGTACTTTACTTTAGTGTGTGGTTACTGGTCCATATCGGTTCAAAAAAAAGAAAAGGGTTTTAATACGGCTTTTCCAAGACCCATGACACGGTCAGGAACCGATAGGGGAGTCTTGCCTGTCGGATTGTCAAAAAAAGGGTAAGTTTGGTTAGGTTGGCCATGTCTGAGAAACCCAAGAAAAAACCGGGCCCACTGGGTTTCAACACTGCAGTGTGTGTGGGAGGTCTTTGCTAAGGCTGATCCCACACCACCTTTGTTTATTGTCTGGGGTTTGACCACCTCGATTCAGACTGCCAAATTTGCAAAAATTTTCCCAAATCTACCCTGGAAAGAGATTAGGTAGACTGAGGAAAGGGAGGCCGATAAGTCCGCTGACCCAGATGGCCAGCCTGGTTCGGTTCCGACCCAACCAGAAGGAGTGCCCTCTGACCAGGCGATACTTCTTGGGCAAAGGAGAGCCGATTCTGAGGAATCAGTTCTGACAAAAAGAAAAAAATGACAAGTCGACGGTTCTGATCCAGAATCTCATACTCCGACCGCACGATGAAATAGCCAAAGCGATTTAGGATTATGGAATCGCTTGATTGGTTCCAACTGAGCTGGCACCATCTGGCAGGGCTCGGTTGGTCGGTTCCCCAGTTCCGGATTATACCTTGGAAGAATTTTATGAACCGGAGTTTGAGGAGGAGGGAGGGTATGAGGATGATTATGGTGATGGTGAAAGTCTGGATGTGCCTATTGACCTGGACATCTCCCCAAACAGACCTTCAGGTGTTTCTCCTCTAGGCTTTCTGAGTCCCTTCACACTACATGTTCAACAGAAAGGTGGCTGATACCCTCCAGCTTCCTGTGGAGGAAGCAGTAGAGGATCAGGAAGAGCCTGATTATGTTGAGATGATGGACATCCCAGAGTCCAGGAGACTGTCTATTCCCTCCACAAATCTTTTGGGAAGCGGAGACAAAAGATTCTTAAGTTTCCCAATTCTATACCTCCTGTGGACAGAATAATGGACAAGAGGTTTACTCTTTCAGGCTCGAATCACGGAGTTCCTTTTCAGCAATGCAGCCATGTTGGGGTTGTACAGGCTGCTGCCTGTGATAAGGCAAACATTCCCTTGGCATCACACCCACAGACAAGGACTCCAGGAAGATTGATGCCATGGCAAAGAAGCAGTACATGGCAGCATCTTTGGGACTCAGGCAGGCTAATTATATGGCCTGTGCAGCCATGTACCAGAAGTCCAGGTGGGACACTGTACTGGCACTGGCTAAACAGGCTCCTACCCAGCTTG
The DNA here is from genome assembly GCA_016271365.2 of Neoceratodus forsteri. Lineage (NCBI taxonomy): Eukaryota > Metazoa > Chordata > Ceratodontiformes > Ceratodontidae > Neoceratodus > Neoceratodus forsteri. The sequence goes on along the minus strand of CM028129.1, from coordinate 1,008,847,781 downwards.
CCAAGGAGCTGGAGCAGGTAGCTGCAGATGGGATTGAGGCATCGAAAGTTCAGTTTCATGCTGCTGTAGACTCCAATGATGTATCATCAAGAGTCATGGCTACATCTGTAGCTCTTGGAGAATGACTTGGCTCAGATGTACTAGCCTCTCACAGGATACCAGGCGAGAGGCCATGGATTTTCCTGTGGTGGGTAATTCTCTGTTTGGGAGACAGACAGAATTACATGAAAAAATGGGTGAATACAGGACCACTTACAGGAGTGCTCAGGCCAAAGAAGGGCAAGCAACTCCTCAAAGGCAGCAGTCCAGGGCGGGGCAGGCTCTTCCAAAGGCCTTTTACCAAGCACAGGCCTCTTCTTCTTTTCAAGAGGGGGTTCTTTAGAGGAGGCAGAAGGGATGAGCAGGCCTGCATCCACCCCTCAGCCTAAAGCCCTACCAAGCAGACACCGTGATGGGTCTGCCGGGTCCATTCTCCTATACCAGTAGGGGCAGGCTGGCTTACTTTGTCCAGGACTGGATGTCTCTTACATCAGACAAGTGGGTCCTGGAAGTAGTATGCAGGGACTGGTTCTCAGCTTCAAAAAATTTCCCAAGATGAGAGCCAGATCTTTTCCACCTGCAAATCTCTGAGACCCTTGCCCTAGAGGCAGAGGTTTCTTCTTTTCTAGCTCTCAGAGCTATAGAGAGTTCCACCTACACTGGGGCAAAGTTTGTACTCCAGGTACTTCCTAACCCCAAAAAGACAGGAGAGTGGCGACCATCCTGGACCTAAGATATCTGAACAAACATCTTCTAAAGCCAAAGTTCAAAATGGTAACTCTGGAATTATCCTTCCCTCTCTAAGGCCAGGGACTGGCTAGCCTCCCTGGACCTCAAAGATGCCTACTTTCACATTCCCTCAGGTGCTCCACAGAAAGTACCTCAGGTTCAAGTTGCCGTCAGGCCACTATCAGTTCAGAGCAATGCCCTTTGATCTAGCACGTCGGCCCCAAGGTCTTCACAAAGTGCCTGGCAGTAGTTGTTGCCTTCATAAGAAAACAAAGATTTCCATTTTCCCATACTTGACGACTGGCTCATAGTAGGTCAGTCTCCAGACCAAGTCAAGTCAGACCTGCAAGTGACCCAGCAAGTGCTCACTTCTTTAGGATTTCTTCTCAACCTACCAAAGTCAGTTCTCAGACAGTGCAGCTCCTCACCTTCATAGGTGCAGAACTGGATCGATAAAGGCAAGAGCCTTCCTTCCCTGGAAATGGCAAGGACCCTCATGGAACTGGCCTCTTCATTCAGCCTTCAGGTGTCTCGACCAGCAAGGCATTTCCTTCAGCTACTGGGCCACATGGTAGCTTCCACAGCAGTGGTCCAGGGTGCAAGATTCGAATGAAGGACATACAGTTCCACTTAAGAGCTTTGGTCCCAAAGAAAGGATTCCCTTACCAAACTAATTCCAGTGACTCGAACCCTGATCCAAGCCTTGTAGTGGTGGCAGGATCAGGACAATTTGAGCAAGGGGTTCCATTTATCGCTCACTCTCATTCAGTGGTCCTCACCACAGATGCTTCCCTGCTGGGCTGGGGAGCCCATTTGGGGAACTTACCACCCAGGGACTGTGGTCGCCTCAGGAATCTCTGCTTCACATCAGTCTCTTGGAACTCAGAGCAGTGTTTCTGGCACTACAAGCTTTTTCCAAATCTGTACAGAACAAGGTGGTTCAGGTCAGAACAGACAAGATCACCACCATGTGGTACATCAACAAGCAAGGAGGCACTCGGTCTATGGCGTTGTGCACTGAAGCAATGAAGTTGTGGTCCCTGGCCTATTCCTGCAAACCTCTCTGATAGCAGTTCACTTCACAGGGAAGGACAATGTCCTAGCAGATGCACTGAGCAGAATATCCCAGGGCCATCACGAATAGGCCTATATCCTGGTGTTGGAAGTGATTTTCTCGGTGGGGCACTCCAGAGATGGATCTTTTGCAGCCTCAGACAATCACCAACTTCCTCTCTTTTGTTGCAGACCCCCAGTCTTGGGCTCAGTCCCCTGGATGCTCTGATTCTGAACTGGGAGGAAATTTCTGTATGCTTTTCCCCACTTACCTCTCCTGTTCAGAGTGTTAGTCAAGATAAGGTCACAACCAAGTGATTCTGATTGCTCCAGACTGGGCCAGGCAGCCATGGTATCCCTTGTTGCTGTCCCTTGCAGTCCATCTTACCCTGTCTCTTCCAGGAATTACAATCTGTTAGCATCCTCTCAGGGAGGATTTGGTACCGAATCTTCAGTCTCTCAATCTCAAGGCTTGGCTCTTGAAGAATTAGTTTGCAGATCTGCATCTTTCCCAAGGGTTCTGGATATCCTTAAGGCTTCTCAAAGCCTTCCACCAGAAAGACTTACAACTCCAAATGGAAAAGATTCATCATTTGGTGTTCTAAGAAGAATATTTCTCAGACTCTGCTGAATTGCATACAGTTCTGGATTATATGGTCCATCTTAATGGCCTAGGTCTCAGACCAGCTACCCTTAAGGTACATTTGGCAGCTGTTTCTGCTTTCCTGTCTGTAGGCAAGTCTTCCTCTGTCATCCCATCCTGTAAGTTTTTCAAGGATTGCTTCACACCAACCCCCTTTTAGGGATCTTGGGACCTTAATGTTTGCATTGCTCAGCTTATGGAACCTCCTTTGAGCCTTTGTCCTCAGCAGAGCTTAAGAACTTGACTTTGGAAAACTGTGTTTTTGGTAGCCATTACTTCTGCCAGGAGTATCAGTGAATTGCAAGCCCTGTCAGTGGAATCTGATTTCACCTCTTTTCACAAAGATAAAGTGGTCCTTAGAACTAACAAAGTTCTTGCCTAAAGTGGTTTCAGATTTCCACCTCTGCCAGTCTATATCTCTCCCTGTTTTCTTCTCTGATCATTCTCCCTCGGGAGAGGGAGGCTACACAGTTTGGATGTAAAAGAGCCTTAGCTATTACATAGAGCGTACCAAGGGTCACAGGTTTGTATCCTCCAGTTGTTCCTCACTTATGGAGAGAGTTGGTAAGGGCAAACCTGCCATTAAGAGATCTGTTGCCAGGTGGATTGTTTCTTGTATACAATTCTGCTATGAAAAACTGGTAGAACTCCACCCTCAGGCCTGAGGGTCATTCCACAAGGGTACAGCTGCTGCCAGGGATATTCCTCTTAGAAATTTGTCACAGCCACTTGGAAACAGTCCATACTTTCACCAAGCATTACTCTCTGGATATCCAGGCTAGGAGTGATGTTCGGTTTAGCACAGCAGTGCTGAGAGCCTGTTTCCAAAGTAGGTTCTGTCCCTCCTCCATGGAGGTACTGCTTGGTAGTCTGCAGTGTCAGAATACAGCAAGACTTCATGTTGTTTGAAGAAAAAATTACTCACCTTAGTAATTATGTTTCTTCTAGTGGAGTCTTGCTGTATTCTGACCTCCCCTCCTCTCAGAACCTAGTTTTTGGGATGTGGGTGGGCAGGAGCAGTGTTGGCACCTAGGGTGCCCTTTTACACCCTCTTTTCCTTTGGGTGAATGTTGTTTATTGATGTGTTTTTGTTTTGGGTTTCTGACTTGAGTCTTCCTTTGAGAACCAAAACAATATATTTTTGCCAGTTGACTAGTTAAAATTTTAGTTTCCACACAGAACACCTAGTGAGTTTTTGCTCGTAAAGATCTGTTGGTTGCAGTTCGAATAACAGGCAGAGTCTTCATCCGAGCTCGAGATGAACATTCTATGCCATGCATAGAAAAGTAAACCCTATATTCTCTAGGGCAGTTGAAAGGCAGGACCTAACTGCAATTGTCAGAATACAGCAAGACTCACTAGAAGAAACAATTACTAAGGTGAGTAATTTTTTCATACAGTTCGTATCCACACCACCTACCTGGCCTCTCCTGGCAAGTGGCACTTGGACTCCTGCTTCTCGTGTGCGTAGCATCTGGCGTGTGGCTGAGCTAGAGGATGTACTGCCTAGGTGGTGGGAGGAGCTTAGTTTAAAGATGTTCCCAATGAATTAGCACTTCCAGTGGAACTGCCAGTGTGTTGATGCTAACCATATACCACTCCTAAAACCACAGTTACACATGAGTAACCAAATTTTTGTGCCAAAACTGATGCCTAAATGAAAATGTTGATGGACAAAAAGAAACTTTTAAAATGTAACCAAATGCAGGGTTGATTTCAGATATTTATGTGGACACAGACCCACTGGATATAAAAAGTAAGGGTCACATGGAGGAAAAAAAAGGTTATATTTTTTTGGCGAGCCCAGATTCATAAAACAGCTGTTTAAAACCTATATAACAGTGAGTAGGTAGTCCTCAAAGCAGAAGAAAAGATGGGGCAAACTTAAAAACTGTGTGCCAATTGTCCCAATCCCCACCCAGAAATTAACCCTGAATGGTCCTATAGAATGGGAGGCATGGAAGGGCTTTCTGTAGCAGATCCTATGTGCATTATGAGTACCCTCTTCAGAGGGACATGGGCAAAGCAGAAATCTTCCTCAGCTCCTCCAGCACAGGAAAAGCTGAGCACATGACTATTTGCCCATTATCACAATAAATCCATTGCCAGTAGGAGGCCATCTGTCTTATTACCTCGAGAGCCAAATGGGTCCTGGAGGTAGGACCGGCTTAGCCTTCCAGTTAATAAAATTTTCAAAGTTAAGCAAATCAAAGCCTTTTGAGCTCAGTGTTAAGAGCACAAATCCTACTGGAGCTGGAGTAAAGTTACTTCAGCTGAATGCAATGGAAAATGTCCTGTTTTGCAGTGGGGATAATGGGAAATGACTGCCTATTGTGGACCTGAGGCTCCTGAACAGGCACATGAAAAATAAATTGTGGGAGGATGGTGTGGTACCCGAGGACTGGAGGAAGGCAGATCGCGAGTCCCCTTCACAAAAGTGGGACCAAGACAGAGGCAGGAAACTACAGACCTGTCAGTTTGACCTCTGTGGTAGGGGAAAGTGATGGAGTCACTTCTAGGAAAGAATTGTTGAGTACCTTGAGGCCAGTGGGGCACAGGACCCAAGGCAGCATGGTTCTGGCCGGAAGGTCATGTCAGACAAATCTAATTGATTTCTTTGACTGGGTGACCAAAGTAGTAGACCAGGGAGGGTCTGTGGACATGGCCTACCTAGACTTTAGCAAGGCATTTGACACAGTCCCACACAAAAGATTAATAGTCAGATTAACCAGCCTGGAGTGGGTCCCAGGGTGGTAGCCTAAGTAAAACATTGGCTGGACAACAGAACACAAAAGGTAATTGTAAATGGAGTCACTCTGAGAGAAGAGGGGTTACTTGTGGGGTACCCATGGGGAGGTTCAGTACTGGGTCCAGTCCTTTTTATGTATCTTATAAGTGTCATTGCAGAGGGACTGGAAGGAAAAGTATGCCTCTTGCAGATGACAACAAAGATCTGCAACAGTGTTGATACACAGGAGGTGTGGAAAGGATGAGAAGGACTTGGCAAGTTGGAGAATGGGCAGAAGTATGGCAGCTAGGATTCAATGCAAAGAAGTGCAAAATAATGCACCTGGGAAATAAGAACCAGGGGAAGATTACACAATGGGGAGGTAGTAACAACAATAAAAAGGAAAGGGACCTGGGGTAATCATATCAGATGACCTTAAGGTTAGCAAGCAATAATGAGAAGACAGTAGGGAGGGCTGGGGGTATACTGGGATGCATAGGGAGAGGCATCACCAGCAGAAAGCAGGAAGTTGTTATCCCTCTGTACAGACAGTTGGTGAGACCCATCTGGAGTACTGCGTCCAGTTCTGGAGACCCTATCTCTGCAAGGACATAGGATAGAGGCAGTCAGATGAGGGCAACTAAAATGGTGCAGGGTCTGCAAGAGAAGCCGTATGAGGAGAGACTAAAGGAGCTTAATATGTATACCGTTGAGGGAAAGAAGGGGGGGACATGATAGAAACTTTTAAGTACCTCAGTGGAATCAACAAAGTCCAAGAGGTAGCATCTTTCAGAAAAAGGCGTGCAAGAACAAGGGACACAATTTAAAGATGGCGGGGGCTGTTCCGGGGCAATGTGAGGAAGTATTTTTCACAGAGGGTAGTGGATGCATGGAACAGCCTTCCTGAAGAGGTTGTGGGGTCTAAAACTGTGGGAGAATTCAAGAATGCATGGGATAGACATAAGGCAATTCTTGTGGGGTAGGAAGAGAAATAGGCTGTTGGTTAACTGGATCTGCGGCCTATCCTGTAGGTAGAAATGGGCAGACTAGGTAGGCCAAGCGGTCCTTATCTGCCATCCAAAGTCTGTTTCTATGTTTAAGTGCAGAATGGTAACATTGCAGATAGTGACTCCATCCCTATAAAGGAAGTTGTCTGGGGTCATTGAACTTCAAGGATCGTAGTTTTCTGACCTACTTTTATGTATAATAGTTGTTGGAGGGATTATCACAGATTTATCAACACTTATGGTACTTTTTAGACCTCAATAAAATGCTATATGGACATTTATACTAATCCTTTATATACAGTACATCAATTATATTTGTTCACCCTCTCTGATGTCTCTCGTTTTTCTTATTTTATCTTTTTCCTTTCCTTTCCTATTACCTTTCTACTTATTCTTGATGTTGTTACTTTCCTTTAACACAACCTTATTACATTCTCCTCTATTATAATGATATACTGAATTATTACTAGTAGCACATTATTTACTAACTACGATGCTTCTACAGGTATTGCTAAATGTTCCAGAACTCTCTAGACTATGCACCCAATTTATAAATCTGTTAAGCTTATTACTGTTTTCAATGTGACTAATGCAGTTTCACGTGGAGATGTAGTCTTATGTCTGGATCGTTATTTTTCTTTCTTGTTATTATAAACTTCAGTAAAAAGATTATGTGAAAAAAAGGATCGTAGTTTATTTAGTTTTTGTTAACCAGGTAGGATGCACTAGACAAATATTTGCCTATTTTTATGCATTGCCTGGGAGAGTACAACCAGTAAAACCAATACAATGTATGACAATGACCACTTTGGATAAAGTACTACAACAAGGTAAAGCACAAAGTGCAATCATGTGTAAATTCAGCAGTAGCATATGAACAGTATGAGAAGTGGAAGGGTATAATTCACAATAGGCAAAATAGACATAGTTGAAAGACTTGAAGTGGGTGTAAACTGCCATCTGCTGAAGGTATTAACAGTACTGGGTTCTGAAGGTACTGATAACTGGACAGAGTCTGAAGTTAGCAGGTATGGTGTTTCATAGTTTGGGGCTGAGACTGAGAAAGCCAACTCACCTAATTTGGTCTTGTTCCTAGGTATTACTAGGGAGTCCAGATCAGATGATCTAAGTGGATAGGCTTTAGAGTAGGGCAGAGGTGGCAGCATGGAGGAATCTGATTATAAAAGAAACTGTGAATGATACCACCCAGGGCAGGACTAGTTCTGCTACTCTCCATTAGAGCCAGAAAGATGTTTTTAAATGGTGATTTTTTTTTTTTAAACTGTTTGCACTATTGAAGCCATTGGAAATAATTACCATTTACATGTGGCAGAGAAATATACATTTTGGGAAACATATTGGTGCAAAAAATAAAAAGCCAAGAGCTAACCCAGCACAGAGAGATGGGTTGGGTGGTTGAGGAGTCTGACCAATTTAGAGTACAGAGTACAATGATGGTGAAGTCTGTTACTACAAGGGCAAAGTGACCAACGTTATATGCCACATCCCATTTATGTAGCACAGATCTCGATGCTTCAAAAGATCAGTAAACCATAGAGAGTTTAGGAGCAGGACATTCTGGGTTGTGGTGATCCAGGCACTGGGAGAGAGTTACAGCTAGCTCTGCAGGCTAGTTCAAGTCTGTCATTAACAGTCTTACAGATTGACGTCACGTGGAGTGAAAATTGAGAGGGGTCAGGTGTAACACCCAGGTAGTTAAGACTGGACAGTGACCGAGGGAATACCATTTTGCAGACCACCGTGAGAGAGATTGTTTCATATGGAGGGCTGATCCAAATAAGATGGCCTGGGATTTGGTAGCATTCATTATGAGCCTGTTATCATTGAACCATTGTTGGACAGACTGTAGTTTAGACGATAATTTGCTATTGATCACATCCATGTTCTGGGCACTTTTGGAGAACATCAGGTCATCAGTGTACAAAATAGAGATACTATTTGAAATGGAGTGGTGAACAGAATTTGTGGAGTGTGAAGCAGGGGTCCAAGTACAGAGCCTTGGGGTATGCCAGTTGTGATGGGGTGGGATCAGAGAGGAGAAACCAAACCTGACTTGTTGAAGCCTGTCGGACAAGTAATTTTCAACCAGGGCAGTGTCAGATATTCCCAGATATGTTAATTTATTACAGAATAAGGTGAGATAGATGAAAATGGTGCCAGTAAGCTCCCTATCAAATGCATTAGAAGTGCTGTTTATAAGAGTGAGCAGAGCCAGGTGGTACTATGATTCCAGCGGAAGCCATGTTGAGCAGGGAGAGGAGAACATGGTTGGAAAGTTATTCAGAGTTTGGTGGCAACAGTTTTTTCCAAGACTTTGCTAAGAGTTGTTAGGAGGGCAAATAGTTCTGTATTCACTGACATTTTATTACCTTTTTGAACACAGACACTATATGGGACATTTTCCAGAGGTTGTGGACAATGCCAGAGGAGAGGGATAAGGTTATGATTTTAGCAGTAGGGAGACCAATACATAAGCAGCAGATTTGAGGAGGCAAGGCTCAGTGCCATTGGAGCCAGCTGATTTACGTCTGGGATCTGCCTTGGGAGCTTACATTACACATGTCATAGAGACTCTGACTCCTTTTAAAATATAATTGGGGGACATTGTCCAGGAGTAAGGAAGATATCTAGTTAGGCGAGAGACAGGAATAGTTCCTGTATAAGGTGAGAGATCAGTAAAAATTTATTGAATGCATTTGAGATAGTGGAGGGTCTGTTACAGTTTTCTTCCTCAATCTCGATGTCATGGGGGTACCATCCTAACAGAGTTTTCTTAATGCAGTTCCCAAAAGGTCAAGGGTTGCCAACAGCGGTTTCAAACTGGGTTTTACAGCAGCTACTTTGTTCCATTGGATGGCCTGTTTACATTGCTTTCTGAACTTTCTATAACTCACCCAATCGGAGGCTGAACTGGTAGTTTTGTAGGAAGCCGACATTTATCCTTCTGTTTAAGGAGGATAATAGAGGTGGTCCAGCTATTTAGTAGATGGGACCAAGGACCCTCCTGGTGGTAGGGAACATGCTTATCCTGTAGCCTGGTGAAGAATGTGCAAACTGGGAAGCAGCCAGGTTGACATCAGTAATGGTCCACAGTTATGACCAAGTCTTGGAAGGCTACTTGTGTTTGAACTGGATGGGATTTAAGTGCAGTAAGTCTCGGAACTGAACCAGCCTATGGGGGACTTTGGGAGGTTTCGCTTGTCATATGTAGTACATTGAGGAGTGATCACTGTTGGTATGAGGAAGCACCCTGAGCAGACCATTCTTGTTTAGCTTTGATGAGAGAACACAAGAAGGGTGACACTTTACCTGATGTTGGAGATCCTGGTTTGATTGGTGATGATTTGAGTGTGCAGCAATTTAAAGATGCTCAACCAAATTTTTATTACATGTTAACCAGTCAATATTGAAATCCCAAATAGGACAAGTTATTTGCCTTGAGCAAGGAGACGATAGTACTGCTGAGGGATGGAAATGCATAGAGACTAGAGGGTGGTATGTAAATACAGAACAGATGGAGAATTTTAGATCTTACTTGAGAGGGCTCTTGCAGTAGGTAATTACATATAGGACTGGCGTCGGCAGGTGGCAGGACCCCACGGAAAAATTTCTTGCTAGCAGTCCCTGGCGGGACCGCCCGTCAGGTGACGGCGTCAGACGACCTTTGTATAAAGGGGCGGTCCCGGACGCCTGCCTTGCAGTTCTTTTCCCGCCGTCAGCTCGTGTAGCGCCGCGGTGAAGTTCGTGCTCAGCCCTGTTGCTCACGGTGTTTTACTGAAAGTACCAGTATTTTACATTTTATTCGTCAGGTGAGCGTTGGTTTATATCTAGTCCCTTCAAAAAAAATAAATTCGACTCGATGCGGTGCCCAATTGCCTCACAAAGGCGGTCACTCCCTCTGCCTTTTGTTTAGGCCCGATCACACGGTCGACAAGTGCCCACAGTGCCTGCATTTCAACACGGACACCTGCAGATGATGCCAGCAGTCTTTGGAAGCCCATCTCCTAAAAAAATGTCCGCAATGGAGAAGGAGTTGAAGAAGCTTAGGCAGCGTCGATTTCCCAGAAGGACACAAGCCCGGGACAAAGAAGGCACTGGGAGAAGGCCTCACGCTTCGCGACTCCGGCTGGACGCGGCTAAGATAACGTCCTCAGGGGATCGCCCGACGGCAGCCTCAAGGCTTTGGAGGAGCATCGGCCCGCCCGTCGGGGTTCACATTAGGAGCCTGCCGGGTGCAGCCGAGGGCAAAGAGGCTTCTGCCCCCACTACTGCCGCGGGCTTCGCGGCCCTACTGGTTCAGGCGCTTTCCATAAGCGGACATAGGCTGCGTCCGCCCGGGAGAAGGCCGCTAAGGCGTCCGACCCTCCGGGGCTGCGCGGCAGTGTCCCCTCTGGCCGGGCCGCTTCCCACCCTCGGCCGCCTCCGATGGGGACCCCCTAAGTCCAAGCCGGCTTCTCTGGCGTCCGCGGGATTGGCCCCTAAGCCACCGTCGGCTCCTCCGGCGTGCCCGGCATGGAGCCTACGACAGACCCTCCATCGTCTGTCGTTCCAGGTTCCCGCAGCCTTGCTGCCGTCCGGGAGCCAGAGTCCCCTGCCTGACCCGTGGACTTCTCTCTCCGGTCCCCAGGTGATGCTCGGGATGTTTTTCCGCTGTCAGATCCTCCTCCTACAGAACCAGATCAGGCGCGGCCCCGGCGCGGCAGGAGATATTCCTCTCCCAGGCCCTCCACTCCACGGCCTATCACGGTTGATCCGCCTGTGGAGTTCCCTACTGGGCCGTCTGCTTGACAGCTCCTCCGGCACCTGGGTATCCGCCGTCTTATCCGGCGGTTTACCGAGTCCACAGTATCCTGCGCCGCAGTACCTGGCGCCGCTCCACCGACACCGCAGTACCCGAGCCGCAATACCCAGCTCCTGTATTCCCACAGCGGGTTACGGATACTCACCTTACGGATATAATCCGTGCAACTATCCCCTCCTCCTCCACCGCCCCCAGGCGCTGGTGGATCTTCAGGAGACTCTGGCCTCCTGGTGGGCTGAGGCCAAGGCTCAGCTCACCAAGGAAGTTGAGGAGCCTCCTCGGCGGCAGTGCCACCTCTGGCTCCCGTGCGCCCCCAGATGGCACACTCCTCTCCGCCTCCGGTTCCCGAGCTCTCCCTCGGGATCCAGAGAGGCAGGACATCGTCCAGGGATCCCCCTAAGGAACCCGTTCCTCCCCTAGATGAGCTAGGGAGTCTTACTCTGCTTCAAATTCTTCTTCTCTCTCGGACTCCTCGGATTCCTCCGACAGATGCTCCAAGTAAGGCGATGAGCCTCGCTCTCCGTCCAAGCCCTGGCCGAGGACTCCTCGAAGTCTCCTCGGAGGATCCTTCCTTCCACGGAGTTGCTCAGGAAGATCCAGGAAGTCCATCAGTGGCGTTCCTTAGAGCCAGATCCTCAGCAGGTTAAACTACTTGAACATCTGGACTTGCCCTTATTGCTCCTACTCTAGTGCCACCCTGGATCGAGCCTCATGCCCACCTTGTTTCCACCATTTGGAAACAACTGGTGACTTGGCCCCTTCCTCGGAGTCCAACAGGCTATACCAGGCTCGGAGGTGTAGACTTTCTAGACTTACACCCGTGCAGACTCGGTTGTGATTAGCGCTGCTCGCGGCGGTCAGCACACCGAAACATTTAAGCTTTGCTCCCGGATAAGGAATCTCGCTTCTGGATCAGTATGGAAGGAAGATCTATGCTTCTTCCACACTGGGATCAGGCCCAAATTATGTTGCACATATGGGGATTACCAGAAGGCTGTCCTTACCAGGCAGAATCTAAGATTGACTCTTGCCTGACTCCCAAATCAAGCAGGAGTTAGCTGACCTTGTCTGTTCTGCTCGTTTGGCCAGTCGTCACATTCTGAGGGCGACCTACGATGCAGTGGACACACGAGGACAGAGCTCCGCGTTCGCCGTAAGTCTTCCGCGTCACGCTAGGCTCTGTGTGTCAGGTCTTGTCCCGGAGGTGCAGTCAGCAATTCAAGAAGCACCTTTCAGAGGTTCGGTGCTTTTCAGTGGTGATGTCAAGGACATAATCACCGACTTGCAGGAGAAGGGGCGGCCCTCAAATCTGTGGATTCTATGTACCGTCCCCATCCCCCTGAGCGCCATCCTTTTCGCAGACGCAGCCTGCCTCAAGCGAAACTCCAGGAAGGCGGGCCACTAAGTCGTGCCCCTACAGCTGCCAGGCCCCGCCGCCAAAAGCAGCGGGTGCCCCAGCTGCGGCGCTGCCTCACACCCCTGACTCCTTCCTCTCCCATCGCTTCTGGACTCCCGAGGAACCGGTAGGAGGAGATTCTCCCTCCACCTTCTGGGTTGGGAGAGGATAACATCGGATTCATGGGTGCTTCAGATCATAGCAGAGGGCACTCTATAGAGTTTCTGCAGAAACCTCCATGCCACCCCTCTGAACTACTCTTACTCAAGGGACCGTCTTCCTTGGTCAGGAAGAAATATCTGCTCTCCTCGAAGCAGGCCATAGAACCCGTCCCCTCACCTTCACGGGACGGGTTACTATTCCATTTTTCTTGTACCAAAGAAGGCGGAAATCTCGGACCTATTCTCGATCTCAGCTCCTGAACTTCTATGTGAAATACAGAAAGTTCAGGATGCTCTCCTTCAAACCCTCTTGCCTTCTCCGGCCGGGCCAATGGCTTTGTGCACTGGATATGCAGGATGCATACCTGCACATCCCATTCAGTTCCTCGCACAAAAGTACCTCTCAGGTTTGCGTTCAGGGGACCATTACCAATTCGGTGCTCCCTTTTGGTCTTTCCTCGGCTCCCGAGTTTTTCCAAATGCCTGGAGGTGGTAGCGGCCCACCTGCGTGCTTTGGGAGTTTAGGTTTTCCTACCTGGACGACTGGCTCCAGGCGGCCTCGTCCAGGGAGGAACTTCTGCATTTTCTCCCTCACCCAGCTGGTTTTCACTGGTCTGGGTATCACCATCAACCATTCCAAGTCTCATCTGGACTCTTCCCAGAGACTCCAGTTCATCAGGGCAATCCTTGATACGACAGTGTGCAGGGCCTTCCTGCCTTCGGACAGGAGGCCTCCTCCAGTCCCAGATTTCCTTTTTGCAACGAGGAAGGTTCCGGCGAGGTCGGTGCTCCGCCTTCTGGGGCTTATAGTGGGTGCCATCCCGACGGTTCCACATCGCACCTACACATGAGGACCTCTCAGTGGACTCTCCGCTCTCAGTGGGATCAACTTGTAGCGACCTAGATCATCTGGTGCTGATCTCCTCGCCGATGACAAGAGACTTGCAATGGTGGATGGTTCAAGAGAACCTGTTCTGGGGGTCCCCTTCTTTCATCCTCCCCTGCCCAGACTCTGACCACGGACGCATCGGGCGAAGGTTGGGAGCCCATCTGGGTCCTCACGAACCCAGGGTTATGGTCCAGATTGGGTTAGCTCTCCACATCAATGTGCTCTAGCTACGAGCAGTGCTGTATGCTCTCCAGGCCCTTCACCAATACATCCTTCCCGGTCACCTAGCTGTCCAAACAGACATGTGCGTGGTGTGTACATCAACAAGCAGGAGGGACTCTGTCCTACCGCTGTGCAGGAAGCGATGAGGGTTTAGGAGTGGGCACGCTTCACAACCTTCACCTCCATGGCGATCCATGTTCCGGGAGTTGACAATGTCTTGGTAGACAAGCTAAGTCGTTGTTCGCTCTGCCACACGAAGGGAACTGGACCAAAAGTTCTAAAAGCATCTTCTAGATTTGGGACTCCACAGATAGACCTGTTCGCCTCCTCCCAAACCAAAGCTTCCAACCTTTGCTCGCTCGCTCCAGAGCGAGGCGCTCTGAGCGATGCTCTATCTCTAAGCTGGAAGGACAGATTAGGTCTATGCTTTTCCCCCAATTCCTCTGGTCCCTCGTGTGCTGCAGAAACTTGCATTGGAAGGAGCGAGAATGGTTCTGATCGCTCCTTTCTGGTCCAGGCAAATCTGGTGTTCTCTTCTACAACAATACTCAGAGGTTCCTCCTCTTCCTCTTCCTTTATCTCGAGGATTGCTGACCCTGGATCAGGGACCCTGGTCCATCCGGGACTCAAGTCTCCAACTTCATGCATGGCTCTTGCAGACCTAGCCCAATCCCGTTTTGCGTCTCTCCTAAGGTGGCCGAGATTCTGGTGGAGCTAGAAAACCCTCCATTTAGGCTGCCTCCAGGAACATGGAGCCTCCTGTCCTGTCGCCGTTCTGCTTGATTATTTGCGTCATCTTTTCGACCTGGGTCTCAGTCACTCCTCTTTGAAGGTTCACATGGCTGCTATTTCAGCCTACCATGTTCCCTTCGCTGATGAAGCATTTGTCCAATTGGAGGTATCCAAGACCTTTCTCAGAGGGGTCCTTCATCTCAGGCCCCTGTTCGGACTCCGGCTCCCTTGGGACTTGAACTTTGTCCTTGAGAAACTTACCTTCCTCCTTTTGAGCCTGCGGCTTCCATGAACTTGAAGTTCTTATCATGGAAGACAGCTCTTTTGGTGGCTATTACTTCTGCTTGCAGAATTTCCGAGCTCCAGCCCTTACGTGAAAAATCCCTTATCTGATTTTTCACAAAGAATCGAGTAGCTCTTCGCATTTAATCCTAAGTTTATCCCGAAAGTGGTAGCGGAGTCTACCTTAAATCAATCTATTGAGTTACCTGCCTTTTCACGCAGTACTCCAACCAAGGAGAATACTTGCTCCATACCATGGATGTCCACAGGATTCTGAGATACTACACCGATAGAGCGAAGGATCTCAGAAAGACTCATCAGTTGTTCGTCTCTTTTGCTCACAAAGGGAAGGTAATGCTGTCTCAAGCAATGCCTATCAAAGTGGATTGGCTCATTGCATCACTTTCTGTTATGACAAGTACAACAACAGACCCTACCGGGTCAAGTCAGAGGTCACTCCACTCGTGGAGTAGCAGCCTCTCTTGACTTGTTTCAAGAATGTGTCTGCGGCAGACATCTGTGCTGCCGCCACTTGGACTTCCGTCCATACCTTTACGAAACATTACAGTTTGGATATTGCCTCTACCGAGAGCAGGCTTGGTTAGCTGTCTTGCAAGGCCTCCTATCTTGAGGTTTGCAAGGTTGTTTGCTACTTCTTGGAGTAGTTCCTCCTCCCGATGCCTTTCATTTGTTCCAGACTGCTTGGGATTCTGTCCTATATGTAATTCTACTGCAAGAGCCCTCTCAAAGTAAGATAGTACAGTTACATAAGAACTTACTGTAACAGTAGGTCTTGAGAGAGGTCTTGCAGGTAATACCTTCCGCTCTCCATCCCTAGACTTTTCAGCTCCTTTTCCATTGAGGAAATATCTGCTTCTCTCGTCCGGGCCTTCTGGGCCTGTGGCGAAGAACTGGAAGAAGCGGGCTTTAGCAGGACCGCCCCTTTTATACCGGCGTCGTCTGGCGCCGGTCACCTGTAACGTGAGGCGGTCTCCGCCAGGGACTGCTAGCTAGAAATTTTCCGTTGGGTCCTGCCGACGTCAGTCCTATATGTAATTACCTACTGCAAGAGCCTATCTCGAAGATCTACTGTTACAGTAAGTTCTTACGTAACTGTACTTTATCCAGGTTAGAGGTGTGGCATAACTCAAAATGAGGGTCAGAGATGGGACAAGGGAACTAGGGGCAGAGACATTAAGGTGGGATTTATAGTAAATCATTGTGCCTCCCCACGGAAGAGGTCACTTCTAATTAAGTTGCATATTGGCAATGCAGAGAGGTTATTGGTTGTAGATGACTTTAACCATGTTTCAGATAAGCCAAGGTTATCAGGCTTGTAAAGGTTTACCCAGGCTATGAGCTTATCCAGGTGCGGAGGAAGCTTCTGATATCTAGCGAATGATTTTAAGGCCTTTACACCATGTTTGGGGAGGGGGAGAGGGCACTACAGATTGAGACACATCCTGTCTAGGGTTTAGTTTTATTTCACTGTCTGCCAGTAAGAGAGATGGTGCCAAGAGGACCAAGGCATAGGGTCTCCATTGCAAATCAGATAAGGCAGGTCCCAACAAAACTTATCAATGTACTAAGACATATGATGTACAAGATTTCAGGGGCTAGTAAGCAGAGGCTATCCCTTTCTTATATGAGCAAGGTAAGGCAGTAGACATAACGGCCAGTGTGTCCAGGGATTTACTAGTTTCATGACTGTAGACTGGTAATGTGCCTGTGAGGAGAAGAGTACTGGTAAGGCTTCCTATGGAAAATACCAACAGCAACAGTGCCATACTTGAATGGGAGTAAGGAAACCAGATTATACTATCCATCAGAGATGACAGTGAGGCAGGGTGCAATTATTCAGTTGAATTAGATTAATGTAGTGCATTCAGAGAGGCAAATAGGTCGCAATGTTCTACTGCACCTAGACACTGTTAATTAGTAGGCTATATGCACATGGCAAGAACACCAGCTTCGCCAGGGTCAGATTGTTAAAAGTATTGACAAATGTCAATGAATGTGGAACGTGATAAAACAATCGTATGTCTAGAAGCAGCAAGCAGTGAAGACTATAAGGAACTATTAATAGGAGCAACTGTTAATAGATCCTGTTCTGAGGATCAGATATAAGAACAGGTATAATAGAGGGCCAGGAAGGCCACAAAACCAAGCAGTTACTGCATTTTTCCAAGTGGATTAACTATACAACTTAAATGGTAGGAGTGATATATAAACACAGCAAGTATGAGGCAACTTACAGGCTTGTGAGATAACAGTCAGGATTGGTGGCATAGGAAGAGCAGCAAGGCTGGCCCTGGCAGCCTCACGGCTGACTCCAGGACCACTTGGGTGCCAGCCAGTAAAAACTCAGAGCCGCACTCCTATTGTCCCGAGAGGGGCAGGAGGAGTGGCTTTGCAAGGCTCCCAGCGGCACTAGTCCAAAGTGGCGATAAGTGGGAAGAGGGGTGGCCACAGACTGTAGAGCCCCTCACGACACCTGCAGCTAATCCCAAATGTCTGCCACAAGGCTCAGTGACGTGAGTTCTTTGTTGTATTGCCCTGAAGAACACCTTAGCCACCCACCCATTGGCTGAAGAGGTGGCAGGAGGAGCAGTTTGCAAGGTTCCCAACAGAGCTAGTCCCAGGTCCGAAGAGGTGATCGTTGGGTGGGAAGAGGTGGCACTGTAGAGCCCCTTCATGACCCTGCAACTGATTCTCTACCTTAGTAAGAGAATGCTACAGAAAGTGTATAGGGTACAGGGTAGGGCTTGCTTAGTTGTAGCTCAGAGTAGGGTTGTCATGGTATGAAATTTTGATGGTATGATAACCGTGTGTGTGATACCACGTTATCGTGATACTGTGGTATAATGCATTCCAATGGGAAAACCTAAATATTAATAAAAAATGCAATTTTAACCAAATTTTACATGTAAAAGCAGTTCAAATGCTAGTAAATGACACATTATGAATTTAATGAGAAAGAGATGAGTCAAGTAATGCAAGAGAAATATATTTTTATTGACTAGAAGTCCGATTCCTCCTGACCTTGATGAGCATGGAGCTTCGAGCACGAGTATTTTTTTCCATTTCATTGTAGTCTGACACGTGAGTGACATACCGTTATAAGTGTTTAGTGTACTCTTGTCTTAGCTCACAGCACAAAATGCTACTAGTACCAATACCAAAAGTACCCGTCAACCATACCATACAAAATAGCACACTAAGAGTAGTAAGTCAGTCGCTTGATTTACTTTTTTGTTAAGGCAATGTGAAATTGTCATAACTTAGTCTAGATGAGCAATGATGAAAGGAATGGATTGTCCACTTACTCCGTCCACTCCTGGTGGTTGTGGTGCAGACTAGAGTTGCAGATGCACTGATGCAGACAGAGTTGCACTTCACTGAAGTAGTGTGCTCTACTGCTACTAGCCTTAGAAGCAGGCACAGCAACATCACTACTAATAGAATTGGAACAGTTCTGATTGGAAGATCAAGGCTCACTGTCAGAAAATCAAGGCTCACTGTCTGGCTGTGGCTAGGCTGTCTCTCTCCCTTCATCCTCACCTCACAGTCTGGCTCCCTCCCAGACCTGGTCCCCTAGTGAAGTTGGTAGACTAGTAGTAAAAGTAATAGCAAGTGGTACTATTGCAAATAAATTTGGATAGAGATTAGTGTTCATATTTACTTTTCAATGTAGTACCAAGTGCCCTACCACCACAACCATAACACAGCTCCTGCCTGTAATGCACGCGCCACTCACTGTGTCCTAGACACTGCTCTGAGTCCAAGCCAACAGCCAGAGCCAATCAGCTGAGCCAACTGTCAGAGATGGTACCGCAGGCGCATTTAAAGAAATTAGCCTATATATCCCAAATGCCATGGTGGTTCCTGGGTGGCTGCCCTTTTCTTTCTTTCTTCTTTTTTTTTTTTTTTAAAGGTAGGTAATAGGTATTTAGCTAAATAACTACAGTAGCCTCCAGCTGAAGCAGTGAGCCAATGTGAGTTAAGTTGCTTGATTGACTTGCTTGGATTGAGTGAGCCATGCCATACTGTGACTCTAGGTGAGTCGTGTGACTGTGATGTGACAAGTCCAATCTGGCAAAGGAATCTGCTTATAGATCCTCAATGCCATGGCAGTGGCAGGCACTCATTGGCTGTTTTTTTTTTTTTTTTTTTTGAAAGCACGGAACTAGCTATAAGTAATTTAAGGTTAAGGAATTTATGAATTCAAATTAGTTTTCCCATGGGTTTTGTTTTAGGTAGGCCCCCCAAGTGACCACAGTCGTCTTGTCGCCGCCACCTCAGACTTGGGACTCATGAGTCAAATTAAGACTCGTGACACGAGTCCTGGGTCAGGGTGGCATTGAAGGAATTAGCCTATGTATCCTCAATGCCATGTTTGGTGGCTGTGGACTGCTGAGTCAAGTGACTGTAGTTGTTAAACTAGCAGCTAGGCCAATAAGGCTGATTATGAATACAATAAAGTAATTTCTCTGATTGGTTTTGTTTTAGGTAGCCCCAGCCACTGTTGGCAAAGAGCTCAGCTGAGCCAGCCAACCAAAGGTTTGTGAGACAGATAACATGAGTCAGAGAGGAGGAGGACTCATCAGGAGTCAGACTCACTCTGTCCCAGGGACAACTGTAGTGGAGGCATCAGGTGAGCAGACAGAGAGACACACACAGGAAGTGGTCCACAGTGGAACTGGACTTTTGGGGGTGCATCAAGCAGACAGATGAGACAAGAGACAGCAACTTCACTCATGTATGTAGCTTAGCAGAATTGCCAGTGCAGAGTAATGTATGTAGTCATCACAAATCACATCAGGAGGACAGAGAGTTTAGTTTAGTTTATTGTTCTAAGAATTATTACCTTTGAGCCAATGGCTCTTTTACAAAGGTTCCACGTCATCAATGTACAAACAAACTAGACATGTTACATAGAATGGTCAGCAAATTATAAAGGTTTCAATAAGCTAGTATAATACAGTACATCACAGGAAAAAACAAAACATTGGAGGGAGAGAGGACTCAGACCCTGAGTCAGAATCCAGAAAGCAGCAGCAGCAGATGATGTCTGAATCGGAGATAATTTGGATTACTGAGCGGAGTGTAGAGTGCACTCCAGTCCAGTTATGGCGTAGTTGGAGGGCATCAAATAAAATTACTTATTCTAATCTACACCGCAGGTATACTGCACAGCAGTAACTGTGTTGTACTTCATAGCTGGATGAAGATCCTCTCTCGACCAACCAACACATTTTATCCACTTGGTTATTCCTGTGGAAGATCCATCATGAACCCCTGCATGATTAGATATCACCTTTCAGGCCTGGACGTGCAAAGGTTTAAAACATTCATATCAAGTCTATGACAATGACATCTTTAAGTCTTTTGATCAGTTTTAAACAGGAGTTCACCCTGAATAAGTCTGACGACTTCAGATTCTTACAGATCCGTCACTTTCTGGATACTAAAATTGGCCTAGATGTCACTACACAGATTGTCTCTCTCTCCCCCAATATGCACCTGTTAACTCAGATTGCAAGGGGTGGCGACCAAACTCATTTGGTCTCCCGAGATATATAAAGCCGGGGCCACTCTCTGGCCATGGATGAACAAAAATCCAAAGCGAACTCTGCACTCATGTACCAGTAAGCGTGCAAACAGACACCAACCTTCTTTTCCTTTCCACAATACTGTGAACTTTTATTGTATGATGTCTGGATTCACAAATGACACTTTCTGCTCCATAAATTCCAGTTTACAGCCAATATAAGTGCATCCAACTCAAACACTAAATCCCAGCGCTTCACCACATGTGTGGTCTTCCTCAGGGAATCCAGACATCATACAATAAAAGTTCACAGTATTGTGGAAAGGAAAGAAGGTTGGTGTCTGTTTGCAAGTTTACTGGTACACGAGTGCAGAGTTCGCTTGGATTTTTGTTGGTTGTTGGTAGCGGCTAGCTACCCCATACTCTGCACCAAGGTTTACTTGTGCACAAGTCTGAGGAGTATTTTGACTACTCTCTGGCCATGGACCTGGTACAGTTTCGCTGGGAAGCTGAGTTTCAGGTGGTGTCCCAGGAGGACTGGCTCGGATCTGGCGGAGACAACATAAAATCTCAAACTCATATATATGGAAAGAATTTCTTTGGAAGACAGTATCCAGATTTTCCGCACCCCAAGTATCTGCTAAATTCTCGATTAGAGGGACTCCTGCTGGAGACGCTATGCTGCGAGGTGGCCACACATGCACATATTTTGTAGT
This sequence comes from Neoceratodus forsteri, assembly GCA_016271365.2. NCBI lineage: Eukaryota > Metazoa > Chordata > Ceratodontiformes > Ceratodontidae > Neoceratodus > Neoceratodus forsteri. The sequence goes on along the minus strand of CM028129.1, from coordinate 1,008,826,811 downwards.
TTTGCCCAGTACTTTCATCTTATTGGTCCTTGATAAAGAACAGGGTACTAGACCTTTTCCCCATCTGTGGGTAATTTTACCCGCTGTTGGGATACTTCTTCATTACCCAAGTCACTTTAAGAACCCACATGACATCTGTCTACTTAATATATTACTGGGTACGGCCAAAAATGTATCACATGATTATGGTTGGCCCTGAGTCCCCTATCTGTAACAGCCTGGGAAGACACAGTATATAATGTCTATAAACTAGAACATATGACAGCCAGATTACAAAATAAAATCCCAGAATTAAAGAATCGCTGACATATCTGGTTTCTTTATGTGTCTCAAATTAGACCAAATCAGCCAGCATAAGACTGCCTCTTGTTTGAATGACTGCCTCCATTGGTCCTCAGTGGCCCGCCAACCCTAAATATCTCTTCCTTACCTATGGGTTGCCTTCATTCTGTGTGAGGCCCAATATTCTGCAGCGACTATAGTGACCAAGACACATAATTTTCTGAGTTCCCCATGGATTTCCTTAGCTCCACTAGGTAATTGTAGACTTAAACCAAGTGACTTATTCACAGTATGTTAAGGATAGACTCACATTTCTTGATTAACAATTAATAACCGAAATACTCTATTATAAGGTATAATATTCATTTTTTAATATACCTGTGTAATCCTTTGTATAATATGAAGTATGTAATCTATGGTCTACACTGATATATTCCTGTGATTCTGCTCTGTGGTATTTTATGAAAAAGCTGAAATAAAAAATAGTTTAAAACAAAAACTTTGTTGTAGAATTGAATAGAGGAGGAATTAGGGAACAACTGGGAATGAAAATTGAAGGCACACACAAACTAGTACCTGCCAATTCTTATCAATCACTGAAACTGAAAACACGGAGTGTAAGATTATAATGCAAATTGCAGTTTGCAAATGCAAATGGCATTGGCATCATGGCAATTTTTGCGGTATTATTAAACAAAACTTTACCTGAAAAGTTCTCGGTGTGCATCTCATTCTCTGTCTAACCTATACAGTTTTGTGTCTCTGACAGACTGACAGGACTGTCTGCTCTCTACAGTTCAGACTTGCACTGATTCTGAATGAACATCAACACGTGTGACAACTTGAGAGAGAGCACCAACAGCACAAGTAACAGTAATGTGAAAGAAATGAATGATCACTGCGGTCTCATCTGTCACCACTGACCACACCGGTGAGGTGACTAACGAAGTCTGCAGTCTGAGTCTGCACACATGTCCATGATGACAAACCCAGCCACAGACGCTTGTTACCCATAAAGATAAGAAAACATAACATGATGATCGCTACATGACAGACATATCGCGGTTACATAGTGTTACTAGTGTTAACATAATTACGTAACAGATTTTTGATGCTGGGTCTGGGTGCTTGCTGCTGCTGATCCCTCCTCTTCCCCATTCCATGCGCATTGCTCCAAGCCCAATCGACAACAAACGTGTTTTGTTGTTCAGCTTTCTGAGAGAATAGGGATGTCAGCTGTCACTCGCTCTGAAACCAGTACTGCATCATTTTCTGTTTCTGTTCTAAAAGAACAGAGGAGAGCACAATAATGATGCATTTAAGTGTGTTTTTTTGTGCAAGTAGTGTGTTGCACTCACTGCAAGTGTGTGCACTGCGCAAGGCAAGCGTGGTCAGTGACTGTGCACTCACTGTGAATTGAGTGTGTTGCAGTCTCACTTGCACTCAGCTCACTGACTGTTTTGTGCGCAGTTGTGCACAGCCTGTCCTCTCCATTTACCATTAAGGAAGCAGTTAAATGTCACTGGTGGCTTAATACTCCTTGGCCTCTGTGTGACATGCACAAACTACATGATGACTAAAAAAGTTGTCTTTCTCCTGTTACTGAAACTGAAAATTGAAAACTCAGAAAAGGAAGGAAGAAGTCAAAAGACTGACTTACGTTTGGTTGAAGTCAAGATCTCTCAGCCGACATCAGTTCACTCATGGATTTGACAGGTGACACCTAAACGTTACCTTGCTATAAAAATCTGAATAGCAGTGCAGCAGAGAGCAGAAGATGTCACATATCCACAGAACTTGAACGAACAACGGAGACTGCCTGTGCTGTCAGCTTAGCTCACTGATGCAGTAGCTTTGCCTGCCTGGCACCTGCATGCTGCTCATAACCCTGGCTGCTGCTGCTGTACTAAGCTGAGCATGAGCGAGAAATGGTTAAGACAAAAACAAGCAGCAACAAGTAACTACGTTAGGCAAATAATGATGATCATTCATCGTCATGTCTTGACTCATCTGAGCCAGACAGCGAGACACATGGAATTTTGGAATGGAATAGCCTGGCTGCCAGCACTTTGGCTAAATTGGTTGGAGCAAGCTGTAGGAGGAACTGGGAATGGGGTGTCTGTGACCATGAATGACATAATGACCCACCCCATATTTGCATTGCGTTGTTGCACTTTCGTAACTATAACGATTGCTTCACTGCTGTGCTAGCACCACCAAGCCCGAGCCTCATCAGCAGTAGCATAGTAGTACACTAGTACAGCAGCAGCAGAAACACTAGACTGCTGCGCCTGTAGCTCTTTGTGCGGTAGATTTGGCGAACACCTAAGCCGCGGGCACAAGTGCAGTGCTCTTCAAACAACATGAAATCTTGCTGTAGTCTGACTATTGCAGTTAGCCCAGCCTTTAAACTGCCCTGGAGAAAAAGGGTTAATTTCTATGCAGAGCATAGAATGCTGAGCTCGAGCTCGTTGAGGTCTCTGTCTGGAGCCCTTTGAAATCCAGCCGTCAGATTCTTTTACTCCGCCTGAACAGTCGTTTCCGGAGATTTCTCCTTCAACTCGGTTCGAATGTTCATAAAGTCTCGGTAAATTGTCGGTTTTAAACCAAATTTATTTCCGCACAGTCGGTTCAGTTTCTGTCTGTGGTACCGTAAGTAATAGATAGGTTTTGTTCTGTTTTTCTGTGTGGAAATTATAAAGTGTTAGATCGGTTCAGCTGAACCGATCACTTGTAGTGAATCTTTGTGTTTTACTTTAAGAGTGGTTACCAGTCCTTATCAGTTCTAAAAAAAAAAAAGTGTTTTGAACGTTTTTACAATACCGTGACACGGTTAGGAACCAATAAGGGAGTCTTGCCTGAAGGTTGCCATAAAAAGGTAAGTTAGGTTAGGTTGGCCATGTCTGAGAAACCCAAGAAAACCGGGTCCACTGGGTTTCAACACTCCAGTGAGTGTGGGAGGTCTTTGCTAAGGCCGATCCCCACACCTCCTGTGTTTATTGTCTGGGGTTTGAACACCTCGATACAAATTGACAATTTGTAAAACTTTCCTAAATCTACCCTTGAAAAGAGATTAGGTAGACTGAGGAAAAAGGAGGTCGAGAAGTCCGCTGACCGGATGGCCAGCCCAGTTCGGTTTCGACTCAAACCAGGAGTGGTGCCCTCTGACCAGGCGATACTTCTTCGGGCAAGAGGAGAGCTGATCCTGAGGGGTCGGTTCCTACAAAAAGGAAACGCAAAGAAAAATCGACCGGTTCAGATCCAGAGGTTCATGTTCCGACTGCCGAGGAGATAGCCAGAGTGATTCGATTGTGGAATCGCCGGTTCCGACCGATCCGCACCTCTTGGCAGGGGTTCGGTTCGTGGTTCCTCTCGTTCAAGATTATACCCCTGAAGATTTTTATGAACCGGAGTTTGAGGAGGAGGGGAGTTTGAAGATGATGGTGGTGATGGTGAAAGTCTGGATGCCTGTGGAACCGGACATCTCCCCAGACAGACCTTCTGGTGTTTTCCTCCTAGGCTTTGAGTCCCTTCCCATTTTTTGTTTTACAGAAAAGTGGCGGAAACCCTCCAGCTTCCTATGGAGGAGGCAATGGAGGATCGCGAGGAGCCTGATTATGTGGAAATGATGGACATCCCAGAGTCCAGGAGACTGTCTGTTCCCTTCACAAATCCTTTGGAAAGCAGACACAAAATCATGAAGTCTCCCAATTCTGTACCTCCTGTTGACAGAAGGATGGACAAGAGGTACACACTATCAGGCTCAGATACAGAGTTTTTATACCAGCAGTGCAGCCATGTTGGTGGTAGTGCAGGCTGCTGGCTGTGACAAGGCAAACATTCCCTTGGCTTCACACACCCCAGACAAAGACTCCAGTAAGATTGATGCCATGGCGAAAAAACAGTACATGACATCTTCCTTGGGACTCAGGCAGGCAAATTATATGGCTTATACAGCCAGGTACCAGAAGTCCAGGTGGGACACTGTACTGGCACTGGCTAAACAGGCCTTCCTCCAGCTAGCCAAGGAGCTGGAGGAGGTGGCTGCAGATGGGATTGAAGCATCAAAAGTACAGTTTCATGCTGCTGTGGACTCCAATGATGTGTCAAGAGTCATGGCTACATCTGTGGCTCTTCGGAGAATGGCTTGGCTCAGATGTACTAGCCTCTCACAGGACACCCAGGCTAAGGCCATGGATTTTCCTGTAGTGGGTAATTTCTGTTTGGGGAGCAGACAGAGAATTACATGAAGAAAAATGGATGAGTACAGGACCACTTATAGGAATGCTCAGGCCAAGGAGAGGCAGGCAACTCCTCAAAGGCAGCAGTCTAGGGGCAGGGGAAGGCCTTTTCATAGGCCTTTTACCAGCCACAGGCCTGTTCTCCTTTCACAGAGGGGTTCTTCAGAGGGAGAGGCAGAAGGGGATGAGCAGGCTGCATCCACTCCTCAGCCTAAGGCCCCTGCCAAGCAGACACCCTGATGGGCCTGCCCGGTCGACTCTCCTATTCCAGTAGGGGGCAGGCTGGCTTACTTGTCCAGGACTGGATGTCTGTAACCTGAGACAAGTGGATCCCGGAAGTAGTAAGCCAGGGACTGGTTCTCAGCTTCAAAAATTTCCGAAGATGAGCCAGATCTTTTCCACCTGCAGGTCTCTCAGAAATCCTTGCCTTAGAGGCAGAGGTTTCACTCTTCTAGCTTTAAGAGCCATAGAGAGAGTTCCTACCCTACACTGGGGCAAAGGTCTGTACTCCAGGTACTTCCTTACCCTGAAAAAGACATGGGGTGGTGACCCATCCTAGACCTAAGATACCTGAACAAACATCTTTTAAAACCAAAGTTCAAGATGGTAACTCTGGGAATAATTCTTCCCTCTCTAAGGCCAGGGACAGGCTAGCCTCCCTGGACCTCAAAGATACCTATTTTCACATTCTCATCAGGTGCTCCCACAGAAAGTACCTCAGGTTCAAGTTGCCCTCGGGCCACTATCGGTTCAAGCAGTGCCCTTTGGCCTAACATCAGCCCCAAGGGTTTTCACAAAGTGCCTTGCAGTAGTCGTTGCCTTCTAAGAAGGCAAAAGATTTCCATTTTTCCATATCTGGACGACTGGCCCATAGTGGGCCAGTCTCCAGACCAAGTCAAGTCAGACCTGCAAGTGACCCAGCAAGTGCTTACTTCTCTAGGATTTCTTCTCAACCTTCCCAAGTCAGTTCTCGAGCCAGTGCAGCTCCTTACCTTTATAGGGGCAGAGCTGGATACTGTCAAAGCAAGAGCCTTTCTTCCCTGGAAAGGGCAAGAGTTCTTATAGAACTGGCTTCTTCATTCAGCCTTCAGGTGTCTCGACCAGCAGTGCATTTCCTCCAGCTCTTGGGCCAGATGGCAGCTTCTACAGCAGTGGTCCAGGGGCAAGATTCCAGATGAGGACATTCAGTTCCATCTGAGGGCCTTTTGGTCCCAGAGGAAGGATTCCTTACCAAACTGATTCCAGTGACTGGACCCTGATCCAAGCCCTTCAGTGGTGGCAGGATCAGGACAATTTAAGGCAAGGGGTCCCATTTGCCACTTAGTCTCATTCAGTGGTCCTTACCACGGATGCTTATCTTCTGGGCAGGGGAGCCCATCTGTGGGCCCTCACTGCCCAGGGACTGTGGTCCCCTCAGGAATCCTTCTCCATATCAGTCTCCTAGAACGTAGGGCAGTTTTTCTGGCCCTGCAAGCTTTTTCTCAGTCAGTGCCGAACAAGGTGGTTCAAGTCAGAACAGACACCACCACCACCACCTTCAAACAACATGAAGTCTTGCTATATTATGACATATGCAGTATAACCCCAGGTTAGAACTGCTCCGGAGGTGAAAGTTAACTTCATGCAGGGCATGGAATCTTGAGCTGAGCTCGGTTGAACACTCTGTCTGTTGAAGCTCAAACTTAAACTGTCAGATTCTTTACTCCGCTCACTGAACAGTCGCTCCGAGATTCCTCCTGCTGCTTGGTTTGTTTGTCGGTTTTAAAGTGTAATTCTCGGTTTATTTTACCGAAATTTAACCTAATCGTCGGTTCAAGCTCTGTCTGTGGTATTGTAAGTAACAGATAGGCTTATTTATTATTTTTCTTTCAGCGGAACTTGTAACGTCTTTTTCGGTTCGGTTTGAACCGATCAGAGGGTTTTAAATTTACTTCTAGCCCTTTAGAGTGCGGTTCCGGTTCTTATCGGTTCTAAAAAAACGGATTTTATTACAATTTTTTCCACGACTCCGTGACACGGTTGGGAACCGATAAGAGTCTTGCTTGGTGGATTGCCATTAACGGGCAAGTTTTGGTTAGGCTGGCACTATGTCTGAGAGAAACCCAAAAGAAAACCGAACTACTGGGTTTCAGCATCAGGGCTTCTGTGGGGAAGCTTTGCCAAGGCTGACCCACACACCATTTGTGTATATTGTCTGGGGGTTTGACCACCCCAATGCAGACTGCCAGATTTGTAAGAATTTTCCTGCTGCCACCGTGGAAAAAAGAGTTGGTAGGCTCAGGAAAGGGAGGCAAAAAGTCTGCTGACCGGATGGCCAGCCGGTTCGGTTCCAACCGACCTGAGGGAGTGCCCCTGACCAGGGCGATGCTTCCTCGGGCAAACGAAGAGCCAGCTCTGAGGAGCCAGTTCCAACTAAAAGGGCTAGAAGGTCAGCTAGTTTGGGGCCAAAAGTTCTTTCTCCAACCGCTGAGGAAATAGCCAAGCTATTCAAATTGTCCAGTCTCTTTCCCAGTTCCGTCCGAACCGCACCATTGAGTAAGCCCGGTTTGGTCGGTTCCTCGTTCAAGATTATAATTTTGAAGATTTTATGAACCAGGGGAAGGGAGGAGGGGTACAAGGAGAGTGAGTGTGATTTTGACAGTCTGGATGTGCCCATTGAACCGGACATCTCTCCAGACAGACCCTCAGGAGTATCCTCCCAGGCTATCTGAATCCTCTTCATTTTTGTTTTACAAGAAAGTTGCTGACAATCTGCAACTCCTGTTGAGGAAGCTGTTGATGATCAAGAAGAGCCTGATTTTGTGGAAATGATGGATATTCCAGAGTCTAGGAGACTGTCTATTCCTTGCATAAATCTTTTAGGAAACAGACAGTAAAAATTCTGAAAACTCCTCATTCTATCCTCCCTGTGGATAAAAGGATGGACAAGAGGTATGCTTTTCAGGACTGATACGGAGTTCTATCCCAGCAGTGCAGCCATGTGGGTAGTGCAGGCTGCAGCCTGTGACAAGGCTATTATTCCTCTAACCTCTCACCCTCCTGAAGCGGATTCCAGGAGGATCGATGCCATGGCAAAAAGCAGTACATGGCAGCATCTTTAGGACTCAGACAGGCAAATTATATAGCTACGAGCTAGGTACCAGAAATCCAGGTGGGATACTGTCCTGGCCCTAGCAAAACAGGCCTCTGAACAGCTTGCCAGGGAGCTGAAGCAGGTAGCTACGGATGGTATTGAGGCATCCAAGGTGCAATTTCATGCTGCTGTAGACTCTAATGATGTTTCATCTAGAGTTATGGCTACATCTGTGTCTCTTCACAGAATGGCCTGGCTCAGATGTACTGCCCTGTCACAGTATACCCAGTCTAAGGCTATGGATTTTCCTGTTGTGGGAATTCTCTGTTTGGGGAGCAGACAGAGAATTATATGAAGAAAATGGATGAGATAGGACCACCTATAGGAGTGCACAGGCAAAAGAAAGGCAAGTCACTCCTCAAAGGCAGCATGTCAGGGCAGGGGCAGGCCTTTTCATAGGCCGTTTACCAAGCCCAGGCCTCCTCTTCTGCTTATGCCCAGAGGGGTTCTTTTGAGGAGGGGCAGAAAGGGCTCTAGTAAGCCTGCTTCTACCCTCAACCCAAAGCCCCTGCAAACAGGCTCCTGATGGGGTAGCCAGGGCCGATTCTCCACTACCGGTAGGGGCAGGCTGGCTTACTTTGTCCAGGACTGGAAGGCTTTAACATCAGACAAGTGGGTCCTGGAAGTAGTAAGCCAGGGACTGGTTCTCAGCTTCAAAAATTTCCAAAGATGAGAGCCAGGTCTTTCCACCTGCAAACCCATCAGAGGCACTTGCCCTGGAAGCAGAAGTTTCTTCCTCCTGGCTCTCAGAGCCGTGGAAAGGGTTCTACCCATACACCAGGGCAAAGGTTTGTACTCCAGGTACTTCACCCCTAAAAAGACAGGAGAATGGCGGCCCATTCTGGATTTCAGGTATCTAAACAAGCACCTTTAAACCAAAGTTCAAAATGGTGACCCTGGGGATTATTTTACCTTCTCTAAGGTCAGGGACTGGCTAGCCTCCCTGGACCTCAAGGATGCCTACTTCCATGTTCTCATCAGAAGCTCCCATCGAAGTACCTCAGATTCGAACTGCCTTCAGGCCATTACCAGTTCAGAGCAATGCCCTTGGCCTCTCCTCGGCTCCAAGGGTGTTCACAAAATGCCTGGCAGTAGCAGTTGCTCATTTAAGAAGGCAAAGATTGCCATCTTTCCTTATCTGGACGACTGGCTCATTGTAGGCCAGTCTCCAGAACAGGTCAAACTGCATTTACAAGTAACCCAGCAGCTGCTATCATCTCTAGGTTTCCTTCTCAGTCTTCCAAAGTCAGTTCTGGAGCCTGTCCAGCTTCTCAACTTTATAGGCACAGAACTGAACACAAAAGAAGCCAGAGCCTTCCTTCCTCTGGAAAGAGCAAGGACCCTGGTGTCTCTGGCCTCTCTTTCTCACCCACAGGTCTGTCGACCAGCAAGGCATTTTCTGCAGCTCCTGGGGCACATGGCTGCTTCTACAGCAGTGGTGCAGGGAGCGAGATTTCAGATGAGGGACATTCAGTTCCATTTGAGAGCCTTTTGGTCTCAAAGGACGGATCCCTTAACCAAATTGATTCCAGTGACTCGAACCCTGATCCAGGCCCTTCAGTGGTGGCAGGATCAGAACAATCTGAGACAGGGGGTTCCTTCACTCCCCAGTCTCATTCCTTGACCCTTACTACAGATGCATCCCTCTTGGGGTGGGGAGCTCACATGGGCTACCTTTCCACCCAAGGGCTGTGGTCCCTCAGGAATTTCTGCTCCACATCAATTTGCCTGAGCTCAGAGCAGTTTTTCTAGCACGCCAGGTTTTTCCACATTTGTCCAGAACAAGGTAGTTCAGGTCAGAACAGACAATACCACTACAATGTGGTACATCAATAAGCAAGGGGCACTCGGTCACGGCCTTGTGCACAAGTGATGAAGTTGTGGTCTCTGGCTTATTCTCTGAACGCCCCTACGGCAGTTCACCTCCCAGTCAAGGACAATGTCCTAGCGGATGCTCTCAGCAGGATTTCCAGGGCCATCACGAATGGATACTGGATCCCCTAGTACTGGAGGTAATATTTGCCAGACGGGCACTCCGCAATAGATCTCTTTGCAGCCCCAGACAATCACCAACTTCCCTTTTTGCTGCAGGTCCCCAGTGTTGGGCTCAGTCCCTCTGGATGCCTTCCTTCTCAGTTGGGAAGGAAGTTTCTCTCTGCTTTTCCCCTTCCCCTTCTTTTCAAAGTGCTAGTCAGAATCAGATCTCAATCCTGCAAGATGATCCTGATTGCTCCAGATTGGGCCAGGCAGCCCTGGTACCCACTCCTCATGTCCTTAGCAGTCCACCCTCCCTATGTCTTCCCAGAAATCACAACCTGTTAACCTGTGCCCAGGGAGAGTTTGGTATCCGAACCACAAATCTCTCAATCTCAAGGCTTGGCTCTTGAAGAGTTAGAGTTTGCTGACCTACACCTTTCTCAAGGTGTACTGGATATCTTGAAGGCCTCTAGGAAGCCTTCCACCAGGGCTACCTATAATTCAAAATGGAAGAGATTTTCCATATGGTGTGCTGGTAAACATATTTCCCAGAATCTGCTGGTGTGCCCACGATCCTGGATTATTTGGTGCATTTGAATTCCTTGGGCTGAGACCAGCTACCCTAAAAGTGCACTTGGCAGCTGTGTCTGTCTTCTTGTCAGCAGGTAAGCCCTCTTCTTTATCAGCTCATCCTGTGTTCTCCAAGTTTTTAAAGGGTTGCTTCACACCAACCCCCATTCAGGGATCCTGCCCTGCTTGGGATCTTAATATTTGCATCGCTCAGCATATGCAACCCCTTTTGAGCCATTGTCTTTCAGCAGAGCTGAAGTACTTGACTTGGAAAACTGTGTTTCTGGTAGCCATCACCTCTGCCAGGCATAAGTGAGCTACAAGCCTTGTCAGTGGAGCCTGATTTTATCTCCTTTCATAGAGATAAGGTAGTCCTTAGGACTAACAGGAAGTTTTGCCTAAGGTGGTTTCAGACTTTCACCTTAATCAATCCATGTCTCTTTCTGTGTACTTCACTGACCATTCATCCTCTGGTGAGAGGAGATTGCACAGTTTAGATGTCAAAAGAGCCCTTAGTTACTATATAGAACGTACCAAGGGTCACAGGTTCGAATCCTCCAGTTGTTCCTCACTTATGGTGAGGTTGGTAAAGGAAACCTGCCACTAAAAGATCCATTGCCAGGTGGATTGTCTCTTGTATCCAATTCTGTTACGAAAAACTCTGTAAGGTTCCTCTCTCAGGCCTGAGGCTCACTCTACCAGAGGTACAGCTGCGCTCTGGCTGCTGCCAGGGACATTCCTATCCTAGAGATATGTCAAGCAGCTACCTGGAAAACAGTTCACACTTTTACTAAGCATTACTCCTTGATATCCAGACTAGGAGTGATGCTCGATTCAGCACAGCTGTGCTTCAGAGCCTATTTCCCAAGTAGGTTCTGTCTCCTCCGATGGGGTACTGCTGTAGTTAGTCTGCATATGTCATATATAGCAAGATTCATGTTGTTTGAAGAAAAATTACTCACCTTAGTAATGTTGTTTCTTCTAATGGAGTCTTGCTATATTATGACCTCTCCAAGCCTGTCCCTCTCAGAACCTCTGTTTTTGGGATGTGGGTGGGCAGTGCAATGTTGGCACTTCTTTGATGCCCACTTTATTTCACCCTTCTAGGGTGCTTAGGTGTTGCTTAAATTTTCCTTCTTGAATCCCCGACTTGAGTCTTTGTTTTGGGATCAAGAACAAAAGGTGTTTTTGTAGTTAGTAGCCAGTGGCTAGTGTAGGTTTCCGGCTTCCACACAGAACCTTAGTGAGTTTTTGCTCAGAAGATCTGACAGTTTAAGTTTGAGCTTCAACAGACAGAGTGTTCTGCGAGTCGTCAAGATTCCATGCCCTGCAATGGAAGTTAACTCTTTTCACCTCCGAGCAGTTCTAACCTGGGGTTATACTGCATATGTCATAATATAGTAAGACTCCATTAGAAGAAACAACATTACTAAGGTGAGTAATTTTTTCATGTGGTACATCGACAAGCAGGGAGGCACTCTGTCCACGGCCTTGTGCTCAGAAGCCATGAAGTTGTTGTGGTCACTGGCTTATTCCCTGCAGACACCTCTGATAACAGTCCACCTTCCAGCAGATGCACTCAACAGGATCTCACAGGCCGTCATGAATGGTCCCTGGACCTCTGGTCTTGAGGATGATTTTTCAAGGTGGTGCACTCCAAAGATAGATCTCTTTGCAGCCCCAGACAATCACCAATTCCTCTCTTTTGTTGCAGACCCCAGTCTTGGGCTCAGTCCCTCTGGATACTCTGATTCTGAACTGGGAAGGAAATTTCTGTATGCCTTCCTCCCTTTCTTCTACTGTTCAAAGTTTTAGTCAAGATAAGGTCACAACCTTGCAAAGTGATTCTGATTGCTCCAGACTGGGCCAGGCAGCCTTGGTACCCTCTGTTGGTGTCCCTAACAGTCCATCTTCCCTGTCTCTTCCCAGGAATTACAACCTGTTAACCTCTTCTCGGAGAATTTGGTACCCCAATCTTCAGTCTCTTAATCTCAAGGCATGGGTCTTGAAGAGTTAAAGTATACAGATTTGCATCCGTCTCAGGGAGTTCTGGATATTCTCAAAGCCTGCCACTAGAAAAACCTACAACTCAAATGGAAGAGATTCAGCATTTGGTGTTCCAAGAAACGTTCCCCAGACTCTGCTGAATTGCCTACAGTTCTTGATTATATGGTCCATCTGAATGGCTTAGGCCTCAGACCAGCTACTGTCAAGGTGCACTTGTCAGCCGTTTCTGCTTTTCTGTCAGTGGAAGTCTTCCTCACTATCATCTCATCCTGTGTTTTGTAAATTTTTAAAAGATTGCTTCATACCAATCCTCCCTTTAGAGACCCTGCCCCTGCCTGGGATTTAAATGTTTGCATTGCTCAATTGATGCAACCTCCCTTTGAGCCTATGTCCTCAGTAGAGCTTAAGTATTTGACTTGGAAAACTGTGTTCTTAGTAGCCATTACCTCTGCCAGACGTATCAGTGAACTGCAAGCCCTGTCAGTGGTACCTGATTTTATCTCCTTTCACAGGATAAAGTGGTCCTTAGAACCAATAGAAGGTTCTTGCCCAAAGTGGTTTCAGATTTCCACCTGAATCAGTCTGTCTCTTCCTGTTTACTTCACTGATCATTCCTCTTCAGAGAGAGGAGGCTACACAGTTTAGATGTTAAAGTGCCTTTAGCTACTATATATAGCGTGCCAAGGGTCACAGGTTTGATTCCCTCCAGTTGTTCCTCACTTATGGAGAAGTGGGAAAGGGCAAACCTGCCACCAAAGAGATCTGTTGCCAGGTGGGTGTGTCTTGTATACAATTCTGCTATGAGAAACTTGAAAGATTCCACCCTCAGAGCCTGAGGGCTCACTCCACCAGATTTTGGCCTTCCCTGACTGCTGCCAGGGATATTCCTCTCTTAGAAATTTGTCAAGCAGCCAACTGGAAAACAGTCCATACCTTTACCAAGCATTACTCTCTGGATATCCAGGCTAGGAGTGATGCCCTGTTCGGCACAGTAGTACTTCAGAGCCTATTCCCAAAGTAGGTTCTGTCCCTCCTGCATAAGAGGTGCTGCTTGGTAGTCTGCAATAGTCAGAATACAGCAAGACTTAATGTTTGAAGAAAAAATTACTTACCTTAGTAATTGTTTCTTCTAATGGAGTCTTTGCTGTATTCTGACCTCCTCCCTCCCCTCTCAGAACCTGTTTTGGGAAGTGGGTGGGCAGGTGCAGTGTTGTACCTCAGTGGTGCTCCTTTTACACTCTCTTCTTTTTGTTTGGGTGTCTGTTTTATTATTATTATTTGGATTGGTTTTGGGTTTCTGACTGAGTCTTCCTTTGGGAATCCAAAACTTTTTGTTGCCAGTTGGCTAGTAAAATTTTACAGTTTCCACATAGATTAGTGAGTTTTGCTCGTAAGAATCTGACGCTTGATTTCAAAGGACTCCAGACGTAGCCTCAACCGAGCTCGAGCTCAGCATTCTATTCTCTCTGCATAGAAAGTTAATCTTTGTTCTCTGGGGCAGTTTAAAGGCTGGGGCTAACTGCAATGGTCAGAATACAGCAAGACTCCATTAGAAGAAACATAATTACTAAGGTGAGTAATTTTTTTTTTCTTGCCCTGTCGAGAGAGTCCTGGAGTATATCGTCATCTCTTTGACCTGGGTCTCAGTCATTCCTCTTTGAAGGTCCTCGTGGTGGCTATCTCGGACTACCATGTCCCTTGGAGACAGGTCTTTCGCGCAGTTGGAAGACTCTATGACTTTCCTTGGAGGGGTCCTCCATTTACGACCCGTATCCGCGTTCTCCTCCTTGGGATTTGAACTTTGTTCTCGAGAAGCTTAGTCTGCCTCCTTCCAGACCTCAGCTTCAGCAGACTTAAGTTCCTTTCTTGGAAGACTCTTCCTAGTTGGCCATTATTTCCGCTCATCCAATTTCGAGCTTCAGGCCTTGATCTGCAAAGTCCCTTACTTGATTTTCCACCATGAGCACGTGTGGCTCTGTGCACCAATCCTAAGTTTCTCCTAAGGTGGTGGCAGAATCTACGTTGAATCAATCCATTGAGCTACCTGCTTTCTTTAACACTCTAATCAAGAGGAGTATCTCTTGCATACTTTGGATGTTCATAGAATACTGAGATACTACACCACTCTGACTAAGGATCTTAGGAAATCTGATCAGCTTTTTGTCTCTTTGCTCACAAAAAGAGAGGGCAATGCTGTTTCCAAGCAATGCCTATCCAAGTGGTTGACTCATTGTATCACTTTCTGTTACAAGTACAAGAAGACCCTGCCGGGTCAGGTCAGAAGTCACTCCACCAGAAGAGTAACACCTCTGCAGCTTGTTTCAAGAATGTCAGTGGCAGATATCTGCTAGCTGCAACTTGGACTTCTGTCCATACTTTTACGAAACACTACAGTTTGGACATTGCCTCTCACTGTAGAGCAGGCTTGGGTTGGTTGATCTGCAAGGTCTTCTCTCTTAAGACCCTTACAGCTGGAGGTTCTATTGGTTGGTAGTTTTCCTCCTCCAGTGCTTTTCTTTGTTTCAGACTGCTTGGGATTCAGTCCCTGTATGTAATTACCTGCTGCAAGAGCCCTCTCAAGTAAGATAGTACAGTTAGTAACAACTTACCATAACAGTAGTTTTCGAGAGAGGCTCTTGCAGGTAATGCCTTCCTCCCTCCATCCCCTTAGCTTTTCAGCTTCTTTTCCAGGAAGGAATATCCGCTTCTCCTCGTTTTGCCTTTTTGGCCTTTGGTGGAAACAACTGGAAGGCAGTGGGGGACCACGCCTTTATACTAAAATACCAGTGATGGGGTGGCCCCATGAGAGACTTTACTAGAGAATTTTCTGTGGGGTCCTGGCGCCTCGGCTTTAAGTTCTATATATGAATTGTTTGTATGGAAACTTTGGAATACATTTGAATAGTCTTTGGAGCTTTGTGTAGCAATGCTTTCTTTTTAGTTGTATGATGGTATTAACCTTGACTTGCAGCAGCTCCAACTTTATTACATTTTCCTTAGCACACCATTATTGTCTTTTCAAATTTTGGACTTTGGCAGTCTTTGGTGCTGCGAACTCTCTGAAGCTTCATTACCACATTGTTGAGTATTGTGGACATTATAACTTTACGGCTTTGCTTTGCTTCCAGACAACATATATTACCAGGCGTATTTTTTGAAAAGATGAGACTGCTAATATAATCACCTGGGATTTTATGTATTTCCTTCATCACTTATTTTGTCAAGTAAGGAAGAGTAACGGGTGATTTGAATTCAATAATTGAGACAGTGACTTACCACTGCTGAATCGCTCGACTTTGATTTTGTCGGGTGGGGGACAGCATATAGTGGTGCCACATTAAAACATCCTGAGCTTATATATCTTGATACGGAACAGGTTCAAGTGCTTCTTCATAGCACAGTCCTGCATCTTATTTACTGTTTACTGCTGGTCTTCCATTCTCAAAAAGCAGCCATAATTACTGCACAGTACTACTTTGCTATGATTGAGGAAGACAAAATTGTCCATTTATCTGGAACAGATGAAGATGATGGACTTCGGATACAGGAGTGCCTTATCGTCTTGTTTGGAGTCATTACAGGACGGGATTAATAGCAGCGTTACAACAGCCAGTCAAAGGATTGCCACAGTTGGTCTTGACATTGAATGTACTGTAGAATTTAAAATAGCTTTTCAAGACTCAGAAATTATTAAAGCAAGAACTTTCGTTGTTTTACAATATCAGTGGCCTTGTAGGGGAATATTTGGCTAATCACAGAGCACCACGTGGTTTAAGACTGGACATTCAGCCCACAATTGGTCTTGATAAGTTTAAACACAAAGTTGACTGGGAAAAGGCCCTATAAGATTACTCAAGTATTAAAATCCGCGTTAAAGACAAAGCTAATTATGATGAAGTAAAATACAGATTGCAATTGCACAAGATGCTTTGAGTAAACTTAAAGATCATCCATCGTTTAAGACCAGAGAACTGGAATTAAATAAAACCCTTGATAAGTTTGAAAAAGAATGTACGAAAGAAAAACAAACATCTGCAAGATCTTCAAGATTATGCTTCTGGCCAAATCTTTGAATGGATAGACCGTCACGCTCTCAGAGCAAAGGGAGACAGAGGAGTGCCAGCGGATATAGAAATAGAGGCGAAGCAGAATAGAAAACTGAACCAGAATTACAAGCAGAGTGCTGCTAAAACTGATTCAGAATCACCAACACAAACCTAACTGCCTGAGCAACCCACCAGCAAAGGACCTAATATGAAGGTTCTTTTTTAGACAAAAGAAAATCTGGAAGAAAACAGGAGGCAAAGGAAGGAGCAAAGAGACAGAAAGAAGTTCCAATACAGAGGAAACCAGATCGAAGAACAAAATGACATTATAATTTTGAGTAATGTAGTCTTTAATAATATTGAAATACAAGTCTTGAAAAAGGGTTTCAGTTTTATTTCAACACCAAAGGTTAATACATTCAATGTCCAGTTAGAGATTTTAAGTTTTTTACAAAATTAACTAAAAACTATTTTGCTATGAGAGAAGCAATGGGAGGCTCTATCTTAAGTGATTCACTTGTAAATGATGTACATCAGGCGAATGTTTTTGATGTGCTTATGTCAGATTTGTCAGATGCAAACATTATCCTGAATGATGCCAGTATGTTTTCACAACATAGATTATGTTCAGTTTGACATTGAAGGAAATGCAATGATAAACACTAAAACTACTGCTTTATTTAACTTCAGTATTGATAATGATGTTAGAAAATCTTTATTCAAACCAAGGTGTAAATTTTTCTTTTGCACTCCGAACCTGCCATCACGATTTATCAAAAGGTTGTTGGTAATGAAATTGAAAAACTGTTTTGTAAAAATGACTCCAGTATACAGAATTTCTTTGAGAAACAAGCTTTAGAAACTTTTAGGAACAGAACGGATGTCATTTACAGAGAAGCTGACAAAGAGGAATGTAGTCATTCTCGACAGAGATGACTACGAAAAAGCATTGCATTTTTCTCTGATGCTAACATATATTGTATGCTAAACAACGATCCCACTTTGCCTTTTCAGGCAGAGTTATTTAACAGTTGATGACATTAGGGCTAGAGGTTTTATTTCAGAACAGGAAAGTACTTTTTGAAAAAGACACCTAAAACCTCAATGTTTTATTATTTGCCCAAGATCCACAAAGCGTAGTATCACCACCCGTTGCTCGATAATCTGGGCATGCGTCACTAACAGAAAATTTGTCCAATTTCAGTGATTTTTTTTCTTTAACCAATCATGAGTGACCTTGATTCTTATAACGAGATTCTAGGCACATTGTGGAAACATTTAAGGATTTTGTATGGCAGCAGTCCTTTCTGTGGATCAGTGTTCATGTCAGTTCCCGTCATACCTGTATTCCGCACAATTTGGGACTTTCAGCATTTAAAGAAATGGTTGATAATTGTAAAAGTAATGGATTGTTGCCTTCAAGTGTTCCGTGTACAGCAATTAAATTTATTTTGAACCATAACTTTTTATTGAAAATCGTTTTCTAGGGACGTGGGATATGTTGTTCAATCCACACTTATTGGCAGTTCCTTGCCTCTTTAAATGTTGCGGAAGGTCTTCAAACTGGCTCCTCTCACCCACCTGGGTGGTAAAACCTCTGCTCCACCCCATGACACCAGATCTTCCTTAC
Source organism: Neoceratodus forsteri (assembly GCA_016271365.2). NCBI lineage: Eukaryota > Metazoa > Chordata > Ceratodontiformes > Ceratodontidae > Neoceratodus > Neoceratodus forsteri. The sequence continues at coordinate 1,008,808,925 of CM028129.1, read as the reverse complement.
CACTTGGAAGCTCAGGTTCCTCCTTAGCGTTCTGCGTTTTAGGCCTGGATCAAACTCTTAGGTTAACCCGAAACTAATTTTAAAGTTTTCAAGACTTGGTCTTCATCTTCTCTCACGGCTCGATTGACAAATCGACTCCCACTTTAGATCGGTGCCCTTGTGGTCAGATGATGTCCTGGACTGATCTGCACTCCATGTGCGTCTACTGCCTGAGGCTTGGTCACGGTTCGCAGGCTTGCGGGTGTGCAGCTCCTCTCTCTGCGGTCTTGGAGACCGCGCTGCTTGACTTCTTCTTGGGCGCCTGAAAACTGTATCCGCCGGTCAAGTTGAAGGAGACCCGTTGGGCGGTGTCCGGTCAGGCGGTTCTATGGAACAGTTGGAGTAGATGATCGCCCTCGAGGAGGAGGCAGACAGGCCACTTTTTCTTCCTCCTTGACTGTGGCATTTATCCCACTCTCTTTGGGCTCTCCTATACAGCTTTGTTTAAGGAGCTTTGCCAGTCCCTCTCCACCAAGGGAGAAGGGCCATTGGGGCATTCCAGTCGGTCAAGTAGTACTCACAAGGTAAGTCCCAGCGTCGGCGTTAGGTGGGAGCAGGAGATCCCTTCACGGACTGTTGACTGTCAACCGGTTGAGGAAGCGGCTAAGGCCGCTGGCTTCCACTGATGTCGCCGTCAGGTCAGCAGGCAGAGACAACCATCGGCCGGTCGAGATTTTCTCGATCTGTCAGACAGTTTGTCGACTGGTGATGGCGACAACCCTACTTCACGGTTCCCCGGTGATTACCGAGACTTACCTATGCCTCCTGTGCTGGAGTCCCGGTTAAGGTCCCTGAACCAAAGGAAGGGTGGGTTTCCTCGTTCCTTCTCTGACCCACCCTCGGAAACCCGAAGGTCTCTGTCCTCTTCCAGGTCCAGTCGGTCCTGCCGACATCTGTGGTCTCAGTCTCAACAACGTGGAAAGTGGCGTCACCGCTCATCCTTGTCGTCCACTTTGGAGGATAGGCTCTGGCGCAGAGATGCGTCGGCGCTTGAATTTAATGTGCAGCAGCTCTTATTGTCTGGGAATAAGCAGACTCCGTCGCCTTCTCCATTCATTCAGTGGCTGTCACCTGAGCGGCGAAACAACCCCTACGTAGTGGTGAGGCTGACTCGAAGGCACGGTTGATTGCCGGCGAAGCCGGCTGCTCCACCATTGTGGTGGAACCCCGCCTCCACAACTGAAGACTGGGCCCCAATCCAGGATTCTCGGTTGGGTCAGGGCTTGCCTCACAGGTTGTCGGTCACCCTCACTCTCCCAACTCGACCTCGGCAGGTGGAGGGTGGCTCAGGCACCAAGCAGCTGTTTGCAGACTCCTCAGAGTCTGGCGACTCCTCCAGTTCTCCAGGCAGCTTGACCTGGAGTCTGTGGGGTCAGTCGGTGGGCGAGCCCATCCTCATTTTAGGTTTGCTTCAGCTCATCTTGGAGTCCACCGGATGCAGCTCGACCCGTTTGGAACTGGCCAAGTATCCCCTCACGGAGATACTGGACTGAGGGATTCCCCAGGGCCTTTCCTGTGGCCAAAGCCATTGTTGGCCTGGTCCTGGAGTTGTGGCAGCGGGCAGCATCTTGTCCCGCGCCCGGCCAGGATGGTCCGAGCACAGTCCCTACCGGCTCACTCTCCGGGTTAGTGGACCGACAGTGTTTTGCGGCGCCCAGGAACGCTCAGGGCGTGGACAAACCGCCCGATAAGGAATCCAAGAAGCTGACTTACACAGGCGGAAGGTTTACGCTGCTTCCTCCCTAGGCCTTCATCAGGCTGGCTCGGCACTTCTGATGTCACATTTCTCCTCGCCCTCTGGGCTCCCTGGATGAGGTGATTCCTCATCTCCGGCTGACCTTCAGGCGGCGGTCAAGTAGTGCGGGATCAGGGAAGGCGGTGGCAAAACAGCTCCAAACTTCGTTGGACATTGGTGATTCTTGTGCCCGATCAGTGTGGCCACAGTGGCCATCGCTGCAGAGCTTGGCTGCGGGTCTCCACCTTCTCGGCGGACACCCAGCACAAGCTGGCAGGCAGTTCCCTTCCTGGACACAGACTTGTTAGGGCGGGGTGGAAGGCCATCTCCAGAGGATCGCGAAGTCCAATGCCACCTTGGACTCAGTCACGTCTGGCCAGAAGTACAAAAGCCGCCAGCAGCAGTGTAAGCCCTTTTCGCCCTTCCGCCCCTGTGGCGCGTCCCAGCAGCACCAGGGCCAGCAGACACTTGGCACCCTAAGGCCAAGTCTGCCGCTTCCTCCAGTAGGAAGCCTGGAGGCAGAGTCCAGGAGGTCCCTCAGCGGGCCCTTCCTCCAAGCCTGCCCAGTGATGGGTTGAGGGGTGTCGCCTCCAACCTCGTCCACTCCTCCCGGAGTTCACCCGTGGGGGAGCTCCGCCACTTCCTTTCCGTCTGGTCCACTATCACCACAGACCGCTGGGTGCTAGAAGTGGTGGGCAGGGGTCTGCCTCTGGAATTCGAGCAGTTCCCTTCCTATCGAGCCGTCTTCCCACAGGGGCAATGGGGTCCACAGCCTCTCTGTTGGCTCGTCGAGCCAACATTGCCTTGCTCCTTCAGAAGGAGGTGATCAACAGTGGCAGATCCTCCTCCAGACCCAGGGTTTGTGTCCAGGTACTTCCTGGTCCTAAACGGACGTGGTGTTGGCGCTCCATTCTCAACCTACACGACCTGAACAAGTTCCTAAGGCAGCACACCTTCAGGATGGTCACTCTGGCTCAGATCATTCCATCCTTGGAACTAGGCATGGGTTTTGTTCTTGGACCTTCAGGACGCGTTCTTTCACGTCCCAATCCATCTGTCTCATCAGCGATTCCTCCACTTTGAGCAGAGGATCTCTTTACAAGTTCGGGCCATGCCCTTTAGCCTCTCTCCAGCTCCCGGTCTTCACCAAATGCATGGCAGTGGTGACGGCATTCCCACGGTGCCAAGGGGTCTGGGTGTACCTTACCTGGATGACTGGCTGATTGCAGCCCCTCCAGGTTGGAGGTGGAGTGGTCCAGGGATCTGGCCCTCCAGGTCTGCTCTCAGATTGGCCTCCTCATCAACGAGGCCAAGTCGAACTCGTGCCATCACAGGTGATTCAGTTAATTGGGGCAGAGCTAGACTCTCTTCGAGCCAGAGCCCGGCTCCGCGGACAGGGCCAAGGTCCTTTCCTCCTTTGCCCAGTCGTTTCTGGTTGGGCAATTGGGTCCTGCCCGGGACTTTCTGGGCCTCATGGTGGCCTGCACCAGCATGGTCCGTTGGGCCCACTGGCAATATGTCCCTACAATGGGGCTGGTCCGCCCAGTGGTCACAGCGCCCAGTCCTCTGGACCAGCCAGTGGTGGTGACCCTGCAGATGTGGGGACGGCCTACAGTGGTGGCTCATTCCAGCTCATCTGCAGGAGGGTATCCTGTTTGTCCCCGAGCCGACGGTCACTCTGACGACCGGCGCGGTCTGGTGGGGTGCCCATCTGGGGAGCTCAGAGCCCATGGCCTCTGGTCCCCTCAGGAGTCTCGATGCCACATCAACCTGCTGGAGCTTCGAGGGTCGGACTAGCCTCACCGCTTCGCCTGTTTGCATGGGTCAAGTGGTCTAGGTCCAGATGGACAACACCGTGACCATGTACTACCTCAACCGACAGGGCGGGACACACTCCTTGCCTCTGTGCAAGGAAGCTTCCACACTTGGTCTCTCTTGATCAGCCTGGCGGTAGATCTCCTATCCATTCATGTGGCAGGAGCCTCCAACAGTCTGGCCGATGCCCTCAGCCAGATAGGTGCTGCATCTCACGACTGGTCTCTCCGCCGGAGGTAGTACAAGATCTGTTCTCGCACTTGGGAACCCCTCAGGTGGACCTGTTCGACTCAGGGAGACTGTGAAGCTGAGGCTGTTTCACGCCCACCCCAGCAGGGCTCGCTGCGAGGGATGCTTTCTCAGCCGTGGACCCGGGCCTTTCTCGCCTTCCCTCCTCTTCCCTTGATCCACAGGGTGCTTCTCAAGGCAAAGAGGAACAAGGCGCTGGTGATTCTGGTAGCCCCAGACTGGCCCACCAGTTCTGGTATCCAGATCTCCTCAGCCTCAGCTCCAGGCTCCCGAGGCAGCTTCCAGCTCACCTGGACCTAATCTCAGTCAAAAGGAAAGGTACTCCATCCAGACCTTCAGTCCCTACACCTGATGGCTTGATTCCTGGCGGCTAGAGTTCCAGGCCTTGGGTCTTTCTGATGAGGTCCTCAGCGTTGTTGAGGCGTCCCGTAGGAGTCAACCAGAAAATGCTGTGCCTTCAAATGGAAGAGATTCTCCATTTGGTATCAGGGCAAGGGTTGGACCCTTCTTCCGTTCCTTGGCTATAATTCTTGACTACCTGTGGTCCCTTTCTCAGCTAGAGCTTGATCGACAACCCTTAAGGTGCACCCTAGCAGCCACCTCTGCTTACGGTGCGGGCGGCAAGCAGTCTGTGCGCAGGAGAGGTGGTCGGGCGCTTTTTCAAAGGCCTTGATTGCATATCCCCTACAGTCGAGAACCTCTTCCTCCGTGGGATCTACTGCTGGTATTGGCTAAGCTCATGGACAAGCCATTCGAACCGATGCACAGGTGTGACATCTCTCACCTGTTTAAGGATGGGAGAGCTCCAGGCGCTTCCATCAAGTCTCCTTATCTGGTCTTCCATAGGGACAAGGTTGTCCTCGCCCCCACCGAAATTCCTTCCGGGTGGTGTCGGAGTTTCACCTTAACCAGGTGTTGACTCTGCGGTGTTCTACCCCAATCACACCTCGGAGGCCGAATATAGGTTCCATACTTTGGATCCTAGAAGCGCTCTCTTATTATAAGGAGCGGACGGCTGAAGTTCGGGAAGTTTAGCCAGCTGTTTGTCACCTATGCTGAAGCCATACCTGGCAGACCTGCAGCCAAGTGAGCGATAGGCAGGTGGGTCACCTCCTGCATAGATCTTTGCTATAGGTTGGCGGGCATGGAGCCTTCAAAGGGATAAGAGCTCATTCTACCTGCCATACCGCTGGTTCAGTGGCTGCTTCTGGGGCGTCCTTATCCAGGAAATCTGCAGGGCTGCTACCTGGAAGTCAGCACACCTTTATTTCCCATTACCACATTGACCTGGAGTCGGCTCGGGATGCTGGTTTTGGGACCTCGGTTCTCAGTCCTTATTCCCTAAGTAGGGGTTCGCGCCTTGCCTCCCTCCTCCCGGAGCTGCTAGCAGTCTGCCAATAAGTGTGGATTGAACAACATATCCCGTCCCTAGAATACAGGTTACTCACCTGTAACAGGAGTTCTAGGGTGGTATGTTGTTCATCCACGACCCACCGACTTCGGCTTCCACAGCCTGGCTTCCAGAGGGCTAGATCTGGCGTCATGGGGCGGGCTGAGGGTTTTACCACCGGTGGGTGGGAGGAGCCAGTTTGAAGACCTTCCGGCAACATTTAAAGCGGAAAGGAACCTGCCAGTAAGTGTGGATGAACAACATATACCACTCCTAGAACTCCTGTTACAGGTGAGTAACCTGTATTTACCTGCAGTTAGTAAGCACTACAATGGGTTCAACTGTAGCACCCAGTTCATAAACTTATACTTAGGTTGGTGGGAAAATAATTGCATTTTTCTGACAAAATCCACTTAGTAAAACATTATTTCCTGGAATAGGTTTATAGACAATTTACTTATTGTGTGGAATGGTTCAAAGCAGCAGGCAGAGGATTTTGTGACATGGATTAATAACAACAACCTTAATCTTTGTTTTACATCTGAAATTGATAATTGCATTTCTTTTTGGATTTAAAGTTAAGGTCTACAACAGGTAGCACAGTAACCACTGAATGTTATAGAAAACCGACTGTGGGTAACTCTACATTATCTGCTAAAAGTGCACCGGTGGGCTTTGATCCACTCAGTCCCTTATGGACAGTTTTATGCTTACGTGGAATTGTTCTTCTGTTGAAACTTTTAAAGTCCCAAGTTGCTGAGATGTATGAAAGAGCCATTAAGAGGTTATGGCACACAGACTTTGGATGAAGCACTTAAAGGAGTAGTCCACCCAAAATGTGCAAAAATTATATGTTGTGCAGAGTGTTTTAATTTGTATGTGAAGATCTTACTTGAGAGGGCTCTTGCAGTAGGTAATTATATAGGACTGAAGTCGGCAGGACCCCACGGAAAATTTCTAGCTAGCGGTCCTGGCGGACTTTGCGACCTCAGGTGACTGGCGTCATGCGACGTCGGTATCAAGAGGCGGTTCCTGACACCCCGCCTTTCAGTTCTTTCCCACAGTTAGCTCGTTGCAGCGCCTCACGGAAAAGTTTGTGCTTACGTCAGCCCAAACTTCAGTCGGTTTTACAGTAATTTTTTTTTCGATAGCGTCAGGTACATCGTCGGTGTATGTTGTCCCCTACACCCTCCGAGCACAAAAATAAGTGCGATTCATGCAGCACCCAACTACGCTGGGGCGGCCATTCCCTGTTGCCTGTTCTGCCTAGGCCCGATCATCCGATTGAGAAGTGCCAGCACTGCCTCAGCTTCAGCGTGGCTACCGGAAAAGGCGGCAGCAATCCTGGAAGCCCATATTTTGAAGAAAAGATGAGTTACGCTGGAGAAGGAGCTAAAAACTGAGGCAGGCGTCCACTTCCCCAAAGGCCATCAGAAGGAGGAGGATAAGGAGAGGCACCGGGACAAGGGCTCCTCTACGCGTCTCCCTCGGGAGCCGCGGGTCACAGGTAACATTCCCTCCGGGGACCACTCCTCGATGGCCACCTTGAGGTTTCCGGCGTCGGCCCGCCTGTCTGGCTCCGCACTCTGGCCTTCGGACGCCTCTGGGCAATTGGAGGCCTCTGCCCACGGTTGACGACGCAGGCTCGCGGCCCTACTGGCGTAGGCGACTCCGGTAAGTCGGGCATCTCGCCCCTCCGATGTCAGCGTGAGAAGGCGGTAAGATGCATGACCGCTGGGCGTGCGGCCTCTATTCCATCGAGACCAGGCCGGTCCTTCTCCTCGGTCTGCCTCCGTGAAGGCCCCCATAAGCTGGACGCCGCTCATCCAGCACCCACCGGGAGTCGTAGTTAAGCCGCACGCTGTTCGTCCGATGTCCGGTCAGCACGGAACTGACAATGGACCCCCACGTCCGTCATTCCCGGTTCTCCGCAGCCTTCACTGCCGTCTGGGGACCCAGAGTCCCAACAGCCTGACCCCAGGGATTTTTCCCTCCGTCCCCAGGCGCGCTGAGGACCTTCCTCCGCCAGACCGTCCCCTGTAGGTGCGCCTGGATCTAACGCCTGCCCTCGGACGCCGATACCTCCACTGACTCTGGCCGACGCCACGCCTCGGATGTCCCTCACTGCGGGCCTCCACCCTCCGGGCCCTCTGCAGTGGATCCGCCCGGTGAGGCCGCCCGCGGACTGTCTGCTCCTTGGCTCCGGGTACCCCCGCCATCCGCGCCGATGTACCCGGGACCACAGTATCCGCGCCGGTCTTTCCGACGCCGCAGTGCCCAATGCCACAATACCAGACGCCGGGCTATCCGCAGCCAGGTTTTGATACTCTCCATACGGGTACAACCCATATCCTTATCCCCAACCTCCTCCTCCACCGCCCCCACAGCTGCCGGTGGACTTGCAGAGACTCTGGCCTCCTGGTGGGCTGAGGCCAAGGCTCAGCTCACCAGGGAGGTCGAGCCGCCACCGATGACTGTGCCGTCTCAGGTTCCCATCGTCCCGGGGTGGCACTCCCTCACCACCTCGGACTCCAGGGCTCTTCCGTCTGGGTCCAGAGAGGGCAGGACACGCCCTTAGGGGTCCGTTCCTCCCCTGGTCGGGAAAGGGAGTCTTTTCCTCTTCCTCCTCCTCCTTCACCCTCGACTCCTCGGATTCCTCCGGACGGTTGCTCGAAGGGACAACGAGCCACGCTCTCCGTTGAAGCCCAGGCCAAGGACTCCTCTGAAGTCTCCTCCGGAAGATCCTTCTTTTATGGAGTTGCTAAGGAAAATCCAGGAGGTTCATCAGTGGCACTCCTCGGAACCAGATCCTCAGCTGTCTGAAACTTGCTGAACATTTGGATCTGCCTGTACAGCTCCTACCTTGGTGCCACCCTGATAGAGCCTCATGCCGACCTCGTCACCACCATATGGAAACAGCCATTGGCTTTAGCCCCACTTCCAGAGGAAGTCGAATAGGCTATATCAGGCTCCCGAGGGCGTTGATTTCCTAGATTCTCACCCTTGTGCCGACTCGGTCGTGATTAGCGCCGCCACGGCCAGTCAGCCAACCCAAACACCTCAGCTCGTCGCCACCTGACAAAGAATCCCGCCTTCTGGACCAGTATGGGAAGAATATCTTGCTTCCTCCATGCTGGGATTAGGGCCCTGAATTATGTCGGCCATATGGGGGACTACCAGAAGGCCATTCTGACCCAGGTGGAAGCCAATTGGACTCCTGCCAGACTCCCAAGTCAAGCAGGAGTTGGCTGATCTTGTCCGCTCTGCATCGTTCGGCCAGTCGACACATGCTTTGTGCGACATGCACGATGCAGTGGACACTGCTGGATGGAGCTCAGCTTTGCCTATAGGCCCACGTCATCATGCTTGGCTCCAGCGTTGTCAGTTGTCCCGAAGTGCAATCTGCTATCCAGGAAGCACCCTTCCAGGGGTCTGTGCTTTTCAGCTGTGATGTCAAGGACATCATCCGATTAGGGAGAAGGGATGGCACTGAAGTCTGTCGACTCCATGTACCACCCCTCAGCAGCAGCGCCGTCCCTTTTGCAGATGGAATCGTCCGGCGAAACCCCAGGAAGGCGGGCCACAAAACCCAGGCCCCACAACTGCTAAGCCCTCACCCAAAAAGCAGCGAGTGCTTCAGCTGCGGCGCTGCCCCACACCACCTGACTCCTTCCTCTCCCTCTCCTCCAGACTCCCGGAGGAACCGGTGGGAGGGAGGTTTCACTCCACCCTCCAGGCTTGGAGAGGATAACATCAGATTCTTGGGTGCTCCAGCTCATCGCAGAAGGACACTCGATAGCGTTTCTTCAGAAACCACCTCGCCACCCCTTCTAAAGTCGTCGTATTCAAGGGAACACCTTCTCTTGGTCCAGGAGGAAATTTCAGCTCTCCTGCTGAAATAAGCAATAGAACCCGTCCCCTTCATCTGCAAGGGACGGATTACTATTCCCATTTCTTCCTGGTCCCAAAGAAGACAGGAGATCTCAGACCAATTCTGGACCTCAGTTCCCTGAATCTCTTTGTGGAATACAAAGGTTCAGGATGCTCTCTTTGCAGAGCCTTCTGCCCATCCTCCAGCCGGTCAATGGCTGTGTGCCCGGATATGCAGGATGCTTACGTGCATTTCCTTTCGCCTGTCTTACCAAGATACCTTCTGTTTTGCATTCCAGGGGACCACTACCAATTCAAAGGCACTTCCTTGGCCTATCCTCGGTGCCCGGTATTTACCAAATGACTGGCAGTGGTGGCGGCCCACCTGCATACCAGGGGGTGCAGGTTTTCCTGTACCTGGACGATTGGCTCCTGGCGGTCTCGTCCAGGGAGGAACTCCTGTGCTGCCTCTCCTCTTACCCAGCAGGTTTTGCCTACCTGGGTATTACCATCAACCATTCCAAGTCTCACCTGATCCCATCCCAGAGACTACAGCTTATTGGGCGATTCTTGATACGACCACGGGCAGGGCCTTTCTGCCACCGGAAGGGCGTCCACCTCCAGACTCTGATAAGCCTGCTGTCCGGCCATAGGCAGGTCTGTGCAAGGTCGGTCCTTCGCCTTCTTGGGCTCATGGTGGCTGCTATCCCGACAGTCCCTCGCGCTCGACTCCACATGGGTCTCTCAGTGGCCTCTATGCTCCCAGTGGGATCAATTAGTGGATGACCTACATTAGCCAGTTCTGGTCTCCTCGCCGATGCTTGAGACTTGCAATGGTGGATGGTTCGAGAGAACCTGTTTCGGGAGTTCCTTTTTCGTCCTCCCCCTCCCAGACTCTAACCACAGATGCCTCGAAAGCGAAGGTTGGGGAGCCCATCTCGGCCCTCATTGGACCCAAGGGCTCCTGGTCCAAGCTCGAACAGCTATCCACATCAATGTGCTCGAGCTTTAAGCAGTGTGTATGCTCTCCAAGCCCTTCACCAATACATCCTTCCTGACCACCCTAGCCGTCAGACGGACAACATGTCGTAGTTTGGTAAATCAACAGACAGGAGGGACTCGGTCCTACCCTCTTTGCAGGGAGGCAATGAGGGTTTGGGATTGGGCAACACAACATGACCCACACCTCACAGCAATTCACATTCAAACACCATGAAGTTTTGCTATATTATAACAATAGCAGTCAGCCACTGCAGCTGAACTGCCCGGAGAGGAAGGAGTTAACTCCAGAAGATCTGAGTTCTCAGGCAGTAGTAGCTGTGACCAAAAAGCTCTATCTGGCAGTTTCCAAATGAAACTGTCAGATTCTTCCTCGCTTCACTGAACAGTCGCTCGGAGATCAGCTCCTTCAGCTCGGTTCATTCTCGGTTCAAGAGTAGTTTTGGTTCATTTGAACCGCAAAAGTCATTATTTTACCGTATTTGGGTTCTAAAGCTCTATCTGGTAACCGTAAGTTGAAAAATTCAAGTCTGTGTGGAAAATTAATTATCGGTTCGGTTTTGAACCCATCGTTTAGTTTTTCTGCCTTTTAAAACTGTACTGTGGGTTTTAGAGTGCGGTTCCTGGTTCTTATCGGTTCTAAAAACCGAAATTATTACGGTTTTTCAAAATACCGTGACACGGTTAGAACCGATAAGGGTCTTCCTAGCACTGCCATCAAAAGGCAAGTTTTTGGTTAGCTGGCATTATGTCTGAGAAACCCAAAAGAAAACCGGGCCCACTGGGTTTCAACACTGTGATGTCTGTGGGCGCCTTTGCCAAGGCTGCCCACACACCACTTGTGTCTATTGTCTGAGGGCTGACCACCTCCTGTCAGACTGCCAGGTGTGTAAAATTTCCCTGCAGCCACCCTGGAGAAGAGATTGGGCCGGCTCAGGGAGCGAGAGGCCAAAAGTCCGCTGACCTGGATGGCCAGCCGGTTCAGCACCCACTGGACCAGAGGGAGTGCCCTCTGACCAGGGCGAGACTTCCTCGGGCAAAGGAAGACTGGTTCAGAGGAACCAGTCCCAAGTAAAAAGACAAAGAAATCAGGAGGTTTGGGTCCAGAATTGTGTCTCCAACTGCTGCAGAGATATAAAGCCATTCAGATTGTCCAGTCACTGTCTCAGGGATCTGTAGAACCACCAACAGTTGGTAAAAGGTTGGTTCGTTCAGTCCCAGTGGTTCAGGATTTTGAATTTGAGGATTTTATGAACCACAGGAGGGGAGGAGTAATTTGATCAATATATGTGTGGCTGGGAGGGTCTGGACGTGCCCATTGAACGGGCATTTTCTCCAGACAGACTTCTTAGAATCTCCCCTATTCTGTCTGAGTCCCCTTCTTTCTTTATTTTACAAAAGGTTGCAGAAACCCTCCAGCTTCCTTTAGAGGAGGCTGTGGATGAACAAGAGGAGCCTGATTATGTGGAAATGATGGATATTCCAGAGTCTAGGAGGTTGTCTATTCCTTTGCATAAGTCATTTAGGAAGCAAACAACAAAGATTTTAAAAATCCTCATTCTGTCCCTCCTGTAGATAAAAAATGGACAGAAGGTATACTTTGTCAGGCTCGGATACAGACTTCCTATTGAGCAGTGTAGTCATGTAGGTGTGGTACAAGCTGCAGCCTGTGACAAGCTAATATTCCTCTGGCCTCACATCCTCCTGACAAGGATTCTAGGAAGATTGATGCCATGGCGAAAGAAACAGTATATGGCAGCTTCTTTGGGACTCAGGCAGGCAAATTATATGACTTATGTGGCTAGATATCAGAAATCTAGGTGGGACACAGTATTGCAGTAAGAAGCAGGCCCATGGCCAGCTGGCTAGTGAGTTGAACAGGTGGCTGCTGATGGCATTGAAGCCTCTAAGTTCAATTCCATACTGCTGTTGATGTTGTTGATGTTTCCTCCAGGGTCATGGCCACTTCTGTAGCTTTCCGTTAGGTTGGCATGGCTCAGATGCACTAATCTGTCCCAAGATACTCAGTCAAAGGCTATGGATTTTCCTGTAGTGGGAATTCTCTGTTTGGGAGCAAACAGAAAATTATATGAAAGATGGATGAATACAGAACTACCTACAAAAGTGCCCAGGCTAAGGAGAAGCATGCCATGCCACAAGGCATGCTCCCAGAGAAGGTAAGGCAGACCCTTTCCAGGCCTTTTTACCAATTTCAAACCTCCTCTGCTGTCTGCAGAGAGGGTTTCTTCAGAGGCAGGGTAGACGTGGCGCAAGTAGACCGTCTCCTCCCCTCAGCCTAAGGCTGCTGCTAAGCAGGCACCCTGATGGGGTGCCCAGGGCCGATTCTCCTGTACCAGTGGGGGCAGGTTGGCCTATTTCAGCCAGAGCTGGCTGTCCCTAATCCGGACAGATGGGTTCTGGAGGTAATAGGCCAGGATCTGTTCTCAGCTTCAAATATTTTCCAAAGATGAGAGCCAGGCATTTCACCTGCAAATCCTTCTGAGCCCTTGCTTTTGGAAGCAGAGGTTTCTTTCTCTTCTGGTCTGCAAAGCAGTGAAAGGGTTCCTCCTTGCCATCAGGGCAAGGGCTTTATTCAAGATACTTTCTTACCCCAAAGACAGGAGAATGGCGGCCCATTCTGGATTTAAGATACTTGAACAAGCATCTGTTGAAACCAAAGTTCAAAATGTTAACTCTGGCAATGATATTGCCTTCCCTAAAACCAGGGGACTGGCTAGCTTCCCTGGACCTCAAGGATGCCTATTTCATGTTCTGATCAGGCCTTCCCACCAAAGTACCTCAGGTTGAACTGCCCTCAGGCCACTACCAGTTCAGAGCGTGCCCTTGGCCTTACCTCTGCGCCAAGGTATTCACAAAATGTCTCGCTGTAGTAGTGGCTCATTTAAGAAGCAAGGTTGCTGTGTTTCCCTACCTGGACGCACTGGCTCATTGTGGGTCAGTCTCCAGGTCAGGTGAAATCCACTTGCAAGTCACCCAGCAGCTTCTCACTTCTGGGATTCCTGCTAAACTTACCAAAGTCAGTTCTGGAACCAGTTCAGGCCTAACTTTCATAGGCGAGAATTGAACACAAGGTTAGCCAGGGCCTTTCTTCCCTCGGGAAAGGGTGGACAGACTCATCGCCTGGCATCCTCCTTTACCCTGGGTCTCTCGACCAGCAAGGCATTTTCTGCAACTCCTCGGCACATGGCTGCTTCCACAGCTGTTGTGCAGGGAGCAAGATCCAGATGAGGGACATTCAGTTCCATTTGAGGGCCTATTGGTCTCAGAGGAAGGACCCCTGCAAATTGGTCCCAGTTACTCAAACCCTGATCCTGGCCTTACACTGGTGGCAGGATCAAAGCAATCTGAAACAAGGGGTTCCTTCATTCCATTTCTCCCTCCTCACCAGATGCCTCCCTGTTAGGGTGGGGGCTCACCTGGGCGACCTTACCACTCAGGGAGTGTGGTCTCCTCAGGAATCTCTGCTCCACATCAATCTTCTGAACTCAGAGCTGTCTTTTAGCTCTTGGTCTTTTCAGATTCTGTCCAGAACAAAGTGGTTCAAGTCAGGACAGACAATACCACCACAATGTGGTACGTCATAAGCAGGGGGCACTCGGTCTTCAGCCTGTGCACGAAGCAATGAAGTTGTGGTCTCTGGCTTATTCCTGAACACCTCCCTGATAGCTGTTCATCTCCCAGGAAGGACAATGTGCTGGCGGCGCCTCAGCAGAATTTCTCAGGGCCATCACGAATGGGCTCTGAATCCACAAGTACTGGGGTCTGTCTTTGCCAGTTGGGGCACCTCAGATAGATCTTTTCGCGGCCCAGACAACCACCAACTTCCTCTTTTTTGCTGCAGGCCTCCAGTACTGGGCTCAGTCCTCTGGATGCCTTTCTGTTGGATTGGAAAGGAAGTTCCTGTATGCCTTCCCCCTTTCCTCTCCTTTTCATAGGTACTTGTAAAATCAGATCTCAACCTTGCAGAGTGATTCTGATTGCCCCAGATTGGGCCAGACAGCCCTGGTACCTCTGCTCCTGTCCCTGGCAGTTCACCTGCCCTGAGCCTGCCCAGAGTTCACGACTTACTGGCCTGTGCACAGGGGAGTGTGGTATCCGGACCTCAAGTCCCTCCACCTCAAGGCTTGGCTCTTGAGGAGCTAGAATTTGCTGATTTACACCTTCTCAAGGTGTTATGGATATTTTAAAGGCTTCAAGGAAGCCTTCCACTAGGGCCACTTATAATTCTAAGTGGAAGAGGTTTTCTATCTGGTGCTCTGAGAGGCAGATTACCCCAGAATCTGCTGATCTTCCCATTCTTTTGGACTATTTGGTCCATCTGAATTCCTTAGGCCTTAGACCAGCTACCCTGAAGGTTCATCTGGCAGCTGTCTCTGCTTTTGTGTCAGCAGGAAGCCTGCCTCCCTTTCTCTCACCCTGTGTTCTCCAAGTTTTTTAAAGGTTACTTCACACTAACCCTCCCTTTCGGGAACCAGCTCCGCCTGGGACCTGAATATTTGCATTGCTCAGTTAATGCAACCCCTTGAGCCTCTGTCTTCTGCAGAACTCAAGTATTTAACTTGGAAAACCGTTTTCTAGTAGCTATCACCTCTGCCAGGCGCATAAGTGAGTTACAGGCCCTGTCAGTGGAAGAAGATTTTATCTCTTTCCACAGAGATAAGGTAGTCCTTAGGACTAATAGAAAGTTTTGCCTAAGGTGGTATCTGATTTCCACCTGAATCAATCTATCTCCCTCCCAGTATTTTTCACTGAGCATTCTTCCTCAGGTGAGAGGAGACTGCACAGCTGGATGTCAAAGGGCATTAAGTTACTATCTAGGCGCACCAGAGGTCATAGGTTCGAATCCCTCCAACTGTTTCTTACCTATGGCGAGGTTGGCAAGGAAACTGCCACTAAGAGAACAATTGCAAGGTGGATTGTCTCTTGTATCCAATTTGTTATCAGAGACTGGGTAGAGTACCCCCCTCAGGATTGAGGGCCCACCCACAGGGTACAGCTGCGTCTCTAGCGGCTGCTAGAACATTCCTATTCTGGAGATTTGTCAAGCTGCTACCTGGAAGACAGTTCACACCTTTACAAGCATTATTCCCTGGATGTCCAGTCCAGGAGAGATGCTCGGTTTAGGCACAGCTGTGCTTCAGAGCCTATTTCTAAGTAGGTTCTGACCCTCCTCCATGGAGGTACTGCTGTGTAATCTGTTATTGTTATAATATAGCAAGACTTCATGGTGTTTGAAGAAAAATTACTCACCTTAGTAATTGCTTTTCTTCTCATGGAGTCTTGCTATATTATAACCACCCTCCCTCCTGCCCCTCTCAGAACTCCTACTTGTAGGTGGCAAATTGGTGCAAGCACTGTGTCATGCCATTTAGTTTTCCCTAACCCTGTTTTCCTTTGGGTTAGGGATCTAGATTGTTCATTTAGGTTATTTTTTGTGCCCCTCTTGGACTTGAGTCTTTGGGGAAGGGGGTTCATATGGGCTTGTCAAGGGTGGAAAGCGAACCATAATACCATCAATCTTTGTTATTATGGTTCTGGGTGTTTCTTTGTTGTTTATATTGTTGTTATTACTACTAGTAGGTAGCCATAGGCTAGTGTAGTTTTTCCACACAGACTTTTTTTTTCCGTCTTTTGATGTTGGTTTCAGAAAGATCTGACAGGTTCATTTGAAACTGCCAGATAGAGCTTTTGGTCTCAGCGCCTGCTGCTGTAGAACTCAGATCTTCTGGAGTTAACTCCTTCCTCTCCGGGCAGTTCAGCTGCAGTGGCTGACTGCTATTGTTATAATATAGCAAGACTCCATGAGAAGAAAAGCAATTACTAAGGTGAGTAATTTTTCTTCTGGGTGTCGACAACACCCTGGCAGACAAGCTAAGTCGCTCTTCTGCTCTGACTCACGATGGGAATTGGACCAAAGGGTCCTAGACAATATCTTCCGACTTTGGGGAACACCACAGGTTGACCTGTTAGTATCCCCTCTAAGCAAAAGCTTCCTGTCTTCTGCTCGCTCGTTCCAGAGCGAGGCGCTTCTGGAGAGCGCTCTGTCTCTAGACTGAGGGACAGAGTCATCTCCTTTTCCCCAATTCCACTTATCCCACGAGTCTTGCAGGAACTAGCTTCAGAAGGAGCATGAATGATTCTGATTGCTCCTTTCTGGCCCAGTCAAGTTTGGTTCTCTTCTACAACAATATTCAGAGGATCATCCTCTTCCTCTTCCTCTATCTCGAGGTTTACTGACCCAGGATCAGGGGACCCTGGTCCATCAGGCCTCAAATCCTTCAGCTGCATGCAAGGCTCCTGCAGACTTAGCTCAATCCCTGTTTGTTGCATCTCCCCAAGTGGCGGAGATTTTGGTGGAAGTCATGAAATCCTCCACTAGATCCACTTACGCCATGAAGTGGAAAAGATTCACTATCTGGGCCGCTTCCAAGAACGTAGAACCTTTCTTCTGTTCAGCTGGGCTTCTGCTGGAGTATCTAGGTCATCTGTTTGACCTGGGTCTCAGTCATTCTTCTCTGAAGGTACACATGGCGGCCATCTCGGCCTATCATGTTCCTTGCAGACAAAACTTTCACTCAATTGAAGGTCTCTAAGACTTTCTCAGAGGGGTTCTCCATCTGAGACCCCTATCCGTACTCCTGCTCCCCTTGTGACTTGAACTTTGTTTTTGAGAAACTTACTCTGCCTCCCTTGAACCGGCAGCTTCTGCAGGATTTGAAGTTCCTTTCGTGGAAGACTCTCTTCCTGGTGGCCATTACTTCCGCTGGCCCTGATGTGTAAAATTCCATACTTGATTTTTCACAAGGAACGTGTTGCTCTTCACACGAACCCTAAGTTTCTCCCTAAAGTAGTAGCAGAGTCTACTCTAAATCAGTCCATAGATTTTACCCGCCTTTTTCACCCAGTACTCTAATCAAGGGAGTATTTACTGCATACTATGGATGTTCACTTGATTCTGAGATACTACACCAACAGGACGGAGGATCTCAGAAAGACTGATCAATTGTTAGTCTCTTTGCTCATAAAAGGGAAGGCAATGCTGTTTAAGCAATGCCTATCTAAGTGGTTGGCTCATTGATCACTTCTCTGTTATGACAATACAAGAAGACCCTCCTGGTCAGGTAAGAGCCACTCCACCAGAGGGAGTAGCTGCCTCAGCGCTTGTTTCAAAATGTGTCTGCAGACATCTGCGCTGCCGCCACCTGGACTTCCGCTCATACCTTTGCTAAACACTACAGTTTGATGTTGCCTCTCGCTGTAGAGCAGGCTTCGGTTGGCTGTTCTGCAAGGCCTCTTATCTTGAGGCTTGCACAGCTAGAACTGCTTCTTGAATAGTTTTCCTCCTCCCAGTGCCTCTCTTTGTTCCAGATTGCTTGGGATTCTAGTCCTATATGTAATTACCTGCAAGAGCCCTCTCGGTAAGATAGTATAGTTACGTAAGAGCGTGCGTAACAGTATATCTTCAAGAGAGGCTTGCAGTAGGTAATACCTTCCTGCCCTCCATCCCCTAGGCTTTTCAGCTCCTTTCCAGTGATGGAAATATCCGCACTCTCTCGTCCGGCCTTTCTGGCCTGTGGTGGAAAAGAACTGGAAGGCGGCATCAGGGACTGCCCTTTATAGCGACATCACATGATGCTGGTCACCTGATGTGGGTGGTCCTCGCCAGGACTGCTAGCTAGAAATGTCCTGTGGGGTCCCGCCGACGTCAGTCCTATATGTAATTTTATTTATTTATTGAAAATGTTTCACCAGGAAAGGCACAACAACAAAAGGATGCTCTGCCTCATGGTGCAAACCTGGGGAGGGGTTACAAATGGAGGCAGGGCTGCATACAAACCTTGAATAGTGAATTGCGTAATACAGATAATGTACATAGTTGGGTGGGATTACATTAGCACTTTTTACAATAGGAGAAACAGTACAGGAATTGAACATTACCTACTGCAAAGAGCCTCTCTAGAAGATCTACTATTCAGTAAGTTCTTATGTAACTGTACTTTTAGTGTTCCTTCACTCTGACTTTGAAGTTTTCCTAAATTATTTTACTAGCTTTATGCCAGTTTTTGACCCTGGGATCTTCATCTGAGACAGTTTAATTGTATTCCTTGTTCCCACAGTGCATCTCGTCTCATGTGGCAATGATGTAGCAGAACCAACATTCAGCACACACATACCAAATAAACTAAATATCTTGGAAGCTTTACAAGCTGCACAAAATTACCAGCAGCAAAGTTCTTCAGGACAGTAAGATCTTTACGATGAAGGTAGTCACTAAGCTGAATTCTATAGATTTTAAAATATAGCCATTTCTACTGTTGTGAACTGATTGTAAAGCAGTGCTTTTCTGCTGATTTATGGTCTCTGCTACATCACTGTCACATGAGACGAGGTGCATTCTAGGACAAAGGAATATAATTAAGTTGTCTCAGATGAGATCTCCAGGGGTCGTGAAACTACCCTAAAGCTAGCAGGCTAATTTAGGGAAAAATCTTAATAGCAGACAGAGGGAAGGACACACAGCAACTTAACATACAAATCAAAACACTCTGCACCACATGTTCTTTGCAAGTTTGGGTGGCCTACTCCTTTAATAGGGCTTCTAATGTTGATAGATCTACAATTCCACAAAACTTGAAAAAAGAGAACAAAAATGGAGATACCACTTTAAATTGCATTATTGAGTATAACAGTATTGCAGCACTAAATGAAACATATCATGCTTAACAACTGCCATTTATTAGTACTGAGTAGTATCCCAGGACTTTTTGTCAGAAACCTAGGGTTGTTTATAGTCGGGCTAACAACCTTGGTGACTATCTTAGCCATAGTCACTATGTAGCACCATCTAAAACAATTTGATCTTGGTTATCCCCACAACCTGTGGCGTGCTACAAATCGGCCATTGTACTGCATGCAAAAACATGATACAGGGCAAAGAATTTAAACACCCTTGAAATAATTTGTGTTACCATTAAAGAATTTTGAACTGTTCCACGACATTTGTCGATATGTAGCAACATGTACATGTCCTAAGTTATATGCAGGAATGACTTACATGGCCAGCAAAAGAGCGTTTGTTTGAGTACCCAAGAGACATGAAAATTTAAACTTTGAATTGGCATTAGGTGCACACTTTTTGACAAACACAACAGCAATAACTCTGGTCTTAAGTTTGTTATTGGAACATGCAAAACCCCAAATACATAGAGGAGACAGAGTTAAAATGCTTTTGAAAAAAGAATAGAGGTGGATTTTCAGCTTGGATTATTTAGCCCTAATGGGTTAAACAAAGAACTTGACTTAGCTATGTATTTATAAATATTGATTATATTCTTCTCATTTGTGTTGCCATTGTCTTGCCTAAATTACCCAACATTTATAACATTATTATTCCAGAGTGTTTTATTATTTGTACTGTGGTCTTATTCAAAATACTTAATATATTTAAAATATTTAAAACCTTTATACTAAAAAAGTTAATGGATTTATGAATTTAATAAAATCCTGATAAGGTAGAGATATATTGTCTTAGCAAAATAACATGCTTAGAAACAAAAGTATTAGCAAAGAGATGGTGTTAACTAATACGTTATTCCTGTGTCTGGAATTATAGGATTCCACCCATTTAATAGTTTGTGCTTTTAAATGGCGACTTTATGTTCTATTGCCAATTAGGCTTTTTCAAGTATAGTCGGTCTTTAAAACTAAAATTTTTTTTTACCTTGAATCAGTGTTTCTCATTGAATCCCTAGATTGGATGCAATTAGTTCTTTAATGGGTGGAACCAGCTTGTGATTTATAAAAATGTGAATTTGCAGTTGTTTTATTGGTTTTCAATGTCACATGATTTAATTGATACTATTATATAAATAATGAATTTAGCATGTAGACTCCACCTTCTGATGAAGAGGGTTGCTTGCATCCCTTGAAGCTGGGTAATTGTTTGTATGGAAGGTTTGGAATAAATTTTGAATTTTCTTTGGAGCCTTGTGTAGCGCTGCTGTCTTGTGTTGTAGGGTGGGATGTATGGACCTGTTCTGTTTACAGGTGGAATGTTGGCCATGACACAGGGAAACTGGAGAAGTTGTTACCACTACCAAGTCACTAGAACCCAGTACCCGCACCGGTGGGATGGGTTATCCTATGAGTTATATAAATTAATAGCCCTAGTACTAAATAAGCTCACAGGGGTTATAAGCAATAATACATTACGGTAGCTTCTAATGCCTCTGGTGCGTTGAGGCACGAGGCCACAGGTAGTGTTTCATGCACCGGAAGTGATGATATCCCATGATATGCCACACCTTGGAGTGTATTATTGCTATTATAAACTGGATCCATGTGTATTACTAATTATTGAAAAAAGATTGACATTTTTAATGTGTAGTGGCGATGCATTAAAATAATATAGTTATTTAAGGACTGGAGTAGGTGGTGCTGTTTCTATGCATGTACAGCAGTTTAGCAGGCGACTATTATATCTACTACAAGACTTTCTTTGAACAAAGAAACATTTACTGGCTTGTTGGAGGTACAGGATGGTTCCCAGTAGAAAGAAGAGATGTCAAAAATAGTGACTGGCATTTGAATTAAGGTAGGTGGCACCACAGTGGTTTTGCCCACTTCTGTTTGTGTCTGACCGGTTGGCGGCTGTTAAGATGTGTGTGATTGCCTGCTGCTGTTGCTGCAGCATTGTTTTTGTTACTGGGTAAATGGCTTAACGGAGGATATATTTGGGAGTGTCTGTCAACAGAGGAGGGTTTCTATAGTTGCCACTCAGCTGTTGATGTGGTTTGTTATGCTGGCGGTTTTACTTTTACATCAGGAATTTGGGGAGTGCATGTTTGGTCAGGTGGTTGAAGTTTGTCTGAAGAGTCACTTGAGCCGCGACTCTCTGTCCCACCAGTAGAGACTCTGGCTGCATTACTGTACAAGCAGGGCCAGGGGAACATTTGTGTGGGGAATCTGACAGAAGGCACGTGGAAAAAGTTTTCGCAGGAGAAGGCTGGTGGCTGGAGGTTTTCGGAAGTCGCGGATTATGTTGTTTTTAATCACTGTTCCAAACAGCTCTCAGCAAATCGATTCCTTCAAGCATTTCTATCCAGTTTATAATTTTATGTTGGATAACAATTTTATGCTATTATGAAAGATGATCTTTTGATTTTCTTGCATAAAAAGGACAAAGGACACTTAACTAACTGGAGACAGATATGTCTCCTGAATGCTGACTTTAAAATTCTTTCTGAAATCCTAACTCAAAATTTTAGTCTGGTAAGGCAGTTCAGGACCATTTAATCCTGTTACAAAAATAAAGAAGCAACACTGTTAAAATGCCTGGGTTTTGTTATTTTAGACCAATTTAAAGTGTTTGACCATGTTTCCCAGGATTACTTATGGTATGTTTTAGGAAAGTATGGGTTTCCAGCTAATTTTATACAATGACTACAATGTTTGTATGATTACATTCAGGTTGCTCCAGTTATTAATGGTTAGGACTGTCTTGTAAAATATTAAGGGTGTCTGGCAGGGCTGTCCACTAAGTCCTGTTTTATATGTTCTGTGCCTGGATCCACTTCTTTGGAAAATTGAACAGGACCCTTTTATTCTAGCCCTGAGCTTGTGAAAAGGTACAGTCTGTCATACAACCTTGGCATACGAGGACTATGTATGTCTCTTTGCTGCAGGATTCATTGTCTGCACAGCGATAGTAAAATGGTTTAGGCTGTTTGTCTCCTTTCAGGGTTTCCCTCAATATGCAGAAGTGACTTTTGGGAGGAATACTGCATGACTCTTAAGTGGCTGGAATCTCTCTTATAGAACAACGCTGTTTATTTGGGGTATTAAATTAGGGGCAGGTGATCTTGGCAGAATGAATTCGAAAGAGTTAGGCACCTCCTTCTCTGAGATCCTGGGGTCTGGGAGAGGGGGGGGGTGGAAGGAAGGTCAGAGAAAGAGAAATAGGGAGCTAAACATGTGGCTCAGGGCTGGTGCCAGGAAAAGGACACAACTTTGTAGGTAACTGGCAACAGTTTTGGGAGGCGAAAGTTCTTAAATTCAATGGACAGCATCTGACCAAGGAGGAAGTCGGTACATTAGGCAGATGTTTGATGTCTTTGCAGAATATTTAAACTAGTATATGGGGAGAGGGGTGCAGCACCTGCATCAAATGGGAAGAACACCTCTCCCCTCAGCTAGTGATCAAACAGGAGTTCAGCATGTTTGTAGTTGATTTGCATAACCAGGTAAGGAAAAGGTCCGGTTCCCCCATCGACGCTCAGGGAAAAGACAGACTGCCCACAACTAAGGCACTGAATCTGGCCAATGGAAATTTATGTAATATTAAATGCCCGCAGTCTGGAAACAAGATCCCAGACCTGGAGGCAACAATGACAGAGGCTAAACTGGACATAGTAGCTATTAGCTATACCTGGTTCACCAGTAACCACACTTGGGAGACTTCAGCACCTGGTTATGTACTGTTCAGAAGACACCAAGGTGCAAAACAAAGGGGTGGGGTGGGGGTGGCTCTTTATGTCAATGAAAATATCAAAGCTACAGAAATTCAGAATACACATAAGGAGCCAGAAGAACTGTGGGTCACCCTGAAACAGGAAATGGGACAGCCATATCAACTGGGGTTGTCTACAGGCTCCAGCCCAGAGGAGGACGAGTACATTACTGCTAGAAGATATAGAAAAATGACAGCTAAAGGGGCAGTTCTGATAATGGAGACTTCAACTTGCTAGATACAGATTGGTCAATAAGAGCAGGAACATCCACCAGAACTAGAACATAGTGGATTCCTGCAGGAGGCCTCAAAGAATTGGTACAACAACCCACAAGAGATGGGGCTATCCTGGATCTAGTACTGACTAATGGGAAAGGATCAGAGATCTTCAGGTCGGTCACCTGGGGCCAGTGGCTATCACATGGTATGGTTCGATTTGGCCACTAGAACTAAATCATCCCATTCCAAGGCAAAAATATGGGACGTCAGAGGAGCTGACTTTTGATAAGATGGCCAGCAGAGTTAAGCTAGCCCTGGCAGAAAAGAAATGCAGGTGAGGGGTACAGGCAAAGTGGGCAAGCATTAAGGATGCAATTCTGAAACATCCGTTGTGTTAGGAAGAAAAGCAAGAGCAAAAGGAGGAAGCCACTTTGGTTCTCAAAACAGTAGTGAAAAGGTCAGAGCCAAAAGGTTGGCCTTCAGGAATATAAGGGAATGCAGCGAGACGAAGATAGGTAGGCATACCAAACTTCCCTAAGGGAAGCAGGGAAGGCAGTAAGACAGGCAAAGGCCCAAACCAAGGAAACACTAGCACGAACAGGTAAAAGAAGGGAGAAGACTTTCTATAGATATATTAGTGAAAGAAAGTCCAGAGGGGTATTGCTAAGATCAAAGGGATAAGGGGGTGTGTGGAAGAGCACCAAGGAAAAGCATCTATCCTAAATAGATACTTCTGCTCAGTATTTTACTGAGAAGAGGTAGAATAGGAGTAGGGCCCACAGCTCCGCTTCCGTGGACACGGGGGAGGGAGGTGCACTAGTCCCTTCACAAAAGAAAGGGTCCTACAAGAGCTCGTTAAGCTCTGGGTGGACAGTGCAGTGGGACCTGATGTATACATCCCGGGATACTAAAGGAGCTAAAGGTGGAACTAGCAGAGCCATTAGCAAACTGGATAGTGAGTCTCTGAGCACAGGAGAGGTCCCAGAAGACTGGAGAAGGGTTCATGTGATCCTGCTCCATAAGAGTTGGCAGCAGGGAGGAGGTGGGAACCACAGACCATTCAGTCTTACTTCAGTAGTGGGCAAGATTATGGAGGCATTCCTTAAGGAAAGGATAGTGCAACACCTGGAATCCATAGGAGCACAGGTTCCAAGACAGCATGGGTTTACAACAGGAAGATCCTGTCAAACTAATCTCATAGATTTCATTGACTGGGTAACCAGATTGGTGGACCAAGGGAGCACAGTTGATTTTGCCTACCTTGATTTCAGCAAATGTTCAATATTGTTCCACATAGAAGATTGATTAATAAACTGGTTAGACTCTGGGTGGATCAGAAGTTGGTCAACTGGGTGACAAACTGGTGGGCAGAAAATTGAGAGTAGTGGTAAACGATATACAGTCAGTCCTCTTCAGTATCTTCATCAGTGACATTACAGATGGATTGGAGGGTAATATTTGCCTGTTTGCAGATGACACCAGGATCTGCGACGGAGTAGATGATCCAGATGGGGTGGGCAGAATGAGAAGAAATCTGGAAATACTGACAAAATGGACTGAAGAGTGGCAACTGGAGTTTACGAAAAGACGTGCAAGATCATGCACATAGGGAAGAGAAACCCTGAAGCTACCTATAGATTGGGAGGAGTTGCTGGCAATCACAAGGAACAGGAGAGATTGGGCATCATCATCTCAAATGACCTGAAATCATCCAGGTAGACCACTAAAGCATTGGATAAGGCTAGAGGATGTTGGGGTATATTAGTAGGGTATCACAAGTTGTAAGGAGGTAATAATCCATCTTTACAAGACACTGTTTAGGCCCCATCTGGAGTACTGCATGCAGCATTGAGGCCGCACCTGCCCAAGGACATTAACAAACTGAAAACAGTCCAGAGAAGGCCACCAAATTGGTAGGGACTGAAACAGAAACATATGAGGACAGATTAACGGAGCTCACTTATGTATACCCTAGAGCAAAGGAGGAGAGGTGTGATATGATCGAACATTCAAACATCTTACGGGCATTAACAAGGTGAAAGAGTCTAACATGTTTCATACAAGAAAAATATCAGGACAAGAGGACACAGCATGAGATTAGAGGAGGCCAATTAAGGGTAATGTGAGGAAGTTCTTTTCACAGAAAGGGTGGTGGATGCAGGAATGGCCTACCTCAGGAAGTGTTGGATATGAATACAGTGCAGGGCTTCAAACAGGCATGGATAGGCATAGGAGCAATACAAATGAGTGTGAATAAATAGGCCATTGGCAGAGTAAAGGCCTATGGCACATTCATAAGGGTAGAAATAATAGACAGACTGGATGGCGTTGCTGTCCTTATCTGCTGTCAACTTCTGTGTTTCCATAGGGAGGCCATAACACAATGGAATAAATGGCAGCTGGGAAAAGAGAGGATCTTTTATGATTAAAACTTTCTTTATTTGCAGAGGGTCTGTGTGGCTGACAGCAGACTTGATATCTGCAGCACTTGCTGTGTGAAACTTAACTGTGAATATTGACTGCAGCGTTCCTCCTAGAGTGCTGTTGGAGCCCTATTGTCCTCCAGAAGTAGGAAGAGGAGGTGTAGTTAGCCAGACTGTGTAACTCTTTAAGAACAACCTCATTTAGGCACAAAAGTATTTATTCAAACAACATGAAGTCTTGCTGTATTCTGACATATGCAGTTAGGTCCTGCCTTTCAACTGCCCGGAGAACAAAGAGTTAAACTTTCCATGGCCAGCATGGAATGTTTGCCAGAAGCTCGGTTTAGCCCCTGTCTGCTGTTGTTTAAACTCCAACACGTCAGATTCTTTACTCTGCCTCATTGAACAGTCGCTCCGGAGATTTCTCCTTTGCTCGTTCAAAAAGCTCGGTTAAAGTGTCGCTTTATCGCCGGCTTGACGCACTGCTGCTGCTACCAATCTGTCGGTTTAAGTGTCTGTCTGTGGTACCGTGATACTAGATAAGGTTTTCTATATAGTTTCTGTGTGGAACTTGTAAATTGTGGATCGGTTCCACTGAACCGATCAGTTTCAAATAAAAAGTTGTGCATTTACTTAGAGTGTGGTAACCAGTCCGTATCAGTTCTAAAAAACAAACCGGATTTTATTAGGGCTTTTCAAGACCGTATGTACGGTCAGGAACCGATAGGGAGTCTTGCCTGGCGGATTGCGTAAAAGGAGTAAAGTTTTGGTTAGGATTGGCCATGTCTGAGAAACGAAGAAAAAAACCAGGCCCACTGGGTTTCAACACTGTAGTGTGTGTGGGAAGTCTTTGCCAAGGCTGATCCCCACCACCTGTGTTTGATTGTCGGGTTTGACCACCTCAATTCAGACTGCAAATTTGTAAGAATTTTCCCAAATCTACCCTGGAAAGAGATTAGGTAGACTTGAGAAAGGAGGCCGAAGTCCGCTGACCGGGTAGCCAGCCCGGTTTGGTTCCGACCGAACCAGAAGGGAGTGCCTCTGATCAGGGTGATACTTCTCACGGCAAAGGAGAGCCGATTCTGAGGAGTCTGTTCGGTAAAAAGAAAAAGAAAAGATAAATTGTCCAGTTCGGACCCAGAAATTCATACTCCGACCGCCAATGAGATAGCCAAGGCAATAAGAATAGTGCAATCGCTTACTTGGTTCCGGCTGAACGGCACCATCTGGCAGGGGTTCGGTTGGTCGGTTCCCAGTTCTGGATTACACCTTGGAAGAATTTTATGAACGGATGAGGAGGAGGGAGAGTATGAGGATGATGATTGTGATTATGAAAGTCTGGATGTGCCTATTGACCCGGCCATCTCCCAGACAGACCTTCAGGTGTTTCTCCTCCTAGGCTTTCTGGGTCCCTTCTCGCTTTGTTTTACAGAAAAGTGGCTGAAACCCTCCAGCTTCCTATGGAAGAAGCAGTAGAGGATCAGGAGGAGCCTGATTTTGTTGAAATGATGGACATCCCAGAGTCCAGGAGACTGTCTAGTCCTCTCCACAAATCCTTTGGGAAACAGACACATAAAATTCTTAAGACTCCTAATTCCATATCTCCTGTGGACAGACAAATGGACAAGAGTATACTCTTTCAGGCTCAGACAGGTTCCTTTCCCAGCATTGCAGCCATGTTGGGGTAGTGCAGGCTGCTGCCTGTGATAAGGCAGATATCCCTTGGCATCACCCCAGATAGGACCCCAGGAGGATTGATGCCATGGCAAAGAAACAGTACATGGTAGCATCTTTGGGACTCCAGGCAGGCTAACTATATGACCTACACAGCTAGATACCAGAAGTTCAGGTGGGACACTGTGCTGGTCTGTGGCTAAACAGGCCCTGACCAGCTTGCCAAGGAGCTGGAGCAGGTGGCTGCAGATGGGATTGAGGCATCCAAAGTGCAGTTTCATGCTGCTGTGGACTCCAATGATGTTTTCATCAAGAGCCATGGCTACATCTGGCTCTTCAGAGGATGGCTTGGCTCAGATGTACTAGCCTATCACAGGATACCCAGGCTAAGGCCATGGATTTACCTGTTGACTGGTAATTCTCTGTTTGGGGAGCAGACAGAAAACTACATGAAAAGATGGACCAGCACAGGACCACTTACAAGGAGTGCTCAGGCCAAAGAAAGGCAAGCTACTACTCAAAGGCAGCAGTCCAGGGACAGGGGCAGGCCTTTCCAAATGCCTTTACCAAGCTCAGGCCTCCTCCTCTTGTTCTCAGAGGGGGTTCTTTAGAGGGAGAGGCAGACGGGGATGAGCAGGCCTGCATCCACCCCTCAGCCTAAAGCCCCTGCCAAACAGACACCCTGATGGGTCTGCCTGGGCCGATTCTCCTATACCAGTAGGGGCAGGCTGGCTTACTTTGTCCATGACTGGAAGTCTCTGACATCAGACAAGTGGGTCCTGGAAGTAGTAAGCCGGGACTGGTTCTCAGCTTCAAAAATTTCCCAAGATGAGAACCAGATCCTTTCCACCTGCAAATCCATCAGAGACCCTTGCCTTAGAGGCAGAGGTTTCTTCCTCCTAGCTCTCAGAGCTATAGAGAGTTCCCACCCTACACAAGGGCAAAGGATTGTACTCCAGGTACTTCTAACCCCAAAAAGACAGGAGAATGGCGGCCTATCCTGGACCTAAGATATCTGAACAAACACCTTCTAAAACCAAAGTTCAAAATAGTGACTCTGGAATAATCCTTCCCTCTCTGGGGCCAGGGGACTGGCTAGCCTCCTTGGACCTCAAAGATTCCTATTTCACATACCCATCAGGTGCTCCCACAGAAAGTACCTCAGGTTCGGTTGCCCTTTGGCTAACATCAACCCCAAGGGTTTCACAAGTGCCTGGCAGTAGGTTGCTTTCCTAAGGAGAAAAAAGATCTCCATCTTCCCATACTTGGACAACTGGCTCATAGTAGGTCAGTCTCCAGACCAAGTCAAGTCACATTTGCAAATAACTCAGCAAGTGCTCACTTCCTTAGGTTCCTTCTCAACCTTCCAAAGTCAGTTCTCGAGACCAGTATAGCTCCTCACCTTCATAGAGGCGGAGCTGGATACAATAAGGGCAGAGCCTTCCTTCCCCTGGACAGGGCAAGGACCCTTATGGAACTGGCCTCTTCATTCACCCTACAGGTGTCTCGACCAGCAAGGCATTTCCTTCAGCTTCTGGGCCTCATGGCAGCTTCCACAGCAGTGGTCCAGGGAGCAAGATTCCAGATGAGGACATTTAGTTCCACTTAAAAGCCTTCTGGTCCCAAAGAAAGGATTCCCTTCCCAAACTAGTCCCAGTGACTCAAACCCTGATCCAGGCTTTGCAATGGTGGCAGGATAAGGACAATATGAGACAAGGAGTTCCTTTTGTCACTCAGTCTCATTCAGTGATACTCACCACAGATGCTTCCCTGCTGGGCTGGGAGCCCATCTGGGGATCTTACCACCAAGGGCTGTGGTCACCTCAGGAATCTCTGCTTCATCAATCTCTTGGAACTCAGAGCAGTGTTTCTGGCACTGCAAGCCTTTTCTAAATCTGTACAGAACAAGGTGGTCCAGGTCAGAACAGACACCACCACCACGTGGTACATCAACAAGCAGGGAGGCACTCAGCTCTGGCCTTGTGCACAGAAGCAATGAAGTTGTGGTCCCTGGCTCTATCCCTGCAGACCTCTCTGATAGCAGTTCACCTCCCAGGAAGGACAGTATCCTAGCAGATGCTCTGAGCAGAATATCCTAGGGCCATCACGATGGACCCTAGATCCCTAGTTTTGAAAGTGATTTTCCTCGAGATGGGGCACTCCACAGATAGATCTTTTGCAGCCCCAGACAATCACCAACTTCCTCTCTTTTGTTGCAGACCCCCAGTCTTGGACTCAGTCCCCTGGATGCTCTGATCCTGAATGGGAAGGAAATTTCTGTATGCTTCCCCTTCCTCTCTGTTCAAATGTTAGTCAAGATAAGGTCACAACCATGTAAAGTGATTCTGATTGCTCCAGGTTGGGCCAGACAGCCCTGGTACCCCTGTTGCTGTCCCTAGCAGTCCACCTTCCCTGTCTCTTCCAGAAATGACAACCTGTGGACATCCTCCCAGGAACGATTTGGTACCCAACCTTTGGTGTCTCAATCTCAAGGCATGGCTCTTGAAGAGTTAGTTTGCTGACCTGCATCTTTCCCAAGGGGTTCTGGATATCCTTAAGGCTTGAAAGCCTTCACCAGAAAGACTTACAATTCAAAATGGAAAAGGTTCACTATTTGGTGTTCTAAGAAGAGTATTTCTCCAGATTCTGTTGGGTTTGCCTACGGTTCTGGACTATATGGTCCATCTCAATGGCCTGGGCCTTAGGCCAGCTACACTTAAAGTGCATTTGGCAGCTGTCTGTGCTTTCCTGTCAGTAGGTAGCCTTCCCCCTCTGTCAGCCCATCCTGTGTTTTGTAAGTTCTTCAAGGGATTGCTGCACAATCCCCCTTAGGGACCCTGCTCCTGCTTGGGACCTTAATGTTTGTATTGCTCAGCTTATGCAACCCCCTTTGAGCCTTTGTCCTCAGCAGAGCTTTAGTACTTGACTTGGAAAACTGTGTTTTGGTGGCGTTACTCTGCCAGGCATATCAGTGAATTGCAAGCCCTGTCAGTGGAACCTGATTTCATCTCTTTCCATAGAGATAAAGTGGTCCTAAGAACTAACAGGAAGGTTTTTGCCTAAAGTGGTTTCAGATTTCCACCTCAACCAGTCTCTCTCCTGTTCTCTTCAATGACCATTCCTCCTCTAGAGAGGAGGCTGCACAGCTTTGATGTCAAAAGGGCCCTCAGCTACTACATAGAGCGCACCAAGGGTCACAGGTTTGAGTCCTCCAGTTGTTCTTCACGATGGAGAGGTTGGTGAAGGCAAACCTGCCACTAAGAGATCTATTGCCGGGTGGATTGTTTCTTGTATACATTTCTGCTATGAGAAACTGGTAGAACTCACCCCTCAGGCTGAGGCTCACTCTACTAGGGTCCAGCTGCTTCCTGGCTGCTGCCAGGGATATTCTATCTTAGAAATCTGTCAAGCAGCCACCTGGAAAACAGTCATACATTCACCAAGCATTACTCTCTGGATATCCAGGCTAGAAGTGATGTTCAGTTTAGCACAGCAGTACCCCAGAGCCTGTTTCCAAAGTAGGTTCTGTCCTCCTCCATGGAGGTACTGCTTGTGTAGTCTGCATATTCAGAATACAGCAAGACTTCATGTTGTTTGAATAAAAATTACTCACCTTAGTAATGTTGTTTCTTCTAATGGAGTCTTGCTGTATTCTGACATCCCCCGCCTCCCTCTCAGAACCTAGTTTTTGGGATGTGGGTGCAGGAGCAGTGTTGGCACCCTAGGGGTGTCCGTTTTCACCCTCCTTTATTTTGGGTGAGTGGTGTGTTTAGGATGTTTGTGTTTTGGGTTTCCTGACTTGAGTCTTTGCTTTAAAACCAAAAACCTTTTATATAGATATAGTTGGCTAGTTTTGAGTTTTACGGTTTCCACAGAACTTCTAGTGAGTATTGCTCGTAAAGATCTGACTGTTGGAGTTTAAACAACAGCAGACAGGGCTTCAACCGAGCTCATGGAACATTCCATGCTGGCCATGGAAAGTTTAACTTTGTTCTCCGGGCAGTTGAAAGGCAGGGACTCTAACTGCATATGTCAGAATACAGCAAGACTCCATTAGAAGAAACAACATTAAAAGGTGAGTATTTTTCTTTTTGGGGCAAAAGCAATTGAATTAAACCGTGCCAGAGCCACGAATGAGTGGCTTTACCGATTTTTGTAGTAAATTACAAGGGGTGATTTGATTTAAGTCCTTGACCTTTACCAGGTCCTTCTGGGTTATGTTTCACTATTTTAATAGCCCTGCTGTGAGCAGGGTGAGCTCCACCCGGCAACGTGGTGTAAAGACACTCGCGCCGGTGCGGACTAGTAGCCCCAAAACCATTTCACAAATAAATAACTGATAGGAAAAGAACCAGAGATGAGGCAGTTCAAGAGTCCTCAGAGTACTAGTTTCTAGTTCAGGGCTCCAAAATAGCCAAAATGGGCAGAAAAGCAAACCAGTTCATAATTCCAATCTCAACTCCTTTGACCCTTTGTACCAATAATAACATATCTTGCTTCAAGTGGGAGCTCTTGCAGCAGGCTATAACTGTTAGGACTATGCCAGGCACTAGGACCCTCGGAAAACTTCTCAGCCAGCAGTACCAAGCAGGGACCACCCTGACATCAGCCCCACCCTGACGTCAGCCCTGGTACAAAAGGCGGACCCAGCTCCACCTCAGTTCTTTCCATCCGTCTCGCCCATGAGAAGAAGCCTTCACTATTCAGCTTGCCAGGAACAGTGAAATTCATTTTTAACTCGTTTTGTACCATTTTTGACTGTTTTTGAGTTGTTTCGATGGATGTCTTCACTGTAAACCGGTCTCTCGGAGATTCATCAAAACAAGTCGACTCTGGGCGGCAGATCCCCTCAAAACCAGGCACAAGTACTCGTCTTTGCCTCGAGCCAGACCACGATACACAGCCTGTTCCGCCTGCCAGGTGTTCACCAGCTGTACCCAGATCCGATGTCTCAAGGCCCTAAAGGCATTTTATTTTTTATACTTGTACACCACTTTATCCGCCTACACTGCCCTCCCTGTCCACTCCTTCGGACCACTGATCAACCCCTGGTACACTAACTGAGTCTGCCCAGAGTGCTCTTGTTCTCCCTGTACTACCTTGATTTCCAGCAATCCCCGGTGGGGTGAGAATGGGCCTTCCTCAACCTTGCTGGAGGAGAACTGGCAGCGAGGTCTGCCCGTAAGTCGGTGGAACCTGGGAGGCACTGATCGGTCTTCATCTAGGACCGAGAGAGCTTTTCCCAGATTTCCTGTTTCCCCTCACCCCAATCCCCTGTGGCGCCCGGTAGAGGGACTAATGTCCAGAGAGTGGTATGCTGATGCATGTCTACCTCAAGCGCCCAACAGCGTCTCCCTGTATGGAGCACGCCAGAGCCCTTGAGAGCCCTTGTTTCCACCGCTCTCTCTCAGGACGTCGGGTACCCCTGGTACTCCTGGTATCCCTGCCGAGAAAGCGAGAGCATCCATGAGAAGACAATCAATTTTCCCTCTCCCGTCGACCCCAGTCTGTTCCCGAACCGAATTCACGGCGCATGGCCAGCAGTGTGTGTCCAGCGCCTGAACCCTCAGCGCCATCAGGCCGGCCTCTGAAGGCATTTTGTTAGAGAAAAGATGGATCTGCACACTGGAGAAGAGGAAGCGCAAGGAGAAGACCAAGCGCCACGAGAAAGACCATAGCAGGTCCCGACACGGTCCGGTCTCGCTTGCGGCCCTCTCCCAGAAGGCCCGTGTGTCCCGGGCTCAGGTGAGCGTCTGCAGTTGACCCAGGCGAAGCCAGAGGCAAGCCTAAGGTAACCCGCTAAGGGTCACCACCAAGACCTTGGAGGTAAGCTTCAGCCCACCTCTCAAAGTACCGAGGCTGCCTGCTAAGCGCGCCTCGAACTAAAGGACTCTCTGGCGCTCCCCCAAGACACCCTGTCGTCGGTCCCAGCTCAGGCGCGGTTGTAGGGGAAGGGTTCAGGCGTGGCCATGGAAGAGCAAGCGTCCCGTCTCCCAAGTTCTCCTCCC
Source organism: Neoceratodus forsteri (assembly GCA_016271365.2). Taxonomy (NCBI): domain Eukaryota; kingdom Metazoa; phylum Chordata; order Ceratodontiformes; family Ceratodontidae; genus Neoceratodus; species Neoceratodus forsteri. Next base: position 1,008,775,975 of record CM028129.1, on the reverse strand, counting down.
CGGGTTCCCAAGAGGGCTCTCCTTCGCGGGCTGATGTCCCAGGTACTCCCTTTCCGGGCCGGTGGTGAAATTTTCTCGAGACGAGTTGCAGGAGTTGTTCTCCTTTTGGTGGGGGCGGGTCCAAGCAAGGCCCCCCAGAGCGGCTGCCTACACTTCCACCCAGGGCTCATTCCTGCTCCCGGTCCAAAGACCACCACCCGATACTCAAGGACTCTGGAGACCGTCGCGGTCCAGGTCTCCACTCGCAGCACTACTGCCTCTGGGCGAGAGCGCTCCTGATGGCGGTCCTCTGACAGACGTCGGTCTACGCTCCCATCACCGATCTCGGGACCGGAACCGGTCTTCGGACTGACATCGGTCACCCACCTACTGACGACAGAGGGAGTCTGGTCACAAGGAGAGAGCAGACTATTCCAGACCTAGTAGTCGATCCCTCTCTTCTTTATCGGCATCCTCTTCCTCTCTGGGATCGGGTGGGGTCCCAGGAGAGAGGACTAGCCTCGCTCGCTCCCGGACGATCCGACCTTTATGGACGTCATGGGCATGTGCAGGCCTCCAATGAGTGGGAAATGGAAGCCCTGGATCCGGGCAGCGAAGGTTGGTCAAATGCCTGAGGCAAAAGGAGCCGAAACCATTAGTGGTCCCTCCTTTGGTGGACACTTTCCAGGACCTGACCCGGACTACCTGGTAGCGTCCGGCCTCCATCCCGTCTGTTCCCAAAAAATCGGACAGGCTGTATAAGGCCCTGAGGGCAGAAGCCTTTAGGAGAGAACCCTCTGGCGGACTCTTCGGTCATTACAGCTGCCCATGACAAGTCCAGGCAGTCGAAGCACCTAAGCTCACAGCCTTCTGATCCGGTCTCGGTATTTGGATCTGGTGGGCAAGAAGGTTTACTCTGGCTCCACCTGCTCCATCTGGTCCCTCAACTTCCTGATGCATATGGTCCAGTACCAAAATGCTCTGTGGGAGAGGGGACAAGGGCTACTGAAGCCATGCCAGATTCGAGCAGAAGGCAGGAACTTCTGGATATTATTTAAATTGGGCTCCGACATGGATTCTCATATCCTGAGTGCCTTGTATGACACTGCAGATATGGCAGCTCGGGCAGCTGCTACCAGGGTTTGCCTTTGGCGCCATGCCTGGTTGAGTTTCGGCTCTCACCAGGATCTGCAGTCGGTATCAAGGATCTGCCTTTCCAAGGTACCGTGTTGTTTGGGCAGGGAGGCGAGCTCTGATTTCACATCTGCAGGAGTCTGGCAAGTCCATCTGTTAGGGTCCACCAAATGTACAGCGGCAACCAGTGATGGCAATGGAAACGCCCTTCGAAGCCCTCAGGTGGTCAAGGTGGACAAGCCCGTGGTATTCAGCAGGGTCAGAGAGGCAGCTTAGGGAGAGCCGGTGACTAGCAACCTGAGGCGCTCCTAACCAAGTCCTCCCAGGCCTTTCTGCCTACGCCTGGCTCAGACCAATGACTCCTTCCCTCTGCCCAAGGAACACTCCGGGAGGCAGTGGGGGCTGCTTCTCCTTCATCTTGAAGGGTGGCGATAACTGCAAGACCAATGGGTCATGGATATTATCTGGAGATGACACACGCTAGAGTTCATGGAGTTCCTCCAAATACTCCACCAAAGTACTCTGATATCCTCCTTCTCACATCCACTTATAGAAGGAGAATTTGGACCTCTTGCAGAAAAAGGCAATAGAGGTAGTCCCTTGCATCAGCGGGAAAGGGGTTTTATTTCTCTTCTTCCTGGTCCCAAAAAGACTGGGATCTTCAACTCATTCTGGACCTCAGCTTTCTCAGTCTCTTTATAGAGTACAAAGGTTCAGGATGGTGACCCTTCCAGGTCTGCTTCCCTGCTGCACCAAAGAGACTGGCTTTGTTCCCTAGACATGTAAGATGCATATATGCATATGAGGTCTTTTCTCCCCACGGAAGTTTCTGAGGTTCCACTTCAAGGGAGCACTGCCAATTCCGAGTTCTTCCGTTCGGCCTGTCCTCCACTCCTCGAGTCTTCACAAAGTGCTTGGCAGTGGTGTGCTGCGGCTCTAAGGCATCAGGGCATTGCATCTTCCCTCACCTCGACGATTGGCTCTTACAGCTCCGTCCTGGTCAAGCCTGCTTCAAGCTCTCGGAGACACCTGTACTCTATTCAAGAGCTGGGGATCACCCTGAAACTTGAAATTGTCCCCGAGCCCAGTCAAAGACTTTTCTTCATCGGGCGGTCCTGGATTCTGTCCAGGGCATGGCCTTTCTACCCCCGGACAGGGGCGATCACCTAGGAGATTGCTGAATGGCTCTCAGTAACTCCTCAGGTTCCAGCAAGGAACTTCCTCAGGCTGCTGGGGCACATGGCAGGCCATTCCAGTCACTCCTCTGGCCTGCCTCCACATGCGGGTCCCACAGTGGATGCTCAGGGTGCAGTGGAACCAGGGCTCTGATGATCTGGACTTTCTAGTCAGGATCACCGAGCCAGTCAGGAGAACTTTGCTTTGGTGGTTGGACCCCACGAATTTGGAAAAAGGTGTCAAGTTTCGTCCAGAGCCACCAGGTCAGACCCTTGCGACGGTTTATCAGATCTGGGATGGGGACGCACCTGGGTACTCGTCAAATGCAAGGCGTTTGGACACCCAAGGAGCGATCTCTTCATATCAGTGTACTGGAGATGCGACGAGTCCTCTATGCCTTACAGGCATTTCGAGAGGACCTAATTGCGAGCTGTCTTGTAGTTCAAACAGACAATATGGTGATCGTCTTTTACATCAACAGCAAGGGGCAGTCATTCGTATCCCCTTTGCAGGGATCGATGAGAGTCTGGTACTGGGCACTAGAACATCACATTCTGTTGTCGGCGGTGCATGTTCCAGGCATCCTAAACAATCTGGCCGACCGCTTAAGCAGGTCCGATCCAGAGCTCATGAGTGGGAGCTGTTAGTCTGTAGATCAGCTCTTCAACAAGTGGGGTCGTCCCAGAGCTGGACCTTTTCAAGTCACCACGCAGCGCAAGCTACCAATTTTTTGCTTGCTGAGCACGCACTGGAGTTTTCTGGCCAGACGTGTTATCCCTTTGCTGGGCAGGAGGTTTCTCTTACTGCCCTTCCTCTCATTCAGAGAGTTTTGCTGAAGTTGCAGGCAGAAGGGGCTCGAATGATTCTAGTAGCCCGGTGGCCTCGGCAGATTGGCTCCCATTCCTGCAGCGGTTATCCACGGAACCACAACTCCGCTGCCCATTTGCTCACAGTTGCTATCCAGAACAGGGATCGCTAGTCCATCCGGACCGCCGTTCCTTACATTTGCATGCTTGGCTCCTTCAGATGTAGCCCAGCGAGATCCGGGTCTTCCGGAGGGTAGCGGCAGTCCTAGTGCCGCGAAGAAGCCCTCACCCGCTCCACCTGTGCTATGAAATGGAAGCGGTTTTGTTTATGGGCCTCGTCACAGCATTTGGACCCGTTACCTGTCCATTGAACTCAGTGTTACAGTACCTCCTCTCCTTGTACCTCAGCTTGGCCTGAGTTACTCCTCTATTAAAGGTGCACATGTGGGCTGTCTCCGCCTATCATGCTGTGATTGGAGACAAGGCTTTAGGGCAGTTAGATGTAGCCTGCACCTTTTGAGGGGAATTTTGTGTATGGGATCTCACATTAGGGATCCTATCCCACCCTGGGACCTCCTTTTGTGTTGGAGAAGCTTACCTCCTCCTTTTGAACCGCAGCGGATTGTGAGCTGCGTTTCCTTTCCTGGAAGGTGTGTTTTTGGTTGCTGTTACCTCAGCTCGAAGAGTTTCTGAGCTTCAGGCTCTGATGTGTGAAACGCATTTAGTTTTCACAGGGAAAGGGTTTCCTTAGAACAAATCCTAAGTTTCTTCCAAAATGGTCTCAGATTGACCCTCAACCAGTCGGTTGACCTTCCAGTCTATTTCACTTCCCCATCTAATAGAGGCTCTCCTTCACACATTGGGCGTCCACAGAACATTGAGGTATTACCTCAAAGGGCGGCTGCGCACCATCGGTCGGGCAACTCTTGTGGCCTTTGCACCATAATGCTTGGGCAAACGTGCTGACCAAGCAGATGATTTCAGTGGATCATCCACTGCGTGTCCTTCTGCTATAAAGCACAATAAACCCCCTACTGGGCCCAGTCAGGGTCATTCCACTAGGAAAGTGTCTGCATCTTTTGCCGCCCTGAAATGTCTCCCGAAGGGATTATATGTTGCCGCTACCTGGAACTCTGTGCATACCTTTGTCAAGCATTACAGTTTGGATATCGTCTCCAGATGCTGTGCTGGTTTTGGTCTGGCTGTTTTGCAGGGGCTTTTGTCCTAGGCCTCTGGAGTCGGTATTTTCCACCTCCGGGGCTGACTACCTCTTTGGCTTGGGACTGCTTGGTATTCAGTCCTGTTATAGCCTGCTGCAAGAGCTCCCACTAAGTAAGATAGTGCAGTTACGTAAGAACTTACCATAACAGTAGATCTTAGAGAGGGCTCTTGCAGCAATCATCTCCCACCCGTCTTCCCCCGGGGTGTGCAGATCTTCATCTATATCTTCATCTGGTGCTTTGTCTCCTCCTTCTCTTGTCAGGGCTTGTTCACGGGCCTTGGCTGGGGAACTGAGGTGGAGTTGGTCCGCCTTTGTACCAGGGCTGACGTCGGGGTGGTCCCTGCTTGGTACTGCTGGCTGAGAAGTTTTCGGAGGGTTCTAGTGCCTGTGGCATAGTCCTAACTGTTATAGCCTGCTGCAAGAGCTCCTCTCGAAGATATAGTGTTACAGTAGTTATTACATAACTGTACTATAATGAAACAGTTACCCAATACCTCACAATGTGATGATCCAACCAGCTTGTCCCTGAACCTAATCCAGTGCTAACTAGTCCACAAGATAGTAGCCCACCCAGAAGCAGATAGCACTCGGATCCTAACTCAGCCTCAGGCAATTACAGTAACTGTAGTGACCCACTAATCCTAATATTGATAAGACAATTAGAACCCTCAGCAAGTACAAATAATACAATAGTTAACAACCTTCAGGTTCCTCCACCAGTCTACACCCTAACATCAATTTTGAGTTGACTTAATGGACCATGAGGTCCCTATTGGACATGGGTAATCAAAGTAGCAATAAGCAAATCTATGTCTTGGGAGGGAGACTCAGTGATCAAGCACCTCAATAGTAATTTGTATTCCAGACAAAGTGAATAGAACACTTTCTTGTTATAGTGAAGCCAGAATCGCAGCCATTACCATTGTGCTTAATAGGATCCTTAATTCTGGTGAAAACCCTCTGGTCATTATTCAAGTTGGAGTTAATACCTTTAATGAACCAATTAATGAAGTCAAGTGAGGACTTTGTATCAATAACTAGTAAACTGATACTAAAGGGTTGCACAATTGCTGTTTCTCGATTCCTCCCTGTACCAAGGGCAGAAGACCAGACAAATAAGATCAAGTGCATTAATGACTTGTTGAGAAAGTGGTGCATTAGGCAGGAAATAAAGTGCAATACACATTGGGAAGAGTTCTCGAATAGTGAGAACTATTGTTGCAGGGTGGTCTGCATTTAAATAGGAGGGTGTAATCTGCTGGGGAAACGATCCTAGCTCACATAACGCACTGTTTAAACTAACACCGGGGAGGCCTACTATTGAGTCCTGTCTTGAACTAGGCCCTAATACCACACAAGAGTATGTGATCAACAGTTGCACAAACAAGATAATGAAAAAAAAATTGACAGATAAAAACTTAGTGTTACTACTTAATGTGAGAAGTTTAAGGAAAAAAATGGATGAACCCAAAGATATTTTAGTAACAAATATATCAATATGTATGCCGCTGAAACCTGGTTTCAAGACTGTGATTGGAACACTAATAGTAACGTACCAGGATATACAAATATGTGGAAAAATAGAACAACAAAGATGGGGGAATCGTACTGTATATCATGGACAAATATAAAATACATGAAATTGGCTCAGTGATGGCCACAGTAGTGCAGCCAAAATCATATGGGCTCTAATACAACTTCAGAAGAGAAATTTAACAGTTGGACTAGCATATCGTTAGAAGTCTAAGTTGTACTGAGGCTAATGAAATTAAAAGCATGCCTGTAAAGGGGATTACATCTTGATGGGAGATTTCAACTTCCCAACTATAAATTGGGCAAAGCTAAAGGGCACAGGTCGCGCTGAGAACAGGTTCTAGACTTCACAATTTCAAGTAATCTTGAGCAGTTGACTTGGAGAGACTTGGGAGGCAGCTGGAAAGGTTAGGGCATCAGGATGATGAACAGTATGGCTTTGTTCGGAGAGATCATGTCAGTCCAACCTCGTAGAGTTTTATGACTGGGTGACAGGGGCCTTGGACAGACATAGGCTGGTGGATGTCCTGTACCTGGATTTTAGCAAGCGTTTGATTCAGTACCCATAAGGGCTGATAGCAAAGCTGGGGAGATGGGAGTGGGAGGACAGGAGCTGAAGTGGGTTGAAAGTTAGCTTTGGGGCGACTACAGAGGTGGTCGGTGGGATAGTCTCCTCCCCTAGGAAGGTAATCAGTGGGGTCCTTCAAGATTCAGTGTTGGGCCACTCCTGTTCAATGCCTATGTCTTGGACATTTGGGGGTTGGGAGTAGAGCCAAGTCTTTTGCAGAAGATTCCAAACTGGGAGCACTGGTGGACTGGGAAGAAGCAGAGAGACAGTCAAGGGGATCCTGCTGTAATTTTCAGTATTAAGTTCCCTGATTTGGAAGGGAAGGGATGTATTTTTGCTCCATGGAGCTCTGCTGCCCATTACCTTCACTTCCGTGTACCCCTCTCGCGTAGTGCACTCCGCCACGATCTGCTCCCGCTACGCTTTGTGACATCAGTATATGAAGAGCATGGGGCTAGCATCCATTGCAATGAATGGGGCTGTGTTTAAAAGTTTAATTTTAGAGTTTAGATGGCAAGTCTGAATAAATCATGGCTACCGCTAACTAACAAGGTCCAAATTTGTTTATGGAAATTAACTGTCCAGCAGGTTAGGGATACTGTAATGAAATCTTGGTATCAGTGTATAGTAGATACCCAGTTCGTTGTTCCAGCTGTTTTGAAAAGAGCCCTGCAGCAGTCACTCCCTGTTTGCGAAACAAATAACGCATTACCTTCTAAGATGCAGGATTCTGTGTGGCTTTGTTCCCACTATAGGTTGAATATTAAGGCTAAACCAAAGCATAAGCACATAAAGGAAAGGGTCATGTTCCAGACCTGACTGTAATAATCAGGAGGAAACCATAGCTCACCCCACTCTATAGGTGTATTGTGTAATAATATAATTACACAAAACAGGTACAGTACTTTAGTGAATGAAAATCTGACTGAATCAGAACATGCACAGGATCATCAAAGCAACACTAAGTTAATAGTACTTGGTGACTCAATCATTCGAAAATGTGATACCAATATCTGTAAAGCAGACAAAGAAAATAGGATGGTACTTTGCTACCTGGGTGCAAAATAAATTATATTAAAACGAGATTCCAAAGGTAAAGATTCAGATACCAAGAAACTAGTAACTATTCATGTTGGAGTGAATGATGTGGGACACTGTCATGAGAAGGACATATGCACGGACTCAATAGAGACTGCAAATCAAATTAAAAACTTGGGGGCACATGTGATTATATCGGGTATATTACCAGTTCCTAGAGCACCAGATGAAAAAAAATAAAACCTTAGTACAAATAAATATCAGATTAGAAAACTGGTTTCAGAATGAAGGTATAGGATTTATTAATTCATGGACTAACTTCCTGGGCAAACGACATTTGTATAGTAAAGATGGGTTGCTCTTAAATAGCAAAGGTGCAAATCTTCTGGGCTCAATCATCAAAAGACAAATGGAGTCAGCATGTTTAAACTAATTGAAAGGGGAGCTGGAATCAAGCCACTCCTGTTAGTCCAGCATTTTCATCAAACCCTACAAAGAAAACACATGAAATCAAATGTCTGCTTAGTAACATTAGAAGCATGCACAATAAAATTTATGAATTGCAAGCAATACTACATACAGAAGAAATTGATGTGGCTATGATTTCTGAAACTTTGCTTGATAATGATATTTGGATCAATAATATACAGGGTTATAATATAATAAGGAAAGATAGAAAGGGATAAAGGGTGGTGGAATTGCTGTCTATCAACAGAGTTGAATTATGTAAATATCACAGACAAAATTTGGAGTGATGAAAGTGGTGACATTGAAACACTAAGGATAAAAATGCTTAAAGGAAATACACCTGAATTCATATTGGGTCTGTACTATAGACCACCAAATACTAAATTGACCAAAACATTAAAAATCATGGATGAAATTACAAAAGCCCTGGAGTTTGGGCAAGTAGTCCTGGCAGGCAACTTTAATTTTCCTGATATAGTCTGAGAAAGAAAACGGTGCATGTGAATAAGAGTAAAGACTTCCTAGATTTCTGTAATGAAAATAATCTAACACAGTCTGTAAAAGAACCTACTAGTTAATAACATATTAGACCTAATATTCACAGCTGGTGATATCAATATAATAAAATGTGAAACTACATCACCCATAGGTAATAGTGACTATTCCTCTATCATATTTACTTTAGACTAGAAAACCCACCAATCGGTGGCTATACTAAGATCTATTTATACAAAACTGCAAATGTAGAGAGATACACAGAGACTTGGGTAAGATAGAATGGGTGGAAGAATTTATTAGCTTTTGGTAACTGGGTAAGTGCACTAGGCAACAATCCTGCCTATTTTCAGGCACGACCGGAAGAGTACAAGACGGAATACAAAATAAGCACAATTGTACAAGTTCATATATAAAACAGCAACATAGTGCAAACAATATAATACAGATAAGAGGACATTTTACCACTAGGACAGTTCCCAGCCAGGAGACCTGGTGGTGATTAAGTCTAGATGCATTTGCAGTTACCAAGGGTGTAAAGGTGAGAGAACAGTGAGCTCTTAAAGACACTGTGGGAGGCAGAATTTTAACCTGCAGAAGTAGCGAGTTCCAGAACTTAGGAGCAAAATGGAGATTAACAGGAAAACTGTAGTCATGGGCATACATTAAAACCACAATACATAATAATATGAAGGCTCATGTTAAAGAAGTCCGTAAATATAATAAACATGGAAGGAAACCTAAATGATTAAATAAAAGCCTTATTAAGTTAATAAAAAGAAAAACAAAATATATGGATAATATATCAAAATAAACCAAACCCAATTGGTCAAAATTTAAAGAAACTCAAAAAAAATGCAAAACTAAAGCAAAAAAAAAAAAAAACTGAACTATGCTTAGCAAAATGCCTCAAAGTCTAATGATAAGCAGTTCTTTAGTTATATTAATTCTCTGAAAAGAGTAAGGGAGAATTAACTGCAATCACAGTTAATAAATCCATTTCAGATCCTATTGAAATTGCAAATTCATTTAACAATTATTTCTGTTCCACATCATAGAACAAACTGTATAAAACTTTCAAACTGAATTTATGATGACTGAAGGAAGCATAACTTCTCTAAAGAAGAAATGATAATGGGAATTGAAAACACGAAAGATCACAGTGCCCATGGATTAGAGAACATAACTTACACCATGCTGAAAATTATGAAGAATAACATTTGGCTACCAGTAAATTTACTTTATGAAAAATCACTCAACGCCGGGAGTTTACCCGAAGAATGGGAAAAATCTAGGGTTACACCAATCCACAAAGGTGGAAATAAAATCTGTCTCCAATTACAGGCCTATAAGCCCTACATCAATTCCATGTAAAATATTGGAAACATTAATAAGACAGAATTAATCAGCATATTAATAAAGATCCATTGTTTGATTAAAACTAGCATGACTTTAAAGGTATACTCTTGTGCTACCAATTTGGTTAGTTTCTACAGTCATGTAAGCAAGATGGTGGACAACTGTACCCTGTAGACGTATTGTTTGATCTGAGTAAGGCTTTTGATCGAGTCCCACATTGAGCAATACATCAAAATTGCAAAAGTATAAAATTGATAATGACATCATAAGGTGGCTAGATGACTGAATTTAGGATAGATCTCGGATAGTATCAATGCGAGGGCCACCAATCCACTGAGGGCCAGGTAGCAGTGGAGTACCACAGGGATCAGTAATAAGACCCTTAATTTTTCAGATTTTTTATGGCAGATATGGATGATGTAAGTAATATTATTATGAAATATGTAGGGCCATGCTTAACTTTTTTTTTTTTTTTTGCACTGGTCCACTGGGAAAGTGATGGCCCAGCTGCACTGCCCTCCGGAGATTGCACTAGTCCTCAACAATATGGTGACATTCCAGACACAACTGGGAACAGTTTCTACAGGACAAGAAAAGACTTAAGGATGACAGTCATTTTAAACCCCTCAGCCACTGTCTAGGTTCTGAGATCGATCATCAGGCATTCTTGAGCAATTATCATAGGATCGGGCTTCCAAACACCAGGCCACCCACACTAGTCAGACAGAGTGATCCAACTGATTTTGATAGGTTACCAGGTTGAGGGTTTTAGTCAGAATGTGTACACCAGCGACTATTGTGTTGTCAAGACAAGGACCCTTTGTCTTTAAGAATGCCTCAATTTCTCTTAAGCACTTGTGCCATGAAGCTAGGGGAAATTATGGGGTAGGGGAAGTGAAGTTAGGAAGAAGGTGAATTTCATTGTTGTTTGCCACTGAGAACCAGGTGGATGAGCTCTTGGGGATGGGGCAACAATAGGGAGCAAAGGCATAAGGGATGTTGCCTCTGGGGATGTGAACCTGAGTGTCTAGGGGTGTCTTTAAAATATATTAGGGTCATTTTGAGTGTGCAAGGTTGGGGAAAAACAAAGAAAAACTTTTGAGGCGGGGAGTGGGGCTGGTAGGACTTTTCATTCTGTACACAACCAGATCAGTTTGGTCTGTCAAGTGAGACTTTCTCTTCTGGGCCGAGAGGATTGGAAGGGAGGACTCTTAGGTGTTGCCTCAAACAGGTTTGTTGCACCTTGGAGTATAAGTGAGAAAGTAGGGTCTCTTCTGCCAGGCTTTTAGGGACTAAGATATATCCACCTACCTTTTCCTCAGCTATTTTATATTTACGCTTTTAAGAATGTTGTTTTAAAGATTTCTTTATTGTTCTTGAACAAATGCCATTTCTGAATTTTGTTTTTCTGTTTTTTATTGTGTGGTGCCCAGAGCCTCTGGGATTGGGCACCTTAGAAATAAAATTGCCTTGCTTTATTGTTATGTGTATTGTTACTGTTTTGTTTTATATCCTATACAGTTATTGGTGTTTAGCTCTTGTAGTTGGATTATATACTTTTTAACTATCACACATGGTATCTTTGTGACTGTGGTGCTGGAGGCCTATGCTTCCTCGGGAGGAGGCACTTTTGGATAAGGAATATTTGAGGTGGGGAATAGAATGTGTTTGGAAGGGCATGTCCTTCCTCCTGACCAACCATAGCATGGTTTAATGGCTGAAAAAATCAGTCTGCTCCTGGAATGTCCTGGGTGTCTCCCTCGGTGAAGTTCAAGAAAATCCTGCCTACCCTAAGAACAACAGAGTGTAAATTGCCATGTTGCAGGAAATGCACCTTACTGTCTCTGAGCATGATAAACTGATTAGGGATAGGGTGGGCAAATGTTACTCGGCATTCTTTAAGGGTTATAAGCGAGGAGTTGCTATCCTCATCCACAAATCCCTTAACTTTGCTGAGGAAAGAGTCTTGAGAGATCCGAATGAGGGTAGGTACATCTTTGTTTGAAGTATAATAGGTAGGAAGAAATTACGTTGGGTAATGTTTACGGACCAGCGGTACTTGACCCTACTTTGTTTGATAAGAGTTCTCTCCATACTCCAGATCTAAGATTTCCAAACCTGGACCTGACATGGGACTTTAACTGCACCAGATTCCCAGATGGATAGGTCTGGGGTAGAGACTGGACTAGAGCCAGCAATGGCTCGTTGGGAGTGAGCCTAAATGAGATGGATCTCTTGGATGCATGGAGGAGAGTACCCAGGCACTAGAGAATACACATTTTACTCAGACCCCCACAAGACATGGTCACGTATCGACTATGTATTCCTACCTAGGGCTTGGTATACATGGGTCCTTGACATGCGGTTCAGTCCCATATTGGTCTTGGATCACGTTAGGGTCTTGGTCACTTTGCAGATGGCTGGTTCCAGAGGAGGTCCTGGGGCTTGGGGTCCCTTCCTGTATGCTCCAGAATGAAAGTTTAAAGAGCAGCTTCCTACTGTCAGCGTTTCTGTTCTCTCTCAGCCTGTTTGATTCCTTACCTGACCAGTACTAAAGTGGCGAAGTCTGGCATAAAAATCCCTTTTCTAAAAAAAAAAAAAAAAAAAGTTCTATCCTAAGTAAATTTCAAATCACTAGGCTGGCAAAAAGAGCACCATTGACTTCCGGTCCGGGAGGACACATTGTCGACCCATGCAGCCCTGTTTTGTGATCTCCTGGCAGAGGCTGCAGCACCATTCAGTTCTATGGGGCGGTGATACTCAAATATATTTATACCCTTTAGTGCTGGCATTTTATTCTATCAAAGTGATCGATCAACTGGTGGGACCCAATTGGTCGATCGATCACTCTGATAGAATAAAGTCAACACTAAAGTATGTTGAAAATGTGACTATGGGGCTGAATGAGAGCGGCAACTCGGCACCTTCATTTTGCAAGATCACAAAACGGGGCTCCATGTAACCCGATAAAGGCGTATTTCTGGACGGAAGCCGATTGCCAGCCTGCGACTTGGAAGTTTTCGAGGATAGAACTGATTACAGGAAAGGGATTTTTATGCCAGACTTCATCACACTAGTACTGGTCAGGTAAAGAATGAAGAGGCTGGAGCAGGTAACTGCTCTTTAAAGAGTTTCTGTGAGAACAGTGGCTAATATACTGAGGGATTAACAAGGACACTGCCCCAAATAAAACTTACTTTGGGACACAGGAAGGCCTTATGAGGGGGCGATAATAACCTTCATGACTGCACAACACAAGAGCAGAGGAGAAGTTTCAAGAGATGGAACAGAAGTTAAAGATTTAGAGGCCCAACTTTTCAAAACCCCTCAGAGGAGGTGAAGGAAACTGAATAGAGAACTAAAGAATGGGGTGGAGGTTTCACTCCTCCTCCAGTAAAAATTCTATGAATGAGGCAATAAGCCCAGCCCACGTTTAGCTCGACTAGCAAGGGATGTAGACAATCGATGATATTGCTTCCATCAAGAAGCATACAGTATTGCCATGGACAAAGGGTAGGAAATGGAGAGGAGTTTGTACAATTTTACCATAACTCTATACCAGTGAATGCCTGACAGGAGGCAAGTATGTCTAACTTTCTGAGCTCTTGAGTTTACCAACCCGACCCAAGAAAAGGTTGCTGCCCTCAAGAACCCTCTCACCCTAGTAGAATTGTGTAGGGTGTCTGCTGGGTTGGCTGCCGGGAGGCGATGGGCCCTGCCAGTCTACCTGTGGAATACTGTAAGGCACTGGGAGAGGAAGTCTGGCAGGACATGCTGGATATGTTCAGGATGCTTTAGAGGAGGAGTAGACCTCAGAGGTCATGTGGGCTGGCAGCAATCACAGTGATCCTGAGGTGGGAGAACCACTGACTGCGCAGCCTACAGATCTTATTTCACTGTTAAATTACGATATTACATTTTTTTTCATTTTATTCCGGCCCCAGTTCCCTCTGGGGAGCTCAGCCCCTGCTCAAATGGTGTCCCACCATGCCCAGGCTTACCCAGATGGGTCCACTGGTGGGCACCCTACCCCCAGAAGGACAATGAGTAGCATGCCCTGGCAGGCGGACCCCGATGGGGACTGGTGACAGCTGGAGCAGGCGTTGGAGCAGGCGTCATACCCTGGGGACGGAGGTTTTCAAGTGCAGTGATCCTTGGGAGGCAGGGTGTGCAGTGACACCAATGTCTGTCCTGCCTCCGGCTTAACCAGGCCTGGCCGTCCTACAGTTCCCAGCCTCCACCAGAGGTCGCCGACCAGCTAGACTCCCCCAGCGAAGAAGGACAGCCGGCCCTTAGGCAGCTCCCATCCTTCTCTGCCCGGCCGGCCTCCAACTACGGGTCCATTCTTGAATCTAGGACGTCCTGAAGTCGCAAGCAGTTACCCTGCCACTGCCGGGCGGGCCATCTTGTGATATTAAAATTTCCACTAAGGCTTTGACCCGTAGGCTGGAGGGATCCTACCTGACCTTGTTGGATACAACCAGATGAGGATCATTAATGGACATCACTCCTTCCATAATGTGAGAAGGCTCTTAAGTGTAATACAGTGGTGGGTGAAGCATCCAGGGAGGAGCCTCGTGCTCTCCCTGGATGCTGAAAAAAGCCTTCGATTTAGAATAAAATGGAATTGCTTGTTTAGGATACTTGAGACTTTTGGCTTAAGGAAACAGTTTATTAATATGGTCAAACTCTTATATCAGTTACCTTGGGTGAGTGTCCTGGTTAATGGAGAACTTTCTTGGGTATTTGAGTTGGGAAGGGAACCCGTCAAGGGTGCCCCTGTCCCCACTGCTGTTTACCTTGGCTGTTGAACCCTTGAGGGAGGCAGTCCATGATGAGGCTGTGAGGGGCATAGAGGAGCCAGGGGAACACGGCAGGGTGACTCCCTATGCTGCTGATGTGGTGTTCCTTGTGGACCCAGCACCTCTATTCCAGAAATCACCTGCATAATAGAACAGTTTGTGTACTTTTCTAGTTAAAAGTTAACTTTGAGAAGTCTGAATTGATGGGTTTGGATCAGTGCCTATGGGAGGATTGCGAGGACATAGGTATGATATCGACCCACCTGACATACCTTTGCATACGAGTGGACCCCTTACTCTTGATGCTATATGATAAACTACAGGCCAATCCTGAGGACTATAAAGACCGATTTGAGTAGATGGCAGGGCTCCGATTTCTTGGATAGGTCGGATAAACCTCAGCAAGATGAATATCCTCCCAGAATTCTATATCCTTTACAGATGTTACCTTTCGGTTTCAGTAACTAAGTTTGAGAAATCTTAACAAATGGTGTTCAGAGTTTATTTGCGTGGGTAAAAAGCCAAGAGAGCTAGACTGAAACTTGATTATGATGCCCACTGCAAATGGGGTCTCGGATTTCAGACTTTGCGTTGTACTCCTGGGCGCTCAGCTTAGGTTAATGTCTGAATGTGTCGGGGAGTGCCTAGGTTTCTCTGGATTGAATGGTGACCAACTCCCTCACACCTGATCCAAGAGAACGGAGAGCCTAAAACGTTTGGCAGAGGAGGCACCACTGGTGGGGCACATGATGGTAGCTAGGGATAAAGTGAAATATGTCAAGGCAAGTGAGGTTAAGACCATTCTAGCCATGAGTAGTGCAAAACCCAGAATTCTTGCTGGGTCTGGAAGATCTAGGCTTTTAAAATGGAAACAGGGAGGAGTGACCTGCCTGGGAGATTTGTACCAGAGGGAGGTTTCAAAGACTTTGACATGATTCAAAACCAGTTGAGGGTCTCCCACAATCACCAATTCAGATACTTGCAAGACTGGGTAGTATATGGACAGGTTATCCCTGATTCATCCCCACTTTTAGTATTGAATGAGTATACGGATAGAGTAAATACGAAGGTGCTCTTGTAAGAGAATATAAAATATTGTGTGAACATGCACAGGATCTCTCAGATAAGGTTAGCGACAGTGGGAGGTAGACCTGGGCCTTCACATTCAGAGAAAGCCTGGACCACCATATGTCAATAACACATGAGACTCCTAGCCATAACAAATTTAAAGAGGCTCAATATAAGTTTCTTCAGTGATTGTGTATGCCACCTCATGTGATAAATAAGTTCCATGTGGAGGTCTCACTGATATGTGGATGCTGCTGCTGTGGGTACTTATTTCCACTATTAGGTGTGTACCTCAGGACTGGAGGATGGCTCATGTGGTGCCCTGCCACAAGAGTGGCCCCAAGGATGAACCGGGAAACTACAGACCAGTGAGCCTCACATCCATCGTGGGTAAGCTAATGGAGGCTATCCTGAAGGAGAGGCTGGTGGCCCTCCTAGAGGCCAGAGGACTACAGGACAGCAGACAGCATGGCTTCATACGTGGCAGATCCTGTCAAACCAACCTGGTCGAGTTCTGTGACTGTGTAACTAGGCAGCTGGACAGGGGCCATGCAGTGGATGTCCTGTATCTGGACTTCAGTAAGGCATTCGACTCAGTGCCACATGGAAGGCTGGGAAGGAAGTTAGTAGGCACAGGGGCGGTGCAAAGCTGGTGAGATGGGTAGGAAACTGGCTGCAGGAAGGCAACAGAGGGTGGTGGTGGGTGGGAGCTCTCACACCCAAGGGCGGTGACAGCGGTGTTCCACAGGGCTCGGTGTTGGGACCAGTGTTGTTTGGGATATTCATTGCAGACATATGGGACATCAAGCGCAAGATCAGTCTGTTTGCTGATGATACCAAGGTAGGCAGCGGTGGTGGATGACCTAGGGGATGGCAGGGGTTGCAGGATGATCTGGCAAAGCTTGAAACCTGGTCAGACACCTGGCAACTGGGCTTTAATGCCAAAAAGTGCAAGGTGCTGCATTTTGGGATGAAGAACCAAGGAGGAGTTACCAGCTAGGGGAGTGCAGCTAGCCCAGACAAAGGAGGAGAAGGATCTGGGTGTGCTCATTACAGGGTCAATGAACAACTCGGCATAATGTAGGAAGGCAGCTGCAAAGGCCAACAAAATGCTGGATTGTATTGCAAGGGTTTATCCTCGAGGAGGGAGGGAGGTGATTCTGCCACTGTATGGGTCATTAGTTAGACCACACCTGGAGTACTGCGTGCAGTACTGGCATCCACATATCTGAAGAGGGACATTAAGTTACTGGAGGGTGCAGCGCAGGCGACAAAAGATGATCAAGGGGCTGGGGACTTATCATACGAGGAGGTTGAAGGAGTTGAACATGTACTCACTGGAGGAGAGGAGAGGCGGGGTGACATGATTGAAACCTTTAAATACATGAAAGGAATAAACAAGACAGGTACAGAGGGGCTGTTCAAAGTAAGGGAGGGAGGGACACCAGGGCCATGATATGAGACTGGGGCGAGGAAGGTTCAGGAGGAGATGAGGAGACACTTTTTACAGAGAGGTGGTGGCTGGGTGGAATCGTTACCTGCTGAAGTGGTATGCAGTAGAACAGTGGACTCGTCAAATAAGGGTGGGACAGGACAAGGGGAGGGTTAATGAAGGGGAAGGGTGGAAGGAGGGCAGCTGCAGAATAAGGGGTGCTAGCTGCACATTCGAAAGACTTGATAGACCTCTAGGCCTTCATCTGCTGGCAAATTTTGTTTGTTCAGTATTTTGGACCTGCCCACAACTACAGATCTTCTGGGTGGACATCGCACAAGAAATTAACACCATACAGGGATCAGGATCAACTTGAACCCTACATCAATACTGTTTGAGTGGAGGCTCAAGAAGGAAGGAATAGGATCTGTACCCAAGGGTAGTGCACTTATGCTTTCACTTGCCCTGCAATTTATTTTGAATGCTTGGGTATCTCACAATCAGCCCACTAAGGACATCTGACAGGACATCATGAAAGGGTTCTTCCCCTGGAGCATCTCTAGAGTGAGCAAGATGGAAGCTGACCTCAAGAAACTAGAAGAATGGTCTGGAGTGTGGCAGCTGAGATTTAATGCCAAAAGTGCAAGGCCATGCACGTGGAAAGAAAAATCCAAGAAAGAGTATTACAGTACCTTCAGAAGTATTCACCCCTTGGATTTTGTCACATTTTGTTGTGTTACTACCAGATTTTTAATGCATTGAAATGATTTTTCCCCTTGATTCACACAGCATACTCAACAATTTAAAGGGCAAAAATATTTTTGTGTAACAAAATTTATGAAACATTAAAAACTGAAATATCTTGTTTACTTAAGTATTCACCCCTTGAGTCAATACTTTGTAGAAGCACCTTTGGTAGCAATTACAGCTTTGAGTCTTCTTGGGTATGTCTATATCAGCTTTGCACATCTGGATTTGGGATTTTCACCCATTCTTCCTTGCAGATTTGCTCAAGCTCTGTCAAGTTGGATGGGAGTGTCGGTGAACTGCAGTCTTTAAGTCTTTCCACAGATTCTCAGTGGGATTCAAGTCTGGGTTTTGCTGGGCCACTCAAGGACATTCACCTTCTTGTTCTGAAGCCACTCCAGTGTTGCTGGCTGTATGCTTGGGGTCGTTGTCCTGTTGGGCAGTAAATCTTCGCCCCAGTCCAAGGTCTATTGCAGACTGATGCAGGTTCTCCTCAAGGATGTGCCTGTATTTGGCTCCATTCATTGTTCCCTCTATCCTGACAAGTGCCCCAGTCCCTGCCGCTGAAAAGCATCCCCATAACATGATGCCACCACCATGCTTCATGGTAGGGATGGTGTTACAGGGTGATGAGCTGTGTTCGGTTTGGGCCAGGCATGCGCTTTGCATTCAGGCCAAAGAGTTCAATTTTTTCATCAGACCAGAGAATCTTTTGCCACATGGTCTCTGAGTCTGCCACGTGCCTTCTTGCAAACTCCAGGCATGCTATTATGTGGCCTTTTCTCAGGAGTGGCTTCCATCTGGCCACTCTCCCATAGAAGGCTACATCTGTGAAGTGCTGCAGAGATTGTTGTCCTCTGGACAGGTTCTCCCATCTCAGCCATGGAACTCTGTAGTTCTGTCAGGGTGGTCATTGGGTTCTTGGTCACTTCCTGACCAAGGTCCTTCTTGTCTGGTTGCTCAGTTTGGGAGGACGGCCTGCTCTAGGAAGAGCCTGGGTGGTTCCGTAATCTTTCCATTTCCTGATGATGGACTTGACTGTGCTCCTGGGAACTTTCAATACCCTAGAAATGTTTTTATACCCCTCCCAGATCTGTGCCTCCTTACAATTCTATCATGGAGTTCTACGGACAGCTCCTTGGTCTTCATGGTAGAGTTTCTGCTCTGACATGCACTGTTCAACAGTGGGACCTTATATAGATAGGTGTATTTCCTCTGAAATCATGTCAACCATTTGAACTGACCACAGGTGGACTCCATTCAAGTTTAGAATGATCTCACGAGAAATTGGATGCACCTGAGCTCAATTTGGAGTGTCATAGCAAAGGGGTGAATACTTATCAAATCAAGACATTTCAGGTTTTTATTTTAAATTACATGTACAAAAAATTCCAGAAGTTTCATTTCACTTTGACATTATAGAGTAATTTGTGTGAGATACGTGACCAAAATCCCATATAAATGTATTTTAATTTGATTTGCAACATCACAAGATGTGACAAAATCAAGAAGTGAATACTTTCTGAAGGCACTGTACCTAGGAGGCGAAAGACTGGCGGCCTCAAACCAGGAGCGAGAGATGGAAATCATAATCTCAGGCGACTTGAAGGTTAGTAAGCAGTGTGAGAAGGCAGCTTTGAAGGCCAACAGAATGCTGGACTGCATTGGGTGGAGAATCACGAACAGGAGGAGAGAGGTGGTACTACCACTATATAGATCACTGGTCAGGCCTCACCTCAGGAAGGACATTGACCAGGTGGAAACAAGTACGAGAAAGGCGACAAAAATGATTCAGGGTCTGCAGTACATGTCCCACGAGGAAAGACTTGGGGAACTGAATATGTACTCCTGGAGTGGAGAAGAGGGAGGGACATGATTGAAACATTCAAGTACATAAAGGCATTAAGGTACAGGCACGGGAACTTTTCACTTCAAGAAGGGCTCCAGGACCAGGGGACATGACCTCAGGCTGCAAGGAGGGAGGTTCTCTACCAGCACCTGGAAGTTTTCTTCACAGAAAGAGTGGTGGACGCCTGGAACAGCCTGTCCCAAGAGGTTGTGTGGGTCAGCACTGGGGGAGTGGATTCAAGAATGCATGGGATAGACACAAGGGAGCCCTGACTGCAAACGGCAACTAGAGTGTCAAAATAGGTCTAAAACAAATGGGCAGACTGCGTCAACTATGTTTCTGTGGCTCTAATTTAGAGGATGGGCAGACAGATTTGAGAGACAGTGGGGCCCATACTTGAACACATTATCCCTCCTGGATGCTGCACTGATTGGATTCTCAAGATAAGAAGCTGCACCCTTGCTTGGAACACTCCACGCATAGGAGCATACCTCTCAATTGCTATGAATTCGCAGATAGCTATGATTTTCACACTCAGATTTACCCTTGCTTCTCACAAGTTTACTGATCTTCTTCATAATGTTAGAGGTATTTCTGGAAACACAAACTATTAAATCATTGCACTAAGTTGATAGAAACTTTTCTTATCACCAGCTATATGGAGCCCACTATCTGTAGACATATTATTGTTTAAAATAAGAAAGTGCTACACATTCTGACCCTTTGCAATGATTTTTGAAGGCCATTGCTGTGCTGGGAAGGGTATTGTATCACCTGACTTTGCTAAACCAGTAGGAGGAGAGAGCTTAATTGGGGTGTGGCTTAGACACTATAAAAACAGGTGACTCAAATTACAACTTCCTGTTGCTAGCCTTTTTCTTACTAATTGCCCTCCATCCCACCCAAAGCCAGTTCTACTTTTATAGCCACTGGATCTGACTGTCAACAGGAACTTCCTGTTTGGCAGTAGGAGGAAGGATCATAGAAAACATTGGTTTTGTCAACCTAAAGGAAAAAAGTAGCTCACTGTCTCCTCCCCAGCTGCTAGTGGTCTGACACTGAGGAAGGAGGCTACTAAAGAAGATAGGAAGTTGCTGTCCCAGAACAGGAAGGGTGAGAGTTGTAAGGAGAGAGGAGAGTAAGCATACAGAGAAACAGGAGAGGGACACAAAATGAGACATGATAGGAGTGGTGCAGTGCAATGGCTGTGGGGCGGCAGTGTTCCGGAAACATTCCGGAGGCTGCATGCTGCCTATTTGCAGGCACCTCTCTGGTCTGAGAGAGGAGGTTGCCCGTCTCCAGGCTGACCTGGCTAGGATCTTCGAAACCTCCTCCCCACCCAGGGACCACCAGGGCCAATGCCACTACCTCAGAAGTTGCCAAGAAGAGGAGAGGCTGGACCAGGGTGGGCTCAGGGAGGAGAGGGTGGTGGAACAGAGTTGCATCCCTTCAGCTGTACCTCTCCACAATTCATTGCTCTTCTGGTGGATAGTGGTTCCTCTATTGAGGCACCTGCAGTGGAGACCAAGGAGGATGCTGGGAACCTTCACAAAGGAGACCCACAGGAGGGTGGCATGGAACTCCCACAGGGAAGGAAACAACTCCTGGTGGGGGACTCAATCATTAGGGGGTAGAAATGGGGAGGAAGGAGAGGGAGGTGAGGTGCCTCCTGGCACCACGGCTTGGAGGGACAGAAGCGAATCTCAGGATCGTGGGAGGAGCTGCACGAGGGAGGAGCTGGATGTCATTGTCCACCTAGGGACAAATGACCTGGCTAGGAATGGGATCAGAGCAGTGCAAGAGGAGTTTGTAGAGTGGGGAGGGGCCTTAGACAAGTAGCGCATACTGTAACCTTCTCGGAGGTGCTGCCTGTCTATGGCAAGGGTGATGCTAGGGCACTCCTCACCAGGGAATTCAATGAGTGGTTGAAAAACTGGTGTGGAGCTCAGGGTTTTGGCTTCATTGGGGACTGGGGAGCCACCTGGAGGATGCAGACCTATACTGGTGCGATGGTCTGCATCTGTCCGGGGGAACCAGGATCTAGGTGAGAGGTTTAAATGCTTCATTGGCAAGCATTTAAACTAGCCAAGGAGAGCAATGAAAAGGAGCAGGAAATCCCATCCTCCCCACAAAACATGGTAATTAGTGAGGTAAACACCAAGGTAGAGAAGTTATTAGGAGCAGGACAGAGGCAAATGTGAAAAAAAAAAAAAAAGGCAAAGGCAGTAAGGACAGGAATGGGGCTAAAAGGGGTAAGGCTATCAAAAGTGGAGGGTGATGAGTACCAATGCCCGTAGTCTGTGTAACAAGCTCCCTGAACTAGTGGCCTTGATGGAAGAGGGTTGCCTGGATATTGTGGCAGTCACAGAAACATGGTACACAGAGAACCATGACTGGGATGTCAACATACCAGGATACACAATCTACAGGAGGGACAGGAGGGTAAAAGAGGAGGAGGAGTAGTCTCTGTGTAAAGGAAGGATCAAAGCACCAGAACTAAAGAGTAAACAGGGAGCCGATGAGGCACTCTGGGTCAACCTGGAGACAGGAAATGGCACCACAATCCGCACGGGGTTGTACAGACCCCATCTCAGGAGGGAATGAGAAGGAATGATAGAAGGCATCATTAGAATGGCAGAAAAAGGGGAGATATCGTTGATGGGGACCTGAATATGCCAGATGTTAACTGGAGCACCTTTGCTGCAGGCACATCCAAGAGCAGGGTCATTCTTGTTGCCCTACAGGGGCATGCCTCAGACAGCTAGTATTGGAACCCACTTCGTGAGGAGAAATCTTAGACCTGGTACTTTCAAATGGGGACAGAGAAAGAATCTCAGATTTAGAGGTGGGTAGCCATCTGGGGACAGCGACCACCAAACAGTGTGGTTCATCCAAACACAGCCATACAATCAAGCCATACAAAGCAAGAGTATTAGACTTTAGGAGGGCTGACTTTGGGAAAATTAGAGTGCCCCTTAGAAAAGCACTAGCAAGAAGGAGGGTGGAGGAACAATGGGGAGTAATCAAACAGCCATCACAGAGACAACAAGCCTTTGTGTAAAGCAAATTAAAACACAACGAAGGAAAGACCGCTATGGTTCTCAAAAGAGATGGCAGGGAAGGTTAAGGAGAAAAGGATAGCATTCAGGAAATATAAGGAAACACAGAATGAGTAGGACAGAGAACTTTATCAGTTAAAGCAGAAAAGAGGCTGGGAAGCGGTCAGAATAGCAAGGGCCCAAACCAAGGAAAGGATGGCCAATTCTGTTAAGAAGGGATAAGACCTTTATAGGTACATTAGGGAGCCAAGAAAGACCAAAGGAGGATACTGAGGCTTAATAAAGGGAGAGATGTGGGTAGAGGGGACAGTGAAAAGGGATACACGAATATTTCTGCTCAGTATTCACAAAGGAAGAGAAGGGGAGGTACCTAAACCAAACAAAGAGACACTCTGAAGATGGGGTCGATACCAGTCCATTTACAGAAGAAAGGGTTCTGAAAGAACTAATAAAATTGAAGGTGGACAAAGCAATGGGTCCTGATGGGTTTCACCAAGAATTCTGAAAGAACTAAGGGTAGAACTAGTGACACCGCTGACTACTCTCGCTAACAAATCATGGGAGGATGGGTGGTACCTGAGGACTGGAGGAGGGTGGATGTGATTCCTCTTCACAAAAGTCGGAGCAGGACAGAGGCAGGAAACTACAGACCAGTTAGTTTGACCTCAGTGGTAGGAAAATGATGGAATCATTTCTGAAGAAAAGAATTGTTGAGTACCTGGAGGCCAGTGGGGCACAGGACCCAAGGCAGCATGGATTCACGATGGGAAGGTCATGTCAGACAAATCTAATAGATTTCTTTGACTGGGTGACCAAAGTAATAGACCAGGGACGGGCTGTGGACATGGCCTACCTAGATTTTAGCAAGGCATTTGATACAGTACCACACAAAGATTAATACACAAGTTAGCCAGCCTTGGGTGGGCCCCAAGGTGGTAGCCTGGATAAAAAATTGGCTGAACAACAGGATGCAAAGGGTAGTAGTAAATGGAGTACACACAGTGAAGAAAGGAGGGTTACTAGCGGGGTACGCAGGAGTTCAGTACTGGGACGGTCCTTTTAATTTCTGTATAAATGACATTGCAGAGGAACTGGAAGAAAAAGTATGTCTCTGCAGGCGACACAAGATCTGCAACAGGTTTGATACATAAGACGGAGTGGAAAGGATGAGAAGGGACTTGGCAAGGTTGGAGGAATGGTCAAATGTATGGCAGCTCAGATTCAGTGCAAAGAAGTGCAAGGTAATGCACATGGGAAACAAAACCCAGGGAAGAGTACACAATGGGGGTGAGATACTGACAACAGTAAAATGGAAAGGGACCTGGGGGTAATTATATAAGATGACCTAAAGG
The DNA here is from genome assembly GCA_016271365.2 of Neoceratodus forsteri. Classification (NCBI taxonomy): domain Eukaryota; kingdom Metazoa; phylum Chordata; order Ceratodontiformes; family Ceratodontidae; genus Neoceratodus; species Neoceratodus forsteri. The sequence continues at coordinate 1,008,751,888 of CM028129.1, read as the reverse complement.
TGGGCAAGCAATGTGAGAAGGCAGTAAGGAAGGCTGGGGGATACTGGGATGCATAGGAAGAGGCATCAATAGTAGAAAACAGGAAGTTGTTATCCCTCTGTACAGACAGTTGGTGAGACCCCATCTGGAGTACTGTGTGCAGTTCTGGAGATCCCATCTCCATAAAGACATAGACAGAGTGGAGGCTGTCCAGAGGAGGGCAGCCAAAATGGTGCAGAGTCTGCACCAGAAGACATACTGAAGAAAGACTAAAGGAGCTTAATATGTATACCCTTGAGGAAAGAAGGGAGAGAGGACATGATAGAAACTGTCAATTACCTCAAGGAATCAACAAAGTCCAAGAGGGTAGCATCTTTCAGAAAAGAGATGTGCAAGAACAAGGGGCACAATTGAAGATAGAGGGGACGGCTCAGAGGTAATGTGAGGGAAGTATTTTTCACGGAGAGGGTTGTGGATGATGGAACAGCTCCCCTGAGGAGGTCAGGAGTCAAGAAACAGTGGGGAATTCAAGAATGCATGGGACAGACATAAGGCAGTCCTAGTGGGCGTAGGGAGGAAGTAAGCTGTTGGTTAACTAAGATCTGCAGCTGATTTGTTAGGTAGGAAAATGGGCAGACTAGGTGGGCCAAGCGGTCCTTATCTGCCGTCAAATTCTATGTTTCTATGTGCTATCATTTTTAATGCTGAGAGGTTGAGAGGTATGCATAGGATGGATTGCTTGACTGGGGTATTGGGAAGAGTTTTCAGCCCTTTAGTGCTACAGACTTTTGGGCTTATTCATTAAACTTTACTGATAGATCAGAGGTATACTGTAGTCTTAAGTATATTAACTAAGGTGTAGTGATTCTAGAGTGTATGCGTGTATAGCACATAATCTTTTTTTTAACTGTTCTAATTCTGTGTTCATTGGTCCAGACTTGGGTTGATAGTCCTGTGTTAAACAATGTGCTTATAAGCTTGTGCTGCCTGTTTAATTGTACACTGCGATATATACAATGGTTTCAAGGACAGCATGAATTTTCTAGAGTGTATTACCAGAGTATTAATTAATGTTCATAAGTTTTAATGAATTAGTATACTTTACTTAAGACCTTAGATGTGACTTAAGATATCGTGCTTAGAGCTATTATATATAAGAGGCTTTGGACGTGGAATTAGTGCATCAGTGCAATGTTTTCTTTGTATGGCCAATTGTATGATGATGTTAAATGTTGTCTTGTACTGTTCCTTCAAATTAATAAGCAGAATGAAAATAGAAATCTAACATGCACAATAAGCATAGTCAACAACAAGATTCAGCACTGAGTTTCAGAAATGTTTCCTAAATAGGTTTGAGACCCTGCCTCTGAGGTACTGCTTGAGTTTGCAAATACATGTCATCACTAATACACTGTCATTACTAGAAGAAACTGGCCCTGGTACTGATGTTTCTTCTAGAGGGTGTATTAGTGAGGCGTGACCTTGCCCACCCTACCTTGGGCAGCTGCAGCCCGACCTTCCACGCTACTGTCCTTCTAGATATACCATGGAGTAGGAGGCCCTGCTTCCTTGCACTGTTGCTTCAGTATGCCTGCCTATGCTTCTGTCCCTACCCACTATAAAATTGTGTAGAAGCAGGCCCCCCACCCCTGGTTGCTTCAGCCTCCCCCATGCTTTGTCTCTCCTAGCTGTAACACTTGGTAGCCCCAGTGAAAATTAGTTGTTGCACACTTTATTAGGGCATCTTTGGTAAAGCCTTAACATCAGGAGAAGCCATCAGACCCTCAAACTTTGAAACAGCATTGTACTTAAATGCTGAATAATGGGGCTGAACTGGGAATTGTAACCAGGTCCAGATACTAACCTAAAGGGGATGCACTTAACCCTGTTAGGTGTCAGATTGTCACTGGGTTTAAAAATATGTTATGATTGCTTAAATTCTGTAGAGATTGCTGTTATAGCTGTTAATTCTGATTTCTTTTAAAGTAAAAACACTGTCCGTGTGTGTGTTTACATTCCTTGATCAATGTCCACTGCCTCTTTCCTGGATTTAAGAATGCCCCAGCACAATCATGCCACTTATAAAGCTGCTGGAGAGAGAGGAGGAGACTGTTGCGTCATGAGTGGCTGTTCTGTTTGAGGGAGCTCCTGATGTTCAGGATGTATGCAGTAAGAGTAGATCAGTGATTTGAAACAGAACAAGGTTGGGTGTAATTGCATCATTCACACATTTCATTTTGATTAAGAAAGGCAGCAGATCAAACAACCAAAAACTACAATGAGGTTTAGAGAAGGTAAGCGATCATTAAATGTGGGTTTTAACTAGAAATGATATTATGCAAAAAGGATTGACGGTGTGCTTTTAACTGAGCTGCTGGATCAGTAGAATGGTCTGACCTGCACCTGGCTTATCTTTTCCTGTTCTGTAAACCAACAGCTGGGTACTTAACATGGAATGAGGTTGTGTTGGTGTGTAATTCAGCTTCTGCTTTTCAAGGCAAATCTTGTAATAAATAATGCATGAAAAGAAAGCGATGGTCACCACAGTTCAACCTGTTGTCCTCCAGAATTGTGTTTTGATTCATGAGTGACTGATCTTTCCCCAGAACCTCCAAGAATGCTGAGGAAGCAGCCCCTCCCTGAACAACCTTATGTGATCGTATTTTGTATTATGACAGAAAGAAGGATATTGACAGTGATGAAGGGTCCCATGTAAGGACTCTGTTTTAGTGTAGGTTGCATGGGGCACAAGTCAGCTAATAATGCCCTTTTTACACTGGTTTCCAGGCTCAGTAACATCACAGGCCGCTTACCATCCAAGGAGGTGCCAGGACCTGAATCTCTGCCTCCTTTACAGGCCCGTTGGGGTCTGGGCTGGCTGGGGCACCAAGCTTGAGCCTGCTGCTGCTGTCAACCCTGAAAGGAGGACTGCTGAGTCATGTGGGAAGAATGTCAAAAGGCTTCTTCTTCTGCTGGTTCTTGCCGAAGAACCCTTGAAATAGCATCCATGGTGGCACTGGACTGCTCAATTCGGCTGAAGGTGACCGGCCACTTCTCGCCAAACAAGTCTGTCCGAGGAAGGGCACATCAGCTAGTTTGTGCTGGGTATCCGCTGGAAAGGAGGCCTCAGCCAAGCCCTGTGACGACAGGCAACCACGGCAGCCATTGAGTGGGCTCAAGAATCCCCAATGTCCAGGGCTGTCTGAGCTGCTGTTTGGCAACAGCTCGGCCTCGATCCCGGACCTGCTTGACCGTGGTCTGCATGTCCCGCAGGGAGATGTCGTGGGACCTCATCCAGTGACCCTAAAGGGCATGAGAGAAGTGTGCCATGGCGGCGGACTGCCTGATGAAGGCCCAAGGAGGAAGCCACATAGACCTGGCTCTGGAGCAGCAGTCTTCCGGAAGACATTCTGGAAACTGCATTGCTGCCCTATTTGCAGGCACCTCTCTGGTCTGAGGGAGGAGGTTGCTCGTCTCCATGCTGACCTGGCAATGATTCAGAAAACCTGTTCCCCCATCCAGGGACAACCCAGGCCACTGCCACTACCTCAGAGGTTGCCAAGAAAGAGGAGTGGTTAGACCACAGTGGACTCAGGGAGGGTGAGGGTAGTGGAACAGAGGTGCATCCCTCCAGTTATGCCTCTCCACAATTCACTCGTCACTCTGGCGGAGCATGGTTCCTCTATGGAGGCACCTGCAATGGAGACCAAGGAGGATGCTGGGAACCTCCACAATGGAGACCCACAGGAGGCTGGCAGAGGACCCCACAGGGGGAAGGAAACAACTCTGGTAGGGGACTCAATTGTTAGGGGGGTAGCACTGGGGGAGGGAAGGGTAAGGGAGGTAAGGTGCCTGCCTGGAGGGACAGGAAACGAATCCTCAGGATCGTGGGAGCAGCTGCAGGGGGAGTGAACTGGATGTCATTATCCACCTAGGGACGAATGACCTGGCTGAGAATGGGATCAGAGCAGTGCAACAGGAGTTTGTGGAGTGCCCTTTCACAAGTAGCACACACGGTAACTTTCTTGGAAGTGCTACCTGTCTATGGCATGGATGAGGCTAGGGTACTCCGCACCACGGGATTCAATGACTGGTTGAAAAACTGGTGCAGAGAGCTCAGGGATTTGGCTTCACTGGGGACTGGGGCTCCACCTGGAGGGATACAGGCCTATACAGGCACGATGGTCTGCATCTATCCTGGAGGGGAACCAGGACCCTAGGTGATAGGATTAAATGCTTCATTGGCAAGCATTTAAACTAGCCAAGGGGGGGAGGCACTGAAAAGGAGAAGGGAAAACCTTACCCCCTCCCAAAAAATCAGGGTAGTTAATGAGGTAAACGCCAAGATAGAGCAGTCGATAGGCATAAGGGCAGGGGTAAATGGAAAAAAGACAAAGGCAGTAAGGACTGGGACAGGGCAAAAATAAATAAAGCCAGAAAAAAATAGAAGGTAATGAGTACCAATGCCTGTAGTCTAGGTAAAAAGCTCCCCGAAATGGTGGCCTTGATGGAAGAGGGATGCCTGGATATCGTGGCAGTCACAGAAACGTGGTACACAGAGAACCATGACTGGGATGTCAACATACCAGGGTACACAATCTACAGGAGGGAAGAAGATGAGGAGGAGTAGCTCTCTATGTAAGGGGAGGGATCAAAGCAACAGAACTAAAGGGTAAACAGGAAGGAGAGGATGCACTGTGGGTCACTCTGGAGACTGGAAATGGCTCCACAATCCGCACAGGGGTTGTATACAGACCCCCATCTCAGGGAGAGGAAATGGACAAGGAAATGATGGAAGGCATCCTTGGGATGGCAGAGAAAGGTGAGATATTGCTGATGGGGGACTTGAATATGCCAGATGCTAACTGGAGCACCTTTGCTGCATTAGAAACATAGAAACATAGAAGTTGATGGCAGATAAGGACCGCAAGGCCCATCCAGTCTGCCCATTTCTTTTTCTACCTTATAAATGTGCCATCGGCCTTTGCTCTGTCAGTGGCCTATCTATTCATACTCATCTGTATAGCTCCCTTATGCCTATCCCATGCCTGTTTCAAGCCCTGCACTGTATTCATAGCCACCACTTCTTGTGGTAAGCCATTCCATGCATCCACCACCCTTTCTGTGAAAAAGAATTTCCTCACATTCCCCTTAATGGCCCTCCTCTAATCTCATGCTGTGTCCTCTTGTCCTGTTATTTTTCTTATATTTAAACATGTTAGACTCTTTCACCTTGTTAATGCCCTTAAGGTGTTTGAATGCCTCGATCATATCACCTCTCCTCCTTTTGCTCAAGGGTATACATATTGAGCTCTGTTAATCTGTCCTCATATGTCTTCTGATGCAGTCCCTGCACCATTTTGGTTGCCCTTCTCTGGACTGCCTTAATTTGTTAATGTCCTTGTGAAGGTGTGGCCTCCAATACTGCACGCAGTACTCAGATGAGGCCTAACCAGTGTCTTGTAAAGAGGGATTAGTACCTCTTCAGTGACACCCTACTAACACACCCTAACACCCCCTAGCCTTACCTACTGCTTTAGAGGTCTGCTTGGATGATTTCAGGTCATCAGTGATGATGATGCCCAAGTCTCTTTCTTCCTTTGTGACTGCTAGCAACTCCTCCCAGCCTATAGGTGGCTTCAGGGTTTCTCTTCCCTATGTGCATGATTTTGCACTTCTTTGCATTAAATCCCAGTTGCCACTCTTCTGACCATTTTGCTAGTTTATCAGATCTCTTCTCATTCTGCCCACCCATCTGGATCATCTACTCTGTTGCAGATCTTGGTATCATCTGCAAACAGACAAAGCCTTCCCTCTAGTCCATCTGCAAGGTCACTAATGAAGATGTTGAAGAGGACTGGCCCCAGGACTGATCCCAAGGTACCCCACTTGTGACTTGCATCTCTTCTGACTGTATACCATTTACACCACTCTCTGTTTTCTGCCCGTCAACCAGTTTGCCACCCAGTTGACCAACTTCTGACCACCCGAGCCTACCCAGCTTATTTATCAATCTTCTATGTGGAACAGTGTCAAAAGCTTTGCTGAAGTCAAGGTAGGCGACATCAACTGCTCCCCTTGGTCCACCACTCTGGTTACCCAGTCAAAGAAATCTATGAGATTAGTTTGACAGGACCTTCCTTTAAACCCATGCTGTCTTGGATCCTGTACTCCTATGGATTCCAGGTGTTGCACTATCCTTTCCTTAAGGAGTGCCTCCATAATCTTGCCCACTACTGAGGTAAGACTGACTGGTCTGTAGTTCCTGCCTCCTCCCTACCACTCTTGTGGAGGCGGGATCACATGAGCCCTTCTCCAGTCTTCTGGGACCTCTCCTGTGCTCAGAGACTCACTAAACAGTTCTGCTAATGGCTCTGCTAGTTCCACCTTTAGCTGCTTAAGTACCCTGGGATGTATGCCATCAGGTCCCATTGCCTTATCCACCCTGAGCTTAGCAAGCTCTTGTAGGACCCTTTCTTTTGTGAAGGGAGTAGTGCTCACCTCCCTCCCCCGTGTCCATGGTGCTGAACTGTGGGCCCTGCCCTACCTTCTCTTCAGTAAATTCTGAGCAAAAGTATCTATTTAGGATAGATGCCTTTACAGGGTCCTCCTCCTCACTTCCTCCTTTTTCCCTTATTAAGCTTAGCAATACCCCCTCTGGACTTTCTCCTTTCACTAATGTATCTATAGAAAGTCTTGTCACCTTCTTTTACTGTTCATGCTAGTTTTTCCTCAGTTTGGGACTTTGCCTGCCCTACTGCCTTCCCTTAGGGCACTTTGGTATGCCTCCCTATCTTCATCCTGCTGTGTTCCCTTATATTTCCTGAAGGCCAGCCTTTTAGCTCTGACCTTTTCTGCTACTGTATTTGAGAACCAAAGTGGTTTCCTTCTTCTTTTGCACTTCCTTTTCTGTCTAACACAATGGGATGTTGCTTCAAGTATTGCATCCTTAATGCTTGCCCACTTTGCCTGTACCCCCTCACCTGTGTTTCTTTTTGCCAGGGCTAGCTTAACTCTGTTGGCCATCTTATCAAAGTCAGCTCCTCTGAAGTCCCATATTTTTGCCTTGGAATGGGATGATTTAGATGTAGTAGCCAAATTGAACCATACCATGCTAGACAAAGTGGTTAAGGGGTAGAGCTGCTGACTCTGATGGCAAGGGTACTGGGTTTGAGTACAGCTTAGGGACAGAGTGTAGAAAGTTTTCCATCTTCGGAAGGGTTGTAGGTTGCACAGGCTGTGGGATGGCAATAATTCTAAATTGGGCCTGGAGAGAGGGAGGCTGCCCACTCTGTAGACAGCTATCTTGTATCAGGAGTGAGGTATATTGGTTAAGGAGTAAGCTGGGGGAGCTGGGGGGGGTGTCCAAGGATAAGGTGTGGATATGGGCAGCAGAAGGGTGGGGCTGAGGGGAGGCTGGGGCAACTCTGAAATTACAGGACGTTATGTTACAGCAAGCAGGAGGGGGATATTAGGGACAGAGGACCCTTAGATAGGAAGTTGATGCTAAGGGAAAGCATCAGGGTGAACATTCTGAATACAAAGAGAGTGGAGGAGAGAGTCAGGAGGGGCTGTTGTGCGAAGCCTAAAACAGCAGACTGTGGGAAGGGAGCTCCTAAGGTGAACAGAGCAAGAGGGGAAGAGAGGGGCAGTTTAGAGGTGCAGTCAGGGAAACTCGGTTACTTGATGGAGGCTGACATAGAGTGTCACAATAAATTTGAGCTACTAAGCAACCTAGAGGGGAGGAAGGGTTGGTGGAAATGAGAAACTTATACAGAGGCCGGGGGAGAGTGGATACCCATAGGGCATCTCAGACTAGCTATGGAAAGGATAGAAATAGTCCCAGAGGGAGAAGGAAACATATATGTTAAGCAAATGGGGAGATGCAACATATTCCAGACATGAGGAGGAGAGCATGATTGGAAGAAACTGGGAGACAAGGAGGTGGAGAGGGCCCCCTTCAGCAGGGGGTCAGTACCAAGGATGGGGCCCTAGCTAAGGGGACCCACAGAGAGCCTCTGGAGGCAGGGGTACTATTACAAGGGGGAGGATGGCGGTGTGGGGAAGAGAAACCATCAGGGCCAGGATAAATGGTTCAGATAAGAGAGGTTAAAGGGACACCTATTCAGAGGGTTTGAGTTAAGTGGGCAAAATAGCAAGGGAGGCAGAAGGGGAGGGTGACAAGGGGTCTCTAATAAGGCAGGAAGACTCCCAGAAATTGAGATCATGAATAAAGGGAGGGCTGAGAGGGCATAGTGGAGGTAACCATAAGGATGATGGCGGTGTTAAGGTTCTGTTATTGGGAGACTCGATGATTAGGGGTATCCAGTGGGAGGGACAGGGGTGGATGCCATAGCCAGGTGAAGGTAGTGAGTATCTCTGGGCTGACAGTGCACAGAGCAAAGTTCATGGTGTATGAAATGGTTAGGGATTGGAGGAAACGGTTTCCTGGTGCATTTGGGAACTAATGATCTAGAGGGAAATAGCATTTTGGAAATCCAAGCAAGGTTCCAAGAACTTGCCAGAGTCTGTCGGGATAATGGATGCAACATTTCCTTTTCGGAGATATTGCCAGTACCAAAGGCCTCAGTGGAGAAAAAATGAAGCTCACAGAGGTTAATGACTGGCTCAGGAAGTGGGGTGAAGAGAGTGGGTTGGGGGTGTTAGGGAACTGGAATGGAGTTTGGGAGGATAAGGGACTATATGCCAAGGACAGGTTTCATCTTGCCCATTAGGGAAGGAAGTCCTTAAACAGGGGATGGCTGACTACATACAAGAAAGGTGGGGTTTAAACTTGTGAGGGGATAAGGGAGGGCTGACCAAAGCCCTCTCCTCCAGATGAGGGAGTAGCCTTCAAGCCCAAGGGGAGGGAAACAGACTGGGGGTGGAGGTTTCAGGAGGAGCAGAGGGAGGATGGAAGTATAAGGAATCTGGGTGGGGTTGACAAAGAGGATCAGGGATAAGGGTGGGGTTGGTGTTAGTAAATGCCAGGAGCTTGGGAAACAAGTTGCCAGAGTTCCAGAGCCATGCTGTTCGGGGGTGGATGTGGCGGCAGTCACGGGAGATGGGCCAACAAAAACCATGACTGGGACCTAAACATACGGGGTACACTATGCTTAGGAAGGATAGAAAGGAGGGCAGAGGGGGTGGAGTGGCTATGTTCATTAGAGATGACATAGAAATTGCTAGGGTAGAAGAGGCAGAGGGAAACGTGGAGGCCTTATGGGTCACTTCGATCCCAGCAGGAGATAAGGTCAAGCTGGGTGTAGTATATAGGCCCCTGGGATGAGTGATGTTCTAGAGGATGGTTTGCTGGACAACATCATTGCCCAGTGTGGACCAAAAGGGGAAGGAGTGGTGTTGATGGGGACCTTAATATGCCAGGTACAAACTGGGAACCATGTCCTCTAAGGTGGCCAAGGAGCAGAGGCTGCTGGATGGCTTCCAGGATGTGTTCTTAACACAGCATGTGATGGAGCCCACAAGGGAGGGCATGTCCTGGATGTGGTTCTGGCAGATGGGATCTGGTAAGGGACATGATGTGCAGGACCCCTGACTGGGAGTGACCACAATACTGTCTGGTTTCAAATAAGCATGGGGGAGGGGAGATCTAGGACACTGGCAGTGGACTTCAGGGGGGCAGACTTTATGGGCATGGGAAATATTCTCAAGGATCACTTGAAGGGGATTACCTCAATGACAAGTGTGGAAAGGAGATGGGAGGTCATAAAACGGGGACTTCATGAGGCAGTCAGGATCTGCGCTAAGTTGAAACGTAAGGGAGCAAGGTCACATAAACCATGCTGGTGGTCCAGTGAGGTACAGGTAGCAGTCAGAGAAAAGAAGGCGGCCTACAAAAAATATAAAACAACAAGAGGGGATAGGGATAAGGAAATGTACCAGCTTGCATCTAGAAAAGTCACCCGTATGGTGAGGGGAGCAAAGTCCAGTAAAGAGCAGCGGCTGGCACAGGGGATACATGGAGGGGAAAAGGGGTTCTTCCGGTACATTGGGGAGTGGAGAAAAACTAAGGGCCATCTCAGCAGATTGAGATCAGAAGGAGGGTGGGTGGAAGAGGCGAGGGACCAGGCAGAGGTATTTAATGAGTCTTGCCTCTGTGTTCACTAGGGAGGGGATGGGATATCTACAAAGCAAGGCATGAGGGGATAGAAGCGAGCAGTAAGTGGGATCAGGGGCAACAGAAATGGAGCAAAGAGGAGAGAGGTACCCCAGGGGTGTCACATCTGGGTAAGGATAAAAAGCCAGTAAGGTGGAGGGACGGATGATGCTATCTCTGCCAAAGGGTGTGGTTAGCCCTCAAGGCCCTAAAGAAGACAAATCTCCTGGGCGGATGGCATTCATCCGAGTACTATGGGAATTGGCGGACATACTGGCTGCACCCCTGGCGGAGCTTTTCAACAGGTCACTTGAGACAGGGAGGGTACCTAGGGATTGGCGAGAGGCACATGTGGTGCCAATCCATAAAGGGGGGTCGAGGGAAGTACCAGGTAACTATAGACCCATCAGTTTGACCTCGGTGGTGGGAAAATTAATGGAGAGTATACTAAAGGAATGATTGGGGTGTACTTGGAGGAGGTGGGAGGTCTGGATAGTCGGCAACATGGGTTTGTGCCAGGTAGATCATGTCAAACCAATCTTGTGGAGTTCTATGAATGGGTAACATCACAGAACTGGACAGAGGTAAGCCTGTGGATGTATTATTCTTGGACTTCAGCAAGGCGTTTGACTCTGTCCACAATGGTCTGGTGGAGAAACTGATGGGGTTAGGAGTAGGCCCTTTGATGGTCAGATGGATTGAAAACTGGCTAGCTGGACGCACTCAGAGAGTAGTGGTCTGTGGGGAGCTCTCGAACCCTAGAGAGGTTGGTAGTGGGGTACCGCAGGGCTCGGTCCTGGGTCCAATCCTGTTTAATGCATACATATCGGACATCAGGGAGGGTATAGGGTGTGAAATGAGTCTCTTGCGGATGACTCCAAGATGGGAGCAGTAGTTGAGGGAGAAGAGGGGAGGTTGGCCCTGCAAGGGGACCTGGACACCCTGGAAAGCTGGGCTCACACATGGAAATTAAATTTCAATATCACCAAGTGCAAGGTGTTGCATCTTGGTCGGGGAAACCCTAAACACAGGTACACCCTGGGAGGGAGGCCTGGAGGCCTCAATAGGGGAAAAGACCTGGGGTCATGGTGGATGCATGTATGAATAACTCTGAGCAGTGCAGGAGAGCGGCTAGCAAGGCAAACAGGATGTTGGGATGCATCGTAGGGGATCACCTCTAGGAGCAAGGAAGTGATTCTGCCACTGTACAATGGACTGGTTAGACCACACCTTGAGTACTGTGTACAGTACTGGAGACCACACTTGAAGAGGGACATACAGCTCCTGGAGAGGGTACAGAGGAGGGCAACAAAGATGATACGAGGGCTAGGGGATTTGACGTATGAGGACAGACTTGAGGAGCTCTGCCTGTTTTCATTGGAGGAGAGGAGAGACAGGGGGGACATGATTGAGGTCTTCAAGTACCTCAAAGGGAATAAATAGGGTAAACATGGAGGGATCTTTAGACTAAAGCAGGAGGTATCACCAGAGGGCATGGTTTGAAGTTGGAAGGTGGAAGGGTGAGAAAGAGGAGGAGGTTTTCACTGAGAGGGTGGTGGACCCTTGGAATGCACTGCCTGGTGAGCTGGTTCAGAGATCCACAGTGGAGGGCTTCAAGAGAGGGTGGGACAGACACAGAAAGTGGATGTATCAGATGACGGCCTGTCCCAGGGGGGTGGGGATGGATGATACGGGTTTCTGGAGCACAAGGGATGGGAGGGTCTCGGCACCCAACTAAGGATCTAAGGTTCGAGCAGACTCGACAGACCGTAAGGCCTAATCTGCTGGCAAATAGTATGTGATGGTCACTGGCCCCCAGGTGACCTTCTACCCTGAGATCTGTGATCCCTTCCTTGTTAGTCAGTACTAGATCTAGGATAACCCTGTCTCTCGTGGGTTGCTGTACCAGTTGTTTGAGGCCCTCCCCCTGCAAGGAATCCACTATGTGTCTAGTTCTGGCAGATGTTCCTGCTGGTATTGACCAATCTGTATCCGGCATGTTGAAGTCTCCCATTATCAGAACCTCCCCTTTAGCTGTCATGTTTTGTATATCTTCTAACAGTAATGTGTCTATGTCCTCCCCCTGGTCTGGAGGCCTGTAGACAACCCCAGTTCTTATGGCTGTCCCATTTCCTGTTTCCAGGGTGACCCACAGTTCTTCTGGCTCCTTATGTGTATTCTGAATTTCTGTAGCTTTGATATTTTCATTGACATACAGGGCCACTCCCCCTCCCCCTTTTTGCACCTCGGTCTCTTCTGAACAATACATAGCCAGGTACTGAAGTATCTCAAGTGTGGTTACTGGTAAACCACATCTTACTAATTGCTACTATGTCCAGTTTAGCCTCTGACATTATTGCCTGCAGGTCTGGGATCTTATTTCCCAGGCTGTGTGCATCTGTGTACATGATTTTCCATTGGCCAGATTTTGGTGTGTTAGTTGTTGGGTGAGGTTTGGCATTACCCCTGTATGTCGTATGGGGAGACAAACCTTTTTTCTTACCTGGTGATGCAAATGAACTGCAAACATGCTGAATCCCTGTTTGACCACTAGCTGAGGGGGGAAGGGTGTTCTTCCCATTCGACGTATGGGATGCTGCACCCCTCTCCCCATTTGCTAGTTTAAATATTCTGCAAAGACGTCAAACTTCTGCCCCAATGCACTGACTCCCTCCTTAGTCAGATGCAGTCCATCAAATTTAAAGAACTTTCACATCCAAGAGCAGGGCCATTCTCTATGCCCTACAGGGGACATGCCTCAGACAGCTAGTTTTGGAACCCACTTGGGAGGGAGCAATCTTAGACCTGGTACTCTCAAATGGGGACGGAGAGAGGATCTCTGATCTTGAAGTGGGTAGCCATCTGGGAACAAGCAACCACCAAACAGTGTTGTTCACAATAAACTTAGCTATAGTCAAGCCACACAAAAGTGAAGGTACTGGACTTCAGGAGAGCTGATTTTGTCAAAATGGGAGAGTGCCTCAGAAAAGCACTAGCAAACAGGCAAGAAGGTGGGGCGGAACAACAATGGGGAAACGTCAAAACTGCCATCACGGAGGCAACAAGCCTTTGTGTGAAGCAAACAAATCAAAACGAAAGAAAAAAACACTATGGTTCTCAAAGAAGTGGCGGGGAAGGTAAGGGAGAAAAAGATAGCATTCAGGAAGTATAAGGAAACACAGAACGAGCACGACAGAGAACTGTACCAGTTAAAGCAGAAGGAAGCGAGGAAGGCGGTCAGAATAGCAAAGACCCAAACTGACGAAAAGATAGCCAACTCGGTAAATAAAACTTTTATAGGTACACTAGGGAGCAAAGAAAGACGAAGGCAGGGATACTGAGGCTGAATAAAGAGGAAGGTGGTTGGGCAGAGAGCGACAGTGAAAAAGCAGGGATACTGAACGAATATTTCAGCTTTGTATTCACAATGGAAAAGCAGGGGGAAGAGACCTACTCCAGTCAAAAGAAGCACTCTGGATAGGGAGGTTTATATTAGTCCTTTCACAGAAGAAAGAATTCTGAAAGAACTCTTAAAACTGAAGGTGGATAAAGTAATGGGGTCTGATGGGATTCATCCCAGAATTCTAGAAGAACTAGTAACACCACTGACTACCCTTTTTAATAAATCATGTGGTACCTGAGGACTGGAGAAGGGCGGATGTGATTCCCCTTCACAAAAGTGGGAGCAAGACAGAGGCAGGAAACTACAGACCTGTCAAGTTTGACCTCAGTGGTAGGGAAAATGATGGTATCATTTCTGAAAGAAAGAACTGTTGAGTGCCTACAGGCCAGTGGGGCACAGGACCGAAGGCAGCATGGATTCACAGCAGGAAGGTCATGTCAAACAAATCTAATTGATTTCTTTGACTGGGTGACCAAAGTAGTGGACCAGAGAGGGGCTGTGGACATGGCCTACCTAGACTTTAGCAAGGCATTTGACAAAGTCCCACACAAAAGACTAGTAAACAAATTAGCCAGCCTAGGAGTGGGTTCCAGGGTGGTAGCCTGGATAAAACACTGGCTGGACAACAGGACACAGCGAGTAATAGTAAATGGAGTCCACAGTGAAGAAAGGAGGGTTACTAGTGGGGTACCGCAGGGTTCAGTACTGGGGCCGGTCCTTTTTAATGTATTTATAAGTGACATTGAGGAGGGACTGGAGGGGAAGGTATGTCTCTTGCAGATGACACAAAGATCTGCAACAGGGTTGATACATGAGGTGGGGTGGAAAGGATGAAAGGGACTTGGTAAGGTTGCAGGAATGGTCAAATGTAGGCAGCTTAGATTCAAGCAAAAAAGTGCAAAGTAATGCACCTGGGAAACAAAAACCCAGGGCAAGAGTACACAATTTGGGGGAGGAATACTGCAACAACAAAATGGAAAGGGACCTGAGGGTAGTCATATCAGATGACCTAAAGGTGGGCCAGCAATGTGAGAAGGCAGTAAGGAGGACTGGGGGGTACTGGGATGCATAGAGAGAGAAGCATCACCAGTAGAAAACAGGAAGTTGTTGGCCCTCTGTACAGACAGTTGGTAAGACCACATCTGGAGTACTGTGTACAGTTCTGGAGACCCCATCTCCGCAAAGATATAGACAGGGTTGAGGCTGTCCAGAGGAGGGCAACCAAAATGATGCAGGGTCTGCACCAGAAGACATATGAAGAAAGACTAAAGGAGCTAAAGATGTATAGCCTCGAGGAAAGGAGGGAGAGGGGGACATGATAGAAACTTTCAAATACCTCTAGGGAATCAACAAAGTCCAAGAGAGTAGCATCTTTCAAAAAAAGAGATGTGTAAGAACAAGGGGGCACAATTTGAAGATAGAGAGGGGATGGCTCAGAGGAAATATGAGGAAGTATTTCTTCACAGAGAGGGTTGTAGACACATGAAACAGCCTTCCTGAGGAGGTCAGAGAGTCAAAAACAGTGGGGGAATTCAAGAATGCATGGGACAGATATAAGGCAATTCTAGTGGAGGGTAGGAGGAAGTAGGCTGTTGGTTAACTAGGATCTGCAGCTTATCCATTAGGTAAGGAAATGGGCAGACTAGGTGGGCCAAGCGGTCCTTATCTGCGGTCATATTCTATGTTTCTATGTTTCCTGGCTGAATGGCCCAAAAGTTTGCACTCTTTATCAGGAGGTCGGTCAGTGTCGACAGAACTGCCAGTATGCCTGAACACAGAGGTGGTCACCAGGCTCTCGGCTGAAGGGTGCTCTGTGAACCCCGCAAGGGTCCCATGGGTACCGCATACTTGCAGCCATGTGGGCAGATGGAGCTGGACAAAAGGCAGGGTGCTGCCAAAGTTCTAGAGCAGGGCCGACAATAGCCTCAGGCACAGGAAAGGTCTCCATCAGGGTATCCCCTCTCTTAAGGATGTCCGTAAGAGTGTACTGCGCCATTTTCTGGACTGGCTCCAGGGGCATCCCTGTAGATTCAGAGATGAGGCGAAGAATCCCTTGAAAAGACGAGGGAACTTCCTCCATCTCTAGGCCAATGGTTGATTCATCATCACCACCTGGATGAGAATGCAAGCCGGTGATGTCTGAATCAGAGGAAATCTGGGTATAATGGCCGACCACCTATGTCACCTTCGACTCGGCGAGGGCGATCAGGGGTGACCATGACCGACAACTGCCATGGAAGCCCAGCGTCTGGTCTATCTTCCTTGGAAGGAGCCCCCCCCACAGGCTGTTTGAGCAGTGGTTCCACCACAATTGATGGAGAAACCGTTTTGGGCCGAACTGGTGGTTTTGCCGGCTCCGCGGGCTGATGAACCGATTTAATCAGCTCCGGAGCAGTTAGCTTCGGCCTAGGAGGTGAAAGCCAGGTAATGGCCAGTGTAGAAGCTGGAGTTGGCTTGTGCTCCATCGAAATTAGCTGATGCTACATGAGGTCCTCGTAGCGCCGGAGTTTCCGCCGGAACCTCTCGGATGAGGACGACCAATGGCGTCGCCTCTTTTTAGAGCATTTATGGCTCTTCCTCTGCCTGTAGGTCAAGGGGGTCTGAAACCTCGACTGAGATCCAACAGGCCGACTTGGTCGCTCGGAAGACACTGACGGGACCGGTGATTTCCCGGGATCAGGGACTACCACTTTGATGGGAGTCCCAGCAGGCTGGGTCTCGTCATCTGGAAAAAACATATTAGGGGTTTGATTGAGGGAATCGTCGACGGGAGTTGGCGAGATCGGATTGATCACGATTTCAACATCGTTGATGGATAATTCGGTCGACTAGCCAGATGGCAAAGAAAGCCGAAAAGTAGGCGATCGAAGAAAGCGATCTCAACGGTCGAGACCGCATGTTCCTTGGATCGAGATCGCACCCGCTGCCAAGAAAGTCTCCGCTGAGATGACGACGATCCCGGACTCTTCTCCCACTTACACAAGATTGAGAGGAGTGTGAGCCCGCAGGCGCCTCTCCCTTGGTTGGGAGAGACTGGCACAACTCTCGGAAGGAATCCGAGAAGGTGGTGCCCAAGTTGAGCTGAACGAAGAAGCTCCAAGAAGTCTCTGCAGCACGAGCTCCAATTGCTCGGCAGATCCCGCAGCCATGGAAACTGTCCACTGAGCCTCCTTGGATTTCACCGGAGGGTTCCTCTTCTCTGGCCTCCCCAGCTTCAAGTGTGTGAGACGGTCATCAAGGACATTGGGATGAAAGGCGAGACACATATCACATTTCTAAGTGTCATGGTCGACACAGAGGTAACAGATGCATGCGGTGTGGGAATCGGTGCCCAACATTTTCTGGCCGCAAGGGCACTGACAAAATCCAGGGGAAGATTTGTCTTCCATGATCGAAGCAGCGAACTTGCAATTGATAATGCGAAGAATGCAAATTTTCAGTATAAGCGAAGGTTTGAAAGCCAGGACCTACAAGATGCATGAGCATGAGGGAGGCAACCTGAATCTTCCAGCGGAAAGGAAGATCTGGCATCATGGGGCGGAGCCGAGGTATATACCACGTGGGTGGGAGGAGCCAGCTTGAAGACTTCTGGTTCATCTTAAAATGGAAGGGGACATGCCAAAGAGTGTGGATGAACAACATATCCACACTCCTAGAAATAGGGTTTTTTCAACCGGATTAGCCACAGGTTGCTTAGGGCGTAGTAAGCCCTGCAGCACTTGTAGTAAAGCCAGAACCTGGGTTAGCTCAGCAGGTGAAGGAGCAGGTACAGGCACCTGAGGAGCCCCTTGAGGCGTTTCAGCCAGGGTCTCAGTGTGTTTTGTCTTCCTGAGATTTTTGGCAGGCACTGGGGAGTCAGCCGATTCACTGCCTCTCTTGCCAGAGCCCTCATCCATCTCAGGTATGGGTTTTGAGGCTCTGGAAGGAATAGCCAAGGACTTAAGAGGGGGTGGACTGGTTAGAGCCCATGGACCCCTCTTTCAATTTTCTTTTTAGCCTTTCCTTATGTTTTTCCACTGTTTTTCAGGGAAACACTTGCATATCTCACAGTAAACAGAAAAATGTTGCTAAAGGCAGAGCAAACATAAATCATGTTTGTCTGCCTTAGCAAACACATCAGAGCACTTCAAACAATTTTTAAACCCCGGAGGTCCTGTTTTCTTTTTAGGTTTATCTGACATTTTAAAGAAAACAGGAACCGGGAACAGACAAAAATAAAGGCAAGTTAACTATCTGAGGTTGGTTCAGTAGCCGAGAGAAATTGAAATCTATCGGTTCTGAAACCGAAAAACAGCTCAGAGAACCAAGAAAAATCAGTTCAAAAGCGATAAATCTTACCGAAATACATAATCAGAACCCTTTTAAAAAAGGTTCCAATTCAGGAGAGAAAAGAATCGGTTGCAACTGAAAAAAATAACGCTAAATTTACACTATGAGGTAAAAAACTAAAATAACTACACTAGGCAGTAAATGAAAAATTTAAAATAATTTGTTTTTTTTTGTTCAGTGCACTTCAGGAATTGCTCTTGATAGAAAGAAGATCTCCAGGGCGTCTAAACTTTGCAGTGGAGAGAAGAAATCTGAAGTTAGAATGCAGGCAGTTTCACTGGGCAGTTTCTGAATTGAATGCATGAGCTAAAGATTCCATCATTAGCATCATTTGAGGCTCTGGAGCCATTTGGCTCTAGGGCAGTGCTGGCTTAAAGGAGCACTGCAAGAAGTAATCATATTAGTGGATTCCTGGGGTTAGGAGCTCCATTCTACCCCTGGCAGATTGAAGTCCCCCACAATCACAGTGTTACCCTTCCCGCTAGTTTCCTATCCAAGTCCTCTGCCTGAGACGGTGGTCAATACACCATCCCCATCCTAAGTGTCCTGTTCCTTGAACTGCATCCATAATGCCTCTGCCCTACCTTCCTCCAACTCCTCCCTGGCACACCTTATCCCCTCCCTCACATAAATAGCTACTACTCCTCCTCCTCCTCCTCCTCTCCTTTTTTCCCCTGTCCCTGCAGTAAAGCCTGTACCCTGGGATCACCAGGTCCCTGTCCTATCACAAATTATCTGAGCGCGGGGGTGTAGTGCTCACTCCAGGAAGGGGAAGGGACCAGCCTGGCTCCCCTTCATGAAATGCTGGTCCTACAATGAATGTAGGTATTTACCATAACTGCTGCTCTCCTAGAATATTTTCACCATTATCACTTATGAGTCTCGGCTGAAGGCACTAGGACCCCACAGGAGCAAAGCTTTGGTGAGGTGCTTGGCAGCAGCTATAGAGCACACCATGCACACACCACCACCTGGTACCATGCTCTACCCAATAACCATTGTTGGCTCCCTTACAAACTTCAGTTCTGTTTGTCAGGAGAAAGAAACGTAAGTGGGGAAAAAAATGAGAGAGGGCTTAAGAAATTCACTAGCCTAAGGAGACAGTGAAAGGATATAGGAAAATAAATAAGCAACAAAATAAAACTCAGTACCAAACTCTAGACAGAGAGAAGGACACACTAGATAGCACAGAGAGGAAGTTAGGTATGGAGCCCAAGCCTCAATGCCACTAGCCAGAGAGCAGAGGGTAGTGATATGAAGGCAGCAGCCCTGTAAACATGTTGCTGTAGCAGGTGAGTCAAGAATCGTATACCATAAAGTTGGGACCCCCTTGCATATGAGATGGCACTGATCTACCAAACAACAGAAAAGGCCCCAAATAACTCCCAATAAGCAAACAGTATGACACCAAGAAAATTTTTTTTTTCTTTCTTTTTTTTTTTTAAACAGTATGTCATTCACCCCCACCCCCCGGGGAGTAGGGCAAGGGGAAAAACATCTAGCGCAATGGATTGAAGGGCTCAAGATGTTTCCATTTCCCCAGCTATCCCTGAGCTTGCTGGGCTTAACAAGCAACGCAGTATTGGGAGGAAACACCACGCCAACCAAGACAACAAAAAGAAAACCACTAGGGGAAAAAAGGTGATCTGCTTATCCTGCAATAACAGGGTGACTGATTGTACAGCCCTGTGTGATAGCTAGTACAATTCTGATCCAATCTAGTGCAGTAGCACACATCCACAGACAGGGCTACTGTCAAGTGGAGTTAGATATGAATAGTACTCAGAGCACATAAGTTGCATTTAGGAACTACCTGGGATATACTCAAGGAGGGGTTACCTCTTTTTTCCTCGGTGGATTGGAAACCTTATAGTGGGTCACAGCCCATTTCTTTTTGATGCAACAAGCTGCCCTAACAGGGAGGAGAGCAACTGGGGAGAAGCATGTATCCTCAAAGGTGCTGGTCAACAGTCAGCAGGTAGGATGGCAAAGGCCCTGGCTCTATCAGAGCTGGGGATGGTGGGAGGGTGTGGTAATCAATAGTGAAGATACTGTAGAAGATCAACAGTTACGGTATATGTACGTGACTTTCATACCTTCCAAGAATCAATCTTCACCACTGATTCCCACTTATGGGTCAGAGTACCAAGTTTTCTTTTTTCTGAGGGAGGGGTTGGCTAACCTTAGGGTAAGAGATAGCCCATTAGCCTTCTGCGTGTGAGAGAACACCTGAGGGCAGGGGTCCCCTTATAGTCTGGAATGATCAGATAGATCAGGTCCAGGCGAGGGGCTGCTGTGGCACAGGAGCAGAAGTGTTCACCGACAGTTTCTGTCTGACCCTGTGGGAGAAGGAAAAAGCCCCCTAGAAATGCAATTACCCAGCACTGGGCCAAAGGTGCAAGCCTAGAACGGCAAAGCCATGCTGTCAACAGACACAGACGGACGTTCCCACCAGTATGGAGGCCACCTCACTAGCAACGTAAGATGCCCGACTGGTGCCATGCTACCTCCAGACCTTGTGAGGAAAGAACAATGGACAGTCTGTCTCACTTGGTGACAGTGTAGCTAATAGACTGTGTAGCTGCCAACAACAGGTGATGGTTATAGGTCACCTTATGTGCCTGATATGCACACATGCACATGACAGCACATGCCAAGGTGAAAGCCTTCCTCCTAAGACCATCCGTGTGAGTGAAATCCGCATCTGGAGGTTGGAGACTCCATGGCCCTGACAGCGTCAGCAGTGCTTGAAACCTTGAAGAGGGGTTAAAGTACCTCACCTGTGGACATGCGATACTGTATTAAGACTTCCTTGGGGTGGCTGGATTGGAGAGGGGAATGCCTCCACACTGCCCTAAATGCCTCCTCCATAGCTCTGGGCCAAGCAGTAATGACCACAGTGTCGACATTGGGAACTCCAAAGGAGTCCCAATTACAGTGTTGCTGGACAGTGGCTTGATATGGTTCAAGTGCCTGGATCATCTCTACAGTACATATTCAGTAACAGACGGGAGGTGGATAGATGATTTGTTGTCCTCACTAGAGGACACAGATGAAGACAAGGCACAGCTCCAGGCAGGGTCAGTACTGGACTATATGACTCACTATACAAGTCATCTAGGCACTGACCTTCACCCAGTGTAGCTTCCACATTAGAGGCCCTCTGAGTCTATTAATGAGGGCAACCTCTCTAGGAATTGACAAGGCCTCTCTAAAACTGGTTGAGACTCCAGGTCTCTGGGGCTTTGTCCTGGACTGTGGAACTGCATAGGGGGCCTAGCAGTCACCCAAATGATGTCCTCCTATATCCAAGGAGTGACCTGATCAGTGTATTTTGGGGGGGAAGGGACAGGACTGGAGCCGTACAGGTCACACAGTGTGACCCCGGTTCTCATCAGTCATGATGTTGTCCACCGACTTCGGAGAAAAAGCAGCTGCCAAGGCACTATCTAACCCAGAGTCAGCACCATCTCCGGCACCGTGCTCAAAAGTGGCAACGTCCTTGAAGACAGGCCTCTCCTTGTCACCGTGGCTGACACCATCCTATAACTCTTTGCTCAGTGTCAACTTCGACAATGCCCAGGATTGACACCACGGATGTTGCTGCCCCATCACCATCTTCTGAGCTGTCCCCATCCTCGGTGTTGCTGATGGATAGGAAGAGACTCCAAGCCAGCACTGAAGCAACCAACAACCTAGTGTCAGTGGGGCGCCCGGCATCATCTTTGGGGCCACCCACGTTGTCATCACCGTGAATGGTGACAACAGCACAGGCGACACCAGAGAACAATGCTGAGATATCCACCAGTGTAGACAGTACATATATCTTCGACTCACCAGCGAGGTCGTCTGATGCTCAGGGCAGATAGACTGTGTGGAAGGTTTGCAGTCGAGCACCCAGAAGGGGTCAGCTGTCTACCAGATCCATCCACTTTAGTCTCTGATGCCTCAGTGAGGAGAGGGTAAGGAGGAAGAACAGTTACACAAGAACTTACCATAACAACAGATCTTCTAGGGGATCTCAGTCATCAGGTTACACTGTAGGAACTTTTGCTGTCGGTGAAGGGGAATCCACATGGAAGATTTTTAGGAGTACAACTGGGGCTGACCACGTCATAGACATCTACTGACGTCACCAACCTTATAGAGGCATGGGTGGCCCTGCTCCCTCCTCAATTCTTTCCCTCCAGAGACAAAGGGAGCAAGGTTCACACCCTGGGGAACCTAGGAGAGACAGGGGGGCCCAGCTCCAGACAGAAATGATGGAAACAGCAGATAGCCAGGTCCTGAACAGGAGCCCCAAAAAAGAGGGATGGAGGGAGGGAAATAAGTCCTGATGATTGAGATCCCCTTGAAGATCTACTGTTATAGTAACTTCTTATGTAACTGTTCTATCTTCTTCGGGGGTATCTCAGTCATCAGGTTACACAGCAAGAACGAGTACCAAGCAGTGACAAGAGTAATAGTCTGGGAGGCTGGAACTTAAACTTAAGACAGCAGTCCTCGAATCACAGCTCTGCCAAATCCTGCACAGGCTCTTGAAGCTATGTCCAGACTGTAATGCTTGGTGAAAGTATGAACTGTACTCCAGGTGGCTGCCGCATAAATATCAGTGGCTGAGACCCCTTTGAAACAAGCCACCGAGGTAGTTATGCCTCTGGTGGAATGAGCTTTAACAGCACCAGGCAACTCTTTGCCGTACTTTTTGTAGCAAAACACAACGCAATTTGCCAACCATTTGGATAAACACTGCTTAGAAACTGAAGCACCCTCTCTACATAGGGTGAAAGAAACAAACTGCTTAGGCTTTCTGGACTTCTTAGTCCAAAGCAGATAATACTTCAAAGTTCAGCGCACATCTAGTGTATGGAGCAGTGCTTCCTCAGGACTGACAGGCTCAGGAAGGTGGATAGACTGTAAGTGTGAACTCAGAAACCACCTTAGGTAAAAACAAAAAAAAAAAAAAAAAAAAAACACAGCTTACTCACCTGTAACAGTCTATGTTGTTCATCCACACTTTCTGGCAGTGCCTTTCCCTTTAAGATTTCGCTGGAATGTCTTCAAGCTGACTCCTTCCACCCACCTGGGTGATAACTTCCTCGGCCCCACCTCATGACGCCAGATCCTGCCTTCTGGAAGCAGTGTGTGCGCCAAAGTCAGGAGAGGTCAGGTGGGTCCGTATGGATGAACATATACCACTCCTAGAAAGTACAGTTACATAAGGGGAAGGGTACCACTTGTATGCAGATGTGATTTTGTATGCAGAAAGTGCTTCCCCTCAGGAAATTCAGAAAGTGCTTCAATTGGATTTTGATACCCTACAAGAGTACTATAAGTCACAAAATTGAATATTAAATAACAAAAAATCACAAGTTATGCTTTCTGGAAACAAGCAAACTGTTACAACAAACACATTTCAAATTAAAACGTCTATTTAAATACTAACACAGGTGAATTCGTATAGATATTTGGGAGTATGGTTGGATACACATCTAAAATGGGACATACATATAGACAATTTGATTAAAAGATTACACACTAGATTAAGAGTGTTGTATAGACTGAAAGAAAAATTACTCACCATAGTAATGCTTCTTCTAATGGAGTCTTGCTGTATTCTGACTATATGCAGTTAGCCCCAGCACTTGAACTGCTCTGGAGAGTAAAGGGTTAACTCTATGCCAAGGCATAGAATGTTGAGCTTGATCTTGGTTTTCAAACCTCTGTATGTGGTACTCTGAAGTCTGTCAGATTCTTACGAGCACTAAACTAACTCAATAGTTAGAAACTGTTTCTAAAATGTTTATGCCAAAAGGCACCAAACAGATTTTTTAAGGTCAAAAGACAAGTCGAGAACCCCAAAAAGAATCTAAGCAGGTAGTGAAAACAAAACACTTATAACAGAAAAAACCCTAATAAGATAGGGCGTGCCAAGTACACCTCTGGGGTGCAGCACTGTGCCTGCCAGACCACATCCCAAAACTACTAGGTTCCAGGAGGGGAGGCAGGGAGGGAGGTCAGAATACAGCAAGACTCCATTAGAAGAAACATTACTATTGTGAGTAATTCTTTCTTCAAACATGAAGTCTTGCTGTATTCTGACTATATGCAGACTACCAAGCAGTACCCCCTTGGAGGAGGGAGTCACAGAACCTATTTTGGGAATAGGCTCTGCAGTACAGATGTGCCAAACCTAGCATCACTTCTTGACTGAATATCCAGAGAGTAATGCTTGGTAAACGTGTGAACAGTTTTCCAGGTGGCTGCTTTACAGATTTCCACTAATGGTATGTCTCTGGCTGCTGCAACTGAAGCAGCTGTACCTCTGGTGGAGTGAACCTTCATGCCTGAGGGAGGCTCTTTCCCCAACTCTGAATAGCAGAACTGGATGCAGGAGACAATCCACCTGGCAATAGTTCTCTTGGTGGCAGGTTTGCCCTTTCCCACTTCCCCATAAGTGTGAAACAACTGAGAACAGCCATTTCTATGGGCCTTCGTGTGATCCACATAGTAACTAACAGCCCTCTTTACATTGAGACTATGTTATCTTCTCTCCCTAGAGGAAGAATGGTCAGTGAAATATACAGGCAATGACGGACTGATTCAAATGAAAGTCTAATATCACCTTGGGAAGAAACTTTCTGTTGGTTCGAAGAAATGTGAAATGAAATTAAGTCCGGTTCCATGGATGAAGCCTGTAATTCACTGATACTCCTGGCAGAGGTAATGGCTACCAGGAATATAGTTTTCCAAGTCAAGTACTTTAGCTCAGCTGAGGATAGAGGCTCAAAAGGGGTCTGCATAAGCTGTGCGATACAGATATTCAGGTCCCAAGAAGGGGTAGGCTCTCAAAAGAGAGGTAACGTACCAGGCCCTTGAAAAATTTCTTAAAAACTGGATGAGATGCCAGGGAATAGCCCTTACCAGCAGAAAGGAAGGCAGACACAGCTGCCAAATGTACCCTGAGAGTAGTAGGCTGGAGACCTAAACTGTTAAGATGCACCAAATAGTCCAATACAGTAGCAATATCAGCCTGCTCTGGCTGGACCTGCCTGTGGGAACACCAAAACACAAATCTTTTCCATTTGGAGTTGTAAGTCTTTCTGGTAGCAGGTTTTCTGCTAACCTTTAAAATGTCTAAGACTAACTGAGAAAGATGCAGGCTTGCATATTCTAGCTCTTCAAGGGCCAGGCTTTAAGTCTGAGAGTCTGAAGGTTGGGATAAAGAATCCTCCCCTGTGAGGAGATTGAACTGTCTCCGAAGACATAGATGCATTGTCACTGACAGTGACAAAAGAAGGGGGTACCACGGTTGCCTGGCCCAGTATGGAGCCACTAGAATCACCTTGCAGGGCTGATGCCTGATTTTGATCAGGACCCTGAATATCAGAAGAAAAGGAAGAAATGCATAGAGAAACCCGCTAGTCCAATCCAACAAGAGAGCATCCTGAGGGACAGGGCTCAGAAGAGGTGGTCTGCAGCCAAAAAGTGGAAGCTGGTGATTGCCGGGGCTGCAAAGAGATCTAACTCTGGAGTGCCCCACCTCTTGAAAATGACCTGAAAAATTACAGGGTTCAGGGTCCATTCATGGTGACCCTGGGAAATCCTGCTGAGAGCATCTGCGAGAATGTTGTCCTTCCCTGGGAGATGCACAGCCATCAGGGAAGCCTGAAGGGAATTAGCCAGAGACCATGTTTTCATGGCCTCTGTGCACAAGGACGAGGACAGAGTGCCTCCCTGCTTGTTGATGTACCACTTTGTTGTGGTATTGTCTGTCCTGATCTGCACCACTTTCCCCTGAACAGCAGTTGAGAATGTCTGAAGTGCTAGAAAGACAGCTCTCAGTTCGAGAAGGTTTATGTGTAGAAGAGACTCCTGGTGAGACCAGGTTCCCTGAGCTTTAAGATGATCTAGGTGAGCCCCCACCTCAGTAAAGAGGCATCTGTGGTGAGAATCACTGAAGGAGCCTGACTGATAAAGGGGACACCTTGTCGAAGACTGTACTCCTCCAGCCACACCTGGAGGGTCTGAACTAGGGTTTGAGACACAGGAACCAATTTGGAGTGAGGGTCTTTTTTCTGAGACCAATAAGATCTGAGATGAAACAATGTCTCTCATCTGAAACCTTGCCCCCCGGATCACTGCTGTGGATGCTGCCATGTGACCCAGCAACTGCAGAAAGTGTTTGGCTGGATGAGAAACTAGAGAATGAAAAGAGGAAGCCATAGTGACAAGGGACTGAACCCTTGATAGAGGGAGAAAAGCTCTTGCCTGAATAGTGTCTAGTTCCACCCCCATGAAAGTGAGGATCTGGACTGGTTCCAGGACAGACTTTTCTAGGTTCAGAATGAAACCCAAGGAGTCTAGGATTTTTTGAGTGACCTCTAGGGCTGACCTGACTTGGTCTGAAGACTGGCCTACCACGAGCCAGTCGTCCAGGTATGGGAACAAAAGGATACCCTGTCTCCTGAGGAATGCTACCATTACTGCAAGACACTTGGTGAACACCCTTGGAGCAGATGTTAGGCTGAAAGGCATAGCTCTGAATTGGTAATGGCCTGAGGGCAACTCGAACCTGAGGTACTTTCTGTGGGAATGTCTGATAGCTATGTGGAAGTAGGCATCCTTGAGATCCAGAGAGGCTAGCCAGTCTCCTGGTCTCAGAGAGGGAAGAATTGCTCCCAGAGTCACCATCTTGAATTTTGGTTTTATTAAGTGTTTGTTCAGGTACCTTAAATCTAGGATGGGTCACTACTCCCGTCCTTTTTGGGGTAAGGAAGTATCTGGAGTACAGTCCTTTTCCCCTGTGACAATGAGGTACCTTCTCTACTGCTTGCAGAAGAGAGAAGACTTCTACCTCTAAGGCCTTTGTCTCCAAGGGAGAGGGAGGACTGAAGGACCTTGCTCTCATTTTTGGGAACCTTTTGAAACCGAGAGCAAGTCCCTGGCTCACTACTTCCAGGACCCATTTGTCTGAAGTAACAGACTCCCAGGCCTGGGAGCAGTGAGCCAACCTGCCCCCTACTGGAACTGGGGAGGCGACTCTGATCGACACCTCAGGTTGTCTGTTTGGCAGGGGGCTTAGACTGTGTGGATGATGGGGTCCTGGTCATCCCATGCCTGCCTCTTACCCTAAAGAAGCCCCTCTGCTGGAAAGAAGAAGAAGAGGGGGCCTGAGCTTGATAGAAAGGCCTGTGAAAAGGCCTGCCCCTGCCATCCCTGAACTGCTGCTTCTGAGGAGTGGCCTGCTTTTCCTTGGCTGCAGCACTCCTATAGGTGGTCCTATATTCATCAATCTTTTTCATGTAGTTCTCTGTTCGCTCCCCAATCAGAGAATTACCAGTTACAGGGAAATCCATGGCCTTAGTATGGGTATCCTGCAAAAGATTAGTACATCTAAGCCAAGCAAACCTCCTCATGGAGATGGATGTATTTATTTTTATTTTATTTTATTATTAGATCATCAGTTTACAGACCTTTGAGTCATAGACTCATTTAAAAAGGCACCTTGTCAAGACAGCAATACATCACAGCAAACAAACAGTACAGTACACAACGCTTAGATTAAAAAAGCAACCAGTGTTACAGGCATTCACTGGTGGTACACGCTTGGTAATAGGTAGATCACATTAGTCATAATACAGGTACACGAGTACCATGTCAGGTAGCAACCAGAGAAATTATATTACAGTAGTCAGCAGATGTTGCATGAGACCCCAGGTATATACAGCAAAAGTAGACAGGGCAGACCCAGCCAATGGGTGAAGGTAAGGGGCAGGTGGGGGATTATGAGCAGTTGCAGCAGCGAGTGCTTGTCAGATGGCTTCTGAGGGAGACCTTGAAAGGACCAAGCTTAGTGAAGTCAGCAACATTGGCTGGGAGGGAACCGAATCAGGAGGGAGCCCAATAGCAAAAGGATCTCTGGGCCACAGAGGTCCTTACCCTGGGGACAATAAGGGAGGTTTTGACAGTGCTGTGAGTGGAGACTGAAGGGGAGGCACAATGCAGGGAGGTGGCGACCCTGGGGGGGAAAGCCCTAGCAGGGTCTTTTTTACAAGAAGGCAGGTTCGGAAGTGGAGTCTTTCTTCAAGGTTGAGCAAGTTGGTGGTGGAGTACAGCAGGCATGTATGGGTTCGCCTAGGGGCTCCCAGCATTAGCCTGCAGGCCTTGTTTATAGAGAGCTGGATTCTTGCAAGTGCAGTGTTGTCGGCTGCAGCATAGATAGGCAGCCCATAGTTGATTAGCAACAGGGCAGAGGAGGTGATTGCCAATCTAAGGGCCTCTTGTGGTAGGCAGTCCCTATGGTGGTATAACAGTCCAATCCTGACACTGGTGGCAACCATGACTCTAAAATGTACATCATTCGAGTCCACAGCAGCATGAAACTGTACCTTGGATGCCTCTATACGATCCATAGCCACCTGCTCCAGCTCCTTGGCTAGCTGGGGAGGGGCATTCTTAGACAGTTCCAGAATCGTATCCCATACAAATTTCTGGTACCTGGCTGTATTTGCCATGTAATTTGATTGCCTGAGCCCCAAAGAGGATGCCAAGTACTGTTTCTTAGCCATGGCATCCACTTTCCTGGAATCCTTATCTGGGGGGTGAGATGCCAGGGGAATGCTAGCCTTGTCACAGGCTGCAGCTTGCACTACCCCAACATGGCTGCATTGTGCTGAAAGGAGTTCTGTGCCAGGGCCTGACAGAGCATACCTCTTGTCTATTCTTTTATCCACAAGAGGAACGGATGTGGGAAATTG
Organism: Neoceratodus forsteri; assembly: GCA_016271365.2. NCBI lineage: Eukaryota > Metazoa > Chordata > Ceratodontiformes > Ceratodontidae > Neoceratodus > Neoceratodus forsteri. The sequence continues at coordinate 1,008,723,300 of CM028129.1, read as the reverse complement.
CATGATTTTCAGTGTCTGTTTCCACAGGGATTTGTGCAAAGGGATCGACACTCTCTGATTCTGAAACACCCATCATTTCCACATAATCTGGCTCCTCCTGATCCTGATCAGCCTTTTCCATAGGAAGCTGAAGAGCTTCAGCCACCTTCTTGCAGAACAAGAAGTGTGAGGGGGACTCAGAGAGCCTGGGAAGGGAAGCATTGGAAGGTCTGTCTGGGGAGATGTCAGGCTCTGCTGGCTCATCTAGGCCTTCAAACTCTCCATCATCATCATCATCTTCCTCCTCCTCCCAGTTGCCCTCATAGTATGCCCGGATCAATATCTGAGGCCAAAACTTCTGACGAACCGATGCTTTAGCCAATTCGGTTCGGTCAGAACAGCTCAGCGACTACGCTTGAGATCACTTTTGCCATTTCCTAAGCGGTCGGAACATGAGGTGTTGGATCTGAACCATCTGATTTTCTCTTTGACGGAACCAACTCCGCAGAGTTGGCTCTCCTTTTGCCCGAAGAGGTATTGTCCAGGTCAGTAGGCACCTCTTCAGGTTCGGTAGCAACTGAACCAGGCTGGCCATCCGGATTACGGACTTCTCAGCCTCCCTTTCCTTCAGCCTACTCAAATGTTTTTTAAGAGTGGCCTTAGGAAAGGTCTTACAAATTTGGCAGTCTACTTTGAGGTGGTCAAACCCCAGACAATAAACACATATGAGATGGGGATCAGCCTTGGCAAAGGCCTCCCCACACTCGGTACAGTGCTGAAACCCAGTGGAACCGGTTTTATTTTTGGGTTTCTCAGACATGCCGAATATAGAAAAGTCACCCTTCAAGCCAGGTAACTAAAACCTATCAGTTCCAACTGTATCACGGGTTGATTAAAAAAATCCCACAAAAATTCGGATTTTTTTTTTAGGAGCCGGCAGGTACCGGAAAACCACAAATATTTGTACAAAGAAACAGAAAAAAACAATAGGTTTCGGTTCTGAGCTGGACCGACCAGGAAAGAACCGAAGACAGAACAATTTTCTAACAATTTCAACAAAATACCACTACCTACTACTACCACTTACTTTTACCAAGACAGAGGTAAGAATACAGAAGAAATTATGAACTGTGGTTGAAAAAAAAAACGACCAATCCGAACTTTTACCGAACCGAGGCGCAGGAGGGATCTTCAGAGTGACTTCACAGTTAGGCGGAGTAAGAAATCTGATGGTTAGACTTCAGAGTACCACAGACAGAGGTTTGAAAACCAAGCTTGAGTTCAACGTTCTATGTCTTGGAATAGAGTTAACCCTTTACTCTCTGGAGCAGTTCAAGTGTTGGGGCTAACTGCATATAGTCAGAATACAGCAAGACTTCATGTTGTTTGAAAGATGTAAACCAAACAAAGCCAGGAAACATATCAACTCTACAATAAAATTCCACTGTTTGACTACGGGGATGTAGTGTATGCCGGTGTGTCAAAACCATATTAGAGAGGTTGGATACAGCCTTCAGTAGATTTGCAAGGTTTGCATTATATGCTCCCTGTTTGATGCATCTGTGCACTACGTACAGTGCCTTAAACTGGACCATTCTTACGAAGCATAGAAACTTGTATATACTGTACTTAACCCATCAACAATTAAAGAAGAAGACTCCACCCTAGCTGGATGACCTGTTTAAAACATGCACTCTCAAAGTAGGTTTGCGATCAGCACAAAATTTGGAATTGGTAATTCCAAAAACTAGAACAGCAAAAGGGAACTCTGCATTAAAAGTTAGTGGGCCCAGACTGGAATGGGTTACCAGACTACCTGAGAACAAAGATAATTGCCCCATGGAATGTGATTAAAAGGTGGTTACGTCAAAGTCCTAACTCAACCACTAATAGCGGTTGTAGCTAAAAGTTTGTACTTTTTATTGTCACTCTCCACTACCTATTATTATTATTGTTGTCTCTTTAAGTCACTTTTGTACAAGAAGCATGATTACTGCTAGGACTTTGCATTTTTAAAACAAAAAAAGAAAGAAAACTTATTTGTGTTATGGTTTGTTAATAGATAAGTTATATGTGTGTGACAGTTTTATTTTGTAAGATATGGATTTTACTGAGTCATGTGTATTTCTATGAAAGTGTTTTGTATGTTATGGACCCCACTGTAAACGAGTTTAGCCACTCAAAGGGATATCCTTTTCCTTGTACTTGTAAGGAATAAACTTTTACAACAAAAAAAACTTACCGTAACAGTAGGTCTTCGAGGAGTGTCTCTTGCAGTAGGTAATACTTTTGGGTTACCAGCAGAGGTCGCTGTGGTGCACGGAAGCTCTTCTAGCAATTTTTGACCAGGGACCACCCATACATCAGCTTCTTGTTTCCTATATAAGTGTGGCGGTCCTGTATCCTCCGGTTCCCTGTTTCGACCTAGGCTCGAGCGAGGACCGTGAAGTTTGAGGTACCAAAGGAGTCCCAAACCCATAGTCACTGACCAGAATTCGCTAACTTAGAGAAGGAGGGGACAGAAGGTGGGAACAAACTTACTGGAAGAGACACTCCTCAAAGATCTACTGTTATGGTAAGTTTTTACGTAACTGTACTATCTTCCACGGAGTGGTCTCTTGCAGTAGGTAATACTTTTGGGATGAATCCCAAGCAGTAATGTCCATATGGGAGGACAGTTATGATAGAAGACCTTGTAGGACTGCATGACCGAAGGCCGCCCTACATTGTGAGGCAATATCCATATTGCAATGCCTTGTGAATGTATGAATCGTGGACCAGGTAGCTGCATTGCAGATATGTGAAATGGAGGCTCCTTTAAAGCATGCCACAGTAGTGGCCACAGCTTTAGTGGAGTGGGCTTGAATAGGTCTAGGTAAAGGCTTGTTGTATTTTTTGTAACAAAATGTAATACAATTTGCCAACCAGGATGAAAGAGTACGTTTAGCAACAGGGAGGCCATCGCGACCCAGGGCAAAAGGGACGAACAGTTGAGATGTCTTTCTAATCGATTGTGTCTGATTAGAATAGTAGCGTAGTATACGATGGACATCTAAAGTACGTAGTAGATGTTCACCCTGATTGGAGTAGTCAGGATAGTAGACCAGAAGCTCTAAGGACTGATTTTTATTTATTTATGACTTTGATAACCAGGTGAGTGCACTGATCCCAGGGATCATTTTCAGGCATGACCCGGGCCATAACACATCATGCAGGGTGACAGTGGAGTACAAGGTAACAGTAATACACATGAAACAGATTTGATACAAGCAACATAAAGTATGTTCGGAGACTACTTTAGGAAGGAAGGGTTGGTATGAAGGAACACCCTGTCTTTGTGGAAAATCAAGTAAGGTTCCTTACACAAAAGCGTATGAAGCTCAGATATACATTGAGCGGAAGTGACAGCCACCAGAAATAGGGGTTCCCATGAAAGAAAATGAAGTTCACAAGTGGCTGCTGGCTCAAAAGGTTCAAGTGTCAATTTTTCTATCATAAAATTGAGATCCCACAGAAGAGTGGGTCTTTTAATAGGCGGTTTAATATGCAACATTCCTCTCAAAAACATCTTAGCTAGATGATGCTTGTACAGTAACATGCCATCTAGAGGTTCATGGAAAGCTGAGATGGCAGCCAAGTGGACTTTGATGGAACAGTAACTTAAACCGGACTCACGATAGTGAGGCCAGGTAGTCCAGATCCTTCGTCAGTGGACAAGAGTAAGGGTCCAAAGATCAAGAGACAGACCATATGGAAAAGCGTTTCCATTTGGAATTGTATGTTGCCCTTGTTGCTGGTTTATGGGAGGCCAAGACAATGTTTTGGCAACAGGAGAGGACACTTGTACTCAAGTTATAAAAGTGTCCTCAGGAGCCAAGCGTGAAGGTGTAAAGCCTTCATGTTGGGATATAGGAGAGACCCTTGACACAGAGTCAAAAGGCCTGGTCTGATTGGCAATGGAACAGGGTCCCATACTGACAGTTGTAGAAGTAGGTGAAAGCATGTCTGGCGAGGCCACATTGGGGCTACGAGCATCATTGTGTCTGGTTCTAGTTCTAGTTTCAGTAGAGTCCGCTTCAGGTGAGGGACAGGGGGGAAGCATATCAGAGTCCTGTTCATGGTTGGGACAGAGAATCTATAGATCATCACTTTTTGTTCTCGATAATGGAAAAATACTTTAGAAGACGGTAATTCACTGGGGAGGCAAACAGATCCAGCTGTGACGTGCCCCATAGGTTGAAGATTTCTTGGAGTACTTGCTCGTGAAGTATCCATTCGTGAGTGGGGGACTGATGACTCAGCCGGTCGGCTAACTGATTGTGAGGTGGACAGCTTTTAGTGTCAATTGTTGCCAGATGGCTTTTTACCAATATGCACGAGTCTCCCTGCATAGGGTGCGGTATTTCGTACCCCCTTGCTGGCTGAGGTCAATACTACTGCAGTGTTGTCTGACTGGATCAGTAACAATCCTGGCGTGAGGTAGGGCCAGAATGCCTGAAGGGCAAGACGGACCGTTTTCATCTCTAGGAGATTGACATGAGGCTGATGGAGAGAAGCGGGCCATTGGCCTTATGTCTGATAAGGACCGAAGTGCACACCCCAGCCCTGCAGGGAAGCACCCGTGGTTAACGTTTGCAAGGGGGGCACAGGGGGGACCCGAAAGGCATTCCTTGATCCAGATTGATTCTGGTTGTCCACCATGTCACGGTTGACTTTAGAGAGGGAGTGACCCTGATTTTGTCTTCGAACTGTCCTGTTTTTTGGGACCATTGATTCTGGAGGATCCACTGGACAGGTCTCATGTGGAGACGGGCAAATGCCCCAATAGGGATGGCAGCGGACATGTGACCCATAAGGTGCAGCATTTGTCTGGCTGTGACTATTTTCCGAGTTTGCACCTGGGAAACAAGAACCCAGGGGAAGAATACACAATGGGGGGGTAGTAACAACAACAAAAAAGGAAAGAGACCTGGGGGTAATCATATCAGATGACCTTAGGTTAGCAAGCAATGTGAGAAGGCAGTAGGGAGAGCTGGGGGTATACTGGGATGCACAGGGAGAGGCATCAGCAGCAGAAAACAGGAAGTTGTTATCCCTCTGTACAGACAGTTGGTGAGACCCCATCTGGAGTACTGCATCCAGTTCTGGAGACCCCATCTCTGCAAGGACATAGACAGGATAGAGGCAGTCCAGAGAGGGCAACTAAAATGGTGCAGGGTCTGCAAGAGAAGCCGTATGAGGAGAGACTAAAGGAGCTTAATATGTATACCCTTGAGGAAAGAAGGAGAGGGGGACATGATAGAAACTTTGTACACCTCAGTGGAATCAACAAAGTCCAAGAGGGTAGCATCTTTCAGAAAGAGAGACGGCAAGAACAAGGGGACACAATTTAAAGATTGGGGCAATGTGAGGAAATATTATTTCACAGAGAGGGTAGTGGATGCATGGAACAGCCTTCCTGAGGAGGTTGTAGGGTCTAAAACTGTGGGAGAATTCAAGAATGCATGGGACAGACATAAGGCAATTCTTGTCGGGGGTAGGAAGAAATAGGCTGTTGGTTAACTAGGATCTGCGGCCTATCCTTTAGGTAGGGAAATGGGCAGACTAGATGGGCCAAGCGGTCCTTATCTGCCGACAAAGTCTATGTTTCTATGTGTGACACCAGAGACATAAGTGTGTCCTGCTGGGCACGTGGGAGGTAAGCTCTGTATCTAGGATAGCTCCAATGTATTGGAGAGACTGTGTTGGAGTTGAGCTGGACTTTGACCAATTGACTGTGATTCCCAGATCTGTGAACATTTTCAAGGTAGCATCTAGGGAGGCAAGCAGAACTACTTTGGAATCTGCTTTGATTAGCCAATCTTCTAGATATGGAAAGATGAAGTGCCCTTTACTTCGTAAGGCTGCTGCCACCATCGCTAGGCACTTGGTGAACACTCTGGGGGCTGATCAGAGGCTAAAAGGGAGTGTTCGAAGCTGGTAATTTTGATTCAGCAGGTGGAAGCACAAACATTTTTGGTGGGAAGGGTGGATGGGGATATGTAAGTAGGTATCCTTCATGTTTAGGGCACAAACACTTCGCCTGTTTCATGATCGGCATGATAGCAGGTAGGGTGAGCATGCAAAAAGGTTTGTACTGAATGTAAAGATTCAGTTGTCTGAGATGCAGTATTGATCTGAGGTCTCCCGTTCGTTTGGGCACCAGAAAGTAGTGGAAGTAAAATCCCGTTTGATGTTCTAGAAAGGGCACTGGCAAAACTGCCTTTTTTGGTCAAAAGGGCCCTCAATTCCTCCTGTAAGATGAGTATATGATCTGGAGGATAATTAATCTTCCATGGAGGGCAAGGGCTTGGGGTGGAGAGGAACTCCAGAGTATGACCCTTCTGTATAATCTGAAGTCCCCATTTGTCTGCAGTGATCGTTTGCCAGACCTCCAGAAGGAGGGCAAAATGACCCCCCACAGCCTCCGAGGCCTGGTCAAGGAGGCGTGGGGAAAGCCCTAGTGAGTCACTGGAAGACGGGCTGACCAGCCTCTCCTGAAGGGCGAGAGCGAACACCCCTGATGGCAGAGGCCTTGTCTCTGGTGGATTGAGCATGACCTCTGAAGCCACTTTTGTTATTACCTCTATATCTTACACCTCTTTTGGAATAACAGGAGTGTTGAGTACAGTAAGTTGCAGCTGGAGTATGATACATGCCATGGACCGTACAGAAGGTTCTGCCTGATGCCTGTAAGTCATCCAGTTAAGTTTGAGTACCTGGCCTGAACAGCTTGGACCCGTTAAAGGGGGCATTAGTTATTTTATGTTGTATATCAGGTGCAAAGCCTGAAATGCAAAGCCAGGCATGGCGATGCAAGGTGATAGCAGTGGCTGAGATATCTACGGGAGATAGAATTACTAGTTGCCACTGTAGCCAATAATTTATCCCTTTCCTGTGAGGAAGGGAGTTTACTGATAAGCTCAATGGCAGAGGACCCAAGGGTATGCTAATATTTAATCATATAACCCATATAGTTTAAGATTCTGATATTCATAGCACCTGAGGAAAATACCTTTATCCCCAGATAGTCAATTCTTCGGGATTCCTTATCAGGGGTAAGGAGCTCATGTGCTTGGGTTTTTTGGTACAGTCATGAGCGGCAGTAATGACCACAGAATCTGCCTCTGGAATACTGAACAGAAAGGAATGCTCCAGAGGAGCTTGATATAAACAATCCACTCTGCGGGGAACAGCTGTAATAGCTGAAGGCTGATGCCAAGCAGCCAGCATGGCACTGTGGTAGGTTGGTATCAGTGGTGGAATCACTAAAACGGGCTCTTCAGGTAATTCAAGGTATTCTGCCATATCCTTACGTTGTTTGTCATGTTCAATAGTCAAGAATCCCATGACCTTTTGTATTTGAGCCATCATTTCACTAAAGGTTGGGTCATCTGGGGGAGTCTCTGCAGAAGGTATAGGCAGGCCCTCATCCAGAGAAGAAATTTCCAAATAAGGGGAGTCAGGATTGGGAAAATCCAAATCTTGAAACTCCTCATCCTCAAGATCACTTGGGAAGTCAGCCGGTAAGTCTTGTTCATCTGACAAATAGTCCTCCATGAAAGGAGGAGGGGACCAGGGTGGTAAAGTATTCCTGTCACTATGGAATCTTTTAGGCAGGAGGAGGAGGAGATCGGGGAGGATCGCCCAGCTCTCCTGGGTCAGAGGGCTGAGTGTGCCACGTGGCATGTAAGACCCGGACTACCTTGCTGATGTCCCTTTTTTGGGATGGGGGAGAAGGGGGCATGTTGGGAAACAAGAGGTGTAATAGAGAGGATGGGACAAATCGTATGAGCAGGTCACGCCCCTGGGTGGTAAACACCAGGGTCCTGATCTCTGTTCCCCTGACCCTATAGGAAGCCACCTGTAAAGGCGGGGCAAAGTGAAAAGGCATAAGCCATATGTTTTCCCTGAGCAATGCGGGGTCTCATCGATGGGCCCGTAGGGTAAAAGGAGTTATTTTTCACTTAAATTGTCAGATGCCATCAATGGGAGAGAAGCCCCTGTGACAGAGCAGCTGTATATTTAGCTGCATGTAAAGCACTGGAAAGAGTCATCGACGAGAGGGTATAAGCCTCCATCGATGGTGCAGTTATAATTTGAACTGCATTTAAAGCACTGGAAAGCGTCGTCGACAAGATGGTACGAGTGACCGTCAGCAAGGAAGTGGCTAGAGAATGCTCCATCAACAGAGGAACACTTTAAACGGTGGCCGTCGACAGGCAACTAAGCAGGGAGTATGATGAGGGTTTCTCCTTTTTCTGCCTGGAACGAGAACCAGTAGAGGGGGGAGTCCTTGGTACGAGCCCCCTGGTTCTCCAAGATAGACATTTTCTGCTCCATCAAAAGATGTTGACTTTCAAGCAACCGTCGTCAACGAGTTGCTCAATTAAATTCCGGACAAACTGCAGGAATTGGTGTCGTGTGTGGGTCCCAGAGACCTTACACAAAGTGTGTGGTTGTCAAAGTGGTATATCTTCCTACCGAAATGGCAGGAACAAAATAATGCTCGTTTCTTTGAAGAATCTGTAGACATTTGTCTTAGTTCCAAATTTCTCGTCGACGACTGCTGCACAGAAGTTGCACTAGCTGCTGCGCCAGCTAAAGATGGCAGGAAAATGAACTGAGGATACCAGGGACTGCCCACACTTACATAGGAGACAGGAAGCTGATGTCACGGGTGGGCAGTCACTGGTGAAAAACTGATAGAAGAGCTGCCGTGCACCGCAACAACCTCTGCTGGTAACCCAAAAGTATTACCTACTGCAAGAGACCACTCCGTGAAAGATCTACTGTTACAGGTGAATAACCTGGTTTTCTAGGGACGCGGATATGATGTTCTAGCCACACTTTCTGGCAGCCTCCTAGCAGTTCTCCAGTAGGAGGAGGGAGGCAATGCGAACAACCCCTACTTTGGAAACAGAGACTGACTGAGGCCCCCAAACCAGCATCCTGGCATGACTCAAGGTTGATGTGGTAATGGGAAATGAAGGTGTGTGATGACCTCCAGATAGCAGCCCTGCAGATTTCCTGAATAGGGACATCCCTGGAAGCAGTCACTGAGGCAGTGGTATGACGGGAGGAATGAGCCCTAAGTCCTACGGGAGGCTCCCCTACCCACCGACCTATAGCAGAGATCAATGCAGGAGACAATCCACCTGCCAATCGTCCTCTTGGCTGCTGGTCTGCCAAGTGTGGCTTTAGCGTAGGTGACAAATAGCTCAAGAACCTCTCCCCGAACTCCAGCCATGCACTCCTTGTAGTATGCGAGTGCTCGCCACAGGTCCAAGGTATGGAGCCTGTGCTCAGCCTCAGCGGTGTGGTTGGCAAAATGTATTTATTTGAATTTTGGTAACTGGGTAAGCCCACTGAGTCAGAAGGTCCCTTTTTCTGGGGAGACCTGGGGCAGGGGGGAGGCACAGAGAATACACAATAAAGCAAGAAAAGTATGCAAAGACACTTGTACAACAGAACGTGGAGCACAACATATGTACAAAAAGGCATGTATAAATAATACAAGACATATACATTATATACAAATAATACAGTGAGTACAGATACTGCAAAACAAGTGATGCAGATAAATACAAGTTACTTGGGCAAGGTTATACAAATATTACTGTATCTTGCACATCAGGTCCAGTGAGTTTATGACTCACAAAAGGGGCATTCAACACCATTTGCTGGACATCAGCTGCAAAGCCCAAGACTCAAAGCCAGGAGTGCCTTCTAAGGCAAATGCCAGAGACAGCTGCCCTGGCAGTAGTATCAGCAATATCACAGGTGGTTCTCAGGTGATGTTTACAAACATCTTCCGAGGCCTGGAGAACCTTAAGAAGCTCTTTCTTCTAAGAACCCTCAGGGAGAGCATGAGCAGCAGCTCTGCCCTTCCTCCAGGGGGTATTCTGGTATTTAATCAAATGAGCCAAGTAACTGGCAAATCTAAGGCCTAGAGTGGCAGAGGTGAAAGTCCTTTTGCCCCAGAGGTCTAGCCTCCTAGACTCCTGGTCAAGGGGGAAGGGAACTAAGGTGCCTGGGTGCCTTAGTCCTGTCATGAGTGGCCTTAATTACCACTGAGTCAGTTTCCGGCTGGGCTGCCCCTTGGTGCCTGGTAAAACTTGTCAGCCTTTCTGTGCATGGCTAGCACCACGTAAGGTCTGTGCCAGGCAATAGTGGCAGCATCATTCAGGGCTGGCAGCAGAGGAGGAATAACCTTGGCTTGAGATTCTGGAATCACTAAGAAATCCACCAGATTCCTCTTTGTGACATCCTCTTCCTCAGACTGGAACCCAATACTGGAGGGGAGCTGCTTCATGATGTTGAAGAAAGGGAAGTCCTCTTGGGGGGGACCCGTGGGGGTGTCTGATCAGTGTCCTCACTCCTGGAGGAAACAGTAGACCTCTCAGAGGAATCTACTTCTACTCCGGTAGGATGAGGTCAGGATGGTATTATTCCTCGACATCGCATATGGTCATTTTGCCGCCGGACAAATCGTCGCGGTCATGTTGTAGCGGACACATATTCGTTGGGGCAACAGCTAATGGGACAAATAGTCGCAGGACAATGGATGACGGGAATAGTAGTCGCCAGTGGATTTTATTGGAATGACAGGGAGTATAGGCTGTCAGTGGGTGAAAAGTGGGTAAAACTGTTCCTTTATTCAAATGGTGACTAAACCGAAAGTGGCAATGGAATGGAAAAGTGGGTAAAACCATTCCTTTATTTTTAGGATGAACATCTAAGGGTTCTGCTTCATGTGACATTTATTTCAATAACGGAGGCAATGTCCATCAGATATTTTTGGGGGGCATCGAGATTGCACATCCAGACATATCGCTTCATACACTTTATTCAGTCGTACATATTGACTGTTTTTCCTTGGTGCCTGTTGTCCAAGCTCCATCTGACGGCGTTGCAATGCAACTGCATGTTATGCTTGCAAAAAAAGCTGAGACAAGAGCAACTCTCGACGGGTGGCTTATGCTGACGGTCCTTGCAAACATATGATGCCAAGCCTCAATGGCATTGTTGCTTCTCGGTAGATCATGTAGCACTCTATTGTGCTGATTCCAGAAGCTAAGTGCAAATCTCGGCTGTCTCCTCTTTTTTTCTGTTTCTAGTTAACCTTACAACGTATATGTCCTCGAAGTAGTCGAGTAAGCACTCTATCTCCTTAAAGTCGGAATCTTTCTAAAGTGTCTCGAAGTACTGCTCCACATCCTCAGTTGGGGCAAAAGCTAATCCCAGCAAACATCGCATCTTCTGCACAAATTCTGGGTCCTGACCATACCTTTGCTGCATCCCTTCCTGCTGCACTCTTCTCCAGAGTGCTTGACCCAGGTGGAAGTTGCACCTTGACAGGTCAGTTGTAGGAAACAGTTCTGCCAAAATCTTGATTGCAGCTATCTCAAAGTCAGTCATAATACTGACAGGATTGATTTTGTCACTGAGCAGTTGTTTAATGTGTACAAACAGATTTCTGTAAACAGCCTCACTACACCCGGGCAGTAATGCGTACACGCAAGGCCTGTTCACTCCCTGGACAAGTGCATGAATGGTATATAATTGGTCATCCTGTTGAGCTGCAACATTGAATGTCCCATCGCAAAACCAGTGTGGGTGATCCCGTACACCTGCAAGTCAGATTCACTTGCAAATACAATCATATTATCATCATCTACCTGGATGAACTGCTCACCACTCACTGTTTTGGCAAATTCAGAAATATCTGACTCAGCTGGGGAAGCTAGCTGCCGATGCACATCTCGCCGCACAGTCTCCTGACTCGGCAATAGGTGTGCACTGCTAATAGGAACATCCTGTATTGCCTGTAAAACAACATTTGTTGTGCACTCTTTAGATTCTGCAGCTTTTCTTTTCATACCCGTGCACACCTTTAAGATTTGTGCATGGCCGTGAACAGGTGCATGGTTATGATCAGTGGGGGGGTTTTACAATGCTATCCCCATTAGTGTGCAAGCGAGCCCAGCAGGTACATTGCTCGCAGCGCCAGATAACCTTGCCGTCAGAGCCATCTTTTTTTTTTGTGTACAAAAAGTTGTCCAAGGACAGCTTCTTCTTTTCTTTTTGTGTCTCTACAAAATCCGTTTTGGCAATCAGTGATGTCATCATTGTACTGTATACTAGCCCTGAAATACACCTGAGTGGTGATGTCATCATTGCGACATACAAGGTGTAATCAGCAACTCCCACTGGCAGGTAGCCTATGAATCGCAACACCCACGCTGCATCACTGTTCGTTACTGTAACAGAGTTGCCGCTATGATTAAACGGAGACTAATGTGTTGTCGCCGATTTATACTGGCAACAACCTCTCCGCTATCAATTGACCGCAGTGATATATATGGCGACCTTTAGTCTGTGAACCCCTCAACATCGGTATATTCTGAAGCAGGGACAGATGGGTCGAACTGGCATCAACGCCAAGGGTGGTGACGGCAAAGACCGTGGAACAAACTGCTGTATGACAGACGTGGTAATGCAGGAAATAATAGCATTAAGGTCGTCAGCCGGAAAAGGAATTGTCATCGATACAGGCATCAGTGGGAGCGCAGATCCCAGCTCTGACGAACCACTGCTAGCAATTGTTGAAGTAGTGGGGTCCAGCACCTGAGGACCTCAAGATTCAAGAGGTCTCAATGGCGGGGCAAGAGCCAATGACCCAGAAGCCGAATGCCCCTTCACAGCCCCGTGAAGGTTGGGAGAACTCTCTTTCATGGGGGGCCTGATAGGAGCAGAGGTCTGCACATGGTGCGATGCACCAATGCTGAAGTGGTCGACAAAGCAATCCCAGGAGAAGAGGAGGAAGGCTCCAACGGGGACCGGGATCACTGTCGGGGGGGGGGGGAGAACAGTCATAGGCCAGTTCTTATCCTGATGACAGCATTTCCCGGGGGGAGGGGTGGAAGAGCCCTCCTCTCAGCTGGCTGCCTGCTGCTTCATGCGGAACTTCTGCATGGCTTTCTTGCGTTGGCGCCGGGTGGTGAGGTTGAACTTCAGGCAGCATTCGCAGGCAAGAATGTTGTGGCCAGGCCCAAGAAAGCAGATGCAGAGCTTGTGTTTGTCGGTTGAAGAAGAAAAAATTACTCACCTTAGTAATGTTGTTTCTTCTAATGGAGTCTTGATATATTATGACAAGTGCAGTTTGTAAGCGGGTCCCACCACTAGAACTGCTCTGGAGGTGAAAGAGTTAACTTCCATGCAGAGCATGGAGCTTAGAGCGCGAGCTCAGTTAAAGAAGCTCTGTTAGGGTGGTTTCAAACCGAAACCGTCAGATCTTTACGAGCAAAACTCACTAAGGCTCTGTGTGGAAGCTGTAACCTACACTAACCAACTGGCTACTAACATATTCACACATTTTCCTGGTCCCAACACCAAGACTCAAGTCAGTGGACCAGAAAAATAAGATAAAATAACTAAATAAAAACACAACACCCAAACATGAAAGAGGGCATCAATAAATGCCGACAGTGGACTGCCCACCCCATACCCAAAGTAGAAGTTCTGAGAGGAGCAGGCTGGGGGGGGAGGTCATAATATAGCAAGACTCCATTAGAAGAAACAACATTACTAAGGTGAGTAATTTTTTCTTCAAACAACATGAAGTCTTGCTATTAATGACAAGTGCAGACTACACAGCAGTACCTCCATGGTGGAGGGACAGAACCTACTTAGGGAATAGGCCTCTGAAGCATGGCTGTGTTAAACCGAGCATCCCTCCTGGCCTGGATATCCAGGAGTAATGCTTAGTGAAAGTGTGTACTGTTTTCCAAGTAGCTGCTTGACATATCTCCAAGATAGGGATGTCTCTAGCAGCAGCTAGAGATGCAGCTGTATCTCTGGTAGAGTGAGCCCTCAGGCCTGAGGGGGGAACCTTACCGGGCTTTTGATAGCAAAATTGATACAAGAGACAGATCCACCTGGCAATGGATCTCTTAGTGGCAGGTTCCCTTCCCAACCTCACCATAAGTGAGAAATAGTTGGAGGGAGCCAAACCTGTGACCCTTGGTACGCTCTATGTAGTAACTTAGGGCCCTCTTAACATCTAGTTGTGCAGCCTCCCTCACCAGAGGAGGAATGGTCAGTGAAGAACACTGGAAGTGAAATAGATTGGTTAAGGTGGAATCCGAAACCACCTAGGGCAAAAACTTCCTGTTAGTCCTGAGGACTACTTTATCCCTGTGAAAGAAAAAAGTCAGTCTCCACTGATAAAGCCTGTAACTCTTATCGCCCTGGCAGAAGTGATGGCTACTAGAAATACAGTTTTCCAAGTCAAATACTTAAGCTCTGCAAGACAGAGGCTCAAAGGGTGGCATCAGCTAGCAATGCAAACATTAAGATCCCAAGCAGGGGCAGGGTCCCTGAATGGAGGATTGGTATGAAGCAATCTCTTAAAAACTTGGAAAATACAGGGTGAGCAGAAAGAGAAGAGGCTTCCCTGCCGAAATGAAGGCAGAGACAGCTGCCAAGTGCACTTTCAGGTAGCTGGTCTCAGTCCCAAAGAATTAAGATGGACCATATGTCCAATACAGTGGGTAGATCAAGCAGATTCGGGAAATATAGCTTCCTAGAACACCATATGGAAAACCTTTTCCACTTGGAGTTATAGGTAGCCTGGTGGAAGGCTTTCCTAGCAGCCTTCAGGATTTCGAGAACACTTTGAGAAAGTTGTAGATCAGCAAACTCTAACTGCTCAAGAGCTAAGCCTTGAGGTTGAGGGATTTGAGATTGGATACCAAACTCTCCCTGAGCACAGGTTAACAGATTGTGGTTCATGGGAGACACAGGAAGATGGACTGCTAAGGACAGAAGGAGTGGGCCCAGGGCTGCCTGGCCCAGTCTGGAGCAATCAGGATCATCTTGCAGGGCTGAGACCTGATTTTGACTAGTACTTTGAACAGGAGAGGGAAGGGGGAAAGGCATAAAGGAACTTCCCTTCCCAATCGAGGAGAAAGGCATCCAGGGGGACTGAGCCCAACACTGGGGCCTGCAACAAAAAGTGGAGTTGATGATTGTCTGGGGCTGCAAAAGATCTATCTGAGGAGGCCCCATCTGGCAAACACTATCCCAGTATTAGGGATCCAGTGACCATTCGTGATGGCCCTGGGAAATCCTGCTGAGAGCATCTGCCAGGACATTGTCCTTGCCTGGGAGGTGAACTGCTATGAGGGAAGTGTTCAGGAATAAGCCAGAGACCACAACTTCATAACGCCTTTTGTGCACTAGGTCAAGACCGAGTGCCCCTTGTTTGTTGATGTACCACATTGTAGTGGTGTTGTCTGTTCTGACCTGTGCCCACCTGTTCTGAACAGATGCAGAAAAACCTGAAGTGCTAGGAAAACAGCTCTGAGTTCCAAATGATTGATGTGGAGCAGAGATTCCTGAGGGGACCATAACCCCTGGGTGGAGAGGTCGCCCATGTGAGCTCCCCATCCCAAGAGGGATGCATCTGTAGTAAGGGTCAAGGAGTGGGACAGAGGGATGAAAGGCACCCTTGTCTCAGATTGCTCTGATCCTGCCACCACTGAAGGGCCTGGATCAGGGTTCAGTCACCGGATTAACTTGATAGGGATCTCTTCTTGAGACCAGAAAGCTCTCAAATGGAACTGAATGTCCCTCATCTGAAATCTTGCTCCTTGCACTACAGCTGTGGAAGCAGCCATGTGTCCTAGGAGCTGCAGGAAATGCCTTGCTGGCAGAGACCTGCAGAGTGAAGGACGAGCCAGGGCCACTAAGGTCCTTACCTCTTTCCAGGGGAAGGAAGGCTCTGGCCTCGCTTCTTGTGTCCAGTTCTGCCTCTATAAAGGTGAGTACCTGGACAGGTTCCAAAACTGACTTTTGAAGATTGAGAAGAAAGCCCAGAGAGGCAAGCAGCTGCTGGGTAACTAGGTGTGATTTGACCTGGTCTGGAGACTGACCCACAATGAGCCAGTCGTCCAGGTAGGGAAAAATGGCAATCTTTTGCCTTCTTAGATGAGCAACTGCTACTGCCAGACATTTTGTGAACACCCTTGGGGCAGAAGTGAGGCCGAAGGGCATTGCTTTGAACTGATAATGGCCTGAGGGCAGTTCGAATCTGAGGTACTTTCGATGGAGCTTGATAAGAACATGGAAGTAGCATCCTTGAGGTCCGGAAGCTCAGCAGCCCCTGGCCTTAGGAGTGCAAAATCATTCCCAGAGTCACCATTTTGAACTTTGTTTTAAAAGGTGCTTGTTTAGATATCTTAGATCCAGGATAGCCGCCACTCTCCTGTCTTTTGGGTAAGGAAGTACCTGAGTACAGACCCTTGCCCTGGTGTGGGGAGAAACCTTTCTACAGCTCTGAGAGCCAGGAGGGTTGAGACTTCTGTTTCCAAAGCAAGAGGCTCTAAAGGGTTTGCATTGTGGAAAAGATCTGGCTCTCATCTTTGGAAATTTTTTGAAGCTGAGAACCAGACCCTGGCTCACTACTTCCAGGACCCACCTGTCTGATGTTAAAGACTCCCAGTCCTGGACAAAGTAAGCCAGCCTGCCCCCTACAGGTAATGGAGAGCCAACCCTGGGCATCCCATCAGAGTGCCTGTTTGGCAGGGGCTTTAGGCTGAGGGATGGGAGCAGGCCTGCCTGCACTCTCATCTGCCTCTCCTCTGAAGAACCCCCTGAGCATAGGCTGAAGAGGAGGAGGCCTGGGTCTGGTAAAAGGCTCTGTGAAAAAGGCCTGCCCCTACCCTGGGCTGCCTCTGAGGAGTGGCTTGCCGCCCTTGGCTTGTGCACCCTATAAGTGGTTCTATATTCATCCATTTTCTTCATATAATTCTCTGTCTGTTCCCAAACAGAGAATTTCCCACCACAGGAAAATCCATAGCCTAGACTGGGTATCCTGTGACAAAGTAGTACACCTGAGCCAGGCCAATCCACGGTGTCACAGATGTAGCCATGACTCTAGAGGGATACATCATTAGGAATCCACTGCAGCATGGAATTGCACCTTAGATGCCTCAATACCATCAAGAGCCACCTGCTCCAGCTCCTCTTTGCAAGCTGACCAGGGACCTGTTTGGCTAAGGCCATGACAGTATCCCATCTAGATTTCTGGATCTCGCAACATAAGCCATATAGTTTGCTTTGCCTGAGTCCCAAGGATGCTGCCATGTATTGTTTTTGGCCATGGCATCAATCTCCTGGAGTCCTTGTCAGGAGGATGTGAAGCCAGGGGAATATTAGCTTTATCACAGGCTGCAGCCTGAACTACCCCAACATGACTGCATTGAGGACCTGACAAAGTGTACCTCCTGTCCATCTTTTTGTCTACAGGAGGCACAGAATTAGGAGCTTTTAAAATTTTTATTGTTTGTTTCCTAGAAGATTTATGCAAAGGGATGGACAATCTCCTGGACTCTGGGATATCCATCATCTCTACATAGTCAGGCTCCTCTTGCTCATCCAAAGCCTCCTCTAAGGGAAGCTGGAGGGTCTCAGCAACTTTTTTATAAAACAAAAAATGAGAAGGGGACTCAGAAAGCCTAGGGGGAGATTCATCTAAAGGTCTGTCTGGGGAGATGTCCGGTTCAATGGGCACATCCAGACTTTCAAAGTCAGCATTCACACTGATCATAATCATCCTCCCCTCCTCTCTGGTTCATAAAAACTCTTCTATATCATATTCCTGAACCGGGTGGAACCGAATCAACCTAATCTTTTGCCAGATAGTATGGTTCGGAGGGAACTAGGGACAGTGACTGGACAATCTGTATTGCTCCTGATATCTCTGCAGCAGTTGGAGAAGTAACTTTTGGACTCCAAACCTGCTGATTTTTTGGTTTTCTTTGCTGGAACTGGCTCCTCAGAGCCAGCTTTTCGTTTGCCCGAGGAAGTCTCGCCCTGGTCAGAGGGCACTCCCTCCGGTTCGGTTGGCACCGAACCGGGCTGGCCATCCGGGTCAGCGGACTTTTTGGCCTCTCGTTCTCTGAGCCTGCCCACTCTCTTGTCCAGGGTGGCTGCAGGGAAAATTTTACAAATCTGGCAGTCTGAATTGAGGTGGTCAAACCCCAGACAATAGACACGACATAGTGTGTGGGTCAGCCTTGGCAAAGGCTTCCCACAGACACTACAGTGTTGAAACCCAGTGGGCCGGTTTTTCTTTGGGTCTCTCAGACATGATGCCAACCCTAACCAACAAACTTGCCCTTAGCAGCAGTGCCGGGCAAAGACACCTGCCATATCGGTTCCCCAACACCGTGTCGCGGGTCGTGGAAAAACGTGTGAAATCCAGTTTTTTAGAACCGAAGAACGGGAACCGCACTCTAACAAGCCTTAAAGGCTTTAAAACCAAGTTTAAATACAATTCGATCAGTTCAAACCGAACCGATAAAAATTTACAAGTTCCACACAGAAAACCTATCTATTACTTACAATACCATAGACAGAGCTTGAACCGATCGGTTTGCGGTTAAAATAAATAAATCGCAGTGAAATTCAACCGAGAAAAAACGTTTTAAACCGAGGAAATGAACCGAGCAGCAGGAGGAATCTCCGGAGCGACTGTTCAGTGAGGCGGAGTAAAGAATCTGATGGTTTCGGTTTGAAACCACCCTAACAGAGCTTCTTTAACCGAGCTCGCGCTCTAAGCTCCATGCTCTGCATGGAAGTTAACTCTTTCACCTCCGGAGCAGTTCTAGTGGTGGGACAAACTGCACTTGTCATAATATAGCAAGACTTCATGTTGTTTGAAATATACTTTCCGCAGCGGCAGAAGAGGGCCAATGAAGGATTAGTTCTCGACATACAAATACAAAAGGACTCACTTTAAAATAAAGTGATTCAAAGGCAGATAAAGAAAAAAGGTAAGTAGTTTCGGCAGTCAAACTGAGCGATGAAACTTCCACGGGTCCGTGTGCCAATGGTTGATGGCAGGAAAGAACTGAGGAGGGAGCAGGGCCACCCATGCTTATATATGGCATATGATGTCAGAGCCTGACATCAGCATGGGCGGACCCTAATAGACTGCTGCAGAAAAAGCTTCCATGTGATCAAGACACCCGATGGCTAATTTCCTTAGGTGTGACCTGATGACAGAGATATCCCCGAAGATCTGAATTTTTTTTTTTTTTTTTAAATGACAGAGAGAGAGCTTGGAGTCAGATCAACATGAATAGATCATATAGTTTTCATGTGGCAATACATGTTGATACAGTATGTTGGTAAAAACAAGATTAGAAAATATTTTTGAAACCATATCAATATATAAAAGTTGTAGTAAAATGATGCATCAAACTGAGCGCACTTTAAACTTTCATCAAGAAAAGAAAAAGTAACTGCCTGTCCCATAGCGTGGTGGGCTGAGGCAATGGCGGACTCTGCCTGCTGAATTGGTGACCAAGGTTCGGGAACAGACCTGGGTCACCTGGGGGCTGGCCGGGAAGGAGGACTGAGCATCCCTCAGGGAGGGAAGAATGCCTGTCCTCTGGTTCAGTTGCCACCTAGAGATATTAAGGTGGCAGTGACATGGGACAGCAAGGGAAAGGGACCCCACGCCCAGATACTGCGGGTGCATCCACAGAAGTGGAGCATGCACATCGCCTTCCTGCACTCACATAGGTCCCGATGGTGAAAATAACCTCCTACTGCAGCACAGGACCCACACAGACGACTGGGCACCTCTGGCCAGATGATAGGCTGGGGGGGTAACCGGTCCAGATGGGGCAGGTTGGAGTGACAAGATGAGAAACACTGGGGTACCCAGGTCCTGACGGTGAGGCTGGGTTGGAGTGACGAGAAACACTAGGTAGGGAAAAAGGTACTAACCCAAATGACTGTAAAGTTACCCAATTAAATGAATGATTTTATGTGAGGTCTTTTGACCTGAAGGTAGCTAAACATTGTGACAAGTAAGTGGGGAAGGCTAATGGGATGCTGGGATGCATAGACAGGGGAATCACCAGCAGAAAGAGGGAGGTAATAAAGCCCTTGTATATATCATGGGTGAGACCACATCTCTAGTACTAAAGTCCAGTTCAGGAGGCCCCATCTCCACAAGAACACAGATATGGTGGAGGTGCTAAAAAGGAAGGTTACCAAAATGGTACTGGGCCTGCATCAAAAGCCCTACAAGGAAAGGCCTAAGGAATGAAATACGTACTCACAGGAGGAAAGGGAGATATGACAGAAACATTCAAATACCTCATGGGTAAAAACAAGGTACAAGAAAGTAACATTTTCCAAAGAAAAAGATGCTAGGAGACAAGAGGCACACTTTGAAGATGGAAGGGGGAAAGCTCAGAGGTAATGTGAGGAAGTACTTCTTCACAGAGAGGATGCTGGATGCGTGGAATAGCCTCCCAGGAGAGGTGCTGGGGGCAAGAATGCATGGGATAGACACAAAAGGATCTTAGAAATAAGGAGGGGGGATGAAAACTAGAGACCAAGTAGGGTCTGCGGTGTCACTACAGGTAGGGAAAACAGGGCAGATTAGGTGGGCCAGGAGGTTCTTATCTGCTGACAACTTCTGTGTTTCTATGTTATACAATTAGAGCTAGAAAGCTTGCAGTCACATCAACATGAATAGATCACAACCATAAAGCTTTCAAATGTCGATGCACATTACTCACTTTTCAAACATTAGAATTTTCTGACTATTATCCAAAAGATTTAAAAATGTTTTAACTTGTTTGCATTTTTACATATCAATATGTGGAAACTGTAGCAACAAGATACATAAATACATAAACTTAACTGATTAAAAGCTTTCATTTAAAAAAAATTAAGGTTCCAAAGTTGGCCCATTTTAAAGTAATTACCTTTCAAAAGGTCTACTGTTTGTACTGGTAGGATTAGAAACTTTATATAATGTATGAAGGCTTGGAGTCGGATCAACATGAACAGGTCTTACTGATACAGTTTCATGTGTTGATTCAAGTCTACACATATCAATATATGTTGGTTAAAAAATACATATCAATATATATTTTTTGCTTTCAAAGGTACTGTATATTGATGAATGTTTCTTCATACTATTAGTCTGGAATTTAGGCTATTTCCCTATATCAATGGACATTTCCATCACCCCTCTAAGTAAACCCTAAACGTCCCTTGCTTTTGTACGCGAATGGAAAATAATGAATGAGGTGAGAAAAACAGGTTACTCACCTGTAACAGTAGTTTTAGGAGTGGTGTGCTGATGTTCATTCACACTTCTGGCAGTGTCCTTTCCCTTTAAGAGCTTGCCGGAAATTCTTCAAGCTGGCTCCTCCCACCCCCCAGGGTGGTAACTCCCCCGGCTCTGCCCCATGACGCCAGATCTTGCCCACAGGAAACAGCTGTGTGCGCCAAAGCCAGGGGAGGTTGGGGGGGGGTTAGTGTGGATGAACATCATTCATCACTCCTAGAAATTACAGTTTTGTAAGAAATGGAAATTACGTACATACCATAATTCTTGATGATCTTGGACTAAGTCTCCACAACTCATTCACACTGATGGGATCTATGCCAGAGGCGCTAGGACCCAGCGGCGCCAGAGATGGAATCGTGAGGAGCGGCATCGCGAGCCTCGGCTCGAGCGGCAATGACCATGTCCGCGTCGACCCTCCAACCACCTCAGTACCTTTTTTTCCAAGGAGATGCAGCATAACTAACCTAGAAGGATAGCCTAACAAAAAAACGGACATAAGACAGTCTGAGCGACCCGTATAAGAAGGGTCAACAAAGAAGTCTTCACAGCCTAGGAGTGAAGACCAACAACAGAAGGGTTAAGGCAGGATGGAGTGGTGGAGACTTCATCCAAGAATATCAAGAATTACGGTAGGTACATAATTTCCATATCTTCCTGGACATAAAGTCTCCACCACTCATTCACACTGATGGGACAGTAGCGAGCTAATAATCCCCCGAGAAGGCGGCAGGAGAGACCAAGAGCTCACAAATTTAGGACAGAACTCCATTCAGGATAGTCCTGCCAAACGAAAGATGTCACCTAGCATGGACATACAGGGCATAGTGCTTGACAAAAGTATGCACTGAGCTCCAGGTAGCCTCACTACAAATGTCTGCAGTGGGCATGTTGCGGATTTCCACCAGGGATGCCGCGACTGCTCTAGTAGAGTGAACGTACACACTGCCCTCCAGCTTAACTTGCGCCACGGAATAACAGTGGCGAAGGTATGCCACCAGCCATGCCAAAATGCATCTGATAGCGGCAGGTTGACCCAGCCGGGTCTTGCTGAAGGAAATAAACAACTGTTGAGCTTTGCAAATTCCTTTTGTTCTATCCAAACAGAAATGCAGAGCTCTTCTGACATCTAAAGAATGAAGGGTACGCTCTCCTTCATTTTGGAAGTTCATAAAGTAAGTAGGTAGGACCAACGGTTGGTTTAGATGGAATTCTGAAATAACCTTAGGGAGAAACTTAGGATGGATCCTAAGAACTACTTTGTCCTTACGAAATACAGTATACAGAGGGTCTGTGACCAAGGCATGTTATTTCAGAAACCGTGCGGGCTGAGGTAATGGCCACCAGGAAGGACGTTTTCCAAGTGAGAAATTCCAGCTCACAGGTAGCTAGAGGCTCGAAAGGTTCGCATGGGCATGTCTAGCACAATATTAATGTCCCAGGCTGCGACTGGACGTCTGATAGGTCTGGTATGCAGAATATCCTTAAGAAACCTCTTAACTACAGGTAACTGAGCCAGTGACAAGGAAAGTACTGGCTCATGATAAGTTGAAATGGCACAAAAGTGAACTTTGACTGTAGAGTATTGTAGACCTGAATCTGAGAGGTCTAAAAGGTACTCAAGAATTTTATTTATTGGGCAGGAAAAAGTATTCAAAGAGGATGTTACATACCAGAAAGAAAAAAATGCTTTCATTTAGCTGTGTAAGTTTTTCTGGTGGCTGGCTTGCGCGCAGCCAAAAGAATATCTGAAACTCTTCGAGAGACATTGAACCTGTCCACTTCTATCTCTTCAGGAGCCAAGCGTGAAGGTGAAGCGACCTCAGATTGGGCTGGACCACAGGCCCCTGGGTGAGAAGGTTCGTCTGAAGGGGAAGCGCTTTCGGAAGGGTTTCCGACATCCTGTTGAGTAACAGAAACCATATCTGTCGAGGCCAGAAGGGAGCAATGAGGATCATTTTGTCCCCCTGGGACTCGAATTTGAGAAGTACCCTCTGAATTAGAGGAAGAGGAGGAAAGGTGTATAGAAAGCGTCTTGTCCACTGCAGCCTGAACGCATTCTGACAGAAAATGCCAGGCCCTGGATTTCTGGAGCAGAAAAGAGGCAGTTTTGTGTTGAGTGAGGATGCAAAAGGTCCAGGTCTGGAGTTCCCCATAGAAACATAGACTTTGAAGGCAGATAAGGACTGCTTGGCCCACCTAGTCTGCCCATTTCCCTACCTAGAGGATAAGCTGCAGATCCTAGTTAACCAACAGCCTGCTTCTTCCTACCCCCAACCCCTAGAATTGCCTTATGACTGTCCCATGCATGCTTGAATTCCACCACTGTTTTTGACAAGTGAAAAAATACTTCCATACATTACCTCTGGGCTGCCCCCCTTCTATCTTCAAATTGTGCCCCCTTGTTCTTGCACACCTCTTTTTCTGAAAGATGCTACCCTCTTGGACTTTGTTGATTCCCTTGAGGTACTTGAAAATTTCTATCATGTCCCCCCCCCTTTCCTCGAGGCTATACATATTAAGCTCCTTAAGTCTCTCTTCATATGTCTTCCGATGCAGACCCTGCACCATTTTAGTTGCCCTCTTCTGGACTGCCACCATCCTGTTTATGTCTTTGCAGAGATTGGGTCTCCAGAACTTCAAGAAGTACTCCACATGGGGTCTCACCAGCTGTCTGTACAGATGGATAACAACTTCCTGTTTTCTACTGGAGATGCCTCTCCCTATGCATCCCTGTATCCCCCCAGCCCTCCTTACTGCCCTCTCACATTGCTTGCCCACCTTTAGGACATCTGATATGACTGCCCCCAGGTCCCTTTCCATTTTGTTGTTGTTAGTATCTCATCCCCCACTGTGTACTCTTCCCTTGGGTTTTTGTTTCCCAGGTGCATTACCTTGTACTTCTTAGCACTGAATCTAAGCTGCCATACATTTGACCATTCCTCCAACCTTGCCAAGTCCCTTCTCGCCCTTTTCCACCCCACGTGATCAACTCTGTTGCAGATCTTTGTGTTGTCTGCAAAGATATTTTCTTCCAGTCCCTCTGCAATGTCGCTTAGAAAGACATTGAAGAGGACTGGTCCTGTACTGAACCCCTGCGGTATGCCACTTAGTAACCCCTTCTTCAGAGTGGCTCCATTTACTATTACCCTCTGTGTCCTGTTCTCCAGCCACTTACCCAGGCTACCATCTTGGGACCCACCCCAGGCTGGCTAACTTGTATATTAATCTTTGTGTGGGACTGTGTCAAATGCCTTGCTAAAGTCTAGGTAGGCCATGTCCACAGCCCCTCCCTGATCTACTACTTTGGTCACCCAGTCAAAGAAATCTATTAGATTCGTCTGACATGACCTTCCCACTGTGAATCCATGCTGCCTTGGGTCCTGTGTCCCTCTGGCCTCTAGGTACTCGATAATTCTTTCCTTCAGAAGTGATTCCATAATTTTCCCTATCACTAAGGTTAAACTAACAGGTGTGTAGTTGCCTGCTTCTGCCCTGCTCCCACTTTTGTGAAGTGGAATCACATCTGCCCTCCTCCAGTCCTCAGGTGCCACCCCATCCTCCCATGATTTGCTAAAGAAGGTAGTCAGTGGTGTCACTAGTTTTACCCTTAGTTCTTTTAGAATTCTGGGATGAATCCCATCAGGCCCCATTGCTTTGTCCACCTTCAGTTTTAAGAGTTCTTTCAGAACCATTTCTTCTGTAAATGGGCTGGTATCAACTTCTGTATCCAGAGTGTTTCTATTGTTTGGTTTAGGTACCTCCCCCTCTTCATTTGTGAATACTGAGCAAAAATATTTGTTTAGTATCTCTGTCTTTTCACAGTCACCCTCTGCTCGACCACCCCCTTTATTAAGCCTCACTATCCCTCCCTTGGTCTCCCTTCGCTCCCTGATGTACCTATAAAAGATTTTATCCCCCTTCTTAACTGTGTTGGCTATCTTTTCCTCGGTTTGGGCCTTTGTTGTTCTGACTGCCTTCCCAGCTTCCTTTTGCTTTAACTGATGCAATTCTCTGTCCTGCTCTTTCTGTGATTCCTTGTGCTTCCTGAATGCTTTCTTTTTCTCCCTAACCTTCCCTGCCACCTCCTTTGAGAACAATAGTGGTTTCTTACATCGTTTTATTTGCTTCACACAAAGACTTGTTGCCTCTGTAATGGCAGTTTTGATTATTCCCCATTGTTCTTCCACCCCTCCTTCCTGCCCATTTGCTAGTGCATTCCTTATGCACTCACCCATTTTGGCAAAGTCAGCCCTCCTGAAGTCCAGTACCTTTGCCTTTGTATGGCTTGACTCTACTGCTGTGTTCACTGTGAACCATACTGTTCGGTGGTCACTAGTTCTCAGATGGCTACCCACTTCTAAATCTGTGATCCTCTCGCCATCTCCATTTGAGAGTACCAAGTCTAAGATTGCTCCCTCGAGTGGGTTCCAATACTAGTTGTCTAAGGCATGCCCCTGCAGGGCATCTAGAATGACCCCACTCTTAAACGTGGCTGCTGCAAATGTACTCCAATTAACATCTGGCATATTCAGATCCCCTATTAGCAATATCTCCCCTTTTTCTGCCATTCTAAGGATACTTCCCATCATTTCCTTGTCCATGTTCTCCCCCTGAGATGAGGGTCTGTATACAACCCCTGTGCGGATTGTGGCGCCATTGCCTATCTCCAAATTGACCAACAGTGCTTCCTCTCCTCTCCTCCCTGTTTACCCTTTTGTTCTGTAGCTTTGATTCCTTCCCTTATGTAGAAAGCTACTCCTCCTCCTCGTTTACCCTCCCTGTCCCTCCTATAGACAGTGTATCCCAATATGTTTACATTCCAGTCATGGTTCTGTGTGTACCATGTTTCTGTGACTGCCACGATATCCAGATGTTCCTCCTCCATCAAGGCCACTAATTCAGGAAGCTTGTTACCCAGACTATGGGCATTAGTACTCACTGCTCTCCATTTTTTGATGGCTTTACCTCTTGTGGCACTATCCCTGTCCTCATTGACTTTGCTTTCTCCATTCACCCCAGTCCTGCTCCGTACTGACCTTTGTACCTTGGTCTTTCCCTCATTTAGTACCCTGTTTTGTAGGGGGAGGCTGGTAATTCTCTGCTGCTTATCAGTGCCTCCCCCCCCTTGACTAGTTTAAAAACTTGCCAATGAAGCATTTAAACCGATTGCCCAGAAGACTTGTTCCCTTCCTGGACAGATGCAGATCATCCTGCCAGTATAGGATGGTATCCTTCCAGGTGGAACCCCAGTCCCCAGTGAAGTCAAACCCCTGTGCTCTGCACCATTTTTTTAACCATCTATTGAATTGAATGGTGTGAAGTACCCTCGACTCACCCTTGCCATAGACAGGCAGCCCATCTGAGAAGGATACTGTGTGTGCTACTTGCCTTAGGCCCCTTCCCAACTCCACAAACTCCTCCTGCACTGCTCTAATCTCATGTTGAGTCAAGTCATTTGTCCCTAGGTGGACAATCACGTCCAGATCAGTCTCCTGTGCAGCTGTTCTCGTGATCCTGAAGATGTGCTTCCTGTTCCTCCAAGCCATGGCACCAGGCAGGCACCTTAGTTCAGTTTTCCCTGCTCCCCCCCCACTTCTATCTCCCTAATGACAGAGGTATTGCAGGTGGAATGAGCCCTTAGCCCTATGGGAGGCTCCCTACCCACCAACCTACAGCAGAGATCAATGCATGATGTGATCCACCCGCCAATCGTCCGCTTCGCTGCAGGTCTGCCAGGTGCAGCTTCAGTGTAGGTGACAAAAAGCTGGCGAACCTCTCCCTGAACTCCAGTTATGCATTCTTTATAATAAGCAAGCGCTCGCCTCAGGTCCAGAGTATGGAGCCTGTGCTCGGCCTCCGAGGTGTGACTGGTGAAGTACACTGGGAGATTTATCACCTGGTTAAGGTGAAACTCTGACACAACCTTCAGGAGGAATTTCGGGTTGGGGCACAGGACAACCTTGTCCTTGTGGAAGACCAGGTAAGGAGACTCCACCGAAAATGCCTGGAGCTCACTGATCCTTCTGGCTGACGTGCTAGCCACCAAGAAGGTGGTCTTTCATGACAGTAGAAACATAATCATACCTGTGCATTGGTTCAAATGGATTGTCCATGAGCGTTGCCAAAATCAGCAGCAAGTCCCACAGCGGTGGTGGTTTACGTACCGGAGGGGAAATGTGGTCAAGACCCTTGAAGAAACACCAGACCACCTTCTCCTGTGCCACTGACTGCTGACTGGCCCACATCCGGTAAGCAGAGATGGCTGCCAAGTGCACCTTAAGGGTCACTGACTGAAGGCCCGACAGAGAGGAACCAAAGATAATCAAGAATGCTAGCCATTGGACAGGACAAAGGGTACAAAACCCCTTGCCCTGACACCAAATGGAGAATCTCTTCCATTTGAAGACGTAGCAATTCCTAGTCGACTCCTTCCAAGATGCTTCCACAACGGTGGAGACAGCTTTGGAGAAACCAAAAGCCTGGAACTCTAGCTGCTCAGCAACCAGGCCATCAGGTGCAGGGATTGAAGGTCCAGGTGGAGTACCTTCCCGATTGATGGAAAGCAGGTCCAGGCATAGGGGAAGACTCCTTGGGAGTCTGCTGCTGAGGCTGAGGAGATCGGGGTACTGGAACTGGCATGACCAGTCTGGAGCCACCAGGATCAACTCTGCCTTGTCCCGCCTGGCCTTGAGGAGCACACTGTGGAACAAGGGAATCAGAGGGAAGGCACAGAAGAGGCCTGGGGTCCAGGGCCTCAAGAAGGCATCCCTCTGCAGTGTTCCCTGCTGAGGGGGTGGGCACAAAACAGACTCAGCTTTGCATTCTCTCTGGAGACAAACAGATCCACTTGAGGGATACCCCACTGGGAGAACAGGCTGTGTACTACTTCTGGGTGGAGAGATCACTCGCCCACCTGGCTGGGGGCATCCACCATCAGACTGGAGACTCCAGCCACATGGATGGCTAGGAAATCCACCTCCAGGCTGTGCACGCGGGTCCAAACATGAACAGCTTCCCTGCACAAGGGCAGGGAGTGTGTCCTGTCCTGTTTGTCTCGGTAGTACATGGTCGTGGTGTTGTCTGTCTGGGACTTGGACAACCTGGTCCTGAACATGTGGAGTGAATGCAGTCAGCACCAGCTGAACTGCATGCAGCTCCAGCAGGTTGACGTGCCATCGGGACTCCTCAGGGGTCCAGAGCCCGTGGACTCTGTGTTCCCTCAGGTGGGCACCCCAGCCCATGAGAGGCACATTAGTCGTCAGGATGACCGTTGGCTCTGGACGGACAAATAGGATCCCATCTCATAGATGCGCTGGGACTAACCACCACTGGATGGCGTCCCACATTCGCTGGGTCACAGCGACCAGCTGGTTGAAGTGACCCTTGCGCTGACACCAATGGCTGGCCAGCTCCCACTGCATGAAGCGCATTCTTCAGCGGGCCCAACTGACCATGCTGGTGCAAGCTGTCATGTAGCCCAGCAAGCACAAGAAGTCCCGGGCAGGGTGCAATTGCCCAACCCGAAATGATCAGGCATAGGAAGAGAGAGCCTCCACCCAGTCTGCCAGGAGCCGGGCTCTGGCTCTGCAAGAGTCTAGCTCTGTCTTGATGAAGTTGATCACCTGCGAGGGCATGAGTTCCGACTTGGCCTCATTGACCAGGAGGCCAAGGGAGACGCAGGTCTGGATGGCCAAGTCCCTGGACTGCTCCACCACTACCTGCCTGGAGGAACCTGCGATCAGCCAGTCACCCAGGTAGGGGTAAACCCGGGCCCCTCAATGCCTCATGTAAGCTGCCACCACTGCAAAGTACTTGGTGAAGACCGTGGGGGTCGAGGAGAGGCTGAATAGCATGACCTGGAACTCACAGAGGGCTCCCTCTGCTCAAAAGAAGAGGAACCTTCTTTGAGACAGACAATCATGACGTGAAAGAACACGTCCTGAAAATCCAGGGAGCAAAACCACGTTTCGCTCTAGAGGTGATATGATCGGAGACAGAGTTACCATCCTGAAAGTGCGTGACCTGAGGAGCTTGTTCAGGTCGTGCAGATCTAGAATGGGGCGCCAGGCCACATCTGCTTTGGCACCAGGAAGTACCTGGAGAGAAACCCTGGGTGTTCTGAAGGATCTGCAACAGGAGTCCCGACCTCCTTGCAGAGGAGCTGGATTATGTCATTGCTGACAGCATATCTGCGGAAACCAAGTCCTCCCCAGGGGAGGTGTGACGGGCATGAGGGAGGCACCCCTCATCCAGTTACTGGGCAGGATTAGAGGAGGAAGGCCCAGCCGAGGTGCCACCGGAGCCGCTCCCTTCAGGCTTATGGATGACCAAGGCCACTCATTTGGGTAGAGGTCGCCAGGCCTGAGGCCGCTGGCCAGCCTATAGCTGGGCTGGTTTGGCCGCACAAGTGGAGGTGGACTGAAACGGCTTCCTCTTCTGCTGCTGCTTAGAGCCCTTAGGGTCCTTCTGGGCAGATGTCACTGAGTCCAAGGTGGCACTGGACTTCTCAATATGGGTGAGGTGATCCTCGACCCCGAACAGGTCAGTACCCAAGAAGGGGACATCTGCCAGCTTGTGCTGAGTGTCCGCCATAAAGGCCAAGATCCTCAGCCAAGCCCTGTGGCACATGGCCACTGAGGCTGCCACACAGTGGGCACAGGAGTACCCAATGTCCATGGCTGTCTAGAGCTGCTGTTTGGCTACAGCCCCCTGGTCGAAGGTCTGCAGGCAGGTGAGGGAGCAATTCATTTAAAGTGCCCAGCAGGGCATGGGAGAAGAGGCCATAATGAGGGCCGTGCTCGCCTGGTGGAGGTCAAGTGAGGAGGCAGCGTAGACTTTCTTAGCCGCATGGTCCAACTTCTTGGACTCTTGTCGGGTGGCTTATCAACATCCCAGTGTTGCCAGAGCACCTGAACACAGAGTCTGCCACCAAACCCTTGGCCGAGGGATGCTCTGTGAATCCTGAAAGGGAACTGGTGGGCACCGCGTATTTGCAGGCCATCCGGCCAGAAGATGCTGGCCAGGAAGTGGGGTGCTGCCAAAGCTCCAGGGTAGGGCCAAGGATGGCTTCTGCCACCGGGAAGGCCTCCAGAGAGTCTCCCCAGTTGAGGATCTTGGTCAGCGGGTAACGAGTCCACTTTTGCATGGGCTCCATCATCATACTAGTCAACTCTGAGATCAGACGGAGAAGGCCCAGAAAGGATGTGGGACCCTCATCTGTCGAGAGAGTCCCCACCGACTTGACATCGACCAGATGGAAGTGCAGTGAGGAACCGCTCAACTCAGAGGAGTCGATCACCGAAGTCCCCTCGCGACCTCCGCGGCGGTCCGGGGAAGATGACCAATAGCCGATGTGGGAGCCCCTTGACTGGTTGAGATTCCTTAGCTGGAATGCCGACCATTGACCGTTTGGGTGGCAGTTCCATCACAATCGGCGGAGATGCCGGAAGTGGCGAAGCTGGGACCGATTTGGTCGGCTCCGTAGAAGGAGGTCTCATCAGCCTTTTGGGCGACAGTCAGGTGAAGGCTGGTGTAGAAACCGGGGTCAGTTTGGTGCCAGTTAATACCAACTGTTGCCACATCAAGTCCTTGTAGCATTGACGCAACTGGTGCTGAAGCCTCTCCTCTGCTAAGGATGAAGAATAGCGGTGGCGCTGCATACCATAGTGCCGAGAGCGGGCGTGCCGATGTCGGCGGGACAGGCTCAACCCATGGGAGGAAGACTGAGATCTCGACCGCCGGGGGGGGGGGATCAGCGGCGGGGCTTGGATTGAGTCGGCAATTGCAGAGGTTCTTCCTGGTCAGGGACCAGAGGCGGCAGTTCAGGGGACTGATCCGTTCCTCCAATGGTCTGCGTCAGGACCGGGGTCCTAGACAAGGAAGTATCGGACTCTTTGGTCGACAACTGGTTGGTCAGCTCGAGAAAAATCTTGGCTGGGACCTCAACTAGTGTCTCGGTGGACTGGCCTGACGAGGTTACTGTGGAGCCAGAGGCCAAGGCCGAGGATTCAACTGAAGTCATATCCAGAGAAGCATGGGAATCGGGGGCCCTTGACCGAGAAAGCTCCCGATCCCATGGTCGACGATTAGTCTTTTCTTTCTTAAAACTCTTTTTTAGATTTAGATTTGTCAGTGGATCCCTGACCGAAGGCTGGAAGAGATTGGCACAGTTCCTTGAAGGAGCCCATAAAAGTCGAGCCCAACTGAAGCGGCATGAGAGCAGTAGCCGAGTTGGAATGGGCAACGTCCAGGGCCGCCTCCTCTACGAAAGCCTCAAGCTGCTCGGTGGACCCCACAGCTGTGGAGACCATCCAACGGGCATCCTTGGATATTTGAATGGCAGGTTCCATTGCGCCGGGCAGCCTAGTTTCAAGTGGGCAAGCCGGTCAGCTGAAACGAGCAGCAAAAGTCGCAGACCTGGGGATCATGGGTGTGCCCCAGGCAGTAGACGCAAGTGGCGTGCGGGTCAGTCCTAGACATCTTCTGCCCGTAAGGGCACAGGCGGAACCCAAGAGCAGACTTATCTCTCAACCGAAGACTGAAGACAAAAATTCAAAAGAGTTGAAGTTTTGGAAGTAATTCTGAAGAATTTAAGTGTTAAGGCCTACTCAACACAGGAGTGGTAAGGCAGGAACCTGCTTCTTCCAGTGGAAAGGAAGATCTGGCATCATGGGGCAGAGCTGAGGGAGTTACCACCCGGGTGGATGAGAGGAGCCAGCTTGAAGATTTTCTGGCAAGCTCCTAAAGGGAAAGGACAGGGCCAGAAATGTGGATAGAACATATCCACCTACGTACAAACAACATTATTGAAGAAAGAGTGAATGTATCTGAACATCATATTTCTAAATGTTTTACTGAATAGAGGAAAATCACTTTAAAAACTACAATTGGTTCTGTTATAATAAAAAAAAAAAAAAAAACCAGAGGGAAAGAGGGACATTACCAGAGCTGGGTAGGATGGATAACCCCTGCATTTCGCCCACACCAAGTCCAGGGAGTCTAATGGCGAGTCTTCATCATCCGACATCCACCCTCCTGAGCGCCCTGGTCCTTTCCGGACTGCTAAAAAAAACAACAACAAAAAAAAAAAAACAAGAGTGGAGAGAGTGTGAGGCGGGCTGCAAGAAAGAAGAGTTACCATAACTTCTAAATCTTCAACAGTATCTTCTCCATAGAGCACACTATTTGGTCTTACATCCAGAGGCACTAGAACCCTACAGGAGTCAAATCTTTATTATTTTAGCACCAGCAAATCATGTTAGCGTGCTACATGAGTACATGCCAGCCTAGACAGGTGGTGCCAAGGCCCAACAGCATAACCAACTCAGTTTCTTTTTCACTAAAAAGAGGAAAAAAGGGTAAGCAAACATCAAAACTAAAACCAGAAAAATCAGTAAATAAAATATTGGTGAAAGTGTAAGGCTGCCTGAACTAGGCAATATAAAAAAAAGTCATGGAAAGGGGAGGAAGAGAGAATGAAAGAAATGTGATAATGTAGTGACTTAATGGAAGATAAACATATCTTCATGAGTTGACTTGACCTCTGACCTTATGTCTGCCAAAGCCACAAGTGAGGTCAACAGGGGTTAAGTACAACAAATTGACATAGTTCTGATATCTTCTATGAAGCCAGCACAAATTGGAGCATCCCTGCTACAGCAACAGTTAAATATGGGGCAATCCTGGAACCCTGCAGGGGGCAATCCTCAGGCAACTAGTTAAGGAACCCACTCATGTGTGTGTGGGAGGGGGATACTGGACCTGGTACTGTCAAACGTGGACAGTATCGCTGACATCAAAGTGGGAAGCCACATGGGGATCAATGATCATCATACGGTGTGGTTCAATACAAGGACTGGGCCAGAAACAAACCACAATAAAATGAGGGTCCTGGACTTCAGGAGGGTCAATTTCAAGGAAATGGGAGAGTGCCTGAGGGAAGCCCTAGCAGGAACAGGGGGAACTAGGTGAGGTGGAAGAAAAATGGGCAAGAATAAGGAAGGCCACTGAGAAGGTGGCAAACCTCTGTGTAAGGCAGGTTAAAAAGAGCAAGACAAAAAATAGAGACCACTGTGGTTCTCCAAGGAAGTAGCAGAAAAGGTAAAGGCGAAGAAGCAAGCATTCAAGAGGTACAAGTCCACTCAGAAGGAAGAAGACAGGGAAGGTTATCAGGAGAAACAAAGAGAGCAGGAGAGCAAAGGCACAAGCGGAAGAGAACATTGCCAAGTCAGTAAAAAAGGGGGATAAAACATTCTTCATGTACATAAGCAAGAAGAAGACCAAGACAGATTGTAAGACTAAAATGGGAAGGAGGAGGGGAAGTGTGGAAGAGGACCAGAAGAAAGTAGACATACTGAACAAGTACTTTTGTTCAGTATTCACATAGGATGGGGTAGGAGAAGGGTCAAAGATAGGGGACAAGGGCATTACAGGAAGTAGGGTGGACACTAAACCCTTTTACAGAGGAGAGTGTCCTCAGGGAACTAGCGAAACTGAAAGTGCGTAAGGCAATGGGGCCGGACGGGGTTCACCCTAGAATACCGAAGGAACTAAAGGAAAAGCGGACTGTGCCTCTGATAGCCCTGTTCAATCTATCTCTGGATACAGGGGAAGCTCCGAGGGACTGGAGGAGTGCAGATGTAGGTCCCAATTCACAAAAGTGGAAACAGGGAGGAGGCAGGAAACTACAGACTTATAAGCCTGACTTCAGTGGTGGGCAAAGTTATGGAAATGCTACTAAAAAGACTGGGGAATATCATATGGCCAGCAGATTACAGGATCTGAGGCAGCATAGGTTCACAAGGGGAAGATCTTGCCAAACAAACCTGATCGAGTTCTTTGACTGGGTTACCAGGGAGGTGCATCTGGGAGGTGCAGTGGATGTGGCATACCTATATTTCAGTAAGGCCTTCGATACCATTCCACACAAGACTGGTAAATAAGCTGGGCAGCCTGGGAGTGGGTCCTATGGTAGTAAAATGGGTATGAAGTTGGCTAATGAACAGGACTCAGAGGGTGGTGGTAAATGGGGTTCACTCAGAAGAATGCATGGTGACCAGCGGGGTACCACAGGGGTCAGCTCTGGGACCGATCCTCTTCAATGTCCTTACTAGCAACATTGCAGAGGGTATGCCTGTTGGCAGATGACACGAAAGCCTGCAACACAGTGGACACACCAGGAGGGGTAGAAAAAATGAGGGAAGATCTGAAAAAGCTGAAAGACTGATCAAGGGTTTGGCAACTAGGCTTCAGTGCCAAAGTGTGCAGAATTATGCGCATGGGACACAGAAATCCAAGGGCGATGTAACATTTTTTTGGGGATGGGGGGTTTACCACAAAACAGGAAAGGGACTTGGTGGGGGTCATCATATCTGATGACCTGAAGGTAGCAAAGCAGGGTGATAAGGCAGTGGGAAAGGCTAGTAGAATGCTTGGGTACATAGGGAGGGGTATCACCAGCAGAAAGATGGCGGTAGTGTTACCCCTGTGCAGATCAATGGTGAGGCCCCATCTGGAGTACTGTGCCCAGTACTGGAGGCCCCATCTCCGAAAAGAAAAAATTACTCACCATAGTAATTTTGTTTCTTCAAAGGGATCACTCATTATGATTAAACTTAATGCAGTCAGCCTCCTGTGTTGAACTGCCCGGAGAGATGGAATTTTATGCAAATTATGGAACTCTCCGTTGGCTCATGCCACTTTCAAACTGCTGCCTTAGCAACTGCTGCACTCTGAGTGCTTCAGATTCTTACAGAGCCTAACTGGGTAAAAGATCCACTAGCTAAAATTTAACCTTAAAAAATAATATTTTTTGCCCTTTCAGGTCAAAACATCCTTAACCAACAAACCTAAGAAACCTGAGACCACCTGGACACCAACTGGCTAAACAAAGTGAGTCTCTATCTTAACCTATATAGGAGAAAAGAAAAAACACTAATGCAGGAATGCAGAGCAACTTCTATAGGTTCTAGTAGGGGAGGTAGGGAGGGTATTTAATCATAATGAGTGATCCCTTTGAAAAAACAAGATTACTATGGTGAGTAATTTTTTCTTTTAACCCCAGGAATAACTCATTATGATTAAACTTAATGCAGACTACCAAGCAGTACCTTTGGAGGTTGGGCAGAGAACCTATTTCAGAAACAGGCTCTGCAGTACTGCTGTACCAAACCTAGCATCACCTCTGGATTACAAGTCCAGGCTGTACTGCTTTGTGAAAGTGTGTACTGTTTTCCATGTAGCTGCTTTACAGATTTCCAGTAGCAGAATTTCTCTTGAAGCTGCCAGTGAAGCAGCTGTGCCCCGCTGGAGTGTGCTCTCAGGCCCAGAGGTACCTGTTTACCCACCTTACTATAACAAAACTGTATACATGCCACTATCCAGCGTAGCAATTGTACTGCTTTGTTGCAGCCTACCCTTACCAACTTCACCATATGTGAGAAAGATCTGTGATTGACTTGTCCTGTAAGACTTAGTTCTGTCAATATAGTGGCTAAGAGCCCTTTTTGACATCAAGGGAGTGAAGTCTCCTTTCTGGAGAACTGGAGTTGTCTGTAAAGAAGACAGGTAGAGTGATAGACTGATTCAAGTGAAAATCAGATACCACCTTGGGAAGGAATTTTCTATTAGTCCTAAGGACCACCTTGTCTCTATGGAATGAGATGTAGTCCACATCTGTGCACAGGGCTTGTAATTCACTGATCCTTCTGGCTGAAGTAATGGCAACCAGGAAACAGTTTTCCAAGTGACATACTTCAAATCTGAGGTTGCCATAGGTTCGAATGGTGCAACCATGAGTTTAGCAATGCAAATATTTACATTCCAGGCAGGAACCAGTTCCCTTAGGGGAGGGTGCAGAAGATTAAGGCCTTTAAAATATTTTCTAAATACCGGATGAGAAGCCATAGAACTCTCCTTACCAACTGACAGGTAAGCAGAGACTGAAGCTAAGTGAACCTCGAGGGTGGAAGGCCTCAGGCCTAAGGAATGTAAATGTGTAAGGTAATCTAGAAGAATAGCCAGATCAGCCCGGAAAGGGCTCAAACCCTTACCTGTACATCATATTGTAAATCTTTTCCATTCAGAGGCACATGTCTTCTTAGTAGAAGGCTTCCTGGAACCCCTAAGCACTGTCAGCACCTGTTCTGATAGATTAAGGTTAGCAAACTTTAAGTCCTCAAGAGCCACGCCTTGAGCCTCAGTAATATGAGATTGGGGTACAGGATCCTGCCCTGAGAGGAGGTTAACAGGTTGTGCCTCCTAGGCAGATGGATTGGGGAAACCACTGACAGCGACAGCAGAAGAGAGTACCAGTGCTGTCTCGCCCAATCCAGAGCCACCAGTATCATTTTTGCTGGTTGGGACCTCAATTTCAGTAGGGTCCTGAATATCATACGGAAAGGAGGGAATGCGTACAGAAATTTCCCTGTCCAATCCAGGGTCAAGGCATCCGGGGGGATTGTGCCCCTTAGAGGAGGCCTGCAACAGTACATTAGAAGCTGGTGGTTTTCTGGGGAGGCGAAGAGATCCACCTCTGGAGTGCCCCATTTTCTGAAAATTGTACTGAGAACCTGAGTATTCAGGCACCACTCATGGTGGTCCTGACTTATCCTGCTTAAAGAGTCTGCCAGCACATTGTCCTTCCCTGGAAGGTGTATGGCTGGCAGGGATACTCCAATGGAGTATACCAGGGACCACAGTCTTATTGCTTCTGTGCACAGTAGATGTGACCTGGTACCTCCTTGCTTGTTGATGTAATACATGGTTGTGGTGTTGTCTGTTCTTACTTGCACCACTCTGTTTTGCAGGTAAGGAGCAAATGTTTTCAAAGCCAGGTAAACAGCCCTGAGCTCCAAGAGATTTATGTGCAACAGAGACTCCTGGGGGGACCATGAGCCACTTGCTGTGTGCTCTAATATGTGTGCACCCCAGCCTAGAAGAGAGGCATCTGTTGTGAGGATTACTGAAGGTTGTTCCCTTATAAGTGCTCGTCCAGCCACCATTGTAAGGCCTGGACTAAACATTCTGTGACTGGAACCAGTTTGGACATAGGATCAGTCCTTTGAGACCAATACTGTCTGAGATGGAACTGAATATCTCTCACTTGAAATCTGGAGCCCATTACCACTGCCATGGCAGATGCCATGTGACCTAGTAACCTGAGAAATTCTCTGGCTGTTCTGGGTCTCCCAGACACAAAGGATTTTGCAATCTGCAGAATGCTTGTTCTCCTGTCCTGTGGCAGGAGGGCTCTGCCCTGTCTGGTATTCAGTTCTGCTCCAATAAACTCCAGCACCTGGAGTGGTACCTGCTGAGATTTTTCTTCGTTTATCAGAAATCCCAGGGACTCTAGTGTGGATTTTGTGA
Source organism: Neoceratodus forsteri (assembly GCA_016271365.2). Classification (NCBI taxonomy): domain Eukaryota; kingdom Metazoa; phylum Chordata; order Ceratodontiformes; family Ceratodontidae; genus Neoceratodus; species Neoceratodus forsteri. The sequence continues at coordinate 1,008,685,751 of CM028129.1, read as the reverse complement.
GTGCCAGTGACTGTACTGCATGCTGCAGAGACTTCCTACTATTAACAAGTCGTCCAGGTAGGGGGGAGACTGTTATACCTTGTTTTCTCAAACACTCTACCACCACTGATAGGCACTTTGTAAAAAACCCTTGGTGCCGAAGTTAGCCCAAAAGGGAGAGTTGCAAACTGATAATGGCCTGAAGCCAGCCTGAATCTCAAGAATTTTCTGTGAGAAGGTCTGATGGGAATATGGAAATAAGCATCCCTTAGATCTAGGGAGGCTAGCCAATCTCCCTTTTGCAATGAAGGAATGATTATGGCAAGAGTGACCATTTTGAACTCTGGTTTCAAAATGTGCTTGTTCAGAAGTCTTAGATCCAAAATAGGCCGCCAATCCGCGTTTTTCTTCCTTATGAGGAAGTATCTGGAATAAAAATCTTTTTCCCTGCTTATTAGAAGCACTACCACTACTGCTTTGATTGCTAGCAGGTGTTTTACCTCTGCTTCCAACAAAATCCTGTGTGCAGCTGTTGCCGGAACAAAGATTCTTGTTCTCAGGTTTGGGAATAATTTGAAACTTGAGAGCCAAGCCCTGGCTCATTACCTCCAGCATCCACTTGTCTGTGGTGATGGACTGCCAAGCGTGAAGGTAATGAGCCAGTCTGCCACCTACTGGTGGACCTGTAATAGGGGATGCAACCTGCACTAGCCCGTCAGGGATTCTGTGCAGGCTGTGCCTGAACCTGTGGTGCAGGAGCTGCTCTTCTCACGGCTCTCCTGCCCCTTCCTCTAAAATAACCTCTAGCTTGCTGCTAAGGCTGGAAGGCTTTTGCCTGAAAGAAAGGTCTGGGGTAAAAACCCTGCCCCTACCTCCCCTACTCTGGAATCTATAAGAGGTGAAGGGCCTATCCTTGGAATTGGTCCGATAGGCGGATTTATATTCTTCCACCTTTTTCATGTGTGCCTCAGTTTTATCCCCAAACAAGGAGTTGTTCTCCAGGGTGAAATCCATTGCTTTGGCCTGAGTGTCTAAGGTTAGGTTGGTGGCTCTAAGCCTTGTAAACCTTCTGAGTGAAACTGACAAAGCCATTAACCTGGATGCAGTATCACTGGCATCCACTGCCATATGAAATTGGTACCTGGTAGCATCCAGTGCAGCCCTTGCTGTATCTTGTAAGTCTACAGCCACTTCATCTGGGACCCTATCAGCCAAAGCTAGAACAGTGTTCCATACAGCTTTTTGGTATTGCACTGAATATGTCATGTAACTGGCCTGCCGAACTAATGAAGAGGCAGCCATTTACCTTTTCCTTCCCATAGCATCCATTTTTCTTGAATCTCTGTCTGGTGGATGGGTAGCCAATGGGATCCTGGCCTTGTCAAAGGCAGCAGCTTGGACTACTCCCTCAGGATCAGGATGTGTACATAGAAAATCAGCTGTAGCTCTGTCCAGCTGATGTTTCTTGTCAGCTTTCTTATCCACACTAGGGATAGAGTTTGGAGTTTTAAAAATCTGCACTGCAGCCTTCTTTAAAAATTTATGCATGGGCAGAAGTAAACGTTTCCTGGGGGTTAACCCCATCATTTCTAGAATGTCAGCCTCCTCCATATCCTCCTCTGTTTCCTGAAGAGGAAGGTTCAGGGTTTCCACTATGTTCTTAACAAAAGCATAGTGGGAGGAGTATTCCTCAGGACCCCTGGGAGGAGATCCAAACTCGTGATCAGGAGAAACCTCTGGATCTATAGGTTCCCCTTCAAAGTCATCATCCTCCTCCTCCCCCCCCAAACACTTCCAGCACTTCTTGCCTTGCTAGGGCTGTAGGAGGAACCGGGGTAGTCGGTGAAGGAACCGGGATTGCACCCTGTAGGGCTTGTAACACTTGTAATGCCTTAGCAATGTCCTCAGCCGAGGGCATAATATGCTTGTCTACCGGGAGCTCCTTAGCCTTCTGGGCCGGAGGCGTAGCGACATGTTTTTCTTTAATGAAACAGGTTCAGTGCCTGTTTCCACAGCCCTTTTTGTTTTACCTTGTTCAGATTTATCTGAACTCTTGTCAGGATCCTTGGCTTTACCTCCATCCTTTTTGTGTGAGGAGGAAGAAGCAGAATTATCCTCAGAAGCAGAAGCCATCTCTTCCAAAATTTTAGACCTTTTCTTTAATGTTTTTGGGCAAAAGGTCTTACAAATATCACAACTGGCAAATATGTGACTTATACCCAAACAAGAAATACAGAGAGAATGTTTATCTGCTTTTGCAATAAGTTGCCCACAAGAGTCACAACATTTAAAACCTGTGGGTCCTGTGCGTTTTTTAGGTTTATCCAAATGGACCTGTGACCTTTAAGCTAGGCAAAAAAGATTACTTCAAAACACCGTTATTTAAAGTAACTCGGAACCAGAGATTACTTTAAAATAACTACTGCTAGTGGTTCCTGGAACAGAGTGCTATTCGGTTCCTGAAGAAAAAGGAACCAAGAAAATTACTAAATTTAGACAAAACTAAAGCGGTTCAGGGAACTGATCGCTAAATCTCTCTAAATAATAATAAATTGAGATAAGAAGCCTTTGAAATGGACGCGGAACCCTCGGTTCCAAGGAACCGTGAGGGAACCGCGAGTATAAACTACTAAAATACTAATTTACTATACTAAACAATGTTTCTAAGGCAGCAATTTAAAATTAAACTGAAAATGAGTACTTATCTACAGATAAACTTTATTCAGAGACAGCTCAAGGAGAGCTCTCCGGGACGTCCTTACTACGCAGGCAGAGTAAAGAATCTGAAGCACTCAAAGTGCAGCAGTTGCTAGGGCAGCAGTTTGAAAGTGGCATGAGCCAACTGAGAGTTCCATAATTTGCATAAAATTCCATCTCTCCGGGCAGTTCAACACAGGAGGCTGACTGCATTAAGTTTAATCATAATGAGTGATTCCTTGGGTTAGAAGACATAGATTAGGTGGAGGCAGTACAGAGAAGGGCAACCAAAATGGTACATGGCCTAGATCAGACGCACTGCAAGGAAAGACTCCACTAATTAAATATGTACTTCCTAGAGGAAAGGAGGGAATAGGGAGACATGACAGAATCATTCAAATACTTCAAAGGTATTAATAAGGTACAGGAGGGGGGCATTTTGCACTGAAAGAGATGCTCAAGGACAAGGGGGCATGATATGAAGCTAGAAGGGGGAAGACAGAGGGGATATGAGGAAATAGTTCTTCACGGAAAGGGTGGTGGACCGTCTGGAACAGCGTCACAGCAGAGGTGAGGTGATGGGTACAGAAACAGTAGCAGGATTCAAACATGCATGGGATACGCACATTGGGACCATAGTAACAAGGCTGGAGGGTGCAAGGTTGAAGATCAAATAGGGTCCACTCTGCACTGTAGGTAGGGACTTCAGGACAACCTAGGTGGGCCAAGAGGTCCTTTTCTGCTGACAGTTTCTATGTTTCTATGTATACAATACCATGTTACACTATAAAGGCACGATAAAGAACAGTTAAGTAAGAGCTTACCATAACAGTAGATCTTCGAGGGGATCTCAGTCATCAGGTTACACCATAGGAACCTTCGCTGTCGATGCAGTGGAATCCACACAGAACATTTTCAGCAGTACAACTGGGGCTGCCCACGCTGTTGATGTCACCAACCCTATATAGGTATGAGTGGCTCTGCTCCCTCCTTTGTTCTTTCCCTCCGGAGATGAAGGGAGCAAAGCTCACACCCTGGGGAACCGAGGAGAGACAGAGGGACCCAGCTCTAGATAAAAATGATGGAAATAGCAGACAGCCAGGACCTGAACAGAAGCCCCAAGAAGGGGGACAGTGGGAGGGAAATCAGAACTGATGACACATCCCTTTGAAGATCTACTGTTACGCTAAGTTCTTATGTAACTGTTCTATCTTCTTCTGGGGTATCTCAGTCATCAGGTTACACCATAGGAATGAGTACTAAGCAGTTACAAGAATAAACAGCCTGGTAGGCTGGATCTCCATAAACTTAAGACAGGAGTCCTTTTAGCACAGCCCTGCCAAATCTTGCATGGGCTCCAAAAGCTATGTCCAAGCTGTAATGCTTATTGAAAGTGTGGACTGGTGGACTGTACTTCAGGTGGCAGCAGTGCAAATGTCAACAGCTGAGACCCCTTTGAAACAAGCCACCGAGGTAGCCATAACTCTGGTGGAATGAGCTTTGATGGCACTAAGCAATTCCTTGCCGTACTTGCAGCAGAACACAATGCAATCAGCCAACCATTTGGATAAGCATTGCTTAGAAACTGAAGCACCCTCTCTACCTGGGGCAAATGAAGCAAACAACTGCTTAGACTTCCTGGACTCCTTAGTCCAAAGCAGATAATACTTCAAAGTTCTGCGCGTCATCTAGCGTATGGAGCAGTGCTTCCCCTGGATTGGCACACTCAGGAAAATAAACAGGACAGTGGATAGACTGATTGAATGCAAACTCAGAAACCACCTTAGGGAACAACTTGGGATTTGTGTGCAAAAATCAAATAAGGCTCCTCACACCAGAGGGCCTGAAGCACTGAAATTCTTCAAGCAGAAGTAACTGCAACTAAAAATAGCACTTTCCAAGAGAGAAATCACAAGTCGCGATTAGCTCAAAAGAAGACAGGGTAAACTTTTCCAAAATAAAATTCAAGTCCCAAGCTGCAACGGGGGAATGGATTGGGGGTTTCAGATGCAGGATGCCACTCAGGAAGGTACGGGAGACATCCAGCTGAACAATCGTGAGGTCACCCACAGGCTCTTAAAAGGCATAAATGACCGAAAGGTGGACCCTGAGGGAAGAATACTGGAGGCCTGAGTCAGACGAAGAAATTGGATAGCCCAGGGCATGACTCACAGTGCAGGTGAAAGGGTCCAAGGAATTTCTGGCAGCCCAGATGGCAAACTGCTTCCACTTCATGGCATAAGTAGCACAGGTGGAAGGCTTGCGGGCAGCCACCAGGACGTCAGTCACTCAGAGACCCCAAACCTAGCGATGGCTACATTCTCAGGAGCCATGCATGCAGATGGATGGACCCGAGGTTGGGATGGACCATGGTCCCCTGATCCTGGGTCAGCAGATTCCTGCAAAGAGGCAGAGGAGCCGGCGAGGTTCCTCTGCCAGCTGCTGAATCAGAGGGAACCATATCTGGCAAGGCCAGAATTGGGCTACCAGAATCAAGCTGGCCCCCTCCATTTGTAGCTTGATCAGCATCCTCTGTATTAGTAGAAATGGAGGGAATGCATACAGAAATCTCCTGCTCCAAGAGAGGAACAACACATATCACCAGAACACTCCAGGTCCTGGATCTAGAGAGTAAATATTGGGCAGTTTTGCGTTGAATGGAGACACAAAAAGATCCAACTCTGGACAACCCCATCTGTCGAACAGATCTGCTATGGATGAGAGAGGCTCCCATTCGTGCATGCTGGACTGAGTCCTGCGGAGACTGTCCGCCAGGGTGTTTAGGATTCCTGGCTCATGGATTGCATGAAGTGTCAGACTGTGCTCCAGTGCTCAGTACCACATTCTCATGGCCTCCCTGCAAAGGGGGTATGAGCGAGTCCCACCCTGCTTGTTGATATAGTATGCCACACTCAGATTGTCCGACTGTACCAGTAGTTGGCCTGGAGCAAGGTGCTCCTGAAAAGCCTGCATGGCGTAGAGAACTACTCTCATCTCCAGGACACTGATATGCAGGGTGGCTTCCCACTGGGACCAGGAGCCCTGGGTTTGAAAGGGACCCAGGTACACTCCCAAGCCTAGACCTGAAGCATCTGTGGTCAAGATCTGATGTGGGGAAGAGATCTGAAAAGGGACCCCTTGCAGAAGGTTCAAGGGGTCCTTCCACCACTGCAGCACTTTGCGAACTGGGGAAGAGACCAGGACAGGGTGGTCCAACTCATCTGTACGCTGGTCCAACTGAACTCAGAAGGTTCACTGAAGGGTGCACATGTGAAGCCTGGCTAGTGGAACAGTGGGAACAGCCGCTGCCATTAGACCCTATAGTCTGAGGTACAGTCTGGCAGGAATGTGCCGACTGAGCGATTTCCTGGGCTTCAGCTGTAAGGCATTCCGCCCCATTTCGGGGTAAGACGGCATTTCCCTGTTCAGAGTCCAGGACTGCCCCTACGTATTGCAGCCTTGGAAGGGTACTAAGATAGACTTGGACAGGTTGACTTATACCCAGTGAATGGAACAGCTGGAGAGTGCACTCCAGGGTCAGTAGGAGTTGTTCCCTGGACAGGGCCTTGAGAAGCCAATTATCCAGGTAAGGGAAGACAGACAGACCTTCTCTCCTGAAAGCTGCTGCAACCACTGCCAAGCATTTGGTAAAGACACTTGGTGCAGAGGATAACCCAAAGGGCAGCACTTTGAACTAGTAGTGTTCGCCCTGAAAGGCAAATCAGAGAAACCTCCTGTGGGGGCGGGAGACCGAGATGCGAGGTAAGTGTTCTACATGTCCAGTGAACAGAGCCAATACCATCTTGAGGAGGGGCATGAGGCCTGGCAAAGTTACCATCCGGCACTTTTTGAACTGGACAAAGAGATTGAGGTCCTTGAGGTCTAAATGGGTCTCAGATCTCCAGTCTTTTTTGGGACCAGGAAGAACCTGGAATAGAACCCCTGGTTTCTCGGACGCCTTGGCACTAATTTGATTGCCTGTTTTCGCAGAAGAGACTGTACTTCCTCCCGGAGAACCGACAGGTGGGCCGGTGGATAGTTTGAAGGAGGAGAAGGGGTATCTGGAGGCTGTTGGATGAGCTCCAGAGTGTAACTGCTCTCTATAAAACTGTAGGATCCAAGCATCTCAAGTTATAGTTCTCCACTGATTTAGATGGAGAGAGAACTGACCTCCAACCACCACCTCCTGGGACTGAACGGGGGGGGCGGGGTGTCTGGCAAGGAGTCAAGCTGGGATGGTACCAGGTGTGTAGGCTGGTCCTTCAGTCCTGGGATGCTTGGTTGCTGCTCCAGTGTTGAAGGGGATGGGCAAGGAAGACTGGGTCCTGCACTTTCCCTGGGTATGGGGGCTCGAGCCTGGCCTACTGGCCTGTCTACGAAAGGCAGATCACCCTCTGCCTCGGGGCTGCTTGTGGTAGAGGGAATGCACAGACTTGATAGCTGTGCCAGAGGACTGCAGATTGTTAATAAGGTCCTGGACATCAGGGCTGAAGAGCTTGGTGCCACTGAAAGGGGTGTTTAGCACCTTATTTTGCATGTTAGCTGCAAACCCAGAAACACTGAGCTAGAAGTGTCTACGCAGGCATATGACAGTGGCAGCTGCTCTGACGACAGTGTAAGCCATATCTTAGGTGGTCCCCGAGGAGGTCTCTACCGACATCCTCAGCCATTTGGAAACACTGAAGGAACTCCTGCTTCTGAGTACCATCTGAGAGGGCCTGTGCTGCAGCTTTGCTCTTCCTCCTGTTGGTATTCTGGTACTTGACCATGTGTGACAGGTAGTTTGCAATCCTCAAGCCCAAGGTAGAGGAAGTATACGCCCTCTTCCCCCAGAGATCAATCTTGTGGGACTCCCTGACGGGAGACGGAACTTTTGTGCCTGGGCACCTTAGACCTGTCATATACTGCCTTAATGACTACAGAATCAGTTTCAGCTTGGTCAGCAAAATAAGAAAGGCCCTAAGCGGGCATTATATAGAGTTTGTCCGCCCTGTGGGGCATGGCTGGCACCTTGTCTGGTCTGTGCCAGACCATCGTAGTAGCATTTTTCAGGGTAGGTAGCATAGGAGGAATAATTGTGGGAGGAGATTCAGGAATCTCGAAGTAGTCAGCCAGATCCTTCCTAGTGACATCTTCCTCCTCTGTCTGAAAACCAAGGGTGTCAGACAGCTGCTTCATGATGCCAAAGAAGGTGGCATCCTCAGGAGGTGACCTTGGTGTGTCCTTGACTGAGTCCTCACTGTCTGAAGAGGCAGCGGACTGGTTGGAAGTAAGGAACTGTTTCTCTTCCTCTACATTATCTGGAAGGACTAGGCCAGGATGATACCCCTCCTCGACGTTGACCTCTTTGTCTGGGTATGCAGTCATGTGAGTCGGCGGCAGCCCTTGGGAAGGCTGCCTGGGGCGAAGAACAGGTGTTGATGAAGGCCTATTGAAGGCTCCCAACTGCTGGACCAGCACATTAGTAAAGCGGACTAGAACTTCATTCAGGTCCATGGTCATCGATGGAAGAGGATTCAACAGCATAGGAGTCGACAACTCAATCTTGCTGACCCGATGAGCCCGTACCCCTCAGAGAGGAGGGGCAGGTCTCGACCAGGTAGTCATCGATGACGAGCCCGTCATCGATGGAGGAAGTGCCGACAACCTGGAGGTCGATGGACGAGTGCCCTGAAAGTTGAGCAGAGACGCTGTCAGTATGGGGGATGTAGGGTGTTGTCCTGGCACCTTTAAAGCTTCAGAGGTGCAGCTTTATTACAGTAAAGAGCAGGTACCTACTGTCAGGCACCCAGATCCCCTCAAACATATATAATTGCAGATCTGCTCTACTGTTGAGGGGCATTAAAAATTTTATGCGCTTCCCTCTGGTTAAAAAGTTATAGCACCCCAAAGTTGCACCCCCATAAAAACAAAGCCTTCTCTGACACGCCTCCTTTTGTGATGTCAGAAAATGAAGGCTGCTTGTGTGTGCTCCATAGATCTATATTGGTGCCATTTGTCAATGCCATTTAGTACTATTTAGAGTTGCAACTTGGAACAATTAAAATGACCTCTCCAGTAAACAGGGACTGTTACTCCAGGGCTTCTTTGATATTTCTACATGGCACCTCTAAATAGTACTAAACCCCACAGACATATCACATACATATGGGGTAATGACATGCACCCTCAGTATTCATCTTCTGACATCATAAAAGGAGGCATGTCAGACAAGGCTTTGTTTCTATGGGGGTGAAACTTTGGGGTGCTATAACTGTTTAACCAGAGGGAAGTGCATAGGATTTTTAATGCCCCTCAACAGTAGAGCAGATATTCTTTTATATATGTTTGAAGGGAGCTGGGTGCCTGACAGTAGGTACCTGCTCTTTAACCTTTCTTGGATGCTTATTTCTGGTATGAGTGCGGAACTTCCTTGCAATGTATGTCTGTTTTGGGCTGGCAGCCTTAACTCTGCACCAGGAATCTCTCCAGAGTGCAGTCAGTTTTCTACAATAAAAGATGTCAGTGTGGGTCTGGTAGGAACTGAGACCTGGACAGCTGGTCTCTTCATCTTGGCAACCGCCGTAGACGAAGAGCCCCCCCTTGAAGGAGAGGCCGATGGGGAATGGGCTGGCCACCAGGGAGAGCAGTCATGATCCTGGTCTTTTTTGTGACCCCTCCACCCTCCAAGGACTTGTCTTGGACCTTAGAGGCCTGGGAGCTCATAGAGCCAGAGGGTGACTAGGTGGCCGGGGCCCCAGAGGACCCCTGCTCAGAGCTGGCTACCTGTTGTTCCATGAAGATTTTTAGAGCCTTTCTGCGGCGCCTGAGTGTGGTTTGGTTGAACTTCTGGCAGAGTTCACATTCAGAGGCATTGTGGTCAGGCCCAAGACAGCAGACAAAAACCAAATGCTCGACAGGAGAGGCAATCTTCTTTCCGCAGCAGCAGCGACGGAAAAGAGAAGGATTAACTCTCGACATAAACAAAAAGAAAATACTGAGAAGGTAGAAAAAAGTGGCCGTAGGCCGAAAAAGGCATGAACACTGCAACGGGTCTTCAGCGGTGACTGTGCTTGCAAGTCGACTGCAGGAAAGAACTGAGGAGGGAGGGGGGCCACCCACGCATATATAGGGTTGATGACATTGGTGGATGTTGACGGCGTGGGAAGCCCCAGTTGTACTGCTGAAAATCTCCCATGTGGGTTTCCTTTCACTGATGGCGAAGGTTCCTACAGTGTAACCTGATGACTGAGATAACCCCAAAGAAGATGTTCTTGTATTGGATGAAAAGATTCAGCTCCTTGAGGTCTAGAATGGGCCTCAAGTCCTCTGTTCTTTTGGGAACCAGGAAGAACCGGGAGTAGAACCCTTTTTTCCTTTATGGCATGGGCACTGGCTCTATGGCCTTTTGCACAGCAAGGTGAACACCTCCTCCTGAAGCACCACTGTGTGGTCTGGAGGGTATGAGGTAGGAGCTGGTGGAGCATCTGGGGGCTGTTCTAAAAGTTGTAGAGCATGACCCTGTTCGATTATCTGCAGGATCCAAGCATCTGTAGTGATGGTTCTTCACCTGGGCAAATGGAAGGAGAACAGACCTCTGAACACCACCTACTGCCTTGAAACAAGAGAAGGGGGGTCTGGCAAGGAGTCAGGCTGATGCCGAACCTGTGGCTGGAGCTACTCCCCCTTCTCTGGGGTGCTCAGCAGAGGGACTAGTGGTGGAGGAGGGGGCAGGCAGGCAAGGCAGAGCTGGCCCTGCGCTTGCCCTGGAGCCTCGTTCCGAAGCCAGACTTGTGAGAGGCCATTTGAAAGGAGGGCCTCAGTCAGCTCCTGGGTTGGGTATGATAACGGGAGTGTGTGACAGGGCTGAATAGGAACCTGTCCCAGTTGTTATGGAGAGTTTGAATGCAGGGATCTGTTCTGTTCTTTCCTTTCCTGTCTTGTCTGCCTGGTTGCGTAACTAAATTTTCCTGTGAGACCTAGGATTTGATCACTCAGTCTCACAATTCTTTACCTCTCACTGTCTCCCTACCCTCACTTGCTCTTCTGTCTTTTCCTCCCTTGCATATCTGCTGGTATAAAAATACATGCAGATCATTATGTGGAAATGTAACTGATATTGGGATCCCTTTGTTTAGAAATTCTATAGTGCTACTGTTGAAATGTATATAATTATAGTTTAAGATGGTTGCAAAAAGCTATTGGGAACTCAAGTGGTTAACCTGAGAACAGTGTTTAAGCCCCTTTTCCGAGTTGTAAAGAAGGGGCCTCAGTTTTGGGACATTGTGTTCTTGCTGCACCTGCCTGAAACATACAAGAACATTTTAGAAAAAAAAATAGGATGCTTGTTAAGGAGGGGGGTTGCAAGGACTTATAAAACAGAGCTGCAGTTTCTTGCAAGAGTGAGACACAGACACACAGAGATTGAAGGAAACCTCGGATAGATCTTCCCTGTTTATTTTGTCTTTGTAAATAGTTATACTGAACAAGCTTATTTTTTCTTATGTTATTGCTAGTACTAATAAATACTTTTTGCTAATTCTATTACTGCTCCTGGTTTTTCCTATGCTTCCTCACCTGTGCCTCGACGACAGAGTGGTCAGACATGATATCCCTGCCAGAGGCCTGCAGGTCATTGATAATATCCTGCACATCAGGACCAAAAGGTCTGTGACCCAGAAGAGGGGCATTTCAACACCTTCTGCTAGACATCAGGTGCAAAGCCAGAGACTCTAAGCCAGGAATACTTCCTAAGGCAAATGCCAAAGGCAGCTGCCCCGGCTGCAGTATCAGCAGCATCATAGGTGGCTCGGAGGAGATGCATACTGACATCTTCTGAGGCCTAGAGAATTTTAAGAAGCTCTTGTCTCTGGGGAACCCTCAGGAAGGGCCTGAGCAGCAGCCTGCCCCTACCTACAAAGGGTGTTCTGGTACTTGATCAGATGAGCCAAGTAGTTAGCAATTCTAAGGCCAAAAGTGGTAGTGATAAAAGTCCTCTTACCCCAAAGGTCAAGCCTCCTGGATTCCCGGTCGGAGTGGGGATACAGGATGGACTAAGATTCATGGGCACCTTAGTCCTGTCATGAGCGGCCTTGATTATCACCAAGTCTGTTTCCGGCTGGGCTGTACAAAAAGGCAGTGGTGCCTGGTAAAACTTATCAGCCTTTTTGGGCATGACAGGTACCAGCTTGGGTCTGTGCCAGGCAGCAGTGGCAGCATCATTCAATGCTGGAAGCACAGGAGGAATAACCTTGAGTGGAGATTCTGAGATATCCAACAAATGCACCAGGTTCCACCTTGTGACATCCTTTTCCTCAGTCTGGACCCCATAGTGGAGGAGAGCCGTTTCATAATGCTGATGAAAGAGGTGACCTCGGTTGGGGTGGGGGGGGACCTTGGGGTGTGTTCGACCAAGTCCTCACTCCTGGAGGAGATAGTAGACCTGTCAGAGGAGTCAACCTCAATGTCTTCCTCAGGGAGGATGAGATCAGGGTGATAATTCCTCTGCTATGTTGACCTTTTCTGAAGCAGGGACCGCCGGCTGGAGAACCAATGGCTCTCTAGAAGGCGTGGGGCAGATAAGTTGAACTGGCATCGATGCCGAGGCAGCACCCGACGGCACAAGCAATGACTGCCCAGGCTATGGAACTAACTGTTGTATGACAGCAGGGGTAGTGGAAGAAAAAACAGCATTAAGGTTGATGGCAGGATAACAATAATAATATTATTTATTTTTAATGCGCCTTTCAAATTTCAAGGTGCAGTACAAGTTAAAACCGTTTAAAACAATGCTGCACCACAGTAATAAATATACAATACTATACAATTAAAAACTATTTTCCACATCACCATATGCCATGCTCCATAAATGCGTCTTTAACACCTGTTTAAATCCCCCCACGGTCATGCACTCCCTTATCCGATGGGGTAGAGAATTCTAGAGGGTTGAGGCAACGAACATAAATGCCCGTGCCCCCGAAGATTTTAAAGAAACCCTCAGAACCTCCAGCAACCCCTCGTCGGACGAGCAGCACGGACGCACAGGGTGGTAAGGAACCAAAAGCTCTTTCAGGTAGTCAGGGCCCAGTCCGTGTAGGGCTTTATACGTCAGTAATCAGACTTTGAAGGTGATCCACCACTGAACTAGCAGCCAGTGCAGTTCCCGCAGCACTGGTGTGATATAGGAGGACCGGGGAGTCCCCATCAACAACCGGGCTGTGGAATTCTGCAACAGCTGCAGGCGGCGGATGTCAACCCCCGGTAGCCCAAAGTAAAGGGAGTTGCAATAATCCAGATGTGAGGTCACAAAGGCGTGGATCAATGTAGGAAGGTCACTGGACGGAACAAGGTGCTTGATCCTAGCGATGTTCCTCAGATGGTAAAAGGATAACTTAACGACAGCCGACACCGGAGATCGAAGTGTCAGCCCTTCGTCCAGTATCATCCCAAGGTCTCACACTCATTCAGAGGTAAGGAGCTCGGAGTATTCCCGAGGGCTGACCAGCCCCCAACCCCCCAATCCGGCGACCAGGATCCACAACCATCACCTCAGTCTTCCCAGGGTTCAACTTCAGCCAGCTGGACTTCATCCAATCTTGGATTTCAACGAGGTAGTCGTTAAATACCGAGAGTGCTCCATCCTGGTCAGGTGCAAAAGACAGGTAGAGCTGGGTATCATCAGCATAGCAGTGAAACCTCAGACCATACCATCTTACAATGTCTCTGAGGGGCAGCATATACACTGCAAACAACATGGGGGACAGCACCGAGCCCTGGGGCACCCCACGTGACAGAGAGAGAGAGGTTCAGAGAGAAAAAAAAACAACACCACCACCCTCTGAGTTCTACCAGTGAGGAATGATGTAAACAGTCTGTGGCCCAAACCAGAGTGCCCACAGATGAATCTCAGGCGCTAGAGCAGTACCCCATGGTCCATGGTGTCAAAAGCTGATGACAGATCAAGAAGTACCAAAATGGACTGTTTTTTCTGATCTCTCGCCATCAGGAGATCATTGAGCACCCAAACCAGCGCAGTCTCGGTATTGTGCCTCTTTCGGAAACCGGACTGGAGAGGTTCGTAGGTGCTATGGATGGTCAAATGGTTCTCCAGCTGTACTGTCACTACTTTCTCAATCACCTTCCCCATAAAGGGAAGGTTAGAGATCGGTCTGTAGTTTGCGAGAGAGTCTGGGTCCAATGAAGCTTTCTTCAGCAAAGGTGTCACCACTGCCTCCTTCAGGGAGCAGGGGTACTCAGAGTCAAGGGAGCACCAGAATATCTGTGCCAGACCCGGACCGATAACTTTCCAACAGTCCATAATCAGGGCTGTCTGGCCCGGATCTAAACTACAGCATGTAGGGCATATACCCTGGACAATCCGCATAACATACACGATTTCTGGCTGGTCGAAGGAGCTCCAGGAAAAAGGAGGGATAGTGGCCAAGCATCAATTATCAGCAACTCCCAAAGAGCATGCTGAACGAGTCTCCAACCTGATGTCGGTCACCTTATCAGCAAGAACCGAGCAGGCTCTTCACACTACAATTGTGAAAATGCTCTTCGAACTTGCAGACAGGCTGGGTTGCACAGCCTGTCCACAGTTCGAAAGAGCTGAGCTCGTCGGTTCTGAGCGGCACCAATCTCCCCAGACAGGAACTCTGCCTTCTTACGGGAGATTGCTGACTGATAGAGTCAATAATGCTCTAGCAGTCTAAGATGGTGGGCATTTAAGTTGGGATTTCCACCAGCATCGCTCTAACCTACGTCCTAGTCGCTGCAACTCCCTCAAAGTCCCATCAAACCACGGAGACCGAGGGCGGAGGGAGAGAGGATGTACACGGACTACAGCAATGGAATCCAGCGCTGAGGCAATGGCCTGATTATAGGCCAAAACCAAAACCTCCGTATCCATGCTCGTCATAGGAAATTCTGATAGATCAAGTACCACTGCTAGGCCATCAGGAGTCACATCCCGTAAAGGGCGGTACTTGACCATCTCCACAGAGGTTGGCCTACGAGGAGGGGTGCAAAAATTGAATCGCACAGTGTAGTGTCGGACCATCCAATGGGTTCCACCCCCACGTCAGACGACTCGATCCCCAGGAGGAAGACCAAGTTAAGAGAATGGCTGCATTTATGAGTAGCAGAGGTAACCACCTGTGTAAGGCCCAGTGAAATCATCAACTGGAGGAAGTGTTGTCCAAATTGCGAGAGTTTGTCGTCGATCCAGGCATTGAAGTCACCCAGGACCATCAGCCTAGGTGACTCAAATGCCAGTTCGACCACGAAGTCCGCCACTTCCTTAAGGAATAGAGTCTCATCTCCGGGTGGACGGCAGATGAGAGCCATCCTATAACCCACACCTGCTACTACGGCACACTCAAATGACATGGCTTCCTCAACTGGTACACTTGTGAGATTCAATTCGGTCTTGAAACAGACTACAACCCCCAACTGCGGTCCAATCTCGGGCGGTGCATCACCGAATACCCGGCCGGAACTGCAGCCTCAAGTATGGGGCCCGTATTACCATCCAGCCAGGTTTCGGTGATGCACCCAGATCTGTTGTCCTGACAAGGTCTGCAATAATTGCAGTCTTGTGCTTGACAGATCTGGCATTACATAACACCGCCAGAGTTGGATAGGACTCCTGGGCCGCCCTGACGACCTGCCCTCCACCAATGGAGGTGCCTTTGGGTATGGGGACTAGGCAAGATGGCCCATGCTCTAGACTCCATTTCGCCCCAGGGCATCTTCTGGGCTTAACAACCCCAATGTGAGCACCCCGCTCTTTCAGCCTCCGCTGTTCACACCCCCCCCTCGCCGCCAATACCCAAAGCCCGACAGCGCTGATAGGTGGAAAAGAGCAATGGTGGGGGGAATAGGGACAGAGGGCGTGAAGTGCGATGGCTGAGTAGCGCATGACCTGGGGGGGTAGAATGATAACATAAATCCCAGGCCCAAGACATGGAGCAAAGAAAAACCAATGCAATTCAGATAAAAATGATGTACACAAATTCACAACAATGCAAAAAGTATACAATCCCGTAAATCTTACCCCTTTCCTAAAATTCCCCACTCACTTTCCCCAAAAGGAAAAATAAAAAAAAAAACAATTAAACAACTAATTTAACTAAATGCAAAACAAACCTTAAAACATTTATTAGCCCAAGTCCTTTCACTACCTAGGGCTCTACAAAGCCTCAGCTAACTAATTTAACTAAAACCCTAAAATATTTAAACAGCACACAGGTCCTCTCACTACCTGGTGCCACTTAATCTAAGCACTCTTACTGCTTAACACAAACAATTAATACATATTAATAAAATAAAAAACTAAAAGGGAACATGAGAAAATAATGTGGAGAAACCGCCCCCAGGCAATATCTCTCGCATGTCTGAAATCGGTAAATTCTCAGCTGTCAAAAGCACTCTCACTGCCAACAAAATTTCCAAAAAGTTAAAATAAAATCAGAGTACTTGTAGTCAGAGAAAGTCCAGCCCACCTGTAGGCTCAAACAGGCGACCTTTACACACTTAAGTTCCAAAACTTCACAATACCAGCCCCAATATCATTGGAAACATCCAATAGGCAAAAAAGTTCCAGAAAAGCTCCCGTCTCAAAGTTCTGACCCAGATCCCAGAAAAGCCATCCACCAGGCTGTAGGTTCCTGCCAGAAATTCAAGAGGTGACTACGCAGGCTATACTAGCAGCCCACTACCTCGACTCCAGGTTACATCGGCCCCCAGCCGACTACACCAGGAGTCTAGGGGAATAGTATCACTGGGCTAGCCCTCCAGCAGGCCTTGCTCCCAACTCCTGTGTGGGTCGCTAACCCTCAGACACCTCAAGAAACAAGCAGGTCCCAGCTATACAGGTCCAAATCCTCAGTTAAAACGAGTCACTAGTACATAACATTTAGCCCAGCACTCCAAAAAATAAAAGCTGCCGGATCCTTTTGCTATCTCTACAGTCATATTAAATCCCAAGAGAACTGCATTCAAACTCCTTGATGAGCTTATCCCCAGTAAGTCCCAACTCCTGATCCCATTCGATGCACAACTAATCCTTCAAAAGTGTTGGGAGAGATCACGCTCAGGGAATAGAAACACCGACCGAATCCCCACACTAAAAGGCAGCCGTCAAGCCACAGGACCACCCAAGTTCTTGCAGCAGTCCAAAATGCCAAGCCAAACAGCGCCCAAAAAATGCTGATCAGTGCTGAACAGTGCTGGAATCCCGACCAAGTGCTTCCAGCCAAGAGAACCCTGCAGAAGTTCCTCATGGAGCAACAGGCAGCCAGTGGACAGCAAGGGTTTTCCAGGCCTCCCCTCCCAGTCGCCGGTGTCCCCTTCGGGCTCTCCCCTAAGGGAGTATCATCAACACAGGTATCAATGGAGAGGGTGCAGAGCACAGCTCTGTTGAGCCTGTACTAATAGAGGCAGAAGGGCCTAGCACCTGTGGACCTCGACATTCGAGAGGTGTCGACAGCGGGGTGGACACAGACGACCCGGAGGCCGACAGCCTCTCTGCAGCCTTGACAAGGCTAGGAGAACTCTCCTCCATGGGGGGCCTGATAGGAGAAGAAGCCTGCATGGAGCGAGGCATTGATGACGAAGCGTTCGATGGAACAATCCCAGGAGAAGAGGAGGAGGAGAAATCCCAACGGGTAACGGGATCGCAGTAGGGGGCGGGGGGAATGGTCCTTAAGCCGGGCCTTATACCAACAAGAGTGTTTCCCTGAGGACTTGTCCCAGGCCTTGGTGGCCTGAGAGCCCAAAGGGGACACCGGCGACTGGGAGGGGGAGGCCTGGAAGACACTTGCTCTCCACTGGCTGCCTGTTGCTGCATGAGGAACTTCTGCAGGGTTCTCGCTCATCAGCGCTGGGTGATGAGGTTGAACTTCAGGCAAACTTCACAGGTGAGAGTGTTGTGACCAGGCCCAAGACAGCAGACACAGAGTTCATGGTCACTGGTTGAAGAAATCTTCTTTCAACAGCAGCAGTAATGGAAAAGAGCCGATGAAGGAGTAGTTCTCAACATACAAAGCCAAAAGGAATCACTTTAAAATAAAGTGATTCAAAGCCTGTTACCAAAGAAAAAGGTAAGTAATTTTGGTGGTCAAACTGAGCGATGAAGTTTCCATGGAATCCATGTGTGAATGGTCGACAGCGGGAAAGAACTGAGGAGGGAACAGGGCTGCCCACATTTATATAGGGTTCTGACACTGGCGAGGGTGGCTCCTACTAGACTACTGTAGAAAAGCTTCCATGGGATCCTAGTGCCTGATGGCTAAGTTCCATAGGTGTGACCTGATGACAGATATCCCCGAAGAAGATCCGGTACGCCCTTTTTCCCCAGGGGTGTATGAAACCAGTAGCTATGAGGACTTCCTGTAGTCCTGCGGATGGAGTGCACAGTAATGCAAAATTCTATGCACATCTAAAGCAGGGACCGAAACTTCCCCTGGGAAGGCACACTCTATACAATAGACAGGCAGTGGGTGGGTTGATGTAAGGTAAACCCAGACACCGCCTTAGAAAGAAAAGCACAGTTATGCAAGAACTTACCATAACAGTAGATCTTCAAGAGGAGCTCTTGTGGCAGGCTACACCACAAGGACTGAAGCCGGCAGGTGCCAGGACACCACGGAAAACTTCTAGCTGGCAGTCTACAGTGGGGGACTGCCCCTTGATGTTGGCCAGTCCTCAACTTTGTCCTATGGTATAAAAGGGGCGGTCCCCCAGCCCTACCCCAGTTCTCCCGGAGACGCTGGCACAGCTAAAATTCGGTGAACTGAAGAGGTTCCTCATACTGAGGAAAAGAAGGTAGCTGGGAATGGAGAAGCAGATACCAGGGGGAAAGGAGGGAAGGAAAGCAATGCCTGCTGCAAGAGCTCCTCCCAAAGATCTATTGTTATGGTAAGTTTTAATGTAACTGTATTATCATACTTCGAGTGGGAGATCTTGCAGCAGGCTACACCGTAAGGACAGAGTCCCAAGCAGCACAATGACAAACCCTTGACAGACGGGTGGCGGAAACAGGTAACTGGAATCCTTATGAAAGCAGGTCCTGGAGGACAGCAAGGCTGAAGCCTGTCCTACACCTGGAAGCAATGTCCAAACGGTAATGTTTAATGAAAGTGTGGACCAAACTCCAGGTGGCAGCTGCAAAGATATCTGCTGCTGACACTTTGCGCAACTAAGCAAAGGAGGCAGCGACTACCATGGTAGAATGGCCTTTAATCGAGCCCAGCAAAGGCCTGTCATACTTTTGATAACAGTAAACAATACAATCAACCAACCACAGAGCCTGCTTACAGACAGGTGCCCCTTGAGTCTTCGGTGTGAACTAAACAAATATCTGATCAGATTTCCTGACTTCCTGGGTGTGGGTCAAGTAATAACGAAGAACCAGGTGGACATCTAGACTATGAATCAGGGCCTCTCCTCGATTACAATGCTTAGCATAATAGACTGGAAGGTTGATGTCTTGATTCAGGGTAAACGCGGATACCACTTTTGGCAAAAACTTAAGACTGGTCTGCAAGAACACCCTGCCTTGTGAAAAACTAAATAAGACTCTTTATGTATCAGAGCCTGAAGTTCTGAAATCCTCCGAGCAGAAGCAATGGCAACAAAAAACAATGCTTTCCATGACAGACAGTGTAGCTTGCAGCTCATGGCTGGTTCGAAGGGAGGCAAAGTGAGTTTCTCCATAATAAACATAAGGTCTCAGAGAGATCTCCCTGTCCAGCAAAGGGACAATGCATCTCACCAGAAAACACTAGGCCCTGGATCTAGCGAGCAGAAACTAGGCAGTCTAGCATTGAGTGAGGACGTGAAGAGGTCCAACTCGGGATGACCCCATCTTTCGAAAAGGTTTTCTGCCACTGACTGCAGAAGCTCCCACATAGAAGCCTTGGACCGAGACTGGCTTAGGCTGTCGGCCAAGCTGTTTTGGACGCCTGGAACATGCATGGCTGAGAGTTCCAGTTGGTGCTCGATGGCCCAGTATCATATCCTCGTGGCTTCCCTGCAGAGGGGATGAGTGTGAGTTCCCCCTGCTTATTTATGTAAAAGACCACAGACATGTCCATCTGGATGAGAAGGTGTCCTGGGACTAGACCAGTCTGAAAAGCCTGCAAGGCAAAGAGGATCGCCCTCTTCTACAACACACTGAAGTGGAGAGTTTTCTCCAGAGTAGACCACGTTCCTGGAGTCTGGCAGCCTGCAAGGTGGGCTCCCCAACCCTGGCCGGAAGCATCTGTAGTCAGAAACTGGTGAGGAGGCACTCTTCGGAAGGGTAGCCCCCTGTAAAGGTTGGGGGGGATCTAGCCACCACTTGAGAGTCTGTCGTACTGGCTCGGAGATTCATGGTTTGCTCCAAGTCATCCGTTCGCTGATCCCACTGGACTCATTGGGTCCATTGGATCACTCTCATGAGTAGCTGTGTTAATGGAACGGTTGCGATGGCTGCTTCCAGTGTCCTAAGAGCCTGAGGATGACCCTGGCTGGAACCAAGCAAGATGAGGAAACTATCCAAGTGTGAACTTGAAAGCATTCTGCTCCATCTGGAGGCAGAAAGGCTTTGCCTTGGACAGTGTCCAGGACTGCCCCCGATAAACTGGAGACAATGGCTTGGCCAAGGGGGGGATTTTGGGAGGTTTAGGGTAATCCCTAAGTCGTGAAACAGAGTAAAGGTGTCTTCCATGGTGCTAAACAGCTGTTCCCTGGTTGGGGCTGTAAGAAGCCAGTCATCCAGGTAGAGAAAGACATAGTGACCTTTCCTCCATAAGGCCACTGCCACTACCGCGAGGCACTCTGTAAAGACCCAGGAAGGTGAGGACCAGCCGAACAGCAGAGCTTGGAACTGGTAGTGGTTTCCTTGCAAAAGTAACTATCTGTGGGGCTGGAAGATCGGGATGTGAAGGCATGCATGCTGTATGTCCAGAGAGCAAAGCCAATCCTCTTGATGGAGGAGGGGAATCAGGCCTGGAAGGGTAACCATCCAGAATTGTTCGTATTCCACTTATTTGTTCAGATTGCTGAGATCCAGGATGGGGCGTAGATCCACTGTTTTCTTGGGAACCAAGAAAAAGTGGGAATAGAGGTCCGCTCCTTTTTGGGCCATTGGAACCGGTTCTATGGCCCACTTGCGGAGGAGCGCCTGGATGTCCTCTTGGATGAGGGTGGCATGTGATGGGGAATAATGGGAGGGCAGAGGAGGGTTGTCCAGAGGTAACTCTAGAAATTCTAGAATATGTCCCTTCTCTATCAATTGTAGGACCCAATGATCTGATGTTATCTTGCTCCATCCCTCTAGATAGAGGAAGAAACGACCCTTCCACCACCTCCCTCAGGGATTCTGCGGGGGGGGGAGGCAAAGAGTCAGGCAGAGGCGCTTGGGGTGGGCAGAGCAGCCTGGGAGGACTTGGCTGTATAGGCTGCTCTTCCTGGGGTTTGAGAGGTGGCCATTCATTTGAAGCCGCCTCGCTGCTGCTGTTGTCCTGGGAGCTATTGTCCGGAGGAGCAATTAAAGGATTGATGCCTGAATTGCTTCTGGTTAGACTGGTACATGGTGTGAACTGACCTCATAGCCTTGCCTTAGTCTTGAAGGCGTGTAATTTTCTCTGATTCCTTGACAAATAGGACTGAGCCTTTGAAGGGGGTATCCATAATGCCTGCCTGGACATCTGGAGAGAAGTCAGTAACCCGGAGCCAGTTGTGCCAGCATATACAAATGCCTGTAGCCGCTGCCCTGGCAGCAGTGTCAGCAGAGTCATAGGAGAAATGCAGGATGTGAGTGCCAACGTCCGACCCAGACTTTAAAAGGTTTAGCAACTCCGCCTTCTGGGGAACATCCAGCAGGGCCTAAGCAAGCTCCATGCCCTGCTCTCAGAGGGCATTCTGATATTGGCCCATATGAGTTAAGATGTTTAGGAAACGAATAGTGCAAGTGGCAGACACAGAAATACAGGTTACTCACCTGTAACAGGAGCTCTAGGAGTGGTATATGTTGTTCATCCACACTTACTAGCAGGTTCCTTGCCGCTTTAAATCTTGCCGGAAGGTCTTCAAGCTGGCTCCTCCCAACCACCCGGGTGGTAAAACTCTTGGCTCTGCCCCATGACGCCAGATCTAGCCCGCTGGAAGCCAGGTTGCGCGAAGCCGGGGAGGTCGGGTGAGTTGTGTGGATGAACAACATATACCACTCCTAGAACTCCTGTTACAGGTGAGTAACCTGTATTTCTAGGGACGTGGATATGTTGTTCAATCCACACTTACTGGCAGACTCCTAGCAGTTCTCCGGGAGGAGGGAGGCAAGGCGCGCACCCCCTACTTAGGAAAGAAGGACTGGAGAACTGAGGTCCCAAAACCAGCATCCCGGCGTGACTCAAGGTCAATGTGGTAGTGGGTAATGAAAGTGTGTGCTGACTTCCAGGTAGCAGCCCTGCAGATTTCCTGGACAGGGACATCTCTAGAAGCAGTGGTATGGCGGGTAGAATGAGTTCTTATCCCTTTGGGAGGCTCCATGCCCGCCAGCCTATAGCAGAGATCTATGCAGGAGGTGACCCACCTGTCTATCGTCCGCTTGGCTGTAGGTCTGCCAGGTGCAGCTTCAGCATAGGTGACAAACAGCTGGCGAACCTCTCCCCAAACTTCAGCCATCTGCTCCTTATAATAAGAAAGCGCTCTTCTAGGGTCCAGAGTATGAAGCCTATATTCGGCCTCCAAGGTGTGACTGGGGTAGAACACCAGCAGAGTCAACACCTGGTTAAGGTGAAACTCTGACACCACCTTTGGAAGGAATTTCGGGTGGGGGCGCAGGACAACCTTGTCCCTATGGAAGACCAGATAAGGAGACTCGATGGAAAGTGCCTGGAGCTCTCCCATCCTTCTGGCTGATGTGATAGCCACCAAGAAGGTGGTCTTCCATGACAGATGAGAGATGTCACACCTGTGCATCGGTTTGAATGGCCTGCTCATGAGCTTAGCCAATACCAGCAGTAGATCCCACGGAGGTGAAGGTTCTCGCACTGGAGGGGATATGTGATCAAGGACTTTGAAAAAGCGCACGACCACCTTCTCCTGCGCCACCGACTGCTTGCCGGCCCGCACCCGGCAAGCAGAGATGGCTGCCAGGTGCACCTTAAGGGTTGTCGACTGAAGCCCTAGCTGAGAAAGATACCACAGGTAGTCCAGAATGCTAGCCAAAGAACAGGAGGAAGGGTCCAACCCCTTGCCCTGACACCAAATGGAGAATCTCTTCCATTTGAAGGGTTAGCATTTCCTGGTTGACTCTTTACGGGATGCCTCAAAGATGCTGAAGGCCTCGTCGGAAAGACCCAAGGCCTGGAACTCTAGCCACTCAGGAACTAGGCCGTTAAGTGCAGGGATCGAAGGTCCGGGTGGAGTACCTTCCCCTTGTTGACTGAGATCAGGTCTGGGCGGGCTGGAAGCTGCCTTGGGAGCCTGGAGCTGAGGCTGAGGAGATCTGGATACCAGAACTGGCAGGGCCAGTCTGGGGCTACCAGAATCACCTGCACCTTGTCCCTCTTTGCCTTGAGAAGCACCTTGTGGATCAAGGGAAATGGAGGGAAGGTGTAGAAGGGGCCCGGGGTCCACGGCCTTGAGAAGGCATCCCTCTGCAGCGAGCCCTGCTGGGGCCGGCATGGAACAGCCTCAGCTTCGCATTCTCCCTGGAAGAAAACAGGTCCACCTGAGGGGTGCCCCAGTGGAAGAACAGATCTTGTACTATCTCCGGCAGGAAAGGCCACTAGTGAGATGCAGCGCTTATCTGGCTTAGGGCATCTGCCAGACTGTTGGAGGCTCCTGTCACATGGATGGCTATGAGATACGCCTCCAGGCTGATCATGAGAGACCAAGTGCGGACAGCCTCCTTCCACAGAGACAAGGAGTGCGTCCCGCCCTGTCGGCTGAGGTAGTACATGGTCGTGGTGTTGTCCGTCTGGACCTGGACCACTTGACCCCGTATAAATGGAGCAAAGGTGGTGAGGGCTAGTCAGACCGCTCGAAGCTCCAGCAGGTTGATGTGGCATCGAGACTCCTGAGGGGCCCAGAGGCCGTGACCTCTGAGCTCCCCCAGATGGGCACCCCAACCCATCAGAGAGGCGGTCGTCAGAGTGACCGTCGGCTCGGGGCAGACAAACGGGATACCCTCCTGCAGATGAGCTGGAACGAGCCACCACTGGAGGCAGTTCCACATCTCCTGGGTCACTGTCACTGGCTGCTCCAGAGGACAGGACCACCGTGACCACTGGCGGGCCAGCCCCCACTGTAGGGGACGCACGTGCCAGCGGCCCAATGGACCACGCAGGTGCAGGAAGTCCCGGGTAGGGTGCAATTGCCCAACCAGAAATGACTGGGCAAAGGAGGAAAGGACCTCGGCCCTGTCCGCCGGGAACCGTGCTCTGGTTCGAAGAGAGTCGAGCTCTGCTCTGATGAGAGAGTTGAGCTCTGCTCTGATGAACTGAATCACCTGCGATGGCATGAGTTCCGATCTGGCCTCGTTGATAAGGAGGCCAATCAGAGCAGACCTGGAAGGTCAGATCCCTGGACCGCTCCACCTCCAACCTGGAGGGGGCTGCAATCAGCCAGTCGTCCAGGTAAGGGTACACCTGGACCCCTTGGCGCCACAGGAATGCTGTCACCGCTGCCATGCATTTGGTGAAGACCCTGGGAGCTGGAGAGAGGCCGAAGGGCATGGCCCGGAACTCGTAAAGGGATCCCTCTGCCCTGAAGTGGAGGAATCGCTGGTGAGACGGATGGATTGGGACGTGAAAGAACGCGTCCTGAACGTCAAGAGAACAAAACCACACGCCTCGTTCCAAGGATGGAATGATCTGAGCCAGACTGACCATCCTGAAGGTGCGAGACCTAAGGAAGTTGTTCAGGTCGTGTAGGTCGAGAATGGGGCGCCAGCCCCCCATCCGTTTTGGGACCAGGAAGTACCTGGACATAAACCCTGGGTCTGGAGGAGGGTCCGCCACCGCCCTGATCACAGAGAGGCTGCGGGACCCGTAGCCCCCTGTGGGGCGACGGATCGATAGGATGGGGACTGCTCGAATTCCAGAGGCAGACCCCTGCCTACCACTTCCAACACCCAGCGATCCGTGGTGATATTGGACCAGGTGAAAAGGAAGTGGAGGAGCCGTCCCCCCACGGGGGGAACCCGGGGAGGAGTGACAAGGTTGGGGGCGACACCCCTCAACCCGTCACTGGGCAGGCCTGGAGGAAGGGTCAGCCGAGGAGCTGCCTAGGCCTTTCCCTCCCAGCTTCCTGCTGGAGGAAGCAGCAGGCTTGGCTTTGGGGTGCCAAGTGTGAGCCTGCTGGCCCTGATGCTGGTGTTGCTGGGCCAGACATGCCGCAGGGGCAGAAGGACAAAAGGGCTTACGCTGCTGATGGCAGCCTTTGTCCTTCTGGGCAGACGTGACCGAGTCCAAAGTAGCGTTGGACTTCTCGATCTGTTGGAGATGACCCTCCACCCCAGGACCGAACAAGTCGGTACCCAGGAAGGGGACGTCTGCCAGCTTGTGCTGGGTATCCGCCGTAAAGGTGGAGATCCGCAGCCAAGCTCTGCGGCGCATGGCCACTGCGGCCACTACTGACCAGGCACACAAATCAGCAATGTCCAAAGAAGTCTGGAGCTGCTGTTTGGCTACCGCCCTTCCCTGGTCCTGCACCTGCTTGACCGTCATTTGAAGGTCAGCCGGGAGATGAGGAATCATCTCATCCAGGGAGCCCAAAAGGGCGTGTGAAAAGTGTGCCATCAGGACAGCAGAGCTAGCCTGACGAAGGCCTAGGGAGGAAGCAGCATATACTTTCCGCCCTGAGTAGTCCAATTTCTTGGACTCCTTATCGGGTGGTTTGTCCACATCCCGAGCATTCCCAGAACGCCGGAAAACGCTGTCAGTCACTAACCCCTCCGCAGAGGGATGCTCGAGAAACTGGAGAGTGAACCTGTAGGGACTGCATACTACTAAGCCATCATGGCCGAAGGTACTGGACAAGAAGCTGGCCGCTGCCACAGCTCCACGGCCGGGACAACAATGGCTTCAGCCACCGGGAAGGCCTCCATAGGGGAATCCCCTTGGTCCAGTATCTCCGTGAGGGGATACTTGGCCCGTTTTGAAACGGGTTTGAGCTTCATCCCAGTGGATTCTGAGATGAGTCGAAGCATTCCTAAGAACGAGGATGGGCTCTCGTCCACCAACTGACCCCCAGTGGGCTCCAGGTCAAGTGGCCTGGAGAACAAGAAGTCGTAATCGTCAGACTCAGACGAGTCTGCTAACAGCTGCAGAGTGCCTGAGCCACCCTCCACATGCCGAGGTCGATCGGGAGTGAAGGTGACCGACAACCTATGGGGCAAACCCTGACCCGACCAAGAATCCTTGGTCGGGGCCCCAGTCTTCGGTTGTGGAGGCGGAGGTTCCACCACAATGGGTGGTGCAGCCAGTTTCTGCTGAACAACTGGTGCTGCTTTCGGCCCCTCGACCACTACAAGGGGTTGTTTCAGCCACTACGGTGACAGCCACTTAATGGCCAGAGAAGGCAACGGAGTCTGCTTATTCCCAGACAATAAGAGCTGCTGCCACATTAAATCCTTGTAGCGCCGACGCAACTTGCGCCGAAACCTATCCTCCGAAGAGAAAGACTAGGATGAGCACTGCTACCGCTTTCCATGGTGCAGAGACAGAGACCGCCGACGGTGGGACCGGCTGGCCCTGGAAGAAGTCAGAGACCGAGACCTTCGGGGATTCAGAGGGTGGGTCAGAGAGGGGGTGGGGAAACCTGCTCCTCCCTCCATTCAGGGATCTTAACTGGGGACTCTGGCACAGGAGGCACAGTCAAGTCTTCGGTTTCCACCGGGGGAACCGGTGAAGAAGGGTTGTCTGCTTCTCCAGTTGACAAACCATCCGACGGGTCAAGAAAAGCCTCGGCTAGCTGACCTGACGGGGACACCGTGAAGCCAGCAGCTTTAGCTGCAACCTTGACTGAAGTCGACTATCTGAGGAAGGGGATATCTCCCGCTCCCACGAACATCGACGGTGGGACTTACCTTTAGAGTCCTTCTTTTTGGACCGACTGGAATGTCCCGATGGTCCTTCTCCCTTGGTGGAGAGGGACTGGCAAAGCTCCTTAAAAGAAGCTGTATAAGAAGAGCCCAAGGAGAGCAGGATAAATGCTGCGACCGAGGAAGATGAAGATGCGACTTGGGCTGCCTCCTCCTCGAGTGCGATCATCTGCCCCAGCTGGTCTGCCGAGTCCGCCGCCATGGACACCATCCAATGGGCCTCCTTCGACCTAACTGGAGGATAACATTTTTCAGGGTGCCCCAAAAGCAGTCGGGCAGCTCGGTCCTCCAAGACTGAAGCCGAAAAGGATCTGCATAATTTGCAGGCCTGCGAGTCACGTCCGAGTCCTAGGCAGTAAACGCACATGGAGTGCGGGTCGGTCCAGGACATCCTCTGCCCACAGGGGCACCGACGAAATCCGGGAGTCGATTTGTCCATTGCAGCCACGAGAGAAAAAGAGACCAAAGTCTTTTCAATTTTAGAATAAGTTTCGGTTTAACCGAAGAGTGTGGATCCAGGCCTAAAACGCAGAGCGCTAAGGAGGGAATCTGAGCTTCCAAGTGGTAAGGAAGATCTGGTGTCATGGGGCGGAGCCGAGAGTTTTACCACCCAGGTGGGTGGGAGGAGCTAGCTTGACGACCTTCCGGCAAGATTTAAAGCAGCAAGGAACCTGACAGTAAGTGTGGATTGAACAACATATCCACGTCCCTAGAAACCTTTTTGCCCAGCTGGTCCAGCTGCTTGGATTCCCTGTCGGGAGGTTGGGTGCTGAGGTGCCTAGGCCATTTAGACCTGTCATGGGCATCTGTGATAACCATTGAATCCACCAAGGGTTGTTCCCATAAGAAGGGTTCATCCCTGGGAGCTCTGTAAAGACAGTTGGGACTTCTTGGGTAGCGCTGAGGAAGTAGAAGGGTGCTTCCAAGTTATCCTGGTGACATCCTGGAAGGTGTCGATCAAAGGTGGGACCACAATGGGCTTGGGGTCCTTCTGACAGAAAACTGGACAGTCGGCGCCTTTCTGGATCCAGATTTTCTGTGTCCCATCCCATATTGGCTTGGATATACCGCATGATGTCCATGAAAGATGGATTCTCAGGCGGGGACATGGGGGAATCCTTAGTATCTGGAGACGACAGAGCACCCCCTAAAAGTGAGGATCTGGAGGAGGAGGAAGAGCTATGGCTGGAGTCCTCTGAATAAGACCACCTGGAAGAGGAATGCCAGGACCTGCATCCTCTAGAGCAGCATCTGCGCCTGTTCAAAGACCTGGAGGAGGACTGATGCCTCCTTCCTTTACAGCCAGAATGACCCTTGTCTGAGCCATCAGGCGGTGGGGTCAGTTCTCTAGGTTGGGGGGTAGGTTTTCTGGGCTCAGGCGAAGGCAGAGTAGGAGGAACCTCTGAAGTTGTATGCTCCTGAGGATAGGGCGATGAAGGCTTCTGTGGGGCTCCTAAGGAGAGGGAGAGGAAGGCTTCTGTGGGGGAAGATCGCCCTTGAAAGTGTGCCACCAGGACGAGAAAAGCTTTTTGACATCTGACAGGGGAACCCTTGTCTCAGAGGAGCACCCGGTGTCAGCAGGGCAGACGGACCGGGCGTCAGGCCCTGAGGCGGCGGTAGACCCTATGAAGTAGGGGTAGCCGGTGTTGGCTCTCCCGCATATGGTCGTCCGGTGTGGAGTAGAAGGAGTCGGGTTATTGGACAGTCCTCAGGCGCCTGCTTAGGGAGACTATCGCTTACCGTGGCATACGAGGGGTCTGGTGAGGATGGCTGGGGGGGGGGGGGTCATCGGAACGGACACCGGGGAGGCTGGCGTCGGGTGTGTGCTGGCACCCGTCCGGGGTAGTGGCTGGTGTAAGCTTAGGAGATGCTCATCGAAGGGAGGTGACTCCCCAAGAAGGGCAGAAGCGTCATTCTCTCAGGAGAGGTGAGCACATGCCCCCGGCGCCGCTCAGAGGACTCAGACCAGGAGTCTCATAGGTATGATATTATAGGTAGTATCAAACATAAAAACTTTCGTCCACATTGCTTGCCAATCCCGCATTATTTAGAACTTAGTAGTTCTTTCCCTGCAAAAAAGGTCTAATCTAAACTTGAAGGAATCCATGACTGGACTATCCACTACAGTAGAAGGGAGGTTGTTCCAGAAGGAAATTACCCTTTGATTAAAATCAGTATTTCCTTAAACTGGAATTCTATTTTGGCAAAAACAGTTGCTTGCTATGTCTCCTCCCACTACACCAGCTTGTCTTAAGTGTAAGACCTAAATTCTCGTGTAGCTGTGTCCCCCATTGTTCTGTATAGCATACACAGATCGACTCTATACCTCTTATAGTGTAATGAATAAAAGTTTAAATGCTCCAATCTATCTGAATAAGGTATGCTTTTGAGCCCAGCTACAGATCTCATAGCTCTTCGCTGCATCCCTTCAATTCTAAGAATATCCTCCCTTTTATATGGAGACCACACTTCAGCACAATACTTCAAATGTGGCCTGACCAATGCCCCATACAATGGCAACAAAACCTTCTAATCCCTGCTGGCAATATGTCTTAAGATACAACTGAGGTCTTGGATAGCTCTTTTGACCTGGTCTTTACAATGGGAACTAAACTTGAGATCAGTAGTAATCTTAATTCCCAGATCCATTTCCTCCTGGGTGACATTTAGGATAACTTTTCCAAGTTTGTAAGCATAGTTTTTATTATGAGGGCCCAAGTGCATAACCTTACACTTAGCTGTGTTCAGTATAAGTTTATTAGTCTCGGTCCACTGTAGGATTTCATCAATAGCCCCTTGTAAGGATTGAGCCTCAACTAAGTCGTTCACTATCCTGCCCACTGCCCAGCACCCTCTGAATCAGAGGAAAAAGAGGAAAGGCATAAAGGAACCTCCCTTTCCAAGAAAGGGACAATGCCTCTTGCCAGAAGACTCCAGGCCCTGGAGAAAGGGAGCAGAAATGCAGACATGTTATATTGAGTGGGCATGTAAAAAAGGTCCAAGCCTGGGCTATCCCACCTGTGCAACATGTCTTCTATAACTGAGGTCAGCAGCTCCCACTGGTGCGTCCGAGACTTTGACCAGCTGAGGCTGTCCACCAATGAGTTTTGGATGCCTGGAACAGAGATTGTCAACAGTGCTAGACCATGCCTCTAAAGCCCAGAACCAGAACTACAAAGTGTCCCAATGCAGATGGACGAATATGTACCCCCGTGTTTGTTGATGAAGGGCCCAACACTGATGTTATCCATCTGCATCAGCAGATGGCCCTGGAACAGATGTGTCCAGAAGGCTTGTAAAGCATACAGATCACTCCTCAGCTCTATGACGTGAATGTGGAAGGCAGTCTCCCATCTGGACCACTTCCCTTTGGTCTGATAGGGTCCCAGAAGAGCCCCCTCCAACCCAACCCCGCAGCATCTGTGAGGAAGATCTGATGGGGGGGAAGGAAAGAGGATAAGGAACCCCTGTCAAGAGATTGCTGGGTTCCCTTCATCACAGTAGCACCTTTTCTGGCCTGAGAGGAGGCTAGAAAGAACAGTTATGGAAGAGCTTACCATAACAGTAGATGGTCAAGGGGATCTCAATCATTAGGTAACACCGTAGAAACCTTCGCCGTCAGTGGAGGGGAATCCACACTGAAGATTTTCAGCAGTACAATTGGGGCCACCCACGCTGCTGACATCACCAACCCTATAAAGGCGTGAGTAGATCCCACCCCCTCCTCAGTTCTTTCCCTTCGACACTAAGGGAGCTAGGCTCTTGCCATGGGGGACCAAGGAGAGCGAGAGGTTCCCAGACCCAAATAAAAGCCTGAATACACCAGCCAGCCAGTTCCCAGACAGGAGCCCCCAGGAAGGGGGATGGTGGGAGGGAAAGCATACCTGATGATCGAGATCCCCTCGAAGATCTACTATTACGGTAAGTTCTTACTTAACTGTTCTATCATCTTCGGGGGTATCTCAGTCATCAGGTAACACCGTAGAAACGAGTTCAAAGTAGTTACAAGTACAAAACAGAAGTCTGGGAGGAGGGCTCTCCATAAACTTAAGACAGGAGTCCCTGTAGCACAGCCCTGCCAAAACCTGCATGGGCTCTTGAGGCAATGTCCAGACTGTAATGCTTGGTGAAAGTATGGACTGTACTCCAGGTGGCAGCCACACAAATGTCAGCAGCTGAGACCCCTCCTAAACAAGCCACCAAGGCAGCCATTCCTCTGGTAGAATGAGTTTTGACAACACCAGGCAAGTCTTTGCCGTACTTGTAACAGAACACAATGCAATCAGCCAACCATCTGGATAAATAATGCTTAGAAACTGAAACCCTCTACCTGGGGCGAAAGAAACAAACAACTCCTTTGACTTTTTAGACTCTTTGGTCCTAAGCAGGTAGTACTTCAAAGTTCTGCGCACATCTAATGTATGGAGCAGTGCTTTCTCCTGAATTGGCACACTCAGGAAAATAAATTGAGTGTAAACTCAGAAACCACATTAGGGAGAAACTTGGGATTTCTGCACAAAGACACCCTGTCTTTGTGAAAAATCAAATAAGGCTCCTCACCCCAGAGGGCCTGAAGCTCTGAAATTCTTCGAGCAGAAGTAACTGCAACTAAAAACAATGTTTTCCAAAACAGAAAGCGCAAAACGCAAGTCGTGATTGGCTCAAAAGGAGACAGGGTCAGTTTTTCCAAAACAAAATTCAAGTCCCAAGCCGGGGCAGGAAAACAGATTGGGGGTTTCAAATGCAGGATGTTTCTTAGGAAGGTATGGGAGACATCCAGCTGAGCAACTGTGTGGTCACCCATGGGCTCATGAAATGCAGAAACAGCCAAAAGGTGGACCTTGAGTCAAGAGTACTGGAGACCCGAGTCAGAGAGTGAGATCAGGTAGTCCAGGATATGGTTCACCATTTAAGCTATGTTTGGCAGCCCAGATGGAAAAATGTTTTCACTTCATGGCATATGTGGCACGAGTACAAAGCTTTCGGGCCGCCACTAGGACCACCGCCACCCTGTTTGACCCCCCGAACAAGACGATGGCTATGTCCTCAGGAGTCAGGCCTGCAGATGGAGAGATCTGAGGCTGGGATGGACCAGGGTCCTCTGAGCCTGGGTCAGCAGATTTCTGCAAAGAGGAAGAGGGACTGGAGGTTCCTCCACCATCTTTTGAAGCAGATGTAACCAAATCTGTCAAGGTCAGAATGGAGCCACCAGAAACATACTGGCCCCTTCCATCTGCGACTTGATTAGCACCCTCTGGATCAGAGGAAACGAGAGAATGCATAAAGAAACTTCCAGCTCCAAGAGAGGGACAGTGCTGTCTCGCCAGAAAACTCCAGGCCCTGGATCTAGTGAGCAGAAATTGGGCAGGTTTGCACTGAGGTGGGGATGCAAAAGGTCTGACTCTAGACGACCCCATCTGTTGAACAAGTCTTCTGTGATGGATAAGAGAAGCTCCCATTCATGCATGCTGGACTGAGTCCTGCTAAGACTGTCTGCCAGAGTGTTTAACACACCTGGCATGTGGACTGCAGTGTGTCAGACTGTGATCTAATGCCCTGTACCCACTCTCATGGCCTTCCTGCAAAGGAAGTATGAAGTGAGTCTCTCCCCCTCCCACTTGTTGATGTAGTATACTACACTTAGTTTGTCCGACCGCACCAGCAGCTGACCCTGAGCGAGGTGTTCCTGAAAGGCCTGCATGGCGTAGAGCACCGCTGTCATCTCCAGGACACTGATGTGCAGGGAGGCTTCCCACTGGGACCAAAAGCCCTGGGTTTGGAAGGGATCTAGGTGTGCTCCCAGCCCAGACCTGAGGCATCTGTGGTTTAGGATCTGATGTGGTGAGCAGATCTGGAATGGGACGCCTTGAAGCAGATTCAAAGGGTCCATCCACCACTGCAGTACCCTGCATACTGGGGAAGAGGCCAGGACTGATTGGTCTAACTCGTCCATGCGCTGGTCCCACTGTACCCAGAGTGTCCACTGGAGAATACGCATATGGAGTCTGGCCAGTGGAACAGTGGATATAGCAGCTGCCATTAGGCCCAGCAATCTGAGGCATACTCTGGCAGGAATGCACTGACTCTGGGTGACTTCCTGCGCTTGAGCTATAAGGCACACTGCCCTGTCTTGGGGCAAGAAGGCCTTCCCCTGTGCCAAGTCCAAAACTGCCCTATATACTGCAACCTTTGGGACGGGGACAGAACTGACTTGAGCAGATTGACAGTGATGCCCAGGGAGTGAAAAAGCTGAAGAGTTCGCTGAAGCTGTACCCTGGACGAGGCCTTCAGGAGCAAATTGTCCAGTTAAGGGAAGACATATAATCCCTCCCCCATTCTGAGGGTTGGTGCGACCACTGCTAAGCACTTGGTACAGACCCACGGTACAGAGGACAAACCAAAGGGCAGCACTTTGAACTGACAGTGCTCACCCTGAAAGACAAAGCAGAGAAACTTTCTGTGAAGAGGAAAGACCGAGATGTGCAGGTAAGCATCCTGCATGTCCTGTGAACACAGCCAGTCCCCTGTCTTGTGAAGGGGCATTAGGCCTGGCAACGTTACCATCTGGAATTTTATGTACTGGACATACAGATTGAGGTCCTTTAGGTCCAGAATAGGCCTCAGATCTCCGGTCTTTTTGGGGACCAGGAAAAACCTGGAATAGAACAGCTTGTTTCTCTGGCACCTGGACACTAGCTCGATAGCCTGCTTGGGCAGAAGGGACAGCACTTCCTCCCAGAGAACAGACAGGTGAGCCAGGGGATAACAAGAGGGCGGAGGTGGGGTTTCTGGAGGCTGCCTGATGAGCTCCAAGGTGTGACCTCTTTCTTTGCAGACTCCATGCATGCACAGTTATGGTTCTCCACTGATTCAGATGGAGGAAGAACTGACGACTGCCTCCTAGTCCAGGATCACATGGGGGAAGGGGTCCAGCAAGGAGTCAAGCAAAAATGCAGCTAGCCACAGGGGCTGGTCCGTCATTTCTGGGGCACTTGCTCCAGCACTGGAGGGGGTGGGCAAAGGAGCCTGAGCCCTGTGTTTTTCCCTGGGGACAGGGAGCTGTATCGGGCCTGTTCTGCTCATGAAAAGGAGGCTGTTCTCTACTCTTTGGTTGGGTATGGTAGAGGGAGTGGACAGACTTGAGGGCCCTGTCAGAGGCTTGCAGATCATTTATGATATCCTAGGCATCAAGGCCAACAGCCTGGTGCCACTGAAAGGGACATTAAGCACTTTCTGCTGCACCTCACCTGCAAACCCAGATACCCTGAGCCAGGAGTGCCTTTGAAGGCATATGCCCATGGCAGCTGCCCTGGAAACTGTGTCAGCCATGTCTTACAGGGCTCAGAGGTGATGTTTCCTAACATACTCAGTGGCTTTGAGGCACTGGAGCAGTTCCTGCTTTTAAGTACCCTCTGGAAGGGCCTGAGCGGCAGCCTTGCCCTTCTTCCAACTGGCATTCTGGTATATTACCATGTGCGACAGATAGCTGGCAATCCTCAAACCAAGTGTAGAGGAGGCATAAACTCTTTTAACCCCAGAGGTCAATTCTATGAGCCTCTTTGTCTGGGGGAAGGGAACCAAAGTGCTTAGGTGCCTTAGACCAGTCATGAGTTGCCTTGATGACCACTGAGTCCGCCTCTGGGTGGGCAGCATAACAGGGAAGACCCTGAGGGTGTGTGATAAAGTTTGTCTGTCCTGCAGGGCATAGTTGGCACCATATCTGGTCTGTGCCAGGCTGCTGTGGCTGCATTCTTCAAGACTGACAGCATGGGAGGAATGATCTTTGGGGGAGATTCTGGAATCTCCAGGAAGTCCACCAGAATGTTTCTGGTGGCACCTTCTCCCTCAGTGTGTAAGCCCATGGCTGAGGACAGTTGCTTCATCACATTGAAAAATGTGGGGTCCTCAGGAGGAGACCTGGGAGTATGATTTAGAGAGTCCTCACTTGGATTCAAGGAGCAAAAGAGGCAAAAGCCCAAAGTAGCTCCTTTTAGGACAGCAAACAAACATTTTTGTTTCCCCCTTCCATCATGTGTTTGTCTAAGGATTTTTTAAATTTATCTTTATCCATATTTACTATAACTTGGTCTGGAAGTCTATTCCAAATGTTAGTTGCTCTTTGTGTAAAATAATATTTTCTTTTTTTGTATTAAATTTCCCTTGTTTTACCTGTAATTGATACCCTCTTATTGTTAATTTGCCTGACTTATAATCTATGTTAAGTTCTGACAAAAAAAAGGGAGGTCATAATTCCACTATACAAGACACTAGTGAGGCCCCACCTGGAGTACAGTGTACAGTTCTGGAGACCATACCTACGTAAGGACACAGACAGGGTACAGAAGGTTTAGAGGAGGGCAACAAAGATGGTGTATGGATTGCATCACAAGTCCTATGAAAACAGGTTGAAGGAACTGAACATGTACTCCCTGGAGGAGAGGAGGGAGAGAGGGGATATGATAGAGACATACAAGTATCTTACAGGGAGGAACAGGGTGCAGGAATACACTATTTTTAAGCGAAAAAGATGTTCTAGGACTAGAGGGCATGGGATGAAGTTGGAGGGAGGACGATTCAGAGAAAATGTGAGGAAGAATTTCTGCACAGAACAGGTGGTGGACAAGTGGAACACCCTGCCAGAGGAAGTGGTGGGGGCTGAAACAATCACGGGATTTAAGAATGCATGGGATAGACAAAGGAATTCTGGAGGTCAGGGGTAAGGGGCAACAGACTTCTAGGAAAACATAAACTGAACTTACAAGCTCAAATGGGCAGACTGGGTGGGCCATAGGCCCTTATCTGCTGACACTGTCTATGTATCTATGTACATCAAAATATCCTTGTTCATAACTGTATGGTACAGAAGTGTCACCTCACTGCCTTCTTTGTTTAAGACTATATAATCCTAAATGTGATAATCTTTCTTCATGGGCTTTATCTTGTATACTCTTTATGCCTTTGTAAATCTTTGTTGTACATATTCAATTTTTACTATATCCTTTTTATTATATGGGCTCCATAGTTGACTACCATAGTCTAACTGTGGTCAGACATATGAGAGGTATAAGGGCATAAGGACCTCTTTTGATTTGCTCTTGAAGTTTCTTTTTATCGATCTCAATGTTCTGTTAGCCTTTGCTACTAACATAGTATAGTGTTGTTTAAAGTCTAGTTGGTGTCTATCGTGACTCTGAGATCCTTTCCAAGGTTTCACTGTTGCAGTACTTGGTCACCTACTGTACATTTATGATGTGGAATTTTCTCCCCAAAGTGTAGTATATAGCATTTCTCTAAATTCAACTTCATACCCCATTTTTCTGTCCACACAATTAAGGCATCAAGGTCTTCCTGAATTGAGCCAATTTATTCATTAGTGCTATATGGTCGTCCTAACTTTGCATCGTCAGCGAACTTTATTATATAGTGTTTTTATATTTTTGTCTATATCAGTAATAAATATACGAAACAGTAGGGGCCCCAAAATACAGCCCTAGGCGACCCCACTGGCAGTCTTCCCCACTGTGAACAAATGCCCTCTTATCGCAACTGTTTGCATTCTGTCTCTTAACCAAGAGTCAATCCATCTTATGTTAACTTTATTAATACCAAATTTCATAAGCTTTTTATGTATTGCCTAATGAGGGACGGAGTCAAATGCTCTCCCAGAATCTATTAGTAGTACATCTACTGGGATGGAGTCGTCCAGATATTTACTTACCTGTTCGTAGAAACATATCAGGTTTGTAACACAGGAGCGCCCTTTTACAAAGCTATGCTGACTCATGCCAAAGTAAGGAACATTTTTGACCCGATCTTGAATTTTTTCTTTAATGTTTCCAAAATTTTGCAGGGGATGGACGTTAGACTTATTGGTCTGTCATTTTTTTTATCTGTTTTACTACCAGCTATATCGGGATCACTTTGGATTTTTTCCAATCCGATGGTACTATCCCGGGGTTTAATAATTTTTCATGTAAAGGTTTCAGTGGCAGAGCTAGATGCTTTTTCATCAATTTCAACATAGATGGTGTTACATCATCAAGTCCAAGTGCACTATGTGATTTTAACTTATTTGTTCAATTATTTCATCCATTTCTACAGAATACTTCCCCATACCTATGTCACTAACTATTTGATATGTAGTGCTCTGTTTGCTAAACACAGAACAAAAATATGTATTAAATGTGTTCGCCATCTTGATTGGTTCTGTTATAACCTCATCCTTGTTTGTTATTGATGCCAATTCATCAGAGGCTGTAGCTCTGTCAGAGGGCAGGACTTCTTCCTCTTATTCCTTCACATCATCAAGAAGAATGAGGTCTGGGGTGATACTCCTCAACGTCAACCTCTTCAATATCAGGGTCTGCCAACTGGTTCGCCAGCAACGGCCCACAGTGAGCTTCCCGGGGTGATGAATAGGCATCCATGACGAAACTGCCATCACTGGCATCGGCAAGGGGGACCTGAAGGCATCCAGCTGATGTACAATCACGTTAGTGAATTGATTAGGACTTCATTCCAGTCGACAGGGAAAGGGAAGGGGTTCAACGGCACAGGTGTCGACGACCCACCTTCTGTATCCAGAGAACCTGGCAAGCCTGTAGCCCTGGAGGGAGAAGGGGCAGGTCTCAATGGAAGAACCTGTCATCGAAGGAGGGGCCGACGACCCAGAGGTCGACTGGCCACCCTGAGAATCAAGCGGAGGTGCTGTCGGTTTGGGTCTGTGGGCATACAGACCTCGACAGCAGATTTCTTTGCCGGTGAGGCCGCAGCTGACGAAGATCCCACAGAAGGAGGAGAGGACAATGGGGAACGAGATCGACTGTGGGGGGAGTGGTTGAGATCTCGGTCTTTTTTGTGGCTTTTCCCTGAGGACTTGTCTCGGGCCTTGGCAGCCTGGGAGCTTGAAGAACCGGTAGGCAACTGAGAAGCTAGGACCCCAGAGGACCCCTACCAGGAACTGGCTACCTGTTGATCCATTAGGACACTTTTGAGAGCCTTTCTGTGTCGCCTGAGGGTTGTGTGGTTACATTTCTGACAGAGCTCACAGTCAGGAATTTCGTGGTCAGGCCCAAGACAGCAGACACAGAGAGTGTGTTCGTCTGTGGAGGCAATCTTCTTTCTGCAGTGGCAGCGACGGAAGAGAGAAGACAAAGGATCAACTCCCAACGAAAACAAAATGAAGGACTCTCATTTAAAAAGAGATTTGGGGGCACTGCTGAGCAGCTCAACAGGAGGCAGCACATTCCAGGAGCTCCTACGTAAAATTTAATTTCAAATAAATACAGGTTACTTTTCATAGTAACTTTTCAGGTTTTCATACCCCTATTAGGTTTAGTAGCCTGCCAGGAGGACCCATGGGGAAATCCAAGGGAAACGTGGCTGCCTCTGCAGAGTTCTTCACTCCAAGAAGCAAACAGGACACTAGGCCTTCGAGAAATGCTGCAGAAGGGGCCTCTGATACATCGTATACCGGAGAGATCACGCTGGCTACGGTGAATGCCACTCTAATGAAACTGATACACTCCGTACAGGAGCTGGACAAGAAATTCAATGTACTAACCCCTTGAGTAGCTGAACTTGAGACCCAAATGGTTATCGCGGATCAAAAACTTACTAAGTTGAATACAAGTTTAAACAAAACCATAGATACTTCCACTAAGCTTGTTAAGGACAATACCTAGCTATGGCAAAGATTAGAAACAATAGAGAACCAGATTCAGGAAAAGAATACACAGATCTTAGGCTTACCAGAGGTTGCTGAGGGAGAAGACCCATTGGGGTTCGTTCCCACGTTTTTGCCAGATCTGCTGGGGCTGGGTGAGGAGGATCTGCTGCTCTCTTTCGAGATGGCATACAGAATTACACTGCACAGAGGCACGGCATCCCAGAATACACTACGCACTATGGCAGTGGTGTGTACCAGAGTTGGAGATCGGGAGTTAAAGGAGGCCCAGAGAAAGCGTAGGTTGAAGTATGGACATGATGAGATATTTGTGTCCCCAAATTTGTCCTATGGTACAAGGCAGAGCAGGAAGGCATACGACGGGGTGAAGTGTCGCCTTCATAATCTGAAGATCCAGCATCAGCTCATGTTTCCTGCCCGCTTAAGGATTACTTGGCAAGACAAAGTTTATATGTTTGGGTCCACGGAGGAGGCTGAAAAAATTCTCCCAATTTTGGAACAAGGAGTTCTTGAGAACCAAGATGAAGGGGACTAAACGTCAGAACTTTCAAAACTGTAAAGTACTCCCTCTAAGCCATAAATATGCCTCTGTAGAATGTTTCTTATTCTGCTTGGAATGGACTGTAGTATAACGGTCGCTATATATTATAATTAAGGGAGGTTTTTCCTTATAACTAGCCATTGCATTAAGGGCTAAGTGGGAGATCTGATGCGGGACTAAAACCTCTGAGGAGCAGGGCCGGGATTCCTGGATGGGACACATATCTTTTATTTCATAATTTATATTATCACTGGGTTGATTTTCCTTTTATGTCCTGACCAAGGATGATGGCATATAATTTATGTTGGAGGCTCGTGGGCCTATAGGACTTTTTTGCTACAATCTGACTAAATGGATTATAAGGAAAGGCTAAATGAGGTTTTACATAGAATGCTTATGCTTACATTTTCAATCAATCAATCAATCAATCAATCAAAATCTTTATTTAATCAGGCAAACATCATTGAGCGTAGCTCATTTACAAGATGGACCTGAGTGGTCAAGAAGTGCAAGTATTATTACATAGACAATAATAACATAAACAGTAGTACAATGACATAAAGTGCTAATATATAACAATATACATATATACAAGGCACATTAAAACCTTTTAACCTGTAAGAAAAGGAGGCAATGGGTATAGCAGGCATAATATATAAATTATAGGTCCTAATTGGCTTTTATGAGAGTATATCCAGTGACTGGAATAAAGAAGTAGAACTAGCATAATGGAACACGGAAAAGGGGGTTGGGGTAGGTAGGGTCAGGGATTAGGCCTTGTGAAAGCAATTGCAGAGTTCTGGGAATAGGGTGGAGAATAATCTTTTGAAGGGTGTTAAA
The DNA here is from genome assembly GCA_016271365.2 of Neoceratodus forsteri. Classification (NCBI taxonomy): domain Eukaryota; kingdom Metazoa; phylum Chordata; order Ceratodontiformes; family Ceratodontidae; genus Neoceratodus; species Neoceratodus forsteri. The sequence continues at coordinate 1,008,645,932 of CM028129.1, read as the reverse complement.
GGTAAGAGGCTATTTAGCGTCATGGTTTTTTGGAGTGAGTTCCATGCAACTGCTAGTGAGTAGCTGATAGAGGCCCTCCCAAACTGGGTGCAGGCATTGGTGACCTTTAGAATGATAAGTTTGCTGATCCTTAAGTTGTATTTTCACCCCATATATAAGGGGCTTCATCTTATTATTAGAAATATGATATATGGCAACTTCTGTTTGTAGATGGTCAAGATGATTACAGGCTATAACAGGCCATTTCATGATAATGTACTGGAGCTGGAATAAAAGGTGCAGATAAATACCCTCAGAGGATAACGGATCATTTGGCCTGCTCGCTGGCTGGTTCAGATTGCTAGCCGGTCAGGAATTTCCTCTGAGATACTCCTTGAGCTGCATGCATATGGTACTATTTAGGAAATCTTATTGTGTACTTCCCCCAATGTGGAGAGTGTATTTGAGGGGTGTTTCCTTATATCATCCTGTGCTTTGTTCTATTTTGTAGTTGAAACTTATTTTATGGATTCACTAGTGTATCTATGCTTGTGTGAGCTGGTTTCTTACAAAAGGCTAATAAAAATATAATACATAAAAAGAGAGATTCTAAAAAGTAAGGTTAGAAAAGCTGTAGGTGAAAAAAGGCACAAATATTGTGATGGAGCTTCCACAAAGACCCATGCGAGCGAGTCAATGGTAGGAGAATAAAATGAGGAGGGAGCGGGGCCGCTCATGCCTTTATAGGGTTAGTGATGTCGACGGACATTGACAGTGTGGACAGCCCCAGCTGCACTGCTGAAAATCTTTCGTATGGATTCCCCTTCACCAATAGCGAAGGTTCCTATGGTGTTACCTGATGACTGAATTACCCTGAAAGAAGATCCTGCCATTCTAGGTTGGCAGTGTGTTGGTCCCAGGACCCACAGTGCCCATGGGTGGGGGGGGATCCGCATGTGCAGCATGGCTAAAGGTACTGTGACCAGGGCAGCAACCAACAAGCCCAACAGCCTCAAGAAAGGTCTGGCTGTGACATCTGCTGTTGTAAAGCAGCTGGGTCTGAGCTATCAGGCAGTCCACCCAGTCCTGAGGTAAGAAATGCAAAATCCTAAGCCATGTCTAGGACTGCCCTGATATACTGGAGGTGCTGGCCAGGGGTCAAGACTGACTTGGGCAGACTGACCGTAATTCCCAGGGCATGGAACAACTGTCTTGTACATTCCATGGTCTGGAGTAGTTGCTCCCTAGACTAAGCTGTGGGCAACTAGTTGTCCAGGTAAGGGAAGACACACAGCCCTCCCTCCTGAGGGCAGCTGCTATCACCGCCAAGCATTTGGTAAAGACCTGAGGTGCAAAAGACAAGCCACAGGGCAATGCTCGGAACTGATAGTGTTCCCCCTGGAACTGGAACCAGACGTACTGTCTGTGGGGAGTACATACCTGGATATGCAGGTATGCATTCTGCATGTCAAGGGAGCACTTCCAGTCTCCCTGGTGCAGCAGGCCATGTAGTTTCACCATCTTGAACTTCTTGTACTGGAAACAGAAAGTCAGGTTCTTCAGATCTAGGATAGGCTGCAAATCCTCTCTGGATCTGGGGCTAGAAAAAAAAGGAAATAGAATCCCATATCCCCAGGGACAGGTTCTATGCCCCCCCCCCTTTTTTAGGGCTGCAGTGGGGGTAACCCTGCAGACCTCTTGCTACGAGAAAAGGACTCCGAGCATTCCTTCCGACTGGAGTTGCACCACAGTCGCCTCTGTGTCCATGAAGCACTCCGCTCATGTTATCTCTATTGGAAGTAACATTGCCCTATTTTACAGTGCCAGCAGTCATGGCGGAAAAGGGCACACTCTGCTGTGTCCAAGATGGCCACCACACTCTACTGTGCATGCACAAGTAGTCATGCATGCGCAGTAGAGTGGAGGCCTGGCATCCCATGCAGGCGTGTGGCAGGCCTGTTGAAAGGGCACCTCCTGGCCACTTCTTGGCTGGGTGTGGTATACGAACATACGAAGAAGCCAGCAGAAGAAGGCCATTTTGGTCTATCAAGTCTGCTTGTACTGCAGGGTCCACAGCTTGAGATAATGTCACTGCCCTCCCTTCCCATTCCTCCCATCCTCCCTACCCATGATCCTTACCTTCTCCCTATGCCTATCCCAACCTTTCAAAGCTGCCCACTGTCTTTAACAAGACGACCTCTTCCGGCAGCGGATTCCAAGTGTCCACCACCCTCTCTCTGAAGAAGTACTTCCTGACCTCCCTCCTAAACCTCCCACTCTCCATGCTGAAGACTGTGCCCCCTCATGTTATGGTTGCCACTCAGCTTAAAGAGACTCTCCTTATCAACCTTATTTATCCTTTTCAAGTACCTGAAGTTCCCAATCATGTCACCCCTCTCTCTCTCTCTCTCTCGTCTACCAGGGAGTACATGTTCAGTGCCCTCAACCTCTCCTCGTATGCCTTACACTGCTGACCCACTGTCATCTTTGTAGCACTTCTCTGGACCTTCTCCAGCAGGTTAATGTCCTTTTTGAGGTGTGGACACCAGTACTGAACTCCATACACTAGATGTGGCCTTACTAGTGACCTGTACAAGGGCAGTATAACCTCCTCTCTCCTACTACTGATCCCCCTAGATATGCATCTCAGCATCTTGTTTGTCTTTGCTGCTTTCTTGCACTGCGTGGAGTGCTTCAGGTCACTAGTGATCATCATTCCCAGGTCCTTCTCTGACGCAGATACTTGAGACTCCACCCAGGTAGTATTCTGTCCTGGGATTCTTGGCTCCAATATGCATAACTTTGCATTTCTTGGCAGTGAAGCCAAGCTGCCAGATCCTGGGCTACCTTCCCCAGCTTTTCCAGATCTTCTTGTGGGTCCTGTATCCCTTCAGCTGTGTCCACTCTCCCGCAGAGCTTGGTGTCATCCACGAATAGGCACATTTCGCCCTTAATGCCATCCCTAATGTTATTGATGAAGACATTGAACACAGGCCCCAGCACCGAGCCCTGCGGGACCCCACTGGTTACCTCTCAGGTGCCAGATATCTCTCCCCCCACAACCACCCTCTGGGTTCTGTCTCTCAGTCAGTTTTCCACCCATCTGGCCATCTTCTCCCCAACCCCGAGATCCACCAACTTCCTCATCAACCTTTTCTGGGGTACAGGCTCAAATGCCTTGCTGAAATCAAGTTAGAGGATGACTACTGCTTGGCCTCTGTCTACTGTCTTAGTGACACAATCAAAAAAGTCAGTCAGATTCGTTTGACACAATCTCCCCCTCTCATGAACCCTTGCTGCCTCGCATCCTGAAGACCATACTCCTCTAGATATTCCACCAACCTTTCCTATAGTATGGTCTCCATGAGCTTGCCCACCATGGAGGTCAGACTGACTGGTCTGTAATTCTCTGGGTCATCCTTGGGAAAGTTTTTCTGGAGGGGCACTACATGTGCTGTTCTCCAGCGCTGAGGTACCACGCCTGACTCTAGTGAACTATTAAATAGGTCTGCCAGTGGCCCTGCCAGCTCCTCAGCCAGTTCCTTTAGTAGCCTTGGATGTACTCTGTCCGGGCCTGGTGAGTTATATATAGTAGAGAGAGAGGACTGACTGCAGAGTCCGACCTGGGGCCTGCAGGTCAGCAAGTATGTCCCACACATCCGCCCCAAAGATCTAGTAGCCTTCAAGGGGGCATTCAGGACGGACTGTTGTACGCCAGTGGTAACCGCAGTCACACTGAGCCAAAAATGCCTTCTGCAGTCCTAGAGGGGCCTGCAGAAAGAGGAGTTCCTCTGACGGACTCAGTACCGCATGTCCACCTTTCTGGCATGTCAGGTAGCAGGCTGCAGCCCACAGAGGAGGGAGGGTACAAGGTGAAGAGACTGGGAGATGTGGGATGGCCTCCCAGGGTCGCAGAGAAATGAACAGTTCCCCGAGTATCAAACCTCCCTGCAATTAAAAGCTGCATCTCCTTAGAGATGAAGGAGAGGAGTGAGGAGCGGACCCCGGGATATCTGGGGGGATCCGCACTCCTGGTGGAAAGGGAGGTACACACCATCCCTGATGACGGGCTCTGCGGCCATGAGTCAGGAAACTCAAACAGTGACATCCTGAAGAAGGAAGAGCGTGGCAAAAGCACAGGCCATGATGCGGGGTGCAGGAAAGAGGCCCAGTCAGCTCGCCTGGGGTGTAAGAGACAGGATTAGCTCTGCAAAGAAGAAGAGCACCCAGTAAGGACTGATGGTGGTGCCATCCTAGTAGCAGTGCCTGTGTGGCATCGGTGGGAAGGGGAACTAGAAATGCATGTCCCGGGCCAATCTGCTACAGGTTCTGAGACCTGGCAGGGGCCTCCTAATACAACCGACCCAAGGAGTGATGGGACTGGAGTGGCAGAAGGCATGGAAGAGGGCTCGCATGGCAGTGGGGTACTGTGCGGCGATGCCGGGGGGGGGAGTGAGGACTAAGCCCCAGCGTTGAAGAACCAAAGCTGGCCTAGGGGACCAGTGCAGTGCACAGCCCACACCGCCCCTGTGAGGAGGGAGGGCTGGGTAGCAGGGATACACGGTGACCTGCATATACAGGAGGCTCCATGCCGATGGGGGAGACTGCAGCCCGGACGTCCTAATGCAGCAGGGAGCCTGAGTGGCTCACCATCCAAAGCCAGAGGTGCCAGGGGAACGGGGATGACACTTCTGCAATGTGGGAGTGGGAGGGCAAGGCCCAGCACTGACAGGTAGGCACAGGAGAGGAGACAGGTGAAAGTCACTGTGGAAGCTGACCTGCAGAAGCAAGGTCTGCGTTGCAGGATGAACAATGTCATTTGTAGCCTGGACATCAGAGGGACACTGCCAGAGCTGTAGCTTGCAGGGAAGAAGATGTTGGATGGCAGGGAACATCGCCACCAGAGCATGCGACCCCACAGGCACAGGTCGGCGCATTAGGAGCAGCAACCAGGAGGGCCATCACTGCTTTCAAGCGGGGATCTGCTGTGGATGAAGAAACAGTAGCTGCAGTCGACGCGCACACAATGACTGAAAGCGAAAGGCAAATAAAAATCACAATGAAAACGAAGAGATTTCGAGAAAGGAAAATAAAGAAGTAAATGAAAATGTGGCAGTCGACTGAAGCATAGCGATTTCTCCATGGAATCCGATATGCAACTGTTGACAGTGGGAAAAGAACTGAGGGGGCTTGGGGCTGCCCAAGCTTATATGGCAGGGACATCGCCAGTGTATGATATCATCATGGGCGGCTCCTTGTAGACTGCTAGCTAGAAAGGTTTCCGTGTGGTCCTAGTACCAGATGCAAGAAATATCCTTGAAGATGATCAAGGCAGAGCACAAAGGGGGTACAAATCAGGGAAGCAAGAAGGAAGTAGTAAAACAGACAGGTAACAAGGGAAGTGTAGTGTCCCTTCAGAAAAAGGGCATCCTGGTGCTCCAGGAGCACCACTGTAGGTGGTCTAAGGGGTAGGGATTAACGTAACAGTGCCCCATCCCCAGTAATGGTGCCCCAGTATAAACCAGTGTTCCAGTAAAGGTGCTGTGGTCCCCAGTAAAGCCTAGATGCCCCTCTGAGGACCCTGTCCTGAGTAAGAGTATGTGGCAGGCAGGGGGTACAGGAAAAGTAGTGGTATGTGGTACAGGCAAAATAGTGAAATGGGGCCCCACAGTAAAACATTACCAGCCCGCAGTTTAACTTTTTCTACAGCCCTTTCCCCTCAGCAGTTTCCTCACCCCTTAGGTAAGCAAAGGCCTGGTATCAGGTTTGAAAATGCCAGCTCACACTGGTCAGTTTGTTGCTCTCCATACTGCCGGTATTCGGCATTCTGAACGTTTGGGGGGGGCTGCACAAACGAGCAGCTTGGTGAGAAATGGGAGACGTTTGCCCAGTAGAGCAACAGTTTTGTGTGCCCAGTGACCACAGACTGCAGGAGGGACTCATCTTAGCCATTTGGGTCCCTCGCAATAACCTGGCAGGTCCGATGACATGAGAGCAGCCCTGATGTCGGTCAGTGAGCAAGTGGTTGAGGAGAGTGCGGCAGTTTCTGTTAGAAGCAGCAGTCGAGAGGAGCAACTGCAGTGTGGGCTCAGTTTAGTTCCCCTCCCCCCTTTTTTTCTGTTTAAAAGTGAATCTGGTCCTTTTCTGGCAGTGTTCAATAACAGCCATGGTGGTGAGAAGCAGCAGCAGCCAGAGGATCAGCTGGGCAGTGAGGAGGCTGAGGCAGCACTGGCGTTGGGAGGAGGAGCTGGCAGTTAAGCCCCATTAAGACCACCCACAGTGCCTACTTTAGCCAGCAGCAATGCCAGCATCTGCTCCCTACTGCAGCAGCCAATCTCTCCAACCCCAACGCTTCACCTCGGGTTTGGGCAGCGAGCCCACGGCAGAACTTCTGTGCAGGTGCTGACTGCCAATTTTGCTGGACACTTTTTTTTTTTGTTTATCATTATTATTTCAAAAACCAAAGGGCATTGCAGGAAGTGGCTATGGGGAAGAGTAAGGCCCCACAATAAAGTACACCCAAGAGGTGGGCCGAGGCCAAAGGCGTCAGGGAAAAGCCACAGCAAAGGACTGCCAGGTGGGTGGAAATAGGGACAAGACCCTAATGACAAACACCCAGGGCAGGCAGGAACAAGAGGTAGGCAGGACTCGCTTAAAGAAAGAAATGTCAGTCGCCTTTCCTCGCGCCACAGCGACAACCTGCGTTTGGAAATGACCTTGAGTCGCAGGCTTGGGGGGTGGTGTTGGTGTGGGACTGAGCCTCAGATCTCCCCTCCAGGGGTGGATGCCCGCTCCCATCGGGTGGAGGTCCGGTGGGATGCATAGGCGGCAGGAGCTACGATGCAAATCTGGGGTGGGGAGGAAGGGGCCACCAGATCCTGGAGTGGGCGCGCACACATGTGTACACCATGGCCCCGGGAGGGAGAAAACATGGAAAAGGTAAAAACTTCATATAAAAAAAGAAAAAAAAATTTCAGCAGGGCAAGAATAACCTCCAGCAGTTAAAAGCCATGCCCGGGGGGCAGAAATAGAGTATCGGGTAGATCTAGGTGCCATCAGTTTAAAGGAACAGAGCAATCCCACTTTAAGTAAAGCCCACGGAGGTGGAATGATTGGGGGGCAGTCCCAGTTAAATGAATAAGACAAACTCCACAGGACCAGCGGTAATGGGCAGGCAAGTCCTAATTAGAGAAAGCAATGCCCACGAGGGGCGGAGAAGAAAGTTGGGGCAGGCAGGTCCCAGTTCAAAACACCCCACCAGTTGAAGCGATGCCCAAGAGATGCAGAGACAAAGAGATGAGGCAGAACAGGCCCCAGTGGTAACTGGCCAGCCACAAGGCTACTAGCCCACATCAACATAGCCCAAAATATAATATAATAGCCCAGAGCAAGGGGCTATCAAAATATCTCATACTGCACACCAGTCAGAAGCAGGGGAAGGGGAAGCAGACGGTTCCCCAGACTAGCAGCATAGTTGCCACAGGGCCCAGCACCCAGGCTCCTGAAAGAATAGCCCCGGAGCATAACTGGCTCTAGTATATATGATTTATGTGAATCTGCCAGTTGCGATTTTGGTCCGAGGTAGGGAGCCAACAACTGTAAACGTGGTATAGGCTGTGAGAGGCTGAGTGACCCAGATTCGCATAGAATGTGTAGAAGAGACAGCACCTTGCAGCACAGATGCAATCAGTCAACCAAGGGCTAGCTGAGGAAATTTAAATGGTTTTAACTGTACCCAGAGCCCCTAGCAAGGCAAAAACACAGAAACATAGAAGTTGTTGGTAGACAAGAACCTCTTGGCCCACTTAGTCTGCCCTCTATTCCCTACCTAATGTGCAGACGCTACTTGATCTCCGGTCTTCTCTCCCCCCCCTTACTTCTAAGGTTCCCTTGTGTTTATCCCATGCATGCTTGAATCCTTTTACCGTTTTAGGCTCCACCACCTCTGCTGGGAGGCTGTTCCAAGCATCTACCACCCTCTCCAGGAAGTATTTCCTCACATCTCCTCTTAGGCTCCCCTCCCTCTTCATAGCTTGACCCTTTGTCCTGGAGCATTTTTGAAAAAGAAACCGGCAGAATCTCCTGTGCAGTGGAAACACCAAGATATGCAGGTAAGCATCCTGCAGGTTCAGGGAGCACAGCCAGTCACCCTGCTTGAGAAGGTGCATCGGGCCTGGCAGGGTGACCATGTTGAATTTTTTGTACTGGACATACAGACTGAAGTTCTTGAGATCTAGAATGGGTCTTAGATCTCCGGTTCTTTTGGGGACCAAGAAGAACCTGGAATAAAATCCCCTGTTCTTCTGGTGCCGGGGCACTGTCTCGTAAGCCCTTCTGCACATAAGGACTGCACCTCCTTCCGGAGAATGGACAAATGGGCCAGGGTATAGGAGGTGGGTACTGGAGGAGTCTCTGGGGGCATATCTATAAGTTCCAGAGTGTGACTCCTCTCTATGATTTGAAGAATCCAGGCATCTGAAGCAATGGTTCTCCATTCAATGAAATGGAGGGAGAACTGACCTCTGACGAACACCTCATGGCCGGGGACCGAAAAGGGGGGTCTAGCAAGGAGTTAAGCAGACACAGATTCAGCTACTGGGGCTGATCCGTCACCCCCAGGGCACTCTGCTGCAGCGCAGGAGAAGGAGGGTAGGCAGGGCGGAGGAGGCCTTTCTCTTGCCCTGAGGATGGGAGACTGCACCCTACTTGTGGGACACCTCGCGAATGGGAGGGCACGGTCTGCTCCTAGGCTGCGTATGATAGAGTGAGTGGACAGACTTAATACCCTGCCAGATGCCTGTAGGTCATTGAGGATGTCCTGAACATCTGGTCCAAACAGCTTGGAGCTGTTGAAAGTGTCAGTGGCTCAGTAGGTAGCACACTCGCCTCTGAGGCCAAGAGATCAGAGGGCTGTGGGTTCAGTTCCCACATCTGGCACTTTGGTTAATATCCCAGTACTGACACTGTTGTGTAGCATGAGGGGTGCTGCACTTCTGAGGTGCCGTCTTTCAGATGAGATGTTAAACCGAGGTCCCATCTGCCTGGATTGGTGGTAGTTCAGGCGGATGTTAAAGATCCCATGGCACTTATCGAAAAGAGTAGGGGAATTTTTTATTAGAAAATAGACCATACATCAGAAAATACAAATCAGAAAAACATCAGTAAATGAACAAATGAAAACAAACTTGGTTAACAAAAAATAGAACTCAGAAGGACCCATTATACATCTTGGGAAAAAAAACAACAATAGAAAAAACAGTTGTAGCAGTCCAAAGAAAGGGGAAACCTAAGGCATCCAACTTAGCAAATTACGTAATCCAAGTAATATGTTTCCAGTAACTAAGAAACACTTGATTATCCAAGGTACTGCGCTCAAAACTCTTTTGTTTCACCAAAGCTAGTTCAATACGGCTAAGAATACTACTATTAGGAAGAAGGGTGTGTTATAAGGAGAACTGGCATCTGGCTTACCATAAGTGATATTTAACACATGCAAAAATCACAGTAAGTGTACTTGGATGATACCTCCCTAGAAAACCCGAATACTCCCCCAAAATTAAACTCTGGTAAGAAATGTGTCGCATAACACTCCAACCCCACCTGATGGCCTTATCAGACCAAAAGGTAATAGTATAAGGACAGAACAAAAAAAAATGTTCTAATGTTTCTACCTGTTCCACACAACCCGTCCTGTGACAATCTATCAGCAATAGGTTTATGTTTTAAGTTACCCCGAACTCCTAATTTCCCATGACAGCAAAGCCATTGAACATCCCACATATGAGGAGGTACCCTGTGATCCATTAAAAGACGAAGGGCCTGTGAGAGTTTAGTAGGGACACAAAAGGGAAAATCTACTTGAACTTAGAAAACATTACCCATGATTTCCGAATAGAAGTCTTTTCAAGGAACCTCATGCAATTGTGCCTTACCCAATTTCCATTCCCTAAGTTTCCGCACTGCGGAATCTGCATAGGATGGAGCTGCATTAGTCATATTCCGAAAGGAATACCTCCACCTTCCCAATGTAACAAAAATGAAGAAAATAAAAGCTGAGTCCAAGCCGACCATGTGTGGTCGTGAGGCAGGACTGTCTCTTGAAATGAGGCTATCATAAAAAAGGAATGGAAAAAACACTATTGGATTTATCATCCCTAAACCTCCTTGACTAATTTTCAAATAAGTGAAAGCTCGTTTGATCGGGTTCAACCGGCTACCCCACACCATCTGAAAAAAACAACTATATAACCTAGTTTCTAAAGAAATGGGTACCGGAAAAACAGAACACACATGTAAAAAAATAGGTAATAAGAATTTCTTAATTATTAACACCCGTTTCTTTTTCGAAAATCCCCAAGATTTCCATTGATGTACTTTATGTTCACCTATAATGAGACACGTCTCCCAGTTAAAAAAGGCTAGATCCCCTTTTCCAAAACGGAGTCCTAAAATGGTAAGGGAATCGGAGACTAAAATACCACCAATATTAGTAAGTAATGAAGTGTCACCAATCGCAAACATCTACATTTCCCATAATTCAGCTTGGTGCCATTAAGAGCAGAGAAACGGGTAACTACCCGTAGTGCCTCTAGTCCTGAAGGGACATCTTCCACCAATAAGCATATATCATCTGCATATGCCGAGATTTTTTGGGCAGGTATGGTAGCAGAAGGAGATAAACCCTGAATGGACCTATTATTTCAATCTCCCGTAAAAGGGGGTCCAATACAAATGAATACAGTAAAGGGCTGATAGGACAACCCTGCCGAACCCCTTGATTTAACCGAATTTCTTTACCTAACAAATTATTAATAAGCGGGCAAGAGCAGGCCTGGGAGTACAATGTGTTAAGAAATTGGATAAAGGGCCCAGGCATCCCATATCGATCTAACACTTGAAAAAGGAAAGCATGAGACACAGAATCAAAAGCTTTTGCCTGATCCAGAGCCAGAACAAAACCTGATAATTTTTTTTGGACACCAAATTCACAAACATCCCTAAGGAGTTTCAAATTTTGTTGAATCGAATGGTGGGGAACAGAACACGTCTGTGCCGGATGAAGCACCCCTTGAGCAACCACTTGAAGCCGTTTACACAGTACAGTGGAAAGAATCTTATAATCAGTATTCAGGAGACTAATCGGTCTCCAATTACCAAAATCAGTACCATCTTCTGCTTTACGAATGAAGGTTAAAATGGCCAAATTAAACTTCGAATTACCAAAACCAAATTGAAGAATATCATTATAGACTGCAGCCAGGATGACACACGTCTTCCTGAAAACATTTATAAAATTCATTCGTAAGTCCATCCATTCCGGGTGAAACCCCTGTACGAAGGGAGCCAATAACTGCCTGCACCTCCAGGGGAGAAACGGGCCCTTGCAATAGATCTGCATCTTCCTGGGAAATAGTAGGGACTGGAAAATGCAAAACATCATCCCAAGAAGCTGTAGGAATAAATCCAGTACCAAACTGTGAGGACACCTGATGTTCAGCAATTTCCAGCAATCCTGCCAGAGAAGTTTTCAGCTGTCCTGAGGAATCACGAAGCCCTGTCATAAGTTTCCTCTCAATTTTCTGTTTACATGCCACATATGGGTCCTTAAAAGGTTGTCGTTGAGTACCAAACTTAAGTTCAGCATGAATCAAAACAGCCCTCTGATATTGGTACAGAAGCATTTTTTTTTCACAATCCTCATTTGAGACTGGATATCCAAATCCAGAGACCAAGGATGAGATTGTAATTTATAATACTGATTCCTAAAATTCAAGTATTGTAAATATTCGAGGAACTTTCCGTTTGCCATATGCAATAAAAAATCCTTGACAGCTAGCCCATTGTCAAGTCACCAAGAAATCAATCAGTGAAAAAAGCACCGATTTCCTGAGGGTCAAAATCCTCAGCTGGGCCAAAAACTGCCTCAGACAATAAGAGAGAATTCAATTTCCATCTACTGGAAAAGCAGGAAAAAATAAGTGATTTGATGTAAACTAAGCTCACCATATAAAATCCTGTGATCAGAAAAATCACAGGTAGCACTAAACAAACAAAAGGGACTAAATACTGGAGAAAAGATAATCAATCCTTGTTTGAAAGGAAGCCCTTCTATAAGTAAAACCATTACAGTGTAAGTAATCCTCTGAAAGCATCTTTCAACTTAGCCACCGCCACCGTCTGTGAAAAAGCATGAGCATCACAATATGTTTTCTGCTGAATATCATTTTTAAGAGGGACATCCAAACTACAATTCATATCCCCACCCCAGACCACATGCTTGGAGGTGAATAAATATGGTTTAATTTGTTGAAATAAAGCAATCCGAGCTGTCTTCGTTTGTGGTGCATAGGTATTTATCAATCGGAAACAAAAACCCCGGAAAAAGCAGTCCAAAAGTAAAGCCCTTCCTGGCTGAACATCTACTAACCTTGTGATGCTAACCGAGGGGTGAGAAAAAAAGAATACCCAACCCATCCGCAGCATCTTCCCAAATGACCAAAAGGAAGGTCTACCCCACCAGAGTTTTTTTTACCTGAGTCACCTCAAGCATAGAAGACAAATGTGTCTCCTGAAGAAAGATGACATCTACTTTCAAATCCCGAGACTGCTGCAAGCAAAGTAAACGTCTTTTGTAGTTCTTTATGCTACAGCAGTTAATAGATACCATCTTTAAACAGGCCATGAAAACAAAAAGGTTGAAATTCAGGGTTTATCTTGTTTCTGCTTTTTCCTTTTTCTTCTTAACATCAATAAATTGTACCCCCTCATCCTCTACCTCCATAGTAGAAGTCCCATCAGGCCTTATCAGCTCAGGGCCGACCTCACCTCGAGGTCAGATAACCAGAGAAGGAATTTTGGGTAGGGCAGACCCCCACCACCCCAACATTAGACTGCTAGCCCGAGTCACCCTCCGAGGTGTTTGGAAATGAGTGTCTGAAGAATGTACCACTAAGGGGCCCCCTAAAGGGGGTTGCAAAACAGAGGGCTCAGAACTTTGTGAGGGGGGGTTCCAAAACCTGCTGAGGAACCAGAGGTATTGAGTGGCCCGCGGTGTCCTCCACTATACTTCTTTCTGTAACAAGGACCTCAGGAACCTGCACCTGACCCAGTCGGTCGGCCGGATTCGACTCCCTATGCTGAGGAGGGGCCGGGCGGGGCTGGTATCTACCCTGTGCCTGGGATATCAACTCTTCTTTATTGAGACCCTCATCTATTCTGGCCTGCCCGTGGGCATTGATGAGAGGCATGGCCAGTCTCATCACACAGATTACATTTAAAGACATTTCTACAGACTTCACTATCATGATCAAAATCCCCACAAAGTGCACATTTGACTTTATCGCATGCACTGCTTAAATGTCGTCGGCTGCCACAACGATAGCAAGCTTTGGGCTGTCCCGGGTAGAAACAAACTCCCTGGTCCTTACCCAAGAAAAAGCTATTCGGAATGTGCAGGACTTCATTATTGATGACATGTAATTTAACTTTAAAATGCCAGGCCCCTGTCCAAATCCCCTCAGTGTCAAGAACTGGCTCAGGAGGGCCCAGAACCATGCATTTATGCTCCAACCAATACAAAATGTCTCCCACATTCACCCCCTCATTCCTAAACATAATATTAATTGTTTTAAAGAGAGGTTTAGTGATTGGTATAGCCCAGAAGGGTAACCATAGTGGCATAGATTTACAACCCTCCTATTTCTGCCAGAATCTATCCAAGCCAGCAACCTGTTTAAAACTAATATCAAACGTATCCTCCCCCCCCGAATATTAATTAGAGCATAGATATCCACAGGCAAAAACTGCATTGAGTCCAACAATAATTTCCATGCCACATAAAGTCTGTCCGGGTGTTCTGGTAAACCGCCCCTATAACGCAGGCGGACCGCATCCCGTCTCGGGGCTTGTTCCAATTTGTTATGTTTAAAAAGATCCGAGAAACGAGGACCCTTCCTTGTCTCCTGGCCTCCAGGCGACTGCATAGGTGAGTGCAGCAGCAGACTAGCTGCCTCAGCAACCGAACAAATGTCAGGCTGAGAAATCCCCTCCGAAGTAGAAGGCTGCAAATTACTGGACTGACCTGCAGGATGTGAAGACTCACCAGTCTGTGTAGTTGGGCGGGCAGGACCCGATTCCGATGGGGAAAAAGTCAGCCAGGTAGGATCCGGCAACCACCTACCATCTGGCTGTTGAATCCACCCAGCCTGCGATAAGGCTGATTCCTCGGACCATTCTACTGTAGAGCCCTTAGCCACACTCGCACTCAGTGCTTTCTTCTCGTACAACCGGCACAAGCACTTCCGTATTCACTTGGGCTTCCATCGCGATAACAGAAGGATCCACATCAGCAGCATCCCGTAGTGCTTCCGGCGGCAGACTCCGATCCTGATTAGCAGAAACAGCCATAGCAGGGGTAGTCAGAGCAGTAACGGTGTCCACAAGCAACACTCCAGGTAACGATTCCATCGATTCAACATAACTCCCGTCTGCACGCTCAACAGCTTGCAAATCTCCGTGGAAAGGCATAGTAGATAACACCGTAGCAGGCCGCGCCTGCTACAAAGCCTCCTGTAGTTCCATCGGCAGAGTCTCTGCCTGCATGTCCTCCTCCAGGTCGATCCTCACGCCGTCTGCCATTGTAGCAAGGCCAGACGCCCTTTACTGTCCCCAGCAGAGTAGGGGAATTTCCCCGGTGTCCTGGCCAAATTTCCCTCATTCACTAAAAAATACCACCAACAGCTTAATCTGGTTCAAGGTCAGTTGGCATTCATCTGTATCCCCCTCCCCTGGGTCTTGCCTGAAAATAGGCAGGATTTGTCTAGTGCACTTACCCGGTCAACAAAAGCTAAATAAAAATAAATAAATTAAGCACTTTTTGCTGGATATATGCGGCAAAGCCAGAGACCCTCAGCCAGGAGTGCCTATGAAGGCAGCAGCCCTGGCACCAGTATCAGAGATATCTTACAAGGCCCTGAGGAGTTGCCGTCTGGTATCCTCTGCAGTCTACAAGCATATAAGAACCTCCTGTTTCTAGAAACAGTCAGGCAGGGCCTGAGCAGCCACTTTGCCCTTCTTCCAGATGGTATTCTAGTATTTGACTATATGAGGGGGGGGGAAATTAACAATCATCAGCCACGAGGTGGAGAAGGCATATACCCACTTACCCCAAAGGTCAATCCTCTGAGATTCCCTGTCGGGGGAGGGAACTGAGGTGCTTTGGCACCTTAGCCCTGTCATGAATAGCCTTGGTGACCACTGAATCTGTCTCGGGTTGGGCAGTATAGTAATGTAACCCCTAGGTGGCACTATCCCAAGGGCTACTACCCCTGCCTGTTTGACTACGGACGGGTTGAGGGGCCTAGGTCATATGGTGGGTGCCTCCACCCAGAGGTCAGGGTTTGTAGTGGTTAGACTAGCTTGGTCACAGCCCTCCGGGACACTGAGACCCCCTTTTATTCCCTCTAGTGGCTCACACAGTACACTGGCGTTACAGCCCCAATACCCCACGTATACACACTGTTCACTCATATAAATACCACTTACCCTCGAGACCGATTCTGCAGCAAGTCTCTGAGGACCTCCTGTAAAGTAAGGTTAAACAACATACATGGCAAAACACAATACTGTTTCCATAAGTACCAACACCAGACAGTATATTAGTATAACAACAACAAATCTGATTCATTTAGGGGACAGTAACAAGGAGGGGGCAATCAGGTTGATTTGGTTGGGAAATATTCAAATCACAGTACTGTGCACACATACAGGGTTTGAAAAGTCACACTCTGGGTACCCAGGGTTTGGGGGCTAGCCAGGTCCGTTGCCCGGGGTTGGACGGCAGGTGCAGATGGATAGGGCCCTGTAGAAGAAAATATATGCACAACACCCAACTGTAATCTGGAGCCGGAGGGCTCAGTCTATGAAACAGTGAAACAACAAGAATTAGGTGACACACCTGTGATTGAAAACAAGCTGCAGGGGAATACCCTGATTTGTACTCACAACACCCAAGCTGAGGATCGGATGGAGAATGTCCCTCTGGATTGCCAGAAGAGCAGGGCATGAGGACAATGTCCTTGTGACTGGACCCCACTGCAGTTGATAGCAAACGGATGTAGTCCGAATTAAGCTGGGGGTTTACTTCCAGCTTCAGCACACAATTCACTGTACAGGGGATTTGAAATAGCGATTCCCCACAAGCACTACGCACATTTATATGTAAAAGGAAAGTACTATACCAGGGCAGGCTGCTCCTTGATCCCGATCGTAATTACTGCAAAATATCCGGGAGCGCACACAGCAGCTTCAGTTCCTGACAGACCGAGCGTGATTCAGCAATTTCTCCACTCTTCTACAGGGTGAGCCTGGTTTTCACACTTCTAGAGCTTCTTTCTCCTCACAACTCGGATTCAGTCCAAACTGGCACTCACAAAGGCTGCAGACCGAAACTCAGGGCCTCACACGTGCTTCCCGCGCGCGAAACGATACACCGCAGAAGCACACAGCTCCTTCTCTCTTCACTGCCACAACTGATCTGATCTTTCCAGTCACAGAGCAGGGCATTTCCTTTAGCTCCACACTATTCTATGGTCTGATTCAGCAGTCACTCACAATAAGACTCCCTCTGTTGGTAGAAAAAGGCGCCAAGGTCAAAACTACATTTCCCAGAGTCACTGCCCATACAATCCCTTTGTGGCTGGCTCAAAATTAAGAGTCCCAAGTTCTGATTCGTCCACAGGTTCCATTTTAGGGAACCCTTAACCCAACTGGCCCAGCACAGCAGTTTAGGTCCAAAATGGAGGGGTAACACACACAGAGTCCCAGTTGCAAGAAAGGCAGGTTAGACAAACTGCATTTTACTTAACACTCTAACTGGTTTCAGGCAAACAGTTACAGTACATCTTTCATTTAGGCTCCCTCTGTGCTCTTAGCGACGGTAGAAACGGAGCGATTTCTCCGCAGCTCGGGCAGGATTCGAGCATTAAATACACAGTCCCCCCATACAAACTAATTAAGTCTGCAAGCAGACAGCTCTTAAAGAGACAGTACGCAGAGGCTCAAGTAGCACTCACTTGGAACCACAATTAAACAGCTCAGACGCCGAACACCACCCAGACTTGGAGCATTCAGGCAAGCTCCTGGAACACTTTTGGGAACCCCCATTTGCAGGAGGGTTACAGTAAGGTAGCCCCTGCAGGGCATGAAGTAACTTGTCTGCCCTGCCGGGCATGGCCATGACCATGTCAGGTCTGTGCCAGGTAGCAGTAGTGGCATACCTCAGTGCTGGTAGGATAGGAGGAATGGCTTTAGGAGGAGATTCTGGGATTTCCTGAAAGTCCACCAGCTGACGTCTGGTGGCATCCTCTTGCTCAGTATGGAAGCCCATGGCTGTGGACGGGCTGCTTCATAACATTAAAGAAAGTGGGAGTCCTCAGGAGGAGACCTGAGAGTATGCTTGAGAGAGTCCTCACTCACTGAGGAGGCAGTGGACCTGCCACAGGAAAGAGGTTCCTCCTCTTCCTCAGGTAGGATGAGGTCAGGGTGGTACACTTCCTCAACATAGACCTGCTCCAGCTCAAGATCCAAGCGAGGGACTGACAACGGCCCACAGGGAACTGCTTCAGGTGGCCAAAGTGGTGTTGACGATGGAAGCGTTGATGGCACAGGGGGACTGAGGCCTACAAGCGCCCAGTTAGTGGATCAAGATTGTTGTAAACTTAGTCAAGATGTCATTAAAGTCAACGACAGTAGGCTGCTGCATCAATGGTACAGGGCATGACGATCCATCTGTCAGGCCTAGAGAGCCCGAACAGCATGAAGACTGAGGGCCTGGGGAGGCTTCAGACCTTGACGGAAGGACTGACGTCAAAGAGCCAGGTGTAGACGAACTGGGGGCTGATGATCCAAGGGTCGACGACCGGCTGTTCTGAGAGGCAGGTGATGACACTGTCATTATGGGTCTGGTAAGAACAAAGACTTGGACAGCAACAGGCGTCGGTGCAGGTGCAGCTGACGGAGAACCCCTGAAGGATGAAAATGAAGCTGTCAAGGAGCGTGAATGTTGCCGGGTGAGCGGTCTTAATCTTGGGTCCTTCTTGTGACCCCCCAAAAGGACTCTTCTTCGACCTTGGCTGCCTGGGAGCTCAACCAACCTGCCGGCATCTGGGAAGAAGGGACCCCCAAGGACGCCTGTCCAGAACTGGCTACCTGTTGATCCATCAGGAATTTTTTGAGAGCCTTCTTTCGTCGCCCGAGGGTGGTCTGATTACATTTATGGCAGAGCTCACAGTCCAAGACATTGTGGTCAGGCCCAAGACAGCAGACACAGAGAGTATGCTCATCTGAAGAGGCAATCGTGTTTCTGCAGCAACAACAATAGAAGAGAAAAGTGGAAGGATTAATTCGCCACATAAACAAGGTAAAGGAATCTCCAAAAAGAGATTCTAAAAACTAAAAACAAAAGTCATAGGTGAAAATAGCACGAACTGCATTGGAGCTTCCGTGGAGATCCATTCAAACAGAGTCAATGGCAGGAAAGAACTAAGGAGGTAGCAGGGCCACACACGCCTTTTAGAGTTGGTGACGTTGGCAGATGACATCAGCGTGGGTGGCCCCAGTGGTACTGCTGAAAATCTTCGGTGCGGATCATGCTTCGACCAAGGGAAAGTTCCATATGTGTGACCTGATGACTGAGATACCCCCGATGAAGACTGCAAGATTTTCCTGATGTTACTCTCCACTATATGTGGTGTTTTAACAGGTGAGGTATTGAGCATTAGAGCACTTTTTGGCAAATAAAGCTGTTTCTTAAACTACAGTCCTTGGTTTGGTGTTGGTACTTTTGCTCCAGAGATTATAGAGAGTTTAAAATTGTCTTAGAGTATAGCAGTTACTTAAGAGTCTATAGCACTGCCATAGAATGTAGCATTCTACCAGTGATGTCATTTTGCCCGTGACTTATCTTATATTGTTTGATGACAACTGCATTCTTCTCTCCCTCTAAAAACTTATGCTGCATTCAAGTTGGCTTCACGCCTCTCTCTTGCAGGTACTGGTTAGAGGCAATTGGTCCGGTTTCCCTTCCCCTAAATTTCCTGATGCCCGCTGGCATGGTGTCACACACACACACACAAAAAAACACCTTCGGGTGGTTGGCATAGTCATAATTCTTTTCACCCCTGAGTTATAGCTGAATGAACCTGTGCCCCGGACCTAATCCATCAAAGTTTGGTCGGCAGCAGCCTCCCACAGAAGAGGTGGGTCAGGGGGCTGCATTAAGAAACAGAATTGGCAGGAGGCGGAGTAGGGAAGAAGGTAGGGAGGGAGTAAGGTATGGAGAGCCATGTGTGCCAGTGCAAGGGACTTGAAGCTCAAAGTGGACAAAGCTATAGGACCAGATACCCCTAATGGTACTAAAGGAACTCAGGGAGGTACTAGCTGCCCCATTAATGGCCTTACTTAACAGCTCTCAAGAAACAGGCATGGTTCCAGCGGACTGGAAGAAAGCAGACATGGTCCCTCTTCATAACAGCAACGAGGAGGCTAGCAACAACAGGCCAGTCAGTCTCATCTCAGTGGTGGGGAAATTAATGGAAACCTTGTTAAAGGAAGTGAAAAGGTCATGCCAGATGAATCTCATTGATTTCTTCAAATGGATGACTGGGTAATAATTGAGGGGGAGGGCAGTAGAACGTGGCCTATCAGGACTTTTGCAAAGCCTTTGACACTGTGCCACACTGGAGACAGATAAAGAAACTAAGCAGCCTAGGGGTGAAACCAAAGTGGTGAATTGGGTTAGAAATAGGAGACAGGGTGGTGGTTAGTGGCACTCACTCTAATGAGTGGAGAGTGACCAGCAGGGTGTCACAGGGCTCAGTACTGGGACTGGTCCTCTTCAGTGTCTTCATAAGCAACACTGCAGAACTAAAAGGGAAAGTATGCATTTTAAGGAGGACACCAAAATCTGTAATAGGGTGGACAATCGGGGTTGGGGAGCAGAAAATGTGTAGGGATCTTGGGAAACTCCAGCAGTTGAGAGCACGGCAGTTGGGGTTCAATGCCATAAAGTGCAAGATCATGCACCTAGGGCACAGGAACCCAGGAGCTGCACATAGGATGGCGGGGGAGGTACTGACAGTCACAAAGTAGGAAAGGGACATTGAGGTTTTCACTTCTGATGACCGCAAAGTGGCACAGCAGTGTGACAAAGCAGTAGGTAGGGCCAACTGAATGATGGGATACATAGGGAAAGGTATCTCCAGCAGGAGGCAGAAAGTGGTGTTGCCACTTATATCACTCGCTGGTGAGAACCCATCTGGAGTATTGTGTTCAGTTCTGGAGGCCACACCTCAGAAAAGACTTAGCCAGAGTGGAGACAGTCCAGAGAAGGGCAACAAAAATGGTGCAGGGGTTTCAACAAAAGCCCTACAAGGAGAGACTGAGGGATCTCAACATGTACACCCTGGACGATAGGAGAGCAAGAGGTGGCATGACAAAGACCTACAAGTACCTCACAGGGGTAAACAAGGTGCAGGAAGGAGTCTTTCAAATGAGAAAGAGCACCAGCACCTGGGGAGTTTAAGAGGGATGTGAAAAGTACTACTTCACTGTCAGAGCTAAAGACGCCATGAATAGACTGCCAGCAGAAGTAGTGGAAGCAAAGTAGGGGGCTTTAAGCATGTGTGGGATAGACAAAGGGGAATATTAAACAGAGGCAGGGAGGAGGGAGGGTCACTGGAGACCAGTTAGGGTCTGTGGAAAGAAGACTAGGCAGGGACCATCTGGATAGACTGGGTGGGTGAAGTGGTCCTTTTCTGCCAACAAATGCTGCGTTTTTATGTGAGAAATCAGAAATGCCTACATTGTAATATTAGTGAATGCTGTTACCACTGTAACACATTTCACTACTGGAGTTAAGCTATTTTGTTATCTGCTGCCCTCCCAGGGATCCCCACAAGAATAAGATGCTGCATGGTTAGCCCAGTCAGAGAAATTTCAAACAAATAAATCCTAGAATATCTGGTGTGAGGTACAAAGCAAGGGTTACATTGTTGCATTAGTATTCACTGCTAGACTTTTCTGCGCGAGACTCAAAGCTAGAGATTACTACCGAACTAATGGTGCAAAGAATAAAACAATGGCTACAGCATAACATCAGGGCTTATTACCATGTTCGACTCCCCGTCCTGCTCCAACAGCATACGCCTCGTTTTCTGTGCCTGAGGTGTCCTCACTGCTGTCCTCTGGAAAGTTGACTCTGGAGAAGGATGGCTTCCCTCTCCCTTGCTTAGAAGGAGTGGTGCTATCAAAGAAAAAAAAAAAACAGTTTTGATCAGCTATAATGTATAAACCTCAGAGTGCTTGATTTTTCAGTACAGACTTCTAGCGTGCTTAACATTTCACTACAAATCTCTACACTGCTGTAGGTTTCAAGAAAAACTTCCAGCATGCTCTAGGTTTCAGTATAAACCACTAGCATGCTCCTGGTTTAGAAAGAAACTTCGATCGTGTCCTCGGTTTCAAAATAAATCCCTAATGTGCTTCTAGGTTTCAGTATAAATCTATAGCATGCTCGAGGTTTAGCATACATCTTTAACATGGTTTTAGGTTTCAGTATAAATCCTGACATGCTGTAGATTTCTGCAGAAACTTCCATTGTGCTCCAGGTTTCAGTACAAGTCCCTAACGTGCTTCTAGGTTTTAGTATAAATCCCTGATCTACTCTAGGTTTCAGCATAAATTCCTAACAGGCTCTAGGTTTCAGTATAAACCTCTAGCATGCTACAGGTTTTATCACAAGCCGCTAGCTTGCTCCTGGTTTTCAATATAAACCTCTAGTGTTCTCATTCAGTATAAACCCCTAGTATGCTTCTGCGTTTTAGAGTAAACCTCTATTGTCTTCATTCTAAATCTCAGTTTATAGAGAATACTGGATGGGCACCTATGCACCACCAGTGTGTTCTGCCATAGAGGGGTTCTGATTACCTCTGACCTCGAGGGCAAAGCTCAAGAGGTCCATGGTAATCAGAATCCTGAGGTGGCAGAACACACTGTTTGTGCATAAAGTTGCTCATCCTTTATTTTTTTATACAGTATATTATCATGTGAAATGTGTGCACAGTGGTTCTTTTCCTTTCAGAATGAAACTGACTTTTGCAGTCTCTAGAGGTTTCAGAATACTATTGTACCACAGGAAAGTACAATCACATTCCATGACCTTTAAACTGTGGTATCATGAGCCAAGCTGTGTGCATGCATGGCGCCGCAAGGGGGAGCTCGCGGCTCCAGCCCTCAACTGCCTCAGCACCTTTTTTAACGAGGAAACGCAGCACTACCTAACATTTATGCACTAAGCCAAGGGCATAAGATAGCCCGGGTGACCTGTGTAAGAAGGGTCAGCAAATGAGAAACACAATGACTTCACAGCCCAAACTAAGAACAAGGGGTGAAGACCAACCAACAGACTGAAAAAGCCCTGGGGGACGGTGGGCGGTGAAGATACTCCTAGAAGATCAAGAACTACAGTGAGTATGCAATTTTTACATCTTCCAGGAATCAATCTTCACCATTAATTCACATGAATGGGTTAGAGTACCAAGCTTAGACAAAAGTCCTCCAGGTCAGGGTGATGGGAGCCCAGGTTTGCTCAGGACAAAAGTCCACTGAGGACAGCCCTACAAAAGGAGGCAAGCTGTCAAGCATGGACATCCAGGGCATCATGCTTGACAAAGGTGTGCTCTGTGCTCCAAGTTACAGCTCTACAAATATCACTGATAGACACAGAGTGAATCTCTGCCAGGGACATGGCGACTGTTCTGGTGGAGTAGGCACATACCTGGCCTTCCAACATGACCCGCACCACAGCACAGCAGAGACGAAGCTAATTAACAATATAACCAGAAATACATTTGACTGTAACAGGCTGTCCCATCTGATTAGGATCAAAGGAGACAAAAAGCTGCTTAGAGTGCCTGAAGTCCTTAATTCTGCCAAGACAGAACTTCAGGGCTCTCCTGACCAGGGCCAGATTAAGGCAACCTGGGGCCCTAGGCCCAAGAGAAATCTAGAGCCCCCCTCACCGCAACCACGCCCCTTTACAATGACTGTGCCCCTTCAGTGTAACTGCACCCCTTGGCCATTGCATATCAGTTACTGAAACATGAAAAAAATTTCTGTCCCTAAAAAGTGGCATAAAATATAACTAACCTAACTAAAAAGGCTTCAAAATTAATTAAACTAAATATAAGTGAGGAAAAATAGCAGTAGTCTGAGTTTTGATCATTCAGAGAAAATAATTACTAATTGGCCTGGTAACAACTATTTTTTGGGTGTGAAGTGTCAGGATTTGCACTTCTTCAAATGCCCCTCTCCCAAACACACACATGTGCACTCGCAGTCTAGGTATTATCATTTTGTCTTGTCAGGTAGTAGGAACCAGGAAACCAGGATGTGAGAGTTTAGGGTTAGGGTAGGGACTCAGCTCAAGAAGAGGCTAGGTCGTGGGTGTTGTAGGAGTTAAGTCGGAGGTCTACTAGAGGAGTCATGAACTTTTGAAGTTATATTGCAAAGCAGGTCATTGTTGGAAGAAATCATTCCTGGGATCAAACATTTCTGTCATTGATAAGCAAGCCTGGATCAATAAATGGCAAGATTTACTGATGGGAATTTGGAAATTTGTTCATCTATTCAAGCTATATCAAGGTCAGAACTTCAATATAAGTGCGATGAAGGAATTTAAAAAAAAGAGTACAATTTTTTTACTGTACCATTGAAATGCATTGCAGATTTCTTAATTTTAGGAGCGAGATTAAATATAAAGCATACACACTGAAATGTACTGTTAGAGAAAGACTTGATTCTAAGTGGGGATTGTAAGCTGGAGTGGGAGACAAAGCAAAGGAAATGGGCCTGTTCACACCTTAAAGGTCAGCCTGACCAGGGCCCCCTGAAGCTATCAGCTGTACTTAAAGGAAAACTACACCCAAAACTTGAAAAGATATATGTTGTGCAGAGTGTTTTAATTTGTATGTGAAGTTCTAAGCAGGGAGGTGAGAGTCATGTCACAGTTCAGTCCCTGCCTTGCTTAGATTACTATGTGACTTAATCCTTTACAAAATAAAAAGGCTCAGGCAGAAGAAAGGAGAGTGTATACAGTAAATATATGTTGAGGATGGCTGGGGCCCCCTGGTAGGCAGGGGCCCTAGGCCTGTGCCTATGCCTTAATCCGGCCCTGCTCCTGACATCCAAAGAATGGAAAATGTGCTCCCCTTCATTCCGGAAGTTAGGAAAGCATGTAGGCAGCACAAGATGCTGATTTAAGTGAAACTCTGACACTACCTTGGGTAAGAACTTGAGGTTTGTGTTGAGGACCACTTTGTTTCTGTGGAACAGTATATGGAGGGTTCACCCAGATTGGAGCCGACATAACCCCCTTTACGAAAGAAAAGGTCCTTGAGGAGTTGTCTAAAATAAGGGTGGACAAGGCAATGGGCCCTGATGGAATATACCCAAGAGTTCTAAAAAGAACTTAGGGATGAACTTACCGCCCCACTTGCTGAACTGTTTAACAGTTCACTGGAACGGGATAGTACCACAGGACTGGAAAAGGGCCACAGTTTTGCCACTGCACAAGAGTGGTAGCAGGGAGGTAGCAGGAAACTACCGCTCAGTAAGTCCGACCTCAGTGGTGGGTAAAATAATGGAGACATTGCTTAAGGAAAGGGTAATGAACTACCTGAAAACAAGTGAGCAACTTGACCCAAAGCAGCATAGCTTCACATCAGGATACTCATGCAAAACAAATTTGATAGAATTCTTCCACTGGGTTGCAAGAGAAGTAGACCAGTGGGCAGCAGTGGACGTGGTGCATCTGGATTTTAGTAAAGCCTTTGATACAGTCCCACATAGAAAGCTATCCAACAAACTGGAGCAAGCTGGCATCAGTCACAAAGTAGTTAAATGGATCACAAGCTAGCTGTAAGGCAGGACACAGAGCGTTATGGCAAATGGCACCTTGTCCCAAGAGAGAAAGGTGTCAAGAAGCATGCCATAGGGGTCAGTACTAGGCCCCATCTTTTTTCAACATATTCATCAGCGACATCACTGAATAACTGAAAGGGAAAGTCTCCCTCTTGGCAGATGACACGAAGTTCTGCAACAGGGTGGACACACAGGAAGGGATCGCAGAAATGGAGGCAGATCTCAGGATGTTTGGGGAATGGTCCAGGAACTGGCAGTTGAGATTCAACGCCAAAAAATGTAAAGTCATGTATACTTGGGTAGAAGGAACCCATGCATGAAGTATGTCCTGGAGGAGCAGCTACTACAAAAAACAAAGCTGGAACGGGATCTTGGGGTCATAATCTCAAACGATTTAAAGGCAGGGAAGCAATGCAAAAAAAGTGGCACTAAAGGCAGGCAGCATCCTCTGATATATTGGCAGTGGTATTACCAGTAGGTAGCGTGATGTAATCCTCCCACTGTACAGGTCCCTGGTGAGACCTCACTGTGTGCAGTTCTGGAGAACTCATCTAAAAAAGGACACAGACCATCTGGAAACCGTGCAGAGATGTGCCATGAAAATGGTGCAGGGTCTACCACATGAAACGTATAAAGCTAGGCTCAGCCAGCTAAATTTATTCTCCCTTGACCAGAGAAGGAACAGAAGAGACATGATTGAGACATTTAAATTTGTTAAAGGGATCAACACAGTACAACCAGGAACCTCTTCTTGGAATACAGGGCTGCATGTACTAGAGGACACAACATGCGCCTGGTGGGAGGTAAATTCCAAGCAAATGTTTGTAGGTACTTTTTCACAGAGAGGGTGGTGGACCCTTAGAACAGCCTGCCACAATAGGTAGTGGCAGCCAAGACGGTCAGTGAATTCAAACAGGCATGGGATAGACAGTATATTTACCTTAGCAAGACAAGTTGATGTGGGGGGAGGGGCTGAAACCTGGGCAGACTAGATGGACCACACAGTCTCCTTCTGCCGGCAAATTCTTATATTCTTATCACAAATACACATTCATTGCTAGAGTGGTATAAATGAAGTCTTAGAATGTTCAGGGAGTATAACAAGAAAAAACAATAGCTGCTGAGGAGAGAGGTATCCAATATACTTAAAGACAATTAAATATTTAATTTAAGAAAAATGTTCAGGGCATATCGGAATATAGGATAGACACAAAAATGAAAATACTGTACTGGGCAGTTTATAAGTATAAAAACGGTTTCCCACCATCTTTAAAAATTAAGAGTTACTTTCTAGAAGAACAATAAAAATTTTAATGATTTTAATCAAGCTAAGGAACTATTTGGAAAAAAAGGATGATACCCATTAAATAGCACAGTCAAAACCTTCATGGTCAAAAAGAGTGCTGCACGGATTACACATTTGTGCGCGATCGAAAACTGTGCTAAAATAAAATAAACAAACTCCGAACCACGCAAGCTGTTTTGACCGAGCGGGTTTCGACGGCACGAGTGTTGCTGCACGAGCTTGATGGAATATGAAAAAAAGGCTGCTGACCCTTCACACTGGCACAGAAAGATTGAAGACACGACAGGAATGCTGATGCCACCAATACTGCCTGATGTCACAGGTTTGATCTGTGCTACTGTCCCTAGAGGGAGTGCATTTCATCCATTTGTTATAAATTCCCCTGTGACAACATGAAGCTCTAAACATCAACTCACATTTGTTTTTTGAATACCCCTAGCACTTTAATGACATTAATACATCTAGTCCTTCAGTATCAAGGGGGAAATGGCAGGTACCTGGTCCGATCTGAGGCTGCGCTGCTGCTTGTGCTGGTGCTGGACTCCGAGTCAGAGCTGCTCCGGGGAAGACTGCGATCATTTCTATACACAAGGAAACTCTTCTGTAATTGCTGATTTCCAGTGTCGAAGCCATTTGCAGGCAGACCTATGATGGAAAGAGACTGTTAATCACCAAGGGGAAATTCAAACTAAGCTATGGGGACAATGGGAACCCAAGAAATATAGGTTACTCACCTGTAACCATTGTTCTATTAGTAGTATGCAGTTCTCATTCACACTCTGGCAGTCTGCTGGAGACGGCAGAGTCACCAAAATGTCAAGATAAGCTTGCCCCACCACCCACAGTGACATACCCTGACTCCACCATATCTACATCAGGTCTACCACACTAGAAGCAGGGACCCATGCACCACTTGCCAGGGGAGGTCATGTGGGTTGTGTGGATGTGAACTGTATACCATTAACAGAACCATGGTTAATGGTGAGTAACTATATTTGTTGTGTTGTCGATACAGTTCACAATGCACATTCTGGCAGACCTCCAGAGGGGAGGGGGCAAGGCATGCACCCCTGTATGGAAAACAGAGACTGGAGGACTGAGGCTGCAAAAAGCAGCATCCAGATGACTCAGGATGCTGATGCAGTAGTGCAAGATAAACGTGTGCTTTAGGCCATGTTACAGCCCTGCATGCTCCTCAATGGGGATATCTGTAGAAGCAGCCCCAGAGGCAGCAGTATGTCTGGCTGAATGAGCTCTCAGCCCCTTAGGCAACTCTCTCTAACAGTCAACCTACAGCAGAGGTTGATGCAAGATGTGATCCTCCTGTCATCAGACAGCTTTGCTCCTGCTCTGGCAGGTGCAGCTTCAGTGTATTTGACAAACAGATGGCAAGCCTTGCCACGAACGTCCATCGTTCGCTCCTTATAACAGGACAGCACTCAACGCAGGTCCAGGTGTGAAGCATGTAATTGGTGTCCAAGGTTAGGGTTGTTAAACCGGGTAGTTAATCATCTGGTTAAGCTGGAAACTCCAACATGACTTTTGGGAGGAATTTCACATGGGGGCGAAGGACAACCTTGTCCTGGTGGAAGACCAGACAGGCGACTAACGAGAGTGCCTGGATCTCACTCACCCTTCTATCTGACTTTATGGCCATTAAGAAAAACAGGTTACTCACCTGTAACAGTAGTTCTAGGAGTGGTAAATATTGTTCATCCACACTTGTTGGCATGTCCCTTTCCCCTTTAAATCTTGCTGGAAGGTCTTCAAACTGGCTCCTCCCACTCACCCGAGTGGTATAACCCTCGGCTCTGCCCCATGATGCCAGAGCTTAGTCCGCTGGAAGCCAGGTTGTGCGTTGCAGCTGGGGAGGTCGGGTGGATTAGTGTGGATGAACAATATATACCACTCCTAGAACTACTGTTACAGGTGAGTAACCTGTTTGGATATGTTGTTCTTATCCACACTTGTTGGCAGACTTCTAGCAGTTCTCCCAGAGAAGGGAGGCAATGTGCACACACCCTACTTTGGTAACAGAGACTGGAGAACTGAGGCCCCAAAACCAGCATCCCGGCATGACTCAAGGTCGATGTGATAATGGGTGATGAAGGTGTTTGCTGTCTTCCAGGTAGCAGCCCAGCAGATTTCCTGGATAGGAATGTCCCTGGAAGCAGCTACAGATGCAGCGGTACGGCAGGTGGAATGAGCTCTTATCCCTCTGGTAGGCTCCTTGCCCATCAGCCTATAGCAGAGATTAATGCATGATGTCATCCATCTGCCAATCGTCCGCTTTGCTGCAGGCCAGCCAGGTGCGGCTTCAGCGTGGGTGACAAACAGCTGGCAAACATCTCCCCGAATGTCCGCAGTCCTCTCCTTATAGTAGGAGAGAGCATGTCTCAGGTCCAGAGTATGGAGCCTGTACTCTGTATCTGAGGTGTAGTTCGGGTAGAACGAAAAAATTACTCACCTTAGTAATTATGTTTCTTCTATTGGAGTCTTCCTGTATTCTGACAAGTGCAGTTAGCCCCAGCCTTTAAACTGCCCCGGAGAACAAAGGGTTAACCTTCCTATGCAGAGCATAGAATGCTGAGCTTGAGCTCGGTTGATGTCTCTGTCTGTTTCCCTTTGAATGCTAACCGTCTGATTCTTATGAGCAACACTCTAATAGTGTTCTATGTGGAAATTGTAAAACAACATTTTTAATAGCCAACTGGCAACAAAAAGTTTTGGACTACCAAAAGAAGACAAGTCAGGAAACCCAAAACTCAAAATCCAAACCAAAGAGGAATATGACAAAATAAACACCCACACAAGAAGAGGGTGTAAAAAGAGCACCCCTGAGGTGCAACACTGCACCTGCCCACCCACTTCCCAAAACCAAGTTCTGAGAGGGGAGACAGGGAAGGAGGTCAGAATACAGCAAGACTCCAACAGAAGAAAAATAATTACTAAGGTGAGTAATGTTTTCTTCAAACAACTTGAAGTCTTGCTGTATTCTGACAAGTGCAGACTACCAAGCAGTACCTCCATGGAGGAGGAACAGAACCTACTTTGGGAATAGGCTCTGGCAGTACTTACAAAATAAACTGAGCATCACTCCTAGCCTGGATATCCAGAGAGTAATGCTTGGTAAAGGTATGGACTGTTTTCCAGGTGGCTGCTTGACAAATTTCTAAGAGAGGATATCCCTGGCAGCAGCCAGGGAAGCAGCTGTACCTCTTGTGGAATGAGCCCTCAGGCCTGAGGGTGGAGTTTTTCCCAGTTTTTCATAGCAGAATTGTATACAAGACACAATCCACCTGGCAACAGATCTCTTGGTGGCAGGTTTGCCCTTTCCCACTTCTCCATAAGTGAGGAACAACTGGAGGGAGTCAAACCTGTGACCCTTGGTACGCTCTATGTAGTAACTAAGGGCTCTTTTAACATCTAAACTGTGTAGCCTCCTCTCTCCTGAGAAAGAATGATCAGCGAAGAAGACAGGAAGAGACAGACTGGTTTAAATGGAAGTCTGAAACCACTTTGGGCAAGAACCTTCTATTGGTTCTAAGGATCACTTTATCCCTGTGAAATGAGATAAAATCAGATTCCACTGACAGGGCTTGCAATTCACTGATACACCTGGCAGAGGTAATGGCTACCAAGAACACAGTTTTCCAAGTCAAGTACTTAAGCTCTGCTGAAGACATAGGCTCAAAAGGGGGTTGCATAGGTTGAGCAATGCAAACATTCAAATCCCAGGCAGGGGCAGGGTCTCTAAAAGGAGGACTGGTGTGAAGCAATCCTTTAAAACATTTACAGAACACAGGATGAGAAGATAGTGAGGAAGACTTCCTCATAGACAGAAACGCAGAAACAGCTGACAAGTGTACCCTAAGAGTAGCTGGTCTGAGTCCTAGGCCATTAAGATGGACCATGTAATCCAGAACTGTAGGCAATCCATCAGTATCTGGAGAAATATGCTTCTTAGAACACCAAATGCTGAATCTCTTCCATTTGGAATTACAAGTATTTCTGGTGGAGGGCTTTCGAGAAGCTTTGAGAATATCCAGAACCCCTTTGGAAAGATGCAAATCTGCAAACTCTAACTCTTCAAGAGCCATGCCTTGAGATTGAGAGACTGAAGATTGGGGTACCAAATCATCCCCTGAGAGGATGTTAACAGGTTGTAATTCCTGGGAAGAGACAGGGGAAGATGGACTGCTAGGGACAGCAACAGGGGGTACCAGGGCTGTCTGGTCCAGTCTGGAGCAATCAGAATCACTTTGCAAAGTTGAGACCTTATTTTGACTAAAACTTTGAACAGGAGTGGGAAGGGAAGGAAGGCATACAGAAACTTCCCTTTCCAAATCAGAATCAGGGCGTCCAGGAGGACTGAGCCCAAGACTGGAGGTCTGCAACAAAAGAGAGGGAGTTGGTGATTGTCCAGGGCTGCAAAGAGATCTATCTCTGGAGTGCCCCACCTTGAAAAAATCACTTTCAACACCTGAGGGTCCAGGGACCATTCATGATGGCCCTGAGAGATCCTGCTCAGTGCATCTGCTCACACATTGTCCTTCCCTGGAAGGTGAACTGCTACCAGAGAGGTTTGCAGGGAATAAGCCAGGGACCACAATTTCATGGCTTCCGTGCACAAGGCCATGGACAGAGTACCTCCCTGCTTGTTGATGCACCACATGGTGGTGGTGTTGTCTGTTCTGACCTGAACCACCTTGTTCTGTACTGACTGAGAGAAAGCTTTCAGGGCCAGAAAAACTGCCCTGAGCTCTAGAAGATTGATATGGAGAAGGGATTCTTGGGGGGGACCACAGGCCCTGGGCAGTGAGGGCCCCCAGATGGGCTCCCCAGCCCAGAAGAGAAGCGTCCGAGTTAAGGACCACTGAACAAGGCTGAGTGGCAAAAGGAACACCTCGTCTTAAATTGTCCTGATCCTGCCAATACTGGAGGGCTTGGATCAAGGTCAGAGTCACTGGGATCAGTTTGGTAAGGGAATCCTTCCTCCGAGACCAAAAGGCTCTCAGATGGAACTGAATATCCCCCCATCTGGAATCTTGCCCCTTGGACCACTGCTGTTGAAGCTGCCATGTGGCCCAAGAGCTGGAGGAAATGCCTTGCTGGTTGAGATACCCGAAGGCTGAAGGAAGAAGCTAGTTCCACAAGAACCCTTGCCTTTTCTAGAGGAAGAAAGGCTCTTGCTCCGAGTGTGTCCAGTTCTGCCCCTATAAAGGTAAGAAGCTGGACTGGTTAGAGAACTGACTTGGGAAGGTTGAGAAGAAATCCTAGAGAAGTGAGCATTTGCTGGGTCACATGCAGGTGAGACTAGACTTGGTTTGGAGACTGGCCCACTATTAGCCAATCGTCCAGATATGGAAAAATGGAAATCTTTTGCCTTCTTAGGAAGGCAACTACTACTGCCAGGCACTTTGTGAAAACCCTTGGGGCTGAGGTTAGGACAAAGGGCATTGCTCTGAACTGATAGTGGCCTGAGGGCAACTCGAACCTGAGGCAATTTCTGTGGGAGCACCTGATGGGAATGTGAAAGTAGGCATCTTTGAGGTCCAGGGAGGCTAACCAGTCCCCTGGCCTTAGAGAGGGAAGGATTATTCCCAGAGTTACCATCTTGAACTTTGGTTTTAAAAGATGTTTGTTTAGATATCTTAGCTCTAGGATGGGTCGCCACTCCCCTGTGTTTTTTGGGGTCAGGAAGTACCTGGAGTACAGCCCTTTTGACCCAGTGTAGGGTAGGTACTCTCTCTCTATGGCTCTTAAGGCTAGAAGAGAAGAAACCTCTGCCTCTACGGCAAGGGTTTCCGAGAGATTTGCAGGTGGAAAAAGATCTGGTTCTCATCTTTGGAAATTTTCTGAAGCTGAGAATCAGTCCCTGGCTTACTACTTCCAGGACCCACTTGTCTGATGTAATCCAGACATCCAGTCCTGGACAAAGTAAGCCAGCCTGCCCCCTACTGGAATAGGAGAGTCGACCCGGGCAGGCCCAGCAGGGTGTCTGCTTGGCAGGGGCTTTAGGCTGAGGAGTGGATGCAGCCCTGCTCATCCCCCTTCTGCCTCTCCCTCTGAAGAACCCCCTCTGTGAAAAGGAAGAGGAGGCCTGTGCTTGGTAAAAAGGCCTTTTCAAAGGCCTGCCCCTACCCCTAGACTGCTGCCTTTGAGGAGTTGCCTGCCTCTCCTTGGCCTGAGCACTCCTGTAGGTGGTCCTATACTCATCCATTTTCTTCATGTAATTCTCTGTCAGCTCCCCAAACAGAGAGTTA
The DNA here is from genome assembly GCA_016271365.2 of Neoceratodus forsteri. Lineage (NCBI taxonomy): Eukaryota > Metazoa > Chordata > Ceratodontiformes > Ceratodontidae > Neoceratodus > Neoceratodus forsteri. The sequence goes on along the minus strand of CM028129.1, from coordinate 1,008,613,403 downwards.
CCCACTAGAGGAAAATCCATGGCCTTAGCCTGGGTATCCTGCGAAAGGCTAGTACATCTGAGCCAAGCCATTCTTCGAAGAGCCACAGATGTAGCCATGACTCTTGATGACACATCATTAGAGGCCACAGCAGCATGAAACTGAACTTTAGATGCCTCAATCCCATCTGCAGCCACCGCCTCCAGCTCCTTGGCTAGCTGGGGGAGGCCTGTTTAGCCAGTGTCAGTATAGTGTCCCACCTGGACTTCTGGTACCTAGCTGTATAGGCCATATAATTCACCTGTTTGAGTCCCAGGGAAGATGCCATGTACAGCTTTTTTGCCATGGCATCAACCTTCCTAGAGTCTTTGTCGTGAAGCTAAGGGAATGCTTGCCTTATCACAAGCAGCAGCCTGCACAACCCCAACATGGCTGCATTGGTGGTATAGAAACTCCGTTTCTGAGCCTCTTGTCCATTCTTCTGTCCACAGGAGGTATAGAATTGGGACACTTCAGAATTTTTGTGTCTGTTTCCCAAAAGATTGGTGGAGGGGAATAGACAGTCTCCTGGACTCCGGGATGTCCATCATTTCTACATAATTAGGCTCCTCCTGATCCTGCATTGACTCTTCCATAGGAAGCTGGAGGGCCTCAGCCACCTTTCTGTAGAACATAAAGTTGGAAGGGGACTCAGAAAGCCTAGGAGGGGATACACCTGAAGGTCTGTCTGGGGAGATGTCTGGTTCCACAGGCACATCTAGACTTTCACCATCACCATCATCATCTTCAAACTTTGGTTCATAAAATTCTTCCAAAGTATAATCATGAACCGGGGGAGCCGACTGAACCGAGCCCCTGCCAAAAGGTGCTGGATCGGTCGGAACCGTGCGAAGCGATTCCACAATCTGAATTGCTCTGGCTATTTCTTTGGCAGTCGGAACATGGACTTCTGGATCCGAACTGGATGATTTTTCTTTGCGCTTTCTGTTAGTCTGAACCGACCCCTCGGGATCGGCTCTCCTTTTGGCCGAAGAAGTATTGCCCTGGTCAGAGGGTACTCCTTCTGGTTCGGTCGGAACTGAACCGGGCTGGCCATCCAGGTCAGAGGACTTCTCGGCCTCCTTTCCCTCAGTCTACCTAATCTCTTTTCCAGGGTAGATTTGGGAAAAGTTTTGCAAATTTGGCAGTCTGAATCGAGGTGGTCAAACCCCAGACAATAAACACAGGTGGTGTGGGGGATCGGTCTTCGCAAAGACCTCCCCACACTCTCTGCAGTGTTGAAACCCAGTGGGCCCGTTCTTTTTCTTGGGTTTCTCAGACATGGCCAACCTAACCAAACTTACCCTTTTTTTGGCAACCACCAGGCAAGACTCTCTTATCGGTTCCTAACCGTGTCACGGGTCTTGGAAAAAACAGTTTCAAAACACGTCTCTTTTTAGAACCGATAAGAGCCGGTAACCACACACTAAAGTTACACAAGAATTAAACAAACGATCAGTTCAGCAGAACCGATCCACACTTTTTACAAGTTCCACACAGAAACACAGTACAAAACCTATCTAGTAGTCATGGTACCACAGACAGAGACTGAACCGACTATACGGGAAACTTTTTTGGTTAGAAACCGATGAAAAAACGACACTTAAACAGACTTTCGAACCGAGCTGCAGGAGAACTCTCCGGAGCAACTGTTTAATGAGGCGGAGTAAAGAATCTGACAGTTAGCGTTCAAAGGGAAACAGACAGAGACATCAATTGAGCTCAAGCTCAGCATTCTATGCTCTACGTAGAAAGGTTAACCCTTTGTTCTCCGGGGCAGTTTAAAGGCTGGGGCTAACTGCACTTGTCAGACTACAGCAAGACTTCAAGTTGTTTGAAACAGGCAACACTGGATTAAAGGTGAAACTCTGACACCACCTTCGGGAGGAATTTCGGGTGGGGACGCAGGACAACCTTGTCCTGTGGAAGACCAGATAAGGAGACTCCACCGAAAGTGCCTGGAGTTCCCCAGTCCTTCTGGCGGACGTGATAGCTATCAGGAAGGCAGTCTTCCACGACAAGTGTGACATCTCACACTTGTGCATTGGTTCGAATGGCCTGCCCGTGAGCTTTGCCAAAACCAGCAGTAAATCCCACGGAGGTGGAGGTTCACGCACCGGAGGGGATATGTGATCCAGGCCTTTGAAAAAGCACCAGACCACCTTCTCCTGTGTCACCATCTGTTGACCGGCCCGCGCCCGGTAAGCAGAAATGGCTGTCAGGTTCACCTTAAGGGTCGAAGACCCCCTTTGGACAGAGACCAAAGGTAGTTTAAAATGCTCGTGACAGGACAGAGAGTCCAGGCTCTTGCCCTGGCAACAAATGGAAAACCTTTTCCATCTGAAGGCATAGCACTTTCTGGTCCACTCCTTTCTGGATGCTTCCACTACTGTGAGTACATCGTCAGAGAGACCCAAAGCCTGGAACTCTAGCCACTCCGGTACCAGGCTGTCAGGTGCAGGGACCGAAGGTCTGGATGGAATACCAGTCCCCTGATTGACTGATATCAGGTCCGGGTGTGCTGGAAGATGCCTCGGGAAGCCTGTTGTTGAGGTTGAGGAGATCTGGATACCAGAACTGGCAGGGCCAGTCTGAGGCTACCAGGATCACCTGCACCTTGTCCCTCTTCACCTTGAGAAGCACCCTGTGGATCAAGGGAAATGGAGGGAAGGCGTAGAAGAAGCCTGGAGTCCATGGCCTCGAGAAGGAATCCCCCTGCAGCGATCCCAGCTGAGGGGAGCAGGCATGAAACAGCCTCAGCTTGGTGTTCTCCCTGGAAGCAAACAGGTCAACCATCGGTTTGCCCCAGTGGGAGAACAGGCTGTAAGCCACCTCTGAATGTAGAGACCACTCATGGGATGTCTCGACTATGCGGCTGAGAGGACCTGCCAGATGATTTGAGGCTCCTGCCACATGAATGGCTAGGAGATCCACCTCCACTCGGCTCACAAGTGTCCAGATGTGGAGCGCTTCCCTGCACAACAGCCGGGAGTGCGTGCCACCCTGCCTGTTGAGGTAGTACATGATCGTGGTATTGTCTGCCTGGACTTAAACCACTTGACTCCGAAGCTGCTGAGCGAATGCTGACAATGCCAGTCTGACCGCTCTAAGCTCCAACAGGTTGATATGGTATCGAGATTCCTTTGGGGTCCAGAACCCATGGGCCCTGTTCCCCATGTGGGCTCCCCAGCCCGTGAGAGATGCATCGGTTGTGAGGACGACCGTTGGATCGGGGCGGACAAACGGGATCCCTTCCTGCAACCGGTCTAGGATGATCCACCACTGGAGAGCGTCCCATATCTTCTGGGTCACAGTGATTAGGTGGTTGAAATGACCTAGGCGCTGAGTCCACTGGGCGGCCAGCTCCCACTGAAGGGGGCGCATATGCCACCAGGCCCAACAGACCACGGTGGTGCAAGCCGCCATGTAGCCCAGAAGGCACAGAAAGTCCCTAGCAGGGCGCAAGCGCTCAACCAGAAATGGCTGGGCAAAGGAGGAGAGAACCTCCGCCCTGTCTGCCGGGAGCCGAGCTCTGGCTCTGCAAGAGTCGAGCTCTGCCCTGATGAAGCATATCACCTGAGAAGGCACAAGCTCCGACTTGGCCTCGTTGATCAGGAGGCCATGTTGAGAGCAGGTCTGGAGGGCCAGGTCCCTGGATCTCTCTACCTCTTGCTGGGTGGAACCTGCCAAGAGCCAATCGTTAAGGTAGGGGTACACTCTGACCCCTCGACTCCTGAGATGGGCTGCCACCACTGCAATGTGTTTGCTGAAGACCCTTGGGGCCGATGACAGGCCGAATGGCATGTCTTGGAACTCAAATAGGGTTCCTTCTGCTTTGAAGCGGAGGAACCGCTGGTGTGATGGATGGATTGGGACATGAAAGAATGCGATCTGGAGATCCAGTGAGCAGAATCACATGTTCTGCGCCAGGGATGGTATGATCTGGGACAGGGTTACCATCCTGAAGGTGCGTGGCCTGAGATACTGATACAGGTCGTGCAGATCTAGAAACTTCGGGACCCGGAAGTACCTGGAAATTAACCCTGAGTTGACTGGAGGATCTGCCACTCGAACCGCTGCCTCCTTGATGAGGAGCTGGGCTATGTCATCTCTCAGAGCCAACAGAGTGTGGACTGATTCTCTCTCCTCCTGTGGGGCATGAGCTTGGCTGGGAGGGTACTGCTCTAATTCCAGAGGCAGACCCTGGCTGACCACTTCTAAGACCCACCTGTCCGTGGTAACAGCTGACCAGGCGGAAAGAAAGTGGTGGAGCCGACTCCCCACAGGAGGACCCAGAGCCGACGTGACGGAGATAGGGGTGGCAACCCCTATCATGTCACTTGGCAGGCTTGGAGGAAGAGGGCCCACGGCCTGAACCCTGACCTCCCTGTCTGCGGGCCTGTCGAGGCCCGGACTTGGGCCATGGGTGTCAAGCCTGTGTCTGCTGTTGCTGCCCGCCGTGAAAGGAGGGCTGCTATGACACAGGAACAGGGTGCTGAAAAGGCTTTTTCTATTTTTTCTGCTTCTTGGCGCCAGGGGCGCTTTGAGCAGAAGTTGCTGAGTCCAAGGTGGCACTGGACTGCTCAATTCGCTAAAGGTGACCATCCACACCTGGGTCGAAGAGATCGGTACCCAGGAGAGGAACATCAGTGAGTCTGTGCTGGGTGTTCGCCGTAAAGGTGGAAAGCCTCAGCCAAGCCCTGTGGCATGAGGCAACTGCGGCTGCCACCGAACAGGTGCAAGAGTTCCCAAGGTCCAAAGCCGTCTGAAGCTGCTGCTCGGCAATGGCACGGCCCTGGTCCCGGACCTGCTTGACCATAGTCTGAAGGTCCATGGGGAGGTGTGGGAAAACTTCATCTAAGGAGCCCAACAGGGCATGAGAAAAGTGCGCCATTATGACGGCCAAGCTCACCTGACGGAGGCCTAAAGAGGAGGAGGCTGCATAGACCTTCCTGGCCGTGTGGTCCACTTTTTTGGACTCCTTGTCAGGAGGTCTATCTGTGTCAGCAGAGCTGCCTGTGCGTCTGAACACTGAGGCAGTCATCAACCCCTTGGCCGAGTGGTGTTCGGTGAACCCCGAGAGGGACCCAATGGGCACCGCATACTTGCAGGCCATCCGGACAGACAGTGCTGGGCAGGAGGCAGGATGCTGCCAGAGCTCCAAGGCCAGGCCAACAATGGCTTTGGCCACAGGAAAGGCTTCCGTGTGTGTATCCCCTCTTTTAAGAATATCTGTAAGAGGGTACGCTGCCTTTTTCTGGACAGGCTCCAGGGGCATCGCCATGGATTCGGAGATAAGGCGGAAAAATCCCTTGAAAAGACGAAGGGTCCTCCTCCGTCGACAGACTACCAACAGACTCATCGTCCCGCGGGTGAAAGTGTTTAAGTCAGTGTTTTCCGTATCTGAAGAATCCGGACAGATCGGTCGACCAAGGTCCCCTTCAACACATCTGGGGTGATCAGGTTTAAGGGTGACAGACAACCTATGTTGGAGTCCCGGAACTGTCTGAGAATCCTTCGTAGGACCCCCTCCTGAAGGCTATTTAGGTGGCAGCTCCACCACAGTCAGCGGAGAGACCGATTTTGGCTGAACCGGAGCTGGTTTGGCCGGCTCTGCGGGTAGGGGAACCGATATGACCGGTTCCAAAGGAGTAGGGTTCAGTCTAGGAGGCGAAAGCCAAGTAATGGCCAGAGTAGAAACCGTGGCCGGCTTCTGTCCAGACAGAATCAGCTGCTGCCACATCAAATCCTTGTAGCGCTGACTAGTTTCCGCTGAAGCCTCCCCTCATCTGAGGAGGACAAGGATGACCGATGGGTGTCGCGTCTTTTTACAGTGCTTATGTGCCTTCCTCGGCCTGTCGGTCAAGGGGGCCATAGATGTCTACCTCGATCAGACTGGCCGATTCGGTCGCTCAGGAGACACTGGGGGAGCCGGTGATTTATGCAGATCAGGGACTGGATCCTCGTTGGGATTCCCAGCTGGCTGGGTCTCATCAGGAAGAGGCAGGACCAGAGTCCTTGTCAAAGAGTCGTCGGCCTCATCGGGTGACAATGGGTCAATGGGATGGAGACCGATCTCAACTTCGTCGATCGAGACCTCGGTCGACTGGCCAGACGGCAGGGCCGATAAGCCAGCAGCCAAGGAAGCAATTTTGACTGAAGTCGATACTGCCGGCTCCTGGGACCAAGATCACTCACAATCCCAAGAGAGTCTTCGCCGAGATGAAGATGATTTCGGATCCTTTTCCCTTTTATGGGACCGAGAGGAATGTGAGCCCGCAGGTCCCTCGCCTTTAGTGGGGAGGAATTGATACAGCTCTCACAAGCAACCCGAAAACTTGAAGCCCAGGTTGAGGGGAACAAAAAACGACGAAGAAGAGGATTCTACGGCCCGTGCCACTTCTTCGAAGGCCTGCATGTGTTCCAGCTGCTCGGCGGACCCCACAGCCACCGAGACCGCCCAATGGGCCTCTCTGGATTTCACCGGTGGATTCCGTTTCTCTGGCCTGCCCAACTTAATGCATGCCAGATGATCATCGAGGACGTTCGGGTGGAACGCGAGACATCTTGCAAGTCTGGGAGTCATGGTCGACGCCACGCAGTAGATGCACGCGGTGGTATGGATTGGTGCTATGATATTTTTTTACCGCACGGCATCAAAGAAATCCAGGGAAGATTTATCTTCCATCATCAATAACAAAGAGCACAGTTACTAGCTCGAACAAGCCTAATTTTCAGAATAACCGAAGGGTTAGAAGCCAAGGCCTACAAAAAGCAATCGCAAAGAGGTGACAACCTGAGTCTTCCAGCTGAAAGGAAGATCTGGCGTTATGGCGCGTAGCCGGGGGGCATACCACCTGGAAGGGTAGGAATGAGCCAGCTTGAAGATCTTCCATCAATATTTAAAAGAGAAAGGGACATGTCAACAAGTGTGGATAAGAAAGTACAGTTATGTAGGAACTTACCGTTTACAGCAGATCTTCGAGAGAGGTTCCTTCAGTAGGTCATCACATACAGGACTGGTGCCACCTGGCATCGGGCCGCATGGCAGACGTTTCTAGCAATACCTGATGGGGGCCCACCCACCTGATGTCACGTGACTGACGTCAGTGTGACTGTATATAGTGGGCGGTCCCCACGCCCGCCCTCCAGTTCTCCCTCTGGAGCCAGGAAGAGGCCTGACAGCAGGAGTTAACAGGATTTGGAGTCCCTGTAAAAACAGAAAATGAGGGAAAGGGAGGAGGGAGGGAGGAGGGAAAATATGACCTACTGAAGGAACCTCTCTCTAAGATCTACTCTTATGGTAAGTTCCTACGTAACTGTACTATCTTACTTCGAGAGGGTTCCTTCAGCAGGTCATCACATATGGGACAGAGTCCTAAGCAGTCCCTCCAAGGAGAGAGAGAGAGAAACCAAAGAGGAGGAAAACTAACTCAGACGGAAAAAACTGAAATCCAGAATGGACCCAACCTAGGAGAGAAGGCCCTGAAGGACGGCTAGGAGAAAGCCAGCCCTCCGCCTAGAAGCAATGTCCAGACTGTAATGCTTGGTAAACGTATGGACAGAACTCCAAGTAGCGGCAGCACAAATGTCGGCTGCGGAAACATTCCGTAGGAAGGCCTCGGAGGCAGCCATGCCCCTAGTAGAATGACCTCTGATAGAAGCCGGCAGAGGCTTTTCGTACTTCTGGTAACAGAATCTAATGCAGTTGCCTAGCCACCTGAACAGGCCCTGCTTAGAAACCGGTTTGCTCCTCGGTCTCGGGGCAAAGGAAACAAACAACTGGTTGCAAGAGCGGAACTCTTTGGTCTAGTGGGTGTAACACCGGAGAATCCGATGGGCGTTCATTGTGTGAAGGAGTGCCTCACCTCTGTTAGAGGGGGATGGATAATACACTGGAAGCTCTACCGATTGATCCAGTGTGGCTTCTGACACCACCTTGGGAAGAAACTTTGGGTGCGTTCTAAGGACTGCCCTGTCTCTATGGAAAATCAGATAGGGCTCCTTGAAGACTAGAGCGTGAAGCTCCAAAATCCTTTGGGCTGACATGATAGCCACCAGAAAAAGCGCCTTCCAAGACAGGAAGCGCAAATCACAGCTCATAGCCAGCTCAAAAGGAGGAAGGGTGAGCTTTTCCAGGACGATGTTCAAGTCCCAAGGCGGAGTTGGACTGCAGATGGGGTGTTTCAGGTGGAGAATCCCTTTCAGAAAGGTTTTTGAGACCTCCAACTGAGCCACAGGTTTACCATCCACTAGCTTGTGGTACTCCGAGATAGCTGAGATATGGACCTTCAGAGAACAGCAGGACAGACCGGAGTCTGATAAGTGAAGGAGGTATTCCATGACCTGTAGGGACGAGCAAGAGAAGGGGTTCCAACCCCTAGCGGTCGCCCAAATGGAGAACCGCTTCCACTTCATAGCATAAGTGGAATGGGTAGAGGGCTTTCTAGCCTCAATGAGGACTTGAGCAACCCTGGAGGAAACCCTGAAGCAAGAGATTGCTATGTCTGCAGGAGCCACGCATGGAGGTGCAGGGTCCTGAGCCCCCGGTGCAACAGTTGACAGTGATCCTGAGTCAGGAGGTCGTAAGTCACTGGAAGTGGAACCGGTGATTCCCTTGAAAGCTGCTGCAGCAGCGGGAACCAGATTTGTCTTGACCAGACAGGAGCAATGAGAATCATCCTTGCCTTCTCTGCTTGAAGCTTGAGAAGAACCCTCTGCAGAATGGGAAACTGAGGGAATGTGTACACAAATTTCCCTGTCCAGGATAGAGACAATGCGTCATTCCAGGAAGCACCGTGCCCTGGAGCGAGCGAGCAAAACCTGGGAAGCTTTGCATTAGATTCGTAGGTGAAGAGGTCGATTTCCGGGTGCCCCCAATGTTGGAAGATGGATTCCGCCACTTCCTGAAGCAGTTCTCAACCGTGAGCTAGGGTCCAAGATCTGCTGAGACTGTCCACCAGGACGTTTAAGATGCCCGGAACGTGCACGGCCTTGAGGACCAGATGGTGCTGGACTGCCCAGTTCCACACCCACGTCGCCTCCCTACACAGGGGGTACGACTGGGTTCCTCGTTTGCTGATATACCAAACTACTGACATGTTGTCCGTTTGGATTAACAGTGATCCCTTTGGAAGTAGGGCCTGAAATGCCTGTAAGTGTACAAGATCGCCCTCAGCTCCAGAACACTGATGTGCAAATGAGTCTCAACGCCAGACAACAATCCCTGGGCTTGGTGCTCCCCGAGATAAGCTCCCCACCCCATATTCGAGGCATCCGTGGTGAGGGTAGCCAGTGGTACAGTGTTCCGAAAGGCAAGTCCCACAGAAAGACTGCAAGACTCTCTCCACCACTGCAATTCTCTCTGAACCGCAGAGGAAACCAGAACCGGATGGTCCAGGTCATCCAGGAGCTGATCCCACTGCACTCGCAATGACCACTGAGAGACCCTCGTGTGAAGACTTGCTAGGGGAGCAGTTGTGATGGCAGCCGCCATCAAGTCCAGAAGGCGTAGGACCTCCCAAGCTGGGATGGTTCTGCAAGAAGCCACTTTGGAGGCCTGGCAGATAAGGGTCTCCACCCTGTCTGGAGGCAGAAAGGCTCTGCACTGGACCGTATCCAGGACTGCCCCAATGAACTGAAGTTTCTGGGCAGGGATAAGGGATGAATTAGGAACACTGACTGTAATCCCCAGTCTGTTGAAAAGGTCCTGGGTAAAGGTAAGAGCCTCCACCAGAGCATCCCGGGCTGAAGCTGAAATCAGCCAATCATCCAGGTAAGGGAAAATCGCAACACCCCTGTGGCATAAGCACGCTGCGACCACTGCCAGGCACTTGGTAAAAACCTGTGGTGCCGAAGACAGACCAAAAGGGAGCACTCGGAACTGGAAGTGATCCCCTTGGAAGCGAAAATGCAGGAATCGGCGGTGGCCGGGGAAGATGGGCATGTGCAGGTAGGCAAGCCACTGAGTCGACAGAATCATAGGTGGCACGCAAGGCATGCCTACAAGAAACTTTGGAGAGGCGGAGATCCTTGGCAAGTTCCTCCTTCAAAGGCAAGGGGTCCATGGACTGAACTCGGCTTCGAGCCTGGCCAAGGTAGCCTTCTGGTGGGACACCATGTGGGCCACGTAATTGAGGGACCGAAGGGTGCATGTGGCAGACGAGTATATCTTCTTTCCAAACTGGTCCATCTGCCTCGACTCTGTCAGAAGGAGAGGTGCTTATGTGCTTTGGAGCTGAGGAGTGATCATGAGCCGCAGAGATGACCACGGAGTCAGCCTTGGGATGAACCTTCAAGAATGGGGCATCCTTTGGCACCCGGTAAAACCTGTCTGCACATTTGGGGAAAACGGGAGGGTATGAGGCATCTGTCAGATGGCAGTGGTGAGGTGCCATCCAAGGAGGAATGGGGACCAGAGACACAGACTAAGTCAAGATGCTCCGCCATTCTCTGTCTCATGGGGTCCTGTTCCTCAGACTCCCAGTCGAAGTACTCCTTCATGGACCTCAACAAATCTGAAAAGGCAGTGTCCTCTGGTGAGGACTTCGGGGACTCCTTGCCTTTTGTGTCCTTGGGGTCCTCTGGAACCTCCTCAGAAGAATCGTCTGCCCCCTCTGAACTATCGTCATCTAGCTCCTCGACAGGACGACTTCTGGTATCCAGGAGGGAAATGTCCTGCCAAGTCTTCCCCAAGATATGGATGGTGGTAATGAAAGAGTTGCTCGGGGAAGGAGACCTGGGAGACCGCAGTTGTGGGAGCCTAGTCTCCAGGTCCGAGACCAACTCCGACCATGCCCCCTGCCACCAAGACTGGATCAAAGCCTTGAAATCCGTGGTGAGCGGAGGAGGAGGAGGGGGTGGTGGTGGTGGAGTAGGCAGAGGCTGAGGGGGAGGAGAAGGAACAGGAACCGGCAGAGGATGATAACCCTGGAATCCCTGAAAGTGCAAGTAGGGATTGGATCCAGGGCAGAACTGCCCAAAATTACTTCAGTATGGAATGGGGCCCTCCCGGGTAGTAGCCCCAGGATACCCTTGTGGGTAATGTGGGACAGTTCCGGTCTGGTACAGATCCCGCCATCAGATCTGCGCTGAGGTACCCATGTCGGACCAGCCATTGTGTAAATAGGCAAAGGGTCCGGCATCGGGAAAGCCCATGTCAGAGGAACCGACGTCTGAACTGGCACCACCCGATCCGGTGCCGGAAGGGGGTCTGGCGTCTGATCCGGATGAAGAGGCCCTGGTGGCGGGACCTGATCCAGCGTCGGGGCCAGAGGCAAAGGCCAGACAACTGGTCCCGGCTGCAGAACTGTCGGGACAACCGGTGTCGGAGGCGCCGGGAGCCTGCCAGAAGGCAGAGGAGCGGCCTCTATAGTAAGGTCAGAGGGCCGAAGAGGAGCCTCCTTCTCCTTGACCCTAAGAGGGGAGAGCAGAGCAGACCCCGTGGCATCAACTGAGTCGAGGGGTTCTCCGTTGTCGCTGGATGTACCTGCCGGAGAATTGGAGGGTACAGGCGAGGAAGGAGGAGGAGGGAGAGGGGCTTTCTCTCTCTGGTCGCGCCGGACGTCGGGTGAGGCGCAGTCAGGCTCCGACGAGGGAACTGTACCCGTGCGGTCATCCGGAACAGCCGACTTATCAGGTGGAGTTGGGCAGGGCGGTGTGGTTGCCGGAAAAGCCGATGGCTGACTGACCAGCCGTAGATTTACCAGACTTACCGTCCTTGCTGGGCGGTGGCTGGGCCTTGCTCGTCGAGGGCCTGGTGTCGTCCGAGGAGCACTCCTGCTCCCTGGATTTCTCCTTATGTTTTTTAGAAGGAGAAGCCTTTTCAGATGAAGAATGTCTAAGCCTATCCATTTTCTTCTCAGGAGAAGCCAGGCGGGCTTTTAGCAGATGGGCCTCCAAAGCCTGCTGTCTCCTCTTTTTTGTGGCCTGATTGAAGGTCCGACACTCAGGGCAGGAGGAGACTGGATGGTCTGGGCCTAAACAGAGAACACACTTGAGGTGACCGTCTTTGTGCGGGATCTGCGTGCCACAGGACGAGAACTTCTTTGGAGAAGACATCAATAATAAACACAAAATTAAGAGGGAAATTTAGTGAGGGAAATTCCAACGCAAGACACTTTCTCGACGATCGCTATCTGGAAGTCTGCTATGCGACTGACACGAAGCGACGGTAGGAAAGAACTGGAGGGTGGGCGTGGGGACCGCCCACTATTTACAGTCACGCTGACGTCTGTCACGTGACGCTGGGTGGGCGGTCCCCCATGATGTATTGCTAGAAAAGTCTGCCGTGCGGCCCGATGCCAGGTGGTGCCAGTCCTATATGTGATGACCTACTGAAGAAACCCTCGAAGTAATATCAACACATCCACATCCCTAGAAATGAGGGTTACTCACTTGTAATCACAGTTCTAGGAGTTGTACATGGTGCACATCCACACACTGGCAGTCTTCCTTTCTGGTTTAAATCTGCTGTACATCTATAAATTAAGCTCCTCCCTCCCACCAGGGTGGTTATACTCCTCGGCTTCATCCTGTGACATCAGATCTTGCATGCTGGAAGCAGGGATGTGTGTGCCACTTGCCAGGGGAGGTCGGTTGGGTCATGTGGATGTGCACTATATTCCACTCCTAGAAATACTGTTACAAGTGAGTAACCATCATTTCTAATGGCGTGGATATGGTGCACCATCCACACTCTGGCAGACACCTAGCAGTTCTCCGGGAGGAGGGGGCAAGGCACACATCCCTACTTGGCAAACAAGGACTGGAGAACCGAGGTCCCAAAACCAGCATCCCGTGTAACTCAAGACTGATGCGGTAGTGGGAAATGAAGGTGTGAACCGACCTCCAGGTGGCAGCCATGCAGATTTCCTGGATAGGGATGTCCCTTGAAGCAGCCACTAAGGCAGTAGAATGTCTGGTGGAATGAGCCCCTAGCTTTATGGGAGGCTCCCAATCAACCAACCTATAGCAGTGGTTGATGTAGGAGACAATCCACCTGCCAAACATCTACTTAGCGGCAGGTGTGACTTCAGCATATGTCAGAAATAGCTGGTGAACCTCTCCAGGAACTCCAGCCATGCGCTCATTTGTAGTAAGCGAGCACTCGCCTCAGGTCCAACGAGTAGAGCCTGTGCTCAGCCTCCGAGGTGGGATCGGTGAAGTACATCAGGAGGCTAATCACCATATTAAGGTGAAACTCCAACACCACCTTCAAGAGGAATTTTATGTGAGGGCAGAGGACAACCTTGCCCTTGTGGAAGACCAGGTAGGGAGACTCCATCGAGAGTGCCTGAAGCTCACGGATCCTTCTGACGGAGATAATAAATAACAAGGAGGAGGTCTTCCATGATAGGCGAGACATCTCACACCTGTCCATTGGTTCAAACGGCTTGCCCATGAGCACTGCCAACACCAGCAACAAGTCCCAATGAGGTGGTGGTTCACATACCGGCAGGGATAGGTGGTCAAGGCCTTTGGAGAAAAACCCGACCATCATCTCCTATATCACTTTCAGCATACCAGCCGTGACTAGCATGCAGGGATGGCTGCCAGGTGCACAGAGGCAACCGCCATGGGGACCTGAGGCTGAGGAGATCCTGGTACCGGAACTGTCTATGCCAGTCTGGGGAATCAAGGATTATCTGCGCTTTGTCCTTCTGAGCCTTGTTCACTAACGTGTGAACCAAGGGGAAAGGAGACAAGGAGTTCAGAAGGCCTGGGGTCCAGGGCAGATAGAAGGCATCCACCCACAGTATCCTGGTCTCAAGGGGGCAGGCAAACAACGTTCGTATTCTTCTGTTCTCCCAAGTTGCAAACAGATCCACAAGAGGGATGTCCAACCAGTGGTACATTTGGCCTAACCACATCCTGATGCAGGGACCACATGCTTAACAGCTCTGACTGGACTGGGAGCATCTGCCAGCTTGTAGTCTTTTCCAGCAATATGGATCACCAAGAGATCAGCCTGCAAGCTGTGCACCAGTGACCAAGTGTGGAGAAGGCCTGTGTCCTGCTTTGCTTGTACAGGCAGAACATGATCGTTTTCTTGTCCCTCTGTACCTAACAGAGTGAATTCCATCAGAGCTGGAAGCACTGCAGGAGCTCCAGCAGCTTGATTTGGCATCAGAACTCAACCAGAACTAGCAGACACTGTTGTCTCCCAGGAGAGCTCCCCACGACATCAGAGATTTGACTGTTGTCACAGTGACAGATGGCTCCAGGCAAAAAATGGTAATTCCTTTCCTCCAGATTCTGGGGACAAAGTCAACATTCGATGGTGTCCTGCACTGGCCAAGGCCTCCGGACTGGCTGGTCTAGGTGCCTGAGGTGCTGAGACCATTATCTGCCCAGTTCCCACTGGAGGGGGCACATTCGCCAGTGTGCTCAATGGACTATGGTGGTCGAAGCTGCCATGCACCCCAACAGCTGGAGGCATTCCTTGGCCAGGCACAACTGCCCAATCTGAAATGATTAGGGAAAGGAGGTAAGAACCGATGCCGTATGCACAGTAAGGTGGGCTGTGGCCCAAAGGGAGACCAGTTCTGCCCCAATGAACTTGATGACCTGTGTGGAGACCAGTTCCAACTTTGCCAGGTTTACCAGAAGGCCCAAGCCCTGAATGGTCACATCCCTGGACATTTCCACTGTCTCTCTGGAGCTGCTAGCCATAAACCAGTTGTCCAACTATGGGAAAACACTGACCCCCCCCAAAAAATGAAGGAAGGCCACCATAACTGCCAAGCACTTGCTGAAGACTCTCTACATGGGTGTCAGGCCAAAAGCCATGACCAAACCTAGTACAATACCCCTTCCACCCGGAATCAGAGGTAACAACAATCTGGTTACAGGTGAAGGAAACCTTGCAAAGAGGGACTCAAGTCAAAATTGTTGGCAATAATAAATTCAGTATTTGGATCAGTATATCCTCAATCAGCCTTATGCCAAAAATCAGATTTGAAAGTTACAAGCCATTTTGTAACCCTTAATTCACTGCCTGTTCAAAAAAGCAAGTTTTTTTTATTTTTTTATTTATTAAAATATTCAGAAAGACCTTTGAGTCAGCGACTCATTTACAAAGGTTCCACGTCATACATAAAAGGATACATGGACAGAACTTCAGAGAATACTGATGATGTCATAGCCTGAACTCAGAACCTAGTCCTCCCTGCAAGCTATCTTATACGACTTATTTCTCCTATGTTACTTAAAACTGCAGTTGTAGTAAATATCTGAAAAAGGAAAAACTTACATTGGGTCGGTCAGCACACACATTTCCATAATGTGCAGATGCAAGGTACAGTACTTCATAATGTGATGGGGGTTGAAATGCAGCAGCAAACATGGCTTTAGAATGACAAAGTTGTGTGCAATTTTTAGAATACTGCAGGTATGACATTTCGAAAAGTCACCAGTCTGCAACTGCGGAATGCAGCGATGACTATCTCAGAAAGCAGCTGGAACAACTTCGAATGTGGTAGTGTCTATGAGGTTCAGAATCGGCGGTGATGCACAGGTTTAAAATGTGGCGATGACGTATAATTTCAGAATGCAGTGGTGATGCACAATTTGGAATGCGCTGTGATGCACAATTTGGAAATGTAAGTAGTGATAATCGGAGAGGACGGATTTAGCCTAAATGCAGTGCAGACGATGATTTCAGAATTCAGCAGTGACTCACAGGTTCAGAATGTGGTGGTGATGCACAATTTTGGAATGTGGCAGTGACGCAAAATTTTAGAATGTGGTGGTGACGCACAATTTTGGAATCCGGCGGTGACTCAATTAAGGAGTGTGGTGGTGACATAAAATTTTGGAATGTGGCAGTGATGTTCAATTTCAGAATGTGGCGGTGATGCATAATTTTAGAATGTGGCAGTGACGCACAATTTAGGAATGTGGCAGTGAAACTTAGTGGGGATGTGCAATTTTGGAATTTGGAGGGATGCGCCATTTCAGAATGTGGCAGAGACGCGGAACTTGGGAATGAGGAAGGGATGTGCAATTTTGGAATGTGGCAGGAATGCATAATTTTAGAATGTGGCTAGGAGGCCTAATGTTGGAATGTGATGCACAATTCTGAAACATGGAGGGTACGTTCAATTCTGGAATGTGGCAGGGACAAGCAATTTCAGAATATGGTGTGTCCTGTCACATTCCAACAGTGTGGATCCTCGCTTTATTCTGAAACTGCCTGTCCCCACCAAATTCCTCAATGTGTGTCCCTGTCACATTCTAAGCCTGATTGTCCCACCACATTTTGAGATGGCACATCCCTGCCACATTCCGAGATTGCTTATTCTAATTCTGCAATGTAGCACTTTTGGCGGGAGTCCCTCTTTAAAGAATCTCTTGAACACAGAGTGTGAGACTAGAGATTCTGGCTTCCCTACAGGCAGGAAGACTGATACCGCTGCCAAGTGGGCATTCAGTGATGAAGACCTTAATCCACTTGTGTGCAGATGTCCGAAATAATCCCAAATCACAGTTAAATTGGCTTCTAGTGGAGAAACTCACTTACCCGAGCACCAAACTGAAAATCTTTTCCATTATGAGGAACAGAATTTTCTTGTGGACAGTTTCCTTGAAACATTCAGAATATTCAGTACTATGCTTGAGAGGGTCATGCTAGTGTAACACTAGTTCTTCAAGAACCAAGCATTCAGCCACAGTGTTCTGAGGTTTTGGAATTTTACACTGCCCTCAAACAGAATCAGAAGGCTGTGTCTCATGGGAGAGAGATGGGGTTCCTATCTGACAGGGAAAGTAGGAGCAAGAACCCTGGCTGTCTCGCCCAATCTGGTGCCACCAGAATTAGTGTTGCTGAGTCTTTCCTCAATTTCCAGAGCACTCCGTGAATCAGAGGAAATGTTGGGGAATGCACAGAAGAATTTTCTCTCCCAATTGAGAGTCAGAGAATCCTGGGATAGAATCCCCCTGTAGGGTGGTCTGCAGCAAAAAGAACAGTTATGTACTTATTTATGTAACCCCCCTGCAAATGGGGGTTCCCAAAACACTTCCAGGAGCTTGCTTGAATGCTCCAAGCCTGAATGGTGTTTGGCATTTAAGCCATTTATCAGTGAGTGTTTTTAGAACCTCTGGTACTGTCTCTTTAAGAGCTGTCTGCTTGCAGACATAATTAGTTTGTATGGGGGACTGTGTGTTTCTTTGATTGAGTACCACTCAAGCTGCTGCCAATTCACTTCATTTTTGCAGTCACTAGGAGTGCAAAGGCAACCTATCTGAAAGATGTAACTGTTTGCCAGAAATTATTTAGAGTAATAATGAAATTACAGTTTATCTAACCTGCTTTCTTTGCAGTCAGAACTGTGTCTGCTAGTTCCCCATTCTAGTTTTGAACTGCTGAACTGGACCAATCAGTGTGGGGTAAGCTAGCTCTAAAATGGTGCCTTGGACGAATCAGAACTTGGACTCATAATCTGAGCCAGCCACAAGAGGATTGTATGGGCAGTGACTCTGGGAGATGTAGTTTAGACTTCAGTGCCTTTTTGGACCAACAGCAGCAGTCTATTGTGAGTGACAGCCAATCCAGTCAAGAACTGGGAGGAACTCAAAGGAAGTGCCCGGTTTTGTCGGTTGGAGGTTCAGTTGAGCTTTGGCAGTGAAGAAGGAAGGAGCCCTGTGCTTTTTCAGTGTGCAGTTTTAGTCAAAAAACGTGTGTAAGGCCCAGAGTTCGGTCTGCAGCTTGTGTAACAGCTTGTTGGGACTGAATCCGTCCTGTGAAAAGAATCAAAGGATCTCTGAAGAGTAGAAACCAGGCTCACCCTGTAGAAGACTGGAGGAATTGCTGAAATTGCAATCGGTCTGTCAGGAACTGAATCTGCTGTGTGTTCTCCCGGGTATTGTGCAGTAATTGCGGTGGGATACAGATGCAACCTGCCTGGTATAGTGCTTTCTTTTATATGGATGTGTGAAGAGGTTTGTGTACCTCAAGTGAGCCCTGCTGACATTGAAGGACCCTATCTTATTTGGAGGTCGTGAGTACTAATTCAGGTCGCTCCCTGTTGAATTGCCACATTAAATCCAAATGGAATTACTGTACTGCTGACTGTTTAATTCTCCTTTTCTCTGTGTGAAAGGGCCCCTACCAGCTGCCACGGTTTGACCAGCCACTAGGGCTTGGGTACCCAGGGACAGTAACTGATAGGGATAGGCCTGTGCACAGAGCCATAGGTAGATTATTAGAGTGATAAGCTAATTAACCTGATTTCCCCTGTCCTTGTTATATCCCCTAAATAAATCAGAGCTGCTTGTTTCAGCAAAGTTATACTGCCTGAGGTATTTGTCTATGTTAAAGTACTGTACTGTGATTGTTGCACTGTATCTCATTTCACAGGAGGTCCCAGTGCCGAACCAGACCTGGGGTAAGTGTATACTGTGAAGGTAATTCTGATATATTATGTGTGGGCCACTAGTGGGAAGAAAGGGGGGTTGCAGTGTCCCAGAGGGCTGTGACCAAGTTAGTTTAACTATTGCAAACCCTGACCTCTGGGTGGAGGCACCCGCCATTGGATCCAGGCCCCTCAACCTGTTAGTGGCAAATCAGGCAGGGGTAGTAGCCCCTGGGATAGCGCCATCTAGGAGTTACATTTATTAAAATGTTTCACCAGGAAGGCAAATTGAGACACAAGTCACTCGTCTCCTGGTGCGACCTGGGGAGAGGGGGTACAACAGGTGTGAAACTTACTGTAACAGTAGGTCTTCGAGAGAATTTCTCATCAGACCACATCTATGGAACTTACAGTCGCCAGGCGCTAGGACTATATGGAAACTTTTGCAAGCAGTCAGCCAGGGGCCGCACACGAAGTCAGATGTCAGCTCATACATAAACATCGGTGGTTCTTCCTCTCCTCTGTTCCCTGTTGAAGATCATACCTGGAGGACCTCCCTGTAGAAAACCAGGAGAGGGCCTAGCACTCTGCAAATCAGCCGAGGCAAAGGGCTACAAAGAGAACAGAATAGAAATACAAGCAGCAAAACCTAGAGTTGCAGGTATATAAGGGGAAGGGGGTGGGATGGCATGGCCTGATGAAAGATTCTCTTGAAGATTTACTGTTACAGTAAATATATAACTGTTTTGTTTTCTTCGAGGATGCCTCTTTCATGAGGCCACATCTATGGAATGAGTACCAAGCAGTAATGTCATTGAATAGTCTGGGTGGCTGGATCCTATAGGCTTATGAAAGAAAAAATTACTCACCTTAGTAATGTTGTTTCTTCTAATGGAGTCTTGCTATATTATGACATATGCAGTGAGTCCCAACCTTCGAACTGCTCCGGAGGTGAAAGAGTTAACTTTCCATGCAGGGCATGGAACCTTGAGCGCGAGCTCAGTTGAAAACTCTGTCTGTTGTTCTTCAAACTCAAACTGTCAGATCTTTACGAGCAAAACTCACTAAGGTTCTGTGTGGAAGCCAGAACCTACACTAGCCAACTGGCTACTAAATACAAAACACATCTTTCTTGGTCCCAAAACAAAGACTCAAGTCAGGGGAACCAGAAAAAATAAAAACATAACACCCACACACCCCAAAAAGGAGGGGTGAAAATAAGGTGGGCATCTACCAAGTGCCAACACTACACTGCTCACCCACATCCCAAAAGTAGAGGTTCTGAGAGGGGCAGGCCAGGGGGGAGGTCATAATATAGCAAGACTCCATTAGAAGAAACAACATTACTAAGGTGAGTAATTTTTTCTTCAAACAACATGAAGTCTTGCTATATTATGACATATGCAGCCTACACAGCAGTACCTCCATGGAGGAGGGACAGAACCTACTTAGGAAACAGGCTCTGAAGCACAGCTGTGCCAAACCGAGCATCACTCCTAGCCTGGATATCCAGGGAGTAATGTTTGGTAAAAGTGTAAACTGTTTTCCAGGTAGCTGCTTGACATATCTCTAGGATAGGGATGTCCCTGGCAGCAGCCAGAGATGCAGCTGTACCTCTGGTAGAGTGAGCCCTCAGGCCTGAGGGAGGAACCTTACCCAATTTCTCATAGCAAAATTGGATACAAGAGACAATCCACCTGGCAATGGATCTTTTAGTGGCAGGTTTCCCTTTACCAACCTCACCATAAGTGAGGAACAGTTGGAGGGAGTCAAACCTGTGACCCTTGGTACGTTCTATGTAGTAACTAAGGGCTCTTTGACATCTAAACTGTGCAGTCTCCTCTGCTAGAGGAGGATGGTCAGTGAAGTACACAGGAAGAGAAACAGATCGATTAAGGTGGAAGTCTGAAACCACCTTAGGCAAGAACTTCCTGTTAGTCCTGAGGACCACCTTATCTCTATGAAAGGAGATAAAATCAGGTTCCACTGACAACGCCTGTAATTCACTTATGCGCCTGGCAAGTGATGGCTACTAAAACACAGTTTTCAAGTCAAGTACTTAAGCTCTGCTGAAGACAAGGGCTCAAAGGGGTTGCATAAGCTGAGCAATGCAAATATTAAGATCCCAGGCAGGGCAGGGGCAGGGCCCTGAAAGGGGTTGGTGAAGCAACACCTTGGAAAACTTGGAGAATACAGGATGAGCTAAAAGAGAAGAGGGTTTACCTGCTGATAAGAAAGCAGACACGGCTGCCAGGTGCACTTTTAAGGTAGCTGGTCTCAGCCCCAACGTATTCAAATGCACCATGTAATCCAGGACTGTGGGTAAGTCAGCAGCTTCTGGGGAAATATGCCTGCCAGAGCACCAAATGGAAAATCTCTTCCATTTAGAATTATAAGTAGCCCTGGTGGAAGGCTTCCTAGAAGCCTTCAAGATATCCAATACACCTTGGGAGAGGTGTAGGTCAGCAAACTCTAACTCTTCAAGAGCCAGGCCTTGAGATTGAGAGATTTGAAGTCTGGTACCAAACTCTCCCTGGGCACAGGTTAACAGGTTGTGATTCCTGGGAGACACAGGGAAGGTGGACTGCTAAGGACATAAGGAGTGGGTACCAGGGCTGCCTGGCCCAATCTGGAGCAATCAGGATCATCTTGCAGGTTGAGATCTGATTTTGACTAGCACCTTGAAAAGAGAGAAGGGAAAAGCATGAGAAACTCCTTCCCAACTGAGAAGGAAGGCATCCAGGGGACTGAGCCCAACACTGGGGGCCTGCAGCAAAAGAGGAAGTTGGTGATTGTCTGGGGCTGCAAAGGATCTATCTGCAGAGTCCCCATCTAGCAAATACTACCTCCAGTACTAGGGGATCCAGTGACCATTCGTTACGGCCCTGGGAAATCCTGCTGAGAACATCTGCCAGGACATTGTCCTTGCCTGGGAGGTGAACTGCTGTAAGGGAGGTGTTCAGGGAATAAGCCAGGGACCACAACTTCATTGCTTCGGTGCACAAGGCTGTAGACAGAGTGCCTCCTAGCTTGTTGATGTACCACATTGTAGTGGTGTCTGTTCTGACATGTACGACTTTGTTCTGAACAGATGTGGAAAAAACTTGAAGTGCTAGAAAAACTGCTCTGAGTTCCAACAGATTGATGTGAAGCAGAGATTCCTTTGGGGACCACAATCCCTGGGTAGTGAGATTGCCCATGTGAGCTCCCCACCCCAAGAGGGATGCATCTGTAGTAAGGATTAAGGAGTGAGACTGAGGGGTGAAGGGGAACCCCGTCTCAGATTGCTCTGGTCTTGCCACCACTGAAGGGCTTGGATCAGGGTTGGTCACTGGGATCAATTTGGTTAAAGGTCTCCTTTGAGACCAAAAGCTCTCAAATGGAACTGGACTCCCTCATCTGAAATCTTGCTCCTGCACCACTGCTGTAGAAGCAGCCATGTGCCCCAGGAGCTGCAGAAAATGCTTGCTGGTCGAGAGACTTGCAGGGTGAAAGAGGAGGCCAGAGAGCCAGGGTCCTTGCTCTTCCAGAGGGAGGAAGGCTCTGGTCGCTTTGTGTTCAGTTCTGCACCTATGAAGCGAGGAGCTGGACAGGCTCTAGAACTGACTTTTGAAGATTGAGAAGGAAACCTAGAGATGTGAGCAGTTGCTGAGTTACCTGAAGGTGAAGTTTGACTTGTTCTGGAGACTGGCCTACTATGAGCCAGTCATCCAGGTAAGGAAAGATGGCAATCTTTGCCTTCTTAAGTGGGCAACTGCTACTGCCAGGCATTTGTGAATACCCTCGGGGCAGAGGTGAGGCCGAAGGGCATTGCTCTGAACTGGTAATGGCCTGAGGCAGTTCGAATCAGTACTTTCGATGGGAGCTTCTGATGAGAACATGGAAGTAGAGCATCCTTGAGGTCCAGGGCGCTAGCCAGTCCACTGGCCTTAGAGAAGGTAAAATAATTCCCAGAGTCACCATTTTGAATTTTGGTTTTAAAAGGTGCTTGTTTAGGTATCTGAGGTCCAGGATGGACCGCCATTCTCCTGTCTTTTTTGGGGTAAGGAAGTACCTGGAGTACAACCCTTTGCCCTGGTGTAGGGGTGGAACCCTTTCCACAGCTCTGAGAGCCAGGAGGGTATAAACTTCTGTTTCTAGGGCAAGTGCTTCTGATGGATTTGCAGGTGGAAAGGACCTGGTTCTCATCTTTGGAAATTTTTTGAAGCTGAGAACCAGTCCCTGGCTTACTACTTCCAGGACCCACTTGTCTAATGTTAAAGACTTCCAGTCCTGGACAAAGTAAGCCAGCCTGCCCCCTACAGGTAGAAGAGAATCGCCCTGGCCACCCCATCAGGGTGCCTGCTTGGCAGGGGCTTTGGGCTGAGGGGTGGAAGCAGGCTTGCTTGCACCCCGTCTGCCTCTCCCTCTAAAGAACCCCCTCTGGGCATAAGCAGAAGAGGAGGCCTGGACTTGGTTAAAAGGCCTATGAAAAGGCCTGCCCCTGCCCCTGGGAAGCTGCCTTTGAGGACTGGCCTGCCTTTCCTTGGCCTGTGCACTCCTATAGGTGGTCCTATATTCATTCATTTTCTTCATGTAATTCTCTGTCTGCTCCCCAAACAGAGAATTCCCCACAACAGGAAAATCCATGGCCTTAGACTGGGTATCCTGTGACAGGCTAGTACATCTGAGCCAAGCCATTCTGCGAAGTGCCACAGATGTAGCCATGATCCTTGATGACACATCATTAGAGTCTACTGCAACATGAAATTGCACCTTGGATGCCTCAATACCATCTGCAGCCACCTGGTCCAGTTCCCTGGCAAGCTGGTCAGGGACCTGTTTTGCCAGGGCCAGCACAGTATCCCATCTGGATTTCTGGTACCTAGCAGCATAAACCATATAATTTGCCTGTCTGAGTCCCAAAGATGCTGCCATGTACTGTTTCTTTGCCATGGCATCAATCCTCCTGGAGTCCTTTTCAGGGGGGTGGGAAGCTAGAGGAACATTTGCCTTGTCACAGGCTGCAGCCTGCACTACCCCCACATGGCTGCATTGCTGTGTGAAGAACTCCGTATCAGAGCCTGATAATGTATACCTCTTGTCCATCCTTTTAATCAACAGGAGGTATAGTGTGAGGAGTTTTTAGAATTTTTACTGTCTGTTTCCGAAAAGATTTATGCAAAGGAATAGACAGTCTCCTAGACTCTGGCATATCCATCATTTCTACATAATCAGGCTCTTCTTGGTCATCAACAGCTTCCTCAACAGGGAGCTGGAGAGTTTCAGCAACTTTCTTATAGAACATAAAATGAGAAGGAGACTCAGATAGCCTGGGGGAGAAACCCTGACGGTCTGTCTGGAGAGATGTCGGTTCAATGGGCACATCAGACTTTCAAAACCACATTCACTCTCCTCATACTCCTCTTCCCCCTCCTCCGGTTCATAAAAATCCTCAAAATCATAATCTTGAACCAGTGGAACCGGCCGAACCAAGCGCTTCCCTGATGGTGTCGGTTCGGTCGGAACCGGGGAAAGTGACTGGACAATTTGAATTGCTTTAGCTATTTCCTCAGCAGTTGGAGAAAGAACTTTTGGCTCCCCACTAGCTGACTTCCTAGTCCTTTTAGTTGGAACCGGCTCCTCAGAGCTGGCTCTTAGTTGCCGAGGAAGTATCGCCCTGGTCAGAGGGCACTCCCTCGATTCGGTTGGGAACGAACCGGGCTGTCATCGGGTCAGCGGACTTTTTGGCCTCCCTTTCCTGAGCCTACCAACTCTCTTTCTACGGTGGCAGCAGAAAATTCTTACAAATCTGGCAGTCTGCATTGAGGTGGTCAAACCCCAGACAATATACACAGGTGGTGTGTGGGTCAGCCTTAGCAAAGGCTTCCCCACAAACACCACAGTGAGCCAGTTTTTCTTTTGGGTTTCTCAGACACAGTGCCAGCCTAACCAAACTTGCCGTTTATGGCAATCCGTAAGCAAGACTCCCTTATCGGTTCCCAACCCGTGTCACGGGTCGTGGAAAAAACCGTAATGAAATCCGTTTTTTTTTAGAATCGATAAGAACCGGGAACCGCACTCTAATGAAGGACTAGTGAAGTTTGAGAATAAACTGATTGGTTCAAACCGAACCGAAAAGCGTTTACAAGTTCCACACAGAATAAAATAAATGTAAGCCTATTACTTACAATATCACAGACAGAGCTTGAACCGACGGGTTGCGGTTTAATTTTGGTCAAAAAACTGATAAATTAATACTTTTTAATCGACAAACGAACCGAGCAGAAGGAGAAATCTCTGGAGCGACCGTTCAGTGAGGTGGAGTAAAGAATCTGACAGTTTGAGTTTGAAGAACAACAGACAGAGTTTTCAACCAAGCTCGCGCTCAAGGTTCCATGCCCTGCATGGAAAGTTAACTCTTTCACCTCCGGAGCAGTTTGAAGGTTGGGACTCACTGCATATGTCATAATATAGCAAGACTTCATGTTGTTTGAAGGAGGCCTTGTAGTACAGTATGGGCAAAGCCAGCCTGTCTACAAGAGATAATGTCCAGACTTTAGTGTTTAGTGAAGGTGTGGATAGTACTCCAGGTAACAGCTGCACAGATGTCTGCAGCAGAGACATTTTTAAAACAAGCAACAGAGATGGCCATGCCTCTTATGGAATGACCACGAACCACCCCAGGAAGTTCCTTACCGTACTTCCTGTAACAAAAAGCAATACAGTTGGCTAGCCATTTCAACAAGCAGTTTAGAAACTAAGGGCCCTATTTTCCAGGAGCAAATGAAACAAAAAGCTGACAGGACTTCCTGCAGTCCTTTGTGCAATAGCAACAGAATAGTCTATGCACATCTAAAGTCTGGAGCAATGCTTCCCCTGGACTGGCATGCTCTGGATGATACACTGGGGCAGGTGGATGGTTTGATTTAAAGTAAACTCAGACACCACCATTGGTAGAAACTTAGGATTTATAAGGAAAGACACCCTGTCTTTGTGGAAAATCAAATATGGAGGCTCAAACTTTAAAGCCTGTAGCTCAGAAATCCTTCGAGAAGTGATTGCAACTAAAAATACCTCTTTCCAAGAAAGAAAGCATAAGCCACAACTCGCGGCTGGCTCAAAAGGAGCCAGAGTAAGCTTTACCAAAACAAAATTCAAGTCCCAAGCCAGGACTGGATTATGGATGGGGGGCTTTAGATGTAGAATGCCCCTCAAGAATGTATGGGCCACCTCCAGCTGAGCAACCGCATGGCCCTCTACAGGCACATGGAAAGCTGATATAGTAGCCAGGTACACTCTGATAGAGGAATACTACAGGCCTGAATCCGATAAGGACAGCAGATACTCTATCTGATTAACCAGACAGGTGAATGAATCCAGGTGGTGAGAAGCAGCTCACAAAGCAAACCGCTTCCACTTCATAGAGTGGGTGGATCTGGCGGAAGGCTTTCTAGCAGCCACCCGAACATCGGCCACTTTTTGGGAAACCACAAAATGAGTTATGGCTATGTCTACAGGAACCATCTGTGGAGATGGAGAGACTTCGGGTCCGGATGGACCAGGGTTCCCAGTTCCTGTGACACTAGACCCTTGCACAAGGGTAGAAGCACTGGGGGTTCCACCGCCAGCTGTTGCAGTAGGGGGACCCATATCTGCTGAAGCCATAAGGGAGTGATGAGTATCAGAGTTTCCCCCCTCCATCTGCCGCTTGAGTAACTCTCTCTAAATCAGAGGGAAGGGAGTGAAGGCATACAGAAACCTCCCTTTCCAGGAGATGGACAACGCATCTCACCAGAAAACTCCAGGACCTGGAGTGAGCAAAAACGCAGCAGTTTTGTGTTGTCTCGGGACATAACATTTTCAACTCTGGGCAACTGCATCTTTCAAACAGGTCGCTGACCACTGAGGTCAACAGTTTCCACTAGTGCATCCTGGACTGTGACCTGCTTAGATCGTCTGCTAAGACGTTCTGGACACCTGGAACGTGTACTACTGATAGCTCTAGACTTGTGTTCCAGAGCCCAGTACCAAAATTGCATGGCTGCATTGCACAGTGACCAGGAATGAGTCCTCCCTTGATTGCTGATGTAGTGTATCACACTGACATTGTCCATCTGAATTAAAAGAGGAGCAGGGGTGCTAGAGAGCACACCTATGAAGTGGTAGCATTTCTCACAGCTCTCCACATCAGAGACATTTAAAAGTATATAAATACACTTTTCAAGTTTGAATCTTAAAGATATTTTTATATCACCAGATTGAGAACTACCTGTGGATTCTAAAGCTGTATTTTGAGAGGATGGGTCGCACAAATAAAGGAGGACTGGGTGGATCCAAACTTCCACCATCAACAGAGCAATAGGCCTTAACAGCGCCAACCACGAGTACAACTTTGGATCCCCCGTGGAAAGTTCTGCAATTGTCGATGCAGGCCATCAACACAAAAGTTGAAGCCATACTGCAGTGTATAGGAGAACACCACCTCAAAATAGAGGTAGTGACAAAAACAGCGAATTCTGTGGAATCACAAGCAACTAAAGCCCTCTCTGCCACTGTTAAATTGAGGGGAGAACTCTCAACTTCGATATAGACTGGAGGCACTGGAAAATGCCCAACGTGCCTCCAATTTTCGTACTGTTGGATTGCCAGAAGATAAGGATGATCCAGATTCACTAACCTTTTTAAAAACCTGGCTCCCTGGGGTTTTGCATCTTGATCATGAACGGGCTCTACGCTTCCTCCTGGCACACAGAATTTCACTGTGTTCGGCTGCTGCACAACAGAACCTTCCCCGTACTCTCCTACTGATCACTGAAGGTGTGACAACTCGGGACGGTTTGCTTCAGGCTGCTTGCACAACGGAATGTCTGAATTGCGATGGGCATACTGTGCATGTCTTCCCTGACCTGTTGTACGCTATGAGGGCATGATGTAAACAATTCTATGGGGTTCGGGCCCAGTTGAGAGGCCTAGGCATGGTTCCCTCCCTGTTAATGCCAGCACGCCTGAATTTTTTTTTTTTTTTTACAGGGGTCGCACGTATCAATTTACAGACCCAACGGAGGCTGGAAAAAGGACTGAATTGATCCGATGGGAGTTCGAGGCTGTTCATGGGTCTATGATGGAAGACCACAGTTTGGACAAAATAGGAGGAGGCAACCTGAAGAAAGCTGGAAGGACTATGGTGTGGCAGAGACGCTATCCAGTATATGGGAATATAATGTCTGAGGCGCATATGAAGATTTAACTGAGAAGTGTATAATTTACTTATTTAGTAAATACTTCTCTCTTGTGGGGGTTAGTGCTAAATGTTTTAAAACATTCACATTTCAATCATTTAAGGGAAGGGGTCACATCAGCAATCATGCTGAGGAAAGCACAAATTTGGACTACCTTTTTATATTTGGATTGACCACCCAAGTTCTGTATGGAGTAGCCACTTATTTTGTGTATTCTAGTAATTCAATTTATTCTTGGATTTCCCACACATCCTTAACCCATACTGTCTAGACTACTTATTTATCCATTGAATGGTTCCTGTATATCATGATGATGTCTAACAAGTGGCTGTAACTTTATATTATATTCTACAAATGCAATAAATACAAAGTATAAAAAAAAAAAATAAAAGAGGAGCTGGGCGCAGGCTGGGGGGCTGTTTATGTTTTGTCTTGTTCTTGTTTGTATTTTAGCAGCTTTCTGTCATGTTCTTCAGTTAACCTGTATTGACTGCTTTACAAACTTTAATAAAGCATATTAAGGTAAAAAAAAAAAAAAGGACCTGGGGACAAGTGGTTCTGGAAGACCTGGAGTAAGTACAGAACACTGATGTGCAAGGTGCTCTCCACTGCAGTCCACTTGCCCTCTGTTTGGTAAGGACTTATGTTTGCTCCCCAGCCTATCCTCGAAGCATCTGTGGTGAGGCTCTGAAGAGGGGAAGGGCTCAGGAATGGGAACCCTTTGAGCAAATTGCTGGGTCCCATCCACTACTTGAGCACTTTGCGAACAGGGGATGTGACTAGAACTATCTGTTCTAGGTGGTCCATAAGCTGATTCCACTGGACTCTCAGAGTCCACTGGGGTATCCACGTGTGCAGTCAGGCCACTGGCATTGTGACAATGGCTGCTGCCGCAAGTCCCAGAAGACATATGAACATCTTTGCTGAGACATAACAGCTGTCATGCATTCACCGTGCTCGGGCAATCATGCGATCAGCCCTGTCCAGTGGCAGAAAAGCTGAACCCCGGGCAGTGTCCAGTACTGCCCCTATACACTGCAGGCACTGGCAGGGTGTCGACACTGGTTTTGGAATGTTGACTGTCACCTCCGGAGCATCAAATTGCTGTCTGGTTCCAGCTAAGGTTTTGAGCAACTGGTCCCTGGAATGAGCTTTCAATAGCCAATCGTCCAGGTAACTGAAAACATACAGGCTTTCCCTGTGAAGGGCTGCTGCCACTACTGCTAAGCATTTGTTAAAAATCTGTGGTGCAGAAGACAAGCCAAAGGGCAACACTCTGAAGGTAATATTCCCCTTGGAACAGGAACCTCAAGTGTTTTCTGTGAGGCTTCCAGATTGTGATAGGAGGTATGCTTCCTTCATATTGAGGGAACATATCCAATCCCCTGTTTGTAAGGGGAAGAGACCCTTCAAAAT
The DNA here is from genome assembly GCA_016271365.2 of Neoceratodus forsteri. Taxonomy (NCBI): domain Eukaryota; kingdom Metazoa; phylum Chordata; order Ceratodontiformes; family Ceratodontidae; genus Neoceratodus; species Neoceratodus forsteri. The sequence continues at coordinate 1,008,584,395 of CM028129.1, read as the reverse complement.
GACCATTCTGAACTTCTTGTATTCTATGAAGAAGTTGAGATCCCCGAGGCCTACCTGTATAAAAATAAATTTTTACCTACCTACCTGTCCACTTTGGGACAAGGAAGTACCAGGAGTAAAAACTTGTGTTCCTCTGTTCTAGGGGCAAAGGCTCTATGGTTCATTTCTGATGCAGTCTGCACCTCCTTCAGCAACAGGGTCAGATGCCCTGGAAGACAGGTGGTGACAGCTCGGGGATGATACGGAGGATTGTCCAGAAGTTCCAGATCATAACCCTGTTCTATGATCTCCAGATCTTATGCATCTGCAGTCACCTCCTTTCACTAGGTAGAGTGGAGAGCGAGGTGACGTCCTAGAACCAATCCTGGTGGCAAAGGGGTGCATCAGGAGTCAGGCAGAGTCGGTGAGGGCAGCTTCCCTGGCTCCACTACCTCCACGGGCTTTTGAATGGACAGTTGTGGTAGTTCTTGGGATTGGCAAGGCTCCTGCTCCCTTGCCCTGGCTGGGAGCTGTCTGACTCCAGCTGGAAGAAAGGGACCCCTACTCCTACCCTTGGGTAGGTAGAGGGAATGTACAGATTTAAGAGTTCTGAGGCCTGAACAGCTGTCAAGAGTTTCTTGGAACTCGGGGGGCGAAACAACTTTTTTATTTTTTCATTTATTCCACAAAAAAACTCTAATTTCTACCCTCGAAATGGGTCATTCCACACAAAAACCCTTTAACTTCTGCCCTTAAAATGGGACATTAAGAATGGACTGTTGCACATCATTCACAAAGCCTGGCGCTCTTAGCCAACAGTACCCCCTAAGACGCAGGGGACAGCTCAAACCTGCAAAGCAGTTGTACCCAGGGACCAGGGGTAGACTCAAGCCCCTTCATGGAGGGACAAGTCTTGGAAGCCCCAAATGAATTAAAGGTGGACAAGGCCATGGGGCCAGATAAGATTCACCCAAGAGTTCTCAAGGAACTGGGGAGTGTGACAGCAGTGTCCCTGGTGGAGCTCTTCACCAAATCACTGGAAAGCGGGACAGTGACTGAATAGTGGAAGAGGGCGACAGTGGTCCCACTTCACTAATTAGGGAGTAAAGAAGAGGCTGGAAATTACCATCCAGTGAGCCTCACACTGGTGGTAGGAAAACTGATGGAGACACTACTCAAGCAAAGAATAATAGCACATCTGGAATCCAGTGGGCAACAGGACCCAAAACAGCACGGTTTCACAGCTAGAAGGTCATGCCAGACAAACATGGTTGACTTTTTTGACTGGGTAAGGCAGTGGACCAAGGAGGAGTGGTGGATGTGGTCTATCTGGATTTTAGTAAGGCCTTCGACTTGGTTCCACACAGAAGGCTGATAAAGAAGCTGGATCACATTGGCATAAGTATGGAAGTAGTGGGTTGGATGAGCAACTGGCTGAAGGGAAGAGCACAATGGGTGCAAGTAAATGGAGTGGTATCTACAGAGAGGAAGTGACTAGTGGAATGCCTCAGGGATCAGTGCTGGGGCCCCTAATCTTCAGTGTGTTCATAGCAGACATCGGTAATTGATTGGAAGGGAAGGTGTGTCCGGAAACTAAAGGAGTGGTCAGATGCCTGGCAGTTGAAGTTCAATGCCAAAAAGTGCAAGGTCATGCACTTAGGCAAAGGAAACCCCAAGGTGGGATACTACCTGGGAAGAGAGCAGCTGGCATGCACCAACCAGGAGCGAGACCTAGGAGTCATTATATCAGATGACTTAAAGGTGGGGCAGCAATTCGAAAAAGCTGTGCTAAAGGCCAGTGGTATGCTGGGCTGCATAAGGAGGGGAATCACGAGTCGCAGAAGGAAGGTGGTGCTGTCAACTTTATAGGGTGCTGGTGCGCCCCCGCCTTGAGTACTGTGCACAATTCTGGAGGCTGCACCTTAGGAAAGGCATCAATTGGATTGAGACGGTGCAGAGGAGAGCCATAAAAATGATTCAGGGTCTGCATTAAATGGCATATGAGGATAAGTTGAGGAAGCTAAACATGTACTCCCTGGAGCAGAGGAGGGAGAGGTGGGACATGATTGAGACATTCAAGTATGTCAAGGGTATAAATAAGGTAGGGGTACAGGAGCTCCTTAAGGAGAAGAAAAGCGTCAGAACTAGAGGACACGATATGAGGATCATGGGTGGGTGATTCAGGAGCAATGTTAGGAAGTTCTTCACTGAGAGGGTGGTCAACCCATAGAATTGCCTGCCCTGGGAAGTGGTGGAGGCCAAAACAGTAAATGGGTTCAAAAATGCTTGGGGCAGGCTGAAAGGTATAATTTCTCAGAAAGGATGGGGGGGTAGTTACCCATATCGGGCAGACTAGATGGATCTTGCGATCCCCTTCTGCCGTTATTTTCTGTTTCTATGTTCTACGAGACAGATGTCCAAGGCTTCAGCCCTGGCAGAAGCATCTGAAACATCACAGGCCATGCAGAGTGAATGCTTGTCCTCATCAGCCCCAGCAGAAACAGCTTTTATATGCTCTTGTTTCAGGGTACCCTCAGGCAAGGCCTGTGCCGCTGCTTTGGCCTTCTGTCAGAGGATGTTCTGATACTTCACCATATGCACCTGGTAATTGGCAATACAATGGCCCAACAATGCTGAAGCACACGTCCTTTTGCCCAAGACATTCAATCTCCCTGACTCGATCAGGTAGGAGGCAACTAAGGTGCTTAGGTGCCAGAGACCTATCACGGGCAGCATTAATCACAGATTCTGCCTCAGGTTGTGTGGCATAAAACGGCTTCAAGCTGTGAGGCATAGAAGGCGCCATGCACATTTTTGTCTGCCTTCCTGGCTACAATTGGAATGTTGTTTGGTCCGTATCAGGCACCAAAGCTGGCATCCTCTAAAGCAGGAAGTACAGGTGGCGCCACAATGTCAGGAGATTCTGGTAGTTCCAGGAACTCTCAAATTATTTTTAGTACTGTCCTGTTCCTCCAGATCAAAACTCATGGCAGCCTGCAACTGCTGCATCATTGTGAGGAAAGTGGGATCCTCTGGAGGGGTCCATGGTGTGTCTACCACAGAGTCCTCACTTCATGTTGAAGTGTGCAGCTGGTGCCATGGTCATAGAGGCTTTCAGCACAATCCTCAGCCTTCTTCTCCTGCATTGTTAAATCAGGACTGTATTCATACTCATGATTGAGTGGGATGATGGGGAGAAAGGAGCGGATCGATGACATTGGCAAAGCACTTGGAGGTGGCCATGGCCAGGGTGTAACTTGCATCGTTGATGTGGTGTTTGTGACAGGCTCCGTTGATGGGCCCCCTCGAACCAGGAGACCAAGTAATAAGTGTCTTATGTCTGAAAATTATAAAAGAATTGCTTGAGGGTTGGTTCCCATATGGTCGACAGGTACGACTGGAGGAGTCTATGGGGGAGGCTACGTCCCCAACGTTGACATACCAGCCGTACTAGGCCTGGTAGTGCCTGTGCCAAGCCCTATACTTGGTGTCGTGTTTGTGACTCCCTGATGCCTTGTCCTGGGATTTCGACATCCTCGATTCAGCCGACTGGGCCAGTGACGCTGTTCCCTTCTCCATTCTGGCTACTTTTTGCTCAAGGAGATGCTTCTCCAGAACCCGTTTAGAGTGGCATCTGGTTGCGGAATTGAAACCCCAGCAAATTTTGCAGGCTTTCACATTATGATCCAGGCCTAGACACAGACGTCGTGGGAGTCACCAGTGCAGATCTTGTCTCCACACTCACACTACTGAAAGAGTTTCAATGGTTCCTTCGATGATATATATATGTGTCATCGAAAAATCACTGTAAAAGTGATTGCTTTCGTATAAGAGAAAATGAAAACAGTGGCTATTACAAAGGCGTTTCCTACAAAACTGATCAATGGCAGGTAAAGAACTGAGGAGAGCAGGGGCTGCCCACGTTTATGTATGAGCCGACGTCCGACATTGTCATGGGCAGCCCTTGGTCGACTGCTTGCAAGTTTCCAAGTGCTCCTAGCACCTGGCAACTATAAGTTCTACAGGTGCGGCCTGATGAAAGAGATATCCTCGAAGATTAGTGGTAACTTGTGACTGTCCCGTGAGGCAAACAAGTCCACCTCTGGTACACCCCATCTCCTTAATAAGGTCTGGACCATCTGGTGATCCAGTGACAACTCACAGTTTCCTTGACTTACTCTGCTTAGTCTGCCAGAACACTGTCCTTTCCTGGCAGACGTACAGCAGTGATTTCTGTGTTTAGGAAGTATGCCAGGTTCAGATCCTCATTGCCTCTGTGCGTAGTTTTGTAGATCTGGGCCACAATGCTTGCTTATATAGTACATTGTGTTGGTATCTATTCTGACCAAAACTGACTGGTCTTGAACAAGATCTGACAAATGCTGTAGAGACAAGTACAGCCCTGAGCTCCAGCATGTTTATGTGCTCCTGCTGCTCTTGTGGAGACCTGACTTCACTTACTTTGTGTTCTTGCAGGTGTCTTCCCAATTCTAGTGGGGAGACATCTAGTCATCTACTGTTAGTCCTTCCCTAAGATTGTCCACTTCCTTCCACCACTCTGCAGCCTGCATCAGGCTGACAGTGACTGGTATTAGTTAGTTCAGTGGATCTGACTTTTGATGCCAAGGTCTTCTTACGTGATACTGAACATCTCTCACCTGCAAGTAGGCCCAGGGCACCACAACTGTTGTTGCTGACACATGCCCTAGCAGCTGCAAGATGACTCTTGCTGGTCCTGGCTTGCATTTGTTTTTGTGTCTTCTGACAGGATGGTGGTCACCCTGAGCCAAGAAAACCTCCTCAGAGCTACTGCATGCACCCTTGAGGCTGTGCCATTTGCATCCACAGTCATGTGGAACTGATACTTGGTGACTTTCACTGCATCTTTTGCAGTTTCTGCTAGATCACTGCTAATTTCACCACCCACCTTTTTGCTCAGGGCTTGCACTGTACTCCAGAGGGTTTTCTGGTACTGTGCCATGTAAGCAGCCTGCCTTAACTGCAGTGTGCCTGAAGTGTACACTTTCCCTGCCATATTATCCAGCTTTCTAAAATCCTTTTCTGGAAGCATGGAAGCTAGTGACACTTTAGATTTCTCACATGCAGCTGCCTGCGCTACTCCCTTACGATCAGAGTGGGAATATAAGAATTCTACTCTCTTCTCAACATTTCTTTTTCACATTTTTGTCAAAACCAGGAGCTAACCTGGATGCTCCAAAATCTTGCTAGTGGCTTTCCTGAAGGATTTGTGAATGGGTACTATGAGCCTTTTACATGAAGTCGGTCCTAGAATACTCATAAATTTGGTCTCTTTTACATCCACATCAGTCTCAATGGAGTGGTCATCTAGCATCTCAACCATATGCTTTACAAAACAGGAATGTGAGGTAAAATCCTCATTTGACTCAGGATGGTGAACCAAAGTCATATTCAAGGGTTGTCTCCAGTTCTATCAGTTGTCCTTCATCCTCTTAATAATCCTCCGGGGAGAGGAGACAGGAACAGTGTCAAGGTTTCCCTGGACTGACGGAACATATGTGGCTTTCTTCCTTTTTGCCATACTTATCAGGATTTCCCTATCGGACATCCTGTGCCCTTTCTCTGAGCTGGATGACGGCTTGACAGCTTTATCTATCTCTGATCAGAGACTGATGCTTTTCCGTCACCTTAAATTTGCTCTGCAGATAGGTACTTGAAGATGTGGGCTTTCCACCATCTAAGGTATTTTCCTCCATTTTTCTTTTAGGAGAGCTGCTAGGTGACTCAATGGCAGATTATGACTCTCTTGTCTTCTGCCCTTTTCTTTTGTGTTTTAGGGCAAAAGAGATTACACAAATCACAATTTAAACAGCCGTGGTCAGAGTCCAAACAACAAAAATACAGAATGTGGCTGTCCGCCTTCACCAAGATCTTAAGACAGGCTTAATAATTTTTAAATCTTGTAAGGCCCTGTCCTTTTCTTAGGTTTTTCAGTCATACCAACTGAATGGATATAGTCAGAAAATATTACCAGTTCCTTATTATTGTATTTGTTGATGATGTAATTGTGTTTTAATCTTTGTACAGAGACTTGACATTTCAAAAGCTGCTTAAAAATAAATTGTATTATTAAACTACAAAATTCATAAACTGCTAAATAAAACTTGTAAAATAAGCAGTTCTTTTTATATTTTCAACCAGAATAACTGATCCTGTATACAAGTGGGACCCACACAATTTCTCCAAGTCCAGGGAACTGATTGGGAACAAGAAAATACCACTAAAATATCAAAAGTTAGCTAAAATAAGCTCTCCAACAAAAATAATGAAAACTAAACTGGAAAAATGATAGGAGTTTTAATAAATTAAATAAAGGACTTAGTTGATTGACTCCGACAGGTCTCCGAGATGACTTCTCTTCAGCAAAGAAAACAAATCTGACGTTGGAACACTAGAGTGAGCATCACCACACAGTAACATTTGAATGGAGTCCTGATGCCATAGCACTATGCTAATATCACAGACAAGATCTCAGCATGGAGATGATGCAGGTTTTGTATGGCACCACTGTTGGACTCGTGTTATTAGAAATTACCACTTGAAAATAAGAATCCACTAATGCATGCAGAGCTGCAGAGGAAGAGGAGGCAGTATAGCGCAGTGGTTTAAGGCTCTGAGCTGCAAATCTGGTGACATCCAGCAGACCAGACCTGGGTTTGAATCCCACAGCTTCCACTTGCATACTGTGTGACCCTGAGCAAGTCGATTAACTTCCCTGTGCTCCCAGGTCGCACCTGTAAAAAAGCTTTCAGCTTAGTGTGCTACTCCTGGTTAAACAACTAAAATAAAATAAAAATAAAAAAAGACCCGTCCCTTTCAGTGGAAAAGGAGATCCGACGGCACTGGGGCAAAGCCCAGAGGTCCCCACGGGTGGTGAGAGGAGCTCAAGCTTGAAGACATTCTGGTGACTCATCTCCAACAGACTGCCACTGTGTGGATCACAAACTGTATCCATGACACTACAACAATAATTCATTCACCAGCCCTCAACATACCAGTCACTCTGGGTTTTTATACCCTCCCTTCCAGTGAGTTCAGGAATTCATAACCCTTCCTGCTCCCCTCTCCTCACAGCCACATACGTACACAGTCACCCCAGGGGTTCATACCTACTCCCTACAAAAACCAAAGTCAACCCAGAGTGCATATCTATTACCCTACGACACAGTTACCCCACTGGTCATACTACATTTCTCTGCAGAAATAGTAACACCGGGGTTCATACCCCTCCCACTACACATACACAGTCACCTTGTGACTACCATATCTCCCCAACCCCTCATATATATATATATCCTAAGGTTTATATCCACTCACTTGAACAGTCACTCTAGGATGTATGCCCCTTCCCCAACATGTACAGTTATCACTGGTATTATACACCCTTCCCTACACACAGTTATCCTGAGATATATACCCCTTCTTAAACACAGTTCAAGCTGAGTTCATGCCATCTCCCCCTACACATTCAGTTAACTTGGGGTTCTTAAACCCCCTCCCCCCCACCACCACCCACTGACAAGAATTCAGTGATTAAAGGCAGAAAATGTGTTGCTTTATTTCTTCCATTTTACAGGAGAAATTTTATACTGCATGGTGCTGACATGAGTGTTTTGTACATACAATAAAGTGCATTGTACTATTTAAATAAGGGTTAGCAACTGAACCATTTTACTGTCACAGTGTCTGGCTAGTGCATTAGTTAGCATACCAGCTAATGCCCAGCAGCTGCTTTTGAATTCAGAATGGGCACCACAACCACAGCAATAGCAAGCACGGATTCTGCTTGTATAGAACATGTTTGAGGTTATCATCTGTTTGTGCAATATTTCAGTGTTGAGTCATTCAATTTCAACTAAGGACCTTCACAGAGAAGCCCTTGCGAATGGGCAGCCCTTTACCTTGCTCTGGTTGTGGGAAGACAGGGCACTGGAGTCAGTGATGGAGCACTGTTGAGATAAAGCCTGACCTAAAGAGCTGTGAGATACCAGTCACGGAGAAGTTGGTCCTGGTGACAGCAAACTCTGCCCTGCTGGATGCTGAAACATGGCACTGAGGGACCAATAAAGGGTTGAGCATCCACTGCGCAAACTTCAGTGTGTGTTATTTAATAAAGCTCCCAATCTATGCCAACATACAGACACATGAGGATGCTATCCCAAAATTCTTATCCAAGATACCAATTTAGTCTGCAGCCACACCTAATTAAAGCCTAGTGCCTGTTTGTTCACAAAGCTCTAATGTGCAGTCTTACCAATCTGAAGATCTTCTGTGGATTTGTCACTGTCACTGTCTGAACTGGAGCTGGACCTCGTGGGACGACCCCGCTTCCGATGCTTCTGTGAACCTGCCAGTGCTGCTGGGAGACGCAAAGATCCCCCTGGGTTGTTGCCTCCTGGTCCTGAAGAGGCCTGATTGTCCCGATTCTTAGGGGGTCGGCCTGGTCGTTTGGGGGGCCCTGCTGTTTTAGGGTTCTTCTTGGAAAAAAGGACAGAGGTCCTACGTCCCACCTCATGGGCTGGAGTGGAAGAGGAGGCAGTACCGAGACCTGCAGTGGAAAAGAATACCTCAAGTTCAGTTCAGGCAATGGGATACACACAGCACTAATCCCTTGAATAACAACCATCACAAAAACTTTTATTTGGGATTTTGTCAAGATAGCCAAACAGAGCAGTAACCTCAATCTGATTCAAGTGGGAGCTTCTGCTTCTTCCAAGATTTAAAGTTCGGAAGCTTTAAGTACAGGGAGGTGATGACTGTCAAGATCCCACTACAAGGCCAATGACTGAGCTGGCATTTGAATCAGAATCTCATTCTTTTATGGTTCTGTACTGCAGCATTTAGAACCATAAAGAATGGGAGTGCTATTCACTAGATGCCACTATTGTGTTAAAACCATTTGACATCAGTGAAGGCATGCCAGACTCTTTCAATGACAGAAACATTCTCTACAAATACATAGTAAAGAACTGTGGAGGCAGAACGGACTTGGGGTTTGACCATCTTGTCCCCTCCTCTTGTTCCACAACAATGAGTAAACCAAACTTTTAGTACAGTCCTCAAGCGGTTTATACCACCTCTACACAGACCACTATTCTACCCCCATCCAATGATCCCCTACAAGTCTTTTTACTGTATACTAATCAGTTGTTCTGTTGGTAACTAGTTTAAAATGGCTGAAGTGCATTAGTGTCTTGCTCATGAAACCCCTCCAATAATGGGGAACAGGCCACATTCTCATGACCTAAATTCCGGGAACTTGCTGGCTATGTCTGATGTACTGGCAGGACTCCCAAATACTGGTTTTTAGAGGACAACAGTATACCCCACTAGTGGTCTAATTTTTTTTTTCCTTAGGAGATGGGTGCTGGTAATTGTGATATTGTGTGCAGGTACCTCACTAAACAATGAACATTTTTTTTTTTTGTGCAAAATACTGGATCGTGGACAATGGATGCCATGTTTCAAAATGTGGCTGGTTACCAGATTCATCCACTGAACCGGCCTCACAAACTCCATTTATTTCACTCCTTCGTTTGCAGACAAATCATAAGCCAGGATTGCCTTTCCACAAAAAGTGTCACTCACAGTGCATAAGATGACATATTTGCAAAGCTGTAAGAGTGTCAGTACTCCTTTGACAGCAGGACTACCAAGCCAGCAAACACAGTAGCCCCCAGGACAGCTGTTGGAACAGGCCAACATCAAAGACTGAAGCCACTCTCCATACAGCTTTAAGTGTACCAACCTGGGTGCCAGACTTCGGTTGGTAAGGTCTAAAATTCCTGAAAACACTTCTGTGGTCAGGAAGTGTAAAACAAGAGATAACTGAGTCAGGCAGGCTTGTCAGACCATTTAAAATTTTTGTAGTCAATAGAATATTGCACTTACAATGAGGCATTGAGAACTGTAACCCTTGTGCAATGTGGAGTGTTTTTTTAATGCTCTTTGGCCTTCGGTCAATGGATGCCCCCCACATCCGCTTGGTCCTGGCGCTCACTGGGATCCAGGAGTCATGGGGCTCGCATTGAGGATTCTTCTATGTTTGCGTGACCACTCTGACGTGCCAGAGTGGGGGGCGGTCATACAATGACCTCAGCGCTCAGTCCGGTGCGCACCTGCCCCCAACGTACAAAGGTCTGCCGGCCCTGCACGGCTCAACGTGGTCCCGGACTGCCCCCGCTAGGAGTTGGCAGGTGCTGGGCACCAGGTCCCCTCCCTCCCCAGAGATGGTGAGCTGTCCCCTGGATGCTCAGCCTCCTCCTCCTCCTTGTTCGACCCTCCGACATCCACTCCTGAACCCCGGTCATCGGCGCCGCAGGCGGCAGCACTACTACTATGCTGGCGGGCTGGCTGTAATTTGGAGAGATTCTGAATGCTGGAAACAAGAGGCACTTAGCATCCACAGTAAAAGCAGAGTAAGCAACCAATAAACAAAGATTCCAGCTATAATTTGAGAAAGCAGGCCAGTCTCTCCTTAAAGATCATGTTAAATTTAAAAAGTTATTTTAACTGGTAGCATACACTAGCAACAGAAACTGATTTTTTGAAGAAAAACAACCCCACTTGCTCCTCAGCCATGCTACTGCTCACAAGGCTGGCAACCCACGTCTGAGAATGAGCCTGAGTCATTGGGGGCTGGCCAGGAAAGAAGAGGATTAAGAGTCCCAGAGGATGTTCTCCGGGGAGGGAGAGTAGTTGCTTCTGCCACACTGCTACCACCTTGGTGACCACAGTTGGCAGTGTAGCAGAGGAACTGGAGGGAGGGGGAATGCTTAGCCGGGTTCTGCACAGCATGCATACGTGCCTGTATATACAGCCCCCCCCATGTACAGGCATCCCATGCGGCAGGCAGAAACCCAAAGTAAAATCCTGGAGCATGTAGAAGGATTCTGGTGTGCTTGGGACCCACCTCCCACTAGTACGCACCTCTCCACCAGAGGCATCTACTGTCCCTGCAAGAAGGTGGCTGGTAATATTGCATGGCCGTATTCAGACCTCGCCATGAGGTAAGCTGTGGGGGCTCAAAAAGGGGCACAATCCAGAGACGTAGGAAGATGGGGCTGGGGGGGAAGCACCAGTTAGACAGGGGCATAAACCATAAATTAATAAAAAAGTTTCTCAAATTTTGCAACTTCCTTTTTTCATTGCTACTCCATTCCCAACCTCTCAGGCCCATACATAGATACATAGACAGTGTCGGCAGATAAGGGCCTATGGCCCACCCAGTCTGCCCATTTAAGTTTGTAAGTTCAGTTTATGTTTTCCAGGAAGTCTGTTGCCCCTTACCCCTGACCTCCAGAATTCCTTTATGTCTATCCCATGCATTCTTAAATCCCGTGATTGTTTCAGCCCCCACCACTTCCTCTGGCAGGGTGTTCCACTTGTCCACCACCCGTTCTGTGAAGAAATTCTTCCTCACGTTTCCTCTGAATCGTCCTCCCTCCAACTTCATCCCATGCCCTAGTCCTGGAACATCTTTTCAGCAAAAATAGTGCATTCCTGCACCCTGTTCCTCCCTGTAAGATACTTGTATGTCTCATCATACCCCTCTCTCCTCCTCTCCTCCAGGAGTACATGTTCAGTGCCTTCAACCTATCCTCATAGGACTTGTGATGCAATCCATGCACCATCTTTGTTGCCCTCCTCTGAACCTTCTCTACCCTGTCTATGTCCTTACGTAGGTAAGGTCTCCAGAACTGCACAGTGTACTCCAGGTGCGGCCTCACTAGTGTCTTGTATAGTGGAATTATGACCTCCCTTTTCCTGCTGGTGATGCCCCTGCCTATGCATCCCAGCATCCTATTTGCTTTACCTGCTGCCTTGTCACACGGTTTCCCTGCCTTGAGGTCATCAGAGATATCATCTCCAAGATCCCTTTCCTGCTTGGTGCATGCTATATCCTCACCCCCCCCAACTGATATATTGTGCCAGGGTTTTTGTGCCCCATATGCATTATCTTGCACTTCCTTGCACTGAATTTCAACTGCCAAACCCCTGACCATTCTTCAAGTTTCTGCAGGTCCCTTCTTATTCTGTCTACACCCTCTGGTGTGTCTACTCTGTTACAGAGCTTTGTGTCGTCAGCGAACAGTGAAATTCTGCCTTCTAGGTCCTGTGCAATGTCACTGATGAAAATATTGAATAGTACCGGTCCCAGCACTGATCCCTGTGGTCCCCACTGGTCACTCTTCCCTCTGTGGAGTGACAGCCATTTACCACCACCCTCTGTGTCCTGCTGCCCAGCCAGTTACCTACCCACCGCACACTGTCCTGCCCACCCATATTCCCCAGTTTGTGCAATAGTCTTCTATGGCACAGTGTCAAAGGCCTTGCTGAAGTCCAGATAGGCCATGTCCACTGCCCTCCCTGATCCACCTCCCTAGTCACCCAGTCAAAATTCAATGAGGTTGGTCTGACATGACCTCCCTGGTGAAACCATGCTGCCTTGGGTCCTGTAGTCCATTGACAACCAGATGTTCCACCAATCTCTCCTTCAGTAGTGCTTCCATGATCTTCCCCACTACCGGGTGAGGCTGACTGGTCTGTAGTTCCCCGCTTCCTCTTTGTTCCCACTTTTGTATAAGGGGACTACATCTGCTATCCTCCAGTCTTTGGGTACCTCCCCTGTTTCTAGTGATCGGCTAAACAGGATAGCAAGAGGTTCAGCCACCACCTCTCTTAGTTCTTTAAGGACCCTGGGGTGCACCCCATCTGGCCCCATTGCTTTATCAACTCTTATTACTTCCAGTTCCTTCAGGACCCTTTCTCGTGTAAAGGGACTTGTGTCCATTTCTGCAACATTCTCACCCCTTGTACTCCATTCAGACCCATTACCCTCCTCTTCCTCAGTAAAGACTGAGCAGAAATACCTGTTCAATATGTCAGCTTTACTGTTGTCATCCTCCACACAGCCCCCATCCTCCCCCTTCAGTCTCACTATCCCTCCCTTTGCCTTTCTTTTTTCACTTATGTACCTGTAAAAGGTTTTGTCCCCTCTACCCACTAATTTTGCAATGTGTTCTTCTGTCTGAGCTTTGGCTTCCCTTACTGACCTCCATAATGTAACACCTCAGTCCTTAGTCTCTCACTTTTACACCATCTCATTAAAAAATGTTTTTACACAATACAGTATAATTTTTTGGTGACAGGATTTATTATTATGTACCCCATGTTTAATTTAATTCACTCATTTTTAGCAGAAGAAAAACTGCTGAGACTAAAATTACATGTCGTTTCCACACAAAATGTTGTGGTTCCTGGAACTCACAGCAGAATGATACAATAGAAAGTTGCTTACCAGTCTCCCTTCATCTTTATGATTATCTCCTCTATACAGCCACACACTTTGGTCTTGGAAAGGAAGCATTAGGATCCAGCAAGAACCAGAACTTTTGGACTCAACAGGGCTGACATACGACATAAAAAGTACGGTTATGTAAGAACTTACCGTAACAGTAGATCTTCGAGAGGAGCTCTTGCAGCAGGTAATACCATTAGGACTAATGCCGCCAGGTGTTGGGACCCCACGGAAAAATCTAGTAGCTGGCAGTCTGTAGCGGGGGACCGCCCCCGACATCGGCTCCGCCCAACATCAGACGTGGTATAAAGGGGGCGGACCCCCGGTGCCATCTCAGTTCTCCTGCCAGAGACCCAGCTGAAAGGACTGGAGAACCGAGCAGGATCTCTCCAACCCTGAATAAGGGTAAAAACACAGAATCCTGGAGGATGGAGGTGGGAAAGCCACCTGCTGCAAGAGCTCCTCTCGAAGATCTACTGTTACGGTAAGTTCTTATGTAACTATACTATCTGACTTCGATGGGGAGCTCTTGCAGCAGGTATTATTAGGACTGAGTCCCAAGCAATAGCCAAGAATAGGCCCAGGTCTGATGGGAGGGGGAGAAGAAAAGACAATAGCTGAACAGCTTCAAGAGAGTAGGCCCTGCAGGACGGCCAGTCCAAAACCTGCTTTTCTCCTAGAAGCAATGTCAAGGCTGTAATGCCTAATGAAGGTATGGACTGTGCTCCAGGTCGCGGCAGCGCAGATATCTGCTGAGGATACATTCCTTAAGGAAGCGAACAAGGTAGCCACAGCCCTGGTGGAGTGACCCTTGATTGGGCCTGGCAAGGGTTTACCATGGTGTTGGTAACAAAAGGAGAAACAATGCACCAACCATGTCACTGTTTGTTTGGAGACAGGAACCCCTGTCTTCCTATGCGTGAAGGAGATAAACAACTGGTCCGACTTCCTTGTTGCACTGGTTCTGTGAACATAGAAATGAAGAATCTTATGACAATCCAGAGTGTGCAGCAAGGCTTCGCCTTGATTGGAGAACATTGGGTAATAAACCTGAAGGTGGATGTCTTGATTCAGTGTCAATTCGGACACCACCTTCGGAAGAAACTTAGAATTTGTACCCATGGTCACCCTGTCCCTGCGGAAAACAAGGTAAGGCTCCTTACACATAAGGGCCTGAAGCTCACGAAACCTTGAGCAGAAGTAACAGCAACTAAAAAGAATGCCTTCCAAGAAAGAAAGCGAAGCTCGCAGGACACGGCTGGTTCGAAGGGGGACACGGTAAGCTTTTCAAGTACGAAAAGGAGATCCCAAGGAGGGACAGGGTCTCTCCTGGGAGTCTGATATGAATAACCCCTCACAGAAAGCTCCTGCATACATTAAGCTATGCTGGAGTCCTCTCCCCATATGGTGCGAGGTATGCCGATACAGCACACAAATGCACTTTAATGGATGATTAGCTTAAGCTCAAGTCCAAAAGGTGGAGAAGATAATCCAGCGCATGCTTGACCAGACAATCCAGAGGATCTAGGGCATGTGCCATTGCCTAGGGGCAAAAACGCTTCCATTTCATGGTGTACATTGCCCTAGTAGAGGGTTTCATCGCTGCCACTAAAACTTCTGCCACCCTGCTTGACACTCCAAATCTCTCTTCGGCTAAGACTGCAGGAGCCAAGTGTGCAAGTAAAGAGACTGTAGGGCAAGATGGACCAGAGTCCCCTGCTTCTGGGAGAGCAAGTGGGTGGAGAGTGTCAACTGCATAGGGGATTCAGAGGCCAGTTGCTGTAGCAGTGGGTACCAAATTTCCCACAGCCAAAGAGGAGCCACCAGAATCATTCTGGCCCCCTCTGACTGCAGTTTGAGCAGAACTCTCTGAATTAGGGGGAAGGGAGGGAAGGCGTACAGAAACCTCCCTGTCCAGGACTGGAGAGGGGCAATGTGTCTCGCCAGAAAACACCAGGCCCTGGATCTAACAAGCAGAAATTTGGCAGTTTGGCACTGTATGGGGACGCAAACAGGTCCAGCTCTGGGCATCCCCAGTGACTGAAGAGGTAATTTGCGTCTTCCTGGAGCAACTCCCATTCGTGATTCAGAGAGCGAGAGCGACTGAGACTGGCAGCGAGAACATTCTGGCTTCCTGGGACGTGCACAGCCATGAGATCCAGAAGATGTTCTACTGCCCAATCCCATATTCTCATGTCCTCCCTGCAAAAGGGGTAGGACTAAATTCCCCTTTGCTTGTTGATGTAGAAGACAACCGGGGTGTTGTCTGACTGCCCCAAAAGAGAACCTTGAGGAACTTGGTCTTGAAATGCCCTTAGGGCATACAAAACAGCTCTCATTTCCAGAACATTGATATGTAGAGAGCGTTCTATGGGGGACCAAGCTCCTCTGGTCCTTTGTTCCCGCAAGTGTGCCCCCCAAACCAACAATGAGGTGTCCGCTGTCAAGGTTTGTGATGGGGTAGGTCTCTGGAAAGGGACCCCTCTCTCTAGATGTGGACGGAAGAGACACCACTCGAGAGCGTGACGGATTGCCATTGAAACTCAGATTGGCATATCCAAGTCGTCCATCGCCTGGTCCCACTGGACCTTGAAATGCCACTGCAGAATCCTCATATGTAACCTGGCGAGGGCAATGGTAACGATGGCCTCAGCCATGTGACCTAGAAGTTGAAGGATCACCCTCGCCAGAAGAATGACTGCTGAATGGACTCAGCGTGCTAGTCCAATCAAGCGGTCAGCGCTGCCTGGCGGTAAGAAGCCCTTTCCCTGAACGGTGTCCAGTATGGTCCCTATGTATTGCAACCTCTGGGAGGGCCCGGGTTGTGATTTTGGCCAATTTATGGTGATGCCCAGGGAGAGGAAGAGGGATACCGTTTCTTCCATGGCCACCTTCAACTGGCTTTCTGACTGACCGGAAATAAGCCAGTCGTCCAAGTAGGGGTAGAGTAAGTGGCCTCTCCTCAAGGCCACTGCCACTACCGTCAGACATTTGGTGAACACCCTGGGTGCCGATGAAAGGCCAAAGGGCAGAACTCTGAATTGGTAATGCTTGTCTCGGAAACGAAACCCAAGAAATCTTCTGTGAGAGCACAGGACCTTGATATGCATGTAGGCGTCCTGCATATCTAGGAAGCATAACCAATCTCCTTGATGGATGAAGGGAAGCAGGCTTGCAAATGTTACCATCCGGAACCTCTGGTACTTGACAGAGAGATTGAGCTGGCTGAGGTCCAAAATGGGGCACAGATCTCCCATCTTCTTTGGGACTAAGAAGAAGCAGGTGTAGAAACCCGTGCCCCATTGGTCCTGTGGGACCGGTTGGATGGCTTTCTTCTCGAGCAGTGACTAGATCTCATCTGCCAGAAGGTTGGCGTGGGCTGGTGGACAATGGGCGGGGAGAGGAGATTGCCGGTGGGATGCTGAGAAACTCTACCGCGTATCCTCTGCGAAGCGTTTCCAGCACCCATTGGTCTGAAGTTATGCTGGACCATTCGGTAAGGTAAAGGGAGAATCTCCTCTCCCACTTTCTCGCTCTACGTCTCCTGAGAGAGAGGAGAGGAGAGAGAGAGATGCAGTGAGTCAGGCTGTGGAGGGGTTGGGGCCCTGTGCCCTAGGAGCTTTGGGCTGCTTGGGGCCTGGGGCACCCTGAGGGGCAGGGTAACCATGCCTCTTAAACCCTCTGTCCTGGGGTTGTTTACCTCCCTGTCCCCAATGAAAGGGACAGCGACAGGGGCCCTGAAGCGCAGATTTCTACATTCTATGTACATCTGCTACAGCTTTGTCTGACTCTTGAAGTTCTTTAACCCTGGTTTCAACCTCCTTGCCGAACAACAGTGGGCCCTGGAAGGGAGCGTCCAGGATGGACTCTTGGAGGTCTGGACGGAATCCAGTGAGCATGAGCCAAGAATATCTCCTCATGCAGATAACCATGGCAGCCACATGGGAAGCCATGTCCACAGAGTCATATGAGCAAGCATCTTAGGACATGCTTATCTACATCCAATCTGGACTGAGCATATGCTAGGATCTCCTCCTTGGTGTCAGAGTCCGGTAGGGTCTTGATCAGCTCCATACATTTCTCCCATAGGGACTGTTGGTATGTTACCACATGGGCCAGGAAGTTCAGTGAAAGATGGAGCCCGTCACCAATGAAAAAACCTTCTGGCCCCAGCTGTCCAACCTTTTGGATTCTGCATCTGAAGGTTGGGAGACAAGGTGCTTGGGCTGACTACCCCAGCCATGAGCAGCCGCAAGCACCAAGGAGTTGGCTCTAGGTTGCTCACCCAGTAAAGGTTCATCCTTGGGAGGCTTATAAAACCTGTCTGCCTTCTTTGGGACAGCAGGAGAGGATGAAGGCTTGTGCCATGTAATCCTTGGGTTTCCCGGGTCGTGCCTGAAAATAGTCATTGCTACGGCTAGTGCACCTACCTGGTAAACCAAAACTAAATTAAAATAAATAAATCCTGGTCACATCCTGGAATGGCTCAACGAGAGGCAGAATGACCAGGGGTTTTGGTTCTTTTGAGCCCAGAAACTTAGCTAGTCTTCTGCGTTCTGGATCTAGTTCCTCAGTGTCCCACTCATAGATGGACTGAATGTGGCGCATGATGTCCAAAAAGGAGGGGTCATCTGGGAGAAATCCTGGTGAATCCCTGGGGCCCAGAGAGGGCGGGATGAACTCATCCTCATCCGAGGAGTCTGAGGAAGAAGGGCTTGCGTCCCCATTGTCCGGGAAGGATGGGCGATGCCTCTGATCGGGCATCAGGTTGCGGGTTGTCGGAGCGGGCGACCGACTAGGTGAGCGCCTGTCAGGGGAGCACCTTAGCCAGAAGTGGCTGAGGGGTGTCTTTTGATGGACGGCCTCCAGTCGTCCTCCTGGGTTGCCAGAGTACTTGCGCTTCTCGGACGAACTTGTACTCCTGGAGTCTTTGGACTTACCGGTAGACATATGACCTTTCTGGGTCAACCCTGAGGACTTATGGGGTTGGTTGGCCAAGGAAGAATGAGTGGGTGAATGTCCGGAAGGAGATGGCTCCCTATGTTTGCCCTGTGAAGAGGCAGGAGCAGATTTAGACTAGGACTCGGATGTTTTAAGCAGGACCAAGCCAGACCTCCCATCGGAGGTCGAACAAGAGGACGCCTGGGAAGGGGACTTGGGGCGGGACTCAGACCTGGCCCTATCCTTCTCCCTGTGGTGGTGATGTTTCCCTCCCGATGGCTTGTCTTTAGCAGGGGAGTCCTTGGTGGGAGAGGAAGAGCTATGCTCCGATGTCCGTTGCATGGCTGCCACCTTCTGCTCCAATAAGTAGGCCTTTAGGACGTTGGCTCTCCTGATCCTCGTCTTCTGATTAAACTTCCGGCACAGCGGGCAGCCGGCCAGTTGGTGGTCGGGGCCTAGGCAGACCATGTGGCCGTCTTTTGCCAGTATTTGTTTCCCGCACGCACACTCTGATTTGTGCCGAGGTGGAGAGAGCGATGACATGCAAGAAACCAGGAAGCACCAAGATATCGCGTCAGCAAAAATGCTGACCTCCCCCACAGCGACAGCACAATACCGGCAGCGTATTGTGCCGCCTCTTCGATCGCTGTTTTCTGTGGGGGCTGTGCCCCTGGACTCTAGGATTCCAACTCAGGTCAGAGTTGGTTGGGGGCAGGCGAAACACAGAGAAAGGACCAATGCATCAAATGTTGCCGTAATGGTCTTTTTCTGTGTTTCGCCGTCGAGGTGTCGACCACAAGGGGTGCTACGAAGAAATGAGGATATCTATAGATAACGTTGAAAATTTCGAAAAACATTTCAAAGTGGTCGACTGCAGTGAAAGGCGTCTGTGGAGCCAAACTAAGCTGGCCGATGGCGGGAAAAGAACTGAGATGGCGCTGGGGGTCCGCCCCCTTTATACCATGTCTGATGTCGGGCGGAGCCGATGTCAGGGGCGGTTCCCCGCTACAGACTGCTAGCTACAAGATTTTTTCCATGGGGTCCTAATGCCTGGCGGCATTAGTCCTAATGGTACTACCTGCTGCAAGAGTTCCCCTTGAAGTCAGATCATATAGAAACATACAATTTGACGGCAGATAAGGCCGCTTGGCCCATCCAGTCTGCCCATTTCCCTACCTAATGGATAAGCTGCAGATCCTAGTTAACCAACAGCCTACTTCCTCCTACCCCCAACCCCTAGAATTGCCTTACGTCTGTCCCGTGCATTCTTGAATTCCCTCACTGTTTTTGATTCCACAACCTCCACAGGAAGGCCGTTCCCATGCATACACAATCCTCTCCGTGAAAAAATACTTCCTCACTTTACTTCTGAGCTGTCCCCCTTCTATCTTCAAATTGTGCCCCCTTGTTCTTGCACATCTTTTTCTGAAAGATGCTACCCTCGTGGACTTTGTTGATTCCCTTGAGGTACTTGAAAGTTTATATCATGTCCCCTGTCCCTCCTTTCCTCGAGGGTATACATATTAAGCTCCTTAAGTCACTCTTCATATGTCTTCTGGTGTAGACTCTGCACCATTTTAGTTGCCTTCCTCTGGATTGCCTCCATCCTGTGTATGTCCTTGCGGAGACTGGGTCTCCGGAACTGCACGCAGTACTCCAGATGGGGTCTCACCAGCTGTCTGTACAGAGGGACAACAACTTCCGTTTTTCTACTGGAGATGCCTCTTCCTATACATCCCAGTATCCCCCAGCCCTCCTTACTGCCCTCTCACATTGCTTGCCCACCTTTAGGTCACCTGATATGACTACCCCCAGGTCCCTTTCCATTTTTGTTGTTGTTAGTATCTCACCCCCCACAGTGTACTCTTCCCCTTGGTTTTTGTTTCCCAGGTGCATTACTTTGCACTTCTTAGCACTGAATCTAAGCTGCCATACATTTGACCATTCCTCCAACATTGCCAAGTCCCTTCTCATCCTTTCCACCCCACCTTGTGTATCAACCCTGTTGCAGATCTTTGTGTCATCTGCAGAGACACATACTTTTCCTTCCAGTCCCTCGGCAACGTCACTTATAAAGACACTGAAGAGGACTAGTCCTAGAACTGAACCCTGCGGTATCCCACTAGTAACCCCCCTTTATTCAGAGTGGACTCTGTTTACTATTACCCTCTGTGTCCTGTTCTTCAGCCAATTTTTTACCCAGGCTACCATCTTGAGACCCACTCCCAGGCTGGCTAACTTGTATTTTAATCTTTTGTGTGGGACTGTGTCAAATGCCTTGCTAAAGTCAAGGGAGGCCATGTCCACAGCCCCTCCCTGATCTACTACTTTGGTCACCCAGTCAAAGAAATCTATTAGATTTGTCTGACATGACCTTCCTGCTGTGAATCCATGCTGCTTTGGGTCCTGTGCCCCTCTAGCTTCTAGGTACTCAACAATTCTTTCCTTCAGAAGTGATTCCATCATTTTCCCTATCACTGAGGTCAAACTGACAGGTCTGTAGTTTACTGCCTCTGTCTTGCTCCCACTTTTGTGGAAGTGGAATCACATCTGCTGTCCTCCAGTCCTTGGGTACCACCCCATACTCCCATGATTTGTTAAAGAGGGTAGTCAGTGGTGTCCTTAGTTCTTTTAGAATTCTGGGATGAATCCCATCAGGCCCCATTGCTTTGTCCACCTTCAGTTTTAAGACTTCTTTCAGAACTCTCTTCTGTGAATGGGCTGGTATCAACCCCCCTATCCAGAGTGTTTCTGTTTGGTGTAGGTACCTCCCCTTCTTCACTTGTGAATACTGAGCAAAAATATTTGTTTAGGATATCTGCCTTTTCACAGTCACCCTGTGCCCCCATTAAGCCTCACTATCCCTTCCTTGGTCTTCCTTCACTCCCTGATGTACCTATAAAAGGTTTTATCCCCATTCTTAACTGAGTTGGCTATCTTTTCCTCGGTTTGGGCCTTTGCTGTTCTGACTGCCTTCCCTGCTTCCTTCTGTTTTAACTGATACAGTTCTCTGTCCTGCTCCTTCTGTAGGTACAGTACCTATGTGAACATTGGTACCGTGAATAGCGTCACTGGCCCCAACTGCCCTAGAATCTTTTTTTAACTGAGGAAGAGAGAAAAGAATAGACTACTGAGAAGGCAAAACAAAGTGTATAGACGGGTGATTAAAAAACCCTGACCAGAAAATATTTTTGGCTAGGAATAACACCTAAACAAAATATTCCTCCCACTGTTAAAAATCTGTGAAACGAAAAGAGGGTAAAAGTTGACCATAAGCAGACCCAGTAAGATAGACAGAAATTACAAACATTGTTTAACTCCATTCCCCTGCTGAAGGGAAAATAAGCAAACAAAGCAAACTGCTCAAAATCAATTACCCAGGTAATAGTCAGCTAAGATAATCATAAGCACGTGAATAGTAGGGGGTAGAGTGTGGCTCTATGCAGTATGTACCCAAGAAAATAAGGAGTTACTAGTACAATAAGTAAAGAATAGTTACTCACCGTAACAGTAGATCTTCGAAAGAATCTCTTCCATTCAGCCATACCTTTGGAACTTAAAGCCGTTGGCGTCAGGACCACTTGGAACTTCTGCTAGTCGTGGACTGCCCAAGATGACATGCAATGTTGGTACCTATATAATCAATATATAATCGTGGATGGCCCCATTGCTTCTTAGTTCCTGACCGGAGATAAGGTTGGAGGGCCTGTTACCGTGAAGAACCAGGAGACCAGACCAGTATTAGGCACACAAGGGAAAGGCATGGGACTGGAAATATAGTACACATAAGGGATGTGTGGGCACCTCCAAACGAGGCAATGGACAAGCCTGCCACCTGATACCTCAGAAAGGGAGATGGGGTGGGTGTGCTGTGGCCCAGTGGAGGAAATTCTCTCTAAGATCTACTGTTACAATGAGTTAACTGTTCCACCTTCATCAAGGATATCTCATCCATTGGGCCATGCCTCAGGAACAATCCCAAACAGTACACAAGATACTCAGAGAGGATTGGCAAAGTGATAGGCAATCAGAACAAAAGGCCTTGCAACACCGCAAGACCAAAGCCAGCACATCTACGAGACACTATGTTTAGACTTAAGTGCTCAGTGAAGGTATGTACAGTGCTCCATGTGGCAGCAGCACATATGTTAGCAGCAGAAACATTCTGAAAGCAAGCAATAGAAGTGGCTATACCATGTGTAGAATGGCCATGCACAGCACCAGGAAGTTCTTTACTGTACTTCCCATAACAAAATCAAATACAGTTAGCCAACCATTTGGACAGGCACTGTTTAGACACAAGTGTGCCCATTTTCCAACAGATGAACAAAAAGTTGAGAGGGCTTTCTGCTGTCCTTAGTGAGATCAAGATAAAAACACTGTGTTCTGTGTACATCAAGTGTATAGAGCAATGCCTCACCCCTGTCAGCATGCGCTGGATAAAACACAGGAAGGTTTATGGCCAAATTCAATGTAAAATCAGACAACACATTAGGCAGAAAACAAGGACAGGTCCTCAAAGACACACTGTCTGTGTGGAAAATCAAATAAGGAGGCTCAGGCATCAGAGCCTGAAGTCAATCCTATGAGCAGAAGTCACGGTGACCAAAAACAGCATTTTCCATGAAAGGAAATGCATCTAATAGGTTGCAGCAAGGTCAAACAGAGTTGGTCAATTTCTCAAGTATGAAATGCAAGTCCCAAGGTGGAACTGGTTTACAAATTGGGGGGCACATGTGCAGAATACCCTTCATAAATGTATGGTCATCTCTAGTTGTACCACCATGCACCAATCAGTAAGGGCATGGAATGCCGAAACAGCAGCTGACTGCACATTAATGGACGAGTACTGGAAACCGGTGCCAGATAGGGACTAAAGGTAGTCCAGCATAGTATTGACAGGACCTGTACATGAGTCCACTGAACAAGAGGCACACTATGGAGAAGAGCTTACATGTCAAAGAACGTGAGTGCCTCGTGAAAGGCTTTTTAGCCACAAGCAAGACACCAGCCACCTGGAGGGTCCCCAAAATGGGCAATGGCTATGTCTTCGGGAGCCAAGCATGCAGATTCAAGGACTGCTAATCCAGACGAACAAGGGAACGTTCAGCCTCAGATTGCTGGCCCTGACAAAGGGGGAGCTGAACAGAAGACTTCACCACCAGATGCTGCAGAAGCGGAAACCAAGTCTGACAAGGCCAGAAGGGAGCTCCTCAAGTTAGGGTGGCATGCTCTGCCCACAGTTTCAGTAGAACCCTCTGAATGAGAGGGATGAGAGAAAGACATAAAGAAACCTCCTTTTCAAAGAAAAAACACCACATCTCACCCAAAACTCCATGCTCTGGAGCGAGCGAGCAGAATGCAGCTATTTTGCACTGTATGGAGAAGTAAAAGAATCCAACTTTGGATGACACCATCTTGCAAAGAGGTCATTTACCACGAAGTTCAGCAGTTTCCATTTGTGTAACAGGGACTGAGACCTGCTGAGCCTGTCTGCCAAGACATTTTTGACAGCTGAGAGAAACGCATCTGATTGCTGAAATCAGTGAGACATCGCCCAGTACCACACTCTCATCACTTCCCTGAACAACGGATAAGAGTAAGTGCCCATTTGCTTGTTTATGTACTGCATGACAGACACTGTCCGAATCAGCAAGGTACCGGGGCTGAAGTGTTCCTGGAAAGCATGGAGACCAGATGAACAGCCCCATCTCCAGGACACGGATATGGAGATCAGAGTCTAGACTGGTCCAGGATCCTTAGGTCTGAAAGGATCAGAGATTGCCATTACAGCCGGACCCCGAGGTATCAGTTGTGAGGATAAGTATAACAGTTGGGGAAAAGAATGGAATGCCCTGTAAGAGGTTCAAGCAGTTCATCCACCATACTAGAGCACGGCAGAGAGGTGACCTGATGAGGATAATTTGTTCCAGCTCATCCGTTACACCCGAAGAGTCCAATGTGGCATGCACATGTGGAGATGGGTAAAGGGAACCAAGTCATCAGTCCCAGGAGATGGATCACCACCCAAACGGACATGTAGTAACTCCTGTGTACCTGCTGGGCCTGCTCAAGACAGCCTCTGCCCTGTCTGCAGGCAGGAAGGCACTGTCCACCTCTGTGTCCACCATCCCACAAATATACTGGAGCCACTGACAAGGGACTAGCAAGGATACTGATATGTTTACCAAAACACAGAGTTCCTCGAACAACTGTCTCATTCTGGACAATGTATATGGAATCGCTTCCCTGGAAGGGGCAGTCTGGACCCAATCATCCAGACATGGAAAGACAAAGCCCTTTCCTCTGAAGGGCTGCTGCCACAACTGCTAAACATCTGGTAAATACCTGCGATGCCGTGGATAAGCCGAAGGGCAAGATCTGGAACAGATAATGTAAGCCCTCTGGCATAAAGCAGAGGAACTGCCTGTGGCACTTGCAAATTTTAATATGGAGGTATGCATCCCCCATATTCAGGGCACAGCCAATCCCCTTTTTGAAGCAGGGGGATGAGAGACTGAAGAGACATAATTCAAAACTTTTTGCATTTATTTATTTGAATTTTGGTAACCGGGTAAGCCCCCTGAGACCAGAGGTCCCTTTTACAGTGGCGACCCGGAATTAGTTACAGGGAGAGACATATAAATGCATTCTTTACAGAGGAAGACTCATACTAGCATTCCACACAGTAGTTACAGTAATTGACAACAATATTAGCAAGGGACGACCGAGCTATAACACCAATATTAGCAAGGGACGACCCAGCTACGTTACAGAGTAAGACACATAATAGTATTCATTACAGAGCAAAGACACATAATAGCATTCATTACAGAGCAAAGACACATAACAGCAATCTTAACTGTAGTTACAATAATTACTCAGAGTATACAGTAGCATCCAGCCATAGGGGTAGTAAGCTTTTGTTAGCAGTACATGATGTCAGATTTCACATTCCGTTTAGTCTGCAATGTGAGACAGTCAGGAAGACGTCAATATTAGATACATCCAGGAGGAAGGAGGGGTCAAGGCAGTGCGAGCATAAGGAGAAGTGGGCTTGGGAGCTAACGGTTACAGCCACAAAGGTTGAGGAGATATACTTTAAGCCTGGACTTGAATTGGCTAATGGTGGATGCACCAGTCAAGCTAGCTGGTAAGGAGTTCCAAAGGTGGGAGGCAGCAAACTTGAAAGAGCGTTTGCCTTGGTTTGAGCGACACCGAGGGATGTCTAGTGGGTGATTTGCAGATGATCGTAGGGTTCTGCATTGTGTTTTGGTAGAGAGAAGTCCATTTAGATGAGGTGGGGGGGGACCTGTGATAGAGAACTTGAATGCAAGGCAGGCGACTGGGTAGGCTAGTTTGTGCCGAAGAGATGGCCAGTTCAGTTCCTTAAGTGCCTCACAGTGATGCCTCCTTGGGGAGGAGTCTGAGGCGAAATGGGCCACCCTGTTAGAGAGGACAGAAAGTTTGTTGAATTCTATCTCTCTGAGTGACTGCAGTAGAGGAGCCTCATACAGAATGGAAGGGAGAAGATTGCAGCTTGCAATTGCTCGACGCGCGATGCAAGATAGTGAGTTCCCCAGACGATTGAGGAGACCAAGCTTTTGATGGATGGTCCTGGTTATGGAGTCAATATGAGGTCTGTAGGTCATCTCTTGGTCAAGATGAATCCCAAGGTACTTGAAACCGGACGTGACCTCCACAAGTTTCCCTTGGTTTGTGTTGATCTGGAGCATCTGACTTCTGTCAGGGCCCAGACATTTGGAGCAAAACAGGACGGCTTTTGTTTTTTCCCCATTTAGCCTCAGGCAGTTTGTGGAGAACCAGGACTCCAGTGTTGAGAGACTATCCTGCAGTTTTGTGTTGATTACACTAGGTTGAGGGTCACTGTAGTAGATAACCGTGTCATCCGCATACAGAATGAGTTTGCTGAGGGAACAGTTACTCTCAATATTATTGAGGAAGAGTGAGAAAGTAAGGGGCCCAGGATTGAGCCTGGGGCACCCCACAGTGACTGGCTAAGTCCAGACTGTGTACCCTTCCAGCGGACTTTTGGAAACGTTCACAAGATAGCTCTAACCACAGAGACAGTGGTCATCTAGGCCTAGAGCTGTAGTTTAGCGAGCAGGAGATTATGATTGACAAGGTCGAAGGTCTCGATAGATCAATGAAGAGCACCCGTTGGGATCCTTGATCCATGGAGGCAAGGATGTCAGTTGTGAGCCGGATAAGATCAGTGTCTGTACCGTGGCCCTTCCTAAAACCATGCTGCACAGCTGCCATAAGTAGGTGCTGCTCCAGGTAGTCCTGCAGCTGTTTATATACTAGCCTTTCCTGGATTTTTCCAAGAGGACTGAGCAGGGAGATAAGTCTGTAGTTTCCAGGCTTGTCTCGGGGCCCACTTTTGTAGACGGGGCCGATGGTCGCGACCTTCCACATTGTTGGGACTATTCCTTCCTGAAGTGACCTATTTATGAGGAGGGTGACAGGATGGGCGATCGCTGGGGCAGCATCCCTCAGTAGGCGGGGTTCAAGCCGATCATGGCCTAGAGAGGCAGTAGGATTAATTTTTTGCAGAAGAGGTAGCACCTCGGACTGAGTGACCAGCTTTAGGTGAAACTGAGGTCTGGGGTGGTCCCACACCCCTTCCTGGGAAGGGTCCGGCCTGAGGAGAGCTGGGAGGTGGGTCCCGTTTGGGACAGATAAGGAGGCACAGAAGGCCTCAGCAACCTTGGACGGTTTATTAGTTAGTGAATCACCTACTAGGACAAAGTCAGTTTGCTTACCTGCGGATCCCTTGAGGAGCATGTTTTATGTCCCCAGAATTTTTTTGGATCACGTAGGTGCCTAGTTTGGAGGTCACGTAAGTACTGAGCTTTGGCCTGTTTTGAGGATTTTTTACATAGATTTCTCAGCTCCCTATACTTCTCCAGTCTGCAGAGTGTCCAGAAGACTTGTAGGTGCCCCATGCTTTGTCCCAGAGAAGCATATTGTGTTTGAGGATAGGGTTTAGCCATTTATGGCATTTGCCCTGCACTCTAAGGTTTTTTATTGGGGCGTGCCTATTTGAGACGGACAAGAAGGCCTGTATGAAATATTCTAGGGCCTCGTCCAGAGAGGGGAGCGAGGCAATAGGGGCCCAGTCCATTTTCCTCAGGTCAGAGCAGAAGTCGGCCACCTCGAACCTGCTGTAATTTCTTGCTACAATGACCTTAGCAGAGATTTTAGGAGGCTTATTGGACCAGATGCAGAATATCGGTGAGTGGTCACTCAGGGAGTCAGCCATAATCCCAGCCGACAAGATACGGCCCGGGCAGGAGACGAGGATCCAGCAATGACAGAGTGGTTTCCAGTCTTGGGGTTATGCCTTGTAGGGAGATCAATGACCTGAGTAAATTGATGAACAGGTTTAGGTCTCTTAGGTCCAGTACAGGTCATAGGGAAGCACTGCAATCATTGCCCTAGAATGAGCAGCCCAGGAGCTTTGGAACTTTATGCTAATCATGGAACTTAAGAATGAAGTTCAAACTACGCTACATGGTCATGCATCTAGCAAAATGGCAACCAAAATGTAAAAAAACATTTCTTACAAATTTAGAAAATGTTCAAAACAAGGCAGAACAATACTTATTACTTATCTGTATTGAAATCAGACCACACAGCAGCAACTGTAAGGCACTGTAACAAGTAATGCTCAAGCAAAACAGAAAATAACTGATTCATGTCAATCTTTTACCAGGTTTTGGAAGGAGAGGCAGGGTACAGGACTGTGAACATAACTGATGGGTCCCTTAGGAAGAAACAACATTACTACAATGAATGATTTAGTTTATGTTCCCAATATGCAGACTCCACAGCAGTACCTTGGGAGGCTGGGTACAGAACCTATTTAGGGAACAGGTTCTGCAAGACAGCAGTGCCAAAACTGACATCTCTCTTGGACTGTATGTCCAGGCAGTAGTGTTTTGTTAAAGTGTGTACTGTCTTCCAGGCAGCTGCTTTACAAACATCCTGCAGGGCGATACCCCTTGATGCTGCCACAGATGCAGAGGTGCCCCTTGTAGTGTTTGCCCCAAGGCCTCTGAGTGGTAGTTTACCAGATTTGTCATAACTAACTGTATGCAGGAGACTATCCAATGAGAAAAGGTTATCATGGATGCAGGTTTGTCTTTGCCTACTTCACCAAAAGTAACAAAAAGCTGAGTAGCAGTGGACCCGATTTCCTTTGTGTGGTCCAGGCAGTAAATCAGAGCCTTTCAACATCCAGGCAGTTGGCATTTTTGTCTCCCTGAGCTGGATTTTTTTTTAGTAAAGAAAACAGGATAGGAACTTACTAATTCAGATGGAATTCAGACACCACTTTAGGAGGAATTTCCTTCTTGTCCCAAGGACTTTCTTGGCCCTATAGAAATTATGTTGTTTGGATCTGTGCAGAGAACCTGTACCTCGTCTACCCTTCTAGCAGATGTCATTGCCAGCAAGTGACATACTTCAGTTCAGTAGTGGCCATAGGCTCAAAAGGGACCTCCATCAGCTGGGTCAATGTGCATATTCAAATCCCATGGAGGGACAGGGTCCCTTAGTGGAAGGTACAGGTGGTTAAGGCCTTTGAAAAACATTTTGAAAATGGATTGTGAAGCCAGTGACCTACACTTGCCAGTTGAAGTGTAAGCTGACATTGCTGCCAAAAGCAACTTCAGGGTTGATGGCCTCAGACCCAGTGACTGGAGGTGCACTAGATAATCCAAGACTGTGGACAGACCTGCCTGGATGGGGTTAATCTGTCTAAGAGCACACCAGAAAAAAACTCATTTTTGAAGCATATATTTCCCTTGTTGCTGGTTTCCTAGACACCTTCAACACTCTCATTGCTTCCTCTGAAAGATTCAACCCAGAGGACTCTTAACTCATCAAGAACCATGCTCTGAGACAGTTCTCAGGTTTGGAAATATTATCCTGCCCTGAGACAGGGTCAGCAGACTGTACCTCACAGGCAGACTGATTGGAGGTTTGCCGGAGAGGGACAGGAGCATGGAGCACCAAATCTGCCTGGTCCAGTGTGGTGCTGCGAGAAAATACAGTCAGGTAAGAACTTACCGTAATAGTAGATCTTCGAGAAAGGCTCCTGCAGTAGGTCGTAACATGTAGGACTGCGCCCTCTGGTGTCAGGACCACATGGCAAACTTCTGCTAGCAATGTCTGGTGGGGTACTGCCCACCCATCACATGACTGACATCAGCATGACTCTACAGGTGGGCGCCCGCCTTCCAGTTCTCCCGCCAGAGACCCAATAGAGTGCGACAGGAGAAAAGGATATCATCCCTGGAGCCCAGTCCAAAGAGGCCTGCAAGAGCAAACAGAAGACTGGGGGAAGGAGGGAGGGAAAAAGATGACCTACTGCAGGAACCTCTCTCGAAGATCTACTGTTACGGTAAGTTCTTCTGTAACTGTACTATCTTACTTCAAGAGGGTTCCTGCAGTAGGTCATAACATGTAGGACTGAGTCCCAAGCAGTAAACTGATCAGGACAAAACTGAAGCACTAGAGGAAGGAAGATCTGCACAAAGATCAGAGCAGGTCTATGACAGAAGGCCCTGTAGAACAAATGCCAAAACCCACCCTATGCCTCGAGGCAATGTCCACACTGCAATGTTTAGTGAAGGTATGGACTGAACTCCAAGTGACTGCAGCACAAATCTCTGCTGCGGACACATTCCTGAAAAAGTCAGCCACGTCTCTGGTGGAATGACCTTTGACCTCTCCGGGAAGAGGTTTGTCATACTTCTGGTAACTGAAATGGATGCAGTTGGTCAACCATTTGGACAAGCACTGCTTAGAGACTGCCGACCCCATAGTCTTGGGGGCAAAGGAAACAAAAAGTTGATCACCTTTACGGACATCCTTAGTCTTGTTGATGTAATAGCGCAATATCCTGTGCACATCTAAAGTGTGCAGGAGCGCCTCACCACTGTTAGAGTAAGCCACATTATAAACAGGGAGTTCGACAGTTTGGTTCAAAGTGAACTCAGAAACCACCTTGGGAAAAAAATACAGGTTACTCACCTGTAACAGGAGTTCTAGGAATGGTATATGTTGTTCATCCACACTCATTGGCAGTATCCTTGCCGCTTTAAATCTTGCCGGAAGGTCTTCAAGCTTGCTCCTCCCACCCACCCGGGTGGTATAACTCTCGGCTCCGCCCCATGACGCCAGATCTGGCCGCTGGAAGCTCAGGTTGTGCGTCGAGCGGGGAGGTCAGGTGGGTTGTGTGGATGAACAACATATACTATTCCTAGAACTCCTGTTACAGGTGGGTAACCTGTATTTCTAGGGACATGGATATGTTGTTCATCCACACTCATTGGCAGACTCTAGCAGTTCTCCGGGAGGAGGGAGGCAAGCAGCACACCCATATACTTACTTGGGAAAGAGAGACTGAGAACCGAGGCCCCAAAACCAGCATCCCGGCGTGACTCAAGGTCGATGTGGTAGTGGGTAATGAAGGTGTTTGCTGACTTCAGGTAGCAGCCCTGCAGATTTCCTGGATAGGGGCGTCCCTGGAAGCAGCCACCGTTGCAACAGTATGGCGGGTAGAATGAGCTCTTATCCCTCTGGGAGGCTCCATGCCGCCAACTTATAGCGAGAGATCTATGCAGGAGTTACCCACCTGCTTATCGTCCGCTTGGCTGCAGGTCTGCCAGATGCGGCTTCAGCGTGGGTGACAAACAGCTGGCGAACCTCTCCCAATTTCAGCCGTGCGCTCCTTATAATAAGCGGCGCCCTTCTAGGGTCCAGAGTATGGAGCCTATATTCGACCTCCGGGTGTGATTGGGGTAGAACACCGGCAGAGTCAACACCTGGTTAAGGTGAAACTCCGACACCACCCGGAAGGAATTTGGGTGGGCGCAGGACAACCTTGTCCCTGTGGAAGACCAGGTAAGGAGACTCGATGGGCGCCTGGAGCTCTCCCATCCTTCTGGCTGACGTGATAGCCACCAAGAAGGCGGTCTTCCACGACAGGTGAGAGAGAGCACACCTGTGCATAGGTTCGAATGGCTTGCCCATGAGCTTTGCCAGTACCAGCAGTAGATCACGAGGAGGTAGGGGTTCCCGCACTGGAGGAAATGTGATCAAGGCCTTTGAAAAGCCAGACCACCTTCTCCTGCGCCACCGACTGCTTCCGGCCAGCGCCCGTAAGCAGAGATGGCTGCCAGGTGCACCTTAGGTCGTCGACCTAAGCCCTTGACTAGAAAGGGACCATAAATAGTCCAAGATGCTTGCCAAGGAACAGGAGGAAGGGTCCAAGCCCTTGCCCTGACACCAAATGGAAAACCTTTTCCATTTGAAGGCATAGCATTTTCTGGTCGACTCTTACGGGACGCCTCAACTACATTGAGGACCTCGTCGGAAAGACCCAAGGCCTGGAACTCTGGCAGCTCAGGAACCAGGCCGTCAGGTGCAGGGATTGAAGGTCCGGATGGAACACCTTCCCTGATTGACTGGAGAGCAGGTCAGGCGAGCTGGAAGCTGCAGCGAGTCCTGGAGCTGAGACTGAGGAGATCTGGGTACCAGAACTGGCGAGGCCAGTCTGGGGCTATCAGAATCACCTCGCCTTGTCCCTCCTCGCCTTGAGAAGCACCTTGTGGATCAAGGGAAATGGGGAAAGGCGTGAAAGAGGCCGGGGTCCATTGCCTCGAGAGGCATCCCCTGCAGCGAGCCCTGCTGAGGCGGGCATGGAACAGACTCACCGGCGTTCTCCATGGAGGCAAACAGGTCCACCTGAGGTGTGCCCCAAAGGGAGAACAGATGCTGTACTACCTCCGGCAGGAGAGACCACTCGTGGGATGCAGCCCTATCCGCCCAGGGCATCGGCCAGGGTGTTGGAGGCTCCTGCCACGTGAATGGCTAGGAGATCCGCCTCCAGGCTGCGCACGAGTGACCAAATGCGGAGAGCTTCCTTGCATAGAAGCATGGAGCGCGTCCCGCCCTGGCGGTTCAGATAGTACATGGTCGTGGTATTGTCCGTCTGGACTCGGACCACTTGACCCCGGAGGAACGGAGCAAAGGCGGTGAGAGCTAGGCGGACCGCTCGGAGCTCCAGCAGGTTGATGTGGCATCGGGACTCCCGCGGGGACCAGAGGCCATGAGCCCGGTGTTCCCCCAGATGGGCACCCCAACCCATCAGAGAGGCATCGGTCGATAGAGAGACCGTCGGCTCGGGGCGGACGAACGGGATGCCCTCCTGCAAATGAACTGGAACGGTCCACCACTGGAGAGCGTTCCACAACCCCTGTGTCACCGACACAAGCTGGTCCAAGGAGTCGCAGCTGACCACTGGCTGGCCAGTCCCCACTGAAGGGACGATGTTCCAGCGGGCCCAACGGACCACGCTGGTGCAGGCCGCCATGAGACCCAGGAGGCGCAGGAAGTCCCGGGCAGGGCGGTTGCCCAACCAGAAATGATCGGGCAAAGGAGGAAAGAACCTCGGCCCTGTCCGCACGGGGCCGCGCCTGGCTCGAAGAGAGTCGAGCTGCGCCCGATGAATAGAATCACCTGCTTCAGCTCGAGTTCTGACTTGGCCTCGTTGATAAGGAGGCCCAGTTGAGAGCAGACCTGGAGGCCAGATCTCTGGACCACTCGCCTCCTCCCTGGAGGGAGCTGCTATCAGCCAGTCGTCCAGGTAAGGGTACACCGGACCTCGGCGCCATGAGAATGCTGTCACCACTGCCATGCATTTGGTGAAGACCCTGGGAGCTGGAGACAAGCCGAAGGGCATGGCTTGAACTCGAAGAGGATCCCTCCGCTCGGAGCGAAGGAATCTCTGGTGAGAGCGGACGGATAGGGCGTGGAAAAGCGTCCTGCAAGTCAGAGAGCAGAACCACGCTGCCGTTCCAAGGATGGTATTATCTGAGCCAGAGTGACCATCCTGAAGGTTGAGACCTTAGGAACTTGTTTAGAGTCGTAGGTCGAGAATGGGCGCCAACCCCGTCCGTTGGAACCAGGAAGTACCTGGACACAAACCCTGGGTCTGAAGGAGGGTCCCACCTCTCTTACCACCTCCTTCTGGAGGAGGAGAGCGATGTCGCTCGACGAGGCATCAGTGAGGCTGGGGATCTCAAGCCCCCGAGGCGGCGGCTCTGAAGGTGGTGCCTCTTCGAATTCCAGAGGCAGGCCTCTTCCCACCACCTCCAAGACCCACCTGTCCGTGGTGTAACAGCGGACCAGGCGGAACTGAAGTGCCGGAGCTGCCTCCCCACGGGGACCCAGGGTAAGGTGACGGGATGGGGCGACACCCTCAGCCCGCCACTGGGCAGGCTTGGAGGAGGGACCGGCCGAGGGACCTCCTGGGCCTTTCCTCCCTGCCTCCTGTTAGAGGAAGCCGGCGGCTTGGGTTTGGGATGCCAAGGCCGAGCCTGCTGGCCCTGACGGTGCTGGGCCGGGCGCGCCGGGGGCACAGAAGGACGAAAGGGCTTAGGCTGTGGTTTGCGGCCTTTGTCCTTCTGAGCGGAAGAGACCGAGTCCAAGGTGGCATTGGACTTCTCGATCCTCTGCAGGTGACCTTCCACCCCAGGGCCGAAGAGGTCAGTCCCCAAAAAGGGAACATCCGCCAACTTGTGCTGGGTATCCGAAGTAAAGGTGGATATCCTCAGCCAAGCCCGGCCGACGACAGCCACTGCGGCACCGATCTGGCACATGAGTCCCTATATCCAAAGCAGTCTGGAGCTGCTGTTTGGCCACTGCCCTGCCCTGGTCCCGCACCTGCTTAACCGTAGTCTGCAGATCGGCGGAAGATGAGGGATGACCTCATCCAGGGAGCCCAACAGGGCATGAGAAAATGTGCCATGAGGAGGGCGAACTGGCCTGGCCGAAGGCCGAGAGAGGACGCAGCGTGACTTTGCCCGACATAGTCCAATTTCTTGACTCCTTGTCAGGAGGTTTGTCCACATCCCTGGCGTTGCGGGCGCGCGAAAAAGCGCTGTCGGTAACCAACCCCTCAGCAGAGGGTGTTCAAAACGGACAAGGAACCGGTAGGGACCGCATACTTCCTGGCCATCCTGGCCGAAGGCGCAGGGCAGGAAGCAGGGCGCTGCCAAAGTTCCAGTGCCGGACCCACTATGGCCTCGGCCACCGGAAAGGCCTCCGGAGAATCCCCTCGGTCCAGAATCTCCATGAGGGGATACCTGGCCCGTTTGGAAACCGGTTCGAGCTCCATCCCGGTAGACTCCGAGATGAGCCGAAGCAGTCCTAGGAAGGACGACGGGCTATCGTCCATGACTGACCTCCTGAAGACTCCAAGTCCAGTCGCTTGGAGAAGAAGGAGGAATCATCTTCGGACTCGGAAGAGTCCTCGAAGAGCTGCCTCTGGCCTGAGCCACCCTTCACCTGCCGAGGTCGGTCGGGAGTGAGGGTAACTGACAGCCGATGGGGTGAAACCCTTAGCCGACCGAGAATCTTGGTCGGAGCCCCACTGGTGGCTGTGGAGGCGGAGGTTCCACCGGAATCGGTGGAGCAGTTGGTTTTGGCCGAACAACCGGCCTGGTATAGGCCTCGGACAAGTCGAGGGGTTGTGTCGGCCGCCCGGTGACAGTTATTTAATGGCCGGGAAGGCGCCGGAGTCGGCTTATTCCCGGCCAGGAGGAGCTGTTGCAACATAAGGTCCTCGTACCGTCGACGTAATTTACGCCGAAGCCTCCCCTCATCCGAGGAGGAGGACGAGGACGAGCGGCGACGCCGCTTACCGCGGTGCCGAGACCGAGACCGCCTATGACGGTGGGAACGGCTGGACCGCGAAGAGGTCCGAGACCGAGACCGAGAGTCCCGGAATTTCCGAGGTCGGTGCGGGGAGGTGTCGGCCGGAACTGGCACCCTTCGCTCGAAGGTCCATCCGAGGGCCCGGAACCGGAGGCACAGGCGAGCCCACGGGATCCTCAACTCCTCCCGGGGGAACCGGGGAGAGGGGAATCTCGGCTGCTAAAGGCGACAGCCCGTCCAATGGGTCGAGAAAAATCTCGACTTCATCGGTGGGAGTCTCGGTCAACTGACCTGACGGGGACACCGTGAGGCCAGTGGCCAAGCCGAGCGAGCCGAAGCCGACGGTCGACGCCCGGGAGAGGACCTTCCGCCCCCAAGAGCCGCCGACGGAGGGACTTACCCTGTCCTCTTTTTGGACCGAGAATAAGGTCCCGCAGACGCAGAGCCCTTCTCCTTTAGTGGAGAGGGACAGACAAAGCTCCTAAAAGAAGCCGGTAGGAAGAACCCAGAGAGCGGGATAAATGCGCGGCCGAGGAAGATCTGACCCGTGCGCCTCCTCTTCGAGGCGACCATCCGCTCAGGCTGATCCGCCCGAGCCATCGCGCGAGACACGCCAACCGGGCCTCCTTGGACTTCACCGGAGAAGCGCTCTGGGACGGCCCAGTTGCAATCGGGCAGCACGGGTTCTCGAGGACGTAGGCTTTGGTGAAAGATGAGCACAGGTCGCAAGCCTGCGGGTCGTGTCTCTGCCCAGGCAGGATACACACGGGAGTGAGGATCCGTCTCGAGACATCTTCTGCCGCATGGGCATCTCCAAACCGGGAGTCGATTTGTCCATCGCAGTCATGAGGGATAGAAGACTAAGTCTTTTGCAAAATTTTATTTTAAACCGCAAACGGAGAAATAGAACCAGTCGAAACGCAGAGCGCTAAGGAGGGAACCTGAGCTTCCAAGCCGTAAGGAAGATCTGACGTCATGGGGCGGAGCCGAGAGTTATACCACCCGGGTGGGTGGGAGGAGCAAGCTTGAAGACCTTCCGGCAAGATTTAAAGCGGCAAGGATACTGCCAATGAGTGTGGATGAACAACATATCCATGTCCCTAGAACTTAGGATTTGTACGCAGAGCCACCCGGTCTCTGTGGAAAATCAGACAAGGCTCCTTAAACATCAGGGCCTAGAGCTCAGAGATCCTTCGAGTAAAAGTAATGGCAGCTAAAAAGAGCGCCTTCCAAGAGAGACAGTGCATCTCACAGCTTATTGCTGGTTCAAAGGGAGGTAAAGTAAGCTTTTCCAGCATAAAATTCATATCCCAAGGTGGGGTGAGGTTACATATTGGTTTCAGATGGAGGATCCTTCTCAGAAATGTTTTGGATATCTCCAACTGAGAAATCGTCTTCCCGTCCACCAAGGAGTGGTAGGCGGAAATAGCTGAAAGGTGGACTTTTAGTGAAGAGTAGCAGAGTCCTGAGTCATACAGGTGTAAGAGGTACTCCATCACCTGCAGCACCAAACAAGAAAGAGGGTCCCTCTCTTTTGAGGCTGCCCAAATGGAAAACCGTTTCCATTTCATAGTGTAAGCAGCTATAGTGGAAGGCTTTCTAGGCTCCACCAGAACTTGGGCAACCCTGTCAGACTCCAAAACGGTTGGCGATTATGTCCGAAGGAACCATGCATGGAGGTGTAGGGACCCGAAGCCCGGATGCACCAGTCTGCCCTGATCCAGCGTCAACAGATCGCACCAGAGAGGCAGAGGTACTGGGGGTTCCACAGCCAACTGCTGTAGTAGTGGGAAACAAATTTGTCTGGGCCAGAGGGAGGCAATCAGCAACAGTTGTGCCCCTTCTGCTTGAAGTTTCAGCAGAACCTTCGGCAGAATGGGAAAGGGAGGGAAGGCGTACAAGTACCTCCCTGTCCAACAGAGAGAGAATGCGTCTAGCCAGATAACACCCAGGCCCTTGAACAAGCCAGCAGAGCTTGGGAAGCTTTGCGTTGAATGGGGAGGCAAATAGTTCTAACTGTGGACGCCTCCAGCAGTGGAACAGATCTTCCACCACTTCCTGATGTAGTTTCCATTTGTCAGCCAGAGCCAAGGAATGGCTGAGGCTGTCCGCCAGGATGTTGTGCACTCCTGGAACGCGCACGGCCGTGAGACGTAGGTCATGCTGGACTGCCCAGTACCAGACCCTCATTGCCTCCCTGCACAGGGGATATGATCAGGTGCCTCCTTGCTTGTTGATGTACCAGACCACTGACATGTTGTCGATCTGTATCACCAGTGTTCCCCCTGTCAGAAGGGCCTGGAAGGCCTGAAGGGTGTACAGGACCACCCTCATCTCTAGAATGTTTATGTGGAGCGAGGATTCCAACTGGGACCATTTTTCCTGGGTTTGGTGGTCTCCCAGATGAGCTCCCCAACCCAGACCCGATGAGTCTGTGGCAAGTGTCCAAAAGGGTGGGGAGGGTCTGAACAGTGTCCCTCAAGACACGTTCGGAGGGTCCTGCCACCACAAGAGGTCCTTTCTGAGTGCACTGGACACCAGAATAGGATGATCCAGGTCATCTACATAGTCATAGGCAGCCATTAATGCATGCCTACAAGAAATTTGAGACAGCCTCAGGGCCTTAGTGAGCTCTGACGTAAGGTCCAAGTCCTCCACCTTTTCTAGCCTGGCCTCGAGTTGAGCCATGTTAGCTTTATGGCATCAAATCCCGTGTGCCACATAATTTAAGGAACGTAAGGCACATGCAGAAGAGTAGATCCTGCGGCCAAACTGATCTAACTGCCTCGACTCCTTGTCAGGAGGGAAGGTGCTCATATGTTTAGGTTTTGTAGTCCAGATGTGAGCTACAGTGACCACGATGGAGTCTGCCTTAGGGTGGGAGCACTGGGACTGGCAGTCTCTTGTCCAAATCCGCTACTAGGTCATATCTGGCCTCCTGCCACCAGGTCTGGAACATGGTCTGGAAGTCCAGCTGAGGCGGAGGTGGAGGTTGGTAGCACTGGTAACCCACCCCTGGGTATGGGGGGGTTAACTTGGAGCCTGGAAAGGGGCCCCATGGCCTGGCATCTGATATCCCTGGTAAAAACCATAGGAAAAGTGAGTCCACATCAGGTCTGACGTCAGCAGGCCTGGATAAAGAGCATAGCCCATGGGCGGACCATGGTGCATACCCCGATGGTCCCAGGGTGTCCCAGAGGGCCTTGAAGGAGGCGGAACAGAGGGATCTGAGAGGTTATCTGGCATCGGGAATTCCGGCATCAGGATCACTGGCATCAGAGACATTGCAGGGAAGCCTGGCGTCTGGCTCTCAGGCATCAAAAAGGCTGGTGTCAGACTTGAGGGTCTTGATGGAGGCTCCGATGGAAGTTGGGCCAGTGGACCTGATGTCAGAGACTCGGAGCCCAATGTTGGGATCCCCAACATCGGGGCTAAGGAAGGGCCCGATGGGGTAGGATGGTCCCTAGGAGACGGAGGTACCAACTCAGATGTGAGAGTCCCTGGAGGATTATCAATGCTGGAGTGAGTGAGTGAGGAAGGAACCACTTCCAGGTGACCCACTTCCCCCTCCGTCCCGGGTAAAGGGTCAGGCACAGGAGGTACCTCCGGTAAAGGTGGCGTGGAAGGTTTCCCAACAGGGGAAACCTGATGGGAGGGCTGGCCTTGGAAGGTCAGCATGCTCAAGCAGACATCAGGTGTGTCGGCGTCAGCCAATGGGTGAGCTTCGATTGGGCGCGAGCCAGAGTCGCTAGCGTCAGACTTATCGGTTGAAGGAGGAAGAGCCAGACGGATGGGGGAGGATCCCCCAACCGGCTTATCGGTAGATGTCAAGCAGGTTCTCTCCAGGTGGGAATCCAACTTATCGACAACCAGACGTTCTCCAGAAGAACCGAAATCCGACTTACTGGTACTGACCATGCTTCCACTGGAGGTCCTGGTGGGCGACTTATCGGTCGAGGATTCGGTTTTGAAGCCCATCTAGATGGGCTTAAGAGAGGAGGAGGAAGCAGGCCCGGTGGCGCTGAGGCACTGGACACCACACCTTGCTCCACACTGGTGACCTGGGTTCGGGAACGGACTTGGGCTGCCAGTGGGTCAGCCGGGGGAGAAAGATTGAACACCCAATGGCTTGCTCTCCTTCTCCGGGGTGGGATGGGAAGCTTTCCGCTGTGATACCGCCGCCTCCTGGTGAACTCGGGGGATGTTGAATGGGTTGGGGAGGCAGCAACACAGGGTTGATGCCGGCAGGGGACTGGGGCAGATGCACGTCTCAGCATGCGCCTGACCCCTTGTTCCCCATTGCACGTCAGCGTCAGGAACAGAAAATGGAAGCAAACCTTCACCTCTCCTAGGTGACGACTTCTCGAGCAGCATACGCGCCACCCACAGACTTGCAGGGCAGACACCACTGTGCAAGCCCTCTCCCTGGAAACACTCTGAGGGAAGGTAAGGAGGACCTTTACTCACCCCACCCTGGGGGTAATCCGGGCCATCAGGGACCTCAGGGAGTTGAGCTGTGCACTCTAGGGCAGACCTTGGGTTGGGAGGGTAGACGTGTGTGTGGTGCATTGTAGTGGTCAGATTAAGTGGAGAGCTGAGGGCAGTAGAGGTGAGGATAAAAAGAAAGTGAAAAAAAGACAGGCGGAAGAATTGGATGATGAGGCCTCGACAGTCACCAGGGGAGGCGGCTGAGGCGCGGTCTTGTCCATAAGCTTAAGTCCCACGACCTTGCTAGTAGAGGGCTGCTCTCGGTCCTCTAGACGCTCCATCTGCTTCTCTTTCTTTCTTTTTCTTCTTAACCTCTGAAGAAGAGGAAGTGGTGGAATCCCTCAGCTTCTGCATTTCTTGTTCTATAGAAGCCATCCTGGATTTTAAAAGATGGGCTTCTAGGGCCTGCTACCTGCGTTTGCATGTGGCCTGGTTGAAGGGCTTGCAATTCGGGCAGGCCTCAATGTCATGGGCTGGGCCTAGGCAGAGCTTGTGGTTTTCCTTACAAGGGACCTGTTAGTCGCACTTCTTGCACTTCTTCTTGGTCTTTGGAGGGTCCGATGGAGAAGAGACAAAAAAATAAGAACTAACTCTAAACAGTAGAATTATACTTATCAAAATGGCAATCAACTGGAGCAATGTTCACCACGAGGTCCTTGTGCAGGTTGATGGTGGGAAAGAACTATAAGGCGGGCACAGGGACTGCTCACTTATAGGGTCACGCTGACGTCAGTCGTGTGATGTTGGTGGGCCGGTCCCCCACCAGACATTGCTAGCAAATGTTTGCAGTGTGGTCCTGATGCCAGAGGGCGCAGTCCTACATTATGACCTACTGCAGGAACCCTCTCAAAGTAAGATTGGTTGTTGCTGACTCACTCCTTAGCTTTATAAGCACTCTCAGTAAGAGTGGGAATGGGAGAAGGCATATAAGAACTTACTTGTCCAGTCCAGGACCAGTGCGCTCTCTGGAAGTGACCCCAGTACTGGGCGTCTATAACTCAAATGTGGGAGCTGGCTGCCATCCCAGGAAGCAAAGAGGTCTATTTCTGGTGTACCCCAATGTTTGAACACTGATGCCAGCACCTGCTGGTTCAGAAACCATTCTTGATTTCCCTGACTGATTTTGCAGAGAGTCTGACAGGTGTACTGCATATGGTTCTACCGAGGGAAAAGGCCAGGTTCCAGATCTTCATGGCTTCTACACATAACTTTGAAGATCTTGTTCCTATCTGTGTATGTAATATATTGTTGTGTTGTCTGTTTGGATCTGGGCAGACTGACCCTGAATCTGGAAGGAAAATGCCTGCAATGCCAGATACACTGCCCTGAACTCTGCATGACTTGATATCCCCCCCCCCCACAGTCTCCTGTGTGCGCCAGGTACCACTTACAGCGAGATCCTCCAGGTGGGCCCCAATCTAGGAGGGAGCATCTGCTGTGAGAGATTGCTGGAGGAAGAGAATTCCCTCTCTGAGGTTGTCCTCTTCCTTCCACCATTCCAGTACCCTTAGCAGGTTTTTTTGTGACAGGCACCAGTTTGGACAGTGGATCCCATCTCTGGGACCAGTGATCCCTTAAGTGATACTGGACGTCTCTCATCTGAAACTTTGCTCCCGATACCACTGCAATGGATGAGGCTGTATGTCCCAGCAACTGTAAAAAGAAAAAAAAATCCCTTGCAGGTCTTGGTTGACCTGCCTGGCAGAGGTTAGCAGTTGATATTAGATTTGCCACCCTTGCATTGCATGTGGAAGAAAGGCCTTCCCTTGCAGAGTATCCAGTTCTGCACCGATGGTCCAAAACTGTAACTGGTTATGTTTGTGACTTCTGAAGATTTATGAGAAAGCCCAGGTCCCCTAATGTGTTTTTTTTTTTTGTCAGCTGAATGGAGGACTCTGCTTCCTGGTGTGTTTTTCCTCAGACCAACAAATCTTCCAGGTAGGGAGAAACCACGACACCCTGCCTTCACAGATGTGCTGCCGCCACAGCTAGGCACGCTGTAAAAACCCTTAGTGCTGAAGTAAGGCCAAAGGGAAAGGCTGTGAAAGAACAGTTATGTACTTACCCAAACAGAAAATCTTTTAGAGAATCTCTTTCATCAGGCCACACCTATGGAACAATAAGCCGTTAGGTGCTAGGACCACACGTAAAGTACAGTTATGTAAGAACTTACCATAACAGTAGATCTTTGAGAGGAGCTCTTGCAGTAGGCAGCACCATTGGGACTAAGCTGCCAGGTGCTAAGACCACACGGAAAACTTCTAGCTAGCAGTCTGCAGAGGGGGACGCCCCCTACGTCAGCATGTAGACGTCCCCTATGGTATAAAGGGGCAGTCCCCCAGCCCCACCTCAGTTCTCCCA
Source organism: Neoceratodus forsteri (assembly GCA_016271365.2). NCBI lineage: Eukaryota > Metazoa > Chordata > Ceratodontiformes > Ceratodontidae > Neoceratodus > Neoceratodus forsteri. Next base: position 1,008,542,535 of record CM028129.1, on the reverse strand, counting down.
CCAGAGACCTGTGAAAAGGTGTGACAGGAGAAGGAGGGGGCCCCTGGAGCCACAGAAAAGGCCAATATAAGAGGAAAAAAGAGCAGGGGATGGAGGGAAGGAAAAACATGCCTACTGCCAGAGCTCCTCTCCAAGATCTACTGTTACGGTAAGTTCTTACATAACTGTACTATCTTTCTTCGAGGGGGCTCTTGCAGTAGGCAACACTGTTAGGCCAGAGTCTCAAGCAGTGCTAAATGACAAGCAGAGACAACATTCGGGAGGAGGAGGAGGAGGAGAGGTTTGCCATAAGTAAAGTATGACAAGAGGCCCTGAAGGACTGCTAGTCCAAGTCCAGCCGTCATGGCTTGATAAAGTGCTGACGGAGCCAGCGGTGGGCGTCGTGCAGCAGCCTGCAGCAGGCACGCTCCTGAAACAGGCTGTGGATGGGGCCATCTTCCTAGTGGAGTGGCCTGGAACAACCCCGAGAAGAGACTTCTTGTGGTGCCGATAGCCAGATGAGATGCAGTACGCAACCCCCTGCGACTGGTGTCAGATAAGCACAGAAGTGTCTGCCATCTAGGGAGCGAAGGAAATGAAGAAAAGACAGGAATGCTAAGAGAGTCTGGGCCAAAGAGAATAGGCTCTTGGGGAAACCGCACACAATCAGGATATGGAGAAGGGAGCCTCTTTCCCAATGAGAAAGTATGGGATAACGCATATGCGGAGGAGTAAGCTGGTACAGATGAGACCCAGACACTACCGATGGTAGGGACTGAGTACAGGATTGTAAAGCCACCTTCTGTTGCGAAAAGGTGAATAAAGCCCCCAACCCAATAGGGAGTGGGCTTGGGAATAAAGAAGTAACGGCAACTCCAGATAGGTAGGAGGACACAGATAATGTCCCACAGAAAAGATCAGGGAGACAGTCCAAGGAGCCGAGGCCCTGCTTCCCACTGGGAAGGGATTGGCAGGTTGGCAAAAAGGATGGAATGGTAACCGGGAAGAACCAAGGCATAAGTCCAACAGGGATGGGGAATCATTCAGGAGCTAGTGGACTGGACCGAAGAAAGGGTCCCATCTCTTGGATGCCAGCTAGAGTGATGAAGGCTTCTGCCATGAGGTGTACAAGGGTCTGGGGGACAGCATGCTGGCCCCTATCGGAACCAGATCGATCCAGAAGGAGGCTTCTTGGCAGGAGATGGCTATATCAAAAGGAGCCATGTGAGAAGGAGGGGGGACTTGAGAACCCTATGGAGCAAGTCGCCCAGGACCAGGAAGAACAAGATGAAACAGAGGGGAAGAGGAATAGGAGGGTCCACTGCCCAGTAGGGAAGTAGAGGGGACCATGCCTGGCACAGCCAACATGGCACGAAAATGGACATTCCTACCCCTCTAACTGCAGTTGAGGGGGACCTCTGAGTAGCAGGAGAAAGGGGAGGCGCCCTTCCAAGGAAAGGAAAAAACCCAAAAAACAGGTTACTCATCTGTAACAGTAGTTATAGGAGTGGTATATGATGTTAATCCACACTAACTGGCAGTGTCCTTTACCTTTAAGATGATGCCGGAAAGTCTTTAATCTGGCTCCTTCTACCCACCTGGGTGCTAACTCCCTCGGCTCCGCCCCATGATGCCAGGTCTTGCCTGCTAGAAGCAGTTGTGTGAGCCAAAGCCAGGGGAGTTCAGATGGGTCTGTGTGGATGATCATACACCACTCCTAGAACTATTATTACAGGTGAGTAACCTGTTTTACTAGGGACATAGATATGATGTTCTATCCACATTAACTGGCAGACTCCTAGCAGCTCTCTGGGAGGAGGGAGGCAAGGCACACACCCACTATTTCAGAAACAGAGATTGGAGAACTGAAGCCACAAAACCAGCATCCCGGCATGACTCTAGGTCAATGTGGTAATGGGAAATGAAGGTGAGTGCTGACCTCCACGTAGCAGCCCTGTAGATTTCCCAGACAGGGACGTCCCTGGAAACAGCCACCGATGCAGCGATATGGCAGGTGGAATGAACTCTTATCCCTTTAGGAGGCTACCTACCTGCCAACCTATAGTAGAGATCAATGCAGGATGTGATCCACCTGCCAATCATCCACTTGGCTGCAGGTCTGCCAGGTGCGGCTTCAGCACAGGTGACAAACAGCTGGCGAACCTTCCCCCGAACTCCAGCCGTGTGCTCTTTGTAACAAGTGAGCACTCGCCTGAGGTCCAAAGTATGGAGTCTGTGTTCGGCCTCAGAGGTGTGACTGGTGAAGTACACTGGGAGATTTATCACCTGGTTAAGGTGAAACTCTGACACAGCCTTCAGGAGAAACGTCGGGTTCAGCTTTGCCTTTGTGGAAGACTAGGTAAGGAGATGCCACTGAAAGCACCTGGAGCTCACTGTTCCTCTAGCTGATGTGAATGCCACCAAGAAGGTGGTCTTTCACGACATGTGAGATATCACACATGTGCATCGGTTTGAGTGGCTTGCTCATGAGCTTTGCCAAAATCAGCAACAAGTCCCACAGTGGTGGTGGTTCACGCACCGAAGGGGAAATGTGGTCAAGGCCCTTGAAGAAGCACCAGACCACCTTTTCCTGCACCACTGACTGGCCTGCGCCCGGTAAGCAGAGATGGCTGCCAGCGGCACCTTAAGGGTTGTTGACAGAAGGCCCAACAGAGAGGGACCAAAGATAATCAAGAATGCTAGCCACTAGACAGGACAAAGGGTCCAACCCCTTGCCCTGACACCAAATGGAGAATCTCTTCCATTAAAGGCATAGCACTTTGTAGTCTACTCCTTCCGAGATGCCTCCACAACAGTGAAGACTGCTTTGGAGAGATCTAAAGCCTGGAACTCTAGCCGCTCAGGAACCAGGCGGTCAGGTGCAAGGACTGAAGGTCTGGATGGAGTACCTTCTCCTGATTGATGGAAAGCAGGTCTGGGCATAGGGGAAGACTCCTTGGGAGCCTGCTGCTGAGGCTGAGGAGATCAGGGTACCAGAACTGGCATAGCCAGTGCAGAGCAACCAGGATCACCTGTGCCTTGTCCCTCCTGGCCTTGAGGAGCACATGGTGGATCAAGGAAATTGGAAGGAAGGCACAGAAGAGGCCTGGGGTCAAGGGCCACGAGAAGGCATCCTACTGCAGCGTTCTCTGCTGGGGGGGGGGGGCACGTGCACAATACAACCTCAGCTTTGTATTCTTCCTGGAGGTGAACAGGTCCACCTGAGGGGTGTCACTCTGGGAGAACAGGCTGTGTACTACCTCTGGGTGGACAGACCACTCATGAGATGCCTCGCCCACCAGGCTGAGGGTATCCGCCAGCTGACTGGAGACTCCTGCCACATGAATGGCTAGGCGATCCACCTCCAGGCTATGCATGAAGGTCCAGACACGGTGACCTTCCCTGCACAAGGGCAGGAAGTGCGTCCCGCCCTGTTTGTTGAGGTAGTACATGGTCGTGGTGTTGTCCGTCTGAACTTGGACCACCTGACCACAAATGTGCGGAGCAAATGCAGTCAATGCTAGCCAAACTGCCTGGAGTTCACGTGGCATTGGGATTCCTCGGGGCCCAGATCCCATGGACTCCGTTTCCCAAGGTGGGCACCCCAGCCCATGAGAGAGGCATTGGTCATCAGGATGACCGTCTGCTCTGGGCAGACAAATGGGACCTCTTTGTGCAGATGTGCTGGGACTAACCACCAGTGGATGGCATCCCAGATCCGCTGGGACACAGTGACCAGTTGGTCAAAGTGACCCTTGTGCTGAGACCACTGGCTGGCCAGCTCCCACTGCAGGGAGCGCATTCTCCAGAAGGCCCAACGGAACATGCTGGTGCAGGCTGTCATGAAGCACAGGAAGTCCCAGGCAGGGGGCAATTGCTCAACCTGAAATGATTGGGCACAGCAGGAGAGAGCCTCCGCCCTGTCCACCAGGAGCTGGGCTCTGGCTCTGCAAGAGTTGAGCTCTGCCCCGATGAAGCAGATCATCTGCGAGGGCACGAGTTCTGACTTGGCCTCACTGACTGGGAGGCCAAGGGAGATGCAGGTGTGGAGGGCCAGGTCCCTGAACTGCTCCATCTCCAGCCTGGAGGGACCTGTGATCAACCACTCGTTCAGGTAGGGGTAAATCTGGACCCCTCAGTTCCTCAGATAAGCTGCCACCACTGCAATACACTTGGTGAAGACCCTGGGGGCCGATCGAGTGAGCAAAAACATGGCAGTTTTGTGTTGAGTGGGTACGCAAAGAAGTTGAACTCTAGACAGCCCTACCTGTTGAACAAATCTTCGACCTCTGAGGTTAGAAGTTGCCACTCATGAGCCCGTGACCTGGAGCAGCTGAGACCATTGGCCAAGATGTTTTGTACACCTGGAGCGTTCTGGACACCTGAAACATACAAGTCCAAGAGCTCCAGATTGTGCTTGATGGCCCAGAACTAGACTCTCATCGCTTCCTGACACAGGGGGTAAGAATGGGTCCCCCAGTGCTTGTTGCTGTAGTACACCACACACGTCTGTCTGCACCAGCAGTGGACCAGGAAGGAGGCGAGTCTGAAAGGCTTGCAGGACGTAAAGGACCACCTGCACCTCCAGGACGTTGATGTGGAGACCCTGCCCCACTTGTGACCACGTACCCTGGGTCTGATGCTTGGCCAGATAAACGTCCCAGCCCAGGCCGTACCGTCTGTCATGAGAACCTGTCGGGGGGTGGGTAGGGGCTGAAAGGACACTCCCTGAAGGAGGCTGGCTGGGTCTAGCCACCACAACCGAGTCCTCCAGGCTGGGTCGGAAACCAGAACCAGTCGGTCCACGTTGTTGGTGCGCTGGTCCCGCTGGACCTTTAAGGTACACTGAGGAACCTGCATATGCAGCCGGGCCAAGGGGACCGTGGTGACTGCCACCACGTGGCACAGAAGGCGTAGGAATACCCTGACTGGGACCTGCCGACTGAAGGAAACCAGATGGGCCTGCGCCATCAATTACTCTGCTCTGTCCTCAGGCAAAAAGGCCTTGCCCAGACTGGTGTCCAGGACAGCCCCTATGTACTGGAGGCACTGGCAAGGAGAGAGGCATGACTTTGGGAGGTTTATAGTGATCCCCAAGGCCTGGAAAAGACTGAAGGTTGATTCCAGGGTTTGAACCAAATGTCCCATGGAGGGGCCTGCAAGCAGCCAGTTGCCCTGGTAGGGGAACACACAGAAGACCTGCCTCCTCAATGCAGCAGCCTGAAACCGATAATGGGCTCCCTGAAAGTGGAAGAGGAGGAAGAGACTATGGGCAGGAAAGAACCTGATGTGCAGGTACGCATCCTACATGTTCGGAAAACAAAGCCAGTACCCCCCGGTGCAACATGGTAACAGTCCCTGAAGGGTGACCATCTTCATGCACTTGTGCTCGATGTACAGATTCAGATGACTCAGGTCCAGGATGGGATGATGATCCCGTCTTTTTGGGGACAAGGAAGAAGCGGGAGTAAAACCCCCTTCCCCACTAAGCCAGAGGGACGGGCTTATGGCTGTTTTTTGAAGAGCCTGAATTTCCTCTCAAACCAGAGACAGGTATGCTGGAGGGTAAGAAGACTGGACAGAAGGATGTTTGAGTAGCCACTCTATGAATTCCAGAGTATGATCATGGAGCTATGATGTGGAGCACGCAATTGTCTGTGGTCTCTTCCCTCCAACCGTCCAGGTGGAACAGAACCAACCCCGACCGCCTCCCTTGGATCTTTGGTCAGGTAAGGAGTCAGGAGCAGGCACAGTCAGAGGGGCTGTGGGAACTTTGGCAGCTACGACGGCAGCAGCCACAGGGGCTGCTGTAACCTTGCATTTCTGCTGCCCTCGAGTTTGCTTGCAGGAGTGCCGACGAAAGGACTGACACTGGCCCACTCTAAACTGTGTGTGATAGAGCGAATAGACAGACTTGACGGCCTGCTCAGACTCCTGCAAGGTAGAAATGATGTTCTGGACATCACCATTGAATAGGACACCCCATGGAAGGGGGCATCCAAAATATTAGCCTGAATGTCCAGGGCAAAAACCAGACACTTGGAGCCAAGAATGGCACCAGAGGCAGACCCCAGCAGCCACCCCACACCTGGAGGCATCAACAGCATCATAAGCCACCCAGAGGACATGACTGCGATGCCAGAGCCTGACTTCAGAAGCTGGGCGAGCTGCATCTTAGGGCCATCTTCAGGCAACATCTGGACTAGGTCCCTTGCTTGGCCCCACAGGACTTTCTGATATTGGACCATATTGACCAAATAGTTGATGGCCCTAATAGCCAAAGTAGTAGAGGCAAAACACACAGTTGCCAAGGTGATCCAGCTGCCTGGATTCCTGGTTTTGGGGGCAGAGTACTGAGGTGCCTGGGCTTCTTAGTACAATCGTATGCCGTATTAATCACCACAGAATCCGCCTTAAGGTGGCTGCCCAGAAAAGGCTTGCCCACTGGGGCATGGCAGAGGTGAGCTGCCTTTTTAGACAGAGGGAAGATAGTATAGGGGTGGGCCCAGGCTGCCTTGGTGACATCTTCGTAGGAGTCAGTCATAGGGAGCACCACCACAGGCAGAGCATAATGCTGCCAGAGGTAGAAAGCCAAGCGGTGTCTCTCCAGATCCTGTTCCTCAGTCTCCCAGCCCATGATAAGACTGATGTGACGCATAACATCCATGAAGGATGGGCATCCGGGGGAGAGACTTGAGCGCCTCTTAGCTTGGTCCTCCCCCTTCGAAGACTTGCCCAGAGAGGAGGAAGACCCTGAGGATTTGGAGTCCTCCTCTGTAGTACTGCTGTCCAGGACTGGTCAGAGGCTGGCGATTGTCCCTTCTAGAGCCTGACCTGACATCAGGTTGCGCCCCTGAAGACCATGACATATGGGGTTCAATGGGACCAACCCGATCTGAATTTCTGCGCAGAGGGTCTAGTGAAGGGTGGTGGAGGGATCTTGAGAAGTGGGGATCTGCTTTCGCATGAAAGATCACCACGCTGAAAAAAGGGCATTGTAATCCACCTGGGGTGCAATGTTATACACCAGCACGAATGGAAGACAAGGCATTGGGCTGGGAAACAGCTGAGGAGCCGGCGAAGGATACTGAGGTGTTGGTTCACCTGGTGTTGGGTAGTGATCTCACGATGGGCCAGACAGGAATAGTTTACAGTGTAGGCTGCAGCAGCAGTGACAACGGTGCCGGACACAAAGGCTGAGGCTGCGGCAATACAGGTGGCGGCCCAGCAGGTGCCAGCTTGGGGTGGCCAGGAGAAGGGTTCGATGGCACTGGCCCTACAGGAGAAGCTGGTGCCTGAGGAGATGGAGACCCCCAAGAAGGTGGCAGAGGCAACGCCAATGAGGAGGAGATGGCACTGGCCTTCTGCAGGCATTGCAAAGCCGGACTGGCAGTGCCCCCCCCAAGATGGGAGCCGACGAACGCAGGGCCGGGGGTGACAGTCATACAGCCGCCGCCTGAAAGACCAAGACTGGCCGAGCCACATTGCTGAGAGCCTGTGGAGGAGAAGGGCCTGAGTGTCAGGGGCTGGGGGCCGGGAGATGAAGCCCCCTGCCTCAAAGAACCGCCGCTTGAGATACAGATGAAGGCAGGTGGTGGAACCAGCAGGAGCCTGGAGGAAGAGAGGGCCACCGGGGCTGGAGGAGCTGACCCTCCACTGAAGGATGGCCCTGTCGCGGTCGATAATTTGTGAGATAACCGCGACCGAGAAGCTGACCGGGCCCGTTCTTGGTGTTTGTCCCGGTGTTTATGCTTCTCAGATTTCTCTCTATGAGAAGAAAAAAAGGCCTTCGGAGGACTGGGCTGGCGAGGCCAAAGAACTCCTGGCCTGCAGCTCCTTTTCCATGGTGACCAACTTTTGCTTTAAAAGATGGCTCTCCAGAGTTTTTAAACAATGTGTACGAGTGGGCTAGTTGAATTTCTGACAGAACTGGCAGGCTTTGGTGTCGTGGCTGGTGCCTAGGCAGATCAGAAACTCAGAATGGCCATCCTTTTCAGAAATCTGTTTGCCACAGGCACACTTCATGGAGTGGTCGTAGGACTAAGCAGGCATAGAAGACAAACTCATTGAAAAAACACCGAAAATTCAATGTCTTACACTAAGAAAATAAAAAAGTGCAGAAATAGCAGGCGATTGTAGCTGTGGCATCTGCTAAGGTCTGATGCATACGGGTCGATGGTGGGAAAAGAATTGAGGTGGTGTGGGGGACCGCCCTCTATATAGACTATGCTGACATCAGTTGACTGATGGCGGGGGCGGTCCCCTGTGGTAGACTGCTGGCTAGAAGTTTTTAGTGTGATCCTAGCTCCTGGCGGCCAAGTCCTATCGGTGTGGCCTGCTGCAAGAGCCTTCCTTGAAGTAAGATCACATATTTTCACACTTTTTATTCAAGGTGGTTTTGCGACGCTTGACAGACAAAAGTCAACAATACCATAAACAAATGCAAATACCTCATGAACCGTATCTGCTAAACACAAACTACGAGTGGCAAAGTTGTTCAGCACAAAATTACCTTTCTAATGGTGATATGCAACCAATTCTAAACAATTTTTTTTTTTTTATTTTAGCCAAAATACCTCCAAAAGAGATTTTTTTTTTTTAAATAAAAAAAGAAATGTAAACCCTTTTTTGTGGCAAACATGTAACATACTTATTTATTTATTTACTGAATTTTGATGACCGGGTAGGACCACTGGGCCCCGGAGGTCCCTTTTTCAGGGGTGACCCAGGAATAACAGTACATAAACTTAATAAGCAGTAAGCACATCTACAAGTTGTAGGCATGCAGTAGTCATACATATAGGTGAAGCAGAACAGTCTCTTCTATAGGTTACATATATCTAAGAACCATCAATGAAGTTCGGTGTGGGGAAGAGCTCGCTAAGGAGTTAGTGCTGCCCATTCAGGTGTAGGAGATTTACATGTGGTAAAGTGCACAGACCCGGGGTCATGGTTGGAGTGTCAGGTACCACAGCATTGGCATTTACTCGCTGCCAGCATATAAGTCTGGAGTCTAGTGTGGAAACACGGTACGGATGGGGTTTCTCGCACCACCAGTGGGAGGTTGTTCCAAAGGGAAGGGGCAGCATGAGGAAAAAGACATAACCTGCCTTGGTCCTGACCTTAGGGACCTCTAGTAGCGTTTGGCCTGAGGTTGCGCAGATTACTCTTTACAGTTAGGAGTCCTTCGAGACTCGGGGGAAGTGTGGGGCTAATTAGCTTCTTTGCCAGACAGAGTACCGGGTACCGCAGTTAACGATGGCTAGCTGAGTCTCATTAAAGACTCGCAATGGTGGCTCCTAGAGTGGGATAAAGAGGCAAAGCGGACCACCTTATTGTATAAAGTCTGTAGTTTACTGAACTCCAGCTTTGTGACACCTGGAAGGACCGGGGCAGCATATGTTAGTGTTGGGAGTAGGACACTAGAGGCAATGGCAATCCTGGCTTCGGGAGTCAGCTGTTCCTTAAGCCGGTATAGTAGTCAGAGTTTGCTGTGGATTACTTTTGTGACTTGGTCTACATGCTGTTTGAAGGTGAGACCTTGGTCGAGGGTATGGCCGAGGTACTTTGTGGAGGAGACCACTTCAAGTTTGTTGCTCACCAAGGACGTGAGTTGAAGTAGTTGTGATCTGTCTTGTCCAAGGGCTCTAGGTCCAAACAACATGGCTTTAGTTTTGTTGGTATTAAGGACCATTTTGTTCTTGATGAGCCATTCCTCCATAATGTGAATGTCCACTTGGAGGGATGTTCCTAGGTCATCCAGGTTATCGGAGGCTTTGTAAATCATAGCACCATCTGCATATTGGATAACATTGCTACTCCCGCAGTGGTTGTGCAATTCATTTACAAACAGTGAGAACAATAGGGGCCCAAGTATAGACCCTTGGGGTACACCCTCCTTTAGGGACTGTGGATTGGAGAGTTTGTCCTGCCACCTGACCCTCTGTGTGCGCCCAGAGAGGTAACTTTCAAACCATTTAAGAGCATGGGTGTCAAGGCCTATGTGGACGAGTTTATGGAGTAATAATCTGTGATCCACCAAGTCGAAGGCCTTGGAAAGGTCTATGAAAACCGCACCTGTGTTGGATCCAGAGTCAATTTCTCTAAGCACATGAGTAGAGAATTTGGTTAAGGCAGTATCAGTCCCATGTTTGGCTCTAAAGCCATGTTGCGAAGGGGAAAGAAGCATATGTGCCTCTAGATACTCCCTAAATTGGGTATAGACTAATTTCTCCTGGATTTTTGCCAGGGTACACAGCAGGGAGATAGGCCTGTAGTTCCCTATTAACACCAAATTATGCATCCGTACATGATAAGCAGGTAGTGAAGTACCCCTAGAAATACTTAAGTCCAAAGTTGATTGGCTGGCTAAATATATACATTCAAACTGGAGACGTCCAAAGTTGTCTCCTGGAGAGACTAAGTGAGCTGCCGCCCACTACAGAAGTCTACTGGAGTGAAGGTGGGGTGTTTTCTATTGCCACCTACAGACGTTTACCAGAATGAATGAGCTCTAGAGCAAGTAAGCAGAAGGAAAAAATTACTCACCTTAGTAATTGTGTTTCTTCTAATGGAGTCTTGCTGTATTCGGACTATCTGCAGTTAGCTCCAGCCTTTAAACTGCCCCGGAGAACAAAGGGTTAAATATCTATGCAGAGCATAGAACGTTGAGCTCGAGCTCGGTTGAGGTCTCTGTCTGCAGCGCTTTGAAACTCAATCATTAGATTATTACGAGCAAAAACTCACTAACTACACTATGTGGAAATTGTAAAATTTTTACTAGCCAACTGACAACTAAGAGTTTTGGATTCCCAAGGAAGACTCAAGTCAGGAAACCCAAAACCAAAAACCAATCCAATTGAGGATAAATACAACAAAACACCCAAACAAAAAGGGAAGGTGTGTAAGAAGCACCTCTGGGGTGCAACATTGCACCTGCCCACCCACTTTCCAAAAACCAGGTTCTGAGAGGGGAGGCAGGGAGGGAGGTCAGAATACAGCAAGACTCCATAAGAAGAAACACAATTACTAAGGCGAGTAATTTTTTCTTCAAACAACATGAAGTCTTGCTGTATTCCGACGATCTGCAGACTACCAAGCAGTACCTCCATGGAGGAGGGAAGAAAACCTACTTTGGGAATAGGCTCTGAAGAACTGCTGTGCCAAACCGAGCATCACTCCTAGTCTGGATATCCAGGAAGTAATGCTTGGTAAAGGTATGGACTGTTTTCTAGGTGGCTGCTTGACAAATGTCTAAGAGAGAGCTATCCCTGGCAGCAGCTAGGGAAGCAGCTGTTCCTCTTGTAGAGTGAGCCCTCAGGCCTGAGGGTGGAATATTTCCCAGTTTCTCATAGCAGAATTGTATACAAGACACAATCCACCTGGCAATAGTTCTCTTGGTGGCAGGGTTGCCCTTTCCCACTTCTCCATAAGTGAGGAACAACTGAAGGGAATCAAACCTGTGACCCTTGGTACACGCTATGTAGTAGCTAAGGGCTCTTTAAACATCTAAACTGTTTAGCCTCCTCTCTCCTGAGGAAGAATGATCAGTGAAGAAGACAGGAAGAGACATAGACTAATTCAAGTGGAAGTCTAAAACCACTTTGGGTAAGAACTTTCTATTGGTGCTAAGGACTACTTTATCCCTATGAAAGGAGATAAAATCAGGTTCCACGGACAGGGCTTGCAATTCACTGATATGTCTGGCAGAGGTAATGGCTACCAAAAACACAGTTTTCCAAGTCAAGTACTTAAGCTCTGCTGGGGACATAGGCTCAAAGGGAGGTTACATAAGTTGAGCAATGCAAGCATTTAAGTCACAGGCAGGGGCAGGATCCCTAAAAGGGGGATTGGTATGAAGCAATCCCTTGAAAAATTTACAGAACACAGGGTGAGATGATAGTGAGGAAGACTTCCCCACTGAAAGAAAAGCAGAAACAGCTGACAAGTGTACCTTGACAGTAGCTGGTCTGAGGCCTAGGCCATTCAGATGGACCATATAATTCAGAACTGTAGGCAATTCAGCAGTGTTTGGAGAAATATGCTTCTTGGAACACCAAATGCTGAATCTCTTCCATTTGGAGTTATAGGTCTTTCTGGTGGCTGGCTTTTGAGAGGCTTTGAGAATATCCAGACCCCCAAAAAAACAGATGCAAATCTGAAAACTCTAACTCTTCAAGAGCCATGCCTTGAGATTGAGAGACCGAAGATTGGGGTACCAAATCCTCCCCTGAGAGGAGGCTAACAGGTTGTAATTCCTGGGGAGAGACAGAGGAAGATGGACTGCTAGAGACAGCAACAGGGAGTACCAAGGCTGTCTGGAGCAATCAGGATCACTTTGCAAGGTTGTGACCTTATCTTGACTAGAACTTTGAACAGTAGAGAAAAGGGAGGGAAGGCATACAGAAATTTCCCTTCCCAGTTCAGAATCAGAGCATCCAGAGGGACTGAGACCAAAACTGGGGGTCTGCAACAAAAGAGAGGAAGTTGGTAATTGTCTGGGGCTGTAAAGAGATCTATCTCTGGAGAACTCCACCTTGAAAAAATCGTGATGGCCCTGGGAATCCTGCTCAGTGCATCTGCTAGCACACTGTCCTTCCCTGGAAGGTGGACTGCTATCAGAGAGGTCTGCAGGGAATAAACCAGGGACCACAATTTCATGGCTTCCGTGCACAAGGCCGTGGATCGAGTGCTTCCCTGCTTGTTGATGTGCCACGTGGTGGTGTCTGTTCTGACCTGAATCACCCTGTTCTGCACTGACTGAGAGAAAGCTTGCAGGGCCAGAAAAACTGCCCTGAGTTCCAGGAGATTGATATGAAGAAGGGATTCCTGAGGGGACCACAGTCCCTGGGCAGTGAGAACCCCCAGACGGGCTCCTCAGCCCAGAGGGGAAGTATCCGTGGTAAGGACCACCGAATGAGACTGAGTGACAAATGGAACCCCTTGCCTTAAGTTGCCCTGATCCTGCCACCATTGAAGAGCTTGGATCAGAGTCAGAGTCACTGGAATCAGTTTGGTAAGAAGATCCTTTCTTTGGGACCAAAAGGCCCTCAGATGGAACTGAACATCCCTCATCTGAAACCTTGCCCCTTGGACCACTGCTGTAGAAGCTGCCATGTGGCCCAAGAGCTGAAGGAAATGCCTTGCTGGTCGGGATACCTGAAGGCTGAAGGAAGAAGCCAGTTCTATAAGAACTCTTGCCCTTTCCATGGGAAGAAAGGCTCTTGCTTTGACAGTATCCAGCTCTGCCCCTATAAAGGTAAGAAGCTGCACTGGTTCGAGAACTGATTTGGGAAGGTTGAGAAGAAATCCTAGACAAGTTAGCACTTGCTGGGTCACTTGCAGGTCTGACTTAACTTGGTCTGGGGACTGACCCACTATGAGCCAGTCGTCCAGATATGGAAAAATGGAAATCTTTTGCCTTCTTAAAAAGGCAACGACTACTGCCAGGCACTTTGTGAAAACCCTTGGAGCTGATGTTAGACCAAAGGGCATTGCTTTGAACTGATAATGGCCTGAGGGCAAGTTAAACCTGAGGTACTTTCTGTGGGAGCACCTGATGGGAATGTGAAAATAGACATCTCTGAGGTCCAGGGAGGCTAGCCAGTCCCCTGGCCTTAGAGAGGGAAGAATTATTCCCAGAGTCACCATCTTGAACTTTGGTTTTAAAAGATCAATCAATCAATCAATCAATCAATCAATCAAATCTTTATTTATTCAGGCGATCATCATTGAGCAAGGCTCATTTACAAGATGGACCTGATAAGGTCAAGGTTCGAGTTGGTGCACAGCAATTACATCACATACTTATGAGACAGTTATACATACAGAAACAAGAAAATGTTATTTATAACACAACAATATATAGAGAATTCACATGTTAAAGCTTGGCAAGAGAAAGTTAAACTAACATCTACAATATGTACAATACATATATATCACAATGAGGGCTATGACAGTCACTCACATAATGAGTACAAGGATGGTGAAGGAATATTGGGTGCCATATACTGGCGGTGTCTGGCTGGAAGGAATATGCCATATGTGATTGGAATAAGGTTTTGTGGGATGACTATTCTATCTCTAGCGGTAGCAACTGCATTTCTCTGTGAAGAAGGCTGTACAGTGCTGCTTGAAGGATGTAAATGGAATGATAATGGACAGTTTTAGGGATTTTGTAGGGTGTTCCATGCTATGGGCTAGAGAGTAGCCGATTGCTGCCCTCCTATTTTGGTGTTGACTTTGGGCAATTTGAGCAGGATGATATTGTTGCTTCTTAGGGTATAGGAGCTGGGAGTGGTCAGGTTGAAGCAGTCCAGGATATAGCTTGGGAGTTTTTAGATAAAGCTCTGTAGATCCATACAGCTGCATTTCTGCTCCTCCTGACATGAAGGAAACCCATCCAACTGAATCATAGAGAAACAATGGTGAGTATTATATGGCAGGTCTGTAATGAACCTTATTGCTCTATGGTATAAGGTATCCAACTTTTGAAGGTAGGGAGTGGAGCAGTGACTATAGAGAGTCTGCGTAGTCAATGACTGACAGAAAGATGGCCTGGACTAATCTCATCTTGAATCTCTATTAAGGAAGGGTTTTAATCTGTAGAGGCCAAGCCTTAGGCAAAGCTTTTCAGCAGTTGTTCTAGATGCTGAGTAAAGTCAAGTCTGTTGTCAATCCACACACCTAGGTATTTGAAATTTTCAACATACTCCAGATTTTCTCCAAGTATAGTGCATATCTGGGGGAGACTGATTGAAGAGGATGTGTTGGTGGAGTTTTGGGTTGTGAACATCATTGCTTTGGTTTTCTTTGCATTTAGCAGAAGCTTTTTCTCGAGAAGCTGACGTTGTAACAGGGAGAATTCTGCTTGTAGGATTTCATGAGCAACTTTAGGTGAAGGGTTGCTGACATACAGTACAGTGTCATCAGCAAAGGGATGTACTGAGGACTTGGTAAGGGTTGAATCAATTTTATTTATATAAATGGCAAAAAGGATAGGACCCAGATGTTTGTTCGGGTATCTTAGATCTAGGATGGGTTGCCACTCCCCTGTCTCCTTTGGGGTAAGGAAGTACCTGGAGTCTAGACCTTTGCCCCAGTGTAGGGTAGGAACTCTCTCTATGGCTCTTAAGGCCAGAAGAAATGAAACCTCTGCCTCTAGGGCAAGGGTTTCCGAGAGACCTGCAGGTGGAAAAGATCTGGCTCTCATCTTTGGAAATTTCTTGAAGCTGAGAACCAGTCCCTGGCTTACTACTTCCAGGACCCACTTGTCTGAGGTAACAGACATCCAGTCCTGGACAAAGTAAGTCAGCCTGCCCCCTACAGGTATGGGAGAGTCGACCCGGGCACACCTATCAGGGTGTCTGCTTGGCAGGGGCCTTAGGCTGAGGAGTGGATGCAGCCCTGCTCATCCCCCTTCTGCCTCTCCCTCTGAAGAACCCCCTCTGTGAAAAGGGAGAAGAGGCCTGTGCTTGGTAAAAACGCCTATGAAATGGCCTGCCCCTGCCCATAGATTGCTGCCTTTGAGGAGTTGCCTGCCTCTCCTTGGCCTGAGCACTCCTGTAAGTGGTCCCGTACTCATCCATTTTCTTCATGTAATTCTCTGTCTGCTCCCCAAAAGAGAATTACCCACTACAGGAAAATCCATGGCCTTAGCCCGAGTGTCCTGTGACAGGCTAGTAAATCTGAGCCAAGCCATCCTCCAAAGAGCCACAGATGTAGCCATGACTCTTGATGACACATCACTGGAGTCCACAGCAGCATGAAATTGTACCTTTGATGCCTCAATCCCATCAGCAGCCACCTCCTCCAGCTCCTTGGCCAGCTGGGGGGAAGCCTGTTTAGCCAGTGCCAGTACAGTGTCCCACCTGGACTTCTGGTACCTGGCTGTATAGGCCATATAGTTCGCCTGCCTGAGTCCCAAGGAAGATGCCATGTACTGCTTCTTTGCCATGGCATCCATCTTCCTGGAGTCTTTGTCTGGGGGTGTGTGAAGTCAAGGGAATATTTGCCTTGTCAAAGGCAGCAGCCTGAACTACCCCAACATGGCTGCATTGTTGGTATAAAAACTCTGTATCTGAGCCTGATAGTGTATACCTCTTGTCCATCCTTCTGTCAACAGGAGGTACAGAATTGGGAGGCTTTAGGATTTTCTGTGTCTGCTTCCCAAAGGATTTGTGAAGGGGAATAGACAGTCTCCTGGACTCTGGGATGTCCATCATTTCCACATAATCAAGCTCCTCTTGATCCTCCATTGCTTCCTCCATAGGAAGCTGGAGGGTTTCAGCCACTTTTCTGCAAAACAGATAGTGGGGAAGGGACTCAGAAAGCCTAGGAGGGGAAAACACCAGAAGGTCTGTCTGGGGAGATGTCCGGTTCCACAGGCACATCCAGACTTTCACCATCATCATCTTCAAACTCCCCCTCCTCCTCAAACTCCGGTTCATAAAAGTCTTCAGGGGCATAATCCTGAACCGGGGGAACCCACCGAACCGAACCCCTGCCAAAAGGTGCCAGATCGGTTGGAACTGGGCGAAGCGATTCCACAATCCGAATCGCTCTGGCTATTTCCTCGGCGGTCGGAACATGAACCTCTGGATCTGAACCGGTCGATTTCTCTCTGAGTTTCTTTTTTGTAGGAACCGACCCCTCAGGATCGGCTCTCCTCTTGCCCGAAGAAGTATCGCCCTGGTCAGAGGGCACTCCTTCTCATTTATTTATTTAGTTTTTGTTTACCGGGTAAGTGCACTAGACAAATCCTGCCTATTTTTCAGGCATGACCCGGGGAACGGGGATACAGATGAATGCCAACTGACCTTGAACCAGATTAAAGCTGCTGGTGGTATTTTTAGTGAATGAGGGAAATTTGGCAAGGACACCGGGGAAATTCCCCTACTCTTTTTGATAAATGCCATGGGATCTTTAACATCCACCTGAACTACCACCAATCCAGGCAGATGGGACCTCGGTTTAACGTCTCATCCGAAAGGCGGCACCTCAGAAGTGCAGCACCCCTCTCATGCTGCACTACAGTGTCAGTACTGGGATATTAACCCGTCAGATGTGGGAACTGAACCCACAGCCCTCTGATCTCCTGGCCTCAGAGGCGAGTGTGCTACCTACTGAGCCACTGACGCTGATTCTGGTTCAGTCGGAACCGAACCAGGCTGGCCATCTGGGTCAGTGGACTTCTCGGCCTCCTTTTCTAAGTCTACCTAATCTCTTCTCAACCCCAGACAGTAAACACAGGTGGTGTGGGGATCGGCCTTAGCAAAGACCTCCCCACACTCACTGCAGTGCTGAAACCCAGTGGGCCCGGTTTTCTTCTTGGGTTTCTCAGACATGGCCAACCTAACCAAACTTACCCTTTTTATGGCAAGCGCCAGAAGACTCCCTTATCGGTTCCTAACCGTGTCACGGGTATTTGAAAAAAATGTTCAAAACACTTTTTTTTTTAGAACCGATAAGGACCAGTAACCACATTCTAAAGTAAAATACAAGAATTCACTATAAGTGACCAGTTCAGCCGAACCGATTAAACAACTTTACAACTTCCAAACAGAATTCAGACAAAAGCCTATCTACTACTCACGGCACCGCAGACAGAGACTGAACCGACTATGTGGAATAAATTCCGCTTAAAATCAACAACTTTAACAGACATTTGAACCGACTTTCGAACCGAGCTGAAAGAGAAATCTCCGGAGCGACTGTTCAGTGAGGCGGAGTAAAGGATCTGATGGTTGAGTTTCAAAGAGCTGCAGACAGAGACCTCAACCGAGCTCAACGTTCTATGCTCTGCATAAATAGTTAACCATAGTCAGAATACAGCAAGACTTCATGTTGTTTGAAACACAGGTTACTCACCTGTAACAGTAGTTCTAGGAGTGGTATGTCGTTCATCCACACTTCTTGGCATGTCCTTTCCCTTTAAGAACCTTGCCGGAAGGTCTAAAAGCTGGCTCCTCCCACCCACCCAGGTGGTATAACCCTCGTCTCCACCCCTTGATGCCAGATCTTGCCCGCTGGAAGCAGTGGTTGTGCGTTGATGCCAGGGAGGTCAGGTGGGTCAGTGTGGATGAACAACATATACCACTCCTAGAAAGTACAGTTACGTAAAATCTTACCGTAACAGTACATCTTTGAGTGTCTCTTGCAGCAGGTAATACATTTAGGTCGTTGCCAGAGGTCGCTGTGGTGCACAGCTGCTCTTCTAGCCGTCTTTTTCAGGGGGCCGCCCACACAACATCAGCTTCCTGTTTCCTATACAAGTGTGGGCGGCCCCTGGTATCCTCAGTTTCCCACACTCGATTCAGCTTGCTAAGCGAGGACTGAGGGGAAGCAGAGGTACTGTAGGTATCCCAATCCATAAGTCACTGGACCAGAATTTGTTCTCTAAGAGAAGGAGGCGGACGGAGAATAGGATCGTACCTGCTCCAAGAGACACTCCTCAAAGATCTACTGTTACGGTAAGATTTTACATAACTGTACTATCTTCCACGGAGTGGTCTCTTGCAGCAGGTAATACAATTGGGATGAATCCCAAGCAGTAAACCTAGAAAGGGTGATCATTATGACATGAGGCCTTGTAGGACAGCTCGGGGCCAAAGGCAGTCCTACGGCATGAAGCAATATCTAAGTTGTAATGCTTCGTGAAAGTGTGAATTGTGGACCAGGTAACTACACTGCAGATATCCATGATAAAGGCTGCCACAGAGTGACCCCTGTCTCCTCTTTAAACCCCAATTCCATGATTAAGAAAGGTATACTGAAGGCTGAGATGTATGCCCTACGAATGTCAGATGATTACAAAAAACAGCATAGGTGCTTGTAATATCTGCAATATGGCTAATATGCCAGATTTATATGCTGGCTAGAATTCCTTACTGGGAAATGAAGTGGCACTTAGGCACTAGAGTAATGTCCCTTAAGGAGGTGCTTGGTGGAATGTACAAAATGGATGTGCTAAGAAAAGTGATGGGGAGAGTCCCTGCACGACAGATGGACCACACCTTTCTCTAAAACCTTACTGTTGCAACAGTTCTTTTCTTTGCTATGTACTGTCCTGTCTCCTACACTCTAGTCTTGAAGGTTAGCCACCTCCGGGCGAATCCCCCTTCCCCTCCTCTGTTCTATACCCCACTAATTTTCTTATTTTTTCTTTTCAACAAAGGTCCAGTAATGGGAGGCCAATGTATAGTGACCCTGAGTCATGGTAGCAGGTTAGCCAAAAAAGATATGCTTGAATATCTGAAGCGCAGGTAGTGTTAGATGTTTAAAGCACAAATGCCACTTTGTTGTAAAAAGATTTCTGCTGCCCCGCTTTTAAAAATTAAGAGAAAAAGCCCTGCAATGAGGAGGCGAAAGAGAGGTGGTGTTGATACACTGCATGTTGCAATAAGAAAAAGGGGGACAGACAGGCATCTTGCGGAGCGGTGGCCAAATCCTGTTTTGATTTAAGGATTCCCACCCTGAGCTCCGGAGCTAGAAAATGATCAGCAGGCTGTCATTAAGTAAAGACAGCTGCCCGCTTCTAAAACAAAAAAGAAAAGAGCCGCATGGGAAGAGAGCGCTGGTGCTAAAAACATGCATGCTCCTAGCTCTCTCTCTTGTGCCCTTGAGTGCAGAATAGTCCCGTGGCAAATGCAGCTTTGCGCTGGATCCATTGCTGCTCAGGAATGAAAGCATGATCAGAGCAGGATGCTTCATCTTCTAGAGAAGCACTCCAGACTGCTGCGCAGGGCAGCACAAAATTAAAAGTATTTACGGACTAGAGGGACACTTAGGGCATGAGGCAGTAAGCCTCGTAGTGTGCCATAAATACAGAAAATAGTATAAAGGTGATTTTGGCAGCCCAGAGATGTTGTAATTTGGGTCTGCCTTAATAAAATAAAAAGGTCAAGAAATGGGCCCAAATGAAATATACCCAGAAGGTTACAATTCAGCCGGAGGCTGCTTGTCATTTTGCTGAGACTGGCAGGGGCTCTAATAAATACTGCAGGAGCCCCTGCACATACACAAAGTGTACAGCTAAAGGAGGGCAAAAGATTTAAAAGCTCTTTTGGATGTTTCTTGAAAGCAATTAAAAAAAATGTCAAAGTAATAGGATTCAGGTCTCATGAGCTGGCAGGAGAAGGGAGATAAGGAGTACATCCTTAATCTACCCTTCCCCTTACCAACTCAGAGATGCCTGAGGAACAAAACTATACAGAATAAAAATTGTTTTACCTGTTACTGTGGCGCTACAGAAGCGAGACTGCTATAGGTATGGCAGCCCACAATCAGAATGTTTTTATTCAAAATGGTGGCTGATGAGGTCAGCAAAGTAGGAGGGGCCTCACCCTCTAAGAGCTCTCATGATAAAAAGATGTTTAAAGCAGCAGTGCAATGAAAATGGGTTAAAATTTGACCCCACCTTTTTTTCTTCCTAATTGATACCAGAGGTCTTCTAGTTTATGTTGGTGGTGAAATTTTCAGATTTCATTATCGTTTAAGAATTTTATGAATGTTTAAAAGTAATTATTTCTCAAGAAAAAAAGATGACCACCTAATTTTTGCATACAAATAATACTGAGGATCCAAGGAGAATAAGAGTCCAGATAAAAATGTAAATGTATAGTACATGGCATAGGAAGCATCCAGAAAACCCAAATCAATGGTTCTAACAATATTTTGTATAACTATAGCAGAAAATCAGCTTTTTGGAATAACATTTTTCGTAGCACTGCTGCTTTAAGAGTGCTTAGCCACCTATTATGTATAATATGATATGATGAATATAAAAGTCAGTAATTCTTGCTGTGAATGCCATCTGATATCCAGAATGTTTAGTGAAGGTGATTATTAGCGAAAAAAGGTTCAATTGTCCAGTCACATGACATCTGATACCACTTAGACGAAGGTATAAAAGCTTCCACTAGCGACAGAAATTTTAGGGAGTCAGTTGGCGACTGACTGTAAGAGGTGTAAGATCTGGTGAGAGAGTGGGCTTACACTACCACTTTGAGCAGGTTGAGCAAACACTGGCGAACTTGCTGCTCCAGCAGTGATTCTGTTTATTTATCCATTGAAAAAACTAACCTTCATTTTTGTAAATATTTAATTTCTCATCTTTTGTGCAAACAATAAAATGATGAATGCCATCCTAGCATTTTTTATGCACCAAATTGCCTGCCTGCCTGTGTCCAATGCTTTGAAAATACCACACCCTACAACAGAGGCCCCTTTAAAGCAGACCCCAGTAGTGGCCATAGCTCTGGTAGAATGGACTTAGACAGGTCCGGGTAATGGGCTTGCTGTATTTTAAACAACAAAATGTTATGCAATGTGCTAGCCAAGCAGAGTGTGTCCGTTTAGTGACTAGGAGACCTTCCCTGCCTGAGGCGGCGAAGGTGACAAAAAGTTGAGATGTTTTTCTAATAATTTTTGCTTGATTAGTGTAGTATCGTAATATACGGTGGACATCTAAAATATGTAAGAGGTGTTCACCTCAATTGGAGTGTTCAGGATAATATACCAGTAACTCCAAGGACTGGTTTAAGGTGTCTTCAGGCACTACCTTAGGTAGGAAGGAAGGGTTGGTACGAAGTGCCACCCTGTCTTTGTGAAGAATCAAGTAAGGTTCTCTACACAAGAGGGCATGGAACTCAGAAAAACCTTGAGATGAAGTGACAGCCACTAAGAATAGTGTTTTCCATGAAAGAAAACGGAGGTCACAAGTGGCTGCCGGTTCAAAGGGCTCGAGTTAATTTCTCTATTAGGAAATTGAGATTCCATGGAGGAGTGGGTCTTCTGATAGGTGGCTTAATATGTAAGATTCCTCTTAGAAACATTTTGGTTAGATGACGTTGACAGTAATATACCATCCAGAGGTTCATGGAAGGCCAAAATGGAGGCCAAATGGACTTTGATGGAGGAATAGCTTAATCCTGTCTCGGCAATCGAGGCTAGGTAATCTAAGACTTTTGTCAGTGGACAACAGTAGGGATCCAGTGATCAGGAAGCAGCCCATATGGAAAACTGTTTCCATTTGGCATATGTTTCCCCAGTCGCTGGTTTACCCGAGGTCAGTAATTTATTGGCAACAGGAGAGGACACTTGTAAACGTGCTATGAAAGCGTCCTTAGGAGCCAAGCGTGAAGGTTTAGTGCCTTCGGGTTGGGATGTAGAAGGGTCCATTAATTCTAAGTCAAGAGGTCTGGTCTGATTGGCAACAGAACAGGTTCCTCTACAGGGGACTGCTGAAGTAGGGGAAACCACACCTGCCGTGGCCATAGAGGGGCTATGAAAATCATGGTGGCAGGTTCGAGTTGTAGTTTCAGTAGAGTCCGTTGCAGGAGTGGGATGGGGGGCAAGCATATAAGAAGAGCCCTGTCCATGTTTGGTACAGGGCATCTACAGACCATCCCTTTTTGCTCGGGATAATGGAATAGTATCTGGGGAGATGGTGGCTGACCAAGGAGGCAAACAGATCCAGTTGCTGGGTCCCCCACAGATGAAAGATTTTCTTGAGCACTTTTTGTAACAAAGTGTCCATTCATGTCTGGATGACTGGCGACTGAGAAAGTCGGCCAGAAGGCTGTAACGTCCTGGTAGATGGACGGCTGTAAGTGTGAGGTGTTGCCAAATGTCTTCCTGCCAGATTGCAATTGTCTCTCATCACAGAGTACAGGATTTCATACCTCCTCGTTTGCTGAGGTAAAATACTACTGCGGTGCTGTCTGACTGAATCGGCAACTGTCCCGGAGATAAGTGAGGTTGAAAAACCTGGAGGGCTAAGCGAACTGCCCTCAGTTCCAGGAGATTGATATGGGGATGAGTGATAGAAGTGGTTCACTTGCCTTGTGTCCTGTAAGGACCCAGGTGCGCACCCCACCCTTCCAGGGATGCATCCGTGGTCAACGTCTGCAGGGGGTAGGGGGACTGGAAGTGCATGCCTTGATATAGGTTGGCTCGGAGCGTCCACCATACCAGGCAGACCGCAACGAGGGAATGACCGATTCTGTCTTCAAAATTTTCTGTCCTTTGAGACCACTGGTTCTGGAGAACCCAGTGGACTGGTCTCATCCAAAGGCGGGTGAAAGCTACCGTAGGGATGGTAGCAGCCATGTGACCTAGGAGAAAGAGCATGCGTTTGGCTGTGATAACTTTTTGGGTTTGTATCTGCAATGCCAGAGATAGAAACTTGTCTAGTCTGTCGGCCAGAAGGTAAGCCCTGGCGGAGACAGTGTCGAGGACCGCTCCTATATATATTGGAGTGACTGGTAGGCATCAGATTGGACTTCGGCCAATTGGCTGTAATGCCTAGAGCTTGGAACAGAGTTAAGGTTGCTTCTAAGGAAGAGAGCAGGGCCGTTTTGGACTCTGCTTTTATGAGCTAATTGTCCAGGTATGGGAAGACAAAGTACCTGTCTCTTCGTAGGGCTGCTGCTACTACTACCGCTAGGCATTTGGTGAACACTCGCAGGGCCAAGGAGAGGCCAAACGGGAGTGCCCAAAATTGGTAGTGTTGACCCAACAGGTGAAAATGAAGGAACCTGTGGGGGGGCAGGATGGATAGGGATATGAAGATAGGCATCCTTCATATCCAGGGTACAGAGCCAATCCCCTTGTTTTAGTATTAGCATGTCAGTTTAGGGTGATCATGTGGAACCTTTTGTACTGAATGTACAGATTTAGCTGTCTGAGGTCCATTATTGGTCTAAGATCTCCAGTTCGCTTGGGTACCAGGAAGAAGTGGGAGTCGAACTCCTTCTGGTGTTCTGTAGGGGTAACTGGGTAAACGGCCTTCTTGGTTAGAAGAGGGGAATGGAGTTGCCAGTGGCTATTGTAGCCAGTAACCGTTCCCTTTCCTGTGAAGGAGGGAGTTTATTGACTAAGTCAAGGGCAGATGACCAGAGTGTACGCTGGTATTTCATCAAGTGCCCCATATAATTCAGGATTCTGAGATTCATGGTACTGATTGAAGTATCTTTTTTCCCCAGATAATGTATCCCGTGGGATTCTTTATCAGGAGGTAATGAACTCATGTGCTTTGGTCGTTTAGTACCATCATAATAATAGTAATACTTTATAATGCGCCTTTCAAAAACCAAGGCGCCTTGACAATAAGATAAGACAGAATGCAATAAAACAGTTAAATAGACTCTCATAAAATTCAGATATCAAATAAAATCAAACAGGATAGGCTTAACGACACAAGTGAGTTTTTAAGGCCTGTTTAAATCCTCCACGTTGCGCACTCCGGAACTGTGGGGTGAAATTCCCACAGGGCTGGGGAAATGACAGACCCCGAAGATTTTAAAGAAACCCTTGGAATCTCTAGCAACCCTTCGTCAGCTGAGCAGAGCGATCGCCTGGGGCAGTACGGGACCAGAAGCTCTTTCAGGTAGTCCGGGCCCTGCCCATGTAGGACTTTAAAAGTCAGAAGTCCATCTTTAAAGGTGATCCGCCACTGCACCAGCAGCCAGTGCAGTTCACACAGCAAAACGTTCTGTACTACTACTATAGAAACATCCAGTTCTTTTTGAGGAGGAGGAGGAGGAGTGGGGGGTGGAGCTTCTGGGAAACAAAAGGGAGGATGGAGGAGACTGGATGCATTGCCTGAGCAGGTCTTGCCCCTGGGTGATAAAGACCACGGTCCCGATCCCTATCCGCCTGGCCCCTATATGTACCCACTTGTGAGGGTGGAGGGGCAGTAAGCATAGCAAAAGCAGTAGGTTTTCCCTGTGGAATGCAGTCGGTCGTCGATGGAACTGCTAGGGAAAGTGTGCTATGTTGTGAAAATGATGGTCCCATTGATGGGAGAGGAGCCCCCATCGACGGAACCCATAAAGGGCTCATTATAAACTGCCGGCAATGTGTTAGAAAGCACCGTGGATGAGAGGATATGATCCCCCATTAACGAAGAGGCAGGCTGAGAATGCGCCCTCGATGGTGGGGCACCTGTAACGGTGGCCATCGACAAGCGCTTAGGCATGGAGTATGAGAAAGGCTTCTCCTTCTCGTGCCGACGATGAGAATCAGTGGGGGGGACTCTTGGGACGAGCCCCCTGATTCTCCATGAGAGACAATTTCTGCTCAATTAAATGTTGTTTGATTTCAAGTAGCCGTTAACGACAGGTTGCCTGGTTGAATTCCTGACAATGAATGCAGGAACTGGTGTCGTGTGTGGGTTCCAGACACCTTACACAAGTAGTGTGATCGTCGAAGCGGTAGATTTTTCTACCGCAACAGCAGGAATGAAATAGCATCATCTTGCTTGAAGATTCTTTGGACATTCGTTTGGTTGCTCAAATTTTCATCGATGACTGCTGTCTGAAGTTGCTCTAGCTGCTGCATGCGAGCTGAAGACGGCGGGAAAATGAACTGAGGATACCAGGGACCGTTCACACATATAGGAAACATGAAGCTGATGTCATGTGTGGGTGGCCCCTGGAAAAAGACTGCTAGAAGAGCTGCGATGTGCCACAGCGACTTCTGGCGACAATGTAAGTGTATTATCTGCCGCAAGACATCACTCTGTGGAAGATCTATCATTACAGGTGAGTAACCTGTGTTTCTAGGGATGTGGATATGTTGTTCGATCCACATTTCTTGGCAGACTCCTAGCAGTTCTCTGGGAGGAGGGAGACAAGCCACACACATCCTACTTACTGAACAGAGACTGGAAAACTGAGGTCCCAAAACCAACATCCTGGTGTGACTCTAGGTCAATGTGGTAATGGAAAATGAAGGTGTTTGCAGACTTCCAGGTAGCAGCCCTGTAGATATCCTGGATAGGGACGTCCCTAGAAGCAGTCACCGATGCAGCAGTATGGATGGTGGAATGAGCCTTAATCCCTACGGGAGGCTCCCTACCTGCAAACCTATATCAGACATCGATGCATGATGTAATCCATCTGACAATCATCCTATATGCCACCTGGACCATCAGGCCACGGAGGTGCAGGCCATGTAACCCAGAAAGTCGCAGGAAGTCCTGGGCAGGGCACAAGTGCCCAACCAGAAATGATCGGGCAAAGGAAGAGAGAACCTCCACCTTGTCCGTCAGGAGCCTGGCTCTGGCTCGGCAAGAGTTGTGCTCTGCCCCGATGAAGTAAATCACTTATGAAGGCATGAGTTCCGACTTGGCCTCGTTGACTAAGAGGCCAAGGTCTATGCCGGTCTGGAGGTGCCAGATTCCTGGACCTCTCCACCTCCTGCCTGGATGGACCCGCTATGAGACAATTATCCAGAGAGGGGTATACCCTGACCCCTCAACACTGAAGATGGGCCGCCACCACTGCAATACATTTGGTGAAGACCCTGGGGACCGATGACAGGCCGAACGGCATGGCTTGGAACTCATAGAGGGCTCCCTCTGCTCAGAGGCAGAGGAACCTTTGGTGTGATGGATGGATTGGGACCTGAAAGAACGCATTCTGCAGATCCAGAGAGCAAAACCACATGTTCTGCTCGAGAGATGGTATGATCTGAGACAGAGTTACCATCCTGAAGGTGCAAGACCTGAGAAGCTTGTTCAGGTTATGCAGATCTAGAATGGCGCATCAGCCCTCCATCCGTTTCGGGACCAGGAGGTACCTGGAAATGAACCCTGGGTTGACAGGGGGGATCCGTGACTCTGCTACCTTCTTGCAGAGGAGTTGGGTGATGTTGTCTCAGAAAGCTGACTGAGTGTCCACAGATACCTTCTCTCATGGGGCGTGGGCTCGACTTGGTGGGTACTGCTCAAATTCCAGAGGCAGACCCTAGACGACCACTTCCAATACCCACCTATCTGTTGTGACAGCGGACCAGGCAAAAAGGGAGCGGCGGAGCAGGCCCCCCACGGGAGGACCCCGAGTAGGTGTGATGGGCATGGTCACCCCCATCTGCAATTGAGTAGTCTTGGAGGTAGAGGATCCGGCCGCGGGACCACCTGGACCCTTCCGTCTTGTCTTACGGACAGCCGAAGCCCCTGACTTGGGCCGAGGGTGCCAAGACTGAGCCTGCTGCTGCCCCAATTGGTACTGGGGCTGCTTGGCCACAGGGGCAGAAGGCTGAAAAGGCTTTTGCCTCTTGGAACCCTGAGATACCTTCTAGGTGGAGACAACAGAGTCCAAGGTGGCACTGGACTTCTCGATGCGCTGCAGGTGACCGTCAACCCCTGGACCAAATAAGTTGGTGCACAGGAAGGGAACATCTGCCAGTTTGTGCTGAGTGTCCACCTTAAAGGTTAAGATTCTCAGCCAGGCCCTGTGGCGCATGGCGACCGAGGCAGCCACTGTACGGGCATAGGAAATACAGGTTACTCACCTGTAACAGGAGTTCTAGGAGTGGTATATGTTGTTCATCCACACTTACTGGCAGGTTCCTTGCTGCTTTAAATCTTGCCGGAAGGTCTTCAAGCTGGCTCCTCCCACCCACCCGGGTGGTAAAACTCTCAGCTCCGCCCGATGACGCCAGACCTAGCCCGCTGGAAGCCAGGTTGGCTTGGGGGAGGTGGTGGGTTGTGTGGATGAACATATACCACTCTAGAACTCCTGTTACAGGTGAGTAACCTGTATTTCTAGGGACGGGATATGGTGTTCAGTCCACACTTACTGGCAGACTCCTCAGCAGTTCTCCAGGAGGAGGGAGGCAAGGCGCACTCTACTTGGGAAATAAGGACTGGAGAACCAAGGTCCCAAAACCAGCATCCCGGCGTGACTCAAGGTCGATGTGGTAGTGGGTAATGAAGGTGTGTGCTGACTTCCAGGTAGCAGCCCTGCAGATTTCCTGGATACGGACGTCCCTGGAAGCAGTGGTATGGCGGGTAGAAGGAGCTCTTATCCCTTTGGGAGGCTCCATGCCCGCCAACCTATAGCAGAGATCTATGCAGGAGGTGACCCACCTGCCTATCGTCTGCTTGGCTGCAGGTCTGCCAGGTGCGACTTCAGCGTAGGTGACAAACAGTTGGTGAACTTCTCCCCGAACTTCAGCTGTCTGCTCCTTGTAATAAGAGAGAGCTCTTCTAGGGTCCAAAGTATGGAGCCTATATTCGGCCTCCAAGGTGTGACTGGGGTAGAACACCAGCAGAGTCGACACCTGGTTAAGGTGAAACTCCGACACCACCTTTGGAAGGAATTTCGGGTGGGGGCGCAGGACAACCTTGTCCCTGTGGAAGACCAGATAAGGAGACTCAATGGAGAGCGCCTGGAGCTCTCCCATCCTTCTGGCTGATGTGATGGCCACCAAAAAGGCGGTCTTCCATGATAGGTGAGAGATATCACACCTGTGCATCAGTTCGAAT
Source organism: Neoceratodus forsteri (assembly GCA_016271365.2). Classification (NCBI taxonomy): domain Eukaryota; kingdom Metazoa; phylum Chordata; order Ceratodontiformes; family Ceratodontidae; genus Neoceratodus; species Neoceratodus forsteri. The sequence goes on along the minus strand of CM028129.1, from coordinate 1,008,514,283 downwards.
GGCTTGCCCATGAGCTTAGCCAGTACCAGCAGTAGATCCCACGAAGATGGAGGTTCTCACACCGGAGGGGATATGTGATCAAGGCATTTGAAAAAGCGCCCGACCACCTTTTCCTGCACCACCGACTGCTTTCTGGCTCGTGCCCGGTAAGCAGAGATGGCTGCCAGGTGCACCTTAAGGGTCGTCGACTAAAGCCCTAGCTGAGAAAGGGACCATAAGTAGTCCAGAATGCTGGCCAAGGAACAGGATGAAGGGTCCAACCCTTATCCCGACACCAAATGGAGAATCTCTTCCATTTGAAGGCATAGCATTTTCTGGTCGACTCCTTACGGGATGCCTCAACAACGCTGAGGACCTCGTCGGAAAGGCCAAAGGCCTGGAACTCTAGCCGCTCAGGAACCAGGCCGTCAGGTGCAGGGATTGAAGGTCCGGGTGGAGTACCTTCCCCTGGTTGACTGAGATCAGATCCGGGCGGGCTGGAAGCCGTGTCGGGAGCCTGGAGCTGAGGCTGAGGAGATCTGGATACCAGAACTGACGGGGCCAGTCTGGGGCTACCAGAATCACCTGCACCTTGTCCCTCCTCGCCTTGAGAAGCACCTTGTGGATCAAGGGAACTGGGGGAAAGGCGTAGAAGAGGCTCGGGGTCCACGGCCTTGAGAAGGCATCCCCCTGCAGCGAGCCCTGCTGAGGGGGGCAGGCATGAAACAGCCTCAGCTTCGCATTCTCCCTGCAGGCAAACAGGTCCACCTGAGGTGTGCCCCAGTGGGAGAACAGATCTTGTACTACTTCCGGAAGGAGAGACCACTCGTGAGATGCAGCACCTATACGGCTTAGGGCATCGGCCAGGGTGTTGGAGGCTACCGTTACATGAATGGCTAGCGGATCCGCCTCCAGTCTGCCCACGAGAGACCAAGTGCGGAGAGCTTCCTTGCACAGAGGCAAGGAGTGCGTCCCGCCCTGGTGGTTTAGGTAGTTCATGGTCATGGTGTTGTCCGTCTGGTCCCAGACCACTTGACCCTGTACAAATGGAGCGAAGGCGGTGAGGGCTAGTCAGACTGCTCGAAGATCCAGCAGGTTGACGTGGCATCGAGACTCCTGAGGGGACCAGAGGCCGGGCACTCTGAGCTCCCCCAGATGGGCACCCCAACCCATCAGAGAGGCGTCAGTCAGAGTGACCGTCGGCTCTGGGCGGATAAACAGGATACCCTCCTGTAGATGAGCCGGAACGATCCACCACTGGAGAGTGTTCCCCATCTCCTGGGTCACTATCACTGGCTGGTCCAGAGGACTGGAGTGCTGTGACCATTGGCGGGCCATTCCCCATTGCAGGGGATGCATGTGCCAGCAGGCCCAATGGACCACGCTGGTGCAGGCCGCCATGAGGCCCAGGAGGTGCAGAAAGTCCCGGGCAGGGCGCAACTGCCCAACCAGAAATGACTGGGCAAAGGAGGAAAGAACCTCGGCCCTGTCCACCGGGAGCCGTGCTCTGGCTCGAAGAGAGTCGAGCTCTGCTCCGATGAACTGAATCACCTGCGTTGGCACGAGTTCCGATTTGGCCTCTTTGATGAGGAGGCCAATCTGAGAGCAGACCTGGAGGGCCAGATCCCTGGACCACTCCACCTCCAGCTTGGAGGAGGCTGCAATCAGCCACTCGTCCAGGTAAAGGTACACCCGGACCCTTCGGCGCTGCAGGAATGCTTGGCATTGGACTTCTCGATCCGCTGAAGATGCCCCTCAACCCCGGGACCGAACAAGTCGGTACCCAGGAAGGGAACGTCTGCCAGCTTGTGCTGGGTAACTGCCGTGAAGGTGTAGATCCGCAGCCAAGCTCTGCGGCGCATGGCCACTGCGGCCGCTACTGACCGGGCACATGAGTCAGCGATGTCCAGGGAAGTCTGGAACTGCTGTTTGGCCACCGCCCTTCCCTGATCCCACATCTGCTTGAGCGTAGTTTGGAGGTCAGCCGGGAGATGAGGAATCACCTCATCCAGGGAGTCCAAAAGGGCATGTGAAAAGTGTACCATCAGGATGGCCGAGCTGGCCTGACGAAGGCCTAGGGAGGAAGCAGCATAAACTTTCCGCCTGGAGTAGTCCAACTTCTTGGACTCCTTGTCAGGAGACTTGTCCATGTCCCGAGCGTTCCCGGAACGCCAGAAAACGCTATCGGTCACAAGCCCCTCTGCAGAGGGGTGCTCCAAGAAACCGGAGAGTGAATTGGTGGGAACAGCATACTTCCGAGCCATCCTGGCCGAAGGTGCTGGACAAGAAGCTGGCCACTACCACAGCTCCAAGGCCGGGCCAACAATGGCTTCGCCAACCGGGAAGGCCTCCGTGGGGGAATCCCCTCAGTCCAGTATCCCTGTGAGCGGATACTTGGCCCTTTTTGAAACGGGTTCGACCTTCATCCCAGTGGACTCTGAGATGAGCCGAAGCATTCCCAGAAACGAGGATGGGCTCTCATCCACCGACTGACCTCCAGTGGACTCCAAGTCAAGCGGCCTGGAAAACAAGAAGTCGTCATTGTCAGACTCCGAGGAGTCTGCGAACAGCTGCAGAGCGCCTGAGCCACCATCCACCTGCCGAGTTTGATCGGGAGTGATGGTGACCGACAATCTGTGGGGCAAACCCTGACCCGACCAAGAATCCTTGGTCGAGGCCCCAGTCTTTGGTTGTGGAGGCGGAGGTTCCACCACAATGGGTGGCACAGCCGGTTTCGGCCGAATAACCAGTGCCGGCGTCAGCTCCTCGACCACTATGAGGGATTGTTTCGGCCGCTCCGGTGACAGCCACTTAATGGCCAGGGAAGGCGACGGAGTCAGCTTATTGCCGGTCAAAAGGAGCTGCTGCCACATTAGCTCCTTGTAGCGCCGACGCAATTTGCGCCGGAGCCTATCCTCAGAAGAGGACAAAGACGAAGATGAGCGGTGTTGCCGCTTTCCATGGTGCCGAGACCGCAGATGGCGGCGGGATCGGCTTGACCAGGAAGAGGTCCGACACCGAGACGGAGACCTTCGGTGTTTCCGAGGGTGGGTCTGAGAGGGGGCGGGGGAAACCCGCTCCTCCCTCGGTTCAGGGACCTTAACCAGGGACTCCGGCACAGGAGGCAAAGGCAAGTCCTCTGTTTCCATCGGAGGAACCAGTGAAGTAGGGTTGTTGGCTTCTCCTGTTGACAGCCCATCCGACGGGTCGAGAAAAATCTCGACTGCGTCAACAGGTGTCTCAGCCGGCTGACCTGACGGGGACACTATGAAGCCAGCGGCCTTAGCCGCAACCTCGACCGAAGTCAAGTGTCGACTATCCAGGGAAGGGGACCTCTCCCGCTCCCATGAACGTCGACGGTGGGACATACCTTTGGGGTCTTTCTTTTTGGACCGAGAAGAATGTCCCGAAGGGTCTTCTCCCTTGGTGGAAAGGGACTGGCAAAGCTCGTTGACAGAAGCTGTGTAGGAGGATTCCAAGGAGAGCGGGATAAATGCCGCGACCGAGGATGATGAAGATGATGATGATGCAGCCTGGGCTGCCTCCTCCTCGAGGGCGATCATCTGCTCAGCTGTTCAGCGAGCCGCAGCCCATGAACACATGTAGAGCCTCATGAGACTAACACGGAGGATAACATTTTCGGTCGCCTCAACAGTAATCGGGCAGCGTGGTCCTCCAAGACCAAAGCCCAAAAGGATTTGCACAACTCACAAGCCTGTGAGTCATGGCCGTGTCCAAGGCAATAAATGCACGTGACGTACGGATCGGTCCGGGACATCATCTGCCCACATGGGCACAGATGAAATCAAGGAGTCAATTTGTCCATCACAGCCGTGAGGGAAGATAAAGACCAAAGTCTTGTAAATTTTAAAATAAGTTTCGGATTAACCGAAGAGTTTGGATCCAGGCCTAAAACGCAGAGCGCAAAGGAGGGAACCTGAACTTCCAAGCGATAAGGAAGATCTGGCATCATGGGGCGGAGCCAAGAGTTTTACCACCTGGGTGGGTGGGAGATGCCAGCTTGAAGACCTTCCGGCAAGATTTAAAGCGGCAAGGAACCTGCCAGTAAGTGTGGATTGAACAACATATCCATGTCCCTAGAATCCCCAATGTCCAGGGCCATCTGGAGTTACTGCTTTGCAACAGCCCAACCCTGATCCTGAACCTGCTTGACTGTAGTCTGAAGGTCTGTGGGGAGATGAGGGAGCACCTCATCTACAGCGCCCAGGAGAGCATGAGAGAAGTGTGTCATGATGACAGCCGAGTTCGCCCGACAGAGACTGAGCAAAAAGGTAGCATAGACTTTTCGGGCAGAATGGTCCAGTTTTTTGGACTCTGGAGGTTTGTCAGTGTCTCCTAAGTTACCAGAGTGCCAAAATACAGATTCGGTCACCAATCCCTCAGCTGAGGGTTGCTCTGTGAATCCAGATAGGGTGCCAATGGGAACCGCATACTTGCAGGCCATCTGAGACAATGGCGCAGGGCAGGAGGCAGGGTGCTGCTAAAGCTCCAGAGCTGGGCCACTCATGGCTTTGGCTACTGGCAAGGCCTCTGTCGGACAATACCCTTTAGTCAGAATATCTGTTAGGGGATACTGAGCCAGTTTCTGGACAGGCTCCAGTTTCATCCTCGTGGATTCGGACATAAGACGGAGAATACCCATGAAGGACATGGGACCTTTCTCTGTCAAGAGACTCCCCATCAAAGCCTCATCAGACTGACGAGAGTACAAAGAGGAGTTCAGGGAGATCGGCCGACCACCTGAGTCACTTTTGACCTGCCGCAGACGGTCGGGAGTAAGGGTGACCGACAACCTATGCGGGAGGCCCTTAGCAGGCCGAGACTCCTTAAAATGAGCCCTGGAGGGAGGCTGTTTAGGTGGTGGCTTCACCACAGTTGGTGGAGAGTCCAGCTTCGGTCAAGCTGGGAGGGTCTTCACCGGCTCCACTGGTGGAGGGATGGTGTCGGCCGGCTCCAGAGAGGTCTGCATTGGCCTAGAGGACGACAGCCATGTGATGGCCAGTGTGGAAGCCTGGGTCAACTTCGGACCGGCCACCATCAACTGCTGCCACGAGATCCTTGTAGCATCGATACAACTTGTGCTGAAGCCTCTCCTCTTCCGAGGAGGAACAGGATGAATAGCGATGGCGCCGCTTCTTAGAACGCCAAGAATGGCATCTGTGAGTTCTCGACCTGTCGGTTGAGGACGACCGAGACCTCAACCATCAGGAGGACCGAAAGGGGTGCTCAGAAGTTCCAGGCCAGGGACCGCGTGGAGGTTTCCAGCAAGCTGGATCTCCTCCTCGGTAGGTCCAGTCAGGACTGGAGTCCTGAACAAGGAATTGTCAGCCTCATCCAGTGACAACGGGTAGACAGGGTTGATAATTTCGACCGGGTCATCCCACATCTTAGCTGACTTGCTTAACGGGAGCACCGTGAAGCCAGTGGCTGGGACCACAAATTCGACCAAAGTCAAAATAAGAGATTCCTGGTACTGAGATCTTTCTCGACCCCAAGAACGTCATAGACGAGACTTAGCTCTTGACTCCTTGTCCTTTTACGGGAATGGGAGCTGTGCGAAGCCGATGGGCCCTCTGCCTTAGTCGGAGAGACTGGCACAACTCCTTGAAGAAGCCTGTAAAGGCAGAGCCCAGTTTGAGTGGAACGAAGACCAATAATGATGAGGACTGATCGGCAGCCCGAGCTGCCTCCTCCTTGAAGGCCTTCATTTGTTCAAGTTGCTCAGCGGACCCTGCAGTCACAGAGATCGCCCAGAGGGCCTCTTCAGATTTGACCAGTGGGTTCCGTTCTTCCGAGCTGTAAGCATTCAAAGCGGTCGTCCAACACGTTCGGCTGGAAGGAGCAACAAATGTCGCAGGCCTGGGTATCATGATCGTGGCCCAGGCAGTAGAAGTATGTGACATGCGGTTCGGTGAGAGACATCTTCTGCCCGCAGGGGCACCAGCAGGATCCAGGCGAGGATTTGTCCTCCATCACATTTGTGATCGTGAAACGATGCACAGAAACTAACGAGTTTTAACTCAGGTAAATAATCCTAAGATTTAAGCGCCAGGGCCTACTCAACGCGGGAGGAGTAAGGAGGGAACCTGAATTTTCCAGTGGAAAGGAAGATCTGGCATCAAGGGGCGGAGCCGAGGGTTATACCACCCAGGTGGGTAGGAGAAGCCAGCTTTTAGATCGTCTGGCAAGATTCTTAAAGGGAAAGAACATGCCAAGAAGCGTGGATAGACCACATCCACATCCCTAGAAAATGTCAGTTTTGTTTCGTATGGGGACACAAGACGGTTCAACTCTGGACAACCCCACCTGTTGAACAGGTCTTCTGCCACTGAGGTCAGCACTTCCCAGTTGTGCATCCTGCACTCTAACCTGCTCAGCCTGTCTGCCAAGACATGCTGGATGCCTGGAATTGGAACTGCGGATAGTTCTAGACCAAGTTCCAGAGCCCAGTAGCAGACTCTCACTGCCTCCCTGCACAGGGGATAGGAAAGAGTCCCTTCCTGGTTGTTGACATAGTGCATTACACTGATGTTGTCAGACTGGATTAACAGACGACCCATGGACAGGGGAGCCTGGTAAGCCTGTAGGCTATACAGGACAGCTCTCATTACTAGGACGTTTAATATGAAGGTGGCATCCACTTTTGTCCATGTGCCCTCCATCTGGTGAGGGCCTAAGCGTGCCACCTCAGCCCACTCCCGAGATATTTGTGGTGAGATGGGGTTAGGAAGGGTACCCCCCATCAAGTGGTTGGGATCCATCCACTACTGAGGTACCCTCCTGACAGGGGAGGTGACTAGAACTTTTTGTTCTAGATTAATCATGCGTTGAGACCCCTGAACTTTCAGTGTCCACAGTGGGATTCCCATGTGCAGCCATGCCAGGGGTATGATAGCAATGACAGCTGCCATCAGGCCTAGAAGCTGAGGAATGGCCTGGCTGTGACAGACCTGGTATTGTAAAGGATACAGGACCTGTGCTAACGGATGCTCGGCCATGACCTGGGGCAGAAAGGCTAGGCCTCATGCTGTGTCCAGAACTGCCCCCATTTATTAGTCTCTGGCAAAGGGCCAGGACTGACTGTAGGATGCGGACAGAGAGCCCTAGAATGTTGAATAAATGTCTAGAAAGTTCTAGGGTGTGGGACAGCTGCTCCTTGTACTAAGCTTTGAGAAATCAGTTGTCCAAGGGAAGACATATAGGCATTCCCTGCAGAGGGCTGCTGTTACCATTGCTAAGCATTTGGTAAATACCCGTGGCACAGATTACCTGCCAAAGGGCAGTACCCTGAACACGCCAAAGTTCCTCTAAACAGAAATCTTAGTTACTTCCTGTAAGTAGTGGGATATGGATAAAGGAAACATTGGTCTCAAGAGACTGGTTCTATAACTGCCTGCCATAGCAAGGAATAAATCTCCTCCAGAAGCACTAGGACATTGGTCTGGAGGATGATACAGAGGCAGACCTTGAGTCTGTTGCTATGGTGGGTGCTGCATTGCTTCCAGGGGACACTGGGAAAAACACCACAAGAGAGTGCTTGGGGTAGGCAAGACTGTTGCCACCCTACTCGTATCCCAGGGCGCACAATGGAATAATATCAAACAATACTGAGACAAAAAGGACACCTTCCAGTTGCCTCGTGGGTGGGGCAACAGGAATCGCATACTGGCTTCAAGGTCTGCCGCATACCTCTTATACTAGAGAGGATAAGTTGGAACCAACCAGAGTCAGAATTGGACCCAAGACATGCTACAGAACCTGCCACCTGGATCAGTGTATCCAAGGGGTTCCTAGGCTGCAATGCCCAAGGAACCTTTCAGAAAGTGAGAGGTGGGCAGCAACTTGGTATTGAACAAGCCTCCAGGCCCAAGGAAAGTGAGGGCTAAGATTCGGGTGCCCAAAAAAGTACAGTTACATAAGAACTTACCATAACAGTAGATCTTCGAGGGAATCTCTTTCAGCAGGTCACGCATATGAAACTCAGCTGTCAGGCGCTAGGATCTCACAGGAACTTTCTGTAGCAGTCTATTAAGGCCCTTACAGTGACGCATTATACACCATATAAAGGTGTATGTGGCCCCGCCTGTCCTTGGTTCGTCCCCACCAGAGACCGTGCCCAGCTTTCCTCAGGAGAACGCAGAAGAGAGAGAAAGGGTGCCTATGCCTATACAAGGTAGGAGCACCAAAGAAAGAAAATTAACCCGTCTGGAACAGAATGACTCCAGGAAAGGGGGAAGGCAAGGGAGGGACGGCATGACCTGCTTAAAGAGATTCTCTCGAAGATCTACTGTTACTGTAAGTTCTTACATAACTGTACTATCTTCATCAGGGATATCTCTTTCAGCAGGTCATACCTATGGAATGAGTCCCAGGCAGTGACAGCAGAAAAGGCCCAAAAAGGGAGACAGGACCCAGAGACCTCATGAGAGGAGACCCTGAAGCATGGCTAGACCAAAGCCTGCCCACCTGCGAAAGGGAATGTCCAAACTATAATCCTTGATAAAAATGTGGACAGGACTCCAAGTAGCAGCTGCACAAATATCAGTAGCCGAAACACTCCTGAAATAAGCAGCCGAAGCAGCCATGCCTCTGGTGGAATGGCCCTTGACATCCCCAGAAAGTTCCTTACCATGCTTTCTATAACAAAAAGTAATACAGTTGGGCAGCCATTTGGACTAGCACTGCTTAGAAACTAGGGAATCCTCCTTTCCAGGGGCAAAGGAAACAAACAATTGTTTGGACTTTCTGCAGTCCTCGGTACAATGTGTGTAGTAATGCAAAATCCTATCCACATCCAAAGTATGGAGCAATGCTTCCCCAGGATGGGCATGCTCCAGGAAGTAAACAGAAAGGTGGATAGACTGATTAAGGGTAAACTCAGACACCACCTTAGGAAGAAAAATTGGATTGATACGTAGAGCAACCCTGTCTTTGTGAAAAATTAAATAAGGCTGCTCACACAACAGCCTGAAGCTCAGAAATCCTTTGAGCAGAAGTAATAGTAACTAAAAACAATGCTTTCCAAGAAGCATAGCTTGCAAGACATGGCCAGTTCAAACAAAGACAGGGTAAATTTCTCCAAAACAAAATTCAGGTTACAAGTCAGGACAGGGTTGCGCACAGGGGGCTTCAAATGTAAAATGCCCCACAAAAACGTTTGGGCCACGTCTTACTGAGCTACCAGATGACCATCCACTGGGCACATGAAAAGCAGAGATGTCAGACATGTGCACCTTAATGGAGTAATATTTAAGGCCAGAGTCTGAAAGGGATAGGAGGTACTCCAGGACCTAGACCACCAGACAGGTGAAAGTGTCCAAGTGATGGACCGATGCCCAAATAGCAAAATGTTTCCACTTCATGGAATAAGTAGCCCTGGTGGAAGGCTTCCTGGCAGCCACCAACACATAAGCCACTCTCTGGGAAATGCCAAAGTGGGCTATGCCTATGTCCTCAGGAGCCAGGCATGCAGCTGCAGGGACATGAGATCCGGATAGATCAGGGTTGCCTGAGTGAGCAGGTCCAGGAAAAGCAGGAGTGGGACCGGAGGTTCCATTGCTAGTTGTTGCAACAATGGAAAATGTATTTGCTGTGGCCAAAGCAGTGCCACCAGGATGAGGGAGTGTCTCTCCATCTGTAGCTTGAGAAGAATCCATTGAATCAGCGGAAGTGTGTGTGTGTGGGGCCGGGGAGGCATAGAGAAATCTCCATTCTCCAGGAGAGGGACAACGTGTCTCACCAGAAAAACTCCAGGCCTGGGATCTAGCAAGCAGAAAAGCGACAGTTTTGCATTGTGTGGGGATGTAAAAAGGTCCAACTGTGGCTGCCCCACCTTCGGAAGAGGCCTTCGGCCACAGAGGGCAACAGTGCCCACTCATGTTGGCGAGACTGCGACCAACTTGGCCGGTCTGCCAAGATGTTTCGGTCCTCTAGAATGTGGATGGCTGACAGCTCAAGGTCAGGGTCCAGTGTCCAGTACCATACCCTCATTGCCTCCCAACAGAGATGGTACGAGTGGGTCCCCCCTTGTGCCTGTTGCGATAGTACACCACACTGATATTGTCCTACTGGACCAGCAAGTGACCTGGGGACAGATAGTTCTGAAAGGTCTGAAGGGCATAAAGGACTGCCCGCATCTCGAGCACACTGATGTGGAGACTAGTCTTCGCCTTGGACCAAGATCCCTTGGTCTGAAAAGGCCCTAGGTGGGCTCCCCAGCCCGAGGCATCCGTTGTGAGGACCTGCTCGGGAGAGGGAATAAGGTAGGAGACACTGCGCAAAAGATGGCTGGGGATGGGCCAGCCCGGTGGCACTAGAGGTTGAGATGCTGGTCGCTACACCTCGCGCCATGCTGGTGACCCATTCAAGAACAAGTCTGGATTGCCGGGTGTCGGCAGGGGTGAGAGAGGATCGAGCATCCAGAGGACTGCTCTCCTCTCTCGCGTGGGAGGTCCGTCATCCTGCTCGTTAACTGCCCTCCGGTGGTGGCTCTAGGGCAGTATGGGTTGGGAAGCATGTACCAGCGTCCCTACGTTGGTGGGAAGGGGGACGGGAGTAAAAGGTGGCAAAGGGAGCTGGCGGACTCCATGATGGCGCCCCCCCCCGTCCCTGTGTTGCTCCGGCTTCTGGATAATGTTTGGGGCAGGAAAAAGCTGATGCTCTCCTCCTGGCCCAGCTGCAGGGGGCAAACCACGGAAACTACGAGGTCGGCATGAGCAGGGGCCAGGGCCAGAGAATGAGTCCTCCAAGGGAGAGCCATAGCCGACCGCCAGGCTCCGGGAACAAAAACACATATCAAAAAGAAGAAAAAAAGACGACTGGGTTTCTACCATCATTGAAGGACCCTGCAGACTGGGAAGGAAACCAGGATTAGCTGATCAAGGTCATTGTGGCATTGATCCTATTGGACCCAAAGGGTCCACTGGGTTATCTGCATGTGCAGCCTGGCTAGTATAACAGTTGCTATTGCGGCCGCCATCAGTTGCAGCAGATGCAGAAAGGACCTGGCTAGAACTTAACATTCCTGGGGCACTAAGGAGGCCTGTACAATCAGGCAGTTTGCCCTGCTCTGGGCCAGAAAGGCTCTGCCCCGGGCGGTGTCCAGAACAACTCCAATATATTGGAGGCGCTGAGAAAGAGTGAGAACCGACGTGGGCAGGTTCACAGTGACACCCAGTGAGAGGAACAGCTGTAGAATCATGTGCAGGGTGGTCAGTAAGAGTTCCCTGGATGAGGCTTTAAAAAGCCAATCGTCCTGGCAAGGGAACACATAAAGGCCCTCCCACCTCAGGGCTGCAGTAACAGCTGCTAAGCACTTGAAAAAGACCTGTGGCACAGAGGACAAGTCAAAGGGCAAGACTCTGAATTGGAAATCCTCCCCCTGAATTGAGAACCGGAGGTACTGCCGGTAACCAGGATGTGGATGTATGCATTCTGCATGTCCAGGGAACAAAGCCAGTCCCCCTGCAATGGACCCTGCGGAAGGGTGACCACACGGAACCTTTTGTACTGAATGAACTGGTTGAGGCCCTTGAGATCCAAGATGTGGTGAAGATCCCCTGTCTTTCTGGGGACCAGGAAAAACCTGGAGTAAAACCCCTTGTTTCGCTGAGCGAGAGGGATGGGCTCTATGGCACTTTTGCGCAAGAGAGACTGGATCTCTTCCCATAGCACTGGAAGGTGTAGTGGGTGGCCTCTCCAGAAGCTCTAAGGTGTGGCCTTTGTGGGTAAGCTGCAGAATCCAAGCATCTGAGGTTATTTCCCTCCAATCTTGCAGGCAGAGATAGAAATGAAACTCAACCTCCTCCCCCATGCTTGGAACCGGAAGGAGGAGGTCGGGAAGTCAGGCGGAGGCAGGCTGAGTGGCTGCTCTGCCCTTGGAGGATTTTGCCATGCTAGGGGCGAGCAGGGGAGCAGTGGCCCAGCATTTTCCCTGGGGACAGGACCCTTGCCCAGACTTCTGAGGGACTCTCCAAAAGGAAGACCATGGACAGGTCTTGCGCCGAGTACGATAAAGGCAGTTGACCAACTTTATGGCACTCCCTGATGTCTGCAGTTAACTGAATATGTCCTGAAGATCTGGGCCAAAAGGCTTGGTGCCCACAAAAGGAGCCCCCAAGATCTTCTGTTGCACATCAGCTACAAAGCCAGAAACCCGGAGACAAGCATGTCTGCGGAGGCAAATGCCTGAGGCAGCCACCCGGGCAGAAGTGTCAGACATGTCAGACAGAGCTCTAAGGAGGTACTTATTGACATCTTCCGCTCCCTGCAGAACTTTGAGGAGCTCTTGCTTCTGTGCCTCCTCTGGGAGGGCCTGGGCAGCAGCCGTTCCCTTCCTCCAGAGGGTATTCTGGTACTTGGCCATGTGGGAAAGGTAGTTGGGGATCCTGAACCCCAAGGTGGCAGAGGCAAAGGTCCTCTTGCCTCACAGATCAAAACTCCTGGATTCCTCATCTAGAAGGAGAGAACTAAGGCACTTGGGTGCCTTTGAATGGTCGTGGGCAGCTTTAATAACAGAGTCCATCTCTGGCTGGGCAGAACAGAAAGGTTTCCCCAAAGCAGCATGATATAGGTGGTCCGCCTTCCTGGGCATAGCAGTCAGTGTGGAGTCTGCACCAGACCACCTGGGCCGCATCCTACAAGGCTGGCAGCAAGGAGGGATGACTTTGGGTGGAGAGTCAGGGATCTCCAGGAAGTCCACCATGTTCCATCTGGTGGCACTGTTCTCCTCAGTCTGGAATCCCATGGCAGATTGGAGTTGCTTCATGCTATCACAGAAACTAGGGTCCTCAGGGTGGACTTGGGGGTAGGGCCTTGCGAGCCCCCACTTCTGAAGGAAGCAGTGGACCAGTCAGTGGAATAGGCCTCTTCCTCCAACCCCTTCTCCTCCTCCTCCTTTTCTTCAGAGAGAAGAAGGGCAGGGTGATACTTCACAACATCGGCCAGGTCTGAGCCATGGGCCGACACAGCAGACGCTGAGGACACCAGAGAGGGCACTGGGCAAATAGGCCCAGCAAACGATGCTGGATGGCATCGACTGCTTGGCAAGCGCTGGGGCTAGCTGCCAAACCAATGATGTGGTGATTGAGGAAAGCAAGAAGTTCAAGTCCACAATGGGCTGCTGGATGACCACCTTAACCCGAAGCGTCGACAGAGAGCAGACGACAGCCCGAGGGACTGAGGGTAACGAAACCGAGGGAGACCCAGACGTCAGCGACCCTGCCGAAGCAGGATGCAGCGAGCTCACCAGTAGGTCACCGTCTACGACCCGCTGCCCAAAATTGAAGCAGCGGAGCCCGATGCCAGAGACGACCGCAGAGTGCAGAGAGCCGGTGGGTCGAGGGCTGCTGACCCGGAGGTCAGCGACCGTGACTTGGTCGGAGCTGAGGAAGAGACTGCTGCTTGTAAGGGCTTAGGAGAACCCATGGCCAAGGTGGTGGAGAGAGTTCCCCAACAGAGGACGATGAGGAAGTCCTGGAGGACTTAGGAATGGCACCCAAGGAGCAGGACCAGTGACCCAAAGGGCAGTCCTTGTGGTGTCTTCTCCTTATGCTTCCCTGAGGGCTTATACCCGGGCTTTGGATGCCTGCGACCCAGAAGAGTGAGCTGGAGAGGGGGATAAAGAGGGCGCAAAGCCCCTGTTCCAGGCTGGGTAATTTCTGCTCTATAAGGAATACCTTAAGGGTCCGTTTGCAGCACCAGAGGGTAGTGAGGCTAAACTTCTGGCAGACGGTGCAGGTTTCAGGAGAATCAGAACAGACATTATGGTCATCCCCCCTGAAGAGCATCTTTCTGCAGCAGCAGCAACGGAAAAGAGAGGACGAGTCAATGGTTCTAGACATAAAAATAAAGAAAATAAAATGTAAAGTGGAAAATGGCGGTTGACTGAAGGACAAGGCTTCTGCAGGAGACCATGTGAGTCAGGCGAGGGTTGGAAAAAACTGAGGAGGGAGCAGGGCCACCTACGCCTATATATGGTGTATGATGTCGGCACGCATGGCCCCTAGTAGACTGCTACAGAAAAAGGCTTCCATGGGATCCTAGCACCCGATGTCAGAGTTCCATAGGTATGACCTGCTGAAAGACATATCCCCAATGAAGATCTGCCAAATGGTGGAAAACAGCGCTGCTCCACAGAGCTGAGAAAAATAAACTGCCAACCGATGCAGGTCAGTAAAGTACTCAGATTTCACCTAAAACCCTGCTCTAGATAGCTAAACAATCTCTTCCAGAAGCTGTCATTCACATTTAGTTTTTTTTTTTTTGGGGTTGGTAATAGGTGGCTGAGAAAATTAAGGCAATACCACTCAAAACTCAGGACTCAGATTAAAGAACTCTCAGCAATAAGAGCCACACATCCAAGCGTGAGGCTGATCCTAATTAGTCCTGTGTGTGAAAAAGCACTTTTGTTTTTACCCAATGATTACTGCAGTGTAGCAGATTGTATCCAGCTAATTCCACTGACTTGTAAGCTGACATTTGTTATAGACAGAAATGCCAGACTCCCATGCTACTGACATCAGAGGAGGACTGCTGCAGTGGGAGATTCAATAGCCTACAGTGAATGTCCGAGTTTTTTTTTTTTTAATTAGCTGTAATCTTCTGTTTGCTGGTCTGCTGTTCTCCTGGGGCTAGATATAGTCACAGAGGACTGTAACAAGCCCTGTGAGCACAGCAAACATCTGATTTTAGTCTACAAAATCTTTAACACATAATGCAAGTTATTGAATCTCCCAGCTTTGCAGTCCTCCTCTGATGTCAGTTACAGGAGATTCTAGGATTTCTGGTTACAGGAAATGGAATCTTAGAAGACAGTAAAATTAGCCTAATACATTCTACTATACTGCAGTAAACCACAAATAAAAAAAAAAATAATTTTTGTTTTGTTTTACACAAGGTACAAATTGGAATCAGCCTCACACTTGGGCACGAGACTATTGCTGATTGTTCCCCTCTAAAAGGTAACGATTACTCAAAACAATTACCTGCTAAACAGAAAAGCAGGGCAAGACCCTAAATACGGGGGGACAGATGCTTAGAGACGGGGTAAGGGACACCCACCCCAGGAGAAGCCCTACACCAATTAGCCCAAAAAATAAAATAGGTGCTTTACCTGCGGCACCTTTTTTTTTTGTTAAAAGGGAAAAAGAAACTAACCTCCAGTTGTTGTAAAACATGCATTCTGACATACTATATACAATAACAAACCCCTCTGCACTAAGAATGTGCAGGTTCTCAACACTGAGTTAGAGGGGTGACATAACGAGTACAAGAGCGTAGCTCTACTAGGGGTTTGTTATTGTATATAAATGAAAATTACATGCTTACCGTAAGTCTTGATCTTCTAGGAATATCTTCTTCATTAATTCACACTAATTGGTCTGTGCCGCAGGCACTAGGCCCTCGCAGGAGCCAGAACTTTTTTTTTTTAGGAGTGATGGAGCACTGGCAAGCTGTGTGCATACACGGTGCCCCAACTGCATCAGTTCCTTTCTTTACCAAGGAGGTGCAGTATAACTAGGCTTGGCAGTTTTCGATTTTTCTTTTTAACAAATTTCGACGGCTAAAATCGATGTTTATTTTAAGGTCTTTATTTCGATTAAAATCGATCTTTATGGTAAAAAACACACAGAGTTATACAAAGACACTACAACATATGGAGCCACACAGAGTTATACAAAGACAATATCTCGCCCCAAAGTGCAAATCTGTGCTGGATTCAGTTGTGGAATTTTTATATCTGTGCATAAAATGCATCAAAACTTCCTGTTATGCCCTTGTTGTGGTACAAAATGTTTAGCATCCCCAGTCTCTCCTCTGAAAGGCGCATTCAGAGTTTATCTTGAACTTTTCTGTACAGACTAAGCGGCGGCTCTACAGCAGTAGATGTAACTGGCATAGCCAGTGCCCGCAACGCAACATTGGAAAGTACAGGCAGGTTTAGCATCTCACTCTCCCAGTACTCCATCGGAGAGATTGTGCGGTCTGAAGGAACCTCAAGTTTCATATATAAACTAAAGTCCCGCTCAAAGTCTTCTTTTTTGCAGTGAAAGGTGTTGCTTATGGAAATATATTTAGAGACATCAGCAGAGAGCTGTTTCTTTATAAAGGGATCAAACATCCTGCAATTGTCAAACAACGATCCAGAACCATAAAGTCCTTCAGGCACATTTCGTGCAAGTGTTGGGCTTAGCTTTGAATGAAAATTTCTTGAGAAAGAATGCATTGCTGCAGACAGGGACTGTCGTTTAGATCCCATTGACTTTAAATCAACATCTTTTAGTGAACTTTTGACATCGCTTGCCACACTCAGATCGAAGTTCAGTAGTCTGTCAATTTTGTGAATTAGTGGTGCTTTGGTTTCCATCTGTACATGTATAACATGGATTTTTCCTAGAAAACTGCACAGAAATGTAAGCTTGCAGTAAAGATCTCTTTGACTGGAATCATCCGTTACAAGTCTCCGTAATTTGGAGGCTTTTTTAGACTGATGCTCTACCTCCTCATTAATTAAAAAGTCACCAACACTATGCCAATGAGCATGAATGTACTGTGCTGCTTCTAACCAGGAAAACCAACGACAAGGGACAACTCTGGGGCGGAGTTTCGTACTGGTTAGTGGAACACCATTGTTTGCACACACTTTAAAAAACGCTCTCCTCTGTTTATTAGCACTCAAATAGAGCTGGAAAATGTACCACAATTTCATTTACATCACAAAATTCATCTGTTTTAATAGCATGGTCGATAGCTACGTGCAATAAATGCGCGATGCAAGGTATGTGCAGCAAATGTGGGTAAATGTCTCCAATGTCTTTAATCATTCTCTGCATGTACGTTGCTGAATCAGTGTTTACTGAGACACAATCAGACCAAGACAAGCAATAGTCTCTCATCATGTCATGGAGTAAGTTAGAGATTACACCCGCATTGCACTGCATAACAGCTGTTGATTTCAGTAGCAGACAGTTTATGGATCTATTTTTAGACAAGTAAAAAACTCCCAGATCATTAATAGCAGGTAGACCTGCCAACTCAGGTGTTGCATCGACAACAATAGAGAATTGCTCACCAGATGGCAGCTCATTTATTCTTGCTTTGTGATGCATGAAGACCTCTGGAATATATTTCTCCTACAGCTGACGTCTTTTTGGACATGTTCTCCCAGCTGGTGCATATTTTCTTAGAACACACATCAGATAGCTGGAGCCTCGGGCCACGTTCATCGGAATTGCTTCAAAACACAAAGCCCTAACAAGATCATGTGGGAAGTCGGCAGCTTCTTCATTTTTCTGCTTCATGCGCCCCATAAACGATTCCATTGAGGGCTGCAAGATAATGTCCAGACTTTGCTTTAGCCTCAGGTGTGTCTTGCTGTTAAAATGCTCAGAAATGCGATTTGCCTGACCAGATACTTCGGTTTTACAAATCTTGCATCGTAAAATGTCAATACTTTCCCCATCACCAGTCTTTCTGACAGTTTTTAATTCCAGTTCAGGGAATTCAGAGCAATACTCGTCTGCACATTTTCTTTTTCCACCCATGCTGTTTGGATGTGCTGCTTGATCTGAAATCTGAGGTCTGATTAAAACACTACTTATTTTATTATCAGCTCAGAGGGCACAGGAAACCACAGAACTATGCAGCAACTAGTAATTAGGTGTTAATGGAATAGAATACATTATTGTCTGGTACTTTAGATGGGGATTCAGCCATATGTCTAAGTATTTGCAAGTGAAAACGTTCTGATTAAAGTTTTAATTGCCTGGTGATTTAGATCGTAAACTGCCCTGCCTCTCGTAACTTTAATTTGGCTTGTGATTTCCCATTAATGAAGATCGAACAAAAAGCAAAGTTATGAGAGGCAGGCAGTTTACATTGAAATCACCAGGCAATTATAATTTTAATCAGAACGTTTTCAAGTGATGCATGAAATAATAGCATTTCGATAGAAATCGACGAAAATAGATTTTCGTCGAAATTGACAAAATAGCACGTCTCGATGTAAATCGACAGAAATCGATATTAATCGCAAACTGCCAAGCCTAAGTATAACCTAACTAACCTAATTGGTCATGCACTTATGCCAAGGGCATAAGGAGCCCTGATGACCTGTGTAAGAGTGGTCAGTATGAGAATAATATAGTGTTTTCACAGTTCAGGCCTTGAACAAAGAAGAAAACCAATAAGATACTGGAGTGAGCTTGGGGAATGGTGGGTGGGCATGTGAATTAATGGTGAAGATATTCCTAGAAGATCCAGAATTACGGTAAGTATGTAATTTTCATATCTTACAGCAATAAGTCTTCACCATTACTTCCCACTAATGGGTCAGAGTACCAAGCTTAGGTAAAACCCACCGGCTAGAGAGGTAGGAGCGAAGAGCTCACTCAGGACTGGAGTCCATCCAGGCCAGACTTGCCAAAAATGGCATACTGCCTAGAAATGACGTCCAGGGCAGAGAACACAATCAGTGGGCACTGGGAAATAAGTTGCAGCTTCACAGGGTATCACCGACTGGCACAAGAGAATCTAAGTGAAGAATGAGACAACTGCAGGGGTCAAAAGGATGCGTACCTGACCTTTCAGCATGAGCTGTACCATAGAGGTGCAGACAGTTCACCATTCAGGCAGAATGCACCTGACTGAAAGAGACTGACCTATAAAATGGGAACAAAGGAGACCAAAAGCTATCTGGAAATCCTGGATCTGTCCAGGTAAAAGCGAGGTCCCCCTCTGAACACAGAGAATGGAGAGGGAGCTCCCTGTCGTCCTGGAAGCTGATGAGAAGGTAGGAAGCACAGTGACTGTTGCAAAGGAATCTCAATGTCACTTAGGAAGGAAGTTATCGTGTGCGGAGCACTACCTTGTTCCTGTGGAAAACTGTATACAAGGGATCTGCAATCAAAGTGTAACCCCCCTGCAAATGGGGGTTCCCAAAAGACTTCCAGGAGCTTGCTTGAATGCTCCAAGCCTGAACGGTGTTTGGCATTTAAGCCATTTATCAGTGAGTGTTTTTAGAACCTCTGGTACTGTCTCTTTAAGAGCTGTCTGCTTGCAGACATAATTAGTTTGTATGGGGGACTGTGTGCTTCTCTGTTTGAGTACCACTCGAGCTGCTGCCAATTCACTCCATTTTTGCAGTCACTAGGAGTGCAAAGGAACCTATCTGAAAGATGTAACTGTTTGCCAGAAATCATTTAGGTAATAATGAAATTACAGTTTGTCTAACCTGCTTTCTTTGCAGTCAGAACTGTGTCTGCCTAGTTCCCCATTCTGGTTTTGAACTGCTGAACTGGACCAATCAGTGTGGGGTAAGCTAGCTCTAAAATGGTGCCTTGGCGAATCAGAACTTGGACTCATAATCTGAGCCAGCCACAAGAGGACTGTATGGGCAGTGACTCTGGGAGATGTAGTTTAGACTTGAGCGCCTTTTGGACCAACAGCAGCAGTCTATTGTGAGTGACAGCCAATCCAGTCAAGAACTGGGAGGAACTCAAGGAAGTGCCCGGTTTTGTCTGTTGGAGTTTCAGTTTTAGCTCTGGCAGTGAAGGGGAAGGAACCCTGTGCTCCTTCAGTGCAGTTTTAGTCAAAAAACATGTGTAAGGTCCAGAGTTCCGGTCTGCAGCTTGTGTAACTGCTTGTTAGGACTGAATCAGTCCTGTGAAGAGAATCAAAGGATATCTGAAGAGTAGAAACCAGGCTCACCAAGTAGAAGACTGAAGAAATTGCTGAATTGCACTCGGTCTGTCAGGAACTGAATCTGCTGTGTGCTCTCCCGGTATTGTGCAGTAATTGCGATCGGGATACAGATGCAGCCTGCCTGGTATAGTGCTTTCTTTTTACCATATAAATGTGTGAAGAGGTTTGTGTACCTCAAGTGAATCCTGCTGCCATTAAGTGACTTTTGCCTGTGACTGTTTACCATATAAATGTGTGAGGAGTCTCTTGGAGCTCAAGAGTAGCCCTGCTGACATTGAAGGACCCTATCTTGTTTGGAGGTCGTGAGTACTAATTCAGGGTCGCTCCCTGTTGAATTGCCACATTAAATCCAAATGGAATTACTGTACTGCTGACTGTTTAACTAATTTTCTTTTCTCTGTGTGAAAGGGCCCCTACCAGCTGCCACGGTTTGGACTAGCCACTAGGGCTTGGGTACCCAGGGACAGTAACTGACAGGGATAGGCCTGTGCACAGAGCCATAAGTAGATGAGTAGAGTGATAAGCTAATTAACCTGATTTCCCCCTGTCCTTGTTATATCCCCCTAAATAAATCAGAGCTGCTTGTTCCAGCAAAGTTATACTGCCTGACGTAATTGTCTATGTTAAAGTACTGTACTGTGATTGTTGCACTGTATCTTATTTCACAGGAGGTCCCAGTGCCGGAATCAGTCCTGGGGGTAAGTGTATACTGTGAAGGTAATTCTGATATATTGTGTGGGCCACTAGTGGGAAGAAAGGGGGGTTGCAGTGTCCCAGAGGGCTGTGACCAAGTTAGTTTAACTATTGCAAACCCTGACCTCTGGGTGGAGGCATCCGCCATTGGATCCAGGCCCCTCAACCTGTTAGTGGCAAATCAGGCAGGGGTAGTAGCCCCTGGGATAGCGCCATCTAGGGGTTACAAAAGCATTGATAGATACTCTGCGAGCAGAAGAAATAGCTAGTGGAGAGGATCTTTCCAAGTAAGCATCCTAGCTCACTTGATACAAGAAGCTAAAAGGGCTTGGGGATGAGTATGGGCAACACAAGATTGATTTCACAGTGGACCAGCAGCTTCCGGAAGAGGGGCCTTGTGAAAAAGATGCCCTAAATGAACCTTAAAAGAGGTAGTTGAGCCAGACAGAGAGACTGAGGGCTGAAAGCATTCAGATGTCACACAGAATCAGACCTTGAGTTTGGAATCCTGCAATCCAGCATCAGAAAGGTCCAGCAAGAGCTACAAAACACAGCTAGCTAGACACCAGAAGGTTATATGTGAGTTCTGGAGTACTAGATGGAAAAAGTATTCCATGTGGTTGTGTATGTTTTCCTACTGGAAGGTTTACAGGCAGCAGAAAGTACTTCAGAGACATACTGAGATAACTTGCCCCTATTCACTTCCTTCTCTTCAGGTGCCAGACCTGAAGGTGAAGGGAGTACAGGTTGGGATGGACTAGGAGACCCGAAGCCAATTGTCCAACCTGAGAAGAAGGATCCTCTGCTTACTGACTGACAGTTTGCTCAACAGAGGAAACCGTATTTGTCAAGGTCAGAAAGGTGCGATCAGAATGATCTCACTCTGTGTGCCTGTAGCTCAAGCAATAACCTCTGCATTGAAGTGTTGGGGTGCAGGTCTGCCACAGCATCTCGACAGAAAAAGTCATGACCTAAATTTCTGCAGTAAAAACAAGGCAGTTTGGCATAGAGTGGTGTATGCAAAAGGCCCAGATCTGGAGTGTCCCTCTATTAACTAGCGAACTCACAAAGTCATTCGTGAGGATAGGCCAGAGGTCGGCAGAGCTCATCTTGCAGAGTATTCAAGACTCCTGGCAGACAGAAGGCCTGGAGTATGATTCCCTGCTGTAGGTCCTCTTCCCACATTTCCATAACTTCTCTGCAAAGGAGTAAGAGTGTGCTCCTTCATTGTTTGCTTGCATAACAAGTCCCAGACTGTTGTCTGTCCGGAAGGAGACTGTTTTCTGGTTGACGAGATCTACCAAGGTCCAGGGGCCACACGAAAGAGATCGCACCTCCAAAATACTAAAAAGAGAGGAGACAAAGCCCTGATAGTGGGTTGCCTAAGCCAACAGGGAGGCATCCGAAGAGTATCAACTGAAGCTCCAGCTGGGAAAGGGGGAACCTGGAGGAGATTGACCTCCACTGATTAACAAGCGAGTGATCTAACTAGGGGCTTGACGACCAGCTGTCAGAGCTAGCCTGCACTGCATGGAGTAGGCATAAAAGATTATGCTGCAAAACTATCTGCAGGAGAAGCAGTATTCTGCCCTCTGGAAGGAGATGAGCTTTAATCACAGCTGGAGAGCCTATGAACCGCAGTTGCTGAAAAGGTTAAATCTGAGATCTCCAGACTCTGCATAGCTGAAAAAAGCAGGAACCCGAGGCAACCTGGAACCTAAATTCTTCAGGTGCATAGGAGCAACACAAGGCACCTTGCACCCAGTTTTTAATTTTAGCATATCCAGGAAAGTAACCTTGGAGAACGAGAGTGTTAGGGACTGCTAAAGCCACAGTCTGCATAAGCAGAACCCCGTGTGTGTTTTTTTTTTTTAACCAGGGGAAAGAGAGCTGCAAAGGGACAGAATAAAGGAAAAACCCCAGGAGCTAGAAAAACCACAAGGGGCCATATCTGATGCACAGCAGAAGGGCCTACATCTGGGGATACCACGCTAGAAGTCCTCATTGTCCTCAGGGAGATGAGGATGGGGTTAGATTCATAGTCCGAAGACTCCCTTGGAAGGAGGTTTGGGGGGGAGGCCTAGCCAAGAACTTTAGAGAGGACCAGACAGGGCAGCAGACACAGCACCAGAGCACTACAGCACTGTCAGATATGACGTTGTACCCGGAGGTAGAAACAGCACCAAATACTGCAGGAGATGCTGCGCTGGATCCCCACCAGACAACAACAGGCCCAGACACGGTGCTAAGCCAACATGGCGCCGGGCCTGGCGCCACGCACTAGAGGCACCGAACCGGCACCAAGACGGGTGTGGCAAGGAGAAGACAGAGAAACTCTGGCACCAGAGAGATGCCGAATAGTCAAACTGGCACTCTAACCAAGGCTAGGAAGGCACCATGATAGGCCTAGAAGGCAGAACTCTGCACAGACGCCAGCCACAGAGCACCAATGACCATGGCAGCACTGAGATGACCAGAGCAGTACCCAGCTAGTCATACCAAGTGACACAAGGTAGGGGTGCAGCCAGTGGGGCAGGAATTGGCAGCGCAGTCACCAGCAAGGGCAGAAGGCTGTTGCAGGAGCATGACACTATCTGGTTTTAGGGACCTTGCCTGTGGGTTCGGTGACACCAACCTACAAGGACCATGGACATGACCCACCAGCTGCGACACACCATCCTGACGCTACACCCACTGTTCCAAAGAGCTGCCTGGGGGAAGACTGTTCACTGGGAAATCCCCTGAAGGACAGAGGGAGGACCCCAGGCCAGAGGTCTCAGTGTTCCAGCACCAAAGCCCATGGCAACATGGATGGTGCTAAAAGGTCCACAGCTCCAGGAACCCAGAGTCTTGTGGAAGACTTCCCATAGGGCGACCTCGAGTGGTACTGTTTCTTTCTCACTCTGAAAGGCAAGAGAAAGAATTCAAGACTGAGTGGCGCCAAGAACACAGAATCTGACGGCAGATAAGGACAGCTTGGCCCACCTAGTCTGCCCATTTACCTACCTAACGGATAAGCTGCAGATCCTAGTTAACCAACAGCCTACTTCCTCCTACCCCCCACTAGAATCGTCTTGTGTCTGTCCCATGCATTCTTGAATTCCGCCACTGTTTTTGACTCCACGACTTCCTCAGGAAGGCTGTTCCATGTATCCACCACCCTCTCTGTGAAGAAATACTTCCTCGCATTAACTCTGAGCCGTCCCCCCCTCTATCTTCAAATTGTGCCCCCTTGTTCTTGCACATCTTTTTTTCTGAAAGATGCTACCCTCTTGGACTTTGTTGATTCCCTTGAGGTATCTGAACTGGAATCGGGAATCAGCCCGCTCCTTCCTGCTTCAGAGGATGCTCTTCCTCCGAGCACAAGACTGCCCGTGGTCAGAACCCTTACCTCCCGGGAAAGTGAAATGAACACAGCCCCCGTTGCTGGAGCAGCCTGCCCAAAGAGGCTCCCTACCATATCCTGTAGAGATGTCCTGACAAGGCTTGGTATGGCTGAGAGAAAATGGACAGAATTTTTCATAAAAATCACTAAACTGACTGGTAAGTCTGGCGCTGCGAGTCACTCTCATAGCACTGTGCATCCGCACAGCTTGTCTTTGCAGCAGCCCTCCTGAAAATATTTGGCTCCCACAGGGTCCTAGTGCCTCCGGCAGAGACCCATTAGTGGGAATTAACGGTGAAGATACATTCCTGTAAGATCTACTGGTTATTGTATCAAACACAAGTGCTGTTCCATCATTACAAGCCTTTTAATAAATTCAGTGGGTGCTTCCGATTTACACACACTGGTGCCAAGGACCGTTTTAGAACTGTATGAAGTAGTGTATGTCCTTGTTGGTTTCTTACATTGTTACCAGAAATACATCTGTGTTCTACCACAGAACTATAGCAGCACCAGCCAGGATGCAATGTAGTAATGCTATAGTACATCTCAAAATGCTGCAGTATACTGCAGGAAACTGTGTAATTCAATGTCAATTATGCCTTTTTGTCATGCAGTACATAACATATGAACATGCCAGCACTTAAAGGCCTTTTGGGGCTATCTAGTCTACTCAATTGTGCAGCACCCTATGTATTTACAAAGGGAACTGCTCATCATTTCCCTTTTGACCTCCCTCTATGTCCCCCCACTTGCTCTCCTTCTACCAGCAATTTTCCCCTCGCCCTGTCCCAACCTCTCTTGAAGCAGTCAACCATTTCAGGGCTACCACGTCCTCTGGCAGTTCATTTCACTTGGCCTACCCCCCATGAAAAGTGCTCTTTCCTCATCTCCTCCTGAACCTTCCCACCCACTAGCTTCAGGCTGTGCCCCCTAGTGGTTTTGTTGCCACTAAGGCTGAAGAGGCCCCCAGTGCTCACTCTTTTAATACACTTAAGGTACCTGAAGGTCTCAATCCTGTCTCTCCTCTCCCTTCCTTCCTCAGAGTACATGTTGAGTTCTCTTAGCCTCTCATCATACTGTAGGTGTTGCCTTGCTGGCCCTGGATCATCTTGGCTGCCCTCCTTTGGACGATTTCCATTATGTTGACATCCTTCTTAAGATATAGGCACCAAAACTGCACAGTGTACTCCAGGTATGGTGTTAACAGTGAACTGTACAGTGGCAGAATGACCTCCACCATCCTGGTGGTAATTCTCCTGGCTATGAAACCCAGCATCTGATTTGCTTTGGCTGCTGCTCTCCTGCAATGTGCAGTGTTTCAGGTCACTTGTGATTATTAATCCCAAGTACTTATCTTCTTCTGACCTGGCTACCTGTTCTCTACCCAACCAGTATTTGATCATCCCTAGATCTTTCACTCTCAAGTGCATAACTGTGCACTTTTTAGCACTGAACAGCAGCTGCCAAATGCCAGACCACTTTTCTAGCTTAGCCAGGTCCTCCCCGAGTTCCCGTCTTTCCTCCTCCTCCATGTCCACCCTCCCACAGAGCCTGGTGCCATCCATAAACAGGCAGATTTTACACTTGATCCCATCCATGATGCCACTTATAAAGATGTTATGTAACACCAGGACAAGCACTGAACCCTGTGGGACCCCACTGGTCACAGGCCTCACTTTGGAGAATCCCCCGACTACCACTCCTTTGGTGTCTATCTTGGAACCAGCTTCTGACCCATCCCATGAGCCTAGCACCCACCCCCTGGTCTTCTTGCTTCCTGACCAGTCTCCTATGGAGCACAGAGTCAAAGGCCTTGCTGAAATCCAGATACAGGACATCAACCACCTGGCCCTTATCCACTGTCCTAGTGATCCAACTGAAGAAGTCAATTAGGTTAGTTTGGCAGGATCCCTGTCACAAACCCATATTACCTCTCATTCTGGAGCCCATTTTCCTCCAGAAAGCTGATCAGCCTCGCTTTCAGGATGGTATCCATCAGTCTGCGCACTACGAGATCAGGTTGACTGGTATGTAATTACTTGGCTGGTCCTTTGGCCACTCATAGAGGCACTGCATGTGCCATTCTCTAGTCTTAGGGCACATTTCCGAACTCCAGAGAGGTGTTAAAAAGGCCTGCTAGTGGACCTGCCAGAACTTCTGCCAGTTCTCCAAGGACTCTCGGATGTATGCCATCTGTCCCTGGTGATCTGTCCACCTTTAGGGCCCTTAGGCCTTTGAGTACCTCGTCTACTTGAATTTCATCATCTGTGACCCCCCGTCTTCCACTGTGGTACTGGAAGTCCTTTTCATGAGTGAAGACTGGACAGAAGTACCCTTTAAGCACCTGCACCTTTTTTTCACTCCCCTCTGCCACACCCCTCTTCCTTTTTTAGCCTTACAATCTCGTCCTTTATGTTTCTTTTCTCTCTAATATAACTGAAAAAGGCCTTCTCACCCACTTTTACCCTCTGGGTTAGTAGTACCTCTCTCATAGCCTTTGCCTCCCTTACTGATCTGTTCACCTCTCTTGACTTAGTGGTGCAGTCCACCTTATCCTCCTCCTTCTGTGTATGCCTGTACTTCCTTAAGGCTGCCCTCTTGTCCCCCACCGCTTCTGCCACCTTCTTGCTGAAACAGCAGGGTTTTCTGGCCTTAGCTTTCATACTTTTGATTTTGGCACACTCACTAATGACCTCCGTCAATCCCTTCTTTGTTATGGCCCACTTCTGTTTATGCAGTGTTTTGTGACATGTCATTTACTGCAAGTTACTGTGTTGCATCATGGTGAGTCCACTGCACACAGACTACATCATACAGTTCTAATAAAGCACTTACTGTACCACTGATGTATAAGTTAGAAAGAACCACAGAGCATGCTAAAAGGCAAGTGAAGATGGAACAATAATATCCTGGTAACCAGCACTTACATGGAACATAAACAATGTTGATGTTTTTAATATAATTGTAAGTCTGGACATATGTGAAGTCTGTTTAATCACCTCAGTATCTTGTTTTATGTTTTTGTTTTGAAATAGTCCTATTTTTTCCTTACCTAGGGCCTTATATTAATAAAGTCTTTTTACTGCCCAATACCTTTAATTACTTAGCAGTTCCAGAACCCAGAGCTGAAGACTACAATGAAGAGGAACACTAAGATTGGCTCAACCGAAGTCACTGGATTCCGCGTCACTGATGTCTTCAACTCAACTAATGTCACTAGGTTCTGGAACTGCTAAGTAATTAAAAAAGGCTAACTGGGTAAGAAAAAGACTACATAAATATAGGGCCCAAAATAAAGAAAAATAAGACTACTAGAAACAAACACACCAAACAAATTGGGGCTATAACACAAACTTCACAAATACCCAAACTTACATTAGAAAATGTAAACAAGCAGACTCCATGGCACTGATCGATAGAAGATCTCTCTAGCATGAGGGTGACCTGGGTTCAAGCCCCAAGCCTGTAATGTCAGGAGCCGAAGCTGGCAGCGAGAGAGATCCAGAGTATCCATCGGACGCTTCCCTGCCGGTGGGGGGTGGATGGCTACATTCTGCTTCAATAGCGGCTCCTGGTGGTGGCTTGCAGAACTGCCCTTGGTGGCATGAGTGACCATACACTGCAGTGTGTCCCCATCCCCAGGATGCCATTGTGTATGCACGCATTCGGGTAGTGGGTGGGCCCCAGAAACAGAAGATGGTGCTGGGCACCCTAGGTGACGGCCTCCCTGGCAGCCCCTCCCACACTACCAGACACCCAAAATGGGCTGTCCCTTTCACTTCTGGCCGTTGCAGCCCAACGAAAGGTGCTTTTTTCCTGATGGTAGCAGGAAGGTCGTCCCCCCTCTCCCCAACAGGGGGATAAGTCAGATCCGCCTGGCGATGGAGGTAGCTGAGACCTAGGGAAAGGGCCAGCAGCGCAGGGTGAGTCCAGCGTGGAGCAGAAGTGTGCCTTGTGGAGAGAGCCTGACAGAGTGGATATCTAGAGTAGAGGAGCAATTAATGATATTTTTTTTTAAAAAAAGATTGTTTATGTTTCCTAAAAAAACGGCCTCTACATGAACAAAAATGATTTACAGGTTCATCCTAGTTACCGTTTAAGGCAACCTAGGTGTAAACCCAGTAAGTGGAGGTGTGATATGAAGCTCAGAGATGGTTAAATTTGGAGGCAATTTTAAAAGGCACCTCTCCCAGAACTTAATGAACCTATAAAACAGCCTACCAGCAGGGTCTGTGCATGTTAAGACAGTACAGGCCTTTAAGGTAAGTCTGGACCAATTTCTGTTTGATAAGGAAATCACAGGGTACTCTGGGTGGCAGTGGGGGTTTGAGAATCCCACTAAATTAGTTTGTGTTTGTACATCATAATTAATCCCTACTCATGTGGTGTAAGTAAGGTGTAGACCAGATAGTCCTAAAGCCCTTACAGACCTTAAATATGCTGTGCTACCATGAAAGTGATCTTCCTATTATGGTGTATCTTTATGGAATTTCTTCCAGCTATAAAAATAAAGCACTATTATATCTAACATTTTTAAACAAAATGCTATGTAACTGGTAATGAAAACCCAAAAAATATGAGCATATTTTATAATTTAGATACCATGCATTATACAGAAATTATATTTGAACTGCATGATTTACTACATAAATGTCATAAGAACCTTCTGTAAAAGAGTTCTTCCAAGACTCGTGTTAGCAATCTTGTTTAAACTTTCTAAACAAATAAATGGGCAGAAATCAAAACGAATCAGAAGACTTAAAGCAGCGCTGCAATGAAATTGGGCAAAAGATGTGACGCTGTCTTTTTCACTATAAAATATCTCAGGCATCCTCCAGTTTTGTTTGTTGGTAAAATTTTCTAATTTCACCAAAATCTGAGTATTCTATAAATGTTTAGATTTTTTTTTTCTCAAGAAAAAAAGATGGCCACCATAGTTTACACAGAAATAGCACTGTAGACCTGGCAGGGGTTAGGATCGAAAAAAGAAAAAAAAAAAAAAAAAGGTCTCATGACGTGCAGCACAGGCTGTATTCAGACTAAGTACATTTGATAAGTATACTAATATTTTTCTTACTTATAGCCGAAACTTTTGGCTTGAAATAGCTATGGGAAGAACAACACAATTTAGTCCACAAGTCAGTATTTCTTTATTATAGTCATTCTACCAAAACACTGACTGAGCTTTTCTTTCCATTTTCAGCATATTGGGCTTGACATCCTTGATTTATTCCTGGTCACTTTAGATACCAATGGGTCTCTCTCAATCTGTCTGCCAAAAAAAAAAAAAAAGACACTGGTGTCACAAACCCACTCAGCAGGTCAGCCCTCTACTCCCAAAGTGTCAACCCCTGAGCAGTCTTGTGAACAGTTAACAGAACAAGAAAACCCTCGTCTGTTTTTGTGGATTCGAATCAACCTTTGGTCTCAAGTTCTGGAGGGATTCAAACAGTGAACCTCTTGTTAGCGTACCCAATGTACAGGCTCACATAAGTCTGTCTTCGAGGGGGCCAGGTATCTTTGCCTACGGGCACCTAACCAGGTGCACACAAATGAACCCTTAAAAACTGTAATAAAAGACCTCAGATTTAAAACGCTTACCTCTTTCCAGTTTGGTATCACCATTCAAGCTTATGTACAATGTCTGCTTTAACCATAAATACTCTACTTGTAAAGGAAAGAAATCAAAGACAGACCAAGTAAGCTCTAAAAATGGAGTTTTACTAAAATAGAAAAAAAAAATATGTAACACAAAATACAGAACTATTATGTCACAAGACATACAAATCTCCTAAACAAAACAGGTTTAAATAGTGCAATTCTTACTACAGTACTGAGATTTGTCTCTTTCTCTAAATACCTGCTTAACGTGCTCACAGATGTTTCTTTGTCAGAGTCTAGATAGAAGTGTCCTTGAAGGAAAACAGAATAATGTTTAAAAGCTAGTTTTCCCCACCTATTTGCATGAGGTCACCTAGCTCCTCCCTGTCAGAATATATATATATAAAAAAATATCTATATAAAAATAGTACGTCTTTCCAAGTATTAAATTCTGCAACCTCAGCATAACTCATGTTATTCAAATTACTCTCTTTGATCTTATGATAAGCTTCCCACTTCCAGGGCTTCAAAGCATCTTTTATGACTTTGCACTAAAACACCATACTCTGCTCTTCTTCCTCTAAGCATTATACAAGTTTGTGATCTATCTTGGCAGTTAGGTATCTTCTAGCATGAAATTAGCTTCTTGCCTGTCATGTAACACCTTGTATCTAAAACCGGTGTGTGTGTGTGTGTGTGTGATCTCACATGCTGTTTCAGCATTTCTCAAGAGAAACAGTCCATATTAGAAAAATGATACAGTGATCAGAACCAGCTGTCCAAGTGTCACAACTGATATTGTGCAGTATAAAGTAAAAATGCTACATAAACTACAGTACCTGCGGCACTGGCACTAGAATGACACTGCCTCTGAAAACATAGTAATGCACACAGACACGCTTAGCTGAAGAAAGAGGTAGTACCTTTGCCAGTCTCCTGGCTGCTGCTCTCCTCTGCTGCACTGTCCATGTGGCCATCCTTTCCAGTGGAGTTATGGGACGGCTGGGCACTTCTTCCCACCATACTGTGGCGATCTCCCCCTTCCCGTGGTTCCCTCTGGTGGCCGAGCTTTCGGCGGATGACTGTGATCTCCTTTCGGATCATCTTGGCACGGCGTGAGCGACCAATGCTATGTTTGCCTGCGTTCACTGCATCGAGTTTCTCTAGCAGGATGCCTAGCTGTTCTTCCAGTGGCAAGTGCTTCCTGTTCTCTGGTAACAGCATCCGGTCCTCTTCTGCATTGCGGGAAAACAACAAAACATTACAGCAGCGAGTCAAGGGACAGAAACTTTCCCGGAACTGTTCCTAACCTAGTGCTAGAGTCCAAATTAAGAGTCATAGGGTCTTTGTATTATCACCTTGAGATATTCTTTCTTAACTACACCACACCTTTGTCTAGTGCTCTGTAGGCCCTGCTCTCTGCTCAGCAGAGACTCTGATCCAACTCACAGTTTCCCTTCTCTGCTATGAGGCAATATACCCCCAAAACAGTCACCATTTTTCACACAAGATAAGCTGCAGAGAAGAGAATGGCTTTTCCTATTGCTACCTGCAGGGTGGGGGTAGGGTGTCAGGGTTGGGAACCCTAACACCACATTTCCCTATTTTTGTCACTTTAATCTGAATCATAACTAGTGCATTAATAATGTTTTCTGCAAAAAATATGTATAAGATTAAGACCAATAATTCACTAAGGCAAAGCCTGAAAAATCAAGAACGACTTGTGGTCAACAATAAAATGATGTTTGCATTATTGGCAATGTGATTATGCTACTCCAGAAAGACATATCTATAAAAATAAAACAAAACAAAATAATTAACTTTCCTTTTACAAGTACTAAGATTGAAAAGTTTCCTCTCACTGCAGTATGCTTTAATGTACCCCAAGTTAGCAGGATAAACATACATTAAAAACCATGAAGGTGCTTCTTCATCATCCCTGCTGCTTTATAAAGTGGAGGTAAACCTAGGCTCTTTTTACCTTAAATTACTGTTACTATGCCAGTTGCCTACATACGTTACTTGCTGCAATAATCTACAGAAATAGGTAACTTTTTCATTATCACAACTGTGTATGCACAAAAAAAAAAAAGAAAATGTTTGAAAACAGTTAAAATATAAAAAAAAACATTGATGTGTTTAAAACATGGTGACATCTTAACTGTCATAGTAACCGTCTCCAACCTTTTATTCAAAATGCTTTTAGAAGTCCAAACATTCCATTGCTTTATGGTAATACAAAATGGCCATCTCAGAGGGCTAGAGAAAAAACATAAGTTCATTGCCCTAATGTCTCCAAAGTTAGGCACCGTAAATAACATTTCTTTAAAAAGTGCCAGCTTTGGAACCATTAGAGCTAAGAACTTTATTTTTTTAATGAATGCTCAGCCAGTATATGTTTGGGCCCTGTCAGACTGTGTTTTTAAACATGCTGGCAGTACCACAGAAGTATTCTATCAACATATTTATAACACTGACAATAACTAAGCAACTTTTGAGGACAATGTCTGTAAACCTACATGCTTGAAGTTTGTGCTAGACATCATTGGCAGGGGAAGAGACTCACTGTTCTAACGATGCACAGCCTGGACCACAATTGCACAGATATCCTCCAAAGTAACATCACTATGATTTAAACAAGTCAACATGTTTTAAACACATCAATGTTCTTGCACAATTTAAACAAGCTGAACTATTTAAAGCACTTTGACAATACCTATGTAAATTTAGTGGACAACATTTCTGCAACCCTGTATGTTAGACCTTCATGCTGTATAGCGCTGGAATGTGTAGTGTCTCAGTTTTTCACTAGGTTAGCCTGAACTCTTAGCAAAGACGAGAGTACAGATACTGCCAAATTGTTTTAAATACATCAATATGGTGTTCATTGCCTTCTTCTCCATTGTGAGTCACAGTCACTGCCTGCATTGGCTGGGTTTGAATGTCAGTGCAAGCAGAAGTAATAAAATGTGTTTTAAATATGTCGACATACTTTGAACACATCAAAATTAATGTGTTTAACAATATCTATGCAACTTCCCTTTCCAATGGTTTATAGTATGTAGGATTGCAGCCACGGTATTTAATAAAGTTGCACAGGTATTGTCAAACAGTTTTATATAGGTTGATAAGTAAGCAACAATACACAGAGTAGGCTGTATCAGACTCTATGACCACCCAGGGGTGCAATGAGGCCAGATACCACAGGAGAGCCTTATAGCCATTGGAAGGGGAAGTACAGCTCATACTGCCCACCTTGGTGTGTATTATTGTGCTTAGAGAATGGGCATTTGTTGACATTTTAAAAAATAAAATCACTTAAAAATAGTAATAACTAACTAAAAAAGAATGTATACACTTGTAAAGTAGTCCCTTGACTGGTACACTTACCAGCAGTGGGTGCTGCTGTTTTTGGGAGACTTACTTTCACATCCATTTTTCCTTTTATTGTGTATTATTCACCCCCCCCCCCCCAAAAGAAGAGAGTGGTTAAAAGAGTCTTTTGATAATATGGCAGGACATAATGTAAGAGATAAAGCAGATGTTGAGACAGAGAGTTGCTTTTAAAGTATCAGTAACTGACAATGAGCACATCTGGCAATGAGTATGGTCGGACGGACAGTGTGATCAGCCAGTATGATTGAAGTGAGATTGTGAGTGCTGTACTGGATAAGTGTGAGAGTGCTTGCAGTAGGGGCTAGGAAACGGAATACAATAATAAAAAAAAAAAAAAATATTCTGAACAGAGGTGGCAGTCAATCGATGACAAAAGGAGGGCTTCATCTGCTAGGCAAACACAAAAAATAGCTGCCAATTAAATTTTGAGTGTTATTTGGGGCCAAAATGTATTTCATTAAAAGGCAGGCAGGCACAGGGACTAGTTATTTGCTGGTCTCTGTTGATTGATACCTGTCTGGTTGGTGGGTGCTGACAATCAGGAAGCCAGGTTTCTCCAACTCATTTTCTATGTTTAAATAGTTGCACAACAATATCAATGGTTTGCACTGAAGACCTTAAGAACATACTGATGTGTTCATGAAATAAAATTTGTGGAAGACACCAATTAAAAAAATAATTCCACTAGAATCTTGAAATTATATTTTATTTTTATTTAATTTGAATTTTTTTTTTTTTACTAAAAATCAGTCACTGCTTCTAAAAAAAACCAGTGCTTTAATTGTGAACTAAATATGTGCATGTTTATAAGAATTACTTTAGCAGTTCCTGTACAGTGTGCTTTGAGTGATGGAAACAAAATTTAAAGAATCAGATTATATATTTGAGAATTTTTATCTTCATATTTCAGTATTATTTATTAGGATCATAATATCTGCAATGGACTTCAAAGACCATACAGGCTGAACAATAAAACTGATTGTATTTGAATATCAATGTATTTAAAACATGCCAAATATTTAAAACAGCAGTACATGCCAGTGAAAACTGACCTATACTTTGCCCCATATCTCCCAACTTCTAAGATATCCATTTTGAGCCTGCTGTGCCACTTGTTTGTTACAGCTGAAATAATAAAAGCAGTGCTCCTTTTATATGACTTGGATCAAGTTTTCATCAATATTCTCTGTTGTTTCTGGAACATCCATTGTTTAACATCATTTTTCTTGTGCGTATAATGAACTAGCATACAGCAGACAATGCTCCGTGACCTTACGAAACAACAGCTCTACAAAAACAGGTGGGAATACTGATGAAAACATGGTCCAAGCCACATTAAAGTAGTGTTATTATTTCAAAAGTGAAAACAAATGGTAAAGCAGACTCAAAAAGGAGAAAGAAGGGTACCATTACAAGTTAGTAGATAAAAAGCAATCTAAAGTAGAATAAAAAAAAATATATAGGTCACAATGTTCACCTCTATCATGCACTGCTGCTCTAACACGTCAACATTTGCAGCACTTTGACAATACCTATGAAACGTCACAGGATAATTCTTCTGGAACTATGAATTCTAAAAATGTCAGTCCTTGGAAGATACTGGCAGTTCTCCATAAGGGAGAACCATAACACGCTCTTTTTCTAGTTTTCATTTACAACCTGGAATTCAGAATGAGGGAAATGTTGCATTTAAGAGTTTGCAATGGACAGGAAGTCTGGCTTGAAGATTACACATCAACAGTTCGTTAGCTTCTGATGGACTGTGTGTAATCCAAAAGTTTAGCACCAGTTTTCTTTAACATTTTTGTTGGTCCAATAAAAGGTATCAAAAAACAGGTTACTCACCTGTAACAGTAGTTCTAGGAGTGGTATATGATGTTCATTCACACTTCTGGCAGTGCCCTGTCCCTTTAAGAGCTTGCCAGAAATTCCTCAAGCTGGCTCCTCTCACCCACCTGGGTAGTAACTCATTTGGCTCCACCCCGATGCCAGATCTTGCCCGCTGGAAGCAGATGTGTGCACCAAAGCCAGGGGAGGTTGGGTGGGTCTGTGTGGATGAACATCATACACCACTCCTAGAACTCCTGTTACAGGTGAGTAACCTGTTTTTCTAGGGATGCAGATATGATGTTCTAGCCACACTTCTGGCAGACTCCTAGCAGTTCTCTGGGAGGAGGAAGGCAAGGCGGACATCCCCTAGGAAATGGAGACTGGAGAACTGAGGCCTCAAAACCAACATCCCAGCGTGACTCAAGGTCAATCTGGTAATGGAAGATGAAGGTATGTGCTAACCTCCAGGTAGCAGCCCTGCATATTTCCTAGATAGGGAAGACCCTGGAAGCAGCCACTGATGCAGCAGTATGGCAGGTGGAATGAGCCCTTAGCCCTTCAGGAGGCTCCCTACCCATCAACCTACAGCAGAGATCAATGCAGGATACAATCCACCTGCCAATCGTCAGATTAACTGCAGGTCTGCCAGGTGCAGTTTCAGCGTAAGTGACAAACAGCTGGCAAACCTCTCCCTGAACTCCAGCCATGTGCTCTTTATAATAAGCGAGCGCTCGCCACAGGTCCAAGGTATGGAGACTGTGCTCAGCTTCAGAGGTGTGACTGGCGAAGTGCATTGGGAGATTAATCACCTGGTAAAGGTGCAACTCAGACACAACCTTTGGGAGGAACTTCGGATTGGGGCACAGGACAACCTTGTCCCTGAGGAAGACCAAGTAAGGACACTCCACCAAAAGTGCCTGGAGCTCACTGATCCTTCTGGCTGATGCGATAGCCACCAAGAAGGCGATCTTCCATGACAGGTGAGAGATGTCACACCTGTACATCGGTTTGAATGGCTTGCCCATGAGCATTGCCAAAACCAGCAACACGTCCCATGGTAGTGGTGGTTCACACACCGGAGGGGAAATGTGGTCAAGGCCCTTGAAATGCCAAACCACCTTCTCCTCTGCCACCGACTGCTGACCGGCCCGCACCCGGTAAGCAGAGATGGCTGACAGGTGCATCTTGAGGGTGGTCGCCCAAAGGCCCAAGAGAGGGACCAAAAGTAATCAAGGATACTAGCCACTGGAGAGGACAAAAGGTCCAGACCCTTGCCCCGACACCAAATGGAGAATCTCTTCCCTTTGAAGGCATAGCACTTCCTGGTCGACTCCTTCTGAGGTGCCTCCACAACAGTGAAGACATCTTTGGAGAGACCCAAAGCCTGGAACTCTAGCAAGGGAACCTGCTTCTTCAAGAGGAAAGGAAGATTTGGTGTCGGGGGCAGAGCTGAGGGAGTTACCACCCGGGTGGGTAGGAGGAGCCAGCTTGAAGACTTTCCAGCAGCCTCTTAAAGGGAAAGGACACTGCCAGAAATGTAGATAGAACATCATATCTATGTCCCTAGAATCATCTTTTTTCTTGATCTTTTGTTATAAGGATCAATATGGCAGCAAAAATATTTTTCTGCGGCATTGACATTAGCAAAATGAAATTAAAAACAGTAACATTACTTACCAGTAACTTGACCTTGAGTATCTACTCCATAGTGCCACAGTTATTGGCCTGATAGGATGCACTAGGACACATGTAGGTTAGAGCTTTTGAAACCAACAGAAGCAACGTAGTCCGGTCTGAACAGCAATCTGTTCGTGTACCACATCCATTCTTGGAACTGAGAATTTGACAAGGTACCTGGTGGAGCGGACTTCTGAAAGTGTTCGCCACCATAGCTGATACTGGAGAAGGGACAGGCATCAATGGCTTAGAAACTCAGATATGCGCCAGGAGGGTGAGGAGGTGGTAGACCATAATGAAGATACTGGTAGTGACAACATTTTAGCTTGTACTCAGTAGCAGGATGCTCAAAGCATAAAGTAACTGGTACCAGTATAGCCATAGTAACACTGGTTTGCATGTCAGTAACATGCTCAGCTCAGTCAGTACCATGGTTGGCACGGATGTCAGTACTGTGGCCAGCATCATCACTGATGACAGCAGCATGTCCAGTACTAGGTATGGTACCACACATGGCTGGCCCTAAGCTGGAAAAGCACAAAGGCTGATGGTGCCGGTGCTGGCACTAAGAGCAGCACACTATATCCGAGGGCTCTAGGAAAAGAAACACCACATGTGGTAGTTACGGGAAAGCTGTCTCAGAAATCTAAGGCTTTTAAGAGAGCTCCAAGGACCTCAATACCTCTGCCTTTTCTAGAAGTGGGCTCCCCATTCCTCATCCACAAAAGAACAGTATGACGCTAACAGTGATGGGCAGTAACACAAGAGTGGCTCCTCACAGCGTGACCAGTCTCTTTTAGGCCTTTTACTTACTAACCCGTCCAAAGACCCCAGAAGCTGGCACCTCTGAGTTGTGGCCCAAACAACAAAAGCAGACTGGGTGTGGGACCATCATTGTGATTTTATTTCCACAATGATATGGTGAAGCAGTCTTTCCTGATGCTATTGCTCCAAAGAGTAATACATAAATAGATACTGAGTAAAAGGAGATGAGAAGTCACACTACTGTAAGCTGGAAAATTCGAAGGAAGGAGGTGAAGTGTCTTCTCTGACAAGATCCTGTGCTCTTTGATGGGAGGGAAAAAAAAAAAAGAACTGAGGTGACTGGAGCCAACATCACTATTTATAGTGGTGGCAGATACAGTACATGACATGGTATGCTGACACCTCTAAAGTTTCTGAATCCTGTGGTGTCCTAATGCCACCAGCTCCAAGACTAAAAAGTGTATCTCTATGGTACACATTTCTGAAAGAAGAACTACGTTATATATGCACTGCAACCAATTAAAGCGACAAAAGTAGGGAAATGTGGTGTTACAGTTCCCAACCCCAACCCAACCCTGCAGGCAGCAACAGGAAAAAACATTACGGCTTCACCTCTCCTGTGTCTTCACAAATCAGGCATGGGGTGTACCTTAGGGTTGTTTACCATAATGCTTACCCCATTCCATCAGTAAATAAGCAGAGATGTGTAGAGTATATGAGAATGGGGTAAGCGGTAGGGTTAACAACCCCAAGGTACACACCACACCTGATTTGCAAAGATGCAGCAGGAGAGGTGGAACCGTAATGTTTTTCCTGCTGCAGCCTGCAGGGTGGGGGTGGGGGGTTAAGGTTGGCAACCCTAACACCATTATTTCCATACTTACCCTAACTGGTGCATTAAAGTTTTTGCAATGAATTTCTTTACTTTTTGAGATACTTTAATCACATACTCATTTGCCTGTGGGACTGCAGGGCCCTCTGGGCCCTGTGCTTCCATCCCTCCATAGATGCATACATCTATGTTGGTGTGGAAGTGCAGGGCCATCTGGGCCCTGGGCACTTCCAATTCTGAAAAAATTGGAATTTGTTTGGTTACATGCTTGTTAAACAACAGACAAACTTATATCGACCTTGTTAAACACTCTGATGAAGTCACATCTACAATAGGGACTTCGTTACTGGTGCCCATGCCTCAAAAAGCACATTAACCTTCTGGAGAAGTCTCAGAGGATGACTACAAACATGACAGCCGATCACCACAGTAAGGTACAGTATGAGAGGTTTAGGGCACTGAACATCTACTTGGTACAGAACATGGCAGAAAGACGGGACATGACTGAGACCTCGAAGTACTAGAAACAAATAACATGAATATGGAAGCTCGCCAACTTAAGTGGCAACCATAACATGAGAGGCCACAGTGTTAAGATGCAGGAAGGGAGGTATAGGAGAAAACTGACAATGCACTACTTCACACATAGAGTGGTGGACACTTACAATGTACTGTGCTTCAAGAAGGGCTAGAGTAGCCAAAGGGGGAAGTATTCTCCATGAGTAGTAAAGATGGGAAGCATGTGAGGAGTGAGCAGGTGGAGCAGACCCAATACATCAACCTCTGGATACTGCAATAGGAGCAAACTACATAGACCAAACTGTTTTCTCTTAGCTTCTTCATATTTCCATATTTTCTGTTTCACCAACCAAAGTCAAATTATAAACCGCATTTTGTGCTTCACAAACCAGTAGTAATAGTAGTCCAAACTAAATTTTTTTGTTTGTGAATCAAACATAGTACTCTGGAGCAGATTTTCTGCTTCGAGAATCAAAGGTACTAGTTGGAACCACATTTTCTGGGTCACAAATCAGAAAAAAGTTAGAAAGTACAGTTACATGAGAACTTACAGTAACAGCAGATCTCCAAGAGGATCTCTTCCACAGGCCACACCTACAGAACTACAGCCGCTAGGCACTAGGATCACATGGAAATGTTTCTGGCTAGCAGTCTACAAGGGACTGCTCACAACGTCTGGCGCAGCAACATCTCTTCCATATAAGCACAGGCGGTCCCATGCCCTTTTCCCAGAGACCCCACACTGAGCATCTTTGGCCAGGTAATAGAGGAGTCAGAGGTTCCCACCAGAAGGATGGGTGAAACTGAAGGTGAACATCCTGGAGAATGAGAGAGACAGACACAGGGCAGCTCGGAAGTCAAGGGGGACGCAGGGTGGGACAGCAATGCCTGATGCAAGAGATCCTCTGAAAAGTTTACTGTTATGGTAAGTTCTTATGAAACTATACTATCTTCAACAAAGGTATCACTTGCATCAGGCCACACTTATAGAACGAGTCCCAAGCAATTACAGACAGAGAGACCGTCTGGGTGGCTGGAGGCTATAGGCCTAAGATAGGAGGCCTGGAAGCACAGCTAGGCCAAAGCCCGCCCTTCTGCGAGAGACAATGTTCAGACTGTAGTGTTTAGTGAAAACGTGGACAGAACTCCAAAACTGCAGCAGCACAGATCTCTGCAGCTGAAACATTCCTTAAACAAGCAAGTGAAGTGGCCATGTCTCTGGTTCAATGCCCACAAACAATATCAGGAAGTTCCTCAGCGTACTTTCTATAACAAAAAGTAATACAGCTGGCCAACCATTTGGATGGACACTGTTTAGAAACTGGGACATCCTCTTTCCCAGGGGTGAAACAAACAAACAACTGTGAGGACTTCCCACAGTCCTTCATACGGTGTTTACAGTAACGCAAATTTCTATGTACATCTAGAGTGTGGAGCAATGCTTCCCCTGAACTGGTATGCTCTGGGTAATAAACAGGCAGGTGGATGGTTTGATTTAGGGTAAACTCAGACATCACCTTAGGAAG
This sequence comes from Neoceratodus forsteri, assembly GCA_016271365.2. NCBI lineage: Eukaryota > Metazoa > Chordata > Ceratodontiformes > Ceratodontidae > Neoceratodus > Neoceratodus forsteri. Next base: position 1,008,474,355 of record CM028129.1, on the reverse strand, counting down.
AAACTTAAGATTCATATGCAAATACACCTTATATGTGTGGAAAATCAAGTAAGGAGGCTCACACATCAGAGTCTAAAGCTTGGAAATCCTTTGAGCAGAGGTAATGACAACTAAAAATGACGCTTTCCATGACAAAGTGTAGTTCGCATGTCACGGCCAGCTAAAAAGGAGCAAAATTAAGTTCCTCCAACACAAAATTCAAGTCCCAAGGTGGGACTGGATTGTGGATAGGGGGCCTCAGATGGAGAATGCCTTGCAAGAAAGTACGGGACACCTCTAGTTGTGCCACCGTATGGCCATCAACAGGCACATGGAAGGCTGAAATAAGCTGACAGGTGTACCTTAATAGAGGAGTACTGCAGGCCAGAATCTGAAAGGGACAGCAGGTACTCCATAATCTGATTCACTGGACAAGTGTAAGGGTCCAAGTGACAGGAAGCAGTCCATACAGCAAAGCACTTCCACCTTCATGGAATAAATAGCCCTGATGGAAGGATTCCTCGTGGCCACCAGGACATCAGCCACCTTTTGAGACACCCCAAATCTAGCCATAGCTATGTCTTCACGAGTCATGCATGGAAATGCAGTGACTTAAGGCCCAGATGGACCAGGGTACCCTGTTCTTGTGACAGCAAGCCGCTGCACAGAGGCAAGGGTCTTGGGGTTCCACTGCTAGCTGCTGCAGCAAGGGGAACCAGATCTGATGAGGCCAGAAGGAGGCTATGAGGATCAAGGTGGCCCCTTCCATCAGGAGCTTAATTAGCACCCTCTGAATCAGAGGAAATGGAGGGAAGGCAGACAGGAATCTCCCTTTCCAAGAGAGGGACGACACATCTTGACAGAAAACTTCAGGCCCTGGAACAAACAAGCAGAAACGCAGCAATTTTTTGCATTGAATGGGGATGCAAAAAGGACCAACTCTGGATGACCCCACCTGTCGAACAGATCCTCTACAACTAAGGTCAGCAACTACCACTCATGCATCTGAGATTGCGACTGGCTTAGTCTTTCTGCCACAATGTTTTGGATGCCTGGAACATGGACGGCCAATAATGCTAGACCATGTTCTAGAGCCCAGTACCAGATCCTCATCACTGCCGGACACAGAGGGTACGAATGGGTCCCCCCTTGTTTGTTGATTTAGTGAACTACATCAGTATTGTCCATCTGCACTAGCAGATGGCCAGGGGACAGATGGGTCTGGAACACTTGTAAAGCATACAGGACGGCCTTCATCTCAAGGATACTGATGTGGAAGGCAGCCTCCTCTCTGGACCACGTCCCCCAAGTCTGATGAGGCCCCATATGTACTCCCCAGCCCAACACCGAAGCATCTGAGGTAAACATCTGCTGAGGGGAAGGACTGAGGAAGGGAACCCCTTTCAACAGGTTGCTGCGTTCCATCCACAACAGCAGCACCCTTCTGACCAGGGAGGAGACTAGAACTTGCTGTTCTAGGTCATCAGTGTGCTGGTTCCACTGGACCCTCCGTGTCCACTGGAGAATCCACATGTGCAGCCTGGCCAAAGGTACCGCGACAATGGCTGCAGCTATGAGCCCAAGAGCCACAGAAGGTTCTGGCCATGACATATCTGCTGTTGTAAAGCAGTTGGACCTGAGCCACCAAATGGTCTGTCCTGTCCTGCAGGAGAAAAGCAAAGCCCCGACTCATGTCCACGACTGACTCAATGTACTGGAGATGCTGACAAGGGGTCAAGACTGATTTGGGCAGACTGACCATGATTCCCAAGGCATGGAACAACTGCCTATTTCACTCTAGGGTCAGGAGCTGCTGCTCCTTGGACTGTGCTTTGAGGCACCAGTCATCCAGGTAAAGGAAAACCTACAGCCCCTCCCTCCTGAGGGCCACTGCTACTACTGCCAAGCATTTGGTAAAGACTCGTGAACCGAAGATAAGCCAAAGGGCAAGGCTCTGAACGCATAGTGCTCCCTCTGAAACTGGAACAGAAGGTACTGCCTGTGGGGGACACACATCTTAATGTGCAGGTACTTATCCTACATGTAGAGAGAACAGTTCCAGTCTCCCAGGTGCAGAAGTGGCAGCCGGCTGTGCAGAGTTAACATCCTGAACTTCTTGTACTGGATATAGGAATTCAAGTCTCTCAAATCTAGGATGGGCCACAAATCCCCCTGAAGATCTGGGGACTAGAAAGAAATGGGAATAGAACCCCCTGTTCCTCTGACCTGGAGGAACAGGTTCTTTGGCCCTTTTTAGCAGCAGCATGTAAATTTCCCCCCACAGCACTGTGGTCTGGGGGATAGCTTGAATGACCTGGAAGGTGATTTGGAGGCCATTCCAGGAGTCCTAGGAGTGTGGCCCTGTTCTATAAGCTGCAGGACCCATACTTCTGCGGTGATCTCCTGCCACCTGTCCCAGTGTGGAGAGAAATTACTCCCTACCATCCCCTCCTGCAGTGTTGGGGTCTGGCAAGGAATCATGTTGAGGTGGCCCCAGTAGCCATGGCCGCACTTGCTCCTCTGGGGGCTTTCCCAGAGGAGGAGGGGCAGGCAAGGCTGCTGCTGCCCAGAGTTTGCCTTGGGGTTTGACCCCCCTGCTTGGGCTTATGGAAGGCCCAATGAAAAGGCACCCTCTTGCTACTTTTTGGCTGGGTGTGGTACAGGGTGTGAACAGACTGCAGAATCCTACGAGAGACCTGCAGGACAAAAAGAATACCCTGCATGTCCACCCCAAAGAGTTTATAACCTCTAAAAGGGGCACGAAGAATGGACTGTTGCACATCTGTAGCAAAGCCAGACACCCTAAGCCAAGAATGTCTTCTCAAGCAGATACCTATTTATTTTTATTTATTTGTACATACAACCTTTGAGCCAGAGGCTCATTTCCAAAGGTACCTCATCACAGAGGACAGACGGAACAAATTTAGGTTACAGCATAAAAGTCATGTCTTTAGAGATACACAAAGTGGTTTCATACATTTATACAGTTTAGTTGCAATTACACTGATACAATTTAGTTGCAATTACATTGATACAGCTGAGCACATGCTGGTATTAACAGAGGCAATATGCAACAGGGACAGTTGTGGGGGGGTGGGGTGGAGTGCCGCCCAGTGGGCGGTGTCAAGTTACACCTACTACTGCTGCTGCCCTGGCAGAGGGATCAGCAGCATCACAGGGAGACCACAGAAGGTGCTTGCCAACGTCGGCTCCAGACTAGAGGGCCTTAAGCAGGTCCTGCCTCTGTGGACCCGTCTCAGAGGGCCTAGGCCGCAGCCTTGGCCTTTCTCCAGAGAGCATTCTGAAATTTGACCATGTGGGCCACATAATTTAGGACTCTGATGGTCAGCACGACAGAGGCTAAGGTCCTTTTCTCCATGAGGTCCAGCTTTCTGGATTCCTTATCAGGAGGAACAGAGTTGAGGTGCTTAGGCTTCTTGGTTATATCATGGGCAGCATTTATTACCACAGAAACTGCCTTAGGTTGCACAGCAAAATATGCTTCCTCTGAGGTAGCCTGGTACAATTTGTCCGCCTTTCTGGGCATGGCAGGGATCAAATTTGGCCTGTAACAAGCAGCCAAAGTGGCATCTATAAAAGTTGCTAGGAGGGGAGGGATAATAAGGGGGAGGAGAATCTGGCAGCTCCAGGTAGTACATCAGATTCCTCCTGGTGACACCCTGCTCTTCAGCATTGAACCTCATCACCGTTTGTAACTGCCTCATGACCAAAATAAAGGAGGGGTCATGCGGAGACCTTTGAGTAAAGCTGTTAGAATCCTCACCCCCAAGAGAGACAGTTAAGTCAGAATGGGGGGGCTACCCATCCTCCTCCTCCTCCCAGGGGAGGAGGTCAGGATGGCACTCATCCTCATTGCCAGGATCTGAGATTGGCACCAATGGTGCCAAGGAAGGAGGATGAGCCGGATGTGTCATCAAAGGTGTAGGTGTGGAAGTAGGCCTCGTAGATCCCAGTGTCATTGGCCCCGAAGGGGATGGGGCGGTGCATGAACTCCCAAAGGGAGTAAAACATAGCTGAGACATCAAAGAAAGGTTTCATCATAAGGCCTAGCAGTGCCGCCATGGGAGCCTGGGGTCCCAGTGCTGGGAGGCCTGGTTGTGGCGTTGATTGGCTATGCGCGCAGCCATAACTGCCTCAGTCCTACCCGTCATTGATTACGGGCTTGTCTTCTACGGGGCTGCCATTGATACCACCCTAAAACGGGTCAAGACAGCTCTTAACAAATGCTGTAGACTTCTCACTGGCGCAGGGAAGCATACGCATACCTGAAATCTCTATAAGCAATCCAACTGGCTCAATCTAAATAGCAGACTTGCCTACCAGACCTGCCTACTGGCTAAGAAAATTTGTTTTAACCTCAAACCCCCTGCAACTCATGCCTTAATGTTGCCCGCAGTCACTGCACATTTTACGCGCAGTTCCCTCAAACCAACATTTATCGTTCCATTCTGCTGTACCAACCAGGTTCAATGTGCTTTCCACACCAGGGTCCCCCTGCTGCTAAAACAACCTTCCCCCTGAAATTGCAGCTGAAAACAAGCTTGGCCCATTCAAACTTAAACTTCGCCAGCACCTCACTGACCTCAGCAGTTGTGACTGCTCTGCCTAGGCTTGCGGCTTTGTTTCACCTCTCCCTCGCTACCCTCCCCACTTCTCTCCGCCCCTCCATCCCCTGCTACTCCCAGTCTCTCTCCTACCCCCACCTACCATTCGACCCCTCACCTCCCACCTACCATTCCACCCACTCTCCCGCTCCTCTCCTCCTGCCTCCCCCTCCCTATCACCCCCTCTCTTGTTGCTCCACCCCCAGACTACCTAGCACTTATCTTTCTGTTCTTGCACTTACGACAATGTCAAATCCTTGACTGCCTACCCCCCTTTTCCCCACCACTTGCTCCACTTATGTCACCCCTAGGATGGTTTTCTTTTGTATCTGTGTCTTGTTAAATATACACCTGTATTGTTAATTGTGCATTATTTGCCACTGTTTGCTACTGTGCTAGTCTATACACGTGTACCGTCTTTTGTTACTACGTTAACCTCCTGACCTGTATTGCATCTTACCTCTACTTACGTCTATGTAAACCTCCTGACCTTGTATTGTATCTTACCACTGTTTTGCCTGCACCCACTGCTGATGTGGAACCTTTGCAAAAGAACCCTTGGTTCAAAGGTATTTGTAATCCTAGTAATAAATAAATGGTGGCGGCTGAGGCTCAGGCATTGAAGTGATGACTAGAGATGTCGTCACGGGAAGCAGAGGCCCTGGGAGTGGTGAGGTAAGGCTGAGACAATGATGGGGAAGGCAGAGTCCTCAATGTTGAGGAAGCAGCCATGAAATAGGTCGACGACGTCGCCGGAGAAGGCAGGATCCCCACTAATGGTCCAGCGCCACACTGATCCAAACCAGCATAGCTCCCTGGCTGGTGGCCTGAGAATAGGAGCCAAAACTGCAGGGGCTGGAAAGGTGACTGGGCAAAGGGAAGCCAGACACCTAGGAGCCACTGCAAGTCACAGAGTGGCGGGAAGCACTGCCATTGCTGACCCTGAGGAAGATGGGGTGTGGGAGGCAGAGGGGCTGCCGCCAATGGAGGCAACAACCCCGCTGTGGCTGATTCTCAAAGTGGCGACTAGGAGCTAGCAGGGGAGGACCGTTCCTTACCGCAGTCCTTGTCCTGGTGTTTGTGCTTCATGGCCTACTTATCATGGGCCTTGGAGGACTAAGAGCCCAAGGACGGGGCCGGAGAAGCGGATGAGCTTCTGGCCTGGAGCTCCACCTCCATCAGGGTGACCTATTTCAGCAGGAATCTGTTGAGGGTTTACAGGTAGTGCTGACAAGTGGCCTGGTTGAATCCATGTCAGACCTCACAGGCTTGAACATCGTAGTCCTGGCCTAGGCAGTGGCCACAGGCGTTGTGGCTGTCCTTGTCTAAGCTCTTCTGGCCACAATCCTAGAAGTGGATCAATTTTTCAGAAGCATTAGACATAAATAGAAAACTCAACATCACTTTAAAATAAAGTGATCCCAAAAACTAGGGTGAGAAAAGAAGAAAAAGTTAGAAGGTAGGAAAATTGGTGTCCAACTAAATGATGGGCATCTCCGTGGAGTCCAATGTGCACAGGTCGATGGTGGAAAAAGAACTGAGAGGACGTGGGACCACCCATGCTTATATGGAAGGAACATCGCTGCATCCGTCGTCGTTAGGGTTACCACCTTTTAAGAAGCCCAAAGTGGGACATTTCTTACTGAAGCATGTTTGTTTGCAGGACAATATGTAACCTCAACCAACACAACAGATTTTTTCTCTAATCAGAATTAAGACTAAGTGTTGCAGTTTTTTAAAGTGTTCCCTAGTGTTTCTTATTTTAAGATATTTTAGTTAAGGTCTATAGTTTTTGAAACATGTAGAGAAGAGTCTGAAAATATTTTTTCTACTATAATGTCAGGACATTTAGTATTTTTCATGTTTTTTCCGCAGGACACAGCTACCCAAATCAGGACTGTCCTGCAAAAATAGGGACAGGTGGTAACCCTAGTCATTGAGGGTGGCCCCTAGTAGACTGCTAGCTAGAAAGATTTCTGTGTGGTCCTAGTGCCTGGCGGCTGTAGTTCTACAGGTGTGGCCTGATGCATGAGGCACCCTCGATGAAAACAGTAAATAAGTAAATGTTTATTTGATTGAGCCCCATCCCGGAGGCTCTGAGCACTGTACAAGTGGGTAGGAAACATATAAAACGAATAAAAACAACAGTAAGATAAAACAGTTAAAAATCCAATTAAAATAAAATATTGCAGCAATTTACTAATTTGACCCTGCATAATACAGAAATGCTTTCCTAAAAAGATGTGCCTTCACGCCCACTTATATGGCTCTACCAATGGGGCCTCCCGCAAAGATTTTGGCAGCGAGTTCCACAATACAGGGCCTGCCATCTCAAACAAGCAGTCTCCAGAGGACTTAAGGCGGGCCCTGGGAACTGCTAGGAGGCCCTCGGTAGGAGAGCGAAGTGAGCACACTGGACGGGTGATCCACTTTTTCTGGTTCATGAACTAGAATTATTAATTTGAACCCCTTCTCCTGGTTCGCAAGCCAGAACATTTTTAGTTTGAACCAAAAAAAAGTGGACCAAACCAGAAATAATTCGGGAGAGATCGTGAATGTGTGAAATATAAAATTTTGGCAAATTTCCCCATAAAAAGACTATTAAATCTTGTTTAAAGGAAAACATTGTACATCAGGAATGTTTTAATTTTGCTACACTTATCCCTTTACAGGTGTTTTCCACCTTCAGTAGTAACAGAAATAAACAAGATGACAGCAGCCATGGACCAAAAGGGTTGTGAGATCCATTTCTGGTTTGTGATGCATCCTAGTTGCGAACAAAAAAAACACTCTGGCGAACCAGAGTTTTCTAGTTTGTATGGGACATCTATCCATAACCAATTTTTAAATCCTTGTAACTCAGGAACAGTTTAATATTTTTTCACCAAACCTCAAATGGCACTACCTCAGCACAGACCACATGTACCCTGAAAGTTGTGTGCAGTAATTCAGTATCATGTAGCTTGTACACAACAAAAATCAGCCAAAAAAAAAAACATGTTAATTATAGAGAAAAATATGACCCTTTTACAAAATAAGAGGTTATCCAGATATCAGAAACTGCTGAAGGTGCTGTCGTGAAACTCTACATTTTCACAATATGGCATATCCATAGAAAATGCTAATTTGTGGGCTATTCCAACAAATCCGGACAAAATTAATAAACTGCAAAGTTAAGGGTTTAACATTGAGACCCTACTCAACCCTAACTATAGAGGCACTACTGTGCCCCATCTATATTGATATATGCAGTAAACAATCAGTTGTGATAGAACATGTTTATCCCCAAACAAATGGTTATATCCTCATAACTAACTTGTGGCTTTACCACTTGTGAATTATGGGTTTACCCCTTACTAGTGGGGATAAAAATGTTGCTCCACCTCAACCAATCACATATACCATATTTGTCACTTGAGGGAGAAGACACTAATGCGCTCCATTCCACAGGGGGCTGAGGGTGTTAACAGCTTTAAACCATACTCTAACATGTTATTCCTTTCTTATTCTCACACGTGAACACAAGTATGGTAGTCACACCATACCCACTGCATATGCTCTTCCTAATATACCTTTATAACAAGGTATAACTTTTAAATCAGCTCCTTAAGTTTTAAACAGATTCTGTTCTTAATCCACCAACAATGGGCCATTTTGGCTCCTTTTAATTAATAGTGGAGGTGCTCGGTGTCTTAAAAAAGAAAATGTCACTCTGTGATAAAGACTTTGAAATGAGGGCACATTTGTGGGGTGTATACTGCATATGGGTATATGACTTATGTAAAAACTACCTAACCTTGTTTAGAAGTCTTACACAGAATTTATTACTTTGTTAATTTTATTTACTATTTATTTAAAGGAGAACTGCACTAACTCTGTTCATCTTTTTACCCAGTAGAAGCTGATTTTTAATTATTGATAATTCTGTTACTGTTCCACCTCTACAGGCTGTTTAGTTATCATAGTGGTCATTTCTGATTTGCACACTGCTGGTGAGTACCATTTTTATAACTGCATGACGTAGTTTATGCCCCTTGCATTGCCCTTCCATTATTGGCACAATACACCAATTTCTACTATAGAACACTGTGGTAGAGAGGGACGTAAACTACTTCAGAGGTCTAAAATGGTACTGAACACCACAGTGTAAATTTGAAACACCAACTGAGGTTACTAATAGGCCAATATCGAAAAATTGCTTCTACTGGGAGAAATGACTTTCAGGTTTGGTGCAGCTCTCCTTTAAGGACATTTCAAGCACTAGGAGACACAATCTCAGGTTTATAGGAGGGAATTTTAACAAGCACATCTGGAAACAACATTTTTTTCACAGAAAGGGTGGTGAACAAGAGGCACAGTTTGCTTAGTAGTGTAGGTACTGGTAATTCAGAGACCATAAATACTTGCAAAGCACAGTGGGGTAATTTCAAGGGATCATTTACAAAAGGAAGTTAAATACTGGAGGGAAAGTATTTGGATGGAAAAGGTAGGTAAGAGTATGACTAACAATGTGAGGTACAGACTCAAGACAGGACTGAGAGACATGGTCTTTTTCTTTTCATACCATTATGTTTCTACCTAGGATAACCCAGCTGAGATGAAACATCTTGTTTTAGTGGGGTCCTGCGTAAAACTCATTTCTACAGCTGGGCAGACTGGAACAGTGGGAGATTAAGTATAAATACAGTGAGTATTTGGTTCTAAAGACAGTGCTTTAAGCACTAGATTACATTGCCTCCAAAGGTAATGCCAAAATTCAACTTTATTTACAAAAAGCTAAACCCAGCCCATGGTGGCTGACGGACAATGTCTCAAGTGCCCAGTTCCTGAACTGATTTGTTTGAAACTTACTGCAGTGATGCAGTAACTTGCCAATTAGGTTGATGTAACATGTCTTCAGTACAACATAGAAAAATACATTTAAAACAAAGATGAGGGAGTCCTCCAAAGGAAAACATTTTGGAATGGTACTGAGATGCTCTCATGGCCTTTCCAACCTTAACAGTGAGCTATGAGGCTGTAGAGAACAAAGTAATCATGCTAAAAAAAGACGCTGCTGAAGTGTGAAGTAAAACACTGGCTTTTTTATGTATGTATGTATGTATGTATGTATGTATGTGTATTTATTTTTCAAAAAAGCAAATCCGTCATTTCTGTCACAGTTTACTGTGATCCTGATCAGGATAAGCAAATCTCTTCTCAGCCTCCCTGCCTACTGTAAGTGCTGAAGAGGTTATAACAACAGCACAACACCGTTCCCGTGCACAAAATGGCTGTATTTGCAGAACTCTGTCGACCACCACTCACCGATCAGACTGTTCCCTGACAAATGACCTTGGGGTAATTTACTGCCAGCACTGATTCAGGGTTAGTATACTGTGAGAATAGTGTACAACATTTTTTCAGCTATTAAGGCAACAGTGCAACGAAACTGGGCAACAAATTTAAACCTACCTTTTCTTCACATTAAAAGATTCCCGGCATCTTCCCATTTTATTTAGTGGCAACATTTTCTAGTTCATCCAAAATCTGGGTATTTTATAAATATTTTAGCTTTTTCTCAAGAACAAAATGGCCATAACATTTGGCTCAGAAATAGTATTTTAGACCTGGCAAGGGTCAGGGTTGAGAAAAAAAAAAACAAAAAACCTCAGGATTACTAGAATACTAGATTTAACAGGAATTCTAATTTGTTTTTGGTTTTTTATCAAATGTAGCTGAAACTAGCTTTCTGAAGAAAAAAATATTTGTTGCACTGCTGCTTTAACTCTTAAAGGAGAGCTGCACTGAACCTATGTACCATTTTTTCATGTAAAATCCAATTATAAAAATGGTTTTCAATTCTGTTACTGTTCCATCTCTCTCTCTCTCTCTTTTTCCCCCTCATATATGTTTTTATTCTCCTTGTGGCCAGGATAGGCTAGGCGCCCACCAGCTCTGCCCCGACGACTTATAATGTCCAGCATTTCCCCAGGACTTACCTGCTATCAGATCACCACCATGGACCTCCCCCTCCCATGGCAGGGTCAGGAGGGGGACGGCCACACACCCCACCCCGAACCATAAAATCCAGCTTTCTGTCCCCTGGGTCCTGCTGATGTGGCAGGTGGGGGATCGCCTATTTAGTTACCTTAGTGTGTGCTTCAGATTTACACACTGGTAGAAAGCATCATTTTAGAACTCCATAACGTTAGTGTATATCCTGGCTCAGTTACTCCTCTGCTGGCACACTGCAACTGTGTTCTACTACAGAATTCTGTGGTTGAGAGGGACTTAAACTACATAATTCCTTACCAAAATGGTACTTCGCACCAGAGTGTAAATCAGAAATACTCACTGAGGTTACCAATAGACCTATACAGATGGAATAACAACAGAACTGGAATTAATATTCAAAAAATGCTTTCAGGTTCAATGCAGTTCTCCCTGAAGTGTAAATGTTACTATTACAACACTATACCACCATGAATCACAACTCTGATGAAATCCGAGGGGAATTAAATATTAGGGGAATTAGGATTCACACCCAGCTCTCTTGGTTCACAGTCCTGTGCCCTCACTACTAGGCTATGCTGGCTACTGAGCTACTTGGTTATCGAGACATACTAAGACAGAAGCATGGACCCCATCAGTGTCGCTCATTAATGAACCCTAGGTTGGTGCCGCTCATCAACTGCTCCATATCTGACCATCCCAAGCTGATTTTTGGCCATTTTTTATTAAAGGGGACATGATGCTAACCAGAAAAAAGGCATTTCCTAATATTTATTTTCCACTTTCACTGGTGGGGGAGATTTCACTGTTACAAGGTAAGGATATCATGAAGAGACTGTCTCATTATGATGAAATCACTGTATGTGAATTTTGGATGTTTCAGTGGAGTGACAGCATCATGGCGAGGCAGTTCCTAATATGCTGCTGTATTAAGACTTCCCTCCTACTTTAGGCCACCCAGATGGCCTAGCAGCAGTGCAATCAGCTGCCGTGCGGACGACCCAGATTTGTGTGCAAACCTAGGTGGTCGTGTTGGAAGGCAGGTCAGGTTGAGGTAGCTGCTGTGCATCAGCCTGCCTCAGTTGGGAAGGCCTGATGCCAAGCTCTGGCACTGCAGTGACCCCTACAACTGGGGCAGGGAGCTTGCTCCCTCACTGTAGGGGACATGCTAAATGTGTATAAGGCCAGCAGGAGGCTGTGTTCATGTTGGGGAGGTGGAAGGGACCAGAAAAGTTAAGAACCCATGGGCACCTAAATGACTGCCTTAACTCCTGGCTCCCATGGGTCCTAGTGCTATCACTGAATCCTGGTTCCCATGGTGGACTACCAAATGGAGGGGGAGGGGGGGACGGCCTACCCCTCTCCTGAAATGAAGTGTCGAGACGTAGGAGTACCCGGTGGGCTACTGGGGGAGGCTGGAAGACACAGGCCCAAACAGCGTACATCCCTGGGACCAGAGTATAATAATCAACGGACAAGGCCGAAGAAAGAAAAATCTCTGAAGAAAAAAAATAAAGGAGTGCCTTCATAAACTCTGCAAAAGGGGGGGCTGCCATTTTTTTTTTTATCACCACCATGACAATATCACTGTATGTGACAAAAGAAAGATGACAGCTTCCTGATGGCAGAGTTTAAGAAGGCTGCCTTAACAATAAGCAACATATTTTCAAAAAACATGGTACAGCCGGCCTGGTGGCGCTGAGGGTTGAGGCGCTGGACGCCACACCTCGCGCCACGCCGGCGACCCATGTTCCGGAACGGGCATGGGTTGCCGTGGGTCGGCAGGGAGGAGATGGATTGAGCATCCAATGGACTGCTCTCCATCTCCAGGGAGGGGGGATTCGGGTGGCTGGTGCTTGCCTGACCCCTAGAGGAGGCTGAGGGTCGGTGGCACGTGGCTGCAAGATTAAGGGGCGGGGCGTGGCAGACACTTGACTGGGGCATGCGGGGCGTCGTGCACAGTCGATAGCATCATTGCGACATGTCCATGAGGAGAAAAAGTGGAAAAAAGAGAGCCCGGCAGAATGACGTTGTGCCTTGCGGTGCCGTCCCCGAGAAGACACCTCCCTGGCATGGATCCATTGGGGTGGGTTGAGTTGCTCCCCACCACCCTGCCGCGAAGGGTAAGTCGCGGGGTGCATAAGGGAGGGGGTCTGACCTTCGAGGATGGCGCTGGGGGGACAACAGACTGCAGGCTTGCAGCCGGAGCTCTGGAGGAAAAACAGAAGGAAAAAAAAAAAAAAAAACGTGGTACAAAATTTAGTTTAGTAATGCTTGGGAAATGTAGGTTTTCTGCAGACCTTCATGTCCCCTTTAACTAAAGGCAAGGGCTGACAGCATCTTTAACACAGAATTGAATTCTACAAGACCTCCAGTTTTTTTTTTTTGTGTGTATTGCTTATTATAAAAATGGAGTGTCATATTGATGTGATAACAAAAATGATGGCAGGGGAATGTCTCAATGTGAAGGATGTCTCGCTTTAGGCTGTAGATGTAGGACTATCCCCAGTCGAGCAGTGGTAAAGAAATCTCCAATAAAAAAAAAAAAAGAGTAACTGTGCTGGAGGGTTTTCAAGACTGTGCAACAGTCAACCGTAACTCCTACTGTGAGGGCGGACCCTCCCAGATTATGGCACAGCCACAAGTAAACCCTGCTGTAAGGGATGCCTATCTAGACTGTAGAAGTGTTGAAAATATCCTAAATATCCCATGCTGTGTGGAAGGCTCTGCAAGACTGCTGAACAGACAAAATGAGACAACCCTTCATGTGGGCAGGATGTCCTCAGCTGCAGAATGAACATTAAAAACACTGCAGTGTACGGAAGAGGCACCTTGCAGCCTTTTCTGCTGCTGTTCAAAAATAAAACCCTGTGGAGGAGGGTGCCCTTCTGGCAAGATGGGCCCCCCCCCCACCAAAACTGACGCCATTAAGAAAACAATGTTCATCCCCTCTGGTTATTGGGAAGGCAACATGGTGGGAATCATCCTTTTGTAAAAAAGACAGCTGGGTGGTCTGGTGGGCAGACAATCAAGGTGAACGGCAGTCAGCAGACCAATATCAGTAAGGCAGTGGAATGACTACTGTGAGAATAAAAACTTATTTATACACACTAGTATGGTGTAAATGTAAGTATATACAGTTTTTATGCCTAAAATGGGTATGCATCCCATTATGTATTTAATATACATCACAGTATTTTAATGATTTTATTAATATCTGACCTTGTTTTAGCTTAAAACTGACTTGCTTCCATTGTAAACTCTCCACCAGGCCTACTGTTACCTGTGTTCTAGTTCCAGATTCTAAGTGGAAATAACACATTATAAGTGAAATAACGTGTTAAGTGCAAATAGTTACTCAAATGTAACATGATTTATTTATTTATTATTTATTTAGCTTTTGTTGACCAGGTCGGTACACTAGACAATTATGCACCTATTTTCAGGTACGACCCAGGAGAGTACAATGAAAATACAGGTTCAAACAGGGTACATAACAACAAGAGGGGAATGTACAGAGTAACAAAAGAGCCAGGTGAACAGAGATAGACTACAGTAAGCAGTAATAGGTAAAAATATATATATATATACACACATACATACAGAATAAAATAGGTTTAGTCATTCAATAGCAATAGCAGTAATTACAGTGTGTGTGACCCTTTTATCAGAGCCACAGAAAAATAATTCCTGAGCAGATAAACAAATCACAAGCTTCCCAGAGTTAAAGGACAGTAGGCAGCAACATTATAGCCTGCAAGGAGTATCCCAGGGTTGGGTGAAACCAATTTAGAGGCCTGGTTAAGATGGCTTGGGACACCCACATACACAGGCCAGTTTCAAAATGCTCCCATAGAGAATTCTGGAGGCTCAAGTGAGAGGGGGAGGAACGAACGTGGTCAGGAAGGGAGTTCCATAGCCTCGGAGCACACCTAGCAAAGTCCCTATCCCCCATTTGAGTACGCGTATAAGGAACTTTGAGCACCCCAGGACCCTGAGACCTGAAGGAGTAGGAGTAGGATTCAGCAAGCTTGAGAAGCTGCACCAGCCCCAGAGGGGTGCCGGTTCTGAGCACCTTTCCTACGAAGCAGCCCAACCCAAAGTTCAAGTGACTGGCCGGGGAAAGTCAGCCCAGTTTGTAATATAATTTTCAATGATGGGTGAGGTGTGGGGCTGCCAGGGCAAAGCGACAGATGTTGTTGTATGTTGTGTTCCACTGAGCAAAGTGGACCTTGGAGGTGCTAACGAACAGGAGAAGGCCATAGCTAAGCAAAAGGAGCAGCACACCTCTGGCCAACGTCAAATTTTTCTTTGCCTTGTAGGCAAGACCCAGTTTATGGCTCTGCAAACATTTAGGATGCGACACCCCAGGTCGAGTTGGGGGTCAAGTATCACCCCAAGGTATTTTATAGAAACTGTGGTTAGCAGGGGAGCACCGTCCACACCACTGACGCACAGAGGGGCAGGGGAGGATTTGATCTTGGCTAATGACAAAAAAAAGCATGGCCTGGTTTTTTTTTTTTTTTTTTTTAGGTTGAGGATCAGCTTGTGCGATGTGACCTAGGACTGAATATTCTTAAAGTCCTCATTCATCTGAAGGTTGAAAACCCCAATGTCCCGGGAATGTGCAAGGATGACTAGATCATCTGCATAAAGGGTGGCGCTTCAGTCTGAAGCAACAGCAGGGAGGTTGTTAAATACAAAGAAGAGAAGGGGCCCCAGAACTGATCCCTGGGGGACACCAGACGTCACTGTAGTGGGTTCAGAGAGAGGACCTTGTTGAATTTGGTCTGTTGTAGACTAGTCTACCCTGGAGATAGTTTTTAAGCCAACTCAAGGCAGGAGGGGACAAGCCAAGGGACCGCATCTGTGAGTACAGTAATGCATGGTCCACAAGGTCAAAGGCCTTGGATAGGTCAATGAAAATGGCCCCAGAGAGTTCGCCCTGGTCCATGGCCACCTTGATGCTAGATGAGACAGAGACAAGGGCCGTGGACATGCTATACCCTTTTTGATAGCCGTGCTGTGCAGGGGACAGCAACTTATGGGCCTGCATGTACTCAGCGAGTTGTTCGGTCACAACTTTTTCTAGGAGTTTGCTAATAGCCGATAGGATGGCAACTGGCGGGTAGTTGTCCAGGATTTTGGGGTTACCCTGCTTCAGAACGGGTACAATCCTCGCCACTTTCCAAATGTCAGGGAGAACACCAGTGGCAAGGGACAGGTTGAAGATACGTGCCACTGGGAAGGCAATGAGGAGGGCACCCAGCTTCAGAAGCTTGGGCTCCATGTTATCATGGCCAGCACTGGCGTGTGGGAAGAGACCAGAGAAAGTCTATGTGTCTCCATGACAGACACAGCCCTGAGATAGAATAATGGGCGTGAGGAGTGTACCTCCTGAGGAATGGAGGCAGAGGGACCACTGATATTCTCTAAAGCAGGGAAAAGGGAGGTAAGCATGAAAAAATCCAAAAAGTGGGAATTAAAAGCATTTGCAATCATAAGTGGGTTATTACAACTTGACCCACCAATGATCATATCAGATACCCCCGAGTTGGAGGAGCTGCTGACTAAGTTTTTTATGTTCCTCCAGAACCTTCATGGGTCCCTAGCACAGCCAAGCAGGACGGATTTACAGTATTCACTTTTTGCCACCCTGATGACTTTTTTGCACTCATTTCTGAGCTTCCTATACTGTTGGAAGATGGACTGATCCAATGTACCTTTGAAGTGAGCCCAACACTTGTCTCTTGCCTGCATGAGGGCTAAGAGGCTCCCGTGCAACCATTTTGTGGCAGACCCCCTTACTCTCCACCTAATAAGGGGGACGTGCTTGTCCTGCAGGGTACCAAAAGTGAGAAACTGCACCCTCTCAAAGTTCGAGCGGGTATGGAGTCCCTTCCAAGCAATTTACTTGCTCCAGTCTTAGTTGTTCGCTGCAGGGCATGCTGATCCTGGCATATACGCTGATGAGCGGATCTATCTTAACTCTTATAGTTGTGGGGGAGGGTGGGTATGGTAACTAAATAGAGGTAGCTTCTAAAAAAGATTTGTTCATTTTGTGGCCTTACATTGTAAGTGGCATAATTCTGTCACAGGTTTTCAGTTGTAAGATACTGTTTTCATTATTGTGCCAACAGCATTTCAATAAATTTGAATTAAAAAAAAAAAAAGAGGGAGAAACTGGGTGACAGCAGTAGAGGGGTCATGTGCACTAAGCACCCCTGACCAGTGATCCTCAGATTCTCAAGAAATGACCCAGATCAAACCTAGAAAAATCCCTAACATGAATAATTTTGTGGGGAATTTTTGGTGAGGGGACTTTCCACACACAAAACACCGGGGTGTGATCTGAGATTGAGTCGGGTAGGGTTCCGGCAGAGCTGATTCTCTCAGGACGATTTGATAAGACCCAGCCCAGTAGAGAGCTAGTACCACCATTTGCAGACCATCTAGTGGGCTCCTGGATAAGCTGAGTCAGGGCAAGACTCGCAAGCAGAGGTTCATACTGCTTGGAATTACCTCCATTCCAGTTTAAGTTTACATCTCCCAGGATCAGAAGTTTATTATCCCCAACATAAGGACCAATGGTATCCAGGAGGTGGGTAAGCCCCGGCAGAGCACCCTTGGGGGGATTGTATGTGCATACAACATGCAGCTTCTTTGTATTTACAAGTAACAACACAGTGTGCAGCAGTTCACATGAAGACAGGGAGGACCGCTGATGAGTTACCGCCGACACTCTGAGATGACTCACAGTAAATTAGAATACCACCCCCCCAACACACTTTTCCCCAGCCGATCCTGTATAATAAACTCATAGCCAGTAAGTACACAGGCAGAGTCAGATACTGAGGGTTTTAGCCAGGACTCTGTAATGCCAAGTATGTCAGGCTTACAGTGCGTGGTCCAGGCAGAAAGTTCATCAAGGTTGGGCAGTAGACTGCAAATGTTAAGGTGAGCAATTTTCAACCCCTTGCTCAACTTCCAACACACTGGGAGTGAAGAGGCCTGATAGGCGGGACCTGGGTTTAACTCAATGTCACCAGCAAGGGCCAGTATCACCAGGAAGAGCCAGAGGAGATACCTTATGGGGGGAGGGATACCTCTGGCCAAGGGTATACGGGCAGGTCGTCTTCTCACCATGGCAGTAAACAGAAGACATCTGAGGTCAAGGCAGCAGGTCGGACAGGGGGGCAGTCTGTCATGAGCTAGGAGGTTAGAGAAGGTGAAATCAAACACCTCATGGGGGACAGTTGTACTCCAATGTTCCCCAAACAACCGAGAGGAGTCAAAGACCATTAGGGAGAGAGTAAAAAGCCAGAGAGGAGACCAATGGAGAGGACAGCATGAGGTGAGGAGAGCATAGCACCTTCTCTAGTAGGCCAGCGAGTCTCCATTCCAGAGCCGAGCTCAGCAGTGGCCAGTGACACCCAACTCAAAGTGACAGCAAAGGACCAGTGGGGTAACATGAGAGGAGGCTTCTCCAGAGTGCATAGTGCTCTAGTTCAGCTAGTAGGTACAGGGTCTGCCTGAGAGTGTATAAGCATGCAGTATAGACAGTCAAACAGTTACCCAGAAGTTATTGCAAAAACGCTCACCCCAAAAATTACAGACAGGTTGGTATGTGCTTGCAGGAAACCTAGAGAATGCTAACTTTTACCGTTCATAGCCCAGCAAAAACCCAAAGCAACATCCATGGGTAATTTAAGACAGTAGGCAGGAGTATGCATTAGACAAAGGTACAGGAAAGTAAGCAGCACGATGCAACAAACCCCATGCCATGTGAGAGATTAAAAGCTTGAGAACAAAATAGTCAGAAAACAGATTTTCCAGCCACACCCATCCTGCCAATAGGGTCCATAGTCAGTGAAGGGAGGAGCTTATAAGCATTTGAGGGGAGGAGGGAACGGGGTGGGTGGATGGGAAGAACATTGTCAGACTCTTCCAGCAAGAGCCTCATGGAAGAGTGCATTTAATTCACTAGTTTTGTACATTACTTTTTATCTGTTGCAATTTATATCTACTAGGCTGGTGTAAATGCAAGTATATACAAGTTTATACATCTAAAATGGGTCTGTGGAATACTGTACTGTGACAGCAGAATATCCCTGACTGCAGTTATTACAGTATAATGACATGGGTCCGTTAAAATGCATCATCTCTGGAGCTTTTTCACCACTGTCCAAGTGCGATTATACACTCCAGAAGTGTGTGGTTACGCTGTAATAACTGCAATTTCAGAGTAGCTGAAGATACAAGATTCAAAACCCATCCAGGGCATGCAAATAGTACAGTAGAACTGTACACCTTGTGATATGTTAGCATCCACAAATATGAACTATATAAAATGGGCAGATAGAGAGCAATGAGCAGCCAAGACCCATAATATAACTGTGCAGTGATATTACTTGATGTCCAGTTACAAGTTTTGATTTCTTTTTATGTATTTTCTTTGTTAAAGACCCATTTTATAAGTGCAGTAACACACACTATGGTATGCATTCAGCTATAATCATTACACATAGGAGATTATTGGCACCTGGGGCATTTGGCCATATAGGTTAATGCACACCATGTTATGTGTTGATGCTTACTTAAAGTGCCTGACACTTCGAAGCATAATTTAGAAACAGAAACTGACAGCAGATAAGGACCACTAGGCCCATCCAGTCTGCCCATTTTCCCTGCCTACTGTAAAAGCCGCAGATCTTACTTGATCCCTGACTTTACCTCCTCGTTCCATGTGTTTTAAGTGAAAATAGTTACTCAAATATGACATGATTTACACAAATTAATTCACTAGTTTTGTACATTACTTTATCTGTTGCAATTTATATCTACTAGCTGGTGTAAATGCAGTATATACAAGTTTATACATCTAAAATGGGTCTGTGGAATACTGTACTGTGATAGCAGAATATAGTCGCCTGACTGCAGTTATTACAGTATAATGACATGGGACAAAATGGGAAAGTTACTGACGACAATAACATCTTTTCTTGTAATGGATTAAAACAGCCAGTCAAAACTGTGCATCTTTTCCTGCTAATGAGTGACGCCTCACAACTTAGAATGTTTTTCAAAGGATGCCCTATGCATTGTGCTGGTCTTGAGTTTCCGGTGTTCCAAGCCCAGATCTTTGAGGTGAAGAAACTAAGAGGATTTGAGACCCAATTTGAAAAAAATATTGCAACTATAGTACAGTGGAGCCCACTTATAAGAACATTGGATAAAAGAACATCCCACTTATAGGGACATTGTGCTGATGTCTTGATTTTTTTCAGTGTACATCTATGGATTTAAAGCCTGTTTATGAGATCCATCAGCCCAGTTGAAGGAACTTTTTTTTTTTTTTTCCCAGCAAAGTGTATTCACGCCTGTCATAAGTCATTAGTGCCTACTCCGATATCAGGCTAGGTGTTAATCACAACTATTCAAGATAGTCAAGCACTTTCTGTGAGCATTCATTGCTGTAAAATCTATTTTTCTCCCTAACTAGCCTTACCTGACCCCAAAGCTGGAGAAATCACACTGTACTGCACTGACACTTGCTCACAAAAATCAGCTTCACTGTGAGACGAACTCATTGAAAATGACCTGCGTTGGCGCTGAGAATGTAAATTTAGTAGAGTAAGTGAGGAGCCTCAACTTGCATGGCTGTGGGTGATGGCACGATTACGGAGGAGGACATTACGAAGAGGACAGGTTGGACCACAACTTGAACCACTAACACAGTAAGGAGTTGGTTGATCTGAGCGGTGGCAACCGTAGGTCTGGTGACAACCTGGTGGAAGTGGAAGGCAGCAGCATGGGAGCTGGCAAGAGCAGTGAAGAGTAAGCAGAGGTGGAGGTACAGGGGGCAATCTGGCGGTGTGGGGGACCCAACCACCACAGTCCCTGATCCAGAAACTTACTCCTCCCAGGGCAATTGGCTGCACTTCAACCAGGAGACATGGCTTGTGTTCTGCTGTGGTATCCCCTCTCCAATGAGCACTGAATGAAAGAGCCTGCTAAACAGGTAAGGGTATATCACGAACCTTTAATTTGTGAAGGCAACCTGGTACAGTACTGTAATACATAAAACCAAGTAGAAATCAGCAATTTCTGTTCACGACTGTTGGATCTACTAGTGAGCCCTCCATATAACCTGTAAAGGCAGTCATGTGTTATATTCACAGTACTTCTATATGTGGTGAAATAAAGAAAGTAGTCTGCTGATCTTAGCCACTTCTATGCATTAGATGCCTACGCTGATTTTTTTTACTTTATCAAAGTTATTTTTGAACATTATAACATGCTTTTAACAATCAGGACAGAAAGTGCTTACAGTTGCCATTTTAGCACCACATTAGCACCACCATGTGTGCAGTTAGTGCTACTGCAGTAAGCCTGCATAATGGAATAGTCTGGTTGTAAGAACATTTTTCTTTTGTCAGATAGGGTGGTTTTATAAGCAGGCTCCACTGTAATTATAAAAATTGTTTAAAGTTTGCATTCTAAAACACTCAATCCTGAAGAACCTACAATAATTACTCTATCTAAAAAAAGAGGGGCAAGGAAGGGTAGTTTGGCCATTCTAATCCATTAGAAGAAAATATTACTACTGCAACTTTTCCTTCTAACAACATAAATTAGAACAGCACTGTTAAACCGGTGCAGACTGCAGGCAGCAACCTGGGTTAAAGGGTTTAAGATTACTTTGGGAATATGTTCTGAAGTACAGAACTCCTGAACATAGCCCAGCAAGTGAGTGGTGAACGTGTATACTGTGGACCAGGTAGCAGCTTTACAAATTTCAGTGCAAGCGGCACATTCCTTTTAGATGCCACTTATGCTGCTGTACTCCTAGTGAACCATGCATTAATGCTATCGGGGGTACTTTCCTTGCCTTTTTGTAGCAGAAAATTGTCATGGATATTATCCTATCTCAACATGGTCTGCTGAGAGGCTGGATGTCCCACTGACACCTCGCCATATGCAACAAAATTTCTTCCATTTCTCATGTTCTCTGTTCTAGACTTCTAAAAAAACTGAGGGCCTTTCTCACATCCCCAGCATGCACCATGACCCAAGCAATTTGTTGTTCAGTGTATCTTTCCTGGTGAAACAATTCGATAAATAAACCTCCAAAGCTTGGAGAATTTTCTCCCTTCTACTGGGGCATGTGGCCTTGGGGAAATACACTGGGAATAACCTAATTCTGACACTACCTCTGGAAGGAACTGGACATTTGTTCTTAACACCACTTTTTGTGTAAAATCTATTAAGAGGGATCAATGCCAAGTGCCTGTAATTCACTAACTCTCCTTGCTGTAGTAACAGCTATCAGGAACAGAATTTTCCGGGTGAGGCACTTCAGCTCAGTAGTGGCCACTGGTTAAAAATGGACTGTTTGTGAACTGAGTGAGAACCAGATTTAGATCCCAAACTGGTATAGGTTTCTTTACAGAGGAAAATATGCAGGAAGCTATTTGACTGATTTCAAAAGTTTCATCAAGAAAGACACTGAGATGCTAACAGCTCGTCTTAGGGCAAAGGGAAGTGGAGATAGATCAAGAGGTAGAGAAGGGAAAAAAATCTGAACATCTTTGAAGGCTAAAAATCTTTAAGAACCTCTTAAACACTAGATGTGCAAATAAAATTCCTGCTGATGAAATAGCCCTGAATGCAGAAACAGCAGACAAATGCACCCATAAAGATACTAGCCTTAATCCCAAACTCTCTAAATGTAACAAATACTAAACTACTTCAGTCCTCAACAGAGAGAGACAAACGATGACAGGCATACAGAAAAAAAGGGATGCCAACTCGCTGACTTTTTTTAAATAAATAAATGCAAGTTCACATCAGAACAACAAAACACTTTTTTGACAAACAGCAACAATCTGAGGTAAAGATGTTGCAACCACTTGGGACCCCCTTAATGATCTGCTTGGCAAAAAAGAAATAAGATCAGATGTAAGCATAACTTCCAACAAGTCCGGTATCCTAATGGAACCAGGGGACATGGCAGGTAGTTTAAATACTTTTTTTTCTTTTCAGCATACATGTCAAACTTGCCAAAGGGTAGAATGGCTGCTTTGATCCCTAGATTGACTGTTTATTCTATTGCTGTTCCCAACATTTCCTAATTTTTACTTTAAAACAATTACTCCAATAGAAGTGTTTAGCTACTAGACTGAAATAAATACCAAGCACTAGAGGGTTTGGATGAAGCAGACTATAGACTAAAACCTGCAGATATTACGGCTACCCCCTTATAAAACATCTTAATTTGTCCCTGTGTCATGGCCTACTCCCTACAGCCTGGAAACAGGTAGTATGGTACCCATTTTTAAATCAGGAGATTGAGCAAAGCTAAACAACTGCCAACCTATATTCTTGTGGCCCCTCTGGGTAAAGTGCTGGAGCAGATAGTACTTGGCCAGCTGTCAAATGCTTTGCTAGATCTGAAAGTTTGACACCGGCTCAGTATGGATTTCCACCTGAACACAGTACTTCCAATGGCCTCGTTGGGATTCATACAGATGATGTACAGGGCTTATGAGCTCCACCACTGTTCAGCTACCATCTCTGTGGATCTCACCAAGGCCTTTGACCTGTTAAATCACCAGCTGCTGTTGCCCTTTCTGGGTGCTCTTGGCTTGTCCAGTGTTGTGACCCACTAGTTTTCAAGTTTATTATTGGGAAGATATCCGTGTACCCCAGTGGCAAAGTATTTCCCCTCCATTTGTTCCTCTGTATCGGGGAGTGCCACAGAGCTCGTAGGCCCATTACTTTTTAGTTTATTTTTAAGTTTGATACCATCCATTTGTTGTCACTCGGATAGTCTGTCATATGTAGACAACACTGTTACTTTTTAAAGTTGACCTGATGCATCTCATCATTAGACATAAACCATGGCCTCCTATTAAAGGGATCTATTTACAGAACTGAAAGGAGAGCAAACTGGTTTAGTCAGAGAGTGGTGCGAGTATGAAACGGGCTGCCAGGGAATGTGATTGAGAGTAAGACACTAAATGAATTTAAGAGTGCTTTAGAGAAATACATGGGAGCAGCCACATATAGATATCAGGAATAAACGTGGCAAGTCACACGGCCTTCCGGCTTACGACTTGTACTCACTATGAAACTAACAACCTACAGAAGTGTCTGAAGATGACAGTATAACCTAGTGGTTAGAGTGTAAAGAGCTGTGGATCAGCTTGGTACATTCAGCACACCTGTGTCCGATTCCCACAACCTCCACCTACATACTGTGCGACTCTGAGCAAGTCACTTAACCCCAGTGCTCCCAGATCGCCCCAGAAAACAGGCACAGTGGGCCTCATCTGGATACCAAAAATTAAAAACAAAAACAGAAATGTTTGGGGGCCATAATTTGGTGCTAAATGCTTCCAAAAACAAAACAATGTTTTTTAATCCAAGAAGAAAATTTGTTGACCCACTTTCCATCTCTTTGAAAATGTAAGAGGGCGTGTCTACTGAGCAAGTCTCCATTTTTGAATACCTGGGTCTCATTCTTGACTATGCACTCTCATACGAGTTGATCTCAATCATGGTTAAGACAATTTATCAAAGGTTACAAGTTTTGTTTAATCTGAATTCACTCTTTTTGCCTGCCACTAGAAAAGAGTTTTCTTTTACCTGTACTTGATTTTGGTTTAGTGTTTTACTTTTCAGCGAGTAAGTGTGCCCTATCAAGGGTGAGGACCCTGTATAATAAAATTAAGAGATTATCCTTCCAGTTTCCACGTCATACACACTACTGAGATCTATTTAGCCACTTGGGTTTACTAGTAAAAGAAAAAAAAAGTGGCAGCACTTGATTTGGTCCCCTCTTTCACTGCTCATATTTTTCAGCTACACTGCCAATTAGTCTGCGCAAGAGCAGTCACTTTGAAGTCCCCAGGATGTGTATTCCTAACAGTTACAGATCCTTGATGTTTACTGAGTACCCAAGTTTGAAAACTCTCAGCCATTACAAATCGTTCCAGCTTCTTCCGCATGTAGTGTTAAGATCATTTGTAATCAAATACTGTATGCAGTTGTATTTGTTTGTCATATGCATTTCATATGTACATGGTGTTTCATTTATACTGGTCGACCATGAATACGGGTTATGTAGCTCATATCAAGTAACATGATATGAAATATAGCAATATGAATGCAATGTTTGCTTTCCTAGCTGAATGGGAAGTGTTCCAATACCAGATTGAGAATATTTCTTATTTTGAACTGTACATTTTCCTTGTGGATGATTTTCTGTTCATCTTAAGGAAACCCATAACATGAGCAGAGATTTTAAGTCAGAAAACGCTATCCCCTCAGGAACCATGCTTTCAGATGAAGGGACTCCAGGCTGAACTGGTTTGCCTGGCCTACTGAGATTGTTAGACAATCTTGACACAGGAGAAAAGTATGAAAAGTCTTTTGGGACATCTGAATTAACAGAGTACCATCACTGTTTAGGCAAGTCTAGTAATATCAGGATTATGGTTACATGTCCCACCTTCACTTTCAGAAGTATTTCTTATATCCTCTTGAAGATCTACTATTATGGTAAGTTCTTGCGTAACTGTACTATCTTCATTGAGGGTTATCTCTTTCATCAAGCCACATCTATGGGACGAGTCCCAAGCAGTACTGACAGAGACAGTACATGTCTCTCCCAGTGCTCCCAGTTGATGACCATGCCCTTTGGCTGCAATTCCTGCCCTCTTCAACTTCACTCCTCACGTTTATCTTCTTCTTCCACCCTCCCTCCTACTTATCCCTCTGTTACTCTGTGTTCCCATGTATACATTCTACTTATTCTAGCCATTGCATTGATCTACCATCGTAACCTAATATGCCAATCTATTTATTGTTTTGTTCCTATTTCTGTAACTTGTATTGTATTTGTTCTCTGACATGGAACCTTTGTAAAAGAGACTGGCTCAAAGGTACTTGTAATCCTAGTTGTAATAATAAAAAAAAGAGACAGTCTGGGTCACTGAAGGCTATAGGCATAAGACAGAAGACCTTAAGGCACAGCCAGGCCAAAGTCTATCCTTTTCCTAGAGGCAATGTCCAGACTGTAGTTTTTAGTGCAAGTGTGGACAGTACTCCAAGTGGCAGTGGCACAGATTTCAGTGGCTGACACATTCCTGAAATAGGCAACAGAAGTGACCATGTCTCTGGTAGAGTGGCCATGCACAAACCCAAGAAGTTCCTTACTGTACTTCCTGTAACAGAAAATACAGCTGGCCAACCACTTGGACAGGCATGGTTTAGAAACTGGCACACCTTTCCCAGAGGCAAAAGAAATGAACAGCTGCATGGACTTCCTGCAGTCTCGTGTGATGAACATAATATCAGAGTATTCTATGTGTATCTACAGTATAGAGCAATGCTTCCCCTGGATTTGCATGCTCTGGGTAATACACAGGCAAGTGGATGGCTCGATTTAGGGTAAACTCAGACACCACATTTGGTAAAAAACTAAGGGTTGATACGCAAAGACACCCTTGTCTTTGTGGAAAACCAAATAAGGAGACTGTCGCATCAGAGCCTGAAGCTTGGCAATCCTTCAAGCAGAAGTAACAGCAACCAAAAAAACAATGCTTTCCATGACAGAAAGCACAGCTCGCATGTCACGGCTGGCTCAAAAGAAGCCAAAGTAAGTTTCTCTAACACGAAATGCAAGTCTCAGGGCGGGACCAGATTGCGGATGAGAGGCTTCAGCTGATGAATGCCTCTTAAAAATGTATGGGCCACCTCCAGTTGTGCCACCATACGGCCACCAACAGGCAAATGGAAGGCTGAAATAGCAGCCAGGTGCACTTTAATAGAGGAGTACTGCAGGCCAGAATCAGAGAGAGACAGCAAGTACTCCAGAATCTGATTCACTGGACAAGTGAAGGGATCCAAATAATGGGAAGCAGCCCACAGAGCAAGGTGCTTCCAATTCATGGAATGAGTGTCCAAGGTAGAAGCCTTCCTAGCAGCCACCTTTTGGGATACCTCCGATCTAACCACGACTATGTCTTCAGGAGCCAGGCATGAAGGTATAGGGACTCTAGGTCCAGATGCACTAGGGTACTTGCTCCTGTGAGAGCAAGCCTCTGCACAGGGGGCAGGGTTTCTGGAGGTTCCACCGCCAACTGCTACAGTAAGGGGAATCAGATCTGACGAGGCCAGAAGACAGCAACGAGAACCATAGTCACTCCTTCCATCTAAAGTTTGATCAGCACCCTCTGAATTAGCCAGAAGGGAGGGAAGGTGTAGAGAAACTTCCCTTGCCAAGAGAGGAACAAAGCATCTAGTCAGAAAACTCCAGGCCATGGAGTGAGCGAGCAGAAAAGCAGCAGTTTTGCGATGAGTGGGGACGCAAAATGTCCAACTCTGGACAACCCCACATGTCGAACAGGTCTTCCATGACAGAGGTCAGCAGTTCCCACTTGCGCATCCTGGTCTACGACCTGCTTAGCCCGTCTGCCAAGATGTTTTGGGTACCTGGAATATGGACTGCCAACAGTTCTAGACCAGGCAGGGGTTAAATCCTATGTCATGCTCTCAAGGTTTCTCTGAACCCTGTGTAACCAATGAGTCAAAGTTGTTTATGCCCTGAAGTGTATGATGTTTATCTTATGCACTTACTGCATCAAATTGTTGAATATTTCTACTTGTTAATGTTACTACTGTTTGTACCACTGTTGGTACTATGTTTAACGTCCATCTACTATGTTTAATGTCCATCATTTGTGGGATGCTTAGATTCCCCATGTTGCCACTGAAAAAGGGTCTGTCTTTTCTCACTGAGTCTACCCGGTCATCAAAATTCAAATAAATAAACGTTCTAGAGCCCAGTCACCATGTTCTACAGCCCAGTACCAGATCCTCACTGTGTCTCTGCACAAGGGTTATGAATGGGTGCCCCCTTGCTTGTTGATGTAGTGCACTACACTGATGCTGTCCGTCTGCACTAGCAGAGGCCCAGGGGACAGGTAGTCCCGGAAGGTTTGCAGGCTGTATAGGACAGCCTTCATCTCGAGCACGTTTATGTGGCAGGAACTCTCCTCTGCGGTCCAAGTACACTGGATCTGGTGAGGGCCCAAGTGTGCTCCCAAGCCCATCCCTAATGCATCTGTGATGAGGATCTACAGAGGAGAGGCAGTCGGGAAAGGAACCCCTTTGCGCAAATTGCTGGGTTCCATCCATCACTGGAGCACTCTTTACTGGCAAAGTTACTAGAACCTTCTGTTCTAGATCATCGGTGCACTGATCCCATTGGACTCAAAGTCCATTGTGGGATTCACATGTGCAGCCTCACCAGGGGCACCATGACAATGGCTGTAGCCATCAAGCCCAGCAGCCACAGGAATGTCCTGGCTGTGACATACTGGCTGCTGTAAAGCAACCTGACCTGTTCCATCAGGCGTTCCGACTTGTCTTGGGGCAAGAAAGCTGCACCCTGAGCAGTGTCCAGTATGGCCCCTATGTACTGAAGGTGCTCGCAGGGAGCCAAGACTGACTTGGACATGTTGACCATTATCCTCAGTGCACGGAAGAGCGCTAGGGTGTGGAGCAGTTGCTCCTCGGACTGAGCTTTGAGCAACCAGTCATTCAGATAAGGGAAGATGTACAGTACCTCCCTCCTGAGGGCCACTGCCACCACTGCCAAACATTTGGTAAAGACCCATGGCGCAGAAGATAAGCCAAAGGGCAAGGCCCTAAATTGTAGTGCTCCCACTGGAACAGGAACCTGAGGTACTGCCTGTGGGGGGCACAAATCTTTATGTGCAGCCATGCATCCTGCATGTCTAGAGGGCATGGTCAGACTCCCTTGTGTAGGAGAGGCAGCAGGCCTTGTAACAGTAACATCCGGAACTTCCTGTACTGGATGTAGAAATTCAGGTTTTTCAGGTCCAGAATGGGCCACAAATCCCCTGTGGATTTGGGGACTAGAAAGTAGTAGTGGGTTCCTTTGATTCTCGGGAACTGGCTCTGTGGCCTTTTTTTTGCAGCAGCATGTGAATTTCCCTCAGCAGCACTGGATTGTGGTCGGGAGAGTAGCTTGAAGGAACTAGGAAAAGAAAATAAAGAAAGGAATCGAAGATTTGGCAGTCAACTGAGGCTGCAGTGTCTCCATGGAGTCCAATGCGCGATGGTCGATAGCGGGGGAAAAAAACAGAGGAGGGCATGGTGCCATCCACGTTTACATAGCGACGATGTCTGTGTCCGACGTCATCGTGGGCGGCCCCAACTAGACTGCTAGCTAGAAAGTTTCCATGTAGTCCTACTGCCTAGTGGCTATAGTTCCATAAGCGTGGCGTGATGCAAGAGATACCTTCTAAGATCTTTTTGTTCCCCATGATGCAAAAAGATTCACCTATGTAACACCCCTTGTCCTGAAAACAGAGTTTAGTACTGTATGTTTTAAAGATCACTTGCATGTCAGAACCTGTTCTGCTGAGTGAAAATGCCAGCACATTTTCCTTCCCTTCAAAC
The DNA here is from genome assembly GCA_016271365.2 of Neoceratodus forsteri. NCBI lineage: Eukaryota > Metazoa > Chordata > Ceratodontiformes > Ceratodontidae > Neoceratodus > Neoceratodus forsteri. The sequence continues at coordinate 1,008,445,262 of CM028129.1, read as the reverse complement.
TGATTGCAGGTATGTTGTTAACTTACTGTAGGCCAGATCCTAATTTTTCAATGCTTCCTTGAACAACTTTGAGATTCCACATTGCCCTGCTTGGTTATGTAATACACGGTGATGGAACAGTCTTTCCTTATATGCAGGACTTGGTTTCCATTAACACTGAGGACTTAAACAGATACACTGCTCTGAACTCCAGCAAGTTGATACACTTCCTTCCATCTACTGGACTCCAGGCACTTTTCATTGTTTGGTCTCAGATATGCCCCCCAGCCTAAGCAGGCGGCCTCTGGGGTAAGCACTAATGTGTGCAGTGCTGGCTAAAAAGGATTTCCTTCTAAGTGAGGCACCTGGATTTTACAAGCCTCTCCTTCACTTCGATTAGGGCAGTCAATGGATTCCTGAGCTAAGATCAGCAAATTTTCAGGTACCCCTGTACAGTTCCCCTCTGCAAACTTGCCCATGCCACAAAAGTTGTGGCTGACATGAGGCCTAGTATGCTCAGAAAATTCTGTGCAGACCTTTTTGCCCCACTTTGGAAGAAACTGCATACTGCAACAGTGTCCGAATTCCTGCCTTGAAGGAGACAGGCCCTTGACTGCACTGTGTGCTCCTTTGAAGGTTATTTTTTTTTTTTTTTGGGGGTACATTTGATTTCTCTTAATTCAAGATGAAATCCAACAGTCATCAGAGACTGTTGCTCCCCTTTGATAGGTTCTGTTCCATGGTTCTCCCAACAGACTGACTGGTGGTTTATGTATGAATTAGACTATCTTGCATTTCTTCAAAGTGCTGCTGCTACTGCAGATTTGCCCTTTGTGAAAACTCCTGGGGCAGATGTTAGTCCGAGTGGCACTGCCCAGTACTGGTATTGCCTTAGACCTACTCTAAAGTGTAGGTATGTTCTGTAACTAGCAGAAAGTAAGCATCCTTCAAATCCAGGAAGCATAGCCAGTCTACTCACTACAGTGATGGAATTAACTGTTTGCAAGGTGACCTTTTTGAAGTTTTATTTCTTCAGGTGTCTGTTCAGACAGCCAAGGTGGTCACCACCCTCCAGATATTTATCTTTGTTAGGCACCACCTATAAAAAATCTTTTACCCCATTTCTATTCGTGCTTTCTCCACAGCATTGAGAGACTGCAGCTTTTAAACTCTCAGTTTTAACTGTTGCATTTCTTCTGGTGAATTTGATTTTAATGTTTAGAAGTTTCTTAATTTTGAAACTGCAACAAAAACTAAAGCTACTATCCGTAGCCTATTTCTTCCACTTTTGTTTCATTGTGAACCTCTAGATATACTATAGTGTTGGTATAGTACCCCTTTTCTACTTCACATACCACTATTTGCTCACCAATCAGAGAAGTACAGTATCCTCAAAGAGGAGGTCTGCAGCTTTGTTTTGGAGGTCCATAGAAAGTTCTGTGGTCTTTAGCTAAGCATATTTTCTGGTAGATACTACACTTTCCAGAGTAATGACTGATGCCATATGCAACTGGTGCTAGCCAAGGCATACCTGACATGGTGCAACATCTCTGTCCCTTCATCCGATGACAAGCTGTCACAGAAAGGCATCACTGCTATCCAGAGTCTCCTGGTAGTGTAATGCTTTGTCAGGGGGTGACGGAAAAGATGGTTTGGCTTTTTCATCATGCAGCAGCTTAAACAAACCCTTCTGGGTTTGGCTCTACATAAAGATATTCGGAACCCTTTCTGCCACCAAACATCTTTTTTTCTCCTTGTTGTCAACTGCTATCAAAGATGCTGGCAATTGACATATGTTCTTACTCATTCTTTTTAAAAGTTTCATGGATGGGTATGCGGACTCTCTGTTGAGGTCAGGCTCAGCATTTTTAGCAAATCAGACTCCCCAATGTCGGTGCCAGTTTCAGCAGTGGGGATATTAATCCTAGCAGCCACTTGAATATTAGAAAAGCAGAACAAGATGAATAATCCTCTAATGCACTGGGGATGGAGACTATCACCTCATCACCAGTGACCTTTGGAGTAACAGGCTCCTTTACTTCATAGTATATTTGTCACTCCACAATACTAGGTGTATCAGAAGAAGAGATCTTAGTGGTCTACATTTTCAAAGTGTAGCTGAACTGCCATATCTGCTTACATTCCACCACAGCGGGCATTTGACTATCACTAGCAGGAAAGACAATAGGGTCACATGCTTTTTCTGGTTCTAAATGTTTCTCCTTTTCAGTCTTGTGCAGACTAGAATGAAAAGTTGACTCCTCAGCATGTCTTTTCTTAAAGTCTTTCTTGTCTGAGCATACCTTAAGCAAGGATTTGTATGCTCCTTTCTAGGCTTCCCTGTAGAATCTGCATTTTAGGGAAAGTGGTTTCTGCAGACATTTTTGTTATCTTTTTAAAGAGGCTCTCAACCCTTTTTTAGGAGAAAACTCTTAAGGCAAAACACCTTGCACAGATCAGACTTGCTGACTTGTGATCTGGGCCCAATCAACTGTTGCAATCCAACTGCTTATCCACCTTAGGCAAACAGCGCAACCTTGTGGTAAGTTTTTACAACACCTGTGTGCCCAGTTTTATTTTCAGCTTTTTGTTTTTGTTCGAACTCGGACATGAGACCTGAATAGGGCACAGCCACCTCCGTTTAAAACAACCTCAATCACCAAGAGCCAATATCAAGGTCAACCAGTCATTATGAGCCGAAGATATATATATGTATTTTTTTAACCATATTCAACCACAGTCCTTATGAGTCAAAGTTTACCATCTATAGTGCTAAAAAGAAAAATTACACAGAAGCACTATAGGCACCACAATATAAATTAACCCCAGTCATTAAGAGCCAAAAGTAATGTTGACCAGTCATTGTGAGCTATGTTTTATAGCATTAGACAAGCCTTTGTGAGCCAAAATTTATGACTATCCTGCTAAAAAGTGGCAGAAGCACAGTATTTCTTTTAAAATAATCAGTGCCAGAAACTGGAACTGAAAGGCTGTTAAGCACTAAACCACAATACCACCACATTTACTGTCGGCACAGTGGGAAATGTGGTTTAGGCTACAATTCCCAGAAATGTTCAGGAAATGCAAAAAAGAGTGTGGGACAGAGAGCAACTTGTATTTAACACGTTACACATTTATACTTATAAAACACCTACAGTGACTAAAATGTTGAACAGATGGAAACTGTCCAGGGTGACCATTCTCTTCACTACAATACACAGCAGACAACTGCTACATTTTGTTACATTTAATTGAAAAACGTGCAACTCTTCTTGGCCAAAAACTCTATGTCGGCTTTAAAGATTACAGTGCGGCCTTTAACAAGGTTTCACGTAGTATGCTCTGGCAAATGATGTTTGAAAAAGGTTTTCAGCCAGAACTTGCAAGCATTATAAAGGAGTTGTATAGTCAAACATGGGCCCATATCAGATTAGGGACAACTGGCCAGCCATTTACAGTTATAAAAACCAACAAAGGTGTTAGACAAGGGTGTATTATGGCCCCAATATTGTTCTGTATATATCAACCAGTTATTAGAAGAACTTTTGCTCCTTCCTTCTGATTTCCCAAAGATTGGGCAGAGAGAGAGTGCCCTGCCTTGGCATATGCAAACGACCTGGCACTAATCTCTCTGTCCAGATCTGGATTACAGAAGAAGTTAAATACCTTATATGCATATGCAGTATCTCATAACCTACCTGTTAAGAACAGAAGCCAGGTCATGATTTTTGGCTCTAGAAATACATCAATTAAATGGATGGTAGGCAAGAAAAAATTACTCACCTTAGTAACTGTGTTTCTTCTAATGGAGTCTTGCTGTATTCCGACAATCTACAGTTAGCTCCACCCTTTAAACTGCCTCGGAGAGTATAGGGTTAATTTTCTATGCAGTGCATAGAACGTTGAGCTCAAGCTCGGTTGAGGTCTCTGTCTGCAGCCCTTTGAAATCCAACCGTCAGATTCTTACGAGCAAAGACTCACTAACTATACTATGTGGAAATTGTAAAATTTCTAACTAGCCAACTGGCAACAGAAGTTTTGGATTCCCAAAGGAAGACTCAAGTCAGGAAACCCAAAACCAAAAACCCATCCAATAAGGATAACAATACAAAAAAACACCCAAATAAAAAAGAAGGGTGTGCAAGATGCACCCCTGTGGTGCAGCACTGCACCTGCCCACCCACTTCCCAAAAAACAGGTTCTGAGAGGGGAGGCAGGGAGGGAGGTCAGAATACAGCAAGACTCCATTAGAAGAAACACAATTACTAAGGTGAGTAGTTTTTTCTTCAAACAACATTGCTGTATTCTTACAATCTGCAGACTACCAAGCAGTACCTCCATAGAGGAGGGAGAGAACCTACTTTGGGAATAGGCTCTGAAGCACTGCTGTGCCAAACTGAGCATCACTCCTAGCCTGGACATCCAGAAAGTAATGCTTGGTAAAGGTATGGACTGTTTTCCAGGTGGCTGCTTGACAAATTTCTAAGAGGGGGATATCCCTGGCAGCAGCCAGGGAAGCAGCTGTACCTCTTGCAGAGTGAGCCCTCAGGCCTGAGGGTGGAATCTTTCCCAGTTTCTCATAGTAGAATTGTATACAAGACACAATCCACCTGGCAATAGTTCTCTTGGTGGCAGGTTTACCCTTTCCCACTTCCCCATAAGTGAGGAACAACTGCAGGGAATCAAACCTGTGACCCTTGGTACGCTCTATGTAGTAGCTAAGGGCTCTTTTAACATCTAAACTGTGTAGCCTCCTCTCTCCTAAGGAAGAATGATCAGTGAAGATGACAGGAAGAGACAGACTGATTCAAGTGGAAATCTGAAACCGGTTTGGGCAAGAACCACTTCATCTCTATGAAAGGAGATAAAATCAGGTTCCACTGAAAGGGCTTGCAGTTCACTGGCAGAGGTAATGGCTACCAAAAACAGTTTTCCAAGTCAAATACTTAAGCTCTGCTGAGGACATAGGCTCAAAAGGAGGTTGCATAAGTTGAGCAATGCAAACATTTAAGTCCCAGGCAGGGGCAGGATTCCTAAAGGAAGGATTGGTATGAAGCAATCCCTTGAAAATTTACAGAACACAGGATGAGATGATAGTGAGGAAGACTTCCCCACTGACAGAAAAGCAAAAACAGCTGACAAATGTACCTTGAGAGTAGCTGGTCTGAGGCCTAGGCCATTAAGATGGACCATATAATCCAGAACTGTGGGCAATTCAGCAGTATCTGGAGAAACATGCTTCTTGGAACACCAAATGCTGAATCTTTTCCATTTGGAGTTATAAGTCTTTCTGGTGGAGGGCCTTCGAGAAGCTTTGACAATATCCAGAACCCCCTGAGACAGATGCAAATCTGCACACTCTAACTCTTCAAGAGCCATGCCTTGAGATTGAGAGACCGAAGATTGGGGTACCAAATCCTCTCCTGATGAGGTTAACAGGTTGTAATTCCTGGGAAGAGACAGGGGAAGATGGACTGCTAGAGACAGTAACGGGGTACCGAGGCTGTCTGGTCCAGTCTGGAGCAATCAGAATCACTTTGCAAGGTTGTGACCTTATCTTGACTAGAACTTTGAACAGTAGGGGAAAAGGAGGGAAGGCATACAGAAATTTCCCTTCTCAGTTCAAAATCAGAGCATCCAGAGGGACTGAGCCCAGGACTGGGGGGGTCTGCAACAAAACAGAGGAAGCTGATGATTGTCTGGGGCTGCAAAGCGCCCCACCTTGAGAAAATTACCTTCAACACTAAGGGGTCCAGGGACCATTCGTGATGGCCCTGGGAGATCCTGCTCAGTGCATCTGCTAGCACGTTGTCCTTTCCTGGAAGGTGGACTGCTATCAGAGAGGTCTGCAGGGAATAAGCCAGAGACCACAATTTCATGGCCTCTGTGCACAAGGCCGTAGACCGAGTGCCTCCCTGTTTGCTGATGTACCACATGGTGGTGGTGGTGTCTGTTCTGACCTGAACTACTTTGTTCTGCACAGACAGAGAAAGCTTGCAGGGCCAGAAAAACTGCCCTGAGTTCCAGGAGATTGATATGAAGAAGGGACTCCTGAGGGGACCACAGTCCCTGGGCTGTGAGAGCCCCCAGATGAGCTCCCTACCCCAAAAGGGAAGCATCCGTGGTAAGGACCACCGAATGAGACTGAGTGACAAATGAGACCCCTTGCCTTAAATTGTCCTGATCCTGACACCACTGAAGAGCTTGGATCAGTGTCAGAGTCACTGGAATCAGCTTGGTAAGAGGGTCCTTCTTTTGGGACCAAAAGGCCCTCAGATGAAACTGAATGTCCCTCATCTGGCATCTTGCCCCTCAGACCACTGCTGTAGAAGCTACCATGTGGCCCAACAGCTGAAGGAAGTGCCTTGCTGGTCGGGACACCTGAAGGCTGAAGGAAGAAGCCAGTTCTATAAGAACTCTTGCCCTTTCCAGGGGAAGAAAGACTCTTGCTTTGACAGTATCTAGCTCTGCCCCTGTAAAGGTAAGGAGCTGTACTGGTTCGAGGACTGACTTGGGGAGGTTGAGAAGAAACCCCAGGGAAGAGAGCACTTGCTGGGTCACTTGTACGTCTGACTTGACCTGGTCTGGAGACTGACCCACTATGAGCCAGTCGTCCAGATATGAAAAAATGGAAATCTTCTGCCTTCTTAAAAAGGCCACTACTACTGCTGCTAGGCACTTTGTAAAAACCCTTGGAGCTGATGTTAGGCCAAAGGGCATTGCTTTGAACTGGTAATGGCCTGAGGGCAACTTGAACCGGAGGTACTTTCTGTGGGAGCACCTGAAGGGAATGTGAAAGTAGGCATCTTTAAGGTCCAGGGAGGCTAGCCAGTCCCCTGGCCTTAGAAAGGGAAGACTTATTCCCAGAGTCATCATCTTGAACCTTGGTTTTAAAAGATATTTGTTCAGGTATCTTAGATTTAGGATGGGTCGCCACTCCCGTCTTTTTTTGGGGGTAAGGAAGTACCTGGAGTACAGACCTTTGCCCCAGTGTAGGCTAGGAACTCTCTCTCTCTGGCTTCTAAGGCCAGAACAGATGAAACCTCTGCCTCTAGGGCAAGGGTTTTGGAGAGACTTGCAGGTGGAAAAGATCTGGCTCATCTTCGTAAATTTTTTGAAGCTGAGAACCAGTCCCTGGCTTACTACTTCCAGGACCCACTTGTCTGAAGTAACAGACACCCAGTCCTGGACGAAGTAAGCCAGCCTGCCCCCTACTGGGATAGGAGAGTCGACCCGGGCAGGCCCATCAGGGTGTCTGCAGCCCTGCTCATCTCCCTTCTTCCTCTCCCTCTGAAGAACCCCCTCTGTGAAAAGGGAGAAGAGGCCTGTGCTTAGTAGAAAGGCCTATGAAAAGGCCTGTCCCTGCCCCTAGAATGCTGCCTTTGAGGAGCTGCCTGCTTCTCCTTGGCCTGTGCACTCCTATAAGTGGTCCTATATTCCTCCATTTTCTTCATGTAATTCTCTGTCTGCTCCCCAAACAGAGAATTATCTTCCACAGGGAAATTCATGACTTTAGTCTGGGTGTCCAGTGAGAGGCTAGTACATCTGAGCCAAGCCATTCTCCGAAGAGCCACAGATGTAGCCATGACTCTTGATGACATCACTGGAGTCCACAGCAGCATGGAACTGTACCTTAGATGCCTCAATCCCATCCGCAGCTGCCTCCTCCAGCTCCTTGGCCAGCTTGGGGGGGGGGGCGCCTGTTTAGCCAGTGCCAGTACAATGTCCCACATGGATTTCTGGTACCTGGCTGTATAGGCCATATAATTAGCCTGCCTGAGTCCCAAAGAGGATACCATGTATTGCTTCTTTGCCAAGGCTTCCATCCTCCTGGAATCTTTATCTGGGGGGTGTGAAGCCAAGGGGACATTAGCTCTGTCACAGGCTGCAGCCTGCACGACCCCAACATGGCTGCATTGTTGGTAGACAAACTCCGTGTCTGAGCTTGATAAAGTATACCTCTTATCCATTCTTCTATCAACAGGAGGTACAGAATTAGAGACTTTAAAATTTTTTGTGTCTGTTTCCCAAAAGATTTGTGCAAGGGAACAGAGCCTCCTGGACTCTGGGATGTCCATCACCTCTACAAAATCAGGTTCCTCTTGATCCTCTGTAGCTTCCTCCAAAGGGAGCTGAAGAGTTTCAGCCACTTTCCTCTAAAACATATAGTGGGGAAGGGACTCAGAGAGCCTAGGAGGGGAAACACCAGAAGGTCTGTCTGGGGAGATGTCCAGTTCAATGGGCACATCCAGACTTTCTGCTCCACCATAATCATCTTGTTCATAATCCCCCTCCTCCTCAAATTCCGGTTCATAAAAATCTTCAGGGGCATATTCCTGAACCGATGGAACTGACCGAACTGAGCCCCTAGCCAACGGAGCCAGATCGGGCGGAACCGGGCGAAGCGATTCAACAATCCGAATTGCTCGGGCAATCTCATCAGCGGTCGGAACATGAACTTCTGGATCTGAACCGGCTGATTTGTCTTTCCTTTTCCTTTTTGTAGGAACTAAACCCTCAGGATCGGCTCTCCTCTTGCCGGAAGAAGTATCGCCCTGGTCAGAGGGCACTCCTTCTGGTTTGGTCGGAACCGAACCAGGCTGGCCATCTGGGTCAGCGGACTTCTCAGCCTCCTTTTCTCTAAGTCTATCTAATCTCTTTTCCAGGGTAGACTTACGAAAATCTTTACAAATTTGGCAGTCTGTATTGAGGTGTTCAAACCCCAGATAATCAACACAGGTGGTGTGGGGATCGGCCTTAGCAAAGACTTCCCCACACTCACTGCAGTGTTGAAACCCAGTGGGCCCAGTGGGTTTCTCAGACATGGCCAACCTACCCAAACTTACCCTTTTTTCGGCAACCGCCAGGCAAGACTCCCTTATCGGTTCCTAACCGTGTCACAGGTACTGGGAAAAAAACGTTTAAAACATGTTTTTTTTTTTTTTTAGAACCGATAAGGTCCGGTAACCACACACTAAAGCAAAGTACAAGGATTCAGTATATAGGATCAGTTCAGCCGAACCAAATCGAACAAACTTACAATTTTCACAAGTAATGAAAAATAACTATCTAGTACTCACGGTGCCATAGACAGAGCCTGAACCAACAATGCGGAACAAATTCGGAATAATTTCGGCTTAAAACCGACACTTTGACTTTTGAACTGAGCTGAAGGAGAAATCTCTGGAGCGACTGTTCAGTGAGGCGGAGTAAAGAATCTGATGGTTGGATCTCAAAGGGCTGCAGACAGAGACCTCAACTGATCTCGAGCTCAGCGTTCTATGCACTGCATAGAAAATTAACTCTATACTCTCTGGGGCAGTTGAAAGGCTAGAGCTAACTGCAGATTGTCAGAATACAGCAAGACTTCATGTTGTTTGAAACACAGGATTGAGACAGTTAAATCCTATGTCTACTTGGGTCTTTTATTTTCAAGCACAGGGAGTTGGGAAGTACATACAAAATCTCAAGTTGTTAAGCTTAAATAAATGGCGGGCGCTATCCTAAGATTTAATAGAACATCTGGAGGCTCTTCTACCCTTCCACTCTTAAAAGCTACTCAAGCCAAGTACATTCCCTAGACCCTGTATTTGATCGAAGTCTGGGGCTACAGGAAGTTTAAAAAAAAAAAAAAAAGAAAACTCCTTTAAATAATATTCTTAGATCAGCATCGAGTTTGGGGAGTTCTGTACCTGTCCCTCTAGTAAGAGCTGAAGTAGGTTTTCCTGGACTGAAAGCTTTTGCTTTGTCTAGATTTGTAGGATACTAGATAACTGTTACTAAATGGATCCTGAAAGGTAACCTAGGGAATGTCTTAGATAAAAGGAAAGATGGAAAGACCTTGGCTGTAAACAATCATGATGGCATACGAAGCTGATAGAAGCTTTAGAAACAAATAGCCTACAAGTTTTGAAAATGTAACAGGCGAAGGGGATTAGAATTGGTTTGCGATAAAAAAAAAAAAATACTGTACCAGCAAAATCACAAATAATGAAAAAATGAAGGACTGCCAAAGTATTTCACATCTAAGGATTGCTCCCTGGATTGCCAGAAATATTTGTCACATTTTTAGATATAATTTGGAGGTTTTGACAGATCAGAAGCTCAGATTTATGGTATCGGAAACATTTCATCGCAAACACTTCATTGCAAACAACTTCAGTGCAAGAAACAATTTACCGCATGATATTATATCGCAAACCCACTGAAGCTTAATAGGGACATAGGAGGCATCGGGAAGATCACAGCTCACAGTACCTGTACCAGGTGGTGCACAGTTCAGCGAGGCAGATGGTGTGGTGCTGCACAGTAGGATAAAAAGCACTGGATGCAGCAGGCAGGGTCAGAAGCGGTGTTGGAGTCTGTGTGAGGGTCTTTGATGCATAGATAGCAATCCAAAGGTGACAGAAGGTGGTTAGAAAAAGAAGTGATAAAAATTCTTCCACTGTGCAGCTGTATGGACTGCATGAACATGCAAACTGGTTCCCTCTCAGCAGTGCAATGTAGATGTGCATCGGAGAAGGAAGAACTCAGCGTACACCCTCATTGGTCAGTTGGTTGCCAGGAGTGACAGCTATGCACTGATCCGAAGTGGAAACAGATTAAGCATATCATTCAGTTCAAGCAAGCCTTTAGCTGATCCCAGCCATTTACTGTATCTCAGGCATAGAAGACACTGCTTCTTGAACTCTCAAAGCAATGATATGATGCCTCCTTTACTAGTATGCATTAAATCCCTGTCTCTACTCACACGGAAACCAGAATGAACTGAGGCTAGGCACTGTGCATTACCCCCTTAATCATGTTCTAATTTGGCAAGCAATTAATCTTATTCATCCTGTAGCCTTGGATGTTACTATATTTACAGTACAGACTGCATTTAGGCAATTTTGAGTTTCAAACCCACTAACAGCAGGAATGACACTGAACTCCAGTTGCACTGTAGGTGGCGGCACAACAGAACAGCGAATTAATATACGCTGAACTGTCATGCGCTGTACAGTGTATGCACTCAAATGTATTGTGCTCTAATTACCACGCGGTAATCAACCGTGACGAAAAGTTTTGCGATGAAAAGACATGGAACCCAGATTTATCTATGTTAGATATGGATTTGAACGCTTTAAAAGTATTGTCTTAAGAACAAGATACAGCAAGCAATCCAATGAGGCATCTAGCTTCTGTAATTGTGCTAGAAAAGAAACAGATGATCTTTTTCATGTGGTTTTTAATTGCACCTGGTATAATAAACCAAGGGAGTATTGGTTAGTCCCTGTATGGTTACGAATTGGTACTCCGGAGAAAAATGTACTTTTAAACATAATGATGACAGCCCAGGATAATTATTTGATAAACCAGGCTGCATGATATTTTAGAGCCATCTCTATTATTCAGAATAAATACAAATAATCTCCAGTTTCCAAATGAACTTTATACATGTTTTAATCTATTATATTTATAATCTGAGTATGTGTAATTTTTAGAAGTGCTGTACAAATGTATGCTATATTTCTGTCCGGTATATGCAAACTTATTACTCTAATTGTGTACTGATTCTTATTGTAATGATCTTTGATCGAACAAATAAAATCTTTTGACTTGACTAGAAACTAAAGATCCGGGGTTAGAACACAGACCTGAGATCAGCACAAAGCATCATTTGAAATACATTCTACATTACAGGGCAGCACATATCAACAGGAGATGATGCACAATTATGATATGGCAGTTCTAATTCACATAAGTAGAAGTAATAGAGAATTCAGTTTGTTTCATATATGTTCTGTCACTTGACTCCTCTTTTCAAAATTACTAAATTAATGTGCATGAACACAGCATCTATTCACCTACTCCGGCCTTTTGTCTGCATCCAGTCATAATCCTCTGCATGGGACATCATAATCATTTTTTACAAGCAGCAGACTGCCAGTTTGCAAGTGATGGAGATTATGGTTACAGATGCAGACAATTCACAACCCATGTGTTAATCCTGGTAATGAAATGAAGCGGAAGAGACAAAGATTCAGTTTTCATGCAGATATTCTTAGTGATTGACAAGAGATCTCGCTAAGAAATAGGCAACAATCTTGTTTTCATGCAAATACTCCTAATAACTAGGCAAATGGTGTGGTTCTTTACATAAAACTACGGGTAGCCTCCAAAGACTCCAGGGAGGGGAAGGAATACATCTAAAATAGAGAGAGGTCTGTTGGGATTCTGGGAAGGACTGCTGAGCTGGAGGAGGAGAGCATCTGAACTAAATAGGAGCTTGTTTTAGTCCTGGGAGTCAATACTAAGCAATGGTGTCCTGTGGATAACTGTGATTGGAGAAGGGAGGATAATACTAAAAACATAGTCTGTTGGGTTTTGGGAAGGGAATGCTGAGCAGTTGAGGTGGAGAGATAAATGTTAGCTAAGGAGAAACGGTTTAACCAGGAAAGGCACACTAAGCTGGAGCTTGTTTCCAGGTGCGACCTGGGAGCACAAGGACGTTAAGTGACTTGCTCAGGATCGCACAGTATGCAAGTGTGAGCTGATAGAATTCAAACCCAGGTCTCCAGGTTTGCAGCTCAGTGCCCTTAACCACTATGCTATACTGTCTTCCTAAAGAGAGGGGGGCTATTGAGCTCAGGAGGTGGAGGGATAAATTTGTTAACTGAAACCAGGGTTCTTCTGGCATGCTGGGCTGGGAGGTATGAATGTAACCTGAAAACAATCTACAGGGGTTCTGGGGGGAATTTTGAGTTGTGAGGGGTATGTAAATGTGTTTTAAACAGATGACATGTTTTAAACATGAACATTACTCATAAGTGTTTTGAACATGCTAACCAATTTAAAACAAATCACCAATATCTATGTACCTCTGGAGAATATCTGTTGAGCAAATAAATGCAAAGAGCATAAAGCTGTAAACCACTGACAATCTGAGACTCTTTCCAACAGTGTAGTGTGAACTTCCAACAGATATGTTTGCAAATATACTGTTCTCCAGGGTTGCATAGGTAATGCTGATGTGTTTTCAATATGCTGTGCATTTAAAACACTTCTACAGCAATGTCAATATGCTTAAAATGTGCTGAAACACATCATTGTTACTGCTACACAGTTTTAAACCCACTAACATAATAACTGTTTAGACTTTTTAAAAGCTTTGAAAGATAACATAAAAAGGAAAGAATTACTGAGCATATATGAAGCATAAGATCAATTTAATTTAAATGCTGTTTTTCACTGTTGTTCAGTGTTCACGTCAAATTCCACACACTTCACCTTGGCACTGTTTTAGCTATCAGTTGCCAAATCCCACATTACCATACAAGTCTGCATTTAGAAGACAAATCACTTACAAAGTAACATAGTAATTTAAGGTCAGAAGGGACTCTTAAGTCCATCATGTCTGCTACCTGCCCGCTTCAATACAAACGTTTATTTTAAATGGCCAAATAACTAATTCATGTTGTCAAGCAGAACAATTTAATTATATGATTTGGCTGAGAGTGTTGTCATTTAAAGAGCTAGGGTTGGTTATCACTTCTTATATCTAAAGTACTTTTTCTTTTCTGTTTGCTACTTATGAGATTTTCCACCTGGCAGTACTGGGCTGATGTGTGGGGCAGCACACTGTTTGGAGGCTTAAAAAAGTCAGTTCTGTTCCTCCCACTACATAGAAACACAGAAGGAGACCGCTAGATCCATGTAGTCTGCCCATTTGTTTTAGACCTATTTTGACACACTAGTTGCCCTTTGTAGTCAGGGCTCCCTTGTGTCTATCTCATGCATTCTTGAATCCCCCCCCCCAAAAAAAAAACAATGCTTACCCCCACAACCTCTTGGGGCAGGCTGCTCCAGGTGTCCACCACTCTTTCTGTGAAGAAAAACTTCCTGGTGTTGGTAGAGAACCTCCCTCCCTCCTTGCAGCCTGAGGTCATGTCCTCTGGTCCTGAAGCCCTTCTTGAAATGAAAGTTCCTGTACCTTGTTAATGCCTTTGATGTACCTGAATGTTTCAATCATGTCCTCTCTCTCTCTTTTCTTCAGGGAGTACATATTCAGTTCCCCAAGTCTTTCCTCGTAGGACATATACTGCAGACCCTGAATCATTTTTGTCACCTTTCTCTGTACTGTTTCTACCTGGTCAATGTCCTTCCTGAGGTGAGGCCTCCAGAACTGGACTCAGTATTCCAGGTGAGGCCTGACCAGCAATCTATACAGTGGTAGTACCACCTTTCTCCTCCTGCTCGTGTTTCCCCTCCTAATGCAGCCCAGCATTCTGTTGGCTTTCAATGTTGCCTTCTCATACTGCTTACTAACCTTTAAGTCACCAGAGATTATGATTCCCAGATCTTGCTCCTGATTTGAGGCCGCCAATCTTTTGCCTCCTAGGTAATACTCCTTTCCTGGATTTTTCTTTCCTATGTACATGACCTTGCACTTTTTGGCATTAAATCTCAGCTGCCACACTCCAGACCATTCTTCTAGTTTGAGGTCATCATCAGAAATATGACCAAACACACTGAGGCACCACAACCTTGCTGTCTGAACAGTGACAAACACCTTATCAAACAAACTTCGGGAAATTGTGACATCAATGGTAAACAAGAGGAGCCTATCCCTGCTGCTTCATGTGAACGAGAATAATCTGGCAGTGAGAAATTGTTCTCATTGGTTAGTAGTGATGTCACAGTCAGGATGGTCTCAGTGTTGACGTACTAGGAGGAACAGAATTGAGTGTTTTATCCTCCACACAGTGTGCTGCTCCACACATCAGCCCAGTTTTGTCAGGTGAAAAATTTTCTAATTAGCAAACAGAAAAAAAATTCTTCGGATATAAGAAGTGATAGCTGACTGCATCTGAAAGTTACTATTAATTCCAGGCAGTACACATTTAAGTGGTAACTAGTCAAAATGCTAACAATGTTAAATTCCATTTAGAACACTGCCTTAAAGACTAGGGAAGGCATGTTAATTTTTATTGCCCTAGGTTTTGTCATTTCTGAGATATCTGTGAGACTCAAAACAAGGGATTGCCTTGAAATCCCATGCATTCCTGTCTCAGAACCACAGGAGCCCTAAACTGGTGTTCCGGCATCATGACTGTTTTATCTCAGACAATGGCAGGGTAAAAGCATGTTTTCCATCCAATATTTTATTTCAAGTAAAATCAGCATTTGTTATGTTGACGGTACATTTTTTGTGACTGCTTTCGTTACTCAAAAGCAGTTAAGAGCAGTTAGAATTGTGCTTACTCTTCATAATACAACCTGGGAGAGAGTGAGTTAACAATAAAACAGACTTCTTTCCTGCCTCTGCCTCTAACAATCAGTTACTGTAAGTTAGCAAGTGCATGGTTCCTAGCGACAAATGGGCAGGCAGGGAAGGATGGCCTGGGGAAGGGGAGAAGGCCTGTCCACTGAACAGGGAAATAAACTGAACAGGATAGCACAGACAACTAGAGGAGTTTAGGCAATTTTCTCTCTAGCTAGGCTCAAAACGTTATTTTAAGACATAGTTTTGCTGAAGTATTTGAGTGGAGGGCTTAAACCAGTGAAACAGTCAAGCCCAGAGTGCAGTGCCAACTACTGCATACACAGTCCTTTAACAGTTTACAGGTCTGGCCATTTATTCCAAGTCCTGAGTCTCCAGTCTTAGATAACTAGCCCTTTTGTTCGTCATGGTATAAAAATTTCATAATATGAGGCTGCAGGGGTCTAGAATCTTTCATATAATTAAAGGAAAATCCATCACAAAACCTTTGCAAAACTAGCAGTGTTTTCTTCTACATTTACAATTATATAAGTAAAATTTCCCATATACTTACCAACAATGACAAACAGATTTTTTGGAATGGGGGTAAATTAAATTGAAGATCTTGTCACATCCACAAATATATTTTGATCACTGATGCGACAAGCATTAAATTTTGTAAAATTAACTTTATGTTCGATCATCAATTTGAGATTTCTGACCAGTAAGGAAACTCCAAATAAAATGACTGTTGAGAGTTCTGGTTAAACATGCCTAAGCGCTGAATGTTTTCTTAACAAAACAGGAAAAAGTATATTCTTGGGTGCAACGTGGCAATTACTGCCACCAGGGAGAGCACAAGCGCCATAAAGGAAGAGGCAAATCAGAATGTCAGCGATTTCAGCAGACGCACTGTCCCTTTTTACGATCTCCCTGTTAATTGTAAGCTCCGCGCTGTGCCCTAGAAATCGACGAAGCACTATAGTGGGGTGGCCTGTATATGGGAAATGTCTACAATATGTAACTAACCTCCTTACAGAGCCCCAGTAAAGCCAGCTATGTAAAACAGATTGAAAATCGAATATCCTGGAATATAAAAAGCACTTCGGATTAGTGTGAGGCAAATTATTGCGAAGGTAGTAGTATGATTCAGAGATCCCAACCAACAGCCAATAGGTCCACATCACTGTAGTATAACTTGGCTCCTTTCCCATGATGTGGTTAATAACACCCACCCTTTACTGTTTCCATCGACAGCATGACTAGCTACCAATGGTCTAATTCCTATATTAGTTGCTTTACCTAACATCAACCTTTTTACTCTTACAACCACATAACATTAATGATAAATTAGTGGAAGATTATTTTAATGCTCTATTTTAGGACAAAGTCCATTTCTGCTTTAAAACAAAACATTTTAACAATGTACCAATTATCGAAGATAACTGGTAAATAGCTATTGTGCCAAAACACTGCATGCTTCAAGACTAATCACCTAACAATCTATCCAGTGGGTTTGTGAGCCCAGTCCTTGATATTTGTGTTCTGTCATCTCATCATCAGTGAATCCAGCTCACTGACTGGTGGCTCACAGAGCTGTAAATCACGATTTCACTAAACTTGAATAATTTTTTTTTTTTTTTTTTGCAAATTTCTTCTAAACGCAGTTTTAAAAAAATCCTGAGATCTAGTGTCTTCTGTAAGATTTCATAGGTGTTCTGAAAACACCTGGAATAATATTTGCATCTTTAAAATCACTGAGAATGTTTTTTCAACGTATTTTTTTCTCAACATTACCCCCTCCCACCAAAAAGAACCAATGAATATCATGGTTTTTACAATACAGTATGGAATTAATCCCCCAAGGAAGAGATCCTGCCATCTCTGCCACGTCAAAACAGCTCAGCCTTCCCTAAGACTAGCAGCCTGGATCTGGGACTGACACAGATTCACTTACTATCGATATTTCTGAATGTTCTCCCAGTTAATCCCAGGTGATCGGGCCCGAAGGCTTTTTGCATACAAGTTATTCTTCCTATAACAAACATGGTACCCACCCTCCTCTGGGCCATGGGGCCCCTGACCATCCCCCACCAGTGGGACTGCGATATGCATTCCTGTTTCAAAGTCTATGCCAATTTTCTCAGCCTGCCTGCGGGCCTGTCGGAGAACAGCACTGCCTTGCTCCCGTAATCGAATTGCAGCCCGGTAGAATATTGTGTCTTTGGCGTTGTATTTCAGACAGTTACTGACAATCAAGTTGAAATCCTCCTCAAAGTCATCAAAGTTCTGGTAGCGGTAAGCCTCTAAGTTCTCTTTCATGGTCTGAAAGTCCATTGGCTTCTTGATGTGCTCTAGGTAGTCTGACACCTGGAAAGAAAGAACAAGGAGTTATGGAGAGAAATACAGAGCCCGTGCTGAGATTTACCAAGTCTATTAATGCAGCCACAACAAAATCTACATTTGAAACATGACTAGTGGTGCAAAAGAAAACTCTGCTGGACAAAATCCAGTACTACATATACTGCCCATGTCCTCTGGAACTAAACAGAAACTAACCAGGCTCAGTTCCCTGAATGCCAGACTCTCAATGGTATTTCCCTTAAAGAAGTCACTTCAAGTACCTTGGAGCATGGTTGGATAAAAAACAGACTTCTCCTCCCACAGATGCTGTTCACAAAAATATCCACTGCAAGCTTGAACTACAAATCTTGCCTCCCACTGCTGTCCCACCGTGACACTGTCCTCAACATCCTACCAGTGTTATACTATAACGATGCTGTCTACAGCACTGTCGCCAAGGTCTCCCTAGACAGACAGGACCCTCTCTTGCACACCTTTTGCTGCTTCACCACTAACTCCCTGCGCTTCGCTCTCATTATATATATAACTGCAATCTCTGCCTGAAACACCCTTTCTTCTACTTCAGATTTTGATACTTTTCTCACAATACCTTCATCCTCTCATTTCTAGCACTCCTCACTCCCACCTTAGCTCTTCAGTGTCTTCTCCCTTCAATCCTGTCTTCCTACTCTCCATCCCTCTGGTGTTCGCTTCTTCTCAACCCCTGCAGCAAAACCTCTGTAAACAAATCTTTCTGTTTCACCAGCCTCTGGAACAGCCTTCTCTCTCAACCATATACCCTCTCATACCTCTCCTTTAAAAGGCTCCACAGAGCACATTTTGTACCTTCCTGAACCTGGTATTGGCCCATTCTTTCCTCAGCTTGTTCTCCTTGTGCTACTACAGTATACTGCCTTAGTGCAGTTTTTTGCTCAGTTTGTCTTAGTCACCCTATTTTAAATTCTTCACTTTATCCATTGCTCAGTTTCTTAGCCACTATACACTGTATATTTACACAAAATGTGCCTTGATTCTGTATTACTATACCATACTTCTTTACAGGTTTATCCTAGCCAACTTACAGTATTTCTGCACAAAATATCTTTTTTCAAATGTATTTTAGAACTGCATTTTTTTTGCTTTATTTTTTTAAGCTCTCCGTGCTCCCCCCAACCGAATGGCCACTCCTTCAGGCCCTGCCTAGGGACCCTCTTTGGCCGAAAAAGCCATCCCTCTCGGCCATCCTTACCATTTTCCCCCCTTCTGTGCTCTGGCTGCTTGACGATCCCTTTGGAGGCCACCCCTCCTGGGGACCAAGGGAGGGGAGATTTTTTTGAGAGTCTGCTGCACCTGGCACATGGCAGGGGATCAGCTTTAGAGGCGCTCAGCCAGGCTACATGGTGTGAGGGGACCCAGCGACCATAATCCAGTCAGCCAAGTCGGTACTTTCTGTTTTCTCCTTCAACCTGCTCACCTCCCCTACTGCGCCCACATGCAGGTGGCAGCCTTAGGAGACGCACCTGTGGCACATGGTCACCCACGCCGCAAAGTGTGCTTGTCATTACAGGCCACCAGGAGCCACTTGTAAAGTAGTGCAGGTTCGCTCCCTCCCCACCAGAGAAGAGAGCATCCAACAGACGCTCCTAACCCTCCCTGCTGGTTTCTGTTCCTGTAGTCCCAGGTATGAACCCGAGTCGCCAGCGTGCCGAGCAATCCCCTAACAAACAGAATTTTTTAAATCATTCCTAGTCTGTTTTGAACTTTCTAATATTTCTTTTGCAGTTTTGTTACCAGTGTATACTTTCTTGCACATTCTGCTTCATGCTTCTTTATTGCTGAACTGTGTACTGTGCCAGCCACTGAATATGGTACAGTCCACAGATGGTTTATCTACATATAATTACTGGTTAGGATGTTGCCGCCACTTTCCAATGCTGTAATAACCAACTTTCATCATAATACACTGCCAATTATTATGGCATAGCTGCTATTCAAACACATTCTTTAAAAAAGCACTCTTTCTTTTAATGTTCCCAAGCCACATGAACTGCCGTTTTCTTCCTTGTATACTACAAAAGCACGCTAGAGTTTACAAATAAAAAGCATGCATGTTTATGTGTTCGAAGTTCAATAAAAATGATTAACCACACACAAAAAAAGCTGCAAACATACAGCTGCCATAAACTTTCTCAACAGCCACATGAGAAAGACGCTTTGTCATTAAGTGAACTTAATTTTCCTTTTGCTGCCTGTTTCTACCTAGTCGCCTGCGTCAGTCGTGCTTTTTTCGCCAACCATCACAAAACTAGCAATTACATAAAATACACAATGGGGTGCTGACATCTGCATTTTTTTCACACCCTCAGAGTGTGATATTATCAAAAACCACACATCCTTTGCACTCGTTTATGCTGCATCACATACCTCGGGTGTGTAAAAAAAACAAACAACATATATACAGATGTAGTGAAATAGTGAATAAACAGAAAGAGTGCAGTACTGACAATGCTATTTGGGGAACAGTCAGGGAAACAGTCATATAGAGGTAAGTATCAAATGTCCCGGGGACCTACACACCTTTAAAAAGTAGACTGATAACATGGAATACAGCACCACATGGCATTACAGACAGCACCATATGTGATGGGACATCATGTGGGAGACAACAATATGGGGACGGGACAGTACATGAGACAGCAACATTTAGGGTCAAACACCATGTGAGACAAAGCACTATACTGGGTGCAACATCACATGACATATGGAAAGCGACATATGCCACAGCACCATATAGGGTGGAACATCACATGAGACGCCACCATATTGCGTGTGACACAGCACCATAAAGGCAGGGACTGCATGTATACACAGCCCAGCAGGGGGCGGGACATTATATACAACACAGCACCGTATAGGGAGAGACACCATGTGCCATACAGCATCAGTAGGAAAACAGCATAGCTCAAAGGGTTACAGCACCAAGCTGTGAAAGTAATGACTCAGTACACCTGTGTTGGAGCAGGGCTTGACAAATTTTAAAATTATGTACTTTTCCACGGACAAGTGGCTTGTCAAAAAGTAGTAGTCCCGGTGCTTGAGTTGGTAGTCCAAGTATAAAATGGCATATTTTTAGTAGAAAGTATAAAAATACAGAAAACCTAAATGGATTTATTGTGAAAAATAAAGTAGTTTGCTATGGCTTATTTCCCTGCATTTTGTTTTAACTTCTGTGCAATTGTGAAAATACTGAAATAGTGTACTCAATAAACTTTTATCTTTGTGTGTTGTGTAATTTTTTACCTTAAGCTGCTGTGCTTGTGCCTCAACACTTCAAGAGGACCTGGGCAGGACAGAGTAGGTGGGAGCAGGAGCCAACTACTGGTACTCCGACAGAGTCTGCAGTTGTTCACTTCTCCAGGTTCCCACTCTCTCTCTCAGGGCAGGTTAGGCCTCTCTCACAGCCACACACACATGCCTCCACTAAAAAAAAGTGTTTTTTTCTGTAGCTGTGTAGCACATAGAGAAACAGACTTTGACGGCAGATAAGGACTGCTTGGCCCACCTAGTCTGCCCATGTCCCTACCTACAGGATAAGCTGCAGATCCTAGTTAACCAACAGCCTATTTCTTCCTACCCCCACAAAAATTGCCTTATGTCTCTCCCATGCATTCTTGAATTCTCCCACAGTTTTAGACCCCACAGCCTCCTCAGGAAGGCTGTTCCATGTGTGCACCACCCTCTCTGTGAAAAAATACTTCCTCACATCCCCCCACCCCATTATCTTCAAATTGTGTCCCCTTGTTCTTGCACATCTCTTTTTCTGAAAGATGCTACCCTCTCAGGCTTTGTTGATTCCACTGAGGTACTTAAAAGTTTCTATCACGTCCCCCCTCTCCCTCCTTTCCTCAAAGGTATACATTTTTTTTTGGAAATATCTTCTTTATTTTCTTTTCATAACTTATACACATACATGTCATCCAGATCAGCAAGGGTAACTTCATATGGATATACATTAATTATTACAGTGTAGGCAACTCATCTCGAATTAAAAGCAGGTATAAAATCTAAGGATTAAAAGTCCAGGTTAATCTCAGTTCCAGTGGGAGGCAGTCGTAAGCAGTCCATCCTGGCTTACTGATCAACAGAAAAATTATTGGGTTTCCAAAACCTTTAGCAACTTTAGATTCTTCTTAAAATAGACAATCAGTCAGTGTTTCCTCTTAGTTACATTTCTGGGATCCCTTTCCTGCCTGTTTCAAACTCACGCCCTGGGGGTCCATCCCCCAATCACGTGCCTCAAGAGCTCCACTGGAGTACCCCTCCCAGCGGCAGACCAGGGGCCCCCAGGGTCGTCAGTCTCTCATCTCCCCCCCCCACCGGGGAGAGCAAGAGAGAAACCCACACCGGACTCCTCCTCCCCCCTCATGGCACAAAGGTAGGGTCCCTTAACATATAGTATATCTGCCACCGAGTCCACCTGGTGGTAAACTTTTCTTCTTGGTTATTTAGGCCATGTGTTATTTTCTCCATAGTGTATATTTGTCTAGTAATGTCCCACCATTCTTGTATTGTGGGTATCTTAGGTGTCAGCCACTGCTTTGTAATGGATTTCTTTGCCGCTGCTAGTAGAATAAGAAGTAAGTGGGAAGTATTTGGGCCTTGCAGGCCTCGAGGCAGCACTGAGAACAGAAACACCTCCACTGTCATTTGAAAGTGGGGGTCAAATATCTCACGGAAGTGGGTTTGCAGGAGCGTTAGGTAAGGCCTCAGAAGTGGGCACTCCCATATTATGTGGGTATGGTTTGCCCTCTTATTGCCACAAAGGCGCCAGCAAGCTGCCTGAAGCTCTGGTTTATAGTGACTGGTAATGGTCGGGGTTCTAAAGTACCGGATTAGGCATTTCCAGGTGTATTCTCTCTGGCTGAGCATTTCCAAGCTCGTTGCCACTCCTCAGGTCTTACTGGGTAGCCAGATTCTTGGCTCCATTGTAGGCGAATGTTGTCCGTACATGAAAGATTTTGTTCTCTTAAGGCTCGACAATACAATGTTATTAGGTGGTCTTGCTTTAGCGTTTTATTAAGGACAATCTGGGTCTGCAACAGTGGTGGCCACCGCTCTCGGTCCCAGACCATGGGAGGTAGGCAACTTACATAGTGTCTGATCTGCAAATACCTATAAAAGTCCCTATTTGGTAGGTTGTACTTCCCCTGAATTTCCGCATAGGACCACATTATGTCTTGTGTCATTATTTGTCCCAAATATCTCAGTCCATTCCTGTCCCATTGCCTGAAACCGCTGTCTAGATTATTTGGGAGAAAGTTACTCAGGCTCGAAATTGGGCAAATTAGTGGCAGAAAAGAAGCCAACTGGTGATTCCGTTTTATGCTCCGCCATTCTCTCACGGAGACCCTCAGCCAAGGATTTGCAAGCTCATATAGGGAACCATATTCATTGTGCTGGTACAGGTTCTTATAATAAGTGCGATCATCTAACAGGCCTCGTTCAATGTCCAGCCAGTGTGGGTTATTTGTTTTGGTTTGTCTAGCCATCAAACTTGTCATAGTTACCGCTTGCTGATAGAGTTTCAGGTCTGGGAGACCCATACCCCCTTCATCCCGGGTCAGAGTGAGAATTTTTAGGCGTAGCCAGGGCCTCTTATTGGCCCAAATAAAATTGGTAATGTGGCGATTTATTTCCTTAAATGTTGTTAGGGGAAGGTGAATAGGTATATTTTGGAATAAGTATAATGCTCTCGGTAGGACCGCCATTCTTATTAGGTCAATCCTCCGTGTCAGCCCCTAAAGGAGAACCGACCAGGTGGCTAAATCCGCTTTGAGTTGTACTATAAAGGGAGCATAGTTATATTTATAAAATTCCTGGGAAGGATTTAGGAATATGTATTCCCAGGTACCTTAGCTTCCCCAGATCCCATCTTCCCAGGATGTCTCTCCGGACATTTTGCATTGGGGAATAATGAAAGGCGAGCATCTCTGTTTTCGTTAGGTTTAGCTTGTACCCCGACACCAGACCAAAGGAGTCTAGTATTCACTTAATCGTAGGGAGCGATTGTTCTGGATTCTGCAGATACAGGAGAAAGTCATCCGCGTATAGGGCTATCCGGTGCTCCCCACGCCAATCCTACCCTTCCACTCCGGCGCCTCCCTAATCTTTTGGGCCAGTGGTTCTATGAAGGCTGCGAACAAAAGAGGGGAGAGGGGGCAACCCTGCCTCGTCCCTCTGTGCAGGGGAAAATATGATGAGTAGTGTCCATTCACCTTAACACTCGCCTGTGGGGAGGCACAAATATTTTGGAGGACCGTTATTAAAGAGGAGGAGAAGCCAAACTTATGCAGGGTTGCATAACGAAATGACCAGGCCACCCTGTCAAACACCTTTTCAGCATCCAGGCTTACAAGTACAGATGGAATCCCTCTGGTTTGCATCCGATGCACAACATGTAGGGTTCGTCTAATATTGTCCGTGGTGCTGCGGGACCGGACAAATCCAGTTTGGTCCTTGCGGATTAACAGAGAGAGCACCTGATCCACACGATGGACCAGCACTGCCATAAATAGCTTACAGACTTGGTTGAGTACCGATATGGGCCTGTAAGAGGCACATAATTGTGGGTTTTTACCTGGCTTAGGGATTACTGATATTGTGGCATAGGACCATGACCGGGGGTGTCTCCCTCCAGTACTGCGTTAAATACAGAAAGCAGGTTGGGGCGAATCCGAGCCTCTATCACTTTGTAGAATTCCGCCCCATATCCGTCCAGCCCAGGTGACTTCTGTGCCTTGGCTTTCGCGATGGCCATTAATAGTTCTCCCTCCGTTATCGGGGAGGTTAGGGCTTGGTTCTGGTCCTCCGTCAGCCTCGGGAGGGTGATAGATTGCAGAAATTCTGCTACTTGCTGCAGGGAAGCGGCATATTCTGGGGTGTACAGGGATTTGTAGTACACAGCAAAGGCTTCTGCTATTTCATGCGTTTTAGTGAGACCTCGACCTTCAGTGGGATGACATACCGACATAACTGCGGCCGCGTTTTTTTGCTTCCTAATTTGGTATGCCAGTAATTGGGAAGCCCTTGGTCTCACCTCATAGTATTTCTGCCGTAGGAAGGTTAGGGCTATCTCGGTTTGCTGTTGGATTAATTGGTCTAGCTCAAACTTAGTTTGTTGTAGCTGGGGGAGCACCGTTGTGTCCCCCTGTTTGTGTGCCATTTGTAAGAAATGAAGTGTATCCTCCAGCTTAAGTTTTTGCAATTTGTGCTGTCTTTCCCTTTCGGAAGTGTATTTTATTATATGTCCCCTCAGTACAGCTTTTATCGTGTCCCAATACATGGCAGGTGTGGTGTCCTCAGCCGGGTTGTCAGTTTTTATCTCTTGTATTTTCTCTAGTAGGAACTCACGAAACCTCTTACAGCGTAGGTAATATGGATCAAGCCTCCAGCGTGTCCGCTTGGGCTGCATCTCGAAGTCCCAAGCGGAGATCTGGGGGGCATGGTCCGAAAGTGAGATGTCCCCTATTTGTATATCGGGTATCGACCCCAAGTTTTCTACCTGTGTGTATATCTGGTCGATACGTGAGTAAGTTTGGTGCACCGCAGAGTAATATGTATAATTTCTAGAGTGGGGATGGAGCTTCCTCCAAGCATCACACCATCCCGCTTCGTTTATAAATTTCTTAAAGTATCTTTGGGTGGTCATCTGTTGGGGTGGTTTTGCGTTAGTGGAATCTAGGTTGGGGTCCATGATAAAGTTAAGGTCTCCCGCCATCATAAGGATTCCCTTTGTTTTTTGGACTATTTTATCCGGTAATGGTTTAAGATGGGACACCTGGGTACCCGGAGGGAAATATACATTAACCAGGGTTACTGGCTTATCATTTAGTGTACCCTGCACCAATACCATACGGCCCTCCCGGTCAGCCCAGGTAAATTCGTGTTTAAATGGGGTATTAGGGGAGATAATTATTGCTACTCCTCTACGTCTCCCCACCCCTGCGGAGGAGCAAAACACCTGCCCTCTGCTCAATGTGGCAAGCTTCGCATGTTCAGTCGCACTCATATGCATCTCCTGCAGGTATGTCAGATCCACTTTGGCTCGCCTGATAAAGGCTAAGGTTCTGGACCGCTTTATAGGTGATGCCAGGCCATTAATGTTTAGGGAGAGTAATTTCACCTTTGCTGTATCCATTGTGTTGGATGTATCCTTCTCCTTTGCATAATCCTCCCACCCTTCCTTAGGGCCCCTGGTCTACCGCCCCTGGAGTATACCCCCACCTCACATTTTTGCTTAAATCTGGTGACTATAACATCAACACTTTCAGTACACAACAGTACATAACCATAACACATGATAAAACACTCAACAATACTTTTAAACATTACATTTTTCATAACTTACTAACTGGTACTTCCAAGAGTCAGAAAATCCTGACCCCGTGGTAAGAAATCTTACCAATTGCCCAGTATCTCTGGGCTTTAGCATTATGTGCTATTCGGGAATGGGTCAAGAGGTTAGGTGACGGACCTAAGCCGTACCCGTGATCTCCTGCGATCCCCATTTCAACCTATGGGGAGAAGTATTATCTAAGGGTATTTACTCACCTCAGGTTCCATTGCGTGCCATGGGCAGGGTCCGGGGAGAGGGAAGGGGCGAGCAAGGGGGACGTCGGGAAAGCCGTGGGGATGCCCCCCTATTTCATGGAGGGTGTTACGCCTCCATTCCAATTTCTTATCCCCTCCCCAACTGCCCCGGGGAAAAACTGGTAGGGCTCCTCTCCATACCCGGCTTCATCTGGCTATGTCCCCCACTGTCTGGTTAGTTCCATAGGAGGGTGGAAATGTTCCATCTCCTATTTCGCTGACTGGCATTAGGCACAGACCTACTGTTATCTGGTAATGTGGACTCATTCAGATTTTACTTTGCGCCTGTCACTTGGCCA
Source organism: Neoceratodus forsteri (assembly GCA_016271365.2). Taxonomy (NCBI): domain Eukaryota; kingdom Metazoa; phylum Chordata; order Ceratodontiformes; family Ceratodontidae; genus Neoceratodus; species Neoceratodus forsteri. Next base: position 1,008,418,751 of record CM028129.1, on the reverse strand, counting down.
TTTTCATGCCTTCCTTTTATATACACTCCCTCCAACTCTAATTTCCTAAGGGTCCCCTTCAGGTGTCCCGGACAGGGGCTCCCCAGCCCATCCCTCTGTCCCTCCCACAAACAGCCCACCATTTACCCTGCCGTGCTTTTCTTCTCTCTTTTCCCCCGTCCACCCCCACCTCACTTCCAACCCCCTCACCCCTTTTTATAGCATCCTCCAGCCGGCTTTCCCTTCTCAGTTTATTATACCTTAAAGTTCATAGACAAATGGAAAGGTAATTTGCTGATATCAAGGGCATTAGCTGTTAGTAGTTTCCTATCTGACCTTGTCCATCCGCTTCCCCCCCCACAGATCGACCTCCCCTCCCCATCAAGCCCCACTATCTTCCCATCCGACACCAGATTTCCCATCTTGTCCATTCCCAGAGTTCAGATTTTAAGGAGAAGTGGAGAAGGGAAAAAACCCTCACGCCCCACAGTCAGATGACTTTCCATGGCTTCGGATGGCAAACCTCCCTCCCCCCACCTCTCCCTTACCCTTCCAGTTAACCTCCCCGCATCCAAACCCTCCTTATCCATTCAGCCATCATTTCCATCCGGCAATCCCAACCATTCCTCTCCCCTCCCCTTATCTCTCCCCCATGGTCAGTAACTCTCATAGCTTCTACCTTCCACCTTCTTTCTGACCCCCATAGAAGATCAGATTAGCAAACCGCATTATTTCTTCACTGCCACTAATAGGCAAACCACCTTCAGTCTTTACAATTGGACATTTAATAATACTTGCAGCCCCTCATGTTTCCACTCCAGTCTCCGGGCTCTGTTGCTCCTCCACGTTTACTTGGGATTCCTTTAAGGCCCCGACTATCCTCCTTATGGCCTCCGCACCCTGCCTTCTTCTTGCATCTTTCTGGACATTGTTCCATATTTTCTGGGCAATTTTAGAGGCTATCAACAGTTCACGTCATACAATAGCTGGCGGAGTGTCCATATTCCTCCTTTTGAGCTCAGCAACCACCTCCTCCATTGATTCAAAAGCTCGCGCTCCTTCGGGGAACAAAACCATCATCTTGGCGGGATACGGTGTGCGGAACCTGATGCCTGCTGTTCTCAGGATCTTCATCACTGGGGCATACTGTACGCTCGCCTCTGTGCCATAATCTCGGGGGCATAATCGTTGTCTAAAAAGAGGCGTTGGACTTCATAAAAAACTCCCCTTCCTCCAGGCCATTTTCAGAACTGCTTCTTTGTCCTGAAACCTCAGGAATTTTATTATGATGGTGCGTGGTCGTGAGCCCGGGGGTGGCCTAGGGCCCAAAGTGAGGTGTGCCTGTTCCAGCTCCAATGTTATGCTTTCAGGTAGGGGAAGCAGCTCTTTTAAAAGTTTATGTATGAAGGAAAGCATGTCTGCCCCTTCAGACCCCTCCGGGATCCCAGACAGCCACACATTGTTCCTCCGGCTTTCTGCGGCTTCAGCCTGGGCTCTTAGCGTAGCGACCTCATCATGAAGCTGTGCAATGGCGCGTTCTGCATCTGACAGTCTACCCTCTGTCGTGGTCATGCGGGCCTCACTCTTTTCTTGGCGTTGTTCTAACTTCCCCAGATCTGTCCGTAGGGCTGTGGCAGTTGATTTCATTTCTTTACGAAAAATCCCTTATCTCCGCCAACATCTGTGCCATTTGCTTCTGCAGAATAATGTGAGAAGCCTGTGCGGGCCCTCTACTGCTCCGATGTGAGGAGGTCGAGGGCCTTGAATCCTCGCTCTCTGACCCCTCGTCCTGCGATTTTTCTCCGTTCTGGTGGGCAAGGATCGAATATTTGTTATCTCCCTTCTTTTTTGGCATTTTATATTCTCCCTCCTGGCTCTATTTATAACGGATGGCACTGGATATGATGCTTTAAGAGGGTTAATTGGGGATCACTTGAGGAGCCGCAGGTTTTAGGCTGCCATTCTCTCGATGACGTCACCGGAAGTCCCAAGGGTATACATATTGAGCTCCTTTAGTCTCTCCTCATATGGCTTCTCTTGCAGACCCTGCACCATTTTAGTTGCCCTCCTCTGGACTGCCTCTATCCTGCCTATGTTCTTGCGGAGATAGGGTCTCCAGAACTGGACGCAGTACTCCAGATGGGGTCTCACCAACTGTCTGTACAGAAGGATAACAACGTCCTGTTTTCTGCTGGTGATGCCTCTACCTACATCCCAATATCCCCCCAGCCCTCCCTACTGCCTTCTCACATTGCTTGCTAACCTTAACGTCATCTGATACGATTACCCCCAGGTCCCTTTCCATTTTTGTTGTTGTTACTACCTCCCCCTCATTGTGTAATCTTCCCCTGGGATTTTGTTTCCCAGGTGCATTATTTTGCACTTCTTTGCACTGAATCCAAGCTGCCATACTTCTGAACATTCCTTCAACAAAAAACATGTTTTCCCTTTAGTTTATTTCTAGTAAGTCCGCAGTTGTTCCCCAAGTTCCTCTACCCTCTCAGGGCAGGTTAGGTCTCAGCCACACACACACACACACCTCCAACAAAAGGCTGCTTATTTATTTTTCTGTAGCACAAAAAAACTGTTTTTTTCCCAGTTTTTAGTTTATTTCTAAGACGTCCTTAATTGTCCCAAGTTCCTGTCTGACCTCTACCTTTTTAGGACAGCACACAACACAGCCCACACAGAGTTAGTTGGCTCCTCCTAATGCTCCTATTTAATTTTCTTTAGAATCTTTTTTAATAGCTTTTTAATCAACTGAATTACTTTTTCTGATTTTCTCAGTGGTCAGATGGGTCACTGGTCAGGGAAGGCAGCAGGGTCCACTTTTCAGTAATGTCTCTAGTCTGTAATAGTTAGTAGTCTCTTTCTTGCTCCTTTGCAGCAGTAGTATTTTATATATAATATACTTGTCCAAAGCAAGCTGACCAGCCATTAGTTATTGTTAGGCAATGAAGGTTTTTGTTCAGTTCTGCTTCACAATTCTGTTAAGAAGTTGGAATTTAGTTTTTAGTTAGGCAGGACATTATTAGGAATCAGGATCATAAAAATAAAAAAAACCCAGTCAACCTGCTGCCTGCTTACACACAGACTAGTACACTCACTAAGTCATTGACTGTACAATGTACGTAGTTAGCAGTGCACTTGTACTGTCAGTCAGTTTTTTTCTCAAATATGTCTGATTGCCCACAGTGCTACTTTGGAAGTACACTGGTTTAGCTTTCTAGTTTTGAAAGATTCAAATATTCATCACTTGATGTACTGCAGCTGGAATCCTCCACTCTGCTGCCCCTGGTCTTCTGTAGATAGCTACCACGCGGTTCCTGCCCTTCCCCCTATCTTCACTCTCACCCTCCCGTCTGTCTCCCTCCTTCAAATTCAATTAAGTGCTGCAGCTGCAACCCTCCCCCCCAATCATACACAGGCAAGGACAAGGCAGCTGATAAACAAACTGCAGCAGCAGCAGTAGTTCAATGTAGTGGTTCTCCGGTCCTGCACGCAACACCAACAAGAGAGCTATGGCGCAACTGAAGAGATGTCCCTTCACTGTGAAAGCCAAACAGTGAATGAGGGACTGAGTGCGAGACATCTCTGTCCCATCCTATGCCTAGGAAATCACCACTATAGAAACACAGAATTTGACGGCAGATAAGGACCGCTTGGCCCACCTAGTCTGCCCATTTCCCTACCTAACGGATAAGCTGCAGATCCTAGTTAACCAACAGCCTACTTCTTCCTACCCCCCACTAGAATTGCCTTATGTCTGTGCCATGCATTCTTGAATTCCCCCACTGTTTTTGACTCTACGACCTCCTCAGGAAGGCTGTTCCATGTAGCCACAACCCTCTCTGTGAAGAAATATTTCCTCATATTACCTCTGAGTCGTTCCCCTCCATCTTCAAATTGTGCCCCCTTGTTTTTGCACATCTCTTTTTCTGAAAGATGCTACCCTCTTGGACTTTGTTGATTCCTTGAGGTATTTGACAGTTTCCATCATGTCCCCCCCTTTCCTCGAGGCTATACATCTTTAGTTCCTTTAGTCTTTCTTAATATGTCTTCTGATGCAGACCCTGCATCATTTTGGTTGCCCTCCTCTGGACAGCCTCCACCCTGTCTATGTCTTTACCGTGGTCAATGGGCTTCCCCCTACCTTGGAGCCTTGTTTCCTCATTGGCTCTGCAATTCTGCCACTAGAGGACTGCCTCCTCCTTTGATCCCTTACAGATGCCGCTCGGTGCCGTGAAGTAGGTGATCATGCTCTTTCTTACCTGCTTTACAACCGCGATCATGTGAGTGTCGCTCAGATGACCACTGGGACTCGGGACCACTTGAGAGATGGGACAGGGAAGCCGAATGAGCTGCCTGGAGTGAGGAGCAGCCTTCTAGTGGAGGGCTGTACTGCAGTCTGGTAAGGAAAAACAGTGCTAGCCCAGGGACAACTGGTACAGAGTAAGCTGCCAGCAAACTGCTTGTCCTTGACATTTTCCTGGTAACCCGGGACGTCGGGCTATGGGATTTGTCAAGCCCTGTGTTGCAAGCCACTTGCATACGATGCGTCCCTGAGCAAGTCACTTAACCTCCCTGTGCTCCATGAACACACCAGGAAATCGTCTCAATGTGTCTTTTCCAGCCAAAAATGTTCAAATAAAAATAAATCAACAATATTGGCACACAACACATTTGGGATGGCACATTGTGACACAGCACTATATGAGGCACATCACGTGAGACAGCACCGTATGGAGTGGGACACCACATGCGAACCAGCATCATACAGGGCACACCACTGTCAACACCACTTTTTTAACCAAGGGGAAAGTACATTCTGCACTACTACCAACACCACTTCCTGCAGCACCTGGTGTTCCCTGAATGTTTCCCATCCTACCACTGCCTAGGCTCAGCTTAGCCTATGAGATCTGATGGGATCTGTAAAGAACAGCACCATATGGGATGGGATATTACTTGGGACACAGCACCATATGTGGTGGTCAATTCTATACGGACAAGATGTTAAATACTACTTCCCCGGGACAACTTCTCAGTAAAAAAAGCACTCTGTATAGAGAGTGTGTGTGTGTGTGTGTGTGTGTGTGTGTGTGTGTGTGTGTGTGTGTAGTACTAGTAAAAACATTTATTTTTTTGCCAGGATAAAGCTGTTAGGGCCACCATGTTCCTATTTTTGAAGCTGTCCCATCCTGAGGTATAGTGCATTAGTTACGATGCCGAGTTTCAATATGAACAGGCAACATGCATTACACTGGTTACAGCAGTTTAATTAAAAGTATAAGCATACAATGTACATTAATCAAAGCAGTTTACAATAGCAATATAAACAGTAAGTAAATGTTTTATTCATAAGAAGTATGAACAGAGATTACAACCCAATCGAACCATAAGATTCATTTTCAATGAGGTCCCTTAATGCCAAGATCACTTCTTACAAGGTAATACAGTTTATGCCTCATAGTACAATTTATATAAATAAAAATAGTAAAATTTATAGATTTGCATCCTTAATGACACTGCACAACATATAAGCTACCTCAATTCATGTAACTCTGCTTATACAACAAGGCAGGTACCGGTGTAGTTAGTCTGGAGAGGTTTTGCCAGAGGAGAGACTGCACTGTCAGTTTAACAGTCACAGAACTCTGAGTTCTAATTGTATAGTGGTTTTAACTACAGGCAGGGAATTACTCTCTCTGGATTTTGTGGATAGGGAATACCAGGTCTTGAGAATAAGGTAATCTAAGCTCATTTTCCTGTACTTGGTTTGGACACTAGTTACCAGGAGTCCTCTTTTTGTTTTTTTTTTCCCCATATTGTGTTTCCCCCTCTGAGATGGCAGGCAGGGCTCCGGGACCACCCCTCGGGGGGCTCGCATCCATCCATGGCCTGCGGCCCAATCACCAGTATTGCAGCCAGGACCTGTCATGGAGCCTAACAACTTCATTTTTCTGTTTTCTCTCCTCCTATTGTTGCAGATACATATACACGCTTGGAGGTGCACGCATGCTGCAGACCCGCATCACCCTCCCCTTCATGCCAACCTCCGTCCTGCACTACCCCTGGCCCTCCACCCAGTGGTAATCGTGCGGCAGGGGAGACAGCGTCCCTCCCCGGGAGAGTTGAGCTGCCTCACGGCTGCTCAATCTAGTTCCTGACCCCCCCAGTCAACCCCTGATGACCCAGGCTCGTTACCTGGGCTGCCGGTGTGGCGTCCAGCATCTCAACCCTCAGTGCCACCGGGCTGGCTTGGAGCCCTCTTGTTTTTGATGTCCTGCATGTTGTACAACTTCTTTGGGCGATTGTTTGCTAGTCCCTGGCATAGAGTAATCATGTCCGATTTTCTAGACTGAGTGCACCCAGGATTTCTCTCCTCTTAGTTTAAGGGAATCCCAGTTTAGTGTTTTGAGCATTGTGCAATGGTGGGTGCCCACATGGGCATCTATGGACGAATCTTGGCATTTTGTGATATGCTGTGTCCAGATTTCTCCAGCGGCTGGTTACTTGCATATTGGTAGACTGTGCTTCTGTATGCCAGAATGGGCATCAGCAGCTTGTTGGCTAGGGTCAATCTTTTTTTTTTTTAGTATGGCATAGGCATTTTAGTGGATGACTCACAGTCTGTCATTCACTTTTATGATAGTGGATTTAACATGTTTCTCAAAATTTAAAGTGCTGTCTAGGTCTACTCCCTGGTATTTGTAGTGTGTGTTTGTATGGGCATGCTCAAAGAGGTTCCCAATAGCGTGAGGGTGCCAGTGAGAGCAGAGTTTCACTATATGGTAGAGTACACATGAGCGGTGACAGTGCTGGCGTGTGTGTGTATATATATATATATATAATAAATACTGTGTGTGTGTGTGTGTATATATACACACACACACACACAGTATATATATATACACACACACACACACACACACACACACACACACACAGTATATATACACACAAGGCACACCCAGATGCCTGTTAAGTGTGTGGAGGGTGGGGTGGTAGGGTTGGTAACCCCAACATCGAATTTTCTGACTTTTGCTGCTGTAATAGAAACCTAACTGATTCATTAATGGAGTGTTTTGCAATGAATATAAGTTTTTAGATGTGGTGAGTGGTACATGTGTGAAGATGCTGCAGGTTTGTGGTACTATGTCAGTCTTAGGAAAATCTAGCATATGTTAGTTTGTGGTTGTACCTTTTATTAGACTACCTGTAGAATCTTTACACAAGCTTTCGCGGCATCCAGTGTCCCTTCATCAGGTGTAGAGGAAACTAACCAGCATTTCAAAAATGTATAGGGTTTCTGGATCACAGACTGTTTAAAAAAGGGGAGGGTGTAGAAGTAGAGCCATTTAATAAAATAGAGGTGATTATCTCTGCTTCTGTTTTTCATTTTCTCTGTGCATTTTTTTCCTGGCTTTTCTGGTCACAGAGCCTTCTACCAAACCCTTTCCATCTGTCTTACTGCTTGCTTTATAGACGTCTCTTTTCTCTATTTTGGTCCAGCATGCTTCTGAAATGCCCGACTTGAAGGTGTTTTTTTTTTTTTCAGTAGCCTTCTCTTTGGCCCATGATTCTTGCTCCCCCCTTCTTGCTTCACTGAACTGATCAGCAACACCCTTCCCCTGATTCAGTGCATGATGCACGAACAACAGTTAGGTAAGAACTTACCGTAGCAGTAGATCTTCAAGGAGATCTCAGTCACCAGGTCAAACCATAGGAACCTTCACCGTTGGTGAAGCAGAATCCACACAGAAGACTTTTAGCAGTACAACTGGGGTCGCCCACACCTGTCGACGTCCATCATCATCAACCATATAAAGGCGTGAGTGCCCCTACTCCCTCCTCAGTTCTTTCCCCTGGAGACAAAGGGAGCACAGCTCTAGCTATGGGGATCCAGGAGAGAGAGGTGCCCAGGCCTATATGAAAGGCTGGATATGCCAGATAGCCAGTTCCAGAAAGGAGCCCCAAGAAGGAGGATGATGGGAGGGAAAGCAGATCTGATGACCGAGATCTCCTAGATGATCTACTATTACAGTGAGTTATTTTTTCTGTTTCCATTCGTACTTTTGGCTTTTTCCTCTTTTAGTCCCACTCCCACATGTCTCCGCGGGACGCTACCCACCATACTGGCTGCACACCACTGCTGCCTATGCCTATCACTGGACCTTCATCTGGTGATGGCGGGACTACGGACAGGAGACCCCCCCTTCTTGGGAAAGGAGAGCCTTCGCTCAATCCTGCTCCTATCCTCCACCCCCATGCCGGCACCCCGGCAACCACAGGTAATTTCCGAACCTGGGTCACCAGCGCAGCGCGAGGTAAGGTGTCCAGTGCCTCAGTCCTCAGAGCCACCGGGCCGGCCTGTTACGGTAAGTTCTTACATAACTGTTCCATCTTCTTCGGGGTATCTCAGTCATCAGGTCATACCATAGGAATGAGTCACAAGCAGTTACAGGTGCACACACAGTCTGGAAGGAAGGCCAACCATAAACTTAAGACAGGAGGCCCTGCAGCACAGCCCTGCTAAAATCTGCATGGGCTCTTGAGGCAATGTCCAGACTGTAGTACTTGGTGAAAGTATGGATGGCACTCCAAGTGGCAGCTGCACAGATGTCAGTGGCTGAGACCCCTCGGAAATAAGACACAGAGGTAGCCATGTGTGGTGGAGTCGGGCTACACCCTTGGCTGTGACTGATGGACCACTTTTCTATTTCCTTATTTCCTAGCTACCAAAACTTCTGTTGCACAATAGTTAATGCTTTTCTCTCTGTTTTTCTTCTTTTCCCCCCTACCCTAGGTTGGCCATATAGCGTAGCTCTTTACCATCCCTACTAGACTTACTACTAGTTCTCTTTTTTTTTTTTTGCAGTTACTCTTTTTATTACAAGATTTCAGATTATTACAGATATAAAACCATTAGTCCAAATGGCTGACAAAGTGGTTTACAACCTTACCACTTAATACTAAACAGCCGAAGCTCCAGGCAAACATCACTCAATGTGCATATCTGCATGTGACACACCTAAATTATTGAAATAGCAACTGCAGGGTGACTTTAATCCTGGTTGACCCTGCTATAGAACTATTAGGAGACATCTAAGGAGAAAGTACATTCTCACTTTAGAAGGGTGGAAACAAGTGTGACTCAGCGTCTTCACAAAAAGGTGTAGAAACTGGTATTGGGGGGAACCTTTGTGAACATCCGGAAGTGAAGCACTCATGATAGCTATGTAGAGACAAGCATTAACAGTTTTTAACAATCAAGCAACCATTACTACTAGGAGAGTCAAGGAGGTCTCAGTTTGTCCTTTGAATGTCTGGGGGGTAAGGCATGACTAATGGAATCAATGTAGGCCAAATAAGGGGCCCAAAGTTCATCAAACTTGTTTAAACACTGGTTTCTAAAGCATGATATACTGGTCAAGGTAGCCATCCTTTCCAAGGCACCAAGCCATTCTGCAATATGTGGGACCTCTAGAGTTCTCCAACGGCATATAATAAGTCATTTACATTCTACTGAGGCCTGTATGAGCCATAGTGTAGAAGCTTTGGGAAGGGTGTGCCCCTAGGGCATAAGGCCCACTAGCCATAGACCAGGGTGTACTGGTAGGAGCACCATTAAGATGAGGGAGCAATGTTGTATTACTGCCTCCTAACAGGGCTTCATGGGAGTACATACCCACAGGATGTGAAGCAAATCAGTCTCTGGGGCCTCACACCTCCAGCAGCAATCAGTGGGAAGATGACCCATCTTTTTTTAGTTGGGACGGGGTGTGATACCAAAGCTGCATTATTTTGTTCTGTAAAAGGAGGCTTAGGGGAATGCAGCAGACCTGGTGAGTTCTCAGTCAGCACTGTCGCCATTGTAGATCTGTAACAGAGGTCTCTAACGCGGTGGCCCACTTGACCTTAGCCAGCAAAGAGGGGTTAGGAGCTCCATCTCTTAGAAACATCTGTATGAGACCAGCCCTGCCTTTGGGATGTTTAATCCACTCTTTAATAGGAAGAGGAGACAGTCGAGCAGTTTTACATTTTTTACAAGTGACACAGATGCATCTTTTCTTAACCCAAGACTGGTAAAGGCTTCTCATCGGAAGGTATTTCCAAAAGTCACTATGGAGTAGGCCATACCTGGTCTGCAAACCTTGAAACAAGTCCTCCCCACACTCACTGCAGTGTTGAAACCCAGTGGGCCCGGTTTTTCTCTTGGGTTTCTCAGATGAAGCCATCCTATAACTTACCCTTTTTATGGCAACAGCCAGGCAAGACACCCTTATCAGTTCCTAACCATGTTACAGGTGTTGTAAAACACTTTTTTTTAGAACCGATAAGGACCTGTACCTCGCACTAAATTCAGCTAAAAGAAAAAGACACAGACAAGATAGACAACCAGTTCAGCCGAACCGGTTGAAATACAGCTTTTACAATTTCCACAAAAGAAATTCGGCACTAGTCCACTACCTATGTACTTACTGTACCGCAGACAGGAATCTGAACTGAAATAAAGAAAAAAATCAGTATAAACCGACGTTTTTAACCAGACCGAACCGTTAGCGAAGGAGAAATCTCTGGAGCGACTGTTCAGTTAGGCGGAGTAAAGAATCTGATGGTTACACTTCAAAATGCAGCAGACAGAGGTTTGAACCGAGCTCGAACTCAATGTTCTATTCTCTGGCATAGAGCTAACTCTTTCCTCTCCGGAGCAATTCAAGTGCTGGGGCTAACTGCATAATGTCAGAATACAGCAAGACTTCATGTTGTTTGAAGTAAAGTATCCCTTTAGAGGCCCAATCTGCCCAGTTCAAGGGAGAGTTATTAATACAGAGGCTGGGGTTGTGCCACAGTGGGGTATATATCCCCAGGACAAGACGATGAGAGGATTTAATCCCCAGCTTTTGCTAGGCCAGATGAGCTTGTTGGATGGAAAGTCAGCCCTTGTGAGGTTTTGGAGGGGATGTGGCATAAGAGCGGAAACAGAGGGGCCCTTCAAAATGTATTTTTCAATTTGGGACCAAGCTGGACGATGGTTGGGTGGGGGAGAGAAACAGGAACCCACCTCCTTTAATGTCTTGGCTACTATAAACGCCATGGAGTACTGAGAGAAGTCAGGTAAGTTCCATCCACCTCTCAGGTTTTGAGCCCTCAGTTTAGCTCTACTATATCTAGGTCTATTTGACCCCCATAGAAAAGAGCCTAGCAGAGTATTCAGCTTTTGGTTCTATATTTCAGGTAGAAGAACGGGGATGTGAGATAGTAAACGGTATACTCTAGGGGCAAGCATCATTTTGATAGCGGCGATCTTGCCCGCCAAGGAGAGGTGCAAGTGTGCCCACTTGTTTATGGTAGTTCGAAGTTTGGCCACTAGAGGTTTTAAATTTATGTCCATTAGGGTTGAAAGTCTGGAAGTAAGTCGAATGCCCAGGTACTTTATTTCTGATTTTCGCTCAAGCTAAACCCCTGGTTCCCACCCCGACCGATGAGGTGAGAGCATTAAGGGTAAGGATCTCAGATTTTGCCACACTGATGTTCAAGCCTGAGAGGTCTCTGAATGTTTGTAGTGTAGACAGGATGTGTGGAAGGCTGTGTGGTAAATCTCGGATCAGGCAATCATCGGCACACAACTTAGTGGTATAACATTTGTCTTTGACCTGAATTCCACATATATGTGGGTGATTTCTAAGTGCAGCCACAAGGGGTTCAATAGTTCAAACAAAAAAGTAAGGGGGACAGCGGGCAACCTTGTCTGGTCCCTCTCTGTAGACGAAAAGGGTCAGAAAGGGTGTTATTAGTGAGTACCCTGGCCGTGGGGCAGGCATAGAGAGTTTTTATCCAGGTGGCAAAATATGGGCCAATGTTAAAGGTGTTCAGGACTGTAAGTACATATTCCCAGCCTACCGAGTCACATACCTTCTTGAAATCAATTATAACTGTCATTGCCGGGCTGCGGAGTGAAGCCGCTATCTGTATTAAAAGTATTAGGGCCTGGATATGGTCTGAGCTGATTCTGCCCTTTACAAACCCCACCTGTGAGGAGTGGATAATCTCTGGTAGAAATTCCTCCCATCTAGTAGCCAGGACCTTGGCCAGGATTTTGGCATTGGCATTAATTAACGAAATAGGCCTATAGATAGCAGGGAAGGAGATATCCTTACCTTCTTTCGGTAGTACGGTAATTATGGCCTCAGATAGAGTAGGAGGGAGCTGCCCACTAGAGTGGGCCTTGTTCAACATGTTCACCAGGGGGGTTGTTAATCAAGGGGTTGAATTAGTTTGTAAAAATCCACCGAAAACCCACCCCCCCAAGGGCTTTATGAGGGGCCATCTTAATAATGACTCTGCAAATTTCGTACTCCATGATGGGTTGGTCTAGTGTGTCTTTCTGTGAGTCAGAAAGTTTAGTGAGGAGTAAGAACTCTATAAATTGAGTATAAGATTTTCCGTCCCAACACCCATGGGCAGAGTAAAGTGTTTTATAGAACTCGGACATAACATTATTAATTGAAGAGGGGTTCAGTGAAAGCTTCCCTGACCCATCCCTTAGGCTGAGAGTTCTGTCGGCTTGTCTTTGCTTTAGCCTGTAGGCCAACAGTTTACCAGCCTTCTCTCCCTCAGCTTGATAGCGATGCTGAGCTCTATGAATACAGAGTTCAGCCTTCCTGCCTATCAGCGTGATAATTTTTAACCGGATGGCAGCTAAGGCGGCTATAACGGACGGTGACTGGAGCATTGAGGGCTTCGCTTTGTATTTAGCCTCCATATTTTTAAAGTGGTCTCTAGTTGATTAAGTTCCTGGTTCCTCAACCTCTGTCTATGTGAGGCAAAACTAATGATTCCTCCCCTAATGGTGGCCTTGTAGGCCTCCCATATGCTGGCAGCAGAGGTAGAGGAAGGGGAACTAAGTTGGAAAAATTATTCTGTAGCTGTTCGAAGCCACAAGGTGAAGTCTTTATCAGACAAGAGGAGGGGATCCAACTTCCATAATAGTGATTTGAAGGTTCACAGAACAGGTATGAAGGTAAAAGAAACAGAAGCATGGTCTGAAAGACAGATTTGGGAGATCTCTACCCAAGAGGTGGCCAAGGACAGGTTAGGAGAAGTGAGCCAAAAATCTAATCTACTTGCCATTTGTTGTGGTGTAGAGAAAAAAGAAAAATCTTTAACTGAAGGGTTCAGGACCCTCCACACATCAGACAACTGGTGTAGAGAGATGAGATCCTGTAGTGCTCTACTGTGGGGCTCTGGTCTGGCACTGGACCTATCCAGGAGGCTAACTAATACCAAACTGAAATCACCTCCCATGAGCAAGTCTGGATTATCATACGATATATCCATGAGTTTTTGAGAAAGAATGAAAAATTTCTGGGGAGTCCTCATTTGGACCATTAAATATTTGCCAGGATCAGAGCGCCGGAGGGAGTTGATACCTTCATAATGATCCACCTACCATCTCCCCCTCTGTGAACCTCTTTAGATTGCTATTGCAGTGATTTGTGCAACAGAATGGAAACACCACATTTGGCTGATTTGGCCATGCAGTGAGCTTTGGTGTCCACCCAATCAATCCCTCACTAGCTCCGTAGCTTCTTTGGAGCTTAATTTGGTCTCCTGTAAAAAGGTGACTTGGGTGCCCAACTTCTTCAACCAAAACAGTACCGTTTTTCTCTTTATAGGAGAGTTCAAACCCCTAACATTCCAAGTAGTGGTTGTGATATCCGAAATCTTAAGCCATTGTCAGGTTGTTTCCATTCTGCATGCCAACATCTATAAACAACATATATACTCAGACACCTAAACAAGGGTCCCCACCCTAAACTGAGTAGAACAGTAGCCCTAAGCAGGGCCATGAAGTGCCATCCATAAGTCCAGTGGACTCTGAAATAATTTTTATAACGGTCAGTTTACCTGGTAGGGCAGCGAAGCGTAAAGGAAATTTGTATAACACCCTGGTGTGTTCCAGATGTATCCAAAGTGCAATCACAAGCCAGGGGGTTAGGTTAGATAAGTTAGAGAGCAAGATCTCAGCTGAATGACAGGTCATCGGACTGTGTACGAGGACAGGTCCATAAGTAAGCTGAGATGCTTCACCGAAGGTAATGAAGGAGGTGAAGTCTATTTTCAACCAGGGAGGAGGGAAATAGTCCAGCAACTCTCAATGACCCAAGGCTATCCCCGGGGGGGGGGGAGTGCAGATAAAGGGTGGGATCCAGTCCCCACACTATTGTCAGCACTATACATGCATCCCTAACCATCAAAAGCAATATAGAGGGGATGACAGCTCTCCATATCATGGAATAACTACATCCATACTCAACCTAGACTAGCTTATACCAATGATCATAGAGGAGAAGGGAAGGCCAGGTTGCAGTTAGTTCTACCGCAATGTTGCAGATTGCGTTTAAATTCATAAAAACGCTGATACCACTACCAGATTGGTAGATACAGCTCACCTGTATTTTTGTATTGTCCCTCTAACACCATGGTGCAATCCCTGCTATACCATAGCCCCAAGGATGAGTCTGGAAATATATGATGCACTCACTTAAATTTGGAAGCGAGGGGCACAGCAACTATGGTCCTAACACCATTTGATATGTAGTGGCAGCTTAAAACATACAGCAACCACTATAACAAAAACTACTATTTATGAAACCATAATAAACATTTTTAGACCCCAGCCTAGTAAACACTTAACATATCCCACATGGTAAGAATCTGCATACCACCGACAGTCCCGGTCCTTCTTTTTCTACCACCTATGGGAGCTATCCCCTGGATGTCAGAGCACCTTACTTGTACAAGGCTGCAGCCCTAATCTTCAGGAGTGTCCACGGGGACTAGAAACCCATCAGGGTAAAAGAATAGCATATCAGGAGCTCCTAGAACAGGTCTGGGTACAGATAACCAACTGTAGCAAGTGTCTATGGCTGCTAAACTCATTTATTGCCCTTACATCAGCAGCGTCCCCTCAACAGAGGGGATTGACTAACAGGAAAAACTTCAACTGTAAACAATATTGTAGCCGGTCAGCCCGGTTAACATACCGGCACATTCTCAACGGGTCCTGACCTGCCTTCAAGTATAACGGAGAACAAGCGGTGTGGCTAAAGGAGGTAAGGGAAAATGGACAGATTCAACCTCAGGGTAAGGTTACAAAAGACCCGGTGCACACCCACCCAAGCATTTGCTAGGTCTCACAATTGGAGAGGGGGCACTGCGCAGAGTATAAGCTAGGGAGGCCCCGGATTTTCAGTCACACCACTTACCTCAGCAAGGTCACGTACAAATTAACTTTCTGCCCTGGGTCCTTCACCCGTCCTGTGTCTTCCCCAAGTGGGTCATGGCAATTCCATCTGCCTGAGGGCTCCGGGGTTCAGCTGCCCAGTCAGTCTCAAGGGGAGCCCAGTCAGCCAACTCGTCTGCTTTATTCAGGCGGAGTGCATCCTCGCAGCTCGCTCTCCTTTCGGGCAAAACCAGGGCTGCCGGAACCAAATCTCCAAGTGGCTCGTATCGATTTGACAATTTCACGGGTGTTGAATAAGTGGATGAGCCATTGCTCCCTGAAACCTGATGGACCCGCTGACGGCTCCTCGAATGGTTTCTCGGCTTCTCTGTGGAAATCAGAAAGGGCTTCCAGCTTGCCAGATGTTTTCTTCATTGCCTGCCCCGTGTTGTGTCTGCCACTTGGTTCCCTAAGGCTGGCGCTGGGGAAGATCGAAGGATCGCGGCCAGGAGAACATTCCGGTGGGGCGGAGTTATCCATGAGGGGTGTGGCTTCACCACGAGGTGGAGGGGTTGGATTCTGCTGCAGCCTGGACTCGCCTCAGATATCCTCCAAGAAGAGTTCCCCCTCAGCCGGAGTCAAAGGTAAGCTGCTCTCCTTTGTACAACACTCTTAGCTGCGAGGGATATCTTAGAGAAGTAGGCAGGTTTAGCTTGTAGAGGACCTGCTTACTCGGACCATAGGCTCTGCGTCTCCAGGACAGATCATATGAATAGTCCTGGAATATTTGAATGGGAGCCCCATCCCATCGGTGCGTTCTGAGGTCCTGTGCTGCCTTCAGACACATTTCTTTAACCGGGTACCTGGAAAATTTACATAGGATTGGACGAGGTCGGTCTCCTGGTTGAGGTTTTGGGGCTAGTGACCTGTGGGCCCACTCCAGTTCCAAGGGAGAGAGGTTGTTCAGTTTGAGCATGGTTGAGAGAGATGTTTGCAAAAAGGAAATCATATCTGGGCCCTCAGTTCCCTCTGGTAGTCCCACAATCTGAATGTTTTTTCTTCCTCGATTTTCGAGGTAATCAACCTTGGCCAGTAGGTACTGTATTTGGCTATGATGATCCCTAACTTGAAGGAATTGATTATGTAGAATTTGATCTTGTCTTTTAATTTGGAGTTCAGTATCCTCCACTCTGGAAGTTAATTTTTCCATGTCCTTTCTGGTGTTAGAGGTGGTGGAAATAAGTGCAGCTGTATCAGTTAATACTGTGTTTAGCACGGAGATAATATTACCCAGTTGTTGGTCCACTGTCTGAGTAAGGGGGATCTGTTCGTTGGAGTGGGCCATCTCCTGTTTTCAAGGCTGCTCCCCAGCTGGAGCCTGGTGGTCTGCAAATGTCCTACAGGCCTAAGGATGCAATGAGGTAAACTCTTCAGCGTCCAATAAAGTAGCAATCCCTTGTCCGATTTACTCTTTTTAGGTATATTTGGCTTCAGCTCGATATACAGAATGCAAATCCAGAGAAACATCCTAAGGATAGAGGTGCTGAGAATTCGGATGTAACAGGATGGATGAGACTGGAACTGAAGCAAATTAACTACACAGCTTCCATCTGGGCTGGTTGGCTCCGCCCTCCGCTAGTTCTCTCTTTTCATTCTTTTTCCATTTCCATCCATCCGGTCCCTGGAATGATGCCAAACACCCGGAGAGGTGTTGTGTAAAATGCATAAGTGCATTTTGTGTACAAAAAACATGAAGACTATTTTAAATAGGAATACATACAGTTAATAAAGCCTTTTTAAATAAAAACATACAGTTAGCCCAAATAGCTCTGCTACAGGAAACGCACCTAACAGAAGTAGAGCATGCCAAATTGGCTCAGGGGTGGGTGGGGAGGTGCTATGCGGCTTCTGCATCCGTGCGAAAAAGAGGGGTTGCTGTACTGATACATAAAGGCCTGAACTTAGAAGTGCAGAGGGTAATTCTGGATACTAAGGAGGGGAGATTTATTTTCATTGTAGGAACCCTGGATGGGGAGCAGATTACTTTGGGATCGGTGTATGCTCCGGCGGTACATGACTGCCAATTCTATGCCTCTTTGCTGGATTTACTGGTCTGAGAGCAATTCCCAGGGTTAATAAGGGAGATCTGAATTGGGCTATGGATGCAAAAATGGACCATTCTGAAGGGAAAGGAAGAGTGTCAGGGGGGATGCAACAATAGCAAGAGGGAATGGCAGAGCTGGAACTGGTGGATGTATGGCGAATGGCAAACCCGGGGAGTGAGGAATATACATTCTTTTGAACCCCACAAACATGGATAGATTACATTTTACTACATGAGGGAGTGGTATCGCGGGTGTGGGAGACGACCACAGCCCATACACATTTCGGACCATGCAATGGTGGTAATGAAAATACAAGAAACAGAGAGACAGGGAACTCCCTCCACATGGAAATTTCCCACTTATATGGCCCAGAATGAGGAATTCAGAAAGCACCTGAAGAACAGTTGGGATTTGTTTATAGCAACAAATGGTAAAGAAGGGATCTCGAACAACTTACTCTGGGAAATGGGCAATGTGTTTATGAGGGGAGCTATTATTGAATATGTATCCCGCATAAAGAAGAAACGATGCGTACAGAGAAGGGAATTGGAAAGTAAATTAAAGGAGCTAGAAAGGAGAGTGGCTCAAGGTGAAAAGGGGGAGGTGGTACGAACGTTGGATATGGTAAGGGAGGTGCTAAATGCACATTTGAGATCAGAAGCAGGCAGAGCTGGCCTATTTAACAAAAGATACACATTTGAATGGGGAAACAAACCTGGGCCACTGGTGGTTAACCTTATGAAGGGACGTAGGAGATTGAATAGAATTTTGGGGTTGAAGGATGATAAGGGTATCCTGCAGAGCAAGGATAAGGAGATGCGGAAAGCCTTTCGGGTCTTTTTCCAAAAGTTATACCAGGCAGAGGATATGGGAACAAAAGAAAATATGTTAGAATTCCTAGAGAGAATAGAAGTGCCGAAAGCCATGCAGATGCAGAGGGAAAAGTTGGGGAAACCAATAACGGAGGGGGAAGTGATGAAAGCTATCCAAAGGCTGCAGAAGGGGAAAGCTAGTGGAGCAGATGGATACCCTGCAGAGTACTATAAAGTGATGGGAGCCCGAGTTGCACGGGTGCTGTGTAGAGTGTTCCAGCAAAGGGGGGAGACGGAGGAGGTTAGCTTACCGGATACGTGCTATGATGCTATCATATGCCTCATACCAAAGGATCCGCAACAGTGTGCCTCGTATCGACCAATATCACTGCTAAATTGTGATTTTAAGATAATGGTTAAAGTTTTGGCCAGCAGATTGGAGGAGATTCTCCCGGGGATGGTTCACCTGGACCAAACGGGGTTTATTAAAGGAAGGCAGTCATATCATAACATGAGGCGGCGGCTTAACATACTATGGAGAGCGAATAGGGGAAAGGAAGATATAGGGATCCTCTCAATGGACGCCAAAAAAGCATTTGACAGAGTGGAATGGAACTACTTATTTGAAATACTGGGGAGGTTTGGTCTGGGTGAACCATTCCTGGGGGTGGATAAAGGCGATGTATAGAAGGCCTAGGGCGCAGGTGGTCGTAAATGGCAGTAGGTCAGAGTGTTTTATGCTGGAGAGAGGTAAGAGGCAGGGCTGTCCGCTTTCCCCGTTATTGTTTGCGCTTGCGACAGAGCCTTTGGCTGTAGCAATTAGAGAATGCAGGAGTATACAGGGGGTTTGGGGGAAGGTAGGTCACAACATAAATTGGCACTATACGCTGATGATATGTTGTTTATGAAGGACCCTAGGTGTTCGATTCCCCCACTTCTGTCATTAGTAGAGGAGTTCGGGAAATTCTCGGGCTACAAAATTAATCTGAGAAAGTCAGAGGTAATGTGGCCTAAGGGTGTTGGAGAAGAGGTAAGACAATGGGGACTCAAAGGGGTGGGGAGTATGACATACTTAGGGGTCCAGGTTGGTAGATCACTAGGGTCCCTTTATAATTTAAAGTACACTAAATTGATAAAAAACAACAGAGGCGGATCTAAGAAGGTGGACGCAGCTACCGGTGTCATGGCTGGGCAGAATTAATATAATAAAAATGAATGTGCTGCCTAGGATATTATACCTCCTGAAAATGCTACACATTGGCCTGTATAAGGAGGATGTACAAAGGCTGGAGAAGGCCTTTACTGCCTTTATTTGGAAAGGAAAGCGCCAGAGGGCTAGTTTGGGGAGGTTAAAGTCAGATAAAGGAAAAGGGGGCTTAAATTTCCCAGATCTAGGAAACTATTTCTTGGCCATACAGCAAAGATATGTTGCGGACTGGGTACATAAGCCCGAAGCTGCCAGCTGGGTTGAACTGGAGCAGGGAATGGCCCAGGGTAAGTTAACGGCATATCTCCGCAGTAAAGGGTTAGGGGCGTATAGGAGGGGAAGAGAAGTTAATCCTCTAGCAGTGCAGGTATTAGGGGCCTGGAAGGCATTAAGGAGAAAAGGATGGACACAAGGAAAGGAGACACTTTTAATGCCTGTGGAGGGGAATCCTTACTTCTTACCAGGGTTGGAAGATATAAGCTATGGGAATTGGGAAAGAAAGAGAATAAGAAGTTTGGGGCATCTACTAGTATGTCATCTGTTAGCACCCTTTGCAAACTGTGTGAGAGGCCTTACGGCACCATGCAATTCTGCTTAAAGTTGGACCAGCATAACATTCTGTGGTGATTTGCATATGCAGCCCATGATGCTTTGCATTGTGTGGGCATGTGTGATTTTGTATTTACTAATAGGAGGGCAGGTTTGCTCATTACAAGAGCTGCAGGAGGTGGTAGGAGGGGGTATGAGGGACAGATTCAGGTATTTTCAGATCAGGGCATACATGGGAAGTCTGGGAAAGGAAAATAAAGGGATGTATGAAGTGGACCCGGTGGAGGGGATGATCTATGCAGCTCAAAGTCAAGAGAAAGGATTTACAGGCTAGGCGGTGAAGAGAGGAAAGGCTATACTCCCTGATACGACGGTAAGAACCAAGAAACTGTGGGAAAGAGATCTCGGTAGGGACATAATGGACAAAAATTGGAAATTACTGCTCCAGATGTATTCCGGAATTATGGTATGCAACAAATTTAAAGAGGCATATTATAAATTAATTCATAGAGTGTATCACCCACCTGTGATTGTGCATAAGGCGCACCCTGAAGTATCACCCCTATGTGGAAGATGTGGGTCGGGAAAGGGGACATATATGCATTGTTTCTGGGAATGCCCGATACTGCAGAAATATTGGAAGGAAGTGGTGATTAGAGTGGGAAAGATTGCTGGGAGGGAGCTGCCAATGAATCCTCTAGGGTGTCTATTTGGGGTGGAAGATGGGGAGGGGGAGGAGGAGGAGTGGACGTTACTACCTAGGTGGGTCAGGGTGCTATATGTTTTGGCTTGCCACGGGATCCAGAATACTTGGGTATCACAAGTGGTGCCGACAGTACAAGGGTGGTAGAGAATGGTGTTGCAGACACTGGGGCTTGAGAGGTTAACCTATGTAATGGGGGGAAGAGAGGAATGATTTACAAGACATTGGGCCCCTTTTTTGGCCACCTTGTCGGAGAAGGAGAGTTGGATGCTTTGGGAAGGTACAGGAGGTTGAGAGAGAGAAAGACGAAGGGAAGGGGTACATAGAAAGTAGAAAAGAAGAAGCACGAAAAGAGTGGGCAGTGGAAAGGTTTAAAGAAGAATAAAAGGGAAGATAATAAGGAATGAAGGAAAGGTCTGTGGAAACGTAAGAATGGGAATAGGACTGGATGTATAAGCACGAGTACACTGGTTGCACTTTTATTTTATTTTTTTCTAATTTACTTTAATTTAATCTAATTTAACTTAATTTAATTTAACTTGGTTTAATCTGAATGAATCAAAGCTTGGAATGAAGTTAGAGTGATTTCTATAATGTATGATGATGACAGTAGAATGAATAAGTTGTGTATTTACTTGCACGTTGAAGTTTGTTGTAAAAGCAAATAAAAATATTATACAAAAAGAAACAGTTAATAAAGCCGTTTTAAATAAAAAGGATTCTGAAGCCATATAAAATAATTTCATGATTAGTACAGTTATAAGAAATCCTTAAAGTATTTTCATAAATTCACACTATAAACCCGTTACTGTATACAGATCTAGGTATGAGATGGAACCTATAATTGGACACCTGAGTAGAAAATGTGTTAGAGCTGGGTACAACTTGCCCCGGAGAAAGTTGTGGTATAGGCCTGTACAGCTGCTCTGATAGCTAGTTGGAGGAAGCCAGAAGTCAGCAAAACACTGCTGTGTATTACTTCCTCTTTTTTAACGTACTGATGAAGACACGATAGTGGGTACACAGGGCTGAAACAATGCCAAGTGATGGGTGCCTGATAATACATATGAAATGTCTGAGTTGTAGTAACCAGAGTGAAATAGGGGGTAGACAGTCACTAGAGACTGAAGTCCTCAGAGTATAGATGGGTACTGTGCTGAACTGCATGACAGCCTCAGGGCAATGATGTGAAAGTATTGTCATATTGCAGTAACTTGGTATGGTGAACAGTACTAAAAATAGCTGAATTAAGGGACCCTGGGGTGAAGCTCTCATAGTGGGCGAGAGAAAGTTTCAACCAACCACCATTCTACTGTTTTGGCAGAATATTTATGACTGATAGGGGGTTCTTGAAAAACCAGTATAGTTTTGAGAACTGTTTTTTTTTAAGGAGGGAGGTGTGTGGCGAAGTTAGGCTACACTCTTGGGGTGTGACCGATGAACGACTTTTCTATCTCCTTATTTTCTAGCTACCAAAACTTCTGTTGCACAACAGTTAACGCTTTTCTCTTTGCTTTTCTTCTCCCCCCCCCCACCCTAGGTTGGTTACATAGCATAGCTCTTTACTATCCCAACTAAACTTCCTACTAGTTCTCTCTCTTCATTCTTTTTCCATTTCCATCCATCCAGTCCCTGGAATGATGACAAACACCGGAGAGGTGCTGCGTAAATTGCATAAGTGCATTTTGTGTACAAAAATAACATGAAGGCTATTTTAAATAGGAATACATACAGTTAATAAAGCCTTTTTAAATAAAAAGGATTCAGAAGCCATATAAAACAATAATAATTTCATGATTAGTACAGTTATAAGAAATCCTTAAGGTATTTTCATAAATTCACACTATAAACCTGTTACTGTATAATGTTCTATGTATGAGACTCAACAAAATAATGTGGTATGCTTTATAAAAAAATGCTTAGTCACGGAGATATACAATGTACATTTAACTGAACCAGGAAGTCCCCTGAAAAAAAAAACAAAAAAAAAAACAACCACCTTGGTTTTGAAACATGTCCAGACAAGTAAATAGAAAGGGCTGAGTCAGGTGACCACACCAAAAGATATAAAACCTCTTCACCGAATTCACTTCAGTTCAGTCTTGAGAGTGAAGGAGAGGTGTGCTACTGTAGACAAGCTGTTGAATGCAGATGAAAAGGGTCGTAGGAGCTCTAAGATCCAGGACTGTATTATGTGAGAAACTACTGATGTTAAGTAGTGATTTTCTTTGCAATTTTTTTGTTTTCATTTATTAATTTTCTAACTTTTGAAAACTAAATATCACACCATGGTGTGTTTTAAACCTGTAAACGTGCCTCATCTAAAATTTATTCCCATACACTGCGACACCATGCCTCTTGTGGAATGAGCTTTAACCGCTCCACACAATTCTTTGCCATACTTGTTGTAGCAGAACATAATGCAATTTGACAACCATTTGGATAAACATTGCTTAGAAACGGAAGCGCCCTCTCTACCTGGGGCGAAGGAAACAAACAACTGCTTCGACTTTCTACATTCCTTGGTGTGAAGCAGGCAGTATTTCAAAGTTCTGTGCACATCTAATATATGGAGCAGTGCTTCCCTGGATTAGTACATTCTAAAAAATGAACAGGAAGGTGGATAGATTGGTCGAACGTAAACTCACAGACCACCCTAGGGTGAAACTTAGGATTTGTGCGCAAAGACACCCTGTTTTTGTGAAAAATCAAATAAGACTCCTCACAACAGAGGACCTGAAGCTCTGAAATTCTTCGAGCAGAAGTAAAGGCAACTAAAAATAATGCTTTTCAAGAAAGAAAGTGTAGCCTGCAAGTTGTGGCTGGCTCAAAAGGAGATAGGGTCAACTTCTCAGAAACAAAATTAAAATCCCAAATCGGGACAGGAGAACAGACTGGGGGTTTCAGATGCAGGATGCCCCTTAAAAAGGTACGGGAGACATCCAGCCGAGCTACTGTGCGGTCACCCATGGGCTCATGGAATGCCAAAACAGCCAAAAGGTGCACCTTGAGGGAGGAGTACTGGAGACCTGAGTCAGACAGAGCGATCCAGTAATCCAGGATCTAGCTCACCGGACAGATAAAGGGTCCAGATTATGACTGGCAGTCCAGATGGCAAACTGCTTCCACTTCGTGGCATACGTGGCTTGAGTGGAAGGCTTCCGGGCCGCCACCAGGATGTTCACTACTCTATTGGAGACCCCAAACCTGGCGATGGCTATGTCCTCGGGAGCCAAGCATGCAGATGAGGGGGACTTGAGGATGGGATGTACCAGGGTCCCCCGAGTCTGTGTCAGAAGATTCCTGCAAAGGGTGAGTGGAACCACAGGTTCCTCCACCAGCTGCTGTAGCAGGAGAAACCATATCTGACAGGGCCAGAATGGAACTACCGCAATCGTGCTGGCCTCCTCTATCTGCAATCTGATGAGGACCCTCTGAATTAGAGGGTGTCACGAACCCACTCCTGGGGGTCAGGTCCACTGACCTCACAGTGCCCACCCCTAAGTGCAATCCATGATTGGTGGGGGGGACACATACCCTCTTCGTGTCCTCGCCGAGTTCACAACTGAACACTCACCAAGAGGTCCCAGGGCTTCCTTTTTAGACTCTGGATAAGGGTGCAATACCAGTCTTGAGCCAAATGAGAACCCTTCTTGGTTGCTGCACAAAGGGAGAAGATCCAGGCATCACAATGTCTAAGGGGTAGCCTCTTGACCATGATTTTGTCTTCTCCCACAGGGCATGCAACAACCTGGTTCAAATCCCCACAGACTCTTTCCTGAGACTTTTGTATTCTCCCTCTCTTTACCTAGATTGCCCTTACAGATTCTTGCTCGAATGGTAGATTATGGTGGCACCCCTTAACAATGACAGTTTGCTCACAGATTAATAAGCGGCCCACAATCACACAATATAAAAATCTCATTCAGGCAGGTTTCTTAAAAACAAATGTTTTTACTAAATATTTATCATACATTTTTAACTAAAAGATTTAGAAATTTGGTCACACAACACAAGTGCACATGTACAAGAAAACCACACTATGAACATTTATCTAATTAAGTTCGTAGTGAATTGAAGTCCAGAAGAATAAGTGTGTTTGCAAAACTTTCAGTCCTTCTGAAGCATTCACTGGTTCTTCAATCTGGCTTGGTGTGTGACAGGAAGAGTGTACCATGAAAAAAAGTGCACCAAAATGCACTGAGATTCTGTGTGGAGGAGTTTACAGCCCTTCTGGCAGGCTGTAAAAAACATCTCTGGTTTAGCTGGTGGCGGCCTCTTTTAGGCCAGTAGACGTCACTCTTGCGCTTTCCCAAAATTTTAGGGATTTCTTTATTTAGGTTCCCACATCACCACTTCCTGGCACATTAATACAATTTCAGAATTAGTGCCTTTGAAGTCCCCCTACCCTACAATATAACACTTGTAAGACAACTCACATCAGCCTGTCAGGAATGGCTATTTCCCAGATCCTGTCCTGGTTCCCAGGCATCTTGCCTTTGAAGTGCAAAGGTTTATCTCTTGAAACTTTTATTACCTCTGCTTCCCTCAATTAAGTTTACAAGGCATCTCTACTCCTTTTGGAGGGTAATTCAGCTTCCTGGCAAGCAGCTGGTTTTCAGGTCACATAGGATATTGGACATTTTGAAAAATCCACTCTCTTTCTATATGACCCCTTTTCTTAACACTGGCATCATCTTGTGGCATTTAACATATACAAAATCACATAAAAACATACAGAACAGAAAAATATCTGCAAATAATGGCTGGCAGTGGCTAGCTTGCCACATCCATCCCTCCTAGATTAAATTTGTGAGAACACACCCCCTACTGCATCGTAAGGTTTTCACAAATTCTGTTACTGTTCTAACTGGCAAGATGCGCCATCTGCGTTAGTGTTGGCTGACCCTGCTCTGTGCATCATGGCCATATCACAGGCCTGTAAGGCAATGCTCCCACCTTAAGAGATGACCAATGGTTTTACCCAGCTGATTTAGCCACACCAGGGGGTTATGATTGGTCTGTACCTCAAAGCGCCTCCTATAGAGAAAAGGCTCTAATTTCTTCAGGGCCCATACCAACGCAAGGCATTCCTTTTCTACTGTGGAGTATACCTGCTCCTAGGGAAGTAACATTTTGCTCAGGTATACGACTGGGTGGTCTTTTCCCTGATCAGATGTCTGAATGAGGACTGCTCCAATCCCCACATCTGAGGCATCTGTCTGGACTACACACTGCTTAGTGTAATCTGGACTGGCCAACACAGGGGCACTGCACAGTGCCTCTTTTAGCCATGCAAAGGCTCACTCACAGGCTGGCTCCCACTTTACCCTTTTTGGCTGTCTTTTCTTCAGCAAGCTAGATAGAGAAGCTGCCAGGGTACTGTAATTGGGCACAAACTTTCGGTAGTACCCTTGTGGTCCTAGGAGGCTCCTAATCTGCTTCTGGGTTTCCAGCATGGGTCATGCCTCTATTGCCTCAATTTCTGCTTGATCAAGGCAAAGCTGCCCCACCCCACTATATGGCCTAAGTATGCCACCTCCGCCACGGCCACCTGGCACTTTCCAGCCTTGACAGTGAGCCCTGCCCTCTGTATCCTGCCCAACACTTCCTTCAGGTGGGATAGGTGTTCCTTCTAGCTGGTACTGAAGATGGCAATATTATCCACATAAGCCACTGCATACTCTTCAGTACCATGTAACACCTGGTTGACCAACCTTTGGAAGATGGCAGGGGCGTGCTTCCTTCCAAAAGGCATTACCCGGAATTGGAATAATACTATTGGGAGTGATGAAGGCCGACCGTTTTATAGCTCTGGCAGTTAACTCCACCTGTCAGTACTCTTTTGTCAAGTCAATTGTGGTAAGGTATGTCACCAATCCCAACTTGTCCCGTAGTTCGTCTGTCCGTGTTACTGGGTGGGCGTCAGACTAAGTAGAGCCATCCGGCTTGGGAACGAGGACTGTGGGATTACTGGAGTACCCCTAAATTCAGAATTTCCTCCACTTCCCTCCTAATGTTCTTTAGGATGGCCTCAGACATCTGATAGGCTGTCTGCCACATGGCCGCTTGCATCCCCGTGTTTACACGTGTGTCACTAAGGGAATTTGTCCAGGCTTGGCTGTAAACAAAGGGGCAAAGTCCTTTAAAATCTCCCTCACTTCCTGGGACTGTTTCGAGGTCAACTGGGGCAACAATTTGTTTCCACAGAGGACTCCCACTTGCTTTCCTCTTACAAGTCCAGTAAGGGGTTTTCCTCGTCCGTTCCCTCCCCCAAGACTACACAATGCAAATACCATGTCAGCCCTATGTGCATATAGCTTCATCATGTTGACATGGTACAACCTATAGGTATGTCTCCTGTCAGGCAGTTCTACAATATAGTTTATGTCATTAACCTGTTGGACTACATTGTATGGTCCCACCCACTCGGCCTGTAGCTTGTCCTTCCGGACCAGAATTAGGACCATGACTTCCTGCCCTACACTGTATGAGCGAGCTCTGGCTCCGTGGTCGCACCAGACTTTTTGCTTCTGTTAGGCAGCTGACAGGTTGTTTGGGCCACTCCCATAAGCTCCTTCAGCTTCTCCTTAAACTTATGGACATACTCCACTATGGTAGTTCCCTGGATGGTGTGCTTGCCTTCCCAGTATTCCCAGATCAAGTCTAGGGGTTTACACACACTAAGTCCATATAAGAGTTCGAAGTGGGAGAACCCTGTCGACTCTTGGGGCACCTCCCTGTATACCAACAACAGGTGGGGAAGGTATTTCTCCCAGTCCCTCCTGTGCTGTTCAGCAAACGCTTGCAGCATCGATTTTAGGGTACCATTAAACCTTTCCACAAGTCCACTGGCTTGTGGGTGATAAGGTATCGTGCTTCTCTGCACCACCCCACACTTCTCCCACAAACACTTCATCAGGTCCAACATGAAGATACCCCCTTGATCAGAGATGACCTCCTGTGAAAACCCAACACAGGAGAAAGTCCCTAGGAAGGCATCTGCCACTTTTTCCTAAGTGAGGAGAGGGCAACCACCTCTGGATATTGGGTGGCGTAATCAACCACCGTCAGGATAAACGTCATCCCGGAGGAGCTTGGGGTACTCAAAGGTCCCACAATATCTTCCTACCCTCTGTAAAGACTCCTCCACAATGGGCAAGGGAATAAGGGCAGCTTTGGTTTTACTACCTGCCTTCTCTATGTGTTGGCACCGGTGACAAGACCTACAATATTATTTCACCTGCTGGGTGAAGTTGGGCCAATAGAAGATCTGGGCCAATCACTGCATGGTGCGCATGATGCCTAGATGTCCAGACATGGGGATATCATGAGCGATCTTGAGCAACTGGTCATGGTAACCCTAGGGAACAAGCTGCCTGCCCATCACCCCTCCCTCTGTCCTCATGTCCTGTGTATACAATAGTCCACTGTCCCCAAATACCCTATTGTCTTATGTCACCTCCCTGTGTCCTGTCAGATTCTGCACAAACCCTTAGCCTCTCCAAACTAGGGTCAGTTCTCTGAATAGCTGCAAAATCTTCAGAGTTTCCAAAAGCATCGGACATGTTCCCCTCAGATCCTAAACTGGGGTCCATAGCTCTGCCATCAGGGCATTCAGGGTCACTACCATCCCTAACCTTCTGACCATTTGTTACCCCTTCCTCCTCAGAGTAACCTTCTGTAGCTGTTTTGTGAATGCCTACAACCAGGTATGGATTTTGAAGAGCAGTCCAGAGCCACCAACAGGATTGAACTTGGGACTTTTTACCTTTCTGGCCGATTGGTTGCACTAATACTGCTCCTGAGCTCTGATCGGGCGCAACGCTATTCCTCCTTCTCTTACTGGCTCTTGCCTCTATTAAAGTGTCTGCTTTCCCATTTGCAAATTATACTGCAAAGCCACTAGAGGGCAACAACTCATGGAGGTTACAATCCTCTTCCCACTGCTCTCTCCTAACTCTTCTAAGTTCTGGGTCCTTCAAAATCATGACTGCTCCATGGTGGCTGTATGCTCCAGCTTTAACTGAACTTCCCTCAGATCGTTGAAACATCGTTCTCAGCCTAAATTCATCCTGCACCATTGGTGACAAGAACTCTGTGATCACCACAATGTCCCTCAAGTCCAAGGGGATTTCTGCGAGCCTTGTCCTGCTCACTATATCATCACTTGAAGGTCCACCCAGTGGACTGCGCCCTCAATGTCACAGAGGGTGGGAAATAACAGACAGGACAATGTTTTAAGATTTAAAACACACAGCTTGTGTGATATTTATTTACACAACTTATTTACAGAAAGGAAGAAAATAAACAAGAAAATAAGAAAAACCAAAATAAATAACCTTCAAGTCAGGCAAAACAAAATATTTCAGCAATATAGCAGCCACTTGTCCCTTCAGTGGTTTCTAGCAACTTCAACTATTCAATACAGTCTTGGATTGCAGAAATGCTACAAACTCAATACTTCTTTATCTACTCATTCACAGTTGACCTCTCCTTGTCACTTCCCAGGCTCAACTGACTTTTGTCCAGGAGAGGGGGGTATTTATACCGCTGGGTCATGGTCACCTGACTCAGACCCTTAACATCTAAAGCCTGTTTCTTTACTCAGTGTTATGATTTATGACTTCTACATGAGTCCTCCATATATTAATCTCTTCTCTCTTATTTAGGACATCACAAAAATCCTACCATTCACCCAGTAACCAGATACAAATAGAAAAACATAGTGATGAGACTATTAGTTGCCTAGCAACACTGAGGTAGCGACCATGGTTACAGTACGAGTGACAGTTCCTGATCAGACTGTCCTATAAAATGGGGACATTACAGGGCGCTCACTCCTTAGGGAATTCCCCCACAAAAGCAGCAGCCCTGCTAAGGACAGCTCTGAAACAGACAGTAAGCTTTATTTGTATAGACAACAATAACATTGCTGTTCTTACTAATATTATTATTGCTTCTAAGATAACACAGTATGCTAATAATACTAACTGTTACCTACAGGTTTCAGACCATTAACCCTAAAGCATGTGCTGCCAACTAATGCATTTTATTTCATTTGTAGTCTGTTAGTACTGTCCTGAGTCATACTAACATACTAAAATGCCAGCAGAATAGACCTAATGGTCTTTCGTGTCTGCTCTTTTGGTCAGCCCCCACCCTGGGAGCTGACCTCGCTGCCCCCTCGCCCTCTCTGGCTTCTCCCTTCCCAGTTCCAGATATTCTCGCCACACTGGATTTTGCTTCCAGAACTCTTCCACTGTACCTGTCCCACCCCCATTTGAACCCCTCCACTGTCTCTGCTGCCACCAGACCCCTGGGCAGTGCATTCCATGGCTCCACCACCCTCTCAGTGAAGTAGCATCTCCTCCTTTCTCCCCTGAATCTCCCCCCTCCAGCTTCCACCCATGCCCTCTAGTTGCCCCCCCTCCTTCCTTCGAAGCACCCTGACTGCTCCTCCCCTATTTACCCCCTTCATGTACCTGAAGACCTCTATCATGTCCCCCCGGTCCCTTCTCTCTTCCAACGTGTACATATTTAGCTCTTTGAGCCTCTCCCTATAGGTCTTGTCCCCCAAGCCCCAAATCATTTTGGTTGCCCTCCACTGGACCCTCTCCAGGAGTTCAATGTCCCTCTTTAAGTGTGGCCTCCAAAACTGCACGCAGCACTCGAGATGCGGCCTCACCAAGCAGTTATACAGAGGGAGTATCACTTCCCGACTTCTGGAGGTGATCCCCCTAGTGATGCATCCCAGCATCCTGTTGGCCTTGGCCGCTGCCCTCCTACAAGTCTCCGAGTTGTTCATCTTGACATCCACCACCACCCCCAGGTCCCTCTCAGCCATCAAGACTTGTAGCATTTCCCTCCTTGGGTGTACACTTGGCCTGGGTTTCTGGCCCTCAGGTGCAGTACCTTGCATTTCCTGCATTGAACCTCAGCTTCCACTTTCTAGACCATCTTTCCAGAGCCTCCAGGTCCCCTGTAGGGCCACCTCCCCATCTCCCCATCCCGACCACCCTCAGTTTTGAGTCATCTGCAAAGAGACTCATCTCACTCCTAGTTACCTGTCCCATGTCAGATGTGGTGGCGCTGGAACAGGAGGACCCCACCACGACCTCCCTTGGGGACGAGACTATCCCACCAACTACGACCCTCTGGGTCCGGTCCTGGAGCCAACTGCCTATCCATCTGATCATCTGGTTCCCCACCCCCATTTCTCCCAGCTTATCCAACAGGCCCCCGTGAAAAACAGAGTCAAATGCCTTGCTGAAGTCTAGAAAGAGGACATCCACTGGTCTACCCAGGTCCAAGGCACTCATCACCCAGTCACAGAACACCATAAGGTTTGTCTGACCCAATTTCCCCGGGACGAATCCATGCTGTCCATCGTCCAGGCACCCTGACTTTTCCAGGTCCCCCCCAGCCTCTCCTTGACAATGCCCTCCATCACCTTGCCCACCACCAATGTCAGGCTGACGGGCCTGTAGTTCCCTGCCACCTCCCTTGATCCCCCCTTTGTGGATATGAACTATATGGGCCACCTTCCAGTCCTGGGGCACCCACCCTGTCCTCAGAGAGATGGTGAAAAGCTCCACCAGGGGTTTCGCTAGGACATCCGCCAGTTCCTTCAGCACTCTGGGATGTAATTTATGCGGCCCCGGTGCTTTCTCCATCTTAAGGGACCTGAGGGCTTCCCTCACTCTCTCTGCTGTGATTTCCACCTCTGCTACCTCGTCCTCCTGCTTAGCCTTCCCCTCTCCTGCCAGTGATGCCTCCCCTCTCCCCAGACCCGCTGATGAACCCTTTTCTATTACAGCTCTTTATAGTCTCCAGAATCAGTAGAGCTTGTAGCACTCTCAGTACAGTAAGAGCGACAGTTTGAAAACAGACAAACAGCAAAGCTTAAATTTTCTTTAGATTGCTGTTGCTTCTATCTGGCCTTTTCTCCATTCTGACACCAGACTGCATGTATGCTCACCAGAGCAAGAATTACCCCGTGAGCAGTCTTTTTTAACAGCATACTGAGGGGCTAAGGACAGAAGGCTTCCTTCTTGCCAGTCGCCTGCAGCGCGACTTACCGAGGGAAGCGCTTCACTTTTCCCTTTCTATCTGGCAAGTGACCTAACCTTTCCTTATGCCCTTCGCTTCTTCTGATGCTGTCCCCTTGGTATTTCCAGCTCCTCGTCTCACGGTGCTTTAGGAGCTGAAGATGAGAGACTAAAAGGGTATACTCTTAGCAGAAGAGACCTAAACATGTTTTTAAACATTCTAGCATTTTCTCTAACTCGGGCGGCTGCAAACTCAGAGCATCCCTGCCCCGAGTTACCACAGTGGCTTCCAGCCGCTTTATCCTTAATTCAACATAATACTAGCAAGATACATAATTCTGCTGGCTCTTATACAGCACATAACAATTTCTTTTATTTTACTATAAACGTTTTATTTACTACAAAATGTTGTAGTAACTCTGTACAGCTTTCATTTATTTATCATAACGGGGGTAACTGAATGAACCGAGAAGAACAGAAAACAAACATAGTACTAAGAGGAGATGGTTGATATAGAAGAAGATAGTGCAGCACTATCCCAGGTGGCCTACCTAGGATAAAGGAAATAAGACAAATGTGAAAAATAAAGGGGTACTTTTGCACAACAGAAGCTTTATAGAGGTGAAGACAAAAGAAGATAGAAAAGGGTTCATCAGTTATAGTGTTTATGTTTCTATAGAGAATGTAGGGCACTGAGGGCACTGTGTAGGGCTGTTTTCTCCCGATCAATAATATCAATTCTCGGCATGGGATAAGCGTCTAATTGTGATACTGCACTTAACTTTCTGAAATCGAGGCAAAGGCATATTCTTCCCACCTTCTTTGGGACTATAACTATGGAAGAGCCCCAGGCACTCGTAGACACCCTGATAATTCCCAAGAGTTTAAGTTTTTCAGTTTCGTTGATCACATCTTGCCTGACCCTTTCGGGAATTCTACACGATTTCTGTCTAATAGTGTTCGGTTCTGTTTTGATCGCATGAATTACCCTGATAGCTTGACCTGAGGTCTTTGTGAATATATGTGGAAATGAGCTGATCAGACTCTCCACCTCTTGTCTTTGTTCCCTACTTAGATCCAGGTTCACTGTCATCTGAGAGGGGGCAGTAGCGGTTTCTAATCTTCCATAGGCATCATCTATTTCTGACTGCCCTTCCAGTAATATTATCATCCCAATCCCCACATTCTTACCTTTTTCTGTGGTGTTATACCATTTTCTTAAAAGGTTTGCATGGTATATCTTCCAACCACTCTTCTTTTCTGACATGGCGATTTCATATGTCACCAGTCCTGTTCTTCTGGTTATTACAAAGG
The DNA here is from genome assembly GCA_016271365.2 of Neoceratodus forsteri. Classification (NCBI taxonomy): domain Eukaryota; kingdom Metazoa; phylum Chordata; order Ceratodontiformes; family Ceratodontidae; genus Neoceratodus; species Neoceratodus forsteri. The sequence goes on along the minus strand of CM028129.1, from coordinate 1,008,385,799 downwards.
GTCCTTGCCATTTCATTAATAGTTTTTGTTAGGATGAGGGTAACAGTAACAGGACTTGCTCCCCAGGAGTAAAACATTTAATCTCCCCTTTGTTTTCGTCATAATATGGTTTCTGGCGCTCCTGAGCCTGTACACTATTCTGATGGGCTAATGTGGTGTATTTAACCAGTTTCCTTCTTAACTGTCCCAGATATTCAGCCATATTTGTTTTATGTCTTTCCCTTCTTCCCAACTCTCCTTTACCATGTCTAAGGGCCCTCAAGGGTTCCTGCCATAAAGGATAGTGAAAGGGGAATAACCAGTTGATGCTTGGGGAACCTCCCTATAAGCAAACAACAAGTATGGTAACAGGGTATCCCAATTGCGTTCCTCATCATGTACAAATTTCCTAATCATCCGTTTCAAGGTTTGGTTAAACCGTTCAGTTAACCCATCCATTTGGGGATGATAAGGAGAAGTTCGTAAAGCCACATATCTAATAGTTAGTATAGTTCTTTCAAAAGGGTGGCGTTGAAATTTGTCCCTCTGGCGGTAACTATCTCCCTGGGAATACGTAATCTGCTGAATACTTTCACCAGCTCTTCAGCAGTTTTTGGTGTGGTCACTGTTCACATAGGTATGGCTTCTGGGTATTTCGAAGCATAGTCAACAATCACTAATATAAACTGGTTGCCCTTTTTACTTTTAACTAGTGGGCCCACAATGTCCATCCCAATTCTATCAAACAGTTTATATACAAGTGGTAAGGGTATTAGGGGTACATCAAGTCTGAAACTATGTTGCCAAGGCCATCAGCAAATCTAGAACAAGCAATGACACACCTGACCTCAAGCTACTGGCCCTAACGCTTGACGAGGTACTTGGGCCCCTCACCAAGATCTTTAATCTCTCTCTTTCCCGTAGCCAATTCCAGGACAAATGGAAAATGGCCACTGTTACCCTGATTCACAAAAGTGGTGATAAGACTGACCATGCGAACTTCCACCCCATCTTCATTCTGCCTCCCCTATTGAAGGCACTGGAACGTATAGTAACGGACCAACTTACCGAGCGTCTGGAAAATTATAATATTCTCTGTAAACAGCAACATGGCTTTAGAAAAGGTCATAGTACATCCTCTGCCTTACTCGAATTCACCAGCTCCATTCACAGCTCCCTCGACAATGGACAACTAACTGGTGCTATTTTCATCGACCTGACCAAAGCCTTCAATACTGTCCACCACTCCCTCCTGCTAAGCCAACTAAAAAATGCTGGTCTCTCCAATGATTCAATCTCTTGGTTCAAAAGCCATCTTGAAAACCACTCCCAGAGTGTAAAAATCGGGGATGTGCACACTGATTCCAAACCTGTCCTCTCTAGAGTCCCCAGGGTTCAATACTGGGCCTACTCTTCAGCCTGTTCCTTAGCACCCTCCTGCACTGAACATATCACCCTGTATGCCGAGGATGCAGTAATCCTTGCCACACACCAGGACCCGAAGAAATTGCAAGAAAATCTCCAACTCTGCTTCTCCTCGGTTGATAAATGGTTCACTAAGCACAAACTGATCCTTAATTAAAAAAAAAAAAGGCCATGATCTTCAGCAGCTCCCATAATAAACATAAACACTTCCAACTCTCTTATCACCAGACAAGGTGCCGCACTGGAACAGGTCAAAAACTTTAAATACCTCGGGATCACCCTTGACCCTCACCTCTCCTATACCGCCCACATCGACCATGTCGCCAAAGCCGCTAACTCCCGGCTAGACCTGCTATTCTGTCATAGGAAACACCCGACACCCGAAGTCCTCGTTGTTGCTGTCCAGAGCTCCATCATATCCATCATTGATTATGGCATTATCATTTACGGCTCTGCTACAACCACCGCACTCAAACGTGTATCCACCGCCCTCAACAAGGCCTGTCAACTTGTCACTGGCTCCCAACGCCTAACTCACACCTGTGACCTCTATTCTCAAACTGGATGGTCGACTCTTGCCAATCGAATAAAACACCAAACTTGTATTACTACTAAGAAAATCCTGCTGGGCCTTGCGCCTCCCCCCCCCCGGAGTCTGTGCCCTCATACAACCGAGAATCCACACCCGCCATACCAGGGGATCGAAACCTCAACTTCTGCAAATCCTGCATTGCCACACAACACAAGGCCAAACATCCTTTGCTTACCAGGCTGCTAGTTGGTACAACAGTCTTCCCAGTGACAGCTCATCCTCACTATCGCTCAGCACGTTTAAGACTTGGCTCCGCCTAACACTTACTGCCTCCAACCTCTGTGACTGTTGTGGCTAAACATGTCTTTTGGCTCCATAGCTGAAGATGCCCTTTTGGATCCACACCTACTCCTGCACTTTGCCAGCATCCCCCCCAAATCTTCACCTCCTGCTGGCCCATGACAAATGCCACCAGCTGCACTACTCCTATTCTTACTCTCACCTTCCACCTCTCCTCTCTCTGTTCCCCTCCCACCTACCTCCCTTTTCTCCCATCAACTTAGTCTCCCTGATTTCACCTTCCTCCTTTCCCCTCCCCAAAGTTTCACCTTATTGTTCTTTTTTCCTCTACAAGACTGTTTTTTTTTTTTTAATTTTATAAACTTATCTTTTCTTATTTTTGTCTCAATTGTACCAATGATGTGGAACCTTTGTAAGAGAGCCTCAGCTCACAGGTATTTGTAATCCTAGAACAAATAAATAAATAAAAATCATCTTGTTTCCCTACCTGTGCAATCTGTTGGCAATCTGGACACGTCTGGCAATGCATTTGTACATCCTCATGAACACCTGGCCAGTAGGACCTTAACAAGATATGTTTTAAAGCACACTCCCTTCCCGCATGTCCTGCCCAGGTTAAATTATGTCCCAAAAACAAGACTGATTTTCTATACTTTGTGGGTACCAGTAATTGCTCTACTTTTTCTTCTGTCTGGGGATTAGTACAGACTCTATACATGATGTTATTTATCGTCAGTATCTCTGGAGCACCTTTATCCACAGTTTGATTAACCTGTACATAACTCTGCAAAGAATCATCAGCTTTTTGTTCTTCTGATATATCTACATTAGAGAATATAGTTTGTAACCATTGATCAGGCACCACATAATGTTTTTGTGTCCATTCTCTGTTTCTTTCTCCACTGATTCTTTGTTGTTTTGTCCTTACCAGGACTGTTCATAATGTCCTGATCAAAAGGAAAAGTCTCCCCAAGTAGTAGTTATCTTACTTTGGGCCCTAGTCCTGCTGCAACTACACCAGCAAGAATCGAAATACAAGAACTTTAAAGTGTGTGAATGTAAAATACAGCAAACACTCGTTGTTGGTGGTGCCACAGATACTTTGTGAAAATTCTATTGTTTTTGTATGAATATGTGCAGGTAACAGCGTAAAGGAGGGGCTCTGATGAAGCTAACAGCCAATGATCACATCTCCAGAGCTTCTTCGCAGAGCCTGGAGGAACAGAATGGGATCCCAGCTTGTTTACACTGAACATGGCCTCCATGTTCTCCACATTGACATGGATCGAGTGATTTTGCCACCATCCAGAATGCCTAATGGGCTAGACTAAATGTTCTCAATTTGAATATAATTTATGTGCAGCTGCTGCTCCTGCAGAGACTACTGCCCATGTGCCTGCAAGTCCCCCAGATAAGCTGCCCAAACCTGGACGGTGGCATCGATGCTGAGGACCAGCATCAAGTTCAGCTGGATGAAGGGTTCCTCTCCAACAGTTACTCTGGAATCAGTCACCGAGAGACTACACTGCCCATGGTATGGATGATCACGACGGGACTGGCCCAGGACCTCTGGATATTTAGCTCTGAATGAAGAGACAGCATCGGATGGCAGACGTATGGAATGACAAAGGTTGTCAACACTATCAGGCCAAGAAGTTGAGGACAGTCACGTGCCAGGTGTCTATCCCTAAGGCAGCAGCACTGAGAAAACTCTATCATATCCAGAGCCCACTGTAGTGGATGCCAGGCTAGAGCTTCTTGAGAGTCATTCTCATCCAATAAACTCCACACACAGTATTGGGGACGACTGTGACTTCTTCAGGTTCAGGAAGATCATCAGACTGGAGAAGGTCTTTCCAACTATCAGAAGAACAGACTGAGACACGGCAGGGTACTGGCCTTGGATTAGCCAACTGTTCAGCTCTAGGAATATGTACATTTTAGCCAGGGATTGGAAAGCTGCTGAAGTAGCTCACAACAGGAGTTTACCACAGGAGGTTTTACCCAGAGGTCCAAAAGAAAAAGTTACCTACCTTACAAAGTACAGCTGCATACTTAGCATTACGGTAGATCTTCAAGGGGTATCTCTTGCAGCAGGTAATACACTTGGGTCATCACCAGAGGGTGCTCTTGTGCAAGGCAACTTTCTTCTAGCAGTCTTTTCCAGGGGCCGCCCACACATGACATCATCATCTTGCGCCTATATAAGAGTGGGCGGCCCCAGGTATCCTCAGTTCCCCACCAGATTCAGCTCGCTACGCGAGGACCAAGGGAGAGCCGAGGCACCTTAGGTATCCCCCATGTATATATGGATCAGAAGTTGTTCTGTTAGAGAAGGAGGGGGATGGAGGAAGGGGTCGTACCTGCTGCAAGAGATACCCCTTGAAGATCCATTGTTACGGTAAGTAGGCAACTGTACTATCTTCCATGGGGATATTCTCTTGCAGCAGGTAATACACTTGAGATGACTCCCAAGCAGTAAACCCAGGAAGGGTGGAAAAGTTATGACAAGGCCTTGTAGGACCGCACGGTCAAAGGCTGTCCTACAGCAAGAAGCAACATCTAAATTGTAGTGCTTTGTGAAGGTATGTATTTTGGACCATGTGGCTGCATTGCAGATATCCGAGATAGATGCCCCTTTGAAGCAGTGGCCATGGATCGAGTAGAATGGGCTTGGACAGATCCTGGTAATGGTCTGTTATACTTCTTATGACAAAAGGTTATACATTGCACCAACCAGTTGGACAGGGTCTGTTTAGTGACTGGAAAGCCTTCCCTGGTTGAGGCAAAGGTAACAAAAAGTTGAGGAGTCTTCCTGAAAAGTCTGGTATGATTGATATAATATCTCAAGATGCGATGAACATCTAACGTGTGTAATAGGTATTCTCCCGAATTAGAATGCTCAGGGAAGTAGGCAGTTCTACAGACTAATTTAAGGTGTGCTCCTCAAAAGGAGGGATTGGTACAAAGAGCCACTCTGTCTTTATGGAAGATTAAGTAAGGTTCTCTACACATTAGAGCATGAAGCTCAGAAATAAGTCAAGCTGAAGTGACCGCCACTAGGAATAAGATCTTCCAGGCTAGGAAGCGGAGATCACAAGTAGCCGCAGGCTCGAAGGGGTCGACGGTTAGCTTTTACAGCAAGAAATTCAAGTCCCATGGAGGGGTGGGCCGTCTAATAGGAGGCTTGAGGTGTAACATACCTTTTAGAAACACCTTGGCACAGTGATTTTGATAAAGTAATCTCCTTTCTAAAGGTTCATGAAAGGCTGAAATAGAGGCCAGATGGCCTTTAACAGAGTAGTAGTCGTTTCGTCGAGGCACAAATCGGGCCAATACCTTAGTCAATGGACATGAATAAGGGTCCAAAGACCGGGATGCGGCCCATATGGAGAAGCATTTCCATTTGGCATTATAGGTTTGCCTGGTAGATGGTTTACATGAGGCTAAAATAATGTTGTCCACTGTTGAGGAGACTTGAAGGCAGGCTATAAAAGCGTCCTCAGGACCCGAAGGTGAAGCAACTTCAGGTTGGAGTGAAGAAGGGTTCCCTGATCCTGTGTCAACAGGTCTGTCCTGACTGGTAATGGGATTGGGTCCGCTACTGAAAACTGCTGATGCAGGGGGAAACCACACTTGTCGAGGCCAGAGAGGGGCAATGAAGATCATGGTGGCAGGTTCGAGTTGTAATTTCAGTAAAGTTAGTTCCAGGAGTGGCACGGGGGGAGTTATATAAGAAGAGTCCTCTCCACAGTTGGGACAGGACATCTACAGACAGTCCCTTCTGTTTGGGATAATGGAATAGTGTCTGAGGAGTCTGTGACTGTTGGGGAAGGCAAAGAGGTCGAAGTGTGGGGCCCCCCACAACTGAAAGACCATGTGAAGAATTTCGTGATAAAGTGTCCACTCGTGTGTGGAGGTCTGGTGATTGAAAATATCGGCTAGGGTATTGTGGTGTCCTGGTAGATGGATGGCAATCAACAGATGTTGAAGCATGGCTTCCTGCCAAGCTGCCATCACCTCCCTGCAGAGAGTGCAAGACTTGGTACCTCGTTTGTTCAGGTAATACACCAGTGAGGTGTTGTCTGATTGGATTAGTAGAGGTCCCGGGGCAAAAAGCCTGAAGGGCGAGGCGGACCGCTCTCATTTCCAGTAGATTTATATGAGGAGGGATGGAGAATCGGGGCCACCTGCCTTGTGTCCTGTAGGGACCCAGGTGCGCCCCCACAGCCGTCGGAGGAAGCATCTGTTGTCAACATCTGCTGGGGAGGAGGGGACTGGAAGGGCATGCCTTGAGACAGGTTCACACGATGGGTCCACCAGTCTAGGGCTCAGCGTAGAACGGGAGTGACATTGATTCTGTCTTCGAAATCTCCTGTTTTTTTGCCTCCACTGACTCTGAAGAGTTCACTGGATTGGTCTCATGTGTAGACAGGCAAAGTGCACCATGGGGATGGCCGTGGTCATATGTCCCAAAATGCATAACAGATATCTGGCTGTGATAAATTGTTGAGCTTGTACCTGAGAAGCCAGAGACAGAAGTCTGTCTTGTCTGTTGGCAGGGAGGTAAGCCCTGGCAGTCTGGCAGAAGCGGTGTCCAGAACGCCTCTTATATACTGGAGCAGTTGGGTAGGAGTTGGATTGGATTGGATTTAGGCCAGTTAACCATAATTCCTAGGGACTGACTGAAACAGAGTGAGAGCTGCCTGGAGGGACAAAAGCAGAGAGGTTTTGGAATCCGCTTTTATAAGTCAATCGTTCAGGTACAGGAAGACAAAATGTCTGTCCTGTCTCAGGGCCACTGCCACCACCGCTAGGCACTTGGTAATGACTCGGGGCAGATGAGAGACTGAATGGGAGTGCCCAAAACTGGTAATGTTGTCCTAGCAGGTAGAAGCGAAGGAACCAGTGGTGGTGAGGTGAATGGGGATATGTAGGTAGGCATCTTTCATGTCTAAAGGGTATAGCCAATCCCCTTGTTTTAACATTGGTATAATGGATGTTAAAGTGACCATCCGGAACCTCTTGTACTGAATGTGTAGGTTCAGTTGTCTGAGGTCTAGTATAGGTCTGAGATCCCCGGTGCATTTGGGTACCAGAAAAAAATGAGAATAAAATCCCGGATGGTACTCCGAAGGAGAACTGGATAGACTGCATTCTCGTGAAGAAGTGCCTGAAGTTCCTCTTGAAGAATGGGAACATGGTTGGGCAGAGACAGAGTTGGGAGGATGAGGGGGAGCCACTGAGGTGAGTTCCAGTGTGTGCCCCATCCTTATGCTCTGAAGTACCCACTCGTCTAATGTTATCGCTTGCCAGGCCTCTAAATGGAGGGCGAAATGACCTCCCATGACTTCCGATGCCTGGCTGAGGAAGCCTGGGCAATGCCCCAGTTGGTCACTGGAAAGTGGACTAAGCGGCTCCACACGAGGGGTGGGAGTGGGAGTCCTTGGAGGCAGATGTGGCGGTCCTGAAGGATGGCTGGGAACGACCACGGAATCCACCTCTATAAGTATCTCTGCATTTGTCACTTCTCTGATTGAAAAGAGGGTTGTGAGTGGTACGGGTAAGATGGCTGTGAGGAATGATACATGCCATGTATCGTATGTAAAGTCCAACTAGATACCTGGAGATCATCCTGAAGCATCAGACTGCCAGGACCAAAAAGTTTGGATCCATTGAAAGGGGCATTTACCACTTTGTCCTGTACATCTGGTGTAAATCCTGACACACGTAACCAGGCATGTGGTCTGAGGGTAACACCCATGGCCAACATCTGGGCAGAGGTATCCACCGCATTGTACCCCGAATGGAGCAGATAGAGAGATGGTCCTTCTCCTGAGAGAGAGGGAGTTTACTGACTAGTTCTATAGCAGAGAACCAGAGGGTACATTGGTATTTAACGATGTGTACCATATAGTTTAGAATTCTGAAATTCATGGTACCTGCCCGGAATACCTTCTTTCCGAGGTAATCAAGGGCAGGATTCCTTATCAGGGGGTAATGAGCTCATGTGCTTTGGATGTTTGGTATGATCATGAGTCGCTGTCACCACTACCAAATCTGCTTCAGGCGCAGCAGAAAGGAAAGAGTGGTTGAGAGGAGCCTGATATAGGCAATCCACCTTTCTAGGAATTGCCAGAACAGTTGACGGCTGGTTCCAAGCAACCAGAATGGCATTTTGATAGTTTTTATAAGTGGGGGTACCACTACAACAGGCTCCTCAGGCAGTTCAAGATAGCATGCCATATCTTTCCTCTATTTATCGTGCTCTGTAGCTGAAAACCACATAATTTTCTGAATTTGGACCATCATCTCCTGGAAGGATGGGTCATCAGGAGGAGAGGCAGCATCAGGACGGGAAGCATCCTCATGCAAGGAAGATATAGTTGAAATAAAGGACGGAGGATGAGAGTCCAGGTCCTGGAGCTCCACATCTTCAAGATCTCCTGGAAAACCTTCAGGAAATTCTGCCTCTTCTGAGAAATATTCTTCCTCATAGGATGGAGGGGACAGAGTCAGAGAAGGTTTTCTTGCACCTTGAAAATGCCTAGGTGGAGGGGCAGGAGAGCAGGAAAGGCAACCCGCCCCTCCTGGAGGGGACAGTTGAAGAACCCATTATTACTTACAATACCTGTTGCACTATGGTCGCTATGTCCAATGAAGCAGTAGTAGGAGGTGGGGCAGGTGGTCTCTGGGAAACCAGAGGAATCATGGAGGTAATTGGACGTTAGGTGTAAACAGGTCTGTTCCCTGGGTGATAAATACCGGGGTTTTGGTCCCTGTCTGGATGGCCCCTGTGAGAGAATGGCTGTGAAGATGGGGCTATGACCGTAGAAAATGCAGTATTCCTTCCCATAAAAATCTGACCCACTGTCAATGGGGCAGTAAATGGGGAGGTAGTAGAATGCTTAAAAGCAGCCGTTGTCGACAGTAAACGAACCATCGTCAACAGGGTGTCGCCGGAACTTACATAAGGTTCCGTGAAAACTGCTGAAAGGGTACCAGAAAGCGCAGTCGACTAGAGGGTGTCAACTCCCATCGAAAAGGTAGCAGTTCCAGAGAGCATCATCGACGGTAGAACACCAGTAATGGTGGCCTTCGATGAATGTCTGCCCGAAGAGGATGAGGATGGTTTGTCCTTATCCCGTTTATGCTTCTTGTGTGAAGCTGCAGTGAAGGGCTCCTTGGGACAGGCCCCCCTTTTCTAAGAGACAATATCTGCTCCATTAGGTGTGCTTCAATTTCCTGCGGTCGTCAAAGTGTTGCCTAGTGGAATTCCTGGCAGTGTCTGCAGGAGATAGTGTCTGGATCCCACATGACACTAACACAAACGGTATGGTTGTCGTAGCGGTAGATCTTCCTACCACAACGACATGACCGAAAAAGTGATGACTTGCTTGTAGATTCTTTGGACATTTGTGGATGAATGTTGGAAATGGAGGAAAAACCCATTCCCAGCTCAAGTTCTAGTCAATGACTGCTTCATAAGCACTAGCTGCTGCATGCGAGCGGAAGATGGTGGGAAAATGAACTGAGGATACCTGCGGCCGCCCACTCATATAGGTGCAGGATAATGACATGTGTGGGCGGCCCCCGGAAAAGACTGCTAGAAGAAAGCTGCTGTGCACAAGCGCGCCCTCTGGTGACAACCCAAGTGTATTACCTGTTGCAAGAGATTATCCCCATGGAAGAGCTCTAGTTCTTTTAATCAATGTGTTCGTCTGAACATCAGTTTGAGCAGATAGCCTTTACAATCTTTCTGCCCCAGAACGACCGAGTAGTTTGAATCAACTGAAGCACTGATCATGTGACCCCTGAACCTCTACTGCCAGATCGTTTAGCAGTAAGGATCAGACTGCATTAAATAAAATAGTAACATAAGTAAACTTAGTAAATATTTTTCAAATCAAACAGTTTTGAATAAAACCTTTTTAAAAACTAAATTATAATAAACTACTGTATATGAATTCCACTTATAAATAAGAGAAAAAAAACATACCTATATGTAATAAATAATCCTACATATCTGAAGAATCTATACCTATCATAGGACGAGAGGCAAGGAGAGTAGTGGTAACATACAAACACAGAAATTGTCAACAGATAAGTGCTAGGTCCATCCAGTCTGCCAGTAAGTCCTACACTAGTTCATTGTAGTTATGCATCTTACTACAGACTTACTCATTTTCTTAAGTCTGTGCTGTTTTCTCTGTAAATCATGATGACTGATTTCATGCGAGTATCTGATTCAGGCTTAAAATGTTCTGTGCTTTCCTATAAAGTTTCCTTTTCTAAATTGAATTACCTACTTTCAAATTATCCGATTTTTATTTACATAGAAACTGCCGCAGGTGGGGATCATGTGAGCCATCTAGTCTGCCCGTGTCCTCCCCCAACGCCTAGCTTACACCTGCATGCTTGAGTATTCTGCAATGTCTGTCCCATGGTCTCTTGAATTCACCCACTATCTTTGCCCCCACCATCACAACAGGCAGACTATTCCAAGGTTCTACCACCCACTCTATGAAGAACTTCCTCATGCTGATCCTGAACCTCCCCTCCTTCGAGTTGCAGGTCATGTCCTCTTGTAATCCTTCACCTGAAAGAGGTTTTGCACCTGAACCTTGTTTTTTTTTCCCCTTCAGGTACTTAAACATCTCCATCAAATCACCCCGATTTCTGTGCTGCTCTAGGGAGTATAAGTTGAGTTCCTTTAGTTTTGCCTTGTACAGTTTTTGATGCAGGCCCTGCACCATTTTTGTTGCTCTTATCTGTACTGTCTCCACTCTGTCAATGTCCCTCTTTAGGTGTGGCCTCCAGAACTGGATGCTGTATTCCATGTGAGGCCTCACCAGGGACAGGTAGAGGCATGATCACTTCTTGCCTCCTGCTTGTGATGCTCCTCCCTATACATCCCAGCAGCCTTTAATGCAGCTTTCTCGCACTGTTTGCTGACCTTTAGGTGACACTCCTGCCTAGTAACTGCCAGCTGCTCCCACTGAGTACACTTTTCCTGGATTACGTTTTCCTAGGTGCATGACCATGGTAATCCAATGAAAACAATTACAAGAAAGGACAGTTACTCTCCATAACAGCAGATCTTCGAAAGAACTTCCTTCATTGAGCCACATCATGGAATGCAAGCCATCGGCATCACAACCACCCGGAAAAGTTTGCTAGTTGGACACACCCACGTAAACATGCCTCGTGACTGCCTATGTAATGTGGGCAGCCCCATAACGCATCACTTCCTCGCCAGAGACGAGCACAGAGGATTATCGGACCAGCAGGGACCGTAGCAACCAGGACCGAACCAGGCGCACAGGAGAGGATATGGAAACCCGAGTAAATATGGCAAATTCAGGTACAAGGGGAGAACCAGCATGAGAGAGTGGGCAGGATAAAGAAGAGTTACATAAGCACTTACCGTAACAGTAGATCTTAGAGGGGATCTCAGTCATCATGTCACACCATAGGAACGTCACTGTCGGTGAAGCAGGATCCACACAGAAGGTTTTCATGCAGTACAACTGGGGCTGCCCACGCTGATGTCACCTGCTGATGACATTAACCCTATAAAGGTTTGAGCGGCCCCGCTCCCTCCTCAGTTCTTTCCCACAGAGACTAAGGGAGCAAACTCCTGCCATGGGGACTGAAGAGAGGTGCCAAGGCCGAAATACACGGCTGGATACACCAGACAGCCAGTACTGAGAAGAGCACCCCAAAAAGGGGGATGGTGGAATGGAAGGCTGACCTAATGACTGAGCTCCCCTCAAAGATCTACTGTTACAGTACGTTCTTCCGTAACTGTTCTATCTCCTTCGGGGGCATCTCAGTCATCAGATCACACCACAGGAACGAGTCCCAAGCAGTTACAAGTACAGCAGGACAGTCTGAGAGGTAGGCAATCCTAGGTCTAAGACAAAAGGCCCTTAAGAACAGCCCAGCTAAAGCCTGCAGGGGCTCTGGAAGCAATGTCCAGACTGTAGTGCTTGGTGAAAGTATGGACAGTACTCCAGGTGGCAGCAGCACAAATGTCAGCCGCTGAGACCCCTTTGAAGCAAGCTACAAAGGTAGTCATGCCCCTTGTGGAGCGGGCTTTCACTGCTCCTAACAACGCTTTGCCACGTGTTGGGTACCAGGGTGGTAGCCTGGGCAAAAAACTGGCTGGACAACAGAACACAGAGGGTAATAGTAAACTGAGTCCACACCGAAGAAAGGGGGTGTTACTAGTGGGGTACCGCAGGGTTCAGTACTGGGTCCAGTCCTTTTTAATGTCTTTATAAGTGACAGTGCAGAGGGACTGGAAGGAAAAGTATGCCTCTTTGCAGACGACACAAAGATCTGCAACAGGGTCGATACACAAGAGGTGGAAAGGATGAGAAGGGACTTGGCAAGGTTGGAGGAATGGTCAAAAGTATGGCAGTTTAGATTCAATGCAAAGAAGTGTAAGTAATGCACCTGGGAAACAAAACCCAGGGAAGAGTACACAACTGGGGGGGGGGGGTATAAACAATAAAAATGGAACGGGACCTGGGGGTAGTCATATCAGATGACCTAACGGTAAGCAAGCAATGTGACAAGGCAGTAAGGATGACTGGGGGGGATACTGGGATATATAGGGAAAGGCACCACCAGTAGAAAACAGAAAGTTGTTAGCCCTCTGTTCAGACAGCTGGTGAGATCCCATCTGGAGTACTGCGTGCAGTTCTGGAGACCCCATCTTCGCAAGGGCATAGACAGGATGGAGGTAGTCCAGAGGGGGCAACTAAAATGGTGCAGAGTCTGCAACAGAAGCCATACGAAGATAGAATAAAGGAGCTTAATATGTATACCCTTGAGGAAAGAAGGGAGAGGGGGGACATGATAGAAACGTTCAAGTACCTCAAGGGAATCAACAAAGTCCAAAAGGCTAGCATCTTTCAGAAAAATAGATGTGCAAGAACCACCTCTCTCCCGGCCAGTTGTTGATTCAGTCGGACAATCAGAGGAGGCAGTATAGTGAAGTGGTTTAAATCTCTGAGCTGCAAGTCTGGAGACCTGGGTTTGGATCCCAAAGCCCCCACTTGCATACTGTGCGACCCTGAGCAAGTCACTTAACTTCCCTGTGCTCCCAGGTTGCACCTGTAAACAAGCTTTCAGCTTAGTGTGTCTCACCTGGTTAAACAATTGGGGGGGGAGGGGAATCTCTGTGTGGTCTTCTGTATCAACAAGCAGGGGGAAATACATTCGTACCCATTTTGCAGGGAGGCACTGAGAGTCTGGTACTGGGCACTGGATCACAGCCTGGAATTGTCGGCAGTCCATGTCCCAGGTGTGCTGAACACTCTGGCGGAAGCCTCAGCCAGACTCTGTCCAGGATGCACGAATGGGAGCTTCTGTCATCCGGTGCAGATCTTTTCGACAGATGGGTCATCCAGAGTTGGACCTTTTTGCGTCCACATTCAGTGTAAAACTACCCAATTTCTGCTCGCTAGATCCAGGGCCTGAAGTTTTCTGTGAGACGCGATGTCCCTCTCCTGGAGCGGTAGGTTCCTTTAAAGCTTTCCTACATTTCCTCTGATTCAGAGGGTGCTCATCAAGCTTCAGATGGAGGGGGCTAGCATGATCCTGGTTGCACCCTACTGGCAACGGCAGATATAGTTTCTGTTACTGCAACAGTTAGCAGCAGAACCTCCGGTGTCTCTGCCCCTCTGCAGGGATCTGCTGACGCAGGCTCAGGTAACCTTGGTCCATCTGAACCATAAGTCCCTTCGTCTGCATGCCTGGCTTCTAAGGATATAGCCATTGCCTGTTTTGGAGTCTCCCAGAAGGTGGCTGACATCCTAGTGGCAGCTAGGAAACCTTGCACTAGGGACAACTATGCCGTGAGGTGGAAGAGGTTTGCCATCTGTGCTGCCAAGCACCATCTGGACCCTTTCACCTGTCCAGTGAGTCAGATTTTGGACTACTTGATATCACTGTCAGACTCAGGCATGCAATATTCCTCCCTCAAGGTGCACCTTTCAGCTATCTCTGCTTTTCACAAGCCCGTGGATGGGTGTATCGTGGCTCAGTTAGATGCGACCCCGTACTTTTCTCAGGGGCATCATGAACCTAAAACCTTCAGTTCATACCCTTGTCCCGGCTTGAGATTTAAAATTTTTTTTGGAGAAATTGACCCCATCTCCATTTGAGCCAGCCACAACTTGTGTGCTACACTTTCTTCCATGAAAAGCATTGTTTTTAGTTGCTATTACATCTGCTTGAAGAATTTCTAAGCTTCAGGCTCTCTGGTATGAGGAGCCTTATTTGATTTTTCACAAAGACAGGATGTGTTTTCACAGGAACCTTAATTTTCTCCCCAAGGTGGTGTCGGAGTTTTACCCTGAACCAATCTAGCCCACCTACCTGTGTATTTCCCAGAGCATGCCAATCCAGAGGAAGCACTGCTGAATACTTAAGATGAGCGCAGAATCCTGAAGTATTATCTGCTGTGAACTAAGGACTGCAGAATGTCAAAGCAGCTTTTTGTTTCTTTCGCTCAAGGAAGTGAGGGCATTCAGGTTTCCAAACAATGTTTGTCCAGATGGTTGAGCAGTTGTATTGTGTTCTGCCACAACAAACATAGAAACATAGACTTTGATGGCAGATAAGGACTGCTTGGCCCACCTAGTCTGCCCATGTCCCTACCTATTGGATAAGCTGCAGATCCTAGTTAACCAACAGCCTACTTCTTCCTACCCCCCCCACCAGAACTGCCTTATGTCTGTCCCATGCATTCTTGAATTCACCCACTTTTTTTGACCCCACGATCTCCACAGGAAGGTTGTTCAATGCATCCACCACCCTCTCTGTGAAAAAATACTTCCTCACATTGCCCCTGAGCCATCCCCTTCTATCTTCAGATTGTGTCCCCTTGTTCTGAAAGGTCTGCATGGCATACAGAACTGCCCGCATCTCAAGGACGAGTATATGAAGGGACGTCTTGATCTGGGACCAGGTACCCAGAGTCTGGAAGGGACACAGGTGCACCCCCTAGCCCAAGTCAGAGGCACCGGTAGTGAGAATCTGCTGGGGAGATGAGATCAGGAATGGGACCCCTCTTAAGAGAGTGGGCCCGTGTTCTGTAGACAAATCCTCTCTCGATTTCATATCTAATGGATGAGAATGCAGGGAGTCCTCAGACTCCAAGGATCTGCCGAAAAGCAGTCGACCTCCCAAATTTCCACCGACTCTGCAGATTCTATTGGCAGCGACAGTAACAGTTGACGAGCAAGCCCGGGAGAATCTGCTGGGGTACGGTTGTCCTTAGAAGGGGGACCCTCCGGCTGCAGAGGAGACTGCTCCACCCTGATGGGCAGGATGTCGGTAAAGGCAGAGCCGGAGCAGGCTGGGGCCATGGTGGTGGCATCCAAGGAAGAGCCAGGGTGGGGGCCAGAATTGGCTTAACCCCAGGGAGCATGACCTGCTGCCACATTAGCTCTTCAGATCGCTGACGCATCTTGCGCCAGAATATCTCCTCACCCAAGGAGGAAGAGGAGAAAGAGTAGTGGCAATGCCGCTTACCTGAATGGCAAGGGAGAGTGCGCCTATGCCAGTGAGGGCTGCTCAAGCCCGGGCTACGGCATCTCAACCACTGGGGAACCCGATGTGGAGGAGGGGAGGGATCCGGCAAACACAGAGGATCCTCCAAGGATACAGTATCCCAAGGGTTTGGGACCAAGACAGGAAGCTGGTTCAATACTCCCTGGTAGGTGATGGGTAGGACCGGAGTTCTCAGAGGAGGAAGTATCCCCCTCATCCTGTAGCAACGTGTTTACCAGCTCGAGAAAGATCTCACTAGTTGGTCAACATGCATCTCAGCCGACAGGCCCGACTGGGATACCATGGAGCCTGAGGCCTGGACTGAAGAACTGACCAAAATCGAAAGCATGAGAATCTGAGGCCCAAGAGTGCTCGCGATCCCACGACCTTTGATGAAACTATTTTTTAGGGACTTTTTTCAACATTTTGGAGTATTTTGTGCCCTTAACAGGACCCTGCTGAAGAATGGGAAGGGACTGCCAAATTCTGAAAATGCCCTCTGTAAAGATGGCACCAAAGGAAAGAGGCACAAAAGTCGAAGCCGAAGAGGCATGTTCAGGGGACAGCCGCCACCTCCTCAAAGGACCCAAGTTGTTCAGCAGACTCCGCAGCTGCCGAGACCACCCGGCAGGCGTCTCAAGTGAACGGGAGGGTCCTGTTCATCTGGGCACCCAAACAGAAGACAAGCGTGCCGGTCCTCCAAGGTGTTTGGATTTAGGGTGCGACATATGTCACAAGCCTGGGGATTGTGTTCGTGGCTCAGGCAGTAAGAAAAAATTACTCACCTTAGTAATGTTGTTTCTTCTAATGGAGTCTTGCTGTATTCTGACATATTGCAGTGATGTCCAACCTTTGAACTGCCCTGGAGATGAAAGAGTTAACTTTCCAAGCCAGGCATGGAACGTTGAGCTCGAGCTCGGTTGAGACTCTGTCTGTTGCTGTTTGAAGTCAAACCGTCAGATCTTTACGAGCTATACTCACTGGGTGTCCTGTGTGGAAACTGTAAACTTACACTAGCCAACTGGCTACTAAATATAATAAACAGATTTTTTGGTCCCAAAACAAAGACTCAAGTCAGGAAATCCAAAACATAAAACAAAACGCAACAGCCACACACCCAAACCAAAGGGGTGAGAAAATAAGGGGTGGGGGCACCACCTGAGTGCCAACACTGCTACTGCCACCCACAGCCCAAAAACAAAGGTTCTGAGAGGGGAGGTAGGGGGGAGGTCAGAATACAGCAAGACTCCATTAGAAGAAACAACATTACTAAGGTGAGTAATTTTTTCTTCAAACAACATGAAGTTTTGCTGTATTCTGACATATTGCAGACTACCAAGCAGTACCTCCATGGAGGAGGAACAGAACCTACTTAGGAAATAGGCTCTGAAGCACTGCTGTGCCAAACCGAGCATCACTCCTAGCCTGGATATCCAGAGAGTAATGCTTGGTAAAAATGTGTACTGTTTTCCAGGTGGCTGCTTGACAAATCTCTAAAATAGGAATATCCCTGGCAGCAGCCAGGGAAGCTGCTGTACCTCTGGTAGAGTGAGCCCTCAAGCCTGAGGGTGGAGTCCTACCTAGTTTTTCATAGCAAAATTGAATGCAAGAGACAATCCACCTGGCAATAGATCTCTTAGTGGCAGGTTTTCCCTTTCCAACCTCACCATAAGTGAGGAACAGTTGGAGGGAGTCAAACCTATGACCTGTGGTGCGCTCTGTGTAGTAGCTAAGAGCACTTTTCACATCCAAACTGTGCAGCCTCCTTTCTCCAGAGGAGGAATGGTCAGTGAAGAAAACAGGAAGAGACATAGACCGGTTAAGGTGGAAATCTGAAACCACCTTAGGCAAAAACTTCCTATTAGTCCTGAGGACCACCTTATGTCTATGGAAAGAGATAAAATCAGGCTCCACTGACAGGGCTTGTAACTCACTTATGCGTCTGGCAGAAGTGATGGCCACCAAGAAAACAGTTTTCCAAGTCAAGCACTTAAGCTCTGCTGAGGACAAAGGCTCAAAAGGGGGTTGCATAAGTTGAGCAATGCAAACATTAAGGTCCCAAGCAGGGGCAGGGTCCCTGAATGGAGGATTGGTATGAAGCAATCCCTTGAAAAATTTAGAGAAAACAGGATGAGCTGAAGGGAAGAGTGCTTGCCTGCTGAAAGGAAGGCAGAGACAGCTGCCAGATGCACTTTTAGTGTAGCTGGTCTGAGTCCCAAGCTATTAAGATGAACCATATAGTCAAGGACTGTGGGCAGGCCAGCAGACTCTGGAGAAATATGCTTCCCAGAGCACCATATGGAGAATCTTTTCCACTTGGAGTTGTGAGCTTTTGGTGGAAGGCTTCCGAGAAGCCTTTAGGATATCCATAACACCTTGAGAGAGGTGCAAATCAGCAACCTCTAACTCTTCAAGAGCCAGGCCTTGAGATTGAGAGATTTGAGATTCGGATACCAAACCCTCCCCTGAGCACATGTTAACAGGTTGTACTTCCTGGGAAGAGACAGGGGAAGGTGGACTGCTAAGGACAACAGGAGAGGGTACCAGGGCTGTCTGGCCCAGTCTGGAGCAATCAGAATCACCCTGCAAGGTTGAGACCTAATTTTGACTAACACCTTGAACAGGAGAGGGAAGGGGGAAAAGCATACAGGAACTTCCCTTCCCAATTGAGAACTAGGGCATCCAGGGGGACTGAGCCCAACTGGGGGCCTGCAGCAGAAGAGAGGAAGCTGGTGATTGTCTGGGGCTGCAAAAAGATCTATCTGTGGGGTGCCCCATCTGGAGAAGATCACCTTCAAAACCGTGGGATCCAGGGACCATTCGTGATGGCCCTGAGATATCCTGCTGAGAGCATCTGCTAGGACATTGTCCTTGCCTGGGAGGTGAACTGCTGTAAGAGAGGTGATCAGGAAATAGGCCAGAGACCATAACTTCATTGCCTCTGTGCACAAGGCCATAGACCAAGTGCCCCCTTGCTTGTTGATATACCACATTGTGGTGGTACTGTCTGTCATGATCTGAACTACTTTGTTCTGAACAGATTCGGAAAAACTTGAAGTGCTAGAAACACTGCTCTGAGTTCTAACAGATTGATGTGAAGCAGAGATTCCTGAGGAGACCACAACCCTTGGGTGGTCAGGTCCCCCAAATGGGCTCTCCACCCCAAGAGGGAGGCATCTGTAGTAAGGATTAGAGAATGAGACTGAGTGGCAAAAGGAACTCCCTGTCTTAGATTGTCTTGATCCAGCCACCACTGTAATGCCTGGATCAGGGTTTGAGACACTGGAATTAGTTTGGTCAGAGGGTCCCTTTTCTGAGACCAGAAGGCTCTCAAGTGGAACTGAATATCCCTCATTTGTAATCTTGCTCCCTGCACCACTGCTGTAGAGGCAGCCATGTGTCCCAGGAGCTGCAGAAAATGCCTTGCTGGTCGAGACACCTGG
Source organism: Neoceratodus forsteri (assembly GCA_016271365.2). Taxonomy (NCBI): domain Eukaryota; kingdom Metazoa; phylum Chordata; order Ceratodontiformes; family Ceratodontidae; genus Neoceratodus; species Neoceratodus forsteri. The sequence continues at coordinate 1,008,366,554 of CM028129.1, read as the reverse complement.
AGGGTGAATGAAGAGGCCAGTGAGATAAGGGTCCTTGCCCTGTCCGGGGGAAGGAGGGCTCTTGCCTTTACTGTATCCAGCTCTGCCCCTATGAAGGTGAGGAGCTGCACAGGCTCTAGAACTGACTTTGAAAGATTCAGAAGGAAACCTAGAGAAGTGAGGAGTTGCTGAGTTATCTGTAGGTGTAACTTGACTTGGTCTGGAGACTGGCCTACTATGAGCCAGTCGTCCAGGTACGGAAAGATGGAGATCCTTTTTCTCCTTAGGAAGGCAACTACTACTGCCAGGCATTTTGTGAACACCCTTGGAGCAGAAGTTAGGCCGAAGGGCATTGCTCTGAACTGGTAATGGCCTGAGGGCATCTTGAACCTGAGGTACTTTTGGTGGGAGCTTCTGATGAGGATATGGAAATAGGCATCCTTGAGGTCCAGAGAGACTAGCCAGTCCCCTGGTCTTAGAGAGGGTAGAATTATTCCCAGAGTCACCATTTTGAACTTTGGCTTTAAAAGGTGCTTGTTTAAATATCTGAGATCCAGGATGGGCCGTCATTCTCCTGTCTTTTTGGGGGTTAGGAAGTACCTGGAGTACAATCCTTTCCCTTTGTGTAGGGGTGGAACCCCCTCTATAGCTCTGAGAGCCAAGAGGAAGAGACCTCTGCCTCTAGGGCAAGTGCTCTGAAGGATTTGCAGGTGGAAAGGATCTGGATCTCACTTTGGAAACTTTTTGAAGCTGAGAACTCAGTCCCTGGCTTACTACTTCCAGGACCCATTTGTCTGATGTTAAAGACATCCAGTCCTGGACAAAGTAAGCTAGCCTGCCCTCACCGTGGTGGAGAATCGGCCCTGGCAAACCCATCAGGGTGCCTGCTTGGCAGGGGCTTTAGGCTGAGGGGTGGAAGCAGGCCTGCTTGTACCCCATCTGCCTCTCCCTCTGAAGAACCCCCTATGAGCATAAGCAGAAGAGGAGGCCTGGGCTTGGTAGAAAGGCCTATGAAAAGGCCTGCCCCTGGAATGCCGCCTTTGGGAAGTGGCTTGCCTTTCCTTGGCCTGAGCACTCCTATAGGTGGTCCTGTATTCATCCATTTTCTTCATATAGTTCTCCGTTTGCTCCCCAAACAGAGAATTACCCACAACAGGAAAATCCATGCCTTAGTCTGGGTATCCTGAGACAGGCTAGTACATCTGAGCCAAGCCATCCTACTAAGGGCCACAGATGTAGCCATGACTCTAGATGAAACATCATTGGAGTCCACTGCAGCATGGAATTGCACCTTGATGCCTCAATACCATCCGCAGCCACCTGCTCCAGCTCCTTGGCAAGCTGGCTAGGACCTGTTTAGCTAAAGCCATTACAGTGTCCCATCTAGATTTCTGATATCTAGCTGTATAGGCCATATAATTAGCCTGCCTGAGTCCCAAGGATGCTGCCATGTACTGTTTCTTTGCCATGGCATCAATCCTCCTGGAGTCCTTATCTGGGGGGTGTGAAGCCAAGGGTATATTTGCCTTATCACAGGCTGCAGCCTGCACTACCCCAACATGGCTGCATTGCTGGGTAAGGAACTCCGTATCTGAGCCTGAGAGAGTATACCTCTTGTCCATTCTCTTGTCCACAGGAGGTATAGAATTAGGAGTCTTTAAAATTTTTATTGTCTGTTTCCCAAAGGACTTATGAAGGGGAACAGACAGCCTCCTGGACTCTGGGATATCCATCATTTCAACACAGTCAGGCTCCTCCTGGTTGTCCACAGCTTCTTCCATAGGAAGCTGAAGAGTTTCAGCCACTTTTTTGTAGAACATAAAATGGGACGGGGACTCAGAAAGCCTAGGAGGAGAAATCCCTGAAGGTCTGTCTGGGGAGATGTCCGGGTCAGTAGGCACATCCAGACTTTCGTAATCACCATCACTATCTTCGTACATTCCTTCCTCCTCCTCCGGTTCATAAAAATCTTCTAAATTATAATCTGGAACTGGGGGAACCGACCGAACCGAGCCCCTTCCTGATGGTGCCGGTTCGGTCGGAACCGGGGTTAGCGACTGAACAATCCTTATCACTTTGGCTATTTCATCAGCAGTCGGAGAAAGAATTTGTGGGTCCACACCGGCTGATTTATCCCTTCTTTTCTTTACCGGAACCGACCCGGTCGGTTCTCCTTTGCCTGAAGAAGTTTAGCCCTGGTCGAGTGGCACTCCTTCTGGTTCGTTGGAACCGAACCGGCTGGCCATCCGGTCAGCGGACTTTTTGGCCTCCCTTTCCCGAGCCTACCAACTCTCTTTCCAGGGTAGCTGCAGGAAAATTCTGTAAATCTGGCAGTCTCAATCGAGGTGGTCAAACCCCAGACACAACAACAGGTGGTGTGAGGATCAGCCTTAGCAAAGGCTTCCCACACACCTACAGTGTTGAAACCCAGTGGGCCCAGTTTTTTTGGGTTTCTCAGACATGGCCAGTCCTAACAAAAGCGTGCCACTTTTTGGGTAATCCGCCAGGCAAGACACCCTTATCGGTTCCTGACCGTGTTACGGGTCATGGAAAAAAACATAATGAAATCCGTTTTTTTTTAGAACTGATAAGGACCGGTTACCACACTCTAAAAGTAGAATAAACTTTTTTTGAACAACCTGATCGGTTCAAACCGAACCGATCCCACGTTTACAAGTTCCACACAGAAGAACAAGAAAATAAACCTATCTAGTACTCACGATACCACAGACAGAGACTGAACTGACAGGTTACGGATTAAATTCGGTCGAAAACCGAGAAAAAGGGTACTTTAACCGACAAACTTGAACCGAGCAAAGGAGAAATCTCCGGAGCGACTGTTCAGTGAGGCAGAGTAAAGAATCTGACGGTTTGATTTCAAACAACAACAGCCAGAGTCTCAACCGAGCTTGAGCTCAGCGTTCCATGCCTGGCATGGAAAGTTAACTTTTTCATCTCCGGGGCAGTTCAAAGGCTGGACATCACTGCAATATGTCAGGATACAGCAAGACTTCATGTTGTTTGAAACACACAAGATGTGCGGGTCCGTCTGGAATATCTTGTGCCCACAGTCATACCTCAACACCAGGCACAGACTGCTTTGTCCATACGGACGTTAACTATACTCAAAACCAAACTTGAAGACGTTTTAGAAAGAAAAGGGCCTACTTCAACGTGGAACACAAAGGAGGAAACCACCTTCTTCCAGCAGAAAGGAAGATCTAACGTCACGGGGCGGTGCTGAGGGAGTTACCACCCAGGTGGGTGGGTGGAGCAAGTCTGAAGACCTTCCAGCAAGATATTTAAAGGGAAAGGATACTGCCAGAAATGTGGTTTGTACACCATATCCATGTCCTAGAAATCTGCTTTTCTGGTGACATATTTCAGTGTACGGCAGTGGCCATGGGCTCAAAAGAAGCCTCCATCAGCTGAGCAATGCAAACATTCAAGTCCCAGGGAAGGATCAGGTCCCTTACTGGAGGGTAAAGGTGATTAAGATCTTTGAAAAACTTTCAGAAAGTAGGTTGTGAGGCAACTGATCTGTCTTTGCCAGTGGTATGTGTAAACGGACACTGCTCCCAAATGAACCTTTAGGGTTGAGGGCCTTAGGCCGAAAGACAGGAGATTGACTAGTTAATCCAGGATTGTAAACAGACCTGCCTGGATAGGGCCAATCTGTCTAGGAGTAGACTAGAAGGAAGATCTTTTACATTTGCTTGTTGCAGGTATGCTGGAAACTTTAAACACCTCTATTACTTTTTCAGAAAGATTTAGCCCGGAGAATTCTAGCTCTTCAAGAACCATGCTCTGAGTCGCAGAGTTCTCAGATCTGGGAAGGTTATCCTGCCCTGGACTAGTGTCAGCAGACTGTACCTCAGCAGCTGGTTGACAGAAGGCTTGTTGGAGAGAGATAGGAGCATGGAGTACCAGGTCTGCCTGGCCTAATCTGGAGCTATGGGAATCGCTGTTGCCCACTCCATTCTCAGTTTCATCGTAACTCTCAGTAAAAGTGGGAATGGAAAGAAGGCACAGAGAAACTTCCCTGACCAGTTGAGTACTAGTGCATCCTCTGGGACTGAGCCCACTGCTGTGGGTCTGCAACAGAAAACTGCAAGCCGGTTGTTCTCCCAGGAAGCAAACAGATCCATTCCGGGTGTACCCCATCATCTGAACATTGATGTCAGCACCTGCTGGTTCAGGGTCTATTTGTGCCAGCCCTGGCTGATCTTGCTCAAGGAGTGTGCCAGCACATTGTCTTTCCCCTGGCAACTGTACAGTGAATAACTTCCAGGGATTGGGCTAGGATCCAGATCTTCATGGCTTCTGTGAACAATTTTGAAGATCTTCTTGTTCCTGTCTACTATTTATATAATACATTTTTGTGGTGTTGTCTGTTCTGATTTGAACAGACTGGCCTTGAATATGGGAAGAGAAAGCCTTCATTGCCAGGTAAACTGCCTTGCGTTCCAGGAGATTTATGTGCTCTAAAGTCTCCTGTATGCTCCAGGTGCCACTCACAGTGGTCCTCTAGGTGGGTGCCCCATTCTAGAAGGGAGGCGTCTGCTGTGAGCATGATTGTGGGGGACTGCTGGAGGAAAGGAATTCTCTCTCAGAGGATGTCTTTCTCACTCCACCATTCCAGTGCCCTTAAAGTTTTTGTAACAGGCTGGCCCAGTGGTGCTGAGCGCCACATCTCGTGCCACGCCGGCAACCCGTGTTCGGGAACGAGCACAGGCCGTCGGGGGTCAGCAGGGGAGGGAGAGGATCAAGCATCCAGAGGACAGCTCTCCTCTCCAAGGGAGGGAGGACTGGCACTCCCACCAAGTGACAACCCCCAGGTGGAGGCCAGAGGGTAGTGAGGGTCAGAGGGGTCAGACGAAGGGAGGGTGCTGCGGGACTTCTACGGATGCTTGCATACCTCTGCATGAGCACATCCTGAGTGTGCGCCCCAGCAATGGGAAGGGAGAAAAAGGAAAACACCTCCGCTGCAAGATGACTGACTGACCTCCCTACAGGCTCCGCACTGGGCGACTGGTAGGGGCAAGTCCCGGGGATAACAGGGTGACGGGCGGGCAGAGGAGGATAAAGAGTGTGTGTGTGTGTGTATATATATATATACACACATAATATATATAAAGTTTCTGTAACAGGCACCAGCCTAGACAAGGGATCCTACCTCTGAGACCAGTGTTCCCCTAAACAGTATTGAATGACCAGAAAACCCACTGTCTGACTCAGCCAACCTCAGTAGAAGAAAATATACATGTATAAATAGGACAGGCCCCACACAAATCAAAGCTCCTAAAACTGCATGAACTGGTTGGAATGATGGGCTCAGGGCCAGGCATTCTAAGCAATTCATGTAGGTACTGAATGTTCCTCATTTGGAACCTGGCCCCTGGCACCACGGCAGTGGCTGAGGCCACGTGACCCAGTAAATGCCTAAAGTCTCTTGTAGGCCTTGGCTGACCTGCCTTGAAGGATTCTACAGTCGAAATCAGATTAGCTACCCTTGCTTGAAAAAGGAATGCCTTCCCTGCAGGGTATCTAGCTCTGCACCGATGAAGTTCAGAACCTGAACTGGTTCCGTTTGTGACTTTTGAAGGCATATGAGGAAGCCCAGGCTCTCCAATGTATCCTGTGTCAGCAGTATAGAGGAGGACTTTGCTTCCTGCAGTTTTTCCTGAGATCAGCCAGTTGTCCAGGTAGAGAAAAACTACCACCCCTTTCCTTCTTAAATGTGTTGCCATCACAGCTAGGCACTTTGTGAATGTTCATGCAGCTTAAGTAAGGCTGAAGGGTGAACTGGTACTGGCAGTTCCCCAACCTGAACCCGAGGTATTTTCTGTAACCTGCCCTGACTGGCATGTGAAAGTAGGTGTCTTTCAGATACAGTGATCCCAGCCAGTCTCCTATTTGCAGAGATGCAATCACTGAGTCCAGTGCTACTATTTTGAACTTTTATTTCTTTAAATGTTTGTTCAGATATCTCGGGTCTAAAATGGATCGCCACTACCCATTTTTCTTGGGTGTCAGAAGTATCTAGAACATAGTCCCTTGCCCCACTGTGAAGCAGGCAATTTTTCAACTGCATTTGCCTACAACAGTTTCCTCACCTCCACGTTCAACAGTTTTTTTCTGCTGGGGTGTGAAGCTGGAGAACTTTTGAGTTCTGCAGTTTTGGGAATTTTCTAAACGTCAGGGAAAGACCCAGGCTCACTATTTCCAAGACCCACTTGTCTGTGGTGACTTTTGTCCATTCCTGGGAGTAGTAAGCTAGTCGTAGTCCCCCAAAAAGGGATGGGCGACCTGAGCAGACTTGTCAGAGGTTTAGGGGTTGGTGTTGCAGCTGCACGCCTAGTGCCTCTTCCACCCCTGCCCTATAGTAGCCCTTCTGTGGAGGATACTCATAGAATACATAAGCATGAGGGTAGTATCCCCTACTCCTCCATCTTGTTCCATAAGGCCTGTAGGAAATGGAGGCCTTTTCTTTCTCAGTATTGTTCTTGTATGGCGGTTTTGTACTCATCCAACTTTTTCATATTAGCCTCTGTCTTGTCACTAAATGGAGAATTTCTCTCAAGGGAAAATCTATTGCCTTTGTTGGAGTGTCCTGGGATAGAGGTTACTAGTTCTAAGCCAGGCAAACCTTAAGGACAACGAGTAAGTCATAACCCTAGATGCTGTGTTATTTGTGTTCACTGCTTTATGGAACTTTTACTTTGTGGAATCTAAGGCTGATCTTGCTGTGAAAGACGCATCTTGTACCAAGTCTCCAGTTGTCTTTTCCATCAGTGCCAGTATAGAATTCAATAAGGCTTTCTGGTACTAGGCTGCATAGACCATGTAAGCTGCCTGCCTTAATAGCAGGGAAGCTAACTTATAGACTTTTATGCCCATACTGTTCAGTTTCCTGCAATGTTTCTCGGAAGGCTGGTAGGAAAAAGGTACTTTGACTTTATCAAAGGCAGCAGTTTGGACCACTCTCTCATGATCAGGGTGGGAGTACAGGTGCTCAGCTCCCTCTGTCCAGCCAGTAATTTTTCTTAATTTTCTTGTCTATGCCAGCAGCTGAGGTAGGTGGCTGACGTAATTTTATATGTGGCTTTTCCGTGGGATTTATGAACGGGCAACATTAACCTCCTTGTGGGTGCTAAAATCTATAATATCAATTCCACCCCGTCTTCATCTTCCTCAGTCTCATGGGAGGAGATGTTGAGGGTATTTCAAATATGCCTTACTAAGGCATTGTGAGAAGTGTAGTCCTCTGAAGGCCTAGGAGGAGAGCCAAATTCTTGCTCAGGACAACCATCCAGCTCTTATTTATTTTATTTAAAAATTGGTCACCAGGAGAGGCACATTGAGTGAAGGCTCATTTCCAGGTGCAACCCAGGGTAAGGGGGAAAGGAGAAGCACAATTAAATCCTGTCAGATAATGTGGTTACAATGAGGATGACATGAAGAGCATAAAGTTGAGTGCAATACAGACAAAATCCAGATTTCCCTGGTCATACCTCATTTAGAATACTGTGTTCAGTTTTGGACACCACAGACAAAGGAAAATATGTGTTTGCTTGAAAGAATACAAAGACGACAAGAAACATCAGGTCACTTACCAACAAGTTCTACAGGGGAGAGATTGGTGGATTTAAACTTATATTCTCTGGAGTACAGAGGACTAAGAGGTTACCTTTGCTTGGTGTATAATGCATTCCAAAATAAGGATCTCTGGGAGTGTTTGTGGCTAGACAGTAAGCAAAACAGAAGAGTGAATAGGCTCCACAGTGTACAATTAAAAGGTGAATTTTACAAGTCAAGTAAACGGGGAGCCTGGTTTAATCAGAGTTGTCAACATTTGGAATAGTTTACCAGAGGAATAAGTCCCAAGTAAATCTATAAATTCCTTTAAAATGACACTAGACAATAATATGGGCCATAGGAAGACAATATTCACTAATTAAAATCTAGTGAGTTATTTAAGGTCACTGGCTATCAGATTCATACCATCCTATGATCCTATGAAAATAGTAAAACATCGTCTATGGAAGACAAATAAATCACACAAAACTGTACAAATTCGGCAAACTCAAAACTTGCATAGTGCCACAGTGAAGGAAGGCTGAGCTGCTGCAGAAAGCAGGATTCAAAACAGGTTCACAAACTTCAAAGAGGTTGCTGGAACTATGAGGTCAGTGTGGAGGTAGAGGAAAGGGGTGGTCAAAAGCTGGGCATGGGTAAGGAAACATTTAAGGAGAGGGTTGGCAGGAGCAGGGGGGAAGGGGGAATTTTAGCTGGCGTCTACTAGAGGAAAGGGAGGGGGAGAGACAGATGGAAGAGGGCAGCTGGTTCCAGAGTGAGGGGAAGTGGTATGACAAAGCAGATTTCCAACCTGAGGAGTGTTCGTGGAAAAAGGAGAATGTGCACGGGTCCCTTGAGAGCAAGGAGTGGGGGAGCAGAGGATGGAATGAGGAGATGGGATAACAGCAGGGTGCCTCAGGACTTGGTACTGGGCTTTACTTGTTCTATGCGTTTATCTCAGATATAGCAGATAGCCTTCTCAGTCCATATGCCGATGATTTAAAGATAGGAATAGCAAGTCATTCCCAGGATGACATCATTGGTTTAAAGACTGGCCTACATAAGACATCTGAATGGGCAAGATGGTGGGGTATGAGGTTTAGCACTGACAAATGTAAAGTCATGCATTCTGGCTTTAATAATCAAACACACCCATTTTACTAGTGTGGTAATCTATTTACGGAAACAGAATTATAGAAGAATCTAGGAGTCTATATTTCAGACAATCTAATTTTCAATAAACATATTAACAATACAATAAGCAAGGCAAAGAAAGTCTCCTCAACCATTTTGAATAACATCAAATCCAGAGATGCTGATGTCCTGATGCCGCTTTATAGATCACATGTTTGATCACTAACCGACTACTGCTCTCAGCTTTAGGCACCATTTAAAAAATGTTAAACAGCACAACTAGAAAAAGTACAACACAGGTTCACAAAAAAAAAATGAGGGGTCTGAGGAAGAACAGGTTACTCACCTGTAACAGTAGTTCTAGGAGTGGTATATGTTGTTCATCCACACTTCTTGGCATGTCCCTTTCCCCTTTAAATCTTGCCAGAAGTCTTCAAGCTGGCTCCTACCACCCACCCGGGTGGTAAATACCTCAACTCTGCCTTTGACACCAGATCTTAGCCTGCTGGAAGCAAGGTTGTGTGCCCGAAGCCAGGGAAGTCGTGTGTATGAACATATACCACTCCTAGAACTACTGTTACAGGTAAGTAACCTGTTCTTCTAGGAGCGTGGATATGTTGTTCATACACACTTCTTTGCAGACTCCAAGCAGTTCCCAGGGAGGAGGGAGGCAAGGTGCACACCCCCTACTTAGGAAAGAGAGATCGGAGAACAGAGGCCCCAAAATCAGCATCCCAGTGTGACTCAAGGTCGATGTGGTAGTGGGTAATGAAGGCGTTTGCTGACTTCCAGATAGTAGCCCGACAGACTTCCTGGATAGGGATGTCCCTGGAAGCAGCCACCGATGCAGCAGTATGGTGGGTACAATGAGCTCTTAGCCCTCTGGGAGGCTCCTTACCCACCAGCTCATAGCACAGACCTATGCATGATGGAATCCACCTTGCAATGGTCTGTTTGGCTGCAGGTCTGCCAGAAGCGGCTTCAGCGCAGGTGACAAACAGCTGGCGAACCTCTCCATGAATTTCCGCCGTTCTCTCTTTATAATAGGAGACAGCACATCTCAGCTCCAAAGTATGGAGCCTGTACTCGGCGTCTGAGGTGTAGTTAGGGTAGTATACTGGCAGGGTCAACACCTGGTTAAGGTGGAACTCTGACACCACCTTCGGAAGGAGTTTCGGGTGGGGGCGCAGGACAACTTTGTCCCTGTGAAAGACCAGACAAGGGGAGTCCACCGAAAGCGCCTGGAGTTCCCCTATCCTTCTGGCTGACACGATAGCCACCAGGAAGGCTATCTTCCACAACAAGTGTGAGAGCTCACACTTGTGCATGGGTTCAAATGGCTTGCCCATGAGCTTTGCCAAAACCAGCAGTAGATCCCATGGAGGTGGAGGTTCACGCACCAGAGGGGATATGTGATCCAGGCCTTTGAAGAAGCGCCCAACCACCGTCTCCTGTGCCAATGTCAGCTGACATTCCCGCACCCGGTAAGCAGAAATGGCTGCCAGGTGCACCCTAAGGGTTGATGACCGCAGACCCCCTTTGTAGAGAGACCAAAGGTAGTCAAGAATGTCAGCCACAGAGCAGGATAAGGGGTCCAGACTCTTATCCTGACACCAAATGGAAAATCTCTTCCATTTGAAGGCATAACATTTCCTGGTCGATTCCTTTCGGGAGGCCTCCACCACAGTGTAGACATCCTCGGAAAGACCCAGAGCCTGGAACTCTAGCCACTCAGGTACCAGGCTGTGAGGTGCAGGGATTGAAGGTCCGGATGGAATACCTTCCCCTGGTCCAGTGATATTAGGTCCGGGCGTGTTCTAAGCCGCTCCGGGGGCCTGTAGCTGAAGCTGAGGAGATCTGAATACCAGAACTGGCGTGGCCTATCTGGGGCTACCAGGATCACCTTCATCTTGTCCCTCCTGAGTAACACCTTGTGGATCAAGGGAAATGGAGGGAAGGTGTAGAGGAGGCCTGGGGTCCACGGCCTCGAGAAGGCATCCCCCTGCAGCAAACCTTGCTGAGGGGGTTGGGCATGGAACAGCCTCAGCTTGGTGTTTTCCCTTGAGGCAAACAGGTCCACCAATGGTTTGCCCCAACGGGAGAACAGACTGTAAGCTACCTTTGGATGGAGAGACCACTCATGGGATGTCTGGCCTATGCGGCTGAGAGCATCCGCCAGCTGGTTCGAGGCTCCTGCCACATGAATGGCTAGGAGGTCCGCCTCCAACCGGCTTATGAGGGTCCAGATGCAGAGCACCTCCTTGCACAGCAGACAGGAGTGCATGCCACCCTGTTTGTTGAGGTAGTACATGGTCGTGGTATTGTCCGTCTGGACTTGGACCACTTGACCCCAGAGCTGAGGAGCGAAAGCTGACAGTGCCAGTCTGACTGCTTTGAGCTCCAACAGGTTGATGTGGCATTGGGATTCCTTGGGGGTCCAGAACCCATGGGTCCTGCTGTCCCCCATGTGGGCTCCCCAGCCCATGAGAGAGGCACTGGTTGTGAGAATGACCATCGGCGCGGGGCGGACAAACAGGATCCCTTCCTGCAACCGGTCTGGGGCGGTCCACCATCGGAGAGCGTCCCACATCTTCTGGGTTGCAGTGATCAGCTGGTCGAAATGACTGTGGCGTTGAGACCACTGGGCGGCCAGCTCCCACTGGAGGGGGCGCATGTGCCATCTGGCCCAGCGGACCACTGAAGTGCACGCCACCATGCAACGCAGAAGGTGCAGAAAGTCCCAGGCAGGGCACAAGTGCCCAACCAGAAATGATCGGGCAAAGGAGGAGAGAACCTCCACCCTGTTCACCGGGAGCCGAACTCTGGCTTGACAAGAGTCGAGTTCTGCCCCGATGAAGCCCATCACCTGAGAGGGCACGAGTTCTGATTTGGCCTTGTTGATCAGGAGGCCAAGTTGGGAGCAGGTTCAGAGAGCCAGATCCCTGGACCTCTCCACCTCCTGTTGGGTGGAATCTGTCAAGAGCTAATTGTCAAGGTAGGTGTAAATTCCGACTCCCCAACGCCAGAGATGGGCCGTTACCACTGCAATGCATTTGGTGAAGACCCGAGGCACCGATGACAAGCCAAACGGTATGGCTTGGAACTCGTACAGGGTCCCTTTGACCCTGAAGCGGAGGAACCGCTGATGGGACAGACGGATTGGTATGTGAAAGAATGCATCCTGAAAATCCAGTGAAAAGAACCACGTTTTGCTCCAGGGATGGTATGATCTGGTTCAGAGTTACTATCTGGAAGGTGCAGGATCTGAGATATTGATTCAGGATGTGGAGATCTAGGATGAGGCGCCAGCCCCCCGTCTGCTTGGGCACCAGAAAGTACCTGGATATGAAGCCTGGGTCTGTAGAAGGAACCGGCACTGGAGCTACTGCCTCCTTGCGGAGGAGCTGAGCTGTGTCGTCTCAAAGAGCTGACTGAGTGCAAGCTGAGATCCTTTCCTCCCTAGGGGCTTGGCTTGGCTGGAAAGGTACTGCTCGAACTCTAAGGACAGTCCCTGACCGACCACTTCGAGAACCCACCTATCCGAGGAGCTATCGGACCAGACTGAAAGAAAGTGGCAGAGTCGGCCCCCCATGGGAGGACCCACAACTGGCATGATGGGTGTAGGGATGGCAACCCCCAACCTGTCACTGAGCAGGCTTAGAGGAGGAGGCTCCTGGACCTGTGCCTCAGCCTCCTTTACGGGACTGTTAAGGACCCTGCTTGGGCTGTGGGCGCCAAGCATGAGCCTGCTGCTGTTGCTGCTGACCTCCTTGATAGAAGGGCTGTCCGACCGCAAGGGAAGAGTGTTGAAATGGCTTCTTCTTTTTCTTCTGCTGGTTCTTGCCCAAAGAACCTTTTGCAGAAGTGGCATCCAAGGTGGCACTGGACTGTTCTATGCACTGAAGGTGACCGGCCACTCCTGGACCGAACAAGTCGGTGCCAAAGAAGGGCACGTCAGCTAACTTATGCTGAGTATCCACCGGGAAGGAGGAAAGCCTCAGCCAAGCCCTGCAGTGAGTGGTCACTGCAGCTGCTAAAGAGTGGGCACAGGAATCACCTATGTACAGGGCCATCTGGAGCTGCTGTTTTGCAACAGCACGGCCCTGATGATGGACCTGCTTGACCATGGTCTGCATGTCTGCGGGAAGGTGAGGGAGGACCTAGTCTAATGATCCCAGGAGGGCATGAGAGAAGTGTGCCATGATAGCAGCTGAGCTGGCCTGACGAAGACCTAAGGAAGAGGCCGCAAAGATCTTACGGGCAGAGTGGTCCACATTCTTGGACTCCTTGTCCAGGGGTCAGTCAGTGTTGGCCAAGCTTCCAGTACACCTGAACACAGAAGCGGTCACCAGGCTCACGGCCGAGGGGTGTTCTGTGAACCCAAGCAGGGATCCCATGGGCACCACGTACTTGCGGGTCATGCGGGCAGACGGTGCTGGACAGGAAGCCGGACGCTGCCAAAGCTCAAGGGCCGGGCCAATGATGGCTTCGGCCACTGGAAAGGCCTCCGTCGGGGTATCCCCCCTTTTGAGAATATCCGTAAAGGGGTACTCCGCCTTTTTCTGGATGGATTCCAGGGGCATTCCGGTGGATTTGGAGATGAGGCGGAGAATGCCCTGAAAGGAGGAAGGGCCTTCCTCCAATCCTGCCACAGACGACTCATCAACCCCAAGATGGGAGTGTAATCCGGTGGCGTCCGAGTCCAAAGAATCGAGATATAACGGCCTCCCACCAAGGTCTCCCCCAATATGCCGAGGGCGATCGGGGACTGTTCAGTCCTCTTTCGAGGGAGCTCCTTCCTGAGGCTGCTTAGGCGGTGGTTCCATCAGAATCAGTGGAGAGACCAAGGCAGGTGAACCAGGATGCGGGCCGGCCTCACGGGTGGGGGAACCAAAGACTTCGGTTCCGCACGGGTCGGCCTAGAAGGCAGGAGCCAAGTGATGGCCGGGGTAGATGGCGGAGCCAGCTTCTGCCCAGACAAAACCAGCTGTTGCCACATAACGTCTTCATAGCGTCAACGGAGTTTCTGCTGAAGCCTCTCCTTGTCAGAGGAGGATAAAGACCTGTGGCGCCTCTTTTTTGAATGTTTGTGTTTCCTCGGCCGACTGGTCGACGGAGTTCTGGACCTCAACCGGGATCGGGTGGGCCATGCCGGTCAATCGGGAGACACTGGGATCAGTGAAAACCGAGGGTCCGGAACCGGGTCCTGAATGGGGATGCCAACAGGCTGGGTCTCCTCATCAGGAAAGACAAGGACGGGAGTCCTTTCCAAAGAGTCGTTGACTGGGGTCAGTAACAGAGGGTCGATTGGGTCGAGAATAATCTCAGCCTCGTCTGCCAATTCCTCGGTCCCCTGGCCAGACGGCAGATCCGTGAAGCCGGTGGCCGAGGATACGATCTCGACCGAAGTCGAGACTGCGTGTTCCTGGGACTCGGACCTTTCTTGGTCCCAAGAACGACTTCGCTTGGACGAAGACCCAGGGTCCTTATCCCTCTTCCGAGGGCAGGAGGAGTGCGAGCCCAATGGCGCCTCACCCCTAGTGGGGAGAGACTGGCACAACTCCCTGAAGGAGCCTGAAAAGGTGGAGCCAAGGTTAAGTGGAACAAAAAAGCTTTGATTGGCCGAAGCTTGAGCCGCTTCCTCCTCAAATGCCTTAATTTGTTCCAGCTGCTTGGTGGATCCTGCAGCTGCGGAAACCACCCACCTACCCTCCTTCGATTTCACCGGAGGGTTCCTTTTCTCCGGTCTCCCCAGCTTTAAGTACGCCAAGCGGTCATCCAGGACGTTAGGGTGGAAGGCCAGGCAAAAAGTGTATGACGAGGTGTCATGTCTGACACCTAGGCAATAAACACACATTAGATGGGGATTGGTGCGCGACATGTTTTGGCCACAGGGGCACCGGTGAAATCCAGGGGAAGATTTTCCTCCATGTCCAATGCGGTAAAATTGGAATCGCTAACTCGAACGAGTTTTAAAGAAAGTTTTGGCAAAAATCAACACTTCGAATCCAGGACCTACGAACTGCTGTAACAGCACGAGGGAACCTGCATCTTCCAGCGGAAAGGAAGATCTGGCGTCATGGGGTGGAGCCGAGGTATTTACCACCCAGGTGGGTGGGAGCAGCCAGCTTGAAGACTTCCGGCAAGATTTAAAGGGGAAAGAGACATGCCAAGAAGTGTGGATGAACAACATAGCCACGCTCCTAGAATTTAGATTACTCACAGAAGCTTGAATCCTTAAATCTCATGTTATTCCAGACATTGAGACTTGGAGGGGACCTCCTATTTTTGTGGGGAAGTAAACGACCCATACCTATTTAATGAGATGGGCTTTGTCTTCAAGCAGGATTCTGTGGCAACAAGAGGCCACCCTATGCAATTATACTGTGCTAGATCTAGAATAAACAAAAAGTATTTTCTCACTACAAGAGTGGTTAACTTGTGGAATAGTCTCCCCCTCGAGTTAATCATCAGAAAAAAGTCTTCTTTCAAATGTGTTAGACAAACGGATTTTGAAAAATGTGGGTCTTCATAGTTAATTGGTCATTTGGTGGGAACTACTAAGAGGCTTATGCCTCTTGTTCCCTACAGCACCTTGGTATGAAAGGTGAGATCCAAACCAGTATTTAGAGATGACAGAAGCACAGTAGGATTGGCGATGAGGAGAGAGAAAGGATGGATAGGGAGGAGTTAAGGCAGCAATGGTGAATAAGAGAGAGTGAGTTGGTAGCAAAGCAGCAGAAGGCACTGCAAAAGGTATCCAGCCTGGCAAGGGAGGTCGAAGGGGTGGTGCCATAAACCACATTCACACGATGAAAAACTAGAAGAACCATTTGGGTGACCAGCTCCCAGCAGACCTAGGAAAAAGTCAGTCCTTACTACAGTACCAGGCACTGAGTTTGGGATGGATGGCATCAATGTGCGTAGTCTCTCCATCCTGCTTTCTAACCACATGAGGTACACAAAAGTTGGGACTACTATGAGCAATGTGCCATCCAATGTGGAGAAGACTGTGAGGGGGACGAGCTTGGCCAGCTTCTGACTGGTGCCAAAGGTCAAACACAGGTTTTGTGTGTGCGTTGACCCAAAACTGGAGGCAGTATAGCACAGTGGTCTAAGGCTCTGAGCTACAAATCTGGTGACATCCAGCAGACCAGACCTGGGTTTGAATCCCACAGCTTCCACTTGCATACTGTGTGACCTTGAGCAAGTCACTTAACCTCCTTGTGCTCCCAGGTTGCTCCTGTAAAAAAGCTTTCAGCTTAGTGTGCTATACCTGGTTAAACAACTAAATTAAAAAAATAAAATAATAAAATCCAGTGAACTGGAACCAACGCATAACATTGTGAAAGTCTTGCTGAAGCGAGACTTCCAGACACGCAGTTGAGGGACTGGAGGTGTACAGAATGGTCTCATCTGCATACATGTGAATATCCGAGTTGGCACAGGCAGAGGTAAGGTCATCTTCAGAGAAGAGGATAAGACCCAGAATGGAGCCTTGTGGAACCCCAGCCTGGATAGGGAGGGGTGCAGAGATAGCACCTCCCACCTGGATGGAATCAGTCAACAGTGGGTGCTGAGATGCCGGCCAAGCTCAGCTTATCCTGGAGGACTGAGTGGGACACTAAATCAAAAGATCGATGAAAAATGGCCACTGTAATGCTGCTCTGATCCATCCCTGAAAGGATGGAGTCAGTGACCCTAAGTAGGGAGATGATGAAATGATCCTTCCTAACAGAGTGGAGGAAGTCTGCAGGCTGTGAGTAAATGAGTTTCTACTGCAGCTTTGAAAGAAAAGAGAGGAGGGAGATAAGGCAGAAGTTGCCAGGAGTGGAGAGAGCATCCCCTCTGTGGAGGGCAAGAACCTTGGCAATCTTCCAAGACTGAGGAACAGTGCAGAGGGTAAAGGAGAAATTTGAAGGTGAGGTTGGGGGGGGAGCCCGATGTCAGGAGCCCACAGATGGAGAAGTTTAGGGTCTAAGCCGTCCGGGCTAGATCTGGAAAGGTTAAGGAGGAAAGGGAGGCAGTCTCCTGGAGAGTGACAAGTGAGAAATCAAACCTGGGGAGTGGGGGTGGGGTTAAGGATGAGGGAGGAGAAGGGGAGAGGATAGCAGCCATGAAGCGGTAGGGAAGGGAAAACATATTTATGAAATTCCCTATAACCTTGAATGCCTGGAGGAATTGCCATGCCTCTGTCATGCCCTCTACTAAGGGCATTTTATTTGTCCCTACTGGCAGCTCCTTTCCCTCCTCATGAGGAGGGACAGCGACATGTTTTTGTTTTTGGCAGGCAAAGCTTCTGGTATCTGCTCTGAGGCTCTCATTTTTACTGGATTCAGGGTTCCCCCTTTCCAGTACCATTACTCTGAACCATCTTTAGCAGTTTTATCTTTCCTTTCTGTCCCCTTTGACAGGGACTGCTATTTACTCTGAGAGGCTGCACCCTCCTCTGAGCCTTCTGGTGACCTGAAGGCAGACTGAGAAGCCATAAAATATTCTAATTTTTTTAGCTGTTTATACACAGATCACAACTGACAAAATCGTGATCTGGACCCAGGTACCTTAAACAAAGCTTGAAGCAGTCTGCCTCTGCCAGGAGCTGAAAACAGATCCCACAGTTTCTAAAACCTGTAGGTCCCAGTCTTTTAGATCTGTCTATCATGCTAAACACTGACTGCCCAGAAAACATTTCTGGTTCCCAATAAAAATTAGACAATTTTAAAAGCCTCAATAATGCTAAAAAGGAGGCTTTAAATGACAAATGTGATTAGGTTCCTCAAAAAGTCAAACCATGGATAAAATTTACCTCAACAGATGTTTTTAGATTGTGAAGGGGAAGGGTTGGTTCTTAGAATGTGGAATCAAGAAAAATTTGAAGTAAAACTGCAAAGAGGTATACAAAAAACAAACAAACAGGTTACTCACCTATAACAGTAGTTTTAGGAGTGGTATATGATGTGCATCCACACCTTCTGACAAGGCGCCTTTCCCCTTTAAGACTGGCCAAAAAGTCTTCAAGCTGTCTCCTACCACCCATCCAGGAGGTAACTCACTTGGCTCCACCCCATGATACCAAATCTTGCCCGCTGGAAGCAGCAGTGTGCGTCACAACCAGGGCAGGTCGGGTAGGTTTGTCTGGATGATCATATACCACTCCTAGAACTACTGTTACAAGTGAGTAATCTGTTTTTCTAGGGACGTAGATATGATGTTCAATCCACACTCTCTGGCCGATTCCTAACAGTTCTCTGGGAGAAGAGAGGCAAGGCACATGCACCCTATTTCGGGGACAGAGACTGGAGAACTGAGGGCCCAAACCCAGCATCCCCGCATGACTCAAGGTCGATGTGGTAATGGGAAATGAAGATGTGTGCTGACCTCGAGGTAGCAGTACTGTAGATTTCCTGGATAGGGACGTCCCCGGAAGCAGCCACCAACACAGCGATATGATGGATAGAATGAGCCCTTATCCCACGGGAGGCTCCCTACCCGCCAACCTACACCAGATGTCGATGCAGGAAACAATCAACCTGCCAATCATCCGCTTAGCTGCCAGTCTTCCAGGTGTGGCTTCAGCATAGGTGACAAATAGCTGGCGAACCTCTCCCCAAACTCCAGCCGTGTGCTCTTTGCAACAGGTGAGCGCTCGCCGCAGGTCCAGTATGGAGCCTATGCTCCGCCTCCATGGTATGTATGGTTGGTGACCGGGAGATTAATCACCTAGCTACGGTGAAACTGACACAACCTTCGGGAAGAACTTCGGGTTGGGGCGAAGGACGACCCTGTCTCTGTGCAAGACCAGATAAGGAGACTCCACCGAAAGCACCTGGAGCTCACCGATCCTTCTGGCTGTGATAACCACCAGGAAGGTGGTCTTCCATGACAGTTGAGACATCCCACACCTGTGCATTGGTTCGAATGGCTTGCCCATGAGCTTTGCCAGTACCAGCAACAAGTCCCAAGGTGGTGGTGGTTCACACACGAGAGGGGAAATGTGATTGAGGCCTTTAAAGAAGAGCCAGACCACCTTCTTCTATGCCACTGATTGCTGACCAGCCCATGCCCGGTAGGCTGAGATGGCTGCCAGGTGCACCATGAGGGTCAAAGACTGAAGGCCCAAAAGAGAGGGACCACTGGTAGTCAAGGATGCTAGTCACTGGACAGGGCAGAGGGTCCAACCCCTTGCCCTGGCACCAAATGGAAAACCTGGTCGACTCCTTCCGAGATGCCTCCACAACCGTAAGGACATCTTCAGAGAGACCCAAAGCCTGGAACTCTAGCCAGTCAAGAACCAGGCTATCAGGTGCAGGGACTGATGATCTGGAGGAGTACTTTTCCCTGATTGACGGAGAGCAGGTCCAGGCAGAGAGGAAGATGCCTCGGAAGCCTGTTGCTGAGGCTGGAGAAGATCGGGGTACCAAAACTGACATGGCCAGTTCGGAGCCATCAGGGCGACATATGCCTTTTCCCTCCTGGCCTTGAGAAGCACCTTGTGGATCAAGGAAAATGGATGGAAGGCACAGAAGAGGCTTGGGGTCCAGGGCTTTGATAAGGCATCCCACTGCAGCGTTCCCTGCTGGGGGGGACACAAAAAAGCCTCAGCTTTGCATTCTCCCTGGAGGCGAACAGGTCTACCTGATGCGTGTCCCACTGGGAGAACAGACTGTGTATTACCTCTGGGTGCAGAGACCACTTGATGCCTCACCCACATGGCTGAGAGTGTCCGCCAGCTGGTCGGAGGCCCCTGCCACATGGATGGCTAAGAGACTGGCCCCCAGGCTGCGCATAAGGGTCTACATGCAGAGAGCTTCCTTGCACAGTGGCAGGGAGTGCATCCTGCTGTTTGCTGAGGTAGTACATGGTTGTGGTGTCTGTCTGAACCTGGACCACATGACCCCGAATGTGAGAAGCAAAGGCAGTCATGTGCCAGCCAAACTGCTCCAAGCTCCAGCAGGTCGATGTGGCATCGGGACTCCTCAGGGGTCCAGAGCCCGTGGACTCTGTGTTCCCCCGGTGGGAATTCCAGCCCGTGAGAGAAGCATCAGTCATCAGGATGACAGTCTGCTCTGGGCAGACCAACGGGATCCCTTCCTGCAGATATTCTGGGACTAACCACCACTAGAGAGTGTCCCACATCCGCTAGGTCACAGTGACCAGCTGGTCGAAGGGACCCCTACACTGAGCCCATGGCTGGCCAGCTCCCACTACAGAAAGCACATTCTCCAGCGAGCCCAACACACCATGATGGCACAGGCTGCCATGTCACCCAGCAGGCACAGAAAGTCCTGGGCAGGGCGCAATTGCCCAACCCGGAATGATCAGACAAAGGAGGAGAGCCTCTGCCCTGTCCACTGGGAGCCGGGCTCTGGCTCTACAAGAGCTGAGCTCCACCCCAGTGAAGCTGATCACCTGTGAAGCCGCGAGTTCTGATGTGGCCTCGTTGACCAGGAGACAAAGGGACCTGGACCTTTCCACCTCCTGCTTGGAGGGACCTGTGATCAGCCAGTCATCCAGGTTGGGGTAAACCCAGATCCCTCGGTGCCTCAGCTAAGCTGCCACTACTACGATGCACTGGTGAAGACCATGGGGGCCAAGGAGAGGTCGAATAACATGGCTTGGAACTCTTAGAGGGCTTCCTCTGCTCAGAAGCAGAGGAACCTTCTGGGAGATACATAGATACACAGACAGTGTCGGCAGATAAGGGCCTATGGCCCACCCAATCTGCCCATTTGAGCTTGTAAGTTCAGTTTGTTTTCCTAGAAGTCTGTTGCCCCTTACCCCTAACCTCAAGAATTCCTTTATGTCTATCCCATGCAATCTTAAATCCCGTGATTGTTTCAGCCCCCACCACTTCCTCTGGCAGGGTGTTCCACTTGTCCACCACCCGTTCTGTGAAGAAATTCTTTCTTATGTTTCCTCTGAATCGTCTCTCCCTCCAACTTCATCCCATGCCCTCTAGTCTTGGAACATCTTTTTCGCTTAAAAATAGTGTTTTCCTGCACCGCTCTCTGTAAGATACTTGTATGTCTCTATCATATCCTCTCCTCCTCTCCTCCAGGGAGTACATGTTCAGTTCCTTCAACCTGTCTTCATAGGACTTGTGATGCAATCCATGCACCATCTTTGTTGCCCTCCTCTGAACCTTCTCTACCCTGTCTATGTCCTTACGAGGTATGGTCTCCAGAACCGTACACCTACTCCAGGTGGGGCCTCACTAGTGTCTTGTATAGCGGAATTATGACTTCCTTTCCTGCTGGTGATGCCCCTGCCTATACATCCCAGCATCCTATTTGCTTTACCTGCTGCCTTGTCACACTGTTTCCTACCTTGAGGTCATCAGAGATGATAACCCCAAGATCCCTTTCTGCTTGGTGCATGCTATATCCTCACCCCCAACTGATATATTGTGCCAGGGTTTTGTGCCCTATATGCATTATCTTGCACTTCTTGCACTGAATTTCAACTGCCAAACCCCTGACCATTCTTCAAGTTTCTGCAGGTCGCTTCTCATTCTGTCTACACCCTCTGGTGTGTCTACCTGTTACAGAGCTTTGTGTCATGAGCAACAGTGAAATTCTGCCTTCTAGGTCCTGGCGCCACGCCACTGATGAAGATGTTGAAGGACCGTCCCAGCACTGATCCCTGTGGTACCCCACTGGTCACTCTTCCTCTGTGGAGTGACAGCCATTTACCACCACCCTCTGTGTCCTGCCACCCAGCCAGTTACCTACCCACCACACTACTGTCCTGCCCACCCATATTCCCCAGTTTGTGTAATAGTCTCTATGTGGCACAGTGTCAAAGGCCTTGCTGAAGTCCAGATAGACTCATGTCCACTGCCCTCCCTGATCCACCTCCCAGTCACCCAGTCAAAAACTTCAATGAGGTTGGTCTGACACATCTCCCCTGTGACAGCATGCTGCCTTGGGTCCTGTAGTCCACTGACAACCAGATGTCTCCACCAACTCTCCTTCAGTAGTGCTTCCATGATCTTCCCACTACTCGAGGTGAGGCTGACTGGTCTGTAGTTCCTGCTTCCTCTTTGTTCCCACTTTTGTATAAGGGGACTACATCTGCTGTCCTCCAGTCTTTGGGTACCTCCTGCTTCCAGTGATCGCTAAACAGGATAGCCAGAGGTTCAGCCACCACCTCTCTTAGTTCTTTTGGACCCTGGGTGCACCCCATCTGGCCCTATTGCTTTATCAACTCTTATTGCTTCCAGTTCCTTCCAGGACCTCTTTCTCGTAAAGGGACTTGTGTCCATTTCTGCACCATTCTCACCCCTTGTACTCCCTTCAGACCCATTACCTCCTCTTCCTCAGTAAAGACTGAGCAGAAATACCTGTTCAGTATGTCAGCTTTACTGTTGTCATCCTCCACACAGCCCCCATCCTCCCCTTCAGTCTCACTATCCTCCTTTGTCTTTCTTTTTCACTTATGTACCTGTAAAGGTTTTGTCCTCTACCCACTGATTCTGCAATGTGTCTCTTCTGTCTGAGCTTTGGCTTCCCTTACTGACCTCCCTGCCTCCCTTTGCTTCTCCTGGTACTTCTCCCTATCCTTCTGCCTGTGTCTTTTGTATTGCCTGAATGCAATCTTTTGGCTTTCACTTTCTTTGCTACCTCTTTGGAAAACCATAATGGTCTCCTTCCTTTCCTCTGCTAACCTGCTTAATACATAATTCTGTTGTTCTTGTAATCCCCATTTTAAATACTGCCCACTGTTCCTCAACCCCTGATTCCTGTCCCATTCCCCTTAATGCCTCTTTCAAGTATCTCCCCATTTTCCCAAAGTCTGCCCCCCTAAAATCCAGGATGCGTGTTTTTGTGTGGTTTGGTTCTGCTCTTTCTGTGATTTCAAACCACAATGACTGGTGGTCACTGTTTCCAGGTGCTCCCCCACTGTTACCCCCATCACACTGTCCCTGTTTGTGAGCACAAGGTCCAGTATTGCCTTCTGCCGAGTTGGTCCATGACCAGTTGCTTGAGGAAGCTGCACCTGAAGGAGTCCAGGATAATCTGTTCTAGTTGATGCTGTTGCTGGGATGCTCCAGTCCACGCCTGGAATATTGGAAGTCTCCAACCAGTACTACTTATCTTTGTCTGCCATCCTTGATGGCTAGCATCAGCCCCATCTGTTTCTTCCTCCTGGGCTGGTGGTCTAGACTACACCCAGCGGATGGCTGTCCCATTTTCCTTTCCAGCTTAACCCACAGTATCTCTCTCCATTTTGTTCCCTCCTGGATCTCTGCAGCCCTTATGTCATTTTTCACATAGAGTGCCACCCTCCTCCGTCCTGCCTGCTCCGCCTCTTCTGAATATGTTGTAGCCAGGTATGGTCATCTCCCAGTCGTGTTATCATTACACCAGGTTTCAGTGATGGCCATAATGTCCAGGTCTGACTGCACCATGACAGCCTCCAGATCTTCCACCTTGTTGCTAAGGTCCTGGCATTTGCACACATGGCTATCCATGATTTGACTCCCTAGACTGTCTCACTGTTCTACTCCAGCCCCTTTCTTGGTTGTCATTTATCCCTGGTTCTCCTTGCTGTCTGCCCGTCTGCTGAATTTTGCCCCTTTTCTGCTTATCCACCTCTTGGGCACCTTGGGCAGATGGACGGATCGGGACGTGAAATAACACGTCCTGAAGATCCAGGGAGCGAAAATACAGGTTACTCACCTGTAAAAGGAGTTCTAGGAATGGTATATGTTGTTCATCCACACTTATTGGCAGGTTCCTTGCCGCTTTAAATCTTGCCGGAAGGTCTTGTGTTGGCTCCTCCCACCCACCCGGTGGTAAAACTCCGTCCGCCCCATGACGCCAGATCTGCCCGCTTGAAGCTCAGGTTGTGCGTCAGTTTAGAGTTTAGAGTCGGGGATGAACAACATATACCATTCTAGAACTCCTGTTACAGGTGAGTGACCTGTATTTCTAGGACATGATATGTTGTTCATCCACACTTATTGGCAGACTCCTAGCAGTTCTCCTCGGAGGAGGAGGCAAGGCGCATACCCCTACTTAGGGAATAAAGACTGAGAACTGAGGCCCCAAAACCAGCATCCCGGCATGACTCAAGGCCCGATGTGGTAATGGGTATTAAAGGTGTGTGCTGACTCCAGGTAGCAGCCCTGCAGATTTCTGGATAGGGATGTACCCTGAAGCAGCCACCGATGCAGCAGTATGACAGGTAGAATGAGTTTTATCCTCTGGGAGGCTCCATGCCCGCCAACTTATAGCAGAGATCTATGCAGGAGGGTGACCCACCTGCTTATCAAGTCCGCTATGGCTGCAGGTCTGCCAGGTGCGGCTTCAGCGTGAGGTGACAACAGCTGGTCGAACCTCTCCGAATTTCAGCAGTGTGCTCCTTATATCAAGCTAGCGCCCCTTCTAGGGTCCAAAGTATGGAGCCTGTATTCGCCTCCGAGGTGTGATTGGGGTAGAACACCGCAGAGTCAACACCTGGTTAAGGTGAAACCGACACCACCTTCGGAAGGAATTTCGGTGGGGCGAGGACAACCTTGTCCCTGTGGAAGACCAGGTGTAAGGAGCCTCAATGCAGAGCGCCTGGAGTTCTCCCATCCTTTGGCTGACGTGATAGCCACCAAGAAGGCGGTCTTCCACGACAGGTGAGAGAGTTCACACCTGTGCATTGGTTCGAATGGCTTCCCATGAGCTTTGC
The DNA here is from genome assembly GCA_016271365.2 of Neoceratodus forsteri. Taxonomy (NCBI): domain Eukaryota; kingdom Metazoa; phylum Chordata; order Ceratodontiformes; family Ceratodontidae; genus Neoceratodus; species Neoceratodus forsteri. The sequence goes on along the minus strand of CM028129.1, from coordinate 1,008,342,182 downwards.
CAGTACCAGCAGTAAATCCCACGGAGGTGGGAGGTTCTTAATCGAGGGAAATGTGATCAAGGCCTTGAAAAGCACCTCACCACCTTCTCCTGCGGCCACTGACTGCTCCCCCGCCCGCCGCCTGCAAGCGGAGAGGTCAGTCACCGAAGCCCTGACTAGAAAGGACCATAAACAGTCCAAAATGCTTGCCAAGGAACAGGAGGAAGGATCCAAGCCCTTACTCCTGACACCAAATGGAAAACCCTTCCATTTGAAGGCATAGCATTTCCTGGTCAACTCTCACGGGACGCCTAACAACATTGAGGACCTCACGAAAGACCCAGGCCTGGAACTCTAGCCACCAGGAACCAGGCCGGCCAGGTGCAGGGATTGAAGGTCCGGATGGAACACCTTCCCTGATTGACTGAGAGCAGGTCCGGTGAGCTGGAAGCTGCCTCGGAGCCTGTAGCTGAGGTTGAGGAGATCTGGTACCAGAACTGGCGGGCCAGTCTGGGCTATCAGAATCACCTGCGCCTTGTCCTCCTTGTCTTGAGAAGCACCTTTGTGAATCAAGGGAATGGGGAAAGGCGAAAGAGGCCCGGGTCCACAGCCTCGAGAAGGCATCTCTGCAGCGAGCCCTGCTGAGGGGGCGGCATGAAACAGCCTCAGCTTGATTCTCCCTGGAGGCAACAGGTCCACCTGAGGTGTGCCCCAGTGGGAGAACAGATCTTGTACTATCCTGCAGGAGAGACCACCTTGTGAGATGCAGCCCTATCCGCCCAGGGCATCGGTCTAGGTGTTGGAGGCTCTGCCAAATGAATGGCTAGAGACTCCACCAGGCTGCGCACGACGAGGACCAAATGCGGAGAGCTTCCTGCATAGAAGCATGAGCGCCCCGCCTCTGGCGTTCAGGTGGTATTGGTCGGTCCGCCTGACTCAGACCCACGGACCTCGGAGAAACTGAGCAAAGGCGGTGAGAGCTAGGCGGACCGCCGGAGCTCCAGCAGGTTGATGTGGCATCGGGACTCGCTGGGGACCAGGAGGCCATGCACTCGGTGTTCTGTGATGGGCACCCCAACCCATCAGAGAGGTCATCGGCCCATAGAGAGACCGTCAACTGGGCGGATAAACGGGATGCCCTCCTGCAGATGGATGGAACGTCCACAACTGAGAGGCTGCTCACATCTCCTGGGTCACTGTCACCAGCTGGTCCAATGGATCGCAGCATTGTGACCACCGGCTGGCCAGTCCCCACTGAAAGGGGCGTGATGTGCCAGCGTGCCCAACGGACCACGCTGGACAGGCCGCCATGAGACCCAGGAGGCGCAGGAAGTCCCGGGTAGGGAGTTACTGCTCAACCAGAAATGATTGGGCAAAGGAGGTAAGAACCTCGCCCCTGTCTGCCGGGACAGGTTTGGCTCAAGAGAGTCGAGTTTCTGCCCCATGAACAGGATCACCTGCTTCGGCTCAAGTTCTGACTTGGCCTTGTTGATGAGAAGGCCGACTTGAGAGCAAACCTGAGGGCCAGATCTCTGACTGCTCCACCTCCCATCTGGAGGGGGATGCTATCAGCCAATCGCCCAGGTATGGGTACACCTCGACCTCGCCTCTCCACAGGAATGCTGTCACCACTGCCATGCATTTGGTGAAGACCCTGGGAGCTGGAGATACTAAGGGCATGGCTTGAACTCTAAGAGGGATCCTTCCGCCGAAAGCGGAGGAATTGAACTGATGACGGACGGATAGGGACGTGGAAAGAATGCGCCCTGTAGGTCCAGGAGAGCAGAACCACACGCCGTGTTCCAGAGATGGTATTATCTGCACCAGAGTGACCATTCTGAAGGTCTGAGACCTTAGGAATTTGTTCTGGTCGGTAGGTCGAGAATGGGGCGCCAGCCCCAGTCCGCTTCTGGAACCAGGAAATACCTGGACACGAACCCCGGGTCTGGGGGGGGTCCCTATCTCCATGATCACCTCCTTGGAGGAGGAGAGTTTATCATCGGCTCGACGGTGCGCCAGTGAGGCTGCGGAATTCCCCGAGGCCCCGGAGATGGTATTTGCCTGGAAGGGCGGGCCTGCTCAATTCTAGAGGAAGCCTTTCCTGTACCACCTCCAGTGACTCACCGTCCGTGGTAACAGCGGACCAGGCGGAAAGGAAGTGTCTGAGCCATCTCCCACTGGGGAAACCAGGGTGAGGTGACAGGGATGAGAGACACCCCTCAGGTTGCTCACTGGGCAGGCTTGGAGGAGGGACTGGCCGAGGGACCTCCTGGGCTTTACCTCCCTGCTTCCTGTTGGAGGAAGCCGACGCCTTTGGTTTGGGATATCAAGTCGAGCCTGCTGGCCTGACGTTGTCTATGGCCATGGGCGCAGAAGGACTAAAGGGCTTAGGCTGTTGCTTGCATGGCCTTTGTCCTTCTTGAGCGAAGAGACCGGAACCAAGGTAGCACTGGACTTCTTGATCCTCTGCAGGTGACCTTCCCACCCCAGGGTCGAAGAGGTCAGTCCCCAAAAGGAACATCCGCCAACTTGTGCTGGGTATCCGAGGTAAAGGTGGATATCCTCAGCTAAGCCCGACGATCGATGGCCACTGCGGCCGCCATACAGACCTGGCACTATGAGTCCCTCGGTCTAACGAGTCTGAGTTGTTGTTTGGCCACTGCTCATGCCCTGGTCCTCGCACCTGCCTGACCGTGAGTCTGCAGATTCGGGAAGATGAGGGACGACCATCCAGGAGCCCAACAGGGCGTGAGAAAATGTGCCATGAGGACGGTCAATCCGGCTCGGACGTGGCGCCGAGAGAGGATGCAAGATAGACTTTTTCACCGCATAATCCAATTTCTGGATTTCTTGTCGGGAGGTTTGTCCACATCCTCATGCCTCGGCACGCCTGAAAACGCTGTCGGTAACCAACCCCTCGGCCGAGGGGTGTTCCGAAAAACTGGACAGGGAACCGGTAGGGACCGCATACTTCCTGGCCGAAGGCGTAGGGCAGGAAGCAGTACGCTGCCAAAGTTCCAAGGCCGGACCCACTATGGCTTTGGCCACCGGAAAGGCCTCCGTAGGAGAATTCCTCGGTCCAGAATCTCCGTGAGGGGATACCTGGCCTGCTTGAAACGTGGTTCGAAAGCTTCATCCCAGTGGACTCCAGATGAGTCAAGCAACCCTAAGAAGGACTGTAGGCTATCGTCTATGGACTGCCCTCCGAGGACTCCAAGTCCATGCGCTTGGAGAAGAGGAGGAACCATCATCGGACTCAGAAGAGTCCTCAAAGAGCTGCCTTGGGCCTGAGCCACCTCCACCTGCCGAGGTTTATCGGGAGTGAGGGTGACAGACAGCCTATGGGGCAAACCCTGGCCGACCGAGAATTTTTGGTCGGAGCCCCAACTAATGGCTGTGGAGGCGGAGGTTCCACCAGAATCGGTGGGGTAGCGAATTGGTCGAACAACCGCCTGAGAACAGGCTCTCACTCACAACGAGGGGTTGTTTCGCTGCTCCGTGACAGCCACTTAATGGCAGGGGAAGACGACTGGTCGGCTTATTCCGGTCAAAGGAGCTGCTGCCACGAGTTCCTCAGACTTCCAACACAATCTTGCGCCAAGCTTCCTCGTCCGAGGAAGAGGAATAGCGCGCTCAGCTTGCCATGGTGCAGAGACTAAGCACCGCCTATGGCGGCGGGATCGGTTGGACAGCGAGGATATACCGAGACCGAGACCGAGAGTCTCGACTAGGCTGAGGAAGGCGAGAGAAGTGTAGGAAATCGGCACTCCCTCGGCTCCGGGCGATCGAGGCAAAAACAAAAACAAGGACACCAGTGATTAGCTAAATTTCCCAGAAAAGCAAAAATTCATGTACAAAAAAAATAAGAACTGCCAAAACTGCCTACTATACAGCTGAATTGGATGCCTCCTACAATAACCCATCCAGACTTGGGGTACAATAAAGGACTGTCTGGCCAGAATTTACTCCTGCCTTAACCACCAAATTGCTACTAAATGACACAGAAATTACAGGTAAACAAGAAATCTTAAATACCTTCAATGTTCACTTCACCACTGCTGGCCTAGCATTTGACTCCATCACCTGCAAATATCCTGAGATCTTCCTTGAACCTGCAAACTACTGTGGGACAAATGGCCACTTCAACTTTTTCCTTCATCCCAATATCCGTGAAAGAAGTGGAAGATCTCCCTCTCTAATTTAGACACAACTAAAAGTGCAGGTGCAGACTCCTGGATCCCTATTTCCTGAAAATTGCTTCACATGTCTTATCTGCCCCTTACTCATCATCTCTTCAATCTTTCCTTAACTACTGGATCCATTCCATCTACTTGGAAAACAGCTCAATAGTTCCATTACTCAAATCTGGTGATACTAGGGATCTCAACAATTACAGACCTATCTCCATCCTACCAGTACTATCTAAGATGCTCGAAAAACTAGTAAACTCTCAGTTAAGGGACTATCTGGATAACAATAACCTTCTAAATTCTGCACAATCTGGATTTAGATCAAAGCATACACCATTACTGCCTTAGCTAAGGTAACCAACGATTGGCAGACTAATTTGGACAAAAAATTTTACCTGTGCTGTGTTTCTGGATTTGAGTAAAGCCTTTGACACAGTGGATCATGACTTATTACTCACCTCCCTTAACTCATTAGGCCTGGATTCTCTATCACTCAACTGGTTTAAGGATTACCTTTCAGATAGGTGGCAACTGGTTAGAAATGGAAATTACCTATCCACCTAAAACCTCTGCTAAGGGGTGTACCACAAGGCCTCTATTCTTGGCCCTATCCTCTTTCTATTTATATAAACAATATTGATGCCAACCTCACTCAATCTAACATTCATCTGTTTGCTGATGATACTGTATTGTATGTCAGCAATCCCTCACCTTCCAAAGCCTGTGAACTTCTACAATCCCAATTCTCCATTCTGCAGCACAATCTATTTGACAAAAAACTACTCTAAATGCAAAAACAAAAGCTATGTTCTTTACCACAAAGAGTTGTACTACCACTACCCCAGCATCCAACACCCTACATATATCCACCTTACTTGGAGAGAAACTTGAATTTGTTGATAACTTCAAATACCTTGGAGTCTGGATAGATAACAGGCTTGACTATTCTGTCCATATTGAAGAGTTACTTAAAAACTAAGACAGAGGCTCGGACTATTTTTAGAATAAAACATTACCTAAACAGTGATTCCAAAAAGGTTAATTCAGGCCTCATTCCTATCCCTCATTGATTATGCTGATTTTCTCTACTGCCATTGTTCAAGTCATCTCACATAAGCTGGACACCCTGTATCACAGGTCCATAAGATTTATTACTGACCTTCCTCCAACACCCATCATTGCTCCTTTATATGTAGTCAACTGGACATCATTGCAACACAGAAGAAATAGGAATGCTGTTATCTGGATACTCAAAGCGTTAACAGGCAAACTATACCTATATCACTGATTACTTTACTCAAATTACAACCAGGCCATACACCTTAAGGATCAGTAAACTCATCACATTAAAGGTCCCCAATGCCTGCACCCGGTATGGGAGGGCTGCTTTCAGCTATTCCTTAGCAGCTGCATGGAACTCTCTCCAAAAATCCATGAAGCTAGATAGCCTACTACCTCTGGCATCCTTCAAAAGATTGTTCTCCGCCCTTTTTCCAGAGCTCTGCAATTGCTTTTATAAAGCATAATCCCCCACCTATCTGACCCAACTAAACCTCCTTTTCTATCCATTATATTAACTCAATTTCTTTCTTCGAATCACCTATTATATTCACTTAAAACTAGTTTAGACCATATAACTTATATTTTAGGACTGCTATACCCTTTGTCCTCTTTTTTTCCTACAGGCTAAATGGTTCTATTGTTACTTGTATATATGTAAATTGTTGTATATAATCATTTCATGCCATTGTATTGCTATTTATTCTATTCTTGTCTATGTAATAATACTTGTATCCTCATTTGTATGACCACTCAGGTCCATCTTGTAAATGAGCTTTGCTCAATGATGTTCGCCTGAATAAATAAAGATTTTGATTGATTGATTGATTGATCCCACCGAAGGCTCCGGAACCGAGGCACAAGCGAGCCGACGGGATCCTCAACTCCCACCGGGGGAACCGGGAGAGGATTCTCAGCTTCTCCAGTCGACAACCCGTCCTAACGGGTTGAAAAATCTCGACCGCGTCGACGGGAGTCTCGGTCAACTGGCCTGACGGGGACACCGTGAGCCAGTGGTCGAAGCTGAGGTCAACCAAGTTGACTGTCGACAAGGGAGGGATCTTTCCGCTCCCAAGAGCGTCGACGGAGAGACTTACTTTGCTCTTTTGGACCTGGAAAAGGTCCGAAGAGTTGGACCCTCACCTTTCGTCGAGGGTCAGACAAAGCTCCTTAAAAGAAGCCAGTACGAGGCACTGAGAGAGCGCGACAAATGCCGCAGCCAAGGTAGAAGCGGCCCCGCCGCCTCCTCTTCCGAGGGCGATCATCTGCTCGAGCTGATCCACCTTCGACCGCCCGCACCGGCCAATTAGGCCTCTTTAGATTTCACGGTGGATAGTGTTTCTCAGGCGCCCCAGTTGTAATCGGGCAGCAGCGGTTTCAAGGACGAGGTCAAAAGGAAGAGCACAAGTCGCAGGCCTGCGGGTCGTGCTCAAGGCCCAGGCAGTAGACGCACGTGGAGTGCGGATCCGTCCTAGACATCTTCTGCCCGCAAGGGCACCTCCGAAAACCAGGAGTCGATTTGTCCATCGCAGCCGCAGGAGAAGAAGACTGAAGTCTTTTTAGCAAAAAACTTTATGATTTCGAACTTTTGAAGAATTAGGAACCAGTCTTAAACGCAGCGCGTTAAGAAGGGAACCTGAGCTTCCAAGCGGTAAGGAAGATCTGGCGTCATGGGGCGGAGCCGAGAGTTTTACCACCCGGGTGGGTGGGAGGAGCCAGCCTGAAGACCTTCCAGCAAGATTTAAAGCGGCAAGGAACCTGCCAATAAGTGTGGATGAACAACATATCCATGTCCCTAGAACCACATGTTTTGCTCTAGAGATGGTATGATCTGAATGAGAGTGATCATCCTGAAGGTGTGCGACTTGAGAAACTTGTTCAGGCTGTGCAGATCTGGAATGGGGCACCAGCCCCCCATCCATTTTGGCACCAGGAAGTACCTGGAGAAAAACTCTGGGTGTTCAGGAGGATCCAAGACAGGAATCACAACCTCCATGCAAAGGAACTGGGCAATGTTGTCCCAAAGAGTTGGCAGAATGTCTGCGGATACAAGTCCTCCCATGGGGCGTGGGCTCAGCAAGGAGAGTACTGCTCGAATTTCAGAGGCAGATCCTGACCGACCACCTCAAAAAACACCTGTCCCATGGTGACAGAGGACCAAGTGGAAAGGAAATGATGGAGCCAGTCCTCCTCGGGAGAACCCAGGGGAGGTGGGACGGGCGTGAGGGAGGTACCACTCATCCTGTCACTGGGCAGGCTGGATGAGGAGAAGGGCCCTGCTGAGGAGCAACCGAGGCCTCTCCCTCCAGGCTTGTGGACAATCAAGGCCACCAACTTGGGCCAAGGTTGCCAGGCCTGAGCCTGCTGTCCAGCTTGGGCTGCAGGAGTGGAGATGGACCAAACGGGCTTCTTTTTCTGCTGCTTAGAACCCTTGGGGTCCCTCTGAGCAAATTTCACGGAGTCCAAGGTTGCACTGGACTTGTCAATGCGGGTCAGGTGACCCTCTACTCCAGGCCCGAACAAGTCGGTGCCCAGGAAAGGGACATCCTCCAGCTCTTGCTGGGTATCTGTCATAAAGGTTGAGATCCGCAGCCAAGCCCTACGGCTCATGGCCACTGCAGCAACAACAGAGCAGGCACAGGAGTCCACAATGTCCATGGCTGTCTGGAGCTGTTGCTTTGCTACAGCCCAGCCCTGGTCCTGGACCTGTTTGACCATGGTCTGGAGGTCCGCAGGTAGGTGAGGAAGCACCTCATCCAGAGTACCCAACAGGGCACGGGAGAAGTAAGCATGAGGAGGGTCAAACTTGCTTAATTAAGGCCGAGCGAAGAGGTAGCATAGTCTTTTTTTAGCCGCATGGTCCAGCTTCTTGAACTCTTATCAGGTGGCTTGTCGATGTCCCCCACGATGCTAGAGCACCGGAACACAAAATCGGCAACCAAGCCCTCAGCCAAGGGGTGTTCTGTGAATCCCAAAAGGGAGCCAGTAGGGACCGCATACTTGCAGGCTGACGGTGCTGGACAGGAAGCGGGATGCTGCCAAAGCTCCAAAGCAGGACCAAGGATGGCCTCTGTGACCAGGAAAGCCTCACTAGGGGAGTCTCCCCAGTTTAAGATCTCGGTCAGGGAGTAATGAGCCCATTTGTGGACCGGATCCATCTTAAGCCCCGCAGATTCCGAAATCAGGTGGAAGAGGCATGTAAAGGAGTTAGGGCCTTAATTTGTCAAGATACATAGATACATAGACAGTGTCGGCAGATAAGGGCCTATGGCCCACCCAGTCTGCCCATTTGAGCTTGTAAGTTCAGTTTGTTTTCCTAGAAGAGATCCCAGACTGACTCCACTTCGACCTGATGGGAGCGTAAGGAGGATCCCTCCGACTCCAAGGAGTCATTGAAGAGGGGTCGTCCACTATAGTCCCCGCTGACCCTCCGCAGATGGTCAGGAGTGACGGTGACTGACAACCGATGGGGAAGTCCAGAGGCCGGTAGAGACTCCTTGGTTGGAGCGCCGGTCTTCGGCTGCATAGGTGGTGGCTCCATGGGGAATCGGTGGAGACACCGAGGTCGGCCGAGCTGGGACCGACTTGGTCGGCTTCTAAGGTGGAGAAGGCATCGGCCATTGAGGTAAAAACCAGGCGACAGCAGGGGTAGAGGCTGGGGCCGGCTTCACAGCGGAAAACACCAGCTGCTGCCACACGAGAGCCTCGTAGCGTTGATGCAACTTGCGCCGAAGTCTCTCCTCACCAGAGGACAAGGATGAAGAACAGCAGTGGCGCCGCTTCTTGGGTCCTCTAGAGTTGGAGCGGCAACACTGGTGGGAACCGCTCGACCCCCAAAAGTAGGACCAAAATTTGACCGCAAATGCCAGGGGAACTGGTGGCAGAGCTCGAAGGGTGTCAGCGAAAGCCGAGGCACCTCAGAGTCTTGGTCTGTGACCAGAAGCGGTGGGTCAGCAGACTGATCCATCCCTCCAACAGTCTGGGTCAGGACCGGATTCCAGGAAAAAAAAAGTGTCGGCCTTCACAGTCAACAACTGGTTGACTGGCTCGAGAAAAATCTCTGGCCCAACTGGGTTAATGTGAAGCCAGTGGCCTGGGCTGAAGATTTGACCGGAGTCGTATCTGGAGAAGCGCGGGAGTCAGAAGCCCTCAAACGAGAGCATTCCTGATCCCACGAGTGACGTAGAGACCACTTTTTGGTCTCTTTTTTTTATTTTGATTTGTGCCCTGAGGGGCCCTGACTGAGTCTCGGTAAAGCCTGGCACAAATCTCAAAGCCCCTGCGAAGGAGGCACCCAGCGAAAGCTGAACGGAGACCGAAGCCGAAGAGGTACGAGTTATGGCCTGAGCTGCCGCCTCCTCAAATGCTGCTAGCTGTTCGGCAGACCCCGCAGCCGCTGAGACCACCAGATGGACATTTTCTGATTTGACCATCGAGTTCTGTGCGGACAACCTAATGCAAGTCGGGCACAACGATCATCAAGAACCGAGGGTTGGAAGGTGCGACAAAAATCGTAGGCCTGGGGTTCGTGCTCATGTTCCAGGCAGTAGATGCAAATGGTGTGCAGAGCTGCTCAGGACATCTTCTGCCTGCAAATGCATCGCCAGAACCCCAGAGAGGGGTTGAAGAACAAGCCTAAAGACAAGTGTTTTATTTAAAATTTGGAAGTAAATCTAAAGATTTCGTAGCAAAGGGCCTACTCAGCGCGTCAGCAATAAGGAGAGAACCTGCTTCTTCCAGCAGAATGGAAGACCTGGCGTCATGAGGCAGAGCCAAGGGAGTTACCATCCGGGTGGGTGGGAGGAGCCAGCATGAAGACATTCCGGCCAGTCTTAAAGGGGAAAGGCGACTGTCAAAAAGTGTAGATAGAACATCATATACACGTACCTAGAAAAAGTTTTTAATAAACTTTGAATAGTTAAATAGCAGTTCTCTAAAAGCAGGAACTTAGTCTCCAGTTCCTGGGAACCAATCAGGAACCAGAGAAACTTAATGAAATATACAAATCCCTGGACTGCCGGTATGTCCTCTAATGAGGGCTGATTATTTGTGCCATCTGCCTGCTCCCTTTTCCATGTAGCAGTGACATTTTCTTTGAATTTCTTTTTGGCAGACACTGTTTCCACTGCCCACTCTAACGCTCTTATTTTTGCCATCTCTGGATTCAGGGTTCCCCCCTTTCGGATGTGGTATCTGAACCACCTTCATCGAGCCTTACTGATGGCTGTGCAGCTTTATCTTTTTTTCTTGTCCCCTTTTACACTGTATGCTGCTGTATGTGAGGAGATGGACCCTTCTGATGCGTGCGTTCAACCATTGTTGGGAATACCCTCAGAGCCTTTTTTATTATTTTTAGTGACAGAGGCAGACAGACTGCAAGCTTCTTTTTAAAATGTTTACCCTTTTAAGTGAGGTTTTTGTGCAAGAAAATATGACAGGACTGACAATTAATAACGTCTTGTTGTGGACCTAAACACTTCAAACAAAGCTCATGACAGTCTGCACTTGCTAGGGGCTGGAAACAATTTGTACAGTATTTTAATGGTCCACAAGGTCTTTTTAACATACCAAAGAGAACCTTGAAATAGAAACAATTCCCAAAACCGATGCAGTACAAGAGCCCAATATAAAAAAAAATGGCTCTTGTACTGAGGAAACTGTGCCAAAGGTTAAACTATGGTTCCTGTAACAGGAACTGATCAATTAAGGTGATAGGGCACAGACAAATGGAAAGTGAAAACGCTCTGTTCCCTGTAAACTGGATAATGAAAAAATAGTAAACCACTGAGAAAAGCAAAAAAAGATTGTGCTTTAGTAGCCAAATAGACAAACATGGAAGCGGCAGCCAAGTAGGATATCCTCCAGTTCCTGGGAATCAAACGGCAACCAGAGAAAAGTAGTTATGTATGAACTTACCTAACAGTGGATCTTCGTGAGGAGCTCTTGCAGCAGGCAACACCGGTAGGACTGAAGCAACCAGGTGCCAGGACCACACAGAAAACTTCTAGCTAGCAGTCTAACATAGGGGACTGCCCCCGTTGATGTCGGCATACTGATGTCTGCCTATCCTATAAAGGTGGCGGTCCCCCAGACCTAGCTCAGTTTTCCCGCCGGAGATCCCAGTGCAGAAAGTAAAAATGGAGAACTGAGACTATTCTTCAGAGCCGAGGAAGAGCACAGTAACGTGAACGAGAAGTAGCAATCGGGGGAGAAGGAGGGAAAGCAGCGCCTGTTGCAAGAGAACCTCTCGAAGATCCACTGTTACGGTAAGTCCTTATGTAACTGTAATATCTTACTTCGAGGGGGCTCTTGCAGCAGGCAACACTTGTAGGACTGAGTCCCAGGCAGTACCAGAACTGACCACAAGTCAGCCAGGAGGGAAAAAAAAAGGCAACAGCAGGCTACTTAAGAAAAAAGGCCCAGAATTACAGCTAGTCCGAAACTGGCCCTGCGTCTGGAGGCAATGTCCAGGCTGTAGTGACAGATAAACATGTGAACAGAGCTCCAAGTGGCAGCTGCACAGATGTCTATAGCAGACACATTCCTGTGAAAGGTGGTAGAGGCGACCATGCCTCTGGTGGAGTGACCCTTAACCGCCCCAGGCAAGGGCTCGTACTTACGGTAACAGTACACAATGCAATTTGTCAAAACACTTTCAAAACTGGTACCCCCTCTCTTTTGGGGGCAGACGAAACAAATAACTGATCGGTCTTTCTAACCGGTTGGGTGTGATTCGTGTAATAATGAAGCACCCTATGAACATCCAAAGTGTGCAGTACAGCATTCCCCTGATTAGAATATTTAGGGAAATAAACAGGCAGGTGGATGGCTTGGTTTAGAGTGAATTCAGGTACCACCTCAGGCAAAAACTTAGGGTTAGTATGCAAAGATGCCCTGTCTTTGTGAAAAACTAAAGGCTATATTCACATCAGAGTCTGAAGCTTGGAAATCCTCAGAGCAGAAGTAACAGGTACCAAAAACAACTCATTCGATGACAGAAAGCGTAGCTCACAACTCGCAGCCAACTCAAAGAGAGGCGCAGTGAGCTTTTCCAACATAAAAAGAAGATCCCAAGGTGGGACAGGGTCCCAAATGGGAGGTTTCAAGTGCAGAATATCCCACAAGAATGTGCATGAGATTTCCAGCTGGGCAACAGCCTTGCCCTCAATAAGTGCATGGTACACACAGATGGTGGAAAGGTGCATCTTAAGCAAAGAGTACCCCAGGCTGGAGTCCGAAAGGGAAAGGAGGTACTCCAGAATCAGATTCACCGGGCAGGTGAAGGTATTCAAGTGGTGAGAAGTGGCCCATAGGGATAAGCACTTCCACTTCATGGCACAGGTGTCTTTTGTGGAAGTTTCCTGGCAGCCACCAGGACATCAGCAACCCTGAAGAAAACTCCAAAGTGGGCAACAGCCAAGTCCCACACATGGAGATGCAGGGACTTAAGGTCTGGATGGACTAGGGTGCCCTGTTCCTGGGAGAGCAAGCCAGTGCACAGGGCAAGGGAACTGGGGTTCCAGTGCCAACTCCTGTAGCACAGGGAACCAGATCCGACATGGCCAGTAGGGAGCTATGAGAATCATCTCTGCCCCCCTCTGACTGAAGCTTGAGGAGAACCCTCTGTGGCGGCTGGAAGGGAGAGAAGGTGTACAGGAACCTCCCTTTCCAGGAGAAGGACAATGCGTCACACCAGAAAACTCCAGGCCCTGGATCAAATGAGTAGAAAAGCGGCAGTTTTGCATTGAGTGGGGATGCAAAAAGGTCCAACTCCGGACAGCCCCACCTGTCAAACAGGTCTTCGATCAGCGAGGACAGGAGCTCCCACTCATGCATACTTGGCCAGCTTAGACTGTCAGCAAGGGTGTTTTGAAAGCCTAGAACATGGATGGCTAAGAATTCCAGGTTGTGCTCAATGGCCCAGTACCAGACTCTCATGGCCTCCTGACAAAGAGAGTAGGAGTGAGTGCCCCAATATTTGTTGATGTACTATACTGCAGACATGCTGTCCATCTGCACCAGTAGTGGGCTGGGAAGAATGTGTGTCTGGAAGGCCTGCAGAGCATAAAAGACTTGCCTGCATCTCCAGTACACTGATGTGGAGATGCTGTTCCGACCAAATCCCCTGGATCTGACTGTCGGCTAAGTGCGTACCCCAGCCCAGACCATAGTGAGAATCTGCTGTGGGGACACAGCAGAGAGGGGAATTCTGTCAGGAGACTGGCAGGGTTCTGCCACCACTCAAAGGTCTGCCTCACTGAGTCTGAGATTAGCACCAGCTGATCCAGGTCATCGGTGCGCTGGTCCCAAAGAGTCCACTGGGGAACCCTCATATGCAGGCGGGCTAGGGGAAGCATAGCTATATAGCTGCTGCCATGTGTCCCAACATACAAAGGAACACTCTGGCTGGTACTGGACGACTGGAGGATACTAGCCGGGCTTGAGATATCAAGCGCTTTCCTCTGTCCCCCGGCAGGAAGGCTCTGCCCTGGGACAAGTCCAGGACGGTTCCTATATATATTGGAGGCATTGGCTTGGGGAGAGACAAGACTTTGGTAGGTTGATTGTGATCCCTAGGATCCCGAAGAGCTGAAAGGTGCCTTCTAGGGTCTGCAGCAAGAGATCCCAGGAGGGGGCTGTCAGCAGCCAATTGTCCAGGTAAGGTAACACATAAAAGCCCTGTCTCAGCAGAGCCACAGCTACCACTGCTAGGAACTTGGTAAAGACCCGAGGTGCCAAGGAAAGGCCAAAAGAGAGGCTGCAGAACCGGAAGTGGTCCCTCTGGAAGCAGAAGTGGAGAAAATGGTGGTGGGCCGGGAAAACCAGGATATGGAGATAGGCATCCTGCATATCCAGGGAAAAGAACCAGACCCCCTGATAAGAGGGCACCAGCCCCTGAAGAGTAACCATCCTGAAGCGCTTGTACCCTTATGTATAGATTCAGGCACCTGAGGTCCAGGATCAGCCTCAGGTCCCCTGGTTTCTTGGGGATGAGGAAGAAATGGAAGTAGAACCCCTTTCCTGTTTGAGCTGGGGGGATGGACTCTATGGCCTTTTTGTGCAGGAGCATGTGAATCTCTTCCCGAATGAGGGAAATGTGGTCCTGATGGTAATGGGAGAGTGAGGGATAGCATTCTGGAAGCAGCTCCACAAATTCGATGGTGTGACCCCGTTTGATAATCTGTAGCACCCACTGATCCGCGATTACTGTGCGCCACCCATCTAGGTATAGGAAGAATCAACCCCCTATCGCCTCCCCCAAGGCCTCTGTGTGTGTGTGTGTGTGGGGGGGGGTCGGACAAGGAGTCAGGCAATGGAACTGGGGGTGGGAAGAGTGGCTGTGGGCGCTCTGGGGGCCCTAGGGTCGGCTGTTCTAGCTGGCGGGGTGGTTGCCTTATGCTTGAAGGGTCCATCGACTGCTGGCCCTTGGAAGTCTGGTGAGAGGACTGGCAAAAGGGCTGACATTGGGAAGACCGTGGCTGGGAGTGGTACATGGAATGTACTGACCTCAGGGCCTTGCTTGATTCCTGAAGGCGGGAGATGATATCCTGGGCATTTCCCCCAAACAAGGCCGAGCCCGGGAAAGGGGCATCCATTATATGGGCCTGAACATAAGGCACGAACCCAGACACCCTGACCCAGGAATGGTGACGAATGCAGACCCCTGCTGCCGCCCCATGCCCAGAAGCATCTACAGTGTCCTAAGCTGCTGTCGCCACATCAGTGCACACATCCGAACTGGACTTTAGGAGCTGGTCCAAACGCGTTTTAGTGGAAACTTTAGGGAGGGTCTGAACCAGATCCCTCGCCTGATCCCAGAGGGCATTCTGGTACTGTACCATATGGGCCAGACAGTTCTTGGCCCGAATGGCCAGTGTGGCAGAGGAGTACACTCGCTTGCCCAAGTGGTCCTGCTGGCGAGATTCCATGTCTGGATGGTGGGTGCTAAAGATTTTGGGTTTCTTAGTGCAGTCGTAAGCATCATTCGTGACCACTGAGTACGCCGTGGGGTGTTTGGCAAAGAAAGGTTTGCCCACTGGTGGAGGAAGGGTGGTTCCACGCCACCTTAGTAACATCATACAAATCAATTAGACGAGGGACCACTATAGGGAGAGTCTCCTTCTGGAGGTAAATGGTTAGGCAACAGCACTCCGGTTCAAACTCCTCTGTCTCCCATTCCATGAGGAATTGGATATGATGCATCATGTCAAAGAAAGAGAGATCCGGGTGAGAGACTTGGGGGTTTCTTTGGAAGGCTCCTGACCAGAGGAGCCCCTTGAATCCAGTGTCAACTCCAAGCAGGAAGAGGAGGAATCATCCCGAATGATCACTGTCTGGAACTGGCATCTGAGGATGACAGTCATCCATATGTTGATCTGAAGTCCCCTTGTGCCCTCCCCCCAAGCCCCTGTCGTGCAGGGGTTGCTAGGACCTGCCCATTCCAGGTCCGGGGGGTGGGGTCGCCTGGGGTATGTCCTTGTCCTTAATGAAGGTCCACCAGGCTGTAAACAAGGCATTATAATCCACTGGTGGAGGAGGACTGTACGGTGGATACGGATATCAAGGAGGAGGGTACTGGTATGTTGGTGGAAGAGCCTAGTGTAGGTCCAGCAGGCACTGGCTGGGGGTCCCTGGGAGGGCCAGCATGCATCAGTTGTGGCGCAGGCTGGGGCTGAGGCGACGATGGTTGAGGAGTAGTCAGTGTAGGTGTCGGCACAGCCGGCCCAGCCTGACAGGTGAAGGCTGGCATCGATCTGGCCAAGCAGCTGATGTAGGCCCCAAAGGTGAAGCTGGTGCCTGCGAGGGAGAGTTCCCCCAAGGCAGAGACATTGCTTGCAAAGAAGAGGCGAGCGCCTGCTCCAGGCAACGCCTGGAAGGGCTAGCACCGGCCCTGGAGTCGGGGACCAACGAAGACAATGCCTTGACTGAGGGTGCGACAGACAAGGACCTGCCGCTGAAGGTGCCAACCCTGGTTGAGCAGCTTGGCTAAGGACACGTGGGGACTAAGGACCAAAGTGTCATTGGCTGGGAGGCAGGGGACAAAATCTGCTGCCTGAGGAGCCGCCGCCCATGACAGAAATTAGGGCGGGTGGCTGAACCACTGGCAACCCAGAGGGAGTGAGGGCTGCCGAGGAAGGAGGAGCCGACCCCCCGCAGGAGGAAGACTCAAAGGCGGAAGCTGGTGTATGTGGTGACCACAAGTGAGAGGCTGACCAAGGACAATCCTGCTTGTGCTTCCTGCTGGACTTCTGTGAAGAAGAAAAAGAAGATGAGGCCCCAGAGGCCGAGGGAGTGGAAGAACTTTTAGCCTGAAGCTCCTTCTCCATCGCGGTTAATTTCTGTTGAAGCAGGTAGCTTTGAAAAGTCTTCAAGCAGCGTCTCTGTGTGGCCTGGTTGAAGTCCTAGCAGTGCTGGCAGGCCTCGGTGTCGTGGCTGGGGCCTAAGCAGAGCAGGCAGGAAGAGTGGCTGTCTTTGGCAGGTATCTGTTTGCCACTGGCACACTTTATAGGCCGGTCGGAAGACAAGGCTGGAGAAAGAGACAAACGAGATAGAGAATACACCTAAAATCAATGTTAATATTACTGGGGGGGAGGGGGGAGGGAGAATCATGGGTAAACACGAACAAAATGGCATTCAACTGAAGCAGGCATCCATGGAGGTCCAACATGTGTGGGTCAACGGCAGGAGAAGAATTGAAGTAGATCTGGGGGACCGCCCCCCTTTATAAGACAGGTGGACGTCAGCGTGCTGACATCAACGGGGGGCTGTCCCCAGTGATAAGACTGCTAGCTAGAAGTTTTCAGAGTGGCCCTGGCAACTTCAGTCCTATACGTGTTACCTGTTGCAAGAGCCACCTCGATGTAAGATCAGTAATTTACTGAAAACCCTAGCTCAATGCAGAGTAAACAAGAAACGGACTAAAATACGTTTTTTTAAAATAAAATAAAAAAAAAAAAAAAGACTGGTGAACCAGTTATTAGCGGAGTTCTCCAAGGGCTAATGCTCTCTTCAGGCGGAGAAAGACCTGAGCAAGGGCCAGAGTGGAACATGGATGCAGAGTTTGAACCTATATTTCAAATGCTAAAATGTTTTCAAGTTCGATCTCCTGGGCATCAGTTTCGGACAAGATGACTGCATAAAGTGTACATATTTAAGCGAGGGATTCCTGAGGTTAGAACAACACCCTAACTAATGCAGAGAATCAAATAAAATAACTAGAATACTAAAATACAGTAAAATATTAAAATAATAAACAGTAAACTAACCAGAAGTATAGAGAAGACTTCGGGGTGACTGCTGTCTTCAAGTGTTGAAATAAATCTGACATTACAGTGCAGAGGTGAGCACGAACAAAAGAATTTCATTCTGAATTCCATAATTTGCATACAATTCTAAATTTCCATGGCTGCTTATTCCAGGAGAATAATAGCACTTGTTAAACTAAAAATGATGGATTCCTGGGGGTTGAAAGAAAAATACCAAACCTAGCAACCTCTCTTTCTCATTTGTTCAGGCAATAATGTGATGTAAATGTGACGACTTTGGACCAGGTAGCAGATGCACAAATTTCTTCAAGCAACACATTCCTGCTACCTACCAGAGATCCTGCTCTACTCCTATTGTACTTACCCAATAAAGTATGAACAGAGGTTTTATTAATTTTCTACTTAATCACCCTCTGGGGCGCCTCATGCCACATGCCCCCAGGGGACGATTAACTTGAACATTTACAAAACCCCTGGGAGTACCTTATTGCCATCATAAAAACTGAGCAAAAAAAAAAATTCTGTACCTCTACTTTTCCGTAAAAAATGATCTGAAGGTTGGACTTTGATAATCTAGTTTTCCACCATCATCTCCGTGCTTTGCATGAGAGGGGATGGTAGTGTCATGCTTGTTGGGTGTTGCCATGGCAATGCCATCACCAGAGTGTCTGCACCATCTCCAGTGTGCTGATAGAGTGCCGCCATTAAGAAAGACACTTATGTAAAGCCCTACATACATGCAAAGAAAACAGTGTTCATGTATTGAGTGCTATTGCATGGTATGTACATGAGCATATAGGAAATATTTAAAAAAAAAAAAAGAACAGTAGCAGTCACGGTAGTGCTAGCTCGCTCACATCCTCTGCCCCATGCCCATCATATCATTCTCACTGCAGCCAGGGACACTGACGGGTTGGGTGCACAGCAGAAGAAATCGGTCAAAGACAGTGACAAAAGAATAAGTGAACTCCATTTCTCAGAAAAAAAAACAAACTCGCACACACCACCAACTTGGAGTGTACAACTCACCATTTTATTTCAGTAGTATGTACAACTAAAAAGCAAGCCAACCCCTCCCACAGACATCTGTGTGAGAGTTTTTTTGTTTTCCTTGGTAGTAGTTATAAATGCTCCAGCCCTCTGAGCTGCCTTTTTTGTTTCTAAACTCCGTTTCTATAGCATGGCAAGCACTTCAGTCTGGGAAGCTGATGGGAGGTGCAGTGGCACAGTGACGCCGACTAAGGAACATCATTAAATTAGTGTGGGTGTGACTCTGGCTGATCAGTGAATAAAGCACCATCAGAGACCAGAGCGGCAAGCCCGCAAATGGAGAGCTCTATTGAGAAGTTAAAATGTGTTTGTATACATGACTTTATGGGTTGATACGGGGTTCGCCGTATTAGCAGTTACAATAATGGTGGATCAGTCAATGCCCCTTTCAAGTGGCTCAACAGGTAAATTAAAGGTTAATGCAAGGCTAGCAGAATCTCAGCAACCAATCATAGCATTCCATTTTTCAGTCCTTTTTGTAAGATGCGTTAATGCCATCTGGATGTACTTTCCCTGCCTCGTAGCAAAAAATTACCATGGGTACTATCCACCTCAATATGGTTTGCTACTAGCCAGCTCTCCCGCTCCCTCCTCTTGGCCTCTATAGTTCATTCCTCTCTGTCCCCGTAACTACTGCCACTTCCCACCCCCCTCCCTGCCATGTCCTTGTCTCAGCTAAACTCCGCAGACCGTCGCTGCTTCGTCATGCCCTCCTTCTCCTCCTCCTATCCAGTAACGTCCATCTTAACCCTGGCCCACCTATGCCCCCCCCGTGGCAATAAACATAACAGATTACTTATTGCCTCAATTAATATCCATAGCCTCTTGAAAAACCTTACACCCCCCTCCAGGTCTGGATCACTCAATATTCTCCTGTTATCCTGGCCCTCACTGAAACCTGGTTGTCTCAAGGCACTCCTGACCCTGCAGTGGTCATAAATGGCTACTCACTCCTAAGGGCCAACAGGCATGGGAAATAGGTGGAGGCTGTACCATCTATATAAAGAACCCACTGCAAGCCCTCCCTATCCCTCTTCCTCCCTTTGCTCACGGTGCTCAAGCACTAGCGGTCAAGCTACTGCTAGGCAATCAGTGTAAGCCCGTAAACCTCCAGGTCTCCTATATTCTCCCGAGGAACCAAAAACCTGCCTTTGATGAAATTCTGGCTACCCTGCCGCTGCTTCCTAACAATGGAGAAACCATAGTTGTTGGCGACTTTAACAGACTGGTTATGCAGTTCGTCAGCTATCTTTAAGGACTCTGCTGCTGCCCTGGACTTTGTTCAAATGGTCCAGCCCCCTACCTGGCAAAATGATAAAAACTGGCTCCGCCACCCTTCTTGATCTCATTTTCACTAATCGCCCTAAGCACTTCTCCTGGGTTGCCGTCCTCCCCGACACCCTTAGTGACCACTCCCCCATCACATGCCTGTGGTCAAACAAGTCTCTCCTCCCAACCCACCCCTACATACCTCAGGAGCTTAAAAAAAGGCTCCCTACCCAAATTCAAGGCTTTCCTCATGGCTTGTGACTGGTGGTCCATTTTCAATGCTACTGATGTAAATTAAGCCCTCCTACTTTATCAATACTTTCAATTTGGCTTGCAACATTTTTGCCCCTCCTAAGAAGCAATATTCAAAACCTAGAAACAATTCCTGGGTCTCCATTGCCCAGCTTGAAATGTTGCGCCACCGGGATAACCTTTGGCATAGAGCTCGAGTCCAGGCTCCCCATAATAGACAGTTCTACCGGGAAGCTAGAACAGATGTACCTGGGCGATCCATCAGGCAAAGGCGACACACTATTGCCAAGCACTCATCTACATGGAGCTCTGGTCATGACTTTTGGCGCAACATCAAGGAAATCACCAGGAATGTGGTCTCCCTGCCACCTTTTCAGCTCGCTGTCAATGGTTCCATAATACTGAACCTACTAACCATGGCCAACACCCTTAATGTTTTCTCTGACCTCAGCAGGGTATTACTTCCAAACTTCTTTAAACCCTCCCCCCGAAGAGCAATCTATCGGATGCCACTCCCCCATTCAGCCTCTGTACCATTTCCCCCAGCTCGGCATGAAAATGCATCTTCGGCTTCATAAACAAGTCTAGGTTTAGTGGTGACTCCCTCAACTTAAAACTTCTGAGACGCACGCTAGATGTGGTCCTCTCCCCTCTTACGAAGATCTTTAATTTATCCCTTTGTCTTGGGCAATTCCCCTCTTCCTGGAAATGTGCAGTTATCACACCATTACGTAAGAGTGGTGACTGCACTGCTCCCAACAACTACCGTCCCATCTCCTTCCCCCGTCCAAGGTGCTGGAAAAAGTGGTTGCTGACCAACTTACTGAATACCTCTCTAAACTCAACTGCTTTTCTCCTGTCCAGCATGGTTTTCTCAGTGGTCACAGCACTACCACTGCACTCCTTCATTACACGTCCTACATACACCGAGCACTAGACCACGGTCACCTGGTGGGATCCGTCTACATTGATCTCACCAAAGAGTTCGACACACTCAATCATGCCCTATTACTACACACCCTCCATCGCTGGGCCTTGCCACAGAAGTAGTGTCCTGGATTGCCAGCTATCTAACTGGCCAATCCCAGCAGGACAGGATCGGCTCTACCCTCTCCTCCTGCTGCCCTGTTCGTTCTGGATTCCCCCAGGGTTCAATTCTTGGCCCCCTCTTGTTTAGCCTTTTCCTTAACCTCCTTCCCCACTCCTGCCCTGGTAACATGCTCCTCTTGGCGGATGACGCAGTCATCTTTGAATCCCACCCCAACCCCACTGCCCTCCAAGCCTTGCTCTAAGAGTGTTTCCTCACTATGGAATCCTAGTTTGTGGCTCATAAGCTTATCCTCAATTGTAATAAGACCAAATCCATGGTTTTCACACACCACCAAAACCAGTTCCTTAACTTCACTATCTATCCATAATGCCGCTAATGCCCCTACTGAGCACATAGCCTCTTTCAGGTACCTGGGGATAAATCTGGATACTCATCTCTCCTATCACAATCGCATCCAAGGTCTGCTGTCTGCTCTCAATACCAGGATTGGCCTGTTATACTGGCACAAACATTTCCTATCCCAGGAAGCATTCCACCTGGTAGTATGCTCATTTATTCTCTCCCTTGTTGATTATAGCCTAGTGATTTATAGTACTGCCAACTCAACCACCCTCTCACAGGTAAAGACTACCCTAAACAAAGCCTATAAGCTGGTCACGGGCCTAGACAGGCTCACACACACACACACACCTGTGGCCTGTATAAATCTGCAAACTGGTTAAATCTGGAAGCCAGACTTAAATACTATACATGCATCTTTGCAAATAAGATATCCCTTAAAATTACCCATCCTGGTCTAGACCCCCTTGTCACAACTGCCCCCCCGCCCGAGTCTCCAGAAGTGCCTCTAGGTCATCATGCTCTGTGCCTTGGTGTAGAACCTCACTGTGCCAAAGGGCTTTTTTATATCGTGCACCAAAATGGATGAATGACTTCCCACCCACTATATCCCAACTACCTAGTTTTGGCCTATTCAAAACACCCTCAAGAGTCATCTCATTGAACACACAGCCTGCAATTGCATTTGACCTGGCCGTGTGCTGTTCCCTACGCCTAGGTATCCAACTTGACTCCCTCTGGCAATGACCCACTGCAACCTATTTTGTTATCTGACCCTGAGTTATATTACCCTGTGACAATGTGTTTTTGTCTTGCTTGTGTATAATTTCTGTCACTGTATGCTACTTGCCCTTGTGTTGTTTTTTTGGCGAGGAGCCTTTGAAAAAGAGTCTGCGACTCTAAGGTTGTTTTGTATCCAAATAAATAAAACATTAAAGCAATGTCTGCTTTCTCAGCTGAAAGGGGACTGTCCCCACACCAGATTGAGAATCTTTTCTCTTTTCAATTCTACGTTTTCTTGTGAATGGCTTTCTGGACCTCCATTATTACAGTAGAGAAATTTAAGTCAGAAAACTATCACCTGAAGAACCATGCTTTCAGGTGAAGGGACACCAGGCTAGCATTATTTGTCAGAATTTTGCAGATCGTCAAAAGATCAGAGCACAGAGCTGGATGCAAGTCTTTTGGGACATCTAACACTACCATAAAGTACCTTGGCTGCCTGTGCCAATCTGGTGCTATCAAGATAATGGTTACATGTTCCACCCTCACTTTCATAAGTCCTTTCTGTGTAAGAGGAAAGAGCGAGAAACATAGAGGAACCTGCTTTCCCAATACATGCTAAGGACATCTTTTTGGGTCGTTCCATGATATGGGGTTCTGTAGCATAACAGTGGCATGGTAACTTCTTGTTTTTCCCTGATGCCAAAAGATTACCTCTGGAACAACCTATGTCCTGTAAACTGACTAAAACAAGTCTTTTAGGAGCCACTCGTGTACAACATGACTCATCCTGCTGAGTGAGTGTGCCACTACATTATCCTTTCTTGCAACATGGACTGTAGAGAAGAAGTCTACCACCTGAATAAGCTTAACTAACATAGGCTATAAGATCTGCCCTTTTGCTTGAGGAGATGATGACCTTGATTACCAGAGGCAGATCACTGGCCTTGTCTGCTGTTGCAGAGCAAGTGTCAGATGTGACTTTGTGCTCCACTGATCCCCTGTTGGAGCAGGAAGAACCTGAGCTTCCTTAATCTTAAAGGAATGCACCTTATCTCATCATGGGCACTAGGAGCCAGCTACAGTGGACTGGAGCCTAGCCACACGCTATTTGCACTTTGGTTCCTTTTCAAGCAAACCTTTTATTTTAGCTATTGAGGAGTCCATGCTGCTGACAATCTGTTCCCAAACAAATGTACTGGAGGGCAGGGCAAAAAGAAGGAATTCTATCAGGCTTACCGTAATTTCATTTTCTATTAGATCCAACGTTGTCAGTGGGAATTACTTAAAACATTAGTAATGTGCACCCTGTGGGGAGATCCAGCCAAGCTTCCAGTTCTGCAAAAAGTAAAATAACTTCCAACAGGGAGCAGCCTAGACAAATCCACACAGACACTGGAAATAATGTCCACTCAATCAGATTAAAAAAAGATTCACATATACAATGCCCTCTCTTAAGGATGAACAGGGGTCTGCAAATTAATACATGTTGTTTATTTGATTAAAATCACTTTACACAGTTACATACGAGACATGTGTAGTCACGTACTCTGCCAGTATATCCCTGTGTAAATATACCCTATTTCTTATTACATTGTTCAAGCATTTTTTAAAGTAGTCCTAATAGTACTGTAAATCATACATGAAACATCCACATAATATTCTTAGAACTCCTACCTGTTTCCTGTGGTCCCTACCACATATGTAGTGGCATTAAATGGCTTTTGCTTCTGTGGGAGACAGTTTCATATTACTGTTAAATAAAAACGAGTACGAGTTCAAGTCTTAGTGTCGGACTAGTGCATCTTCTAGTATATAACTATGTAAATACTATGTTTTTTTAAACAACACAACAATGTGTTTTGTAGATACCTGTCCATCCTGAGGAAGGGGCATTACAATGCAAAATGCCAATGGGGAAGCGGCTGGTTCTGAATATTTTTGTAAAATAAATGTACAGTGGTGATCACACACAACTTTCCAGTTTCCTTGGAATGTTGCATTATGTGAGGCAATCATGCTTCAGCAACTCCGTTAGTCTTCAATGGTAATTTGTTCCAATTACCTCGCAGACCCTTAAGTTATACTGCAGTAGAAGGCAACTTTTTCATTACGACCCACTTTGTATATACTGGAATTCCTTGCCAAAATTAAAGGGTACCCAAGAAAAAATTACTCGCCATAGTAATCTTTCTTCCAGGGGGTCCTTTAGCATCAGTAACATATGCAGCTAGCTGGCTGGGTGCAGCTGCCCAGGAGGTGTGGCCTTAGATAATGAGCTTAGGGAATTAGTCAATCAGAATTTAGGAGGGAGTGCTGAGAGGGAACTGCTTGAAGTACCTCAGAATTCTTTCGAAGATGGAAGGGCACATGCCCAAAGAATGAACCAACAGGATTCAAAAAAGAAACATGCAAATATCAAGAATTTAAAAACACCATTTCAACAACCTCAAAACCTATTACTTTAAGCTAGATAGGCAAATGTGTTAAATTGAAAACAGAGCCTTTCCCCTAGAAGGTGAACAGGGGAGGAAGGGTGGGAGCTTACTGATGCTACAGGACCCCCTGGAAGAAAGAAGATTACTATGGGGTGTAATTTTTTCTTCTCATCCCAGGAGTTCTTTAGCATCAGTAATGTATGCATATTCCAAAGCAGTACACAAATGAAAATTACGTTCCTACCGTAATTCCTGATCTTTCTGTGTATCTTCACCATTCATCACCTGTGGGTATGTGGCCGGAGGTCACAACCTCGTGGGAGCTTTTTTTATGGGTGGAGTCGACACACTGTCTGTACCGCCCTCGAGGCTGATGCACTGCATGGTGCTCGCGGATTGGCTGTTAGGTGCCGTCGACCCGCTCTCCCACCAGTTCTGAGTCGCCGTAGAGTAAGAAAGGGTTGGGAGGGAGGGACAAGAAAGTCCAAGGGACAGACACAGGAAAAGATATACAAATTAAAAGAAGAACTAGACAACGAAGAGGACAGAAGGAGAGTTAGAAATCTAAGGGAATTGGGAATGGGCCCCAATCTCTGGAAGCAGAAAAAAAGAGGGAAGAAGGGAGGGAAAAATTAGAAATAGGAAGGGGAAGGACATACCCTGAACCTTTGACTTGTCTCCAGATTGTATAGTAACTGTGAAGGAGTAGCCAGAAAGCTGAACTGCCAGAATTCAAGGCATAGAATCACTGGCAATAAATTCCAACATGAGCAGAAGTGGCTGTTCTGGAAGAAAAGACAGGATACAGGGCTGTACTCCCTGAAACCACCTATCTGGAGGTGAGAAACAAAGTTTCTTAAATTAATTTGAGGGATGAGTCCCTAAGGACAAGAACGGAGTAGGAAAGAGGAGGAGAGAGCCAGACAAGAAGAGAGGGCAACCACCAACTCCCACCCCAAAGGGGTGGAGCCGAAGCATTGAGGAGAAAGTGCCCCCTTCCCAATACATCTCCCCTCCTGACAGGGAGTAGAATTCCCCATGTGCCCAATGTCACCCCACTCCTGACCAGCAGAAAGGAAGGGGGGGAGGGGAGAAGGACACAGAGACCAAGGCCCCAGGGGGATGGAGGGTGGAATTGTGATGAATGGTGAAGATACACAAAAAGATCAGGAATTACGTTAGGTACGTAATTTTCCTATCTTATCTGTGTCCAATCTTCACCATTCATCACAATGGTGACTGCAGAGCCCCGAAGAGCCCCTAAACTCTAAAGGAGGAAGTCCCTTAGTTCTCAGTGGATGAGACACAGAGGAGAACCTTTAAAGCCTGTGAGGCCTGAGGTGGGGCAGAACCCCCAGAAAAAAAGATGGGTTTCTCCGGTACACAGGAAATCACCCTATGCCAGACCAAGGGCGACAACCAGGAAGGACGCAGCCATGCTGTACGCCTAGTGCAGATTGCTGTCCCTACGACCCTGGAAGCTACCTCACTGGCGTCGTAAGATGCACTTGCTTGGTGCTTTGCTAGCTCCAGGCCACGTGCAGAGAGTGCAATGGCTTGTCTGGTTACCTCCATATTAGGCATAGGGGCTGACCTAGCCTAGACCATAGAAACCTATCATAGGTAGCATACTGGGCCTGATGTGCAGAAAGAAAAAATTACTCACCTTAGTAATTGCTTTTCTTCTCATGGAGTCTTGCTATATTATGACTATATGCAGTCAGCCACTGCAGCTGAACTGCCCCGGAGAGGAAAGAGTTAACTCCAGAGTGTCTGGAGTTCCACAGCGCGAGGGCGCTATACCAAAGCTCTATCTGGCCAGTTTCAAATGAAACTGTCAGATCTTTACGAAGCTAACACTAAGCAACAAGTCTGTGTGGAAAGCTCTACACTAGCCAAGTGGCTACCTACTAGTAGGAATAACAACAATATAAACAACAATATAAACAGCAATAATAATAATAACAATGAATAATAGTATTATTAGTTTCTCCCTAACAAGCACTATTAGACCCCCCTTTCCCCAAGACTCAAGTCCAGGAAGGGGGCCAACATATTACTTAAAACAGAAATACCTAATTCCCTAACCCTAAATAAAGGGGGTGAAGGGAAGAACTAAAATGGCATGACACAGTGCTTGCACTAATTTGCCACCCCTACCCAAGCAGAAGTTCTGAGAGGGGCAGGAAGGAGGGTGGTCATAATATAGCAAGACTCCATGAGAAGAAAAGCAATTACTAAGGTGAGTAATTTTTTCTTCAAACACCATGAAGTCTTGCTATATTATGACTATATGCAGATTACACAGCAGTACCTCCATGGAGGAGGGTCAGAAGCTACTTAGGAAATAGGCTCTGAAGCACAGCTGTGCCAAAACGAGCATCTCTCCTGGACTGAATAACTAGGGAATAATGCTTGGTAAAAGTGTGAACTGTTTTCCAAGTAGCAGCTTGACAGATTTCCAAATGGGAATATCTCCAGCAGCCGCTAGAGATGCAGCTGTACCCTGGTGGAGTGAGCCTCAGTCCTGAGGGGGTTCTCTACCTAGTTTTTGATAACAAAATTGGATACAAGAGACAATCCACCTTGCAACTGTCCTCTTAGTGGCAGGTTTCCCTTGCCAACCTCATATAGGTAAGGAAGAGTTGGAGGATTGAACCCTGTCGACCCTTAGTGCGTTCCAAATAGTAGCTTAAAAGGCTCTTTTGGCGTCCAAGCTGTGCAGACTCCTCTCACCTGAGGAAGAATGCTCAGTGAAAAATACTGGAACAGAGATGGATTGGTTCAGGTGGAAATCTGAAACCACTTTAGGCCAAAACTTTCTGTTAGTCCTGAGGACTACCTTATCTCTGTGGAAAGAGATAAAATCTTCTTCCACTGACAGGGCTCTGTAGTTCACTTATGCGTCTGGCAGAAGTGATAGCCACTAGGAAAACAGTTTCCCAAGTCAGAAACTTGAGCTCTGCTGAGGACAGAGGCTCAAAGGGGGGTTGCATTAACTGAGCAATGCAAACATTCAGGTCCCAAGCGGGAGCTGGTTCTCGAAAAGGAGGTTGGTGTGAAGTAACCCTTTAAAAACTTGGAAAGCACAGGGTGAGAAGAAAGGAAGCAGGCTTCCTGCTGACAGAAAAAGCAGAGACAGCTGCCAGATGAACCTTTAGGTAGCTGGCCTAAGGCCTAAGGAATTTAAATGGACCAAATAGTCCAGTAAAATGGGCAGATCAACAGATTCTGGGATAATCTGATTCTCAGAGCACCAGATGGAAAACCTTTTCCACTTAGAATTGTAAGTGGCCCTAGTGGAAGGCTTCCTTGAAGCCTTTAAAATATCCAAAACACCTTGAGAAAGGTGTAAGTCAGCAAATTCTAACTCCTCAAGAGCCATGCCTAGAGATGAAGGGATCTGAGGTCCAGATACCACACTCTCCCCTGTGCACAGGCCAGTAAGTCGTGGACTCTGGGCAAGCTCAGGGCAGGGTGGACTGTCAAGGACAGAAGCAGTGGGTACCAGGGCTGTCTGGCCCAATCTGGAGCAATCAGAATCACCTTGCAGGGCTGAGATCTGATTTTTACTAGTACCCTGAAAAGAAGGGGAAAGGGGGGAAAGGCATACAGGAACTTCCCTTTCCAATCCAACTGAAAGGCGTCCAGGGGGACTGATCCCAGCACTGGACGCCTGCAACAAAACAGAGGAAGTTGATGGTTGTCTGGGGCTGCGAAAAGATCTATCTGAGGGGTGCCCCATCTGGCAAAGACTGACCCCAGCACCTGAGGATTCAGAGCCCTTTCGTGATGGCCCTGAGAAATCCTGCTGAGGGCATCCGCCAGGACATTGTCCTTCCCTGGAAGGTGAACTGCTATCAGGGAGGTGTTCAGGAGTAAGCCAGAGACCACAACTTCATTGCTCTCGCACACAAGGCTGATGACCGAGAGTGCCCTCTGCTTGTTGATGTACCACATTGTTGTGGTGTTGTCTGTCCTGACTTGAACTACTTTGTTCTGGACTGAAGCTGAAAACGCCTGAAGAGCTAAAAGGACAGCTCTGAGTTCCAAAAGATTGATGTGGAGCAGAGATTCCTGGGGAGACCACACTCCCTGAGTGGACAGGTCGCCCAAGTGAGCTCCCCACCCTAACAGGGAAGCATCCGTGGTGAGGGTGAGGCAGTGGGAAACGGGAATGAAAGGAACCCCTTGTTTTAGATTGCTTTGATCCTGCCACCAGTGTAAGGCCAGGATCAGGGTTTGGGTCACTGGAACCAATTTGGAAAGGGGTCCCTCCTTTGAGACCAATAGGGCCCTCAAATGGAACTGAATGTCCCTCATCTGGAATCTTGCTCCTTGCACTACAGCTGTGGAAGCAGCCATGTGCCCTAGGAGTTGCAGAAAATGCCTTGCTGGTGAGACCCGCGGGGTAAGGAGGATGCCAGGGCAATGAGTCTGTCTACCCTTTCCGAGGGGAGAAATGCCCTGGCTAACTTTGTGTTCAATTCTGCACCTATGAAAGTTAGTACCTGAATTGGTTTGAGAACTGACTTTGGTAAATTCAGCAGGAAACCCAGGGAAGTGAGAAGCTGCTGGGTGACTTGCAAGTGGGATTTTACCTGATCTGGGGACTGACCCACTATGAGCCAGTCGTCTAGGTAGGGAAACACAGCAATCCCTTGCCTTCTTAAATGAGCCACTACCACAGCTAGACATTTCGTGAACACCCTTGGCGCAGAGGTAAGGCCGAAGGGCATTGCCCTGAACTAGTAGTGGCCTGAGGGTAGTTCGAACCTGAGGTACTTTCGGTGAGAAGGCCTGATCAGAACATGAAAATAGGCATCCTTGAGGTCCAGGGAAGCTAACCAGTCCCCTGGCCTCAGGGAGGGCAAAATCATTGTCAGAGTTAACATTTTGAACTTTGGTTTCAAAAGATGCTTGTTCAGGTACCTTAAATCTAAAATGGGCCACCATTCTCCTGTCTTTTGGGGTAAGAAAGTATCTGAGTACAGCCTTGCCCTGATGCAAGGAGGGACCCTCTACTGCTTTGCAGTCCAAAGAGAAGAAACCTCTGCTTCAAAGCAAGGGCTTCTGAAGGATTTGCAGGTGGAAAATGTCTGGCTCTCATCATCGGAAACTGTTTGAAGCTGAGAACCAGACCCTGGCCTATTACCTCCAGAACCCACCTGTCCGAGTTAGGGACACCCAGTTCTGGCTGAAATAAACCAACCTGCCCCCACTGGTACAGGAGAATGGCCCTGGGCACCCCATCAGGGTGCCCGCTGCAAAGCCTTAGGCTGAGGGGAGGGGATGGTTTACTTGTGCCCGCCTACCTCTGCCTCTAAAGAAACCCTCTGTGCAAATGCAGAGGAGGCCTGAATTGGTAAAAGGCCTGTGGAAAGGCCTGCCCCACCTCTGGGAGCGTGCCTCTGTGGAGTGGCATGCCTCTCCTTAGCCTGGGCACTTTTGTGGTAGTTCTGTATTCATCCATCTTTTTCATATAGTTTTCTGTTTGTTCCCAAACAGAGAATTACCCACAACAGGAAAATCCATAGCCTTTGACTGAGTATCTTGGGACAGATTAGTGCATCTGAGCCATGCCAACCTTACGGAAAGCTACAGAAGTGGCCATGACCCTAGAGGAAACATCATTAACATCAACAGCAGTATGAAATTGAACTTTAGAGGCTTCAATGCCATCAGCAGCCACCTGTTCCAACTCACTAGCCAGCTGGCCATGGGCCTGCTTGGCTAACTACAATACTGTGTCCCACCTAGATTTCTGATATCTAGCCACATAAGCCATATAATTTGCCTGCCTGAGTCCCAAAGAAGCTGTCATATACTGTTTTTAGCCATGGCATCAATCTTCCTGGAATCCTTATCAGGAGGATCGAGGCCAGAGGAATATAGCTTGTCACAGGCTGCAGCCTTGTACCACACCTACATGACTACACTGCTCAGTGAGGAAGTCTGTATCAGAGCCTGACAAGGTATATCTTCTGTCCATTTTTTTATCTACAGGAGGGACAGAATGAGGATTTTTAAATCTTTGTTGTTTGCTTCCTAAATGACTTATGCAAAGAATAGACAACCTCCTAGACTCTGGTATATCCATCATTTCTACATAATCAGGCTCCTCTTGCTCATCCACAGCTTCCTCTAAAGGAAGCTGGAGGGTTTCTGCAACCTTTTTGTAAAACATAAAATGAGAAGGGGACTCAGACAGAATAGGAGGAGATTCTAAAGGTCTGTCTGGAGAAATGTCCAGTTCAATGGGCACGTCCAGACCCTCCCAGCCACACATGTAATGATCAAATTCGTCCTCCCTCTCCTGTGGTTCATAAAATTCCTCAACATCATACTCCTGAACCACTGGCACTGAACGAACCAACTTTTACCAACTGTAGGTGGTTGGCAGGACCCTGAGACAGTGACTGGACAATCTGTATGGCTTTAGCTATTTCTGCAGCAGTTGGAGAGACAATTTTGGACCCCAAACCTACTGATTTCTTAGTCTTTTTCACTGAGACTGGTTCCCCTGAACCAGCCTTCCTTTTGCCCGAGGAAGTCTCGCCCTGGTCAGAGGGCACTCCCTCTGGTCCAGTGGGTACTGGACCGGGCTGGCCATCCGGGTCAGCGGACTTCTTGGCCTCTTGTTCCCTGAGCCGGCCCAATCTCTTTTCCAGGGTGGCTGCAGGGAAATTTTTACACACCTGGCAGTCTGACAGGAGGTGGTCAGCCCCCAGACAATAAACACAAGTGGTGTGTGGGTCAGCCTTGGCAAAGGCTTCCCCACAGACATCACAGTGTTGAAACCCAGTGGGCCCGGTTTTTCTTTTGGGTTTCTCAGACATAATGCCAGCCTAACCAAACTTGCCCTTTTGATGGCAGTGCCAGGCAAGACACCCTTATCGGTTCCTAACCGTGTCACGGGTATTTGAAAAAACCTATTTTAAAAGCAAGGTTTTTTTAGAACCGATAAGAACCGAGAACCGCACTCTAAAAGCCCAACCACACTTTAAAACGTTAAATTAAGCAAACCCGATCGGTTCAAAACCGAACCGATAATTGAATTTCAACACAGACTTTAAATTTCTACTTACGGTTTACCAGATAGAGCTTTTAACGAAATCGGTAAAATAAATATTTTGCGGTTCAAATGAACCGAAAATACTCCATGAACAAGAAATGAACCGATGTGAAGGAGCTGCTCTCGGGCGACTGTTCAGTGAGCCGGAGTAAAGAATCTGACAGTTTCATTTGAAACTGGCCAGATAGAGCTTTGGTATAGCGCCCTCGCGCTGTGGAACTCCAGACTCTCTGGAGTTAACTCTTTCCTCTCCGGGGCAGTTCAGCTGCAGTGGCTGACTGCATACAGTCATAATATAGCAAGACTTCATGGTGTTTGAATTGAAAGAAGCAACCATGCCGAGTAGAAAGTCCTCCTCCCCCAGAAGTCAAAATCCATGATCTCTTGATCCCGGAGCCAGTCATGGGAGGCTGTGAAAATAATCGTGAGTGTCCAGCTGTTCAGTCCTGACTGAGGATGAGGAGCATCGACCTGGAGACTCTTGGGGGGCCCAATACCTCTGGCTCAGATCACTAGGGGCTGGGACTCCAGAAAAGGGTCTTTGCCAGAATCGCATGACACCTCCTGGAAAACAGCAGGCCAGGCGGGCACCACAAGGGTGTCCGCACTGAAATCGCCTAGGAAGGCGCGCATCGAATGCTCCGGATTGTGCTGAGTGGGTGGGGTGACATGCAGGTCCTCCATCATTCTCATGAGGAAATGCAGATACTCTGCGAGATCAGCAGCAGGAGAGATGTGGACAGAGGGCTCCTCTCCTCCGAAGAGGGGGATGAGGAAGCGGAGGACCTTGGAGATCCAGGGGTTGGCTGCTCAGGGTGATGGTGAAACACCTGTCTGTCCATGGCCCTGACATATGAAGGGAAGTGAGCAACCACACCCCTGAATTGCTCCCAGGAGAGAGGTCCCATAGGACCAAAAATGCCTGGGAGCACAGGAGAAGGTGACAGAGGAGTGGGGGCAAGGCCAACGGCAGAAGGTGACAGTCGTTTGTCCAGGAAAGAAAGTGCAACAGGAGCCTCAAGAGAAGAAGGGGCTCCAGAAAACCCTACAGCCGACAGCTGATCAACCATACTGGAACTGCCTAGGCTGTGCCCTGAAGACTCCCCACTGTGAGGTGACCGGGACCATGGAACTCCAAAAGGATGGTCCCTATCCTCCAAAGACCAGGGCCCTCTCAAGGAGACAGAGAGAGAAGGGAGGGGGTCCACACAACGAATCATTCCCGAACCCGGGTGGGTCTCGGAAAAGGATCGCAGCATCGAACCCTGACCCCTCAGAGTCCGTAAGAGCCCTCCTCCTCGCACACACCAGCCTAGGCAGCTGACAACCCTGGTCAGTCCCCGATAGGACCACCCAGGGAGTAGCACCCTCCCCTCCCGTGGGTGCTCCAATCGGCCCTAAAGTTGGGCGATCCAGGTACACCACCTGACGGGGTACCGCAACTGAGGGGGCAGAACATACTCTGAGCCCAGGCTGCAGAGCAATAGTGGCCTGCACCACTGCCTGCTGGTCAGCACACCTGACCCTTGACATGGGGGCAACCGAAAGGCCCCCAGAGGGGGGCTGCCTCCGGTCAGCTGAGGAAACTACCAGGGTGTCCATGTGGGCCGCCGCCAACTCTAAAGAGTCGGATAGCCGTCCCGAACCAGACTCGGACTCTGTCTCTGAGGAGGTAGAGACCAAAGTCCAGTGCCAGACTGTACATGGACGCCCACTGCCGTCCTGACAGAAGGGGGTACCAGTCCGGGTGTCTGCACCAGAGCTGGCGCCAAACTCTCCAACTGCACCGCAAATGGTGCCCGAAGACATGGCACTGAGAGAGGTAGCAGAAGCGGAGTCGATGCCTGCCACGGTGCCATCCTGACCCACAGCACCACAAGCGGCACCAAAGTCAGGGGCACTGCCAATGATGGCACCAGCAGCTTTCTCGACACCACGAGTGGCGCCAAGGGCGACACCTCCCACGGCACAGTGTCTTCGCTCGGCGCCGCAAGTAGCACCAGAGCTAGACACGGTGCCGTCCCCAGCCTCAGTGCCATTGAATCGGTCAAAGATGGCGCTGTATAACATCCCACGGTGCCTTCAGCACCATCAGCGCTGTGAACGGCGTCGACAGCGGAGACGGCGCTGAGTGGCAGACCAGTGCCAGCCATGGCGCCATCAGGACTCACGGCGCCGCGAGTGTTGCAGAGGCCCAAGATGGCACCGACAGACAGCGTCGAAGACAGTTCAGACCAGCCCGGTGGAAGCGACACCAGAACCTTCACCCTGAAGGCGTTGCCAGAGTGGTGCCTCCCGCCCCCAGGAAGGGCGGGCCTCCTGCATCGGAAGGGCTTCTGCAACGGCGAGGCTACTAGGAGCAGAAGCCCCCTCCTCCACGGTCTGTATAGAACCAGGAGGGGACCCACAGGAAAGGCCGAGAGACCGCGGCTTGGCCAGAGTGCACGCCCGTCCCCCAAAAGTCGGCGGAGCTCGTCCAACTTTCCATGCGTGTTGCTTGATGACACGATGGTCCATGGAGAAGCAGGTATCGCACGAAACCATGTTGTGAAGCGGGCCAAGACACGCGAGGCAACGATCATGCTGGTCAGTGACGGAGTACTTGCGGCCGCACGGGCACCGTCGCATAGGGGGCTGCCCGTCTTCCAGCGATTTCTTGCCCGGAGACACTGATCCCGGCAAAACAAGTTAAACAAAGACTGCGACGCCGCTGACAAATAAAGAAAGGAACAGTCTTACTATGGCGGTTGGTGGTGGTGAAGCAGGAACCAGCAGGAAAGTATTTCTCTGCACATCGGCGACCTGAGTCAATAATGCAGGCCTCTTGATAGTAGCTCCTCCGCAGTGCGACCTGTATGGCGAGGAGACTAAGAACAGGCAGGAGGGGCAGGGTGGCACCTAATGGCCCCGAGGGCGATGTCATTGGTGCGTCGACTCCGCCCATCCAAAAAACCTCCCATGAGGTTGTGACCTCCGGCCACATACTCACAGGTGATGAATGGTGAAGACTGACACAGATAAGATCTGGGAGGTGGGCGGAGAACCTGCTTAGGAAATAGGCTCTGCAGTACCGCCCTGCCAAATCTGGCATCAGATATGGACTATAAATCAAGATAGTAGTGCTTAATGAATGTGTGTACAGTTTTCCAAGTAGCTGCCTTGCAAACATCCAGGAGGGGTATGTCTCTTGCAGCTGCCACAGAGGCTGCAGTGCCCCTAGTAGAGTGGGCCCCGAGCCCTTCAGGAGGTTGTTGACCAGCTTTCGGATAGCAAAATCTAATGCAAGAGACTAACCAGTGAGAAACAGTACTCTTAGTTGCTGGTTTTCCTCTACCTGCTTCCCCATAGGTAGGGAATAATTGTGTGGAAGTACTTGTGAACTGCCTAGTGTGCTCTAGGTAGTAAGAGAGAGCTCTTTTGACATCCAGGCTGTGTAGCTTCTGTTCGCCAGAAGTGGATTTCTCAGTAAAAAATACAGGCAAGGTGATGGACTGATTAGGGTGAAACTTAGAGACCATCTTAGGTAGGAATTTCCTACTTGTCCTGAGCTCATTTTTGTCCCTATGAGGGATGATGTAGTTGGGCTCAGCGCACAGAGCCTGTAACCGAAATTCTTCTTGCAGAGGTACCTAATGGCCACCAAAGACAGCTTTCCAGGTCACAAATTTAAGGTGGGCTGTAGCCATGGGATCAAAAGGGGGGTCCATGACCTTGGCAATACAGAGATTCAGGCTCCAAGGAAGAACAGGCTCCCTGACTGGAGGCTGAAGGTGAAGGAGGCCTTTAAGAAACTCCTTGAACACCAAGTGGGAAAAAATAGATTTTTCCTTTCCCACAGAGAGGTAGGCCAAAACAGCAGCCAGGTGTAGCTTCAGAGAAGAATGCTTTAAGCCAGCGGTCTGCAAGTGCACCAGGTAATCCAGCAGCTGAGTCTGCTAGAGGATTCACCCTTGTGCCTTTGCACCACAGGGAACACCTTTTCCACTTGGCTGCATAAGACTTCTTGGTATTAGGGTTTTTGGCAGTTCTCAGGATCTTCAGGACCTGTTCAGAGCAGTGAGAAGTTGGGAACTCTAACTCAACAGCCAAGCTTTGATTTGAAGAGTGTACGTCTGGATAATACACTCCTGTCTGGGGAGGAGTTAGCAGAGAGTGAGTTGGAGAAAGGCGAATATTCCTGCCTCTGGATAGAGAGAGCAGGAGAGGGTATCAGGCTTGCCAGGGTCAATCCGATGCTACCAGGATCATTGATGCAGGCTGCTGTCTGAGTTTAAGCAATACCCTGAATATCAGAGGGAATGGAGGGAAGGCACAAAGGAACCTTCCTGACTAGTCCACGATCAGGGCATCCAGTGGTAGTGACCCCTTAACTGGAGGCCTGCAACACTACTGAGGAAGCTGAAAAGTGAGGGGGAACGCAAACAGATCAACTTCTGGTGTACTTCACCTCCTGAAGACTGGGCTAGCACTTGCTTGTTCAGAGTCCACTCACTGTGACCCTGATTGATGCAGCTGAGAGCATCAGCCAGGGTGTTGTCCTTGCCAGGGAGGTGAGTGGCCGAAAGGCTGACTCCCAGGGAATAGACAAGAGGCTAAATCTTTAGAGCCTCTGAACAGAGTATCCCTGATTTGGTGACACCCTGCTTGTTTATGTAAAACACTGCCGTAATGTAAGTGTCCTTGTTTGTACAGTCTGTCCTTTTACGAGAGGAGCGAAGGCCTTGATTGCTAGGAAAATGGCGCTGAGCTCCAAGAGGTTTATGTGTGACTGAGACTCTTGGGTAGCTCAGGTACCACTTACTGAGGCACTGTCCAAATGAGCTCCCCAGCCTAGCAGGGAGGCATCTGTGGCAACCGCTTTTGTGGGAAGAGCGCCCTGAAAGGGAAACCCCCCCAGACAGGTTTGGCGGGTTTTTCCACCAAAGTAGAGCCTGCTGAAACTGATCTGAGACTTTATCAGCTTTGACAAGGCACTGCTCCTTTGAGACCAGCGATCACTCAGGTAAAATTGCAGTGCTTGCATTCTGTACTCATCTGGGACCATTGCTGTCATTGATGCCATATGTCCCAGGAGTCCGAGAAAATCTCTGGCTGGTCTTGGCTGGCCCAGGATGAAAGAATCCACCACTAACAAGAAGTTTTGAATTCTCTCTGGAGGGAGGAAGGCAGATCCCTTCAAGATGTTCAGCTGGGCTCCTATGAAGGTAAAAATCTGAAAGGGTTCCAAGTGGGATTTCTTAAGATTTCCCAGGAACCTCAGTGACTGCAAAGTCTGCTGTGTGAGGGAAAGGGACTCCTGCTCTTGTTAAGAAGATTTTGCCACCACTAGCCAGTCATCCAAGTAAGGGTAGACAGACACCCCCTGCTTTCTGAGGTGCTGCTACCACTGCAAGGCACTTGGTGAACACATTTGGGGCAGAGGACAGGCTGAAGGGCACTGCAGCAAACTGATAGTGACCTGAAGGAAGCTTGAATTTGACAAACTTTCTGTGAGACTTCCTTATGGGTATGTGCAGGTAAGCATCATTTAGGTCCAGTGAGGCTAGCCAGTCCCCCTGCTGTAAGGGCTGCATAACCATTGCTAGAGTGACCATTTTGAATTTTGGTTTTAGCAGATGTTTGTTCAGATATCCGAGATCCAAAATAGGTCGCCACTCCCCAGTTTTCTTTTGTGTCAGGAAGTACCTGGAGTAGAGGCCTTTGCCCCTTTCGTGGGCAGGGACACTCTCCACTGCTCGTAAAGCTAGGAGGTTTTTACCTCTAACTCCAACAAAAGCACCTGTGTTGGGGTTAGGGGCTTTGACACCTGGGTACACCTGAGGTCTGGCATCTGCTTGAACTGTAGTGACAGACCCTTTTCCACTATTTTCCAGGACCCCTTATCTGAGGTAATAAGGGTCCAAACTTGAAGACAGTGCGAGAGTCTGCCCCCTACTGGCAGAGGGGAGGCAACCTGGACACTCCATCAGGGCTTAGGCTGGGAGGCTGCTGGCTGGGCAGAGGTGGCTCTTCTTTGGCCCCCTTCTGCCCCCTCCTCTGTAAAATCCTCTGTACTGAGTACTCAGAGGGAGGATAGGGCGCATAACGTCTGTGATAGTAACCTCTGCCCCTGTTTCCCCTAGAGTGGGATTTTTGTGGGGCAGCAGGTTTAGGTTTAGAGGAATGACTTTGCCAAGAAGCCTTGTACTCAACCTTTTTCATATAGTCTGTTGTCCTGGAATCAAACACCATGTTTTGATCACAAGTAAAATCCATGGCTTTAGACTGGGTGTATGGAGTAAGACTGGTAGTTCTAAGCCAAGCAAAACACCTCAAAGAGATGGCATGGGCCATGGCTCTAGAGGCAGCATCATTGTTGTCGTCTGCCACGTGGAATTGATATTTTGTATCTTCCAGGGCAGTTTTTTGCAGTGTCAATCAGGTCCAGCACCATTGTGTCCGATTCATTCTGGGCAATAGCCAGGACAGAATTCCATAATGCTTTCTGATACTTGACTGTGAAAGCCATATAAGAGGAAAGGCAGAGAAGCTGTTGAGTACACCTTCTTTGCAATAAAATCCATTTTTCTGGAGTCCTTGTCAGGAGGCAGGGAAGACAAGAAAAAATTACTTACCATAGTAATCTTGTTTCTTCCAAGGAAGTCTTACTGTATTCTGACAAATGCAGTTAGCCCTTCCAGCTGAACTGCCCCGGAGATGAAAGAATTAAAAGCCTACATGCTAATAGTGGAACGTTCAATAGGCTCAAGTTCAGTTTTCAAACCACTGTCCCTGGCACATTCTATGTAACTGCCAGATTCTTACGAGCAAACATACAGTGATAATAGCAAATATGAAATAAACTAAGCTATGCCAAGTAAAAAATATATTAAACTAATAATCTATATCTAACTTATGTAGTCAACTGACTATAAACCCAACAAGGGCATAAAAAAAGACTCAAGACACAGATGCCCATGAAAGAACCACCCAGTGGTCTAACATTTCTGAGAGACAGTGTGAATGCAGTGCCCCCCAGGTTCTAGTAGGGGAGGCAGGGTGGGAGGTCATAATACAGTAAGACTCGCTTGGAAGAAACACGATTACTATGGTAAGTAATTTTTTCTTCAAACCCCAGAAAGTCCTACTGTATTCTGACAAATACAGACTACCAAGCAGTGCCCCTTGGAGGTGGGCACAGAACCTACTTAAGGAATACGTTCTGCAGTACTGCTGTGCCAAACCTGGCATCACTCCTAGCCGAGTATCCAGGCAGTAGTGCTTAGCGAATGTATGTAGTTTTCTATGTAGCTGCTTTGCAGATCTCAAGAAGGGGAACATCCCTTGCAGCTGCTATGGAAGCCACTGTCCCCCTGGTAGAGCGAGCCCTCAGGCCCACTGGTGGCTCCTTACCATGTTTGCCATAGCAGAACTGAATACAAGCCATGATCCATTGTGCAATGATCCTTTCTGTGGCTGGCTTGCCCTTTCCACTTCTTCATAGGTGAGGAACAGCTGGGTACATTCATTCCTATGGCCTTTTGTCTGATTCAGATAGCAACTTATAGCCCTTTTTACATCCAGGCTATGCATCCTATGCTCACCTGAGCTGGAATGGTCAGCAAAAAGACAGGCGATGTAATGGACTGATTCAAGAGAAACTCTGATAGCATCTTAGGGAGAAATTTCCTATTGGTTCTGAGGACAACCTTATCCCTGTGGAGGGCAATGTAGTTTGTTCCACATACAAGGCCGGCAGCATACTGATCCTTCTTGCTGAATGATAGCTACCAGAAATACAGGTTACTCACCGGTATGTAACAGGAGTTCTAGGAATGGTATATGTTGTTCATCCACACTTATTGGCAGGTTCCTTGCCGCTTTAAATCTTGCCGGAAGGTCTTCAAGCTGGCTCTCCCACCCACCGGGTGGTAAAACTCTCGGCTCTGCCCCATGGCGCCAGATCTGGCCGCTGGAAGCCAGGCTGCAGCGTCAGCTCGAGGGGAGGTCGGGTGGGTCGTGTGGATGAACAACATATACCATTCCAAGAACTCCTGTTACAGGTGAGTAACCTGTATTTCTAGGGACATGGATATGTTGTTCATCCACAGTTATTGGCAGACTCCTAGCAGTTCTCCGGGCGGAGGGAGGCAAGGCGCACACCCCCTACTTAGGGAATAAAGACTGGAGAACCGAGGCCCCAAAACCAGCATCCCGGCGTGACTCAAGGTCGATGTGGTAATGGGTAATAAAGGTGTGTGCTGACTTCCAGGTAGCAGCCCTGCAGATTTCCTGGATAGGGACGTCCCTGGAAGCAGCCACTGATGCAGCAGTATGGCGGGTAGAATGAGCTCTTATCCCTCTGGGAGGCTCCATGCCCTCCAACTTATAGCAGCGATCTATGCAGGAGGTGACCCACCTGCCTATCGTCTGTTTGGCTGCAGGTCTGCCAGGTGCAGCTTCAGCGTAGGTGACAAACAGCTGGCGAACCTCTCCCCGAATTTCAGCCGTGCGCTCCTTATAATAGCGGCGCCTTCAGGGTCCAGAGTATGGAGCCTATATTCGGCCTCGAGGTGTGATTGGGGTAGAACACCGGCAGAGTCAACACCTGGTTAAGGTGAAACTCCGACACCACCTTGGAAGGAATTTCGGTGGGGTGCAGGACAACCTTGTCCCTGTGGAAGACCAGGTAAGGAGACTCGATGCAAAGCGCCTGGAGCTCTCCACCCTTCTGGCTGACGTGACAGCCACCAAGAAGCGGTCTTCCATGACAGGTGAGAAGAGATCACACCTGTGCATTGGTTGAATGGCTTGCCCATGAGCTTTGCCAGTACCAGCAGTAAATCCCACGGAGGTGGAGGTTCTCGCTTGCGGAGGAAATGTGATCAAGGCCTTTGGCTTGACCACCCTTTCCTCGCCACCGACTGCTCCCCGGCCCGCCCGTAAGCAGAGATGGGCTGCCAGGTGCACCCTTAGGGTCAGTCGACCCAAGCCCTTGACTAGAAAGGGACCATAAATAGTCCAAAATGCTTGCCACAGAACAGGAGGAAGGGTCCAAGCCCTTGCCCTGACACCAAATGGAGAATCTCTTCCATTTGAAGGCGTAGCATTTTCTGATCGACTCCTTACAGGACGCCTCAACAACATTGAGGACCTCGTCGGAAAGACCCAAGGCCTGGAACTCTAGCCGCTCAGGAACCAGGCCGTCAGGTGCAGGGATTGAAGGTCCGGATGGAACACCTTCCCCTGATTGACTGAGAGCAGGTCCAGGCGAGCTGGAAGCTGCCTCGGGAGCCTGGAGCGGAGGCTGAGGAGATCTGGGTACCAGAACTGGCGAGGCCAGTCTGGGGCTATCAGGATCACCTGCGCCTTGTCCCTCCTTGCTTTGAGGAGCACCTTGTGAATCAAGGGAAATGGGTGAAAGGCGTAGAAGAGGCCCGGGGTCCACAGCCTCGAGAAGGCATCCCCCTGCAGCGAGCCCTGCTGAGGGGGGCGGGCATGAAACAGCCTCAGCTTCGCGTTCTCCCTAGAGGCAAACAGGTCCACCTGAGGTGTGCCCTAGTGGGAGAACAGATCTTGTACTACCTCCGGCAGGAGAGACCACTCGTGAGATGTAGCCCCTATCCGGCTCAGGGCATCGGCCAGGGTGTTGGAGGCTCCTGCCACATGAATGGCTAGGAGATCCGCCTCCAGGTTGCGCACGAGTGACCAAATGCGAGAGCTTCCTTGCATAGAAGCATGGAGTGAGTCCCGCCCTGGCGGTTCAGGTAGTACATGGTCATGGTATTGTCCATCTGGACTCGGACCACTTGACCCCGGAGAAACGGAGCAAAGGCGGTGAGAGCTAGGCGGACCGCTCGGAGCTCCAGCAGGTTGATGCGGCATCGGGACTCCCGAGGGACCAGAGGCCGTGCACTCCGTGTTCCCCCAGATGGGCACCCCAACCCATCAGAGAGGCATCGGTCGATAGAGAGACCGTCGGCTCGGGGCGGACAAACGGGATGCCCTCCTGCAGATGGAATGGAACGGTCCACCACTGGAGAGCGTTCCACATCTCCTGGGTCACTATCACTAGCTGGTCCAAAGGATCGCAGCATTGTGACCACTGGCTGGCCAGTCCCCACTGAAGGGGGTGCATGTGCCAGCGCCCAATGGACCACGCTGGTACAGGCCGCCATGAGACCCAGAAGGTGCAGGAAGTCCCGGGCAGGGCGTGATTGCCCAACCAGAAATGATTG
Source organism: Neoceratodus forsteri (assembly GCA_016271365.2). NCBI lineage: Eukaryota > Metazoa > Chordata > Ceratodontiformes > Ceratodontidae > Neoceratodus > Neoceratodus forsteri. The sequence continues at coordinate 1,008,300,274 of CM028129.1, read as the reverse complement.
GGCAAAGGAGATAAGAACCTCGGCCCTGTCCGCCGGGAGCCGTGCTCTGGCTCGAAGAGAGTCGAGCTCTGCCCCGAGGAACAGGATCACCTGCTTCGGCTCGAGTTCCGACTTGGCCTCGTTGATGAGAAGGCCAACTTGAGAGCAAACCTGGAGGGCCAGATCTCTGGACCGCTCCACCTCCCGTCTGGAGGGGCTGCTATCAGCCAATCGTCCAGGTAAGGTACACCGACCCTCGGCGCCGCGGGAGATGCTGTCACCACTGCCATGCATTTGGTGAAGACCCTGGGAGCTGGAGATAAGCGAAGGGCATGGCTCGGAACTGAAGAGGATCCCTCCGCTCCGAAGCGGAGGAATCTCCGATGTGAGAGACGGATAGGGGACGTGAAAGAATCGTCCTGTAGGTCCAGAGAGCAGAACCACACGCCGTGTTCAGAGATGGTATTATCTGCGCCAGAGTGACCATCCTGAAGGTTGAGACCTAGGAACTTGTTCAGGTCGTAGAGGTCGAGAATGGCGCCAGCCCCGTCTGTTCAGAACCAGGAAATACCTGGACACGAACCCGGGTCTGAAGGGGTCCTCCACCTCCGTGATCACCTCCTTTTGGAGCGAGGCGATGTCGGCTCAGGCAGCCACCAGTGAGCTGCGGATCCGAGGCCTCGGTGGGTGCGACGGCTCTGAAGGGCGGGGCCTGCTTGAATTCCAGAGGTGAGGCCTTTTCCCACCACCTCCAGTACCCACCTGTCCGTGGTAACAGCGGACCAGGCCGGAAAGGAGTGTTCTGAGCCGTCCCCACAGGGGGAACAAGGAGTGAGGTGACAGGGATGGGGCGACACCCTCAGCCCGTCACTGGGCAGGCTTGGAGGAGGGACCGCCGAGGGACCTCCAGGCCTTACCTCCTGCTTCCTGTTGGAGAAACTCACGGCTTGGGTTTGGGATACCAAGATCGAGCCTGCTAGCCCTGGACGCTGTTGGCTGCCAGGCCAGCGGCGAGAAGGATCAAAGCGGCTTAGGCTGTGGCTTGCGGCCTTTGTCCTTCCGAGCGGAAGAGACAGAGTCCAGGTAGCATTGGACTTCTCGATCCTCTGCAGGTGACCTTCCACCCCAGGGCTGAAGAGTCAGTCCCCAAAAAGGGAACATCCGCCAACTTGTGCTGGGTATCCGAGGTAAAAGTGGATATCCTCAGCCAAGCCCGACGACGCATGGCAACTGCGGCCACCACAGACCTGGCACATGAGTCCCCGATGTCTAACGCAGTCTGGAGCTGCTGTTTGGCCACCTCCTGCCCTGGTCCCGTACCTGCCTGACCCGTAGTCTGCAGATCTGGGGAAGATGAGGACAACCTCATCCAAGGAGCCCAACAGGGCTGAGAAAAATGTGCCATGAGGGCGGCGAACTGGCCTGGCGAAGGCCGAGAGGACACATAAACTTCGCCCGCCGGCATAATCCAATTTCTTGGATTCCTTGTCGGGAGGTTTGTCCACATCCTAGCGTTCCGGCATGCCGGAAAAAACTGTCGGTAACCAACCCCTCAGCGAGGGTACTCCAACAGGACAGGGGCAGTGAGGACCGCGATACTTCCTGGCCAACCTGGCCGAGGCACAGGGCAGGAAGCAGGCGCTGCCAAAGTTCAAGGCTGGACCCACTATGGCTTCGCCACGGAAAGCCTCCATAGGAGAATCCCTCGGTCCAGAATCTCCGTGAGGGATATCTGGCCCGTTTAGAAATGAGGTTTGAGCTTCATCGGTGGACTCGAGATGATCGAAGCAACCCTAAGAAGGACGAAGGGCTATCATCCATTGACTGCCCTCCCGAGGACTCCAAGTCCATGCGCTTGGAGAAGAGGGAGGAACCATCATCGGACTCAGAAGAGTCCTCAAAGAGCTGCCTCGGGCCTGAGCCACCCTCCACCTGCCGAGGTTTATTGGGAGTGAGGGTGACAGACAGCCTATGGGGCAAACCCAAGGCCGACCGAGAATTTTTGGTCGGAGCCCCAACTAATGGCTGTGGAGGCGGAGGTTCTACCAGAATCGGTGGGGCAGCTGGAATTGGCCCAACAACCGGCCTGAGAACAGGCTCCTCGACTACAACGAGGGGTTGTTTCGGCTGCTCCGGTGACAGCCACTTAATGGCCGGGGAAGACTGGGTCGGCTTATTCCCGGTCAAAAGGAGAAGCTGTTGCCACACAAGTTCCTCGTACCTCCGGCGCAACTTGCTGAAGCCTCCCTCGTCGAGGAAGAGGAAAATGGCAGCGCCGCTTGCCTGCGGTGCGAGACGAGACCGCCTATGGTGGCCGGATCGGTTGGACCGCAGAGATGTCAGGGCCGAGACCAAGAGTCTCGACTAGGCCGAGGAAAGGCGAGGAGAAGTGTCGAAAGGCGCACTCCCTCGGCTCGGACGATCCACCGAAGAGCTCGGAACGGGGCACAGAGCGAGCCGACGGGATCCTCAACTCCACCGGGGAACCGGGAGAGGATTCTCAGCTTCTCCAGCCGACAACCGGCAGCCGAGTAGAAGCGGCCCGCGCCGCCACCTCCTCTGAGGCGATCATCTGCTCGAGCCTGATCCACTGAGCCATACGCCTTGAGACACATGTCAGGCCTCTTTAGATTTCACCGGTGGAATTCTTTCTCAGGCGCCCCAACTGTAATCAGACATACGGTCTTCAAGAACATAGGCCAAAGGAAGAGCACAAGTCGCGGGCCCGGCGGGTCGTGCTCAAGGCCCAAGCAGTAGGCACTGCGTGGAGTGCGGATCCGTCCTAGACATCTTCTGCCGCAAGGGCACCTCCGAAACAAAGTCGATTTGTCCGCCGCGGCGCGGGGAGAAGACCGAAGTCTTTTGTAAAAACTTTTTGATTTGAACTTCGAAGAATTAGGAACCAGTCTTAAATGCAGCGGCGTTAAGGGGAACCTGAGCTTCAAGCGGTAAGGAAGATCTGGCGTCATGGGGCAGAGCCGAGAGTTTTACCACCTGGGTGGGAGGAGCCAGCTTGAAGACCTTCCGGCAAGATTTAAAGCGGCAAGGAACCTGCCAATAAGTGTGGATGAACAACATATCCATGTCCCTAGAAGAAAAAATTACTCACCTTAGTAATGTTGTTTCTTCTAATGGAGTCTTGCTATATTATAGACATTAGCAGTTTGATCCAGCTCTAGAACTGCCCCGGAGTGAAATGGTTAAAACCATTCCAAAATAGAATTTTGGCACGAGAGCAGCTCTATCTGTGTCATTTCAAACTTGAACTGTCAGATCTTTACGAGCCAAACTCACTAAGGTCTGTGTGGAAGCTGTAACCTACACTAGCCAAATGGCTACCTAAATAATAACAACCATTGATGGTCCCAACACCCAAGACTCAAGTCAGGGACCAGAAATACTAACACCATTCTAATAATATGAAAAAGGAACATAAGTATAATAAAACACACACTACGTACACACTACACACCCCAAAGTCCCAAAGGGGACAAAATGCTAACAGGACATAAGTAGTGCCCACACTAAGTTGCCCGCACCCACCAAGTAGAGGTTCTGAGAGGGGCAGGTTGGGGGGTCATAATATAGCAAGACTCCATTAGAAGAAACAACATTACTAAGGTGAGTAATTTTTCTTCAAAGAACATGAAGTCTTGGTATATTAGAGACATTAACAAATACACAGCAGTGCCTCCAAGGAGGAGGGGCAGAACCTACTTAGGAATAGGCTCTGAAGAACAGCTGTGCCAAACGAGCTCTCTCCTGGCCTGGACATCCAGGGGTAATGCTTGGTAAAAGTGTGTGCACCGTTTTCCAAGTAGCAGCCTGGCAAATCTCTAATAAGGGGATATCTCTGGCAGCAGCTAGAGACGGGCAGCTGTACCCCTGGTGGAATGAGCCCTCAAACCGGGGGCCTCTGCCCACTTTCTGATAACAAAATTGGATACAAGAGACAATCCACCTGGCTATTGATCTCTTAGTGGCAGGTTTGCCTTTCCCAACTTCACCATAGGTAAGGAAAAGTTGGAGAGGTTCGAACCTGTGACCTTTAGTACGCTCTATATAATAACTAAGAGCTCTCTTAACATCCAGGCTGTGCAACCTCCTCTCACCTGAGAGGAGTGATCAGTGAAAAATACTGGAAGGGATAGATTGATTAAGATGGAAATCTGAAACCACCTTAGGCAAAAACTTCCTATTAGTCCTAGGACTACCTTATCCCTGTGGAAAGAAATAAGTCAGTCTCCACACAACGACACAATTCACTTATGCGTCTGGCAGAAGTAGTAGCCACTAAACAGTTTTCAAGTTAGGTACTTAAGCTCTACCCAGAAGACAGAGGTTCAAGGAGTTATATTAACTGGGCAATGCAAACATTAAGGTCCCAAGCAGGGTCGGTTCGAAAAGGGAGGATTAGTGGGTAATCCCTTAAAAACTTGGAAGACACAGGATGAGAGGAAAGGGGATGACTTTCCTGCTGACAGAAAAGCAGACACAGCTGCCAAATGAACTCTCAGGGTAGCTGGTCTGAGACCCAAGGAATTAAGATGTACCATGTAATCTAACAAAATGGGCAATTCAGCAGATTCTGGGAAATATTTTTCCCAGCACACTAAAATGGAAAACCTTTTCCATTTAGAACTATAAATAGCCCTAGTGGGAAGGCTCTGGAAGCCTTTAGGATCTCAAGAACACCCTGAGAGAGGTGTAAATCAGCAACTCTAACTCCTCAAGAGCCAGGCCTTGAGGTTGAGGGATTTGAGGTCCGGATACCAAACCCTTCCTGGGCACAAGTCAACAGATTGTGATTCCTGGGGAGACACAGGAAGATGGACTGTCAGAGACAGAAGGAGTGGGTACCAGGCTGCCTGGCCCAATCCAGGGCAATCAGAATCACCCTGCAAGGCTGAGATCTGATTTTGACTAGTACTTTGAATAGGAGAGGAAAGGGGGGGGAAGCATAGAAGAACTTCCCCTCCCAATCCAGAAGAAGGGCATCCAGGGGAACTGAGCCCAGCACTGGAGGCCTGCAACAGAACAGAGGAAGTTTGTGATTGTCTGGGGCTGCAAAAAGATCTATCTGAGGGATGCCCCACCTGGCAAAACTATCCCCAGCACTTGAGGATCCAGGGACCATCAGATAGCCCTGGGAAATCCTGCTGAGGGCATCCGCTAGGACATTGTCCTTCCCTGGAAGATGAACTGCTGAGAGGAGGTGTTCAGGAATAGGCCAGAGACCACAACTTCATTGCCTCGGTGCACAAGGCCGAAGACCAGAGTGCCCCCTGTTTGCGATGTACCACATTGTTGTGGTGTTGTCCGTTCTGACTTGTATCACCTTGTCGTGGACAGATGCAGAAAAAGCTTGAAGAGCTAAAAAGACAGCTCTGAGTTCCAGCAAATTGATGTGGAGCAGAGATTCCTGGGGGACCAAACTCCCTGAGTGGAAAGGTGCCCATGTGAGCTCCCCAACCCAGAAGGGAAGCATCTGTAGTAGAGAAGTTGTGAGAAGGGGAAATGAAGGGACCCCGGCTCTTAAACTGCTCTGATCCTGCCACCACTGGAGAGCTAGGATCAAGGTTAGAGTCACTGGGACCAACTTGGAAAGGGGTCTCTTCTCTGAGACCAAAAGGTTCTCAAGTGAAACTGAATGTCTCTCATCTGAAATCTGGCTCCTGCACAACAGCTGTGGATGCAGCCATGTGCCCCAGGAGCTGCAGAAAGTGTCTTGCTGGTCGAGAGACCTGCAGAGTGAAGAAGAGGCCAGAGCCACTAAATTCCTTACGTTTCTGGGGAAGAAAGGCTCTGCTGCAGCTTTGTGTCCATTTCTGCCCCTATAAAGGTGAGTACCTGGACTGGTTCCAGAACCGACTTTGGTAGGTTTAGCAGAAAACCCAGGGAGGTGAGAAGCTGCTGGGTGACCTGCAGGTGAGATTTACCTGTTCTGGGACTGGCCTACAATGAGCCAGTCGTCTAGATAGGGAAAAACAATCCTCTGCCTCCTTAAGTGGGCCACTGCCACTGCTAGACACTTTGTGAATACCCTTGGAGCAGAGGTAAGCAAGAGGCATTGCTCTTGAACTGGTAACGACCTGAGGGCAGTTCGAATCTGAGGTACTTTCGATGGGATCTTCTGATTAGGACATGGAAATAGGCATCTTTGAGGTCCAGGGCTAGCCAGTCCCTGGCCTTAGGAAAATAAAATCATTGCCAGAGTTACCATTTTGAACTTTGGTTTCAAAAGATGCTTGTTCAGATATCTGAGATCTAAAATGGGCCGCCATTCTCCTGTCTTTTTTTGGGGTAAGGAAGTATCTGGAATACAGACCCCTGCCCTGATGCAGGGGAGGAACCCTTTCTACTGCTCTGAGCTAACAGGGATGAGACTCTGTTTTCCAGAGGGGTCTCTGAAGCACTTGCAGGTAGAAAAGGTCTGCTTCTCAGACGGGAAGCACACAGGCTGAGAGAGACAGACCTGACTACTACTTCCAGAACCCACTTGTCTGAGGTTAAAGAAGCCCAATTCTGACTGAAGTAAGCCAGCCTGCCCCCACTGGTACAGGAGACTGGCCTGGGCACCCCATCAGGGTGCCTGTTCTGCAAGGAGGTTTGGGCTGGGGTGGGAGCAGGTCTGCCCACCCTCGTCTGCCCCTGCCTCTGAAAAGCCCCTCTGAGCATAGGCAGAGAGGAGGCCTGAGTCTGGTAGAAAGGCCTGTGAAAAGGCCTACCCCTACCCTGGGGCATGCCTTTGAGGGTGGCTTGCCGCTCCTAGCCTGAGCACTCTTGTAAGTAGTCCTATATTCATCCATCTTCTTCATGTAATTCTCTGTCTGCTCTCCAAACAGAATTTCCCTACAGGAAAATCCATAGCCTTAGTCTGGATGATCCTGTGACAAACTAAATACACCTGAGCCAGGCCAACCTACGAAGCTACAGATGTGGCCATGACCCTAGAGGAAACATCATTAACATCCACAGCAGCATGAAACTGAACCTTAGAAGCTTTAATGCCATCAGCAGCCACCTGTTCTAGTTCACTAGCCAGCTGGCCATGGGCCTGCTAGCCAACTGCATAAGAGTATCCCATCTAGATTTCTGATACCTAGCTACATAAGCCATATAATTTGCTTGCCTGAGTCCCAGAGAGGCTGCCATATACTGTTTTTGCCATGGCATCAATCTTCCTGGAATCCTTGTCAGGAGGATGTGAAGCCAAGGGAATATTAGCTTTATCACAGGCAGCAGCCTGAACTACTAACATGACTGCATTGCTGAAAAGGAATTCTGTATCAGGGCCTGACAATGTATACCTTCTGTCCATCTGTTTATCTACAGGAGGCACAGAATTAGGAGCTTTAAAATTGTAATTGTTTGTTTCCTAAAAGACTTATGTAAAGGAATAGACAATCTCTAGACTCTGGAATATCCATCATTTCTACAAAATCAGGCTCCTCTTGCTCATCCACAGCCTCTTCTAAAGGAAGCTGGAGGGTTTCAGCAACTTTTTATAAAACATAAAATGAGATGGGGACTCAGACAGCATAGGGAGATTCTAAAGGTCTGTCTGGGGAGATGTCCGGTTCAATGGGCACACCAGACCTTCCCAGCCACATTCATACTGTTCATAATCCTCCTCCCCTCCTCTGGTTCATAAAATTCCTCAATATCATAATCCTGAACCACTGGGACCAGACGAACCGACCTTTTACCAGATAGTGGTGGTTCGGACCGGACCCTGAGACAATGACTGGACAATTTGTATGGCTTTTGCTATCTCTGTAGCAGTTGGAGAAGAATTTTGGACTCAGACCTGCTGATTTTCTTGTTTTCTTTACTGGAATTGGTTCCTCAGAACCAGCTTTTCTTTTGCCCGAGGAAGTCTGGCCCTGGTCAGAGGGCACTCCCTCTGGTTCGGTTGGCACCGAACCGGGCTGGCCATCCGGGTCAGCGGACTTTTTGGCCTCTCGTTCCCTGAGCCTGCCCAATCTTTTTTCCAGGGTGGCTGCAGGGAAATTCTTACATACCTGGCAGTCTGACTGGAGGTGGTCAAACCCCAGACAATAAACACATGTGGTGTGTGGGTCAGCCTTGGCAAAGACTTCCCTACAAACATCACAGTGTTGAAACCCAGTGGGCCCGGGTTTTCTTTTGGGTTTCTCAGACATAATGCCAGCCTAACCAAAAACTTGCCCTTTTAACGGCAGTGCCAGGCAAGACACCCTTATCGGTTCCTAACCGTGTCACGGGTATTGGAAAAAAACGTAATAAATCCGTTTTTTTTAGAACCGATAAGAACCGGGAACCGCACTCTAAAATAGTAACTTTTAGTTTTAAATGAGTTTTAAACCCACTGACCGGTTCAAAAACCGAACGATAACTTACAAGTTCCACACAGACAAAACCTTCATTTACTTATAGTTTACCACAGATGAAAGCTTGAACGAACGGTTTTGCGGTTAAAATAAAACTATTCTCGGTTAAATCCAACCGAAAACACTTTAAACAGAAATGAACCGAGCAGAAGGAGAAATCTCCAGAGCGACTGTTCACTGAGCGGAGTAAAGAATCTGACAGTTCAAGTTTGAAATGACACAGATAGAGCTGCTCTCGTGCCAAAATTCTATTTTGGAATGGTTTTAACCATTTCACTCCGGGGCAGTTCTAGAGCTGGATCAAACTGCTAATGTCTATAATATAGCAAGACTTCATGTTGTTTGAAACAGTTTTCCATGTAAAATATTTAAGCTCTGCTGAGGACATGGGCTCAAAAGAAGGTTGCATGAACTGTGCTATGCAGACATTTAGGTCCCAAGAAGGGGCAGGTTCTCTGTGAGGGGGATGCAAATGGAGAAGCCCCTTAAAGAATTTCTTGAAGATAGCATTCGAAGCCAGGGAAGGGCCCTTCCCTGCTGAGAGACCTAACCTTCTCAGATGTGCCACGACTACTGTCAGGCTCTTTGTGAAGGTTCTTGGTGCAGAGGACAGGCCGAAGGGCAGGGCCCCGAACTGATAATGGCCTAAGGCAGCGTGAACCTGAGGTATTTTCTGTGAGACTGCCTGGTGGAGATATGAAAGCAGGAATCCTTGAGATTCAGGGATGCCAGCCAACCCACCTTCTTAGAGTGGAAGGGATCAAAGCCAGGGTGACCATTCTGAATTTTGGTTTTGTAAGATGCTTGTTCAGGTATCGTAGATTCAAAATTGGTCACGACTCCCGGTTTTTCTTCAAGGTTAGAAAGTAACTTGAGTACAAACCTTTTCCCCTGTAAAGGAATGGAACAGGTTCCACTCCTCCGTTTTGCAGCAGAGTGGATACCTCTGCCTCCAGTAGAGTTGTTTTTGATCTGGTGGCAGGTTTTAATAGTCTTCCTCTTATTTTTGGAAATGGCTTGAAGCACCCTGGCTTATTACTTCCAGGACCCACTTGGCTGTGGTAATGGTTTTCCAAGCCTGGAAGTAATAAGCCAGCCTGCCCCTTACTGGGGAAGGAGAGGCAACCCAGACAATCACTTCAGGGGGTCTTTTTGGCAGGGGTCTTGGGCTGACGGTTAGGTTCCGCACAGACAGCACCTCTTCTCCCTCAACCCCTGAAGCAGCCTATTTGCTGCTGGTAAGCAGGGAAGGCCTAGGCCTGATAAAAAGACCTTTGATAGGGTCTGTCCCTGCCTCCCCTTTGCTGTCTTTGAGGAGTGGCAGCCTTCTCCTTGGCTGCAGCACTCTTGTATGCCCACTCTGTATTCGTCGATCTTTTTCATGTATGCCTCTGTCTGATCCCCAAAGAGAGAATTCTGCACCAGGGGAAAATCCAGGACCTTAATTTGGGTGTCCTGTGAGAGATTAGTGCATCTTAACCATGCAAACCTCCTCCGAGATACAGCAGTGGCCATGACTCTGGAAGCACTGTCATTAGCATCTACAGACATGTGGAACTGGTAATTTAGCTGCTTACATTCCGTTCTTTGCAAGCTCTTCCAGGTCAGCTGCCAGTTGAGGAGACGCCTTGCTGCCCATTTCTTAGACGGATTCCCACAAGGACTTCTGGTACCTGGAAACAAAGGCCATATAAGAGGCTTGCCTTACAGAAACAGAGAAACATAGAAACATAGAATTTGACAGCAGATAAGGACCGCTTGGCCTACCCAGTCTGCCCATTTCCCTACCTGATAGATAAGCTGCAGATTCTAGTTAATCAACAGCTCACTTCCTCCTGCCCCCCACTAAAATTGCCTTATGTCTGTCCCATACATTCTTGAATTCTCCCACTGTTCCTGACTCCACAACCTCCTCAGGAAGGCTGTTCCATGCATCCACAACTCTCTGTGAAAAAATACTTTCTAACATTACCTCTGAGCCGTCCCCCCTCTACCTTCAAATTGTGCCCCCTTGTTCTTGCACATCTCTTCTTCTGAAAGATGCTACCCTCTTGTACCTTGTTAATTCCCTTGAGATACTTGAAAGTTTCTATCATGTCCCTCCTTTCCTCAAGGGTATACATATTAAGCTGCTTTAGTCTCTCTCCCCGTATGTCTTCTGGTGCACACCTTGCACCATTTTGGTTGCCCTCCTCTGAACAGCCTCCACTCTGTCTATGTTTTTGCGGAGATGGGGTCTCCAGAATTGCACGCAGTACTCCAGATGGGGTCTCACTAACTGTCTGTAGAGAGGGATGATAACTTCCTGTTTTCCACTGTTGATGCCTCTCCCTATGCATCCCAATATCCCCCCAGCCCCCCTTACTGCCTTCTCAAGTTGCTTGCCCACCTTTAGGTCATCTGATATAATTACTCCTAGGTCTCTTTCCATTTTTGTTATTAACTCGCCCCCCACTGTGTACTCTTCCCCTGGGTTTTTGTTTCCCAGATGCATTACCTTGCACTTCTTTGCACTGAATCTGAGCTGCCACGTATTTGACCATTCCTCCAACCTTGCCAAGTCCCTTTTCATTCTTTCCACCCCACCTTGTGCATCAACCCTGTTGCAGATCTTTGTGTCATCTGCAAAGAGGCAAACCTTTCCTGCCAGGTGCCAACGTCACTTATAAAGATATTAAAGAGGACCAGTCCCAGTACCGAACCCTGCGGTACCCCGCTAGTTACCCTCCTTTCTTCACTGCGGACTCCGTTTACTATTACCTTTTGCGTCCTGTTGTCCAGCCAGTTTTTTTATCCAGGCTACCACCTTGGACCCTCAAGAGCTGGCTAACATATATTAATCTTTGAGCGACAGACGATACGAGGTAGACCATATCCACAGCCTCCCAGTTCTACTACTTTTGCCACCCAGTCAAAGAAATCTATTAGGTTCATCTGATATGACCTTCTGCTGTAAAACCATGCTGCCTTGGGTCCTGTGCCCCACTGGCCTCTAGGTACTCAACAATTCTTCCTCTAGAAGTGATTCCATCATTTTCCCTACCACTGAAGTCAAACTAACTGGTCTGTAGTTTCCTGCCTCTGCCCTGCTCCCACTTTTGTGAAGTGGAATCACATTTGCCCTTCTCCAGTCCTCAGGTACCACTCCATCCTCTCATGATTTGTTAAAGAGAGTAGTCAGTGGTGTTACTAGTTCTACCCTTAGTTCTTTTAGTATTCTTGGGTGAATCTCATCAGGCCCCATTGCTCTGTCCACCCTCAGTTTCAAGAGTTCTTTCAAAACCCTTTCTTCTGTGAATGGACTGGTATCGATCCCCCTATTCAGAGTTTCTCCCTTGCCTGGTTTAGAAACATAGACTTTGACGGCAGATAAGGACCGCTAGGCCCATCTAGTCTGCCCATTTCCCTACCTACAGGATAGGCCGCAGATCCTAGTTAACCAACAGCCTATATCTTCCTTTCCCCCACAAGAATTGCCTTATGTCTGTCCCATGCATTCTTGAATTCTCCCACAGTTTTAGACCCCAAACTTCCTCAGGAAGGCTGTTCCATGCATCCACCCCTCTCTGTGAAATAATACTTCCTCACATTGCCCCTGAACCGCCCTCCTTCTAGCTTTAAATTGTGTCCCCTTGTTCTTGCAAGTCTCTTTTTCTGAAAGATGCTACCCTCTTGGACTTTGTTGATTCCCTTGAGGTACTTGAAAGTTTCTATCATGTCCCCCCCTCCCTTCTTTCCTCAAGGGTATACATATTAAGCTCCTTCAGTCTCTCCTCTTACGGCTTCTCTTGCTGACCCTGCACCATTTTAGTTGCCCTCCTCTGGACTGCCTCTATCCTGTCTATGTCCTTGCGGAGATGGGGTCTCCAGAACTGGACACAGTATTCCAGATGGGGTCTCACCAACTGTCTGTAGAGAGGGATAACAACTTCCTGTTTTCTGCTGCTGATGCCTCTCCTATACATCCCAGTATACCCCAGCCTCCTACTGCCTTCTCACATTGCTTGCTAACCTTAAGGTCATCTGATATGATTACCCCAGGTCCCTTTCCTGTTTTGTTGTTGTTACTACCTCCCACCCTGTGTATTCTTCCCTGGGTTCTTGTTTCCCAGGTGCATTATTACACTTTTTGCATTAGAATCCTAAGCTGCCATATGTCTGTGACCATTCCTCCAACCTGCAAGTCCCTTTTCATCCTTTCCACGCCTCCTTGTGTATACGACCCTGTTGCAGATCTTTGTGTCATCTGCAAAAGGCATACTTTTCCTTCCAGTCCTCTGCAATGTCACTGATGAAGACATTAAAAGGACTGGACCCAATATTGAACCTCAGCGGTACCCACTAACCGCCCTTTCTTCAGAGTGGACTCCATTTACAATTACCTTCTGTGTCCTGTTGTCCAGCCAATGTTTTACCCAGGCTACCACCCTGGGACCCACTCCCAGGCTGGTTAATTTGACTAATAATCTTTGTGTGGGACTGTGTCAAATGCCTTGCTAAAGTCTAGGTAGGCTATGTCCACAGCCCTCCTGGTCTACTACTTTGGTCACCCAGTCAAGAAATCTATTAGATTCGTCTGACATGACCTTCCGCTGTGAAACCATGCTGCCTTGGATCCTGTGCTCCACTGACCTCTAGGTGCTCAACTATTCTTTCCTTCAGAAGTGACTCATCACTTTCCTACCACAGAGGTCAGACTGACAGGTCTGTAGTTTCCTGCCTCTGTCTTGGTCCCACTTTTGTGAAGGGGAATCAACTGCCTTCCTCCAGTCCTCGGTACCACACCATCCTCCCATGATTTATTAAAAGAGTAGCCAGTGGTTTTACTAGTTCCTTCCTTAATTCTTTTAGAATTCTGGGGTGAATTCCATCAGGACCCATTGCTTTGTCCACCTTCAGTTTTAGGAGTTCTTGCAGAACCCTTTCTTCTGTGAAAGGACTGGGATCGACCCCCCTATCAAGAGTGAGGGCACCTCCCCCTCCTCATCTGTTGTGAATACTGAGCAGAAATATTCATTCAGTATCCCTGCTTTTTACTGTCACCTTCTGCCCACATTCCCTCCCCTTTATTAAGTCTCTGTATCCCTCCCTTGGTCTTTCTTCGCTCCCTAATGTACCTATAAAAGGTTTTATCCCCCTTCTTAACAGAGTTGGCTATCTTTTCCTTAGTTTGTGCCTTTGCTATTCTGACTGCCTTCCCTGCCTCCTTCTGCTTTAACCGATAAAGTTCTCTGTCCTGCTCCTTCTGTGTTTCCTTATATTTCCTGAATGCTATCCTTTTTTCCTTAACCGTCCCTGCCACCTCTTTTGAGAACCATAGTGTTTTTTTCCTTCATTTTGTTTTATTGATTTGCTTCACACAAAGGCTTGTTGCCTCTGCGATGGCTGTTTTGATTATTCCCCATTGTTCCTCCACCCTTCCTTCTTGCCCATTTGCTAGTGCTTTTCTAAGGCATTCTCTCATTTTCCCAAAGTCAGCCTTCCTAAAGTCCAATACTCTTGTTTTTGTATGGCCTGACTCTATGGCTGTGTTTATTGTGAACCACACTGCTTGGTGGTCACTTGTTCCCAGATTGCTACCCACTTCTAAATCTAAGATCCTTTCTCCTTCCCCATTTGAGTGTACCGGGTCTAAGATTGCTCCCTCCCGAGTGGGTTCCAACACTAGCTGTCTGAGGCATGCCCCCTGCAGGGCATCAAGAATGACCCTGCTCTTGGATGTGCCTGCAGCAAAGATACTCCTGTTAACATCTGGCATATTCAGGTCCCCCATCAACATTATCTCCCCTTTTTCTGCCATTTTAAGGATGTCTTCTATCATTTCATTGTCCATTTCCTTCCCCTGATATGAGGGTCTGTACACAACCCCCATGTGGATTGTGGGGTCATTTCCTGTCTCCAGGGTGACCCATAGTGACTCATCAACTTCCTGTTTATTCTTTAGTTCTGTTGCTTTAATCCCTTCCCTTATATAGAGAGCTACTCCTCCTCCTCTTTTACCCACCCTGTCCCTCCTGTAGACCGTGTATCTTGGTATGTTGACTTCCCACTCTTGGTTCTCTGTGTACCACGTTTCCGGCCACTAGTTCAGGGAGCTTGTTGCACAGACTACGGTCAATGGTAATCATCACCTTCCATTTATTTTTTATGGCCTTACCCCTTTTAGCCCCATCCCTGTCCTTAACACCTTTTTCTGCATTTATCTCTGTCCTGCTCCCTACTGACTTCTCTGCCTTGGTGTTACCTCTCTAACTACTGCGCTTTGTGAGAGAAGGCGGGGATTTCCCTGCTCCTTTTCAGTGCCTCCCCCCTTGGCTGGCTTAAATGCTTGCCAATGAAGCATTTAAACTGCCACCTAGGATCCTGGACCTCCTGACAGATGCAGATCATCGCCAGTATAAGCCTGCATCCCTTCAGGTGGCTCCCCAGTCCCAATGAAGCCAAACCCTGAGCTCCACACCAGTTTTTCAACCATTCATTGAATCCTAGTGCGGAATACCCTAGCATCATCCTTGCCATAGACAGGCAGCACCTCCGAGAAGGTTACCATACATGCTACTTGTCTAAGGCCCTCCCCAATTCCACAAACTCCTCTTGCAGCGCTCTGATCCCATTTAAAGCCAGGTCATTTGTCCCTAGGTGGACAATGACATCCAGCTCCCTCCCTCGTGCAGCTGCTCCCATGATCCTGAGGATTCACTTCCTGTCCCTCCAAGCCGTGGCATCAGGCAGGCAGGCAACATACCTCCCTATCCCCTTCCTTCCCCACTTCTACCCCCCCTAATGATTGGGTCCCCCACCAGGAGTTGTTTCCTTCCCCTGTGGGTTCTCGTGCCACCCTCCTGTGGGTCTCCTTTGTGGAGATTCCCAGCATCCTCCTTGGTCTCCACTGCAGGTGCCTCCATAGAGGAACCACTCTTTGCCAGAACAGCATATGAATTGTGGAGAGCTACAACTGGAGGGATGCACCTCCGTTCCACCACCCTCTCCCTCCCTGAGCCCACCTCGGTCCAACCGCTCCTCTTTCTTGGCAACCTCTGAGGTAACGGTGGTGGCTCTGGTGGACCCTGGGTGGGGGAAGAGGTTTCACGAATCCTAGCCAGGTGAGCCTGGAGACGGGCAACCTCCTCCCTCAGACCAGAGAGGTGCCTGCAAACAGGGCAGCATTGCAGTTTCCAGAATGTCTCCTGGAACACTGCTGCTCCACAGCCATTGCACTGCACCACTCCCATCTTGACTTATTTTGTGTCCCCTCTCCTGTTGCTTTGTATGCTTATTGTCTCCTCCCTCTATGTATTTTTACACTTACTTTCCTACTGCCTATGTGCCCTTACAACTCTCACCCTTCCTGTTCTGGGACAGGAACTTTCTGTAGTCTTCAGCAGTCTCCTTCCCCCGTGATTGGATTCAGACCTCCAGCAGCCGGGGTAAAGAGGTTTTTTTTTTTTTTTAGGTTCCTTCAAGGTTGCTGAAACTAATGTTTCTCAGTGATCCTTCCCTTCCTACTGCCAAACAGGAAGTTCCTGCTGTCAGTCAAATTCAGTGGCTATAAAACTAGACCTGGCTTTGGGTGGAAGGGAGGGAAATTAGTAAAAAATCTGTAGTTCTGGACTTCTGTTTCTTGCACACAGGGAAGCCCCCAGGTACCCCCTTCTTAACCAGAGAATCCATTTTTCTGGAGTCCTTTTCGAGAGGATGCGAAGCCAAGAGGATGCCTGCTTTTTCATAAGCAGCAGCCTGAACCACCACCTCATGACTGCAGTGGCTAAATAAAAAGTCAGTGCTATTACCAGCCAGGAAGTACCTCCTGTCTACTTTATCTACAGCAGGTATAGGTGTTGAGATGTACAGAACTTTCATGGTCTGCCTTTTTAGGGACTTGTGGATGGGTATCAGAAGTCTCTTGTAAGTAGGCACATCCATCATCTCAACATAATCCGGCTCTTCATCCTCCTCAGAAGCTTCCTGAGCAGGCAGCTCCAAAGCTCCGCTATCTATTTCGTAAAGGCATAGTGGGAAGCAGGGTCCCCAGAGGAACGATTAGAGGACTCAGCAACCAAGTGGTCTGGTGAGACCTCAGGTTCAATGGGCTCACCAAAATCTTCCTCCTCCACTTCCCACTTCTATTCATATAAAGGCTCAGGCTCAAATGAACTGGAGGGAAGTGAAGTACCCAGTGTTTGAGCCATTACACGGTGACCCGGTTCGCCTCAACTGGTCTGAAGAGAGCGGATAATTCTAATGGCTTTCACTATTTCCTCAGAGGTTGGAACCGCAACCGCAAGTTTCTGCGGTTCCGAACCGGCTGTTTTTCCTTTTTGCTGCAGGCGTTTCAAGGCCCGTATCAACAGTTCTTTTCCCAGTGGAGGTGTCACCCTAGTCAGAGGGCACCCCCTCCGGTTCCACTGGTTTATCTTAAATGGTGGAACTGGACCAACCTTCTGTGTCAGTTGATTTCTCAGCCATTTTCTCCTGTAATCTGTTAAGTCATCTATCCAGTATAGACTGAGGGAAATTTTTACAGGTTTCGCAATCTGCCTAAAGGTGGTCAAACCCAAGGCAGACTACACAAATCAGATGTGGATCAGCCTTAGCAAAAGGTTCACCACACTTGGTACAATGTTGCAATCCAGTGGGACCAGTTATTTTCTTGGGTTTCTGTGACATAACCGGGAAAGAAGTTTTTAACACTTATCCACAGTGGGCAGTTTAGACCCGGATAAGAGAAGATATGTGGTCAGCAGCCGAGGGAAAAAAATGTGAAAAACACTTTAACCAAAATCTACCAGTCCTTAAAATGAGAAAATACAAAGACAACTAGAAATGTTTACCTCAAAAGATAAGAAAAAATCTTTGGTTTCCTCCCGGTTGTGAAAACCGATTCCAAACCGAAAAACTTACCGGAAAGAAGGAAACCTAGTCTAGTCTAACCTGTAACTGAAGGAGAGAGGTTTGAAAATTAAAATAAAATGGTTATAAAAAAACCACAAAACTTATACTTCAACTGAAAAGCCATGGAGAAATCTCTGAGGTGACTTCACAAGCAGGCAGAGTAAAGAATCTGGCAGTTACATAGAATGTATCAGGGACAATGGTTTGAAAACTGAGCTCAAGCCTATTGAACATTCCACCATTAGCATATAGGCTTTTAACTCATCTCTGGGGCAGTTCAACTGGAAGGGCTAACTGCATTTGTCAGAATACAGTAATACTTCCTGGGGTTTGAAAGAGACAAGTTTTTTCACATGCTACCTGCTGTACAATACTTTCATGGCTGGGGTGTAAAGACAGGAACTCAGTGTCATTTTTAGAAAATTGGTATTTTTTGTCACAGTGCTTGTCAACCACTGCTAGGGAAGTGGGGATTTGAAGCAGCTTCACTGTATTTTTTCTGAAAGCATTATAAATAGGCAAGACCAATCTCTTGGGAGGTGGAAGACCTTGTATCTACCTGTAATCTTGGTCCTCATCATCCTGGTTGGTCTCCTGGGTCGGGCGGTCCAGGGTGTCTAGCATATTCTGAATAAAAGTATGCATAGAGAAGGGATCCTCCTGGTCAGCAGGGGAAGTCCCCAGATGAGGGTCAGGGGACACATCTGGTTCTAGGCCCTCTGAATGCATGTCTGGTGCATCATAATCATGTTCTTCCTCTTCTTCATCACCCTCACAGTCCCCTGCAGTGAGAACTGTGGAAGAGTGTTTACCAGCAGAACTACCAGAAAACACAGACCCCGTGCTTTGTAGGGTCTGGAAAACGCGCCAGGCTTTTACCATGTCTTCCACAGAAGGGAGTGCCTGAGAAAAATCAGGTTCGCTGCTGGACTGTCGCTGTGTATGCTTAGTTTTTTCTTTGTGCTTTTTGCTACCAGTCGTCTCACTATAGGCTTTCCCAGGAGGAACAGGAGCATTTTACTCTTAAAATTCTTTTTAGCCACCTCATCTGTAGCTTCAGCCTTCCTTTTTGATAGACACTTCATCAGAGTGCCTTTGCTATTTTTGGGGTTTAAAAGAACTTCAGCAGCCACTTTGGAAGCTTTTCCTTAGGCACCTCCTTTTCTTGGCTGGGGTTTGGATGCCTCATCAGCACCCGTTTGAATTGTTATTTTTATTTTTTGAGGACCCTCATCGTTAGCCTTAGAATTTTCCTCAGGTATGAATATTTTTAGTCTCTCTATACTATTTCTCAAAGTTTTCTTACAAAATTTGGTGCAAAGAGAGCAAGTGTGATCTGGAACCAAGCACTTAAGGCACAGGTTGTGAGAATTTGCTTTAGCCAAAATCCTATGACAGTTGACAATTTTTAAAGCCTGTAAGTCCAGTACTCTTTTTCTCCTGGGATCTCTGATACGCCAAAATACAAAGAATCCTGTAATCTATTGTTAGAATGTAGAAGAAAAAGGTTGGTTCCCTCGCGGTATGGAACAACATTTACTGAAGTAAAAAGTAGTGAAAAATAGTCGGTTCCCGCAAGACAATGGGAACCGTGATTAAAACAGAAGGCACTGTCAAATATACGTAGATGCGATTAAAATAAAATAAAAATACAGCAGGGGAACTGCGGAACCGACCGAAAATAGTCGTTCCCGTGAACAGAGGGGAACTGCTAAAAATCCCACAAAATAAACTCAGCACACTACAAAAATAAGTTTGTGAGAAAAACTTTCCTGGGAAAAGCAGAAATAGGCTCCTAACAAGGAATGTTGAGACACACCTCAGGGAAGTGTTGTTCAGTCAGCGGAGAAAAAATTCTGAAGTACTTCAGGCAGTCCCCTATCTGCATACTCCCCTTCTAAACTGATTGGCTAATTCCCTAAGCTCATTATCTAAGGCTGCACCTCCGGGGCCGCTGTACCCAGCCAACTAGCTGTATGTGTTACTGATGCTAAAGGGCTCCTAGGGTGAGAAACCATCTTTTTACACATTGTTTTTAAATGACGCCACAGGCTTGTAAAGGAGAGGCTGTTTATATTTACGATGAAACTGCATTTATTGTAGTATAAATACAGTTTCATAGCATTTGAAAATTGTAAACACAGCCTCTCCTAGTTCAAAATTCCTGTTCTAAGAATTCTAAGATGGCTGCTTTGATGATGTCAATCATGAGAGAGATGCCAGCTGTGCAGATGTATTCTAGCTTTATTAACCATATTCAAATGCGAATAACTAAAATGAAAAATGAGAGAATGGTACTTGTAAGCAAAAAAGTTGTTCAGCACAAAAATATCTACAAAGTGAGTGGTATTTCATTTATAGATACCTTTTAGTTTTTAAAAGACAACAGCAAAAAAGCGGCAGCAAATTCAATTGTCACTTTTCAAAAAAAAAGTGCAAATAACGTCTTATGAGGACAGGTTGAAGGCACTGAACATGTACTCCCTGGAGGAGAGGAGGGAGAGAGGGGATATGATAGAGACATACAAGTATCTTACAGGGAGGAACAGGGTGCAGGAATGCACTATTTTTAAGCAAAAAAGATGTTCCAGGACTAGAGGGCATGGGATGAAGTTGGAGGGAGGACGATTCAGAGGAAACGTGAGGAAGAATTTCTTCACAGAGCAGGTGGTGGACAAGTGGAACACCCTGCCAGAGGAAGTGGTGGGGGCTGAAACAATCACGGGATTTAAGAATGCATGGGATAGACATAAAGGAATTCTGGAGGTCAGGGGTAAGGGGCAACAGACTTCCTGGAAAACATAAACTGAACTTACAAACTTAAATGGGCAGACTGGGTGGGCCATAGGCCCTTATCTGCCGACACTGTCTATGTATCTATGTAACGTCACAACAAAAATTGACAGCATGGTACTGTGAGCATATTTGCTCAGCACAAAAATATCTACAAAATGAGTGGTGTTTTATTTATATTTATAAAATGGCAAGAAAAAAATCTAGAAATCTCATTGGCCAAGAGACATCAGCTGACTGTACATTAAATCTGTTTATACGCACAGTCATCCTGGTCCTAAACCACATCACACAATGAACAAATCAGTCCTCCTACAGCCAGAACCATCTTCCATCAGACCCCCTGCAACCAGAACTGGTCTTCCATCACAAACATGGCTGCTACCGTTACACTGTAAAAACCTTCAACTGAGCCCTAAAAATAAAACTACCTTAAATAAAAAATAAAACAAATTAATTAAATGTTGTTACCCTGATCATCACACTCTCCTTACACACATTAACAAATTAGAAACATTAAGTATTGTTCATAGTTTTCATTACTACTGTTTCTTTACTAACAGTGAAAAATCCCCCTT
The DNA here is from genome assembly GCA_016271365.2 of Neoceratodus forsteri. Classification (NCBI taxonomy): domain Eukaryota; kingdom Metazoa; phylum Chordata; order Ceratodontiformes; family Ceratodontidae; genus Neoceratodus; species Neoceratodus forsteri. The sequence goes on along the minus strand of CM028129.1, from coordinate 1,008,279,660 downwards.
CTATCTTTACCTGCTCATCAGGGAAATCTCTTCTGTTTACCCTGACAGTGAGATAACCGAGTCTGTGGCTCTAAAACAGGCCTTTGTTGTCTGTGTACACAGAATGTCAGGAGAGTAACATTCTACAACTGGAATAGAGCAGAATTTTGAATCCCTGTATTCCATGATAAACATTCTATGTCTTGAATGAGGGGAAAAATAGAAAACCAAAAACAGAATGAAGAAAGTAGGCAATACAGTAATACTGTATAAACAAAACGAAAAGTTGGGAAAACACAGTTAAATAGGCAGAGGCAGCCTCAAAGTGCCCAAATACATTACTAATGTTAATAAAAACATGTACATTTTAATCATATAGGAGTTTTCAGGTAAAATTTACCCTCCTTGTCCACAAAAAAAGGTTTTTGTTGTTACTAACCTTTCACCTCAATCCTATAGCAGTTTTCCTTTTATGTACTAGACCACAGCACATACAGTAAGTAAAAAAACAAAAATAAAGAGAAGGTTGCCTTCAATGAGCCTATATAACTACAGTGTAATGAAAAGTAAGTTTTAAACACTGCTTATGTCTTACAAATGTTACAGTGCATTTATATAATAAAATTTACATGTGACAGAAAGTATTTTCAACCAACTCTAATAAATACTTTTACTACAAAGTACTGTACTAGTTAACCTACTGCTGACATATCTTATTTTATACATTAATAGGGACTACTTTTTTCAGTTTTTAGATGTTTTAGAGGTAATGTATTGTACACTCTTTTGAAAATAGTACATAAGTTTTAATCCCTATCAGAGTACATCAAACTAATTTTATGATAGTGGCCCATTTTATAAGTGTGATAAGCCTTAGCACACCCCTGGGGCGTGCATTAAAATTCTTTAATGCACACCCTGTCGTGGCTTATTACTTACATCTACCTTTTAGTTCTTTTTATAATTAGCAAAAAAACAGAAAATTCAAATTTTTTTTCACTTTTTGCAACAAACAAATTCAAATAGCTTTAAAAGGAAAAACAATTGCATGGTACTTTAAGCACAAAAGTTGTTCAACACAATAGTATTTACCAAATGAGTGGTGTTTCATTTAAAGATACCTTTTAGATTTTATATAATCAGCAACAAATGGCAAGAAATTAATTTTTTTCACCATTTTGGATGCACAGGTATGGCATAAATGGAATATGCTAACTCTCTACTGGAAATATTAATACTTTTTGTTCTCGTGCCCTCCTCCAATTAACCAAACTGCAATTTGCATTTCAAATAGCTCCCACCTCCCTAACGGGGGGAGAATAAAAAGTATTGAACACTTAATGTTTCCATTACTATTTTCCCCTTCTCTGTCAATGCTGCCTTGCTGTGACAGTAAGAGTCACAGATTCTCATATTCCCACTTTACATTATCAGGCAAAGTGATCTAGGGAACCCTGCATTTCTCATGCAGTCACCCACTGACACCTCCTTTTCTTCCTTGCATTTAGTCAGTGCACATGAAAACTGCCTTTGCCATACTACCCAGAGCTACATCTTACTCTGCTGTTTCCCTCTTTTGGTTTCATTTTGTGTCATTCAGCTGTGTGCCATTTAAGTTAGAATGTTACCTCTGTTTCCAGGCAAAGAATGCAGGCGCCTGGTGCTCCTCAGAGCAGCCACCTGCTGACTCTCCCAAATCCTTAGCATGCTCTTTCACGGCAGCATAGGTGACATCGGCACCTGAGTTAAGACATCAACACATCCCAAGTGGTTGATGGCACTCAGCTGCACCTCATACCTCACAATCCACCTTGGGTGTGCAGTAAGAAAAAAATCACTCACCTTAGTAATTATGTTTCTTCTAATGGAGTCTTTATGTATTCTGACTATTGCAGTTAGCCCCAGCCTTTAAACTGCCCCAGAGAACAAAGGGTTAACTTTCTATGCAGAACATAGAATGCTGAGCTCGAGACTCGGTTGAGGTCTCTGTTTGGAGCCCTTTGAAATCCAACTGTCAGATTCTTACAAGCAAAAACTCACTGACTATCTTATGTGGAAATTGTACAATTTTTTACTAGCCAACTGGCTAAAAAAGTTTTGGATTCCCAAAGAAGACTCAAGTCAGGAAACCCAAAACCAAAAACCAATCCAAATAATAATAATAATAAAACAAACACCCAAACAAAAAGAAGAGGGTGTAAAAGGAGCACTCCTGAGGAGCAACACTGCACCTGCCCACCCACTTCCCAAAAACAGGTTCTGAGAGGGGAGGCAGGGAGGGAGGTCAGAATACAGCAAGACTCCATTAGAAGAAACATAATTACTAAGGTGAGTATTTTTTTCTTTAAACAACATGAAGTCTTGCTGTATTCTGACTATTGCAGACTACCAAGTAGTAACTCCATGGATGAGGGACAGAACCCACTTTGAGAATAGGCTCTGAAAGTACTGCTGTGCCAAACCGAGCATCACTCCTAGCCTGGATATCCAGAGAGTAATGCTTGGTAAAAGTATGTACTGTTTTCCAGGTAGCTGCGTGACAAATTTCTAAGAGAGGAATATCCCCTGGCAACAGCCAGGGAAGCAGCTGTATCTCTGGTGGAGTGAGCCCTCAGGCCTGAAGGTGGAATTTTTCCTAGCTTTTCATAGCAGAATTGTATACAAGACACAATCCACCTGGCAATAGTTCTCTTGGTGGCAGGTCTGCCCTTTCCCATGTCTCCATAAGTGAGGAACAACTGGATGGAATCAAACCTGTGACCCTTGGTACACTCTATATAGTAGCTAAGGGCCCTTTTAACATCTAAACTGTGTAGCCTCCTCTCTCTCTCCTGAAGAAGAATGATCGGTGAAGAAAACAAGGAGAGACAGACTGATTCAAGTGGAAATCTGAAACCACTTTGGGCAAGAACCTTCTATTGGTTCTAAGAACCACGGTATCTCTATGAAAGGAGATAAAATCAGGTTCTACTGACAGGGCTTGCAATTCACTGATACGTCTGGCAGAGGTAGTGATTACTAAAACATGGTTTTCCAAGTCAAGTACTTAAGCTCTGCTGAGGACATAGGTTCAAAGGGAAGTTGCGTAAGTTGAGCAGTGTAAAACATTTAAATCCCAGGCAGGGTCTCTAAAGGGAGGACTGGTATGAAGCAATCCTTTAAAAAATTTACAGAACACAGGATGAGATGATAGCAAGGTAGACTTCCCCACTGACAGAAAAGCAGAAACAGCTGACAAGTGCACCTTGAGAGTAGCTGGTCTGAGACCTAAGCCATTCAGATGGACCATATAATCCAGAACTGTAGGCAATCCAGCAGTGTCTGGGGAAACATGTTTCTTGGAACACCAAATGCTGAATCTCTTCCATTTAGAGTTATAGGTTTTTCTAGTGGTGGGCTTTCAAGAGGCTTTGAGAATATCCAGAACTCCCTGAGACTGATGCAAATCTGCATACTTACGTCTTCAAGAGCCATGCCTTGAGATTGAGAGACTGAAGATTGGGGTACCAAATCCTCCCCTGAGAGGAGGTTAACAGGTTGCAATTCCTGGGAAGAGACAGGGGAAGATGGACTGCTAGGGACAGCAACAGGGGGCATCAAGGCTGTCTGGCCCAGTCTGGAGCAATCAGAATCACTTTGCAAGGTTGTGACCTTATTTTGACTAAAACTTTGAACAGTAGATGAAAGGGAGGGAAGGCATACAGAAATTTCCCTTCACAGTTCAGAATCAGAGCATCCAGAGGGACTGAGCCCAAGACTGGGGGTCTGCAACAAAAGATAGGAAGTTGGTGATTGTCTGGGGCTGCAAAGAGGTCTATCTCTGGAGTGACCCACCTTGAAAAAAATCACCTTCAAGACCAGAGGGTCCAGGGACCATTCGTGATGGCCATGTGAGATCCTGCTCAGTGCATCTGCTAGCACATTGTCCTTCCCCGGAAGGTGGACTGCTATCAGAGAGGTCTGCAGAGAATAAGCCAGGGACCACAACTTCATGGCTTCTGTGCACAAGGCCGTAGACACAGTGCCTCCCTGCTCGTTGATATACCACATGGTGGTGGTGTTGTCTGTTCCGACTTGAACCACCTTGTTCTGCACTGATTGAGAGAAAGCTCGCAAGGCCAGAAAAACTGCCCTGAGTTCTAGGAGAATGATATGGAGAAGGGATTCCTGAGGGGACCACAGTCCCTGGGCAGTGAGGGCCCCCAGATGGGCTCACCAGCCCAGGAGGGAAGCATCCGTGGTAAGGACCACTGAATGAGACGGAGTGGCAAATGGGACTCCTTGCCTTAAACTGTCCTGATCCTGCCACCACTGAAGGGCTTGGATCAGGATCCGAGTCACTGGAATCAGTTTGGTAAGGGAATCCTTCCTTTGGGACCAAAAGGCCCTCAGATGGAACTGAATGTCCCTCATCTGGAATCTTGCCCCTTGGACCACTGCTGTAGAAGCTGCCATGTGGCCCAAGAGCTGGAGGAAATGCCTTGCTGGTTGAGACACCTGAAGGCTGAAGGAAGAAGCCAGTTCTATAAGAACTCTTGCCCTTTCCAAGGGAAGAAAGACTTTTGCTTTGACAGTATCCAGCTCTGCCCCTATAAAGGTAAGGAGCTGCACTGGCTCGAGAACTGACTTGGGAAGATTGAGAAGAAATCCTAGAGAAGTGAGCACTTGCTGGGTCACTTGCAGGTCTGACTTGACTTGGTCTGGAGACTGGCCCACTATAAGCCAGTCATCCAGATATGGAAAAATAGAAATCTTTTGCCTTCTTAGAAAGGCAACGACTACTGCCCGGCACTTTGCGAAAACCCTTGGGGATGATGTTAGACCAAAGGGCATTGCTTTGAACTGATAGTGGCCTGAAGGCAACTCAAACCTGAGGTACCTTCTGTGGGAGCACCTGATGGGAATGTGAAAACAGGCATCCTTTAGGTCCAGGGAGGCTAGCCAGTCCCCTGGCCTTAGAGATGGAAGAATTATTCCCAGAGTTACCATCTTGAACTTTGGTTTTAAAAGATGTTTGTTCGGGTATCTTAGGTCTAGGATGGATCGCCACTCCCCTGTCTTTTTTGGGGTAAGGAAGTACCTGGCATATAGACCTTTGCCCCAGTGTAGGGTAGGAACTCTCTCTATAGCTCCTAAGGCCAGAAGAGATGAAACCTCTGCCTCTAGGGCAAGGGTTTCTGAGAGACCTGCAGGTGGAAAAGATCTGGCTCTCATCTTTGGAAATTTTTTGAAGCTGAGAACCAGTCCCTGGCTTACTACTTCCAGGACCCACTTGTCTGAGGTAATAGACATCCAGCTCTGGACAATGTAAGCCAGCCTGACCCATACTGGAATAGGAGAGTCTAGTTGGGCTGACACCTCAGGGTGTCTGCTTGGAAGGGGACTTAGGCTGAGGGGTGGATGCAGCCCTGCTCATCTCCCTTCTGCCTCTCCCTCAGAAGAACCCCCTCTGCGAAAACGGAGAAGAGGCCTGTGCTTGGTAAAAAGGCCTATGAAAAGGCCTGCCCCTAGACAGCTGCCTTTGAGGAGTTGCCTGCCTCTCCTTGGCCTGAGCACTCCTATAAGTGGTCCTGTACTCATCCATTTTCTTCATGTAATTATCTGTCTGCTCCCCAAACAGAGAATTACCCACTACAGGAAAATCCATGGCCTTAGCCTGGGTGTCCTGTGAGAGGTTAGTACATCTGAGCAAAGCCATTCTCCAAAGAGCCACAGATGTAGCCATGACTCTTGACACATCACTGGAGTCCACAGCAGCATGAAACTGTACTTTTGATGCCTCAATCCCACCTGCAGCCACCTCCTCCAGCTCCTTGGCTAGCTGGGGGAGGCCTGTTTAGCCAGTGCCAGTACAGTGTCCCACCCGGACTTCTGGTACCTGGCTGTATAGGCCATATAATTCGCCTATCTGAGTCCCAAGGAAGATGCCATGTACTGTTTTTTTGCCATGGCATCAATCTTCCTGGAGTCTTTGTCTGGTGGGTGTGAAGCCAAGGGAATGTTTGCCTTGTTACAGGCAGCAGCCTGCACTACCCCAACATGGCTGCATTGCTGGTATAAAAACTCCATATATGAGCCTGATAGTGTGTACCTCTTGCCCATCCTTCTGTCAACAGGGGGTACAGAATTGGGAGACTTCGGGATTTTTTGTGTCCGTTTCCCAAAGGATTTGTGAAGGGGAATAGACAGTCTCCTGGACTCTGGGATGTCCATCATTTCCACATAATCAGGCTCCTCCTGATACTCCATAGGAAGCTGAAGGGTTTCAGCCACTTTTCTGTAAAACAGAAAATGGGAAGGAGACTCAAAGTCTGGGGGATATACCAGAAGGTCTGTCTGGGGAGATGTCCGGTTCCACAGGCACATCCAGACTTTCACCATCATCTTCAAACTCCGGTTCATAAAAATCTACAGGGGTATAATCTTGAACCGGGGGAACCGACTGAACCGAACCCCTGCGAAAAGGTGCCAGATCAGTCGGAACCAGGCAAAGCGATTCCACAATTTGAATCGCTCTGGCTATTTCCACAGCGGTCGGAACATGAACCTCTGGATCCGAACCAGTAGTTTTCTCTTTGTGTTTCCTTTTGGTAGAAACCGACCCCTCAGGATCGGCTCTCGTCTTGCCCGAAGAAGTACTGCCCTGGTTAGAGGGCACTCCTTCTGGTTCGGTTGGAACCAAATCGGGCTGGCCATCCGGGTCAGCAGACTTCTCAGCCTCCTTTGCCCTCAGTCTACCTAATCTCTTTTCAAGGGTAGATTTAGGAAAATTTTTACAAATTTGGCAGTCTGTATTGAGGTGTTCAAACCCCATTCAATAAACACAGGTGGCATGGGGGTCGGCCTTAGCAAAGACCTCCCCACACTCACTGCAGTGTTGAAACCCAGTGGGCCCTTTTTTTTCTTGGGTTTCTCAGACATGGACAACCTAACCAAACTTACCCTTTTTATGGCAACCGCCAGGCAAGATTCCCTTATCGGTTCCTAACCGTGACACAGATGTTGGAAAAAACATTAAAAACACATTTTTTTAGAACCAATAAGGACCAGTAACCACACTCTAAAGTAAAACACAAGGATTCAATACAAATGATCGGTTCAGCCAAACCGATCCAACACTTTACAATTTCCACACAGAAAATCAGAACAAAACCTATCTAGTACTCACGGTACCACAGACAGAGACTGAACCGACTATGCGGAAATAAATTCGGTAAAAACAGACAACTTAACCGAGACTTTAAAAGACTTTCGAACCGAGCTGAAGGAGAAATCTCCGGAGCAACTGTTCAGTGAGGCGGAGTAAAGAATCTGACGGTTGGATTTCAAAGGGCTCCAGACAGAGACCTCAACCGAGCTCAAGCTCAGCATTCTATGCTCTGCATAGAAAGTTAACCCTTTGTTCTCCAGGGCAGTTTAAAGGCTGGGGCTAACTGCAATAGTCAGAATACAGCAAGACTTCATGTTGTTTGAATTTAGCACTACTGCACACCTTGTCGTGTTATTGCTTACTTACACTTTACAATGTGATGCTATGGGAATTTTATATTGCGCTTCCCATGTTGCTGAAGTCACCTGGCTGCCCCTCGTGCCTCACAACCCACGTGGGGCATGCAACAATTCTGCCTTGCCACACACCTGCCATGTGGTACTGATCACTTAAAATTTATAATATAATCTTATTCGCATTACATACTGCATTTTTCAGGTGGTTGAAGGCACACAGCTGCACCTCATGCCTCACAACCCACCTGGGGCATACAGCAATTTAGTATTGTTGCACACCCTGCCGTGTGTTTTCTTACAATTTACAATGTGATCCTATGGGAATCGTATACCTCACTTCCCAGGTGGTTGAAGGCATTTTGGCTGCGCCTCATGCTTCACAACCCACCTCGGGTGTGCAGTAATTCAGCATGGCCGCACACCCCATCATGTATTATTCCTTGCTTACAATTTACAATGTGATCCTATGTGAATTTTTTTTACTACACTTCCCAGGTGGTGTGCAAGTGTGCATGTGTATCCATGGCTACCGAAGTGCTGGACCAGGATGATGGATGTTGCTTATGTCATTTGGAAAGAGCTGCATGTCGTCTGTCTTACCTGATGATGGATGTCTGTGGTTGCTTGTGTTGCCTTTGGGGGTGGGGGCGCGGTGTTCGTTTTGAAAATCCTAACATCACATTTCCATATCTTTGCCACTTTAATAGCACCTCAAACTTATGCATTAACAGAGTTTTTTGCAAAGAATATATAAGGGATATGCTACCCCCAACTGGATATATTGTTGATATTTTTTATTCGAATGCCTAATGACCTGATGACATCATGAATGGCAAAGCCATAAGTGATGTCATCAGGACAATCGGCATGAGAACAGTAGGCATCAACAATATTTCCAGTAGGGAGGCAGCATATTCCATTTATGCAATACCTCCAAAAAGTAGAAAAAAAAATTTGAATTTCCTGCCATTTTTTGCTGATTATAGAAAATCTAAAAGGCATCTATAAATGAAACACCACTCATTTGGTAGATAGTTTTGTGCTGAACAACTTTTGTGCTCAAAGTGCCAGGCTATAATTTTTTGTTTTAAAGCTATTTGCATTTATTTGTTGAAAAAGTGACAGGAAATTGATTTTTCTCCCACTTTTTTTGCCCATTTAAAAAAAAAAACTAAAAGGTATCTATAAATGAACCATTCAATTTGTAGACAGTTTTGTGCTTAACATTTGTGCTCACAGTACCATGCTATCATTTATCATGTTAAAGTTATTTGCATTTGAATACGGTTAGTGAAGCTAGAATACATCTGCGCAGCTGGCATCTCATGACCGACATCAAAGCAGCCATCTTAGAATTCTTACAGCAGGATTTTTGAATCAAGAGAGGCTGTGTTTACATTTTCAAATGCTATGAAACTGCATTTATCCTACTTTAATAAATGCATCTTCAGCATATATGTAAACAGCTTCTCCTTTACAAATCTACTGAGTCATTCGATAAAAAACAAAATGTGAAAAAAAGATGGTTTAGGTGTCCTTTAAGGCATGTTGGAAAACTTTATCTTGTGCGTCTCACCTGAATATTAACGTATTCTTTCTAAACACTGTAAATTATGTAATTTTATACTGTATTGCTTGTATTCAATGTTTGTGACCATGGGCATCTTGAAAATGGGCAATATTTGTCCAATGGCCAGTTTAAATAAAATGAAAATAAAATTAAACACATTCTGGGTGAGTGGACATTACTTCCATTGTCTGCGTGGATTAATGTGCACCTCTACCAGAGGCTCACTGTTAACTATAGGTTGTGTTTTTTTTTTTTGTTAAATTAAAATGTTTTCTTAATTTGTAAATGCATCAATAAAAACACACAGTTTTGAGAGATGAACCCAAGCAGCATGGAATGCAAGGACTGTGAGTGTTCCATGTCCTTTCTTAGTCAATCCACTGAAGCTGTAACTTAGTAGAGAATACACAACAAAAACAACATCAGTGGGAAAAAAAAAAAACAGGAACTTGCATTAAAATGGCATAATAAATGAAGCAGAGCTTTTCATAGTACCTTGCTTGAAGAAAATCGACACTCGCCTTCATGCTCTCTGTAATGTGGAGATGTTAGTCAAGATAATTTAACCTTCTTGCCATCCATCAGATGCTGGAACTTCATCCGGCAGCAATAATGTGAGGCGCAAGACAAAATTTTCCACCTGTAAAGGGATCTGTGCGATTCCACAGAGCATAAAGAAAAGATTAGTCAAGAGCCTCTTATAAAGAAATGAGTAAGTCCAACCGTTGCATATTTAGAGTGCCAGTTCAGTGAAAAGATATATGTACACACGGTATACTGGACAATATTCTTTATGACAGTAATAAAATCCAACTCTTGGGTGTGGCCCCATTGACAACACTAGAGCTAACAGAAAAAGAAATTACAGTAAGTCTGATACAATTTCTTCTTTGTGTTGCTAAATGTTGTCAATGGCAATTCTCACAACTGGGTTCTAAGTAGCAGTATTCATTCAGAATTGAGCACGGAGAGAATCTGACCCAGTCTATGTTCATGAGGAAAAAGCCTCTGATTATCTTTGATGTCTGCTGCATCTTAAGCACAGAGGTGGCAACATCCAAAACTGAAGAGTGTCTGGCCCAAATGGGCTTGGAAAAGGTGTAGACTGAGGATTGTGTAGTCAACTCTGTACTATTTTGATGCAGATGAGTGTCATCTTAGCTGCCACCACCCTGGTAAAATGTGCTCTGATCTAAAGGCGGCTGCATATTATGCTACGTAACTCTATGCCATTACAAACCGTTCCCTACCTTTGTCAAGGTAGCATTAGAGACATTTTTTAACCATTTTCACTATCGTGAAAGGATAGTGTAGAAAACCAAAAATCTGCAGAACTCTTCTGATAAGTTAGCTTGTTGTGTAAAAGCAACTCTCTCTAGGAGTTGCCCACTTTAAACTAAAAGGAGGGCAGGACACCTCTTGGTTCGTACGAAAATAAGACAGCGCGTAACCTCTTACAAGACAGGATGAGAAACTGAAACAGTACCTTTTTTTTATTCTTTTGGTAACTGGGTAAGGCCTACTAGGCATAATGTCCGTTTTTCAGGGGTGACCCAGGTACAATGGAGAGGTTAAGTGACTTGCTCAGGATCACACAGTATGCAAGTGGAGGCTGTAGGAATCAAACCCAGGTCTACTGGCTGTACCAAGCTCATTCACAGCTCATTACTCTACCCTCTAGGCTACACTACCTGGTATCCTAACCTTAAAAACACTAAAACTAGCCTCTCTCTTTAAAAGGAAGAAAAGAAAAAGCTCTGCCCTCAGACTGACTGAACAGATAGCTAAGAACCCAACTGTGTATGTAGAAAAGATCCTTGTGAATAGAGAACAAGGTCCAAGAAGAGATCCATAAGGAATTAAAAGCACCACATTCCAGTCCCTCAGGAAATGGAGATCAGAACAAATGTTCTGCATAGTTAACAGCTCAAAAGAAACAAAAAGACAACAAGGAGAGTGCTTAGAGCAAGGCTACTTCAAGGACCTGGGACAGCTCCCAGAGCTGATGGCCTCAGAGAATGGAAAAGCAAGATCCTTGTCCACTTTAAAACTGCCAGGAAAAGCAGTGCTAGTTAATAAATCAAATAACTTGGTGGGCAGTTAGGACAAACCAAAACATCAATATATCTTATTTTCATTTCGATTTATTTCATTCCCAAAGCAAGATAAAAGATTTTGAAGTTCTTAAAAGTTATTGGTCTTTTGCCATGTCAACAATCATGGATATAAGCAAATCAGGATGGTGCTGTGCTGCTGGCCATCAAAAATATGTGCTGGCAACGCCCTGACATATTTGCATTATAAATATAGCATGTGTAGTCAGTGCATGCTCTCTGGGGAGAAGATTTTTTTAAAGTTGCTGGGGGCTGCCATCTTTATTGTAGAGCAACACAAATTACAAAAGTTGTAATTAAACACAGTCTTATAAAAATAGCCGATTTTAAAATACCCATTGAAGAATCTAAGATTATCAGTAATACAGTACTGCAAAAAAGGTAGGATGACATTTTTTGCTGGATAACTAGGTACTGCTGCTTTAAGCAGGTGATCTAGCAGGCTTGAACCACCACTTTCTGGCCCAGAAGGGAGACATATTGCAAACCTCATTGTAGGTACAAGCCCTCTTAAACATCAAACCGTGCCTTGTATATTGTCTGAAATATGGAATGCCTGGTAGGCTTGAACCACCCCTTTTGTGATGTCAGAAAATGAAGGCTGCTTGTGTGTGCTCCATAGATCTATATTGGTGCCATCTGCCAATGACATTTAGTACTATTTAGAGTTGCCACTTGGAACAATGAAAGTGACCGCTCCGGTAAACTGGGACTGTTACTCCAGCGGCTGCTTTGATTTTTCTACATGGCACCTCTAAATAGTACTAAACGCCATAGACATATCGCATATATATACAGATTACTGACATGCACCCTCAGTATTCATTTTCTGACATCACAAAAGGAGGCGTGTCAGACAAGGCTTTGTTTTTATGAGGGTGCAAATTTGGGGTGCTATAACTGTTTAATCTGAGGGAAGCGCATAGAATTTTTAATGCCCCTCAACAGTAGAGCAGATCTGCTATTATATATGTTTGAGGGGAGCTGGGTGCTTGACAGTAGGTACCTGCTCTTTAAGGTCCAAGTACCATAAAGCATGTTTACTGAAAGAAATGTCTATGTCTGCAAGCTTGGACTGGGGCTTCAATAAGTAATGTTACGTTTAACCATCTAGCACCAAAGTCAGTTGATACAGCTAGGCCTGAGAAAGTACAAGGAGTTTCCCACTATCTTAAAGAGTGAACTCCACCATACACTTTTGTTAGCAGTCTGACATCATGCTTTTTGGTCCTGTGCTTGTCTGTTCTGGTGGGCAAAACCAGGCCCGACTGGTGTGAGACTCATTGGATCATTGTGAGAGAGGGCCAAGAAGATGCAATAAAAATGACTCCAGGTAAATTTATAAAAATTAGCTCATAAGAGAGCACCCGGGAAAATGGAGTCCCGAGAGACTTTGATAGCTTGCTTAAATGGCCAGAGGGTATGCTGGTGAACAATGAAAGCTAGGAAGCTTACAAGCCATCTTAAAGGGGAACAGTCAGCACAAAGGGTCCATACTCAAGTGTGGGGCTGGTCCCATTGTGCACTTTATGTGAACAAACGTTTTGGTTTACTTACTGTTTACTTTAGTATAATAGATTGCATCAGACTCATTTTGCTTAGTTCTAGGCAGACATCTTCTGTTACTACAAATCCCAGATTTAATAGTCAGCAATGCATGCTGGAGTTTATATAAGCTCTGATCTTTTATTTGCTGGTCCCTCTGTCCTCCCTGGGTTAAACAGTCACAGAGGACTGCAATTAACCCCTGAAGGAAAGCAGACCCAGAAATCCTCGGACTGGAGATTCTAATATGCACTGTACGCTGCTGAATCTCCCACTGCTGCCTACTGAACTGATGTCAGCTGCAGGGTAGTCTGATATTTGTACTAACAAAATACGTCAGCCAAGAACTAAACAAAATTTGTCTGACGCAATCTAATACACTACAGTGAACAGTAAGTAAACAAAAATGTTTTTTTTTTTAACCTTGTGTTTATACTCCTAATCTGCCTCCTCCCTCAACTCTCTCCGACGTCCTCTGTGGACCCCCCCAGACCCCGTCGTGATCTTCCCCTAGAGCGCCTTGTCCACACACACTCCCCTGAAGACCCCCGGTATACCCCCCTTGGTAGGGGTGGAGAGGGCACCCCTTGACGCATACCTCTCTCCAAACCAGAACTCTGTATGTGTGCGTAGCTCTGGCACAGCGGAGTCTGCCCGATGAGCCCCGGAGATGTCCAATGGAGGTGTCTTCGTCTAGGAGGGAATGAGGTGTTTTTCCTGATTCCTTCCCCCCTGACGTCGGCGTGCAATGAGGGTCTAGGAGGCACGCTAAGACATACCTCCTGCTCCGCCCCTCCACAGACCATCACCCAATCTACTTGTTGCTTCTCCACTTATTGCGCCATCCACCCAGGCTCCCTCAGGTGGCGGCATTGCAGTAGGAGCCTGCAGGTACCCCCCCCCCAGAGGAGAGCTGCCGTCAGGCACTCTATCCTTCTCCGCCCCGGCCGACCCCCGATGACCTGTGCTCGTTTCCGAACCCGGGTCACCGGCATGGTGCAAGGTGTGGCCGTCCAGCACCTCAACCCTCAGCGCCACTGGGCCGGCCACAAAAACATTTTTACACACAAAGTGCACAATGAGATCAGCCCTCCCCCCTTTGTGTGGGGCCATTGCTGCCAACCGTTCCCCTTAACAGCCCCATAACTCTGATATATTATTTTTGTCTTGCAGTGGGATAGAACAGTTAAGTACTTAGCATAACAGTAGATGTTCGAGAGAATCTCTTCCATTAGGCCACATCTTTAGTACCAGGACCTCACAGACTTTAGCTTGCCGGGGGCCCCCCACGATGTCATCATTCATCAGCATCTACATAAATGTGGGCGCGGCCCATCACTTCTCAGTTCCCTGCCGGTAATTAGACTCTGAGGACCTCCAACAGTGGGGAACCCGGAGATCAGACCAGGACCAAGCATACAAGGCGAGAAATGGTGCTGGGTATAACAGCCATGGATTATTATAATGCATAATATCTGATGTAACTCTCACTGAAGCAGAAGGGGGAAGAAGGAAGGGCCAGGGTGGCCTAATGTGAGATTCTCTTGAAGATCCACTGTTACGCTAAGTACATAACTGTTCTATCTTCTTCGAGAATCTCAATTCTATTATACCACACCTTTGGAATGAGTCCCAAGCAGTCCCAAAAGGCACTAGTGGCTGGTACAGTGTGATATATACATTCAAGACAGTAGGGCTTGCAGTATAACAAGCCCAAAACCAGATCATTTATGAGAGACTGTGTCCAGACTGTAATGTTTAGTAAAGGTGTGGATAGTGCTCCATATGGCTGCTGCACAAATGTCAGCGGCAGAAACATTTCTGAATGAAGCAATAAAATGGCCATTCCCTGTGTGTAGTGATAAACTGCACCAGAAAGTTCCTTACCGTCCTTCCTGCTGCAGAATGTAATACAATGTGCCAGCCATTTGGATAAGCACTGTTTAGACATGCGAGGGGCACCCTTTTTCCCAGGGGCGAATTAAACAAAAAGCTGAGAGGACTTTCTGAAGGTCCTGGCGCGATTCTTATAGTATACAAGTAGTCTATATACGTCCAAAGTATACAGCAACACCTCACCCTGATCGGCATGCTCAGGGTAGTAAACAGGAAGGAGTATCCTGTGGTTCAGTGTAAATTCAGACACCACCTTTTGACAGAAACTTAGCTTTTGGACAGAAACAAACCCTCTTCATGAAAAATCAAATAAGGAGGCTCACAATTTTTAGAATACTGCAGGTATGAGATTTCCAAATGTTACCAGGCTGCAGCTGTAGAATGCTGCAATGACAATCTCAGAAAGTAGCTGGGACACACAATTTTGGTTTGTGACAGGGACACTAAAATTCATAATATCGTGGTGTCATACATTTTTAAAACGTGACAAAGAGACAATTTTGAAATGCAGAGGACACAGCTGCAGAAGGTGATGTCATTTCATAGTGTGTCATGGATGCATAAATTTGGCTTGAGGTGGTGATGCACAATTTCAAAATGTGGTTGGGATGACCGATTTCAGATTGCGGTAGCAACATGTAATTTCACAGTATGGCGTGGACACAATCTCAAAATGTGGCAGTGACATCATTTCAAATTGTGATAGTCTCATGCAATTTCAGAATGAACCAGGAATGCATAATTTTGGAACGTGACTTGGACGTGCAATATCAGAATGTGGCAGTGAAACTCATTTTCAGGTTCTGACTGTGGCAGGTGGCGCACAGGTTCTGACTGTGGCGGGTGGCGCACAGGTTCTGACTGGTTGTGGCGCACAGGTTCAGAACATGGAAGTGATGCAGTTTCAGAATACAGTGCTGACGTGCAGTTTCGGAATGTGGCAGTGAGAATTTTGGAATGTGGTGACGTACAATTTGGGAATGTGGCAGTGAATTTTGGAAAGTGGCAATGAAATACAACCTCAGAATATGGCAGGGATGCCCAATTTTGGAATGTGGCAGGGATGCATAATTTTAGAATGTGACTGGGAAGCACAATCTTGGAATGTGGTGGGAATGTGATACACAATTTTTAAATATGGTGGGTGCGTACAATTCTGGAATGCGGCAGAGAAAAGCAATTTCAGAATATGGTATGTCTTCTCACATTCATTCCAACAGCGTGTATCCCCACTACATTCAAAAATTGCCAGTCCCCACCAAATTGCTCAATGTGTGTCCCTGTCACATTCAGAGATAGAGTGCCCCACCACATTCTGAGATGGCACATCCCTGCCACATTCCGAGACTGCATGTCCCCCCCCCCCCCAACATTTTAAAATTATGCACCACCTTGACATTCTAAACCTTGGTTCTGCACTGCATTCTCAAACCACCTCCTGACGTGTTCCAAAGTACAAAGGCATTCATCTGAACATCAAACAAGCACCGTAGTCAACCCCATGCCAGTTTTTTTTTTCTTGTAAATGACTACTACACCTAGTTTCTTAATCCATTTTAAACTTTGGAGAAACAGGTTCTATAAGGTTGCTGACAGGGAGGACTAGACTGAGTTCAGATTATGACATCATCAATGGCTCTTCACTGAAACTGGCTTTTTTGAATAGATAGTGAAATCAGGGTTACAAAATAACTCAACTTTAAAATGAAGTAACGCAGAAACCTAATTTTTGGTTGGGGGGTATGCTTATTTTAATTCTGCAATGTAGCACTTTTAGCCAGACTCCCTCTTTCAAATCTGCAATCAGTCCACTGGATTGAGCTGCACGGGTGAGTAGAATTTTGTCCTAATTATGGAATCTCAGAATGAAACACAAACCTCTGCTATGTGGTCACGCTCCTCACTGCCCTCTAACGTCAAATTGATTTCTGGAGCTGGAGAGCAGTGACAACTAAACTAGCTAAACCTATCCAAAAAAAAGTGCTACAAAATTTTTTGAGTCCCCTGTGGACTCATAAGTCTGGCACACCAAATTTTAAAAACTAGATCACTGAGTATCAACTGTAAGGTAATGCAACAAGTAATGTTCAAGCAAAAATAAACTGATTCTTGGAGAATCTTTTTCAGGCTCTGGAAGGGGAGGTAGGGGTATAGAGGATAATGTAGGGTCTTTGGTTAATAACCACACTGTCAACACTTCGAGAGGTTGCCATGACATCATTTGTAAACCTCAAGAGCGTAGCTCAAGAGGTTTTCAGATGTCATGGCAACCTCGAGAAGTGTTTTCAGCACGGTTATTAACCAAGGACTATACATTATATTTTATAGTGTATGGGCTACCAAGATTGTGTAATCGCAAATTGAGTTACTTTTCTGAGTAATTTTTACCTTAAGCAATCATAAATGATGCAGGGAGATTCCTCAACAATGTTTATTGCGTGTTGTTCACAACACTATTCATCGGTACAGCCTGGCACAAATCAGTTAACTTAATAGCAACACTTTAAACATCTTTCTCAAAGCGGAACATAGAGGATTGTGTATGCGCAAGCATACACAACAAGGCAGTTGCGATCGAGAGGTTTCCGTGGTAACCTGAGACCTCGAGAGCGTAGCTCGAGAGTCCGTTACCACGGAAACCTCAAGATCAAAACTACCTTGTTTGTATGGTTGCTCATACACAATCTTTATAATGTATGGGCAACCATAAATACCACTACATGGGCACTTTCTAGAAGCTTACTTCTGTGTGCCAGAAACACGCCTTCCGTGTTGCCCGTCGCTCCGCTCTATGCGCATGCGCGAATATGTTCATCTTGTTGTGCTGCACCCAGTGCGCCACCGTGCAGTACAACAAGATCATGACGACCGAAAGTGACAAATAACGGCTGTTCCAGGCATGGATTTCAATGCGGAACAGCGTTCCACCATACACTATATTGAAGGTTGTGAGTATTCCATTTTGTTATACCATTGATATGACATACTCAAGAAGGGATAACAACAGAGTGACGTCATAATGGTGGCATAACAAGGTTGTAATCTGCTTGATTTCAGTTACTAATAAGAGGCCCCCCCCATACATTATAGGTCTGTTAAGCATAGTGAGGGATCCCTTGGAAGAAAGAACAGTTACTTAAGAACTTACCGTAACACAGATCTTAGAGAGAATCTCTTGTAGCATGGCACACTATAGGAACTACAGCCATCAGGCACCAGGACCACACAGAAACATTTCTGACTACAGTCTGTCTGGGGCCACCCACCTCCTTATATGGCCGTGGGCAGTCCCGCGGTCTCCTTAGTTCCCTGCCAGAGACCATCCACCAAAGGATGCACTCCCAAGGGAACCAAAGGAGAGCTAGAAAAACCCACCAGAAGGAGCATGGAAACAGAAATTACCATCCTGGAAAGAAGAAACAGGAGACGAGAAACTCAGATCGAGAGAGAGGGTGGGACGGCATGATCTGCTGCAAGTGATTCTCTCGAAGATTTACTGTTATGGTAAGTTCTTGGTCTTCTTCGAGGATATCTCTTGCAGCAAGTCACATCTTAGGAACAAGTCCCAAGCAGTACTGCAGAATAGAACAGTCAGGCTGGCACGGGCCTATGAAAGAAGGCCCTGAAGCACAGCTAGGCTAAAACCTGACCTTCTAGAGGCAAAGTCCAGACTGAAGTGCCTTGTGAAAGTGTGGACAGTACTCCAAGCTGCAGCAGCACAAATTTCAGCAGCTGAAACACCTCAAACAGGCAACAGAGGTGGCTATGCCTCTGGTGGAATGGCCATAAACAGCCCCAGGAAGTTCCTTACTGTACTTCCTGTAACAAAAAAAAAAATTCAATTAGCCAAACACTTGGACAGGCACTGCTTAGAAACCAGAATGCCCTCTTTCCCAGTGGCGAACAAAACAAACAACTGCAAGGACTTTCTGCAGTCCTTCATATGATGTGCATAGTATCCAAGTACTCTATGCACATCAAACGTATGGAGCAATGCTTCCCTTGGATTGGCATGCTCTGGATAATAAACAGGCATGTAGATGGTTTGATTTAAAGTAAACTCAGACACCACCACCAGGCAAAAAGTTGGGGTTAGTACACAAAGACCTTGTGCAAAATCAAATAAGGCTGCTCACACTTAAGAGGCTGAAGCTCGGAAATCCTCCAAGCATAAGTAATAGCCACTAAAAATAATGCTTTGCATGACAGAAAGAAAAAAATACTCACCATAGTAATGTTGTTTCTTCTAATGGAGTCTTTCTGAATTCTGACTATATGCAGTTAGCCCCAGCACTTGAACTGCTCCGGGGAGTAAAGGGTTAACTCTATGCCAAGGCACAGAACATTAAGCATGAGTTTGGTTTTTAAACCTCTGTCTGTGGTACTCTGAAGTGTAACTGTCAGATTCTTATGAGCATTAAACTAACTCAAAGTAGAAATTGTTTCTAAAATGTTTATGCCAAAGGGCAATAAAACAGTTCTTTAGGGTCAAAAGACTCAAGTCGAGAACCCAAAAAGAATCTAAGCAGGTAGTGAAACAACCAAAATATTAATAAACAGAAAACCCCTTAATAAGATAAAGGTATGCCAAGTACACCTCTGGGGTGCAGCACTGTGCCTGCCAAACTACATCCTAAAACTACTAGGTTCCAGGAGGGGAGGCAGAGAGGGAGGTCAGAATACAGCAAGACTCCAGTAGAAGAAACATTACTACGGTGAGTAATTTTTACTTCAAGCATGAAGTCTTGCTGTATTCTGATTATATGCAGACTACCAAGCGGTACCCCCTTGAAGGAGGGAGTCACAGAACCTATTTTGGGAACAAGCTCTGCAGCACAGCTGTGCCAAACCTAGCATCACTTCTTGACTGAATGTCCAGAGAGTAATGCTTGGTAAATGTGTGAACAGTTTTCCAGGTGGCTGCTTTACAGATTTCCATTACAGGTATATCTCTAGCTGCTGCGACCAAAGCAGCTGTACTGCTGGTAGAATGAGCCCTCAGGCCTGAGGGAGCTCTTTCCCAAGCTTTGAACAGCAGAACTTGATACAGGAGACAATCCACCTGGCAATGGTTCTCTTCGTGGCAGGCTCTCCCTTTCCCTCTTCCCCATAAGTGAGAAACTAGGAACAGTCATTTCTATGGGCCTTAGTGTGTTCTACATAGTAACTAAGAGATCTCTTCACATCAAGACTGTTATCTCTCACCAGAGGAAGAATGGTCAGTGAAAGATACAAGCAATAACAGACTGATTCAAATGAAAGTCTAATACCACCTTGGGAAGAAACTTTCTGTTGGTTTGAAGGACCACCTTATCCCTGTGAAATAAAAAGAAGTCAGGTTCCACTGATAAAGCCTGTAATTCACTGATTCTCCTGGCAGAGGTAATGGCTACCAGGAAGAGAGTTTTCCAAGTCAAGTACTTCAGCTCAATTGAGGACAGAGGTTCAGAAGGGGACACATAAGCTGTGCAACACAGATATTCAGATCCCAAGAAGGGGTAGCCTCCAGAAAGGGAGGATTAACATGTACTAGACCCTTGAAAATTTTCTTGAAAACTAGATGAGATGATAGGGAGGAGCCCTTACCAGCAGAAAGGAAGGCAGAAACAGCTGCCAAATGTACCTTGAGAGTAGTAGGCCAGAGGCCTACTGTTAAGATGCACCAAATAAGTCTTTCTAGTAGCAGGTTTCCTGCTAACCTTTAAAATGTCCAGCACTGATTGAGAAGGATGCAGGCTTGCATATTCTAGCTCTTCAAGAGCCAGGCTCTGAGCCTGAGTCTCTGAAGTTGGGATAAAGTATCCTCCTCTGTGAGGAGGTGAGGAGATTGAACTGTCTGGGAAGACACAGAGGCATTGTCACTGACAGTGACAAGAGTAGAGGATACCAAGGCTGTCTGGCCCAGTCTGGAGCCAATAGAATCACCTTGCAAGGCTGAGACCTGATCTTGATCAGGACCCTGAATATCAGAGGAAATGCATACAGCAACCTCTTTGTCCAGTTCAACAAGAGAGCATCCTGAGGGACAGGACCCAGAAGGGGCAGTCTGCAGCAAAAGAGAGGACGTTGGTGATTGTTCAGGGCTGCAAACAAATATATCTCGGGAGTGCCCCACCTCTTGAAAATGACCTGAAGAATGAGGGGGTTCAGGGTCCATTCGTGGTGACCCTGAGAAATCCTGCTGAGAGCATCTGCTAGAATGTTGTTCTTCCCTGGAAGATACACAGCCATCAGGGAAGCCTGAAAGGAATAAGCTAGAGACCATATTTTCATGGTCTCTGTGCACAAGGCCGAGGACAGAGTGCCTCCCTGCTTGTTGATGTACCACATGGTTGTGGTATTGTCTGTCCTGATCTGCACCACTTTCCCTTGAACAGCAGCCGAGAACATCTGAAGTGCTAGAAAGACAGCTCTGAGTTCAAGAAGGTTTATGTGTAGAAGAGACTCCTGGTAAGACCAGGTTCCCTGAGCTGTAAGCTGATCCAGACGAGCCCCCAAAGCCAGTAAAGAGGCATCTGTGGTGAGAATCACTGAAGGAGCCTGACTGATAAAGGGGACACCTTGTCAAAGACTGTACTCCTCCAGCCACCACGTGGGGGCCTGAACTAGAGTTTGAGGCACTGGAACCAATCTGGAGAGAGGGTCTTTTTAAGATCCGAGATGAAAATTTCTCTCATCCAAAACCTTGCTCCTTGGACCACTGCTGTGGAAGCTGCCATGTGTCCCAGCAACTGTAGAAAGTGTCTGGCTGGACGAGAAACTAGAGGACAAAAAGAGGAAGCCAGAGTGACAAGGGACTGAACCCTTGAGAGAGGGAGAAATGCTCTTACCTGGATAGTATCTGGCTCCACCTCTGTGAAAGTGAGGAGCTGAGCTGGTTTCAGAACAGACTTTTCTAGGTTCAGAATGAAATCCAAGGAGTCTAGAAGCTTTTGAGTGACCTCTAGGGCTGACTTGACTTGGTCTGAGGACTGACCCACAATGAGCCAGTCGTCCAGGTATAGCAACAGAAGGATACCCCGTCTCCTGAGGAATGATACCACTACTGCTAGACACTTGGTGAACACCCCTGGAGCAGATGTCAGGCCAAAAGGCATAGCTCTGTATTGGTAATGGCCATAGGGCAACTCGAACCCAAGGTACTCTCTGTCTGATTGGTATGTGGAAGTAGGCATCCTGGAGATCCAGAGAGGCTAGCCAGTCTCCTGCTCTCAGAGAGGGAAGAATTACTCCCAGAGTCACCATCTTGAATTTTGGTGTTAAGTGTTTGTTCAGGTACCTTAAATCTGGGATGGGTCACCACTCCCATGTCTTTTTTGGGGTAAGGAAGTATCTGGAATACAGTCCTTTTCCCCTGTGACAATGAGGTACCTTCTCCTGCTTGCAGAAGAGAGGAGACTTCTGCCTCCAAGGGAGAGGGAGGACTGAAGGACCTTGCTCTCATTTTTGGGAACCTTTTGAAATTGAGAACAAGTCCCTGGCTCATTACTTCCAGGACCTATTTGTCTGAGGTAATAGACTCCCAGGCCTGGAAGTAGTGAGCCAATCTGCCCCCTACTGGAACTGGGGAGGTGACCCTGATTGACACCTCAGGGTGTCTGTCTGGCAGAGGGCTTAGACTGCGTGGATGATGGGGTCCTGGTCATCCCATGCCTGCCTCTTCCCCTAAAGAACCCCTCTGCTGGAAAGCTTGGTAAAAAGGCCTGTGAAAAGGTCTGCCCCTGCCAGCCCTAAATTGCTGCCTTTGAGGAGTGGCCTGCTCCCCAAACAGAGAATTACCAGTTACAGGAAAATCCATGGCCTTAGTCTGGGTATCCTGAGAAAGATTGGTACACCTAAGCCAAGCAAGCCTCCTCATGGAGATAGATGTAGCCATGGCCCTAGAACGTACATCATTTGAGTCTACAGCAGCATGGAACTGCACTTTGGATGCCTCTATACCATCTACAGCCACCTGCTCCAGCTCCTTGGCTAGCTGGGGAAGGGCATTCTTAGCAAGCTCCACAACCGTATCCCACATAGATTTCTGCTACCTGGCTGTATATGCCATATAGTTTGATTGCCCGAGTCCCAAAGAGAATGCCAAGTACTGTTTCTTTACCATGGCATCAACTTTCCTGGAATCCTTATCTGGGGGGTGAGATGCCAGGGGCATGTTAGCATTGTCACAGGTTGCAGCTTACACTACCCCAACATGGCTGCAATGGTTTGAAAGGAATTCCGTACCAGGACCTGAAAAAGCATACTTCCTGTCCATTCTTTTATCCACAGGAGGAATGGATGTGGGAAACTGTATGATTTTTTGTGTCCGTTTACACAGGGATTTGTGTAAAGGGATAGGCGCACTCTGACTCTGGAACATCCATCATCTTCACATAATCAGGCTCCTCCTGATCCTGAAAAGCCTCTTCCATAGGAAGCTGAAGAGTCTCAGCCGCTTTCTTGTTAAAACAAGAAATGGGAAAGGGACTCAAAGCCTGGGAGGAGAAACACTGGAAGGCCTGTCTGGGGAGATGCCAGGCTCTACTGGCTCATCTAGGCCTTCAAACTCTCTATCATAATCTTCTTCCTCCTTCCAATCACCCTCATAGTATGCTTTAGGATCTATATCAGAAGCAACTACTTCCAACCGAACCAATCGCCTTTGAACAGATGTCGGTTCGGTCAGAACCAGGCAAAGCGACTGAACTACTGTGATCGCTTTCGCTATTTCTTCAGCAGTCGGAACATGGGGTGTAGGATCCGAACTGGCTGATTTTCATTTTCTTTTTAATGGAACCGACTCTGCAAAGTCGGCTTTCCTTTTGCCCGGAGAGGTATCGCCCAGGTCAGTGGGCACCTCTTCAGGTTCAGTCGCAACTGAACCGGGCTGGCCATCTGGGTCAGCGGACTTCTCGGCCTTCCTTTCCTTTAGTCTACTCAAACGTTTTTCCAGAGTGGCTTTGGGAAAGTTTTTACAAATTTGGCAGTCTTCCCTGAGGTGGTCAAACCCCAGACAATACACATATACAAGATGGGGATCAGCCTTAGCAAAGGCCTCACCATACTTGGTACAGTGCTGAAACCCAGTGGGACCGGTTTTCTTTTTGGGTTTCTCAGACATGCCGGATTCAAAAAAGTTACCCTTCACAGCGTTAAGCCAGGCAACACACACTTATTGGTTCTAACTGTGTCACAGGTCGGTTAAAAAAATCCTATTAAATTCTGGATTTTTTTAGGAACCGATAAGTACTGGAAAACCACTAAAGAAATACAGAAAATCAACAATTAGCAATAGATTTTGAAGAAAAAACTATTTCTAACAAATTTAACAATAAAACAACACTACCTACTACACTACCACTTACTGTACCATGACAGAGGTAAGAATACCGAAAAAATAAGAAAGCAGTTGAATAAACCAACCATTTCCAACTAGTACCGAACTGAAGTGCGGGAGGGATCTCCGGAGAGACTTCACAGTTAGGCGGAGTAACAAATCTGAGGGTTACACTTCAGAGTACCACAAAGAGAGGTTTGAAAACTGAGCTCAAGCTCAACGTCCTATGCCTTGGCATGGAGTTAACCCTTTACTCTCCGGAGCAGTTCAAATGCTGGAGCTAACTGCATATAGTTAGAATACAGCAAGACTTCATGTTGTTTGAAGTGCAGGTCACAAGTCATGGTGGGCTCAAAAAAGGATCCAAAGTAAACTTCTCTAAGACAAAATTACGACCCAGGCCAAAACTGGATTGCAGATGGGAGGTTTCAAGTGCAGGATGCCTCTCAGAAAAGCATGGGCCACATCCAACTGGGCTACCGTACAGCCCCTCAATGGGCACATGGAAGGCTGAAATAGCTGACAAGTGCACCTTTAATGAGCCGTATTTCAGTCCGGCATCTGACAAGGACAGTAAGTACTTCAGAATCTAGTTGACCGGGCAGGTGAATAGATCCAGGTGATGGGAGTCTGCCCACAAAGCAAAGCGCTTCCATTTCATGGAATAAGTTGCCCCTGGTGGAAGGTTTTCTGGCGGCCACCAAGACAGCCACTTTAGGGAGACGCTAAACCTGGCAAAGGCTATGTCTTCAGGAGCCAGGCATGCAGGTGAAGTGACCAAAGGTCCAGATGAACCCAGGGTTCCCTGTTCCTGTGGCAGCAAGCCTGGGCACAGAGGAAGGGACACTAGAGGCTCCACTGCTAACTACTACAGCAGTGGAAACAGAATCTGAGGAGGCCAAAAGCGGGCCACAAGAATCAGAGTGGCACCCTCCATTTGGAACTTGACTAGCGCACTCTGAATCAGAGGAAGGAGAAGGATGAGGCATCAAGGAATCTCCCTGTCCAAGAAAGAGACAATGCATCTCACCATAACACTCCAGGACCTGAAGCGAGCAGAAAAGTGGCAGTTTTGCGTTGTGTGGGGACGCAAAAAGGTCCAGCTCTGATTGACCCCAACTGTCCAGGTCTTCCACCACTGAGGTGAGCTGCTCCCATTCATTCACTCTGGACTGTGACCTGCTTAACCTGTCTGCCATGATATTTTGAACACCTGGAACATGGACAGCAGACAGCTCTACACAGTGATCTAGAGCCCAATACCAAACCCTCATCGCTTCCCTGCACTGCGGCTAAGAATGGGTGCCCCAAATCGATGTAGAGCACCACACTGATACTGTGTGTCTGCATTAGCAGATGGCCTGGGAAAAGGTGGCACTGGAAGGCCTGTAGGCCACACAGGACAGCTCTCATCTCAAGGACATTGACATGGACAGAAGCCTTGCCCCGAGTCTGGTAAGGACCCAGATGCTTGCCCCAGCCCATCCCAGAGGCATCGGTGGTGAGGATCCGAAGAGGAAAGGAACCTCTGAGTAAATTGTTGGGTTCCATTCACCACAACAGAATGAACAGTTACGTAAGAACTTATCATAACAGTAGATCTTCGAGGGGATTTCAGTCATCAGGTCACACTGTATGACCTTCACAGTTGGTGGAGCAGGATCCACATGAAAGATTTTCCAGCAGTATCACTGGGGCCGCCCACAACCTGCCAACATCAACCCTATAAAGGCCCTGCTCCCTCCTCAGTTCTTTCTGCCAGAGACTAAGGCAGCAAACCAGTGCCATAAGGGACTGAGGAAGAAGAGGGAGGTGCCCAGGCCTAAATAGAAGGCTGGATACGACATATAGCCAATCTGAGCAGAGGGCCCCAAGAAAGGGGATGGTGGGAGGGAAGGCAGACCTGGTTACTGAGATCACCTCGAAGATCAGCTGTTACAATAAGTTCTTATGTAACTGTTCTGTCTTCTTTGGGGGTATCTCAGTCATCAGGTCACACTGTAGAAACAAGTCCCAAGCAGTTACAAGTACAGCAGAACAGTCTGGGAGGAAAGACAACCAAAGCCTAGGACAGGGGGCCCTGCAGAACAGAACAGCCCAGCCGAAGCCTGCTCGGGCTCTAGAAGCAATGTCCAGACTATAGTGATTGGTGAACGTATGGACAGTACTCCAGGTGGCAGCAGCACAAATGTCAGCGGCTGAGACCTCCTTGAAACAGGCCACAGAGGTAGCCATGCCCCTTGTGGAGTGGGTTTTCATTGCCCCCAGGAACTCCTCACCATGCTTGCTGTAGCAGAACACAATATAAAGGGCCAACCATTTGGACAAACATTGTTTGGAAACCTGAACACCCTCTTTCTTTGAGGCAAAAGAAAACAGAAAGCGGCTTTGTTTTACTGCAGACCTTAGTTCAGAGCAGATATTTCAAAATTCTGCGCACATCTGAAGTATACAGCAGTGCTTCTCCTAAACTGACATGCTTAGTAAAATAAGCAGGTAGGTGGATATATTGGTTCAGGGGATAAACATAGGATTAGTGCACAAAGACACCCTTGTCTCTGTGAAAAATCAAATAAGGCTCCTCACACCAGAGAGCGTGAAGCTCGAAAATCCTTCTAGCAGAAGTGATAGCAACCAAAAATAATGATTTCCAAGAAAGAAAGGGGAGCTTGCAAGATGCGGCTGGCTCAAACAGAGACAGGGTCAATTTTTACAGAACAAAATTTAAATTCCAAGCCGGGAAAAAGGAACAAATTGGAGGTTTCAGGTGCAAGATGCCCCTGAGAAAAGTACAGGACACATTTAACTGAGCCACGGTACAACCACCCACAGGCTCACGAAAGACAAACAGTTGAAAGGTGCATCTTTAGGGAAGAGTACTGAAAGCCCGAGTCCGACAGGGGGCTCAGGTAGTCCAGAATCTGGCTCATTTGACCGGCAAAAGGGTCCAGATGTTGTTTGGCAGCCCAGATAAACCTCTTCCACTTAATGGCATATGTGGCTCTAGTGGAGGGCTTCTGAGCTGCCACAAGGATGCCAGCCACCCTCTGAGATACTCCAAACAGGGCGATGGCCATGTCCACAGGAGCCAGGCATGCAGATGAAGGGACTTGTGGTTTGGATGGACCAGGGTCCCCCGAGACTCCGTGAGCAGATCCCTGCAAAGAGGCAGAGGAAGTGGGGATTCCTCCGTTAACTGTTGCAGTAATGGAAACCATATCTGCCATGGTCAGTAGGGTGTGACCATGATCATGCGGGCCCCCTCCATCCGCAGCTTGATTAGCACCCTCTAAATTAGAGGAAATGGGGGGGGGAGGGGGATAAAGGAACCTCCTGCTCCAGGAGATGGTCAAAGTGTCTCGCCAGAAAACTTCAGGACCTGGATCTAGCAAGCAGAAACTAGGCAGTTTTGCGCTGAGTGGGGACGCATAAAGGTCCTACTCTGGGTGACCCCATCTGTCGAACAGATCTTCTGCCACGGATGAGAGAAGCTCCCATTCATGCATTCTGGACAGAGTCCTGCTGAGGCTGTCCACCAGAGTGTTCGGCACGCCTGGGAAGTGGACTGTCAAGAGGACCAGGCCGGGGTTCAGTGCCCAGTATCGCACTCTCATGGCCTCCCTGCACAGGGGGTACGAATGTGTTCCCTTCTTCTTGCTGATGTAGTAGACAACACTAAGATTGTCTAACTGGATCAACAACTGACCCGGAAGGAGGTGGTTTTGAAAAGCCTGCATGGCATACAGGACCGCCCACATCTCAAGAACATTGATATGAAGGGACATCTCAACCTGGGACCATTTATTCAGAGTCTGAAAGGGACCCAGGTGTGTGCCCAAGCTGGATGCATCTGTAGTGAGAATTGCTGGGGAGAAGAGATCAGGAATGGGACCCTTCGTAAAGTACAATTATGTAAGAACTTACCCTAGCAGTAGATCTTCGAGAAGAGCTCTTGCAGCAGGTAACACCTTTAGGACTGAAGCTGGCAGGCGCCAGGACCCCATGGAAAACTTCTAGCTAGCAATATACAGCGGTGGACCACCCCTGATGTCGGCCCGCCCAGACAGCCCATATAATAGAAAAGGGGTGGTCCCCCGGCCCATCCCCAGTTCTCCCACCAGAGACCCCTGAAAAGTGAGTAAAGATGAAGAACCGAGGATGTTCCTCTAGATAGGAAAACATAAGGTACTCATGATGGAAAAGCAGCTACCAGGGGGAAGGTGGGAAAAATAATATTTGCTACAAGAGCTCCTCTCGAAGATCTACTGTTACGATAAGTTCTTACATTAATGTACTATCTTATTTCGAGTGGGCTCTTGCAGCAGGTAACATTAGGACCAAGTCCCAAGCAGTAAGGAGTGACCCCAGTCAGTTGGGTGGAGGTAGAAGTCTCCCAAGCAGGATTAGGAGAGGAGACCCTGAAGGACTGCCAGTCTAAAGTCTGCTCTGTCTCGAGAAGCAATGTCCAAACTGTAGTGCTTGATAAAGCTGTGGACAGAACTCCCAAGTACTGCAAACAAAAAGGAGCTCGCACAAGGACGGGGTGCCATGGAAACCTACAAAATACAAACACAAAACCAGGCACTCACCACCACAAATAAAGCTGTCCACCACGAGGGGAATAAAATTTAAAACATGATTTTATTGCACCCGATGCGTTTCTGGCCCAACTGGACCCTTTTTCAAAGGTTAACCTTTGAGAAAGGGTCCAGCTGGACCAGAAACATGTCATGTGCAATAAAATCATGTTTTAAATTTTATTCCCCTTGTGGTGGACAGCTTTATTTGTGGAGGTGAGTGCTCGGTTTTGTGTTTGTACTAGAACTCCAAAGTAGCAGCTGCACAAATATCGGCAGCTGACATATTTCTCAAGGAGGCAAAGGAAGCAGCCATGCCCCTAGCAGAGCGGCCTTTGACCAAGCCCGGTAAGGGTATATCATAATTGATGTAGCAGAAAACAATGCAATTAATCAACCATTTGTATAAACACTGCTTAGAAACAGCAGTCCCTTCCATTCTGGGGGTGAAAGACACAAACAACTGGTCAGACTTCCTAGTGGCACGGGTATGCTCCAAGTAATAATGAAGCACCCAATGAACAGCCCGAGTATGAAGCAGTGCCTCCCCTCAGTTCGAGTGCTCCAGGTAGTTGACTGGAAGGTGGATGTCTTGATTCAAAGTAAACTCTGACACCACCTTTGGAATAAACTTAGGATTAGCCCACAAGAACACCCTATCTTTGTGGAAAACCAAATAAGGCTCCTTACACAACAGGGCCCAAAGCTCGGAAATCCTTCAAGCAGACGTAATGGCAACTAAAAATATCGCTTTCCACGACAGAAAGCGTAGCTCATAACTTGCGGCAGGTTCAAAGGGAGGCAAGGTAAGCTTTTCTAAAACAAAAAGATACCATAGTGGGACAGGACCCCTGATGGGAGGCTTCGAATGCAGAATGCCCCGTAAAAAGGTACGGGGAAGATCCATCTGGACAAGAGTTTTGACCTTAGCAGGTGCATGGTAGGCTGAAATGGCAGCTAGATGCATCTTGAGTGAGAAGTAGCTTAGTCCCGAGTCAGACTGGGAGAGGAAGTACTCCAGAACTGAATTCACCGGGCAGGTGACGGTGTCTAAATGTCGAGCAGTGGCCCAGATGCAGAACTGCTTCCATTTCATAGTGCAAGTGGCCCTAGTGGAAGGCTTCCTAGTGGCCACCAGGACATCCGCTACCCTGGGGGGATACCCCAAATCTAGATATAGCTAGGTCTGCAGGAGCCATGCATGGAGATGCAGAGATTTGTGATCTGGATGGACCAGGGTTCCCTGCTCCTAAGAGAGCAAGTCTGATCATAGTGGCAGGGAAATTGGAGGTTCCACTGCGAGTTGCTAGAGAAGTGGAAACCAAATCTGATGCGACCAGAAAGGTGCCACCAGAATCATCTCTGTTCCTTCTCATTGCAGCTTGAGAAGAACTCTGTAATAGAGGGAAGGGAGGGAACGCGAAAATGACCTCCCCGTCCTGGAGAGGAACAATGCGTCTTGTCAGAAAAGACCAGGCCCTGGATCTGGCGAGCAAAAACTGGGCAGTTTTGCATTGGATGGGGAGGCAAGCAGATCCAGTTCTGGACATCCCCATCTGTCCAAGAGTTCTTCGGCTACCGAGGGATGAAGTTCCTACCTGTGGGCCCTGGACTGAGAACAGCTTAGACTGTCAGCCAGTGTGTTTTGCACACCTGGAACATGGACTGCTATCAAGTCCAGGTGATGGTCCACTGCCCATGCCCACACTCGCATGGCCTCCCTGCAGAGGGGATAGGAATGAAT
This sequence comes from Neoceratodus forsteri, assembly GCA_016271365.2. Classification (NCBI taxonomy): domain Eukaryota; kingdom Metazoa; phylum Chordata; order Ceratodontiformes; family Ceratodontidae; genus Neoceratodus; species Neoceratodus forsteri. The sequence continues at coordinate 1,008,249,410 of CM028129.1, read as the reverse complement.
CCCCCCCCCTTGGTTATGTAAAAGACCACTGACATGTCTGTCTGGACTAACAGGGGGCCGGATAGCAAGACTGTCCGGAAGACCTGAAGGGCATAAAGAATTGCCCTTATCTCCAGGACATTGATGTGGAGATGGAGCTCGTGTTGGGACCATGTCTCTTAAGTCTGACAGCCTCCCAGGTGGGCTGCCCAACCCTGGCCCAATGTGTCTGTAGTTAGGATCTGACTGGGGGATTCCTTCTGTAGGCAAACCCCTCTGGAAATGTTGGAGGAATTCAACCACCATGCTACTGCCGGTCATATGGGATTTGACACCAAGACTGGTTGCTCTACGTCGTCTAAAACGCTGATCCCATTGAACTCTCAGGTTCCACTGAATCACCCTTATGTACAGTCTGGCCAGGGGGACTGTGGCGATGGCAGCTGCCATGTGTCCCAAAAGACTTGGGGCAGATCTGGCCTGGAACTGGCAAGATGAATAGCTCTGCTGAGCATGCATCTGAAGACGCTCTGCTCTGTCTTGAGGGAGAAAGGCTTTGCCTGTGCCGTGTCCAAAACGGCCCCTATGTATAGCAGCCATTGGCTTGGCCAAAGGGAGGACTTGGGTAGGTTTAAAGTAACCCCTAGGTCCTGAAACAGGGAAAAGGTGGCCTGCTCTGTGTGGAGTAGCCAGTCCTTGGTGGGAGCGGTCAGCAGCCAGTCGTCCAGGTAAGGGAAGACAATGTCCATCTCCTTAGAGCTGCAGTCACCACTGTGAGGCATTGGATAAAAACCCTGGGGGCTGAGGACAGGCCGAAGGGTAGAGCCTGAAACTGGTAGTGACTTCCCTGGAAGTGGAAGCGAAGGAACCTCCTGGGCGGTTGGAAAATCAGAATGTGGAGGTATGCGTCCTGCATGTCCAGGGAGCATAACCAATCCCCTCGATGAAGGAGAGGGAGGAGACCGAGCAGAGTTACCATCCAGAATAGTTTGTACTTGATATACTGATTCAGGTGGCTGAGGTTGAGGATAAGATGCAGATCCCTGGTTTTCTTTGGCACCAGGAAGAAGTGGGAATAAAACCCTTTCCCCTGTTATGCCAGAGGGACTGTCTGTATGGCTCGCTTTTGCAGGAGGGCCTGGATCTCCTCTGCAATGAGAGTGCTGTGAGACAGAGAATAATGGGAGTGGACCGGTGGGTTGTCTGGGGGCATCTCTGTGAACTCCAGAGTATGCCCCTTTTGACGAGTTGCAGAACCCACTGATCTGTGGTTATATGATGCTATCTTTATGTACAAGGAAAACTAACCCCCCACCGCCTCCTCTAAGACCTCGGCCAGCGGGGGGGGGGGTCGGACAATGAGTCAGGCCAAGGAGCTGGGGAGGGGCAGTGCGGCCTGAGAGGTTCTTGGAGCCAAAGGGGTAGAAAATCCAGAAGCTGGTGTGGAAGCCTTGCACTTAAATCCTGCTCTCTGCTGCTGACCCCTGGATTGCTGTCCGGCTTTCCTCCGAAAGGACTGCTTAGGATGCTGTTTGGGCTGGAATTTGTCCATGGTGTGTACAGATCTGATAGCCTTCCCAGATTCCTGCAGGAGAGTAATGATGTTTTGCGAGTCCTCGCCAAACAGAACTGGGTCCCCGAAAGATACGTCCATGATTTTAGACTGTACGTCCAGAGCGAAACCGGACACTTTCAACCATGAATGACGACGGATACAGACTGCAGAGGCCACGGCCCTGCCCGAGGAGTCCACCGTATCATAAGAGGCTCGGAGGACGTAGTTGCCTACGTCCGAGCCTGATTTTAAGATGACCATCAATTCTGCCCTACCTGGGGAATCTGAATGACTTGAGCCACCTCCACCGCCTTGTCCCACAGGGCATTCTGGTATTGAACCATGTGGGCAAAAAAATTCTGAGACCTTATAGCACACATAGCCAAGGAATAAACCTTTTTGGCCAACTGGTCAAACTGCTTGGAGTCTTTGTCGGAGGTTGTGTACTGTGGTGTCAAGGGTGCCTGGAGCGATCATGGGCAGCATCAGTTACCACAGAGTCTGCCTCCGGGTGCTCCCCGTAAAAGGGATCCTCACTGGGAGCACAATATAGCCAGTCTGACTTCTTGGAGACAGCCAGCATGAAAAAGGGACTTTTCCAGGCCACTCTGTTGAAGTCCTTACAGGACTCTACAAGCGGAGGGGCCCACCATGGATTGTGTGTCCTTCCTTCTGAGGAAGGAGGCCAATCAATGTTGCTTCAGATCCTCGGTGTCCCAGCCAACTGCTGCATGTGCCGCATTACATCCATAAAGGATGGTCGACAGGCAGGGAAATGAGGGGTATCCTTACCGCCCTCGGGCTCCGAAGGAAGGTCGGAGTCCTCGCAGCCTGAAGAGGAGGAGAAATAACCATCAGAATCCCCTAGATCTGGGGAAGGCAAATGAGGGTGCTTGTGCGGACATCTTTTAGGAAGAAGGGTATTGTCCCTATCCGGTGTTGGAGTAGTCCACCTAGGAGGAGGAGGTGGGTGGGCGAACCAGAGGCTTGTCCAGAGGTGGCCCCTGAGGAATAGGCTTAGAGGGTTCCCTGGGGGCCTCTGTCCTCAAAATAGGCCCACCAGGCTGCAAAAAACTCATTCAGAGCTTGTGGAGGATTAGGCAGCAGGGCTGGTGTGTCTGGTGTCGGGGGACTGGACAGGCTATTCTCAAGTGTGCAAAGAGGGGAAAGGCATACACCACATGTGGTGCTCACATAGGTATAAATGACTTGGCAGAAGAAACGGCAGAGATGGTTAGGGAGAGGTTCATGGAACTGGGTAAGTTAAGTGAGGAGGTAGGGAGCTCAGTGGCCTTCTCTGAGCTACTCCCACTGCCCAGGGCAAGTATGGAAGGAAGGGTAGGATAAATGAATTCAACAGTTGGCTGGGAAACTGGTGTCAATCCAAGAGGTACGGGTTAGTGGGAGGCTGGACCAGGGTCTGGGACAATAGGGATCTTTATGCAGGGGACAGATTACATTTGAGCAGGGAAGGGGGTGCTAAAACAGAGGTTATAAGAAAACATAGAAACAAAGGTTAATTTAAACTAGGTGGGGGGTGGCGAGTGGGTTGCCGAAGGGAAGGCTCTCCGGAGAGGTGAAACAAGCCTACCCCCATACAAACTGGGTTGGAAGGAGGAGGGACTGGCTAAAAGGAGAAGGTTGGGAAATTGGGTAAGGAGTGTAAGGGAACATCTTAAGAGGGTTGTCTCCTTGAATGCAAGGAGTCTGGGGAACAAAACCGCAGAACTACAGACTCTGTTGGAAGAGGGGATGGTGGACATAGCTGCCATCACAGAAACATGGGCTAACCAACACCAGGACTGGGATCCCAAGGTATAGGATTTACAGGAAGGATAGGGGCAAAGGGGGAGGGGTAGCGATGTAGGGAAGGGATAAAGTGTGCAAGGGAAGAAGGGGAGGAGGGTAGGACAGAGGTCTTGTGGATGCAATTCCAGGACATGAGGAATAGGATTCTCAGGATGGGTGTGGTATACTTACCACCGACTCAAGTGGAAGACCTGGACAGGGAGCTGGTGGAGCAAATTAGGAAGGTGTGTGGGAAAGTAACACAATGATCATGGGGGACTTCAATTTACTAGGAGTGGATTGGGGTACCCCAGCCACCTCAAGTGCTAGTGAGCAAATACTCCTGGATGCCTTTCAGGACTGCTTCCTGGCACAGATGGTCACTGAGCTGACTAGGTTGGGGAATACACTGGATCTAGTTCAGGCCAACAGGGAGGCTGTAAGAGAGGTGGAGGTGGAGGACCCACTGGCTGGGAGTGACCACCACTTAGTGTGGTTCACACTTAATACAAGCAGAGAAGCAGTGGGTACAGGGACCAGGATGGTGGACAGGCTGACTTTGGCAGGATGGGTGAAATCTTAAGGGGGCATCTGGAAGGAATACAGCCGCACTGGGATGTGAATCAGAAATGAGAAAAAATCAAATTGGGGATATTGGAGGCTACTGAGACGTACCAGATTGCAGAGCAAAAAGCGAAGCGCTGAAAAAACGAGCTGGTTAAGTAGAGGGGTCTTAGAAATGGTGAGTGCTAAAAAAAGACTCAGTGTTCAAGAACAACAAGAAATCCGTGAAGGGGGAGGATAGGAAGGAGTATGTGAAGAAGTCCAAGGAAGTTATCAGGGGAGTCAGAGCAGCTCAGGCCTCCAGGGAATTGAGGCTGGTGGAGGGTATCAGGGATGGGGAAAAGGACTTCTTCATATACATATGGGAAAGAAGGAGCTGCAAGGACCAGATAGGGAGGATCAGGAAGGATGGGGGAGGGGGCAGAGAAAGGGGTGGATCAGGCAGAGGCTCTGAAAGAGTACTTCTGTTCTGTATTCATGAGGGAGAAAGGATGGCAGCTACCACAGGGGGTGGGAGGGAGACGGGGTAACCAACGGGGTGATCACTGAGGGTAGGGTGTTGGAGGGGTTAAGGGCTCTGAGGGTGGATAAGGTACCAGGACCAGACAGCATACATCCCAGGGTGTTGAGGGAAATGGCAGAGATCCTGGCTGGACCGCTGGCAGAACTATTCAATACCTCCCTGGACAGAGGATGCGTACCGCATGACTGGAGGATGGCCCACGTGGTACCCATCCATAAAAGTGGACCAAAGGATGAGCCGGGTAATTACAGGCCAGTAAGCTTAACTTCCATTGTGGGAAAGTTGATGTAGACAATACTTAAGGAGAGGCCGGTGACCTTTATGGAATACGATGGGCTTCAGGACAGACACCAGCATGGGTTTTGCCTCCGCAAAATCCTGCCAGATGAACCTAGTTGAGTATTATGACCTGGTCACGAGGGAATTGGTTAAGGGTTATGCGGTGGATGTCATATATTTGGACTTCAGTAAGGCCTTCTATTCGGTGCCGCATGGGAGGGAAGTTGAGATATGTTGGGGTGGGGACCAAGATGGGTAAATGGATTGAGAATTGGCTGCAGGGGAAACAGCAGAGGGTTGGGAGGAACCTCTCATCTCCAAGGGCTGTGACGAGCGGGGTGCCGCAGGGATTGGTACTGGGGCCAGTGCTGTTAGGAATATTCATAGAGGACATCTCGTATGGCATCAAGAATAAGATCAGTCTGTTAGCTGAAGATACCAAATTGGGGGCAGTGGTGGATGATATAGCAGCTTGGCAGGGGCTGCAGGGCGACCTAACCAAACTGGTGGAGTGGTTGGAAGTGTGGCAGCTGGGGTTCAATGCGAAAAAGTGTAAAGTCCTGCACTTTAGAGCAAAGAACACAGGGAGGGGTTACTGGCGGGGAGGGGTGCCGCAAGGTTCCACCGAGGAGGAGAAGGATCTAGGGGTGGTTGTAATGGGGAAGATGAACAATACAGAGCAGTGTAGGACAGCCACAGTGAAAGCCAACAGGATGCTCATTGTATCACGAGAGGGATCTCCTCCAGGAGCAGGGAGGTGATCCTGCCTCTCTACAGGGCACTGGTCAGGCCACACCTGGAGTACTCTGTGCACTTCTGGTGCCCATATCTGAAGAAGGATGTAAAATTACTGGAAGGGGTACAACGCAAGGCAACAAGGATGATCCAGGGATTGGAGGACAGACCATACGAGGAGAGGCTGAGAGAGCTGAACATGTACTCCTTGGAAGAGAAAAGGGACCGAGGGATATGACTAAGACCTTTAAGTACGTAAAGCAGATAAACAAGGCAGGCACTGAAGGAATACTCAGGCTGAGGAAGGGGGTGGGACATGAGAGGGCACGACCTTAGACTGGAATGGAGAAGATTTAGGACGGAAATGAGGAGACACGTTTCCATGGAGAGGGTCGCGGCAGAATGGAATGTTCTACCGGAGGAGGTGGTAGCCTGTATGACAGTGTGTAGTTTCAAAAGGGATGAGACAAGGTGGGGGGTGATTGGGAAGGGGAGGGGGGCAGGCCGCTGCAAGGTGAGGGTGCTAGCTGCAGACTTGAGCAGACTTGATAGACCAGGTGGCCTATTTCTGGTAGCAAATTCATATGCAGAGGGCCCCCAGTGTCTGGACATCAGGCTGGGGTAACTCTGGCATCAGTATAGGCTGATCTGGGCTACCGGGCATCTTACCCAGAGGAACAGAGCCATCTGGCATTGGACGGTCTGGACTAGACATCTGGCCATCGGGAGTTGGGCCCTCGGGCTTCGGCTGAGGGTGGGCGTCAGGCCCAACCAGAGACTTAGGAGGGTAGGTGGCGACGGGGTCACTTGAGGTGATGCTGGGGAGGCCGGTGTAAAAGGTACCAGCGTAGGCTGGGGCCGAACTGGTAATTCAGCAGGCAGCCACCTAGGAGTCGCCACCAGAATTGGGGAGCTGGTTCCCAAGTGGGACAGAGGCCCCTCTTTGCTGGAGGAGGAGGTTGTCGGTACTGGGCATCGCCTGGAGGAGTAAGCTCCTGACGTCGGGGAGGACTCAGCAGACACCCTGATCGGGAGAGCGACAGGCAAGGGCCTGCCGCCCGAAGAACCACTGGCCGAGCCACTCGGCTTAGAGCCCGTGGTGACTAAGGGCTTAAGCTTGAGAGGCGGGGGGATGAGGTTCCGTGCCCCAAGGAACCTTTTCCCACAACAGTAATAAGGGAGGAAAGTTTGGTCGCTGGGAGCCTGGAGGGTGAAAGGGCTGCTATGGTGGAAGGAGCCAACCCCCCGCGTTGGGGGAGACCCAGAAATGGTCAACAACTTGGTCAGGGACTGTGAGCTGGATCCTCACCAGGGTTTCTCCCTATGCTTCTCCCGGTGCTTGTGTTTGCCGCTCGATTTCCTCTTCTTGTGAGAAGAGGTGGCCCCAGAGGCCGGGGAAGAGGATGAACTCTTTCGGTGGAGCTCCTTTTTCATCTTGGTTAGCTTTTTGGTAATCAAGAAGGCTTCAGGGGTCTTCTGGCAGCAGTCTCAAGTGCACTGATTGAAATCTTGGCAATGCTGCCAGGACTCTATGTCGTGGTCTGGGCCTAGGCAGAATAGGCAAGCCAAAAGGCCATCCTTATGAGGGACCTGTTTGCCGCACGCATACTTTATCACCTCTCGACTGAGGAGGATGGAGAAGACATGCAAATAGAACTTTGAAGATTCGTTTTAGGTAAAAATAAAACGTGGGTAAGCGCGATTCAAAATGGCAGTCAACTAGCTGAAGACATCCAGAGGGCCGACTTGCATGGGAAACAGCGGGAAAAGAACTGTGGGTGGGCTGGAGATCGCCCCTTTTATACCATACGTGACGTTGGGAGAGGGGCAGGCTGAGGCGGTCTCCGCTGTATATCTAAGGCTAGATGTTTTCCAATCCTGGCACCTGCCGGCTTCAGTCCTAAAGGTGTCACCTGCTGCAAGAGCACCCTTGAAGTAAGATCAGGTTCTGGAGGTCCATCCACCACTGGAGCATCCTGTGGACTGAAAAGGAGATCAGCACTAGCTGCTCCAGGTCATCCATGCGTTGTCCCACTGCACCTGGAGGGTCCATGGAGCACCTGCATGTGCAGTCTAACCAAGAGTACCGTGGCAATGGCCACAGCCATGAGACCCAATAGCCTCAAGTACACCCTTGTAGGAACATAACAGCTCTGGGACACTTCCTGAGTGTGGGAAATGAGGCACTCCCGCCCTGTTTTGAGGCAGGAAGGCCCTGCCCTGAGTTCAGGACCGCCCCCTATATACTGCGACCTCTGGGTCAGACTTGGGCAGACTGACAGTTAACCCCAAGGAGTGAAACAGCTGGAGGAGCTGATCTCTGGACGGAGCTTGGAGGAGCCAATCGTCCAAGTAGGAGAAGACGTACATGCCTTCTCTCTGAAAGGCAGCAGCTACTGCTGCTAAGCATTTTGTGAAGACTCGTGGCGCAGAGGATAAGCCAAAGGGCAATACTTTGAATTGGTAATGTTCACCCTGAAAAAGAAACCAGAGAAACCACCTGTGGCGGACAAACTGAGATATGCTGGTTATTGTCTTGCATATCTAAGGAGGACAGCCAATTGCCCTGCTTGAGTAGGGGCAGCAGGCTGCAGAGTGACCACGAAAATTTTCTGTACTGGATATAAAGATTGAGGCCCTTGAGCTCTAGAGTGGGTCTCAGATCTCCAGTTCTTTTTGGGAGCCAGGAAGAACCTGAAGTAGAATCCCATGTTCTTCTGCCACCTGGGCACTGGTTCGATGGCCTTTTTCCACAGAAGGGACTGTACTTCCTCCTGAAGAACCATTACATGGGCCGAGGGGTACTTAAGGAGTCTCTGGGGGCTGTTCTACAAGCTCCAGAGTGTGACCCCTGGCTATAATCTGAAGAATCCAGGCATCTGAAGCTATGGTTCTCCATTGGTTAAGATGGAGGGAGAACTGACCTCCGACCACCACCGCTTGGTAGGGGACCGGAAGAAGAGGGTCTGTCAAGGAGTCAGGCAGAGACTGATCTGTCACCCCTGGGTCACTTCACGGCAGGGCCTGAGGAAGAGGGGGTAGGTAAGCCAGAGGAGGCCTTCTATTTGCCCTGGGGACGGAAGCCTGTTTTGGACTTGTGGGACACCTTATGAAAGGACGGGCATGGACATCTGGATCGAAGAGTTTTGAGTCATTGGAGGGGGCATTCAGCATCTTCTGTTGGACATTCGCTGTGAAACTCGAGACCCTCAGCCAGGTGTGCCTACGAAGGCAAATACCAGTGGCAGCAGCCCTGGCGCCAGTATCAGAAATGTTATACAAGGCCCTGAGAAGGTGTTTCCTAATATCCTTGGTTGCCTGCAAGGATTTGAGAATCTCTTGTTTCTGGGGAACCGTTTGAGAGGGCCTGGGCAGCCACCTTGCCCTTCTTCCATATGGTGTTTTGGTACTTGACCATATGTGATAGAAAGTTAGCAATCTGAAGTCCCAAGGTGGAGGAAGCACAAAGCCTCTTACCTCAAAGGTCAATACATCTGGATTCCCTGTCACGGGGAGGGAGCCAAAGTGCTTGGGCACCTTGGACCTGTCATGAGCTGCTTTAATAACCACAGAATCGGTCTCAAGTTGGGCGCCATAATAAGGCATGCCCTGATAAGAGTTTGTCTGCCCTGCATGGCAGGAACCATATCTGGGTGGTGCTATGCCACTGTGGTGGCATTCCACAGAGCTGGTAGAATAGGAGGAATGACCTTAGGGGGAGATTCTGGAATCTCCAAGAAGTCTACCAGATCTCTCCTGGTGGCATCCTCTTCCTCAGTGTGAAAGTCCACAACTGTGGACAGCTGTTTCATGACATTAAAAAAGGTGGTATCTTCAGGAGGGGACCTGGGAGTATGTTTAACAGAGTACTCACTTACTGAAGAAGCAGTGGACCTATCTGAGAAAAAGAGGTTCCTCCTCCCCTTCCTCAGGAAAGAAGAGATCAGGATGGTACTCCTCTTCAGTGATGACCTGTTCTAACTTGAGGTCTGACGAGCGACGTACCAAGGATGCCCCATATGGGGCTCAGCCAAGATGGTCAAATAAGTGTTGACTACAGAGGGGCGGTTGATGGCAGAGGGGACCCAGGTCTGTATGAGCCCAACTGGTGCACCAGGGCCATAGTATCTGGGTCAAAATAGTGTTTAGGTCGCCGGCAGAAGAAGGGTGCGTCGGCTGTGGAGGGGTCACCGATACAGGGCACAATCAGCCATCTGTCAGGTCTTGAGAACCCAAGGGACCCCCACATCCAAGGTCCTGGGGAAGTGTCAGGCCAGGATGGAAGGGCTGGCATCAACAACCCAAGGGTCGATGAATGCAGAGCTGACAACCCGGGGGTTGAGGTCTGGCCTCCCTGAGAAGCGGGAGAAGGCACTGTTGGTAAGAACATGGGAGAAGCAGAGGCATGAACAGAAAAAGGCATTGGTGCAGCTACAGCCGAGTGCCCCTGGAGGAGGAAGAAGAAGCTGTCGGGGATTGGAAGCACCGCTTAGGTGTGTGTGGGGCGGTCCAGTTCACAGTCTTTTTACCCAAAAGGACTTGTCTCGGGCCTTCAAAGCCTGGGAGCTTGAGAAACCCACTGGCAACTGGGAAGGAGGGACCCCAGGGGACCCTTGCCCAGAACTGGCTACATGCTGCTCCATAACAAATTTCTTCAAAGCCTTTTTGCATCGCCTAAGGGTTGTGAGATTCAGTTTCTGTCAGAGATGTCGTGGTCAGGCCCAAGACAGCAGACAGAGGTTGTGGTCATCTGAAGAAGCAATCTTCTTTCTACAGCGGCAGTGAATAAGAAAGATGTAGCAGGAGTAAATCTTGACATAAATGAGGTAAAGGAATCTCTTCTTTAAAAGAAATTATAAAAGTCAGGGTACAAGAAAAAAAAAGTAGGCAAAAATGGCACGAACTGCGACAGAGCTTCTGCTAAGACCCATGCAATCAAGAGTTGATGGCGGGAGAGAACTGAGGAGGAAGTGGGGCCACTCACGCCTTTATATGGTTGTTGATGTCACTGTGCGTGGTCCAATGGTACTGCTGGAAAATCTTCAGTGTGGATCCTGCTTCACCAACGGTGAAGTTCCTATGGTGTGACCTGACTACTGAGATACCTCCAAAGAAGATAAACAAGTTACTCACCTGTAACAGTAGTTCTAGGAGTAGTATATGATGTTCATCCACACCTTCTGGCAGTGTCCTTTCCCTTTAAAATGTGCAGGAAAGTCTTCAAGCTGGCTCCTCCCACCCACCCAGGTGGTAACTCCCTTGGCACCGCCCCATGATGCCAGATCTTGCCTGCTGGAAGCAGGGTGTATGTGCTGAAGCTGGGGAGGTCAGGTGGGTCTGTGTGGATGAACATCATATACCACTTCTAGTAGAAAAAATTACTTACCATAGTAATGTTTCTTCTTCCCAGTGACACTCAGGTATTCAGAACTTCTGCAGTGTCCCTTTAAGACAGAACTGCCCAGAGAGAATGGAATACATGCAAATGATGGAATCCTCTGCACACAACTTTTCAAATGCTGCCTTAAACTAACTGCCTTAGTTCTAAACCTCTCAGATTTCCTAGACACCTGGAAAGGCAGGCCCCCCAAGGACTGTGTACATTAAATGATAATAATGATAATTAAACCCATAAACCCCCAAATAAACCCTCCAACTGGAGGATAAAATCTTAAAAGGTACCCCCCCCCAAAAAAAAATGTCAGAATCACCTGAAAAAAAGGGGGAACACACTATGAACATAGTTAGAAAAAAACAGTGCCAGAAAGTGGCACTTATACCCCTGAGCACAAAGTGTTCAGAAGTGCAGAGGCTACTGGTTCTAGAAGGGGAGGTAGGGTGGGAAGTTCTGAATATCTGAGTATCACTGGGAAGAAACAACATTACTATGGTAAGTAGTTTTCTCTTCTAACTCCAGTGATACTCAGGTATTCATAACTTCTGCAGACCATAAAGCAGTACCTTTGTGGAGGTGGTCACAGAACCTACTTTGGAAACAGACTCTGCAGGACTGCTTTGCCAAACCTGGCATCACCCCTGGACTGGATATCCAGAGTGTAATGCTTTGGTAAAGGTACGTACTGTTTTTCAGGTAGCTGCTTTAAAGATGTCCACTAGTGGAACATCCTGGCAGCTGCTATGGTAGCAGCCATGCCTCTTGTGGAATGGGCCCTCAATCCTGTTGAGGGTTCCTTTCCAGACTTAGTGTAACAAAAATGGATACACTGTACTATCCATAGAGATATGGACCTTTTCGATGCTGGATTAGCCTTTCCCACATCCCCATAAGTCAGGAACAGCGGTTTTTTGCCCTGCCGATGGTCCTTGGTAGCTGTCATATAGTAGCTAAGAGCTCTCTTGACATCCAGACTGTGAGGTCTCCTTTAAACAGAAGTAGAGAGCTCAGCGAAAAAGACAGGTAGGGCAATGGTTTGGTTCAAGTGGAAATCAGAGACCACCTTGGGGAGGAATTTCCAGTTTGTTCTCAGGACCATCTTATCCCTGTGGAATGAGATATAGTCCTGTTCAATAGAGCGAGCCTGGAGCTCACTGATTGTTCTTGTAGAAGTCATTGCCACTAGGAAAACTGTTTTCCATGTGACATATTTCAAATGAGTATAAGACATGGGCTCAAAGGGAGGCCCCATGAGCTTAGCTATGTGCACATTCAGGTCCCATGTTGGCACCTGTTCCCTATGCGAGGGGTGTAAATGGGCTAAGCCCTTAAAGAATCTCTTGAAGATAGGATCTGAAGCCATCGACGCATTCTGTCCAGCTGATATTTAAGCAGATGCTGCAGCCAGGTGGACACTTAGGGTACTGAACTGCAAGCCCAGTGAATGTAAATAGGTTAGGAAGTCAAGAACAGCTGGGACCAGTTCCCTGGTTGAACATCAAATAGAAAACCTTTTCCATTTCAAGGCGTACGTTTTCTTAGTGGAGGGCTTCCTGTAACCCCCTAAAATGTCCAAAACACTTTCAGAAAGATGCAAGCCTGCATATTCTAGGTCTTCAAGAGCCAAGCCTTGAGCCTGAGTGACCTGAGGTTCGGATACAGGAGCCTCCCCTGGCTGAAGGTTAACAGATTGTGCCTCCAAGGAAGGTATATTGGCTCGTACCATCTTTCTCTGTACTAGTGTTGCGAAGGCTTTTAGTGCCAGAAACACCACTCCAAGTTCCAGTAAGTTTATGTGTTGAAGTGACTCTGCACTTCACCAAGTGCCCTGGGTTGTGTGGTCCCCCAAATGGGCACCCCACCCCAGTAGACATGCATCTGTTGTGAGAAAAACTAATGGGGACTCTTGCTGAAAAGGAACCCCATCCCTTAGACTGGATTCCTCTTTCCACCAGTGACGTGCCTGTAACAAGGTTTTTGTTACTGGGATCAGCTTTGAGAGAGGATCTCCTCTTTGGTACCAGTGTGCCCTTAGGTGGAACTGGGTGTCTCATTTGGAATGTGGAACCTAGGACTGTGTCTGTGGCCGCAGCCATGTGGCCCAGGATCTATAGGAACTGCCCTGCAGTTTTTGGCCTGCGCAGGCTGAATGAGTCTGCAATCAGCTGTATACTTCTTACCCTGTCCAAAGGCAGGGAGGCCCTACCTTGCAGGGTGTTTATCTCTGCCACTATGAACTGCAGCACCTGTGCAGGTAGGAGGACAGACTTTTTTGTGGTTTATCAGGAACCCCAAGGATTCCAGAAGCCTCTGGGTGATCTGCAGGTACTGTCTGACTTGCTGTGGTGATTTTCCTACCACCAGCCAGTCATCCAAATATAGGAACAATGACACCTTGCCTTCGAGAGTGTGCCACAACCACTGCCAAGCACTTTGTGAACACTCTTGGAGCTGAAGTGAGGCCAAATGGCAGTGCTGAAAACTGGTAGTGATCTGATGGGAATCTGCACCTGAGATAGTTTCTGTGAGACTCGCTGATGGGAATGTCGAAATAAGGATCTTTTAGGCCCAGTGATGCCAATCAATCTCCTTTTTGGAGTGATGGCAGAATCAATGCCAATGTTGCCATTTTGAACTTTAGATTTGTCAAATGCTTGTTTAGTACCCCAAGGTCTAAGATAGTCTGCCACGCCCCATTTTGATTTGTGATAAGGAAATGCCTTGAGTAAAACCCCTTTCCTTTCTACTGAGCTGGGCAAGCTCCACTGCCTTTGACAGTAGCAGGTTTCGAACCTCTTTCTCCAACAGCTCCTTTTCTGCAAGGGAGGATGGTCTGAATACTCTGGTTCTCAGAATAGGAAGGGATTTGAAACTCAGACAGTCCCTGATTCACTACCTCCAGGACCCACTTGTCTATGGTGATTTCTTGCCAAGCCTGGAGGTAATGAGTCAGCCTGCCTCAGACAGACAGAGAGGAGGCAGCCAGTGAAAACACGTCAGGGTGTCTGTTTAGTCTGGGGCTGAGACTGGGGTTGAGATCCCCGCCTGGAGCCCCTTCTGCCCCTACCTCTGAAGTACCCTTGCTGGGGATACTGTTGGTATTGGAGTGTTGCCATTGCCTGGAAAAAGGGCCAGTTGTGAAAGGACCTGCCCCTGCCTCCTCTCTCATAGGGCCTGGTGGATGGAGTGGCCTTCTCTTTAGCTGAATTGCTTTTGGAGGTGGCTTTGTACTCATCCACCTTCTTCATATAAGCCACTGTTTTGTCTCCAAAAAAGGAACTACCCTCCAGAGGGAAATCCATGGCCTTTGTTTGTGTGTCCTGGGTAAGATTTGTGGCTCTTAGCCAGGCAAACCTCCTCTGAGCAACAGTATTGGCCATCCGCCTAGCTGCTGTATCATTAGTATAAGCAGCCATCTGAAGCGGATACTTGGCTGCCTCCAAGCCAAACCTAGCAGTTTCTACAAGGTCAGCCGACAAGGGTGATGTGGCCTTATCTGCCATAGCCAGGACAGATTGCCACAATGACTTCTGATACTGTGCCACATAGGCCTGAATATCAGCCTGCCTGATGGCCAAGGAAGCTGACAAAGATCCCTTCTTGGCCATACTAACAATTTTTCTGGACTCCTTTTCTGGTGGGTGAGAAGACAGGGGCACCTTAGCCTTGTCATAGGCTGCCACCTGCACAACCCCCTGGTGGTCAGGGTGGGAAAAAAAATTCTGCACCCTTCCTGTCCAGCTGGCATTTCTTGTCCAGTCTCTTATCAAGATGGGGAACAGAGTTAGGGGTTTGTAAAATCTTCAAAGCATCCTTCTTGAAGAATTTATTCATTGATAGGAGGAGCTTTTAGGGGGGGTTAGCCCTATCATCTTGAGGTATTCCACCACCTCCTCATCTTCAATGTCCTCAGTTGTGGTGATGTCCAAGGCATCAGCCAGTCTTCTAACAAAAGTGAAGTGTGAGGAATAATCTTCAGTGGTTCTGGGAGGAGAACCAAAGTCTGCTCGGCAGAAACCTCAGGTTCAATGGATTCCCCCTCATCTTCCTCCTCACACTCATCACAATCCTCCTCTTCAATAAATGAGGATTTAGCTGAAGTGCCAACCTTTCCGGTTGGGGTCTGCCCAGATGGCTGCTGGCCAACAGAAAAAAGTCCCTGCAAGGCTTGTACCATCTTGAAAGCCTGAGCCATCTTTTGAGGAGAAGGGAGAGCCAAAGCACCCACAGAAGTCCCCTTTTTTGGTCCAGTAGGGGGTTCTGTGTGCTTTAATTTTTGTAGTCGTTTTTGAGGGAACTGGGGGAAGTCAGCCGGTTCACCAGGCCTCTTTGTAATTTTATCACCCGTCTCAGGGGTTGAATGCAACACTGCAGTGGTTTCACCACAGCAGAAAAGGGTGTCAGCTGGTTAGAGCCTGAGGGACCCTTAGGTGGAAGTTTTTTCTTTAGCCATTCCAGGCGCTTCTCCACAGTTTTCTCTGGGAAAGTTTTACAAATGTGTCAGTCTTCTTTTAGAAGATGATAGCCAAGGCAGGCAACATACGAACTGTGCTTATATGCCTTAGTAAACACTTTCCCACAATCAGAGCAGTTTTTAAAACCAGGTTCACTGGTTTTCTTTTTACGTTTTTCAGACATTTTATTGGGAACCGATAAAAAATTTAGTTGTGGTCAGTTCAGGAACTGATAAGAAACAGATAGGAACCGGGAACCACTGTAAAAATTAAGAGGTTATCAGTTCAGTAACCGATAAAGCGGTAACAAAAATAAAATGTTTCAAAATAAAAACAAGCTAACATTTTTTTTAGTCAGAAAACTCTGATGAGAACTAAAATAACACTGTTCCCCACCGGTTCTACCGAACTGGGAGGAACCGATAAAAATACCAAAATTCACACTAAAAATAAGGTTTAGCTACGTTACAATAAGTAAAATGCAGCAAATGAAAGAAAAAATATACTTGTATGAATTTATAAGTTTCTTCATGTCACAGGTAGAAGTTGAGGAGAGGAACTCCGAGCGTCTAGACTTGACAGGTGAAGAGTGAAATCTGAGAGGTTTAGAATTAAGGCAGTTAAGTTCAAGGCAGCATTTGAAAAGTTGTCACGTGCAAAGGGTTCCATCATTTGCATATGTTCCATTCTCTCCGGGCAGTTCAGTCTTAAAGGGTCACTGCAGAAGTTATGAATACTTGAGTATTATTGGGGTTAGAAAGTACAGTTACATAAAAACTTACCGTAACAGTAGATATTTGAGGAGTGTCTCTTGGAGTAGATAATATACTTGGATCATCGCCAGAGGTCGCTGTGGCGCATGGCAGCTCATCTAGCAGTCTTTTTTTTTTTTTTATCAGGGACCGCCCACACACGACATCAGCTTCCTGTTTCCCAAATAAATGTGGGCGGTCCCTGGTATCCTCAGTTCCCCAGACGGATTCAGCTTGCAAAAGCAAAGACCGAGGGGAACCTGAGGTACCAAAGATATCCCAACCCAAAGTCATTGGACCAGAGTGTGTTCTCCTAGAGAAGGAGGGGGACAGAGGGTGGGAACGAACTTACTGCAAGAGACACTCCTCAAAGATCTACTGTTATGGTAAGTTCTTACGTAACTATACTATCTCCCACGGAGTGGTCTCTTGCAGTAGGTAATATACTTGGGATGAGTTCCAAGCAATATACCCAAGATGGGTGGACCATATGATAGAAGGCCTTGCAGGACTGCTTGGCCAAAGGCCGTTCTACAGCGTGAAGCAATATCCAGATTGCAGTGCTTCGTGAATGTATGGATTGTGGACCAGGTAGCTGCATTGCAGATATCTGAAATGGAGGCTCCTTTAAAGCAAGCCACAGTAGTGGCCATAGCTCTAGTGGAATGGGCTTGGACAGGTCCTGGCAAAGGTTTGTTGTATTTTGTATAACAAAATGTAATACAATGTGTCAACCAGTTAGAAAGGGTTCTTTTAGTAACTGGGAGCCCTTCCTGGCCCGAGGCAAAGGTGACAAACAGTTGAGAAGTCTGTCTGATCGATTTTGTTCGATTAGTGTAGTAACGTAATATACGCTGGACATCTAAGGTATGTAGTAGATGTTCACCTTGGTTGGAGTATTCAGGATAGTACACTGGTAACTCAAATGTTTGGTTTAGAGTGTGTTCAGACACTAATTTAGGAAGAAAGGAAGGGTTGGTATAGAGTGCCACCCTGTCTTTGTGAAAAATCAGGTAGGGTTCTCTACACAAGGGCATGAAGCTCGGAAATACAGTAAGCTGAAGTAACAGCCACTAGAAATAAGGTTTTCCATGAAAGGAAATGGAGGTCACAAGTGGCCGCTGGTTTAAATGGTTCAAGGATTAATTTCTGTATTAGAAAACTGAGATCCCACGGAGGAGCAGGTCGTCTAATAGGTGGTTGATATGTATAATTCCTTTCAAAAACATTTTGGCTAGATAATGTTGGTATAGTAATCTGCCATCAAGCGGTTCATGGAAGGCCGAAATAGCGGCCAAATGGACTTTAATGGAGAAATAGCTCAAACTTGACTCGGATAACAAGGCCAGGTAGTCTAAGACGTTTGTCAGTGGACAGGAGTAGGGATCAATGATCGAAAAGCAGACCATATGGAGAAGCGTTTCCATTTGGAATTATATGTTTCTCTGGTTGCTGGTTTACGTGAGGCCAAGAGAATACTGGCAACAGAGGATGACACTCGTAATCTGGCTATGACAGCATCCTCAGGAGCCAAGCGTGAAGGTGTAGAGCCCTCGGGTTGGGGTGTAGGAGGGTCTCTTGACACTGCGTCAAGAGGTCCAGTCTGACTGGCAACAGAACAGGTTCCTGGACTGACAGTTGCTGGAAGGGAAACCATATTTGCTGAGGCCACAGAGGAGCTATGAGGATCATTGTGGCGGGTTCTAGTTGTAATTTCAGCAGGGTTCATTGCAGGAGAGGGACAGGAGGAACCATATAAGAAGAGTCCTGTCCAGGGTTGGGACAGGGCATTTATAGACCATCCCTTTTTGCTTGGGATACTGGAAAAATAGTTGGGGAGACTGTAATTGACTGGGAAGGCAAACAGATCTATTTGTGGAGTTCCCCAGAGGTTGAAGATTTTCTGGAGTACTTCTTCATGAAGTGCCATGTGTGTGTGGAGGACCGGTGACTTAGCCAGTCGGCTAGTAAATTGTGACATCCCGGTAAGTGGACAGCTGTTAGCGTCAGGTGCTGCCGGATGGCATCTTGCCAGACTGCAAGAGTCTCCTTGCACAGAGTATGGGACTTTGTACCTCCTTGCTTGTTGAGGTAGAACACCACTGCAGTCTTGTCTGATTGGATCAGCAACGGCCCTGGAGTCAAGCGGGGTTGAAATGCCTGAAGGGCTAAGCGAACCACTTTCATCTCTAGGAGACTGATATGAGACAGAGTGAAAAGTGGTCCACTTGCCTTGTGTCCAATATGGACCCAGGTGTGCGCCCTATCCATCCAGGGAAGCATCCATGGTTAACATTTGCATGGGAGGAAGGGACTGAAAGGGCATTCCTTGACAAACTGGTTCTCATTATCCACCAAGTCAGGGCTGACTTCAGGATGGGAGTGACTGATCTCGTCTTCGAACTGTCCTGTTCTTTGAGACCACTGATTATGGAGGGTCCACTGAATAGGTCTCATGAAGATGGACGAATGCCACCATAGGGATGGTAGCGGCCATGTGACCCAGAAGGCACAGCATTTGTCTGGCTGTGCAGACTTTCTGACTCTGTATGCGTGATGCCAGAGACAGAAGTGTGTCCTGCTGGATGGCTGGAAGGTAAGCTCTGGCTTAGGCTGTATCTAGGAAAGCTCCAATGTATTGGAGGGACTGAGTCGGGGTCAGGTTGGACTTTGGCCAACTGACTGTGATCCCTAGAGTGTGAAATATTTTTAGGGTAGCTTCTAGGGAGATAAGCAGAGCTGTTCTGGAGTCTGCTTTGATTAGCCAGTCGTCTAGATATGGGAAGATAAAATACCTTTTTCTTCTTAAAGCTGCTGCGACTACCACCAGGCATTTGGTGAATACCCTTGAGGCCAAGGAGAAGCCGAATGGGAGTGCTCGAAACTGGTAATTCTGACCCAGTAGGTGGAAGCGCAGAAATTTGTGGTGGGCAGGGTGAATGGGAATATGTAAGTAGGCATCTTTCATATCTAGGGCACAAAGCCAACCTCCCTGTTTCAGTATTGGTATGATGGAAGCTAGAGTTATCTTACAAAAACGTTTGTACTAGATGAAGATTCAGATTTTTAAGGACCAGTATTGGTCTGAGGTCTCCAGTTCGTTTGGGTACCAGAAAGAAGTGGGAGTAAAATACCATTTTATGTTCTGAGGGAGGTACTGGAGAAACAGCCTGTTTGACCAGAAGAGCCCTCAATTCCTCGTGAAGGTCAGGATGGGTATATGATCTGATGTAAAATGAATTTTCCAAGGAGGATTTGGGGGAGGGTGGACTGGAGATAAATTCCAGAGTGTGACCCCTTTGTATAATCTGGAGTACCCATTTGTCTGAAGTGATCATTTTCCAGGCCTCCAAATGGAGAGCAATACGACCTCCCACAGCCTCTGAGGCCTGGTCAAGGAGGCATGGGAAAAGCCCTAGTGGGTCACTGGGAGCTGGGCTGCCCTGCCCCTCCATAAGGGTGGGGGCGGGCTCCTCTGGTGGTCTGAGTACGCCCTCTGAAGCCGCTTTTAGTATTTTTTGCTCTGTATTTTTCCACCTCTTTTGGAAAAAGAGGAGTATTGAGTACAGTAGGTTGTATGTGGAGTATGGTACATGCCATGAACCGTACACATACGGTTCTGCCCGATGCCTGTAGGTCATCTAGTAAAGTTTGAGTACCTTAGTCCGAACAGCTTGGACCCATTAAAGGGAGCATTAGCTACTTTATGTTGTATATTAGGTGCAAAACCTGAAACGCGAAGCCAGGCATGGTGATACAAGGAAATACCAGTGGCTGATAGTCGGGCTGAGGTATCTACGGTATCATATCCCGACCCGGGTAGGTGACAGGAGACAGAGTTGCTAGTTGACACTGTAGCTAATAATTTTACCCTTTCTTGTGAGGGAGGGAGTCTATTGATCAGGTCAATGGTAGAGGACCCCAAGGTACGCTGGTATTTAATCATATGACCCATATAGTTTAAGATTCTTATCTTCATGGTACCTGAGGAAAAAAAACATTTTACCCAGATAGTCAATTCTTCGGGATTCCTTATCAGGAGGTAAGGAGCTCATGTGTTTAGGTCTTTTAGTACAACCATGAGCAGCAGTAATGACCACAGAATCTGCTTCTGGGATGGTGGATAGAAAGGGATGGTCCAGAGGAGCTTGATATAGATGATCCACCTTGATGGGAACAGCTGTAATAGCTGAAGGTTGATGCCAGGCAGCCAGCATGGCATTCTGGTAGGTTGGGATTAGTGGGGGGAGTGCTGAGGGAGTTGAACATGTACTCGCTGCAGGAGAGGCGGGATGGGGGGCATGATTAAAACCTTTAAGTACTTGAAAAGAATAAACAAGACAGGTACAGAGGGGCTGTTCAAAGTAAGGGAAGGGAGGGACACCAGGGGTCATGATATGAGACTGGAGGGAGGAAGGTTCAGGAGGGAGATGAGGAGACACTTTTTTACAGAGATGGTGGTGGCTGGGTGGAATGAGTTACCTGCAGAAGTGGTATCCAGTAGAACAGTGGACTGCTTCAAAAGGGGATGGGACAGGACAAGGAGGAGGGTCAATGAAGGGGAAGGGTGGAAGCGAGGGGCAGCTGCACATTCAAGCAGACTTGATAGACCTCTAGGCTTTCATCTGCTGGCAAATTTCGTATGTTTGTATGTTCGTAATTGAGGATATTCTGCCATATTCTTGCATCGTTTGTCATGTTCTGTAGTAATGAATCCCATGACCTTTTGTATTTGAACTATTATTTCGTTGAAGGTTGGGTCATCTGGGGGAGAGGCTGCAGAAGCTCTAGGCAGGTCCTCATCCATTTTCCGAATAGGGAGAGTCAGGATTTGGAAAATACAGTTCTTGGAACTCCTCTTCGTCAAAATCACAGGAGAAGTCAGCCGGTAATTCTTGTTCATCTGAGAAATAGTCCTCCTTGTGAGGAAGAGGAGGGGACCAGGGTGGTATGGTATCCCTGTCACTATGAAAACATTTAGGCGGAGGAGTAGGAGATCAGAGAGGAACATCTTGCTCTCCTGGGTCAGAGGGCTGGGAGTGCCGCATGGCATGCAAGACCTGTCTGACTATGCTGGAGATGTCCAATTCCTGAGGAAGGGGTACGAAGGGGGTGCAGGTTGAGAGATAAGTGGGGGTGATAGAGGGGATAGGATGAGTAGTCTGAGAAGGTCTTGCCCCTGGGTGGTAAAGACCAGAGTCCTGATCTCTGTCCGCCTGACCCCGTAGGTGGCTACCTGGGAAGGTGGAGGGGCAGTAAGCAAGGTATAAGCCATAGATTTCCCCTGAGGAATGCGGGGTCTTGTCGATGGGCCTACAGGGGAAAAAGAAGTATTTTCACTTAAGTCGGCAGATGCAGTCGACGGGAGAGGAGCCGTGTAGTTGACTGCATTTAAAGTGCTGGAAAGTGCAGTCGACAAGAGGGTATAAACCTCTGTCGATGGGGCAGCCGTATATTGGACTGCATTTAAACTGCTGGAAAGCACCGGAGAGAGGATATGAGCCCCCATCGACGAAGTAGTGGTGTGACAGTACGTCGTCGATGGAAGGACACCTGAAACCGTGGCTGTCGAGCGTTGATGCAGGGAGTGTGAGGAGGGTTTCTCCTTTTTCTGCCTAGAACAAGAACCAACGGTGGGGGAACCCTTGGTACAAGACCCCTGGTTCTCGGAGACATTTTCAGCTACATCAATAGATGTTGAATTTCAAGCAACCATCGTCGACGAGTTGCCTGACTGAATTCCTGACAAAAGCTGCAGGAATTGGTGTCGTGTGTGGGTCCCAGACATCTTACACAAGAGGTGTGATTGTCAAAATGGTATATCTTCCTGCCACAATGACAGGAACAAAATAGTGCTTGTTTGTCTGAAGAGTCTTTAGACATTTGTTTAGTAATCCAAATTCTCATCTATGACTGCTGCACAGATGTTGTAGCTACTGTGCGAGAGCTGAAGATGGTGGGAAAATGAACTGAGGATACCAGGACATACGTTTATACAGGGAAACAGGAAGCTGATGTCGTGGGGTGGTCCCTAAAAAAAAAAGACTGCCAGATGAGCTGCCGTGCGCCACAATGACCTCTGGCGTCGACCCAAGTATATTATCTACTGCAGGAGACCGCTCCTTGGAAGATCTACTGTTACAGGTGAGTAACCTGGGTTTCTAGGGACGTGGATATGATGTTCTATCCACAATTTCTGGCAGACTCCTAGCAGTTCTCAGGGAGGAGGGAGGTAAAGTACGCACCCCTTACATAGGGAACAGAGATTGGAGAACTGAGGCTCCAAAACCAGCATCCCGGCGTGACTCTAGGTCAATGTGGTGATGGGAAAAGGCTGACCTCCAGGTCACAGCCCTTGCAGATTTCCTGGACAGGGACATCCCTGGAAGCAGCCACCGAGGCAGCGGTGTGGTGGGTGGAATGAGCCCTTAGCCCTCCAGGAGGCTCCCTACCTACCAACCTATATCAGAGATCAAAGCAGGCTGTGATCCACCTGCCAATCATCCGCTTGGTTGCAGGTCTGCCAGGTGTGGCTTCAGCGTAGCTGACAAACAGCTGGCGAACCTCTCCCCGAACTCCAGCTGTGCGCTCTCTGTAATAAGCGAGCGCTCGCCTCAGGTCCAGAGTATGGAGACTGTGCTCAGCCTCAGAGGTGTGATTGGTGAAGTCTACTGAGAGATTAATCACCTGGTTAAGGTGAAACTCCAACACAACCTTTGGGAGGAACTTTGAGTTGGGGCACAGGACAACCTTGTCCCTGTGGAAGACCCGGTAAAGAGACTCCACTGAAAGTGCCTAGAGCTCCGCAAATCCTTCTGGCGGATGTGATAGCCACCAAGAAGGCAGTCTTCCACCACAGGTGAGACATCTCACACCTGTGCATCGGTTCAAATGGCTTGCCCATATTTGCCAAAACCAGCAACAAGTCCTATGGTGGTGGTGGTTCATGCACTGGAGGGGAAATGTGGTCAATGCCCGTAAAGAAGTTGCCAGATCATTTTCTCCTGCACCACCGACTGCTGACCGGACTGCGCCTGATAAGCAGACATGGCTGCCAGGTGCCCCTTAAGGGTCGTCGACTGAAGGCCCAACAGAGAGTGACCAAGAGTAATCAAGGATGTTAGTCACTGGACAGGACAAAGGGTTCAACCCCTTGAACCGACACTAAATGGAAAGACTCTTCCATCTGAAGGTGCAGCACTTCCTGGTCGACTCCTTCCGAGATGACCGCACAATGGTGAAGACATTTTCGAAGAGACTCATAGCCTAGAACTCTAGCCGCTCAGGAACCAAGCCGTCAGGTGCAGGGATTGAAGGTCCAGATGGAGTACCTTCCCCTGACTGATGGAAAGCAGGTCCGGACATAGAGGAAGACGCCTCAGGAGCCTGCTGCTGAGGCTGAGGAGATTGGGGTACTAGAACTGGTGTGGCCAGTCCGGAGCCACCAGGATCACCTGTGCCTTTGTCCCTCCTGGCCTTGAGAAGCGCCTTGTGGATCAAGGGAAGTGGAGAGAAGGCACAGAAAAGGCCCAGGGTCCATGACCTCAAGAAGGCATCCCCTGCTGTGTTCCCTGCTTGAAGGGGGCAGACACAAAACAGCCACAGTTTTGAGTTCTCCCTGGAGGCTAACAGGTCCACCTGAGGAATGCCCCACTGGGAGAACAGATTAACTACCTCTGGGTGGAGAGTGCACTTGTGAGACAGCTCACGAACCCTGCTGAGGTCATCCACCAGCTGACTGGAGGCTCCTGCCACATGGATGGCCAGGATCATCAGCCTCCAGGCTGCGCACAAGGGTCCAGAGACGGAGAGCTTCCTTGAACAAAGGCAGGGAGAGTGCCCTGCCCTGTTTTCTGAGGTAGTACATGGTTGTGATGTAGTCCGTCTGGACCTGGACCACCTGACCCTGGATGTGCAGAATAAATGCCGTCAGCACCAGTCGAACTGCTCAGAGCTCCGGCAGGTTAATGTGGCATCAGCACTCTTTGGGGATCTAGAGCTTGGGGACTCTGTTCCCCCAGGTTGGCACCCCAACCCATAAGAGAGGCATCGGTCGTCAGGATGACCGTCAGCTCTGGGCAGACAAACAGGATCCCTTCCCGCAGATGCTCTGGGACTAACCACCACTGGAGAGTGTCCCACATCCACTGGGTCACAGTGACCAGGTGGTGGAAGTGACCCCTGTGATGAGATCACTGGCTGGCCAGCTCCCACTGTAGGAAGCACATTCTCCAGCGGGCCCAATGGACTATGCTGATGCAGGCTGCCATGTAACCTAGCAGGCCCAGGAAGTCCCAGGCAGGGCACAATTGCTCAACCTGAAATGATCGGTCAAAGGAGGAGAGCCTCCGCCCTGTCCCCCGGGAACCAGGCTCTGGCTCTGCAAGAGTCAAGTTCTGCCCCAGTGAAGTGGATCACCTGCGTAAATTGAGTTCCGACTCTGCATTATTGACCAGGAGGCCAAGTCTGATGCAGGTCTGGAGGGCCAGGTACCTGGACCGCTCCACCTCCTGCCTGGAGGGACCTGCTATCAGCCAGTCATCTAGGTAGGGGTTAACCCGGACCACTTGGTGCCTCAGGTAAGCTGCCACCACTGCAATGCACTTGGTGAAGACCCTGGGGGCAGAGGACAGGCCGAAAGGCATGGCCTGGAACTCGTAGAGGGTTGCCTTGGCTCAGAAGCGGGGGAACCTTCGGTGTGACGGAAGGACTGGGACATGAAAGAATGCTTCTTGAAGATCCAGGGAGAAAAACCACATGTCTTGCCCTAGAGATGGTATGATCTGAGACAGAGTTACTATCCTGAAGGTGCGCAACTTGAGAAACTTGTTCAGGCCGTGCAGATCTAGAATGGGGTGCCAGTACCCTGTCCGCTTTGGCACCAGAAAGTACCTGGAGACAAACCCTTGGTGTTCTGGAAGATCTGCAATAGGAACCATGACTTCTTTGCAGAGGAGCTGGGCTATGTCATCTCAGAGCTGACAGAATGTCTACGGATACCAAGTCCTTACATAAGGCATGGGCTCGTCAAGAAGGGTACTGCTCAAACTGCAGAGGCAGACCCTTACCCACCACCTTGAGAACCCACCTGCCCGTGGTGACAGCGGACCAGGCGGAAAGGAAGTGGTGGAGCCAGCCCCCCATGGGAGGACCCAGGGGAGGTGCGACTGGCATGAGGTAGGCACCCCTCATCCTATCACTGTGCAGGCTTAGAAGAGGAGGGTCTGGCTGAGGGGCCATCGGAGCCTCTCTCCCCAGACTTACAGAGGCCACTAACTTCGGCGGAGGTCGCCATGCCTGAACCTGATGACCAGCATGGGGCTGGACTTCTTTGGCCCCAGCAGCAGAGGTGGACCGAAAGGGCTTCCTTTTCTGCTGCTGCTTGGAGCCCTTGGGGTTATTTTGGGTAGATGTCATGGAGTCCAAGGTGGCACTGGACTTACGTACATACGAAGAAGCCAGCAGAAGAAGGCCAGTTGGTCCATCAAGTCTGCTCGTATTGCAGGGTCCACAGCTTGAGGTAATGTCCCAGCTCTCCCTCCTCAATCCTCCCATCCTCCCTACCCACGATTCTTACCTTCCCCCCATGCCTATCCCAGCCTCTCTTAAAGCTGCTCACCATCTTCAATGAGATGACCTCTTCTGGCAGTGGATTCCAGGTGTCCACCACGCTCTCTGTGAAGACGTGCTTCCTGACCTCCCTTCTAAACCTTCCACCCTCCAGCTTAAGACTGTACCCCCTTGTGATATGGTTGCCACTCAGCTTAAAGAGACTCTCCTTATCAACCTTATTTATCCCTTTCAAGTACTTGAATGTCCCTATCATGTCCCCTCTCTCTCTCCCCCCCATCTTCCATGGAGTACATATTCAGTGCCCTCAACTTCTCCTCGTATGCCTTGCCCTGCTGACTGGCTATCATCTTTGCAGTCCTCCTCTGTACCTTCTCCAGTACGTTAATGTCCTTTTTGAGGTGTGGGCACCAGTACTGAACTCCATACTCCAGATGCGGCCTTACCAGTGACCTGTACAAGGGCAGTATAACCGCCTCTCTCCTAATACTGATCCCCCTAGTTATGCATCCCAGCATCTCGTTTGCCTTTGACTTCTCGATATGGGTGAGGTTGGCCTCGACCCTGGGTGCGAACAAGTCAGTGCCCAGGAATGGGACATCTGACAGCTTCTGCTGAGCGTCTGCCGTGAAGGTCAATATCCTCAGCCAAGCCCTGCAGCACGTGGGCACTACAGCTACCACAGAGTGGGCGCAAGAGTCCCCAATGTCCTGGTCTGCCTGGAGCCGTTTTGCTACAGCCCAGCCCTGGTCCTGGATCTGTTTGACCATGGTCTGAAGGTCCGCTGGCAGATGAGGAAGCGCCTCATTCAGGGTGCCCAGCAGGGCATGGGAGAAGTGGGCCATAAAGAGGGCCGAGCTTGCCTGGTCAAGTCCAAGTGAGGAGACAGCGTAGACCTTTTTTGCCACATGATCCAACTTTTTGGACTCTGTCAGGCAGCTTGTCAACATTTCCAGTGTTGTCTAAGAACCTAAATACATAATCAGCCACCAGCCCCTCTGCTGACGGAACCAGTAGGTACCGCATACTTCCAGTCCTTCCAAGAAGAGGGCACAGGGCAGGAAACAGGATGCTGACAAAGCTCCAGGGCAGAGACAAGAATGGCATCCGCCACCAGGAAGGCCTCCATAGGAGTATCTCGATCAACGGGTAAAATTACGGTTTTTGAACGGGCTCCATTTTCATGCCTGTGGACTCAGAGATCAGGTGGAGAAGGCCCATAAAAGAGGAAGGGCCTTCGTCCATTGAGAGATCCCCCAACGACTCCACATTAACTGGATGGGAGTGCAGGGAGGAACCCTCTGACTCTGAGGAGATGTTAAAGAGGGGTTGACCGCCCGAGTCCCCACTGACCCTCTGCGAAAGGTCAGGGGTGATGGTGACCTACAGTCAGTGGGGAAATCCCTTGGTCGGCCAAGACTCCTTGGTCAGAGCACCGGTCGGCAGCTGTTTAGGTGGCAGTTCCACCAGAATCAGTTGAGACGCCAGGGTCAGCCAAGCCAGGACCATCTTGATCGGCTCCTTAGGTGGAGAAGGCATCGACCTGTAGGGCGAAAGCCAGGTGATGGCCAGTGTAATAGCCAGAGACGGCTTTACGCCGGTGAACACCAGCAGTTGCCACATGAGATCCTCGTAGCATCGACGCAACTTGCGCCGAAGCTTCTCCTCACCCGAGGAGGATGAGGATGAAGAGTAGTGGTGGCGCCACTTTCCATGGTGTCGAGATCAGACGCGCCAATGTCAGCAGAAACCGCTCGACACACAGGAAGAAGACCTCTACCACTGGGGGGGGAACGGCGGTGGGGCTCGGAGAGAGTCGGCGAGCACAGATGCTCCTCCAGGTCAGGGTAGTCTACCAGAGGCAGTGGGGGTCAGCAGACAGCCATTCCAATGGTCTGAGTCAGGACCGGAGTCCTGGATAAGGAGGTGTCAGCCTCAACAGTCGACAACTGGTTGACCGGTTTGAGAAAAATCTCCGCCAGAAGATCAACCAGCATCTCTGCCAACTGGCCCGACAGGGTTACCACGGAGCCGGTGGCCTGGGCCGAAATCGACCGAATTCGGATCCAAAGAAGTGCGGGAATCTGAAGGTCTCGACAGAGAACGCTCCTGATCCCACAAACGTTGATGAGACAATATTTTAGACTTTCTTTGAGTTGGATTTGTGCCCAGAGGGTCCCTGACCGAGGGCTGGCAAGGACTGGCACAATTCTTTGAAGGATCCCGTGAAAGTTGAATCAACCCAGCTGGAGCAAAATGAAGGCAGCCGCTGAAGAGGAGTGGGAAGCGGCCTGGGCCGCAGCCTCCTCAAACGCCGCAAGCTGTTCAGTGGACCCCCAGCCATGGAGACCACCCAACGGCATCCTTAGATTTTGACTGGCAGGTTCCGTTCACTCGGTCAGCCTAACTTGACTCAGGCAAGACTGTCCTCGAGAATCGTAGGATGAAAAGTTCAACAAATGTCTCAGGCCTGGGGATCATGCTCATGACCCAGGCAATAACAGATGCACGAGGTGTGCGGATCCATTCAGGACATCATCTGTCCACAAGGGTACAAATGGAACCCGGCAGTGGACTTGTCCATCACAGTCACAATCGATGTTCGAGCTGAAGACACAAAGTATTAAACTTTTTAGGAAGTAAATCCATAGATTTAGTTGCAAGGGTCAACTCACCGCGAGAGTGGTAAGGAGGGAACCTTCTGCTTCTTCCAGCATAAAGGAAGATCTGGTGTCATGGGGCCGAGCTGAGGGAGTTATCAAATGGGTGGGTGGGAGGAGCCAGTTTGAAGTAGTTTCCGGCAAGTCTTAAACAGAAAGACAACTGCCAAAGTGTGGACAGAATATCATATCCACGTCCCTAGAACCTTTACAGGCAAAGAGACTAGGATTTTCTGCTCCATTTCGTCAGTTTGTTGATCCCGCTGGACCCTCAGTTCATTAAGGGGATGCCAATGTGCACCTTTGTCAGGGGAACCATGGTAACTGCCGTAGGCATCAGGCCCAGCAGCCAGAGATAAGTCCTGGCAGTGACATACAGGTTGCTGCAGAGTTCCTGGCCCTGAGCCATCAGGCGCTCTGCCCTTTCAGTGGGCAGAAAGGTGGATCCCTGGGCAGTGTCCAGTATAGCTCCTATGTACTGGAGACGCTGGCCAGGAGTCAACACTGATTTGGGCAGGTTGACTGTGATCCCCAAGGTGCTGAATAGCTGCATGGTATGTTCCAGGGTCAGAAACAGCTGCTCTTTGGACTGAGCTTTGAGTAACCAGTCGTCCAGATGGGGAAGACAAAGTCCCCTCCCTCCTGTGGGCTGCTACCACCACTGCTAGGCATTTGGTGAAGACCAGAGGCACTGAAGACAAGCCAAAGGGAATGACCCTGAACTGGTAATGCTCCCCCTGAAACAGGAGAGTACAGTTACGTAAGAAAGTACAGTTACGTAAGAACTTACCATAACAGTATGGTCTGATTCACGGTAAACTCAGAAACCACCTTTGGTAAAAACTTAGGATTTGTACGGAGAGCTACCCGGTCTCTGTGAAAAACCAAATAGGGCTCCTTACACATAAGGACATGAAGCTCAGAAATCCTTTGAGCAGAAGTAATAGCAACTAAAAACATTGCTTTCCAGTATAGACAGAGCAGGTCGCAACCCACGGCTGGTTCAAAGGGAGGCAAATGAGTTTCGTAAGTATGAAGTTCAGATCCCATGGAGTAAGAGGGTTCCTGACCGAGGGTTTCATTTGGAGGATTCTCTTCAGGAAAGTGTGGGAGACCTTCAGCTGAGTCAAGGTCTTGCTGTCTACCTGAGTATGGTAGGCAGAAATGGCAGACAAGAAAAAAATCACTCACCTTAGTAATTATATTTCTTCTAATGGAGTCCTGCTGTATTCTGACAATTGCAGGGATTCCCAACCTTTGAACTGCCCCGGAGAACAGAGAGTTAACTTTCCATGCAGGGCATGGAACGCTGAGCTCAAGCTCGGTTGAAGTCTCTGTTTGGAGTGTTTTGAACTTAAACCGTCAGATTCTTACGAGCCCAACTAAACTAAAAATTCTATGTGGAAATTGTAAAAATTCTACTAGCCAACTGGCTAAAAAAAGTTTTGGATTCCCAAGGAAGACAAGTCAGGAAACCCAAAAACAAAACCCAATGTACTAAAAATTACAGTAAAAAATAAGCACCTAAACAAAAGGGGGAGGGTGCAGAAAAAGCACCCCTGGGGTGCAACACTGCATCTGCCCACCCACTTCCCAAAAACAGGTTCTGAGAGAGGGGGAGGGAGGTCAGAATACAGCAGGACTCCATTAGAAGAAATATAATTACTAAGGTGAGTAATTTTTCTTCAAACATGAAGTCTTGCTGTATTCTGACAATTGCAGACTATCAAGTAGTACCTCCAAGATGGAGGGACAGAACCTACTTTGGGAATAGGCTCTGAAGCACTGCTGTGCCAAACCGAGCATCACTCCTAGCCTGGATACCCAGAGAGTAATGCTTGGTAAAGGTATGGACTGTTTTCCAGGTGGCTGCTTGACAAATTTCTAAGAGAGGGATATCCCTGGCCGCAGCCAGGGAAGCAGGTGTACCTCTTGTGGAATGAGGCCTGAGGGTGGAGTTTTTCCCAGTTTTTCATAGCAGAATTGTATACAAGACACAATCCACCTGGCAACAGATCTTTTGGTGGCAGGTTTGCCCTTTTCCACTTCTCCATAAGTGAGGAACAACTGGAGGGAGTCAAACCTGTGACCCTTGGTACGCTCTATGTAGTAACTAAGGGCTCTTTTGACATCTAAACTGTGTAGCCTCCTCTCTCCTGAGGAAGAATGATCAGTAAAGAAAACAGGGAGAAACATAGACTGGTTTAAATGGAAGTCTGAAACCACTTTGGGCAAGAACCTTCTATTGGTTCTAAGGACCACTTTATCCCTGTGAAAGGAGATAAAATCAGGTACCACTGACAGGGCTTGCAATTCACTGATACACCTGGCAGACGTAATGGCTACCAGGAACACAGTTTTCCAAGTCAAGTACTTAAGCTCTACTGAAGACATAGGCTCAAAGCGGGGTTGCATAAGGAGCAATGCAAACATTCAAATCCCAGGCAGGGGTAGGGTCTCTAAAAGGGGGACTGGTGTGAAGCAATCCATTAAAAAATTTACAGAACACAGGATGGGAAGATAGTGAGGAAGGCTTCCCCACAGACAAAAACACAGAAACAGCTGACAAGTGTACCTTGAGAGTAGCTGGTCTGAGGCCTAGGCCCTTAAGAAGGACCATATAATCCAGAACCGTAGGCAATTCAGCAGTGTCTGGAGAAATATGTTTCTTAGAACACCAAATGCTGAATCTTTTCCATTTGGAGTTGTAAGTCTTTCTGGTGGAGGGCTTTCGAGAAGCCTTGAGGATATCCAGAACCCCTTGGGAAAGATGCGGATCTGCAAACTCTAAACTCTTCAAGAGCCATGCTTTGAGATTGAGAGACTGAAGATTGGGGTACCAAATCCTTCCCTGAGAGGATGTTAACAGGTTGTAATTCCTGGGAAGAGACAGGGGAAGATGGACTGCTAGGGACAGCAACAGGGGGTACCAGGGCTGTCTGGCCCAATCTGGAGCAATCAGAATTACCTTTCATGGTTGACACCTTATTTTTACCAAAACTTTGAACAGGAGAGGGAAGGGAGGAAAAAGGCATACAGAAACTTCCCCTCCCAATTGAGGATCAGTGCATCCAGAGGGAGTGAGCCCAGGACTGGAGGTCTGCAACAATAGAGAGGGAGTTGGTGATTGTCTGGGGCTGCAAAGAAATCTATCTCTGGAGTGCCCCACCTTGAAAAAAATCACTTTCAAAACCTGAGGGTCCAGGGACCATTCGTGATGGCCCTGAGAAATCCTGCTCAGTGCATCTGCTAGCACATTGTCCTGGCCTGGAAGGTGAACTGCTACAAGAGAGGTTTGCAGGGAATAAGCCAGGGACCACAACTTCATGGCTTCTGTGCACAAGGCCGTGGACCGAGTGCCTCTCTGCTTGCTGATGTACCACATGGTGGTGGTGTTGTCTGTTCTGACTTGAACCACCTTGTTCTGAACTGATTGTGAGAACGCTTTTAGAGCCAGAAAAACTGCCCTGAGCTCTAGAAGATTGATGTGGAGAAGGGATTCTTGGGGGGACCACAGGCCCTGGGCAGTACGGACCCCAGGTGAGCTCCCCAGCCCAGGAGAGAAGCATCTGTGGTAAGGACCACTGAACAAGACTGAGCAACAAAAGGAACACCTTGCCTTAAATTGTCCTGATCCTGCCACCACTAGAGGGCTTGGATCAAGGTCGGAGTCGCTGGAATCAGTTTGGTAAGGGAGTCCTTTCTCTGAGACCAGAAAGCTCTCAGGTGGAACTGAATATCCCTCATCTGGAATCTTGCCCCTTGGACCACTGCTGCTGAAGCTGCCATGTGGCCCAAGAGCTGGAGGAAATGCCTTGCTGGTCGAGATACCTAAAAGCTGAAGGAAGAAGCTAGTTCTATAAGAACCCTTGCCCTTTCTAGAGGAAGAAAGGCTTTTGCTCTGAGTGTCCAGTTCTGCCCCTATAAAGGTAAGAAGCTGGACTGGTTCAAGAACTGACTTGGGAAGGCTGAGAAGAAATCCTAGAGAAGTGAGCACTTGCTGGGTCACTTGCAGGTGAGACTTGACTTGGTCTGGAGACTGACCCACTATTAGCCAATTGTCCAGATATGGAAAAATCGAAATATTTTGCCTTCTTAGAAAGGCAACTACTACTGCCAGGCACTTTGTGAAAACCCTTGGGGATGAGGTTAGGCCAAAGGGCATTTTATCATCTTGAACTTTGGTTTTAAAAGATGTTTGTTTAGATATCTTAGGTCTAGGATGGGTCGCCACTCCCCTGTCTTTTTGGAGGTCAGGAAGTACCTGGAGTACAGTCCTTTGCCCCAGTGTAGGGTAGGTACTCTCTCTATAGATCTTAAATCTAGAAGAGAAGAAACCTCTGCCTCTAGGGCAAGGGTTTCCGAGAGATTTGCAGGTGGAAAAGATCTGGCTCTCATCTTTGGAAATTATTTGAAGCTGAGAACCAGTCCCTGGCTTACTACTTCCAGGACCCACTAGTCTGATGTAAGAGACATTCAGTCCTGGACAACGTAAGCCAGCCTGCCCCCTACTGGTATAGCAGAATCGACCCGGATAGACCCATCAGGGTGTCTGCTTGACAGGGGCTTTAGGCTGAGGGGAAGATGCAGGCCTGCTCATCCCCCTTCTGCCTCTCCCTCTAAAGAACCCCTCTGCGAAAAGGAAGAAGAGGAGGTCTGAGCTTGGTAAAAAGGCCTTCGGAAAGGCCTGCCCCTGCAGTGCTGCCTTTGAGGAGTTGCTTACCTTTCTTTGGCCTGAGCACTCCTGTAAGTAGTCCTGTACTCGTCCATCTTCTTCATGTAATTCTCTGTCTGCTCCCCAAACAGAGAATTACCAATTACAGGAAAATCCATGGCCTTAGCCTGGGTATCCTGTGAGAGGCTAGTACATCTGAGCCAAGCCATCCTCCGAAGAGCCAAAGATGTAGCCATGACTCTTGATGATACGTCACTGGAGTCTACAGCAGCATGAAACTGCACTTTGGATGCCTCAATCCCATCTGCAGCCACCTGCTCCAGCTCCTTGGCAAACTGGTCGGGAGCCCGTTTAACCAGTGGCAGTACAGTGTCCTACCTGGACTTCTGGTACCTGGCTGTATAGGCCATATAGTTAGCCTGCCTGAGTCCCAAAGATGCTGCCATGTATTGTTTCTTTGCTATGGCATCAATCTTACTGGAGGCCTTGTCTGGGGGTCTGATGCCAAGGGAATGTTTGCCTTATCACAGGCAGCAGCCTGCACAACCCCAACATGGCTGCACTGCTGAAAAAGGAACTCCGTGTCTGAGCCTGAGAGAGTGTACCTCTTGTCCATTCGTCTGTCCACAGGAGGTACAGAATTAGGAGACTTAAGAATTTTTTGTATCTGTTTCCCAAAGGATTTGTGGTGGGGAACAGACAGTCTCCTGGACTCCGGGATGTCCATCATCTCAACATAATCAGGCTCTTCCTGATCCTCTATTGCTTCCTCCACAGGAAGCTGGAGGGTATCAGCCACCTTTCTGTAGAACATATAGTGTGAAGGGGACTCGGAAAGCCTAGGAGGAGAAACACCTGAAGGTCTGTCTGGGGAGATGTCCAGGTCAATAGGCACATCCAGACTTTCACCATAATCATCCTCATACTCTCCCTCCTCCTCCTCCTCCGGTTCATAAAATTATTCCAAAGTATAATCTGGAACCGGGGGAACCGAACCAACCGAGCCCCTGTCAGATGGTGCCGGTTCGGTCGGAACCGAACTAAGTGATTGCACAATCCTAATCGCCTTGGCTATCTCATCGGCGGTCGGAGTATGAAATTCTGGGTCCGAACAGGTCGATTTGTCTTTTCTTTTCCCTTTTGTCGGAACAGACTCCTCAGAATCGGCTCTCCTTTTACCCGAAGAAGTATTGCCCTGGTTAGAGGGCACTCCTTCTGGTTCGGTCGGAACCGAACCGGGCTGGCCATCCGGGTCAGTGGACTTCTCGGCCTCCCTTTCCCTCAGTCTACCTAATCTCTTTTCCAGGGTAGATTTGGGAAAATTCTTGCAAATTTGGCAGTCTGAATCGAGGTGGTCAAACCCCAGACAATGAACACAGGTGGTCTGGGGATCAGCCTCAGCAAAGACCTCCCCACACACACCAGAGTGTTGAAACCCAGTGAACCCCGTCTTTTCTTGGGTTTCTCAGACATGGCCAACTTAACCAAAAACTTACCCTTTTTTCGGCAATCCGCCAGGCAAGACTCCCCTATCGGTTCCTGACCATGTCACGGGTCTTGGAAAAAAACGTAATTAAATCCGTTATTTTTAGAACTGATACGGACCGGTAACCACACTCTAAAGTAAGCACAAGTTTTTTACCTCAATTTGATCGGTTCAGCCGAACCGATCCACAGTTTACAAGTTCCACACAGAAAACACAACAAAAACCTATCTAGTACTCACAGTATCACAGACAGAGACTTGAACCAACTATGCGGAAACAACAATTCGGTAGAAACCGACCAAAAACCGACACGTCAACAGATTTTTGAACTGAGCAGCAGAAGAAATCTCCGGAGCGACTGTTCAGTGAGGCGGAGTAAAGAATCTGATGGTTGCAGTTCAAACAATAGCAGACAGGGGCTTCAACCGAGCTCGAGATGAACATTCTATGCAAGGCATAGAAAAGTTAACCCTTTGTTCTCCGGGGCAGTTGAAAGGCAGGACCTAACTTCTTATGTCAGAATACAGCAAGACTTCATGATGTTTGGAGAGTAGGAGTCGGACGGGTTGGCGTGAAGGCCACGACCGGCTGATGTTGGTCCAACTCTGACGCTAGCAGAACCTTAGTCCTGTTCCATCAGGACTGAAAAAGGGCTTCAAAATCCACCTGCAGTTGAGGAGGAGGAAGCTGGAAGGCCGGTGGGTAACCTGGCATAGGGTAGCCTGGCGAAGGACCCAGTGGAGGCCCCAGGCTGTGAAGGAGTCGGCTGTGGTCCTGCGGGGGGAGGCAGCGACAGACCCATGGTCAACGGGCACATCCGGGTTCTGAGGCTGGGGAGACAACCATATGGAGGCGGATTAACTGGAATATCCCCAGGGGGATCCGGTGTGGGGTTGACCGGCACTGGCCTATCAAGCAGGCCAGCAGGCAGCAGCTCCTCAGGCTCCGGATGGGAAGGGGAGATAGGACCCACCGGAGGTGGTGGCTAGGGATGTAAGTTGGTCATGGATGAGATTTTAATGACTCATTGTTTGTTCATGAAATCATTAGTAAACAGTAGCAAATGTTGTGGCACTGTCATCATCACTACATTCTGATGACACTAGTGAAAGTCACGGAAGTCCTGAATAAAGATCAAACGTCATGGAATCAATGACGTGTATGACTGCCATGACAAACTTACATCCCTAGTGATGGCATGTTCCAAGAGGGGGATTCCTCCTGGGACGGCTGCAGCCGAAGTGGCAGCAGGCGCTGGTCTGGAGGACTGATGCCAGACTCCAAGGTGGAGTCAGACATGAGCGTCAAGGCTGTGCAGTCGTCAGTAGAATCAGCGTCCGACTTACCAGCTGAACCACTCAGTTTAGACCCGGAAGATTTGAAGGGTCTAAGAGTGGTGGAAGCCTCCAAATCCCCAGAGGTCCCCGCTTGAACTGTAACCAGCGCAGGCAGGGGACCAAAGGCTGTCCGGAAGAGGAGGGAGCACGCTTGGTTGGAGGAGCAGTATCCTTGCTGGAGGAAGACTGCTCATCAGCCTCGGTCCCCAGGAGCCGCGGCCTGGAAGGAGACAGATCCCGATCCTGGTGTTTCTCATTGTCCTTCCTCTGCTTGTGGAAACCAGAAGATCCTCCAGGAGATGAGGAAGAGCTCCTCACCTGCTGCAGCTCCTTCTCCATGGAAGCCAGATTTTGCTTTAGAAGATGGGCTTCCAATGCTTGCAGATGGCATTTCCATGTGGCCTGGTTGAACTTCTGGCAGGCCTCGCAGTCCTTGGTGTCATGGTCAGATCCCAAGCACAGGAAACAGGTATGGCCGTCCCTCACCGGTATCTGCTTGCCGCAGGCCCACTTGTTCTTATGCAATTCGGAAGGAGCTGGAGAAGACATGCAATCCAACAACAAAATACAAAGTGTTTTGAAGAAAAAGAAAAAAATTCGAAAGTGTATACTTACCGAAAATGGTGGTTGACTGTAGCAATGTTCCGCGAGGTCCGACATGCGTAGGTTGACGACAAGAAAGAACTGGGGGGACCGTCCACTATATAACACTGGGCCGACGTCGGGTGTCCTCGCTAGATACCGTTAGTTACGTTGCGGGTCCTTAGCACCTGGTGGCTCAGTCCAATGTTTATTGCTCACTGCAAGAGCCCTCTCAAAGAAAGATCTTGCTGTAACAGTAGATCTTCGAGAGGAGCTCTTGCAGCAGGCAATAACCAATAGGACTGAGCTGCCAGGTGCTAGGACCACACGAAAAATTTCTAGCTAGCAGTATATAGCGGGGGATCACCCCTGATGTCGGCATGTTGATGTCAGCCAATGGTATAGAAGGAGTGGTCCCCCAGCCCATCCCCAGTTCTCTCGCCAGAGACCCCAGTATGTGTAGAAACTGGAGAACGAGGAGGTTCCTCATAAACAAGGAAAGCAGAATAACTGCAATGGAGAAACAGCAGTCGGGGGAAGAGAGTGCCTGCTGCAAGAGCTCCTCTAGATCTACTGTTAAGGTAAGTTCTTACGTAACTGTACTATCTTACTTTGAGGGGGCTCTTGCAGCAGGCAATAACCAATAAGACTGAATCCCAAGCAGTAGAGGAGCAGACTCAGTCAGCTGGGAGGAGGACAGTAGAAGTCATAGGGGCATTAGGACGGGAGGCCCTGGAGGACTGCAAGGCCGAAACTGGCTCTGAGCGTAGAGGGAATGTCCAAACTGTAATGTTTGACAAAAGTGTGAACAGAACTCCAAGTGGCGGCTGCGCAGATGTCTGCAGCAGACACATTTCTAAAGGAGACAGTGGAGTCAGGTATGACTCTGGTAAATGATGCTTATTGTACCTGCAGTAGCCCTCTATCAGCAAAATAGGCCCTTTCAAATCCTTGCTTAAAACTCACCTGTCTAGCCGAATACAATGCTCCTGCCACCACTGACCACTGCCTCCCTAAGCACATCCTGCGTACCCCAACTATGCTCTTTTTTTATGACCCAACAAGCTACTTATCCACCCTTTCGTTCTTTTCCCCCACACCTTTTTTCTCCATCCCCCTCTCTTACACTATCTAGCACTCTTATCTCCCCTCTCCCCATTTGGCCCCCACCTTAGCCTACCCCCCATCTCCATAGACAAGGTTTCTCGAGCCCGAGGAACGCTACCTCTCACCTCCATGCTCTCCTACTGACCACTTATCCTGGTCTACTCACCACCTACCTCTCCCACTACTCCTCTACACCAGCTCTGCTTAGCAGCTGCTAAACCTGTCAATCCTCTGTTACCCCATCTGCAACTGTTATCTAGGATCTGTTATGTCGGTGGCTTCTAGCACCTGTATATGCCTCTGATTCTTTTGTGACTAATTTGCCTTTTTTTTTTTTATGTCATGTGTCTTGACATGGAACCTTTGTAAACGAGCTGGTAGCTCAAAGGTTGTAATCCGAGAACTTAGTAAATAAATTTAAAAAATTAGCTAACCACTGAGATAAACACTGCTTGGAAATGGGAGCCCATTCTTTCCTGGTGGCAAACAACACAAACTGGTCAGATTTTCTAAAAGAGTGGGTGCAGTCTAGATAAAAACGAAGCACCCAATGAACATCTAGCGTATGAAGTAAAGCCTTCCTCTGATTCGAACACTCAGGAAAATAAACAGGCAGGTGGATGGACTGATTCAAAGTAAACTCAGACACTACCTTAGGCAAAAACGTAGGACTGGTCCACAAAGATACTCCGTCTTTGTGGAAAACCAAGTAAGGCTCTTTACTCTGAGATGAGGCAATGGTAACTAAAAACAACACTTTCCATGACAGAAAGCGTAGCTCGCAGCTTGTGGCATGTTCAAAGGAAGGAAGAGTGAGCTTCTCGAAAACAAACAACAAATCCCATGGCGGGACTGGGTCTCAAATGGGAGGTTTCAAATGAATCTCCCACAAGAAGGTGCAGGACAGATCTAGTTGGGCAATATTTTTGTCATCAATGGGTGCATCATACGAAGAGATGGTGGAAAGGTGCTCTTTAATAGAGGAACAGCCCAGACCAGAGTCTGAAAGGTAAAGGAGGTACTCCAGGATGAGATTTACTGGGCAGGTGAAGGGAACCAAATGCCAGGCAGTAGCCCAGATGGAAAACCACTGCCACTTCATGGCATATGTGGCTCTGGTGGATGGATTCCTGGCAGCCACCAAGACATCCACCACCCTAGAGGACACCCCAAATAGTGTGATGGCTAAGTCTGAAGAAGCCACGCATGAAGATGTAGAGACTTGAGGTCCAGGTGAAATCAGAGCGCCCTGGTTCTGTGAGAGCAGATCGGAGCAAAGGGGCAGAGGAAGAGGGGTTCCACTGCCAGCTGTTGCAGCAAATGGAACCATATCTGTCGCAGCCAGTAAGGAGCTATCAGAATCATAGAATGATGTCCACCCCCTCTGAGTGCAGCTTGAGAAGGGCTCTCTGCAGAAGCGGGAAGGGAGGAAAGGCATACACAAACCTCCCTTTCCAAGAGAGGGACAATGCGTCTCACCAGAAAACACCACGCCCTGGATCTAGCGAGCAGAAATTGGGCAGTTTTGCGTTGAATGGGGATGCAAAGAGGTCTAACTTGGGATGACCCAACCTGTCGAACAGATCCTTGACTATGGAGAATAGGAACTCCCATTCGTGTATTTTCGACCTGGACCAGGACGTCTGGAACATGAACTGCCGTTAGAACCAAGTTGTGTTCTATAGCACAATGCCAGACTCTCATGGCCTCCCTGCATAGGGGGTACGAAGGAGTCCCCCTTTGCTTGTTGATATAACAGACAACCCACATGTCTTTCTGAATCAACAGAGGACCCGGAAGGAGATGAGTCTGAAAGGCCTGGAAAGCAAGGAGGATTGCACACATCTCGAGCACGTTGATATGGAGATGCTGCTCCTGCTGAGACCAGGTCCTCTAGGTCTGACGGTCTTCCAAGTGGGTGTCCCCGCCCACACAGGACACGTCTGTCGTGAGAACCTGAGTGGGAGATTTCGCTCAGAAAGGACCCCTCTGAAGAGATTGGAGGGGTTCATCCACCAAGACAGCATTTGCCGGACAGGGTTGGAATCTAGGACTCCCTGTTCCAAATCGTCTGTGCATTGGTCCCACTGAACCCATAGGGACCACTGAGGCACTCTCATGTACAGGTGGGCAAGCGGAACAGTGACAGTGGTTGCCACCATGTGACCCAAGAGCCTGAGAAATGACATGGTTGGGACTTGTCGCGATAAGTACAACCAAGCAGGCCTGTGCCCTCAGGCATTCTGCTCTGTCCAGAGGCAGGAAGGCCTTACCCTGAGCTGAATCTAAAATTGCACCAATGAACTGCAGTCTGACTTGGCAAGGACTAGGACTTGGAAGGTTCAGGGCGATTCCCAGCTTCCAAAACAATTCTAAGGTGATCTCCATGGTCCACAGCAGCTGACGTATTGTTAAGGTAGGGAACGACGTAAAGACCCTGCCTCCTGACGGCCACTATCGCAAGGCACTTGGTGAAGACTCCAGGTGCCGAGGAGAGGCCAAAGGGAAGTGCCCTGAACTGGTAATGGTTCCCCTGGAAGCAAAAGCGTAGGAACCTCCTGTGAGACAGAGAACATTTGCACGTGGAGGTAGGCATCCTGGATATCCAGGGAGCAGAGCCAATCTCCTTGATGGAGGGGTAAAAGATCCTGAAGGGTAACCATCCTGATGCATTGTATTCTATAAATAGATTCAGGTGGCTGAGGTCAAAGACTGGTCTCAGATCGCCGGTCTACTTTGCGACCAGGAAGACATGGGAATACAGCCCCTTTCCCTTTTATTTTGCGGGAACAGGTTCTATGGCTCTTTTGCTCAGTAGTGCCTGGATTTCCTCCTGGATAAGGGCAATGTGATCTGGAAGATAGTGGGAGTGCAAGGGAGAGTTGTCTGGGGGGAGGGGCATCTCTTGAAACTCAAGAGTGTGCCCCCTTTCTATCAGTTGAAGCACCCACTGGTCGGAGGTGATTCTGTGCCAACTGTCCAGGTAAAGGGAGAATCGACCCTCCACTACCTCCCCCAAAGCTTCTGCCAGGGGAGGGAGAGTCAGGCAAGGAGTCATGCAGAAACACCTGGGATGGGCAGGGCGGTAGGGGAGGCTCTAGGGGCTGAGGCTTCTGCCACCTGGGAGGGGGTACGTGATTCCCAACGTCGGACCCAGACTTCAGAAGCTGGGTCGATTGGGACTTAGTGGCATCATCTGGCAGGGTCTGTACCAATTCCAGAGCCTTATCTCACAGGGCATTCTGATACTGTTCCATGTGGGCCAGGAAATTCAGGGACCAGACAGCCAAAGTGACTGAGGTGTAGACCTTCTTGCCCCAGAAATCTACCTGACAAGACTCCTTGTCTGGAGGATGCATGTTAAGGTGTCTAGGTCTCTTAGTATGGTCATGAGCAGCGTTCATGACCACTGAGTCAGCCACAGGGTGCTCCCCATAAAAGCATTTGTCCCTAGGGGCATGGTAAAGCCTGTCCGCCTTCTTAGGCAGGACCGGGGTGGAAGACGGGTGGTTCCAGGTGGTCTTGTTGACATCCTCAAAGGAGTCACTAAGGGGAGGTATGA
This sequence comes from Neoceratodus forsteri, assembly GCA_016271365.2. Classification (NCBI taxonomy): domain Eukaryota; kingdom Metazoa; phylum Chordata; order Ceratodontiformes; family Ceratodontidae; genus Neoceratodus; species Neoceratodus forsteri. Next base: position 1,008,208,406 of record CM028129.1, on the reverse strand, counting down.
CCGTGGGCAAAGCATCCTTCTTACAGAGGAAGGTCAGGTGTTGGCGTTCTGGGCCTAGTTCCTCAGAGTCCCAGCCCATGAGAGACTGAATGTGCCCCATGATGTCTAAGAAAGTTGGATCGTCAGGAGGGGATCTGGGGGTATCCCTGGGCTGGCTCCTCCAGCTCTGAAGGTAAACTGGAGTCCCCAGAGGAAAAGGAGGAGGAATCCCCCACTGATGGAGATTCTGGGACCATCGTTGGATGGTGATCCTTCTTACGCTGGTCCTCCTTGTCACCGGGAGATCGGGGAGTGGGAAGACGAACCCAGATCGGTGAGGGCAAAGGTTCCCTTGGAGTGGGGTAGGAGGCCTTCTCTGGTGTTACTTGCTCTGTATGAACTCCCACTAGGCCGTAAACAGGGCGGTGTAGTCCATGGGCGGTGGGAAGGGAGGCGGTGCCAGTTGGGAAGGGGTAGGATTCCCCTGCGTCAGTCCCTGAGGCTTTTCAGGATCCGGTGTCAGTCTCTGGGGAACCAAAAGGCCGTATGATGGCTCCTGAGGCGAGGGGCTAGCCAGTGTCTGTCTTGAAAGACATGGGGTTGGTGTGGCAGGTGTCAGTTGCAGCTGTCCCAGAAGAGTAACTGGTGCCAGCAGGGGTTTGACTGAAGACTGCGAATGCGTCGGGGCTGGTGCCAGTGTGGCCAGCGTCTGCTGAGGAGAAGGGGGCTTGGTGCCAGTCAGATGGCACAGCCCGTGCAGGGGTAGCCTGTGTAAGGGAGGAAGTCCCCTTTGGAGACGGTAGTGTCTCCCTAAGAGAGGCGAGTGCATACTCCAGGTGTCGCGTGGAGTCGTTGATCCCTGAATGCAGGACCGGTGCAGGCAACACCAGGACTGGAGGGGCAGAGACCCTCCATCTGAAGAACTGGTCGAGCCTCCTGGGAACCTGCTGGGAAAAGGGGCCAGAGCTTCAGGGGCTTTGGGGCTGGGGACAACATCTGAAGCCCAGATAAGCCTTTGCCCAAGACGGTGAGAATGGCGGGAGGCGAAGACACGGGCAGTCCGGAGGGTATGAGGGCTGCCAGTGAAGGACGGACTGATCCTTCACGGGAGGAAGATCCAGAAGCGGCCACCAACTTGTGCGGTGACTTGGAGAGGGAAGCCGACCTAGGCCGATCTCTATCCTTGTCCCGGTGCTTGTGCCTCCAGCACAACAACTTCTATTTGTTGGGAGAAGTGGAAGCCCCAGAGACCGGGGAGGACAAAGAGCTTTGCTCTGAAGCTCCTTCTCCATCGTCGCTAACTTCTGCTGCAGAAGGAAGTCTGAAGAGTCTTAGATCAGGGTCTTCATGTGGCTTGGTTAAACTCCTGGCAGTGCTGACAGGCCTCAGTGTCATGGTTAGGGCCTAGGCAGAGCAGGCACTAGGAGTGGCCGTCCTTAGCGGTAATCTGCTTGCCACAGGCACCTTCGCTTGTCGGTCAGAAGACATTACTGGAGAAGAAGACATACAGGAATGGAATACAATTAAAGAGAACTGTAAATTATGAAAATAAATCGCAAAGAAAATGATGGTTCACTAGAAGTAGGAGTTTGTGGAGGTCCGAACTGCGCAGGTCAACAGCGGGAAAAGAACTGGGGATAGGCTGGTCGACCACCCCTTTTATACCATTGGCTGACGTCAGCACATCGACATGGGGCGCGCCCCCCAATATACTGCTAGCTAGAAGTTTTCTGCGTGGTCCTAGCACCTGGTGGCTCCATCCTGTTGGTTACTGCCTGCTGCAACAGCCCCCTCGAAATAAGACCCTGAGGTACTTCCTGTGGGGGAGGCAGACCCTGATGTACCGGTAGGTGTCCTGCATGTCTACAGAGCAGATCCTGTCTCCCTTCTAGAGCAAAGGCAAGAGGCCTGAGACTGTGACCATCCTGAACTTTTTGTACTGGATGAAGTTGTTCAGGTTTCGAAAATCCAGGATGGGCTGCAAGTCCCCTGTGGACTTAGGGATGAGAAAGAAGTGGCAGTATAACCTGGTGTTCCACTGATCCTTGGGAACAGGTTCTATGGCTCTTACGCAGCAGTGCAAGGATCTCCTCCAGCAGCACGGGTACATGGCCTGAAGGACAAGTAGAGGGCCTTGAAGGGAGACCTGGCGGCAGCATCTCCAAAAATTCCAGAGCGTGTCCTTGTTCTAGGAGTTGCAGCACCCAGGCGTCAGATGTTATCTTACACCAGCCAGCCAGATGGAAGGAGAAACGACCCCCTACCAATACATCCTGGGGGACCAGAAGGATGGGGTCGAGCAAGGAGTCGGGCTGAGGCGGAGCCACCAGCCGGGGCCACCCCTCCACCTTTTCCCTATGGTGGAGGAGGTGGTAGGCAGGGACGGTCCAGCTTTACACTTGCTGGGCTGTCTGATGCCAGACCTGGGTGGATGGGCAGTATACCAAATGAGCACCTCTGCCAACTCTTCTGGTGGGTGTGGTAGAGGGAGTGAACTGACTTCAAAGTTCTCCCCGAGGCTTGCAGGTCTTTAAGGATATCTTACACGTCTGCCCAGAAGAGCTTGTGGCCCCTGATGGGAGCATTCAGGATGGACAGTTGGACATCAGAAGCAAAACCTGACACCCTGAGCAAGGAGTACCTCCTCAGGCAAACTCCTGCTGCACAGGCCCTGGCTGAAGCATCGAGGGCATTACAGGCAAGCCAGTAAGAGATGCTTGCCCATATCTGCTCCTGACTGTAGGGTCTTGAGCATCTCCTATTTTGGGGGGCCCTCTGGGAGGGTCTGGGCTGCAGACCTGGCTGGTTTCCAGAGACCATTCCGGAATTTGAGCATATGGCTTACGCATTAATGATTCTGATAGCCAAAGTGGAAGACGCAAAATCCCTCTTGCCCATAGGTCCAGCTTTCTGGACTCCTTGTCTGGAGGGAGAGAGCTGAGGTGCTAGGGCCTCTTGGACCTATCATGGGCTGCACTTATCACCAAGCAATCCACCTGTGGAGGCCTAGCAAAGAAAAGCTTCACAGAGGGAATCTGATACAGCTTATCCACCTTTCTGGGCATGGGGAAATCAGGGTAGGTCTGTATTTGGCAGCCATAGTGGCATCCTCACAGGCATTTATCACAGGAGGAATGATGAGGGGAGAGGAATCTGGCAGATCCAGGTAGTCAGCCAGGTTCTGCAGAGTAACGTCCAGCTCCAGCATAAAACCCCATAGCGGGCTACAGCTGCAACATTACCGCAATGAGGGGGGGGGGGTCATCGGGGTGAGGGGCCGTGGGGTGCATTTTGAGGAGTACTCCCCTGCCACCTAAACAGTGGAGGTGCTAGAAGGACTCTGACCCCTGGCATCCTCATCTTCCTCATCAGGCAGGAGGAAGTCAGGATGATAATCATCATCATTCCTTGGCTCAGAGATTGGCACCGAAGACAACGATTACCAAGAAGGGGCTGGCTGTGATGATGTGTGGTGCGACAGCGCCTAAGCCAGCCTACAGGGCCCCGCTGGTGATGGGCCCTGAGGTGGGGCAACCCTCTGCATGAAGTCCCAGCCCAAGGAAAACAGCGCATGGACATCAGTCATCACTAGCATCAGCTGAGTGCTCTGTGGCAGTGACGGGGGGGGGGGGACTGAAACCCCAGCATCAGTGGGGAGGGCTGAAGCAATGACATGACAGGGGCAGGCTGAGACACCAACTGAAGGATCTGCATCCCCAATGTCACAGGAGCAGTCAGGGGCATTGGCTGAAGGGGCCTAAAGCCCGATAACTGACCATCGCCGGCCACAAGCGTGTTAGAGCAGCACCCTGACTATAGCCCCTAAGGAGGAAGAGGGGCATTCAGCAGGGGTGGAAGCAGTGGGGATGAGGAGAGCCTTGATGACGATGGATCAGCGCCAGTACAAGGGAAAGCGACAGGCGTACTGCCACAGTCCCCCCTAAATCATCAAAGAAAGGGTCAGAGAGGCAGCAGGAATCATCAGTGGGAGAAGGGAAGGCCCGACTACAACGACGAAATTTGGCCAATTAAAGTGAAGTGCCAAGCAAAGCTGCCAAGGCTGACCCTGTGGCAGAAAGGGTGTGGGCAGCAGTAGGGTCAACACCAGCCTGGCCGACGACCCTATAATGGTTAGCACAGGAAACAGCGACAGAGCGCTACCAGGAGGGTCTATTCTTATCCCGGTGAAGATGCTTACCGGCCAACTTCTTCTGGGCCTTGGTGGCATGAGAGCTCGAGAACGGGGCTAGGGAAGCAGAGGCGCTCCTACCCCGAAGCTTCTTTTCCACAGCAGCAACCTTCTGCTCCATCAGGAAGGATTCCAGGGCTTTCTGGCAACACCACTGGGTAGCTTGATTGAAGCTATGGCAGATCTTACAGGCTTTCACGTCATGATCGGGGCAGACAGAGCTAATGCAGGCCTTGTGGAAGTCTTTCTCAAGGCTCTTTCTGCAACTGCAGTGTCGGAAAAGGTTGTCAGAGTCAGTCGGCATAAACGAGACAGACAGCGAAAGCACTTTAAAAAGTAAAGTGATCAAAGAACTTGGGTAAAGAAAACCAAAAAACAGTACAAGTTTGAAAACTGGCAATTGACTGAAGCGACAGTGCTCCGTGGAGTCCGAAGTGCAATGGCTGACAGTGGAGAAAAGAACTGACGAGGGCATGTTGCCAAATAGGGAGGATGTTGCTGAGATGATGTCACCATGGGTGGCCCCAGATAAACTGCTAGCAAAAATTTTTCCGCGTGGTCCTGATGCCTGTAGTTCCTAAGGTGTGCACTGCTGCAAGAGATATCTCCATGAAGATACATTACAACGGTGAGTAATTTTTTCTTCCAACCCCAGGAATCCCTCACTGTGTTTAACTACAGACTACAAAGCAGTATCTTGGGAGGCTGGATACATAACTTGTTTTGGGAGAAGGTACTGCAAGGCAGTAGTGCCAAAGTTGGCATCCTTTCTAGACTGCATATCAAACAACAGTGTTTTGTGAAGGTGTGTACTGTTTTCCATGTAGCTGCTTTAAAAATTTCTTGCAAGGGGAATATCCCTTGCTGCTACCACAGAGGCAGAAGTGCTATGTGTGGAGTGTGCTCTGAGGTGGCAGCTTGCCTGCCTTGCTGCAACAGAACTGTGTGCAAAGGACTATCCAGTGAGCAACTGTTCTTTGATGCTTGCCTACCCCTGCCCACCTCTCCATATGTTCCAAACAACTGGGAATTAGAGGACCTGTGCAGTCCAGGTAGTAGCCGAGTACTCTCAACATCCAGACTGTTGAGCTTTTGCTCCTCAGAGCAGGATTTTGCTGTAAAGAACACTGGAAGGATAACAGAATGGTACGGGTGAAATTCGGACACCACATTAGGGAGAGATCTGCTGTTTGCCCTTAAGGCTACCAGAGTCCGCTCAAGACCGTGAGCACAAATACACGTGGTCAAAAAACATGTGGTCATAACAGAGATGCGGGGTTTTGGAGCTGGTATACAGTATATAATCTGCGCGGTTTCGGACTGCACAGTTCTGTACTAACTGCACATTGCTATTGACCACATGGTATCTGATGTCACGATCTTAACACAGTGCCTGACTACTTTGTCCCTGTGGAAAATGATGCGATTAGGACCTGTGCAGAGAGCTTGCAGCTCACACACCCTTCTGGCAGAAGTCATGGCCACTAGGAAAACTCTTCCAACAGACATTTTAAATCAGCAGTTGCCATGGTCTCAAAAAGGAGGCGCCATGAGCTTGGCAATGCACATGTTCAGATCCCCTGGTGGAACTGGGTCCCTGACAAGGGGATATAAGCGTAGAAGCCATTTAAAGATTTTTTTGAAAATGGGGTGTGAAGTCACTGTTTTCCCCTTCCCTACTTAAAGCATAGGTTGACAGCTGCCAGATGCACCTTTAGGGTTGAAGGTCTAAGACTTGGGGACTGAAGGTGGACCAGGTAATCCAGGATTGTGGGCAGGTCTGCTTACAATGGAAAAAGCTGCCCAGACCGCACCACAGGGAAAACCTTTTCCACTTTGGAAGCATAGGTTTCCTTTGTTGCCGGTTTCCTGGAAACTTTAAGCACTTCCAAAACCCTTTCAGAAAGCTTAGCTCTTCAAGAACCATGCATTGAGAGACAGAGTTCTGAGATCTGGGGAAGCTATCCTGCCCTGAGACAGTCAGCAGACTGCATCTCAGGGGAAGGCTGATGAGATGTTTGATGGAGAGGGACAGGAGCATTGAGTACCACACCTGCCTGGCCCAATCTGCAAATCTGCAGCTATTAAGACTCATGGTTGCAGGCTGCCCCCTCAGTTTCAACAATAACCTCAGCAAGATTGGGATGGGAGGGAAGGCATATAGAAACCTCCCTGTCAAGTCCAGAGTCAGGGCATCCAATGGGACCAAACCCACGTAAGGGGGCCTGCAACAAAACAGGGGAAGCTGGTGGTTTTCCCATTATGCAAACCGGTCCATCTCTGGTGTACCCCACCTTCTGAACACAGTGGCCAACACCTGCTTTTCAGGGTCCATTCATGAAGTCCCTGACTGATCCTGCTCAGGGAATCTGCCAAGACACTATCTTCCTGGCAGGTGCACTGCAGACAGATGCACCCCTAGGGAACAGGCTAGATTCCAAATCTTCACTGCTTCTGTGCACAGGCTTGAAGATCTTGTCCCTCACTGTTTCTTGAAGTAATACATGTTACGGTACTTTTGTTGACTGTCCTGACCTGGACTGATGGACCTCTGAAGTGGAGGTGAAAGCCTGTAGAGCAAGATACACTGCTCCGAATTCCAGGTTTATATGCTCCTGGGAATCCTTGAAGGCCACACCCCGCTTACCATTAAGTCATCCAGATGGGCACCCCATCCCAGGAGGGAGGCATCTATAGTCAGCCCCACTGTGGGTAACTGCTGGAGGAAGGGCACACCCTCCCTGAGGTTGCCTTCTACCAGTCCAGTGCCCTTAAGAGGGACTCTCACTGGCACCAGCTTTGACAAAGGGTCTTGCCTTTGGGATTAATGGGCCCTTAGGTGGTATCTGTGTCTCTCATCTGGAACCTAGCACCGGTCACCACTGCTGTAAGCAAGGCCATGTGGTCCAAAAGCTGGAAGTTTTTTGCAGGCTTATGTTGGACTAATCTGAAGGACACTGCTAGCTCTACCAGGTTTTGTACTCTCCCCTGAGGAGGAAAGCCCTCCCTTGGAGAGCATCCAATTCTGTGACTATGAAGTCTAGTACCTGCACTGGCTGTCTGGGACTTAAGCATTTATTATAAAGCCCACCTCTCACAACTGTGCTGAGCGAGGAGGAGAGAAGCCTTGGTCTTCTGGTGTGAATTCCCTGTGACTAGCCAGTCATCGAGATAAAGAAAGGCCACCACACCCTGTCCTCTCCGATGTGCTGTCACCACAACTGAGCACTTGGTAACACATTGGGAACTTAAGGCAGTCCCGAAAGGGAGGACTGTGAAGTGGTAGTGACTGCTCCCTACCCTGAACCCTAGGTATTTTTTGTGACAGGAATATGAAAATAGGAGACTTTCAGGTCCAGAGATCCTAGCCAGTCCCCTGGCTTAAGGGATGGGATTACTGATGCCGGTGTTACCATCTTGAACTTTTCCTTTTTTCAGGTGCTTGTTCAGGTATCTCAGATCTAAAATGGGTCACCACTCCCCATCTTTCTTGTGGGTCAGGAAGTACCTTGAGTAAAGACCTTTTTCCCACTGTGAGGGAGGGACCTCTTCTGCTGCACTGGCCTGCAGTAACTTTCTTACCTCCAACGCCAACAGGATTTTCTATGTTGGGGTGGGGAGTGCAAAGTTTTTGTGAACCTGCAGTCTTGAAAATCTTTTCAATTGCAGGGTCAATCTCTCACTCACTCTTCCAGTACCCATTTATTTGTGGTAATGTTTTTCCACTCCTGGAAGTAGTGAGCCAGCTCCCCCTTTCCCCCCGGCAATGGATGGGCGACCTGGGTCCCACCTTGTCATGGGTTCTGCTTAGGCTGGCCCTTGCGTGCTGTGTTTATGTCAGCACGCTTATAGCACTTTCAGCTTCTGCCTCTGAAGAAACCTCTTGGCTTGGAGAAATTACGGGTGAGGAAAATAACCAGTCTCTACCTTCCCTTCCACAAGGCCTGCTGGAAGTGGAGGCCTCTTGTACTGTTTCACTTTTTCATGTATGCCTCTATCTTGTCACCAAACAAGGAATTTAATTTCCCTCATAAGGAAAGTCCACTGCTTTCGTCTAAGTGTCCTGGAAGAGGTTGGTGGTTCTGAGACAAGCAACCCTTCTCAGGGTACTGCATGAGCCACAACTCTTAAGACTGTGTCACTCACATTCACTGCCATGTCAAACTGGTACTTGGTAGCATCTATTGCAGTTTTAGTATCTGCTAGATACTGTGCCAAGTCGCCAGCTGCTTTCTCACCCACAGCCAGAATGGAACTCCAGTGAGCTTTCTGGTACTCAGGAGTGTATGCCATGTAAGCAGTCTGCCTCAAAAGTAGGGAAGCTGAAGTATAAGCTTTCTTCCCATGCTATCCCAATTCCTGGGAACCTTCTCAGGAGGCTGAGAAGAGTGGGATACTTTAGCCTTATGATAGGCTGCCTCCTGGACAACTCCCTCCTGGTGAAGGTGATAATATAGGTACTTAGCATCCTGCTTGTCCACCTGGTATTTCTTCTGCACCTTTTTATCAATACCAGGGGTAGAGGTGGGGGTTCCAGAAGCTTACAGGTTACCTTCTTGAGAGATTTATGAATGGGTAGAAACAACCTCTTGGTAGGAGTTAAACCAATCGTATCCAAGAATTCCACTTCATCCTCAGCTGTCTTCTGGGTAGTTGAGGTAGAGTGTGTTGACCATTTGCCTCACAAAGAAGGAATTTCTTCATACTTACTGTAATTTCCTTTTCTGTTGGCTCCTACATAATCAATGGGTAGTCATTACAACTGGGTACTGTGCACCCCTACTACGAGAAATGGCAGAACCCAAGGCTTGTAACAAAATAGGTTGGCCACATGAGGATTCCGGACAGCAGCAACTCTCCAGTCACTACTGTCCATGTAGTGCCTCTAAATATGGAAATAAATATACCAGTCAACTTGACATAAAAAACCCCCACAAATTAGCGGTCTACACAGACAGAACTTTAACCAGAATAAAATATAGTAAACGGTGGTCTACTCCGTCAGATAACGAAAAGTGAGTGATCGAGGCTCATCTTCCAAAATGTCTACGTCTTGGATGGTCCTGCAGAACTGCATCAACTAACACAGACTTACTAAATGTGAAAGAACTGCATGCAGTGTAAGCACTCACCTGCAACAAAGGACGTACCACTGGTTACCCTCAAAGTCAAACCTGTTAAATTTGCGTACTAGCAACCAACATTCTAATGTGGAACTGCTGTTTTGTTTTTGCACATCTATATAAACACAAGCATAGGTAAACTGTAGAGGGATTTCCAGACAGGCTTATAATCAGAGTTTGTAACAGAACACAGTGCACGAAGGCAGCAGCAAAGGCAAACAGGATGCTAGGGTGCATAGCAAGGGGGATTACTTCTAGGAGTGGGAAGGTCATCTTGCCCCTGTACAGGTCCCTGATGAGACCACACCTAGAGTACTGCATGCAGTTCTGGCACCCCTACTTGAAAAGGGACATCAAACTACTGGAGGGGGTGGAGCGCAGAGCAACAAAAATGATCCTGGGGCTGGAGGACAGGCCATATGAGGAGAGACCGAGAGCTCAATATGTATACCCTGGAGGAAAGAAGGGTGGGGGGAGATATGACTGAGACATACAGGTTACTCACCTGTAACAGGAGTTCTAGGAATGGTATATGTTGTTCATCCACACTCATTGGCAGGTATCCTTGCCGCTTTAAATCTTGCCGGAAGGTCTTCAAGCTTGCTCCTCCCACCCACCCGGGTGGTATAACTCTCGGCTCCGCCCCATGACGCCAGATCTGGCCCGCTGGAAGCTCAGGTTGTGCGTCGAAGCCGGGGAGGTCGGGTGGGTCGTGTGGATGAACAACATATACCATTCCTAGAACTCCTGTTACAGGTGAGTAACCTGTATTTCTAGGGACATGGATATGTTGTTCATCCACACTCATTGGCAGACTCTAGCAGTTCTCCGGGAGGAGGAGGCAAGACGACACCCAATACTTACTTGGGAAAGAGAGACTGGAGAACCGAGGCCCCAAAACCAGCATCCCGGCGTGACTCAAGGTCGATGTGGTAATGGGTAATGAAGGTGTTTGCTGACTTCCAGGTAGCAGCCCTGCAGATTTCCTGGATAGGGACGTCCCTGGAAGCAGCCACCGTTGCAGCAGTATGGCGGGTAGAATGAGCTCTTATCCCTCTGGGAGGCTCCATGCCCGCCAACTTATAGCAGAGATCTATGCAGGAGGTTACCCACCTGCTTATCGTCCGCTTGGCTGCAGGTCTGCCAGATGCGGCTTCAGCGTAGGTGACAAACAGCTGGCGAACCTCTCCCCGGACTTCAGCCGTGCGCTCCTTATAATAAGCGAGCGCCCTTCTAGGGTCCAGAGTATGGAGCCTATATTCGGCCTCCGAGGTGTGACTGGGGTAGAACACCGGCAGAGTCAACACCTGGTTAAGGTGAAACTCCGACACCACCTTCGGAAGGAATTTCGGGTGTGGGCGCAGGACAACCTTGTCCCTGTGGAAGACCAGGTAAGGAGACCTCGATGGAAAGCGCCTGGAGCTCTCCCATCCTTCTGGCTGACGGATAGCCACCAAGAAGGCGGTCTTCCACGACAGGTGAGAGAGAGCACACCTGTGCATAGGTTCGAATGGCTTGCCCATGAGCTTTGCCAGTACCAGCAGTAGATCCCGCGGAGGTGGGGGTTCCCGCACTGGAGGGGAAATGTGATCAAGGCGTTTGAAAAAGCGCCAGACCACCTTCTCCTGCGCCACCGACTGCTTCCCGGCCCGCGCCCGGTAAGCAGAGATGGCTGCCAGGTGCACCCTTAGGGTCGTCGACCTAAGCCCTTGACTAGAAAGGGACCATAAATAGTCCAAGATGCTTGCCAAGGAACAGGAGGAAGGGTCCAAGCTCTTGTTCTGACACCAAATGGAAAACCTTTCCATTTGAAGGCATAGCATTTTCTGGTCGACTCTTCACGGGACGCCTCAACTACATTGAGGACCTCGTCTGGAAAGACCCAAGGCCTGGAACTCTAGCCACTCAGGAACCAGGCCGGTCAGGTGCAGGGACTGAAGGTCTGGATGGAACACCTTCCCTGATTGACTGAGAGCAGGTCCGGGCGAGCTGGAAGCTGCCGCGGAGTCCTGGAGCTGAGACTGAGGAGATCTGGGTACCAGAACTGGCGAGGCCAGTCTGGGGCTATCAGAATCACCTGCGCCTTGTCCCTCCTCGCCTTGAGAAGCACCTTGTGGATCAAGGGAAATGGGGGAAAGGCGTAAAAGAGGCCCGGGGTCCACTGCCTCGAGAAGGCATCCCCCTGCAGCGAGCCCTGCTGAGGCGGGCATGGAACAGACTCAGCCCGATGCTCTCCTGAGGCAAACAGGTCCACCTGAGGTGTGCCCCAATGGGAGAACAGATGCTGTACTACTCCGGCAGGAGAGACCACTGTGGGATGCAGCCCCTATCCGGCTCAGGGCATCGGCCAGGGTGTTGGAGGCTCCTGCCACGTGAATGGCTAGGAGATCCGCCTCCAGGCTGCGACGAGTGACCAAATGCGGAGCTTCCTTCCATAGAAGCATGGAGCGCTGGCCCGCCCTGGCGGTTTAGATAGTACATGGTCGTGGTATTGTCCGTCTGGGACTCGGACCACTTGACCCCGGAGGAACGGAGCAGCGCGGTGGAGAGCTAGGCGGACCGCGAGCTCCAGCAGGTTGATGTGGCATCGGACTTCGCTGGGACCAGAGGCCATGAGCCCGTGTTCCCCAGATGGGCACCCAACCCAGAGAGGCATCGGTCGATAGAGAGACCGTCGGCTCGGGGCGGACGAACGGGATGCCCTCCTGCAAATGATCTGGAACGGTCCACCACTGGAGAGCGTTCCACATCCCCTGTGTCACCGACACAAGCTGGTCCAAAGGATCGCAGCGTTGTGACCACTGGCTGGCCAGTCCCCACTGAAGGGGACGCATGTTCCAGCGGGCCCAACGGACCACGCTGGTGCAGGCCGCCATGAGACCCAGGAGGCGCAGGAAGTCCCGGGCAGGGCGCAATTGCCCAACCAGAAATGATCGGGCAAAGGAGGAAAGAACCTCGGCCCTGTCCGCCGGGAGCCGCGCTCTGGCTCGAAGAGAGTCGAGCTGCGCCCCGATGAATAGAATCACCTGCTTCGGCTCGAGTTCCGACTTTGCCTCGTTGATAAGGAGGCCCAGTTGAGAGCAGACCTGGAGGGCCAGATCTCTGGACCACTCCGCCTCCTTCCTGGAGGGAGCTGCTATCAGCCAGTCGTCCAGGTAAGGGTACACCCGGACCCCTCGGCGCCGCAGGAATGCTGTCACCACTGCCATGCATTTGGTGAAGACCCTGGGAGCTGGAGACAAGCCAAGGGCATGGCTTGAACTCAAGAGGGATCCTTCCGCCGAAGCGAAGAATCTCTGTGAGACGGACGGATAGGGACGTGAAAAACGCGGCCCTGCAAGTCCAGAGAGCAGAACCACACGCCGCGTTCCAAGGATGGTATTATCTGAGCCAGAGTGACCATCCTGAAGGTTCGAGACCTTAGGAACTTGTTTAGGTCGTGTAGGTCGAGAATGGGGCGCCAGCCCCCCGTCCGTTTCGGAACCAGGAAGTACCTGGACACAAACCCTGGGTCTGAAGGAGGGTCCACCACCTCTCTTATCACCTCCTTCTGGAGGAGGAGAGCGATGTCGGCTCGACAAGCCGCCAGTGAGGCTGGGGATCCCGAGCCCCCGAGGGGCCACGGCTCTGAAGGGTGGTGCCTGCTCGAATTCCAGAGGCAGGCCTCTTCCCACCACCTTCAAGACCCACCTGTCCGTGGAAACAGCGGACCAGGCGGAATGGAAGTGCGGGGGCAGTCCCCCATGGGGACCCAGAGAGACTAAGGTGGCGGGAATGGGGGCAGCACCCCTCAGCCCGTCACTGGGCAGGCTTGGGAGGAGGGACCGCCGAGGGACCTCCTGGGCCTTTCCTCCCTGCCTCCTGTTAGAGGAAGCCGGCGGCTTGGGTTTGGGATGCCAAGGCCGAGCCTGGCCCTGGCGTTCTGGGCGGGCGCGCCGGGGCATACAGAAGGACGAAAGGGCTTAGCTGTGGTTTGGCGCCTTGTCCTTCTGAGTGAAGAGACTCGAGTCCAAGGTAGCATTGGACTTCTCGATCCTCTGCAGGTGACCTTCCACCCCAGGGCCGAAGAGGTCAGTCCCCAAAAAGGGAACATCCGCCAACTTGTGCTGGGTATCCGAAGTAAAGGTGGATATCCTCAGCCAAACCCGCCGACGCATAGCCACTGCGGCCGCCACCGATCTGGCACATGAGTCCCCTATATCCAAAGCAGTCTGGAGCTGCTGTTTGGCCACTGCCCTGCCCTGGTCCCGCACCTGCTTAACCGTAGTCTGCAGATCGGTGGGAAGATGAGGGTGACCTCATCCAGGGAGCCCAACAGGCATGAGAAAATGTGCCATGAGGATGGCGAACTGGCCTGAAGGCCGGCGAGGGACGTGAGCGTGACTTTTCGCCCGACATAGTCCAATTTCTGGACTCCCTTGTCAGGAGGTTTGTCCACATCCCTGGCGTTGCCGGGCGCCGGAAAACGTGTCGGTAACCAACCCTCAGCAGAGGGGTGTTCAAAACCGGACAAGGAACCAGTAGGGACCGCATACTTCCTGGCCATCCTGGCCGAAGGCGCAGGGCAGGAAGCAGGGTGCTGCCAAAGCTCCAGTGCCGGACCCACTATGGCCTCGGCCACCGGAAAGGCCTCCGTCGGAGAATCCCCTCGGTCCAGAATCTCCGTGAGGGGATACCTGGCCCGTTTGGAAACGGGTTCGAGCTCCATCCCGGTGGACTCCGAGATGAGCCGAAGCAGTCCTAGGAAGGACGACGGGCTATCGTCCATTGACTGACCTCCTGAAGACTCCAAGTCCAGTCGCTTGGAGAAAAAGGAGGAATCATCTTCGGACTCGGAAGAGTCCTCGAAGAGCTGCCTCTGGCCTGAGCCACCCTTCACCTGCCGAGGTCGGTCGGGAGTGAGGGTAACTGACAGCCGATCGGGTAGACCCTTAGCCGACCGAGAATCCTTGGTCGGAGCCCCAATTGGTGGCTGTGGAGGCGGAGGTTCCACCGGAATCGGTGGAGCAGCTGGTTTTGGCCGAACAACCGGCCTGGGTATAGGCTCCTCGGATAAGTCGAGGGGTTGTGTCGGCAGCTCCGGTGACAGCCACTTAATGGCCGGGGAAGGCGACGGGGTCGGCTTACTCCCGGCCAGGAGGAGCTGTTGCAACATAAGGTCCTCGTACCGTCGACGTAATTTACGCCGAAGCCTCCCCTCATCTGAGGAGGAGGGCGAGGCCAGCGGCGACATCCCGCTTACGCAGGTGCGAGACCGAGACCGCCTTGAGCGGTGGGATCGGCTGACCGCAAGAGGTCCGAGACCGAGACGAGAGTCCGGAATTTCCGAGGTCGGTGCGGGAGGTGTCGGCCGGAACCGCACTCCTTCGCTCGGATGGTGCATCCGAGGGCCCGGAACCGGAGGCACAGGCGAGCCCATCAGGATCCTCAACTCCTCCCGGGGAACCGGGAGAGGGAATCTCAGCTGCTAAAAGCGACAGCCCGTCCAATGGGTCGAGAAAATCTCGACTTCATCGGTGGAGTCTCGTCAACTGACCTGACGGGACACCGTGAGGCCAGTGGTCGAAGCCGAGTTGGTCGAATCGGCCGACGGTCGACGGCCCGGGAGAGGGACCCTTCCCGCCTCCCAAGAGCGTCGACGGAGGGACTTACCCTTGTCCCTCTTTTGGACCGAGAATAAGGTCCCGCAACGTGGCCCTTCTCCTTTAGTGGAGAGGGACAGACGAAACTCCTTAAAGAAGCCGTGTAAGAAGAGCCCAGAGAAGTGGGATAAATGCTGGCCGAGGAAGATCTGACCCTAGCGCGCTCCTCTTGAGGCGACCATCCGCTTCGAGCTGATCCCTGAAACCCGCCGCTGGACACCGCCAACCGGGCCTCCTTGGACTTCACCGGAGGAGCGCTTCTTCGGACGGCCCAGTTGCAATCGGGCAGCACGGTCTTGAGGGACGAGGCCGAGAAAAGATGAGCACAGGTCGTAAGCCTGCGGGTCGTGCTCAAGGCCTAAGCAGTAGAACACACGTGAGTGTGGATCCGTCGAGACATCTTCTGCCCGCATGGGCATCTCCGAATCCGGGAGTCGATTGTCCATCGCAGCAGAGGGATAGAAGACTGAAGTCTTTTCGCAAAATTTATTTTTAAATCCGCAAACGGAGAAATAGGAACCAGTCTCAAGCAGAAGCGTTATGGAGGAACCCTGGCACTGCAGGCGGTAAGGAAGATCTGGCGTCATGGTGAGGGAGCCGAGTTATACCACCCGGGTGGGTGGGAGGAGCAAGCTTGAAGACCTTCCGGCAAGATTTAAAGCGGCAAGGATACCTGCCAATGAGTGTGGATGAACAACATATCCATGTCCCTAGAACTTCAAGTTCCTGAAGGGGTTGAACAAAGTAGACACCAGGTGTATGTTCAATCTGAAAGGCGGAAGGGAAACCAGGGGACACTATGAAGCTGGAAGGGGGCAGGTTCAAGAGGGAAATGAGGAGGCACTATTTCACAGAAAGGTGATGACAGGGTAGAATGCTCTGCCAGAGGAAGTTGTATCACTGCAGAGTGTTGGGGGCTTCAAGAGGGGGTGAGGTAGATTCAAGTGGAGGGTACAAATCGTGAGGGGGTGGGAGATAGAGGGAGGACATGTGAAGGGGGGGGGCAGCTGCAGTCTAATGGACTGAAGTGCTACACACTCGAGCAGACTAGATAGACCGAATGGCCTGTATCTGCTAGCAATTTTGTAGGTTCGTAGAATGGACATCCTCGCACTGGTATACTGGACAATGTTCTCCTGCAGGAGTGATGCTACCAGGCAGGCCCCACTGACAATGTAGGAGCTAACAGAAAAAGAAATTACAGTACGTATGAAGAAATTTCTTCTTTCTGTAGTGCCTCACACTGTCAATGGGCAGTTATTACAACTGGGTTCTAAGCAGCAGTACCCAGACAAGAATTGTCCCATACAGCAACCATGTTACAGGACAGGAATTTACCTAACTGCCACCTGCAAAACACTGCGACCCAAGGCCGCATCAGCAAAGTACTGAACATCCAATCTGTAGTGCCTGGTGAATGTGTGGACGGAGGACCACGTAGCTGCCTTGTATAACTCTAAAAGAGATGCCTCACCTCTCTCCACCCAGGAGGTGGCCACAGCCCTGGTGGAGTGATACTAGATGAGAGTCTGAGGCCTCTTCTCTGCGACATAAGCCTTGGCAATGCAGGCCCTTACCCGTCTAGCTAGGGTGGCCTAAGAGGCTTTTTGTCCCTGCTTGGCCCCGCTCTGAGAATGAACAACCCAACTGATTTCTAGAACTCAGCAGTCCATCTAAGATATGTCCTAATGTCACGTTGGAAATCTAACCCGTGCAACTCCTTCTCCTTGGGTGAGAAGGCTGCAGAAAGAAGAACGGGAGACAGACTTCCTGGTTAACATGGAAAGCTATAGGGACCTTCAGAATAAAAGACAGGACTGTACTGAGCATCGCCTGTCCTTATGCATGACAAGAACAAATTACTATATTAATCTTGTTTCTTCCAGGGGATCACGCAGTATGATTAAACTAATGCAGTCAGCCTTCAGTGTTGAACTGCCCCGGAGAGATGGAATTTATGCAAATGATGGAAGTCTCATTGGCTCGTGCCAATTTCAAACTGCTGCCTCTAGTAACTGCTGCACTCTGAAGTGTTCAGATTCATTATGCAACCTAACAGAGTAAAGACCCTCTAGCTAGCTAAACTATGAGGATTAAGCCCCCTTATCCTGTAGGTAAGGAAATGGGCAGACTAGGTGGGCCAAGCGATCCTTATCTGTCGACAAAGTCTATGTTTCTATCCCCAAAAACAAAAGTCCCTAAAAAAGGGACAACAATGTGTTCCAACTGGATAAAAAACTTGAACTTTAACCAGGGACCACATAAACAGCCTGTGACAGCAAGGGTGCAGAATTAAGAGTCTGTCCCCTTTTTCCTTTGGTTCAGGTAGGGGAGGCAGGGTGGGAGCTTTAATCATACTGAGTAATCCCCTGGAAGAAACAAGATTACTATGGTGAGTAATTTTTTCTTCTAACCCCAGGAATCACTCAGCATGATAAAACTAATGCAGACTACCAAGCAGTACCTTTGGAGGTTGGGCACAAAACCTACTTTAGGAAAAGGTTCTGCAGGACTGCTGTGCCAAATCTGGCATCACATCTGGACTATGTGCCCAAGCAATAATGCTTGGTAAAAAAGTGTGAACAGTTTTCCATGTTTTTATTGGGTTCACCACAACATAACCCAGACAGACCATCTTAGGGTAGCTGGTTCATTCCACTGGGGTGTCACACAGACGAGTCCTGGTAGGACGCAACACGTGTATGTTCTTCTGTTAGCACTCTTTGCAGATTGTGTGAGAGGCCTTTCGGCACCACGCATTTCTGCTTAAAGTTGAACCAGCATAATATTCTTTGGTGATTTGCATATACAGCCCATGATGCATTACATTATAGGGGTATGTTTGATTTTGTATTTCTTTGAAACTTGGCTTCCTGGCCAGTGCCCTCTGGGGTAACCACTGCCTCAGTGCCTGCACACTCAGGTTCTTTGTTTTTTTAGTTTTCTATGTATGCATTTTGCAGATTTGCAATAGAGGAATACCCCTTGCAGCTGCCACTGAGGCAGTTGTGCCCCTGGCAGAATGCGCCCTGAGGCCCAGGGGATCCTGCTTACCAACTTTAGTGTCCCAGAACTGTATGCAAGCTACTATCCAGCGTGCAATGGCTCGTTTGGATACAGGTTTGCCTTTTACCTACTTTGACATAGGTGAGGAACTGCTGGGTATGTTCTGCTCTATGAGCCTTGGTCCTGTCGAGGTAGTGGCTTAGTGCCCTCGAGACATCCAGGCTATGTAGTTTCCACTCAGATGAGCTGGAATTCAGTGAAGAAAACAGGTAATGTAATGGATTGATTCAGATGAAAGTTTGAGGATCACCTTAGGAATGAATTTTCTATTGGTCCTGAGAACCACCGTGGAAGGAGATGTAGCTCAGATCTGTAC
This sequence comes from Neoceratodus forsteri, assembly GCA_016271365.2. Taxonomy (NCBI): domain Eukaryota; kingdom Metazoa; phylum Chordata; order Ceratodontiformes; family Ceratodontidae; genus Neoceratodus; species Neoceratodus forsteri. The sequence continues at coordinate 1,008,190,091 of CM028129.1, read as the reverse complement.
ACAAGGCCTGTAATTCACTTATTCGACTGGCTGAAGTGATAGCCACCAGGAAAAGCATTTTCCTTGTGACATACTTCAAGTCTGAGGTTGGCACCGGCTTAAAAGGGGGCTCCATTAGCCTGGCAATACAGATGTTAACATTCCAGGCTGGAACTGGCTCCCCTAAGGGGAGAGTGAAGTTGGTTGAAACCTTTGAAAAACTTCCTAGAGACAGGGTGAGAGGCCATGGACCTGCCTTTACCTGCAGAGACACAGGCAGAGGTTGTGACCAGATGGACCTTCAAGGTAGACAGTCAAGGGCATGGAGGTGGGTCAAATAGTCCAGAAGAACAGAAAGACCAGCCCTGGAGGGAATAATATCTCTTCCTAAGCACCAAACAGAAAACCCTTCCCATTTCGATGTATAATTTTTCTTGGCTGATGGCTTCCTAGAGCCCCTGAGCATGGTCAAAACCTCTTCGGAAAGGTTTAGGCTAGCAAATTCTAAATCTTCGAGAACCAAGCCTTCAGTTTCAGGGAACTTAGGTCGGGGTACAGGGTCATGCCCTAAGAGGATGTTAGCAGGTTGTGCCTCTGGGGCAGGTGGATTGGCTGTGAGGCAGATAGGGTCAGCAGGAGGGAGTACCATGGCTGCCTTGCCCAGTCTGGTGCCACCAAGATCATTGTTGCAGGTTGTGTGTGACCTGAGCTTTATCAGAGTCCCAAGCAGCAGGGGGAAGGGAGGGAAGGCATACAGGAATCTGTCCGACCAGTCTAGTGTTAAGCATCCACTGGAATAGTGCCCCTGTTTGGAGGCCTGCAACAGAACTATGGCAGCTGGTGATTGTTCGTGGAGGCAGAAAGATCTATCTCTGGGATGCCCCACCATCTGAATACTGACTGAAGTACCTCTGTATTCAGGGACCACCCATGAGGATTCTGGCTGATCCTGCTGAGGGAGTCTGCCAGAATATTGCCCTTCCCTGGTAAGTGGATGGCAGACAGAGACACCTACAGGGAACAGGCCAGGCTCCACACCTACATGGCCTCTGTGCACAGCGGTGTGGACCTGGTTCCCCCTTGTTTGTTAATGTAATATATGGTGGTAGTGTTGTCTGTTCTGATCTGTTATCGTTTTGTTTTTTAGGTGAGAGCAAATGCCTGAAGAGCCAGGTACACTGCCCTGAGCTCTAACAGATTTATGTGCAGAAGTGATTTTTGAGGGGACCATGTACCACTGGCTGTTAGGTCGAGCATGAGTGCCCGCCCAGCCCAGGACTGAAGCATCTGTGGTAAGCACCACTGACGTATGCTCCTTTTGAAGGGGGGGGGTTCCCTTCCTGAGGTTCTCGCTGTCTAACCACCACTGCAGGGCCTGTAACAGGGTGTTTGTGACTGGCACCAGTTTGGCTAGGGAAGTTCTTCTCTGAGACCAGTGAGCTCGCAAGTGGGACTGAATGTCTCATCTGAAATCTGGAGCCTGGCCCCACTACTGTGGCAGCTGCCATGTGGCCCAGTAGCCACAGAAACTGCCTTGCTGGCCTGGGTCTGTTTAGTTGGAATGATCCTACCAGCTGCATTATACCACTTACTCTGTCCTGTGGAAGAAAAGCTCTTCAATGGATGGTGTCCAGTTCTGTGCCTATGAAGTCCAGGACCTGGACTGGCTCCAGCTGGGACTTCTGGACATTTATCAGGAAGCCCAGAAACTCAAATCTGCTCCAAGTGCGAGCCAAGAAGTCTCGGGTTTGTTGCAGGGACTGTCCTACGACAAGCCAGTCTAGGTATGGGAACACAGTCACTCCCTGCCATCTCAAGTGTGCCACTACTACAGCCAGACACTTTGTGAATGCCCTGGGAGCAGAGGTTAAGCTGAATGGCATGGCTGCAAACTGGTAGTGGCCCGAGGGCAATCTGCACCTCAAGTACTTTGTGGCTGGGTCAGACTGGGATGTGGAAATAGGCATCCTTTAGGTCCAAGGATGCCAACCAGTCTCCTTTTTTGCAGTATAGGGATAATCATGGCCAAAGTGACCATCCTGAACTTTGGCTTTGCCACATGTTTGTTCAGGAGTCTCAAATCCAGAATGGGTCACCTGTCCCCATTTTTCTTCTGGGTGAGGAAGTATCTGGAGTAGAAGCCTTTGCCCCTCTGTAGTAGGGGGACAGGCTCCACTGCTCTGATTGACAATAGGTTTGCCACCTCTGCCTCCAGAATAATTCTGTCTGCAGGAGTAGTTGGGGGATGTCTGCCTCTTAGTTTGGGAAGTGATTTGAAGCTTAGAGACAGTCCCTGGCTCACTACCTCCAAGACCCACTTGTCTGTGGTGTTGGTCTACCAAGCTTGGAGGAAGTGAGCTGGCCTGTCACCTACTGGTAGGGAGGAGGCAACCTGTACCAGCTCATCAGGGATCCTGTTTGGGCTGGGCCTAGGCTTGAGGTACCTGGGCGGACCATTTCATGGTCCTTCTGCCCCTACCTCTAAAGTACCCCCTGGCCTGTTGGTAGTCTGGCATGGCTTGAGCCTGGAGTAGGATCCCCTACCCCTGACTCCCCTGTACTAGGACCTGTATGAGGTGAAAGGCTTACCCCTTGCAGAGCTGCTTCTGTACATGAATTTGTACCCTTTCATCTTCTTCATGTATACTTCGGTCTCATCCCTGAAGAGGGAATCACCCTCACAGGGGAAATCCATTGTGCTTTAGTCTGAGTGTACTGAGCAAGGTTTCTGACCCTGAGCCAGAGAGCGAGAGATGGAGAAAGGAAAAAAAAAAAAAAGGCGCCAATTTTAAACTGCTGGTGCAGTTTAAATAGTAGGGCTTCAGCCCTGACACAGGACGACTTTGGAATCGGGGGTTGGAGGTGCAGACTGGTCCTCGCTGGGACCCCCCTCCTTCCCCACCTGGGACATGGACTGGTGTTACTCTCCCACGGGGCTCCTGCCATAGAGGAGTCGGACCGTGGAGAGAGCGAGTGAGAGATGAAGAAAAAAAAAAAAAAAGGCACCAATTTTAAACTGCTGGTGCAGTTTAAATAGCAGGGCTTCAGCCCTGATCACAGGATGACTTTGGAATCTGGGGACAGAGGTGCAGACTGGTCCTCGCTGGGACCCCCTCCTTCCCCACTTGGGACATGGACTGGTGTTGCTCTCCTGCGAGGCTCCTGCCATAGAGGAGTCGAGCCGTGGAGAGAGCGAGTGAAAGACGGAGTGAAAGGAAAAATTCAAATTCTGCTCCCCCACCCACCCTGCTCCCTCCTCCTCTTAAATGCTTGCAAGCCCCTCCCTTAATGTTTCGGAGATCCTATTGGGAGTGGCTAAAAACAACAAAACAGTTCTTGTCATTTGTTTTCACTAGCTTATGATATCTTACCTTGCATGGGGCTTCATGTACTGCTTATACTTTCCTATACCATATGATTATTGAATGCTCCTGCCTCCTCTTGAAAATTACCCTGTACTGTTACTTCAGGTGTTAGCCTGGCTAATAATTGCAATAAGTTAGTGTTCTCTAGGTTTCATGTTAGTAATACCCTAACTGGTCAGTATCTGCACAGGATGTTGCTTTGAATGTTTGCTGGACTATCTAGGTAAAAAGTTAGGGTTCTCCGGTTTCCTACTTGCCCTTACCTAACTGTCGGTATCAACGGGGTGAGTGCCTTGCAATTAAGTCCAGGTCACTGTTCGTCTGTCTACGCTGTATGCCTTTACACTCTCAGACAGACCCTATCCGCACTAGCTGTACTAGCACACTAAGAACTCTGTTCTCACCCCTCTCAAGCTGACAGTCATGGCTGTCTCTTTGAGTTGGATGTCACTAGTCACTGCTGAGAAAAAGGGGAAATGGATACTCCAAGGCCTACCAGGAATGGTGTCCTGCCCTTTTTGCCTTGTGCTGTCCTCTCCATCGGTCTCCTTACCAGCCTTTTTTTTTTTTCCTAACAGTCATAGACTCTTCTTGGTAGCATGGGGTCCATTGGGGAACTACTATCCCACAAGAGGGGTTTGATTTCACCTTCTCTAACCTTCTGGCTCAAGACAGACTGCCTCCCTGGCCTGCCTGCTGTCTTGACCTCAGATGCCTTCTGGGCACTGCCTTGGTGAGAAGACATCTATCCCAAAGGCCCTCGGCCAGTGGTACCCCTCCCCCCATAAAGTTTCTCCTCTGGCTCTTCCTTGTGATACTGGCCCTTGCAGGGACATCGTGTTAAACCCTGGTCCCACAGATCAGGCCCCCTCAATCCCTGAATGTTGGAAATTGGGAAAGGGGTTACAAATTGCTCACCTTAACATTCGCAGTCTACTACCCAGCCACGATTAACTATCTGCCTGGGTCGTCCAATTTAAGCCTGACATACTAGGCATTACAGAGTCCTGGCTGAAACCCTCAATACCAGACTCGGCCTGTGTACTTCCTGGCTATGAGTTTATTAGACAAGATCGGACAGGGGAAAAAGTGAGGGGGTGGTATCCTAATTTACTATAAGAGTCACCTTAGTGTATCTACAGTAATCTATCGGCAGTCCTCTCTGTCTACCTGTGAGCTGCTGTACACTGTACTGCTACTTGGAAATACAAAGAAGATGCATGTTGTATGCATATACAACTCTCCCAAGGGTGGTCTGCCTGGACTTACCCACCTCCTGGATACCACTGGTCCTTCTGTTGGGGATAATGAACTTTTGATCCTAGGAGATGTGAACTTAAACTGGACAGGAGATATAACCAAGCAGTTTGAACCTCTGCTGGCGAGTTTTGCCCTGACTCAGCTTATCTAGGAGCCCACTAGATGGGCTGCTAAAGGTGGTACTAGCTCCCTACTGGACTGGGTCCTATCTAACCGCCCAGATAGGATCAGCTTAGCTAGAACCCTACCTGACTCCATCTCAGATCACACCCCCGTGTTGTGTGTGTGGAAGGTCCCCTCCCCAAAAATTCCCCACAAAATCATTCAAGTTACGGATTTCTCTAAGTTTGATCTGGGGTCATTTCATGATGATCTGAGGATCAGTGACTGGTCAGGAGTGCTTAGTGCCCATGACCTGTCCACAGCTGTCTCCCAGTTTCTCAATGTTTCTGGCACCTTGCAGGACAAACGTGCCCCCCCCATTAGATGGAGAGTGAGGGGGTCAGCCACAAAATGGCTGCATGGGAGCCTCCTAGCCCTTATGCGGGCAAGGGACAAGTGTTGGGCTCACTTTGAACGCACGTTGGATCAGTCCATCTTCCAACAGTACAGGAAGCTCAGAAACTAGTGCAAAAATGCCATCAGGGTGGCAAAAAGTGAATACTATAAATCTGCCCTGCTTAGCTCTGCTAAGGACCCACTAAGGTTCTGGAGGAACATAAACTTAGTCAGCGGCTCCTTCAACTCAAGGGTGTCTGATATGATCATTGGAGGGTCAAGTTGTAGTAATCCACTCACGATTGCTAATGCTTTAAATTCCCACTTTTCGGACTCATCTGTGCTTACCTCCTTTTCCCTACTGTAGGGGATATTAGTGGCCCCTCGGCCGCTGTCCCTCAGGAGGCTCACCCCTCTCGCCCATTATTTTACATCAGGGCTGTGCCTGTCAAGGAGATGCAGAGACTTCTCTCTGGTCTCTCCCCACACTCCAGTGCTGGCCATGAAAACATGGCGCCCAAGCTTCTGAACCTGGGTGCTCCCCACATTGCCATCCCAGTGGCACATATCTTCAATCTGTCCCTTGCCACTGGTGTTATCCCTGGTGTTTGGAAAGTAGCAAGGATTGTCCCTGTTCCGAAGCAAGGTAACCCCAAAGTCCTGGACAACTATTGTCCAACTGCCATTAGTAAACTCAGAGAAAACTGTGGCTGAACAGCTTACAGAGTATATTCAGACACATAAGTTGCCGTCACCTGCACAGCAAGGATATTGTAAAGGGTATGGCACGACCACTGCCCTCGTCTCTGTCTCTACCAGCATCAGGGTGGCCAAGGACCAGTGCAAACTCTTTGGGGCTATATTCACAGACTTATCCAAGGCCTTTGACCTTGTAGACCATGCCTTACTCTGCTCACAGATGCAGGCCTTAGGCCTGTTGTCGTCCCCGCCTTGAGTTGGCTGAGAAACTACCTCCAGGGAAGAATACAGCAGACTAAATTCAACCAGGTCCTCTCTGACCCCACTCCGGTGACCTCTGGTGTCCCACAGGCATCAGTTTTAGGGCCTCTTCTCTTTTCTGCATTTGTTGTTAACCTCCTGCCACTGCACCCAACTGTAGTATCACCCTTTATGCAGATGATCTTGTCATCCTTGCACATTCCCGAGACATTGGGGTTCTTAACCTTCAGCTGAGCGAGGCCTTTAAGAATACTCAAGCCTGGGTAATGTCTCACAAGCTGGTCCTTAATATGAAAAAAACTCAGGCCATGCTCTTTGGGTCAGCAGCCAAGATCAAGGCCTCCCCTGTCCCTCCATGTGTCAGTGGTGTGGATGGCTCTCCCCTCCTAACCACAGTTTCAGTAAAATACCTTGGGGTTACACTTGACCCCCAACTCGACCTGGGGAGTCACATCCTAAATGTTTGCAGAACCATGAACTGCAAACTGGGTGTTGTCTACAGGGCAAAGAAAAATTTAACGTCTGCAGCTCGCTTGGCACTGGCCAGAGGTGTGCTGCTCCCTTCACTAAGCTATGGCCTTCTCCTGCTCGCTGGCACCTCCAAGGTCCACTTTGCCAAGTGGAACACGACCTATAACAACATCTGTCGCTTTGCCCTGGCTGTCCCACGTCTCACCCACCACTGTAAATTATATGACAAACTGAGCTGGCTTTCCCCGGCCAATCACTTGAATTACGGATTGGGCTGCTTTGTAGGAAATGTGCTCAGAACTGGCACCCCACTGGGGCTTACGCAGCTTCTCATGCCTGCTGTATCCTCCTCCTACTCCCTTAGGTCTCAGGGTCCAGCGGTGCTCAAAGTTCCATATACTCAAACCCTAATGGGGGATAGGGACTTTGCTACATGTGCTCTGAGGCGATGGAACTCCCTTCCTGACCATGTACGCTCCTCCCCCTCCCAACTGTGTCTCTGGAATTCCTCGTGGGAGCACCTGAAACTGTCCTCTATGTGTGAGTGTCCCAAGCTGCCCTAACCAGTTCTCCAAAATTGGTCCCAGCTGACCCACTGCCTACTGTCCTTTAACTCTGTCTAACATGTGATTGATCGCCATTTGCTTATGAATTAAGTGGCCCTGGTAAATAGGGTCACTCATGCAATGCAATTACCATTGAATGTGTTAGTCTATTTATTCTGTATGTACATGTATATTTTACCTATTACTGCTCACTGTAGACTATCTATGTTTATTTTGCTCTCTTGTAACTCTGTACATTGCCCCTCTTGTTGTTATGTACCTTGTTTGAACCTGTATTTTCATTGTACTCTCCCGGGTCGTATCTGAAAATAGGCATACAGATTGTCTAGTGTACCTACCTGGTCAACAAAAGCTAAATAAATAAATAAAACGGTCTCACTGACACTAAGTGCCATAAGCGTCCACAGCCATGTGGAACTGGCACTTGGTGGCATCCAGTGCAGACCTGGCAGTCTCTGCCATGTCCACTGCCATGTCTACAAACATTTTGTCTGTCATTGCCAATACTACATTCCATAATGCCTTCTGATATTGGGCTGCATAAGCCATATAGTTAGCTTGCCTTACTAACAGTGAGACTGCCAAATACCTGTTTTCCCAATTCTGTCAATCTTTTTGGAATCTATGTCAGGTGGATGGAATGACAAAGGTATTCTGGCCTTGTCGCATGCTGCAGCATGAATCACCCCTTTATGGTGAGGGTGGTTAAGCAGGAATGCAGATTTAGCTCTGCCAAGTTGGTATTTCTTATCCACCCCTGGAATTGAGGTAGGGTCTGTAAAATCTTTAAGGCAGCCTTCCTTAAGGACTAATGTATTGGGAGCAGGAGCCTCCTAGTGGGGGCTAGCCCCACCATATCAAGGAACTCTGCTTCCTCCTCATTCATCCTCCACTGTCTCCTGGATGGAGAGGGTTAGGGTATCAACTATTTGCTTAACAAATGAATAATAAGAGGTGTAGTCCTCGGGTCCCCAGGCGGGACTTAAGTCCTGCTCTGGGGATATCTCTGGTTCTATGGGTTCCCATTCCTCTTCTTTTCCTTGGTCATAATAAACATACACCGGTTCCTGAGCCACTGGCGCCTGGGCAGGAACTGGTGGGGTCACTGGAACCACAGCCTGTAATGCCTGCAGAATTTGCAGGGCCTTTGCAATGTCCTCAGTTGTGAGCATTGCTGGTCTGTCAGCTGAGAGCTCCTTTGCCTTCACAGCAGGAGGTACAGCAACGTTTCTCTTTATGCTTTCTTTTTGCTGGAACCGGTTCATTAGCTGGTTCCACAGGTCTTTTCGTTTTTGAAGAGTCAGCTTTCTCCGTGGAGTTTGTATCCAATGAATCTTTAGGTCTTTATCTTTTTTAGAGATAGAAGATGAGGATGCCTCTTCAGAAGGCTTAGATGGAGAAGGAGGAGTGGCCATTTCCTCCAGTTTTTTGGCCCTTCTCTTTAATATTTTAGTGCAAAACATTTTGCAAATCTCACAATTGGCAAATATATGACTGGGTACAAAACAAAAAATGCACAGATTGTGCCTATCTGCCTTAGCTACAATTTGGCCACTGCTAATGAAGTTCTTGAACCCAATTAGTCCCGTCTTTTGTTTGGGTGCTTCTCAGGCACATGGAAAAAAAAAATTAAAAATTCAAATAAAATTTGTCGGTTCTGGAACCAACTAAAATTTGCTCGATTCCCTATATAATCTGGGAACCGAGAGCGCTTGGTTCCTGACAGGAAAAGGAACCGGCTAAAATAAAACTGAATAACGTTACAGATCTGGACAGGAACGTTAGTAAGAAATAAAGTGTTTTCTGAGGTCAAAACCACACAAAACAGCGGTTCCTCACAGTTCCGCAGAACTGGTGAGGATCCCAAAAAACAAACGATATCAACTTAAACAACTAAACTAACTAATCTGATTGGGACAGCAACGTAAAATAAAAAGTAAATGAGCGTTGCTTATCGACAAAATGTATACAAGTAAGTAAAGGAGAGCTCTCTGAGGCGTCTGAACTGGCAGGCAGAGAAATGAATCTGAGCACTTCAGGGTGCAGCAGTCTGAAATTGTCACAAGCAAATGAGAGTTCCATCATTTGCATAAATACCATCTCTCCGGGGCAGTTCAACGCTAAAGGCTGACTGCATTAGGTTAAGCATACTGAGCGATTCCTAGGGTTAGAAGGTATGGTTCTTTGTGGGACAAAGCCTGGAGCTCACCAATCCTCCTGGCTGAGCACACAGCAACTAAGAAACATCTTGTAAGACAACACGTCCAACAGTACCAATGAAAGCGGTTCAAAAGGCTCCTTACAAAGAGCATTCGGGAACCAGATTCAGGTCCCATGGGGGAATGGGAGAACATCTCCTACTGATAGCCCATAGAAAATGAGTACCCTCCCGGTTAGTCCCTAGGCACAAACCCAAGGAGGCTCCAAGGGCTGACACATGACCTCTCTGGATGCTCAAGACGAAACCTTGTGGGCCCCACTCCCCAAGGCACTAGAACGCATTGTCTCGGACCAGCTCACAGAATACCTGGAAACGTACAACATCCTGTGCAAGCAACAACACGGGTTCCGCAAAGGTCACAGCACCTCCACAGCCCTACTTGAATTCACTGGCGCAATCCAAAACGCACTTGACTCCGCGGTGAACTACTAGGCTCAATCTACATTGACTTAACTAAAGCCTTCGACACCGTCAATCACCACCTCCTGCTTGTCCAGCTTCAGAACACTGGGCTGTCAACCGACTCCATTGGCTGGTTTAAGAGCTACCTTGAAGAACGGTCCCAAACAGTAAGAATCGCTGATACACTGTCGGACCCTAGACCGGTCTGCTAGGGAGTCCCCCAGGGCTCCATTCTGGGACCCCTCCTCTTCAGCCTATTCTTAAACTCACTACTGGACAGCTGCCCAGAACAAATAATTATCTAAGCAGACGATGCTGTGATCCTCACCTCGGACCCTGATCCAATCCAATTACAAAATAAACTTCAGTGGGCCTTCTCTTCTATCGAATCCTGGTTCCTAAATCATAAACTGCTTCACAATCAGAAAAAAAAAACAAGTCTATGGTCTTCTGCAGCCCCCACAACTAAAACAAACAACTCCACCTCTTCATTGCAACCGAACAAGGAGCCATCCTAGAGCAATCACAATCGTTCAAGTACCTCGGCATCACCCTTGATCCACACCTCTCATATGCTGTCCATATCAGCAATGTTGCAAAGTCTGCCAATGCGAGTTTAGGCATATTATTCCGGCACAGGAAACACCTAACCCCAGGAGCACCGTCAGTGGCCGTCCAAAGCTCCATCGTCAGCATCATAGACAATGGTCTTATCATATATGGGTCTGCAACTACCACTGCTCTCAAACGTATCGCGACCTCCCTGAATAAGGCCTGTCATCTCATCACTGGCTCACACTGCCGTACCCACACATGTGACCTTTATTCCCAATCTGGATGGCTTCAACTGGGCAAATGCATAAAATACCAAACCTGCATCACGGTCAAGAAAATTATAATGGGGCTTGCCCCACCTGGTGTCTGTGCCCTCCTTAAGCCTAGACATAGGTACATCACTACAAGGAGATCCAATTCCCATCTACTACATATCCCACGATGTCACATGACCCAAGGACAAAGATCATTCGCCTATCAGGCATCCAACTGGCTCAACTCTCTTGGCAGCGACATAGCGACCGCTCCAACACTCGGCCTCTTCAAGTCCAAGCTGCGTCTCTCATTGCTTGTATCCTGCGATTGCACATCTTAACATTTCCACCGTTCCAGCTGCACATGCCCCAGCACCCAGCATTTACAACCAGTCTTTGCACTCCTAGCACCTTACATGTCATATTCCCTCGGCAAGGCCCCCTGGCTGCACTGTCTCCTGCCCATGCCTACCTCCCCCACTTATCTCCACTCCTGCCCCCAACCACCTCCCACACTCCTCCTTACCCCCTGCACCTCCTACCCCCCCCCGATCTCCTACCCTCACTTCCCACCCACCCCTCCTCCTCCTTCCTTGTCTTGCTCATAGCTCATGTCTTTGTACTGATTATTACATGTCTGTAAGTCAATGACTATATGTTTGTAACTAAAAATGATGACTATTGCACACGCTGATGCGGAACCTTTGTAAAAGAGCCTCGGCTCAAAGGTATTGTAATCCTAGATGAAATGGATAAAAAAAAAAATAAACCTTTTTCCACTCCGCAAGAAATTCAAAATCTGTGGAACCGTGGCTTTATAGGGCCAGATATGTATTTGCTTGGCCTAAGCTGAAAAAGTGGTCCATATGTGAGCATAAACTGCGGACGTGGACATCTTTCTGACAGCCATCAGGGTGTCCACCACCTTTTTAAAGGAACCATATTTCAGGCATCTCCACGTTTCAGAAACCAGACCATGAGCTGCATCGCTCCCAGATTTCGATGCAGAATGGGGCTCTGTGAGAGAATGTCCCCGCACTGAAGGTGAAATGATGGCCATTGAGCTAGGTTCACTAAGTCAGAGAAAATGGTCTTCTGGGCCACTCTGGAGCCATCAGAAGAAAGCCTCCTCTTGAGTGCCTTATTTTGTATGACCATGGGGAGGAGCGGCAGAGGAGGGAAGGCACAGGCTCTGCCAAAATTCCACGCTTGTGACAGGGCATCCACTGTCTCCACCAGTGGACACTGGTAGCGGCTGAAGAGCCGATGAACTTGAGCACTGTGGCTGGAGGTGAACAGGTTGATCTGAGGATGAACTAACCTTTGATATAGAAAGTTCAACACCTCCAGGTTCAACATTCACTTCCCTGGATGGACATTTCCGCGGCTTAGCCAACTGACTTGATTGTTCAACTCTACCGACAGGTGAACTGCCGACAGAGAGAGATTTTCCTCCACCCACAGCAGGAGATTGGTGGCTTCTTTCAGCATCTCCCTGTTCTTTGTGTCCCCTTGACTGTTTATGTACGCCACCATGACAGCATTGTCTGACCTTATTTTCACAGGTTTTGACCACACCAGAATTAGAAAATGAAAGCGAGTGAGACATTTCTGATCTCCAGAACATTTATGTATAGGTGCTGTTCCTGTGATGATGAAGTCCCCTTAATGGGAATATGGTCCAGGACTACTCCCACCAGACAGGCTGGCATAGGACATCAGAATCAATTCTGAGGAAGCTTCCAAGACAGACCCTTTGCGCAGATTCTCCAAACTCACCCACCAACTCAGAGACTGCCGCAGCTGTGGTGAAATGGGGATCCTGGCCTGATAATCCTCAGAGGTCGTATATCAGGATGACAGCAACGCGATCTGCAGGGGCCACTTGTGAAGGTGAGCCCAGAGAACTAGTTCTATCACTGCTGTTGTGAGGCCCAGGATTCGCAGAAGGCTGTGGAATGAAGCAGACAACTGGCTCCTCAGCCACTGAAACTCTCTCACAGTCTACTTCCTAGCTGGTGAGAGAAAGACCTTCCCTCATCCATCCAGAACATCGTACCTAGGTGCTCCAGGATCTGTGATGGCTCGAGAGAGCTCTCCTCCTGATTCATCACCCAGCTGTGGGACTTCAACACCTCCGGAGACCTGGTCACTGACTTCCTTGCCAGTGGCACAGATGGCTCTCAAATGAGATTGCCCAGGTAGGCACAGACATGATGTCCCTCCTGCCAGAGCTGAGCCACCAGGACAATGAGTACCTTCGAGAAAACTCTGGGGGCTGTTGCCAGCCCAAACAGGAGTGCCCTGTACGGGAAGTGCTGTCCCAGGACCGTGAACCTGAGGAACCTCTGATGAGACTGACGGATGAGGATGTGGAGACACGCATCCCTCAGATCTATGGAAGCTAGATAATCCCCTGGCAGGACAGCTCTGATGACTGAATGCAGGGACACCATTTTGAAGGTCGCGTGGTGAACAAACTCGTTTAGGCGTTCAGATCCAGAACAGGTCTGAAAAAACCCAACTTCTTGGGAATGACAAAACAGATCAAGTAGTAACCCTGGCCTTGCTCGCTGGGAGGCACTGGAACAATCACCCTGATTCAAGTGAGGTGGCCCAGGGTCTGTGACACCACTTGCCTCTTCATGGGGTCCTTTGGAACCGGGGATGGCAGAAATGCCCCTTTGAGGGAACTGTTGAAAATTCTATTGCATAGCCCAAAGCCAGACTTTTCCAAACCCAAGCATCTGATATTATTTGGGCCTATCTTGTGTAAACTTTGTGCAGTCTTCCACAAAGGGAAGGGAGGCAGCGATGGGCCCACGTACCCTCATTGCAAGGTGCCCGCTTTTCACCCTGTGCCTCCATTGCGACTTTGATCAAAAGGGCTCCTCTGCTACTGTTGCTCATGAAACCAGAATAGGCTCCTTTGCTCCTCTGGTTCCTGAAGTTCCAAAAAGGATGCAACCCCCCCCCCCCAATACTGCTCTGTCGGCCGCCTCCTCGACCTTTAGGAGTTAAACTGGTCTTTTGTTGATATTGGAAGGTGGCTGTTTTTATCTTGGCTATCTTTCAAGTATCATTTTGGCCAGAACAAAACAACAAGCCTCCCTCGAAGACTAAGTTAAACAGCTTGGTCTTTGAAGCCTGATTGGCGACCCAATGTCAGAGCCACACTCCTCACATGGCGCACACAATGTGGTAAGTTGAGCAAGACAACATGTGCAAATTCTCCTCCATGGCCACTGCAAAATGATCACTGCCTCCGAATCCGGGGGAACAAAGCTGCCCAGGGTCGCAACCCACAAGTTTAAAGCTCTGGCAACAATAAAGCTCTGGCAGCAACAAGCATTTGTCAATGCCGAATGTTGTCTTGCTGGCACTGGCAGTGCAGGAGTCAGAGATGCATAATAGAAATGTCAGTGAAGTATTGAACTGACGCAAACCCCACCCCCACCCTGCAGAGACCGACAGGCATTGGGGTGTGCCTTTGTGTCATCTGCCATAACGCTCACGCCATTTCACCTCACCCTACCCTGCAGACACCGACAAGTGTCGCGGTGTGCCTTGGGGTCTTCAAGCTTTACACTCACCCCATTCCATAAGGAAATAACAGGAGATGGGTGCAGGATAGGAGAATGGGGTGAACTTTGGGGCCAAAGAGTCCAAGGCACACCTCGATGCTGGTGGGGGTGGAATGGCATGAGCATTACAGCAGATAATCCCAAGTCACACCCTGACGCCTGTCAGTCTCTACAGGGTGGGGCGTTACAGTTGGAAACCCTAACACCCCGGGTGTTTGTTGGTATTTTCACTCCAGATTTTCAACATGGGCTTTTTGTGATCCCATCTCATAACAGTGGCACTATCAGTTTGTTAGCCAAAAGGTGATTCTGCATAGCAACTGCGCCATTTGGCACCACAGGTGCGAAAACACATTTCGGGCAGGATGTGAAAAATGACAGCTGTACTGTTTATGAGGAGGTGTAAAAAAAATGGCAACATTGAACATCTGGAGTGAAAATATGATAACTTGTGAAGTTATGAGTGTGCGTAGAAACTGCGTGACACAATTATTTTGGGGATTTTGTTAACCAAATTTTCAACATAGGTATGTTGGGACCTCTGCTCATGAATAGTGGCACTGTGACTTTGTTAATCTGCCCCGAAAGTTGATTTCCCACAGTGACCGCGCCATTGTGCACCAGATGTGCGAAAATGCATTTCGGGCAGGATGTGAAAAATAACAGCTATACTGTTCATAAGGAGGTGTGAAAAATGTTAATGTTGAAAATCTGGAATGAAAATATTAAAAATTGTCGAAAACACAAGCGTGCGTGGAAACTGCACAATGCACGCTTGTAACAGTCATTTTTTGGAATTTTTTTTCACCAAATTTGCAACATACGCTTTTTGGGAGCCCACCTCATGAACAGTGACACCATCGTTTCGTTAGTCGGTCCCGAAAGGGGATTCCGTGCAGTGACCGCAAAATCACCTTTCGGGACCAAATAATGAGATGACAGTGCATGTGTTTATAAGGTGGGGGTCCCAAGAACCCCATGTTGAAAATTTGGAGCCAAAATTCAAAACAATGGCTGAGATAGCCAGCTAAGTTGCCCCCCCCCCCAAATTGATGCTATTATACAGCTTACTGGCATTTCTTAATTTTGCAGTTAGACTTTGAAGAGTCCAAGCGGTTTCCCACTCACCGAAGATCGGGCGTCGACCTCGAGAGAACTAAGAGCATAGGTGGGTGTGCAGAGGGTCGTTTGGGTTGGGGCGCCACGGACAACGTAAGGACAGGTCTTTTTCAGGTAAAAATGGAACCGACATCGCGGACGATTTGTTGGATGTCCACACAATATTGGGGAGGGGAGAGGAACTTGCCAACAAGGTCGGTTTTGAGTAAGCGGCGGCACACTGGGTGGGCTCCCAGTGTACCACATATTGTGCAGGGGTGGGGGACATGCCGACATATGGATTGCACCCCTGATGTCGGCTTTGTTTGGGGATTGTGTGGCGGTGGCTCATTTACTGAAATGTTTCACCAGGAAAGGCACATATGAGAGGCATGTCATTTCTGCCGCTGCATGACGAGCTGGTCTCTGATTGCAGTAACACATTTTTTTCAAGTTGGTGGCACTTTACATAATTCTTGCATCAGCACTAGCATGCTGGCTAATTGGGGAATGAGGGATTCACCTACTAAAGCATGTCCTGCATTCGCCAACACTGACACACCTCTCACTGTGCTACTGCTACCGTAAAATGTTGCTTGCGAATGTGCAAGACAACATAATAAAGGAGGCACTGGAGGTGTGGAGGTTTGCACCATTAAGAAGCGAAAGCTCTACTGCACGAAACATCCACTCTTTTGTCATGTGAATCCATTAAGGCCAAGGACCCTTCAAGAGGAACAGTGGTGTGTCTGATGGAGTTATGAACCGCCTTATCCACCAGAGGAGGGGTTTCCCACTTGCGAGTGTTTCTTCTTCAAAAAAGTTAAACACTGTACCATAGGTTTAAGTAGATATTTTCTTTGGTCTGCACCTGCCATTCCTGTTCAATAATTTGATCACAGTGAATAAACTCTGGAAAACGCTTTGGAGCAGAAGATGATGCAGACAGGACAGGACCAACATCGAACGCCTCCATGGATTGCACCTCCTTGAGCTGTAATGTCCTACAAGCCTCACTTATCAGATAGGACAAAGACTTGATATCAAACAGAAGAGGGATAGGAATCTTCCTCTTTGCCTCCTGTCTACTCCCCTTCCTCCCTCCTTCTCAGAAGGTTATCCCTCATCATCAAGTAGCTTCCTAGAGTTAGGATTTTACCCAAGATCCACAATAACCTCATCCTGGCCCTCTGTATGGTCAGGTTTGGGGTCTGCCTGCATATCCATATTAGAAGCCCTGTCCTGCTGCGGTGCACCTGGACATGCCTGTGTGGGCCCCCCTGACCTGAGGGGCCTGGTTTGGGGTCAGGTGTGTCTGATGGGAAGTTCTGCAGAACATCTGGGCCCAAAAGCTCTCCTAAGAGCAACAAGAAAGGTTTATGCAATTCTGCTTTGTCACGAACAGCTGGCGCACCAGGTGCACCCCCCCAGCTCAGAGGTCTAATGGGGGAGGAGGGATCCTAAGAAACATATTAGCTTGAGTAACAACTGGGGCAGGGAACCCAGAGTAGAGGGTCACATTACCCTTTTGCAGATCTTACATCTTTTAAAAATGAGAGGTCTCAGAGAAGCCAAGGTGCCAAGCAAGGCTGCCCTGTAGGTAACCAAGGTTAGAAACCTGAAGTTGTTCCCCAAAATGAAATACAGTGTACTACTGCCACAATCCCCACCTCTGATTGTGGGGAAAAGGAGAGAAATCTGAAAAAGTACGCCTCTCAGCCACTAAAGCTTACTGCCAGAAAGAAAATGGCTGTACAAGTAGTGCCACCACATCTAGCACTGGGGAAGTGCAGGCATGTGCTCTCTGAAAAATGGACTATTAACCTGCCGAACAGATTCGGAGTACCCAGAGCCAAAAGGCTCTCACTTTAGAAACCTTTTTTTTAAACTGAGGAAAATAGAGGGGAAATATCCCTATAAGGCAAAGAGCCAAATTAAAAGGGGAAAGGTCAGTTCACAGAGTAGCAAAAAACACCTGATGGTCAAACACAACTGAGACAGACCCTAAAAACTGGGGGGGGGGGGGCCATGCCCTAGAGATGGAGGGGAGCTCCCAGGAGTGCCCTAGACTACACCCCCAAAGAAAAAACAGGTACTTACAAAAGGTACCTTTTTTTTTCTTCTTACATAAAGAAATCGGACACCTGTTGAAAATATACATCCCCTGAAGTATGTGGCAGACGTGGCCCCCAATCCAAGCACAGGCAGTGCAAATGGGAAGAGCAATTTTGCAAATTTGAAAGCCGCAATATAACAGGCACAATTTAAATTTAGGGGTGCTCCCTGATACTAGGTAGCCCCAACCTGCTATGCAGAATTGCAGCCCCAGAAAAATGGAAGCTGATTTTTCTTCAGAGGAGCTTTTCAGCTATTTCCCCTGTGATGGCACATCAAAGACTGAAGAATTGCTGCTGTCCGGAATCCTCATGTGGCCAACATTGTAATCTGGCTAGCAGCCCTGGGCTGTGCCATTTTCCCTAGTAGGGGTACACAATATCCAGTTGTAATGACTACCCACTGACAATATGGAGTGCTATAAGAAAGGAGAAACGTGAGGAAAAATCATCTGGAGCATTGGGGGGACATCAAATTCATGCTCTGGTAAACAGACA
The DNA here is from genome assembly GCA_016271365.2 of Neoceratodus forsteri. NCBI lineage: Eukaryota > Metazoa > Chordata > Ceratodontiformes > Ceratodontidae > Neoceratodus > Neoceratodus forsteri. The sequence goes on along the minus strand of CM028129.1, from coordinate 1,008,172,266 downwards.
AGCTCAACAGGTTCTCTCTTTTCTTTGTAGAAAAACTCTGCCCCTTCCACCTCCACTACCGGGCTAGGTATTGGACGGGGGGGGAAGGGGGCAGGCATGCCCACAAAAGATCCCACAGCCTGGAAAAACTGCCATGCCTTGGGCATGTCCTCTACTGAGGGCATTTTATTCCTGTCAACTGACATTTCCTTTCCTTCGTCAGGAGGGGGGCAGAGACATGTTTTTGTTTTTTCTTTGCAGGCACCATTTCCAGTGCCTGCTCAGAGGCTCTTACTGGTCTCAGGGCTCCCCATTCAGTCACCCTGACTTCTGATCCATCTTTATCAGATTTGTCATTCTGCTAACTCTGAAGGGCCATACCCTCCTCTGAGCCTTTTGATAACATGGAGGCAGACTGGTGCCATAAGGTCTTCCAGTGTTTTTACCCTTTCTTAATAGTTTTAGGGCAAAACTTAATGCAAAGTTCACAATTAGGAAAGTCGTGATCCAGACTCAGGCACCTCAAACATGACTCATAGCAGTCTGCCTTAGCCAGGAGTTTGAAATAAGTTTTACAAATGTTAAAGCCTGTAGTCCCTGCGTTTTTTTGTTTTGTTGGGGGGTCTGTCAGTCATGCTAATCGAGACGACCCCAAAGGCAGTTTGATTTCCCAACAGAAGAAAAACTCACATTTGCAGCTCGGTTCCTGCAAAAAGACTGAACCGCTACTTTTAACAGTATTTTATTTCACTTTAAAAATAAAAAATGCTAATTGTGTCTCAGTTCCCACAGAAAAGGAGAACTGGGACTAACAGTAGCCACAAAGCGGTAAAACAGGAAACTGAATTAAGAAATTAGAGGGGTTTTTTTGTTGGGGTTTTTTTGGTCAGAAACTAGCAGTTCCCTGAGCAGGAAACCATGGCTCAAAGGCCTTTCTCCGGTTCCAGGGAACCTCTCAGGAACCAGAGAACAGCGTTAGTAAAACAACAAATCTACACCTAACTGACGCAGAGGATTGAAAACTACAGAAAACTAAAATAAAACACTCAAAACCATAACAAAATAACAACTGTCAATGGTACTGAAGACTCAGGAGATGCTCTTTGGGGTGACTTCTTCCTCAAGCGGAGAAATAAATCTGACATTAAGAGGACAGAAGGGAGCATGACCCCACAGTAGAGGTTTCAATTTCACTCTAAGACTCCATAATTAGCAGAAAATTCTACTCCCTGGGGCATCTCAATCCAGCAGACCGACTGCAGTTGTTAAGCTTAGTGAGGGATTTCTGGGGTTTGCAGTGAGGAATACTGCAGACCACAGCTTGACAGGGACAGTAAGTATTCCACCACTGCATTTGCAGGACATGTAAATGGATCCAAATTCTTGAAAGTAGCCCACAAAGTGAACAGCTTTTACTTTAAGGAATAAGTATGTCTGGTAAAAGGCTTTCTTGCCACAACCAGGGTTCAGCTCAGGACCTCGGGAGATTGTGCTTTTACCATTTCTGGGCCGTCCCCGTGAAACTCGCTTCCATCTGCAGTTCGGGAGGCTCCCTCGGTAGAGGTGTTTAAGCGGAGGCTGAAGGCCCACCTCTTTGGCATAGCTTTGAATGATTTCTGAATCTTATGTTTTTTGCTCAGTCTCTTATCGCATCCTGAAAGTTTTTTAATTGATTTATATTGTATTTATTTAAAATTGTACGAATGTAATTTTACGTTTTATTGATTATTTATTGTATTTCTCTGTAAGGCGCCCAGAGCCTCCAGGATTGGGCACCATATAAATAAAATTTGCCTTGCCTTGACATCAGCTACTTTAGGGGATACCCCAAAACAGGCCATGGCTATGTTTTCAGGAGCCATGCGTGCAGATGTGAAGACTTCAGGTCTGGACAGACCATGGACCCCCTGTCCTCTGACAACAGACTGCAACACAATGGTAGAGGTACTGGAGGCTCCACCACCAGTTGTTCCAGGAACAGAAGCTACTGTATATCTGGCAAGGCCATAATGGAGCTATGAGGACGAGGGTGGCACCTTCATCCTCAGTTCGAGCAGGACTCTCTGTATGAGGAACTGGGAGAAATACATAGAAGAATTTCCTTTCCAAGAAAGGAACAACGCATCTCGGCAGAAAACTCTAGTCCTGGAGCAAGCGAGCAGAAACACGGCAGGTTTGCACTGTGTGGGGATGCAAAAAGGTCCAACTTTGGATGACCCCATCTTGTAAAGATGTCGTCTACCAGAGATCAGCAGTTCCCATCCATGCATCTTCGACTGTGACCTACTTAGCCTGTCTAAAACATTCTGGATACCTGGAAAATCCATGGCTGACAGCTGTAGGCTGTGGGACAGAGCCCAGTACCACACTTCTCATTGCTTCCCTGCACAGGGGATAGGAATGGGTGCCCTCTTTTTGCTGATGTAATGCATCATACTGGCACTGTCCATCTGGATTAACAGAGGACCTGGATTTAAATGCTCCTGAAATGACTGGAGGCTGTACAGTACATCCTTCATTTCCAGGACACATATGTGATTTGGCCTCCATCTGGGACCATGATTCCTGCATCTGGTAGAGGGCCCAGATGAGCAGCCCATCCGAAGCCCAAGGTATACGTGGTGAGGATATGGTACAAGATATGGAATGCCCTGTAAAAGGTTGTTGCGATCCATCTACTGTGGTAACACTCTATGCAACAGGGACATGACGAGGACCATTTGGTCCAGCTTGTCCATCAGCTGATCCCACTAGACCCTGGGTGTCCACTGTGGTATCATCTTATATCAGCGTGCCAAAGGCATTTTTACAGGGGTCACAGCCATGAGATCCAGATGATGTAACTTTGCCCTTGCAGGGACATGGTGACTTCTGTATACCAGTTGTGCTTGAGCAAACACATTTTCTGCCCTGTCCTGTGGCAGGAAAGCATATCCCCTCTGTATCCAAGACTGCTTCTCTGCATCGTAGTCTTTGGCTGGGAGTAATGACAAACTTGGGTACATTCACTGTGCCCCCCAAGTCATCAAACAACTGCCTTGTTCAAGACAGGGTTTCTAGTAAAGCTTCTCTGGAGCTGGCATTCAGAAGCCAATCATCCAGGTAGGGGAACACATACAGTCCAGTCCTGCAAAGGGCTGGTGCCACTACTGCCAAGCATTTGGTAAAGACCAGTGACACTGAAGACAAGCCAAAGGGCAATATGCTGAACTGATAGTGGAGTGTTTCCCTTCCAGCATGAAAAGTAGATATTGCCTGTGGGCTTTTCTGATCATGGCATGAAGGCATGCATCCTTCATGACTAGGGAGCACAACCACTCCCCTTTTTACAGAAGGGGAATCACGGCTTGTAGAGATACCATGCGAAACATCTTGTATTCTATGTACAAGCTGAGATCCCTGCGGTCCAGTACAGTATGCAGATCAACTGTCCATTTTGAGACCAAGTAGTATCTGAAATCGAATCCTTTGTTTCTCAGTTTTGGAGGAACCGGTTCTATTGCACATTTTTGGAATAATGACCACTTCATTCAGAAGGGACAAATGGCCTGAAAGATAACAGAAAGAAGGAGAAGGATGATCTGGAGGGGTGTCCAGCAGCTCCACAGCATGCCCCTTTGCTATTATCTCCAGGACCCACTTGTCCACTGTAATCTCCTGCCACTAGTTTAGATTCAAGGAGATTCTACCCATTACAACCACCCTTGGAGATAACAGTGGAGGTGAGGCTGTAGTCTGAAGAGAGATCTGCAGAATCGGTGGCGACTGAGCCACCGGCACCAACTGCTTTGGGTGCTTCTGAATGAGCATCTGGGGAAGGGGTCCTGGCAAAAGGCCACCTCCCCTACCTCGGCCTTGCTGAGGGAGGGAATGACACCTCTGGCAACAGGCTGACTAAAGGATCCCTCCCATATTTCCTAGAAGGAGTGGGATAAAGAGACTCAACAAATCTGAGGGTAATTTTGGATGTATGAAGGCCCTTGAGCACCTCTTCAACATCATAACCAAACAGTCTTGTTCTTCTAAAAGGGGCATTCAAAACTGCTTGCTGTACCACCATAAACAAAATCAGCAACGCTAAGCCAAGAAGAGCATCTCATACATATGCCTGAAGCAGCAGCTCTGGCAGAAGCGTCAGAGACATCATAGGCTGACCATAGCAAAGGTTTGTCAACCTCAGCCCCAGAAGTTAAAAGCTTTAATTACATATTCTTTACACCCTTAGCAGCTTTCCACAGGCTATTCTGATATCTGATCATATGGGTCTGATAATCTGTAATTCAAAGGCCCAGTGAGGCAGATGCACACATACTCATGTGCTTAGGTGCTTTGGACCCATCATAATCAGCCATTAGTCAGTTTCTGGGCTGGTTGGCATAATAAGGTTTAACAGATGGGGCTGAATACTGCTTATCAGCCTTTCTGGGAACTGCAGGCAGTGAGTTAGGTCTGTACCATGCAGCACAGACAGCATCCTCTAATGCAGGATAAATAGGTGGAATTATAATGGAGGGTGAACAAGGAACCTCCAAAAGTTCTACTAAGTTCTTTTCCGTGGAATCTCTTTCCACAGCAAAGCCCATGGCAGCTTGCATTTGCTGCATCATGGCTTAAAAAGTAGGCTCCTCAGAAGGGGATCTTGGGGTACATACCACTAAGTCCTCACTGCAGGATGAGAGGGTAGAACTAGAACAAGGGGCTATATACTGTTCTCCCTCAATCTTCCTCTAACTCCTGCTCTAATACCATGAGGTCAGGATTATATTTCACGTCGATGTCCTTGTCTATGACAGGGGCCGCTGAATGCGCGGCAGGCAAGGAGGAATTTGCTGTGTGCTGGAAACAGTCATTGACAGGTTTCGAGTGCCTACTATCCCTGTCGACGGGATCTGCCTACATAGGTAAGCCGGACAAAATGCATTGTATCATCTCTGAAAACAAAGCCAGCACAGCTTGAGAGTCGACGATGCCCTGGCCAGGTGTTGTGCTATCAATATGGACAACGGGATTTGACCAGACGATGATGGTGTTCTATACTGTCCATAGCAGGAACGGCAAAGCATAAGCCAGACCCCGACAACTCAGTGTCTAGTGATTGTCTGGGGTGGTGGTGCTGTCATCAACAGCACTAAAGGATTACTTTTGAGGAGGGCCATGTTGATGACCTTTCCCTGTCCCAGTCCTTTAACTTTTGTGGCCACATCTTGGCCGGCATGGAGGGCGACATAGATTTGAGGCCCTGCTCCTTCTCCTTCTCCATGGCTGCTAATGCTTTTGGAGAAGGAAATTTTCTAGAGCTTTCTTACGGTGTTGCCTTGTTGCTTGTTTGATGTCCTGGGAGATCTCACAAGTCCTTACATTGTGAGACAGGCTCAAACAGCACACAGACTCTGCGTGTCTTCTTTGTAAATTTTATCTCCACACTTACAGTACCAAAATGAATAGTCTTTCCACTTTAGTGGCATGCAGAAATGACGAAAAACACTTTTGTCTAAATAAAGGAAGAATAAATGGCAACGAGTAGTTGAAGTCATTTCCCTCAGCAGGTCGGATGAGAATGACTGATTGCGGGAAAAGAACTGAGGAGTGATGAGGCCGCCCACGTTTATATAGACACCGACCCATGACGTCATCATGGGTGGCCCCCAGCTAGCAAAAGTTTCCGTGAGGTCCTAGTGCTGACATGGGTATAGTTCCAAAGATGCGGCCTAATGGAGGAGATATCCCCAAGGAGGATTTGCATGTTACAGCAAATTAGACATTTTACAGTTGCCAGCCTGTTTATATTACAGTACACTGCTTGAACCTGTAACTGGAGAAGCCAGAGAAGTCCGATGCTGTGAGCAGATCTGGAGTGGTGGGGGTCTTTGTGGTGCTTCATGCTAGCTGAAGACCTGCAACCAAACTCAGAACAGATTTGGAGTGGGGTAAAGGGGCTATGACCCAAACTCTAATGTTTTGAGTGTTAGATGAATGTTGACGATTTGAACTCTCTCAGCTTTTATTCTGTCAATTTATTCTTAATAACTAAACATTTAATTGAGTTACATGTCTCCATTGGCACATCTGTATCCATTAGTTTAATGAGCTACTTGTTTGTCACAGAGTTAGCACTGGCAATACTTCATGTAAAAGGACCTTTGGGGTCTACCTGGATATCTGTTCTACCAAACTTAATAAACTAGGTTCCCAACACCATATTAAAAAACACAGGAAGTGAGAACCTACTGAGGACCCAGGGAGGGTCTATGCTTGTAGCATAAAAACAGTCTCACCAGATAGAAGTATTTCCTCTCAGGAGATGGGCTGCCTGCTGTACAGTACTGATAGAATGCCAGATTTATTTCTAACCTAGCAATTCCCAGAGGTAGGAAAAGTAGATACAAATGCCAAGTAACATTTTCCATATCCAAAATCCAGGCCACCTTGATCACTCTGGAGATATCCAAAGAAAGACACTGTCTGCTTGAACAAGTCTTTTGAAAGACCCTTGACTCAAGAGAAATGGATAAAACAGGAGTGGCCCAAGGACCCACTGAAGCAATAAAAGTGTCCACAGCCTCTGTCAGAGGATATAGAAACAGAATGAGGAAAAGCATGAGATCTCACTCTGGCAGCAGAAAGATTTCTTTAATGGTTTTGAACAAACCACCCTGAGGCTTGAGCACCTCTCTAGGAAGATGCTACTGCATAGAATAGCTAGATGGTAGGCTTTGAAATCTGAAGAACCTATAGGTCCCTTCAAAGAGAGAAAAGGTGACAGGGACACAATGCTTGGGGGATTAAATACAGGTTACTCACCTGTAACAGGAGTTCTAGGAATGGTATATGTTGTTCATCCACACTCATTGGCAGGTATCCTTGCCGCTTTAAATCTTGCCGGAAGGTCTTCAAGCTTGCTCCTCCCACCCACCCGGGTGGTATAACTCTCGGCTCCGCCCCATGACGCCAGATCTGGCCGCTGGAAGCTCAGGTTGTGCTTCAAGCTTGAAGAATCGGGTAGGTCGTGGATGAACAACATATACCATTCCTAGAACTCCTGTTACAGGTGAGTAACCTGTATTTCTAGGGACATGGATATGTTGTTCATCCACACTCATTGGCAGACTCCTAGCAGTTCTCCGGGAGGAGGGAGGCAAGACGACACCCCTATACTTACTTGGGAAAGAGAGACTGGAGAACCGAGGCCCCAAAACCAGCATCCCGGCGTGACTCAAGGTCGATGTGGTAATGGGTAATGAAGGTGTTTGCTGACTTCAGGTAGCAGCCCTGCAGATTTCCTGATAGGGACGTCCCTGGAAGCAGCCACTGCTAGCAGCAGTATGGCGGGTAGAATGAGCTCTTATCCCTCTGGGAGGCTCCATGCCCGCCAACTTATAGAGATCTATGCAGGAGGTTACCCACCTGCTTATCGTCCGCTTGGCTGCAGGTCTGCCAGATGCGGTTTGTGCTGTGAGACAAACAGCTGGCTTAACCTCTCCTGATTCCTTTCAGCCGTGGCGCCCTTTATAATAAGCGAGCGCCCTCTAGGGTCCAGAGTATGGAGCCTATATTCGGCCTCCAAGGTGTGATTGGGTAGAACACCGCAGAGTCAACACCTGGTTAAGGTGAAACTCCGACACCACCTTCGGAAGGAATTTCGGGTTGGGGCGCAGGACAACCTTGTCCTTGTGGAAGACCAGGTATGGAGACTCGATGGAAAGCGCCTGAAGCTCTCCCATCCTTCTGGCTGACGGATAGCCACCAAGAAGGCGGTCTTCCACGACAGGTGAGAGAGAGCACCCTGTGCATAGGTTCGAATGGCTTGCCCATGAGCTTGCCAGTACCAGCAGTAGATCCCACGGAGGTGGGGGTTCCCGACTGAGGAAATGTGATCAAGGCCTTTGAAAAGCGCCAGACCACCTTCTCCTGCGCACACGTTTCCTCGGCCCGCGCCTCGTAAGCAGAGATGGCTGCCAGTGCACCCTTATAGGGTCGCCGACCTAAGCCCTTGACTAGAAAGGGACCATAAATAGTCCAAGATGCTTGCCAAGGAACAGGAGGAAGGGTCCAAGCCTCGTTTCTGACACCAAATGGAAAACCTTTTCCATTTGAAGGCATAGCATTTTCTGGTCGACTTTACGGGACGCCTCAACTACATTGAGGACCTCGCGAAAGACCCAAGGCCTGGAACTCTAGGCCAGGAACCAGGCCGCCAGGTGCAGGGATTGAAGGTCCGGATGGAACACCTTCCCTGACTGACTGAGAGCAGGTCCGGGCGAGCTGGAAGCTGCCGCGGAGTCCTGGAGCTGAGACTGAGGAGATCTGGGTACCAGAACTGGCGAGACCAGTCTGGGGCTATCAGAATCACCTGCGCCTTGTCCCTCCTCGCCTTGGGAAGCACCTTGTGGATCAAGGGAAATGGGGGAAAGGCGTAAAAGAGGCCCGGGGTCCACTGCCTCGAGAAGGCATCCCCCTGCAGCGAGCCCTGCTGAGGGGGGCGGGCATGGAACAGACTCAGCTTCGCGTTCTCCCTGGAGGCAAACAGGTCCACCTGAGGTGTGCCCCAATGGGAGAACAGATGCTGTACTACCTCCGGCAGGAGAGACCACTCGTGGGATGCAGCCCCTATCCGGCTCAGGGCATCGGCCAGGGTGTTGGAGGCTCCTGCCACGTGAATGGCTAGGAGATCCGCCTCCAGGCTGCGCACGAGTGACCAAATGCGGAGAGCTTCCTTGCATAGAAGCATGGAGCGTGTCCTGCCCTGGCGGTTTAGATAGTACATGGTCGTGGTATTGTCCGTCTGGACTCGGACCACTTGACCCCGGAGGAACGGAGCAAAGGCGGTGAGAGCTAGGCGGACCGCTCGGAGCTCCAGCAGGTTGATGTGGCATCGGGACTCCCGCGGGGACCAGAGGCCATGAGCCCGGTGTTCCCCCAGATGGGCACCCCAACCCATCAGAGAGGCATCGGTCGATAGAGAGACCGTCGGCTCGGGGCGGACGAACGGGATGCCCTCCTGCAAATGATCTGGAACGGTCCACCACTGGAGAGCGTTCCACATCCCCTGTGTCACTGACACAAGCTGGTCCAAAGGATCGCAGCGTTGTGACCACTGGCTGGCCAGTCCCCACTGAAGGGGACGCATGTTCCAGCGGGCCCAACGGACCACGCTGGTGCAGGCCGCCATGAGACCCAGGAGGCGCGGGAAGTCCCGGCAGGGCGCAATTGCCCAACCAGAAATGATCGGGCAAAGGAGGAAAGAACCTCGGCCCTGTCCGCCGGGAGCCGCGCCTGGCTCGGAGAGTCGAGCTGCGCCCGATGAATAGAATCACCTGCTCGCTCGAGTTCCGACTTGGCCTCGTTGATAAGGAGGCCCAGTTGAGAGCAGACCTGGAGGGCCAGATCTCTGGACCACTCCGCCTCCTTCCTGGAGGGAGCTGCTATCAGCCAGTCGTCCAGGTAAAGGTACACCCGGACCCCTCGGCGCCGCAGGAATGCTGTCACCACTGCCATGCATTTGGTGACGACCCTGGGAGCTGGAGACAAGCTGAAGGGCATGGCTTGGAACTCGAAGAGGGATCCTTCCGCTCGGAAGCGAAGGAATCTCTGGTGAGACGGACGGATAGGGACGTGAAAAAACGCGCCCTGCAAGTCCAAGAGCAGAACCACACGCTGCTCCAAGGATGGTATTATCTGAGCCAGAGTGACCATCCTGAAGGTTCGAGACCTTAGGAACTTGTTTAGGTCGTGTAGGTCGAGAATGGGGCGCCAGCCCCCCGTCCGCTTCGGAACCAGGAAGTACCTGGACACAAACCCTGGGTCTGAAGGAGGGTCCACCACCTCTCTTATCACCTCCTTCTGGAGGAGGAGAGCAATGTCGGCTCGACGAGCCGCCAGTGAGGCTGGGGATCCCGAAGCCCCCCGAGGGGCGACGGCTCTGAAGGGTGGTGCCTGCTCGAATTCCAGAGGCAGGCCTCTTCCCACCACCTCCAAGACCCACCTGTCCGTGGTAGCAGCGGACCAGGCGGAACGGAAGTGCCGGAGCCGTCCCCCCACGGGGGGACCCAGGGGTAAGGTGACGGGAATGGGGGCGACACCCCTCAGCCCGTCACTGGGCAGGCTTGGAGGAGGGACCGGCCGAGGGACCTCCTGGGCCTTTTCCTCCCTGCCTCCTGTTAGAGGAAGCCGGCGGCTTGGGTTTGGGATGCCAAGGCCGAGCCTGCTGGCCCAGACGTTGCTGGGCCGGGGCGCCGGGCAAGAAGGACGAAAGGGCTTAGGCTGTGGTTTGGCGGCCTTTGTCCTTCTGAGCGGAAGAGACCGAGTCCAAGGTAGCATTGGACTCTCGATCCTCTGCAGGTGACCTTCCACCCCAGGGTCAAGAGGTCAGTCCCCAAAAGGAACATCCGCCAACTTGTGCTGGGTATCCGAGTAAAGGTGGATATCCTCAGCTAAGCCCGCCGACATAGCCACCGCGGCCGCCACCGATCTGGCACATGAGTCCCCTATATCCAAAGCAGTCTGGAGCTGCTGTTTGGCCACTGCCCTGCCCTGGTCCCGCACCTGCTTAACCGTAGTCTGCAGATCGGCGGAAGATGAGGATGACCTCATCCAGGGAGCCCAACAGGGCATGAGAAAATGTGCCATGAGGGCGGCCAAACTGGCCTGACGAAGGCCGAGAGAGAAGGGCATAAATAGACTTTGCCTGACATAGTCCAATTTCTTGGACTCCTTGTCAGGAGGTTTGTCCACATCCCTGGCGTTGCGTGCGCGGAAACGCTGTCGGTAACCAACCCTCAGCAGAGGGTGTTCCAAAACCGGACAAGGAACCCGTAGGGACCGCGATACTTCCTGGCCATCCTGGCAAGGCGAGGGCAGGAAGCAGGGCGCTGCCAAAGCTCCAGTGCCGACCCACTATGGCCTCGCCACCGGAAAGGCCTCCGCCGGAGAATCCTCGGTCCAGAATCTCCGTGAGGGGATACCTGGCCCTGCTTGGAAACGGGTTCGAGCTCCATCCCGTGGACTCAGAGATGAGCCAAGCAGTCCTAGGAAGGACGACGGGCTATCGCCCATTGACTGACCTCCTGAAGACTCCAAGTCCAGTCGCTGAGAAAAAGGAGGAATCATCTTCGGACTCGGAAGAGTCCTCGAAGAGCTGCCTCTGGCCTGAGCCACCCTTCACCTGCCGAGGTCGGTCGGGAGGAGGGTAACTGACAGCCGATGGGTAGACCCTTAGCCGACCGAGAATCCTTGGTCGGAGCCCCAGTTGGTGGCTGTGGAGGCGGAGGTTCCACCGAATCAGTGGAGCAGCTGGTTTTGGCCGAACAACCGCCGTGTATAGGCCTCGGATAAGTCGAGGGTTGTGTCGGCGCCCGGTGACAGCCACTTAATGGCCGGGAAGGCGACGGGTCGGCCTTACTCCCGCCAGGAGGAGCTGTTGCAACATAAGGTCCTCGCATCGTCGACGTAATTTACGCCGAAGCCTCCTCGCCCCGGGAGGAGGACGAGACGAAGCGGGCGACGCCGCCATCATGTGCCGCCAGACCGCTTTGCGACGGTGGGGATCGGGCTTGACTGGCTGGAAGAGGTCCGAGACCGAGAGTCCCGGAATTTCCGAGGTCGGTGCGGGAGGTGTCGGCCGGAACCGCACTCCTTCGCTCGGATGGTCCATCCGAGGGCTCGGAACCGGAGGCACAGGCGAGCCCACGGGATCTCACCCTCCTGCGGGAACCGGGGAGAGGGGAATCTCGGCTGCTAAAGGCGACAGCCCGTCCAACGGGTCGAGAAAAATCCCGACTTCATCGGTGGGAGTCTCGGTCAACTGACCTGACGGGGACACCGTGAGGCCAGTGGCCGAAGCCGAGCGGTCGACCGAAGCCGACGGTCGACGACCCGGGGAGAGGGACCTTTCCCGCTCCCAAGAGCGTCGACGGAGGGACTTACCCCTGTCCCTCTTTTTGGACCGAGAATAAGGTCCCGCAGACGTAGGCCCTTCTCCTTTAGTGGAGAGGGACAGACAAAGCTCCTTAAAGGAAGCCGTGTAAGAAGAGCCCAGAGAGAGCGGGATAAATGCCGCGGCCGAGGAAGATACTACCCCGCGCCTCCTCTTCGAGGGCGACCATCCGCCGAAGCTGATCCGCCGAAATACCGCTGGACACCGCTAACCGGGCCTCCTCGACTTCACCGGAGGGAACGCTTTCTCGACGCCCAGTTGCAATCGGGCAGCACGGTTCGAGGACGAGGGTCAGAAAGATGAGCACAGGTCGCAGCTCGCGGTCGTGCTCAAGGCCTAAGCAGTAGACACACGTGGAGTGTGGATCCGTCCGAGACATCTTCTGCCCGCATGGGCATCTCCGAAATCCGGGAGTCGATTTGTCCATCGCAGCCGCGAGGGATACAAGACTAAAGTCTTTTCGCAAAATTTATTTTTTAAATCCGCAAACGGAGAAATAGGAACCAGTCTCAAACGCAGAGCGTTAAGGAGGGAACCTGAGCTTCCAAGCGGTAAGGAAGATCTGGCGTCATGGGGCGGAGCCGAGAGTTATACCACCCGGGTGGGTGGGAGGAGCAAGCTTGAAGACCTTCCGGCAAGATTTAAAGCGGCAAGGATACCTGCCAATGAGTGTGGATGAAAAACATATCCATGTCCCTAGAAAAAATAAACTGTCCCTGGGGAAACTGTTCAGGTTTTCGGAAAAAAACCTTACAAAGAACATCCTAAGCTTGATTAGCAAAGTGAGGGCTACTGGGATAAGCAACAAGGCTGCGACCACCTGGCAACTAGACAGATCTAGAAGACTGAAGAAAACCCGAAACACTGCTCTAACTTTCCAAAAACATATCAGAAGATTTGTTTCTTATCAAAGTCAAGATGCCTTGCACTGTGATCTGGAACAGACCTCCAAGCTAGAAGGCTTGAAGAATTCATACTAGAAGGTGATTTTTTCACAGATGCCTCAGATCTTCCCACCAGGGAAATGGGATACAGGAATCCAAAGAGACAACAAAAAAGTCCAAAAGTCTATCTCAGAGGTAATCACAGGAAGGGCCTCACACACACACACAAAAAGAAAAAGGAAACGAAAATACCCTTTTCTATCTCAGGAAAATGGAACTCCCTAAGAGAAGAACTCTCTTCATATCTTAATTGAAAATCGGGCCTCAGGAGAATCACTCTCTGGAATGGAGGTTAGAGATCTCTGCTAATCACGCAATCAAAATTAACCAGGACCTGAAAATCCTGGCTGTAGAGGATCTTCCTGACTGTTCTGAAGGGATCTAATCAGGATACTGATCAGACCAGGGAAAATGAACAAGGCCCTTGTGACCAAGTAAGGTAATAGATACGATCATTCCTCAAGCCAAAGTGAAGGGCCTGGAAAAAAAAAAAAAAAGATTAATACTGAAGTGCAAATCTCAGAGACTGAAGTGAAGACAGGCATCCCACAGATTGGTGGAGGCTAGATAGATCCCTGATCACCTATTCTGCTGAGGCCCAGATGAACTCCACTGAATCTGGCATAATTACAAATCTGTTCAGGCTACAAAGATCCTAAGATTAAAGGAATAAAACTGGCCTGACTTTTTAGAGATTGTAATGTAAGTCATGGAGAACCCCTGATTGGGGGTGGAGTGGGGTGACCGTCTTAAACATAATCTGGTTGGATCAAAAGGAACATTATCTACAGCGATGCATTGCTCAGTGCTTATTCTGTGAAAGCATGGCAGAGAATTTTATTGCAGCCTAGAGAGCAAATCTTTGTCACCCAAGAAACTGTTGTGGTATACATATATAAACAAAAAAAAAACCCTAGAATTTTCTTCCTAAGACTCTAGCAATACGAAGGACCCATGAAACCAGAGAGATATACAGCCCGCCCTGCTCGCCGTCTGCTACCAAACATCTGCAATAAAAACAGCCTCTATTCCGAGAATCTAAGACTAGAGGAATAACCCTTGACTTATAGACTACCCAAACTCAATCAGGTGCTGGGCTGGGAGGGTGCTCATTGAAGCTCTGCTCCCCTCTGCAAATTGCAACTGACCTTGTTAGTCTTTAATAACTTTAATAATCTCATTCTGGAAACAAAACAGTCAACAATGCATATTTGGGGCCTGGTCCATATAAAATAGTAACAGACTCCTTTCATAGCATAAACTTTCCAAGATCAAAACCCAGCAGTAACTAAAAGTCTGGTAGTACTTTATAGGAAACCCCAAGATGCCATGTGCACCTTTGCAGAGATAAGAAAAATTGGGCTAGGTGCTGGCTGCAGTAATTAATCAAGGAAAAATAGGGAAAGATGCACACTCACCCAATGTATTTTAAAGAATGGATTACTAACACAATATTTGGCTAATTGTATAAATCTGATGTTCTGTGACCTGCACCAGTTACTTCTTCAGAGAAAGTGGTCCTAATAATTAACAGATATAGCACAGATAAATTTGGTATTATCTCAATGAGATAAACATCAACATTTTTTTCCTACAAGCAACAACTAGAAGGTAAAAAGAAAACTATATACATTTCAAGCATTAGTTAAATCAGAAATAACATGAAAAACAGCATGCATTTCGTAGTTCAATGTATCAAACAGTTTTCAATTAGAATAAATAGTACAATAGTTTAAAAAACTGTATTGTGCTGTTAAAGCAAAATATGCCTGATGCAATGTTGCTCAAATATATCCTCATAAGCATACATAATGATTTATTTTTCACTGGATTATAAAACAGGGGACATACCCTCATTTAAATCCCTCATGTCTAAGGTAAGATAATTTCAACAATTAAACAAAATAACTAATAAAAATTGTCATTGTACCTGTGTCCATTTAGGCTTCTGTTGGGCTGCCAGATATTTTCTCACCTGTAACTACACATTTAAGATTTTTTGGGTTAACTAAAATTCTGGTCCTCACAGTATTATCAACTTCTATATACTGTACATAGCCCATAGGCTAACTAATGAAAATAGTTATCTCAATCAGTGTCAGATGTGCATAGCGTATAAATTTACTGTTTTACAGTACTGGGTCTATTATATTTATGAACGTCTATTCAACCCAAAACAGAACAATTTGTAGAATGTATTTAAAACTGAAAGCTCATTAATGCAAACTATAATATTTCAGTTGTAGTGATTCCAACTGTACACTACTTCCTCGATGTAAAATTCTTATGTGCATGCAAACACTGTAAACAGCTTGTGCTTTGGCATGCATCAATCCGTATTAAATGTGAATCGAATGTCTCCGTAGACTGAGCATAATTGCTGGAAGATGTTTAATTTAAAAGCCAAGTGTTATGGCTATTTTAAACAGAAGGCACTGAAGCAGTGAGCTTCAATCTAAATTTCCTGGTAACATTTTTCTTTAAAAAACATGTTAGACCACTGTTGACAAAAGCACACACAGAAGCTATATGAGCTGCAGTTGAAATGTGCACTAACATTTTTCTTAATCCTCACACTCTGTACAAGTGATTAAGAAAGGTGCCTGCTTATCAAAAGACAGATGAAATAGTCTATGACATGCCTGCTTAGAACTGTTCTGCATAAGGCATACAAGTTTTTATTGCTGATTTACAGCAACAGCTCCCAAACTTCATTTTTTCCTAAAACCTGAATGCTGATTAGGGACTCTAAGACTGAATCCAGAATGGCAGTAAAACATACTGGTAATGCCAGGAGCTTTAAAATCTCATTGGTTTTCACAAAGCTTTTACAAAATACCTCTATATTTTAAACTACAAAGATGTATTTACTTCCGACAGTGGCTAATAAGGCTAAATAAATGTTTTCTAGGGTTTAGGCTGACGACTAAAAAATCTAAAAAGTATATCAAATTGGAAATGCTAACTCTGGTAAATGTTTTTCTAATATTCCAAGGTCCCTAGCATTCTGTCCAATATAACTCCTTTAAGCAAGCGAGTCAAACTTAAGTTCGCCACTTGTTAGGTAGGATGTGGCTGTGCATATCAGACTGCAAACTGATTTACATGTATGTACAGTTTAACAGAAACATTTACAGGAACATGAAAACAACACCATGAAAGGCAGTACAGGCTGAGAAATGTGTGTCAGCCATAATCTTCAGCAACATATCACTATTTTAAATCTTCTTGGTTGCTACTTAAATAGCATAGTCCAAGAAAAACTGTTGCCTTAAAAGAGCACCTTTCTCACTATTTTTAGGGTATGATTTGAACAGAGGCTCCCTTACCTAAATGGGAGTTCCTCCACTGCAATTTTAAAACATTATGATTAGCCCCCTAAGGAAGGGAAGGGATTGTATTTTGCTCCTGAGGGGCTAGTCACTTGATCCCTTCCATTTCCTGATCTGTGACATCGCCTCTAACAATGTTTTGTGATGATTATAATAGCAAGAGCCTACGGTAGTATGGAGCATCATTTTAAAGTTATTTCTTTCTATTTTAATCAGACGTTTATATAAAATTGAAGCCAGTATTCAAGTAACAGGATACTGGCTTAAATTTGTACAAAAGGTTGGATTAAAATTGGGAAAACAGCTTTTAAAATGACGCTCCGTACACTTGCATAGAGCACATCCCCGTGCTGGTCCTACAATTACATCACAAAACAGAGCACCGGGGCAGTGTCACAGATCAGGAAGTGGAAGGGATCAAGCGGCTAGCCCCTCATGGGCAAAAATATGATCCCTTCCCTTCCTTAGCAGCTCATCATAACATTTTAAAACTGCAATAGAGGAACTCCCAATTCAGATAAGGGAGACTCCCATTTGTTTTGTAGTGCACTGAGAAAGGTGCTCTTTAAAAGAAACATACTTGCATGGTCCTTATCACTGTGCTAGTTGTAGTCATTTGAAATGAGGAAAATATTCAACTGTGTCCCTCGTACTTCTTGTATTACTGACAGCAATCTGAACATTGTAATAGGTTTCCCGGTATAGTAGCACCACAACCACCTGGTTGCTATGGTACATTGCATGGAAGCATTCCCGCCCCTGCATATCAAGGAGCCAAATCTGGGTTCATCTCTAGGACCAAAAGTGCTTGAATACAGACTGTGGCTGCAGAAAGCAGTCAATGCTTAGATGACAGAAGCAAGGATCCACTATGCAAAAGGGGCACTGCAGGGCAGAGGTGGGGACAGAAGAAAAAATTACTCACCATAGTAACGTGTGTTTCTTCTAATGGAGTCTTGCTGTATTCTGACAATATGCAGTTAGCCCCAGCACTTGAACTGCCCCAAAGAGGAAAGAGTTAACTATGCAGAAGCATAGAACGATGAGCTCAAGCTCGGTTTTCAAACCTTTCTCTCTGGTACTTACCAGTGCAACCGTCAGATTCTTACAAGCAAACTAACTAGTACACAAAGTGAAAATTATTTACTAAAAGCCAAAGGCAATAATTTGGGTCCAAAAAGACTCAAGTCGAGAACCCAAGAAAAAAGGTAGTGACTAAATGTATAAAAATTATATATACACACGTATATATATAAATATATATATATATGTATATATATAGACACACATACATAAACATAACAATAAAACTACCCCACCCTAAAGAGGGAGGGTACAAGGTACAACCCTAAGGTGCAACACTGTACCTGCCAGCCCACTTCCCAAAAACTAGGTTCTGAGAGAGGAGGCAGGGAGGGAGGTCAGAATACAGTAAGACTCCATTAGAAGAAACAGCATCACTATTGTGAGTAATTTTTTCTTCAAACAACATGAAGTCTTGCTGTATTCTGACAATATACAGAATACCAAGCAGTTCCCCCAAGAGGAGGGAGTGCAGAACCTACTTTGAGAACAGGCTCTGCAGTACTGCTGTGCCAAACCTAGCATCACTCCTAGCCTGGATGTCCACAGAGTAATGCTTGGTGAATGTATGGACTGCTTTCTAGGTGGCTGCTTTACAGATTTCTAGCAATGGTATATCTCAGGCAGCAGCCAGAGTGGCAGCTGTACACCTAGTCGAGTGAGCCCTCAGGCCTGGAAGGGGTGTTTTGCCCAATGTGTCATAGCAGAATTGTATACAAGAGACAATCCACCTGGCAACAGCCCTTTTAGTAGCAGACTTACCTTCTCCCACTTCACCATAAGTGAGAAACAATTGAAGAGAATTGTGCCTGTGTGTCTTAGTATAGTAGCTAAGAGCCCTTTTTACATCCAAACTGTGTAACCTTCTTTCCCCCAAAGAAGAATGGTCAATGAAAAATACAGGAAGAGACATGGACTGGTTCAGATGAAAATCTGACACCACTTTAGGACCACCTTGTCCTTATGGAAGGAAATGAAGTCAGGCTAGACTAATCTGCTTGGCAGAAGTAATAGCTACCAGGAACACAGTTTTCCAGGTTAAGTACTTAAGCTCAGCCGAAGCCAGGGGTTCAAAGGGTGGCTGCATAAGATGAGTAATGCAGACATTAAGATCCCAAGCCGGAGTAGGCTCTCGAAAGGGAAGGTTGATATGGACCAGACCCTTGAAGAACTTACTAAAGACAGGATGAGATGCCAGAGAATGGCCCTTCCCTGCTGAAAGGAATGCAGAGACAGCTGCTAGGTGAACCTTCAGGGTTGCAGGCCTAAGACCCAGAATATTAAGGTGAACCAGACAGTCCAAAGCTGTAGCAATATTTGCAGAATCAGGCGAAATGCCTTTCTGAGAACACCAAATACGGAATCTTTTCCATTTGGAATTATACGTTTTTCTAGTAGATGGTTTCCTAGAAACCTTCAAGATACCCAGAACTCCTTGAGAAAAATGCAGGCCTGCATATTCTAACTCTTCAAGAGCCAGGCCTTGAGGTTGAGAGACTAGAGACTGGGGTACCAGATCCTCCCGAGAGGAGGTTAGGAGATTGCATCTGTTGGGGAGAGACAGTGGACGTGACACTGCCAGAGATAGCAGCAGGGGATACCAAGGCTGTCTGGCCCAATCTGCAGCCACCAGAGTCACTGTGCAGGGTTGAGATCTGATTTTGATCAGGACTCTGAACAACAGAGGGAAGGCATAAAGAAACTTGCCCTTCCAATCCAAAATGAGAGCATCCAGAGAAACAGTCCCCAGGACTGGAGGTCTGCAACAAATCAGAGGAAGTTTGTGATTGTCCAGGGCTGCAAAGAGATCTATCTCTGGAATGCACCATCTGGTGAAGATGACTTGAAGAATGTGAGGGTGCAGGGACCATTCATGATGCCCTAGGAGATTCTGCTCAGAGCATCTGCCAGTACATTGTCCTTTCCTGGGAGATGAACTGCTATCAGGGAATTTTGAAGGGAACAGACTAGAGACCAGTTTCATGGCCTCTGTGCACAAGGCCATGGACAGACTGCCTCCCTGCCTGTTGATATACCCACACTTTGGTGGTGTTGTCTGTCCTGACCTGCACCACCTTGCTCCTGACCGATTCCGAGAAAACCTGAAGGGCCAGGAAAACTGCCCTGAGTTCTAGAAGACTGATATGAAAGACAGACTATTGAGGGGTCCTGAGCCACGAGGGCTCCCAAATGGGCTCCCCAGCCTAGCAGAGAAGTATCTGCAGTTAGGACTACTGAGAGGACTTAAGAGAGAAATAGAACACCCTGTCTGAGGTTGTCCTGGTCCAGCCACCACTGGAGAGCTTGGACCAGAGTCTGAGTCACTGGAATCAATTTCGTGACAGAGTTTCTTTTCTGAGACCAAAAAGACCTCAGGTGGAACTGAATGTCCCTCATCTGAAATCTGGCTCCTTGCACCACTGCAGTGGAAGCTGCCATGTGGCACAGGAGTTGAAGAAACTGCCTCGCTGGAGAGACCGGAGGTCGAAAAGATGAAGCAAGATCTGTGAGGGCCTTTACCATTGCCAGAGGGAGGAAGGCCTTTGCTTGGATAGTATCCAACTCTATTCCTATGAAAGTAAGAAGTTGTACTGGTTCGAGAACAGACTTTGAGAGACTTGAGAAGAAACCCCAGAGAACTGAGCAAGTCTTGAGTGATTTGCAGATCTGACTTGACCTGGTCGGAGGACTGACATACAATTAGCCAGTCGTCCAAATATGGGAAGATGGAAATACCTGCCTTCTGAGAAAGGCAACCACTATTGCAAGGCACTCTGTGAACACCCTTGGAGCTGATGTTAGCCCGAAGGGCATGGTTCTGAACTGATAATGGCCTGAAGACAACTCGAACCTGAAGTACTTTTTGTGGGAGCACCTGATAGGAATGTGGAAATAGGCATCCTTGAGGTCCAGGGATGCTAGCTAATCCCCTGGCCTTAGAGGGGGAAGAATCATTCCCAGAGTCACCATTTTGAATTTTGGTTTTGTGGTGTGTTTGTTCCAATACCTTAGGTCTAGGATGGGTCGCCACTCCCCTGTCCTTTTTTTGGAGTAAGGAAGTACCTGGAGAACAGGCCTTTGCCCCTGTGCAGAGTAGCAACTACCTCTATGGTTCTGAGACCCAGAAGAGAAGAAACCTCTGCCTCTAGAGCAAGGGTCTCTGAGATGGATGCAGGCTGAAAGGACCTGGCCCTCAGTTATGGAAACCTTTTGAAGCTGAGGGACAGTCCCTGGCTTACTACCTCCAGGACCAACTTGTCTGAGGCAACAGACTTCCAGGCCTGGAAACTGTAAGCCAGCCTGCCTCCTACTGGAATGGGGGAGTAGACCCGGGCTGACACATCAGGGTGTCTGCTTGGCAGGAGCCTTGGACTGGGAAGAGGATGCAGCCCTGCTCATCCCCCTCCTGCCTCTCCCTCGAAAGAACCCCCTCTGTGGGAAAGGAGAGGAAGCCTGAGCTTGGTAGAAAGGCCTGTGGAAAGACCTGCCCATGCTCCTAGACTGCTGCTTCTGAGGAGTGGCTTGCCTCTCTTTGGCCTGTCCACTCCTGTATGTGGTCCTGTACTCATCCATTTTCTTCATGTAAGCCTCTGTCTGCTCCCCAAACAAAGAGTTATCCACTACAGGGAAATCCATAGCCTTAGCCTGGGTATCCTGCGAAAGGCTAGTACACCTGAGCCAAGCACGTCTCCTGAGAGACACAGATGTAGCCATGACTCTTGATGCCACAGCACTGGAGTCCACAGCGGCATGGAATTGTACCTTGGATGCCTCTATTCCATCAGCAGCCACCTCCTCCATCTCTTCGGCTAGCTGGGGGGAGGCCTGTTTAACCAGTTTCAGAACCATATCCACCTGGACTTCTGGTACCTGGCTGTGTAGGCCATATAGTTAGCCTGCCTGAGTCCCAAAGAAGATGCCAAATACTGCTTTTTGGCCATGGCATCGACCTTCCTGGAGTCTCTGTCTGGGGGGGGGCGCGAAGCCAAAGGAATGTTAGCCCTGTCACAGGCTGCAGCCTGCACTACCCCGACATGACTGCAATGATTGTATAAAAACTCCGTACCTGAGCCTGATAGCATGTACCTCCAGTCCATTCTCTTATCCACAGGAGGTCGGGAGTTAGGAGTCTGTAAAATATTTTTTGTCTGTTTCCCCAAGGACTTGTGAAGGGAGATGGACAACCTCGGACTCTAGGATGTCCACCATCTCAACAAAATCAGGCTCTTCCTCCTCCTCAGCAGCTTCAACCACTGGGAGCTAGAGGGTTTCAGCCACCTTTTTGTAAAACAAGAAGTGTGAAGGGGACTCAAGACAGCCTGGGAGGGGAGACATTGGAGGGTCTGTCTGGGGAGATGTTTGGTTCAGTGGGCACATCCAGACCATCAAAGCCATTATCTTCATCCTCATCGGGATACTCTTCATCTACCTCCCACTCCTCACAAAAAGCATCCGGATTGTAATCCGATGGAGTCGATCGACCAAACCGACCACCTAACCGACAGTACCAGTTCGGACGGAACTAGGCGAAGCGACTGAACTATGCTAATCTCTTTGGCTATCTCATCCGCGGTTGGAGTATGCAGTGCTGGATACGAACTGGCCGACTTATGTTTTCGTTTCAACGGAACTGACTCCTCAGAGTCAGACCTCCTTTTGCCCGAAGAGGTATCACCTAGGTCAGTAGGCACCTCCTCAGGTTCAGCCGCAACCGAACCGGGCTGGCCATCTGGATCTACGTCTTCTCGGGCTCGCTTTCCTTCAGCCTACTCAATCTTTTTTCCAGAGTGGCTTTAGGAAAATTCTTACAAATGTGGAAGTCTGTTTTGAGGTGGTCAAACCCCAGATGGTAAAAACAGATGAGGTGGGGGTCAGCCTTAGCAAAGGCCTCCCCACACTCAGTACAGTGTTGAAACCCAGTGGAACAGTTTCTTTTTCTTGGGTTTCTCAGACATGGCCAACCTAAACAATTACCCTTAAAGCTTTCAAGCCAGGTAATAACCAACCGATTGGTTACAAACAGTGTTACGGGTTCTGTAAAAGAACCAGAAAAAGTCTGGTTCTTTTGAAACCGATTGGCACCGGAACACCACACTAAATCCCAGGAAAAAAATTAACTCAACAAAAAAAAATTAGAAAAAACTAGACAAAAAAACAATTTCCACAGAATTAAATAAAATACAAGTCACTACCTATCTATCTACCACACTACCTGTACTGTAGACAGAGACTGGAAATCCGAAAAACAATAAATCGGGTAGACAAACCGAATGTTGATTCAAACTCTACTGAACCGAGCACAGGAGAAATCTCCAGAGCGGCTTCACTGTTAGGCGGAGTAAAGAATCTGATGGTTGCACTGGTAAGTACAAGAGACAGAGGTTGAAAACCAAGCTCAAGCTCAGTGTTCTAAGCTTCTGCACAGAGTTAATGCTTTCCTCTCTGGGGCAGTTCAAGTGCTGGGGCTAACTGCATATTGTCAGAATACAGCAAGACTTCATGTTGTTTGAGTAAGGACCAGTCAACCAGTACAGTACTCCTGTAGCATAGCACCATAGATAACATGAAGTTCAAGTAAAAGCAATTTAGTGCCATTCAAAATATATTCTACAAAAAGATTCAAGCAGCAAAATCAGTCATTTAGCATTTAACTGAATTGTCAATATAAGTAACTTATTCTAATGGAGTATGTATAGTTAAATTCCTCTGGCATTCCTCATTCAGTCCTATATTTGTATTCATTGCTTTCGTGTTATGTAGACTTCCCTTTTAAGAAGGGTTTTTTCCCCAGTTTCCACCCCTTGGTGGTTTAGTTACCCTTTCTAGACCAAAACCTAAATGAAGCTCTGGCATGGCCTCCTTCTGCAGATGATCTGATGTCATTTCTATACACAGAAACTCGTTTTTTGTGACATGAACTAGTACAGTTCTGTCCTTTACATTTGTAAAAGGGCACTTGATAATCACATGTGTGGTGTAACATGTTATATGTTGTTTAAGTCAATGTTGCTCAGTCGTATAAGAGTAAAATAATTCCATGTTTATGGTATTGCAACACTGGGGGCATGCTCCACAAGAAAAAATAACTCTTCTAAGTAATCCCATAAGGAACCTTCCTTTTTCAGTGGTAGGGACCTCAAGGAAAATAGGAACCAATCCATCCCTTGATGGTTCTTACTTTCTTTATAGATATGCTTGGACCCGCTTACAAAATATGCCAATTCTGGTGCATGATCTTGATTATGGGTAGTAGTTCTGAGAATTTAATACTGAATACCCAGTCTGTTTTGTAATTTTTTTTTAATTTCAACCACTGAACAGTAAATCGTTCAGTGGTCTTGCTTTTGCTTGTTCTCTTGCTCCAGCCAGTGATTTTTTTGTATCCTCCTTTCAAAAATCTAAAGTCTATTCTTCAGATCAAGTGTTGCAGTCTGCATTCTCAAAATAATTTCTTCAAATATGTAAATAAAAGGAGTATGAATGCTGTTTTTACGACTGGTGACTGTGCTCCAGATATAAGGCAAGTATTGGCCTAATTTATTCACCACATTTTAAGAAATACTCAGATTTTTTTCTTGAGTATCAATTCTCATCCCAACCCTAGCAAATGTTCCATACATACTTCAAAAGGTGCTGTTTTCCCCCCAGGTTTAAAGCACTTTTACTCATCAAAATTATCTTTTACTCAAAATGTAAAAAAATGATGAGTACATTACCCTTGAATGCCAATATTATCTGGAGAGTACTGACTGCTGATGAAGAATCAAGGTTTTGTCAGTTGGCTTCCTATGTATAGTATTGCCTGTTGCCAGCTTGTTTTGATGTTTCTGTACTTCAAGATCTAGAAACAGGATTCTATCCATACTATACAGTAAAGTGTACTTTGCATTGGTAGTAAGAGAATTAAGATGATCTGTAAAGTTTACCTACATGTCTCTTACCTTCCCACAAAAGTATTGCACCATCTACAAAGTGTTTCCACAGCTTTATATTGCCATATTATGTATTATAAAGAGGTAAGAGGACAAATTTGTCTTTGTAAGATGCCATGTACATGTTGGAACTATGCATTTTGGAAAGAAAACTGTAAACAATAAGGACCAGTATTGTGAACCGACTCTTGTCATTGTGTAAACTATGCCACGTGAAAAACTTGGTAGCAGGTAGAAGTCTGAAAACCAACAGGGCTCCAAAAGTAGAATGCTAAGGTAGAACATCAGGCAATCTTCTAGTACACCAACTCACAGGCTGGAATGCAGCTGCAGGAGAAAAGCTTCCTTCAGGTGATATCAGTCTTGTATCCTCTCGTCAGGAAGAGATGATGTCTCTTCGAGAGAGGGTATAGGTGACCAAACCATATAAGCCACTGAAGTAAGGAAGATTTGTGAAATGCCCATTTTCTTAGTGTAGCTTTCTGAACAGGCAGTATTGCACTATACATGTTGCCAACTGCTTGTCCTTTATTAGCATCAAACCACCCTTTGAGTAACACTGGGTGGCAATACAAAAAATAGTAAAATATCAGGGAGTGATCAAAAAATGAAAATCAATGGTGTCGCCGGAGGTGGTGCAACCTACTGAAAATCTGCAGCACAATAAACTGGGACACAAAAAAGTGGACATGAGGGCCACCTAGTGCTCTCAGGTCTGTTACCATCCTCTTCAGTAGAAAAAGGATGATTAATGTCCAGTGGCTCTGTATGAATTACTGAGACATGACCATTTGTTCGCAATACTTAAATATTTTGTTTTTCCTCTGTATTCACCTTCTCTCATTATCTGGTTACATATGAAAGACAAAAACTTTGAGTAAACAAAGGAATGGCTGCAAATCAGCTATAGCATCCGTTATATTTTCTGGTGTACATGTACCCGCCTACTGCAGACCACCTCAGCCTGTGGGGGGTCAGCTCGGGTGTCTGCAGGATTAACCTGGCAGTTCTTAATCACGTAAATGTTAATCAGAAGTTTTAATAGAGACTGATGTAACTCAGTGTTTGCCAGTGTCATTAAACTTGCCTGATGTACCCTCCCCTACGACACCAGAGATCAGGGTGCTGGAGTCTGAAAAGAAAAAATTACTCACCATAGTAATCTTGTTTCTTCCAAGGTATTCTTCAATATGATTTATTGTAATTAGCCTCCTGTGTTGAACTGCCCCATAGAAATGGAACATATGCAAATGATGGAACATCCTTTGGCTGTCACCATTCAAACTGCTGCCCTTACCAACTGCTGCATTCTATAATGCTCAGATTCATGAAAGCCTACGCGGTAAGATCCCCTAACTAAGCTATTCTAATAATCAACAAATAAATACCAAATCCCCTATAACATTTAAAATATAGGTGACTGACAAACCCTAATATATTTTGAAACCAAACCCAGTACTACAGATATAATTACAGACCAGGATACTGTAGATATGGTAGACCAGGAAACCAGTACTGAAATTTACGTATTGGGAGATTCAATTAAAAAACATCTAGATCGCAGTATATGTGAACCTAACAAAGCAACTAGAACCTTATCTAGTTTCAAGGGAGCTAAGATGCAGAATATCACTTACATGCTGGATAACATAATAAAAAATGCACCTGCAAACTCTCTTGTGACAACTCATGTGGGAGCCAATAATATACTTCAGGAACCAATACAGAAAATAAAACAGGAGTTTTTTAATTCGACTAATAAAATTATCAATCTCTGTTGCACCCCAGTGATTTCAGAAATTTTCCCCATACCAAGAGCTTCATATTGGCAATATAAAAAACTAAAATAAATAAATAATTGGATCGGGGAGTGGTACACTAAACAAAACATACAATGCATAACACACTGGGAGTCATTTGATGATAATAGCAGCCTTTATTGCTGGGACGGGTTGCATCTAAATAAACAAGGAAACAAACTGTTAGCAGAACACATTACACACTGCATTAACACAAGTTTAAACGGATAGACAGAGGGGTAGAAACATCATATAACACTAATAGGACTAATGAACAGGATTCTTCTAAAACCCAAAACAGTTTATTATATAAGGAAACCAATAAGTATATTAGGCAACCATTAAGGAAAGATGTTATAACCTCTAAAAAGGAATTAAATATATTACTACTCAATGCAAGAAAGCTGAGAAACAAAATAGACTAACTTAGATATATCTTAAGTCAATATGATATTGACGTATGTGCAGTAACAAACTTGGTTTGCCGAGGGATACTGGAACACCAACATTATTGGTTATAATGTATTAAACAAAAACAGACCTACAACTGGAGGTGGGATTGCCCTCTACGTAAAAGATAACATCCAAGTTGTAGAATCAGATTCTAATGCTATAAATCCCAGCCTTGAATTATGCTGGTATCAACTAAAGACACTCACCAATTTACTTAAAATAGGATTAGTCTATTGTGCCCCAATTATACCCAAATTGAAAATGATCTATTACTGACAACATTAGAAACTGAAGACACAACTGGAGAGAGTGTTTCGATGGGTGACTAACTTCCCTAGTATTTGTTGGAAATCATCTTCAGGTAATAGTGCTGTTGAAAAAAGATTTATTGAAATATTCGCACTATTAAATTTAGATCAATTAATAACTACACCTACAAGAGGTAATCATATTTTAGATCTGGGATTAACAAATATGCCTGAAAACATTAATAATATACAAGTATTACCACCACTGACAGATAGTGATCACAATATGATCTATTATGAGTACACAATTAAACAACAATTAACCAAAGGTAAAACTGAGTTTAAAGATTTCAAAAATGCAAACTACAACAGAAGAAAACAATCAAAACACACGGAACTGGAAAAAGGAATTAGAGGGTAAAGATCTTAACTCTGTATTGGCAATCTGTCATAAGCATATACATCACTGCATTAAAAACAGGGTACCTGTAAGATGTCAATACCAAAATTCAAAAAGAATCCCTTTATGGTGGAACTCTAAAATAAAAAAATTAATAAGAAACAAAAATATTACAATAAATACAAATCAGTGCCTATAGATTCAAACAGGAGAAGTTTAAGCAATTAGCTAAAGAAATTAAAAGCAATATTAAGAAATCTAAAACCCAACTAGAAAGGAATCTGGTGGAACAAGTAAAAGATATATCTATTTTTTTTTTTTACATGTGGGATCACTGAAGGGAAAGCAAACAGCTATAGGCCCCTTGCATACATCAGCCGGAATTATCACTAATAAAACAGATATGACAAATGCCCTAAATGATTTTATTAGCAACTATAACATAAATGATAACGTGACAATACAGATCCCTACTCTAGACCTGGCCAGGTCCCTCAGGGCTCAGTTTTGGGCCCAATTCTTTTCAACATCATATCATCTACCCTGCAATCCACAGACAACATCTGGCTCTGCAAATATGCAGATGACTATAAGGTGGGAAGTTATGTATCATCTTGAAATGATGCCAGGTTGTTTAAAAAAAAAAAAACAGATAAATTAGTTATATGGGCAAAAACCAATAAAATAGATTTTAACATTTCAAAGTGCAAGGTATTGCATTTTGAGAAAAAAAAAACATGTATACATACACTATTGATGATAATAAACTTACAGAGGTTGAAGAAGAGAAAGACCATAGGATGTTAATCGCTAATGACCTTTCCTTCACTAGACATAATAATGAGGCTGTAAAGAAATGTCAAAAACCTATAGGATGTATATGAAGAAATATCAAAAGCAGAGATAAAACAATAATACTTCCACTTTACACCACTCTGGTACGCCCACATCTAGAATACTGTGCCCAATTCTGCGCTCCGCAGGATGTTACATCCAAGAAACTGATAGAAAAGGTTCAGAGAAACCTTACCAAAAAATATGTATATCAGGCCATATTTACACTTTGGATATGGTAAAAGATTAAAAAAGCTGAACATGTACTCAGCCCACTATAGAAGCATAAGGAGTGAAATGTGCTTGACTTTCAAATATATAAACGAATCACACAAATTAAGTACTATTGGACTAACAAGACATACTGGTAGAAAGCA
The DNA here is from genome assembly GCA_016271365.2 of Neoceratodus forsteri. Lineage (NCBI taxonomy): Eukaryota > Metazoa > Chordata > Ceratodontiformes > Ceratodontidae > Neoceratodus > Neoceratodus forsteri. The sequence goes on along the minus strand of CM028129.1, from coordinate 1,008,143,953 downwards.
GACCAGGTCACACAGATTAAAACTAATAGGAGATCAATCAGTCACAGTGAGAAGTAAATTCTTCACACAGAGTCATTAATAGATGGAATACATTACCAAAACACAGTCAACAGTAATACCATGGACACTTTAAAAGAAAAAAAAACTAGACAGGTTTATGGGGAATAAAAATTTTTTTTTCCACCACTGAAATGGTAGCGAGTTCATTAAAGGACCTCGGTTCACTGAACTCGTACCCAATCTATGAATCTATGTCCCCATCAGATAGGACCAAAGAGAGGGAACACCCATCTGGTTCAAAAAGGGGTTTGTTAATACAACCAAGGTATAAACCAACATCAACCTAGTAATCCAGCTGTTATGCAGAGGCCAACTGGTTCTGGAAGGGGAGGTAGAGTGGGAGATTTAATCATACTGAAGAATACATTGGAAAAAACAAGATTACTGTGGTAATTTTTTCTTCTAACCCCAGGAATTCTTCAATATGAAAAACTATTGCAAACTACGAAGCAGTACCTTTGGAGGAGGGTACAGAACCTATCTGGGGAACATGCTCTGCAGCACTGCTGTGCCAAACCTGGCATCACTTCTGAACTGAGTGTCTGAACAGCAGTACTTTGTAAAAGTGTATACTGTTTTCCACGTAGCTGCTTTACAGATTTCTAACAGGGGAATATCTCTGGGTGCTGCTATTGTAGCAGCTGTGCCCCTTATGGAGTGGGCCCTCAGGACTACTGGGGGCTCCAATTGGATACATGCCACTATCCAGCGTGAAATGGTCCTTTTAGAAGCTGGTTTTCTTCTTCCTAATTCCCAATAGGTCAGGAACAGCTGCTGCCTGTCCTGCCTGTGGGCCCTGATGTGGTCAAGGTAGTAACTTGGAGCTCTCTTGACATCCTGGCTATGAAGCCTTTGTTCACCTGAGCTAGAATGGTCAGTGAAGAAGATTGACAGGTTCAAATGGAAATCAGAGACTACTTTCAGAAGGAATTTCCTATTAGTCCTGAGGACCACTTTATCTCTGTGGAAGGAGATGTAGTTTAGCTCTATACACAGGGCGTGTAGCTCACTAATCCACCTGGCTGAGGTAATAGCCACCAGAGAGTTTTCCAAGTCACAAATTTCAGATGTGCTGTAGCCATGGGCTCAAATGGGGGTTCTATGAGTTTGGCAATAGATACCGAGGTCCTATGAAGGCACCGGCTCTCTGTGAGAAGGGTGCAAGTTAGCCTAGCACCTTGAAAAACATTTTGAAAATGGGGTTAGAGGCCATTGAATCACCCTTACCAGATGAAATATAGTCAGAGACTGACGCCAGGTGGACCTTAAGGGTAGAGGGCTAAAGACCCAGTGAATTCAGGTGAGAGAGACAGTCCAGCAGGACTGATAACCCAGCCTGAGAGGGCACTATACTGTTAGTGTCACACCAGATGGAAAACATTCTCCACTTGGAAGCATAGGTTTTCCTAGTGGAGGCTTTCTTTGAACCCCTGAGCACATTAAGGACACCCATAGAGAGATGTAAGTCCGCATACTCTGAAGTCCTCAAGAGTCATGCTCTGAGTTTGAGGGACCTGAGGTGTGGGTAAAGGATCCTCCCCTGTGGAGGTGATTAGGAGGTTGTGCCTCTGGGGAAGGTGGATGTGCTGGGCCACTGAAAAGGTGCAGCAAAACTGGGGTAACTGATGGTTTTCCTAAGAGACAAAGATCTCTGGGGTGCCCATTTCCAGCACCTGTCGGTTCAGAGACCACTCGTGGTGGTTTTGGCTGATTCTACTGAGTGCATCCACCAGGGTGTTCTCCTTTCCTGGCAGATGAACAGCCGGCAAGGACACCTCCGGGGAGTAAGGCAGATTCCATACTTTCATTGTCTGTGTACACAGCAAGCGGGGCCTTGCCCCCCCCTTGTAGTACACTGTGGTGGTGGTGTCTGTCCTGACTTGTACCATCTTGCCTTTCACCAGCGGTGCAAAAAACTGCAGGGCTAGAAACACTGCCCAGAGTTCTAGTAGATTTATGTGCAAGAGTGACTCTGCAGGGGACCATGTGCCATGCACTGTGTGCTCTTCCAGATGTGCCCCCCCACCCTAGGAGGGAAGCATCTGTTGTGAGGACCAACATGGGAGACTCCTTCTGGAATAGAACCCCTTCTCTGAGGTTGTCCCTGTCCTGCCACCACTGCAGAGCATGCAACAGAGTCCTTGTCACTGGCACAACCTTCAAGAGTGCATCCCTCCCTTGGCATCAATGTGTCCTGAGGTAAAATTGTATGTCCCTTATCTGAAATCTGGAGTCTAACATTGTTCCTGTGGCTGCAGCAATATTTGCAAGATCAGCGGTATTTGCAAGATCTCCTTTGTCCTTACCGCCCTCTCCGCTCCGCCAGCGAGGGATTACTAGAGGTTCCCAGGGTATGTTTAAAAACTTTGGGAGCTAGATCATTTGTGGCTCCAACCCTGAGGAACTCTCTACCTCATCGAATTAGAGTGTGCTCGACCACTGAGGCCTTTAAGTCTGCCTTGAAAACCTATTTATTTAGCTTGGCATTTGTTTGAAGTTCTGAACCTGGCTGCCTATGTTTAATTGTTTTAGAATTGTTTCTGGTTTTAAATATGCTTTTTTTAGAGTTGTTATGTACAACGCTATGATCTTGATTCTGGAATAGCATTTAATAAATAAAGATTGCTTGCTTGCAGCCATGTGGCCCTGTAACTGTAGGAAGTGCCTTGCTGGACTTAGCGTGTTGAGACAGAATCCAATCAATAGTTGTAAAAAGCACCTTTCTTATAACCAAGGCGCTTGTACATATATAAAACAAGCACTGTAAATAGTCATAACAAATCAATTTAAATTAATACAATCCAACAATTTAAACTCTATAAATGTACCAGCAAATTAAAAACCTGCAAATCTGCAGAATGCTGTCTACCCTGTCCTGTGGGAGAAAGACCCTCGCTCTCAGAGTATCCAGTTCTGCTCCTATGAAAGCCAATACTTGAACAGGCTGAAGTACCGACTTTTGGGCACTGAACAGGAACCCCAGGAACTCTACGGTGTCCTGGGTGAATGAGAGAGCATCTTTTACCTGTTGTGGTGACTGACCCATGACTAGCCAAGTCGTCTAGGTAGGGGAACACTAGGATGCCCTACCATCTGAGCTATGCCACCACTACTGCCAAGCACTTTGTGAATGCCCTGGAAGTGGAGGTTAAGCTGAATGGCAGGGCTGCGAACTGGTAATGACCCGAAGGCAGTCTGAACCTGATGTACTTTCTGAGGGATTCCCTAATGGGAATGTGGAAATATCCATCTTTCAGATCCAATGAGGCCAGACAATTTCCTTACTGAAGAGTGGAAAGAATCACTGACAAGGTTACCATTTTGAACCTTGGCTTTGCTAAGAGCTTGTTCAGTGCTCATAGGTTTAATATGGGTCGCCACTCCCCATTTTTCTTTTAAGATTATTTGCTTTTGTTAACCAGGTAAGCACACTAGACAGCAAGTGCTTATTTTCAGATACGAACCGGGAGGATTACAAGAGAACAAATCAGAGTAAACAGGTAGACAGGGTGCACACAAAGCATTGAAACAATGGTTACATTAAGAGGTACATTGTGATCATCGGGCAGACAGGATTCATACAGAAGCAAGAGCCATAGTGACATTTGGGCAGGGGGTAGAATCGCAATAGGTACAGGCATGGGAGTAAAAACAAAAGTATACAACAACAAACATCAAGCTAGCTAGGTACAAGGGAGAGCTTTCAGGCTCATGCATTTCGTCAAGAGGTAGATGACAGTGTGGTACCGGCCTGGGCAGCAAATGCATACAGGGACAAGTCACAAGTACCACTCTGCAGAGCCAGGTAATTGAGAGGCAAGCTACAGAGGATGGGCAACAGGTTGTTTTTGGGGTGGGGGGGGGGAATTCTGGTTGTAGGCACACAAGTCAGGGTCATCTAGGGCTGGGGAGTGTACCATGTACAGAAGGTGGGACAGGAGGCATCGAGTATGCCAGCCCCGTATTCAACAGGTGGGTCAGTAGGCCTCGAGCTTGCCTGGTGGAGGAAGTGCTAGTAGAGGCCGGTCATCATGCCCAGACTGTTGTGACCAGTTTGGCAGCTCAGGCACAGAGGCAGGAAGAGGCCAATTTTATGAAGCCCCATAAGGAGGCTTTGAAACAGGGGTGGGAGGTAGTGGAGCCAGTGTTTGCAGGAAGGTAGTTCCATAGTTTGGGCGCATAGGCAGCAAAGGCCTGATCCCCTATTTGGGTGTGGGTTTTAGGGACCAGGAGAACCAGAGAGTTGCTGGATCTTAGTTGGTAGGTGGGGTTAGCAGGTTTGAGGAAAGAGGAGAGTGTGGGGGGAGTGGCATTTCTGACAATATTGTCAATGAAAGTTGCCAAGGACAAAGCTGCGGTGGTATTCTGGTGAAAGCCACTCCAGTCGGGAGTATATCTCACAACGGTGTGAGAGGCGAGGGCAAAACGGCATACATTGTTGTACGGAGTGTCCCATTTGGAGAGACTGGATTTTGGAACGTGGGCAAGGATACCAAGCCATAACCAAGCGTGGGTAGGAGGATCCCTCTAGCAATGGTGAGACATGCGGCCGGGGCAAGACAGCCTTTAGCTGTGTAAGCCATGCCCAGCTTGCAGTTTGTGGCTTTACAGGCATTCCGAATGTGGAGTGAGAGGTCCAGTTGTGGATCAAGGGTGACACCCAGGTACTTGACTGCATCCGCAACATTCAGGAGGGAACCATCAGCTCCTAAGATGCTGAGAGAAGCTTGGCAGGATTTTATCTTGGCCGAGGAGCCAAAGAGCATGGTCTGGGTCTTGGTGAGATTAATGGTTAGCCTGTGGTCCTCAAGCCAGGTTTGAATGTGGTTAAAGTCATGGTTTAACTGGGAGTTAATGTCTTTGATGTCCTGTGAGCAGACCAGGATGACAAGATCATCCGCGTACAGGGTGGAGTGCCCATGGGGAGATACTGAGGGCAGCTCATTTATGAATAGGGAAAACAAGATGGGTCCAAGGACAGAGCCCTGAGGTACCCCACAGGTCACCTGGGAAGGTTTAGAGAGGGCTTTGTTAAAGACAGTATGTTGCTGCCTCCTGGTGAGGTAGTTGGAGAACCAGGCATGGGCAGGAGGGAAGAGACCAACAGACCAAAGGGTAGAGCGCAGAAGCGAGTTATCAACCCGGTCAAAGGTTTTTGAGAGATCAATGAAGATGGCTCCTGTCAACTTACCATGGTCGGTAGCAGACCGGATCTCGGAGGTGACCACCGCAAGGGCTGTAGATGTGCTGTGCCCTTTTCTGAAGCCGTGTTGTGCTTGGGAGAGTAGCTCATAACTCTGAAGGTAGTGAGTGAGCTGGGAGGCAACTACTTTCTCAAGTAGCTTGCAGATCGCCAACAGGATTGCAATAGGTCGGTAGTTAGTGGGATCCTTTGGGTCGCCATGCTTGAGAACAGGGACGACCCTAGCCACCTTCCATACCTCTGGGATGGTTCCCAAGATTAATGAAGTGCCGAATATGTGAGAGATAGGCCAGGCTAGGGGGAATGCCCCAAGGCAGAGACGTTTCAGCTCAGGGCTGTCGTGGCCAGCTCCAGTGTGAGGGGAGAGACTAGCAAGGAGCCTCTGAATCTCCGAGGTGGAGACAGCCTTTAGGTAGAAGGAGGGTTGTCTGGGTGCCTCATCATGGGGGGGACCCAGGGTCACTGGGCCGAGGAGCTGGGGGGAGGGAGAATCCAGGTCAGAGAACTGGCTGTTAAAAGCGTTGGCAATAGTGACGGGGTTATTACAACTGACCCCCCCAATCAGCAGGTCGGAGGCATGAGCATGGGCGGACTCCCCAACTGAGTTTTTAATGTTTTTCCAGAAGGTCCTGGGGTTGCTGGCTGAGGATATCAGGGCAGACTGGCAGAATTCACTCTTAGAGAGTGGATGGCTCTCTTGCAGGAGTTCCTCAGCTGCCTATATTCAAGGAAGTTGGTACTGGAGTGGGTGGATTTAAATCTCACCCAGCATTTATCCCTTTGTTTCACGAGGGAGAATAGGCCACTATGGAGCCACTTGGTAACCATGCCCCTTACCCTCCTTTTCGTTAGGGGTGCGTGTTTGTTTTGCAGGGTGTGAAGACAGAGAGGAAGATGTCGAGGGCCTCCATGGAATCACTCGTGGCAGTGACCAGGGACCAGTCAGTTTGCTGGAGGTCAGCAAGGTAGGCTTCAGTGCAAAAGCTTGAGTAGTCCCACATCTGGATCACCTTGCTAGGAATTTTGGGGGGTGAGATGCCCCATGTACAATAGATGTGGGAGTGATCAGAGATGGCATCAGGGAGGACACCCGAGCAGACTATTCTATCAGGCCTATTACTCAGTACTCAGTCAATGAGGGATCCTTTCCCCCCGCGTGGGGAGGGCCTTGTGGGTTCGGTGATGAGTTGGATGAGGGTGAGGCCCGATAGCAGAGGCTCATACAGCTTGGTGTTGCCCCCCCCAACCAGTGTAAGTTGAGGTCACCCAGGACCAGTAGCTCATTAGAGCCCACTTTGTCATTAAGGCAGCTGAGTAACAAGGAGAGCCCAAGCGTTCCTCCCTTTGGAGGGTTATAGGCACATACCACGTGGATCTTTTCTGTATTGCCTAGAAGGAGGAGGGTGTGTAAGAACTCACAGGTAGGGGAGTGCAGGGGGCATGCCTAATGATAGCCACGTTTAGATGCCCCTTGTAGTAGAGGAGCACCCCACCTCCCCCCGCTTATTCCCTTCTCTGTCCAGCCTAATAAGGTGGTACCCTGGGAGGGCACATACAGAGTCTGGGGTGGGCGGCTTCAGTGACCCCCAAAAAGTCAGGGTTGTAGTGAGCCACGCAGACAGTTAGCTCTGCTAGGTTTGGTATTAGACTACGTACGTTCAGGTGAGCCAGCTGTATGCCTTTGGTAGATTGCCAGGTAGGAGAGGGTTTGAAGGACAGCAAGGCAGCCTGAGGCCCAGGAGTTCGAGCTGCGCCCCCAGCTAGGCCAGGGAGGACCGAGCACCCCCGGGGTGACATCTTAAAAGCCACGGGGGTCCAGTACAGCCGAGTTCCAGACCTACTGCCCCGGGCAGCCCAAAAGAGGCAGAGTTTAAGACTACCCAAAACAGCAGCACTGAGTTATACTGACAGAGGCCTGCTTGTGGCAGTCGACCCACACCAATTTAGAGACAGGTAGCAGCCTTGAAAGATGCTAGGCCCGGATTGCCATGACACAGGGAGCAGGAAGCTGTGGTGTAATTTCCCAAGGGTAGCAGTTGCTGGTCAAACCAGATGAGGGGTAGGAATTGAGCAACTCAAGCAAATATGCAGTACCAGAACAAGTACATACAGACGCTGTAACTAGCCTGTGGAAGCAAGTATATTATACTGGCCCTAATCAACACCAGTGAGACAGTGAGGTATGATGTAATGCATACATAAGACTGCAAGTACATAAAAGTCCAAGAATTTCGGCTGTAAAGTACAATCCAGCGATGGGAAAAAGTACATGCCCTAACAAACACCAGTAAGTACAGTCCAGTGACGGGAATGGTAAGAATAAGGCAAGAAGAAACAGTTCTGGTTACAGGTCAAGTTGTGAACCTGGATTCAGGATAGGAGGCAATGCGCTGATCTGAACCCCCACAGAGCCAGTCAGGGGAGCAATCCTAGAACGAGACCCAGCGGGCTCTGGGAGATGCAGCACTAGACCCGCTATGGTGACAGGTAGAGAAGAGGTTGCCCCAGGCTAGTGGGAGGGGCTGGGGAGCATTTAATGGGAGGAGGGAACAGGGTGGGTGGGCAAGAGAAATTTTGCCTGTACCAGCCCGCCGAACCGCAACCCCTGGAAGTTCCTGCTAAGTCCCCGAGTTCTCCGCTCCAACGATCAGGTACTCGGGTAAGAAGTAAGTTTCCTTTGTGTCCTTAGTTTACTTCAGGGAGTGGGCTCCTGGACCGAAGTAGGGAAAAAATTATCTTCATGCGGCTTTGACGGGTTCTGCTGATGACCTCCGGCTCGGAATGGGAGAGAAGAATTTCTTTGAAGGTAGTGCATTAGGAAGTACCTGGAGTAGAACCCTTTCCCCGTTTGGAGGAGAGGCATAGGTTCCGTTGCCTTTGACTGCAAAAGGGTGGACATTTCTGCTTCCAGAAGTGCCCTCTCTGTTGGGGAAGCTGGTCTGAAAAGTTTTGACCTTAGTTTGGGGAATGACTTGAAGCTAAGGCCCAGGCCCTGACTCACTACTTCCAGGACCCACTTGTCTGTGGTAATGTTTTCCCAAGCACAGAAGCAGTGAGCCAGCCTGCCCCTACTGGCAGAGGGGAAGAAACCCTGGCAAGCACGTCAGAGGATCTGTTTGAGTTGGGTTTTAGCCTGGGAGGCATGATCACCATGCCTAGAACCCCTTCTGCCCCTGCCCCTGACGTATCCTCTCTGCTGTTGATAGGTGTAGCCTGAGCCTGGAAAAATGGTCTGCTGTAGGCTGCCCTACCCCTACATCCCCATCCTTGTGGCTTATATGAGGTGGAGGGCTTCTCCTTCGCATTACTTTTGTAGGTTGTTTTGTATTCGTCCATCTTTTCCATGTAAGTCTCTGTTTTGTCGCCAAACAGAAAAATGTCATCACATGTAAAAATCCATGGCTTTGGTTTGAGCATCCTGAGAAAGGTTTGTGGCCCCAAGCCAGGTAAACCACCTCAGTGCCATCCATCTGGCAGCAGTATCATTGGCATCCAATGCCATATTAAACTGGTGCTTTGTGGCCTCCAGTCAGCATCTGTCCGTGTCTGCAATTTCAGCAGCCAGGGCTTAATGGGCTTTATCAGCCATTGCCAGCACTGAATTCCATAATGTCTTCTGGTATTGGGCAGCATAGGCTATGTAATTTGCCTGCCTAATGGCCAGGGAGGCAGCCAAATACCCTTTCTTTGCCATGATATCCATTTTCCTGGAGTCTTTCTCTGGTGGATGAGGACAGTGGGACCCTAGCTCTGTAACAAGCTGCAGCTTGGACCAGACGTTTATTATTTCTAATTGAATGCATCTGCTATATTTCTCTCATGGTAAAATGTATTTATAGAATTGTATTACAGTATATTGAATGTTTTATTGTATTGTGTCTTTGTAAATCTTAACAAAACACTCGCAGGACCATCTTGTAAATAGGACTTTGGTCCTAATGATGTGAATATACCAACAATTTTCCTGTCTAAAAATAAAAAATTTTACTACTACTACATGATCAGGATGGGAGAAGAGAAACTCTGCCCCTGATCAGTCCAGCTGATACTTTTTATCAGCCTTTTTATCTATGGGCAAGACAGAATTTGGAGTCTCCAAGATTTTTAAGACCTGCTTCCTCAGAGACTTATTTATGGGGAACAGTAACCGTCTGGTGGGTGTTAACCCCATCATGTCCAAAAATTCTGCCTCCTCCTCATCCTCCACGGTTTTGTGGGTAGGAGGTCAAGGGCTTCCACCATCAGTTTCACAAAGGTATAGTGGGGGGAATAATCCTCCGGTACCGGGAAGGAGGGGATCGAACTTCTGATCTGGAGAAACCTCCGGTTCTACCAGTTCCTCTATGTCCTCATCTTCCTCCTCATATTCCTGGGAGTATGTACCCGGAAGTGGAACCACTAATGGTACTGAAACCAGGACCTAGGGTTCTGCTGGTACTTACTGTGCAGGAACCAGGACAAGGCCTTAAGCAGCAGCAGTTTGCAAGGCTTGCAATACTTTCACAGCCTGTGCAATTGTTTCTGCCGATGGCATGGCCTGTTTGTCTACCGAGAGCTCCTTTGCTTTTTCAGCAAGAGGTGTGATAACATGTTTTTCTTTATGTTTTTTTCTTTTCCGGAACATAGTATGTGGTCAGTTCTCCAGTACATTTTGGCTTAGAGAACTCACCCTTCTCTGAAGAAGTCGGTTCAGATTCCTTGGCTTTGTCCTTGGGATCGATCGTAGCTCTAAAAACGGTCGAATGTGGAACCTTCTGTTGAACTTTTTGATGTATCCTTCCAAAAGTCCAACGGAGCTTGAAACACCTCGCCATGATCGGCTGCTATAGAACAGCACGCGACTATTTCGGGCTGTTACTCTCGCATTCTGGGGCAGAATCCACGATGTGCGACTGCACAAGACATGCATAGTTCCACTGGTGTCACGCATGTTATGAACGCAAAATGCCATTCAATACAACTACGTATGTGCAAGTGCCGCACAGTCGCATTGCCATCGCCAGCAGGAAAGACAACCCTCCCACTACTACTGTCCTCCTCACACCAACATCGGGGTCTCCAATCCCTGTGTCAGCATTATGTACCCCCCCCCAAACTCATGTGGCACACTGGGAGCCCACCCCAGTGTGCCCAACTGTATTTATGTATTTGTGCCCTGCACTGACATCAGGATGCTCAATCCCCGTGTCTGCATTATGTGCCCCCATCCCAACTCATGTAGCACACTGGGAGCCTACCCCAGCGTGCCCAAATGTAGGTTTTGTTTTATTTTCCTGTAAAAGAAAATCTTTCCCATGTTTTTTTTTTTTTTAATATGTAAAAAAGAAAACTGTCCCTTGTCACCCCAGTCCCCCCTCCCCACTGAGCACCCAACCTCACCCCATACTTACCTCCGGAGGCCGGCGCTGTCATCTTCTCTGGACCAGGATACGTCTGCACTCTTCAAAGCCGAACCGAAATCAAAGGTACAGCCAGCGTCCTACAATGGCATTCAATGGGGTTTTCAACTTAAGTTGATAAATCAGCCATTTTTTTGAATGTTGGCTCCAAATTTTCAACATGGGGTTCTTGGGACCCCATCTCGTGAACAGTATCACTGTCATTTTGTTACTTAGTCCCAAAAGGTGATTTCACGGTCGCTGCACGGACTCACCCTTCAGGACCGATTAACGAAATGACAGTGCCACTGTTTAAGAGGTGGATCCCAAAAAGCCCATGTTGCGAATTTGGTGAAAAAATTCCAAAAAAATGACTACGTTTCAAGCATGTGTTCTGCAGTTTCTATGCACAATCCTAACTTCGTCAATTTTTAATATTTTCACTCCAGATTTTCACCATTGCCAATTCTGCACACCTCCTGTTTAACAGTACAGCTGTCATTTTTCACGTCCTGCCCAAAACGCGTTTTCGCACCTGTGGAACAGAATGGCGTGATCGCTCTGCGAAATCACCTTTCAGGACAAGTAAACAAAATAACACATGCACTCTTCATGAGGAGGGGTCCCAAAAAGGCCACGTTGAAAATTTGGTGCAACACCTCCAAAAATGTCAAAGTTACACCCGGGCATTCAATAATTTCTATGCACATGTAACTTTGGTCACTTGCCAGCTCATCACAACCCTATCAGCTCTGACCAGAATCTGTTTGAAGAGGAAGGACTTGGTTCCTCAGTGGATGGTTGAGAAGGAGCTATGGGAGTAGACATCCTTTTTTTGAATCGTTCAGTTCTCTTTACGATGGTTTTAGTACTAACAGTTTTACAGATGTCACAGTCTGCCTGAAAGTTTGAAGGGTCCAGGCAAAATAAGCACAAATCTTGTTTGTCAGCCTTGGCAAACATCTCTCCACACTTTAGACAGTTTTTAAAACCAGTAGGCCCTTTTCTCTTTTTTGGCCTGACATAACCACCCACACTTATTTATTCAAAGTGGTGAACTTAAAGTCGGTTCCTGAGCCGAAATTTTAACAATAAAGTAAATAAAAGCCAGTGCCAGTCAGACCCATCACAGTAGAAATGGTTGGTTCCCAATGGGGAATAAACCACGGTCTGACAGAAGAGTTTAAAAAAAACAACCTTTCCAAACGAACAAGCTCCGAAATCAAGTAAAATACACCATAATGTAAAAGATATAGAGAAGAATCTACCGGTTCCTCAATGGTTACGCGGAACCGCTGAGAAACTGTAAACTGAGTGAAAAACTACTAAAACTAGCGCTAAGTAAATAAAACTATAAGATGGTGAAGCGGAGGGGAGGCGGAGCCCAAGATGGCGAACTGAACATGTGGGAGCGAGCACTCCCACGACCAGCCATGCACTTCGTGGCAGTGTTCTTGCAAATGTCAGGTCTCTTGAATTTTCTAATATCTAGAGTCCCCCAAAACTATTCCTCTGCTTTCGAACTGTTTTCGGCCTTTTGAGACGCTACTGTCGTCAGCGCCTGGAGCCAATTCAACGCCACTTGATTAGTATCCGCAACTAGTCAACAGTCTTTTCTGGTGCTTAAACTAAGCAGCGCTCTTATGTCAAAAAAAATTATGGGACTTGAAGAAGTTGAGATGGACTCTGCTATTCTATCTAGATAAAACGCAAAGCCCTGGCAGCCACAGAAGACCAGGTAAGCAGCTGTCTAAGTAACTTAAATACCCTGCTGTAGTTGAGCCTAATATAAGTTCAAAAAAAGACCCTCAGTAGTGGGAAAGCGAGCAGAAGCACCGTAACCATTAAGCCTCAGAAAAATCCACAAAGCGGGCTGATAGACCCATTTCTACAACCATCTACATCTGCCAGTTTAGATGGTAGTAAAAAGATAGCCAATGTTTTCAATGCAGCCACAAGCGCAGCTTCTTCTTTGCCATAGGCAAGCTCTGAGCAGCCGGCTCAGGATCAGGAAAGTAGGTGGCCAGGCACAGCAAGTCATGAAAGGGGGACAGGCCATACTACCACAATGAGGGTCAGACTTGGGCAGAGATGCTGAACTTCTGATCACTAAGGAACTACCTCAGGTACAAAGGAATCAAATCATTTAGCTATAGAACCACAGCAAGCTGGTTCAGTGATTGTACAAAAAGAGTCACAGGGAAAATCCATACATGCTACATAAGACTTTTGATACTCTAACAGAGAGGGATCTAATAGGCAAGAGCCCACTTCCACCTCAGGAAAACAGAAGGAAGATATCTTGGGTATAGGCCCCTCACAGATGGGCAAACCAGCTCAGGTCCCACTGAATGAGGAAGAAAGGAACATGTTTGCCAGACTACAATACGCATAGGAAGCAATACTGAAGGAAGGGAAAGGAAAGAGGAAACGGTTTAACCAGGAAAGGCACACTAAGCTAGAGCTTGTTTCCAGGTGCGACCTAGGAGCACAAGGAAGTTAAGTGACTTGCTCAGGGTCACACAGTATGCAAGTGGGAGCTGACGAGATTTAAACCCAGGTTTGCAGCTCAGTGCTCTTAACCACTATGCTACAATGCCTCAATGAATTACGTCAAGGCTTCCAGATCATGAACTTAGCATTTGAGTCTTTTAAAGGCTCTATTTCGTCCTTGGATACAAAAATGGTCTCATTAACACAAAGGGTGGTGGAATTGGCGACTAGAGTGGGAGGGCCAAAGATCAGCTTGTCCCTATACAAAATAAAATTGCACAGCATCAAAAGGAATTACAAGAGCTCCAGGTGAAGACAGAAGATTTGGAATAGAGTTCACGCAAGGGAAATTTGAAAATAGGGAATGTCCTCGAAGGTACAGAAGGCTCTAATCCCTTACACTTTTTCAAGGAATTACTTACGGAAGCCTTGTGTATGAAATATCTCGAGCAGAAGGTAGAGCTAGATCATGCTCACAGGGCATTCTCTCTCTTAGGAAAGATGTGCTCAGGTTTGTGTTTATTCGACCACATCACTATCAAATAAAGAAGGAGTTGCTTAGAAAAAGCAAGAATGGAAAGAGGCTTCCATATTCGTGGGTTAGATTTGCAAATCTTTCCAGATTTAACCCCCTCTGTGCATGTTAAAAGGAAAGCCTTTGATAGTGTTGGAAATATTCTTCAAGAAAAGAACATTACACATAATTTGTTGCACCCTGCAAGACTAAAAGTTTATCTGAATGGAAAATAACACACTTTAGCACCCCAGAGAAGCTGAGCACCATCTGAAGTCATACTTTTTCCATTCAGAGGGTCACAATTTGTAACCCAGGTGCACCCCAGCTGCAGAATATAGGCTAAAAGATGCAGGTTCTCGACAGACTCAAAACTGATAGACTAGTCAAGAAAGTTTCTATACAAATCAGCTGTGATAATGAGGAAGAAAAAACAATGACTCACCTTAGTAATTGTGTTTCTTCTAATGGAATCTTGCTGTATTCTGACAATCTACAGTTAGCTCCAGCTTTTAAACTGCCCCAGAGAGTATAGGGTTAATTTTCTATGCAGTGCATAGAACGTTGAGCTCAAGCTCGGTTGAGGTCTTTGTTTACAGCACTTTGAAACCCAACTATCAGATTCTTACGAGCAAACACTCACTAACTATACTACGTGGAAATTGTAAACTTTTTAACTACCCAACTGGCAACAAAAGTTTTGGATTCCCAACGGAAGACTCAAGTCAGGAAACCCAAAACCAAAAACCTATGAGACTGAGAGACCGAAGATTGGGATACCAAATCCTCCCCTGAGAGGAGGTTAAGAGGTTGTAATTCCTGGGAAGAGACAGGGGAAGATGGACTTCTAGAGACAGCAACAGGGGGTACAAAGGCTGTCTGGTCCAGTCTGGAGCAATCAGAATCACTTTGCAAGGTTGTGACCTTACCTTGACTAGAACCTTTAAAAGAAGAGGAAAGGGAGGGAAGGCATACAGAAATTTCCCTTCCCAGTTCAAAATCAGAGCATCCAGAGGGACTGAACCCAAGACTGGGGGTCTACAACAAAACAGAGGAAGTTGGTGATTGTCTGGGGCTGCAAAGAGATCCATCTCTGAAGTGCCCTACCTTGAGAAAATCACTTTTAATATCAGAGGGTCCAGGGTCCATTCGTGATGGCCCTGGGAGATCCTGCTCAATGCATCTGCTAGCACATTGTCCTTCCCTGGAAGGTGGACTGCTATCAGAGAGGTCTGCAGGGAATAGGCCAGGGACCACAATTTCATGGCTTCCATGCACAAGGCCGTGGACAGAGTGCCTCCCTGCTTTTTGATGTACCACATGGTGGTGGTGGTGTCTGTTCTGACCTGAACCACCTTGCTCTGCACTAACTGAGAGAAAGCTTGCAGGGCCAGAAAAACTGCCCTGAGTTCCCGAAGATTGATATGAAAAAGGGATTTCTGAGGAGACCACAGTTCCTGGGCTGAGAGAGCCCCCAGATGGGCTCCCCACCCCAAAAGGGAAGCATCCGTGGTAAGGACCACCGAATAAGACTGAGTAACAAATGGGACCCCTTGCCTTAAATTGTCCTGATCCTGCCACCATTGAAGAGCTTGGATCAGTGTCAGAGTCACTGGAATCAGTTTGGTAAGAGGATCCTTCTTTTAGGACCAAAAGGCCCTCAAGATGGAACTGAATGTCCTTCATCTGGAATCTTGCCCCTTGGACCACTGCTGTAGAAGCTGCCTCTACAAACCGGACTTACTAGCCATCTCTGAAACCTGGCTAAAAGCCCACATCCATGACCACGAGATTCAGGTCGTGGACTACAATAGCTACCGCAATGACAGAGAAACCAAAAAATGGGGTGGGGTCCTAATCTATGCTAAGGATGACCTCTCCGTGTCACCTCTACCCCTGCAGACTAGTCCTACTGCTGAGGGAGAGAGCATATACATCCGGATAACCCTAGGGCACACCAAACAACTAACAATTGGCTGTGTCTACCACCCACCAAAATCAGCCCTCAAATCCCTTGAAGCCATCACAAACGATACGGCTATCAAGGTGACAATGGAGCCACTAATCCTGGGTGACTTCAACATTAACTGGGCCCAGGACCCTGGTCATGCCTCGAAGTCACTTACCCATGAAGCAGGTCTGACGCAGGTCATCCCTGAACCAACCAGACATAATTACAAAACTGGGAACCACCAACCTTGACTGGGCTCTGTGTCTAACTCCCCACTAATATACAGAGGCGGCACAATGGCAGACTCCTGAGTGACCATTCCCAATCTTCTGTATATGGAAAACAAACCACCCAAGGTCCAACCTAGAATTCTCTCCCACTGTGACTTCTCCAAGTTCTCTGAACTACAATACAATCGCTACCTAGGTAGTCTGGACTGGAACCCCATAAATCTTCTCCTTACTCTTACTGAGGCTGTGCAATACTTCCAGGACGAACTAACCACAGAGGCCAACCTCTCTGCTCCAATGAAGAGAATGAGGGCTAAAGGCAGCTGCTACAAGTGGATCTCTCCCTCCCTCAAAGCCCTAATGGCTACTCCGGGAAAAAGCCTGGAAAAATTTTAGGCTCTCCTCCCTCCCGCAGATTTCGCTGAATACAAAGCCTGAGGAACAAAGCCAAGAGAGCCATAAACTCGCTTAAGAGAGATTATTTAACACACCTCCAGAAAACCAGCCTGGGCAACCCCAAGCAATTCTGGAATCATATCAATGACCTGATCAAGGGCCACAAAACCCTGAGTCCTGTCCCTATATGATTAAAGGTCAGCTCACAACTGACCCTCTCAAATATCGCTGCCCTTAACAGGCACTTCTCAGACCTCGAGGCCTACAAGACCTGCCTGTCTCCCCAGACTCTCCCCTACCTCAGATGAACCACCTCACATGGAAAGACCCCCATTTCACCTGAGACTGGCTAAACGCACTGAAGTACTAAACCTCCTAAGGAACCTGAGACCGAAAGGGTCAGGGGGACCCGACAGTATCAACCCTTGGCTACTCAAGGCAGGAGCTACCTCCTTAGCCTGACCTATAGCCATGCTCCTCAATCGATCACTGAGGGAAGGAGCAGTCCCTGACCTGTGGAAACATGCCAGTGTTGTCCTTATTCACAAAGGGTGGCTCAGGGAAAAACTCAACAACTACAGGCCCACTTCCCTCCTCTGCTTACTTGCTAAGGTGCAAGAAAGAGTCATCTACAGTCAACTCAGGGACTACCTGGAAGCTCATCAGCTCCTTGCCCCCTCCCAACATGGATTTAGAACAAACCATGGTACTGACACTACCCTCATTAACTTCATGGATGAAGTTCTCAGGGCAATGGACAAGGATACCAACTGGTGCAGTCTTTTATAGACTTATTCAAGGCGTTCGACCTAGTCGAACACAACTTGCTGCTACAGAAGCTGCAAAATATAGGCCTAGACAATCATGCCCTGAAGTGGTTTGGGAGCTACTTATCAGGCAGGGCACAGAGGGTCTCATGGAAAGGGACCATGTCTGACCCACTACCCCTAAACCAGGGTGTACCTCAGGGCTCACTTCTAGGCCCCCTCCTGTTTTCCTTGTTTACCAACAACCTGTGTATCCACTGCGGGGACAGCTCGGTTGTGCAGTACACCGATGATACTGTCATCTTCCGACCCCTGCGTGACGTGGTTGCCCTAGGCCCTCTACTCCAAAAGGATCTCACTTCACTATAGACTTGGCTATGTAAGAACAGAATGGTACTAAATGCCGACAAGACCAAGGCAATGCTATTTGGACCAAGATCCCTGGGATGTGACAGGTCCTCATCCCTCTCCTTAATCTCACTCTCTGGTAAAGCCATTAACGTAGTCCCCTTCCTTAAATACTTAGGCTTCACGTTGGATCAGAATATCACATACAAGGAACACGTGGACCAGGTCCCTACATCAGAAACTTGGCACCCTGTACCGACTCAGGGACCAACTCATCCTTGAAGCCAGGCTCTCCATAGCTACCAGCGTCCTTCTACCCAACCTGACCTTTGCGGCCCCTATTATTCAGGGCATGGCTAAACAAGAGATTACCAGGATACAAACCCTATATAATAAAATAGCTCATTTCGCAACCTTAGACCACCCGAGACGTCACCACTGTGACACTTTGGCCAATCTTCGTTGGCCCACATTGGTCGCCCGCCTCCAACACCCCTTGCTTGTCCAGGCCTACAAGCTTCTCAAACCCCACGCTCCGCTAAGCATTGCTGGGACCACAACCCTCAAACACAACCTAAGGACCTCAGATAGAACACTATTAGAAGTCGCTAAGGTAAGGACAAACGCTGGCGAAGATCCTTTTCCTCCCAAGCAGGCTGCCAATGGAACAAGCTCCCTCCCCAGGTCCAGGCCTCCTCCTCACTCATGAACTTCCGCACCAAGCTTAAGTCCCATCTGCTGACCTCAAGCACATGCCACTGTCATGGCACTTAAAGCTCCTAAGGTACTCCCCTCCTCTCCAACTCCCATCTCCCTGCTTAACCTTCCTACCACCTGCCTTATACAGACTGCTCGCCAGAGGCCACGTGTAACCCCTGAATAAACTATATGCAAAGTACTACCAATTGCTTACATGTCATGACGATAACCATGCCTGTATCCATGCCTGCATCCACTGCTTTTCTTTACCGTGCCTGTAAGCCATGCCTGTATCCACTGCTTTTCTTTACCATGCCTGTAACCATGCCTGTATCCACTATTTTTCTTTACTGTAACCACCTCATGATGCAACTCACAATGCCTCAAATGTTCCTTATGTCCTTGTTCATTCTTATAACTTGTATTGTTATCCCAGGTCGCCCCTGAAAAAGGGACCTTCAGGGCTCAGTGGGCCTACCCGGTCACCGAAATTTAATAAATAAATAATAAATAAATGTGGCCCAAGAGTTGAAGGAAATGCCTTGCTGTTCAGGACACCTGAAGGCTGAAGGAGGAGGCCAGTTCTATAGGAACTCTTGCCCTTTCCAGGGGAAGAAGGGCTCTTGCTTTGACAGTAGCTAGCTCTGCCCCTATAAAGGTAAGAAGCTGTACCGGTTCGAGAACTAACTTGGGGAGGTTGAGAAGAAATCCCAGGGAAGTGAGCACTTGCTGGGTTACTTGCAGGTCTGACTTGACTTGGTCTGGAGACTGACCCATTAGGAGCCAGTCGTCCAGATATGGAAAAATGGAAATCTTTCGCCTTCTTAAAAAGACAACTACTACTGCCAGGCACTTAGTGAAAACCCTTGGGGCTGATGTTAGGCCAAAGAGCATTGTTTTGAACTGGTAATGGCCTGACAGCAACTTGAACCTGAGGTACTTTCTGTGGGAGCACCTGATGGGGATGTGAAAGTAGGCATCTTTGAGGTCTAGGGAGGCTAGCCAGTCCCCTGGCCTTAGAGAGGGAAAAATTATTCCCAGAGTCACCATCTTGAACCTTGGTTTTAAAAGATGTTTGATCAGGTATCTTAGATCTAGGATGGGTCGCCACTTCCCTGTCTTTTTTGAGGTAAGGAAGTACCTGGAGTACAGACCTTTGCCCCAGAGTAGGGTAGGAACTCTCTCTCTGGCTTCTAAGGCCAGAAGAGATGAAACCTCTGCCTCTAGGGCAAGAGTTTCCGAGAGACTTTCAGGTGGAAAAGGTCTGGTTCTCATCTTCGGAATTTTTTGAAGCTGAGAACCAGTCCCTGGCTTACTACTTTCAGGACCCACTTGTCTAAAGTAACAGACACCCAGTCCTGGGCAAAGTAAGTCAGCCTGCCCCCTACAGGGATAGGAGAGTCAACCCGGGGAGGTCCATCAGGGTGTCCAGTCTGTATCGAGAAGCTCAAACCCTGACACAACATAGGTGTGTGGATCGCCTTATCAAGACCTCCCTCACACTCACTGCAGTGTTGAAACCCAGTGGGTCCGGTTTTTTCTTGGGTTTTTCAGACATGGCCAACCTAACCAAACTTAGGCCTTTTTGGCAACCTACCAGCAAAACTCCCTTAATCGGTTCCTAACCGTTCACGAGTATTGAAACTGTTTAAAACACGTTTTTTTTTAAGCCGATAAGGACCAGTAACCACACACTAAAGAAAAATACAAGAAATCAAACTAATGGATCGGTTCAGCCAAACCGATCAACAAGTCTCAATTTCCACAAAGTAAACAGAAAACTATTAAGTACTCAAGGTACCGCAGACAGAGCCTGAACCGACAATGTGAAATAAATTTCAGATTTGAATCCCAAATAAACCGAAAACTTTAACAGACTTTGAACCGAACAGAAGGAGAAATCTCTGGAGCGACTGTTCAGTGAGGCAGAGTGAAGAATCTGACGGTTGGGTTTCAAAGTGCTGCAGACAGAGACCTCAACCGAGCTCAAGCTCAACATTCTATGCACTGCATAGAAAATTAACCCTATGCTCTCCGGGGCAGTTTAAAGGCTGGAGCTAACTGCAGATTGTCAGAATACAGCAATACTTCATGTTGTTTGAAAGGGAGAAGGGATGGGAAAGGGGGGAAAAAATATTTTTTCTTCCTTCTCCTATGCATGAAATCTATAAAATATGTTTAGAATTATAATTTTCTTTTCTTTTTTGGGGGAAAGCAGATAAAAGAAACAGGATTTCCTTTTCAGCCTCAACTAAAAACTTCTTTAATCTGGTCACATGGGAGCTATCTGTGTAAGCCACATTGAGCATTTTGATCATCTTTGCAGACTGTCTTGGGGTAGACTCCGATCAAGTCTGAGTCCATGGGTGGAGAATTTATTTATTTGGGGTGAAGGCCACATCATGTTACGTATATCTCAGGCATACTTCAGTGCTGTACTTCAAGAGGGAAAACCTTTTTAAAAATATGACAGGCTATATAATAGTAGTCTTATGTGTATTATTACTCTTTTAGAATGGAGTCTCAGTTGAAGTGCCTTAGTTGGAATATAAAGGGTGCAAGGGACATAACTAAAACTAGAAGAATAGTAAAATATACAAACCGAGTCCAAGCGAACTGCATTCTGCTTCAAGAAACTCATTTTCTGGACAAAGACTTCAAATATATTTGTAATTTGTTTAAAAGGTCAGGGGGTGCATTCCCCATTTACGAGCAGCTCCAGAGGGGTAGTCATAACTGTTAAAAACAACAAACATGAGCATGGTACAAAAAGAAATAGATACAAATGGCCGATATGTACTTGCGACATTTCAGTCAGGACTTAATAAAATAACCACTGGATCCTTATATGCACCAAATGAAGAAGATATTAATTTCTTTATGCATTTCTTTTCAACTCTGACAAATTATTTCAGGTCATACCTTATCAGAGGAAATTTTAATTTATCATTAAACACAATAGATAGATCTGGGGAATCACCAGAGATAAAAAGCGAGCAGTCAAAGTGGTCAGAGACTTTATGGGTGACCTAAAATTAATAGACCAGTTTAGGAAAAAGGTCCCAACTTGGAAAAAATATTCTTTTTTTCTCTAATGTACGCAAAACCACTTCAAGAATCGATTTTCTGGTATCTGAAGAAATACAAGACAGAATAAGTAAAATAAATTATGGTGCCATTAAATTCTCTGACCACATGCCGGTGCATCTTTCAATGCTATCATCATCAGGAAACGACCAAAATAAACAATGGAAATTTGATAATTCCTTATTGAAAGATCTTATATTTGTACAAAAATTGAAGGATGCGGAGTATACAGGATTTCCTTAGAAATAATAAATCTGGTGAAACCTCTATAACAATATGGGAAGCATTAAAAGCATACTAAGGGGTTGAATAGTCTGATATGAAAAAAAAAACAAATGGAAAGATTTAACACACTGCAACATGAACTACTGGTAGCGGAGGCTGCATTTTTTTTTTTTATTTAGTTGTTTAACCAGGAGTAGCACACTAAGCTGAAAGCTTTTATACAGGTGCGACCTGGGAGCACAGGGAAGTTAAGTGACTTGCTCAGGGTCACACAGTATGCAAGTGGAAGCTGTGGGATTCAAACCCACGTCTGGTCTGCTGGATGTCACCAGGTTTGCAGCTCAGAGCCTTAAACCTCTGTGCTATACTGCCTCAATATAATAATTCAAAACAAGTAGTAGACTTGGTAAAAGTATTACAAATCTGAGGTGAATATAATAAATTGTTAGTGAATAATGCTGAAAAATCTCTACAATATTCAAGACCTAAATATTTTTTCTCAGATAAACCTAACAAATTACTAGCTTATTTATTTATTTTATTTTATTTAGACAGCAGTTTGGAAAACCTTTGAGCCATAGGCTCATTTACAAAGGTACCTTGTCACAGTAAGACAAACGAGAATACACAGTATAACAGTAACTTAAGACAGCAATAAGTACATAGATACAAACAAGCTGGTACAGGTAGGATTGATGCAAACAATACCAGAGTTATGTTGTCCTTAGCAGCTTAGTAGTAAGCTTTGTCATAAGTATTGAGTACGGCTTTGACTAGTGGCAATTACAGCTTCGGGTGTTAACAAGGTGGTTCCGTAAGGACGTTTTGAAGCACGATATAGTTGGAGCTTCCGAGATGGAGGTGGGCAGTGTGTTGAACCAGGAGGGGGCCCTAAAGCTGAAGGCTCTTTGGCCGTAAGAGGTCCAAGCTTTAGGGATAACAAGACAGGTTTTCCCAGAGGTCCGAGTATGAATTAGTGGGACAGAGCGGCGGATGGTGGTGGTCAATCCTGGCGAGGATAGCCCAAGGAGGGTCTTTTTTTGTAAGGGTACAGGTCAAATATTTGAGGCGCTTGTCAAGATCAAGTACCAGCGCTTTAGCGTACAGTAGACAGGTGTGTGTTAGCCTAGGTGCCGCAGTAATTAACCTGCAGGCCTTATTCAGAGTGCTAATTTATGGAGTGCGGCTCTGATCGGCAGCACCATATACCGGCAGTCCATAGTCCACTAGGGACAGGATAGAGGAGGTGACTGCGATGAGAGCTTCGGGAGGCAGTGTTTATACCGCATGTAAGATGCCCAATCGATATTAGTGGCAGTGGCTAGCAAGCGATGTGTCCATGGAATGAAAGAGAGGGGTCAAAATGGATCCCTAGGTATTTATAGGAGCAAACCTGTTCGAGTGGGAAAGAGGACCCAGAGTGAATGAGGAGTTTGAAGTTGCAGGACTTGTTTTGAGGATGAGTGAAGAACATGGTTTTTGTGTTTTTAAGGTTATCACCAATCTATGTTCCTTGAACCAGCTGTCGGCTTGATGAAGGACTTCTGCAGCGAGTCCTGGAGGGCAATAGGGTTCGACTTGAGGCAAAGATGACTGCATCATCACAGACAATAGAATGTTCCCGAGCAAGAGCGTGAAGGTGCTAAGGTAAAGGGAGATAGTAAGGGCCCAGAATGGAGCCCTGGGGAACCTTGAAACGATGGGACAGATGTCTGAGTAGGTCCCATTAATTTTTACATGCTATGAGCGGTCAGACAGATAACTGGTGCACCAGGAGATAGGCCCAGCAGCAAAACCAGAGAGACTAAGGGCATCGAGAAGGAGGGGGTGGGAGACACTGTCAAAAGCTTTAGAGAGGTCAATGAAGACTGCACCAGCCAGAGAACTATTGTCTAAGTAGGAGTGGAGAAAGTTGGAGAACTCAAGGAGGGCTGTGCTGGTACTGTGGTCCGCTCTGAAGCCATGCTGCTCAGGACATAGGGCACTGTAGGTGGAGAGGTAGTCAGAGATGTGAGAGGCCACCACTTTTTCCAAGGCCTTGGAGAGAGGAGAGAGAGAATGGAGATTGGCCGATAGTTTCCAGCCACAGTCCTATCACCACCTTTAAAGATAGGGGTGACAGTGGCGACTTTCCAGGCAGTTGGAACCTTCCCCAGGCAAAGAGAGTGGTTGATAAGGCACGTGATTGAGGTAAGGACTGTGTCAAAGACCAGCCGTAGAATACACGGATCCAGGGTGTCACTGCCCGTACTATTACTCTTGAGGGCAGTGACAAGATGCGGCCTAAGTTCTTGGGCAGAAACATGGAGGAGGAGAAAATAAGGAGAGAGATTTACGCAGGCGCTGGGGAGGAGGGTCAAAAAATTTGTAGGGAGGATAGGGCTAAAGTCAGTGAATGAGGTGTTGAGGTGGTTGGCTATGAGGGCTGGGTCTGAGGAGATCACGCCATTAATGTTGATCTGGGGGAGTGTGCACTCCCATTTAACTGTTTAATGTTATCCCAGAAAGTTCTGGGGTTCCCCCATGAGGCAGTGAGTGAGGACCGATAGTGCTCAGACTTGTCCTTTCTGATGGCCAGAGTGCATTTGTTTCAGGCGGCAGCATATAACTATCTGTCACTGGGCCGGCCAGTCTCAATGGCACGGTGCCGTAGGTTGTCCCTATGTTTGAGTTGGTGGATCAAAGCTGGGGTTACCCAGGGGGCATTCTGCTTTTTAGAACGGCGGGTCGACAGTGGGGCAAAGATATCACAGGCATTATTAAAAGCTCGGGTAAAGAAGGAGAGAGCTGTGTCGATGTCAGGAGTTGCCTGTATAGGAGACCAGTCAATTTGGGACAGAAGTTCCTTAAAGGAGTACTACACCCAGAAAGTTAAAAAAAAAACATATGTTATGTAGAGTGTTTTGATATGTATGTTAAATCCTAGTGTGTCCTTCCCTCTGTCTGCTATTTGGAGTTTTTCCTAAATTGCCTGCTAGCTGTATGGTAGTTTTACGACCCCTGAGGATCTCCATAACAAATAGTTTTATTAGCTTTCTTTCTCCCAGGATGCCCTGTCTCATATGACAGTGATGTAGCCATGCCCTTACATTTATCGTGTGTATTGCTTTAAAATTAGTTTAGCAACAGCAGAGCCTTGTAATTTCTTATCCAGGGAGCACAAATGGCAACAGTTAGTTTAGCAGATACCTGAGAGCCAGCTAACTGGGGTTTCTGTAAGACAAAAGTTACTAAATTGTTCTAATTCACTATTTTTGTTTTCTCTGTGCATCAGGTCTAGCTAGCAGGAGTGTTGTAACATCAAAAACACAAATAATCAAGTTTCAAGCTCCTCCTCCTGGGACTGTGTGGGTGGCTGTTTGTGCTTGTCTGTGTCTGTAGGTTAGTTTTTGTTCATTTACATGTTTTTCTGCTGGGAATACCTGTGCCATTCTTGCACACAACATTGGTGAAAGTCTCCTGGACTGAATTTCTGCAAATCACCTCATCAGGTATCAGCTTTTAATTTTAAATCAACTTTCTTGAAGCCTTCCCAAGGAAGCATATGCCTTACAACTAGTCTTACAAACATGGTGATGCTGGTCCTGCAACTGAATCAACATTTTCAACATTCTCATCTGACCACTCTTAAAGCAACTGCACTTGTGGACTTTAAAGAACAAAGGAATTTTAACACATTTTGTGACTGAATCAACATTTTTGTCTGACCTTTTCCAAAGGTATTGTACTGTCTCTGAGGACTTTGAAGATCAAAGGAAACGTACCGACAAAAGGATTTCACACATTGCATATGCTTACTGTCTGACCTACTCCCAAGGCATTGTACTTATCTCTGAGGACTTTGAGAACAAAGAAACATATAGACAAAAGGATTTTACACATTGCATATGCCCAGGCCACAGTTTATCACCTTTCAGGAACTTTAACATATTATGTGATCCTGGATCTCAACAGTACTATAGTACTTCTCTTAAACCCTCTGCACCAAACCCTCCCAGTCTTTTTTTTTCATTTTTCTGTACTCGCCATAGTGCTTAGCTATCCACCTAGCCCACCAAAACTGCACCTCACCCCTCCTATTGTCCTCGCCAACTCCGGACTGCCTAGTCCACACTACTTGCTCTCTCCTGCCCGCTTAAAAAAATGCTTTGGCTTAGTCCCACCACCTGTTCCTGCTCACCCTCACCCTCCTTTTCCCTTTATGCCAACTCCTCCTCCTGCCACTCCTACCCTCCACCTACTCACCTTTCTATACTCACCCAAACATTGTACCATGGCTTTTACTCTGGAAGTCTTAAACAAACATCACCCAATTAATACCTGGGTGCAAAGAGCCATATTTCCTAATTGGAAACTGCCACATCATTATAACTCACTAACGATCACCTCTACTGGGACTCCAGAAGACAATCCAAGCATCTTAAAAGTACAAGCAGAAACTCACTCCAACCTATTATGAACAGACTACGAATGACATCTGAAACTCCTGCTCCTCCTACTTTTAATATCTGGTGGGATACACCCAAACCCTGGTCCTGTTGCACCAGAAGCCGACAAAACAGGGAAAGTTGGTAGTGGTCTCTCCATTATCACTCTAAATATCTGCAGCCTCCTTCCCAAATTGGCATCTCTTCAAACTCTCGCTGGACAAAAACCCTGATATACTAGCCATTGTGGAAACCTGGCTATCTCCCAGCACCCGGATCATGCGGTCTCGTTCGAAGGCTACAATCTTTTCAGACTCGGCCGGCAAGCAAGAAAGGTGGGGGCTGTGCTATCTACATAAAGGACAACCTCTCCTGTCAACACGGCAGCTTCACCCCCACAAATACGCAGATGCAACTCCTCCCTATCAAACTGCTTCTTGGTGCACAAAACAAAGTTCTCACAGTGGCAGCAGTCTATATCCCTCCAAAAGACCACCGTGCCAGCATTAAGTCTGTACTTGATTTTGTTAGTCTGCAGCCCTCTGAAAATGAGCTCCTCCTCCTCGGGATTTCAACATAAACTGGCTCGCCTCTGACACTGGCTCTTACAAAGATGACATCCTAGCAGCAAACCTGACTCAGATGGTAACCTCCCCACCGGAAAATTACAAAACTGGTACAAGCACCCTTATTGACTGGGTTCTCACAAATCACCCTGACCGGATAAAAAACATTAAAGTCCTCCTGACTCCTCAGTGACCACTCCCAGTGTCCTGTACCTGGTCTAATAAATTTCTCAAGCCACCCCCAAAGTTATAACAAGCAGAGTATTGCCTTAGGAATCTTATCAAGTTGAAAACCCATCTCCTACAACAGGACTGGACACCAATCCTTGAATCAAGTGATACTAATACACGCTAGAATACTTCATTAAATCTTTCAACTCTGCATGCGACTTACTCGCTGATAAAAAAAGCGTAAAATCAAGCGCTATCAAATCCATGGATTACTGCCAAACTACTTGCCGAGCCTGTTGTTCGACTACCTCTGGGCAGTTGCCAGAGACACAGGCTCACCTCATGATACCCTAAAATACAAGCAGGCACTAAATAGATGTACTCTCACAAATTAGGCAAATGAAGAGCTTATTTCAAAAATGCCTTGAATCCACCTGGGGTGAGGGAAGAGCTTTTGGGACAACATACGAAACATAATGGGTAAACAATCAAAATCGTCACCTACCATTATGAATTTGATGGATCCACCACTCTTGACCCAAAGTCTATTGCAGATGCGCTTAATAAGACATTCACAGACCTTAGTGGGGTCCTCCCCAGATTTCTTCTCGGATTTACCTGTGCCTAGCCTAGTATCACAAAACACCGTGACAAACCACAATTTTACTCAAGAAAATCAAAGTGCACATGGCACAAGTACATAAGAAAGGCCTGCTCCAAATCCAGAACAAGTAGTGACACGCTAGATCTAAAAATCCTTGTCTCTCACCCAGGATGAAGTAATTCACCCTGCAAAAATTCTTAATCTGTCACTTTGCCAAAGTCAATTTCCCAACAAATGGAAATCTGCCATAGTTACGCCAGTGCACAAAGTGGGGACAAACCCTCAACAGGAAACTATCGACCAATATCAATACTCTCTCCTCTCCAAAGCACTTGAGCGAATAGTGGCAGACCAACTCTCTGATTACCTGGACAAATACAATCTACTCTGTAATCAACAGCACGGCTTTAGGAAGGACATAGTACAACAACAGCCTTACTTGATTTCTCTGGAGAAGTCCACTCAGCCCTGGACGAAGGTGCCAAACAGGTGCAGTCTTTATCGATCTTACAAAAGCTTCAACACAGTCCATCATGGCCTGCTTCCTCCCTACTTTCTAGCCTAGGCGGGCCGAAGGTCCTTGTGCTTAGGTAAAAAGTTACCTGTCCAATCGGTCACAGGCTGTAAAAATCTCTAATGAACTCTCCGACTTCAAACCAGTTCTCTCGGTGTACCACAGGGATCAATTCTTGGACCGCTCCTCTTTAGCCTGTTCCTTATCTCCTCCCAGATATCTGCCAGGAGAAAATAATCTTATACGCTGATGATGCTGTAATTCTCTTCCCACAAGGATCCAACCTCACTGAAAAAGCCTGCAACTTGCTTTCTCAGTGTTGAAAGGTGGTTCCTGGATAGTAAACTTGTGCTAAAACCACAATAAAACAAAAGCCATGCTCTTCTCCAATCACCAAAACAAAAACAGGCATACTCCACTCACCATACAAACTTCTGCGGGAATTACACTGGACCAAGTAAATACTTTCAAATACCTTGGCATCACTTTTGACCAAGGGCTCACCTTTACAACCCACATTGACAACACTGCGAAAACAGTGAACCAACGCCTTGGAATACTATTCCGTAACCGTCAATTTCTAAATTGCGGCAATGAGAATAGCTATACAGAGTTCCATAATCTCAATCATTGACTATGGCCTTATTATTTTGGCTCAGCTACCCACTGCTCTAAAGTATCTCAATCACTCTAAATAAGGCCTGCGCTCCTCAAGGGGCTCAAAGACTGACTCACACGTGTGATCTGTACTATGAATCAGGCTGGTTGAACCTATCAAATCGCCTTATTTATCTCACCTGCACAATGGCAAAAATCTATCTTAGGACTGACTCCATTATGTATTCAAAACCTACTCCGACTGAATCCTGGCTCACGACCCTCCACCAGATCTGAACACCAACCTTCCTGGTTCCAGATGCCGGACTGCACAGGGACAAAGATCTTTCGCATACAGGGACCAACATGGTTCAATGTGCTTAGTCCACCTACTCTATCCTCAACCTCGCTTGAAGCTTTCAAATCCATGCTCTATGCCCACCTCACCACCACTAGCAACTGTGATTAGCTAGATAAAACTACTACTCCTCATGTCCATCCTCACATCTGAGGCCTCTTCCTCCCTGACTAATGAACCCTCTGGTATCTCTACTACTTCCTGTCTCTCACCCAAACTCACTCCCCCCCTTTTTTCCTGTCCCCACTCACTTACTCTCCCGCTCACCACCTTTCCCTCCTCTCTAGCCTCCTTTTGGCGCCTAATGATCACCGTCTCCCTGGAAGTTTCCTTAACCTCGAAATTGTCTACTCGCTTGAACCTGTTATAGCTTGTTTTTCTATGAAACCTAAAAACGTTACTGCCTTAAACTGTTAATAGCAAATTTATGATGTAACTTTCCTGTCTGGTTTTACCTGTAATGTGCATCGTGCTTTGTTAAATGTTCTTTGTGATGTGGAACCTTTGTAAAAGAGCCCTGGCTCAAAGGTATTAATTCCTAGACTAATAAACTAAAACTAAAAACTAAATTGAATTATATAGATTGTTGCATAGTATGTGTGGTCCAAGGTCAAAATGAAGTATGATGAGACTAAGAAACGAAGCTGTTTTTACCATTAGGAAAGCTAAATTGAATTATATAGATTGTTGCGTGGTATGCGTTTTGATGCGTGCTCACACGCCCTTTTAACAGGGAAAACTAAGGGTTTTATGCACACCATAAATTATGGATACTTTAAACTTATGTACTGTTTCCAAGTGCTGTAATAACTTAGGCAGTCAGTCAGTAAATGATAAAACGGTACAGATTTGGCCCTTGTTCGTATGCCCCTTGAATTAGTGTTGCTTCACATTTCGGAGCAGTTTGACTGGGCAATTGTGCTCCGAAACGTAAGCACGTACAACATGGACACTGGTAGCTTGTTTGAATTGAAGAAGCAACTACGCAGCAAGAAAGAAAAAATTACTCACCATAGTGATCTTGTTTCTTCAAAGGGATCACTCATTATGATTAAACTTAATGCAGTCAGCGTCCTGTGTTGAACTGCCCTGAGAAATGGAATTTTATGCAAATTATGGAATTCTCAATTGGCTCATGCCACTTTCAAACTGCTGCCTTAGCAACTGTTGCACTCTGAGTGCTTCAGGTTCTTACGGAGCCTAACTGAGTAAAAAACCCACTAGCTAAAATTAACAACATTAAATAACATTTTTGCCCTTTCAGGTCAAAACATCCTTAACCAACAAACCTAAGAAACTTTAAGACCACCTGGACACCAACTGGTTAAACAAAGCGAGTCTCTACCTTAGCCTATATATGAGAAAAGAAAAAACACCCTAATGCTCCAACACTCGGCCTCTTCAAGTCCAAGCTGCGCCTCTCACTGCTTGTATCCTGCAACTGCCCATCTTAACATTTCCACCGTTCCAGCTGCAAATGCCCCAGCACCCAGCACTTACAATCAGTCTTTGCACCCCTAGCACCTTACCTGTCATACTCCCTTGACAAGGCCCCTGGCTGCACTGTTCTCCACCCCTCACCCACCTCCCCGCCCCAACCACCTCCCATACTCCCTTACCCCTGCACCTCCTTCCCTCGATCTCCTACACCTCACTTCCCCACCACCCACCCCCTTCCTTCCCTTGTCTTGCTCATTATATGTCTGTACAGTATGTTAATGACTACATGTTTGTAACTAAAAATGATGCCTGTTGCACACACTGACGTGGAACCTTTGTAAAACAGCCTCGGCTCAAAGGTATTGTAATCCTAGATTTGAATAAATTAAAAAAATTAAAATAATGCAGGGATGCAGAGCAACTTTTATAGGTTCTAGTAGGGGAGGTAGGGAGGGTTTTTAATTATGAGTGATCCCTTTGAAGAAACAAGATTACTATGGTGAGTAATTTTTTCTTCTAACCCCAGGAATCACTCATTATGATTAAACTTAATGCAGACTACCAAAGCAGTACCTTTGGAGGTTGGGCAGAGAACCTATTTAGGAAACAGACTCTGCAGTACTGCTGTACCAAACCTAGCATCACCTCTGGCTTGTAAGTCCAGGCTATAATGCTTTGTGAAGGTGTGTACCGATTTCCAGATAGCTGCTTTGCAGATTTCCAGTAGTGGAATTTCTCTTGAAGCTGCCACTGAAGCAGCTGTGCCCCTGGTGGAGTGCGCATTCAGGCCCAGAGGAACCTGTTTACATGCTACTATCCAGCGAGCAATTGTACGTTTGGTTGCAGCTCTGCCCTTACCAATTTCATCATATGTGAGGAAGAGCTGTGATTGACCTGCCCTGTAAGACTTGGTTCTGTCAATGTAGTGGCTAAGTGCCCTTTTGACATCAAGGGAGTGAAGTCTCCTTTCTGGAGAACTGAAGTTGTCTGTAAAGACGACAGGTAGAGTGATAGACTGATTCAAGTGAAAATCAGACACCACCTTGGGAAGAAATTTTCTATTTGTCCTAAGGACCACCTTGTCCCTGTGGAATGAGATGCAGTCCACATCTGAGCACAGGGCTTGTAAATTACTGATACTTCTGGCTGAAGTAATGGCAACCAGGAAAACAGTTTTCCAAGTGACATACTTCAAATCTGCAGTTGCCATGGGTTCGAATGGTGCATCCATGAGTTTAGCAATGCAAACATTTAGATTCCAGGCAGGAACTGGTTCCCTCATGGGAGAGTGCAGAAGATTAAGGCCTTTAAAATATTTTCTAAATACTGGATGAGAGGCCATAGACCTCTCCTTACCAACTGACAGGTAAGCAGAGAGTGAAGCTAAGTGGACCTTGAGGGTAGAAGGCTTCAGACCTAAGGAATGTAAATGTGTAAGATAATCTAGAAGAATAGACAAATTAGCCCTGACAGGGGTCACACCCTGACCTGTGCACCATATAGCAAATCTTTTCCACTTAGAGGAATATGTCTTCTTAGTAGACGGCTTCCTGGAACCCCCAAGAATTGTCAGCACCTGTTCTGACAGGTTAAGGTTAGCAAATTCTAAGTCTTCGAGAGCCATGCCTCGAGTCTCAGTGATTTGAGATTGGGGTGCAGGATCCTGCCCTGTGAGGAGGTTAACAGGTTGTGCCTCCTGGGCAGGTGGATAGGTGAACCACTGACAGACACACTAGAAGAGAGTACCAGTGCTGTCTCGCCCAATCCAGAGCCACCAGTATCATTTTTGCTGGTTGGGACCTCAATTTCAGTAGGGTCCTGAATATCATAGGAAAGGGTGGGAATGCATACAGAAACCTCCCTGTCCAATCCAGGGCCATGGCATCCAGGGGAACTGTGCCCCTTAGAGGAGGCCTGCAACAGTGCATTGGAAGCTGGTGGTTTTCTGTGGAGGCAAAGAGATCCACTCTGGAATGCCCCATTTCCTGAAAATTGTACTAAGTACCTGAGCATTCAGGCACCACTCGTGGTTATCTTGACTTATCCTGCTGAGAGAGTCTGCCAATACATTGTCCTTCCCTGGAAGGTGTATGGCTGACAGGGATACTCCCATGGAGTATACCAGGGACCACAATCTCATTGCTTCTGTGCACAGCAGATCTGACCTGGTACCTCCTTGCTTGTTGATGTAATACATGGTTGTGGTGTTGTCTGTTCTGACTTGCACCACCTTGTTTTGCAGGTAAGGAGCAAATGCTTTTAGAGCCAGGTAAATGGCCCTGAGTTCCAAGAGATTTATGTGCAGAGACTCTTATGAGGACCATGTGCCACTTGTTGTGTGCTCCAACATGTGTGCCCCCTAACCTAGAAGTGAGGCATCTGTTGTGAAGATTACTGAGGGGTGTTCCCTAATAAAAGGTACACCCACTCTGAGGTTGTGCTCGTCCAGCCACCATTGTAAAGCTTGGACTAAGCTTTTTGTGACTGGAACCACTTTGGACATAGGATCCGTCCTTTGAGATCAGTACTGTCTGAGATGGAACTGAATATCTCTCATCTGAAACCTGGAGCCCATTACCACTGCAGTGGTAGATGCCATGTGGCCCAGCAGCCTGAGAAATTTTCTGGCTGGTTTGGGTCTCCCGGACACAAAGGATTTTGCAATCCGCAGAATGCTTGTCACCCTGTCATGTGGCAGGAAGGCTCTGCCTTGTCTGGTGTTTAATTCTGCTTCAATAAACTCCAGCACCTGGAGTGGTACCTGCTGAAATTTCTGTTCGTTGATCAGAAATCCCAGGGACGCTAGTGTAGATTTTGTTAGTGCCAGTGACTGTGATCCATGCTCCAGGGACTGTCCTACTAACCAGTCGTCCAGATAGGGGAAGACTGTTACCCTTGTTTCCTCAAAAATTCTACCACCACTGATGGGCACTTTGTAAAAACTCTTGGCGCCGAAGTTAGCCAAAAGGGAGAGCTGCAAACTGATAATGGCCTGATGCCAGCCTGAATTTCAAGAATTTTCTGTGAGATGGTCTGATGGAAATGTGGAAATAAGCATCATTTAAATCTAGGGAGGCTAGCCAGTCTCCCTTTTGCAATGACGGAATGATTATTGCAAGAGTGATCATTTTGAACCTTGGTTTCAAAATGTACTTGTTCAGAAGTCTTGGATCCAAAATAAGTCACCAATCCCCATTTTTCTTCCTTAGAAGGAAGTGCCTGGAATAAAAACCTTTGCCACAGCTTATCAAAGGCACTACCACTACCGCTTTGATTGCCAGTAGATGCTTTACCTCTGCCTCAAACAGACTCCTGTGTGCAGTTGTTGATGGAGCAAAGGTTCTTGTTCTCAGCTTTGGAAGTGATTTGAAACTGAGTGCCAGGCCCTAGCTCACTACCTCCAACACCCACTTGTCTGTGGTGATGGAATGCCAAGCGTGAAGGTAGTGAGCCAGCCTGCCACCCACTGGTGGTCCTGAAATAGGGGATGCGACCTGCACTAGCCTGTCAGGGGTTCTGAGTGCGCAGTGCCTGAATCTGTGGTGCAGGGGCCATTCTTCTCATGGCTCTCCTGCCCCTTCTTCTAAAATAACCTCTGGCCTGCTGTTGAGGCTGAGGGGCCTGCACTTGCAAGAAAGGTCTGGGTTAAGAACCCCCTACCCCTACCTCCCCTAATCTGGGGTCTGTAAAAGGTGGAAGGCCTATCTTTGGAATTGCTCAGATAGGTGGATTTATTTCCTCCACCTTCTTCATATATGCCTCTGTCTTATCCCCAAACAAAGAGTTGTTTTCCAGGGGAAAATCCATTGTTTTAGCCTGTGTGTCAAAAGACAGGTTGGTGGCTCTAAGCCAAGCGAACGTCCTAAGTGAAACAGACAAAGCCATTAACCTGGATGAAGCATCATTGGCATCCACTGCCATATGAAATTGGTACTTGGAACCATGA
The DNA here is from genome assembly GCA_016271365.2 of Neoceratodus forsteri. Lineage (NCBI taxonomy): Eukaryota > Metazoa > Chordata > Ceratodontiformes > Ceratodontidae > Neoceratodus > Neoceratodus forsteri. Next base: position 1,008,109,979 of record CM028129.1, on the reverse strand, counting down.
AGTGCAGCGCTTGCTATATCCTGTAAGTCTACAGCCACTTTACCTGGAACCTTATCAGTCAAAGCTAGAACCGAGTTCCACAGAGCTTTTTTGGTACTGCACTGAATATGCCATGTAATTAGCCTGCCTAACTAATAAAGAGGCAGCCATGTACCCTTTCTTCCCCATAGCATCCATTTTTCTTGAGTCTTTGTCTGGTGGCTGGGTAGCCAAGGAGATCCTGGCCTTGTCACAGGCAGCAGCTTGTACTACTCCCTCAGGATCAGGACGAGTTAAAAGAAAATCAGCTGTAGCTCTGTCAAGCTGATATCTCTTGTCAGCTTTTTTATCCACACCAGGAATAGAGGTTGGAGTTTTAAAAATCTGTAGTGCAGCCTTTTTAAAGACTTATGCATGGGGAGAAGCAGACATTTAGTGGGTGTTAACCCCATCATGTCCAGAAAATCTGCCTCCTCCATATCCTCTTCTGTTTCCTGAAGAAGGAGATTCAGAGTTTCCACCATGCTCTTGACAAAGGCATAGTGGGAGGAGTATTCCTCAGGGCCCCTAGGAGGGGACTCGAATTCTTGCTCAGGGGAAACCTCTGGATCTATAGGTTCCCCTTCCAAATCAACCTCCTCCTCCCCAAACACTTCCAGCATTCCCTGCCTTGCTGGGGGTGTAGGAACTGGGATTGCACCCTGTAGGGCTTGTAGCACTTGAAGTGCCTTTTGTAGCATCCTCAGCCGACTGCATAATATGTTTGTCTGCTGGGAGCTCCTTAGCCTTCTTGGCCGGAGGCGCAGTGACATGTTTTTCTTTATGCTTTTTCCTTAATGGAACAGGTTCAGAGCCTGTTTCCAAAGCCCTTTTTGCTTTACCTTGTTCAGGTTTATCTGAACTCTCATCAGGATCCTTGGCTTTACTTCCATCCTTTTTGTGGGAAGAGGAAGAAGCAGAATTATTTACACTAGAAGCAGAAACAGAAGCCATCTCTTCTAAAATCTTAGACCTTTTCTTTAATGTTTAGGGCAAAAGGTCTTATAAATATCACAATTGGCAAACATATGACTAGTACCGAAACAAGAAATACATAGAGAATGTCTGTCTGCTTTTGCTATAAGTTGCCCACAAGACTCGCAACATCTAAAACCTGTGGGTCCTGTGCGTTTTTTAGGTTTATCTAAATGGACCTCTGAAACTGATAGACAAAAAGATTACTTCACAAAAAAAGGTTATTTAAAATACCTCGGAACCGGAGGTTCTTTAAATAGAACTACCGCTAATGGTTCCTGGAACTGATCGCTATTCGGTTCCTGAAGAAAAAGGAACAGATAAAATACAGAAATTTAAACAAAAATAAAGCACTTCAAGCAATAGATCGCTAAATGTATAAAATAGAGCAAAACTGAGGTAAAAACCCTCCCAAATAGACGTGGAACCCTCAGTTCCAAGGAACCATGAGTGAACTGTGAATAAAGACGGAAAACTACTATAACACTAATAAAATACACTAAATGTTTCTAAGGCAGCAATTGAAAATTAAACAAAAATTCAGTACTTATCCACAGATAAACTTTATTCTGAAGACAGTTCAAGGAGAGCTCTCCGTGAGGTCCTTACTAGGCAGGTGGAGTAAAGAATCTGAAGCACTCAGAGTGCAACAGTTGCTAGGGCAGCAGCTTGAAAGTGGCATGAGCCAATTGAGAATTCCATAATTTGCATACAATTCCATTTCACCGGGCAGTTCAACACAGGAGGCTGACTGCATTAAGTTTAATCATTATGAGTGATTCCTGGGGTTAGAATCAAGCAGCATGAAATTAGCCTTCAGCTACCGGCTTTCTGTGGAACTCTAAGTACCAGGTATGCTTATAGCTTGTTCACAGGTAAAATGTTGCAGAATAAAAAGTAAAAAATATGCCAAAGTCCACGAAGGATAAACGTGCAGAGGAGGTGTTCTACCCTTTTCAGTGTTTAAATGGATTAGGCAATTGAGCCGTGAAGCAGCACTAATTAAAGGGGCACACGAACAAGGGCCAAATCTGATACACAGTTGTGTCATTTTACTGTTTGCCTAAGTTATTATAGCACAGTCGGTATTGTGTCAACCAGGAAAGCAAATGTTTTTGCAGGGGGTGAAGACCCCCCCCATACTATAGATAACCAACTCAGAGTTGGAGTTGATTCAAGGAGGGGGTGATATCCCCGGAGACAGCAGTGTCGGGAATAGCGGGGACCACTGCAGTGAACTGCAGATTTTTTTGCTGTAATAGTCTTTGCGGTATTCCTGTCACTGCTCGAACGTGATACCAAATAACAGAGGGGGAATAGTGGAAGCCATTAAACAAATCAAACAAAAAAATAAAGCACCAGGGCCAGATGGGTACTCCTCTAATGTCTAAGAAAAATTCAGTAAAAAGCTGGCACCAGTATTAGGAGAAGTATTCAATGCACCCCAGTTGAAGGTCATCTTTCACATGAAATAACTAAAGGTCTAATAATGCATACACAAACAAGGGAAGGACCCACTGGACTGTGGTAACTACAGACCTATCTCTAATTCGAACGTCAAACTATTAGCTAAAGTCCTCTTGAACAGGCTAGAGACAGTTATTCACCTATTAATATCTAAACAGCTAATGGGAGTCATGAAGGGCAGAATTTCAGCCGATAACAGAAGGAAGCTTTTCTACATAGTGCAGGCTGCAAATAAGCATCTGAAACCCAGTAGACTTATCACTCAATGCTGAAAAGGCATTCAACCGAATTGCCTGGCCTCATATCTTTGAGGCACTCAGACGTTATGGATTCCCCAAGACCTTCTCAAACTGGATACATATCCTTTACCAGAACTTCACCTCTGCAGTTGTGACTAATGGGGTAATATCACCTTATTTTGAGATTGGCAGGTGTACCAGACAAGGCTGCCCATTGTCATCTCTACTGTTTAATCTCACCACCGACCCCTTAATAAGGAGACTTACTGGCAAGAGAGCCATTAAGGGTTATTAGGGTCGGCCAATGTGACCACCTGCTAGTGGTTTACACAGATGATATTCCACGAATGATCTCAGATCCAGCTACAACCCTAGAGCCATTATTACAAAACATACAAAAATTTGGAGAACTTTCAGGATACAAACTAAATATGGGGAAGACAAAATTTCTTCCTTTGAACAGGTACTGTATAAAGGAGAAAACAGTATAGGGATTTCTTGGGCCAAAGACTAAGAGTATCTACGGATCAAAATATACAAAACCATACAAAAACAGTAACTAAAAATGCAGCAAGTGTACGACAAAAAGCTTATGAAGATCTTTCTAGACGGAACAAGCTGCCTCTGTGATTATGAGGCAAACTGGAACAGATCAAAATGAACCTTCTTCCCAAAGTACTTTATTTATGATGATTCCCTGTAGTCTAACCAAAAGATGGATACATGTAATTTTGTCCCAAGCCACTCAATTCATCTGGAGATACAAGAGACATAGGGTGACTTACTCTGAACTATGCAGGTCAAAAACTAAAAGGGGACTGAAGGCACCCAATTTTTATCTGTACTTTTTAGCAGCGAGGGCATCCCAGCTGGCAAAATGGCTTCTATTAGGGTCAGAGCAGACTTAGACACCTGAGTGGGTCTACACTGAAAAGGAGATTTTGAACAAACAGGACACTGACCTGGGCTCTCTTATGCTAAACCTCTCAAATCATGTAACAAAGTATTTGCTGACTCTCAGACAGATCAGGTAAATCAGCCTCCTGCTTAAGCTTAACCTAAACCCAAACTTCCTATAATCTGGTAAACCCTTAATTAACAAATTGGAAGCATAAAGGTATATATGCAATTAAAGATAAGTTAAATAATGGCACTTTCCTTATTTTTCCTGACCTTGTGGATAAATATGACATCTTCCCAAGGGAGTATGCCCTTTATGAATCTAAGTATTACAAAACAAGTTGGACTTTTCCATGGAGCTTAATGACAATACTAGACCTGTTTTGGGGAACATCAGAATGTCATCTTCAATATCTACTCTTTATCAACTATTTACAGAATTGGTCAGAGGGTCAGCCTAGTCAGTCAGTTAGGTTGTGGGCTCAAGCCTTGGAAAAGTACACAGATTGGGACTGGGACAAACTATGATCAATGCCATTTAAGGCATTTAGTACAGTTGATTTAGGGTTAATACACTTTAAAACAATACACAACTTGTATTATACTCCTTACCAGAGATATAAGATGGGCCTAACTGCTTCCCCTATTTGTCACACATGTAGGTCGGAGTCTGGTACTTTATTACACATGTTCTGGGGGTACCCTCTGTCACAAACCCACTCAGCAGGTCAGCCCTCTACTCCCAAAGTGCCAACCTCCAAGCCCAGTCTTGTAAACAGTTTAACAGAACAAGGTAACCCTCTTGTCTGCTTTGTGAGTTCAGATCAACCTTTGGTCTCCAGTCTTGGGAGGGTTTCAAACTGTGAACCTCTTGCTAGCGTACCCAATGCACAGGCTCAGATAATTCTGTCTTCGGGGGGCCAGATATCTTTGCCTACGGGCACCTAACCAGGTGTACGGCAATGAACCCTTAAAAACTTTTATAAAGACCTCAGATTTAAAAAGCTTCTCTTTCCAGTTTGGTATTACCATTCAAGCTTATGCCTAGTGTCAGCAATAACCATATATATTTTTCTTGCAAATGTAAGAAAATCAAAGACAGACCAAGTAAGTTCTAAAAAGAGTTTTACTAAAATAGATAATATATAAAACACAGAACTACTGTATATATCACAAGACATACAAATATTTTAAAGCAACAAGGTTTTAAACAGTGCAATTCTTACTACAGTACTTAGATTTATCTGTCTCTCTAAATACATGCTTAAAGTGCTCCAAAGATGTTTCTTTTTCGAAGTCTAGATAGAAGTGTTCTGAAGGAAAACAGAATTAATGTTTAAAAGCTGATTTTCCCCACCTATTTTGCATGAGGTCACCTAACTCCTCCCTGTCAGAATATATAAAAAAAAATCTATATAAAAACAGGATGTCTTTTTCAAGAATTAAATTCTGCAATCCTCCGCATGACTGATGTCCTTCAAATGACATTTCTTTGATCTCATGATAAGCTTCCCCTCTCACACAGAAATCAGCATTTATGATTTCGCACCAGTTTACTAAACCTGGTTTCCTCCTCTTGAAACATCATAAAATGGATATGCTCAATTCAAGCCTCTTCCAGCCTGTAATTAGCTTCTGGCCTTCCACGTCACACCTTGTCTCTAAAACCTGTGTGTATTATGATCTCACATGCTGTTTCAGCATTTTCTCATGGCTTTCATCTTTCAGCTGAAACCTTTGGGGGGGGGGTGAGGTCACTCCAAGAGCACCAGATTTCTCAGCATCTCTCATGACAGACAGTCCATAACCCATTTTTTATTTTACAAAAAAATGATAGTGATCAGAACCAGCTGTCCAAACATCACACCCTCTAGTACAACCACTATGGATTGAGGTTAAGAATCCATTAAAGGATGTCCCCATAATCTCAGATTATATGCAAGCAACTACATGCATCCTAGGCTATTCTGAACATGATACCTGCTGGTCTAACGAACGTTACACCTTGTTACTGATAGCAGTATCTGTCAGGCACATTATACTGAAATATTGTCTGGAGGAGGCAGCCCCCCCACCATTCAAGAGTGGAGAAACAGCCTAATGGAAATCCTGAAAACTGAATGACCCTAAGAGAACTCCCAGAAATTTGCCAGGCAATGGGACACCATTTACAAAGTCCTGATTGCTCCTGCCCAGACACTTCCTGCGGGTCATGCTTCAGGTTCAGACCCAATCTGACACCCTCCCCCAATTGAATATCCAGTATTAGAGTCATAGGTGTTTCTCTAGACCATTAGTTCTCACACTATGACAGTGAGCCTCCCCCAATCCATGGAAAAAGATTTCGAGCCGCCCTCAAATTTGGAAAAAATCTTGCCTACCCCCCCCCAGAAAAAAAATATACTTTGTACTGTACACCAGGAATCAAGTGAGACCAATAAAGCTGACTGAGTATATTTTCTTGTTATTAAACTTATTGACCTCCACACACCAGGTTATCCTTGTCACTCCACTCTTATGACTCTTGGACCCTTGGAACTCTGTCTCCTCTCTATCTGGAACTAACCTAGCCATTTCATCTCTTCCCCTCTTACCCTGTTAAGCAGCTCACTGTACCCTTACCCAGGTCACACCTGAAACGAGCACTGGCTCAGTGTGCCTTTCCCAGACACCAATTTACATATAAATACCTACTGTAGAAACAAGCATTGACTCAGTGTGCCTTTCCCAGTCACTAATTTGCATATAAACACATACTGCAGAAACAATCCTCAACTCAGTTTGCCTTCTAGTCACCAATTTACATATAAATATGCCTATAAACCAGCTTTGGCTCTGTGCCTTTCCTGGTCACCAATTTATGCACAACTAAAGAAATTCACCTGTCATTATCAATATTTAGTTTACTTCATCCCTTCACACAAAACTTCCAAAACTTAAAATTTAAGAACATTCTCAGACTTGACTGGGCCTCCCTGGAACAGTTTGGGGCCTCCCTTGGGAGGCTGGCCTCATCATTTGAGAACCACTGCTCTAGACCATCCCTTTCTTTGTCTCTCCAGCTCCTCTACTACTTCTTCTCTGTCCGTCTGTTTTAATTAGATTTCAACTAGGACTCACTCCTAGAACATTAACCTTCTGGGTGTACCTAGATATAGAATTACTTGATTACATATTATTGCTTAGTAAATCTCATGACACAGGCCTATGAGACTACCTGAATATAAGATTTTCATTTATATCTTAATAATTACTTCTTGTATCTGTTTATGACGGATTGCAGTTGTCAACATAAAGACTTTATTATAAAATACTACTCGGTATTTGATAAGTTCAGATTTGGAGTAGTCATGGGGACTGTGTTATTCCAATATTTCCTTTTGAAGAAGACAATCTCCCCTTCATACAGTTTAGAAGACACTGTATCTCTACAGAATAGATTTAAATATTTGGAGAATAGACTTTTCGTTGTTTAGAGTAATACTTTATATTTATGTAATAAGACATGTGAATGTTTCTTTCATTGTACTGTATATGGATACAGGAAACCTGTGTAATTATTCCTTTTGCTTTAAAAATATACATAGACAAAAAATTCATACAGTTTGAATCGGGTGATTACATATTCCCATATTGCAATTTATCAAATATTTTATAAATTCTACTCAGAACTATACTGATCTGATACATTTCCAGTCTAGCAAGATACAGATTATTTTATAAACAACTTGCCTGTGTCCACTCTGAATAATATGGAAAAAAAAAAGGCAATCAATCCTATATCAATTTTAGATACAACTACAACTATACATCAACTTAAAAATAATAAGGCGCCAGGACCAGATGGCTACACATCTGAATTTTATAAAAACTTTTAATGTTTTAGCATCCTTACGTCTGGAGGTTTATGCTCAAATAGAATTAAGGGAACAACTGGCACCCACAATGAATGAATCCATAATAACTTTAATCCTGAAAAGCAATAAAGACCCTTTGAAATGTTCCTCTTATAAACCTAGCTCCCGTTTGAATATTGATTATAAGATCTTAGCCAAAATTCTTGCAAACAGTCTCGCAATGTATATTACCTCCATTATTCACCCTGACCAGACAGTTTATACCAGGTAGTCACCCAACATCAAGAAGGCACTAAATATTATAGAATATACAAAGTATAAAGAAACTGCTATACTATCATTAGATACCCAGAAGGCATTTGATCAGGTACACTGGCAGTTCTTTAGGTCGTGTCTGGTCAGGTTGAATTTGGGGGAAGAGATTTATGAAGTGAGTAGATATGATCTACAGTGAACCATCAGCCAGAATCAGGACTAATAGGAACATCTCAAACTTCCTCCAGTTGCACAGGGGCGTAAGACAGGGTTGTCCATTGTCACCATTATTGTTTGCCATTTCAACTGAATTTTTAGCAGTCGCTATTAGAAACAATGAATCTATTAAGGGAATACAAATAGGAGAGCAAAATTATAACATTTCCCTCTATGCTGTCTTCTTATTCTTGCATACACCAAAAGAAACAAGCCTAGCTCTGCGTAAACTGAAAGAATATGGCAACCTATCGGGTTATAAGGTGAACTGGGAAAAGTCAGAATGCCTGGTGCAACATGATACCGACTTGGGTACTCTGCCAAAAGATACCTCGAAATAAAACCAGAGGTAAAGTACTTAGGAGTGGTACTTATAAGAGATTATGAGCAACTATTTCATCCAAATTACTTCCTTTTAATAGAGAAAATCAAGCAGGACTCTGATAAATGGATTAATTTACTTCTAACCATGTCAGGAAGAATAAATATTATAAAGCTGAATACCCAGATTGCTTTGTTTCTTTCAAATGCTACCAATTATATTGAAATAACCCTTTTTTTCAAACTGGAATAAGTTCATTGGACATTTTATATGGAAAGGCAAAAGACCAAGGGCATACCTACAGAAACTTTATCCACCACTGGAACAAGGGGGTCTAGGTCTACCACTCTTGAAACTATATTATTTTGCTGCCCAGATAGAATCTGTACTGTACTGGTTGAGTAGCCCTAACACCAATGTGGCATTTGCCCGCAGGAAGCATCTTTAGACCAATATAACTTATAGCTTGGGTTGTATGCTTAAGACCACGACTGACTTAGAATGCAGATCCCTTCTAGTTGTACTACTTGAATTTAAGGTGGAATCTAGGTCTCTCCACTCTTCCCCTGCATCATGTTTAGTATTACCTAGAATCTCAACATGTATGGGAGAAAAGACCTTTTCAGTACAAAGCTCAAAATTATGGAATTCTCTGCCCCAATACTGCGTAGATGCCACTAGACATGTAACTTTTAAGAAGGTTTTATTTAGTCACCTGCTATCACTGGCCATATGTAAATGTTTTTAATCATGTATGTTTGTACCTAAACTTATTATTTTATTTGTAATTATGTATTTTGTACTATTGTGTATACCATCTAAGCCTCACTTGTTGAAGCTCCGGGTCATTCCTGTAAATGTGCCTTGACCCAGAGTGCTTATCCGGTAAATAAAGTGAATTGAATTGAATACGGGTCCCCATTGCCTACATCAGTCTGTACTTTGTATGTCCATTGTGAACACAGTCTATATAAAAACATGTTAAATTCAACCAGAACTACTTCCAGAATATGGAAAGAAGTGCATACATTCCTGGGTAGCAAAACCCCTTTTGTATCTATTTACTCGCTAATATATATGAAAAGCTATATGAAATTTACACATAAGAAATAACATTTTTCAAATATTACAAAAACAAGGACTAAGTTATCTGAATCAGTATTTATACAACAGAAACATAGGCCCTGTCCACACTACACCCAAAAAAGCTGTAACAGTTCTGAACCGTTACAGACTGTAAACGATACAGTGTGTCCACAATGCCAGGGAACAGGTGTGAAAACTGTTAGAAACCGTTACAGCCTGTCCACATTGAGCTGTGAACAGTGTGTGGCCCCAACCCCTGAAATGTAGAGCACATCCCATGGTGCACTTGGTGATGACAGCTGCAATGACAGACACCCACCCACATGCCCATCCAGCTGGCAGTGTACACACAACGTGGCAGAACATGGCATGTGTCAGACAGCAATGTGTGCCCAATGGCAGTTGTGGCAGACTGAAGGTGTGATGCAGCAAAAGGTGTGGAACTGTGAACAGATGAGGGCCGTGGCATGTAGGTGGGCTGTGATGCACCCACGTGGGCCGAGAACTGTGACCCTGCTGCATGACACAGTCAATTATGCAGTGCACCACCAGGACAAGGCATGCCATGTACAGCATCCACCCTGCGAGGTCGGTTCAGCACACACAATGCAGCTAGGCAGCACACCCAGTGCCACCACACCAGTGCCCCATGGAATTGGAGCCCCACTGTGCCCCCATATAGCAATGTGTGCATGCATGCACACTGCCCAAGCAAAAGAGCAACACAGTATGGATTCATCTGACAGTCTTTATTCCAACGCAGCCATGGCCCCTGGTGGCAGTATCACATGGAAAACAACGTTAGGACGACAGCATGTTCATGCAGCAGACTGTGCATTGCTGCGGTACCCCAAGACCCCAAAAGTAAAATACAATGTCCCGCATCACAACACCGTGCAGGAGTGTACCCAATACATGTGGAACACTGTAAAGGCAATGTAAACAATGCAATACTGCTACTGGACACGAAACAGAAACAACATCACCCTCAGAGTCCCCCTAAGGCACTGGGCAGAAGCAGGTAGATGTAGGACACCGACCCTGTCTTGTGACCTAACTATGCAATACACTATGCCAGTCTACAATATGGGCATCAGTGTACATCTGTAAAGAAACCAACCCACTGTTGCCATGACCCAGTACAACAAAACACAGTAACAGTCACAGGATGCGCAAACACCCAGTCACCCATGTGGTCCTCATGTATCATAACCCCTGACAGACCATGAGGTAGATATGCCACACAACAATGCAGAACAACCCAATAGTAGCAACGTATAAACGTGTGCCAACGTGAGCACATACCACTGTGCCAACACAAACCAGGCACTGTTGTCACGGTCACCAGATTAAGATAGAAAACACAATGGGTGTCCCTGGTGACAACCTGCAGGACACACCAGTCGGCAAACCTCTGCAGGTGGCATACAGCATCACAGTGTGGTCCACTGGAACTCGTCACTGTATAGGTCCTGTGAGAAGCTCGGCATGCCTGTCGTGGGTGCCGTTGGGGTAACAGTGCAGGTCAGCAGCACCATGCATCAGGGGATGGGGAGCAGTGTGCAGGCTGGCAGTGGTGGTCGTGCCACCTGTGGAGTACTGCTCTGTCGTGCCAACACCATACGGAGGTGCCTGGGATGTGGCAGGCAGGGTGGCACAGGCAGTGGTGCCATCTGTGTACACACCACCCTGCAGAGGGGTTGCACACCTGTGGGGTGCAGTCATGGATGGGTGCTGCATACCAGTGGTGGCTAGCATTGCCATGCAGCCTGTCTGCCATCAGTGGTGGTCTGCCGAAGGATGGCACTGCTGGACATGCCAGTGGGGTTCCCTGTGGACATGGGCAAGGTGGGAAACCCACTGGTATGCTGCACCCCGGAGAACAGAATGAAAGGGGTTAGGGTGGCGGTGCCAGCACTGCTCGCGGTGGTGTGTGGCATGGTGGTAGCACCGGTACATTGCAGTGCGGCTGCTGGGGGTGACTGCTGGCATTGCATGGCTAGAAACTGGAACATCTGTGTAAAGAACTGTTGTGTCTGTTCAGTCTCCTGTTTCCGTAGTCGCTCCTCCAATGCCCCCTTCCACTCCAACTCCAACATTTCCCTATGGTGCTCCTGGAACATTTTATGTGTCAGTTCCAAAACACCCCAAGTACTTCTACCATTCGTACTGCCTTAGACTTCCTCTTTTGGAGGTTCACCAGGGGTTCCTGGTCATTGCGCCGCTTCGCAGGTCTGCCCCTTCCAGCGGTGGAGGTTTCCGACATCTCATCTTGCATGCCCGAGGACACTGAGGATGCCTCTGCTGTGTCTGTGTCCGCGGATGTCCCTTCCCTTGGGTCTTGCTCTGGAACAGCAGAACATACCTATCACCATGGTACAAATGCAGATACCTCACCCACACACCCCACATCCTACCCCATCCCCACACCATTGTCCCTCCACACCCGTAGGCCTACACATACCTCAGGTGTCACAGGCATGTTGTACGGCCATGGGCCACAGCATGTCCGCTAGTTGCCCCCATGCACACCCGTGCTACCTCCTATTGCTGTGCAGGGTTTTATTTAACTCTAAAAACTGATTAGCGTTTTGCTCATAAAAGTTCTAAAACATTGTGAAAATGCATAGCAATTGCCTCACTGTGTTTAACAAACATAACACTTCTAGAAAACCTATATAAATGCTTTCTGTACAGTTAATATTGTCCCAAGGAAAAAACTGCTAATCAATTATTTAAAACCCTGCTGTGCTATGCCCAGCACCATTTGCCGCATGCCCAGGCAACACCTCCACCAGCATGCCATGATGTGCCCCCATATCCCAGCCGACATACAGGTGCAGTGCACAATGAATGTACCTGCGTCAGGTTTCTCCTGTTGCACACCGTCTTCACCATCATCCCCCTGGCACAGGTCCCTGGTGGCATCCCCATCATCCTCCAACTACGGTTGTGGGCTGTCCACCTGTGAGCTCTCAAGGATGAATGCTGGTGCAGTGGTTGGCCGTGTACCAAGTATGGTATCCAACTTGTCAGAGAAGGGGCACACCACATGCGCACCCCCCCCCCCAAGCATCTGTTGCTGTCCTTGGTTTTGGGGTACCGCACCTTCATCTGCTTTGCCGTCCTCTCCACACCATTCTCGAAGAGAGACTCTGCAATCTTCTGGTAAACCTCTGTGCTGTGTCTGGCACTGGCTAGCTCTGCCTGCACCATCTCCAGTGACCAGAACTCCAGCAGCAATTTTGTGGCCTCGTCTGACCATGTGGCGCCACGGTCTGTCAGTTCCTGCTGGCACACGGCACGGGGTGGGTGGTGGCGTACTGCTGTTGTCACCTGTGACAAGGTTGCAGGGCGTGTTATTACACCACAGTCACGGGCAGTGCTTGGGGGACAGGGTGACTATGCAGTGGTGACGGGGTGGAGTGTTCTGGGACTGCTGTCTCTTGGGGGCTGGGCATGTGCTTTTGGCAGCTGTTGGTGGATTACTTCCCACCTCTGGCACACAGGTCTGTGCTGGCATTCGGTCGCCTGCCACTTGTCTCCTGCAATCCGTTTCCCTTACAGCACAGACCCACTGTTCATCCTGGGCACCATCAGCGTTTCTTCACAGCTGTTCTTGTTGTGTGGCTGCAGGCACCCCCCCCCCCAAATCAATGAATCAATGGGCTTCTAGTTTTTCCCCACTGCTCCTCTTTCCGGTGTGTGCCACCAAGGGCTCAGGGTATTGCTGCTGTGCTGGCACAGCTCCACTACTGTTTCAACCCCTATGTGGGTGTTCTGTTCACACGTGCACCTCGCAGCCCTCTGTTTGCTTCCTAGTTCCTCTGTCCTCCCAGCTTACCATCTGTTGTGCACTGCATGCTGGTCTAGCGGATGACTGGCGGCTAAACGATGGAGTGTTTAGACGTGCACCGGTAACGTTGCAGAACTGTAACCATTACAGGAACCACTGTCGAAACCACCTCCCGACAGGTTTCTGTAACGGATGTGAAAATACCTTCTGTAACGTTACCAGTGTGAACGTGAACCGCTGCAGTAACAGTTTGCACCCTCTGTAATGTTACAGAGGGGTTTTCATGGTGTAGTGTGGACAGAGCCATAGACCGACGGCAGATAAGGACCACTTGCCCCACCCAGTCTGCCCATTTTCCTACCTACTGGACAAGCTGCAGATCCTAGTTAACCAACAGCCTACTTCACTTCTTTCTAGCCCCCACAAGAATTGCCTTATGACTGTCCCATGCATTCTTGAATTCCCCCACTGTTTTTGACCCCACGACCTCCTCAGGAAGGCCATTTCATGCGTCCACCACCCTCTCCATGAAAAAATACTTCCTCACATTGCCCTTGAGCCGTCCCCCCTCTACTTTCAAATTTTGCCCCCTTGTTCTTGCACATCATTTTCTGAAAGATGCTACCCTCCTGGACGTTGCTGATTCCCTTGAGGTACTTGAAAGTTTCTATCATGTCCCCCCTCTCCCTCCCTCCTTCCCTTGACGTTATACATATTAGGCTCCTTTAGTCTTTCTTCGTATTGCTTCTGGTGCAGACCCTGCACCATTTTAGTTGCCCTCCTCTGGACTGGCTCCATCCTGCCTATGTCCTTGCGGAGATGGGGTCTCAACTGCACACAGTACTCCAGATGGGGTCTTGCCAACTGTCTGTACAGAGGGATAAAAACTTCCTGTTTTCTACTGGTGATGCTTCTTCCTATACACCCCAGTATCCCCCCCAACCCTACTTACTGCCTTCTCACATTGCTTGCTTACCTTTAGGTCATTTTTGTTGTTGTTAGTACCTTCCTCCCAACTGTGTACTCTTCCCCTGGGTTTTTGTTTCCCAGGTGCATTACTTTGCATTGAATCTAAGCTGCCATACGTTTGACCATTCCTCCAACCTTGCCAAGTCCCTTCTCATCCTTTCCACCCCCCCCCCCGTGAATCAACCCTGTTGCAGAGCTCTGTGTCGTCTACAAAGAGGCATACTTTTCCTTCCAGTTCCTCCGCAATGTCACTTATAGACATGAAAAGGACCGGACCCAGTACAGAATCCTGCAGTACCCAGCTAGTAACCCCCCTTTCTTCAGAGTGGACTCTGTTTACTATTACCCTCGGTGTCCTGTTGTCCAACCAATTGTTTACCCAGGCTACCACCCTGGGATCCACTCTCAGGCTGGCCAATTTATTAATCTTTTGTGTGGGACTATGTCAGATGCCTTGCTAAAGTCTAGGTAGACCATGTCCACAGCCCCTCCCTGGTCTACTACTACTTTGGTCACCCAGTCAAAGAAATCTGTTATATTTGTCTGACATGACCTTCCTGCTCTGAATCTATGCTGCCTTGGGTCCTGTGCCCCGCTGGCCTCTAGGTACTCAACAATTCTTTCTTTCAGAAGTGATTCCATCATTTTCCTTACCACTGAGGTTAAACCAACAGGTCTGTAGTTTCCTGCCTCTGCTTTGCTCCCACTTTTGTGAAGGGGAATCACATCAGCCCTCCTCCAGTCCTTATGTACCACACCATTCTCCCATGATTTGTTAAAAAGGGTAGTCAGAGGGCCGGCCCGGTGGCATGGACAACTGAGGCTGCGACGCCGTATCTCCTGCCATGCCGGCGACCCGTGTTCATGGTGCGAGCGGGTCACCGGGGGTCGGCCAGGGAGGGAGAGGATCGAGCTTCCGGAGGATAGCGCTCCTCTCCCAGGGTGGGGTGGGACTGGAGATCAGCGCATGCCTGGACCCTAGCAGCAGCTGGAGGCTGGCACACCAATTCCACAGACGGGGGTTTGGGGGGACAGAGACTAAGCAGATGTCCCATGTGCTACGTGCTGAAGTGCACATGGCTCAGCCATTGGTGTCACTGCACGCTAGCCCTGCACTTGGGGGCAGGGAAGAAAACCAGAGGATGAAAATACTGTGGACCAGCGGGATGATTCTGACCCTCCGGAGGTGCTGCACCCGGCTAGCTGGCACCTCAAGCAAAGGGTGAGTACCAGTGGACGCTGGGGTGACAGGGCTGGGAGGACCAGAAGAGGAGGGCTGGTCTGGGAGGAGATAAAGAAATTAACAAAACAGAACTAAATAAATAAATAAGGTAGTCAGTGGTGTCACTAGTTCTCCCCTTAGTTCTTTTAGAATTCTGGGGTGAATCCCATCAGGGCCTATTGCTTTGTCCACCTTCAGTTTTAGGAGTTCTTTCAGAATCATTTCTTCTGTGATTGGACTGGTATCGACCACCCTATCCAGAGTGCTTCTACTGACTGGATTAGGTACCTCCCCCTCCTCTTCTTTTGTGAATATTGAGCAGAAGTATTTGTTCAGTATCTCTGCTTTTTCACTGTCACCCACTGCCTACCCACCATCCCCTTTATTAAGCCACACTATCCCTCCCTTGGTCTTTCTTCGCTTCCTAATATACATATAAAAGGTTTTATCCCCCTTGTTAACTGAGCTGGACGTCTTTTCCTCGATTTGGGCCTTCGCTATTCTGACTACCTTCTCCGCTTCCTTCTGCTTTAACTGGAACAGTTCTCAATGGGATACTTAAAATCTTTGAAATGCTTGTTTGCTTACTTGCAGTTGAGGGACTTACATAAGTACCAAATGGCATGGTGGTGGCTACCCCTCTGGAGTTGCTCCTTTGGGACTCATCTGATAAGTCTAAGATTCCACCAAAATATCTATTGATTGAGGGAATAAATTGGGATCCAAAGGAATGGCAAAGTGCCTGGAATAAGGAATTGGGACATACTAATTAATCAGTTAACTGGCAAGAGATTATGACTACCCCGAAACGGTTTCTAAAAGTAGTAAACTGAAACAAATTCAGTTTAATATTATTAAACTTTATTGCACACCTAGTAAATTACACAAAGTTAATCCCTTGCGTTCTGATCTTTGTCTCTGCTGCAACAACAACAAGGGAACTTTGAGCCATGTTTTTCTATTTTACTACTCTCTTAAACCTTACAGGACCAAAATTAGAGAGATCATTGCAAAAATCTCGAAT
Organism: Neoceratodus forsteri; assembly: GCA_016271365.2. Lineage (NCBI taxonomy): Eukaryota > Metazoa > Chordata > Ceratodontiformes > Ceratodontidae > Neoceratodus > Neoceratodus forsteri. Next base: position 1,008,093,633 of record CM028129.1, on the reverse strand, counting down.
ATAACTGTACCCTTCGATCCAGGTATTTTGTTATTAGGATCAGTTTCTTTGTTAAACCATACTATGGAAGAGCGTGCATTTGTCACATTAGCCTTAATATTTAAAAAAGGGTCATATTGTTGCAATAGTTATGCTGGTGAGAGGCTACACCACCTAATTATAAAGACTGGTTACAACTTTTGATTGACTGTGCAAAATTAGAAAGACTATTACATTAATGGAGAATGAAGGTATGTTTGAGAGGATCTGGCACCCCTTTACTAGGTATATACAAAGGAATTTATCAGTTACTAGTTAAATTTACATAGCCCATAGTTAGATATTGCTTTCCCCATCCGCATTGGGATGTGAATGGACCCTAAATATCAGGCCCTTATGAAAATATGCCTGAAAGTGGGTGTTCTCTGAGTAGGGGGCCTATAAAATAAGGGCATAAATAAAGCTAGAAATAAAACGGTTTACTTTCCCACGGCAAATAAATCAAAAGTCAGTCAAGCTGAGGAGCAATCTCCGAGGTGTCTTAGGCAGGCAGAGAACTGAATGCCAGCATCACAGAACACAACAGTTGGTGAGGGCAGAAGTTTGAATGGTGGCACGAGCCAATGGATGTTCCATCATTTGCATAGGTTCCATTTCTCCATGGCAGTTCAACACAGGAGGCTGACTGCAATATTAATCATATTGAAGAATCCCTGGTTTTAGAATACTGTATTTATTTAACAGGCACATAAAAGCACAGAATGAGCCACAGGAGAAAGGACTTAATGACTTCAGCTGGTTTTACATTTTTTATTTCAACAAAAAATAAATAAAAACAATGGACTGCAGAATAGCATGGTGCCCATAAAAATCCCAAATCGTTACAGGAATGTCTAATACATTAATAGTCTGTAATCATTCTAAAGTAAATTGCCACAAACAAATTATGAGGAGCAAGAGGTGCTTCCCAGAAGCAGCATCCCTAAAGCGATCCTTGCAATACCTAAAAAGCAAGCATTTTTAGGAAACCTGTGAAAGACAAGCTGACATCAGTGTTTTAAACACTGCATAGACCCGAAGTGCAAGAGGCTACATTGTTTAAATGACATCATGCAAAAGTGCTGAGAGATGCACATGCATTAAAGAAATGAGCACTCTATACAAGGGGAAAAGAGACACTGTGCGTGCCCGGAAAGCTCGCAGTCAACCATCGGAGCAAGCGCAAACTCAGTGGCCAACTTCAGAAACTTCAGAGCCTCCCAAAAAATAAAGAAACACTGGAAATAGGAAAACGAGCTGCTGGAAACAGACTAAAATGGAGTAATCAACAATACAAAAGTTGGGGACAAGAAGGCTAAAGGACTCTAGGATAAATCAAAGCCTACAACTTACCTGAGGCGCCAGTCAAAGAAACAGCAGACCACGCATGATACAACACAAAATCGTAACACACACCCATAGAATTTTATACACATCTGGCATTGGCAAAATTCAGTAAGACCTACACAGAAGCTATAAATGAGGGAAAAAGCAGGTTAACCAATTTAAACTCTTGAAAAACAGGCACACATAAATTAAGGGAGGCTGACTGTAAATACAATCAGCCCTACCTGCCAGAGTCACTCAAACAGTCAGTTGAGGAGCTCCTCAGAAGTGCTGGAAAAAGTACAGTTACTTAAGAACTTATCGTAACAGTAGATCTTCGAGAGAAGCTCTTGCAGTAGGTAATTACATATAGGGCTGAATCCGGCAGGCGTCAGGACACCACGGAAAAATTTCTAGCTAGTCTCTGGTCGGGGACCGCCCCACGTCAGGTAACCAACGTCAGTATAAATAGGTGGTCCCCCAAGTCCGCCTTCCAGTTCTTTCCCACCAAGGGCAAAAAAGGCAAGACGACAGAGAAGCAGATATTTTCCTTCCTGGAAAAGGAGCTGAAAAAGCTAAGGGGGATGGAGGGCAGGAAGGCATTACCTACTGCAAAAGTCTCTCTCGAAGATCTACTGTTATGGTAAGTTCTTACGTAACTGTACCATCTTACTTCGAGATGGCTCTTGCAGTAGGTGATTACATATAGGACTGAGTCCCAAGCAGTCTGGAACAAGGAAAAGCACTTGGGAGGAGGAAAACTACCAACCAATAAACCTCCGACTGTAAGGGTCTTAGGAAAGAAGACCTTGCAAAACAGCCAACCCGAAGCCTGCTCTACGGCGAGAGGCAATGTTCAAACTGTAGTGTTTTGTAAAGGTGTGGACGGAAGTCCAAGTTGCGGCTGCGCAGATGTCTGCCACTGACATTCTTGAAACAAGCTGCAGAGGTGACTACTCCGCTGGTGGAGTGACCTCTGACCTGACCTGGCAGGGACTTGTACTTGTCATAACAGAAAGTGATACAATGAGCCAACTATTTCAACAGGCATTGCTTAGAAACAGCACTGCCTTCCCTTTCGTGAGCAAAGAGACAAAAAGCCGATCAGACTTCCTGAGATCCTTAGTCCGAGTGGTGTAGTATCTCAGTATTTTGTGAACATCTAAAGTATGCAAGAGGTACTCCCATTGATTGGAGTGTTGCGTGAAGAAGGCAGTTAGCTCAGTGCACTGAGTCAGCATAGATTCTGCCGCTACCTTAGGGAGAAACTTACGATTAGTACGCAGAGCCACTCATTCCTTGTGGAAAACGAAATATGGGATTTTACGGAAGCCCCAGGATATCTCATCGGCGAGAATGCCGACCTCCCCCACAGCGACGGCACAATACCGATGCAGGTATTGTGCCGCCTCTTCTATCGCCATTTTCTGTGGTGGGCTGCACTCCCCACACCCCCCATGCAGGGGAGCTCTGCCCCCGGACTCTAGGATTCCAACTCCAGGTTGGAGTTGGTCCAGGGAGGGAGCGGAACACTGGGGGAAGGTGAAACACAGAAAAAGGCCCATTACCACGAATGTCACCATAATGGTCTTTTTCTGTGTTTCGTTGTCGGGGTGTCGACCACAAGGGGTCCTACGGGATTTTACACATCAAGGCCTGAAGCTCGGAAATCCTTTGAGCTGAAGTAATGGCCACTAGGAAGAGACTCTTCCACGAGAGTAACTTCAAGTCTGCTGAGGCTGCCTGCTCAAAGGGAGTCAGGGCAAGTTTCTCAAAAACAAAGTTCAGATCCCAAGGAGGGGCCGGAACGTGGATGGGGGTCATAAATGGAGAACCCCTCGAAGGAAAGTCTTAGAGACTTCCAACTGTGCGAAAGTTCTGTCACCAAAAGGGACATGATAGGCAGAGATAGCTGTCATGACCTGGAACGAAAAATGAAGGAATTTGAGGCGAGAACGGCAGATGGGGATATGCAGGTAGGCATCCTGCATATCCAGTGCACACAGACACTGTAGCGGCAGAAGGCCCTGCAGAGAACATTCTGAAATGCTTGTACTCCACAAACATGTTCAGGGAGCCGAGTTCTAGAATAGGCTTCACGTCTCCCATTTTCTTTGGAATTAGGAAGAAATGGGAATAGTAACCTGTACCCCAAATGTGGGTTGAGACAGGCTCTATTGCCACCTTCGAGAGAAGGGAGGAAATTTCTTCTAGGACCACAGGAAGATGTTCCATCAAGTAAGCCGATCTGGGGGGGTGGTATTCTGGGTGGTTTCTGGAGAAACTCAATCGAGTGTCCTGCTGCTATCAGTTGGAGCACCCAAGCATCTGATGTAATCCTCTCCCAACCAGGTAGAATGAAGGAGAACCTCCCTCCTACTGGTTCCTCTGGGAGGTCCAGGGGCTGAGGGAGAGGAGAGGAGTCAGGAGGTGTGAGGCAATGTGGCTGAAGCTCCCACCACTTTTGGGGCGGGGCTTCGCAGTCGGAGAGGGCAGGCGTTGTACGGCCTGAGGGTTTCCGATTTAGGCCAAGAACGCTCATGCGAAAGGGGCGACGCTGTCCCCGAAGGCCTGTACAAAGAGTCAACAGACTTAAGTGCAGTGCCCTTTCTTTGCAGGTCGGTGATGATGTCCTTGACATCTCCACCGAACAGCACAGAACCCCTGAAGGGTGCATCTTGGATAGCAGATTGCACCTCCAGGACCAACCCTGACACCTGGAGCCAAGTATGACGGCGAAGACCTACGGTGAAAGCCGACCTCTGACCAGCTGTGTCCACTACATCGTACATGGCACGAAGCATGTGCCGAATGGCCGAACGAGCAGAACAGATGAGATCGGCCACTTCCTGCTTGGTCTGAGACTCAGAAAGGGAGACCAATTTGGATTCCACCTGACTCAGGATAGTCTTCTGGTAGTCCCCCATATGTGCGACATAATTCAGGGCCCTGATCTCCAGAGTGGAAGAAGCGTACTTCTTCTTCCCGTACTGGTCCAGAAGACTGGATCCTTATCAGGCGGCGACGAGCTGAGGTGTTTTGGGTTTGACGAACGCCAAGAGCAGCGCCTTCGGGTGTGTCTGAAGGAATCCACACCGCAGGAGCCTGGTATAGCCTATCCGCCTTCCTCGAAGGGGCTAAGGCTGATGGTTGTTTCCAAATAGTGGAAACAAGGTCGGCTTGAGGCTCGATCCAGGGTGGAATCAATGTCGGAGCAGTTTCGGGCAGATACAGATGGGCAGCGAGCTTCTTCCGCTGTGGATCTGGCTCCCCAGATTGCCACTGATGGACTTCCTGGATTTTCCTCAGCAACTCCAGAAAAGAAGGATCTTCCAGAGGAGACTTCGGAGGAGTCCTGGGCCTGGGATGGTCTGGAGTGTGTGGCTAGTCGTCAGGGTCGGAGCACCCCTCGGTGTCAGAGTCAGATGGCTCCGATGAAGAGGATGAAGACACCTCCCGGCGCGTGAGAGGAACGGACCCCTTAGGCAACCTTTGGGAAAGCGTGTCCTCTCCGGCCCTGGCACCCGAGAGCTCGCCTCTGGTGTCGGGTGGGGGGGTGAGGGAGAGTCATGTCTCCAGCGACAGGGATCCGGTACTGGGATCAGCATTGGCAGACGGCTCTCCACCTCCCTGGTGAGCTGAGCCTTGCAATCAGCCCACCAGGCAGCCAGAGTCTCCTTCATGTCCACCAACGGCTTGGGGGGGGGGCCGTGGAGGAGGGAAATATGGATACTGAGGGTATCCGTAGTGTGAGTATCCATATCCCGATGGCGGGAAGCCTGATGTCAGGTAATGAGGCGTCGGGTACAGCGGCGCAGGATACTGCGGTCCCGGGTAGGATGGTGTCAGATACCTGGGATCCAGGGGCTCTGCTGAAGCAGAAGGCCCTGGAAGAGGCCCCAAGGGCAGGCCAGGAACAGGTGGCCTTGCAGGTGTTGGGTCCGGTGTTCGGACGGCATCCGGTAATGGGATGTCGCCCAGCGTCTGAGCCGGCGTCAGTGGATTCAGCTTCAGGGGATCCGGCCCTAAGGGGGGGGAGGGAGACCTGAGAGGAGCGTACCAGCGTCCTCTGTGTCACCCGGGGAAGGAGGACTGAAATCCCCGGGGTCCAACAGGGGAGATGCTGGAGCAATGGTAGTAAGCGGGGAGCCAGGCATGGCAGACCGGTCAACAGGGTCTGGTGTTGGCTCTGACACTGTGCGAGTGTCGGAGGGGCAGACGTTTGCCTTACCGGCAGGATCAGGGTGGACGTCGGAGGAGCCGGTGTCCGACTTGTCAGATCCGACGCCTGACGAAGGCCACGTGGAAGGGGAGGCCTTGGCAGGCATCTTTGGGGGCACGCACTCCTCCGAAGGGACGGGCATCTTACCGGCCCTGTCCGGGCAGAAGTCAGTGGCACCAGTGTCTGGCTTACCAGACCCACTCGACTCAGAGGGCCGCACGGTGGCGGCCCTCCTGGGAGCAGTAGCCTCCTTTATCCTAGAGGCTCCTGAGGGGCCGGAGCCTGACGGGAGGGATGCCGCCGCCTTAGAAACCTCCAAGATGGCCGAAGGTCGGACCCCGGGGGACATTACCTGGAGCACGACCACTCCAGCCGGAGTCGCGGTGGCCGTGGAAATGGAGTCCCAGTCCCTCTCCTTCTTATGGTGACCCTCAGGGGAAGTTGAGACCTGCCTGAGCTTCTTCAGCTCCTTCTCCATGGAGGACATCTTTTTCAAAATGTGGGCCTCCAGGGACTGCTTCCTCCATTTGCAGGTGGCGGCGTTGAATTGTTGGCAGTGCTGGCACTTCTCCACGGGGTGATCCAGGCCTAGACAGAAGAGGCAATGAGAATGACCGTCCTTATGCGGGAGCTGAGCACCACACGAGTCGTACTTGTTTTTATGCAAATTGGAGGGAGTAGGGGACAACATACACAGCAATCTGGAAGAAACACTGAAGAAAGACGTGAAAAATTTGGTAAAAATAACAGACAGACTGATGACGCAGTAGGAACTTAACTGCGAGGCACTTTCACAAGCTAACAGCAGGAAAGAACTGGAAGGCAGGCGTGAGGACCGCCCCTTTATACTGACGTCGGTCACCTGACATGGGTGCGGTCCCCCGCCAGAGACTGCTAGCTAGAAATTTTTCTGCGGGGTCCTGACACCTGCCAACTTCAGTCCAATATGTAATTACCTTCTGCAAGAGCCCTCTCCAAGTAAGATCTCAAATTCCGAGCATTCTTTGTGGCTAGGATGATCACTTAAAGAGCAGCTGATGCCTTCATGAGAACTTTAACAAAACACAGTATTTAGACACAATCTTGCTTGTATTTCTCCTCCCGTTATCTATTAATGAAGTCATCTGCATGAAAACAGGATCTGTGTTCCTGAAGAGTTCATCTATTTCTGTTGCTTTCTCCCTGAGGTCAAAATGCACTGCTTGCGACATCGCAGTTACTCCCATAGCAACAGACTGATGTCACAAGAGATGATTAGGATTTGAAATAGGGAGAAAAACTCTGCGTGATAAAGATCACGTATTTATGCAAATGTCTTTAGTAATAAACAACGAGGACCAGAAGTCTATAGAATACATACAAAATGCAAGATGAATTGTACCTAATTATGTTTTTCAAAGTCTTCTGTGAGGTGTCAGCAGCTCTTTAAGGCTACTGTTATTAGGGATAACATCAACTCATTGGGGTTTTTCTCAAGTTGTAGGAAATCTTTTTCACAGCTATACTATTTCCTTTTTCTGACTTAATATCTACATATCATCTTAGACATGGAAAACAAGGCAACAATCATTTCAGATCATGGGCCAGGACTGAAATCTTATGATTTTAACTGTCTTCTGAATAGAGGTAAGACATGGAATATTATTAATAAACTCCTCAAATGCAAGTCAAAGTTATTCAACCAGTCAAATATACAAAAGAGCTCTTTTTTGTTAGATACTCCATTACATCGCAATTAATGGTTTGGGAAACCTACAAATGTGCTATTAGAGGGGAACTAATCAATAAAAGCTCAAAACAGAAGAAAAGAACCAAATTTAAAAATGGCCTCTTTCAAAAAAAAAAAAAAACACTAGAAATGGAGGGAGCCAAAAAGGGAGGAAAAGGATTAAAAGTAAACACAACACTAAAAATGGAGGAAGCAGAAAAGGATTAAAAGTAAACATGTTTCATTTCAGAAATCAAGAGTCATTTAGAGAAAAGGCAGAAGAATTAGCAATTGCAAGAGCTAAGTGCCCATACTAAGAAAAGAGGGAAGCTTCTGGCTATTAAGACTTACAAAACCAAGATAAACAAGCATTTGTCAATGCCGAATGTTTGCTTGCTTTAAGAGACCGCATTTGGGACATCCACACAAAATCCATGTGTACTGCATAACTGTATAATTCATATTGAAAATTATCTAAGTTATGAGTGAATGTTGAAAATATTCTACGTACCTATATAACTTTCTGACCCCAACTTTTCAACAGTCGTTATGACCCAACTTCAAAACTTCTGAGATCAACTTTCAGGATCAATTTGAAAAATTTCACCTACCTTGTTCATGAGGTGGGGTCAAAAGTAGACGAGATGAAAATCTGGGGTCAAAATATTGAATATTACCAAAGTTATGAGTGAACTCTGAAAATTTGCACTGTGCCTTCATAACTTTGGTGTTAAGATTCTGACCCCAATTTTTCAACACAGTCTTTCTATGACCCCACTTCAAGAACCTAGGAGGTGAAATTTTTTAAATCCACCTTAAAAGATGATTTTGCAGAGTGTCTGCGAAATCACCCTTCAGGGAGTATTTGAACATTTTCACCTTCCTTGTTCATGAGGTGGGGATCCAAAAAAAGGTCATTTTGAAAATGTGGTGACAGAAAATGTGGTGACAATCATTATAAGCAGAAGTACAAAATGCATCGAAAATACATTGATCGCACTTACGTTGTTTCTTCAGTTCCCAACCAGTGTTGGAGAAGGACATGCTTTGTTGCAGAGTGGCAGTAAACCATTCCTAGGTGAGTGTGGGTACGGGGAGGTGTGGGGTGATGGGTACTGAGTGGGAGTTGGCATCAAAAGACATCAATGCACAGTTTTCGACTTTAGAGGTTACAACTACTAAAAAAAAAAAAAAAAAGATTACTATGGAACTTTTTTTCTTTACAGGTGCAAGGGTGACACCAGGACTTGGGCACTCCCGTGTCCCAGATATATGAGGCAGCAGCAGGGGTAAGCACCCCAGTGTCTGCAAAGATGAAGTGGGTGGAGGATTCAATACATGGGGAGTGGGGTACATTACAGATGTGGTATGGCGGCACTGAGAATTAGGCACCCCAGTGTCCACACACATGAAGTGGGTGGGGTGCACACTATATGGGGGGGGGTGATTACAATGCAGATGCCAGCTCATGGTGCGTCTCGATACAGTGATCAACAAGGCTGATAACGCTGCTCAGCTGCCTGGTCAGTGTCATACAGATGAAAGAACTGAGCAGCTCTTTCACAGGAGCCTCTCCTTTCAACTAAGAGAAGTTTTTGTCCCGCAAGCACCAAAAAGTGTCATGATCAGCCTCATTGATCAGTGGCCTGTCACTGTTGAGCCCTCAGCAGCCTGAGCTGCATTGGTGCAAACAATGACAACTCTAAAATGCCATTCTTGTAACAAAATATCTGCTGAGCATGCGCAAGCAAACATAAAAAGATTATTCACTCAGTAAAATGCCCACTTTTTAACAAGAGTTACAGCTGTACATTGAGTGATTCTCTTATTCAAAAACTTTCCAGCCTTAATATGAATGGCTATATAATGAAATAAATATGTAACTGGCTTTCAGGCAGAACTCAGAGAGTGATGATGAATGGGACTTTTTCTGACTCAGGCAGGGTACTGAGTGGTGTTCCTCAGGGCTCAGTTCTTGGTCCCTGCCTTTTTCAGGCTTTCATATTTGATTTAACTCATTCTTACCTTTCCTATACTATAAAATATGCAGATGATGTGAAGATCGGTGGTTTAAGTTCCAGTTATGATCAAATTTCCTGTATTCAGTATGATTTAGATGTTATCAGTACTTGGGTTAAAAAATGGGGAATGAAGTTAAATCCTGCCAAGTGCAAGTTAACCACTTGGGTTCCCTAATACTTAATTTCCAGTATATTTTGGATGAAGTTACCATTGTGTGCAACTGACAACTAGAAAGACTTGGGCATAATAATACATGATAATTTAACATACACTAAGCATATGTCTTCAGTTATTAATACATCTAACAAAATTATATGGTCTATCTTGTGCAATAATAGATCTCGCAAACAGGAGGTATTGTTACCTTTATTCAGGTCCTACGTTTGACACATCTTGAATCTTCTCAATTCTGGTGTCCATTTAAAAAATCAGAAAATTTCTCTTGAAAGGGTGCAGCGTAAATATACAAAAAGATAACTGGATTTGATTGGTTATCTTATGAATCAAGGTTGACCCACTGAAATAAATGTCTCTCAGCACTAGACGATCCGGTGATCTCCTTCTATTATATGATATTATTCATGACCCTTTATCGTGACTGAACTAGGTTTTCATTTAAAAATCTACACATAACACTAGAGGTCATATTCTTCAGCTAACTGGTAAATCTTTTAGACATAACAATCGTAAGTACTTTTCTCACTGTTAGAATTATTGGGCTGTGGAATCGCCTTCCATCTGACGTTGTTACTAGTAACTCTAAAGAGATTTTCAAACATCGTCTTGATACTTTAATCTTGTCTGGGTACCACTTATTTTATTCTACGGCCTAGTATAGGAGCGTTATGGGCCTCGGCCTACTGGCTCCTTCACTCAACCTTAGTATGATTCTGGAAATATTTAAATATATATACTGAGGAACTGTAACCCAACTAGACAGACAGAAAATTCTTGAATGGTACAGATGTTGCCAAGTTTACTCATCAAGTAACTGCATCAGTATTAGCCACAAGGAGTGACAAGGAGCCACGCATTGATGATTGATGATCTAATTTAAGGGTATTTTTTGCTTTGTTTTTTATACTTTTTATATATAGGTTTTATACTGATACAAAGCATTATGACATGCTATACAACACAATACATCATCAGGTAAACAACATTAAGAAGCTTGGAGATACAAGATCCATTGTAACAGGTGGTACAAAATCGGGGAGTCTAGCTCAAAGCTACTTCCACATAAAATATTCTTCACTTGACTGTATGCTATCAAGGCTAATGGTGGTAATTTTATATTTTACTAACAAAACTATCTCATCATAACTCCTAAATGCATGCAATAGGTGTTTGCAAATGGGCTGTTAAATCAAAAAGGTTTCAATCTAGGATTACCCCCGATTCCAAAAGAAAATAAGACCTGTGAGAGTCTAAACATTTTAGACCTATATACCTGAATTTTAACAGAATCTGTTGGTAGAAAGAGATCGGGGTCCACTGAGTCCATTCATATTACACTATCTCACCCCTGGAGCCAATGTCATGAGGAGCTGTCCCCCTCTTCCTCCCCACCAACAATCACCCCGACCCCCCACCCCCAGTGGGGCGAGTCCCCTGGCTCTGTCTCAGCTGTTCCATGGATCCACCACACTCAGTGAAGTAGAACTTTCTCACATCCTTCTTGAAGTTACGACTGAATAAATTCCTACTGTGCCCTCTTGTGACTGCGTCCCTATTTTTTTTTTTAACAAACAGTTCTTCATATTTCACCTTGTTTATACCTCTTACAAACGTGTCTGTCTCTATCATGTCCCACCTCTTGCACCTGGCTTCCAGCAAAGTACATGTTCAGGGCCAACAACCGATCCTAACAGGATCTGCCCTATTGGCCCTGGATCATCTCTATACTGACTCCGGTCTATGTCCTTTCTCAGATGAGGGCTCCAGAACTAAGCACAGTATATCAGGTGAGGCCTCACCTGAGATCTGTATACAGACAGTATCGCCTCACTTTTTCTGCTATCTAAACCTCTCCAAACCCCAGCATCCTCAATCTACTGTATACCTTGCTGCACTGTCTCGTTTGCTTGAGGGAGTCACTGATGAAGTCACCCATACCCCTTTACTTTGTTGCGGTGGCCTGTCCTTACCCCTCCCATCCAATACTGCGTGTGTGGGTTCCTTTCCCTTAAGTGCACCACCATGCACTTCTTGACGTTGAATCTCAAATGCCAGATCTCTGACCACTTTTCCAGCTTCCAATCTGATTATCACATGTCATGAATCTTATGTCCAGCCTCATCTCAATCAACCAGCCAGGATCTATAAAGGGGCTCCTTGTTATCAGATATCAGAAAAGTCTTCCATTTAATTACAAAAGTGAAGATGTCTGCATCTCATCACTCTACATATGGATACAGCTTTTGACAGAGGTTATTGGGACTATTTGTTTCCAATATTAAATAAATATGGCTTCCCTATAGAATTTAAAACCTCATTAGATTAATATATTTGGACCTACAGCATCAGTAATATGCAAAGGTCTAAATTTCCCACTCGTGTGGGTCGCTTCAAGGATGCCCGTTCCCCTTTCCTCTATCATCTATATATACATCCACTCGCTAGCAATATAAGAGATGAACAATAAAGTCATAAATTTTAAGTGGGAAAAAAGCAATATAAGCCAGCTTCATATGTTGACGATATATTACATCTTAAAATTCAAGAAGGTCAAGAGGTAAACAGATTAATATTATTGGTGTTCTTTCAGGTTACAAGTTAAATTATGCAAAATCATATATTTTTCTCCTAAATAATATTCTGCTGAAACTTACAAGGGGAGCGTTCTGAAAATCACATACCTCAACTGAGTTAAACAGTCCTGACTGGTCTATAAATGACCATGCTTTTAGAACACCACAATATATTAAGTGGTTTGTTACAAATGTGCTGAAGCAAACAACCATTACATACATTGTATAACTTCAGAAAATGGTTTCTGAGTTGCATGGTACAGACATCCCCGCCTGGGTATCCCAAGATTGCTGCCTAACTTCCTCAACAGTCATTAAGTTTTGCCTGGACTGCTCCTTTGATTTTGTTATGTATATTCTGCCTGTTCCAAGTATGTTCTCTACTGTATTTGTCTACCCTCCACCCTTGTAACCGACGTGGAGCCTTTGCAAAAGAGTCTGTGACTCAAAGGGTTGTAATTCTGTTTCCAATAAATCAATCAATCAATAAATAAAAATAAATAAATAAATAGATATTAGGTCACTACTCTCTAAGAAAAGGGACATTCCAAATTTCCTAAAAGGGACACCAATACATTTTCTATAGACACGTTTCTGTCCTTACAAGATATATATATTTTTTAATTTCTATTTATCCTCCCCCTACACCAGAGCCCCGCATCATCAGGCGACGCACACATGTGGCACCCCACTATGCCACCTACCTGACCTCCGGTGGGCCCCCGTGGAGCCGTGGCTATACCCCCCCAGGCGGGTATGGGGCGAGGCCCAACACCCCGAGATACTTCATTGTTCTGTCAATCCCCCCAGAGTATCAGGCAGGCACGAGCCATTAGGGTCTCTACTTTCCGCGCTCCGTCTTCCCGGAGCTCTGGTGCTGATTTTCCGTTATAGGGAGTGGCATGCACCCTGACGTCAACGTGTCACCACCGACGTCTGCCACTCCCAACCCTCTCTTTGCTTGCTCTGTGCTTGCTGTGCCTCTGGCCATCGCCAGAGGCCAGTCAAGCGCTGGACCTGTGCCCCTCTCCCTCCCCTGCTGACCCCCGACAGCCTGGGCTAGTTCCTGAACCCGGGTCGCTGGCGTGGCTGCCCAGTGCCTCAACCCTCAGCGCCACCGGGCCAGCTGGTATTTTTAATCAAAATTTACATTCTTAATGGAACAGTCTAGCTGGAAAAATCCTCAAATCAGAATGTCTAATCACATGCTTTCTTTCCGGGGTGGGGGGGGGAGACAATTATCTCTCACTCATACAAGTGATAAACAAGCAAGGGATGGTACTATCCCAATTGCATGTGAAAAAAAAATATAACCTAGAAAGATCAGATGCATTTCAGCAACTGCAGTTGTCCCAGATTCCTTTAAAAGCCATTCCTGTTAAATTAGACCTGGTATTTAAGATTCAATGCTAGACTCAATAATCAAATGCTGTACTACACAGCATTCTGTCAGTAACATCTATAAAAGATTACTTAGCTCGTCAAAAAAAAAAAAAAAGATCATAGATGGTGGGAGACAAAATTTAATATTTCACAGGACTATCTAAATTGGGGTCAGATCTGGAAGGATGAGGGAAAAGTCCCATAAGCTAGACTGTCACAAATTTATTCCCCATCATGAACAACTCATAATGGATGCCAACAAAACAGATGGTGTATAAGACTAGGATAAATTATTCCTGTTTTAGGTGTAAATGACACAAAGAGGCTCTTATCCATACCCTGTGGGATTGCCCAGTTAAGGGTCTGTGGGGCACATATCAAGTACCACTAGGACTGCATATGAATTTCACAATTGAGACATGCATTCTAGGGGTAACAACTGAAAACTTGATCAACGATCAAAAAGAAAAAATTACTCACCATAGTAACCTTGTTTCTTCCAAGGTATTCTTCTATATTCATAACTCTCTGCAATCAGACTCCTAGACACAGCTGCCCGGAGAAAATGGAACTATATGCTAATGACACAACTTATCATTGGCTCATGCCACTTATTCAAACTGTTGCCTTATCAGCTGCAACGTTTCACCAATGTATCAGATTTCTAAGAAGCCTACAAGGCAACCTAAACTAACACTATCTAAATATAATTATCTAAATTTAACACAACTAAGCTGTCCTTGACAGCATGAAACAGCCTGAATATTATTGTAATACTAAACCCCCTTGAATGCCAGAATCACCTGGAAAAAGAAAGAAACCGAATATTTCCCACTGGGGCTAAAAGCTATGCATGCCAGTGTTTGGGACTTTACATTAAAATACTCAGTCAGGAGTGCAGAGGATCTGGTTCTGGAAAGGGAGGCAGGGTGGGAGAGTTATGAATATAGAAGAATATCTTGGAAGAAACAAGATTATTATGGTGAGTAATTTTCCTTCTAACCCCAGGTATTATATATTCCTAACACTCTGCAGACTTCAAAGCAGTACCTTTGGAGGACTGCCGTGCCAAACCTGGCATCACTTCTAGACTGTGTCCAAACTGTAGTGTTTAGTAAATGTGTGCACTGTCCTCCAGGTAGCTGCTTTACAGATTTCCACTAAAGGAATATCTCTGGATGCTGCTATAGTAGCAGCTGTGCCCCTAGCTGAATGAGCCCTCAGCCCTGCTGGGGGTTCCTTGCCAACTTTTAACAGCAAAACTGAATGCACTGGACTATCCAGCAAGAGACTGACCTCTTCTAAGCTGGGGTGCCCTTACCTACATCCCCACGAGTAAGGAATAGCTGTGTGTCATGTCTATGATCTCTGGTGTGGGTCATATAGTAACTTAATGCCCTTTTGACATCCAGACAATGGAGTCTGCGTTCCTCTGAATTAGTATGTTCAGTGAAGAAAACTGGTAATGTAATGGACTGGTTTAGGTGAAAAACAACCTTGGGGAGGAATGTCCTATTGGTTCTCAACATCACTTTGTCGTTATAGAAGGAAAGATAGTCCTTTTCAACACACAGGGCTTGAAGTTCACTAATTCTTCAAGCTGAAGCAATTGCAACAAGAAAGTCGGTTTTCCAGGTAACATTTGAAATGTGCTGAGGACATAGGCTCAAAAGGAGGTTTCATGAGCTGAGCAATGCATATGGTCAGGTCCCATACTGGTACTGGTTCCCTAACAGGTGGGTACAAATGGCACAGACCTTAAAAGAACTTTTTGAAAATGGGATTGAATGTCAGGGAGGTAGCTCTCCCAGCAGAAATGTAGGCAGAGATTGATGCTAGATGCACTTTCAGGGATGTATGTTTCAACCCCTGAGAGCAGAGGCAGGTGAGGTAATCCAGGACAGTTGGAATCTCCACTAGAATAGGAGAAAGCTGTTTGGACCCACACGAAATAGAAAACCTCTTCCATGTTTGAAGCGTAGGTTTTCTTAGTCGAAGGCTTTCTATATCCCTTCAGGATATCCAGAACACTTTGAAAGAGAGATTTAAGTTTGCATATTCTAACTCCTCAAGAGCCACGCCTCGAGTCTGAGAGACCTGAGATTCAGGTACAGAATCTTGCCCTGGTGAGAGGCTAACAGATTGTGCCTCCTGGGTAAGTGTATTGGTTTGGCTACAGGCATGGAGAGTAGTATGGGGTACCATGGCTGCCTGGCCTAGACTGGTGCTATCAGTATCATTGATGCAGGATGTGACCAGAGTTTGAGCAGGACTCTAAAAATGAGAGGGAAGGGAGGAAAAGCATACTGGCTTCATTTTTTTTTTTAAATTTACTTAAAGTATCAGAATTACAACCCTTTGAGTCAGAGACTCCTTTACAAAGGCTCCACATCATCAACAAGTGAAAGAGTACAATAAACAGGAAAACAGTATACAGTAAATAGTAAAATGCAAAGGTATAGTCAAGCAATGATAACAATGAAGTGCAAGTATGAGAAGGGGACAAAATTAGGCAACTAGAGAAATAGATGCATGCCTGGCAAAACAGGCGAACACAGACCACACAGGGTCAGGCAGACCTTACTGATACAGAGCCCCACTGGGGCAGGCAGTCCAAGACAGACCTGGTCAAGAGGGGGAAAGACACAAACCACAGAGGGTCAGGCAGATCTTACTGATACAGAGCACCACTGGGGGAGTAGGCAGTCCACAACAGACCTTGTCCAGTGAGGGGAGGAGGGACAGGTGGTGAGGAAACAATTCAGTTACAGTCACACCTGCCAAGAGAGAGGAGGTGTTCTCCCTGACCAGTCCAGAGCCAATGCATCCAGTGGGATTGTTCCCTTGGCTGGTGGTCTGCAGCAAAAGAGGGGCAGATGATTTTCTTGGGATGCGAAGAGATCCACCTCTGGTGTGCCCTATCTCCTGAACACTGAGTCTAGCACTTGCCTGTTGATGGACCACTCGTGATGTGCCTGATTGATTCCACTCAGGGTATCTGATAGGGTGTTGTCTTTTCCTGGCACATGAATGGCCTGTAATGAGGCCTTCAGTAAGTAAACCAAACTCCAGACTTTCATTGTCTCTGTGCATACGGGGTCTGACCTTGTCCGCCCCCCCCCCCCTTTGCTTGTTTCATTGTTGTGGTGTTGTCTGTCCTGACTGGCATCACTTTCCCTTGTACCAGATGGGCTAATGTTTTCAAGACCAGAAACACTGCCCTTAGCTCCAGCAGGTTAATGTGCAGGAGTGAGTCTGATGGACCAGGATCCATGGGTGGTGTGTTCCCCTATGTGAGAACCCCACCCTAATAAGAGAGGTGTTGGTTGTAAGAATGACTGATGGGGTTTCCTTTTGGAAAGGTACCTCTTCCCTGTGATTGTCTTTTTTCTTCCACCATTGGAGGGCCTGTAGCAAAGTTTTTGTTACTGGAACTGGTTTTGTCAAATTGTTTTTTCTTTGGCACCAGTGTGCCCTGAGATGAAATTGTATGTCTCTCATCTAGAACCTGGCTCCAAGAACTTTGCCTGTTGCTACAGCCATATGTTCCAGGAGTTGCAGAAACTGCCTTGCTGACCATGGCTCGTTCAGTCTGAATGGGGCAGCTATCTGCAGAATGCTTTACACCCTGTCCTGAGGAAAGAAAGCGCTTCCCTTTACCGTGTTCAGTTCTGCTCCTATGAAATGCAGAACTTGTACTGGGGTGAGAAATGAATTCTCCTGATTCACCAGGAAACCCAAAGACTAACTAGTTTAGTGTTACTTTTAAATGGTCTTGTACCTGTTGTGGTGAACTTCCCACCACCAGCCAGTCGTCGAGATAAAGGAAGACTGATACACCTAACCTTCTTAGGTATGCTACCACTACTGCCAGGCACTTTGTAAACACTCTTGGTGCTGAAGTGAGGTGAAAAGTAGAGCTGAGAATTAGTAGTGTCCTGATAGAAGTCTGAATCTGAGGTACTTCCTGTGAGATTCTCTTATTGGGATGTGAAAGTAGGCATCTTTTAGATCCAGAGATGCTAGCCAATCTCCCCTGCTGGATTACTGGCAACATCATCGCCAGTGTGACGATTTTGAACTTTGGCTTTTTTAAGTGCCTGTTCAGTAGTCTGAGGTCTAGAAATAGGCCGCCACTCCCCATTTTTCTTTTTTGGTAAGGAAGTATCTTGAATAGAAACATCTTCCCTTCTGCTGAAGTGGAACACACTCCACAGCTTTCAACTGGAGGAGGTTTTGAACCTCCTTCTTCAGGAGTTTTTTCTCTAGGAGGGAAGCTGGTTTGAACACCCTTGTTCTCAAGGGAGGGAAAGACTTGAAACTCAACGACAAGCCCTGACTCACTACCTCCAGGACCCAACTTGACTGTGGTGATGGACTGCCAAGCCTGGAAATAGTGAGACAGTCTGCCCCTACTGGTAGAGGGGAGGCAGCCTTGATCAAGTCAGGGGTTCTGTTT
Organism: Neoceratodus forsteri; assembly: GCA_016271365.2. Lineage (NCBI taxonomy): Eukaryota > Metazoa > Chordata > Ceratodontiformes > Ceratodontidae > Neoceratodus > Neoceratodus forsteri. Next base: position 1,008,075,745 of record CM028129.1, on the reverse strand, counting down.
TGCTTGGGACTGCGCTTGGGAACCTCACCTAGAGCCCCTTCTACCTCTGCCCCTGAAATACCCAGTCTGCTGTGGGTATAGCTGATACTGGGGGCTAGCCTGTGCCTGATAAAAAGGCCTAATATAGGCTGCCCTTCCTCTGCCTCCTCTTTCATAAGGCCTACAGGAGAAAGAAGGCCTCTCCTTTGAGGAACTGCTTTTATAGGTGGCCTTATATTCATCCACCTTCTTCATGTGCGCTTCAGTCTACTGGCCAAATAATGAATGACCTTCTACAGGGAAATCCATAGCCTTGGCCTGGGTAGCCTGTGTCAAATTAGTAGCCCTGAGCCATGCCACACTCCTAAGGGCTATGGTAAGGGCCATCCATCTGCCAGCACTGTCACTGGCATCTGCTGCCATTTGAAATTGATACTTGGCTACTTCCAGCCCAAACCTGGCTGTCGCTGCCAAATCAGAGAGGTGAAGGAGCCTTCTGTGCCATGGCCAACAAAGACTACTATAGTGATTTCTGATACTCTGCTGAGAAAGCTCGACAGCCTGTCTTACTCCCAGTGAAGCAGCTAGGCCTCCCTTTTGTCATGTTGTCTATTTTGCGAGAGTCCTTCTCACAGGTGGGTGAGATGCTGAAGGCACCCTTGCTTTCTCACAGGCTGCTTGCTGGACTATCCCCTGATGGCCAGGGTGAGAAAAGAGGAATCTGGCCCCTTGTCTTTCCAGCTGGTACTTTTTATCCACCTTCTTGTCCAGAGGTGGGACAGAATTTGGAGTCTGCAGGATCTTAAACAAGTCTTTTTTTTAAAGAACTTGTTTATTGGGAGTAGAACTTTCTCTGTGGGTGTTAACCCCATCATCTCCATATATTCGGCCTCTTCCTCATCCTCTATGACCTCTGTGGTAGCCAGATCAAGGGCATCCACTATTATCCTTACAAAGGAAAAATGAGAGGAAAAATCCTCTGGTCTAGGAGGAGAACAGAATTCCTGCTCTGGCGAGATCTCAGGCTTAACAGGCTCACCTTCATCCATTTCAGGTAAATCAAACTCCTCAAACTCCATCATCTCCTGAGATGGGTTTGGGTCAGAGGAGGGACCAACTGGGATTTGAACTGGTGCAGGGAGGGTTGGAGCAGGTATAAGGCCCTGCAATGCCTGTATGACCTTCATTGCCTGGGCAATCTCCTCTGATGATGACAGACTGTGAGGCACAGATGAAACCCCTTTTGGGGTATCAGCCAGGGTTTCAACGTGCTTTTTCTTTTTTTTTTGTGGAAACCAGAGAGTCAGCTGGATCACCCATCCTTTTGCCGGTAGTTTCACCCTTGTCAGGGGTGTTCAAAGCAGACAGTGGTTTCACTCGCAGGTTTAGAGGGAGTGGGTTGGTCAGAACCCACAGCACCCTTCTCCAATTTTCTTTGGAGTCTTTCCATCCTCTTTTCAACTGTTTTCTGAGGGAATGACTTGCAGATATCACAATCTGCTGAAAAATGGTCATTCCCCAGGCAGACTACACATAATTCGTGCTTGTCTGTCTTTGCAAAAACATCCCCACACTTAAGGCAGTTTTTAAACCCTGGGGGTTCAGTCTTTTTCTTTGTTTTTTCTGCCATTGTCCAACCGATAAAGAAAAATAGAACCGCTATAAAGATTTTACTCTTTTTTTTTTTTTTTTAAATGCAGTCGGTTCAGGAACTGATGAAAGTTCTGATACTGAACTGGGAACAGCCTAAACTGAACTGGGTTAGCGGTTCACAGAAACGGGGTTAGTGGTTACAAAATACAGTAATTTGTTTAACCAAAAGGAACTCAAATAAGCTAAAATACTAGAGACAATAAAGCTCCAGAAAAGTGTACTAAGAGGCAGTTCCTCAGTTGTTCTAAACTGTGAGGAACCGAGAAAATAAACTAAAACACCACTAAAATAACGCTAACGGTTAAGATTATAAACAGAAATAAAGGCAGCAGTAAGAATAATAATATAAGAAACTACTGGTATTCAGTGATGAACCACAAGGAACAACTAAGAGGGAAGTCTCCTAGGTGTGTTGACTTGTCAGGCGGAGAAAGAAATCTGATACGTTAGTGGAACGTTCAGCTGATAAGGGCAGCAGTTTGAATAAGTGACATGAGCTGTGGGCCAGGTATAAATTACCCACCCCTGTTGGACTTCTCCTACAGGGCACTTAGGAACTCTTCCACTAAGGCCGTTCCTACTGCCATGTGCCTCTACTTCAAGGACGAATTCCAAAATAATCTCAGTTCCCCAGCCAAATTCTGGAAGGTCAGTCACTCCCTTTTTGACCCCCCGCCCGGTCTTTTCCCCGGTCCTCACAGTTTACAGCTCAACAGTATCTGACCCTCCCTCTGTTCTTGCTCACTTCAATGAGTTTTTCCACCACTTGTGCTCTCCTCTTCCCCACCTCTTCTCCCACCCTTCTCCTCCCTTCCCCTTACCTCACCCCCCAAGTGGGTTTGATTCCCACCATCAATTCTCAGGAAACCCTGCTCACCCCTTCCTAATGCAATCCTTACAATGCTAGTTCAGATGACTTGGACCACAAACTTCATCTGTCAGCTCCTGCCATCGCCTCCACCCTCACTTCCTAAATCTGTCCTTCACCTTTTGCAATGTTACTCAAGTCTAGCCAGATTGCCAAGGTTCTGCCCCTCCACTCCTGGCAACTTCTGCCCTATTTCCCTCCTCCCTTCTCTTGCAAAGTTGCAGGAGAAACTTGTCTAGTCATGGCTTACAGACTTTCTCCACTCCTCCAACTTCCTCTCCCCCTTCTAGTCTGGTTGTAGGAAGGATCATTCCACCATCTCCTCCCTACTTAGGGCCACTCAGTAGGTTTACATTCACACAGTTAGCTGGAAAACACAGGATTATCAAAATACTCTATCCCGGTAATGCATTCACTGGATAAAACTGATTTTCCGGCAAACTCTGCGTTTACATGCAGGTTTGTTACCGGGATGCGTCTGAAAACACCCCACAAATTTTCAGTTTGCTGGTAACAAAAACTACATGTAAATGCACTGAATGACTCCATCCTCTCAGGGATGGATATGGGGCACATCCCAGCTGCCATTTTCATCAATCTGGCCAAGTCCTTTAAGTCAGTGTCCTATTCACAATTCCTGGACAGACTAAGCTCTGCCGGCCTCTCAGCCCCCACTGTCTATTAGTTCATTCCTATATTTTGGGCCGTCAACAGTTGAAACAGTTAGAACATGCCATTTTCCCACCCCTCTGTATCCAAGCTGGGGTCCCACAGGGCTCCATTCTGAGTCCTATCCACTTCATCTTCCTGAACATCCTTCCCTCAGCCTGTGGTAACATGGCTATTCACATGTATGCAGACGACACAGTTCTCTACACCTCCAGTCCCTCGACTACATCTGTGGAAGTTTTGCTACATCAAGACTTTCTCAATATTCTGCACTGGTTCCGGTCCAACCAACTGGGTGAACACAGAAAAAAAATTTATGTCAATGATGTTTGGTACCAGCCAGAAGCTGGCCAAGGTTCCCCCCGCCCATGCTGGATGGCATGCCACCTGAAGCAGTCCCATCTCTAAAGTACCTCAGTGTGTGGTTAGATAGCAGGCTTGACTTCTCTGCCCACACTGATACCACCCATGTCAAACTCTGCTCAAAACTCATTGCCCTATACTTCAATAAGAACTGCCTTTCTTCCCAGGTCCGCTGGGAGTTGGCCACCAAAATGGTTCTCCCGGTTTTCAACTATGTGGATATGGTTTATGGCATCACCACCTCCCTGGCCAGACTGGACACACTATGCAACACCTTCTGCTACTTCTCTACCAACTCACCCTCTCATACCCACCACTGCTCCTTACACTCCTCCCCATCAATCCTCCCTCTACCCTCATGTCACCAGTTCCACTATGCTTCATCTCTAAATAGGTTTTGTTGCCTACACTCATACCTATCACATCTCCTCCCCCTATTCCCTGCATTCAAGGGACCCTCGCACCTTCTCAATTCTTTGTGTCTTGATGTCAATGTGGTCTAAGGTTTGGCAGTTGAAATCCAATGCCGAAAGGTGCAAGGAGCTGCATCTTTCCACCCCGGGACAGAGAGGGGGTGGGGTAAGACTTAGCACTATGACTGAGGAATGGGACACAGGAGTCATCATTAGTGACTCCCTTAAAATAGTCAAGCCAGTGCACCAAGGCCTATAGTAAGGCAAATAAGAAGCTAGGATCAATCGGGAGGGGTACAGACAGCAGAAGAAAGGCGATAATACTACCTTTATACAGATCATTGGTGAGGCCACACCCAGAGTACTGTGCCCAGTTCTGGAGTCCTCACCTCAGGAAAGATAAGGACAGGCTGGAGATGGTGCAGTGAAGGGTGACAAAGATGATTCAGAGCCAACAGGGCAGGTGTTAACAAGGATCGCCTCAAGGCACTGAAGAAGTACTCGCTGGAGACCAGACAGCAGAGGGGAGTTATGACAGAGATCTTTAAGTTCCTGAAAGGAATACACAAGGTGAACAGCAGGGAATTATTTAGCATAAGTAACAGTTGGAGGTTAAGAGGGCATGAGTGTAAACTGACAGGAGGGAGGGAGGCTGAAGAGTATATGAAAAAGTATTATTTCACAGAAAGGGTGGTGTAACCATGGAACAGTCTACCAGCCGAGGTGGTAGGTGCAAAAAACATTAATGGGTTCAAGCACGGTTGGGACAGAGTGAAGGGTGCGTGGTTACTTAGGGTGACAGAAACAGGGAGGGGAATAGGGTGTGGATAGGGAGGGCTAGAATCTTGCAAGGAAAATAAGTCCCAGAGTTAAGATAGGGAACCATGGGCAGACTGGATAGGCCATATGTTTTTTCTGCCATCACCGTCTGTCTGTTTCTCCCTTCCCCACCCACACTCCATAGCTGAGAAATCTGCTTTTTCATATTGCCTCCCCTCCCTGCAGAGCCAACTACCCTCCTCTATCCATCTCTCCCCCTACCCTCCATCAGGTGCCAGCTAAACCATCTCCCACCTGCTCCTGCCAACCCTCTATCTAAACCCTTCCTCACCCTCCCCTATTATTTTGACCATCCCTTGCTATTCCCTTCCCCTAACCTCATGGTTTGGACTACTTCGATGGAAGTTTTTCAGCCTGTTTGGCATCAGTTCAAAAACCCTTCATACAGGCACCTAGCACTTTTTGAGTGTGTCCAACTGCACAGATTTGTATGCTAATTTATTTGTCCTCCGTTACATGCAATGTTTTACCACCTTTGTCTCTTCTGCACTCTACTTATGCATTTTAGGTCAGTGTCTTTGTAACCTCATTTGCTGTCCTCTCCTGGGGGTGGGGGTGGGGTTGTGTTTCCCGCTGTCAGGCAACTCCCAGTGGAGACTGGGAGGATTGCAACTTGCGGGAGCACAGTTGCAGGGTGGAGGCTGCAGCGGATATCCTGCGGGCAGGTGCCGGAGTGCGCCAGTCACGCACTGTACATCAGTGCATGTTCGCACCTACGGGGGGGACCAGAAACTAGGAGAAAACAGCCCTGGCACCTGGGTAGGCATCCCACACACCAACAGATCCATTACGTCCGACCTTCAGCTCATCTCCTCACTCTGGCGGCCCACTAGATTCTCTGATAGAACGCTGGTGATGGTTGCATGAGTATCCCGGAATTGAGGTACAGCTGGTGTGAGTCTCAGTCTGAGCCCTAGCTGGAGAGAGACCTATTGGGACCAGAGAAGGAGGGAGCATAAAGAAAGTTCATAAAAAAAAAAAAAAAAAAACTCGTCATTTGATTAGATGCTTTTTTTAGAACGTTTTTCTTCCCCTCCCACTGAAAACAAACCTTGGCTTAAAAGGAGAACCGGAGAGCAAGAGCAGGCAGGATAATCACCCGTCAATGGTGGTGGTGGTGGAGGGAAGGAGGGAGAGCTGTGGCTCAATGTAAGAGGTTCTCTCAAAGATCTATTGATATGGTAAGTAACAATTCTTCCTTCTTAGAAGATACTTCCCTCCACTGAACCACATCATGGAACAATTCTCAAGCAGTACCAAAGCACTGAGGGAGGAAGGCAGGATGTAAAGACCCTGAGTAATTAAGTCTTGCGGGACAGCAAGGTTAAAGCCAGCATGTCTATAGTTAATTATTTATTTTATTTGGTTTGTGTTAACCGGGTAAATGCACTAGACAAATTCTGCCCATTTTCAGGCACGACCCACACGAGGGGGGATACAGATGAATGCCAACTGACCTTGAAACGGATTACGCTGTTGGTGGTTTTTTTTTCAGTGAATGGGGTAAATCTGGTCAGGGTATTGGGGAAATTCCCCTACCCTTTTTGAGAAGTGCCATGAGATCTTTATCATACACCTGAACTACCACCAGAACAAGCAGATGGGACCTCTGTTTAACATCTCATCCAAAACACGGCACCTCAGGAGTGCAGCACCTCCCTCATTCTGCACTACAGTGTCAGTACTGGGATTCAACCCAAGTGCCTGGTGTAGGGACAATGCCCAGAACATAATGTTTTGTAATGGTATGAACTCCAGGTGGCAGCAGCACATATGTCAGTAGCAGGTACACTGTGACAGCAAGGTAAAGAAATAGCAACACCACAGGTGGAGTGAACACAAACAGGAGGAGGAAGCTGCTTATCGTGCTTCTGGTAACAGAAAGAAATATAGCATGGCAACCACTTGGAAAGGCCTTGCTTCAAAGCCCACCATGGGTACATCCAAGGGTACTGAGGCCAGGGTACTCAGGGATGTAATGGTTGCACCTCGGACAGTCCTTTTTAACAATTCACTGGTAACAGGAGTAGTTCTGGAAGACTGAAGGAGGGCAGATGCAGTCCCACTTCACAAAAGTTGAAGCAGGGAGGAGGCCGATAACTTATAGGCCAATCAGCCTGATGTCGGTGCAAGGAAGTTAATGAGAGCCACTGCAAAAGGAAAGGATTGTAGAGTGTCTTGAATCCAGCAGCTTACAAAACCTGAGGCAAAACAGATTCATGGGGTGGTCACGTCAGATAACTCTAATAGACTTCTTCGACTGGGTGACCAGGGAAATTGATATGGGTGGGGCAGTGGAAGTGACCTACTAAGATTTAAGTAAGGCTTTCAACACCGTTCCACATAGAAGACTCATAAGGAAACTGGACAGCTTAGGGGTGGGTCCTAAGGTGGTAAACTGGGTAATAAATTGGTTAAGGGAGAGGCAACAGAGGGTGGTGGTAAAGTTCACTCTGAGGAAGGGAGGGTGACCAGCTGGGTGCCCCAGGGCTCACTACTGTGGAAAGTCCTTTTTAATGACTTTATAAGCCACAGCGTAGATGAGCTGGAAGGGAAGATCTGCCTTTTTGTGGATGACACCAACATTTGCAATAGGGTGGACACTCCAGAGGGGGTAGAAGAAATATGCAAAGACCTAAGAAAACTCAAGAAATGGTCAAGGGTATGGCAGCAGTGTTTCAATGCAAAAATTTGCAAAATCATGCACATAAGGCACAGAAACCCAGGGTGGAGTTTAAAATGGGAGAAAAGGTACTGATGGTCACTGAACAGGAAAGGAACCTGGGCATAATTATTTCTGATGACTTCAAGGAGGAGAGACCATGCAACAAGGCAGCTGGTATGGCCAGTGGCATTTTGGGGTACATAGGGAGGGGTAGCACCAGCAGAAGGAAGCTCTTAGAACCTTTACCACGCTACTTTTTAGCCTTAAGTTTTAAGCATACCTCTCAACTGTCCCGGATTTTCCGTGAAATCACGATTTTCGGCCGTTTGTCCCGCCATCCCGAAATGGCTTGCCGTTTGCACAAATTTGCTGTCCACGCCATGATCGCCATATTGTTTCTCCACGTTTCCCTGTTTGCTGCACATAAAGTGTGCTTACGAGGGAGATGCCGACATAGGCATCCTTTTCACCAATCACAGGGCTCCAATACTGTCCCTTGATGTTTAGCACCACTGCCCACATGTGGACCTGAACTTTTCAGTCCCCCCTCAGGTCCGTCCATGGAGAATTAAACAGCCCCTCCGGGGCTCTGGAATTCACACAGCTGAGGAGAGTTCCAGAGCGCCAGAGAGATTTTGCCTTAACAGCCGCTACAGCAGAGAGAAGAGAACCGACTGAAGGAACGCCGTAGTCAAGACTCCCGACCTGAACCGCCGCTGACACTCATCACTTGTGTCTGCCACTGCTAGTGCCTGCCAGCTGCTGCCCACTGCTAAATCTGTAATTCACCATTTATTTTAACTAAATACATATTAACTAAAATAAAAGCGCTAAAGCAGCAGCAGTGCTGGCAGCAGCTATTTGGGCAGTACAGCATGCCAGAGAGAGGAGCGAGTCACTCAGAGGAGCGGAGCGGACCCAACCCAGGATCCCTGTCCAGCCAGAGTCAGCCAGACCACCAGTGCCTTCAGAAGTTCATTTATTTTATTAGGTATATACTGTACACAAGTAAATTAATCATGGTAATTGGTGACCTCAGTGTTGCGGATATGGTGGGATACCGATCGATAGCCTTGTGATGTGGACCATGGTAACTTAAGCAAAGCAGGTGTATTTAGTGACACATCAGTCTCTATGGTGAAAATCATAATTGTGCCAGTTATAATAACCCTTAAGTGTTTACTTTAGTCTTTATTTAAACGGATTGTCAGACAAGAGATATGACTCAGGTAAAGAGGGAGCTTAAGTTGTCTCACTGTGATCTCTGGCCATTTTGAGATTTTTCATAACCGAAAATTTCACAAGATTTGTATTAGCCTGTTATATTCTGTACATCCCACACTGTAACTTGTGTGTTCCACTGGGACACTAAATGACTTAATTTTTGTGTGCTCTGTGCAAAAAGCAAATAAATAAATAAACTTGTCTATTTTGCTCTCTGAAATGCCTGCTGTGTATGCTCTTTGTATCGCACCTGTATTGTTCCCCACTGTCTTGCTTCACAAATACATAGTCTCCCCCCTCCCTGTGACGAGGTGCCTTTGTAAATGAGTCTTTGACTCAAAGGTTTGTAAATCCGATCTGTGAATTAAATAGCTGATCTCAGGCCAGTATTCGCTCAGATCACATAAGGACTGTGTCTTAGTCAGGGGATGGTAGAGTTTGCTAAAAGGGACCTTGTTTACAAAAGTAATGGAACAGAAACAGATTTCTATCAGAAGGAAAGGACCCCAAAGGCCACCCAGTTTACCCTAATTCTACCTACCCTATATGATGGCAGCCTGGCAGTGGGGCCCTATGGGACCCCCAGCCCAGCTTCCCTCACCCTCCCCAGGTGCATTCCTTTGCATTTAACTTGTGTAGCTTTAAGTTCAAATGCATATTTTTGTCTGCAGCAGTGTGAGAGTCGGTGCCTTGCCTATAAATCCATTCTGTGAAGCTATAAATGCATATTTTTGTCTGCAGTAGTGAGTGCTAAGGATGGCTACAAGTGGATATTTCAGTGTTGGAAGTAATCAGATTGGTACATATCACGTTCACATTTTTCTACAACATTGTTTGCACTTAACTTGGTACAGAAAGATGCTACCTTTCAAAATAAGATGCTACCTTTTAAAATATTTAGTTTAGTATGGGTATCTCTGAGTCAGAAGTCCAGACTGAGGGATAACCATAGTCAACTAAATATTTTAAAGGTAGCATATTATTTTAAAGGGTAGAATCTTTCTATACCCAATAATCAAGTGCAAACAATGCTGTAGAAAAACTTAGGACTATCATGCACTAGTTTCTGTGTAATTCATTCCCCGTGTTGTAATATATATATTTTTTTTTTATCAGTATCTGCTGTCTACCCTGTCCTACACTGCTGTTTTTGAGCTTCAGTTCATGCTGGTATTTTACAGTAAATCTGGGCACCCCATGGCAGTGGCAGGCAGCTGTTTTCTCTGTTTTAATATTAGAGTAAATTTGGGCACCCTTGGCAGTGGCTGCTACAACTTCCTCCTGTTGTAATATAAGGGCATCTGCCTGCACCCACCCACTAGTGAACTCCAGTTCATGAGCAGTAAATCTGGGCTCTGAGCACCCATGTATAGCTCTTCCACTGAAATGGTTTTAAATGTCCTGTTATAAACCTCCATGCCTGCCTTGTACCCTTTGAAGCAGACCTTGTTTAGCCTGCAGTACACATTTATTTAACTTATTTTGCTTTCTGGTTATCTTGCACAAGCACAATCACCATATGTAGTAAGTGGAAGTGCTGTCTGTGTGCGAAAATGTGTCCTGACTCCTGTGTCTATTACATCTAAAAAGAGATGCTGTATTGCAGAGTTATTGAGCTTAAAGAAAGTCTTAGTTTCACGCATTTGAAGAGATGCAAACATTATGAAGCAGCACTTTATGTGGCACAAAAAACTGGTGTCCCTGATTTTAAAGGGCAGTGTCCCTGATTTGAGGCCTTGGAGGTTGAGAGGTATGGTTTTAAGTGTATTGAAATCATAAAGGTAATCAGTAAAGGACAAACAAAAACAAAGAACAGGAGCAACACCCCATCTAGAGCAGGTGTTCAAATTGTGTTGTGCTTCCCCACTTAGGGATTAAAACAACATTTTTAGGGTAGGTGTTCAAAGGGAATAACAAACAGTAGGGAAAAACTACACCCTATCAGGGGTAAAGTTGCAAGGCAAAGGGTGGGTCAAATAGGGAATAGGAGCAACACTATCTAGGGTAAGTGTACAAGGGGTATAACAAACAACAAAAAAGGGGAAAACTAGTAACACCCTATCAGTGGTAGGGGTCATAAAAACTTCTAAATATCAGAAGGAACTGATAATGCTGGGAGTGGTACAGTGCAGTGCCTGTTTGGGCAGCAGTTTTCAGAGAACACTTCTGGAGGCTGCAATGCTCATCATCTGCATGCACCTCTCTCTGAGTTGAGGGAGGAGGTTTGCTAGGTTCCAAGCCGAGTTGGCTAGGATGCAGTCAACCTCACCTCTCACCCAGGAGTCACCAAGTCTGACACTGTTACCTGAGAAATGAGGAGCGGCTAGACTACAGTGGGCTCTGGAAGGGTGGTGTGTCAGAGGAATATTCATCAAGCAATACCACTATGTAATTCCGACGTTGCTCTGGCACGGCAGAAGTGCCAAGAAGAGGCAACCATGGTAGGGAAGGAAAAAAATTACTCACTATAGTAATGTTTCTTCTAATGGAGTCTTGCTGTATTCTGACTATATGCAGTTAGCCCCAGCACTTGAACTGCTCCGGAGAGGAAAGGGTTAACTCTATGCCAGGGTATAGAACATTGCACTCGAGCTCTGTTTTCAAACCTCTCTCCCTGGTACTCCTCACTGTAACCGTCAGATTCTTACAAGCACTATGCAACTAACACTCTAGACATTGTTTTTAAAATGTTTATGCCAAAGGGCAATAAACATATTTTTTTTGTGGGTCCAAAAGACTCAAGGCAAGAAACCCCAAAACAAATACAAGTAGGTAGTGAAACAACCAATATATAACCAAGTAAAATCACAAGAAATCCTCAAATAAAGATGAGGTATCCCAAGTACACCTCTGGGGTACAGCACTGCGCCTGCCAGACCACATCCAAAACACTAGGTTCCAGGAGGGGAGGCAGGGTGGGAGGTCAGAATACAGCAAGACTCCATTAGAAGAAACAATATTACTATGGTGAGTAATTTTTCTTCAAACAACATGAAGTCTTACTGTATTCTGACTATATGCAGACTACCAAGCAGTACCCCCTTGGAGGAGGGAGTTACAGAACCTATTTTGGGAACATGATCTGCAGTACTGCAGCACCAAACCTAGCATCACTTCTTGACTGAATGCCAAGAGAGTAATGCTTGATAAATGTATGAACAGTTTTCCAGGTGGCTGCTTTACAGATTTCCACTAAAGGTATGTCTCTAGCTGCTGCAACCGAAGCAGCTGTACCTCTGGTAGAGTAAACCCGCAGGCCTGAAGGTGGCTCTTTCCCCAATTTTGAACAGCACAACTGAATACAGGAGACAATCCACCTGGCAATAGTCCTCTTAGTAGCAAGTTTACCTTTACCCACTTCTCCATAAGTGAGAAACAGCTGTGAACAATCTTTTCTATCGGCCTTAGTGTGTTCTACATAATAACTAAGGGACCTCTTTACATCAAGACTGTGCAATCTTCTCTCCCCAGAGGAGGAATGGTCAGTGAAAAATACAGGCAAGGACAGGCTGATTCAGTTGAAAGTCTCATACCATTTTGGGAAGGAACTTTCTACTGGTTCGAAGGACCACCTTATCCCTGTGAAATGAAATGAAATCAGGTTCCACTGATAGGGCTTGTAATTCACCAATTCTCCTGGCAGAAGTAATGGCTACCAGGAATACAGTTTTCCAAGCCAAGTATTTCAGCTCAGCTGAAGATGATGGTTCAAAAGGGGGCTGCACAAGCTGTGCAATGCAGATATTCAGGTCCCAAACAGGAGTAGGCTCCCTAAAAGGGGGATTAATATGAACCAGACCTTTGAAAAATTTCTTGAATACTGGATGAGAAGGTAGGAAAGAGACCTTGCCAGCTGAAAGGAAAGCAGAGACAGCCGCCAGATGTACCTTGAGAGTAGCAGGCCTGAGACCTAAACTGTTAAGATGCATTAAATAATCCAAAGTAGTTGCAATATCAGCTGAATCTGGCTGAATGTGCCTCTGAGAACACCAAAAACTAAATCTTTTCCATTTGGAGTTGTAAGTTTTTCTAGTAGAAGGTTTTCTACTAACCTTAAGAATATCCAAGACTGAATGAGAAAGTTGCAGGTTTGCATAGTCTAGCTCTTCAAGAGCCAGGCTTTGAGTCAGAGTCTGAAGGTTGGGATACAGTATCCTTCCCTGCGAAGAGGTGAGGAGATTGCACTGTCTGGGAAGACACAGTGGTATTGTGACTGACATGGACAATAATAGGGGGTACCAAGGCTGTCTGGCCCAGTCTGGAGCCACCAGAATCACTTTGCAAGGCTGAGATCTGATCTTGATCAGAACCCTGAATATCAGAGGAAAAGGAAGAAAAACGTACAGAAACCTGCTTGTCCAATTCAGTAGGAGAGCATCCTGTTGGGGCAGACCCCAGAAGAGGGAGTCTGCAGCAAAACAGAGGAAGCTGGTGATTGTCCGGGGCTGAGAAGAGATCCATCTCTGGCATGGGTGTAGGCGGGCATACTCCATGTACTCCATGGTGTACAATTTTATTTAAGGGGGGCAGCAAATAGGATCTGAACTGCTTCCTTTGTCCATGAAAACAAAACATAGCACCAGCAGAACCTTTCTGTAATTTTATTCATATTGGCCAAAACTAGAAGGATTGGTCACTGGTACTGTCTTTGCATCCCAAGGACTATACACTCTTACAGGCTCTGGGCTGGTATGTTTGTGTCTTAAAGAGCAATGCATGGCATTTGTATTTATACATGCATGTTGGGGGGGCAGCAATTAGTGTCATGAGGTACAAAAATTGTATTTATTGTGCCAAAGGGGGCAACATACACGGTCCTGGTGTACATATTTATATTGTCTGGCTACACCCCTGATCTCTGGAGTGCCTCACCTCTTGAAAATGACCTGAAGAATCAGAGGATTCAGGGCCCACTCGTGATGACCTTGAGAAATCCTACTGAGAACATCTGCTAGTATGTTGTCCTTCCCTGGGAGATTCACAGCTATCAGGGAAACCTTAAGGGAATAAGCTAGAGACCATATTTTCATGGCTTCTGTGCACAAGGCCAAGGACCGAGTGCCTCCCTGTTTGTTGATATACCACATGTTTGTGGTACTGTCTGTCCTGATATGCACTACTTTCCCCTGAACAGTGTTTGAGAATATATGAAGTGCTAGAAAGACAGCTCTGAGTTCGAGAAGATGTATGTGCAGTAGAGACTCCTGATGAGACCAGGTTCCCTTGGTAGTAAGCGGGTCCAGATGAGCTCCCCATCCCAGTAGAGAGGCATCTGTGGTGTGAACCACTGAAGGGACCTGACTGAGAAAAGGGACACCTTGTCTTAGACTGTCCACCTCCAGCCACCACTGGAGAGCCTGAACCAGAGTTTGTGAAACTGGAACCAATTTGAAGAGAGGATCTTTTTTCTGAGACCAGTAAGATCTTAGATGAAACTGAATATCTCTCATGTGAAATCTTGCCCCTTGCACCACAGCAGTGGAAGCTGCCATGTGGCCTAGCAACTGTAGGAAGTGCCTGGCTGACCGAGACACGAGAGGATGAAAAGAGGACGCCAGAGTGATAAGGGATTGTACCCTTGAAAGTGGGAGAAATGCCCTTGCCTGTAGTGTCTAGATCCACCCCTAAAAAAGTGAGAAGCTGGGCTGGTTCCTAAACAGACTTTTCTAGGTTCAGAATGAACCCTAAGGAGTCTAGAAGCTTTTGAGTAACCTCTAAAGCTGACTTGACTGGGTCTGAGGACTAACCCACTATGAGCCAGTCATCCAGATATGGGAACAGCAGTATACCCTGTCTCTCGAGAAAGACCACCACTACTGCTAGACATTTGGTGAACACTCCTGGAGCAGATGTTAGACCAAAAGACATTGCTCTGAATTGGTAATGACCTGATGGCACCTCGAACCTGAGGTACTTTCTGTGGGAATGTCTGATAGGTATGTGGAAGTAGCCATCCTTGAGATCCAGGGAGGTTAACCAGTCTTCTGGTCTCAAAGAGGAAAGAATTATTCCCAGAGTCACCATTCTGAATTTTGGTTTTAATACATGTCTGTTCAGGTATCTTAGATCTAGGATAGGCTGCCACTCCAGTCTTTCTGGGGGTAAGGGAGTATCTGGAATACAGTCCTTTTCCCCTGTAAAACAGGTACTTTCTCCACTGCTTGAAGAAGCAGTAGAGGGGAGACTTCTGCCTCTAAGGCCTTTGCCTCCATGGGAGAGGGAGGACTGAAAGACTTTGCTCTCATTTTTGGGAACCTTTTGAGACTGACAGCAAGTCCCTGGCTCACTACTTCCAGGACCCATTTGTCTGATGTAATAGAGTTCCAGGCCTAGAAGTAGCAAGCCAGCCTGCCCCTTACAAGAACTGGGGAGGCAACCCTGACTGACACCTCAGGGTGTCTGTTTGGCAGGGGGCTTAGACTGAGTGGATGATGGGGTCCTGGTTATCCCTCGTCTGCCTCTTCCCCTAAAGAACCCCCTCTGCTGGAAAGAGGAGGAGGCCTGGGCTTGGTAAAAAGGCCTGTGAAAAGGCCTGCCCCTGCCAACCCTAAACTGCTGCTTCTGAAGAGTAGCCTGCATCTCTTTGGCTGCAGCACTGCTGTGGGTGGTCCTGTCCTCATCCATTTTCTTCATGTAAGCCTCTGTTTGTTCCCCAAACAGAGAATTACCAGCAACGGGAAAATCCTTGGCCTTAGTCCGGGTATCCTGTGACAAACTGGTCATCTGAGCCAAGCAAATCTCCCCATGGAGAAGATGTAGCCATGACCCTAAAATGCACATCATTTGCGTCCACAGCAGCATGTAATTGAACTCTGGCTGCCTCAACACCATCCACAGCCACCTGCTCCAGCTCCTTGGCTAGCTGGGGAGGGACATTTTTAGCCAGCTCCAGAACCGTATTCCACATAGATTTCTGGTATTTGGCTGTATATGCCATGTAACTAGCTTGCCTGAGTCCCAAAAAGGTTGCCAAGTACTGTTTCTTGGCCATGGCATCCACTTTCCTTGAATCCTTATCTGGGAGGCGAGATACCAGGGGAATGTTAGCCTCATCACAGGCTGCAGCTTGCACTACCCCAATATGGCCGCAATGAGTTGTAAGGACTTCCGTCCCAGGACCTGTCCTTTTACCCACTGGAGGTATAGATGTTGGAAACTGCAGAATTTTTTGTGTCGGTTTCCCCAGAGATTTGTGCAAAGGGACAGACACTGACTCTGGGACATCCATCATTTCAACGAGTCCGGTTCCTCCTCATCCTGTTCGGCCTCTTTCACTGGAAGCTGAAGAGTATCAGCCACTTTCTTGTAAAACAAGAAATGGGAGGGGGACTCAAAGTCTGGGAGGAGACACATTGGAAGGCCTGTATGGGGAGATGTCAGGCTCTACTGACTCATCTAGGCATTAATCTTCCTCTTCTTCATAATCATCATCTCCTTCCCAATCGCCCTCATAGAATGCTTCAGGTTCAATTTCAGAAGCAACTATGTCTGACCGAACTGACCATCTCTGAACCGGTGTCGGTTCGGTCAGAAGCAAGCAAAATGACTGAATAATAGTGATCGCTTTTGCAATCTCTTCAGCGGTCGAAACATGCAGACCAGGATCCGAACCAGCTTACCTGAGTTTTCTTTTAGAAGGAACTGAATCTGCAGAGTCGGCTCTCCTTTTGCCCGAGGAGGTATCGCCCAGGTCAGTGGGCACCCCCTCAGGTTCGGTCGAAACCGTACCAGGCTGGCCATCCAGAGCAGCGGACTTCTCGGCCCCTCTTTGCTTCAGCCTACTTAAACGTTTTTCCAAAGTGGCTTTAGGAAAGTTTTTACATATTTGGCAGTCTTCTTTGAGGTGGTCAAACCCGACACAGTAAACACAGATGAGGTGGGGATCAGCCTTAGCAAAGACCTCCCCACACCCTGTGTAGTGCTGAAACCCAGTGGGAACAGTTTTCCTTTTGGGTTTCTCAGACATGCTGTATACAAAAAAGTTACCTTTAACATCAGTTAACCTAGGCAACTGTACACTTATCGGTTCCAACAGTGTCACGGGTCGGTTAAAAAAAAAAAGCGAAGAAAACTGTCTTTTTTTTTTTTTAAGGAACAGATTAGTACCGGAAACCACACAATAATACAGAAAAAACACAAGAAATAACAGTAAAGAATTTGTTTCGGTTCCCAACCGACCAACTGGGAGAAAACCAAACAAAAAACAATTTCTATTAAATAAACTCTACCTATTAGCTACACTTACTGTATCGTAGACAGAGATCTGAATACCGTAACGAAACAAGAAAATGCGGTTTAAAACAGACCAAATTTACTTAACCGAAGCGAAGGAGGGATTCTCCGGAGCAACTACACAGCTAGGCGGTGTAAAGAATCTGACGGTTACACTGAGGAGTACCAGGGACAGAGGTTTGAAAACTGAGCTTGAGCTCAACGTTCTATGCCCTGGCACAGTTAACCCTTTCCTCTCTGGAGCAGTTCAAGTGCTGGGGCTAACTTCATATAGTCAGAATACAGCAAGACTTCATGTTGTTTGATCGGGGAGGATGTGGGAGTCCTCTGTAGCAGAGACCCCAAGAAGGGTGATAGAGGACCCCAGAGGAAAAAGAAGCAACTTCTGGTGGGGGAGTAGATTGTGAGGGAGATAGATCTAGGAATAGGAAACAAAGGAGAGAGGGACGCAAGGTGCCTATAGAGCACCACAGCACAAAGGGATGGGAAGCAGACCCAGAGGATCACTAGGGCAGCAGGAAGGGTGGCAGAGCAGGTTGCTGTTGTCCACCTGGAGACTAATGACCTGGGTAGGAATGGGGCTGGGCTATTGCAGGAGGAGTTCATGGATGTGGGGAGATGTCTTAAGGACAGGTTCAGTTACCTTTGCAGAGGTGCTGCCTATGACGGAGGGAGGCGAGGGATTGCTGCACCAGGGTCTTCAACTAATGGTTAAAGGAATGGTGCAGAGAGGAGGGGTTCAGCTACACTTGGGACTGGGGTTCTACCTGGAGGGATTTTGCAGGGGTGATAGCCTGCATCCATCTAGGAGTGGAACCGCAGTCCTCAGTGGACAGCTTAAATGTTACTTCAATGAACATTTAAACCAGCAAAGAGGGGTGGCAAAAGAGGCACAAGAAATCAGGGCCTCGCTCCCAAAACACACAGGCTAAAGGAAGTAGAGAGAACCAGAGAGAGAGAAGTACCTCAGGGTTCAGTTTAATAAGGGAAGAACAGTGATAGTAATGAAAGAGAACAGAAATGGGAGCACTTAAAACAAGTGGGGAAGGAGAGCAAAAAGGCAGAAAAAAGGGGAAATAAGAGTGGTAAAATCAGGAAGGCAATGTGTGTGAATGCTAGAAGTCCAGGAAACAAGATTCTGGACTTAAAGGCCATCACAGCAGAGGCCAACCTGGATATTCTGACCATTAGAGTCATGGTACATGGCTACAGGTGGGAAGAAAATGAGGGGTGTGTGGTGCTTTACATGAAGGAAAGCATAAAATCAACACTGACACAGGAAATGAGGGGCGGATAGATGTACTTTGGGTTACCCTGGAAAAGGGGAATGGAGCCACTATTTGCACTCTTGTGATCTGCAGACCTCAAGCACAAGGGAAAGAGTTAGATAAGGTTCTGATGGAAGCCACCGGCAAGATGGAAGGGGGAGGTGCTGCTAATGGGGGACTTCAGTATGCCGGATGCAGACTGGAGCCTCACAGCTGTGGATTCAACTAGAAGCAGGGACATCCTGGACTCCCTGCAGTGGGCGTTCCTCAGGCAACTGGTCAGCGAACCCACTCACAACGGGGCAATACCGGACCTGGTACTCACTAAGAGGGACAGTGTTGCAGATGTCAAGGTAGTGAGGCCACTTGGGGCCCAGTGTTCACCGTACAGTGTGGTTCAATATAAGGGTGGCTGCGAAACTGAACCACACAAGGGTGAAGGTCATGGATTTCAGGACGACAGATTTTATAAAAATGGGTGAATGCCTCAGGGACGACCCGGGGGGTGGGGGGCGGTGTGCAAGAACAGTGGGCAAAGTCAAGAGGGAGCATAGTAAAGGGAAAAGGGAACAAACCTCTGCATCAAACATGTAAGCAAAAGGGAAAAAAAAAAAAAAAGACCGCTATGGTTCTCGAAAGAGGTGACTGAAAAGGTAAAGGGTAGCACTGAGAAGGTGTAAGGAGAAGCAGAGACAGGAGGATAAGGTGGTGTTACCAGAGGAAAAAGAGAGAAGCAAGGAAAGCAGTAAGGAGCTCACAGGCACAAACGGAAGTGAGAACAGCCCAGGAGGTAAGAAAATGGAACATTTTCTAGGTATGTAAGCAAAAACAGGAAGACCGGGGTGGGATTATAAGGTTAAAAAGGGCAAGGGAGGAGGGGGGGGGGACCAGGAAAAGCAGACATCCTGAGCAAACACTTTTGTTCAGTGTTCACAGAGAAAGAAGAAAGGGAGAGGACAAAAAAAAGTAACAGAAGCTTTGGAGGGAGCGGGTGGACACTAGTCCTTTTTTGGAGGCAAAAGTCCTGAAGGAACTTCCTAATCTGAAGGTGGATAAGGCATCAGGGCCAGATGAGGTGAATCCAAGGTTATTGAGGGAGCTCAGGGAAATACTAGCTACACCTCTGACAGCTATAGTCAACAGCTCACTGGAAACAGGAGTGCTTCTGGAAGACTGAAGTAGGGTAGATGTAGTCCCACCACATAAAAGTGGTACCAGGGAGGAGGTTGGCAATTATAGATCAGTCAGCCGGACACTGGAGATGGCAAAGTTAATGGAATCAACTGAAGGAAAGGATTGTGGAATATCTTAAATCCAGTGGGTTACAAGTCCCGATGCAGCATGGTTTCACAGAGAGCAGGTCATGTAAAAACAAATCTGATAGATTTCTTTAACTGGGTGACAAAGGATTTAGATCAGGGTGGAGTAGTGGATGTGGCCTACCTAGATTTCAGTAAGTCTTTCAACACCGTTCCACATAGAAGACTAGCAAGCAAGCTGGGCAGCTTAGGAGTGGGTCCAAATATGGTAAACTGGATAAGAAATTGGTTAGGGATAGGCAACACAGAGCGGTGGTAAATGGTGTTCACTCCATGGAGGGATCAGTGCCGTGACTGGTCCTCTTTATTGTCTTTTTGAGTGACACTGCAGAGGAGCTGGAAGGGAAGGTCTGCCTTTCTGTGACTGACACCAAAATCTTCAACAGGGTGGACACTCGGGGGTGGGTGGAAAGGATGATCAGAGACCCGAGAAAACTAGAAGAGTGATCAATGGTATGCCAGATGCGTTTCAGTGCAAAAAAGTTCAAAATTACGCACTTAGGGCACTGAAACCCAGGGGCGGAGTACAAAATGGGAGGAGTGGTATTGATGATCACCAAGCAGAAAAGAGACTTATGTGTGTGGGGTTAATCATATCAGAAGATCCAAAGGAGGCCTGGCACTGCAACAAGGCAGTAGGGAGGGGTGGTGGATGGCTCTTAACTGGCTCTATTGTTTCCTACCCGCACTCATCTCCCCTGCTTCCTCTTCCTTTCACCTCCACCTAGGTATTGTTCTGCTTGTAAACTGATTACCCTTCTATGTTTTGTTTGCCATGTCTCAATTTAATATTTACTGCTTGTACCAAATTTTTTGGTTGCTCTGTTTTGAATCTTGTAATTGTACATCATGCATTATCTCTCCATACCAATGCTTACTCTGTCACATACTGTTTCACTGTGATTTATCTGTATTGCCTGTAACCTGCTACTACTATTTGGCTTGTATAGCATCTCAGAGCATTTGTTCTGTGCCACTGTTTGTGGCCCAGGTCATGCCTGAAAATGGTCCTTGGATCAGTGCACTTACCCAGTAAACAAAGACTTAAATAAATAAAAGTGGGATGCTGGTGTGCATAGGGAGAGTTATCAAGACCCCACCTAGAGTACTTTGTACAATTCTAGAGACCACATATCCAGAAGGACAGTAGAGGTGGTCCAGTGAGGGCAACTAAAATGATGCAGAGTCTGCATAAAAAGCCCTACAAGGAGACAGTAAAGGACCTCAATATGTACACCCCTGGGGGACAGGGGGATATGACCTTTAAATACCTCACATGGGTAAATAAGGCACAGAAAGAAAATATTTTTCAGAAGAAAAGTTGCTCAAGAACAAGGGGACATGTTATGAAGCTGGAGGGGTAGGTGTAGATTCAGGAGAGCTGTGAGGAATTACTCTGTCACAGAAAGAGTGGTGGATTTGTAGAACAGCCTCCAGCAGAGGTGGTGGGGACAAAAACACTACTGTGATTCAAGAATGCATGGGATAAGCACAAGGGAATCATAGTATAAAGGAAAGGGACAGGAGAAAGATGTAGATTGGGCACAATCTGCAGTAATGGTGTAGGTAGGGGAGAAATGGGCAGATTGGATGGGTCAAGTGGTCTTATCTGCCATCAAATATACAGGTTACCCACCTGTGACAGTAGTACTTGGAGTGGTATATGGTGTACATCCACGCTTCTGGTAGGATTCCTTTCCCTTTAAGAACTGGCCAGAAGGTCTTCAAGCTGGCTCCTCCCACCCACCAGGGTGGTAACTCCCTCAGCACCATCCGGTAACATCAGATCTTACCCGCTGGAAGCAAGATACAGTGTGCCACTTGCCAGGGGAGGTCAGGTGAGTTGTGTGGATGTACACCACAAACCGCTCATAGAAAGTGCAGTTATGTAAGAATGTACCATAACAGAGATCTTTAGTAATGTCTCTTGCAGTAGGTTATTATTCTTGGGAGGTTCCAGCAGAGGGCACTGTCACACGGCAGCTTCTTCAGCAGTCTTTTACCAGGGACCGCGCCCACACATGATATCACTTCCTTGCTCTCTACATAAGTGTGGACGGTCCCTAGTATCCTCTGTTCCCCGTCGGTTTCAGCTTGCAAATGCGAAGACCAAGGGAAACTGAGGTACCAATGAGTCCCAACCCTAAGTTCTTAGATCAGGATTTTCCCTGTTAGAGAAGGCAGGGGGACAGAGGGCGGGAATGTACCTACTGCAAGAGATATTCCTCGAAGATCTACGGTTATGGTGAGTTCTTACATAACCATACTATCTTCTATGGAATGGTCTCTTGCAGTAGGTTATTACTCTTAGGAGAGTTCCCAGCAGTTATGTCCATATGTGAGGACAGTTATGACAGGATGCCCTGCAGGACGGCTTGGCCGAAGGCCATTCTACGTCTTGAGGCAACATCCAGATTGTAATGCCTGGTAAAGGTATGGATGGTAGACCAGGTGGCTGCATTGCAAATATCAGTAATGGAGGCACCCTTGAAACATGCCACTGTGGCAGCTACGGCCCTAGTAGAATGGGCTTGGACATGACCTGGTAAGGGACTGTTGTATTTTTTGTAACAAAAAGTAATACAATGGGCTAGCCAGCAACAGAGGGTGCATTTTGCAACTGGAAGACCCTCACAACCTGGGGCAAAGGTGACAAACAGCTGTGAGGTTTGGCGAAGGAACTTCGTCCAAACAGTATAGTAACGAAGGATGCGACAGACATCCATCGTATGCAAAAGATGTTCTCCTGGATTGGAGCACTTAGCATACAAAAACGGTAACTCCAAGGACTGATTCAAGGTTTGTTCTGAAACCACTTTAGGCAGAAAGGAAGGGTTAGTGAAGGTTCTCTGCACATGAGGGCATGAATTTCAGAAATTCTTCGGGCAGAAGTGATAGCCACCAGGAATAGTGTTTTCCAGGAGAGGAAATGCAGGTCATAAGGGGCAGCTGGTTCAAAGAGGTCCACTGTTAGTTTTTCTATCATGAAATTCAGATCCCATGGAGGAATGGACGCCTTATAGGAGGCTTCAGAAGTAACATGCCTTTCAAGAACATCTTAGCCAGATGGTGTTGATACAAAAGCTGGCCATCCAACGGTTCATGGAAGGCAGAGATGGTGGCCAAGTGGACTTTAATAGAATAGCAGAGGCCCTCCGAGAACAAGGAGACCAAATAGTCTAAGATCTTTGTAAGAGAGCAAGTCTTGTTCAGTATGTGGAGACCCCACGACTTTCTGAATCTGTACCAACATATCATTGAAAGAGGGGTCATCGGGAGGGGAGGCAGGCCGAGAGGCTGGCAGATCCTTGTCAAAGGAGACGACCACGGAGTACGGACAGTCCAGGTCCGTAAATTCTCTATTCAGAAATTACTCTTCATAAATATCCTCTATAAGGTCCCCCACCAGGTCGGGTTCATCCGACAGGTAATCCTCTAAAAAGAGGGGTTGGGGGAGACCAAGTGTGAGCGTCCCGGTCTGTATAGGGCCGCTTGGACGGAGGACAGGCAGAACGCTGGGAAAAATGAGCTGGCATCTGAGTAGAAGACTGGCTATATCCCATGGATTTCAGTACTGTATGTACAATGTGTTTAATAATGGGTACCTGCGATAGCGGGATATCCACTGGTTGAGGCTGGCTGTTTGTATTAATAGGTTTCATACAGGGTATGGGGCGGTGGAAGGGATCGGGATGAGCCATGGAAATATACAGCCCTGGGTCTCTCTCTCTAAATCAGCCGCACCCCTATAGGCAGACACCTGAGAAGATAAGTATGGCAACTGATACTGGTTTGCCCTTAGGAACTCCTGTCGTCGACGATGAGGCAGGAAAAGAATGCATACTGTATGGGACAAAAGACGTCGACTGGAAAGGGGCTCCAGTCGATGAAGCAGTCGTTTGCTTGGCTGCAGGTCCCACAGTAGTCATCAACGAAGAAAAATAATCCTTAGTTGATGGAGGGACAGCAGAATGTACTGTCCCGAATGCCTGGGCAAGCTCCGATGGAAGAAGTGCTCCCATAGACAGGAAGGCACAAAAGATTGCTCCATCGACAGGAGAAGCATTCCCATCAACGAGGAAAACTCCGTCGACGGTGCATATGTTGCAGAAGTCACCGAAGTGCGTCATGGAAGGGGGTGAGAAGGAGGGTTTCTCCTTCTCCCTTTTGTGTTTAGAACAAGACCCAGTGGTCTTCGATGATTGCTTCACAGAAGATAAAGCTAGCTGCTGTGCAAGCTGAAGCCAGAGGGAATATACCAGGGACTGCTCACACTTATAAAGAGAACTAGGAAGTGATGTCATGTGTGGACGGTCCCTAGTAAAAGACTGCTGAAGAAGCTGCCATGTGACAGCGCCCTCTGCTGGAACCTCCCAAGAGTAACCACCTACTGCAAGAGACCATTCCGTAGAAGATCTGTTACAGATGAATAACCTGTTTTTCTAGGGATGTGGATATGGTGTACCTAGCCACACTTATGGCAGGCTCCTAGCAGTTTCCCGGGAGGAGAGGGCAAAGCACATACTCCCTATTTAGGGAAGACAGACTGGACAACCGAGGACCCAAAACCAGCATCCCGTTATGACTCAAGGTCGATGTGGTAATGGGAGATGAAGGTATGTGCTGACTTCCAGGTAGCAGCCCTGCAGATTTCTGGATAGAGATATCCCTGGAAGTAACCACTGAGGCTGTGGTATGGCAGGTGGAATAAGCCCTCAGCCCCACAGGAGGCTCCATACCCGCCAACCTATAGCAGCGGTCGATGCAGGATACAATCCACCTGCCAATCATCCACTTAGCTGCCCGGCTGCCAGGTGCAGCTTCAGCATAAGTAACAAACAGCTGGTGAACCACCCCCTGAATTCATGTGCTCCTCATAATAGGCAAGCACTCAATGCAGATCCAAAGTATGGAGCCTGTGCTTGGCCTCTGAGGTGTGGTTGGTGAACACCGGGAGATTCATCACTTGGTTAAGGTGGAACTAAGACACAACCTTCAGGAGGAACTTCAGATTGGGGCAAAGAACAACCTTGTCCCTGTGGCAGACCAAATAAGGAGACTCCACTGAGACCACTTGGAGCTCACCGATCCTTCTGACAGATGTGATAGCAACAAAGAAGGCGGTTTTCCACTACAGGTGTGACATTTCACACCTGTCCAGCAATTGGAATGGCTTGCCCCTGAGCTTTGCCAACACCAGCAGGAAGTCCCAAGGTGGTGGTTCACGCACCTGAGGGGGAATGTGGTCACAGATGTTTAAAAAAGCAGCAGACCACCTTCTCCTGTGCCACCAACAGCATACCAGCCCACGCCTAGTATGCAGAAATGGCTGTCAAATGCACCTTAAGGGTCGTCGATGGAAGGCCTGACTGGGAGAGGGATCAAAGGTAGTCAAGAATGCTAGACACGGGGCAAGATAAGGGGTCATGCCCCTTGCCCTGGCACCAAATGGAGAACCTCTTCCATTTGAAGTCATAGCATTTTTGGATCGACTCCTTCAGAGAAGCCTCAACCATAGTGAGGACATCTTCAGAGAGACCCAAAGCCTGGAACTCTAGCCATTAAGGAACGAGATGTCAGGTGCAAGGACTGAAGGTCCAGATGGAGTACCTTCCCTGGACTGCAAGAGAGCAGGTCCGGGCGGAGAGGAAGATGGCATGGGAGCTTGCTGCTGAGGCTGAGGAGATTGTGGTACCAGAACTGGTAGGGCCAGTCCGGAGCCACTAGGATCATCCGTACCTTGTCCCTCTTGGCTTTAATCAGCACTCTGTGGATCAGAGGAAACGGAGGGAAGGCACAGAGAAGGTCCAGGGCCTCAAGAAGGCATCCCCCTGCAACGTCCCTGCTGAGGGGGATGGGCACAATACAGCCTCAACTTTGCATTCTCCCTGAAGGCGAAAGGATCCACCACAGAGGTGCCCCATTGGGAGAAAAGGGTGTATACTACCTCTGGATGGAGAGACCACTCATGAGATGCCTCTCCCACATGGCTGAGGGCATCTGCCAGCTGGTTGGAGACACCAGCCACATGCATGGCCAGATCGGCGTCCAGGCAAGCACGAACGTCCAGATGTGGAAAGCTTTCCTGCACAGAGGAAGGGAGTGTGTCGCGCCTTGTTTGCTGAGGTAGTACATGGTCGTGGTGTTGTCTGTCTGGAACCTGAACAACTTGACCCTGAATGTGCAGAGCAAAGGCTGTCAAGCAGCAACCAAACTACCCGAATCTTCAGCAGGTTGATATGGCATTAGAACTCTTAGGGGGTCCAAAGCCCATGGACTCTGCGGTCCCCCATGTGGGGACCCCAACCCATCAGGGAGGCAACAGTCATGATAGTGACTGTTGGCTCTGGGCGGACAAATGGGATCCCTTCCTGCAGATGTTCTGGGACTAACCACCACTGAAGGGTATCCCACATCAGTTGGGTCACAGCGACCAGCTGGTCGAGGTGGCCCTGGCACGGAGACTATTAGCCGCCAACCTCCCACTGCAGGGAGCGCATTCTCCACTGGGCCCAACGG
Source organism: Neoceratodus forsteri (assembly GCA_016271365.2). Classification (NCBI taxonomy): domain Eukaryota; kingdom Metazoa; phylum Chordata; order Ceratodontiformes; family Ceratodontidae; genus Neoceratodus; species Neoceratodus forsteri. The sequence continues at coordinate 1,008,049,733 of CM028129.1, read as the reverse complement.
ACCACGCTGGTGCATGCCGCCATGTATCCCAACAGGCGCAGAAAGTCCCGAGCAGGGCGCAACTGCCCAACCTGAAATGATCAGACAAAGGAGGAGAGAGCCTCCACCCAGTCCACTGGAAACTGAGGCGAGCTTCAACCCGATGAACTGTATCACCTGTGAAAGTATGCGCTCCGGCTTGGCCTTGCTGACCTGAAGGCCAAGGGACAAGCAAGCCTGGAGGGCCAGGTCCCTGGACTGCTCCACCTCCTCCTTCAAGGGACCGGCTATAAGCTAGTGGTCCAAGTAGGGGTACACTGGGACCCCTCCACATCTCAGGTAGGCTGCCACCACTGCAGTGCATTTGGTAAAGACCCTGGGAGCAGATAATAGGCTAAAGGGCACTGCCTGGAACTCGTAGAGAATCCCCTCTGCAAGGAATCGCAGGAACAGGCAGTGGAATGGATGGATAGGGGCATGGAAGAATGCATCCCAAAGATCCACAGAGCACAGCCACATGTTCTGCTCCCTAGATGGAATGATGTGAGAAGAAGAAATTCATTCAGGTCGTGCAGATCTAAGATGGGGCCGCCAGGAAGCACCTGGAGACAAACGCTAGGTTCACTGGTGGGTCTGGGACTGGAGCCACTACATCCTTCTGGAGGAACTGGGCAATGTCTTCCCGAAGGGCTGACAGCATGTCAGCGGACACCATGACCTCTCATGGGGCACGGCTCGGCAAGGCAGGTAAGCCCTGAACTCTAGAGACAGATCCTGGCCGACTATCTTGAGGACCCACCTGTACATGGTGACAGCGGACCAGGTGGAAAGGAAGTGGTGGAGCCGGCCCCCATGGGAGGACCCAGGGCAGTCAGGAGAGGCATCTCCCCATTCCATCACTGGGCAGGCTTGAAGGCAGAGGAGGGACCAGCTGAGGAAGCAGCGGGCCTCGACCACCCGGCTTTCGGACAACCAAAGGAACTGAATTCAGTCAGCGACGCCAACCTGGGCCTGCTGCCCAGCTGGGGCCTGGGACACCTTGACCGCAGGGGCAGTGAGGGGACAAAAAGGCTTCTCCCTTTGGAGCGTACAGCCTTTGGGATCCCTCTGGGCAGAGGCACCAGTTCAGGATGACCATGGACTTTTCTATGTGAGTAAAGTGTCCTTCCACCTTAGGCCCAAACAACTCTGTGCCCAAGAAGGGGACATCCACCAGCTTGTGCTGGATATCTGCCGAAAACGTTGCTATCCTCAGCCAAGCTCTGTGGTGCACGGCCACACCGATAACCACAGACTGGGCGCAGGAGTCGCCAATGTCCATGACTGTCTGGAGCTGCTGCCTAGCCATTGCTCGGCTCTGGTCCCAGACCTGGTTGACTGTGGTCTGCAAGTCAGCCGCGAACTGGGGAAGCACCTCACTGAGAGTGCCTAAAAGGGCATTAACGAAGCAGGCCATCAAAAGGGCCAGCCTCGGCATCAATGAAGGGCAAAGAAGAGGCCGCATGATCCAATTTCCTGATTCCTTGTCGGAAGGCTTATCCAAGTCACCAATGTTGCCAGTATGCCAAAAGACTGATTCGGCCACCAGACCCTCGGCCCGGGGATGTTCGGTGAAACCAGACAGGGAACCGGTAGGGACCGTGTACTTGCAAGCCATCTGTTCTAACAGCACAGGGCAAGAGGCAGGGTGCTGCCAAAGCTCCTTAGAGGGGCCAAGAATGGCCTTGTCAACCAAGAAGGCCTTCCCATAGGAGAACCCGGTTGAGAATCTCAGTCAAAGGGTACTTGGCCCATTTCTGGACGGGCTCAATCTGGAGTCCCATAGATTCCAAGATTAAACAGAGCAGGCTCGTGAAAGAGATGGTACCATGCTCTGTAGACAAATCCTCTCCTGACTCGGCATCCAAGAGATGGGAGTGTAGGGAGAAGCCCTCAGACTCTTAGGATTAGGTGAAAAGTGGTAGACAACCACAGTCCCCGCTGACCCTACATGGTCTGTTGGGGGTCGCAGTGACCAACAGCATACGAGGAAGCCCGGAAGCAGTACGGGCATCCTTGGAGGGAGGGAGGAACCCATCAGTGGCTGCTTAGGTGGTGGCTCCACCTAGATGGACTGAGTAGGCTGAGGCCTGGGTGGCAGTAGCCATGGAAGAGCCAGGGTGGGGGCTGGAACTGGCTTAACCCCAGCAAACATGAGCTGATGTCACATGAGCTATTCCTAGTGCTGACATATTTTGTGGTGGACCCTCTTCTCGTCTGAGGAGGAAGAAGAAAACGAATACTGGCAGCGCCATTTGCCCAAATAGCAAGAGGGGGGACACCAATGCCCATGAGGGCTGCTTGACCCAGCTTAAAACTTCAACCTCGACCGTCAGGGACGCCAACAATGGGACTCTGAGGGAACTAGCGAATACGAGGATCTTCCTGGGTAATTCCAATTCCGAGGGGTATGGACCAGATCAGCGGGCTTGTCCGACTCACCCCAAGAGGTGACAGGGAGATCAGATCAGCGGGCTGGTTCAAATGACCATAAGAGGTGACAGGCAGGACCAGAGTCATAGAGAGGCAGGTATCGGCCTCATTTGGCGACAACGCGTCGACTGGGTTGAGAAAAACTGACAGAGTTATTCAATAGGTGTTTCGACCAACTGGTCCGACGGGGAGACCACGGAGCCAGCGGCCTGGGCTGAAGGATCGACCATAGTCAAAACCTCCAGAGAAGCGCGGGAACCCGAGGCCCAAGAACGTTTGCGATCCCACAATCAATGGTGAGACTTCTTTTTAGTCTACTTCAAAGATTTTGATTTTGTGCCCTTAAAGGGGCCCTGCCCAAAGGTGGGAAGCGACTAGCACAAATCTCAAAATGCCCCTGTGAAGGTGGCGTCAAAAGAAAGCAGCACAAAAGACTAAGCTGAAGAGGCATGCTCTGCTGCCTGAGCCGTAACCTCTTCAAAAGTTGCAAGTTGTTCAGCGGAACATGCAGCTGTGGAGATCGGCCAACGGGCATCCTTTGAGTGAACTGGGGGATCCCATTCATCTGGGTGCCCTAAAAGAAGCCAAGGGTGCTGGTCTTCTAAAGTAGAAGTACACAAAGTGCGACAAGAGGCTACACGTCTGGGAATCATGTTCGTGGCCTAGGCAGTAGACGACAAGGTGTGCGGGTCCTTTCGGGACATCATATGCCTGCACTTACATTTTTTAAACCCTGGTGTTGACTTCAAGTCGTCCATATCAGAGATTCACAAATTGCCTGAAGACTTAAGTAAATTTACAAGTATTGCAAAGGTTTGAAACAAAGGGCCTCCTCAGCATGGAGAGCGATAAGGAGGAAACCTTCTTCCAGCGGAAATGAAGATCTGGCATCATGGGGCAGTACCGAGGGAGTTACCACCCGGGTGGCAGGAGACAACTTGAAAATGTTCCGGCAAGCCTTAAAGGGAAAGGAACACTGCTAGAAGTGTGGATAGCACATCATATCTATGTCCCTAGAATAATTACAAAAACAGTTACATAAAGTGCATAAGACGAGTGCAATACAGTTGGATTTTATTTTTGCCATTAATCTCCCCCCAGTTGGTGCAGGCTTACTCTCCACTGACTATCCCTCCCCATCATCTGGCGTCCCAAGAACTTGCCTCTTTCCAGTGCTTTTCCATGTCTTACCCCCCCCAATGGCAGAGGATGACAGTGGGCTCCTCACCGCAGACGAGATGGATTCAGTTCTGGGAGAGGGCCTTGTAGCTGGTGCAAAGCCTGTGATGGGGCGGTGTCATCCACACTGCCCCTGGCCATTTTTTCTGTACAGAGCTGGAGGAACAGACATGCAATGCCATCCATATGTATAGTATCATGCACGCTACCGTGCATGGGACATTGACAGCTGCCATCCCTCCACCCCCAATGTCCCGGCAACGACCGCCTGTCCCCCGAGCCTCCACTAGGGGCCAGTGGAGTGCCAGGACCCACAACTCTTCCTCCCCAGAGGTGGAAAGCCATCCTCCAGATTCACAAACCTCCTCTCCCCAGCCAGCCCCTGGCAAACCGAGTCCCTCCCTGAACCTCGGTTGCTGACATGGCGGCAGATGAGGCATGGGTGCCTCTGTCATGGGAAGCGTTAGTATCACGTGAAAATGTTTGGCTGCACTGAGGGAGGGTGCGCTGGCATCTTTCTGCTGCATTTTTAATAAACTGGTTATCTGAGACACAGCACTGATGTGGTTATTTATGAAGTGAAGACTGCGAAACTGAGTCCCTAAGAGACTAAGTACTTGCTTTTGGCACCAGTCCATAGCTGTTTGAAGCCACCTGGCAGTTGTTTGGTGGATTATACTCCAGTTTGTCGTCCATGTCTATGGTCACAGGTAGAGGGTCAATGGGATGAGGAGACACAGAAGAAGGAACTGTCGACATCAGACCAGATGACAAGGATGTTCATGGCCTGGCATGATGCCAGGTACTGGGAATGCATGCATCATCGACTAAATTGATGGCAGCAGCTCCTAAGGCATCGGAGATAATCGCATCAGCAACTGGAAAAGCTTCGACATTGCTTGGAATAGGAACTGCACACCAATGGGCCTCGAGGATGTTGACTATAGCAGAACAGTCGACGGGACAGTGCCCGATGGTGGTACTGGCGGAGAGTACCCAGTAGTGGGGGGAGTTAACATACCTGACCTTTTAGTTGTCGGGGGGGGGCAGCAGGACCAGAGGTCTTGGCCTGGGACCTGGCCATTTCATTCAACTTACCTTTTTTCAGAGGAGATCTAGAATGGTCAGTAGAGGCAGCCTTTTCTCTATACCTATTTTCCTTATTAGAGTGGTGGCGGTACTTGTCCGCTGACTTTGTGGACTTTCCAAGCTACCCATACTTTATTTTATCTATATCTCCTACTAAGTGTGTTTCTCGTAACATTAACATTTGAATGGCCTTTTTGTAGCATTCAATAATGCTTAGTTACAACAGTTTTCCATTTATATTCTGTGAACTCTACTGTATTTATTGCCATCAGATATTAACTAAGAAATCAAAGGACGAACCTAAACAAATTTACAGACCATCGTACTGCAACTCCTCCATCAATTTAATCTTCAAACTACCCCCTATCAACACAACCAGTTGGTCTTAATTCCAGTATGTTCAGTAGACAAAACAACATGGAAAACTTAAACATATATTTATTTATACATACTTAACAGAATAAACACGTATAATAAAGAAAAAAGCAGTCTCCTATGATGCCCTGTACCCAGTAACATCACCTAATTCCAGCCAGGTTATTTTTAATACTGTTGGTACATGCTACCTCAATACTCCTTGTTCTCCTTATTTATACAATGTACTATCAAGTCCAGTAAATGACATTCAGCCCAAAAATATCTGAGGAAGTCTGATACGACAAACTTGCTCCGTTTCTCTAGAGTCTTATAAATTCATAACTGACCTCTGATAAGAACTTTCAGTTTTGCTGGCATAACCACCATAGCCCTATGCAAGCTTCTCAGATCTTTTTCCTCAGGAAATTAAATTTCTTCTACTCCCCTAATACTTGAAAGATCCTGACAGATGAATGCAACAACACCTTCTTTATTTGATATACTGCTTGCACGATTAACTATCTTGGTGACCTCAAGATTTTCACAAAAATGTGTTTTTTGGGGACATTTTGCCCTTTTTTCAGTCATGCCACCTGATGACTTCTATCAATTTCAAACTCGGACTTCATGGCACCTTTTCCATAACAGCATTAAATACCTCAGAAGCAATTTCTCCTAATGATGTTTTTTGATCCCAGTGTTACGGGCCACAAACAAGATAAATATTTTTCCTTCTAGAATGAGTTTCAAAATATATTATGTCGTAAGTATATTCATGGCACTCCAAATCCTTACCCTCTGGGTTATGTTCACCTGATATGCTGCAAGATGCACATCTGACCTAGGCTCAGATTTCAATCCTCCTAATACTCCACTGTAGCCCCTGGTCTCATCAATTTTACCGTGCCTCTGAACAGGCTGCAGCACACTCACCTAAGTGCCTGTGATTCATCCATTTTGTGTGGCAACCCTAAGATCCTTGCATAAAGTAAGCCCTTTGATATATATAAAAACATATATGAAGGAGACTCTGACTGATATCCAACATAAGAATATTTCTCTAATCATGCTTTTGGCTACGTCTATGGACTCAGCACTGTACACTGGCTAAAAAAATCTTTAGGTGTCCCATCTTCTTTACAAGGGAAATTCTTTAGTCTATAAGCATTGCTGCACCAAAGTTTAAAACTGGCACCTCTATCACATTCGGCACTCCAGGTCCCCCTCAACCCCATGAGCGGGGACGCTAATGGCGTGGGTGCAGCTATAGCCCTGACTCAGCAGCTGCAGGCTAGCATGGGCAAAAGCACTAGTGCGCTGATAAAAGGAACAGAATATAACAATATGTGTTGGAATGTCTAGCAAGGACAACCCCCTCATGCAGTAGGTTGCTTTTGGATCACAAGTGCCCAGAAAATGAATTCCTCTGGTCCCCAATGAGCAATCTGTGGTGGTTCAAATCTTTAAAGAACCTAAAGTGCTGATTATTTCTACTCTATGTCCGCCTGTTTTGTCCTTGGAAGTGCTGTTCAGAACACTACTCCGCCTCAGGACAGCAAGTGGCAGTTATACACGGGGCATGAAAGTCACTAAGTAATGCTAAAAAAACTGCCTTTTGCTGGTATCATCGATGAAGATAAGGAGTGGACTAAATGTGCTGGGGAGATGAGGGGGAGGAGGGTGGAATAGGTACCATGCCTATATAAGATTCCATTCACTGTAACGTCTCAATATGGCAATCCAACCATGCTATAGATTTAACAGCCTTTCTTCTCGGGCTGCCGCTCCCTCCTTCCCCCCTTACATCCCCTTCCCCTCCTACTTACCATCTTTCACTCAATCTCCTCCTTGCCCACTACTCACGGTTGTGAAAGCGCGCTTAGCCGGAGTCTTGACGTCAGCACATCCAGACGTCAGGACATCGCCACATTACACAGTGAGGCCAAGTGCCATTTCAAGTACAGCACGGACGGGGTAAGCCTCACCAAAAAAATGCGACTCCTATGCTTATGATCCCTCTTTAAATCCAGATGCCACATTCCACCTAAGGGGGACAGCGCAAGTGTTCCTCAGAGCAGAGATGTGACTTGTTTAGACTGGACAGACCCCATGTGGGGACAATGATGCATAACTGAGAAGTTTCTGCTACTTTATATGATGGCCATCTTACCAGTTCGGCAGCCTTCTTAGATGGGGAATAATATACCTTGGCAGGCTAGGTACCTTAATACCATACTTACGAGACATCTTACATGGGTCAATGACACCGGATGTGGTGGCAAAGGAATGGAAGGCAACTGGTCCCACTCACATCCCAGAGTGTAAATTACTTGACCATATGTATCTCCTTCAACTAGACATACCAAAGACATGCTGCCCAGCCCAGAAGGTAAATCCCACATTGTGGCACGGAGTAAAATGACCATCTTACTGGCTGAAGGCACAGTAGGCCTCAAGGACCCAATGAACAAAAAGTTGGAAGAAATGTTAAAAGTCTTCAAAATGGTCAGCTTAGCAGCAAGGGCCACATCAACACTAATTTATGCAGCTAGGACCCAGATCACATGGTTGGAGGAAGCCCACAATAACTTGCTCCCAAAATCTCACAAAGTGGGCTTAGTTGACTACACTCTGCAGACAGCCAGGTACCTAGGGGACATGTCTGCCGATGCTTTTTGACAACACCAGAGCAGCGTCAGTAGCAAATAGGGCCAGATGTACTGTTGCTTAAGCTCTGGGAGGCAGATGCAGACTCAAAGAACGAACTACAAAAACTTGCCTTTGAAGGAGGCAATCTGTTTAGTGAGGGCCTCAAGCAATTCCTAAAACAAAGAGAATAAGGTAAAGACCTAAACAAGGACAAACCCAAAGCTACACAACTCCCCATCCTCAGGCAACAGGTTTCGTGTCAAGAAAAATCAATCCAGGAGGCACAACCACTCCTTTCGTGGCAGAGAAACCAGCTGCTATTTCAGATCACAATTTAACACAGGCAACAACAGCAACTTCTGGTTCAGAGGCAGAGAAGGCCAAAGCAGAGGGAAGTTCAACGGCACAGGCAGAGATAACAGACAGTCGAGACAATGACTACCAGCCAACATCTACAATTCAAACATCAATTTCAGACCAACCTTACATCAAAAATCAATGCAAGCAACGAACAAAGGGTCCCAGTAGGACGACAGCTGGCTCAATTCAAAAACACCTGGTTCACAACAACCATGGACAAGCGGGTGCGAGAACTAATCTCCAAAGGGTATGCAACAGAATTTGAAGAAAAGAGAACCAGAAAAAGACGGATTCTCTCTCCAATATCGAGGTGAAAGGTCTTTTCCCAACAAGTTCAAGAGATCAAACTAATCTCAAACCAGGCCATTCAACCAATCCAAAGGTGGAGTTAGGAAAAGGAGTATACTCGATTTTCACAGTGCCAAAGAAGATGGGAAATTTCAAGACCAATCCTGGGCCTAAAGTTCCTCAATATGTCACTGTTAGGATCAAAATGGAAACTATAAGATCAAAACCAAGATTCACCTGGCAGGTAGACTTCCCTCATCTCCACAGATCTCAGACGCTTATTTCCACATCCCTATATGTCCATCCCACCACAAGTACCTCAAGTTCCACATACTGAGTCGGCATCTTCAGTATCAGTCACTTCAATTCAGTCTGGCCTCAGCATCAAGGGTATTTTTGAAGGTGTCCGAGGTGATTTCTGCCCACCTAGGGGAAAAAGGTGTTCACGTGATCCTGTACCTGGATAACCGGCTAACCACGAAGAGGTCTCCATCACAATCAGACGAAGATACAAGGCAGGTGCTCAAAACTCTGGAAAAGCATGGGTGGGTGGTTAATGAATAGAAGAGCGTGTTAATCCATCGCAGAAAATAGACTATCTGGGGGCAGAGACAAGCACCCTAAAAGAAACAGTTAAACCCTCGCAGAAAAGAAGGGACAAGAAACATAGAAGTTGACGGCAGATAAGGACCACAAGGCCCATCCAGTCTGCCCATAAAGCCCTACATGGACAGGGACCGAGCTACCTGCAAGATCTCTTGCATTCTTACTGCCCCCTCCGACTGCTTCGCTCGACCAACGAGGGATTGCTGGAGATTCCCAGGGTACGGTTAAAAACATCTGGATCGAGGGCATTTTCATTTGTGGCCCCCACCCTGTGGAATGCTCTGCCTCACCGGATACAGGAGTGCCTGACAGTGGAGAGCTTTAAGACTGCCTTAAAGACCTATTTATTTCAGCTTGCATTTGGGGTCACTTTGTAACTGATTGTTACTGAAAATTCTGATTATTATACTGTATTTTAATATTTTAAGGTTTTAATTGTTTACTGTGCAGTGCTGATACTTGGTGAATAGCACTATATAAATAAAGCTTACCATTATATTTTTCTACCATATGAATGTGCCATAGTCCTTTTCTCTGTCAATGGCCTATTAGTCATACTCATCTGCATTGCTCCCTTATGCCTATCCCATGCCTGTTTGAAGCCCTGCACTGTATTCGTATCCACCACTTCCTGAGGTAGACCGTTCCATGCATCCACCACCCTTTCTGTGAAAAAAAACTTCCTCACATTACCCCTTAATTGGCCTCCCTCTAATCTCATGCTGTGTCCTCTTGTCCTGCTATTTTTCTTATATTGAAACATGTTAGACTCTTTCACCTTGTTAATGCCCTTAAGGTGTTTGAATGTTTCGATCATATCACCTCTCTCCCTCCTTTGCTCTAGGGTGTACATATTGAGCTCCATTAATCTGGTAAAACCAGCAAGACAACTAAGGCACAAGAAGGAGGCCACTACAGCACAAGTGGCCAAGGTACAAGGATCTGTTGCTCTTGCAAAGACCTAGTACCGTGGATAAGATGGAACATGTGGCCCCTGCAACACGGGCCAGTAACACAAGAGAACTTGCATGAGAAAGTCACCATCATGGCAACAGTGGCATATCACTGCAACAGTTGGAAGACCAACACTATTTATCAAAGGGAATGCCTCTGAAAATCAACTACAGCATGATAAACACTGATGCCAGCATACTGGGCTGGGAAGCATCGCCAGATCACAGAATAGTGCAAGGAAAGTGGTGAAAGTCAGAAGCCAAAATGTCAAACATACTAGCAATGTGGACCGTGTTCAATGCACTGTGTACATTCAAGATATATCTGAAGGGGAGAGCCGTACTACTGAGATCGAACAGCTCAACCACAGTGCCATTCGTGTCCAAGCAAGGAGGTACCAAAAACACAGGCGTACTGAGGGAGGCAACCAAGATACTGCCATGGGCCCAAAACAACCTCAAACATCACAGCCATCCACTTGGCAGACAAGCTGAACACAACATAAGACTAGCTCAGCAGACAGCAGGTGCATCCAGGAGAATGGAAACTGCACCTGGCCATATTCCAAGCAATACAAAGAAATGTGGACCAGTCACAATGGATCTCATGGCCACCAAACACAATGCACAGGTGGAGAAGTACTTCTCCAGATTCAATCATTGGGGTTGACACACCATCACAACCCTGGACCCAAGACTTCACATACGTTTCCACCCTTCTTACTAATAACAGAAGTTCTCAGCAAGGTACACCACTCCAGATGAAAAATAATTCTGATAACGTTATACTGGCCAAAGAGGACCTGCTTTGCCACAGTGGTAGCAATGGCACTGGACTCAAGGTGGCTACCAACCAGACAAGACATACTGACACAGGGTCCAGTCAGACATAAGATGCATAGAATTTATCAGCAGATAAGGACCGCCTAGCCCATCTAGTCTGCCCATTTTTTCTACTTTTAGCTTATGCTGCAGACTGTAGTTGATCTGCAGCTTTCCTACTCTTCCCTTTTTCTAGGGACACCACAGTCCATTTAACCTTCATCTTACAAATTGGCTCCTGTAAGGGAGGGGCTGCTGAGCGCAGGCTGCTCTTAGTGTCAGATACAATGCTACAGTCCAGAAGGGCCTCAACCACACCCACCTACGACAGACAGTAGAACAGAGTCACCAAATGGTGCAAAACTACCAACATACAATTCCATGAGGTCTCAATACCAAACATATCGCTGTATCTGTAGCAAGGACTGGACAAAGGTCTATCCCCCAGCATCGTCAAGGGTCCAGTTGCCTTCAACAGGGGTCACACTGGGTCAGGTGGAGAACACAGCCACAGGCACCCTTCCAGACTTCATTAGATTTTTGAAGGTGGTGGCAGGATAGCACAGTGGTTTAAGGTTCTGAGCTGCAATCTGGAGACCTGGGTTTGAATTCCACAGCCCTCACTTGCATACTGTGTGACCCTGAGCAAGTCACTTAACTTCACTGTGCTCCCAGGTTGCACCTGTAAACAAGCTTTCAGCTTAGTGTGCCACTCCTGGTTAAACAATTGGAAAAAAAACTAACATCAGGTCATGAGTGAGATCAGTGGTGGCTCCATGGGGCCAAACTCTAGTACTGAATTCAACACCAACATGACCTTTTGAGCCAATCTCTGAGGTTGATCTATACTGGATGGGACTAAAAAGTACAGTTATGCAAGAACTTACCATAACAGTAGATCTTCGAGAGAATATTTTGCAGGGGTCAACCTTAACTTTTTTTTGCACTAGCCAGCAGGGCAAGTTGATTCAAAATTGCACTAGCCCTTAATTATTATGGTAAATTTTGATCACTTATGCAGGAAACAATGTAAGCAAAGCCAAGAAATACTCTGATTATTGCACATTTATCCTGCTCCCACATTGCTTCCAGCTCCCCAGCAGAAAAAAAGACTGCAGTGCCATCACAGTGAGACACCCCCCCCATTTTGTACCATAGTCTCCTCTCTTCCTCTTTCTGCCACCCCCCACACCAAACAGAGATGATATCACAACAGCAAATGTTCAATCAAGCAGTCCTAGCTCTGTGCACACAATAGCTGACATCATCATGCACCTCACCACACTGTCACCACAACCCACAGGGCAATAAACAGAGTCTGGCAGAGAAAGACTCTCAGTCCCCACCCTATAGTCAAGTCAGCTGGAGACCTGCACTTTTGAACGTTTTTGTACAGTCTCAAGTGAGCCAGGAGCACATCTAAGATTTATTTGGGGTGGGGGTTAGACAAACCTAAGGGGCTTGGGAAATAGCAAACTATGAGATTCTTATTTGTAAAAGCATTGATTTTAATATGCTCTGCCCCAACAATAACAGATTTTTCTTAAACACTGTCCTTTCATCAGCCCAGGGGAAACCGTACACAGGCATAACACTATACTATTTCTATACAGGATGATCTATGCACCCCAGGAACGCCTGTTTCAAGGTTTCAAATTATGTATTTTATCAAGGTTTATTTTTGTAACATACATTTTATTTATTTATTAAAATCATCAGTTTTACAACCTTTGAGTCAGAGACTCGCTTACAAAGGCACCTGGCCTTGGGGTGGGGGTGGGGGACAACAATTAAGTGAAGTTTAGACAGAGATTACATACAGGTGAGATACATACACACAGGTGAGTTACACGCACCGTTAAATAAACACAGTTGTTACAGTTATTCATGAGTCATACTCAGACCTAGAAACCAGTACATAGTTGTCCGTGGAACCCAGTGAAGACTTAGGGGGCTAGTCTAGACAGAGTTATGTTCCACTACAGGCAGTTACAACACCGGCTGTCAATAATATGTTTACGGAGGGCTATTTTAAACAGGCCAATCCTGGGAATTTTTGTGATTCCCTCTGGAAGGGAGTTATACCAGGCCGGGGCCTTATGATGAAAGGATCTTTGGCAGAGAGAGGTCCTAGCTCTGGGTACTAGGAAGGTGGCTTTGGTGGAGTTACGGGTTAGCACAGGCCGGACGGCCGGTTGCAGGGATATGGAGACCCCTGGGGGGCACAACCCAGACAGGGACTTTTTAGCCAGCAGGCAGGTGTGGTATTTCAGCCGTCCCTCAAGTGTGAGTAAGTTTGTGGCAGAGTACAGCAGGCATGTGTGAGTTTTGCTATGGGTGCCGGTCAGGAGCCTACAGGCTTTGTTAATAGAGGTCTGGACTTTAGAGAGGGCGGTGGGGTCTGCAGCTGCGTAGATTGGAAGTCCGTAGTCGGCCAGAGACAACACAGATGAGGTGATGGCCAGTTTTAAGGCAGATTCTGGGAGGCAGTCTTTATGGCGGTAGAGGAGCCCAATCCTGGAGTTCATGGCTGACGACAGGGCTTTTAGATGGGCATGAAAGGTAAAGCCTGTGTCAAAAGTGATGCCCAGGAACTTATATGTTGTTACCTGTTCAAGTGGGTGGCGTGTGCTAGGGGTGATGACCAGGGGAGTATCCTTGGCGCTGTTTTGCAGATGTGCCAAAAGCATTGACTTTGTTTTTTTCAGGTTCAGGACTAGCCGATGGTTACTGAACCATTTTTCTGCTTGGAGGAAGGTACTTTGCAGCGCGCTTTGGAGTAGGAGTGGGTCAGAGTGTGATGCTATGATAACTGCATCATCTGCATAAAGAAGTATTTTGTTGGAGCAGGAGCTTGGGAGGGTGTTTAGGAAGAGACTGAAAAGGGTGGGCCAAGGATGGAGCCTTGCGGGACCCCTCAGCGTACTGGTAGGTTGGTGGACAAGGTCCTATTTAGCTTAACTCTTTGGGATCTGTTCTGTAGGTAGCTTGAGAACCAGATGAGAATCCCAGTTGGCAAAGGGAGTTTAACAGCAAGGGGTGACACACAGTGTCAAAGGCCTTGGATAGGTTGATGAATACTGCCCCTGCAAGTTGCCCATCATCAAGCGCAGAGTGTATATGGTGGGAGAATTCCAGAAGGGCAGTGGATGTGCTGTGGCCCAGACGAAACCCATGTTGCTCAGGACATAGGATGTCGATTAGATAGGTATTCTATGAGCTGTATGGATACTATTTTTCCAAGGCTTTGGGGGGGGGGGCGGAGGATGGAGATGGGCCTGTAGTTATTTGGTAGTGTTCGGTCCCCAGACTTATGGATGGGGGTGACTTCAGCCTGTTTCCATGCTTCCGGGATTTGGCCAAGGCATAGGGATCTGTTAATGACAATTGTGAGGGGGATTAGCATGACATCCAGCGTGAGGCAGAGTACCCTGGAGTGAAGAGGGTCATTACTTAGGTTGTGCGAGGCGAGTGCTTTTAGTAGGAAAGGTTTGGCATCATGGGGTGAGATCATCCGGAAGTGGAATAGAGGCTGGGAGGTGGGAGGGCATGGGGACAGGGTCAAAGAATTGGGCAGGGAGAACTGCACTTAAATCCGAGAAAGTTTTGTTAAGGCAGTCTGCAATACATGTTTGGTCTGTCGAGACTGCCCCACTTATAACAATCTGAGATGGGGGGGGGTGGGTTTTGCCGTTCAGTTCTTTTATATTGTCCCAGAAGGCTAGGGCAGAGCCCCAGGAGGATGTCAAAGCAGCCTGATAGTGTCTAGCTTTTGCTTGTTTGATGGCCCAGGTGCATTGGTTGTGGGCTGCCCTATAGGCTTGCCTGTCTGCCACTCTACCAGAGTCATTTGCAATGTGCCAAAGATTGTCCCTCTGTTTTAGTTGCTGGATCAGTGCAGGGGATATCCATGCAGCAGCCAGTTTTTTTGGTCTAGATGTGGTGATGGGAGCACATAGGTCACAGGCATTGTTGAAGGCCCTAGTGAGATAGGTTAGGGCAGTATTTATGTCAGATGCAAGGGTGATTGGGGTCCAGTCGACTTGTGCGAGGTGACGCTTGAGGTTGTCAAGGTCCCTGGGGAGAAATCTACGTCGAGGAGTGCTGCAGTACTCAGGGCTGAGTGTGGGGGAGGACCAGAAGCAGAGGACAGGGAGTGATCACTAAGTGAGTCCGCTAGACTTTACAGAACAACTTGTGTGGCGATTAGAAAGAACTATGTCTAGGAGGAAGCTAGTTCCTTCGCTTGATTAAGTCTGGTGGGCTGGAGTGACCAGTTGAGACAGGTCAAGGGCTGCAAGCTCGCCCTTATATTATCAGATGAGGGGCTGAGCCAGTTGGTGTTTAGGTCTCCCAGGATTAGTTGTTCAGCCTTTTGAGGTAAGGTGGATAGATAGTCTATGAGGGAGTTGATTGCCAACTTTTCTCAGTGACGCTGGGTATGTAGGCTGTGGTTAGGTATAGGGGGCCACGACTGGGGTGTGGGGTAATTTTTTAGAGTAATGGCTTGTGCCCCATGGTTGAGCTCAGGGATTGGGAGTGCATGGCCTAGAACGGAGTTACGCAAGAAGATTGCGCACCCCCCTCCACGCTTGCCCATCCTATCAGCCCTGAACAGGGAGAAATCTGGGAGGGAGACAGCTGAGTCGGGTGTAAGTTGGGAGAGCCAGGTTTCCACTAGCACAAAAATGTCTGGGGAATGTTGTGCAACCCAGCATTGAGCTGTTTTCTTTTGGGAGACTACATATGTTCATAAATGCAATTGGAGACCTTTGCAGGGTGGGCTAAGGCGGGCAGAGTTGCCCGCCCAGGGTTTGGGTGCACATTTCCGAGAGCAGGAGAAGTAAGGCAATTAGACACCCCATAGGCAGCCATTGCTGTAGGTGGGTGCTTTTGCAGTTGCCGTGACCTTATAAGGGTGGTGCAACGGGATGGGGAGTGAGATTAGTACTGGTGAAGCTAGAGAGGAGAGTGACCATCGGTGATAGAGTTCATGGTACAGCTGGTTGTGTATTGCGGGTGGGTGGGGCAGTGTGGTAGTCCAGTGTTCGATAGATTAGGGGAGATGGACTGATAGGTGGACAGGCTGTGAGTTGTGTGGAAAAACGGGTACTGTGTGTGGAGGGGCTGAGGGTCAGGCAGGGGCACGTCCGTGGAAGATATAAAGGGATCCAAGGTGGACGGTGGGTGCTGTGGAAAGAGGAGTGCCAGCATAGCAAGGATCATGGTTATGTGTGATTTTACAGCAGAGAGCATTGGTTTAGAGTGCAGGCTCCCTCTAGTGCTAGAGAGATATAACCTGCAAATGGAAAAGTTGGCTGATTGGTTCTGGCACCCCATGTGATTATAGCTATATAAAGGAGTGCCGACCAAGGGTGGTGGTGGGCCGAACACATAGCGTTCGGCGGGGCTAAACCTAGGCTAGCTCCACAAGGACCAACGGTCGCGACTGCAGCAGGGAGTTTTTTTGTTTTTACCTAGGCAGCAGCTCGGGCTTGTCTGTGGCAGGGAGGGCTTCAGGCAGCCCCGCAAACCTCCGGCCCTCGGGAGGGAGTACGATCTAGGCAGCAGCCTGGGCTTGTTCTGGCAGGGAGGCTTGAGCAGCAGTCTCTTTGGCGACCGCCCTCGGGAGGGGGGCACGATCTAGGCAGCAGCTCTGGGCTTGTCTGTGGCAGGAGGGCTTCAGCAGTAGCCCTCGGGACCTCTGGCTCCTCGGCACGATCCAAAGCTTTGTTTTTGGCTGAAAGGACATGCTGAGGGATAAGGGTGGAACTGTATGGATGGTGATGGCTGGCATGGTCCATTTAGAAGAGCTATGGACCCCCTACACTTGCCAGTAATGGCAGCTATGGATGGTCACTTCAGAGTCTGGCCTGCAGTGGTGTCCAGGGAAAGAACAGAGTTAAGAGATTTGGAGGGGAGAGGGAAGTTGTGGTGAGGCTGGAATAAAACCCACCACCTGCAGGGCCGATCCTGTATACCTCTTTGCATTTTGTCACTGAAATGTTGGATACAAACACTCAAAATGTAGAGAAATGAGGGGCACTGGTCTTAAGAATATTGGACAAACTGTTAGACATAGAGTGACATTCAGAAAACTGGAACCTAGTGACTTAACAGCTCTCTACCCTTGATCACACCCTGAACACTAGTTGAAAGTCTTAACAGTGGAGTGATAATGACTCTCATTGAGTCTTTTGTGGGATCCTTCTCTTGAACTGCCAGATAATTGCAGTTCTTAATGAGCTGTTAATCACACCTGGCCATCTGGAACACAGAGAGATTAGCATGAAGACTAGAGAATGCTAAAGTAGAGACATTTTTAACTTTACTAACAGCCATGAAAATCTGCACTAGTCAAGGCGGGCTAGTAGAGAATTAGCTGCACTAGCCCTGGTCAATTTGCACTAGTGTTTGGGCTAGTAAAACAATGTTAAGATCGACCCCTGATCTTTTGCATCAGGCCACACCTATGGAACTATAGCCATCAGATGCAAGGATCACACAGAAACATTTTTGCTAGCAGTCTACTAGGGCCGCTCATGACGACAGACGTCGGCATCCTTTAGGACATATAAATATAGGACCCGCACCCTCCCCAGTTCCCCACCAGAGATCCTACTCAAAGGACCTCCCCCTTGGGGGAAGGGAGGGAGCTGTAGGTTCCTGCTACCAAAAAAAGGGTAGTGAGCAGAAGGTGAACCAGCCTGGAAAAAGATACAGGAGCGAAGACCGCCGAGACATAGGGTGGGATGGCATGGCCCAATTCAAGAGATTCTCTCAAAGATCTACTGTTATGGTAAGTTCTTATATAACTGTACTATCTTCCTCGAGGATGTCACTTGCATCAGGCCACACTTATGGAATGAATCCCAAGCAGTACTGACAGAGTGGCAGTCTGGGTGGCTGGAGGTTATATGCCTAAGAAAGGAGGCCCTGAAGCATAACCAGGCTGAAACCTGCCCTTCTTCTAGAGGCAATGTCCAGACTGTTATGCACAATGAAAGTGTGGCAGCACCCCAGTTTAGCAGCACAAATTTCTGCACCTGAAACAGGCAACGGAAGTGGCCATGCCTCTGGCAGAGCAGCCACACAACACTCCAGGAAGTCCCTTACCATACTTCCTGTAACAAAACGTAATAGTGTTGGCCACCCATTTGGACAGACACTGTTTAGAAATGGGTATGCCCTCTTTCCCAGGGGTGAAAGAAACCAAAAGCTCACAAGTCAAGGTTGGCTCAAAAGGAACCAAAGTGAGTTTCTCCAACACAAAATTCAGGTCCCAGGCCAGGACGGCAAACGGGAGGCTTTAGATGCAAGTATACCTCTCAAAAACGTATGGGCCACCTCCAGCTGAGCCACCATATGGCCATCAATAGGTACAAGGAAGGTTGAAATGGCTGCCAAGTGCACTTTAATGGAAGAGTTTTGGAGTCCTGCATCTGGCAAGGACAATAAATACTCAAGAATCTGGTTCACTGGACAAATTAAGGGATCCAGTTGACGTAAAGCTGCCCACAAAGCAAACCACTTCCACTTCACAGAGTTAAGTAACCCTGGCGGAAGGTTTACTAGTGGCCACCAGGACGTCAGCCACCTTGGTAGACAATGGCTATGTCTTCAGGAGCCAGGCATGGAGATGGAGTGACTTGAGGTCCAGATGGACCACGAATCCCTGCTCCTGGGAGAGCAAGCCTTTGCACAGAGGCAGGGGCACAGGGGGCTCCCACTGCCAGCTACTGCAGCAGAGGAAACCAGATCTGATGAGGCCAGAAGGGGGCCACCAGAATTAGAGTGATGCCCTCCACCTGGAGCTTGATTAGGACCCTCAATCACAGGAAAGGCATAAAGGAACCTCCCTTTCCGAAAGAGGAACAACTCATCTCACCAGAATACTCCAGGCCCTGGAGCAAGCGAGCAGAAAAATGGCAGTTTTGCATTGAATGGGGATGCAAAAAAGTCTGGACATTCTGGTGGAACTCACTGCCAAGGCCAACCTCATGAGGCTAGCTAGGATTTGGGCAGCAGGAGGCATCGTCGCTGAAGCAGACGACAACACTGCAATGGTCGGCGTCCTACAGAGCGGTGAACAAGCGGCGACTGGGGGATTTATCCTTGCTCTTCCCCTCTCCCAGTGTTTGTGCTTCCCCGAAGATATCTCACGGGCCTTGGAGTGGGAGCCTGAGGACGGGGCAGGTGACGCAGAGGAGCTTCTTTCCCTGAAGCTCCCTTTCCATCCTGGCTACTTGCTGCTCTAGGAGGAAGGACTCGAGGGCTTTCCGTTGGGTTCACTTGGTGGCTTGAATGAAGCCCAGGCAGCTCTTGCAGACCTTATCATCATGAGCCTCTCCAAGACAGCGAACGCAGGTGTCGTGCTTGTCGTTGCTGAGAATCTCCTTACAGCACTTGCAGTATCTAAAGAGTTCATCAGCGGTGGTTGTTAGACATACACAATGACTAGAATCACTTTAAAATAAAGTGAGTAGTACTGGGGTGAAAAAAAGAAAAGAAAAGTAAGTAGAAATCAAAGATTTTGGCAGTCGACTGCAGTGACTGCATCTCAGTGGAGTCCAGCAAGTATGGTCAATGGCAGGAAAAGAACTGAGGAGGGCACAGGGCCACCCACGCTTACATGTCCTTTGGGACATAGACATCTGACATCATCATGGGCGGCCCCTAGTAGATAGCTAGCAGAAACATTTCAGTGTGATCCTGGAGCCCAATGACTACAGTTCTATAGGTGTGACCTGATGCAAGAGATATCCTTGAATAAGGTACATCTTTCCTGGTCGCCATATGTTCAGCACACAAGACAGGGGAACTGGGAGCCCTATCAGGCAGAGAAATAAGAATTACATACTCACTGTAACTGTTGATCTTCTTGGACCATCTTCACCATTGATTCACACTGATGGGTTCTTAGGCAGAGATGCTAGGACCCTGTGGGAGCCAAAAATCTTCAGGAGGGCCAGTGCCGAGGTAGGTTGTGTGCATGCACAGCAACAGGAGAGAGAGTCTTGCGCTGCACAGCCTATCTCTGCAACAGACCCCAACCACCTCAGTACCTTTTCTACCGAGGAGGTGCAGCGCAACTTAAGTGTAGCACCTAACCTAACAAGAGCATAACATAGCCCTTGGGACCAGTGTAAGAAGAGTCAACAAGAACAGTGTCTTCAAAACCCAAACCTAAACAAGGAAGGTGAAGACCAATAAACAGAGACGAGTGAGCTCGGGGGACAGTGGATGGGTGTGTGAATCAATGGTGAAGATGGTCCAAGAAAATGAACAGTTACAGTAAGCACATAATTTTTGTACCTTACTGGACCGTATCTTCACCACTGATTCACACTGATGGGTTAGCGTACCACACTCAGATAAACATCCCCTGAGGTAGGGTGGTAGGAGATGGAGCTCACTCAGGACAACAGTCCATTAAGGATTATCCAGCCTGGCATGGACATCCAAGGCATAGTGCTTGACAATAGTGTGCACTGTGCTCCAAGCAGCAGCTCTGCAAATGTCAGGTCAAGAGACTGGGCCACTTGCTTCATAAAAGCAAAGTATGAAGAAAAATCTTTATTTCCCTGATTAGGGGAATCAGGCCTGTGGGGCTCAGGAGAGATGTCTGGCTCTATAGGCTCATCATAATCATAGTCTCCATAATCCATAGACCAGGATCCTCAAACTGTTCCCCACCTTTGTCTGTTAAACCAGGGACCTGTGAACCGGGAGTTCGTGGAACCAGCTGTTTTTCAACCGGAACCGGAGACTACAAGGACTGAATAATCCTGATCATGTTCTCGATCTCTTCAGCAGAAGGAACTGCTGTTGGTACCGGCTGCGGTTCCTGGTGCTTTTCTTTTAGTTTTTTTCTTAACCACGACAGCCGGTTCAGCAGCATTATCTGCAGTTCTTTTCTTAGTGGAACTATCTCCCCTGTCACAGGGCAGTCCCACCGGTTCAGAGGACTGTTCCTTGGCCGGGTTAGCAGCCTTATCAGTCATTTTTTTCCCTTAGCCTCTTCAACCACCTTCAAGGGTGGACTGAGAGAAATTAGCACAGATTTCACAGTCTGTCTGAAGGTGGTCAAACCCCAGACAGGACAATCAAATGAGGATCAGCCTTTGCAAACAGTTCCCCGCACTCTGTGCAGTGCTGGAAACCTGTGGGTCCTGTTCCCTTTTTTGGTTTCCGTGACATAAGCGAAAACAAGATGAAAAACCAAATAGAATTGTTTTTTTTGGGGGGGGTTGGTTGTTACACCGTAAAAAAACGAAACCTGGTTTAGAGATATAGGCCCAGCAGTTACCCCGGTTGAAAAAAGGGACCCACTAACCAGGAATTACTCGAGTATAAGTTTTAGAAGTAGCTAACCAACTATACCGAGTCGGGACAATTTCAAACTAACTAAAATATGTATAAAAACAAAATAAGGGAACTGTTTCCCCTCGGTTAAGGAACTGGGGAGAAACAATGACTACTTACCTTTTACAAAACAAAATCTAAACAATTGCTACCTGAAAAATAAGGGCAGTGATAAGAATACCAAATAAAATAAATTTACTGAGGTATAAACTGAGAAAATAAAAGTTTCTTCAAGAGATGAAGGCAAGCTCTCCGGAGACGTCTTACTGAGGCAAGCGGAGTAAAGAATCTGACAGTTAGGAGTTGTTTATTAGGGACAGTGGTTTGAAAACTGAGCTCAAGCCTAGCATTCCATCATTTGCATAGGTTTTATTAACCATTTCGGCTCTGGGGCAGTCCTATGGTGAGACCATACTGCATAAGCCAGAATACAGTAAGATTTCCCGGGGTTTGAAGTAGCAACTGCTTTGGTGGAGTGGGCATGAACCTGGCCTGCGCCATGGAATAGCACTAGTGAAGGCAAGCAACTATCCATGCAGCAATGCATTTGATCATAACCAGCTGACCCAGCCGGTTCAGGATGAAGGAGACAAAGAGCTGCTTAGACTGGGACTGACGGATGTCACCGGTTCTAGCAATGTAGAACCTGAGGACTCGTTTAACATCCGGAGACTGGAAAGCATGCTCTCCCTCATTCTGGAAGTTGGAGAAGTATGTGGGCAGCACCAGAGGCTGGTTCAGATGGAACTCCGAGACAACCTTATGCAAAAACTTGGACTGCATGCACAAAAACCACCTTGTCTTTATGACAGTATACAGAGGATCTGTGACCAGAGCATGCATCACAGGGACCCTTCGTGAAGAGTTGATGGCCACTAAAAATGCAGTTTTGCAAGACAGGAATCTGATATCACAGGTAGTCAGAGGTTCAAAAGGCTAACGAGTGAGCATGTCCAACATAAGGTTGATGTCCCAGGCAGCAACAAATTTTCTCACTGGGGGCCCGGTGTACAAAATACTTTTCAAAAAATCTCTTGAAGAGAGACATTTGAGCCAGAGTAAGGTTCTGGATCGGCTCGTGGTATGCTGAGACAGCACAAAGATGGACGTTAACCAAGGAGTACTGCAATTCAGCATCTGAAAGCTCCAGTAAGTACTCCAAAATGTCGTCCGGTGGACAATGAAACGGATCTGAACAGTATTTGGAGCACCATTCTGAAAAACATCTCCATTTAGCTGTGTAAGTCTTTCTGGTAGAAGGCTTACAAGCAGCAAGAAGAATCTCGGAGATCCTCAAGAGACCTTGAACCTGCTCACTTCTATCTCTTCAGGAGCCAGGCGTGGAGGTGAAGGGAGTGTAGGCTGAGGTAAATTAGTGACCCCTGTGTCAGGAGGTCCATCTGCAGGGGGAAGAGACCTCAGAGGGGCAATTGACAAGTTGAGTAGAAAAAAAAACAAACATATTTGGTATGCCACCCAGCTAGGCATAATGGCCTAGACAGGTCCATAAGGAAAAACCCTATGCCACATGAAATATAACAATGACTCACAGCTCTTCTACTCTTGCTTTTATAGGACCAGAAACACAGGTGATGGACTGGCTCCTCGCCTCTAATGATGCTGTGGAAGCCCGGAGGTGTGGACCAGGATCCTCCACCACTTGCTTGCTCTCTCTCTACGTAACCTCTTTGGGGGGCGGGTACGGTATGGTTTTTCCTCTCTGTTTCCAGGTCAGCCTGCAACTCCAGGTAACCTCCTCTTTCCCTTTTTCTTCTATATCGTCCGACTAACCTCCAATGTATAACCAGGTAAGCAGACACACAGACAAGTGTGAAACAATTAAAAGTTGTTTATTATTGATGAGTCCCACAGGATAGGGTCTTGTGGAATAAGACACACAAGAAAAAGTATTAATTGATTCATTAGGTAGCTTGGTTTAAACAATCAATTATCTAGATATGGAATGAACAAAATATATAAGGTTATTATACTGATTGATACAGTTGTCAATTATTAAAGTGACAATCAATTAATAGATATGCCGCCTGATGACTGCATAAAACCACTCAATGCAAAGACTTGTGTATAGCACAGAACATGGGCCAAATGTTGCGGCCAAGTAATGTATGCAACAGTTTACTCATGATGTCTTGAATAAACCAGAGTTAAAAAAAAAAAAAAGAAACCATATCTGTAGAGGCCAGTATAGAGCACTGAGAATCATCTTGCCTCTGCATGCCTCCAGCTTGAGCAGCACCCTCCGAATTAGAGGAAAAGATGAAAATGCATACAAAAAGCGATTTATCTACCACAGCCTGAATGTATCCTGACAAAAATGCCATGTTAAGGACTTTGGGAGCAGAATTGAGGTAGTTTAGCACTGAGTGGGGATGCAAGAAGGTCCACCTCTGGGGTTCTGCCCTCACTGAAGAGAGACTGTATGATTTCTAGAGCTGACCACCACTCACGAGGACTTGCTTCTGTCCAACTCAGCAGCTCTGCTAGAGTGTTCTGATCCCCTGGCAAATAGATCACCTGCATCAGAGTGTTGTGCTCCAGATGCTATTCCCACACCCTCATAGCTCTTCCCTGCAGAGGGAAGAAGAGTGTGCTCTGCCATACTTGGGTGATGTAGTACATGACTGTCTTGTTGTCTGTCTGCAAAAGGATTATCTGTTTGCAGACACTCTACCAGAGCCTGGAGGGCATACAGTACTGCTCTCATCTCCAAGATATTGATGTAGAGATGAGATTCCACTGGGCTCCAGACTCCCAGAGCGTGGTGGCCCTGACAATGCACTCCCCAGTCCAAAAGAGATACATCTATGTAAGGGTTATCTAAGGCTCTGGGGGTGAAAAGGAGAGACCTTGGAGGGGAGTGTCCTCCAGAGTCCACCACATAAGTGACCAGAACAGAGGCTTTGTCACTTTGATAGGGTAAGACTGAGGATGTGTTATTGGAGACCACTGCATGCTGAGTATCCACTGAGTTGTCCTCATGTGCAGTCATGCTAGAGGCACTGTGAAAACTGAAGAAGCCATGAGGCCTAGCATCCACTGCATGAAGTGAGCTCACACGGACTTGCTCTCCCTGATAAAGCGTGCAGTCTGGAGGACAGCTATTCCCCTGTCCTCTCTCTGGAAGGAAAGCCCTCACTTTGGTGGTGTCCAATAGGGCTCAGATGAAGAGGTGTTGCTGAGAGGGCTGCAGCTGCAACTTCTCCATATTCAGCAGAACTTCCATGGAGGTCAGGAACTGAGATGCTGTAGAAACAGCTTTTTCCACACATTGTTTGGACAGGCTGGCTAAGACCCAGTAATTCAGATCAGGAAAGACCTATGGCCTGAGCTTTCGAAGGTGCGCAGCAAGAACGGCGAAGCACTCTGTAAAGACTCCAGGTACCAAGGATAGCCCAAACAGCAAGACTATGAATTGGTAATGCTAACCCAGGGCCACGAAGAGAAGAAACTTGTGGTGACTGGGCTGCACTGGAATGTGCTGGTAGGTGTCCTGCATGTCCAGAGAGGTCAACCAGTCATGAAACTTGAAAAGTAGAAGCAGGGTCCCTAAAGAGACGATTTTGACATTTTCTTGGAGGAGAAACTTGTTATATCTTTCTTAGGTCTAGGATGGGGCACATGCACCCTGACCTTTTTAGAACCAGAAAGTAGTGGGAGGAGAAGCCTGTCTTGTGTTCTGACTCAGGCACTACTTCCACTGGCCTGTTGCTCAAAAGGCCCAATATCTCCGAAGAGAAGAAGTCCTAACCTGGCAGTGGACAAGGGTTGCTGTTTTTCTTGGGGGTTCCAAGAATTCAGCAAGTAACCCTCCCAAATGATCCGTAGAACCCACTTGCTGGAAGTGACAGATTTCCACTTGCTGTAAAACTGACTCAGACACCCCCCTCACTGCAGAGGAGAGGTCAGTCTCTGGCAACTGAGGCACAGCCAGGGACGGAACTTCAGAGAGTGGCACTCTTCGCCTTTCGAGCCTGTGCCTTCTGGTGCATTTTCTTCTGCAGTTGAGAAGGTTGGGACTTGACTTGGTGTCCTCTACCACTGCCACGAAAGGACTGCTTTTTATGGTAAAATAATCTTGCTCCTCCCTCTCAGATGATGAGCTGGGGCAGGTCTAGCAGACTTGATAGCCGTACAAGTCTTTTGAGAGGCCTCAAGGGACTGCTGAACTTGCTGACTGAACAAGTAAGAGCAATCAAAAGAAACATTCATGACCTGCTGCTGGGCACAATTGGAAAAACCAGACATCCAAAGCCAAAAATGTCCCCTAATGCAAATACTGGAGGCAGTAGCACAGGAAGCAGTATCCTATGCATCCATGGCTGCCTTCAACTGGTGACTGTTAGACTCTATACCATGCGTATTAGTCTGTAGGATCTTTTGCTTAGTGTCTGACTCCAGCGAAGTCTCAGAAAAACATGAGGGAAGTCTAGAGGGCATACTACTATTGAGAAATGCCCTTGATAACTAGCTATACACGCATACCCAGGGTAGCTGCAGCAAAGGCTCTTTTCCTCATCGTATCAATCATGCAAGATTCCTTACTGATGGGGGTGAGCTGTAACTTCCTGAGGAAGGATGGCCTTATCATTCTTAGCCAAAATGACAATTTTGTCAGCAACAGGCTGAGAAGCTAGAACAGGCCTATCCTTGGGGGCAATATATATACAGTCTAGCTGCTTAGAGACAAAAGGAATATAAGCAGGCCTGGGGCCACACCATCTCTGAGAGCATTTTAAAAGCCAGAGGGATAGGAGGTGTGAGGTTAACTGGAATGTTAGGCAAATGAAGACACTCAAGATGTTACCGCTCACCTGGATCTGAGGTGGAGGTCTCGAGAGCTAGAGTTGCATGTATGTTGCGAAGCAAAGCCTGAAAAGAAAGGTCCTTATGTGGAACAGGAGGAGTGCCAGGAGCAGAAGAATCCAGGGTGTAGAAGGAGTCATCATAAATGCCCTCCAAGATAATTAAGTTGGGGTCAGACTCATCCTCTTCCAACTTCTCTAAGGGAAGAGGGTCAGGAAGAGGAGTAGATCTACATACTACCAGTCTCTGATAAATGGGAGAAAGTGGCACCTGTATGGGAGCCAGTGCCAGGCCCGGCACCGGACCCGCCACCCCCAAAGGAACTGGTTCCAAATCTAAAGAGGAAGGATACAGCCCAGAGGAGATTCCTGGTTCTGAGAAAGGCATAAGAAGGCCTGAACCTGATGCCGCCTCTGGCCAAGGTTTAGCTGGTACCAAAGTGACCAGTGAAGGTACCTGGGCTGAGGGGGAATGGCCGGTGGAATCAGTGTCAGTGGCACAGTCATCGCCAAGGGATCAGGATACCTTGGCAGAACCAAATGCTCTACCTGGCCTGAAAATCCCGACCATGACCCCAAGGTCCAAAGTCCCGAAGGGCCTGGAACTGGGCCCACAGGAAGGGGAAAACAGGCCAGATGCTGTACTAACTGCTCCGCAAGAGCTGCCCACTAGAGTCTCTATAAGAGGACAGAGAGGGGCTCTGGGCCACAGATTTCAAGCAATCACAAGGTGAGGTTGGGGATGCCGGCACCGGTGAAGGCCTCCTGCTCTTGGCCCTCAAAGACTTCACAGCAGATGTACCAGAGGGCAACCTCAAGTGGTACTGTTTGTTCCCTTTCAGACAGAAAGAGGAAGAACTAGAAGTCGAACAGTGCCAGGTCCTCAAATGGGATTGGGAATGGGCCTGTTTTTTTTGCGTTTGCCAGAGGACTGCCCTCCCTCCCAAACACAGGACCGCCAATCATCAGACCCCTCACTCGGAGAGGGAGGTGGACCGGACACAGCCCTGCTGCCAGAGCAGCATGCCTGAAGAGGCTCACTACCATCACCATCCATGGTCATAGGCCGTTTTTTCAGTAGGGCAGAGAAATTTATTTAAATGGATACAAAAATTAACACTAAAAATAGAAACAGCAGAATGAAACCAAAAGCTGTTGTCGTATAGACGTGAAGATCAGACTCACAGTAGGCAAGCAACGTCATTGAAGCATACTCCACGATGGGGAAAAAAAGGAACTAAGGTGGTTGGGGCCATTGTCGAGATAGGCCATGCAAAGTGAGATTAGCTCGCACAGCCTACCTCAGCGCCGGCCCTCCTGAAGATTTTTTGGCTTACACAGGGTTCTAGCACCTCTTGACTAAGAAACCATCTGTGTGAATCAATAGTGAAGATAAGGTCCAGGAAGATCTAATCATACAATTCCACAAAGACAGAGCGACACTGAGAACGATGCCAGCATTCATCCACAAAGTGACATTTCACTTCCTCATAAATTAAACACTGGTATTACCCACATTTTACACAGATCAGACAAGCAAGAGAGAGAGGAGTTTGCATACAGTGGATGTAAACCATACTCTAACAATTTAGATAGAGCAAAACAACTGCTTATAAAAGGCAAACTGTTTATCAGAAATTAAGGACACAAAAAGGGCATGCCAGCATCCAAGACTACCATAGCCACCTGGCTAAACAGGACAATTTTGGAGATGTACAAGACTCAAAACCAATCACCAGAAGTGTCAAGGCCCATTCAATAAGAGCACTAGCAACTTTAGGGGCAGAAAGGAACCATGCAGCAGCTGCTAAAATTTGTGCAGTGGCGAGCTGGGCCACAATACACTTTCACAAGACATTATACACTTGACATCTGTGGTCCAGAATGAACCTCATTTGGCAACAAAGTGCTAATTGCAGCAGCAGCTGCTCCTGATTCCGAACACCATTGCTCTCCTCCTCCTCCCATTTGATGAAGTACTGCTGCTTACATAACCCAGAGGAGGGAGCAGGTGTGTAATGGTAGTTTACTCACCTGGCAAAGGTGATTATTTTCCATGGCACTCCAGCACGCACCTCTACAGATGAGCAATCTGGTTGGAAACCAATATCTTTGGGTTACTTGTAAATAATCACAGATATATACTTCTTCCTAGTAAGCAGAGCAGTATGGTATTGCTACCATAATGTGTGTAATAGTACAAACATTTTTTTTGCATCTCACGCAAAACTAGTATGATCAGAGTCTGCTGGTTATTAGGAACGTCTACGATTTGTACAGCTTGGGAAAAGTCGAACTGATAAGACTTGGAGCTACAGGGGCTTAGGCAGGAGAACTGAAATTTGACCTTAGGTCACATGTGCACCTAGCAGCCTGTCAGGTGAACATAACTCAGATGATAAGGAATTGGAGTGCCATGGATATACTGTAACACATAACTTTTACTAAATGAGTAAACTACCATTATCCTGATAGGCATCTCAGTCTCTAACCTCTAACTGCTTTGTAGTTTTTGTCAGAATGATGAATTTCCTGGTTAAACAATCCCCCCTTGGAATCACATTTTCATGTGCTAGTTGTCCAATTTTTTTTTCTGCTTCTGTCACTCGTATTTTCCTCTGTCAACTTCCGTATCTCCCTCACTTTCGATTTTACTTTATCCAGGTCTACTACCAGAATTTTAATCTTGGAAAACTTTATTTCTTTAATTTCTTTCAATACCTTTTTTGTCGGAGTAGTCACTGTATTCAGAGTTCAGTCTAGACTCAGATATGGATATTGAAGCCAAGTCAAACAAAGGAGCACTTGTATAAGCACTAAGAATTTTTGCAGGTACCAAAATCATACTGCCTTGTTCAGATATTGGTTGATTTGTAAACTGTACCCTTGATATTTTTTGTTGCCATCACCTGCTTCCCCTCCCATAACATGGAACACACTTTGGCCTAACAGATTCACTTCTGTAGAGACTATAGATTTACTAATTATTCCCTCGTCATGCATAATCATGGTATTACTACTTCAGGCCAAGACAGTACTTTGTTTAGACTAATCAAGTTTCCTAGCCTCAAACTTTTTTAAGACTTTAGTCTCTAGTCCATGAATCTGCAAAAAAACTGGACGTCTATTCTTTAGCCTCTATATTCCTTCATTCTAAACGTTCCTGAACCCTTGGATCAGACATAAAGGTATTTTTAATATGTTTCACGTAAACATGAATTTCAGTAATGGGGGAGGGGGTGCCACACCAACTTTCACCATTAAGTCTGTATTCTTTAAACCCCTTGCCATTTTTCGTTACATCCATTTCACAGATTGAATTACATGTGTTCCTTGAGCTAGATGGACCATTTCCACTGTTTTAGACATTTGGGCTACCTGGACTTCATTGACTATGGGAAGTGGGCTTAATACAGGTGACAGATCAAGCCAGGGTTTGTAATATTCAAATATATAGGATATACTAAAGGCAACATATGCACTACTGATGAACCTTCCTCCGCCCTGTGTCTGGTATCCAACCTGAAAAATAAGAGAGAAAGAGGGGGGAAAATATATATTTTTGTGACAAATCACATATGTTCATGAAAATCACAGGTCCGTGTGTCACAGCGCAATTAACAGAGTAATGTATTAGTCCCATAAGGTCTTATCAAAACAAACAACTTTGCCAGTGGCCCTTGTAAAAGTTCAGGTTTAATTAATGCATGCTGCAGTGTAGGAGTAGTTGCCAAAATGGCCTAACGGTCTTTGATTTCTTATCAGGCAATCGTGTAATTTCTTTCTTTGCAGCAGTTAACTATGCAGGATGTGGTTCCTGATTCCAAACTGACAGATTCTTCCTGGATGTCACAGCTGGCACTGGTGTGCAAGACTATCTGCACACTGCATCCCACTTCCCAAAATGCCAACAAAACATTCACATGAAAATAAAATATTTTTCCTTTCACATCTATGCACCTCATTCTGGTTCTAGGCATCCTCTTGGAGCCAAGCATCAGAGTGCCTCTCCACTGTCTCCCAATCCTCTGGGACATGCATGGCAAATTGTACCAACTGTTTAAAAACTCTGCATTCAACTTTTCTGTCCACTTGACAGTTTCTAAGTCAAATGGCCCACAGCTCTCTGGCAACCATCACTCCAAGTTCTCTTTCACTTTGTGAAGCCACTGCTCTGGCTGTAGCAGTGAAACAGTAGGATCAGGTCACATAAATACTTGCGCCTCCCCCGCATCCCTTACTGTGTACTGATCGGTGAATCTGTAGCTACAGGTCAGAAATGGGGTCATGGCAGACTGGAAACATCTCCCCACTGGTACGTACCTTGGTTCCTTGCCCAGGTCCTTGGACTCATGTCATGCTCACAACATCCATCCATACATGGCTGTGATGGGTGCGAACTCCCCGTCAAATATATAAGGTGTCTTTTTGCTGTTTTCGTTTTTAACAAGTGATTTTCCACTGCACCCACCAGTCGCCAAATGGCAGTGTAAAGTACAGTTACGTAAGAACTTACCGTAACAGTAGATCTTCGAGAGAGGCTCTTGCAGTAGGTATTCACATATAGGACTGACCCGCCAGGCGTCAGGACCCCACAGAAAAAATTCTACCTAGCAGTCTCTGGCGGGGGACCGCCTCCAAATCAGGTGACCGAAGGCCATAATGACATCAGTATAAAGGGGTTGTCTCACGCCCACCTTCCAGTTCTTTCCTCCAAGGCCAAAGAGGCAAGATGAAAGAGAAGAGGATATTTCCCCCATGGAAATGGAACAGAAAAAGCTTAGGGTGATGGATGGCGGGAAGGCAATACCTACTGCAAGAGCAGCTCTTGAAGATCTACTGTTACATAAGTTCTTACGTAACTGTACCATCTTACTTTGAGAGGGATCCTGCAGTAGGTATTCACATATAGGACTGAGTCCCAGTCTGGAACAAGGAAAAATACTCAGGAGGAGGATTGTCATCCATAGCATGGAACCTCAGGCTGAAACAGGTCTCATGAAAGGAGACCTTGTAGCACAGCCAACCCAAAGTCTGCTCTACAGCGAGAGGCAATTTCCAAACTGCAGTGCTCTGTAACGGTATGGACAGAAGTCTAAGTTGTGGCTGCACTGATGTCTGCCGCTGACACATTTTTGAAACAAGCCGCAGAGGCAGCTACTCCCCTGGTGGTGTGACCTCTGACTTGACCCGGCAGGGTCTTCTTGTACTTTTCCTAACAGAAAGTGACACAATGAGCCAACCATTTTGACAGGCATTGCCTAGAAACAGCATTGCCTTCTCTTTTGTAAGCAAAAGACAAAAAGCTGATCAGTTTTCCTGAGATCCTTAGTCCGAGTGGTATAGTGTCTCAGTATTCTTTGAACATCCAAAGTATGCAAGAGGTACTCCCCTTGATTGCAGTGTTGTGTAAAGAAAGTGGGTAGCTCAATGGATTGATTCAGCATAGATTCAGCCACCACCTTAGGGAGAAACTTAGGGTTGGCTTGTAGAGCCACATGTTCCTGGTGAAAAATCAAGTATGGAGTTTTGCACATCAAGGCCTGAAGCTCGGAAATGCGCTGAGCAGAAGTAATGGCCACTAGGAAGAGTATCTTCCAAGAAAGGAACTTTAAATTGGATGTAGCTGCCGGCTTGAAGGGAGGCAGGGTAAGCTTCTCCAGAACGAAATTCAAGTCCCAAGGAGGGGCAGGAATGTGGATGGGGGGTCTCAAAATGGAGAACACCTCTGAGGAAGGTCTTGGGAGACGTCTAACTGAGCAAAGTCCTGTCCTCGAAGGGAATATGGTAGGCTGAAATAGCGGTCATGTGGACCTTTAAAGAGGAATGGCTGAGACCCAAATCGAAGAGGACGCATGTAGTCCAGGACTTTATTGACTGGGCATGAGAAAGGTTCGAAGTCTTTCAAGCTAGCTCAAAGAGAAAATCGTCTCCACTTCATGGTGTAGGTGGACCTGGTGGAAGGGTTTCTGGCCTCTACCAAGATGTCTGCTATGAGTGGAGAAACTCTGAAGTGGGCTTTTGCAACATCTGCAGGAGCCGCACATGTAAATGAAGGGATTTGAGACCTGGATGAACAAGGGTACCCTGATACTGGGTCAACAACTGTTGCGACAGTAAGAGAAAGTGGAGGTTCTTCTCAAAACTGTTGCAGAAGAGAGAACCAAACTTGCCTGGGCAAGAAGGGAGCGATGAGAATCATTCGAGCTCCCTCTGATTTGAGTCTGTTCAGGACCCTCAGAATCAAGGAAATGGGAGGGAAGGCATAAACAAATCTGTGCCTCCAAGCGAGAAACAGTGTGTCCCGCAAAAAAAAGTCTCGCCCTGGAGCGAGCAAGCAGAAGGCGGGAAGTTTTGCATTTTGGGGAGAAGCGAAGAGGTCTATCTGAATTGTCCCCCATTGTTGAAAGATGTCGTTTACAACTTCTTGATCCAACTCCCATTTGTAGGACCTGGCTGAGGACTGACTGAGTTGGTCCAATAGTGTGTTTTCCACTCCCGGAACATGAACAACAGTCAAGTGAAGGTGATGCTGGGTTGCTCAATGCCAGACTGTCATCGCTTCCCGGCACAGAGGGTAGGAACGCGTTCCTCCCTGCTTGTTGAGATACCAGACTATGCACATGTCTGATTGTATGAGGAGGTGACCAGGGAGAATGACTGAGTGTAGGGCCTGAAGGGCATAAAGGACTGCTCTCAGAGCACATTTATGTGCAGATTTTGTTCGAACGTGGACCAGCTGCCCAGAGTCCTGCGAGGCCCTAGATGGGCACCCCAGCCTTCTCCTGACCCATCTGTCATCAAAGTCTTGGGGGGGGGGGTGGATTCGATGTTGAAGTGAACTCCCAGGCAAAGGTTCTCCTGAATCATCCACCAACGCAAGTCCCTGATCACGGAATCAGAAACTAGTACCTCTTGGTCTTGACTGTCCAAGGTCTGGTCCCATTGCGACCAAAGCGTCCACTGAGAGATCCTCATATAGAGTCGAGCGAGTGGGACTGTTGGAATGGCAGCCACCATTAGCCCGAGGAGGCGGAGGACTGACCTGGCTCTGACCCTCCTGCGACCGGACAGAAGACGGGCCTGAGTCTGAAGGGTGTCTACCCTGTATGGAGGCAAAAAGACTTTGCCGGTGGTCATGTCCAGAATTGCCCCAATGAACTGGAGGCGTTAGCAAGGGACCAAATGAGACTTGGCCTGGTTGATGGTGATACCCATGCTGGTGAAAACCTGCAGGGTAAAGGAAAGGGAGTGCAGGAGTTCCTCCCTGGACAGGGCCACCAGGAGCCAGTCATCCAGGTATGGGAATACCAGAACTTCCTGTGTATGCAGGTGGGCCGCTACCAAGGACAGGCATTTGGTAAACACTCAGGGGGGCCGAGGAAAGCCCAAATGGGAGGGCCTTGAATTGGTAGTGGTCCCCCGAAAGCAAAAACAAAGGAATATGCAGTGGGAAGGGCATATGGGGATATGCAGGTAGGCATCCTGCATATCCAGAGCGCATAGCCACTGTCCCTGCCAAAGAAGAGGTAGAAGGCTCTGAAAGGAGAGCATTCTGAAGCGTTTGTACTCAACGAACATGTTCATGGAGCTGAGGTCCAAGACAGGCCTCAGATCTCCTGTTTTCTTTGGAACTAGGAAGAAATGGTAATAGTAACCTGTTCCCCAGAGGTGAGTGGGAACTGGTTCTATTGCCGCCTTCGAAAGGAGGGAGATGATTTCCTCTAGGACCAGAGGGAGATGTTGAGGGGAGTAAGATGTTGAGGGGAGTAAGACAAATGGAGGGGGAGTGGTCTTCGGGGTGGTTTCTGTAGAAATGCTATTGAGTGTCCTGCTGATATCAACTGGAGCACCCAAGCGTCTGACGTTATCCTCTCCCAGCCCAGCAGATGGGAGGAGAATATCCCCCCTCCCAGTTCCTCTGGGACCTCCAGAGGCAGTGGGAGAGGCAGGAAGTCAGGAGGTGTGGGGCAGCGCAGCAACCAAGGCTCCCACAACTTTTTTGCTGGGGGGGTGGGTCTTGGTTGCTGGAGGGGCCAGACGTTTGTTGGCCTGTCTGCCCTGTGGTTTTTATCGTTGTCGGTTTTGTCTAAGAAAAGGACGCCACTGCCCTTGAGGGGGCCTGTACAGAGTTGACAGACTTTAATGCAGTGCCTTTCTCCTGCAGTTCCATAATGATGTC
This sequence comes from Neoceratodus forsteri, assembly GCA_016271365.2. Classification (NCBI taxonomy): domain Eukaryota; kingdom Metazoa; phylum Chordata; order Ceratodontiformes; family Ceratodontidae; genus Neoceratodus; species Neoceratodus forsteri. The sequence continues at coordinate 1,008,015,609 of CM028129.1, read as the reverse complement.
CTTGACATCACCCCCGAACAGCACCGAACCCCTGAAGGGAACATCCTGGATAGCGGACTGCACTTCTGGGACCAAACCTGACACGCGGAGCCAGGCGTGATGCCGTAGGCCTACAGAGAAAGCCAAGCTCCTTTCAGCTGTGTCCACTGCGTCGTAAGTGGCACGAAGCATGTGCCGACTGGCCGAATGAGCAGAACGGACAAGATCCAACACTTCCTGCTTAGTCTGCAACTCAGGAAGCGAGTCCAATTTAGATTCCACCTGACTAAGGATGGTCTTCTGAAAATCCTCCATATGTGCCACACAGTTCAGGGCCTTAATACAAGGGTAAAAGAGGAACAGATCTTCCTGTATTGGTCCAGAAGCCAGGATTCCTTATCAGGTGGAGACGAGCTGAGGTGCTTGTGATTGCGGAGCAGCCATAAGCACGCTGATGATGATCGAATTCACCTTGGGGTAGAGGCTAAGGAAGTCTACACCCTCAGGAGCTTGGTATAGCCTGTCCGCCTTCCATGGAAGGGGGGCTAGCGCAGACAATTGTTTCCAAATAGTGGAAAAAAGATCTGCATGAGGCTCTGTCCAGGGTGGAATCAGTGTAGGAGCGGTCTCAGGCAGATCCAGATGAGCAGCGAGTTTCTTACACTGTGGGTCTGGCTCCACTGATGGACCTCCTAGATTTTCCTCAATAACTCCAGAAAGGAGGGGTCCTCTGGAGGAGACTTCGGATGAGTCCTCGGCCAAGGGCGCTCTGGAGTATGTTGCTCGTCTTTGGGATCAGAGAGTTCTGTGTCTGAATCAGAGTCAGACATATCTGATAAAGAGGAGGAAGACTCCTCCCTACGAGGGGGAGGGACAGCCCCTCTGCGGAGTTCCCTGGGGCGTATATCCTCCCCTCCTCTGGCACCAGAGGGCTATCCTCTGGTGTCGGGAAGGGGGGAGGGAGTTTCCGACATGGGGGATCCTGTATAGGGTCCAGCGTCGGTGGACTACTCTCGACCTCATAAGTGAGCTGAGCCTTGGTCTCACCCACCAGGCAGCCAAGGTATCCTTCAGATCCACCAGAGGCTGGGGAGTAGGCAGCGGAGGTGGAGGAAGAGGAGGGGGATACGGATACTGGGGATATCTGTAGAAGGAGTAGCCGTAACTCTATGGCGGGTACTGAGGCATCGGGTACTGGGGCGCCGGATACTGCGGAGTCGGGTAATGTGGCACCGGATATTGTGGTGTCGGGTACCCGGTTGCCAGGGGTTCTGGTGGAGCAGAGGGTCCCGGCAAAGGCCCTGCTGGTGGGCCCGGCGGTGATAATGCTGGCCCTGCAGGCGTGTCTGGCCCAGTGTGGGTATGCTTTCGATAGGGTCCAAAGGACCCAACGGAAGGATAGGCCTACAGCCAGGTAAGGGGATGCCAGATGGCGTTGGGTAGGCTGGTGTCTGGCCCGGCGTCTGAGGGTCCGGTGTCAGGGGATCTGGTCCAGAAGGAGGGTTCCCTGATGGCAGCGTCTCAATATCCTCAGTGACGACCCGGGAGGGATGATTATAATCCCTGGGGGTCAACTGAGGAGACGCGGGGAGTGTTGCAGAGAGCCTGGGGTGTTCAGTGGGGTCCGGCGCAGGCTTCTTGGTCGGACGGCCATCGGTGGAACCGGTGTCCGACTTATCGGCCGAATCCGGGTGAGCGGAGAAGACAGCCGACTTATCGGACTCCCTGCCTGAGGGAGGCCGAGCTGGAGATGCAGCCTTGTCGGGTGGAGATTTGGCTGGGCGCTGTCCCGAAGGGCTGAGCGGCTTAGCAGCCTTGTCCGGGCGGGCATCTGTGGGACCGACGCTCCAACTTACTGGACCCGCTCTGACCAAGGCCACGTGATAGAAGCGGCTTTCACGGAGCCGGAGCCTTTTGCCCCGGAGGCTCCTAAGGCTGCTGAGCACGAGCCAGGGAGGGCACGCCTGGCCACCACCAAAACAGCCGGGCTATGGAGCGATCCCCGAGAGGACGTTACTCAAGTGCCACGACTCCAGCCAGGGTCGCAGCTGCTGTGGAAGCAGTTTCCTGCTCCCAGTGCTTCTCCTTGTTGTGCTTTTTCTTGTGACCTTCAGGGGAAGTGTATGCCTGCCTGAGTTTCTTTACCTTTTTTTTCCATGGAGGCCATTTTCTTCTTTAGGATATGGGCTTACAGGGACAGTTGCCTTCTTTTGCGGGTAGCGGAGTTAAATTTCTGGCAGTGCTGGCACTTCTCAACGAGGTGGTCTAGGTCCAGACAGAAGAGGCACAAGGAATGTCCGTCCTTGTGTGGAAGTTGGGAACCACAAGTCGCACTTATTCTTATGCGATTCAGAGGGCGTCAGGGACGAATCGTGAAATAAATAGAAAAACAGAAAAGACAGGTCACAAAGTTCGAAAACTACTGGACCGACGAAAGTACTGACAAGCACTGATTCTACCGCGAGGATCTTTCACAAGCCAGCGGCAGGAAAGAACTGGAAGGTGAGTGTGGGGGACCGCCCCTTTATACCGACGTCGTATGATGCTGGTCACCTGATGTGGGGGTGGTCCCCCGCCAGAGACTACTAGCTAGAAATTTTTCCATGGGGTCCTGACGTCTGGCGGGTCAGTCCTACATGTGAATACCTACTGCAAGAGCCCTCTCGAAGTAAGATCTTTACTTCAGTGACCTTAATGGGTTCTAACATGCGCTCTTTAGGCCGCTGCCAGTCCCAAACAGGGTACCTGGCTCTTTCTGCCTGCTGGGTAGAATGTCTATGGCTTCTTCCACAGCACATCATCCTCAGCAGTCGAATGTCTGGCTGCCAAACTCCAGTTTCCTTGATCTCAATCTCACCTGATTGAGTTGGATGGATGTCCAGGTCACTGTGCTCACACGGGCAATACTGGATTGGTTTTAATAGCTGATCACTGCTCACCACAAATTGAGGGTGCTCATGTAGCATCTACTTTCTGCAGACGTGGCATAGCATAACATAACATTCTCACAGTCCTCTTTTCATTGCTGACATTGCTTGCACAATGGTTATCATGAACATACCAGGTGCTAATGTCTCGAACCAGACTCCTCCTTTACTTTATATGCAAGTTGTCAGGTTACTGAGTCAATGACTTCAATCAGGAGTCTACAATTTGGCAACATGAATTTAGATTGTTGAACTTAAAGGTCTAACACGGTCTCTTGGCACTGTCTCAATATGATGACCTTTCTTTGTTTACCACAGCCTGGATGCAAATCTTTCACATGCTCAGCGTCACATGTGGACCATGTGCTTTTTTAGCCAATTTCAGCAATCCAAAAGATCCAGTCACTTGCTTCTGAAAAATCTTGTCTCTGTTTCACTGTATGCAGATCTGGAAAATTTCTTTACCTGTCACTCATTCAAGGTTGCCTGTGCCTCTCAAAATGTTTGCACGCCTTCTTTTTCATGCTGAAAAGGTTATTCCTTCAGCTCTGACTAAGTTTTCAAATTGAGAAACTTTTCCCCCCAGACATTTTGTGTCACATTCTGTCCGGAGGCGTCCTTGGCTGTCCCGCAGCCACAGGCTTGTAAAGTTTTCACACAACTCTGAGCCACACATTGTATCTCACAGAGGACCAGCCCATACAGTGCCCCATATAAAGCATCCCAACTGAGGAGCCCCCATATTGCATACTCCATTACAGTTCATTTAGCTGCTATGCTGTGTACTGTCATCTGAGGCTGGCACCAGACAACCCTCCCTTGGTGTCAGCTGAGGGGTGGGCAGGGCCCAGCATGTCACGCTATGTCTAAGGGTTTGATGGACTGCCTGACAGAGGGTTCCCATACAATCAATACCTACTGTACTAATCCCTGATAACAGGGTGAGCACAGCTCAAACCTCTGTTCTGATATTTTTTTTTGGGGGGGGGGGGATCACACTGTACATTAAATTTAAGTAGTAGTCAGACTTTACGGACAAGAATTCAGTTACGGGTGGGAACAAAAGTCACGGTTACTCTTCTTGTCAGCAGTGAAAAGACAGGTTCAGTCCTGGCCCCAAACATTAGTCATGACCTTAGGAGTCACACAACCCCTCCTATTCCTTTTCTCCCCACATATGCCAATGTGTGAGGTTTTACACACACACACACACACACACACACACACACACACACACACACGTGTGAGGTTATACCTCAGGTCACAGCCTGTTCTGCACACTCAGAGCTCTCCCACTATACAATACACTTTAGAGTTTCTACACATTTCACACGTTTGGTACTATAGCACCTGGTCAGCTAGTGTTACAGAAGATATCACTGTTGTAGGGAGATCAGTTCTTGGACTCTGGTTTACTAAGGGGAATCCATGGGTTCCCTGGTCATGAAGGCAGGTACAACGTACCTGGCCAGTCTCCCCACTGGAGTCCAGAGGCCCTCCTGCTGCTGGGTGCAGCATGTCAGCTTCTCCTTTACGCACCACATAGAGTGCTGAGTATGCACAATATAGAACAGTTACATAAGAACTTACCACAACAGATGATCTTCAAGAGAATTTCCTCCATTAGGCCACGCCTCTGGAACTGTTAAGCCATCGGCATCAGGACCATATGGAAACTTTTTGCTAGCCAGGGGCTGTCCACAATGATATGCAGCATCGACATGTATATAACATGGGTGGCCCAATCACTCCTCAGATTAGCCTCTGAGGGCATCTAACTGTGAGAAGCAAGGAGATTACACCAGCACCAGGCAACAAGAAGAGGAACAGGACTGGAAAAAAAAAAACATGACACATGCAGAAAGGCTTTAGGCACAGCAACTGATAAAACCCTCAGGATACCGAAGGGGGTAAGGAAGAAGGGTACAGAATGGCCTAATGGAGGAGATTCTCTCAAAGATCTACTGTTAAGTTCTTATGTAATTGTTCTATCTTCATCAATGATATCTCTTCCATTAGGCTACACCTTTGGTATGACTCCCAAGCAGTACATGGCAGAAAGGAGGATGGCACAGTGTTATGTGATCAGGACAGAAAGCCTTGCAGTACAGCAGGCCAAAAACCAGCACATCTTAAAAAAAAATATGTCCAGACCATAATGTTTAGTGAAAGTGCAAACAGTGTTCCATGTAGCTGCAACACATGTCAGCAGCAGGGACATTTTTGAGAAAAGCAACAGGAGTGTCCATACTCCTTGTGGAATGATCATGAACAGCACCAGGATTTTCCTTACCGTACTTCCTGTAATAGAATGTAATACAATCTGCCGGCAACTTGGACGCCCAATGTTTAGATACCGGAGCACCCTCTTTCCCATGGACAAATGAAACAATGAGCTGAAAGGAATTTCTGCAGTCCTTGGTATGATCAATATAGTATCTCATTGTTCTAGGTGCATCTAATGTATGAAGCAGCACCACACTCTGGTTAGCATGCTCGGGACAATGAACACAAAATGAGTATTTGTTTGGATCAATGTAAACTCTGATACCACCTTCTGTAGAAATGTAGTTACACAAGAACTTACCATAACAGCAGATCTTTGAGAGGAGCTCTTGCAGCAGGCAACACCAGTAGGACTAAGCCACCAGGTGCCAGCACCACATGGAAAACTTCTAGCTAGCAGTCTATAGCATGTGACCACCCCCGCCAACATCAGCACGCTGACGTCCATCTATATTGTAAAAGGGACGGCCCCCAGACCCACCCAGTTCTCCCACTGGAGATCCTGGCAAGGTCAGGAAAAGGAGAACTGAGGCAGCTTCTCAGGGCTGCATGAGGCAGAGTAGCTGAGAAGAGGACAAGACAATCAGGGGGTGGGATGGAAAGCAACACCTGCTGCAAGACCTCCTCTCTAAGATATACTGTTATAGTAAGTTCTTATGGAACTGTACCATCTTTCGTTGAGGGGGCTCTTGCAGCAAGCAACACCAGTAGGACCAAGTCCCAAGCAATAACAGAACTGACCTGGTCAGCAGGGAAGATGAAAACAGCAGGCAAAGGACATTTAAGAAAGGAGGCACGGAAGGACTGCAAGTCCAAACCCGGGCCATACATCTAGAGGCAATGTCCAGACTAATATCTAACAAAGGTGTGGCCAGAACTCCAAGTGGCAACTGCGCAAATATTTGCAGTGGACACATTTCTGAAAGAGGCTACTGAAGCAGCCATACCCCTGGTAGAATGGCCTTTGACCGATCCGGCCAAGGCTTCTTATACTTGCAGTAGCAGTACACAATGCAATTACCTAACCACTTACATAAACACTGTTTGGAAACAGGAGCCCCTTCTCTCCTGGGGGGGCAAACAAAACAAATGACCAGACTTGAGAAAAGGACAGGTGCAGTCTAAATAGTACAGGAGCACCGGCGAACATCCAGAGTATGAAGTAAGCCCTCCCTTTGATTGGAATACTCTGGATAATAAACTGGCAGGTGGATAGCTTGATGCAGCGTAAACTCAGATGCCACCTTAGGCAAAAACTTAGGATCAGTAGTATGCAAAGACACCCTGTCTTTGTGAAAACCAAATAAGGCTCTTTACACATCAGAGCCTGAAGCTCGGAAATCCTCTGAGCGGAAGTAACAGCAACTAAAATTAATGCTTTCCACGACAGAAAGCATAGCTCACAACTTGAGGCTGGCTCAAAGGGAGGCAAAGTAAGCTTTTCCAACATAAACAGAAGGTCCCATGATGGGGCAGGACCCTTAATGGGAGGCTTCAAGTGCAAAATACCCCACAAAAAAGAGCAAAAAAGATCCAGTTGGGCAACATTCTTGCCCTCAACAGGCACATGGTACGCAGCAATGGCGGATAGATGCACCTTAAGTGAAGAGTACCCCAGACCTGAGTCCAAAAGTGACAGGAGGTACTCCAGGATAAGATTCACTGGACAGGTGAATGGATCCAAGTGCCGAGTGGTGGCCTAAACAGAAAAGTGCTTCCACTTCATGGCTCAAGTGGCCCTCATGGAGGGATTTCTAATGGCCACTAAGATATCTGCCAGTCAGAAGGAGACTCCGAAGCGGACAACAGCTAAGTCTGCTGGAGCCATGCATGGAGATGGAGACCTGAGGTTTGGATGGACCAGAGTGCACTGCTCCTGGGAGACCAAGTTGGAGCACAGGGGCAGGGGACTGAAGGCGTCACTGTCAGCTGCTGCAGAAGTGGGAACTATATCAGACGCAACCAGTACAGAGCTATGAGGATAGTCTGGTGTAGACTTGGGAGTCATCTTGGAGGGGCTCTGTATCGTCAGAGAGGCCCCAGGAGAAGAGGAGGAATCCCTGTCAGATGGGTCACTATCAGGGACTGGTGTCAGAAGGTGCTGCTCTCCCTTACTTCGGTCCATAAGACCGGTGAAGAGTTCTGGAGACCGGGGCTGGCTAGAGCCCACATGGTCATTCCTAGGAAGAGGATCCAGAGAAGATGAGGGGGAAGCAGGCCTTCTGGGAGGGTCTCTGTCTTTATCCTTCATGAAAGTCACCATGCTGAAAAAAAGTGTTATAATCCACTGGCAGGAGTGGAATACATGGTGAGTAGTGGTACGGGGAGGCAGCGGCGTAGGGTAGGCTGGCATCAGTCCCCGAGGTGCTGGGTACCCTGGCGATGGTCCGTGAGGTGCTGGGTAACCAGGAGTCATCCCCTGAGGTACTGGGTACCCTGGTGCTGGTCCTTGGTGCGGCTGAGGATTGCCCAAAGGGCCAGCCAGCGTTGGCTGAGGTGGAGGCAACGGCAGTTAAGGCACTGCCGGTGTAGGCGCCTGTAGAGTGGACGTCACAGGCCCGGAAGGGGATGTGGGCATCTGTGTAGGGAAGCTGGCTCCCGAGAGAGGCAGAGGCATCATCTGGGAGGAAGAGGCAAGTGCTTGCAATGGACGATGCTGAGAGGCGCCTGTCCCAGAATCAGGGATAGACGTTGGCAATGCCAGGACCAGGGGAGCGGGCACTAGGCAAAGACCCACCTGAAGAGAAGACCCCAGTCCAGCCTCCTGGCTGAGGATCTGTGGAGAGTAAGGGCCTTGGCATTGGTCTGGGAGGCAGGGGATGAAGTCCGATGCCTCGAAGGGCCGCTGCCAGAGATTGAGATGAGGGCAGGTGGCCAAGAAACTGGCAAACCGGCAAGCGTAAGGGTTGCCGAAGCAGGAGGGGCCGACCTCCCGCGGGAGGAAGGCCTGGAGGCAGCCACCTATTTATGTGGTGACCAAGAGTGTGAAGCTGGTCAGGTCCAGTCCCTATGTTTGTCCCAGTGCTTATGCATCCCACTGAACAACTTCTGGGTGGAAGAAGTCGAGGCCCTAGACACTGGGGAAGAGAAGGAACTTTTGGCCTGAAGCTCCTTCTCCATCGCGACTAGCTTCTGTTGCAGAAGATAGTTTTGGAGGGTGTTCAAATAGCATCTCCGTGTGGCCTGGTTGAAGTCCTGACAGTGCTGGCAGGCCTCAGTGTCGTGGTCAGGGCCTAAGCAGAGCAGGCAAAAAGTGTGGCCACCCTTGGAGGGAAGCTGCTTGCCACAAGCACATTTTGTAGGCCGGTCTGAAGACGAAGCTAGAAGAGAAGACGACAAATGAAATCGGAGCAACATGAAAATAAAAGGTAAAAAAAATGGCAGTCAACTGAAGCAGGCATCCGTGGAAGTCCAACTTGCGCGGGTCGATGGCAGGAAAAGAACTAGGGTAGGTATGGGGGACCGCCCCTTTTATAAGACAGACAGATGTCAGCATGCTGACATGGACAGGACTGGTCCCCAGATATAGACTGCTAGCTAGAAGTTTTCCATGTGGTCCTGGAGCCTAGCGGCTTAGTCCTACTAGTGTTGCCTGCTGCCAAGAGCCCCCCTCAAAGAAAGATGTTAGGATTTGTACTCAGAGACTATCTTTCTGAAAAATCAAATCAAATGGCTCACATAACAGAGCCTAAAGCTTGGAAATCCTTTGAGCAGAGGTTACATCAACTAAAAATGAGGGTCACCCACCTGTAAAGTACAGTTATGTAAGAACTTACCGTAACAGTAGATCTTCGAGAACAGCTTTTGCAGCAGGTTACACCATTAGGACTGAAGCCGGCAGGTGTCAGGACCCCACGGAAAAATTCTAGCTAGCTATCTTCAGCAGGGACCGCCCCGACGTCGGGTCCCCGCCTCCCGGCGGCCAGGCGCAGGCTATGGGCGGTCCCGCACAGTGACCCCCAGCCTCCCGCCGGAGACCTCCTCGCCGCAAGCTGACATCAAAATGGGAGACCGAGGATTCGCCGTCAGAAGACAGAAAGATAAAATCCTCTGCTCAGAAAACTGAGCCATGCCTCCTCAAGGGGAAGGTGGGCGGAAGGTACCTGCTGCAAGAGCTGTTCAAGATCTACTGTTACAGTAAGTTCTTACGTAACTGTACTATCTTACTCGAGACACTCTTGCAGCAGGTTACACCATTAGACTGATTCCTGCCAGTAACGCCGCCAGAAATTCCGGGAGGAGGAAAAAGGAAATGAATCCAGGTCCTGAACCTAGACAGGAGACCCCTAGCACTGCCAGGCCGAAACCAGCCCTTCGCCGAGAGGCGATGTCCAGGCTATAATGCCTGATAAAGGTATGCACAGAACTCCAAGTGGCTGCAGCACAAATAGAGGTGGAGACATTTCTGAGAGCTGCAAAGGAGGTGGCCACACCTCTAGTAGAATGACCCCGGACTGTGCCCAGGAGGGGCTTTTGTTTTAAATCATAACAGTAAGAAATACACTGGACAAGCCAGCGAGAAAGGGACTGTTTAGATACGGGTTGGCCCATCATTCTCTCAGAGAAGGAAACGAAAAGCTGCTCAGAACTACGAAAGGACTTAGTTTTGTTGAGGTAAAACCTCATGCTCGTGAACATCCAGGTGTGAAGCAGAGCCTCTCTCTATTCGAGTAACTCGGAAGTAGACAGGAAGGTCAATATCCTGGTTCAGAGTGAGTGAAGAGACCACCTTAGGCAAAAATTTGGGGTTCGTCCTCAGGGATACTCTGTCCCGTGGAAAACTAAATAAGGCTCTTTGCACATAAGAGCGAAGTTCAGATATTCTTCTCACCAAGTAACAGCAACTAAAACAACGCTTTCCACAACAGAAAACGAGTGCTCGCAATCCGCTGCAGGTTCAAAGAGGGGAGCGTAAGCTGTCTCCAGGACAAAGAGCAGATCCCATGGAGGCACAGGGTCCTTAATAGGAGGCCTAAGGTGTAACACTCCTAAGAAATTCCTGAGCGGCCCAACTGAGCCACTGTAATGGCGTCCCACCGGAGGTGATAGTCAAATGGCACAGAGGTGAACCTTAATAGAGGAGTAGGCTAGACCCGAACGAAAGAGGGAGAGCAGATAATCCAAAATTACTCCCACAGGACAACCTAAAGGGAAAAATCGCATGCTCATCATAAACAAAACAGGCGCCATTTCATGGCGACGCTTCTTACGCGTTGCCGGATTTCCGCAGAAAGGACCTCGTAACCTTGGCAGACCCCGTGACGCAGGGATGGCTATGTTCTAGGAGCCAAGCATGCAGGTTCAATGAACGTAGGTCCGGATGGACAAGTGAACCTTTCTCCTGAGACAGTAGGTGGGAGCTGAGCGGCAACGGGAGCGGGGGTTCCCGAGATAGTTGCACCAACAAAGGGAACCAGATCTGTCTGTGCCAGAACAGGGCCACCAGGATCATGAGTGCGTGCTCCCTGCGCAATTTGAGAAGCACTCTCTGGATCAACGGGAAGGGAGGGAAAGCATAGAGAAATCTGTTCGCCCAGGAGAGGGATAATGCATCTCGCCAGAAAACACCAGGCCCTGGATCTAGCGAGCAAAAATTGGGCAGTTTTGCGTTGGATGGGGATGCGAACAAGTCTAATTCTGGAATTCCCCATCGAAGAAACAGATCCTCTGCTACCTCTTGAAGAAGTTCCCACTCGTGGACTCTGGCCTGGGAACGACTCAGGCCGTCGGCAATCATGTTGTCCACCCCGGAAATGTGCACAGTGATCAGATTTGCGTCGTGTCTGATTACCCAATCCCACACCCTCATGGCCTCCCTGCAAAGGGGGTAAGAGTGTGCGCCTCCTTGTTTGTTGAGGTAATACATCACCGCCGTGTTGTCTGTCTGAAGCAGAAGAGTACATGGAGGGATTACAGACTGAAAGGACTGCAGGGCATACAGAACCGCTCTCATCTCTAGGACATTGATATGAAGATGAGCTTCCATCTGGGTCCACTTACCCTGGGACTTTACCCCGTCCAGGTGTGCTCCCTCACCCAAGACCTGAGGCGCCCGCGGTGAGGGTTACCTCCGGGACGGCGCGCTACTAACGGACGCCCGAGGAGGAGCGAATTCTGGACTAGCCACCACTGTGCCAATCCGAATCACGGAATCGCGTGATTCTGACTGGATGCTGCAAGTGGTCTTGCCTTTGGTCCCATTGCACTTTGAGCATCCACTGAGTTACCCGCATGTGGAGCCTTTGCAAAGGACAGTAGGAATGGCCGCGCCATGTGTCTGAGCAAGCGAAGGACCGACCTGGCAGGTACGATCTTGTTAGACAGATAAATCCCTTTATGGGGATCTGATCGCTCCGCTCTCGTCGAGTCGGAAGAGAAACTCTTCCCTGAACAGTGTCCAGTACTGCGCCTGAGCAACTGCAGTTTCTGCGGCGGTACCAGGAGAGACTTCCGTGATTTATGAGGGGATGCCCAGAGACAGACAGATCCTGGATGCTCTGAATGCGATCAACAACAATGCCTCTGGAGGCGGCCATGAAAGCCAGTGAGTCCAGTGCAGGAACATATGATCTCCCTGTCTCCTCAAGACGCCACGACTGCCATGCACTTGGTAAAAACCCTTGGTGCGGAGGACAGTCCGAACGGAAGGGCTCGGAACTGAAGGTGGTGGTCGAGAAACTCGAAGCGCAGGAACCTCATGTGCGCCTGAGCCATAGGGATATGCAGGTATGCGTCCTGCATGTCTAGAGACGCTAAAAAGGTGTCTTGTTTCAGCATGGAAAGAAGACCCGGAAGAGTCACCATGAGGAATCTCTTGTAGGCGACCAACACGTTGAGGTCGCTGAGGTCCAGAATTGGACGGAGGTCCCCTGTTTTCTTTGGAACCAGGAAAAAATGGGAATAATATCCTTGTCCTCTGGTTCTCCGACATACTTATCGCCCTTTCGCAGGAGCGCCAGTACTTCTTGCCAGATCAAAGCTTTGTGCTGACCCGGATACCGGAGAGCAAAGGAGGCCTGAGGGTAGCTTTTCTGCAATTCCTATCAAAGTGGCCTAGACTGACCAATTGAAGAACCCACCTGTTGGTGGTTATACCCTGCCATCCCGCAGGAAGTTCAATGCGACCTCCGACCATGATTTCCCATTGATCCTGAGGGCGGGGGACGGAAAGGAGTCAGGCTGTGGCGGCTGATGGGCCCGCTGGCTGGGCCTGCTTAGGAGAACGCTGACCTCGCTGGCGGTTGCTTCTCCTGGGCTCTCACGGAAACCGAGCCTCCCTCTGATGTGCAGCGGAGCGGGTTGCTGCCTCTGCGCTCAATTAATTTAAACCAGCTTTGGTTCCACGGAAGGAACCAAGCTTGGCATGCATGGCCTGAACCAACCTTACCGCCCTTCCCCGCCTCTGAAGTCTGGTAATGATTTTCTGAAGGATTACCAAACAATCTTCTCCCTCAAAAGAAGCGCCATAATATACCTTCTGGACGTCCGAGGTAAAACCAGAGACGTGAGACCAGGAGTGTCTCCGGAGGCATACGCCAGAAGCTGCTACTCGGGCTGATGAGTCATGGAGTCGTATGTGGCCGAGCACTTGGGTCCCCAATGCCTGAACCCGTACGGAGGAGCTGAAGCATCTCCTCCTTCTGCTCACCTTCAGGCAATTTTTCAGCCGTTTCCAGACCCTGTTCCCACAAAGCGTTCTGGAACTGAACCATGTGGGTTAGATAGTTTAAGGATCTGATGGCGCAGGTAGCGGAGGCATACGTGCGCCTACCCAACACGTCCAACTGCTTGGACTCTGGGTCAGGTGGCAGGGTGCCCAAATGTTGCGGCCTCTGTGACCGGTCATGTGAGGCTGTAATGACCAGAGAATCGGCCTGAGGCTGCTGCGTCAAGTACTGGTCGTCCCTAGGAGCCTTGTACAGACGATCAGCTTTTTTCGGCATCGCCGGGAGCGAGTGTGGACGCTTCACGCTGCCTTGGTGACGCACAAAAGTGTCCACCAAGGGTGGTACCACCACAGGCTTGGGTCCTTCTGTCAAGATATTTGGCGAGGCGCACTTTTGGGGTTCAGGGTCTTCTGCATCCCATCCCATGTTCTCTTGTATGTGTCTCATATATCAAGGAACTAAGGGTCATCCGAGGAGATTTGGGCATCTCACGTGGGTCCGGAGAAGGGATGGAGAGGGAGATGGGGATCTAGAGGCACAGTAGTCTCATCCGTGTCCTCTGTTGAAGGCGAACGCCGGTGTCTCCTGGATCTCTTGGGGCTGGTGATCCAGAAGAAGATTTCGACGGAGGTCTCCGCTTTTCTGTTCTCCCCCTGGGAGGGGATCTAGGCTCCTGGGGGGAAGGTAAACGGCCTGTGGACCCCGATGGTGAAGGGGTGCAGGAACCAGAGGAGGAGGAGGAACAGTGGGAACCGTGTCCTTCTTTATGGTGTCCCACCAGGAGGTGAAGAGGTCCTTCACTTCTGCTAAAGAAAGGCCTGACGATGGCCCGGGCGTCGGTGGGCGGTCGTCGGGTCCCGGCGTCGGCTCCGGAGGGGGCTCAGGTAACGGCGAGGGTTCCCTGGGAGTTTCGACGAACCGGGTCGCCGTCTGGTCCTCGGGTTGCTAGGTCCTCCTCAGTCAAAGTCTCCTGGCCGACGTCGGTCGGAGGCGACAGGGCCCTCTTCTCAGGAGGGGCGGACGTCGGTCCTCTGCGGCGCCGCTGAGGTGATGGTTTGGCCGGCGATGGTCGTCTGGCCGACGGCGGCTCCAGGGAAGTATGACGCGCAGCAGACGACGGTCGCGCCGGCGTCGGGTCCACAGGTCTCTTTAAGGGCATGAGCTCCAGCGTCTTGCGAGGAGGCACAGAAGAAGACCTGACGTCGGGTACCGAGGAGCAGGAACCCGACTTGTGGTGATGGTGGTGGCGCCCCGACTTCGCCAAGGCCTTGATGAAGATTGAGACGGCTCATGGACTAGGCCTGAGAAGAAGGTTTCTACCGCAGCCGGGGAGGCTGAGAGCTAGCCCTGAAGGAGAGCGGTCGACCTAGAACCGAGCTGCGTGATCAAGCCCTGGAAGGGACCTGAAGGGCCTTCTCCCTTCTTTCTCCGCGGCTTGTGGGATTTTGAGAGGCAGATTCCCTGGAGGACATGGGGTCTTCAGCTTTTCCTCCAACAAAAAGGCCTGAAGAGCCTTCTGACGTCGGATCCGAGTACGACTGTTGAACCCCTGGCAGGACGGGCAGGCCCGGGTATCATGGTCTGGGCCCAGGCACCTAACGCAGGCTGTATGGGGGTCCTTAAAAGGGATCTGTTTCCCGCAAGCACACTTGGAGGAGTGACCAGAGGTCGGAGAGGACATCAGCAAAAGTCTTGCTTGAAGAAATTCGAATTTTCTTGGAGAGAAGCACTTAAACCACGTGTCGCGCGCTAGACTGTAACCGAAGGGTCGAGACAAGCTAAGTCGACGGTGGGAAAGAACTGGGGAATCTGGAGGGACCGCCCTTTTGTCCACACGCCTGATCGCCGGAGGCGGGACCGATGTCGGGGGCGGTCCTGCTGAAGATAGCTAGCTAGAATTTTTCCGTGCGGTCCTGACGCCTGCCGGCTTCAGTCCTAATGGTGTAACCTGCTGCAAGAGCTGTGTCTCGAAGTAAGATCCATAGTTCTAGGAGTGGCATATGGTGCACAGACACTTTTGGCATTACTCCTTTCCCTTTAAATCTCTGGCCAGAATGTCTTCAAGCTGGCTCCTTCCAACCCACTGGGTGGTATCCTCCTTGGCACTGGCCCATCAGATCTTACCAGCTGCCAGCAAGATTCAGTGTGCCAACTGCCAAGGGAGGTTGGGTGGGTTGTGTGAATATGCACCATATACAGTGGTAATCATGCAAACGTTGTGCGGTAGTGCAGTATGCTGTGTGGTGCGCAAACGTGTTACCCTTTAAGTAACATGTATACTGCTACCGCATGATGACGCACGGTACTGTGCAACATTTGCCCGATCACCACCGTACCACTCCTAAAACTACAATTACAGATGAGTAACCCCCATTGCTAGGGATATGGATATGGTGCACTACCCACACTTCTGGCAGACTCCTAGTAGTTCTCCAGAAAGAGGGGGCAAGGCACACTCCCCCTCTTTAGGGGAAAAAGACTGGAGAACCGAGGCCCCGAAACCAGTATCCTGGTGCGACTCGAGGTCAACGTGGTAATGGGAGATGAAGGTGTGTGCGGACTTCCAGGTAGCAGCCCTGCAGATTTCCTGCATAAGGACGACCTGGGAAGCAGCCACTGAGGCAGCGGTATGTCTGGCGGAATGAGCCCTAAGCCCAACGGGAGGCTCCCTACCAGCCAACCTATAGCAGAAGTCGATGCAGCAGACAATCCACCTGCCAATCGTCCGCTAAGCTGCCGGTCTGCCAGATGCGGCGACAGCATAAGTAACAAAGAGCTGGCAAACCTCTCCCCGAACTCCAGCCGTACACTCCTTGTAATAAGCGAGTACGTGCCTCAGGTCCAAAGGATGGAGCCTGTGCTTGGCCTCCGAGGTTGGGTTGGTGAAATACACCCGGAGGTTAATCACTTGATTAAAGTGAACCTCCAAAACAAACTTCGGAAGGAACTTCAGGTTGGGGACAGAGGACAAATTTGTCATTGTGGGGGCAGAGGCCAAACTTGTCATTGTGGAAGACCAAATAAGGAGACTTCACCAACAGCACCTGGAGCTCACTGTTCCTGTAATAGTTTCAGCCCCAACCGCCTCCTCCGGCAGAGCATTCCATTTGTTTACCACCCTCTCCATAAAGAAATTCTTCCTCATGTTCCCTCTGAACCTCCCTCCAGCTTCATTCCATGTGACAGCCACCAAGAAAGCGGTCTTCCCAACAGGTCGGAAATGTGACACCTGTGCATAGGTTCACACTGCTTGCCCATGAGCATTACCAAAACCAGCAGCAAGTCCCAAGGTGGTGGTGCCTCACGCACCAGAGGGGGACAAGTGGTCAAGACCCTTGAAGACGTGCTAGACCACCTGCTGCTGTGCTGCCATCGGCATACAGCCTGCGTCTGGTATATAGAGTTGGCTGCCAGGTGCACCTTGAAGGTCGTTGACCGATGGCCTGACTGGAGAGAGACCATAGGTAGTTCAGAATGCTCACCACTGGGCAGGACAAGGAGTCAAGCTCCTTGCCCTGACATCAAATGGAAAATCTCTTCCATTTGAAGATGTAGCACTGGCGAGACGACTCCTTCCAAGAGTACTCAATGACATGAAGGACCTCGTCGGACAGACCAAAAGCCTGGAACTCTAGCAGCTGAGGAACTAGGCCACCAGATGCAGGGACTGAAGGTCTGCGTGGAGGACCCTCCCCTGAGAGCAAGAGAGCAGGTCTGAGTGGAGAGGCAATTGCCACAGAGGCCTGATGCTGAGGCAGAGCAGATCAGGGTACCAGAACTAGCACTGCCAGTCTGGAGCCACCACGATCATCCGAGCCTTGTATCTCTGCACCTTGAGCAGCACCCTGAGATCATGCAAAAGGGAGGGGATGGTGTACATGAGTCCCGGAGTCCAGGGTCTCACGAAGGCATCCCCAGCAGTGTCCTGCACTGAGGCGGGCGGGCACAAAACAGCCTCAGCTTTGCATTCTCCTGAGATGCAAACAGGTCAATCTGGTGAGTGCCCCACTGGGAGAACAGGAGATCAACTACCTCCTGGAGAAGGGACCATTTGTGAGACACCTCACCCATTCGGCTGAGGGCGCCCACCTGCTGGCTGGACACGCCGGCCACATGAATCGCCTGAAGGTCAACGTCCAGGCAGTGAATGAGGGTCCAGATGCACAGAGCCTCCCAGCATAATGGGAGGGAATGCCTCCTGTCCTGCTTGTTGAGGTAGTACATGGTCGTGATATTGCCCATCTGCACCTGGACATCCTAATTCCAAACAACCGGAGCGAAAGCAGTCAGTGCTAGACACACTGTACAGAGCTCCAACAGGTTGATGTGACATCAAGATTCCCTAGGGCCCACAACCAGATCCCAGGATCGCTCCACCTCCGCTTTGCAGGAACTGGCGATCAGTCAGTCCAGGTATGGGTACACCTGGATACCTTGGTGCTACAGGAAGGCTGCCACCACTGCAATGCACTTGCTTAAGACCCTGCGGGCCAAGGAAAGGCCAAACAGCACAGCTCGGAACTTGTACAGGATCCCATCCAAGTGGAACCATGGGTAGGACAGACAGACTTTGATTGGAAAAAGGTGTCCTTAAGGTCTAAAGAGCAGAACCCACATGTCCTACTCCAGGGACAGACTGATCTTATTCAAAGTGACCATCCGGAACTTGAGTGGCCTGAGAAATTTGTTGAGGTCATATAGATCCAGTATGAGCCACCAAACCCCGTCTGTTTCGGTACCAGACAGTATCTGAAGACAAACCCCACACCAGCCGTGGCATCCCAGACATCAGCCACTTCCTTCTTCTAGGGAAGCTGGGCAATGTCCTCCAGAAGGGTGGACAACATGTCCACAGACACCATGTCCTGCTGTGGGGCATGAGTTTGGCTGAGCGGGAGAGCCTTAAACTCCAGAGGCAGACCTCAACCCATCACTTCGGCACCCACTTGTCCGAAGTGACGACAGACCAGGCGGAAGCAAAGTGGCAGAGCTTGCCCCCCCCACAGGAGGTACCAGGCTGGACAGGATGGGTGAGAGAATGACACCCTGACCAGTCACTAGGCAGGTTTGGAGGCGGCCACGGAACTAGCTGAGGGAGCAGTGGTCCCTCGAACCTCAGACTTCTTGGTGGCGGAGGAGACTGGCCTCAGCTTGGGCAGATAGGCCTGCTGTTACCCGCTTGGGGCTGTGGTGGTCTGGCTTGAGGCGGGGAGTAGGGCTGAAACTGAAAGGGTTTCTTCCAGTGTCTTGAACTCTTCATGTACTTCTGAGAGGACGTGATGGAGTCCAGGGTGGCACTGGACTTCTCTGTGAGTGAGATGCCTGTCGACACCGGCCCTGAACAGGTTGGTGATCAAAAAGGGAACATCCGCCAACTTATGCCAAGTATCAGCTGTGAAAGTTGAGATTCTTGGCCACACCTGGCGACGCACATCCACTGCTGCAGCCATGGACCTGGCACAAGAACTGCCAATACCCAGTGCCGTCTGTAGCACTGTGTAGCCACGGCACATCCATGGTCATGGACCAGCATGACCAGCAGCTGCAGGTCAGCCAGAAGGCTGAGAATAACCTGGTTTAGCGTGTCCAAGACAGTATGGGCAAAGTTGGCCATCATAACAACCGAACCGGCCTGCCGAAGGCCAAGGGATAGGGCAGCGCAGACCTTTTTGGCCCCATGGTCCAATTTCTTCGACTCCTTGTCCAGGAACTTGTCATTGCCCAAGCACCGAAACACCAGTCAGAAACCAGCCCTTTGGCTGAAGGGTGGTCTGTGAACCCAGACAAAGATCCAGTAGGCACTGCGTACTTGTGGACATGCGGACCATACGAGCAGACAGCGTCAGACAGGAGGCAAGGTACTGCCACAGCTCCAGAGTGGAGCCAAGGATGGCCTCCACAACAGGGAAGATGATTCCAGGGAGTCATCCTAGTCTAGGATCTCAGTCATGGGGTACTTAGCCAGCTTCTGAACAGATTCCAGTGGGATCTCCATTGACTCCAAGATCAAATGGAGCACAGCCCCAAAGGTGGTCGGCCACTGCTCCATGAAAAGATCCTCACTGGACTCCCTGTCAAAGCTCGGGGTCCAAAGGGAATGCATAGAGCACACCTCAGAATCCGAGGACTCCTCAAACACCACTTGTGCCAGAGTCCTCGCTGACAATGCGAGGCTCACTGAGTAAGTAATCTGCACCAAGAGCCTACCAGGAAGCCTGGATGCAGTGCGTGCAGTCTTGGACGGAGCTCCTGCCTTGGACTGTAGGGGTGGTGGTTCCACACAAATGGGTGAGGAAGCAGGCGTCTGCTCGGTCAGGGGAACCAGCTCAGGCCATGGTACTAGCGGCCAAGGGAGCACCAGAGTCAGTTGCAGAACATGGCCATGGCAGAGAATCCATTGCTGCCAGAGAAATTCCTCATACCGGCACCTCAATCTACGGTGGATCCAATCCTCACCGGAAAACAATGAAGAGGATGAGGAGCGTCAACAGCGCCTTTTGGCCAAGAGTCGAGAGCGGAACCAGTGGGAACACTGAGAATCTCTTATTGAGAGCTATAGGACCTATAACGAGACCTTGACCAACTATGTGCCAGTCAGTAGGGAGGAGAAGCGGGGGAAGGTGTGGGATGCAGAGGAACCCACGAAGGCTCAAACTTAAAGGGGAGTCAGCCAGCTCAGCATGCTGATCTGGCCCCTCCTGAAAGAGGGTCAGAAGGACCGGAGTCCCACAGAAAGAATCCTTCCCATCGTCCTCCGACAACGGGTCAAGCAGATCGAAATAAATCTGTACCAGCTGGTCGACCCATATCTCAGCCGTCCAGCCCGACGGGGACATTGTGGGGTTAGCGGCGTGGACCTGGAGCCCGACGGGGACATTGTGGGGTTAGCGGCGTGGACCTCATTAGAAGCACCAGACAAAGCTGATGGCTTGACAGATGTTGAGCTAGCAGAAGTGCGGGAACAGGAGGAGCGGTCTCACTCCCGATCCCACCTGCAATGGGACTTGAGATGGGTGCAGCAGTCCTCCAAGGTGGAGGGTTGATGGATGCAGCACATGCTGCAGGCCTGTGGCTCTTACTGGACACCCCCAGGCAACAGATGCATGCGGAGTGCAAATCGCAACTGACATCTTCTGCCTGCATGTCATGTAACGTTTGAAGCCAGGACCAGTTTTTGGATCCTCTTGTTACAACTTCCAAAGAACGGAGCAAAAAGTGTAGTCGAAAAAGCTTGAAACGCTCAAAGACCGAAAGTTTGAAATTAGGGCCTACACCTAGAGTGGAGCTACTGCCAAGCATTTCATAAAGACCAGTGACGCACAGCACAAACCAAAAGGCTATACTTTGAACTGATAATGCCTGCCCCATGCATAAAATGGGAGGTACTGTCTGTGGGATTTCCTGATCTTTACATGAAGGTATGCATTCCTCATATCCAGAGAACAGAGCCAGTCCCCTGTCCACAGCAGGGGATTCCGGGCCTGCAGAGATACCATTTGAAACTTTTTGTATTCGATGTATAGGTTGAAATCAATGATATCTAACACAGGATGCAAATCCCCCCCATCCGTTTGGGGACTAAGAAGTATCTGGAATATAACCCTTTGTTCCTGTCCTGGGGAGGAACTGGTTCTATAGCATGTTTTTGAAACAAAATCTGAACCTCCTCCTTTAGAGGAGACAAGTGGCCTGGAGGATAACAAGAAGGAGGTTGAAGATGACATGGAGAGACTTCTAGCAGAACCAACACATGTCCCCCTGCGATTATCTCCAGAATCTACTCGTCCATGGTGCTCTCCTGCCACTGTTTCAGATGCAAGGAGATCCTGCCCCCAACATTCACTCCTGGGTAACAGCTGAGGAGGGGGGAGAGAGACTAAAGAGTCATTTGGAACCAGGAGTAGCATGGTCACTGGAACAGATTCCTTTAGGTGTTTTTGCATGTGTATCGGAGGGGGGATGAGACCCAGAAGAAGACAACCACCTTTGCCATGGCCTTGCTTCATGGTAGGTAAAAATGACTTCAGGCAGCAGGCTTATGAAAAGAGCTCTGACCATGACTTCTACTGGGAGTGGGATACAACAACTTAACAGACCTTAGAATCATTTTAAGTCTGAAGGCCACATAGAAGATCTTCGACATCACAAACAGTTTGGACCCTTCCCACAGACTAGTCTGGTACTTCATCATATGGGCCAGGTAGTTTGCAATCCTAAGGCCCAGGGATGCAGAAGCACAAGTATGCTTGCCCATCACATCCAGCCTCCTAGATTCATTATCAGAAGGTAAAGTACTTGTATGTCTAAGAGCCATAGACCTATCATGAGAGTCCATAATGAGTCAGTTTCAGGCTGGTTAGCATAACAAGGCTTAGCAAATGGGGCAGGATACTGGTTATCAAACTTTCAAAGAACTGCAGGAAGTGAGTTACGTCTGTGCCATGCAGCAAAAGTAGCATCTTCTAAAGCAGGATGTACAGGAGAAATAATGGAAAGATTACAAGGCACCTCCAGAGAACTCCATAATATTCCTCTCAGTGGACTCTTCCTGTTCCACATCAAAGTCCATGGCAGACTGCATTTGCTGCATCATGGCCTGGCAGATGACTGCAATGGACACAAAATGAAAGTCTGCCAGGAAGCCGCAACCACTCTAGGAGAGTGGCAAGAACCTGGCCTCACAATCTGGTCTAGGACCAAAATTAATAGTGTCAAAGACATGTACTAATGTAACGTAAAGGGACCTCAGGAACTGAAAGAGTCGGAGGTAAAGTCTACTGGTTCAGGGCAGACTGGAAAGCACAGATGGAAACCCCCACTATCAAGTATGGCTGACCCGTAAACAACAGGTCCAGGAGCACTTGAACCCCTTACTTGGTGAGCAAGGGGGTCCAGGTGGGGTTAGCCCATCAAGGAGAATGGTCTCCACTTAGTCACAGGAACCTTCCTGATGGAAGGTCAAGCACGATTTAGAAGCCTCTCGTGGTGGTCTAGTAGAACCAGATCCTACCCACTGCGTATTCCAAAGGAATCATCCTGCTCCTGTGTGTCCTACTGTAGTAGCAGTCTCTGAACTCAGGGAAGAAAGGAAAAAGTGTACAGGAGGATGTGCTCACTGCGGAAAAAACATTCCGACAGCAAAAAACAGGGGCTGTATTTCTAAGGCAAATAGAGGCAGATGTGCGTCGAGGAGGAACACAGCAGGACCAAGTTAGGGCTAACCCATTTGTTGAAGTGAAGAAAGAGGCAGTGACTCAATGCTGTGAGGCACTACCCACTCTGGCCTCCCTGAAGGGAGTAGGAAAGGATTCTAGTTTGTTTGCTTAAAAACAAACATAACTCCATCATGCACTTGAAGAAGATAGCTTCATGAGCGACTGGCATGGACCAGTGCGCAGGAACCAAAGGTGGGAATATTTGAGAAGCTACCTCAGAAAAAAGACCTACTTGACCTTCCGTCAAGAAGGAGAAAATCACCTGTTAAGTTAAACAAACAAGGAAGTAGGAACCAGAGTTCCGACTCGGTTGAGAGTCGCTTCTGCTGCTGCAAGGCTCTGCTCAAGAAAAGAAAGCCTGATAAAAAGAAAGGGGCATTAACAGACTGGGCAGTCGCCTAGGTCTAGGAAATGTCTCTGAATGAGAGAAATCTCTCAGAGAAAAAAGATGACCCATACCGCCACCGGATTGGACTCCCCTAGGGGAAGAAGTAGTCAGGTACTCTTTACCATACTCTGGAGACCAGCGCCTCACTGTGCTGTGATAATTATTTTTTTTTCTTTTAGTCAGAGCCTAACAAGGCTTTCAGGCTGCTATTTCGCAAGGATTGTCTTGATACAAAATGACGAAGATGTTCTCCATCTGAGTGCAGAAGGAGTCTGAGCGTCCATACTGAAATCATGACCGGACTACTAATCACAGCTGAAGAGATGTCAACCACCTGTGCCGAAGAAGCCACTGAAGGGGACAACATCACAAGGGGGCTATATACCCCTATCAAAGGAGCGGAAGAGCCAGAGCGGCTCCTGACCATTAAATTAGAATGTCCCACAGAGCGTAACTGTCTTGACGATTGAAAAAGTCTAGACACATAAGTGTACAGTCCACAGACGCAGTGCGAAATACTATAGTGGACCCCATTACTGAGGAACTACTGAAAAGATTTTCCATCATGGACTCTGATGATAGATAGGACGTGCCCTACAGTATATAAGAGTCATCCACTGTATTACTGACCAGAAGGACAGGGAAAGACCCATCTAGATGCACTTCTACCCTAGAAGGACTTCCAAGAGAGGCCTAGGTCAGAGCCACAAGAGACTCCGCCATCAGAAAGGATGTCAAGGAGCTTGGTACCACGTAGGAAGCCAAGAAAGTGCTGAGCAGAACGAGATTCCGCTGGCAGAACAGTACAGCAAAGTTCCTTCAGCAGAAAACCGCTGGTGACAAGGTCCCTCATAGACCGCCACTCACTAAGATGGTGGAAAAAACAATCCTCAGAACAGGAGTTCATTCTGCGATAAACATCCCGCCACAGGTTCTGTGGAAAGGAAGTCTGAAAAGGAAAAATGTGTCACTAATTCTGCCATACAGCAACCACTAGCACCCCTGCGGCACCAGCATCACTCGTGGCACAGGAGGGCACCAAGCAGTGCTTATGCCAACCTGGGCGATACCCGAGGGCAGCCGTGGCAGTACCAGCAGGTACCCCTAGCACCCATGTAGCAATGGCACCCAAGGGCACCCCTGACACCCATGGCAAGAATGGCACCCGAGGGCACCAGTGGCACCCATGGGCACCTGTAGTGCCACCCAGGGCACCCACAGGTGCCCCTGGTGCCACCCATGGTACTCATGGCACCAGAGGCACCAGCAACACCCACGGCACCACCCCTGGCACCACCCATGGCACCCTGGCACTAATGGCCTGCGGCCAGTGGCCACCGCCAACAACCAACATCAGCAACAAGAACATCCACGGCACTGCACAGAGCGATGGTGACGACCACGGTGCTGACTAACTCAGGGCGCCAACAAGGCACCGCGTGACGGCCTGAACCACGCGCCGAAGGAAAATGCTAATGGAAATCCTGAGAAGGGGAGAAGGAAAAGGTGGTGCCCATGCCAGCCCCTGCATGGAAAAGGGAGGGGGGTAGGCACGAGGGGTCGACACGATGGCAAAGGCACCAAGATGGCACCTTGCCATTCGTGATCCAATCGGCCCGGCTCCAGTCCAACGGCTCAGAGGCCCGGAGGTCCCGAATCAGGAACGGAGCCCGGAAAAACTGGAAAGTCAAACCCCCTGCTTCACAGGAGCAGCCCAGAGGTGAAACTGCCCACCGGAGCTCCAATGAGGACAGAGATAGAGCTCTGAGTCGAGAATGCAGCCGTTAGGGGGCCGGGCCAAGAGGAACCCACCAAAGTCGGTTCAGGCCCATCGCCTCTCCCGATTAACAATCCTCGTGCAGACGTACCAATGGGCAACCTCGAGCAGCACAATTCTTCTTCCCCAGCGAGAAGAGAGCTTGAGGAGTTAAGCCCGGAGCGGAACCCTTAGATTTGTGCTTGAGGACTACCCCCATTAGTTAAGGTGGCGGACGGACGGACACAGCCCTCTGCCACATAAAACCTTTCAAGTCCTCCACCGTCACCGCTACCGTCTAAGGACGACTCCGTTGATGGCAGGAAAATTTCTTTTCTTCATAATCTTCTTCTTGTTCATAAAATAAGAAATTACTACTTAAAATATTAAACGTTAAAAGCTGCTGTCATATACACGAAAACTTAAGACTTCGGCAGATGAGCGACGTCAACATCCAAGCGCACTCGACGGCGGGAGAAAAGGAACTGAGGCGGTTGGAGGGTCGACGCCGAGATAGCCTACACAGGCGCAAGCTAGTCTCGTGGTGCCGTGAATGCATGGTCCTGTCTCGGCGCAGACCCTTCAGAAAATTTTAGGCTCCCGCTTGGTCCTAGTACCTCCGGCGCTATCCCACTAGTGTGAATGAGTGATGGAGACTTAGTCCAGGAAGATCCTATATAACTAAAAATCACCATGGAATGGTCACTTGAGATCAAGGGGGCCACAACTGCACAATTATGAATATGGTTATCCAAATTACTCAGCACCACATCCAGGATATGGGTACCCCTGATGTTGTCTAGCACAAATTGTTCTAAGCCTGCCAGCATGAATGTTTCAAGGTAACTAGCCTCGACTTGGGAATCAGCTTTAAGTGTGTCCCAATTTATTGCAGGGAGATTGAAATCTCCTAATAAAATGACATTATCCTCCAGTGTGAGCTTTTTAATGAAATCTAATAGGCCATTTTCCAGAGCGGAGATAGAGGGTGGTCTGTACACTACTCCTATATTGATCTTGGCTGAATGAGGTGGGGAATCTTTTACCCAAAGAATTTCAGAATTTCCCCATACAGTAGTGTCAATACATTCCGAAACATATACTCACACACACACACACACACACCCTTGTTTGTGACCTGTCCTTGCTGTAGAGAGTATAACCAGAGATCTGTTTACCCAAGTATCATCCTCCCTCCACCAGGTTTTGGTGATGGCACATATATGTATACTTGAGTCATGCAATGTTAACCTTAGCTCATCCATTTTGTTATTGAGGCTTCTGACATTTAATAGGAGAAAGTTCCAAGTGGGCCGGGTAGTGTCTCTGGTGGAGTTAATCCTGGATTTTATTGTCCCCGCATCCCCCCCCCTTTAAGTTTAAATGGGCATCAACTAGCCATTTTAGTTTGCTGGCAAATATGCGTTTCCCCTGCCTATTCAGGTGAAGGCCATCTTGGCAAACAAGTGTGGTGTTTGAAAGTCCTCCCAATGATCCTCATAAGCAAACCCCTCCCTAAAACACCAGTGCTTCAACCATCCATTTAGTCTCATTATGTCTATATTAAGCATATGGCTAGCCCAGAGGACTGATAAAATATCAGAGATAACCAAGTCACATCCTCTGGCTGTAAGGGACTTCCCCAACTGCTTGAAGTCATGCTGTAAATCTATGAAGCTTCTTTTACCCACATCATTAACCCCTATATGTAAGAATATAAGTGGTTCATACAAATTCTCCAATAAACTGGGGAGTAGCAGTCTAATATCACTAATTCCAGCTCCTGGCAGTTCGCTAACAGTAGTGTAGTCCTTTCTGTTCCTACATAATACATGGTCAGTGTACCAGAGCATAGAATCCCCTATGACTAGAACATTGCATGGGGCATTCTCTACTTGTGCTGATGCACTGGGTGCAATAAGGCTTTCCATATCCATTGTTTCCTGGGTAAGTAAATGGTTACTACTAGGTGTAACGGGGTCAACTTGTGTGGTGGATTCTACCTCATCGTTAGGGTTGTAGTCAAGTACTAGGACACTAAATTTATTTAGAGTTAATATATTCGATGAACCTCCTATATTTCTTCTACCGTTTTCCTTTTGATGTTTTATGTACAACACACCATTCTTTGTTGTTGCCTATCACATCGATGGCCTTGGCTTGGGGTTCAGGTGGGTTGGGTAGTGAAGGATGCATTGGTTCAGAGATACCCTCCGCCATTGTGTCAATATATTGTTCAAGCGTGGCGATATCAGCTTGTACCTGCACTCTATGTTGTAGTGCCACAATTTCAGCTTGCAGCACCTCGATCAGGGTACAATTGTCACACACAAACCCTGGAATTACATCCCCCTCAGCATACATAAGACACCTACTACACGGCCTCCCGTTTGCACTGTACCTTCTGCAAAGGTATATGGTGTTGGTCCTCAGCTCCTACTGTTCCGGCCAACATGCGGACTCGCATCTCCGTGCACAGTGACGTGTGCCCTGCTCACAGCAGGGCTGAGTAATAAGGGTCTCGATGACCCAGAAGTGGTTGTAGGGGTCGCAGATCCCTTGCAACAAAGGTTGCAATAATAAACTATTCGTTACCCTCTCATGCGAGGTAAAGGCACAGCGCTGTAAATGTACAACCAGATATAAAAAATATTTAAAATTAGCCCTGTAGTAGTTTCAGCCCCTCTAAGACAGGACAACAGACAGCTCTCTTCCTACTTCCTGAACACAGGAAGATAGGGCTCCAGTAAAATCAGCAACAGCTAAAACGTTTTTGCAGTAAGGGTTCCCCACACACAGAACAGCTCTAACACACTGCACTGATATTTTTATACAGATGAGTGATGGGGCCATCCACATTACATATGTGTCGTCGCTGCACGTCACAGTGGGTGGCCCCCAGCTCGTAAAAAGTTTCCATGTGGTCCTAATGCTGATGGGCTTGCAATTCCAAAGGTGTGGCCTAATGGAGGAGATATCCTCGACGAAGACTGCATACTACAGACTACACACTGGCAGTGAGTGGCAATCCCCTCAGCCTCTCAGAGAGGCTGCAGCTCTAGTACCCACCCCAGCTTGGGATCTTCTGTCTCAAAATGTAGCCAATCTCCTACCTTAAGTCAGCAGCCTTGTCTATCTCACTTGGTTTCTATCCATCAAGCAGCTTCTCTGGCAGTATCACTTGGTGGCCACAAGACTGCACCCCCCCCCCGGTGCTAATCATTCTGTGAGACCCTTCCTGTACCACAAGGCTGCCTGGGACGCCTTTTAAGAGAAGTCCCTCAGGGTCTCCACACCCTCCTGATGTGTGCCCTACACATACTCCAAGAATTAACAGCAATCTACACTAGATACATTTCCTTGTATCTTCACTGCTTGTTGTCTTAGGCCTGTCCCTGGAAGCTACCAAGCAACTAGACATCATGTTTACCTGGTCCAATAGTCTGAATCTATTGACAGTTGTGAAGTCCATGAATCTAAGAGCAGGGTTTTATTTAACTCTAAAATTTGATTAGCGTTTTCCTTATAAAAGTTCTAAAACATTGTGAAAATGCATAGCACTTACCTCACTGTGTTTAACATAACACTTCCAGAAAACTTATATAAATGCTTTCTGTACAATTAGTATTGTCAAAAAAAAAAAACAGCTAATCAATTATTTAAAACCCTGAAGAGCATTCCACTCACTCTCTCACCCTCCTCTTTTGCTCCCTCCTCAAAGGTACCCTGGTACCCTTTCTCTCTTATCACTAAGCTCTGCCCATTGGGCTCACAAAGTCAAGAGTTACTACCAGAGTTTAAGTTCGCCTCTGTTATTACTGTAACAACCGCACCACCGACCACTAGTGGCAGGAGGGGTTGTTACACTTGGAATACCACACTTCTGTCACAGTGACACTGCCACATAGTAATAACCTGCAATATCAAATAACTCGCAAGGGTTAGTCATTTTTCTATTTGAGGACATAGATTCTTGCGCATGTCTGACACCCATATTCCCAATGTGAATTTTAGACCGACTGTACCAAAGTTATCTTCTGTATCCCGTTTGTCTTTGTCGTCCAGGCACAAGTCAGGAAGCATAGGAAAATCCAGGAGCAGTTGTAGAATTCACAAAAAAGTGTTTATTAGTACTAACAGTAACATAAAAGAATAAAATTGTTCAGAATAACTATTTGCAAAGACATAATAAACAGAAGATCCAGAGTTTCCCTTCAGTCTCTGTGTCTCTATACACTGCAGCTCTCTTATAAGTGTAACCCCCCTGCAAATGGGGGTTCCCAAAAGACTTCCAGGAGCTTGCTTGAATGCTCCAAGCCTGAATGGTGTTTGGCATTTAAGCCATTTATCAGTGAGTGTTTTTAGAGCCTCTGGTACTGTCTCTTTAAGAGCTGTCTGCTTGCAGACATAATTAGTTGTATGGGGGGACTGTGTGCTTCTCTGAGTACCACTAGAGCTGCTGCCAATTCACTTAATTTTGCAGTCACTAGAGTGCAAAGGAACCTATCTGAAAGATGTAACTGTTTACCAGAAATTATTTAGAGTAATAATGAAATTACAGTTTGTCTAACCTGCTTTCTTTGCAGTCAGAACTGTGTCTGCTAGTTCCCATTCTAGTTTTGAACTGCTGAACTGGACCAATCAGTGTGGGGTAAGCTAGCTCTAAAATGGTGCCTGACGAATCAGAACTTGGACTCATAATCTGAGCCAGCCACAAGAGGATTGTATGGGCAGTGACTCTGGGAGATGTAGTTTAGACTTCAGTGCCTTTTTGGACCAACAGCAGCAGTCTATTGTGAGTGACAGCCAATCCAGTCAAGAACTGGGAGGAACTCAAAGGAAGTGCCGGTTTTGTCGGTTGGAGTTCAGTTGAGCTTTGGCAGTGAAGAAGGAAGGAGCCCTGTACTTTTCAGTGTGCAGTTTTAGTCAAAAAGCGGTGTAAGGCCCAAGTTCGGTCTGCAGCTTGTTAGGACTGAGATCGTCCTGTGAAAAGAATCAAAGGATCTCGAAGGTAGAAACCAGGCTCACCCTGTAGAAGACTGGAGGAATTGCTGAAAAGTACACTCGGTCTGTCAGGAACTGAATCTGCTGTGTGTTCTCCTGGGTTGTGCAGTAATTGCGATCGGGATACAGATGCAGCCTGCCTGGTATAGTGCTTTCTTTATATGGATGTGTGAAGAGGTTTGTGTACCTCAAGTGAGCCCTGCTGACATTGAAGGACCCTATCTTATTTGGAGGTCGTGAGTACTAATTCAGGGTAGCTCCTGTTGAATGCCACATTAAATCTAAATGGAATTACTGTACTGCTGACTGTTTAATTCTCCTTTTCTCTGTGTGAAAGGGCCCCTACCAGCTGCCCACGGTTTGGACTAGCCACACTAGGGCTTGGGTACCCAGGGACAAGGTAACTGATGAGGATAGCCTGTGCACAGAGCCATAAATAGATTATTAGGTGATAAGCTAATTAACCTGATTTCCCGTCCTTGTTATACCCCTAAATAAATCAGAGCTGCTTGTTTCAGCAAAGTTATACTGCCTGAGGTATTTGTCTATGTTAAGTACTGTACTGTGATTGTTGCACTGTGTCTCATTTCACAGAGTCCCAGTGCGGAACCAGACCTGGGGGTAAGTGTATACTGTGAAGGTAATTTGATATATTGTGTGGGCCACTAGTGGGAAGAAAGGGGTTGCAGTGTCCCAGAGGGCTGTGACCAAATTAGTTTAACTATTGCAAACCCTGACCTCTGGGTGGAGGCACCATATTGGATCCAGGCCCCTCAACCTGTTAGTGGCAAATCAGGCAGGGGTAGTAGCCCCTGGGATAGCGCCTATCTAGGGGTTACATCTTGGAGGCACCGCTGAGATTGTGTGTCCTAGTGGCCATATTACTAACCACTGCTAAGAAAAAAATGGGTACCCGACAGAAGTGGCTGTGCACCGGCTGGTGGAGTGGTGTACTGGGGAGGAGATCGACCCCAAAATGCTATGCTTATCCTGGACATCCCCTGGGTATCAATCAGGACACTGTGCAGGGAGTACTTTCCAAGGTGGAAGGTTTACAAAACCCTGTGGTGGTGGGTCGGCATGCTAATCTGCTCACCCACACTTTCCTGGCCCTAGTAGAGTTTAAGGATCCCATAGATAGCTCCAAAGTGCCACAGACCATTACCCCAGAGGAGCCCTCACTGCTTGGAGAGTGATAACTAAGGACAGTAAAGACCGGGGGAATCAGCCCCACCACTATCTGAAACTTTTGAGGAGAAATTTGCTGAATGGTTGCTGGGAGAGGGAAAACTGTGGAGGACTTGAAGAAACTATTCTTGCCACCTGAGGTGTTCCTCCCCAACACCTCTCCTGCTCCAGTGCCCGTAATGGTGGCTGAACCAATGCAGACTCCTATTTCTGCACCTGCCATTAGTCACGACTCTTACGAAGGTTGAGGATCTCTCTGGCACCCTCCCCACCCCCAAGGGGAGGATGACTGGGAGACCTGGATGAGACTATGTTGCCCCAAGTGCTAGAATGGCAATGCTCGGAGGCAGCAGAAAGAGGGTTGGTGAGAGCCTCCGAGGTCCTGCCCTGGCTACCATCCGTGCTAAGCGGGCCAGTAACCCTGAAGCGACTGCACAGGCCTATCTTGAGGCCTTGGAGAATGTATAGGAGCCCAGATTCTGATGAGGACCTATGGTGGAGAGTAAGAAATGCACAACAGTACCAAGGGAGTTGTTGTCTGTGTATGTCTCGGCTGGAAAAATTGTTGCAAGAATGCCTCCAGAAAGGGTAGTTTGCCAGCGATTGAACTAGACCGAACCAGACTGGACAGAATCCTTGTCTGCCCCCTTCTCAGAACTGCTGTTGCTTCAGTTCGCCTGGCAATCGACTGGAATCCCCACCTCCTATGATGAGTTAATGAGAGAAATTGAGGAGTTGAGAAAAGGCGACCTCGGAGTGCCTGCACCAACAGCTGTGGCTACGACCAGTGACTGAGGGTGACCCATCAAGTGAAGTTCAGGGGCAGGGTTGACAGTCAATGAGTGCTCTGACAAGGAAAAAGATATGCCACAATGGGGCGAACTGTTGAGAGAGATCCGAGAATTCAAAAACAGTCCTTTATGAAGGCCACGCCTGCAAAGTGCAGCCCCTGACCTATATCCGACTGCATCTGCATGGGGTGGGGGTACCCACCCATGTATCTCCTGCTGATAACAGCTCCAAACTCAATTCCTTGACCATGGAAGTGCAGAAACTGACGAGATGTCTCCAAATGCTTATCACGCCAAGACAGAGATGGCACCCAGGTTTCCAGTTAGTAATACCCCGCCCTGGCTCCCAGTGTGGCGCCTCGCCAGCTCAAACTCCAGAAAGTATGTTTGCTATAATTGTGGGAAAGATGGGCACATGAAAGGGAATGCCAGTCCCCGAAGACACTGACAAAGTTGCATATAGGCTACAAGGAGAAGCCTGGAGAAGAAATCAGTGGTTACAGGTGCACGACATGATCCCAGTGAGGCACCAAAAAGCATTCATCAAATTCTTTGTGGCAAGGTCAGTTGCCCAGGCCCCACTACCGCCTCTCCAGACTGGTCCAGAATAGTGGGTCCCTCCATGGAGACCACTGTAAAGGGAATGGAGTGTCTACAAGAGCTGTATTAGACAGTGGCTCCCAAGTGACAATTATGTTCCAGGATTGGTATCAGAAGCATTTGTCAAAGTACCCTTACAACCATTAGAAGGACTGCATGTATGGGGGTTAAGTGAGAAGGCCTACCCCTATTCCGGTATATCCAATTTGGCTGTCTTTCCCACCTCCGTGGCTGGAGTGGCCAACAAGTAGAGACCCTAGCCTTAGTGTGTCCCCCCACTGGACTGTATGATGGTGTCCCTTTGTTGATTGGAACAAATGCTCATATGTTCGGAAGGCTGGCACAGTTGTGTTATGAAAACAGGGGTCAAAGACTAGTAGAGCTTTAAGAGTTCCAGCTTTAATTAAGAAAGGCCTATGAGGCACAGAGAGTGCTGAAAAAAAACAGAACCAGAGGAACCGATTAGGGTGTATGGAAGAAGGATCACAGAGTCTCTGATCCTGGCGCCAAATGCCCAGTGTACCTTACAGGGAGAGGTCCGTATCAGAAAGGATGTTAAGAATAAAATATTAATGTTGGATGCACCAGGCGATGGAAAATTACCAGAGGGACTGCTGGTCAAGCTCAGTATTTTGCCCGCTAGGAGCCCATGCTTATGCCAGAAGGGTAATGGTCCAAGTTCATAATGTGTCTGAAAGAGACATTGAGTAAACAGAGGTTGCATCCTGGCTAATGTGCATTGTGCAGACACTGCAGTGCTACCCAGCAGCAAGAGTTCAAGGAAGAATGACAGAGTAGCGCCTGACTTGTTTGATTTCGCGACCCCGCTGCCAGCTGAATGGAAAGTGAGGATCAGTGAGAAGCTTGCCCAGTGAGACCAGGTGTTTCTTTAAAGGAATGGGATGTAGGATGCGTGCAAGGAGCTGAGCACAATATCCGCTGCATGACGAAAGACCATTTCGTGAGAGGTCTCGACGCCTGGCACCTGCTGACATAGATGATGTGAGACGGCATCTGCAAGAGATGTTAGCTGCTGGTGTAATACAAGAATCCAGAAGCCTTATGCTTCCCCATTGTAGTAGTGAGGAAAAGAATGGAACAGTAAGGATAGTGTGTGGATTATCGCACCTAAACCGGCGGACTATCCTGATCAGTACACAATGCCCGCATTCAGGATGCTTTGGACTGCCTAAACGGGAGCAAGTGGTTCTCTGTGCTGGATCTCCGTGAGTGGTACTACCAGATCCCGATGGCCCCAGAGGACCGTGAGAAGACGGCCTTTATCTGTCCGCTGGCTTCTATGAATTCATGAGGATGCCTCAGGGATTTCAGTGCCCCAGCCACTTTTCAACGATTGATGGAGCATGCAGTGGGGACATGAACTTACTAGAGTGCCTGGTATACCTAGATGATGTGATTGTGTTTGGCAGCTCACTGGAGGAACATGGAGCAGATTATTTAAGGTATTGGACCGACTGGAGGACTGTGCTAAACTGTCCATTGATAAGTCAATTCTTTCAAACATCAGTAAAGTATGTGGGACACATAGTATCCACCGAGGAATAGAGACCGGCCAAGTAAAGTTGAGGCCTTGACCACCTGGCCACAGCCCAAAAATCTAAAGAACTGCAAGATTCCTGGGATTCTGTGGTTAGTATCGGCAGCTTCATCAAGGACTATTCAAGAGTGATCCCCTTTACTAACCTTACTCAAGGTATCCCCCAACCCACAAAAATACCAAAAGTCAGCAGGTCCTCAAGACTTGAAAGAGTGTATTTTCATCCGAGTGAAGTATTTGGGGCCCGCTGGACCCTGATTGTGAGACTGCTTTTCATGAGAACATATATCAACTTACCCATGCTCCAGTGCTGGCCTATGCCGATCCAAGAAAACCTCACGTCCTGCACACTGATGCTAGCTTGCAAGGGTTGGGAGCTGTGTTGTACCAAGAACACGAGAATGGCCTGAGACCAGTGGCCTTTGCCAGTAGAAGCCTGACCCCATCCAAGAAAGAACTATCCTGTACATAAGTTAGAGTTCCTAGCTTTGAAGTGGGCTATTGTTGACCAATTCCACATGAGTACTTGTATGGGGCCAAATACTAGTAAAACTGACAATAACTCGACCTATGTGCAGACCTCAGCTGTTGGATGCCACTGGCCATAGGTGGCTTTCTAGCATATCTACATATGACTATGCTCTCGAATACCAGCAGGTCTGAACCACATAGATGCTGATGTCTCTCCGGAGGCCTGTTCCCAGAATGATTGGGTCCGATTGGCAGAACCTGACATTCGGGCACTCTGTCGAAGTTTGACAGGAGGAACAAATGTCCACGGACTCGAGTGGACTGCATGGTGGATTGCTTGGGACCCTCTGAGAATTGCATACCTGCTGCTTATTGCCACTTTTCTGCAATAGACATTGGTGCACTGCCTCAGCTAGACAATGACAGTATTCGGGGGCTCAATCCCGTGATCCATGATCAAAGCAGCTTTAGAAGCCCTCTATGCAGGAAAAGATGTGTCCAAATTACGCCCACTGATTTGAGAACTGCACTGTTATACAAAGAAGGTCCAAGTTGAAACTGATCAATAAACTGTTATACAGAGAAACAGTAGACAGAGGGACAAGTAGACAAACAACAACTAGTGCTGCCCACTGCCTTCGAGACTCAGTACTGAGGTCCTTGCACAACCACATGGGGCACCTTGGTATAGACAGAACACTTGACTTGGTGAGATCCAGATTCTATTGGCCTAAGATGGGGCTGATGTGAGCAACACATTCGAACTTGTAGTCGCTGCTTACAGAGGAAAGCTTTGCCCAAGGGCTGCCCCTTGTTAACATCACCACCAGTGCACCCATGGAGCTGGTCTGTATTGATTTTCTGAGTTTGAGTCAGATCAAAGAAATATCAGTAATGTGCTGGTGGTCACTGACCATTTCACGAGATATGCCCAAGCTTTCCCCCGAAAGACCAGAAAGCATCCACTGTGGCCAAAGTACTTGTAGAAAACTTTTGTTCACTATGGGCTCCACAAAGAATCCATTCTGATCAAGGGAGAGACTTTGAGAGTCGTCGATCAAAGAATGCTTTCTCTGTGGGGTCAGAAAGTCCAGAACCACTCCTTACCACCCCCAGGGGGACCCACAGCCTGAACGTTTCAACCGCACTTTGCTAGATATGCTAGGCACCCTGCACCCAAAGGACAAGCCTAGATGGAGCCAACAAATTAGCACCCTGGTACATGCTTATAACTGCACCAAAAGTGATGCCACTGAGTTCTCCCCTCACCGCCTGATGTTTGGAAGAGAAGCTCGACTCACCAGTAGATGTGTGTTTGGGGTCTCTCCTGATGGGGTTCAAGCTGACAACTATTTACAGTATGTGCAAAGTTAAAGGCCCAGCTAACTCCATGCGTACCAACTGGCTCAAGCCATGGCTGTCAAAAGAAATCTGGCCAACAAAGAAAGGCATGATAAAAGGTGAAAGCACAGGAACTCCAGGAGGGAGATCGGTATCAAGAAATCTGGGACTGCATGGCAAGCACAAGATTGCTGACCGATGGCACCATCTCCCTCACATTGTAGTGGGCAAACTAGATGATCTGCCAGTGTACAAAGTAAGGCCTGAGAATAATTCAAAGATGTAAAACAATACATAGAAATCATTTACTGCCCATTGGACAAATCTTAGTGAGTCTGAGCCCTAGAAGATGCCCCTCTGGACCAGTGACTAGAGCTGCTGCAAAGAAAAGATCAGAAAGTCTGCACCTACAGAAGCAAAGTTAAAGTGTTCCTCCACAAGTCCCAGTTGAGCATGACTGTCAGTCCATATCGGAAGAAGTGAGAGTGACTTTGAATACTATCCTTCTTACGAACTGAGTCAATTGTTTGAGCAATCCCCTAGTCAATACTGGAGACAAAGCTGGGCCTTCTGGACTGTCTAAGCCCCTAGCCATCCCTGGAGCCAATGCTCCCAGAAAGTGAAGTGCAAAGCATCAGATCAGATGAAATGGAATCATTGTGCATGGTTGAACTGTTTGAGCTTTCAGGGAGGAAATGATAGATTAGGGCAGACTGGTGATACACCCTGAACAAGAAGAGTATTTTGAGTGCCTGACAGTCCACTGTTGTGTCCGAAAGCTTCCATGCGAAAGCCAAATGTTGTGGACTCAGAAACTGTAACTCCTGGAGCTGAAAGTACCCCAAGTTCTAGCCTCTCTACCCCATGGAGACTCCCCTGACAAGTGAGGACAATGCTGAAAATGAGGCTCAGAGTGCAGAGACTATAACAGTTCCCCTAGAAAGACTGAGTCGAGCTGTAGAAAAATTACTCACCTTAGTATTGCTTTTCTTCTCATGGAGTCTTGCTATATTAGGACCATTGCAGTCATTCCCCAGTCTTGAACTGCCCGGAGAGGAAGCGTTAACTCCAGAGAGATCTGAGTTCCACAGTCATAGCTGTTCAAACTCTATCTGGCCAGTTTCAAATGAAACTGCCAGGTTCTTTTACGAGCTAAACTAACATAGCAAGTCTGTGTGGAAAAGCTCTACACTAGCCATTGGTTACCTATCATTAGAAGAATAAGAACAATCACAGAATAACAACAACAATATTTATTGTTAGAACACTCCTTACAAGCACTAATAGGACCCTCTCCCAAAAACTCAAGTCTAGAGGGGACCCTCTACCACTTAACAAAAACAGAAATACCTAGTTCCCTAACCCAACTAGAGACTAAAATGGCATGACACAGTGCTTGCACTAATTTGCCAACCCCATACCCAAGTAGGAGTTCTGAGAGGGGTGGGAGGGAGGTTGTCCTAATATAGCAAGACTCCATGAGAAGAAAGCAATTACTAAGGTGAGTAATTTTTCTTCAAACACCATGAAGTCTTGCTATATTAGACCATTGCAGACATACAGCAGTACCATGGAGTGAGGGTCAGAACCTACTTAGGAAATAGGCTCTGAAGAACAGCTAGCTAAAACGAAAGATTCTCCTGACTGGACGTCCAGGAATAATGCTTGTAAGGTGTGAACTGTTTTCCAGGTAGCAGCTTGACAAATTTCCAAAATAGGAATATCTCTAGCAGCCGCTAGAGATGCAGCTGTACCCCATGGGTGGGCCCTCAGTCCTGAGGCTCCCTTACCTAGTTTTTGGTAACAGAACTGGATACAAGAGACAATCCACCTTGCAATTGTCCTCTTAGTGGCAGGTCTCCCTTTGCCAACCTCTCCATAGGTAAGGAAGAGTTGGAGGGATTCAGACCTGTGACCCTTAGTGCGTTCCACATAGAGCAAGGGCTCTTTGCGTCCAGGCTGTGAGTTTCCTCTCACCCGAGGAAGAATGCTCAGTGAAAAACACTGGGAGAAATGGGCTGGTTCAGATGAAAATCTGAAACCACTTTGGTAAAACTTTCTGTTAGTCCAGGGACTACCTTATCCCTGTGAAAGAAATAAATCCTTTTCCACGAAAGGGCTTGCAACTCACTTACACGCCTGGCAGAAGTGATAGCCACTAGAAAACACCGTTTTCCAAGTTAAATACTTGAGATCTGCAGAAGAAAGGGGCTCAAAGGAGGTTGCATTAACTGAGCAATGTAAACATTCAGGTCCCAGGCAGGGGCTGGTTCCTAAAGGAGGGTTAGTATGAAGTAACCCCTTAAAAACTTAGAAAACACAGGGTGAGAGGAAAGAGAAACAGGCTTCCCGCGGAAACAAAGGCAGAAACAGCTGCTATATGAACCTTCAAGGTAGCTGGTCTAAGGCCTAGGAATTTAGATGGGCCAAATAGTCCAGTAAAGTGGCCAGGTCAGCAGATTCTGGCACAATTTGTTTCTCCCAACACCAGAAGGAAAACCTCTTCCACTTAGAATGTAAGTAGCTCTGGTGGAAGGCTTCCTGAAGCCTTTAAAATATCCATGACCCCTTGAGAAAGGTGTAAATCAGAAACCCTAATTCTCAAGAAACCAAGCCTGAGGTGGAGGGATTTGAGGTCCGGGTACCACTCTCCTGTGCACAGGTCAGCAAGTCGTGGGTCCTGGGCAAGGTTAGGGAGGTGGATTGTCAGGACAGGAGAAGAGGATACCAGGGCTGTCTGGCCCAGTCTGGGCGATCAGAACCACTTTGCAGGGCTGAGTTCTGATTTCACCAATACCCTGAAGAGGAGAGGAAGGGGAAAAGCATAGGAATTTCCTTCCAATCCAGCAGGAAGGCGTCCAGGGGACTGAGCCCAGCACTGGAGGCCTGCAACAAAATAGAGAAGTTGATGGTTGTCTGGGCTGCGAAGAGATCTATCTGAAGGTACCCAATCTGGCAAAGACCCCCAATACCTGAGGATTCAGAGACCATTCGTGATGGCCCTGGGAAATCCTGCTGAGAGCATCCACCAGGACATTGTCCTTTCCTGGAAGGTGAATGCTGCATCAGGAGTGTTTAGGGAGTAAGCCAGAGACCACAACTTCATTGCTCGGGTACGACGCTGAAGACCTAGTGCCCCTTGCTTGTTGATGTACCACATTGTTGTGGTGTTGTCTGTCCTGATTTGAACTACTTTGTTCTGGACAACAGCTGAAAAGCCTGAAGAGCTAAAAGAACAGCTCTGAGTTCCAAAAGATTGATGTGGAGCAGAGATTCCTGGGACCACACTCCTTGAGTGGAAGGTCGGCCAGTGAGCCCCCACCCTAACAGGGAGGCATCCGTGGTGAGGGGTGAGGAGTGTAAACGGTAGAAAGGGAACCCTGAGACAGATTGCCTTGATCCTGCCACCACTGAAGGGCCAGGATCAGGGTTTTGGTCACCGGAACTAATTTGGTAAGGGGGTCCTCCTTTGGGACCAATAGGACCTCAAGTGGAACTGAATGTCCCTCATCTGAAATCTTGCTCCCTGCCGACAGCTGTGGAAGCAGCCATGCCCTAGAGTTGCAGAAAATGCCTTGCTGGTTAGAGACCCGAGGGAGTAAAGGAGGATGCCAGGGCAATGAGCCTGTCCGCTCTTTCAGGGGAGAAATGCCCTGGCTAACTTTGTGTTCAACTCTGCACCTGTAAATTAGAACCTGAACAGGTTCCAGAACTTGACTTAGTAAGTTCATGCAGAACCCCAGGAAGTGAGAAGCTGCTGGTGACCTGCAAGTGAGATTTTACCTGGTCTTCAAGACTGACCCACTAGTAGCCAGTCGCCCAGGTAGGGAAACACAGCAACTCTCGTTTTCTTAAATGAGCCACTACCACAGCTAGACATTTTGTGAATACCCTGGCGCCGAGGTTAGGCCAAAGGGCATTGCTCTGAACTGGTAGTGGCCCGAGGCAGTTCGAACCTGAGGTACTGGTGAGAAGGCCTGATCATGACATGAAATAGGCGTCCCTGAGGTCCAGGAAGCTAACCAGTCCCCTGGCCTCAGGAGGGCAAAATCATTGCTAGAGTTAACATTTTGAACTTTTGGCTTAAATAGATGTCTGTTCAGGTACCTTAAGTCTAAATGGGCCGCCATTCTCCTGTCTTTTTGGGTAAGAAAATATCTTGAGTACAGTCCCTTGCCCTGATGGCAAGGGGAACCCTTCCACTGCTTTGCAATTCAGGAGGGAAGAACTTCTGCTTCCAAAGCAAGGGCTTCTGAAGAGTTTATGGTGGAAATTGCCTGGCCTCATCTTTGGAAACTGTTTGAAGTTGGAGAACCAGGCCTTGCTTACTACTCCAGAACCCACCTGTCCAGTTAAGGACAGCCAATTCCATTGAATAAGCCAACCTGCCCCCACTGGTACAGGAGAATCGGCCCTGGGCACCCCATTGGAGTGCCTGCTTGGCAGGAGCTTTAGGCTGAGGGAGGCGACTGTCTCCTGTGCCCCGTCTCACTCTGCCTCTGAAAAAACCCCTCTGTAAAAAGCAGAGGAGGCTTGAGCTGGCAAAAGGCCTGTAGAAAGGCTCACCTGACCCTGGGGCATGCCTTTGTGAGTGGCATGCCTTCCTTAGCTTGGGCACTTTTGTAGGTAGTTCTATATTCATCCATCTTTTTCATATAATTTTCTGTTTGATCACCAAACAGAGAATTTCCCGATACAGGAAAAATCCATAGCCTTTGACTGGTATCTTGGGACAGATTAGTGCATCTGAGCCATGCCAACCTCACGGAAAGCTGCCAGAAGTGGCCATGACCCTAGAGGAAACATCATTAACATCAACAGCAGTATGAAATTGAACTTTAGAGGCTTCAATGCCATCAGCAGCCACTTATTCCAACTCACTAGCCAGCTGGCCCTGGGCCTGCTTAGCTACACTGCAATATAGTGTCCCATCTAGATTTCTGATATCTAGCAACATAAGCCATATAATTAGCCTGCCTGAGTCCCAAAAGAAGCTGCCATATATTGCTTTTTATCGTAGCATCAATCTTCCTGGAATCCTTGTCAGGAGGATGTGAGGCCAGGGAATATTACCTGTCACAGGCTGCAGCTTGTACCACACCTACATGACTACACTGCTCAGTGAGGAAGTCTGTATCCGAGCCTGACAAGTATACCTTCTGTCCATTTTTTTTATCTAGGAGGGACAGAATGAGGATTTTTAAAATCTTTGTTGTTTGCTTCTAAATGACTTATGCAAAGGAATAGACAACCTCCTAGTCTCTGGAATATCCATCATTTCCACATAATCAGGCTCCTCTTGCTCATCCACAGCCTCTTCTAAGGGAAGCTGGAGGGTTTCTACCCTTTTGTAAAACATAAACAGAGAAGGGGACTCAGACAGCATAGGGGGAGATTCTAAGGTCTCATCTGGAGAGATGTCCGTTCAATGGCACGTCCAGACCTTCCCAATCACAAACATACTGATCAAAATCCTCCTCCCCTCATGTGGTTCATAAAATCCTCAACATCATAATCCTGAACCACTGAGACTGAGCAGCCACCTTTTCCCAGATGCAGGGGCTCGACAGCCTGAGACAAAGACTGGACAATCTGAATGGCTTTAGCTATCTCTGCAGCAGTTGGAGAGACAATTTTGTACTCCAGACCTGCTGATTTCTTTGTCTTTTTTGCTGGGACTGGTTCCTCTGAACCAGCCTTCCTTTTGCCCGAGGAAGTCTCGCCCTGGTCAGAGGGCACTCCCTCTGGTCTAGTGGGTACTGGACCGGGCAGGCCATCCGGGTCAGCGGACTTTTTGGCCTCTCGTTCCCTGAGCCGGCCCAATCTCTTTTCCAGGGTGGCTGCAGGGAAATTTTTACACACCTGGCAGTCTGACAGGAGGTGGTCAGCCCCCAGACAATAAACACAAGTGGTGTGTGGGTCAGCCTTGGCAAAGGCTTCCCCACAGACATCACAGTGTTGAAACCCAGTGGGCCCGGTTTTTCTTTTGGGTTTCTCAGACATAATGCCAGCCTAACCAAAACTTGCCTTTTTGATGGCAGTGCCAGGCAAGACCCCTTATCGGTTCCTAACCGTGTCACGGTATTTGAAAAACCCCAATAAAGTTAGGTTTTTTAGAACCGATAAGAACCGAACCGCCTCTAAAGCCAACTAAACAGTTTAAACATGTATTTCAACCAACCGATCGGTTCAAAACCGAACCGATAATGACTTTCCACACAGACTTAATTTCTGTACTACGGTTACCAGATAGAGCTTTTAATGAAATGCGGTAAAATAAATACTTATTGCGGTTCAATGAACCGAAAATACTAGCTTGAACAGCGAAATGAACCGAGCTGAAGGAGCTGATATCCGGAGCGACTGTTCAGTGAAGCGGAGAAGAATCTGGCAGTTTCATTTGAAACTGGCCAGATAGAGATTTGAACAGCGCCTCGGCTGTGAAACTCAGATCTCTCTGGAGTTAACCGCTTCTCTCCGGGCAGTTCAAGACTGGGGAATGACTGCAATGGTCCTAATATAGCAAGACTTCATGGTGTTTGAAAGCCTGTGGTGCACCTCAGTTATGATTCACTTGGGGGGCCTGTGGACTTGCCTCTCAATGTTGTCCATAAAGGAGTGTATGTGTCCCGAGCTCACTGCCCAAACTGAGCATCAGTGCTAACTCCAAGTTACTTATGTTGCCCTCTAAGTATGGTGCCTTGCCCCATCCAGCCCCAAGGTAACTGATAGGGAAGGGCCCCTCTCTTCAGGTTTCATGTACAAGAGGTAATAACTTGAGTTATGGTACAATGTGTATGTAATACTGTGTAAAGAGTGACGTACTGCAATGTTTCAGAAATGTATTCTTGGTAAAATGATATATTGACTGATGATTACATGTGCAAGCCTAATGCAAATGTATATGGTTGCAGTTGAAACTTATGGGGGTACTTGCCTTGACGCGGACGTCAAGCTTTCCCAGGCCAGGAAGGGTGTAACCCCCCTGCAAATGGGGGTTCCCAAAAGACTTCCAGGAGCTTGCTTGAATGCTCCAAGCCTGAATGGTGTTTGGCGTTTAAGCCATTTATCAGTGAGTGTTTTTAGAACCTCTGGTACTGTCTTTAAGAGCTGTCTGCTTGCAGACATAATTAGTTTGTATGGGGGACTGTGTGCTTCTCTGAGTACCACTCGAGCTGCTGCCAATTCACTTAATTTTGCAGTCACTAGGGTGCAAAGGGAACCTATCTGAAAGATGTAACTGTTTACCAGAAATTATTTAGAGTAATAATGAAATTACAGTTTGTCTAACCTGCTTTCTTTGCAGTCAGAACTGTGTCTGCTAGTTCCCCATTCTAGTTTTGAACTGCTGAACTGGACCAATCAGTGTGGGGTAAGCTAGCTCTAAAATGGTGCCTTGGACGAATCAGAACTTGGACCCATAATCTGAGCCAGCCACAAGAGGATTGTATGGGCAGTGACTCTGGGAGATGTAGTTTAGACTTCAGTGCCTTTTTGGACCAACAGCAGCAGTCTATTGTGAGTGACAGCCAATCCAGTCAAGAACTGGGAGGAACTCAAAGGAAGTGCCCGGTTTTGTCGGTTGGAGTTCAGTTGAGCTTTGGCAGTGAAGAAGGAAGGAGCCCTGTACTTTTCAGTGTGCAGTTTTAGTCAAAACGTGTGTAAGGCCCAGAGTTCGGTCTGCAGCTTGTTAGACTGAATCCGTCCTGTGAAAAGAATCAAAGGATCTCTGAAGAGTAGAAACCAGGCTCACCCTGTAGAAGACTGGAGGAATTGCTGAAAATTACACTCGGTCTGTCAGGAACTGAATCTGCTGTGTGTTCTCCTGGGTATTGTGCAGTAATTGCGATCGGATACAGATGCAGCCTGCCTGGTATAGTGCTTTCTTTTATATGGATGT
This sequence comes from Neoceratodus forsteri, assembly GCA_016271365.2. NCBI lineage: Eukaryota > Metazoa > Chordata > Ceratodontiformes > Ceratodontidae > Neoceratodus > Neoceratodus forsteri. The sequence continues at coordinate 1,007,972,538 of CM028129.1, read as the reverse complement.
GTGAAGAGGTTTGTGTACCTCAAGTGAGCCCTGCTGACATTGAAGGACCCTATCTTATTTGGAGGTCGTGAGTACTAATTCAGGGCGCTCCCTGTTGAATTGCCACATTAAATCCAAATGGAATTACTGTACTGCTGACTGTTTAATTCTCCTTTTCTCTGTGAGAAGGGCCCCTACCAGCTGCCACAGGTTTGGACTAGCCACTAGGGCTTGGGTACCCAGGGACAGTAACTGATAGGGATAGGCCTGTGCACAGAGCCATAGGTAGATTATTAGAGTGATAAGCTAATTAACCTGATTTTCCCTGTCCTTGTTATATCCCCTAAATAAATCAGAGCTGCTTGTTTCAGCAAAGTTATACTGCCTGAGGTATTTGTCTATGTTAAAGTACTGTACTGTGATTGTTGCACTGTTCTCATTTCACAGGAGGTCCCAGTGCGGGAACCAGACCTGGGGGTAAGTGTATACTGTGAAGGTAATTCTGATATATTGTGTGGGCCACTAGTGGGAAGAAAGGGGTTGCAGTGTCCCAGAGGGCTGTGACCAAGTTAGTTTAACTATTGCAAACCCTGACCTCTGGGTGGAGGCACCCGCCATTGGATCCAGGCCCCTCAACCTGTTAGTGGCAAATCAGGCAGGGGTAGTAGCCCCTGGGATAGCGCCATCTAGGGGTTACATAAGTCTTTGCAACCCCCTCCCTAACAAGCATCCTGTTTTTTTTTTTTCTAAAATGTTTTTGTTATGTTTCAGGCAGGTGCAGCAAGATCACAATGTCTTAGAAACGAGGCCCCTTCTCCACAGCTTCTGAAAAAGGGCTTAAAACTGTTCTTAGGTTAACCCCTTGAGTTCCCAATATTTTTTTGCAATCATCTCAAACTATCATATACATTCAACAGTAACACTATATGATTTCTAAACAAAGGGATCCCAATATCAGTTACATTTCCACATAATGATTTGCATATATTTTTATACCAGCAGACATGCAAGGGAGGAAAAGACAAACAGCAAGGGAAGACAGAGACAGTGAGAGGCAAAGAATTGTGAGACTGTCAGGGTGATCAAATCCAAGGTCTCACAGGAAAATTTGGTTGCGCAGACAAGAGACAGGAAAGGAAAAAACAGAACAGATCCCTGCATTCAAACGCTCCATAACGACTGGGACAGGGTCCTATTCAACCCTGTCACATATACCCCCTCCTTAAGAGGGAGCCTGTTTTATCAAACAGGTTTCCAAAACCTTCTATTAATTCTGGACTAGCATTAGCTTCTAACTTTCAGAAATTAAGCACATCTGCAGTATGCTTTTTTCTATAACAGAACAGCAAACAGTAAAGTTTAAACTCATTCGAGTTTCAACCTTCAGAACCTTCAATTCCTGACCCATATCTTGACAGAAAATCAGCATTGCTATTCTCTTTACCAGATTTGTGTATCACCTTGAATTTAAATGGCTGTAGTGCCAGGTACCACCTTGTGATTCTGGAATTTCTGTCTTTCCTTTGGTTAATCCAACAGAGAGGATTGTGATTTGTTAGTAGTACAAAGTCAGTTACTAGCAAATAAAACTTGAGGGACTCCATGACCCACTTTGCTGTTGAACATTCCTTTTCTCTGTCATTCAACTTCCTACTTATGTACAGAATAGGATGTTCCATCCCATCTATATTTTAACTCAGTACTGCACCTAGGCCTACCTCTGATGCATCTGTTTGTAACAAAAATGGTTTCTCAAAGTCCGGCCTTCTTAAAACAGGGGCTGAACATAATGCAGCCTTAATGGGTTGAAAAGCTTCATCACACTCTGGGGTCCATTTCACATTATTTGGGAACCATTTCTTTGTGAGTTCACTGAGCGGAGTAGATAACTCAGCAAAGTTGGGAACAAATCTCTGATAATAACCAGCCAGCCCTAAAAATTACCTGACATGTTTCTTGGTTTTAGGGACAGAGCTGTTCGCTACAGATTCCATATTAGAAAAATCTGGCTTGACTTCTCCATTTCCCAAAACATAACCCAAATGTCTGGTTTCCTGTATGCCCAATGCACGTTTGGTAGGATTAATAGTTAGACCTGCCTTTTTGATAGCTTGGATAACTGCTCAAAAGTGTTCCAGGTGGCTTTTCCAGTCTGGACTGTACACCACGACATGATCCAAGTATGCAGCACCATAACCAGTATGAGGGGATAAAATTACATCCATGTACCACTGGAATGTAGCGGCTGCGTCATGTAAACCAAACGGCATGGTGGTGAATTGATAGAATCCTACAGGAGTAGCAAATGTAGTTCTGTCTCTGGATTATTTAGCTAAAGGGATTTGCCAGTAACCCTTGTTGAGAGCGAGGGTACTGATACACTTTGCACTCCCAGTCTGTCCAACAAAATCATCTATTCTGGGCATAGGATAACTGTCAAATTCCGACACTTGATTACATTTTCTAAAATCAAGGCAGATTCTACCACCACCTTCTTTTTTGTTTACAATTACCATTGGTGATGACCAAGCACTCCTCCACTCTTCTATGATACCCAGTTCTTTCATTGTTTGCATTTCCTTTGGTAACCCGTATGCCTTTTGCCTAATAGGGTGAGCATTCCTTGTCAACATTACATGCTCGATCCCTTTTGCTTGGCCTGGTACTATGGTAAAAGTACTGTTAAATGTTTTTAGCCCATTATGAATTTCTGCAGTTTGTTCTGAGGTTAAGGAAACATTCACCTTTACAGCATCAGCAGTTACAGTTTGTTCCAGTCTATCATAAGCTACATCAACATCTTCTTTATCAGTTTCTGGTAAAACTAGCAAAGCAGCTTTTGCTGTTTTTTCAACCCATTTCTTGAGGTTAGCATGGTACATCTTAGTGGAATTTTTCCTGTCAGGGGTCCCAATCTCTTAGTTAACAGTACCAGTACGTCTAAGCACTCTATAAGGCCCGTGCCACTTCTGTTGTGGGTAACAGTAGCAAAATATTTTCACCTGGCTCAAAAACTTTTCCTTTTACCCCATGGTCATAATATACCTTCTGCTGGTTTTGAGTCTCTTCCTGATTACTATGGGCAATTTCAACATATTTTGCCAGCTTCTTTCTTAGGGTACACATATAAGACGTCATAGATTATTTCTGACTGGGGTTATCTTCCCACGTTTCTTTTTTCACAACCAGTGGCCCTCTTGGCTGCCTACCATGCAGCATTTCAAATGGCAAAAATCCTGTTTATGTCTGTGGCACTTCTCTGCAAGCAAACAGTAGGTAAGGCAAGTTTTGGTCCAAATCTTCTTTTACAAACCTTTTAACATGCATTTTAGGGTTTGGTTAAAATGCTTAACAAGACCACCTGTCCGAGGGTGATGGGGGAGTTTCTTATGCAGTGATATCTACTAGTCTGTACAGCTCCTTAAGTAATGCAGCACCAAAATTACTACCCTGATCAGTAAAAATTTCTTTAGGTATGCCCACTCTGCTGAAACTTTTTGCAAGCTCTGCTGCCACCTTTGAAGCTGTGACAGTACACATTGGAACTGCTTCTGGGTATCACATAGCATAGTCGCATACTACCAGGATAAATCTATTACCCTTTTTACTTTTGTCTAAAGGACAAACCACACCCTTTGCAATTCTCTCAAAAGGCATATCTATCAAGGGTACGGCCACCAGGGGCACCTTGTCTTTTCTAGTGACTGGGGCTATTTTCTGACACTAAAGACAGGATTTACAGTAGATAGCAACATCTTCATGAATTCCAGGCCAGTAAAATCTATACAATAATCTGGCATGGGTGCGATCCCTGCCTGAGTGACCAGCCATAGGACGATCACGTGCTACCTGTAACAACTCTGTTCTATACTTCTGTGGTATAACCACTTGTTCTCTCTGTTCCTGTGTCTGAGGTTTAACCCAAACTCTGTACAGTAACCCACTACATTTTTTAAACAATGGTTCACCCTGTTTTGGTTTCACCCCCAGCTGCTTAAAATAACCCTGGAGAGAAACACTGTTAGCTTGCTCAAACAAACTCACAATCACTTTAGCTTCAGCATTTTCATATTTTAACCCTTTATGTCAATCAGTATTTTCTTGCCACTGTGTTTCAGACGTCGCCTTTCCTGGACATCCGGATCTTGAAGCTGTTCTCAACCAAGTTCGAATCAAAGTCACTGAAAAGAAAAGCGTCCCCACCATTTGAGATTTTCTTTGCCTGAGCTCTTGTTACCACTGCTGTTGAAACTACAGGGTTCAGTTCCTCTGAGATTAACTCAGTAAATCCTGGACAGTCATTTTCCATAATCACAGGTACAGGTAACTTAGGTACTACCCCCGACTTTCATTTGGTGTGACACACCCTTAATGGTCAGAGTCACTTGAATGGTGGGATAGTATAGTGTGTCCCCATGGATGCAGAGGACACCAGTACCTGGTCCTTTTGGACACTGTTTTCCCAGTACTTCAATGTGCACTAGGGTCTGTCTGCTTCCCGAATCTATAAGTCCCTTCACAGTCTTATCTCCCACCTTCACATCTGTTAAGTACTTGCCCCAATTTGCCAAGAACAAATCTGCTCCAGTGTCACACTTCTTACAGCAATTTCTTGCAATATGACCTGGCTTATTATAGCTTTAGCAAATAACGTCTTTGGGCACAGATTGGTTACCCCCAGAGTTCTTATCAGACTTGGAGTTTAAATGCAAAAAAAAAAAAGTGCCTTACCAGTGCTTGGCTGTTACCTCGCTGCTGTGGCGTCTGTCTGGCCATTTGGTAGTCCGCAGCCAAACAGACAGCCTTTTCCCCACTTTCTGGTTGGTGTTCCTTTACCCAAAGCTGCACATCTATAGGCAGGATGTTGATGAATTGCTCTATTGCAAATGTATTGATCTGTGGGACTGTTTTGCCCTCTGGTTGGAGCCATTTTATCAGGAGTTCTCTAAGCTGGGTGAAGGCTTCTCGAGGATTGTCAACTGAACTGTGCTTCAGAGATTGAAATCTCTGCCTGTAGGTCTCCCCTAAGATGTCCTACTTTTTCAGAATTTTGCTTTTCACCAGGTCATAGTTTTCTGACTATGCAGTGTCCATATTGCTGTAGGCAAGTTGGACTTTCCCTGTCAGGTAGGTAACCAGTCTGATTGTCCACTGTTGCTTTGGCCATTGGCAGGCTGTGGTAACTCTTTCAAAAGTTGTCAGGTATACCTCGATATCATCCGAGGGACACAACTTTATAAGTTTAATGGTTTTTAAGCTGCTTGTATTTTGTTGCTTGTCTGGATCTGTGCCAGATCCTCTACTTTTGATAGCTTGCAAGGCATCCAGACATCGATGCTCCTGTCACTGCATCTTCTCTCCTCTGCTGTTCCTGTCACTGCATCTATTCTCTCCTCTGTGCTTCTAAACATTGACTATTTTTCTCTCTGCTTCTCCCCCTTTTTGTTATACAGCCCACCATATGAAAAAGTCCATCAGGCTTTCAGGTTCTGTCACTGCCTGTTCTTTTTCCGTAACTTGTGCTGGCTGTACAATCTCAACTACGACCTCTGTCTCTGCTAGTTTGGCTGCCATTCTCCTGGTAACCACTCCTGGACTTGCTGCTGCAGAATCCATACCTTCCTCTACGGTTCCCTGGTATTAGGCCCAGTACCCACACAAAACTCCTGGTTTAGAGTATGCACGGCATAAATCCCACTTCTAAAACCATCTGTCGACGAGGCACAGGTCAGGAAGCATAGGAAAAACCAGGAGCAATTGCAGAATTTGCAAAAAGTGTTCATTAGTAGCAAAAAGTGTTTATTAGTACCAGCAGTAACATAAAAGAATAAAATTGTTCAGAATAACTATTTACAAAGGCAGAATAACATAGAAACAGAATCTGATGGCAGATAAGGACTGCTTGGCCCACCTAGTCTGCCCATTTCCCTACCTAACGGATAAGCTGCAGATCCTAGTTAACCAACAGCCTACTTCCTCCTACCCCCCCACCAGTGCCTAATGTCAGTCCCATGCATTCTTGAATTCCCCCACTGTTTTTGACTATGACCTCCTCGGGAAGGCGGTTCCATGCATCTATAACCCCCTCTGTGAAGAAATACTTCCTCACATTACCTCTGAGCCATCCCCCCTCTATCTTCAAATTGTGCCCCCTTGTTCTTGCACATCTCTTTTACTGAAAGATGCTACCCCCTTGGACTTTGTTGATTCCCTTGAGGTAGCTGAAAGTTTCTATCATGTTCCCCCTCTCCCTCCTTTCCTCGAGGCTATACATCTTAAGTTACTTTAGTCTTTCTTCATGTATCTTCTGGTGCAGACCATGCACCATTTTCGTTGCCCTCCTCTGGACAGCCTCCACCCTGTCTATGTCTTTGCGGAGATGGGGTCTCCAGAACTGTACACAGTAATCCAGATGTGGTCTTACCAACTGTCTGTACAGAAGGCCAACAACTTCCTGTTTTCTACTGGTGATGCCTCTCCCTATGCATCCCAGTATCCCCCCCAGCCCTCCTTACTGCCTTCTCACATTGCTGGCCCACCTTTAGGTCATCTGATATGACTACCCCCAGGTCCCTTTCCATTTTTGTTGTTTTCAGTATCTCACCCCCCCCACCCCACTGTGCAATCTTCCCCATGGTTTTTGTTTCCCCAGGTGCATTACTTTGCACTTCTTTGCATTGAATCTCAGCTGCCATGCATTCGACCATTCCTGCAACCTTGCCAAGTCTCTTTTCATCCTTTCCACCCCACCTGGCATATCAACACTGTTGCAGATCTTTGTGTCATCTGCAGAGACATACTTTTCCTTCCAGTCCCTCTGCAATGTCACTTATAAATGCATTAAAAAGGACCCGCCCCAGTATTGAATCCTGCAGTACCGCACTAGTAACCCCCCTTTTCTTCACTGTGGACTCCATTTACTATTACCCTCTGTTTCCTGTTGTCCAGCCAGTGTTTTACCCAGGCTACCACCCTGGGACCCACTCCCAGGCTGGTTAATTTGTTTTTTTTTTTTCTTTCTATTTTTATCCCCCCTAAAGGCCACTGATCTGCCTTACCTTTTCCACATCCCGGCTTCCCCCCCAGGTCTGTCCGGCCGCCATCCCCTCGACTATCTTCTCTGACGCCTCATTAGGCCCTCGCTGCTACCCCCGCTGTGGGGGTGGTAACTCCTCCGGAGCTCAACCCACCCACCAGGATCCGTTTACACGCGCACCCAGGTGCGGGAGAGTCCTGCTCGCGGAGACAGCCATCATGCCGCCGCCGACCAGTGCCCTGCTTTTCCACTTTTTTCCTGCCCCTCTGTCGGGCGGGGAGGCACAGACGGCAGTGGCCACGAAAGTGCGCGTGTTCTCCCACTGTCTGGCCAGGCCAGCCCCGACTGCTGTACTTGTGCTCCCGCAGCAGTAGTACCTCCAGTCTCACCGGGGTCCCCTGCACCGGGATGCCCTGGATCCCCCAGGAAAGGAAAGCAGCCGATCGCGCTCGATCCTATTCCCTCCCCGCCAACCCCCAGCACCCAGGCTCGTTCCCGAACCCAGGTCGCTGGCGTGACGCGAGGTGTGGCATCCAGCGCCTCAACCCTCAGCACCACTGAGCCGGCGGTTAATTTGTTCATCTTCTTTTGTGCTGGACTGTGTCAAATGCCTTGCAAAAGTCTAGGTAGGCCATGTCCACAGCCCTTCCCTGGTCTACTATTTTGCTCACCCAGTCAAAAAAATCAATTAGATTCTTCTGACATGACCTTCCTGCTGTGAATCCATGCTGCCTTTGGTCATGTGCCCCACTGGCCTCTAGGTACTCAACAATTCTTTCCTTCAGATGTGATTCCATAATTTTCCCTACCACTGAGGTCAAACTGACAGGTCTGTAGTCTCCTGCCTCTGTCTTGCTCCCACTTTTGTAAAGGGGAATCACATCTGCCCTCCTCCAGTCCTCAGGTACCACACCATCCTCCCATGATTTATCAAAAAGGGTAGTCAGTGGTGTTATTAGTTCTTCCCTTAGTTCTTTTAGAATTCTGGTGAATCCCATCAGGCCCCATTACTTTATCCACCTTCAGTTTTCAGAGTTCTTTCAGAACTCTCTTCTGAGAAAGGGCTAATATCAACCCCCCTATCCAGAGTGCTACTATTGACTGGAATAGGTATCTCACCCTGCTTTTCCTTTGTGAATACTGAGCAGAAATATTCATTCAGTATCCCTGCTTTTTCAATGTTGCTCTCTGCCAACCACCTTCCTCTTTATTCAGCCTCAGTATCCCTGCCTTAGTCTTTCTTTGTTCCCTAATGTACCTATAAAAAGTTTTATCCCCCTTCTGAACAGAGTTGGCTATCTTTTCCTCAGTTTGTGCCTTCGCTATTCTGACTGCCTTCCCCGCTTCCTTCTGCTTTAACTGGTACAGTTCTCTGTCCTGCTCCTTCTGTGTTTCTTTATACTTCCTGAATGCTATCTTTTTCTCCATAACCTTCCCCGCCACTTTTTTTGAGAACCATAGTGTTTTCTTTCTTTTTGATTTGTTCATTTGCTTCACACAAAAGCTTGATGCCTCTGTGATGGCAGTTTTTATGTTTCCCCATTGTTGCTCCACCCCACCTTCTTGTCTGTTTGCTAGTGCTTTTCTGAGGCACTCTCCCATTTTGACAAAATCAACCCTACTGAAGTCCAGTACCTTCACTTTTGTATGGCTTGACTCTACAGCTAAGTTTATCATGAACCACACTGTTTGGTGGTCACTTGTTCGCAGATGGCTGCCCACTTCAAGATCGGAGATCCTCTCACCGTCCCCATTTGAGAGTACCAGGTCTAAGATTGCTCACTCCATCTGATTTTTCCTTCAATCTCTGCATCTCTAAACACTGCAGCTCTAAGTCTTTGCAACCCCCTCAACAAGCATCCTGTTTTTTTTCTAAAATGTTCTTGTATGTTCCAGGCAGGTGCAGCAAGAACACAATGTCCCAGAACTGAGGTCCCTTCTCCATAGCTTCTGAAAAAGGGCTTAAAAACTGCTCTCATGTTAACCCCTTGAGTTCCGAATAGCTTTTTGCAATCTCAAACTATTATATACATTGCAACAGTAACACTACATAATTTCTAAACAAAGAGATCCCAATATCAGTTACATTTCCACATAATGATTTACATATATTTTTATACCAGCAGATATGCAAGAGAGGAAAAGATAAATAGCAATGGAAGACAAACAGTGAGAGGCAAAGAACTGCAAGACTGTCACGGTGATCAAATCCTAAGTCTCACAGGAAAATTTGGTTGCGCAACCAGACAGAAAGGAAAGAACAGAACAGATCCCTGCATTCCACCTCTCCATAACAACTGGGACAGGGTCCTATTGAGCCCTGTCACAGTCTTGTACCTATAAAATTCCAATAAATTATTTAAACCAAACAAACAAAAAACTATAGCTCTACCAGTTGGAGCCCCTGGTCAGGGTGCATGTTAGCCAGGTTGTAAGTAATTACCACTGACTACGTTAAGCAACACAGAATTAGCTATGCTGGATGACAAAACACTGCTCTGAAGTGCTGTAGGTGGCAGAATGGCATCCGCAAATTTAGCAAAATGGTAGCTGTCTAATCATTCATGTGCAACATATTCAAAGAAGGCCACTTGATGCACATGTCCAGTTTACCAAGATGACTGGCACTAAGCCAAAGTGACATTCCCAAGGTGGTGTGTGGTCCGAACGCACAAGTGCAGACCAGTGCATGGGAACCTGCCACCACACACTAACTCAGCACTAAAGCTGCTGACAGGACAAGCAAAGCAGCAAACAAAACACTCCCTCCAAGGAAAAAGCCCAATCCTACCTGCACTAAGGCAAGGGAAGTGGCAGCCCTTACTTAGCACTGTGAGGGATGTGGGAGCATAAAAATAGGTTACTCATCTGTAACCAACTAGTTCTTGGAGTGGTATATGGTTTACATCCACACATAGGCAGTTCCGCTTGAAGTGGTGATTCATCAGAATGTCTTCATGCTTAGCTCCTCCCACCACCCAAGCAGTATATCCGCCAGCTCTACTCCATGACATCAGATGCTTCACACTGTTTCTAGGGTGTGTGGATATAGTTCACTATCCACACACAGGCAGACTTCCAGCAGTTCTTGGGGGGGTGCCAAAACATGCACCCCCACTTGGCAAACAGAGATTGGAGAACCAAGTTCCCAAATGCAACATCCCGAAGGGACTCCAAGTTGATGCTGTAATTTGGAAATGAAGGTGTGCGTGGACTTCCAGGTAGTAGCCCAGCAGATGATCTGGATAGGGATATCCCTGGAAGCAGACGCCAAGGCTGTAGTATGTCTGGTGGAATAAGCACCAAGCTCTATGGCAGGTTCCCTACCAGCCAACATATAGGAGAGTTCGATTCAGGATGTGATACACCTGCCTATCGTCTGCTTAGGTGCAGATCTACCTGATGCAGCTTCAGTGTATGCTACAATCAGTTGGCAAGTCTTACCCCGAACTCCAGCCATACATTCCCTATAGTAGGAGAACACCCTCTGGAGGTCCAGAGTCATCTGCGGTAAGTCTCTGAAGATGGATTATTAAAAGTACGCCAGTAAGTTAATTAGTTGGTTGAAGTGAAAAGGAGACTGAACCGACAGCGCTTGGAGCTCACTGATCCTTCTGGCTGACATAATGGCCACAAAAAGGGCAGTCTTCCCAATGGGTGCGACATCTCACACCTGTGCATAGGCTGAAATGACTTGCCCATGAGTATAACCAGCACCAGCATTAGGTCCCAAGGTGATGGTGGTTCACACACTGGAGGACAAATGGTCAAGGCCTTTAAAATGCAACCAACCACTTTCTCCTGGCCATCACTGGCATACCAGCCCATGCCCAGTATGCAGATATGGCTGCCAGGTGCATCTTAAGGGTCACTGCTCACAGTCCAACTGAGAGAGGGACCGACAGTACTCAAGGATACTAGCCACAGGACAGGCAAGGGGATCAAGCTCCTTCCCCGACACCAAATGGAAAAACGTTTCCATTTAATGGTATAGCACCATCAAGTAGACTCCTTACAGGAGGCCTCCACAACATGGACCACAGCTTCCCAAAGGCTCAAAGTCTGGAAATCTATCTCTGGAACCAAGCTGTAAGGTGCAGGGACTGAAGGTTCGGGTGCAAGACCATCCCCTGTGGTCTTGTCAGCAGGTCTGGACAAACTAACAACTGCCACAGAGGCCTACTGAGGCTGAAGAGATCCATGTACCAGAACTTCCTTGGTCAGTCTGAAGCTATCAGGGTCATCTGTACCTTGTCCTTCCGGACCTTGATCACCACCCCTGTGGATCAAGGGTAAGGGAGGAAAGGCACACACAAGGCATAGGGTCCACAGCCTCGCGAAGGCAAAACACATCAGTGTCCCTGACTGTGGGGGGTGGGCACAGAACAACCTTAGTTTGACATTCTCCCAGGAGGCAAACTGATCCACCAGAGGGGTACTTCACTGGGAGAAGAGGTGGAATACCACCTCCTGATGCATTGGCCACTCATGCAATATCTTCCCCACCTGGCTGAGTGTACGCTAGAGACTGTTCACTCCTGCAACATGGATTGCAAGGATAGCCGCACCTAAGCTGCGCAAGAGGGTCCAAGTACCTAGGGCCTCCTGGCACAAGGGACGAGAGGGCATGCCTCTCTGCCTGTTCAGAAAGAACATGGTATTGGTGTTGTCCATCTAGACTTGCATGACTGGACCCTGATTACAGGAGCAAATTCCGATAGAGCTAACCACACTGCACGGAGTTCCAGCAAGTTGATATGTTGTCAGGCCTCCCTGGTTGACCGGAACCCATGGGCTCTGTGGTCCCACAATTGTGCTCCCCATCCCACCACAGATGTGTCCGACATGAGCATGATGGACTGTTCTGAACAGACAAAAGGGACTCCTTCCAGATGTTCGGGGATCAGCCATCCCTGGATGGCATCCCACATTGGCTGGGTCACTGTGACCAGCTGGTCCAAGTGGCCTAGGTGCTGGGACCACTGATGGCCTAACTCCCACTGCAGGTGATGTATCCACTAGCAGGCCCAACAAAGCATGCTGATACAGGACGCCATGTATCCCAGCAGCTGCAGGAAGTCCCAAGCAGGACACGAGAGCCAAAATTGAAATGATCGGGCAAAGGAGGTAAGATCCAAAGACTGGTCTGCAGGGAGTCTAGTTCTGCCCAGGTGAACTGGATCACCTGCAAGGGGCTCAGTTTGGACTTGCCACCACTGCAATGCACTTGGAGAAGACACTGCGCACAGACGAGAGGCCAAAGGGCATGACCTGGAAGTGACAGACCCCTTCTGTGCAAAATTAAAGGTACTGTCAGTGGGACGGGCTGAGATGGGGAAACACATATCCAAGAGATCCAGGGAGCAGAACCACATGCCCCGCTCCAGAGATGGTATGATCTGATTCAGCGTGCCCATCTGGAACTTGTGCCTCTACATATAAAGGTAGAGACTGTAGATCCAGTATGGGACACCAGCCCCTCATCCGTTTCGTGACCAGTAAGTACCTGAACACATACTCCTGACTTGTCAGGGCATCTAGGACACAGGCTATAGTGCTTTTTTATTTTTATAAATACTTGTTCTCTACCTTGGGATGCTGGCAGGTGACTCTGGCCCTTACCCTGGGAGGGGACTCATCAATCTGGCAAGCATCCGCCCACCAGTCCCACCCCAGCAAATCCGCCATGGGTTGCCCCCTCCCTCATAACAAGGCTGGGGAGTAAGGGGCGTTGACTCCCCATGTGACAGAGTTGAATAGGGCCCTGTCCCAGTCGTTCTGGAGAAAGTTTAAAATGCAGGGATCTGTTCTATTCTCTCCTTTTCTGTCTCTTCTCTGTCTGGTTGTGCAACCAAATTTTGCCGTGAGACCTAAGTCTTGATCACTCACCCCAATGGTCTTGCAATTCTCTGCCTCTTGCTATCTTTCTACCCTCATTTGCTATTCATTTCTCCCCCTTGCATATCTGCTGGCATAAAAATATACTGTATGTGAATCATTATGTGGAAATGTAACCAATACTGATATCCCTTTGTTTAGAAATGTATATTGTTAAACTGCTGAAATGATTGCAAAAAGCTGTTTGGAACTCAAGGGGTTAACCTGTTTGCACACTCTGAGAAGCTGTAAGCAAGAGGTCAGTTCTGTGTCACAATGCACTTTTTGCTGCACTTTTTGAAAGTTATAAGAACACTGTGAGAAGCATGCTGTTTTCTTAACAAGCGGAGGGGGTTCACAAAGACAAAAAATAAAGCTGCAATTTCTTGCAAGAGAGACACAGAGATTGAAGGAAAACTCAGATGGATCTTCTTTGTTTATTCTGCCTTTGTAAATAGTTATTCTGAATAATTTTATTTTTTTATGTTACTACTAGTACTAATAAACACTTTTTGCGAATTCTACAACTGCTCCTGGTTTTTCCTATGCTTCCTGACCTGTGCCTTGATGACATCCCAGAAGCCAACATCTAGAATGTTGGTGCGGGTGCAGCCTGCCATCATGGAGCCTGCCAGCTCTGTTCTTTTTCCTTCGTTTTTTTTGCCCCAAACCCACGCATTTGCGTGCAATGGGCAGAGTGACTGTCTATGCCTCAGCGCAGGCAGTCTTACGCCTGGTGTGTGGGTCTACCCCTATTCTAAGCACCGTGCCTGTGCTGATCCCCCAGCCTCCGCTGGGTGTCAGTCTACAGCGTGCTGCTTTGTCCCCCCTCCCAGAGGAATGACAGCTGTCTTCAGACACGCGAACCTTCCTCGCCCCGGCCAACCCCCTAATGACTAGAGTCTGTTCCCGAATCTGGGTCATCGGCATGGCGTGAGGTGTGGCATCCAGCACCTCAACCCTCAGAGCCACTGGGCTGGCTGGGCTATAGCCATTTTTGCAAGGGCCTAAGCAATGTCCTCCCTTACAGTGGACAGTGTGTCCTGCAACACCAAGGACTCCCAAGGTGCATGGGATCGGTAAGGCAGGAAAGCCTTGAAATCTAGAGGCAACCCCCTACCTACCTCTTCTAGGATCCACTTGTCCGAGGTTATGATGGACCAATGTGGCCACAAGTGGTGAAGCAGACTCTCCAGAGGAGCTGGGTCAGAGACTGGACATGCCAGAGGAGGACACCCCCCCCAAGCAGTCACAGGGCAGTTCTGGAGGCTGTACTGGTTGCTGGGGCTAGAGGGGCAACATTTCCCATACTCCTGCTTCTTTTTGGCCCCTGGCCAGAGAACCTGGCCTCAGGATGCCAGGCCAGGTACTGCCCCTGCTGTGGATGAAAAGACTGGAAATGAAAGGACAACTTAGATTTCTGGCCCTTAGGGTCATTTCAGGATGAAGCCATTAGGTCCAGGGTGGCAGTGGACTTTTCAATTCTCCAGAGATGCACTTCCACTCCAGGCCAAAGAGATCGGTGCCCAAAAAGCAGACACTGGCACACTTGTGCAGAGTGTCCGCAAAGAAGGCAGCAACGTCAGCCAGATCCTGTGATGCATCCTAACGGCCGCTGCCATGGCACGAGTGCAGAAGTCGCCGTGTCCAAGGCTGTCTGCAGCTAGTGCTTAGCCCTGATCTCTGACCAACTTCACCGGCAGCTGTCTGTCAGCAGGAAGGTGAGCGTGGACTTCATCCGGCATCAAGGAGTAACAAAAGTTGGCCACCATCAGGGCATAGCTTGCCTGAAGGAGACCAAGACAGGAAGTGGCATAGACATTCTTGGATGTGTGGTCAAGTTTCTTAAGACTCCTTGTTGGGGAGGTGGGGAGCTTGTCCACATCCCTTTGGCCTCCAGACTTCAATTAGGTTGAGTATCGGGCGCACTATTGAGCACACTACTGAGCAGACGATGCTTCCTCGAGCTCTGTTGGAAACTATAACTATCTTCAATTAATTGGAGTTTTGGACCCAAGATCTTAATACCAGTGGCTTTGGGAGTTTATTTTCTACAGATTAATACCAAATATTGTCATGGGGAAGACGCAGCAAGGAGTTCCTGGCAGCTAAAAGTCCCAACCACCAGTAGCTCACCAGGCCACGGCCTCTGTGCCAACTGACACTGTGGATCCCCCATGGAAGGCCTTGCAAAATTCTATAAAGGCCACAGATATGAAGGTCAAGGCATTGTTCCAGCGGTTTGGTGAGCAGGATGCCAAGACTGAGAATGCGATGAAAACAGCCACCATGGTAGAAAGTTCTGCAACACAAGCCTTGACTGCGACTACAAAGCTGATTCAAGAAAACAGCTTCATTATTGGTTGGAATCCCTAGAGAATTCCAAACAGGCCCTGAATGTGCGAGTGGCTGGATTACCTGAGGGGATCGAGGAGCCAGACCTGTTAACTTTTTTAAAGAACTGGCTGCCCGAGGCTCTACATCTGGCTCCGGAGGTGGGGTCCTGGTTTGTGAAGACTTACAGAATCTCACCCCGATCAGCATAAGCACAGAGGGACTTGCCAAGGATGGTCCTGCTGATCACCAATGGAGCGGCCACTAAAGAACAGATCATGCGGGCTGCATGAACCACTGAACACCTGAATTATGATGGGCACACAATGCATATTTTCCTGGACCTTGCTTATGCCACCCGGCCCCGACGCAAGAAATTTGATGCCGTCAGGGCTAAGTTGCAAAGCGTGGAGGTAGCACACTCTCTGCTAAAGCTGGCACGCTTCAGGATATACTACGGGGGCACACTTTCAGTTCAATGACCCTTCAGAAGCAGGGAAGAGGGTCGAGAAGATCCAGGCAGAAACTGAAGCTACCTGGGCCGCAGCACGGCTTGAGTCTGATTCGGAGAAGGAGACTGACACCTGAAGGAATCTATGGGACTCGGGGTACTTTGCTTTTTGATGTACTGATTGCCTTTGTTGTATTTTTTTATTACAACTGTACCAGAGGGTGAACTGAACTTTAATCCTCTCATTGTGGAACATTTAATAAATGTATAAATCTACAGCTGTTACTATTAGTGAATAATTGCTATGGGAACTTTATTTGGTTAGAAGTTTTCACTTTGCCACAGTTTTTTCTTCTTGGGCCTTAACTGGTCGTACAATTCTTGAAACAGGATGGAATTATATTAGAGAGCGCTAAAGGGAGCTAGTAACATAATAGAATTCATGATTTTTGTAAAAGGGGTCCAGTCAGCACTGGTTGTTGAGTCCGACGTGTTTGGTAACTTATTATGGACGGATCACCTTCTCTTGTAGAGTGTAGCCATTCTTATTAGTTTACACGGCAATTGTTGTTTAATACTAGATATCCCCAATATCCGTAACCTGATGGCCAAGAGCGTGAAATTCTGTACCACTGGATGACTCCTTTATGAATTGTTAAGCTGAAGTCTGGCAAATGTAAATGTATCTCTATTTTTATTTGAATTTCAATAAACACAAAGTACAAAAAAAGAAGGCAGAGTCCGAGACCAGTCCCTCAGCCAAAGGATGGTCCAACAGCCCCAAAAGGGACTTAGTAGAGACCGCATACTTGTGGACCATATGGGTGGAGGGTGACAGGTGGGATGCTGGGTGCTGCCAGAGCTCCAGAGCTGGTCCCAAGATGGACTCAGCCATGGGAAAGGCAACCCCAGGGGAGTCATCCTTGTTCAAAATGTCACAGGGGTATTTAGCCTGCTTCTGGACTGGCTCCAAGGAAATGTACATGGACTTGATATTAAACTGAGGACAGCCCCAAGTGACACCTGCCTGACGACACCATGGATGACCCGTGCGAGGACTCTTCGAAAACAACTCATGGCCATGTGTTGTTTCTGACCACACTGCTGTCTTCCAACTGGGTGACGCCCACCAAAAGCTGAGCTGGCAAGCCAGCTGCTGCAAGAGAGTCCTTAGTTAGTGCTCCTATCATAGGTTGCAGTGGCAGTGGCTCCACCTGCTAGGGTGGAGAGGCAGAGACTAGGAACATCTGCTGAGGGTGGACTGGCATGGGCAGTACTGGCACCTGCCAGTTGACCATCGGGCCAGGGTAGAGCCCTACCCCACCCTGCAATGGTCCACTGCTGCAAAAGGTATTCCTCATAGCACCATCGCACTCTGCAGTGATACCTCTCTTCGCCCAAGTACGAGGAGGTCGAGGAACATTAATGGTGGCACCTCCTTGTTGAGCAGGATCGAAAGCATGAATGGCTCCTCAACCACGACAATCGACCCGACACCAAGCAGAAGCCAGCAGCGAGTGATGAGGTGCCGAAAAGAGCACCGGTTTCAGCAGCACAACCACCCATGGACATGAGTCCTGAGTGGAGTCTGTTTGGGACACTGACCGGTCCATATTCTCATTGTAAGGACCGGGAGAACTGGGGTCTTCGAGAGAAGACTTCTCGCTTAAGCTTCTCAGACAACTGGTCAACAGGGTCGAGGAACATCTCGAAAGTCTGAGCAGCCGGTGCCAAGGTCAACAAGTCTGAGAGGGGCACCATGGAGCTGTTGAATGAACCCTCAACCACGAGACTCGACCAGATTTGAACTCTCGACACACATCAAGCTGACAGGGCAGTCAAGGGAACAGGTGGACCACAATCTCTCCCGATCCCACAACCAGTGCTAGTGCTGCTTGTGCTTCTTACCATAATGGACAGGGCTCTCTATGCAGGCCTACAGTGCTCAACAAGAAAAAATTACTTACCATAGTAATCTTGTTTCTTCCAAGTGAATCTTACTGTATTCTGACAAATGCAGTATAGTCTCACCATAGGACTGCCCTGCAGCCGAAATGGTTAAAAGAACCTATGCTAATAGTGGAATGCTAGGCTCGAGCTCGTTTTTTTAAACCACTGTACCTGGCTGCACTTCCTGCAACCGTCAGATTCTTACAAAGAATGCTTAAGCAAAAAACAAACTAAACTGTTCTAATAACAAATTAACTCTTCCCTTTTAGATCAACCACCCTCTTAACATCACGGGTATCACCAAGACTCAAGTCACAGATGCCTAAGAAAACAGTTATGCCAACAGGTTTGCCATAGGATATGGACAGCTGATATGCAGTGCCCCCTAGGTTCTAGTAGGGCAGAAAGGGTCAGAGCTCAGAATACAGTAAGATTCCTTTGGAAGAAATAAGATTACTATGGTAAGTAATTTTTTCTTCAAGCCCCAGGAAATCTTACTGTATTCTGACAAATGCAGCTACTAAAGCAGTACCTTTGCAGGTGGGCAGAGAACCTATTTAGGAAACAAGCTCTGCAGCAATCACTTCTATGCTGAGTATCCAGGCAATAGTGATTTGTAAATGTGTGAATAGTTTTCCAGGTAGCTGCTTTACAGATTTCTAGCAGAGAGATGTCCCTTTAAGCTGCTATGGAAGCAGCTGTTCCCCTAGTGGAGTGGGCCCTGAGACCCTGTGGAGGCTGTTTGTCCACTTTGCCATAACAAAACTGGATACAGGCCACAATCCACCTTGCAATAGATCTTTTTGTGATTGGTTTACTTTTCCTTCTTCCCCATAGGTCAAGAAGAGTTGGTATTGTCCCCTATGTGGCCCACTGTATGGTCCAGGTAGTAGCTGATGGCTCTCTTAATATCTAGGCTGTGCAGTCTAAGTTCCCCTGAAGTGCAATAGTCGGTGATAAAGACTGGGAGTGTAATGGACTGATTAATGTAGAAATCTGATACCACTTTAGGGAGAAATTTCTTGTTAGTCCTAAGGACAACTTTGTCCCTATGGAATGCAATATAGCCAGTCTCCATGGATAGAGTCTATAGTTCATTAATCCTCCTGGCAGAAGTGATTGCAATTAGGAACATGGCTTTCCAAGTTACATACTTGAGATCTACTAAGGACATAGGCTCAAAAGGTGGCTGCATGAGCTGTGAAATATATATGTTTAGATCCCACACTGGAGTGGGACTCCTGTGTGGGGGGACATAAATACAGCAGCTCCTTAAAGGACTTTCTGAGCACTGGGTTCTAAGCTAGGGATGAAGCCTTGCCTGCTGACAGATAAGCAGAAACAGCTGCCAAGTGCTCTCTGAGTGGATATGTCTCAGACCAAGGGAATGAAGATGGGTCAGGTAATCCAGAACTGGCAAGCCCACCTGAGTGTGGTCCATATTCTTACTCTGGCACCAAATGAAGAACCTTTTCCACTTGGACGTGTAGGTCTTTCTAGAAACCCTGAGGACCTCCATGACCCGATCAGAGAGATGCAAGTTAGCATACTCTAAGTCCTCAAGAGCCAGGCCTCGAGCCTGAAGGACTGAAGGTTGTGGTATAGGATCCTGCCCTAGGGAGAAGTCAGCAGGTTGTACTTCCTGGGTAGACGGATTGGTTTGGCCACCAACAGGGCCAGAATCTGAGAGTACCAGAGCTGCCTGGCCCAGTACCGAGCAATGAGGATCACTGTCTCTGTCTGGGATCGGAGCTTGTTCTGGACTCTCAGCAACAGTAAAAATGGAGGGAAGGCATACAGGAACTTCCCTGTCCAATCAAACAGTAGTGCATCCAATGGGACTGTGCCTCTCACAGGAGGCCTGCAGCAAAACTGGGGTAGCCGATTGTTGTCCAGGGCTGCAAAGAGATCCATCTCTGGAGTACCCCACCTTTTGAACACAATCTGCAGCACCTGCTTGTTTATAGACCACTCGTGGTGATTTTGGCCGATTATGCTGAGAGCATCTGCCGGGACATTGTCCTTCCCTGGTAAGTGAACTGCTGAGCGGGAGATTCCCAGAGAGTATGCCAGACTCCAAATTTTCATGGCCTCTGTGCACAGAGGTGTTGACCTTGTGCCTCCCTGCTTATTCATGTAGTACATAGTGGTTGTGTTGTCTGTCCTGACCTGTACCACTTTTCCCTGTAGCATGCTGGCAAAGGACTAGAGTCCCAGGAAGACTGCTCTGAGCTCTAGCAGGTTTATGTGCAACAGTGACTCCTGCTTGAGCCATGTGCCATGAGCAGTGTGCTTCTCCAGATGTGCCCCCCATCCCAGGAGGGAAGACTCAGTGGTTAGCATTAAGGAGAGGTTTTCTTGTAGGAATGGCACGCCTTGTCTGAGATTGTCCTTTTCCAGTCACCACTGGAGTGCCTAAAGCAGTGTTCCTGAGACTGGCACCAATTTTGACAGAGTGTCTCTCTTTTAATGCCAGTGCATCTTGAGATGGAACCGAATGTCCCTCATTTGGAACCTTGCCCCTAGCACTGTTGTTGTGGAAGCTGCCATGTGACCCAGCAACTGCAAAAAGTGCCTTGCCGGCCTTAGACTGTGCAGTTTGAAGATACCTGCCAACTGCATCAGGCTGTCCACTCTTGTCTGTGGAAGAAAGCCTTTTCTCTCAGTGTCCAGCTCAGCTCCTATGAATTCCAGGAGCTGTACTGGCTCCAATACATATTTTCTCAAGTTGACCAGGAACCCTAGTAACTGCAAGACATCCTGTGTGATTGCCAAGGAGTCCCTTACCTGTTTAGGTGATTGACCTACGACTAGCCAGTCATCCAAGCGAGGGAACACTGCCACCCCTTGTCACCTTAGGCGTGCCACCACTACAGCTAAGCATTTTGTGAAATCCTTGAAGCAGAAGTTAGTCTGACAGGCATTGCCTTGAACTGGTAATGGCCTGATGGCAGTCTGAATCCGAGATATTTTCTGTGGGATTGCCCGATGGGGATGTGAAATAAGAATCCTTTAGATCCAGAGATGCCAGCAAATCCCTTATCTCAGAGTTGGGAAGATTGTTGCCAAAGTCACCATTTTGAACTTTGGTTTTACCAGATGTCTGTTTAGGTGCCTGAGATCCAATATAGGTCGCCACTCCTGTTTTCTTTATTGTAAGGAAATATCTTGAATAGAGACCCTTTCCTCTTTGTGCCTGAGGAACTGGCTCTATTGCCTTCTGAGACAGAAGGTTTGATACTTCCCCCTCCAACAGTGATGTTTCTGATGGGGAAGAGGGTCTGAAGACCCTTGTCCCCAGCTCTGGCATGAACTTGAAGATGAGAGCCAGACCCTGGCCCACTACCTCCAGATTGCCATTCCTGGAGGTAGTGGGCCCGCCTGCCCCCTACTGGGGTTGGGGAGGCGACCCGAGCAGACACCTAGGGGGTCGTCTTGGCCTGGGATACTGTCTGGGTGTTGGGACTGGTAAGGTTGCTGTCTTTCCTGCCCCTGCCCCTGAAATAACCCCTCTGAGGCTGGTACTAGGGAAAAGCTTGAGGCTGAAAGAATGGCCTATAATGTTCCCTACTTCTACCCCCGCTGGCTTGGCGCTGTTGGGGTGCAGATGCCTTTTCTTTGGCAGCAGCATTTCTGTATGCCGTTTTATAATCATCCATTTTCTTCATATAAGCCTCAGTCTGCTCCCCGAACAGAGATGTCGGCTCACACGGAAAATCCAAAGCCTTGGATTTTGTGTCTCGGGTCAAATTGGTTGTTCTGAGCCAAGCAAATCTTCTGAGAGGCACTGAAGCAGCCATCTGTCTAGCAGCAGTGTCACTGCTGTCTACAGCCATTCTAAATTGGGCTTTAGATGCTTCTATCTCCCTCTCTGCAACCTCTTCCAGATCAGCTGCCATGGGGGCAGTGACAGATTTTTTGTTATTTTCATCACTGTATTCCAGTGTCCTCTGATATCGAGCAACACAGGCCATGTAAGAGGCTTGCCTGATAGAGAGGATCCCAGATAAACCTTCTTGGCTATGGAATCTATCTTTCTGGAATCCTTGTCCAGTGGGTGTGACGCTAAAGGTATGCCAGCTTTATCAAGCTGCAGCCTCCCCCCATGGCTTGGGTACCCAAAGAAGAACTCAACCCCACCTCTGGCCACCCAGTATTTCTTATCCACCTTTCTATCCACAGGTGGCACAGAAGTGGGGGTCTGCAACACTTTATTCACCTGTTTCTTCAAGGACTTATGGACGTGCAGCAGCAGTCTTTTGCAGACTGGGCCATCTATCATCTCCATATAGTCCTGTTCTTCCTCATCAGTGGATTCCTGGGTAGGAAGGTCCAGTGTTTGAGCCACCTGCTTTATAAAAGCTAAGTGGGATGTACAGTCCTCAGATTCCTTATATGGGGAATCAGGACAGTGGGGATCAGGGGAGATGGGCTCAATTGGCTCCCCATAGTCTTCATTTTCTTCCTCATCTTCATCATTCTCCAAAGGTTCTGCCCCTTGTTCAAGTGAACCAGAAACCGGAGGTTTGAGACTACAACCGCTTCTCAACCGGAACCGGGATACTCGATTGAAGCAACTGAATAATCCTGATAGCATTCACCATCTCTTCAGAGGTAGGAACCGGTGTCTTTTTGGGTTGTGGGTCATGCGCTGTACACTTCTCTTTTTTCTTTCTTTTTCCTGCGGTTGCTGGTTCAGTGGCAGTATCAGCAGACCATTTTTTAATTGAGGAACCATCACCCTTGTCAGAGGGCTGGCCCTCTGGTTGTTTATGGCTGGTAGCCAGTTTGTCTTCAGCCGGGTCAGCAGCTTTTTCAGAAATCTTCTCCAGCAGTCTAAGTCGCCTCTCAAGCGTCGACTCAGGGAAGTTTTTACAGATATCACAGTCCTCTTTGAGGTGGTCAAACCCCAAACAAACAGACACAAATAAGAGGGAGGATCTGCTTCTGCGAACGGTTCCCCACACTTGGTACAATAGTTTTCTTGCCTTACAAATAGGACCTTGGCTGGTGATAGCTTTTCAAAAACAACTGTGATGCAGAGTGGGGTGCCCCAGGGTTCTATCCTGGGCCCCTTTATCTTTACTCGTTATGTTAATTCTGCCCCAAGCATTTGTTCAAAAATGTCTATGATTTTATACACAGATGATGTGGGTATTTATAGTGATGGAATTAAACTTAAGTGCAATATTAAATGATGTTCAGACAGATTTTGATTCTTTTCAAGACGGGTTGATTTCAAACCATATGGTTTTGAATAAAAAAATAAAAAACAACATTTATGATTTTTGCTTGTAGACCTAGTAGGAATGATGATGAACTTACTCTTATTAAAGATGGGGACGGGGTTACTTTTGAGTTGGTTGAAAATTTCAAATATTTGGGAATATTTATGGATAGTAGATAGATTAAACATCTTAGAACGGTTATTCATCAAAGATTAGGTCTTCTATACCATGCAGAAGCATTTCTAACAGTATACTCCCATAGGCTTTTAGCCCATAGTTTTCGATTACGGTTTATTGGTTTATTCTTCAACTATGATCACAGTTTTGAACAATCTGAGGGCTACTTATAACTCAATATTGCGGTTTATGCTAAGTGCCCCTTATTGTACGCATCACTGTCATCTATACAAATCTTCTGATGGTCTATCTTTGTTTGATAGAATCTCTCATAAAATGGGCTTTTTTATTTATTTAAAATTATAAATGGGCTTCTCCCAGTGTCAGTTACTGACCTTTTCCCTAGGCTCCTTCATTTTTGCAGTACTAGGTCTCAGAGTAAATTTATTTTAAATTACCATTTGTTTAAAAAAAAAAAAAAAATCAATCAATGAGGTCACTTTTATGAACACCTTATTTTTTTAATATGGTACCAATTATTGACTTGACTGTAAAACTGTTTCTTGTTATAAATCTCGTCTTAAGCAATGGCTTTTTAACAAGTTTGAATGTACTTGCTGACCATATACTATGATGTAATTGTCAAAATTATATGTAATTAGTATTTTGTATTGTATAATTTATTTTGTCTTGAATGTTGTCTTTTTGTACCATTGTAACTTGTCATCTGTGAAAAAGGGCAGATTTGCTCATCAGATTTACAAGTATAAAAAATTAAATGAAATATTGGAAAGCTGCAGGGTCCGTTCTTTTCTTGGCTTGTGACATTTAGCCCAAAACACACTAATCCTTTTATACACACACACACATATATATATATATATATATATATATATATATATATATATATATACACATACATACACACACACATATACAGTATATATATAAATATATGTCGGTTAAAACCGAACAATTTACTCAGTAAAAAGAAAAATTACTCACCTTAGTAATTGCTTTTCTTCTCATGGAGTCTTGCTATATTATAACAATAGCAGTCAGCCACTGCAGCTGAACTGCCTGGAGAGGAAGGAGTTAACTCCAGAAGATCTGGAGTTCACCACAGCCAGCAGGCGCTGGCCCAAAGATTCTATCTGGCAGTTTCAAATGAAACTGTCAGATCTTCTAAACTAACATCAAAGGAGCGGAAAGTCTGTGTGGAAAAACTACACTAGCCCATGGCTACCTACTAGTAAGTAATAACAACAATATAAAGAACAAAGAAACACTCAGAGCCATAATAACAAAAATTGATGGTATTATGGTTCGTTTACCACCCTTGACAAGCACATATGAACCCCCCTTCCCCAAAGACTCAAGTCCAGGAAGGGGCAATATAAATAACCTAAATGAAACAATCTGGATCCCTAACCCAAAGGAAAGAGGGTAAGGGAAAAACTACAATGAGCATGACACAGTGCTTGCACCAATTCGCCACCCTACCCAAGTAGAAGTTCTGAGAGGGCAGGAGGAGGGTGGTTATAATACAGCAAGACTCCATGAGAAGAAAAGCAATTACTAAGGTGAGTAATTTTCTTCAAACACCATGAAGTCTTGCTATATTATAACAATAGCAGATTACCCAGCAGTACCTCCATGGAGGAGGTCAGAACCTACTTAGGAAATAGGCTCTGAAGCACAGCTGTGCCAAACAGAGCATCTCTCCTGGACTGGACATCCAGGAATAATGCTAGTAAAGGTGTGAACTGTCTTCCAGGTAGCAGCTTGACAAATCTCCAGAATGGGATGTCTCTAGCAGCCGCTAGAGGCCAGCTGTACCCTGGTGGAGTGGGCCCTCAATCCTGAGGGGTACTCTGCAGTTTCTGATAACAGAATTGGATACAGAAACAATCCACCTTGCAACTGTTCTCTTAGTGGCAGGTTCCCTTTGCCAACCTCGCCATAGGTAAGAAAGAGTTGGAGGGATTCGAACCTATGACCTCTGGTGCGCTCTAAATAGTAGCTTAAGGCTCTTTTGACATCCAAGCTGTGCAGTCTCCTCTCACCTGAGGAAGAATGCTCAGTGAAAAATACTGGGAGAGAGATAGATCGATTCAGGTGGAAATCAGAAACCACCTTAGGCAAAAACTTTCTATTAGTCCTAAGGACTACCTTATCTCTGTGGAAAGAGATAAAATCTTCTTCCACTGACAGGGCCTGTAGCTCACTTATGCGTCTGGCAGAGTGATGAGCTACTAGGAAAGCGGTTTTCCTAGTTAAATACTTGAGCTCTGCAGAGACAGAGGCTCAAAGGGGGTTGCATTAACTGAGCGAATGCAAATATTCAGGTCCCAGGTGGGAGCTGGTTCCAAAAGGTGGGTTAGTATGAAGTAACCTTTAAAAAACTTGGAGAACACGGGTGAGAAGAAAGGAGGCAGGCTTCCCTGCTGACACAAAAGCAGAGACAGCTGCCAGATGAACCTTCAGGGTAGCTGGTCTCAGGCCTAGGGAATTCAGATGGACCAAATAGTCCAGTAGAATGGGAAGATCAGCAGATTCTGGGATAATCTGCCTCTCAGAGCACCAGATGGAAAACCTCTTCCACTTAGAATTATAAGTGGCCCTAGTGGAAGGCTTCCTTGAAGCCTTTAAAATATCCATGACACCTTGAGAAAGGTGTAAGTCAGCAAATTCTAGCTCCTCAAGAGCCAAGCCTTGAGGTGGAGGGATTTGAGGTCCGGATACCACACTCTCCCCTGTGCACAGGCCAGTAAGTCGTGGACTCTGGGCAGGCTCAGGGCAGGTGGACTGCCAAGACAGGAGTAGAGGGTACCAGGGCTGTCTGGCCCAATCTGGGGCAATCAGAATCACTCTGCAAGGTTGAGATCTGATTTTACTAGTACCCTGAAAGGAGAGGAAGGGAAAGGCATACAGGAACTTCCCTTCCAGTCCAACAGAAAGGCGTCCAGAGGACTGAGCCCAGAACTGGAGGCCTGCAACAGAAAAGAGGAAGCTGGTGGTTGTCTGGGGCTGCGAAAAGATCTATCTGAGGAGTGCCCCATCTGGCAAAGACAGACCCCTGCACTTGTGGATTCAGAGCCCATTCGTGATGGCCCTGAGAAATTCCGCTGAGGGCGTCCGCCAGGACATTGTCCTTCCCTGGGAGATGAACCGCTATCAGGGAGGTGTTCAGGGAGTAAGCCAGAGACCACAACTTCATTGCTTCGGTGCACAAGGCTGAAGACCGAGTGCCCCCTTGCTTGTTGATGTACCACATTGTGGTGGTATTGTCTGTCCTGACTTGAACCACTTTGTTCTGGACAGAACCTGAAAACACCCGAAGAGCTAAAAAGACAGCTCTGAGTTCCAAAAGATTGATGTGGAGCAGAGACTCCTGAGGAGACCATACCCCCTGAGTGGCAAGGTCGCCCAGGTGAGCCCCCCAACCTAACAGGGAGGCATCCGTGGTGAGGGTGAGGGAGTGAGAAATGGGAATGAAGGGAACCCCCTGTCTTAAATTGCTCTGGACCTGCCACCAGTGGAGGGCTAGGATCAGAGTTTGAGTAACTGGGACCAACATGGTAAGGGGGTCCTTCCTTTGAGACCAATAGGCCCTCAAATGGAACTGAATGTCCCTCATCTGGAATCTTGCTCCCTGCACGACAGCTGTGGAAGCAGCCATGTGCCAGAGGAGTTGCAGAAAATGCCTTGCTGGTCGAGAGACCCGCAGGGTAAAGGAGGATGCCAGGGCGATGAGTCTGTCCATCCTTTCCGAAGGAAGAAAAGCCCGGCTAACCTTGTGTTCAATTCTCGCCTATGAAGTTAGGACCTGAACTGGTTCCAGAACTGACTTTGGTAAGTTTAGTAGGAATCCCAGGAAGTGAGAAGCTGCTGGGTGACTTGCAAGTGGGATTTCACCCGACCTGGAGACTGACCCACAATGAGCCAGTCGTCCAGGTAGGGAAACACAGCAACCCCTTGCCTTCTTAAGTGAGCCACTACTACAGCGAGACATTTTGTGAATACCCTTGTCGCAGAGGTAAGGCCGAAGGGCATTGCCCTGAACCAGTAGTGGCCTGAGGGCAGTTCGAACCTGAGGTACTTTCGGTGAGAAGGCCTGATCAGAACATGAAAATAGGCATCCTTGAGGTCCAGGGAAGCTAGCCAGTCCCCTGGCCTTAGGGAAGCAATATCATTGCCAGAGTCAACATTTTGAACTTTGGTTTCAACAGATGCTTGTTCAAGTATCTTAAATCTAGAATGGGCCGCCATTCTCCTGTCTTTTGGGGTAAGAAAGTATCTTGAATAAAGCCCCTTGCCCTGATGGCAAGGAGGAACCCTTCCACTGCTTTGCAGTCCAGCAGACAGAAACCTCTGCTTCCAAAGCAAGGGCTTCTGAAGGATTTGCAGGTGGAAAATGCCTGTCTCTCATCTTTGGAAAGTGTTTGAAGCTGAGAACCAGACCCTGGCCTATTACCTCCAGAACCCATCTATCCGTAGTTAGGGACAGCCAGTTCCGGCTGAAATAGGCCAACCTGCCCCCCACTGGTACAGGAGAATCGGCCCTGGACACCCCATCAGGGTGCCTGCTTAGCAGCAGCCTTAGGCTGAGGGGAAGGGGACGGTCTACTTGTGCCACGTCTACCCCTGCCTCTGAAGAAACCCCTCTGCGAGACAGCAGAGGAGGCTTGAAATTGGTAAAAAGGCCTGGAAAAGGGCCTGCCCCTACCTCTGGGAGCATGCCTTTGTGGCATGGCATCTTTCTCCTTAGCCTGGGCACTTTTGTAGGTAGTTCTGTATTCATCCACCTTTTTCATATAGTTTTCTGTTTGCTCCCAAAAGAGAATTTCCCACTACAGGAAAATCCATAGCCTTTGACTGGGTATCTTGGGACAGATTAGTGCATCTGAGCCATGCCAACCTCGAGGAAGCTACAGAAGTGGCCATGACCTAGAAGAAACATCATTAACATCAACAGCAGTATGAAATTGAACTTTAGAGGCTTCAATGCCATCAGCAGCCACCTGTTCCAACTCACTAGCCAGCTGGCCATGGGCCTGCTTGGCTAACTGCAATACTGTGTCCCACCTAGATTTCTGATATCTAGCTACATAAGCCATATAATTTGCCTGCCTGAGTCCCAAAGAAGCTGCCATATACTGTTTCTTATCCATGGCATCAATCTTCCTGGAATCCTTATCAGGAGGATGTGAGGCCAGAGGAATATTAGCCTTGTCACAGGCTGCAGCTTGTACCACACCTACATGACTACACTGCTCAGTAAGGAAGTCTGTATCCGAGCCTGACAAAGTATACCTTCTGTCCATTTTTTATCTACAGGAGGGACAGAATGAGGATTTTTTAAAATCTTTGTTGTTTGCTTCCTAAATGACTTATGCAAAGGAATAGACAACCTCCTAGACTCTGGAATATCCATCATTTCCCATAATCAGGCTCCTCTTGCTCATCACAGCCTCCTCTAAAGGAAGCTGGAGGTTTCTGCAACCTTTTGTAAAAATAAAGAAAGAAGGGGACTCAGACAGAATAGGAGGAGGTTCTAAAGGTCTGTCTGGAGAAATGTCCGGTTCAATGGGCACGTCCAGACCCCCCCAGCCACACATATATTGATCAAATTCCTCCTCCCCCTCCTGTGGTTCATAAAAATCCTCAACTTCAAAATCCTGAACCACTGGGACTGAACGAACCAACCTTTTACCAGCTGTTGGTGGTTCTACAGATCCCCAAGACAGTGACTGGACAATCTGAATGGCTTTAGCTATCTCTGCAGCAGTTGGAGACACAATTTTGGACTCCAGACCTACTGATTTCCTTGTCTTTTTACTTGGGACTGGTTCCTCTGAACCAGCCTTTCTTTTGCCCGAGGAAGTCTCGCCCTGGTCAGAGGGCACTCCCTCTAGTCCAGTGGGTACTGGACCGGGCTGGCCATCCAGGTCAGCGGACTTTTTGGCCTCTCGTTCCCTGAGCGGCCCAATCTCTTCTCCAGGGTGGCTGCAGGAAATTTTTACACACCTGGCAGTCTGACAGGAGGTGGTCAGCCCCAGACAATAAACACAAGTGGTGTGTGGGTCAGCTTAACTTAAAGCGTCCCCCACAAACATCACAGTGTTGAAACCCAGTAGGCCGGTTTTCTTTGGGTTTCTCAGACATAATGCCAGCCTAACCAAAACTTGCCCTTTTGATGGCAGTACCAGGCAAGACACCCTTATCGGTTCCTAACCGTGTCACGGGTATTTGAAAAACGTTATAATTCCGTTTTTAGAACCGATAAGAACCGGAACCACTCTAAAACCCACTGTACACTTTTAAAATGCAGAAAATCAACCGATCGGTTCAAAACCGAACCGATAATTAATTTTCCACACAGACTTACATTTTAGTACTTACGGTTTACCAGATAGAGCTTTAAAACCGAAATGCGGTAAAAATAATAACTTTTGCGGTTCAAATGAACCGAAAATACTAGCTGAACCGAGAATGAACCGAGCTGAAGGAGCTGATCTCCGGAGCGACTGTTCAGTGAAGCGGAGTAAAGAATCTGACAGTTTCATTTGAAACTGCCAGATAGAGCTTTGGGCACAGCGCCCTCGCGCTGTAGAACTCCAGATCTTCTGGAGTTAACTCCTTCCTCTCCGGGGCAGTTCAGCTGCAGTGGCTGACTGCTATTGTTATAATATAGCAAGACTTCATGGTGTTTGAATTTAGTAAAAGAGAACTGACTTACCTTAAAAGTCATAATAGGTAAGACACACTGAGAATTACCTCTGAAATAAAGACAAAATCACTGGTTCTTCCTCGGTTGAGAAAAAATGAAAAGGAACCGAAAAACTTACCCAATTAACACTAATCTAGACTAAGTCTACCTGTGAACCAAGGACAATGCTCTAAATATCGAAAACACTAAATGGACTTCGAGAAAAATAAACTTCTGCAAATAAGTGAAGGAGTGCTCTCCGGAGACGTCTTACTGAGGCAAGCAGAGTAAAGAATCTGACAGTTGCAGGAAGTGCAACGAGGGACAGTGGTTTGAAAACCTAGCTTGAGCCGAATATTCCATTACTAGCATAGGTTCTTCTATTAACCATTTCAGCACCAGGGCAGTCCGATGGACAGACAATACTACATTTGTCAAAATACAGTAAGATTGCCTGGGGCTCGAAATTTCACAAAAATCCTCTGTGAAAGATTCTCCGATGCTAGCACCCCCCCAAGGAGTAGTGCGAGGGCCAATCGGGTGTCCATCACGGCAGCCACCACCACTTCTTCCATGGTCGCAAGCTGAATGGTCGACCCTGCCACAGCGGAGGTCGACTTGTGACCTTTCGGCTGAAGCATGGTATCCCTATTAGCTGGCTGGCCATGACGCTTGGTTGCACAATCCTCCAAGAACGAAGGGAACATTACCAGACATAGGCCACAGCGCCTAGGCAGTACAGGCAAGACATGTGTGAGTCCATCTTCAACATCTTCTGCTGACATGTCACGCAGAACCTGAAGCCATGAACCAGCTTCACTTCCTCAGAGTCCATCGTATGTACATGAGGCAGAGCCGATGTGAGGTAGAGGAACGTGGTTGAGAAACACTGCAACTCCAAGAAAGTTATTTGGAAATTAATTTGCCAAAAGCACACTTGTTGGTTAGCCTACAAAGCTGCACAGCTGCAAAAGTGGAAACTGGACTCTTCTAGCGGAAAGGAAGATCTGACATCACAGGGTGGAGCAGGAGGCTATTACACCCAAGCGGTGGGAGGAACTTAGTTTGAAGGCCTGACAAATCAGCACTTCAAGCAGAACTGCCTGTGTGCCTATGTGTGGACAGTGAACTATGTACACGCCCCTAGAAACAACCACTACACCAAGCACTGCACATCTAGAGTTCCAGTCTGGCAGCAAACTGAAGCCAGTTTAAAAAAAAAAGCTAGGCAAGCATTCCTGAAAAAATCCTTAAGAGGCATTAAGAGACTGGATTCTGTTGTAAAGCTGCACTAAAGATAAATTCCTTCGAAGAAATAGAGAAATGGTTCCTGCAAGCAGGGAGCTGTCTAACCACGAAGACAGAATGTAAAAGACTGAGTCCGGGAAGGGGCATGTCATGAGGCCTCTCAGACAGTTGCATCCTGTCCCAGCTAGCAAGGAGGACAGCTCATACCATTTTACTGCCCACTTGAGCCAACACGAAGATTTCCTTGCTGTGAGTTTTATCAAATAAAATAATAAAACTGATGAAGAAGTCTGTTTTCAAGTGCTTACAGAAAACAGTCACTTCCTCTGAAGGCTGACTCCATCAACTGCCACTCAGAACACTGAGTAGGCAAGGTTTAATTCAGCCTTTCCCTGTTTCCCTGGTACAGACTGACATACTCAGCAGTTATGAATAAATCAGCTGACAACCTGGAACTACACAGAAAAATTCTCTGTACAGTAAGAGTACGTGTGCATGAAGATGTTCTATGTAGATAAAGGTGTGTGCATTTGTGTGGTACGTTTGTGCATGTCTGTGTGCATCTGCATGTACTACTGCATAACAGAAGAAACGTTGATTTACCTCTGAGAGGAGGACAGGCTCACTGAAGATGTTACCCGTATCCTTCTCCTGAAGCTGTTCCAGGGTCCTTCTGAGCAGAATCAGGAATGGTGTGAGCTGTAGTTCTAATGCAAGCTGCTGAACTTTAATCTGAAACAAGAGAACAGAGTTATAAACCCTCAAACCCCAGGGGCCTCTGAAAGCAGTGAACAGTTCTAACCCTCAAACCAAAAAACACTATGAAAAAAGGTAGATTAATACAATTTAACTCTCAAATCTAGAAAAGAGAATGTAACTAAGATTTTTTGGGGGGGTACAAATGGAAGTAATTAAAACATGCAAAACACAACAGCACTAATTTGACTTTAATTTTAAGAACTTTTCCAATTAGGCATGCTAACTATCTTGCAGTTCTTCACATTCTTTTGTCAAACACTGAGATACCAGTCAAGCACCGCTGTCCTACCACTGACATCTGGGAACAGCAGACTTATGTAGTGCTGCCTCTCCTTATTAAACTTCAGAGACATGTTTTAACCCCCTCCCTTCATCTGATTGGGTTTCCATTCACCAGTTAACATAGACATCCCTTGGCGACAGACAGGAGTGCCTTTGTGAGCCCTGACTAAACAGGGCATAGCAAACAGCAGATAAACCTGCAGTGCAAGGCTAACAGTTTCAAGGACAGCGATGAACCTCTATCCACCAGTCTTTCTCCCTGTAAGGACCGACTGCCACTTGTATTAAAGTCTTCCTGTCTTCCACACAGATTAAAATGCAACAAGTAAGAAAATAACTGGATTAAGACATTTTCTGGAGACGAGCTACACATGGAAGGAAGAGTCTTGCAGCCAGAAACTTTATTTATTTTATTTATTTAGTGATTCGGAAAAGACTTTTGAGTCCAAGCTCTTTTACAAAGGTTCCACGTCATAGACTGCAAAACAAAGAACAATAGGAGACAGCAAAGATACATTACAATGAACGATGCAGCTTGGATTCAAAACTTACAGAATAACTCAAAACATAAGTACAAGTTAAAATAACGAAAAACACTTTATGAGGGCTGGGGGAGAATAAGCAGCCACAGAGTGCCTTGTCAGTAGTTCAGAGGGACGGGGATAGCTGGCATTGGGGTGAAGAAAGGAGGTACGAGAGAGAAGTATGTAATGCGGTGGAGGTAAAGGGTGGGGGAGGAAGGATGATAAGGTATAGGGATAAATGGCGGGGTGAGAGGAGGCTGAATGGAGAAGACATGCTAAAGTAAATGGTGGGGTATGAGGGGGCATGTTCAGGCAGCCTGCATTAGTAATGACTGTTAGGGAAACTCATGGGACTGTGAGTTGGGGGAGGGTGGGGTGGCAGGTGCCAAAGGAGCATGACACAGACTGATTGCTAAGGCATGTCATGAGAAGGAACAGAGGGAGGGGATACCTGAGGCCTGCCTAGTGCTTGCTAGGGGGCAGAGAGAGCAGGTGTGGCTGGACTCAAGGGCAGGTGCACTTAAGAGAATGTTATTAGGTGCTATTTGAGGTCAGTTTTGAATTGTGCCAGACAAATGGTGGCCAAGAGGTGCCCAGGGAGTTCATTCATCCACAGGGGGGCCAGTAGGCAAATGCATGTTGCCCAAGTGAGGTGCAACGGAAGGAGATTGCCAAGGCCCTTCTAGTCCTCCCTCTGGTGACCTGTAATTGTCTGCCTTGATCAAACTGCCTACACAAGGTGGTGTTTTACCCAATAGAGCCTTCTTCCCTAGGATGTAAGTCTGGTATTTGACACGGTTTCTTAATGACAACCAATCTGCATGTTTGTACAGAGTACAGGTATGAGTGCCACGTTCAGCATCCAGAGTGAGTCTGCAGGCTTTGCTGAGTGCAGTCTGAACCCTCTTGAGCGCTGTATCTGTTGCCACCCCATAGACCACTAGTCAATAGTAGATATAATTGAGCTGTGGACTGAGAGGCGGAGGGCCTCCAGAGAGTGGTGTTGCCTGTGCCTGTACAGGACACCAATCTTGGTACTGACTGTCTTGACCAAAGAGTCAATATGGTGTGCAAATGTGAGGGTATCATCTATTATGACCCCCAGATACTTGAACAAGTGAACTTGTTCCAGTGGCTCTCTGCATGAGTTGGAGGTGAGGGGGTGGTGCTTATTTTAGTTGTGGGGGTTGGACATAAACATGGCCTTGGTCTTCTTGTAGGTTAGTAGCAACTTATGACTACAGAACCAGTCCTCGAGTTTGGAGAAGGAGTTCTGCAGCTCAGATTGCAGGGCAGCCTGAGATGTGCTGCAGCTCAGGAGCACAGCATCATCTACATATAGTATGAGTTTGGTGTCGCAGGCTGTGGGGAGGTCATTTAAGAAGAGGCTGAAGAGTAGAGGCCCCCAGTACTGATCCCTGGGGTACCCCTAATGATACCTCTCTTGCGCTGGATACTGTGTGCCCAATTTTGACACATTCATTTCTCCATAACAGGTAGTCTTGGAACCAGCAAAGGGCATTGGGCGCCACACTCATGTTTTGCAGTTGGGTCAGTAAAAAGGGGGGTGGTTGACTGTATCGAAGGCTTTGGTGAGGTCAATAAAGACAGACCCCACCAGTTTGCCTTCATCCAGGGCCTTATGTGCATAGTTCGTGTAGTCCAGCAGGGCAGTGGTGGTACTGTGATTTTGTCTGAAGCTGTGCTGGTTGGGGCATAGTAGATTATACTTGTTGAGGTAGTCAATGAGTTGACCCGACACAATCTTTCCAGTGCCTTGGACAGGGGGAAGAGGATCAAGATGGGTCTGTAGTTGGCTACCAGAGACTTGTCGCCTCCTTTATGCACTGGAGTAACAAGGGCCTGCTTCCAAACCGCCAGGAATTGGGCCAGGGCCTTATTGTACAGAATGGTAATGGGTACTATAAGAATGTCCAGGGTGAGGGATAGAAGTTTCATGTCTATCCCGTCACTGCCCAGTCTGGTCTTACCTAGTATTTTCTTGACCATATTAAGGGCCTCCTTCACCATCACCCTTTTAAAGTAGGTCAGGTGAGAACACTCAGTAGATCCATTGTTAGTCTCGTTCAAATCAGGTTGAAGATAGGCAGGTGGTAGCACTGGAGTGAGATCGGTGAAGGCCTTATTGAAGGCTTCTGCAACAGCAAAAGGGATTGTAGTGGGGGGTGTTACTGATACTGAGCAGGTGAGGGTGCTAGCTGGGCCTTATGATAGTTGGCTTTGGCGAGCCGGATTAGCTTGGTGCAGCGGTTACTAGCTGTTCTGTAGCACTGGTAGTCATACTTGCTACCTGTGTTTCTGGCCTTCTCCCAGAGAATGTCCCTTTCTTTCAGGTGGGAGAGGAGCTCCCCATCAGTCCAGTCATTTGCCTGCCTCTGAATTTTTCTTTTGGTGAGTGGGGCATAGATGCCACAGATGGAGGTAAAGCCCTTAATGAAGTAACTGAGGGTCTGATCAAGGGTAGGTGCCAGGTCCATAGGAGTCCAGTCATGCAGGGCAAGGGCTGATTTGAGGGCTCCAAGTTTACCCTTCCTCAAGACGCTGCTTTCAATGAGAATGGGTGGGCCTTTGGTAAATTTATTAGACCACAGGACAGTGATTGGGGAGTGGTCACTTAGCGTTTCTGAGAGAACCTTGATCTCAGAGATGCAAGATAGTGAGCTTGCTAGGATCCAGTCAAGGAGATACTGTTTACTGTCTTATAGTTCTGCCTGGTGGGGCAGGTGACAAGTTGTGCCAGATTGAAGGTGGATATCAGATCCCTGAAAGGGGAAGCCTCCTTTCCATCCCAGTTTGTTACAGTCCCCGCGGTAATGACAAGCTCCATCCCTTCTGAAAGGGTGCTGATAACGTCCATAATTGTGGGAAAGCCTGCTGTGGCTTTCTTGGGGGGTAGGTAGATAGTGCCATTCTGACCGACCTGTGCCTTTATCACTATTATCTCATGGTCCTCAGCTACCCTGGTTCTAGGGAGGATGGTGCATTGCAGAGTCTCCCTGAAAGAGAAGAGGCATCCCCCACCTCTCTTGCCTATTCTATCAATCCTCTATGCTTGGAAGCCTTTGAGGGCAACATCACTATCTTTAATCCTACTGGTCAACCAAGTCTCCATTAGGCAGAGGATGTGAGGGGTATGGAGGGACATCCATGGCTGAAGTTGGTCAAATTTGGCCATTAAACTGCAGATGTTCAGTGAGGCTATTTTTAGGCCTTTAACCTTATGAACACCAGGGCCCGTTCAACTGAGTGGGCCAGGGTTCGAGTGAATGTTGCCAGAGAGGAGTAGGAGCATAAAGATTACCTTTCTGGAAGAAAGGTTCACAATAAAATTTGGCTCGTACCTTCCGCCGCCAAGGCTTCAGATGATTCAGGTGGTTGCACACTGGTTTAATTAGGGTACACCTAACCATTACTACTACTATGCGAGGGGAGGGCATATGGCCACCTGTGTTTGAAGGGCAAGGCCAAGTGAGTTGCTGCCCACAGCCAAGTGAGGCAGTTTCTGAAGGTGCGTTTGACAACAAAGCACTACCCAGTAGTGGTTCGGAGCGGGGTAGCAGTGGCCCAGCTAAGCATCTGGTGCCAGCTGTACCAAGCCAGGTAGCAAGGAGCAGAAGTAGATAGTACCCTTTGATAGGGGACATGGCAGCTTGATTCTGTCATCAAGCCTGATACACTTTCAATTTCATATTCAAGAGGAAATACATTATAAGAACCAACCGCCATTTCCCCAACATCCAACAGAAGAACCTTGACCGCAGAGGACAGTTGGTCCAGGAGGTTGGCAGGTGGTTAGGAGGGGCAAACCGGGTGCCCCATCACTTTGTGCTCTCCAACATATTACCTCCAAAAACCATATAAACACTACAAACAGGCATCTGCTTCTATCTCCGAAATTAAACAAAGGGGCACAGGATACAGCAGAGCAGGACACTGCAGCACAGGAGCTAGCACAATAACACTCGACCAAGTCAGGAACCAAAACAAAAAAAGCAAAAAGGAAATCCAAAAAACTTCTGATTATAGGAGATTCCATGATTTGGGGAGTTAATACCCATCTCCAGCCAGGGGTAATGGTCAGATGTCTCCCAAGTACATCAGCGTGGAGAGACACTGACTACATTGCTAAAGTTGTTCACAAAACAGGAGGAAACACTGACATCTGGTACACATAGGGACTAATGATCTCGCCAGCCGGTCAGTTGTGGAGACCAGGGAACCCCTGACCAGGCTGGGTGACAAACTTGTCATCCATTTCGTCCGACATCTCCTTCTCTGAGATCCTGTCAGTCTTGGGGGGGCAGATGGATGGAAGGTCAGAGAAGGGGAGATAGGGGAGCTAAACATGTGGCTCAAGAGCTGCTGCCAGGAAAAAGGACACAGATTTGTAGGGAACTGGCAACAGTTCTGGGAGCGAAAGTTCTTTAAATCTGATGGACTGCATCTGACTAAGGAGGAGTCAGTGCATTGGGGCAGAAGTTTGCGTCTTTGCAGAATATTAAAACTAACAAATGGGGAGAGGGTGCATCACCCATCGTCCAGATGGAAGAACACCCCCATGAAGTGGTCAAACAGGGATTCAGCATGTTTGCAGTTCATTTGCATCACCAGGTAAGAAAAAAGGTCCGTCTCCCCATACGACACACAGGGGAAATGCCAAACCTCACCCAACAACTAACACACCGAAATCTGGCCAATGGAAAAGCATGTACACAAATGCTCACAGCCTGGGAAATAAGATCCCAGACCTGCAGGCAATAATGTCAGAGGCTAAACTGGGCATAGTAGCAATTAGTAAGACATGGTTTACCACTAACCACACTTGGGAGACTTCAGTACCTGGCTATGTACTGTTCAGAAGAGACCGAGGTGCAAAAAGGGGGGGGTGGAGTGGCCCTGTATGTCAATGAAAATATCAAAGCTACAGAAATTCAGAATACACACAAGGAGCCAGAAGAACTGTGGGTAACCCTGGAAACAGGACATGGGACAGCCATAAGAACTGGGGTTGTCTACAGACCCCCAGACCAGGGGGAGGACACAGACACATTACTGTTAGAAGATATACAAAACATGGCAGCTAAAGGGGAGGTTCTGATAATGGGAGACTTCAACATGCCAGATATAGATTGGTCAATACCAGCAGGAACATCTGCCAGAACTAGACACACTGTGGATTCCCTGCAGGGGGAGGGCCTCAAACAACTGGTACAACAACCCACAAGAGACAGGGCTATCCTAGATCTACTACTGACTAACAGAGAAGGGATCACAGATCTCCAGGTAGAAGGTCACCTGGGGGCCAGCAACCATCACATGGTATGGTTCAATTTGGCCACTACATCTAAATCATCCCATTCCAAGGCAAAAATACAGGACTTCAGAGGAACTGACTTTGATAAGATGGCCAGCAGAGTTAAGCTAGCCCTAGCAAAAAGAAACACAGGTGAGGGGGTACAGGAAAAGTGGGCAAGCATTAAGGATGCAATACTTCAAGCAACATTCCACTGTGTTAGAAAAGGAAGTGCAAAAGAAGAAGGAAACCACTTTGGTTCTCAAATACAGTAGCAGAAAAGGTCAGAGCCAGAAGGCTGGCCTTCAGGAAATATAAGGGAACACAGTGGGATGAAGATAGGGAGGCATACCAAAGTGCCCTAAGGGAAGCAGGGAAGGAAGTAAGGCAGGCAAAGTCCCAAACTGAGGAAACAGCATGAACAGTAAAAGAAGGTGACGACTTTCTATAGATACATTAGTGAAAGAAGAAAGTCCAGAGGGGGTATTGCTAAGCTCAAAGGAGAAAAGTGGGCATGTGAGGAGGAGGACCCTGTAAAAGCGTCTATCCTAAATAGATACTTTTGCTCAGTATTTACTGAAGAGAAGGTAGGGCAGGGCCCACAGCTCAGCACCATGGACACGGGGGGAGGGAGGGGAGGAGGTGAACACTACTCCCTTCACAAAAGAAAGGGTCCTACAAGAGCTCGCTAAGCTCAGGGTGGACAAGGCAATGGGATCTGATGGCATAAATCCCAGGGTACTTAAGGAGCTAAGGGTGGAACTAGCAGAGCCATTAGCAGAACTGTTTAGTGAGTCTCTGAGCGCAGGAGAGGTCCCAGAAGACTGGAGAAGGGCTCATGTGATCCCGTTCCACAAGAGTGGTAGCAGGGAGGAGGCAGGGAAGTACAGACCAGTCAGTCTTACCTCAGTAGTGGGCAAGATTATGGAGGCACTCCTTAAGGAAAGGATAGTGCAACACCTGGAATCCATAGGGGCACAGGATCCAAGACAGCATGGGTTTACAAAAGGAAGGTCCTGTCAAACTAATCTCATAGATTTCTTTGACTGGGTAACCAGAGTGGTGGACCAAGGGGGAGCAGTTGATGTCGTCTACCTCGACTTCAGCAAAGCTTTCAACACTGTTCCACATAAAAGATTGATAAATAAGCTGGGCAGGCTCGGGGTGGATCAGAAGTTGGTCAACTGGGTGGCAAACTGGTTGACAGGCAGAAAACAGAGTAGTGGTAAATGGTATACAGTCAGAAGAGATGCAAGTCACAAGTGGGGTACCTCAGGGATCAGTCCTGGGGCCAGTCCTCTTCAATATCTTCATGAGTGACATTGTAGATGGACTAGAGGGTAAGGCTTGTCTGTTTGCAGATGACACCAAGATCTGCAACAGAGTAGATGATCTAGATGGGGTGGGGAGAATGAGAAGCGATCTGGATAAACTAGCAAAATGGTCAGAAGAGTGGCAACTGGGATTTAACGCAAAGAAGTGCAAGATCATGCACATAGGGAAGAGAAACCCTGAAGCCACCTATAGGCTGGGAGGGGAGTTGCTGGCAGTCACAAAGGAAAAAAGAGACTTGGGCATCATCATCATCACTGATGACCTGAAATCATCCAAGCAGCAGTAAGGCTTGGGGGGTATTAGGGTGTATTAGTAGGGGTATCACAAGTCGTAAGAGGGAAGTAATAATCCCTCTTTACAAGACACTGGTTAGGCCCCATCTGGAGTACTGTGTGCAGTACTGGAGGCCACACCTTCACAAGGAAATTAACCAAATTGAGGCAGTCCAGAGAAGGGCAACCAAAATGGTGCAGGGACTGGGAACCTGGTAAAACATAATTTTGTTGGGGACTAGATAGGAAGTTAAGCTACGCTTTCTACAGAAAGTTTCATTATTTTCTTATTGGCATTACAAATTGCAGGATTCCATTAAAGTGTAGTAATTTTATAACCAGAGGGGGGGGGGTGAAATACAACTGAAATTGCTTGATTTCTGGGCTAGACACATAGGATTTGGAAGGATATTTGTGCAATATTTTAGAAGTGTCCAGCTGGCTGAGCAGTGAGTTCGTTTTAATCCCTGGACTCGGTAGAGTGGTTTGTGTAGGAGCAGTGGTCTAGTAAATTGTGGTGTTGGTTGACTTACTATAAAGGGCAATACTCACCAGGGTGGTGGAGCAGTGGTGTATTTGATTGTTTCTAACAGTCACCAGTGCTTGTGGTCTACCACACCTTCCCTTACCCGCCCACCCAGCGTGGCATTTCCTTTATAGCCAAGGTTCTGACATCACTTCCTCGACAGGTCTTGGGGCAGAACTGTCATATTCTTAATTACCCAGCACAGTGCATAAAGGGTAAGTACACACACACAAAAAAAATGTATACATTACTCATTGTATATTATATATATTGTATATAAGGAAGAGGGACATGTGGGGAGTGGTGCAATGCACTGGCTGTGGGGCAGCAATTTTCCGGGAGACATTCTGGAACCTGCGTTGCTGCCCTATTTGCAGGCAACTGTCAGCTCTGAGGGAGGAGGCTGCCCACCTCCAGGCTGAACTGGCAAGAACTAAGGAGGCCTCCCCCACCCAGAGAGCACCAGTTCCACAACCACTGCCTCAGAGGTTGCCATGTGTGAAGAGCAGATGGACCACAGTAGGTTCTGGGAGGGTGAGGGTGGTGAAACAGAGGCGTAGCCCCCAAATTGTACCTCTACGCAAATCATATGTCAGTCTGGAAAAATCAAG
The DNA here is from genome assembly GCA_016271365.2 of Neoceratodus forsteri. NCBI lineage: Eukaryota > Metazoa > Chordata > Ceratodontiformes > Ceratodontidae > Neoceratodus > Neoceratodus forsteri. The sequence goes on along the minus strand of CM028129.1, from coordinate 1,007,931,983 downwards.
GTTCCTCTATGATGACACCCTCATTGGAGACCAAGAAGAATGCTGGGGACATCCATAAGTGAGACCCACAAAAGAGTGGCATGGGACACCACAGGGCAAAGAAACAGCTTCTGATAGGGGACTCAATTGTTAGGGGTATAGACCTGGGGAAGGGAGAGGAGAGGGAAGTAAGGTGCCTGCCTGGTGCCATGGCTTGGAGGGACAGGAAGCAAATCCTTAGGATTGCAGAAGCAGCATCACAGGAGAGGAAACTAGATATCATTGTCCACCTCAGGACAAATGACCTAGCTAGGCATGAGATCAGTGCAGTGCAGGATGAATTTGTGGAGTTGGGGAGGGGCCTCAGACAGGTAGCAAACACGGTAACCTTCTCAGAGGTGCTGCCAGTCTATGGCAGGGGTGAGGCTAGGGTACTGCACACCATGCAGTTTAATGAATGGTTGCAAAACTGGTGCAGAGCACAGGGCTTTGGCTTCATTGGGGACTGGGGTCTACCTGGAGAGATGAAGGTCTATACTGGCATGATGGTCTGCATCTGTCCAGGAAGGGACACATGCTCCTAGGTGACAGGTTTAAAGGCTTCCTTGGCAAGCCTTTAAACCAGCCAAGGGGGGAGGTGCTGATAGGAAAGTTCAAGCCTCCCCCCACAAAACATGGCAAGTAGTAGGGTAAACACTGAGGTACAGAGCTTGACAGAGAGCAGGACAGGGGTAAATGGAAAAATGGACAAGGGCAATAAGTGCAGGGATGGGGTAAAAAAAAGATAAAGTCAACATTAAATGGAGGGCAATGAGTACCAATGCCCGTAGTCTGGGAAACAAGCTTCCAAAGCTAGTAGCCCTGATGGAAGAGGAACACTTGGATATTGTGGCAGTCACAGAAACATGGTACACGGAGAACTATGACTGGGATGTCAACATACCAGGGTACACAATCTACAGAAGGGACAGGAAGGGTAAAAAGAGGAGGTGGAGTAGCTCTCTACATAAGGGAGGGGATCAAAGCTACAGAACTAAAAAGTAAAGGGGGAGGACAAGAGGAACTCTGGGTCACCTTGGAGACAGGGAATGGCATCACAAGCCGCACAGGGGTTGTATAGAGGGCATTCTCAAAATGGCTGAAAAAGGGGAGATACTGTTGATGGGGGACCTGAATATGCCAGATGTTAACTGGGCTACATGGACTGCAGCCACATCCAAGAGCAGGGTCATTCTCGATGCCCTACAGGGGGCATGCCTTAGACAGCTAGTGGTGGAACCCACTCGGAAGGGAGCAATATTAGACCTGGTACTCTCAAATGGAGAGAGGATCACAAACTTAGAAGTCAGTAGACATCTGGGAACAAGCGACCACTGCACAGTGTGCTTCACAATAAACACAACCATGGAGACAAGCCATACAAAGACAAGGATACTGGACTTTAGAAGGGCTGACTTTGGCATAATGGGTGAATACCTGAAGAATACATTAGCAAATGGCCAGAAAGGAGGGGTGGAAGAACAATGGAGAAAAATCAAAACTGCCATCATGGAGGCAACAAGCCTTTGTGTGAAACAAATAAAGAAAACAAAGCGGAATAAAAAACACTATGGTTCTCAAAAGCGGTGTCAGGAAGGTTAAGGAAAAAAGCTGCATTCAAAAGTATAAGGAATCACAGACAGAGCACAACAGGGAACTGTATCAATTAAAGCAGAAAGAAGTGGGGAAGGCAGTCAGAAAAGCAAAGGCCCAAACCGAGGAAAAGACAGCCAACTCAGTAAAGAAGGGGGATAAAACCTTTCATAGGTACATTAGGGAGCATAGAAAGGTTAAGGGAGGGATAGTGAAGATTAATAAAGGAGAGGGGAGGTGGGCAGAGGGAGACAGTGAAAAGGCAGAGATACTGAATGAATACTTTTGCTCAGTATTCACAAAACAAGAAGAGGAGGAGTTACCTAAACCAAACAGTAGATGCACTCTGGGTAGGGGGGTTGACGCCAATCCATTTACAGAAGAAAGAGTCCTGTAAGAACTCCTAAAACTCAAGGTGGACAAAGCAATGGGGCCTGACAGGATTCACCCAAGAATCCTAAAAGAGCTAAGGGAGAACCTAGTGACACCACTAACCACACTTTTTAACAAATCATGGGAAGATGGGGTGGTACCTGAGGACTGGAGGAGGGCAGATGTGATTCCCCTTCACAAAAGTGGGAGCAAGGCAGAAGCAGAAAACTACAGACCTGTTAGTTTGACCTCAGTGGTGGGGAAAATGATGGAATCACTTCTGAAAGAAAGAATTGTTCAGTACCTAGAGGCCAGCAGGGCACAGGACCCAAAGAAGCATGGATTCACAGCAGGAAGGTCATGTCAGACGAATCTAATCAATTTCTTTGACTGGGTGACCAAAGTAATAGACCAGGGAGGGGCTGTGGATATGGCCTACCTAGACTTTAGCAAGGCATTTGACACAGTCCCCCACAAAAGACTGATAATCAAGTTAGTCAGCCTGGGATTGGGTCTCAGGGTGGTAGCCTGGGTAGCAAACTGGCTGCACAACAGGACACAGAAGGTAATAGTGAATGGAACACATTCTGAAGAAAGGGGGGTTACTAGTGGAGTACCTCAGGGCTCAGTACTGGGTCCAGTCCTCTTTAACGTCTTTATAGGTGACATTGCAGAGGGTCTGGAAGGAAAGGTATGCCTCTTTGCAGATGACAAAGATCTGTAACAGAGTTGATACACAAGGGGGTAGAAAGGATGAGAAGGGACTTGGCAAGGTTGGAGGAATGGTCAGACATATGGCAACTTAGATTCAATACAAAGAAGTGCAAAGTAATGCACCTGGGAAATATAAATCCAGGAGAAGAGTACACAATAGCAGGGGAGGTACTAACGACAACAATAATGGCAAGGGATCTGGATGTAGTCATATCAGATGACCTAAAGGTGGGTAAGCAATGTGAAGTCAGTAAGGAGAGCCAGGGGGATACTGGCATGCATAGGGAGGGGCATCACAAGTAGAAAAAGAGAAGTGGTTATCCCTCTGTACAGACAGTTGGTGAGACCCCATCAGGAGTACTGCATGCAGTTTTGGAGACCTCATCTACGCAAGGACATAGACAGGATGGAAGCAGTCCAGAGAGGGCAACTAAAAACTAAAATGGTGCAGGGTCTACATCAGAAACCATATGAAGAGAGACAGAGAGCTTAATATGTATACCCTTGATGAAAGAAGGGACAGGGGGGATATGATAGAAACTTTTAAGTACCTCAAGGGAATCAACAAAGTCCAGGAGGGTAGCATCTTTCAGAAAAAGAGATGTGTAAGAACAAGGGGACACAATTTAAAGTTAGAGGGGGGACGGCTCAGGGGTAATGTGCAGAAATTATTTTTCACACAGAGAGTGGTGGACGCATGGAACCACCTTCCTGGAGAGGTTGTGGGGTCTAAAACAGTGGGGGAATTCAAACATGCATGGGACAGACATAAGGCAATTATAGTGGGGGGCTGCAGGAAGTAGGCTGTTGGTTAACTAGAATCTGCAGCTTATCCAATAGGTAGGAAAATGGGCAGACTGGGTGGGCCAAGTGGTCCTTATCTGCCGTCAAACTCTATGTTTCTATCAGAAGACATACGAGAACAGATTAACAGAGCTCAATATGTACACCTTTGAGCAAAGGAGGGAGAGAGGTGATATGATCAAAACTTTCAAACACCTTAAGGGCATTAACAAGGTGAAAGAGTCTAACATGTTTAAATATAAGAAAAATAGCAGGACAAGCGGACACAGCACAAGATTAGAGGGAGGCCGATAAGGGGGAATGTGAGGAAATTCTTTTTCACAGAAAGAGTGATGGATGCATGAAATGGCCTACCTCAAGAAATGGTGGCTATGAATGCAGTGCAGGGTTTCAAACAGGCATGGGATAGGCATAAGGGAGCAATATAGATGAGTATGAATAGATAGGCCACTGACAGAGCAAAGGCCGACTGCACATTTATAAGGTAGAAAAAGAAATGGGCAGACTGGATGGGCCTTGCGGTCCTTCTCTGCCGTCAACCTCTATGTTTCTATGTTATACACTGGTGCCAAAGAGAGGCTGTCCAGTTAACCACTGTACTTGGTGATTTTAGAGAGAGCTAGAAGGAGGAGTTACACTAGATATGGAAAGTGCTTCACAAGAGACAGTGATGCTGTCACTCAAAGCTTGAGCAGCTGGCTGGCAGTAGCCTGTGGGAGTGAGCTAGGAAGCTTTACTCTGCTTCAAAGGCTTGTTAAAAAATAAGCCCAGTACTACTAAACCTCTTTCAATCAGACTGGCAGGGAAACTGGAAGTGTTCATGTCATAAGCACACTCCAGCCAACTGAATCCTCTCTCAGAACTTTCAAGACTCTTCTTTCCAGATGTAGCTTGTCTCCACCTGTATTCAAGGTACTGTTTTCTTTTTTACTAACATGGACTATAACCCAGATCAGCTTAAGCATTTTAGGACCGTTCAGAGTGCACATGTGTAGCCAAGCACCATACATGTTAGACTAAATGCCAGTTTTTGTGCCAGCACAGTGCAATGGCAGTGCCAGCAACCAGGGTTCATGCCACATGCCCAGGCCATTCCTGCAGTCCAGCAGGAAGCAGAGGTAGTGTCCAAATATTCAATCTCAGCCTCCACAGGACAGGAGGTTTGCCCAGTCTCTCTCCCCTGGCAGGCCACAACAAGTATTCATGGCACTTTGCTGGAATGATGGCCACACCAGCTGGTGCCATGGCAACATGCTACTGCATGTCAACATGTCTGAGGGAGGCTATGGAGAACATGAGGTAAAAACGCAGCGACGGTCTTTAATGAGGCTTTGGTTCTCCCAAACCCTTCCCCTTGTTGTGGCAATATCAGATGTGGATGCCGGTGTGGAAAAGATATGAAGCACAAAGGCTGAGGGAGGAAGTTGTCCAAGATCTGAAATAGGGAGGATAAACAGTAAAATATGAACATATGAAGAAGCCGGCAGAATAAAGTCATTTGGTCTATCTAGTCTGCTTGTACTGCAGGGTACACAGCTTAAGCTACTAATCCAGCCCCCCCCGCCCAAAAAGCAATTCTCCCATATTTTCCATCCACCCCTCTCATGGCCCTTACTTTCCTCGTATGTCTATCCCAGGGTTTCTTGAAGCTGCCCACTGTCTTAAACGAGACCACCTCTTCCTAGCACATTCTATCTGGCCACCACTCTCTCCATGAAGAAGTGCTTCCTAACCTCCCTCCTAACCCCCCAACTTAAGGATATGCCCCCTCGTATTTCAGTTGCCACTTAGCTTTCAGAGACCCTCCCTTTCCACTCTACTTATCCCTTTCAGGTACTTGAAGATCTCGGTCCTCTCCCCCTCCTCTCCTCCAGGGAGTACATGTTCAGAGCCCCCAACATCTCCTTGTATGCTTTACCCTGCTGACCCGTGATCATCGCCGCTACCCTCTGGACCATCACCAGCAGGTTAATGTCCTTCTTTAAGCTGTGGGCACCAGTGCTGTACTCCTTACTCTAGATGTGGCCTCATACCAGTGACCTGTACAAGTGCAGCATAATCTCCTCACGCCCACTGCTGATCCCCTGGCTATGCATCCTCACATCTTATTTACCCTTGCTGATGCTTTTTGCACTGAATGGAGTGCTTCAGGTCACTAGTGATCACTCTCAGATCTTTCTCCTCCCCTCTGTTGCAGACAACCCAACCTCTCCCAGGTAGAACTCCTTCCTGGGATTCTTGGATCCAATGTGCATAACTCTGTATTTATTGGCACTGAAGTCAATTTGCCGAATCCCGGACCACCTTGCAAGTTTTTCCAGATCCTCCTTTAGGTCCTGTATCCCTTTGGCAATGTCCACCCACCCCATAGAGCTTGGTGTCTACAAAAAGGCACATTTTGCCCTTAATGCAGTCCCCAATATCATTAATGAAGACATCAAACAACATGGGCCCTAGCACTGAGCCCTGTGGGACCCCACTGGTGACCTCCTTGGTGCTAGATAACTCACCCTCCATCACCATCTTCTGGGTCCTGTACCATAGTCAGTTTTCCACCCATTTGGTCATCTTCTCCTCAACTCCAAGATCCGCCAACTTGCTGATCAACCTCTTGTGGGGAACAGAGTCAAAGGCCTTGCTGAAATCCAGGTAGAGAATTTCCACTGCTTGGCCCGTCTACTGTTTTGATGACCCCAAAGAAGTCAATCAGATTTGTTTGACACAACCTCCTTCCCATAAACCCGTGCTGCCTTGCATCCTGAAGACCATGCTCCTCTAGATACTCTACCAACCTTTCCTAAACTATGGTCTCCAAGATTTTACACACAACTGAAGTTAAACTGACTAGTATGTAATTCCCTGGGTCATATCTGGGACCGCTGTTATGGAGGGGGCACTACATGCGCCATTCTCCAGTCGTGTGGTACCATGCCTGACTCCAGTCAACTACTGAACAAGCTTGCCAGTGGCTCTGCAAGCTCCTCTGCCAGTTCTCTCAGCACCCCTGAGTGTACTTGATCTGGGCCTGGTGATCTGTCCACCTTCAATGTTAGCAGCCCTTTCCTCACTCTATCCCCTTCTACCACAAGGCTTAAAATTCGGTTTCAGCTCCAAGGTGGAATTCAACCCCCAGTCTATCAAACTGGGGGGGGGAGGGGTCTATTCCCTAAAAAATTATATTTTTTAGTTTTCTCTAATTGTGTCAGAAAGCTAAAATACCTTAAACGAGAACTGCACTGAACCTGGAAGTCATTTTTCTCAATAGAAGATGGGTTTTTAAGTACTACTTAAATTTCTGTTACTGTTCCATCTATACAGGTCTTTTCATAACCTCAGTTCATGTTTTTTACTTTACAGTCTGGTGATAAGGACCATTTTAGAATGGTGTGATGTAGTTTATGTCCCAGACAGCCTCAGAGTTCTATAGTAGAACATAAATGCCTTGTGCCAACAGTACAAGAGTAGAACAGGGACAAACTACATCATACAGTTCTAAAATGGTTCTTACCAGCAGCATGTAAATCAGAAACACCCAAAAGGATAACTAAACAGACTGGATAGCTAGAAGAAGAATAATAAAATTTAGACCAGTATTTAAAAAGCCGCTTCTACTGGGAAAACTGACAGATTCAGTGCAGTTCTCCTTTAACTAAAATACCTTAAATTGTAAGAAACAATACAAACAACTAAGAAACTGCAACACTTAGTCGTAATTCTGATTAGTTTGAGAAAAGAAGTCTGTTGCATTGGTCAAAGTTACATACTGTTCTGCAAAAAAAAAATCATGTTTCAGTAAGAAATGTCCCACAATGGGCTTCTTAGAAGGCGGTAACCCTAGCTGTGACGCGACCAAAAAAAAATGAAAATGCTACATGTCCTGATCTTACAGCATAGACACAGAATTGTATGTACAATGTTTATTAACATTCACCCACATCAGCAAACAAATTTCTTACTGAAACATTTTTTTTGCAGGACAGTATGTAACCTTGACCAATGCAACAGACTTCTTTTCTCAAAATAATCAGAATTAGGATCGAGTGTTGTAGTTTTTTTAGTTGTTGGTACTGTTTCCTATCACTTTAAAGTATTTTAGTTTTACTGCAACAATTAGAACAAATGGAAGAAAATATTTTTTTCTATTACAAGATCAGGACATGTAGCATTTTTCATGTTTTTTGGCATGACGCAGCTGCCCAAATCAGGACCGTCCTGCCAAAATCAGAACAGGTGGAAACCCTAGACACAGCTGCCCAAATCAGGACTATCCTGCCAAAATCAGGACAGGTGGCAACCCCAAGACACACCTACCAATGAGTGGAGCTAATATCACTGATCATCTCTCCTTCGTCAGTCAGGTAGTCGATCCTGCTAGCCGCCTGTTGGACTCCGGAGTGGACCCAGACTCACACCACAAAACTTAGAATTTGCTGGCAGATAAGGACCGTTTGACTCACCTGGTCTGTGTGGAGGGGTTGTGGGATAACAGATGGACCAGACATCGAACTTCAAGTTCAACACAATCTCTATGCGATGTTTATTCAAAATACAAGAAATAACCTTCAGCAATGGCATATTTCTTCTTCAGTACATCAGTTTGCAGCAACAGACTATGAATGTCCTTTCTCTGCACTTAGCCAGCACCCACTGACACTGATCTAAACATTTTTTAGTGAAAACCCTTCATCCCTATGTGGGCCTTGTTTGCTTGGGTAGTGGGGGCTCAAAGAGAAAAAAAAAAAAAGCTATAGACAAAGAACCTCAATGAAGAATCACTGAAAAAAGGGTTACCCCAAAGAGTACTGGCATCAAGTCAAGTTTCAAAGAAATACAACATCATACATACTTCCATAATGCAGGGTTTTAAATAATTGATTAGCAGTTTTTTTCTTGGGACAATCCTAACTGTACAGAAAGTATTTATATAGATTTTCTAGGAGTGTTATGTTTGTTAAACACAGTGAGGCAAATGCTATGCATTTTCACAATGTTTTAGCACTTTTATGTGCAAAACGCTAATAAATTTTTGGAGTTAAATAAATCTCTGTAATGGGAATTTCAGACTTGTTCAGTTTACTGCAATTTACATGCATTTTAAATAGCACAATTAACAATTGCTATAATAGTCACCTAGTACTTTTTACCATTATCAAAAACACATAGTGCCATGGTATTTTCAACATACACAGGTTTCATAAACAATAAGGTATATAACATCAAGGCATTTTATGACATAGTAGTGCTATTACATACTAAATCCAATAACAATAAACAACCTGTTTCACATACGCTTGGAGGTCACCACAATAACCTCCCTGTACGAGGACCTGAGAGGGAAAAGTAAAATTAAAGAGGACACTACAGCATAGTCAAGAAAGAAGGGGGTGCCCATAGGTGGCCCACCTTATGGACCAACAATAGTAAAGGATAGATTAGGTTAAGAAATAGAAGAACTGTTGCAACAGATTAAGAAAAGGTTGGTCCTCAAGAGTGGCAGGAGCTCCCTGTCACAGTCTGCCCATGTCTGACACACAGGTTCTCCCTGGTAGATTTACCATGCCGAATCGACAAGTGTTGTCAAAGTTCAATATGGCGAGGCCCCCAATGTCGACAGGAGAAAATTTTCGCCCTTCAGACATTGGTGTCTTTCTCTTAGGGCACCCCCTTCTTAATATAATTTCAAGTCAGAGTTGGTTCGGGTGGTAACCGGATGGGAAAAGGGCAGGAATTCTGCCCGCGGGTCTTTAACATCGACAATGTTGAAACCTGTCAACACTGTCGATGTTAAGGACTCTGCCGTTCCGGAGTCGTCCGGTTGGCATACCCTCTCAGGCCTGCTCCCTGGACTGTCCTTGATGCTCTCTCTCTCTCCTGAGCTTGCAATGCAGAGTCCTCTTGATCATCATTCCTGCCAGCCTGCACCACTTGAACTGCAGTTATGAGGCATATTAGCACCTGAAGCCAACTCAGGCACATAATTTATGGCTAAAAACAGTAAGTGAAAGCAGGACTCAAACCAACTGCCGACTGGTACCTTCATGTTGGCGCCACTCTGGTATAAACAGGGCGCAGGCGTTGGGGGGGAGTGGAGGAGATGCACGGGGTTCAACTGCAGGATGGGCTTGGAAGATAGGTGACACAGGATGGTAACTTCACACTCTGTCACAGAGTGCCACTACTGAGTGGCAACCCTACACAGAGTGCCTCCAATAGTAAACTAATAGTCTTAAGGTCACGGCCTGGAATGCCAGCAATCACTCGCAATACTGCAAAGCACTACTGTGAGCGACTGTCGGCATTCAGAGCCACAGCGATGAGACTGTTACTATATTATCAGAGGCACTAATTACAGCGCTCTATGGCACTTTGCCACTGTGCTATAGGGGTGCGCATGTCAGCGGGATTGTCCCGCATGGGGGGGCCAGAATTTGTAGGGGGGGATAAAAATAGCAATCCCCAAGAATTTTAAGCCCTGCTCCTCGCCCCCCCCAGCACCAGTTTGTTTTTCTCCCTGAAGATGGAACAAAAGTATTCATTCAGTATCTCTGCTTTTCCCCCATTCTCCTCCACCCACCTTTCCCCTTTCTGAAGCCTAACAATCCCATCCTTCTTGCCCCTTCCCTCGCTTATATACCGGAAAAAGGCCTTCTCCCCCTTCTAAATTCCCACTACCAACTGCAGTTCCTTTTGAGTCTTAGCCCACTGGACTACCTTACTTGCCTCACTAACCATCTTTAGGTAATTCTCCCTGTCTTCCACTCTCTTGGTTGTCCTGAATTTTCTATAGGATAACCTCTTGTCCCTTACTGCTTGGGCAGCCTCAGTACTAAACAAGCTGAGTGCTTCGGCTCTTGAGTTTTTTCCCCCTGAACCCAACACACTTCTCTGTTGCAGCCATTATTTTCTCCTTAAAGAGGAACTTCAGTGATGGTCCAAAAAAAATTACAGCTTGTAGTCATTATATGCAGTACTAGACCTGAAAGGGTGTGTGCATTTGTGATTTGTGGCAAAGGTTTACGCTGCCTTCCATAATATGGATTTGTTTTTGAGCCCTGCTGCACTTGCCTTTGATATTTAGCTGCTGGGCTGCTAGCTCCTGGTGACATCATTGTAGGATAGGGGAGTGACTCACACTGTGCAGTACCATGCAGTTGCAACAATGTTGTAAGGGAAACCTACCAGTACTCACTATACATACTGTGTTCCCCCTTCCCCAAGACACCCTGTAAGCAATACATTATTGCCAAAATCCAAATGCCTTGTCAGTATTTTTTTTTTTTGTGTGTGTGAAATTGATTCTGCCCTACAGCGATGTCAGCAGTAAAACCCAAGGTCCACAGAAGCCCTGGTACACCCTGCAATTTTTGGCAGCTCAGAATGCAAAAACTAACTGCAGCAGACAGTAATGAAATACAATTCCAGAATCAATGCAAGAAGGGGTAATTTATGCAAGGAAGTCGAAAGGACTGGTGAAGGTCCTCTTTAATGATGGCCCACCTTTGGTCCACCCTCATATCTACCCTGATGGCCGCCAAGTGTTTCCTTCATAATTTGCCTATGTACCTGAAGGCCCATCTCTAAGTCCAGGATTTTGATCTTAGTGTGGATATTTTCCCTGCCCATATCCAACTGGAGCCACACTGTGCAAAGATCACTTCCACCCACAGGCTCCTTGACCCTTATGTCTTGCACATGCTCCCCATTCGTGCGCACCAGATCAAGGACTGCCTTCTCCCCGGTGGGTTCTGTGACTCACTAAGTCAAGAACCCATTCTACAATGATTTCAGGATCTCCAGACTCCTGGAGCATGAAGTGGTCTGTATGCTCTCGTCTACCCTGGGTAGTTTGAAGTCCCCCACTATTACCACCTCTCCCTTCCCTGCAGCATTCAACATTTGCAAGCTCAATTCCCTGTCCCTTTCCTCTTCCAGGCTGGATGGTCTGTAAACTACCCCCAACTTAACCTTCCTCCCTCTACTAGACAATAACCAGGATTCATTTCAGAGTGGGAGACTGTGACAATTGCCACACGGTTTTCAATTTTAACTCACTTTTTCTCCCCCCTTGGGAACAACTGTCTCACTATTATAATGGTTTTAATCTGCTGTTTTGCGATCTATTTATTTATGTCTTTGTTTACTGGATAAGTGCACTGATCCAAGGACCATTTTCAGGCATGACCCGGGCCACAAACAATGGCACAGAAGAAAAAAATGACTCACCATAGTAATCTTGTTTCTTCAAAGGGATCGCTCATTATGATTAAACTAATGCAGTCAGCTTCCAGTGTGCGACTGCCCAGTGAGAACAGAATTATATGCAAATGATAGAACTCTCATTAGCTCGTGCCAATTTCAAACTGCTACCCTAACAACTTCTGCACTCAAGAGTGCTTCAGATTCTTTCAGAACCTAACTGGATGTCAGACCCCTTAGCTAATATTACTATAATAAATATATAACTGCCTCCCCTCCAACACAATGTTGAAAGTTCCCCATAGACAAGCCTAACATGAGACAAGGAAGCAAACTGATTTAAACAGAGACAGTCTCTAACCTGTGCTATATGTAACGCCTAATCAGGGATATAGAACCAAAAACCCCTCAACGTTTTTTTTTTCTCTTGGTTCTAGTAGGGGAGGCAAGGTGGGTGCTTTAATCATAATGAGCGATCCCTTTGAAGAAACAAGATTACTAAGGTGAGTAATTTTTTCTTCTAACCCCACAAATCACTCATTATGATTAAACTAACGCAGACTACCAAGCAGTACCTTTTGAGGTTGGGCAGAGAACCTATTTGGGAAACAGGTTCTGCAGAACCGCTGTACCAAACCTGGCATCACTTCTGGATCGGCAGACTGGATAGGCCTTGCAGTCCTTATCTGTTGTCAACTTCTATGTTTCTATGTAGATCCAGACTATAATGCTTTGTGAACGTGTGTACTGTTTTCCATGTAGCTGTTTTGCAGATTACCAGTAGTGGAATATCTATTGAGGCTGCCACTGATGCAACTGCACCCCTTGTGGAATGTGCCCTTTTGCCTAAGGGCACCTGTTTATTCACTTTTTCGTAACACAACCTTATACATGCCACCATCCAGCAAGCAACTGTGCATTTTGTGGCAGCTCTACCCTTGCCAACTTCCCCATAAGTGAGGAAGAGCTGTGTCTGTCCTGGTCTGTATGCCTTGGTTCTGTCAATGTAGCAGCTAAGTGACCTCTTAACATCAAGGCAGTGAAGTTTCCTTTCAGAAGAACTGGAATTCTCTGTAAAGAAAACAGAGTCATGGACTGATTCAAATGGAAATCAGATACCACTTTGGGAAGGAATTTCCTCTTGGTACCGAGTACCACCTTGTCCCTGTGGAATGAAATGTAGTCCACATTTGTACACATTGCTTGCAATTCACTGATCCTTCTGGCTGAGGTAATGATCACTAGGAATACCGTCTTCCATGTGACATACTTCAGGTCTGCAGTTGCCATGGGTTCGAATGGTGGCTCTATCAGCTTAGCAATACAGATGTTCAAGTTCCAGGCCGGAACAGGTTCCCTCAAAGGAGGGTGAAGGAGGTTAAAACCTTTGAAATACTTTCTGAAAACTGGATTAGAGGTAATGGACCTCTCCTTACCAGCTGACAGGTAAGCTGAAACTGAAGCCAGGTGAACCTTAAGGGTTGAAGGCCACAGTCCTAATGAATGAAGATGTGTCAGGTAATCCAATATGACAGCAAGGTCCGCCCTGGAGGGATCAATACTCTTACCTGAACACGAAATGGAAAACCTCTTCCACTTAGAGGAATATGTTTTTTCTAGTGGAAGATTTCCTGGAACCCCTGAGCACTGTCAGAACTTGTTCAGACAGCTTGAGATTAGCAAACTCAAATTCCTCAAGTGCCAGGCCTTGAGTCTAAATCAATCTTTATTTAGCCAGGCAAAACATAGTTGAGAAGAACTCATTTATGAGATGGACCTGGTAAAAATTACATATGAGACAGAATAACATTGGAGTATTCAATAACACATCCTCGTAGAGTAGATATATGAAACATTTACAACAAACAATTGGGTGTTTATACAAAATGGTTAGGATGTGTTGAGGTGAAGTACAAAAAGAAAAATAAAATGAATATGAGCTAAACACAAATTGGTTTAAAGAAAAATACAATTTACAAAGTACTCAAGAGTTCTAATAGCTAGCTGTACTGTACCAGCCTATACTGACAGTGTTAAAACTGACTGACGGATGCCAGGTCAGTGCCAGTAGGTCAAGGGTCTGCAAGAAGGAGAGGTCAACTCTGAAGGATGAAAAAACAGATCTAGAGAAAGGAGTAAGAGTCCACGGCAATGGCTATCCGAGATATTGTAAATGTGTGGGCCAGAAGACTCAGGTATGCTGGATCATTTATAAGGGAAGTAAGAGGCAGAGAGAAAACATGAGGTGTTAACATAGGGGTTTTATGAAGCACACTTGTAAATTTCTGTAGCTGTCTTGACCAGTGGACGTTTTGTGACGCACACTTACAATTTTCTGTATCACTCTTGTCTAGTAGACATAGGTAGGGGAAAGAGGAAGGGGTGTTAGTAGATGGGTTTTAAGATGCCCAATTACAGTTTTCTGTGGCTGTCCTGGACAGTAGCATTTTGAAGGTAGCCAGGGGAAGTGAAGAGGCAATTTGTACTACTTTTTGGATCTTGTTCCATAGGGTAGGAAGGGAGTAGCCAATGGAAATTTTGCCAAAACGAGTTCTGACTTTGGGAATAAGAAGAGTGATATAAATGGATTTTCTGAGTGCATATGAACCAGGGGTACAGATAGGGAGGCAGTCCGAGATATACGAAGGCGGTTTCTTGATGATAGCATAGTAGGTCCAGATTGCGGCGTTTTTGTATCGCCTTATGCTAAAGGAGGTCCAGCCAACCAGGGCATATAAAGGTACAGTGGTGTGTAGCGTAGGGGGCTCCCAATATGAATCTTAAAGCCCAGTGATATAAGATGTCAAGCTTTTTTAGCGCTGTGATGTTCCCTTGTCCATATAGAATATCCCCGTAGTCTAGTAATGGGAGGAAAGTGGATTTGTACGATTCTGGTTCTCGCTTCCAACGTTAGCAAGTGCTTAATACAAAAGAATGTGCCGAGCCTCTGTTTAAGTTTTTGGGAAAGTTCTTCAATGTGGTCAAGAAAGGACAATTTGTGGTCAATCCACATCCCTAGATATTTAAATTTATGTATCAGTTCCAGGGGTTCATTAAGGAGGGTGGTAATAGAGGTTTGCCCACCCACCACATTAGTAGGGATAGATTTCTGAGAGGGAGAGAAGAGCATTTTTTTTTTTGCATTAAGCAGGAGCTTAAGATGCAATAAGTTGTTCTGTAGATGGTTAAATTCAATTTGGAGGTCTGACCATGTTTTATCAGAGGTCGGTCCGGAAATGTATAACTGTCATCTGCAAATAAGTGGATGTCAGCATGATAGATGCCAGTGTGGATATTATTTACACAGATGGCAAAGAGGAGCGGGCCCAGTATTGAGCCTTGTGGTACACCTCTATGTAGGGTTTTCATAGGGAAAAAGTTTCCTTCTACTTTAACCTGCTGCAATTGTCCCATCAGGTAGCATTCGAACCATTTGAGGGCAGTACAGTCCAGACCAAGGTTACGGAGAATATCCAGCAGGAGGCCATGGTCCACAGTGTCAAATGCCTTGCCTATGTAACCCCCTTGTTACCCGGGGTTACTAGAATCCCAGTAAGACCTAGTGGTAGGCAGGGAAGGCAGCTTGTGAAACTCCAGTCAAATGGGTTTCACACTGTCTCACTCTGTTTTCAGTCTCAGCTGAGACTGAGGGATGACATCACCATAGAACTATCGCAGCTGCATGAGCCACAATGGAATCTGCAGCAGGGAGTTGGAGTTGGAGTAGAATGTTGGGAGTTTGAACAGTAGTCTACAGGTCAGTTGGAGTTTGGAGCTTGCTGAGAGAGGGGCACAGCAGCTCTGTGTAGGCTCATGAAGCCTCAGCCCTGACATAGGGCTACATTAGGAAAAAGGTGTGTGTTTCCACCTAAAGAGAGACACATAAGCTGGTTTTAAAGTTGTGGAGACCGCTGATTCTGGTCTCAGCGCCCCATCTCTGAGGGGATGGGACAGGAAAGGTTGTCCTGCATATTCCAGGGGCAACCTCCCCTGCTTTTTCTGCTAGTGGAGAAGCTGCCTTTTTTGGTCCAAGAGTTTTGGGAAACAAGAAGATTCGTGATTTGCCTGTGGGGCACCTGCAACCGGAGGGTGAGTTTCTGCTCTTTCTAAAGGGCCCATGTTTTCACCCTGGGACTTCTGTGATAGTGGGGATTGGACTACTGAAATAATGGGAGGCCTAGAGTAATGGGCTTAGCCAAAAGTAAAAGTATGCTCAGTCCAGCACATAGTGGAAGTCAAGACATGTAGAGGAAATGTGACATACGTCTACCCAGTAATCTACATTGTCAAGCTTTCAGAAGAGAGTTTTTTTTAGTTTCCAGAGAAATGGCCGGGTATGGATTGTGGGAGCTGGAGGTGGGAGACGCCCCATCTTTAGTGACCAGGTCCACCTCTATGGATTTGCTCTGTGGATTTCTACTTTGCCTCATTCGCAGGCCAGTGATGAGGAAGTACCCAGGCGATGGGATTGGAAGGAAAATTCCTCTAGGGAGTCGAAGGCTCTAAGGTGGCTTCAGGAGCCACCAATTGGAAAAAACAGTTAATTTCCCAAAATGGACCCTTGGTCAAGTGGCGGCGGGGGATCGGAGCCCGTGGGAAAACTCAAGTAGTGTACAAGTCGGGCTGTGTACCCAAAGCTGCGTGCAAGTCCAGGCTGTGTGCCTGGTGGGTTCAGAGCCTGAGGGCTAGAAATGTGAAGAAGTGTTCTGTTGTCTCTAATCTGCATTACTAGGAATGTAGCCCCGTGGGGGTCCATCTATGCTTTGTTTGTTCAGCTTGGATGTGAGTAAAAGCCACACTGTAGAATCCCATTCCTGGTTTTGGACATTACAGTTACTGCTTCCTGTGTTCGGATTTACTTGGGTGCCCCTGTGCAGAGTAGCCAAACCTAGGCCCCCTGTGCCGAGTAACCTTATCCTCCCCAAACCCAGTCCTCACCAGGTACTGCTATCAGCTTCAACAGCATGCCACCTGTCATTTTGCTAAAAGGCAGGGGTCCGGGAGTTACACTTAGATCCAAGAATAGGGCACCTACATAAAGTTTATTGTCCAATGCATTCAGCCAGTCGTTGGTAACTTTTGCAAGTGCAGAGATAGTGCTGTGTAGAGGTCTGAAGCAAGATTGTATAGGGGTGAGTAGGTTATGTAGTTCAAGGTGGTCTCTAATCTGCAGGCTGCCAATCTTTTCCAACATTTTGGATAAGGTAGGAAGCAGAGAGATCGGCCGATAGTTATTAAGGTCTACAGGGTCCCCTGATTTGAATAATGGGATAACATGGGCAGTTTTCCAGCTATCCAGAAGGGTACTCTGCGTAAGGGACAGGTTGAAGCTGTGGGTTATGGGGACGGCTAGTATATGGTAGCTGATTTTCAGAAAGTACGGGTCAATGAAGTCAGCACCAGCACTTTTACTAATGTCTAGGTTGATTAACATGTCTCCAACTTGTTTCAGAGATACCTAGCTGAAAGAGAAGGATGGCACAACCTTTGCGGTCGGGAAGAGTGTCTTGCCCTGCCCATAGAGATAGTCTCTCAGGGCATTAGCAGGGGAGGAATCAAAGGCCAGTCCAGCTGTGGCAAAGTGGTTGTTTAGCCCAATCAGTGTATCATGTTTATCTGTGAGCATTACGCTGTCGACGGAGATCTTGGATGGACAGGTATTGGATGTCCTATGACCTTCAACTTCCTTAATGGCCTTCCAAAAGGTGGATGGGCTGAGAGTACATGCATTCAGTTTGGTGTTACAGTAGCTGGATTTGGCAGCCTTTACAAGCTTAGTGCATTGATTTCTGGCAGCTCTGAAGGAAACCCAGTCAGCATGAAGCTTAGTTTTTCTTGCCTTTTTCCATAAGGTATCCCTGTGCAAAAGAGCCGACTTGAAATTGGTAGAAAACCAGGGGCAAGAAATTTTCTTTGTTCGGATTTTTACCAGTGGGGCGTGCCGGTTTATTGCATCCATGAGGATAGTATGGAAAATATTATATGCTTCAATAAAGGAAGAGGCAAGGTAAAACTCTTGCCAATTAGAATGCTGTAGGTCAGCATGGAAGGCGGAAGTGTTGAAATTCCGTCTGCACCTTTTTTGGATGTACCTGGAAGAAGAGATCATTTTAGGCAGGGACCTTACGCACACCACAATGCAGTGGTCACTGAGATCGCTAGAGAGCACTCCCACATGAGAGAACAGATGAGGCTTGTTAACCAATATTATAGCGAGTAGTGAGCTGTTGGCTGGATTTTTGGTGTTTGGCCGGGTGGGCTCCATGATAAGTTGACAGACACCAAAGGTGTCACTTAGCTCCTTGAGAGGCTTAGCGTAAGTGGCGTACCAATCAAGATTTAGGTCACCTACAACTATGACCTCTGAAGATGCAGAGTCGAGTAGGGAGCTCAGGTGCTGCATGACCTTTAGGCTAGCAGATAGGGGTCTGTAACATGCAATGATTTGAATGGGTTGGGAGGGTGACAGCTGCAATTTAATTGATATATTCTTTAGACTCAGAGATAGAGCTGACGATGGAAGTGTAGTACTTATCCTGTACATAAATAGCAACTCCACTCCCTCTGGTTCATCTGTCTGTTCTATAAACTTTGTAGGAAGGTATATTTATTTCAGTGACTTGGCTGAGGGTTTAAGCCATGACTCAGAGACAGCCAATACATCAGGAGTGGTGTGGTTTATCCATGTTTTGATAAGGTCCAGCTTTCTTATGAGACTACAGACTTTTACGTGCAGAATTTTTAGCCCTTTTAGGTTTGTTAAACTTGAGGGAGAGGGAACGGTAGAGGGTGGGCCCGGGTTAAGTTCAACGTCACCAGAGCAGATTAGGAGGAGCAGTAGAATATTTTTGATAGCAATCAGGGTCATTTTGAAGGTCTTCGTATGGCCCTTCCTGTAACTGCAAGAAGGTGGCGTTGAGGATGCAGTAGATCGGTGTCAGACACCCCCCAAAGAGGAGCACCCAGGCAGAGAAGAGAAGCAGGTGTTGCATAAAACATGCTGGTTGAAGTGGGGGGAATTGGTTTGAGATGAGCGCAGTACCGTAAGATAGATTACAGCCCATGTTAAGGTAAGAATAGAAGGTACTGTGGTCCCAGTATGTGCTAGTACTTTGCATGGGGATGGTGCCAGAGATAAGTAGTAGTGTGATCAGGCCAAGTACGTGGCAGAGAGTAGAGCTAACACCCTGCATGATGGCGACAAAGAGAAAGAAAAGAGATATTAGGGTCATCCACTATGAAAATTAGGTAAGTGACTGTACCAAAAGGGGATCCCAGACCATACCTCTCAACCTTTTTTCCCCCCAAATGTGGAACATTGCCTGTCAAAATGTGGAACAAATGGGCAAAATGTGGAACACTTAATCAAATCTTTGCCTAAGAAGCTCAAAACACTGTTAACATGTTGCATTTATGTTCAGAAAGTCTGTTATTAATTGAATAATATATTTTTTGCATCATTTACTATGGATTTTTGCTATGAAATGTTGACTTTGAATGTGGAACAAGTCCTCACAATGTGGATCAGGGAGCTTTTGTGAAGTAAAATGAGGAACGTTCCTCGTAATGTGGTACAGTTGAGAGGTATGTCCCAGACTGCCTTGTTCAAGCACCTATTAGGGTCCAGCAGTTCATTATTGTGCCAATAGAAGGGAACTTTGCAGTCTGTTATTGTGCCAATAAGAAGGTACATAGAATTTAGGCAACAGACTGTACCAGAAGAGGATCCCTGACTGACTTGTTCAAGCACCAATTAAGGTCCAGCAGTTACATAGACATAGAAACATAACATAGAAACAGAGACTTTGACGGCAGATAAGGACCACTTGGCCCACCCAGTCTGCCCATTTCCCTACCTACTGGAGAAGCTGCAGATTCTAGTTAACCAACAGCCTACTTCCTGCAACCCCCACTATAATTGCCTTGTGTCTGTCCCATGTATGTTTGAATTCCCCCACTGTTTTAGACCCAACGACCTCCTCAGGAAGGCTGTTCCATGTATCCACCACTCTCTGTGGAAAAAAAAAATTCCTCACATTACCCCTGAGCCGTCCCCCCTCTATCTTTAAATTGTGCCCCCTTGTTCTTACACATCTCTTTTTCTGAAAGATGCTACCCTTCTGGACTTTGTTGATTCCCTTGAGGTACTTTAACGTTTCTATCATGTCCCCCCGTCCCTCCATTCATCAAGAGTATACATATTAAGCTCTCTCAGTCTCTCTTCATATGGTTTCTGTTGCAGACCCTGCACCATTTTAGATGCCCTCCTCTGGACTGCTTCCATCCTGTCTATGTCCTTGCGTAGATGAGGTCTCCAAAACTGCACACAGTACTCCAGATGGGGTCTCACCAACTGTTTGTGCAGAGGGATAACCACTTCCCTTTTTCTACTTGTGATGCCCCTTCCTATGCATTTCAGTATCCCTCTGGCTCTCCTTACCGACTTTTCACATTGCTTACCCACCTTTAGGTCATCTGATATGACTACCCCAGGTCCCTTTCCATTTTGTTGTTGTTAGTACCTCCCTGCTATTGTGTACTCTTCTCCTGGGTTTTATTTCCCAGGTGCATTACTTGCACTTCTTTGTATTGAATCTAAGTTGCCATATGTCTGACCATTCCTACAACCTTGCCAAGTCCCTTCTCATCTTTTCTACCCCGTGTATCAACTCTGTTACAGATCTTTGTGTCATCTGCAAAGAGGCATACCTTTCCCTCCAGACCCTCTGCAATGTCACCTATAAAGATGTTAAAGAGGACTGGACCCAGTACTGAGCCCTGAGGTACTCCACTAGCAACACCCCTTTCTTTGGAATGTGTTCCATTCACTATTACCTTCTGTATCCTGTTGTGCAGCCAGTTTGCTACCCAGGCTACCACCATGGGACCCACTCTCAGGCTGGCAAACTTAATTATTAATCTTTTATGCGGGGACTGTGTCAAATGCCTTGTTAAAGTCTAGGTAGGCCACATCCACAGCCCCTGCCTGGTCTATTACTTTGGTCACTCAGTCAAAGAAATCAATTAGATTTGTCTGACATGACCTTCCTGCTGTAAATCCATGCTGCTTTGGGTCCTGTGCCCCGCTGGCCTCTAGGTACTGAACAATTCTTTCTTTCAGAAGTGATTCCATCATTTTCCCTACCACAGAGGTCAAACTTATAGGTCTGTAGTTTCCTGCTTCTGCCTTGCTCCCACTTTTGTGAAGGGGGAATCACATCTGCCATCCTCCAGTCCTCAGGTACCGCCCCATCCTGCCATGATCTGTTAAAAAGCGTGGTCAGTGGTGTCACTAGGTCCTCCCTTAGTTCTTTTAGGATTCTGGGGTGAATCCCGTCAGGCCCCATTGCTTTGTCCACCTTGAGTTATAGGAGTTCTTTCAGGACTCTTTCTTCTGTGAATGGACTGGTGTCAACCCCCCCTACCCAGAGTGCTTCTATTGACTGGTTTAGGTAACTCCTCCTCATCTTCTTTTGTGAATACTGAGCAAAAGTATTCATTCAGTATCTCTGCCTTTTCACTGTCTCCCTCTGCCCACCTCCCCTCTCCTTTATTAATCTTCACTATCCCTCCCTTAAAGGGACACTGTCAACCTGTTTTTCATCATATTATTTTAAGGTGAAACCCCACATTTTATGATTATTTACCTGCTCTAAAATTCACTGATGTTGCTGTTTGTTTCCGTCTGTCTCCTTGTTTAATATAACTGAAATGCATGGCAGTGTATATTTATAAACAACCTTGTTTTGTTTACAATACTGGTTCAGTTCTTACTGCATACTTCCTGAGCATTAGACACACACTCAGACAGTGCAGTCACTCATAAGGAAGAAGCCTCCTAAACTCCCACTGCATCATGAGGGGCTAGTCTGCTTTGTGGGTGTTCCCAAGTCCAGAAAAGATGCATTTGGAGTTGCTCAAGGGATGTAAACAAACCTGTTTTTGTGTGATAACACCAGTATGGTGGGCAGTCTGTTTTTCACTTTTTAAAGAAAATAAGAGTCAGAATCAAACTATCAACCATATCAGCAATCTTTACTGAATGTTAGCAGTCATAAAATATGTTTTTTAAACTATGGCCACTTTGAGACCTAAGGGGGTTGACAGTGTCCCTTTAACCTTTCTATGCTCCCTAATGTACCTATAAAAGGTTTTATCCCCCTTAACTGAGTTGGCTATTTTTACCTCAGTTTGGGCCTTTGCTAGTCTGACTGCCTTCCCCACTTCCTTCTGCTTTAATTGATACAGTTCCCTGTCATGCTCCTTCTGTGATTCCTTATACTTTTTGAATGCAGCCTTTTTCTCCTTGACCTTTCCTGCCACCTCTTTTGAGAACCATAGTGGTTTTTACTCCGCTTTGTTTTCTTTATTTGTTTCACACAAAGGCTTGTTGCCTCTATGATGGCAGTTTTGATTTTTCTCCATTGTTCTTCCACCCCTCCTTTTTGGTCATTTGCTATTGCATTTTTCAGGTATACACCCAATTTGCCAAAGTCAGCTCTTCTAAAGTCCAGTATCCTTGTTTTTGTATGGCTTATCTCCATGGTTGTACTCATTGTGAAGCACACTGTGCAGTGGTCGCTTGTTCCCAGATGTCTACTGACTTCTAAATTTGTGATCCTCTCTCCATTTGAGAGTACCAGGTCTAGTATTGCTCCCTCCCGAGTGGATTCCAACACTAGCTGTTTAAGGCCTGCCCCCTGCAGGGCATCGAGAATGACCCTGCTCTTGGTTGTGGCTGCAGTACATGTTATCCAGTTAACAACTGGCATATTCAGGCCCCCCATCAACAGCATCTCCCCTTTTTCAGCCATTTTGAGAATGTCCTCCATTTTGTTGTCCATTTCCTCCCCTTGAGACGGGGGTCTGTATACAACCCCTGTGCGGATTGTGATGCCATTCCCTGTCTCCAAGGTGACCCAGAGTGCCTCTTGTCCTCCCCCTTTCACTTTTTAGTTCTGTAGCTTTGATCCCTTCCCTTATGTATAGAGCTACTCCACCTCCTCTTTAACCTTCCCTGTCCCTTCTGTAGATTGTGTACCCTGGTATGCTGACATCCCAGTCATGGTTCTCGGTGTACCATGTTTCCGTGACTGCCACAATATCCAATTGTTCATCTTCCATCAGGGCTACTAGCTCAGGAAGCTTGTTTCCCAGACTACGGGCATTGGTACTCATTGCCCTCCATTTAATGTTGGCTTTATCCTTCCCCCCATCCCTGCTTTTATTGTCCTTGCCTATTTTTCCATTTACCCCTGTCCTGCCCTGTGTTGAGCTCTGTACCTCAGTGTTTACCTTACTACCTGCCATGTTTTGTGGGGGGAGGCTTGAAATTTCCTGCCTTTTATCAGTGCCTCCCACCTTGGCTAGTTTAAAAGCTTGCCAAGGAAGCATTTATACCTATCACCTAGGAGCTTGGTTCCCTTCGTGGACAGATGCAGACCATCATGCCAGTATAGACCTTTATCTCTCCAGGTGGCCCCCCAGTCCCCAATGAAGCCAAAGCCCTGTGCTCTGCACCAGTTTTGCAACCATTCATTAAACTGCATGGTGTGCAATACCTAGCCTCACTCTTGCCATGGACTGGTAGCACCTCTGAGAAGGTTACTGTGCTTGCTCCCCGTCTGAGGCCCCTCCCCAACTCCACAAATTCATTCTGCACTGCACTGATCCCATGCCTAGCTAGGTCATTTGTCCCAAGGTGGACTATGATATCTAGTTCCCTCTCCTGCGATGCTGCTTCTGCAATCTTGAGGATTCGCTTCCTGTCCCTCCAAGCCATGGCACCAGGCAGGCACCTTACTTCCTTTTCCTCTCCCTTTCCCAGGTTTACCCCCTAACAATAGAGTCCCCTATCAGAAGCTGTTTCTTTCCCCTGTGGTGTCCCTTGCCACCCTTTTGTGGGTCTCCCTTGTGGATGTCCTCCGCATTCTTCTGGGTCTCCACTGAGGGTGCCATCATAGAGGAACCTTGCTCTGCCAGAATGGCATATGATTTGTGTAGAGGTACAACTAGGGGGCTTCGTCTCTGGTCCACCACCCGCACCCTCCCAGAACCCACTGTGGTCCAACTGCTCTTCATACTTGGCAACCTCTGAGGCAGTGGTTGTGGAACTGGTGCTCTTTGGAAGGGGGAGGCCTCCTTAGTCCTTGCTAGTTCAGCCTGGAGGTGGGCAACCTTCTCCCTCAGAGCTGACAGTTGCCTGCAAATAGGACAGTAACGCAGTTTCCAGAATGTCTCCCGGAAAACTGCTGCCCCATAGCCAGTGCATTGCACCACTCCCCACATGTCCCTCTCCCTTATAATATACAATATATATATTTTTTTATTACTATTTGTGGTGTGTACCTACCCTTTTTGCACTGAGCTGGGTTATTAAGGATATGACAGTTCTGCCCCAAGACCTGTTGAGGAAGTGATGTCAGAACTGTGGCTATAAAGGAAATGCCACGCCTGGGGGCGGGGTGTGGGGTAGGGTGTAGTCCACAGCCACTGGTGACTGTTAGAAACAATCAAATACATAGTTCGTTATTGTGCCAATAGGAGGGAACTTTGCAGTCTGTTATTGTGCCAATAGAAAGGTACCTAGCAGTAGGTGGGCGGGAAGAAGGTGTATTTAATTAAGGAGATGGGGGGGTGGGGGCTGAAAAATCCCCTCACAATTATTATAATTACACTACTGTTGGTCCCTGGCAGTTAAAGAAGACGGTATTCAGCTTCAGCCAATAGGGACAGGAGCTACAGATCATGCAGCCAATAGCGGCTGCTTCCAGAAGATCCTTGTCCAATCGGAGAGACACTGAATGTTGGGGAATGTTGCCGTCTCTTACATTATGTTCTCCCGGGGGCTGAGCGCCAAACAAGCCGGGCGGCCTGGATGTGCTGCCGGTGTGCGGCTGTGGCCGCAGTCGGTAGCCAGGGAGATGCTTCCATGCCAGGAAGCAGGTAACCTGTTAAAGAAGGGAGAAGGCAATGTTAATATAGGTTGCCGAACCAAGGCGGCAGTTTAGCGGTGAGGGCGTGGGGAGGGTTCTGTTGTGAGCTGCAAGTAATGAATTGAGAATCGCTGGGAGGGGGTGAGTAGGGACAAAGGCTCCGATCAAAGGATTAGGAGGGCAAAAAAATTAGAGAGTGAGCAGTGGGAAAGGGAAGGCGCCAACCATGATTGCTCTGCTTAAGACTTCAGCGCCTAACGGTTAGTGAAATTCTGATTATAGGAAAGCAGAGCTAGTGCCAGGGGGACAGATAGGAGCATCCAAATTAGAGGGAGAAGGGAAACACACTCTACAAATACGGCAGTACATGCTAGACTCAGGCACTTGATTCAGTAAAACAGTTTTCCCCTCTTTCTTAACCCTATGTAACTATCACACTGGCATTATGCTATCAAAACCCTTCGAGCTACAGTCAAATTAAACCACAGTTCTAACCTTTGATAAACAAAGTCACATACAGTCCTCAACAATATATTTGAAAAATTCCCCTCACAATTACTATAATTACACTACTGCTGGTCCCTGGCAGTTAAAGAAGCCAGCATTCAGCTTCAGCAAATAGGGACAGGAGCTACAGATCATGCAGCCAATAGTGGCTGCCTCCAGAAGGTCCTCGTCCAATCAGAGACACACTGAATGTTGCGTCTCTTACCCTGTGTTCTCCCAGGGGCTGAGCGCCGAACAAGCCGGGTGGCCTGGATGTGCGGCCGGTGTGCGGATGTGGCCGCAGTCAGTCGCCAGGAAGATGCTTCCACACCGGGAAGCAGGTAGCCCTGTGTTCTTCCGGGGGCTGAGCGCCGAACAAGCCGGGCGGCCTGGATGTGCGGTCGGTGTGCGGCTGTGGCTGCAGTCGGTCGCCAGGGAGACGATTCCACGCTGGGAAGCAGGTAGCCCCGAGTTCTCCCGGGGGATGAGTGCCGAGCAAGCCGGGCGGCCTGGATGTGCGGCCGGTGTGCGGCTGTGGCCGCAGTTGGTCGCCAGGGAGATGCTTCCACACCGGGAAGCAGGTAGCCCTGTGTTCTCCTGGGGGTTGAGAGCCGAACAAGTTGGGTGGCCTGGATGTGCGGCTGTGGCCGCAGTCGGTCGCCAGGGAGATGCTTACACGCCAGAAAGCAGTCTCAGAGACTTGAGGCTGGGATACAGGATTTCTGCCCTGGGAGGAAATCAGCAGGTTTTCTCTCCTGGGCAAGTGAATTGGTGAGGTCACTGACAGGGACATCAGGAGCGAATACCAGTGTTGCCACCTTAATTTCACCAGGTTCCTGAGAATCACTGGGAAAGCATACACAAACTTCCCTGACCAATCCAGAACCATTGCATCCAAGCAGACTGTATCCTTGTGAGGGGGCCTGCAACAGTATAGGGGCAAATTATTTTCTGCAGAGGCAAAGAGATCCACCTCTGGAGTGCCCCACCTCCTGAAAACTGCATTAAGGATCTGAGGATTACGTGACCATTCATGGTGGTCCGGACTTATCCTGCTGCGAGAATCTGCCAGTATGTTGTCCTTCCCTGGAAGATGTATGGCTGGGACCACAGCTTCATTGCCTTCGTGCAGAGTGGCGTGGACCTGGCTCCTCTCTGTTTGTTGATATAGTATATGGTTGTGATGTCGTCTGTCCTGACCTGCAACACCTTGTTTTGCAGATGTGAGGCAAAAGCCAATACAGCCAAGGCAGCATGGATTCATGGCAAGAAGGTCATGTCAGACAAATCTAACTGATTTCTTTGACTGGGTGAGCAAAGTAGTAGACCACGGAGGGGCTGTGGACATGGCCTACCTAGACTTTAGCAAGGCATTTGACACAGTCATACACAAAAGATTAATAAACAAATTAGCCAGCCTGGGAGTGAGTCCCAGGGTGGTAGCCTGGGTAAAACACTGGCTGGACAACAGGACACAGCGGGTAATAGTAAATGGAGTCCACAGTGAAGAAAGGGGGGGGGTTACTAGTGGGGTACCGCAGGGTTCAGTACTGGGGCCGGTCCTTTTTAATGTCTTTATAAGTGACAATGCAGAGGGACTGGAAGGGAAAGTATGTCTCTTTGCAGATGACACAAAGATCTGCAACAGGGCTGATAAGCAAGGTGAGGTGGAAAGGATGAAAAGGGACTTGGCAAGGTTGGAGGAATGGTTAAATGTATGGCAGCTTAGATTCAACACAAAGAAATCCAAAGTAATGCACCTGGGAAACAAAAACCCAAGGGAAGAGTACACAATGGGGAGTGAGATACTAACAACAAAAATGGAAAGGGACCTGGGGGTAGTCATATCAGATGACCTAAAGGTGGGCCAGCATTGTGAGAAGGCAGTAAGGAGGGCTGGGGGACACTGGGATGCATAGGGAGAGGCATCACCAGTAGAAAACAGGAAGTTGTTGGCCCTCTGTACAGACAGTTGGTAAGACCACATCTGGATTACTGTGTACAGTTCTGGAGACCCCGTCTCCGCAAAGACATAGGGTGGAGGCTGTCAAGAGGAGGGCAACCAAAATGGTGCAGTGTCTGCACCAGAAGACATATGAAGAAAGACTAAAGGAGCTTAAGATATATAGCCTTGAGGAAAGGAGGGTGAGTGGGAGACATGACAGAAACTTTCAAATACCTCAAGGGAATCAACAAAGTCCAACAGGGTAGCATCTTTCAGAAAGACAGATGTGCAAGAACAAGGGGGAACAATTTGAAGATAGAGGGGGGACGGCTCAGAGGTAATGTGAGGAACTATTTCTCCACAGACAGTGTTGTAGATGCATGGAATGGCCTTCCTGAGGAGGTTGTAGAGTCAAAAACAGTGTGGGAATTCAAGAATGCATGGGACAGACATAAGGCAATTCTAGTGGGGGTAGGAGGAAGTAGGCTTTTGGTTAACTAGGATCTGCAGCTTATACGTTAGGTAGGGGGTAGGGAAATGGGCAAACTAGGTGGGCCAAGCGGTCCTTATCTGCCATCAAATTCTATGTTTCTACAGCCAGGTATACCGCTCTGACCTCCAGCAGATTTATGTGCAAGAAGGACTCTTGAGGGGACCATGTGCCACTTGCTGTGTGATCCAGCATGTGTGCCCCCAGCCAAGAAGAGAAGCATCTGTTGTGAGAATTATGGATGGCTGTTCTTTTAGAAAAGGTACACCAACCCTGAAGTTGTGTTCGTCCAGCCACCACTGAAGTGCCTGCAATAGACTGTGCGTGACTGGTACCAGTTTGGACAGTCGGTCTGGCCTTTGTGACCAGTACTGTTTTAAATGAAAATGTCTGTCCCTCATTTGGAACCTGGCACCACTACTGTGGAAGCTGCCATGTGTCCCAGCAAGCTGAGAAAGCCTCTGGCTGATTTGGGTTTTCCCAACATGAAGGAACTTGCAACCTGTATGATGCTGTCCACTCTGTCCTTTGGCAGGAAGGCTCTGCCCAGGATGGTATCTAAATCTGCTCCTGTGAAGTCCAGCACCTCAACTGGCTCTTGATGTGATTTCTGCTAGTTTATGAGGAATCCAAGAGATTCCAGAGTAAATTCTGTGAATGTCAGTGACTGCATGGCATAGTGCAGGGACTGGCCTACAACCAACCAGTCGTCCAGGTAAGGGAAGACTGTTACACCTTGTTTTCTCAGGCATTTGACTACCACTGCTAGGCATTTTGGGAATGCCCTTGGAGCAGAAGTTAGGCCGAATGGGAGTGCTCCAAATTGATGGTGACCTGAGGCTAGTCTGATCCTCAGGTACTTTCTGTGGGTTAACCTGACAGGAACGTGGAAATAGGCATCCCTTAAATCCAGGGATGTTACCAATCCCCTTTTTGTAGTGTGGGGATTATTACTTGATAGGGTCACCATTTTGAACTTTGGTTTTAGGATGTGTTTGTTTAGAAGCCTAAGATCCAGGATAGGTCACCAATCCCCATTTTCCTTTTTGGTAAGCAAGTATCTGGAATAGAAGCCTTTGCCTCTTTGCTTCTGGGGCACTGGTTCCACTGCTCTGATTGACTGCAGATATTTTACCTCTACTTCTAGCAGGATTCTGTCTGCAGAGGTGACTGGAGCAAAGGTCCTTGTCCTCAGCTTGGGAATTGATTTGAAATTGAGTGACAGCCCCTGGCTCACTACCTCCAGGATCCACCTATCTGTGGTGATGGTATGCCAAACCTGGAGGTAGTGAGCCAATCTGCCACCCACTGGGGGTGGTGGTGGGGAGGCAACCTGTACTAGCCAGTCAGGGATTCTGTGTGGGCTGGGCCCGAGACTGTGGTGAGGGTGAAGCCCGTCTCATAGACCACCTACCCCCCCCCCCCCGAAATAACCTCTCGGCTGCTAGTAGACTTTCGTAGCCTCTGCCTGAAAAAAAATGGTCTGGGGTAGGACCCTCTACCCCTGCCTCCGCTATTCTGGGACCTATATAAGGTGGAAGGCCTCTCTTTTGAATTACTTCTACAGGTGACCTTGTATTCCTCCACCTTCTTCACGTATGCCTCAGTTTTGTCAACAAACAGTGACTTTTTCTAGCAGGGAAAATCCATTGCCCTGGCTTGAGTGTCCAGGGTTAAACTGCTAGCCCTTAGCCAGGCAAACCTCCTCAGGGAGACAGATAAGGCCATCAGTCTGGCTGCGGTGTCGTTGGCATTCACTGCCATGTGAAACTGATACTCCGTTGCATCAAGTGTAGCCCTTGCAGTTTCTTGTAAATCAATTGCCACTTCACCTGGTGCCTTATCTGATAGAGCCAGTACAGCATTTCATAGTGCCTTCTGATACTGTACAGCAGAAGCCATATAACTTGCCTGCCTCACAATGAGTAAGGCTGCCATACACCCCTTTTTACCTACAGCATCCATCTTCCTTGAATCCCTGACAGGGGGATGGGTTGCAAGAGGAATTCTGGCTTTGACACAGGCAGCTGCCTGGACCACCCCCTCAGGATCAGGATGAGTGAATAGAAAATCACCAGTGGTTCTGTCCAGCTGCTAATTTTTATCCATCTTCTTATCCACTCCAGGTACTGAAGTAGGGATCTTTAAGATATGTAGCAAAGCCTTTTTCAAAGATTTGTGCATTGGTGACAGGAGGCGTTTTGTGTGAGCTAGTCCCATCATATCCAAGAAATCTGCTTCCTCCACATCCTCCTCTATCTCCTGGAGGGAGACTGAGGGTATCTACCATATTTTTAACAAAGGCATAATATGAAGAGAAGTCCTCTGGTGTGTGTGTGGGGGGGGGGGGTGTAAGATCCTGCTCTGAGAAAACCTCTGCCTCTATAAAGTTTTGTAAAATCTGAAGAGCCTTAGCAATATCCTCAGCTGAGGGCATATTCTGTTTGTCTGCTGGGAGCTCCTTAGCCTTCTCGGCCAGAGGTGCAGCGACATGTTTTTCTTTATATTTTTTCTTAAGTGGGACAGTTTCAGACACAGTCTCCACAGCCCTTTTGAATTTACCTTGCTCGCTCTTTTCTGATATTTTTTTTCACTATCTTTGGGCTTACTTTTTCCTTACTGGAAACAGAGGAAGAGGGGTTCTCAATGTAGTACTGGCAGAAGCAGAGGCCATTTCTTCCAATATCTTTGACCTTTTTTTAAGAGTTTTTGGACAAAAAGTTTTAGAAATCTCAGAAAACATATGGCTAGTTCCCAGACCAAATAAAACACCACACAAGAGAATGCTTGTCTGCTTTAGCTATAACTTGGCCACAAGACTCACAATATGTAAAACCTGTGGGCCCTGTGTGTGTTTTAGGTTTATCAACAGGGACCTCTGACATTGAGCAGAAAGTATGATTTAAACGCTAGCGAAAAAAAATAAATCAGTTCCCCGGAACCGACCCAATCAATTGTAAGCAACCGCTAATGGTTCCTGGAAATGAGCAGTAATCGGTTCCCTGAAGGAAAAAGAACCAATAAAATTTAACTTTTTGAAAAATAAATTTTAAACCATAGACTGATCCAGAGTGGAACCGGCTAACAAATAATGTTAGTTTTGAGGTAAAAATCTCACAGGAATAGTGGATCCCTCAGTTCCATGGAACCGTAAAAAAAAACAAACAAAAAAAAACACAAAACACAAAATACTAAAGAATTTGTACTAAATTAACCTATAGGGGCAGCAATCTAAAATTAGTATTTAAAAAATACTTAATCCAAATAAGGGAAATAGGAAGTAAGTTGAAGGAGAGCTCTTCGGAATGTCTTCACTAGGCAGGGGGAGTAAAGAGGAAAAAATTACTCACCTCAGTAATCTGGTTTCCTCAAAGGGATCACTCATTATGATTAAACGTAATGCAGTCAGCTTCCTGTGTTGAACTGCCCAGAGAGATGGAATTTTATGTAAATTATGGAACTCTCAGTTGGCTCATGCCACTTTCAAACTGCTGCACTCTGAGTGCTTCAGATTCTTATGGAGCCTAACTGGGTAAAAGACTCACTAGCTAAAAATTAAACCTTAAAAATAATATTTTTTGCCCTTTCAGGTCAAAACATCCTTAACCAACAAACCTAAGAAAATAGACCACATGGACACCAACTGGCTAAACAAAGTGAGTCTCTATCTTAACCTATATAGGAGAAAGAAAAAACCCTAATGCAGGGATGCAGAGCAACTTCTATAGGTTCTAGTAGAGGAGGTAGGGAGGGTCTTTAATCACGAGTGATCCCTTTGAAGAAACAAGATTACTATGGTGAGTAATTTTTATGTTGCTTGCACGCATGTGCAAGAAACATAGTGCCATCATCCGAGTTTTCGGAGGTATGACAGCCCTCTTCCAATTCAGTCAGTGTGTTTGCAGGTGCGGCCGCAGTTCTCCAATGGCTGCTGGAGCTGTCTATGACAGCAGTCGAAAATGCAGTGGAGTACATTTGAAAGGGGGAGCTACGCTTCAGTGAGCAGCAATAAGATATCGCCTGCCATACGCTCCCCCTACACACACGCAACACACTGTATAGCCCGACGAGGGTGCCCAATCCCGTCGGCTGTGCTGCGCTTCCCCCCAAACAGAGCCTCCACATGCCACGCTGCGCCCACCCCAGCATATACACATCAGACAGCCGACGGGGTGCCCAACCCCTGTCGGCCCACTGCCCCCAAAGAGAAAGTATAGGTGCCATGCTGGGAGTCGCACCCCAGCATGGCAAAGATGCCATCGCCGACGCGGGTGCCCAATCCCCATCAGCTCCGCCCCCCAAAACAGCCATCCTTGTGCCATGCTAGGAGCCTACCCTAGCGTGGCAAACATCCGTCGTCATCCTATTAAAAAAAAACTGAAAGACAATAACGGTCACTTGCTGTCTCTGCCCCCCCACCAGCGCCACCCACTGCGCAACCTGCCTCCCCACCCCACCCCCACACCTATACTTACCTCCAGATTCCAGCGTGCGATCTTGGTGGACCGGAACAAGTCTGCACTCTTCAAAGCCGACCGTGAACTGAGGAAATGCCGGTAAGCTGTACAATGTAATAAATAGGGTTTTTTCAACTTTGCTGCATATCTCAGGCATTTTTTGGAAAATTTTTGTACCCAATTTTCAACATGGGGTTTTTGGGACCCCTTCTCATGAATGCTCTCACTGTCATGGCGTTAACTGGGCACGAAGGGTGATTTCGCAGTCACTGCGCAAAATCACCTTTCGGCACCGATTAACAAAACGACACTGCCAGTGTTCATAAGGTGGGCTCTCAAAAAGCCTATGTTAAAAATTTGGTGGAAAAATTCCTAAAAATGACTCGCACGTCGTTGCGCGAGTTCCTCACGCGCTACGTAGAAGTTCACGAATTTTCATTATTTTCACTCCAGATTTTCAACACTGTCATTTTACCACACCTCCTTATGAACAGTACAGCTGTCATTTTTCACATCTCGCCCAAAACGTGTTTCCGCCCATGTAGCGCACAATGGCACAGTCAGTGTGCGAAATCACTGTATGGGACACATTAAGAAAATCACAGTGACACTGTTCATGAGCAGAGGTCTTAAACTGGCTATGTTGAAAATTTGGTGAAAAAATCCTAAAAATTACTGTTTTACGAGTGTGCGTTGCACAGTTCCTACGCACGCTCATAAGTTTGCAAATTTTCAATATTTGCACTCCACTGACTTCCAAATACCTACACAGCACATACAAGCAAGCAACATTCGGCACTGACAAATGCTTGTTTCTTCTAACCCCAGGAATCACTCATTATGATTAAATGTAATGCAGACTACCAAGCAGCACCTTTGGAGGTTGGGCAGAGAACCTATTTTGGAAACAGACTCTGCAATACTACTGTACCAAATCTAGCATCACCTCTGGATTGCAAGTCCAGGCTGTAATGCTTTCTGAAGGTGTGTACTGTTTTCCATGTAGCTGGTTTACAGATTTCCAGTAGCTGAATTTCTCTTGAAGCTGCCAGTGAAGCAGCTATGCTCCTGGTGGAGTGTGCTCTCAGGCATACCTCTCAACCTCCTGCCTCATAAATCGGGGACAAGGCTTAAAAAAATCAGGGACAAAGGACCAAAATCAGGGACACTTCTTCAAAATTGGAGATATCCACTCAGGAAGCTAGTAGAATAAAGGGCTTAGTGTAAAATGCATTTTCTAAGGAAGAACAAGTCTGTAACTTTAATGTTTGACATTAGTTTGTGCTTATAACCCCCACTGTTTGGTCATGGAAACACAATTTTTAGGAGGGACAGAGTAAAATTTCGAGGTAAAATCAGGGACAGTTGAGAGGTATGCTCAGGCCCAGAGGTACCTGTTTACCCACCTTACTACAACAAAACTGTATACATGCCACTATCCAGCGAGCAATTGTACGTTTTGTTGCAGCTCTGCCCTTTCCAACTTCACCATATGTGAGAAAGAGCTGTGATTGACTTGTCCTGTAAGATTTGGTTTTGTCAATGTAGTGGCTGAGAGCCCTTTTGACATCAAGGGAGTGAAGTCTCCTTTCTGGAGAACTGGAGTTGTCTGTAAAGAAGACAGGTAGAGTGATAGACTGATTCAAGTGAAAATCAGATACCACCTGGGAAGGATTTTTCTATTAGTCCTAAGGACCACCTTGTCCCTGTGGAATGAGATGCAGTCCACATCTGTGCACAGAGCTTGTAATTCACTGATCCTTCTGGCTGAAGTAATGGCAACCAGGAAAACAGTTTTCCAAGTGACTAACTTAAAATTTGTGGTTGCCATGGGTTCGAATGGTGCATCCATGAGTTTAGCAATGCAAATATTTACATTCCAGGACAGAACCAGTTCCCTTAGGGGAAGGTGCAGAAGTTTAAGGCCTTTAAAATATTTTCTAAATACCGGATGAGAAGCCATATAACTCTCCTTACCAACTGACAGGTAAGTAGAGATTGAAGCTAAGTGAACACTGAGGGTGGAAGGCTTCAGGCCTATGGAATGTAAATGTGTAAGGTAATCTAGAAGAATAGCCAAATCAGCCTGGAAAGGGCTCAAGCCTTTACCTGTACACCATACTGTAAATCTTTTTCACTTAGAGGCATATGTCTTCTTAGCAGAAGGCTTCCTAGAACCCCTAAGCACTGTCAACACCTGTTCTGATAGATTAAGGTTAGCAAACTAAGTCCTCAAGAGCCACGCCTTGAGCCTCAGTGATTTGAGATTGAGGTACAGGATCCTGCCCTGAGAGGAGGTTAATAGGTTGTGCCTCCTGGGCAGATGGATTGGGGAAACCACTGACAGAGACAGCAGAAGAAAGTACCAGTGCTGTCTAGGCCAATCCGGAGCCACCAGTATCATTTCTGCTGGTTGGGACCTCAATTTCAGTAGGGTCCTGAATATCACAGGGAAAGGAGGGAATGCATATAGAAATTTCCCTGTCCAATCCAGGGCCAAGGCATCCAGGGGGAATTGCACCCCTTAGAGGAGGCCTACAACAGTACATTGGAAGCTGGTGGTTTTCTGGGGAGGCAAAGAGATCCATCTCTGGAGTGCCCCATTTTCTGAAAATTGTACCGAGTACCTGAGTATTCAGGCACCACTCGTGGTCCTGACTTATCCTGCTTAAAGAGTCTGCCAGCACATTGTCCTTCCCTGGAAGGTGTATGGCTGACAGGGATACTCCCATGGAGTATACCAGGGACCACAATCTCATTGCTTCTGTGCACAGTAGATGTGACCTGGTACCTCCTTGCTTGTTGATGTACTACATGGTTGTGGTGTTGTCTATTCTGACTTGTACCACACTGTTTTGCAGGTAAGGAGCAAATGTTTTTAAAGCTAGGTAAACAGCCCTGAGCTCCAAGAGATTTATGTGCAACAGACTCCTGGGGGGACCATGTGCCACTTGCTGTGTGCTCCAACATGTGTGCCCCCCAGCCCAGAAGAGAGGCATCTGTTGCAAGGATTACTGAAGGTTGTTCCCTTATAAAAGGCACACCCACCCTGAGGTTGTGCTCGTCCAGCCACCATTGTAAGGCCTGGACTAAACTTTCTGTGACTGGAACCAGTTTGGACATAGGATCCATCCTTTGAGACCAATACTGTCTGAGATGGAACTGAATATCTCTCACTTGAATTCTGGAGCCCATTACCACTGCTGTGGCGGGCCTAGTAACCTGAGAAATTCTCTGGCTGTTCTGGGTCTCCCAGGGACAAAGGATTTTGCAATCTGCAGAATGCTCATTGCCCTGTCCTGAGGCAGGAGAGCTCTGCCCTGTCTGGTGTTCAGTTCTGCTCCAATAAACTCCAGCACCTGAAGTGGTACCTGTTGAGATTTTTCTTCGTTTATCAGAAATTCCAGGGACTCTAGTGTGGATTTTGTGAGTGCCAGTGACTGTACTGCATGCTGCAGAGACTGTCCTACTATTAACCAGTCGTCCAGGTAGGGGAAGACTGTTATACCTTGTTTTCTCAAAAACTCTACCACCACTGATAGGCACTTTGTAAAAACCCTCGGTGCCAAAGTTAGCCCAAAGGGGAGAGTTGCAAACTGATAATGGCCTGAAGCCAGTCTGAATCTCAAGAATTTTCTGTGAGAAGGTCTGATAGGAATATGGAAATAAGCATCCCTTAGATCTAGGGAGGCTAGCCAGTCTCCCTTTTGCAAGGAAGGAATGATTTTGGCAAGAGTGACCATTTTTAACTTTGGTTTCAAAATGTGCTTGTTCAGAAGTCTTAGATCCAAAATAGGCCGCCAATCCCCGGTTTTCTTCCTTATGAAGACGTATGTGGAATAAAAACCTTTTTCCCTGCTTATTAAGAGGCACTACCTCTACTGCTTTGACTGCCAGCAGATGTTTTACCTCTGCTTCCAACAAAACCCTGTGCGCGGCTGTTGCCAGAACAAAGGTTCTTGTTCTCAGCTTTGGGAATGATTTGAAATGGAGTGCCAAGCCCTGGCTCATTACCTCCAGCACCCGCTTGTCTGCGGTGATGGACTGCCAAACGTGAAGGTAATGAGGCAGTCTGCCACCTACTGGTGGATCTGTAATAGGGGATGCGACCTGCACTAGCATGTCAGGGATTCTGTGCAGGCTGTGCCTGAACCTGTGGTGCAGGAGCTGCTCTTCTCATGGCTCTCCTGCTCCTTCCTCTAAAATAACCTCTAGCCTGCTGCTGAGGCTGAGAGGCTTGTACCTGAAAGAAAGGTTTGGGATAAAAAAATCCTGCCCCTACTTTGGGATCCATAAGAGGCGAAGGGCCTATCCGTGGAATTGCTCCGATAGGTGGATTTATATTCCTCCATCTTTTTCATGTATGCCTCAGTTTTATCCCCAGACAAGGAGTTGTTCTTCAGGGGGAAATCCATTGCTCTGGCCTGGGTGTCTAAGGCTAGGTTGGTGGCTCTAAGCCATGTAAACCTTCTGAGTGAAACTGACAAAGCCATTAACCTGGATGCAGTATCATTGGCATCGACTGCCATATGAAATTGTTACCTAATAGCATCAAGTGCAGCCCTTGCTGTATCTTGTAAGTCTACAGCCACTTCATCTGGGACCCTATCAGCCAAAGCTAGAACAGTGATCCATAGAGCTTCTTGGTACTACACTGAATATGCCATTTAACTGGTCTGCCGGACTGATAAAGAGGCAGCCATGTACCCTTTCTTTCCCATAGCATCCATTTTTCTTGAATCTTTGTCTGGTGGATGGGTAGCAAATGGGATCCTGGCCTTGTCACAGGCAGCAACTTGGACTACTCCCTCAGGATCAGGATGTGTAAATAGAAAATCAGCTGTAGTTCTGTCACCAAACAGTGACTTTTTGGACAAAACTAAAGCGGTTCAGGGAACTGATCACTAAATCACTCTAAATAATAATAAACTGAGATAGGAAACCTTTAAAATAGATGCGGAACCCTCGGTTCCAAGGAACTGTGAGGGAACAGCGAATATAAATAAAAAACTACTAAAACACTAATTCTATTATACTAAACAATGTTTCTAAGGCAGCAATTTAAAATTAAACTGAAAATGAGTACTTATCTACAGATAAACTTTAGTCAGCGACAGTTCAAGAAGAGCTCTCCAGGACGTCCTTACTAGGCAGGCGGAGTGAAGAATCTGAAGCACTCAGAGTGCAGCAGTTGCTAGGGCAGCAGTTTGAAATTGGCACGAGCCAATGAGAGTTCTATCATTTGCATACAATTCTATTCTCTCCGGGCAGTTGAACACTGGAGGCTGACTGCATTAGTTTAATCATAATGAGTGATTCCTGGGGTTAGAACAAACAATTTGAGATATTATACAAGCCAAATAGTAGTAGCAGGTTACAGACAATACAGATAAATCACAAGGAAACAGTACATAGAAGTCGACGGTAGATAAGGATCGCAAGGCCCATCCAGTCTGCACATTTATTTTTTTACCTTATGAACGTGCCATCAGCCTTTGCTCTGTCAATGGCCTATCTATTCATACTCATCAGTATTGCTCCCTTATGCCTATCCCATGCCTGTTTGAAGCCCTGCACTGTATTCATATCCACCACTTCCTGAAGTAGGCCATTCCATGCATCCACTACCCTTTCTATGAAAAAGAACTTCTTCACATTACCCCTTAATCGGCCTCCCTCTAATCTCGTTCTGTGTCCTCTTGTCCTGCTATTTTTCTTATATCGAAACATGTTAGAGTCTTTCACCTTGTTAATGCCCTTGAGGTGTTTGAGTGTTTTGATCATATCACCTCTCTCCCTCCTTTGCTCTAGGGTATACATATTGAGCTCCGTTAATCTGTCCTCATATGTTTGACATGACAGAATAAGCAATGGTACAGAGAGATAATGCATGATGTACAGTTAAAAGTTTCAAAACAGAGTCGACAAAAAATTTGGTACCAGCAGTAAATACTAAATTGAGACATGGCAAACAAAACCTAGAAGGGTAAACAATTCGAAAGCAGAACAATACCTAGGTGGAGGTGAAACGAGAAGAAGCAGGGGAGATGAGTGCAGGTAGGGAACAACAGAGCCAGTTCAGTCATCCACAGAGTGCACTAGGTACTAAGGCGAGTGACAGGGTGAGATTCCTAAGAGGGGTCTATAGTAGGGGAGCGAGGGAAAGTAGTGAAATTAAGTGCCAGTGAAGTCACAGGAGCACACCAGGTTGCTAAGTAACTAGGTAATAGGGAGAGGGGGAAGGAGGGAAAGACCAGAAGACAAGGCAGGAAGGACATCTAGGGAAAAGAGCTGAGGAGAGGGGGAGGTGGAGGCAAAGTGGACATAAAGTATCAGGGGTAGGGATGGAGAGGGGTGACAGAGCGAATATGTAAGGGCGAGGGGGGGAAGTGAAAGACAAAAGGACCACAAAAAAAGGGGGGGGAGGGGCTGGAGTGATGGAGGGGGTAGAGGTAAATGCACCCTAGAGTGGGAAGGTCACCCTAGGAAGCATGAGCAGGTGGATTTCAGAAGTAACCAGGTTCTCAGACTGGATTTGAAGGAGTGGTGCGAGGCAGCCATGCAAATAACTGGAGGGAGGCTGTTCCATAGAGATAATGCGGCAACCGATAGACCTTTTCTTCCCATAAAAGTGGAGACTCTGGGGACTTCCAATGGGGGACCAAAGTATTATGCAGACACCTAGGGACAGTATGTGCCTTAAGTTGAGAAGCATACAGGGACACGATACCATCATGTCATGTGCCATCAATACTACCGAGGGCATAGTCAAAACGACGTTTGAGCGAGGGCCAACCAAGAGACTTGTACAGGTCGCAGTGATGGGTAGAGAAGGGGGCCATCAGTGTGAAGAGGCAGACACTATTATAGACTGAGTTTAAGTCTAAGATGAAGGGTAGCAGACAGCGAGGAGGAGTAAATTGTAGAGCAATAGTCAAGGATGGGGGAGCAGGTTTCCACGGGCAATGGCAAGTCGGGCAGCGGGGGTAAAATAGTTCTTTATGCGATTAGCAGCTCCAAGTTTTTGGTTGATTCTGCATGCTACAGTGTTTGTGTGCAGTGTGAATGAAAGGGATGGGTCTAGCGTTACACCCAGGTATTTAAAATCAGAGACTACCTGCAGTGGAGGTCCGGATGGGGAGAGCACCGAAAGGGAGGAGTTGGATTTAGCAGCATTAGCTAGGTAGGGTTTGGATCCAAGGAGCACTGCCTTGGTCTTCTTGCCTTGGATCTGGGCTCAGCTGAATAGTAATCATTATTTTTTTTATTTGACCCTTACTTTTTGTACTCTGGGTCAAGGTCCCACATAGATAAATACCACCTCTCCTCAGACTCCTCCCTTGTACATATTATACCCTCCCTGATGTAAACCGCCACCCCCCCTTTCCTTACCGCCCTATCCCTCCTATATAATATGTACCCCAGTATCGACAGGACCCAGTCAGTTTGTTGTGGCCCAAAGTCTCAGTGACTGCCTCGATGTCTAACCCCCTCCCACCCTCCTGTAATAGCACCTGCAAGTCATCCATCTTGTTACCATGACTTTGCGCATTGACACCACCCACCTACAATCCGACCCTCCTTTCCTCACTTCTTTGCTTCCTCTTTCTCCACTCGGTGTGCTGCCCCCAACTCCCATTGATGCCTGCTTCACTCCCTCTCCACCCTCCAGACCCCCTCTACTGGTATGAGGGAGGAGGTCTGTTGACCTCCTCCTTCCAGAATCACTGGACTTGTAGGCCCACCTGCCCCCCCAATAGTTTAAATTAAGGTTATGGGTTATGCATTCCCCCCCAGTTTGTGTGTCTCCAAGTACCCTCGAGCCTCCTTACTGAAGTGTAGTATGTCCGATGCATAAAGTGTTTCATTTGACACCCCCCAGTCAGACACTGAATTCCTCTATACTTTTCTTCCAGACCATGCTGGCCCTTGGAACAGATATCTCTGAAAATGCTAACAATCTTGCTACCTCTCTGCAGGTCCTCTCTAACTCCCTAGATCTATTTTGTACTACCCTCCACCTCCTCCCCAGTCAAGTCATTGGTACCTAGGTGTATAACTATATTTGGTTATCCACAATCCCCCTTACCACTTCCCCAATTCTTGAGTACACCTTCCCCTGCTGTCATCTGTGGCATGTAAACCACCTTCCTTTTTGCATTTGGGTCCCCCTTCCTTCCCCAGTGAATACCCTTAATTATGTAGTCCCCTAGGATTACAACCCTTCCATCCCCTCCATTCATGTGTCCCTTCCTTCCTTCCTTCCCCAACTGCCATATGAGCTGCTCCCCCAGCTAACTGCTCCACCTCCACCCTGGCTATGTCATTACTTATCCCTCCAACTATGTCACCATTCAGCTGTATGCCCTTCCCTGTCTAGCTAGCTATACTTGCCTCCACTTTCCCCTCTCTTCCTCCTACCCTAGCCCCCCCCCCGCTCCACTTTGCCTGCTTTTTCTTCCCTGCCCACACAGACTACCTTGCAGGGTCCCACCTCCACTCCCCTCTCCTGTCCTATTCCTGATCTCATTGTCTTAATTTGACCTCCTACCCCACCTCTTGTTGACCCTTTCCCCTTCACAGACACTGTCAGATCTATTCATTAAAGGTACCCCTTCAATAGTTTCACTCCTGTTGCAATCATTGCTGCCTCACCCCTTTCCCCTACCACTTGCCTACCTATACTAGTGTTTACCAGGTTTTAGAAGGCCTAGAAACTATAACACTGCATTATCTAACACTTACCGACTCCCTCTTGACCTTTTCCCTCTTGCGAATCAATTCCACCAGAAGACGGGCTCTTTCCAGGTCATGTCGGAGTCTCTGCCAGGATTTCAGCTGCTCCTTCAGGGCCCAGTTTTTATCTTCAGTGTCTCGCTGTGGAAAACGGAATGACAGAGCTGAGGAAGGATCACTGTTCTCGCCGGGTCCCTAAACAAACAAAAAAGAAAGACAATATACTAAGTCAATCCAACACTGCTGCTTTTCCCCCTTCTATAACAAAGCAATGTATCAAACCCTTCAACCCCCCACCCCCCAAAAAAAAAAAAACCACTAACCACAGATGGGAACATTATGCCTTATCTGTCAATAGGAGTCAACCCTGAGCTTCCTGTACCAATCTGGAACTCCAGACCTAAGCCGGATTGGTAAGAAGACAAACACTGGCAGA
Organism: Neoceratodus forsteri; assembly: GCA_016271365.2. Classification (NCBI taxonomy): domain Eukaryota; kingdom Metazoa; phylum Chordata; order Ceratodontiformes; family Ceratodontidae; genus Neoceratodus; species Neoceratodus forsteri. Next base: position 1,007,890,801 of record CM028129.1, on the reverse strand, counting down.
TGACATTAACATGAAGGTGCTGCCAGTAGCTTTCTGCTGAACTACTCAACTATTAAGGGTGAAGATAAAATTATTAAACCTATTTTTTCAGTGTTTACAGGTCTAGGGGATGGTGGGTCATTTCCCAGATGTTTGTCATCTTTCCTAGCCTTTTAGAATGGTTAAAATATGCTTAAAATTGTATAGCAAGGAGGGACTGATGAGCAGCTGAGTACACGCGGAGCTAGATCTTCGGCCAGGCCATGTCATGTTCTGTTTATACAACATATGTTTTGGGCCCCACGTAACACACCCAACCATGTGCTCCCCTCAATACTATATCCCACATAGAGGCAATGGCCCTCTCAACACAGCTATCTATATGCAGAGCCCCTAGTGCTCTGCGGTAGAATTTTCTAATTTCTGCAGCAAGGCTCCTTGGCTTCTGTGGCAGCATTTTCTGATTTCTGCGGCAGGATTTATTCATTTCTCTGGCAGAATGCAGTCCTGCCATTGTCTAAATATGTTGTGATGTCATCATATGCTGAGCATAGAGGAGGGGCTTCAGGATAAACGTGATGGGAAAGAAAGCCTGATACTATGGAAAAACAGTATATTTGAATGAAAATTCACCAAAACCAATGAATTCTGCGGCACTATATATATTCTGCGGCATGAGATGCAAATTTTATGAAAATTCAACAGCATTGCAATCAAGAGAATTCCAGGGCCTTGTCTCATCTCCCCAACACAACAGATGCTCTATGTTTAAAAAACAATATGTGGTTGATCCTGCCACAAGGTCTTTAAAAACAAAACAAAACAAAAAACTTATTTGATTCTTGTTGATCCAGCCATGGCCACCGCCCTATACAACTCTCGATACACCCCCCCCTCCAAAACACAACAGATGTTATACAGTAATGCAAAATTCTATGTACATCCACGATATGAAGCAACGCTTCCCCTGGATTGGCATGCTCTGGATAATAAATAGGTAGATGGATGGATTGATTTAGGGTAAACTCATTCACCACCTTAGAAAGAAACTTAGGGTTAGTATGCAAAGAGACCGTGTTTTTGTGGAAAATTAAATAATGCTGCTCACACGAGAGCCTGTAGCTCTGAAATTCTTCGAGCAGAAGTAATGGTAACTAAAAACAATGCTTTCCACGACAGAAAACGTACCTTGCAAGATGTGGCTGGATCAAAAGGCAGCAGGGTCAGCTTCTCCAGAACCGGATTATGGACAGGAGGCTTCAAGTGAAGAACGCCTCGAGCCACATTCAGTTGTGCCACCATATGCCCCTCAACAGGCACACGAAAGGCTGATATAGCAGACAGGCGCACTTTAAGGGAGACTTATTTGAGACTTGCATCAGACAAGGTTAGGAGATGCTCCAAATCCTGGTTCACTGGACAGTTAAAAGGGTCCAGGCCATGAGAGGCAGCCCAGACAGGAAACCACTTCCATTTCACAGAGTAAGTAGCCCTGGTGGAAGGTTTCCTGGCAGCCACCAGGACATCAGGGACAGAATAATATATGCCCCACAAGTGTGGGGAAGATGGTCATGATGGGCTTTGTGCCTCACAGAGTAATACCGAGTAATCTCCCCAGAAAACTCCAGGCCCTGGATCCAACGTGCAGAAGAAAAAATTACTCACCATAGTAATGTTGTTTTTTCCAATGGAGTATTGCTGTATTCTGACTATATGCAGTTAGCCCCAGCACTTGAACTGCCCCGAAGAATAAAGAGTTAACTCTATGCAGAAGCATAGAATGTTGAGCTCAAGCTTGGTTTTCAAACCTCTGTCTCTCTGTCAGATTATTACGAGCACTAACTAATAAAAAAATAACAGGTGGAAATTATTTCAACTTTGCAAGCCAAATGGCTGTCACAAATTGCGTTTAGGGTCAAAAGACTAAAGTCGAGAACCCCAAAAAGAAAGCTAAATGTAAAAGCAAAGTAGGTAGATTAAAATATTAATAAAACCCATAAGATAGGGCAAGCCAAGTACACCTCTGGGGTGCAGCACTGTGGCTGCCTACCCACATCTCAAAACTACTAGGTTCTAGGAGGGGAGGCAGGGAGGGAGGTCAGTATACAGCAAGACTCCATTAGAAGAAACATTATTATGGTGAGTAATTTTTTCTTCAAACAACATGAAGTCTTGCTGTATTCTGACTATATGCAGACTACCAAACAGTACCCCCTTGGAGGAGGGAGTCACATAACCTATTTTGGGAACAGGTTCTGCAGCAGAGCTGTGCCAAGCCTAGCATCACTTCTAGACTGAATGTTCAAAGAGTAATGCTTGGTAAATGTGTTAACACTTTTCCAGGTGGTTGCTTTACAAATTTCCACTAAAGGTACACCTTTGGCTGCTGCGAGTGAAGCAGTTGTACCTCTGGTAGAATGAGCCCTCAGGCCTGAGGGAGGTTCCTTCCCAAGCTTTGAATAGCAGAATTGGATACAGGAGACAATCCACCTGGCAATAGTTCTCTTGGTGGCTGGTTTGCCCTTTCTCACCTCGCCATAGGTGAGAAATAACTGAGAACAGCCATTCCTATAGGCCTTAGTATGCTCCACATAGTAACTAAGGGCCCTCTTCACATCAAGACTGTGTAATCTTCTCTCCCCACAGGAAGAATGGTCAGTGAAAAACACAGGCAATGACAGACTGGTTCAGATAAAGTCTGACACTACTTTGGGAAGAAACTTTCTGTTAGTTCAAAGGACCACCTTATCCCTATAAAAAGAAATGAAATCAGGTTCCACTGATAGCCTGTAACTCACTGATTCTCCTGGCAGAGGTAATAGCCACCAGGAATACAGTTTTCCTTATCAAGTATTTCAGCTCTGCTGAAGATAGAGGCTCAAAAGGGGGCTGCATAAGCTGTACTACACAGATGTTCAGATCCCAAGAAGAAGTAGGGGCTCGAAAAGGAGGATTAACATGCATCAGACCTTTGAAGAACTTCTTGAAGACTGGATGAGAGGCTAGGGAAGAGACCTTCCCAGCTAAAAGGAAGGCAGACACAGCTGCCAAATGCACCTTCAGGGTAGTGGGCCATAGGGCTAAACTATTAAGATGTACCAGATAGTCCAATACAGTAGCAATGTCAGCTAATTCTGGTTGAACAGTAATCTGAGAACACCAAAACCCAAATCTTTTCCACTTGGAATTGTAAGTGTTTCTGGTAGCAGGTTTCCTACTAACCTTTAGAATATCCAAAACTGGATGAGAAAGGTTTAGATGTGCATATTCTAATTCTTCAAGAGCCAGGCCTTGAGCCTGAAGATTGAGATAGAGGATCCTCTGAGAGGATGTCAGCAGATTGAACTGTCTGGGAAGACACAGAGGCCTTGTCACTGACAATGACAGTAGTAGAGGATACCATGGCTGTCTGGCCCAATCTGGTGCCACCAGTATCACCCTGCAAGGCTGTGATCAGATTTTGATCAGGACCCTGAAAATCAAAGGGAAAGGAGGAAATGAATACAGGAACCTGCTTGGCCGATCCAATAGTAGAGCCCCCTGGTGTACAGAGCCCAGTAGAGAAGGCCTGCAACAAAAGAGAGGAATTTGATGATTGTCCAGGGCTGCAAAGAGATCTATCTCTGGAGTCCCCCACCTTTTGAAGATAACCTGAAGGACCAGGGGATTCAGGGTCCATTCGTGATGACCCTGAGAAATTCTGCTGAGAGCATCTGCTAAAATGTTGTCCTTCCCCAGCAGGTGTACAGCCAATAGGGAAGCCTGAAGGGAATAAGTCAGAGACCATACCTTCATGGCCTCCATGCACAAGGCCGAGGACAGAGTGCCACCCTGCTTGTTGATGTACCACATGGTTGTGGTATTGTTTGTTCTGATTTGTACTACTTTCCCCTGAACCACAGCTGAGAATGTCTGTAGAGCTAGAAAGACGGCCCTCAACTCCAGAAGGTTTATGTGAAGGAGGGACTCCTGGTGAGACCAGGTTCCCTGAGCTGTGAGCTGGTCCAGGTGGGCCCCCCAGCCTAGGAGAGAGGCGTCCGTGGTGGGAGTCACTGAAGGAGCCTGACTGATAAAAGGAACACTTTGTCGAAGGTTGTCCTCCTCCAGCCACCACTGGGAGGCTAGCCAGTCTCCTGGTCTCAGAGAGGGAAGAATTACTCCCAGAGTCACCATCTTGAACTTTGGTTTTCTTAAGTGTTTGTTGAGGTACCTTAAATCTAGGATGGGTCGCCACTCCCGTCTTTTTTGGGGTAAGGAAGTATCTGGAATAAAGTCCTTTTCCCCTGTGAGAAAGAGGTACCTTCTCTATTGCTGGCATGAGCAGAAGAGGAGACTTCTGCCTCTAAGGCCTTTGTCTCCAAGGGAGAGAGGGGGCTGAAAGATCTTGCTCTCACCAGTGGGAACCTTTTGGAACTGAGAACAAGTCCCTGGCTCACTACTTCCAGGACCCATTTGTCTGAGGTAATGGAATCCCAGGCCTGGGAATAGTGAGCCAGTTTGCCCCCTACAGAAATTGGGGAGGTGACCCTGACTGACACCTCAGGGTGTCTGTTTGGCAGGGGGCTTGGACTGAGTGGATGCTGGGGTCCTGGTCATCCCTCGTCTGCCTCTTCCCCTGAAGAACCCAGTCTGTTGGAAAGAAGAGGAAGCCTGGGCTTGGAAAAAGGCCTGCCCCATGCCAGCTCTAAACTGCTGCCTCTGAGGAGTGGCCCGCTTCTCTCTTGCTGCAGCGCTCCTATAGGTGGTCCTGTACTCATCCATCTTCTTCATGTAAGCCTCTGTCTGTTCACCAAACAGAGTTACCAGCAACAGGAAAATCCATAGCCTTAGTCTGGATATCCTGTGACAAACTGGTACATCTGAGCCAAGCTAATCTCCTCATGGAGACAGATGTAGCCATGACCCTGAAATGCACATCATTCGAGTCAACAGCAGCGTGAAACTGGACCTTGGATGCCTCAATACCATCTGCAGCCACCTTCTCCAGCTCAGTGGCTAGCTGGGATGGGGCATTCTTAGCCAGTTCCAGAACTGTATCCCACCCCGATTTCTGGTACCTGGCTGTATATGCCATATAATTGGCTGTTTGAATCCCAAAGAGGATGCCAAGTATTGTTTCTTGGCCATGGCATCCACTTTCTTAGAATTCTTATCCGGGAGAGAGATGCCAGGGAATATTAGCCTCGTCACAGGCTGCAGCCTGAACTACCCCAACATGGCTGCAATGAGTTGTAAGAAATGCTATTCCAGGACCTGACAAGGTATATCTCCTGTCCATCTTTTTATCCACAGGAGGTATAGAAGTTGGAAACTGCAAAATATTTTGTGTCCGTTTCCCCAGGGATTCATGCAGAGGGACAGACACTCTCTTAGACTCTGGGACATCCATCATTTCCATGAAGTCAGGTTCCTCCTGATCTTGTTCAGCTTCTTCAACTGGAAGCTGAAGAGTCTCAGCCACTTTCTTGTAAAACAAGAAATGGGAGGGTGACTCAAAGTCTGGGAGGAGGCACACTGGAAGGCCTGTCTGATTAGATGTCAGGCTCTACTGGCTCATCTAGGCCTTCATCTTCCTCTTCATCATACTCTTCTTCTCCATCCCAATCGCCCTCATAGAAAGCCACTGGATCAATGTCAGAAGCGACTATGTCCGACCGAACCACACCTCTGAGAACCGTTGCCGGTTCGATCGAAACTGGGCAAAGCGACTGAACTACAGAAATCACTTTAGCAATCTCCTGAGCGGACAGACCGTGGGAAGTAGGATCTGAACTGGCTGATTTTCATTTCCTTTTGCTAGGAACTGATTCTGCAGAATCAGCCCTCCTTTCGCTCGAGGAGGTATCGCCCAGGTCAGTGGGCACCCCCTCAGGTTCGGCAACCGCCGAACTGGGCTGGCCATCCGGGTCAGCGGACTTCTTGGCCTCCCTCTCCCTTAGCCTACTCAAATGTTTTTCCAGAGTGGCTTTGGGAAAGTTTTTACAAATTTGGTAGTCTTCTTTGAGGTGGTCAAACCCCAGACAGTAAACGCAGACGAGGTGAGAGTTGGCCTTAGCAAAGGCCTCCTTACACTTGGTACAGTGCTGAAAACCAGTGGGATCGGTTTTCTTTTTGGGTTTGTCAGACATGCCGGAATACTGAAAAGTTACCCTTACCAGCTATTACGCCAGACACCTAAAAACTGATCAGTTCCAACCGTGTCATAAGCCGGTTAAAAAAATCCAGAAGACAGATTTTTTTTTTTTTGAACTGATGAGTACTGGAAACCACAGTAATAATTAAAAACAATAATCAATAGAAAGGGTTAGGTTCCAAACCTGACCGACCGGAGAAGAACTGAAGGCAAATACAATTTCCACAGTGATACAACAACTACCTACTATTACCACTTACTGTTACCTAGACAGAGGTAAGGAAACCAAAATAAAGAAGAGGTTAGATAAAACCGACAGATTTAAACTCATACCGAACCGAAGTGCAGGAGGAATCTCCGGAGCAACTTCACAGTTAGGCGCAGTAAAAAATCTGATGGTTACACTTCAGAGTGCTAGAGACAGAGGTTTGAAAACAGAGCTCGAGCTCAACGTTCTATGCTTCTGCATAGAGTTAACTCTTTACTCTCCGGGGCAGTTCAAGTGCTGGGGCTAACTGCACATAGTCAGAACATAGCAAGACTTCATGTTATTTGAAACGCGCCAGTTTTGCACTGAGTGGATACACAAAAAGGTCCAACTCTGGATGCCCCTACATGTCAAACAGGTCTTCTGCAACCAAGGTCAGCAACTCCCACTTGTGCACATTGGACTGTGACCTGCAGAGGCTGTCCGCCAAAGCATATTGGACACACAGCACATGGACAGCTGACAGTTCTAGACCATGGTCTACAGCTTAGTACCAGACCCTCATTGCTTCCCGGCACACAGCGTAAGGAAGGGTCTCTCCCATGTAATAGACCACACTGAGATTGTCTGACTGCACCAGCAGGGGCCCTGGGGAGAGATGGTTCTACCCTCATTTCTAAGACCTTTATGTGGAGAGGAGTCTCCCAGTGGGACCTCTGGTCTGATAAAGACCGAGATGGGCTCCCCAACCCAGACCTGAAGCATCCATGGTGAGGACTCTGTGAGGAGTGGGGAGAAGAAAGGGAACCCCCTTTAAGAGACTGGCCGGGTCCACCCATCAGTGAAGCGATTTGCATAGTGGTGAGGAGACAAGGGCCAGGCGATCTAGATTGAGCGCTGATCCCAATGAACCCCGAGGGTCCACTACTGAATCCTCATGTGCAATTTGGCTAGAGGGAGTGTAACAGTGGCCACGGCCATGATGCCTAGCAGCCAGAGAAATGTCCTGCTGGGACATGCCAGCTCTGAGCCAATTCCTTGTCATGGGCAATAAGATGGTCTGCCCTGTCTTAAGGATGGAAGGCCTTGCCCTGAAGAGAGTCCAGGACTGCCCCTATATACTGCAATCGCTGAGACGGGGTCAGCACAGACTTGGGGCAACTGACAGTGATGCCCAAGGAGTGGAATAGCTGCAGGGTGTGTTCCAGGGTCAACAATAGGAACTCCCTAGGCTGAGCTTTCAGTAACCAGTCATCTAGATATGGGAACACAAAGAAGCCTTCGTATTAAAGGGCTGCTGCTAAAGCTGCTAAGCACCTGTAAATACCCATGGCACAGAGGATAAGCCAAAGGGCATACCCTGAACTGGTAATGCTCCCCTGAAACAGGTACTTCGGTACGGTCTGCGATGGGGGCAAATCAAGATATGTAGGTAGGTATCTTGCATATCAAGGGAGCATAGCCAGTCACCCTGCTTGAGCAGAAGAAGATGCTGGGTATGAAAAAGGTAGTGGACAGACCCAATATCCCTGCCAGAAGCCTGCAGCTCATCGATAATATCTTACATGCCTGGACCAAAAAGTCTGTGACCCACAAAAGGGGCATTCAACACCTTTTGCTGGACACCATTCGCAAAGCCTGAGCCAGGAGTGCCTTCTGAGGCAAATGCCAGTGTCATCTGCCCTGGCTGGTAGTGTCAGCCATAACCATAAGTGGCTCTGAAGAGATGCTTACTAATATCTTCCAAGGCCTGGAGAACCTGAAGAAGCTCCTTCTTGTGGGAACCCTCAGGGAGGGCCTGTGCAGCTGCCTTGCCCATCCTCTAAAGGGTGTTCTGATACTTAAGATGAGCCAAATTGTCAATCTGAAGGCCAAGGGTAATAGAGGAAAAAGTCCTCTTGCCCCAAAGGTCCAGTCTCTTGGACTCATGATCAGGGGGCAGCCAATGAAGGTGCTTAGGGGCCTAAGTCCTGTTATAAGTGGCCTTGATAACCACTGAGTCAGTCTCGGTCTGAGCAGCATAAATGGGTAATCCCTAAGGTGCCTGACAGAGCTTGTCGGCCTTCCTGGGCATGACTGGTACCATGCTGGACCTGCGCCAGGCAACTCTGGCAGCATCATTTAGGGCTGGCAGCAGAGGAGGAATAATCTCTGATGGAGACTCAGGGACCTCCAGGAAATCCATCGGCTTCCTCAGAGTTTCATCCTCCTTCTCAGTTTAGAATCCTGTGGTGCAATTCTGCAGTCTCCCCTGTATGCCCCAGGTGTAATAATCTAGCTTCATACTACCACTACTTTTGGTCCTGCCCGATTTTGCAGAAGTTTTGGGGTGAGGTAGTGTCTGAACTCCGAAGGATAGGGGGACAGCAGTATCCTATGTCCCCTCTCTTGTTGCTATGTGGGGTGGAGGAAACAAAGGAGGGAGACTGGGCCCCTGTACCAAAATGGCTTAGGGTATTGATATACATGGCCAGGCACTGCATCCTTAATACTTGGGTCACGGCTGTTAAGCCTACTGTAGCCCAATGGAAACCCCTGACACTATAGGCTATTACTTTGGAATGGCTAACATATGCTGTTAAAGATAAAAAAGAGCTCTTTTACAGAGTTTGGCAACCATACCTGGCATCGTTGACAATGGCAGAGAGTGTCATGTTGCAGGAGGGCTGGGTCTGAGGCGAACACAAAAAGGGGAAGGGTGTAAGTGGATACTAAAAGAGCAGGGGCCCTGGCTTCTTATCGTCCGAGATTACTATGTAAGTGGAAGTTTTTTTTTTTTTTTTTTTTTTACTGAATGGATAGAATGAGATGATGGAATAACAAAATGGATCTGGGTGTAAATACGTTACAAATTAAGGTTTATGTTGTAAATGTCTGTATGTTACTCTATGGAAAAAAAGGAAATAATAAACAAATGATGCAAAAAAAAAAAAATCCTGTGGTGGAGGAGAGTGCTTCACAACACTGAAAAAGGAGGGGTCCTCTGGAAGAGACCTGGGAGTGTGTTTGACAGACTCCTCACTCCCACAGGAGACACAGGACCCGTCAGAGGATTCCACATCAACGTCTTCATCCTCTTCCTCAGGAAGGATGACAGCAGGATGGTACTCCTCTTCGTCGTCAGTCTGCTATGAAGCAGGGACCGAACGTAGTATCAACAGCTCTCTGGAGGGCACAGGCCACACGGGTTGAACTGGTGTCTATGCCAAAGCAGCCTCCAATGGCACGGGTGATGACGGCCCAGGACATGGAACTAGCTGCTTAAAGAGAGATGTGGTAATAGAAGTAAGAATTGTATTAAGGTCGATGGCAGAAAAAGGAACAGTTGGGTTTCCACACAGTGTGTCGATGGAGGGGATGCGAAGCCCTGGTCTGGACAGGAACCACTAACTGCAGTGATAGTAGGAGGGCCCCGCACCGGCAGACCGAGAGGTCTCGACAGTGGGACGGGGACAACAACCCAGAGGTGAACGGCCCCTCCACAGCCCTATGATGGCTGGGTGATTAATTCACTTCGGGGGGGGAGGGGGACTGGTAGGAGTAAAGGCCTGCAGAGGGCGAAGTGCCGATGCTAAAGCAGTCGACGGGACGATCCCAGGAGAGGAAGAGGAGGAATCCAGCTGGGACTGGGATCACTGACAGGGGCAGTGGTCTTTAGGCCATTCCTTGTCCTGCCAGGAATGTTTCCCCGAGGATTTGTTCTGGACCTTGGCGGCCTGACAGCCCAAAGACGCCGGGGACTCTGGAGGACCCCTGCTCTCTGCTGGCTGCCTGTTGCTCCATGAGGAAGGGCTTTCTTGTGCCGGCACTGGGTGGTGAGGTTGAACTTCTGGCAGGACTCACGGTGAGGACACTGTGGCTGGGCCCAAGACAGCAGACACAGAGTTGGTGTTCATCGGTGGAGGAAATCTTTCTGCAGTGACAGAAATGGAAAAGAGCCAATGAAGGAGTAGTTCTCAACATACAAAGGATGAAGGAAACACTGTAAACTAAAGTGAGTCAAAGGAAAGTAAAAGAAAAAAGGTAAGTAAAAATGGCAGTCGAACTGAACGACAGAACTTCCGTGGAGTCGGCGCACGAATGGTCAAGGGCGGGACAACCTGCATTTTTATAGGGTGTGTGAAGTTGGAGTTGGACGTCAGTGTCGGTGGCCCCAATAGACTGCTGCAGAAAACGCTTCTGTGGAATCTTAATGCCTGATGATGAAATTCCATAGGTGTGACCTGATGACAGATGTCCCCGAAGATTATCTCAATGTTATATTCAGGGAGGCTGAGGGTTTGTGGGAAAATCTGGGGGTGCACCATGCTGGGGGACACAGGTTACCACAATCCAGTCAGGCAGGAGGCTGGCTGTGCGGGTTCAGAAAGGTTTTTGGCAGGTGTGCCTGATCAACAGCCAGAGGGCTCACTTTTTTTTTTATGGAGGAACCACAAGGGTGGATTCTTACAGGGGTGAGACTGGCATTTCTTCAGGTTGCAGTTTGCTGTTTGAGATTAGTCTCCTACCCACCTTCTGTGTTGAAAGTTCTACGGGGTTGGGGGTTGGCAGTGAAATTTATTTGTGGTAAGTGGATAACCAGTCACAGGCAAAGTGGTTTAGGGAGGGTTGGAGGGAGAGAGAAATGCGTGCACTGTGGGCTTAGAACAGCTCAAAACCGCTCACTACCACAGAGTGTTGTGGTGGCTCGTAAGGTGGAACGGGGGTTTCAATTTTCCTATATGGTGATCGTTGTATGTTATCTTAATGGTATTTCATGCTGCTGCTGTTAGTCTGATTTTGTGAATCTGTTAATGTTTCAATGACACGCGAAAATGTGCTTTTAGAACATGCTGCAGGACTTGGGATGTGAGATAGGGTGGCGGGTCTTGCTGGGCACCAGCGTGGGGACCCTTATGTCCAGGACTAAGCTGGATAGTGATGATGCTGTTATATAATGGTTTGTACCTGGAATGTCCTGGGCATCTCTTCCCCGATAAAGCAGAAGGAACTTTATACAGTGATAAAGAGGCACAGGCTAAACACTGCCATGCCCCAGGAGACGCATATTACACCAGCAGAGCACAATAATCTGGTCCAAGAATGGGCGGGGTTTGCCATTCTTGTGCACAAAGGGCTGCCCTTCATTAAGGAATGGGTGGTGGCTGACCCCATGAACGAGAGAAGTTTGAGTGATAGGACTGGTGCAGAAATACAGGTTACTCACCTGTAACAGGAGTTCTAGGAATGGTATATGTTGTTCATCCACACTCATTGGCAGGTATCCTTGCCGCTTTAAATCTTGCCGGAAGGTCTTCAAGCTTGCTCCTCCCACCCACCCGGGTGGTATAACTCTCGGCTCCGCACCATGACGCCAGATCTGGCCCGCTGGAAGCTCAGGTTGTGCGTCGAAGCCGGGGAGGTCGGGTGGGTCGTGAGGATGAACAACATATACCATTCCTAGAACTCCTGTTACAGGTGAGTAACCTGTATTTCTAGGGACATGGATATGTTGTTCATCCACACCATTGGCAGACTCCTAGCAGTTCTCCGGGAGGAGGGAGGCAAGACGACACCCCAATACTTACTTGGGAAAGAGAGACTGGAGAACCGAGGCCCCAAAACCAGCATCCCGGCGTGACTCAAGGTCGATGTGGTAATGGGTAATGAAGGTGTTTGCTGACTTCCAGGTAGCAGCCCTGCAGATTTCCTGGATAGGGACGTCCCTGGAAGCAGCCACTGCTGCAGCAGTATGGCGGGTAGAATGAGCTCTTATCCCTCTGGGAGGCTCCATGCCCGCCAACTTATAGCAGAGATCTATGCAGGAGGTTACCCACCTGCTTATCGTCCGCTTGGCTGCAGGTCTGCCAGATGCGGCTTCAGCGTAGGTGACAAACAGCTGGCGAACCTCTCCCCGAATTTCAGCCGTGCGCTCCTTATAATAAGCGCCCTTCTCTAGGGTCAGAGTATGGAGCCTATATTCGACCCTCCGAGTGATTGGGGTAGAACACCGCAGAGTCAACACCTGGTTAAGGTGAAACTCCCACACCACCTTCGGAAGGAATTTCGGTGGGAAGCAGGACAACCTTGTCCCTGTGGAAGACCAGGTAAGGAGACTCGATGGAGCGCCTGGAGCTCTCCCATCCTTCTGGCTGGACGTGATAGCCACCAAGAGGCGGTCTCCACGACAGGTGAGAGAGAGCACACCTGTGCATAGGTTCGAATGGCTTGCCCATGAGCTTTGCCAGTACCAGCAGTAGATCCCACGGAGGTGGGGGTTCCCGCACTGGAGGGGAAATGTGATCAAGGCCTTTGAAAAAGCGCCAGACCACCTTCTCCTGCGCCACCGACTGCTTCCCGGCCCGCGCCCGGTAAGCAGAGATGGCTGCCAGGTGCACCCTTAGGGTCGTCGACCTAAGCCCTTGACTAGAAAGGGACCATAAATAGTCCAAGATGCTTGCCAAGGAACAGGAGGAAGGGTCCAAGCCCTTGCCCTGACACCAAATGGAAAACCTTTTCCATTTGAAGGCATAGCATTTTCTGGTCGACTCTACGGGACGCCTCAACTACATTGAGGACCTCGGGAAAGACCCAAGGCCTGGAACTCTAGCAGCCAGGAACCAGGCCGTCAGGTGCAGGGATTGAAGGTCCGGATGGAACACCTTCCCTGATTGACTGAGAGCAGGTCCGGCGAGCTGGAAGCTGCCGAGTCCTGGAGCTGAGACTGAGGAGATCTGGTACCAGAACTGGCGAGGCCAGTCTGGGGCTATCAGAATCACCTGCGCCTTGTCCCTCCTCGCCTTGAGAAGCACCTTGTGGATCAAGGGAAATGGGGGAAAGGCGTAAAGAGGCCCGGGTTCACTGCCTCGAGAAGGCATCCCCCTGCAGCGAGCCCTGCTGAGGGGGCGGCATGGAACAGACTCAGCTCGCTGCTCTCCTGGAGGCAAACAGGTCCACCTGAGGTGTGCCCCAATGGGAGAACAGATGCTGTACTACCTCCGGCAGGAGAGACCACTCGTGGGATGCAGCCCCTATCCGGCTCAGGGCATCGGCCAGGGTGTTGGAGGCTCCTGCCACGTGAATGGCTAGGAGATCCGCCTCCAGGCTGCGCACGAGTGACCAAATGCGGAGAGCTTCCTTGCATAGAAGCATGGAGCGCGTCCCGCCCTGGCGGTTTAGATAGTACATGGTCGTGGTATTGTCCGTCTGGACTTGGACCACTTGACCCCGGAGGAACGGAGCAAAGGCGGTGAGAGCTAGGCGGACCGCTCGGAGCTCCAGCAGGTTGATGTGGCATCGGGACTCCCGCGGGGACCAGAGGCCATGAGCCCGGTGTTCCCCCAGATGGGCACCCCAACCCATCAGAGAGGCATCGGTCGATAGAGAGACCGCGGGCTCGGGGCAGACGAACGGGATGCCCTCCTGCAAATGATCTGGAACGGTCCACCACTGGAGGCGCTCCACATCCCCTAGTGTCACCGACTACAAGCTGGTCCAAAGGATCGCAGCTGTGTGACCACTGGCTGGCCAGTCCCCACTGAAGGGGACGCATGTTCCAGCGGGCCCAACGGACCACGCTGGTGCAGGCCGCCATGAGACCCAGGAGGCGCAGGAAGTCCCGGCAGGGCGCAATTGCCCAACCAGAAATGATCGGGCAAAGGAGGAAAGAACCTCGGCCCTGTCCGCCGGGAGCCGCGCTCTGGCTCGAAGAGAGTCGAGCTGCGCCCCGATGAATAGAATCACCTGCTTCGGCTCGAGTTCCGACTTGGCCTCGTTGATAAGGAGGCCCAGTTGAGAGCAGACCTGGAGGGCCAGATCTCTGGACCACTCTGCCTCCTTCCTGGAGGGAGCTGCTATCAGCCAGTCGTCCAGGTAAGGGACACCCGGACCCCTCGGCGCCAAGAGGAATGCTGTCACCACTGCCATGCATTTGGTGAAGACCCTGGGAGCTGGAGACAAGCCGAAGGGCATGGCTTGGAACTCGAAGAGGATCCTTCCGCTGGAAGCGAAGGAATCTCTGGTGAGACGGACGGATAGGGACATGAAAAATGCGCCCTGCAAGTCCAGAGAGCAGAACCACACGCCGTGTCAAGGATGGTATTATCTGAGCCAGAGTGACCATCCTGAAGGTCTGGACCTTAGGAACTTGTTTAGGTCGTGTAGGTCGAGAATGGGGCGCCAGCCCCCCGTCCGCTTCGGAACCAGGAAGTACCTGGACACAAACCCTGGGTCTGAAGGAGGGTCCACTACCTCTCTTATCACCTCCTTCTGGAGGAGGAGAGCGATGTCGGCTCGACGAGCCGCCAGTGAGGCTGGGGATCCCGAAGGCCCCCGAGGGGCGACGGTTCTGAAGGGTGGTGCCTGCTCGAATTCCAGAGGCAGGCCTCTTCCCACCACCTCCAAGACCCACCTGTCCGTGGAAACAGCTGACCAGGCGGAACGGAAGTGCCGGAGCCGTCCCCCCACGGGGGGACCCAGGGATAAGGTGACGGGAATGGGGGCGACACCCCTCAGCCCGTCACTGGGCAGGCTTGGAGGAGGGACCGGCCGAGGGACCTCCTGGGCCTTTCCTCCCTGCCTCCTGTTAGAGGAAGCCGGCGCTTGGGTTTGGGATGCCAAGGCCGGGCCTGCTGGCCCTGACGTTGCTGGGCGGGCGCGCCGAGGCACAGAAGGACGAAGGGCTTAGGCTGTGGCTCATGCCTTGTCCTTCTGAGCGGAAGAGACCGAGTCCAAGGTAGCATTGGACTCTCGATCCTCTGCAGGTGACCTTCCACCCCAGGGCCAAGAGGTCAGTCCCAAAAGGGAACATCCGCCAACTTGTGCTGGGTATCCGAGTAAAGGTGGATATCCTCAGCCAAGCCCGCCGACGATAGCCACTGCGGCCGCCACCGATCTGCACATGAGTCCCCTATATCCAAAGCAGTCTGGAGCTGCTGTTTGGCCACTGCTCCTGCCCTGGTCCCGCACCTGCTTAACCGTAGTCTGCAGATCGGCGGAAGATGAGGGATGACCTCATCCGGGAGCCCAACAGGGCATGAGAAAATGTGCCATGAGGACGGCCGAACTGGCCTGACGAGGCGGAGAGAGGACGACATGAGACTTTTCGCCTCATAGTCCAATTTCTTGACTCCTTGTCAGGAGGTTTGTCCACATCCCTGGCGCGCTACGGGCGCACGAAAACGCTGTCGGTAACCAACCCCTCAGCAGAGGGGTGTTCCGAAAAACCGGACAAGGAACCAGTAGGGACCGCATACTTCCTGGCCATCCTGGCCGAAGGCGCAGGGCAGGAAGCAGGGCGCTGCCAAAGCTCCAGTGCCGGACCCACTATGGCCTCGGCCACCGGAAAGGCCTCCGTCGGAGAATCCCCTCGGTCCAGAATCTCCGTGAGGGGATACCTGGCCCGTTTGGAAACGGGTTCGAGCTCCATCCCGGTGGACTCCGAGATGAGCCGAAGTAGTCCTAGGAAGGACGACGGGCTATCGTCCATTGACTGACCTCCTGAAGACTCCAAGTCCAGTCGCTTGGAGAAAAAGGAGGAATCATCTTCGGACTCGGAAGAGTCCTCGAAGAGCTGCCTCTGGCCTGAGCCACCCTTCACCTGCCGAGGTCGGTCGGGAGTGAGGGTAACTGACAGCCGATGGGGTAGACCTTTAGCCGACCGAGAATCCTTGGTCGGAGCCCCAATTGGTGGCTGTGGAGGCGGAGGTTCCACCGAATCGTGGAGAAGCTGGTCTTGGCCAACAACCGGCCTGGGTATAGCCCTCGGATAAGTCGAGGTTGGGGCCGGGTCAGCCCGTGACAGTTGACGTAATGGCCGGGGAAGGCGACGGGGTCGGCTTACTCCCGGCCAGGAGGAGCTGTTGCAACATAAGGTCCTCGTACCGTCGACGTAATTTACGCCGGAGCCTCCCCTCATCCGAGGAGGAGGACGAGGCCGAGCGGCGACGCCGCTTACCGCGGTGCCGAGACCGAGACCGCCTATGACGGTGGGATCGGCTGGACCGCGAAGAGGTCCGAGACCGAGAGTCCCGGAATTTCCGAGGTCGGTGCGGGGAGGTGTCGGCCGGAACCGGCACTCCCTTCGGCTCGGATGGTGCATCCGAGGGCTCCGGAACCGGAGGCACAGGCGAGCCCACGGGATCCTCAACTCCTCCCGGGGGACCGGGAGAGGGAATCTCGGCTGCTAAAGGCGACAGCCCGTCCGATGGGTCGAGAAAAATCTCGACTTCATCGGTGGGAGTCTCGGTCAACTGACCTGACGGGGACACCGTGAGGCCAGTGGCCGAAGCCGACGGTCGACGGCCCGGGGAGAGGGACCTTTCCCGCTCCCAAGAGCGTCGACAGAGGGACTTACCCTTGTCCCTCTTTTTGGACCGAGAATAAGGTCCCGCCAACGTAGGCCCTTCTCCTTTAGTGAAGAGGGACAGACAAAGCTCCTTAAAAGAAGCCGTGTAAGAAGAGCCCAGAGAGAGCGGGATAAATGCCGCGGCCGAGGAAGATACGGCCCGCGCCGCCTCCTCTTGAGGCGACCATCCGCTTCGAGCTGATCCGCCGAAACCGCCGCCCGCGGACACCGCCAAACCGGGCCTCCTTGACTTCACCGAGGAAATGCTTCTCGACTCGCCCAGTTGCAATCGCAGCACGGTCTCGAGGACGATAGCGAGAAAGATGAGCACAGGTCGCAAGCCTGCAGGTCGTGTGCTCAAGGCCTAAGCAGTAGACACACGTGGAGTGTGGATCCGTCCGAGACATCTTCTGCCGCATGGGCATCTCCAAATCGAGTCGATTGTCCATCGCAGCCGTGAGGATAGAAGACTGAAGTCTTTTTGCAAAATTTATTTTTAAATCCGTAAACGGAGAAATAGGAACCAGTCTCAAATGCAGGCGTTAAGGAGGAACCTGAGCTTCCAAGCGGTAAGGAAGATCTGGCGTCATGGGGCGGAGCCGAGGTTATACCACCGGTGGGTGGGAGGAGCAAGCTTGAAGACCTTCCGGCCAGATTTAAAGCGGCAAGGATACCTGCCAATGAGTGTGGATGAACAACATATCCATGTCCCTAGAAGTTATTAATTTTGTATATATATATATATATATATATTAATATTACAGTGGCACGGTCGCACCACTATAGTTAGGGTTCAGCGGTCACTTACATACTAAAGTCAAAAGTTTGGTCGTTAACTGGATTCAATGGATTTGCCTGAAATATGGTACACGTGTTGGGGCATGGTAGATCTCCTGATTTGCCAAATTGCATTTCGGTCAGAGTGCGGTCTTTGTAATAAAGCACTGAAAATGCAAAATTATCCATTTGTGGTCCTGCATGGCCGTTCTGTGGTGTGCAGCTCTGCGAGATGGCTCGTTTGCAAGAGCTCTGGTGGCCAAACATACCGCTTTTTGTTTGGTGAAAAAATATTAAGGCATTCAAAAGTTATGGCAGGTTTTAAGTTCCCATTATAAGTCAATGGGAAAATTTCTATGTATATTTTGCGATCAAAGAATGGAGTTCTGGCCATCTTATCCCACCTGGCTGTCAAAGAATTTGCAGCCTCGCAGTTCAAGAATCTTTGGCCCCGAGGTTTTTTCAAATTCTTTGACCGTGAGGGCTGCCACCTTGTTTTCAGTTTTCCGATCGCACAAACACAAATATCTTGGCTCAGGGGTCACTTCTGAAGTAAAACTTCGATGGGTTTTACTCAGGGGACCCCGATCTATCGAAATCAGTCCAAAAATAGAGTTATTAGCTATTAAATTCTTCGTTTGTGGCTCGCTAACAATGTTTGATCGCAAGCCGACAAATTCTTTGATCGCGAGAATCTTTGATCGCGAACGAGGGACGAGATGGCCAGATTTCTAAATGAAGTTCTGTTGCCCAGGGGTGCTCTAGATTGTTGAATTAGGGTGGGTTTTACTCAGGGGGCTTCGATGTGCCCCATCTGCATAGCAAAAATAATGTACTACCTATCCCTGCTAGTATAGTGGCCCCCCCATCATAATAAAATATATTATGCTATCTACTGCCCTGGTAGTCTAGTGCCCCCCACACCCTGTGTTTTTTTTTTTAACATCCCTGGTAGTCTAGTGGCTTCCTATAAAATACAGAATCTCATCTACTACCCTTGTAGTCGAAGTGCCCCCACCCCTGTACTTTATAACATCCTGGTAGTCTAGTGCCCCCGAGCTGTATAACATTATTGTTTATATCCTGGTAGTCTAGCACCCCCACCAGCATAATGAAATAATTTCATTTCTTGAGTCTAGTATCTACACCCCAGCTCATTTCAGCACCCCCACCCTTCAGCGAGCTGACTGGCACAGCCCATCTCTCATCTCCATGGCTACTGCCGGTTATCGTCTGCATTACGAGCAGTAATATAAAGATCCACTCTGAAATATTTTCAGAGGGATCTTGCACCCGTAATGCAGCACAGCCGGCGCCGGGCCGTGGAGGTAAGAGGTGGGCTGTGCTGGGTGGGCTGGCATGGATGGGTGGGGGGCCACTAGACTACCAGGTAATGGAATTCATTATTTCATTATGCTGGGGGCGCTATACTACCAGGGGTATAAACAAATGTTATACAGCTCGGGGCCACTAGACTACCAGGGATGCCAATAAATATAGGGGTGGGGGGCATTAGACTACCAGGGCAGTAGATAGCATAACATATTTTATTGTGATAGGGGGCCACTAGACTACCAGGGATAGGTATTACATTATTTCTGCTATGCAGATGGGGCACAACGAAGCCCTCTCAGCAAAACCCACCCTAATTTAAGACTCAAGGGCACCCCTGGGCTGCAGCAGTTGCTTTAGAAATCTGGCCATCTCATCCCTCGATCTTCATTAGTGAGCGAGCAATTTCTTCAATCGCGAGCATGCAAATTCTTTGACCGCAAGATTCTTTGATCGCGATCGTGCTTCGCGAGCGAGGGACAAGATGGCCAGATGAAAAGAACAATTTAGTCAGTCTACAGGTGTGCTATGAAGTGAAATGAGGGTGGGTTTTACTCAGGAGGCTTCGTTCTGATAAACCATGGCGGTGATTTGCTGCGATTCTTTATTTTTTAAATTTTAACAGTCAATTCTTTGATCGTGACCCTGCAGATTCTTTGATCGCGAGAATGCAAATTCTTTGATCGCGATCATGCATCGTGAGCGAGGGACGAGTAGGCCCAATTAAGAAATCAATTTTCTCAGCTCAGGGGTGTCGCAGGAAGTCAAATGAGGGTGGGTTTTACTCAGGGGGCTTCGTTCTGTCGAACCATGGTGGTGGTTTATCGCAATTTCTTCAATGTTTTGATTTATAAGGTTTTAAAATCTTTGTTCGTGAGCCTGCAAATTCTTTGGTCATGAGATGCTTTGATCGCGACGGAGGGACAAGATGGCCAGATTTTTTTATAATGGAATAGATAGGGAAATTTTAGTAATCTTTCATACTGAATATCTTGGGAACAGTTTGGTCTTTTGACTTGAAATTTGGAGGGAAGAAAGACAATGACCCACAAATGTGGCTTTTGGTGGTTTAGTCAAGAAATAGTACAGGGCAGCAAAGTTACGGCAGTACGAAACTGACATTTTTCCCATAGGATAACATTACCGTGTTTGCCGCATTACAGGAATTCTCTGCTGCAAAATAACGGTTTGGTCGTTTGGCCTGAAATTTGGAGGGAAGAAAGCTAAAATCCCACAGATGTGTATTTTGATGATTTGGTGAAATAATATTACAGGGCGGCAAAGTGACGGCACTCTGAAGTTGACTTTTTTTTTGCCATAGGATAACATTATGGCGTCCATTGTGCCTTTCAGGGCCCGTATCTCGAAAACTGTGCGAGATACGGGCTTTTCATCAAAAAAGTGCTTAGCCCCCCAAATGGGGGCTAAGCACAAAACTAGCCAGGAAACTCATAATTCATTCAAAATTTTAAATTTTTTTTTCTACATCGTACAGTTCCTGAGATATTCACACTTTAGTATTCCAAGTTATTATTTTCTGCTCTGAAGTCAATTATAATGCATAGATTCTTTGTTTTCAATGCGTTTTTTCAATGCAGTTTTTGGGGAAAAGAAGGGTGTGCCCTTTCGTTACTGTGTCAGTTAGCATTTCCAGTTGTGCTTCTGTTACCATTCGCATCACTGTTCCCGTCTACTCCATCGTGTGCATTACAGTTTTCGTTTGCACTTGCGTTTCTGTTTTGTTTCGCGTTATTGTTGCTGTTACTATTACCATTTGCAACTGCGGCACAGTGCCCGTGTGCGTTACGGTTTGCGTTTGTTTCTGTTGGCTTTATTGTTGCGCTTACTGTTGCCATTTATGTTTACAATTGCGGTACCAAGACCTTGGTTTGCATTTCTGTACACGCTGGTGTTTCTGTTTCTATCGGCTTTATTGTTGCAGTTACCGTAAACATCTGCGTTTACAACTGTGGTTCCGTGACTGTGTGCATTACAGTGAGTTTTCGTACATGCTTGCGTTTGTTTACTTTGGCATTATTGTTGCTGTTACTGTTACCATTTTCATTTACAATTGTGGTACCATGAATGTGTGTGCTACCAGTTGCGTTTTGTATGCACTTCTGTTTGATGTCTCCGTTTATGTAACTGTTCGATTTTGTGTCACTTTGTGGTTGCATTTCTACTACTCTGTTACCATTTACATTTGTGTCACCATGTGCATAAGCCTTTGTGCCTGCGTCTCTGTTGCACTGTTACTCTAGTCACACAAAAGCTCATGGTGGGAGCTCCCACCAACTTGCGCAACTTTCTACATTTCTATTCTTTCTTAAAAAGTATGGAAATTCTATGCAAAAAACTTTGTTAATGCATCAGTTAGGGTTCTTCTACAGTGACAAAAGTGAGGAAATATGACAGGGTTTCCACCCCTTGCACCCCACCCTGCCCCCACCAACAGGCATCAGGGTGTGCGTTGGGGTCGTCTGTCCTCTCACCCCATTCTCCTGCACTGCACCACCTCAGCTTGTTTACACATGGGATAGGGTGAGAGTTAGGACAGACGACCCCCATACGCTACTTTCGATGTGATGGTAGTGCAGGGGGTGTGTAAAAAGAGGTGGGAAGCTAATGGCCTAATTTCCTAATTTTTGTCACTGCAGAAGAACCTAACTAATGCATTAACAAAGTTTTTTGTATAGATAGATTATAGATTATATATATATATATATATATATATACACACACACACACACACACACATATACACACACACACATACATACATACTCCAACTGAGAGAGACAGACTGCGTTTTTTTATGATCAGCTGCTGGCCTTATTACAGAAAGAGCAATTCCCCGATTCTTGTGCTGGCAGGAGACTGTGTTATTTGACCCCCTTTTGGATAGGTCTTCAGCCTCTCAGAGGCTAGATCCAGCAATTATGCGCTAGGAGCTGGCCTGGTCTATTTCAGCTTAGTTGATGCTTGTCGGGACGCGAATCCTGGAGCCAAGAAGTCTCCCCCCCCCCAATCCGCATCAGTCCTAGTCACACACAGGACTTTATTATGGCATCTAGTGTGCAGTACAACTGGGTTAGCCAGACAGACATCAGTCTAATAATGATTTCTGATCATGACAGGGTCTTGCTGACATTTAAATTTGGACAGAAGGAAAAGACGACTGGAACATGGCATTTCCCAACCTATTAGTTGATCAGAAATTTAAGGAGCACTTCACTAACTGTTGGCAACTTTTTACATTCGCACTAATGTGTCCACTACTCCCTCTAAAAGGATCTTTGAGAGGTTGGAAAGGCCTATATAAGAGGGGCGATGGTAGCCTATATGGTGGCCTTACATAAACAGAAATGAACTAAACTGAATCACCTACAGGACTCTGCTAAGAAGCTGGAGACAACAGCATAGCAGAATCCCAAAGAAACTACACAGAGATCTTACGAGTAGCGCGTGAGGCTATAACTAGGGAACTGACAGGTGCTGCCAATAGGGGCCTTATTTATGCTAATCAACGCTTCTATGAATGGGAGAATAAACCCAGTCCCTTATGACCATGTTTGGCCAAGGGCAGGAATAGGTCTAGTCTGATCACAGCAGTGAAGGATAGGGATGGCACTCTGACCAACAATCCTAAAAGCATGTGAAACAGCTTTGTGGAATTTTACTCTAAGCTTTACAGCAGTGAGGGTGGCAAGTAGGAGGGTACGATTAACGCATTCCTGAGGAAACTGAACCTTCTGAAATTGATGGTGACTCAAACAGAAAATTTAGATAGACCTCGGACTCAGACAGAAGTTAGACTGGCTGCCTGCTCGCTGGAAAAGAGAAAGGCGGCAGGCCCAGATGGGCTTCCTATAGAATTCTCTAGGTCTCTGAACAATACCATGTGGACCCATATGCACAATATGTATTTGAAGGGTAAAGGAAGGGGGGGTTCCTGATTCTTGCAACATGGGTTTTGCTACTATTCTCATTCATAAGGAAGGCAAGGACCCCACGTAGTGTTCAGCTTACCGTCTGATCTCCCTTCTGAACTGCAATGTTAAGGTCCTGGCCAAGGCCTTGGCCAAGCACTTGGAGGTCTTGTCACTTTTAGTTAAGGATGATTGACTGGGTTTATTAAAAACAGACACCCATACCACAATGTCTGGTGTTTACTGGAGGTGGTGGAGATTGGTCTTCGGTATCAGGGGGGAGCATGCATGCTCTCCCTGAACGCTGAGAAGGTATTTGATAGGGTCAAGTGGCGGTATTTATTCTGGACCCTGGAGGGTTTCAAGATGGGGGATGGTTTCATAGCATTTATCAGGCTCCTATATCTGTATAACTATCCTAAGGCATGCATTTTGATAAAAAGGGAGTACACAGAAGTATTTAACCCGGCGATGGGTATGAGGCAGGGCTGCCCTCTGTATGCACTCCTTTTTGCTTTGGTGATTAAGCCCCTGGCAGAGACAATTCAGGAGGTGGAGGAAATCAGCAGAGTACAAGGTGCCTGGAATACATACATTAAAACATCACTGTATGCGGACGATATCCTGCTGTTTATTACTCAGCCTGAAAGTTTGATCCCAGCCATAACTGCGGTCATAGAAGAGGTATTTTTTTGTTTTGTTGTTTTACCAGGAGAGAGACACTAAGCTGAAAGCCTGTTTACAGATGCGACCTGGGAGCACAAGGAAGTTTAGTGACTTGCTCAGAGTCGCACAGTATGCAAGTGGGGTCTGTGGGATTCAAACCCAGGTCTCCAGATTTGCAGCTCAGAGCCTTAAACCACTGAGCGATACTGGTTCCACTTCTCTACTTTTTCTGGGTATAAGATCAATTATGAGAAATCTGAGGAGTTGCGTCTGCCCCATGTAGGTTCCAGTATAGAGTGGTAGGTTCCCATATTAACATTTAGGTGAGGAAATCACTAGAGTCCTTGTATAATTTAAATTATACACCCCTTCTTAAGATTCAGGACTATTTACAGAGATGACAGGGCCTCCCTATTTCTTGGATGGGCTGGAAGAAAAAAAATACTCACCTTAGTAATTATGTTTCTTCTAATGGAGTCTTGCTGTATTCTGACAATTGCAGTGATTCCCAACCTTTGAACTGCCCGGGAGAACAAAGAGTTAACTTTCTATGCAGGGCATAGAATGCTGAGCTCAAGCTCAGTTAAAGTCTCTGTCTGGACCGTTTCAAACCTAAACCGTCAGATTCTTACGAGCCCAACTAAACTAAAAATTATACGTGGAAATTGTAAAAATTCCTACTAGCCAACTGGCTGAAAATTTTTGGATTCCCAAGGAAGACTCAAGTCAGGAAACCCAAAACCAAAAACCAATCTACTACAAATAATAAATCAGCACCCAAACAAAAAGGGGGAGGGTGCAAGCAAAAAACACCCCTGGGGTGCAACACCGGACCTGCCCACCCACTTCCCAAAAACAAGTTCTGAGAGGGGAGGCAGGGAGGGAAGGAGGTCAGAATACAGCAAGACTCCATTAGAAGAAACAATTACTAAAGTAAGTAATTTTTTCTTCAAACAACATGAAGTCTTGCTATATTCTGACAATCGTAGACTACCAAGCAGTACCTCCAAGGAGGAGGGACAGAACCTACTTTGGGAATAGGCACTGAAGTACTGCTGTGCCAAACAGAGCATCACTCCTAGCCTGGATATCTAGAGAGTAATGCTTGGTGGTATGGACTGTTTTCAGGTGGCTGCTTGACAAATTTCTAAGAGAGGGATATCCCTGGCAGCAGCCAGGAAAGCAGCTGTACCTCTTGTGGAATAAGCCCTCAGGCCTGTGGGTGGAGTTTTTCATAGCAGAATTGTATACAAGACAATCCACCTGGCAATATATCTTTTGGTGGCAGGTTTGCCCTTTCCAACTTCTCCATAAGTGAGGAACAACTGGAGGGAGTCAAACCTGTGACCCTTGGTACGCTCTATGTAGTAACTAAGGGCTCATTTGACATCTAAACTGAGTAGCCTCCTCTCTCCTGAGGAACAATGATCAGTTAAGAAAACAGGGAGAGACAGACTGGTTTAAATGGAAGTCTGAAACCGCTTTGGGCAAGAACCTTTTATTGGTTCTAAGGACCACTTTATCCCTGTGAAATGAGATAAAATCAGGTTCCACTGACAGGGCTTGCAATTCACTGATATGCCTGGCAGAGGTAATGGCTACCAAGAACACAGTTTTCCAAGTCAAGTACTTAAGCTCTGCTGAAGTCATAGGCTCAAAGGGGGGTTGCATAAGTTGAGCAATGCAAACATTCAAATCTCAGGCAGGGGCAGGGTCTCTAAAAGGAGGATTGGTGTGAAGCAATCCTTTAAAAAATTTACAGAACAGGATGGGAAGATAGTGAGGAAGACTTCCCCACTGACAAAAATGCAGAAACAGCTGACAGGTGTACTTTGAGAGTAGCTGGTCTGAGGCCTAGGCCATTAAGATGGACCATATAATCCAGAACAGTAGGCAATTCAGCAGTGTCTGGAGAAACAGGCTTCTTATAACACCAAACGCTGAATCTTTTCCATTTGGAGCTGTTAAGTCTTTCTGACGGAGGGCTTTCGAGAAGCCTTGAGGATATCCAGAACCCCTTGGGAAAGATGCAGATCTGCAAACTTTAACTCTTCAAGAGCCATGCTTTGAGATTGAGAGACTGAAGATTGGGGTACCAAATCCTTCCCTGAGAGGATGTTAACAGGTTGTAATTTCTGGGAAGAGACAAGGGAAGATGGACTGCCAGGGACAGCAACAGGGGGTACCAGGGCTGTCTGGCCCAATCTGGAGCAATCAGAATCACCTTGCAAGGTTGTGACCTTATTTTTACCAGAACTTTGAACAGGAGTGGGGGGGGAGAGGCATACAGAAACTTCCTTCCAATTCAGGATCAGGGCGTCCAGAGGGACTGAGCCCAAGACTGGAGGTCTGCAACAATAGAGAGGGAGTTGGTCATTGTCTGGGGCTGCAAAGAGATCTATCTCTGGAGTGCCCCACCTTGAAAAAAATCACTTTCAACACCTGAGGGTCAAGGGACCATTCGTGATGGCCCAGAGAGATTCTGCTCAGTGCATCTGCTAGCACACTGTCCTTGCCTGGAAGGTGAACTGCTACAAGAGAGGTCTGCAGGGAATAAGCCAAGGGCCACAACTTCATGGCTTCTGTGCACAAGGCTGTGGACCAAGTGCCTCCCTGCTTGTTGATGTACCACATGGTGCTGGTGGCAGTGGTGGTGTCTGTTCTGACTTGAACCACCTTGTTCTGTACTGACTGAGAGAAAGCTTTTAGGGCCAGAAGAACTGCCCTGAGCTCTAGGAGACTGATGCGGAGAAGGGATTCTTGGGGAGACCACAGCCCCTGGGCAGTGAGGGACCCCAGATGGGCTCCCCAGCCCAGGAGAGAAGCAGCCGTGGTAAGGACCACTGAACAAGGCTGAGTTAGAAAAGGAACACCTTGTCTTAAATTGTCCTGATCCTGCCACCATTGGAGGGCTTGGATCAAGGTCAGTCACTGGGATCAGTTTAGTAAGGGAATCTTTCCTCTGAGACCAAAAAGCTCTCAGGTGGAACTGAATATTCCTCATCTGGAATCTTGCCCCTTGGACCACTGCTGTTGAAGCTGCCATGTGGCCCAAGAGCTGGAGGAAATGCCTTGCTGGGTGAGATACCTGAAGGCTGAAAGAAGAAGCTAGTTCCATAAGAAGCCTTGCCCTTTCTAGAGAAAGAAAGGCTCTTGCTCAGAGTATGTCCAGTTCTGCCCCTATTAAGGTAAGAAGCTGGACTGGTTCGAGAACTGACTTGGGAAGGTTGAGAAGAAATCCTAGAGAAGTGAGCACTTGCTGGGTCACTTGCAGGTGAGACTTGACTTGGTCTGGAGACTGACCCACTGTTAGCCAATCGTCCAGATATGGAAAAATCAAAATCTTTTGCCTTCTTAGAAAGGCAACTACTACTGCCAGGCACTTTGTGAAAACCCTTGGGGCTGAGGTTAGGCCAAAGGGCATTGCTCTGAACTGATAATGGCCTGACGGCAACTCAAACCTGAGGTACTTTCTGTGGGAGCACCTGATAGGAATGTGAAAGTAGGCATCTTTGAGGTCCAGGGAGGCTAGCCAGTCCCCTGGCCTTAGAGAGGGAAGGATTTTTCCCAGAGTTATCCTGAACTTTGGTTTTAAAAGATGTTTGTTTAGATATCTTAGGTCTAGGATGGGTCGCCACTCCCGTCTTTTTGGTGGTCAGGAAGTACCTGGAGTACAGTCCTTTGCCCCAGTGTAGGGTAGGTACTCTCCCTATAGCTCTTAAAGCTAGGAGAGAAGAAACCTCTGCCTCTAGGGCAAGGGTTTATGAGAGATTTGCAGGTGGAAAAGATCTGGCTCTCATCTTTGGAAATTTTTTGAAACTGAGAACCAGTCCCTGGCTTACTACTTCCAGGACCCACTTGTCTGATGTAATAGACATCCAGTCCTTGACAAAGTAAGCCAGCCTGCCCCCTATTGGAATAGGAGAGTCGACCCAGGCAGGCCCATCAGGATGTCTGCTTGGCAGGGGCTTTAGTCTGAGGAGTGGATGCAGCCCTGCTCATCCCCCTTCTGCCTCTCCCTCTGAAGAACCCCCCTCTGAGAAAAGGAAGAAGAGGCCTGTGCTTGGCAAAAAGCCCTTTGAAAAGGCCTGCCCCTAGACTGCTGCCTTTGAGGAGTTGCCTGCCTTTCCTTGGCCTGAGCACTCCAGTAAGTGGTCCTGTACTCATTCATTGTCTTCATGTAATTCTCTGTCTGCTCCCCAAACAGAGAATTACCCACTACAGGGAAATCCATGGCCTTAGCCTGGGTGTCCTGCTAGGGGCTAGTTCATCTGAGCTAAGCCATCCTCCGAGGCCACAGATGTAGCCATGACTCTTGATGACACATCATTAGAGTCCACAGCAGCATGAAACTGAACCTTAGATGCCTCAATCCCATCTGCAGCCACTGCCTCCAGCTCCTTGGCTAGCTGGGGGGAGGCCTGTTTAGCCAGTGCCAGTACAGTGTCCCACCTGGACTTCTGGTACCTGGCTGTATAGGCCCTGTACTGCTTCTTTGCCATGGCATCAATCTACCTGGAGTCCTTGTCAGGGGTGTGTGAAGCCAAGGGAATATTTGCCTTGTCACAGGCAGCAGCCTGCACTACCCCAACATGGCTGCATTGTTGATATAAGAACTCCGTGTCTGAGCCTGAAAGTGTATACCTCTTGTCCATTCTTCCATCCACAGGAGGTATAGTGTTAGGAGACTAAGATTTTTTGTGTCTGTTTCCCAAAAGATTTATGGAGGGGAATAGGCAGTCTCCTGGACTCTGGGATATCCATCATCTCTACATAATTAGGCTCCTCTTGATCTTCCACAGCCTTCTCCATAGGAAGCTGAAGGGGTTTCAGCCACCTTTCCGTAAAACAAAGTGAGAAGAGGACTCAGAAGGCCTAGGAGGGGAAACACCTGAAGGTCTGTCTGGGAAGATGTCCGGTTCCACAGGCACATCCAGACCTTCACTTACATCATCATCCTCAAATTCCCCTTCCTCTTCAAATTCCAGTTCATAAAAATCTTCAAGGGTATACTCTTGAACCGGGGGAACCAACCGAACCGAACCCCTGCCAGAAGGAGCAGGAACAGTTGGAACCGGAAGGAGCGATTCCACAATCTGAATCGCTCTGGCTATCTCTTCGGTGGTTGGAACATGAACCTCTGGATCCAAACCGGTCGATTTATCTTTGCACTTTCTTTTTGTCAGAACCAATCCCTCAGAATCGGCTCTCCTTTTGCCCAGTATCGCCCTGGTCAGAGGGCACTCCTTCTGGTCCGGTCGAAACCGAACCGGGCTGGCCATCCGGGTCAGCGGACTTCTTGGCCTCCTTTTCCCTCAGTCTACCTAATCTCTTCTCAAGGGTAGATTTGGGAAAATTTTTACATATTTGGCAGTCTGAATCGAGGTGGTCAAACCCCAGACAATAAACACAGGTGGTGTGGGGATCGGCCTTAGCAAAGACCTCTCCACACTCACTGCAGTGTTGAAACCCAGTGGGCCCGTTTTTTTCCTTAGGTTTCTCAGACATGGCCAACCTAATCAAACTTACCCTTTTTTCGGCAACTGCCAGGCAAGACTCCCTTATCGGTTCCTAACCGTGTCACGGGTATTGGAAAAAAACGATTAAAAACACGATTTTTTTTAGAACCGATAAGAACCGGTAACCACACACTAAGTAAACAAACAAATTTCACAATCAAATGGCCGGTTCAGCCGAACCCACCGCACTTTTACAAGTTCCACACAGAAAAACAGAACAATTCCTATTTAGTACTCACGGCACCACAGACCGAGACTGAACAGACTATGCGGATACTTTTTTCGGTTTAAAAACCGATGAAAACTGAAAACTTAAACTGACTTTCGAACCGAGCTGAAGGAGAACTCTCTGGAGCGACCGTTCAGTGAGGCAGAGTAAAGAATCTGACCGTTTAAGTTCAAAACACTCCAGACAGAGACTTCAACCGAGCTCGAGCTCAGCATTCTATGCCCTGCATAGAAAGTGAACTCTCTGTTCTCCGGGGCAGTTCAAAGGTTGGGAATCACTGCAATTGTCAGAATACAGCAAGACTTCATGTTGTTTGAATTACTGTGCTACAAAAATGGACACAATACTTTTAAACTGTTTTAACAGAGTTAAAATGGTTTAAAACATGGACAAATGCTGGTGTGGACTGAGCTTTACAATGTCGCCAAGAACAATGAATACTTCTACAAACATCAATGACATGTAGATTGCCCTCAGTGCCTTGATGTGATTCACACTTGCATTGTGAACTGTGAGAAGCACAAACTGGAATTAATGGGACGGATTCACAATCTCTGCCTCCACACTATTGTTCTGGTCAGGTTTTGATCATCATTCTGAACACTGACAAAAAACTTGGGGGTGGGTAAGCCAGTCTTACTGGACATTATCAATACTGGAGAGAGGGAGGGCACTCACCATGCTCTCTGCTTAAATCTAAAACTAATACTGACTGAAGCTGAAGTTGTGAAATACAGTCAAACAGAACAAACCAAAAGCATCAAGAAACGGCAATATGGACCGTTCTGACAAACCTGAGCCACTAAGTGTCCAAGCCTTATGTATGTCAGATGTAATGGAGAATAATGGATATGCTGAGTGGGACCTATCGGTAACAAGCTGGTTAGTGCATTGAGAGGTTGCCATGGTGACTGCATAAACCTTGAGAGCGAAGCTTGAGAGGTTTGGTCACCAATGGCAACATCGACACATACTAACCCAGCTTGTTACCAATAGATAACTATCCATTTTATTTTTATGGTGTATGATGGCACAAAAATAAAAGATTAGAAATCATGCCCAGAAATAGCAGACTAACGCTAAGACTTTTTAGAATAAATTTACTTACTTTGGCAAACGAGCAACAGGCAGAGCTCCAGTGAATAATATCAAGCAAACAAGTAACAGAGAATGTGGTTAAGAAACACATTTATGAATACAGTAAGTCTATTTTAGTGATATTTTTAGTGGCTTTTTTGTTCAACTAACTAGGTCTCACCACCACTGCGGCTGCCGAGTAGGGGGAAGTTTGCGCACTGCGTTTGCACAATCACGTTCTAAGTTATAGTGCACTAGCTATGCAGCTAGTACAGCATAACAAACTAGCTGACGTAGCTAATACAGCGTAACATTTTGGAAACGATGGAATTCAGTGCATAACATTCCATCATACACTAACTAATTTAAATACATTTCTTAATGTGAACGTTTGTCCTGTCATATGAATAAATTACCATAACATCTGAATTTTGTGTTTTTTTTTGTCAGTTACTAATAAAAATGTTTTAGAAAAACATGCATTTTAGTGTTTTGTGCGACATTCTGACATACACTGTTTCTGTATTAAAAACTTGAAATCTACTGCAAATACACCACAACATGCAGTAGCACATATATGTACATTTATATTGTATTAAAGTTTTATTGTGCAATGGTCTGTAGTTTTTTTCTTTTAATAAAATATACACTGGTATATCACACGTTACACATGTCAACTGTGTCACATGCAATATAAAAAACATTTTAAACTATTTGCAAAGATGCAACGTAAATGCAATTTTCTATTCTCCGATCTATGTGTCCATAATTTATTAACAACTTCACAGCTGTAATAACCCCCAAAAATACATTATTTTTGCCCAGAAACTGAAGTCCATTTACCTGACTGGCAAACATAAAAACATAGAATTTGACGACAGATAAGGACCGCCTGGCCCACCTAGGCTGCATGTTTTTCCCTACCTACTGTATCACCGCAGACCTTACTTGATTTCTAGCTTATCCCCCCTTGTCTTAACACTAAAGTTCCTTTATTTTTATTTAAGTCTTTGCTAATCGGGTAAGTGCGCTGATCCAGGGGACTATTTTTAGGCACGGCCCGGGCCACACACAGGCAGTTACAGAGGTAGTGACAAGTAATACAGTGAGTACAAGCCATGTGGATAGACAGCCATCATTGGTGCATAAAGTTGAAGTACAGACATCATTGGTGAACAAAAAGTAACACAGGAAAGAAAATTAATGAGAGCCTGAAAAAAAAAAAAAACTGGTGATCCCATGCTTTCTTGAACTGCCCTGTTCGAGATTTTGGCCATCAGTTTTTCTCCACAAGTTTCCAGCACCACGCATTATATCAGCAAATGAGGTGCATGGCATCATGGAGCGAGCCTATAAATTTCATCCTGTTTCAGCCTCTGGCTGAGTGTGAACAGGTGTTCAAGTTCGGTCCAGTACTGGGGAGCTAGTAACACCTGGGAGCAATTCAAGAGAACTTTTTTTGTTGTTTTTTGTTAAGAAAAGCAGTTTGTGTCCATGTATATGGTCGCACCTATACAAAAACCAAACTGTGCATGGTTTACTGCAAGGTGCGCCTATTTACTGTTTGCCAATCAGAAGGTAATTAAAAAAAAGCATTCTTATTTCATCATGGCCCATGTCCTGCAGCTTGGGCGTGACACTTCTGAAAGCAGCTGTCCCCTAGTACAGTTTGGTATGTAATATATATTACTACAAAGAAATCAGTTTATTTTGTTTTCTGTTTTTACTACGGGCTTCTTTGTTTTGTTTATTCCAATCCTGTAATTTGACCGAAAGTTGTGGTATGCGTCTGCTGTGCCAGCAAGGTGTGCTCGCAGAGTGAGACAGCTGAAAGATGTGTCCTTGTAACACATTTAATACTTCTGTTTTGGAAATTTTTATTTTTTTTTTCTGTCAGTAAGTCTGAATACACCTTACTAAGTTAGTGAAGACAAAAGCAGGCAATTTATGCCCATCAGGATTGTCGCCCTCTCCGAGTGCGCAATTTATACCAAGGTAAATTTAGAATGAAAGTTCATCAAGGCCTTTTTTTTTTTTTTTTTTTTTATTAAACAATTCTTTTTGGGTCAACAGTTTTCGGTAGTCTATTATAGGCCTTCAATGTCTGAACAGTGAAGAAATTATCTCTTTTCGTCATAGTTGCCCATGGAACAAGAAGCTGCTTGTTATGAGACCATTGTGAAATAGACCTGGAACTGAATTTCAAACCACACTGAGACACTGTCTGTTGATTGGTGTATTTTAAACATAAGTAATAAATCCCCCCTTTGCTTCTGTCCTGTAATGTTAACAATCCAGTCCCCCTCAGTCTTTCCTAGCATGTTTTATTTTTCAGTCTTGGTATCAATTTTGTTGCACCCCTCTGTACCCTTTCAACCAGGTAAATATCCCTCTTCAAATATGGACTCCAAAATGGGGACCCATAATCCAAATAGGGCCTGACATAAGTCTTATGTAAGGGTATTAAACACTGTTCATTTCTGGATACAAAGGTACGCTGGATTGTTTTTGGCTATTTTAGTAATTTTTTTGCAATGATCAGAGGCGGATAGTTTATTTACTGTCACACCAAGGTTTCATTCGATTTCTGTAGACTGAATAGATCTATTTAAAAAATACTGATATTTTGGGTTTTTCCAAAGTGCATGACAAAATACTTGTCAATTTTAAATGACATCCTATTTACAGTTGCCCATTTTTCTACAATATTCGGATCCTTAGTGGTTTTGCTTTTAACGAGTACTACCCTTAAAACAAACAAAACAAAAAAAAAAACAGTTGCAAAGTCTGAAATGCCTGAAAAGCTTTTGCACGGCCCTGAAGTCCAACCATAAACCACAAAGTCCAAACACAGTATGAGCCTGATAGGTTAGAAATTTGAGCAAAGTGCACAGAATGTTTGTAAAATGAAATGCATTTGTGTTTAGAAGCACATTTGTTTACTAGAATAAAGTCTCCATACAAAATTATTGTTTGATTTTCTGCTATAAACCCATGCCACCGTTGACTACACATCTGCATTGTTAACAGCGTGCAAAAATTGTAGTGGCATTAGAGCCTATGAGGTACTGAAAAAAAGATCAAGTATGGAAACCTAGGTTTTGCTGATTATTGACTAAGCGGTGCTTTGAAGGGATTTCATCATTTTTTGTATATTAAGATTTTTAGTTACAAACCCGTACGTTTCAGGGTGCAAAGGATGTTCATTGATGTGTGCTGAAAGAGGCAGCAAACAGCGCAGTCATTTTGATGCACTTCTAGATCTTCCTTTTTTTCAGCTGTGTTAAGAGCAAATGAATGACACGTAACTGTCTAGATATAAAACCAGTGACTAATGTATAATTCAAAGTCCACGTCCACCACTTGTTCACTTTACTGATCCATCGATTATCTGGATGTGGCTGGTTGCAATATTAAGTATACCTCCACAGTACTGATCATTTTGAAGTTTTAAATATATGAAGAAACTTCGTGCCCAATGTTAAGTCTGAATACGTTGTTACTACTATAGGTATGCCTTCTGTTGGTACCAAGTGATTTGTACTCTTTATGGCAAGTTAATAGCAGTGTAAAACTGTGTATTTCGGTGTGTTCTTGCCCTCCATTGATGTGCCTGGAAAAAGGCACAAAACTGCACAGACCTGCAATCTTTCCTTAAAAAATCATTTTTTTGTTAAAATGTTTTTTTGCAGCTAGTACAGGTTAAAAATGACCTTTTAACTAAAACCAATTCATAATGTGCATTTCTCCCAAACTCGATTTAAGTCGTGTGCAGTTTTGTGACGGAACGTGTTCTTTGACATGGCTGACTGCAGTGTAACAGTACTTCCACAGCAGCGTTTAGTGTTCAGTTTTATAAGTTAGTAAACTTCATGCCCAATTTTGATCACGTGAATTGTTTCTTCTCATGGTTTCTGTTGGTGTTCAATTAATTTCTGAATGTTTTGTGGCAAGTTTTATGGCAGTTTAAAGCTGTGCAGAACTACAATCAACTAACTCTCTCTCTCTCTCTCTCTCTCTATATATATATATACATACACATACACACACACACACATATACACACTTTTTTTAAAGCTAGTATTGAGTAAAAATTAATTCCTAATAGAAAGCAGTGCCTACTGTTTTTCTTTAACTCAATTTAAGCCACTTGTTCATTGTACTGACCGAACGTTTCTTTTGATGTGCCTGCTTGCAGTCGATTCACACTTCCAAAGTAGCGTTCAGTGTGAATCAAAACTTTAAATTTAAACTACATTTCCAATGTTAATGGAGGCAATTGTCTGATAGCCTCTTGCCTAATACAATAATTGAGATTTAATATTTAGTTGCCCACCCTCCCCTCGTGCAATGTGCACACATTTCATTTACAGTGTGGACACTGTAAAAGGAAGTCAAACGTACAGGTTTCACATCGCAAATAATCCAGCAGTGCTCAGTAATTTTTAGCATTTTAAATATTCTGATGTCCATAATGAATAAACTTATACATTTTGGAAATTAAAAAATATTTATTCTATACTTCTGTTTGCACGTTCCACACGGCAAGGCTGCTTGTCTATTTTTTACCAGAAATGAGCAAGCACAAGGATGTGGTGCTTCAATGCCATAAAACATCAGAAAAAACACAGAAAGGCAGAGCACACACAACCACACATACCAAGGGCACTGGACATTAAAAAAATATTTATTTACATACCAACATATTGGGAGGTCTAAAAAGCCTGACACGTTTTGGATACTAACACATCCTCTATCAAAGGCTAAAACCACAATGAGAATGCAACAGTTAAATATTCTACTTTCAGTATGACATCACTCACAAAGAGACATTCAATTGACTGACACATAATGACTAAATGACACACATCTCAATTCACTTAAGACTCATTTTCTGCAGTTAACATGCATCAATTAATTAAAAAAAGCCCCAGATATATTCAAACAACAATTTAAGTAGCCTGGTAAAGGAAGACAAAAAAGGAAAAAAATGGGAGGGGGGTGTGGCGAATGTCTCTTTGTGAGTGATGTCATACTGAAAGTAGAGCAACTGTTTCCTCATTGTGGTTTTAGCCTTTGATAAAGGATGTGTTAGTATCCGAAACGCGTGAGGCTTTTTAAGCCTCCAATATGTTGGCATGTAAATAAATATTTTTTTAATGACCAATGCCCTTGGTATGAGTGGTTGTGTGTGTGCTGCGCTTGTCTTTAATCTACAACTTGTAAGAAGCTGGTGGAATTTAGACAGCCTTCCAAACAATATTAATGAAACTGTAAGTTCCATGAAAGACTAAAAATGCATCATTTTCAATGACAAGTGTTTCAGATCACAGACCCCACCCCCAGCATAATAATTTGGAAAGTGCTTCAGTTTTTAGGAAATTATTTACCTTAGAAGTCATTAGATATGGGTGTAATGATAGTTTAGACATTTTCCTAAATTGAAAACTGAAGGTTACTACAGACTTGGTGACAAGCTTGGGGGGGGGGGGTTGGTGCAGGGCTGTCTCTGCGATGTCGCTTGGTCTGCCAGCTGAGGTCTTCATAGCTGTCATTTTTTGTCAAGTCCTTTATTTTGTGGTTTGGGTTTGCACAGTTTCGGCAGATGTGGGGTGAGGGTGGCTCCCGTGGGGGCCCGATCTTGCACCACTGGGAGTTGTGAAGGGCTTCCCCTTTTGGCGGCATGGATCCTGCTTTTGCTGTGCTGAGTACAGCGGGGAAAGGGCAGTGATTTGGGGTTTTCATATCATCGGCGTGAGGGTTCATGTTTGGAGGTGTACTTACAGATAGTTTTAGACTTAAGCTACCTGTGGGTGTGCTTTTGAACATGAACCTCCTCACCAACGTTGTGGAGGCTTAAGACTGGTGCCTGCTCCCTGCTGTGTTCAGCATCGCTGGAGTGGGAAGTTTTCCCAAGGTTCTTGGTGCCGCTTGATCAAGCTTCTCAAGGAGTTGCCTCCACTTCCACGTTTGCCAGGGCTCTGCAAACTAAGACTGCAGTTGAAGGGAAAAAAGTGACAATTACTAGTGTGAAGACCTCGGCTGGTAGGTTGGGTGGTATTGCAGGGACAGCCACGTGCCGAATGCCTTTGCCTTTCAATAAAAAGTACTCTAGTGTAGGTAGGGAGAAATGGGCAAATGGGATGCAGCCAAGTGGTCCTTATCTGTCATCAAATTCCATGTTTCTTGCACATTTTTAAAGAGCACCTTATTTAGTTCCCTCCCCCCAAGCCCCAGTATTACCCTTGCCCTGCAGTACTGCAATGGTACCAAATTCAAATTTTTTTTTATTTCTGCCTTGTAGGTGGGGTACATTATCAAGAACTGGTCCAGAGGAATCATGCTGTGGTGGTCCTGTCCCCTTCCTGGTCATGGAGCTGGTGGGGATCCGTCTCCATGCTCCGACATTTTGTGACGTCAGAGTTCGTGCCCCCATACACTCCAAACTCTTGACAGTGGAAGGCACTGGGAGTGTGAGGGCAGATTACTGCTGCATTTCTGGCTGGGGGGGGGATGGAATCATTGTGGCAGGAGTCCTCAGGACCAATGTGTGCTCCCTTCCCCTATTTGCAGGGCAGATAACATTGGCAATACTGCACTACCGCAGGGTACGGCTACTGCATGGGCTTGGAAGGAACAAAAACAGAACATGACAGGTGCTCTTAAGTCTCCATGGTAAAAAGGACCCACAACTGGCAGCAAGTCACTCAAGGGAGTGTGTGATGATGGGCTAACAGTCCTTCTCAGGCTGTTTACAAACTCAGCTTTGCCTTTTGTCAGAATTCACCTGTGGTAAGCCATTATCCCACTTTATAAAACAGGCAAAGGATTTCAAGAAATCTGTCTGATTGTTAGCAGTGCATTAGAAGTGTCTAATGCATGGCTAAAACTAGAAACCCCATGCAGAATACACAGACCCATTTTATAAGCGCAATAAGCCACTCCGTGGATGTCTACTGGACGGTTCCGTACCTGGCTAGGGGACTGAGTGCACTCAGCCAGTGACCTTGTGCCCCACTACACCCCCTGGCCATGCACTGGAGCTGTTCAGCACACCCCTCATCATGTCTTACTGCTTACACACCACCACCTGGAGTGCTTATTGCTTAATTGTTGCAGTGTTGCCTGGTTCTACCTGGTGTTATCTTTTGCAAACTCAATTGCACAGCATTCCTGCTCAGGTTGCACCAGTGACCTGCAATTCTGAAAGGTTCTGCTTATTTTCCAAGACTCAGTCTTGTTCTTGTAGCTCATGTCGGCAACAGTCT
Organism: Neoceratodus forsteri; assembly: GCA_016271365.2. Classification (NCBI taxonomy): domain Eukaryota; kingdom Metazoa; phylum Chordata; order Ceratodontiformes; family Ceratodontidae; genus Neoceratodus; species Neoceratodus forsteri. Next base: position 1,007,853,360 of record CM028129.1, on the reverse strand, counting down.
TGAGCTGTACATGGATAATGTGACTGTTTTCAAGAGGAAGGGACTGTATTTTGGCTCTGCAAAAGTAGCCAATTCATATTTTCCACTTCCTAATTGATCGATTCACCCTCAGGCTCAGGCACGTTATGACGGGCGCCAAGGAAGAGCACAGGGGTGCGCACCAGTTAAGTCTGTGTGGGTGAGTTTGAAGAACAAAAATGGCCAACTAGAGATCAAAGCCACCTAATGACTGAGAGGGCCGTTGTTAGTTGACTATTGCCCTTGTTCAAGCTTCAATGACCACTGTTTGTTCTTAAAACTCAACCCATAGACTCTAAAGGGGCGTGCACTGATGCTCTTATTGGCCACACGTCAATGCTCCTGAGCACAGTGGCAGATTGCTCACCGAGAAGTGTAAGGTATCAGCTGGCTATTTCTACAGAGCTAAAAAATGATCCCTTCCATAGTTTGTGTATGTGTCATGGCTACTGGGGGCAGAATTGCGAGTGCTGCGCCCAGATCAAATTATTCATTACTTCATTTCACCACTGTTGTGACGTTTGAATATTGTTCCCACATGAGACAATTGTTAACTGCATTGGCTCAGTTTGTTACTATTCTATGGCCAAATACACAAAAAAGGTAGCAAGGAGGAGGCTAGCAACTACAGGTCAGTCAGTCTGACTTCAGTGGCAGGGAAATCAATGGAATCACTACTAAAGGAAAGGATTATGGAATATCTTGAATCCAGTGGCTTACAAGACCTGAGGCAGCATGGCTTCCCAGCAGGGAGGTCATGTCAAACGAGTCTGACAGACTTCTTTGATTGGGTGACCAGGGAACTGGACCAGAGTGGAGCAGTGGATGTGGCCTACCTTGATTTCAGTAAGGCCTTCGACACCGTTCCACATAGGAGACTCATAAGCAAGCTGAGCAGCCTAGGAGTGGGTCCAAAGGTGGTAAACTGGGTAAAACAATGGTTCAGTGGGTTAAGCAACTGAGGGTCGTAGTAAATGGAGTTCACTCCGAGGAAGGAAGGGTGATCAGCAGAGTACCACATGGATCACTACTGGGACCATTGCTCTTTAACGTCTTTATTAGTGACATTTCAGAAGGGCTGGAGGGGAAGGTCTGCCTTTTTGCAGATGGCACTAAAATCTGCACTAGGGTTGACACTTCAGGAGGGGTGGAAAAAGTGAATAGTGATCTGAGAAAGTTAGAGGAGTGGTCAGAGGTATGGGAGATGGGTTTCCATGCAAAATAATGCACTTAGGGCATAGAAACCCAGGGGCAGAGTACAAAATGTGGGGCGTGATACTGACGACCACCAAACAGGAGAGAGACATGGAAATAAGAAAAAAGTTACCACAGTAATCTTGTTTCTTCTAATGGAGTCTTGCTGTATTCTGACTATATACAGTTAGTCTTCCCAGTTCAACTGCCCCAAAGAAGAAGAAAGAGTTAACTCTATGCAAATGCATAGATCGCTGAGCTCAAGCTCGGTTTTCAACCCCTGTCCCTGGTTCATCCTATGTAACCGCCAGATTCTTACGAGCACTAAAATAGTGGCTACTAAATAACACAGAAAGGGGGCATACAAGAAGACAAGTCAAAGACGCCCAAGAAAATGCCACCCCAGTGGTGCAGCACTTAAGAAAATATAACAGCAGTAATGCAGTGCGCCCCCCCCCTTCAGGTTCTGGTAGGGGAGGCAGGGAGGGAGGTCAGAATACAGCAAGACTCCATTAGAAGAAACAAGAATACTGTGGTAATTCTTTCTTCAAACATGAAGTCTTGCTGTATTCTGACTATATGCAGACTACCAAGCAGTGCCCCATGGAGGTGGGCACAGAACCTACTTAGGAAATAGGCTCTGCAGTGCCAAACCTGGCATCACTCCTGGCATGGGTGTCCAGGTAGTAGTGTTTAGTGAATGTGTGAACAGTTTTCCAGGTAGCTGCTTTGCAAATCTTGAGCAGGGGGATATCTCTGGCAGCTGCAACAGAGGCAACTGTCCCCCTGGTAGAGAGTTCTAAGGCCCGCTGGTAGCTCTTTTCCCAGTCTGCCATAGCAGAACTGAATGCAAAACACAATCCACCAAGCAATGGTCCTCTTGGTGGCTGGTTTGCCCTTTCCCACTTCTCCATAGGTGAGGAAAGTACAGATACGTAAGAACTTACCGTAACAGCAGATCTTCGAGAGGAGCTCTTGCAGCAGGCTACACAATAAGGACTACGCCACCAGGCACTAGGACCCCACGAAAAAATTCTTAGCTAGCAGTACCCAGTGGGAACCACTCCCTGACGTCTGACCACCTCCGACGTCCGCCAATGGTATAAAGGGGGCGGTCCCCAGCCACTTCCCAGTTCACCTGCCGGAGACCTGGCAGACAAATAACAGAAAACCAACGTTAGTGGAGAACCCATAACGGTAAGGAAAGGAAGAGAAAAGGACCTGGGGAAAGGAGGGTGGGAAATAACGCCTGTTGAAGATCTACTATTACGAGAAGTTCTTATGTAACTGTACTATCTTGCTTCAAGTGGGAGCTCTTACAGCAGGCTACACCATAAGGACAGAGTACCAAGCAGTACTAAAATGATCCTGAATAGGCTGGGAGATGGAAAACTGAGAAGCTTCAAGACAATAGGCCTTGAAGCACTGCCAATCCAAATCCACCTCTCCGACAGGAAGCAATGTCCAGGCTGTAGTGCTTCACAAAAGGTGTGCACTGAGCTCCAAGTAGCTGCTGTGCAGATATCTGACACAAAAACATTACGAAATGCCGCAAAGGAGGCAGAAACACTCCTAGTGGAATGACCCTTAACTAAGCCTGGTAAGGGTTTGTTGTACTTATTGTAACAGAAGGTGATACAATGGACTAGCCATCTGGACAAAGTCCGTTTTTCCAGAGATGCTCCCAGAGTTCTCAGGGCAAAGAAAACAAAGAGTTGTTCAGAGTTTCTCAAAGTCTGAGTACAACTGATGTAGTATCTAAGCACTCTGAATATCCAGAGTGTGAAGTAGAGCCTTCCCTCAATTGGTATGCTCCGCGTAATATACCAGAAGGTTGATGTCCTGATTAAGTGTAATCTGTGACACCACCTTAGGCAGAAATTTAGGATTAATCCTTAAGTACACCCTGTCCTTGTGGAAAATTAGATACAGCTCTTTAGCCATCACAGCCTATAGCTCGGAAATCCTCCAAACAGAAGTAACAGCAACTAGAGACAATGCTTTCCACAACAGGAAATACAGCTCGCAATCCACAGCTGGTTTGAAGGGAGGCAACGTGACTTTTTCTAACAAATACAAAAGATCCCAAGGAGGGATGGGGTCCCTAACGGGAGGTTTAAAATGAAGCACTCCCCTCAAAAATGTTCGGGCCAGATCCGTCTGGGCAACATATTTGCCATCCACCAGTACACGACAGGCAGAGATTGCAGAAAGGTGTACCTTGATGGAGGAATATCGGAGGCCCGAGTCAGACAGGGAAAGAAGATACTCAAGGACAGCATTCATAGGGCACAGGAGGGGGTCCAGACCCCGACTGGAGGCCCACAAGCATAAGCACTTCCACTTCATGGAGTAGGTAGCCCTAGTGGAAGTTTTTCTAGCTGCAACCAAGACCTCTGCCACTCTGGGAGATACCCCATAACGTGCCGTGGCTACGTCTGCAGGTGCCAGGCATGCAGATGTAGGGACCGGAGGTCTGGGTGAACCAACCTGCCCTGCTCTTGCGACAGTAATCGGGAGGACAAGGGCTGGGGAAGTGGCGGTTCCACTGCCAGCTGCTGTAGTAGCGGTAATCATATCTGACGAGGCCAAAGTGGAGCAACGTGAATCATCTCTGCTCCCTCCGCTTGGAGTTTGAGCAGAACTCTTTGCAGGAGAGCAAACGGAGGGAAGGCATACAGAAACCTCCCTGTCCAATAGAGACCCAATGTGTCTCACCAGAAAGCACCAGACCCGTGATCGAGTGAGCAGAAACTGGGCAGTTTTGCATTGCACGGGGACACAGAGGTCAAGCTCTGGACGGCCCCATCTTTGGAAGAGGTCATCCGCTACTGACTGCAGGAGTTCCCATTCGTGAGTCCTTGGTCGAGACGTTTTGGATCCCTGGAACATGCACTGCGGTGAGCAACAGGTCATGATCTAGAGCCCAGAACCACACCCTCACAGCCTCCCGACAAAGAGGGTAGGAGTCCCTCCCTGCTCGTTGATACAGTAAACGACTGACATGTTGCATGTCTGCACCAACAGGGGGCCTGGACAAAGATCCAGGAGAAACGCTTGTAGAGTGTATAGAATCGCCCTCATCTCCAGAATATTGATGTGGAGGATCAATTCTAGAGAAGACCACGCATCTTGGGTCTGATGGTTCTGAAAATGAGCTCCCCAACCCAGGCCCGAGGCACTGGCTGTGAGAACCTGTAATGGCGCTTCTCTCTGAAAAGAGACCATGGACTCCAGATTCTGTGGAGAGAGCCACCGAAAGTGTCTGTACCACTACACTGAAGACAGAGACTGGCTGATCGAGATCGTCCTCTCTCTGATCCCACTGCACTCAGAGTCCATTGAGGAACTCTCATAAAGAAACATGCTGAGGGAATGGTCACTATGGCCATGACCATATGGCCTAGGAGCTGGAGCATGATTCAAGCTGGGAATTGGCGAGCAGCTGAGACTTTGTGGGCCAAAGAGTCAAGGCATATTGCCATATCTGGCGGGAGGAAAACCTTCCCTTGCTCTGTGTCCAGGACTGCCCCATATATTGAAGCCTCCGACATAATGTCAGGAACGACTTAGCTATGTTTAGGGTGATTCCCAGGGAGCTGAACAGGCTGAAGGTGTCCTCTAAGGTTGCCAGAAGCTGATCCCTCATTGCGGCGGTCAGAAGCCAATCATCGAAATAGGGATAAACGAAGTGTCCCTGTCTCTTTAAAGCTGCTGCCACTATCACTAGGCACGTTGTGAATATTCAAGGTGTCACAGAAAGGCCAAAGGGCAAGGTCCGAAAATGGAAGTGCCTTCCTTGAAAGGGGAACCTCAGGAACCTCCTGTGAGCTGGAAGCATTAGAACATGGAGGCAGGCATCTTGCATATCCAGGGTGCAGAGCCAGTCCCCCTTGATGCAACATGGGAAGAATGCCCAGCAAGGTGACCATCCTGAAACTCTTGTACTCTATGTAACTGTTCAAGAGGCTAAGGTCCAGAATCAGACAAAGACCCCCCCATCTTCTTGGGAACCAGGAAGAAATGGGAGTAGAATCCTTTCCCTCACTGTGGGGCTGGAATGGGTTCTATTGCCTTCTTGTCTAGAAGGGACTGTACCTCCTCCCAAATGAGCTTGGCATGGAAGGGGGAGTAAGCGTCTGGACTGGGGGATTGTCCGGGAGCATCAGAAGAAATTCCAGTGCATGACCCCGCTCTATTAACTGGAGGACTGACGCATCATTGGCGACTGAAGTCCATCCATTGAGGTAAGGTGAGATCTGACCCCCTACTGCCTCTGCCCTGGACTCAGCAAGTGGCATGAGGTCGGGCAAGGAGTCAGGCATGGGAGCCCAGGATGAGCAGGGAGACCTGGGAGGGTTTGGTGTTCCTAGGTCCCTGTGCTCCACCAGGTTGAGAGGAAGCTTTACATCGAAAGTTGCCTCTCTGTTGCTATCCTTTTGGTTTCTGCCCTCCCTGGTGACAAAACTGATGTTTGCCAGGAGTCTGATCAGACCTGTACAACTGCTGTACTGACTAAACGGCCTTAACCAAGTCCTGGAGATCTAAGATCATTTTCTCAATGTCCGGGACTGAAGAGCACGGACCCATGGAATGGGGTATCAATGATGGCATCCTGGAGGTCCTGCCTAAATCCAGAAACCCAAGAAAGCCAAGAGTATCTCCACATACAACCTGTGGCTGCTGCCCTGGCTGCTGTGTCTGCCGAATCATAAGATGATATCAAGACATGTTTTCCCACGTCCAGACTGGACTGGAGTAGACTAAGAGTTCCGTTCTGTCCTTGGAATCGTGCTGCCTTTTGGTGAGCTCGACTGCCTTGCTCCAGTGGGACTTCTGGTACTGCACCATGTACGTCAAAAAGCTGAGCGAACGAATGCTGCAGGTAGCCGAAGAATAAACCTTCCTGCCGAACTGGTACAGGCATTTGGATTCCTTGTCCGGCCGCTGGGAGCTCATGTGCCGAGGCTATTTGATCTGCCATGGGCAGCAGTCAGTATGACTGAGTCAGCCTTGGGCTGTTCATCGAGAGACGGTTCTTTGTTGGGGTGCGGTACAGCTGGTCCACTTTCTTGGGTATAGCGGGGGCTGTCGAAGGGTGCTGAAAGGGGGCTACCAAGAGTGGAACAACTAAGGGTTTGGGCTCGCCAGTCTCTTTCTCTCTGAATCAAGATCCTTGGTTTCCCATTGACTTAAAAATTGGATGTGACGCATTATGTCCAAGAAAAGTGGGATCATACGGGGGAGTCCCTGGAGGATCAGGGTGGTGGGGAAGAGAGGAAAACTCTACAGAGGATCTCGAGGAGGCAGAAGACCTTGAATTGGATGACCCCCCCGAGGAAGATCTAGAGCGAGAACGCTGGTGCCTCCTCCTGTAATGCCTGGAGGATGACCTGGAATGGCGACTACTCCGTTCTGGAGACCTGTCATCTGACGGAGCAGGCGATTTGCCCCTTGGGGGAGGTGGCGACCGTGGGGATTCTACCAGGAGAGGTTGCAGTAGGGGAGCCTATGGTTCCTTAGGGAGGATGTCCTTCCTGACAGTGTCCCACCAGGAACTGAAAAGGTCCATTACTTCAGCTAGGGAGACCATAGCAGGAGCAGATGGACCCGGCGTCTTGGACTTGTTGCCAGGCTCCTCAGGCAGCAGAACTGACTGCTTGTCAGGGACTGGCGTATGTTCTGGAGATTTAGGTTTCTCCGATGTCTGGTCCTGAGGTGGTGTACTGGTGTCTGCTAGACCGTCGGCAATGGGTCGGGCGTCGGGGGAGGCCTTTCCTTGGCCGGCAGCTGCACCCCTTCCAATGGCCGTTTAGGAGGTGCTATCAGTGTGGAGGACCCTGAAGTCGAAAAGGCAGAAGACATTGGGTTGGTGTGACAGAAGTCTGATGCCCAATGCTTCAGAGAGCTGGCATCAGGGTGGGACACTGTTTCCAGATGTTGCTTCCTGTTGTCTGGTCCATCCAATCAGACAAGTTAGAGGAAGCCTTCGCCAGGAGGTTGGCAGCAGACTGGGTGTCGTCCACCTCTTTAACAGCAGAATCCTTGGCCTTAGACCCGGAGGTATGGCTGTAGAGCCAAAGACAAAGGAGGGGTCAAAGGCCCTTGCCCCAAGGAAACGCCACCTGATGTCCGCACCGACGCCAGGGGTTTCAAGGCTGACGACCCGAAGGGAGCTTAGGTTGACCGGTCCAACCTTGGACTGGAGCTGGCCATCTTCCGATGCAGAGATCTGGATCAGGAGTCCGAGCGGCCCTTCTCATGGTGATGGTGCTTTTCACGGGACTTTTTCTCCTTCTTGTGAGAAGTCCCCAACCCTGAAGAAGGGGAGGATCCTAGGCCTGAAGCGGTCTTTTTCATGGTGGCCAGCTGCTGTTCAAGAAGGTAGTCTTCAGACGACGGATGCGAGTTTGACTGTTGAACTTCTTGCAATGCGGGCAGGAGTCAGTTTGTGACCGGGCACCAGGCAGAGGAGGCAGGCAGAGAGACCGTCTCAGGCTGGAATTTGCTTCTCGCACGCGCACTTAGATTTCGGACATTGGTTAGATGACGGCGAAGACATGGACCGAAATTCGCAATAAACAATAACTATTAACTATAAATCTTTTCGAAATGGCAATCGACTTAGCATGCAGGCATCCGTGGAGCTGATGTGAGCGGGTCGACGGCGGGAAAAGAACTGGGGAGTGGCTGGGGACTGCCCCTTTATACCACTGGCAGACATCTGAGGCCATCCAACATCAAGGGGGTGGTCCCCGCTGGGTACTGCTAGCTAAGAATCTTTCCATGGGGTCCTAGTGCCTGGCGGCATAGCCCTTATGGTGTAGCCTGCTGCAAGAGCTCCCACTCGAAGTAAGATCAGCTGAGTACACTCATTCCTGTGGGCCTTTGTCTGATCCAGATAGTAGCTAATAGCCCTCTTAACATCCAGGCTATGCAGTCTGCGTTCTTCTGAACTAGAATGTTCAGTGAAGACAGGTAGTGTCACGGACTGATTCAAGTGAAAGTTAGAGACCACCTTTGGAAGAAATTTCCTGTTTGTCCTAAGGACGACCTTGTCTCTATGGAGTGCTATGTAGTTGGGCTCTACTGACAAGACCTGTAGCTCACTAATCCTCCTTGCAGAAGTTATGGCTACCAGAAAGAGTTTTCCATGTCAGGTACTGGAGTTCAGCAGATGACATGGGTTCAAATGGGGGCTGTATTAGCTGTGCTATGCAGATATTCTGATCCCAAGAAGAGGTTGGCTCCCTGTAGCGAGAGTGTGTGTAGCTGGAGCAACTCCTTAAAGAACTTCTTGAAGGTAGCATGAGAGGCCAGGGAAGGGCCCTTCCCTGCAGAGAGATAGGCAGAAACAGCTGCCAAATGTACCTTAAAAGTAGAAGGCTGAAGGCCTAAGGAATGAAGGTGGACTAAATAGTCCAACAAAACTGCCAGTCCAGCTGCCTGTTGATCTGTTTCATTTTGTGCACACCAGATAGTAAATCTCTTCCACCACAAGTCTTTCTGGTGGCAGGTTTTCTGGAAACCTTCAAAATATCCAAGACCCCTTAAGAGAGATGCAAGCCTGCATACTCCAGGTCCTCAGCAGCCAGGCCCTGAGCCGGAGGGACGTGAGGTTGGGGTATAGGATCCTCCCTTGAGAGTAGGTTAGAAGATTGTACCTCCTGGGGAGGCAGATTGGACTAGTCACTGCTAGAGACAGCAGCACAGGATACCAGGGCTGCCTGGCCCAATCCATAGCAATCAGAATCATTGATGATGGTTGGCTCCCGAGTTTGATCATAAAACTCTGAAGACCGGGGAAATGGGGGAAAAGGCATACAGGAATTTGCCTGTCTAGTCCAGTATCAGTGCATCCAGAGGCACCGAACCCAGAAATGGAGGTCTGCACATAACTGGGGTAGCTGATGATTGTCTGGGGCTGCAAACAGATACATCTATGGTGTACCCCATCTTCTGAACACTGCATGCAGTACTTCCCTGTTCAGACACCACTCGTGGCGACTTGGATTTATTCTGCTGAGGGCATCTGCCAGGACATTGCCCTTGTCTGGCAAATGCATGGCTGAGAGGGAGGTCCTGAGAGAATAAGCTTGACTCCAGATCTTTATTGCCTCCATACACAGGGCAGAGGACCTCATCCCTCCCTCCTTGTTGATGCAGTACATGGTAGTGATATTGTCTGCCCTTACCTGAACCACCTTCCCCGTACCATTTTTACAAATGACTGAAGTGCTAGGAACACTGCCCTGAGCTCCAACAGACTGACGTGGAGAAGAGACTCCTGGTGAGACCATGTCCCATGGGCAGTGTGGTCCCCAAAATGAGCTCCCCACCCCAGGAGGGAAGCATCCATGGTCAGAACCACTGTAGAAGATTGCTGGAAGAATGGTACATCCTCCTTGGGATTGTCCCTGTCCTTCCACCACTGTAATGCCTGTATCAAGGTGGCTGTCACTGGGATCAGCTTGGGCAGGGAATCCCTCCTCTGGGACCAAAAGGACCGGAGGTGAAACTGGATATACCTCATCTGAAACCTGGCTCCTGGAACCACTGCGGTAGATGCTGCCATGTGTACCAGGAGCTGGAGCAAGTGTATTGCCAGACAAGACATCTGTAGGTGAAGAAAGTTTGACAGCTGAATGAGGTTGTCTGCCCTTCCCACTGGCAGAAGAGCCTTTGCCTGAACAGTGTCCAGCTCTGCTCCTATGAAATCTAGGATCTGGACGGGTTCCAGCATGGACTTCTTTAGATTTACCAGAAATCCTAAGGATACAAGGGTATCCTGCACCAGACCCAAGGCATCCCTTACCTGTCTGGGGGGGACTGTCCACGACCAACCAGTTGTCCAGGTAGGAAACAGCCCTCCTTGCCTTCTCAGGTGAGCTACATCCACTGCCAGACATTTCAATAATAATAATAATAGTAATAAACTATTTATATAGCGCTCTTCAGTCTATCAGAGCGCTGCACAATAAACATTAAAACCATAAAATATTAAATACTATTCAATAATTCAGTAATCCCCAAAACAGTCGGTTACAAGACAGCACCAAATGCCAGCTGAAATAAATAGGTCTTAAGGGCAGTCTTGAAGCTCTCCACTGTCAGGCACTCACATATCCGACGAGGCAGAGAGTTCCACCGAGTGGCGGCCACAAATGAAAACGCCCTCGAACCAGATGTTTTTAGTCGTACCCTGGGAATCTCCAGCAATCCCTCATCAGTCCAGCGGAGCAGCCGGAGGGGGCAATAAGGATGCAGGAGATCTGCAGCTAGCTCCATCCCAGTCCATGTAGGGCTTTGTAGGTCAGCAAGAAAACCTTGAAGGTGATCCGCCACTGAACTAGCAGCCAGTGCAGTTTGCGCAGCACAGGCGTAATATGACTGAATCGAGATGATCCAGACAACAGCCTTGCCGCAGCGTTCTGCACCAGCTGCAGGCAGCGGGTATCATCCCCTGGGAGCCCTAGGTAAAGGGAGTTACAGTAGTCCAGGCGTGAAGTTACAAAGGCATGAATCAAGGTTGGCAAGTCACCGGACGGACCTAGGTGCTTAATCTGGACGATATTCCTCAGATGGAAGAAACAGGACTTAACGACAGCCGACACCGAAGAATGAAGTGTCAAACTGTCGTCAAGAATAACCACCAGATTTTGTACCTGTTCACAGGTCGGTAACTGGGACCCTCCAAGCCAAAGTCCTGAGGGGCACCCCGTCCCCGACCCCTCTATCCGGCAAACAGGATTCATCACCACCACCTCAGTCTTGTCAGAATTAAGTTTCAACCAGCTGGTATTCATCCAGTCCTGGATTTCTGCTAGGCAGTTATTAAAGACAGACAGAGCGCTATCCTGGTCAGGTGCAAAGGACAGGTAGAGCTGTGTATCATCTGCATAAGTGAAACCTAGACCCATACTCTCACAATGTCTCCTAATGGCAGCATATATACCTCCAACAACATGGGGGACAGCATGGAGCCCTGTGGCACCCCACAAGACAGAGGAAATGCCTCAGAGGAATAACACTCCCCCCCCCCCCAAGACCACCCTCTGTGATCTACCAGTGAGGAATGAATGGAAGCATCTGAGGACTGTACCAGACAGGGCCACAGATGGCACGCAGGTGATCCAGCAGCACCCCATGGTCCACAGTGTCAAAGGCTAAGGAGAGATCAAGAAATACTAAGATAGTGCAGGATCTCTGGTCTCTCGCAATGAGGAGATCACCGAGCACCCGAACCAGAGCAGTCTCAGTACTATGCCTTTTACAAAATCTGGACTGGAGAGGGTTGCAGATGTAATGGAAGGTAAGATGGTTCACCACCTGTAGTGCCACGACCTTCTCAATAACCTTCCCCACAAAGGGAAGATTAGAGATCGGACAGTAGTTGGCAGGATAGTCTGGGTCAAGTGCGGATTTCTTTGGTGGGGGGCTCACCACTGCTTCTTTTAGGAAGCAAGGAAACTCACCCATCTCCAGTGAACACCAGACTATTTCCGCAAGGACCAGGATGATGACATCAATACAGCCTAATAAAAGTCGTGTAGAGCCCGGATCCAAACTACAACTTGTCGGGCACATATCCTTCAGAATCCGCATGACATCCTCTATCCCTAGTCGATCGAACTCCATCCAGCAAAACCGAGGTGTCGCAACATTCAACCAACCCCCCCCCCAAGAATGAGCCGATCTCCTACCTGATGCCAGCAACCTTATCAGCAAAGAACTGAGCAAACTCCTCACACTTTTCATGAGAAAATGCTCTCCGAACTTGTAGACAGTTTGGATTGCACAGTCTGTCCACAGTTCGGAAGAGCTGAGCTAGTCGATTCTAAGCAGCAGCAATCCTGGACAGGAATTCTGCCTTCTTACAGGTGATTGCCGACTGATGGTCCCTAAAATGTCCCATCACTTTAAGTCTGTTGGTGTCCAGGCCGGTTTTCCGCAAGCTACGTTCTAACCTTCGCTCTGTTCGCCTCAACTCCCTCAAGGCCCCATCAAGCCATGGGGACCAAGGGTGGAGGGTGAGAGGGCAAAGGCGGATGAGAGCCAAGGCACCCAAAGCCCCCACCACAGCCCGGTTATAGGCTTATAGAAGGTTCTCGGGGGGACCCTCGCATGTACCCGGTAATCCCGATGGGTCCAATTCCGCCAAAAGACCATCTGGGGTCACACCCCGCAAAGGGCGGTATTGGACCATCTCCACAGGGGCAGGTCTATAAGGGGAAGCACAGAAATTGAACCCTATGGAATGGTGATCAGACCAACCGACCGGTTCCACCATAAAGTCAGAGGTCTCTGTCCCCAGGAGGAAAACCAGATCCAACAAGTGGCCTTGAATGTGAGTCACAGAGGCAATTAACTGTGTGAAGCCCAATGAAAGCATAAGTTGGAGGAATTTCCTGAATGTTCTGGGGGCCGAGGTAAGGCCAAAAGGCATTGCCCTGAACTAATAATGGCCTGAGGGTGATTCGAACCTTAGGTACTTTCTGTGAGAGTGTCTGATTGAAATGTGAAAATAAGCGTCCTTAAGGTCCAAGGAAGCTAGCCAATCTCTTTGCTTGAGAGTAGGAAGGATCTTGGTTAGAGTCACCATCTTGAATTTGGGTTTTGTCAGGTGCTTGCTGAGGTACCTCAGATCTAGAATGGGCCGCCACTCCCCAGTTTTCTTTAGGGTAAGTAAATATCTTGAGTACAACCCTTTTCCCTTGTGAAGAGAAGGAACAGGGGTTCCACAGCTTTGTGCTCCAGAAGTGTGGTATCCTCTGCTTCCAAGAGAGAGTTGTCTCTGAACTGCTGGCAGGTTTGAATGACCTTGCTCTTGTTCTTGAAAACTGTTTGAAATTTAGAGCAAGTCCCTGGCTCACTACTTCCAAGACTCACTTGTCCGTGGTAATGGCTTGCCAGGCCTGGAAGCAGTAAGCCAGCCTGCCCCCTACTGGCAATGGGGAGGCGGCCCTGTCTGACACATCAGGGTGTCTGCCTGACAGGAGTCCTAGGCTGAGAGGTGGATGCAGCCCCACTTACACCCCTCCTGCCTCTACCCCTGAAGAACCCTCTTAGCTGCTGGTAAGCAGGGAACATCTGGGCCTGGCAGAAAGGCCTCTGATTAAAAGTCTCAGTGTCAGGGACATCCATCATTTTGACGAAGTCTGGCTCCTCCTTTTCCTCAGCTGCCTCTTGAGCAGGCAACTGTAAGGTATCAGCAACCTTTTTATTTATTGATTTATGTTTTGGTAACCAGGTAGGTGCACTGAACCCAGGGGACCATTTTCAGTCGTGACCAGACCACAGCATTGGCAACCTGCTTTATAGTAGCAGACACAATATATACATTTGATTATACTGTACGAACACCAATGGATGATGAAACAGCCATTGTTTACGTATGGTATACAAGCATGGCAAAATAAGGTACCGTGAGAAAATACAGGCGGTAGTACAAAAGGAGAGGTAGTTTGCAATTATACAAAATTGACAAGGAGCAGTTTAAGCCTAGCGGACAGAGTAACATCTAGTCTAGGTGCCACGCCAGATGACCGGAGTGAGTTAGTGGCAAGCATTAAAGAACAAATACTGAGAGAACCCCACCCCCAAGGCTGCCTAGGAGGAGAAACAGACTGTGGTATATCAGGGGTGACATCAGGCTCAATGGGTTCACCCAAGCCTTCCTCTTCCTCCTCATCCTCTTTCTCCCACTCAAGTTCAGAGTAAGCCTCCAAATCATATGAACCAGTTGGAAACAAACCAGTAGGTGACCGAACCAAGTATGTGGTTTTTGACCCAATCTCTGATCACCTGAACCGGTCTGTAAAGATTGTACAATTCGTATCGCTTTGGCAATCTCTTCCGCAGTTGGAGCTGCAAATGTTGGCTCCAAACCGGCAGATTTTCTTTTTCTCTTTGCAGGCACCGACTCCTCAGTATCAGTCTTCCTGCTGGTTGGGGAAACATCGCCCTGGTCAGAAGGCACCTACTCCAGTTCCCCGGCTCCCTCAGGAGCCAAACCAGACTAGCCATACGGGTCAGCGGATTGTTCGGCCATTCTTTCCTTAAGCCTGGCCAAACGCTTATCCAGCGTGGCTTTAGGAAAGCTTTTACAAATTTGACAGTATGTTTTCAGGTGGTCAAACCCCAGACAGTCAACACAGCTAAGGTGGGGATCAGCCTTGGCAAACACTTTCCCGCACTCTGTGCAGTGCTGAAACCCAGTGGAACCAGTCTTCTTCTTGGGCTTCTCTGACATGATGCACTGATAAGCTAAGTTTCCCTTTTTGTGGCAGTCAGGCTTGAGTAACAAAGTGTTTTCGGTCAACGACCAGTTCAATGGTTGATTGAAAAAAACAAGAAAGTCTCTTTTTTAAACTGAAACCCGCCAGATCCCAAACTAAAACTTAACAAACATTGAGACTTTACCTCAAAAGAAAATAATTTCCTCGGTTTCCTCCTGGTTACATGAACCAAAAGAAAAAACAAAAACTTACCAAAATTGAAGTAAACTTAGACTAGTCTAACCTGTACCAAAAGACAGAGGCTAGAAGAACTGAAAAATAAAACCTGGTTTAAAGAAACTGTCGAGAAACTACACTTGAACCGAAGTGAGGGAGAAGAAATCTCCAGAGTAACTTCACAGGCAGGCAGAGTAAAGAATCTGGCAGTTACATAGAATAAGCCAGGGACAGGGGGTTGAAAACCGAGCTCAATGTTCTATGCAGTTGCATACAGTTCACTCATCTCCGGAGCAGCTGAACTGGGAAGGCTAACTGCATATAGTCAGAATACAGCAAGACTTCACGTTGTTTGAACCATATCGGATGACTTAAAGGTGGCCAGAGAGCTAGTGGGATGCTGGGGTGCATAAGGAAGGGTATCACCAGCAGAAAGAGGGCGATGGTGTTACCTCTGTATAGGTTACTGGTGAGACATCACCTAGAGCACCGTGTCTAGTTCTGGAGAGCTAATCTTTGGAAGGACATAGACTGAGTGGAGGCGTTCCACAGGAGGGCAACTAAAATGGTGCAGGGTCTGCACCAAAAGTCCTACAAGGACAGATTAAAGGACCTCAATGTGTATACCCTGGAAGGGAGACGGGTGATATGATAGACACCTTTAAATACTTCACAAGGGTAAATTAGGTACAGGAGGAAAGTCGTTTAAAAAAAAAAAAAGATGCTCAAGAACAAGGGGTCATGCTATACAGTTGGACAGGGTAGACTCGGGGGTGATGTGAGGAAGTACTTCTTCACAGAAAGAGTGGTGGATGCCTGGAACAGCCTCCTAAAGGAAGTGGTGGAAGCAAAACCTGTAGTGGGATTCAAGAATGCATGGCATAAAGGAACTTTAGTAGTAAGGGAGGGAGCCAGAGATCACGTAGGGTCTGCCGTAATACAGCAGGTAGGGAAAAGTGGGCAGACTACGTGGGCCAAGCAGTGTTTATCTGCCAAAAAATTCTATGTTTCTATGTAAATGCAACCGCATGATAATTATATCAACCAATTTGTATGTTCAATTTAGAAAGGACGTTGCATCCACGACCAGCAAAACCTGTTGTAAGACAAAAAAAGTTCAGCCATACTGAAAGCATGAGAAAGTATCATGAGAATATCAACAAGCATTTGTCAATGCCGAACGTTCGCTTGCAGGTATTTGCAGTGGTGTTTGGCATGTATGGTGCTTTACCCTAATGCCCTGTGCGACTGCTGGTATTTGCACAATAAATTGTCAGCATGACCTTTTTGTTACCCCCATTGTACGCTACATAGGCGGAAACACGCTTTGGGCAGGATGTGAAAATGACAGCTGTACTGCTCATATAGGAAGTGTGGTAAAATGCCAATGTTGAAAATCTGGGTGGAAATACTGAAAATTGTAAACCCACGAAGGCATGTGGAACTGCGCAATGCACGTCAGAAACAGTCATTTTAGGAATTTTTTCACCAAATTTTCAACATTGCCATTTTAAAACCTCTGCTAATGAACAGGGTCACTGTGATTTTCTTAATGTGTTCCATACATTGATTTCTTCGACAATCGACATGCCATTGTGCGCCATATGGGCAGGAAACACGTTTTGGGTGAGATGTGAAAATGACAGCTGCAATGCTCATAAGGAGGTGTGGTAAAATGGCAATGTTGAAAATCTGGAGTGCAAATATTGAAAATTTGGATACTCTGCGTGCGTGCAAGGAACTGCGTAGCGCCACGCCTCATAAACAGTCATTTTAGAATTTTTCACCAAATTTTCAACATAACCATTTTAAGACCTCTGCTCATGAACGGTGTCACTGTGATTTTCTTAATGTGTTCCATACATTGATTTCAGACATCGACCGCGCCATTGCGCTACATGGCAGACACACGCTTTGGGTGAGATGTGAAAATGACAGCTGTACAGCTCATAAGAAGGTGTGATAAAATGGCAATGTTGAAAATCTGGAGTGAAAATATTGAAAATTTGCGAACTTACAAGCCCGCGAGGAACCGCGACGCACTGCAGAACAGTATTTTTTGATTTTAATCAATTATTGATGGAGTTTTTGGGATTCTCATTAATGATAAAAGTCATGGCGTTATTTGAGTCAAGGGTGATTTCGCGAGTGACTGCGCAGTGCCTGCGAAATCACCCTTCGGGCCCTAATAACGCCATGACAGTGACATCATTCATGAGAAGGGGTCCCAAAAACCCCATGTTGAAAATTTGGTGCAAAAATTCCAAAAAATGACTGAGATATGCATAAAGTTGAAACCCCCCTATGTAACCCATTATACAGCTTACCGGCATTTCCTCAGTTCGCGGTCGGCTTTGAAGAGTGCAGACGGTTCCCCGTCCATCAAGATCGCCGCCCGAGTCCGGAGGTGGGGGTTGGGAGCAGTGGGTGAGTGCGGGTTGTGGAGGGGGCTGGAGAGATGACTGGACTGCTTTTTATTTTACAGGTTAAAAAAAAGACGACGCGGGGACGCTTGCCACGCTGGGTGGGCCTCAGCGTGGCAGGAAAGCTTTGGGGACGGCGGACGAGCGGGGGGAGAGGTGACAAGGAAGGATGGCGGCGCCAGTATGGCAGCGGTGTTTTCCTTTGAAGCAGAGGAACACCGCTGTCATACTGAGCTCCTGCACCCATTGGTGCAGGACCGCCACGCCTGCTCAAGGGAGCAGTGCATTGGATGGGAGAGGCACACCTCCAAGTGTGCTACTCTCCCAAAATGTTCCTTGCGCATGCACGCAAGTGAACGTAAAAATGATCTGGAAGCATATAAAGCCTACCGTGAATACAACAGACAACATGCTAGAGTAGCTCATTGAAATATAGCTGAAGAGCAGAAGGAGATGGCGACAATAAAAGTACAACCTTCTTAGAAGTGGATCACGTCCACTACACGCAAAATACAGGTTAGTCACCTGTAACAGGAGTTCTAGGAGTGGTATATGTTGTTCATCCACACTTATTGCCAGGTTCCTTGCCACTTTAAATGTTGCCGGAAGGTCTTCAAGCTGGCTCCTCCCATCCACTCAGGTGATAAAACCCTTGGCTCTGCCCCATGATGCCAGATCTAGCCCACTGGAAGACAGGTTGCGCATCGAAGCCGGGGAGGTCAGGTGGGTCGTGTGGATGAACAACACATACCACTCTTAGAACTCCTGTCACAGGTGAGTAACCTGTATTTCGAGGGACGTGGATATGTTGTTCAATCCACACTTATTGGCAGACTCCTAGCAGTTCTCCGGGAGGAGGGAGGCAAGGTGCGCAACCCCCTACTTAGGGAATAAGGACTGGAGAACCGAGGTCCCAAAACCAGCATCCCGGCATGACTCTAGGTCAATGTGGTAATGGGAAATAAAGGTGTTGCTGACTTCCAGGTAGCAGCCGCAGATTTCCTGGATAGGGATGTCCTAGAAGCAGCCACCAAGCAGCAGTATGGCGGGTAGAATGAGCTCTTATCCCTTGGGAGGCTCCATGCCCGCCAACCTATAGCAGAGATCTATGCAGGAGGTGACCCACCTGCCTATCGTCTGCTTGGCTACAGGTCTGCCAGGTGCGGCTTCAGCATAGGTGACAAACAGCTGGCGAACCTCTTCCTGAACTTCAGCCGTCCGCTCCTTATAATAAGAGAGCGCTCTTCTAGGGTACAAAGTATGGAGCCTATATTTGGCCTCCGACATGTGACTGGGGTAGAACACCAGCAGAGTCAACACCTGGTTAAGGCGAAACTCCGACACCACCTTCAGAAGGAATTTCGGGTGGGGGTGCAGGACAACCTTGTCCCTATGAAAGACCAGATAAGGAGACTCGAATGGAAAGTGCCTGGAGCTCTCCCATCCTTCTGGCTGACGTAATAGCCACCAAGAAGGCGGTCTTCCACAACAGGTGAGATGTCACACCTGTGCACCGGTTCGAATGGCTTGCCCATGAGCTTAGCTATTACCAGCAGCAGATCCCACGGAGGTGTAGGTTTTCGCACTGGAGGGGATATGTGATCAAGACCTTTGGAAAAGCGCCCGACCACCTTCTCCTGCACCACCGACTGCTCACTGGCCCGCGCCCGGTAAGCAGAGATGGCTGCCAGGTCGTCGACCGAAGCCCTAGCTGAGAAAGGGACCCCAGGTAGTCCGGAATGCTAGCCAAGGAACAGGAAGAAGGGTCCAACCCCTTGTCCTGACACCAAATGGAGAATCTCTTCCATTTGAAGGCATAGCATTTTCTGGTCGACTCCTTATGGGACGCCTCAACGACGTTGAGGACCTCATCGGAAAGACCCAAGGCCTGGAACTCTAGCCATTCAGGAACCAGGCCGTCAGGTGCAGGGATTGAAGGTCCAGATGGAGTACCTTCCCCTTGTTGACTGAGATCAGGTCTGGGCAGGCTGGAAGCCGCATCGGGAGCCTGGAGCTGAGGCTGAGGAGATCTGGATACCAGAACTGGCGGGGCAGTCTGGGGCTACCAGAATCATCTGCGCCTTGTCCCTCTTCACCTTGAGGATCAAGGGAAATGGAGGGAAGGCGTAGAAGAGGCCCTGGGTCCACAGCCTCGAGAAGGCATCCCTCTGCAGTGAGCCCTGCTGAGGGGGGTGGGCGTGAAGCAGCCTCAGCTTTGCATTCTCCCTGGAGGCAAACAGGTCCACCTGAGGGGTGCCCAAGTGAGAGAACAGATCTTGTACTACCTCCAGCAGGACAGACCACTCGTGAGATGCAGCGCCTATCCGGCTGAGGGCATCGGCCAGACTGTTGGAGGCTCCTGCCACATGAATGGCTAGGAGATCCTCCTCCAGGCTGATCATGAGAGACCAAGTGTGGAGAGCTTCCTTGCACAGGGGCAAGGAGTGCGTCCCACCCTGTCGGTTGAGGCAGTACATGGTCGTGGTGTTGTCTGTCTGGACCTGGACCACTTGACCCCGTACAAACGTAGCGAAGGCAGTGAGGGCTAGTCGGACCGCTCGCAGCTCCAGCAGGTTGATGTGGCAGAGACTCCTCAGGGGACCAGAGGTCGTGGGCTCTGAGCTCCCCCAGATGGGCACCCCACCCCATCAGAGAGGAGTCAGTCATCAGAGTGACCATCGGCTCGGGGCGGACAAGTGGGATACCCTCCTGCAGATGAGCTGGAATGAGCCACCACTGTAGGCTGTCCCTTATCTCCTGGGTCACCGTCACTGGCTGGTCCTACCGCTGGCGGGCCAGCCCCCACTGTAGGGGATGCATATGCCAGCGGGCCCAACGGACCACGCTGGTGCAGGCCGCCATGAGGCCCAGGAGGTGCAGAAAGTCCCAGGCAGGACGCAATTGCCCAACCAGAAATGAATGGGCAAAGGAGGAAAGGACCTCGGCCCTGTCCACCGGGAGCTGGGCTCTGGCTCAAAGAGAGTTGAGCTCTGCCCCAATGAACTGAATCACCTGCGATGGCACGAGCTCCAACTTGGCCTCGTTGATGAGGAGGCCAATCTGAGAGCAGACCTGGAGGGCCAGATCCCTGGACCGCCTCCACCTCCAACCTGGAGGGGCTGCAATCAGCCAGTCGCCAGGTAAGGGTACACCCGGACCCTCGGCACTGCAGGAATGCTGTCACCACTGCCATGCATTTGGTGAAGATCCTGGGAGCTGGAGAGAGGCCGAAGGGCATGGCCCGGAACTCAAAGAGATCTCTCTGCTCGAAAGCGGAGGAATCGCTGATGAGACGGATGGATTGGGACGTGAAAGAACGTGTCCCGAAGGCCCAGAGAACAAAACCACATGCCTAGTTCCAAGGATGGAATGATCTGAGCCAGAGTGACCATCCTGAAGGTGCACTGCCTTAGGAACTTGTTCAGGTTGTGTAGGTAGAGAATGAGGAGCCAGTCCCCAGTCCGTTTTGGGACCAGGAAGTACCTGGACACAACCCTGGTTCTGGAGGAGGATCCGCCACCTCGCTGATCACCTCCTTCTGGAGGAGCAAAGCAATGTCGGCTCAACGAGTCGGCAGAGGCTGCGGACCCCGCTGCCCCTCCCCCCATGGGGCGACGGCTCGATAGGAAGGGAACTGCTCGAATTCCAGAGGCAGACCCCTGCCCACCACTTCTAGCACCCAGCGGTCCGTGGTGATAGCAGACCAGGCAGAAAGGAAGTGGCAGAGCCATCCCCCCACGGTGGGAACCCAGGGAGGAGTGACGAGGTTGGGGGCGACACCCCTCAACCCATCACTGGGCAGGCTTGGAGGAAGGGCCCACTGAGGGACCTCCTGGACCCTTGCCTCCAGGCTTCCTACTGGAGGAAGCGGCAGACTTGGCCTTAGGGAGCCAAGTGTGTGCCTGCTGGGCCTGGTGCTGGTGCTGCTGGGCCGGACATGCCGCAAGGGCGGAAGGGCGAATGGGCTTACGCTGCTGCAGGCGACCTTTGTCCTTCTGGGCAGACATGATCGAGTCCAAGGTGGCACTGGACTTCTCTATCCTCTGGAGATGGCCTTCCACCCCCAGCCCGAACAAGTTGGTGCCCAGAAAGGGAACGTCTGCCAGCTTGTGCTGGGTGTCCGCCGTGAAGGTGGAGATCCGCAGTCAAGGTCTGCGGCGTATGGCCACTGTGGCCGCTACTGATCGGGCACAAGAATAACCAATGTCCAACGAAGTTTGAAGCTGTTTTGCCACCGCCCTTCCCTGATCCCGCACCTGCTTGACTGTCATCTGAAGGTCAGCCAGGAGATTAATCACCTCATCCAGGGAGCCAATGAGGGCGTGTGAGAAATGTGGCATTAGAAGTGCCGAGCTAGCCTGACGAAGGCCTTGGGATGAAGCAGCGTAAACCTTCCGCCCCGCGTAATCCAGCTTCTTGGATTCCTTATCGGGCAGTTGGTCCACGTCCCGAGCGTTCCCAGAACGCCGGAAAACACTGTCGGTCACTAACCCCTCCGCAGAGGGGTGCTCCAAGAAACCAGAGAGTGAGCCGGTAGGAACTGCATACTTTCGGGCCGTCCTGGTTGAAGGCATGGGACAAGATGCTGGCCGCTGCCACAACTCCAGGTCCGGGCCAACAATGGCTTCGGCCACAGGAAAGGCCTCCTTAGGGGAATCCCCTCGGTCCAGTATCTCCGTGAGGGGATACTTGGCCCGTTTCAAAACGGGTTCGAGCTGCATCCCGGTGGACTCCGAGATGAGCCAAAGCAAACCTAAAAACAAGGATGGGCTCTCGTTCACAGACTGACCCCCCACAGAATCCAGGTCAAGCGGTTTGGAGAACAGGGAGGAGTCGTCGTCAGACTCAGGAGTCTACAAACAGCTACTGGGTGCCTGAGCCACCCTCCACCTGCCGAGGTCGATCGGGAATGAGGGTGACCGACAACCTGTGGGGCAAGCCCTGACCCGACCGAGAATCCTTGGTCGGGGCCCCAGTTTTCAGTTGTGGAGGCAGGGTTTCCACCACAATGGACGGAGCAGCCAGCTTCGGCCGAACAACCGGTGCCAGAGTCAGCTCCTCGACCACTACAAGAGGTTGTTTCGGCCGCTCCGGTGACAGCCACCTAATGGCCAGAGAAGGTGACAGAGTCTGCTTATTCCCGGACAATAAGAGCTGCTGCCACATTAAATCCTTGTAGCGCCGACGCAGCTTGCGCCAAAGCCTATCCTCCTAAGAGGACGACAAGGATGAGCGGCGACACCGCTTTCCATGGTGCCAAGACCGAGACCGCCAACGTCGGCGGGACCGGCTAGACCTGGAAGAGGACCGAGACAGAGACCTTCGGGATTTCCGAGGGTGGGTCGGAGAGGGAACGGAGGAAACCCGCCCTTCCTTCAGTTCAGGGACCTTAACCGGGGACTCCGGCACAGGAGGCACAGGCAAGTCCTCTGTAATCACCGGGGGAACCGGTGAAGTACGGTTGTCGGCATCACCAGTCAACAAACCGTCCGACGGGTCAAGAAAAAATCTGTCGCTTCGACGGTTGTCTCGGCCCGCTGACCTGACAGGGACACCATGAAGCCAGTGGCCTTAGCTGCAACCTCGACCGAAGTAGACGGTCCGGAGAAGGGGATCTCTCCTGCTACTACTAACGTCGACGGTGGGACTTACCTTTTGAGTCCTTTTTCTTGGACCGACTGGAATGTCCCGATGGCACTTCTCCCTTGGTGGAGAGGGACTGGCAGAGCTCCTTAAACGAAACCGTGAAGGAGGAGCCCAAAGAAAGCAGGATAAATGCCGCAGCCGAGAAGGAAGAAGCAGCAGCCTAGGCCGCCTCCTCCTCAAGGGCGATCATCTGCTCCAACTGTTCTGCAGAGCCCGCTGCCGTGGACACCACCCAACGGGCCTTCTTCGACCTGACTGACGGATACCATTTTTCAGGGCACCTAAGAATAAGTCGAGCAGCGCAGTCCTCCAATACCAAAGCCGAGAAGGAGCTGCGCAATTCGCAAGCCTGCGAATAGTGACCAAGCCCCAGGCAGCAGACGCATGTGGAGTGCGGATCGGTCAGGGACATCATCTGCCCACAAGGGCACCAACGAAAGCCGGAAGTCGATTCGTCCATCGCAGCCACAAGGGAAGACA
Organism: Neoceratodus forsteri; assembly: GCA_016271365.2. Lineage (NCBI taxonomy): Eukaryota > Metazoa > Chordata > Ceratodontiformes > Ceratodontidae > Neoceratodus > Neoceratodus forsteri. Next base: position 1,007,830,145 of record CM028129.1, on the reverse strand, counting down.
AAGACTGAAGTCTTGTAAACTTTAAAATTAGTTTCGGGTTAACCAAAGAGTTTGGATGCAGGCCTAAAACGCAGAGCGCTAAGGAGAGAACTTGAGCTTCCAAGTGGTAAGGAAGATCTGGTGTCATGGGGCACAGCCGAGGGTTTTACCACCCAGTTGGGTGGGAGGAGTCAGCTTGAAGACCTTCCGGCAACATTTAAAGCGGCAAGGAACCTGCCAATAAGTGTGGATTGAACAACATATCCACGTCCCTAGAACAGATTTTTATCTACAGCAGTCAATGAAAACTTTTTCACAGAAGAGATGCTCCACAGCTATTCCTGAAAAACAGCAGAATGTGATAGCTTTTTACAGGAGTGGAGAAATGGCACACCAGCTGCAAATGAAAAAAGTAAACAGAAATTCAGAGCCACGTCATGTGCTGGAATGCACACTGAAAGGCATATGGAGAATATTCAGCACAATGTAATGTGAAACTGGGATTAAGCACCTTCTGCCATCTACAGCCAAAAATGTTAGGACAATAACCCATGGCAAGTAGAACAGCTGCCTCTGTGAGTACTGCGAGAATGTTAAATTAAAACTGAAATGTTTACGTTTTCTGCCTATAGTAAACCTTGAAATTAGCAATTGCTACAATGCTGTGAACCTGAAACTGTGTCCAAAATCAGATGGCGCTAAACACAACTTGGTTTGTGTTGACAGAAAATACTAAATATGTGGGATTCATCTTCAATATGAAAAGTTTTTACCCTTACTACATCAAAGAGGTATAGCAAGTGTCACGTGACAGAGCTGGGAGATGGTCATAAACAAGTATAATGGGAAGGATATAAAGAAAAAAAAAAAAATACTTGTGACCAAAACTGGAACCCTCAAAGAATTGATTAGTGACATGGAAAACTAAATACAACCGATGGCCAAACGCTTGTTTACTGCCAGTTGGCAACATCAATAGTACTCAAGTTCTAGTATCCCACCTCAAGGAATTGTTACGGTACTGGATTTTGGTGAGAACTACATGTGCAGGTTCCAGAGAGGTGCAGTCTGCGCACTGATCGCAGACCAAAGTCAAAATTCATCCAATAGTTTGTACGTACCAATACCTGGATAACTGTGGATCCACCATGAGAGAATCATTAGTTTTTGTGTCCGAAGATATCGCTTAGACGGTCATACATTTCTTGATCCATGCAAGTAAACATCTCAGGAAAACCAGGAAATTATCTATTAAAAAAGTATTAAAGTTCAGTGATGGCTGTGTAGCTCAGTATAAATTGAAAACTGCATTCGTCGATGTCAGCTTTTCTATCATGGATTTTGGCTTTCTGATTGAGAATAACTACTCCGGTTCATGAAATGATAAAGGACCTCCAGATGGAGAGACTGCAGTAATAAAGAGTACTGTTACTCATGTTTTAATAGGTGGACAATCAATCATCCATTCAGCAGAAGAACTGCATTATTACTACAATCAGAACTGGACAGTTCCACAGTCCCATGCCACTGTGGGTCAATGTGTGCATTATCAGAGAAGCTTCTTTTTCATTAAGCAGGGAGAAAAAAACCGTGATCACCCAGAACGCCTGGTTAAAAATGCATTAATTGGCACTTACAAAAATACACAGTGCTCGGCCCTGTTCGTCCACATGTGGTGCAGCATCATGAACTGACATGCACATGTGAAGGTTGCCTTCAAAGCAGACACACTTTGTGAGAACATTAATTATATAACCAAAAGGAAACCGAGCACAACTGAACATAGTCAATCCACCCAAGTTCGTAGAAAGCGATGAAAAGACTTATGAAATAATAATACGGCCAATGAAGGATCACAATGATTTTGGTTCCTCTTTTAGAGCAAATGCCATGTGAATGGCACATTTTAGTCATTAATGATATCCCACACATATCTTCACAAACTGACAAGCACCATTATGAGCATGCACAGTATTGCCAGCTGATGTATGATAACTGAGCAGATGCAGAGCTGGATGAATACAGAGATAGTCACCAAACACGTGAACAAGCAGATGGAGTGCCAGACCAACGCCAAGACATCAAAAGCAAATACCTAGCAGATGCAGTCTCAGATAAATTCCAAGATGGTCACTCAATGCATGAACAATAAAGTGACAGAGTGGCAGACCTGTACCCTGTTGTGAAGGACACTAACTGATATGACGCAAAAGAGGAGCCACATGAACTGCAAGTTGGACAACATTTGACTGAGGACCAAGCAGATTTGCTGAATAAATGCCCCAAGGTCAAGAAAATGGGACAAATACGAAGTAGAAAAAAAAAAGCTGGATTAACACACTGACAGACATGTACAGGTGGATAAACAAATGCAGAGCCAAATGGCCCAGTGAGTAATGTAGATGTCCACACTGATCAAAAACTGGATGAACATCCTGACAACCACTGTGTGGGAACATGGATTGTACTACTGTTTGACAATCACTGCTACCTTGGTAAATCCCATTTTGTCTTACTGTGGAAATTGTAATCACCTTAAAGGTTTTCAATTTATTTCAACAGATATAATTGAAGATCACAGTGAGGAGCAATACTTGGTCAACTTTATGGTTTCTGCAGACAATACAGGAAGGCACAGTCAAACCCACTTAAATGCACAGCCTTGGGACAGCAGCTGATTATGCATTTAAGCAGGTTATGCGGCAATGCCATCTCGATGTTATTTGTGCTTCACTGTGGACTGGGTGACAATGGGCTGTGACCTGACTGGTAGCAGTTGCAGTGCAGGGGTGGAAGGCTCTTGGATTTTTTTTTTTCCATCATTTACAGTACTTTACTGTGTTACTGATGGACTGTACGTGAGCAGATACATGCTTTTATTGCGTTACTGCAGGGCTGTACGGGGCAGATGCTTGTGCTCAACAGCTAAAGGCTGTTTCTGTAACTTTATTTTGTGCCTTGCTTTTTGTATATCTTTTGTTTTAAAAAAACAAGTGGGTGTTCAATTAGTAATGGAGTACTGTTGGGGAATAGTGCTTGTACTGGACAAATGGGCTGTAACAAGATCTTTATTTAGTGCCTTTTGTGTAAGATTGATCCAGCGGTTTAAAATGGTCAGTGACTTTTGACTGCAGTTGATGTTCTTTCCTTGCCCTGTTGCAGACATGTTCCAGTTCATAAAAAGCACAATAATCTTCCTCGTTGCAGGCATTCTGCTCAATATAGCGGTGGATATGCAGAAGGCAATGGATTACATCTTTTGATGGTGGGGCAGGCAGTGCTGTCTTCACCTCCTTCCTCCTCGTCATACTGCTCACCTTCACTTTCACTTAGACACTGCAATCTTGTCTGTGAGCATATCAGTGCACTGGAAGTCATCATCTGCAGTCACAAAGCTGTCAAACAGACTGTGGGATGTTCTCTGGGGCTTCAACGGTTTCCTCCTCTTCATCAGATGCATCTGTATAGTCCCTTACAAAGACTGCTTTTTTAAAGCAGTTCTGTATAGTCTGCGCCTTTACCTCTTACCAAGCCTGACAGAGCATGTGAATGGCATTGAGAAAAGTACATTTACGCAAGAACTTACTGTAACAGTAGATCTTCGAGAGGCGCTCTTGCAGTAGATAACCTTGAGGACTGCGCCCCCAGTGTCAGGACCACATGGAAACTTTAGCTAGCAGTGTCCGACGGGGGACCGCCAACTGACATCACGTGACAGACGTCAGCATGACACTATATAGTGGGTGGTCCCCACGCCCACCTTCCAGTTCTCCTGCCGGAGACCTCCCAAGGGAACGACAGGAGAACAGAAAAACCAAAAAGGCTCCTGAAGCCAACATAAAGTGAAAGAAAAAGGGCAACAGAAGATGAGGGGGAAGGAGGGAGGGGAAAAACATTACCTACTGCAAGAGGCTCTCTCGAAGATCTACTCTTACGGTAAGTTCTGTGAGGGAATTTTTATATATGCCTTGAAGCTATGCTTGCTTTGAAAGTCATGCTGTAACAAAGTCATAATGAATGTAGTAGAAATTTCTGAGTTCATGTTTTCTTTTTTACAGGGTTATAGAATGATACTGAGGTTACTTGAGGTATATTTGTAAAAACAGAAAGCTAGATAAAACTGAGCAGAACTGGTTGTACCAGCCTGTATAACAGGCTCGGACAAAATATAAAGATAACAGCACAAAGAGACATTGCTATGGTGTGAGTGAAACTCATTGTCTCTCTCAGGTCAGCTTGACCCAGGCATATGTATCAAGCAGTATTGGGAAAGAAATGGAATAAGTAGTGGAAAAGCACCTCATACATAAACTTGTTTTTTTTTTTTCTGTTACATTGCTGAAAACTTGTTATGCTGTCTTATGATTGGCTTATACTGAAATGTTGGTATTTTTCAAGATAAGAAGTGCAAAATCTAGCTTATAAAAAGCTGCTGTAAATTGTAATCTGAGAAATTCTCCATTGTAGAAGTCCCACATGCATGTGTAAGGTTTGATCAAATAAAGCGACGTTAAGACAAAACCCAGTGGTGTGGTTTTTGCCCCGTGACGACGGGAGTGGTTGCTCAGGTCATACTTGCAGTGAGAGAATTTGCGATCACAGTTTTGGCGTAGTCGGCAGGATGAGTTCTTCGGTCCGTGTCACCTCATGATCGGGTTGTTTCCCTTGGACAAAAAGGAGGACATTTTTGTGGAACCCCATCAGGACGTGACGCCTAGGGGCTGGCGACACTCATCATCACTGTAAGTACAAGAATACCTTGGAGCGAGTGTGCACTATAAAGGACAGGCCTAGATAATATGGGAAACAAGGGAAAAAAAAAATAGCTGGGTCCAGAGTTAGTATTATCTGGACCGGCAAAATGTATGTTTGACAAGTTTGACCAAACAAATTACAAGGGCAACTGCACTGCCCTTTGTACTTGTAATTTGTGCTTGCTGCAAGTATATACTGTTAGAGCCAATGATGGCTTTCACAGTTCAGGCTGCTTTTAGAGAAAAACAGCGGCTGATTAAGTAAAGTTAGATAAGCAACATCTAGAGAAAGAAAATAAACTACTGTGGATGTACGCACAGTAGGTGACTACAGACGGGATGATTTGAAAATCCTCCCCCCCATGTTGCCTATCTGTGTAGTTTCAAGTTTTTCTGTATCAATTTCAAGTTCCCTTGCCTCCTATAGAGGCTGAAACATTTGATCCCAAACCCAAGTACTGGGGACCTCTACCAGATGGATCTCAACCTAGTACTGTTAGAGATTTTTTTTTTGTTTTGTTTTTAAACTGCAAACCAGAGCTCTGGAAAAAGACTTGGTTTGGCAGGTTACTAAAATGGCCAAAAGAAAACCTTTGAAAGGGTTAATAGCTGCAGTGTTTGGAAATTATCATGAAGGTCCTGCAGTCAGTTTTCTTACTCAGACTAGTGTTATCGGAAAAGAAGAAGAAAAATACCTTGGCACCGGGGTAAGTCTGAATTTTTTTATTCAAAGCTGTTTTATGTCTGTCTGTTTTATTTCTGTAATACATATACTAAACAAGGTAATGCTCCGTCTTTCTCGTGCATATTTTCTAGCTTATATCTGTGTTCTGTAATTATGTTCTGTTGTCAAGGTTGCGAGATAGGATTGACTGCCTTCAGTGCACAACATGTTACAGTAAAAAAATAGAAAGAAGAAGCTTCTTTGCCTCATAGCTGACTGTTTTAATTGGCTTTATTTTTAATGGAACATTTGTGCTGCCTAGATAGGGTCAGTGAAGAACTTTTGTTTGTAGTTGTTGGTTGAAGCAGGTAGTGTTGATGGTGAAGAGTTATGACGTCATATAGATTGCAATGTGCAGAAAGATTTGTAGTTAGCAAGCAATGTGCCAAGCCACTGCTAGGTGAAAATGTAATGTGTTAACAGCTATAAATGGCTTTATCATACTTCTAGTTATAACCAGAAACTTTTTGCAAAATGGCAGGGTGCCATATTTTGGCTATGCACCAAAAGGTGTAACCATGTTATACAAGATGTGTTCACTTACAGATGATATGTTGTAGTCGCTTTAACGGAGTTAAAATCTGTTTAAAAAGTGTTTTGTTCTGGAAAGATCTGGCACATGATATGTATAAATGTGTTGATTTAAAATTGTCAGTGTTACAAGACAGGGGGAGGCAGCACATATATCTAAAACATGTACAGTTTTCTAATGAAACTATGGGCATTACCTCAGCAAATTGGTGTGAAACAATGTCAGTCTTATTTTGTGTTAAGTATTTCTTTTTGTGTATGTGTATGTGTGTGTACTGTCTTGGCCAGCGGTTTTATTGTATGCTTTATTATTATTTAAAGCTATTTAATATCAGTAGTGTTCAAGGACACTAAAAAAAAATAACTGGGTTTGAACGACCCTTGCATGCACACTGTGACCTTTTGCATGTTATTTGACCTTCTAGTGTTTCAACATTTTATGTTACTACCAGTTCAAACTTGATGTGTATTCCATACCTAAAGCACAACTTTTCACACAAAATGTATGTTTTCATGAAAGCACACCAAGAGTGAACCATGTAATTTGACTTTTTATTGCAAAACTAGTATTCTAAGTGAAGAGGAACAAACTTTTCTTCTCGTCTCACTGCTTCTGACTTGCAGCCAACACAGGCAATACTCCAGCTGGAAGGGGAGAATTATTCATCATCTCCCCATATTTTTATTATATATATATAGTACGCTTTTGAAAAAAGGACTACTACAGCTGTTTTTGAGAGTTTACCATCTACAGTTAAAAACAATGGCTTTTGTTTTTATGTGTGACCATGGTGTAATCATTTTTTTGTCTTTTTGAAATGCATTCTAAGAGATACGACGCATGTGATTACCATCAATCTGGATTTTTATAAACTCAGCTGACATTTTGTCATGCTTAGGATAAGGCAACCCAGGGATGCTTGGCTTCTTTTATCCTATGGAAATAATCTTGTTTTATTTTAAACTGGTGTGTGTTTGTTTTGTTGTTTGTCTGTGTTTCTTCTCTTTCTTCTAGAGAAAAGAAGTTCCCCATCTTTATAGTAAGGTATGAAACTTACTAAACTAATTGTAATATTATCTTGTTATAATTTAAAGTGTAGTAGGTGGGGATCATGTCACCATCCACAGCTAACCTTTTATTGCTACAGTATTCGAGCTCTCTTTCACTTGAGATGTCTCTTCCACCAGTAGGAGCTTGGGGGAGGGGTATGCTACCTTCCTCTATCCCTTCCAGTGTAGTACCCACAAAGGTTGCAAGGTACATCACTGTTCCCCAAAGGGTAAATAAAGAAATGTGTATTTGCCAATAATTGTTTCTTATTTACAGGTTTTAAAAAGACCCAAGGTATTTTAACAGCATAACCCAGCTCAAGCCCTTCTGTTTTCTAGTGCAAACAGTTAAATCTCACACCTATTATTGGTACAAGGGTTTCTGCCCTCAGCAAGTAATCAGTTACGCTGGACGGTGAAGTTGTGTATGTATGTCCACATATATTCATTCTTTTGATTGTCTTTTCAGCTTTCTTATCCTGTTAAAACAAATGCAAAACAACTTTGTCATTGCCTTACAGCAATGAATGCATTTTTTCAACCAGTAAATTCACAGTACTCTAACATTTCTGGACTCTAAGTTAAGTTTACAGTCTATATGTGTTGTTTAAAATGTATTTTATGCATTATGCTCAATACTGAAATTGTTCTATTACAAACATGCTTATGTTTCATGTTTATGTTATAATGTTTTGATATACATCTTGCTACACTGTATCATGTGTGTATTCAGAAAAGTGCTCCACATGTATAACGTTTTTAATGCTCATAACCAAACCTAAATACTGGGACCAGCATTGCTGACCCACCCCTACAATATGTTCCAAAGCAAAACCAAAAGTAAAATTAATGCTCTGTTTATCTTATTGCTCACAGGTACCCCTGAAGAATGAGTGTACTCTATGCAGGTTTTGTCATTTTAAATTTTAACAATTATAATATGCAGAATTTAGATTGTACTCCAAACCTATGCTTCAAGCCTTACCCCACTCAGTACTTTGAGTATTTCACTATACAGGGTAAAGAAGGTAGACCTTTTCACTTGTCACAGGTGCAATAGGCACTGTTATTAAATTGGCATAGGCCAACAACATATATATCTGTCCCACTAATTGCATTGTGTAAAAGGCATATTGTTATGAACAATATGTTTGAAGCGTGTAACTGCATTAAGCAGGTTAGCAAGAGGAAAAGGAAGAGGAGACCATTATGGTTTTCCAAAGAGGTAGCAAAGAAAGTGAAAGCCAAAAAGATAGCATTCAGGCAATACAAAAAGACACAGGCAGAAGGGGATAGGGAGAAGTACCAGGAGAAACAAAGGGAGGGATAGTGAGACTGAAGGGGGAGGATGGGAGTCGCGTGGAGGATGACAACAGTAAAGCTGACATATTGAACAGGTATTTCTGCTCAGTCTTTACTGAGGAAGAGGGGGGTAATGGGTCTGAAGGGAGTACAAGGGGTGAGAATGGTGCAGAAATGGATTGCATCACAAGTCCTATGAAGACAAGCTGAAGGAACTGAACATGTACTCCCTGGAGGAGAGGAGGGAGAGAGGGGATATGATAAGAGACATACAAGTATCTTACAGGGAGAAACAGAGTGCAGGAAAACACTATTTTTAAGTGAAAAAGATGTTCCAGGACTAGAGGGCATGGGATGAAGTTGGAGGGAGGACGATTCAGAGGAAACATGAGAAAGAATTTCTTCACAGAATGGGTGGTGGACAAGTGGAACACCCTGCCAGAGGAAGTGGTGGGGCTGAAACAATCACGGATTTAAGAATGCATGGGATAGACATAAAGGAATTCTAGAGGTCAGGGTAAGGGAAACAGACTTCTAGGAAAGCAAACTGAACTTACAAGCTCAAATGGGCAGACTGGTGGGCCATAGGCCTTATCTGCCGACACTGTCTATGTATCTATGTATTGTAACATTACAAGATTTTATAACTCAGGTCTCAGTCAGGCCTGCTTGCAACAGACAGGAAATAATGTTCATCACTGTCATAACTGCTTCTGTGATTTAAAGCAGGAGGTAACCATAACATTGTCATGATTTACAGATGGTCAAATGGTATAATTGAACCTCGCCTGCACCCCAGGTGTGCAGTTAATGTCCCATTTTATTTTTATTTTTCTAATTGCCAGAATTTAGGCTCTGTCACACCACTCTTTACAAAACAAAAAGTAAATGGTTTAAAAGATTGTTATTTATGTGTTTTTAACTCAGTGTCTAACACACTTTGCAAGTTTGCAGGTTTCCAATGTGTGGCACACATAAGATCTCCACGTTCAACAGCAGTAATACTTTTATCTAAGTTGCCAAGACCTTCATCTTTTTCCTTAAAAAAGAAAAACAACTGCCACAGTTTTGATGTTATCACCATCTTTGTGCCTGACTGGTTCCTTATAAGGACTATTGCATGAATCCAGTTATTATTACCTCTGCAAGTGTAATGTTTTCAGCAAAATTACACCTATTTGTAGAACTTTAAATCAACTGAAGAAGGTCCAGTCAGTCCAGACTCTGCAATCAAGCTTATTGTTTCGCTTACTATGAAGTTAAGTCTGGGAAGGGCACTCCCTAACTCCAGCGAGAAGATTCTGCTTCAATTGACCTTCAAGCAATACATCCATTTTCTTCACTGCCGCTTGTTCCAAACATGGCTGGTACTTTCTACAACCCTATTGCTCTGTTATGGACTGTGTTCTTAATGGTTTATTGTCAATTGTTACCTTTTTATGGACTGTTAATCTTTATGCCGGGGTGCAATCAACTATGACAAAACAAATGCCATGCCAGTGTGTGTGTGGCTACTCCATTAAAAGGACTCAATGCACCCCTGGCCAGTGTGTCTACTAATCAGCCATCCAGCAGCCAGCCAGCAAAATGAACACTGACTTTTCTACTATGCTGGTGTTTTGTTTTAAATTACTGTCTGCATTGCCCCATATACCTTGTGGGTTACCACCATTCTGCAAATGACATTTCATCTGTACTGTAACTACATCAACCTGTGGATACTTATATGAACTTATGAACTGTTCATTTCATGGACTGTTATGTTTTATAAGGACTTATCTGTCAAGAGACATTATCAATAGATTCTTCAATCAAGCTCCAAGGGTGTGCCACACCTCAACACAAGGTAGCATCTACCTTATTCACTCTCAAAGTGAATTCCATGAACTCTTTTCATCAACAAAATTGTTATGTTATATTATGTTATATTGGTGTCACATGTTAGCATTTTTCACATATTTCAATTGTGGTGTTGACATCCCTCAATTTTGTATTATGTTTTACAAACTCACGATTTGTGTTCCGTCTGTAACCACCCTGTACCAACTCCAGAACAGAATGCTTTTTATAAATGCCTTGACTATCTGTATGCTGGCAACCAGTTTTAAATCATATACCTATTCACCTAGTCTAACAGTCTAAAAGTAGAAATGTTTAGTTTTTGTTTTTTTTAACCTTCAGTTATTAACTAATATCTTTACATTTATGTTCAATTTTTGTGAATGTTCGAGTCCCTCAGGGGCCTCCTATCTTCAGGGTGGAAATTATTAACAGTGGTCAGTGGCCAAGGTTTTAGTAATCAGTGACCAAACTTTTATCAACAATGTGTAGTTGGCTAACCATAAAACTGAGGAAATAAAAGGTGTAAAATGGCTAGTGTAAATTGCTAAAGGCTAGTAAAAGGTAAAATGGTTAGTAAATGACTAAATGATGCCAACATGTAAATTAGTATATCTAGTAGCAAAAGGCTGCAAGTGGAAAATACCATGTCACTTAAAATGTGTGTGTAAGACTTTAAAAGGGTTAATTGTAAAATTCTATACAATGAAAAAAATAGCTGAAAGCATAAAATGAGGCTGTGGTTAGATATGCACACAGCTGTGTTTAGCCTGACTGTTAAAAAGTTTCTCATCATATAATTCTCTGTGTTAAAAAAAAAAAATATGTAACAAAAAATTGATAAAAAATAATGAGATACCTCATTTAGTTGCTGGTACAAGGTTACTTTGACATTTGTAGCAAGCTAGTCACTTCTCTCATATGCTTTCTGGCTCCCAAAACAAAAGTTATTTGAGATAAATATACTATTCTGTCACCATTTGTTTTCCCCTCCAAGAGTGAGAATAACTCCCCTGTCTTGGCAAAATGTCAGGTACATCTCGTAACCAACCAATTTTATTACGGGATGTCTCAGAAATTGTAGCTACAAACATGTATAAAAAAACTTTAATTATGAAAATGTATTAATGTACAGGTGTCCAGGCTATGCTGTCATAATTTCTTGGGAAATTCCAGCCTTGCATTTTTTTCTAAGCTTGCTACACATAAATATGGGACCCATGGTCATGACTTACAAGCGTAGTTGGTGACTGGGGTGCTACTCTTTTCCATTGGGTGACAGTACTTGTAAGTGGTCATATTGGCACTCTGGCTACTGACTGGCCTAATCAAACTTCTCCTACAATGCCTGTGTAACACAATCTGTCACCGGACGCCTACCCACCTGCCCCCCTACAACCCGAATAAAGGACCTCATTAAACTGAGGGGTGTTTCATTACAAAACGAGCCAGATTATGACCAAAATATAAAGTGAGAAAAGTAAAAGGATCGGTTAGTTGATACATAGTATCAAAAGGGGGGAGTGTGTGAGGGAATTTTTATATATGCCTTGAAGCTATGCTTGCTTTGAAAGTCATGCTGTAACAAAGTCATAATGAATGTAGTAGAAATTTCTGAGTTCATGTTTTCTTTTTTACAGGGTTATAGAATGATACTGAGGTTACTTGAGGTATAGTTGTAAAAACAGAAAGCTAGATAAAACTGAGCAGAACTGGTTGTACCAGCCTGTATAACAGGCTCGAACAAAAGATAACAGCACGAAGAGACATTGCTATGGTGTGAGTGAAACTCATTGTCTCTCTCAGGTCAGCTTGACCCAGGCATATGTATCAAGCAGTATTGGGAAAGAAATGGAATAAGTAGTGGAAAAGTACCTCATACATAAACTTGTTTTTTTTTTCTGTTACATTGCTGAAAACTTGTTATGCTGTCTTATGATTGGCTTATACTGAAATGCTATTTTTCAAGATAAGAAGTGCAAAATCTAGCTTATAAAAAGCTGCTGTAAATTGTAATCGGAGAACTTCTCCATTGTAGAAGTCCCACATGCATGTGTAAGGTTTGATCAAATAAAGCGACGTTAAGACAAAACCCAGTGGTGTGGTTTTTGCCCCGTGACGACGGGAGTGGTTGCTCAGGTAATACTTACAGTGAGAGAATTTGCGATCACAGTTCTCACATAACTGTACTATCTTGCTTCGGGAGGGCTCTTGCTGTAGGTAATAACCTTGAGGACTAAGTCCCAAGCAGTGTGAATTAGAAGGAACTGAAACGCGGGAGGCAGGAAAGGTCTGCAGAAAGGCAGAGAGTTTAGGACAAAAGGCCTTTGAGGACAGCTAGGCCAAAGCCAGCCCTGCGCCTAGAGGCAATGTCCAGACTGTAATGCTTGCTGACAGTGTGGACATAGCTCCAAGGAGCCGCCGCACAAATGTCAGCGGCTGACACTCCTGAAGCAAGCAGTAAATGCAGCCATGCCTCAGGTAGAATGCCCTTTAATCTCTTCCGGGAGGGTTTCACCATACTTCTGGTAACAGAAAACAATACAGTTTGACAACCATTTGGATAGACACTGTTTGGCAACTGCCGCAACCTCTCTCTCTCCCTTTGGTGCAAAAGAAACAAAAAGTTGGTCCATTTTCCGGACAGACTTGGTTCGGTTAGTAGTATAATGCAAGATTCTGTGAACATCCAAGGTATGCAGAATAGCCTCCCCCTGATAGGAATACTCAGGGTAATATACTGGAAGTTGAATAAACTGGTTCAATGTAAACTCAGGAACTACCTTCGGTAAAAACTGAGGATTGATACACAGAGCCACCCGGTCTCTGAAAAATTAAATACGGCTCCTTGCACATCAAGGCCTGAAGCTTGGAAATCCTTCGAGCAGAAGTAACTGCAACCAAAAACAGCATATCACAACTAGCAGCCGGTTCAAGGGAGGTAAGATAAGTTTTTCCAAAATAAACTTAACCCTTGCAGGGCCAGACACAGATATATCACTCCAAAGTTCCTAATTCTGTTGGCAGCTTAACGGTTAAGATCCCAAGGTGGCACCGGACTGCGCACCAGGGTTTTCAGGTAAAGGATCCCTTTCAGGAAGGTTTTGGAAACCTCTAGCTGAGCCACAGCTTTGCCCTCCACTAAGGTGTTGTAGGCAGAAATAGCAGACAGGTGAACCTTCAGCAAAGAGCAACTCAGGCCCAGATCAGAGAAGTGCAGCAGATACCCCATGGCCTGAGGAATGGGGAACAAAAAAAGGGTCCCAACCCTTCGATGTGGCCCAAATGGAGACACGCTTCCATTTCATGGCAAAAGTAGTCCTCGTAGAAGGCTTTCTTGCCTCTACAAGGACCTGAGCCACTCTGGAGAAACCCCATAGCATGAAGCAGCTATGTCATGAGGTGCCACACTTGAAGGTGAAGGGACTTTAGCCCTGGATGGACCAACATGCCCCTCTCCTGAGTCAAGAGATTGTGGTAGAGAGGAAGGGGAATTGGAGGGTCCACTGGTAGCTGCTAAAGAAGCATAAACCATACCTGGTAGGGCCAATTGGGGCAATCAGGATCATGTGGGCCCCTTCCGCCTGGAGCTTGAGCAGCACCATCTGCAGAACTGGAAAGGGAGGGAAGGCGTACAAAAACCTCCCTGTCCAGCAAAGAGATAGTGCATCATGCCAGAAAACACCATGCCCAGCAGCGAACAAAACCTGGGTAGTTTTGCGTTGTATGGGGAGGCAAACAGATCCAGGTCCGGACAGCCCCATAGGTCGAAAATGTGTTCGACCACCGCTTGCTTGAGCTCCCATTCGTGGACTCTGCCTCTGGTGGGACTGAGACTGTACACCAGGACGTTTTGCACGCCCAAAACGTGAACCGCTAAGAAGTGTATTCGATGCAGAACTGCCCAATTCCACACCTGCACTGCCTCCCTGCAGTGGGAGATACAAGAAAGTGCCCCCTTGCTTGTTGAGGTACCAGACTACGCACATATTGTCCAACTGGACTAACAGTGGACTGGGGCAAAGCAAGTGCTGGAAGGCTTGGAAGGCATACAGCACTGCCCTCATCTCCATGTTTATGTGTAACAAGAGCTCAGACTGGGACCACAGTCCTCGAGTCCTGTGGGTCTCCAAATTAACCCCCACCCCATACCGGAGGTACCTGTAGTCAGTGACTGGATGGAGGGAGAGGATTGAAAAGGGACCCCTTTGGTAAGATTGAGATTATGTCACAACAGGAGATCCCGCTGCATCAAATTGGAGACCATCACCTTGTGGTCTAGGTCATCCGACCTCTGGTCCCACTGTACCCTGAGCATCCACTGCGAGATATGCATGTGGAGTCTGGCCAGAGGAACAGTGGGGATGACTGCTGCCATAAGGCAAAGGAGCTGGAGAACCGACCTGGCCGAAACCCACCTGCTAAATGCTATTAGGCAAGCCTGCCTCTGTAAGGTTTCCACCCTGTCCTGAGGGAGGAAAACCATGCCCTGGGCCGTATCCAGCACTGCTCCAATGAACTGATGACACTAGAAAAGGGCAAGGTAGGACTTGGAGTAGTTGACCGTAATCCCCACTTGCGCAAAGAGGGGCAGGGTGGCAGAAAGGGAGAGTCCTAATTGTTTCCTATATGGAGCTGACAGAAGCCAGGCGTCTAGGCAGGGGAACACAACGTCCCTGGCATCTTAGGGTCGCTGCCACCACTGCCTGGCATTTGGTGAAAACCCAAGGTGCGGGCCCTGAACTGGTAATGCTCCCCCTGGAAGGACAACCTGAGGTAGCGGCGGTGGGACGGAAACTTCGGGATATGTAGGTAGGCATCCTGCATGTCCAGGGCACAGAGCTACTGTCCCTTGTGCAGGAGGGGACGCAGACCTGGGAGAGTCTGCATTCAAAACCGTTTCTACTGAATGTACTAGTTTGGAGTGCTGAGGTCCAGAACTGGAGGCAGCTCTGTCTTCTTTCAAATCAGGAAGAAATGAGAGCAATAACCCTTCCCTACCTGGTTTGTGGGAAACAGGCTCTATGGTTCATTTTCACAGAAGAGCCTCAATTTCCTCCCTTATGAGGGAGCTATGCACCTTTGGGTAGTGGGACACCCCCTGGGGCCTGCTTGGAGGCGTCTCCAGAAGTTGTAGTGTGTAGTCTTGATTCACCAGCTCAAGGACCCACGCATCTGTGGTGATTGCCTCCCACCCTGGCAAGTAACAGAAGAACCTTCCATCCACTGGCTCCTCCGAGGAAGAGGAGGAGGGCAGACCGTGACTCAATAGACGGAGGAAGGGTTGGGGAGAGCCGCACCGGAGGCCCTCTGGGCTTTGGTGGGAGGGGCAGCTGCTGTTGAAGGTGCCAGATGTTTTGCTTGACATCTGGCTCTCTGCTGCTGTTTCATTTGCCACTTAGCCTGGTGATGAAATGACTGCTTGGCCTTAAATCTAGGGTGGTGCACAGTGTGGACTGACCGTAGGGCCTTGCCCTTGTCCTGAAGGCTGGTGATAATGTCTTGGGTGTCGCCTCTGAAGATGACAGCCCCTAAAGAGTGCATCTTGGATGGCTGCCTGAATGTCAGGCACCAAAAACAAGACACCCTTAGCCAGGAACACCTCCCGAAGCAAACTGCCGTAGCAGGAGTCCACAGCATCATAGGTGGCCCTCAGTAAATGGTGACAGGCGAACTTGGCAAACCTGATAGTGTCAGCCAAGACAGTTTTGGAGTCTGAGTCCAGCATAGCCTCAATGACAGTTTCCAGCTGACGGAAGAGAGACTTCTGATAGACCAACATGTGCACCACATAGTTTAAGGCATGCATGGCCAAAGTGGAGGAAGAACAGAATTTCCTCTCAAATTGATCCAGCTGCCTCAACTCCTCATCAGGAGGGGAGGTGCTCATGTGTCTTGGCTTACTGGATCTGTCATGAGCCGCCGAAATAACTACAAAGTCCACCTTGGGGTGAACACTCGGGAGATCTTTACCCTGTGTTCCATACATCCTATCAGCTTTTTTGGCTACTGCCGGTATGGAAGAAAGCATCATCCAAATGGTAGAGGCCAGATCTTCATGTGGCTCTAACCAAGGAGGTGTAAGGACAGTTGCTGCCTCCTGGATGTCCAGGTGCTT
The DNA here is from genome assembly GCA_016271365.2 of Neoceratodus forsteri. NCBI lineage: Eukaryota > Metazoa > Chordata > Ceratodontiformes > Ceratodontidae > Neoceratodus > Neoceratodus forsteri. The sequence goes on along the minus strand of CM028129.1, from coordinate 1,007,813,848 downwards.
AGCCAGTCTTTGACGTTTAGGATTCTGTGCATCAGACTTCCACTCATAGACCTCCACAATCTTTTTGAGAAAGAAGGGTCCTCAGGTGGGGATTTGAGGAACTCTTTAGGCTTAGGCTCCTCTGAGGGAGGAGTTTCAAACCCCAAAACTGCAAGGGGTGGGGGGTCTGAATCTGAGCCGGGATCCGAGGACTCTTAAGAGCGGAATTCGGGACAAGAGGCTTCTCTAAGGCTAAGATAGGCTTTGTCCATCAGCCTAGCTGAATGTTCTTTTATCAGGCCTGACACAGACAGTGGACCTGGGCATCTGGTCTGATGGAACCAGTATAACATCCCTTGGGGGTGCCGGCTATCCAGCTCAGAGATGAGCCGAGCCCTGGTATCTGACCACAAGGACTGGAGGATAGCCCGCAAATCCACCTGAGGCAGAGGAGGAGGTGGAGGAGACTGGTAGACCAGTGGATATCCTGAAGGGAACCCAGGCGTCAGGCAGCCCAGCATATGGTGCGTATGCGCTGAGTAAGCCGGTAAAGAGTAAGCGGGCGTATACCCCAGCATCTGACAGCCTGACAACGGGTAGCCCGGAGGAACGCAAGGTGTATAATGTGGTGTCGGGTGACCTGACAGAGGGTAACCTGATGAGCCCTCCGACGGTGGTGCCTTTGGACCCAAAGGATGACCCTGAGAAGGCCTGAAACCTGGCCTAAAGGGACCTGGGAAACCAGGTTGGATGCCGGACTGGCAGGAGGCAAGAAAAAATTACTCACCTCAGTAATGTTGTTTCTTCTAATGGAGTCTTGCTGTATTCTGACATATGCAGTGATCATCAACCTTTGAACTGCCCCGGAGAACAAAGAGTTAACTTTCCATGCAGGGCATGGAACGCTGAGCTCGAGCTCGGTTGAAGCCTCTGTCTGCTGTTGTTTAAACTTCCAACCATCAGATCTTTACAGCTATACTCACTAGGTGTTCTGTGTGGAAACGCAACCACACTAGCCAACTGGCAACTAAATTTGTTAAAAAGGTTTTTTGGTTTCAAAGCAAAGATTCAAGTCAGGAAACCCAAAAAACAAAACACAACACACACCCAAAATAAAGGAGGGTGAGAAAGGGGCACCTCTGGGTGCCAACACTGCTCCTGCCCACCCACAGCCCAAAACCCAGGTTCTGAGAGGGAGGCGGGGGGGGGAGGTCAGAATACAGCAAGACTCCATTAGAAGAAACATTACTAAGGTGAGTAATTTTTTCTTCAAACAACATGAAGTCTTGCTGTATTCTGATATATGCAGACTACCATGCAGTACCTCCAAGGAGGAGGGACAGAACCTACTTTGGGAAAAGGCTCTGAAGTACTGCTGTGCCAAACCGAGCATCACTCCTAGCCTGGATATCCAGAGGGTAATGCTTGATGAATGTATGGACTGTTTTTCAGGTGGCTGCTTGACAGATTTCTAAGAGAGGAATCTCCCTGGCAGCAGCCAGGGAAGCAGCTGTACCTCTAGTAGAGTGAGCCCTCAGGCCTGAGGGTGGGGTTCTACCCAATTTCTCATAGCAGAATTGTATACAAGAGACAATCCACCTGGCAATAGATCTTTTAGTGGCAGGTTTGCCCTTACCGACCTCTCCATAAGTGAGGAACAACTGGAGGGACTCAAACCTGTGACCCATGGTGCACTCTATGTAGTAGCTAAGGGCTCTTTTTACGTCCAGGCTGTGCAACATCCTCTCCCCAGAGGAGGAATGGTCAGTGAAGAAAACAGGGAGAGACATAGACTGATTAAGGTGGAAATCTGAAACCACCTTAGGCAAAAACTTCCTGTTAGTTCTTAGGACCACTTTATCTCTATGGAAAGAGATGAAATCAGGCTCCACTGACAGGGCTTGCAATTCACTGATTCGCCTGGCAGAGGTAATGGCTACCAAAAACACAGTTTTCCAAGTCAAGTACTTAAGCTCTGCAGAGCACAAAGGCTCAAAGGGGGGGTTGCATAAGCTGGGCAATGCAAACATTAAGGTCCCAAGCAGGAGCAGGGTCCCTGAAGGGAGGACTGGTGTGCAGCAATTCCTTGAAGAATTTACAAAATACAGGATGGGCTGATAGAGGAGAGGGCTTGCCTACTGACAAAAAGGCAGAAACAGCTGCCAGATGTACTTTAAGTGTAGCTGGTCTAAGTCCCAAGCCACTGAGATGAACCATATAGTCCAGGACTGTAGGCAACCCAGCAGATTCTGGAGAAATATGCTTATCAGAGCACCAAATAGAGAACCTTTTCCATTTGGAGTTGTAAGTCTTTCTGGTGGAAGGCTTCCGAGAAGCCCTAAGAATATCCAGAACACCTTGAGAGAGGTGCAGATCAGCAGACTCTAACTCTTCAAGAGCCAGGCCTTGAGATTGAGAGATTTGAGATTCAGATACCAAATCCTTCCCTGAGAGGATGTCAACAGGTTGTAATTCCTGGGAAGAGACAGGGGAAGGTGGACTGCTAAGGACAGCAACAGTGGATACCAGGGCTGTCTGGCCCAGTCTGGAGCAATCAGAATCACTTTGCACGGTTGAGACCTGATCTTGACTAACACCTTGAACAGGAGAGGGAAGGGGGGAAAAGCATACAGGAACTTCCCTTCCCAATTCGGAACCAGAGCATCCAAAGGAACTGAGCCCAAGACTGGGGGTCTGCAACAAAAGAGAGGAAGTTGGTGATTGTCTGGGGCTGCAAAAAGATCTATCTGTGGAGTGCCCCATCTGGAGAAAATCACTTTCAAAATTAGGGGATCTAGGGACCATTCGTGGTGGCCCTGAGATATCCTGCTGAGAGCATCTGCTAGGACATTGTCCTTCCCTGGGAGGTGAACTGCTATCAGAGAGGTTTGCAGGGAATAGGCCAGAGACCACAACTTCATTGCTTCTGTGCACAAGGCCATAGACCGAGTGCCCCCTTGCTTGTTGATGTACCACATTGTGGTGGTATTGTCTGTTCTGATCTGGACCACCTTGTTCTGTACAGATTTGGAAAAGCTTGCAGTGCCAGAAACACTGCTCTGAGTTCCAAGAGACTGATGTGAAGCAGAGATTCTTGAAGTGACTACAGCCCTTGGGTGGTAAGATCCCCCAAGTGAGCTCCCCAGCCCAAGAGGAGGCGTCTGTGGTGAGGATTAGTGAATGAGACTGAGTGACAAAAGGAACTCCCTGTCTTAAATTGTCCTGGTCCTGCCACCACTGCAAAGCCTGGATCAGGGTTTGAGTCACTGGGACTAGTTTGGTAAGAGAATCCTTTCTTTGGGACCAGAAGGCTCTTAAGTGGAACTGAATGTCCCTCATCTGGAATCTTGCCCCCTGGACCACTGCTGTAAAGGCTGCCATGTGGTCCAGGAGCTGCAAGAAGTGCCTTGCTGGTAGAGACACCTGAAGGGTGAAAGAAGAGGCCTGTTCTATTAGTGTCCTTGCCCTGTCCAGGGCAAGGAAGGCTTTGGCTCTTATTGTATCCAGCTCTGCCCCTATAAAGGTGAGGAGCTGTACTGGCTCGAGAACTGACTTTGGAAGGTTTAGGAGGAATCCTAAGGAAGTGAGCAGTTGCTGAGTTATCTGAAGATGTGACTTGACTTGGTCTGGAGACTGACCCACTATGAGCCAGTCGTCCAAGTATGGAAAGATGGAGATCTTTTTTTCTCCTTAGGAAAACAACCACTACTGCCAGGCACTTTGTGAACACCCTTGGGGCTGATGTTAGGCCAAAGGGCACTGCTCTGAATTGATAGAGGCCTGAGGGCAACTCAAACCAGAGGTACTTTCTGTGGGAGCACCTGATGGGAATGTGAAAATAGGCATCTTTGAGGTCCAGGGAGGCTAGCCAGTCCCCTGGCCTTAGAGAGGGCAGAATTATTCCCAGAGTCACCATTTTGAATTTTGGCTTTAAAAGGTGCTTGTTTAGATATCTCAGATCCAGGATGGGCCGCCATTCTCCTGTCTTTTTGGGGGTTAGGAAGTATCTGGAGTACAATCCTTTGCCCCTTTGTAGGGTAGGAACCCTTTCTATGGCTCTGAGAGCCAAAGGAAGAAACCTCTGCCTCTAGGGCAAGGGTCTCTGATGGATTTGCAGGTGGAAAAGATCTGGTTCTCATCTTGGGAAATTTTCTGAAGCTGAGAACCAATCCCTGGCTTACTACTTCTCGGACCCACTTGTCTGATGTTAAAGACTTCCAGTCCTGGACAAAGTAAGCCAGCCTGCCCCCTACAGGTATTGGAGAATTGGCCCGGGCAGACCCATCAGGGTGTCTGCTTGGCAGGGGTTTTAGGCTGAGGGGTGGAAGCAGACCTGCTCATACCCCATCTGCCTCTCCCTCTAAAGAACCCCCTCTGAGCAAAAGCAGAAGAGGAGGCCTGGGCTTGGTAAAAAGGCCTTTGAAAGGGCCTGCCCTGCCCCTGGAATGCTGCCTCTGAGGAGTGGCTTGCCTTTCTTTGGCCTGAGCACTCCTGTAGGTGGTCCTGTACTCGTCCATCTTCTTCATGTAGTTCTCTGTCTGCTCCCCAAACACAGAATTACCAATGACAGGAAAATTCATGTCCTTAGCCTGGGTATCCTGTGATAGCGTAGTACATCTGAGCCAAGCCATCCTCCGAAGGGCCACAGATGTAGCCATGACTCTAGATGAAACATCACTGGAGTCCACTGCAGCATGAAACTGCACCTTGGATGCCTCAATCCCATCCGCAGCCACCCACTCCAGCTCCTTGGCAAGCTGGTCAGGGGTTTGTTTAGCTAGAGCCAGCACAGTGTCCCACCTGGACTTCTGGTATCTAGCTGTGTAGGCCATATAGTTAGCCTGCCTGAGTCCCAAAGATGCTGCCATGTACTGTTTCTTTGCCATGGCATCAGTCCTCCTGGAGTCCTTATCTGTGGGGTGTGAAGCCAAGGAAATATTTGCCTTATCACAGGCAGCAGCCTGCACTACCCCAACATGGCTGCATTGCTGGGAAAGGAACTCCGTGTCCGAGCGTGAAAGGGTATACCTCTTGTCCATTCTTCTGTCCACAGGAGGTATGGAATTAGGAGTTTTTAGAATGTTAAACGTCTGTTTCCCAAAAGATTTATGGAGGGGAATAGACAATCTCCTGGACTCTGGGATGTCTATCATCTCAACAAAATTAGGCTCCTCCTGATCCTCTACTACTTCTTCCATAGGAAGCTGGAGGGTTTCAGCCACTTTCTTGTAAAACAAAGTGGGAAGGGGACTCAGAAAGCCTAGGAGGAGAAACACCCGGAGGTCTGTCTGGGGAGATGTCCAGGTCAATAGGCACATCCAGACTTTCATAATCACCATCATCATCATTATCTTCATACTCTCCCTCCTCCTCCGGTTCATAAAATTCTTCCAAGGCATAATCCGGAACCGGGGGAACCGACCGAACTGAGCCCCAGACAGATGGTGCCGGTTCGGCCGGAACTGAAGTTAGCGATTGAACTATCCTTATCGCTTTGGCTATTTCATCAGCGGTCGGAGAAAGAACTTGTGGATCCGAACCGGATGATTTTCCTTTCTTTCTTTTAACCGGAACCGATTCTTCAGAATCGGTTCTCCTTTGTCCGACAAGTTTCGCCCCTGGTCAGAGGGCACTCCTTCTGGTTCGGTCGGAACCGAACCTGGCTGGCCATCCGGGTCAGCGGACTTCTCGCTCTCCCTTTCCCTCAGTCTACCTACTCTCTTATCCAGGATAGCTTTGGGAAAACTTTTACAAATTTGGCAGTCTGAATTGAGGAGGTCAAACCCCAGACAAACACAGGTGGTGTGGGGATCAGCCTTAGCAAAGGCTTCCCCACACACACCAGTGTTGAAACCCAGTGGGCCCGGTTTTTTTCTTGGGTTTCTCAGACATGGCCAATCCTAACCACAACTTACCCTTTTTTTGGCAATCCGCCAGGCAAGACACCCCTATCGGTTCCTGACCGTGTTACAGGTCTTGGAAAAAAACGTAATGAAATCCGTTTTTTTTTTTTTTTAGAACCGATACGGACCGGTTACCACACTCTAATAAAGACGGAAGTTTTTTTTTTACACAAACCTGATCGGTTCAAAATGCACCTATCCAATGTTTACAAGTTCCACACAGAAACTAATACAAAAACCTATCTAGTACTCACGGTACCACAGACAGAGACTTAAACCGACAGGTTCAGTAGCAGAAATTCGGTCGAAACCGAGCGTAAAAATGACACTTTGACTTTTTTTGAACTGAGCGAAGGGGAACTCTCCGGAGCAACTCTTCAGTGAGGCGGAGTAAAGAATCTGACGGTTGGAGTTTAAACAACAGCAGACAGAGGCTTCAACCGAGCTCTAGCTCAGCGTTTCATGCCCTGCATAGAAAGTTAACTCTTTGTTCTCCGGGGCAGTACAAAGGTTGGTGATCACTGCATATGTCAGAATACAGCAAGACTTCATGTTTGAATACCGGTGTCTGTGCCAGCGTCCCAGACAGAAGAACCAGTGAGGAGGGGACCAGAAGGTTACCTGGGAGGAAAGACATCAGGTCCAGAGGTGAACTAGGAAAGGTGTCACCTGTCAGATGATCCCCATTCTCCGTACCTCGCTGATCTGGGGAGGGTGGAGGAGGCTCTTCCAAGGGAAAGGAGGGGTGACAGCAGGGAGACCCAACCAGTGAAGGCTGTGAGAAATCTGGCAACTGGACATCGTCTGGGCCCATGCTGGACCCTGACATGAGCTGATTGGTCGGGCGGATGTCAGAAGGTCCGACAACAGACCTGTCGATTCTGACAGGACAGGCGTCAGAGACCCAGGTGCCCTACTTAACCTCCAGAGCCGGGCGCTTGTCAGAGGACCTGACGAGTGACTTATTGGCCCAGCCAGACTGTATAGACCCTGCGGCAGAAATGGGCTTAAGAGCGACAGAAGCCTCAGACTCTGCCAAGGCACCCGTAGCCATTATAACTAGTGGTGGGAGAACCAAGGGCTGCTACTGAGAGGGTGGGGCAGACTTGGATGCAGCAGCAAACAGACTTCCCGAAGGAAGAGGGCTGCTGGTCACCTAAGGGCAGCCGCGGGTGAGAGGGGGACCTATTCTGGTCCCGATGCTTCTCTTTATCCTTTTTCTTGTGTTTATGAGAATCCGTAGGAGAGGAGGAAACACTTCTAAGCTTCTGGAGCTCTTTTTCCATCGTGGCCATTTTCTTTTTCAATAAATAGGCCTCGAGGTCCTGCTGGCGACACTTCCGTATGGCTTGGTTGAAGCTGGAACAGGCCTCACAATCCTTGACCTTGTGCTCCGGGCCTAATCAGAAGAGTGAGAATCTTTGTGCGGTAGCTGCACCTCACACGAACCACACTTATTTTTACATGACTTGGCAGAAGATGGCAAAGACATGCACAAATTAAGATTTTAACACTAAAGAAAGAAAAAACAGATACTCATCCGAAGAAAGTGTGGACGAACTACAGCGACGATCTCTGCGAGGTCTGACGTGCTCAGGTCGATGGCAGGAAAGAACTGGAAGGCAGGAGTGAGGACCATCCACTATATAGTGTCACACCAACCTCGGTCACGTGACGTCTGTGGGCGGTCCCCCGTCAGACACTGCTAGCAAACGTTTACGTGTGGTCCTGACGTCAGGGGGTGCAGTCCTCAAGATTATTATCTATTGCAAGAATCCTCTCGAAGTAAGATGAACAGTTACATAAGAACTTATCATAACAGTAGATCTTCGAGGGGATCTCAGTCATCAGGTTACATCCTAGGAACCTTCGCCATCAGAGAAGAGGAATCCACACAGATTTTCTGCAGTACAACCGGGGCTGCTCGCACCGTCGACAACCCTATACAGGTGTAGGCAACCCCGCTCCTTCCTCAATCCCCCCTTCCCTGGGAGACGAAGGGAGCAATGCTCACGGCCTGGGGAACCATGAAGAGACAGAGGGACCCAGCTCTCAATAAAAGACAGGATATAACAGCTAGCCAGGAGCCTCAAAAAGGGGGATGGTGGGTGGGAAAATATACCTGATGACTGAGATCCCCTCGAAGAGCTACTGTTATGGTAAGTTCTTGCATAACTGTTCTGTCTTCTTTGGGGGTATCTCAGCCATCAGGATACACCGTAGGAACAAGTACCAAGCAGTGACAAATGCAGATATACAGTGGATCTCCATAAACTTAAGACAGGAGTCCTTGTAACACAGCCCTGACAAAACCTGCACGGACTCTTGAGGCAATGTCCAGACTGTAATGTTTGGTGAAAGTGTGGACTGTACTCCAGGTGGCAGCAGCACAAAAATCAGCAGCTGAGACCCCTTTGAAACAAGCCACCGAGGTAGCCATGCCTCTGGTGGAATGAGCTTTGACAGCACCAGACAATTCTTTGCCATGCTTGTTGTAGCAGAACACAATGCAATTTGCCAACCATCTGGATAAACACGACTTAGAAACCGGAGTGCACTCTCTATCTGGGGTGAAAGAAACAGACAGCTGCTTAGACCTTCTGGACTCTTTAGTCTGAAGCAGATAATACTTCAAAGTTCTGCGCGCATCTGAAGTATTGAGCAGTGCTTCCCCTGGATAGGCACGCTTGGGAAAACAGGGAGGTGTATAGATTGATTTAGTGTAAACTCAAACCACCGTAGGCAAAATTTAGGATCTGTGCACAAAGATCCCCTGTCTTCGTGAAAAATCAAATAAGCCTCCTTGCACCAGAGGGCCTGAAGCTCTGAAATTCTTCGAGCAGAGGTAACGGCAACTAAAAAAGAGCACTTTCCAAGAGAGAAAGCGTAAATCGCAAGTCGTGATTGGCTCAGTACATGACAGGGTCAACTATTCCAAAACAAAATTTAAGTCCCAAGCCGGGACAGAGGAATGGATTGGAGATTTCAGATGCAGGATGCCTTGAAGAAAAGTACAGGAGACATCCAGCTGGGCAATTGTGTGGTCACTCATGGGCACGTGAAAGGCAGAAATGGCCAAAAGGTGGACCATGAGTGAGGAATACTGGAGGCCTGAGTCGGACAAAGAAATCAGATAGTCCAGGATATGATTCTCCGTGCAGGTGAAAGGGCCCAGGGAATGTTTGAGAGCCAAAATGGCAAACCGTTTCCACTTCATAGCACATGTGGTGTGAGTGGAGGGCTTTTGTGCCACCACCAGGACATTTGCCACCCTGTCAGACACCCCAAACCAGGCGATGGCTACGTTCTCAGGAGCCAGGCATGCAGATGAAGGGGACCCAAGGTTGGTGTGGACCAGGGTCCCCTGATACTGCGTCAGCAGGTTCCTGCAAATAGGAAGAGAGACCAGAAGTTCCTCTGCCAACTGTTGAAGCAGAGGGAACCATATCTGGTGAGGCTAGAATGGAGCCACCAGAATCATGCTGGCCCCTTCCATTTGCAGCTTGACGAGCACCCTCTGGATCAGCAGAAACAGAGGGAACTTATATAGAAACCTCACGCTCCAAGAAAGGGACAATGCGTCTCTCCAGAAAACACCAGGCCCTGGCTCTAGCCAGCAGAAATTGGGCGGCTTCCCACTAGGACCAGGAGCCCTGGGTTTGGAAGGGGCCCAGGCGTGCTCCCCATTCTAGACCCGAAGCATCTGTGGTTATAATCTGATGTGGGGAAGAAATGTGGAAGGGAATCCTTTGAAGATTCAAGGGGTTCATCCACCACTGTAGCACTCTGTGAACTGGAGAGGAGACCAGGACTTGCTGGTCTAACTCGTCTGTGCGCTGGTCTACAGTCCACTGAAGGGTGTGCATGTGAAGTCTGGCCAGAACAGTGGAAATGGCTGCAGCCATTAGACCCAGCAGCCTGACGTACAGTCTGGCAGGAATGTACCGACTCTGAGCTACGTCCTGAGCTTGGGCCATAAGGCATTCTGCCCTGCTTTGGGGTAGAATTCCTTCCCTTGCTCAGAGTCCAGGACTGACTCAATATACTGCAGTGTCTGGAATGGTGCTAGAACAGACTTGAGCAGGTTGACTGTGATGCCCAGAGAGTGGAAGAGCTGGTGAGTGTGCTCCAGAGTCAGCAAGATCTGTTCCCTGGATGGGGCCTTGAGAAGCCAATTATCCAGGTTAAGGGAAAACATACAGTCCCTCTCTTCCGAGAACTGCTGCGACCGCTGCCAAGCATTTGGTAAAGACACGTGGTGCAGAGGATAAGCCAAAGGGCAGTACTTTGAACTGGTAGTGTTCGCCCTGAAAGGCAAAAAGAAAATCTCCTGTGAGGAGGAAAAGACCAAGATGTTCAGATATGCGTCCTGCATGTCCAGAGAGCAGAGCCAGTCCCCGGTCTTGAGGAGGGGCATAAGACCTTACAAAGTTGCCATCTGGAACTTTTTGTACTGGACAAAGGGATTGAGGTCCTTTACATCTACAATGGGTCTCAGATCTCTGGTCTTTTTGGGGATCAAGAAGAACCTGGAGTAAAATCTCTGATTTCTCTGTCATTTTGGCACCAGTTCTATTGCCTGTTTGTGCAGAAGTGACTACTTCCTCATGGAGAACAGACAGATGAGCCGGGGGACAGCTGGAAGGTGGGGGAGGAGTATCTGGAGGCTGAAGTTCCAGGGTATGACCTATAGGATCCATGCATCTTAAGTTATGGCTCTCCCCACAGGTACCCACAGTCATTTTTGGCCTCTGAACCAATCCCCTGATCCAAAAATGGGGTGTGGTCTGGCAAACTGGCCCATCAGGGCATTGCCACTGCCTGTACGGGCTGTGGAATGGATTCAAGGCCAACGACTGAACACCTCACCAGTGTCCGCAGTCATTTTGACCAAAAAAGGGCTGGTCTGGCAAAGTGCCCCCCCCAAACGGGGCATTACCACTGCTTGTATGGGCTGTGGAATGGATTTCAAGGCCAATACTGCACACCCCACTGGTGCACAGTCATTTTTAGCCTTTGAGCCAATCACCTGAGCAAAAAAGGGACACAGTTTGCCAAAGTGGTCCCTCCAACAGGGCATTTCCAGTGCTTATATGGGCTTGGAATGGACTTCAAGGCCAACAACTGCACACCCCATCTGTGCATGTAGTCTTTTTTGGTCTTTGAGCCAATCCCTGACCAAAAAGGGGCATTGCCACTGCCTGTATGAGCTGTGGAATGGACTTCAAGGCAGACTGCACACCCCACCGGTGGCTGCAGTCATTTTTGTCCTTTGAGACAATCCCCCGACCTGAGCCTATACACAGACACCAATGTAACTTTTAGCAGTCACATTACGCACCTGATAAAAATGCACCAGATACTAGGCGCTCTGTACCAGATCAACCCATTCCTATTACCCTCCATGACACCTTCTGGCCCAAGCCTTCCTATTCCCACTCATTGACTATGGCTTAATTCTCTGCTCCGCGGCAGCTGAGTCTGAACTCCACAGGGTCATAACCCTTTACAACCAAATTGCCAGATTTGCTACACAGCTCCCCGCCTGGACCCATCTTTGTGTCCTCCTAAAAAAGGCCAATTTGCCCTTCCTGATCCCTCGAGTTAAGCTAGGACACTGGCATAACGGCACGAAAAATCATCATGAATAAAACCCCGCCTATATACAACTTTTACTTTCAACACAAAGCCCCGCTAACCCACACCAGATCTTTGGCCTCCGCCTACTTCAAAATCCCCATGTCTAGAACTTGCGCTGGCCAAAGGGCTTTACTGTTTCAACTGCCTAGTATCTATAACTCACTTCCTCAGCATGTTACTGATACAACACTGATCACCTCAGCCTTCAAATCTACCTTGAGTAACCGGTTATCTAACTCAGATTCATGTAACTGCCTGTAAAAGCTATGTATCCTCTCTGTAAATGCACTTTTGCTGTCAATTTGCATTTTTCTGTTTGAATGCACCCTATGACTACCTTTGTCTGGTCGCCCATGAAAACGAGCAGTTTTGCTCACTGTCTCACCATACGTTCATAAATAAAATAAACAGGGACGTGGTCTGGCAAAGTGGTCCCTCCATGGGGCAGTGCCACTTGTATGGGCTATGAAATGGACTTCATGGCCAACAACTGCACACCCCACCAGTGCCCACAGTCTTGTGGCCTTTGAGGCAAGACCCTGACCAAAAAGGGACATGGTCTAGTAAAATGCCCCCCAAAAAAAAAAAAAAAACAGGGCAGTGCCACTGCTTGTATGGGCTGTGGAATGGACTTCATGGCCAACAACTGCACACCCCACCGGTGCCCGCAGTCGTTTCTGGCCACTGAGCCCATCCCCCAACATTGGTACATACAAACTATCGGATGAAGTGTGACTTGAGTGACTGTCCACCTATTACTTCACTATACAGGTTTTTTTTGTTTAATATTGCCCTCTCTCCATGTGAAGGCATGTGAATGTCAATTTGAGACTCCTCAATGGGGCATTATCGGTACTTGTATGGGCTGTGCAACTGACTCAAAGACCAACGACTGAACTCCCACCAGCTAACACAATTATTTGTAGACTTTGAGCCCATCCCTTTCAAAACAAACTCTGGTCAGAGATGAAACTGCTAATGCACGGACATGAGGAGGAGAGATGGTACAACAAAGGTGCTGTAAAAACCCCAAGCAAGTTAAAATGATGCAATTTTTTTTTTAAATACACAGCAAAATCAGAGACACTTGTGTGTATAAAACAAAATGTTTACACCTTTTTTTTTTTTTTAAACTTGTTTATTAGGTGTTTTCCATACATATCACAGACAAAACACACAGACATGCACACATATATACCAGGGCATAACCCCGGCACCCCAGCCCAAAACTGGCTGCGGATACTATGTACATCAAGAACTATGTACATACACAGTTGCAATAGAGAGTCCTGTACCTCTAATATTCATCTGACCCTTATCCAACCTAGAAAATTGGATAGGCCATAATCTAGCCCCAGTTTATCAAATATAAATGAATGCCCATCCCAAAATATATTTAGCTTATCTTAGCTACTGTTGCTAAGGTCAGACAAGCAAAACGCAGCTGTGTCCCCTAGAAAAGAGAATGCCCCCCCCACCCCTTCTTAGTCAGCAGATCTTTATAGTCCAAGACTATATAGAGCCATAGGAACAATTGAGTTTAGTTACACATTCTCAAGAGATAAACATCACAAATAAACCAAAATTCAGACCTTTATTCATCTGCTAATCTCACCCCAACTGACAGGCCCCCGCTATGGGTATTTTCAAGCTGTATGGAATAAACTGCTTTCAAAGCCGACCACCTTTTATTATATAGCCCATCTTACCCTCGCCCAGCATCTGCCTCCGTATCATTCCCAGGGTTCTCATAAGATCCCACACCCACTGACCATAAGTATAAGTGAGGTTATCTTTCCAGTGCTTTAAAACAAAAGATTTGACGAGGGCTGTAAGTAAAGAAAGGTGGTATTTGGCTATAACCCCTGAAACCTGAGTCAGGTCCCCAAGCACACAGGTCGTAGGTAGTATAAGCTCTGAATAATCTAAGATGGGGTCCATGTTTTGTTTAATTTTGATCCATACGGGCTGCATTTTAGAGCAATCCCACATCACATGCAGGATATCCCCTTTCTTCTCACACCTAAAGCATAGGTCTGTGAGGTTTCTCGTACATAACTTAGCTGGAGTATACATATTAGAAGAGATAAATAATTGCATATTCTTGAGTTTAGGTATGGTTATATATTTACAGCACTTCCATACAATCTTCCAGTCAGGCCTTAGGGGAAACATGATCTTATCCCAGTATGGGATTTGAGTTGGGGAGCCTGAGCCCGTAAAATTCAAAAGCACCCTATATACCTGCGAGATGGGCTTATCTGCGAGATCTACCCCATTTAGTTTCTCCCAAGTAAACCCATTCTCCTGGTGATCTACCATCCCTTTTTTCACCCTATTCAGCAAACTAATAAGCTGCATCTTCTTGAAAAAAATGCAATCCCCTCACATTGAGGTGGAAGAAATACTCTATCCTCATGTATACAATCAGACAGTTTAAGGCCCCCCTAGCTGTCTGGCCCATTGTTTACTAATAATCTGACCTCCTAGTCGTAAATTCGGGTTGCCCAGTATCGGCTGATCCCGTGCTTTCTCTTGCCCCCTTTTCTGTGCCGGCGTTAAAAAGGACCACCAAGCATTTGCAGTTTTTCCTACTGGAGCCAGCTTCCTTTTTTAGGGAGCTTTCCTGGGTGGGGAAAAGTAATGCTTCTGGGGAAACTCCCAAATCTTTTAGACTCTGCCTCTCTATTGGAAGCCAAGTTGGCACATATTCCCCCTCCCCTCCCTGTCCATTCCACCGTCCCATTAACCTTAGCTGTCCAGCCACGTAATATGATTGGAGATCCAGCATCTTACAGTCCCCTATGTCTTGTGGAAGACGTAGGACAGAGTGCTTTTTCCCAGCAGGCTTATAATTCCATAGAAAGTCAGATAACTTTCTAATTTTGATAAACCAGGACTTAGGGAAAAGATATGGTGCTAAATGAATCTGGTACAACAGCCTAGGCAGTAGGATCATTTTAACCAATCCTAATCTGGCTGTAAAATTCAGTGGAAGTTTATTCCATCTGAGCATGTCTCCTCTAATTATGGTTAGGAGTGTTTCCAGATTGATCTCCGCTCCCTCCTCTATATTAGGAGTAATCCATATACCCAGATATTTAATTAATTTAGGGACCCAGTGACTCAAAGTCTGCCCTAAAAGTGTGCAGTGTAAGAGGGAGAATTTGTGTTTTGTTTAAATTCAGCTTATAGTTCGAAACTGCTGCATATTTCTGTATAATTCCCAGTGCCTGTCTAAAGCCCTCAGCTGGGCCCTGCAAGTGTAAAAGTACGTTGTCTGCAAAAACAGACAATTTGAGGTCTTCCCCCCCAAATGCTGATCCCCTGGATCCTATAATCTAAGTTGAGTGCCTTTAACAAGGGTTCTAAATAAATGTTAAATAGGGGAGAGAGGGCATCCTTGCCTAGTCCCATTTGCTAATTTAATTTCTTGTGATATGTATCCATTGCATAACACCCTGGCAGTAGGGGCTGCATGTAAATTTTTGATTCCCCTAAGAAGGCCTCACAGGAATCCCATCCTCTCCATGATGGCAAAAAGAGAGGCATGAGAAACCCTGTCAAAGGCCTTCTCAGCATATAAAGAGATCAATGCCATAGGTATCTGGGAATCCAACGTGTAGTTTAAGATATGATGAAGCTTTCTTAGTGCATCATGTGCCCCCCTACCCGGCATAAACCCTACCTGTTCCTGACTAATTAAACTGGGAGCAACTTTCAAAATTCTATTAGCCAGGATCCTTGTCAAAATCTTAATATCCTGATTCATCAATGCTATCGGTCTGTAGCTCTCTGGAAGCTCCATTGGCTTATCCAGTTTTGGGATGAGGGTAATATATGCTTGGTAAAGTGAGGGATGGGATACTCCTGATTGCATTATCCTAGTTAAAGTATCTTTCAGGAGAGGAAGTATAGTTGAAATATGTGATTTATAAAACTTGGCTGTAAGGCAATCAGGCCCAGGAGTTTTACCATTCGGCAGTGATTTAACCACTTCTAAGATTCCCACCCCCCCCAAACCTATTGGAGCCGCTAACCCCCTTACCTACACCAAGTCTAGAACAGGGAGAGGTATATTTTCAAGAAATGCTTGTATTTCTGCCTCACTGTCAACCACTCCCCCTTGATAAATCCCTTTATAGTAGGATGCAAAAGCATCAGCCATTTCTTGAGGGTCAGTTATTGTTTCCCCTTCCACTTTAAGTTTACCGTTCATGCTGCCTCCCATTCTCTCACTCTAGCCGCTAGAAGGCAGCTAGGCACATCCCCCTGCATTAAGTACTTAGCTTGGATTTTCTCCAGCCAAAAATCCACTTTGCCATAAATCAGTTCTGCCATCTCATCCCTAAGGTTCTTAAGTTCAGCATCTAATTCTGTAGATGACCCTTCTAAGGGAGCAAGAGAACCTATAGCCCCCAAGATAAACTCCTCTCGGGCTTGTCTTAGTCTGTTTCTTTTCGCTGCATATCTTTGAGCTACACCCGAGTACAGGACTTTACAGGCTGGCCAAGCTATTTGCTTATCCTGTAGTGATGGTAGTTGGATTTGGATGATCTCTGAGAGCATCTTCTAACTTCCCCTGCATTTTATTATCAATCAATAGAGATTCATCCAATCTCCATCTATATGGTTTGGGCGGAGAGGCTTTTAGCTCCCATGTCATCTGGATTGGGGAATGATCAGACAGGATTCTACTATGAGTAATCATTTTCTTGATTCCCACCAAGGCTTCCTTATTAATCATGAAAAAAAATCAATCCTGGAGTGCATTTTGTGAGCCCCAGAAAAAAAAGTCATGCTATTGGGTCCCTTACTGTAGATCCTAGCAGGGTCCACCAATGCCGTAGCTTCTAAGAAACAACCCATGGCCTCCTGCGCTCTGGATGGGGGTTTTTTAGAGGGTAGGTTCCTATCTTCCCAATTATTTAGGCACAAGTTCCAGTCCCCTGCTATTATAATTGGGTGTGCTGGTAACACCACTACATCTGTCTCTAATGAAGCAAAAAAGTCTGAGTTGGAGGGTGTTGGACCGTAAATGGAGGCAATTGACAAATCTGAGCCCAAAATAGAGCCTGAAAGAAAAATCCCTCTATTGTCCCCTCTTGTTACCACCCTCTTTACCACATATGGGCAAGCCTTTCCCACCAGAATAGCACCCCCCCAAAGCAGCTGTGCTTCCCACGCCAAATACCTGACCCACCCACAGTTTTTTTTTTTTTTAAACAGATCCAGTTCCTCAATCAGAAGATGAGTCTCCTGTAAAGTCACAACTTGGGCCACATACGTTGGATATGTCTCAAAATCGCCAACCTTTTTTGCCTACCCCTAAGGCCTTTAACATTCCAAGAAACGATTTTAAGATTTAACATTGTACATGAATACTCCCCTAACCTTTACCTCAATAAGATCTGCCACTGCATTGTTCCTAGCCAACGGACTCTCTCTTTTCTTTTCCCCCCACCCCCCAACACAAATCCCCGATCCTATGATTGCCCTCCTACAAAAACAGCGAGCCATGAATGAGCAGTTTCCTGAGTGCCCCCCGGTCCCCCCTTAAAGCTCATAACAGACATTAGAGGTAGTCCCATCCCTCCATTATCACCCTGCAATGCCCCTTACTTTTGTTTCTCCAGGGCATCAGATGACCCCCTCCCCATCTTCCTCAGAACTCTTTAATCAAAATCCCTCCCGTCTTTACTTTAAATGCTGCTTTGGACATCTCCTCCCCATCCAAGTCCCTTCGAAAAATGCAAAAAACAGCAGACTCGGGGAGACTCCACCACACTCTATCCTTCTGTTCCATAACAGTGAAGAAGGGAAAGGGAACTACAGCCATAACAAAAAAAAGAAAATAATAAAAGGAAAATTAAAACTGAGAGGGAGAAACGATCCCAGTGGTCTTGCAGAATATGGGTATTTAAGAGAAATCCTGCCTGTTTACATTTCTTTATGCACTAATATTCAATAGCGTTTTACATTAAACTAGTTATTATACTGTACTGCAAATCTTTTGCACACTACTACCCCATTGGCCTTCACTGTTTCATATAGCCACCTCCCTTATAAAGCAGCTATTTGTTTTCCATATCTTGCAAAGACCACCCATCTCAGTCCCTCCAATCCTACAATGAGCGAAAATCCCCCCTCCCCAGATAAACTGCACAGTACTGCATTTTAGTCTGGTGAAAGAAGCACCAGCCTACCTGAGAAACAAAAAAGAAAAAAAGGGGGGAGACAGAAGCTTCGCTAATCACCCAACTGCGTTAGCATAAACCCTTATCTCTTTTCCCCCCTATGAATCGATATTCAGCAATCTTTTCACTGCTACCAAGCCTAAAAGCAGCGGTTTCTCCATCATCTGGTACAACACAGAGTCTGTTTTTCAGAAGGCAACAGGGACCAAATAAGGCGCAATTCCCACAACATTTGGGGCAGGCTTAAACCCACCCCATCGTAAAACCTTTGGATTGCCTATATAATAGCATAGCTGCCCTCTAGTGGTGTCACCAAATAATCTTGTTGCTGCAACCCAAAATTGCACTGAGAGGGAAATTTGCCCACCCGCGTTCACTCCATCAACCATCGCCAAACACCTCCCTGCAGCACTTCATTTCTCTTTACTCCCACTAAGTACCTTGTAATACCCCAAAACACAAATACAGGCTATCCGCCAAACGTAATCAACAAATTGGTTATTTTCGTAAAACCTAAACTGATTCAGTCCACACAAATTGTTTCCACCATTCCTGTTTTCATATCGCAGTCAGGCTAGAATTCCCCTTTGCCACCAATAGGAAAGTCAGGTCAGGGACTTGAATAGTGATGGAAGCTCAAACCTCAAGCCTTCCAAAGCATCTCGTGCTGTTAAATATTTTTTTATCTCCAGCTTGGAGTTTAACTATTAGTATCGCTGGATACTGCATCCGGAACTTGATCCCAGCTAGGTATAGTTTCTTTTTAATTTCTGAGTACTCTTTCTGGCGATCTCGAACAGATGGAGTCTGGTTCTGGAACAACCACAGAGTCGCCCCGTTCCACTGCAAATTTTTGGATTGCTTGGCTTTACTGAGAACAAAAGCCTTCTCTTTGTAATTTATAAAATTCTCTATTAATACACGCGGACGAGCTCCCGGGGGCGGGGGTCTCTCTAAGGGCTCGGTGTGCTCTTTCTAAATTATAAGTATCCCCATATGGAGTCGGGCCTAGTAGTTTAAGGAGCAGATCCTGAAGAAAATTTACACAGTCCGCCCACTCCGTTCTCTCAGGAAACTCAGCCATGATTAAATTATTCCTCCTGCTACACAATTTCTGATCCTCAATGCGGTCTTCCAGCTTTTTAACTTGCTTGTGCAAGACGACCACTTCTTGATCCATTGTCGTAGTTTTCTTTTCCTGCGACAAGACCCTGGCCTCTAAATCTCTCATCCTCCTTGCTAGGGCATTTAATGTCGGCTTTACTGTAGAGAAATCCATCACAAACCCCCTGTAACATTTGTTTAATTTCAAGAATACCATCCGCATTTGCTTTATCGCCCCCATCCACTCTCTCCATCGTCTTGATCCTCCAGTATGGGCGAGAGGGGTTTCGGGCGTTTCACTGCCAGAACACGAGCCAATAAGGGCTCTGGATTTCCAAACTCCATCTCGGCCATGTGATCAGGCCTTTACTGCACTCCACAAAGACCAGGTAAGGGGATGCAATCTACACCGTTCGCCTCAAAAGTAAAGCGGAAAGTCTTAACGAGTTGGTGTAGTTGTTAAACTGCCAAAATGAGCTCAAAATATGTTTTAAAAGTAAATTAGGCTGACAAAGGCCCGGAGCAGGACACAGGATGTCCTCTCTCCTGTAGCTCATCACATGATCCTGAAAATGTTTACACCATCTTAACATGCATGGGGGTTTTACAGCACCTTTTCTTTACAAACTCACCTACCCCCACACCAATGCATCACCAGCCAATTTGGCTCTGACCAGAGCATGTTTATTTACAGTGATAAACAACAAAGTGTTTGTGCTGCTGAGTCGCTCTCATTGGCAGCTTCCATCGGTGATAGTACAACTACTGTCACTGCTCAGCCGCTCCATCTGCAGCTGTTTGTGGCAGAGGCAGCCCAGGTTCACCTGGTCCAATCAATGAGACAGGGAAATTTTTACGTGGGTCAGTGAAAGAGCGTGGTTGTGCAATGGAAAGAGACATACACGGCTGTGTTGATGCTGAGCAGTATGGTCAGTGGCATAAGAGAAGTGATGGAAGCTGGATTAAAACAGCTGCTAGGGGAAGTGTGAGCAGCACAGTTCAGGGAGGAAAACAATCTTCATTTTCTGGTAGCAGTTCTCATTTTGCTGTGTGTGTTAATGTGCCTGCCAGTGCCACAGCAATGAAGGATAGAGAGTTTGAGGATGGGTGAGGCATAGACAAATAGCGTGATTGCCACGTCCTTCAAAGCTTCAAGCTAATGTGCAGTACCGGCAAATGCACACAGAGCCTACGGTGGCCATCTTGGGAACGACAGGTTCCTTCAAACATGTGCATCACAGCCGCAATACTTACACCTGTGCACGGAGATTGCGGCAGCCATCTTGCGCACAGTGGTGTACTGCAAAAGTGACAAGTGGCTACAAGCTCGCCAAGAAAGAAAAAATAGTACTGTGACTGGGCTATTGAACAGAGACAGCAGAGTGCTTCACAAGTGCCGGTGACAGTGCTTCAACTCCAACATTTTGCTGTTCATTTGGGATCCAGTGAGCTGAGCTGTTTTTCTGTATTAGCAAGACTCCTACAGAACTCCACACTGCAGCCGTAAAAAGGAGGGTAGGGTGGTGTAACTTAATGACCCCCCCCCCCAGCATGGCATTCCCAATGCTTGTAAGTTGTGAGGAATGGATTCCAAGGCCGACTGCACACCCCACCAGTGCCCACAGTCATTTTTGGCCTTTGTGCCCATCCCCTGACCGAAAAAGGGACAGTCTGGCAAAGTGACCCCCCCCACCCCAAATAACAGGGCATCGCATCTGCTGCCATGGGCTGTGGAATGGACTCAAAGACCAACGACTGTACACCCCTCTGGTGCCCACAGTTGTTTATGGCCACTAAGCCCCATCCCCTGACACTGGTACATACTACTGGATGAAGCGTGTGACTTGCGTGACTGACCACTTATTACATCACTATACAGCTTTTTTTTTGGTCTTTTTTACTGCCGTCTCTCCGTATAATGGAATGTGAGTGTCAGTTTGAGACTCCTCAATGGGACATTGTCGGTACTTCTAAAGGCTGTGGAACTAACTCAAAGACCAATGACTGAACACCCCACTCATAATGCAATTATTTGTGGCCTTTCAGCCCATCTCTAGACAACAAAAGAAGGTGGGGTGGTGTGACTAAATGACCCCCCAGCAGGGCATTGCCACAGTTTGTAAGGGCTGATGAATGGACTCCAAGACCAACAACTGTGCAACCCCCACTGGTGCCCGCAGTCGTTTTTGGTCTCTGAGCCCATTCCCTGACCCTCAAAAAGGACATGGTCTAGGAAGGTGTCGACCCCCCAAAAAACAAAAAACCGGCATTGCTGCTGTTTGTACAGGCTATGGAACAGACTAAAAGGCCCACAAATACAAAACACCAATAGTGCATGGAATAGTGTAGGTTGTTGAGCCCATCCCCTGATACTGTTACATACTACAACTGCATGAAGTGCAACTTGGGTGAATAGCCACCCATTGCAACACTAAACAGTGCATCAATCTGGCTCTGAACCCGCGTAAAAACCTTGTATTTTACACTCTTGCTAAGTGTGCAGTGAAAAGTGACCATATTTTTTCAAGGACGATGTCAGAAGTTACCTTACAATTCATGATTGATACACTGGCTCCATAATGAGACATGTAATGATGTAGACATAGAAAGACAGCAGCTGTGTATCACATTCAATTCAGGGGAAGTCAAATTTAGGAAATTTTATATGAGCCAACACTGGCATCGATTTCACCATCAGTCTTGTAAGTGATATGTTACTTGAGCAGGGCAAAATGACAAAGTGCAGAAATGTTGCACATTATATATTGTGTCAGGCATCCGTGCTCCACCTCCTGTCTGGCCTAACATTCTCACCTTTCTTGCTATCTCCCAAGTCTGTGTAACCACTCATTACCGCAGGCTCCTATGCCTCACATGTCTTGTCGTGTGCGCTATGACAATGCCTGCATTGGCTGCTTCTCTCTTTGCCGGTTTGCCTGTTGTAACCCAACATCAGTATGTGCCTGTATGTTCTGATATGTTGTACCATTTTGACGGACGTGGAACCTTTGTAAATGAGCATTTACGCTCGAAAGTATATATCCAATTGCTTAAATAAATACATCACGTGGTTGATAACGGTGCACAGCAGATCAACTGCAAAGTGTAAGTGAACATCTGAAAAGCTCATCCAGCGATACTAAATTTATTTACCCAGATGAAACCATCTTGGTGTGCAGAGTTCATTTCATGCCTAGACAAAGGCACTGTAGAATCTCAATTTCTTATTCACATTCCAATGTGCATTTTCCAGGGTGTGGCTGTAGGAGCGCACTGTTTCTTGTATTCACAGTGGGCTTCATATGCTCCAGGATCTGATCCTGTGTGCACAAATGACACATTTACAGTGTTACGACGGACGCCCATTATATTTCACTATAATTGCCCCATTGGACAGACATAAGGCAAATTATAGTGGGGTAGGAAGAAGTAGGCTGTTGGTTAACTAGGATCTGCAGCTTATCCAGTAGGTAGGGAAATGGGCAGACTGGGTGGGCCAAGTGGTCCTTATCTGCCGTCAAAGTCTATGTTTCTATGTATGGGTAAAATGTTTTTAATTGACTTATATGACATAAGTATTAATGCATGGACACCTGGTGGCTCAGGTTTATCAGAGCATTTTGAAACACTTAAGTCTTGCAGTCCAAAAAATTTGTGGCACTATATACTGCCAATGTGAACAGATTTTAAAATTTAATTTTAACCAAAAAAAAAAGTTATAGAAATAAAATCATGGTGTGGGGATTTTTTTTTTTTTACAAAATGAACATAAGATGTTTAACAATGTCCCTGTCACATGTGTGACATCTCAATTTTTACATGTACGCCTGTATGACAATTTTTTTTAAACAATGTGTGCTTTAATAAAGTACAATACAGTAACAAGCCCAGTGAATACTTTTTATTTCTTTATGTTTGATCTATGTAACAACACAGTAACTTGACTGCAAAAAAATGACTATTCAATGTGGACAAAAAGATTAAAAGAAAAGATCTACAAACAATAATCTGATAAATAACATGCTAGGTAACAGCTTTTAGGTGAATAAAGTAGTTTCACAGGAAGGATCATAATAGCCGAGAAGGAGACTGTTCATGGACATGTCACACGCGTGATACAGAAGTGGCAGGTGGACTACAGCATCAGATATCTGAAAAACAGAAAACGCCATTATCTCTATTCTAGCCCATAATAGACACTTAAGGAGAGTGCTACAAATGTATATTTGGAAATTGTGATTTGCTTCACTTTTTTTTTTTTAACCTCAGTGTAACTAGTGGCTCAGGTTCATCAGAGAATGACACATATAGCCCTTCAAAGTAATCATGTAGGATAAAAATAAAAGTTTAACTTGTAGTACAGTTTAATTTTGAAATGCAGTGCAAAGACATGGCAGTAAATGAAAGTAAGACTAAGCTGCCCTCAACCACTGCAGGACAGAGTCTTGAAATCCAGTATCCAGATGATATAAAAAGTGCTCAGGGCAAGAAAGGTTCACAATACTAAGATACTAAGGGAGACTCCTAAAATGCTGATTGCAGACTATTGTCAAGTAGATAGCAATAAAATCCAAACAAACCTGGTACTGTTTACAGAGAAGCCACCGCATGGAAAGAACAGTTACATAAGAACTTACCATAAGAGTAGATCTTCAAGGGAACTCTGTCATCAGGTCACACCTATGGAACTTGGTCGTCAAGCACTAGAATCCCACAGAAACTTTTCTGCAGCAGTCCAGTAGGGTCCGCCTATGCTGATGTCAGACTCTGATGTTGCAGCCCTATATAAGCATGGGCGGCCCCACTCTGTCTAGGGCCTAGCTGGAGGCCAAAGGAGACAGGAGTCCCACCAGGGAATCGGGGGAAAGTGAGAAGATGCCCAGCTAATAAAACAGCTGGAGCAACGGGACAGCCAAGCTGTTTTGGGGGGTGAGAAAAAAGAAAGGGGGATGGAGGGAGGGATAGCATGATCTGATGACAGTCCCCTCAACGATCTACTGTTACGGTAAGTTCTAACATCACTCTTCTATCTTCTTCGGGGATGCCTCTGTCATCAGGTCATACCTGTAGAACGAGTCCCAAGCAGTGCAAAGTGCAAGACACTCTGGGTGGCAGGAGACCAGAGGCCAAAGAAAGAAGGCCCTGAAGCACAGAAAGGCCAAAGTCTGCCCTTCTTCTGGATGCAATGTTCAGACTGTAGTGTTTTATGAATGTGTGGACAGTACTCAAAGTGGCAGTAGCACAAATTTCCGCAGCTGGCACATTCCTGAAAAAGGCAACACAAGTGGCCATGCCTCTGGCTGAATTTTATTTATTTAGTTTTTGTTGACCGGGTAAGTGCACTAGACAAATCTTGCCTATTTTCAGGCACGACCCAGGGGAGGGGGATACAGATGAATGCCAACTGACACTGAACCAGATTAAGCTGTTGGTGGTATTTTTAGTGAATGAGGGAAATTTGGCCAGGACACCGGGGAAATTCCCCTACTCTTTTCGATGTGTGCCATGGGATCTTTAACATCCACCTGAATTACCACCAATCCCGGCAGATGGGACCTCAGTTTAACGTCTCATCCGAAAGACGGCACCTCAGAAGTGCAGCACCCCTCTCATGCTGCACTACAGTGTCAGTACTGGGATATTAACCCAAGTGCCACATGTGGGAACTGAACCAACAGCCCTCTGATCTCCCGGCCTCAGAGGCGAGTGTGCTACCTACTGAGCCACTGACACTGACTGTGGCCCTGAGCCACACCAGGAAGTTCCTTACTGTACTTACTAACATACTAAAAAACCAGCAGAATAGGCCTAATGGTCTGTCGTGTCTGCTCGGTAGCCAGCCACCTAGTGGTTGCTCGCTTTCCTTCCTCCCCCAGCCCCCAAGAGGGTGGTCTTTGGATTTAGTTTCCCTTTGTACCTGTCCCACCCCTTCTTGAAGCCTTCCACTGTGCCCTCCTCCACCAGCCTCTCAGGCAGTGCATTCCATGACTCCACCACCCTCTCAGTGAAATAATGCCCCCCTACAAGTCCCCCCCCCTCCAGCTTCCACTCATGCCTCCTAGTTGTTCCTCCCTTCTTTAGCCTGAACAGCTCCTTGGTTCCACTCAGTTATTCCTTTTACATACTTGAAGACTCCTATCATGTCTCCCCTGTCCCCCCTCTCCTCCAGTGTGTACATCCCAAGCTCATCCACTCTCTCCTTGTAGGGCCTCCCCTCCATTCCGTAAATCATCCTGGTCGCTCTCCCCTGGACTCTCTCCAACAGCGCTATGTCCTTGTTCTGATGAGGTCTCCAGAACCGTACACAGTACTCGAGCTACAGCCTGACCAAGGCATTATATAGAGGGAGGATCACCTCCCTCCTCCTGGACGCAATTCCCCTGGCTATGCAGCCCAGTATCCTGGCTACTATTTTCAGAGTTATTCATTTTGACATCTACCACCACCCCTAAATCCCGCTCACCCAATGTGGCTTGCAGTGTGACCCGGTGTAAACATGGCCTGTATCTCTGACCCCTAAATGAAGTACCTTACATTTCCTGGCATTAAATTTCAATCCCCACCTCCTTGACTACCCCTCCAGATTATCCAGACCCCCCTGGACTGCCTCTCTCACTTCTTCCCAGTCCACCAGTGCTCCCGGTTTGGAATCAACTACAAAGAAACTTAGCCTACTCCTAACCCCCCTCCCTATATCCAGGACATAGGCATTGAATGGGAGTGACCCCAATACTGAGTCTTGGGGGACCCCACTGATTACCTTCCCAGGGAGCAGACTATTCCACCGACCATTACCCTCTGTATTTGCCCCCAAAGCCAATTGTCAACCCACTTCAGCTCCTGTCCTCCCACTCCCATCTCCCCCAGCTTTGCTATCAGCCCTTTATGGGGTATTGAATCAAGCGCCTTGCTAACATCCAGGTATAGGACGTCCACCAGCCTATGTCTGTCCAAGGCCCCATCACCCAAACATAAAACTCTATGAGGTTGGATTGACACGATCTCCCCAGAACAAAGTCATACTGTTCATCATCCTGATGCCCTAACCTTTCCAACTGCCTCCCAAGCCTCTCCTTGATAAAGCCCTCCATTACCTTGCCTACCACAGACGTTAGGCTGACAGGCCTATAATTCCCCATCTCCTCCCTAGACCCCGCACTTCCGTTTATGGATAGGCACTACATAAGCCACCCTCCAGTCTTGGGCCACCCTTCCTGTCTGCAGAGAGGTGTTAGTGCAGCCAATGGAGCTATCAGCTCCTCCGCCAGTTCCCTCATAATCCTCTGGTGTAGCCCATCCGGCCCTGGCACCTTATCAATTTTTAGCTTCCGAAAGGCCTCTCTCACCCTATCCACTGTGATTTCTCCCCCCCCAGTCCTCCCTCTCATGCAACCTCCCCACCATTTCTGGGTCTGGCCCTGCCTGTACCATAGCCTCTCTCCATCCTCTGGTCTCAGACCGATCTCTCGCTTTTGCTGGCTCCTCTTCCCCCCTCATCAATCTGTAGGGATCCCCTGCCCCCATCTGCAAAGATTGAGACAAAGTACTCATTAAGCACTTCTGCCTGATCCCCAGCTTCCTGAGTCCATCCCCCCGCCACAATTTTAATCCTGTTGATCTGTGTTCTCTCTTTTCTTTTCTCTCTCTCTCATATATCTATAGAATCCTTATCTCTCCCCGGAATATCCCTAGCCAGGTTTTGCTCCATCCATGCCTTTGCTCCCCTCACCACTCTGGTGACCCTCCTGGCCAACAGTTCATACTCTCCTTGCTCCTTATCCCCCCTTGAGCATTTAAAACATGCATAGGCAGCCTTTTTATCTCTCCCCACCTCTCTGGTCCACCAACATGGCTTGCTGGTTCTACCATGCTTTCACCTTAATTTTGTACAGGACCTAGTAGCCTCGTGCACCCCTTTTTTAATGGCCTCCCATAAGCTTCCAGCATCCATGTGTGGCCTAATCTTTTCCAATCTCTCCCGTAGAATCCTACCTGCTCCCCTGAAATCTACCACTACTGTATTAGCTGGTTTTCCCCACCCCCGATACAGCAGAAACCAGACCGTGGCATGGTCACAACCTGCCAGTGGACTGCACACCTCCAGGCCCCTTATCTGGTCACTGTCCTGGGACAACGTCAATATTCGCCCCTCTCTTGTAGGTTCCCCCACCTGTGTACTTCCTACAACAAAAAGTAATACAGTTGGACAACCATTTGGACAGGCATGGTTTAGAAACTGGGATGCCCCCTTTCCCAGGGGTGAAAGAAAAACAGATCTGAGGACTTTCTGCAGTCCTCACTATGATGTGTATAGTACCCGAGAAGTCTATGCACATCCAAAGTATGGAGCAATGCTTACCCTGGACTGGCATGCTCTGGAAAATAAACAGACAAGTGGATAGATTTAGAGTAAACTCAGACACCACCTTAGGAAGAAACTTTGGTTTTTCACAATGAAAGGGTCTCTCTGCGTACTAATCCTAACAAGGTTGCTCACACAAGAGCCTGTAGCTCTGAAATTCTTCGAGCAGAAGTAATAGCAACTAAAAAATAATGCTTTCCACAACAGAAAGCATAGCTTGCAAGATGTGGCTGGTTCAAGAGGAGGCAGGGTCAACTTCTCGAGCACAAAATTGAGGTCCCAAGGTAGGACCAGATTCTGGATAGGAGGCTTCTAATGCAGAATGCCTCTCAGAAAAGTATGGGCCACATCCCACTGGGCCACAGTACAGCTGTCAATGGGCATATGAAAGGCTGAATTAGCTGACAGGTGTACCTTAATAGAGAAGTATTGGAGGCCTGCATCAGACAAGGGCAGGAGATACTCCAGAACCTGGTTCACCGGACAAGTGAAAGGGTCCAGGTGATGATATCTATGCAAACTGGAAGCTTGGTCTTTGAAATGGAATCTCCATTTCAACACATCCCAATGCAGTGTCATTCATTTTGGTAAAAATAATCAAAAAAAAATACTGTCTTTATAAAAACTTATTAATCAATAAATCATGTGAAAAAGATCTAGGGATTACTGTTGATTCAGGTCTTAATTTTGATAGCTTTACCAATAACATTAGTAATGTGGTTCAAATATGGTGGGCAATTCGTCATAATATTTTATCAAGAAGCCCAGACATTCTGCTGCCACCATATAGAGCTTATGTAAGACCAATCTTTGATTTTGTATCACAACTCTGGTGCCCGTTCAGAAGAGAAGATATTCTTAAAGTTGAGAGAATACAAAGAAGAATCACAAAATCCTTAGTATTAAATAAATCACTCACCTATGAAGAAAAACTATCTAAATTTGGTATGTTTTCACTGGAGGAACGGAGACTTAGAGGTGATATCCTATTTGTATGGGACAGTATCCATTATCAAAATCTTTAAACAGAATGTGGCCTAGATTTCAAACAGGTACACAAACACTAGAGGCCACCCATTGCAACTTACAAGAAATAAATGCAAATCTAAGAAAAGGGCATATTATTCCTCTCGAAGAGTCGTTAGACCCAGGAACATGCTACCTTTGAAGATCATCATTAGTGAAAACAAGATGGCTATAGAAGATCAGAAAATCAACTGAAATACTATATGTAAACTATGAAGTTTTATTGGGCTTTATAGCCTTTTGCTTCCATCAGATCTTGGTATGATTCTTAGTATGATGAGAAGCAGCCCAGACAGCAAAGCACTTCTTCATCCAATAAGTGGCCCTTGTGGAAGGTTTCCTGGCAGCAACCAGGACATCAGCCCCCTTCTGAGACACCCCAAATCAAGCACTGGCTATGCCCTCAGGAGCCATGCATGCAGATGAAGGGACCTGTGTGGCAGGATGAGATATAAAATCACCATAGAACTCAGAATATTTTCTTGTCATTCTATTCTCTCTCTCTCTAAACTCTGTTTCTTTATCTATCTTTACCTTTCATGTCAGGGTGGCCAACCTGACGTTTACTTGCCCTGTACTATCCCTTTAAAGATTCTTATCTGAGTTCCAAGCACATCTGCCCATTTTGTAACCTCCCATGTAAAAAGAAATATGGTTTAAATGTTCCCAGTTTATGAATTTAGGAAGTGTACCCCTGTTTTGAGCAGCGCTACTGAATTAAGCAGCTCGCTAATGTGGATGAATGTGCGCACGATCGCGCAGGAGCTGTGCATATGATTGCACACACACACACACACACACACACACACACACACACACACAGGAGCTGTGCGCACATTCATGCAGGAACACTTATTTTGGAGTCGCTGGCTCCTTAAAAAGAAAAGAACTGCTTGTTGTAAAGCAAATCGCAACATATCAGTTGCCATTCACACAGAGTATCGGTAGCAGGTTGCCACGGGAGCAGTAAATGCTCTGTATTCCCTACTGCTAGAAAGAATGTCTGCTTCACTGACAAAAATAAATAAATAGTTAAAAATGGACTTAAAGTCCTTGCAGACACCAGAGAAGTGTCCTGTAGTGCTAACCAGTGGGGAAATCTTGTTATTTTGTTAACGGCAGCCCCTAGGAGAGAGGGAGCTGTTTCAGTGAGCCTGATATGAAATAGTTGCAGACGGCTGAAAAGGAAAGCCATCGGGTTGCAAGATAAAAAAAATATAGATACCCTCAGGAAATCAGTGCTAGCAGGTTAGACGTGTTATAGGCTGTATAAAACTGTTTAGGACTGCTTAAGAGAAATAGACTTTTCTTCCTAAAATATGGAGAATTTAAAAATATGCACTGTTTAAATGAAGCAGCAGGATGATGAATTTAGGTACTCTCCTACTTAGTAGAATAAATGGAGAGGGAGCACGCCCCTGGTCCGTTTATATCTGGGAAGGCTGGAGATTACCTAGCATATGAATAAAATATATTTACAATGTTTTGTTATTTACCTGCATGTAGCCCTGGTTAATTTTGGAAGGTCCTTGGCATGGTAGCCCAGCAAATGGCTGTTTATATGGGAGGGATATGGTGAGGTCACGGATAGGGGAGGAGCTTAGAAAAGCCCCTGATGATGCCCATGCACCTAATTAAGGTTATTTTCAATGAAAGAAAATATTCTTGTAATTAATCTTGTTATCTAGGTAGCAGGGATGAATGTGACATTTTATTAAAGGAACCCATATCATGGTGAACCTTCTCGTAACGGCAGAATAAGGTTTCTAGTCTTAACTGGAAGGTCACATGCTGATGAGGTCATCAGGAAAACACTATAAAACCTTCCCACCAGGGGGCTACTAGGTAGAAGAAGTTGGAGGTTGGTCAATATCTTCTGACCAGCAAGGAGTGAGGAGGTATGAGTGGTTACATATCGAAAAAGTATTTAGGAAGATATTGTATGTACAGAGAGGAGCAGGAAATTTAGAAGAAGACTTGCCTGATTATTTAATTTCATATTTTCTTTCGGTGTGCAAGATTTAACACAGTGTTCTATTTCTTTTCTGTAAATATCTGGACATTTTCTGTTTTTATATCATTTTTGAAAATAAAATGATAAATGCTGAAGAAAGCATTTTTTTATGCACTAAACTCTATGGCTCTTGTCTGTTAGTAGAACCCACTCGTCCACAACCTGAGGTCTGGATGAACCAAGGTCCCCTGTGTCTGTGTCAACAGGTCCTGGCAGAGGGTCAGGGGAACTGGAGGTTCCACAGCCAACTGTTGCAGTAATGGAAACCATATCTGGGGAGGCCAGAAAGAAGCCACCAGAATTAGGGTGGCACCCTCCATATGCAGCTTGATTAGCCTCCTCTGAATCAGAGGAATGGGTGAGATGGCATAAAGAAACCTCCCTTTCCAGGAAAGGGACATGTCTCAACAGAAAACTCCAGGCCCTGGATCTAGTGAACAGAAACGCAGCAGTTTTGCATTGAGTGGGGATGCAGAAAGGTCCTGCTCTGGACAACCCCACCTGTCGAACAGGATTTCTATGGCCGAGGGGCAGCAGTTCCCACTTGTACATTTTGGACTGTGACCAGCTCAGGCTGTCCGCCAAGGTGTTTTGGGTGGCTGGCACATGGAAGG
Source organism: Neoceratodus forsteri (assembly GCA_016271365.2). NCBI lineage: Eukaryota > Metazoa > Chordata > Ceratodontiformes > Ceratodontidae > Neoceratodus > Neoceratodus forsteri. The sequence goes on along the minus strand of CM028129.1, from coordinate 1,007,783,009 downwards.
CTGAGAGTTCTAGACCGTGATCTAGAGCCCAGTACCAGAGCCTCATCGCCTCCCAACACAGGGGTTATATGAATGTGTTCCCCCTTGCTTGTTGATGTAATAGACCACACTGAGGTTGTTCGACTGCACCAAAAATGGGCCTGGAGTGAGATGCTTCTGGAAGGCCTTCAAGGCATGCAGAACTGCCCTCATTTCTAGGATGTTTATGTGGAGGCAGGTCTCCCATTGGAACCAGATCCCCCTGGATCTGATAAGGACCCAGGTGTGCTTCCCAACTCAGACCTGAAGCATCCGTGGTGAGAACTTGGTGAGGGGTGAGGATAAGAAATGGTACTCCTTTTAAGAGATTGTCTCTCTCCATCCACCACTGAAGCACCTTGCATACTGGGGAACAGACAAGGACCAACTGATACAGATCATCTGACTGTTGATCTCACTGGACCCCGAGGGTCCACTGCAGGATCCTCATATGCAACCAGACCAAAGAAACTGTAACTATGGCTGCGGCATTTAAACCCAGCAGCCTCCAGGACATCCTGGCTGGGACATACCAGCACTGAGCCACAGCCTGGACCTGAGCTATGAGGCAGTCTGCCCTATGTTGTGGTACAAAGGCCCTGCCCCGAGTAGAATCCAAAACTGCCCCTACGTACTGCAACCATTGGAATTGGGTCATCACAGACTTGGGCAAATTGACTAATGCCCAAGGACTAGAGTTGCAGGGTGCATTTTACAGTCAGCAACAGTAGTCCCCTGGACTGGGCCTTCAGTAACCAGTCATCAAAGTATAGGAAAGCAAAGGCCTTCACGGCGGAGGGCTGCTGCCACAGCTGCTAAGCACTTGGTAAATACCCGTGGCAGAGAGGATAAGCCAAAGGGCAACACTCTAAACTGATAATACTCCCCCTGGAAGAGGAACCATAGGTACTGCCTGCGAGAGGGTAAACCATGATATGTAGACAGGTATCCTTCATATCTAGGGAGCACAGCCAGTCGCTCTGCTTGAGTAGAGGAAGAAGGCCGTGTAGAGTTACCATCCGGAACTTTCTGCATTGCATGGAAAGATTCAGCTCCTTGAGGTCTAGAATGGGTCTCAAGTCCCCCGTTCTTTTGGGGACCAAAAAGAACCACGAGTAGAACCCTTTGTTCCTCTGCCACCTAGGAACTGGTTCTATGCCCCTTTTGAGCAGCAAGGGGGAACACCACCTCCCTAAGCTCTGCTGTGTGGTCCATAGGATGAGAGTTGGGAAACAGTGGAACATCTGGGGGCTGTTCTAGAGAATGACACTGTGATTATCTGCAAGATCCAAGCGTCTGTGGTAATGTTTCACCAATGGGACAGACGGAGGGAGAACCGATCTCTGACCACAACCTCCTGACTTGGAACAAGAGTAGGGGGTGTCTGGCAAAGAGTCAGGCTGAGGTGGAACCTGTGGCTGGGGCCGAGCAGCTCCTCCTCCCTTGGAGTGCTTAGGAGAGGGACCAGTGGTGGAGAAGGGGACAGACAAAGCAGAGCTAGCCCTGCGTTTGCCCTGAAGCTTGGATCCTGTGCCAGACTTGTGAGGAGCCTTACGAAAGGAGGGCCAGGGTCTGCTCGTAAGCTGGGTATGATAAAAGAAGTGAACAGACCTAACAGACCTGCAGGTCATTAATGATATCCTTCATATCAGGACTAAAAAGTTTATGACTGACAAATGGGGCATTCAGCACCTTTTTGCTGGACATCAGCAGCAATGCCAGAGACCCTAAGCCAGGAGTGCCTTCTAAGGTAAATGCCAGTGGTAGCTGCCCTGGCTGTAGTATCAACCATATCATAGGTGGTTCTGAGGAGATGCTTACTGACATCTTCCATGGCCTGGAGAATTTTGAGAAGCTCTTGTCTCTGGGTACCCTCAGGAAGGGCCGGAGCAGCTGCCTTGCTGAAAGCTTGTTTTACAGGTGTGACCTGGGAGCACAAGGAAGTTAGCTCAGGGTCGCAGTATGCAAGTGGGAGCTGTGGGATATAAAACCAGGTCTCCAGGTTTGCAGTTAAGAGCCTTAAACCATTGCATTATACTGCCTCCATACCTACTTTCTTCCAAATGGTATTCTGGTAATTGATCATATGGGCCAAGTAGTTGGCAATTCTAAGGCCCAGAGTGGCTGAGGCAAAAGTCTTCTTGCCCCAAAGGTCAATCCTCCATGATTCCCTGTCTTTGGGGGGGGGGCAAGGTGCTTGGGCACCTTACACCGGTCATCAACTGCCTTGATTATCAGAGAGTTCATTTATGACTGGGCTACATAGAAAGGCAGCCCCAAAGGCACCTGGTAAGACTTATCAGCCTTTCTGGGCATGGCAGATATACCAAGTTGAGCCTATGCCAGACAGTATCATGGAGTGCTAGAAGTAGAGGAGAAATAACTTTGGGTGGAGAGTCTGGTGTCTACAAGAAATCCACCAGGTTCCTCCTTGTGACACCCTCCTCAGTCCGAAATCCAAAAGTGGAGAACTCCGCTTTCATAACATTAAAGAAAGTGAGGTCCTCCCGGGAGGGGGCGCCTTGGGGTGTGTTAGTCCTCGCTACTGAAGGAGGCAGTAGACCTGTCAGAGGAATCCACCTCCATATCTTCTTCTTCCTTAGGGAGGATGAGAGCTGGATGATATTCCTCCTCTGCATCTGCCTGATCTGCAGCAGGGACCAACAGCCAAGTACTGATGGCTCTCTAGAGGACGCAGGGCGGAGAGGTTAAACTGGCGTCGACACCAAAGCAGTGCCTGATGACAAGGGCGACGAAGGCCCAAGCCGTGGAGCAAACTGTTGGATGAGAACCAAGGTTATAGAGGTAAGGACCACATTGAGGTTGACAGCAAGGTAAGGAAGCATCGTCAACATAGGTATTGGAGAGGACAAAGGGTCCAGCTCTGACGAACCACCACTAGCCATAGTAAAGGTGGTAGGGCCCAATGCCTGCAGACCTCGTGGTTCAAGAGGTCTCTATGGCAGGCTTGGGCCAACAGCCCCTCCGCAGCCCTAGGAAGTCTGAGGGAACTCTCCACAGTGGGGAGCTTGAAGGGAGTAAAGGCCTGCATGGCTAGAGCCAAAGCGTTCGACAGGGCGACCCCCTACAAAGAAGATGAAGAATGCAGCGGGGATCAGGATTACCTTGGGAGAGAATGGTCCTTGGGTCAGTCCTTATCTCGACGGAAGTTTCCTGAGGACTTGTCCTGGGCTTTGGTGGCCTGAGAGCCCGAAGACCACCCCAGCAACTGGGAGGGGGGAGCCCCAGAAAAGCCCTGCTCTCCACTGGCTGCCTGTTGCTCCACGAGGAACTTCTGCAGGGCGTTCTTTCGTCATTGCCGGGTGGTGAGGCTGAACTTCAGGCAAAGCTTGCAGGCAAGAGTGTTGTGACCAGGCCAGAGACAGAAAACACGCAGTTTGTGGTCACTGGTTGAAGAAATCTTTCCGCAGTGGCAGCTACAGAAAAGACGATGAAGGAGTAGTTCAACATACAAAAATAAAAGGAATCACTTTAAAATAAAATTATTCAAAAACTTAACAAAAAAAAAAAAAAAACAAGTAGAAAGTTGGCAATCGACTGGCGACAAAGCTTCCGTGCGTGTGGAATGGTCGAGGTGGGAAGGAACTGAGGGGGGTAGGGCTGTGACGTCGAAGCTGGACATTAGCATGGGCGGCCCCCCTACTAGACTACTGCAGAAAAGCTTCCATGGGATCCTAGCACCTGACGGCCAAGTTCTACAGGTGTGACGTGATGACAGAGATATTCCCGAAGATGATCAAGGCTTTCTGCAACTGCTTTAAAAATGTAACTAAAAGAGAGGTTTTGAGGGGAACACAGCTAACTGTATGAAGATAAAGACAGAAAGAGCACAGTATTAACCATACATATATATTATTGACTTTATTTCAAGAGTTTCACCAGGAAAGACATACTGAGCTGACAACAGCTCGCTTCAGATGTGTCCGAGAAGGGTTTTTGGGGGTTCAAGAAGGCAATAAAGCAATCAGGGCAACAGATACATTGCAGAAAAAAAAACAAGTTTCATATACAAACATCATACACAAATAGCTAAGAGAATTTATGTAAAAAATAAGGCAGAGACTAAATCTAATGGATAGTAAGGAAAAGATCATTCAAGGCACAGGTGCAACTTATACATAGACAGAGGGGCAGAGAATGTTAATTCAGTCCGATACAAGGAAATATAATTTAAAGTGCAGAGGTAAGGGGGAATTAATGTGAGCAAGGTAGGGGAGTGTGGATTAGGAGGAGAGGGAGAGTAGGGAGGGGCAGTAAGTAGTAGACACTGCAGACTGGGCAGAGGAATGGTGGTGGTGTTAGGGGACTTAAACATGCCAGGAACAGACTGGGAGACTATGACATCCTCTGTGACCAGGGAACAGAGGTTGTTGGATGTCTTTCAAGACGCGTTCCTAACTCAGCAGGTGAGGGAACCGACCAGGGAGGCACAGGTACTGGATGTGGTCTGGCAGACAGTGACCAGATTGGGGCCTGGAGGTAAGGACCCATTGAGGGGAGTGACCATGCCACGGTCTGGTTCTGCCTGGACCTAGGAGGGTAGAAGGCTGCACAAAGACGGAAGTAACTGACTTCAGGGGCGGATTTTAGGAAATGGGAAGGATCCTTAAGGAGCATTTGGATGGGATTGGGTCAGACATGGATGCTGATAGTAGGTGGAAATCATCAGGAGAGGGTGCAGGATGCTACCAGCACCTGTGCAAGAGTAAGACGAAATGCGGTAGGGCCCAAAACCCTGTTGTGGACCAGGGAGTCCAGGAGGTGGTGCGGGGAAAGGAAGCAGCCCATAAGAAATTCAAGTGCTCAAGGAGTGAAAGGACTGAGGGGAGTACGAGCTGATGGCTTGAAGGGCCACTAGAGTGGTGAGGGCGGCTAAGGCAAGGAAGGAGCAGAACCTGGCCAGGGAAATTAGGAGAGGGAAAAGGGGTTCTTAGATACATTGGGGAAAGACGAAGGGTGAAGGGCAGATTAGCAGGATTAAATCAGGAGAGATGGCACAAGACCCGGGGAGCAGGCTGAGGTACTAAATGAGTACTTCACCTCAGTTTTCACCAGGGAAAATGGGGATGCTGCATCATACATGGGAGGAGACAGAGATAATGAGGAGGGGGACCCTCACTGTCGGCAGGTCTGGGGAGAGGAGGAGGCATCACTGGCAGGTGGGGGAGGGCTAAGCAGGAGAAGAGGTACCAGAAGTGAAATCACAGCAGAGAGAGTGAGGAAGCCCTCAGCTCCCTTAAAAGATAAAGCACGGGGCGGTTAAATTACATCCTAGAGTGCTGAAGGAACTTGCAGATGTCCTGGCGAAACCCCTGGCAGAGCTTTTCACCATCTCTCTGAGGACAGGGTGGGTGCCCCAAGACTGGAAGGTGGCGCATGTTGTGCCTATCCACAAGGGGGGATCAAGGGAGGTGGCAGGGAACTACAGGCCTGTCAGCCTGACATCGGTGGTGGGCAAGGTGATGGAGGGCATTGTCAAGGAGAGGCTAGGGGGGGACCTGCATAAGTCAGGGTGCCTGGACGATAGACAGCATGGATTCATCCCGGGGAAATCGTGTCAGACAAACCTGGTGGAGTTCTATGACTGGGTGACAAGTGCCTTGGACCTGGGTAGACCAGTGGATGTCCTCTTTCTAGACTTAACGGCATTTGACTCTGTTCTCCAGCGTGGGCCTGTTGGATAAGCTAGGAGAAATGGGGTGGGAAACAGATGATCAGATGGATGAGCAATTGGCTCCAGGACCGGACCCAGAGGGTCGTGAGTTGGTGGGATAGTCTCATCCCAAGGGAGGTCATTAGTGGGTCCCACAGGGATCAGTCCTTGGGCCCCTTCTGTTCAATGCCTACCTATCTAACATAAGGACAGGAATCAGGAGTGAGATGAGTCTCTTGCAGATGACTCGAAACTGGGGGGCGTGGTGGATGGGAGGAGGGGAGGGTGGCCCTGCAGGGGACCTGGAGGCTCTGGAAAGATGGTCTAGAAAGTGGAAGCTGAGGTTCAATGCAGGAAATGCAAGGTACTCCACCTGGGGGCAGGAAACCCAGGCCAAGTGTACACCCTGGGGAATACTACAAGTCTCAATGGCTGAGAGGGACCTGGGGTGGTGGTGGATGTCAAGATGAACAACCCAGAGACTTGTAGGAGGGCAGCAGCCAAGGCCAACAGGATGCTGGGACGCATCGCTAGGGGATCACCTCCAGAAGGAGGGAAGTGATACTCCTCTATATAACTGCTTGGTGAGGCCAAGACCTGGAGTAGCACTGCAGTCTTGGAGGCCACACCTAAAGAGGGACATTAACCTCCTGGAGAGGGTCCAGAGGAGAGCAAACCAAAATGATTTGGGGCTTGGGGACAGGACCTATGAGGAGAGGCTCAAGAGATAAATATGTACACATTGGAAGAGAGAAGGGACCGGGGGACATGATAGAGGTCTTCAGGTACATGAAGAGGGTAAATGAGGAGGAACAGTCAGGGTGCTTCAAGGAAGGAGGAAGGCCACTAGAGGGCATGGGTGGAAGCTGGAGGGGAGATTCAGGGAGAAAGGAGGAGGTGCTACTTCACTGAGAGGGTGGTGGAGCCATGGAATGCACTACCTAGGGGGCTGGTGGAGGCAGAGACAGTGGAGGGTTCAAGGTGGGTGGGACAGGTACAGGGGAAGGGTTCTGGAAGCAAAATCCAATGCAGCAAGAATATCCGGAACTGGGAAGGGAGAAGCCAGAGAAGGCGAGGGGGACAGCAAGGTCAGCACCCAGGGTGGGGGCTGACCAAACGAGCAGACACGAAAGACCATTAGGCCTATACTGCTGGCATTTTAGTATGTTAGTATGTATGTTAGTTGAACAGAGAAAGGTATCAGGTGCAACTGCAGGTGTGTGAGGTGAAATCATGGAGAAGAGAGGAGAGAGATCCTATACATATATATAAATAAAACAATGGTACAGTATTAAAGGAAATGAAAATCGTTTAAAGAGTACCTTTATTGATGCCAAAAACATTAAACAGGGCGCTCCCTTGCCTCACCGGGAGCTCTTCCGTGCTCTTCTCATTTTTCATACACCCCAAAAAGGAGGTGAAGGGATCGTAATTTGACCCAGAGGGGCTGGCCACACGATCCCTCTCCACTTCTCGATTCTCCATTGCATTCCCACGCTCAGACAGTACAGTTACTTAAGAACTTACCGTTACAGTAGATCTTTGAGAGGCGCTCTTGCAGCAGGCAACACCGGTAGGACTGAAACCACCAGGTGCCAGGACCACACGGAAAACTTCTAGCTAGCAGTCTATCACAGGGGACCGCCCCCACAGTCAGCACGCCAATGTCTGCCTATCCTATAAAGGGGGTGGTCCCCACACCTACCTCAGTTCTACTGCCGGAGACTCCAAACAGGTGGCCAAAAGGAGAACAGAGGTTGGTCCTCAGAGCTAAGAAGAAAGCATAAGCAGAAAAAGTGCAAAAGAGAAGAAACTAACAGAAGAAAGGAGGGAGGGAAAGCAGCGCCTGCTGCAAGAGCTCCTCTTGAAGATCTACTGTTACGGTAAGTTCTAATGTAACTGTACGATCTTACTTCGAGGGGGCTCTAGCTGCGGGCAACACCAGTAGGACCGAGTCCCAAGAAGTACCAGAACTGACCAGGGTGGCAGCCAGGAGGAAGCAGTAGGCATCAGCACTGGGTTCAAGAAAGAAGGCCCTGAAGGACCGAGAGGCCGAAATTAGCCTTGCATCTGGAAGCAATATCTAGACTGTAGTGTCGAATGAAAGTGTGGACAGAGCTCCAGGTGTCAGCCGCACAGATGTCCTCAGCAGACACATTTTTGAAGCAAATGGTAGAGACAGCTATACCTCTGGTGGAGTGGCCTTTAACCACCCCGGGGAAGGGCTTGTTGTACTAGTAGCAATAAACAATGCAATTAGCCAACCACTTTGACAAAAACTGCTTCAAAACAGGTGCTCCCTCTCTCTTGGGCTCAAACAAAACAAATAACTGGTCAGTTTTTCGAACAGACCGTTTTTCATGGGTATAATACCCTAGCACTCTATGAATATCCAAAACATGAAGTAAAGCCTCCCCCTAATTAGAATACTCAGGGAAATAAATAGGCAGGTGGATGGACTGATTTAAAGTGAACTCAGGTACCACCTTAAGTAAAAACTTAGTTAGTACACAAAGACGCCCTGTCTTTGTGGAAAACCAAATAAGGCTCTTTACAAGTCAGAGCCTGAAGCTCGGAAATCCTCTGAGCATAAGTAACGGCAACTAAAAAGAGTGCTTTCCACGACAGAAAGTGCAGCTCGCAACTCTCAACCGGTTCAAAAGGAGGCAGAGTTAGCTTTTCCAGCATGAAAAGAAGATCCCATGGAGGGATAGGATCATGAATGGGAGGCTTCAAATGCAGGATACCCCACACAAACGTGTGGGACACCTCTAACTGGGCAATAGATTTGCTCTCAATAGGTGCATGGTACACAGAGATGGCAGAAAGATGCACCTTAAGGGAGGAGTACCCCAAGCCAGAGTCTGAAAGGGAAAGCAGGTACCCTCAAATCAGGTTCACCAGACAGGTGAAAGGATCCAGGTGACAAGCTGTGACCCACAGAGAGAGAGAATTACTTCCACTTTAAGGCATAGGTAGCTCTAGTGGAAAGTTTCTTTTGGCCCGGACCCAGCTCCACACCTGCCCAACACACCGTCCCCATCACCCCCCAGGGTGGGGCCACAGGAGCGGGACTCCCGGGCAGACAATGGGGGCAACCAACACTGAGGCAGAGCAGGGCATCACAGCTGGGACCAAAATTTTGTGGATGCTGTGGAAACCCTTGAGGCGGACGTGTAATGACATCCTCGGACGAGCCAGACGCCTGTCCCGCCTCTGACTGAATTAGGTGCCTGCTGCAGGTGATCCCCTGGCCCTGCCAGGGGTCACTAGTGCTGTACACTACCCCCCAAACAGAAGGAGACGCCTCGGCATTCAACCTTCCTCCCCCAAAGCCCTCAGAATCCCGGTCTGTTCCCGAACTCGGGATGTCAGCATCGCATGCGGACATCTTGCCACTGCGCTGGCCCTAGTAGAAAGCTTTCTAGCCACCACCAGACATCAGCAACACTGGAGGAGATCCCATAGCAGGTGATAGCCAAATCTAAAGGAGCCACACATGCAGATGTAGGGATCTGAGGTCAGGACAACCAGGGTGCCTTGTTCCTGGGACAGCAAGCCGGTGCAGAGGAGCAAGGGTACTGGAGGTGCCACCACCAGCTGCTGCAGCAGGGGAAACCAAATCTGATGAAGCCAATGGGGGCTATATGGATTATCTCTGCTCACTTCGACTGAAGCTTGAGTAGGACCCTCTGAAGGAGCAGAAAGGGAGAGAAGTTGTACACAAACCTCCACTTCCAGGAGAGGAACACGTTGAGCCAGAAAACTCCAGGCCCTGGATCGAGCAAGCAGAAAAGTGGCAGTTTTGTGTTGAGTGGGGACACAAAAAGGTCCAACTCTGGATGGCCCCACCTGTCAGAGATCTTCGACCATTGAGGGTAGAAGATTCCACTCAAAAGCTCTCGACCTAATCAGCTGAGACTGTCTGCCAGGATGTTTTGGGCACCTGGAACATAAACGGCCAAGAGCTCCAGGCCATGTTTGATGGTCCAGTACCAGACTCTCACTGACTCCTGACAAAGGAGGTATAAGTAAGTGCTCCCTGCTTGTTTATGTAGTAAAATACCGACATTTTGTCCGTCCGCACCTGCAGCGGACCGGGAAGAATGTGGGTCTGGAAGGCCTGCAAGGTGTAAAGAACCACTCGCATCTCCAGCAAACTGACGTGAAGACCATGCTCCACCTCAGACCAGGTCCCCCAGAGTCTGGAGGTCATCCATGTGGGAACCCCAGCAGAGACCCAAGGCACCTGTCATGAGGGTCTGCTGAAGGGCCATGGCCCGGAAGGGAACCCCACAGAGGAGACTGGCAGGATTCTGCCACCACTCCAGAATCCTTTGCACCGGATCAGAGACCATGACCGGCTGATCCAAACCATCTGTGTGTTGGTCCCATTGGACTCAAAGGGTCCATTGGGGAACCCGCATATGCAGATGGGCCAGGGGAATTGTAGCTATGGCTGTCACCATGTGCACCAACAAGTGTAAGAACATCCAGGCCTGGATCCATCAACTGGAGGAGTCGAGACAGGCCTGCTCTGTCCAGTGTTCTGCCCAGTCTGCTGGCAGGAATGCTCTGCCCTGGGAAGAGTCCAGGACCACCCCAATATACAGGAGAGACTGGCACGGAGAGACAAGACTTTGGCAGAGTGACTGTGATCCCCAAGGCTTGGAAGAACAGACAGGTGCATTCCAAGGTCTGATGCAGGAGATTCCTGGAGGGGGCTGTTAGCCAGTTCACCAGGTTGGGGAACATGTAAAAGCCCCATCTCCTCAGAGCTGTGGCCACCACTGCTAGGCACTTGGTAAAAACCCTGAGGTGCTAAAGAAAGGCCAAAAGGAAGGGCCCAGAACTGAAAATGGTCCTCCTGTAAGCAGAAGTGGAGGAAACGGCCGTGGGCCGGGAAGACATGGATATGAAGACAGGCATCCTGCATGTCCAGGAAACAGAGCCAGTCCCCCTGGTGAAGGTGGGGCAGCAGCCCCTGGAGAGTAACCATCCTGAAGCGTTTGTACTCAGTGTATAGATTCAGGTGGCTGAGGTCCAGGATCTGCCTCAAGACCCCTTTTGTTCTTGGGGACGAGGAAAAAGTGGGAGTAAAACACCCTTCCTCTTTGAGCCAGGCAGACAGGCTATACGGCCCTCTTGCGCCTGGGAGCCTGAATCTCTTCCTGAATGAGGGAGAGAGGCCAAAGGGTAATGGGAGGGCAAGGGAGAGTGGTCCAGGGGAGGCTCCAGAAATTCTAGGGTGTGACAGTGCTCTATGAGCTACAGCACCCTTTGGTCTGTGGTCACTGCTCACCACCCATTGAGGTAAAGGGAGAACCAACAGCCAACTGCCTCCCCCAAGGATTCTGCTTTGGGGGTCGGGCAAGGAGTCAGACGGTGGACCCGGGGGTTGGCAGAATAGCTGTAGGCACTCGTGGGGCCCTAGGAGTAGCCGCTGTGGCTTGGGGTGGTTTGAGCCTTGTGCTTTAAGGAGGCCTTCACCTGCTGGTCCCTGCCGGGCTGGCGAGAGAAACAACAAAAAGACTGGCACTGGATAGTCCGAGGCCAAGAGCAGTAGAGGGAATGTACTGACCCGAGAGCCTTACTGGACTCCTGGAGGCAGGAGATGATGTCCTGAGCATCGCCCCCAAACACTACGGAGCCTCTAAAAGGAGCAGCGAAGATGCAGGCTTCAACGCCAGGAGCAAAGCCAGACACTCAGAGTCATGAATGGTGATGAAGACAGATCCCCGTCGCCACCCCATGCCCAGAGGCATCAACAACAGCATCATAAGCTGCCCACAGGACATGAGTGCCCACATCTGATCCTGACTTTAGGAGTTGGGTCAGCCGAGTTTTGGTAGAATCCTCAGGAAGAGTCTGTACTAGATCCCTCGCCTGGTCCCAGAGGGCATTCTGGTACTGAACCATATGGGCCAGATAGTTCACAGCCCAAATGGCCAGGGTTGTGGATGTATACATTCGCTCACCCCACTGATCAAGCTGCCTAGACTCCTTATTAGGAGGCTGAGCACTAAGGTGTTTGGGTCTCCTAGTGCAGTCATGGGCTGCATTCATGACCATGGAGTCCTCCGTAGGGTGCTCCCCCAAAGAGGGGCTTACCCACTGGTGCATGGTATAGGCAGTCAGCTTCTTAGGCAAGGGCGGAGTGGTAGAGGGATGGTTGCACGCCACCAAGGGGAGGGTATCCTTCCTCAGTTAGATGGCAAAGTGGCAAAGCTCCAGGTCCAGCTCCTCCATCTCCCATCCCATGAGGGACCGGGCAGGATGCATAATGTCAAGGAACAAAGGGTCATCACATGAGGAAATTTAGGGGCCTCCTTTGTCAGATCCTGCCCCTCGGAGGAGTCCCCGAAGCCCTCTGAAGAGGAAGAATCCTCACCAGAAGGTTCACTGTCAGGGAATGGCGACGTTTCTCCAACTGCAAGCTGGAGCAGACGTTGGGGCATCCCCCAGAGGACCCCATGGTATGAGGGCTGCTAGGTCATGCCCATTCTGGGTCCTGAGGTGGAGGGTCCAGGAGAGGGTCTCCTGGGCGTGTCCTTATTCTAGATAAAGGAACATCAAGCAGAGAACAGCACACTAATCTACTGGCAGTGGTGGTTGGTAGACCAGAGGATACGGATACTGTGGTGGTGGGTACAGGTATGTCAGTGGGGGAGCCGGCATAAGGTACCCAGGTGTAGACCCAACTGGCACTGGCTGTGGATCTCTTTGGAGGTCCGGCAGGCATCTGCTGTGGTGATGGCTGAGGAGACAGTGGCTGTGGAGTTGGCTGAGGCATCGGCACAGGCCTGACTGGCAAAGGCTGGCGCCAGTCTGGGTAGGAAACAGACGTTGGCCCCCTAGTGAGGGCGATACCTGTGGGGGGGGAGTAGGCCACAGAGGCAACGGTAGAGGTGATGCCTGAGTGGAGGAAGAGACGGTGCTTGTATTGGGCGATGCCTAGGCAGGACCAGAGGCCAGCCCCGGAATTGGGGAACCGGGAAGGCAACACCTTGGCCGGGGGGAGGGGGGGGCGCACAATCAGGGAACTGCCACCAGAGGTTCCAACCCCGGCCAAGCTGCCTGGCTGAGTGCACATGGGTGCTAAGGGCCTGAGCATCAGGGGTTGGGTGGCAGGGGATGATCTCTACTGCCCACAAGAACCGGCTCCAAGATGGAGATAAAGGCAGGTGGTGGAGCCACCTGTAGCTCGGAGGGAGTGAGGGTTGATGGGGCAGGAGGAGTTGACCCCCCACGGGAGGAAGACCCAGAGGTGGTGGCCAGTCTGCGTGGCGAGCGAGAGGCTGATCATGGACGGTCCTGGTGCTTGTGCTTCCCACCCAATTTCTTCTTCTGGGAAGAAGCAGCAGCCCTGGAAAATTGAGCTGGGGAGGCTGAAGAACTTCTGGCTTGCAGCTCCTTCTCCATTGCAACCAACTTCTGATTGAAAAGGTAATTCTCCAAGGTCTTCAAATGACATTGAGTGGCCTGGTTGAAGTCCTGGCAGAACTGGCAGGCTTCGGTGTGACTGGGCCCTAGGCAGAGCAGGCAGATGGGCCATCCTTAGCAGGAATTTGTTTGCCACAGGCACACTTGGTAGATCAGAAGACGAGGTTGGAGAAGACAAACCTCAATGAGAAAACACCAGAAATTCAGTGTTTTAAACACTTAAAATAAAAGAGCAGTTAAACACCAGAAATGGCAGTCGACTGTAGCTGGCGTCCGTAAAGGCCCGACGTGCACGGGTCGACAGCGGGAAAAGAACTGAGGTAGGTGTGGGGACCCACCCCACTTATACGATAGGCAGACATCGGCGTACTGTCATCGGCGGGGGCGGTACCACATGATGGTAAGTAGGTAAAAATTTATTTATATACAGAATAAATATGTCATTAGGGATAAGAGTCCCGGTTTACAAGACCATCCTATGTATATTACAAATAAGTTCAAGAAAATGTAATTTACAAGACACTACATAAAACACAACTTAACTCATCAGTTGCTTGATGAGTACACAATCTACAAAGTACTAAGGAAAGCAATTTTCCAAAGCAAGACAAACTGTGTATGTAACAAGACGGTGCGCACTGGGTAAGGCAGATTATTCCATAGCAATGTAGCCTGGAACTGCAGAGTTTTTCCACCAAATTTTGTTTTGCAATTTGGGAGACTGTTTATTTGTACTGATCTAGTCAATTTACGTTTGTTTTTCTGTTTAATGTTTTTGAAAACTACTCATGAAATGCAGTGATCAGGATTCTGAGTAGCAATATTATGCAATAATTTCAGCCAAGATTTGGTAGTTCATACAGTTAGTGCTTGCCATTTTAACTTGGATAATAGCATACAGTGATGTGGTTTATAGTCGCATCTCAACAAGTATCTGGCTAATTTAAAATGAATCTTGTCTAATTTATCTAGCAATTTTATGTTTGCAACTCTATTTTAAATTGCCTTATTCAAGTGAAGGCAGTATTAATTGTTCTACATTTTTTCCCCTAGCCATCCTATTTAATCATTTAGTGGTACGCCTTAAGGCACCTAATTTTTTTTGTCGTACTAATAAGTGAAAGTATATGCTCACTAAAAATTAATTCTGTGTCAAGTTACGTCTAAATAGCAGTATTCACATTCACACGCCTGCTCAATCTGTTCAGTTTTGTTTATATGTATATGCAACTGAGATTTACTTTTTGATCTTAAGTAATTTTGTTTTGTTTATGTTCATTTTGAGCTTTGATCTGGTGAACCACTCCCACACTCTACTGAAGTCTGCTTGTAAGTTGTTTTCAAGTTCTGACACATTATCCCCTGTGGCAATAAGTGCTGTGCCATCTGTGTATAGTTGCAGTGCAGAAAATCTTGTCACCTGGGGGAGGTCATTGTTAAAAGAAGAAACAAGAGGGACCCCAAGAAGAACCCTTGGGATACCCCATGATTTACACTTCTTTTGGATGACAAAAGTCTGGGAAATCTATACCCTCTGGGAGCGGTCAGTAAGGTAAGACCTGATCCAGTCCCAGGGGCCATCGACTATACCCAGAGTTCTAATTTTATCCAATAGCAAGTAGTGGTCCACCAGACCAAAAGCTTCTGACAAGTCAGTAAAAATGACTGCAGTTTCCAGTCTGGTAAAGGGAAGAAGACACTAGGTCATTGAATTCCAACAAAGCTGTTGTGGAATAAGCCTTCCGGAACCTAGACTGGAAAGGCATCAATAAATTATATCTGTCCAAATGTTCAGACAATTGTGATAGACTGCTAGCTAGACTTTTCCATGTGGTCCTGGTGTCTGGCAGTTTCAGTTCTACCGGTGTTGCCTGCTGCAACAGCCTGCTCGAAGTAAGATCTACTGTAACGTTTTTCTAGCTCAAGCGTTGGGGTGTGCTCCATTCACTTTATTGCAGTATCTTTTTCAAATGTAATTCGCCAATTTTAAATCGGGTTTTGGTACCTATCGATGCCAGGGTTGTTAGTAGTAATAGTAGAGTATTTCTTTCAGGCGCCCTTACAACAAAACATAAAATATATAAATACAGTGATGAGGAACAGTCAACATACAATACATAAAAATTACACAAACCCGTTAGGCTCTTGTTAGTTGAACCCTGGCATCAATAGGTACCAAAACCCAATTTACAATCAGGGAAGTATGTTTGAAAAGATTCTCTCTCAAGTGGATGGGTAGCCCTGCACTCGACCTAGAAAGACGAAGTGCGATGCATCAGAGAATCAGGAAGTGGAGAGGAATTGTGCAGGCAACCCTTCAGGGTCAAATTACGATCCCTTCCTATTTTGGGCTGTATGAAAAAAAAAATAGCACGGAGAGCTCCCAATGAAGTAAGGGAGTGCTCAGTTTCATGTTTTCTTTATAGGAATATATTGGTGAAAGGTGCTCTTTAAACACGTTTCAGCGTTATTTACCTCCATAAAACAGACTGTAGAGTTTGAAAAGCAAAAGGTAGCACAAGTTGACAAAAGACTGTAACAATGTTGCAACTACATCTGAGGAAGGTACCACCCACAGAACTAGAAAGAGACTAGAATAGTAGCGCCTATCAACGCTGCCGAGAGCAAGTACATAAAACGCTCCACCATCTTGTGAATGGCAAAACCCCGAAGCGGGTTCACTGACATCCAGGAGATTTCTGTGGAGCGCTTAGTTTAATTTTTTAACATTTAAA
Source organism: Neoceratodus forsteri (assembly GCA_016271365.2). Taxonomy (NCBI): domain Eukaryota; kingdom Metazoa; phylum Chordata; order Ceratodontiformes; family Ceratodontidae; genus Neoceratodus; species Neoceratodus forsteri. Next base: position 1,007,767,139 of record CM028129.1, on the reverse strand, counting down.
ACCAAAAATCATGCTTACTCTTTTCCCCCTTTGGACTGGACTCTATGGCACAGAATAATGACAGCAATATTAACTGTCAGTTTACCACGACCATATGCCTGGTAAATGCATTAATGGGACTAAAAAAAATGGATGAAGTGCTAGCTGTATTTGTGGATATATACATTCCTGGAATTCATCCAAGGTAATTTCAAGTTTTCACATATAATAAAAATCAACAAGCCGGCTGTGTAGTGCTCTAGCTACGAAGATGTGTTACATATTTTTTTCCCTCTAGTTCAGTGCCTCCTGTGCTACCTGGGCCCTTTGGCTGCGGTGGGAGTGCAAAATCGGGCTAGAAGGCGATTCCGAGCCGCACACTGCAATCTCTTCCTCCCTATCACCAAGACAGTCCCTCTCACTAGTCCACTTGGCTGTTCTGGTAGCCCTAGACCTCTCCACTGCCAGACAGCCCCACATTAGGAGCGGTGCCCTTCTGAAGGGCGCTGGGCTGCAGCCTGCAAGAATACTGTATTATAACTGGATCATGCAATTGTCCAGGCTGTGTGTGGGTGTTGCTGTGTGATATGGCTTCCATTACACATTCAGACACTTCACTATGAGTCTAGCATTGCTTGTAAAGCACTTTGGGATACACTGTGTGTGAAACGCACTACATAAATGCTAATTCTTCTTATAAAAACAGAAATCCATTTGAATTCATGTTGCTCAGTTAACAGCAGAAATTATGACTATACTTGTACAGAGTTTTGAGCTTCCTATATCTATTATAGATGTACCACATTACACCCACAGTGTCCCACATTTTGCCCACCCTGAATGTGTCCCACATGTCTCCTCACCCCCACAGAATCCCACATTTACATGACAAAAGGATAGCCCTCATAATTCTCAACCTTTGTCCCTGAATCAGACATGGAGATGATCAGGGGGTCGAAATTCAGTTTTGCAGTCACTAGCCAGCAGCCAGTGGTTAGACAATATCCGCTGGAACTACCAGGTTACTTATAGATACACTGCTACTCTTAACATAAGCCAGCAGGGCTAGTCCGAGAAGAAAGTTACTGCCCATTGCAACCTGTTTGGCATTTAGCTGGTGTTAATTTTAGACCCTCGAGAAACAAGTCCTGCACACTGAAAACTAGTCCTTTGATTTGTATAAACTAGAATTTTGATTTAGAATCATAGAGTATTATGAATTTCAGGTTTTGCAGTGTGAGGCAGCGTCTTTTCTATAAGAAAATAATTCTATGGTGTAAAATGAGTGACCACCCCACTTTGAAATGGGAAGTCCAATATAGGTAGCTCAGAGGTTCAACCTGCTGCTGTGTAGAGTACTGTAGGTCTGAGCTGGCAGCTGAATAGCAGTGGGTCACCATACATGTACAGTGAAAAAAGTGCAGTAGCTTCCCACAGTACAGTGCCCCTTTGGGAATTCTGTAAGGGGACATCTGTGGGGAGAGGGTGGTCCTAATGGGTATTAAAATTCAAGCAGTTCGCAGTGCCAGTCTTAGTTTTCTGGATCTAGGATGTGGTAAATGTTATTAGACTTGCTTGCATGGACTGGTTTGTGAGTCACTGTTACTAGCCTTTCAGAGACTGTCATTGGAAATACTAATGACATTTTGGGAATTACCATAATGAAATGACAACTCAGGGCTTCCTGGACCCAGATTTTTACCACTATGCAACAGCTTAACTGAACTCTATTGAAAGTGCCCTCAGTAAAGGAACTGGTGGTAGGGGCTGTCCCATTTACCCATCATAAATGTATTACTTGGCACTACAGACAAGAAAACTGCGCCTCCCCTTCCTTACCAACTCTGTTCCAGACTCACTCGCTATGCATGGCGGCCATGCACAGGGCACTTTTTTTTTTAAACTGATCTAAAGGTGGTGCCTGAAACATCTGCATGTCAATGAGCGGCTTCCAAGTGTTGACATCCACAATATGGCAGCACGCTTTACATACTCCATGGTGACGCAGTGCCATTCTAGTCTTTCCTTTCTACTCCTGTGGTACAACTGATAATGGAGAGACTTCACCAGAAGCACAGAATGTGCTCACATCTGACAAAACTACATGACAGGAGCTCTCAATCACCAGCAAAAATAAGGGCTATCAACTATCTCAAAGACTGCATCGCTTCACTAGAAATAGAATTTACCGAATTAAAAAAAAAAAAATCAATGACATGCAAACTATGTGAAATGGAAGCTGTAAATCTGAAAAGTGACACAGAAAATTAAAAATGAACAAAAATCTGTGCCGTCAGAATTAAAATCCCAGATCAGTGACTTTTTTCATGAAAAACAACTAGTGACTAATTTTAAGAAACTTGGAGAAAAAGACTTTGCAGAATCACTTACATAACATGCTTGTTATGCACTTGTTCACTCTGTAAATATCACTATAATGCAACTCCCCTATGTACTTGCTCTACTGCATCTGTAATGAATGCCGGGTCACTCCTGAAAAATTGACCTTTGGTCTCAGTGGGTCCTACCCGGTTATCAGAATGAAATAAATAATGAGTTAGCATAAGAATTAAGTGAAGTCTCTTCACTGGGACTTGCGCACACTTAAACAGAGAGAGAAAACAAAAAATTCTAGAACAGAAAACATGCTAGCTATGGAAACCAGACAAGAAGAAAATCTAAATTTAGAAACTCTTGAAGAACAGACTGTAGAAGTCATGGAGAAAGAAAATGCGGCAATAAAAGGGAAATATGGCCTTATTCCATGCCATGAAAATAAAAGTAGGACATCTAACTCTCACCCTTCCTTTCAAATACGACCATACTAAAATGCCAGCAGATACAGGCCATATGGGTCTATCAATTCTGCTCGAATGTGCAGCTTACAGTCCACTACACTACAGCTGCCCCACCCACCCCTTCCTTTTTGTATGAATTCATTATTGTGCTTGCTGGCATACCACCTCCCTGTGTTCAGTTAGTGACCCTCCCCCGACCCTGTCCCATCCCCTCTTAAAGCTGAGCACCGTCTTTACTGATACCACCTCTTCTGGCAGTGCATTCCACCTAGACACCACCCTTTCCATGAAATAATGCCTTCTCATTTCCCTCCTGAATCTTCCACCCTCAGACTGTGCCCCCTCATGTCCCTGCCCCCGTCACTTCAGAATTCCCTCTGTACCAGTCTTGTTTAAGCCTTTCATATACTAAAAGGTTGCCATCATGTCTCCTCTGTCCCTTCTCTCCTCCACAGAGAATATGTTGAGCTCCCTCAGCCTCTCCTCATAGAGTTTGTATTCTAGTCCTAGGATCATCCTAGTTGCCCTTTGTTGGATCGCATCCAGCAATTTAATGTCTAAGTAAGGGCGCCATAACTGCATGCAATACTCCAGATGCGGCCTCACCAACAACCTGTACAGTGGCAGGATTACCTCTGCACTCCTGGTGGTGACTCCCCTGGCTATACACCCCAGCATCTGATCAGCCTTAGCTGCCGCATTCCTGCACTGTGCTAGGTGGTTCATTTGCCCTGTTATCACCTCAAGATCTTTCTCCTCCTCTGTAAAGTCTAACTGTATCCCCCCTAGCTGATATCTTGGGTTCCTTGTTCCCAAGTGCATGATCTTGGACTTCTTTGCATCTGCAGATGTGCAATTTTAACAGTTTCAAATGGAAAATCCATAAATGAAAATAAAGACTGTTCCCCAGGAAACATGTTAAAATTAAATGCCCCACTACAGGCATAGCAATGCAAATCGTATCTGAACAGAATTTCAGTAATCCAAAGTCCTTAATTATACATACTGGAACAAAATCTAAGCAGAGGAGATCAGGACACAGACATACAGCTACAAATGTCAGTTGAAATGTCAAAAAATAAATTTCCAATACGAAAGTCATCGTCTCTACCTTACTTCCCAGGTGAGATGTACCATCCCATGTCAAGGAAAGAATAGTAAAATATCTAGTGTTTGCTCAGCATTCCCAAATGTCAATGTGCTCCACTTCCATAAAATTCATCCTGATCACCACCTACATGATCAACTACACCTAAACAGAGTAAGAGTAAGACTGTTTTGCCAAGACTGTTGAAGATGTGGCACTAGGCCAGGTCCCAATTACGAAGCAAGCAACAGAAGATAACAGGGTCTATTTTCAAAGAAGGTATCCCCATGGAAGAACACTGGAGCCTCAAATTAGAATCCCACTTTTGCTACAACAGGACTGTAATGCCAACTCCTCTGGATGGCACACAGCACAACTTATGGAGAGGCCAGGACGACACTGGAGCCCCAGTTAAGAATACCACCTTTGTAGTAACAGACTCGCATTATAAACACCTCTGGACAGACACATGGCCAAATCTCTGGGGATGCCAGGAGATCATACGAGCCTCAGTCCAGAATCTTGCTTCTGTGACAACAGCATCACAGTGCAGATCCTCCTAGACAGACTCTTAGGAAAACTTCTGGTGATGCCACTTGCAAAAATATATCACTAACTGATACTGATTACTGCTGAAATTACACATTTGCTAAAATGTGGTTTGTAGCAAACTCATAACTGAATATGTAACCTTAAAAAAGGGAACATTCACAGGAAGTAACCGCTTTATTATAGTACAATATCTCTATTTACAAACAGCGTGCATAAAAATGATAAAGTGCTAGAAAAAGACTTTCACAGTTCCAGTTAATTATTAGTACATAATCCCCAACATGAAATCTTCTATTATTAGTAGCTGGAATTTACAGGGTTTATATTCTTGTTTGTTGGTGACAAACCAAGTTACCGATTTTATTTGGACCGTAACTAACCAGGATATGATAATTTTACATGAAACCTGGCTTGGTAAAGACATACTGATATATTGTTCTAATGGTTATCAGCAGCTTTTAGTCTCTACGACAAACAGAAGCATGGCAGGCAGTCAGGTGGTATTCTAGTTTGATACAAATCAGAAGCAACAGAGTACATTACACCTTTAAAAAGGGTTGTAAAATGGCAAGAAATGTGTATGGCAAATCAAGTATTCACATTGGATAAAAGACAACACATGACCTGATAGCAAGCGGGTATTAATTCCCTAGTAATACCCACTTGCCATTGGGAGCACGCTTACTTAAACACAGTGACACAGAGACAAAAATAATCACTGCCTCTGTCATATGTGTTTGTCCCTTTTTTGTCTGACTGATCCTCCCTATAAGTGGCACTAGTACATGCGGCAACACATCCCATATCAGAGAAATGGGAATGCTCCTCAATGTGTTACCCACCCACCCGACCTCAGATACTGCGGGCCAGTGTCTTGACAATCAATGTACTGCGATCGAGCAAGAAATGCAGAGAGGGCACAGACAGAAAGACAAACCTTGGACTTAACACTAAATGCAGGAAATGCAAGCGACCTGCAGAAGTCCGGCACTGAAGTGATCACTGTTGCCGTCCACAGTAAGAGAGAGAAAAAGTGAGCAGTTACCACTGTCTGTGTTTTCGTTTCTGCAGAACCCTAGACCGATCATCACAGCTGTCAAGAGGAAGACAAGAGAATTTCAACTCATTAATGCATTGTGGGGACAGCACAAATACTTGCATATTTGAAAACACTGACATATATAGAAGCAAGTCAGATGCCAGATATGCAAATATTGCTACTGTCCCCATAATGCAGTAGTGAATCACAAGTTTAAATGAACAAAATGAGTGAACAGAGCACTGTATTATTTTTTTATTTTATTTTTATTTAGCTTTTGTTGACCGGGTAAGTGCACTAGACAAATCCTGCCTATTTTCAGGCACGACCCGGGGGAGGGGGATACAGATGAATGCCAACTAACCTTGATCCACATTAAGCTGTTGGTGGTATTTTTAGTGAATGAGGGTAATTTGGCCAGGACACCGGGGAAATTCCCCTACTCCTTTTCGATAAGTGCCATGGGATCTTTAACATCCACCTGAACTACCACCAATCCAGGCAGATGGGACCTCGGTTTAACGTCTCATCCGAAAGACGGTGACGTCTCATCCGAAAGACGGAAGGAAACTCTGACCCTGACGTGATTACTACACAGAGTTAATGGTATTGTTTTTTATTCGAAAACATAACGCAAACTATATTAAAGCAGCAGTCACAATATAAATACATGTGGATTACTCAACGTGCACAGGCACAGCCATACATTAAGATAGCCTACAGTTCAGTCTAAAGTGCCGGCTTGAACAGCATACAATATTGTATTAAAAAATAATCTGAGTTGCTCTTCATTTGTTTCCTACATTTAATTCACTTATAACAGTATTCTCCTTGTGCTTGGCATGTTAAAAGCGCATTAATCCACTCCAAAGTCGGGCTCTACGAGGGAGTTAATGCCTGGTTGGTGGCTGGAGGCACTCTGCCTGCGTCCTCCTGCCCCAACCCACCCAACCAGGCATTAATTCCTCTAGTAGAGCCCTCCTTTGTCGTGGAGTAATGCTTATGTAACAGACATTTACGGATCACCATATCTGGTACACTGCTGCAACCGAAATCCGAAGGTTGCCTCTGTGCACTACATATTCCCCCCTGCTTTGATGATGAATGTGTGTCACTGAATGTCAAATCTCATATTTCCAAACTTTTGGAAACATATCAATAAATGGAGACATAATTCATGCACAGGGAAAGAAACAAAGACTTCATTTCTACAGATGGAAATAAGCATATATTTGGAGGCAATACAACTTATGCTAACCCATTACTTATTTCATTCTGATAATCGGGTAGGACCCACCGAGACTGAAAGTCCCTGTTTCAGGGGTGACTTGGAATTTATTACAAATACAACAAAGTACATGGGGGGAGACATATTATAGTGACAGTTACAGAGTGAACAAGTGCATAACAAGCATGTGTTATGTAAGCAATAACCCACAACAGGGTGTGCTGTTATTGGAGATTAACGCACACCCGGGTGCGCTGTGAGGTATCTAGGCTTCAGGCCATGTGCCCTCTCAGCACCTAGGTGTGCATTAATCCTCAATAACAGCACAACCTGGAGTGGGTTATTGCACTTATAACATGGGGTGTTTGAAACAAGATAAAATAAAGAAAAAGTGCTTAAAAACGTTTTGCAAAGATAAGAAATATGTATGTATCCTGCCACCTTGAAAAAAAAATCCCCAACAAATAATGGCACTTTGACTGCTGTCATGAACATACAACTGTCAGAAATACTGTACTTGTATAATTTCTGACATTTGTTGTGCATAATATTCTGTGACAGCTGCTCTCTCTTTTCAGGTCCTCTCTCACTCACTGTCTCTTGCTCATTAACGAACGGCAAGGAGGAACAACAGAATTACAACTTCTGGTAAGGGAAAAGTAACAGTGGTGCCAGACTTGGAATTGTATATGGAGTCGGGGCAGATGTGTCCGTTACAGAAGTTCTGTGTGATGGTACCACTACCAATATCGGAACAGCTAAATCACTGCAACATCTGCTGTACCCCTCACCCCCAAAAGTACTGCAGTTCATCAGCACTGTCCATTGCCCTACTGTGCTCTCTCCCGCGGGCTCTCTCCTCACCGACGTGTGCTGTTGGCGGCAGTGAAGAACGGAGCAGCTCATTTCTCTCCCCCCACACCCGAAGATGCTGACATGTACATAGATTCTCAGTGAAAGCAACTGCGAGTCACTTTCACTGTGCTGCTGCAGCATGTCTCCCTCTCCCTGCCCACCTGGTTAAGCAAGTTGTGATGCTTGCACTCTGTCTCTCTCTGCTCCTGCTTGCAGCTTTCTGGCTACCTATCTGGGTCCCAATACGACAAACAGTCAAAGAGAGAGACAAAGAGGATTGGTCAAGGTGTTTCTCTGTACCTGTCCTTCACTCGCTGTCTTGCACTGACTCTCCCTCTGTTACCGGGGGGAGGGGGCTGCTGAACTGTGGTGAGACTGAGGGGGTTGGGGGAAAGTGTAGCACAGGGCAGCTCAAGCACACTGCAATATCCGCTCCGGCTGCTCTTTCATGTGTGTGATCCTGGTACCACTAATGCCGCTACGGTGGAAAGTGGACATCAGTGGGTGTGATGGGGGTGAGGGAGAGAAAAAATTACTTACCATAGTAATTTTGTTTCTTCCAAGAGAATATTATTGTATTCTGACTAATGCAGTATGGTCTCACCATAGGACTGCCCGGACCCAAAGTGGTAAACAGAACCTATGCAAATGATGGAATGCTAGGCTCGAGCTCTATTTTCAAACCACTGTCCCTGGTTACAGTTCTTTAACCGTCAGATTCTTATGAAGCATGCACAGTGAACTAGTTATACTAACAGTACTATTTAAAAAGTTACCCCCCCTTATTAATTACCACTCCCCAAACAAATCAGAATGGCATCCTAAAGACTCAAGTCACAATGCCCAAAAAAAAATACCCACAGGTTTGCAACAATACATATACAGCTGAAGTGCAGTGACCCTGAGGTTCTAGAAGGGGAGGAAGGGAGGGAGCGCAGAATACAGTAAGATTCCCTTGGAAGAAACAAGCTTACAATGGTAAGTAATTTTTTCTTCAAACCCCAGGAAATCTTACTGTACTCTGACTAATGCAGACTACCAAGCAGTACCTTTGGAGGTGGGTACAGAACCTACTTAGGAAACAGGCTCTGCAGGACTGCTGTGCGAAAACTGGCATCCCCTCTGGCCTGAACATCCAAGCAGTAATGCTTGGTAAATGTGTGAACAGTTTTTCAGGTAGCTGCTTTACAGATTTCCACCAGGGGAATATCCCTAGCAGCTGCTAATGAGCAGCTGTACCCCTGGTCGAATAGGCCTGGAGGCCTGTGGGTGGCTGCTTGCCCATCTTGCTGTAGCAGAACTGGATGCAAGCAACAATCCATCTTACTAACATACTAACACACTAAAATACTAAAATGCCAGCAGAACAGGCCTTTCGTCTTTCATGTCTGCTCGTTTGGTCAGCCCCCACCCTGAGAACTGACCTTGCTGCCCCCTCTCCCTCTCGGGCTTCCCCCTTCCTAGTCCTGGATATTCTCGCTGCACTGGACTTTACTTCCAGAACCCTTCCGCTGTACCTGTCCCACCCCTCTTAAACCCCTCCACCAGCTCCCCGGGCAGCTCACTGCATGGCCCCACCACCTTCTCAGTGAAGTAACACCTCCTCTTTTCTCCCCCCTCCAGCTTCCACCCATGCCCTCTAGTTGCCCCCCCCTTCTTTTGGAGCACCCTGACTTCGTCTCCCCTATTCACCCCCCCTTCATGTACCTGAAGACCTCTATCATGTCCCCCCAGTCTCTTCTCTCCTCCAATGTGTACATATTCAGCTCCTCGAGCCTCTCCCCATAGGTCCTGTCCCCCAAGCCCCAGATCATTTTGGTTGCCCTCCTCTGGACCCTTTCCAGGAGTTCAATGTCCCTTTAAGTGTGGCCTCCAGAACTGTACGCATTACTCGAGGCGCGGCCTCACCAAGCAGTTGTACAGAGGTAGTATCACCTCCCTCCTTCTGGAGGTGATACCCCTAGCGATGCATCCCAGCATTTTGTTGGCCTTGGCCGCAGCCCTCCTACAAGTCTCTGAGTTGTTCATCTTGACATCCACCACCACCCCCAGGTCCCCCTCAGACACAGACTTGTAGCCCCGTGTACACTTGGCCTGGGTTTCTGGCTCCCAGGTGTAGTACCTTGCATTCCCTGCACTGAACCTCAGTTTCCACTTTCTAGACCACCCTTCCAGAGCCTCCAGATCCTCTGAGGGCCGCCTCCCCTCCTCCCCATCCACCACCAACCCCAGCGCTTGAGTCATCCGCAAAGAGACTCATCTCACTCCTGATACTCTTCCTTATGTCCAAGACGTAGGTGTTGAACATGAGGGGCCCAAGGACTGATCCCTGAGGGACCCCACTAATGACCTTCCTTGGGGATGAGACTATCCCGACAACCACAACCCTCTGGGTCCGGTCCTGGAGCTAATTCCCTATCCATCTGATCATCTTGTTTCCCACCCTCATTTCCCCCAACTTATCCAACAGGCCCCCATGAGGGACAGAGTCAAATGCCTTGCTGAAGTCAAGAAAGAGGACGTCCACCAGTCTACCCAGGCCCAAGGCGCTTATCACCCAATCATAGAACTCCACAAGGTTTGTCTGACACGATTTCTCTGGGACAAAGCCATACTATCTATCATCTTGGCACCCCAGATCACCCCCTAGTCTCTCCTTTACGATGCCCTCCATCACCTTGCTCACCACTGAGGTCAAGCTGACGGGCCTGTGGTTCCCTGCCACCTCCCTTGATCCACCCTTGTGGATAGGCACTATATGCGCCACCATCCAGTCCTGGGCCACCCACCCTGTACTCGGGGAGATGCTGAAAAGCTCCGCCAGGGGTTTGGCCAGGACATCCGCCAGTTCCTTCAACACTCTGGGATGAATTTTGTCCGGCCCCGGTACTTTCTCCTTCTTAAGGGACCCGAGGACTTTCCTCACTCTCTCTGCCGTGATTTCCTCCTCCGCTACTTCGTCCCCCTGCAATGCCTCCCCCCCCTTCTGCCCGTGATGCCCCCCCCCCGACCCCATGATCGGTAAGGGTACCCACCTCCTCTGTTTCACCGTCTCCTCCCCTGTATAAGGAAGCCCCCCCATTTTCCTTAGTGAAAACTGAGGTGAAGTACTCATTTAGTACCTCAGCCTGCTCCCTGGGGTCTTGTACCCATCCCTCCCCTGTTTTAATCCTGCTAATCTGCCCTTTTACCCTTTGTTTTTCCCCAATGTATCTATAGAACCCTTTGTTCCCTCTCCTATTTCCCTGGCCAGGTTCTGCTCCTTCCTTGCCTTAGCTGCCCTCACCACCGTAGTGGCATCAGCTCTTACTTCCCCCGATCCCTTGCACTCCTTGTGCACTTGAAATGCCTATAGGCCGCCTTCCTTCCCCTCACCACCTCCTGAACCTCCCTGGTCCACCAGCAGGGTTTTTGGGCCCTACCGCATTTGTGTCTCACTCTTGCACAGGTGCCAGTAGCATCCTGCGCGCCCCCCCCTGATAATTTCCCACCTACTGTCAGTGTCCATGTCTGGCCCAATCCCATCCAAATGTTTCTTAAGTATCCTTCCCATTTCTTTGAAGTCCGCCCCCCTAAAGTCAATTACCTCCATCTTTGTGCAGCCTTCTACCCCTCCTAGGTCCAGGCAGAACCAGACCGTGGCATGGTCGCTCCCTAACAATGGGTCCCTTACCTCCAGGTCACCAATCTGGTCACTGTCTGCCAGGACCACATCCAGCATCTGCTCCTCCCTGGTCGGTTCCCCCACCTGCTGGGTTAGGAACGTGTCCTGAAAGACATTCAACAACTTCCGTTTCCTGGCCTCCGAGGATCTCGTAGTCCCCCAGTCCGTTCCTGGCATGTTTAAATCCCCCAACACCACCACTCTTCCCCTACCCAATCTGCAGTGTCTCCCAACATCTGCCACCAGAATCTCATCCAGTTCCTCCACCAACGCAAGGGGTCTGTACACCACTCCTATTTTTACTCTCTTGCCCCCCTTGTTATCAAGGTGACCCAAATCGCCTCCACAGCTCCCTCCGCCTCCTCCACTCCTCGTATGTCAATGCAGTTTTTGACTATTATTACCACCCCTCCCTCCCCCCGTCCTTCCTGAACATGGTGTAATCCTCCAGGTTCAGATCCCAGTCGTGCCCTGTGGTGACCCAGGTCTCGGTTACAGCTGCCACATCCACCTCTCCCTCAGTCAGCATCGCCTGAAGCTCAGGCATTTTATTGCTCAAGCTCCTGGCATTTAGCAGGACTATCTTCCATCCCTTCCATATACTCCTGTTTCCCCTGCTCGCGTTCCCATGGAGATTTCGTCCTCCCCCCGTCTGCACCATACCAGACAGCCTTTTCCCACATCCCACCAGCTCCCCAAGGGGGTGGAGGCAGAGTCCCTCCTTTTTCAGACCCCTCTCTGTAGCCTCTTCTCCCATCCCTCCCCCCTTCACAAGTTTAAACCCCACCTTTCACCCATGAACCCCTTTATTTTGAACTTGAGGATTTCCTTCCCCTCCAAGTTGAGATGGAGCCTATCCCTAGCATACAGCCCCTTATCCTCCCAGGTCTCCCCTCAATCCCTCATCAACCCGTACCCTCTGGCCCCACACCACTCCCCAAGCCACTTGTTTATCTCCCTAATCTTCCTCTTGTGTTCCCCACTAGCCCTTGGCACCGGCAGGATTTCCGAGAAGGAAATCGCGCATCCTATATCATGACAAACCCTGGCTAGCTCCCTGAACCTCGCCTGGATCTCTAGCTCACTATTTCCCTCAATGTCATTCATACCCAAGTGAACCAGTATGTCCAGGGAACCTCCACAATCCTTTGCCAGCTGCTATACCTCGTGTTTGGCCCTGTGCACCATTAGCCCAAGGAAGCATTTTGTTCTGACCGGGCAGGCTTCCCCCTCCCTATACCATTTGATCCCCCTCATCATGGAATCCCCCAACAGGAGTACTCTGACCATCCCTTTTCCTCCATTTCCCCCCATACCATGTTCCTTGTCCTTTCTACAGACCACTCCCCAGCCGCTCCTTGCTCCTCCCCCTCTCTGGGTTCCTCCTGCCACCCCTTCCTTATTTGCTCTGGCTACCTCCTCCCCTCCGTTCCTATGCCTCTCCTCCTCCAGAGTATCCTTCTGTGCCCCCCTCCCCGCTAGCCTGGCTTGTCCTCCCTTTCTTCCCGTCTCCATTCAGCTCCTCCTTGCCCGTCGTGCCCCTCTGGCCCAAACCTTCAGCACCCTTTACTGTGTCCTCCATGTACTTCTGGTCCTTCTTGCCTTTTCCTCCCAACTGATCCTTCTCCTTTCCTCCTCTACCCCCTCCTCCACCTGCTGATCCCTGCTCTCTCCATTTCCCTCATTCAAGTTCCCCTATTTTTCTGCTTTCCCCCCCTCCTCTACCCCCACCTTCCTGTCCATCTCACCTGCCCCTGTCGTGGCTACAACCCCCCCGCAAGCATAAGTAAAGAACTGAAACAGTTACTGAGCTTAAGGCCCGATCCACCTCCCCACCCCGCTTCCTTCTGTCTAGCCCCAGCCATCTGCCTACTCCCTTGAGAACGTCCCCCTTTTGGCACCCCTCTGTGAGGGTCCCCAGTTACCTGCCTGCTACCTTGGTAGTGTCCTCCTCTTGGGCCCCCTCTGTCAGGGTCCCCATGCAACCCCAGAGTCTACTCCTTTCCCCTATGCCCCCACCCCTCATGCATCCCTGTGCGGGTTCCTGCTTCCTTGGTAATGCCCTCCTTTTGGGCTCCCTCTGTCAGGGTCCCCATGCGACCTCAAAGTCCTCTCCTGCACTCCTTTCTCTATACCCCCGGCCCTAGTGCTTGGTGCATCCCCGTGGTAGAGCCCCTGCCCTATTCCCCAAACATACCCCCCCTCCAGTCATCTCCTAATCCCCTCAACCTCCTCCTCTTTGAGCTGTGCTAGCTGGTAGCACACCGGGCAACCATCGAACTTCCAAGCCCAGTCCAGTATCATGGCCGCCCCACACCCTGTGCACCCCACCGCCATCCCAAAGATCCCGGCCTTAATGACGTGTGGCCCCATCCTCCCTCAGTACGGTTTCTTTGGGTGAACCACCAGGTTCCCCACCAGTCCAAAATGTACTCCCCAACCACACTAATCAGGTCTCCCCCTTCACCCTAGATACAGTCCCACAATAAACAGGTACCCTCGTTTCTAGGTGTAGTACAACACAGTAAACAGTTTACCTCGTTTGGGCTTAAATTGCAGGTGCCTCCCCCCTCCCATTCCAACTATGAGCTCAACACAACATGCTCTTTTTCCCCTCCTCCAAGTCCTTCTCCAGACAGTTCAAAAGTGCACAGCAGCTTCCCGCTTGTTTGCGATCCGCTAATGGGATCCTTCTTGGATTTCCTTGCTCCAGCCTCACCAGGCACTTAGAGGTCGGGGCCGGGGTGGGTGGTGTGGGATGAAAATCCGGTGCCCTGGCCCGCTCCGTGCAGCTGGGATGGTTCCCCCGATTTGCTGCCCGAAAATCCGGTGCCCTGGCCCGCTCCATGCAGCCGGGATGACTCCCCCGATCTGCTGCCCGAAAATCCAGTGCCCTGGCCCGCTCCTTGCTGCCGGGAAAGTGGACGAAAACATAGCTCCTCTGTGAGAATATGAGCTGGGCCGCTTTTAAAGGCAGCCCAGCATATGTATTCCCCGCGGCAACCTCTGACTGCCCTGAGTTCCAGCAGGCTGATGTGCAGTAGTGACTCCTGTTTTTGCCATGTGTGCTTCCCCAGATGTGCCCCCCATCCCAGGAGTGATGCATCTGCGGTTAGCACCAGTGTAGCGGGCTGCTGCAGGAATGGCACCCCTTGTCTGAGGTTGGTCTTGTCCTGCCACTACTACAGTGCTTGGAGGAACGCTGCTGTGACAGACACTAGATTTGACAGCAAGTCCCTTTTTTGTAGCCAGTGAGCTCTGAGGTGAAACTGAATGTCCCTCATCTGGAACCTGGCCCCAACACTGTTGCTGTGGATGCTGCCATGTGGCATAGCTGCTGTAGAAAATGCCTCGCTGACCTTGGGACGTGCAGCCTGAAGGAGCTGACCATCTGCACCAGGCTCTCCACTCTTCCCTGTGGGAAGAAAGGCTTCCCCCCTTTCAAGTGTACAACTCAGCTCCTATGAATTCTAGGAGCTGAACTGGTTCCAGTACTGACTTCTTCTAGATTCACCAGGAACCCCAAGGACTGCAGGGTATCCTCTGTGACTGACCTACAATTAGCCAGTCGTCCAGATAGGAGAATACTGTTACCCCCTGCCTCCTTAGATGCGCCATGACCACGGCTAGGCATTTTATGAACACCCTTGGTGCAGAGGTCAGACTGAAGGGCATTGCTCTGAACTGATAATGGCCTGATGGCAATCTGAAGGTAGGCATCCTTTAAGTTCTGGGATGCCAGCCAGTCTCCCTGCCTTAGAGCTGAAAGAATAGTTGCCAGAGTCACCATATTGAACTTTGGCTTTGAAAAGTGTGTTTAGATGTCTGAGATCCAGAATGGGTTGCCACTTCCCAGTTTGCTTTATTGTGAGGAAATATGTTGAGTACCAGCCTTTTCCCCTTTGTGCCAAGGGAACTGGCTCTACTACCCTTTGTGCCAGAAGGCTGGATACTTCCTCCTCTAACAGAATTGTTTCTAATGGGACAGAGGGTTTGAAGACCCCTGACCTCAGCTTTGGCATGAACTTGAAGCCGAGGACAAGACCCTGGCCCACTACCTCCAGGACCCACTTGTCTGTGGTGATATTTTGCCACTCCTGGAGGTAGTGGGCCAGCCTGCCCCTACTGGGATTAGGGAGGCGACCCGAGCAGGCACCTCAGGGTGCCTGCTTTGCTTGGGCTGCTGGCTGTGTGCTGGGGCTAGTGCGGCCACTGCCCCTGCCTCTGAAGTATCCCCTCTGTTGCTGGTACTGGGGGAAAACTTGAGGCTAGAAAAAAGGCCTATAGTGGGTCCTGCCCCTACCACCTCTACTCTGGTGTTTCTGGGGTGTGGATGCCCTTTCCTTTGCTGTAGCACTCTTGTAATCAACTTTGCATTTGTCCAATTTCTTCACATATACACTGTTTGTTCCCCAGAGATGTAGGATCAGAGGGAAAATCTAGGGCTTTGGCCTGTGTAACCCGAGTCAGATTGGTGGTTCTGAGCCAGGCAAACCGTCTGAGGGACACTGATGCTGCCATTTGTCTGGATGCAGTGTCACTGGCATCCACTGCCATCCTAAATTGTGTCTTGGCAGCCTTCTCCAAGTCAGCTGCCATGGGAGGTGGGACAGCCTTTCAGTCTCTAGGACAGTACTCCACAGGGTTTTCTGGTACTAGCAACAATTACATGACATATAGGAGGCCTGCCTAATGGCAAGGGATGACCCCAGGTACACTTTCTTTGCCACTGAATCCACCTTCCTAGAATACTTATCCGGAGGGTGAGAGGCCAGGGGGACGCCAGCTTTGTCACAAGCTGCAGGCTGCACTACTTCCTCATGGCCAGGGTGTCCAAACAGGAATTCTGCTCCTCCTTTGGCAACCCAGTATTTCTTGTCCACCGTTTTGTCCATAAGAGGTACTGAAGTGGGTGTCTACAGAATCTTTAGGGTCTGTTTCTTGAGGGATTTGTGAATGGAAAGCAGCAATCTCCGATGCCAGAACATCCATCATCTCCCTGTAGTCCTCTTCCTCCTCATCCTCCGTGGACTCCTGAATGGGGAGATCAAGGGTCTTAGCCACCTGTTTCATGAAGAAATAATATGAGGTAAAATCCTCAGTTCCCTTTTCAAGGGAGTCAGAGCGATGAGGATCCTGGGAGATGTCCAGTTCAATGGGCTCCCCATAGTCCTCATCCTCCTCCTTCCACCTCCTCTTTTTTCCCCCATAACAGTCACAACCGGAGTCATGTGAACCGGGACCCTGGGTTGAACCAGGGGCTTGGACCGTTGCTTGCAGCGGTCGTTTTTCAACCGGAACCAGGATTCCGGACAGCAAAGACTGGATAATTTTGATCGTGTTAGCAATCTCTTCGGCAGTCGGAGCCGCAGCTTTCTTCAGTTGCAGTTGCTGTCCAGTATACTTTCTTTTTGCCTGCAACAGATGGTTCAGCAGTCCATTTTTTTACTTGAAGAGCTTTCAGAGGGCAGCTCCTACGGTTCTTTCTGAGGAGGAATCGGTTTATCTACGGCCAGGTCAGCAGCCTTTTCAGTCATCTTTTCTTGCAGTCTTTTTAACTGCCTCTCAACCATTGACTGTAGAAAGTTCTTACAAATCTCATAAGTCTGTCTTAAGGTGTTCAAACCCAAGACAGGAAACAGATTAAATGAGGATCAGCTTGTGCAAAAGGTTTCCTGCTCTCAGTGCAATGCTGGAAACCTGTAGGTCCCGTTCTTTTCTTGGTTTTCTGTGACATAACCAGAAAAGACAAACCTGTCTTTTTTTTTTTTTCGGTCAACACCAACTGAAGAACCAGGAGTTACCCCGGTAAAACAACTACTAAAAGATGACAGACTAACTTCCGAGTCGGAAGAGTTAAATTAAACTGAAATTTACTTCAGAAATAAAAGAAACGTTGGTTCCTTCCTGGTTAGGGGAACCGAAAGAACCAACCAACTTACCCAAAAGAAGCTAAATCTAACTAATTCTACCTGAATACCAAGGACAGTGCTTCAAAATCCAAAATAAACAGCACTTTATAAAAAAGAGAAAAACAAAGTTTTCAAGCAAATGAGAGCTCTCCAGAGACATCTTACTGAGGCAAGCAGAGTAAACAATCTAACGGTTGAAGAACTGTAACCAGGGACAGTGGTTTGAAAACAGAGCTTGAGCCCAGCATTCCATCATTTGCATAAGTTATATTAACCATTTTGGCTCCAGGGCAGTCCCTATGGTGAGACCATACTGCATTAGTCAGAATACAGTAAGATTTTCTTGGATCTGAATTGTCACTGTTGTGCAGGGAGGATTGGGAGATCCGCGGGGGCGGGAAACAGTCATTTCTATGGGGCAGGTGGGTGGCCATGCTCCTGCCGCACACACACTCACTTCTATGGGGTGGGTCGGTAGGACATCTCAGGCTTTGTGAGAACGACTGGTGACTGATACAAATGCCACTGGGCGGGTGGGTAGCCGCTTAACACACCAGGGGCCACACTTGTTATAACCGACTGTGCTTGCCATGGTCCTCCGAGCAACACTGTCACTTCTATGTGGCAGGTAAGTAGCAAATGATGTATACGTGTGGCTACATGCTGCAATGCGATCATGGGCTGCCACAGTAATGCTCTCGCTACTCACAATTAGCAGGGAAATGAAATGGCTGACACGGACTCTTGCTCTACCAACTCAACATGTGCGGCTTCTGAACAGAGACTGTGCCACCAGGACTGCTCACTCTGTTCATTAACAGTGATTACCAGTCAGGTGGTGCTCCTCAGCTAATCCACTACCTGCTTTTCCTCTTCCATGCTATAAAAGTAAATAGTAAGCAGAAACAACTAAACAGAAGAGAGTTAAGGTACAAGGTAAAAAAAAGGCGAGTAGTGACAATATACATAGGACATCTGAAAGAGCAGGATCAGAATTGTAAATGAAAACTCATACAACATAGGAGTAAAAAATAAAAAATGATGAAAGACATGCTGTTCAACAAACAAGGTAAATGTACTGGGGTAACTACGAAAATGGATCAGGTATAGCAGGGTAGGCAGAGCAGGGGGCAATCAGCGGTAGCAGGAGCAGAGGCAACTCCTGTAGGTAGTCTTAAGCCCATTTCTAAAACAGGAGAGAGTATTAGCTTGCTGTAGGATTTCCAGAAGCATGTTCCACAAGGAAGGAGCCAGAAAGGCAAAGGACCTCCTACCCATGAAAGTACAGGTCATTGGTATATCTAGCAATTTTCTATCTGAAGTAAGAAGAAGCCTTCTTATAGATTTGGGGTCTAACAGGCCTGCTATGCTAGGCCGGGTATGTACAGTTATTAGCTTATGTACCATGCATAATAACGGTACTGTAGTCTACCATCAAACATGGCCAGCTACAACGAGGTAAGCATATCACAATGATGCTTGCTTTTTTGGGGTGATCAGGGATGCCACAGCAAAGCATCCAATTTTATGATATAGAACACCAAGCCTATCTGATTCAGATTTCTTAGGAGATAGCAAGTTGGGGCACCATATAAAAGTTTAGGGAGCAGGACACTCAAATTATTTGCCGGGAGTATGGTGTAAGGTGACCAGTCAATCTGTATAGATGCCCAAGTTTGTGGTGGATAGTTTGGGTAACATGATCTATCTGGGGTTTAAGGTAGAGATCTTGGGTCAATATACAGCCCAAGGTACTTTATTGTGTCCACCAACTATTTGAAATCCAGAGGAGGAAGTCTTTTGCAATCTATGGGAGAGATAGTGGGCAAACCAGGACTGCAAATGAGAATCAAGACCAAGGTGTCTTAAGTTTATCAAAAGTAGGGAGCGGCCGGCCCAGTGGCGCTGAGGGTTGAGGCGCTGAACGACACACCTCGTGCTATGCCGGCGACTTGGGTTCAGGAACGAGCCGGGTCGGCAGGGGAGGACTAGGATTGAACATCGGGAGACAGCTCTCCTAGTCCTGGGGAGGGCTGGGGAATCCACACCGCGCTGCGCCGACCCCTGGGGACGCCAGGGCATTGCTTGCGCTGGTGTGACTGGGGGGTAATGTAGACGCTACAGCATACGCACAGACGCCATTGCACGCCTGTGCTCCCAAAGGAAGAGAAAAAAGTGGAGATCGGCTGGGCGACCGCAGCCTGATGGCCAGCCTCTGCCCGCTGGGAGGACCTGGTGAATCGCACTGAGCGGGTCCAGAGTCGGTCTGGCTGATAGGGTATGAGGAGACCTCCAGCTAATCGGCCACTGCCTAAAGCCCAGCTGCTTTTCTGACAGGAGGTGGTGCAGTTCTAGATAATCCCGAAGCTGGTTATATACCAATTTCTCCTGTACCTTGGCCAGAGTGCAAAGCGTGGAGATAGGTCAGTAGTTCACTAGTTCCCTGGGTCCTCCTTTGTGGACAGCGACTACAACAGCCTCCTACTTACTGGGGAGTAGTATCCCTTTGAGAAATGACCTATCAAACAGCATAGCTATTGGGGTTGTAATGACTGGGGCAACAACCCTCAGTAGCCTTCATTCCAATAAATAAGAGCCTGCTGGGCCACTCATTTTTATCCCCTTTAGAAGAGCTAGCACCTTTTTTCTAGTGGCTAGGCGGAGGTGAAATTTCAGAGGTAGAGGGCCAGTGCCCTTAGGATTGAAGGAAGTGGGAGGGGGGCTAGCGGATCCAAACTGAAATTTAGTAGGATCTGCAAAGAACTGGTTGAAGGTATTAGCAGTCACCAGGGGGTCAGTGATAACCTGTCCATTAACAGTGATTGGACAATCTGAGGCCCCAGTATTACCCTTTAGGAGTTTACTTGGAACCAGAATTTCTTGGAGTCAGAGAGATTTTTATTTTGGAGGCCTTTGACATAGTCTCTTCTGTCCCTCTTTGCCCTCGTTTTACATTGGTTTCTAAGATTCCTGTATTTAACCCAGTCGTGTATAAGCCCTATCACAGCATACTATCAATTTTTTAAGGTAGGTGGGGTCAGCAATTTGTGGCATTTTCACTTTACCCTAAGTTTTCTAAATGTGGCGTGTTTATTGGCAGCAGACAGAAAATGATTCACAAAGTACTCTAGGGCATCATCTATAGTTGGTAATTTATAGATAGGACACCAGTCTTGACACAAAGAAATAGCTATGACAATGTGATTAACACAAATGGTAAGAAATTATTACAGATCTGTAAAAGTCTTGACCTCTACATCCTGAAAGGGAGAGTTAGGGGTGACTCATTAGGGAGATTTACGTTCAGCTCACCTTTGGGCTGTAGTATTATTGCCTATGCCATCAAAGACCTGGACATCGGTACAATAAACATACTGATTGTTCTGTTTGAGCTCAGTCTCCTCTATCAGACCACAACCAAATTATCCTATACTTGAACAGACCAGCTCAAGTAACATACTATGGCCCATTATCGAATCTTCAAACACTTCCCAAGAGGTATATGTGGACATACACTCCAGTATGGTAGCAAAGCAAACTACAAAGAAAATCTAAAAAAGAACACTTGTATACTGTATTTGCTGTAACAGTAGATCTTCGAGAGAATCTCTCATCAGACCAAATCTTTGGAACAAGACCTGCATCAGTGCTAGTACTACATGGAAACTTTTGCAAGCCAGGGGCCACGCACAATGACGTCATGTATCACCATCTACATAAACGTGGGTGGCTCTGACTCTCCTCAGTCCTGCTGGACATTGTGCTCGTAGGATCCCTCTCTGGGGAATCAAGAGTTAAGGGCAGCATACAAGGAGACGGGAAGTGCTGGAAAAGGCACTGATGGACAGACAATGCAGGAAGTCCGGTGTCCTGACCCTGAAGTGAGAAGGAGGGTGAGTCAGCATGGACTGATGAAAGAGGTTCTCTCTGAGATCTATTGTCAGTAAATACATAACTGCTCTAGCTTCTTCAAGGATATCTTTCATTAGGCCACACCCAGAATGAGTCCCAAGCAGTAATAATAATCTGACAACAGCCTGGGCAGATGGAACACGTGTGCTCATGAAAGCAGGCCCTGTAACACAACTAGGGCAAAACCTGCTCATCTACAAGACATCACGTCCAGACTGTAATGTTTACTAAAGGCATGGACAGTGCTCCATCTGGCAGCTGCACAGATTTCAGCGGCTGAAACATTGTGAAAACAAGCAACAAAAGTGGCCATGCACCATTTAGAAAGACTAACCACACCAGGAAGTTCCTTACCATACTGCCTGTAACAGAATGTAATACAATGTGCCAACCATTTAGACAGGCACTGTTTAGTCACAGGGGTGTACTCTTTCCCAGGGGCGAACAAAACAAAAAGCCGAGAGGACTTTCTGCAGTCCTTGGTGTGGTTCAAATAATATCTGAGGATTCTATGGGCATCCAAAGTATGAAGTAATGCTTCCTCTGGATTAGCATACTCCAGGTGGTAAACTGGAAGGTGGATGGCTTGATTCAAAGAAAATTCGGACACCACTTTTGGCAAAAACTTAGGATTGGTGCATACAGACACGCTGCCTTTATGGAAAATCAAATACTAACAGTAGAGTCACACATTAGGGCCTACAGTTCTAAAATCCTTTGAGCAGAAGTAATTGCAACTAAAAATGATACTATCAATGAAAGAAAGTGTAAGCTACAACTCGCAGCTGGCTCAAACTCGGCCAATGTAAGCTTTTCCAAAACAAAGTTCAAGTCCCAGGCAGGGACTGGGTTCTGAATGGGAAGTTTCAAATGCAATATGCCGCTCAAAACATATATGGGCTACTGCTAGCTGAGTAACCGTACATCCATCTACAGGTGCATGAAAAGCTGAAACAGCAGCTAAATGCACCTTGAGGGAAAAATACTATAGTCCCGAGTCTGACAGGGATAAGTATTCCAACATGGCAGGGACCGGACAAATAAACAGATCCAACTGTTTGGAAACGGCCCACAGTGTAAACCACTTCCTTTTCACAGAACAGGTATGTCTGATGGATGGCTTTCTGGCAGCCACCAGAACATCAGCCACGTTGGATGATGCCCTAAATCGTGCCATGCATACAGATTTAGAGACTTTGGGTCCGGATGGACCAGAGACCCCTTGTCCTGTGATAGCAGTCCCCCTGCACAGTACTAGAAGTACCGGAGGTTCCATGGCCAACTGCTGCAGCAGTGGATACCAGATCTGTCAAGGCCATAGTGGAGCAATGAGAGTGTTGCCCCCGCCATCCTCAGGTTGAGTAGTACCCTCTATATATGACAGGAAAGGGAGAGAAGGCATACAGAAACCTCCCTTTCCAAGAGAGGGACAACGCATATTGCCAGAAAACTCTAGGCCCAGGAACAAGCGAGCAGAAAAGCAGCCATTTTGCATTGTGTGGGGATGCAAAAAGGTCCAGCTCTAGACAAACTCACCTTTCAAAAAGGTCTTCACTATTGTCATCAGCAGGTCCAATTTATGTATCCTGGACTGGGACCTGCTTAACTTGTCTGCCTAGATGTTTGGGCACCTGTCAGATGTAATGGCTGAAAGTTCCAGACAGTGTTCCAGAGCCCACTGCCACTCTCTCATTACTTCCCTGCCTAGTGGAAAGGAATGCCCCTCTGCTTGCTGATGTAATGCATGACACTGACATTGTCTGTATTACCAGCAGACCTGGTGTCAGGTGCGGCTGAAAGGCCTGGTGACTGTACAGGACAGCTCATCTCCAGGATGTTTATGTGTAATGTCTTCTCTATTTGGGGCCAAACACACTGTTTGATAATGACCCAGGCATGCTCCCCACCTGGAGCCTGGCCCCGAGGCATCAGAGGCAAGAATCTGTACTGGATCTGGCATCACAAATAGAACTCCATTTTGTAGATTGTTGCTGTCCTTCAACCACGTCAGTGATTTCCTCAAAGGAGACACAGCTAGCACTGGTTTGTCCAAGTCATCTGTGGCTTTGTCCCATTGAACTGTTATGTTAGGGACCACTGTGGCATCCGCATATGCAGTCGGGCTAGAGGCACTGTTACTCTAGCTGCTGCCATCAGGCCTAGGAGGCACAGCAGAGTCTTGGCTGGGACATACTGGCTGTTGTACATCAGAAGTGTCTGAGCTGTAATGTGTTCTGCCCTGTCCAAGGGTAGAAACGCATGGCGCTGAGCCCTGTACTATACCACCCCTATGTACTGCAACCTCTGTCATGGTGTCAGGAGTGACTTTGGCAGATTGATTGGGGGCACACGTCAATTTGTTCCCACCATTTCGCACAGCGACAGTATGGGTTGGGAGCTTTGTTCCCGGAGCGGTTAATGTAGCAGTGAGTTCATTCCTGCAGTAATTTGTTCAGTGTTGTTTCTGGTACTGCGGCATTTCATTGTGTGTCTGTTGTTCAGGAGACAGTTTGTCAGATGTTGTGCATGGGATATGTACGCACATTTTGAGAGGTTATAAGTGAGGTGATTATCCTGGTGGGTGTTTTCACAGTAGTGGTGCTTAGGTGCTTGTGAAACTTTTTTTATCTTTAATATTTGGAGCAACAATGGTCTTTATCAGGTACTGTTTTGTTTAGTTTTTCAATAAAGACTTTGTGGCAGTTGGAGTTTTGCTTTTGTACGTTTTTACTTGTATTTTTCAGCGGTACATTTCTGTTTAGTGAATGACATTTTTACTTGTACATAGAGACGGTTTTTGAATTCCTAAAAATGGGAGGTGGGTATCATTTATTTCGAGGTGCTGACATGTGGTTTTCACACAGTTTCTCGTGTCTTAGAAACCAAAATTATGGGCTATTGTGCATAAGTATACAAAGAGGATGCAGGTTTTATACGATTGCACTGCCTGTTCCAGTCATTTATGTCCTGGCACTTTTTTTTTTTTTTTTTTAAAAGAGTACTGTGGAAAGCTTCTGCAGCACTGTTGGTGTGGGAGTCCTTTTCTGGGACACTCCGATAGCAGTTCCAGAAGTCAAGTGGGAATAGTGGCTTCAGGCATTTGGTTCTTCAATTCATGCAACCTATGTACTGTATATTGTCAAAAGTAGTAGAGGACAGGGTGTAGCTCCTCTGGAATAATGCCTTGTTCCTCATCTGCGAGTAGCTCAAATTTAGATATGTCCTCTATGGGAACAAATATCACTGCAGGTATGCATCTGCATTGCAGTGCGAAAGAAAAAATTACTCACCTTAGTAATGTTGTTTCTTCTAATGAAGTCTTGCTATATTATGACAATTGCAGTATGATCCAATCTTGGAACTGCCCTGGAGATGAAATAGTTAACTTTCCATGAAGCATGGAACTCTGAGCGCGAGCTCGGTTAGGAAGCTCTGTCTGTTGTGCTTCAAACATAAACTGTCAGATCTTACGAGCTAAACTCCACTAGGTTCTGTGTGGAAGCTGTAAACCTACACTAGCCAACTGGCTACTAACCTAAACACACATTTCCTGGTCTCAAACAAAGACTCAAGTCAGGAGACACAGAAAATGAAAACACAACACCAATTCACCCCCAAAATAGAGGGTGTAAAAACAACAAGGTGGGCATAAAATGAAGTGCCACCCTGTGAAAGCCTCCAGCCACATCCCAAAACGGAGGTTCTGAGGGGGGCAGGCAGGAGGGAGGTCATAATATAGCAAGACTCCATTGAAGAAACATTACTAAAGTGAGTAATTTTTCTTCAAACAACATGAAGTCTTGCTATATTATGACATTGCAGACTCACAGCAGTCCCCCATGGAGGAGGGACAGAACCTACTTAGGAATAGGCTCTGAAGAACAGCTGTGTTGAAACCCAGCATCACTCCCAGCCTGGATGTCCAGGGAGTAATGCTTAGTAAAAGTGTGAACTGTGTTTTCCAGGTAGCTGCTTGACATATTTCTAGAATAGGAATGTCTCTGCAGCAGCCAGAGAAGCAGCTGTACCTCTGGTAGAGTGAGCCCTCAGGCCTGAGGGGGGAACTTTACCCAACTTTTCGTAGCAGAATTGGATACAAGAGACAATCCACCTGGCAATGGATCTTTTAGTGGCTGGCTTCCCTTTATCAACCTCGCCATAAGTGAGGAACAGTTGGAGGGAGTCAAACCTGTGACCCTTGGTACGCTCTATGTAGTAACTAAGGGCTCTCTTCACATCTAGGCTGTGGAGCCTCCTCTCACCAGAGGAGGAGTGGTCAGTGAAGTACACTGGAAGAGACATCGATTGATTAAGGTGGAAATCTGAAACCACCTTAGGTAGGAACTTCCTGTCAGTCCGGAGGACCACCTTATCTCTGTGAAAGGAGATAAAATCCGGCTCCACTGACAATGCTTGTAATTCACTTATGCGCCTGGCAGAGGTGATGGCTACCAGAAACACAGTCTTCCAAGTCAAGTACTTAAGCTCAGTTGACGACAAGGGCTCGAAGGAGGGTTGCATAAGCTGAGCAATGCAAACATTAAGATCCCAGGCAGGGGCAGGATCCCTGAATGGAGGGTTGGTGTGAAGCAACCCTTAAAAAACTTGGAAAATACAGGATGAGCTGAAAGAAAGAAGATTTACCTGCTGAAATAAAAGCAGACACAGCTGCCAAATGCACCTTCAGGGTAGTTGGTCTCAGCCCCAGAGAATTCAGATGGACCATATAATCCAGGACTGTGGGAAGATCAGCAGAGTCTGGGGAAATATGCTTTTCCGAGCACCATATGGAAAACCTTTTCCATTTGGAATTGTAAGTAGCTCTGGTTGAAGGCTTCCTTGAGGCCTTCAATATATCCATTACACCTTGGGAAAGGTGTAAATCAGTAAACTCTAACTCTTCAAGAACCAAGCCTTGAGATTGAGAGATTTGAGATTCAGATACCAAACCCGTCCCTGGGCACAGGTTAACAGATTGTGATTCCTGGGAAGGCACAGGGGAGGATGGACTGCTAAGGACAGTAGGAGTGGATACCTGGGTTGTCTGGCCCAATCTGGAGCTATCAGAATGACTTTGCAGGATTGGGATCCGATTTTGACTAACACTTTGAACAGGAGAGGGAAGGGAGGGAAGGCATAGAGGAACTTCCCTTCCCAACTGAGGGCTAAGGCATCCAGGGAGTGAGCCCAACACTGGGGGCCTGCAGCAAAAAAGAGGAAGTTGGTGATTGTCTGGGGCTGCAAAAAGATCCATCTGCGGGGTGCCCCATCTGGCAAATACTACTCCCAAGACCAGGGGATCCAGTGACCATTCGTGATGGCCCTGAGAAATCCTGCTGAGAGCATCTGCCAGGACATTGTCCTTGCCTGGGAGGTGGATTGCCGTAAGGGAGGTGTTCAGGGAGTAAGCCAGAGACCACAACTTCATCGCTTCTGTGCACAAGGCTGTAGACCGAGTGCCCCCTTGCTTGTTGATGTACCACATTGTAGTGGTGTTGTCTGTTCTGACCTGAACAATCTTGTTCTGAACGGATTTGGAAAAAGCTTGAAGTGCTAGAAAAACTGCTCTGAGCTCCAACAGGTTGATGTGGAGCAGAGATTCCTGGGGAGACCACAGACCCTGGGTGGTGAGGTCGCCCATGTGAGCTCCCCAACCCAAGAGGGATGCATCTGTAGTAAGGATTAGGGAGTGAGACTGAGTGACAAAAGGAACTCCTTGTCAGGTTGCTCTGATCCTGCCACCACTGTAGGGCTTGGATCAGGGTTCGAGTTACTGGGATCAACTTGGTAAGAGGATCCTTTCTTTGAGACCAAAAAGCTCTCAAATGGAACTGCATGTCCCTCATCTGAAATCTTGCTCCCTGCACAACTGCTGTGGAAGCAGCCATGTGTCCTAGGAGCTGCAGAAAATGCCTTGCTGGTCGAGAGACCTGCAGGGTGAATGAAGAGGCCAAGGAGACTAGGGTCTTTGCCCTGTCCAGAGGAAGGAAGGCCCTGGCCTCCTGTGTATTCAGTTCTGCGCCTATGAAGGTAAGAAGCTGGACAGGCTCTAGAACGGACTTCGAGAGATTCAGAAGGAAACCTAGAGAGGTAAGCAGTTGCTGCGTTACTTGAAGATGTAAACTGACCTGGTCTGGGGACTGGCCTACTATGAGCCAATCGTCCAGGTAAGGAAAGATGGCAATCTTTGCCTTCTTAGGTAGGCAACTGCTACTGCCAGGCATTTGGTGAATACCCTTGGAGCAGAAGTGAGGCCAAGGGCACTGCTCTGAACTGGTAGTGGCCTGAGGCAGCTCGAACCTGAGGTACTTTCGATGGGAGCTTCTGATGGGAATATGGAAGTAGGCATCCTTGAGGTCCAGGGAAGCTAGCCAGTCCCTGGCCTTAGAGAGGTAGGATAATTCCCAGAGTCACCATTTTGAACTTTGGCTTTAAAAGGTGCTTGTTTAAGTATCTGAGATCCAGGATGGGCCGCCATTCTCCTGTCTTTTTTGGGGTAAGGAAGTACCTGGAGTACAAACCTTTGCCCTGGTGCAGGGGAGGAACCCTTTCCACGGCTCTGAGAGCCAGGAGGGTAGAGACCTCTGCCTCTAGGGCGAGTGCCTCTGATGGAGTTGCAGGTGGAAAAGATCTGGTTCTCAGCTTTGGAAATTTTTTGAAGCTGAGAACCAGTCCCTGGCTTACTACTTCCAGGACCCACTTGTCTGATGTTAAAGACTTCCAGTCCTGGACAAAGTAAGCCAGCCTGCCCCCTACAGGTGGAGAAGAATCGGCCCTGGCAACCCCATCAGGGTGCCTGCTTGGCAGGGGCTTTGGGCTGAGGGGTGGAAGCAGGCCTGCTTGTACCCCGTCTGCCTCTCCCTCTAAAGAACCCCCTCTGGGCATAGGCGGAAGAGGAAGCTTGGGTTTGGTAAAAAGGCCTATGAAAAGGCCTGCCCCTGCCTTTAGGAAGCTGCTTTTGAGAAATGGCCTGCCTTTCCTTGGCCTGTGCACTCCTATAGGTGGTCCTATATTCATCCATTTTCTTCACGTAATTCTCTGTTTGCTCCCCGAACAGAGAACTGCCCATAACAGGAAAATCCATGGCCTTAGACTGGGTATCCTGAGACAGGGTAGTACATCTGAGCCAGGCCATCCTGCGAAGAGCCACAGATGTAGCCATGACTCTTGATGAAACATCATTAGAGTCCACTGCAGCATGAAACTGCACCTTGGATGCCTCAATACCATCCATAGCCACCTGTTCCAGTTCCCCGGCCGGCTGGTCAGGGACTTGTTTTGCTAGAGCCAGCACAGTATCCCATCTGGATTTCTGGTACCTAGTAGCATATGCCATATAATTTGCCTGTCTGAGTCCCAAAGATGCTGCCATGTACTGTTTCTTTGCTATAGCATCAATCTTACTGGAGTCCTTCTCAGGGGGGTGTGAGGCTAGGGGAATATTAGCCTTGTCACAGGCTGCAGCCTGCACTACCCCCACGTGGCTGCATTGTTGAGTGAGGAAATCAGTGTCGGAACCTGATAAGGTATACCTTTTGTCCATCCTTTTATCCACAGAAGGTATAGTGTGAGGAGTTTTTAAAACTTTTACTGTCTGTTTCCGAAAAGATTTATGTAAAGGAATAGACAGTCTCCTAGACTCTGGAATATCCATCATTTCTACATAGTCAGGCTCCTTTTGGTCATCAACAGCTTCCTCAACAGGAAGCTGCAGAGTTTCAGCAACTTTCTTATAAAAAATGAAATGAGAAGGGGACTCAGAAAGCCTGGGAGGAGAAACCCCTAAGGGTCTATCTGGAGAGATGTCCGGTTCAATGGGCACATCCAGATCTTCAAACCCATATTCACTCTCCTCATATTCCCCTTCTCCCTCCTCCAGTTCATAAAAATCCTCAAAATCATAATCCTGAACTGATCGAACCAGCCGAACCGAACACCTCCCTGATGGTGTCGGTTCAGTCGGATGGGAAAGAGACTGGACAATTTGAATTGCTTTAGCTATTTCTTCAGCAGTTGGGGAGAGAACTTTTGGCTCTACGCTAGCTGACTTTCTAGTCCTTTTTGCTGGAACCGGCTCCTCAGAACCGGCTCTTCGTTTGCCCGAGGAAGTATCGCCCTGGTCAGAGGGCACTCCCTCCGTTGGTTGGTACGAACCGGGCTGGCATCTGGGTCAGCGGACTTTTGCTCCTCTCCTGAGCCTACCAACTCTCTTTTCTATGGTGGCAGCAGGGAAATTCTTACAAATCTAGCAATCTGAATTGAGGTGGTCAAACCCCAGACAATAGACATGTGGTGTGTGGGTCAGCCTTAGCAAAAGCTTCCCCACAAACACTACAGTGCTGAAACCCAGTGGGTTTGGTTTTTCTTTTGGGTTTC
Organism: Neoceratodus forsteri; assembly: GCA_016271365.2. Lineage (NCBI taxonomy): Eukaryota > Metazoa > Chordata > Ceratodontiformes > Ceratodontidae > Neoceratodus > Neoceratodus forsteri. The sequence goes on along the minus strand of CM028129.1, from coordinate 1,007,737,737 downwards.
TCAGACATAATGCCAGCCTAACCAAACTTGCCCGTTTATGGCAATCCGCCAAGCAAGACACCCTATCGGTTCCCAACCGTGTCACGGGTCGTGGAAAAAAACGTAATGAAATCCGTTTTTTTTAGAACCGATAAGAACCGGGAACCACACTCTAAAAAGGACTCGTAATCTTACAAACAACCTGATCGGTTCAAACCAAACCGATAAATGTGTACAAGTTCCACACAGAAAATTCAATGTAAAACCTATCTATTACTTACGTTACCACAGACAAAGCTTGAACCGACCAGTTGCGGTTTAATTTCGGTTAATTTTCAATTGAAAACCGATAAAATAACACTTTTTAAACCGACAAATGAACCGAGCAGAAGGAGAAATCTCCGGAGCGACTGTTCAGTGAGGCGGAGTAAAGAATCTGACAGTTTATGTTTGAAGCACAACAGACAGAGCTTCCTAACCGAGCTCGCGATCAGAGTTCCATGCTTCAAGGAAAGTTAACTATTTCATCTCCAGTTCCAAGATTGGATCATACTGCAATTGTCATAATATAGCAAGACTTCATGTTGTTTGAATAGAGTCTTCCCGGTATTTTAGTCCCTTCAAAATGTATTTTTCGCCAGATGTACTGCGACAGGTGGAAGAAGCAGCCCCTCCTTTCTGCTTGCGGAAACACTTGCTCGATGGCCTGGATTGCTTGCAGTTTGAAGTCTGTAAGGATTGACTTTGGTTTGAGGTTTGGTTGTACTTGTGCGACTTACTGTAATGCTCTGGTATATGTGTCTCTTTCTGTTTGGCAGTAGAACAAACAGGCACGGAATGACAACCTTTCTGCATGCACTGTATATATTTCCTCGAATAAGGGAGCAGACATTTAGAAAGTGTCCAAGTAGTTGCTCGAGATGCTGAGGAGCTCAGGATTTCTGGGGGATCCAAATATGAGGATTCTGTTCACTTCTGGTTCGCTGTCGTACAGCAGAAAAACATACTGCATTGCCGCTGGGGGCTGTGAAACAAGTGTACTTGAGAATTTTTAGGTTTATCCCACTTGCTGGGATGGGTAGTACTGACATGCTTGGCACTCTACTTCTCTGCACTGTTCGTTTGAGGTTGTAGTAATTTTTCCAAAGGCGTTTATGAACAATCCTTCTCTGGCTTGGGAGAGTACAGCTGTTGTGCTCTCTTGTGCAGTTGTAGCTCTCTCTTTTACTCGCTGTACTGTTTTTAAGATTTCTACTCTGGAGGGGTCATTCATGTAAGTGTTGTCTAATTTTGGCAACGATTTGGTCATACGATGTACACAGTCGGGCTTTACAAAGCATTCCTGTTTTCCTGATGACTTCACATTGCCAGTATTGCTTCAGTCCATCAGCACTGGCACTGTGGAAGGTGTAGTTATAGTTCTCATTGGCAAAAGCTTTTTGTTTGCCTTTCTCCAAGGACAGAGTACTGGTATCGCCTGCATTTTGTTTCAGTTGGACTCATGGTTCTGAGTTTTATACTGTTGCAGACTATGTGATGTTTCTTTGTTATTTAGTGCACCTAAGTTATGTGGTGTGGGTTTCCTTATGCCTTCTGCTTTTGGAGTGATGATGTGATTTACAGTACTTTACGGGGAAGGGTGTTAGTCAGGACTGGCTGTTAACTCGTTTGGGAGCATGTTAGTTGGGTAGCAAGTTCAGCTGAGGGTGAACTGTATGTGTTGGGACGGTCAGTGGGATCTAGTTGTTCTGGTCTGTAATTTTCTTGTGGTACTTGCTGCCTGTCAGGGCAGCAACTGCCTGGAGCGAATTGTTGTGTAGCTGACTGTCACCCCAAGGCTGAACAGCTTCCTGGCATGAGCTAGGATTAGCAGATGTTCCCTGGAGTGGGCTTCAATAATCATAGGCCTTCCCTGTGAAGGATTGAGGCTACCACTACCAAACATTTGGTAAAGCACCATGGTGCAGAAGACAAGCCAAAGGGCAAGACTTTGAAGTGGTAATGTTTCCCATCCAACATAAATCTCAGGTATTTTCTGTGATTCCATTGGATTTTTATATGAAGATAAGCATCCTTCATGTCTAGAGAACATATCCAGTCTCCTGGTGAAATCAGAGTCTATAGGGAGACCATCCAGAGCTTCTTGTACTCTATGTGCAAGTTGAGGGCTCCAAAATCCAGAACAGGCCTCAGATCTCCTGTCCACCTGGAGACCAGGAAGTATCTGGATTAAAAGTCTCTGTTCCTTTGCCTGATAGGAACTGGTTCTATGGCTAGTTTCTGTAGTAAGGCCTGCACCTCTTCTGGGATAGATGTCCCGAGGGATAAGTTGAAGTCTGTGGCGGATGATCTGGTGGAGTATCCAAAAGCTCCAGCGCATGCCATTTCGCTATTATATCCAGGATCTATTAGTCTACAGTGCTCTCCACTCCACAGGGTCAAATGTGTCAGTGGCTCAGTAGGTAGCACTCTCACCTCTGAGGCCGGGAGATCACAGGGCTGTGGGTTCAGTTCCCACATCTGGCACTTGGGTTAATATCCCAGTACTGACACTGTAGTGCAGCATGAGAGGGGTGCTGCACTTCTGAGGTGCCGTCTTTCGGATGAGACGTTAAACCGAGGTCCCATCTGCCTGGATTGGTGGTAGTTCAGGTGGATGTTAAAGATCCCATGGCACTTATCGAAAAAGTACGGAATTTCCCCGTGTCCTGGGCCAAATTTCCCTCATTCACTAAAAACTACCAACAGCTTAATCTGGTTCAAGGTCAGTTGGCATTCATCTGCATCCCCCTCCCCCGGGTCGTGCCTGAAAATAGGCAGGATTTGTCTAGTGCACTTACCCTGTTAACAAAAACTAAATAAAATAAATAAAAATGAAGGGAAGAGATGACCCCTCCCCAAAAAAAAATACCCCTGGGGCAATGGCGATTGGGGAGTGTAGTTCAGTGAATCATGCTGAACCACTGGAGCCACCATCACAGACTCCACCTCCTCTAGGTGCTTTGAAAGAGGCATCCTGGGAGAAGGTTGGCTGGCAGAGCTCCAGCACCTTTTCCTTTACTTGGATGCCTGTAGGCTGATTTACCAGCTCTTGCAGCTGGACAGAATGGACTCCTACCCTTGTCCCTACCTGGTGTGGGGTAAAGGGATTTAAACGACCTTAAGCAACCTTCACCGACCTCAACAAGGCCTTCAATACAGTCAACCATGACATCCTCCTGGCACAACTAGAGGCTATAGGACTCTCCTCCGACTCCCTGCGCTGGTTCCGGAGCTACCTCTCAGGGCGTGTTCAGCAGATAAAAATAAGCAATGTACTTTCTGACCCCCTTCAAGTGTCCCTTGGTGTCCCTCAAGGCTCCATCCTTGGCCCTCTCCTCTTTAGCCTCTTTCTAAATAACCTACCACTAGCCTGCCAACAACAAATCCTTCTCTACGCTGACGATGCAGTGATTTACTCCAGTCATTCTGGCCCCACCATTCTGGAACAAAGTCTTCAACAGGACTTCAACAACACTGAAGACTGGTTTAGCAAAGCTAAAGTCATAGTCAACCACAAAAAGACGAAGACCATGCTCTTTGCCCCAGCGCACAGCCGCCATAAGGCCGCAACCCTCAACATTCTGAATCTACATAAGAACACCACTGAAATGGTCCCCAATTTCAAATACCTGGGCCTCACCCTGGACAGCTCCATCTCATATGCCGACCACATCGACCAGGTGGCCACTGCAGCTAACAGGAAGCTTGGCCTGCTTTACAAGCACTGTAGCTGCCTAACTCCTAAAGCCCTCCAGCTCTCCATAACTAGTTCCGTCTTCTCAACCACTGATTATGGCCTTGCCATCTACTGTGCTGCCTCTGACAGCACGCTGAGGCGACTCGCCATCCTCACCTGCCTCATACCTGCCACCTCTACCAGGAAACCGGTTGGCTAAATCTGTCTAATAAGGCCCGCTATCAAACTTGCATCATTGCCAAAAAAGCAACCCTGGGCCTACTGCCCCCTTGGCCCAGCTCCCTCATCCACCAGGCTGCTCCAACTAAGACCACAAGGACATCCAATAACATCTCAATCAAGATCCTCTACCGTCGCACTACCCAAGGTCAGCGTTCCTTCGAATACTGGGCCCCACTATGGCTCTCCTCTCTTCCAACAGAGCTAGCCACAATTAGCAGAATCGACCAGTTCAAATCTGCACTTAGGTCACACCTTTCCTTGCATGGGCAATGCACCTGTCCTAACTGACAGATCTTTCAGCTTCAATAAACTGACTACCCCAACTACTTGCACTTCATGAGATCCTAACTTGCTTCCCCCCTCCCTCCACCTCCCTCCCCCTGGCCATCAGACCCCTGCCCTTCCCGGATCTTGCCTCCTGTCCCCTTGGCTCCACTCCTCTCCACGCTTGGAGCCCCTCAACCCCTCTCCCAGACGCAGTGTTCCCCTATCCTGGGGATACTCCTTGCTCACCTACCACCTCCACCACCTCCTCACATTTTAATTCCTTCCCACCCTCCTCTCTCCCTCCCTCCACTCTCCCATGCCACTCTCCTGCTGATCTAACCTTGTCTGTCTACAACGTCTTTACCCCTTCCCAATTATCTTTGTGTTCTGCCATTGTTGAAAGTATTATTCTTTGATGATCTGTGTCAACTACTGTATGTCTGCTATTTTTACTGACGTGGAACCTTTGTAAATGAGCTTGTAGCTCAAAAGGTAGTACCCTCTGGTAAGGCCTGCGCAGCAGCCTTGGCACTTCTCCCAGAGGCTGTTCAGATATTTGATCATATGGGCCTGGTAGTTTGCAACACATAGGCCCAATGAAGCAGAGGCATAAGTCCTTTTGCCCATGACATCTAACCTCCTGGATTCCTTATCAGAGGTAGGGATCTCCTATGTTTAGGCATCCTGGATCAGTCATGGCCAGCTGAGATCACCACCGAATTCATTTCAGGCTGGTTGGCATAATACAGCTTGTTAGATGGTGCAGGGTACCTCCTGTCAGGCTTTCTGGGAACAACTGGTATGGTATTAGGTCTATTCCAAGCTGCATACGTGGCATCCTCTAGGGCTGGTTATAGTGGAGGAATGACTACAGATGGTGACTCTGGCACCTCTAGAAACTAAAACAAATTCTTCTTTGTGGAGTCTTCTATTTCTACTACTAACACCCATGGCATCCTGCATTTTCTGCATCATTGAGGGTCCTCTGGTGGTGACCTAGGGATATTCACCATTGATTCCTCACTGCAGTAGGATAAACTGGAGCAGTGCCAGGTAACTACTGGTCCTCAACATAACCCTCTTCCCTCATAAGTAATAATCTTCCATTATGACTAGGTCTGGGTTATAATCCTCCTTGTGAACATCCCCTCGACAACGGGAATCAAAGATCTCACCGGCAAGGCTGGTGGCTGATGTGGTCCCTTATGAACAGTGCTGGAAAACTGCATCAACAGTTACTGGGAAGTGGCAGGTCCCGTCAGTGTAAGTACAGGCTGATCAGGCAAACTTGGCAAAAGGCATCATGTAATTTCTGAAAATGATACCAGTGATGTTTCTGAGTTGACGATGCCTGTAGCAGGGGTCGTGAGTGTAATGGTCACAGCAGATATAGACCCAGCTATGACAGCATCATACCACCCACAATAGGCCTGGTAGCACCTAAGCCAAGCCCCAACCTTGGAGTCTGATAGACAGTTGGGGGGCAGTGGTCATCGCCACTGCAGCGCACAAAGACCTGGTTAAAGACATACCTGCCAGCCGCAGCAGTGACCTAGAGCACATCAGGAGGAATTGCCTTTATTCTTGCCTGGATGTATATGCTTATGACTGCGTGACGATTTTTCCATGGATTTTGACAACCGGTATTCAGTCGACGAGGCAGGCAACACTGATCTCTCCTGCATCTGTTTCTCCATTGCTGCCAAAGTTTTCTTTAATACAAACTTTTCCAGCATGCCTTTTCTGCATCACCTGGTAGCAAGTTTGAAGCCCCTGACAAATCTCACATGTTTGAACGTAGTGAGAGGCGCCTAAACAGCAGACATACACTTTATGTGCATCATCCTTATAAATCTGCTCTCCACACTCGCAATACCAAAATAATTTTGTGGGCTCCTTCGACGGTACACAGGAGACCCAAGAAATCACTAAAGCAGTGATTCTACTTAGAAAAACAGTTGCTAATTGTCAACATGTCCATGTGTAGGTCCAACAAGTATGCTCAATGGCAGGAAAAGAACTGAAGAGAGATGGGGCTGCCCACATTTATGTAGACACGGACACATGATGTCGTCGTGGGCGGCCCCTGGCTTGCAAGAGTTTCCATGTGGTCCAAGTGATGTGGGTATAGTTCCAAACGTGTGACCTTATGAAAGAGATATCCTCGAAGATGATCACCAGAGTTGGAAAATCTAACCCATATCCTAAACAAAAATTATACTCAGCTAGTGATCTGAAAAAAATTTCTGATCAAGCGGCAACTAAATTAGCTCAAAGATTATGAAAACGAAATAAACATAAAATTGAAAAATGATTTGACAAGCACTGTAAACTCTCAAGAAATAAGAAAAGGAACATTTCTAGTCAAAAACACAAAGAACCTCAATGAATGGACCTGGCGCAATACCAGACACTACGTGAATACAAGTTCTACCAAGGCAGAACAGGTCTAATTACATGAATCAAAGAGTATCCTAGATTTAGAAGTCAATAGATAGCAATAGCTTCTGGCATGTTTGGAAATAGTTTTAAGCCCCAAAGAGATGAACATTAACAGCAATTCAAAACGGCAAAGTACAGACAGATCACTTTAAACAGCTCTATAAGGAATCCTAACAAAGTCTTTCTTGGGAGCAGACAGACATCCTAAATAAATTGAACTCATTTGATGGGGTCAAAGGATTATCAAACACTCCTAGACAGTCCAATAACATAAAAAATTAAACACAGTCTTAATAAACTAAAATGTGGAAAGGCTTGTGGTACAAATAACATACTCAGTGAGATGCTTAAAAACAGTGCTGCATAAATTCGGAAAGCCTTAATTAAAATGTTCAGTCTTATTCTCTAGTACAGACACTTTCCAGATATGTGGTCAAAAGGACTTGTTACTCTAATTTATGGAATAAAGCACAAAATCATCGAGTTCACATAGCAACTTGCTACTCCCACAAAACTATTTGCTAATCAAGTGCAGCCTTGATTAGCAGAAGTTACTGATCAACTTATTTGCAGCTTTGAGCAAAAATATCTAAGTTGTAGTAATATTGTCCTACAGTTGTGGTAAAAAGTACAGAACTGCAGAAGCTGTTCTTGCAGTTTGACACCTTACCACGCAACTGCACTCTTATAAATAGTGAAATTGCACCTGAAACCTGGCTGGTTGCTATGCTGACTGATAGCAAAGACTTTCAAAACTAATTTATGACTTGCAGAACAACAGGGGATAAACTCGATCCGAACTACAGCAGTATCTGTGCTGGGAGTAAGTAGCAGCATCAATAACAGGATGTTACATTTCCTAACCAGTAAAATGAGTAGACATCAAGGCCAGAATGGAATCCACCCAAACATCGAATAGCTGATCATATCCTCACATTACAAACACTTGCTAAGAAACACAAAATACCCATGCCTGCTTCACAGACTTGAAAAAAGGCCACTGACTCCATCTGGTATCCTGATCCTGAACTTTGTTTACAGCACAATTTTATTTTGCTGAAAGAGTTACTTCCCCAACTGATGGACTTCTACGCTGACTCTTGGCTCCCACTCTTTACCTGTTGCTGGGGTGGAGTGGGGGTGGGGCAAGGAACAGCTCCCTTTGTCCCTCTGTGGTTGGTGTGTTAAACTGAAGTTCAAAGAGAAGCAGTCTGCTTCAGCTGTCACTCCCTCCTTTTTTTTTGTTAATTAAAAGCTGCAAAACATGCCTGGCATGCACTGTTAAAGAACTGCTAATAAAGAGGATGCTGCCACACAAGTGTGTGCCAGCCGCATCTCCGTGGGTCCTAGCCAGGCTCAGGGAGATTGGAATAGAATATAGTAGACTGGAGCAGGTTACAGTACTGCCAGCCAGGCACATCATCAAGGGTCTCTGCGGTTTGACTTGAATTCAACACTGCAGTGTTAGGGGAAGTGGGCTGGCGGGGCTTGACTGAAACCAGCCCTGCCATGTGTGTGGGGGAGGAGCAGGCTGGTGGGGAGTACAGTGCCACAGAGTGGCACAATGAAAATTGGAACCGCTGGTGTGTGTGTGTGTGGCAGGAGGGCTGGCAGGTCTGACAGTGCCATAGAGCAGCTTGATTAAAACCAGGACTGCTGGTGTTGGGGGGTGGGGGCAGGCTTGTGAACGTGCTGGGGTGGGGTACGGAACCTGGCACTGCATAAATAAAAAAAAACTAGATATGCTAATGGAAGTCTGGGTGAGAGAGCAGCAATCCGATGCATACTAAGAAGGTGATCTGAATTCACTGCTGATGCTTAAAGTAGTACGCATCCAGTTCCATTTCTACTTTCCCGTTTTTCCCCTGAACACACTACATTTGCACAGCTACTCTACATGGCCATACAAAGGAAAAGGTCTGCCTCGAAGCAATACAAAGGAAAGTGATTAGAATGATCTATGGGCAGCAGGGGAGGATTCAGGAGGAGGAAACACTGATTGATCTCAATATGTACTTGTTAAGATGCCCTTACAGAGGGGAACTTAAATGAAACCATAAAATACCAGAACAGTATAAATATGGATAAGTTTAGCAAGAGATCCATCACAAGGGGCCACAACTGCATACCGATAAGGGGAGTTACGGAAGGACTTGAAGAAATAATTCTTCAAGGAGAGGGTGGTGGAACAGTGTAATTATCTGCCAGAGGCACCAGTCAATGTTAAGATGGTGGCAAGTTTTACGAAACGGTAGGAGAGGCACACAGACTGATGACGATCAGGGAGAAGGGGCCAACGGGGTGGGGGTTAGTCCAAGCATAACTGTGGGATGACTGAACCACCTAAGGTCTAACCTGTGTTAGACTGGTGATGGCCAGAGTAGGAACCGAGAAGACCTGAAGGGGGTGTTGCACTCCTGAGGTGCCATCTTTCGGATGTGATATTAAACCAAGATCCCATCTGCCTGTTATGGTGGTTGTTCAGGTGGATGTTTAAGATCCCACGGCGCTTCTCGAAAAGAGTAGGGGAATTTCACCCATCTCCTGGCATTGGTCCCCCATTCATTAAAAATACCACCAACAAGCTGGCCCAGCGGTTGGATTTCTATTTGTGACGCCGGTGACCCGGGTTCAAGAATGGACCTGGGTCGCTGAAGGACCAGCCGGGGGGAGAAGGATCAAAGCGTCCCTTGGACTGCTCTCTCTCGGGAGGGAGGTTGGCACAGTGCAACAGCGGCACCCAACGGAGGGTGGGTTCACCGCGACGCACCAACACACAGTAATAATTCGGGGGCGGGACAGATGCAGGTCGACATTGCATGTCCCCACCCCTGCTCAGGGGGAAAAACACATCCCGGGCATCTATATGAAGCCCTCCCCCTGGGCTTCGATTAGCATCCGGTGCCAGCTCTCCCAGCCAGATACAGTAGTGTGGCACTGGTAGGGGAACAGCGCCGCAACCCCACCCTCTGGGGGGCAAGCCAGGGTGAGAGGGAGAGCACTGGCAATAGCCAGGGGTGGGGCCGTGTCCAGGGCTAAAAATGGCGAGCTGTGGATGCCAAAAAGTATTTAAAAAAAAACACCACCACCAACTTAGTTTGGGTCCATGGCAGCTGGTTTCCATCCATCATACACCCCCACCCCGGGGACAAGGATGAAAAATTGGCATAACTGCCTAGTACTCCTTTTCCAGGTCAACAAAAACTAAAATAATGTATCTATACCCGTTCATTGCCTGGTGTGAGACAAGCAAACCAAAGAAATTTAGCAGCTCACAGCCTGTCTAATACAGACACAGTGCTGTACCAGCTCACAGCCTGGTCCTAGTCCAACATAGCACATAGATACAGCAGTTCACAGCCTGGTCTGAGAAAGGCAAAGCATAGTGATCAGCCAGCTCAGACTGCACTAGAATGAGAGAGCAGGGTAGCTATCTTACCTGCTCACAGTTTCTCTGGGACTGCAAGTGTGTTTGCAACCGGCGCAGCAAAGGCACTCCATTGCGGGACTGTCTCTTCAGGGTCCAGTAGCTGTGTAGTCTCTGCATGAACTGGCTCTTGCGCTGGATGGTAAGGCGACCTGTGATGTTACTGAGCCTGGGAAACCAGTGTAAAAAAAGGGCATTATTAGCTGACTTGTGCCCCATGCAACCTACACCAAAACAGAGTCCCTTACATGGGACCCTTCATCACTGTCAATATCCTTCTTTCTGTCATAATACAAAATACGATCACATAAGGTTGTTCAGGGGAGGGGCTGCTTCCTCAGCATTCTTGGAGGTTCTGGGGGAAAAGATCAGTCACTCATGAATCAAAACACAATTCTGGAGGACAACAGGTTGAACTGTGGTGACCATCGCTTTCTTTTCATGCATTATTTATTACAAGATTTGCCTTGAAAAGAGAAGCTGAATTACACACCAACACAACCTCATTCCATGTTAAGTACCCAGCTGTTGGTTTACAGAACAGGAAAAAGATAAGCCAGGTGCAGGTCAGACCATTCTACTGATCCAGCAGCTCAGTTAAAAACACACCGTCAATCCTTTTTGCATAATATCATTTCTAGTTAAAACCACATTTAATGATCGCTTACCTTCTCTAAACCTCATTGTAGTTTTTGGTTGTTTGATCTGCTGCCTTTCTTAATCAAAATGAAATGTGTGAATGATGCAATTACACCCAACCTTGTTCTGTTTCAAATCACTGATCTACTCTTACTGCATACATCCTGAACATCAGGAGCTCCCTCAAACAGAACAGCCACTCATGACGCAACAGTCTCCTCTCCTCTCCTCCAGCAGCTTTATAAGTGGCATGATTGTGCTGGGGGCATTCTTAAATCCAGGAAAGAGGCAGTGGACATTGATCAAGGAATGTAAACACACACACGGACAGTGTTTTTACTTTTAAAAAGAAATCAGAATCTAACAGCTATAACAGCAATCTCTACAGAATTTAAGCAATCATAACATATTTTTAAACCCAGTGACAATCTGACACCTAACAGGGTTAAGTGCACCCCCTTTAGGTTAGTATCTGGACCTGGTTACAATTCCCAGTTCAGCCCCATTATTCAGCATTTAAGTACAATGCTGTTTCAAAGTTGAGGTCTGATGGCTTCTCCTGATGTTAGGCTTTACCAAAGATGCCCTAATAAAGTGTGCAACAACTAATTTTCACCGGGGGCTGCTACCAGTGTTACAGCTAGGAGAGACAAAGCATGGGGGAGGCTGGAAGCAACCAGGGGTGGGGGGCCTGCTTCACACAATTTTATAGTGGGTAGGGACAGAAGCATGGCAGGCATACTGAAGCAACAGTGCAAGGAAGCAGGGCCTCCTACTCCATGGTATATCTAGAAGGGACAGTAGCGTGGAAGGTCGGGCTGCAGCTGCCCAAGGTAGGGTGGGCAAGGTCGCCTCACTAACACACCCTCTAGAAGAAACATCAGTACCAGGGCCAGTTTTCTTCTAGTAATGACAGTGTATTAGTGATGACATGTATTTGCAAACTCCAAGCAGTACCTCGAGAGGCAGGGTCTCAAACCTATTTAGGGAAACATTTCTGAAACTCCGAAGTGCTGAATCTTGTTGCTTGACTATGCTTATTGTGCATGTTAGAATTTCTATTTTTCATTCTGCTTATTAATTTGAAGGAACAGTACAAGACAACATTTAACATCATCATACAATTGGCCATACAAAGAAAACATTGCACTGATGCACGAATTCCACGTCCAAAGCCCTTATATAATAGCTCTAAGCACGTATATCTTAAGTCACATCTAAGGTCTTAAGTAAAGCATACTAATTCATTAAAACTTATGAACATTAATTAATACTCTGGTAATACACTCTAGAGAAAATTCATGCTGTCCTTGAAACCATTGTATATATCGGCAGTGTACAATTAAACAGGCAGCACAAGCTTATAAGCACATTGTTTAACACAGGACTATCAACCCAAGTCTGGACCAATGAACACAGAATTAGAACAGTTAAAAAAAAAAAAGATTATGCTGCTATACACGCATACACTCTAGAATCACTACACCTTAGTTAATATACTTAAGACTACAGTATACCTCTAGTCTACCAGTAAAGTTTAATGAATAAGCCCAAAAGTCTGTAGCACTAAAGGGCTGAAAACTCTTCCCAATACCCAGTCAAGCAATCCATCCTATGCATACCTCTCAACCTCTCAGCATTAAAAATGATAGCACATAGAAACATAGAATTTGACGGCAGATAAGGACCGCTTGGCCCACCTAGTCTGCCCATTTTCCTACCTAACAAATCAGCTGCAGATCTTAGTTAACCAACAGCTTACTTCCTCCTACCGCCCACTAGGACTGCCTTATGTCTGTCCCATGCATTCTTGAATTCCCCCACTGTTCTTGACTCCACGACCTCCTCAGGGAGGCTGTTCCATGCATCCACAACCCTCTCCATTGAAAAATACTTCCCACATTACCTCTGAGCCGTCCCCTCTATCTTCAAATTGTGCCCCTTGTTCTTGCACATCTCTTTTCTGAAAGATGCTACCCTCTTGGACTTTGTTGATTCCCTTGAGGTAATTGACAGTTTCTATCATGTCCTCTCTCCTTCTTTCCTCAAGGGTATACATATTAAGCTCCTTTAGTCTTTCTTCAGTATGTCTTCTGGTGCAGACTCTGCACCATTTTGAGTGCCCTCCTCTGGACAGCCTCCACTCTGTCTATGTCTTTGCGGAGATGGGGTCTCCAGAACTGCACACAGTACTCCAGATGGGGTCTCACCAACTGTCTGTACAGAGGGATAACAACTTCCTGTTTTCTACTATTGATGCCTCTTCCTATGCATCCCAGTATCCCCCAGCCTTCCTTACTGCCTTCTCACATTGCTTGCCCACCTTTAGGTCATCTTATATAATTACCCCCAGGTCCCTTTCCATTTTTACTGTTGTCAGTATCTCACCCCCCATTGTGTACTCTTCCCCTGGGTTTTTGTTTCCCATGTGCATTACCTTGCACTTCTTTGCACTGAATCTGAGCTGCCATACATTTGACCATTCCTCCAACCTTGCCAAGTCCCTTCTCATCCTTTCCACTCCGTCTTATGTATCAAACCTGTTGCAGATCTTTGTGTCGTCTGCAGAGAGACATACTTTTTCTTCCAGTTCCTCTGCAATGTCATTTATACAGAAATTAAAAAGGACCGGTCCCAGTACTGAACCCTGCGGTACCCCGCTAGTAACCCTCCTTTCTTCACTGTGTACTCCATTTACTACTACCCTTTGCATCCTGTTGTCTAGCCAATTTTTTATCCAGGCTACCACCTTGGGGCCCACTCCAAGGCTGGCTAACTTGTGTATTAATCTTTTGTGTGGTACTGTATCAAATGCCTTGCTAAAATCTAGGTAGGCCATGTCCACAGCCCGTCCCTGGTCTATTACTTTGGTCACCCAGTCAAAGAAATCTATTAGATTTGTCTGACATGACCTTCCCATCGTGAATCCATGCTGCCTTGGGTCCTGTGCCCCACTGGCCTCCAGGTACTCAACAATTCTTTTCTTCAGAAATGATTCCATCATTTTCCCTACCACTGAGGTCAAACTAACTGGTCTGTAGTTTCCTGCCTCTGTCCTGCTCCGACTTTTGTGAAGAGGAATCACATCCACCCTCCTCCAGTCCTCAGGTACCACCCCATCCTCCCATGATTTGTTAGCGAGAGTAGTCAGCGGTGTCACTAGTTCTACCCTTAGTTCTTTCAGAATTCTTGGGTGAAACCCATCAGGACCCATTGCTTTGTCCACCTTCAATTTTATTAGTTCTTTCAGAACCCTTTCTTCTGTAAATGGACTGGTATCGACCCCATCTTCAGAGTGTCTCTTTGTTTGGTTTAGGTACCTCCCCTTCTCTTCCTTTGTGAATACTGAGCAGAAATATTCGTGTATCCCTTTTCACTGTCCCCTCTACCCACATCTCTCCCTTTATTAAGCCTCAGTATCCTCCTTTGGTCTTTCTTCGCTCCCTAATGTACCTATAAAAGGTCTTATTCCCCTTCTTAACAGAATTGGCCATCCTTTCCTTGGTTTGGGCCCTTGCTATTCTGACCGCCTTCCCAGCCTCTTTCTGCTTTAACTGATAAAGTTCTCTGTCCTACTCATTCTGTGTTTCCTTATATTTCCTGAATGCTATCCTTTTCTCCTTAACCTTCCCTGCCATCTCTTTTGAGAACCATAGCGGTCTTTTCCTTCGTTGTGTTTTAATTTGCTTTACACAAAGGCTTGTTGTCTCTGTGATGGCTGTTTTGATTACTCCCCATTGTTCCTCCACCCCTCCTTCTTGCTAGTGCTTTTCTAAGGGGCACTCTAATTTTCCCAAAGTCAGCCCTCCTAAAGTCTAATACTCTTGCTTTTGTATGGCTTGATTGTATGGCTGTGTTTAGTGTGAACCACACTGTTTGGTGGTCGCTTGTTCCCAGATGGCTACCCACCTCTAAATCTGAGATTCTTTCTCTGTCCCCATTTGAAAGTACCAGGTCTAAGATTTCTCCCTCACGAAGTGGGTTCCAATACTAGCTGTCTGAGGCATGCCCCCTGTAGGGCAACAAGAATGACCCTGCTCTTGGATGTGCCTGCAGCAAAGGTGCTCCAGTTAACATCTGGCATATTCAGATCCCCCATCAACGATATCTCCCCTTTTTCTGCCATTCTAATGATGCCTTCTATCATTTCCTTCTCCATTCCCTCCCCCTGAGATGGGGTCTGTACAACCCCGTGCGGATTGTGGTGCCATTTCCTGTCTCCAGGTTGACCCAGAGTGCCTCATCGGCTCCCTGTTTACTCTTTAGTTCTGGTGCTTTGATCCCTTCCTTTACACAGAGAGCTACTCCTCCTCCTCTTTTACCCTCCCTGTCCCTCCTGTAGATTGTGTATCCTGGTATGTTGACATCCCAGTCATGGTTCTCTGTGTACCATGTTTCTGTGACTGCCACAATATCCAGGCAACCCTCTTCCATCAAGGCCACTAGTTCAGGGAGCTTGTTACACAGACTACGGGCATTGGTACTCATCACCCTCCACTTTTTGATAGCCTTACCCCTTTTAGCCCCATTCCTGTCCTTACTGCCTTTGCCTTTTTTTTTTTTTTTCACATTTGCCTCTGTCCTGCTCCCTAATAACTTCTCTACCTTGGTGTTTACCTCACTAATTACCATGTTTTGTGGGGGGAGGATGGGATTTCCCTGCTCCTTTTCAGTGCCTCCCCCCTTGGCTAGTTTAAATGCTTGCCAATGAAGCATTTAAACCTCTCACCTAGGATCCTGGTTCCCCCGGACAGATGCAGACCATCGCACCAGTATAGGTCTGCATCCCTCCAGGTGGCTCCCCAGTCCCCAATGAAGCCAAAACCCTGAGCTCCACACCAGTTTTTCAACCACTCATTGAATTCCCTGGTGAGGAGTGCCCTAGCATCACCCTTGCCATAGACAGGCAGCACCTCCGAGAAGGTTACAGTATGCGCTACTTGTCTAAGGCCCCTCCCCAACTCTACAAACTCCTCTTGCACTGCTCTGATCCCATTCCTAGCCAGGTCATTTGTCCCTAGGTGGACAATGACATCCAGCTCCCTCCCTCGTGCAGCTCCTCCCACGATCCTGAGGATTCGCTTCCTGTCCCTCCAAGCCGTGGTGCCAGGAGGCACCTCACCTCCCTCTCCTTCCTCCCCATTTCTACCCCCTAATGATTGAGTCCCCCACCAGGAGTTGTTTCCTTCCCCTGTGGGGTTCCATGCCACCCTCCTGTGGGTCTCCTTTGTGAAGGTTCCCAGCATCCTCCTTGGTCTCCACTGCAGGTGCCTCAATAGAGGAACCACTATCCACCAGAAGAGCGAATGAATTGTGGAGAGGTACAGCTGAAGGGATGCAACTCTGTTCCACCACCCTCTCCCTCCCTGAGCCCACCCTGGTCCAGCCTCTCCTCTTTCTTGGCAACTTCTGAGGTAGTGGCATTGGCCCTGGTGGTCCCTGGGTGGGGAGGAGGTTTCGAAGATCCTAGCCAGGTCAGCCTGGAGACGGGCAACCTCCTCTCTCAGACCAGAGAGGTGCCTGCAAATAGGGCAGCATCGCAGCCTCCGGAATGTTTCCCGGAACACTGCCGCCCCACAGCCATTGCACTGCACCACTCCTATCATGTCTCATTTTGTGTCCCCTCTCCTGTTTCTCTGTATGCTTACTCTCTCCTCTCCTTACAACTCTCACCCTTCCTGTTCTGGGACAGCAACTTCCTATCTTCTTTAGTAGCCTCCTTCCTCAGTGTCAGACCACTAGCAGCTGGGGGGGGGGGAGGAGACAGTGAGCTACTTTTTTCCTTTAGGGTTGACAAAACCAATGTTTCTCTATGATCCTTCCCCTCCTACTGCCAAACAGGAAGTTCCTGTTGACAGTCAGATCCAGTGGCTATAAAAGTAGAACTGGCTTTGGGTGGGATGGAGGGCAATTAGTAAGAAAAAAGGCTAGCAACAGGAAGTTGTAATTTGAGTCACCTGTTTTTATAGTGTCTAAGCCACACCCCCAATTAAGCTCTCTCTCCTCCTACTGGTTTAGCAAAGTCAGGTGATACAATACCCTTCCCAGCACAGCAATGGCCTTCAAAAATCATTGCAAAGGGTCAGAATGTGTAGCACTTTCTTATTTTAAACAATAATATGTCTACAGATAGTGGGCTCCATATAGCTGGTGATAAGAAAAGTTTCTATCAACTTAGTGCAATGATTTAATAGTTTGTGTTTCCAGAAATACCTCTAACATTATGAAGAAGATCAGTAAACTTGTGAGAAGCAAGGGTAAATCTGAGTGTGAAAATCATAGCGCTATGCGGAATTCATAGCAATTGAGAGGTATGCTCCTATGCGTGGAGTGTTCCAAGCAAGGGGTGCAGCTTCTTATCTTGAGAATCCAATCAGTGCAGCATCCAGGAGGGATAATGTGTTCAAGTATGGGCCCCCACTGTCTCTCAAATCTGTCTGCCCATCCTCTAAATTAGAGCCACAGAAACATAGTTGACGGCAGTCTGCCCATTTGTTTTAGACCTATTTTGACACTCTAGTTGCCGTTTGCAGTCAGGGCTCCCTTGTGTCTATCCCATGCATTCTTGAATCCACTCCCCCAGTGCTGACCCACACAACCTCTTGGGACAGGCTGTTCCAGGCGTCCACCACTCTTTCTGTGAAGAAAAACTTCCAGGTGCTGGTAGAGAACCTCCCTCCTTGCAGCCTGAGGTCATGTCCCCTGGTCCTGGAGCCCTTCTTGAAGTGAAAAAGTTCCCGTGCCTGTACCTTAATGCCTTTTATGTACTTGAATGTTTCAATCATGTCCCCTCCCTCTTCTCCACTCCAGGGAGTACATATTCAGTTCCCCAAGTCTTTCCTCGTAGGACATGTACCGCAGACCCTGAATCATTTTTGTCGCCTTTCTCTGTACTGTTTCCACCTGGTCAATGTCCTTCCTGAGGTGAGGCCTGACCAGTGATCTATATAGTGGTAGTACCACCTCTCTCCTCCTGTTCGTGATTCTCCACCCAATGCAGTCCAGCATTCTGTTGGCCTTCAAAGCTGCCTTCTCACACTGCTTACTAACCTTCAAGTCGTCTGAGATTATGATTTCCATCTCTCGTTCCTGGTTTGAGGCCGCCAGTCTTTCGCCTCCTAGGTACAGTGCCTTCAGAAAGTATTCACCCCCCTTGGATTTTGTCACATCTTGTGATGTTGCAAAATCAAATTAAAATACATTTATATGGGATTTTTTGGTCACGTATCTACACAAATTACTCTATAATGTCAAAGTGAAATGAAACTTCTGGAATTTTTTGTACATGTAATTTAAAATAAAAACCTGAAATGTCTTGATTTGATAAGTATTCACCCCTTTGCTATGACACTCCAAATTGAGCTCAGGTGCATCCAATTTCTCGTGAGATCATTCTAAACTTGAATGGAGTCCACCTGTGGTCAGTTCAAATGGTTGACATGATTTCAGAGGAAATACACCTATCTATATAAGGTCCCACTGTTGAACAGTGCATGTCAGAGCAGAAACTCTACCATGAAGACCAAGGAGCTGTCCGTAGAACTCCATGATAGAATTGTAAGGAGGCACAGATCTGGGGAGGGGTATAAAAACATTTCTAGGGTATTGAAAGTTCCCAGGAGCACAGTCAAGTCCATCATCAGGAAATGGAAAGATTACGGAACCACCCAGGCTCTTCCTAGAGCAGGCCGTCCTCCCAAACTGAGCAACCAGACAAGAAGGACCTTGGTCAGGGAAGTGACCAAGAACCCAATGACCACCCTGACAGAACTACAGAGTTCCATGGCTGAGATAGGAGAACCTGTCCAGAGGACAACAATCTCTGCAGCACTTCACAGATGTAGCCTCTATGGGAGAGTGGCCAGATGGAAGCCACTCCTGAGAAAAGGCCACATAATAGCATGCCTGGAGTTTGCAAGAAGGCACGTGGCAGACTCAGAGACCATGTGGCAAAAGATTCTCTGGTCTGATGAAACAAAAATTGAACTCTTTGGCCTGAATGCAAAGCGCTATGCCTGGCCCAAACCGAACACAGCTCATCACCCGTGTAACACCATCCCTACCATGAAGCATGGTGGTGGCATCATGTTATGGGGATGCTTTTCAGCGGCAGGGACTGGGGCACTTGTCAGGATAGAGGGAACAATGAATGGAGCCAAATACAGGCACATCCTTGAGGAGAACCTGCATCAGTCTGCAATAGACCTTGGACTGGGGCGAAGATTTACTGCCCAACAGGACAACGACCCCAAGCATACAGCCAAAGCAACACTGGAGTGGCTTCAGAACAAGAAGGTGAATGTCCTTGAGTGGCCCAGCCAAAACCCAGACTTGAATCCCACTGAGAATCTGTGGAAAGACTTAAAGACTGCAGTTCACCGACACTCCCCATCCAACTTGACAGAGCTTGAGCAAATCTGCAAGGAAGAATGGGTGAAAATCCCCAAATCCAGATGTGCAAAGCTGATATAGACATACCCAAGAAGACTCAAAGCTGTAATTGCTACCAAAGGTGCTTCTACAAAGTATTGACTCAAGGGGGTGAATACTTAAGTAAACAAGATATTTCAGTTTTTAATGTTTCATAAATTTTTGTTACACAAAAATATTTTTGCCCCTTTAAATTGTTGAGTATGCTGTGTGAATCAAGGGGGAAAAAATCATTTCAATGCATTAAAAATTCTGGTAGTAACACAACAAAATGTGACAAAATCCAAGGGGGGTGAATACTTTCTGAAGGTACTGTAATACTCCTTTCTTGGATTTTTCTTTCCTACGTGCATGGCCTTGCACTTTTTGGCATTAAATCTCAGCTGCCACACTCCAGACCATTCTTCTAGTTTCTTGAGGTCAGCTTCCATCTTGCTCACTCTAGAGATGCTCCAGGGGGAAGAACCCTTTTCATGATGTCCTGTCAGATGTCCTTAGTGGGCTGATTGTGAGATACCCAAGCATTCAAAATAAATTGCAGGGCAAGTGAAAGCATAATGTGCACTACCCTTGGGTACAGATCCTATTCCTTCCCTTCTTGAGCCTCCACTCCAAACAGTATTGATGTAGGGTTCAAGTTGATCCTGATCCCCTGTATGGTGTTAATTTCTTGTGCGATGTCCACCCAGAAGATCTGTAGTTGTGGGCAGGTCCAAAAATACGAACAAACAAAATTTGCCAGCAGATGAAGGCCTAGAGGTCTATCAAGTCTGTTCGAATGTGCAGCTAGCACCCCTTATTCTGCAGCTGCCCCTTCCTTCCACCCTTCCCCTTCATTAACCCTCCCCCTTGTCCTGTCCCACCCTTATTTGACGCAGTCCACTGTTCTACTGCATACCACTTCAGCAGGTAACGCATTCCACCCAGCCACCACCCTCTCTGTAAAAAGTGTCTCCTCATCTCCTCCTGAACCTTCCTCGCCCCAGTCTCATATCATGGCCCTGGTGTCCCTCCCTCCCTTACTTTGAACAGCCCCTCTGTACCTGTCTTGTTTATTCCTTTCATGTATTTAAAGGTTTCAATCATGTCACCCCGCCTCTCCTCTCCTCCAGTGAGTACATGTTCAACTCCTTCAACCTCCTCGTATGATAAGTCCCCAGCCCCTTGATCATCTTTTGTCGCCTGCGCTGCACCCTCCAGTAACTTAATGTCCCTCTTCAGATATGTGGATGCCAGTACTGCACGCAGTACTCCAGGTGTGGTCTAACTAATGACCCATACAGTGGCAGAATCACCTCCCTCCCTCCTCGAGGATAAACCCTTGCAATACAATCCAGCATTTTGTTGGCCTTTGCAGCTGCCTTCCTACATTATGCCGAGTTGTTCATTGACCCTGTAATGAGCACACCCAGATCCTTCTCCTCCTTTGTCTGGGCTAGCTGCACTCCCCTAGCTGGTAACTCCTCCTTGGGTTCTTCATCCCAAAATGCAGCACCTTGCACTTTTTGGCATTAAAGCCCAGTTGCCAGGTGTCTGACCAGGTTTCAAGCTTTGCCAGATCATCCTGCAACCCCTGCCATCCCCCTAGGTCATCCACCACCGCGCCTACCTTGGTATCATCAGCAAACAGACTGATCTTGCGCTTGATGTCCCATATGTCTGCAATGAATATCCCAAACAACACTGGTCCCAACACCGAGCCCTGTGGAACACCGCTCGTCACCGCCCTTGGGTGTGAGAGCTCCCCACCCACCACCACCCTCTGTTGCCTTCCCTGCAGCCAGTTTCCTACCCATCTCACCAGCTTTGCACCCGCCCCTGTGCCTACTAACTTCCTTCCCAGCCTTCCATGTGGCACTGAGTCGAATGCCTTACTGAAGTCCAGATACAGGACATCCACTGCATGGCCCCTGTCCAGCTGCCTAGTTACACAGTCACAGAACTCGACCAGGTTGGTTTGACAGGATCTGCCACGTATGAAGCCATGCTGTCTGCTGTCCTGTAGTCCTCTGGCCTCTAGGAGGGCCACCAGCCTCTCCTTCAGGATAGCCTCCATTAGCTTACCCACGATGGATGTGAGGCTCACTGGTCTGTAGTTTCCCGGTTCATCCTTGGGGCCACTCTTGTGGCAGGGCACCACATGAGCCATCCTCCAGTCCTGAGGTACACACCCCGAATAGTGGAAATAAGTACCCACAGCAGCAGCATCCACATATCAGTGAGACCTCCACATGGAACTTATTTATCACATGAGGTGGCATACACAATCACTGAAGAAACTTATATTGAGCCTCTTTAAATTTGTTAAGGGCTAGGAGTCTCATGTGTTATTGACATATGGTGGTCCAGGCTTTCTCTGGAATGTGAAGGCCCAGGTCTACCTCCCACTGTCGCTTAACCTTATCTGAGAGATCCTGTGCATGTTCACACAATATTTTATATTCTCTTACAAGAGCACCCTTCGTATTTACTCTATCCGGTATACTCATTCAATACTAAAAAGTGGGGATGAATCAGGGGATAACCTGTCCATACGCCGTACCCAGTCTTGCAAGTATCTGAATTGGTGATTGTGGGAGACCCTCAACTGGTTTTGAATCATGTCAAAGTCTTTGAAACCTCCCCTCTGGTACAAATCTCCCAGGCAGGTCACTCCTCCCTGTTTCCATTTTAAAAAGCCTAGATCTTCCAGACCCAGCAAGAATTCTGGGTTTTGCACTACTGCGGCTAGAATGGTCTTAACCTCACTTGCCTTGACATATTTCACTTTATCCCAAGCTACCATCATGTGCCCCACCAGTGGTGCCTCCTCTGCCAAACGTTTTTAGGCTCTCGCGTTCTCTTGGATCAGGTGTGAGGGAGTTGGTCACCATTCAATCCAGAGAAACCTAGGCACTCCCCGACACATTCAGACATTAACCTAAGCTGAGCCGCCCAGGAGTACAACGCAAAGTCTGGAAATCCGAGACCCCATTTGCAGTGGGGCATCATAATCAAGCCAGTCTAGCCCTTGGCTTTTTACCTACGCAAATAAACTCTGAACACCATTTGTTAAGATTTCTCAAACTTAGTTACTGAAACCGAAAGGTAACATCTGTAAAGGATATAGAATTCTGGGGAGGATATTCATCTTGCTGAGGTTTATCCGACCTATCCAAGAAATCGGGAGCCCCTGCCATCTACTCAAATCGGTCTTTATAGTCCTCAGGATTGGCCTGTAGTTTATCATATAGCATCAAGAGTAAGGGGTCCACTCGTATGCAAAGGTATGTCAGGTGGGTCGATATCATACCTATGTCCTCGCAAATCCTCCCATAGGCACTGATCCAAAACCCATCAATTCAGACTTCTCAAAGTTAACTTTTTAACTAGAAAAGTACACAAACTGTTCTATTATGCAGGTGATTTCTGGAATAGAGGTGCTGGGTTCCACAAGGAACACCACATCAGCAGCATAGGGAGTCACCTTCTGCCGTGTTCCCCTGGCTCCTCTATGCCCCTCACAGCCTCATCATGGACTGCCTCCCTCAAGGGTTCAACAGCCAAGGTAAACAGCAGTGGGGACAGGGGCACCCTTGACGGGTTCCCTTCCCAACTCAAATACCCAAGAAAGTTCTCCATTAACCAGGACACTCACCCAAGGTAACTGATATAAGAGTTTGACCATATTAATAAACTGTTTCCTTAAGCCAAAAGTCTCAAGTATCCTAAACAAGTACCCCCATTTTATTCTAAATCGAAGGCTTTTTCAGCATCCAGGGAGAGCACGCAGGCTCCTCCTGGATGCTTCACCCACCACTGTATTACACTTAAGAGCCTTCTCACATTATGGAAGGAGTGATGTCCATTAATGATCCTCATCTGGTTGTATCCAACAAGGTCAGGTAGGATCCCTCCAGCCTACGGGTCAAAGCCTTAGTGGAAATTTTAATATCACAAGATGGCCCGCCCGGCAGTGGCAGGGTAACTGCTTGCGACTTCAGGACGTCCTAGATTCAAGAATGGACCCGTAGTTGGAGGCCGGCCGGGCAGAGAAGGATGGGAGCTGCCTAAGGGCCGGCTGTCCTTCTTCGCTGGGGGAGTCTAGCTGGTCGGCGACCTCTGGTGGAGGCTGGGAACTGTAGGACGGCCAGGCCTGGTTAAGCCGGAGGCAGGACAGACATTGGTGTCACTGCACACCCTGCCTCCCAAGGATCACTGCACTTGAAAACCTCCGTCCCCAGGGTATGACGCCTGCTCCAACGCCTGCTCCAGCTGTCACCAGTCCCCATCGGGGTCCGCCTGCCAGGGCATGCTACTCATTGTCCTTCTGGGGGTAGGGTGCCCACCAGTGGACCCATCTGGGTAAGCCTGGGCATGGTGGGACACCATTTGAGCAGGGGCTGAGCTCCCCAGAGGGAACTGGGGCCGGAATAAAATGAAAAAAAAAAAATGTAATATCGTAATTTAACAGTGAAATAAGATCTGTAGGCTGCGCAGTCAGTAGGGTTCCTCCCACCTCAGGATCACTGTGATTGCTGCCAGCCCACATGACCTCTGAGGTCTACCCTCCTCTAAAGCATCCTGGAACATATCCAGCATGTCCTGCCAGACTTCCTCTCCCAGTGCCTTACAGTATTCCACAGGTAGATTGTCAGGGCCCATCGCCTTCCCGGCAGCCAACCCAGCAGACACCCTACACAATTCTACTAGGGTGAGAGGGTTCTTGAGGGCAGCAACCTTTTCTTGGGTCGGGGTTGGTAAACTCGAAGAGCTCAGAAAGTTAGACATACTTGCCTCCCTGTCAGGGCATTCACTGGTATAGAGTTATGGTAAAATTGTACAAACTCCTCTCCAATTTCCTACCCTTTGTCCATGGCAATACCTGTATGCTTCTTGATGGAAGCAATATCATCGGATTGTCTACATCCCTTTGCTAGTCGAGCTAAACGTGGGCTGGGCTTATTGCCTCATTCATAGAATTTTTACTGGAGGAGGAGTGAAACCTCCACCCCATTCTTTAGTTCTCTATTCAGTTTCCTTCACCTCCTCTGAGGGGTTTTGAAAAGTTTGGGCCTCTAAATCTTTAACCTTCTGTTCCATCTCTTGAAACTTCTCCCTGCGCTTCTTGTGTTGTGCAGTCATGAAGGTTATTATCGCCCCCTCATAAAGGCCTTCCCTGTGTCCCAAAAGTAAGTTTTATTTGGGGCAGTGTCCTTGTTAATCCCTCAGTATATTAGCCACTGTTCTCACAGAAACTCTTTAAAGAGCAGCTACCTGCTCCAGCCTCTTCATTCTTTACCTGACCAGTACTAGTGTGATGAAGTCTGGCATAAAAATCCCTTTCCTGTAATCAGTTCTATCCTCGAAAACTTCCAAGTCGCAGGCTGGCAATCGGCTTCCGTCCAGAAATACGCCTTTATCGGGTTACATGGAGCCCCGTTTTGTGATCTTGCAAAATGAAGGTGCCGAGTTGCCGCTCTCATTCAGCCCCATAGTCACATTTTCAACATACTTTAGTGTTGACTTTATTCTATCAGAGTGATCGATCGACCAATTGGGTCCCACCAGTTGATCGATCACTTTGATAGAATAAAATGCCAGCACTAAAGGGTATAAATATATTTGAGTATCACCGCCCCATAGAACTGAATGGTGCTGCAGCCTCTGCCAGGAGATCACAAAACAGGGCTGCATGGGTCGACAATGTGTCCTCCCGGACCGGAAGTCAATGGTGCTCTTTTTGCCAGCCTAGTGATTTGAAATTTACTTAGGATAGAACTTTTTTTTTTTTTTTTTTTAGAAAAGGGATTTTTATGCCAGACTTCGCCACTTTAGTACTGGTCAGGTAAGGAATCAAACAGGCTGAGAGAGAACAGAAACGCTGACAGTAGGAAGCTGCTCTTTAAACTTTCATTCTGGAGCATACAGGAAGGGACCTCCAAGCCCCAGGACCCTCTCTGGAACCAGCCATCTGCAAAGTGACCAAGACCCTAACGTGATCCAAGACCAATATGGGACTGAACCGCATGTCAAGGACCCATGTATACCAAGCCCTAGGTAGGAATACATAGTCGATACGTGACCATGTCTTGTGGGGGTCTGAGTAAAATGTGTATTCTCTAGTGCCTGGGTTACTCTCCCTCCATGCATCCAAGAGATCCATCTCATTTAGGCCCACCCCCAACGAGCCATTGCTGGCTCTAGTCCAGTCTCTACCCCAGACCTATCCATCTGGGAATCTGGTGCAGTTAAAGTCCCATGTCAGGTCCAGGTTTGGGAAATCTTAGATCTGGAGTATGGAGAGAACCTTATCAAACAAAGTAGGGTCAAGTACCGCTGGTCCGTAAACATTACCCAACGTAATCTCTTCCCTACCTATTATACTTCAAACAAAGATGTACCTACCCTCATTCGGATCTCTCAAGACTCTTTCCTCAGCAAAGTTAAGGGATTTGTGGACGAGGATAGCAACTCCTCGCTTATAACCCTTAAAGAATGCCGAGTAACATTTGCCCACCCTATCCCTAATCAGTTTATCATGCTCAGAGACAGTAAGGTGCATTTCCTGCAACATGGCAATTTACACTCTGTTGTTCTTTAGGGTAGGCAGGATTTTCTTGAACTTCACCGGAGAGGAGACACCCAGGACATTCCAGGAGCAGACTGATTTTTTCAGCCATTAAACCATGCTATGGTTGGTCAGGAGGAAGGACATGCCCTTCCAAACACATTCTATTCCCCCACCTCAAATATTCCTATCCAAAAGTGCCTCCTCCCCGAGGAAGCATAGGCCTCCAGCACCACAGTCACAAAGATACCATGTGTGATAGTTAAAAAGTATATAATCCAACTACAGAGCTAAACACCAATAACTGTATAGGATATAAAAACAAAACAGTAACAATACACATAACAATAAAGCAAGGCAATTTTATTTCTAAGGTGCCCAATCCCAGAGGCTCTGGGCACCACACACAATAAAAACAGAAAACAAAATTCAGAAATGGCATTTGTTCAAGAACAATAAAGAAATCTTTAAAACAACATTCTTAAAAGCGTAAATATAAAATAGCTGAGGAAAAGGTAGGTGGATATATCTTAGTCCCCAAAAGCCTGGCAGAAGAGACCCTACTCTTCTCACTTATACTCCAAGGTGCAACAAACCTGTTTGAGGCAACACCTAAGAGTCCTCCCCTTTCCAATCCTCTCGGCCCAGAAGAGAAAGTCTCACTTGACAGACCAAACTGATCTGGTTGTGTACAGAATGAAAAAGTCCTACCAGCCCCCACTCCCCGCTCTCAAAAAGGTTTTTCTTTGTTTTTTCCCCAACCTTTGCACACTCAAAATGACCCTAATATATTTTAAAGACACCCCTAGACACTGCGGTTCACATCCCCAGAGGCAACATCCCTTATGCCTTTGCTCCCCTATTGTTGCCCCATCCCCAAGAGCTCATCCACCTGGTTCTCAGTGGCAAACAACAATGAAATTCACCTTCTTCCTAACTTCACTTCCCCCTACCCCATAATTTCCCCTAGCTTCATGGCACAAGTGCTTAAGAGAAATTGAGGCATTCTTAAAGACAAAGGGTCCTTGTCTTGACAACACAATAGTCGCTGGTGTACACATTCTGACTAAAACCCTCAACCTGGTAACCTATCAAAAATCAGTTGGATCACTCTGTCTGACTAGTGTGGGTGGCCTGGGTGTTTGGAAGCCCGATCCTATGATAATTGCTCAAGAATGCCTGATGATCGATCTCAGAACCTAGACAGTGGCTGAGGGGTTTAAAATGACTGTCATCCTTAAGTCTTTTCTTGTCCTGTAGAAACTGTTCCCAGTTGTGTCTGGAATGTCACCATATTGTTGAGGACTAGTGCAATCTCCGGAGGGCAGTGCAGCTGGGCCATCACTTTCCCAGGTGGACCAGTGCAAAAAAAAAAAAAAAAAAGTTAAGCATGAGCCCTACATATTTCATAATAATATTACTTACATCATCCATATCTGCCATAAAAATCTGAAAAATTAAGGGTCTTATTACTGATCCCTGTGGTACTCCACTCGTTACCTGGCCTTCAGTGGATTGGTGGCCTCGTACTGATACTATCCGAGATCTATCCTAAATTCAGTCATCTAGCCACCTTATGATGTCATTATCAATTTTATACTTTTGCAATTTTTGATGTATTGCTCAATGTGGGACTCGATCAAAAGCCTTACTCAGATCAAACAATACGTCTACAGGGGTACAGTTGTCCACCATCTTGCTTACATGACTGTAGAAACTAACCAAATTGGTAGCACAAGAGTATACCTTTTTAAAGTCATGCTAGTTTTAATCAAACAATGGATCTTTATTAATATGCTGATTAATTCTGTCTTATTAATGTTTCCAATATTTTACATGGAATTGATGTAGGGCTTATAGGCCTGTAATTGGAGACAGATTTTATTTCCACCTTTGTGGATTGGTGTAACCCTAGATTTTTTCCCATTCTTCGGGTAAACTCCCGGCGTTGAGTGATTTTTCATAAAGTAAATTTACTGGTAGCCAAATGTTATTCTTCATAATTTTCAGCATGGTGTAAGTTATGTTCCCTAATCCATGGGCACTGTGATCTTTCGTGTTTTCAATTCCCATTATCATTTCTTCTTTAGAGAAGTTATGCTTCCCTTCAGTCATCATAAATTCAGTTTGAAAGTTTTATACAGTTTGTTCTGCGTATGTGGAACAGAAATAATTGTTAAATGAATTTGCAATTTCAATAGGATCTGAAATGGATTTATTAACTGTGATTGCAGTTAATTCTCCCTTACTCTTTTTCAGAGAATTAATATAACTAAAGAACTGCTTATCATTAGACTTTGAGGCATTTTTGCTAAGCATAGTTCGTTTTTTTTTTTTTTTTGCTTTAGTTTTGCATTTTTTTTTTGAGTTTCTTTAAATTTTGACCAATTGGGTTTGGTTTTAATTTTGATATATTATCCATATATTTTGTTTTTCTTTTTTATTAACTTAATAAGGCTTTTATTTAATCATTTAGGTTTCCTTCCATGTTTATTATATTTACGGACTTCTTTAACATGAGCCTTCATATTATTATGTATTGTGGTTTTAATGTATGCCCATGACTACAGTTTTCCCTGTTAATCTCCAATTTTGCTCCTAAGTTCTGGAACTCGCTACTCCTGCAGGTTAAAAATTCTGCCTCCCACAGTGTCTTTAAGAGCTCACTGTTCTCTCACCTTTACACCCTTGGTAACTGCAAATGCACCTAGACTTAATCACCACCAGGTCTCCTGGCTGGGAACTGTCCTAGTGGTAAAATGTCCTCTTATCTGTATTATATTGTTTGCACTATGTTGCTGTTTTATATATGAACTTGTACAATTGTGCTTATTTTGTATTCCGTCTTGTACTCTTCCGGGTCGTGCCTGAAAATAGGCAGGATTGTTGCCTAGTGCACTTACCCAGTTACCAAAAGCTAATAAATTCTTCCACCCATTCTATCTTACCCAAGTCTCTGTGTATTCTCTCTACATTTGCAGTTTTGTATAAATAGATCTTAGTATAGCCACCGATTGGTGGGTTTTCATAGTCTAAAGTAAATATGATAGAGGAATAGTCACTATTACCTATGGGTGATGTAGTTTCACATTTTATTATATTGATATCACCAGCTGTGAATATTAGGTCTAATATGTTATTAACTAGTAGGTTCTTTTACAGACTGTGTTAGATTATTTTCATTACAGAAATCTAGGAAGTCTTTACTCTTATTCACAGCACCGTTTCTTTCTCAGACTATATCAGGAAAATTAAAGTTGCCTGCCAGGACTACTTGCCCAAACTCCAGGGCTTTTGTAATTTCATCCATGATTTTTAATGTTTTGGTCAATTTAGTATTTGGTGGTCTATAGTACAGACCCAATATGAATTCAGGTGTATTTCCTTTAAGCATTTTTATCCTTAGTGTTTCAATGTCACCACTTTCATCACTCCAAATTTTGTCTGTGATATTTACATAATTCAACTCTGTTGATAGACAGCAATTCCACCACCCTTTATCCCCTTTCTATCTTTCCTTATTATATTATAACCCTGTATATTATTGATCCAAATATCATTATCAAGCAAAGTTTCAGAAATCATAGCCACATCAATTTCTTCTGTATGTAGTATTGCTTGCAATTCATAAATTTTATTGTGCATGCTTCTAATGTTACTAAGCAGACATTTGATTTCATGTGTTTTCTTTGTAGGGTTTGATGAAAATGCTGGACTAACAGGAGTGGCTTGATTCCAGCTCCCCCTTTCAATTAGTTTAAACATGCTGACTCCATTTGTCTTTTGATGATTGAGCCCAGAAGATTTGCACCTTTGCTATTTAAGAGCAACCCATCTTTACTATACAAATGTCGTTTGCCCAGGAAGTTAGTCCATGAATTAATAAATCCTATACCTTCATTCTGAAACCAGTTTTCTAATCTGATATTTATTTGTACTAAGGTTTTATTTTTTTTTTCATCTGGTGCTCTAGGAACTGGTAATATACCCGATATAATCACATGTGCCCCCAAGTTTTTAATTTGATTTGCAGTCTCTATTGAGTCCGTGCATATGTCCTTCTCATGACAGTGTCCCACATCATTCACTCCAACATGAATAGTTACTAGTTTCTTGGTATCTGAATCTTTACCTTTGGAATCTCGTTTTTAATATAATTTATTTTTGCACCCAGGTAGCAAAGTACCATCCTATTTTCTTTGTCTGCTTTACAGATATTGGTATCACATTTTCGAATGATTGAGTCACCAAGTACTATTAACTTAGTGTTGCTTTGATGATCCTGTGCATGTTCTGATTCAGTCAGATTTTCATTCACTAAAGTACTGTACCTGTTTTGTGTAATTATATTATTACACAATACACCTATGAGGGTGGGGTGAGCTATGGTTTCCTCCTGATTATTACAGTCAGGTCTGGAACATGACCCTTTCCTTTATGTGCTTATGCTTTGGTTTAGCCTTAATATTCAACCTATAGTGGGAACAAAGCCACACAGAATCCTGCATCTTAGAAGGTAATGCGTTATTTGTTTCGGCAAACAGGGAGTGACTGCTGCAGGGCTCTTTTCAAAAACAGCTGGAACAACGAACTGGGTATCTACTATACACTGATACCAAGATTTCATTACAGTATCCCTAACCTGCTGGACAGTTAATTTCCATAAACAAATTTGGACCTTGTTAGTTAAGCGGTAGCCATGATTTATTCAGACTTGCCATCTAAACTACGAAAATTAAACTTTTAAACACAGCCCCATTCATTGCAATGGATGCTCGCCCCCATGCTCTTCATATACTGATGTCACAAAACGTAGCGGGAGCAGATCGTGGCGGAGTGCACTACGCAGAGGTACACGGAAGTGAAGGTAATGGGCAGCAGAGCTCCATGGAGCAAAAATACATCCCTTCCCTTCCAAATCAGGGAACTTAATACTGAAAATTACAGCAGGATCCCCTTGACTGTCTCTCTGCTTCTTCCCAGTCCACCAGTGCTCCCAGTTTGGAATCTTCTGCAAAAAGACTTGGCCTACTCCTAACCCCCCCCCCAAATGTCCAAGACATAGGCATTGAACAGGAGTGGCCCCAACACTGAATCTTGAAGGACCCCACTGATTACCTTCCTAGGGGAGGAGACTATCCCACCGACCACCTCTGTAGTCGCCCCAAAGCTAACTTTCAACCCACTTCAGCTCCTGTCCTCCCACTCCCATCTCCCCCAGCTTTGCTATCAGCCCTTTATGGGGTACTGAATCAAACGCCTTGCTAAAATCCAGGTACAGGACATCCACCAGCCTATGTCTGTCCAAGGCCCCTGTCACCCAGTCATAAAACTCTACGAGGTTGGACTGACATGATCTCTCCGGAACAAAGCCATACTGTTCATCATCCTGATGCCCTAACCTTTCCAGCTGCCTCCCAAGTCTCTCCAAGTCAACTGCTCAAGATTACTTGAAATTGTGAAGTCTATGAACCTGTTCTCAGCGCGACCTGTGCCCTTTAGCTTTGCCCAATTTATAGTTGGGAAGTTGAAATCTCCCATCAAGATGTAATCCCCCTTTACAGGCATGCTTTTAATTTCATTAGCCTCAGTACAACTTAGACTTCTCGAACGATATGCTAGTCCAACTGTTAAATTTCTCTTCTGAAGTTGTATTAGAGCCCATATGATTTTGGCTGCACTACTGTGGCCATCACTGGGGCCAATTTCATGTATTTTATATTTGTCCATGATATACAGTACGATTCCCCCATCTTTGTTGTTCTATTTTTCCACATATTTGTATATCCTGGTACGTTACTATTAGTGTTCCAATCACAGTCTTGAAACCAGGTTTCAGCGACGACACATATTGATATATTTGTTACTAAAATATCTTTGGGTTCATCCATTTTTTTTCCCTTAAACTTCTCACATTAAGTAGTAACACTAAGTTTTTTATCTGTCAATTTTTTTTTTTCATTATCTTGTTTGTGCAACTGTTGATCACATACTCTTGTGTGGTATTAGGGCCTAGTTCAAGACAGGACTCAATAGTAGGCCTCTCCCCCCCGGTAGTTAGTTTAAACAGTGCGTTATGTGAGCTAGGATGCGTTTCCCCAGCAGATTACACCCCCTCCTATTTAAATGCAGACCACCCCTGCAACAATAGTTCTCACTATTCGAGAACTCTTCCCAATGTGTATTGCACTTTATTTCCTGCCTAATGCACCACTTTCTCAACAAGTCATTAATGCACTTGATCTTATTTGTCTGGTCTTCTGCTGCCCTTGGTACAGGGAGGAATCGCAGAAACAGCAATTGTGCAACCCTTTCGTATCAGTTTACTAGTTATTGATACAAAGTCCTACTTGACTTCATTAATTGGTTCATTAAAGGTATTAACTCCAACTTGAATAATGACCAGAGGGTTTTCACCAGAATTAAGGATCTCATTAAGCACAATGGTAATGGCTGCGATTCTGGCTTCACTATAACAAGAAAGTGTTCTATTCACTTTGTCTGGAATACAAATTACTATTGAGGTGCTTGATCACTGAGTCTCCCTCCCAAGACATAGATTTGCTTATTGCTACTTTGATTACCCATGTCCAATAGGGACCTCATGGTCCATTAAGTCAACTCCAAAATTGATGTTAGGGGTGTAGACTGGTGGAGGAACCTGAAGGTTGTTAACTATTGTATTATTTGTACTTGCTGAGGGTTCTAATTGTCTTATCAATATTAGGGATTAGTGGGTCACTACAGTTACTGTAATTGCCTGAGGCTGAGTTAGGATCCGGAGTGCTATCTGCTTCTGGGTGGGCTACTATCTTGTGGACTAGTTAGCACTGGATTAGGGTTCAGGGACAAGCTGGTTGGATCATCACATTGTGAGGTATTGGGTAACTGTTTCATTATAGTACAGTTATGTAATAACTTACTGTAACACTATATCTTCGAGAGGAGCTCTTGCAGCAGGCTATAACAGTTAGGACTATGCCACAGGCACTAGAACCCTCCGGAAAACTTCTCAGCCAGCAGTACCAAGCAGGGACCACCCCCGACGTCAGCCCTGGTACAAAAGGGGCGGACCCAACTCCACCTCAGTTCCCCAGCCAAGGCCCGTGAACAAGCCCTGACAAGAGAAGGAGGAGACAAAGCACCAGATGAAGATATAGATGAAGATCTGCACACCTCGAGGGGGAAGACGGGTGGGAAAGTGATGACTGCTGCAAGAGCTCCTCTCTAAGATCTACTGTTATGGTAAGTTCTTACGTAACTGCACTATCTTACTTCGAGTGGGAGCTCTTGCAGCAGGCTATAACAGGACTGAATACCAAGCAGTCC
Organism: Neoceratodus forsteri; assembly: GCA_016271365.2. NCBI lineage: Eukaryota > Metazoa > Chordata > Ceratodontiformes > Ceratodontidae > Neoceratodus > Neoceratodus forsteri. The sequence goes on along the minus strand of CM028129.1, from coordinate 1,007,704,713 downwards.
CAAGCCAAAGAGGTAGTCAGCCCCGGGAGGTGGAAAATACCGACTCCAGAGGCCTAGGACAAAAGCCCCTGCAAAACAGCCAGACCAAAACCAGCACAGCATCTGGAGACGATATCCAAACTGTAATGCTTGACAAAGGTATGCACAGAGTTCCAGGTAGCGGCAACACATATATCCCTTCGGGAGACATTTCTCAGGGCGGCAAAAGATGCAGACACTTTCCTAGTGGAATGACCCCTGACTGGGCCCAGTAGGGGTTTATTGTGCTTTTCATAGCAGAAGGATACGCAGTGGATGATCCACTTCGAAATCATCTGCTTGGTCACCGGTTTGCCCAAGCATTATGGTGCAAAGGCCACAAAGAGTTGCTCCGACCGATGGTGCGCAGCCGTCCTTTTGAGGTAATACCTCAATGTTCTGTGGACGTCCAATGTGTGAAGGAGAGCTTCCCCTCTATTAGATGGGGAAGTGAAATAGACTGGAAGGTCAACCGACTGGTTGAGGGTCAACTCTGAGACCATTTTTTGGAAGAAACTTAGGATTTGTTCTAAGGAAACCCTTTCCCTGTGAAAAACTAAATGCGGCTTTTTACACATCAGAGCCTGAAGCTCAGAAACTCTTCGAGCTGAGGTAACAGCAACCAAAAAACACACCTTCCAGGAAAGGAAACGCAGCTCACAATCCGCTGCCGGTTCAAAAGGAGGGAAGGTAAGCTTCTCCAACACAAAAAGGAGGTCCCAGGGTGGGATAGGATCCCTAATGTGAGATCCCATACACAAAATTCCCCTCAAAAAGGTGCAGGCTACATCTAACTGCCCTAAAGCCTTGTCTCCAATCACAGCATGATAGGCGGAGACAGCCCACATGTGCACCTTAATAGAGGAGTAACTCAGGCCAAGCTGAGGTACAAGGAGAGGAGGTACTGTAACACTGAGTTCAATGGACAGGTAACGGGGTCCAAATGCTGTGACGAGGCCCATAAACAAAACCGCTTCCATTTCATAGCACAGGTGGAGCGGGTGGAGGGCTTCTTCGCCGGCACTAGGACTGCCGCTACCTCCGGGAAGACCCCGCATCTCGGCTGGGCTACATCTGAAGGAGCCAAGCATGCAAATGTAAGGAACGGCGGTCCGGATGGACTAGCGATCCCTGTTCCTTGGATAGCAACTGTGAGCAAATGGGCAGCGGAGTTGTAGGTTCCGTGGATAACCGCTGCAGGAATGGGAGCCAAATCTGCCGAGGCCACCGGGGCTACTAGAATCATTCGAGCCCCTTCTGCCTGCAACTTCAGCAAAACTCTCTGAATGAGAGGGAAGGGCAGTAAGAGAAACCTCCTGCCCAGCAAAGGGATAACACGTCTGGCCAGAAAACTCCAGGTGCGTGCTCTAGCGAGCAAAAAATTGGTAGCTTGGCGTTGCGTGGTGACGCAAAAAGGTCCAGCTCTGGACGACCCCACTTGTTGAAGAGCTGATCTGCTACAGACTAACAGCTCCCACTCATGAGCTCTGGATCGAGACCTGCTTAAGCGGTCGGCCAGATTGTTTAGGATGCCTGGAACATGCACCGCCGACAACAGAATGTGATGTTCTAGTGCCCAGTACCAGACTCTCATCGCATCCCTGCAAAGGGGATACGAATGACTGCCCCCTTGCTTGTTGATGTAAAAGACGATCACCATATTGTCTGTTTGAACTACAAGACAGCCCGGCACTAGGTCCTCTCGAAATGCCTGTAAGGCATAGAGGACCGTTCGCATCTCCAGTACACTGATATGAAGAGATCGCTCCTTGGGTGTCCAAACGCCTTGCATTTGACGAGTACCCAGGTGCGCTCCCCATCCCAGATCTGATAAATCCGTCGTAAGGGTCTGACCTGGTGGCTCTGGACGAAACTTGACACCTTTTTCCAAATTGCGGGGGTCCAACCACCAAAGCAAAGTTCTCCTGACTGGCTCGGTGATCCTGACTAGAAAGTCCAGATCATCAGAGCCCTGGTTCCACTGCACCCTGAGCATCCACTGTGGGACCCGCATGTGGAGGCAGGCCAGAGGAGTGACTGGAATGGCCGCCGCCATGTGCCCCAGCAGCCTGAGGAAGTTCCTTGCTGGAACCTGAGGAGTTACTGAGAGCCATTCAGCAATCTCCCGTAGGTGATCGCCCCTGTCCGGGGGGTAGAAAGGCCATGCCCTGGACAGAATCCAGGACCGCTCCGATGAAGAAAAGTCTTTGACTGGGCTCGGGGGACAATTTCTGAAGTTTCAGGGTGATCCCCAGCTCTTGGAATAGAGTACAGGTGTCTCCGAGAGCTTGAAGCAGGCTTGACCAGGACGGAGCTGTAAGTAGCCAATCGTCGAGGTAAGGGAAGATGCAATGCCCCTGATGCCTTAGAGCCGCAGCCACCACTGCCAAGCACTTTGTGAAGACTCGAGGAGTGGAGGACAGGCCGAACGGAAGAACTCGGAATTGGCAGTGCTCCCCTTGGAAGTGGAACCTCAGAAACTTCCGGTGGGGAGAAAAGACCCCGATATGCATATATGCATCTTACATGTCTAGGGAACAAAGCCAGTCTCTTTGGTGCAGCAGGGGAAGCAGACCTGGAAGGGTCACCATCCTGAACCTTTTGTACTCTATAAAGAGACTGAGAAAGCTGAGGTCCAGAATGAGTTGAAGATCCTCCGTCTTTTTTGGGACCAGGAAGAAGAGAAATAAAACCCCTTTCCCCGCTGATGCAAGGGGACTACCTCTATTGCCTTTTTCTGCAAGAGGGTCCAAATTCTCCTTCTATAAGTGGATGTGAGAAGGAGGATATCAGGAGTACTTTGGTGGAGTATTTGGAGGGAACTCCATGAACTCTAGCGTGTGTCATCTCCAGATAATATCCATGACCCATTGGTCTTGCAGTTATCGATCGCCACCCTTCAAGATGAAGGGAGAAGCAGCCCCCGACCGTCTCCCCGGAGTGTTCCTTGGGCAGAGGGGAAGGGAGTCATTGGTCTGAGCCAGGCGTAGGCAGAAAGGCCTGGGAGGACTTCGGTTAGGAGCGCCTCCAGGTTGCTAGTCACCGGCTCTCCTACGAAAGCTGCCTCTCTGACCCTGCTGAATACCACGGGCTTGTCCACCTTGACCACCTGAGGGCTTGCGAAAGGGCCGTTTCCATTGCCATCACTGGTTGCCGCGGTACATTTGGTGGACCGAACAGATGGACTTGCCAGACTCCTGCAGATGTGAAATCAGAGCTTCCGTCTCCTGCCCAAACAACACGGTACCTTGGAAAGGCAGATCCTTGATACCGGACTGCAGATCCTGGTGAGAGCCCGAAACTCAACCAGGCATGGCGCCAAAGGCAAACCCTGGTAGCAGCTGCCCGAGCTGCCATATCTGCAGTGTCATACAAGGCACTCAGGATATGAGAATCCATGTCGGAGCCCAATTTAAATACATCCAGAAGTTCCGTCTTCTGCTCGGAATCTGGCATGGCTCTCAGTAGCTCTTGTCCCCTCTCCCACAGAGCATTTTGGTACTGGACCATATGCATCAGGAAGTTGAGGGACCAGATGGAGCAGGTGGAGCCAGAGTAAACCTTCTTGCCCACCAGATCCAAATACCGAGACTCCGGATCAGAAGGCTGTGAGCTTAGGTGCTTCGACTGCCTGGACTTGTCATGGGCAGCTGTAATGACCGAAGAGTCCGCCAGAGGGTTCTCTCCTAAAAAGGCTTCTGCCCTCAGGGCCTTATACAGCCTGTCCGATTTTTTGGGAACAGACGGGATGGAGGCCGGACGCTACCAGGTAGTCCGGGTCAGGTCCTGGAAAGTGTCCACCAAAGGAGGGACCACTAATGGTTTCGGCTCCTTTTGCCTCAGGCATTTGACCAACCTTCGGCGTTCCGGATCCAGGGCTTCCATTTCCCACTCATTGGAGGCCTGCACATGCCCATGACGTCCATAAAGGTCGGATCGTCCGGAAGCGAGCGAGGCTAGTCCTTCTCTCCTGGGGACCCCACCCGATCCCAAGAGAGGAAGAGGATGCCGATAAAGAAGAGAGGGATCGACTACTAGGTCTGGAATAGTCTGCTCTCTCCTTGTGACCAGACTCCCTCTGTCGTCAGTAGGTGGGGTGACCGATGTCAGTCCGAAGACCGGTTCCGGTCCCGAGATCGGTGATGGGAGCGTAGACCGACGTCTGTCAGAGGACCGCCATCAGGAACGCTCTCGCCCAGAGGAACCAGTAGTGCTGCGAGTGCGAGACCTGGACCGGCGACGGTCTCCAGAGTCCTTGGAGTATCGGTGGTGGTCTTTGGACCGGGAGCAGGAATGAGCCCTGGGTGGAAGTGTAGGCAGCCGCTCTGGGGGGGGGCCTTGCTTCTGGACCCGCCCCCACCAAAAGGAGAACAACTCCTGCAACTCGTCCTTCGAGAAAATTTCGACCACTCGGCCCGGAAAGGGAGTACCTGGGACATCAGCCCGCGAAGGAGAGCCCTCTTGGGAACCCGGGGGGGGGAGGAGAACTTGGGAGACGGGGACGTCTGCTCTTCCATGGCCACGCCTGAACCCTTCCCCCCTACAACCGGCGTCTGAGCTGGGACCGACGACAGGGTGTCTTGGGGGGGGAGCGCCAGAGAGTCCTTTAGGCTCCGGAGGCGCGCCTTTAGCAGGCAGCCTCGGTACTTTGAGAGGTGGGGCTGAAGCTTTTACCTCCAAGGTCTTGGTGGTGACCCTTAGCGGGGTTACCTTAGGCTTGCCTGGCTTCGGCCTGGGTCAACTGCAGACGCTCACCTGAGCCCGGGGACACACGGGCCTTCTGGGAGAGGGCCGCAAGCGAGACCGGGACCGGTGTCGGGACCTGCTATGGTCTTTCTCGTGGCGCTTGGTCTTCTCCTTGCGCTTCCTCTTCTCCAGTGTGCAGATCCATCTTTTCTCTAACAAAATGCCTTCAGAGGCCGGCCTGATGGCGCTGAGGGTTCAGGCGCTGGACACACACTGCTGGCCATGCGCCGTGAATTCGGTTCGGGAACAGACTGGGGTCGACGGGAGAGGGAAAATTGATTGTCTTCTCATGGATGCTCTCGCTTTCTCGGCAGGGATACCAGGAGTACCAGGGGGTACCCGACGTCCTGAGAGAGAGCCGGTGGAAACAAGGGCTCTCAAAGGGCTCTGGCGGCTCCGTACAGGGGAGACGCTGTTGGGCGCTTGGAGGTAGACATGCATCAGCATACCACTCTCTGGACATTAGTCCTCGCGCCGGCGCCACAGGGGATTGGGTGGAGGGGAAACAGGAAATCTGGGAAAAAGCTCTCTCGGTCCTAGATGAAGACCGATCAGTGCCTCCCAGGTTCCACCGACTTACGGGCAGACCTCGCTGTGCCAGTTCTCCTCCAGCAAGGTTGAGGAAGGCCCATTCTCACCCCACCTGGGGGGGGGGATTGCTGGAAATCAAGGTAGTACAGGGGAGAACAAGAGCACTCTGGGGCAGACTCCAAGTTAGTGTACCAGGGGGTTGATCAGTGGTCCGAAGGAGTGGACAGGGAGGGCAGTGTAGGCGGATAAAGTGGTGTACAAGTATAAAAAAAATAAAATGCCTTTAGGGCCTTGAGACATCGGATCTGGGTACAGCTGGTGAACACCTGGCAGGCGGAACAGGCTGCTGTATCGTGGTCTGGCCCGAGGCAAAAGACGCAGTACTTGTGCCTGGTTTTGAGGGGATCTGCCGCCCAGAGTCGACTTGTTTTGATGAATCTCCGAGAGACCGGTTTACAGTGAAGACATCCATCGAAACAACTCAAAAAACAGTCGAAAAATGGTACAAAACGAGTTGAAAAAATGAATTTCACTGTTCCTGGCAAGCTGAATAGTGAAGGCTTCTTCTCACGTGCGCGAGACGCGGATGGAAAAGAACTGAGGTGGAGCTGGGTCCGCCCCTTTTTGTACCAGGGCTGACGTCAGGGTGGGGCTGATGTCAGGGGTGGTCCCTGCTTGGTACTGCTGGCTGAGAAGTTTTCCGGAGGGTCCTAGTGCCTGCGGCATAGTCCTAACAGTTATAGCCTGCTGCAAGAGCTCCCACTTGAAGCAAGATATGTTATTATTTGGTACAAAGGGTCAAAGGAGTTGGAGATTGGAATTATGAACTGGTTTGCTTTTCTGCCCATTTTGGCTATTTTGGAGCCCTGAACTAGAAACTAGTACTCTGAGGACTCTTGAACTGCCTCATCTCTGGTTCTTTTCCTATCAGTTATTTATTTGTGAAATGGTTTTTGGGGGCTACTAGTCGCGCACCGACGCGAGTGTCTTTACACACGTTGCCAGGTGGAGCTCACCCTGCTCACAGCAGGGCTATTAAAATAGTGAAACATAACCCAGAAGGACCTGGTAAAGGTCAAGGACTTGAATCAAATCACCCTTGTAATTTACTACAAAAATCGGGCTAAAGCCACTCATTCGTGGCTCTGGCACGGTTTAATTCAATTGCTTTTGCCCCAAAAGAAAAAATACTCACCTTTGTAATGTTGTTTCTTCTAATGGAGTCTTGCTGTATTCTGACATATGCAGTTAGGTCCTGCCTTTCAACTGCCCCGGAGAACAAAGTTAAACTTTCCATGGCCAGCATGGAATGTTCCATGAGCTCGGTTGAAGCCCTGTCTGCTGTTGTTTAAACTCCAACAGTCAGATCTTTACGAGCAATACTCACTAGAAGTTCTGTGTGGAAACCGTAAAACTCAAAACTAGCCAACTATATCTATATAAAAAGGTTTTTTTGGTTTTAAAGCAAAGACTCAAGTCAGGAAACCCAAAACACAAACATCCCGAAACACACCACTCACCCAAAATAAAGGAGGGTGAAAAACGGACACCCCTAGGGTGCCAACACTGCTCCTGCACCCACATCCCAAAAACTAGGTTCTGAGAGGGGAGGCAGGGGGGATGTCAGAATACAGCAAGACTCCATTAGAAGAAACAACATTACTAAGGTGAGTAATTTTTTATTCAAACAACATGAAGTCTTGCTGTATTCTGACATATGCAGACTACACAAGCAGTACCTCCATGGAGGAGGACAGAACCTACTTTGGAAACAGGCTCTGGGGTACTGCTGTGCTAAACTGAACATCACTTCTAGCCTGGATATCCAGAGAGTAATGCTTGGTGAATGTATGACTGTTTTCCAGGTGGCTGCTTGACAGATTTCTAAGATAGAATATCCCTGGCAGCAGCCAGGAAGCAGCTGGACCTCTAGTAGAGTGAGCCCTCAGGCCTGAGGGTGGAGTTCTACCCAGTTTCTCATAGCAGAAATGTATACAAGAAACAATCCACCCGGCAATAGATCTCTTAGTGGCAGGTTTGCCCTTACCAACCTCTCCATACGTGAAGAACAACTGGAGGGACTCAAACCTGTGACCCTTGGTGCGCTCTATGTAGTAGCTGAGGGCCCTTTTGACATCAAAGCTGTGCAGCCTCCTCTCTCTAGAGGAGGAATGGTCATTGAAGAGAACAGGGAGAGAGACTGGTTGAGGTGGAAATCTGAAACCACTTTAGGCAAAAACCTTCCTGTTAGTTCTTAGGACCACTTTATCTCTATGGAAAGAGATGAAATCAGGTTCCACTGACAGGGCTTGCAATTCACTGATATGCCTGGCAGAGGTAACGGCCACCAAAAACACAGTTTTCCAAGTCAAGTACTAAAGCTCTGCTGAGGACAAAGGCTCAAAGGGGGGGTTGCATAAGCTGAGCAATACAAACATTAAGGTCCCAAGCAGGAGCAGGGTCCCTAAAGGGGGGATTGGTGTGCAGCAATCCCTTGAAGAACTTACAAAACACAGGATGGGCTGACAGAGGGGGAAGGCTTACCTACTGACAGGAAAGCACAGACAGCTGCCAAATGCACTTTAAGTGTAGCTGGCCTAAGGCCTAGGCCATTGAGATGGACCATATAGTCCAGAACCGTAGGCAACCCAACAGAATCTGGAGAAATACTCTTCTTAGAACACCAAATAGTGAACCTTTTCCATTTTGAATTGTAAGTCTTTCTGGTGGAAGGCTTTCAAGAAGCCTTAAGGATATCCAGAACCCCTTGGGAAAGATGCAGGTCAGCAAACTAACTCTTCAAGAGCCATGCCTTGAGATTGAGACACCAAAGGTTCGGGTACCAAATCGTTCCCTGAGAGGATGTCCACAGGTTGTCATTTCTGGGAAGAGACAGGGGAAGGTGGACTGCTAGGGACAGCAACAGGGGGTACCAGGGCTGTCTGGCCCAACCTGGAGCAATCAGAATCACTTTACATGGTTGTGACCTTATCTTGACTAACACTTTGAACAGGAGAGGGAAGGGGGGAAGCATACAGAAATTTCCCTTCCCAATTCAGGATCAGAGCATCCAGGGGGACTGAGTCCAAGACTGGGGGTCTGCAACAAAAGAGAGGAAGTTGGTGATTGTCTGGGGCTGCAAAAAGATCTATCTGTGGAGTGCCCCATCTCGAGGAAAATCACTTTCAAAACTAGGGGATCTAGGGTCCATTCGTGATGGCCCTAGGATATTCTGCTCAGAGCATCTGCTAGGATACTGTCCTTCCCTGGGAGGTGAACTGCTATCAGAGAGGTCTGCAGGGAATAGGCCAGGGACCACAACTTCATTGCTTCTGTGCACAAGGCCGTAGACTGAGTGCCTCCCTGCTTGTTGATGTACCACGTGGTGGTGGTGTCTGTTCTGACCTGGACCACCTTGTTCTGTACAGATTTAGAAAAGGCTTGCAGTGCCAGAAACACTGCTCTGAGTTCCAAGAGATTGATGTGAAGCAGAGATTCCTGAGGTGACCACAGCCCTTGGGTGGTAAGATCCCCCAGATGGGCTCCCCAGCCCAGCAGGGAAGCATCTGTGGTGAGTATCACTGAATGAGACTGAGTGACAAAAGGAACTCCTTGTCTCATATTGTCCTGATCCTGCCACCATTGCAAAGCCTGGATCAGGGTTTGAGTCACTGGGACTAGTTTGGTAAGGGAATCCTTTCTTTGGGACCAGAAGGCTTTTAAGTGGAACTAAATGTCCCTCATCTGGAATCTTGCTCCCTGGACCACTGCTGTGGAAGCTGCCATGAGGCCCAGAAGCTGAAGGAAATGCCTTGCTGGTCGAGACACCTGTAGGGTGAATGAAGAGGCCAGTTCCATAAGGGTCCTTGCCCTGTCCAGGGGAAGGAAGGCTCTTGCCCTTATTGTATCCAGCTCCGCCCCTATGAAGGTGAGGAGCTATACTGGCTCGAGAACTGACTTTGGAAGGTTGAGAAGGAATCCTAAGGAAGTGAGCACTTGCTGAGTTATTTGCAAATGTGACTTGACTTGGTCTGGAGACTGACCTACTATGAGCCAGTTGTCCAAGTATGGGAAGATGGAGATCTTTTTTCTCCTTAGGAAAGCAACCTACTGCCAGGCACTTGTGAAACCCTTGGGGTTGATGTTAGGCCAAAGGGCAACTCGAACCTGAGGTACTTTCTGTGGGAGCACCTGATGGGTATGTGAAAATAGGAATCTGAGGTCCAAGGAGGCTAGCCAGTCCCCTGGCCTCAGAGAGGGAAGGATTATTCCCAGAGTCACTATTTTGAACTTTGGTTTTAGAAGGTGTTTGTTCAGATATCTTAGGTCCAGGATAGGCCGCCATTCTCCTGTCTTTTTGGGGTTAGGAAGTACCTGGAGTACAATCCTTTGCCCTTGTGTAGGGTGGGAACCCTCTCTATAGCTCTGAGAGCTAGGAGGGAAGAAACCTCTGCCTCTAAGGCAAGGGTCTCTGATGGATTTGCAGGTGGAAAGGATCTGGTTCTCATCTTGGGAAATTTTTTGAAGCTGAGAACCAGTCCCTGGCTTACTACTTCCAGGACCCACTTGTCTGATGTCAGAGACTTCCAGTCATGGACAAAGTAAGCCAGCCTGCCCCCTACTGGTATAGGAGAATCGGCCCAGGCAGACCCATCAGGGTGTCTGTTTGGCAGGGGCTTTAGGCTGAGGGGTGGATGCAGGCCTGCTCATCCCCCGTCTGCCTCTCCCTCTAAAGAACCCCCTCTGAGAACAAGAGGAGGAGGCCTGAGCTTGGTAAAAAGGCATTTGGAAAGGCCTGCCCCTGTCCCTGGACTGCTGCCTTTGAGTAGTAGCTTGCCTTTCTTTGGCCTGAGCACTCCTGTAAGTGGTCCTGTGCTGGTCCATCTTTTTCATGTAGTTTTCTGTCTGCTCCCCAAACAGAGAATTACCAATAACAGGTAAATCCATGGCCTTAGCCTGGGTATCCTGTGATAGGCTAGTACATCTGAGCCAAGCCATCCTCTGAAGAGCCAGATGTAGCCATGGCTCTTGATGAAACATCATTGGAGTCCACAGCAGCATGAAACTGCACTTTGGATGCCTCAATCCCATCTGCAGCCACCTGCTCCAGCTCCTTGGCAAGCTGGTCAGGGGCCTGTTTAGCCACAGCCAGCACAGTGTCCCACCTGAACTTCTGGTATCTAGCTGTGTAGGTCATATAGTTAGCCTGCCTGGAGTCCCAAAGATGCTACCATGTACTGTTTCTTTGCCATGGCATCAATCCTCCTGGGGTCCTATCTGGGGTGATGCCAAGGGATATCTGCCTTATCACAGGCAGCAGCCTGCACTACCCCAACATGGCTGCAATGCTGGGAAAGGAACCTGTCTGAGCCTGAAAGAGTATACCTCTTGTCCATTTGTCTGTCCACAGGAGATATGGAATTAGGAGTCTTAAGAATTTTATGTGTCTGTTTCCCAAAGGATTTGTGGAGAGGACTAGACAGTCTCCTGGACTCTGGGATGTCCATCATTTCAACAAAATCAGGCTCCTCCTGATCCTCTACTGCTTCTTCCATAGGAAGCTGGAGGGTTTCAGCCACTTTTCTGTAAAACAAAGCGAGAAGGGGACTCAGAAAGCCTAGGAGGAGAAACACCTGAAGGTCTGTCTGGGGAGATGGCCGGGTCAATAGGCACATCCAGACTTTCATAATCACAATCATCATCCTCATACTCTCCCTCCTCCTCATCCGGTTCATAAAATTCTTCCAAGGTGTAATCCAGAACCGTGGGAACCGACCGAACCGAACCCCTGCCAGATGGTGCCGGTTCAGCCGGAACCGAAGTAAGCGATTGCACTATTCTTATTGCCTTGGCTATCTCATTGGCGGTCGGAGTATGAATTTCTGGGTCCGAACTGGACAATTTATCTTTTCTTTTTCTTTTTACCGGAACAGACTCCTCAGAATCGGCTCTCCTTTTGCCCGTAGAAGTATCACCCTGATCAGAGGGCACTCCTTCTGGTTCGGTCGGAACCAAACCGGGCTGGCTACCCGGTCAGCGGACTTCGGCCTCCTTTCTCAAGTCTACCTAATCTCTTTCCAGGGTAGATTTGGGAAAATTCTTACAAATTTGCAGTCTGAATTGAGGTGGTCAAACCCGACAATCAAACACAGGTGGTGGGGATCAGCCTTGGCAAAGACTTCCCACACACACTACAGTGTTGAAACCCAGTGGGCCTGGTTTTTTTCTTCGTTTCTCAGACATGGCCAATCCTAACCAAAACTTTACTCCTTTTACGCAATCCGCCAGGCAAGACTCCCCTATCGGTTCCTGACCGTGTCACGGGTCTTGGAAAAAGCCCTAATAAAATCCGGTTTGTTTTTTTAGAACTGATACGGACTGGTTACCACACTCTAAGTAAATGCACAACTTTTTTACCTGAAACTGATCGGTTCAGTCGAACCGATCCACAATTTACAAGTTCCACACAGAAACTATATAGAAAACCTATCTAGTACTCACGGTACCACAGACAGACACTTAAACCGACAGATTGGTAGCAGCAATTCGTCAGAAGCCGAGCGATAAAACGACACTTTAACCGACTTTTTTGAACCGAGCAAAGGAGAAATCTCCGGAGCGACTGTTCAGTGAGGCAGAGTAAAGAATCTGACGGTTGGAGTTTAAACAACAGCAGACAGGGGCTAAACCGAGCTTGCGGCAAACATTCCATGCTGGCCATGGAAAGTTTAACTCTTTGTTCTCCGGGGCAGTTGAAAGGCAGGACCTAACTGCATATGTCAGAATACAGCAAGACTTCATGTTGTTTGAATAAATACTTTTGTGCCTAAATGAGGTTGTTCTTAAAGAGTTACACAGTCTGGCGAACTACACCCTCCTCTTCCTACTTCTGGGAGGACAATAGGGCTCCAACAGCACTCAGGAGGAACGCTGCAACAGTCAATATTCACAGTTAAGTTTCACACAGCAAGTGCTGCAGATATCCAAGTCTGCTGTCAGCCACACAGACCCCTCTGCAAATAAAGAAAGTTTTAATCATAAAAGAATCCTCTCTTTTCCCAGCTGCCATTTATTCCATTGTGTTATGGCCTCCCCTATGGAAACACAGAAGTTGACAGCAGATAAGGACAGCAACGGCCATCCAGTCTGTCTATTATTTCTACCTTATGAATGTGCCATAGGCCTTTACTCTGCCAATGGCCTATTTATTCACACTCATTTGTATTGCTCCCTTATGCCTATCCCATGCCTGTTTGAAGCCCTGCACTGTATTCATATCCAACACTTCCTGAGGTAGGCCATTCCCTGCATCCACCACCCTTTCTGTGAAAAAGAACTTCCTCACATTACCCCTTAATTGGCCTCCCTCTAATCTCATGCTGTGTCCTCTTGTCCTGATATTTTTCTTGTATCGAAACATGTTAGACTCTTTCACCTTGTTAATGCCCGTAAGATGTTTGAATGTTTCGATCATATCACACCTCTCCCTCCTTTGCTCTAGGGTATACATCGTGAGCTCCGTTAATCTGTCCTCATATGTTTTCTGTTTCAGTCCCTACACCATTTGGTGGCCCTTCTCTGGACTGTTTTCAGTTTGTTAATGTCCTTGGGCAGGTGCGGCCTCCAGTACTGCATGCAGTACTCCAGATGGGGCCTAAACAGTGTCTTGTAAAGATGGATTATTACCTCCTCCTTACAACTTGTGATACCCCTACTAATATACCCCAACATCCCTCTAGCCTTATCCAATGCTTTAGTGGTCTACCTGGATGATTTCAGGTCATTTGAGATGATGATGCCCAAGTCTCTCTGTTCCCTTGTGATTGCCAGCAACTCCCCTCCCAATCTATAGGTAGCTTCAGGGTTTCTCTTCCCTATGTGCATGATCTTGCACGTCTTTGCGTTAAACTCCAGTTGCCACTCTTCAGTCCATTTTGTCAGTATTTCCAGATTTCTTCTCATTCTGCCCACCCCATCTGGATCATCTACTGCCGCAGATCCTGGTGTCATCTGCAAACAGGCAAATATTCCCTCCAATCCATCTGTAATGTCACTGATGAAGATACTGAAGAGGACTGACTGTATATCGTTTACCACTACTCTCAATTTTCTGCCCACCAGTTTGTCACCCAGTTGACCAACTTCTGATCCACCCAGAGTCTAACCAGTTTATTAATCAATCTTCTATGTGGAACAATATTGAACATTTTGCTGAAATCAAGGTAGGCAAATCAACTGTGCTCCTTGGTCCACCAATCTGGTTACCCAGTCAATGAAATCTATGAGATTAGTTTGACAGGATCTTCCTGTTGTAAACCCATGCTGTCTTGGAACCTGTGCTCCTATGGATTCCAGGTGTTGCACTATCCTTTCCTTAAGGAATGCCTCCATAATCTTGCCCACTACTGAAGTAAGACTGAATGGTCTGTAGTTCCCCACCTCCTCCCTGCTGCCAACTCTTATGGAGCAGGATCACATGAGCCCTTCTCCAGTCTTCTGGGACCTCTCCTGTGCTCAGAGACTCACTATCCAGTTTTGCTAATGGCTCTGCTAGTTCCACCTTTAGCTCCTTTAGTATCCCGGGATGTATACATCAGGTCCCACTGCACTGTCCACCCAGAGCTTAACGAACTCTTGTAGGACCCTTTCTTTTGTGAAGGGACTTGTGCACACCTCCCTCCCCGTGTCCACGGTGCGGAGCTGTGGGCCCTACCCTACCCTACCTTCTCCTCAGTAAATACTGAGCAGAAGTATCTATTTAGGATAGATGCTTTTCCTTGGTGCTCTTCCACACACTCCCTTATCCCTTTGATCTTAGCAATCCCTCTGGACTTTCTTTCACTAATATATCTATAGAAGTCTTCTCCTTCTTTTACTGTTCGTGCTAGTGTTTCCTTGGTTTGGGCCTTTGCCTGTCTTACTGCTTCCCTGCTTCCCTTAGGGAAGTTTGTATGCCTACCTATCTTCGCCTCGCTGCATTCCCTTTATATTTCCTGAAGGCCAACCTTTTGCTCTGACCTTTTCTACTGTTTTGAGAACCAAAGTGGCTTCCTCCTTTTGCTCTTGCTTTCTTCCTAACACAACGGATGTTTCAAGAATTGCATCCTTAATGCTTGCCCACTTTGCCTGTACCCCCTCACCTGCATTTCTTCTTGCCAGGGCTAGCTTAACTCTGTTGGCCATCTTATCAAAGTCAGCTCCTCTGACGTCCCATATTTTTGCCTTGGAATGGGATGATTTAGTTCTAGTGGCCAAATCGAACCATACCATGTGATAGCCACTGGCCCCCAGGTGACCGACCTGAAGATCTCTGATCCTTTCCCCATTAGTCAGTACTAGATCCAGGATAGCCCCATCTCTTGTGGGTTGTTGTACCAATTCTTTGAGGCCCTCCCCCTGCAGGGAATCCACTATGTGTCTAGTTCTGGTGGATGTTCCTGCTCTTATTGACCAATCTGTATCTAGCAGTTGAAGTCTCCATTATCAGAACTGCCCCTTTAGCTGTCATTTTTCTATATCTTCTAGCAGTAATGTACTGCGTCCTCCTCTGGGCTGGGCCTGTAGACAACCCCAGTTCGTATGGCTGTCCCATTTCCTGTTTCCAGGGTGACCCACAGTTCTTCTGGCTCCTTATGTGTATTCTGAATTTCTGTAGCTTTGATATTTTCATTGACATAAAGGGCCACCCCCACCCCCCCCCTTTGTTTTGCACCTTGGTGTCTTCTGAACAGTACATAACCAGGTGCTGAAGTCTCCCAAGTGTGGTTACTGGTGAACCAGGTATCGCTAATGGCTACTATGTCCAGTTTAGCCTCTGTCATTGTTGCCTCCAGGTCTGGGATCTTGTTTCCAGACTGCGGGCATTTGTGTACATGAATTTCCATTGGCCAGATTTCAGTGCCTTAGTTGTGGGGCGAGGTCTGTCTTTTCCCCCGAACGTCGTATGGGGAACCGGACCTTTTTCCTTACCTGGTTATGCAAATCAACTACAAACATGCTGAACTCCTGTTTGATCACTAGCTGAGGGGGAGAGGTGTTCTTCCCATTTGATGTTATCAGGTGCTGCACCCCTCTCCCCATATACTAGTTTAAATATTCTGCAAAGACATCAAACATCTGCCCTAATGTACCGACTTCCTCCTTAGTCAGATGCTGTCCATTGAATTTAAAGAACTTTCGCTCCCAAAACTGTTGCCAGTTACCTACAAAGTTGTGTCCTTTTTCCTGGCACCAGCCCTTGAGCCACATGTTTAGCTCCCCTATTTCTCTTTCTCTGACCTTCCTTCCACCTGCCCCCCTCTCCCAGACCGGCAGGATCTCAGAGAAGGAGGTGCCTAACTTACTTTCCGAATTCATTCTGCCAAGATCACCTGCCCCTAATTTAATACCCCAAATAAACAGCGGTTGTTCTATAAGAGAGATTCCAGCCACTTAAGAGTCATGCGGTATTCCCTCCCAAAAGTCACTTCTGCATATTGAGGGAAACCCCTGAAAGGAGACCAAACAGCCTAAACCATTTTACTATACGCTGTGCAGACAATGAATCCTGCAGCAAGAGACATACATCGTCCTCGTATGCCAAGGTTGTATGACAGACTGTACCTTTTTCACAAGCCAGGGCTAGAATAAAAGGGTCCTGTTCAATTTTCCAAAGAAGTGGATCCAGGCACAGAACATATAAAACAGGACTTAGTGGACAGCCCTGCAGACACCCTTAATATTTTACAAGACAGTCCTAACTATTAATAACTGGAGCAACCTGAATGTAATCATACAAACATTGTAGTCATTGTATAAAATTAGCTGGAAACCCATACTTTCCTAAAACATACCATAAGTAATCCTGGGAAACATGGTCAAACACTTTAAATTGGTCTAAAAATAACAAAAACCCAGGCATTTTAACAGTGTTGCTTCTTTATTTCGTGTAACAGGATTAAATGGTCCTGAACTGCCTTACCAGACTAAAATTTTGAGTTAGGATTTCAGAAAGAATTTTAAAGTCAGCATTCAGGAGACATATCTGTCTCCAGTTAGTTAAGTGTCCTTTGTCCCCTTTTTTATGCAAGAAAATCAAAAGATCATCTTTCATAATAGCATAAAATTGTTATCCAACATAAAATTATAAACTGGATAGAAGTAACGAAGGAATCCGATTTGCTGAGAGCTGTTTGGAACAGTGATTAAAAAACAACATAATCACGACTTCCGAAAACCTCCAGCCACCAGCCTTCTCCCTGCCGAAAACTTTTTCCACGTGCCTTCTGTCAGATTCCCCACACAAATGTTCCCCTGGCCCTGCTTGTACAGTAATGCAGCCAGAGTCTCTACTGGGTGGGACAGAGAGATTCGCGGCTCAAGTGACTCTTCAGACAAACTTCAACCACCGCTGACCAAACATGCACTCCCCAAATTCCTGATGTAAAAAGTAAAACCGCCAGCATAACAAACCACATCAACAGCTGAGTGGCAACTATAGAAACCCTCCTCTGTTGACAGACACTCCCAAATATATCCTCCTAAGCCATTTACCCAGTAACAAAACAATGCTGCAGCAACAGCGGCAGGCAATCACACACATCTTAACAGCCGCAACCGGTCAGACACAAACAGAAGTGGGCAAAACCACTGTGGTGCCACCTTACCTTAATTCAAATGCCAGTCACTATTTTTGACATCTCTTCTTTCTACTGGGAACCATCCTGTACCTCCAACAAGCCAGTAAAAATTTTTCTTTGTTCAAAGAAAAGTCTTGGCAGTAGATATACAGTCGCCCTGCTAAACTGCTGTACATGCATAGAAACAGCACCACCTGCTACTCCAGTCCTTAAATAACTATATTATTTTAATGCATCGCCACTACACATTAAAAATGTCAATCTTTTTTTTCAATAATTAGTAATACACATGGATCCAGTTTATAATAGCAATAATACACTCCAAGGTGTGGCATATCATGGGATATCATCACTTCCCGGGTGCATGAAACACTACCTGTGGCCTCGTGCCTCAACGCACCAGAGGCATTAGAACGCACCGTAATGTATTATTGCTTATAACCCCCTGTGAGCTTATTTAGTACTAGGGCTATTAATTTATATAACTCATAGGATAACCCATCCCACCCGGTGCGGTACTGGGTTCTAGTGACTTGGTAGTGGTAACAACTTCTCCAGTTTCCCCCGGTGTCATGGCCAACATTCCACCTGTAAACAGAACAGGTCCATACATCCCACCCTACAACACAAGACAGCAGCGCTACACAAGGCTCCAAAGAAAATTCAAAATTTATTCCAAACCTTCCATACAAACAATTACCCCGGCGCTTCAAGGGATGCAAGCAAGCCCTCTTCATCAGAAGGTGGAGTCTACATGCTAAATTCATTATTTATATAATAGTATCAATTAAATCATGTGACATTGAAAACCAATAAAACAACTGCAAATTCACATTTTTATAAATCACAAGCTGGTTCCACCCATTAAAGAACTAATTGCATCCAATCTAGGGGATTCAATGAGAAAACCTGATTCAAGGTAAAAAAAAAAAATTTTAGTTTTAAAGACCGACTATACTTGAAAAAGCCTAATTGGCAATAGAAGCATAAAGTCGCCATTTAAAAGCACAAACTATTAAATGGGTGGAATCCTATAATTCCAGACACAGGAATAACGTATTAGTTAACACCATCTCTTTGCTAATACTTTTGTTTCTAAGCATGTTATTTTTGCTAAGACAATATATCTCTACCTTATCAGGATTTTATTAAATTCATAAATCCATTAACTTTTTTTAGTATAAAGGTTTTAAATATTTTAAATATATTAAGTATTTTGAATAAGACCACAGTACAAATAATAAAACACTCTGGAATAATAATGTTATAAATGTTGGGTAATTTAGGCAAGACAATGGCAACACAAATGAGAAGAATATAATCAATATTTATAAATACATAGCTAAGTCAAGTTCTTTGTTTAACCCATTAGGCTAAATAATCCAAGCTGAAAATCCACCTCTATTCTTTTTTCAAAAGCATTTTAACTCTGTCTCCTCTATGTATTTGGGGTTTTGCATGTTCCAATAACAAACTTAAGACCAGAGTTATTGCTGTTGTGTTTGTCAAAAAAGTGTGCACCTAATGCCAATTCAAAGTTTAAATTTTCATGTCTCTTAGGTACTCAAACAAACGCTCTTTTGCTGGCCATGTCGTCATTCCTGCATATAACTTAGGACATGTACATTGTGCTACATATACGACAAATGTCGTGGAACAGTTCAAAAATTCTTTAATGGTAACACAAATTATTTCAAGGGTGTTTAAATTCTTTGCCCTGTATCATGTTTTTGCATGCAGTACAATGGCCGCATTTGTAGCACGCCACAGGTTGTGGGGATAACCAAGATCAAATTGTTTTAGATGGTGCTACATAGTGACTATGGCTAAGATAGTCACCAAGGTTGTTAGCCCGACTATAAACAACCCTAGGTTTCTGACAAAAAGTCCTGGGATACTACTCAGTACTAATAAATGGCAGTTGTTAAGCATGATATGTTTCATTTGTGCTGCAATACTGTTATACTCAATAATGCAATTTAAAGTGGTATCTCCATTTTTTGTTCTCTTTTTTTCAAGTTTTGTGGAATTGTAGATCTATCAACATTAGAAGCCCTATTAAAGGAGTAGGCCACCCAAACTTGCAAAGAACATGTGGTGCAGAGTGTTTTGATTTGTATGTTAAGTTGCTGTGTGTCCTTCCCTCTGTCTGCTATTAAGATTTTTCCCTAAATTAGCCTGCTAGCTTTAGGGTAGTTTCACGACCCCTGGAGATCTCCATCTGAGACAGCTTAATTATATTCCTTTGTCCTAGAATGCACCTCGTCTCATGTGACAGTGATGTAGCAGAGACCATAAATCAACAGAAAAGCACTGCTTTACAATCAGTTCACAACAGTAGAAATGGCTATATTTTAAAATCTATAGAATTCAGCTTAGTGACTACCTTCATCGTAAGATCTTACTGTCCTGAAGAACTTTGCTGCTGGTAATTTTGTGCAGCTTGTAAAGCTTCAAGATATTTAGTTTATTTGGTATTGTGTGCTGAATGTTGGTTCTGCTACATCATTGCCACATGAGACGAGATGCACTGTGGGAACAAGGAATACAATTAAACTGTCTCAGATGAAGATCCCCAGGGTCGAAAAACTGGCATAAAGCTAGTAAAATAATTTAGGAAAAACTTCTCAAAGTCAGAGTGAAGGAAACACTAGAAAGTACAGTTACATAAGAACTTACCGTAACAGTAGATCTTCGAGAGAGGCTCTTGCAGTAGGTAATGTTCAATTCCTGTACTGTTTCTCCTATTGTAAAAAGTGCTAATGTAATCCCACCCAACTATGTACATTATCTGTATTGCGCAATTCACTATTCAAGGTTTGTATGCAGCCCTGCCTCCATTTGTAACCCCTCCCCCCAGGTTGCACCATGAGACGAGCATCCTTTTGTTCGGTGTGCCTTTCCTGGTGAAACATTTTCAATAAATAAATAAAATTACATATAGGACTGACGTCGGCAGGACCCCACGGAAACATTTCTAGCTAGCAGTCCCTGGCGAGGGACCACCCACACATCAGGTGACCAGCATCATGTGATGTCGCTATAAAGGGGCAGTCCCTGATGCCCGCTCTTCCAGTTCTTTCCCACCACAGGCCAGAAAGGCCGGACGAGAGAGGTGCGGATATTTCCATCACTGGAAAAGGAGCTGAAAAAGCCTAGGGGGATGGAGGGCAGGAAGGTATTACCTACTGCAAGAGCCTCTCTTGAAGATATACTGTTACGGTACGTTCTTACGTAACTATACTATCTTACTTCGAGAGGGCTCTTGCAGTAGGTAATTACATATAGGACTGAATCCCAAGCAATCTGGAACAAAGAGAGGCACTGGGAGGAGGAAAACTATTCCAAGAAGCAGTTCTAGCTGTGCAAGCCTCAAGATAAGAGGCCTTGCAGAACAGCCAGCCCGAAGCCTGCTCTACGGCGAGAGGCAACATCCAAACTGTAGTGTTTAGCAAAGGTATGAACGGAAGTCCAGGTGGCGGCAGCGCAGATGTCTGCCGCAGACACATTTTTGAAACAAGCGCTGAGGCAGCTACTCCTCTGGTGGAGTGGCCTTTTACTGGACCCGGGAGGGTCTTCTTGTATTTGTCATAACAGAAAGTGATGCAATGAGCCAACCACTTAGATAGGCATTGCTTGAAACAGCATTGCCTTCCCTTTTATGACAAAGAGACTAACAATTGATCAGTCTTTCTGAGATCCTCCGTCCTGTTGGTGTAGTATCTCAGAATCCAGTGAACATCCATAGTATGAGTAAATACTCCCCTTGATTAGAGTACTGGGTGAAAAAGGCGGGTAAATCTATGGACTGATTTAGAGTAGACTCTGCTACTACTTTAGGGAGAAACTTAGGGTTCGTGTGAAGAGCAACACGTTCCTTGTGAAAAATCAAGTATGGAATTTACACATCAGGGCCTGCATGGAAGTAATGGCCACCAGGAAGAGAGTCTTCCATAAAGGAACTTCAAACTGCAGAAGCTGCGGTTCAAGGGAGGCAGAGTAAGTTTCTCAAAACAAAGTTCAAGTCCCAAGGGGAGCAGGAGTATGGATAGGGGTCTCAGATGGAGAACTCTCTGAGAAAGTCTTAGAGACCTCCAATTGAGTGAAAGTTTTGTCTGCAAGGAACATGATAGGCCGAGATGGCCGCCATGTGTACCTTCAGAGAAAGAATGACTGAGACCCAGGTCAAACAGATGACCTAGATACTCCAGCAGAAGCCCGCTGAACAGAAGAAAGGTTCTGCGTTCTTGGAAGCGGCCCAGATAGTGAATCTTTTCCACTTCATGGCGTAAGTGGATCTAGTGGAGGATTTCATGACTTCCACCAAAATCTCCGCCACTTGGGGAGATGCAACAAAACGGGATTGAGCTAAGTCTGCAGGAGCCTTGCATGCAGCTGAAGGGATTTGAGGCCTGGATGGACCAGGGTCCCCTGATCCTGGGTCAGTAAACCTCGAGATAGAGGAAGAGGAAGAGGATGATCCTCTGAATATTGTTGTAGAAGAGAGAACCAAACTTGACTGGGCCAGAAAGGAGCAATCAGAATCATTCATGCTCCTTCTGAAGCTAGTTCCTGCAAGACTCGTGGGATAAGTGGAATTGGGGGAAAAGCGTAGATGACTCTGTCCCTCCAGTCTAGAGACAGAGCGTCTCTCCAGAAAGCGCCTCGCTCTGGAACGAGCGAGCAGAAGACGGGAAGCTTTGTGTTTAGAGGGGATACGAACAGGTCAACCTGTGGTGTTCCCCAAAGTCGGAAGATATTGTCTAGGACCCTTTGGTCCAATTCCCACTCGTGAGTCAGAGCAGAAGAGCGACTTAGCTTGTCTGCCAGGGTGTTGACACACCCAGAAGAAAAAATTACTCACCTTAGTAATTGCTTTTCTTCTCATGGAGTCTTGCTATATTATAACAATAGCAGTCAGCCACTGCAGCTGAACTGCCCCGGAGAGGAAGGAGTTAACTCCAGAAGATCTGGAGTTCTACAGCGCGAGGGCGCTGAGACCAAAGCTCTATCTGGCAGTTTCAAATGAAACTGTCAGATCTTTACGAAGCCAACATCAAAAGACGGAAAAAAAGTCTGTGTGGAAAAACTACACTAGCCTATGGCTACCTACTAGTAGTAATAACAACAATATAAACAACAAAGAAACACCCAGAACCATAATAACAAAGATTGATGGTATTATGGTTCGTTTTACCACCCTTGACAAGCACATATGAACCCCCCTTCCCCCCAAGACTCAAGTCCAAGAAGGGGGCAATAAAAAATAACCTAAATGAACATCCAGATCCCTAACCCAAAGGAAAACAGGGTTAGGGGAAACTAAAATGGCATGACACAGTGCTTGCACCAATTTGCCACCTCTACCCAAGTAGGAGTTCTGAGAGGGCAGGAGGAGGTGGTTATAATATAGCAAGACTCCATGAGAAGAAAAGCAATTACTAAGGTGAGTAATTTTTCTTCAAACACCATGAAGTCTTGCTATATTATAAAATAGCAGATTACACAGCAGTACCTCCATGGAGGAGGGTCAGAACCTACTTAGGAAATAGGCTCTGAAGCACAGCTGTGCCAAACCGAGCATCTCTCCTGGACTGGACATCCAGGGAATAATGCTTGGCAAAGGTGTGAACTGTCTTCCAGGTAGCAGCTTGACAAATCTCCAGAATAGGAATGTCTCTAGCAGCCGCTAGAGACGCAGCTGTACCCCTGGTGGAGTGGGCCCTCAATCCTGAGGGGGGTACTCTACCCAGTTTCTGATAACAAAATTGGATACAAGAGACAATCCACCTTGCAATTGTTCTCTTAGTGGCAGGTTTCCCTTTGCCAACCTCGCCATAGGTAAGAAACAGTTTGAGGGATTCAACCCATGACCTCTGGTGCGCCTAGATAGTAACTTAATGCCCTTGACATCCGTGTGCAGTCCTCTCACCTGAGGAAGAATGCTCAGTGAAAAATACTGGGAGGAGATAGATTGATTCAGGTGGAAATCAGAAACCACCTTAGGCAAAACTTTCTATTAGTCCTAAGGACTACCTTATCTCTGTGGAAAGAGATAAAATCTTCTTCCACTGACAGGGCCTGTAACTCACTTATGCGCCTGGCAGAGGTGATAGCTACTAGAAAACGGTTTTCCAAGTTAAATACTTGAGTTCTGCTGAAGACAGAGGCTCAAAGGGGTTGCATTAACTGAGCAATGCAAATATTCAGGTCCCAGGCGGAGCTGGTTCCCAAAAGGGAGGGTTAGTGTGAAGTAACCCTTTAAAAACTTGGAGAACACAGGTGAGAAGAAAGGGAGGCAGGCTTCCTGCTGACACAAAAGCAGAGACAGCTGCCAGATGAACCTTCAGGGTAGCTGGTCTAAGGCCTAAGGAATTCAGATGGACCAAATAGTCCAAAAGAATGGGAAGATCAGCAGATTCTGGGATAATCTGCCTCTCAGAGCACCAGATGGAAAACCTCTTCCACTTAGAATTATAAGTGGTCCTAGTGGGCTTTCCTTGAAGCCTTTAAAATATCCATAACACCTTGAGAAAGGTGTAAGTCAGCAATTCTAGCTCCTCAAGAGCCAAGCCTTGAGGTGGAGGGACTTGAGGTCCGGATACCACACTCTCCCCTGTGCACAGGCCAGTAAGTCGTGAACTCTGGGCAGGCTCAGGGCAGGGTGGACTGCCAGGGACAGGAGCAGAGGGTACCAGGGCTGTCTGGCCCAATCTGGGGCAATCAGAATCACTCTGCAAGGTTGAGATCTGATTTTCACTAGTACCCTGAAAAGGAGAGGAAAGGGGGGAAAGGCATACAGGAACTTCCTTTCCAATCCAACAGAAAGGCATCCAGAGGACTGAGCCCAGTACTGGAGGCCTGCAGCAAAAAGAGGAAGTTGGTGGTTGTCTGGGCTGCGAAAAGATCTATCTGAGGAGTGCCCCAACTGGCAAAGACAGACCCCAGCACTTGTGGATTCAGAGCCCATTCGTGATGGCCCTGAGAAATTCTGCTGAGGGCGCCCGCCAGCACATTGTCCTTCCCGGGAGATGAACCGCTATCAGGGAGGTGTTCAGGAATAAGCCAGAGACCACAACTTCATTGCTTCGTGCACAAGGCTGAAGACCGAGTGCCCCTTGCTTGTTGATGTACCACATTGTGGTGGTATTGTCTGTCCTGACTTGAACCACTTTGTTCTGGACAGAATCTGAAAAGACCAAGAGCTAAAAAGACAGCTCTGAGTTCCAGAAGATTGATGTGGAGCAGAGATTCCTGAGGAGACCACACTCCCTGAGTGGTAAGGTCGCCCAGGTGAGCCCCCCACCCTAACAGGGAGGCATCCGTGGTGAGGGTGAGGGAGGGAGAAATGGAATGAAGGAACCCCTTGTTTCAGATTGCTTTGATCCTGCCACCAGTGTAAGGCCAGGATCAGGGTTTGAGTAACTGGGACCAATTTGGAAGGGGTCCTTCCTCTGAGACCAATAGGCCCTCAAATGGAACTGAATGTCCCTCATCTGAATCTTGCCCCTGCACGACAGCTGTGGAAGCAGCCATGTGCCCGAGGAGTTGCAGAAAATGCCTTGCTGGTCGAGAGACCCAGAGGGTAAAGGAGGATGCCAGGCGATGAGTCTGTCCACCCTTTCCGAGGGAAGAAAGGCCCTGGCTAACCTTGTGTTCAATTCTGCGCCTATGAAAGTTAGGGCCTGAACTGGTTCCAGAACTGACTTTGGTAAGTTTAGCAGGAATCCCAGAAGTGAGAAGCTGCTGGGGACTTGCAAGTGGGATTTTACCTGACCTGGAGACTGACCCACAATGAGCCAGTCGTCCAGGTAGGGAAACACAGCAACCCTTGCCTTCTTAAATGAGCCACTACTACAGCGAGACATTTTGTGAATACCCTTGGCGCAGAGGTAAGGTCAAGGGCATTGCCCTGAACTGGTAGTGGCCTGAGGGCAGTTCAACCTGAGGTACTTTCGTGAGAAGGCCTGATCAGAACATGAAAATAGCATCCTTGAGGTCCAGGGAAGCTAGCCAGTCCCCTGGCCTTAGGGAAGGCAATATCATTGCCAGAGTTAACATTTTGAACTTTGGTTTCAACAGATGCTTGTTCAAGTATCTTAAATCCAGAATGGGCCGCCATTCTCCTGTCTTTTTTGGGGTAAGAAAGTATCTTGAATAAAGCCCCTTGCCCTGATGGCAAGGAGGAACCCTTTCCACTGCTTTGCAGACCAGAAGAGAAGAAACCTCTGCTTCCAAAGCAAGGGCTTCTGAAGGATTTGCAGGTGAAATGCCTGGCTCTCATCTTTGGAAAATATTTGAAGCTGAGAACCAGATCCTGGCCTATTACCTCCAGAACCCATCTGTCCGGTTAGGGACAGCCAGTTCCTGGCTGAAATAGGCCAACCTGCCCCCACTGGTACAGGAGAATCGGCCCTGGGCACCCCATCAGGGTGCCTGCTTAGCAGCAGCCTTAGGCTGAGGGAGGAGACGGTCTACTTGCGCCACGCCTACCCCTGCCTCTGAAGAAACCCTCTATAGACAGCAGAGGAGGCTTGAAATTGGTAAAAGGCCTGGAAAAGGGTCTGCCCTACCTCTGGGAGCATGCCTTGTGGCATGGCATGCTTCTCCTTAGCCTGGGCACTTTTGTAGGTAGTTCTGTATTCATCCATCTTTTTCATATAGTTTTCTGTTTGCTCCCAAACAGAGAATTTCCCACCACAGGAAAATCCATAGCCTTTGACTGAGTATCTTGGGACAGATTAGTGATCTGAGCATGCCAACCTCACGGAAAGCTACAGAAGTGGCCATGACCCTAGAGGAAACATCATTAACATCAACAGCAGTATGAAATTGAACTTAGAGGCTTCAATGCCATCAGCAGCCACCTGTTCCAACTCACTAGCCAGCTGGCCATGGGCCTGCTTGGCTAACTGCAATACTGTGTCCCACCTAGATTTCTGATATCTCAGCCACATAAGCTCATATAATTTGCCTGCCTGAGTCCCAAAGAAGCTGCCATATACTGTTTCTTCGCCATGGCATCAATCTTCCTAGAATCCTTGTCAGGAGGATGTGAGGCCAGAGGAATATTAGCCTTGTCACAGGCTGCAGCTTGTACCACACCTACATGACTACACTGCTCAATAAGGAAGTCTGTATCCGAGCCTGACAAAGTATACCTTCTGTCCATTTTTTATCTACAGGAGGGACAGAATGAGGATTTTTAAAATCTTTGTTGTTTGCTTCCTAAATGACTTATGCAAAGGAATAGACAACCTCCTAGACTCTGGAATATCCATCATTTCCACATAATCAGGCTCCTCTTGCTCATCCACAGCCTCCTCTAAAGGAAGCTGGAGGGTTTCTGCAACCTTTTTGTAAAAAATAAAGAAAGAAGGGGACTCAGACAGAATAGGGGGAGATTCTAAAGGTCTGTCTGGAGAAATGCCCGGTTCAATGGGCACGTCCAGACCCTCCCAGCCACACATATATTGATCAAATTCCTCCTCCCCCTCCTGTGGTTCATAAAATCCTCAACTTCAAAATCCTGAACCACTGGGACTGAACGAACCAACCTTTACCAACTGTTGGTGGTTCTACAGATCCCTGAGACAGTGACTGGACAATCTGAATGGCTTTAGCTATCTCTGCAGCAGTTGGAGACACAATTCTGGACCCAAACCTCCTGATTTCTTTGTCTTTTTACTTGGGACTGGTTCCTCTGAACCAGTCTTCCTTTTGCCCGAGAGAAGTCTCGCCTGGTCAGAGGGCACTCTCTGGTCCAGTGGGTACTGGACCGGCTGGCCATCCGGTCAGCGGACTTTTGTCCTCGCTCCTGAGCCGCCCAATCTCTTCTCCAGGGTGGCTGCAGGAAATTTTTACACACCTGGCAGTCTGACAGGAGGTGGTCAGCCCCCAGACACAGACACAGTGGTGTGTGGGTCAGCCTTGGCAAAGGCGCCCACAGACATCACAGTGTTGAAACCCAGTGGCCCGGTTTTTCTTTGGGTTTCTCAGACATAATGCCAGCCTAACCAAAACTTGCCTCTTTGATGGCAGTGCTAGGCAAGACACCCTTATCGGTTCCTAACCGTGTCACGGGTATTTGAAAAACCGTAATAATTTCGTTTTTTAGAACCGATAAGAACCGGAACCGCACTCTAAAACCCACAGTACAGTTTTAAAAGGCAGAAAACAAACGATCGGTTCAAAACCGAACCGATAATTAATTTTCCACACAGACTTGAATTTTCAACTTACGGTTACCAGATAGAGCTTTAGAACCGAAATGCGGTAAAATAATGACTTTTGCCGGTTCAAATGAACCAAAACTACTCTTGAACCGAGAATGAACCGAAGTGAAGGAGCTGATCTCCGGAGCGACTGTTCAGTGAAGCGGAGTAAAGAATCTGACAGTTTCATTTGAAACTGCCAGATAGAGCTTTGGTCACAGCGCCCTCGTGCTGTAGAACTCCAGATCTTCTGGAGTTAACTCCTTCCTCTCCGGGGCAGTTCAGCTGCAGTGGCTGACTGCTATTGTTATAATATAGCAAGACTTCATGGTGTTTGAATGTGAATTGCTGTGAGGTGTAGGTCATGTTGTGTTGCCCAATCCCAAACCCTCATTGCCTCCCTGCAAAGAGGGTAGGACCGAGTCCCTCCCTGTCTGTTGATTTACCAAACTACGCACATGTTGTCCGTCTGGACGGCTAGGTGGTCAGGAAGGATGTATTGGTGAAGGGCTTGGAGAGCATACAACACTGCTTAAAGCTCGAGCACATTGATGTGGACAGCTTGTTCGAGCTTGGACCAGGAGCCCTGGGTCCAATGAGGGCCGAGATGGGCTCCCCAACCTTCGCTCGAGGCATCTGTGGTTAGAGTCTGGGAGGGGGGAGGACGAAAGAAAGGAACTCCCCGAAACAGGTTCTCTCGAACCATCCACCATTGCAAGTCTCGAAGCATCGGCGAGGAGACCAGAACTGGCTAATGTAGGTCATCCACTAATTGATCCCACTGGGAGCATAGAGGCCACTGAGAGACTCATGTGGAGTCGAGCGCGAGGGACTGTCGGGATAGCAGCCACCATGAGCCCAAGAAGGCGAAGGACCGACCTTGCACAGACCTGCCTATGGCCGGACAGCAGGCTTATCAGAGTCTGGAGGGTGGACGCCCTGTCCGGTGGCAGAAAGGCCCTGCCCGTGGTCGTATCAAGAATCGCCCCAATAAACTGTAGTCTCTGGGATGGGATCAGGTGAGACTTGGAATGGTTGATGGTAATACCCAGGTAGGCAAAAACCTGCTGGGTAAGGGAGAGGCAGCACAGGAGTTCCTCCCTGGACGAGACCGCCAGGAGCCAATCGTCCAGGTACAGGAAAACCTGCACCCCCCTGGTACGCAGGTGGGCCGCCACCACTGCCAGTCATTTGGTAAATACTCGGGGCACCGAGGATAGGCCAAACGGAAGTGCCTTGAATTGGTAGTGGTCCCCCTGGAATGCAAAACGAAGGTATCTGAGGTAAGACGGGCGAAAGGAAATGTGCACGTAAGCATCCTGCATATCCAGGGCACACAGCCATTGACCCGGCTGGAGGATGGGCAGAAGGCTCTGCAAAGAGAGCATCCTGAACCTTTTGTATTCCACAAAGAGATTCAGGGAACTGAGGTCCAGAATTGGTCTGAGATCTCCTGTCTTCTTTGGGACCAGGAAGAAATGGGAATAGTAATCCGTCCCTTGCAGATGAAGGGGGACGGGTTCTATTGCTTATTTCAGCAGGAGAGCTGAAATTTCCTCCTGGACCAAGAGAAGGTGTTCCCTTGAATACGACGACTTTAGAGAGGGGTGGCGAGGTGGTTTCTGAAGAAACTCTATCGAGTGTCCTTCTGCGATGAGCTGGAGCACCCAAGAATCTGATGTTATCCTCCAAGCCTGGAGGGTGGAGGGAAACCTCCCTCCCACCGGTTCCTCCGGGAGTCTGGAGGAGAGGGAGAGGGAAGGAGTCAGGTGGTGTGGGCAGCGCCGCAGCTGAAGCACTCGCTGCTTTTTGGGTGGGGAATAGCAGCTGGGGCCTGGGTTTTGTGGCCCGCCTCCTGGGGTTTCGCCTGCACGATTCCATCTGCAAAAGGGACGGCGCTGCTGCTGAGGGGGGTGGTACATGGAGTCGACAGACTTCAGTGCCATCCCCTTCTCCTGCAAATCGGTGATGATGTCCTTGACATCACCGCTGAAAAGCACAGACCCCTGGAAGGGTGCTTCCTGGATAGCAGATTGCACTTCCGGGACCAACCCTGACACGCGGAGCCAAGCATGATGACGTAGGCCTATGGCGAAAGCTGAGCTCCATCCAGCAGTGTCCACTGCATCGTATGTCGCACAAAGCATGTGTCGACTGGCCGAACGTGCAGAGCGGACAAGATCAGCCAACTCCTGCTTGACTTGGGAGTCTGGCAGGGAGTCCAATTTGGCTTCCACCTGGGTCAGAATGGCCTTCTGGTAGTCCCCCATATGGCCGACATAATTCAGGGCCCTAATCCCCAGCATGGAGGAAGCAAAGATATTCTTCCCATACTGGTCCAGAAGGCGGGATTCTTTGTCAGGTGGCGACGAGCTGAGGTGTTTTGGGTTGGCTGACTGGCCGTGAGCGGCGCTAATCACGACCGAGTCGGCACAAGGGTGAGAATCTAGGAAATCAACGCCCTCGGGAGCCTGATATAGCCTATTCGACTTCCTTGAAGTGGGCTAAAGCCAATGGCTGTTTCCATATGGTGGTGACGAGGTCGGCATGAGGCTCTATCCAGGGTGGCACCAAGGTAGGAGCTGTTACAGGCAGATCCAAATGTTCAGCAAGTTTCAGACGCTGAGGATCTGGTTCCGAGGAGTGCCACTGATGAACCTCCTGGATTTTCCTTAGCAACTCCATAAAAGAAGGATCTTCCGGAGGAGACTTCAGAGGAGTCCTTGGCCTGGGCTTCAACGGAGAGCGTGGCTCGTTGTCCCTTTCGGAGCAACCGTCGGAGGAATCCGAGGAGTCCGAGGGTGAAGGAGGAGGAGGAAGAGGAAAAAAGACTCCCTTTCCCGACCAGGGGGAGGAACGGACCCCTAGGGAAGCGTGTCCTGCCCCTCTCTGGACCCAGACGGAAGAGCCCTGGAGTCCGGAGGTGGTGAGGGAGTGTGCCACCTCGGACGCATGGGAACCTGAGACGGCACCGTCATCGGTAGGCGGCTCTCGACCTCCCTGGTGAGCTGAGCCTTGGCCTCAGCCCACCAGGAGGCCAGAGTCTCCTGGAAGTCCACCGGCAGCTGTGGGGGCGGTGGAGGAGGAGGAGGTTGGGGGATAAGGATATGGGTTGTACCCGTATGGAGAGTATCCAAAACCTGGCTGCGGATAGCCCGGCGTCTGGTATTGTGGCATTGGGCACTGCGGCGTCGGAAAGACCGACGCCGGATACTGTGGTCCCGGGTACATCGGCGTCGGATAGGACGGAGGGTACCCGGGAGCCAAGGGAGCAGACAGTCCGGCCGGCGGCCTCACGGGCGGATCCACGTTAGAGGGCCCGGAGGGTGGAGGGCCCGGGCAGTGAGGGGACATCCGGAAGCGTGACGTCGGCCAGAGTCAGTGGAGGTATCGGCGTCCGGGGAGCAGACGTTAGATCCGGCGCACCTACAGGGGGACGGTCTGACGGAGGAAGGTCCTCAGCGTCGCCTGGGGACGGAGGGGAAAAATTCCTGGGGTCAGGCTGTTGGGACTCTGGGTCCCCAGACGGCAGTGAAGGCTGCGGAGAACCGGGAATGACGGACGTAGGGGGGGTCCATTGTCAGTTCCGTCGCCGACCGGACATCGGACGAACTGACGTGCGGCTTAACTGCGAGCTCCCGGTGGGTGCTGGATGAGCCGGCGTCCAGCTTATGGGGGCCTTCACCGGAGGCAGACCGAGGAGAAGGACCGGCCTGGTCTGATGGAATAGAGGCCGCACGCCGCCCCGAAGGGTCATGCATCTTACCGGCCTTCTCCACGCGGACATCGGAGGGGCAGATGCCCGACTTACCGGAGTCGCCACGCCAGTAGGGCCGTGAGCCTGCGTCCGAACCGTGGGCAGAGGCCTCCAATTGCCCAGAGGCGTCCGAAAGGCCAGAGTGCGAGCCAGACAGGCGGGCCGACGCCGGAAACCTCCAGGTGGCCATCGAGGAGTGGTCCTCGAGGGAATGTTACTTCAGACTCAGCGGTCCCGAGGGAGACGCGTAGAGGAGCCCTTGTCCCGGTGCCTCTCCTTATCCTCCTCCTTCTGATGGCCTTTGGGGAAGTGGACGCTTGCCTCAGTTTTTAGCTCCTTCTCCAGCGAACTCATCTTTTCTTCAAAATATGGGCTTCCAGGATTGCTGCCGCTTTTCCGGTAGCCCACGCTGAAGCTGAGGCAGTGCTGGCACTTCTCGATCGGATGATCGGGCCTAGGCAGAACAGGCAATAGGGAATGGCCGCCCCAGCGTAGTTGGGTGCTGCATGAATCGCACTTATTTTTGTGCTCGAGGGTGTAGGGGACAACATACACCGACGATGTACCTGACGCTATCGAAAAAAATTACTTCCGTAAAACCGACGAAGTTTGGGCTGACGAAGCACAAACTTTTCCGTGAGGCGCTGCACGAGCTAACTGTGGGAAAGAACTGAAAGGCGGGTGTCAGGAACCGCCCCTTTATACCGACGTCGCATGACGCCAGTCACCTGACGTGGGGGCAGTCCCTCGCCAGGGACTGCTAGCTAGAAATTTTTCCGTGGGGTCCTGCCGACTTCAGTCCTATATGTAATTACCTACTGCAAGAGCCCTCTCGAAGTAAGATCTTCACATACAAATTAAAACACTCTGCACAACATATAATTTTTTGCACATTTTGGGTGGACTACTCCTTTAAGTGCTTCATCCAAAGTCTGTGTGCCATAACCTCTTAATGGCTCTTTCATACATCTCAGCAACTTGGGACTTTAAAAGTTTCAACAGAAGAACAATTCCACGTAAGCATAAAACTGTCCATAAGGGACTGAGTGGATCAAAGCCCACCGTGCACTTTTAGCAGATAATGTAGAGTTACCCACAGTCGGTTTTCTATAACATTCAGTGGTTACTGTGCTACCTGTTGTAGACCTTAACTTTAAATCCAAAAAAGAAATGCAATTATCAATTTCAGATGTAAAACAAAGATTAAGGTTGTTGTTATTAATCCATGTCACAAAATCCTCTGCCTGCTGCTTTGAACCATTCCACACAATAAGTAAATTGTCTATAAACCTATTCCAGGAAATAATGTTTTTACTAAGTGGATTTTTGTCAGAAAAAATGCAATTATTTTCCCACCAACCTAAGTATAAGTTTGCGTAACTGGGTGCTACAGTTGAACCCATTGTAGTGCTTACTAACTGCAGGTAAATACAGGTTACTCACCTGTAACAGGAGTTCTAGGAGTGGTATATGTTGTTCATCCACACTTACTGGCAGGTTCCTTTCCGCTTTAAATGTTGCCGGAAGGTCTTCAAACTGGCTCCTCCCACCCACCCGGTGGTAAAACCTCAGCTCGCCCCATGACGCCAAGATCTAGCCTCTGGGCCATGAAGCCGGAAGTCGGTGGGTCAGGTGGATGAACAACATACCACCCTAGAACTCCTGTTACAGGTGAGTAACCTGTATTTAGGGACGGATATGTTGTTCAATCCACACTTATTGGCAGACTCTAGCAGTTCTCCGGGAGGAGGGAGGCAAGGCGCGCAACCCCTACTTAGGGAATAAGGACTGGAGAACCGAGGTCCCAAAACCAGCATCCCGGCCCGACTCCAGGTCAATGTGGTAATGGGAAATAAAGGTGTGTGCTGACTTCCAGGTAGCAGCCCTGCAGATTTCCTGGATAGGGACGTCCCTAGAAGCAGCCACTGAACCAGCGGTATGGCAGGTAGAATGAGCTCTTATCCCTTTGGAAGGCTCCATGCCCGCCAACCTATAGCAAAGATCTATGCAGGAGGTGACCCACCTGCCTATCGTCCACTTGGCTGCAGGTCTGCCAGGTATGGCTTCAGCATAGGTGACAAACAGCTGGCGAAACTCTCCCCGAACTTCAGCCGTCCGCTCCTTATAATAAGAGAGCGCTCTTCTAGGGTCCAAAGTATGGAACCTATATTCGGCCTCCGAGGTGTGATTGGGGTAGAACACCGGCAGAGTCAACACCTGGTTAAGGTGAAACTCCGACACCACCTTCGGAAGGAATTTCGGGTGGGGGCGCAGGACAACCTTGTCCCTATGGAAGACCAGATAAGGAGACTTGATGGAAAGCGCCTGGAGCTCTCCCATCCTTAAACAGGTGAGAGATGTCACACCTGTGCATCGGTTCGAATGGCTTGTCCATGAGCTTAGCCAATACCAGCAGTAGATCCCACGGAGGAAGAGGTTCTCGCACTGTAGGGGATATGCAATCAAGGCCTTTGAAAAAGCGCCCGACCACCTTCTCCTGCGCACAGACTGCTTGCCGGCCCGCACCCGGTAAGCAGAGGTGGCTGCTAGGTGCACCTTAAGGGTTGTCGACCGAAGCTCTAGCTGAGAAAGGGACCACAGGTAGTCAAGAATTATAGCCAAGGAACGGGAAGAAGGGTCCAACCCCTTGCCCTGATACCAAATGGAGAATCTCTTCCATTTGAAGGCACAGCATTTTCTGGTTGACTCCTTACGGGACGCCTCAACAACGCTGAGGACCTCATCAGAAAGACCCAAGGCCTGGAACTCTAGCCGCTCAGGAATCAAGCCATCAGGTGTAGGGACTGAAGGTCTGGATGGAGTACCTTTCCCTTTTTGACTGAGATTAGGTCCAGGTGAGCTGGAAGCTGCCTCGGGAGCCTGGAGCTGAGGCTGAGGAGATCTGGATACCAGAACTGGCGGGGCCAGTCTGGGGCTACCAGAATCACCAGCGCCTTGTTCCTCTTTGCCTTGAGAAGCACCCTGTGGATCAAGGGAAGAGGAGGGAAGGCGTAGAAAAGGCCCGGGGTCCACGGCTTCGAGAAAGCATCCCCTGCAGCGAGCCCTGCTGGGGTGGGGGAAACAGCCCCAGCTTCGCAGTCTCCCTGAGTCGAACAGGTCCACCTGAGGGGTTCCCAAGTGCGAGAACAGATCTTGTACTACCTCCGGCGGGAGAGACCAGTCGTGAGATGCAGCACCTATCTGGCTGAGGGCATCGGCCAGACTGTTGGAGGCTCCTGCCACATGAATGGATAGGAGATCTACCGCCAGGCTGATCAAGAGAGACCAAGTGTGGAGAGCTTCCTTGCACAGAGGCAAGGAGTGTGTCCCGCCCTGTCGGTTGAGGTAGTACATGGTCACGGTGTTGTCCATCTGGACCTAGACCACTTGACCCCGTACAAACGGGGCGAAGGCGGTGAGGGCTAGTCCGACCGCTCGAAGCTCCAGCAGGTTGATGTGGCATCGAGACTCCTGAGGGGACCAGAGGCCATGGGCTCTGAGCTCCCCCAGATGGGCACCCCAACCCAGACCGGCGTCGGTCGTCAGAGTGACCGTCGGCTCGAGGCGGACAAACAGGATACCCTCCTGCAGATGAGCTGGAATGAGCCACCACTGTAGGCCGTCCCACATCTGCAGGGTCACCACCACTGGCTGGTCCAGAGGACTGGAGCGCTGTGACCACTGGCGGACCAGCCCCCATTGTACGGGACATATATGCCAGTGGGCCCAACGGACCATGCTGGTGCAGGCCACCATGAGGCCCAGAAAGTCCCGGGCAGGACCCAATTGCCCAACCAGAAACGACTGGGCAAAGGAGGAAAGGACCTTGGCCCTGTCCGCCGGGAGCCGGGCTCTGGCTCGAAGAGAGTCTAGCTCTGCCCCAATTAACTGAATCACCTGTGATGGCACGAGTTCCGACTTGGCCTCGTTGATGAGGAGGCCAATCTGAGAGCAGACCTGGAGGGCCAGATCCCTGGACCACTCCACCTCCAACCTGGAGGGGGCTGCAATCAGCCAGTCATCCAGGTAAGGGTACACCCAGACCCCTTGGCACCGTAGGAATGCCGTCACCACTGCCATGCATTTGGTGAAGACCCGGGAGCTGGAGAGAGGCTAAAGGGCATGGCCCGGAACTTGTAAAGAGATCCCTCTGCTCGAAAGTGGAGGAATCGCTGATGAGACAGATGGATTGGGACGTGAAAGAACGCGTCCTGAAGGTCCAGAGAACAAAACCACATGCCTAGTTCCAAGGATGGAATGATCTGAGCCAGAGTGACCATCCTGAAGGTGTGCTGCCTTAGGAACTTGTTCAGGTCGTGTAGGTTGAGAATGGAGCGCCAACACCACGTCCGTTTTAGGACCAGGAAGTACCTGGACACAAACCCTGGGTCTGGAGGAGGATCTGCCACTGCTGATCACCTCCTTCTGAAGGAGTAAGCAATGTTGGCTCGACGAGCCAACAGAGAGGCTGTGGACCCCATTGCCCCTGTGGGAAGACGGCTCGATAGGAAGGGAACTGCTCAATTCCAGAGGCAGACCCTGCCCACCACTTCTAGCACCCAGCGGTCCGTGGTGATAGTGGACCAGACGGAAAGGAAGTGGCGGAGCGCCCCACGGGTGAACTCCGGGAGGAGTGGACGAGGTTGGAGGCGAACCCCCCAACCCATCACTGGGCAGGCTTGGAGGAAGGGCCCGCTGAGGGACCTCCTGGACCCTTGCCTCCAGGCTTCCTACTGGAGGAAGCGGCAGACTTGGCCTTAGGGTGCCAAGTGTGTGTCTGCTGGCCCTGGTGCTGCTGGGACGGACGTGCCACAGGGGCGGAAGGGCGAAAGGGCTTACACTGCTGCTGGCGGCTTTTGTACTTCTGGCCAGACGTGACTGAGTCCAAGGTGGCATTGGACTTCTCGATCCTCTGGAGATGGCCTTCCACCCCCGGCCCTAACAAGTCTGTGTCCAGGAAGGGAACGTCTGCCAGCTTGTGCTGGGTGTCCGCCGAGAAGGTGGAGACCCGCAGCCAAGCTCTGCAGCGCATGGCCACTGTGGCCACTACTGATCGGGCACAAGAATCACCAATGTCCAACGAAGTTTGGAGCTGTTTTGCCACCGCCCTTCCCTGATCCCGCACCTACTTGACCGTCGTCTGAAGGTCAGCCGGGAGATGAGGAATCACCTCATCCAGGGAGCCCATGAGGGCGTAGGAGAAATGTGACATCAGAAGTGCCGAGCTAGCCTGATGAAGGCCTAGGGAGGAAGCAGCGTAAACCTTCCGCCCTGTGTAAGCCAGCTTCTTGGATTCCTTATCGGGCGGTTTGTCCACGCCCTGAGCGCTCCTGGAGCGCCGCAAAACACTGTCGGTCACTAACCCCGAGAGTGAGCCGGTAGGGACTGTACTGACCATCCTGGCTAAGGCGGGACAAGATGCTGCCCGCTGCCACAACTCCAGGACCAGGCCAACAATGGCTTTGGCCACAGGAAAGGCCCTTAGGGAATCCCTCAGTCCAGTATCTCCGTGAGGGATATTGGCCAGTTTCGAAACGGGTCGAGCTGCATCCCGTGGACTCCAAGATGAGCTGAAGCAAACCTAAAATGAGGATGGGCTCGTCCACCGACTGACCCCCCCCACAGACTCCAGGTCAAGCTGCCTGGAGAACTGGGAGGAGTCGTCAGACTCTGAGGAGTCTGCAAACAGCTGCTTGGTGCCTGAGCCACCCTCCACCTGCCGAGGTCGATTGGGAGTGAGGGTGACCGACAACCTGTGAGGCAAGCCCTGACCCAACCGAGAATCCTTGGTTGGGGCCCCAGTCTTCGGTTGTGGAGGCCGGGTTCCACCACAATGGGTGGAGCAGTCGGCTTCGCCGCAACAACCGTGCCTTCGAGTCAGCCTCACCACTACGTAGGGGTTGTTTCGCCGCTCAGGTGATAGCCACTGAATGGCAAGGAGAAGGCGACGGAGTCTGCTTATTCCCAGACAATAAGAGCTGCTGCACATTAAATCCTGCAGCCGACGCAACTCTGCGCCAGAGCCTATCCTCCAAAGTGGACGACAAGGATGAGCGGTGACGCCACTCTTCATTGTTGAGACTGAGACCACAGATGTCGGCAGGACCGACTGGACCTGGAAGAGGACAGAGACCTTCGGGTTTCCGAGGGTGGGTCAGAGAAGGACGAGGAAACCCACCCTTCCTTTGGTTCAGGGACCTTAACCGGGACTCCAGCACAGGAGGCATAGGCATGTCTCGGTAATCACCGGGGAACCGTGAAGTAGGGTTGTCGCCATCACCAGTCGACAAACTGTCTGACAGATCGAGAAAAATCTCGACCGCGTCGATGGTTGTCTCGGCCTGCTGACCTGACGGCGACACCGTGAAGCCAGCGGCCTTAGCCGCTTCCTCAACCGAAGTTGACAGTCAACAGTCCGGTGAAGGGGATCTCTCCTGCTCCCACGAACGTCGACGTTGGGACTTACCTTTTGAGTACTACTTCTTAGACCGACTGGAATGCCCCAATGGCCCTTCTCCCTTGGTGGAGAGGGACTGGCAAAGCTCCTTAAACGAAGCTGTATAGGAGGAGCCCAAAGAGAGTGGGATAAATGCCACAGTCAAGGAGGAAGAAAAAGTGGCCTGGGCTGCCTCCTCCTCGAGGGCGATCATCTGCTCCAACTGTTCCATGGAGCCCGCCGCCGGACACCGCCCAACGGGTCTCCTTCAACTTGACCGGCGGATACAGTTTTTCAGGGCGCCCAAGAAGAAGTCAAGCAGCGCGGTACTCCAAGACCGCAGCCGAGAAGGAGCTGCACAATTCGCAAGCCTGCGAATCGTGACCAAGCCTCAGGCAGTAGACGCACATGGAGTGCAGATCAGTCCAGGACATCATCTGACCACAAGGGCACCGACGAAAGTCGGGAGTCGATTTGTCAATCGCAGCCGTGAGAGAAGATGAAGACCGAAGTCTTGAAAACTTTAAAATTAGTTTCGGGTTAACCTAAGAGTTTGGATCCAGGCCTAAAACGCAGAATGCTAAGGAGGGAACCTGAGCTTCCAAGTGGTAAGGAAGATCTGGTGTCATGGGGTGGAGCAGAGGGTTTTACCACCCAGGTGGGTGAGAGGAGCCAGTTTGAAGACCTTCCGGCAACATTTAAAGAGGCAAGGAACCTGCCAATAAGTGTGGATTGAACAACATATCCACGTCCCTAGAAAACGTAATTTTCAATAAAAAAAGTTATGGTTCAAAATAAATTTAATTGCTGTACACGGAACACTTGAAGGCAACAATCCATTACTTTTACAATTATCAACCATTTCTTTAAATGCTGAAAGTCCCAAATTGTGCGGAATACAGGTATGACGTGGAACTGACATGAACACTGATCCACAGAAAGGACTGCTGCCATACAAAATCCTTAAATGTTTCCACAATGTGCCTAGAATCTCGTGTATAAGAATCAAGGTCACTCATGATTGGTTAAAGAAAAAAATCACTGAAATTGGACAAATTTTCTGTTAGTGACGCAATGCCCGAGATTATCGAGCAACCGGGTGGTGATACTACGCGTTTGTGGATCTTGGGCAAATAATAAAACATTGAGGTTTTAGGTGTCTTTTTTCCAAAAAGTACTTTCCTGTTCTGAAATAAAACCTCTAGCCCTAATGTCATCAACTGAGTTAAATAACTCTGCCTGAAAAGGCAAAGTGGGATCGTTGTTTAGCATACAATATATGTTAGCATCAGAGAAAAATGCAATGTTTTTCTCGAGTCATCTCTGTCGAGAATGACTACATTCCTCTTTGTCAGCTTTCTGTAAATGACATCCGTTCTGTTCCTAAAAGTTTCTAAAGCTTGTTTCTCAAAGAAATTCTGTATACTGGAGTCATTTTTACAAAACAGTTTTTCAATTTCATTACCAACAACCTTTTGATAAATCGTGATGGCAGGTTCGGGGGGGGGGGGGTGCAAAAAGGAAAAATTTAGACCTTGGTTTGAATAAAGATTTTCTAACATCATTATCAATACTGAAGTTAAATAAAGCAGTAGTTTTAGTGTTTATCATTGCATTTCCTTCAATGTCAAACTGAACATAATCTATTTGTGAAAACATACTGGCATCATTCAGGATAATGTTTGCATCTGACAAATCTGACATAAGCACATCAAAAACATTCGTCTGATGTACATCATTTACAAGTGAATCACTTAAGATAGAGCCTCCCATTGCTTCTCTCATAGCAAAATAGTTTTTTAAGTTAATTTTTGTAAAAAAACTTAAAAATCTCTAACTGGACATTGAATGTATTAACCTTTGGTGTTGAAATAAAACTGAAACCCTTTTTCAAGACTTGTATTTCAATATTATTAAAGACTACATTACTCAAAATTATAATGTCATTTTGTTCTTCGATCTGGTTTCCCTCTGTATTGGAACTTCTTTCTGTCTCTTTGCTCCTTCCTTTGCCTCCTGTTTTTCTTCCAGATTTTTCTTTTTGTCTAAAAATAGAACCTTCATATTAGGTCCTTTGCTGGTGGGTTGCTCAGGCAGTTAGGTTTGTGTTGGTGATTCTGAATCAGTTTTAGCAGCACTCTGCTTGTAATTCTGGTTCAGTTTTCTATTTCTGCTTCCTCTATTTCTATATCCGCTGGCACTCTCTGTCTCCCTTTGCTCTGGAGAGCGTGACGGTCTATCCTATTCAAAGATTTGGCCAGAAGCATAATCTTGAAGATCTTGCAGATGTTTGTTTTTCTTTTCGTACATTCTTTTTCAAACTTATCAAGGGTTTTATTTAATTCCAGTTCTCTGGTCTTAAACGATGGATGATCTTTAAGTTTACTCAAAGCATCTTGTGCAATTGCAATCTGTATTTTTACTTCATCATAATTAGCTTTGTCTTTAACGCGGATTTTAATACTTCTGAGTAATCTTATAGGGCCTTTTCCCAGTCAACTTTGTGTTTAAACTTATCAAGACCAATTGTGGGCTGAATGTCCAGTCTTAAACCACGTGGTGCTCTGTGATTAGCCAAATATTCCCCTACAAGGCCACTGATATTGTAAAACAACGAAAGTTCTTGCTTTAATAATTTCTCGAGTCTTGAAAAACGAATTTTAAATTCTACAGTACATTCAATGTCAAGACCAACTGTGGCAATCCTTTGACTGGCTGTTGTAACGCGTCTATTAATCCCGTCCTGTAATGACTCCAAACAAGACGTATAAGGCACTCCTGTATCCGGAAGTCCATCATCTTCATCTGTTCCAGATAAATGGACAATTTTGTCTTCCTCAATCATAGCAAAGTAGTACTGTGCAGTAATTATGGCTGCTTTTTTGAGAATGGAAGACCACAGCAGTAAACAGTAAATAAGATGCAGGACTGTGCTATGAAGAAGCCACTTGAACCTGTTCCGTATCAAGATATATAAGCTCAGGATGTTTTAATGTGGCAACCACTATATGCTGTCCCCCAACCGACAAAATCAAAGTCGAGCGATTCAGCAGTGGTAAGTCACTGTCTCAATTATTGAATTCAAATCACCTGCTACTCTTCCTTACTTGACAAAATAAGTGATGAAGGAAATACATAAAATCCCAGGTGATTATATTAGCAGTCTCATCTTTTCAAAAATACGCCTGGTAATATAGGTTAATTGGAAGCAAAGCAAAGCCGTAAAGTTATAATGTCCACAATACTCAACAATGTGGTAATGAAGCTTCAGAGAGTTCAGCAGCACCAAAGACTGCCAAAGTCCAAAATTTGAAAAGACAATAATGGTGTGCTAAGGAAAAATGTAATAAAGTTGGAGCTGCTGAAAGTCAAGGTTAATACCATCATACAACACAAAAGAAAGCATTGCTACACAAAGCTCCAAAGACTATTCAAATGTATTCCAAAGTTTCCATACAAACAATTACATATAGAACTTAAAGCCGGCAGGCGTCAGGACCCCACAGAAAAATTTCTAGCTAGCAGTTCTCATGGGGCCACCCCATCAGCTGGTATTTTATAAAGGTGGTCCCCCACTGCCTTCCAGTTGTTTCACCAAAGGCCAAAAAGGCAAAACGAGAGAGAAGCGGATATTCCTTCCTGGAAAAGAAGCTGAAAAAGCTAAGGGGATGGAGGGAGGAAGGCATTACCTGCAAGAGCCTCTCTCGAAGAGCTACTGTTATGGTAAGTTGTTACGTAACTGTACTATCTTACTTCGAGAGGGCTCTTGCAGTAGGTAATTACATATAGGACTGAATCCCAAGCAGTCTGAAACAAAGAAAAGCACTCGGGAGGAGGAAAACTACCAACCAATAGAACCTCCAGCTGTAAGGGTCTTAAGAGAGAAGACCTTGCAGATCAGCCAACCCGAAGCCTGCTCTACAGTGAGAGGCAATGTCCAAACTGTAGTGTTTCGTAAAAGTATGGACAGAAGTCCAAGTTGCAGCTGCGCAGATATCTGCCACTGACATTCTTGAAACAAGCTGCAGAGGTAGTTACTCTTCTGGTGGAGTGACCTCTGACCTGACCCGGCAGGGTCTTCTTGTACTTGTAACAGAAAGTGATACAATGAGTCAACCATTTGGA
This sequence comes from Neoceratodus forsteri, assembly GCA_016271365.2. Lineage (NCBI taxonomy): Eukaryota > Metazoa > Chordata > Ceratodontiformes > Ceratodontidae > Neoceratodus > Neoceratodus forsteri. The sequence goes on along the minus strand of CM028129.1, from coordinate 1,007,663,268 downwards.
TAGGCATTGCTTGGAAACAGCATTGCCCTCTCTTTTGTGAGCAAGAGAGACAAAAGCTGATCAGATTTCCTAAGATCCTTAGTCAGAGTGGTGTAGTATCTCAGTATTCTATGAACATCCAAAGTATGCAAGAGATACTCTCTTGATTAGAGTGTTATGAAAGAAAGCAGGTAGCTCAATGGATTGATTCAACGAGATTCTGCCACCACCTTAGGGAGAAACTTAGGATTGGTGTACAGAGCCACACTTGCTCATGGTGGAAAATCAAGTAAGGACTTTGCAGATCAAGGCCTGAAGCTTGCGAAATTCGATGAGCGGAAATAATGGCCACATTAGGAAGAGTCTTCCAAGAAAGGAACTTCAAGTCTGCTGAAGCTGAGGTTCAAAGGAGGCAGACTAAGCTTCTCGAGAACAAAGTTCAAATCCCAGGAGGAGCAGGAAGCGGATGGGGGGTCAAATGGAGGACCCTCCAAGGAAAGTCTTAGAGACTTCCAACTTGCGAAGACCTGTCTCCAAAAGGGACATGGTAGTCCGAGATAGCCACCACGAGGACCTTCAAAGAGGAATGACTGAGACCCAGGTCAAAGAGATGACGCATATACTCCAGGACTCCCTCGACAGGGCAAGAGAAGAAAAAAAAAATTACTCACCTTAGTAATTATGTTTCTTCTAATGGAGTCTTGCTGTATTCTGACCATTGCAGTTAGCCCCAGCCTTTAAACTGCCCCAGAGAACAAAGGGTTAACTTTCTATGCAGAGAATAGAATGCTGAGCTCGAGCTCGGTTGAGGGCTCCGTCTGGAGTCCTTTGAAATCCAAGCGTCAGATTCTTACGAGCAAAAACTCACTAACTAATCTATGTGGAAACTGTAAAATTTTTACTAGCCAACTGACAACAAAAGTTTTGGATTCCCAAAGAAGACTCCAGTCAGAAACCCAAAACCAATCCAAATAATAATAATAAACAGACACCCAAACAAAAAGAAGAGGTGTAAAAGGAGCACCACTGAGGTACAACACTGCACCTGCCCACCCACTCCCAAAACAGGTTCTGAGAGGGGAGGGAGGGAATGAATATTGTAAGAGGACCATTAGAAGAAACAATTACTAAGGTAAGTAATTTTCTTCAAATATTAAGTCTTGCTGTATTCTGACTATTGCAGACTACCACAGTACACCTCTTATGCAGGAGGGACAGAACCTACTTTGGGAATAGGCTCTGAAGTACTACTGTGCCGAACAGGGCATCACTCCTAGCCTGGATATCCAGAGAGTAATGCTTGGTAAAGGTATGGACTGTTTTCCAGTTGGCTGCTTGACAAATTTCTAAGAGAGGAATATCCCTGGCAGCAGTCAGGGAAGCAGCTGTACCTCTGGTGGAGTGAGCCCTCAGGCCTGAGGGTGGAATCTTTCCAAGTTTCTCATAGCAGAATTGTATACAAGACACACTCCACCTGGCAACAGATCTCTTGGTGGCAGGTTTGCCCTTTCCCACTTCTCCATAAGTGAGGAACAACTGGAGGGAATCAAACCTGTGACCCTTGGTACGCTATATATAGTAGCTAAAGGCACTTTTAACATCTAAACTGTGTAGCCTCCTCTCTCCTGAAGAGGAATGATCAGTGAAGTAAACAGGAAGAGACAGACTGATTCAGGTGGAAATCTGAAACCACTTTGGGCAAGAACCTTCTATTGGTTCTAAGGACCACTTTATCCCTGTGAAAGGAGATAAAATCAGGTACCACTGACAGGGCTTGCAGTTCACTGATACGTCTGGCAGAGGTAATGGCTACTAAGAACACGTTTTCCAAGTCAAATACTTAAGCTCTACTGAGGACATAGGCTCAAAGGGAGGTTGCATCAATTGAGCAATGCAAACATTTAAATCCCAGGCAGGGGCAGGGTCTCTAAAGGGAGGATTGGTATGAAGCAATCTTTTAAAAAAATTTACAAAACACAGGATGAGATGATAGTGAGGAAGACTTCCCCACTGACAGAAAAGCAGAAACGGCTGACAAGTGCACCTTGACAGTAGCTGGTCTGAGGCCTAGCCATTCAGATGGACCATATAATCAAGAACTGTAGGCAATTCAGCAGAGTCTGGGGAAACGTTTCTTGGAACACCAAATGCTGAATCTCTTCCATTTGAGTTGTAGGTTTTCTAGTGGCAGGCTTTGAGAATATCCAGAACTCCCTGAGACGGATGCAAATCTGTATACTTTAACTCTTCAAGACCCATGCCTTGAGATTAAGAGACTGAAGATTGGGGTACCAAATTCTCCCGAGAAGAGGTTAACAGGTTGTAATTCCTGGGAAGAGACAGGGGAAGATGGACTGTTAGGGACACCAACAGAGGGTACCAAGGCTGCCTGGCCCAGTCTGGAGCAATCAGAATCACTTTGCAAGGTTGTGACCTTATCTTGACTAAAACTTTGAACAGTAGAAGAAAGGGAGGGAAGGCATACAGAAATTTCCTTCCAGTTCAGAATCAGAGTATCCAGAGGGACTGAGCCCAAGACTGGGGGTCTGCAACAAAAGAGAGGAAATTGGTGATTGTCTGGGGCTGCAAAGAGATCTATCTTTGGAGTGCCCACCTTGAAAAATCATCCTCAAGACCAGAGGGTCCAGGGACCATTCATGACGGCCCTGTGAGATCCTGTTGAGTGCATCTGCTGGAAGGTGGACTGTTATCAGAGGTGTCTGCAGGGAATAAGCCAGTGACCACAACAACTTCATGGCTTCTGAGCACAAGGCCGTGGACAGAGTGCCTCCCTGCTTGTCGATGTACCACATGAAAAAATTACTCACCTTAGTAATGTTGTTTCTTCCAATGGAGTCTTACTATATTATGACATATGCAGTATAACCCCAGGTTAGAACTGCTCCGGAGGTGAAAAGAGTTAACTTCCATTGCAGGGCATGGAATCTTGAGCGCGAGCTCGGTAGAACACTCTGTCTGTTGAAGCTCAAACTTAAACTGTCAGATCTTTACGAGCAAAAACTCACTAAGGTTCTGTGTGGAAGCCGGAAACCTACACTAGCCACTGGCTACTAACTACAAAAACACCTTTTTGTTCTTGATCCCAAAACAAAGACTCAAGTCGGGGGATTCAAGAAGGAAAATTTAAGACAACACCTAGCACCCTAGAAGGGTGAAATAAAGTGGGCATCAAAGAAGTGCCAACATTGCACTGCCCACCCACATCCCAAAAACAGAGGTTCTGAGAGGGACAGGTTGGGAGAGGTCATAATATAGCAAGACTCCATTAGAAGAAACAACATTACTAAGGTGAGTAATTTTTCTTCAAACAACATGAAGTCTTGCTATATTATGACATATGCAGACTACACAGCAGTACCTCCATGGAGGAGGGACAGAACCTACTTGGGAAATAGGCTCTGAAGCACAGCTAAAGAATCGAGCATCACTCCTAGTCTGGATATCCAGGAGTAATGCTTAGTAAAAGTGTGAACTGTTTTCCAGGTAGCTGCTTGACATATCTCTAGGATAGGAATGTCCCTGGCAGCAGCCAGAGACGCAGCTGTACCTCTGGTAGAGTGAGCCCTCAGGCCTGAGAGAGGAACCTTACAGAGTTTTTCGTAACAGAATTGGATACAAGAGACAATCCACCTGGCAATGGATCTTTTAGTGGCAGGTTTCCCTTTACCAACCTCACCATAAGTGAGGAACAACTGGAGGATTCGAACCTGTGACCCTTGGTACGTTCTATATAGTAACTAAGGGCTCTTTTGACATCTAAACTGTGCAATCTCCTCTCACCAGAGGATGAATGGTCAGTGAAGTACACAGAAAGAGACATGGATTGATTAAGGTGAAAGTCTGAAACCACCTTAGGCAAAAACTTCCTGTTAGTCCTGAGGACTACCTTATCTCTATGAAAGGAGATAAAATCAGGCTCCACTGACAAGGCTTGTAGCTCACTTATGCGCCTGGCAGAGGTGATGGCTACCAGAAACACAGTTTTCCAAGTCAAGTACTTCAGCTCTGCTGAAGACAATGGCTCAAAAGGGTTGTGTATCTGAGCGATGCAAATATTAAGATCCCAAGCAGGGCAGGATCCCTGAATGGGGGTTGGTGTGAAGCAACCCTTTAAAAACTTGAGAACACAGGATGAGCTGATAAAGAAGAGGGCTTACCTGCTGACAAGAAGACAGACACAGCTGCCAAGTGCACTTTTAGGGTAGCTGGTCTCAGCCCCAAGGAATTCAATGCACCAAATAATCCAGGATCGTGGGCACACCAGCAGATTCTGGGAAATATGTTACCAGCACACCATATGGAAAATCTCTTCCATTTTGAATTATAGGTAGCTGGTGGAAGGCTTCCTAGAGGCCTTCAAGATATCCAATACACCTTGAGAAAGGTGTAGGTCAGCAAACTAACTCTTCAAGAGCCAAGCCTTGAGATTGAGAGATTTGAGGTTCGGATACCAAACTCTCCCCTGGGCACAGGTTAACAGGTTGTGATTTCTGGGAAGACATAGGGGAGGGTGGACTGCTAAGGACATGAGGAGTGGGTACCAGGGCTGCCTGGCCCAATCTGGAGCAATCAGGATCATCTTGCAGGATTGAGATCTGATTCTGACTAGCACTTTGAAAAGAAGGGGAAGGGGGGAAAAGCATAGAGAAACTTCCCTTCCCAACTGAGAAGGAAGGCATCCAGAGGGACTGAGCCCAACACTGGGGGCCTGCAGCAAAAAAGGGGAAGTTGGTGATTGTCTGGGGCTGCAAAGAGATCTATTTGCGGAGTGCCCCGTCTGGCAAATATTACCTCCAGTACTAGGGGATCCAGTGTCCATTCGTGATGGCCCTGGGAAATCCTGCTGAGAGCATCCGCTAGGACATTGTCCTTGACTGGGAGGTGAACTGCCGTAAGGGAGGCGTTCAGAGAATAAGCCAGAGACCACAACTTCATCACTTCGGTGCACAAGGCCGTAGACCGAGTGCCCCCTTGCTTGTTGATGTACCACATTGTAGTGGTATTGTCTGTTCTGACCTGAACTACCTTGTTCTGGACAAATGTGGAAAAAACCTGGCGTGCTAGAAAAACTGCTCTGAGCTCAGGCAAATTGATGTGGAGCAGAAATTCCTGAGGGGACCACAGCCCTTGGGTGGAAAGGTCGCCCATGTGAGCTCCCCACCCCAAGAGGGATGCATCTGTAGTAAGGGTCAAGGAATGAGACTGGGGAGTGAAGGGAACCCCCTGTCTCAGATTGTTCTGATCCTGCCACCACTGAAGGGCCTGGATCAGGGTTCGAGTCACTGGAATCAATTTGGTTAAGGATCCGTCCTTTGAGACCAAAAGGCTCTCAAATGGAACTGAATGTCCCTCATTTGAAATCTCGCTCCCTGCACCACTGCTGTAGAAGCAGCCATGTGCCCCAGGAGCTGCAGAAAATGCCTTGCTGGTCGACAGACCTGTAGGGTGAAAGAGGAGGCCAGAGACACCAGGGTCCTTGCTCTTTCCAGAGGAAGGAAGGCTCTGGCTTCTTTTGTGTTCAGTTCTGTGCCTATAAAGTTGAGAAGCTGGACAGGCTCCAGAACTGACTTTGGAAGACTGAGAAGGAAACCTAGAGATGTAAGCAGCTGCTGGGTTACTTGTAAATGCAGTTTGACCTGTTCTGGAGACTGGCCTACAATGAGCCAGTCGTCCAGATAAGGAAAGATGGCAATCTTTTGCCTTCTTAAATGAGCAACTGCTACTGCCAGGCATTTTGTGAACACCCTTGGAGCCGAGGAGAGGCCGAAGGGCATTGCTCTGAACTGGTAATGGCCTGAAGGCAGTTCGAATCTGAGGTACTTCGATGGGAGCTTCTGATGAGAACATGGAAGTAGGCATCCTTGAGGTCCAGGGAGGCTAGCCAGTCCCCTGGCCTTAGAGAAGGTAAAATAATCCCCAGGGTCACCATTTTGAACTTTGGTTTTAAAAGGTGCTTGTTTAGATACCTGAGATCCAGAATGGGCCGCCATTCTCCTGTCTTTTTTGGGGTAAGGAAGTACCTGGAGTACAACCCTTTGCCCTGGTGTATGGGTAGAACCCTTTCCACGGCTCTGAGAGCCAGGAGGGAAGAAACTTCTGCTTCCAGGGCAAGTGCCTCTGATGGGTTTGCAGGTGGAAAAGACCTGGCTCTCATCTTTGGAAATTTTTTGAAGCTGAGAACCAGTCCCTGGCTTACTACTTCCAGGACCCACTTGTCTGATGTTAAAGCCTTCCAGTCCTGGACAAAGTAAGCCAGCCTGCCCCCTACCGGTAGTGGAGAATCGGCCCTGGCTACCCCATCAGGAGCCTGTTTTGCAGGGGCTTTGGGTTGAGGGGTAGAAGCAGGCTTACTAGAGCCCTTTCTGCCCCTCCTCTAAAGAACCCCCTCTGGGCATAAGCAGAAGAGGAGGCCTGGGCTTGGTAAAACGGCCTATGAAAAGGCCTGCCCCTGCCCCTGACATGCTGCCTTTGAGGAGTGACTTGCCTTTCTTTTGCCTGTGCACTCCTATAGGTGGTCCTATACTCATCCATTTTCTTCATATAATTCTCTGTCTGCTCCCCAAACAGAGAATTCCCCACAACAGGAAAATCCATAGCCTTAGACTGGGTATACTGTGACAGGGCAGTACATCTGAGCCAGGCCATTCTGTGAAGAGACACAGATGTAGCCATAACTCTAGATGAAACATCATTAGAGTCTCACAGCAGCATGAAATTGCACCTTGGATGCCTCAATACCATCCGCAGCCACCTGCTCAGCTCCCTGGCAAGCTGTTCAGAGGCCTGTTTGCTAGGGCCAGGACAGTATCCCACCTGGATTTCTGGTACCTAGCTGCGTAAGCCATATAATTTGCCTGTCTGAGTCCTAAAGATGCTGCCATGTACTGCTTTTTTGCCATGGCATCGATCCTCCTGGAATCCGTTTCAGGAGGGTGAGAGGTTAGAGGAATAATAGCCTTGTCACAGGCTGCAGCCTGCACTACCCCCACATGGCTGCACTGCTGGGATAGGAACTCCGTATCAGTCCTGAAAAAGCATACCTCTTGTCCATCCTTTTATCCACAGGGAGGATAGAATGAGGAGTTTTCAGAATTTTTACTGTCTGTTTCCTAAAAGATTTATGCAAGGGAATAGACAGTCTCCTAGACTCTGGAATATCCATCATTTCCACAAAATCAGGCTCTTCTTGATCATCAACAGCTTCCTCAACAGGGAGTTGCAGATTGTCAGCAACTTTCTTGTAAAACAAAAAATGAGAAGGGGATTCAGATAGCCTGGGAGGGGATACTCCTGAGGGTCTGTCTGGAGAGATGTCCGGTTCAATGGGCACATCCAGACTGTCAAAATCACACTCACTCTCCTTGTACCCCTCCTCCCCTTCCCCTGGTTCATAAAAATCTTCAAAATTATAATCTTGAACCGAGGGAACCGACCAAACCGGGCGCTTACTCAATGGTGCCGGTTCGGACGGAACTGGGGAAAGAGACTGGACAATTTGAATAGCTTTGGCTATTTCCTCAGCGGTTGGAGAAAGAACTTTTGGCCCCAAACTAGCTGACCTTCTAGCCCTTTTAGTTGGAACTGGCTCCTCAGAGCTGGCTCTTCGTTTGCCCGAGGAAGCATCGCCCTGGTCAGAGGGCACTCCCTCAGGTTCGGTTGGAACCGAACCGGCTGGCCATCCGGTCAGCAGACTTTTGGCCTCCCTTTCCTGAGCCTACCAACTCTTTTTCCACGGTGGCAGCAGGAAAATTCTTACAAATCTGGCAGTCTGCATTGAGGTGGTCAAACCCCAGACAATATACACAAATGGTGTGTGGGTCAGCCTTGGCAAAGCTTCCCCACAGAGCCCAGATGCTGAAACCCAGTAGTTCCGGTTTTTCTTTTGGGTTTCTCAGACATAGTGCCAGCCTAACCAAAACTTGCCCGTTAATGGCAATCCACCAAGCAAGACTCTTATCGGTTCCCAACCGTGTCACGGGTCGTGGAAAAAATTGTAATAAAATCCGTTTTTTAGAACCGATAAGAACCGGGAACCGCACTCTAAAGGGCTAGAAAGTAAATTTAAAATCCTCTGATCGGTTCAAACCGAACCGAAAAGACGCTTACAAGTTCCGCAAGAAGAAAATAATAAATAAGCCTATCTGTTACTTACAATACCACAGACAGAGCTTGAACCGACGATTATGTTAAATTTCGTAAAATAAACCGAGAATTACACTTTAAAACCGACAAACAAACCAAGCAGCAGGAGGAATCTCCGGAGCGACTGTTCAGTGAGGCGGAGTAAAGAATCTGACAGTTTAAGTTTGAGCTTCAACAGACAGAGTGTTCAACCGAGTCAACAAGATTCCATGCCCGCATGGAAGTTAACTCTCACCTCCGAGCAGTTCTAACCTGGGGTTATACTGCATATGTCATAATATAGCAAGACTTCATGTTGTTTGAAGGTGGTGGTGGTGGTGTCTGTTCTGACTTGAACCACCTTGTTCGGCACTGACTGAGAAAAGCTTGCAGGGCCAGAAAAACTGCCCGCATGCTCTAGGAGACTGATATGGAGAAGGGATTCCTGAGGGGACCACAGTCCCTGGGCAGTGAGGGTCCAGATGGGCTCCCTGCCCAGAAGATAAGCATCCGTGGTAAGGACCACTGAATGAGACTAAGTGGCAAATGGGACCCCTTGCCTTAAATTGTCCTGATCCTGCCACCACTGAAGGGCTTGGATCAGGTCCGAGTCACTGGAATCAGTTTGAAGGGAATCCTTCCTCTGGGACCAAAGGCCCTCAGATGGAACTGAATGTCCTCATCTGAATCTTGCCCCTGGACCACTGCTGTAGAAGCTGCCATCTGGCCCAAGAGCTGGAGGAAATGCCTTGCTGGTCGAGACACCTGAAGGCTGAAGGAAGAAGCCAGTTCTATAAGAACTCTTGCCCTTTCCAGGGGAAGAAAGGCTCTTGCTTTGACAGTATCCAGCTCTGCCCCTATAAAGGTAAGGAGCTGCACTGGCTCGAGAACTGACTTGGGAAGGTTGAGAAGAAATCCTAGAGAAGTAAGCACTTGCTGGGTCACTTGCAGGTCTGACTTGACTTGGTCTGGAGACTGGCCCACTATGAGCCAGTCGTCCAGATATGGAAAAATGGAAATCTTTTGCCTTCTTAGAAAGGCAACTACTACTGCCAGGCACTTTGTGAAAACCCTTGGGGCTGATGTTAGGCCAAAGGGCACTGCTTTGAACTGATAGTGGCCCGAGGGCAACTTGAACCTGAGGTACTTTCTGTGGGAGCACCTGATGAGAATGTGAAAATAGGCATCTTTGAGGTCCAGGGAGGCTAGCCTGTCCCCTGGCCTTAGAGAGGGAAGAATTATTCCCAGAGTTACCATCTTGAACTTTGGTTTTAAAAGATGTTTGTTCAGGTATCTTAGGTCTAGGATGGGTCACCACTCCCATGTCTTTTTCAGGGTAAGGAAGTACCTGGAGTACAGACCTTTGCCCCAGTGTAGGGTAGGAACTCTCTCTATGGCTCTTAAAGCTAGAAGAGATGAAACCTCTGCCTCTAAGGCAAGGATTTCTGAGAGACCTGCAGGTGGAAAAGATCTGGCTCTCATCTTCGGAAATTTTTTGAAGCTGAGAACCAGTCCCTGGCTTACTACTTCCGGGATCCACTTGTCTCAGGTTACAGACATCCAGTCCTGGACAAAGTAAGCCAGCCTGCCCCCTACTGGAATAGGAGAGTCGACCCGGGCAGGCCCATCAGGGTGTCTGCTTGGCAGGGGCCTTAGGCTGAGGAGTGGATGCAGCCCTGCTCATCCCCCTTCTGCCTCTCCCTCTGAAGAACCCCCTCTGTGAAAAGGGAGAACAGGCCTGTGGCTGGTAAAAAGGCCTATGAAAAGGCCTTCCCCTGCCCCTAGACTGCTGCCTTTGAGGAGTTGCCTGCCTCTCCTTGGCCTGAGCATTCCTATAAGTGGTCCTGTACTCATCCATTTTCTTCATGTAATTCTCTGTCTGCTCCCCAAACAGAGAATTACCCACTACAGGAAAATCCATGGCCTTAGCCTGGGTGTCCTGTGAGAGGCTAGTACATCTGAGCCAAGCCATTCTCCGAAGAGCCACAGATGTAGCCATGACTCTTGACACATCATTGGAGTCCACAGCAGCATGAAACTGTACTTTTGATGCTTCAATCCCATCTGCAGCCACCTCCTCCAGCTCCTTGGCTAGCTGGAGGAAGGCCTGTTTAGCCAGTGCCAGTACAGTGTCCCACCTGGACTTCTGGTACCTGGCTGTATAGGCCATATAATTTGCCTGCCTGAGTCCCAAGGAAGATGTCATGTACTGTTTTTTCGCCATGGCATCAATCTTACTGGAGTCTTTGTCTGGGGTGTGTGAAGCCAAGGGAATGTTTGCCTTGTCACAGCCAGCAGCCTGCACTACCACCAACATGGCTGCACTGCTGGTATAAAAACTCTGTATCTGAGCCTGATAGTGTGTACCTCTTGTCCATCCTTCTGTCAACAGGAGGTACAGAATTGGGAGACTTCATGATTTTGTGTCTGCTTTCCAAAGGATTTGTGAAGGGGAACAGACAGTCTCCTGGACTCTGGGATGTCCATCATTTCCACATAATCAGGCTCCTCGCGATCCTCCATTGCCTCCTCCATAGGAAGCTGGAGGGTTTCCGCCACTTTTCTGTAAAACAAAAAATGGGAAGGGGACTCAGAAAGCCTAGGAGGGAAAACACCAGAAGGTCTGTCTGGGGAGATGTCCGGTTCCACAGGCACATCCAGACTTTCACCATCACCACCATCATCTTCAAACTCCCCCTCCTCCTCAAACTCCGGTTCATAAAAATCTTCAGGGGTATAATCTTGAACCGTGGGAACCACCCGAACCGAACCCCTGCCAAGAGGTGCCGGATCGGTCGGAACCGGGCGAAGCGATTCCACAATCCGAATCACTCTGGCTATCTCCTCGGCAGTCGGAACATGAACCTCTGGATCTGAACCGGTCGATTTTTCTTTGCGTTTCCTTTTTGTAGGAACCGACCCCTCAGGATCAGCTCTCCTCTTGCCCCGAAGAAGTATCGCCCTGGTCAGAGGGCACCACTCCTGGTTTGGTCGAAACCGAACTGGGCTGGCCATCCGGGTCAGCGGACTTCTCGGCCTCCTTTTTCCTCAGTCTACCTAATCTCTTTTCAAGGGTAGATTTAGGAAAGTTTTTACAAATTTGTCAATTTGTATCGAGGTGTTCAAACCCCAGACAATAAACACAGGAGGTGTGGGGATCGGCCTTAGCAAAGACCTCCCCACACTCACTGGAGTGTTGAAACCCAGTGGACCCGGTTTTTTTCTTGGGTTTCTCAGACATGGCCAACCTAACCCAACTTACCCTTTTTATGGCAACCGCCAGGCAAGACTCCCTTATTGGTTCCTAACCGTGTCACGGGTATTGTAAAAAAAACGTTCAAAACACTTTTTTTTTTTTTTTTTAGAACTGATAAGGACTGGTAACCACACTCTAAAGTAAAACACAAAGATTCACTACAAGTGATCGGTTCAGCTGAACCGATCTAACACTTTATAATTTCCACACAGAAAAACAGAACAAAACCTATCTATTACTTACGGTACCACAGACAGAAACTGAACCGACTGTGCGGAAATAAATTTGGTTTAAAACCGACAATTTACCGAGACTTTAACGAACATTCGAACCGAGTTGAAGGAGAAATCTCCGGAGCGACTGTTCAGTGAGGCGGAGTAAAGAATCTGACGGCTGGATTTCAAAGGGCTCCAGACAGAGACCTCAACCGAGCTCGAGCTCAGCATTCTATGCTCTGCATAGAAAGTTAACCCTTTTTTCTCCAGGGCAGTTTAAAGGCTGGGGCTAACTGCAATAGTCAGACTACAGCAAGATTTCATGTTGTTTGAAGAGCACTGCACTTGTACTTCGCAACTTAAGTGTTCGCAAATCTGCAAGAGCTACAGGCGCAGCAGTCTAGTGTTTCTGCTGCTGCTGTACTAGTGTACTACTATGCTACTGCTGATGAGGCTCGTGCTTGGTGGTGCTCGCACAGCAGTGAAGCAATCGTTATAGTTACGAAAGTGCAACAACGCAATGCAAATATGGGGTGGGTCATTATGTCATTCATGGTCACAGACACCCCATTCCCAGTTCCTCCTACAGCTTGCTCCAACCAATTTGGCCAAAGTGCTGGCAGCCAGGCTATTCCATTCCAAAATTCCATGTGTGTCTCGCTGTCTGGCTCAGATGAGTCAAGACATGACGATGAATGATCATCATTATTTGCCTAACGTAGTTACTTGTTGCTGCTTGTTTTTGTCTTAACCATTTCTCGCTCATGCTCAGCTTAGTACAGCAGCAGCAGCCAGGGTTATGAGCAGCATGCAGGTGCCAGGCAGGCAAAGCTACTGCATCAGTGAGCTAAGCTGACGGCACAGGCAGTCTCCGTTGTTCGCTCAAGTTCTGTGGATATGTGACATCTTCTGCTCTCTGCTGCACTGCTATTCAGATTTTTATAGCAAGGTAACGTTTAGGTGTCACCTGTCAAATCCATGAGTGAACTGATGTCGGCTGAGAGATCTTGACTTCAACCAAACGTAAGTCAGTCTTTTGACTTCTTCCTTCCTTTTCTGAGTTTTCAATTTTCAGTTTCAGTAACAGGAGAAAGACAACTTTTTTTAGTCATCATGTAGTTTGTGCATGTCACACAAAGCACACAGAGGCCAAGGGAGTATTAAGCCACCAGTGACATTTAACTGCTTCCTTAATGGTAAATGGAGAGGACAGGCTGTGCACAACTGCGCACAAAACAGTCAGTGAGCTAGTGCAAGTGAGACTGCAACACACTCAATTCACAGTGAGTGCACAGTCACTGACCACGCTTGCCTTGCGCAGTGCACAACTGCGCAGTGAGTGCAGCACACTACTTGCACAAAAAAAACACACTTAAATGCACATCATTATTGTGCTCTCCTCTGTTCTTTTAGAACAGAAACAGAAAATGATGCAGTACTGGTTTCAGAGCGAGTGACATGACGACATCCCTATTCTCTCCAGAGAAGCTGAACAACAAAACACGTTTGTTGTCGATTGGGCTTGAGCAATGCGCATGGAATGGGGGAAGAGGGAGGGATCAGCAGCAGCAGCACCCAGACCCAGCATCAAAAATCTGTTACGTAATTATGTTAACACTAGTAACACTATGTAACACGATATGTCTGTCATGTAGCGATCATCATGTTATGTTTTCTTATCTTTATGGGTAACAAGCGTCTGTGGCTGGAGTTTGTCATCATGGACATGTGTGCAGACTCAGACTGCAGACTCGTTAGTCACCTCACCGGTGTGGTCAGTGAGTGACAGATGAGACCGCAGTGATCATTCATTTCTTTCACATTACTGTTACTTGTGCTGTTGGTGCTCTCTCTCTCAAGTTGTCACACGTGTTGATGTTCATTCAGAATCAGTGCAAGTCTGAACTGTAGAGAGCAGACAGTCCTGTCAGTCTGTCAGAGACACAAAACTGTATAGGTTAGACAGAGAATGAGATGCACACACCGAGAACTTTTTCAGGTAAAGTTTTTGTTTAATAATACCGCAAAAATTGCCATGATGCCAATGCCATTTGCATTTGCAAACTGCAATTTGCATTATACTGTCTTACACTCCGTGTTTTTCAGTTTCAGTGATTGATAAGAATTGGCAGGTACTAGTTTGTGTGTGCCTTCAATTTTCATTCCCAGTTGTTCCCTAATTCCCTTCCTCTATTCAATTCTACAACAAAGTTTTTTTGTTTTAAACTATTTTTTTATTTCAGCTTTTTTCATAAAATACCACAGAGCAGAATCACAGGAATATATCAGTGTAGACCATAGATTACATACTTCATATTATACAAGGATTACACAGGTATATTAAAAATGAATATTATACCTTATAATAGAGTATTTGGTTATTAATTGTTAATCAAGAAATGTGAGTCTATCTCAATATACTGTGAATAAGTCACTTGGTTTAAGTCTACAATTACCTCGTGGAGCTAAGGAAATCCATGGGGAACTCAGAAAATTATGTGTCTTGGTCACTATAGTCGCTGCAGAATATTGGGCCTCACACAGAATGAAGGCAACCCATAGGTAAGGAAGAGATATTTAGGTTGGCGGGCCACTGAGGACCAATGGAGGCAGTCATTCAAACAAGAGGCAGTCTTATGCTGGCTGATTTGGTCTAATTTGAGACACATAAAGAAACCAGATATGTCAGCGATTCTTTAATTCTGGGATTTTATTTTGTAATCTGGCTGTCATATGTTCTAGTTTATAGACATTATATACTGTGTCTTCCCAGGCTGTTACAGTAGGGGACTCAGGACGAAGCCATAATCATGTGATACATTTTTTGGCCGTACCCAGTAATATATTAAGTAGACAGATGTCATGTGGGTTCTTAAAGTGACTTGGGTAATGAAGAAGTATCCCAACAGCCGGGGTAAAATTACCCACAGATGGGGAAAAGGTCTAGTACCCTGTTCTTTATCAAGGACCAATAAGATGAAAGTACTGGGCAAAACTACAAAATATGTGCATGTGTGGCCACCTCGCAGCCGCAGCGTCTCCAGCAGGAGTCCCCTCTAATCGAGAATTTAGCAGATACTTGGGGAGTGCGGAAAAATCTGGATACTGTCTTCCAAAGAAATTCTTTCCATATATATGAGTTTGAGATTTTATGTTGTCTCCGCCAGATCCGGAGCCAGTCCTCCTGGGACACCACCTGAAACTCAGCTTCCCAGCGAAACTGTACCAGGTCCATGGCCAGAGAGTAGTCCAAAATACTCCTCAGACTTGTGCACAAGTAAACTCAGTAGAGTATAGTTAGTCACACTAACAACCAACAAAAATCCAAACGAACTCCACCTGCGGTACCAGTAACTTGCAAACAGACACCAACCTTCTTTCCTTTCCACAATACTGTGAACTTTTATTGTATGATGTCTGGATTCCTGAGGAAGACCACACATGTGGTCAGCGCTGGGATTTAGTGTTTGAGTTGGATGCACTTATATTGGCTGTAAACTGGAATTTATGGAGCAGAAAGTGTCATTTGTGAATCCAGACATCATACAATAAAAGTTCACAGTATTGTGGAAAGGAAAAGAAGGTTGGTGTCTGTTTGCACGTTTACTGGTACATGAGTGCAGAGTTCGTTTGGATTTTTGTTCATCCATGGCCAGAGAGTGGGCCCCCTGCAGGGCTTTATATATTCGGGAGACCAAATGAGTTTGGTCGCCACCCCTTGCAATCTGAGTTAACAGGTGCATATTGGGGGAGAGACAATCTGTGTAGTGACATCTAGGCCAATTTTAGTATCCAGAAAGTGACGGATCTGTAAGAATCTGAAGTCGCAGACTTATTCAGGTGAACTCCTGTTTAAAACTGATCAAAAGACTTAAAGATGTCATTGTCATAGACTTGATATGAATGTTTTAAACCTTGCACGTCCAGGCCTGAAAGGTGATATCTAATCATGCAGGGGTTCATGATGGATCTTCCAGAGGAATAACCAACCAAGTGGATAAAATGTGTTGGTTGGTCGAGAGGATCTTCATCCAGCTATGAAGTACAACACAGTTACTGCTGTGCAGTATACCTGTGTAGATTAGAATAAGTAATTTTATTTGATGCCCTCCAACACACCCATAACTGGACTGGAGTGCACTCTACACTCTGCTCAGTAATCCAAATTATCTCCGATTCAGACATCATCTGCTGCTGCTGCTTTCTGGATTCTGACTCAGGGTCTGGAGTCCTCTCCTCCAATGTTTTGTTTTTTCCTGTGATGTACTGTATTATACTAGCTTATTGAAACCTTTATAATTTGCTGACCATTCTATGTAACATGTCTAGTTTGTTTGTACATTGATGACGTGGAACCTTTGTAAAAGAGCCATTGGCTCAAAGGTAATAATTCTTAGAACAATAAACTAAACTAAACTCTCTGTCCTCCTGATGTGATTTGTGATGACTACTTCGTACTCTGCACTGGCAATTCTGCTAAGCTCGCACACTTAGTGAAGTTGCTGTCTCTTGTCTCATCTGTCTGCTTGATGCACCCCCCCAAAAGTCCAGTTCCACTGTGGACCACTTCCTGTGTGTGTGTCTCTCTGTCTGCTCACCTGATGCCTCCACTACAGTTGTCCCTGGGACAGAGTGAGTCTGACTCCTGATGAGTCCTCCTCTCTCTGACTCATGTTATCTGTCTCACAAACCTTTGTTGGCTGGCTCAGCTGAGCTCTTTGCCAACAGTGGCTGGGGCTACCTAAAACAAAACCAATCAGAGAAATTACTTTATTGTATTCATAATCAGCCTTATTGGCCTAGCTGCTAGTTTAACAACCAGTCACTTGACTCAGCAGTCCACAGCCACCAAACATGGCATTGAGGAACATAGGCTAATTCCTTCAATGCCACCCTGACCCAGGACTCGTGTCACGAGTCTTAATTTGACTCATGAGTCCCAAGTCTGAGGTAGGCAGCGACAAGACGCACTGTGGTCACTTGGGGGTGCCTACCTAAAACAAAACCCATGGGGAAAACTAATTTGAATTCATAAATTCCTTAACCTTAAATTACTTATAGCTAGTTCCCGTACTTTCAAAAGAAAAAAAAAAGAAAAAAAAACAGCCAATGAGTGCCTGCCACTGCCATGGCATTGAGGATCTATAAGCAGATTCCTTTAATGCCAGATTGGACTTGTCACATCACAGTCACACGACTCACCTAGAGTCACAGTATGGCATGGCTCACTCAATCCAAGCAAGTCAATCAAGCAACTTAACTCACATTGGCTCACTGCTTCAGCTGGAGGCTACTGTAGTTATTTAGCTAAATACCTATTACCTACCTTTAAAAAAAAAAAAAAAAAAGAAGAAAGAAAGAAAAAGGGCAGCCACTCCAGGAACCACCATGGCATTTGGGATATATAGGCTAATTTCTTTAAATGCCGCCACGGTACCATCTCTGACAGTTGGCTCAGCTGATTGGCTCTGGCTGTTGGCTTGGACTCAGAGCAGTGTCTCGGACACAGTGAGTGGCGCGTGCATTACAGGCAGGAGCTGTGTTATGGTTGTGGTGGTAGGGCACTTGGTACTACATTGAAAAAGTAAATATGAACACTAATCTCTATCCAAATTTATTTGCAATAGTACCACTTGCTATTACTTTTACTACTAGTCTACCAACTTCACTTAAGGGGACCAGGTCTGGGAGGGAGCCAGACTGTGAGGTGAGGATGAAGGGGAGAGAGACAGCCTAGCCACAGCCAGACAGTGAGCCTTGATTTTCTGACAGTGAGCCTTGATCTTCCAATCAGAACTGTTCCAATTCTATTAGTAGTGATGTTGCTGTGCCTGCTTCTAAGGCTAGTAGCAGTAGACACTACTTCAGTGAAGTGCAACTCTGTCTGCATCAGTGCATCTGCAACTCTAGTCTGCACCACAACCACCAGGAGTGGACGGAGTAAGTGGACAATCCATTCCTTTCATCATTGCTCATCTAGACTAAGTTATGACAATTTCACATTGCCTTAACAAAAAAGTAAATCAAACGACTGACTTACTACTCTTAGTGTGCTATTTTTGTATGGTATGGTTGGCAGGGTACTTTTGGTATTGGTACTAGTAGCATTTTGTGCTGTGAGCTAAGACAAGAGTACACTAAACACTTATAACGGTATGTCACTCACGTGTCAGACTACAATGAAATGGGAAAAATACTCTGTGCTCGAAGCTCCATGCTCATCAAGGTCAGGAGGAATCGGACTTCTAGTCAATAAAAATATATTTCTCTTGCACGTACTTGACTCATCTCTTTTCTCATTAAATTCATAATGTGTCATTTACTAGCATTTGAACTGCTTTTACATGTAAAATTTGGTTAAAATTGCATTTTTTTATTAATATTTTAGGTTTTCCCATTGGAATGCATTATACCACAGTATCACGATAACCGTGGTATCACACACCACGGTTATCATACCATCAAAATTTCATACCATGACAACCCTACTCTGAGCTACAACTAAGCAAGCCCTACCCTGTACCCTATACACTTTCTGTAGCATTCTCTTACTAAGGTAGAGAATCAGTTGCAGGGGTCATGAAGGGGCTCTACAGTCTGCAGCCACCTCTTCCCACCCAACGATCACCTCTTCGGACCTGGGACTAGCTCTGTTGGGAACCTTGCAAAACTGCTCCTCCTGCCACCTCTTCAGCCAATGGGTGGGTGGCTAAGGTGTTCTTCCAGGGCAATACAACAAAGAACTCACGTCACTGAGCCTTGTGGCAGACATTTGGGATCAGCTGCAGGTGTCGTGAGGGGGCTCTACAGTCTGTGGCCACCCCCTCTTCCCACTTATCGCCACTTTGGACTAGTGCCGCTGGGAGCCTTGCAAAGCTACCTCCTGCCCCTCTCGGACAATAGGAGTGCGGCTCTGAGTTTTTACTGGCTGGCACCCAAGTGGTCCTGGGAGTCAGCCGTGGAGGCTGCCAGGGGCCAGCCTTGCTGCTCTTCCTATGCCACCAATCCTGACTGTTATCTCACAAGCCTGTAAGTTGCCTCATACTTGCTGTGTTTATATATCACTCCTACCATTTAAGTTGTATAGTTAATCCACTTGGAAAAAATGCAGTAACTGCTTGGTTTTTGTGGCCTTCCTGGCCCTCTATTATACCTGTTCTTATATCTGATCCCCTCAGAACAGGATCTATTAACAGTTGCTCCTATTAATAGTTCCTTATAGTCTTCACTGCTTGCTGCTTCTAGACATCGATTGTTTTATCACGTTCCACATTCGTGACATTTGTCAATACTTTTAACAATCTGACCTGCGTGTTGGTGTTCTTGCTATGTGCATATAGCCTACTAATTAACAGTGTCTAGGTGCAGTAGAACATTAAGTACTTATTTGCCTCTCTGAATGCACTACATTAATCTAATTTCAACTGAATAATTGCACCCTGCCTCACTGTCATCTCTGATGGATAGTATAATCTGGTTTCCCCTTACTCCCATTCAAGTATGGCACTGTTGCTGTTGGTATTTTCCATAGGAAGCCTTACCAGTACTCTTCTCCTCACAGGCACATTACCAGTCTACAGTCATGAAACTAGTAAATCCCCTGGACACACTGGCCGTTATGTCTACTGCCTTACCTTGCTCATATAAGAAATGGGATAGCCTCTGCTTACTAGCCCCTGAAATCTTGTACATCATATGTCTTAGTACATTGATAAGTTTTGTTGGGACCTGCCTTATCTGATTTGCAATGGAGACCCTATGCCTTGGTCCTCTTGGCACCATCTCTCTTACTGGCAGACAGTGAAATAAAACTAAACCCTAGACAGGATGTGTCTCAATCTGTAGTGCCCCCTCTCCCCCCTTCCCCAAACATGGTGTAAAAGGCCTTAAAATCATTCGCTTAGATATCAGAAGCCTCCGCACCTTGATAAGCTCATAGCCTGGGTAAACCTTTACAAGCCTGATAACCTTGGCTTATCTGAAACATGGTTAAAGTCATCTACAACCAATAACCTCTCTGCATTGCCAATATGCAACTTAATTAGAAGTGACCTCTTCCGTGGGGGAGGCACAATGATTTACTATAAATCCCACCTTAATGTCTCTGCCCCTAGTTCCCCTTGTCCCATCTCTGACCCTCATTTTGAGTTATGCCACACCTCCCTAACCCTGGATAAAGTACAGTTACGTAAGAACTTACTGTAACAGTAGATCTTCGAGATAGGCTCTTGCAGTAGGTAATTACATATAGGACTGACGTCGGCAGGACCCCACGGAAAAATTTCTAGCTAGCAGTCCCTTGGCGGAGACCGCCTCACGTTAGGTGACTGCGCCAGACGACGCTGGTATAAAGGGGCGGTCCCGCTAAGCCCGCCTTCCAGTTCTTTTCCGCCACAGGCCCAGAAGGCCCGGACGAGAAGCAGATATTTCCTCAATGGAAAAGGAGCTGAAAAAGTCTAGGGGGATGGAGAGCGGGAAGGTATTACCTACTGCAAGAGCCTCTCTCGAAGATCTACTGTTACAGTAAGTTCTTATGTAACTGTACTATCTTACTTTGAGAGGGCTCTTGCAGTAGGTAATTACATATAGGACAGAATCCCAAGCAGTCTGGAACAAATGAAAGGCATCGGGAGGAGGAACTACTCCAAGAAGTAGCAAACAACCTTGCAAACCTCAAGATAGGAGGCCTTGCAAGACAGCTAACCCGAAGCCTGCTCTACGGTGAGAGGCAATATCCAAACTGTAATGTTTCGTAAAGGTATGGACGGAAGTCCAAGTGGCAGCACAGATGTCTGCGCAGAGACATTCTTGAAACAAGTCAGAGAGGCTGCTACTCCACGAAGTGGAGTGACTCTGACTGACCCGTAGGGTCTTGTTGTACTTGTCATAACAGAAAGTGATGCAATGAGCCAACCACTTTGATAGGCATTGCTTGGAGACAGCATTACCTTCCCTTTGTGAGCAAAAAGAGACGAACAACTGATGAGTCTTTCTGAGATCCTTCGCTCTATCGGGTGTAGTATCTCAGAATCCTGTGGACATCCATGGTATGGAGCAAGTATTCTCCTTGGTTGAGTACTCGCGTGAAAAGGCAGGTAACTCAATAGATTGATTTAAGGTAGACTCCGCTACCACTTTCGGGATAAACTTAGGATTCGATGCGAAGAGCTACTCTCTTTGTGAAAAATCAGATAAGGGATTTTCAGTAAGGGCCTGAGCTCGAAATTCTGCAAGCAGAAGTAATAGCCACCAAAAGAGCTGCCTTCCATGATAAGAACTTCAAGTTCATGGAAGCCGCAGGCTCAAAAGGAGGAAGGTAAGTTTCTCAAGGACAAAGTTCAAGTCCCAAGGGAGCGGAGTCCGAACAGGGGCCTGAGATGAAGGACCCTCTGAGAAAGGTCTTGGATACCTCCAATTGGACAAATGCTTCATCAGCTAAGGGAACATGGTAGGCTGAAATAGCAGCCATGTGAACCTTCAAAGAGGAGTGACTGAGACCCAGGCTCAAAAGATGACGCAAATAATCAAGCAGAACGGCGACAGGACAGGAGGCTCCATGTTCCTGGAGGCAGCCTAAATGGAGGGTTTTCTAGCCTCCACCAGAATCTCGGCCACCTTAGGAGAGACGCCAAAACGGGATTGGGCTAGGTCTGCAAGAGCCATGCATGAAGTTGGAGACTTGAGTCCCGGATGGACCAGGGTCCCCTGATCCAGGGTCAGCAATCCTCGAGATAAAGGAAGAGGAAGAGGAGGAACCTCTGAGTATTGTTGTAGAAGAGAACACCAGATTTGCCTGGACCAGAAAGGAGCGATCAGAACCATTCTCGCTCCTTCCAATGCAAGTTTCTGCAGCACACGAGGGACCAGAGGAATTGGGGGAAAAGCATAGACGAATCTGTCCTTCCAGCTTAGAGATAGAGCATCGCTCCAGAAAGCGCCTCGCTCTGGAGCGAGCGAGCAAAAGGTTGGAAGCTTTGCGTTTTGGGAGGAGGCGAACAGGTCTATCTGTGGAGTCCCCAAATCTAGAAGATGCTTTTTAGAACTTTTTGGTCCAGTTCCCACTCGTGTGGCAGAGCCGAACAACGACTTAGCTTGTCTACCAAGACATTGTCAACTCCCGGAACATGGATCGCCATGTGAGGTGAAGGTTGTGAAGCGTTGCCCACTCCCAAACCCTCATCGCTTCCCTGCACAGCGGGTAGGACAGAGTCCCTCCCTGCTTGTTGATGTACCACACCACGCACATGTCTGTTTGGACAGCTAGGTGACCGGGAAGGATGTATTGGTGAAGGGCCTGGAGAGCATACAGCACTGCTCGTAGCTAGAGCACATTGATGTGGAGAGCTAACTCCAATCTGGACCATAACCCCTGGGTTCGGTGAGGACCCAGATGGGCTCCCCAACCTTCGCCCGATGCGTCCGTGGTCAGAGTCTGGGCAGGGGAGGATGAAAGAAGGGGACCCCCCAGAACAGGTTCTCTTGAACCATCCACCATTGCAAGTCTCTTGTCATCGGCGAGGAGATCAGCACCAGATGATCTAGGTCGTCTACAAGTTGATCCCACTGAGAGCGGAGAGTCCACTGAGAGGTCCTCATGTGTAGGTGCGCATGTGGAACCGTCGGGATGGCACCCGCCATAAGCCCCAGAAGACGGAGCACCGACCTCGCCGGAACCTTCCTGCGTTCCGAAAAAAGGGAAATCTGGGACTGGAGGGAGGCCTCCCTGTCCGAAGGCAGGAAGGCCCTGCACACTGTCGTATCAAGGATTGCCCCGATGAACTGGAGTCTCTGGGAAGAGTCCAGATGAGACTTGGAATGGTTGATGGTGATACCCAGACCAGTGAAAACCAGCTGGGTGAGGGAGAGAAAATGCAGAAGTTCCTCCCTGGACGAGGCCGCCTGGAGCCAGTCGTCCAGGTAGGAAAACCTAACCCCAAAGCACGCAGGTGGGCCGCTACCACCTCAGGCATTTGGAAAAACTCGGGAGCGAGGAAAGACCAAAAGGGAGCACCCGGAATTGGTAATGGTCCCCCTGGAACGCAAACCTGAGAGGTACTTTTGGTACGAGGAACGAATGGGGATGTGCAGGTATGCATCCTGCATATCCAGTGCACAAAGCCATTGGCCCGGCCGGAGAAGGGCAAGAGGGTTTGAAGGGAGAGCATCCTGAACTTTCTGTATTTCACACAGAAGTTCAGGGAGCTGAGATCGAGAATAGGTCCGAGATTTCCCGTCTTCTTTGGTACAAGAAAAAAATGGGAATAGTAACCCGTCCCGTGAAGGTGAGGGGGGACGGGTTCTATGGCCTGCTTCGCGAGGAGAGCAGATATTTCTTCCCTGACCAAAGGAAGACGGTCCCTTGAGTAAGAGTAGTTCAGAGGGGTGATGGAGGTTTCTGCAGAAACTCTATAGAGTGCCCCTCTGCTATGATCTGAAGCACCCATGAATCTGATGTTATCCTCTCCCAACCCAGAAGGTGGAGGGAGAATCTCCCTCCTACCGGTTCCTCCGGGGAGTCCAGAGGCGGTGGGAGAGGGAAGGAGTCAGGGGTGTGAGGCAGCGCCGCAGCTGGGGCACCCGCTGCTTTTTGAGCGGCGGGGCCTGGCAGCTGTGGGGGCCCGACGCTTAGTGGCCCGCCTTCCTGGAGTTTCGCTGAGGCAGGCTGCGCTCTGAAAAAGGATGGCGCCATGGGATGGGGACGGTACATAGAATCCACAGATTTGAGGGCCGCCCTTCTCCTGCAAGTCGGTGATTATGTCCCTGACATCACCACTGAAAAGCACCGAACCTCTGAAAGGTGCTTTGAATTGCTGACTGCACCTCCGGACAAGACCTGACACACAGAGCTATGCGTACGCGAAGACTTACGGCGAACGCGGAGCTCTGTCCTGCGGTGTCCACTGCATCGTAGGTCGTCCTCAGAATGTGACGACTGGCCAAACGAGCAGAACAGACAAGGTCAGCTAACTCCTGCTTGATTTGGGAGTCAGGCAAGGAGTCAATCTTAGATTCTGCCTGGGTAAGGACAGCCTTCTGGTAATCCCCCATATGTGCAACATAATTTAGGGCCCTGATCCCCAGTGTGGAAGAAGCATAGATCTTCCTTCCATACTGATCCAGAAGGCGAGATTCCTTATCCGGGGGAGACGAGCTTAAATGTTTCGGGTGTGCTGACCGGCCGTGAGCGCTAATCACAACCGAGTCTGCACGGGGGTGTAAGTCTAGAAAGTCTACACCTCCGAGCCTGGTATAGCCTGTTGGACTCCGAGGAAGGGGCTCAAGTCACCATGTTTCCAAATGGTGGAATCAAGGTGGGCATGAGGCTCGATCCAGGGTGGCACTAGAGTAGGAGCAGTAAGGGGCAAGTCCAGATGTTCAAGTAGTTTAACCTGCTGAGGATCTGGCTCTAAGGAACGCCACTGATGGACTTCCTGGATCTTCCTGAGCAACTCCGCGGAAGGAAGGACCGAGGAGACTGAGGAGTCCCCGGCCAGGGCTTGGATGGAGAGCGAGGCTCATCGTCTTACTTGGAGCATCTGTCGGAGGAATCCGAGGAGTCCGAGAGAGAAGAAGAAGAAGAATTTGAAGCAGAGTAAGACTCCCTAGCTCATCTAGGGGGAGGAACGGGTTCCTTAGGGGGGATCCCTGGACGCATGTCCTGCCCCTCTCTGGATCCCGAGGGGAGAGCTCGGGAATCCGGAGGCGGAGAGGGAGTGTGCCGTCTGGGGGCGTACGGGAGCCAGAGGTGGCACCGTTGCCGTGAGGCGGCTCTCAACTTCCTTGGTGAGCTGAGCCTTGGCCTCAGCCCACCAGGAGGCCAGAGTCTCCTGAAGATCCACCAGCGGCCTGGGGGGCGTGGGAGGAGGAGGGGGATAGTTGCGGATTATATCCGTGAAGGTGAGTATCCGTAACCCGCTGTGGGAATACAGGAGCTGGGTATTGCGGCATCGGGTACTGCGGGGTCGGTGGAGACGCGCCAGGTACTGCGGCGCAGGATATTGTGGACTCGGTAAACCGCCGGATAAGACGGCGGATACCCAGGTGCCGGAGGAGCTGCCGAAGCAGACGGCCCAGTAGGGAACTCCACAGGCGGATCAACCGTGATAGGCCTGTGGAGTGGAGGGCCCGGTGGGAGAGGAATATCTCCTGCCGGCGTCGGGGGGGCCGGCGTCTGATCTGGTTCTGTAGGAGGAGGATCTGACAGCGGAAAAACATCCCGAGCATCGCCTGGGGACGGAGGAGAGAAGTCCACGGGGTCAGGCAGGGGGGACTCTGGCTCCCCGGACGGCAGCGAAGGCTGCGGGGAACCTGGAACGACAGACGATGGAGGGTCTGTCGTAGGCTCCGATGCCCGGCGACGCCGGAGGAGCCGACGGTGGCTTAGGGGCCAATCCGCGGACGCCAGAGAAGCCAGGCTCTGACTTAGGGGGTCCCCATCGGAGGCGGCCGAGGGTGGGAAGCGGCCCGGCCAGAGGGGACACTGCCGGCGCAGCCCCGGGAGGGTCGGACGCCTAGCTGCCTTCTCCCCGGGCGGACGCAGCCTATGTCCGCTTATGGAAAGCGCCGGAACCAGTAGGGCCGCGAAGCCCGCGGCAGTAGTGGGGGCAGAAGCCTCTTTGCCCTCGGCTGCACCCGGCAGGCTCCTAATGTGAACCCCGACGGGCGGGCCGATGCCTCCAAAGCCTTGAGGCTGCCGGCCGGGCGATCCCCTGAGGATCGTTATTTAGCCGCTGCTCCAGCCGAGTCGCGAAGAGGAGGCCTTCTCCCAGTGCCTTCTTTGTCCCGGCTTGTGTCCTTTGGGAAGTCGACTTGCCTAAGCTTCTTCAACTCCTTCTCCATTCATGGACATTTTTTAAGGAGATGGGCTTCCAAAGACTGCTGGCATCATCTGCAGGTGTCCGTGTGAAATGCAGGCACTGTGGGCACTTGTCGACATCGTGTGATCGGGGCCTAAACAAAAAAGGCAGAGGGAGTGACCGTCTTTGTGAGGCAATTGGGCACCGCACGAGTCGCACTTATTTTTTGAAGGGGACGACATAAACCAACGTTCACCTGACGAATAAAATGTAAAATACTGGTACTTTCAGTAAAACACCGACGAAGCAACAGGGCTGAGCATGAACTTCACCGCGAGGCGCTGCACGAGCTGACGGCGGGAAAGAACTGGAAGGCAGGCGTCCGGGACCGCCCCTTTATACCAAGGTCATCTGACGCCGGTCACCTGACGTGGGGGCGGTCCCCGCCAGGGACTGCTAGCAAGAAATTTTTCCGTGGGGTCCTGCCACCTGCCGACGTCAGTCCTATATGTAATTACCTACTGCAAGAGCCCTCTCGAAGTAAGATCTAAAATTCTCCATCTGTTCTGTATTTACATACCACCCTCTAGTCTCTATGCATTTCCATCCCTCAGCAGTACTATCGGTCTCCTTGCTCAAGGCAAATAACTTGTCCTATTTGGGGATTTCAATATTGACTGGTTAACATGTAATAAAAATTTGGTTGAGCATCTTTAAATTGCTGCACACTCAAATCATCACCAATCAAACCAGGATCTCCAACATCAGGTAAAGTGTCACCCTTCTTGTGTTCTCTCTCATCAAAGCTAAACAAGAATGGTCTGCTCAGGGTGCTTCCTCATACCAACAGTGATCACTCCTCAATGTACTACATATGACAAGCGAAACCTCCCAAAGTCCCCCATAGGCTGGTTCAGTTCCAGACTTACTGCACTTAAATCCCATCCAGTTCAAACACCTAAGTAGCCTTCCAAGACTTGGTCATAACTGTGGACCATTACTGATGTCAACCTGGCTGCTTCCCAGTTTGCACATTCTTCACCAGGCTACAGGATAAGCATGTTCCCCCTACCACCAGGAGGGTCCTTGGTCCCATCTACTAAATAGCTGGACCACCCTCTATTATCCCTCCTTAAACAGAGGGATAAATGTCGGGCTTCCTACAAAACTACCAGTTCAGCCTCCGATTGGGTAGGTTATAGAAAGTTCAGAAAGCAATGTAAACAGGCCATCCAATGGAACAAAAGTAGCTGCTGTAAAACCCAGTTTGAAACCGCTGTTGGCAACCCTTGACCTTTTGGGAACTGCATTAAGAAAACTCTGTTAGGATGGTACCCCCCCCCCCCATGACATCGAGATTGAGGAAGAAAACTGTAACAGACCCTCCACTATCTCAAATGCATTCAATAAATTTTTTACTGATCTCTCACCTTATACAGGAACTATTCCTGTCTCTGCGCCTAACTAGATATCTTCCCTTACTCCTGGACAATGTCCCCCCAATTATATTTAAAAGGAGTCAGAGTCTCTATGACATGTGTAATGTAAGCTCCCAAGGCAGATCCCAGACGTAAATCAGCTGGCTCCAATGGCACTGAGCCTTGCCTCCTCAAATCTGCTGCTTATGTATTGGTCTCCCTACTGCTAAAATCATAACCTTATCCTCTCTCTGGCATTGTCCACAACCTCTGGAAAATGTCCCATATAGTGTCTGTGTTCAAAAAGGTAATAAAAATGTCAGTGAATACAGAACTATTTGCCCTCCTAACAACTCTTAGCAAAGTCTTGGAAAAAAACTGTTGCCACCAAACTCTGAATAACTTTCCAACCATGTTCCCCTCTCCCCTGCTCAACATGGCTTCCGCTGGAATCATAGTACCACCTCGGCTCTGCTCACTCTTATAAACAGCACTTCTAATGCATTTGATAGGGGAGCTTACTGGCACCATTTTCATCTATCTCACCTTATTCTGTAATAAATTAACATATCTGGGAATATCTGACACTGCCCTGGTTCGAAAATTACTTGTCCGACAGGCTTCAACAAGTCAGGTTTGGTTTCTCCCTCTCTGATCCCACCCCCATCACAACTGGCATACCCCAAGGCTCTGTACTTGGACCCCTGCTTCACACTCTCCACAAATTCTGTTCACCACTCCATTTCAAATAGTATCTCTATTTTGTACACTGATGACCTGATGTTCTCCAAAAGTGCCCAGAACATGGATGTGATCAATAGCAAATTATCGTCTAAACTACAGTCTGTCCAACAATGGTTCAATGATAACAGGCTCATAATGAATGCTACCAAATCCCAGGCCATCTTATTTGGATCAGCCCTCCATATGAAGAGCACAATCTCCTCTCACGGTGGTCTGCAAAAATGGTATTCCCTCGGTCACTGTCCAGTCTTAACTACCTGGGTGTTACATCTGACCCCTCTCAACTTTTCACTCCACGTGACGTCAATCTGTAAGACTGTTAATGACAGACTTGAACTAGCCTGCAGAGCTAGCTGTAACCTCTCTCCCAGTGCCTGGATCACCACAACCCAGAATGTCCTGCTCCCTAAACTCTCCTATGGTTTACTGATCTTTTTTGAAGCATCGAGATCTGTGCTACATAAATGGGATGTGGCATATAACGTTGGTCACTTTGCCCTTGCTAGTAACAGACTTCACCATCATTGTACTCTGTACTCTAAATTGGTCAGACTCCCCTCAACCACCCAACCGTATCTCTCTGTGCTGGGTTAGCTCTGGCTTTTTATTTTTTTGCACCAATATGTTTCCCAAAATGTATATTTCTCTGCCACATGTAAATGGTAATTATTTCCAATGGCTTCAATAGTGCAAACAGTTTAAAAAAAAAAAATCACCATTTAAAAAAACATCTTTCTGGCTCCAATGGAGAGTAGCAGAACTAGTCCTGCCCTGGGTGGTATCATTCACAGTTTCTTTTATAATCAGATTCCTCCACTGCTTGCCACCCTCCTACTGCCCTACTCTAAAGCCTATCCACTTAGATCATCTGATCTGGACTCCCTAGTAATACCTAGGAACAAGACCAAATTAGGTGAGTTGGCTTTCTCAGTCTCAGCCCCAAACTATGAAACACCATACCTGCTAACTTCAGACTCTGTCCAGTTATCAGTACCTTCAGAACCCAGTACTGTTAATACCTTCAGCAGATGGCAGTTTACACCCACTTCAAGTCTTTCAACTATGTCTATTTTGCCTATTGTGAATTATACCCTTCCACTTCTCATACTGTTCATATGCTACTGCTGAATTTACACATGATTGCACTTTGTGCTTTACCTTGTTGTAGTACTTTATCCAAAGTGGTCATTGTCATACATTGTATTGGTTTTACTGGTTGTACTCTCCCAGGCAATGCATAAAAATAGGCAAATATTTGTCTAGTGCATCCTACCTGGTTAACAAAAACTAAATAAACTACGCATCCTTTTTTTTTTCACATAATCTTTTTACTGAAGTTTATAATAACAAGAAAGAAAATAACGATCCAGACATAAGACTACATCTCCACGTGAAACTGCATTAGTCACATTGAAAACAGTAATAAGTTTAACAGATTTATAAATTGGGTATAGTCTAGAGAGTTCTGGAACATTTAGCAATACCTGTAGAAGCATCGTAGTTAGTAAATAATGTGCTACTAGTAATAATTCAGTATATCATTATAATAGAGGAGAATGTAATAAGGTTGTGTTAAAAGGAAAGTAACAACATCAAGAATAAGTAGAAAGGTAATAGGAAAGGAAAGGAAAAAAGATAAAATAAGAGAAAAACGAGAGACATCAGAGAGGGTGAACAAATATAATTGATGTACTGTATATAAAGGATTAGTATAAATGTCCATATAGCATTTTATTGAGGTCTAAGAAGTACCATAAGTGTTGATAAATCTGTGATAATCCCTCCAACAACTATTATACATAAAAAGTAGGTCAGAAAACTACGCATCCTTGAAGTTCAATGACCCCAGACAACTTCCTTTCTATAGGGATGGAGTCACTATCTGCAATGTTACCATTCTGCACTTAAACATAGAAACAGACTTTTGACGGCAGATAAGGACCGCTGGCCTACCTAGTCTGCCCATTTCCACTACAGGATAGGCCGTAGATCCCAGTTAACCAACAGCCTATTTCTTCCTACCCCCACAAGAATTGCCTTATGTCTATCCCATGCATTCTTGAATTCTCCCACAGTTTTAGACCCCACAACCTCTTCAGGAAGGCTGTTCCATGCATCCACTACCTCTCTGTGAAAAATACTTCTCACATTGCCCCGAACAGCCCCTCGCCATCTTTAAATTGTGTCCCTTGTTCTGCAATGCCTTTTTCTGAAAGATGCTACCTCTTGGACTTTGTTGATTCCACTGAGGTACTTAAAAGTTTCTATCATGTCCCCTCTCCTTCTTTCCTCAACGGTATACATATTAAGCTCCTTTAGTCTCTCCTCATACGGCTTCTCTTGCAGACCCTGCACCATTTTAGTTGCCCTCATCTGACTGCCTCTATCCTATGTCCTTGCAGAGATAGGGTCTCCAGAACTGGACGCAGTACTCCAGATGGGGTCTCACCAACTGTCTGTACAGAGGGATAACAACTTCCTGCTTTCTGCTGGTGATGCCTCTCCCTATGCATCCCAGTATACCCCCAGCCCTCCCTACTGTCTTCTCACATTGCTTGCTAACCTTAAGGTCATCTGATATGATTACCCCCAGGTCCCTTTCCTTTTTTGTTGTTGTTACTACCCCCCATTGTGTAATCTTCCCCTGGGTTCTTATTTCCCAGGTGCATTATTTTGCACTTCTTTGCATTGAATCCTAGCTGCCATACTTCTGCCCATTCTCCAACCTTGCCAAGTCCTTCTCATCCTTTCCCACACCTCCCTGTGTATCAACACTGTTGCAGATCTTTTTGTCATCTGCAAAGAGGCATACTTTCCTTCCAGTCCCTCTGCAATGACACTTATAAAGACATTAAAAAGGACTGGACCCAGTACTGAACCTCCCCATGGGTACCCCACAAGTAACCCCTCTTCTCTCAGAGTGACTCCATTTACAATTACCTTTTGTGCCCTGTTGTCCAGCCAATGTTTTACCTAGGCTACCACCCTGGGACCCACTCCCAGGCTGGTTAATCTGACTATTAATCTTTTGTGTGGACTGTGTCAAATGCCTTGCTAAAGTCTAGGTAGGCATGTCCACAGACCCTCCCTGGTCTACTACTTTGGTCACCCAGTCAAAGAAATCAATTAGATTTGTCTGACATGACCTTCCCGCTCTGAACCCATGCTGCCTTGGGTCCTGTGCCCCACTGGCCTCAAGGTACTCAACAATTCTTTCCTTCAGAAGTGACTCCATCACTTTCCCTACCACAGAGGTCAAACTGACAGGTCTGTAGTTTCCTGCCTCTGTCTTGGTCCCACTTTTGTGAAGGGGACTCGCATCTGCCTTCCTCCAGTCCTCGGGTACCACACCATCCTCCCACAATTTATTTTTCATGTGCCTGTTCAGGAGCCTCAGGTCCACAATAGGCAGTCATTTCCCATTATCCCCCACTGCAAAACAGGACATTTTTCCATTGCATTCAGCTGAAGTAACTTTACTTCCAGCTCCAGTAGGATTTTGTGCTCTTAACACTGAGCTCAAAAGGCTTTGATTTTGCTTAACTTTGAAAATTTTATTAACTGGAAGGCTAAGCCCGGTCCTACCTCCAGGACCCATTTGGCTCTCGAGTAATAAGACAGATGGCCTCCTACTGGCAATGGATTTATTGTGATAATGGGCAAATAGTCATGTGCTCAGCTTTTCCTGTGCTGGAGGAGCTGAGGAAGATTTCTGTTTGCCCATGTCCCTCTGAAGAGGGTACTATAATGCACATAGGATCTGCTACAGAAAGCCCTTCCCATGCCTCCCATTCTATAGGACCATTCAGGGTTAATTTCTGGGTGGGGATTGGGACAATTGGCACAGTTTTTAAGTTTGCCTCATCTTTTCTTCTGCTTTGAGGACTACCTACTCACTGTTATATAGGTTTTAAACAGCTGTTTTATGAATCTGGGCTCGCCAAAAAATATAACCTTTTTTTCCTCCATGTGACCCTTACTTTTTATATCCAGTGGGTCTGTGTCCCATAAATATCTGAAATCAACCCTGCATTTGGTTACATTTTAAAAGTTTCTTTTTGTCCATCAACATTTTCATTTAGGCATCAGTTTTGGCACAAAATTTGGTTACTCATGTGTAACTGTGGTTTTAGGAGTGGTATATGGTTCGCGTCAACACACTGGCAGTTCCACTGGAAGTGCTAATTCATTGGGAACATCTTTAAACCAAGCTCCTCCCACCACCTAGGCAGTACATCCTCTAGCTCAGCCACACGCCAGATGCTACGCACACGAGAAGCAGGAGTCCAAGTGCCACTTGCCAGGAGAGGCCAGGTAGGTGGTGTGGATACGAACTGTATGAAAAAATTACTCACCTTAGTAATTGTTTCTTCTAGTGAGTCTTGCTGTATTCTGACAATTGCAGTTAGGTCCTGCCTTTCAACTGCCCTAGAGAATATAGGGTTTACTTTTCTATGCATGGCATAGAATGTTCATCTCGAGCTCGGATGAAGACTCTGCCTGTTATTCAACTGCAACCAACAGATCTTTACGAGCAAAAACTCACTAGGTGTTCTGTGTGGAAACTAAAATTTTTAACTAGTCAACTGGCTAAAATATATTGTTTTTGGTTCTCAAAGGAAGACTCAAGTCAGGAAACCCAAAAACAAAAACACATCAATAAAACAACATTCACCCAAAGGAAAAAGAGGGTGTAAAAGGGGCACCCCTAGGGTGCCAACACTGCTCCTGCCCACCCACATCCCAAAAACTAGGTTCTGAGAGGGGGGAGGTCAGAATACAGCAAGACTCCACTAGAAGAAACATAATTACTAAGGTGAGTAATTTTTTCTTCAAACAACATGAAGTCTTGCTGTATTCTGACAATGCAGACTACCAAGCAGTACCTCCATGGAGGAGGGACAGAACCTACTTTGGAAACAGGCTCTGAAGTACTGCTGTGCCAAACCGAACATCACTCCTAGCCTGGATATCCAGAGAGTAATGCTTGGTGAAAGTATGGACTGTTTTCCAAGTGGCTGCTTGACAAATTTCTAAGAGGAATATCCCTGGCAGCAGCTGTACCCCTTGTGGAATGAGCCCTCAGGCCTGAGGGTGGAGTTCTACCCAGTTTTTCATAGCAGAATTGTATACAAGAAACAATCCACCTGGCAACAGATCTCTTAATGGCAGGTTTGCCCTTACCAACTTCTCCATAAGTGAGGAACAACTGGAGGGATACAAACCTGTGACCCTTGGTACGCTCTATGTAATAGCTAAGGGCTCTTTTAACATCCAAACTGTGTAGCCTCCTCTCTCCCGAGGGAGAATGATCAGAGAAGAAAACAGGGAGAGATATAGACTGGTAGAGGTGGAAATCTGAAACCACTTTAGGCAAGAACTTTGTTAGTTCTAAGGACCACTTTATCTTTGTGAAAAGAGGTGAAATCAGATTCCACTGACAGGGCTTGCAATTCACTGATACGTCTGGCAGAAGTAATGGCTACCAAAAACACAGTTTTCCAAAGTCAAGTTCTTAAGCTCTGCTGAGGACAAAGGCTCAAAGGGAGGTTCCATAAGCTGAGCAATGCAAACATTAAGGTCCCAAGATCCCTAAAAGGGGGTGGTGTGAAGCAATCCTTGAAAAACTTACAGGATGGGATGACAGAGAGAAGACTTGCCTACAGACAGGAAAGCAGAAACAGCTGCCAAATGTACCTTAAGGGTAGCTGGTCTGAGACCTAGCCATTAAGATGGACCATATAATCCAGAACTGTATGCAATTCAGCAGAGTCTGGAGAAATATTCTTCTTAGAACACCAAATGATGAATCTTTTCCATTTGGAGTTGTAAGTCTTTCTGGTGGAAGGCTTTCGAGAAGCCTTAAGGATATCCAGAACCCCTTGGGAAAGATGCAGATCTGCAAACTAATTCTTCAAGAGCCAAGCCTTGAGATTGAGAGACTGAAGATTCGGGTACCAAATCCTCCCCTGAGAGGATGCTAACAGATTGTAATTCCTGGGAAGAGACAGGGTAAGATGGACTGCAAGGGACAGCAACAAGGGATACCATGGCTGCCTGGCCCAGTCTGGAGCAATCAGAATCACTTGGTTGTGACCTTATCTTGACTAACACTCTGAACAGGAGAGGTAAGTGGGGAAAAGCATACAGAAATTTCCCTCCCCAGTTCAGAATCAGAGCATCCAGGGGGACTGAGCCCAAGACTGGGGGTCTGCAACAAAAGAGAGGAAGTTGGTGATTGTCTGAGGCTGCAAAAAGATCCATCTCTGGAGTGCCCCACCTCGAGAAAATCACTTCCAACACCAGGGGATATAGGGCCTATTCGTGATGGCCCTGGGATATTCTGCTCAGTGCATCTGCTAGGACATTGTCCTTCCCTGTGAAGTGAACTGCTATCAGAGAGGTTTGCAGGGAATAGGCCAGGGACCACAACTTCATTGCTTCAGTGCACAACGCCATAGACCGAAGTGCCTCTTGCTTGTTGATGTACCACATGGTGGTGGATCTTGTCTGTTCTGACCTGAACCACCTTGTTCTGTACAGATTTGGAAAAGCTTGTAGTGCCAGAAACACTGCTCTGAGTTCCAAGAGACTGATGTGAAGCAGAGATTCCTGAGGCGACCACAGTCCCTGGGTGGTAAGTTCCCCAAATGGGCTCCCCAGCCCAGCAGGGAAGCATCTGTGGTGAGGACCACTGAATGAGAGTG
Source organism: Neoceratodus forsteri (assembly GCA_016271365.2). Taxonomy (NCBI): domain Eukaryota; kingdom Metazoa; phylum Chordata; order Ceratodontiformes; family Ceratodontidae; genus Neoceratodus; species Neoceratodus forsteri. The sequence continues at coordinate 1,007,629,011 of CM028129.1, read as the reverse complement.
AGCTACAATGGAACCCCTTGCTCAAATTGTCCTGATCCTGCCACCACTACAAGGCTTGGATCAGGGTTCGAGTCACTGGAATTAGTTTGGTAAGGGAATCCTTTCTTTGGGACAAAGCTCTTAAGTGGAACTGTATGTCCTTCATTCGAATCTTGCACCCTGACCACTGCTGTGGAAGCTACCATGTGGCCCAGTAGCTGAAGGAAATGCCTTGCTGGTCGAGACACCTGAAGGCTGAATGAAGAGGCCAGTTCCATGAGGGTCCTTGCCATTTCCAGGGAAGGAAGGTCTTGCCTTTATCGATCCAGTTCTGCACCTATGAAGGTGAGGAGCTGCACTGGTCTGAGAACTGACTTTGGTAGGTTGAGAAGAAATCCAAAGAAGTGAGCACTTGCTGGGTCACTTGCAGGTCTGACTTGATTTGGTCTGGAGACTGACCTACTATGAGCCAGTCGTCAAGTATGGGAAAATGGAAATCTTTTGTTTTCTTATGAAGGCAACAACTACTGCCAGGCACTTTGTGAAGACCCTTGGGGCCGACGTTAGATCAAAGGGCATTGCTCTGAACTGATAGTGGCCTGACGGCAACTTGAACCTGAGGTACTTTCTGTGGGAGCACCTGATGGGAATGTGAAAGTAGGCATCTTTGAGGTCCAGGGAGGCTAGCCAGTCCCCTGGCCTTAGAGAGGGAAGGATAATTCCCAGAGTTACCATTTTGAACTTTGGCTTTAGAAGATGTTTGTTCAGATATCTTAGGTCCAGGATGGGTCGCCACTCTCCTGTCTTTTTGGGGGTTAGGAAGTACCTGGAGTACAATACTTTGCCCCAGTGTAGGGTTGGAACTCTCTCTATAGCTCTGAGAGCTAGAAAAGAAGAAACCTCTGCCTCTAGGGCAAGGGTCTCAGAGATTTGCAGGTGGAAAAGATCTGGCTCTCATCTTGGGAAATTTTTTGAAGCTGAGAACCAGTCCCTGGCATACTACTTCCAGGACCCACTTGTCTGATGTAAGAGACATCCAGTCCTGGACAAAGTAAGCCAGCCTGCCCCCTACTGGTATAGGAGAATCGACCCGGGCAGACCCATCACGGTGTCTGCTTGGTAGGGGCTTTAGGCTGAGGGGTGGATGCAGGCCTGCTCATCCCCCTTCTGCCTCTCCCTCTAAAGAACCCCCTCTGCTAAAAAGAAGAAGAGGCCTGTGCTTGGTAAAAAGGCCTTTGGAAAGGCCTGCCCCCGCCCCTGGACTGCTGCCTTTGAGGAGTTGCTTGCCCTTCTTTGGCCTGAGCACTCCTGTAAGTGGTCCTGTATTCACCCATTTTCTTCATGTAATTCTCTGTCTGCTCCCCAAACAGAGAATTACCCACTACAGGAAAATCCATGGCCTTCGCCTGGGTATCCTGTGAGAGGCTAGTACATCTGAGCCAAGTCATTCTCCGAAGAGCTACAGATGTAGCCATGACTCTTGATGATACATCATTGGAGTCTACAGCAGCATGAAACTGAACTTTCGATGCCTCAATCCCATCTGCAGCTACCTGCTCCAGCTCCTTGGCAAGCTGGGTAGGAGCCTGTTTAGCCAGTGCCAGTACAGTGTCCCACCTGGACTTCTGGTACATGGCTGCACAGGCCATATAATTAGCCTGCCTGAGTCCCAAAGATGCTGCCATGTACTGCTTCTTTGCCATGGCATCAATCTCCTGGAGTCCTTGTCTGTGGTGTGATGCCAAGGGAATGTTTGCCTTTATCACAGGCAGCAGCCTGTACAACCCCAACATGGCTGCATTGCTGAAAAGGAACTCGTGATTCGAGCCTGAAAGAGTAAACCTCTTGTCCATTATTCTGTCCACAGGAGGTATAGAATTGGGAAACTTAAGAATCTTTTGTCTCCGTTTCCCAAAAGATTTGTGGAGGGGAATAGACAGTCTCCTGGACTCTGGGATGTCCATCATCTCAACATAATCAGGCTCTTCCTGATCCTCTACTGCTTCCTCCACAGGAAGCTGGAGGGTATCAGCCACCTTTCTGTTGAACATGTAGTGTGAAGGGGACTCAGAAAGCCTAGAGGAGAAACACCTGAAGGTCTGTTTGGGGAGATGTCCAGGTCAATAGGCACATCCAGACTTTCACCATCACCATAATCATCCTCATACCCTCCCTCCTCCTCAAACTCCGGTTCATAAAATTCTTCCAAGGTATAATCCGGAACTGGGGAACGATCAACCGAGCCCCCGCCAGATGGTGCCAGCTCAGTTGGAACCAATCGAAGCGATTCCATAATCCTAAATCGCTTTGGCTATTTCATCGGCGGTCGGAGTATGAGATTCTGGATCAGAACCGGTCGACTTGTCATTTTTTTCTTTTTGTCGGAACTGATTCCTCAGAATCGGCTCTCCTTTTGCCCGAAGAAGTATCGCCCTGGTCAGAGGGCACTCCTTCTGGTTCGGTCGGAACCGAACCAGGCTGGCCATCTGGGTCAGCGGACTTATCGGCCTCCCTTTCCCTCAGTCTACCTAATCTCTTTTCCAGGGTAGATTTGGGAAAATTTTTGCAAATTTGGCAGTCTGAATCGAGGTGGTCAAACCCAGACATAAACAAAGGTGGTGTGGGATCAGCCTTAGCAAAGACCTCCCACACACACTGCAGTGTTGAAACCCATGGCCCGGTTTTTTCTTGGGTTTCTCAGACATGGCCAACCTAACCAAACTTACCCTTTTTCGATAATCCGACAGGCAAGACTCCCCATCGGTTCCTGACCGTGTCATGGGTCTTGGAAAAGCCGTATTAAACCCTTTTCTTTTTTTGAACCGATATGGACCGTAACCACACACTAAAGTAAAGTACAAATTTATTTCAAAATGATCGGTTCAGCGAACCGATCCAGAGTTTACAAGTTCCACACAGAAAACAGAACAAAAACCTATCTAGTACTCATGGTACCACAGACAGAGACTTGAACAGACTATGCGGTAACAACAATTCGAAAGAAAACCGACCAAAAACCGATACTTCAACCGACTTTGAACCAAGCAGCAGGAGAAATCTCCGGAGCGACTGTTCAGCGAGGCGGAGTAAAGAATGACGGTTGCAGTTTGAATAATAACAGGCAGAGGCTTCAATCGAGCTCGAGATGAACATTCTATGCCATGCATAGAAAAGTTAACCCTATGTTCTCCAGGGCAGTTGAAAGGCAGGACCTAACTGCAATTGTCAGAATACAGCAAGACTTCATGTTGTTTGAAACCACTCTTAGAAGAACAGCTTACTCACCTGTAACAGTAGTTCTAGGTGTGGTATATGATGTTCATCCACATTCTGGCACTTGTCTTTCCCTTTAAGACTTGCCAGTAACGTCTTCAAGCTGGCTCCTCCCACCCACCCACGCCCCTCGGCTCTCCACAATGCCAGATCTTTACACTGGAAGCAGTGTTGTGCACCACAGCCTGGGAGGTCAGGCGGGTCCGTGTTGATCAACACGGGTACCACTTCAAGAAAGAACAGTTACGTAAAACATACCATAAAGTAGATCCTTGAGGAGTGCCCTTGCAGTAGGTAATACTTTTGGGTATCCAGCAGAGGTCACTGTGGTGCACAGCAGCTCTTCTAAGCGGTTTTCAGCAGGGACCCACACACATCACATCAGCTTCCTGTTTCTATATAAGTGTGGGCGGTCCCTGGTATCCTCAGTTCCCCGCCAGATTCAGCTCTGCAAAACAAGGACCGAGGGGAGCCAAGGTACTAAAAGAGTCCCAACCCCAGTCACTGGACCAGAACTTGCTCTCTTAGAGAAGGAGGGGATGCGGGTGGGAACAAACTACTGCAAGAGACACCTCAAAGATCAACTGTTATGGTAAGTTTTTATGTAACTGTACTATCTTCCACAGAGTGGTCTCTTGCAGTAGGTGATACTTTGGGATGACTCCAAGCAGTAATGTCCAGATAGGAGGAGAGTTATAGAGATCTTGTAGGGACTGCACAGCCAAAGGTACGCCCACGCCATGGAGGCAATATCCAGATTGCAGTGCCTTGTGAATGTATGGATCATGAACCAGGTAGCTGCATTGCAGATATCTGAAATGGAGGTCTTTTAAAAGCAAGCAGTGGTGTCCATAGCTTTAGTGGAGTGGGTTTGGACAGGGCCAGTTAAAGGCTTGTTGTATTTTGTAACAAAATGAAATACAATGCGCCAACCAGGATGAAAGAGTACGTGTCACAACCAGGAGGCCCCTCACGACTTGGGGCAAAAGAGACAAACAGTTGAGACGTCTTTCTAATCGACTGTGTCCGATTAGTATATGCATAGTATACGGTGGACATCTAAAGTATGTAGGAGATGTTCACCCTGATTGGAGTAGTCTGGATAGTAGACCAGAAGCTCCAAGGACTGATTTAAAGTATGTTCGGAAACTACTTTAGGAAGGAAGGGTTAGTACGAAGGACCACCCTGTTTTTGTGGAAAATCAAGTAAGGTTCCCTACACGAGGGCGTGGAGCTCGGAAATCCGGCGAGCGGAAGTGATAGCCACCAGAAATAGGGTTTTCCATGAAAGAAAACAGAGTTCACAAGTGGCTGCTGGCTCAAAAGGCTCAAGGGTCAATTTTTCTCTCAAAATTGAGATCCCATGGAGGAGTGGGTCTTCTAATAGGAAGTTTAATATGTAACAATCCTTCCAAAAACATCTTAGCTAGATGATGTTGGTACAGTAACCTACCATCCAGAGGCTCATGGAAAGCCAAGATGGTGGCCAAGTGGACTTTGATGGAAGAATAACAAACCGGGCTCAGAATGAGGCCAGGTAGTCCAGAACCTTCATCAATGGACAAGAGTAAGTGTCCAAAGATCGAGAGGCTGACCATATGGAAGAGTGTTTCCATTTGGAATTGTATGTTGCTCTTGTTGCTGGCTTATGGGAGGCCAAGAGAATACTGGCAACAGGAGAGGATATTTGTAATCGAGTTAAGAAAGCATCCTCAGGAGCCAAGCATGAAGGTGTAGAGCCTTCAGGTTGGGGTGTAGGAGAGACCCGTGACACTGAGTCATGAGGTCTGGTCTGACTGGCAACGGGACGGGGTCCTGTACTGACAGTTATAGGGGAAATCACGTCTGGCGAGGCCACAGTGGGGCTATAAAAATCATTGTGGCCGGCTCCAACTGTAGTTTCAGTAGAGTCCATTGCAGGAGAGGGACAGGGGGAAGCATATAAGAGAGACCTGTCCAGGGTTGGGACAGGGCATCTACAGAGTGTCTCTTTCTGTTCAGGATAATGGAAAGATACCTGGGAAGATGGTAATTCTCTGGGGAGGCAAACAGATCCATCTGTGGAGTGCCCCATAAGTTGAAGATTTCTTGGAGCACTTGCTCGTCAAGTGTCCATTCATGAGTTGTGGACTGGCGAATTTGCCGGTTGGCTAACTGGTTGCAATGCCCCAGTAGGTGGACAGCTGTTAGCGTCAACTGTTGCCACATGGCTTCTTGCCAAACTGCAAAGGTCTCTCTGCACAGGATACGAGACTTCTTGCCCCCTTGCTTGTTGAGGGAAAACACTACTGCAGTGTGGTCTGACTGGATCAGTAACGATCCTGGCTCGAGGTAGGGCCAGATAGCCTGGAGGGCTAGACGGACCACACTCATCTCTAAGAGACACATGGGGAGAAGCGGGCCATTGGCCTTGGGTCTGATAAGGACCAAAGTGCGCTCCCCAACCCTGCAGGGAAGCATCCATGGTCAACGTTTGCATGGGAGGTGGGGACTGGAAAGGCATTCTTTGATTCAGATTGATTCTGATTGTCCACGATTTCAGGGTAGACTTTAAAAAGAGTGACCCCGATTTTGTCTTTGAACTGTCCTTAGTTTTTGGGACCATTAGTTCTGGAGGGTCCACTGGACAGGTCTCATGGAGACAGGTGAATGCTCCCACAGGGATGGCAGTGGACATGTGACCCAGAAGGCACAGCATCTGTCTGGCTGTGACTATTTTCTGAGTCTGTATATGTAATGCCAGAGCTATAAGCGTGTCCTGCCGGGCAGGCAGGGAGGTAAGCCCTGGCAGTAACTTTATCTAGAACAGCTCCAATGTATTGGAGTGACTGTCTGATTTGGACTGGACTTTGGCCAATTGACAGTGAGTCCCAGAACTGCAAACAGTTTCAAGGTAGCATCTAGAGAGGCAAGCACAGCTACTTTGGAGTCTGCTTTTATTAGTCATTCATCTAGATATGAAAAGATGAAGTGCCCTTCTCTTCGTGAGGCTGCTGCTACCACCACTAAGCACTTGGTGAACATTCTGGGGGCTGATGAGAGGCCGAAAGAATGTGCTGGAAACTGGTCATTTTGATCCAGTAGGTGGAAGTGTGAAAATCTGTGGTGGGCAGAGTGGATGGGAATATGAAGGTAGGCATCCTTCATGTCTACAGCGAAAAGCCAATCGCCCTGTTTCAGGATCAGCATGATGGCAGGTAGGGTGATCATGTGGAAACATTTGTACTGAATGTAAAGATTCAGGTGTCTGAGATCCAGTATTGATCTGATGTCTCCTGTTCGTTTGGGCACCAGAAGGAAGTGGGAGTAAAATCCCGTTTGATGTTCCAGAAGGGGCACCGGTACAATGGCCTGTTTGGTCAAAAGGGTCGTCAATTCCTCCTGTAAGATGGGTATATGATCTGGAGGACAATGAATCTGCTGTGGAGGGCAAGGGCGTGGAGTGGAGAGAAACTCCAAAGTATGACCCTTCTGTATAATCTGAAGTACCCAATTGTCAGAAGTGATTATCTGCCAGGCCTCCAGATGAAGGGCAAAATTACCTCCCACAGCCTTAGAGGCCTGGTCGAGGAGGCGGGGGGAAAGCCCTTGTGGGTCACTGGGAAGCAGGCTGCGCAGCTCCACCTGAAGGGCAGGAGAAGGCAGCAGAGGCATTGCCTCTGGTGGATTGAGCACGACCTCTGAAGCCACCTTTATTATTACCTCTGTATCTTCCACCTCTTTTGGAATAAAAGGAGTGTTGAGTACGGTAGGTTGTAGCTGGAGTATGATACATGCCATGGACCGTATGGAGGGTTCTGCTTGATGCCTGCAAGTCATCCAGTAAAGTTTGAGTACCTGGTCAAAACAGCTCAGAACTGTTAAAGGGGGCATATTAGCTACTTTATGTTGTATATCAGGTGCAAAGCCTGAAACGCGAAGCCAGGCATGGCGACACAGAGTGATACCAATGGCTGACAGTCGGGCTGAGGTATCTACGGTATCATATCCCAACCTGAGAAGGTGACGGAGATAGAATTATGAGTTGTCACTGTAGCCAATAATTTATCCCTGTCTTGTGAGGGAGTTTATTGATAAGCTCAATGGCAGAGGAGCCAGGGTACACTGATATTTAATCATATGACCCATATAATTCAGGATTCTGATATTCATAGCACCCGGGAAAATACCTTTTTTCCCAGATAGTCAATTCTTCGGACTCCTTATCGGGTGTAAGGAGCTCATGTGCTTAGGTTTTTGGTACAGTCATGAGCGGCAGTAATGACCACAGACTCTATCTCCAGAATACTAGACAGAAAGGGGTAGTCCAGAGGAGTCTGATAGACGATCTGCTTTGTGGGGAACAGCTGTAATAGCTGAAGGCTGATGCCAAGCAGCCAGCATGGCATTCTGGTAAATTGGTATGGGGGACCACTAAGGCTCCTCAGGTAATTCAAGATATTCTGCCATATCCTTACATTGTTTGTCATGTTCAGTAGTAGATAATCCCATGACCTTCTGGATTTGAGCCATCCTCTCACTAAAGATCGGGTCGTCTGGGGGTGAGGCAGCTGAAGGGAGAGGCAGATTCTCCATCCAGGGAAGAGATTTCAAAATAGGGGGGATTCAGGATTAGGAAGATCCTAATCTTGAAACTCTTCATCCTCAAGATCACTGTCGAAATCAGACGGCAAATCTTGGTCATCTGACAAACAGTCCTCTACGAATAGAGGAGATGACCAGGGTGGCATGGTATCCCTGTCACTATGAAATCTTTTAGGCGGAAGAGGGAAAGGAGATCGGGTAGCATCATCCAGCTCTTCAGGGGGCTGAGAATGCCGCATGGCATTCAAGAACTGTCAGACTTCACTGGTGAGGTCCCTTTCCTGGGAAGAAGGGGGGGCGAGAAGTGGGGCATGTTGGGAAACAAGGGAGGTGAGAGTGAATGGGACACGTAGTATGAGCAGGTCTTGCCCCTGGGTGGTAAAGACCAGGGCCCCGATCTCTGTCCACCTGACACCTATAAGAAGCCACCTGTGTAGGCAGAGGGCAGTCAATAAGGCATAAACCATAGGGCTCCCCTGAGGAATGCGTGGTGTCGCTGATAGGTCCTCAGGGGAAAAATGAGTTATTTTCACTTAAATTGTCAGATGCCATTGACAGGAGAGGAGCCCATCGACTCAGCAGCAGTATATTTAGCTGCATGTAAAATGCTGGAAAGTGCTGTCGACGAGAGGGTATGAGCCTCCATCAATGAAGATATGTTTAAAGATGCCCAGTCGACAGAGACACCAGAAATGGAGGCAGTCGATGGGCGACTTAGAGCAGAGAGTGTGAGAAGGGTTTCTCCTCTTCTGCCTGGAATGCCCCCTCCCTCCCTGTGTGTTAATTTATAGGCATCTTCCCTACAAATCTCTTCCCGCCTCAGCATTTTTTCTAAACCAACAGAGAGTCACACCAGCTTGCTGATCCAACCAATCAGAAACTTCACTACTCCCCCACAGCCAACTACCAGTATCTCTTTCAGAATGGGGAGCTTACTTCTGATACTCCTTTCACTATCAGCCATAGGGTTCCACAAAGAAGATGTCCCTGTCGTATAATTTAGAGTGGTCCATCCGCCCAGTCTCTGAACCATCCCTTTGGCTGACACTCAAACCCTCATATATGCTCTACCATTGCTGCATCGACTACAGTGGTGTAATCACCATAAAGAGACACATACCACCACACATGTATTTCAGCCAAGGCTCCACTGCTGGATATATAGATCCCCCCTAAGCCTAGTCGTCAAACTGCTACTTGGTATCCCGACACTTCCTTAAAACCACAGGGAGCACCCCAAAAAGAGAGTGGCAACAGAATAAAATAAGGACCACCAAAGACAGCCCCCTCTCCCCATCACTGGCAGCCCTCATGAAACTACTGCTCTTTCTATTGCTCTGTATTGGTAATGTGAAATCAACCCTGGACCTCTTGAAAGTATCACCTCTCCATCAGACCTAACCTCAATTAAAGGCCTCAGTTTCCTGTATATTAATGTATGCAGTCTGTTGAAAAATTTACGTTGATACAAGCCTGGGTTGCCCATACCTTGCCAGACTTTCTCGTGGTAACTGAGACATGGCTCAAACCCACCACAGCGGACAGGGATGTTAACCTACCTATCAGCTATTCAGAGCTGATCGCCAAACAAGGGAGGTGGAGTAGCATATATGCAAAAGCTGGTATAGCTGTATTCTGTACTGCTGCAACATCTATGCCCAAGGAGTTTGAATGCCTATCTCTAAAAGTCTCTCTCCCCAATACAGCAGCTTTTCAACTAATTGGATGCTACAGACCCCCCTCTGCTGAACACAAGCTCTTATCCCACCTGGGGAACCTAGTCAAGCCCAGCACTGAAGAAGTCACTATTCTAGGTGACCTGAATTTCAACTGGCTCACCCAGGTAGCTACACCTCTGGTATCATTCTGTGACACCTATGGGCTCACACAGTTAATTAATGAACCAACAAGAATAAATGCAAGGAATAGTAGTAACAGCACACTACTTGATATCATGCTAGTGAGTAAACCACATCTATTCACACACGCTGGAGTGCTCCTATGTATATAAGTGATCACTGCCCCATCGCAGGGTAAGATCCACCAGCATAACAACAAATCCTGCAAAATTCCTCATGAGGAGATCCAAGAAAAACATCAATATTGAAGGATATCTGCATGATCTAGCTACTCTCCACACTGGCAAAAGTTTTATCTTGCAAATTCTGTAGAAAAAGCTCAGCAGGTGCTAAATAGCATTATAATAAATGCCTCAACATCCATGCCCTAATCTCTAGTATCTGAATAAAAACAAATCCTGTCGCTGGTTTTCAGCTGACCTCAAAGCTGCACTGCTGGAGAGACAAACTCTGGAAAGTGGCAAGAAAACTAAGAATGCAAATGACTGGATGATTTTAGGAAAGCCAGGAATAGAGGCACCAGGAAAGTTAGGGATGCAAGGCTGCCTTCTACCTGGCCGACTCGACTCCTCCTACCATAATCCTGCTAGGTTTTGGGGCACCATCAAAGTACGATGGGACAGGGCGCTAACAACCCCCTTCCAACTCAACTCACAATAGTTATGGCCCTATCACTGGCAAAATGGAAATCCTGGACACATTCAACAACCACTTCACAACGGCTGGCCTTGCCTTTGACACCTCCCAGCTAACCTGTTGAGGGACCAATCACTCCCCACTACATTGGTGATCAAAGAGTTGACTCTTCCTTTAGCTTCAAACCTATACTGTTGAAACAAGTTGAGGATCTATTATGGCATCTGGATACCAAAAAGTGCAGGAGCAGACTCTCTGGACCCTTCTTTCTAAAGACTTCGTGCCATGTACTTGCAGTCCCCCAACACACCTCTTTAACTTTTCCCTAAACTCTGGCTCTATTCCCACACTGTGGAAGACAGCCCAAGTGGTCCCCCTTCTAAAATCAGGGGACCCTATGGATCTTAATAATTACAGGCCCATTTCCATTCTACCTGTGCTATCCAAGATGCTGGAGAAATGAGTGCGTAATCAGCTAAGGGAATATCCTGACAATGCTAACCTATTAAATCCAGCTCAATCTGGATTCAGGGCCAAACATAGCACTATCACTGCATTAGCCAAGGTCACAAATGACTGGCAAACCGAATTAGATAAAAAGAATAATGTCTGTGCAGTATTCCTGGACCTAAGCAAAGCACTTGATACTGTGGACCATGAGCTGCTACTCTCATCCCTGCACTCCCCTGGCCTAGATCCACCCTCCCTTAAGTGGTTCAGATGCTACCTCTCCGGTAGGTCACAGCAGGTAAAAGCTGAAGGTGACCTATCCCCATTAAGACCACTGTCAAGAGAAGTCCCCCAAGGCTCTATTCTGGGTCCTAGCCTTTTTGCCATTTATATAAATAACATTGATTCACACTTACCAAGTCCTCAGTACACCTCTTTGCTGATGACACTGTTCTGTATGTCAGCAACCCTTCGCCTACAGTTGCTCATGAAATCCTACAAACAGAATTCTCCTTGTTACAACATCAGCTACTCGAGAAAAAGCTTCTGCTAAATGCAAAGAAAACTAAAGCAAAGATGTTCACAACTCAAAACTCCACCAGCACATCCTCTTCAATCACTCTCCCCAGCTATGCATTATACTTGAGAAAATCTGAGTATGTTGAAAACTTCAAATACCTAGGTGTGTGGATTGACAACAGACTCACTTCACTCATCATCTAGAAGAACTGTTAAAAGCTTCGCCAAAGGCTTGGCCTCTCTATAGATTAAAACCCTTCCTTAACAGAGACTCAAAGATGAGGTTAGTCCAGGCCATCTTTCTATCAGTTATTGACTATGCAGACTTCCTTTATAGTCACTGCCCCTCCTCCTACCTTCACAAGTTGGATGCCTTATATCATAGAGCTATAAGGTTCATTACAGATCTGCCATATAATACCCACCATTGCTCTCTTTATGACGCAGTTGGATGGGTTTCCCTTCATATCAGGAGGAGCAGAAATGCAGCTCTATGGATTTACAGAGCTTTATCAAAAAAACTTCCAAACTATATCCTGGACTGCTTCAACCAGACTACTCCTAGCTCCTATGCCCCAAGAAGCAACAATATCATCCTGCTCAAATTGCCCAAAGTCAGCACCAGACTAGGGAGGGCAGCAATCAGCTATTCTCTAGCTATAGCATGGAACACCCTACAAAAATCCCTAAAACTGTCCATTATCATTCCATTTGCATCCTTTAAACAGCATTGTACAGCCTTCTTCACAGAGAAATGCAGTTGCTACCGCTAGAGATAGAATAGTCTTCCTACAAATCTGGCTTCCAATCATATATGGCATATTCCTTCCAGTCAGACACCCCCAGCTTACGGCACCCAATAATATCTTCACCATCCTAGTATTCATTATGTTGTGTGTCTGTCATGGCCCCCATTGGGATATGTATGTACTGTACATACTGTAGATATTAGCTTAACCTTCCTTTAACCGAGTTTTAACATGTGAATTCACTGTACATCATTGTGTTATAAACATTATTTTTCTCTGTATGTATAACTGTCTTATAAAGCGTATGATGTATTTGCCGTGTATCAACTACTGAACCTTGACCTTATCAGGTCCATCTTGTAAATGAGCCTTGCTCAATGATGTTCGCCTGAATAAATAAAGATTTGATTGATTGATCTGATGAGAACCAGCAGAGGGGAGCCTTGGTACAAGCCCCTGGTTCTCCAAGAGAGACATTTTCTGCTCCATCAAAAGGTGTTGAATTTCAAGCAACCGTCAATGAGTTGCCTGATTAAATTCCTGACAAACTACAGGAATTGGTGCCGTGTGTGGGTCCCAGACACCTTACACAAAGTGTGTGATAGTCAAAGCAGTATATCTTCCTACCACAATGGCAGGAACAAAATAAAGCTAGTTTCTCTGAAGAATCTGTAGACATTCATCTAGTTCCAAATTTCTTGTTGATGACTGCTACACAGAAGTTGCACTAGCTGCTGCGCAAGCTGAAGACGGCGAGAAAATGAACGGAGGATACCAGGGACCGCCCACACTTATATAAGAAACAGGAAGCTGATGTCATGTGTGGGCGGTCCCTGGTGACAAATTGCTAGAAGAGCTGCCGTGCACCACAGTGACCTCTGCTGGATACCCGAAAATATTACCTACTGCAAGAGACCACTCCGTGGAAGATCTACTGTTACAGGTGAGTAACTTCATTTTCTAGGGATGTGGATATGATGTTCTATCCACACTTCTGGCAGACTCCTAGCAGTTCTCTGGGAGGATGGAGGCAATGTGCACACCGCCTACATAGGGAATGGAGAACTGAGGCCCCAAAACCAGCATCCTGGTGTGACTCAAGGTCAATGTGGTAATGGGAAATGAAAGTGTGAGCTGACCTCCAGGTAGCAGCCCTGTAGATTTCTTGGATAGGGACATCCCTGGAAGCAGCCACCGAGGCAGCGGTATGGCGGATGGAATGAGCTCTTAGCCCTACGGGAGGCTCCGCACCCACCAACATATAGCAGAGGTCAATGCAGGACACAATCCACCTACAAATCATCCGCTTAGCTGCCGGACTGCCAGGTGCGGCTTCAGTGTAGGTGACAAATAGCTGGCGAACCTCTCCCCGAACTTCAGCCAAGCGCTCTTTGTAATAAGTGAGTGCTCGCCTCAAGTCCAGAGTATGGAGCCTGTGCTTGGCCTCAGAGGTGTGACTGGTAAAGAACACCGTAAGTTTAATCACTTGATTAAGGTGAAACTCTGACACAATCTTCGAGAGGAACTTCGGGCTGGGGCGCAGGACAACCTTGTCCCTGTGGAAGACCAGGTAAGGAGACTCCATTGAAAGCACCTAAAGCTCAACAATCCTTCTGGTGGATGTATGAGGCCACCAGGAAAGTGTGGTTTCATGACGGTGAGACATGTCACACCTGTGCTAGTTCGAATGGCTTGCCCATGAACTTTGCCAAAACCAGTAACAGATCCCAAGGTGGTGGTGGTTCACGCACCAGAGGGGAAATGTGGTCAAGGCCTTTGAAAAAGTGCCAGACCACCTTCTCCTGCACCACCGACTGCTGACTAGCCCGTGCCTGGTAAGCAGAGATGACTGCAAGGTCCACCTTAAGGGTCGTCGACCAAAGGCCCGACTTAAGAGGGACCACAGGTAGTCAAGGATGCTAGCCACTGGATAGGACAAGGGTCCAGCCTTTGCCCTGGCACCAAATGGAGAACCTCTTCCACTTGAAGGCATAGTATTTCCTGGTCGACTCCTTCCAGGATGCCTCCACAACAGTGAGAACATCGGAGAGATCTAGAGCCTGGAACTCTAGCCGCTCAGGAGCCAGGCTGTCAGGTTCAGGGATTGAAGGTCCGGGTGGAGAACCTTCCCCTGATTGATGGAAAGTAGGTCCAGGCAGAGAGGAAGACACCTAAGGAGCCTGCTGATGAGGAGATTGGGGTACCAAAACTGGCATGGCCAGTCCAGAGCCACCTGGATCACCTGGGCTTTGACCCTCCCTGGCCTTGAAAAGCACCTTGTGGATCAAGGGAGGAGGAAGAAAGACATTAAAGAGGCCTGGGGTCCAGGGCCTCGAGAAGGCATTCCCCTGCACCGTTCCCTGCTGGGGGTGGGATAAACAGCCTCAGCTTTGTGTTCTCCTGGAGGTGAATAGATCCACCTGAGGAGTGCCCCACTGGGAGAACAGGCTGTGTACTACCTCTGGGTGGAGACACCACTCATGAGATGCCTCGCCCACGTGGCTGAGGGCGTCTGCCAGCTGGTTGGAGGCCCCTGCCACATGGATGGCTAGGAGATTAGTCTCCAGGTTCCGCAGGAGGTCACGCGCGGAGAACTTCTTTGCACAGTGGCAGGAGTGCATCCCACACCGCTTGTTGAGGTAGCATGGTTGGTGTTGCCTGTCTGGACCAGGCACACCTGACCACAGATGCACGGAGCGAATGCAATCAGCGCCAGGTGGTCTGCTCTGAGCTCCAGCAGGTTGATATGACATCGCGACTCCTTGGGGGTCCAGAGCTTGTTCGCCAGGTGGGCACCCCAACCCATGAGAGGGCATCGGGTCATCAGGATAAGTGTCAGCTCTGGGTGGACAAACAGGATCCCTTCCTGCAAATGCTGTGGGACTAACCACCACTGGAGGGTGCCCACATCCTCTGGGTCATAGTGACCAGCTAGTCGAAGTGACCCCTGTGCTGAGACCACTGGCTGGCCAGCTCCCACTGCAGGGAGCGCATTCTCCAGCAGGCCTACCAGACAACACTGGTGCAGGCCGCCGTGCAACTCAGCAGGCGCAGGAAGTCCAGGACAGGGCGCAATTGCCCAATCCAAAATGATCAGGCAAAGGAGGAGACAGCCTCCACACTGTCCGTCGAGAGTCGGGCTCTGGCTCTGCAAAAGTCGAGCTCTTCCCCGATGAAGTGGATCGTCTGCAAAAGTACGAGTTCCAACTTGGCCTCGTTGACTATAAGGCCAAGTCTGATGCAGGTCTGGAGGGTCAGGTCCTGGACTGCTCCACCTCCTGCCTGGAAGGACCCGCTATCAGAAGTAAATAAGGAAAAGTCCAGCCACTCCATAAAATGTTCACAGAATTTTTGAAAATGTTATTTTCTATTTTCTTTTAGAGATCGATCCTCTAACACCAATGTTTCGCCTGTATAGGCTTCTTCAGGGTGGGGATCTAGTGTTTAAACATATTTTTTACAAGTTTTAGACATTGTTCATAATCTACTTTCATTTATAACTGAATTCATTTTAAGCTTTTATGTTATATACCACTAGATGGCATGTGACCACTATTATTTAACTCTGAATCAAACTTTACATACTATAGCTCTTACATTCTTAAGGATGAGCAAAACAAAACTAAAATGAATTGCCAAATACTATTTACATGAACATAATGCTAAGGCAGAGGTGCAGAGACACTATACATCCCGCAGCATTACTCTGTCAGCTGCAAATCTATTGCTTTTTTTAATCAAACATTCAATAACCACTGTAGTATTGTCATTTAACTGGCTTTCATCTCCTATTCTATGTCTGTAATGACAGAGCTCCGCATGATTTTAATTTCAACATCAGGGTTTGTGTATACAGTGTTAGCATGTTCCAGAAATATAACAACGAGTTGGCTTGATTCTAGTATTCAACACATTGTTCTATTAAAAAAACTGACCCACATACCTTTCTTAGAAGGTTGACTAACAAGGTTCTTTTCTTCAAATAAATGTCTTACTGCTTCAAGGCCTTAAGGCTACTGTGTATATAATTAGGAAGATTTGTAATGGATGTACTTTCATGAAATTGATTAACTTGTGTGTGTATAACTAAAAAGCTAACATGTGAATATGACAAACTGCCAAATTTCCTCCTGGTTAATGATACTGTAGATACCGCTGTTTTTCATCTGAAACAAGTTAAGAGAATGAACTGGGCAAAATTCCATTAACCGATACATATTTCTCATGTTTAAAGAGCTAAATTCATCCATAGTGTATACATTATGGACGAATTTAGCACTTTAAACCTCATACATATTTGCTGGTCAGGCTGATCCTGCAGGTCCACCATATGAATGAAATACATTGAGGGAGCTGTGGGGCGAAAAGCACCCACCAAACCACATGGCTTGGTGTGTTGTATACAGTTGCTAAGCAACTATTCTTAGCCTAAGAGCTGAAATCCCACTGCTCTTCCGGGTCCCCACCACTTGGCCCCTCTTGAAATAAAAAGCAGGCACTCTATACATACAGTTCAGTTCTTGCTTCTGGAAGCAGACAGTGAGAGACTACTGGGGGTTAAGCAACTGTCATTAATTTTCAACATACATCTGCAAAGCAACTCACTGAAGGCAATGTTTTATGTTGCTCTAGACAGCTTCCCACTTCTACATATTCTGGCCTATGTGAAACATAGGACTGGACGTAGATACTAAATCAGTTGTGTAAGCCTCTTCTATAGCCATTGGGACACTTTGGTATCTGGTCTATGTTAAACAAATAAATATAAACATGCCTACGTGTCAAGGTTGCTACTAAACATACTTTTGAACTTGTGTATACAGCTATGAAATTCCTGAAAAAAAGATAGCACAGCTAAGAAAATGGTAGTACATGAAGCCAATTAGACAGAGTAAAAACAGTCAGACTATATCGTTCATGAGAAATATATATCAGTTAGTGGAATGTGTTGAATACTAGAATCAAGCCAGCCTAGTTATTATATTAAGGAAGAAAAATTTATTCACCTGTAGTAATCTTCTTTCTTCCCAGGGATCCAATAATATTATTACTCTTTGCAGTTCTCTTTGAAGTCAGGACTATCCCAGAGAGAACAGAATGATATGCTAATCATGGAATGTTTAGCACATGCATCTATTTTCAAACAGCCTTGCGCTAACTGCATACATTCTGGCTCAGATTTCTTCGAAGCCTGCAAAAAGGCCATAACACGTGAATTATAATTAACCATAAAACAATTTTAAATGCCCAACAGGGCCATTTCAAATGAGTAGCCAAGGGCTAATTGAAGCAAAAGTCCCCCTTTTTTAAAGTCAGATATGCTCTATGAAAATAACCTACAAGCTATAGGTATTACCAGAATGTGCCAGCAGGTGGCATACCACTCCAACTGTGTATCTTAACTGTGGAGAGTATTTTTCTAGTTAGATTCTGAAGGGGGAGTAATAATATTAGTGGATCCCTGGGAAGAAAGAAGATTACTACAGGTGAGTAATTTTTTCTTCTAACCTCAGGAGTCCACTAATATTATACTCTTCTGAACTATGTAGCAGTACCACCAGGAGGTGGGCAGAATCTATTTAGGAAAAAGACTCTGCAAAACAACTTTGCCAAAACTGGCATCACTACTAGGCTGGGTATCTAGACTACAGTGTTTAGTGAAGGTGTGGGCTGATCTCCAGATAGCGGCTTTATGTATTTCCAATAGAGGTACCTCTCGGGCAGCTGCAATATTGGCAGCTATGTCCCTTGTAGAGTGGGCTCAAGGACAAGGAACCTTGCCTGCTTTTGAGTAACAAAAATGAATAAATCGGACTATCCATGAGATAAAGTCCTTCTCGAAGCATGAGTATTTTTGCCTACTTCCTCATTTGTGAGGAACAGCTGTTGTCTGTCCTACCTATGGTCTATGGCATGAGTCATATAGTTACTCAGTGCTCTTTTGCCATCCAGGCTGTGCAGTCTACACTCACCTGAGCTGGAGTGCTCAGTAAAGAAACTGGCAATGTTATTGACTGGTTCAAGTGGACGTCAGGGACCACTTTGGCGAGGAACTTCCTATTAGTTCCCCACATTACCTTACTTCTGAGAAAATAAAGTTAGTCCTTTTCTACACAAAAGACCTGTGGTTCACTAATCCTCCTGGCATGAGTGATTGCTACCAGGAAAAAAAAAAAGACTACCTTCCAGGTAACAAATTTAAGCTACGTAGATGTCATAGGCTCAAAGGACGAAAGCATAAGCTGGGCAATGCAAACATTATGATCCCATAGTGGCACTGGTTCCCTGTGAGGGAGAAACAAGTGAGAGAGCCCCTTACAAAAACCTCAAGTATGGGATTTGATGCCACTGAGGCATCCTTTTAGGTGAGAGGTACGCTGAAACTGAAGCCAGGTGCACTTTCAGAGTCTAGTGCTGCAACCCCAAGGAGTGCAAATGAGACAAATGATCCAGAACGGTTGGGATCCTGCCTCATTAGGCTACGCCTTATCATTGTAACAGATGGAAAATCTTTTCCATTTTGAAGCATATATTTCTTTAGTGGAAGGTTACCTAACCCCTAAAGACTTCCAAACTGCTTCGAGAATTGGCAGTCTGCATATTTTATGTCCTCAAGAGCCATGCCTTGAGCTTGAGAGACCTGAGATTAGGAACGATACCTCCTGAAAGGAAATCAGTAGACTGCACCTCTGAGGAAGATGAATCAGCTTGCTCACAGACATTGAAAGCATAGGGAGTACCAAGGCGGCCATACCCAGTCTGGTGCTACCAGGATCATCGAGCTGGTTATGACCTGGGCTTGATGAGAACCCTGAAAATGAGTGGAAAGGGAGGAAAGACATAAAAGTATTTGCCTGTCCAATCGAGAATAAGGGCATCCATTGGAACTGTCCCTTTCACTGGGGCCCTGCAACACTAGGGAGGCAAGTGGTGGTGATGGTGGGAAGCAAAAAGGTCTATTTCTGGGATACCCCACCTCCTGAATAGAGCATTCACCACTTTCCTGTTCAATGCCCATTCGTGATGGGCCTGAATTATCTTGTTCAAGGCATCTGTCAGGGTATTGTCCTTGCCAGGCAGATGAATTGCTTGTTAAGAGGTGTTTAGGGAGTAAACAAGCTCCTCTCTTCATTACCTCTGTACAAAGTGGAGTGGACATTATCCCTCCTTGTTTGTTGATGTAGTACACTGCTGTGGTATTGTCTGATCCAACTTGTACCACCTTTCCCAGAAGACAACGAGAATAACCTGAAGGGCCAAGTATACATCTCTCAGATCCAGCAGATTTCCATGCAGGAGTGAGTCTGCACTGTCCCAAGAGCCATAAATGGTGTGATCCCCTAAGTGGGCACCCCATCCTAACAGGGAAGCATCAGCTGTGAGAACCCGAGAAGGAGGTTTCTGCAGAAATGGAACCCCTTCCCTTACCCTTTCTAGTTCCCTCCACCCTTGGAGGGCCTGTAACAAGGTTTTTGTTACTGGTACTGCCTTTAAGACTGGGTCTCACCTCTGGCACCACTGTGCTCTGAGGTGGAACTGGATATCTCATCTAAAATCTGGCACCTATGACTGTGCTTGCTGGTGAAGCCATGTGACCCAATAGTTAAAGGAAATGTTTTGCTGGCTGGCCTGCCCAGGGCGAATAGAGCCAGCCAAGAGCCTAACAGCCTCCCTCTCTTGAAGGAGAACACTGTTCCCACTACTCTTGTTCTGCCCCTATGAACTGCAGAACTTGCACAGGGTCAGCACTGACTTTTGGTATTGAGAAGGAATCTCAGGACAGCAGCATATCCTGGGCTACCTGTAGGTGGTCCGACACCTGTTGGTGGGATTTCCCTACAATTAGCCAGACACCCAGATAAGGAAAGACTGCAACACCCATTCTTCTAAGGTGTGCCACTATCACTGCTATGCACTTGTTAAAAACCCTTGGTGCAGAGGTGAGGCCGAAAGGCAGTGTTGAAAACTGGCAGTGGCCTAAGGGGAGTCTGAATCTGAGATACTTTCATTGTTAGAAATATCTGGAATAGAACCCTTGTCCTCTTTGGTTGTGGGGAACAGGCTCGACTGCTTTTTCCTGTAATAAGGCCTGTACCTCCTGCTCCTGCAATTCTCTTTCTGAGAAAGGAGCAGGCGCAATTGGAGGAGGAGGAAGGGACTTGACACAAAGGGAGAGACCTGACGCACTACTTCAGAACCCATTTGTTAAGTTTGGATCATTTCTGAAATAGTGGGTGAGGGCTGCGTACAGGATGGGAGAAGCAGCCTGGAAGGGAAAGCCAAGGGTTCTATCTGCTGTGGCTAGTACTGCTGGGAGTGACAGCCTATACTGTAAGAAAGGTCTCCAAAAGGAGACCTGCCCCTGCCTCCCCTAGAATAAGAAGTAGAAGGGGAGGGTCTCTGTCTCTATTAGAGTTACTTTTAAAAAGTAGCTTTATAATCCTTTTTTTTTCTTTTTTTATGTAAGCTTCAGTCTGGGCAGCAAAAAGAGTGGCATTTGACTGCAAAATTCATTGCCTTAGCTTGTGTGCCCTGGGTGAGGTTGGGCTATTGCACCAGCCGTCCATCTTGCAGCAGTATGAAAAAATTACTCACCTTAGTAATGTTGTTTCTTCTAATGGAGTCTTGCTGTATCCTGACATATGCAGTTAGGTCCTGCCTTTCAACTGCCCCGGAGAACAGAGAGTTAAACTTTCCATGGCCAGCATGGAATGTTCACCGCAAGCCTGGTTGAAGCCCCTGTCTGCTGCTGTTTAAACTCCAACCCTCAGATCTTTACGAGCAATACTCACTAGAAGTTCTGTGTGGAAACTGTAAACTCACACTAGCCAACTGGCACTAAATTTATATAAAAGGGTTTTGGTTTCAAAGCAAAGACTCAAGTCAGGAAACCCAAAAACAAAACATCCCAAAACACAACACTCACCCAAAATAAAGGAGGGTGAAAAAGGAAACCCTAGGATGCCAACACTGCTCCTGCCCACCCACATCCCAAAAACAGGTTCTGAGAGGAGGGAGGGAGGGGAGGGCCCAGAATACAGCAAGACTCCATTAGAAGAAACAACATTACTAAGGTGAGTAATTATTTCTTCAAACAACATGAAAGTCTTGCTGTATTCTGACAATTGCAGACTACTAAGCAGTACCTCCATGGAGGAGGGACAGAACCTACTTTGGAAACAGGCTCTGAAGTACTGCTGTGCCAAACCGAGCATCACTCCTAGCCTGGATATCCAGAGAGTAGTGTTTGGTGAATGTATGGACTGTTTTCCAGGTGGCTGCTTGACACATTTCTAAGATAGGAATATCCCTGGCAGCAGCCAGGGAAGCAGCTGGACCTCTAGTAGAGTGAGCCCTCAGGCCTGAGGGTGGAGTTCTACCCAGTTTTTCATAGCAGAATTGTATACAAGAAACAATCCACCTGGCAATAGATCTCTTAGTGGCAGGTTTGCCCTTACCAACCTCTCCATATGTGAGGAACAATTGGGAGGGACTCAAACCCTGTGACCCTTAGTTAAGCTCTATGTAGTAGCGAGGGCTCTTAACATCCAAGCTGTCAACCTCCTCTCTCCAGAGGAGGAATGGTCAGTGAAGAAAACGGGGAGAGATAGACTGGTTAAGGTGGAAATCTGAAACCACCTTAGGTAAAAATTTCCTGTTAGTTCTTAGGACCACTTTATCTCTGAGGAAAGAGATGAAATCAGGCTCCATTGACAGGGCTTGCAATTCACTGATACACCTGGCAGAAGTAATGGCTACCAAAAACACAGTTTTCCAAGTCAAGTACTTAAGCTCTGCAGAGGACAAAGGCTCAAAGGGGGGTCGCATAAGCTGAGCAATGCAAACATTAAGATCCCAAGCAGAAGCAGGGTCTCTAAAGGGGGGATTGGTGTGCAGCAATCCCTTGAAGAACTTACAAAACACAGGATGGACTGACAGAGGAGAGGGCCTGCCTACTGATAGGAAGGCAGAAACAGCTGCCAAATGCACTTTAAGTGTAGCTGGCCTAAGGCCTAGGCCATTGAGATGGACCATATAGTCCAGAACCGTAGGCAACCCAGCAGATTCTGGAAAAATATTCTTATTAGAACACCAAATAGTGAACCTTTTCCATTTGGAATTGTAAGTCTTTCTGGTGGAAGGCTTTCGAGAAGCCTTAAGGATATCCAGAACCCCTTGGGAAAAATGCAGATCAGCAAACTCTAACTCTTCAAGAGCCATGCCTTGAGATTGAGAGACCTGAGGTTTGGGTACCAAATCCTCCCCTGAGAGGATGTCAATGGGTTGTAATTCCTGGGAAGAGACAGGGGAAGGTGGACTGCTAAGGACAGCAACAGTGGGTACCAAGGCTGTCTGGCCCAGTCTGGAGCAATCAGAATCACTTTGCATGGTTGTG
The DNA here is from genome assembly GCA_016271365.2 of Neoceratodus forsteri. Lineage (NCBI taxonomy): Eukaryota > Metazoa > Chordata > Ceratodontiformes > Ceratodontidae > Neoceratodus > Neoceratodus forsteri. Next base: position 1,007,606,566 of record CM028129.1, on the reverse strand, counting down.
ACCTTATCTTGACTAACACCTTGAACAGGAGAGGGAAGTAGGGAAAAGCATACAGAAATTTCCCTTTCCCATTCAGTATCAGAGCATCCAGGAGGACTGAGCCCAAGACTGGGGGTCTGCAACAAAAGAGAGGAAGTTGGTGACTGTCTGGGGCTGCAAAAAGATCTATCTGTGGAGTGCCCCATCTCGAGAAAATCACTTTCAAAACTAGGGGATCTAGGGTCCATTTGTGATGGCCCTGGGATATCCTGCTGAGAGCATCTGCTAGGACATTGTACTTCCCTGGAAGGTGAACTGCTATCAGAGAGGTTTGCAGGGAATAGGCCAGGGACCACAACTTCATTGCTTCTGTGCACAAGGCCGTAGACAGAGCGCCTCCTTGCTTGTTGATGTACCACATTGTGGTGGTGGTGGTGTCTGTTCTGATCTGGACCACCTTGTTCTGTACATATTTGGAAGAGGCTTGCAGTGCCAGAAACACTGCTCTGAGTTCCAAGAGATTGATGTGAAGCAGAGATTCCTGAGGTGACCACAGCCCCTGGGTGATAAGATCCCCAGGTGGGATCCCCAGCCTAGCAGGGAAGCATGTGGTGAGTATCACTGAATGAGACTGAGTGACAAAAGAACTCCTTGTCTCAAATTGTCCTGATCCTGCCACCATTGCAAAGCCTGGATCAGGGTTCGAGTCACTGGGACCAATTTGGTAAGGGAATCCCTTCTTTGGAGCCAGAAGGCTTTTAAGTGGAACTGAATGTCCCTCATCTGGAATCTTGCTCCCTGGACTACTGCTGTGGAAGCTGCCACGTGGCCCAGAAGCTGAAGGAAATGCCTTGCTGGTCGAGACACCTGTAGGGTGAATGAAGAGGCCAGTTCCATAAGGGTCCTTGCCCTGTCCAGGGGAAGGAAGGCTCTTGCCCTTACTGTATCCAGCCCTCCCTATGAAGGTGAGGAGCTGTACTGGCTCGAAGAACGGACTTTGGAAGGTTGGAGGAGGAATCCTAAGGAAGTGAGCACTTGCTGAGTTATTTATAAATGTGACTTGACTTGATCTGGAGACTGACCTACTATGAGCCAGTCGCCCAAGTATGGGAAGATGGAGATCTTTTTCCTTAGGAAAGCAACCACTACTGCCAGGCACTTTGTGAAACCCTTGGGGCTGATGTTAGGCCAAAGGACAATGCTCTGAATTGATAGTGGCCTGAGGGCAACTCTAACCTTAGGTACTTTCTGTGGAGCACCTGATGGGAATGTGAAATAGGTATATTTGAGGTCCAGGGAGGCTAGCCAGTCCCCTGGTCTTAGAGAGGGAAGGATTATTCCCAGAGTCACTATTTTGAACTTTGGTTTTAAAAGGTGTTTGTTCAGATATCTTAGGTCCAGGATGGGACGCCATTCTCCTGTCTTTTGGGGGTTAGGAAGTACCTGGAGTACAATCCTTTGCCCTTGTGTAGGGTGGGAACCCTCTCTATAGCTCTGAGAGCTAGGAGGGAAGAAACCTCTGCCTCTAAGGCAAGGGTCTCTGATGGATTTGCAGGTGGAAAGGATCTGGTTCTCATCTTGGGAAATTTTTTGAAGCTGAGAACCAGTCCCTGGCTTACTACTTCCAGGACCCACTTGTCTGATGTCAGAGACTTCCAGTCATGGACAAAGTAAGCCAGCCTGCCCCCTACTGGTACTGAAGAATCGGCCCAGGCAGACCCATCAGGGTGTCTGCTTGGCAGGGGCTTTAGACTGAGGGGTGGATGCAGGCCTGCTCATCCCCCATCTGTCTCTCCCTCTAAAGAACCCCCTCTGAGAACAAGAGGAGGAGGCCTGAGCTTGGTAAAAAGGCATTTGGAAAGGCCTGCCCCTGTCCCTGGACTGCTGCCTTTGAGTAGTAGCTTGCCTTTCTTTGGCCTGAGCACTCCTGTAAGTGGTCCTGTGCTGGGTTCTTTTACTTCCACCTGGACACCCACCAGGACAGCACCAGGATGGGTACAGTAGTGGCTGCACAGGCCTGGCAACAAACTTGCCGGATTGCCCGGGATACTGAAAGGTACCCTTTTAGATATATTGCTGAATTAGGAGCCTAAAGAGCTCTAACTAGTCCATTTTATTTATTTATTTTTATTTCATTTATAGATGGGTAAAAAAGCCTTTTTAAGGGAGTCAGCCCCATAAGCTCCATATATTGTGCCTCCTCTTCATCATGGATCTCTTCAGCTGTTTGTAGATGCAGGGTCTCTACCATTTCCTTCACAAAAGAGAAATGGGAAAGAAATGTTATGTGGGTTGGGGTGATAACCAAAATCCTGTTCCAGTGACACCTCAGGTTCAATTCCCTTCTCATCCTGGTTATAGGTCATCATCATCATCATCATCACTATATGCCAAAGTAATAATAACAACAACAATAGTCTATTTTATGGCACCTTTCAAAACCAAGGTGCCTAACAAAGTTTAAAACACAAACATCTCAGCATTTTAGAAAATATATAAAAGCAGTAGGCACCAGAGGGGCAACAACAGCTGCTTTTCAGCAGTAGTAATAACAGGCTGCTGAGGAGAAAATAACCCTGCAGCACCTGGAGTAAAGCTAAGGCCTGTTAGATCAGCAGGAGAGAGAGTTTTAATAGGCACCTGAGGGACCCCTTGAGGCGCTTCAGCCGGAGTGTCTGAGTGGGTTTTTTTGTTTGTTTTTTGGCAGGCACCGGAGAGTCAGTCGGCTGATTGCCTCTCTTGCCAGAGCCCTCACCCGTATCAGGGGTGGAAATAGAGGCTCTGTAAGGACTTGCCACATTCATGGAAAGTGTGGACGGTCAGAGCCCTGGTACCCCTTCTCCAGCCGGAGCCCTCACCTGTATCAGGGGTGGAATTAGAGGCTCTGGAAGGACCTGATACACTCATGGAGGAGGTGGACTGGTTAGAGCCCAGTGATCCCTCTTCAAGCTAGAGCCCTCACCCGTATCAGGGGTGGAATTAGAGGCGCTAGAAGGACTTACCACATTCATGGAGAGGGTAGACTGGTTAGAGCCTAGGGACCCCTCTTCTAGTTTCCTTTTAAACTTACCACATTCTTGGAGAGGATGGACTGGTTAAAGCCCAGGGACCCTCCTCTAGTTTCCTTTAAACCTCTCCCTGCATTTTTTCCCACAGTTTTACCAGGAAAGACTTAAATATATCTTCATAAAACTGTTGTTGCTAAAGGTAGATAAAGCAAAGATCATGCTTATCTGGCTTAGCAAACACCTCAGCACACTTCAACAATTCTTAAAACATTAGCTTTTGGTCATAAAAGTGCTAAAACATTGTGAGAAATGCTTAGCACTAGCCTCACTTTGTTAAACATAACACTTCTAGAAACCTATATAAATACTTTCTTTACAGTTAGTACTGATAATCAATTATATAAAACCCTGATATGAGGAAAACAGTAAATAATAAAACAAAAGGCAGTAATAAAAAATAAGACAAAAATACTTAAGTTTTTCTTTGGTCATAACAGTAATCAGAAGATCCTGATTGAGAGAGAGGAGATCTCTAGGGCATCTAAATGTCTTCAGCAGAGAGAAGAAATCTGAGCCAGAATGTATGCAGTTAGCACAAGGCTGTTTGAAAAAGATGCATGTGCTAAACATTCCATGATTAGCATATAATTCTATTCTCTCTGGGGCAGTCCTGAAAGAGCTTTTACATGTGAAACGCTGGTGTTAGTAGATCTACCTCTAAAACAAAAAGAAAAGAAAATTTTCAAAATTCTATAAACTTTTATGGAGTGGCTGGACTTTTTTCCTTATTTACTTCTGTGACTTTGCCTACCAGCCCTCGAACTTTATTATAACTTGAACAAAGGGAAGGAACCCACATCCCACCTCTACTTTGTTGGGGACCTGCTATCAGCCAGTCGTCCAGGCACAGGTAAACCCAGACTCCTCCGTGCCACAAATAAGTTGCCACCACTGCGATACACTTGGTGAAGACCCTGGGTGCCGAGGACAGGCCGAATGGCAAGGCCTGGAACTCGTAGAGGGTTCCCTCTGCACGGAAGTGGAGGAACCGGTGTGTCACAGACAGATCGGGATGTGAAGGAACACATCTTGAAGATCCAGGGAGCAAAACCCCATGTCTTGCTCTAGAGATAGTATGATCTTGAGAAAGAGTTACCATCCGGAAGGTGAGGAATTGAGAAACTTGTTCAGGTCATGCAGATCTAAAATGGGGCACCAGCCCTGTCTGCTTGGCACCAGGAAGTACCTGAAGACAAATGCTGGGTATTCCAGAGGATATGACAGAAACCATGACCTCTTTGTGGAGGAGCTGACCTATGTCATCTCGGAGCTGACAGAATGTCTGCAGATACCAAGTCCTCCCGTGGGGTGCGGACTCGGCAAGGAGCATACTACTCGAATTCCAGAGGCAGACCCTAACCCACCACCTTGAGAACCCACCTGTCCGTAGTGGCAGTGGACCAGGCGTAAAGGAAGTGAGGGAGCCGGCCCCCAACGGGAGGACCCAGGGGAAGTGCGACAGGCATGATGAAGGCACCCCTCATCCCGTCACTGGGCAGGCCTGGAGGAAGGGGGGTCTGGCCGAAGAGCAACCAAAGCCTCCCCCCCCCGGGCTTACGGACGACTGAGGCCACTGATTTTAGGCCAAGGTCGCCAGGCCTAGGCCTGCTGACCAGCCCGGGGTTGGACTGGTTTGGCAGCAGGAGTAGAGGTGGACCAAAGGGACTTCCTTCTCTGCTGCTGCTTGGAGCCCTTGGGGTCCTTTTGGGCAGATGTCATGGAGTCAAAGGTGGAATTGGACTCTCTATCCAGGTGAGGTGGCCTCGACCCCAGGCCCCAACAAGCTGGTGCCCAGGAAAGGGACATCTGCTAACTTGTGCTGAGTGTCTGCCATGAAGGTAGAGATCCCCAGCCAAGCTCTACGGCATGGCCACTGCAGCCGCCACAGAGCAGGCATAGGAATGTCCATGGCTGCCTGGAGCGGTTTTATGACAGCCTGGTCCCGGACCGGTTTGACCATGGTCTAGAGGTCCTTAGGCAGATGGGGAAGCACCTCATCCAGGGTGTCCAGCAGGGCATGAGAGAAGTGGGTCATGAGGGCCAAGCTTGCCTGGCAGAGACCAAGCGAGGAGGCAACGAGACCTTTTTCCGCATGGTCCAACTTCTTGACTCGGTCAGGCTGACTTGTCAACGCTCCCAGTGTTGCCAAGCACCTAAACACAGAATCAGCCACCAGCCCCTCAGCTGAGGGGTGTTCCGTGAATCCCAAGAGGGAATCGGTGGGTAACGCATATTTGCAGGCCATCTGGACAGAAGGCACAGGGCAACAGGTGGGGCACTACCAGAGCTCCAAGGCAGGGTCAAGAATTGCCTCTGCCACCGGAAAAGCCTCCGCTGTAGTATCTCCCCAGTCGAGGATCTCTGTCAAAGAGTAATAAGCCTGTTTCTGGAGGGGCCCCATTCTCATGCCCATGGACTCAGATCAGGCAGAGAAGGCCCAAAAAAAGAGGTAGGGCCTTCGTTAGTTGAGAGATCCCCCACCGACGCCACGTCAACTGGACAGGAGTGCAATTTGCAAGGACGAACCATCTGACTCCATGGAGTCAAAGGGGTTAACCGCCTGCGTCTCCACTGACCATTCGCAGTCGGTCAGGCGTGACTGTGACCGACAGCCAATGGGGAAGCCCCACGGCTTGCTGAGAATCCTTGGTCGGAGCACTGGTCTTTGGCTGAGCAGGTGTTGGCTCCATGAGAATCTGTGGAGGCGCAAACGTTGGCTGAGCCATGACCACTTTAGGAAGCTCCTGAGGGGGAGAAGGTGTTGGCCGGTCAGATGAAAGCCAGGTGGTGGCTGGTGTAGTAGCCAGCGCAGGCTTAATGCTGGTAAGCACTAGCTGTTGCCACATGAGATCCTCTTACCATCAACGCAGTTTGTGCTGAAGCCTCTCCAAACCAGAGAACGAGGATGAAGAGTAGTGGTGGTCGCTTCCCATGGTGCCAAGAGCGGAACTGCTCGACCCACAGGATGAAACTAGAACTCCAGCGGCGGGGGAGGGCGTGCGGAGGCCTCTCTCTGGGTCTTGGTTGGAGACCAGAGGTAACAGGTCAGCAGACTGATCAGTCCCTCCACGGTCTGAGTCAGGACCGGAGTCTTGGATAAGGAAGTGTTGGCTCTTCATTCGACAACTGGTCGACAGGCTCGAGAACAATCTCAGCTGGAAGGTCCACCAGCATCTCAGCCAACTGGCCAGACTGGGTTACCATGGAGCCAGCGACCTGTGCAGAGGATTCGATCAGTGTCAGATCCGAGAAGTGCAGGAATCAGAAGCTCTGAGCCCACGGATGTGAGAGAGATGTTTTGGACTTTCTTCGACTTAGATTTGTGCCCTGAGGGTCCCTGACCGAGGGTCGGCAGGGACTGGCACAGAACTTGGATCCCGTAAAGGCAGAACCCAGCTGGAGAGGCACGAAGGCCAAAGCCGAAGAGGAGTGGAAGCGGCCTGGGCCTCCGCTTCCTCGAGGCCACAAGCTTGTTCAGTGGACCTCACGTAGCCGTGGAGACCACCCAATGGAATCTTTGGATTTGACCAGTGGGTTCCGCTCACTTGGCCAGCCTAACCTGAGCTGTGCTAGACGGTCCCTCGAAAATGGTTGGATGAAAGGAACAACAGAAATCACAAGCCAGAGGGTCATGCTCGTGCCTCAGGCAGTACACGCGACGGAGTGTGGATCCACTCAGGACATCTTCTGCCTGCAAGGCACCATTAGAACCTGGAGCGGACTTGTTATCCACTGCAGTCGTGACCAGAGAGCGAGCTGAGGAGACAAAGTTTTAAACTTTTTAGGAAGTAAATCCAAAGATTTAGGTTACAAGCGCCTACTCAGTGTTGAGAGCGGTAAGGAGGAAACCTGCTTCTTCCAGCAGAAATGAAGATCTGTAGTCACTGGGCAGAGCCAGGGGAGTTACCACTTGGTGGGTGGGAGTAGCCAGCTTGAAGAAGTTTCCGCAAGTCTTAAAGGAAAAGAGCAACTGCCAGTAGCTTGCTAGATCAAACCCATGCCCCCAGAAAGATCAATGATTCATAAAGACTTTGTCGTAACAGTGGGTCTTCTAGGAATGTCTCTTGCAGCAAAGTCATTACTTCTAGGAGTTCCCGATAGGTGGCGCTCTAACACGGCAGTTTCTTCAGTAGTCTCCATACCAGGGGCGACCACACAACATCACTTCTGGGCTGTGCCTATAAGTGGGTGGTCCTGAAATCTCTGTTCCGCCAGTTTCACCTCATGAGCGAGGAACAGAGGTACAAACCTCCCATCCTACATCGTTTTCCCTGTTACAGAATGGCAGGGGCTGGGGGAGGAAGCTATTACTGCAGAGACATTCCTAGAAAATCTACCGTTATGACGAAAGTCTTTAAGTAACTAGTCTATCTTCCCGGAATGGTCTCTTGCAGCAAGTCATCACTTCCCAGGAGATTCCCAAGCAGTTATATGGCAGTGGGGTGGCCAAATATGGCATTCTGGCGTACATATAGTGTGGTTTTAGGACCGATAGGTGCTGTGAGCAGTATTTCAGCATATAAAGAGCATTTTGTATTCTATCTGTAAGTACTTCATTATAGTATTCGTATAGGGTTATGGACGGAAGACAAACCAGACTGGTTATTATTGGGTATTGTCAGATGAGTTAAGCAGATGTCAACCCGATCAGGGTATGGCATATCAGATACTGTGATAATCTGAAGGATTTCAACCATATAATGGAGTAATTAGTCCGCCTCAGTGGCATGCATTGGAAAAGACAGTATATGACAAAGCCTATTGGGTTCTGAGTTTTGAATAGTAACCCAAATAATACAATGTTATTTTGTAGTGCTACAATGTAGCAAGTTAATAGTTTTTTTTTTTTTTTTTTTTTTTTTTGTCATGTCTGTCAAGTCATTAGAAAAATGTATCCATTTTGGCATGAATAGGGTACATAAGTAGCCAACAATGATGTGAAATGAAACAATGCATCTATTTCATAATGGAATCCAGTGGCTCTTAAGAGTCAGTAGTATTGTTATAGTTAATATTGTACTTAAGGGAAAGACATGAAATGCAGCAGAGTGATGTCAGTTCCACCATGCATTAGTAATCTCATTTGCAAGGGGGTTCCAAGTATGCCAGGGCCTGCAGCCTTGTTAGGTATAATCTTAAATGTTAGTATGTTTATAATATATATGTACTCACCACTGTTTCTGTGGCCTTTATCTATGGCCAGGTGAAGACTGCATGTAGCAGTAGACGTTTGGTAAGAATATTATGATCCATATTATACTTTTATCAGGATATATTGACCGTTTTTCAGCATGTGAGAGGTAGTAGGCCCTGTTCGTGAGAGGGACACAAGGGTCCGGCGCACAACAGGCCAAGAGGCATCCCGATGGAATGACCATAATGGCCAGTAACAGTGATACCTCAGAAAGTGGCTAGATGTATAAAGACTCATGGGAAAGGCCTCAGTATAATTTCGAATCGAAGCCCCAGAAAAAAGGTCTCCGAGGACTAGAAGAGGAGACCTGGACATAGTCTGAAGTTTTATAATGAGTAAGAGGCACTCTGCCGTCCTGAGGGGCGGCCACGGGTCGGTTTAGATGTGTTCCTTGTCATTCGTTCTTTGCCTCTAAAGTTCTCTTTGGTTATGGTAATTTCCAGTTTTGTATGAATAATTATACTGAGGGCGTGGTTTTTGGTACATATATTGTACTGTTTTTAGTTGTCTGCCTGAGGCTTGTAGGTTGTCCAGTACTGTATGTGCCCCTGGGCCAAACAGATGGTACCCAGAAAAAGGTCATTAGCCACTTTTGTTGAATATCAGTGCTAGCCCTGAGAGTCGGAGCCATGTCTGACGGCGTACAATACCGACTGCAGAGGCTCTAGCCGAAGCATCGGCAATGTCGTGAGAGGGAAGTTAGTGTGTTTATTATGGATGTGAGTTGCTCTTTCAGGGGATGTAGGTAGTTTACTTATAATGTCCCCAGCAGAGGTGCCCACTGTACGCTGGTATTTCAGCATATGTCCCATGTAGTCAAGTATTCTAATACTTAATGCATTTAGAGCAAACATTTTCTTCCCCATATAGCCAAAACATTTAGTCTTTTTGGGGAGGTACTGTACTTGTATGTTTGGGTGGGCTAGTGCAGTTGTGAGCGGCTGCAATAACCACAGAATCTGCAGTGGGAATATCTGTTAAATATTGATAATCAAGAGGAGCTTGATAAAGCCTATGCACTTTTCTAGGTAGCTCCTGTGCAGCTATGGGTTGACTTCATGCTTCAGTAAGAAAAAATTACTCACCTTAGTAATGTTGTTTCTTCAATGGAGTCTTGCTAGATTATGACTAATGCAGTTTGTCCCACCATTAGAACTGCTCCGGAGGTGAAAGAGTTAACTACCATACAGAGCATGGAACTTAGAGCGTGAGCTCAGTTAGAAAAGCTCTGTCTGGGATATTTCAAACCAAACTGTCAGATCTTTACGAGCAAAACTCACTAAGGCTCTGTGTGGAAGCTGTAACCTACACTAGCCAACTGGCTACTAAAATATTAACACATTTTCCTGGTCCCAACACCAAGACTCAAGTCAGGGACCAGAAAAGATAAGATAAAATAAAACACACACCCAAACACCCCAAAAGAAGGGTGGAAACATAAAGGGGCATCAATAAGTGCCAACAGTGGACTGCCCACCCCATACCCAAAGTAGAAGTTCTGAGAGGGGCAGGCTGGGGGGAGGTCATAATATAGCAAGACTCCATTAGAAGAAACAACATTACTAAGGTGAGTAATTTTTTCTTCAAACATGAAGTCTTGCTATATTATGACTAATGCAGACTATACAGCAGTACCTCCATGGAGGAGGGACAGAACCTACTTAGGGAATAGGCTCTGAAGCACGGCTGTGCCAAACCGAGCATCCCTCCTGACCTGGATATCCAGGGAGTAATGCTTGGTGAAAGTGTGTACTGTTTTCCAAGTAGCTGCTTGACATATCTCTAAGATAGGGATGTCTCTGGCGGCAGCTAGAGACACAGCTGTACCTCTGGTAGAGTGAGCCCTCAGGCCTGAAGGGGGAACCTTACCCAGTTTTTGATAGCAAAATTGGATACAAGAGACAATCCACCTGGCAATGGATCTCTTAGTGGCAGGTTTCCCTTTCCCAACCTCACCATAAGTGAGAAATAGTTGGAGGAGTCAAACCTGTGACCCTTGGTACGCTCTATGTAGTAACTTAGGCCCTCTTAACATCTAAGCTGTGCAGCCTCTCTCACCAGAGGAGGAATGGTCAGTGAAGAACACTGGAAGTGAAATAGATTGGTTAAGGTGGAAATCTGAAACCACCTTAGGCAAAAACTTCCTGTTAGTCCTGAGGACTACCTTATCCCTGTGAAAGGAAATAAAGTCAGTCTCCACTGATAAAGCCTGTAACTCACTTATGCGCCTGGCAGAAGTGATGGCTACTAGAAATACAGTTTTCCAAGTCAAGTACTTAAGCTCTGCTGAAGACAGAGGTTCAAAGGGGGGTTGCATCAGTTGAGCAATGCAAACATTAAGATCCCAGGCAGGGGCAGGGTCCCTGAATGGTGGATTGGTATGAAGCAATCCCCTAAAAACCTTGGAAAATACAGGGTGAGTAGAAAGAGAAGAGGGCTTCCCTGCTGAAATAAAAGCAGAGACAGCTGCCAAATGCACTTTCAGGGTAGCTGGTCTCAGTCCCAAAGAATTAAGATGGACCATATAGTCCAAAACAGTGGGCAAATCAGCAGATTCCGGGGAAATATGCTTCCCAGAACACCATATGGAAAACCTTTTCCACTTGGAGTTATAGGTAGCCCTGGTGGAAGGCTTCCTAGAAGCTTTCAAGATTTCGAGAACACCTTGAGAAAGTTGTAGATCAGCAAACTAATTCCTCAAGAGCCAGGCCTTGAGGTTGAGGGATTTGAGATTCGGATACCAGACTCTCCCCTGGGCACAGGTTAACAGATTGTGGTTCCTGGGGAGACACAGGGGAAGATGCACTGCTAAGGACAGAAGGAGTGGGTACCAGGACTGCCTGGCCAGTCTGGAGCAATCAGGATCATCTTGCAGGGCTGAGATCTGATTCTGACTAGCACCTTGAACTGGAGAGGGAAGGGGGGGGAGGCATAGAGAAACTTCCCTTCCCAATCGAGGAGAAAGGCATCCAGGGGACTGGGCCCAACACTGGGGCCTGCAACAAAAAGTGGAAGTTGATGATTGTCTGGGGCTGCAAAAAGATCTATCTGAGGGGTGCCCCATCTGGCAAAAACTATCCCCAGTACTAGGGGATCCAGTGACCATTCATGATGGCCCTGGGAAATCCTGTTGAGAGCATCTGCCAGAACATTGTCCTTGCCTGGGAGGTGAACTGCTATGAGGGAAGTGTTCAGGGAATAAGCCAGAGACCACAACTTCATCGCCTCGGTGCACAAGGCCTAAGACGGAGTGCCCCCCTTGTTTGTTGATGTACCACATTGTAGTGGTGTTGTCTGTTCTGACCTGTACCACCTTGTTCTGAACAGATGCAGAAAAAAACCTGAAGTGCTAGAAAAACAGCTCTGAGTTCCAACAGATTGATGTGGAGCAGAGATTCCTGAGGGGACCATAACCCCTGGGTGGAGAGGTCGCCCATGTGAGCTCCCCATCCCAAGAGGGACGCATCTGTAGTAAGGGTCAAGGAGTGAGATAGAGGGATGAAGGGCACCCCTTGTCTCAGATTGCTCTGATCCTGCCACCACTGAAGGGCCTGGATCAGGGTTCGAGTCACTGGGATTAACTTGGATAGGGAATCTTCTTTGATACCAGAAGGCTCTCAAATGGAACTGAATGTCCCTCATCTGAAATCTTGCCTCCTTGCACTACAGCTGTGGAAGCAGCCATGTGTCCTAGGAGCTGCAGGAAATGCCTTGCTGGTCGAGAGACCTGCAGAGTGAAGGACGAGGCCAGGGCCACCAGGGTCCTTACCCTTTCTAGAGGAAGGAAGGCTCTGGCCTGCTTTTGTGTCCAGTTCTGCACCTATAAAGGTGAGTACCTGGACAGGTTCCGAACTGACTTTGGAAGATTGAGAAGAAAGCCCAGAGAGGTAAGCAGCTGCTGGGTCAACTTGCAGGTGTGATCTGACCTGGTCTGGAGACTGACCCACAATGAGCCAGTCGTCCAAGTAGGGAAAGATGGCAATCTTTGCCTTCTTAAATGAGCAACTGCTACTGCCAGACATTTTGTGAATACCCTTGGGGCAGAGGTAAGGCCAAAGGCATTGCTCTGAACTGATAATGGCCTGAGGGCAGTTCGAATCTGAGGTACTTTCGTGGGAGCTTCTGATAAGAACATGGAAGTAGGCATCCTTGAGGTCCAGGGAAGCTAGCCAGTCCCTGGCCTTAGGGAGGTAAAATCATTCCCAGAGTCACTCACCATTTTGAATTTTGGTTTTAAAGGTGCTTGTTCAGATATCTTAGGTCCAGGATGGCGCCACTCTCCTGTCTTTTGGGGTAAGGAAGTACCTGGAGTACAGACCCTTGCCCTGGTGTGGGGAGAAACCTTTCTACAGCTCTGACAGCCAAGAGGGTTGAGACTTCTGTTCCAAAGCAAGAGTCTCTAGAGGGTTTGCAGGTGGAAAAATCTGATTCTCATCTTTGGAAATTTTTGAAGCCGAGAACAGACCCTGGCTACTACTTCCAGGACCCACTTCTCTGATGTTAAAGACTCCCAGTCCTGGACGAAGTAAGCCAGCCTGCCCCCTACAGGTAATGGAGAACCAGCCCTGGGCATCCCATCAGGGTGCCTGTTTGGCAGGGGCTTTAGGCTGAGGGGTGGGAGCAGGCCTGCTTGTACCCGGTCTGCCTCTCCCTCTGAAGAACCCCCTCTGAACATAAGCTGAAGAGGAGGCCTGGGTCTGGTAAAAAGGCCTGTGAAAAGGCCTGCCTCTAGCCCTGGGGGGCTGCCTCTGAGGAGTGGCTTGCCGTTCCTTGGCTTGTGCACTCCTATAAGTGGTTCTGTATTCATCCATTTTCTTCATATAATTCTCTGTCTGCTCCACAGAGAATTTCCCACCACAGGAAAATCCAGTGCCTTAGCCTGGGTATCCTGTGACAAAGTAGTACACCTGAGCCAAGCCAATCTACTGAAAAGCCACAGATGTAGCCAATGACTCTAGAGGATACATCATTAGAATCCACTGCGTATGGAATTGCACCTTAGATGCCTCAATACCATCAGCAGCCACCTGCTCCAGCTCCTTGGCAAGCTGGCCAGGGGCCTGTTTGGCTAAAGCCATGACAGTATCCCATCTAGATTTTGGTATCTCGCAACATAAGCCATATAATTTGCTTGTCTCGTCCCAAGGACGCTGCCATATATTGCTTTTTAGCCATGGCATCAATCTTCCTGGAGTCCTTGTCAGGAGGATGTGAAGCCAGGGAATATTAGTTTTATCACAGGCTGCAGCCTGAACTACTCCCAACATGGCTGCATTGCTGTGAAAGAAATTTTGTATCAGGACCTGACAAAGTGTACCTCCTGTCCATCTTTTTATCCACAGGAGGCACAGAATTAGGAGCTTTAAAATTTTTATTGTTTGTTTCCTAAAAGATTTATGTAAAGGAATAGACAATCTCCTGACGCCTGGGATATCCATCATCTCTACAAAGTCAGGCTCCTCTTGCTCATCCACAGCCTCCTCCAAAGGAAGCTGGAGGGTTTCAGCAACTTTTTTATAAAACAGAAAATGAGAAGGGGACTCAGCAAGCCTAGGGGGAGATTCTCCTAAAGGTCTGTCTGGGGAGATGTCCGGTTCAATGGGCACATCCAGACTTTCAAAGTCACATTCACACTGTTCATAATCATCCTCCCCCTCCTCTGGTTCATAAAACTCCTCTATATCATATTCTTGAACCAGTGGAACCGGCCGAACCGACCTTTTGCCAGATAGTGGCGGTTCGGACGGAACCGGGGAAAGTGACTAGACAATTTGAATTGCCCTGGCTATCTCTGCAGCAGTTGGAGAAGGGATTTTTGACTCCACACCTGCTGACTTTCTAGTTCTCTTTGCTGGAACTGGCTCCTCAGAGTCAGCTTTATGTTTGCCGAGGAAGTCTGGCCTGGTCAGAGGGCACTCTCCTCGGTTGGCACCGAACCGGGCTGGCCATCGGGTCAGCGGACTTTTGTAGCCTCTCGTTCCCTGAGCCTACCAACTCTCTTATCTAGGTAGCTGCAGGAAATTCTTGCAAATCTGGCAGTCTGCATTGAGGTGGTCAAACCCCAGACAATAAACATGTGGTGTGTGGGTCAGCCTTGGCAAGAGCTTCCCCACAGACACTACAGTGTTAAACCCAGTGGGCCGGTTTTCTTTTGGGTTTCTCAAACATAATGCCAGCCTAACCAAAAACTTGCCCTTTTTCGGCAGTGTCAGGCAAGAAACCCTTATCGGTTCCCAACCGTGTCACACGAGGTGGAAAAAAGCGTAATGAAATCCGGTTTTTAGAACCAATAAGAACTGGAACCGCACTCTAAAAGCCTTAAACGCTTCAGAATGAAGTTTCAAACAATCTGATCGGTTCAAACCGAACCGATAAACATTTACAAGTTCCACACAGAAAACCTATCTATTACTTACAATACCATAGACAGAGCTTGAACCGATCGGTTTGCAATTAAAATAATGATAATCGCGGTTGAATTTAACCGAGAAAAAACTCTTTAAACCGAGAAAATGAACCAAGCAGCAGGAGAAATCTCCGGAGCGACTGTTCAGTGAGGCGGAGTAAAGAATCTGACAGTTTCGGTTTGAAATATCCCAGACAGAGCTTTTCTAACCGAGCTCGCGTTCTAAGTTCCATGCTCTGCATGGAAGTTAACTTTTTCACCTCCGGAGCAGTTCTAATGGTGGGACAAACTGCATTAGTCATAATATAGCAAGACTTCATGTTGTTTGAATCGCATTTCTGAACTTTGGTATAAAAGGAGGAACTGCCCGGATAGGTTATTCCGGGATGTCAAGATATTCAGCCATATCTTTACTTTATTTATCTTGTTCTGCTGTGGTAAACCCCAGCGTTTTTTTGTATTCGTAACATTATTTCTGGGAATGAGGGGTCATCCAGTGGGGAAATGACCTCTAGTGCTTGTAATATTTCTTTGTCCCAGTATGATGGTACAGAAGAAAAAATTACTTACCACAGTAATCTTGTTTCTTCAAAGAGATCACTCATTATGATTAAACGTAATGCAGTCAGTCTCCTGTGTTGAACTACCCGGAGAGATAGAATTTTATGTAAATTATGGAACTCTCAGTTGGCTCATGCCACTTTCAAACTGCTGCCCTAGCAACTGCTGCACTCTGAGTGCTTCAGATTCTTACGGAGCCTAGCTGGGTAAAAGACCCACTAGCTAAAAATTAACAAACCATAAAAATATATTTTTTTGCCCTTCAGGTCAAAACATCCTTAACCAACAAACCTAAGAAAACTGAGACCACATGGACACCAACTGGCTAAACAAAGTGAGTCTCTATCTTAACCTATATAGGAGGAAAAAACCCTAATGCAGGGATGCAGAGCAACTTCTATAGGTTCTAGTAGGGGAGGTAGGGAGGGTCTTTAATCATAATGAGTGATCCCTTTGAAGAAACAAGATTACTATGGTGAGTAATTTTTTCTTCTAACCCCAGGAATCACTCATTATGATTAAACTTAATGCAGACTACCAAGCAGTACCTTTGGAGGTTGGGCAGAGAACCTATTTTGGAAACAGGCTCTGCAGTACTGCTGTACCAAACCTAGCATCACCTCTGGATTGCAAGTCCAGGCTGTAATGCTTTGTGAAGGTGTGTACTGTTTTCCATGTAGCTGTTTTACAGATTTCCAGTAGCAGAATTTCTCTTGAAGCTGCCAGTGAAGCAGCTGTGCCCCTGGTGGAGTGTGCTCTCAGGCCCAGAGGTACCTGTTTACTCACCTTACTATAACAACTGTATACATGCCACTATCCAGCAAGCAATTGTACGTTTGGTTGCAGCTCTGCCCTTACCAACTTCACCATATGTGAGAAACAGCTGTGATTGACTTGTCCTGTAAGATTTGGTTCTGTCAATGTAGTGGCTAAGAGCCCTTTTGACATCAAGGGAGTGAAGTCTCCTTTCTGGAGAACTGGAGTTTTCTGTAAAGAAGACAGGTAGAGTGATAGACTGATCTAAGGGAAAATCAAATACCACCTTGGGAAGGAATTTCCTATTAGTCCTAAGGACCACCTTGTCCCTGTGGAATGAGACATAGTCCACATCTGTGCACAGGGCTTGTAATTTACTGATCCTTCTGGCTGAAGTAATGGCAACCAGGAAAAGAGTTTTCCAAGTGACATACTTCAAATCTGCGGTTGCCATGGGTTCGAACGGTGCATCCATGAGCTTAGCAATGCAAATATTTAGATTCCAGGCCAGAACCGGTTCCCTTAGGGGAAGGTGCAGAAGATTAAGGCCTTTAAAATATTTTCTAAATATCGGATGAGAAGCCATAGAACTCTCCTTACCAACTGACAGGTAAGCAGAGACTGAAGCTAAGTGAACCTTGAGGGTGGAAGGCTTCAGGCCTATGGAATGTAAATGTGTAGGTAATCTAGAAGAATAGCCAAATCAGTCTGGAAAGGCTCAAGCTTTTACCTGTACACCATATTGTAAATCTTTTCCACTTAGAGGCATATGTCTTCTTCGAAGGCTTCCTGGAACCCCTAAGCACTGTCTACACCTGTTCTGATAGATTAAGGTTAGCAAACTATGTCCTCAAGAGCCACGCCTTGAGCCTCAGTGATCCAAGACTGGGATACAGGATCCTGTCCTGAGAGGAGGTTAACAGGTTGTGCCTCCTGGGCAGATGGATTGGGGAAACCAATGACAGAGACAGCAAAAGAGAGTACCAGTGCTGTCTCACCCAATCCAGAGCCACCGGTATCATTTTTGCTGGTTGGGACCTCAATTTCAGTAGGGTCCTGAATATCATAGGGAAAGGAGGGAATGCATACAGAAATTTCCCTGTCCAATCCAGGGCCAAGGCATCCAGGGGGATTGCGCCCCTCAGAGGAGGCCTGCAACAGTACATTGGAAGCTGGTGGTTTTCTGGGGAGGCAAAGAGATCCACCTCTGGAGTGCCCCATTTTCTGAAAATTGTACCGAATTCCTGAGTATTCAGCACCACTCGTGGTGGTCCTGACTTATCCTGCTTAAAGAGTCTGCCAGGACATTGTCCTTCCTGGAAGATGTATGGCTGACAGGATACTCCCATGGAGTATGCTAGGACCATGGTCTCACTGCTTCTGTGCACAGTAGATGTGACCTGGTACCTTGCTTGTTGATGTATACATGGTTGTGGTGTTGTCTGTTCTGACTTGCACCATCCTGTTTTGCAGGTAAGGAGCAAATGTTTTAAAGCCAGGTAAACAGCCCTGAGCTCCAAGAGATTTATGTGCAACAGAGACTCCTGGAGGGACCATGTGCCACTTGCTGTGTGCTCTATCATGTGTGCCCCCCAGCCTAGAAGAGAGGCATCTGTTGTGAGGATTACTGAAGGTTGTTCCCTTATAAAAGGCACACCCACCCTGAGGTTGTGCTTGTCCAGCCACCATTGTAAGGTCTGCATTAAACTTTCTGTGACTGGAACCAGTTTGGACATAGGATCCGTCCTTTGAGACCTATACTGTGAGATGGAACCGATTATCTCTCATTTGAAATCTGCAGCCCATATACCACCGCTGTGCAGATGCCATGTGGCCTAGTAACCTGAGAAATTCTCTGGCTGTTCTGGGTCTCCCCAGGGACAAGCGATTTTGCAATGTGCAGAATGCTCGTTGCCCTGTCCTGTGGCAGGAGGGCTCTGCCCTGTCTGGTATTTAGTTCTGTTCCAATAAACTCCAGCACCTGGAGTGGTACCTGTTGAGATTTTTCTTCGTTTATCAGAAATCCCAGGGACTCTAGTGTGGATTTTGCATGTGCCAGTGACTGTACTGCATGCTGCAGAGACTGTCCTACTATTAACCAGTCGTCCAGGTAGGGGAAGACTGTTGTACCTTGTTTTCTCAAAAACTCTACCACCACTGATAGGCACTTTGTAACAACCCTTGGTGCCGAAGTTAGCCCAAAGAGGAGAGTTGCAAACTGATAATGGCCCGAAGCCAGTCTGAATCTCAAGAATTTTCTGTGAGAAGGTCTGATGGGAATATGAAAATAAGCATCCCTTACATCTAGGGAGGCTAGCCAGTCTCCCTTTCGAAAGGAAGGAATGATTATGGCAAGAGTGACCATTTTGAACTTTGGTTTCAAAATGTGCTCGTTCAGAAGTCTTAGATCCAAAATAGGCCGCCAATCCCCATTTTTCTTCCTTATGAGGAAGTATCTGGAATAAAAACCTCTTCCCCTGCTTATTAGAGGCACTACCTCTACTGCTTTGATTGCTAGCAGATGTTTTACCTCTGCTTCCAACAAAACCCTGTGTGCAGCTGTTGCCGGAGCAAAGTTTCTTGTTCTCAGCTTTGGGAATGATTTGAAACTGAGTGCCAAGCCCTGGCTCACTACCTCCAGCACTCACTTGTCTGTGGTGATGGACTGCCAAGTGTGAAGGTAATGAGCCAGTCTGCCACCTACTGGTGGATCTGTAATAGGGGATGCGACCTGCACTAGCCCATCAGGGATTCTGTGCAGGCTGTGCCTGAACCTGTGGTGCAGGAGCTGTTCTCATGGCTCTCCTGCCCCTTCCTCTAAAATGACCACTAGCCTGCTGCTGAGGCTGGGAGGCTTGTGCCTGAAAGAAAGATCTGGGATAAAAAAAACCTGCCCCTACCTCTTCTACTTTGGGATCTATAAGAGGTGAAGGGCCTATCCTTGGAATTGCTCCGATAGGTGGATTTATATTCCTCCACCTTTTTCATGTATGCCTCAGTTTTATCCCCAAACACGGAGTTGTTCTCCAGGGGAAATCCATTGCTTTGGCCTGGGTGTCTAAGGTTAGGTTGGTGGCTCTAAGCCATGTAAACCTTCTGAGTGACACTGACAAAGCCATTAACGTGGATGCAGTATCACTGGCATCCACTGCCATATGAAATTGGTACCTAGTAGCATCAAGTGCAGCCCTTGCTGTATCTTGTAATTCTACAGCCACTTCATCTGGGACCTTATCAGCCAAAGCTAGAACAGTGTTCCATAGAGCTTTTGATACTGCACTGAATATGCCATGTAACTGGCCTGTCGAACTAATAAAGAGGCAGCCATGTACCTCTTCTTTCCCATAGCATCCATTTTTCTTGAATCTTTGTCTGGTGGATGGGTAGCCAATGGGATCCTGGCCTTGTCACAGGCCGAGCTTGACTACTCCCTCAGGATCAGGATGTGTAAATAGAAATCAGCTGTAGTTCTGTCCAGCTGGTATTTCTTGTCAGCTTTCTTATCCACACCAGTAATAGAGGCTGTAGTTTTAAAAATCTGCACTGCAGCCTTCTTTAAAGATTTATGCATGGGCAGATGTAAACGTTTCATGGGGGTTAACCCCATCATTTTTAGAAAGTCTGCCTCCTCCATATCCTCCTCTGTTTCCTGAAGAGGAAGGTTCAGGGTTTCCACCATGTTCTTAACAAAAGCATAGTGGGAGGAGTATTCCTCAGGACCCCTGGGAGGAGATCCAAACTTCTGATAAGGAGAAACCTCTGAATCTATAGGTTCCCTTCAAAGTCATCCTCCTCCTCTTCCCCAAACACTTCCAGTACTTCTTGCCTTGCTGGGGCTGGGAGGAACCCGGCAGTTAGTGTAGAAACCAGATTGCACCCTGTAGGGCTTGTAATACTTGTAATGCCTTAGCAATGCCCTCAGCCGAGGGCATAATATGCTTGTCTGCTGGGAGCTCCTTAGCCTTCTCGGCCAGAGGCTCAGTGACATGTTTTTCTTTACACTTTTTCTTTAATGGAACAGGTTCAGTGCCTGTTTCCACAGCCCTTTTTGTTTTACCGTGTTCAGATTTATCTACTTCTGTCGCGATCCTTGACTTTACCTCCATCCTTTTTGTGGGGGGAGGAGGAAGAAGCAGAACTATCCCCAGAAGCAGAAGCCACCTCTTCCAAAATTTTAGACCTTTTTTTTAATGTTTTTGGGCAAAAGGTCTTACAAATATCACAACTGGCAAATATGTGACTTATACCCAAACAAGAAATACAGAGATAATGTCTGTCTGCTTTTGCTATAAGTTGCACACAAGAGTCACAACATTTAAAACCTGTGGGTCCTGTGCGTTTTTAGGTTTATCCAAATGGACCTCTGACATTTAAGCTAGGCAAAAAGATTACTTCAAAACACTGTTATGTAAAGTAACTCGGAACCGGAGATTACTTTAAAATAACTACCACTAGCGGTTCCTGGAACCGAGCGCTATTCGGTTCCTGAAGAAAAAGGAACCCAGAAAATTACTAAATTTGGACAAAACTAAAGCAGTTCAGAGAACTGATCACTAAATCACTCTAAATAATAATACATTGAGATAGGAAACCTTTAAAATAGATGCGGAACCCTCGGTTCCAAGGAACTGTGAGGGAACCGCGAATATAAATAAAAAAACTACTAACACGCTAATTCTACTGTACTAAACAATGTTTCTAAGGCAACAATTTAAAATTAAACTGAAAATGAGTACTTATCTACAGATAAACTTTACTCAGACACAGTTCAAGGAGAGCTCTCTGGGACGTCCTTACTAGGCAGGCGGAGTATAGAATCTGAGGCACTCAGAGTGCAGCAGTTGCTAGGGCAGCAGTTTGAAAGTGGCATGAGTCAACTGAGAGTTCCATAATTTACAAAAATTCCATCTCTCCGGCAGTTCAACACAGTAGGCTGAGTGCATTATGTTTAATCATAATGAGCAATTCCTGGGGTTAGAATATGGGGACTCATACCCTCTTATAGCAGGGGAACCATCATAATTTGTGTCTTTGGAATGTTCCGAAATTATATGAGAATCTGACAAATTATTACTCAGAATATTCATGAGGAGGCAGAAATGGCAAGCATTCTGGCTCTGTGCATGCCTGTTTTGATGGAGGCGGAGACAGTCTATTGAGAGCTTTTTACTGGAGTGAGTATACAGTCAAAACCCATAGAATTCAACACTTTATTTACAATTTCTTCTAAATTTTGGCACTTGTGAGGATGGAACTGCCATGTAAGCATGTTCTGAGCCCTCTGTGCATGGCCAAAGAGGTTGGTGCCCACGAAAGGGACATCGGCCAGCTTATGTTGGGTGTCCGCCATCCAGGCCCTGTGATGCATGGAGACAGCCACTGCTATGGCACATGCACACGAGTCACCCATGTCCAAGGCCATCTGGAGCTGCTGTTTATCCAGCAACTGACCTGATCTCTGATGACCATCACAGCCATTTGCTATTCAACAGGGAGGTGAGGGAGGATTGCATCAAAAACCATCAGGGAGTGACTGATGTTGGCCATCATCAAGGCATAACTTAGCCTGATAGACACCCAGGGATGCCACAGCATACACCATTTTAGTAGTATTTTCAATCTTGCAGGACTCCTTGTCCAGAGGCTTGTCCACATTCCCTGGTGTCCAGACCTGGGGAGCACCAAATCCGTGACCAACCTCTCCTCAGAGGGGTGGTCTGAGAACCCAGAGAGGGATCCCACAGGATTGCGTATTTGTGGACCACAAGGGCATAGGGTGCTGGGCAGGATGCTGGATGTTGCTAAAGCTCCAGGGCTGGTCCCAAAATGGTCTCCAGCCACAGGGAAGGCAACCCATGGTGATTTGTCCCAGTCCATAATGTCTGTAAGGGGACACCTGGCCTTTTTTGACTGGGAGCGTTAAAACCAAGAAACAAGATCTTCTACTTAATAATTTGTCAAACAGAATCAGACACTTAACTATTACAAAAGTTTGAACTTTGTGCCAGCAGCAAATCCTAACCATTTTCAAATACAGATTGATTTGTTCAAGTTTTCAGAAAAATTAAACTTAGATTTTTTTGCACTGCATAAGAGGAAACCAGTATAAGAGAACATGGGTCAAGACTTAAACAATAACGATTTGCCACTTGAGAATACTGACTTGCTACTCTTAGCACAAGGTTATTCGATTCCACATGATGATTTTAATATAGAAACAGAAAATCTGCAAGACAGAATTAATTTAAATAATTTGTTGTAACTTTCTGATGAAGCTTTAAAAAAGCCTCTGAGGATTCCTCCATTGTAATCAAACAAGCTGATAAGGGAGGAATATTGTCGATTTAGACACAGAAAATTACAGACAAACTGCAACTGGTCTTCTAAACAATACTAATAACTATGTCACGTTACCCTCCAATCCTACTGCTTATTACAAACAATTGAAATTACCATTTCAGGAAGGTTTAGATGGAGGTGATATTACTGAACAAGAGTTCAGATTTCTTTTTAAGGAGTATCTGATTATTCCTATCTATTTACAGCTTAATCTAGTTCAAGATCAGCTGGCATTCATCTGTATCCCCCTCCCCCGGGTCGTGCCTGAAAATAGGCAGGATTCGTCTAGTGCACTTACCCGGTCAACAAAAACTAACTAAACTGATTATTCAAACATTTTACACATTACCCAAGTTCACAAAAGTTTACAATACCCTCCAGGCTGCCCTATAATTTCAGGGATGAATCTTGGTAAAAAATTTCTGAAGTGTGCATACACGTCCTCTTATATTCAGGACACGACTGACACCCTGAGCAAACTGCAGAACCTGGGTGGAAAATACCTATTTATGGTCCTGTATTGACGTTGGTTCGTTATAAACGTCAATAAATCATAATGATGGGATTAGGGCGTGTAATTTCTTGCATAAAGTCCCTTAGCTGACCCTGCATCGATAGATTTCATGATGAAGTGTTTGGATTTCTTGTTAAATCACCATGTATCTGAATCTGATAATGACATTCTTTCAGGTTTATTGAACTGCAATGGGGACCTGCATGGTACCTGCCTATGCTAATTTGTTTCTTGGTTTGTATGAAGAGGAGGTGATTTGATGTCTCTGACAATCCTTTTCTTGGCAAAATTAAAAAATGGTATCCATTCATCGATGATTGTCTTGTGTGTCTATGAAGATGGGATTGATGAGACTCTGGAATTTGAGTAGCTGATTAAAAACAATTTTAATCTTAAATTTACTGCCACTATTAACAGTACCCAGGTGAATTTTCTAGACATCACTCTGATGAGGGATGCATTATTGGGCAGAATCAACACGAAAGGATTTAGAGAGAAAAAAATATGTTCACCAACTCCCGTTTAAGATACAACAGTTAACACCCAGCAGCCTTACGTAAATCCATACCCAACAGTCAATTTTTTATATAATAAGGAACTGTTCTGACTTGGGGACATTCATGAGCAGGCAGAATAACAAAGATTTATGACTAGGGGTTATGATTCAGAAATACTGGAAAAGGCAATGCAAAGTGAGTGCAAAATATAGACCAACTATTACTCCTCCAAACAAACAAAAAAAACACAATGTAACAGGGCAATTAGGCAACACAGTTTGGAGAATCTGGCACATTTTACTTTCAGGTGAAATAATGGCAGAAACAATAGGAACTACACCAGCAGGACCTTGAAAATGAGAGGAAACGGAGGGAAGGCATATAGGAACTTCCCTGACCAATCCAACACCAGGGCATCTGCTGGGAGAGTTCCCGGGACTGGTGGCCTGCAGCAGAAGAGAGGGAGCTGGTGACAGAGGGAAGACAGATTTCTGGAGTCCCCATCTCCTGAACACTGTGGCTAGCACCTGGCTTGCTGAGGCACCATTCGCTGTGTCCCTGACTGAGGGCATCTGTCAGGG
Source organism: Neoceratodus forsteri (assembly GCA_016271365.2). Taxonomy (NCBI): domain Eukaryota; kingdom Metazoa; phylum Chordata; order Ceratodontiformes; family Ceratodontidae; genus Neoceratodus; species Neoceratodus forsteri. The sequence continues at coordinate 1,007,582,671 of CM028129.1, read as the reverse complement.
TGTTGTCTTTCCTGGAAGTGAATGGCTGATAGTCACCTCAGAGAATATGCCAAGGTCCAAAGTTTCATGGCCTCTGTCTGAAGGACTCCCAACCTTGTGCCACCCTATTTATGTAGAACATGGCAGTGGTGTTGTCTGTCTGGACCTGCACGAATGACCTTTGATGTGAGGAGCAAAGGATTTTAGTGCCAAATATATGCCCCCGAGTTCCAGAAGATTGATGTGTGACCCCAACTCCTTCAGAGTCCAGGTGCTACTGACACAGGAATTGTCCAGATGAGCCCCCCCATCCTAGCAGGGAAGCATCTGTAGTGATGATTTTCGTAGGAGGGGAGATCTGGAAGGGGACACCCACTGACAGGTTGGCAGTGTCCTTCCACCAGCACACGGCCTGAAGAAGAGTGTTACTGGTAGTAGTTTGGACAGAGCATTGCTCTTTTGGTACCAGTGGGAGCGAAAGCGATACTGTATATCCCTCATCCTGTACTCCACTCCCGGGACTACAGCGGTCATGAATGCCACATGTCCCAAGAGTTTTAGGAAGCGTCTGGCCGGCCTTGGTTGGCCCAGGGCAAGAGTTTGCCACTGCTAAGAAATTCTGAATTCTTTCTGGTGGCAAGAAGGCCCTGCTCTTTGTGTCCAACTGTGCTCCTATAAATGTTAGGAGCTGGGTTGGCTCTAAGTGAGATTTCTTTAGGTTTATGAAGAATCCCAAAGAGAGCAGAGTGCTTTTTGTGATCATCAGGGACTCCTGGACCTGAGCTGGAGTTTTCCTTACTATCAGCCTGTCGTCTAGGTAGGAACATACTGAAACCCCTTGTTTTCTGAGATGTGCTGCCACGACAGCCAGACATTTGGTTAACACCCTTGGCACAGATGTTAGGCTGAAGGGCATGGCTGCAAATTGGTAATGCCCTGAAGGAAGCCTGACTCTCAGGAATTTTCTGTGGAACGGTCTTATGGGGATGTGAAAATAAGCATCCTTGAGATCCAGAGAAACCAGCGATTCTCCCTGTTGCAGAGACTGAATGACCATTTTTAGTGTCACCATCCCCAATTTTGGTTTCAGGAGATGTCTGTTGAGGTACCAGAGGTCTAGGATAGGTCGCCACTCCCCATTTTTCTTTTGGGTGAGGAAGTACCTGGAGTAAAGGCCTTTGTTTTTCTGTAAGGCTGGTACTCTACTACTTTTGATGCCAGTAGGTTGACGACCTCCAGCTCCAGCAGGAGTTTTTCTGATGGGGTTAGGGGTTTTGAAACCAGAGAGCCTCTTAAAGCTGGCATCTTCTTGAAGCAAAGAGGAAGCCTTTTCCACCTCCAAGACCCACTTGTCTGAAGTTATGTGGGTCCAAGCTTGGAGGTAGTGGGAGAGCCTGCTCCCTACTGGTGGAACGGAGGAGACCAAGGCATTTAAGTCTGGGCTTAGACTGAGATGCAGGGGCCTGGGAAGTGGCCGGCTTTCTCTGGCCTCTCCTACCTCTTCCCCTATAGTACCCTCCTGTCAGAGTAGTCGTACTGAGAGGGAGGATAGGGTAATAGGGCTTAGGAAAATAACCCCTTCCTCTACCTGCCTTAGGCTGAGACTTTTGGCTGGAAGCCATTAGCTTGGCTGTATTACTCTGGCAAGTAGACTTGTACTCATCCACCATTTTCATGTACTCTTCTGTCCTGGAGTCGAACAGAAGATTTTTATCACAGGGGAAGTCCAGAGCTTTGGACTGAGTATCCTGTGCCAAATTAGTGGTCCTCAGCCAGGCAAACCTTCTGAGAGATATGGCCTGGGCCATAACTCTTGATGCAGCATCATTGTTATCTGTCATATGGAACTGGTACTTGGTTGCTTCCAGGGCAGTCTTAGTTTCTATTAAGTCCTGGACCATACACTCAGACTCTTGATTGTGCGATGGTGTACAGAGTTCCACAAAGCCTTATGATACTTGGCTATATAGGCCAAGTAGGAAGATAGGCAAAGAAGCAGAAGTATAAATTTTCTTTGCAATGTAATCTATCATCCGGGGAATAAGGAGAGAAAGGCACTCCAGCTTTATCACAGGCAGCTTGCTGACTACTCCTCATGACCAGGGTGGACAGACCAAAAAAAAATTCAGTGTCTGCTCTGGAGGCTGGTATTTCTCATCAATTCATTTATCAACCCCAAGTAAAGAGGATGGGGTCTGTAACAGCTTCATGGTGTTTCTCCTGAAAGCTTTATAAACATGGAGAACCATTTTTTTAGGAGGAAGTAGATCCTTCATTTCTCTATAGTTGTCATCCTCCTCTTCCTCCTGGTTGGATTCTTGGCAAGGTATTTCAAGAGTATCCACCAGGTGCTGGAGAAAAGTTAAGAGGAATTTTCCTCCTGATCCAAAGGGGAAGCACCAAAATGAGGAAAAGGGGAATTGTTAGGCTCCAAGGAATTAATTCCTGAAATATTGTCTGGAACATCATAATAATCATCCTCATTCTAACCCCCATAGGCCCCTGCATCAGAGGGAGCTGCAGAAGGGTGTTTGCTGGACAGGCCAGAAAAAATAGACTCCATGCCTTGTAATGTCTGGAAAACTTGCCAAGCCTTTGCCATATCTTCAGCCGGGGGCAATTCCTTCTGAAAATCAGGGAGGCTGTCAGGCTGTGTGTGCTTAGACTTCTCTTTATGCTTTTCACCTCCTGCTTGATCACCCTTTCCACTGCCAGGAGGAACAGGAGGCAATTTGTCTTTACACAACTTTTTTGGTGCCACTTCATCAATGGCAGAATCTGGCTTCCTTTTTGATCCGGGTACCTCATCATAGGTTCATAGGTTCATAGGTAAATTACGTGATCGAAGGACATGCCCAATTTGGTCACGCCATCTAAGCTAGGTGGACTTCATATTTTAAGTCATTCATGTATGAATCGAGCTTGAATTTAAACTGTGTTAGATTATCACAATGCACAACTTCATGTGGAAGGGAATTCCATATCGGGACTATCCTCTGTGTAAAAAATGTATTTCTCTTTGACGTTCTATTTGTAATGGCTCTCTATTTTAAATTATGTGATCTAGTATGACAAGTAGTTGGATGCCAAATCAGATATAGTTTCAAACAAAAGTTCATACTTCATGGCTCTATAGAGCAAACAAAGGTCTCCTCTCAAGGAACGATATTCCATAGTATAAAGATTTAACTTTTTTAATCTTTTATTATAAGATAAAGAACCCATGTCAGTTATATGCTTAGTAAATCTCCTTTGAATTCTTTCCCTAGATAATCTGTCGCGAATTAGCGTTGGAGCACTAAATGAGGAACAATAATCAAAGTTAGATCTAACAATGCTGGTATATAAAATGGGAGTAATACAGTTGGCTCCCTACTTTTTATGTCTTTTAATATACAGTTAGTCAATCAGGCACATTTTGTTAACTGTAATATTTAAATGTTTGGAAAATGTTAAATTATTTATAACCCCCAAATCCTTTTCAGAACTGGTTTTACTTAATAGTTGATTATTAATAGAATAATTGACACATATTGTTTTTCCCAAAATGCATAACTTTACATTTAGCATAATTAAAGTTCAGTTTGTGTGTAGTAGCCCAGTCTGAGATTAAATTCAGATTATCCTGTAATTTTAAGATAGATTGCATATTATTGACAATTCCACCCAATTTCACATCATCTACATACTTTGTTAGCTAGATTCCATCCCTAGAGCTCATACTAACTATTAAGATATTGAATAAAACTGGACCCAGGATTATACCCTGTGGTACACTACAGTAACCTCAGTCCATGTGGATGTATACCCACGAGGGTGACCTGCTGTCTTATATCTGTTAACAATTGCCAAATCCAATCAACAATATATTTATTAAACATTTGTTTAAGACTTTGTGAAACAGAGTCAAAAGCTTTTTCAAAATCAAGATATGACATCCACTGGAAGACCCTGATCCAAAGCATCACTAACTGGCTCAAAGAAATTTATTAGCTAGTATGACATGATCTACCCGATTCAAAACCATACTGTAAAATGTCTGAGCCCCTTTTTCCAAAATATGTGAATTAATCTTATTGGATATTATTTTTCCATTATCCTACATACAGAAGAAGTCAGGCTTATAGGCCTGTATTGTTTTAGTTCTTGCTTTGAACCACTCTTATGTATTGGAATAACTAAGGCATCTTCCCATTCCTTGATGACAATACCTTTAGCTATAGATTCATTAAAAGGAATGTCAATATGCCAGCTAATTCATAAAACTTTTTCTAAAATATTGAGGGGATGTTATCAGGTCCAACAGATATAGAAATTTTACATGAATTAATAGTTGAGTAAGTTTCTGCAACAGTGAATTTAACCACAGGATGTATCAGGTGCAGTTTTCAGTTAATAGTATATCTCTTTTTTTTTTTAATATACTAGCAAAGTATTGATTGAATTTATTTGCCATTAGCTGTTCATCACTTATTATCTCATCAATTTTTAGTGGCCCAAGTGCATCAGCTGTAGATTTTAGAGATCCAATATAACTGAAAAACTTTTTTATTATCAATCTGATTGCTAACTAGATTATACTCAATCTTTTTTAGCCTTCCTTATGGCATATTTAGTTTTTTTTTGCCTTTTGAGTAAATTTTGACCAATTTAGTTCAGATTTATTTTTTATATTTATTAAAGGCCTTATTTTAGCCAACACTAATCTTTTAATAGATGTAGAATACCAATGTTGCAGCATTTTCTTATGAATGTATTTTATTCTAACTGGAACCCACTCTGATATGCAATATTCTATTTTTCTTTTATTCTATTCCAAATTTCTTCAACCGATAACCCATATAGCTCTTTCTTCCAATTCACTTCATTAGATAATCTTTAACAGCTGTATAATTTGCTGTATTATAATTTCTAAATTTGGTTATGCCATTTGAATTTTTTCTGTAATAATTTATAGACCATTTGATCATGGAGTACCTTCCTTGATATTAGTAAATATTAAATCTAATATATTATTAAGTCGTGTGGGAATGGTCACTATTTGGTCTAACCCTAAGTGTGCTGCTATACCTAAAAATTTGGTTTCCTGTGTATTTGATCCTTCACAGCACAACCAATTTATACCAAGATAATTAAAATCACCCACCAATACAATATTTACTTGATGCTTTCCAGGTAATTACAGAAAAGATCATTATTGACAGAGTCAATGGAAGGTGGTCTATAGCATAACTCAAATGTAATTGGAAAACATTTATTATTGAGTTTAATCCATAAAATTTCAATTCCCTGTGGTGATTGGATGTTCATATTGACTTCTGTAAATTCAATTCCATCCTTTACATAATAGGCAACACCTCCTCCTCCTCTTGCATCTAGCCGATTTTTCTTAAAGAGAGAATACCCAGAAATAACTTGTCCTCATTGTTCATTTGTAAACCAAGTTTCTGTAACCCCACAAATATTGATGTTTTCGATGTATAAGATGATTTGTAGTTCATGAATTTTATTGGGCAAACTCTAGCATTTAAAAGTAATATCAGTACCCCTATTTTTATTTTATGAAGGAACTTCATCAGTCCCTTGGAAGCTTTGGTTTCTAAGGCACTTCAGCACCAATTTATTATTTTTCTCTTAAAGAGACTTCAGTGCCTCTTCTGGGCTTAAAGCTAGTGGATGTTTCATCAGCACCACTGTTAGAATTTTCTGAAGGCCCCTCATCGTAATCCTGGTTCTTTTGGGCCTGAAGAGGACCCTTCCTCAGCCATCTCTCTAAACCTCTTTGTTCTGTTTCTCAAGGCTTCAGAACAAAAGTTTGAGCAATGTGAACAGTAATAATGGTCTGGACCCAAACACTAAGCACAGATCGTGGGTGTCAGCTTTGGCCACAATCCTGTGACAATTTAATCAATTTTTAAAACATGTGGGTCCAGTCCTCTTTTTAGGGATTCCTGACATGCCAACTGACAGACACAGTTTTAAACTGAAAGGTTCCACTACAGTTAGAAGTGGAATGCGATTGGTTCCCTCGCGGTAAGGAGCTGCTATTTCTGAAGTAAAAAAACGACTTAAAATCGCGGTTCCCAAAGAAAAAAGGGAACTGCGATAAAAGGTTAAAAATTAACAGTCAAAATACACAAACAGTTAAAATAAAGAAAAATATAGGAGGGAACCATGGAGGAACCACGGAACCGACTGATAAACGTGGTTCCGAGAAACCAGAGGGAACCACGATAAAACAATTAAAACATACTCAGCACAGTAAAAGAAAAATTAAAATGAAGAGATTTTACTACAAAAGTTCAAGAAAACTTGTTTTTTTGGCCAACTGAGTGGAACGCCTCAGAGGCAGTGTTGTTCAGTCAGCGGAGAAAAAATTCTGGTGGCTTCTCAGGCAGTCTCTCTTCAGTACACCCCAAAGTCTCTGCTTGGCTGATGCTAATTAATTAGCATAAACCACACCTCCGGGGTAGTACTACCTGGTCAACTAGCTGCTTAAAGTTACTGATGCTAAAGGACCCCTGGGGTAAGAAACCTGGCTTACCTTATTTTCTCATATTGCAGTTGTTGGTTCCAGCAGCAGGCACTGTCTTCAATTGGAGAGTGGATCTACATTGTGGGACATTTTCAGGTAAGTGAGGGTGTGTGTGAAGGAGGTGGGGTGGTGGATGCTGCGTGGGGGGGCTGGTGTGGTGGAGGGGTCAGATTTGGCAAGGGACAATTTTCTTTTTTACAATTAAAAAAATGAGAGATTACTTTCTTTTCTGAAGGTGAGTTTCTGACATGGGAGTGGGAACCCCAGTGTCAGGCTACTGTTCAGCAACACCAGGGTGTTATAATGGGAAGGGGTGCAACCTGGAGAGGGGGTGAGAGAAGCAGTACCAGGGTGGGCACCTGGTCTGCTTAAATCCTATTCAATAAAACATAAAAAGGAAGGCAGACAACCTGGAGGGCAGGAGGAAGAAAGAGAAGCAGTACTGAGGTGGCACCCCAGTCCAATACTAATTTAGTAGATAGGTAGATAGAAGCGATAGATGGCGAGATAGAAAGACAGACAGAAATAAACAGATGGAGAGAGCAGGGATCGCCAGCATATTGCTTCAACTAAAAGCCATCCACAATTCAGGAAATCTCACAGTTCTCAACTGAAAACTCTGGCAAACATCACATCCTGGGACATGTTCTGGTGAGTGACAATGTGAGTGTGTTGGAGGAGTTGGGTGGTAGGTCGGGTGGGGATCCAGATTGGGGAGGGACCATTTTCTTTTTACAAGTACAAACCAACCAAAAAAAAAAAAAAATCAACAAGGGATGGTTCTTTACTTCCAGAGACTTTCCAACACTGAGAATTGGACACCCCAGTACAATGATGTATATATGATCGAAAAAGGGGCAGGCAACCTGGTGGGCACACCAGTCTGCTTATTCTATTAAATAAATCAGACACAGTTAGGTGAGAGAGACAGATGGAGAGCAGAGGATCACCATCTCACTGCTCTAACTGAAGCCTGCTGCCTAGCTTCAGCATTCAAGAAAGTCTCACGACATCACTACACGAAAAACTGACACAACTTTCCCTGATCCACAGTTGCCCAAGCCCATAATCCTGAACCACAAAATTCCAACGGAGGGATATTTTTTCTCCCAGTTTTGCTCCCCAGGACCCAGTCATTTTTTTCTTTTTTAAACATAAACATGACCAAGAGGCGAAGAGAGAGAGAGAGGAAGGGAAAGGAGGGGGGGAAATTGTTTAACCAGGAAAGGCACACTAAGCCAAAGCTCATTTCCAGGTGCAACCTGGGAGCACAAGGAAGTTAAGTGACTTGCTCAGGGTCACACAGTATGCAAGTGGGGCCTGTGAGATTCAAACCCAGATCTCCAGGTCTGCAGCTCAGAGCCTTAAACCACTGCCCTATACTGCCTCGAGAGAGAGAGAAGGGTGAGCCCAGATGCATGACACTAACTGAACAGGGGATGGTGGGTGTGTGAATAGGTGGAGAAGATACAGTAGATATTCTGGAAGATCAACAATTATGGCGAGTACATAATTTTCATATCTGCCAAGAATCAATCTTCACCACCTATTCCCACTTATAGGTCAGAATACCAAGCTTACCACCCAAAAGGGCTATGCTGCACACCCTAAAGGAAAATGTTATTCCCTCAGCCTCCTCTAGGGGATAACCATGAGGAGCAAGAGACCCCTTATGGGCCTGGCAAGGCCAGAGCATGGTCAAGATCGGGCAGTGGCTCCCATGGGCTGCGAGCAGAAATGCAGCCTGCTAACTCATGCTTGACCATGCGGGAGAAAAAGTGGGTCCCTAGCAATCACAAGGCACAATCACCCTAAGCCGGGCTAGGGGTGACAACCAGGACAGACAAAGTCAGGTCACCCACCTAATGCAGACTGCAGTTCTTGTCAGCCTGAAGGCTACCTCACTGACATCCCAAGATGCCCTAGCTTGGTGCCTCACCAGCTCCAGACCCTTGACAGAAAGGCAAATGGTCTGTCTGGTTGCCTAGCATGCCGGCTAGTAGCAGACCCAGCATCAACCACAGGTGCATGCCACAGGTCGCCTAGTGTGCAGATATGTACAGCATAGTGCACGGCGCCGTGAAAACCATATGGTCCCAGATAGATATCAAACTCTGCAAAGTCCGATTCTTTGGAGGATGGTCACATACTGGGCGCCTATGCCCAGTGGCATTTACAGAAGCTGGATCCCTGAAGAGGGATGTGGCATGGCTCCTGGAGGCCCAACAGATACATAATACCTGCGTCGGATGTCTCTCAGGGCTGAAAAGAGGGCAGAGGGATAGAGCCAGACATCCCTGTTTGCGTCCGTAAAAGGCCTAGGTCAAGGAGGGATGACTGGAGAGTCATGGCTGTAATCACCAAGGAATGACAGTACCAGGTTTGCAGAATTGCGGCCTACGAAGTGGTCAAGTCAGAGTTCCCTCATCATCTCCGTGAGGAACTGCTGGCACGGATGTACTCAGTGTTGGAGGAGACATGCAAGGATGTGCCCTCTTCCTCAGAGGAAGAAGTTGGAGATGAGGAAGAGCTGGAGTCAGGAGGCGTGCAGGGGCCTCAAGCCGAAAAATGATTTGATCTAAGAACAGAGGTACTGAGGAAAAGCATTGCCCTGAACTGCTCCCAGGACAAAGGACTCACAGGACCCAGAATGCGGAGGAGGGAGTGGGAATGGAGGAGAGGGGGAGAAGGGTCATGCAAGGCTAGGCCAAGTACTCTGCCAGGAGCTCGAGGATTGCTCAAGGGATCTCAACCGCGAGAGAGCCTGGCAAGCTCGCCCACAAGGCAGCTCAACAGGTGAGGAGCAGTCAAGGTGATGCCCCTGGGAAAACGCACCTCCCCGATGAGGACAGCAGAGGGCACCCCCGATGAGGACAGCAGAGCCATGAAGATCTCTAGGGGTGGCCCCAATCCTCACCAATGACAGGGCCAGACAGTTCTGGCAAGAACAGCAGTCAGCGCCAGGACTCCTGCCAGAGCTGCCACCTATCCTGGATAAGGAGTAAGCCACCAATCGGCACTGCCCAGTGCCTACTTCACCAGAAAGGGCCCTGATCCTTGGGCTAGGCCTCTGGACAGTCTGCATCCATCCCTGAGATTGTGGGGGAACAAGTGCTACAAGAGGCACCAGAACCCTCCCTGGCGCCATGAATGGTGCCAGCACCCTGCCCAGTGCAGTGGATGGCACAGACGTGCCCCCCAGACAGCAAAAGGATCCTCTGTGATGCCCAGGCAGAGAAGCAGCCCACCCCGACCACGCCAACCCCAAAAGAGGCCTAGAACCAGGCCCAGAAAGGTCTCCATTACCGGATTCCTGCAAGATGTCAAGACCCTCCCCAATCTCAACCCCCTGGCTCATCCAAACATTCAGGGGAAGAAATTCAGAAGATCTCTACTGGATGCCTAGAAGGCCCAGCTCAGATCACCTTCCCTCTCCCAGCACCACAAGTGGTGATTAAACACCCTACTCAACCTTAACTATAGGGGTGCTACCACGCCAGTATAGTATAGACACACATATAGTGTACTGATAAAAAGTGTTCTACTGACCCAACATAGCAAGAGAATATTTTCTTGCAAAGTTGGATATCACAAGGCAGCTTTGACAATGATGACATCACAACAATCACGTTCAGCACTGAAGCCAGCAACTAAAATCAAAGAAAAACAGTACAAATTGTTATACAAATAGAAGAAAGAGTTAACACTAATAAAAATGATGTATAAATCTAATATGCAATGGTCTGGCTCAAAATATGCAGTTTATCATCACTTGCGAAGGCACAGCACGTTCATATCTCACTTATGGTTTTGCCACTCATGAGTTACGGTCCTGCCCATTCACATAAGGATAAGTTGTATATTTTGAGTCAGCCCAGCCCACTGCATAGCCCCTATTTACATAATATACATTAACGCTTTTTGCTTAAGATAAAAGTGCTATCTCAGAATTCTAGCTAGCTATACAAGTTTTTTTTTTATCTCGCTTGTAGGTTTTGTTACTACCGTTTATCTTTTCAGTGGGCTAAGTCACACCATGTGTCTCCCATTGAGCGCTGTGCCTCATCTGCTGAACCACGAGCTGGTACAAGGACAGCCTTTGATGAACCAAGTGGCAGCTGCAGTTCATTTAAAGCAATCAGGCGCCAACAAAACAGTCTTTTTGAAGCTCTTTTTAAAGTGCTACTGTAAATTGTAAAAATGCCCATGTGAAGGGCAGCAATGAGATCGATTTTATCTACACTTTGTGGTCAATGACTTGTACTCTCACTCGTGGCTTCTCCATTCATGTGGGTCAAGGGGTTACTAACCTCTCATGAAGATAAAATGATATCCATATCTCACAGCCGCCCATCACATATCCCTACAAATACTAGCGAGATATATAGCTTGTTTGGTTTTTTAGAACTCTGGTCAGAAAAGGCACACTGAGCCGAAGCTCGCTTCAAGCAAATCTTGGGAGCACAGGGAGTTAGTTACAAAGGGCCACATATTGTGTAAGTGGCAACAGTGAGTTTCAAACCGCGATTTACAGCAATGCTCTAAACTCCAGTGTATACTGCCTCCAACAAGGTACAGCAAATTTCCATGTCATATTGGTAGCAAGAATAAATATTTGTTCTCTGCGGTAAGCTTGATTTTTCTGCTATGGTAGTGCAAAGTACAGCAAATCCTGCTTTCCTTGTCCATCTTAACTGCGACACATGATGCTCACCCCCTCCACAAGTGGATGGGTGTGTGCATCTCTTTGGATGCATGTTATCCGTTACGAGTTTAAATCACAAGAATACTTCAGGCTAAGGTTTGAGTGAAGTGGCAGGAAACTACACAATGTGGAAGTGCCTGGTTTCCTGCAACTCAGTGACACTCACCTGTCTAATTTACTTGTTTTCTTTCTAATGAAGCTGGTAATTTTTTGGTGAATTCCTGGAGTGTGTGCACAGTTTTCTCTAGTTTTAGACCCCCCCAAAAAAAAATATAGCTTTTTACCTTGCTGGTTGACGCAGGTGGGCTCTCAGCTCTTTCACTGCCTCCATTCACCCGGCATTCTCCTCCCCCAACCACCAAGCCCAAGATCCTCCACAGACTTCCTCCTGTGAAGGGACTGGGAAGGGGAGGGCTGTTCTCCCCCCACCCAATGACTCTCATCCAGATTGGGCTGGTGGCCAGGTGATAATGTGGGACGGAGGTAGGTGGGCACGGCTTTGTGTAATCTGCGCCAACCAATTTCCCATTCTCCCTCTGTCCCATCGCAGCAGCACGTAAGCATGTGCACATGGAGGCGCACACATGGTATAGAATGGCAGCCCCTGCCTTAGTGTTGCTTAAGCTGCCGGCGTTATCCCCAGGCCTCCACCCGGGGGCAGCCAAGAGCAGAGTCTGCAAGCATTCCCCCCCAGTAATTCGAGGTTGTTCCCAAACTTGGGTCGCCAGTGTGGTGAGAGGCGAGACACACAGTGCCTCAGCCCTCTGCGCCACTGGGACAGACTTATTGGTTTTGGATTCTGAGTGATACTTGGGGAGAGAAATCCCTCCACAATTTATAATATGCAGAATCCCCCACCAGCACCAATCCACCTTCCATAAGGTAGCAAACAGCATGTCTCCCAAAAAAAAAAAAAAAAATATATGGTACAGAGCAAATCAGCTCTACACCATTTGGTTAGTGCTGGATGTAGGACCCATAACTGAGGCCTGAATTCCACACCCATCAACCTCCCCCAAAAAACCTTTACAGGAGACAGGAAATTTGTGCTCACTGACAGCTGTTTATAAACTTCTTATTCTCAGAAATTATGTGCACTATTTAACTGTACCTTAATAGAAAGTGATATAAGCTGTATTTTACATTGTTTTGTTTTATGGGCAGCATTCTGTTACAGTTCTCTCTGTGGAACCAGTAATATATATATATATTTTTTTTTTTTACTATGTCATGGTTTGTGTACAGAATGCTAATTATTAGCTGTTAAATTATCAGAACTATGCTTAGAATTCTGAGCACAAACTGACAGTTACAACTCCAAATCACTGGTTCCATGAAGAGAACAGAATGCTGCCCATGAAAACAAAATAATGGAAAATATGATTTTCCTATCACCTTTTTGTTCAGGTACAGTTAAATATGGATAATCTAGGGGAATGCATACAATTTCTGAGAATAAGAACTTTATAAACAGCTGTCAGTTAGAAATGATTTCCTGTCCTCTTTGTAGAAAGTGGGTATTAAGACTAATGTTGGTGAAGGAGCATTTCGGTACCAGAACTGATCTGTGCTTTGGAAGACAATCTTAAATAAGAGAGGAGTCAGAATGGTGGCTGGGGAGTAGGGGTCCCCTTCAGTTTCGATAACACTGGGAGAGATTTCCCTATTCAGACTCCCCAAGTTTGCAGCCAGACGTGCTAAACCAAAGCCTTTACCTGTGAGGAGGGATACATGGAACTGAGACAACTGGGCGCAGCACGCTTCTCAGCAAGGATCTTCCGAGCTTTCTTCATTTTAATCCTCGATTTAGCTTTTGCCTTCTTTACTCTCTCTGAGCTCCACCTTTCCCATCCTCCTCCTCTTCATCCTCCTCCTCTTCCCTTCACTGTGAGAGAGGGCAGGAAGCCTGCGGACTGACCCGGTGGAGTATGAATATCACAGTAGGCAGTTTTCGGACACTAAAGGAGGTGCCATTGGCTCCAGTCTCCCTCACAGGCTCCATTTTCATATAGAGTCCTGCCTGTTGCACAAGTCACATGGAATGCAGTGTAACAGTTTGCTTTATGACACTGAATGCATGCCCCGACCCCGTTGTTTACAGATGTAGCAAGTCAGTTTCCAGCGCAGGCGTATGTGCTCTATGCTATCTATAGGCTCCAAAAACACTTGTATTGGCAAAGCAAACTTCAGGAATCCACAAAGCACACACAACATGTGTGACCATCATCAGTCTGTTTAAAGCACCACCTTTGTTTGGGCACAAGGCGCAGTCGACCGCTCGGGAGGGTGACTGTAAACACCTCCTGCACAGCCACTGTCCATCTGGGATATAGGGAACCCCGTAACATTCCTGGTGTACTGCCAAGTTACACATATCGCAAAATAAAATCACGTTACTGTTCTGGCATTCACCATCATTGCATATGCAGCAAACAGCATCCTCATCGACCTGGGTGCTGGGGTCCCCTTTGTTGTGACTCTCAAAGTAGGATTCCTTCTCCAAACGGTCCATCAGATATTCAAACACCTCCTGCGGAATGGGGCTCACACCTTCAGTCTTACGTTTCTCATTCATGATTTCTAGCCAGATGTAGTCTTCTTCATCCATGTCGTATTCCACCTCCTCGTCCATCTCCTCAGCTGATTTCTCAATGTACCTGAAACACGGCAACAAACTCGACAAACGCTGACCTTGTAACAGCTCCTTTAAGGCTGAGGTTTTATCAAACGTCAATTAGACAGTCCAGGGCATTAAATATATATAACCAACAATCCGAATTACACTAGTTAAACTCTGCAAGGTTAGAATAATAGCAGTCTACAATGAGACACATTGTGAGCAACGACTAAATATAAATCTAAGTTGTTGATCACCCAGAGCAGAGGGGTTACGGGTGGCACACCACCATTCTTTAAGTGCACTGGGCTACACCCATACGTTGTTGCCATCTCCCTAAAGAACTCATCCTTCTCTTAATTATTCTTTTTGTACCAGCTTTTCCTTTTCACCTCCAGCCCCCCCCAGTTGCCATGGCTGCATTCTGACTCAGGATAGGACAGCATACAAGCGGAAGCCTTCATAGCCAACTAGGGATGTCACAATATCAAATTCTGACCAGTGCAATATTTGCATAAAACATATTACAATATACTGATTATCTTGATAATTTGTAGCACTTCTAATTTTAATAAAAACAGTGAAAATTAGATTGGGAAGTGGAGAATCTAGAATTTTGGTCACACCTTAAGAGGGACACGATGCTGGAGCAGCAGACAAATGAGGAAGTGATTTATCACGGTACATCATGCTGTGTAATATTGTTTTTTCACAATTATAAATCGTTAGTGGTTTATCATGATACATTGTCATATCATGTTACAGTGACACCCCTACAGCCAACTTTGATGCTTCCTGGTGAGCCAGACATGAGTGGACAAATGGAGGGAACCCTGCACTTTCCCTTCCCAGGTACCAATCCCTTCAATTCCATAAGAGAATCAGGCCCCTGACAGCCTCAGCATAGGATTCCAGAGCTTTTACATGAACCCCAAGCTTGCTAATGAAAGATATCTTTAAAAAGTACTGCATACTTATTTAGCAGACACCAATTTTTTTTTTTTTTTTTTACTTTATTTACCTAACAGCCCAAACAGAGGCACAATGTCTCTTGTTAGTAGGGGTTCTGCTTCTAATCCATTTTACAATTTGGGAATTGAAACCCATGGAGGAGATTTAGTGACTTGCTCAAAGATCGCACAGTGATCAGTGGTGGAGGTAGGGTTCAAACCTGGGATCTCCTGCTCTGTGTTTTCTTTACCCACTGAACCCCACTACCTTTCTGCAACTTAACTAACTCCCCCTCATTTTCTACAAAAATATGTTTCCACTATCCTATTTTATACTGCTGCTCCCTTTGTCCACCAGGAAAATGTTTACAAGATACAGCATAGCAAAATAAATCTAACAATATTTATCATCCACAAACAGAATTTGGATAAGCATATCAGACAGCTTGGGCTGCACAACCACCCCAGTGGGAGTGTTCCTTGGCCAAGTGTATTAACTCCCCATTGATAATGTGCAGCGATACAGAAATCAGGGACTAATCAGTACTCTACCACCTGAAGAGCACCCTACCTGGTATAAAGTTCCTAACTGCTGCTCAGCGGATCTCCTGGTGTTGGCAGACAGAATCTAAAATGATTGTTCACCTATCAAAAACTGGGCAGCCTCAATGTCATATGGTATTATACTGCATAACTGAACAAAACAGAAAAAAGCCCTCTAATGTGCCATGCCATGCTCACTATTTCACCACTGGCATCAGAAATGAGGCGATGTGTAGTCTAGTGGTTAGAGCACCAGTTTGGGGACCAGGGATCACAAATCTAAATCCTACTAGAAAAAGTCCAAAACCTGTGCAAGCCGGAAAAAATCCATAAACTGAATTTATTTCAAATGTCAGGGTACAAAAAATTATATACACACACACATGCATAACAAACATGCAGCAAAGCAGCAATAATGCCCAGAACAAAAACAAGATGGCAGCATTATTAGCTAACAATGCCCAGATGTAGGCACACAGTACAGATGCCTCTGTCTGAGCATTACTGCTACATTGCTTTTTTTTTTCTTTCGAAGGTTAAAACATATTCATCTTGTGGATTTATTCCAACTAGACTCAGCCTACCTGCATATACTGGTTTTATTTCAAATGTCAGGGTACTTTGCTCGTAGACTCAGGGCTTTCACAGCAGCACTGGCTCCTACTTAACACATTCCCGGCTGGCTTGTTTCAAAACCCAGTCAGAAAAATGGTGTGCACTGGCAGTCTAAGGAGTCCTGTGCCAGGTGGGAGCTGCTAACTCCCCAGTACAAAACAAACAAGGCAAAGGACAGGAGGGCTCCCCCACAAACGAAGACTATGGAAGAAGCGCCGGGGCATTTACTGGCTTCACTGTTTCTACTCACTTGCACTTTTTACCATGTAGCCCATGATGTGCAGATTAAAGGTATGGTTGTTTTATAATCCTGTGTGAGCACCTTCATTCACTGACTACCATTAGACTGTGAGTGCCTGGCTGTCCTATGCCTTGCCCATTTCAAACCCCACTAGAACCAATACTCAGTGTGCAACTTTAAGCAAGTCACAACCTTCCATTGTTCCAGTTCACCCTGCAGCAGATGTGGGTAGAAGCAGGACACCACTTAAAACAAGATGCTGCCTGTCAACTGGGCTATTATGGGTTAAAAAAAAATGGAAGAGTGGCAGGTTACCAGTGCAATAGTGCTGCCTGACACCCTCCAATTCACAACACACACACTGTTCAGGTAACTAGTTCATTATTTGGTGAAAGAGCATTCTTTTCACTATGCATCTTTACTAACGTTTTCTCAGATCTCGAAGAATCTTGACACTTAATACTGAGTTAAAGAGATGCTATTACGTAGAACTATAAATGACATGGTTAAGACTACCGAGGGCTAAACCAACCGCGTGGCCATGTAATTATTCACCATATTTACACGGGTGCACTTTTAAATATATTTTTTGCTTTAAAAGCCCTTTAATTTTCAAAAAGGCACCTCAGGATGTGTAATTATGGCTAACAATCACACATCTTGGTGTGTTTAAAGGTATGAAGCACAACACTAGTGGCCATCCCAATGGGAATTTTTGAGGATCTTGAAGCACTTAAACAGCAGTGCTTCAGCACTAACCCTATATTGGATGGTTGGCACCTGTACTATTAGAACAAAAAGTGTCAAGTAATGTCATTTAAAGACACTCAAGCAAATTACTGACTCAGATTTTCTGGTATGACCCACAACATTTGAAACATTTTACCAAACTGACTCCTCTTCTCTACTGGTGCTAATTGAAGTCCTGCAACACATACAAGGCATGCAATTATTGGCCCATAATCACACACACGACCATGAATGGGACCAGGAAGTCTCTTTAGGATTAGTATGTAATGTAACCCCATCATTATGAAAAATAATGAAAGGAGAGTCTGCAACCAGAGCCTGTAACTCCAAAATGCATCTTGCAGATGTCAAAACCGTTAGTATTGTGTCTTCCAAGAGAGAATGCGCAGCTCACAAGTAGCAGCAGGCTCAAAGGGAGGCAGTCAGGGCTTAGGAACAAATTAAGTCCCACACCAGAACCTGATCTCACACTGGGGAGTGCAAGAGTAACACACCTCTTAGGAATCTATGGGAAACATTCCTGGGCCACTGTTTTGCCTTCATGAAATGCAGATACTGTGGCAAGGTAGACCTTAGGAATACCCCAGTCCTGAGTACTTAAGGGACAAGAGATGGTCCAGCACTTTAGGGACTGGATACAAAAAGGGACACAGTGCTTGTGCAGTAGACTGAACTGTAAAACATTTCCTTTTGCAAGTGAGTGTACAGTGCAGACAGCTTTCTAGCCACCAGCAGAACATCAGCAACTGCTGGGTGACCCTGAAGCAGGAAAGCTGCATGTCCTCAGGGGCCAGGCATGGAGATGAAGAGATCGCACATCCGGGTGTAACAGAGACCCTGCTCCTGTGTCAGAAGTCCTGCTTGTGGTGGGGGTGGGGTGGAATAGGGGTTCCACTGCCAATTGCTGGAGCAGAGGGAACCAATTCTGTCTGCAACAGGGTTGGATACACAAGGAGGCGTGGAAAGGATGAGAAGGGACTTGGCAAGGTTGGAGGAATGGTCAGAAGTATGGTAGCTTGGATTCAATGCAAAGAAATGCAAAATAATGCACCTGGGAAACAAAACCCAAGGAAGATTACATAATGGGGGGGTAGTAACAACAGAAATGGAAAGGGACCTGGGGTAAACATATCAGATGAACTTAAAGTTACAAAGCAATGCGAGAAGGCAGTAGGGAGAGTTGGGGATACTGGAATGTATAGGGAGAGCATCAGCAGCAGAAAACAGGAAGTAGTTGTCCCTCTGTACAGACAGCTGGTGAGACCCCATATGGAGTACTGCGTTCAGTTCTGGAGACCCCATCTCTGCAAGGACATAGACAGGATGGAGGCAGTGCAGAGGAGGGCAACTAAAATGGTGCAGGGTCTGCAACAGAAGCCATATGAGGAGACACTAAAGGAGCTTAATATGTATACCCTTGAGGATAGGAGGGAGAGGGGGGGACATGATAGAAAATTTTAAGTACCTCAGTGGAATCAACAAAGTCCAAGAGGGTAGCATCTTTCAGAAAAACATGTGCAAGAATGAGGGGACACAATTTGAAGATAGAGGGGGATGGCTCAGGGGCAATGTAAGGAAGTATTTTTTCACAGAGAGGGTGGTGGACACATGGAACAACCTTCCTGAGGAAGTTGTGGGGTCTACAACTGTGGGAGAATTCAAGAATGCATGGGACAGACATAACACAATTCTTGTGGGGGGTAAGAAGAAACAGACTGCTTGTTAACTAGGATCTGCAGCTTATCCTGTAGGTAGGGAAATGGGCAGACAAGGTGGGCCAAGCGGTCCTTATCTGCCGTCAAAGTCTATGTTTCTATGTCTGGGCGAGTAAGGAGCCACCAGAACAAAGGAGGCCAGTTCAGCCCATAGCTTGGCCTGAAACTTCTATATAAGAGGAATGGGGAAAACCGTGACAGATAGCTCCCTTCCAGGAGAGGGACAATGCGCCTTGCTAAAAACTCCAGGCCATGCAGTGAGCAGGAACACTGCAGACATTCAAGGATCTTTCATCAGGCCACGCCTCTGGACTATACCCGCATCCAGGGGCTCCAGATAAGGGGAATACCGACATGTTTTACTCACCTCATTTTAGGAAATACTCTTCAGAAAATGTTTTTAATGAGTACCAGTACTAACCCATTTGTAAATACTCCAAAGAACAGTGCTTCATGACATAACTGGTGATTCAAAAGGAGCAGTGTTTTCCAGATTTGCAGCACTGTATGCATCCCAATTTTGTTTTACTCACTATATGTCAAAACTGGTGGGTAAATTACTCCTCCTGCCAATATTATCTGGAGCATTGCTGGCACTTTATCAGTTCTTACCTAGAAAAACACTACACTTTTAAAAATGTACTCCCTCACTCCACCCTATCCAGACATTTGTACGCATCTGAATTTGGTTTACTCTTCACTTTCAAAACAGTACAGTACTCATTCCAAAAAATCTTATCTGGAGCCCTGCCCATGTCAGTATTAGGATCACATGAAAACTTTCAGAAGCAGTCAGCCAGGGGCCACACCCACGGCGACATGTGTCAGCTTGACATCTACTAATTTGGGCAGCCCTCCTCTCCTCAATTCTTTTCCCACCAATCATCAGTAACATCGCTGCACAAAGCACTGATTTTTCTTACAACCAAGTAATCACTTTTATAGTGATTTTTGGTGACCTGTATGTTGCTGAACGAACCATCCAAACCTTTCCAGTACTGTGATCTGGAGAGAAAAATCTACATGGATTTATACCACGACATGCATGTCTGTTGCCTAGGTGCCTCTCACAATGTGAAAGCCTGTGAGATTTGCCAAGGATTCGACTCCATTACCAGGCGATGCAGGAAGGAGGCTGTGGAGAAATTTCCTTCAGAAGACAACAGAAGCATGGAGAAGCAACTACAGGGTAAATCTGCATCGCCATCCCAGTCAAAGTCCCAAGAAAAAATCCTCGTCTGGGAGCCACAAGCACAGAACCTCCCCAGCGACATCCAGGTCACCCTTGCAGACTATAGATACAACCTCTATTACGACATCATCTGCTCCAGAGGGGGCACCTACCCAGACCATCAACCAGACACCAAGGTCAGGGCTTGGCATGGGCACTAGCGGACCTTTTACAGCCAGCATGTTGCCAGAGACTCAACCTCCAACACTGACTACTGCAGTCGTGCCCACTACCCAAAGCAGCACCACACAAGCAGTACTTCTATCATTTTCAGACACGATACTGCATCTATTGCCAGGCCTACTCGTTACAGGAGGCTTGTTCGACAGAGACTCCTGAACTACCCTGTCGACATCACAAATTAAATACGCTGCAGAACAGACTGCCTCTGCTGCCAGTGCAGTCATTCATCTCCATCGACAAATATGAATACAATACTGATCTCAATGGATGAGGAGTAGTAGGAAGAAGACTATGTTGAGGAGAGCCAGTATGAACATGGCAACAGCTCCAGTGTCTCCTCCTGTAGTGAGGACTCTGTTGTGAATACACCAAGATCATCTCCAGAGGATCCCTCATTTTTCGCCATAATGAAACAAATGCAACCAGCCATGGGCTTCACCTTAGAGGAGCAGGATTCCAACAAGAACCACCTGCTGGAGTTTCTGGAGATGCCAGAATCTCCCCTGCTGTTGCTCTTTGCTTGTTTCCAGGTTTGGAGGATGCTACTTATGCAGCCTGATACAGGCCAAGCAATATTACTAGCCGTGCCCAGAAAGGCAGACAAAATGTATTCTGCCCCTTCTGGAAAACCCTATTATGCTAGCCAGCTTGAGACTGACTCAGTGGTGATCACAGTTGCCCAAGATGGTTCCAGAGCACCTAGGCACCTGAGCTCCCTTCCTCCTGATGAGAGAATCCAGGAGGCTGGATGTCCTAAACAAACATACATATGCTTCTACCTCACTAGGCCTGCTGATTACCAGGCCCACAAGACAAAATATCAGAACACCCTACGCAGGAAGGCTAAGGCTGCTGCACCTGCCTTGCCTGAGGGTTCTGTTAAACAGGAGTTGATCAAAACTCCTAATACTGGTACTGATGTGGGGAAACATTTGATCCACACAGCACATGATATTTCTGATGCCTCTGCCAGGGCTGCAGCCTCTGGCATTTGTGTCAGGTGCTACTCTTTGCTCAGAGTAACAGATTTTGCCACTAACGTGCACCAAACAGTTCTCACTGCCCCATTCAAAGGTCAGAAACTGTTTCACCATTATGTAGAGGAAGTTTGAGAAACCTTAAAATATCTGGCAAGACTCAAGTCAGTGAAATCCCTGTACCATACTCAAGCCAATCCGCTGTCAGAGGACACCATCGGGCCTACAGACAGCAGGGCAGAGGCAGAGTTGCAGGGGCCTTGGCAGTCCCCATCACAACCCAAAAAGCCTACAGAAAAGTACCTAGAGGTACTGGAATCAGTGGCTCTGCCCATCCCACCCCCCGCATACCTCCTTATACACCCCAACACCTCCAGGGATGATTGTAGGGGATGACCTCTCCCTCCACCTGGCTCAATAAAGGGCAGTGACTACAGATTAATGGTTTCTGGAGATTACAGAGTAGGGTCATGCTCTGGAGCTCTGGGCAACCCTCCAGATCATTCATCGGTTGTGACAACATACCCACCAGGGCACATGTCCTTGTTGCTAGAGGAAGTGCCGACCCTGCTTCAATGGGCCATAGAACCTGCACCTCCAGCACAATGGCACAAAGACTTTTACTCCAGATACTTCTTCATCCCACAGTGGACAGTGGATCTGAGGCCAATTCTAGATCTAAGGGACAGAACAGTTACGTCCTTATCTAACAGTAGATCTTCCAGAGAATCACTCATCAGGCCACACCTATGGAACTATTAGCTGCCAGGCACTAGGATCACATGGAAACCTTTTGCAAGAAGTCCACTAGGGACCACCCACTACGACGTCTTATGTCGACATCCTCTATATATAAACATGGGCAGCCCCTTTCCCTCCTCAGTTCCCTGACAGAGATCATACTCAAAGGACCTCCCTTTTGGGAGCCAGGAGAGAGAGCTGAAGTTTCCAGCTACCAGGTGAGGCTGAAAACAGCAGGTAGTCCATCCTGGAGAGAGAAACAGGAGAGAAGAGGCTCTGGGTCTAAGGGGGAACGGAGGGCAGGATGGCATGGCCTGATGAAAGATTGTCTTGAAGATCTACAGTTACGGCAAGTACTTAACTGTTCTATCTGCTTCGAGGATATCTCTTTCATCAGGCCACACCCATGGAACAAGTCCCAGGCAGTACTGACAAAGACAGGCTGGGTGGCTGGAGGCTACAGGCCTAAAACATAAGGCCTTGAAGCGCAGCCAGGCCAAAGCCTGCTCTTCCTCTAGAGGCAATGTCCAGATTGTAGTGTTTAGTGAAAGTGTGGACAAAACTCCACGTTACAGCAGCTTAAATTTCTGCAGCCGACACATTCCTGAAACAGGCAACCAAAGTAGCCATGGCTCTGGTTGAATGGCCTCAAACAACTCCAGGAAGTTCATTACCATACTTCATATAACAAATGTAATACAGCTGGCCAACCAACTGGACAGGCACTGTTTAGAAACTGGTACGCCCTCTTCCGGGGCAAAGGAAACAAAAGCTAGAGGACTTCCTGCAGACCTTTGTACGATAAACATAATATCTGAGTGTTCTATGTACATCTAGGTGCAGAGTAAAGCATTCCCTGGACTGGCATGCTCGGGGTGGTGGAGGGACTGGTAGGTGGATTGTTTGATTCAAACTAAACACTATCAACTACCTTGGAAGAAAATTAACATTGGTCCGTAAGACACCTTGTCTTTATGGAAAATCAATAAGAAGGCTCACACTTAAGAGCCTGAAGCTCCGAACTCCTTCGAGCAGAAGTGATAGCAACTAAAAATGCTTTCCAGGAAAGGAAGCATAAGCCACAAGTAGCAGCTGGTTCAACAGAAGCCAAAGTAAGTTTATCTAGAACAAAATTCAGGTCCTAAGCCACGACTGGATTGTGATGGGAGGCTTCAAGTACAGGATGCCTCAAGAACATACAGTCTACTTCTACCTGTGCTGCCGCCATCAATAGGCATATGGAAAGCTGAAACAGCAGCCAAGTGCACTTTGATAGAAGAGGCCTGCATCAGACAAGGACAACACTAGAATCTGAATCACTGGGCAAGTGAAGGGATCCAAGTGATGGGAAGTAGCCTACAAAGCAAACCGCTTCCACTTCAAGTAAGTGACCATAGTGGAAGGTTTCCGTAGCCACCAGGAAATCAGTCACCTTTTGAGACACTCCAAATCTCGAATGGCTATGTTTTCAGGAGCCATGCATGAAGATGGAGTAACCCGAGGTCCAGATGGACCAGGATTCCTGTAATAGCAAACCCTTGCACAGGGCAGGGGTACCGGGTTCCCCACTGTTAACTGATGCAGCAAGGGGAACCAGATCTGACAAGACCAACAGGAAGCCACAAGAATCAGAGCAACTCCCTCCATATGAAGCTTGATTACCACCCTCTGAATCAGAGGAAAGGCATAAAGGAACCTCCCTTTACAACTGAGAGATGCGTTTTGCCAGAAAACTCCAGGCACTAGAATGAGCGAGCAGAAAAGCGGCAGTTTTGCATTAAGTGGCGACTTAAAAAGGTCCAACTTTGGACAACCCCACCTGTCGAACAGGTCTTCCACCACCAAGGTTAGCAGCTCCCACTAGTGCCACTTGTGCATTCTGGTCTGCGACCAGCTTAGCCTGTCTGCCAGGATGCTTTGGATGCCTAGAACATGAACGACACAGTTCTAGACTGTGTTCTACAGCCCAGTACCAAACCTTCATCGCGTCCATGTACAGGAGGTAAGAATGAGTCCCCTCTTGCTTGTTTATGTAGTGTACTACTCCGATGTTGTCAGTCTGCACCACTAGATGCCTGGGGACAAATGGTTCTGGAAGGCTTACAGACAATACAGAATGTCCCTCATTTCTAGGACATTTATGTGGAGAGAAGTCTCCACCTGATCCATGTCCTTGTGACTGATGAGGTCTTAGATGTCCCCAGCCTATTCCCAAAGCGCCTGGTGAGAATCTGATGAGGGAGGGGATTAGGAAAGGAACCTCTTTCAGCAAATTGCTGGGTTCCAGCCATCCACCACTTGAACATCTTTTGGACAGAGTTACTATAACCTGCATTTCTAGATCAGTGTGCCAGTCCACTGAACTCAATGTCCAATGAGGAAGCCTCATGTGAAGCCTGGCCAGGGATACCGTGAAAATGGCTGCTGCCATCAGGCCCAGTAGTCTCAGGCATAACCTGGCTGTGACATACAGTGGCATACAAAATTTAATCGGTAGCGTAGTATACTGAACATTGCACAAATGCAGTACCCATTGAACAACATGTATACCACTACCATGCAATGACACGTGGTGTGCAGTAATGGTATACTTGTCTCAACCACCACTGTACCTGTTGTGGTAAATCAGTTGGGCCTGTGCCATTAGGCGTTCTGCCTGTCCTGGGACAGGAAGGCCAAAGTCTTGAGCAGTGTCCAGTACTGTCCATATGTACTGTAGATGTTGACAAGGGTCAAGACTGACTTGCGCAGATTGACCGTGATCCCCGGGGCACTGAACAGCTGTCTGGTATGCACTAGTGTGAGAGACAGGTGCTCCCTGGACTGAGCTCTGAGCAACCAGTTGTCTAGGCAGGGGAAGACGTACAGTCCCTCTCGCCTGAGAGCTGCTTCCACAACTGCCAAGCATTTGTTAATACCCGTGGCACATATGACAACCCAAAGGGCAATACCCTGAATTGGTAGTGCTCCCCCTGAAACAGGAACCTGAGATACTTCCTGTGGGGGGGGGGGACAAATCTTGATATGTAGTGCAGAGAGCACATACAGTCCCCTTTTTGCAAGAGGGGGGCAGCAGGCATTGCACAGTGATCATCCTGAACGTCTTGGACTAAATATAGAAGCTCGGATTCCTGAAATCCAGAATGGACATCTAGTCCCCTGTGGATCTGGGGACTAAAGAAATGACAACAGGACCCCCTGTTCCTTTGATCCAATGGAACTGGCTCTATGGCCCTCTTCTGCAGAGTACGCACTTCTTCTAGTAGCACTGGTATGTGGTCTGGAGGATAAGTTGAGGGAACTAGCGGACGGTCTGGAGGCAACTCCAGAAATTCTAGAGTGTGACCTTGTTCAATTAGCTGCAGGACCCAAACATCTGTTGTAAACTCCCTCCACTGTTCCAGGTGGAGGGACAGGCGACCCTATAACTAACACCTCTGGATTTAGTACTGGGCAGTGGGGGGGTCTAAGGAGTCATGCCGGAGCACGCCTCCACGTCAAGGGGATTTTCAGTCAACTCCTGCGGTGGAGGCTGGGGCTGGCAAAGCTGACCCTGCTGCCAGCTCCGCTTCTGATCTGTTGTCTAGCCTCTAGCCTAGGTCTGTTGGAAGCCAGACAAGAGAGTACCATCTGCCCAGTTCTTGGTTGTGTGTGTGGTAGAGGGAGTGGACTGACAAGTCCTACCGGAAGCTTGCAGGTCAGAGAGGATGTCCTGCACATCCTCTCCAAACAGCCTGCATCTCCGGAAAGTAGCATTTATGATTGACTGTTGGACATCAGTAGCAATAGACAACCTCAACCAAGAATGCCTTCTTAGGCAGATGGCAGGCACAGCTGCTTTGGCAGAGGCATCAGAAAAGTTGTAGGCAGACCTTAACAGGTGTTTCCCTATGTCAGCCCTAGTCTGGAGGGCTCTGAGCATCTCCTGCTTCGTGGTACCCTCTGGAAGGGACTGGGCCACTGCCTTAGACTTTTTCCAGAGGGTATTCTGGTACTTGACTATATGGGCCTGATAATTTGCTATTCTTAGGCAAAATGTCACTGAGGCAAAGGTTCTCTTTCCCAGGAGGTCCAGTTTCCTCATAGAAACGTAGAATTTGACGGCAGATAAGGACTGCTTGGCCCACCTAGTCAGCCCATTTTCCTACCCAACCGATAAGCTGAGGATCCTAGTTAACCAACAGCTTACTTTCTCCTACCCCACTAGGACTGCCTTATGTCTGTCCCATGCATTCTTGAATTTTTCCACTGTTCTTGACTCCACAACCTCCTCTGGGAGGCTGTTCCATGCATCCACAATCCTCTCCGTGAAAAATACTTCCTCACATTACCTCTGAGCCGTTCTCCCTGGTACTTGCACATCTCTTTTCTGAAAGATGCTACCCTCTTGGACTTTGTTGAATCCTTGAGGTACTTGACAGTTTCTATCATGTCCTCTCTCCCTTCTTTCCTCAAGGGTATACATATTAAGCTCCTTTAGTCTTTCTTCAGATGTCTTCTGGTGCAGACCCTGCACCATTTTGGTTGCCTCCTCTGGAGGGCCTCCACTCTGCTTATGTCTTTGCAGAGATGGGGTCTCCAGAACTGCACACAGTACTCCAGATGGGGTCTCACCAACTGTCTGTGCAGAGGGATAACAACTTCCTGATTTCTAACAATGATGCCTCTCCCTATGCATCCCAGTATACCCCCAACCTTCCTTACTGCCTTCTCACATTGCTTGCCCACCTTTAGGTCATCTGACATAATTACCCCCAGGTCCCTTTCCATTTTTACTGTTGTCAGTATCTCACCCCCATTGTGTACTCTTCCCTGGGTTTTGTTTCCCAGGTGCATTACCTTACAATTCTTTGCATTGAATCTGAGCTGCCATACATTTGACCATTCCTCCAACCTTGCCAAGTCCCTCTCATCCTTTCCACTCCACCTTGTGTATCAACCCTGTTGTAGATCCTTGTGTCATCTGCAAAGAGACATACTTTTCCTTTCAGTTCTCTGCAATGTCACTTAAAGACATTAAAAGGACCGGTCCCAGTACTGAACCCTGCGGTACCCTGCTAGTAACCCTCCTTTCTTCACTGTGGACTCTATTTACTACTACCCTTTGTGTCCTGTTGTCTAGACAACTTTTATCCAGGCTACCACCTTGGGACCCACTCCAAGGCTGACTAACTTGTGTATTAATCTTTTGTGTGGGACTGTATCAAATGCCTTGCTAAAATCTAGGTAGGCCATGTCCACAGCCCCTCCCTGGTCTACTACTTTGGTCACCCAGTCAAAGAAATCTATTAGATTCATCTGACACGACCTTGCCACCGTGAATCCATGCTGCTCTGGGTCCTCTGCCCCACTGGCCTCTAGGTACTCAACAATTCTTTTCTTCAGAAGTAATTCCATTATTTTCCCTACCACTGAGGTCAAACTAACTGGTCTGTAGTTTTCTGCCTCTGTCCTGCTCCCACTTCTGTGAAGAGGAATCACATCCACCCTCCTCCAGTCCTCAGGTACCACCCCATCCTACCATGATTTGTTAAAGACAGTAGTCAGCGGTGTCACTAGTTCTATCCTTAGTTCTTTTAGAATTCTTGGGTGAATCCCATCAAGCCCCATTGCTTTGTCCACCTTCAATTTTATTAGTTCTTTCAGAACCCTTTCTTCTGTAAATGGACTGGTATCGACACCTGTCTTCAGAGTTTTTCCTCTTGTTTGGTTTAGGTACCTTCCCCTCCTCTTCCTTTGTGAATACTGAGCAGAAATATTCATTCAGTATTCCTGCTTTTTCACTGTCACCCTCTACCCACATTCCCTCCCCTTTATTAAGCCTCAGTATCCCTCCTTTGGTCTTTCTTCGCTCCCTAATGTACCTATAAAAGGTCTTATCCCCCTTCTTAACAAACTCAGCTATCCTTTCCTCAGTTTGGGCCTTTGCTATTCTGACTGCCTTCCCAGCCTCTTTCTGCTTTAACTGATAAAGTTCTCTGTCCTGCTCTTTCTGTGTTTCTTTATACTTCCTGAATGCTATCCTTTTCTCTTAACCTCCCTACCACCTGAGAACCATAGCGGTTTTTCCTTCATTGTGTTTTGTTGATTTGCTTTATACAAAGGCTTGTTGCCTCTGTGATGGCTGTTTTGATTACTCCCCACTGTTCCTCCACCCCTCCTCCTTTCCTATTTGCTAGTGCTTTTCTGAGGCACTCTCTCATTTTCCCCAAAGTCAGCCCTCCTAAAGTCTAATACTCTTGCTTTTGTATGGCTTGACTGTATGGCTGTGTTTATCGGGAACCACACTGTTTGGTGGTCGCTTGTTCCCAGATGGCTACCCACTTCTAAATCTGAGATTCTTTCTCCATTCCCATTTGAGAGTACCAGGTCTAAGATTGCTCCCTCCTGAGTGGGTTCCAATACTAGCTGTCTGAGGCATGCCCCCTGTAGGGCATCAAGAATGACCATGCTCTTGGATGTGCCTGCAGCAAAGGTGCTCCAGTTAACATCTGGCATATTCAGGTCCCCCATCAACAATATCTCCCCTTTTTCTGCCATTCTAAGGATGCCTTCTATCATCTCCTTGTCCATTCCCTCCCCCTGAGATGGGGGTCTGTATACAACCCCCATGTGGATTGTGGTGCCATTTCCTGTCTCCAGGGTGACCCAGAGTGCCTCATGTGCTCCCTGTTTACTCTCTAGTTCTGTTGATTTGATCCCTTCCTTTACATAGAGAGCTACTCCTCCTCCTCTTTTACCCTCCCTGTCCCTCCTGTAGATTGTGTATCCTGGTATGTTGACATCCCAGTCATGATTCTCTGTGTACCATGTTTCTGTGACTGCCACAATATCCAGGCAACCCTCTTTCATCAAGGCCACTAGTTCAGGGAGCTTGTTACACAGACTACGGCCATTGGTACTCATCACCCTCCACTTTTTGATGGCCTCACCCATTTTAGCCCCATTCCTGTCCTTACTGCCTTTGCCTTTTTTTTTTTTTTTTACATTTACCTCTGTCCTGTTCCCCAATGACTTCTCTACCTTGGTGTTTACCTCAATAATTACCGTGTTTTGTGGGGGGAGGCTGGGATTTCCCAGCTCCTTTTCAGTGCCCCCCCTTGGCTAGTTTAAATGCTTTCAATGAAGCATTTAAACCTCTCACCTGGGATCCTGGTCCCTCCCCGGGCAGATGGCAGACCATCGTGACCAGTATAGATCTGCATCCTCCAAGTGGCTCCCCAGCCCCAATGAAGCCAAAACCTTGAGCTCCACACCAGTTTTTCAACCATTCATTGAATTCCCTGGTGAGGAGTACCCTACCATCATCCTTGCCATAGACAGGCAGCACCTCCGAGAAGGTTACCGTATGCGCTACTTGTCTAAGGCCCCTCCCCAACTCTACAAACTCCTCTTGCACTGCTCCGATCCCATTCCTAGCCAGGTCATTTGTCCTCGACTCCTTATCTGGGGAGAAGAGAACGGAGATGCTTAGGCACCTTAGTCCTAGCATGGGCCGCCTTTATTACAACTGAGTCAGTCTCAAGTTGACCTGCACAGAAGGGCTTTCCTGAAGGGACTGGTATAACTAGTCTGCTTTTCTGGGCATTCGGAATCATGTTTGGTCTGTGTCAGGTCCCAGGTGGCATCCTCTAGTGCAACCAATAGAAGAATGATAAGGGGTGGAGAATCTGATAACGCCAAGAACTCTACCAAATTGCTTTCTGTGATGTCCTGCTCTTCGGTATCAAACCCCATTGCAGCCTAGAGTTGCTGCATCATAGAGATGAAAGCAGGGGTCTTCAGGAGGGAACCTCTGGGTATATATGATGGAGTCCTCACTCCCAGTGGAAAGACTGGAGCCAGATCTCTCAGAAGAGCTCTCAAAATCTTCCTCCTCCTCGTCCTCTTCCTCCTGTAAAAGGAGGTCAGCGTTATATTCCTGATCCTCGTTGTCAGGACACCTGAAGGCAATAGGGAAGGAAAAGACGACGATGATGCCCTGGAGTGCGATGGGTGCGTCAACCTAGCAGGCATCGGCACAGGGACTGGTCCGAGAAGCCCAGTCATCGCGCCTGGCACAGAAGGAGATATGAGGTGCTGTGGCATCTCCGCAGAGGACAGCACCATCTGCATGCTGATGGTGGCTTGCACTGCAGAGATGCCTTGCAACATCGACAGAGGTGTCTGGGTCCCAGACATTGACGAGCCTTCACTGGCCATAGCAGGCCTGGTGGAACACACTCGCCTGAGCCAACCTTGTGGGTTCTGAGGTTCTGAGAGGAAGGAGGTTCGCCACCAAAGTGGTCGACTGTGCTGCAGCTGTCATCGCAGAGTGTGCGGCGACCAGAAGCACACCCTCGGTGGAGGGGAGATTTGTCCTGCTTCTTTCCCACTCCCGTGTGTGTGAGATTTCAGAAGATTTCCCGAGCCTTGGAGGACTGCAAGCCGAGGAATGGGCCAGCGACGCAGCAGATCTCCTCTTTAGCTCCCTCCGCCTTCGGGCTACCTGCTATTTCAGGAGGAAGGTCTGCAGGGTGTATTTTTGGTGTCGCCAAGTAGCTGTGTTACATTTCAAGCAGATATCGCAGGCCTTAACTTTGTGGCCTTCTCTGAGACAGCACACACAGACACTGTGGTGGTCGCCTGAATAAATCTTTCCATCACACTCACAGCATCTGAGGAGTTTATTAGAATATTTAGACCTACATGGTGACGATAATCACTTTAAATAAAAGTGATGGTGACTAGGGTGAGAAAATACAGGTTACTCACCTGTAACAGGAGTTCTAGGAATGGTATATGTTGTTCATCCACACTGTCTGGCAGGTATCCTTGCTGCTTTAAATCTTGCCGGAAGGTCTTCAAGTTGGCTCCTCCACCCACCGGGTGGTAAAACTCACTCCGCCCACGCGCAGATCTGGCCGCTGGAAGCCAGGTTGTCGCGTCGGCCGAGGAGGTCGGTGGAGTGATGTGGATGAACAACATTACCATTCCTAGAACTCCTGTTACAGGTGAGTAACCTGTATTTCTAGGGACATGGATATGTTGTTCATCCTCACTGTCTGGCAGACTCCTAGCAGTTCTCCGGGAGGAGGAGGCAAGATCACCCCTACTTAGGGAATATAGACTGGAGAACCGAGGCCCAAAACCAGCATCCCGGCGTGACTCAAGGTCGATGTGGTAGTGGGTGATGAAGGTGCGCTGACTTCCAGGTAGCAGCCCTGCAGATTTCCTGGATAGGGACGTCCCTGGAAGCAGCCACCGATGCAGCAGTATGGCGGGTAGAATGAGCTCTTATCCCTCTGGGAGGCTCCATGCCCGCCAACTTATAGCAGAGATCTATGCAGGAGGTGACCCACCTGCTTATCGCCTGCTGGCTGCAGGTCTGCCAGGTGCGGCTTCAGCGTAGGGTGACAAACAGCTGGCAGACCTCTCCCGAACCTTAGCCGGCGCTCCTTATAGTAAGCGGCGCCTTCTAGGGTCCAGAGTATGGAGCCTATATTCGCCTCCGAGGTGATTGGGGTACAACACCGCAGAGTCAACACCTGGTTAAGGTGAAACTCCGTCACCACCTTCGGAAGGAATTTCGGGTGGAAGCGCAGGACAACCTTGTCCCTGTGGAAGACTCGATGGAGAGCGCCTGGAGCTCTCCCATCCTTCTGGCTGATGTAACAGCCACCAAGAAGGCGGTCTTCCACGACAGGTGAGAGAGATCACACCTGTGCATTGGTTCGAATGGCTTGCCCATGAGCTTTGCCAATACCAGCAGTAAATCCCACGGAGGTGGAGGTTCTCGCACCGGAAGGGAAATGTGATCAAGGCCTTTGAAAAAGCGCCAGACCACTTTTTCCTGCGCTACCAACTGCTTCCCGGCCCGCGTCCGGTAAGCAGAGATGGCTGCCAGGTGCACCTTAAGGGTCGTCGACCTAAGCCCTTGCTGAGAAAGGGACCACAGGTAGTCCAATATGCTCGCCAAGGGACAGAAAGAAGGGTCAAGGCCCTTGCCCTGACACCAAATGGAAAATCTCTTCCATTTGAAGGCGTAGCATTTTCTGGTCGACTCCTTACGGGACGCCTCAACTACATTGAGGACCTCGTCGGAAAGACCCAAGGCCTGGAACTCTAGCCGCTCAGAAACCAGGCCGTCAGGTGCAGGGATTGAAGGTCCGGATGGAACACCTTCCCGACTGACTGAGAGCAGGTCCGGGCGAGCTGGAAGCTGCCTCGGGAGCCTGTAGCTGAGGCTGAGGAGATCTGTGTACCAGTACTGGCGGGGCCAGTCTGGGGCTATCAGAATCACCTGCGCCTTGTCCCTCCTTACTTTGAGAAGCACCTTGTGAATCAAGGGGAATGGGGGAAGGCGTAGAAGAGGCCCGGGGTCCATGGCCTCGAAAAGGCATCCCCCTGCAGCGAGCCCTGCTGAGGGGGACGGGCATGGAACAGCCTCAGTCTCGCGTTCTCCCTTGAGGCAAACAGGTCCACCTGAGGTGTACCCCAATGGGAGAACAGATCTTGTACAGGCAGAAGATACCACTCGTGGGACACAGCCCCTATCCGGCTTAGGGCATCGGCCAGGGTATTGGAGGCTCCTGCCACATGAATGGCTAGGAGATCCGCTTCCAGGCTGCGCACGAGTGACCAAATGCGGAGAGCTTCCTTGCATAGAAGCATGGAGCGCGTCCCGCACTGACGGTTTAGGTAGTACATGGTCATGGTATTGTCCGCCTGACCCGAACCACTTGACCCTAAGAAACTGAGCAAAGGCGGTGAGAGCTAGGCGGACCGCTCGAGCTCCAGCAGGTTGATATGGCATCAGGACTCCCACGGGACCAGAGGTCAAGCGCTTATGTTCCCCTAGATGGGCAACCCAACCCATCAGAGAGGCATCGGTCGAGCAGAGAGACCGTCCGCTCGGGGCGGACAAATGGGATGCCCTCCTGCAGATGAGCTGGAACGATCCACCACTGGAGAGTGTTCCACATCCCCTGGGTCACCGTCACTAGCTGGTCCAATGGATCGCAGTGTTGAGACCACTGGCTGGCCAGTCCCCACTGAAGGGGGTGCATGTTCCAGCGGGCCCAATGGACCACACTGGTGCAGGCCGCCATGAGACCCAGGAGGCGCAGGAAGTCCCGGGCAGGGCGCGATTGCCCAACCAGAAATGATCGGGCAAAGGAGGAAAGAACCTCGGCCCTGTCCGCCGGGAGCCATGCTCTGGCTCGAAGAGAGTCTATCTCTGCCCCGATGAAGAGAATCACCTGCTTCGGTTCGAGTCTGACTTGGCCTCGTTGATGAGGAGGCCGACCTGAGAGCAAATCTGGAGGGCCAGATCCTGGACCGCCCACCTCCTGCCTGGAGGGGGCTGCTATCAGCCAATCGTCCAGGTAAGGGTACACCCGGAACCCTCGGCGCCGCAGGAATGCTGTCACCACTGCCATGCATTTGGTGAAGACCCTGGGAGCAGGAGACAAGCCGAAGGGCATGGCTCGGAACTCGAAAAGGGATCCTTCCGCTCGAAAGCGAAGGAATCTCTGATGTGACGGACGGATAGGGACGTGAAAGAACGCGTCCTGCAGGTCCAGAGAGCAGAACCACACGCCGTGTTCCAAGGATGGTATTATCTGAGCCAGAGTGACCATCCTGAAGGTCCGAGACATGAAAATTACGTACCTACCGTAATTCTTGATCTTCTTGGACGAGTCTCCACCACTCATTCACACTAGTGGGATTAGCGCCGGAGGCACTAGGACCCATCGGGAGCAAACTTTTTGCTGGAGGGTCGGCGCGAGAGATGGCGCCGCGAGGCACGGCGCCACGAGCAGCGGCTCGAGCGGCAATGACTATCTCGGCGACGACCCTCCAACCGCCTCAGTACCTTTTTTACCAAGGAGGTGCAGCGCAACTAACGTAAAGAGTAAATCTAACCTTAAAAAACGGACATAAGATAGTCCGTACGACCCGTGTAAGAAGGGTCAACAAAGAAGTCTTCACGGCCTAAAGATCTGAGGGAGTGAAGACCAACACAGCGGTGAGCTCGGGGGATGGAGGGTGGGAGTGTGAATGAGTGGTGGAGACTCGTCCAAGAAGATCAAGAATTACGTAGGCATCAATTTTCATATCTTCCTGACATAAGTCTCACCACTCATTCACACTAGCGGGAGAGTACCAAGCTGATAATCCCTCAAAAGGCGCAGGACAGCCAGAGCTCACGCGACTAAGATAGAAGTCCATTAAGGATAGTTCTGTCGAATGCGGAATGCCGCCTGGCATGAACATCCAGTGCATAATGCTGCACCTAAGGTATGCACTGAGCTCCAGGTGGCGGGCGCTGCAGATATCTGCAATTGGAACATTGCGACTTCCGCTAGGGATGCGCCGACCGCCCTAGTAGAGTGAGCGTACACTCTACCTTCTAATTTAACTTGAGCCATGGAATAGCAATGTCGAAGGCATGCCACTAACCATGATGAGATGCATCTGATAGCGACAGGTTGACCCAGCCGGGTGTCGCTGAAAGAAACAAACAGTTGCTGAGTCTTGCGAAAATTCTTGGTTCTATCTAAATAGAACTGCTAGGCTCTCTTAACATCCAAGGAATGAAGAGATCGTTCCCCTTCATTTTGGAAATTAGCGAAGTAAGAGGGAAGTACCAGAGGTTGGTTTAGATGGAATTCTGACACAACCTTGGGAGAAATTTAGGATGAGTATGGAGAACTACCTTGTCTTTATGGAATACAGTATATGGAGGGTCCGTAACCAGGGCATGTATCTCAGAGACCCTGCGGGCTGAGGTAATGGCACCAGGAAGGCAGTCTTCCAGGTAAGAAATTTTAGCTCACAGGTAGCTAGGGGTTCGAAAGGCTTCCGAGTGAGCATGTCCAGCACCAGGTTAATGTCCCAGGCTGCAACTGGACGCTAACAGGGGTCTGTATGAAGAATTCCCTTAAGAAATCTCTTCACCATAGGTAACTGAGCCAGAGTCAAGGAAGAAACCGGCTCATGGAACGCTGAGATGGCACTAAGGTGAACTTTAACTGTGGAGTACTGGAGACCTGAGTTTGATAGGTCCAAAAGATACTCCAGAATCTTGTCAGGAGGACAGGAAAAGGGATTCCAAGAGGACTTTGCACACCAGAGAGAAAAACGTTTCCATTTGGAAGCGTACGTTTTTCAGGTGGCTGGCTTCCGAGCAGCCAGAAGGATGTCTGAGACTCTACGAGAGACGTTGAACCGATTCACTTCTACCTCTTCAGGAGCCAAGCATGAAGGTGAAGTGATTTCAGGTTGGGATGGACCAATGAACCCCTGAGTCAAAAGATTGATTTGCAAGGGAAGTGGTCTCGAGAGGCTGCCAACATACTGTTGAGTAGAGGAAACCTATAGTTGCCGAGGCCAGGAGGGAGCAATGAGAATCATTTTGGTCCCCTGAGACTCGAACTTGAGGAGTATCTCTGGATAAGAGGAAGCGGTGAAAGGCGTAGGGAAAGCGCTTTGTCCACGCAGCCTGAACGCATCCTGACAGAAAATGCCAGGCCCTGGATTTCTGGAGCAGAAGAGAGGCAGTTTTGCATTGAGTGGGGATGCAAAAAGGTCCAGGTCTGGAGTCCCCCACTCTTCGAACAGTGACCGAGCTACGGCTGGATCGAGAGACCACTCGTGAGGGTTTGCCTCCGTTCTGCTGAGGTGATCTGCTAGGTTGTTTTGTATACCTGGCAAATAAACCGCTTGAATCAGAGACTTGTGCTCCAAGCACCACTCCCACACCCTCATTGCTTCCCTGCAAAGGGGATAAGGATGAGCACCGCCTTGCTTGTTGATGTAATACATCACAGCTTTGTTGTCCGTTTGAAGGAGAATGTTCTTGTGACAAAGGACATCCTTCAGAGCTCGGATCGCATAGAGGACTGCTCTCATCTCCAGGACATTTATGTGGAGATGAGTTTCGAATCAGTCCATACACTTGAGTGTGGAGGGGTGACAGTGAGCTCCCCATCCCGTGTGACGTGCGTTTGTGGTGATGGAGATCTGATGATCCGGGGAGCAAAGGGAATCCTTCCAGGAGATTGCTCTCTTGAGACCACCAGGTGAGAGACCTTTGAAGGGGCTCCGTCACCTTGATGGGATAAGACTGGGGGTGAGAGGTCGGAGACCACTGAGTGGAGAGCATCCATTGGGTGGTTCTCATGTGCAACCTGGCCAGGGGTACAGTGAACACCGAGGATGCCATGAGACCCAACATGCGTTGCATCGAGAGAGCTGTAACCGATTGGTTCTCCCCGATGTAACGGGCCATCCGAAGGATGTCGAGTCTTCTGTCCTCTGGAAGGAAAGCCTTCGCGGAAGAGGTGTCCAGAAGAGTCCCTATGAAAAGGAGCCTCTGGGAGGGCTGCAGTTGTGATTTTCTAAATTCAGCAGAACTCCCATGGACGTAAGAAGACGAGAAGTCGTTTACATGGCTTCCAAAGTCCCTTGGCTGTAAGGGCTTGCTAGAAGCCAATCGTCCAGTTAGGGAAACACTCGGAGTCCGATCTTCCTGAGATGCGCGGAGAACTGCACAACACTTTGTAAAACTCATGCGCGAGGATAGCCCAAAGGGCAGGACTCAGAACTGATAATGCTGACCCAAAGCACAAACCTGAGGAACTTATGTGGGTCGGGTGGATGGGGATATACTGGTGGCGTCCTGCATATCCAGGAGGCCAGCCAGTCGTGCTGATGCAGCAAGGGTAACAGGGTACCTAGGGAAATCATTTTGAATTTCTCCCTGGGGAGAAATTTGTTTAACTTTCTGAGGTCTAGAATGGGGGCACCGGTTCTATTGCCCTGTTGTTTAGAAGGCCCTGGATCTCGGCGGTGAGGAGGTCTGACTGAGAGGCCGACAACCTGGGTTGTCATCTGGGAGGACAATTCGGGGGGGTTTCCAAGAAATTGAGATAATAACCCTCGCGAATTATCAAGGACCCATTTGTCCAGGTTATGGACTTCCACTGGTTGTAGAAGTACATCAGACGACCTCCACCGAGGAGAAAGTTCCACCTGGCTCCACCTGAGGGCCAAAAAGATAGGAGCCATCGAAAGCAGCGCCATTACCTGCTGCTGAGCATCATTCGTGAAGCCAGAAGTACGCAGCCAGGAATGGCGCCGAGTACAAATACCTGCGGCCGCTGAGCGAGAAGCAGTGTCGAAAGCGTCCATGGCGGCCTTGACCTGTTGGTTATTGGACTCAATACCTCTAATAACGGTCAGAAGAAGTTCTGACTCGGAGTCCGAATCTGGAAGAGCTTCAACCATTCTTTTGATAGTGTGCCACAGGATATACTCATACTGAGAAAAATAGCCTTGATAACTGGCAATACGATACTTAGATGGAGGCAGCAAAGACTCTCTTACCTAATGTATCAATCTTACGAGACTCTTTGTTAATAGGTCGAGCTGTAGTAGTTTGAGGAAGAACGACCTTGTCATTCTTCTGCCAGGACTACAATAGGATCCGCAAAGGCTTGGGATGCCAAAATGGGACGATCCTTGGGAGCTGAATACCTTATCAATGGATTTAGCCACTGAGGGAATAAGAGCAGGATTATTCCATACCATTTGAGACAGCTGCCTAAGGAAGGCTGGATCGAGGAGTCAAATCCGTAGGGATCTCCAAGCATGAAGATACTGGAGTCTTAATATCTTCCCAGGATCGATATCTGTAGTCTGGAGAGAAAGAGTGGATCTCAGGTTCCTCAACAGAGACTTAAAGGACAGGTCCTCGACGTAGCAAAGAAAGATCCTGTTTTCTCCACTTCATCACCCAACCGAAGGTCTGGGTCAGGCTCAACATCATCTCCTGATGGTCCAGGAAGGACTGTTTGGACAGGAAAGGAGTGAAAATTAGGAGAGGAGGAAATAGCAGAGAAACAAGGAGAGTCCCCGAGGGCCCCGGCACGAGAAGGCAAAACAGGTTGAAACGGCACCATGGAGGGCACGGCACGAAGAACGCAGCGGCGCGAGAGTGCACTCCGCCGCCCGACCAAGCCGGCGTCGCCGTGGCGCCGCCCGACCAGCGTCGCCAATGGCGCCCGCCAGACCCACGGCGCCGCCAAACCGCGGCGCGCGACGACCCGCAAGGCCCAGCGGCACCGAAAGCGCACCGACGAGCCGACAGACCCGCAGAGGGCGCCGGGAACGCCCAAGAACCTGGAAAGCTAGAGAAGGAAAAACAGGAGATAAGGGCATCTGTGTGGCCCCTGCGCGCCGCAGCTATGTGAGGGGAAACTACTTAGCAGAGTCGCTGGCACCAAAGAAGGCGCCACGCGACTAGGAAGGTCCAACCGCCTCTACCTGATCGCCGGAGGAGCCGGGGCTCGTGGCAACCGAGCCAGGCAGAAGAACCAACCTCCGAGCCCATCGCCCATAAGAGCGGCTCACTGATGAAACTGCTCATCTGGAGCCCTACCTATAGGCGGGAGGGGCTCGCATGTCGGGACAACGGTTGCGGAACTTGCGATGTCGAGGAGGAGACCGCAAGTAGCAACGATAACCGACCGTCGACGCGCAGACATACCAGAGGGCGACCTCGAGTGATGCCTTCTCTTTTTTGACCTGTGGGCCGAAGAAGAGCTCGAGGCCGAACGGTGCCGAGAATGCGACCGTTTATTTTTATGCCGACGGGGGGACCGCCCATCCCCCCGGGCATCGGACTGACCGTTGTCGGAACCCCGCTGAGGAGAAGGAGGCTGACCGGACCCAGCCCGGCTGACTGAACAGCTTTCATACGAAGTCTCCCTACCGTCACCTGACCTGCTCATGGTCGACTCCGTCCAGTAGAGACTTCTTCAAGTAAGTTAAATTTAAAATATTAGAAAAATTTAACGAAAATAGAATAAAACTAAGCGATACTACTATCGTGATAATGTTACAAAAAAATAAACTGAAAACTATGCGCTAGTTTGAAGTTTGACTCCCGACAGGCGAGTGACGTTGTCACTGAAGCGCACTCGACGGCGGGAAAAAAGGAACTGAGGCGGTTGGAGGGTCGTCGCCGAGAAAGTCATTGCCGCTCGAGCTGCTCGCGGTGCCGTGCCGCCGGGCGCCATCTCGCGCCACCCTCCAGCAAAAGTTTGCCCCGATGGGTCCTAGTGCCTCCGGCGCTAATCCCACTAGTGTGAATGAGTGGTGGAGACTTATGTCCAGGAAGATCTTAGGAACTTGTTTAGGTCTGCAGGTCAAGAATGGGGCGCCAGCCCCCCGTCCGTTTCGGAACCAGGAAGTACTTGGACACAAACTCCGGGTCTGAGGAGGATCCACCACCTCTCGATTACCTCCTTCTCGGGAGGATAGCGATGTCGGCTCGGCGAGCCGACAGTGAGGACTTCTCGGACCCTGAGGCCCCGAGTGCTGACGGCCTGAAGGGTGGGGCCTGCTCGGACTCAGAGGCAGGTTCTTTCCCACCACTTCCAACACCCACGGTCTGTGGTAATAACGGACCAGAGGCGGAAGAAAGTGGCGGAGCTGCCCCACGGGGAACTCTGGCAGGTGGACGAGGTTGGGCGACACCCCTCAACTCTGCCACTGGGTAGGCTTGGAGGGGACCGCCGAGGGACCTCCTGGGCTTTTACCTCCCTGCTTCCTGGAGGAGGAAGCTGCGGGCTTGGGTTTGGGATGCCAAGCACGACCCTGCTGGCCCTGACGTTGCTGGGCCGGACGTGCTGCGGGCGCAGACAGACAAAAGGGCTTAGGCTGTGGTCTGCAGCCCTTGTCCCTCTGAGCGGATGAGACCGAGTCCAAGGTGGCATTGGACTTCTCGATCCTCTGGAGGTGACCTTCCACCCCAGGGCCGAAGAGGTCGGTCCACAGGAAGGGGACATCCGCCAACTTGTGCTGGGTATCCGATGTGAAAGTGGATATCCTCAGCCATGCCCGACGGCGCATAGCCACTGCGGCCGCGACTGACCTGGCGCATGAGTCTCCAATGTCCAGAGCAGTCTGAAGTTGCTGCTTGGCCACTGCCCTGCCCTGGTCCCGCACCTGCTCAACCGCGGGTCTGCAGGTCAGCCGGGAGATGAGGGACTACCTCGTCCAAGGAGCCCAACAGGGCATGAGAGAAATGTGCCATAAGCACGGCCGAGCTGGCCTGACGAAGGCCAAGGGAGGACGCAGCGTAGACTTTTCGCCCGGCATAGTCCAATTTCTTGGACTCCTTGTCGGGAGGTTTGTCCACGTCCCTAGCGTTTCCGGGCACGCCGGAAAATGCTGTCGGTAACTAACCCCTCGGCTGAGGGATGTTCCGAGAAACCGGACAGGGAACCGGTAGGGACCGCATACTTCCTGGCCATCCTGGCCGAAGGCGCAGGGCAGGAAGCAGGGCGCTGCCAGAGCTCCAAGGCCGGGCCCACAATGGCCTCGGCCACAGGAAAGGCCTCCGTAGGGGAATCCCCTCGGTCCAATATCTCCGTGAGGGGATACTTGGCCCGCTTGGATACAGGCTCGAGCTGCATTCCGGTGGACTCCCGAGATGAGCCTAAGCAAACCCAGGAAGGACAAAGGGCTATCGTCCAGCGACTGACCTCCAGAGGACTCTAAGTCCACCCGCCTGGAGAAAAGGGAGGAATCGTCGGACTCAGAAGAGTCCGCAAAGAGCTGCCTCGGGCCTGAGCCACCCTCCACCTGCCGAGGGCGATCGGGAGTGAGGGTGACAGACAGCCTATGGGGCAGACCCAGGGCCGACCGAGAGTTCTTGGTCGGAGCCCCAAACAACGGCTGTGGAGGCGGAGGTTCCACCAGAATCGGTGGAGCAGCTGGTTTTGGCTGAGCAACAGGCCTGGAAACAGGCGCCTCGGCTAAGCGAGGGGTTGCTTCAGCCACTCCGGTGACAGCCACTTAATGGCCGGGGAAGGCGACGACGTCGACTTGTTCTCGGCCAGAAGAAGCTGTTGCCACATGAGGTCCTCATATCGTCGACGCAACTTGCGTCGAAGCCTCCCCTCGTCCGAGGAGGAGGACGAGGACAAGCGGCGGCGCCGCTTGCCGTGGTGCCGAGACCGAGACCGCCTATGGCGGCGGGATCGGCTGACCACGAAAGCAGACCGAGATCAGAACCTCGGCTTTCCGAGGAGGGTGCGAGGGGCGGGGAACCGCCTCCCTCGGCTCGGAGGTCACCCGAGGGCCCGGAACCGAGGCACTGGCAAGCCCACGGATCCTCAACCACCACCGGGGAACCGGGAGAGAGGATTTCGGCTCGACGTCAACAACCCATCCAACGGGTCGAGAAAGATCTCGACTGCGCCGACGGGAGTCTCGGCCAACTGACCTGACGGGACACCGTGAAGCCTAGTGGGTCAAGCATCGATCAAGTCGATGGTCGACCACCGGGAGGGGGACCTCTCCCGGCTCCCAAGAGGCCGACGGAGGGACTTACCCTTGTCCTTCTTTTTGGACCAAGAGGAAGGTCCAGCTGATGTTGGTCCCTCTCCCTTAGTGGAGAGGGACAAAGCTCCTTAAAGGAAGCAGAATATGAGGATCCCAGGGAGAGCGGGATAAATGCCGCGGCCGAGGAAGATGCGGCCCACGCCGCCTCCTCTTCGAGGGTGATCATCTGCTCTAGCTGTTCCGCCGAGCCCGCCGCCGCAGAAACCGCCAACCGGGCCTCCTTCGACTTTACCGGAGGGTAGTGCTTTTTGGGTCGCCCAAGTTGCAGACGGGCAGCACGGTCTTCCAGGACGTAGGCCGAGAAAGTAGAGCACAGGTCGGAAGCCTGCGGGTCGTGCTCAAGGCATAAGCAGTAGACGCACGTGGAGTGCGGATCCGTCCGAGACATCTTCTGCCCGCATGGGCATCTCCGGAAACCGGGAGTCGATTTGTCCATCGCAGCCACGAGGAAGAAGGACCAAGTCTAGAAACCTTGAACTTTAATTTCGGAAACCGAAGTAGTTAGGAACCAGTCTTACACGCAGAGCGTTAAGGAGGGAACCTGAGCTTCCAAGCGGTAAGGAAGATCTGGCGTCATGGGGCGGAGCCGAGAGTTTTACCACCCGGGTGGGTGGGAGGAGCCAGCTTGAAGACCTTCCGGCAAGATTTAAAGCGGCAAGGATACCTGCCAGACAGTGTGGATGAACAACATATCCATGTCCCTAGAAACAAAAAATCTTACAAATAAGCAGTCTACTCTAGCGGCAGCACCTCCTTGGAGGGTTGGGTGAATATGGCAGACAGCGGGAAAAGAACTGAGAGGAGGTGTCATCCAGGTTTATATACAGAGGATGTTGGCATAAGATGTTGTGGGCGGCCCCTACTGAATTACTTGCAAAAAAGTTTCCATGTGGCTCTAACACCTGGCAGCTATACTTCCATAGGTGTGGCTTGATGAAAGCGATATCCTCTAAGATCTAAACTTCTTCATAGAATACAAAAAGTTTCAGATGGTCTCTCAGGGTCTCCTTCCCCTACTGCAAACAAGTGACTGGATTTGCTCCCTGGATATGAAGGATCGTGCCTCCATATCAAAATACAGAAACCTCAGGCAATAACAGAGGTTCCTCCTTTTGGGGAGCATTACCAGTTCGAAGTGTTGCCCTTTGGCTTATCTTCTGCACCACAAGTCTTTACCAAATGCTTGGCAGTGGTGGCAGCACTTTGCAGGAAGGTCAGTCTGTCTTTCCTTACCTGGACAACTGGCTATTAAAAACCCACTTCAGTGACCAACTGCTGCAGATTTTACCTCGAATCAGACAGACAGATATTCGACGCGCTGGGGGTGACAGTCAACATACCAAAGTCTATACTGACACCCTGCCAATGACTGCAGTACATAAGGGCAGCTATGGATACGGCCTAAGGTTCTGCATTTCTGCCACTGGACACAGCAGACACAATTGGTATACGACAGCCATTATGCCTCAGCAAGGATGTTTCTGGGCCTTCTGGCGGCAGCCACTGTCGTCATGTCACTGGCCAGGCTGCAAGTGGGGATCCCACAGTGGATCATGAGAGTCCAGTGTGACCAGCTGACAGATGCTCTAGAACAGAGATTCTAGTAATGCCTCCCTTGAGCAAAGCGCTCTAGTGGTGGATGGAACACAACAACCTGCTCAAGGGCATCTCATTCTTGACTCCTACCCCACATACTTCAGGATCAGGATGGGAAGCTCACCTGGGACCTCTTCAGACACAAGGCATGTGGATCGCACTTTGCATATAGGTGTGGTTCATGCTCATTCCACTAGAGGCATGGCCACTTCTGTAGCTTGTTTTCGGAATGTTTTCGCTGCAGACATCTGTGCAGCTGCCACATGGAGTGCTGTCCACACCTTCACTAAACACTAAAGTCTGGACATGGTGTCTCACAGACAAGCTGGGTTTGGCCTAGCTGTGCTCAAAGCCCTATCATCATAAGCCTATAAGCACCAGCCACCCAGACTGTTAGCTTTTGGTACTGTTTGGGACTTGTTCCAAATGTGTGGCTTGAAGAAAGAGATCTCCTCGAAGAAGACAGAACAGTTACGCAAGAACTTGCCACAACAGTAACTCTT
Source organism: Neoceratodus forsteri (assembly GCA_016271365.2). Taxonomy (NCBI): domain Eukaryota; kingdom Metazoa; phylum Chordata; order Ceratodontiformes; family Ceratodontidae; genus Neoceratodus; species Neoceratodus forsteri. The sequence goes on along the minus strand of CM028129.1, from coordinate 1,007,539,392 downwards.
TCAGAGAATCTCTCATAAGACCATGCCCCTTAGAGGCTGTAACAAATGATCTTTGTACTGTTGTCTTTATTGCGGTCTCTTCCAGCACTGTCTCTCACCTGGTATGTGGAGTGCTGGGTTCTATCCTGGTTCCCTAGACTACAGGGAGGTCCTCCAAGCAAAATCTCTGGCAGGAAACTGAGGAAAGGAGGGGCTGCCCCCATTTATGTAGATGCTGACGTATGATGTCATTGTGGGCAACTCCTGGCTGACTGCTTGTAAATGTTTCCATGTGGTCTTAGTACTGACGTGGGTATCGTTCCAAAGGTACAGCCTGATGGAAAAGATTCTCTCGAAGATCTACCGTTACAGTACGTTCTTACATAACTGTTCTTTCTGCACTACAATGGAGACGCAGGTCTATGTCTGGTCAACCCCATTTTTCAACAGAGTCATCCACAATGGAGTTTGAAAGTTCCCATTTATAGCACAGCACACTGGATGGACTGAGGCAATCCACTAGTGCATTCAGGGTACCTAGCAGAACACTGCTGATGAATATGTTGTGTTCCACCACCCAGTTCCAAACTGTCATCGCCTCGCTGTGGAGAAGATACAAATGCACTCTGCCTCGTCGGCTGATACAGTACATCACCAAAATAGTCTGTATGAATTAGCATCTGTTTTTCCACAAAGAGGGCAGCAAAGGCCTGCAGGCCTTGTAGAACAGCCCTCATCTCCAGAGTGCTGCTGTCCAGAACTGTATCCAGAGGGGTCCACTGGCCCAGAGTTCTGAAGAGGATCAGATGGGCACCCCAGCCCGAACCCAAGGCATCTGTGGTCATCACCAGGAAGAGAAAATTGCTCACCTTAGTAACTGTGTTTCTTCTAATGGAGTCTTGCTGTATTCTGACTATATGCAGTTAGCTCCAGCACTTGAACTGCTCCAGAGAGGAAGTTAACTCTATGCCAAGGCATAGAACGTTGAGCTCGAGCTCTGTTTTCAAACCTCTGTCCCAGGTACTCTTCAGTGTAACCGTCTGATTCTTGCGAGCCCTATACTAAGCAACTAACAACCCAGAAATAGTTTTTAAAACTTTTGTGCCAAAGGGCAAAAGACATCAATTTTAGGGTCCAAAGACTCGAGTCGAGATGCCCAAAAAGAATCCAAGCAGGTAATAAAACAAAGGAACAAAAAACAATCTTCAATTAAGAAGATGCACCCAGGTATACCCCTAGGGTGCAACACTGCGCCTACCCATCCACATCCCAAAACGACTAGGTTCTAGGAGGGGAGGCAGGGAGGGAGGTCAGAATACAGCGAGACTCCATTAGAAGAAACACAATTACTAAGGTGAGTAGTTTTTTCTTCAAACAACATGAAGTCTTGCTGTATTCTGACTATATTCAGACTACCAAGCAGTACCCCCAAGGAGGAGGGGACTACAGAACCTATTTTGGGAACAGGCTCTGCAGTACCAAACCTAGCATCACTTCTAGCCTGAATGTCCAGGGAGTAATGCTTGGTGAATGTGAGAACAGTCTTCCAGGTGGCTGCTTTACAGATTTCCACTAAGGTTATGTCTCTAGCTGCTGCGACCGAAGCAGCTGTACCTCTGGTAGAGTGAGTCCTCAGGCATGAGGGTGGCTCTTTCCCCAATTTTGAGTAGCAGAACCGTATGCAAGAGACAACCCACCTAGCACATATCTCTTGGTGGCAGGCTTGCCTTTACCACCACCATAAGTGATAAACAGCTGGGAGCAGTAGTTTCTATGGGGCTTAGTGGATTCTAAGTAGTAACTCAGAACCTTCTTTACATCGAGATTGTGTAATCTCCTCTCTCCAGAGGAGGAGTGATCAGTGAAAAATACAGGCAATGTCATAGATTGGTTCAGATGGAAGTCTGATACCACTTTGGGATGAATTTCCTATTTGTACTGAAGGACCACCTTATCCCTATGGAATGAGATGAAATCAGGTTCCACTGATAAGAGCCTGTAACTCACTGATTCTCCTGTCAGAGGTAATAGCAACCAGGAATACAGTTTTCCTAGTCAGATACTTGAGCTCAGCTGAGCAAAGGGGTTCAAAGGGAGGCTGCATCAGCTGTGCAATACAGATATTCAGGTCCCACAAAGGAATCGGATCCCTGAAGGAGGACTGATGTGACCCAAACCTTTAAAGAATTTCTTGAAAACTGGGTGGAAGCTAGAGAAGAACCCTTCCCAGCCGAAAGAAAAGCAGAAATAGCTGCCAAATGCACCTTGAGAGTGGTAGGCTGAAGGCCTAAACTGTTAAGATATACCAAATAACCTAGGGCAGTGGCAATATCAGCTGAATGTGCCTCTGGGAACACCAGAACCCAAACCTCTTTCATTTAGAATCATAAGTTTTCCTAGTAGAAGATTTCCTACTGGCCTTAAGGATATCCAGAGCGGACTGTGAGAGACACAGGTCTGCATATTCTAGCTTCTCAAGAACCAAACCTTGAGCCTGAGTATGTGAAGGCTGGGGTACAATATCCTCCCCTGAGCAGAGGTGAGGAGGTTGAACTGTCTGGGAAGGCACACAGAGATTGTCACAGATAGTGACAATAGTAGAGGATACCAAGGCTGTATGGACCAATCCAGGACTATCAGAATCACAGTGCAGGGTTGGGACCCGATCTTGACTAAGAACCCTGAATATCAGAGGAAAGGGAGGAAAAGCATAAAGAAACCTGTTGGTCCAATCCAACAGGAAAGCATCTAGAGGAAGAGACCCCCAGAGAGGAGCCTGCAGCAGAATAGAGGGAGCAGATGGTTGTCCGGGGCTGCAAAAAGATCCTTCTCTGGAGTGCCCCATCTCTTGAAAATGGTCTGAAGGATGAGAGGATTCAGGGCCCATTCGTGGTGATCTTGAGAAATCCCGCTGAGAGCATCTGCGAGTACATTGTCCTTCCCTGGAAGATGCACAGCAGTCAGGGAAGTCTGCAGGGAATAAGCTAGTGACCATATTTTCATGGCCTCGGTGCACAAGGCCGAGGACCGAGTGCCCCCTTGCTTGTTGATGTACCACATGGTTGTAGTGTTGTCTGTCCTGATCTGCACCACTTTTCCCTGAATTAAAGTCTAAAATGTCTGAAGGGCCAGAAAGACAGCCCTGAGTTCGAGAAGGTTTATGTGAAGGAGAGACTCCTGATGGGACCAAGTCCCCTGAGCAGTATGTTGATCCATGTGGGCTCCACATCCCAGCAGAGAAGCATCTATGGTGAAAGTTACTGTGGGAGCCTGACTGAGGAAAGGAACACCTTGCCTCAAACTGTCCTCTTCCAGCCACCACTGGAGGGCCTGAACCAAAGTTAGAGACACTGGAACCAACTTGGAGAGGGGATCTTTTTCCCCCCCGAGACCAAAAGGCTCTTAGGTGAAATTGGATGTCCCTCATCTGAAACCTTGCCCTTTGCACTACTGCAGTGCAGGCTGCCATGTGGCCTAGCAACTGCAAGAAATGTCTGGCTGGCCGAGACACAAGTGGACGAAAAGAGGAGGCCAGAGAGGTGAGGACTGGACCTTTGATAGAGGAAGAAAGGCCATGGCTGAACAGTATCCAGCTCCATTCCTATAAATGTGAAGCTGAACTGGCCCAGAACAAGACTTTTCCAGATTTAGGATGAATCCTAGGAGTGTAGAAGATTCTGAGTGACCCTAGACTTGGTCTGGGGACTTACCTACTATGAGCCAGTCGTCCAGGTAAGGGAACAGTAAGATGCCTTGTCTTTTGAGGAAGGCCATCACTACTGCTAGGCATTTGTGAATACCCTTGGGGCAGATGTTAGGTCGAAAGGCATTGCTCTGAACTAGTAATGGCCTGAGGGCAGTTCAACTAGAGGTACTTTCTGAGGGACTGCCCGATAGGTATGTGGAAATAGCCATCCTTGAGATCCAGAGAGGCTAGCCAGTCTCCTGATCTCAGAGAGGAAGAATAATTCCCAGAGTCACCATCTTGAACTTTGGTTTTAGTATGTGTTTGTTTAGGTACCGTAGATCCAGGATGGGTCGCCACTCCCGTCTTTTTTTAGGGTAAGGAAGTACCTGGAGTACAATCCTTTTCCCCTGTGAATGAGAGGTACACTCTCCACTGCCTGCAGAAGCAGTAGAGAAGAAACCTTTGTTTCTAAGGCCTGTGTTTCCTCTTCCGAGAGGGACAGAAAGCCTTTGCTCTCAAATTTGGAAATCTGCTGAAGCTGAGAGCAAGACCCTGGCTCACTACTTCCAGGACCCACCTGTCTGAAGTGACAGATTTCCAGGCCTGGAAAAAGTGAGTCAGCCTGCCCCCTACAGGAATTGGGGAGGTGACCCTGGCTGACACATCAGGATGTCTGTTTGGCAGGGGGCTTAAACAGAGGAGGATGCAGCCCTTGTCATCCCCCTTCTGCCTCTTCCCCTAAAAAAAAAAAAAAACCCTCTGCTGGAAAGAGGAGGAGGCCTGGGCATGGTAGAAAGACCTGTGAAAAGGCCTGCCCCTGCCAGCCCTGGATTGCTGTCTCTGAGGAGTGGTCTGCTTTTCTTTGGCTGCAGCACTCCTGTAGGTGGTCCTGTATTCGTCCATTTTTTTCAGGTACATCTCTGTTCTCCAAACAGAGAGTTACCAGTGACAGGAAAATCCATGGCCTTGGTCTGGGTATCCTGAGATAAATTGGTACACCTGAGCCAGGAAAATCTCCTCATGGAAACAGATGTAGCCATGACCCTAGAATGAACATCATTCAAGTCCACAGCAGCAGCATGAAATTGGACCTTAGAAGCTTCGATGCCCTCCACAGCCACCTGCTCCAGCTCCCTGGCCAGCTGGGGAGGGGCATTCGTAGTCAGCTCCAGAACAGTATCCCACCTGGACTTCTCGTATCTGGCCGTATATGCCATATAATTAGATTGCCTGAGTCCCAAAGGGGATGCCAAGTACTGCTTCTTTGCCATAGCATCCACTTCTGGAATCCTTATCTGGGGTGGGGTGAGATGCCAGGAGAATATTAGCCTTGTCACAGGCTGCAGCTTGCACTACCCCAATATGGCTGCAATGGTTAATAAGGAAATCCGTACCAGGACCTGACAGAGCATACCTGCTGTCCATTTTCTTATCCACAGGAGGTATGGATGTTGGAAACTGTAATATTTTTTGGGTCTGTTTCGACACCCTTTTTGACTCTGGGACATCCATCATTTCAACACAGTCAGGCTCCTCCTGATCCTGTTCAGCTTCTTCCACTGGAAGCTGAAAAGTCTCATCCACCTTCTTATAAAACAAGAAGTGGGAGGGGGACTCAAAGCCTGGGAGGAGACATTAGAAGGCCCGTCTGGGGAGATGTCAGGCTCAATAAGCTCATCTAGGTCTTCATAATCCTCATCTTCATCATCTTCGTCTCCTTCCCACTCGCCCTCATAAAATGCTTCAGGGTCATACTCAGAAGCAGACAAGTCCGACCGAACCGACAGTCTCTGTGTTGGTGTCTGTTCGGTCGGAACCAGGCGAAGCAACTGCACAATAGCGATCGCTTTGGCTATCTCATCAGCGGTCAGACCATGGGAACCAGGATCCGAACCAGCTGACTTCTGCTTTCTTTTTGCAGGGACCGATTCCACAGAATCGGCTCCCCTTTTGGCCGAGGTATCACCCAGGTCAGTGGGCACCCCCTCAGGTTCGGTCAGAACTGAACCGGGCTGGCCATCCGGGTCAGTGGATCTTCTGGCCTCCCTTTCCTTCAGCCTACTTAAACGTTTATCAACAGTGGCCTTAGGAAAGTTCCTGCAGATTTGGAAGTCTTCTTTGAGGTGGTCAAACCCCAGACAATACACACAGATGAGGTGGGGATCAGCCTTGGCAAAAGCCTCCCCCACACTCAGAGAAATGTTGAAACCCAGTGGGCCCGGTTTTCTATTTGGGTTTCTCAGACATGCCTTTAACACAAAGTCACCCTTACCAGCGTTCAAGCCAGGTGACTACCAAATCTATCGGTTCCAACCATGCCATGGGTTGGATGAAAGAACCGGAGAAATCAACGTTTTTTTCAGGCACCGATAGAGACCGGAAAACCACACTAAAACACCTGTTAAAAAAACAAACAGCAAATCGCTTCGGTTCCCAACCGGACCGACCAGGAAGAAACCGAAAACAAAAACAATTTCTTTACAAACCACATTACTACTTACTAATACACTTACTGTAGCGGGACAGAGATGTAAAGACCGAAAAAATAAAGAAGCGGTTTACTAAACCGAAGTGAAGGAGAGAAATCTCCTCCGGAGCGACTTAACAGTAAGGCGGAGTAAAGAATCTGACAGTTACACTGAAGAGTACTTGGGACAGAGGTTTGAAAACCGAGCTTGAGCGCAACGTTCTATGCCTTGGCACAGAGTTAACTCTTTCCTTTCCGGAACAGTTAAAGTGCAGGGGCTAACTGCATATAGTCAGAATACAGCAAGTCTTCATGTTGCTCGAAGGGGGGATGGTCAGAGGAAAGGGGACCCGATAACCACCAGAACAGGGTAAAAGGGAAAGGAATAATTACTCATATGAAACACTCCAGCTCATCTGAACGCTGTGCCCTGAGGATCCACTGAGGTATCCTCATGTGGAGGCACACCAGAGGGACAATTAATATGGCAGTTTCTATCAGGCCAATGAACCTTAAAAGGCATCTGGTCAAGACAGTTGCTGGACGAAACCAGTTGTGTCTGTGCTACCAGTGCTCTACAGCTGTATCCTGGCTGGAGAGCAGAAATGCCCAACTCGGCCCCATTTTCTGGATAGTCTATGTACTGGAGCTGCTGGCAGGGAGTAAGGACCAACTCTGGTTCGCTGACCAAGATACCCAAGTGGTCAAACTGTCGGGTCAAAAATAGTATGTATATTAAGGCCTCCCAAGACAGGGCTTTCAGCAGCAGTCATCCATGTAGGGGAAGACAGAGGGCTTCTCTGTGGAGGGCAGCAGCCAACGTGGCTAAAATGTTGGTAAATACATGAGGTGCAGAGCACAAACCAAAGGGCAAGGCATGAAACTGGAAATGTGAGCACTGAAGCATGAAATGCAGGTACAGCGTATGCTGGAATGCAGTTCTGCATGGAAAGTCACGCCTAGAATAGGGTTGTTGTGCTGCAGTAGTACTTCAGTAGTTATACTGCAGTAGTGATGTCACTACTGCAGCACAACTTTGAATGACAGCACATACCTGCTTTCCTCTAGTCAACTGATCTTGAAGCTTTGTTTACATATATATATATATATATATATATATATATATATATATTTTTTTAACGAACTTACAGAAATAGCTGCAGCTGCTAACCACACACTGATTCAGTAATTCCAGCCCACCACGTACTCTCAAGAGCCTCTTCCTCATGTCAGTTTAATGAAAGGAAACTGAGTGCTCGATATGGGCAAGGATGCCCATACTATACAAGATAATGTATGGGCATCCACACACAGACAAGCTTGTGTCTTAGTCTAAATTCTATGTCAACCAGGGAACATCTCTAGCTTGACTTTCGAGGTTCCTGGTTGCCAGGAAACTTCGATACATACACAGGCTTGTGTTGCAGCCCATACATTATCCTCCATATTTTCTGTGCAATTTGTGGACTCTGACATGAAGGTATATGTCCTTCATGTCCAGAGTAACCATTCAGTCCCCATTTAGTAAGAGGAAAGACGGACTGCACAGAGACCATTCAAAACTTTTGTAATCGATACACAGATTCAGTCCTTGAAAATCTAGTAGGGGGCCTTAGATACACTGTCCGCTTTGGGTCCAGAAAGTACCATAATAGGGATGTTTGCCTGTCAGTTAACACATTACAATAAATTAAATTTAATGGTTCTTCTTGCTGTGTGTACATTTTCTTTTTGTTTTAAGTACGGTGAATAAGAGCCCTGTTTTTTTCTCTGAAGCCAGAGGGAGTTTCTATCCCTCTTGTGGAGGAGGGTTTTGAATCTCCTCTAGCAGGAGGATACAGCCAGATTTAAACACTGCCCTAGATAGCTTCTGCCAGAAACTTGGCAGAGAACACCAGGAGGAAGGAGTTGCTGTGTGACTGGACTTCTCCACTGGGATTATACTGCCCTCCTTCCCTCGACCCAAAGCCAGTTTCACTTTTATAGGCACAGGATTTGACTGACAACAGGAACTTCCTGTTTGGGAGCAGGAAGTGAGTGATCATAGAGCCAAAGACTCACCATCCTAGAAGGACAAGAGTAGATCTCCATCTCCCCGGCTGGAGGTCTGCCTCTGAGCAAGTAAGGAGAAATCTAGGATCTTCTTGTCTCCAGAACAGGAGATCAGGAGCTTAAAGGGCATAGAGGCAGTCAGTAAGTAGGAAGAAAAAAAAAGAGAGGAAAGAATAAGGATTCCAAACAACTGTGAAGGGGCCAGAAATAAGACATGATGGGAGTGGTGCAGTGCAGTGGCTGTGGAGCAGCAGTCTTCCGGGAGACATTCTGGACGATGCGGTGTTGTCCCATCTGCAGGCACCTCTCTGGGCTGAGGGAGAAGGTTGCTCATCTCCAGGCTGAGTTGGCCAGGATTTGTGGGACCTCCTCTCCCATCCAGGAAGCACCAGGGCCACTGCTGTTGCCTCAGAGGTTGCCAAGAAAGAGGGCAGTTGGACCACAGTAGGCTCGGTGAGGGTGGTGGAACAGAGGCGCATCCCTCCAGCTGTACCTCTCCACAATTCATATGCTGTTCTGGCAAAGTGTGGTTCCTCTATGGAGGCACCCGCAATGGAGACCAAGGAGGATGCTGGGAACCTCCACAAAGGAGACCCAGAGGAGGGTGGCATGGGACCCCACAGGGGAAGGAAACAACTTCTGGTGGGGGACGCCACTGTTAGGAAGGTAGAACTGGGGTAGGAAGGGGAGAGGGAGATAAGGTGCCTGCCTGGCACCATGGCTTGGAGGGACAGAGAGCGAATCCTCAGGATCACCGGAGTAGCTGCACAGGGGAGGGAGCTGGATGTCATTGTCCACCTAGGGACAAATGACCTGGCTATGAAAGGGATCAGAGCAGTGCAGGAAGAGTTTGTAGAGTTGGGGAAGGGCCTTAGACAAGTAGCACACACGGTAACCTTCTTGGAGGTGCTGTCCATCTATGGCGTAGGTGAGGCTAGGGTGCTCCACACCATGGGATTCAAGCAGTCATTGAAAAACTGGTGCAGAGCTCAGGGATTTGGCTTCATTTGGACTGGGGGTCTACCTGGAGTGATGCAGGCCTATACTGGCATGATGGTCTGCATCTGTCCAGGAGGGGAACCAGGATCCTAGGTGATAGGTTTAAATGCTTCACTGGCAAGCATTTAAGCTAGCCTAAGGCGCGAACTGGAAAGGGCAGGAAATCTAGCACCCCCACCCCCAAAAAAAAGTCAGGGTAGTAAGTGAGGTAAACACAAAAACAGATGTCAATAGGGAGAAGGGCAGGGCAAATGGAGAAAGTGGCAAAGGCATTAAGGACAGGGATGGGGCAAAAAGGAGTAAGGCCATCAGGAAATGGAGGGTAATGAGTACCAGTGCCCATGTCTGAGCAACAAGCTCCTCGTAGCAGTCACAGAAGCATGGTACACAGAGAATCATGACTGGGATGTTAACATACCAGGGTACACAACCTACAGGAGAGACAGGGAGGGGAGAAGAGGGGGAGGAGTAGCTCTATGTAAGGGAAGGGATAAAAGCAACTGAACAAAAGAGTAAACAAGGAGGAGAGGAGGCACTGTGGGTCACTTTAGAGACTGGAAATGGCATCACAATCCGCACAGGGGTTGTATACAGACCCCCTGTCAGGGGGAGGGAATGGACCAGGATATAATGGAATTCTTAGTATGGCAGAAAAAGGGAAGATGCTGTTGATGGGAGACCTGAATATGCCAGATGTTAACTTGTGCACATTTGCTGCAGCCACATCCAAGAGCAGGGCCATTCTCTATGCCCTACAGGTGGCATGCCTCAGACAGCTAGTTTTGGAACCCACTCGTGAGGGAGCAATCTTAGACCTCATACTCATAAATAGGGACTGAGAGGATCTCAGATCTAGAAGTGGGTAGTCATTTGGAAACAAGTGACCATCAAACAATGTGGTTCACGATAAACTCAGCTACAGAGTCAAGCCATACAAAAGTGATGGTACTGAACTTCAGGAAGGCTGACTTTGGCAAGATGGAAGAGTGCCTTAGAAAAGCACTAGAGAACAGGTTAGAAGGAGGGGTGGAACAACAATGGAGAAACATCAAATCTGCCATCACAGAGGCAACAAGCCTTGGTGTGAAGCAAATAAATCAAAATGAAAGAAAAAGCCACTATGGTTCTCAAAAGAGATGGTGGGGAAGGTCAGGGAGAAAAAGATAGCATTCAGGAAGTATCACGGAAACACAGAAGGAGCAGGACAGAGAGCTGTACCAGTTAAGGCAGAAGAAAGCAGGAGGGAAGTCAGAATAGCAAAGGCCCAAACTGAGAAAAAGATAGCCGACTCAGTTAAGAAGGGGATAAAACCTTTACAGGTACATCAGGAGCTTAGAAAGACAAAGGGAGGGATAGTGAGGCTGAATAGAATGGACAGTGGGTGGGCAGAGGGGGACAATGAAAAAACAGGGATACTGAATGAATATTTATGCTCAGTATTCACAAAAGAGGAGGAGAGGGAGGTGCCTAATCCAAGTAACAGAAGCACTCTGAATAGTGGGGTCAATCTCAGTCCTTTCAGAGAAGAAAGGGTTCTGAAAGAACTCCTAAAACTGAAGGTGGACAAAGAAGTGGGGCCTGACAGACTTCACCCCAGAATTCTAAAAGATTTAAGGGGAGAACCAGTGAAACCACTGACTACCCTTTTTAACAAATCATGGGAAGATGGTGTGGTACCCGAGGACTGGAGGAAGGCGGATGTGATTCCCCTTCACAAAAGTGGGACCAAGACAGAGGCAGGAAACTACAGACCTGTCAGTTTGACCTCTGTGGTAGGGAAAGTGATGGAATCACTTCAGAAGGAAAGAACTGTTGAGTACCTAGAGGCCAGTGGGGCACAATACCCAAGGCAGCATGGGTTCACAGCGGGAAGGTCATATCAGACAAATCTAACAGATTTCTTTGACTGGGTGACCAAAGTAGTAGACCAGGGAGGAGCTGTGGACATGGCATACCTAGACGTTAGCAAGACATTTGACAGTCCCACACAAAAGATTAATAGTCAAATTAACCAGCTTGGGAGTGGGTCCCAGGGTGGTAGCCTGGGTAAAACATTGGCAGGACAACAGGACACAGATGGTAATTGTAAATGGAGTCCACTCTGAAGAAAGAGGGGTTACTAGTGGGGTAACGCAGGGTTCAGTACTGGGTCCAGTCCTTTTTATTGTCATTATAAGTGACATTGCAGAGGACTGGAAGGAAAAGTATGCCTCTTTGCAGATGACACAAAGATCTGCAACAGGGTTGCTACACTAGAAGGTGTGGAAAGGATGAGAGGAGACTTGGCAAGGTTGGAGGAATGGTCAGAAGTATGGCAGCTTGGATTCAATGCAAAAGAAGCACAAAATAATACACCTGGGAAACAAAACCCAGGGAAGATTACCACAATTTGGGGGTTGGGGGTAAGTAACAACAAAATGGAAAGGACCTGGCGTAATCATATCAGATGACCTTAAGGTTAGCAAGCAATGTGAGAAGGCAGTAGGGAGGGCTGGGAAGAAACTGGGATGTATAGGGAGAGGCATCACCAGCAGAAAACAGGAAGTTGTTATCCCTCTGTACAGACAGATGGTGAGACCCCATCTGGAGTACTGCGTCCAGTTCTGGAGACCCCATCTCCGCAAGGACATAGACAGGATAGAGGCAGTCCAGAGGAGGGCAACTAAAATGGTGCAGGGTCTGCAAGAGAAGCCACACGAGGAGAGACTGAAGGAGCTTAATATGTATACCCTTGAGGAAAGGAGGAGAGGGAGGACATGATAGAAACTTTTAAGTACCTCAGTGGAATCAACAAAGTCCAAGAGGGTAGCATCTTTCAGAAAGAGAGATGTGCAAGAACAAGGGGACAATTTGAAGATAGAGGGGGGACAGCTCAGGGGCAATGTGAGGAAGTATTTTTTCACAGAGAGGGTGGTGGACGCATGGATCAGCCTTCCTGAGGAGGTTGTGGGGTCTAAAACTGTGGGAGAATTCAAGAATACATGGGACAGACATAAGGCAATTTTTGTGGGGTGTAAGAAGAAATAGACTGTTGGTTAACTAGGATTTGCAGCTTATTCTGTAGGTAGGAAAATGGGCAGACTAGGTGGGCAAGCGGTCCTTATCTGCCATCAAAGTCTATAAGATGTCCTGAAGGATATCCATTTAGCAATGGAGGGGTCACAGGGGGAAAAGAAAGGAGCTCTAGGGATTGTCCTTGCTGAACTACCTCCAGGACGCGAACATCAGCTGCTACCCCCTTCACTCTTCTAGAAAGACTGAGAATTGGCCTCCCACCAAAACTTTGAGGCAGTGAGACCAGAGGAAGATGAGGGGAGTCAGAAAGTGCCAGAGAACTGTAAACTTTTTGAAATCTGGCATAGGCACAGAGGCGCAAGTTTGCTGCCTGTAACATGGAAAGCTGAGGTCTCTGGGAACTATGTCCCAGAGCCCTAGAATATCCACGGCCTAGATGTGCATACGTTTACGATAAGAACCCCATGCCCTTCCTTGGGGTTTTGGGTTCAAAGTGTGAGAGGACCTTAATGTAATTTTTGAGAACTGTAGATCCAAGGCATTTTCCACATCTGTTCTGAATAACTGCTTTATTCTGAAAGGGGCATTTAATACTGACTGTTGGACATCAATGGCAAAGCCTGTCACCCGCAGCCAAGAGTGGTGGTAAAGGCAAATCCCAGAGGCAGCTGCTTTGGCTGCAGCATCTGAGGCATCATAAGCAGACCAGAACAGGTGCTTTTCAGCCTCATGTCCATTAGCAATAGTCTGCGGGGCCAATATTGCGTCTTGGCCATCTGACATATTAGCCAGGGAGGTCACAGACTTCCATAAGCAATTATGATATTTTATCATGTGAGCCTGATTATTTGCCATCCTTAGGCAGAGGGAAGCAGAAGCAAAAGTCCTGTTCCCATCACATCCAGTTTTTGACTCCTTACCAGGAGGATGAGAACACATGGGCTTAGGTGCCTTTGATCATGAGCAGCCACAATTACCACGGAGTCCACTTCAGGCTGAGATAAATAATAAGGCTTTGTTGCAGGGGCAGCATATTGTTTATCAGCCTTTCTTGGGACTCCTAACAATTCAGCCCACCTATGCCAAGCAACAGGGAAGATTAGTCAGAAAGGCAGATACTTCCAAGAACTCAAAGATTTTTGGAGGACTCTTCCTCCTCTACTTGAAACCCCAGTTCAGCTCGTACCTATTTAAGGAAGGCCTGATATGAGGCCTCCTCAGGTGGAGACCCAAGAGTGTTTTCCACACCCTGCCCTGAGAAGAAAGAAATACCATATTAGAGCTTGAGCCAAATGCACCAATTACTTCCTCTTCTTCATTCATGGCTGCCTCCTTCTCTTCCGTGTATTCTGGATTGTATTTCAGTTCGTTGATGTTGACCATCATCAGTAGAGGGTTGATGGGACGAGCAGACGGGTGTCACACTGACAGAAGCCATTTAGGGCCTGGCACTACAGCATGGACCAAGAATTGCAGCATCAACGGTAAGGTAAATGATGGCAGAGGCAGCAACAATGGCAAGAGACACCGTAAGAGCTTCAACATCATTTGATAAGGAGCTGAGCATCAACCAGCCCAGAGGGAGTTGTTGATGCCATAATTGTTGATGGAACTATGCTAGACAGCAGTATAAGCTGCAAATCTCGGTTGGAGGCAAGCCGGACGGACTCAAACCTCAGCGCCTGAGAGACGGTCGGGGGGGGGGGGGCGCAGGACCATGGCTATGGGCTGGGACCCATCTATCTAATTACTTATCTCTTCTTGGAGATGAAAGAGAAGAGTCTGGGGCAGCAGCCTTTTCTTTACACCGCTTCTCAGAGTGGCAACATTTTTCTGAGTTAGACAATTTATCCTTTTTCTTTGATGAATCAGCGATGGATGCAGTCGACCCTGGGAAGCAGTGGGTCGATGCTGAATAGGAACAGATGCAGCTGATGACAGCGGTTGCCTTAGATGCAATCTGTTTCTCCACTTTCTGAGCTTTAGAAGAACCTCTAAAGCCTTCTCAAGGTCTCCTGGTCGACTGACTGAAGCCCTGGCAAACACAGCAGGCTTTAACACTGTGAACATTGCCAAGGCAACAAATACACAGAGTGGTATTCATCTTTCTAAATGTTAACATCTCCACAGTGGCAACAGTGGAAGAACTGTTCCTTGTCTGCCAGCAGAGGCATAAAAGACGTTGAAAGTAAACTTGAGATGGCAGCGACAGCGAATATTTCCAAATACAACAACGTGTTTCAGCATGGGGGACCAACAGACAGAAAAAAACAGAGGCATACTAGGGATGCCCACATTACATAGGCACCAACAAGGTGCACAGACGTGGACGTACATAGCTAGCAAAAACTTCTGAGTGATCCAAACACCGGCGACTTACAGTTCCATTATGTGGCCCAATGAAGGGAGATATCCCCAAAGAAGATCTATCTAAGGCTAAATGGTTCATCACAGCTTACCTTATTCATGTCAGGAACTTGAAAGTCTCATATGTCCCCTCTCATTCAGTGCTTTGAACCAATCCTCATAAGATCTGCCCTGCTGCCCCCCCAAGACATTCTGGCTACCCACGTTGCACTGTCTCCAGCCTATCCTTATCTTTCCTCAGGTGAGGACACCAGAAGAAAAAAATTACTCACCACAGTAATCTTCTTTCTTCCAAGGGGTCCTTTAGCATCAGTAACTATTTTGCACTTAGCTGGCTAGGTGCAACTGCCCCAAAGGTGTGCCTTTAAGAGATATTTAAATGAGCTTAGGGCCAAGCCAATCAAAAGACAGGAGGGGGTGTGAGCCGAGTTAGAGCTGCTGAAGACTTCATAATTTTGGGGGAAAAATTAGGACAAATGCCCCGAAAAAGGAGCAACAGGATTCAAAAAACAGGCAAATGTTCACAAAAGTGGAAAAAAAACAAACCCCGCAACACGAGCTAACCACTCATCAATAAAAAACTCAATTTGTTAAAAGGTGACATAAAGAGCCCTTCTCTGACAGGTGAACTGGGAAGGAAGGGTGGGAGCTTACTGATGCTAAAGGACTCCTTGGAAGAAAGAAGATTACTGCGGTGAGTAATTTTTTCTTCTTACCCCAGGAGTCCTTTAGCATCAGTAACTTTTTTACAGGCTACCGAGCAGTGCCAAGTGGTAGGTGGGCAGAGAACCTGCTTAGGAAAGAGGCTCTGCAGAACTGCCCAGCCAAATTTGGCATCAGATCTGGTCTGCACATCCAAACTATAGTGGTTCACAAAGGTGTGTACAGATTTACAGGTAGCTGCTTTGCAGACATCCAGTAGGGGAATGTCCCTTGCTGCTGCAAGCAAGGCTGCAGTGCCCCTGGTGGAGTGGTGACCAACTTTCTCATAGCAAAATCTAATACAAGAGACCAACCAACGAGAAACAGTTCTCTTGATAGCTGGTCTTCCTCTGCCTACATCCCCGTATGTGAGGAACAACTGAGTGGAAGAGCCGCGGAACTGTCTAGTATGCTCTAGGTAGTGAAAAATGGCTTTTTTGACATCCAACCTGTGGAGCTATTGCTCACCAGGAGAGGATGGCTCAGTAAAAAAGACAAGCAGAGTAATGGACTGGTTCACGTGAAACTCTAAAACCAACTTTGGCAGAAATTTCCTATTTGTTCAGAGCTCAACTTTATAGTTGTGAGGGATGATGTAATTCGGCTCAGTGCACAAGGCCTGTAGCTCTGAAATCCTCCTGGAAGACATAATGGCTACCAGGAAGATGGTCTTCAAGTTACAGACTTGATGTGAGCCATGGATATAGGCTTGAAGGGTTGATTCATGAGCCCATCTATGCAAAGGTTCAGGCTCCAAGGAGGAACGGGCTCCCTGGTTGGAGGCTGGAGGTGCAAGAGGCCTTTGAAAAACTGTTTAAAAATTTCTGGGGGGAAAAAATGATTTCTTTCCCACTGAAAAGTAGGCCGAAATTGCCGCCAGGTGTAGCTTGAGTAAAGATGGTTTCAAGCCTGACACCTGTAGGTGTACTAGGCAGTCTAGCAGCTGAGGATCTGAAGCTGACAGGAGTTCGACCTTTTTGCTCTTGCACCAGAGGGAAAACCTTTTTGATTTGGCTGTATAAGTCTTCTTAGTGTTCGGTTTTTTAGCCATCCTCAGTATCTTAAGGACCTGTTCAGAGTACTGTGAGGATGGAAACTCTTAGAACCAGGCCTTGAGGTGAAGAGAGCATGTCTGGGTACTGCACTCCCGTCTGAGGAAGGTTCAGCAGTGAGTGAGTTGGAGGCAGGCGAATGGGCCAATTGTAGAACAATGAGAGAAGGAGAGGGTACCAGGCTTGCCTGGGGCAGTCAGGAGCAACTAGGATCTTCGATGCATGCTGCTGTCCGAGTTTCAGCAAAACCCTGAATATCAGGGGAAAGGGAGGAAATATGTATAGAAGCCTCCCTGACCAGACCAGGATAAGGGCATCCAGAGGAAGTGTTCCCGGAACTGGGGGCTTGCAACAGTACTGAGGAAGCTGAAAACTGAGAGGAGAGGCAAACAGATCCACGTCTGGTGTGCCCCACCGCCTGAACACTGCGGCTAGTACTTGCTCGTTCAGTGTCCATTCGCTCTGGCCTTGACTGATGCGGCTTAGAGCATCTGCCAGAGTATTGAGTTTGCCTGGGAGGTGAACAGCCGAAAGGCTGACTCCCAGGGAGAATGCTAGAGACCAGAGCTTCACAGCTTCCAAACAGAGTATTCCTGATCTGGTACCACCCTGCTTGTTTATGTAGAACACTGCAGTGGTGTTGTATGTTCAAATTTGAACCGCCCACCCTTCTATGCTGGGAGCGAAAGCACTGAGAGCTAGCAAGACTGCTCTGAGTTCCAAAAGGTTTGTGTGACTCTTCAGGAGTCCAGTTGCCGCTTATTGAGGAACTGTCCAAATTAGCTCCCCAACCCAAAAGCGAGGCATCTGTGGTAATCACCTTTGTGGGAAGAGGAGTTTGAATGGGAACCCCTGCCTGCAAATTTGCAGGGTTCCTCCACCACAGCAAGTTTTGGAGGAACTGCTCAGACACAGAAATCAACTTTAAAAATGTGTTGCTTCTCCGAGACTAGCAAGATCTGAGGTAGGCTTGCAGGAGTCTCATCCTGTACCTAACCCCTGGGACTGCTGCAGTCATAGAGGCTATATGCCTCAGAAGTTTGAGGAAGTGGCTGACTGGTCTTGGCTGTCCCCATGCAAAAGAATATGCCATTGAAAGGAAACTGAATTCTTTCCTGCAGGAGGAAAGCACATCCCTTCTGAGTGTCAAGCTGGGCCCCTATGAAGGTGAGCATGAGCAGCTGGGTGGGTTCCAGGTGAGATTTCTTTAGATTTACCAGGAAACCCAGAGACTCCAGAGTGTGTTCTATGAGGCACAGAGATTCCTTAACCTGGCAAGGAGACTTTGCTACTATGAGCCAGTCATCCAGATAGGGGCAGATAGCGACACCCAGTCTCCTGAGATGTGCTGCTACCACTGCAAGACACTTGGTAAAGACTCTTGGGGCAGAGGACAGACCAAAGGGCATTACGGAGAACTGACAGTGACCTGAAGGAAGTTTGAACCTGAGAAACTGCCTGCGAGATCTCCTTATGGATATGTGGAAGTAGGTGTCCTTTAAGTCTAGGGAGGCTAGCCAGTCTCCCTGCTGTAAGGACTGTATGACCAGTGACAGAGTGACCATTCTGAATTTTTTTTTCAGATGTTTAAATATCTGAGATCTAAGACAGGTCACCACTCCCCCGTTTTCTTTTGTGTCAGAAAATACCTGGAGTAGAGGCCCTTGCCCTTCTTGTGAGTGGGGACCCTCTCCACTGCAGGTAAAGCCAGAAGGTTTTGTACCTCCATTTCCAACAGCGGTATTTGTGTTGGGGACAGAGGTCCTGACACCTGGGTACACTTGAAGTCTGGCAGCTGCTTGAACTGTAATGACAGATCCTTCTCCACTATCTCCAGCACCCACCAGTCTGACGGATGAAGTACCAGTGCTGAAGATAGTGGGAGTCTGCCTCCAACCGTAAGCGGGAGGTGACCTGGACACTCACATCAGGACTTACACTGAGAGGCAGATGGCTAGGTAGAGGTGGGTCTTCTTTGGCCCTTCTGCCCTGCCTCAAAGACCCCTGTACTGGCCAAAGTCAGACTGGGGATAGGGATTGTAAGGCCTGAGAACAAAACTTCTGCCCCTACCACCCCTGGGACAGGATCTCTGAGGGCTGGCGGCTTAGGCATGGATGAGTGGCTCTGCCACGCTTTGTACTCAATGACTTTTTTCATGTAGTCAGTGGTTCTGTAATCAAACATATTTTGATCACAGGGAAAATCCATGGCCTTGTTCAGAGTGTCTGTGGTCAGACTGGTTGTTCTAAGCCAGGCGAAGCATCTCAGAGAGATGGCATGGCCCATAGCCCTAGAGGCTGCATCTCTGTTGTCTGCCATGTGGAATTGGCACATAGTAGCTTCCAGGGCAGTTTGACGTATCCATCAGCTCAAGCACCATAGAATCTGATCCGATGGGAATAGCCTGACAGATTTCCAAAGGGTTTCTGATATCTGGCAGTGAATGCCATGTAAGAAGAAAGTCTGAGAAGCAGGGAAGCTGTGACATACATTTTCTTTGCTATAAAGTCAATTTTCTTGGAATTCTTGTCAAGGTAGAGGGGGACAAGGAGATTTCAGCTTTCTCACAAGCTGCCTGTTGCGCTATACTCTCATGGCTAGGGCGGCAGACAGGAACTCCATCATTTTCAGACAATTTATATTTTCTCTCAGCTGCTTATCAACCCCGATACTGAAGTGGGGTGTTGATGCACCTTCATGGTATTTTATATGCATTATAGAAAGGGATGACCAGGGTCTTTTAGGATGAAAGACCCTTCATCTCCCTATAATCTTCATCTTCACAGACATCCTGGTTGGGCTCCTGCGTAGGGAGGTCATGGGTGTTCAGCATATTTTGTATAAATGTACACAGAGGAAGGATCCTCGTGGTCACCCAGAGGATCCCCAAGATGAGGGTCCGGGGACTCCTGGGGCTCAAGGCCCTCAAAATCCGTATCAGGGGCATCATAAAATTGGTCATCATCTGCGTCACCCTTACAGTCTACAGAAGAGAGAACTGTGGAAGAGTGCTTGCCAGCTCCAGTAACGAGAGGATCCATCTTTGAAGGGTCTGAAACAGTTGTCATGCTCTTTTCCATATCTTGCACTGACGGAAGAACCGCGCAGTTTGTGTTTTTTTTCCTGTATGCTTTAAGCTGCCTGTTGTCTCACTATTGGCTTTCCTAGTAGCAACAGAAGCATATTTATCTTGACAGAGTTTCTTTTAGCCACTTCATCAGAGGCTTGATCAAGCTTCTTTTTTGTCACTCTTACTATGAACTTCATCTTTGGAAGCTTTATTTTTGGCTGGGATCTGGAGGGTTCCTCAGCACCTCTGCTTTTGGTATTAGTACTTTGAATGGCCCCCGTCAGAAGACTTTGATTTATCCTCAGCCACAATAATCAAAGGTTTGTCTGCTATGTTTGCCAATTTAAGCAAAGCAAACCAGTCCTGGACCTACAAACTGAGTGCAAGTTTGTGAAAATGCTACCAGCCAGTCCAGCCCCAGTTAATAAACTGTCTATTACTAGTGCCTTTTTTTGCTTGTAGAACTAGGATCTATACCAGTGCCAATCTTAACAGAAACCCAGTAATACTCAACTGCGCATAGGTGGCTACTGGACCGTTATGGACAGTCCTGACACACATACCACCAAGGTCCAGTAATATAACAAAAAAATGTTTCCTCGTATTGCCAATCTAAGGAGAAAACCCCCGGCACTGTTTAAATTTGAAATCCACTGCTGGTGCCTCACGGTAAACCCAGTGAGGCTGGAGGTAAAAAAACAAGGCAACTGTCCCTAATTCGATGGTCCCCACAAGAATTTGCCCAAAAATGAAGGAAACCGTTGAAAATAAGCACCCATGATAAAATTAGGCATTTAAATAGCCACGGCGAAAATAAAGTCAAAATAGCGCAGTTGCACTAAAAAATAAAAAATTTGCGCTGCGCTAATGAGAAAGTAAAACTTTCACTCAGCACACTAAAGGAAATAATTTATGAGGAAAACTTTACCCAGATAAGCACTAGGAGGCTGTCAACAAGGAAAGTTGGGAGACACCTCAGAGGCAATATTGCTCAGTCCAGCAGAGAAAAAATTCTGAAGCCTTCAACAGCTCTCACTCAGCTCACACCCATTCCTGTCTTGACTGGCTTGACCCTAAGCTCATTTAAATCTCTTAAAGGCACACCTCCGGGCAGTTGCACCTAGCCAGCAAGTGCAAAAATTACTGATGCTAAAGGACTCCTGGGGTAAGAAGTGGACAAAGTCCTCCAGGTGGAGCCTCACCAGTTATCTGTAAAAAGGCAGTAATAGTTCCTTCCTTCTGATGGCAATACACCTTCCTATACACCCCAGTATTCTGTTTGCTTTACTGTAGGCCTTGGTACACTAGCATGTTTTAGGAAGTGTCTGATGAACCCCTAGGTCTCTTTCCTCAGAGTTTGTGCACAGCTCAACACCCCTCCCAATCCAGTACTGTCATGGAGTTCTTGTCCTCTGTGTGCATCAACTTGCACTTTGTGTTACTGAATTCAACTGCCAAACCTCTGACCACCTCTCTAGCCCTTCCAAGTCTCTCTGCCTCTCCCTAACCCCCTCCTGTCTACTCTGCCAAAGAGGTTTGTGTAGTCTGCAAAAAGACATTTTGCCCTGTATTCTTTCTCCTATGTCGCTGATAGACACATTGGAAAGGAATGGACCCAGGACAGATCCTTGTGGTACCCCACTGGTAAACACTCTCTCTTTTCTGATTGGACTCCATTAACCACAACCCCCTGTTGTCTCCCTTCCAATCAGCTTCTCGCCCATCTGTGTCCTTCGCTACACCGAGATCCACTAGCTTCTTTGAAAACCTGTGAAGCACACAATCAAGTCTTGCTGAAACTGTAATAGAGTAAATGCACAGCATGACCCTTATCCACTACCCTCATTACTCAAAGAATACCATCACGTTGATTGTCTGACAAGACCTCCCTGCAACAAACCTGTTTACACTATGCTGGACTCCACTGCTCCCCAGATAGTCCATGAGGTCCTCTCCGACATTGTCTGTCAGTTTACCCACAAGAGAGGCAAGACTGATAGATCTGTAGTTACCTATTTGTTCCCAGTCACCACCCCCGTTATGGAGCAAACTATGTCCGATACCCTCAAAGTCTTCTGTAACTACCTTGTCTGAAATGAGCCGCTGAATAGCCCAATCAAAGGTTTAGTTAGTTCCGCTGCTAACTCCGTGAGTACCCTCTGATGCATTCCATCTGGCCCTAGTGCCTTATTTATATATCTTTAGAGCTGCTAGCCCTTTCCAAACCATTTCACCAGTAAATTCTTACTGCCTCATCTCAGAGATCCCCATTACAGCCACCTTTATGCCTCTGTCTGGCAGAAGCCCTCTGTCTTCCCTTGTGAATACAGAATATGTAGTTAATGTGACAAGGTTGGACAAGACCCTGTCCCAGTTGTTATGCAGAAAGAGTTAAAAGCAAGGCTCTATTCTGTCCTCTCCTGTTCTGTCACTTGTCTTTCTCTTGCTCGTCTAACTGCGCAGTCGAATTTTCCTAGTGGCACCTAGAAATTGGCCTCTCCAATGGTCCCATAACAGCAAGAGAAGGAAGAAAACGAGGAGTTTTTATTCTATTTTTATTTATTTACTTTGTTAACTGGGTAAGTACACTGAGCCAAGGCCCATTTTCAGGAATGTCCCGGAGTCGCTACAAATGCGGCTGAGACGGCACATTATTATACACCCTAAACACATACATCAACAATGTATAACATCAAAAACAGTTACAATTGTTTTGTTGCAACAAACAGGACTTTAGCAGAGTTTTAAAAATTAAATGGCTGCTTGCTTGAAGGCATAATAATCAGCGTGTGTGCAAATCCTTTTGCCCCCCTTCCCCGTCCGGGGCAAGTAAATTTCCTTGAAGGGCAAGTACAAAGCAAACTAATTTCATTGTAATGAATAGGGGCAAGTGAAAATTCAGCTACAGTCATGACTGGACAAGTCCTAAAATCTTTGTTTTGAATACTCCTGAGAATAATGGTAGTGTATTCCAAAGTTTAGGTGTCTGCACAGAAAAGGCTCTCCTCCATGGTTAATATCTTTGGAATAGATAGTCATGTGCCAGAAGATCTTAATGCTCTGTCTTTTCTAAATTCAATAAAGCTAAATAGTGAAGATGAATCTTTGAGTAATCTAACCACCAAGTTAGTACTGAAAATGTAACCTTGGTGGCAACCAGCTAGTTTTGTTGTATAATATGCAATGATGGGTGCTTTATGCCTTAACTAAAGCAAACTGACAAATAGCGTTAAATATCTTAGTTATCAAGAAGTTTATATCACAACCAGACAGCTGTGTAAATAGGAATGAATTATAATTTAAAGTGGGCAAGAGTATCCCTTTTGAAATTATAGCCCTAGCTTCTCTAGTTAAGCAACCTTTCAATTTAAACAAAGTACCCAGTTTGATTTATTTGCTTACTAATATTCTTTGTAAGAGCAGTGAATGT
Source organism: Neoceratodus forsteri (assembly GCA_016271365.2). Classification (NCBI taxonomy): domain Eukaryota; kingdom Metazoa; phylum Chordata; order Ceratodontiformes; family Ceratodontidae; genus Neoceratodus; species Neoceratodus forsteri. Next base: position 1,007,516,570 of record CM028129.1, on the reverse strand, counting down.
TAGATTTGAATCAAGTAAGATCCCCAAATATTTGAATTCAGTTACCTGCTGCAACATTGTTCCTCAAATCAAATATCTGTAGTGGCTGACAACTGGATAATTTGGTTTAGATCCAAATACTATACATTAATCTTCTTAAGTGTTTAACAATCGATGTTACAACAGACAAGTGTTCAAAGCTGCAAAATCAGCATTCAGGGATTAATTTTATTACATCTATTGAGGAAACGCTGGTATAAAGAATAACGTCATCAGCATACAATAACAGGTCTGAGTCGGAATCTGAGAGATGGGGCCGATATATAAAGAAAATGACAGAGGTCTCAGGATGGACCCCTGGGGAACGCCAGAGTATTAGAATATTATCCACCACAGTAAACCTTTAAAGGACGATCTGTAAGGTAACTTTGGTATCATGCACAAGGGGATTCTGTCAAGCCAATGTCTCAGTCTCTGGAGCAGCATGTTATGGCCTACTAAATCAAAAGCCTTTGACAAATCTACGAAGACCGCACCAGTAAGTCCACCCATATCAATAGTCCTTAAGGCATGGTCTGTAAAACTTGCCAAGACCGTACCTGTGTCAAAAGATTTCTGGAAACCATGCTGCTCTGGAGAATGAAGACAGTTCCCACCCCGGCCCAAATATATATTCAACAATTTGTTCACTAATTTTTCCAATATCTTACTTGAGGGAGGCAAAATAGATATTGGACAGTAACTGTCTAAATCCATTAAAGAACCCGTTTGGAATTGATTTAATTATAGTGTGTTTCCAAAGTTGTGGAAATTCTCCTGTAATCAGGGAAATGTTAAATACAGTTGTCAATGGTTGATAAATGGACATGGTAGCGAGTTTCAAAAATCTTGGTTCTAATCCATCCAGGCCAGCACTTTTATTAGTAGACAATTGTCTTAACAGCGTGAGAACTTGATTTGGTTTGATTTTTGACAATAAAAGGGTGCATGGTAACATAAGGTGGAGGTGAAGCACATGTTCTAGAAGAAATATGATTATTTCTACTCTATTTTTGTTCCTTGCTTCTCTGTGGTTAAAACATTTGTAACTTTTATGTGAAACAAACTTTGGTTTGAAAACGATATAGTTACACTGCTAAAATGAATGCAGAAAGTTATACATATCTATCTGGAACACGGGTGGGGGATAACCTTGAGTTGTATTTTGACCTCCATACGCTGTTTTGCAGATTAACAGGCAGCTCTGGGACACCTGTTAAGACTAATGTACTCTTTAAGATGCTCACAGGAAAGACATTGACAAAGTCAAATACATTCTGTGAAACACATGTGGTGTAATTTACAAGAACAGGATGCAGAATTTACCAGCCAGAGAAAAACATCCTATAAAGAGAGCAATGTTTTGTTTAGAGATAGAGAGCACTGGAGATTTTAAAGAGACTCTTCATATGAACAAGAAGGACTTCTGTTTGCATTAACTGCGTGTATCAGGAGCTATCCCACACAACTTTATTTTATTACTATTGATAATACGCTGTTTACAGATTTTATCATTTCTCCTGGTTTGCCTATGCTTCCTGACTCTACGACTCATTAACAATGAAATTAAATGCTGAATGTCCTTAAAGCACTCAAACATGTGAAATGCATCTATCCAGCCCAACCAAAACACTGTATGCAGAACTAATAATTTCTGCCATTAGGATACACTGACAAACTTGCATCTGCAACACCATAATTTTCACTGTAAGCAGTTCATCTCTAAATGGCTAAAATTATCAGTAATAATGTAAGACAGGCTTAAACGTAAACTATGTGCAACATGAGTCTTTATGAACAGTTTAAAAAAGTAATGTCATTTCATAATTAACATCTGAACCAATCTGTAAAGAGATTAAAATGTCCATAAAGCAGCAATTCCTGTAACAAATAAATGTGTGTATACTTCATTATGTACTCCTACTCAAGGATCCTATGACCATTGATCCCTGAATCCATGCAATTAGTATCACATTTCATTTCTGGTTTGCCAGAACTTCTGCTAAACCCACAGGACAAATTCCTTCACCCCTAACCCCCCAAAAAAGGCACAGCCATCTCAATGGCATCCCTGTGCACTACTTTTACTCCAATAGAGTTCTCACACTTTGTCATAGTGAGCCTCCCCCTAATATAGAAATAATTTCTGGCCTCCCAATAGTTAGAGCAGCTATCATACTTTGCACATTACGGGAAGAATACAATGAAGTGCATTTGAGTTGTCGAGTTTATTCTCATTTTATTGAACTTATTATTCTCCCTCTCTATAACCCCCTCCCCAGGTCAGCCTACTCGGTCCACACTTCTGACTTTCAGACCCTATTTACCCCTCACTGCAATACCCCCATGAGTCAGATTGTTTTCTTTGTCAGTTTTACCCTGCTCTCAAACACCTTCTTGGGGACCATTTTGCTCCCTCCTGCTCTTCCTCCTAGTATCTCTCTGCTTAGCCTTTGTATTTGCGCTTTGCTGCAGCCAGTATAATGGATCAGTTGTTACCTTGTTCCTGTTTATTTACACTATTTTGCATTTTGTTTTGCACAGTTTCCAAGAATTATATTTCCTCCATTTAGCTTTCCCCCATGTCATATAAGGAAATGGAAATTACGTACCTACTGTAATTTGGATTTTTCTGTGCATCTTCACCATTAGGTACTTGGCCAGAGGTCATGACCCCGCGGGACTTTTTTTTGATGGGCGGAGTCGACGCACCATCAGCCACCTCGAGGCAGACACTGCGTGGGCGCCACGGTTGGCCGTTAGTGAAAGAACACCCACCCTCCCGCCAGTTCTGAGTCACCGAGGTGAGAAAAGGGTTGGGAGGGTGGGACAAGGAAGTCCAAGGGACAGGCAAAGGAAAAGATATATAAACTAAATGGAGAAATAAACGACAGAGGACAGAACAAGTTTGAAAGACTAAAGGGATTGGGTAGGGGGCCCTAATCTCTGGAAGTAGAAAAGGAGGAGGGAGGGTGGGTTAAGGATTTTAGAAATAAGGATTAGAGTGGGGGGGGACAGGAAAACATACCCTGGAACCTTGACCTGTCTCCAGATTGTATAGGAACTGCGAAGGAGTAGCCAAGAGGCTAACTGCCAGAATTCAAGGCACAGAACCGCTGGCAATAACTCCCAACAAAAGCAGAATCAGCTATTCTGGAAAAAAGACAGGATACAGGGATATTCCCTCTCAAAAGGAAATTTTGGTGTAAGAAACCTAGTTTCTTAAATAAAAGGATTGACAGGAAGAAGGGGACAAGGAAAGAAAAGAGGGCAACTACCAACCCACATCCCACAGGGGTGGAGCCGAAGCACTAAAGACTGAATGCCCCCCATCCTGACCACTCTGCCCCTAAGAAAATTATCCTATGTGCCCAGTTTACCCCACTCCTGACTAACAGAAGGAGGGGGGCGAGGAATGGGCACAGAGAGGGAGGGGGACCCAGAGACTGAGGCCCCAGGGGGATGGAGGATGGGATTGTAATGAATGGTGAAGATACACAGAAAGATCAGAATTACGGTAGGAGTGCTAATTTCCATATCTTATCTGTGTCAATCTTCTCATTCATCACTGCTAGTGATGTCGATCCCCGAGGGGGTTTTAACCCTGGGGACCAAGTCCCTTAGCTCTCAGTGCGGGTGACACACTAAAGGGAGAATATTCACGGGCCTGGAAAGCCAAGTGGGAGAGTGAGACAGAGACCCCGGAGGGGTAGAAGTCTCAACCACCGCCCTCACCCCACGGAGAAAAGATAGGTTCTTTTGGTGAGCGGAGTTAATCACCCACGCCAGGCCAAGGGTGACAACCGGGAGAAGGCAGCTATTCCATCCGCCTAGTGCAGATCGCTGTCCCTATGACACTGGTAGCTACCTCACTGGCGTCCATACGATGCCCTTGCTTGGTGCCTTGCTAGCTCCAGGCCAGCTGCAGTGTGTGCAATGGCTTGTCTGGTTTGCTCTGTGTCAGGCATCGAAGCTAGGAGTCGACCTAGCCTGGACCACAGGAACCTGTCATAGGTTGCACAGTGGGCCTGATGTGCTGCGATAGAGAGCAGCAACCAAGCCAAGTAGAATGTCCTCCTCCCCCAGAAGTCAAAATCCAAGGAATCTTGATCTGGGTGCCAGTCACGGTGAAGGGCGCGAGGCCCATCAGGAGGGTCCAGTTGCGTCAATCCTGACTGAAGATGAGGCATGGAACCTGGAGACTCCGGGGCACAATACCGCTGGCAGAGGTCCCTAGGGGCTGGGACTCCGGAAAAGGGCCTCTGCCAGGAACGCAATGACGCCTCCCGAAAGGGAGCAGGCCACTGGGGCACCACAAGGATGTCAGCACTGAAATTGCCTAGAAAGGCACACGTCGAGTGCTCTGGATTGTGTTGAATGGGGGGGGGGTGATGTGCAGGTCCTCCAACATCCTCACGAGGAATCGCTAATACTCGGCGAGATCAGCGGCTGGGGAGATGTGGACAGACTGCTCCTCTCCCCCAGAGAGAGGGGGGGATGAGGAGTCAGAGGACCTCGGGTGTTCAGAAGCTGGCTGCTCAGGGGGAGGTTGAAAAACCTGTCTGTCCATTGCCCTAACATAAGGGGGAAACAGAGCAGCCACCGCTCTGAACTGCTCCCAGGAGAGAGAACTGCTAGGACCAAGAATGTCTGGGAGCACAGGAGAATGTGGCAGAGGAGTGGAAACAAAGCTAACAGGAAACGGCTGACCTCCACCTGGGCTAGGGAGTGCACCAGGAGCCCTAAGGAAAGAAGCAGCTCCAGAAAGCTCCACAGCCGACAGCTGATCAACCAAATTGGAACTGCCTATGCTGCGCCCTGAAGAATCCCCTGTGAGGTGGCCGGGGCCGTGAAAGTCCAGAAGGACGGTCCCCTACCTCACACCATACCCCTCGACCCCTCGGAATCCGAGAGTGCCCTCCTCCTTGAGAGAGCCAGCCTAGGCAGCCGGCATCCCTGGTCGGCCCCCCAAAGGAGCTATCTAGGGAGCAGCATCCTCCCCTTCCCTCCCGTGGGTGCTCCGGTCGGCCCCAAAGTTGGGTGATCCAGGCACACCACCTGAGGGGGTACCACCACTGATGGGTCAGAGAACCCTCCGAGACCAGGCTGCAGAGCAATGGTGGCCTGCACCACTGCCTGCTGGTCAGCACCCCTGACCCTGGTCCCGGGAGTCACTGTCCGCTCCTCAGAGGGGGGCTGACCCCGGCCTGTCGAGGACACTACCCAAGGTGACCAGATAAGCAGCCAACTCCAAAGAGTCCGGCTGCCTGTATGACTCAGAGTCTGATTCCCCCTCCGAAGAGGTGGAAATCGAAGTCCTGTGCCAAACAGTGTGTGGACGCCCGCTACCATCTCAACCACAAAGGGCACCAGAAACAGACTGCACCAGAGTCAGTGCCTATGTCCCCAGGCGCACCGCGAACAGTGCCAGAAGACACTGTTCCAACGATGGCAGCAGCCTTGGAGCCGGAGCCTGTCACGGCACCATCCCAACCCACGGCACCGCAAGCGGCGCCAAGACCAGAGACTGCACCAACAATGGCTCCGACCACACTCTCAGCGCCGAGGAAGGCACCGAGGTCGGAGACCCCCAAGGCGCCAACCCGCCCCATGGCATCGAGCGGTGCTGTGGACAGAGATGGCGCCAACGAAGGCCCCAACCACACTCTCTGTGCCATGGACGGAAGCTTAGCTCAAACTCCCATGGCGCCGTGTCCAGCCCAGAGCCGCGAGTGGCTCCAGAGCTGACATAGCGCCATGCTCAACCACGGAAGGCACCAGGGCGGAGAGTCAGGATGGCACCAGAGCCTCCTCCCACGGCGCTAGCAGCACCATCGGTGCCGCGAACGGAGCCGAGCAGAAATGGCGCCAAGCCACAGACCAGCACCAACAGCGCCATCAGGGCCCACGCGCCAAGGCCCAAGAGACGGCAATCGACAGACTACATAGAGGACGGCACCGACCCAGGCCTTCCGAGCCAAGGGTACACCGGGGAAGCCTTAGCCCCCGAAGAGGCGAGTGCCAAAGTGGTGCCTCCCGCCTGTCTCCTGGAGGAACAGACTGCAGACTGGGCCTCCTGCACTGTGGAAGGGGCCTCTGCCATGGCTAGGCTACAAGAGGCAGAGGTCCCCTCCTCCTCGGTCCGTAGAGGACCTGGAGGAAAGGCCAGGAGAAAGCGGCTTGGCCCGAGTGTGTGCCCGTTCCCCGGAAGTCGGCAGAGCTCGTCCCACTTTCCACACGCATTGCTCGATGACAGTGGTCCACTGAGAAGCAGGCGTCACACGAATCCATGTCATGTAGTGGGCCAAGACACGCAAGGCAACGGTCATGCTGGTCTGTGACAGAGTACTTACCGCTGCATGGGCACCGACGCATGGGGGGGCCATCTCGTCTTCAAAGTTTTCTTGCCCTCCCCCCCCCGACAGAGACATGACCTACAGAAAAAGAACACCAAACAAGACCAGACGTCGAAAAATAAAATAAAGAACAGTCTTACCAGGCGATGTTGAGTACAGCAAACAGAAACAGCAGGATAAACTCAGAGCCAACGGACTGTGACACGGAGTCTCACTGAACCATACACGAAGGCTTCTGAGACAGAAGTAGGGCTCTCAGTTTTTCTCTCTCACAGCTACCCACGAGGTCACCTTGATGGCAGAAGACGAAGAACCAGCCGGAGGGGCGAGTCGACAACACTCAACGGCCAACCCAGCGCCACGAAAAGGCCGGTTTCGAGGGCGGTGCCAATGATGCTAGACTCCACCCATACAAAAATCTCCGCAGGGTCATGACCTCCAGCCAGGTACCCAAAGGTGATGAATGGTGAAGACTGACACAGATAAGATCAAGTGTTTGTTGAGCACGCTTTTCCTGGTAACCATTTTGTACATAAATTCATGCCATTATTTGCTTTCAGTTTGCTACATCCTTTCACACAAAGCATCCAAAACTTGACATTTAAATATAGTACATTTTAAGGCTTGCTTGAGCCTCCCCTGGGAGGCTGGCCTCACTATTTGAGAAACCCTGCTCTAATACATCATTTCCACTGACGTGGGACTCCCTTAAAGTTTCAAAATTGGGGTCCCAGAATCTTTGAAATGATTTGCTAGCAGAAGCCCTGTTTACCATGTTACAGCTTTAGCTTTGTGATTTGGAATTAGACTGGATGACCCCAGTGTACCACGAGGAGGGGATTTCTGTTATAAACTACTACAGTTCACCTTGGTCACAATGGGTGTCCAATGCAGATGATAATAATACCGATGAAAGCCGGATGCAGCCTTATGGGTAAACGAGCTCTTGTTTAATCATGCAAAATCTTAAAAAAATGCTACAGACAGCCTGGGTGACTGGAGGCTACAGGCCCAAGACAGGAGGCCTTGAAGCACAGCTAGGCTGAAGCCTGCCCTTTAGGGAATGGGGATATCGTTTACCAGGGAAGGCACACTAAGCCAAAGCCTGTTTCCAGGTGCGAACTGGGAGCACAAGGAAATTATGTGACTTACTCAGGGTCACACAATATGCAAGTGGGGCTGTGGGATTCAAACCTAGGTCTCCAGGTTTGCAGCTCAGTGCCCTAAACCACAGTGCTATACTGCTTCCTTTCTTTCAAAATCATGTCCTTCAGAGGGAAGCAATGTCCAAACTGTAGAGTTTAGTGAAAGTGTGGACAGAACTCCAAGTTGCAGCAGCACAAATCTCTGCAGCTGAAACAAGCAACTTTAGTGGCCATGCTCTGACTGAATGCCCACATACAATGCCAGGAAAATTCTTACCATATCTCCTATAACAAAAAGTACTACAGTTGGCAACCATTTGGACAGGCACTGTTTAGAAACTAGAACACCCTCTTTCCCAGAGGCAAACTAAACAAACTGTGAGGATTGTCCTGCAGTCCTTCATACACAGTGTTTTTATAGTAGCACAAAATTCTGTGTATATCTAGAGTGTGGAGCAATGTTGCCCCTGGATTAGCATGCTCTGGATAACAGACAGACAGGTGGATGGTCTGATTTAGGGTAAACTCAAGACATCACCTTTGGAAGACACTTAGGATTCATACCGAAGATGCCCTGTCTTTGTAGAAAATCAAATAATGAGGCTCATACATCAAAGCCTGAAGCTTGGAAACCCTTCCAGCAGAAGTAACGGCAACTAAAAATAACGTTTTCCGTGACAGAAAGCACAGTCCACATGTCATTTTGGCTCCTTTTGAGCCTGCTGCAAGTTTCTCCAACACATAATTCAAGTCTCAAGGAGGGACCGGATTGCAGACAGGAGGCTGCAGATGGAGAATGCCTCTCAAGGAAGTATGGGACACTTCTGGCTGCACCACCGTACAGCCATGAACAGGCACATGGAAGGCTGAAATGGCTGACAGGTGTACCTTAACAGAGGAGTATTGCACGCCAGAATCTGAAAGGAACAAGTACTTCAGAATTTGATTCACTGGGCAAGTGTAAGGGTCCAAGAGATGGGAAGCAGCCCATAGAGCAAAGTGCTTCCACTTCATGGAATAAGTGGCCCTGGTGGAAGGCTTCCTCGCAGCTATCATTACATCAGCCACCTGTTGTGACTCCCCAAATCTAGCCATGGCTATGTCTTCAGGAGCCATACATGGAGATGCCGTGACTTGAGGTCTGGAGGGACCAGGGTGTCATTCCTGTGAGACCAAGCTTTTGCATAGGTGCAAAAGTACTGGGGGTTCCACCACCAGCTGCTGTAGCAGCAAGGGGAAACCAGATCTAACGAGGCCAGAAGGCGGCTATGAGGGTCATGGTGGACCCTTTCATCTGGAGCTAGATTAGCACCCTCTGAATTAGAGGAAAGGCAGAGAGGAACCTCCCTTCCAAGAGAAGGAAAACAAGTCTCGCCAGAAAACTCCAAGCCCTGGGTGAGCAAGCAGAAACACTGCAGTTTTGTGTTGAGCAGGGATGCAAAAGGTCCAACTCTAGACGCACCCCACCTGTCAAACAGATCCTCTACAACCAAGGTCAGCAGCTCCCCTGCATCTAAGACTGATCAGCTGAGCCTGTCTGCCAGGACGCTTTGGATGCCTGGAACATGGAGGGCCAATAGTTCAAGACAGTATTCTAGAGCCCAGTACCAGACCCTCGTTTCCCGACAGAGGGCATGACTGGGATCCCCCCCCTTGTTTGTTGATGTAGTGAACTACACTGATGTCTGTCTGCGCTAGCAGATGAACTCAGGGACAGATGTAAAGCATACAGGATGGCCCTCATCTCTAGGACATTGATGTGGAGAGCAGCCTCCACTCTGGACCATGTTCCTCCGAGTCTGGTGAGGCCCCAGACGGGCTCCCCAGCCAAACCTTGAAGCATCTGTGGTGAGAATCTGCTGAGGGGAAGGACTGAGTAAGGGAACCCCTTTAACAGGTTACTGGGTTCCATCCATCACAACAGCCCCTTTTTTTATAAATTTTTTTTTTACCGGGGAGGATACTAGAACTTGTTGTTCTAGGTCGTCAGTGCGCTGGTGCCACTGGACCCTCAGTGTCCACTGGGGAATCCGCACGTTCAGCCTGGCCAAATGTACAGTGACAATGGCTGCAGCCATGAGGCCCAAGAGCACAGAAAGGTTCTGGCCATGACATATCTGCAACTGTAAAGCAGCTGGGACTGAACAGTTAGGCGTCCACCCTATCCTGTGGAAGGAACGCAAAGCCCTGAGTTGTGTCCAGGATTGCCCCAATCTACTGGAGAAGATGACAAGGAGTCAAGACTGATCTGGGCAGATTGGCCATGATTCCCAAGGCATGGAACAACTGCCTGGTACACTCTAGGGTCAGGAGCAGCTGCTCATTGGTCTGTGCTTTGAGCAACCAGTCATCCAGGTAAGGGAAAACGTACAGCGCTTCCCTCCTGAGGGCCGCTGCTACCACCACCAAGCATTTGGTAGTAAAGACCCGTGGTGCAGAAGATAAGCCAAAGAGCAAAGCTCGCAACTACCCGATAGTGCTTCCCCTTGAACTGGAACCAAAAGTACTGTCTGTGGGAGGCGCACACACCTTGATATGCAGGTATACATCCTGCATGTCAAAAGAGCAGATCCAGTCTCCCTGGTGCAGCAGACTGTGGTGTCACTATCCTGAACTTCTTGTACTGGATACAGGAATTCAGGTTCCTCAGACCTAGGATGGTCCGCAACTCCTATGGATTTCCCCCCGCAGCACTGGAATGTGGTCTGGAAGATAGCTTGAATGAACTGGAGGTTGAGCTGGAGGCTGCTCCAGAAGTTCTGGAGTGTGGCTTTGTTCTGTAAGCTGCAGGACACATACATCTGGTGATCTCACGCCACCTGTCCAGGTGGAGAGAGAAACGGCCCCCTACCACTCCATCCCTCATTGCTGGAGGGTGGAGGTCCGCAAGGAGTCATGCTGAGGTACTCTCGTGCCAAGGTCGATTCCCTCCTCTGGGGGCCTTCCCAGAGATACAGTATAGGGCAGACAAGGCTGCTGCTGTGAAGCATTTGCCCTGGGATTTGACCCCCTAGCTTGGGCTTATGAAAGGTCTGATGAAAGGGCACCCTCTTGCCACTTTTTGGCTGAGTGTGGTATAGGGTGTGAAAGGACCGGCAAGTCCTACCCGGGGCCTTCAGGTCAGAAAGAATGTCTTTCACAACCACCCCGAAGAGTTTATAACCTCTGAATGGGGCATTGAGAATGGACTGTTGCACATCTGTAGCAAAGCCAGACACCCTAAGCCAAGAATGCCTCCTCAAAGCATATACCCTCTGCTGCTGCCCTGGTGGAGGCATCAGCAGCATCATAAGCAGACCGCAGAAGATGTTGACCAATGTCTGCGCCAGACTGGAGGGCCTTAAGCAGTTCCAGCCTCTGGGGACCTTCTGAGAGAGCCTGAGCCAAAGCCTTCTTCCAGAAAGCATTCTGAAATTTGATCATGTGGGACACAATTTATTTATGTATTTGTTTACCAGGTAATTGCACTGATCCAAAGGACCGTTTTCAGGCACAACCTGGGCCACAAAGATGGCACATAGGTCACATGGTTAGGAAATACAATTTCACAGTTAGGACCCTGATGGCCAGCGTAGCTGAGGCAAAGGTCCTCTTCCCCATGAGCAGGGTCACTGGAAAACTGCAGAAAACTTTACCCAAAATTGCGGAGGCTTAGTGCAGAAATTGCATGGAAATTGTTGGAGTTCACTATACATCCCTAGTGCTCAATAATAAAATCTTTGTTTGCTGCACAATGTAATGATCACATAAATTGTTAGATAAATGTATTGCCCCTTGTATATACTTTCAATATAAAAAAGGTTTGGTGTTTTTGAAATGAACTGTAAATTAATCATTATGTAGCATATCTTTTAAAACCTAATGACATCTACCTCTTGCAGTGCTAACTAGATGTTATTTGGTAATTCACAGTCAGTCCATATTGAATAAATCCTGAAACATATTTTGCCATTTTCTGGATGTCAGATCCTGAAGTCTGTTTAAAGAGCTGTGGACATGATTCGGGCAGGCAACTCATCCAGAAGTTGCCTGCCCGATTAGTTAAATAAACTAGTGCTGCAATTTATCTAGCCAGCATTTTAACTTAATGCCCGGCTCGTACCTTCAGTGTGTGAGCCGGGCGTCCCTCTCAGTGCTGCAGCCCCGCCACAAAAATCAGCTTTTTGATGACGTTAGGTATGGAACTGGGCTGCAGGTGCTCTATGTAGGCAGTAGCAGAATGGGATCGGGGGATGGGGGCTGTCAAACTGCACTATTATCTTGCTAGCAGTTCTACATGTATTGGGGCTACTTATTTTATTTTAGTCTTTGTAACCGGTAAGACCCACTAGGCACAAGTGCCTGTTTTCAGGGCCGACCTGACAGCATTGGGCAGTTAAGGATTTGCTCAGTCACACAGTATGCAAGTGGAGGTTGTGAGAATCAAACCAAGGTCTGGTTTGCTGGATGTACCAAGCTTGCTCACAGCTCATTGCTCTAACCGCTAAGCTATACTGCCAGCCCAGGCATATCATAGCCCGTGCATGTAGAACGACAGCGAAAATATGTTAGTACAGTTTGACAGATCCCTCCCCGATCCTATTCCCATCATATTACTCCATACACAGAGTGCCTGCAGCCCAATTCCATACCAAACGCCATCAAAAGCTGATTTTCGGGCAGGCTAAAGCATTGAGAGGCTCCTCAGCTCATACACAGAAGGTACGAGCCGGCATTGTACATTAAAATTTAAGTATTTATGTTGGCCAGAAAAATTGTAGCACAAGTTTATTCAGCTAATTGGGCAGGCAACCTCTGAATGAGTTGCCTGCCAGAATCACGTTACCAGCTCTTCAACAACTACTTATTTTGGTGCAAGAAAAAAAAAATAAACAGATAACCAGGGTGCCTAATCAAGTTCCAGTAAAAAAAAAAAAACTTCATTTGTTAAAATAATTGCTGTTCTTAATCAGCACATTTTTAAAATCACATGATGAAGGTATTAAATCATACTAGTAGCTTTTCACTACATCATGCAATAATGTTTGATACATGGCACTTTTGTTCCGCTTGGGTTGTAACGACTGTTGTCTATTTGAAGGTAACTGTTTTATTATCAGTGTTTTTTCAGACAGGTTTGGAGTTTTTTGTAGGCTTTGTCATGTTAGTTGTGGCAGATCATTAAGTAAGGGATCACTGTCGCCAACCCCGTCAGAAGCACATTCAAGTTTTATAATCAGCAGGGCCATGCAAACTCCTCAGACATTTGAATCAAAATATTTTCAGAATGAAAGTATGTATACAAGGACAACCTACTCTTACCACGTAAAAGCAAAGCTTTGTAGTTAATGCTCCATTTAGGTAAATGGGGCAATTTGCACCTTTCTCACACCTACTGTTTGTCTTTGTAGCAGCAAAACATTCTCTCATGTTCTGCTTCTACACAGATTTTAAGTACTTAAGTGTACATATGCATGGCCAGAGGATTTTGAAACCAAACCAGAGAAGTGAATCACATGAAAGCAGTCACACTGGACTCCTCTCCTCACTCACACTGTACTGTTTTAGCCAAATCCAAGTCGGTGTACTAAAATGCTAGCATATTTGAGTAGCTTTCCTTGAGAATTTAATTTCAGTCAAAAATTGAATAAACTGCATGAAACTGCAGACTTTATGCAGAGAACGGTGAAAATTGGGGATACTGCAGAAAAACTGCGGGTGCAATTTTCCAGTGCCCCTGCCCATGAGGTCCAACTTTCTGGAGTCCTTATCAGGAGGAAGACAGTGGAGGTGCTTAGGCTTCCTGGTTCTATTGTGGGCAGCATTTATTACCACAGAATCTGCTTTATGTTACTCAGCAAAATATAGTTTCCCCTTAGGGAACCTGGTACAATTTGTCCGCCTTTCTGGGCATGGCAGGGATCAAATTTGGCTTGTCCCAAGCAGCCAATGTGGCATCTTTAAAGGCTACTATGAGGGGAGGGATAATAAGGAGAGGAGAATCTGGCAACTCCAGGCAGTCTGTCGGATTCTGCCTGGTGACATCCTGCTCTTCAGCATCGAACCCCATCGCTGTTTGTAACGGTCTTATGACTGAAATAAAGGAGGGTCTGGGGACCACTGGGTATAATTGGCAGAGTCCTCGCCCTCAGATGAGACGGTGGAGTCAGAATGGGGGAGCGGGGCTACCTTCCCCACCATCATCTTCCTCCTCATCCTGGGGGTAGAGGTCAGGATGGTATTCATCCTCACTGCCAGGGTCTGAGATTAGGACTGATGGCTCCGTGGAACAAGGACAAGCCTGACACAGTGTCATCAAAGGTGTAGACGTGGCAGTAGGCCTAGTAGGTCCTGGCGTCGTTCCCCCCCCCCCCGAAGGGAAGATCAGCCATGCATGAACTCCCAAAAGGAGTAAAACATGTCAGAGACAGCTATGACAGGCGTCACTGGAAGGCCTAGTGGCATCGGCACTGGAGCCTGCGGTCCCAGTGCTAGGGGGCCTGGTTGCCGCATTAACGGTGGAGGCCGAGGTCACAATATCGAAGAGCCAACAAGGGACATCACTAGGATAGGAAGAGGCCCTGAGAGCGACAGGGTAGGCTGAAATGACGATGGTGAGGTCTGGGTCCCAGAAGTCAAGGAAGCCACCATGGGACAGGTCAAGGATATCACCGGGGAAGGCGGGAACCCTGCCAACAGTCCAGTGCCGAACGGATCTGAGACGGTGTAGCTCCCTGGCTGGTGGCCTGTGGAGAACAGGGTCCGGAACAGCAGAGGCTGAAATAAAGGAAGGCAGCTGGGGTAAGGAGAAGCCCGATGCAGAGAAGCCAGCACCAGATACAGTTAAGAGTGGTGGGAGGTACTGCCAGCGCTGACTCTAAGGAAGACAAGGTGTGGGAGGCAGAGGGGGCTGCTGCCAAGGCAAAAGATGACCCCGCCACGGCCAACACTCTAAGTGGTGAGTGTGCCAGAGAGGACCGTTTTTTACTGTGATCCTTGTCCCAGTGTTTGTACTTCCCAGATGACTTATCCTGGGCCTTGGAGGAGACAGCCCATGGATGGGGCCAGGGAAGCAGGGGAGCTTCTGGTCTGTAGCTCCTTATCCATCAGGGCAACCTTCTGTTTCAGTAGGAAGCTCTCAAGGTTCTACAAGCCGTGCTGCCGGGTGGCCTGGTTGAACCCCACGGCACACCTCACAGGCTTGAATGTCGTGGTCCAGGCCTAGGCAGCGGACACAGACGTCGTGGTCGTCCTTGTCGAAGATCTTCTGGCCAGAACTGCAGAGGCGGAAGAGCTTTTCGGAAGCATCTGGCAAACAGAAAAAGTTAGAATGAGGAAAAGTGGCAGTCGAATGAAGCAGCAGTGTCTCAGTGGAGCGCAACGGTCACAGGTCAACGGCGGGAAAAGAACTGAGGCGCAGGGCCGCCCATGCTTATATGGAAGGGACATTGCTGTGTCTGACGCAGTCATGGGTGGCCCCTTGTAGACTGCTAGCTAGAAAAGTTTCTGTGTGGTCCTAGTGCCTGGTAGTGGCTGTTCTATAGGTGTGGCCTGATGCAAGAGAACTTTGATGAAGATAGTATGCTGCAGTAGTTGGGAAAGCGCAGCAGGAGGCAGTAGTCGTGTCAAGATGCTGCAGTATCTGGGAATACACAGCAGGTTGCGGTAGCAGCGAGACTGGATGCTGCAGTGCAGAGAAGTGTTCCGTTTGGGACAGCTGTAAAGAGAGATCCTGAAGTACTGGGATGTGTTCTGCAGATATCAGCAGTGGCGAGACAGAATGCTGCAGCACTGAGGAGGTTGGCAACAACATGCAGTGATCATAAAATCACACCAGTCACCAGTTTTAAAAGGCAAATAAATTACAGATGGCCATCAGCAGAACTTCAAAGTACACTGTACAAAGTTTCCCAAATATCACAATTTCAAGTCACTCCACTATTATTCACTAAGAGCCTCACATGAAAACAGACCTTTATCCCTTCAGTTGCTCCACACGCTTATAACCTAATTAAACCATAAATATTCTGTGACATCATAATCATTCTAACAGCAACAGACTGAAGCAACAAGCAGGCAATTATGACCTCAGCAAAGGAATTTCATGCAAATACCTTTTGTAATAATGAACAGGATGAACTGAAATGCAATTATATATGTAATGGACTTCTGCTGTTACCAATGGTGACTGTTCTGGGGACCGGATACCTCACTTAAAAGGTAGTAAAATCCACATAATTGAAACACAGTACTTCAGGGTAAGCTTGGGCAAATTTCTGCTTACCAAGAATATCCTAGGTGGCAGGATTGGTAGAAAATCCTATAAATCAGAACATCCGCACACCATGCCTGTTGGTCCTTACTTATAACGAGGGAAAGGGTGGACTTGATGATCTAGTGTCCACTGACACTTATAAAATCAGGTACAGAGTTTCACTCTAGATGGGTAGTTTTGAAATCAGTTATTTAGAAAGGCCAATTCTAGGTGTACCAAGCTTTAAAATCACCATTCATAAAGTTATGATTCAAGAATTTACAGAATTCTCAAAAACAAAAAATTTACTGCTGAAAATAGGAGTCCTATATGTATATTGCTCTGTTTTGAACATGTATGTATTTGAAACTTTAATAAATTCCTAACTCGTGATTTACTTAATGGTGATTATTTTTAAGCTGGGTACACCCAAAGTGCAGGTTATAATACTGATAGGTCATTTTAGAACACAACCAGCAGTCTGAGTGCAACTTCTTTGGGTCAGTCAGAACCCAGATTTCTTTCTTATGAAGCTATACCTAGTATTTTAGAGTTTAAAGGAGAACTGTGCATGTTTGCCAGTACAGGCTAGTTTGTAAGTACTGGTTCAAATGTTGCTATTGTTCCATCTACACAGACTGTATGATGTAGTTTATGTCCCTGTTCTACTCTTCTACTATTGGCACAATGCACCTACATTCTATTTCAGAACTCTGTGGTTGTTTGAGAATTATACAATAGCTCAAAAAATCCTCCAACCTGATTGGCTGGCTGGCACGATTTACCCGTTGTAAATCCTGGCATTACCAACGGGTAAAAGTGCCAGTCAGCTGCATCTGCCCATCAATAAATCCGACCCCCGAAAATCAAAGCAAAACGGCGCCATATTAATTCCCCACTAAGCACCACCTCTCGCTCTTTCTCCCCTCTGTTTCCCCACAGCACGGTCATCAGGAGGCTCGTACATGCCTCCCAACATCCCCATTTAGCAAAGCACATATGTTAAGACTCTCAGGAATGCTGAACTTGGGAAAGTGTGTGATTTAAAAACGAGAGGTGGGCCGGCCCATCGGCACAGCAGTTGGATTTCCGCTTGCAACGCCGGCAACCTGGGTTTGGGAATGGACCTGGGGCGCCAGAGGAGAAGCTTGAGTGTCTGACAACTGCTCTTCTTCTCTCGGAGGAGGGTGGGGGATGACCCGGAGCTTGCCAAACTCCTGGAGAAGGCCGGGGAACAGCAACGATTGGGTCCTGCTGAACAGAGGGCGGTGAACATCAGCATACGCCTTGACATTAGTAGCACACCACACCCCCAGGGAGAAAACGGGAACAGTGCCATGGCTGACTCGATGACGTTCGCCAGCTCCCCGCTGCCACAGAAGCCCTAAGACAGCCAAAGACCACCTCAGCACACTCAAGCCAACACGGAGTGTGTTGGCCGATCTCGCTGGCGCTTTTTCCCTCGGAGAGGCGGGGGACCCATCCGGCAAGGGTTACGCTGGGGGAGGGTCTACAATGTGGTGGTGGTGGGTGGTATCAGGACCGAAGTGCAACGGGCCTAGGCGTCCAAGGAGTGGCTGGCTAGAGCAAAAAAAAAACACACAAGACAGGTACAAGTTGCAGAAATAATGTCCAAAAAGCCATGCCGTGATACTGGGGATGCACCTATGCATAGGCACATGCCTAGTATCATGGCTCATCTTTTTAGCAATTATTTCTGTAACTTCTACTCTCGGTTTTAATTCAAACACTTTCCCCTCATTCAGCATTAATCAATGTGCTAAAATATTTGCTTAGCTGAATGGGGATGGTGCAACTCATGCATGAGCAGCTGCTGTTTGCTGTAGTTTGAGCAGACGGTAAAACTTGACCTTGACAGTGCATGGATCACTGAGGTATACCCAAAGCCTAGGTTGCACTCCCAGAAGCCAAACCAGACATCAAAAACCGAAACCAAAACGTGCTCATCAGTGCAGGACACCCTTGAAGGTCAAAGGCTTGCTCCCCACAGGTACAGGCAGTACATGAGTACAACAGAGTCTTGCACTCAAAAAGCTGAGAGTGGGAGAATAGGACCATTTTTCCAGGTGTAAGAATACAATTTAATAAAAATCATTTAAAATGCAAAACAGAATTAGTTTTTTTCTTCATTTTTGTGCACAAAAACTGAAGGGGGACATTGTATAATCGCAATATACCACTCCAGGGTGTGTGTAATGCTGGGATTTACCCACTTTTGGTGTGGGTAGATCACAGCATCACCAACACCCTGTCGTGGTATATTACTTAAATAGACTACATCATGAACAGTTCATGCCCTGGAGATCTTTTTCTGCTGACAACCACAAAAGCAGAAACTACTGATGTCACTAAAATGCCTGTGTAGATGGAAATAACAGTTACGCAAGAACTTACTGTAACAGTAGACCTTCAAGGGAATCTCTCATCAGGTCACACCTTTATAACTACATGCTGCCAGGCACTAAGACTGCAGGACTGGAGAACAGCACATGTAGTGCAGCTTCACAAAAGCGGCCCCAAGAATGACCCAAGGAATTACAGACCAGTCAGTATCAACTCCACTGTGGGCAAGCTCATGGAGACTATACCAAGGAAAGGTTGCTGGAAGATCTAGAGGAGCATGGTCTCCAGGATGCAAGGCAGCATGGATTCATGGGGGATTATGTCAAACAAATCTGATTTTCTTTGTCTCTAAGAGAGTAGACAGGAACCAAGCGGTAGACATCCTCTATCTTGATTTCAGCGGCCTTTGACTCTGTGCCCCACAAAGGTTGATCAGGAAGTTGGTGGATCTTGGGGTTGGGGAAAAGATGGCCAGGGAGGACTACAAAGATGAATCAAGGCATGCAAGGAGAGGTTGAGGGCACTAAACATGTACTCCCTGGAAGACCGGAGAGAGAGGGGGGACGTGATTGGAACCTTCAAGTACTTGAAAGGGATAAATAAGGTTGATAAGGAGAGTCTCTTTAAGATGTGTGGCAACCATAACATGAGGGGGCACAATCTAAAGCTGGAGGGTGGGAGGTTTAGGAGGGAGGTCAGGATGCACTTCTTCACAGACAGGGTGACGGACACTTGGAATGCGCCGCCAGAAGAGGTAATCTCGTTGAAGACAGTGGGCAGCTTTAAGAGAGGATGGGACAGGTATACAGGGAGGACAGGAGGCGTGGGGAGAGGGGGCAGGGACAGTAACAAGCTGTGGACCCGGCAAAACGAGCAGACTTGATAGACCAAATGGCCACCTTCTGCTGGCTTCATCGTATGTTCGTATCGAAACATTTCCATAGCAGTTCATCAGGGGCCACCCATGACATCAGGCATCGATGTGCTACTAGTATGTATACAAGCGTGACGCCGCCTCCTCAGTTATCTGCCCAAGATCATACTCGCCAGGCCTTCCCCCTCTAGGGAAGCAAGGAGAGAGAGAGAGATGGAGTGCCCAGCTGTCTGAAAGGCTGGAGCAACAGGCATGCCATCCTGGAGAAAGACAGAAGGGAAGAATCTCCAAGCTAAAGGGGGATGGAGGGTGGAGTCGGCATGACCTGAAGAAAAAGATTCTCTCGAAGATCTACTGTCACAGTAAGTTCTTACACAACGGTTCTATCTTCTTTGGGGATATCGCTCATCTGATCATGCCACTAGGACGAGTCCCAAGCAGTACAGACAGCAAGACAGTCTGGGTGGCAGGAGGCCAGAAGCATAAGAAAGAAGGCCTTGAAGAACAGCTTGGCCAAAACCTGCCCTTCTCTTCCAGGCAATGTCCAGGCTGCAGTGCTTTGTGAAAGTGCGGATGGTTCTCCAAATGGCAGCCGCACAGATCTCAGTAGCTGACACATTCCTGAAACAGGTAACAGATTTGGCCGTGCCTCTGACTGAATGGCCATGAACAACCCCAGGAAGTTACTTACTGTACTTCCAGTAACAAATATAGTTCGCAAACCATTTGGACAGACATTGTTTTGAAACTGGTATGCCCTCTTTCCCAGGGGCGAAGGAAACAAAGCTGCAAGGACTTTCTGCAGTGCTTCGTACAGTGAGTATAGTACGAGAGTATTCTATGCACATCTAATGTATGGAGCAATGCTTCCCCTGGACTGGCATGCTCTGGATAATAAACAAGCAGGTGGATAATTTGATTTAAGTAAACTCAAGACACCACCTTTGGAAGAAACGAAGGATTTGTATGCAGAGACATCCTGTCTTTGTGGAAAAATCAAATAAGAAGGTTCACACGAGAGCCTGCAGCTCTGAAATCCTTCAAGCAAATGTAATAGCAACTAAATATAATGCTTGTCATAACAAAAGCATAGCTCTCAAAGACGCAGCTGGCTCAAAAGGAGCCAAAGTAGCTTTTCTAACACAAAATTTAGGTCCCAAGCCAGGAGTGGATTGCAGGTGGGAAGTTTCAAATGTAGAATACCTCACAAAACGCAGGCGGGCTTACAACCAGTTGGGCTACAGTATGGCCATCAATGGGCACATGGAAGGCTGATATAGCACACAAGTGCAACTTAACAGAAGAGTATTGCAGCCTTGCATCAGACAAGAGACAGCAAGCACTCCAGAATCTGATTCACTTGGCAAGTGAAGGGATCAAGGTGGTGTGAAGCGCCCACAGAGCAAAACGCCCACTTCACAGAGTAAGTAGCCACAGTGGAGGGTTTCCTGGCAGTCACCAGGACATCAGCAACTTTTGTAGCACCCCAAATCTCACAATGGCTATGTCCTCAGGAGCCATGCATGGAGATGGAGGACTTGAGATTCAGATGGACCAGGGTTCCCTGTTCCTGGGACAGCAGACCACTGCACAGGGGAGGGTACCGGAGGTTCCACTGCTAATTGCTACAGTAAGGAAAGAAAAAAATTACTCACCTGTAGTAATCGTGTTTCTTCCAAAGGGATCCACTAATATTACTACTTCTTGCAGTGGTCCTTTAAGCCAGCACTGCCCCGAAATCAAATGGAATGTCATGCTAATGATGGAATCTTTAGCTCGTGCATTCCATTCAAAAACTGCCCAGTGTAACTGCCTACATTCTAACCTCAGATTTTTTAGAAGCCTGCAAAGAGGCCATGCTAACATCTAATTATAAAAGAAAATAATAGAAAAAAAGGGACCCCAACTGGGGCAACTAGTAAACATAACATTAAACCACAGGAACAAGGAGAAAGTTCCCTTTTTCTAAATGTCAGATTCCCCTACGGAAAAAAGACCTACTAAACTATAAAGCATTACTAAGAAGTGTCAGCAGATGGCATACCACTCCAAGTATTTCTACAATCAGCACTGGAAAGGTTTGTTACTGATTCTGTCAGGGGAGACAGGGTGGGAAAGTAATAATATTAGTGGATCCCTTTGGAAGGAACAAGATTACTACAGGAGAGTAATTTTTTTCTTCTAACCCCAGGAATCCACTAATATTACTACTTCTTGCAGACTATGCAGCAGTACCTTACAGAGGTGGGTAAAGAATCTACTTAGTAAAAGACTCTGCAGGACTGTTGTGCCAAACCTGGCATCGTTCCTGGACTGCGTGTCCAGGCTATAATGCTTAGTGAAGGTGTGGACTGACCTCCAGGTAGCTGCTTTACAGATTTCCACCAATGGCACACCTCAGGTAGCTGCAATTGTGGTAGTTGTTCCCCTTGTAGAATGGGCCCCAAGTCCCACAGGGGGCACCCTACCTGCTTTTAGGTAGCAAAACTGAATACACTGAACTATCTATCAAGAGACAGTTCTTTTTGAGGAAGGTGAACCCTTACCTACCTCTCCATAAGTGAAGAAAAGCTAATGTCTATCCTGCCTATGATGCTTGGTATGAGTCATGTAGTAACTTAAAGCCCTTTTTACATCAAGGCTGTAGAGTCTACGCTCCCCTGAGCTACAGTGCTCAGTAAAGAAAACTGGCAAGGTGATAAGACTGGTTCAAATGGAAATCTGAGACCATTTTGAGGAGGAACTTCCTATTAGTTCTCAACATTACCTTGTCCCTGTGGATGGAAACATATTCCTTTTCCACAAAGAGGGCCTGGAGCTCACTTATCCTCCTGGCAGAAGTGATTGCCACCAAGAAGACTACATTCCAAGTAACAAACTTCAGATCTGCAGAGGCCATGGGCTCAAAGGGAGGAAGCATAAGCTGAGCAATGCAAATGTTCAGATCCCAAGCTGGCACTGGTTCCCTGTGAGGGAAAACAGTTGACAGTCCCTTAAAGAACTTCCTGAAGACAGGATTTGATGCTAAGGAGGTGTCCTTTCCAGCTGAAATGTATGCTGACAGTGAAGCCACGTGCACTTTCAGGGTTGCAGACCTTGGGAATGTAGATGAGTCAAACAGTCCAGCAAGGTCGGTATGCCAGCTTGAGCTGGAGCTACACCCTTATCTTTACACCATACAGAGAACCTTTTCCATGTCAAGGCATAGGTTTTCTTAGTAGAAGGTTTCCTATACCCTCTGTGGACCTTCAGGGCCCCTTCAGAGAGCTGCCAGCCTGCGTTTTCTAAGTCCTCAAGAGCCATGCCTTGAGTCTGAGAAAGCAGAGATTGGGGTACATGGCCCTCCCTTGGAAGGTCGTCTGTAGGTTGTACCTTTGTAGGAGGTGAATCGGTTTGACCACCGACATAGAAAGCAGGAGGGAGTACCAAGGCTGTCTGGTCCAGTCTGGGGCTACCAGTATCACTGAAGCTGGCTGTGATCAGAGCTTGATGAGCACCCTGAGAATCAGGGGAAAAGGGGGGGGAGGAGGCATAAAGATGCCTCCCTGTCCAATCCAGAATTGGGGCATCCAGGGGAACTGTCCCCTTGGCAGGGGCCCTGCAACAATACAGAGGCAGGTGGTGGTTTTGGTGGGATGCAAAAAGATACATCTCTGAAGTGCCCCACCTCCTGAATAGGACGTTCACCACTTGCTTGTTCAGTGTCCATTAGTGATGGGCTTGGTTTATCCTGCTCAAGGCATCTGCCAGAGTGTTGTCCTTGCTAGGCAGATGGATCGACTGTAGGGAGGCGTTCAGAGAGTAAGCAAGGCTCCATATCTTCATTGCTTCTGTACAAAGTGGGGCAGACCTTGTCCCTCCCTGCTTGCTGATGTAGTACATTGTTGTGGTATTGTCTGTCCTGACCCACCTTTCCCTGTATTAGACGTGAGAAAGCCTGCAGGCCAAGTAAACAGCTCTTCACTCTAGCAAGTTTATATGCTGGAAGGGATCTGCACTCTCCCAAGTGCCGTGAATGGTGTGCTCCCCCAAGTGAGCACCCCACCCTAACGGAAGCATCTGTTGCAAGAACCAATGAAGGGGGCTCCTGCAAGAATGGAACCCCTTCTCAAGTTTTCCAGCTCCATCCACCACTGGAGTGCCTGTAATAACACCCTTGTTACTGGTATGGGTTTTAATAGTCTCTCCCGCCTTAAGCACCAGTGTGCCCTGAGGTAGAACTGAACATCCCTCATCTGAAACCTGGCACCTATGACTGTGCTTGTTGCTGCAGCCATGTGCCCTAACAGTTGTAGAAACTGTCTTGCTGGCTTTGGCTTGCCCAGGACAAACGAGCATGCCAAAAGTCAAATGCTTTCTGCCCTCTCCTGAGGGAGGAAAGCACTTCCCAGTATGGTGTTTAGTTCTGCACCTATGAAGTGCAGTATCTGCACAGGAGTCAGGACTGACTTTCTAATGTTGAGAAGGAATCCCAGGGAGTACAACAGATCCTGGGTTATCTGAAGGTCCTCAGTCATCTGCCAGTGAGACTTTCCCATGATTAGCCAATCATCCAGATAGAGAAAAACTGAAACACCTAGTCTTCTTAGGTGTGCCACCATTACTACCATGCATTTGGTAAAGACCCTTGGTGCAGAGGTGAGCCCGAAAGGAAGTGTTGAGAACTGATAGTGGCCTGAGGGAAGTCTGAATCTCAGATATTTTCTGTGCAACTCCCTTACGGGAATATGGAAATATGCATCCTTTAGGTCTAAGGAAGCTAACCAGTCTCCATTTTGCAGAGTTGGCAGGATCATGGCCAATGTGACCATCTTGAACCTGGGTTTTACCAGGTACCTGTTTAGCAGTCTGAGGTCTAGTATAGGCCACCACTCCCCATTCTTTCTTGTTGTTAGGAAGTATCTTGAATACATCCCCTGCCCTTGTTGGCTTGGGGGGGGGGAAGAGAGACAGGCTCTACTGCCCTTGCTAGAAGTAAGGCCTGAACCTCCTGTTCCAGCAATTTTCTTTCTGAGGAAGGAACTGTGGTGAACTTCCTTGATCTTGGAGGAGGAAGGGATTTGAAGCAGAGGGACAGGCTCTGACTCACTATTTCTAGAACCTACCTGTCTGTGGTAATTTTCAGCCATTCCTGAAAATAATGAGTCAGTCTGCCCCCTACAGGAGCTGGACAGGCAGCCTGGAGGGAAAAGTCAGGGAATTTGTTTTGTACGTTGCTGGGGCTGTGCAGACTGGGATCCTTGCCTGGAACCCCTTCTGCCTCTGGCTCTATAAAAACCACCCTGCTGTGACTGGTACTGCTGTCGGGGCACAGCCTGCACTTGAAAGAAGGGCCTCCTAAAAGAGGACCAACCCCTGCCTCCCCTTCCATATGATGACGTGGAGGGAGAAGCCCTTTCTTTGATAGAATTACCGCGGAAAGTAGCTTTATACTCATCTAGTTTTTTCGTAAATGCCTCAGTCTGGGCACCAGAGAGTTGAGTGACCCTCGACTGGGAAGTCCATAGCCTTACTCTGGGTGTCCTGTGTGAGATTTTCAGCTCTCAGCTAGGCAAATCTTCTCAAGGCTATAGTACCTGCCATCTATCGAGCAGCTGTGTCATTCGTATTTGCTGACATTTGGAACTGGTACTTGGAAGCCTCCAAGCCCAGTTTTGCAGTGTCCACTAACTCAAACTTAAGGAGGAGTTGGCCTCTGCATTATCCAAGATGGACTGCCAAACAGCCTTCTGATAGAGGGCTGCAAAAGCATGGTAGCTGGCTTGGCAAACTGCCAGGGAAGCCGAAAGGTTCCTTTTTTTCCCCATGCTATCTATCTATCCTTCGAGTCCTTCTCAGGCGGGTGAGAGGACAAGGGAGTTTCTGCCATTTCACAGACAGCCTACTGTACAATCCCCTGGTGGTCAGGGTGAGTAAATAAAAACTCAGCCCCTGACCTCTCAAGTTGGTATTTTTTTTTTTTAACACACTTTTTATCAGTGGGTGTGACAGTGTTTGGAGTCTTAAGAATTTCAAGGACCTCCCTCTTGAAAAACACATATATAGGCAATAGGCATCATCTAGTGGGTATCAGCCCCATAAGCTCCATACATAGGGCCTCTTCATCCTGGATCTCTTCTGCAGTGTGCAGATCCAGGGTTTCCATCATCTTCAATCAATCAATCAAATCTTTATTTATCCAGGCGAACACCATTGAGCAAGCTCATTTACAAGGTGGACCTGCATCACACAAGGTCAAGAACAAAGCAATTAAGTACAGACAATGAATATATATGCACACAATATTTGGTAAACAGTTATATACAGAGTTTACATATTCATAGCATACGTATGTATAATCATAACATTTTCAGAGCGAGGACTGAGGTAGATAGACTGAAGAGTGGATCAAATGTAGTTTCAGTTATAGGTGCGAGCTGGACAGGGACATTTGCAATACTAGAAGTTCTAAGTTGACAGGTCAAGACATGATGTATGGGCAGGGGTGGAAGGGGTGGTAGAGCACATGGATAAGGAAATAAATTAGAGAAAGCGATAGTGGTCGGAATGAGGTTATGGATAGACATAGGAAAGTGGGCAGAAGGCAGTCAGCAAGCAAACCAAGGGCAATGGAAGCAGTTGCATACTTCAGTGACAGTTTTGGTATACAATGTCTTAAACACAGCAAGACTGACCGGGGTTCTTAATTTTAATGATTTCTGAAGCTTATTCCAGAGCGAGGGCAGCACGAAGCTTGTGGCCGCTCTCCCAAAACCTGTGTTGACCCTTGGCACTTTCATGGAAAGCAACAAGCTGCTTCTCAAGGCACAGTTGCCTAGCAAGTTTAGAGGCAGACAGTCAGCAATGTACTGCGGGAGTTTACTGGTGATGGCTCTGAATGCCCAGAGTGTGGCATTTTTATGACGCCTATGCTGAAGAGAGGTCCATCCTATAGCTGCATACAAAGAGCAGTGATGGATGGAGAATGGAAGGCCAGTGATGAATCTCAGTGCTCTGTGATACAGTGTATCCAGTTTATCAAAACAGGAGGCAGTACACTGACTATATATAAAGTCAGCACAGTCAGTTAAGGAGAGGAACGTGGACTGAACTAACTGTCTCTTAGCATCTGTGGTCAGTAGGCACTTTATCCTTTAAAAGAGACCAAGCCTCTGCCTCAGTTTTTTGAGCAGATCTTCTATATGATCTGCAAAGGAGAGTTTGTGGTAAGGCCAGACCCCCAAGTACTTGAAATTAGTTACAAATTCCAAGTTCTCTCCTAATAAAGTGGTAATTGGAGGAAGCGTACCAATAGTAGCAGGGTACACCGTACACTTCACTGGTGAGAGCAGCATCGCTTTTGTTTTCTTTGTGTTAAGTAGAAGTTTTTTGCTAATAAGCTGGTACTGCAGCAGATTAAATTTCACTTTGCAAGTCTTCGCGAGCAGCTTCAGGTGATGTACGGCTTATATACAGCACTGTATCATCTGCAAACAGGTGAATGTTTGCCTCCTTGATGCCAACATCTATACTGTTAATATAGATAAAGAGCAGTGGCCCCAAGATGGAGCCCTGGGGAACACCTCTTTTCAGTAGTTTGAGAGGGGAAAACTCTCCTCCAGCCTTGACCTGCTGTTGCCTATCAGTAAGGTAATCATGAAACCGGCGAAGGAAGGATGGGTCTAGGCCAATCGTGTTTAATGCAGAGATGAGAAGGCCATGGTCTATGGTATCAAAGGCCTTGCTTAAGGTCCAAAAGAATGGCACAGACAAATTTTTTGTTCTCTAGGTCACGTTGCCAATCATTCGTGACTTTTGCCAGGGCTGAGACAGTACTAGGATTGGCTCTGAAACCAGACTGCTTTGGGTTTAAGAGGTTCGTATTGTCTAGGAAGGTTCTCAGCTGGGCATTCACAATTTTTTCCATGACTTTTGACAGTATGGGGAGAAGAGAAAACGGCCGATTGTTATTTAGATCGCTGGGATCCCCTGATTTGAACAATGGAATGACATGAGCAGTTTTCCATAGTCATCTTCCCGACAAAGGAGAAATGGGAGGAAAAGTCCTCTGTGGGTCTGGGAGGAAAGCCAAAGTCCTGTTCTGGCCAGACCTCAGGTTCAATACCCTTCTCTGCCTGATCATCCTCCTCAAATTCCACTGTGTCAGTAGGTAAAGGAGGTACAAAAACAGGTTTTCTTTTTCAACTGGAGTAGCAACAGGCTGCTTTGGGGGTAGTAAGCCCTGCAGCACTTGTAGTAAAGCCAGAGCCTGGGTTAGCTCAGCAGGCGAAAGAGCAGGTACAGGCACTCGAGGGTCCCTTGAAGCATTTCAGCCAGGGTCTCAGTGTGCTTTGTCTTCTTGAGTTTTTTGGCAGGCACCGGAGAGTCAGCCAGTTCACTGCCTCTCTTGCCAGAGCCCTCACCCATCTCAGGGGTGTTTTTTGAGGCTCTGGAAGGAATAGCCAAGGGCTTAGAGGTGGTGGACCGGTTAGAGTCCATGGACCCCTCTTCCAATTTTCTTTTCAGCCTTTCCTTACGTTTTTCATTGTTTTTTCAGGGAAATACTTGCATATCTCAGTCAGTCATCTCAGTCTGTTGACCAAGGCAGAGCAAACATAAATCGTGTTTGTCAGCCTTAGCAAACACTTCAGAGCACTTCAAACAATGTTTAACCCCAGGAGGTCCTGTTTTCTTTTTAGGTTTATCTGACATTTTAAAAGAAAACAGGTACGGGGAACCGACAAAAATAAATGCAATTTATTTGCAGCCACTTCAGTAACTGGGAAAACCCCAATAAAATCTTTTTTTTTTAGTCTTTGTTAACCAGGTAAGGCCCACTAGGCACAAGCGCCTGTTTTCAGGGGCGACCTGGGAGCACTGGGCGGTTAAGTGACTTGCTCAGAGTCACATAGTATGCAAGTGGAGGCTGTGAGAATCAAACTCGGGTCTGGTCTGCTGGATGTATCAAGCTAGTTCACACCTCGTTCCTCTAACCTCTAGGCTATACTACCAGCCAAAATCTATAGGTTCCGATCGGATCCAGAACTGAGAAACAGCTGAGGGAACAGAGAAAAATCGGTTCAAGAGAGAAATTTTACTGGAAAACACAAACATAATCAAAACTCTTAAAAAAAGGTTCTGATTTAGGAGAGAAAAGGATCAGTTACCTCTTGGTTCACAGGAACTGAGAGGAACCGGAAAAAATACGCTAAATTTAAACTATGAGGTAAAAAGCTATAAACAACAATTACACTAGGCAGTAAATGAAAAATTAAACAAAAATACTTAAGTTGTTTTGTTCAATGCACTTCAGGAATCGCTCTCCATAGAGCGAAGATCTTCACGGTGTCTACACTTTGCAGCAGAGAGAAGAAATCTGAGGTTAGAATGTAGGCAGTTACACTGGGCAGTTTCTGAATTGAATGCATGAGCTAAAGATTCCACCATTAGCATGACATTTCATTTGGCTCCGGGGCAGTGCTGGCTTAAAGGAGCACTGCTAGAAGTAATAATATTAGTGGATTCCTGGGATTAGAAACCATATCTGATAAGGCCAGAAACATGTCACAAGAATTAAGGTGGCCCACTCCATTTGGGGCTTAACACACACTGAATCAGTGGAAAGGGAGGGAAGGCACAGAGCAACCCAGAGCGACAACACGTCTCACCAGAAAACTCCAAGCCCTGAACTGAGCAAGCAGAAAAGTGGAGTTGTGTGTTTAGTGGAGACACAAAAAGGTCCAACTCAGGATGTCCCCACACGAACAGGTTTTCAACTACTGAGCTCAGCAGCTCCGACTCATGCATTCATCAGGACTGTGACCTGCCTAGCCCATCTGCCAAGGCATTTTGGACACCTGGAACTTGGACAGCAGACAGCTCTAGGCTGTGTTCTATAGCCCAGTACCAAACTCTCATCACTTCCCTGCACAGGGAGGTAAGAATGAGTCCGTCATTGTTTATGTAGTAAACTATACTGAGGTTGTCCGACTGCACCAGCAGAGGCCCCAGGGACAGATGGGTCTGGAAGGCTTATAAGGCATACAAAACAGCCCTCATCTCTAGAACATTTATGTGGAGGGAAGTCTCTACTCTGGTCCACATGCCTTGGGTCCAATGAAGACCCAGGTGTGCACCCCAGCTCTGCCCAGAGGCGTCTGGTGAGGATCTGCTATGGGGAAGGGATGAGAAAAGGACCCCCCCCTTCTGCAAGTTGCTGGGGTTCATTCACCATTGGAGCACTCTGCAATCAGGGAAGAGATGAGAAAAACAGGTTACTCACCTGTAACAGTAGTTCAAGGAGTGGTATATGTTCATCCACACTCTTTGGCATGTCCCCTACCACTTTAAATCTTGCTGGAAGTCTTCAAGCTGGCTCCTCCCACCCACACAGGTGGTATAACCCTAGGCTCCGCCCCACAATGCCAGATCTTAGCTCGCTGGAAGCCAGGTGTTGTGCGTCCGCAACCGGGGAGGTCGGGTGGGTCCGTGTGGATGAACATATACACCACTCCTAGAACTACTGTTACAGATAAGTAACCTGTTTTTCTAGGATCATGGATGTGTTGTTAATCCACACTCTTGGCAGACTCTAGCAGTTCTCGGGGGAGGCAAGGGCGCATCCCTACAGGGAACAGAGATTGGAGAACTGAGGCCCCAAAACCAGCATCCCGGCGTGACTCACAGTCGATGTGGTAGTGGGTGATGAAAGTGTTTGCTGACTTCCAGGTAGCAGCCCGGCAGAGTTCCTGGATAGCAATGTCCCTGGAAGCAACCACCGACGCAGCGGTATGGCGGGTAGAATGAGCTCTTATACCTCTGGGAGGCTCCTTGCCTGCCAACTCATAGCACAGACTAATGCATGATGTAATCCATCTTGGAGTCATCCACTTTGCTGCAGGTCTGCCAGAAGCAGCTTCAGCGTAGGTGACAAACAGCTGGTGAACCTCTCCTTGAATTTCCGCCGTCCTTTCCCTTTAATAGGAGAGAGCACATCTCAGGTCCAAAGTATGGAGTCTGTACTCTGCCTCCAAGGTGTAGCTGAGGTAGTAAACCGGCAGAGTCAACACCTGGTTAGGATGAAACTCTGACACCACTTCAGAAGGAATTTCAGATGGGGGCGTAGGACAACCTTGTCCCTGTGGAAGACCAGATAAAGGGAGTCCACCGAAAGCCCCTGGAGCTCGCCTGTCCGTCTGGCAGACATGACAGCCACCAGGAAGACAGTCTTCCACAAGTGTGACAAGGCACACTTGTGCATTGGTTCGAATGGCTTGCCCATGAGCTTTGCCAGTACCAGCAGAAGATCCCACGGAGGTGGAGGTTCACGCAACGGAGGGGAAGTGTGATCTAGACTTTTGGAAAAGCACCCGACCACTGTCTCCTGCGCCAACGTCTGCTGATCAACGCGTGCCCGGTAAGCAGAGATGGCTGCCAGGTGCATCGTAAGAGTCGATGACCGAAGACCCCCTTTGGAGAGAGACTAAAGGTAGTCAAGAATGTTAGCCACTAGACAGGACAAAGGGTCCAGGCCTTTGCCCTGACACCAAATGGAAAACCTTTTCCATTTGAAGGCGTAACATTTCCGGGTCGATTGCATTCTGGATGCCTCCACCACAGTGAAGACATCCTCGGAAAGACCCAAAGCCTGGAACTCTAGCTGTTCAGGTACCAGGCTGTGAGGTGCACGGATTGAACGTCCAGATGGAATACCTTCCTCTGATTGAGAGATACCAAGTCCGGAAGTGCTGGAAGCTGCTCCGGGAGCATGCAGCCGAGGAGACCTGGATACCAGAACTGGTGCGGCCAGTCTGATGCTACCAGGATCACCTTCGCCTTGTCCCTCCTCACCTTGAGAAGCACTTTGTGGATTGAGGGACAGCATAGAGGAAGCCTGGGATCCATGGCCTCAAGAAGGCATCCCCCTGCAGCGAGCCCTGCTGAGGGGGGGTGGCGGGCATGGAACAGCCTCAGCTTGGTGTTGTCTCTGGAGGCAAACGGGCCCACCATCGGTTTGCCCCAGTGGGAGAACAGACTGTAAGCTACCTCTGGATGGACAGCCCACTCGTGGGATGTCTCACCTAAGCGGCTGAGAGCATCCGCCAGATGGTTTGAGGTTCCTGCCACATGGATGGCTAGGAGATCTGCCACCAAACGGCTCACGAGGGTCCAGATGCAGAGCGCCTCACTGCATAACAGACAGGAGTGAGTGCCGCCCTGTTTGTTGAGGTAGTACATGGTCGTGGTATTGTCCGTCTGGACTTGAACCATTTAACCCCAGAGCTGAGGAGCAAAAGCTGACAGTGCCAGTCTGACTGCTCTGAGCTCCAACAGGTTGATATGGCATCAGGACTCCTCAGGGGTCCAGAGCCCGTGGGCCCTTTTGTCCCGTATATGGGCTCCCCAGCCCATGAGAGAGGCATCGGTCGTGAGGACGACCGTCTGCTCGGGGCGGACAAATGGGATCCCTTCCTGCAACCAGTCTGGGGTGGTCCACCAGTGGAGAGCGTCCCACATCTTCTGGGCTACAGTGATCAGCTGGTCGAAATGACCGTGGTGCTAAGTCCACTGGGCACGCAGCTCCCACTGGAGGAGGAGCATGTGCAACCGGGCCCAACGGACCATTTACGTGCACACTGCCATGTAACCCAGAAGGTGCAGAAAGTCCCGGGCAGGGCGCAACTGCCCAACCAGAAATGACTGGGCAAAGGAGGAGAGAACCTCTGCCCTGTCCGCCAGGAGCCGAACTCTGGCTTGACAAGAATTGAGCTCTGCCCCGATGAAGCCCATCACCTGAGAAGGCACGAGTTCCGACTTGGCCTCGTTGATCAGGAGGCAGACTTGGCAGCAGGACTGGAGGGCCAGGTCACTGGACCTCTCCACCTCCTGTTGGGTGGATTCTGCTAGGAGCCAATCATTGAGGTACAGATAAATCCTGACCCCCCCCCACGGGTTGCCACCATTGCAATGCATTTGGTGAAGACCCGAGGGGCCGATGACAGACCGAACGGCATGGCTCGGAACTCATACAAGGTCCCTTCCACTCTGAAGCGGAGAAACCGCTGATGGGACGGTCGGATTGGGACATGAAAGAACGAGTCCTGCAGATCCAGTGAACAGAAACACATGTTTCGCTCCAAGAATGGTATGATCTGGGACAGAGTAACCATCTGAAAGTTGCGTGGCCTGAGATACTGATTCAGGTCATGCAGATCTAGAATGGGGAGCCAGCCCCCCATCCATTTGGGTACCAGGAAGTACCTGGAGACAAAGCCTGGGTCTGCTGGAGGATCCGCCCACTGGAGCTACTGCCTCCTTGAGGAGGAGCTGAGCAATGTCGTCTCGGAGAGCCAACCAAGTCTGGGCGGATACTATTTCCTCCCGAGGAGCACGGACTTACTTGGAGGGTACTACTCGAATTCCAGAGGCAGTCCCTGACCGACCACTTCGGGAACCCACCTGTCCGAAGTGATAGCGGACTAGGCAGAAAGGAACTGGTGGAGCTGACCCCACATGGGAGGACCCAGAGCTGGTGTGATGGGAGAGGGGGAGGCAGCCCCCGGCCCATCACTGAGCAGGCTTGCAGGAGAAGGATACAGGACCTGAACCTCGGCCTCCTTTTCAGGCCTGGGAGGGCGTGGGCTTGGCCAGGGGTGCCAAGCTTGAGCCTGCTGCTGTTGCTGATGCTGCTGTCCTGCTTGAAAGGAGGGCTGCTGTGCTGCAGGGGAAGAGTGCCGAAAAGGCTTCTTCTGCTGGTTCTTGCCTGAAGAACCCTTGGCGGAAGTAGCGTCCAAGGTGGCACTGGACTGCTCAATGCACCTAAGGTGACCAGCCAATCCTGGGCCGGAAAAGTCGGTCCCTAGGAAAGACATCAGCTAGTTTGTACTGGGTATCCACTGGGAAGGAGGAGAGCCTCAGCCAAGCCCTGCGACAAGAGGCAACCGCGGCTGCCATCGGACAGGCACAAGAATCCCCAATGTCCAGGGCTGTCTGAAGCTGCTGTTTGGCAACAGCTCGGCCCTGATCCCAGATCTGCTTGACCATGGTCTGCATGCCCACGGGGAGGTGTGGGAAGACTTCATCCAAAGACCTCAAGAGGACGTGGGAGGTGTGCATCATGATGACGGCCGAACTTGCCTGACGAAGGCCCAAGGAAGAAGCCTCATAGACCTTAATGGCTAAATGGTCCAAAAGCTTAGACTCTTTCTCAGGAGGTCGGTCAGTATCAGCAGAACTGCCAGTAAGCCTGAACACAGAGGCGGTCACCAGGCTCTCGGCCGAAGGGTGCTCTGTGAACCCCACAAGGGACTCCATTGGCACCACATACTTGCGGGCCATGTGGGCAGATGGAGCTGGACAGGAGGCAGGGCGCTGTCAGTTCTAAGGCCAGGCCAACAATGGCCTTAGCCACAAGAAAGGCCTCTGTCGGGGTATCCCCTCTCTTGAGGATGTCCGTGAGAGGGTACTCTGCCTTTTTCTGGATTGGCTCCAGGGGCATCCCTGTGAACTCAGATGAGGCAAAAAATGCCCTGAAAAGACGAAGGACCCTCCTCCATCTCTAACCCACCGGCCGATTCGTCATCCCCGGGATGAGAATGCAGGTTGGTCTCATCCGAATCAGAGGAATCCAGATACAAAGGTCGACAACTCAGGTCACCTTTGACCCACAGAGGGCGGTCCGGGGTGACAGTGAACAACAGACGCTGGGGAAGCCCGGTGTCCTGCCTATCTTCTTAGGAAGGAGCCCCTCCCACAGGCTGCTTGGGCGGTGGTTCCACCACAATCTGTGGAGAGACCGTTTTAGGCCGAACCAGAGGTTTTGCCGGCTCTGCAGGCAGGGGAACAGACTTGATCGGCACTGAAGGAGTCGGCTTCGGCCTAGGAGGCGAAAGCCAAGTAATGGCTGAGATGGACCCGGGGTCGGCTTGTGCCCGGTCAAAATCAGCTGCTGACACGAGGTCCTCGTAGCGCCAGAGCTTCCGCAGAAGCCTCTCCTCATCCGAGGAAGATGAGGACGACAGATGGAGTCGCCCTTTTAGAGCGTTTATGGCTCTTCCTCGGTCTTTCGGTCGAGGGGGTCAGAGACAGCGATCGAGATCGGAGAGGCTGATTCGGTCACTTGGGAGAAACCAGCGGGACAGGTGATTTCCCGGGGCCGGGGATCACTTCCTCAATGGGAGTCCCAGCAGGCTAGGTCTCCTCATCGGGGAAAGTCAGAATTGGAGTTCGATCGAGAGAATTGTCAACCGGAGTTGGCGATAAAGAAATCGATCGGATCGATGACTATTTCCACATCGTCAATCTACAGTTCAGTCGGCCAGATGGCAAAGCCAAGATGCCAACGGCTGAAGAAGCAATCTCGACCGAAGTCAAGATTGCATGTTCCTGGGACCGAGATCTCTCCCGCTCCCAAGAGTGCCTCCATCAAGACAAAGACTATCCTGGATCCTTCTCCTGCTTACGGAATCGAAAGGAGTGCGTGCCTGCAGGACCCATTCCCTTGGTCGGAGAGACTGGCAAACTCTCGGAAGGAACCAGAGAGGTGGAGCACTGGTTGAGCTGAGCGAAGAAGCTCAGGTAGTTTCTCCAGCCGAGCTGCTTCCTCTTTGAATGCTTGCATGGGCTCAATTGCTCGGCAGATCCGCGGCGAGCCGCCCACGAGCCTCCTTTGGCCAGTTTCACTGAAGGGTTCCGTTTCTCCGGCCTCCCCAACTTCAGGCATGCGAGGGCGGTGCGTCGAGGGATGTTAGGAAGAAAAGCGAGACAGATCGCATTTTGAGGTGTCATGGTCGACACCAAGACAGTAAACGCACGCGGTGTGGGGATCGGTGCGCGACATCTTCTGGCCGCAAGGGCACCGACTAAATCCGAGGGAAGACTTGTCTTCCATAAATCGAAGAAATAAAGTCACGATTGCTAATGCGAACTAGACAGATTTTCAGAATAACCGAAGGTTTTGAAGCCAGGGCCTACAAAATGCGTGAGCACGAGGGAAGCAACCTGGATCTTCCAGCGGAAATGAAGATCTGGCATCATGGGGCGGAGCCAAGGGTTATACCACCTGGGTGGGTGGGAGGAGCCAGCTTGAAGACTTCTGTTAAGATTTAAAGTGGACTGGGACATGCCAAAGAGTGTGGATTAACAACATATCCACGATCTTAGCACATTCTGTTCTAGATAGTCTGTGTGCTGATCCCGTTGTACCCTCAGGGTCCATTGGGGGATACTCATATGAAGCCCTGCCAGGGGTACCGTGACAACAGCAGCAGCCACCAGGCCCAACAGCATCAGAAATGTCCTGGCTGACACACGCCTGCTCCGAAACATGAGCTGGGCCGTAAGCTATGAGGCATTCCACCCTGTCCTAGGGCAGGAAGGCTAGGCCTTGGGCCACGTCCAGAACTAACCCTATGTACTGCAGACGCTGACAAGGGGTTAGGATGGACTTGTGCACATTGACAGTGATTCCTAGGTTCTCGAGCAACTGCCTGGTCCGCAGTAAGGTATAAACAGGTGTTCTTTGGACTAAGCTTTCAGCTACCAGTCATCCAGACAGGGGAAGATATACAAACCCTCCCCCCTTAGAGCCACTGCCACCACTGCTAAGAATTTGGTAAAAACCACAGTGCAGATGGCAAGCCAAAGGGCAATACCCTGAACTAGTAGTGCGCCCCCTGGAACATGAACCAGAGGTATTGCTAGTGAGGGAGACAAACCTTGATATGAAGGTAGGCATCACGCATGTCCAGAGATCCTATCCAATCCCCTTGCTTCAGGAATGGCAGCAGACATTGCAGAGTGACCATTCAGAACTTCTTGTACTGAAAGTACAAGTTCAGATCCTTCAGGTCCAGAATGGGCCTTAAGTTCCCTGTAGACTTGGGGACGAGGAAGAAATGTGAATAGAACCCTGTGTTCCTTTGGGTACAAGGCACTGGTTTAAATGGCCCTCTTCTGCAACAATGTGCGCACCTCCTCTAATAGCACTGGTATGTGACCTGGAGGGTAAACTGAAGGAACAGGAGGAAGGTCTGGAGGCAGCTCTATAAGTTCTAGAATATGTCCTCGTTCTATTAAGTGCAGGACACAAGCATCTGTAGTAAGTACCCTCCATTGTTGCAGGTGGAGGGAGAAACGACCTCCCAACCACCACCTCCTGGCTAAAGAATTTGCGGGGGTTGGGCAAGGAGTCATGCTGAAGCAGGTCCTGCAGCTGGGGCCACATCGCAACCTCTGGGGCTTTTGGGGTGGGCACCCGTGGTGGAGGTAGGAGCCGGCAAGGCAGACCCTGCTCTATGTTTGCCTTGAGGTCTGGTCCCTGTCCCAGGCCTGTGAGAAGCCTTACGAAAAGGACCACTGTCTGCACCAGGGATGGGTATGGTAGAGGCAGTGGACAAACCTTAAAGCCCTCCTTGAGGCTTGCAGGTCACTGACGATATCCTGCGCATCTGCCCCAAAGAGCTTGTGTTCTCTGAAAGGGGCATTAACAATGGACTGATGGACATCAGCAGCAAACCCAGACACCCTCAACCAAGAGTGCCTTCTGAAGCAAAGGGCCATGGCAGCTGCCCTAGCGGAAACATCCGAAATATCACAGGTGGACATCATGAGGTGCTTGCCCATGTCAGCTCCAGTCTGAAGGGCCTTGACTAGTTCCTGTCTCTGAGTACCTTCTGGGAGGGCCTGAGCAGCTACTTTGGCCTTTTTTCCAGAGGGTGTTCTGGAACTTGACCATATGGGCCAGGTAATTTGCTATCCTAAGGCCCAAAGTGACAGAGGCAAAGGTTCTCTTATCCGAAAGGTGTCGTTTCCTCAATTCCTTGTCTGGGGGAAGGGAACCGAGGTGCTTAGGATCCTAGACCCATCATGGGATACCTTCATCACCACTGTCTCACTCTCAGGTTAGTCTGCAAAAAAACACTTTCCTGAACGGGCCTGGTACAGCCTGTCTGCCTTTCTGGGTATGGTAGGAATCATCTTTGATATATGCCAGGCAACACTGTAGCATCCTCCAGGGCAGCCAGCGTGGTCTGAGGGTGGAGGGGAAGAAAAAATTACTCACCTTAGTAATGTTGTTTCTTCTAATGGAGTCTTGCTATATTATGACAATTGCAGTTTGTCCCACCATTAGAACTGCTCCGGAGGTGAAAGAGTTAACTCCCATTCTAAGAATGGAACTTGGAGCGCGAGCTCGGTTAGAGAAGCTCTGTCTGGGTTATTTCAAACCTAAACTGTCAGATCTTTACGAGCAAAACTCACTAAGGTCTGTGTGGAAGCTGTAACCTACACTAGCCAACTGGCTACCTGACTATTAACACATATTCCTGGTCCCAACACAAAGACTCAAGTCAGGGGACCAGAAGTAATAATATAATATAAGCAATAATATGAGATAAAATAAAAACATCACACCCCAAAACCCCAAGAAGGGGTGGAAAACATATAATGGGCATAACTAGCGCCCACACTAGGCTGCCCACCCCATACCCAAGTAGAAGTTCTGAGAGGGGCAGGCTGGGGGGGAGGTCATAATATAGCAAGACTCCATTAGAAGAAACAACATTACTAAGGTGAGTAATTTTTTCTTCAAACAACATGAAGTCTTGCTATATTATGACAATTGCAGACTATACAGCAGTACCTCCATGGAGGAGGACAGAACCTACTTGGGGAATAGGCTCTGAAGCACAGCTGCGCCAAACGAGCATCTCTCCTGGCCTGGACATCCAGGGAGTAATGCTTGAGTGAAAGTGTGCGTTTTGAGGTAGCTCCACTTGACATATCTCTAAGATGGGGATGTCTCTGGCAGCAGCTAGAGGCCTGCTGTACCTCTGGTAGAATGAGCCCTCAGGCCAGAAGGGGAACTTTCCCCAGTTTCTGATAACAAAATTGGATACAAGAGACAATCCACCTGCCAACTGATCTCTTAGTGGCAGGTCTCCTTCCGACCTCACCATAAGTGAGAAAAAGTTGGAGGATTCGACCTGTGACCCTTAGTACGTTCTACATAGTAACTTAGGGCCCTCTTAACATCTAAACTGTGCAATCTCCTCTCGCCAGAGGAGGAATGTTCAGTAAAAACACTGGAAGGGAGATAGATTGATTAAGATGGAAATCTGAAACCACCTTAGGCAAAACTTTCTGTTAGTCCTGAGGACTACCTTATCCCTGTGGAAAGAAATAAAGTCAGTTTCTACTGACAGGGCTTGCAACTCACTTATGCGCCTGGCAGAAGTGATAGCCACTAGGAAAACAGTTTTCCAAGTTAAGTACTTAAGCTCGGCAGAAGACAGAGGTTCAAAAGGAGGTTGCATTAACTGGCAATGCAAACATTAGGTCCCAGGCAGGGCCGGATCCCAAAAGGTGGATTAGAATGAAGTAATCCTTTAAAAACTTGGAAAATACAGGGTGAGCGGAAGAGAGGAGGGCTTTCCTGCTGAAACAAAAGCAGAGACAGCTGCCAAATGTACTTTCAGGGTAGCTGGTCTCAGTCCCAAGGAATTAAGGTGGACCATATAGTCCAAAACAATGGGCAAATCAGCAGATTCCGGGGAAATAGGTTTCCCAGAACACCAAATGGAAAACCTTTTCCACTTAGAATTGTAAGTAGCCCTAGTGGAAGGCTTCCTAGAAGCCTTTAGGATTTCAAGAACACCCTGAGAAAGGTGTAGGTCAGCAATTCTAACTCCTCAAGAGCCAGGCCTTGAGGTTGAGGATTTGAGGTTCGGATACCAAACTCTCCTGTGCACAGGTTAACAGGTTGTGATTCCTGGGAGACACAGGGAAGATGGACTGCTAGTGACAGAAGGAGTGGGTACCAGGGCTGCCTGGCCCAATCTGGGGACAATCAGAATCACCTGCAAGGCTGGGATCTGATTTTGACTAGCACCTTGAATAGGAGAGGAAGGGGAAGGCATAAAGAAACTTCCTTCCAATCTAGGAGAAAGGCATCCAGGGATTGAGCCCAACACTGGGGCCTGAAACAGAACAGTGGAAGTTGGTGATTGTCTGGGGCTGAAAAAAGATCTATCTGAGGGGTGCCCCATCTGGCAAAAACTATCCCCAGTACTTGAGGATCCAGAGACCATTCGTGATGGCCCTGAGAAATCCTGCTGAGAGCATCTGCTAGGACATTGTCCTTTCCTGGAAGGTGAACTGCTATGAGGGAAGTGTTCAGGGAATAGGCCAGAGAAACAACTTCATTGCCTCGGTGCACAAGGCCGAAGACAGAGTGCCCCCCTGCTTGTTGATGTACCACATTGTTGTGGTGTTGTCTGTTCTGACTTGTACCACTTTGTTCTGAACAGGCATAAAAAACACTTGAAGTGCTAAAAGACAGCTCTGAGTTCCAGCAAACTGATGTGGAGCAGAGATTCCTGAGGGACCACACTCCTGAGTGGAGAGGTCGCCCATGTGGGCTCCCCACCCCAGGAGGGAAGCATCCGTAGTGAGGGTCAAGGAGTGAGACAGAGGAATGAAGGGGACCCCCAGTCTTAAATTGCTCTGATCCTGCCACCACTGGAGGGCCTGGATCAGGGTTGGGTCACTGGGACCAACTTGGAAAGGGGTCTCTTCTCTGAGACCAAAAGGCTCTCAAGTGAAACTGAATGTCCTCATCTGAAATCTTGCTCCTTGCACTACAGCTGTGGACTTGCAGCCATGTGCCCCAAGAGCTGCAAAAGTGTCTTGCTGGTCAAGAGACCTGCAGAGTGAAGGAGGAGGCCAGAGCCACCAAGTTCCTTACCCTCTCTAAGGGTAGGAAGGCTCTGGCCTGCTTTGTAATCAATTCTGCACCTATGAAGGTGAGCACCTGAACTGGTTCCAGAACTGATTTTGGAAGATTGAGCAAGAAGCCCAGGGAGGTGAGCAGCTGCTGGGTGCATTGCAGGTGAGATCTTACCTGTTCTGAGGACTGGCCTGCAATGAGCCAGTCGTCCAGATAGGAAAGACAGCAATCCTTGCCTTCTTAAATGAGCCACTGCTACTGCCAGACATTTGTGAATACCCTTGGGGCAGAGGTGAGGCCGAAGGGCATTGCTCTGAACTGGTAGTGACCTGAGGGCAGTTCGAATCTGAGGTACTTTCGGTGGGAGCTTCTGATTAGGACGTGAAAATAGGCATCCTTGAGGTCCAGGGAGGCTAGCCAGTCCCCTGGCCTTAGAGAGGGTAAAATCATTGCCAGAGTTACCATTCTGAACTTTGGTTTCAAAAGGTGTTTGTTCAGATAGCTCAGGTCTAAAATGGGCCGCCATTCTCCTGTCTTTTTTGGGGTAAGGAAATATCTGGAGTACAGACCCTTGCCCTGGTGTAGGGGAGAAACCCTTTCTACAGCTCTGACAGCCAGGAGGGTTGAGACTTCTGTTTCTAAAGTAAAGGTCTCTAAAGAGTTTGCAGGTGGGAAAGATCCGATTCTCATCTTTGGGAACTTTTTGAAGCTGAGAACCAGACCCTGGCTTACTACTTCCAGGACCCACTTGTCTGAAGTTAGAGACACCCAGTTCTGAACGAAGTAAGCCAACCTGCCCCCTACAGGTAAAGGAGAATCGGCCCCGGGCACCCCATCAGGGTGTCTGTTTGGCAGGTGCTTTAGGCTGAGGGGTGGGAGTAGGCCTGCCCACACCCCGTCTGCCTCTCCCTCTGAAGAACCCCCTCTGAGCATAAGCAGAGGAGGCCTGGGTTTGGTGAAAAGGCCTACCTCTACCCCTGGGGGCCTGCCTCTGAGGAGTGGCTTGCCGCTCCTTAGCCTGAGCACTCTTATAGGTAGTCCTATATTCATCCATTTTCTTCATATAATTCTCTGTCTGCTCCCCAAACAGAGAATTTCCAATCACAGGAAAATCCATAGCCTTAGTCTGGGTATCCTGTGACAAGCTAGTACACCTGAGCCAGGCCAACCTGCGAAAAGCTACAGGCGTAGCCATGACTCTAGAGGATACATCATTAAAATCCAAAGCAGCATGAAACTGCACCTAGATGCCTCAATGCCATCAGCAGCCACCTGTTCCAGCTCATTAGCAAGCTGGCCAGAGGCCTGTTTGGCCAAGGCCATGACAGTGTCCCATCTAGATTTTGATACCTTGCTACATAAGCCATGTAATTTGCTTGCCTGAGTCCCAAGGATGCTGCCATGTATTGTTTTTAGCCATGGCATCAATCTTCCTGGAATCCTTGTCAGGAGGATGTGAAGCCAAAGGAATATTAGCTTTACCACAGGCTGCAGCCTGAACCACCTACGTGACTGCATTGCTGTGAAAGGAATTCTGTATCAGGACCTGACAGAGTGTACCTCCTGTCCATCTTTTGTCCACAGGAGGCACAGAATTAGAAGTTTTTTAAATTTTTATTGTCTGTTTCCTAAATGATTTATGCAAGGGAATAGACAATCTCCTAGACTCTGGAATATCTATCATTTCTACAAAATCAGGTTCCTCTTGTTCATCCACAGCTTCCTCCAATGGAAGCTGGAGGGTTTCAGCAACTTTTTTGTAAAACATAAAGTGAGAGGGGACTCAGAAAGCAAAGGGGGAGATTCTAAAGGTCTGTCTGGGGAGATGTCCGGTTCAATGGGCACACCCAGACCCTCAAAGTTACATTCATACTGTTCATAATCATCCTCCCCCTCCTCTGGTTCATAAAACTCTTCAACAACATATTCCTGAACCGGTGGAACCGACCGAACCGACCTTTTACCAGACAGTGGCGGTTCGGATGGAACCGGAGAAAGTGACTGGACAATCTGAATAGCTCT
The DNA here is from genome assembly GCA_016271365.2 of Neoceratodus forsteri. NCBI lineage: Eukaryota > Metazoa > Chordata > Ceratodontiformes > Ceratodontidae > Neoceratodus > Neoceratodus forsteri. The sequence continues at coordinate 1,007,474,854 of CM028129.1, read as the reverse complement.
TGCTATCTCTGCAGCAGTTGGAGAAGGAATTTTGGGCTCCACACCTGCTGATTTGTTTTTCTTTACTGGAACTGGCTCTCTGAGCCAACTACGTTGCCGAAGTCTCGCCTGGTCAGAGGGCACTCCCTCCGGTTCGCTGGCACAGCCAGGCTGGCCATCCGGGTCAGCTGACTTTTGGCCTCGTCCCTGAGCCTGCCAACTCTCTTATCCAGGGTGGCTGCAGGAAATTTTACAAATCTGGCAGTCTGAATTGAGGTGGTCAAACCCCAGACAATATACACATGTGGTGTGGGTCAGCCTTGCAAAGACTTCCACAGGCATCACAGTGTTGAAACCCAGTGGGCCCGGTTTTTCTTTGGGTTTTCTAGACATAATGCCAGCCTAACCAAAAACTTGCCCTTTTAAACGGCAGTGCCAGGCAAGACACCCTTATCGGTTCCAAACCGTGTCATGGGTCTTGGAAAAAACCGTAATGAAATCCTTTTTTTTTTTTTTTTTTAGAACAGATAAGAACCGGGAACCGCACTCTAAAACCTTCAATTCAAGTTTTAAAACAAGCTGATCGGTTCAAAACCAAACCGATAACATTTACAAGTTCCACACAGAAAATAAACTGAAATTACTTGATACCACAGACAGAGCTTGAACGAGCGGTTTTGCGGTTAAAATAATAATATTCTCGGTTGATTTGAACCGAGAAAACACTGTTTAAACCGAGAAATGAACAGAGCAGTAGGAGAAATCTCCGGAGCGACTGTTCAGTGAGGCGGAGTAAAGAATCTGACAGTTTAGGTTTGAAATAACCCAGACAGAGCTTCTCTAACCGAGCTCGCGTTCCAAGTTCCATTCTTAGAATGAGAGTTAACTCTTTCACCTCCGGAGTAGTTCTAATGGTGGGACAAACTGCAATTGTCATAATATAGCAAGACTTCATGTTTGAATCTGGGATTTCTAGATACTCCACCAGGTTCCTCCTAGTGACATCTTTCTTCTCAGCCTTCAACCCCAGAGCAGCCTGGAGCTGCTTCATATTAGGGGTGTTCAAGAGGGAACCTAGTAGAAAGCACTAGAGAGAGTCCTCACTCCTGGTGGAGACGGTGGAGCCGAATCTGACAGATTCCACAGCCTCCTCATCTGGAGTGAGGACAACAGGATGGTATTCATGCTCCATGTCAGAGTCCAAATGCAGAGAAGTGAACGAGGGCATCGACGTCCAAGGAAAGGCAGGGTGCATAGGCCTGATCGCGGGATCATAGCGGGGGCTGCCTTGGACAGCCCCGTCGCCACGGAGCCCGAAGCCAGGAGGAGATGCTGGGTAATGGCCGCAAAGGAGGAAAGCACAGTCTGGACGTGGATGGTGGCCTGCAGAGGAAAGCTCTGTGGCAGCAACGGGTGTGCCTGGAGCCTCAACATCAAAGGGCCAGCGGTCAAAGAGGACCTGGCGGAGCTTGCCACCAACTTACTTTGCGGTTCTGGAGGTCGGAGCGGCAGGGCTTGTGACATTGACATGGGCAACCCTCGATGTCAACGGGTCTTTGCTGGCCATGGAAGGACAGGTGGAACTCACTGCCAGAGCCGGCCTGGAAAAAGCTTAAGGCCTGGGTGGCAGGAGGTGTCGACGCCGAAGTGATCAATAGCACTGTTGAGGTTAAGGCTGGGGACAGCGGCGACCACAGCACACTGGAGGGGGGTGGGCTTACCACAGTCCCACTCCCAGTGGGAGTGTTTCCCCAGAAAATGTATTCCGGACCTTAGCAGGTTGGAGGCCAGATGAATGATCCAGCAACAAGGTGGATCACTTCCCTTACAGCTCCTTCTCCATTATGGCTACCTGTTGCTCGAGAAGGAAAGAGTGGAGGACCTTCTGGCAGCACTACCGGGTGGCTTTGTTGAGCTTCTGGCAAATCCCACAGGCCTGAACATCATGGCCCGGGCCAAGACAGCAAACAAGGACATCGTACTTGAAACTGGAGTAGATCTTTCTACTGCAGCTGCAGAAATGGAAGAGTCTTTCTTGCGTTTGACATACACGACCGAGGGAATCACTAAAACCGATTACTACTAGGGAGAGAAAATAAAGAGTTAGAAAAATGTTGGTGGGCGACTGAACAGCAAGTCTCCATGGGGTCCTGGCAAGTCTGGTCGACAGCGGGAAAAGAACTCAGGAGGGAGCGGGCCACCCAAGCTTATATGCGCAAATCAGGGATTTTACAGGAGTCTCCAGATTCTTTGGCAGAGCGAAGATATCAGGAGCTGTTTTCAGAGTTATTTCCCGGCCACACGGAGTGGGCCAGGGCACCACGGCGGCAACCAGAGGGATCATTCAGGGGCTAATCCAGCTGCAGGGAACTAGGAGCAAGTGCGCCAATTGGGCACAGAGGCAGGTGAGGAAGGCAGCAAATTGAGAGCTGCGGCGGGGAATAGATAAGCCTGGGCAGCCTTTAAAAGCTGCCCAGCTCGTACTCTCCAACAGGAGCGGTTTTCAGAGTTATTTCCCGGCTGCACGGAGTGGACCAGGGTGCTGGGGGACAGTTGCAGATCGGGGGAGCCATCCCGGGGTCATCGGATTTTTCATCCCACACCATCCACCCGACCTCTATTAAGTGCCCGGGGAGGGCAGAGCAAGGAAACCAGGGAGGATCCCATTGGCGGATCGCAAACAAGCGGGAAGGAGCTGTGCACTTTGCAAAAAAAAAAAAAAAAAAAGACTGGCTGGAGAAGGGGAAAAAGAGCATGTGGCGTTGAGCTCATTGCTGGAAGGGGGGGCACCCTCTAGTTTAAGCCTAAGCTAGGTAAACTGCTTACTGTGTAGTACTGCACCTAGTAACGGGGGTACCCATTTACTGTGGGACCGTATCTAGGATTACTGGGTGACCCGATCAGTGGCTAGGGAAGTATCTTGGACTAGTGGGAAACCTGGTGGTTCATCCAAAGAAACCAACTTGGAGGGGGATGGAACCACACGTCATTAGGGCCGGCATCTCTGGGAAGGTGGTGTGGGGCGGCCATGATACTGGCATAGGGAAAGGAGCGCAAGAGAGTACTCTGGGGCCGCATGGGGACCCTCAGCGAGGGAGGCCAAAAGGAGGGCATTCTCGGGGAAGTAGGCAGATGGCTGGGGCTAGACAGAAGGAAGCAAGGTGGGGAGGAGGATCGGACCTTAAGCTCAGTAACCAATTCAATTCTCCACTTCTGCTTGAGGAAGAGGGGGGTGATGTAGCCATGACAGGGGTGGTTAGAGATGGAAAGGGAGTGGGGGACAGGAGGCAGAGGCCGGAAATCAGAAAAAATAGGGGGCGGACTTGGAATGTGGGAAAACAGGGGGAGCGGGGATTCAGAGCAGGAGAAGGGGGGGTGGAGGGAGGAAAGCGCAAGGAGAAGAACCAGTTGGGAGGAAAGGGCATGGAGAAGGACCGGAAGTACAAGGAGGATACAGTAAAGGGAGCTGAAGGTTTGGGTCAATGGGGCACGACAGGCAGGGAGGGGCTGAACGGAGACGAGAAGGAAGGGAGGATGAGTCAGGCTAGTTTAGCAGATTTGGGGGTGGGGTGGGGAGAGGACCAGTCATGAGTAGTGACCGGAGGGAGGTGGCAGGGGGCACAGAAGGACACAGAAGGATACTCGGGAAGAGGAGACATAGGATCGGAGGGAGGGGTGGCCAGGTAAATAAGGAGGGGGAGGCAGGTGGCACCCAGATAGGGGGAGAGGCAAGGAGCCGTCTGGGGGGGAGCGGCCAGTAGAAAGGACGAGGGACATGGAAGGGGGGAAATGGAGTAAAAGGGGCGGTCAGAGTACTCCAGTTGAGTGATTCCATGATCAGGGGTATCCAATGGGCTACGGAGGGGGAAGCCTGCCCTGTTAGAACAAAATGCTTCCTGGGACTAACGGTGCACAGGGCCAAGCATGAGGGATATCTGCTGGCAAAGGATTGTGGAAGATCCCCAGACAAACTGGTCCACTTGGGTACAAATGACATTGAGGGAAATAGTGAGCTAGAGATACAGGCAAGGTTCAGGGAGCTAGCCAGGTTTGCCATGATGTAGGATGTGCGATTTCATAGATATAGATACACAGACAGTGTCGGCAGATCAGGGCCTATGGCCCACCCAGTCTGCCCATTTGAACTTGTAAGTTCAGTTTATGTTTTCCTAGACGTCCGTTGCCCCTTACCCCTGACCTCCAGAATTCCTTTATGTCTATCCCATGCATTCTTAAATCCCGTGATTGTTTCAGCCCCCACCACTTCCTCTGGCAGGGTGTTCCACTTGTCCACCACCTGTTCTCTGAAGAAATTCTTCCTCACGTTTCCTCTGAATCGTCGTCCTTCCTTCTTGGAAATCCTGCCAGTGCCAAGGGCTAGTGGGGAACATAAGAAGATTAGGGAGGTAAACCAGTGGCTCAGGGAGTGGTATGGGGCCAGGGGGTATGGGTTGATGGGGGATTGGGGGGGGTGACCTGGAAGGATAAGGGGCTTATGCTAGGGACAGGCTCCATCTCAATTTGGAGGGGAAGGAAATCCTAAAGTTGAAAATAGAGGGGTTCGTTGGTGAAAGGTGGGGTTTAAACTTGTGAAGGGATGGGAGAAGAGGCTGTCGAGGGAGGTCCGATAAAGGAGGGACTCTGTCTCCACCCCCCTGGGTAGCAGAAGGAATGCAGGAAAAGGCAGACTGGTAAGGTGCAGACCAGGGGAAAATGGAATCCCCATGGGAATGCGAGCAGGGGAAATGGGAGTATAGGGAAGGGGTGGAAAGTAGTCTGCTAAATGCCAGGAGCTTGGGCAATAAAATGCCTGAGCTCCAGGTGATGCTAACTGAGGGAGAGGTGGATGTGGCAGCTGTCACCGAGATCTGGGCCACTGCTGGGCATGACTGGGACTCGAATCTGGAGGGTTACACCATGTTCAGGAAGGACAGGAGGAGGGAAGGGGAGGAGGGGTAGCAGTAATAGTCAAAAACTGCATTGGCATAGGCGGAATGGAGGAGGCGGAGGGGAACTGTGGAGGAGATCTGGGTCACTTTGATAACAAGGGGGAGGCGCAAGAGTAAAGCAGGAGTGGTGTACATACCCCCTTCGCTGGCAGAGGAACCAAGAGTCTGGTGGCAGATGCTGGGAGACGCTGCAGATTGGGCAGGGGAAGGGTGGTGGTGTTGGGGGACTTAAACATGCCAGGAACGGACTGGGGGACTATGCCATACTCGGTGGCCAGGGAACAGAGGTTGTTGGATGTCTTTCAGGACACATTCCTAACCCAGCAGGTGGGGAACCAACCAGGGAGGCACAGATACTGGATGTGGTCCTGGCAGACAGTGACCAGACTGGGGGCCTGGTGGTAAGGAAACAGTTGGCGAGGAGAGACTATGCCACGGTCTGGTTCTGCCTGGACCTAGGAGGGGCAGAAGGCTGCAAAAAAGACAGAGATAACTGACTTCAGGGGGGCAGATTTCAAGGAAATAGGGAGGATCCTTAAGGAGCATTTGGATGGGATTGGGCCAGACATGGACGATGACAGTAGGTGGGAAAACAGGAAGGGGGTGCAGGATGCTACCAGAACCTGTGCAAGAGTGAGACGTAAATGCGGTAGGGCACGAAAACCCTGCTGGTGGACCAGGGAGGTTCAGGAGGTGGTGACGGGAAAGAAGGCAACCTATAGGCATTTCAAGTGCTCAAGGAGTGAAAGGGATCGAGGGGAGTACGAGCTGATGGCCAGAAGGGCCACTAGGGTGGTGAGGGTGGCTAAGGCAAGGAAGGAGCAGAACATGGCCAGGGAAATTAGGAGAGGGAACAAGGGGTTCTTTAGATACACTGGGGAAAAACGAAGTGTGAAGGGGCAGATCAGCAGAATTAAAACAGGGGAGGGATGGGCACAAGACCTGGGGAGCAGGCTGAGGTACTAAATGAGTACCACCTCGGTTTTCACTCAAGGAAAATGGGGAGGCCGACTACACATGGAGGAGACGGTAAAACTGAGGGGGGGAGACCACCGATTGGCGGGTCTGGGGCTACTACTGGCAGGAGGGGGAGGCAAAGCAGGGGACGAGGTAGTGGAGGTGGAAATCATGGCAGAGAGAGTGTGAGGGAAGCCCTCAGGTCCCTTAAGACGGAGAAAGCACCAGGGCTGGATAAATTACATCCCAGAGTGCTGAAGGACCTGGCGGATGTCCTGGCGAAACCCCTGGTGGAGCTTTTCAGCATCTCTCTGAGGACAGGGTGGGTGCCCCAAAACTGGAAAGTGGCGCATATAGTGCCTATCCCACAAGGGTGGATCAAAGGAGGTGGCAGGGAACTACAGGCCAGTCAGCCTGACTTCAGTGCTGGGCAAGGTGATGGAGGGCATTGTCAAGGAGAGGCTGGGGGGGGACCTGGAAAAGTCGGGGTACCTGGACGATAGACAGCATGGCTTCGTTCCGGGGAAATCGTGTCAGGCAAACCTTGTGGAGTTCTATGATTGGGTGACGAGTGCCTTAGACCTGGGTAGACCAGTGGACGTCCTCTTTCTTGACTTCAGCAAGGCGTTTGACTCTGTTCCTCATGGGGGCCTGTTGGATAAGCTGGGGGAAATGGGGGTGGGGAACCAGATGAATAAGAAATTGGCTCCAGGACCGGACCCAGATGGTCGTGGTTGGCGGGACAGTCTCATCCCCAAGGAGGATCATTAGTGGGGTCCCTCAGGGATCGGTCCTTGGGCCCCTCCTGTTCAACGCCTACGTCTCTGACATAAGGAAGGGCATCAGGAATGAGATTAGTCTCTTTGCGGATGACTCAAAACTGGGGGCCGTGGTCGATGGGGGAGGAGGGGAGGGTGGCCCTACAGGGGGACCTTGAGGCTCTTGAAAGGTGGTCTAGAAAGTAGAAACTGAGGTTCAATGCAGGGAAATGCAAGGTACTGCACCTGGGAGCCAGAAACCCAGGTCAAGTGCACACCCGGGTTGGGGGTGGGGGGGTAATGTTACAAGTCTCGATGGCTAAGAGGGACCTAGGGGGTGGTGGTGGATGTCGAGATGAACAATTTGGAGACTTGTAGGAAGGCAGCGGCCAAGGCCAACAGGATGCTGGGATGCATCACTAGGGGTATCACCTCCAGAAGGAGGGAAGTGATACTTCCTCTGTATAACTGCTTGATGAGGCCGCACCTAGAGTACTGCGTGCAGTTTTGGAGGCCACACTTAAAGAGGGACATTGAACTCCTGGAGAGGGTCCAGAGGAAGGCAACCAGAATGATCTGGGGCTTGGGGGGACAGGACCTATGGGGAGAGGCTTGAAGAGTTAAATATGTACACATTGGAAGACAGAAAGGACCGGAGGGGACAAGATAGAGGTAAATAGGGGAGGTGCAGTCAGGGTGCTCCGAAGGAAGGAGGTGGGAGCAACTAGAGGGCGTGGGTGGAAGCTGGAGGGGGAGGGAATTCAGGGGAGAAAGGAGGTGGTGCTACTTCACTGAGATGGTGGTGGAGTCATGGAATGCGCTGCCTGGGGGGCTGTTGGAGGCAGAGACGGTGGAGGGGATCAAGAGGGGGGTGGGACAGGTACAGGGGAAGGATTCTGGAAGCGAAGTCCAGTACAGCGAGAATATCTGGGACTGGGAAGGGAGAAGCCCAAGAGGGCGAGGGGGGCAGCAAGGTCAGCTCCCAGGGTGGGGGCTGGCCAAACAAGCAGACGCAAAAGACCGATAGGCCTATTCTGCTGGCATTTTAGTATGTAGTATGTTAGTATGTTATATACTATAGGACATCAGCGCCTGACCATCACGGGTGGCCCCCGATAGACTGCTAGAGAAAAGTTTCCGTGTGGTCCTAGTGCCTAGTGGCATATAGTCCTAAAGGTTTGACCTGATGAAAAAGATATCCCCGAAGACGATCAATAACATTTCTATGTTGTTTTATGATTATGCTCCAAGTGCCATCTAGATAGCCCGGATTATGCCTGAACACAGTCCCTGGGACCACTGTACTTACCCGGTTATCCAATACATAAAATAAAATATTTAAAGCAGTAATTACAAACCAGCCTCCACTGAGAAAAGTTAGTTACTTACAGGTTCAGCACAGTTCTCCTTTAATGCTGAAAAATGTTTTAAGAGCTCTGTGACTCTAGTACATGCCATAATACTGAACTCCAAATTTTAATTGTTCTACATACATTGTTTTTAAAAAGTAGCTTTCATATCCAACTAGGCATAGTTATATTTTACTTAATGTGTCCATAAAATGAATAATAGGGCAGCAGTTTAACTTACTGAGAGGCCAAGAACACAGATGGACCAGTTAGGAAGTAAATGATCTGACATCCAGCCCTTTGCATCCAGCCTTTCAATCGAACATGCTTCCTTGACAGAGGATGTAAACCAAGACAATAAGGAATTGCTTCATTCCCAATTCATTTAACATAGACCAGTGTCGTAAGTCTCCAAGCTAAGTCCCGTCAGTCAACATCCCATTTATGGCAGCACCCCACTGCTCAGGGTCCTGATGCAGCAGTACCCCACATTTATAGTCTTGATATTGCAGCACCCCATCTCTCAGGGTCCTAATGTGACCACATCCCTTAGCCCAGGATGCTGACAGAACACATACCCCCACTCAGTGCTGTGGACACTGCAGCACCCCTGCATAGGGGCCTGTGGCTTCACCTCTGTCCAAGCTCCCTAGAGGGCACTGCACCTCACTCCAGGTCAAAACAAGGAAATGCCCCACTCAGGCCCCACGGAGACAGCAGCGATCTCCCCTCCACTTGGCAATACCCCCTGTTCAGCCTTCTAATGTGGCAGCACCCTCTCACTCAGTGTCCTGACATGGCAGTGCCCCATTGTTCAGGGTCCTGACATGACAGTGTCACCTTAGTGTTCTGACATGGCAGCGCTCACTCACTCTGGGTCTGGACATAGAAGCACCCCATCACTCAGGGTCCGGACAAGGCAGCACTACCTCACTCAGGGGCCTGCGTCTTCACCCTCTTGCCCAGGCTCGTAATGGGGCAGCGCTCCTCATTAAGGCTGAAGATGTAGAAATGCCCCCATCACTCAGGGTGCAGTGCCTCCTTCACTTAGGGTCCTGACTTGGCAGCCCCCAGTCCTGAAATGACAGCACCCCCTCGCGCTGGGTCCTGATGTGATACTGCCACCCAACCCTGCCTTGCTCAAGGTCCTCTACAGGGCCAATGATTCTGTTTTCAGTGGAAATCACCAGTAAAAAAAAAAATGAACAATTTGCCATTTTTAAAGCCACACTCAGGAGTAAATTTGCATGAAAAAAAAAAAGAAACTATCAGCTTACCCCTCCATTTTAAGCCAAACTTTTGTACAAAACATGCTGATTTACCCTCAATTTGGAGGGAACAAATGGATTTTAAGACTTTGCCAAATGGAATTGGCCATTTTTGAAAACAGAAAATCACTGGCTCCCTCACATGGCAGCACCCCTTTACTCAAGGTCCTCATGTGGCAGCACACCCTCGCTCTGGGTCCCGATGTAGCAGCACCCCCTCCCTCTGGGTCATGATTTAAAAAAAAAAAAAAAAAACAGAGTGCCACCTCATTCAGAGCCTGATGTGGCAGAGCCTCCTTGTTCAGGGTCTAAAGAAGCACTGAGACCTTGAAGTGTGCCAGGAGATTGGGCAGCTGCTGTTCAGCTGTTTTATATAGGGCAGCACCGTGTATTGGCAACTTCAACTTCTGAGATTCCCTTCGGTGGACTCGAATACTAACTCTGGCATATTACAAACACCTTCAGCATTTCTGTGATATCCTTCGTAGTACTGTACTTTATTTTCTTTCAATAGCTACCCTCCCTGTAAATGCATAAGATATCTGTACTGCAGCACATCCTCTTTATGCGTTCCTTGATGTGGAAAGACTCCCCTCTCAAGGTCCTGACATGGCAGTGCCCCCCTGCTCAGGATACTAATCTATCAGTGGCCCTTATCCGAATCCTAATGTGGCAGCACATTCTGACTCCCAATCCTAACATGGTATTGACCTCACCCTCACTCCAGGTCCCAATGTGGCAGCACCCCCTCACTTAGGGTCCTGACATGCCAGCACCCTATCTGTCCTGTTGTCATAATGCCCCCCTCATGCTTGGCCCAGATATTATCCACTGCAAAGGTTAGTGACATTTACCTGTAATAAGACGTTGGCCTCGGAGGTGCATCTGGGGTGTCGTGGTCTAGTTCGCGGTAGACCACCTCGGGAAGCTTAGTGGCTGCACCTGAGGAGGAGTTATGGTGGTGGTGCCCAGCCTCCTTCCGCTTTTCTTTATTCTTGTGTTTGCCAGCCTTAGGTGTGACAGCTGGTGTCTCAGTGTTCTCTTTGTTGCTGCAGTTCTCTGGAACTTCCTCTGGCACAGTCTCCTCTTCAGAGACAACATCCAGTTCATCAAAGATGTTGATCCTGTGGATCCGCCCATGGATGTCTACCTCCACCATCCTCTGTGCTTGGGCATATGTCATCATCTCTCGGTTAGGGGACTGCGAGATCTCCGAGTGGGTAGGAGACTGCTTATTGGTGGACCGTGGATGTCGCCCCTTTTTCTTGTGCTTGCGGATGGGGGTCTGCTGGGGCAGAGGAGGATTATCATGGTCGTAGTGGTACAGGTGGTACTCTATGCCACTGTAGCTCTTGTAGATCTTCCGGCAACTCTCCACCGGGCACTCATATGGTGGCTTAGTGGCCCGTAAGTTGTGGCAAAATGTCTTCACGTCAAAGTCTAGACCCATCATGTTACATCTGTAAGAGGAAAAGAAGTGCTAGTAAAATCAACACTGGAAATAGCAGCTTTAAGTATTTAGATTTTGGGGCTGTCCTTTTATAGGTAGAGATGTTATTAAAATTATACTGTGAAAAAAGGCAATCAGACAGCCACTCAGAATGGAGGGCTATAGCTTTATCAGAGCATAACCGTGCAAACATACAAATCGGCTAACAAACAGGAAGCTAAATTACAGGGCATTTCACCTCATCTTAGGTTCCAAGCACAACAAAAACTAAGGAATACCAGTTTCTTGCTGCTGGTATGCAGTTTTGAATACCAGGTTTAAACAAAAATATTTTGCTGCATATTTAAAAGTGTAATAGAACTGTATTTGGCCTCTAGTGATATACCAGATTGTTGGGTGCAGTACCAAAAATTAGAATACTGGTATTCAGTTTGAAAAAACAAAACTAAAAAAAAGTATCCACAGCATGCAAACTGATTAGTATTCTATTGCTATAGTCTCTCAATACCTTGGTAGGCAAAAATGGCAGCAATAAATGAACTCAATAAAGTTCCTAAACAATATTATACAGTTTCCTTTTCTGAATTACAGCAATAGTGCTAAACTCATTTTTTTTGTTTTACTTGGTTATAACCAGGCCAGCCAGTAATAAAACCCCTCCATCTTTAGCCTCTGCAATTTTAAGAACTGTCACAATTAACTTAAAAATACAAGCAATGGCATCAATGCTATATTAACCAGAAAATCTTACTCTTTGATAAACATGAAAACAACAACAAGAAACACAGATTTAAAACAAAAAAAAAAAAAATCACTTACCAACACCCAAACTTTTAATATCAGTCCTGCAACTCCAAGGGCCAGCATTGGAGGAAACATACTACAGGATCCAGGACCAGCATCAAATAATACGATTCATACAAAGAAGAACTGTTACCATACGCAGTAATTTCTTTTTCTGTTGGTTCCAACATTGTAACTGGGTAATTCATAACTGTCAGGTAATTAGGTCATGCTACTGCAGACACTGACACAGTCACAAAGCTGCAAAACTGTCACAGAACCTGCCTGCCTCAACTTCTACTAGCCAGTTACCAGGTCAATACTTTGTTACTGGGTTATTCACAACTGCTGGGATAATAAGCAGCATAACACCACATCCTTTCTGGGAAGCGGAGAATATTCTACTATAACTCAGAAGTCTTTGGCTGCTGCTTGTAGTACTTTGCACCTGAAAGCTGCAGTTGCAGAGTTTGGAAGCGTCTAAGCTGTAGTGTCCTGAAAAACAGTACGGCAGACAAGATCCTGCTTTGCACAGACACTTAAGTTTCTGCTTTTCCTGCCCAGAAAATAGATAGAACCCTGATAATGTATTCCTATCAATGTCAATGTTGATGGTTGTAATTTTCAGTGTCAGCAGCTCAGTGGGTAGCACACTTGCCTCTGGGGCCAGAAGATCAGAAGGTCGTGGGTTCCAGTCCCACACCAGGCACTTGGGGTAATACCAATATAACTGACACTAGTGCAGTACAAGGTGGGTCCTGCACTGCTGAGGTGCCATCTTTCAGATGATATGTTAAGCCGAGGTCCCTTCTGCCCATCTCTGGTCACTGTCCAGATGGAAGTAACAGATCCCATGGCATTTATCGATGAAGAGTAGGGGTGTTTTTATTAATAATGTACAGCAACATACCATAAAATAGGAACTAAAAAAAATGTACAACAAAAACAAAGCAGAATGTGTCCAAAAGAGAAACAATAAAAAAATCAAAGCAACATGAGTGAATATAACATGGCCCAAACACCAAAGAAAGAAAACAACTTCCCCTAACTAATGACTCCTCACAAACCCATAATGAAGAAATAAAATAACGGTCACAACCAAACTACCTAATTCTTAAGAATTAAACTGAAGCAGGCAAGCAGCTATATTCTTAATCATAAATCATTTTAAGTTCTTTCTGAACCAGCTGTATGAGCAGTGGTACAGGAAATATTTTCTGCTGGAAGAGAAATGAGCACCTGGTATGCCAAATGGAACCACTTGAAGCAGACCATGACTACAATGAGATATAATCCCAACCCGCCCACGGAGGTGAAAAGCAATACACCAAGTTCTGACAGTAAAGAGTATCCAATTCTGGAAAGTTCCACCACCTACTAATGGTCCTCCTAAACTACAGACTATGACACGTGAAAAACAAGTACTGCACAGAAGCCACAGATTGTCCACAAGTATTCCAGTGGCAGAATCTTGCTGATTAACTCTTACGTTTGTGACTCCCCTTCACTTGTAACTTATCGTGGGTACAGACGCAACGCTACCAACCATCCTGATTTTCCCAGGGCAGTCTTGTTTTTAGGCATTATGTCCCAGTGTCCCCACAAGTTTTGCAAAATGTCACTTTTGTCCTGGTTTTGCTTACTTCTCTCGTTTTTTCTTGTTTGAACGTTTGCTGACTGCTGAGCCATGAGTGACATTAAACACCACTTCCGCACTGCTTGACTTCCACCTGCACCTACCTGTGTTGCATCGTGAACGTGAGAACACCTCGGGTAGTCTGATGGCAAGCGGAAGCACTGTAAAGCACCTTCCTTCCTTCCTGTGTTAGACTGGGTAGTAGTAGTGCTAGCGTGCGCGGCCGTCTGACTGCCAGCACCTGGGAGGGACTCAAGGGAGATCGGCAGTGAACTGAAGGCACCTGATCAGCTGTGAGTGTGACGGAGTTACATGATGATCCGCTGTAATGGCAGAGTCACTTAAGTTTTCTGTTCACATCAAATCAAGGCGAGTGGGGTTGGGATGAGACTGTCAAGCGGAGCAAGCTGCAGTCCAACCAATCAACAAAGCAAGTTTGTTTCTGTTATTACTTCTACGGTTCAGAACTAGTTCGGAGCAGCAGAATTATGTATTTTTTTAAATCCTGGGATGTTTGCTACTGTGAGCATGCGGTGGGGCCGGAGCAAAGCGGCAAAATGTGATTACTGAATGAAAGTGCAGCCTTGTCCACGGAGACGTCACACCCGATGAGGGAGCAAGTGACATTTGGGGGAGGGGGGGGGGAGAACAGGTCATGGTCAGGATGGGTGTACAAAATGGGGGTTTTCAGTTCTTACTTCCTCCAAGTATTTTTTTTTTGTAATGTGCAGTGCAGTCTTGTTTGCTGGAAGCGAGTGACACGGGGGGAGGGGGTGCGGTCAGGATTTATGTGTGGATGTCAGTCTTTGCAGAGGTTTCTGTCACTATGGGCACTTGACTGATGATATGTGGTGCACCTAACCTTCCGAGAGAGGGGTTACAGTTAGGCTTTCTCTAAAGAATTATGGCATGTCTCAGTTTTAGGCTTCGAAAAGTTGGTTGCTTTTATGGGTACAGAGCCACAGGAAGTTGCGTCCCCCAACCACCCTGAATGTTGGGGTTCTGAAATGGTTTGGTGATGATGAAAAGAGGAGGGCCCCCTATGCAGTCATATACTGGTTCCTGGAAAAGATGAGAAAAAAAAAAAAAGAGGTTAATAGTAATACACAGCTTTGCTTGGAGACCGTGGATACTTGGACAAAAGACAGTTTCCATAAACAGACTTTAAAAGACACAAGAGATCAGACAATTCGGGAACACTGCATTGTGCCTACCAAGAGGCTTATCACCTGTAGTGCACCAGACATCCAGGAGAGTAGAAAACCATACGCTCCCCAATGGCACCCATACTTTATCAGCGCCCACTAAAAATACGTTTCAAAAAAGAAAAATGGGGGGGGACAGATTTATTATTCCTGCCCCATCTTAAATCTTCTTATGAGACCTTTTAATGAGTTCAGCCAGCTCCGCCAGAGTAGACAGAAAAAGAGGGAGGAAAAACCCCACTAAAAAAGTTTAGCCTCTAATTCCCAGAAGGAAAGGCAAAAGTGATCAGAAACTCCAAGTTTATAACCTTCTGTATTATGTTTATAACCTCTACTGAGATTGCTACTGTGTTGTACTGTTGTTTTTACCGCCTTACCCCCGTACCTTGTATCCAAGTTACTGTATTTTGTACTTGTTCCTTTGGGTATTTCTATGCTTACATATACAATTGTGTATATTCACCCTGTATCATGTACCTTTCCGTTTACCTCCCGGTTTCAGATTCTCCCTGGTTGTGCCTGAAAACAGGCAAATGTCTTCTTTACTGCACCTACCTGGTAGATAAAAATAAACTAATGTAAAGGAACACAGGTACCAAGAAAGTCTTTTCATCATCAGCCACTATTACTCCAAATGCCAACCCCTTTGTTTGGCTAAACAATTTTAATTCCCAATTTAACGGTCACATGTCTCCTTCACCAAACTGAACCCCACAAATGTTTAGGGGACCATCCTGTATATGTATCCCAGCAACCCCTGCATGGCAAGAATCTTTTAAGAGCACCACGGCCATGCCACTACTTTTGTCTAAGTTCACTTTTGCTCCAGAAGCCACTGAGAAATTCTCCAACACTTGCAAAAGGGAAACGTCCCACGTCCCTGTTGTGTGGGGCACCCTCTATCAGCAGTTTTGCCCTGTGTTTACAATTTTTAGATACTTGCTTTTGTTGCAGTTATATTTTATCTGGTTGATCCTGCTGTCCCTCCCACTGTTTTTTTTTTACTCAAGCACTTCTAGCGGTACATCACACAACCTCGCGTAGCTGACATCAGAGCTGGGGAACAGCTGCAGGAGCATGTGCAGTGTAAGTCTATACAGAGGTATTAATAGCTACGGTTTGCAACTTAGAGGTCTCTGTGCCATACCAAGTATAAACTGGCAGTACTTGGTCTTGGTGTAGCACAGACTTCTAAGTAACAACCCAGAGCTATTAATAGCTCCGTCCATAGACTTACACTATACACGCTCCCACGGCTGCTCCCTAGCTCTGACGTCAGGCATGGAAGATTGTGGGCTGTGCCACTAGAGGTGCCTGAATCAACATGCCGGTGGAAGGGACAGCAGGATCAACCAGATAAAGTATAACTGCATAGAAACATAGATTTTGACAGCAGATAAGGACCGCTTGGCCCACCCAGTCTGCCCATTTCCCTACCTACTGGATAAGCTGCAGATCTTAGTTAACCAGCAGCCTACTTCTTCCAAAAACCACCCCCTAGAATTGCCTTATGACTGTCCCATGCATGCTTGAATTCCACCACTGTTTTTGACTCCACAACCTCCTCCAGAAGTCCGTTCCATGCATCCACAACCCTCTCTGTGAAAAAATACTTCCTTAAATTACCTCTGAGCTGCCCCCCTTCTATCTTCAAATTGTGCCCCCTTGTTCTTGCACACCTTTTTTGAAAGATGCTACCCTCTTGGACTTTGCTGATTCCCTAGAGATACTTGAAAGTTTCTATCATGTCCCACCTCTCCCTCCTTTCCTCGAGGCTATACATATTCAGCTCCTTAAGTCTCTCTTCATGTGTCTTCCGGTGCAGACCCTGCACCATTTTAGTTGCCCTCCTCTGGACAGCCTCCATCCTGTCTATGTCCTTGTGGAGACTGGGTCTCCAGAACTGCACACAGTACTCAGATGGGGTCTCACCAACTGTCTGTACAGAGGGACAATAACTCCTGTTTTCTACTGGTGATGCCTTCCCTATGCATCCCAGTATCCCCCCAACCCTCCTTGCTGCCCTCTCACATTGCTTGCCCACCTTTAGGTCATCTGATATGACTACCCCAGGTCCCTCTCCATTTTGTTGTTAGTATCTCACCCACCATTGTGTACTCTTCCCTGGGTTTTGTTTCCCAGGTGCATTACCTTTACTTCTTAGCACTGAATCTAAGCTGCCATACATTTGACCATTCCTCTAGCCTTGCCAAGTCCCTTCTCATCCTTTCCACCCCACCTTGTGCATCAACTCTGTTGCAGATCTTTGTGTCATCTGCAAAGAGACATACTTTTCCTTCCAGTCCCTCTGCAATGTCGCTTATAAAGACATTGAAGAGGACCGGTCCTAATACTGAACCCTGCGATACCCCACTAGTAACCCCCCTTTCTTCAGAGTGGACTCCATTTACTATTATTCTCTGTGTCCTATTCTCCAGCCAATTCTTTACCCAGGCTGTCATCTTGGGACCCACTCCCAGGCTGGCTAACTTGTATATTAATCTTTTGTGTATATGGGAGCAACCTGAGACAATTTGGAGATTAAAAGCTTAGTCAAGATCTTTAAGACCATATTCAGGAGACTAATGTGTCTCCAATTTAAATGTCCTGAGCAACACTGTAGCCCACCTCCCCACTTGTCAACATATAGTTAAAAACAGCAGCCAATTCATATTTTAGGGATTTCCCCTTCCAAACGAGAGAAACCCCCAGACAAGACTGTCCGATCTTGATGCAGAGCTTAAGGGCAAAAACCCAACGGCTCCCATGACCTCCTCTTGGAAATATCAGACTGAAGGAATTCCATCTGTGCTTCAGAAAGATTTGGGATTGAAAGATCCCCCATGAAGGAATCTTGAAAACCTAGGGGGGTCCCAGTCCCAAATTTGGAAAGAGCAGGTCATTCCAGGAAAGTGAGTTGCTCCTGGACAGTCATTAAAAAACTGTGCTGGATACGTCACAGAGTTGAGAAAAGGTGCAGTCAGAAGTCCTAATTTTACAATCGCAGGGATTAGTTTGGTATTTCTTTCCTTTTGTATTATACTTCTTGTTGCACTACCAAAGAGGTCATTGTGCTGGTACTGGAATTTAGCCATGTCTGCTTTTTATCAAGGACAACTGAGCTGACAAATCCTGACCTGTTACGTCTATCGCGGACAAATCTGTGAAACTACTGACAAAGTTTCAAGTAATTAAGATATCTCTTATTAGCCAATTTTCTACTCTGAGACTGAAAAAGTACTTAAATTCCAATTCTGCATCCTCTTTGCATTCGATGGGGGAATCGTACAGGAGTCCAGGTGAATTTTTTTTTTTTTTTTAGCGCAGACTAAATATTCTAGTTTCCATAAATTCCATCTCAGACCTTCAACCTCCAAGAAGTATTTAATCTCAAGTGAGCCGGCTGAAAGTATCATGGAAGTCCGTGCCAAATAAGGCTTGCACTAGTGTGAGAACATCCAAGCCATTGGAACAACAGAAAATCAATACGGGTAGATAACTTAACCAAAAAAAAAAAAAGTATGAGCTCCAGTTGTACTGGCAGAATACAGCAACCCTGGCCTCAAGGCAATATCTTTTAAGCAGTGTGAGTCACAACAAAAGGATTTAGCAGTTATATCACCAATATACAAAGGGGCTTGTCCACAGTTAAGATCTCCAAATATGACTCCTTTGACAGTCTACAGGTATGGCTTAAACAGTTTAAAAAGAGCAACCCTATCTGCCTCCAACTGAGGGGCGTAGCAATAATAAAAGGAGTATTAAGAGGAGAAATTTCTAACAGGACAGCCCGACCGGGGGCTAACTCCACTAATCGGGACACACACAGATATCAGGGGCAGAAAAAAAAAAATATGCCTACCCCAAAACATCTGTCCTTGCCAAATGGCCAAAACGTTTGAGCTATGTCAATGTCTTTATTGAAGTGTAGTTGGGTATCTTGTAAAAATATGTCACAACTAATCTCCCACAGCCAAGGAACATCGGCCATTAGTTTCTTGTTAGATTTAATACTACTGGCATTTAGGGTGCCTAACGAAAAAGTGTGTACCAACCCCCTCATCCGAAAAAATAGAAAAAGATAAAACTAGTAAGGCTTTCATCATTTCGAGCTTCTCCTGCCACCCCTAACCTTTTGACTTCCTCCTCTTCATGGACTGCAGCTCTGAAGTATCACCTTCATTTTCCAAGGAAGGGTCATGCTGTGAGGACGTTGGAGACGAGCTATCTGAATCTTCCTTGGTTTCACCCCAATCTTTTCTTTCCCACAAATTATTATACGTGTTCCCCAATGGAATGTTCTCCCTTTTTGTAAGGCTGGGATTAGGCTGACCCCTTATGAGTTATCACCTGGAGATTTTCAGTTATTTGGAGTTGAAGGTGGCATGGCGATGGACTTATCTTCCACTGTTGCATCTTAGACAGCATCATGTCCTCCAGCCTCAGGGGTAGGTGTGATTAAGGGGTCATCAGTGACCAGTGCCACATCTATCTCTATAGAAGTTCAGTAGAATTATATGCAGAATTCATGGAACTAGAATTTGGTTCCTCTACAACTGGCTCAGGAAGAGGCTGGTCAACAGCTGTAGAAACCTCTCAATCTTTCAGATCTACCGCTTCTGGTGGAGCTCATGATACATCTGAATAAGCTTCTCTGGGCAACTCGGTTTCAGGTAGTCTAGCAGGCCTCTGTTCCTTTCTGCATGGCTCCTCTCTGATTGCGAGATACATAAAAACCATGTTACACCTGGTCCAGCTAGTCTCTTATGGGCTGCCCTAGGACAGGTCCTATGGTCTCCTATGGGCTGTCCTAGGACAAGTCCTATAAGGATGCTCCGGCCCATCACATAGGCTGCAATTCATGATGTAGGCACATTTCAAACTCAAATGACCCAGCTCAGTGTACAGTCCACATTTCACCTGGTCACAGACGTCTTTAAGGAGGTATGTAGAACAAGCCTTAGGCTGTCCTTGATGGAGCAAAACTCCATGGTCCCTCCCCAGAAAGAAGCAGCAGTTAGAACAAACTCTGGCCAAAGCCGATCGGGGTGCAGCTGAGGAATTTGTGGTAAAAATATTGTAAATTGCCAAAGCTACAAGCCTGCATTTGCAAAATGTAACAGGCTAATAAATGTGTTTTGTAATATTTTTACACCAACTTTACAACCTAGCCTTGTTATGACACTGCCTCATGTAGACGAGCAGACAAAATGTTCAACTTCTGGCTTAAAGGTGATTTTGTGCAGGGACTGCAAATCAACTTCCGGGACATAATGCGCACATTTTGGGCAAGAGCTGAAAGAAAAAATTACTCACCTTAGTAATTATGTTTCTTCTAATGGAGTCTTGCTGTATTCTGACAATCTGCAGACTATCAAGCAGTACCTCCATGGAGGAGGGACAGAACCTGCTTTGGGAATAGGCTCTGAAATACTGCTGTGCCAAACCGAGCATCACTCCTAGCCTGGATATCCAGAGAGTAATGCTTGGTGAAGGTATGGACTGTTTTCCAGGTGGCTGCTTGACAAATTTCTAACAGAGGGATATCCCTGGCAGCAGCCAGGGAAGCAGCTGTACCTCTTGTGGAATGAGCCCTCAGGCTTGCGGGTGGAATTTTTCCCAGTTTCTCATAGCAGAATTGTATACAAGAAACAATCAACTTGGCAATAGTTCTCTTGGTGGCAGGTTTGGCCTTTCCCACTTCCTCATAAGTAAGGAACAACTGGAGGGAAATCAAACCTGTGACCCTTGGTACGGTCTATGTAGTAGCTAAGAGTTCTTTTAACATATAAACTGTGTAGCCTCCTCTCCCCTGAGGAAGAATGATCAGTGAAGAAAACAGGGAGAGACAGACTGATTCAAACGGAAGTCTGAAACCACTTTGGGCAAGAACCTGCTATTGGTTCTAAGGACCACTTTATCTCTATGAAAGGAGATAAAATCAGGTTCCACTGACAGGGCTTGCAATTCACTGATACGTCTGGCAGAGGTAATGGCTACCAAAAACACAGTTTTCCAAGTCAAGTACTTAAGCTTTGCTGAGGACATAGGCTCAAATGGGGGTTGCATAAGTTGAGCAATGCAAACATTTAAGTCCCAGGCAGGGGCAGGATCCCTAAGGGAGGAATGGTATGAAGCAATCCCTTGAAAAATTTACAGAATTCAGGTTGAGATGACAGTGAGGAATGTTTTCCCACTGACAGAAAAGCAGAAACAGCTGACAAGTGTACCTTGAGAGTAGCTTGTCTGAGGCCTAGGCTGTTAAGATGAACCATACAATCCAGAACTGTAGGCAATTCAGCAGTGTCTGGAGATGTATGCTTCTTGGAACACCAAATGCTGAATATTTTCCATTTGGAGTTATAAGTCTTTCTGGTGGCAGGCTTTCGAGAGGCTTTGAGAATATCCAGAACCCCTTGGGACAGATGCAAATCTGCATACTCTAACTCTTCAAGAGCCATGCCATGAGATTGAGAGACCGAAGACTGGGGTACCAAATCCTCCCCTGAGAGGAGGTTAACAGGTTGTAATTCCTGGGAAGAGACAGGGGAATCTGGACTGTTAGGGACAATAAGAGGGGGTACCAGGGCTGCCTGGCCCAATCTGGAGCAATCAGAATCACTTTGCAGGGTTGTGACCTTACCTTGACCAGAACCTTGAACAGCAGAGGAAAGGGAGGGAAGGCATAGAGAAATTTCCCTTCCCAGTTCAACATCAGAGCATCCAGAGGGACTGAGCCCAAGACTGGGGGTCTGCAACAAAACAGAGGAAGTTGGTGATTGTCTGGGGCTGCAAAGAGATCCATCTCTGTAGTGCCCCACCTTGAAAAAATAACTTTCAACACCAGAGGGTCCAGGGACCATTCGCGGTGGCCCTGGGAGATCCGGCTTAGTGCATCTGCTAGCACACTGTCCTTCCCTAGAAGGTGGACTGCTATCAGAGAGGCCTGCACAGAATAAGCCAGGGACCACAATTTCATGGCTTCCGTGCACAAGGCCGTTGACACAGTGCCTCCCTGCTTGATGTACCACATGGTGGTGGTGGTGTCTGCTCTGATCTGAACCACCCTGTTCTGCACGGACAGAGAAAGCTTGCAAGCCCAGAAAAACTGCTGAGTTCCAGGAGATTGATATGAAGAAGGGATTCCTGAGGGGACCACTGTCCCTGGGCTGCGAGAGTCCCTAGGTGGGCTCCCCACCCCAAAAGAGAAGCATCCGTGGTAAGGACCACCGAATAAGACTGAGTGAGAAAGGGGACCCCTTGCCTTAAATTGTCCTGATCCCGCCACCATTGAAGAGCTTGGATCAGTGTCCGAGTCACTGGAATCGGTTTGGTAAGAGGATCCTTCCTTTGGGACCAAAAGACCCTCAGATGGAACTGAATGTCCCTCATCTGGAATCTTGCCCCTCGGACCACCGCTGTAGAAGCTGCCATGTGGCCCAAGAGCCGAAAGAAGTGCCTTGCTGGTCTGGACACCTGAAGGCTGAAGAAAGAAGCCAGTTCTATAAGAACTCTTGCCCCTTCCAAGGGAAGAAAGGCTCTTGCTTTGACAGTATCTAGCTCTGCCCCTATAAAGGTAAGAAGCTGCACCGGTTTGAGAACTGACTTGGGCAGGTTGAGAAGAAATCCCAGGGAAGTGAGCACTTTCTGAGTCACTTGCAGGTCTGACTTGACTTGGTCTGGAGATTGACCCACTATGAGCCAGTCGTCCAGATATGGAAAAAATGGAAATCTTTTGCCTTCTTAGAAAGGCAACTACTACTGCCAAGCACTTTGTGAAAACCCTTGGAGCTGATGTAAGACCAAAGGGCATTGCTTTGAACTGATAATGGCCCAAGGCAACTTGAACCCGAGGTACTTTCTGTGGGACTACCTAATGGGGATGTGAAAGTAGGCATCTTTGAGGTCCAGGGAGGCTAGCCTGTCCCCTGGCCTTAGAGACGGAAGAATTATTCCCAGAGTCACCATCTTGAACCTTGGTTTTAAAAGATGTTTGTTCAGGTATCCTAGATCTAGGATGGGTCGCCACTCCCCTGTGTTTTTTGGGGTAAAGAAGTATCTGGAGTACAGACCTTTGCCCCGGTGTAGGGTAGGAACTCTCTCTATGGCTCTTAAGGCTGGAAGAGATGAAACCTCTGCTTCTAGGGCAAGGGTTTCTGAGAGACTTGAAGGTGGAAAAGATCTGGCTCTCATCTTCGGAAATTTTTTGAAGCTGAGAACCAGTCCCTGGCTTACTACTTCCAGGACCCACTTGTCTGAAGTAACAGACATCAAGTCCTGGACAAAGTAAGCCAGCCTGCCCCCTACAAGGATAGGAGAGTCGACTGGGCAGAACCATCAGGGTGTCTGCTTGGCAGGGGCCTTAGGCTGAGGAGTGGATGTAGCCCTGCGCATCCCCCTTCTGCCTCTCCCTCTGAAGAACCCCCTCTGTGAAAAGGGAGAAGAGGCCTGTGCTTGGTAGAAAGGCCTATGAAAAGGTCTGCCCCTGCCTCTACATTGCTGCCTTTGAGGAGATGCCTGCCTCTCCTTGGCCTGTGCACTCCTATAAGTGGTCCTATATTCCTCCATCTTTTTCATGTAATTGTCTGCTCCCCAAACAGAGAATTACCTTCCACAGGGAAATCCATGGCCTTAGCCTGGATGTCCTGTGAGAGGCTAGTACATCTGAGCCAAGCCATCCTCCGAAGAGCCACAGATGTAGCCACGACTCTTGACATCACTGGAGTCCACAGCAGCATGAAACAGTACCTTAGATGCCTCAATCCCATCAGCAGCCACCTCCTCCAGCTCCTTGGCCAGGTGGGGGGAGGCCTGTTTAGCCAGTGCCAGTACAGTGTCCCACCTGGACTTCTGGTACCTGGCTGCACGGGCCATATAATTAGCCCGCCTAAGTCCCAAAGAGGATGCCATGTACCGTTTCTTTGCCAAGGCATCCATCCTCCTGGAGTCTTTATCTAGGGGGTGTGAAGCCAAGGGAACATTAGCCCTGTCACAGGCTGCAGCCTGCACGACCCCAACATGGCTGCATTGCTGACAGAAAAACTCTGTGTCTGAGCCTGATAAGGTATACCTCTTGTCCATTCTTCTATCAACACGAGGTACAGAATTTGGAGACTAAACTTTTTTGTGTCTGTTTCCCCAAACAATTTGTGTAGGGGAATAGACAGTCTCTTGGACTCTGGGATGTCCATCATTTCAACAAAATCAGGCTTCTCTTGATCCTCTGTAGCCTCCTCCATAGGGAGCTGGAGGGTTTCAGCCACTTTTCTGTAGAACAGATAGTGGGGAGGGGACTCAGAGAGCCTAGGAGGGGAAACACCAGAAGGTCTGCCCAGGGAGATATCCGGTTCATAGGGCACATCCAGACTTTCTGCTCCATCATAATCATCTTGCTCATAATCCCCCTCCTCCTCAAATTCCGGTTCATAAAAATCTTCAGGGGCATAATCCTGAACCGGAGGAACCGACCGAACCGAGCCCCTAGCTAACGGAGCCAGATCGGAAGGAACCGGGCGAAGCGATTCAACAATCCGAATCGCTCGGGCAATCTCCTCAGCAGTCGGAACATGAACCTCCGGATCCGAACCGGCTGATTTTCTTTACATTTCCTTTTTGTAGGAACTGATCCCTCAGGATCAGCTCTCCTCCTGCCCGAAGAAGTTTTGGCCTGATCAGAGGGCACTCCTTCTGGTTCGGTCAGAACCGAACTGGGCTGGCCATCCTGGTCAGCAGACTTCTCAGCATCCTTTTCCCTAAGTCTACCTAATCTTTTTCCCCCAGGGTAGACTTAGGAAAGTTTTTACATATTTGGCAGTCTGTATCAAGGTGGTCAAACCCCAGGATTGGAACCGTTGCTGGAGGAGAGCAGACTGGAGAGGTCACATGTGGATCAGTGCCCAGGGGACCGAATCTGCCAAGGAGACCATCGTCCCTATGAGTTGCATAAAAAAGCAGGCCAGCACAGAGCAGGCTGTCTGGAATTTGATGAGGGCCCTCAATTCTCCGAATTTCGTTTCTGTGGGGAAAACTTTGTTGTGGGCAGTGTCGAAGTTCATCCCCAGATGGGGGAAGAGACTGGGATGGGTGAAGAGAACTCTTCTGCTGGTTGATCACGAACTCCAGGGAGAAGAGGCGCCGTGTGACCTCAATCACAGCCCGAACTGCTTGATCATAGCGTGGGGCTTTGATAAGAATGTTATCCAGGTACGGGAAGAGCTCGATCCCTTGCATGCGGAGTCGGGCGACCACGGTCACCAGAACTTTGGAGAAAACTCTGGGGGCGGTGGATAGCCCAAAGGGCAGTGTCCTGAACTGATAGTGGTGACCTACCTTGAATCTCAGAAACTGATGAGCCCTCGCGATGGGAATATGTAGATATACATCTTGCAAATCTATTGAGGCTAAAAAGTCCCCCTGATGGACTTCTCGGATGATGGATGACAGGGTCTCCATCTTGAAGGTTTTGTAACGAATGTAGCCATTTAGAAATCTGAGATCCAACACTGGCCAGTAGTCCCCTGAGCGTTTTGGTATTATGAAGAATAGCGAGTACACCCCTCTGTTCCTTTCCAGCGTGGGGACTTGTTCTATCGCTGCTGATTGAATGAGATATGTAATGGCTTGTCAGGTCGCTGCTCACTTTACAGGACTGCCTGAGATTGGTGAGGGCACTATGTGGGGCAGAGGGGACCAAGAATCGCACTCTATGAAGTAACCCTCGCGGATTATGACCAATACCCACTTGTCCGTGGTGGTGTGGACCCATTGCTCGAGAAAGTTGGAAAGCCTGCCCCTGACACAAGGATGGGTCCGTGAGTCCTCATTGTGATCTTCTGGAGTCACCGTCGACATCCCAGGTGCCTCCTCTGCCACCTCGGAAACCGCGTTGGTTATGCGAGTTGAACCAGGAGCGTCTGCCTGTGGTTGCCTTGTCCTGCCCCCTAGAATAACCTTGGGCCCAAAAATTGTCTTGAAATTGAATTCCAGGGCCTATTTCTTCCTCGGGCTTGTGGCATGTGCACTTTCGCCATTTCTCCAGATTCCTTGACCACCTCCTTTAGCGCTGAGGTGAACAGAAGGCCTCCTTCGTAAGGGGCATTGACCAAATGCATTTTCGAGGAGGCATCCACCTGCCAAGCCCAAAGCCATAAGCTGCGTCGGGTGGAGGTCTGGTAGAACACAGCCCGAGCTGCACATCTGACTGCCTCTTCTGATACGTCAACCAAGTATGCCGACGCTAGACCCATGAGCTGTAACTGCTGCAAGATGGGCCGATTCTCGTCTGGCTCATCAGCGAGCTGGATTGCCAGATCAGTGGCCCAGGACAGCGTGGCTCTGGTGGAGTAGAAGTTCACTGTAGCTGCTTTAAGGGAGACTGCAGTGGACTGAAAGGTCTTCTTTAGAGAGGTGTCCACCTTCCTATCCACGGGGTCTCTCAGGAATGCTCCACCTTCTGCTGGGATGACTGTCCTTTTCGTGAGGTTTGATATAAAAAGGGTCCATCTTGGGGCAGTCGAGCCATTTCTCCGTAGGCTTCTTGTCAAACTTTAGGAGTTTGGTTAGGCGGCGCGGGACCGGGAAGGACCATTCGGGTCCCTGCCATTCTTCCTTTAAGAGGTCCTCTATAGCCGGAGGTATAGGGAAGGCTGTCACAGGCTTTGAGGCGGACACCAGTCGGATCGCCGGCTCCGCTCGCTTGGGCTCAGGAGAAGTAGGGGAGCTGAGATGGATCTCTTAGAACACCCTTTTAATAAAAAAGTCTAGATCTTCTAGATCAAAGTTTCTGGCTGGTGAGGCCTCAGAATCAGAATCTGAGTTGGGGAGCTCTCCTTCCTCCAAGGATGTACAGTCCGACCCTGAGGGGGACCTGTCCCACTTATGCTTCCCGTGGGCTGTGTCCCTGTGCCAGGAAGAACTTCTGGATCTGGGCCTGGGTCTCTTCTTCCTCTTGTCATGTCGTGGGGGGGGGAAACCCCTCATACGAGGATGGGAAAGGGGTACATTTACCAGTGGCGTTCCCATGAGACTTGGATTCTCTCGGCTGCTGAAGGACATCGAAGCATGAGGAATTAATGGCAAATGCCCAATTCAGCTTGCCTATGAGCTCTGGAGCTAGAGCCCCAGCCAAGTGGCGACTTCCCTGTAGGGCTGCAGAGTGGCCAGAGCCCCTGGGCTGCTCTTGAGTATCCATGTATTCTGAGGCAGAAGCCTTGTCCCGCTCATCCCAAGCCAGCGATGCCACGCTGTCGCATTTTACACATAGCGACCCTGCGAAAGTGGCCAGCATGGGTGTTCTGCATTTGTGGCATTTCCTGCCCCAGGGGGGCCTGTCCTTGTTGGAAGCCATTACCCTTGTGACTGTACTTAAAGGAGGGGAAATGGAGATGCTTGGCCACTAAGGCTTAAAGAGGGGCTATAACACTGACCACCTAGCTGGAATTAGTGTACTTCTGTCCCTTTAAGAGCCCGCTGCCTTAAGATCCTTTCTGCCTTGGAGTTGCCTGCTCCTCGATGTTGCTGGGTGAAAATGCCACTAGCGCTGGTCCCGCTGCATGAGAACTGTAGCGTCACCCGAGCCTGAAGTGAACGGCTCTCCAAGCAGCTGCGGGATGGCTGAATCTGTGGCAGTCGACGAAAACAGGGCTGAAAAGTGCCCTCTACGCCAGCCAATCTCTTCCAGCTCGTCAACGTGGGAGTCTGGTCCAGGCGGCCCTTCCGACTTGGGAAGCGCGATCGCAGCACAGGGCCTGAAGCGGACCAGTCTCCTTTGAAGCGCTGGAAGGCAGAGCAGCGATGAGCACAGGGAGCCCATCTTTCTAGCTTGCGCGGCTGAGACTGGGGTCCCTGGGGTAGCACGATGGAGCTCTTTCAAAATAAAAAGAGTGCCAAGTAGAAAATAGAACAGACTCACAAATCGGAGTTCTTCTGTCTCCTGGGCTGTCACTTCTGTGACAGATGTCCTACAAAGCTCCTGCCACCAGACAGTCAGGAAGTAAACTGGTGTCCAGAGGAAGTGGGTGGGAAGGTGCCTCCTTCCCTGTAAAGATCAGCCTACCTCCTGCCTGTCACATGGTTCCAGGAACACCTCCCCGGAAGTGATGAGCCCGGAGACCAGCTTTAGGAGAGAGAACAAGAAAATTAAGGCAAACATGGCCAGATGGCCAACTATGTACTTTCTGGGAGGGAAGGAGAAGCCCGGAGACCAGCAAGAGAAAGAACATTTACAGGTATTTAAATTTTGATCTCTCTATTAAGTTGGTCTCCAGGCTTCATTACACATGGGATATACAAAAGGAGTACATCCCCAGATATTCCTGGTGGGAAGAATGTCAAATGCCCTTAAGGGTCCACCACCGCTTGAAGCACTCGGCGGCCAAAGGAAGCTTCTGCCGAGGACATCACATCCAGTTTGTAAAATTTTGTACATGCTTGAGTGGATGACCATGTGGCTGCTCTGCACAGGTCTGCTGGAGATGCTTCTCTGAAGTCCGCCCACGAAGTGGCCATAGCTCTGGTGGAATGGGCTCTCACTGGGCCAAGCAACGTTACTCCAGCCTGATTAGCCATGGTGATGACAGAACAGATCCATTTGGCTAGAGAGTCTTTCAAAGCTTTCATCCATATTTTGACCTGTAGTTAAAATGAACAAACCTGAAGTTTTGCAAACAGAATCCATTCTTTTAATATACACTTTCACTGCTCTTCTCGGATCTAGCATGTGAAATTCCCTTTCCTTTTCATTTTTTGGGTGTGGGCAGAAGGAAGGCATAATCAACTCTTGGTTGCACAGGAAGGGAGACATAACTTTTGGCAAAAAAACTGGATCTGTTCCGAGCACCACAGGGTCCTGATGAAAAACAGTGTACGGCTCTTTGGTGGACAATGCCCCTAGTTCGCCGATTCTCCTGGCTAAAGTAATAGCTATGAGAAAGGTGACCTTCACTGTGAGCTGCATGAGGGATGTCTCCTTGAGAGGCTCAAAAGGAGCCTTGGTCAAACCCTTGAGAACCAGATTAAGTCTCCAAGAGGGTACCGCTGGCTTGATTGGAGGGCATTGTTGCTGCTCTTAGAAACCTCCTGACATGGGGATGAGAGCCCAACGATTCCCCTGAATCTACCAACAAGAGCGCCCCCCAGTGCAGAAACCTGAACTCATAAGGTGGCTGGTTGCAGTCCGCTGTCAAGCCCATCTTGAAGGAACTGCAGTAGTACAGGCAATGATACTGGATAGTTCTGTATGCATTTGGATTGAAGCCAGAACAAGAATTTCCTCCAGATTCTCTAATACACTTTAGAGGAAGAGGGGTGACGTGAGTTCACCATCATTTCAATAACAGGAGCTGTGTAGCCTAGCTCTTTGAAAGTTTCCTGCTCAATCTCCAGGCCGAGAGGGACAAGTTGTTCAAACTGGAATGCAGAACCAGACCGATGGAGAAGGTCCGTGCTGATCTGGAAGGTTAGAGGTGGTCGCCTTGACAGATGAATGATAAGTGGGAACAATGGGCGACGAGGCCATCGGGGACAGACTAAAATAATTTCTGCCCTTTCCAGAGCCACTTTGAGGAGGACTCTGGATAGAAGCGGTATTGGAGGAAATGCATACAGGAGACCGAACTAATCCCAGTCTAAGGAAAAGGCGTCCTGAGCCACTGCTAGTCCGTCCTTGGACAGGGAGGAGAATTGCTTTACCTTGGAGTTTCGCCAGCAGGTGAAAAGATGTGATGATTGCCCCACTGTTCTGTTAGGATGCAGAAGGCACTGTCCTTCAGCTCCCATTCCCCTGGTAGAACATCCTTGCGACTGACCCAGTCTGCTGTGACATTTTCCTGTCCAGAAATATACACCGCTCTTATGTCTTCAACTCTGTCATGTGGTGACAGAGCTCTGCTTGCAGAGTACCTGCTGGTCTGAAGGCAGGAGGTAAACCGAGGGAAGCAGGAAGTGGAGGGCTGGATATCTCCTGCTGCAGAGTTCAAGTTCCTGCCTTCCTATCTGCATCAGGAGGTACTGCCCGTATGTAAGGAAGCCCGGAGACCAGCTTAGGAGAGAAAAAAGTTTTACTGTACTTGTTGCCTTGAAATCTGAAGCAGGCACAATCCAGACCACAAACTTCAGTTGCATGTCAACTGACTGACTAATGTCCCCCCCTTTGCTTGTTCCCTTGTGCTAGTGCAAGAAGTTCTGCTCCCTTGTATGCACTGCAGTGCACGTTATGGTGATGAGCTGGGAAATGAGGACTTGTGGGATGGTCTAAAGGCTGTCATACCCAGGTTGGGACAATTCAAATAGTGAGCTGGTGGTCAGTTTAATCACAAGCTTTAAAAATGTGGTAGCCAAATCAATATTCTATTAGTGGACATAAGTTTTAATGGCCCAAACATTGCTCTGTGGGGAGAATAGAGCTGCCTAATAACTTTGAAAATATGGCAGCCAAACTTTTTTTTTTTACTGGCTATTGGCCACCTGGCTACCAGATGTGTCCCACCATGGTCATCCCTCAGTCATAGTAGTTTTGTTAACTAACATGTTCCAAAATCCAGCAGGACTCTCGAGACACTAACGATGTTCTGCAGATGCATCTGTGCTTTCTAAACACAAGTTGTGAAACAGCATGACTGACAGGAGAGTGGGTGCAGAAGATTCAGAAGCTTCACCTGTAAAAAGCCATAAGGTGATGGCTGAAGCTGTACTGGCTCAATGGGAGGGCAGGTGCTAAATAGGACTATGACAAATTTTAATAAATACAATTATGGGCGTGGCAGATTTATATCACAGCTGTGACACTGATGACAATAAAATGGGACGGTACATGTGTACTGCATTTTGTACTTGTGATGGTGGTGCATGTCAGGTTGTGCCCTACCTGCACATGGGGGCAAGAATTAGAGAGTTAACTTCCGCACACCAGGTTGCACCTGGAAATGATCTCAACTAGAGAGGCAAGACTTAAAACAGCGCTGTACAGCCGCCGCAGGCAGGTGCTCGGATAAGGACTGCAATATTCAAGAAAATGTTAATTAACTGAGTTATGGTTGCAAAACAAAAACAAAAAATGCAATAAGAGCAGAATTTTTAAAAACAGCTGCGTGAGAATCGCGTTCCATGTTCTGAAACACAGTTTGCAAATGTGAACTAAAGTCTGAATACATATCAATTTCAATTTCTTATATTTGTTGAAGTAAGGGATTGTAGTAGGTTACTGGCAAAACCATTTTTTTTCTTGAACACAAAACAGATGAAGCTCTTCTTGATTATTTTGATGAACCTCAGGAAAATGGGGTTCCTGGTGACAGCAATCAGGAGGACAGGTGGGAACACCTCTAGCACCATCATCGGAACAAGCAACATGATCATGGGGGTACTGTAAGCCATCCCTTTGCCCCCATCCTCATCCACACCACTTCCCCCATTCTCCATGCCATCGTCTCAGAGGTAAGGGCTGCTCCCATCGCCTTGCTTCCCCGAGCCCTGCAGACACCTCCTCCTTCAATGGGTTTACAATTTGGGCACAGCTTCTGCCACAGAGCTAAAAACATAACATTTCAAAAACTCGGGTTATGTAGGTGAAGCTGCGTACTGCCTGGCAATCAAGCCTAGTAAAAAGAAAGCCACGCAGCAAAACAAAACTAGAGAAACACAAAAAAGAAACTAAATGTTACAGAAGCATGGTGGCTAGCACCTCAGCACCCTCAATTTAATTTCTCGTGCTGAGAGACTGAATGCTACTGTGGTGATGAATGCCAATACCTGAAGCTTAAAACTAATAATCCAGAAAGATTACAGATGTGTGAATTGTAAATGATGCCCCTTTTCTTTTTTCGTCTATTGTGATAATGTATATCAAAGTGCAGTGGCGTTATCAGCATGCTGAAGCCACGGTGGGTGTACAGCAGCCAATTTTAAACTTTTTTTTTTTTTTTTATTTATTTACAATTTTGTAGGCTTCCCCCCAATTTTTTCACCCTTCCCACACGCATCCAGGGCGCCGAACATATGTGTGTGGAGGCATGCACACAACAGGCACTGCCGAGCGCCCCCACCCTACTAGCTGCCCTCTCCGCCTGCACCGCCACCAAACCTCCACCCGGTGGTGACGGGACTACAGGAGGGACAGTGTCCACCCCTGGAGAGGAGAGCTGCCATAGGAAGTTCAATACTGCTCCTACCCCCCCCCCAGCCATCTCCCCGACGATCTGAGGTCGTTCCCGAACCCGGTTTGTCATCGTGACACGAAGTAAGGCTAGACGCCTCAACCCTCTGCACCTCCGGGCCAGCTACAGCAACAAATTCTTATCATAGAAAATTCATGGGGGAAGGTAAATGTTCTAAAGTAAGTTGCCAAAACAGCATAGCATACAAGCCTAGCTGAATCATCCTGCACCAGTAAAAAGGGTAGCATGACTCCACAATGCTAAATACTGTTGAGTATTCTGCTATTCTACATCAGTGTAAGATGAATTGCTTTAGACTGTCAGAAACACTGAAAGCTGTCTTGTACTGGGGAATTTATGACTGTTCCTGATGCGAAATGAGAACATCCAAGTAAATATTCAGCATTTTAACAGCATTTCAGAGCAGAAAAAATAGAAGGCAGAAGCTGCTTGTAGCTGCATTTGGCGTTCAGAAAAAAATATAGCTATCAGCTATTGACTTCTACCAGTCACTGAATGTAAGGGAAGCTGCATACCGTCTGGCAGGCAGCCTTATAAAAGTGTAAGAAAGATAAGGAGCAAAACAAAACTAGAAAAACAAATCTAAATGTTACATGACTATTTACATGAACACTTAAATCTGCAACAGTGTGAAAAGAGGTACAACTTTTTAACAAGTTACGGCACCAAGTTCAAAACCCCATTGAAATACATTGAACTGCATACCTGTGTCTTCAGTTCGCAGTCCAGCATTGAAGAGTAAAGACAAGTCTGCGATCCAGAGAGGATTACTGTGTTGGACCCCCGATGCGCAAGTAGGGACGGGGAGGGTGCGGAGTGGTGAATGCTCAGCAGGAGGGTCGGGTGAGGGTTAAGGAATGGCCGCAAAAGAAACTGATGGACCATTTGTTTTTTCTCTTTTTTTAACAGGTAAAAAAATAAAATAGAGAGACCAACAATCCCCAATTGTGACAATGAGGGATTAGGCACCAGTGTCAGTTATGTGGTGAAGCATCGATGGACCGTTCTCCCCCCACCGTGAAAACCAAAAATTGTTTTTTAAAATTAACGCTCCCCAATCATGGCACTGGGGACTGGGCATCCCCAGTAACAGAAAAAGAATGACTATCCCCGGTCGCCACACTGGAGATTTGGCACCCCAGTGTCATTTCTTTGTTTGAGGTTGCTGAAAAGGAGGGTCGGGTGGGGAATTTCTAAAATATTAAAGCAGTATGTATAAAATTAATAAGTACCGGTGGCTATCGCCCACTTCTCTGTGACCAAGATGGCCACCGCATGCAACTGCTAGTGCATGCGCAGTACAGTGCGGCTGCCATCTTGGACACCACAGAATGTCCCGTGTTCCGCCGTGACAGCCAGCACTGTTAAATAGTGCTGCAGTCTAGGTACAACATAATCCACCATGTTGTTCGTTCAGAAGGAATGCGGAGTCCCTTTTATTCAATGATCGTTAAAGGACTGCAGGGCTCTGCCAACTGCAGCCCCAAAATTGTGTATTCTCATTGCTGGGTGCATTAGGAAGACTCTGATCTTCCAGCCTCTGGTCCAGATATACCTGGAGTCTATGACAGAATCTGGGTTACCAAGTACTGTGCATCTCTGCTTGAGCCAGTGTAAGATGTCGATTATGCTGACCCCTTCATTTTTAAACAGAATGGTAACAATTTTCACTGCTGGCTTTGTTAAAGGAAATGGAAAAAAGGAAGTCCAATACAGTCAAATTCTTCAGTCTAGTATTCTGCTGCCAAAACCGATCGAGCTCTGTGGGAGCCTTGAAGATAATATCAAAGAACGTATTGCCCACTAAATGGATGACGGCAAAAATTTCTGGGGCAAAAAACAAAAAAATAAATAGAATTATTGCTGTGCACCCTCCTCCTTTTTTCTTCTTTCTCCCTATGAGTGGATTACTGTCATCAAAATTTAATGCACTGTTTGCTACTGAGTTTATGGTATATGTAGTGTATACATACAGGGAAATCAGGAAGGGGTGGAGGTAACTGTAGGTCACGCTAGAAACAGGGAATGGAGCCGCTATTCGCACTGGCATGATCTACAGACCTCCAACATGGGGAGGGGGGGTAGCTGAATAAGGCTCTAGTGGAAGTCATCCAAAAGATGGCAAGCAAGGGAGAAGTGCTGCTGTTGGGGACTTCAATCTGCTGGATGTAGATTGGCACATCCCAGCTGCAGCTTCAGCTAGGAGCAGGGACATCCTAGTCTCCCTGCGGGGGTTATTCCTCAGGCAACCAATAAAAGAGCCCAGTTATGAAAGGGCAGAACAGGACCTTATACTCGCCAACAGAGACAGTGCTGCATATGTCACAGTGGGTGGCCACCTGGGAACCAGTGATCACTGTACAGTGTGGTTCAGTGTAAGTACTGCGGCAGG
Source organism: Neoceratodus forsteri (assembly GCA_016271365.2). Lineage (NCBI taxonomy): Eukaryota > Metazoa > Chordata > Ceratodontiformes > Ceratodontidae > Neoceratodus > Neoceratodus forsteri. Next base: position 1,007,440,957 of record CM028129.1, on the reverse strand, counting down.
ATCAAACTACACAAAGGCAAGGGTCCTGGACTTCAGGAAAGCCAATTTTAAAAAGATGGGGAGATGCCCTGGTGGGGGGGGTGGAGAACACTACACTTGGGGGAGTGGAGGAATGTGACAGGGCAGAAGGCCCTGCCCCATTTGTTATGCAGAAAGGTTAAACGCAAGGATCTGTTCTGTCCTTTTCTGTCTCTTATCTGTCAGGTTGCACCACCACATTTTTCTGTGAGACCTAGGAAATGTTCACTCAGATTTCACAATTCTCTGCCTCTCACTATCTCTCTGCATTCCCTTGCTTTTCTGTCTTTTCTTTCCCCTTGCATATCTGCAGTTATAAAAAAAAATGTCAATCTCTGTAAAACAGTATGTGAAACTGGGATCCCTTAGTTTAAAATTGTATATAGTTTTACTGTTGAAATGGCTGCAGAAAGCTATTTGGAACTCAAGGGGTTAACCTGAGATGCAGTTTTTAAGTCCTTTGCAGAGATGTAAATAAGAGGTCAGTTCTGGGTCACTATGTACTGTTGCTGCACCTGCACGAAACAAAACTGACGAGCACAATCTGTAAACTTACAAGAACATTCTGTGAAAATCAGGATGTCAATGAGGCAAAAACTTGTTATAAAAAGAGCAGCAATGCTTTTGCTGGACAGACAAGGAGAGACTCAAATTTGGAATTGATACCCTCATAAGAAGGGCTTGGTTTTCTCTGTTTATACTGCCTTGTAAATAGTTACACTGAATATTTTTTTTAATTTTTTATTTTGCTGTTATTGAGAAAAATAAAACATTTGCAAATTGTCAAACTGCTCCTGGTTTTCCTATGCTTCCTGACCCGTGCCTTGATGACAGATGGCCCTAGTACTAGGTCTAGTACCCACGCACAAAATTCCTGGCTTCGAGTATGCACGGCGTAAATACCACTTAGGCTGACACCATCTGCAGTTGACAAAAGGAAATGTGTGTGTCTCATTCATCATTTTCACCTGTTGGCATATGTGATGCAGTACATCTCCCCCAAAGATAATGTATGCAATGAAGCTTAATGAAGGCGGTGCCGCCTTTAAAGAACTTTACCCATAATTTCCAAAATCATTACCCCACAAACCCACTTTCATATGCCCTCACCAATTTATTTATTGAAATCGAGGTGACATCTCTGGGCTTATCGCAAGAAGAAGTTTCTACCACAACCCACCAGGGTGGTCACATGCTGGACTTGGTCTTCTCACTGGGGCTTGAGATTGATAATCTTAAGACTGGGTCATTTGGTCCGATCATTGCATGGTGGAGTTCTTGCTCGGAGCCCTCCCCCTATAGAGATGGCAAGATACCGCCCTTTGAGGGGTTTGACCCCGGAGGGTTTTCTGGTGGTAGTTGACCTATCTAATGTGGGCAGTGTATGCACAGGGGATATGGGTGAAGCAGTCACTACCTATGATACGGCAATGTCTGAGGCACTCAACTCCCTTGCACCAGTCCATGTATGACCTACAGTAGATCCTCTCACTTGAGGTCCCCTTGGTTTGATGGGGAGTTCAAAGCGATGAAAATCAAGGGTCGGAGGTTAGAGCGCTGCTGGTGGAAGACCAGGCTAGAGGTGGATGGACTGGCCCTGCGTGCACACTACGTTGTGTAGCGGGGTAATCAACTGTAAGCAGGTAGTGTCCCTGTCCAAAGAGACTGTCGCCAGGGGAAACTGACCAGCTATGCTTTTTCGGACTGTGGACAGGCTGTTACATCCAGCTTGTCCACAGCCGAAAAGCTTTTTCAGATGCTTTATGCAATGAGTTTGGTCGGTTCTTAGACAGAGTGTCCTCTATCAAGCAGGGAATTCTGCCAGTGTGCCACGGTGTGGCAGAGTGGTTGCTCTGGCTGTCTGAGGAGCACTCCGCCTGGCTGGGGGGAATTTAAACCAGTGGAGGTGGCCGAGGTCATTGAGGTTGTTTCTAGGCTGAAGCACTCATACTGTGAACCGGACCCAGTGCCAACTCATTTCTTAATGAGATGTGTGACTCTGTAGGCCCGGTCTTCACCTTAATTGTCTGGTGTTTTTTGTTGGAGGCACTGGAGAGACGCCCTCTGAAGAAACAATCTTTAGACCCTGACTTTAAAGCAAATTACCATCCTGTCTCCAACCTTCCATTTATGGGAAAGGTTGTAGAGAAGATTATGGTGCAGCAGCTTGAGCAACACCTTGTGGCCTTTGATATCTACGAGCCTCTCCAGTCTGGATTTTGTGCCAGGGCACAGTACGGAAACCGCGTCAGTTTGGGTGCATAATGATCCATCTCCTCAGGGCGAGAGATCGAGGAGAGGGGACAATTCTCAATTTCCTTGATCTCTCCTCAGCCTTTGACGTGGTGGACCACTGTGTGTTGCTCGGCCGCCTGAAGGAATTTTGTGGACTCGCCTGCACTGTCATCTGCTGGTTAAAGTCCTATCTCAGAAACAGGAGGCAACAGGTTGTGGAGAATTTCTCCTCCTTCCCTAGCCTTCTGTCTTGTGGAGTACCTCAAGGTTCGGTCTGGTCACCAATGTTGTCTGCCATGTATATGCTGCCCCTGGGTGAGAACATTAAGAAGTACAATCTTGCTATGCCGATGATACCCAGCTGTACCTATCCTTTGCCCCTGGGACATCCAATGCGGTGGATGTACTGAACAACTGCCTGGCCGAGATCAATGACTGGATGACCTCCAGCTGGTTGCGACTGAACCCCGATAAGATGGAGGTACTGGTGGTAGAGTTGAACAGGAGGTGTGATAGGATGGGCTCTGGTGCAGAAACTGGACCGTTTCTGGGATCTGTGCCATTGAAGGCCTCCTCTAGGGTGTGTGATCTTGGCGTTCTCCTCAACAGCAGACAGACACTTAAATTTCAGGTGTTGTCCGCTGTCCGGACCAGCTTTTACCATCTCAGGAAAATCGCTAGGATAAAACACCTAGTTCCGCCCATGGACCTCCCACCTTGGTACACACCTTTGTAACATCAAGGCTTGACTACTGTAATGCACTCTACCTTGGGGTCTCTGGAGGTAGCCTCTGCTGACTGCAGCCAGTGCCGAATACAGTTGCCAGGCTGTTGACGTGGCAGCCAAAACACTGCCACATCACCCCAGTGCTGCGTGAACTGCACTGGCTGTCAGTTCGGTGGAGGGTTCTCGTTAAGGTGGGCTTGCTCAACTTTAAGGCCCTTCATGGACTGGGCCCTGGCCATCTGTTGAACCTTCTAACACCTGCTGCCTCGGTCCGTTCCCTCCAGGCCTCCTTGCAATTCCTAGGAAGTGGTTAAAAACTGCCGGCGACATAGCTTAGTGTCGCCGGCCTAGTCCTGTGGAATTCGCTTTCTCCACCAGTAAGGGAGGCCCCTTCAGCTGAGGCATTCAAAGCCCGCCTCAAGACCTTTTTATTCAGCCAGGCATTCCCACACACAGTTGTTTAGATACTGCTTCCTCGATATGAAAGAATGGCCCCTTCAGGAATTTGCTGCTAGGTAAGTCCTCCCATTTTGAACGGTCTGCTTTTAAATATGCTTAATTGATGTGTTTTGTATTTTAATTACTGTGTTTTAACTGCTTTTTGATGTATTTTGATTATACAGCACACCCAGAGCCTCTGGGATTGGTTGCTTGAAAAATAAAATTTGCCTTGCCATTTGCCTTAACCGGGTAAGCCAACTGACAACAATGTCCCTTTTTCAGGGAAGACCCGAGGTTAATTACATTCATATAGTTGATAACAGTTCACATTCATATTAGTTTACAATACAATAAACATTGCACACAAACAACAGTATTGATACAAGGTAACAAATTACATGCGTTAGGTAACAACGCTTGTGACTAGCGTAAAACAATGCACAACAGGACGGGTCAATACCAAAGACTGATATGTAGACCATAATAGGTTGCGTGGGTTTGTAACTGATTAGCTAGAGGGAAACACTGGACAGGGAAGGCAGGGCTCGGATGCTTTACTTGGAGCATCAGAGGCCCCAGATTAACTGCGGTTTCCATAAGGTAGGGGTATCTAAGGTGGGGTTAAGTGCCCTGGAAAGGAGAGACAAAGATATAAGAGTATACCCTGTGGTCGGGCAACAGTGCCAGGATGCACACCAAAGGCATCAGCTGCAACTGCAGCTGCAAGCTACATACATATGGGATTTCGGAACAGTTTTGAATGTGCTCAGAGAGGAGCAATTTGTCACGTCAGGAAACATGCTGTTCCAGAGTGCCAGTGCAGAGATGGCATAGGACCTGTCACCTGCACAGGATCTTGATCTTGGTACTTCCAGGGTGGGGCAGGTTGAAGACTGCAGCTCGCTAGAGTAGACCATTTAGGCTAGGTGTTGCCAATAATTTCAAAGTGTTAAAGGTAAACCAGAGGGTAGGGTAGGTGAGCCTTCCCTCAAGTGCTGGTCAGTTGAGGGGGGTGAGCAGCTGCAATGAAGCAGGCAACTTTATGGTAAAGAAGAAAAAGTTACTTACCATAGTAACCTTGTTTCTCCCAGGGGATACTCCAATATTCATAACTCTTCTGCAGTATACCGTTAAGGTCAGATCTGCCCGGAAATGGAATGCTATGCAAATAATGGAATCATTGGCATGAGCCACTTTTCAAATGCTGCCACCTGTCAACTGCCTACATTCTAACCCTCAGATTTCGTGGATGCCTGCACGACAGGGCCCAAAATTTTAAATCAAATTCTAATTTTAAAATTCCCTACCCAAAAAACTTCCAACTGGAGGAAAACATGAAGAGAAAAAACTTAAGAAAAATCCCCACAAACTCCTCATGTCAGAATCCCCTGAAAAAGGAGAAAAAGGCAAACAAGTTTTAATAAAAATGAAAGTGTGGCATGCAAACACTATGGTACAGCATGGAATACAGAGGCCACTGGTTCTTAAAACAGGGAGGCAGGGAGAGAGAGTTATGAATATTGGAGTATCCCCTTGGAGAAACAAGGTTATTAACATACTAACATACTAAAATGCCAGCAGAATAGGCCTAATGGTCTTTCGTGTCTGCTCGTTTGGTCAGCCCCCACCCTGGGTGCTGACCTTGCTGTCCCCCTCGCCTTCTCTGGCTTCTCCCTTCCCAGTTCCGGATATTCTTGCTGCATTGGATTTTGCTTCCTGAACCCTTCCCTGTACCTGTCCCACCCTCTTGAACCCCTCCACTGTCTCTGCCTCCACGAGCCCCCTAGGTAGTGCATTCCATGGCTCTACCACCTCTCAGTGAAGTAGCACCTCCTCCTTTCTCCCTGAATCCCCTCCAGCTTCCACCCATGCCTCTAGTGGCCCCTCCTTCCTTCAAGCACCCTCACTGTTCCTCCTATTTACCCTCTTCATGTACCTGAAGACCTCTATCATGTCCCCGGTCCCTCTCTTCCGAAGTGTACATATTTAGCTCTTCGAGCCTCTCCTCATAGGTCCTATCCCCCAAGCCCCAAATCATTTGGTTGCCCTCCTCTGGACCCTTTCCAGGAGGTTAATATCCCTCTTTAAGTTATTATGGTAAGTAACTTTCTCCTCACCCCAGGAATACTCCAATATTCCTAACTCTTCTGCAGACTAAAAAGCAGTACTTTAGGAGGCGGGAAGAACCTGTTTTGGAAACAGGATCTGCAGTACAGCTGTACCAAACCTGGCATCAGCTCTTGCCTGCATATCCAAGCTGTAATGCTTGACAAATGTGTGTACTGTTCACCAGGTTGCTGCTTTACAAATATCCACCAAGGTACATCCCTTGCAGCTGTACCCATTGTGGAGTGCCCTGATGGAGCTTCCTTGCCAACCTTAGAATAGCAAAATTGGATACACTGAACAATCCAGCAAGAAATGGACCTTTTAGATGCTGGGTTACCCTCTCCCACATCCCATAAGTGAGGAAAAGCTGTGTTCTATCCTGCCTATGGGGCTTAATGGCTGTCATGTAGTAGCTCAAAGCTCTCTTGACATCCAGGCTATGTAGCCTACACTCACCAGAAGAAGAGTGGTCAGTGAAAAACACTGGCAAATTAATAGACTAGTTCAAATGAAAGTCTGAAACCACTTTGGGAAGAAATTTTCTATTTGTTTGAAGGACTATCTTATCCCTGTGGAAAGCAATGTAGTCCTTTTCAATACATAAGGCCTGAAGCTCACTAATTCTTCTAGCTGAGGTGATGGCCACTAGAAACACTGTTTTCCAAGTGACATACTTCAAGGGTGCTGAAAACAGGCTCAAAGGGAGGAGCCATGAGCTGAACAATGGAAATACTGAGGTCCCAAGCTGGCACCGGTTCTCTTACCGGTGGGTACATATGTGAGAGGCCTTTGAAAAACTTTTTAAAAATTGGGTTTGATGCTAAGGAAACCTTGTCTGCCGAAGCATAGGCAGAGACTGAAGCTAAATGAACTTTCAGTGTAGAAGGCTGTAAACCTAAGGAATGTAAATGGACTAGGTAGTCCAGCAATCCTGGCACTCCTACCTAGGTTGGCACTATACTCCTGTTAGAGCACCAAATAGAAAACCTCTTCCATTTTGCAGCATAGGTTTTCTTAGTAGAGGATTTTCTATATCCCCTTAAAACATCCATAACTGACTCCAAAAGATGCAAACCAGCATACTCTAGGTCCTTAAGAGCCAAGCTTTGAGCCTGAGTGACCCGAGGTTCGGATACAGGAGCTTCCCCTTACTGAAAGTCAGAAGATTGTGCTTCCTGGGAAGGTGGGTTGGTTTTTCCACTGACATGGATAGCAACAGTGAATATCATGGCTACCTGGCCCAGTCTAAGGCTATGAGGATCATTGTTGCTGGCTGAGACCAGAGTTTTAACAGCACCCTGTATACCAGGGGAAATGGGAATGCATACAGAAATTTCCCTGACCAATCCAGGAGAAGGGCACCTAGAGGAATCGTGCCCATTACTGGAGATCTGCAACAGAACTGAGGTAACTGGTGACTCTGATGAGAGGCCAAGAAATATATTTCTGGGGTGCCCCACCTCCTGAATAAGGTCTGTACCACTTGCCTGTTCAAGGACCATTCATGATGGTCCTGGCTGATTCGACTCAGGGTATCTGCCAGAACATTGTCTTTGCCTGGCAGATGAATGGCCTGTAGAGATGAGCCCAGTGAGTAAGCTAGGGTCCAGATTTTCATAGACTCTGTGCAAAGGAGGCTTGATCTTGTTCCCCCTTGCTTGTTTATGTAGTACATGGTGGTAGTGTATGTTCTGACTTGCACTACCTTTCCCTGTATAAGTGGTTTGAACGCTTGCATTGCCAGAAACACTGCCTTGAGTGCGAACAAGTTTATGTGTAAAAGAGTCTCTGCACTTGACCAAGTGCCCTGGGTAGTGTGCTCTGCTAGATGAGCCTCCCCAGCCCAGGAGGGATGCATCTGTTGTGAGACTCATCGAAGGAAGTTCTTTTTGGAAAGGGACCCCTTCTCTGAAGCTGACTTCCTCTTTCCACCACTGAACAGCTTGGATAAATGTTTTTGTTACAGGAACAAGCTCTGACAGGGAATCCTTTCGTTGGCACCAATGAGCCCTTAAATGAAACTGGATGTCCCTCATCTGAAACCTGGATCCCAGCACTGTACCCGGTGCTGCTGCCATGTGACCCCGGAGTTGAAGAAACTGCCTTGCTGGCCTTGGGACATTGAGCCTGAAAGAGGCTGCCAATTGCAGGATGCTTTTTGCCCCATCTCTGGGCAGGAATGCTCTGCCCACTTTGGCATTCAATTCTGTGCCTATGAACTGCAGAATTTGAGAAGGAATTAGAACTGATTTTTCCAAGTTTAAAATGAACCCCAGAGATTCCAGCAGCTGTTGAGTGAGTTGGAGGTGCTTGTTAGCTGTTGTGGTGAGTCTCCCACCACCAAGCAGTCGTCTAGATAAGGGAATACTGAGACACCTTGCCTTCGCAAGTGTGCCACTACCACAGCCAGACACTTTGTGAACACCCCTGGTACTGAAGTGAGACCGAAGGGAAGAGCTGAGAACTGATAGTGTCCTGATAGGAGTCTGAACCCGAGAAACTTTCTGTGAGACTCCCTTATGGGGATGTGGAAACAGGCATCTTTTAGGTCCAATGATGCCAGCGAATCCCCTTTTCAGATTGCTGGCAGAATCAGAGACAAATTACCATTTTGAACTTTGGTTTTCTTAGGAACTTGTCGAGGACCCTGAGATCCAAGATAAGCCGCAGCTGTCCATTTTTCTTTGGTGTGAGAAAATACCTTGAATAAAGTCCTTTTCCCCTTTGATGCAGAGGCACTGGTTCCACTGCCCTTAGTGAAAGAAGGCGTTTCACCTCTTTTTCCAGCCTTTTGCTTTCTAGGTGGGAAGCTGGTTTGAAAGCTCTGTTTCTTTGAACAGGGAGGACCTGAAGTTTAGAGACAGGCCATGACCCACTATCTCCAGAACCCACTTGTCTGTGGTGACTGTTTTCCAGTTGTGAGAGAATGAGTCAGGCTGCCCCCTACTGGTAAAGGAGAGGCAGCCTGAACGATGAAGTCAGGGGTCCTGCTTAGATTGGGGCTGAGACTGGGTACCATGCCTGGCACCTCTTCTGCCCCTACCCTTAAAGTACCCCTGCTGTGGGTACTGGGGTGCTTGAGGGAGTACCATGGCCTGGTAAAAAAGGCCTGGTATGAAATTGTCTGCCCCTGCCTCCCCTACTGAAAGGTCTAGAGGAGGTGGAGGGTCATTCTTTTGTAGAATTACTACGGAAGGTTGCCTTATACTCATTCACCTTCTTCATGTAGGCCTCTGTATGGCTGCCAAATAGTGAAGTGCCCTCCATAGGAAAATCCAGAGACTTATTCTGGGTATCCTGTGCGAGGTTTGTGGCTCTTAACCAAGCAAACCTTCTCAGTGCGATGGTATTTGCCGTCCACCTTGCAGCAGTCTCATTGCTGTCTGCTACCATCTGGAACTGATATTTGGCAGCTTCCAGGCCAAACCTAGCTGTTTCAGCTAAGTCTGCCGAAAGAGGAGATGCTTTTCAGCCATGTCCAGGACAGACTGCCAGGGAGCCTCCTGGTACTGTGCTGCATAGGCCTGATGATTTGCTTGCCTAATGGCCAGAGAGGCTGACAGATGACCTTTCTCAGCCATGCTTTCAATTTTTCTAGAGTCCTTCTCTGGAGGGTGAGAGGCAGAGGGACTTTAGCCTTATCACAAGCTGCAGCTTGCACCACCCCCTGGTGGTCAGGGTGTGAAAACAAGAATTCAGCCCCTGTTCTGACAAGCTGATACTTTTTGTCCACACTTGTCCAAAGAAGGGCCAAACCCAGGAGCCTGGAGGAGTTTTAAGATATCCCTTTTAAAAAACTTATAGATGGGGAGTCAACTTTTTACTAGGAGTCAGTCCCATCATATTCATATATTCAGCCTCTTCCTCATCCTCTATAGCTTCAGTGGTAGGGATGTCTTAGGCATCAGCAATTTTCCTAATGAAGGAAACATGGGAAGAATAATCTTCGGTGATCCTGGGAGGAGAGCCGAACTCCTGCTCAGAGGAGACCTCAGGCTCTATAGGCGCACCTTCTTCTTCCTCCTCCCCCTCACACTGTTCAGGGAAACAGAGTAGGTTGGAGGGTGCAGAAGTCTGAAGTGGAGACTGATACCACAGGCAGCAGACCCTCCAAGGTTTGCATAATTTTTATTGCATGTGCAATTTCAGCAGGAGAAGGCACAGTGGCAGGCACCACAGAAGTTCCCTTTTCCACAGGGGGGTCAGTGTGCTTTGTCCGTTTCTGTTTTTTTAACAGGAACCGGCGAGCTAGCCAATTCAGAGGGTCTCTTTTTACCCGTATTGCGGTAGAAGTGGCAAAAATTGTGGTGTCACCCACAGACTCTGAGGGTTTCGGCTGGTTAGAGTCAGAGGGACCCTTAAATCTTTTATTCAGTCTGTCCAGACGTTTTTCTAAAGTCTTGTCTGGAAAAGATTTACAGATAGCACAATCAGACTTCAAATGGTCAAAACCTAAGCAGAAAATACAAGCAGAGTGTTTATCTGCCGTGGCAAAGACCTCACCACACTCAGAACAGTCTTTAAAACCAGGTTCACCGGTTCTCTTTTTAGGTTTTTCTGACATTATGGAGAAAAACCACAACTGCAAATACTACAATCTTTTAAAATTCAAAAATTTTTCTCTGTGGGTCGGTTCAGAAACCGATCGGAGAAACCGAGCGGAACCGAGAACCGATAAAAGTTGAACCAGGATTAGCAGTTCAGAACCAGAGTTACCTGTTCTAAAAAACAATATTAAAACACACATTTATTTAAAATTGGTGACCGGGAAAGGCACGCTGATCCGAGGCTCGTTTCCAGGTGCGACCCGGGTAAGTAGTATAAAGTGCCGGAGAGAGATATACAAATACAGCAAATATCAAGTATCACACGAAATAATACAGTATAGTACATTACATGGAGTTTGGTGGTGAGGTTACACTTTTGTATGAGCAGCAGAGTGGAAAAAAAAAGCTTTGTTCATTTCATTTCTAGACCATTAATTTCCTTAAAATTTCAGATGCGTGTATTTACATTATTTACAGTAGTGGACTTATCGAAAATTTGAGTTTTCTGGAGAGGGTGCCGGTGGTGGGGGAGATTAAGCGGTAATAGCTGGCATGAGGAGATTATTTTTTACCTGGCGAGGATGTTGAGGTTCACTAGGTCCAGGTAAGGAGGGATTGGGTGCACAGCTGTGGCAGGGAGTGGGAGGGAGGCGCCTGAGAAGCTGTTTGAAGACTGATAGGGAAGGGGCCAGGTGGAGGTTGGGAGGGAGATTGTTCCATAGGAGTGGGAGCCGGTAGGAAAAGGCAGCTTGCCCAGAGGCTGAGAGGGGACGCGAGAGGTGGAAGGTACGTGCATGTCTGTGACGAAGTGAGTAGCCGGAGGGGTTGGCTTGAGAGAGGTGGGAGGAGGGGAAGGAGCCGAGCCAATATTTCGCTATGAGTGAAGCGCTGTGGGTGGTCCACCTATGTGAGAGTGGCATCAGAGAGAGAGTTGAGAGAAGTTGGCAGTGATGAATGAGTGAGTGGGGGGGGGGGAGGCAGTGGCGAAGCACATGAAGGAGTTTAGCAGGACAGAGTTTTGCAAGGGAGAAAGAAGGGGCTGTGCCATAAATGACGTCCACGTAGTCCAGTACCGGTAGGGTGGTTTTTCGTATGAGTTCACTCCGAGTAGGGAGGGGGAGGCAGTCTTTGTGGTGGTAGAGGATGGCAAGTTTGGGCCGGAGTTTGGTGCAGGTGGCGACGACGTGGGTAGAGAAATTGAGGTTTGTGTCCAGCCAGACTCCCAGGTACTTAAAAGTGGGTACAGACTCAAGGGGTATTTCTTCCAAGGTGGAGATCGGGGGCAGGCAAGGAGGTGAGTTTTTGTCTTGTGCCGAATACCATGGAGACAGTTTTTTTGCATTTAGTTTTAACTAATTTTTCTGGAGCCAGGCTTGTACTCTGTTGAAATCGCTTTGGAGGTTTGGGTGAACACTGACATGGAAGGGGCCTGAGGCGTAGATAATGGTATCATCAGTGTATAGGTGCACGTTTGAGGTGAGACAGGCTATGGGGAGGTAGTTTATAAAAAGGGAGAAAAGGACAGGGCCAAGGATGAAGCCTTGGGGGACGCCCATGAGGATGGGTCGAGGATTTGAGAGGGTGTCCCCGATTTGTACTTGCTGCATTTTGTTTTGGAGGTAGGAATGGAACCAGTTTATGGCCTGTTTGGCGAAGCCGAAGGAGCACAATCTGCCTAGCAGTAGAGGGTGGGAGACCGAATCAAAGGCTTTGGCTAGGTCAATGAAAATGGCAGTAGTGGTTTGCCCAGCGTCCATGGCGGAGAAAATGGAGTCGGTAACTCGTAGTAAGGCGGTGGTGGTAGAATGAGATTTTCTGAACCCTGATTGAAAAGGGGAGAGGGAGCTGTTTGTAGAGAGGAAAGGGGACAGTTTTGATAGCATGAGGGATTCTTGGATTTTGGCAAGGGAGGGGAGGAGAGAGAGATTGGTCTATAATTTCCAGGGAGGGAGGGGTCGCCACCTTTATGGAGAGGTAGGATTTTGGCAAGTTTCCAGGCGGAGGGGACAGTGGCTGTGTCGATCGAGAGATTTAGTATGTGGGTTATAGGTGCGACTATGGCAGCTGTGGAGATGCGGAGCAGACTGGGATGCAAGCTGTCTGGACTGGATTTTGACAGGTTTAGAGAGGTGAGAGAAGTGTAGACTTCCAGGGGTGTGAATGGGGGAAAGTGGAAGCCGTGGTGAGAGGGTGGGGGATTTGTGGAGGAGGTTGGGGGGTGAGTCGGGCTTGGAGCAGGAGATGAAAAACGAGTTGAAGAGTTCGGAGACAATGGCCGGATCGGAGGCTATTTTACCGTCAATGTTTAGGCTAGGGCTGGCTTGCTTGGAGCGTGGGTTGATAAGAGAGTTTGTCACCTTCCAGAAAGACGCCGGGAAGGCTTGGTGAGCGGTGAGTTGGGCCTTGAAATACTGGGCCTTTGATAGGCAAATAGCTTTTGTGCAGTTGTTTCTAAGAGTTTTGTAAGATAGCAGATCGCTGGAAGCTAAAGAGGTTTTGTAACACCTCCAGGCCTTCATCTCTGACGCGACCCAGGGAGATTAGGTCGGCTGTGATCCAGGGGTGGTGATATTTCCTAACTCTGGCTTTCCTGAGTGGAGCGTGGCAGTCCCATATGCTTAGGAAGATACTGCAGAAGTGGGAGAAGGCAGTGTCGACGTCAGGTGAGGCGAGGACAGGGAGCCAGTCTGTGTTTGACAGGCCGCGTTGAAGGGCGGATTCGTCAAGGAGGTGTAAGGGGTCGGTTACGATGAATTTGGGGCTGAAGTGAATGGATTTTACGGATACAATAGGTTATGCAGTGGTCGCTAAGGGCATCAGAAAGGATACCTGAGGTGGTGATCCTATGGGGGTGGGAGGTAAGAATCCAGTCAAGTAGGGTGTGTTTTTGTGATCGGTGATTTAGATGGGTGGGTTCCTGGATTAGCTGAGTGAGATTTAGGGCTTCGATCCTCAGGGCTGATGGTTTTGTTGAGGAGAAGAGCCAGTTTAGGTTGAAATCGCCTAATAGAATGAGTTCGCCATTTGAGGTGGTTGAAGAGATGGAGGAGATGGCTGAGATGAGGAAGTCAGGTGAGGGCTTTGGAGGGGTATATAGAACACCTATATAAAGAGGGGTGGATAAGGGGAAGGATAGGTGAGCGACTAAGGATTCGTGGGAGGATGGGCACGATTCTTTGAAAATTACAGAACACTTAATGGAGTGTCTGATATACAGCGCTACCCCCCGCCACGCTTGCCACAGTCCTGGCGGAACAGGATATAGTTAGGTATGGCGAGAGAGCTTGGAGATTTTTCCTGAGAGCCAAGTCTTTGTGATACAAAGTATATCCAGTTTGTACTGTGCTGACCAGACAGAGAGGGCGTCTAGTTTGGGGAGAAGGCTCCTGACGTTTATGTGGAATATACGGAGGCCCTTTGGGAGCGAATTTAGTGAGAAACTGAGTTGGGGGGCAGATGACACTGGGGAAACTTTTGTTGTTGTGGGGCCTGGGTTTGGATGTATATCACCTGCCAGGAGTAGGAGTAGCAGGGGTAGGGAGAGGCGGGTGGGCTTCTTGCATCTGCTATTTGAGTGCCTCGTGGGTGGAGCTTACAAGTTTAGGCACATCGGAGAAGGGTCTCTAGGTTTAGTATGTGTGAGGAGCAGAGAAGGTGAAAGGTTGGGGAGGGTTGGGGGGAGAAGGGGGATCTGGTGCAAGGGGAGATCCTGGATTTGAGTTGAGATGATGTGCGGGGGGTTCACGGGGGAGGTTGGGCAGAGGGAGGGTAGGTGTAAGGAGAATGAGATGGGGTGGTGATGTCAGAGCACAAGGAGTGAGTGAAATAGCATCCAAGAGTGTAGAGCAAGAACAAATAACGCTGAGAGTGGCATGGTCAATAGGGTTTTTTTTGTTTTTTTTTGGAAAGTTTACAGTGGCCTCTAGTGGTGGAGCTAGCTAGCTTACAAGTTTGGAGGATATTTAATTGCAGTGGCCACCAGTGGTGGAATTTGATAGCTTGCAGATGGAGAAGTGGACAGAATGGTTTTCGATGGTCATGTGTCACTAGCTATATAATGGAGTGACGACCAAGGGTGGTGGTGGGGGCCGTGTGGAGCCAGAGCGCAGCGACGGCAGGGCCGAGTCCTTTCTGAGCACTGAGACAGGGTAGCACAGCTCTGCGTGATCGAGATTCTGCTGTACCTGAGGTTTCGGGGGGTTGGGGAGGGCGTCCTAAGCCCTCACGGACCCTCGGATTTCTTCTTTGTCCGAGGATGGAAGCAGAAACAGGGCGAGATTAAATACAGGTATGATTTCAGGGGGGCTATATTGGGGGTCTGCAGAATAATTTTAACTTTAAACAAAAGCCGAGGGGACAAGGCTGCAGTGGAAGTTTTGTCGTCCCTTTTTTGGCTATTTTAACAAACAGGCTTGTGGAAAAACACTCTAAACTAGTTAACTTTGAAACAAGCAGGCATGGGGAACAACTGAAAAACAGAACAATACAACACTGAAAGCAGCTGTTTTCGACTTGTGCTGCAAATCCAGGTTTAAAGGTGCAGCCTATCGGTCTCAGCGTTTAAACTAACAGGCATACAAGCAGGCAAAATGCAAGGCTAAAAGAAACTATCTGCATTCGTGTGGGGAATCTTATTTACAAATTAAAGGTACTGCATTTAACAGTTTGAAATAAAGGCGCCAAAGTCAGAGTCCTTTCTGAGCACTGAGACAAGGTAGCACAGCTCTGTGCGATCGAGATTCTGCTGTACCTGAGGTTTCGGGGTGGGAGGCATCCTTAAGCCCCTCAATGATTCTCGGATTTCTTCGGCCTGAGGTTTCGGGGTGGGGGAGGGCGCCCCAAGCCCTCACGGGACCCTCGGATTTCTTCTTTGTCTGAGGTTTCAGGGGTGGGGGAGGGCCCTAAGCCCTCACGGACCGGATTTCTTCTTTGTCTGAGGTTTCGGGGTGGGGAGGGCGCCCAAGCCCTCACGGACCCTCAGATTTCTTCTCTGTCTGAGGTTTCGGGGGTGGGGAGGGCATCCTAAGCCTCACGACCCTCAGATTTCTTTGTCTGAGGTTTCGGGGTGGGGGAGGGCATCCTAAGTTCCACGGACCCGGATTTCTTCTTGAGGTTTCGGGGGGTGGGGAAGAGCGTCCTAAGCCCTCACAGACCCTCGGATTTCTTCTTTGTCTATACACAAATGAAGGGGAAAAAAAACCCGAAACTAACTAGAAATACCTCAATTCCTCAGTGGTTATTCCGAACCGAGAGACAACAGAGAAAACAATACAAAAACTAAATTAACGGTTAATAAAAAAAAAAAAAACACTGATAAGAGGCAGCAATTAAAAACAAACAAGAAATACTTAAGTATTTATGAATAATCAAGGCTTCTTTGACTAGATGTTGAGAAGGAAATCTCCAGGTGTCTTGTCTTGACAGGCGGAGAGAGAAATCTGAGGGTTAGAATGTAGGCAATTGATAGGTGGCAGCATTTGAAAAGTGGCTCATGCTAATGATTCCATCATTTGCATAGCATTCCATCTCCGGGCAGATCTGACCTTAAAGGTACACTGCAGAAGAGTTAGGAATATTGGAGTATTCCTGAGGTGAGAACTTAAGTTTTGAAAGTTCGGTACCTCAAAGAGGTTGAAGGAGGGGAGGGCAATATAGAAGCACTGGTAGAAGAGTTCCTGTAGTGATTGTCAGCCGTGCTTCATTGTTAAGTACCGCCTTGTCTGTACAGACCCTATTTTTTGATGGAGAGACTTGGTTAGTGCTTCCACATGAAGCAGATTTAATTCTGTAGGCACTGCAAATTCCTTGCTGCTTCTTAAGAAGAACGTCAGCACAAGTTGGGAGCAGATTACTTTTTTTTGCAACATCCCAGCATCTGAAATAGCAGCAAGCAGGGTTTTTTTTTTTAAATCTACTTCCTGCTACCAATATATCAAATGACATCTGGATCAACTCACTGCCCGCCCCAGTTCATAGAGCAAAAACAGGACCATATTGCACAGTCCTGCCTATGAATTCCCAAAACCGATGTAATTTTACCAGCATGCAGTTAAGCACCTGCCAGCACTTCCCCCACCGATTGCAACTGGACACACAAAAGCCATTTCACAGTATTTTTTCTCTTCTGCAGAAGCGTCTTCAGTCCTTATGTGCCATAAACATGCTGCCAAGTGATGTGCACAATACAATTCATAGGAAAGGTAGACTCGAACAGCACTAAAAAATAACAGGTTACTCTTCTACAACAGTAGTTCTAGGAGTGGTATGTGATGCAGGGGTTGAAACTAAATTTTTTTTAGCAACAAGCTGGCAGGGCTAGTGACTGAAAATCCACCGGCCTGACAAGATTTTCACTAGCCCAAAACAATAATTACCAGAAATTTCATTTTTTTCCTCAAAAACAAGTTTTACTGTAGTTTTTAACTACACAATGGATGTCACTGCCCATGTACACTAATATCCCACATGAAGATGGCATAGAAGCATGTCAGAAATGTTTAAAGGACAACACATCCGCAGGAGACATTCCAGGAACCACCACCATCAACCTAATAAAATTCATTTTGACAGAACACCTTCACTTTTAATGGCAAGCACTTTTTACAGATCATGGGGGGGGGGGGACACGGAGAATGGGGAGGGGAGGGATGGGATGGAGGATGTTCCTGATCAATGCCAGGAGCATAGGGAATAAAATGCCCGAGCCCAGGCGATGCTAGCTGAGGGGCGTGGATGTGGCAGCAATTACTGAGACATGGGCCACCCAGGGGCACGATTGGGACCCAAACCTGGAGGGCTACACCATGTTCAGGAAAGATAGAGGAGTGGGGGGGAGATGCCGATAGAAAGGACATTGGTGTTGGTGGAGTGGAGGAGGCTGGAAGGCAGGTGGAGGCGATCTGGGTAACTCTGCAAACGAAGAGGGGGTAAGAAAATGAAAACAGGGGTTGTGTACAGACCCCCCGCAATGGCGGAGGACCTGGAGGACAAGCTAGTGGAGAATATTAGGGGCCACTGTGGACTGGGAAGAGGCAAGGTGATGGTCATGGGGGACCTAAATATGCCGGCGGCAGACTGGGGCACTATAGCATCCCCGGTGGCCAGGGAGCAGAGGCTGATGGATGTCTTTCAGGACACATTTCTAGCCCAGCAGGTGGGGAAGCCAACTACAGAGGACCGGATACTGGACGTGATCCTAGCAGACAGTGACAGATTAGGGGTCTGGAGGTGAGCAGCCCATTGGCAGGAAGTGACCATGCCACAGTCTAGCTTTACCTGTACCGGGGGTGGGGGTAGAAAACCACATGAATACTGTGGTAACAGATTTTAGGGGAGCGGACTTCGAGGGCATGTGGAGGATTCTTCAGGGATATTTGGATGAGTTGAGGCCGGATACGGACGCTGGGACCAGGTGGGAGGCCATTAAAAAGGGGGTGTAGGAGGCTACCAGGACCTGCATGAGAGTAAGGCGCAAGCACTGTAGAGCCACAAAGCCATATTGGCGGACCCGGGAGGTTCAGGAGGCAGTGAGGGAGAAAAACGGCTACCTATACGCACTTCAAGCACTCAAGGGGAGAAAAGGAGCAGGGAGAGTATGAGCTGATGTCCAAGAGGGTCACCAGGGTGGTCAGAGTGGCCAAGGAGAGGATGCAGCAAAACCTGGCCAGGGGTATGTGGGGGTAAGGGTTCTTTAGGTACATAGAGAAGAAAATGAAAGTGAGGGCACAGATCAGCAGGGTTAGGACTGGTGAGGGATAGGCTCAGGAAGCGGGGAGCAAGCAGAGATATTAAATGAGTACTTTGCCTCAGGCTCCTCACTGGGGTCAACACTTCCGATGGGGGATGGTCAGGACCGCAATAAGGCAGGTCACTTGGAGTTTGGTGAACCGGAAGAGGCCCGGATGGAGAACGAGTGGAAACTAGAGGGGGTGACAGGAAGGACAGGCAAATGTGGGGGAGGGCATAATCACGGTGGACAGGGTGATGGCGGCCTTCCGATCGCTAAAGACTTAGAAGGCACCAGGGCCAGACGAGCTTCATCCGAGGGTGCTGAGGGAGCTGGCGGATGTGCTGGCACCTTCACTAGCTGCACTCTTCAACATCTCCCTGCAGACAGGGTGAGTGCCTTAGGATTGGAGGGTGGCCCATGTCATTCCTATCCACAAAGCGGGGTTTAGAGAGGAGATGGGGAACTGCAGGCCTGTTAGCCTAACGTCCGTGGTAGACAAGGTGATGGAGGATGTTATCAAGGAGAGGCTTTGGGGGGGCCGGGGAGAAGAGCTGGAACAGATGAGGCACCTGGACGACAGGCAGTATGGCTTTGTCCCAAGGAGATCGTGCCAGACCAACCTTGTTGATTTCTATGACTGGGTGACAAGTGCCCTGGACAGGAATTGGCCAGTGGACGTCCTCTATCTGGACTACAGCAAGGCGTTTGATTCAGTCCCCCACAATGGCCTGATGACCAAGCTGGGGAAGATGGGGGGGGGGGACAGCTGCTTAGGTGAATAGAAAACTGGCTCTCGGGCAAGTACAGAGTGTAGTGGTTGGCGGGATAGTCTCCTCCCCCAGAAGTGTCATTAGTGGGGTCTCCCAGGGATCGGTCCTGGGGCCACTCCTGTTCAATGCCTATGTCTCGGACATAGGGAGAGGTATTAAGAGTAAACCGAGTCTCTTCGCGGATGATTCAAAGCTGGGAGCATTGGCAGAGGAGGGGAGAGTGGCACTACAGGGGGACCTGGATGCCCCAGTCAGATGGTCAAGGAGATGGGGGCTGAGGTTTAGTGCAGGGAAGTGCAGAGTGTTGCACCTGGGGCCCAGAAACCCAGGCTATGCATATACCCTGGAGGGAGACGCACTGCAGGCCTCGAGCAAGAGGGACCTTGGGGTGGTGGTGGACTTCAAAATGAATAACACTGAGACTTGTCACAGAGCAGCAGCAAAGGCAAAAAGGATGCTGAGCTGCATAGCCAGGAGAATTACCTCCAAGAAGAGGGAGGTGATCCTCCCTCTGTATAATGCCCTGGTCAGGCCGCACCTTGAGTACTGTGTGCAATTCTGGAGATCACACCTAAAGAGAGACATTGCTCTATTGGAGAGGGTACAGAGGAGGATGACCTGGATGATCTGGGGCATGGGGAGTAGACCCTATGAGGAGAGGCTGGAGGAGCTCTATCTGTACACACTGGAGGAGAGGAGAGATTGGGGGGGGGCATGATAGAGATCTTTAAGTATGTAAAGGGGATCAACAAAGGGAGTGCTGAGAAGGTGCTCAGGTTTAAGAAGGAGGGAACAACGGGCATGAGTGGAGGCTGGGGTTACGGGGAGCGTAAGAAGGCACCATTTCACTGGAAAGTAGCAGTGGGATCCATGGAACGCACTGCCCGGAGCCTGGTAAATGAGGGCACAGTGGAGGGTTTCAAGAGGGGTGGGACAGGTTCATAGCGTGGAACTGAGCCAGGTAAGTTCCTCTCTGGGGGAGGGGTGGGCAGCAAATCAGGCACCCATTGTGGGTGCTGGCTACCGAGCAGAGACACGACAGACCATGAGGCCTATTCTGCTGGCTTTAACTATGTTAGTATGTTGGTTTATCTACCTCAGATATATAGATGACATATTCCTGATTTGGACAGAAGGTGAAGACTCTCAAAAAATTCAATCATGATTTTAACAATTTTCATCACTCTATAAAAAAACTCACTATTGAATACTCCACCACCAGCATACATTTTCTAGATACCACAGTCAGTATCACTAAACAATGGACATATACAAACTGCTCTTTACAGAAAACCCAATGACAAACACCGCTACTTGCATAATTCCAGCTTCCAAACAAATCATACAAACAAATCTAATCTACAGTCAGGCAATTTGATACCACTGAATCTGCTCTGATGAGAGAACAAGAGATAAACAGCTCTCCCCACTTCGGAATTCCCTAATCCAGCAGGACCACTCCAAGACAAACTGACAGATAATTTGAATGGGCCATACAAATACGAGACAATCTGCTGGAATACAGGCAAAAACATCAAACTGACCGTACACCCCTAGTGGTCACTTACAGTACCATGCTAAAAACCCCTTCAGCAAATTATCAAAGAACTACAATCCATGCTGAGAGAAGATGAAACACTGAAGGACATCTTCCCTGAATTACCTGTCATTGCCTATATGCAGCCCCCCAGCCTCTCAAACATAATTCATAACAGACTACCAGCAGATCATAATAACCGAGAAACATGTAAGACCTGCACCCACATATGCACACAGGCCACCAACAAGACAAGGCAGAACAACATAATAAAAATCATTGGATCCTACACATCAGTACAGGTACAGGGGGATACTGAAGCCGGGGGAAGACACCTCAGGGCTGGGGGTGGAGGAGTGAGCTCCCAGAGGGGGCTGGCTACCGAGCAGACACGACAGACCATGAGGCCTATTCTACTGGCTTTTACTATGATACTATGTCAATCTAGCAATGTGGTTTGCCTAATTCAGTGCAATAAGTGCACAAATGGATGCTATATTGGGGAAACCAGGAAACCACTGAAAAGCCGGATGAATCACCACAGACACACAATAAGTAAACCATGTTAGCAGCACTCCAGTAGGAAACCATTTTTCACAAACCGATTACTCTCTCTTGGATTTATCTGTCTTGATACTAAGAGGCAACTTCAAAAAACACAGGACAAAAGGGCATGGGAATTGAAATATATAAAACAATTTAAATCCAACATTTGTGGACTGAATCGGGACACTGGATTTATGACACTATGGTAATACTGTGAATCTCTTGCTATTGTTTTTTCACGAGTTCCTGCCTGCTGTGTTTTATTACCTGTTCCTTACTTCCTGCCTGCTTCTCCTTACAAACTCTTCAGCTCAGTCCTGCCCACTCCCTGACTGTCAACACACCTCACTGTTTATACTACCTCACATTGCAACACGGCAGAATTGTAACAGCGATCAGTGGGACAGCCGATAGGTGGCAATGTGTCACATGATACAGGAGCAACACGGCATTAAGAGACGATAATGCTGTGTTGCTCCTGTAGTGCACAAAGTAGCTAGCAGAAGAGAAGTAGCGGGGTGTGCAGCTGGCACTGGTAAAAGAAAGAGCCACACACGTAGGGAATAGCGAGATAGTAGCGCACATAGGCAGGGGGAGAACTAGAGGTGAGGGACATAGGAACGGAGTGAGAGAGCTACCACAGAAGGAGAAGTAGGCGACAACAGGGACACACACAAAAGTTGGAGTGCCGGTAATGAAGCTGGACTGCAGGGGCACGCACCACAGCCACCCACAAACAGAGAGGCAAAAGAACGGACAGCGACTGAGCCCACAGCTGCAGAGAGAGACACAAGCACTGAACTGGGGCCACAAGTA
Source organism: Neoceratodus forsteri (assembly GCA_016271365.2). Taxonomy (NCBI): domain Eukaryota; kingdom Metazoa; phylum Chordata; order Ceratodontiformes; family Ceratodontidae; genus Neoceratodus; species Neoceratodus forsteri. The sequence continues at coordinate 1,007,419,482 of CM028129.1, read as the reverse complement.
CTGGTCAACAAAGGAAGCAGCGCGCGGAAGCCAGGAGGAGGAGGAGGCCCATCTGGGAAACGATTTACCTGCCACATTTACCATCCAATGCAGTAACTGCCAACTGTAACTACGCTGGGCACATTAATGGGGAGACACGGGTAACGCATGGAAAGGTAGGAGAAGCAGTAGTGTCCAAGGCAGAGCGAGCAGGACAGACACAGAAAACCGAGGCACATAAGAAAAAATTACTCACCTTAGTAATGTTGTTTCTTCTAATGAAGTCTTGCTATATTATGACATATGCAGTGAGTCCCAACCTTCGAACTGCTCCGGAGGTGAAAGAGTTAACTTTCCATGCCAGGCATGGAACGCTGAGCTCGAGATCAGTTGAAACTCTGTCTGTTGTTCTTCAAACTCAAACCGTCAGATCTTTACGAGCTAAACTCACTGAGGTCCTGTGTGGAAGCTGTAAACCTACACTAGCCAACTGACTACTAAACATAAGAACACATTTTTTGGTCCCAAAACAAAGACTCAAGTCAGGAGACCCAAAAACTGAAAAACACAACACCAAGCACCCCAAGAAAGGAGGGGTGAAAACAACAAGGTGGGCACCTACTGAGTGCCAACACTGCACTGCCCACCCACATCCCAAAAACAGAGGTTCTGAGAGGGGCAGGGGAGGTCATAATATAGCAAGACTCCATTAGAAGAAACAACATTACTAAGGTGAGTAATTTTTTCTTCAAACAACATGAAGTCTTGCTATATTATGACATATGCAGACTACAAAGCAGTACCTCCATGGAGGAGGGACAAAACCTACTTAGGAAATAGGCTCTGAAGCACAGCTGTGCCAAACCGAGCATCACTCCTCCCTGGATATCCAGGCTAGTAATGCTTGGTAAAAGTGTGAACTGTTTTCCAGGTAGCTGCTTGACATATCTCTAAAATAGGGATATCCCTGGAAGCAGCTGTACCTCTGGTAGAGTGATCCCTCAGGCCTGAGGGGGGAATCTTACCCAGTTTTTCATAGCAAAATTGGATACAAGAGACAATCCACCTGGCAATGGATCTTTTAGTGGCAGGTTTCCCTTTACCAACCTCACCATAAGTGAGGAACAGTTGGAGGGAGTCAAACCTGTGACCCTTGTACGCTCTATATAGTAACTAGGGCTCTTCACATCTAAGCTGTGCAGCCTCCTCACCAGAGGAGGAATGGCTGTGAAGTACACTGAAAGAGATATGGATTGATTAAGGTGGAAATCTGAAACCACCTTAGGCAAAAACGTCCTATTAGTCCTGAGGACCACCTTATCTCTATGAAAGGAGATAAAATCAGGCTCCACTGACAAAGCTTGCAATTCACTGATGCGTCTGGCAGAAGTGATGGCTACCAGAAACACAGTCTTCCAAGTCAAGTACCTAAATTCTGCTGAAGACAAAGGCTCAAAGGGGGGTTGCATAGGCTGAGCAATGCAAACATTAAGATCCCAGGCAGGGGCAGGGTCCCTGAATGGAGGGTTGGTATGAAGCAAACCCTTAAAAAACATGGAGAATACAGGATGAGCTGAAAGAGAAGAGGGCTTACCTGCTGAAATAAAAGCAGACACAGCGACCAAATGCACTTTTAGGGTAGCTGGTCTCAGCCCCAAGGTATTTAAGTGGACCATATAATCCAGGACTGTGGGTAAGTCAGCAGATTCTGGGGAAACATGCTTTCCAGAACACCAAATGGAAAACCTTTTCCATTTGGAATTATAAGTAGCCCTGGTGGAAGGTTTCCTAGAAGCCTTCAGGATATCTATTACACCCTGGGAGAGGTGTAGATCAGCAAACTAACTCTTCAAGAGCCAGGCCTTGAGATTGAGAGATTTGAGGTTCAGGTACCAAACCCTACCCTGAGCACAGGTTAACAGGTTGTGCTTCCTGGGAAGACACAGGGGAAGACAGACTGCTAAGGACAGTAGGAGTGGATACCAGGGCTGTCTGGCCCAATCTGGAGCAATCAGGATCACTTTGCAGGGTTGAGACCTGATTTTGACTAGCACTTTGAACAGGAGAGGGAAGGGAGGAAAAGCATATAGAAACTTCCCTTCCCAATTGAGGACTAAGGCATCCAGAGAGGACTGAGCCCAACACTGGGGCCTGCAGCAAAAAGGGAAGTTGGTGATTGTCTGGGGCTGCAAAAGATCTATCTGCGGGTGCCCCATCTGAAAAGATCACCCAAAACCAGGGGGTCCAGTGACCATTCGTGATGGCCATGTGAAATCCTGCTGAGTGCATCTGCCAGGACATTGTCCTTGCCTGGGAGGTGAACTGCCGTAGGAGGTGTTCAGGGAGTAAGCCAGAGACCACAACTTCATTGCTTCAGTGCACAAGGCCGAGACTGAGTGCCCCTTGCTTGTTGATGTACCACATTGTGGTGGTGTTGTCTGTTCTGACCTGTACAACTTTGTTCTGAACAGATTTGGAAAAAGCTTGAAGTGCTAGAAAAACTGCTCTGAGTTCCAACAGATTGGTGTGGAGCAGAGATTCCTGAGGGGACCACAATCCCTGGGTAGTGAGATTGCCCATGTGAGCTCCCCACCCCAAGAGGGATGCATCTGTAGTAAGGATTAAGGAGTGAGACTGAGTGATAAAGGGAACCCCTTGTCTCAGGTTGCTCTGATCCTGCCACCACTGTAGGACCTGGATCAGGGTTCGAGTCACTGGGATCAATTTGGTTAGAGGGTCTTTCCTTTGAGACCAAAAGGCTCTCAAATGGAACTGGATGTCCCTCATCTGAAATCTTGCTCCCTGCACTACTGCTGTAGAGGCAGCCATGTGCCCTAGGAGCTGTAGAAAATGCCTTGCTGGTCGAGAGACCTGCAGGGTGAATGAGGAGGCCAGAGAGACCAGGGTCCTTGCCCTGTCCAAAGGAAGGAAGGGCTTGTTCTGTGTTCAGCTCTGCTAGCGAAGGTGAGGAGCTGTCAGGGTCTAGAACTGACTTTGAAAGATTCAGAAGGAAACCTAGAGAGGTGAGCAGTTGCTGAGTTATCTGCAGGTGTAACCTGACCTGGTCTGGGGACTGGCCTACTATGAGCCAATCGTCCAGGTAAGAGAAGATGGCAATTTTTTGCCTTCTTAGGGAAGCAACTGCTACGGCCAGGCATTTTGTGAATACCCCTGGAGCAGAGGTGAGGCCAAAGAGCATTGCTCTGAACTGGTAATGGCCTGAGGGCAGCTCGAACCTGAGGTACTTTCGATGGGAGCTTCTGATGAGAATATGAAGTAGGCATCCTTGAGGTCCAGGGACCTAGCCAGTCCCTGGCCTTAGAGGGTAAAATAATTCCCGAGTCACCATTTTGAATTTTGGTTTTAAAGGTGCTTGTTTAGGTATCTGAGATCCAGGATGGCGCCATTCTCCTGTCTTTTTGGGGTAAGAAGTACCTGGAGTACAATCCTTTGCCCTGGTGTAGGGTGGAACCCTTTCCACAGCTCTGAGAGCCAGGAGGGAAGAGACCTCTGCCTCTAGGGCAAGTGCCTCTGGTGGATTTGCAGGTGGAAAGGATCTGGTTCTCATCTTGGAAATGTTTTGAAGCTGAGAACCAGTCCCTGGCTTACTACTTCCAGGACCCACTTGTCTGATGTCAGAGACTGCCAGTCCTGGACAAAGTAAGCCAGCCTGCCCCTCACAGGTAGGTGATAATCGCCCTGGCAACCCCATCAGGGTGCCTGCTTGGCAGGGGCTTTGGCTGAGGGGTGGAAGCAGGCCTGTTTGTACCCGTCTGCCTCTCCTCTCTAAAGAACCCCTCTGGGCATAAGCAGAAGAGGAGGCTGGCTTGGTAAAAGGCTCATGAAAAGGCCTGCCCTGGGAAGCTGCCTTTGAGGAGTGGCCTGCCTTTCCCTGGCCTGTGCACTCCTATAGGTGGTCCTATACTCATCCATTTTCTTCATGAAATTCTCTGTCTGCTTCCCAAACAGAGAATTACCCACAACAGGAAAATCCATGGCTTTAGTCTGGGTATCCTATGACAGGCTAGCACATCTGAGCCAAGCCACTCTGTGAAGTGCCACAGATGTAGCCATGACTCTTGATGACACATCATTAGAGTCCACTGCAGCATGGAACTGCACCTTGGATGCCTCAATACCATCAGCAGCCACCTGCTCCAGCTCCTTGGCAAGCTGGCCAGGGACCTGTTTTGCTAGAGCCATAACAGTGTCCCATCTGGATTTCTGATATCTAGCAACATAAGCCATATAATTGGCCTGTCTGAGTCCCAAGGATGCTGCCATGTACTGTTTCTTTGCCATGGCATCAATCCTCCTACAGTCCTTGTCCCGGGGGTGTGAAGCCAAGGGAATATTTGCCTTGTCACAGGCTGCAGCCTGCACTACCCCAACATGGCTGCATTGTTGTGAAAGGAACTCCGTATCAGAGCCTGACAATGTGTACCTCTTGTCCATTCTCTTATCCACAGGAGGTATAGTGTGAGGAGTTTTTAGAATTTTAAATGTCTGTTTCCAGGGTGCGAAATTCCTATACCTTAGGTGCCCCAGGGCAGGCACTTTTGCTTCAGGACACCTACAGCATTTTAGTGCCTGTCCATTTGGGCACCTAAGGTATTTCATTGCAATTCTGTTTTTTCCTCCGTTTCTAGCGCTTGCCGTGTATTTTTTTTTTTGCAGTTTAACTTTCCGGGAGACTTACTTGAGGCGAGACACAGAGCTGACAGCTAGAGCTGATCACAAGTGTGCTCTTTGGATGTCAGCTGACTGCTTGTCTGCTTCATCACGCCGTGAAGGAGAGATGGATGAGAGGAGTAGGCTGATGTGCCGAACTGAGTGGCACAGCGATCAGCCAGTCGATTCTTCAGGGATCCCTTTGTTTGCTCTTGGACCGGGCTGCAGCAGGCACACGTGCCAATAGGTGCCATTATGACCCGCCCCCTCCAGTTCAGTGTGGCCGAGCACAGCCAGCGCGGTGCCATTCTGTGGCTTGCATTGGGAGACAGGTCGCTCTGCAGCATTGTCTGCCAGCCTGAAACCGATCTCGATCAACAGTCTAAAAAATAAATAACCAAAGCTCTTTAAGAGCTGATTGAATTATTTAGATCTTTTAAAAAAAACGGGAGTACAAGCGAGGGGTTTGAGTTTATAAGGGCAGTGGGGAGGTGAGGCGTGTAAAACGCAGGTCTCTCCAGTCAGAAATCGGCAGGAGTAAAGAAAACAAACGTCTGGGGAAAAAATGGAAATGCAGAAGGAGGGAGAATATAACTAAACAAGATGAAAGCCAGAGAGGGTGTGTGTTTGTGAGACCGTGAGGGACTCAGTCAGGAGAGAAGGAAATCGTCAGGAGAAAAATTATTTAAAGCAATTCTGGCAAACCTAGAAAAAAAAAAAAGAGCAGCAGCTAGCAAAGCAGACACAGATCTCTAAGCTAATCAAAGTCTGCTGAACTGCTCTAGTCTGTGTCCGTTTTCTAGCTTGACTTGAGGGGGAAGGGGCACTAACTGCAGACTCATGCTGAAGCACTGCAGACACTACATAGATACATAGACAGTGTCGGCAGATAAGGGCCTATGGCCCACCTAGTCTGCCCATTTGAGCTTGTAAGCTCAGTTTGTTTTCCTAGAAGTCTATTTCCCCTTACCCCTGACCTCTAGAATTCCTTTATGTCTATCCCATGCATTCTTAAATCCCGTGATTGTTTCAGCCCCACCACTTCCTCTGGCAGGGTGTTCCACTTGTCCACCACCGTTCTGTGAAGAAATTCTTTCTCATGTTTCCTCCGAATTCGTCCTCCTCCAACTTCATCCCATGCCCTCTAGTCCTGAAACATCTTTTCGCTTAAAAATAGTGTTTTCCTGCACCCTGTTCCTCCCTGTAAGATACTTTGTGTCTCTATCATCTCTCTCTCCCTCCTCTCTCCAGGGAGTACATGTTCAGTTCCTTCAACCTGTCTTCATAGGACTTGTGATGCAACCCATGCACCATCTTTGTTGCCCTCCTCTGAACCTTCTCTACCCTGTCTATGTCCTTACGTAGGTATGGTCTCCAGAACTGTACACTGTACTCAGGTGGGGCCTCACTAGTGTCTTGTATAGCTGAATTATGACCTCCTTTCCTGCTGGTGATGCCCCTGCCTATACATCCCAGCATCCTATTTGCTTTACCTGATGCCTTGTCACACTGTTTCCCTACATTGATGTCATCAGAGATGACAACCTAAGATCCTTTCCTGCTTGGTATGCTATATCCTCACCCCCAACTGATATATTGTGCCAGGGTTTTTGTGCCCCATATGCATTATCTTGCACTTCTTTGCATTGAATTTCAACTGCCAAACCCTTGACCATTCTTCAAGTTTCTGCAGGTCCCTTCTCATTCTGTCTACACCCTCTGGTGTGTCTACTCTGTTACAGAGCTTTGTGTCATCAGCGAACAGTGAAATTCTGCCTTCTATATCCTGTGCAATGTCACTGATGATGTTGAATAGGACCGGTCCCAGCACTGATCCCTGTGGTACCCCACTGGTCACTCTTCCCTCTGTGGAGTGACAGCCATTTACCACCACCCTCTGTGTCCTGCCACCCAGCCAGTTACCTACCCACCACACTACTGTCCTGCCCACACCCATATTCCCAGTTTGTGTAATAGTCTCTATGTGGCACAGTGTCAAAGGCCTTGCTGAAGTCCAGATAGGCCATGTCCACTGCCCTCCCGATCCACCTCCCTAGTCACCCAGTCAAAAATTCAATGAGGTTGGTCTGACATGACCTCCCCTGGTGAAACCATGCTGCCTTGGGTCCTGTAGTCCATTGACAACCAGATGTTCCACCAATCTCTCCTTCAGTAGTGCTTCCATGATCTTTCCCACTACCGAGGTGAGGCTGACTGGTCTGTAGTTCCCTGCTTCCTCTTTGTTCCCACTTTTGTATAAGGGGACTACATCTGCTGTCCTCCAGTCTTTGGGTACCTCCCTGTTTCCAGTGATTGGCTGAACAGGATAGCCAGAGGTTCAGCCACCACCTCTCTTAGTTTCTTTAAGGACCCTGTGTGCACCCCATCTGGCCCCATTGCTTTATCAGCTCTTATTATTTCCAGTTCCTTCAGGACCCTTTCTCGTAAAGGGACTTGTTCCATTTCTGCACCATTCTCACCCCTGTACTCCCTTCAGACCCATTACCCCCCTCTTCCTTAGTAAAGACTGAGCAGAAATACCTGTTCAATATGTCAGCTTTACTGTTGTCATCCTCCACGCGGCTCCCATCCTCCCCCTTCAGTCTCACTATTCCTCCCTTTGTCCTTCTTTTTTCACTTATGTACCTGTAAAAGGTTTTGTCCCCTTAACCACTGATTTTGCAATGTGTTCTTCTGTCTGAGCTTTGGCTTCCCTTACTGACTTCCCTGCCTCCCTTTGTTTCTCCTGGTACTTCTCCCTATCCCTTCTGCCTGTGTCTTTTGTATTGCCTGAATGCAATCTTTTGGCTTTCACTTTCTTTTACACCTCTTTGGAAAACCATAATGGTCTCCTTTTCTTTCCTCTTGCTAACCTGCTTAATGCATAATTCTGTTGTTCTTATAATCCCCATTTTAAATACTGCCCACTGTTCCTCAATCCCTGATTCCTGTCCCATTCCCCTAATGCCTCTTTCAACATCTCCCCATTTTCCCAAAGTCTGCCCCCTAAAATCCAGGATACGTGTTTTGTGGTTTGGTTCTGCTCTTTCTGTGATTTCAAACCACAATGACTGGTGATCACTGTTACCAGGTACTCCCCACTGTTACCCCCATCACACTGTCTCTGTTTGTGAGCACAAGGTCCAGTATTGCCTTCTGCCGAGTTGGTTCCATGACCAGTTGGTTGAGGAAGGCACCCTGAAGGGAGTCCAGGATAAATCTGCTCTAGTTGATGCTGCTGCTGGGATGCTCCAGTCCACGCCTGGTATATTGAAGTCTCCAACCAGTACTACACTCACTTTGTCTGCCATCCTTGGATGGCTAGCATCAGCTCCCTATCTGTTTCTTCCTCCTGGGCTGGTGGTCTATAGACCACACCTGTGCGGATGGCTGGCCCCATTTTCCTTTCCAGCTTAACCCACAGTATCTCTCCCATTTTGTTCCTCCTGGATCTGTGTGGCCCTTATGTCATTTTTCACATACAGTGTCACCTCCTCCTTCCTGCCTGCTCTGTCTCTTCTGAATATGTTGTAGCCAGGTATGGCCATCTCCAGTCATGGTTATCATTACACCAGGTTTCAGTGATGGCCACAATGTCCAGGTCTGACTGTACCATGACAGCCTCCAGATCTTCCATCTTGTTGCTAAGGCTCCTGGCATTTGACACATGGCTTTCCATGATTTGACCTCCCTAGACTGCTTCACTGTTCTACTCCAGCCCCTTCCTTGGTTGTCATTTATCCCTGGTTCTCCTTGCTGTCTGCCCTTCTGCTGAATTTTGCCCCTTTCTGCTTATCCACCTTTTGGACACTAATCTCCATCTTTTGCACACTGCTTTGCAGAGATAGCCACCCTCTGGTTCACTGGTTCCATTACTAGCTGTGGGGGGTGAGCAAGTAGGTATCATCCTTGCTGGCCTGCCACCCCCCTTTGCTAGTTTAAATGCTTGTCAATGTAGCATTTAAACTTATCATTGAGTGCTTGGATTCCCCTCCAGGATGGATGCAGGCCGTCAGGCTTGAATAAACCTCCATCCCTCCAGATGGGTCCCCAGTCACCAATGAATCCAAACCCTGAATGAATGAAGAAACTAGCTTTCTAAATAAATATACTACTACTACTACTACCAACCAGCAAAATAAAGTGTTCCAAAAAGGAATAATTCTGTACTGTCCTTTGGATGTGTAATTAAGAGACAGTATTATTGAGTAACAACTACTACTACTATTAGCAAATAAACACTAAGCAGAGAGAAAGGGGACTCAGTGGGGGGCCCATTCTCAGAGATTACAGGCTACCTGCAGCAAATTCCAGTAAAGCCTGCTAGCAAAGCAATCTCTTTTTGTTTTTATGTAGCTAGTAGTGGCCACAGACTGAATTTAAAACCACACAGGACAGCTAAACGCTAACACTTCTGTCTCTTATTTTTACTAAAAAGTTGCCTCCTGCCTGTGTGTTACTACTTCTTTTTTTTACCTACTCCTCAACTAACTGAAGCTTAACTATAAAGCTTAGCTAACTAATCCATCAAATATTAAAACAGCTCTAGCTAGGAGCTAGCTATACAACTTCGACTTGCTGAAGTGAAGACAGTCAGTCTGTCATCTTGATTTGTAATCAGTACTAGTCTGTACTGTCTGTGAAGGGATCGAAGTCTACAGCTGTACACTACGTGGACATATACAATAAATCTTTAATATAGGTATTTTTTTTTTTTTTTTACACTACTGTATGGACTAACTAAAATCTAAAAGAGATCAGTCAGTTGATTATAATAATTAAAGTCTATTAAAGCTTTATTTACAAGCTACTCTGAGGACCAAGTAACTAAACAAATTCAAGGATCAGTTATAAAAAAATTATTAAAATTTTTTTTTTTTTTTTAACCAGTTAACTGTGGACTGGACTACCTAAAAAAATCTAGACAGCAGGGATCTACTGTTAAATAAGGCCTTTTACAGACTAGTTAAGCTTTTTTACGAGCAAGCTACTCTGTGGTCAGACTACTACCTATCTAAATACAGGGTCAGGATCTGATCTGAGTTATTGTTACAGTAAAGCTGTGTCTTAAACTAGTTACTCTGGATTACAACATTATGTAATAATCTATCTAGTAAGTACAGCAGGGTCTGTCTGTGTAATCTGTTGTACATTGTACACTATTGCTAAATAAAGTTTTTTTCAGAATCTACTCTCTGGACGTCACATTCAGTAACTAATCTAAAAAGGTTTTGATAAGGTCCAAACAGCTACTGCTTGGAAATGGACCGTCTACATTCCAAAAGGGACAATTAAAGCTGCCTGAAGCCACAAATAGCTGGGCAACTGTCTGTGATCAAAAAAAAAAAATCAGACGACACAGTTTTTCTTGTTGTGTTTGTTTTATTTTCAAGTACAGAGACAAACAGCACATACAGGCAGTTTTTCTTGTTGTATAGCATTTATTAATATTGACAGCTGAATCAATTCAGACAGTTGAAGTTCAGCATCAAACACATTAATAAACATTCTCTGAGTGCATAGCGTGATAGCATAGCCTACCTAACAACAGTCTAGTTTGGACAGTTTGTTACTCTGTCAGTCTGTGCAAGTGCAAGCCACTTAGTGCCACCACCAGTCTGCACAACTGCCTGCCGACATACCCACGAGCAGACAGACACCATGAGTCTTTTTAAATTTGGATTTAAGAGAAAGCGTATTGATGAAACTGTGGGAGCTGAGGATTCCCCAGCAGCAAATACTAGCAGTTGTACCACCACCACAAGCGCTTCACCTACAGCTACTGTAATGCCACCACCTCCTTGCACAGACCGTCAAACTTTTGTGGTGACCACTGATGTTTCCTCAAGTGCTGCTGCTTGTACTGAAAACCCAGTTAAGGCCCTGATGAAAGTTAGAAAATTTCAGGACTCCTGGAAAAAGGGCAGGAAGTGGCTTACGTATGACACCAATAAATGTGCCATGTTCTGTACATGGTGTCAGAGTTATGATAAAAGCCAAAGCAAAAATAATTTCAGAACTGGATGCAGTACTTTTAGAGTACACTATCTCAGCACATGAAGTGTCCATAGCACACAAAAATGCTGAGATGGCATACATTGCAAATAAAACAAAAGTTGGAGAAAGACCAATAGAGAAATCCATACAATTCATGGAACAAAAAGAAATGGATCAAATTTGTAAATTGTTCTGTACTGCATATTACATTGCTAGGACCGAAAGGCCTTTCAGGGATTTTCCTGGGTTGATAGATTTACAAAGAAGAAATCATGGGGATGATGCTATGAGTCACAGTTACAGCAGTGACAAGCAATGCCGATCTTCATTCACTATATTGCCCAAGATATTCAAAGCACTACTGCTAGTCTACTACAAGACAATGACTTCTTTCTTTTCTTGTTGATTCCTGCACAGATAAAAGTGTGACTGAGGAGGAGGGCATTTGTGATGGTTTTTGAAAATGGCCTACCTGTAACAAGATTTCTTGCACTGAAACCAGTCAGTGTCCCTAATTCAGAAAGCATTTTAAATACTGTGATTAATGCTTTAGAGGGTGAAGGTGGTTTAAAGGATGGTGGTTGGAAACATAAGCTGATAAGTCGCGGCATCTGATGGTGCTGCTGTAATGTTGGGGAGCACTTCAGGTGTCCTTAGTCGAATAAAGCAAGATTTCCAGTGCCCACACCTCATTGACATACACTGCTGTGCACATCGCTTTGAGCTTGCTGTTAAGGATCGCTCAGAGACTGTCCCTTTACAAGTCATTAGAACAACTTCTGCTGAACATTTACTCGCTTTACCACAGGTCACCAAAAAGTTGAAAAGGCCTACAGGAAACGGATCCCTTTTAAATATTAATGTGGTCAAACCAGTTAACACTGGTGGCACTAGGTGGTTTGCACACAGAGAACAGGCCATTTCTGCCCTTGAAAGGAACTGGGCTGCATTAGTGCCTCACCTCGAACATGTGTCACTGACAAACAAGCAGGATCATGGCCAAAAGCACTAGGAATACTTAAAAGTGCTTAAGACTTTAAAATGTGTTATATACATGAACTTTCTGAAAGTGTTTTTGGTTACTTATCTGTTTTAGTCTGTGCTTTCAGCAAGAGGATGCCACTGTTGAAAAGTTCACAGCAGAGTAGAAAGCATAATTCAAAAACTAAATAGTCTCTCGAATCAAGAAACTCTTCACCGCATAACACTTACATCTGTAAATGAGAACCTAACTCAGTACAACAGTGTTGACTTAACTAATGAAACTAGCAGGCACAGATCAGGTTCTCCTTCAGACGACATTGCAGAAGCCACAATTTCAGAGATCAAAAAAATTCTTCAGAAAACGTCACAGCACATTGAATCTCGCTTTCAGTCCTCCACGACCAATAAAGTGCTACTAGCTGCAAGAGCTTTAAATTTTCAGTCCGGCCAACATCCACAGAGGCACTTCAAACATATGGAGATCAAGCAATTCAAACAATTGTTGATCACTATAAAGTGGTCCTAGAGTCTCGTGGAGTTGATGTTACTTGGTACTGCTGGAGTGGTTGACTTAAAAAGCACGATCACTTGCTGTCTGTTGAAAATTGTAAGTCTCTGAAATTGTGGCAGAAAGTGATTCTTGCGGATGTGCTAGATCAACAATTTCGAAATGTGCTGGCCATTGTCAGAATCATCCTCCTGATTCCTGTTCACACTGCTGCTGCTGCAGAACGAGGCTTCTCTCTGATGGGAAGAATAAAAAATGACTGGAGGGTTGGATTATGCCCAGACACCCTACATGACCTAATGTCTATATCTCTGAATGGACCCCAACTTAGTGACTATAACCCTGAAGGTGCCATATTACTGTGGTGGAAAAATGGCAAAAGAAGGCCCACTACCAAAGCTTATGGCTCCAGAACACTGTCGGTGCATGCTGCTTCTGCCAGCCCTAGTGGTGGTGATGAAAACGAAAGTGTTTGGTCCAGTGAAGATGACATGTAAAATTATGCAAACTAAGGGGTGGCATGTAAATAGTTTGTTGGGCATGTACATTTTCTTCTTACATGCCCAAGTGGGCATGTACTTTTTTTCACGAATTTCATACCCTGTCTGTTTCCCAAAAGATTTACGCAAGGGAACAGACAGTCTCCTAGACCAACAGTTCTTAAACTTTGTCATAGTGAGCCTCCCCTAATCCATGGAAAAGATCTTGAGCCTCCCCGAAAATACTGAAATGTTTTTGGGCCTCCCCATAGACAAATAGCCTACTTTTCATGGTACATGAGGAATAAATTGAAACCTCTTTGCATAGCTGGCTCTCACGTTATTAAGCTTTTTGTGATCCCCCCCAAACTGGATAACCTACTTGCTCCAGTATTTTGACTCTCAAACCATTGTTACCCCTTACTGCCATACCTTCATGGGTCAGACTGCTTTTTCTGTTTCCCCTCTAACTGGAATAGCCTTCTTGCAGACCTTTGCCTCACCCCTCTCATCCTGCTCTTAAGCAACTTCTCTGGGATCATTTTGCTCCCTCCTGCTCATATTCCTAGTACCTGTATGTTTAACTCTTGTATTTGGACAGTTCTGCCGCCAGTTGAATTGATCAATTGTCTCTTGCATTGTTGGTTTATTGTTCATAATTCGTTTGCAGTTTTATTCATTTTGTATTGCTTGAGTGTTCTGCAGTTACATTTAGAATTGTAGTCTCTCATTACTCTTCCCTGGGTACACCTGAAATAAGCCATGGCTCAGTGTACAGTGCCTTCCTGGTCATAGACTTGTGAATTAATACATAAATTCATCTACTATTATCCTCTTCAGTTTGCCTTATTCCTTTCACACAAAATCTATAAAGTTCAAAATTGAAATATAATACTTTTTCAAGACTTGCTTGAGCTCTCCTGAACAGGTTGGGCTCCCAGGAGGCTGGCTCACCATTTGAGAACCCCTGTCCTAGACTCTGGGATATCCATCATTTCCACATAGTCAGGCTCCTCCTGATCATCCACAGCTCTCCATAGGGAGCTGGAGGTTTCAGCCACTTTTCATAAAACATAAAATGAGAAGGGACTCAGAAAGCCTAGGAGGAGACACTCCTGAAGGTCTGTCTGGGGAGATGTCTGGTTCAATGGGCACATCCAGACTTTCAAATCCACATCACTCTCCTCATACTCCTCTTCCCCTCCTCCGGTTCATAATATTCCTCTAAATCATAATCTTGAACCGTGGAACCGCCAAACCGGCGCCATTTGAAGGTGCCGGTTCGTCGGAACCGGGAAAGCGACTGGACAATTTTAATCGCTTTGGCTATTTCTTCAGCGGTTGGAGAGGAAAGTTTTGGCTCCACACCAGCTGATTTCCTAGTCCTTTTTGCTGGAACCGATTCCTCAGAGTCGGTTCTCCTTTTGCCCAAGGAAGTCTCGCCTTGGTCAGAGGGCAGTCCCTCTGGTTTGGTTGGAACCGAACCGGGTGGCCATCCGGTTCAGCAGACTTCTTGGCCTCCCTTTCCCTGAGCCTACCAACTCTCTTTTCCAGGGTAGCTGCAGGAAAATTTTTACAAATCTGCCAGTCTGCATTGAGGTGGTCAAACCCCAGACAATAAACACAGGTGGTGTGGGGGTCAGCTTGGCAAAGACTTCCCCACACACACTGCAGTGTTGAAACCCAGTGGGCCCGGTTTTTCTTTTGTTTCTCAGACATAGTGCCAGTCCTAACCAAACGTATTCGCTTATGGCAACTGCCAGGTGAAGACCCTCTTATCGGTTCCCAACCGTGTCACGGGTCGTGGAAAAAACCGTAATAAAATCTGTTTTTTGTTTTTTTTAGAACCGATAAGAACCAGTAACCACACTCTAAATCACAGATTAAGATACTTTAAACAACCTGATCGGTTCAAACCGAACCGATAAACCGTTTACAAGTTCCACACAGAATAGAATAATGTAAACCTATCTAGTACTCACAAATACCACAGATAGAGCTTGAACCAACCGGTTGCGGTTTAAATTCGGTCGAAAACAGAGAAAAAATACTTTAACCGACAAAATGAACCGAGCAGAAGGAGAAATCTCCGGAGTGACTGTTCAGTGAGGCGGAGTAAAGAATCTGATGGTTTGAGTTTGAAGAAGGACAGACAGAGTTTCAACCGAGCTCAAGCTCAGTGTTCCATGCCTGGCATGGAAAGTTAACTCTTTCACCTCCGGAGCAGTTCGAAGGTTGGGACTCACTGCATATGTCATAATATAGCAAGACTTCATGTTGTTTGAATGACGACACACATATGCAAATGAGATAGCGACAGGCTGTGCAGAGTTTCAAAGCAAGAGAATCACAGTCCTCCCAGGCACTCTCGTACTCAAACAGCCGCACAGAAATCATTAAAATGTGCATCAGTCACTAAGACACTAAAATTAGTTCCCTGTATTAAAAAAAGATTCGGAACGACATCTGTATGTAAGAGACTACTGTGCACAAATCTGAAAGTAAGAATAAAAATCATAGTAGATCATGTAAGTCGCGTTGTGTTTTCTGTTATATGAGGAGCAGGCTGTATAGTCCACGCTAACAACGAGCATGTCCATGTTACAGCATTATATCCCCTCTGAAGGTGGCATCTCATGGGAGTTTATGCATGGTTGGACTGCTATCGCCTCAGCCTCCGGCCTCGTGCCACAACGGTCCCAACCATGCATTAACTCCCCATTAAATGCCACCTTCATCGGTGATTAATGCTTACCTGTTTATCTGGGCCTTTGTTCTGTTTCTTCTAATTTCTTCGCTTCCATGCATTTCGCATGATTCTCCTGTCTATTCTACCCTTTCAGCCTACCTTCTAGTCCTTTAATCTCAGATCTTTTCTTATCTCTGTTCCTGTCTGGTCCTTTTTTTTTTTAACCCTTTCTAGCTTCCTTTTGTCTCCTACTAACCTACTCCTATTTAGTACAACCTCCATTTCATCTCCACACATTTTTTTTTTTTTTTTTTGCTACATATATATAGACTTTCATCTCTAGTCCCCATTTATCACTTTCTTATTTCACTTCCTGCTATTTTTTTTTTTTATAAATTGCTCCACGATAGATATAAATACTGCTTATGTTGCTCAGTTTTGCTATTCACCTGAAGAAGGGACTTGTGAGGCCCCGAAAGCTTGTGTATAATTCCATCTTTGTACGAGACACTTGTTGGTCCAATAAAAGGTATCAAACCTTCCATCATCCAACAATAAGTATTAAACTTTTAATGTAAAAAGATTTTTACCATCTTTTTTTTTTTTTTTTTATTAACTGGCAAGAGACTGCAACATGAACATGAAAATAAAGTTAGTGCTTAAGGAGAGTGTATGGTGCAGTACAAACCTATCCAGAAGAGATGGCCCAGACCCATCTAGGCGGGACAAGATCAACCAGGAAAAGGCAGTTGTGACACAGCTAGAAGTGCACAGCTCAGACCCAGCTAGGATACAGCAGCACAACATACTCCGCCAGGATGAGACAACTGAGCACACTCTGACTCCTTTCCAGCTTGCAGTCGTTGTCACTCTTGTCCTTGGAGAATTCTGTAGCTCCCATTGGCAATTTCCTTTGACCGCACCTAGTGGCCAAGCCTGTAACTTCACTGTCTATATACAGCAGTAGTTGCGCAAAACTTGACCATTTGCACAATATACTGCATGGTGCATTAGCACAGTATGCACGGTAGCGCAATACATGTTATTCAATAGCTACAGTGCTATTGAGCTAATGCGCCCATGCAGTTATATCGGCAAATGGCAACTTCTGCACAATTACCACAAGGCTTCATTTATTACTAGGTTTATTCACCACGAAAAGCTACCCGGTGATTTGGCGCGGGCGGGTGCCAATTTCAACTTCTAATGGACATCCACACTTCTGGTGTGTTCCTTTCCCTTAAATCCTGATGGAAATTCTTCAAGTTGGCTCTCCCCACCCATCCGGGTGGTAACTCACATAATCGCCCTGTGACATCAGATCTTGCCTGCTGGAAGCAAGACCGGTGTGCCACTTCCCTGGGGAGGTCAGGTGGGTTGTGTGGATGTACACCAACTACTGTTACAGATGAGTAACCTGTTTTTTTTCTAGGGACGTGGATATGGCGTACTATCCACACTTCTGGCAAACTCCTAGCAGTTCTCCGGAAGGAAGGGTCAAGGCGCAAACCCCCTATTTAGGGAACAGAGATTGGAAAACTGAGGCCCCAAAACCAGCATCCCAGCGCGACTCAAGGTCAATGTGGTAGTGGGAAATGAAGGTGTGTGCTGCCTTCCAGGTAGCAGCTCTGCAGATTTCCTGGATAGACACGTCTGGAAGCAGCCACCGGGGCAGCGGTATGGCGGATGGAATGAGCCCCAAGCCGTACGGGAGGCTCCCTACCCGCCAACCTATAGTAGAGGTCGATGCAGGACGACTATCCACCTGCCAGCCATCCAATTATCTGCCAGTCTGCCAGCTGCAGCTTCAGCGTTGGTGACAAATAGCTAGCAAACCTCTCCCCGAACTCCAGCCGTGCACTCCTTATGGTAGGCTAGCACTCGCCACAGGTCCAAAGTATAGAGCCCGTGCTCGATCTCCGAGGTGTGGCTGGCAAAGTACACCAGGAGATTAATCACCTGGTTAAGGTGAAAATCCAGCACAACCTTTAGGAGGAACATCGGGTTAGGGCAAAGGATGACCTTGTCCCTGTGGAAGAAGACCAAGTATGGCGACTCCACCAAGAGCACCTAGAGCTAACTGATCCTTCTGGCTGACGTGATAGCCACCGGGAAGGCGGTCTTCCACAGCCGGCGAGACATTTCACACCTGTGCACTGGTTCGAATGGCTTGCCCATGAGCTTCGCCAATACCAGCAACAAGTCCCAAGGTGGTGGTGGTTCACACACCAGAGGAGAAATGTGGTCAAGGCCTTTAAAAAAAAAAACAAAAAAAAAAAACACCAGACCACCTTATCCTGCACCATCGACTGGGCACCGGCCCGCACCCGGTAAGCAGAGATGGCCACCAGGTGCAACCTGACGGTCGACCGAAGGCCCGACAGAGAGGGACCACAGGTAGTCGAGAATGCTAGCCACTGGGCAAGATAAGGGGTCCAGCCCCTTGCACTGGCACCAAATGGAGAAGCTCTCCATTTGAAGGCATACCACTTTCAGGTCGACTCCTTCCAAGGTGCCTCTACCACAGCAAGGACATCGGAGAGACCCAAAGCCTG
This sequence comes from Neoceratodus forsteri, assembly GCA_016271365.2. NCBI lineage: Eukaryota > Metazoa > Chordata > Ceratodontiformes > Ceratodontidae > Neoceratodus > Neoceratodus forsteri. Next base: position 1,007,401,620 of record CM028129.1, on the reverse strand, counting down.
GAACTCTAGGCGCTCAAGAACCAGGCTATCAGGTGCAGGGATTTACAGTCCGGATGGTGTACCTTGCCCTAATCGTAAGAGAGCAGGACCAGGCAAAGAGGGAGACGCCTCGGGAGCCTGCTGCTGAGGCTAAGGAGATCAGGGTACCAGAACTGGCGGGACCAGCCCAGAGCCAACAGGATCATGCATGCCTTGTCCCTCTTGGCCTTGAGCAACACCTTGTGGATCAAGGGGAAAGGAGGGAAGGCATAAAGAAGGCCTGGGGTCCAGGGCCTGCAGAAGGCATCCACCCACAGCATTCCCTGCTGAGGGGGATGGGCACAGTATAGCCTCAGCTTTGCATTCTCCCTGGAGGCAAATCGGTCCACCAGAGGGGTGCCCCACTGGGAGAACAGGCTGTGTACTACCTGCCTCTGGATGGAGGGACCCCTCGTAAGACACCTCGCCCACCCAGCTGAGGGCATCAGCCAGCTGGTTGGAGACACCAGCCACATGGATGGCCAGATCATCAGTGTCCAGGCTGAGCACGAGGGTCCAGATGCAGAGAGCTTCTCTGAACAGCAGAAGGGAATGCGTCCTGCCCTGTTTGTTGATGTAGTACATGGTCGTGGTGTTGTCCATCAGGACCTGAACGACCTAACCCCGAACATGCGAAGCACAGGCTGTTAGTGCCAGCCAAACCGCCTGCAGTTCCAGCAGGTTGTTATGGCATAGGGGGTCCAGAGCCCATGGACTCTGTGGTCCCCTAGGTAGACACCCAAGCCAATCAGGGAGGCATCAATCATCAGGATGACATCAGCTCGGGGGGGCAAACGGGATCCCTTCCTGCAGATGTTCCGGGACTAACCACCACTGGAGGGCATCCCACATTAACTGGGTCACAGTGACCGGCTGGTCGAAGTGGCCCCTGCACTGAGACCACTGGTGGGCAAGCTCCCATTGCAGATAGCACATTCTCCATCAGGCCTAAATGACCACACTGATGCAGGCCACCATGCATCCCAGGAGGAACAGCGAGTCCCGAGCAGGGCGTAATTGCCCAACCCGAAATGAACAGGCAAAAGAGGAGGGAGCATCCGCCCTGTCCGCCAGAAGCTGAGCCCTGGCTCTGCAAGAGTCGAGCTCCGCCCCGATGAAATGAATCACATGTGAGGGCATGAGTTCCGACTTGACCTCGCTGACCAGGAGGCCAACAGACACAGGTCTGGAGGGCCAGGTCCCTGGACCGCTCCACCTTGGAGGGACCTCCGATTAGCCAGTCATCCAAGCAGGGGTATACCCAGACCCCTCAGCACCACAGGTAAGCTGCCACCAATGCTATGCAGTTGGTGAAGACCTGGGAGCAGAGGACAGGCCAAATGGCATGGCCTGGAACTCAGAGGATCCCCTCCGCACAGAACCGAAGGAACCAGTGGTGGGACGGACAGATTGGGACATGGAAGAACGCATCCTGACAACCCAGAGAGCAAAACCACATGTTCTGCTTGAGAGATGGTATGATCCGAGACAGAGTGACCATCCTGAAGGTGTGTGGCCAGAGAAACTTGTTCAAGTCATGCAGATCTATGATGGGGCACCAGCCGTTCGTTTTGGCACCAGGAAGTACCTGGCAACAAACTCTGTTCTGGAGGGTCCAAGACTGGAGCCACAACCTCCTTCAGGAGCAGCTGGGTAATGTCATCCCTAAGGGCCAACTGAACACCAACAGACACTATGTCCTCCTGTGGGGCATGGACTCAGCAGGGAGGGCAAGACTCAAATTCCAGAAGCACACCCTGACCGACCACTTCCAGAACCCACCTGTCCATGGTGACAGCGGACCAGGCGGAAAGGAGTGGGGGAGTCGGCCCCCATGGGAGGGCCCACGAGAGACAGGAAAAGCATGGGATAGGCACCCCCATCTTGTCACTGGGCAAATCTTAAGAGGTAAAGGAAGCACCGGCCAAGGGGCCACTGGGACCTCGATCTCCTGGCTTCCGAACAACCGAGGCAACTGACTTCGGCCGGGGACGGCAGGTCTGCTGAGCCTGCTGCCCAGTCTGGGCAGGTCTGGCTACAGGGGCAGAGAGGGTCCAAAAGACACAATTACTCATCATAGTAATTATGTTTCTTCCAGGGGATTACTCAGTATGCTTAACTAATGCAGTCAGCCTTCAGCATGGAACTGCCACAGACAGAACGGAACGTATGTAAATGACGGAACTCTCATTGGCTCGTGCCAATTTCAAACTGCTGCCCCTAGTAACTGCTGCACTCTGCAGTGCTCGTATTCATTACGAAGCCCAACAAAGTAAAGGCACCCTAACTAGCTAAACTACATAACCCTATTCCCCAATATGAGTCCCTTAAGGAATGGTCCCTGTAAGAAGGAACGATTAAACACAACAGGTTTAAAAAAACTTCCAAATATTAATCCTAATAAAACAATAGGACATATAGTGACCAGCAGGGATGTAAGATGAGGGATCCCTTTTTCCTGGTTCTGGTAGTGGAGGCAGGGTGGGAGCTTAACCATACTGAGTGATCCCCTGGAAGAAGCATAATTACTATGGTGAGTAATTTTTTTTCAAAGCCCAGGAATCCCTCAGTATGCTTAACTAATGCAGACTACCAAGCAGTACCTTTGGAGGTAGGGCAGAGAACCTATTTGGGAAAAATGCTCTGCAGAACTGCTGTTCCAAACCTGGCATCACTTCTGGACTGCATGTCAAGCAGTAGTGCTTGGTGAATGTGCTAACAGTTTTACACGTAGCTGCTTTGCACATTTCCAGTAGGGGAATGTCCCTTGTTACAGCTACTGATGCAGTTGTGCCCCTGGTAGAATGTGCCCAGAGGCCCCGGAGGCAGCTGCTTACCCACTTTGCTGTAACAAAACTGAATGCAGGCCACTATCCAGCATGCAATGATTCTTCTAGATGCTGGTACCTTTACCCACTTCCCCATAGGTGAGAAACAACTAGGAAATCTCTGGCCTGTATGACTTGGTCCTGTCAAGATAGTGACTAAGTGCGCTCTTGACCCCCAGGCTATGCAATCTCCACTCTCCTAAGCTGGAGTTAGCAGTGAAAAAGACTGGCCATGTAATGGACTGGTTCAGGTGGAAATCAGAGATGACTTTTGGTAGGAATTTCCTATTAGTCTTGAGTACCACCTTATCCCTGTGGAAGGAAATACAGTTCAGCTCTGTGCACAGGGCCTGTAGCTCATTTGCTCGCCTGGCTGAAGTAACTGCTACTACAAAAACAGCTTTTCAGGTAACACTTTAAATCTGCAGTTGCCATTGGCTCAAAGGGGAGTTCCATTAGCCTGGCAATGCAAATGTCCAGATCCCAGGCCAGCACCAGCTCCCTCAAGGGAGGGTGAAGGTGAAGGAGACCCTTAAAAAACTTTCTAAAGACAGGGTGAGATGCCAGGGACCTGTCATTACTGGCTGAAATTAAGCAGAGACTGCAGCCATGTGTACCTTTAAGGCAGAGGTCTCAAAGCCTAGTGAATTCAAGTGGGTCAGATAGTCCAAAAGGACAGACAACCCAGCAGCAGCACGGTGGACTCTTGTGTGGCCACACCATATAGAAAACCTCTTCCACTTGAAAAAATAAGTTTTCCTGGTTGAGGGTTTGCAAGAACCCTTAAGGATATTCAGGACCTGTTCAGAAAGGTGCAGACTGGCAAACTTTCAGTCTTCGAGAACCAAGCCCTGAGATGAGGGGACTTGAGGCTGGGGTACAGTATCCCGTCCTGTGTGGATGTCAGCAGACTGTGCCTCTGAGGGAGGTGAACTGGCTGTGCCACTGACAGGGCCAACAGGAGCGAGTACCAAGGATGTCTCACCCAATTTGGTGCTACCAGGACTTTTGCTGCTGGCTGTGACCAGAGTTTTACTGGAACCCAGAGCAACAGAAGAAAGGGAGGAAAGGCGTAAAAAAGTCTGCCTGACCAATCCATTGCTAGAGCATCCACTGGCACAGCCCACTTGGCTGGACGCCTGCAGCAGAACTGTGGCCACTGGTGGTTGTCTGGTGAGCAAAGAGATGGATCTTCTCCCTCTGGTGTGCCCCACCTTCTGAACACTAATTTTAGCACCTGTGTGGACCATTCGTGATGGTTCTGGCTGATAATCCAGAAGGAATCTGCCAGAATGTTGTCCTTGCCTGGTAGATGGATGGCGGACAGGGGCACTTGCAGGGAGTAGACCAGGTTCCAGACCTTCGTGGCCTCTGTGCACAGCAAGGTTGACCTGGTGCCTCCCTGCTTGTTGATGTAATACATGGTGGTTGTGTTGTCTGTTCTGACCTGCACCACCTTGCCCTCTGGCTGGGGTGCAAATGACTGAAGAGCCAGGTACACTGCTCTGAGCTCTAACAGACTGATGTGCAGAAATAGTAGTAGTAATGGATAAATATTTATACAGGGATACCACCATTAGGGCTATATATGCCCTTTTCTCAAGGTGCACCAGTTTAAAGTGACAAGTTACAGTAACAAAATACATATACATAAGTTCAAAGGCAATACATATCTCAAACAGATAACATTCAAGGAAAAATATAATCAAATACAGGGGGAAATACACATACATTGCATTGCTATATGTTCCATCCAGCAAAGACACCACCTGTCAATTCTCATGTATATTCTTTCTATCCAATTTAAACTATCCATTACATATACAGCAACATTCAAATTCCCTAAAAACAGCAGTCAAAAACATCAGATTTCATAAGTAAATCTTTAAGGTACAAGGGAAGTTGGTTCCAACAAATGGCTGCCTTATACTAAAAGGTTATAAATGTGAATTTATTTTTGTATTTAGGAACTACCAACTCTCTAGCCGTTTTTTTTTTCCCCTCAGGTTACAGCCATATTTTGGTTTTCCTAACTTTTCTACTAATTCACATACCCATTTGTTTATTTAAATTCCATGAACTTGTATAGCCCATGCCCGTTTTCTTCTGGTCTCTAGTGGGCTCCAGCCAAGGAAGCAAAACATAACACAATGATGGGTGTTAAAAATCACACTTCAGTACAAATCTGGCAAGCCTATTTAGGACCAAATCTAATTTTACCATTTGCTGTTTATTTGCATGACAGTACATATGACTTCCATAGTCCATGATGGATAATATTAATTGATTTACCATAGTTTGGCGTACTTTCATGGTTGTACAATGCGATAGCCATTTTGCTGCTGCCCCAATCTCAACTTTTTTCCCCCAATTCGTTTATATGGTATTCAAATTTTAAATGCTGGTCTATGAAAACTCTTAAGTATTTATATACCTCAGTTTGTCCTAAGATGTTTCCTATCCTAGTTCTGAAAGTTATCTTGGGGTTCACATTTTCTTTGTCTTGTTTAGGAGAAAACAGCATTGTTTGAGGTTTTTTTTTACTGTTTATTATTAACAATAAATCAGAAAAAAAAATTCTGCATAGCCAAAAAAAAAACCATCTTGTAGTTTTCCCTCCACTTCCTTGTGATGATTCCCATCTGCAATTAATATAGTGTCGTCTGCGTATAAGCGGACAGAGGTGTTTTAATTTTTAAACAGTCAGGTAAATTGTTAATGTATAAAATAAATAAAAGGGGTCCTAATATTGAACCTTGTGGTACCCCGAGTAACATGTAATGGTTTAGAACTAATTCCATTTATACTAACAACCCGAGATCTATTTTCCAAATAAGAATGGAACCACTGACATGGCTCCTTTGCCACCCCCAATTTTTCCAACAGGTTCAACAAAATATTATGATCAACAAGATCGAAGGCCTTCGACAGGTCCATGTACACCGTACTCACGGACCTTGCTTCTCCCAAAAGGGTAGCAATCAGATCTAACAGGTCCGTGAGTGCGGTGGCCGTGGACCTGCCCCTTCTAAAACCAGACTGAAACGGGGACAGCTTCCTATATTTTTCTACATAATCCATTAGTTGACTATGGACTATTCTAATATTTTGGAGACAGGGCGATGGAGCGGTAATTTGAGGGGTCGGTGGAGTCACCTCCTTTAGCAAAAGGGAGGATTTTTGCTAATTTCCAATTTGTGTGAAAAATCCCCTCACTCAAACTCCAACTGAACAAACCGATCAGTACAGGTGCTATTTCAGACACTGATTCTTTTAATACATGATTTTCTATTCCATCAATACCACTAGCTTTTTGTGTTTGCAATTTATCCATCATAATTGTAACCTCTTTAACAATGGTTCTACGAAATCTAAATTCAGGACCACTCGTACCACTATCTTCCTCTGAAAATAATTTTTGTTCATTATTTGTGCCTACCATTTCAACATCGAGAAGATCTATAAAATAGTGGTTTAACAAATCCGCAGTAGAGTCCATATGCTGCATGACTCCATTTTTCTTTAATTGCACCACCGAGTTGTTTCTAACTGGTGTTCTTAACCTATTTATCATCGACCAGTGGTCCCTAGGATTGTGTGTGTTCTGTATTTTTTGTTTGTAATGAAAAGCCTTGGCATTTCTGATAACAGTGGTAACTGTTCCTTATAGTTTTACATTTAGCCCAGGTATCTGGACATAAGAGATTTTTGCTTTCTTCCATAATTGCTTTTTTAAATCTAATCAATTTACCTATTTTGGGTCCCTACCATGGAGGTCGAAAAGATTTATTTTTAACAACTTCTTTTGGTGCGAATCTGTCACGTGCCTCCAAAAACATCTCAGTGAATTTGCTCGCTGCCATGATTAAATCAGGCATGAGAAAGATTCGATACCAGGGCATTTTTGACAAATACCCGCAGAACAGCAACTTGTTAAATCTCCTATAACATTTCCTAAAAATAGGATACTTATATTTGGGCTCAATTAATGTTTCACTAGTTCTTATAGTGCACTGAATCACACTATACTTTCCTAAACTGGGGGCCTCCACGCTAAAGCTCTCTACCTTCAGTTCAGGAGGAACAAAAATTAAGTCCAAAATATTTCCTCGACTTGTTAATTTACCCTTTCCTATAGGGGAATTTATTATTTGAACAAGATGCAAGGATTGCATTGCATTCTCCAACTTCTGGCCTCGTGGGCACCCTCAGGTAGCATTAAAGTCACCGGGGAGAATGATTCCTGGGGGAAGGGGGACCACATACTGCTGGCTGTGAAGTCAAGAATGCGTGCCCCCCCAACCCAGAGGGCGGAGTCTGCAGTTAGCACTAATGAGGGGTTCTCCTTTTGGAAAGGAGTTCCCTCTCTGAGATTCCCCGTCCATCCATCCACCATTGCAGGGCCTGTACAAGAGTTTTTGAAACATGTACCAGCTTGGCCAAAGGATCCCTCCTCTGAGACCAGTGAGCTCTTAGGTGGAACTGAATGTCCCTCATCTGGAATCCTGAGCATGGTACTATGGCCATGGCTGCTGCCATGTGGCCTTAGCAGTTGCAGGAAGTGTCTTGCAGGCCTGGGTCTGTTCAGTTTGAAAGACCCTGCCAGCTCCAAGATATACCATTTACCCTGTACTGGGGAAGGAATGCCCTTCCTTGCACAGTGTCTAACTGCCCCTATGAAGTTCACTACCTGAACAGGTACCACTTGGGACTTCTGGGCATTTACCAAGAATCCCAGAGATTCCAGAGTGCTCTGAACTACAGCAAGGGAGTCACTGGTGTGCTGGAGAGACTGTCCTACAGCTAGCCAGTCCTCTGGGTAGGGAACTACTGTGACCCCTTGCCTTCTCAAGTGAGCCACCACTACGGCTAGGCATTTTGTGGATGCCCTTGGGGCTGATATTAGGCCAAAGGGCATGGCCGCAAAACTGATAGTGACCAGAGGGCAGTCTGAATCTCAGGTATTTTCTGTGGCTGGGTCGAACTGGGATGTGGAAATAGGTGTCCTTGAGGTCCAAGGATGCCAGCCAGTCCCCCTGCTGGAGCGTGGGGATTACCATAGCCAGGGTGACCATTCTGAACTTTGGTTTTGTCACTTGTTTGTTCAGGATTCTACGATACAGTATGGGCCGCCAGTCCCCATTCTTCTTTTGTGTTAGGAAATACCTGGAGTAGAATCCCTTGCCCCTCTGAGATAGAGGGACAGGTTCCACAGCTCTGATGAGCAAAAGGTTGGCAACTTCTGTTTCCAGAAGCACCTTTTCTGATGGGGTGACTGGAAAAAAATTTCTGTTTCTTAGCATGGGGAGTGTGTTTTGAAGCTTAGGGACAGACCCTGGCTCACTACCTCCAAGACCCACTTGTCTGTGGTGATGGGACTGCCAAACTTAAAGGAAGTGATCCAGCCTGCCACCTACTGGTAGGGGGAAGCGACCTGTACAAACACTTCAGGGGTTCTGTTTTGGTGGAGCCTTGGCATGGAAGGCTGGCTCTGCACATCTCACAGCCCCTCTGCCCCTACCTCTGAAGTATCCTCTGGGCTGCTGGTAGTCTGGCAGGTCTTAGGCCAGGAGTAGGAACTCCTACACCTATCCCTGCCTCCCCTAGTCTGAGACCTATAGGAAGTAGAGGACCTGTCTTTGGCTGAATTACTCCTGTAGCTGGCCTTGTACTCCTCCACCTTTTTCATGTAGGCCTCCGTTTCATCCCTAAAAACAGAATTATTCTCACAGGGGAAATCTGTTGCTTTAGCTTTGGTATCCTGAGAGAGGTTTGTGGCTCTAAGCCAGGCAAACCTCCTCACAGAGACCATGAGGGCCACGAGTCTGGCAGCAGTGTCACTGGCATCTGATATTTTGTGGCATCTAAATCTGTCCCGGCGGTCTCAGCCAGGTCCACTGCCATTTCCCCATGCATTTTGTCCAACAGCCACCAGCACAGTTGTCCAAAGGGCTTTTTGGCACAGAGTTGCATAAGCCATATAACTGGCCTGCCTGACAAGGAGTGAAGCTGCCATATATCCTTTCTTACCCATGGCATCTATTTTTCCTAGAATCCTTGTCAGGGGTGGGATACCAGTGGCACCCTGGCCCTATACAGCCCCCCTGTATCTGCCTGGATTGGTGGTACTTCAGGTGAATGTTAAAGATCCCATGGCACTCATCGAAAAGAGTAGGGGAATTTCCCCGGTGTCCTGGCCAAATTTCCCTCATTCACTAAAAATAATACCAACAGCTTAATCTGGTTCAAGGTCAGTTGGCATTCATCTGTATCCCCCTCCTAATATGCCTGAAAACAGGCAGGATTTGTCTAGTGCACTTACCGGGTCAACAAAAACTAAATAAATATCACACATGGCAGCCTGTACAACTCCCTCATGGTCAGGTTGAGTAAATAAAGTCAGCATTAGATCTGTCCAGCTGGTACTTTTTAATCAACCTTTCTATCCGCCCCTGGTACTGAAGAGGGAGTCTGTAGAATTTTCAATACTGCCTTTTTAAGGGATTCATGGATGGGCAGTAGCAGCCTTTTTGTGGGTGTAAGACCCATCATGTTCAAGAAATCGGCTTCTTCATCCTCAACCGACTCCTGGATAGAGAGGTTGAGGGTATCTACCATTCGCCTCACAAAAGAATTGACACCAATAGTCCTCTGGACCCCATGGGTGGGGTGGGGGACTTAAGTCTCGCTCTGGGGAGACTTCGGGCTCAATGGGTTCCACCCTCCTCTTCTTCCTCCAAATATACTGGTTCCTGTGAAGGGGGAACAGAAGAAAAAATTACTCACCTTAGTAATGTTGTTTCTTCTAATGGAGTCTTGCTATATTATGACATATGCAGTGAGTCCCAACCTTCGAACTGCTCCGGAGGTGAAAGAGTTAACTTTCCATGCCAGGCATGGAACTTTGAGCGCGAGCTCGGTTGAAAACTCTGTCTGTTCTTCAAACTCAAACTGTCAGATCTTTACGAGCAAAACTCACTAAGGTTCTGTGTGGAAGCCGTAAACCTACACTAGCCAACTGGCAACTAAATATAAGAACACATTTTTCTTGGTCCCAACACAAAGACTCAAGTCAAGGGATCCAAAAAATTAAAAACATAACACCCAAACACCCCAAAAAGGAGGGGTGAAAAATAAGGTGGGCATCTACTAAGTGCCAACACTGCACTGATCACCCACATCCCAAAAGTAGAGGTTCTGAGAGGGGCAGGCAGGGGGGGAGGTCATAATATAGCAAGACTCCATTAGAAAAAACAGCGTTACTAAGGTGAGTAATTTTTTCTTCAAACAACATGAAGTCTTGCTATATTATGACATATGCAGACTACACAGCAGTACCTCCATGGAGGAGGGACAGAACCTACTTGAAATAGGCTCTGAAGCACAGTTGTGCCAAACCAAGCATCACTCCTAGCCTGGATGTCCAGGGAGTAATGCTTGGTAAAAAGTGTGAACTGTTTTCCAGGTAGCTGCTTGACATATCTCTAGGATAGGGATGTCCCTGCAGCAGCCAGAGACGAGCTGTACCTTGGAGAGTGAGCCCTCAGGCCTGAGGGAGGAACCTTACCCAGTTTTTCACAGCAAAATTGGATACTGAGAGACAATCCACCTGGCAATGGATCTTTTAGTGGCAGGTTTCCTTTTACCAACCTCACCATATGTGAGGAACAGTTGGAGGGAGTCAAACCTGTGACCCTTGAGTGCGTTCGATGTAGTAACTAAGGGCTCTTTTGACATCTAAACTGTGCAGTCTCCTCTCGCCAGAGGAGGAATGGTCAGTGAAGTACACAGGAGAGACATAGATTGATTAGGTGAAGTCTGAAACCACCTTAGCAAGAACTTTCTGTTAGTCCTGAGGACCACCTTATCTCTATGAAGAGAGATAAAAATCAGGTTCCACTGACAATGCTTGTAATTCACTTATGCGCCTGGCAGAAGTGATGGCTACCAAAAACACAGTTTTCCAAGTCAAGTACTTAAGCTCTGCTGAAGACAAGGGCTCAAAAGGGGGTTGCATAAGCTGAGCAATGCAAATAGTAAGATCCCAGGAAGGGGCAGGGTCCCTGAATGGAGGATTGGTGTGAAGCAACCCCTTGAAAAACTTTGAAAATACAGGATGAGCTGAAAGAGAAGAGGGTTTACCTGCTGATAAGAAAGCAGACATGGCTACCAGGTGCACTTTTAGGGTAGCTTGGTCTCAGCCCCAAAGTATTCAAATGCACCATATAATCCAGGACAATGGGTAAGTCAGCAGATTCTGAGGAAATATGCTTGCCAGAGCACCATATGGAAAATCTCTTCCATTTGGAATTATAAGTAGCCCTGGTGGATGGCTTCCTAGAAGCCTTCAATATATCCAATACACCTTGGGAGAGGTGTAGGTCAGCAAACTCTAACTCTTCAAGAGCCAGGCCTTGAGATTGAGAGATTTGAGATTCGGGTACCAAACCCTCCCCTGAGCACAGGTTAACAGGTTGCGATTCCTGGGAAGACATAGGGGAAGGTGGACTGCTAAGGACATAAGGAGTGGGTACCAGGGCTGCCTGGCCCAATCTGGAGCAATCAGGATCATCTTGCAGGGTTGAGATCTGATTTTGACTAGCACCTTGAACAGAAGAGGGAAGGGGGGCAAAGCATAGAGAAACTTTCCTTCCCAACTGAGAAGGAAGGCATCCAGAGGGACTGAGCCCAACACTGGGGCCTGCAGCAAAAAGGGTAGTTGGTGATTGTCTGGGGCTGCAAAAAGATCCATCTGCGGGGTGCCCCATCTGGCAAATACTACCTCCAATACTAGGGGATCCAGTGACCATTCATGATGGCCTTGGGAAATCCTGCTGAGAGCATCTGCCAGGACATTGTCCTTGCCTGGGAGGTGAACTGCCGTAAGGGAGGTTTTCAGGGAATACACCAGAGACCACAACTTCATTGCTTCGGTGCACAAGGCCGTAGACCAAGTGCCTCCTTGCTTGTTGATGTACCACATTGTAGTGGTGTTGTCTGTTCTGATCTGTACAACTTTGTTCTGAACAGAGGTGGAAAAAACTTGAAGTGCTAGAAAAACTGCTCTGAGTTCCAACAGATTGATGTGGGAGCAGAGATTCCTGAGGGGACCACAATCCCTGGGTAGTGAGATCGCCATGTGAGCTCCCACCCCAAGAGGATGCATCTGTAGTAAGGATTAAGGAGTGAGACTGAGGGGTGAGGGGACCCCTGTCTCAGATTGCTCTGGTCCTGCCACCACTGAAGGGCTTGGATCGGTTGAGTCACTGGGATCAATTTGGTCAGAGGGTCTCCTTTGAGACCAAAAGGCTCTCAAATGGAACTGGATGTCCCTCATCTGAAATCTTGCTCCCTGCACAACTGCTGTAGAAGCAGCCATGTGCCCCAGGAGCTGCAGAAAATGCCTTGCTGGTCGAGAGACCTGCAAAGTGAAAGAGGAGGCCACAGAGACCAAGGTCCTTGCTCTTTCCAGAGGAAGGAAGGCTCTGGCCTCTTTTGTGTTCAGTTCTGCACCTATGAAGGTGAGAAGCTGGACAGGCTCTAGAACTGACTTTGGAAGATTGAGAAGGAAACCTAGAGATGTGAGCAGTTGCTGAGTTACCTGAAGGTGTAGTTTGACTTGTTCTGGAGACTGGCCTACTATGAGCCAGTCGTCCAGGTAAGGAAAAATGGCAATCTTTTGCCTTCTTAAGTGGGCAACTGCTACTGCCAGGCATTTTGTGAATACCTCGGGCAGAGGTGAGGCCAAGGGCATTGCTCTGAACTGGTAATGGCCTGAGGGCAGTTCGAATCTGAGGTACTTTGATGGGAGCTTGATAAGAACATGGAAGTAAGGCATCCTTGAGGTCCAGGGATGCTAGCCAGTCCCCTGGCCTTAGAGAGGGTAAAATAATTCCCCGAGTCACCATTTTGAATTTTGGTTTTAAAAGGTGCTTGTTTAGGTATCTAAGATCCAGGATGGGCCGCCATCTCCTGTCTTTTTTGGCGTAAGGAAGTACCTGGAGTACAACCCTTTGCCCTGGTGTAGGGGTGGAACCCTTTCCACAGCTCTGAGAGCCAGGAGGGTAGAAACTTCTGTTTCTACGGCAAGTGCCTCTGATGGATTTGCAGGTGGAAAGGACCTGGCTCTCATCTTTGGAAATGTTTTGAAGCTGAGAACCAGTCCCTGGCTTACTACTTCCAGGACCCACTTGTCTGATGTCAGAGACTGCCAGTCCTGGACAAAGTAAGCCAGCCTGCCCCCTACAGGTAGAGGAGAATCGGCCCTGGCTACCCCATCAGGGTGCCTGCTTGGCAGGGGCTTTGGGCTGAGGGGTGGAAGCAGGCTTGCTTGCATCCCGTCTGCCCCTCCCTCTAAAGAACCCCCTCTGGGCATAAGCAGAAGAGGAGGCCTGGACTTGGTAAAAAGGCCTATGAAAAGGCCTGCCCCTGCCCCTGGGATGCTGCCTTTGAGGAGTGGCCTGCCTTTCCTTGGCCTGTGCACTCCTATAGGTGGTCCTACATTCATCCATTTTCTTCATGTAATTCTCTGTCTGCTCCCCAAACAGAGAATTGCCCACAACAGGAAAATCCATGGCCTTAGACTGGGTATCCTGTGACAGGGCAGTACATCTGAGCCAAGCCATTCTGAGAAGTGCCACAGATGTAGCCATGACCCTTGATGACACATCATTAGAGTCTACTGCAGCATGAAATTGCACCTTGGATGCCTCAATACCATCCACAGCCACCTGTTCCAGCTCCCTGGCAAGCTGGTCAGGGACCTGTTTTGCTAGAGCCAGCACAGTATCCCATCTGGATTTCTGGTACTTAGCAGCATAAGCCATATAATTTGCCTGTCTGAGTCCCAAAGATGCTGCCATGTACTGTTTCTTTGCCATGGCATCAATCCTCCTGGAGTCCTTTTCAGGGGGGTGCGAAGCCAGAGGAATATTGCCTTGTCACAGGCTGCAGCCTGCACTACCCCCACATGGCTGCACTGCTGTGTGAGGAACTCCGTATCAGAGCCTGATAATGTATACCTCTTGTCCATCCTTTTATCAACAGGAGGTAAAGTGTGAGGAATTTTTAGAATTTTTACTGTCTGTTTCCGAAAAGATTTATGCAAAGGAATAGACAGTCTCCTAGACTCTGGAATATCCATCATTTCTACAAAATCAGGATCCTCTTGGTCAACAGCTTCCTCAACAGGGAGCTAGAGAGTTTCAGCAACTTTTTTATAGAACATAAAATGAGAAGGGGACTCAGAGAGCCTGGGAGGAGAAACCCCTGACGGTCTGTCTGGAGAGATGTCCTGTTCAACGGGCACATCCAGACTTTCAAAACCACATTCACTCTCCTCATACTCCTCTTCCCCTTCCTCCAGTTCATAAAAATCCTCAAAATCATAATCTTGAACTGGTGGAACCGGCCGAACCGAGCGCTTCCCTGATGGTGTCGGTTCGGTCGGAACCGGGGAAAGTGACTGGACAATTTGAATTGCTTTAGCCATTTCCTCAGTGGTTGGAGAGAGAACTTTTGGCTCCACACCAGCTGACTTTCTAGTCCTTTTAGTTGGAACCGGCTCCTCAGAGCTGGCTCTTTGTTTGGCCGAGGAAGTATCGCCCTGGTCAGAGGGCACTCCCTCCGGTTCGGTTGGAACCGAACCGGGCTATCATCCGGTCAGCGGACTTTTGGCCTCCCTTTCCCTGAGCCTACCAACTCCTTTTTCTATGGTGGCAGCAGGAAAATTCTTACAAATCTGGCAGTCTGCACTGAGGTGGTCAAACCCCAGACAATATACACAGGTGTGTGTGGGTCAGCCTTAGCAAAGGCTTCCCCACAAACACTACAGTGCTGAAACCCAGTGGGCCCGGTTTTTCTTTTGGGTTTCTCAGACATAGTGCCAGCCTAACCAAACTTGCCCGTTTATGGCAATCCGCCAAGCAAGACTCTCTTATCGGTTCCCAACCGTGTCATGGGTCATGGAAAAAACCGTAATGAATACCGTCTTTTTTAGAACCGGGAACCGCACTCTAAATAACGACTAGTACATTTTGAAAATAACCTGATTGGTTCAAACCGAACCGAAAAGCATTTACAAGTTCCACACAGAATAAATATAAATGTAAGCCTATCTATTACTTACAATACCACAGACAGAGCTTGAACCGACCAGCTGCGGTTTTATTTCGGTCAAAAAACTGATAAAATAATACTTTAACCGACAAAACGAACCGAGCAGAAGGAGAAATCTCCGGAGCGACTGTTCAGTGAGACGGAGTTAAAAATCTGACAGTCTGAGTTTGAAGAACAACAGACAGAGTTTTCAACCAAGCTCGCGCTCAAAGTTCCATGCCTGGCATGGAAAGTTAACTTGTTCACCTCCGGAGCAGTTCGAAGGTTGGGACTCACTGCATGTGTCATAATATAGCAAGACTTCATGTTGTTTGAAGTGGGAACTGGGGCAACCGAAGGAGGAGCCAAGGGACAGACCACCGGGAGAGCCTGCAATACCTGCAGGCCCTGGCAGTTTCCTCCGCAGAGGGCATTGTCAGTCTACCAGCTGAGAACTCCTTTGCTTTTTCAGTAGGATGTGCAGCAGTATGTTTGCCTATCCACTCTGGCTACTATTTGCTCACAACTAATGCATATTTTTTTTTCCCATACATATTTTATGCCCCATATTATTTCCCCGGTTTTTGCCTGTCCTAGATCTCGGCCACGCATGCACACGACGAGGCATGCGCACACCATGGCTCTAGGCACCCTCCCATGACTTGCTCCTTCCCACCTGGACCTCCACCCAGTGGCAGCGGAACCACAGGGGAGCGACGGCCACCAAGAGAGAGGAGCGCAACCCCACAGCTGCACAATCCTGCTCTTACCCTTCCCCCACACCATGCCGGCTCCCAGACGACTTTAGTCCATATCCAAACCCAGGTCACCAGCGTGATGAGAGGTAAGGCGTCCAGCGTCTCAGCCCTCTGTGCCACCGGGCCGGCTTTGCAGTTTTAAAACCAGTAGGTCCTTTCTGTTTCTTTCTTCTAGGCATCTCTGACATTAGTGTCAGAAACAACAGATACCCAGTGAAAAAAAAAAAAAAAACAGTCGTTTCCCAATAGTAATAACAGTGGAACTGACCAACGCGCTTGGTTCCTGACAGGAAAAGGAACCGAGCAAAAACTTAAAAGCTAAAACAAAATAGTGCTACAGTCACAAAAAGGAATGGAGTGCTAAATAGTAAAAACAAAAATAGTGGAAAAATAGCACAGGAACTGCGGTTCTACGGAACAGAGAAGTACCACTAAAAAAAACTAACAAAATCCACTAAAACTTACTAAATATACCTGAATAGGGCAGCAACTGTAAATTAATAAAAAAACAAACTAGTTTGAAAAGTACTAGTTTTTTCAAAGAAGCTGAGGCGTGCACTCCAAGGCATCCGAACTGGCAGGCAGAGAAATGATTCTGAGCTCTTCAAAGTGCAGCAGTTACTAGGGGCAGCAGTTTGAAATTGGCATGAACCAATGAGAGTTCCATCATTTACATACATTCCATTCTCTCCCTGGCAGTTCAACACTGAAGGCCAACTGCATTAGCTAAGCACACCAAATGATTCATGGGTTTGAAGGGCTTCTACTTCTGAGATTTGGAGCCCTTGAGATCCCTCTGTGCGGAGGTCACAGAGTCCAAGGTGGTGTTGGACTTCTCAATATGAGTGAGGTGCCCTTCACCACCAGGCCCAAACAAGTCAGTGCCCAAGAAGGGTACATCCACTAGTTTGTGCTGGGTATCCGCCGTAAAGGTCAAGATCCTCAGCCAAGCCCTGCAGCGCATGGCAACTGTGGCCATCACGGACCACGCATAAGAGTCTCCAATATTGATGGCAGTCTGGAGTTGTTGCTTAGCCCGGACCCACTTGTCCATAGTCTGCAAGCTGGTCGGGAGATGAGGAAGCATCTCATCAAGTGTGCCATCAAAAGAGCCGAATTCGCCTGCTGAAGGCAGAGAAAGAGTAAACAGCATGAACCTTTTTGGCCATGTGGTCCAATTTCTTGGACTCTTTGTCGGAAGACTTGTCCACGTCCCAGACACTGCCAGTGCGCCAGAATACAGAGTCAGCCCCTAGACCCTCAGCCGGAGGGTGCTCAGTAAAACCCAACAGGGAACCGGTAGGGACTGCATACTTGAGGCCATCTGGGCAGACAGCACAGGACAAGAAGCCGGATGCTGCTAAAGCTCCACAGCAGGGCCAAGAATGGCCTCTACAACCAGAAAGGCTTCCCCAAGGGAGTCACCCCAGCCCAGAATCTCATTAAGGGGGTAACTAGCACATTTTTGGACAGG
This sequence comes from Neoceratodus forsteri, assembly GCA_016271365.2. Classification (NCBI taxonomy): domain Eukaryota; kingdom Metazoa; phylum Chordata; order Ceratodontiformes; family Ceratodontidae; genus Neoceratodus; species Neoceratodus forsteri. Next base: position 1,007,384,446 of record CM028129.1, on the reverse strand, counting down.
TCCATCGGTAGACCCATGGTTTCAGAAATCAGACAGAACAGCCCCATGAAGGAGGTGGGACCCCGCTTCATCGACAAATCCTCTGCAGACTCATCTACTGGGCGGGAATACAAGGAGGAGCCCCTCAGACTCCAAGGATTCATTTAACAAAGGATGACCGCAAGAGTCCCCGCTGACCCTGTGAAGTTGGTCAGGAGTAACGGTGACACACAGCCAATGCAGAAGCCCAGATGTCTAGCAGACATCCTTAAGAGGGCCAAACATCAGCTGTTCAGCGGCGTTTCCACCAAGATAGGTACAGAAGCCGGGGGAGGTCAAACCAGTTACTGCCGAGCCAGCGACTGCAGAGTCTGAGAAGGCTGAGGCCTTTGCGGCGAGAGCTATGTGATGGCTGAGGTAGAGGTCAGGGATCAGCTTCACCCCAGTAAAACATGAGCTGGTGCAATATAAGCTTTTCGTAGCACTGACGCACCTTGCGGCAGAGCCTCTCCTTGTCCAAGGAGAAAGAGGAAGAATACCAGTGGTGCCACTTGCCAGAGTGTCGAGGGCGAGAGAGGTGTCTATGCGGGCTGCTCAACCCAGGACTGCGGGATCAGGACCACGACCTCAACCGTCGGGGCTATCAACAGCAAGTTTCAGAGGGGGCCAGTGAAAGCAGAGGATCCTCCAGTTCCACTGGATGCTGTGGAAGAGGTGGCAGATCAAAGGACTGGTCCATCCCTCCTTGAGAAGTCACAGGCAGGACCGGAGTCCTAGAGAGGGAGGTATAGGCCTCACCTGGCGACAACAGGTCGACCGGTTCGTGAAAAATCTCAGCAGGAAGGTCGACCTGCATCTCGACCAACTGGTCTGACGGGGAGACCCTGGAGCCAAAGGATCGACTGTAGTCGAAACCTCCATGATGCATGGGAATCAGAGGCCCGAGAGCACTCTCGATCCCATGATTGATGGCAAGACTTTTTTTTTTTTTTAAAGATTTAGTGCCCCTGCCCAAGAGTTGAAAGGGCCTGGCAAAGATCTCTGAATGCCCCTGAAAAGGAGGCACCCAAAGGGAGTAGCAAAAGGGGCAAAGCCGAGGAAGTTTGAGCCATGGCCTGAGCTGCAGCTTCTTTGAATGCTGTTCAGCAGACCTGGCAGCCGCAGAAACCGCCCAATGGGCATCCCTTAGATTTTACAGAAAGATCCTGTTCATCCAGGTGCCCCACAAAAGGTCGTGCATGCTAATCATCCAAGGTAGAAGAATACAAGGTGCGACAGGCTGCATGCCTGGGAATCGGGCTCATGGCCCAGACAGTAAACGCACATTGTGTGCAGGTCTGTATGAGACATCTTCTGCCCACAGGCACATTGTTTAAAACCCGGCGCCGACTTCGTATCATCCATCATGGATGAGGTGAAGGAGTAGCTTGAAGACAGAGTGTCAGAATTCAAAGTTTTATTATAAAGCAAATGGCCTACTCAGTGCAAGAGCAATGAGGAGGGAACCTTCTTCCAGCAGAAAGGAAGATCTGACATTTATTTATTTTATTTATTTAGTTTTTGTTAACCGGGTAAGTGCGCTAGTCAGCAAGTGACTGTTTTCAGGCACGACCCGGGAGGTACAATTACAACACACAAAGAGTACAGCCAGATTATTAAGACAACGAGTACAAAAAATGCAGAGAGAAATACATATGGCAATGTAACATACATTAGTAAACAAAAATATACTTTAGCACTTGATCATGGAACATACTCAAAAATGTAATCACGGGGTGGTGCTAGGGGAGTTATCACGCGGGTGGGTGGGAGAAGCCAGCTTGAAGACATTCCGGGCAGTGGAAAGGAACACTGCCAGAAGTGTGGATAGTACGCCACATCCACGTCCCAAGATATTATATTACCAAAGTTCCTGAAGATTGAAAACAGCCTGCTAAAACTATGAGCTTGGGTCAGAGAGGGCATAAATGCAATATTAAAAGTGGGAGAGTGAGAGAGAAAATGTGGAGGGTGGAGGGGTCGAAGATATATGGTCATTTACTTTCTGGAACTCAAACTGATGCCCAGCTTTACATGGAGGGAGTCAAGAGTCTTGGTACACATGCTGGCTTAAGTCTGTCAAAGTGTCAAAAAGCATGAAAAATGGAAGTTACGTACCTACCATAATTTTTGATCTTCATGGACAAAGTCTCCACCACTCATTCACACAAAATCTTCAGGACAGCCGTTGCCAGGATAGGACCGCACATGCGTGGCACCGCAAAACTAGCTCACGCCATACAGGCTATCTCGGCATACTCTCTCTCCAACTGCCTCAGTACCTTTTCGACCGAGGAGGTGCAGCATAAACTAACTAAAGAAAACCTAATCCTAACTTCCAGGCATAAGATGGCCCGGATGACCCCTGTAAGAAGGGTAAATTCAACAATGTCTTCGCAGCCCGAACAACAAGGAAGTGAAAACTAAAAGTGAACAAGTTCAGGGGTTGGAGGGTGGGCGTGTGGATAAGTGGTGGAGATTTTGTCCAAGAAGATCACAAATTACAGTAGGTACACAATTTCCATATCTTCAAGGACTAAAAGTCTCCACCACTCATTCACGCTAGTGGGAGAGTACACAGTTAACCCCCCCCCCAAAAGTAGGGCAGTAGGATACAGAGCTCACTCAGGACAGAAGTCCATAAGGACGGTCCTGCCGAAGAAAGTGAACTTTCTGGCATGGACATCCAGAACATGGTGCTTTACAAAGGAATGCACTGAGCTCCAACTCGCCGCCTTGCAAAGGTATGCAACGGATACATTATGAATCTCTGCCAGGAAAGCCGCAACTGCTCCAGTAAAGTGGTGAGAACCCAGCCTTCCAACTTGACCTGCGCTATGGATTAATAGTGTCGAAGACATGCTACTAACCATGCAGAAATACATCTCTGACAACAGGCTGATCCAGCTGAGGCATGGTGAAAGATACAATAGTTGCTCGGACTGCGCATCTCTTTCGTTCTGTCGATGTAGAATCACAGAACCCTCAATGTCCAGAGAAATGAAGGGAGCGCTCTCATTCAATCTGGAGTTAATGAAGTAAGTAGGGAAAAGCAAAACTTGACTAACGGTAAGAGAGCCAGTGGCATGTTCCCTACTGGCTCAAAATAGACCGAAAACATGCAGAGGAGTGCCTCCACAGCAGAGTATTACAGACCTGCATACGACAGGTCCAAGAGGCATCCCAAGACTTTACTTGGTGGGCAATCAAAAGGGTCCAGATGGGACTTTGTACACCAGATGGAGAAGTGTTTCCATTTAGCCGTGTAAGCCCTCCCGGTGGAAGGCCCATGTGCAGCTAAGAAGATGTCTGCGATGGTCTGGGGAACCTAAACTTGCCCACTTCCATTTCCTCAGGAGCCCGGTATGGAGATAAAGGGAGTGCAGGTTAGGATGGACTAAAGTCCCTGTGTCAGAGGGTCCCGCTCATAGAGGGAGTCGCTTCAGGGGAACATCTGAGAGACTGTTGAACAATGCAAATCATATCTATCGAGGCCAGTCTTGGAGGATGAGAACCATCCTGCCCCCCTGTGCCTACAACTTGAGCAGTACCCTCTAAACTAAGTGAAAAGGAGGAAAGCGTACAGGAAGAGTCTTGTGTACTGCAGTGAATACATCCTACCAGAACATACCAGGGTCTGGATTTCCAAAGCAGGATGGAGGCAGTTTGTGTTGCGAGGGGATGCAAAAATGGACCGGGTCCAAACTGCCCCACTCGTCAAATAACGACTACACAAAGTCCAAACTGCAGAGATGATAGGACAGCACCCCACCCTGCTCGCTGATGCAATACATGACAGCTTTGTCGTCCATCTGAAGTAGGATCAATTTGTGACAGAGGGCGTTCTTCAGGACTTGGGGTATAAGACAGTTCTCATCTGTAAGATATTTTATAAAAAGATGAGGTTCCTCCTGGCTCTACACCTGAGAGTGGAGGTCTTGACAGTGAGCTCCCAACGAGAGATTTTGTCTGAGGCTCTGTCATTTTGTATGGAGGATTGCAGATGCATGGTCGAAGACCACTGCTTGCTGCGAAGGATGCCATGGTCCCGAGCATACACTCCATCGAAAGGGCCCAAATAGAGTCATTTTCCATGATATAACGAGTCATCTGAAGATGCTGTTTCTTCCATCCTCTGGAAAGAAAAAATGACGCCCTGGAAGAATTCAGGAGGGCTCCTAAGAAGAGGAGCTGCTGGGAAGATCAAACTGGCACCTTTCCTGAATCAGAAAACCTTTCCTGGGGAGAGCAAGTAAGAAGCTGTGGCAACTGATTCCTGTGTCTCCTGCCCATATGGGCTGGCTATGAGCCAAATGTCCAGGATGTGACGACTAATGCCAAGGTTTTAGCGGTCTTCCTCCTGAACAGGTACTTGGTTTAATCTTCCGAGGATGACAAATGGGTGCATGCTGCCAGTTATCTTGGAACCAGAAGCAATGGAAATAGGAACCTGTGCTTCGTTCTGCTGTGGAAAACCTTCTACTGCCCAGTTCCCACAGAGGCCCCATATCTCAGAAGCAAGAGAGTGTGACAGAGCCGGACAGACTGGACTGCTATCTGGATGGAAGGTCTGGGAAAATCTCAGCGAAATTGGGAGAGTATCCCTCTCTGACAATCCTGAAGACCCTTATGTCCACTGTAATAGACTTCCACTGGTTGTATATCCAAATTAGATGCTTCTCCTACCGCCAAGAGGTGTCCCTCTCAGACAGCTGAGGTGGGACCTGGGCCAGATCCACAGAGGTTGATACAAGGCGTTTTCGGGCCCTGTATCCTCTGCTGCATTCTTTTTGAGGCTGAGGGGTTGGTTCCTCATAAAGGCACCGAGGCCTCTTATCTTGAAAGGACTGCCTGTTACAAGGATGTCAACGGTTCCCATCCCTCAGAGGCAGCAGGCGCCACCTGTTTAAAAGGCAACCCTATTTTTCTGAGAGGCCTCCAGAGCGCAACCTGAGGGCCAAACAGATAAGCACCATTGAGGAGATGTTAGCCACCTACAGGCAGAGTCATAGGCATCCAAAAAAGCTTTTAGCTGATTATTAGGCTAACTGCCCCTAGCAATGGAGCGTTAGATTCCAGGAGGCTCCAGGACCATTGAATTGAGTATGTTCACTCGTACTGAGAAATGTAGGAACTCAAGATGTAGAAGTCTGCCTTGGTCCACAGAAGAGGACTGAAATGTTATGATGGACCCATATCCCTAAGGGAAAAAAATGGAAAGATCTTCCATCACACTGATACAGAAAGCTTATATTCCAGCCCATAAAATGAGTCATCCACTGCATCTTTGACAGAGCAGAACAGGGAGACTCATCCAGATCCACTTCTACCCAAGAATAACCTCCAAAGGGCAGGTCTAGGCCAGGAACATGGGATACACCGGCACCTGGTTCGGCGAAGAGTTCAGCGCCATCGGCGGCAACACACACACACACACACAGCACCAGTACTGCTACTGGACCTAGACCTAAAGAAAGGGAGGAAAGCGGTGCTCATGCCGGCCCCTGCAAGGAAAAGGGGGGGGGTAGGCACAAGGAATCTGTATCAATGGCACTGGCACCAGAGAAGGCACCATGCACATCCTGGCCCGACCAACCCAGCGCAGCCCAGTGGCTCCGAGGCCTGAAGACCACAGAACTGGGTCCACTGGCCAGGTCAACCGGGCAGACGCCATACCCCATGCTCTAAAAGAGCGTCCCAGAGGTGAAACTGCTCACCGGAGCCCCATCAAGGACAGAGACAGGAACCAGTGTCGAAGACTGCAGCCGTTAAGAGTAGAGCCACAGAGGAACCCAATGAAGTCGGTTCAAGCCTACGACTCTCCACCACCAACAATCCTCGTGCAGACATACCAAGAGCATACTGGAATGGTACCGATTCTTCTTCCACCAACAGCAGGAAACAGAGCTGCTGCGGAGTAGAGTTCCTGATCAAGGTCGGGACTGCTATGTTTGTGCTTTGCCCCCTTTTAAAAAAAAAAGAAAAGAACACTAAAAATGGTAAGGTAATGGAATACTGAAAGCTATAGCTGCTGTCGTATAGTCCCGACAGGCAAGCGACGTAGTCATCGAAGTGCACTGGACGGCAGGAGAAAAGGAACTGAGGCGGGTGAAAAGTTGACGCCGAGATAGCCTATACGGCGTGAGGTAGTCTTGCGGTGCAGCGCATGCGCAGTCCTATCCTGGCACCAGCCCTCCTGAAGATTTTTGGCTCCCACGGGGTCCTAGCACCTTCAGCGTAGTCCCACTAGTGTGAATGAGTGCTGGAGACAATCCAGAAAGGTCAAAAATTTACAAGCATTTCAGATAAGCATCACCTTGGACTCACTGGTTCATATTTCACTGCTCTGCTACAGAGGGAGACGGAGGCTGCACGTGACTGAGTCTATCATTCCGGTGCCCTGCTTGTGCCAAAAATATACAACACTGAAAACGAAATTAACTGCAAAGGCAGACTAATGAGGCACAACAGTATGCTCTTTCTATCCAGTCTTAAGCTGTATGATGGTGTCAAAAATCAGTCTGTCAAAAATGTTCTAACATGCCTGTAATCTTATTTAAGTTAGATCTCAGAGTGCATTCTCACTCTCACTCTCTCAAGCACAGTCTGGGATGCATCTGTGTCCTTAACGTGCTGTGCACATCATTCAAGCAGCCTCACAGACCTACCTTTTGAAAATGTAAACCTGGGAATCAGAAGCACCATTTATCTTGCTCCAATCAGGGCTGCTGTTACATCAAATACGGACTGCAGAGCACGGATGACTGAGGTTGTGGGGGGGGTGCGGAGTTCACATTACAGCCAATCGCAATGCTCTACAGCAACAGAACTGTTTTTTTAATCCAGAAATTTACCATATGCACGCCTTACAAACTTCTGCACAGCACCACCCAATGGCCAGGACTTAGAACTGCAGTTGTTGGATAGGAGAAAGAAGAAGAAGAAAAAAAAACAGTATTCCAGGCAGACCACCAAGGGTCAAATTTTGGTATTCTGGCAGAACAAACAGTATGCAAAATGTGGTGGAATACCGCTAAATTCAAGCACTGATAAGGTGTCAACAGCATATATGCAGATAACACCTCACACTGTGCTTTGGGAGTTTTTTTTTTTTAACTTTATTTCAGACTTCGATCAAGTTCAATAATACATAAAGTTATTCTGCATCCAATTTTACATTTTAACAATTACATATCAACCTATATCCGTACGGATCTCTGCCCAGTATGGTGCTAGCCCTGGACAACCCCAAAATAAATGGTAGTGGGTTGCTCTATTTTCCCCAACTTCCAACATCCTGCACTTTTATAAGGGTCCCATTTGGATTGTATCACTGGTGTTAAATATCTGGTCCTCATTTTCCATGTGTATTCCCTCCTTTGTGGAGATGAGGAGGTCTTGTACGTCCTCCACCATAATTTCTCCCAATCTTTTTGTGGGAGTTGGGTTTGGGCTTCAAATTCCCATTTGTTAATGATATACTGTATTTGGGTCTTCTGCACTTGAAGTCATCAATACAGCTGAGTGGTCGCTCCCTTCTGCTGAATTGTGAGAAGAATCCCGCCCAATGCAAGTTCCTTCCGAAGGGGTTCCTTATTCTCCTCTCCTCTCCTCCACACATCCTTGACAGAGTTAGGATACAGTTTCAAACTTGAAAGTATCTGAAGCGGTCTGGTATAGCCCACCCAAATTTTGCCCAACACACCTTGAAGGCAATCATTGTCATTTCAAAGTCTCTTGAATTGGGGGATCAGTGATTTCAGGTTATGCAATTTCTCAAAGTTCAGCGATAAAAAAAAAAGATGCAATTAGGATAATTCTGGGTATAACAGCTACCATAGGTTCCCTTATCAATAATCTACAGCAGTTGAACTCAAGGCTCTCAGGGACGCGGCACCCACGTCCTTTACGTGCATTTTGTGCTTCGGGACCCTCGCCTGCCAGCCCCGAGAGTCCCAGAGACTCTCAAGCAGTACAGGCCCAGGAGTCCTGAGCAGGCCGTGTACTGCACATGTGCGAAATGCGCAATTTTGTTTTTTCCCCTCCCTTCCCTCTGCCGCCTGGTGGTTTCAGCGCCTTGGAGAGTGGCACACACCACCAGGTGAGGTGGGGAGGGGGGAAATGAGGAGGAAAGGATGTATTTCATGTGGGGGGTGATCAGTTCCCCCCTTGGTGCATCCGGGGGACGAGAACTGGAGCACAGAGTCAGGCTCTCAGGAGCCATTTTGGAGAGGCACCGATGGAGAAACATGGCAGGGACAGAAAGCACAAACAAAAGAAAAAGTGTTTAAATTTAAAGGAAATTTTCAATGTAAGGCAGCCACTCATACATAGTGGTGGCTGCCCTCATCGGCCGTTATTCTATCCTGGGTTTACCGATTAAAAGCATCCCGTACCTTGATAGCCCTCTGCATTGTGAGTGTCCAGGTTCAGCCACCACGCCCCCATGCTTAAGTACATAATGGTGTGTGGCCATGGAGAGCGCGGGGGAGCGCCCCATTGAAAAAATGGGGCTAGAGTTCGCATTCATTTGTAAACTACAAAATGGTCGCGGTGATTAATGAGGACACTGCTTTCGACTAACACATGGGCCATGTTGGTCTGGTAGTACTCCCTTCATGTCGTAGCGACTCATTTGTAACTAAAATGAATGAGAAATTAAGCCCCATTCATTATAATGGGCACGCCTGTGCTCTCCTGGCCACACGTCATTATGTGCTTGAGCGCGGGGGCGTTTCAGCCAAACCCAGACACTCAACGCAGAGGGTTTCCACTGCAGAAATGAAAATTACAAGGGATATCATTAAGGCACGGGATGCTTTTAATCAATAAAACCAGGACAGAGTGACGGCCGATGAGGGCTGCTATCACTATGTGTGAGTGGTAGCTGCTCTCAAATAGGTCATAAATTTACTTAAAAAAATAAAAAAGCACGCGGTTGGAGAGTCCACCCCAGTCACCTGAGAAGGAGGCGCGGGTGTATTTGTGCGGCCAGTAGGCTGCACACATTCGCTGGAGGCACCAGTGTTCTTATCATGGAAACGAGGATAAATTTTTAAATTACAAATTATTTTAGGCAGTTAGGGCATCGCAACTATTTCTGGCCGACGGTTTAGTGAGCTTAAGGTTTACGGTTTCTTTTAGTGCAGGGCCAAGTCAGTGGAGTGCATTGCAGCCAGGTCAGGAAGAGGAGAGTGAAGAAGTTGGGCGGGGGAAGCCTCGTAAGCAGCACACAGCATGTCTCAACAAAGCCTTACTGATTATTTTGGTGGAGGAGAATCCTTCACACCAAAGGATAAGGAACAAACATCATCATCCTCCAAGTGTGACTTAAGCACATCTCAGGAGACTGTTGACGTGAGTGTTGAAACTGAAAATTATCAGTCTGAACAGACTGCATCTGCTAAAAGCAGCAAGAAATTAAGGTTGTGGAGGGACAGCTGGACAAAGTTATTTCCATGACTTGTAAAGGAGGAAGTAAAGGGGAATATTGTTGGGAAGTGCAGATGGTGTGAAAAAGGTGACAAAAACAATCCGTGTGCCACAACTGGCACAACCAATCTGCAAGTGTCTGCTTTCTACAGACATGAAGGAAACAAGAGAACATTTGCTGGTGCACACAAGAAAGAAAACAGCAGCAAAACTGTCTGCCAGTGGCATTTGAGAAGCAGATCTTGGTCCCGAAACAAAGGATGACAGCAAAGTTGCTCAGTTAATGACAATGTACTCTACCTTACCAAACAAGGGCAATCACTCAACCAGTTTGAAACACTGATAGCTCTACAGGTGAGGAACTGAAATCTTTCAGGGCGGCTGTTGCTTGTGGACTGACACTAATGGTGGTGTTTTGCAGCCACAGAAACGAAATGGCTGTCCAGCCTTGCAAGACAGTGGCACAATCTACTCTGGTTGGGATGCAAGATATGACATGCTCGACTCCATAAACAAAGTCCTACAGGAAGAAATCAAAGCTCACTTAGGTTCTCAGTTCCTTGGGGTAACAGTGGATGAAACTACCGATGTAACCATTCACAAAAAGTTGACCATTTATGTGAAGTGTGTACACAATGCACAGGCCAAAATTCATTTCACTGACTGTATTGCAATACCTGATGGGAGGGCAGCCACAACTGTGGGAGAACTGTTAAGTGTGTGTTTGGCTAATGAAGCTGACCCTATCAAGTTCATCACACTAGCAAGTGACGGTGCCAACATCATGACTGGAATGCAGAATGGGGTGGGTGCAAAGTTAAGACAGCAATTTACCCCAAGGCTGATTCAGATCCATTGTGTTGCTCAGACTGGCACTGGCAGCAGGTCAAGCATGTCGGGACAACCATGTATTCAATGAATATCAAGTAACCATCAAAAATGTGTACAGATACTATAGCAACTCTGCAGTACGGTACAATGCCTTGCATTTCATCCAGAAAACACTCTGACAATATCAGATATCTGTTCCTAAATGAACCTGCAAGTTTTCGGTGGCTGTCACTGCACGCTGCAGTTCAAGCAATTCACATATCATACCCTGCACTTTTACAAGCCCTAGAGCATGAGGCTGCAGCAAAAGGTGCGGCAGAAGCAAAGGGCCCTCACACAAAACTGAAATTAGTCATTTCTATGACTACTGCACTTACCCAGTAAACAAAAACTAAAAATAAATAAATATGAATGGCTGGATAACTGGCATTCCTTACATCCCTCAGACAGGGGGTACACCCATTATTCTTCCCCACACCAGATATTTACGTGTAAAAACTATATACATATTTCTAAGGAGCACATACACATGTTAACAAAATGTGAGATACTACCTATATACTTCTCTGACCATTCTCCTCTCTATTGATGATCCCGAGATGGTCACAGGCAAAACACTTAACGCTTCATGGCACTTCAATAACTCCCTCCTAAAAACAGAAGAGTTTCAGTCATTAAGAAAAAAATGCAACCATTATAGAAGATAATGCCTACCCAGACATTACCCCTAGTATAATGTGGGTCACTATTAAAACAGTGCTGAGGGGGAAAATCATTAGTTACTCTAGACTGAACCGCCAACAGAAGAAAAAACTAAACCAATTACAAAATAGGCTGGCTGAGACTCAAACACATGCAGGGTGACGTATTAGCAGGTACAACCACCAATATTTTAAAACAAGTGATTCAAGCAACATTGAATGCAAAAACAAAAGCTGCCCTCAGTTTCTTAAAACAGCATCATTACGAGGGAGGGGCAAAGGCCTCTAAGATATTGGCTTATCACATATGAAAACAAAAGCTGGAAAATTTGGTAACACAAATTAAAGACCCAGTATCGTACTTTAAACAGATAAAAAGAAAATTCTAGAGGTATTCCAGACATATTATCAAACGCTATATACCGCAGAGCAATCTGCAGACCCAAACTAAAATACCCCCTTTTCTGGAGAAGACACAATTATCAGCAGTATCTCAGAACGAAAACCAATTAATGAACCCCATTACAATGGAAGAGATCATAAGAATAATTAAACATTTTAAAAATAATAAAAGCCCGGGCCCAGATAGATACATAGGAGAATTTATAAGTTGTCTGCATGCAAAAATAGGGCCTTACTTAACCAGGATCATCAGCTGGGTGCTAGAGGGGGAAACTATGCCACCGACATCGAGCTTAGCAACAGTATCAGCTATATTAGAACCAAATAAATAAAGATATAGTACACAATGTTCATCTTATAGACTGATAGTGCTCAACATTGACTATAGGATCTTCCCGTCGATCCTAGTGCATCGACTAGACCCTATTTTGCCTTCACTGATAGGGAAGAAACAGACTGGTTTTGTAAGGGAAAGACAGGCGCAAGATAACATTAAACGTACCACACATATTCTCCATCATGCTGCAAAGGCAAAAATCCCCTTTCTTCTCCTCAGTTGAGATGCTGAGAAGGCTTCTGATCGAGCAGCATCGGACTTTTTATATGCAACCCTGGAGAAGATGGCCTTCCCCATATCATTTATAACTACACACACACACACACACACACACACACACACACACACGATCCATACTACACCGAAAGCTTATATAAAAATTAACGGCCAACTCTCTTTTAGGTTGTTTCTACATAGAGGCACCAGACAGAGTTGTCCTATGTCCCCCTTGGGCAAAGCAAGGCAAGGCAAATTTATGTAGCGCACTATCCAAAGGCTCAGAGTGCTTTACATAAACAATACAAAAAGCAATTAATCGCCAAGAAAAACAGCATAAAATCAAAGAATCAGAAAACCAGTATAAAATCATATAAATCACAGACCTTTCCAAATAAATATGTTTTGAAAGACGCTTTAAAGGCCTCCACCGAGCAGCCCACCTTAATATATGGAGGGAGGCAATTCCAGAGGAGAGGGCAGCTACTCCAAAGGCCCTGTCTTCAGATCTTTTCAAACGTGAGGGAAGAAGGGCTAGCAGGTCAGCATTGGTGGAGCGTATGGGGGATGGACTGGTGAGTATGGAATCAGGAGCTCTTTTAGGCAGTCGAGTCCCAAACCGCATAGGGCCCTGTAAGTCAATAAGCCGACCTTAAAGGTGATATACGCACTCACAGGCAGTCAATGCAGAGAACGCAGAACAGGAGTGACATGGTCCCACACAGAGGTACCAGTCAACAACCTGGCAGCAGCATTCTGCACTAGCTGCAGGTGACGTATCAAACCTCCAGATAACCCTAGGTATATGGCGTTACAGTAATAAAGTCGACTGGTGACAAAGGCACGAGATAACCGTAGTCAGGTCCTGGGGAGTCGGGAATGGGCGGATCCTGGCAATACTTTGAAAATGGAAAGTCAGCCCCAACGACCAACATGACCCGTTTTTGCAGATCCAATCGATCATCAAGGAGGACACCCAGGTCCTTTACCATCCCAGTCACCGAGAGAGGGCAGCCATCAACTATAAGAGGCGGCAGCCTCCCATCAGTGAAAATACCCCCATGACCCGGCTCGATCACCATAACCTCAGTTTCGCCTGGATTGTGACACAGCCAGTTTACAGATATCTAGTCATTGATCGTGGCCAAACAACTTCTCGGCATATCTGAGGCAGAGAGATCGTCAGGAGCACAAGACAGATGACTGGGTGTCATCTGTGTTGCAGTGAAAACCCAGACTGTACCATCTAATGATCTCTCCAAATGGAAACATGTACACGGAAAACAACAGAAGTGCCAAAATGGACCACTGCGGAACCCCACAAGACAGTGCAAAAGAACTTGAGGAAAAATTCCCCGAGAACTACTTGCTGTGATCGACCAGTGAGGCAGGAGTGAAACCAGCCCAGAACAGTGTCAGTGGCGCCTACATACTCCCGCAGCACCTCATGATCAACTGTGTCAAATGCAGAAGAAAGGTCCAAGAGCACAAGAATAGTATAATGCCCTCGGTTCCTCGCCATGAAAGGATCATGTGCTACCCGGTCCAGAGCCGTCTCAGTGCTGTGCCAAGGACAAAAACCTGACTGGAGAGGTTCAAAAATGAAGAGAGATTCCTGATGTTCCATAAGCTGGTCAACCACCACCTTCTCAATAACATTCTCCAAAAAGGGAAGATTAGAGACAGGCCTATAATTTGCAAGAACGTTGGGGTCAAGAGAAGGTTTCTTACGGAGGGGTCTCACCACAGCCTCTTTCAAAAGCATGGGAAAAAAAACCCTCCTTTAGTGACCGCAGGACGATCTCAACAAATACAGGACCCAGCCAGTCTAAGCAGCCAATGATGAGCCACGTCGGACCCATATCCAAGGCACAGGTGGTGGGATGCACACTAGTAAGAACCCATAGAACCGGGATGAAACTCAGACCAGCATGGCAAATGTCTCCCAGAAGGCTGACCACCCCCAGTAAAGACTTGGCTGGACAAGGAAATATGCACCCTGATAGAGGACACCTTGTTGGCAAAGAACTGCCCAAACTGCTCGCATTTCTCTGTAGAAACAGCTATCCCAAACTGGAGACAGGAGGGATTTAACCTACTGTCAACAGTGCAGAACAGCACAGCAGGGCGGTTCTTTGCCGCAGCGATTGACAGTGATAAAAATTCAGATTTTCTATGATCAATTACTCGCTTATACTCCAAATAATGGAGTCGCAGCACCAACCTGTCCTCAGCACGCGACCATCTCCAGGAATGCTCCAACCTATGCCCCTTAGTCTTCAACCGACACAGCACAGTACCATGGTGAGTGCAGCCGGGAGGTCAAGGGGCTAACGCACAAGGTGCAATCTGGTCCAGAGCCTTGGTCAAGGCTGTGTTATAACTGTCAACTCTGGCTTCTGGAGCACAAGCTAGCATCAGGTCCAAAATGACCAGTGAGTCCTGGAGCTGGCGAGGCTCCAAGTTATTTCTCGGACGCCACCAGATCACTTCCACAGGGGTGGTTAAGTTATAGGGGGCCCCGCACTGGAACTCAACCGCATGATGATCCGACCAGGCGACCGGATCAACCTTGACCGCCCCTATGTCAAGTCCAAGTGAGAAGACCAGATTCAGAGTGTGAATATGAATATATGTCCCAGAGGTAACTACTCGAGTCAATCCTAGCTGAGACACCAGCTTGAAGAGCTCTTGTCCAAAAAGGCTGGACTCATCATCCACCCAGGCACTGAAGTCCCCCAGGACAAGAAACCTAGGGGACTCCAACACCTGTTAAGCGATGAAATCCACTGCTTGGAGGCCAGTAGATAAGGACTACTCTGCCACTGACAGCTGGTACGCATTTGGCAACGACACACAAACTGGTGTTCGCACTTGAGTGTAGCGAGACCCAGAGCGGATCTAAAACAGATGGCTACCTCACCACCTCTGCAGTCCATCGGGCAATGCAGAAACAAGTAACCGGGAGGGACAGAGGCCACCAGCACAGAGCCAGCGTTGCTGCTCAACCAGGTCTCAGTAATGCAGACAAGGTCGGCTGAGGGAATCGGCAGTGAAAGATTCCACAACCAGTTTTAGTCCTCATCGACCTAGCATTACACAGAACAGCCCGAAGGGGACTGGCCCAGCAGGCCAGACGCACTACCGGCTGCCTGGTGACATGTGGCAGGGCCCTAGGCATGGGGACCAGGTATGAAGGTCCTCTATCCTGGTCCCTTCTCCTCCTCCTCGGGTGTCTCCTGGACTGCACTACCACAATCCTACACCCCACATTATCATAGTGGCGACCCTCACTACTGTGGTTTCACCATGTACCGAGGACCCCTAGCTCCCGACAGCAGCTGAGGACCCCTGCCGGTAAAGACAGCGGGAATCCTGGAAGGGTGTGGAGCGACTGTAGAAAGTCAGAAGAGCAGGTAAGCTTGATAGTAGGAAAGCTCTACACATCTCAAATTCTAAAAATCCAAATCACAAAACAATACACACTCAAATACCAAACATACAAATACAAGAAAACCACATACACACTAAAACACTGCCACACACACACACCCACACCACACCGCAATACTAAAAGTTAAAACGAACCAAAACCCCACCTCAACCCAAAACAGGGGAGAATCCAATGCCTGTTCACAAAAACAGAAATGTCCAGCAAACAGCACAGTCCATGTAAGACAGTTCAAATAATGCAAGTAAACTTGAGAATAAACATGGAATGAGAGAGGATGCAGCTACAACAAGGGAGGACAGGACAAGAGGCAGGGCCCGGGAAATCAGAAGGAACGTGGGGCAGGAGATCGGAGCAGGCTGAGGGGAAGGGGGTAGTGGGGGAGGCAAGAAGGAGGGTGCAATAAAGGGGCTGAGGGTTTGTGTCAGGGGCATGGCAGACAAGGAGGTGTTAAACACAGATTGGATGGATTGGGAGTATGAGCCAGGCTAGGCCAACAGATAGGGTGGAAGGACCAGCCATGAACAGGGATGGGGTTAGTGACACAAAAGGATACTTTGGGGGGGTCCAGGAACAGAGGAGAGGGTGGCGGTCGATGGGGAAAAGGCAGCATATGTCACCCGACAGTGGGAAGAGCGAGGAGCCGGCTGTGGGAGGAGGCGGAAAAAGTATGAGGAAGGCATGGAGTAGAGGAAACCTGGGGGAGAATGGAGGCAAGGGGAGGTTAGAATGCTCCTGTTGGAGGATTCCATGATCAGAGGTATCAAACGGGACAGGGAGGGTACAGCCTGTCCGGTTAGATCCAAATGTTTCCCCTGACAGGCTCCACCTCAATTTGGAAGGGAGGGAAATCCTTAAGCTGAAAATAGGGGGGTTCGTCAGTGAAAGGTGGGGTTTAAACCTGTGAAGGGGGAGGGATGGGAGAAGAGGCTGTTGCGGGGGGTCCGACAAAAGAGGGACTCTGTCTCCACCCCTCTAGGGAGCCAGAAGAACATGGAAAAAGGCCAACAGGTAGGGGCGGGGGGGAGAGCATGCAGTCACACGGGAGCACGAGAAGGGGAAATGGAAGGGCAGGGAACGGGTGGAAGGTGGTCCTGCTAAATGCCAGGAGTTTGGAAAAGAAGAAGCCCGAGCTCCAGGTGATGCTAGCTGAGGGAGAGGTGGATGTGGCAGCTGTCACTAAGACCTGTGCCACCCCAGGGCACGACTGGGACCTGAACCTGGAGGGCTACACTATGTTCAGGAGGGACAGGGAGGAGGGAAGGGGAGGGGGGTAGCACCGTTAGTCAAAAATGGCGTTTGTATAGGAGGGGTGGAGGAGGTGAAGGGGACCGTGGAGGCGATATGGGTCATCCTGAAAACGAAGGGGGTAAGAGAGTAAAAATAAGAGTGGTGTACAGACCCCCTGCACTGGCGGAAGGAACTGGAAGACAGTCTGGTGGCAGATGTTAGGAGACATTGTGAATTGGGCAAGGTTAGGGTGGTGGTGCTGGGTGATCTAAACATGCCAGGGACAGGCTGGGGGACTAAGACGTCCTCGGTGGCCAGGGAGCAGAGGTTGCTGGATCTCTTCCGGGATGCGTTCCTAACCCAGCAGGTGGGGCAGCTGATGAGAGGCTGGATACTGGACATAGTCCTGGTGGACAGTGACCAGATTGGGGGCCTGGAGGTAAGGGACCCATTGGCAGGGAGTGACCATGCCATGGTCTGGTTCTGCCTGGACCTAGGAGGGGAGGAAGGCCACACAAAGACCGCAGTAACTGACTTCGGGGAGGCAGATTTCAAGGAGATGAGAAGGATCCTCAATGACATTTGGATGCGATAAGGCCAGACATGGACGCTGACATTAGGTGGAAAATCATCAGGAGGGGGATGCAGGAGGCTACCAGGACCTGTGCAAGAGTGAGGCGCAAATGCGGTAAGGCCCGAAAACCCTGTTGGTGGACCCAGGAGGTTCAGGAGGCAGTGAGGGAAAAGAAGGCCGCCTATAGGCGTTTCAAGTGCTCAAGGAGCAAAAGGGATGAGGGGGAGTATGAGCCAATGTCCAGAAGGGCCACTAGGGTGGCGAGGTCGGCTAAGGCAAGGAAGGAGCAGAACCTGGCTGGGAAATCAGGAGGAACAACAAGGGGTTCTTTACATACATTGGGAAAAAAGGAGGGTGAAGGAGCAGATTAGCAGGATTAGAACAGGTGAGGGATGGGCTCAAGACCCAGGGGAGCAGGCCAAGATACTAAATGAGTACTTTGCCTCAATCTTTACCAGGAAGAATGGGGGGTTGCACCATGCATGGGAGGAGACTGTGTAACCGAGGAAGGGGAGGGACCCTTACCAATCGGGTCTGGAGAGAGGGGGGGAGCCATCGCTGGCAGGAGGGGAGGCAAAAACAGGGCACAGAGGAAGTGGAGGTGGAGGTGGAAATCACGGTACAGAGAGAGTGAGGGAAGCCCTTAGATCCCTTAGGACAGAGAAAGCACCAGGGCCAGATGAATTACATCCCAGGGCACTGAGGGAACCGGCGGATGTCCTGGCAGAACCCCTGGCGAAGCTTTTCAACATCTCTCGGATGACAGGGTGGGTGTCCTAGGATTGTAGGGTGGTGCATATCATGCCTATCCACAAGGGAGGATCAAGAGAGGAGGCAGGGAACTACAGGACCATTAGCCTGACATCGGTGGTGGACAAGGTAATGGAGGGTATAAGGAAGGGTGGGGGGTACTGGAAAAGTCTGGGTACCTGAACGATAGACAGCATGGCTTTGTCCCGGGGAAATCGTGTCAGACAAACCTTGTGGAGTTCTACGACTGGGTGACGAGTGCCCTGGACCTGGGTAGGCTGGTGGATGTCCTCTTTCTTGACTTCAGCAAGGTGTTTGACTCTGTTCCTCATGGGGGCCTGTTGGATAAGCTGGGGGAAATGGAGGTGGGGAAACAGATGATCAGATGGATAGAAAACTGGCTCTCAGAGTGTACCCAGTAGGTCGCAGTTGGGATAGTCTCAGCGCCAAGGAGGATCATTAGCGGGGTCCCTCAGGTATCGGTCCCAGGGCCCCTCCTGTTCAATGCCTATGTCCGACATAAGGAAGTGTATCAGACGTGAAACGAGTCTCTACTTTGTAGACGACTGGAAACTGGGAGCAGTGGTGGATGGGAGGGTGGCCCTACAGGGGGACCTAGATGCTCTGGAGAGGTGGTCAAGGAAGTGGGGACTGAGGTTCAATGCAGGGTACTGCACCTGGGCATCAGAAACCCAAGCCAAGGTTATACCCGGGTGCTACTAGTCTCGATGGCTGAGAGGGACTTGGGGGTGGTGGTGGATGTCAAGATGAACAACTGAAGACTTGCAGGAGGGCAGCAGCCAAGGCCAACAGGATGCTGGGATGCATCGCTAGGGGATTACCTCCAAAAGGAGGGAAGTGATACTCCCTCCGTATAACTGCTTGGTTAGGCCGCACCTCAAGTACTGTGTGCAGTTTTGGAAGCCGCACTTAAAAAGAGACACTGCACTCCTGGAAAGGGATCAGAAGAGGGCAAGCAAAATGATCTGGGGCTTGGGGGAAAAGGACCTATGGGGAGAGGCTCGAGGAGCTAAATATGTACATGTTGGAAGACAGAAGGGACATGACAGAGGTCTTCAAGTACATGAAGAGAGTAAAAAGGGGAGGCTCAGTCAGGGTGCTCCGAAGGAAGGAGCGAGGCAACCAGAGGACATGGGTGGAAGCTGGCGGGGGAAAAGACTCGGGGAGGTGCTACTTCACTGAGAGGGTGGTGGAACCAGGAATGCACTGCCCGGGGGACTAGTGGAGGCAGAGACTGTGGAGGGGTTGGGACAGGTATGGGGGAAGGATTGTGCAGGAAAAGTCCAATGCAAGGGGAATACCCTGGTCTGGAAATGTTGAATCCTGAGAGGGTTGGGAGTGGGGACAGTAAGGTCAGCTCCCAGGGTGGGGGAGCTGACCAAGCGAGCAGACACGAGGGCATGAGCCCTGGCTTTCTGCTGGCATTTTAGTATTTTAGTGTGTAAACTACAGTAGTTCAGAAGTGGAAGCCGCCAGGGCTTTTACCCCCTTTGGCTAGTGAGTCCAAGTTCAACTGTAGCTCCCTTAAAACGCACAAAAAGGAGATGATCCAAAATGCGATAAAGCTGATTCTAAGACAGTCAGCCTAAGGTGCTCTCACCACCAAAGGCCAACCGAGACCCTCTCACCACCTTGGTCAACAAAAGTCACAATGAATAAGAGAAGAGGGCACTCTCACTGCCCCAATAATCAGTCAAAATACAAAGAATAGCCAGTAGAACAGCTCACAAAATCCACTGACAAGACAGTTCCTGGACAGATATTTATCAAGCAAGAATGCAAAGCTCACCCCTCGGCTGGAACTCCAATCTTGACCAAATGTGTCCAATAGGCAACCCTCAGGTAGAAACCGGGTAATCCCAATCCAAAATCGCAGGACAAGCAATTCCAAAAATAAGGTAAGACTAGGCACTTCAACCGACGAGGCCCCCAGAGGAACATTCCCAGAACAGACAAGTCCCCAAAATCTAAACAAGCAGCCAACATCCAAAACAACCCAAGAGCAGGTCATCTGGTAGAGTAAAGGTTAGAGGATGGATAACACATTAGAAGTGGTAGAGGTAGTAGGCTGAGCACAAAATTGGAAGTGCTATTGTATACCCAAGGGAGGGCAGTTTCAAGACAAGTGGGGAAGTGGATGGGCAAGGGGTAGAGGGTGGGGGATGGAAGGGGGGGAGAGAGGGACAGCCAAGATCTATACCCCTTCTAGATGCCAAGAACCCTGCAAGGGGGACAAGACCAGGCAGAAAGGGAGAGAAGAGAAAGGGGGCGGGGAGGCAGAGAAGACGGACAGAGGAACAGGAGGAGAGGAAGGTGAGAAGGAAGTAGGGAAGTGGGCAGGCAATGGATTTGAAAGTGGGAGGAAAGGGAGAGGGGGAGAAAAAGAGTGAGCCAATCTATACCCCTTCAGGATGCAGAGAACCCTACAAGGGGGGCAGGATTAGAAAGTGGGGGGAAAGGAAGAGGGGTAGAAGAGAAAGAGCCAAGATCTATACCCCTTCAGGATGACAGAGAACCCTGCAAGGGGGGACAGGACCAGGCAGAAAAGGAGGGGAGAGAAAGGGGGGCGGGTGACCAGAGAGAGGGAGAGGGATAAGTAATAGGGAGGCTGGAGAAAATAGGGTAAACTAGGAATGGAAAAAGGGAGGGCAACAGTGGGGGAAAAGAGGGGGGTAATGGGAGGGAGGACAGCAGTAGAGTGTCGAAATGGCACAGTAGGTTGTGGTAGGAGTGGGTATAATGGGTGGTGGCATGTCAGGTAGTAATCAGAGGAAGGGATCAGGTAGGAGACAGGAGGCAAGTCAAGGATAGAGGAGTAGGGGATAGTACGAAAAAGTGAGGAGGTTGTGAACGAGGGGCTAGGAACAGGTACAGTTAGGAGAACAGAAGTAAAGTTGGGCTAAAGGATAATGCACCAGGGTGGGGAGGATTGAAGGGGGATAAAAACGAGTGCAGTTAGGGGAATAGAAATTGTGAAGGGCTAAGAAGATTGAAGATGGGGAAGAGGAAAGTCTGATAAGACGTGGAAGAGAGTTCCAAAGCTTTGGGAAGCGGTAGGAGAAAGCTTCCTGGTCTACGGAGGTAAAATGACAAGGAATAGCTAGCGTGCGTGTGTCAGTGGATCTGAGAGGGCGGGAGGAGAGAGGTGGAACAGAAAGTGAGAAGAGGTAAGAGGGGAGAGTCCCAAACCAGAATTTAGAAATGAACTTGGCGCAGTGAGAGAGACGCCTGCACTCAAGGGAGGGGAAAGCTAGGGAATGGTACAAGGTACAGTGATGTGTGCGGTAAAGGGGAGTCAAGAGCAAAGCGACAGAAAGCACTAAAGAAAGTATCCAACCTGGTAATGGACTTAGGAGCAGCACTGTAGACTATGTCACAACAGTCAAAAATAGGAAGCATCTTTTTTTTAATTTTTTTAGTGATTTGTCTCCTGCACCGGCAGCCCCCATCAGTCCGACCGGCCCCCCAGCCCAGACATCCTGGAATTACCAGGGCTTATCGTAAACCCGGCCTGGGAGCGGAGCCTGTGGAGGGTCGGGCATCATCCTGCTGCCGGCGTATGTGCATGGAGGCACGCATGCGTACTATAGCTCCAGTGACTACCCCATCCGGCCACCCGTCGGCCTAGCGCCTGGTGCTCCCTCTGGCCTGCGCTGCCCCCGGCCTCCACCACGGGGCAGTCAAGAGCAGAGGGATACCACCTTCCCTCACCCTCCACCCCCCAACCTCGTTCTCAAATATGGGTTGTCGGTGTGGTGCGAGGTAGGAAGTATTTTTTGAATAAGATCATGCCCAACCAGTAGAGGTAAGAACTACGGTTCCTGTAATGGGCACCGAGCCTGGGGCACAGTTTTTTTAAGGATGGTGTCAATATGTACAGAAAAGTTAAGCTGTTGGTCAAGCCAGATACCCAGATATTTAAAAGAGGTGGTGTCCTCTAGTGTTGTCCCGTCAAGGGTGTGGAAGGAGGGAAGGAAGGGCAGCCTAGAGAGTCTCTGTCTAGTGCCAAAGGTTATGGAGACTGTCTTCTTGGTGTTGAGGAAGAGTTGATGTGAACTTAGCCAGCGCTGAATATTACTGAAGTCAAGCTGTAGTCTAGAAGTCACATCGGAGGGAGACTGGCCAGAGGTAAGCAAGACCGTGTCATCAGCATACATATGGATAAAGTATGAGGAGCACACTGACGGTAGGTCGTTTACAAAACTTGAGAATAAAAGTGAGCCAAGTACGGAGCCTTGAGTCACACCAGTAGAGATGGGTAGTGGAGGGGAAATACAGTCAGCTATTTTAACCGACTGAGTTCTACCTACCAGGTAGGCTCTGAACCTGTTGCAAGCAGACAGACAAGCCAGCCGACAAAGAGAGTTTCGAGGAAGAGGTAGTGGAAGACTGTGTTGAAAGCCTTGGCAAGGTCAATAAAGACAGCAGACGTGATGTGACCTCTATCCATGGCTGAATGGATAGAGTCAGTGAGTCAAAGTAGGGAAGTGGTTGGGAGCGATTCTTCTAAAAACCAGATTGGGAATGAAGGAGTCGTCATCAAGAAAGGAGGAGAGTTGGGAGAGAAAGTGTTCCTGAAGTTTAGCCAGGGTGGGTAGAAGCGAGATGGGGTGGCAATTCCCAGGAGATGGAGAGATCACCTCCCTCTGGTAGGGGGAGAACTGTAGCATGTTTCCAGGCTTCAGGAATAGTCACAGTGTGGAAAGACAGGTTGAGTAGATCAGCAAGGGAGTGAAATAGCAGGTGCAGAGATGTACAGTAGCTTAGGGTCAAGGCCATCAGGGCAGCTGCCCTTAGTTTGGTTGACAGAGTAGTGCCTTTAAGGTGTCATTGGGAGAGAGATGGGTGAAAAGGCAAAACTCTACGCTAACTGGTGTTGCTGGGAGGAATCTGGAGGTAGTAGGGTGGGGTGGGAGGAAGGCCAACAGGGTGGAGGTGCAG
Organism: Neoceratodus forsteri; assembly: GCA_016271365.2. Classification (NCBI taxonomy): domain Eukaryota; kingdom Metazoa; phylum Chordata; order Ceratodontiformes; family Ceratodontidae; genus Neoceratodus; species Neoceratodus forsteri. The sequence goes on along the minus strand of CM028129.1, from coordinate 1,007,361,542 downwards.
GAAGTGTAGTAGGGATTGAATTCCACCACTGCTGTAGGATAGTCAGCAATGAGTTGGGTTTATTTTGAGCAGCGCGGATGGGAGTTTAGTTTGGGGAGAGAAAAGTGAGTGAACTACTTTCCAAAACTTTGATGGGTTGTTTATGTTAGTATTAAAGGTGGACCAGAAATATTCTGCTTTGGTACAGGCATTTTGGAGTGTCCAGTAGATAACGTAGTCGCAAGGGGGTCTGGAGGATTTGTGGGTTTTCCATGCTTTATCACGTGCTTGCTGACAGGCCAGCAGTTCAGGGGTTACCCAGGGAAGGTGACTACCACACACACTAACTTGCTTCAGGGAAGCAATTTTGTTACAGTCAATGAAATTATCTTTGAACTATGACAGGGCGTGATTGATAGCTTTGACCGAGGATACAGGAGCCCAGTCAACGCGAGTTAAGTCATGATGTAGAGGGGCAAGGTCTAATGTTTTGTAAGAGCGGATCATTAGTAGTTTGTGGGGTGCCTTAGGTCTGTATTTTCCTAACTAGGTAGCTCATATGATGATCGCAAAGAGTGTCTGGCAGTAGGCCAGACTGGATTACCTGTGAGGATGGGCGGTAAGGGCCCAGTCTATGAGAGTGTGGTTATAAGATTTGTGGTTTAGGCAAGTAGGTTCCATGACTAATTGGGACAGGTTAAGGGCAGCTATGTCAGTATGAGTCTTATCAAGGGAGGGTGACAACCAGTTCAGGTTTAGATCCCCTAACAGGTAGATCTTACCAGAGGAGGTAAGGGACCCAATAGCGGCTACAGAGTAGTGTAAACCAGGATGGCAAAAAGTTCCTGCAATAAATATTGGTATGGAAAAGGACAGAAAAGGGTAGAGATAGTATAATGACGAGGGCTTCATAGGCACTGGGGTCGGTGGTCAATAGAACAGTAGTGGTTTGGAGAGAAGAGGAGGAGTAGATAGCTACGCCCCCACCCCTACCAGTGTGGTCCTGGTGGTTAATGGCATATCCAGGAATTATGACAGCAGCATCAGGGATTTTGTTTGTTAGCCAGGTCTCATACAATGAGGATGTATGGATTGAGGGATCCTACAAGTGGGAGTAGCAGGTTAAGTTTAGGGAGGAGATGGTGAATGTTAAGGTGTAGGATTTTTAGGCCACAGGGGAGTGAAATTGGGGTTGCAGCAGAGGCTGAGAAGGGGGGAGTGGATGGGGGTAGTGGCTTTACTGAGTGTTGGACCCGGATTGGGATTTATGTCTCCTGCAGAGAGGAGTAAGAGAGATAATGAAGAAATGCAGCTGGGTACTCTTGAACCAAGGTTTGTTAGATGGTTTAGGGGAACAAGGTGTAACTGAAAGCGGAGAGCTGAAATTTAAGGCTACACAGTAAAGTGTAGGAGTTAGGTAAAAACATGAGTGGAACAGAAGGCCATGTAGAGAAGTGGGTCCAGGTGTGATAAAAAGGCGTTGAAGCAGGGGGTTAGCAGGGTAGTAGGGTTTTTAAGGGAAGTGTGGTGGGGAGTGGAAGTATTTAGCAATTGAAGAGACGGAAGCGTGCAGAGTTAAAAATATGAGGAGGAGGCGCAGGGAAAAGATTCACATTTCCTGGTTTACAGTAAATGTGCAGCGATGCTTGGAGTGCAGACCCTGCAGATGTGATCTTTAACGCTTAGTAGTATGAGGGGAGCTAAGGGGATTGGAGTGAGAGAGAGAGAGAGAGAGAGAGAGTGGGTTAAACAGCTATGAGACTGACCAAGATCTAGTGGTGGCCAATGGGAGGGTAGGTGGTACAGGGCGGAGCTTAGGCATATTTAATAGAGGACAGGGCCAGGGAGGGTGGACGGGAGAAAATTAGACAATAAATATAAAATAAGAAGGCAAGGAGCCAGGAAAACCAACAGGGTCCAGGGCTCGTGAGGCACACCAATCAGGGAGCTCCTGGCTGAGAAGGAGAGCACCGACAGATGAAAAAATACCGTCTCTTCACTGGGTCCGTACCTTGCTGAGGGAAGTCCTGTGGTGGCAGTAAGGTGCAACAGGCGATGGTGGAGTTCCGCCACACCACAGGTAAGGGAGCGCCTGATCAAGGGCATGAGAGCTGCGAGCAGAAGAGAGCAGAAATTAAATAGTACAGATCATTTGGGGGGACCAAGACAGCAATGTAGTTTGAAGGGGGTGGGAGCTGTACAGAACAGGCGACAGCAGAGCAGCAGGGGGGCCAGAGAAGTCAGGGAAAGCCTGGAGAAGGGCTTAAATAGGGGGGTGCAGAGCTGAGGAAAAACAAGGATGACAATAGATGGGCTTAATCGGGGGCTGGTTCACAGGCGTAAAGGGAGGAAGAAAGCTGGGGGCAGGACGGGTCAGTGCCGACCTCCAAAGGAAAGTATGTAATCTGCACCAAGAAAGCAGACTACAATGGGACAGTGAGGCTTACATTATCCCTAGTGGCCCAATGCTATAATAAGTAAATGGGAAAATCAATACTTAAAAAACCTCTGAAAAACTTAACCTGTTTTGTGACGGTCTTTCTTAATCAGGAGTAGCCTGCAATTAATGCAGCCTTTTACAAATTCAGTACAAGAAAAGCAGGAAGTCAATGGAGTCTGGCAAAGAAAAGGCACCAGATTTCAAAAAGGAAGCAGGGCTTCACAGACCAGCACTCGTACCTATTCCATGGGAGGGCGGACAGCAGCGGCTGTAGAAGGAAGCAACTCTTGGAGCTGGGCGCCCGTTCAGGGCTGGAAAGCCTATTCCGTGGGAGGATGGGCAGCAGCAGTTGTAGAAGGAAGCCACGCTTGGAGCTGGGTGCCCGTTCAGAGCTGGAAAGCCTAAAACAGTCCGCAGTACGCTCAAGCCGCAAAACGCTGTGGACCAAAATCCAGGTTGCTACCACAAAGGCAACAGTCAATACTCGAAGCACAGAAGCTCCTAGAGCAAGCAAGCAGCGAGCCAAGCAGGAAACGTCCAAGTGCTGGAGAGCAGTAGGTGTAGTAATAATTGGATAAAAGCAGACAAAAAGGGAACTGGCAGAGGAATGTAAGCAGAGTCCAAAATTAAACAAAATTGCAGCTCAAACTCAGAGGCTTCGGAATGCTGGAACAGGCTCAAACTCAAAACAAACACACACACATTAAAAACCTAACTAAAATAGAAAATACTGGCGCTCGTAGCGTACCTAAAACTGCCTCACTAAAATCCCCTAACACTAACCCAGCCCTGCAAAACTAACCAAAACAAACAAACATAAAAACAGCTAGAAAGGGATTCTCCAAGGCAGTAAATGGACTGTTTATTTATTTATTAGCCCAGCATGGATCCCAATTTAAAACTACTCTTTGCAATCTATCTTGCACCCTTAGCTCAGGCTTTAAGACAACAGCCACAATTGCTGGTCTAAAACTGGGAGGAAAACATCATAAATTTGCTTTGCACACAGACGATCTTGTTTACTTAACCGCTCCAGATGAATTTCTCCCTCACCTCTGGAATCTGCTACAGACATCTGGAGAATGCTCAGGCTACAGGATCAATAAAGCAAAAACAGAGCCAGCCCGATGGCAAAGAGGGCTAAGGCACTGGCACCTTACCTTGACCCACGCCGGCGACCCTGGTTCGGGAACGAGCCAGGGCGTTGGAGGTCGGCAAGGAGGGGGGAGATGAGCTGGATGGAGCTGCTGACAAGCAGGCTCTCCTCTCCAGGGAAGAAGCTCAGCATCCCTCAGCTGATGGGCGACATCCAGTGGAGGCTGGAGGAAGCTCGGGCCAGAGGGGGCCTAGGCAGTAGGCCAGGGGATGGGGAAAGGAGGCAGCCATTGTTGTTCAGTGCATGCGCTGGCCCACGCGATGTGCACGAGACTCCTGGGGTCTCCAGGAGAAAAACCAGAGAAAATGTTGGTCGGCAGGGGTGAAGACCGACCCTGCAGGAGCCGCTCCAGGGCTGGTCAGGTAAGAGCCGGTGATTCCGGGGGACAGGAGTCAGTTGGATGGGGGTCGACCGGCAGGGGAGAAAATGTGCCATGATAAAAAATAAATAAAGCTAAAAACAGAGGCTCTTCAATTTAATTATAACCCTACCCACCAAACTAAGCAATCTTTTCCATTTAGATGGGATATGGAAATTACGTACCTACCGTAATTCTTGATCTTCTTGGACGGATTCTCCACCACTCATTCACACTAATGGGAGTACACCGGAGGCGCTAGGACCCAGCGGGAGCAAACTTTTCAGGAGGCGTCTGAGATGAAGCCGTGAGAGCGGCACCCATGAGCCCGGCGTGTGCGTGTAATGACCATCTCGCTCAACCCTCCAACCGCCTCAGTACCTTTTTTTCCCCCAAGGAGGTGCAGCGTAACTAACCTAGAAGGACTAACCTAAAAATCAGACATAAGATAGTCCGAATGACCCGTGTAAGAAGGGTCAACAAAGTCTTCACAGCTCAGCCACTAAGGGAGTGAAGACCATAAACAGGGAAGTGAGCTCAGGGGATGGTGGGTGGGCGTGTGAATGAGTGGTGGAGACTCCGTCCAAGAAGATCAGGAATTACAGTAGGTATGTAATTTGCATATCTTCCTGGACATAAAGTCTCCACTCATTCCCCTCACTAATGCCGAGCTACAATAATCCCCCAGAGCCGGCAGCAGGAGATAAAGCGTCCGTGCTTAGGACAGAAGTCCGTTAAGAATGGTCCTGCCAAACGACAGATGTCATCTGGCATGGACATCCAAGGTGTAGTGTTTAACGAAAGTATGCAGGAGCTCCAGGAAGCCACATTGCAAATATCTGCAATGGGCAAATTACGGATTTCTGCCAATGATGCCGTGACTGCTCTGGTAGAGTAAGCGTACACTCTGCCTTCCAGCTTGACCTGTGCCACAGAATAGCAGTGGCAAAGGTATGCCACCAGCTACACTGAAATGCATCTAATAGCAACAGGTTGACCCAGCCGGGTCTCGCTGAAGGAAACAAACAGTTGTTGAGCCTTGCGAATTTCTTTCATTCTATCCAGGTAGAACCGCAACACTCTCTTAACATCCAGTGAATGAAGAGTGTGCTCCCCTTCATTCTGGAAGTTCGCAAAGTAGGTAGGAAGGACTAAAGGTTGGTTTAGATGGAATTCTGAAACAACTGTAGTGAGAAACTTAAGAGGAGTCCTAAGAACTACCTTGTCCTTGTGAAAAACAGTGTACACGGGGTCTGTGACCAATGCATGTATTTTGGAAACTCTACAGGCCGCAGTAATGGCCACCAGGAAGGCCGTTTTCCAAGTGAGGAACTTCAACTCGCAAGTGACTAGAGGCTTGAAAGGTTTACGAGTGAGCATGTCTAGCACAAGGTTAATGTCCCAGGCTGCAACTGGACGTTTAATAGGAGATCTAGTATGCAGAATACCCCTAAGAAACCTCAACCATGGGCAACTGAGCCAGCAACATGGAAAGCACCAGCTCATGATATGCTGAAATGGCACAAAGATTAACTTTGACTGTGGAGTACTGCAGACCTGTGTTTGAGACATCTAAGAGATACTCCAGGACTTTATTCGGTGGGCAAGAAAAAGGGTTTTGTACACCAGCAAGAGAAACTCTTCCATTTAGCTGTATAGGTTTTTCTAGTGGGCGGCTTACGCGCAGCCAAAAGAATATCTGAAACTCTACGAGAAACACTGAACCTATTCACCTCTATCTCTTCAGGATCCAAGCGTGAAGGTGAAGCGACCTCAGGTTGGGATGGACCACAGGACCCTGGGTCAGGAGGTACGTCTTAAGGGGAAGCGTCTGGGGGTGTTCTGATGGTCTGTTGCATAGCGGGAACCGTATCTGCTGAGGCCAAAAGGGGGCAATGAGAATCATTCTGCCCCCCTAAAACTCCAATTTGAGCAGTACCCTCTGAACTAGGGGAAGAGGAGGAAAAGCGTATAGAAAGTGTTTTGTCCACCGCGACCTGAACGCATCCTGACAAAAAATGCCAGGTCCTGGATTTCTGGAGCAGAAGAGAGGCAGTTTTGCGTTGAGTGGGGACGCAAAAAGGTCCAGGTCTGGAGTTCCCCGCTCTTTGAAGAGTGACTGAACGATGGTTAAGTCGAGAGGCCACTCATGAGGATTCGCCTCTTTTCTGCCGACTCGTTTTGTACTCCTAGCGGGTAAACCGCCTGAATGGGAGACTTGTGCTCCAGGAAACATTCCCACACTCTCACTGCTTCCCTGCATAATGGGTATGAGTGTGCACCGCCCTGTTTGTTGATGTAGTACATCACTGCCTTGTTGTCAGTTTCAAGAAGAATGTTCTTGTGACACAGTATGTCCTTCAAAGCTCGGACTGCATAGAAAACAGCTCATTTCCAGAACATTTATGTGAAGTTGAGACTCGTCCCAAGTCAAGATACCCTAGGCGTGAAGATCCTGGCAGTGGGCTCCCCAACCCATCAGGGACGCGTCCATGGTAATGGAGATCTGATGATCCAAAAGGGCAAAGGGATATCCTTCCAGAAGGTTGTCCTCCTGCGACCACCAGATGAGCGACCTCTTCAGAGGTTCCGTCACCTTGATGAGAAAAGACTGAGGGTGAGTGGCTGGGGACCACTGAGCATCCACTGACAGGTTCTCATGTAAAGACGAGCCAAGGGTACAGTGAACACAAAGGATGCCATGAGGCCCAGCATCCGCTGCATCGAGATAGCTCGAACCAAGCTGCGTTCTCTGATATATCGGGCCATCTGTAAGATATCGCTCCTTCTGTCCTCTGGAAGAAAAGCCTTCGCACAGGAGGTGTCCAGGAGAGTTCCTATGAAGAGGAGCTTCTGGGAGGGCTGCAACTGCGACTTGTTGAGGCTCAGCAGAATTCCCATGGACATGAGGAAGTCTGAGGTCGTGGCTATGGCCTCCAGAGCCTCTTGCCTGGAGGGACTTGCTAGGAGCCAGTCGTCCAGATATGGGAACACTTGTATTCCAATTTTCCTGAGGTGCGCCACGAGAATTGCACAACACTTTATAAAAACTCGAGGTGCCGAGGATAGCCCAAAGGGCAAGACTCTGAACTGACAGTGTTGACCCAATGCCACGAACCTTAGGTATTTGTGGTGCTTTGGGTGTATGAGGATGTGTTGGTAGGCATCCTGCATGTCCAGGGAGGATAGCCAATCGTGTAGACGAATCAAAGGTAGTAGGGTACCAAGTGATATCATCTTGAACTTTTTCCTTTGCAGGAACTTGTTTAACTTTCTAAGATCCAGAATGGGGCGGACGCCACCGGTTTTCTTTGGGACCAGAAAGTAATGGGAGTAGAAACCTGTATTTTGCTGATCCAGCGGGACTACTTCTACTGCCCTGTTGTTCAGAAGGCCTTGTACCTCGGAAGCAAGAAGGTCTGACTGTATCGCTAACAGCCTGGGCTGTCCTTTGGGAGGATAATCTGGAGGGGTTTTCGGAAGATTGAGAGAATACCCCTCGCTGATTATTCTGAGGACCCATTTGTCTGATGTTATAGATTTCCACTGGTTGTAGAAGTGAGTCAGACATCCTCCCACTGTTGAGGTGGAGTCCCCCTAGGGCAGCTGAGTTGGGACCTGGGCCGGACACTCAGAAGGTGGCACTGGGTGCTTTGGGGCCTTGTGCCTTCTGCTGCGCTCTCTTTTGCAGCTGAGGGTTCTGGTTTCTGTTAAAACCTCCTCTGCCTTTGCCCTGAAAGGACTGACAGTTGTGAAACTGGCACTTGTTTCCACCCCCCCTCCGCCCAGGAGGGGACGGGCATAGGTCTGGCTGTCTTAATGGCAGACCTAGTCTTCCGTGTGACCTCTAGTGCTTGCTCCACCTGAGGTCCAAACAGATACATATCAGGTGACGTCATGCTTCAAGAAGCAGCTTGAAGCTAGAGCTCCGTCTCCTCCGAGGTCTTAAACACTCCAAAAAGCAGTTAACCCAACCTTAATAGCAACAGAATTAACACAGGAGCATGTTCACTATGTGTAGGAGACACGACTGTCAAAAAACAACTTTGGACACCGCCGAGTTGGACAGAGGTTGCTCTGACAGCAATGCATCGCAAACCTTGCAAACCTCGTGTAAAAACAGCCCAGCTAAAGATGAGGGCACTCTATCGCCAAATGTGAGCAGACAAAAGGATATTGTCCTCCAGGAGATACAAGAGTTCAGGAAAGAGACCCGCTCAACCTTCGCTGCACTGCGAACTGATTTGGGGAAACTAGAGAAACGTATGGATAGTGTGGAACAGCAGGCAACAAACACCGATACCCGCATGGACAACGCAGAACGCGCCACAATACAGCTACATCAAACGATCGTAAACTTACAGGACAGAGCTGATGATGCAGAAACTAGGAGTCGAAGGAATAACTTGAGAGTAAATGGGTTCCCTGAGGGGTCCGAGGGCACTAACCCGATTCAGTTTATGCAGGATTTCTTTAAAACCAAGCTGGATTTACCAGACAGCTGCTCCCTGGAAATGGAGAGAGTTCACCGAACATTAGGCCCACAGTCAAACACCCAACCAAGAGCCATTCTGATTCGGTTTCTCCGCTACCAAGAGAAAGAACAGATCCTGCATAAATCGTGGCAACAAGGGGATTTAACTTACCAGAACCAGCGGATCTATGTAGATAACGATTATCCTACTACAATCGCTATGAGGCGCAGAGCGTATGCCCCTATTCTCAAAAAACTGAAGGAATCCAAACTCCCTACCCAGCGAAACTGGTAGTTCAACTTGCAGATGGTGCCAAGACATTCGACACAGCCGAGGAAGTGGCGCGAAAACTGGCTAAAATTTGAATCGATATCCCACCTACGCAGAGAAAGACGAATGCTTCACTTGCTACTAAATTGGCCCACAAAGCATGGTCCAAAATACCTCCAAGGACCAACTTCGGAAAGAAGGCGCTAAGGCTATACAGAGAATAATATCAGACCTCCGACAGCACTCGTGGATACCCCCGAGACCCTCCAATCAACCAGGGCCTGAAATGAATCGACTCAATGAACACTTGCGCATCCGACTGCTTTGGCTGCAGGTAGGCCGACCAGATTGCTCACCCATGCTATTTCTCCGGTGGCTACTCCTTTGACCCCTCTGGGGATCCTCTCGACAACTTTATGGGCCCACCGAGAGTTTACCTCGCGCCAGAAGGGTGATTCTCCCAGAACAGGGGCCTGTCAGGAGTTGTGGCATACACAAACTGAGGCCTCACGAGCGGCCTAGACCGCCTGTGTCCTCTGATGTCAACCATGCGGAGAAACACTGGGACGGAAGACAGAGGGGACCTCGTGATGGGAGGTATGGGGTGGGAGGTGACTACTGGAGAGGGGGGGGAGCTCAGGATGGACTCCATGGATGGAGACCTCGGCCTACACATGTCAAGTTACCAGAGACGGGTCGGTGGCACCCTCCTCCACATTTTAACAATTTTGTAAAAGCTCCTTTGCTTTTTTGACTTTTCTTTTGAACTGCACACCATTTCCAACAGCACCTGCAGTGGACTTTGATATGTTGCTTACTTAACTATTGATCCCATACTGCTTGGGGATAACTGTCAGCCTCTCATTCCATACTGTGCCCTAAGGGGAACACTGTGTGCACTTGCGTTCGCTATTCGCCCCCACCAGCTGTACGGAGGGGCCGACGAGACTGGAGGCATGCACGGATCCTCCATGCTTTTGACCCCTCAGAGTGACAGAGAGCACTGACTTTTATAACATATAATGAGTACGATTAACTAAATTTAGTATCTCCCTCTTCCCCTCTCTTAGTTTGGTTTAACTAAAACCCTGTAATAACATCTGGGAGGGACAAGAGGCATGCTCACTTCCCCCTTACCCCCCCCCTTACAAAAGAGACTATCGTCTTGCCTACCTAAACCGGTAAGACCTAGCCAAGAATCCTTTTCTGACATACCCTACAGGCTACCCACTTACATTTGAGTGGCTGGCCCCATGGAAGCCCAAAGTTGTATTATAGTACCTGCCCAGCTGGCAGAACGCTGTGTTAAGCAGTTTCACCAGTTAACGTTTACCTTGTACTGTTCGATGTTAGAGAAACTTATTCCTCACATTTCCCCTTTTAGACAGTCACCTCTCATATGCTCCGATTGTGAGCCAGTAGTTAGTTACATAATGGAGCTACAAGGAATACAGGTGCAAACTCTCAGTCCTAACTTCTGTTTTTAAATGGCTAATGAACCACTTAAGATTTTTTCTTTGAACGTAAATGGGTTGGGTAAACCCATAAAAAGATCTAGAATGCTTTCTCTACTTAAAAAAGGTATAATGTACCTACAGGAAACACATATGAGTGTTAATGAGCATGAGAAGCTGACCAGGGGAGGGATTGCACGGGTCTTTTCCTCTTCTTTTAAGAGGGGCAGGAGGAGGCGGGGTCGCCATATTGGTTTCCAGCCATACCCCTTTTCAACCCATACGGGAGTGGGCTGACCCTGAAGGTCTCCTGGTGGTAGTACAGGGCCGCTTACAGGATAATGAGATCACCATGGCCAATACTTATTTAACCCCTGGCTCTCCTATTCCAACCATTAGAACCCTTCTGGATAAGGTAGTTCAATTAACCAGGGGTATTTTAATTTTAAGTGGAGACTTTAATATTGCCCCTAGCCCTCACCTAGATACTACAAGAGTTGCCAGAGGCAAGCAACTTGCCTCACATACATTTTTTAAATGCTATATACAAGAGGTGGGCTGGCTGGACGTGTGGCGAACCCTTCTTCCTAGAGACAAACAATATACTTTTTACTCAGCGGTGCATGGCTCATACTCTGGGATAGACCACTGTTTTACACAAAAAGAGAATTTGAGCTCTCTTAGGGAGGCCACTATCGGGGACATATTCCACTCTGATCATGCTGCTGTGGTAATGGAGTGGGACATGGACCTGGAGAGGCGAAATTCCTTCTGGAGATTCAACCCAATCCATCTAAAAAACACTCACTTTCGGGAGTTCTTAATGATAAAATCCAGGAGATCCAGGGGGGATAACCTGGGCAGGGAGGTTTCCTCTGCAATAAGATGGGACACACTGAAGGCAGTATTACAAGGCCACCTAATACAATATTCCTCAGATCAGGCGAAACAACGTAGGGAAGAACAGTCCAGATTAGAACAGACCCTCTCATTTCTTCAAATAGTGCACCAACAAGGAGATGATACAGTGCTACCACAACTTAAACAGACTAAAATGGAACTGGAGACACTAGCAATACAGAAAACTGAAATTGCCCTGGCCTACTTAAGACAGCGATATGGCGAGGTCGGCCCCAGGGCCTCCCGCCTGCTGGCATTCCAGTTACGCAAGCAAAGGTGCCTTTCAACTATACCCACAATTCGGGACCCTGCCAGGGGAGCCCAGTGTACAAAGGTGAGCCAAATTACCCAGGTATTTAGCGAGTATTATAAAAAACTTTACACCCCAGGCCACCCCCCAGAAGCTGAAGGCAACAAGGCTTTTCTCCAGTCCCTTGGCGCCTCTAAGCTGACTAATGAAAACAGCAGAATCATTTGGTTTTCCCCATTACACACACAGAGCTCCTGGCTGCCATCACCCGTGCTAAAACAATGAAAGCTCCTGGCCCAGATGGCTATGGTGCTGAACTTTATAAACACTCAGTGCAGACACTCTCTCCAATACTCCTGCAGGTGTATAATGAAGTCCTACAAGTGACAACTGCCCCCCCACCCAGCTGGTCATATGTGGCAATATCCCTGATCCCTAAACCTGATAAGGACCCACAAGTGTGTACATCATACCGCCCGATTTCAGTTTTAAATGCGGATTATAAGTTTCTTATGTCTATCATGGCCATGCGCCTGGATACAGTTTTACCTTCCCTCATTAACCTTGACCAAACTGGTTTCGTTAGTGCTAGATCTACCACAGACAATACAAGAAAGGCCCTACATCTGGTCCAGGAAATGCAATCCCGTAGCTCTCCATCTATCCTTCTCAGCTTAGACGCTGAGAAGGCTTTCGACAGAGTCTCTTGGCCCTTCCTGTTTACAACTATGACCACAATGGGCATTCCCCTCCCTTTTGTTTCCATGATTAGGACATTGTACTCCTCTTCTAAAGCATGTGTAAAAGTGAGTGGGCATCATTCCGCCCATTTCCCCCTGAACAGGGGCCAAGGATATCCTCAATCCCCAGGTCTGTTCGCCATATTCACTAGGCAGTCCCCCCTTGGTAGAAGGTGTAGAGGTCAAAGAAACATATCACCGAATTGCCCTCTACGCTGATGATGTCCTGTTATTTCTTGCCGATCCTCCCAGGTCAATTCCAGTGGTATTTAACATAATTGAGCAGTTAGGTAGATGCTCAGGATACAAGCTTGATACCACAAACGGAGGCTCTGGCATTTAATTTCTCCCATACAGTGGAGTTAGCACAGAGATTCCCCTTCCATTGGGACCTGGTAAAATTGAAATACCTGGGCAAATACTTGTCCCACAGAGCCGAGAATGCCAAAAGATTAAATTATGACCCATTCACTACGCAACTCCAATCAGATTTGGCCCAGTGGAATATTCTCCCACTAAATCTCGTACAGAGAGTGGTTGTAATTAGAATGGTCATTCTGCCCCGAGCTTTATATTTGTTCCAAAATATGCCCATACATATTCCCACCAAGATATTTCAAGTATGGAACAAATGCATCAGCAGGTTCATATGGTCTGGGCGTCGTCCCAGAATAAAATTCTGCACTCTGACTCTCCCAAGAGCTAAAGGCGGTTTTGCCCTTCCAAACCTCAAACATTACTATTGGGCTTCACATCTCTCATTTATAATACACAGACTGTCAAAAGCCAATCTGACTCAGTGGAGAGAAATAGAAGAGGACCTCACTCCACACCGAAAATGGGCTAGGTTGGTGTTACACTGCTCCACTTCCTATCTGCATAACTGGCTCCCCCAGAACCCGTGGATCCTGTCCTAGCTGAAGGTATGGACCGAGATCCGTAAACAACTCTCTCTCACCATATATCTTCCCCATGTCTGCCCCGTGGCTCTCCTAGAGAATTTCACTCCCGCCTCCCTTGATCACATCTTTGAGTCCTGGGGCCGTCTACAACTCTCTCACCTCTCGCAGTTTCTGCATGGCAGGGATTTTAAGTCCTTCCAGGAGTTGAGCCGTACCCATGGACTTCGACATTCAGATTTTTTTTTTTTTTTTACAGGTACCTGCAGCTGAGTCATTTCTATTATTCCCTCCCCCCAGAACTACAAGACCCTAAAGCCATCCCTCCCCTGGTTACATGTCTTCAGCAATGAATTACTTCTGGGGGGATACCTCACATTATCTCGGTCCTATATAAGGCCATCATAGAAACCCAAGGATCAAACACTGATGATTATCGTGCAAAATGGAGCCTAGAATTTGGGTCTGATGTGCCTCTGCTATTATGGGAAAGGGGCTGTAGAATAATATCAAAACTTACTCTCTCCCATAGCTGGAGACTGTTTGCCTGGCAGGTGAGGCTTAGGTATTTTCGAACCCCAGCAATAACAGCCCATTTCACAGCAACCCGTCTGGGACTTTGTTGGCGTCAGTGTGGAGATCCCACTGCACACCACACACACACATATTTTGGCTTTGCCCCAAAATTCGGCCCTTCCTGAATTCAATACAAGCGGAATTAAGTGAATTGATGGGTATCCCACTTACATTTACTGCTGAATTCTTTATTTTACATATCCCCCCCCCCCAGACATAAAGGCCACCCATACACGCTATCTGATGGGGATTCCCTCTTGGCGGCAAAGAAGGCCCTGTCATGGAACTGGTTGATCACCAGGATACCCATTGTGCTAGATTGGAGGAAAATAATTACCCATATTTATAGGTCTGAAAAGATTTCTTACTCCCTAAATGACTCCTCTGATTTATTTACTGAGAAATGGGCCAGGTGGGTTATGCACATCATGTTAAGAGACACTACCTTCATACCCTGAGTAAATTATACTGTGAGTGTGTTCATTTATATAAGGCCCAGATACGGGCCTAGGTACCCAAGCACAAATAACCTTGGTGAATAAGCGGATTAAAGTGATGTATGTATTCTGCTGTCATGAATATCCTAAGCTGTCTTATATGTTGTGAGAAAGTTCTGGACTACCAGTACCAGCTATCATTAATTTGTACCCAATAACTAATTGATTATATGACACAAAGTGTATCCTTAATAGACTATCTAAATGTATGGCTCCACTATAAATATCTGTATAATTATGAAATATAACTGTCAACCCAACCCTTGTAACCCCCCGTTAAGTGGAAAAACTTACTAAAAAACATATTAAACAGATACATACCATGGAAAGGTAAGGCCATGACTTGCTGTTGGGCGTCATTCATGAAGCCCGAGGTACGCAGCCAGGAGTGGTGACAGGTGCAGATACCAGCCGCCACCCGGGAAGTGGTATCGAAGGAGTCCATCGCAGCTTTAACCTGTTGGTTACTGGACTAGATATCTCTAGCTATGGTCTGAAGTAGCTCTGACAACTTCCGATTCGGGCAGAGCTTCTACCACTGCTTTGAGCGAATGCCAAAGAACATACTCATATTGAGAAAAATAGTCCTGGTAGCTGGCAATGCGGATGCCCAGGGTTGAGGCAGCAAAGACTCTTACCTAAGGCGTCTATCTTGCAAGATTCTTTGTTTATAGGCTGGGCTGTAGATTCCTGAGGAAGGGCAGCCTTATTCTCTGCTAGGACCACTATGGCATCAGCAACGGCTTATGAGGCCAAAATGGAGCAATCCTTGGGAGGAGCATACTTCCTATCTGTGGACTTGGCCATGGAAGGAATAAGGGCTGGATTCTTCCACACCATCTGTGAAAGGGTCTCGAATGAGGACTGTACTGGAGGGGTTAAATCCAAAGGGATCTCCGGGACACGAAGATATTGGAGATGCAAAAGTTTCCCAGGATCGATTTCTGTGGGCTGGAGAGAAAGGGCAGAATTCAAATTCTTGAGCAGAAACTTAAAGGAAAGGTCCTCAACAACAGGCTCTGCAGGAGGATTGATCCCTGCCCCCAGGACTGAGTCAGCATCAATGTCATCACCCAAGCGAAGATCAGGATCAGGCTCAAAATCATCTCCTGACAGTCCAGGGAGGACTGTGTAGACAGGAAAGGAGTGAAAATCAGGAGTAAGAAAAGAAGAAAGAATCGGAGTCTAAAACCCCTGAAGACCAGACAGCGCCACACTCATCCCCAGCACCGTCAGGGAAAAACGGCACCGAGAACAAAGGGCCGCCGATCGAAAAAGGCTGCACATGGCAACGACAAAGAAGCACGATGCCGACAGAGCCCCCAGCACTGCAGACTGCACCAATAGAGCCTGTGGCACCGCAGACTCGCACGATCAAGCCCCCGGCGAAGGACGGTGCCGACAGAGCCCCCAGAGCCGAAAAAGTCTGCACCGCAGATGACGACAGCATCACAGGAGTCTGAAAACTGCAACTGGAAGAAAAAGAAGGAATAATGGCAGGAGATAGAGGCATCGGTGTAGACCCCTGCGCCGCAGCATGTGAGGGGGAAAAACACCCAAGCGCAGAGTCCACAGCACCAAAGAAGGTGCCACGCGATTAGGAAGTTCCAACCGACTCACCTGCCTGTTCCAAACCGAACGACCGGAAGGCCACGGTGACGGACTGGTCGGCTCGGGCAACTGGACCAACCTCTGAGCCCACTGTTCCATAAGAGCAGCCCACTGGTGAAACTGCTCATCGGAAGCTCCTCCAATAGGAGGAGGAGCTCCGGTGTCGAGGATGTCGGCCACCAGATACAGAAACCGGCGACTCCGACAGAAGCGGAGACCTGCGCCTGGCCCTAATAACCAACAGTCTACGTGCAGATGTACCAGAGGGTGACCTCGAGTGATGCCGTTTCTTCTTCGACCTATGTGTTGAAGAAGAACTCTAGGCCGAACGGTGCTGAGAATAGAACCGTTTCCTTTTATGCTTTCGGGGGGACCACCCATCACCCTGAGTACTGGACCGTCCATTGTCAGACACCCCGGGAAGGTGGCGGACTGGACCCAGCCCAGCTGACTGAACAGCTGTCATACAAAGTCTCCCTACCGTCACCCAACCCACTCATGGTTGACTCCATCAATGGAGGACTGAAGACTTCTCTATACAAATTAGAATTAATAATTATAAATCTGTACTGATTAGAGAATCTACAAAACAATAAAAAAATTACTCACCTTAGTAATTATGTTTCTTCTATTGGAGTCTTGCTGTATTCTGACAAATGCAGTTAGCCCCAGCCTTTAAACTGCCCCGGAGAACAAAGGGTTAACTTTCTATGCAGGGCATAGAATGCTGAGCTCGAGCGTCGGTTGGTGTCTGTCTGGAGCCCTTTGAAATCCAACCGTCAGATTCTTACGAGCAAAAACTCACTAACTATCCTATGTGGAAATTGTGAAATTTTACTAGCCAACTGGCAACAAAAATTGTTGGGTCCCAAAGGAAGACTCGAGCCAGGAAACCCAAAACCCGAAAACCAATCCAAATAAGAATAATAATAAAACACCCGAACAAAAAGAAGAGAGTGTAAAAGGGGCACCCCTAAGGTGCAACACTGCGCCTGCCCACCCACTTCCCAAAACCAGGTTCTGAGAGGGGGAGGCAGGGGGACAGGTCAGAATACAGCAAGACTCCAATAGAAGAAACATAATTACTAAAGTGAGTAATTTTTTCTTCAAACATGAAGTCTTGCTGTATTCTGACAAATGCAGACTACCAAGCAGTACCTCCATGGAGGAGGGACAGAACCTACTTTGAGAATAGGATCTGAAGAACTGCTGTGCCAAACCGAGCATCACTCCTAGCCTGGATATCCAGGGAGTAATGCTTGGTAAAGGTATGGACAGTTTTCCAGGTGGCTGCTTGACAAATTTCTAAGAGAGGGATGTCCCTGGCAGCAGCCAGGAAAGCAGTTGTACCTCTTGTAGAGTGAGCCCTCAGGCCTAAGGGTGGAATCTTTCCCAGTTTCTCATAGCAGAATTGTATACAAGACACAATCCACCTGGCAATAGTTCTCTTGGTGGCAGGTTTGCCCTTTCCTACTTCCCCATAACTGAGGAACAACTGGAGGGAATCAAACCTGTGACCCTTGGTACGCTCTACATAGTAGCTAAGGGCTCTTAACATCTAAACTGTGAAGCCTCCTCTCCCCTGAGGAAGAATGATCAGTGAAGAAAACAGGGAGAGACAGACTCATTCAAATAGAAATCTGAAACCACTTTGGGCAAAAACCTTCTACTGGTTCTAAAGGACCACTTTATCCCTGTGAAAGGAGATAAAATCAGGTTCCACTGGCAAGGCTTGCAATTCACTGACATGCCTGGCAGAGGTAATGGCCACTAAAAACACAGTTTTCCAAGTCAAGTACTTAAGCTCTGCTGAGGACATAGGTTCGAAGGGAGGTTGCATAAGCTGAGCAATGCAAACATTTAAATCCCAGACAGGGGCAGGGTCTCTAAAAGGAGGATTGGTATGAAGCAATCCTTTAAAAAATGTACAAAGCACAGGATGAGAAGACAGTGAGGAAGACTTCTTCACTGACAGAAAAGCAGAAATAGCTGACAAGTGAAACTTGAGAGTAGCTGGTCTGAGGCCTAGGCCATTAAGATGGACCAAATAATCCAGAACTGTGGGCAACTCAGCAGTATCTGGGGAAATATGCTTCTTAGAACACCAAATGCTGAATCGTTTCCATTTGGAGTTATAAGTCTTTCTGGTGGAGGGATTTCAAGAAGCTTTGAGAATGTCCATAACCCCCTGAGACAGATGCAAATCTGCAAACTTTAACTCTTCAAGAGCCATGCCTTGAGAGAGACTGAAGATTGAGGTACCAAATCCTCCCGAGAGAAAGTTAACAGGTTATAATTTCTGGGAAGAGACAGGGGAAGATGGACAGCTAGGGACAGCAACAGGGGGTACCAAGGCTCTCTGGCCCAGTCTGGAGCAATCAGAATCACTTTGCAAGGCTGTGACCTTATATTGACAAACTTTGAACAGAAAAGGGAAGGGAGGGAAGACATACAGAAATTTCCCTTCCCAGTTCAGAATCAGAGCATCCAGGGGGACTGAGCCCAAGACTGGGGGTTTGCAACAAAAGAGAGGGAGTTGGTTATTGTCTGGGGCTGCAAAAAGATCCATCTCTGGAGTGCCCCACCTTGAAAAAAATCACCGTCAATACCAGAGGGTCCAGGGACCATTCGTGATGGCCCTGTGAGATCCTGCTCAGTGCATCTGCTAGCACATTGTCCTTCCCTGGAAGGTGAACTGCTATCAGAAGTTTGCAGGGAATAAGCCAGGGACCACAACTTCACGGCTTCTGTGCACGAGGCCGTAGACCGAGTGCCTCCCTGCTTGTTGATGTACCACATGGTGGTGGTGGTGGTGTTGTCTGTTCCGACTTGAGCCACCTTGTTCTGCACTGACTGAGAGAAAGCTTGCAGGGCCAGAAAAACTGCCCTGAGCTCTAGGAGATTGATATGGAGAAGGGACTCCTGAAAGGATCACAGTCCCTGGGTAGTGAGGGCCCCCAGATGGGCTCCCCAGCCCAGAAGGGAAGCATCCGTGGTGAAGACCACTGAATGAGACTGAGTTGCAAATGGAACTCCTTGCCTTAAATTGTCCTGATCCTGCCACCACTGAAGGGCTTGGATCAGGGTCCGAGTCACTGGAATCAATTTGGTAAGGGAATCCTTCTTTTGGGACCAAAAGGCTCTCAGATGGAACTGAATGTCCCTTATCTGGAATCTTGCCCCTCGGACCACTGCTGTAGAGGCTGCCATGTGGCCCAAGAGTTGAAGGAAATGCCTTGCTGGTCGGGACACCTGAAGGCTAAAGGAAGAAGCCAGTTCTATAAGAACTCTTGCCCTGTCCAGGGGAAGAAAGGCTCTTGCTTTGACCATAACCAGCTCTGCCCCTATAAAGGTAAGAAGCTGGACTGGCTCCAGGACCGACTTGGGAAGACTGAGAAGAAATCCTAGAGAAGTCAGCACTTGCTGGGTCACTTGTAGATCTGACTTGACTTGGTCTGGAGACTGGCCCACTATTAGCGAATCGTCCAGATATGGAAAAATGGAAATCTTTTACCTCCTTAGAAAGGCAACTACTACTGCCAGGCACTTTGTGAAAACCCTTGGGGCTGATGTTAGACCAAAGGGCATTGCTTTGACCTGATAGTGGCCTGAGGGCAACTCGAACCTGAGGTACTTTCTGTGGGAGCACCTGATGGGAATGTGAAAATAGGCATCTTTGAGGTCCAGGGAGGCTAGCCAGTCCCCTGGCCTTAGAGAGGGAAGAATTATTCCCAGAGATACCATCTTGAACCTTGGTTTTAAAAGATGTTTGTTCAGGTATCTTAGGTCTAGGATGGGTCGCCACTCTCCTATCTTTTTTGGGGTAAGGAACTACCTGGAGTACAGACCTTTGCCCCAGTGTAGGACAGGCAGTCTCTCTATGGCTCTTAAAGCCAGAAGAAACAAAACCTCTGCCTCTAGGGCAAGGGTTTCTGAGAGACCTGCAGGTGGAAAAGATCTGGCTCTCATCTTCGGAAATTTTTTGAAGCTAAGAACCAGTCCCTGGCTTGCTACTTCCAGGACCCACTTGTCTGAGGTAATAGACTTCCAGTCCTAGACGAAGTAAGCCAGCCTGCCCCCTACTGGAATAGGAGTCTCGACCCGGACAGACCCATCAGGGTGTCTGCTTGGCAGGGGCCTTAGGCTGAGGAGTGGATGCAGCCCTGCTCATCCCCCTTCTACCTCTCCCTCTGAAGAACCCCCTCTGTGAAAAGGGAGAAGAGGCCTGTGCTTGGTAGAAAGGCCTATGAAAAAGCCTGCCCCTGCCCCTAGATTGCTGCCTTAGGAGTTGCCTGCCTCTCCTTGGCCTGGAGCACTCCTATAAGTGGTCCTGTACCATCCATCTTTTTCACGTAATTCTCTGTCTGCTCCCAAGAAAAAATTACTCACCTTAGTAATGTTGTTTCTTCTAATAGAGTCTTGCTATATTATGACTATTGCAGTTTGTCCCACCATTAGAACTGCTCCAGAGGTGAAAGAGTTAACTCCATTCTAAGAATGGAACTTGAACTCGAGCTCTATTAGAGAAGCTCTGTCTTGGTTATTTCAAACTCAAACTGTCAGATCTTTACGAGCAAAAACTTACTAAGGTCTGTGTGGAAGCTGTAACTCACACTAGCCAACTGGCTACCTAAATATTAACACCCAATGCTGGTCCCAACACAAAGACTCAAGTCAAGGGACCAAAAGTAATAGTATAATATAATAATATGAGAAGTAATATAAGATAAAATAAAACACACACCCCAAAACCCCAAGAGAGGGTGGAAAATATATAATGGGCATAACTAGTGCCCACACTAGGCTGCCCACCCCATACCCAAGTAGAAGTTCTGAGAGGGCAGGTTGGGGAGATCATAATATAGAAGACTCCATTAGAAAACAACATTACTAAGGTGAGTAATTTTTCTTCAAACAACATGAAGTCTTGCTATATTATGACTATTGCAGACTACACAGCAGTACCTCCATGGAGGAGGGACAGAACCTACTTAGAATAGGCTCTGAAGAACAGCTGTGGCAAACCGAGCATTTCTCCTGGCCTGGACATCCAGGGAGTAATGCTTGGTGAAAGTGTGTACCGTTTTCCAGGTAGCTGCTTGACATATTTCTAAAATAGGGATGTCTCTAGCAGCAGCTATAGATGCCGCTGTACCTCTGGTAGAGTGAGCCCTCAGGCCTGAAGGGGGAACCTTCCCCAGTTTTTGATAACAAAATTGGATACAAGAGCCAATCCACCTGGCAATTGATCTCTTAGTGGCAGGTCTCCCTTTTCCGACCTCACCATAAGTGAGAAAAAGTTGGAGGGATTCGAACCTGTGACCCTTGGTACGTTCTATATAGTAACTTAGAGCCCTCTTAACATCTAAACTGTGCAATCTCCTCTCACCAGAGGAGAAATGATCAGTGAAAAACACTGGAAGGGAGATAGATTGGTTAAGATGGAAATCTGAAACCACCTTAGGCAAAAACTTCCTGTTAGTCCTGAGGACTACCTTATCCTTGTGGAAAGATAAAGTTAGTTTCTACTGACAAGGCTTGTAACTCACTTATGCCTGGCAGAAGTGATAGCCACTAGGAAAACAGTTTTCCAAGTTATATTTAAGCCTGCAGAAGACAGAGGTTCAAAAGCGGTTGCATTAACTGAGCAATGCAAACATTAAGATCCAGGCAGGGCCGGATCCTAAAAGGTGGATTAGTATGAAGTAATTCTTTAAAAAACTTGGAAAATACAGGGTGAGCGGAAAGAGAGGAGGGCTTTCCTGCTGAAACAAAAACAGAGACAGCTGCCAAATGTACTTTCAGGATAGCTGGTCTCAGGCCCAAAGAATTAAGATGGACCATATAGTCCAAAACAATGGGCAAATCAGCAGATTCCGGGGAAATATGTTTCTCAGAACACCAGATGGAAAAACTTTTCCACTTAGAATTATAAGTAGCCCTAGTGGAAGGCTTCCTAGAAGCCTTTAGATTTCAAGAACACCTTGAGAAAGGTGTGGGTCAGCAAATTCTAGCTCCTCAAGAGCCGGGCCTTGAAGTTGAGGGATTTGAGGTTGGATACCAAACTCTCCCTGGGCACAGGTTAACAGGTTGTGATTCCTGGGGAGACACAGGGAAGATGGACTGCTAGGGACAGAAGGAGTGGGTACCAGGGCTGCCTGGCCCAATCTGGGCAATCAGAATCACCCTGCAAGGCTGGGATCTGATTTTGACTAGCACCTTGAATAGGAGAGGAAGGGGGAAGGCGTAAGAAACTTCCTTCCCAATCTAGGAGAAAGGCATCCAGGGGACTAAAGCCCAACACTGGGGCCTGCAACAGAACAGTGGAAGTTGGTGATTGTCTGGGGCTGCAAAAGATCTATCTGAGGGTGCCCCATCTGGCAGAAACTATCCCAGTATTGAGGATCCAGAGACCATCTGTGATGGCCCTGGGAAATCCTGCTGAGAGCATCTGCCAGGACATTGTCCTTTCCTGGAAGGTGAACTGCTATGC
Source organism: Neoceratodus forsteri (assembly GCA_016271365.2). Classification (NCBI taxonomy): domain Eukaryota; kingdom Metazoa; phylum Chordata; order Ceratodontiformes; family Ceratodontidae; genus Neoceratodus; species Neoceratodus forsteri. Next base: position 1,007,339,444 of record CM028129.1, on the reverse strand, counting down.
GGGAAGTGTTCAGGGAATAGGCCAGAGACCACAACTTCATTGCCTCGGTGCACAAGGCCGAAGACCGAGTGCCCCCTTGCTTGTTGATGTACCACATTGTTGTGGTGTTGTCTGTTCTGACTTGTACCACTTTGTTCTGAACAGACACAGAAAACACTTGAAGTGCTAGAAAGACAGCTCTGAGCTCCAGCAAATTGATGTGGAGCAGAGATTCCTGAGGGGACCACACTCCCTGAGTGGAGACGTCGCCCATGTGGGCTCTCCACCCTAGGAGGGATGCATCCGTAGTGAGGGTCAAGGAGTGAGACAGAGGAATGAAAGGGACCCCCAGCCTTAAATTGCTCTGATCCTGCCACCACTGGAGGGCCTGGATCAGGGTTCGAGTCACTGGGACCAACTTGGAAAGGGGGACTCTTCTCTGAGACCAAAAGGCTCTCAAGTGAAACTGAATGTCCCTCATCTGAAATCTTGCTCATTGCACTACAGCTGTGGACGCAGCCATGTGCCCCAGGAGCTGCAAGAAGTATCTTGCTGGTCGAGAGACCTGCAGAGTGAAGGAGGAGGCCAGAGCCACCATGTTCCTTACCCTCTCTAAGGGTAGGAAGGCTCTTGCCTGCTTTGTGTCCAATTCTGCACCTATGAAGGTGAGCACCTGAACAGGTTCCAGAACTGACTTTGGAAGATTGAGCAATAAGCCCAGAGAGGTGAGCAGCTGCTGGGTAACTTGCAGGTGAGATTTGACCTGTTCTGGGGACTGGCCTACAATGAGCCAGCCGTCCAGGTAGGGAAAGACAGCAACCCTTTGCCTTCTTAAATGAGCAACTGCTACTGCCAGACATTTTGTGAATACCCTTGAGGCAGAGGAGAGGCCGAAGGGCATTGCTCTGAACTGGTAGTGACCTGAGGGCAGTTCGAATCTGAGGTACTTTCGGTGGGAGCTTCTGATTAGGACATGAAAATAGGCATCCTTGAGAGTCCAGGGAGGCTAGCCAGTCCCCTGGCCTAGAAAGGGTAAAATCATTGCCAGAGTTACCATTTTGAACTTTGGTTTCAAAAAGGTGCTTGTTCAGATATCTCAGGTCTAAAATGGGCCGCCATTCTCCTGTCTTTTTTGGGGTAAGGAAATATCTGGAGTACAGACCCTTGCCCTGATGTAGGGGAGAAACCCTTTCTACAGCTCTGAGAGCCAGGAGGGATGAGACTTCTGTTTCTAAAGAAAAGGTCTCTAAAGGGTTTGCAGGTGGGAAAGATCTGATTCTCATCTTTGGAAATTTTTTGAAGCTGAGAACCAGACCCTGACCTACTACTTCCAGGACCCACTTGTCTGAAGTTAGAGACTCCCAGTTCCGAACGAAGTAAGCCAACCTGCCCTCTACAGGTAAAGGAGAATCGGCCCTGGGCACCCCAACAGGGTGCCTGTTTGGCAGGTGCTTTAGGCTGAGGGGTGGGAGCAGGCCTGCTCACACCCCGTCTGCCTCTCCCTCTGAAGAACCCCCTCTGAACATAAGCAGAGGAGGCCTGGGTTTGGTAAAAAGGCCTGTGAAAAGGCCTACCCCTACCCCTTGGGGTCTGCCTCTGAGAAGTGGCTTGCCGCTCCTTGGCCTCAGCACTCTTATAGGTAGTCCTATATTCATCCATTTCCTTCATATAATTCTCTGTCTGCTCCCCAAACAGAGAATTCCCTACCACAGGAAAATCCATAGCCTTAGTCTGGGTATCCTGCTGACAAGCTTAGTACACCTGAGCCAGGCCAACCTGCGAAAAGCTACAGATGTAGCCATGACTCTAGAGGATACATCATTAAAATCCACAGCAGCATTGGATGCCTCAATGCCATCAGCAGCCACCTGCTCCAGCTCATTAGCAAGCTGGCCAGAGGCCTGTTTGGCCAAAGCCATGACAGTGTCCCATCTAGATTTTTGAAACCTTGCTACATAAGCCATGTAATTTGCTTGCCTGAGTCCCAAGGACGCTGCCATGTATTGTGTTTTTTTTTTGCCATGGCATCAATCCTCCTGGAATCCTTGTCAGGAGAATGTGAAGCCAAGGGAATATTAGCTTTATCACAGGCTGCAGCCTGAACCACACCAACATAACTGTAATGCTGTGAAAGGAATTCTGTATCAGGACCTAACAGAGTGTACCTCCTGTCCATCTTTTTGTCCACAGGAGGCACAGAATTAGGAGCTTTTAAATTTTTATTGTTTGTTTCCTAAATGAATTATGCAAGGAATAGACAGTCTCCTAGACTCTGAATATCCATCCTTTCTACAAAATCAGGTTCCTCTTGCTCATCCACAGCTTCCTCCAATGGAGCTGGAGGGATTCAACAACCTTTTATAAAACAAAAATGAGAAGGGACTCAGAAAGCATAGGGGAGATTCAAGGGTCAGTCTGGGGAGATGTCCGGTTCAATGGGCACATCAGACTCTCAAAGTCACATTCACACTGTTCATAATCCTCCTCCCTCCTCTGGTTCATAAAAATCTCCAATATCATATTCTTGAACCGTGGAACCGGCTGAACCAACCTTTTACCAGACAGAGGCGGTTCGGACGGAACCGGAGAAAGTGACTGTACAATTTGTATAGCTTTTGCTATTTCTGCAGCAGTTGGGGAAGGAATTTTGGACTCCCTACCTGCTGATTTTTTAGTTTTCTTAGCTGGAACTGGCTCCTCAGAGCCAGCTTTACGATTGCCCGAGGAAGTCTCGCCCTGGTCAGAGGGCACTCCCTCCGGTTCGGTTGGCACCCGAACCGGGCTGGCCATCCGGGTCAGCGGACTTTTTGGCCTCTCGTTCCCTGAGCCTGCCCACTCTCTTATCCAGGGTGGCTGCAGGGAAATTTTTACCAATCTGGCAGTCTGAATTGAGGTGGTCAACCCCAGACAATAAACACATGTAGTGTGTGGGTCAGCCTTGGCAAAGGCTTCCCCACAGACACTACAGTGTTGAAACCCAGTGGGCCCGGTTTTTTCTTTTGGGTTTCTCAGACATGATGCCAGCCTAACCAAGAAACTTGCCCTTTTAACGGCAGTGCCAGGCAAGACACCCTTATCGGTTCCCAACCGTGTCACGGGTCATGGAAAAAACCGTAATGAAATCTGTTTTTTTTAGAACCGATAAGAACCGGGAACCGCACTCTAAAAAGCTTTAAAATGCTTACTCTTTAAAGTTTTAACCAGCCTGATCGGTTCGAACCGAACCGATAAACATTTACAAGTTCCACACAGAAATAAAACCTGTATATTACTTACAATACCATAGACAGAACTTGAACCGATCGGTTTGCGGTTAAAATAATAATACTCGCGGTTGAATTTAACCGAGAAAATACTGTTTAAACCGAGAAATGAACCGAGCAGTAGGAGAAATCTCCGGGAGCGACTGTTCAGTGAGGCGGAGTAAAGAATCTGACAGTTTGAGTTTGAAATAACCAAGACATAGCTTCTCTAACAGAGCTCGAGTTCTAAGTTCCATTCTTAGAATGGAGTTAACTCTCTCACCTCCGGAGCAGTTCTAATGGTGGGACAAATTGCAATAGTCATAATATAGCAAGACTTCATGTTGTTTGAACAGAGAATTACCCACTACAGTAAAATCCATGGCCTTAGCCTGGGTATCCTGCGAGAGGCTAGTACATCTGAACCAAGCCATTCTCCTAAGAGCCACAGATGTAGCCATGACTCCTGATGACATCATTGAAGTCCACAGCAGCATGAAACTCTACTTTTGATGCCTCAATCCCATCTGCAGCCACCTCCTCCAGTTCCTTGGCGAGCTGGGGGGAGGCCTGTTTAGCCAGTGCTAGTACAGTGTCCCACCTGAACTTCTGGTACCTGGCTGTATAGGCCATATAATTCGCCTGCCTGAGTCCCAAGGAAGATGCCATGTACTGTTCTTTTGCCATGGCATCAGTCTTCCTGGAGCTTTGTTTGGGGATGATGCTAAGGGAATGTTTGTCTATAACAGGCAGCAGCCTGTACAACCCTCAGCACGGCTGCATTGCTGGTATAAAAACCTCTGTATCTGAGCCTGATAGTGTATACCTCTTGTCCATTCTTCTATAAACAGGAGGTATAGAATTGGGAGACTTCAGGATTTTTTGTGTCTGCTTCCCAAAAGATTTGTGAAGGGGAATAGACAGTCTCCTGGACTCTGGGATGTCCATCATTTCCACATAATTAGGCTCCTCGCAATCCTCCATTGCTTCCTCCATAGGAAGCTGGAGGGTTTCAGCCACCTTTCTGTAAGACACAGTGGGAAGGGGACTCAAAGCCTAGGAAGGGATACACCCGAAGGTCTGTCTGGAGAGATGTCCGGTTCCACAGGCACATCCAGACTTTCACCATCATCATCTTCAAACTCCCCCTCATCCTCAAACTCCGGTTCATAAAATTCTTCAGGGGTATAATCGTGAACCGGGGGAACCAACCGAACCAAACCCCTGCCAAAAGGTGCCGGATCCTTCGGAACCGGGAGAAGCGATTCCACAATCGAATCGCTCTGGCTATTTCTCGGCGGTCAGAACATGAACTTCTGGATCCGAACCGGTCGATTTCTCTTTGCGCTTTCATTTTATCGGAACTGAACCCTCAGGATCGGCTCTCCGTTTGCCCGAAGAAGTATCGCCTTGGTCAGAGGGCATTCCTCCTGGTTCGGTCGGAACCAAACTGGGCTGGCCATCCGGGTCAGCTGACTTCTCGGCCTCCTTTTCCCTCAGTCTACCTAATCTCTTTTCAAGGGTAGATTTGGGAAAATTTGTACATATTTGGCAGTCTGTATCGAGGTGTTCAAACCCCAGGCAAAAAACACAGGTGGTGTCGGGATCGCCATGGCAAAGACCTCCCCACACTCACTGCAGTGTTGAAACCCAGTGGACCCGGTTTTTTCTTGGGTTTCTCAAACATGGCCAACCTAACAAACTTACCTTTTATGGCAACTGCCAGGCAAGACTCCCTTGATCGTTCCTAACCGTGTCACGGGTATTGGAAAAAAAAGTACCAAAACACGTTTTTTTTTAGAACCAATAAGGACCAGTAACCACACACTAAAGAAAGATACAAGTAATAACAAATGATCGCTTCAGCTGAACCGATCTACACTTTTACAAGTTCCACACAGAAAATCAGCACAAAACCTATCTAGTAGTCACGGCACTACAGACAGAGACTGAACCGACTATGCGGAAATAAATTTTGGTTAAAAAAACAACACTTAACTGACACTTTAACCTACTTTCGAACTGAGCTGCAGGAGAAATCTCCGGAGCGACTGTTCAGTCAGGCGGAGTAAAGAATCTGACGGTTGGATTTCATAGGGCTCCAGACAGAGAGACCAACCGAGCTCGAGCTCAGCATTCTATGCTCTGCATAAAAAGTTAACCCTTTGTTCTCAGAGGCAGTTTAAAGGCTGGGGCTAACTGCATTTGTCAGAATACAGCAAAACTTCATGTTGTTTGAAAAACTGAATTAAGCTGCTAGTGAAGTTTAAACTCCCTGTAGACGAGCGTCATCACTGAAGCGCACTCGACAGCGGGGAAAAAACTAACTGAGGCGGCTGGAGGGTCAACGCCGAGATAGTCATTACCATACGTGCTGGGGCTCGTGATGCCACTTCCTTGCGGCTCCATCTCAGGCACTGGCCCTCCTGAAAAGTTTGCTCCCACTGGGCCCTAGCACCTCCGGTGTACTCCCATTAGTGTGAATGAGTGGTGGAAACTATGTCCAGGAAGATTTACCTTCCTTAAAATATTTAGGGCATTAAGCTCCCAACCCAGCTAAGTGACAAATTATACCCTTATCACCCGGGCCACTGCGGGTTGGGCTTGCATAGATGGCAGGCTATTAGTTTACCTTTGACACAAAGAGTAGATTGTATTAGAATGAATATCCTACCTAGGTTAACCTGCTGGTTAACTAGAATCTGCAACTTAGAAACATAGAAACATAGACTGACGGCAGATAAGGACCACTTGGCCCACCCAGTCTGCCCATTTCCCTATCTACTGGATAAGCTGCAGGTTCTAGTTAACCAATAGCCTACTTCCTGCAACCCCCCACTATGATTGCCTTATGTCTGTCCCATGCATGTTTGCATTCCCCCACCGTTTTAGACCCCACAACCTCTCCAGGAGGGCGGTTCCATGCGTCCACCACTCTCTCCGTGAAAAATAATTTCCTCGCATTACCCCTGAGCCATCCCCTAACTTTAAATTGTGCCCCATTGTTCTTCCATCTCTTTTCTAAAAGATGCTACCCTCCTGGACTTTGTTGATTCCTTGAGGTACTTGAACGTTTCTATCATGTCCCCCGTTCCTCCTTTCATCAAGGGTATACATATTAAGCTCTCAGTCTCTCTTCATATGGTTTCTGATGTAGACCCTGCACCATTCTAGTTGCCCTCCTCTGGACTGCTTCCATCCTGTCTATGTCCTTGCGTAGATGAGGTCTCCAAAACTGCATGCAGTACTCCAGATGGGGTCTCACCAACTGTCTGTACAGAGGGATAACCACTTCCCTTTTTCTACTTGTGATGCACCTCCCTATGCATCGCAGTATCAACCCTGGCTCTCCTTACTGACTTCTCACACTGCTTACCCACCTTTATGTCACCTGATATGACTACACCCAGATCCCTTTCCATTATTGTTGTCGTTAGTACCTCCCCTGCTATTGTGTACTCTTCTCCTGGATTTTTATTTCCCCAGGTGCATTACTTTGCACTTCTTTGCATTGAATCTAAGTTGCCATATGTCTGACCATTCCTCCAACCTTGCCAAGTCCCTTCTCATCCTTTCTACCCCCCCTTGTGTATCAACTCTGTTACAGATCATTGTGTCATCTGCAAAGAGGCATAACTTTCCTTCCAGACCCTCTGCAATGTCACCTACAAAGACGTTAAAGAGGACTGGACCCAGTACTGAGCCCTGAGGTACTCCACTAATAACCCCCCTTTCTTCAGAATGTGTTCCATTCACTATTACCTTCTGTGTCCTGTTGTGCAGCCAGTTTGCTACCCAGGCTGGCTAACTTGATTATTAATCTTTTGTGCGGGACTGTGTCAAATGCCTTGCTAAAGTCTAGGTAGGCTATATTCACAGCCCCTCCTTGGTCTATTACTTTGGTGACCCAGTCAAAGAAATCGATTAGATTAGTCTGACATGACCTTCCTGCTGTGAATCCATGCTGCTTTGGGTCCTATGCCCCGCTGGCCTCTATCCAGTAGGTAGGGAAATGGGCAGACTGGGTGGGCCAAGTGGTCCTTATCTGCCATCAAAGTCTATGTTTCTATGTATGTATCAGACGATACCCACAGTATTCCTGCGGAACATCATCAAGAAGGATATCTTAGGTATGGAAAAGTTGACTGCCAGGGCATCATAGGTTCTCCCGAAATTCAAGATACTTTGGAGAAGATGGGTTATATAGGAGATGAATAAATATAATGACTTTGTCCCTTAATCTAGCCAAATGCACTTTACATACTACTGAAATAAAAGATGATCCCTATATCCTTGTGATATAAATGTCGGTATTTAGAATGGATTGTAATTATACCGCAGCAATGTTCGTTGTTGTTAATGTATGCTATGCATTTTCTGAGAAGAAAAATGAAATTTAAAAAAAAAAAAAAAAAAACAGACTGGTTGTGACATACAAGGGTAAGCAGAGTGGTGCTGGGACCAAGAGCACAATGGAGTAAAAGGATCCCAGAGAAGTTGCTCAAGAGCAGAATATGAGGGGGAGAGGCAGAAGTGGTGGGAATGTTATTCCAGATAGACGGGAAACCGAGAAATCAGTCAGATCCATGAAGGTATTGCAGCAAGGGGAACAATGGTTTGAGAGTCAAAACAATGGGGCAGGTAGGTTAGCCAGGGGTGGGTTACAATAAGCTGAATAAAATGACTGTCAACTACTCACAGCAGTTCCACTTTATTCCTGATGTACTGTGCAAAATATGCTGATTTTCTATGGTGAGGCCCAAGATTATTTGTATTTGGGGGAAGCTCAAGATCTCTTCTGTGGCTTGAGGGAGGCTCATTATGACAAAGCCTGAGAACTAATGGGCTAGAACAAAGGTGTGAACTGATTCCCTTTCATCTTAATAAGGCACTAACATCAATGCATGCTGATTGTTTAAATACTGTGCCAACAGTGTTGAGTTTTATCTGATGTTAGGGAAATTTGAAATGCTATCAACACACAATATAGCCACTCTGAATATCTGAACTACACAAGCTTATAAAATGTGAAGATATGCATCAAACTTAAGTTGTTATAGAAGATATGTTTTATTTGAGAGAAAAGTGGCATTTCAGATGAAATTTTACTAAAACATGTAATGTCAGATATGCTATTCAACTTTAAGCAATTTCAGAAAAAAAAAAAGAGTTTCCGCAATGTCCGGAAATCACTGGCCCTACTCCTGAGTCTTGGGAAATAGGTGGTGTGGTGTGGTGCTCCTTGGGGTACTCAACCATAACAGGCAGGCTGTCTGCACAGTGGCAGGGCTGCCATGTGCAACGCCAGAAAAAAAAAAAAAACTACTCACCTCAGTAATTATGTTTCTTCTAATGGAGTCTTGCTGTATTCCGACTATTGCAGTTAGCTCCAGCCTTTAAACTGCCCTGGAGAACAAAGGGTTAACTTTTCTATGCATGACATAGAATGCTTGTTGAGGTCTGTCTGTTTCCCTTTGAATCTAAACCATCGGATTCTTTATGAGCAACAACTCACTAACCCTCCTATGTGGAAATTGTAAACATTTTTTACTAAAAGGAGCTTTGGATTCACAAAAAAGACAAGTCAGGAAAACCCAAAACCAAAAACCAACCCCAAAAGGGGCAATAACAATAACAAAAAGCACCCAAACAAAGGGAGAGTGTGTAACAGGCACCTCTAGGGTGCAACACTTCACCTGCCCACCCACTTCCCAAAAACAAGTTCTGAAAGGGGAGGCAGGCCAGAATACAGCAAGACTCCATTAGAAGAAACATAATTACCGAGGTGAGTAATTTTTTTCTTCAAACAACATGAAGTCTTGCTGTATTCTGACTACCAAGAAGTGCCTCCATGGAGGAGGGACAGAACCTATTTTGGGAATAGACTCTTGAAGTCATATCCAGAGAGTAATGCTCGGTAAAGATATGGACTGTTTTCCAGGTGGCTGCTTGACAAATTTCTAAGAGAGGGATATCCCTGACAGCAGCCAGGGAGGCAGCTGTACCTCTTGTAGAGTGAGCCCTCAGGCCTGAGGGTGGGATCTTTCCTAGTTTCTCATAGCAGAATTGTATACAAGACACAATCCACCTGGCAACAGTTCTCTTGGTAGCAGGTTTGCCTTTTCCCACTTCCCCATAAATGAGGAATAACTGGAGGGATTCAAACCAAGGTGTAGCCAGGAATTTCTGAGCTACACACCAAGTGGACTCACTGCTACCCGCCCGCCCCCATTAGGGTAAGCTACCCCTCCCCCACTGTCCATGCCCTCTCAGACGCTAGCATCATTTTCTGTGTTTTATGCCAGCACACCACCATCCCACCACCAAGTGTCAGACTAACAGATTGGCCTTTGGTTACAATATTGCATTGTGACAAGCCTCTGTACCTCATCAAGGTAGCCTCCCACAGAGGTCCATACACACACACACACACACACACACACACACACACACACACACCATGTTCAATAGAGTGTAATTGGCCTGAACAAGGGGCAGGAACACTGCCGAAATAGACAAGTCCCTTTAAATGAGAGAGTCCGAAGGAACTAGAAGGAATAAGATCATAAAGCAAAGCAGCCAGCTAGATAAATGCACCCCAGGGTTCTAGCTAAGAACTAAGCGGGGGGACTACAAATCAGCCAACATCACCTCAGTAGTGGGGAAGATCATGGAAGCACTACCAGAGAGATTGGTGGAACATCTGGTTGGCAACTGACTACAGGACCCAAGGTAGCATGGTTTCACCAGGGGGATGTCATGTCAAACCATCCTCATTTGAACTTTCCAACTGGGTGAAAAGGGAAGTAGATCAGGGGATGGCAGGGGACACGGCCTATCTTGACTTCAGCAAGGCCTTTCAGCACTGCCACATAGGCAGTTAAACAAACTGTAAATGGACCTGTGTGGACTGGCTACCTCAATAAGGTACAGAGCTTTGTCACAATGCAATACTGTAACCAAAAGCCAGTCTGAGTCTACCACCTGTTGGTGTGGTGGCATGCATAGTGTGGAGTGTGTGAAGAGACCTCTGTGGGACTGAGGAATATGGGAGTAGACAGGACAGTTGTGTGGTGGGTAAGTAACTGGAAAGGTGGCAGGACAGAGGGTGGTGGTAAATGGCAGTTGCTCCACTGAGGAAAGAGTGAGCAGTGGGGCACGTGAGGGATCAATGATGGGACTGGTCCCATTCTACAGGACCTGGAAGGACAAATTTACTGGTTCACTGATGACAAAGCTGTGTAACAGAGTTGACACACCAGAGGGTATAGACTAGTGCAGAAACTTGAATGGTCAGGAGTTTGGCAGTTAATGCAAAGCAAAGTGCAAGATAATGCATATGGTGCATAAAAACCCAGGAACATATTGGGGGTGGTGAGAATATAGCATACATGAGACAGGAAAGGGATGACCTCAAGGTAGGGAAACAGTGCAACAAGGCAGTAGGTAAAGCAAATAGGGTGCTGGGATGCATAAGCAGGGGCAGCAACAGCTGGCAAAGGGAGGTCATAATTCCACTATAGAAGACACTAGTTAGGGCCGACCTGGAATACAGTGTCCAATTCTGGAGACCATACCTACATAAGGACATAGGGTGAGAGGGTTAGAGGAGAACAAAGATAGATGGATTGCATCACAAGTCCTATGTGGACAGGTTGAAGGACTTATGCACTTCCTGGAGGAGAAGAGGGAGACAGATGGGATATGATAGAGACATACAAGTATCTTACAGGGAGAAGAGGGTGCAGGAACACACTATTTACAGCACAAGAGCTGGTCCAGGACTAGAGGGTATGGTGTGAATCTGGAGGGAGGGTGATTCAAAGAAAATGCAAGGAAGATTTTCTTAACAGAAGAAGTGGTGGACAAGTGGAACACCCTGCCAGAGAAAATAGTGGGGGCTGAAACAATCACAGGATTTAGGAATGCATGGGATAGACAAGGGAATTCAGGAGGTCAGAGGTAAGGAGCAACAGACTGCTAGGGAAACAACCCAATGGCAACACAAATATTTACTTGCAACAATCACACAGGAGTGCTGTGTGCATATTTATGTAACTCATTCAAACAGAGGAGCGAGAAAGTGCCTCAGCTGGGACTTGAACCCAGGCCACCAAATACTGGTCCAGGTATATATAGGATCAAACTCAGTTTATATCTTCCAAGTCATAAAATGACTAACAGTAAATATTTGGAGTCCCATCAACTTGTTAAAAATCACTGCAATACTTCCAAATTTTCCAAGCCTATATCCAGTGCTGGCTCGTTGGAGAATTTAGGCCAGTAAATCATCAAAAGTAATTGTTTCTTCCCTTACAACTGAATATTTTGCCACCCTAAAAAGAAGATTACCACAGATAGACTCTGACAGTGATTCAAACAGGTGAGTACAAGTAATGGTACAAAATAAACATTCAGCACCCCAAAATACATCTGAAATACAGACACACAAAACCCATCACAGAGATAGCCACTGTAAAACCAAGCAATTCAGAAAACAAGACCGGACAGTAAAACTTGCAAATGAGCTTGGTGCATCCACAGTAGAAGGGTTCAACTCCCACAAGCTGCACCTGCATGCTAACTGCCTCTGACTGAGCCACATAATAACCATTCACAGAACTGTGAGATGATGCCTCCACACAAGCACTATAGACACATCAGCCCTCATCCTGTTCCTAGAACAGGAAAAAAAAAAGTAGCATGAAAAAGCAACCATAAGTAATTTGTGTAAGAAAAAAAAAAAAGGAAGCAGTGAAACTAAACTATACCCTGCCCCCCAACCCCCATCCCCAATATAGTGTGCAGTTTAAAATCTACAGTAACTGGCGACATATACAGACTGCACACTACAAAGCAACAACAACTAAATACAGAAAGCCTGAATCCCCATTTGAATCCTCAGGTTATACATGATCACACCCACACACAGCCGTCATCACTGTAAAGCAGTATAACATCCAAAGTATTTAAGACAGAAATACCCTGGAATGCCCCAAAAGGTGGCACCTTTGTCTCGATTAACAAAGCACAAGCAACTGAAAGAATACTTTGACTGCCCCCAAAAGTTAATATTGCATTTCATGTCAATCTCACCTGAATTAGACATACCATAAATATTGTGAAGTTGGAGCAGAAAAAAATACATGAGTAAATAAAAAAAGAATGCCAATTAAAACAAACTGGTACCAAGCATACATTTTTGTTTTTAGCACAGCTCAGTCAAACCAACAAGCACAATTTAAGGTCCCCAAAAAACAGCATAACGACTATACAGTATAAAAGAAACATTGCATGTTTGTTTGCAGGCAAGGTCCCAGTCCCAGTGTCCCACTCGTTTACTCACCCTCAGTCAGTCCTAACCTGCTGCAGTGCTCACTCAACTGCTGCCGACTCTCGCCTCACTCAGCTAGTCTCCTCGCCACTCTGTGGACCTGCAGTTAGTTTCCAACTTCTGGGCTGGCGACTGGTGTGCAGGTCAGGCGCAGCAAAGCTCCCTTGGCTGATCAGCAACGAGTAGACTTGGAGCAGTGCAGGTGGTCTGGGTACTAGTCTGGCAGTGTGGCACTCAGCAGTGGGCCATGGCACAGATAGATTCTATTCTTCACTCGCCACCCTCAGCTTCCTAAAAACTGCACCAACCACAGCTGTAAGCCACACAGACAATTTGCACCCCAACCGGCTCTCAAGTCAACGTCCTCCACACAGCCTCAGAATGGGAGAACTGGCACAGAGGATTGAGGAGTGATTTACACGCAGCTCTTTTACTTTTCCCCACAGACTGAACCAGCTTTCTCCCCAACTTCCTCTGCCTTTCAAGTCTCGTCCCAGTCCAAGTTTACCAACTGCTGTGCCGCCTGCCTGCTGCAACAACCAACAAACCAACAGTATGACTGTCCTCCAGTCCCGACTCCCGAAGCGCTCATTTGCATCCGCATTCAGTCCCAGCTTCCACCAATTTAGTTCCCTCCGGCTATTTGTTTAACTTACAATGCTCCAAACCCTAAACGGACTTAAAGACAAAGTTACTTCAAGCCCAGGGACCACCAGGAACAGAACAGGCCAAACGCTGTTTCAGGGCATTTAAAAGAGCCCTTGTGACCGCCCCTTGCTGAAACGCGCCTCCTTTGTTCGAGTGGACCTGATTGAGACGGGCAAACTATATCTCAGTCTAGGTCGGGTCCAATGGGGCATGTTCAGAGGTTTACACCCCACTCCACCACCCCCTCCCTAAAAAAAAAAAAGTTGAAACCGACTGAGGGGCTGGCCAAAATAAAACGTACCCAAACAAAGGAATGCTGACACGCCAGCTGGCTTCTGGCATGCTACCCACCCGCTGATGTTTAATACGCCGTGGCGTGTCTGGCGTATCCGTGGCTAAGCCCTTGATTCAAACCTGTGACCCTTGGTACGCAATATGTAGTAGCTAAGGGCTCTCTTAACATTCAAACTGTATAGCCTTCTCTCCCCTGAGGAAGAATGATCAGTGAAGAAGACAGGGAGAGACATGGACTGATTTAAGTGGAAGTCCAAAACCACTTTGGGCAAGAACCTCCTACTGGTTCTAAGGACCACTTTATCCCTATGAAGAGAGAAAATCAGGTTCCACTGATAGGGCTTGCAATTCACTGATACGTCTGGCAGAGGTGAAGGCTACCAAAAACACAGTTTTCCAAGTCAGGTACTTAAGCTCTGCTGAGGGCATAGGCTCAAAAGGAGGTTGCATAAGTTGGGCAATGCAAACATTTAAGTCCCATGCAGGGGCAGGATCCCTAAAGGAAGGATTGGTATGAAGTAATCTTTTGAAAATTTTGCAGAATACAGGGTGAGATGACAGTGAGGAATGTTTTCCCACTGACAGAAAAGCAGAAACAACTGACAAGTGTACCTTAAGAGTAGCTGGTCTAAGGCCTAGACCATTAAGATGGACCAAATAATCCAGAACTGTAGGCAATTCAGCAGTGTCTGGGGATATATGCTTCTTGGAACACCAAATGCTGAATCATTTCCATTTGGAGTTATAAGTCTTTCTGGTGGCAGGCTTTCGAGAGGCTTTGAAAATATCCAGAACCCCTTGGGACAGATGCAAATCTGTATACTCTAGCTCTTCAAGAGCCATGCCTTGAGATTGAGGGACCGAATATTGGGGTACCAAATCCTCTCCTGAGAGGAGGTTAACAGGTTGTAGTTCCTGGGAAGAGACAGGGGAAAATGGACTGTTAGAGACAGCAGCAGGGGGTACCAAGCCTGTCTGGCCCAGTCCGGAGCAATCAGGATCACTTTGCAAGGTTATGACCTTATCTTGACTAGGACTTTGAACAGGAGAGGAAAGGCATACAGAAATGTCCCTTCCCAGTTCAGAATCAGAGCATCCAGAGGGACTGAACCCAAGACTGGGGGTCTGCAACAAAACAGAGGAAGTTGGTGATTGTCTGGGGCTGCAAAGAGATCTATCTCTGGAGTGCCCCACCTTGAAAAAAAAAAACACTCTCAAACCAGGGGTCCAGGGACCATTCTGGATGGCCCTGGGAAATCCTGCTCAGTGCATCTGCTAGCACATTGTCCTTTCCTGGAAGGTGGACTGCTATCAGAGAGGTCTGCAGGGAGTAAGCCAGGGACCACAATTTCATGGTTTCCGTGCACAAGGCCGCAGACAGAGTGCCTCCCTGTTTGTTGATGTACCACATGGTAGTGGTGGTGTTTGTCCTGACCTGAACCACCTCGTTCTGCTCCAACTGGGAAAAAGCTTGCAGTGCATGAAACACTGCCCCGAGTTCCAGGAGACTGATATGAAGGAGGGACTCCTGGGGAGACCACAATCCTTGGGCTGTGAGATTCCCCCAGATGAGCTCCCCACCCCAAGAGAGAAGCATCCGTGGTAAGGACCATCGAATGAGACTGAGTGACAAAGGGGACCCCTTACTTTAAATTGTCCTGATCCTACCACCACTGAAGAGCTTGGATCAGTGTTCAAGTAACTGGAATCAGTTTGGTAAGAGGGTCCATCCCCTGGGACCAAAAGGCCCTCAGATGGAACTGAATGTCCCTCATCTGAAATCTTGCCCCTCGGACCACTGCTGTGGAAGCTGCCATGTGGCCCAAGAGTGGGAGGAAGTGCCTTGCTGGTCGGGACACCTGAAGGGTGAAGGACGAAGCCAGATCTATAAGAACCCTTGCCCTTTCCAGGGGAAAAAAGGCTCTTGCTCTGACAGTATCCAGCTCTGCCCCTATGAAGGTAAGGAGCTGAACTGGTTCGAGAACTGATTTGGGGAGGCTGAGAAGGAAACCCAGAGAAGTGAGCACTTGCTGAGTCGCTTGCAGGTCTGACTTAACTTGGTCTGGAGACTGACCTACTATGAACCAATCGTCCAGATATGGAAAAATGGAAATCTTTTGCCTTCTTAGAAAGGCAACAACTACTGCCAGGCACTTTGTGAAGACCCTCGGAGCCGATGTTGGGCCAAAGGGCATTGCTTTGAACTGATAATGGCCTGAGGGCAACTTAAACCTGAGGTACTTTCTGTGGGAGCACCTGATGGGAATATGAATGTAGGCATCTTTGAGGTCCAGGGAGACTAGCCAGTCCCCTGGCCTTAGAGAGGGAAGAATTATTCCCAGAGTTACCATTGTGAACTTTGGTTTTAAAATATGTTTATTCAGGTATCTTAGATCTAGGATGGGTCACCACTCCCCTGTCTTGTTTGGGGGTAAGGAAGTATTTGGAGTACAGACCTTTTCCCCAGTGTAGGGTAGGAACTGTCTCTATGGCTCTTAGAGCCAGAAGAGATGAAACCTCTGCCTCCAGGGCAAGGGTCTCAGAGAGAGACCTGCAGGTGGAAAAGATCTGGTTCTCATCTTTGAAATTTTTTGAAGCTGAGAACCAGTCCCTGGCTTACTACTTCCAGGACCCACTTGTCTGATGTAATAGACATCCAGTACTGGACATAGTAAGCCGGCAGGCCCCCTACTGGAATAGGAGAGTCGACCCGGGCAGACCCATCAGGGTGTCTGCTTGGCAGAAGCCTTAGGCTAAGGGGTGAATGCAGCCCTACTCATCCCCCTTCTGCCTCTCCCTCTAAAGAACCCCCTCTATGAAGAGGGAGAAGAGGCCTGTGCTTGGTAAAAAGGCATATGAAAAGGCCTGCCCCTAGATTGCTGCCTTTGAGGAGTTGCTTGCCTTTCTTTGGCCTGAGCACTCCTATAAGTGGTCCTGTACTCATCCATCTTTTTCATGTAATTCTCTGTCTGCTCCCCAAACAGAGAATTACCCACCACAGTAAAATCCATGGCCTTAGCCTGGGTGTCCTGTGAGAGGCTAGTACATCTGAGCCAAGCAATCCTCTGAAGAGCCACAGATGTAGCCATGACTCTTGACACATCATTGGAGTCCACAGCAGCATAAAATTGTACCTTTGATGCCTCAATCCCATCAGCAGCCACCTCCTCCAGCTCCTTGGCTAGCTGGGAGAAGCCTGCTTAGCCAGTGCCAGTACAGTGTCCCACCTGGACTTCTGGTACCTAGCTGTATAGGCCATATAATTTGCCAGTCTGAGTCCCAAGGAAGATGCCATGTACTGTTTTTTTGCTATGGTATCAATCTTCCTGGAGTCTGTCTGGGGGGTGTGAAGTCAAGGTCATGTTTGCCTTGCCACAGGCAACAGCCTGCACAACCCCAACATGGCTGCATTGCTGGTATAAAACTCTGTATCTGATCCTAATAGTGTATACCTCTTGTCCATCCTTCTGTCAACAGGAGGTATAGAATTGGGAGACTTTAGGATTTTTTGTGTCTGCTTCCCAAAAGATTTGTGAAGGGGAATAGATAGTCTCCTGGATTCTGGGATGTCCATCATTTCCACATAATTAGGCTCCTCGCGATCCTCCATTGCCTCCTCCATAGGAAGCTGGAGGGTTTCAGCCACCTTTCTGTAAAACAGAAAGTGGGAAAGGAACTCAGAGAGCCTAGGAGGGGATACACCCGAAGGTCTGTCTGGGGAGGTGTCCGGTTCCACAGATACATCCAGACTTTCAACATCATCATCTTCAAAGTCCCCCTCCTCCTCAAACTCCGGTTCATAAGTCTTCAGGGGTATAATCTTGAACCGGGGGAACCAACCGAACCCCTGCCAAAAGGTGCCGAATCGGTTGGAACGAGTGACGATTCCACAATCCAGGTGCTCTGGCTATTTCCTCGGTGATCCGGAACATGAACTTCTGGATCCGAACCGGTCGATTTCTCTTTGCGTTTTCTTTTTGTAGGAACCGATCCCTCAGGATCGGCTCTCCTCTTGCCCAAAGTAGTATCGCCCTGGTCAGAGGGCACTCCTTCTGGTTCAGTCAGAACCGAACCGGGCTGGCCATCCGGGTCAGCAGACTTCTCGGCCTCCTTTTCCCTCAGTCTACCTAATCTCTTTTCAAGGGTAGATTTAGGGAAATATTTACATATTTGGCAGTCTGTATCGAAAGATGTTCAAACTCCAGACAATAAACACAGGTGGTGTGGGGATCGGCCTTAGCAAACACCTCCCCACACTCACTGCAGTGTTGAAACCCAGTGGCCCCCTTTTTTTTTCTTGGGTTTCTCAGACATGGCCAACCTAACCAACTTACCCTTTTTTTATGGCAATCGCCAGGCAAGACTCCCTTATCTGTTGCTAACCATGTCACGGGTATTGGAAAAAAAAAAAACGTTCAAAACACTTTTTTTTTTGTTTGTTTTTTTTAGAACTGATAAGGACCGGTAACCACACACTGAAGTAAAACACCAGGATTCACTACAAATGATCGGTTCAGCTGAACCGATCTAACACTTTTACAATTTCCACACAGAAAATCAGAAAACCTTTCTAGTACTCACGGTACCGCAGACACAGACTGAATCGACTATGCGGAATAAATTTCGGTTTAAAAACAGACACTTAACCGACTTTCAAACCAAGCTGTAGGAGAAATCTCCAGAGCGACTGTTCAGTGAGGCGGAGTAAAGAATCTGATGGTTTAGATTCAAAGGGAAACAGACAGAGACCTCAACAGAGCTCGAGCTCAGCATTCTAAGCCATGTATAGAAAAGTTAACCCTTTGTTCTCCGGGACAGTTTAAAGGCTGGAGCTAACTGCAGTAGTCAGAATACAGCAAGACTTCATGTTGTTTGAAACCAGGGTTTGGGAATGAGCCTTGGGCAACAGGGTTGGCCGGGTTGGGGGCAGAAGGAGGATCGAGAATTCAAGAGGATGCTCTCCTCCAAGAAAGAAGACTACCATTTCTTTCTGTGACTGCCACCTGAAAAGTACAGATGGCAGTGCAGCAGGCAGGCAAAGGGGAGGCTGCAGGGTATATGGTGGGGCATGCGTTTCCATTGGGACAGCTGTCTTGGTGCTGGAGTATCTCACCAGAAGGGGGATTAGTAGCTGGAAGAACTGAAGCGTAAATCCCCATCAGTCCAGCTCCATGACAGCCAACATGGCCATTAAGGTGGCACATCCAATTCGCCAGACAGAGGAGCAATAACAAGATTAAAAGTGGCAGTGTAAAGAAATTTTTTTTTTGCCCAGACACACTGGCACAAACCGCCCATAGGGCAGAGCACTTCAGCCCGTTGCCGCACCACCCCCAAAGCCAGGCTTCCCCAGTAGGTGCCCCTAACGGGACAAGCTATCACAGGCCTGGCTTAGCCCCAGGATGAAGCCACGGGAGTAGGACCCACCCGGCGGACTACCATCTCTAAGGGGTAGCAGCGAAGGTGGGAGCTTCATTTATGGGGCCAGATTTTTTTGTGGTTGCTGACCCCGGAGGCGGGACGTGCACGGACGTCAACGGGCATGCGCCCAACGTCTGTTCCAGCCTCCCATGATGTGTGGCTTCCGTACCTGCAGTAGCACCAGCCTCCGCCAGGGGCTGCTAATGTACTGAGGGCTGAAGGCAACTCACCAGAAGGCACTCCATCATTCTCCGCCCAGGCCGGCCCTCAGACTCCCAGGAAAGAAATACGTTTTTCCAAAAAGCCTGTTTCAGCTTTAAATTAATGAAAATATTAGCATACTTGTCGAACTACTTTTCTAGGCATGTCCTCTCATGCTGCACACCATGATATTTTTGTTTTCTCAATCCTAAACCTTCCCAGGTCTACAATTCTATTGCGAAGCCAAATAAGGTGGCCATCTTTTTTTTCCCCCTTGAGAAAAAAAGCTACATTAAAACATTTATAAAATACTCAAATTCTGACAGAGCTAGAAAATGTTACCGCCGAATAAAACTGGAAGATGTCTGGAATCTTGTATAGTGAAAAAACAACATAGGTTAAATTTTTCTGTTCACTTTCATTGCACTGCTGCTTTATTAAACAAAAACAGGCCATGAAATTTTGGCAAATCAATGCTGTTATGTTCTTTCCGGTACGAACAAACAAGCAATGCACTGCTGGCGTTACCCTCATATTGGCACACTCTGTCATTTACTTGGTATAACAAGACATGGCTGTTAATACCAGCACTGTGACGCATGATTGTTCCAACCCAGAGGACTGTCACAGCACCGATCTGCCAAATTTCCATGGACTTTTTATCCTAATTTTTTAACTTCCCTACTTTGTATGCTGTAAACCCAACAGATACAGTAACATCGTTTTCTTTATTTCCTTACTTTCTGAAAAAGCTCTGTAACAACTATCACCTTTAGCTTATGCCTAGAGAAGCGAGATCAGTATCAGTAGTGTCAGCATGATCATACACTCATATTATAGTTCCAGATTTTATTATCAAAGGCACATAGACAGTCCCTGCGGAGACCATCTTTGTGTCATCATACTCTCAGCTACTGGGGCCTATGGGACTTGTAGGCATCAGCTATGATGGACGGTAGTTGGCAGGATCAACCAAATAAAATAAAAAAAACTGAAGAAATCCTAAAATAATCTTCAAAAAAAGTTAACAATTCAACATGCAATTTACTAAATCAGGACCTCATAAGTCCCTGCCTATTTCTTTGAGGTATCTGTAGTTCCCCTCATCAACTTGAATACTCAATTTCACTTTTTTTTTTTTTTTTACATTGGCTTGCACGTGCGCAAGAAACGGTCTGCTACACTTAACGGCATTTGAAAGGTGTGTGACTGCTGAACCCATTGCAGTTCATACTGGCCGAGGCTCTGCGGTCCAGACCAATCAACACACATTGTGGTCATGATGGCATTCACTGATTGCTGGGCAGAACCTGTGTGTAGTTGAAAGGACATAAGCCGCTCCAATCAGATGGGGCTTCAGTCCTTTCATTTACATGAAGCCGGTCAAGCAAGAAGCTGATCGGCTTTCAACATCAGGAACCGTTGATATATGTCTATGTATCTCCCTCTGTATCGGTCAAGTGAAGTATGGTTCCCACCCACCGCTTCTCTCTCCACGGTCCCTCCAAGTCCCAAGTCACTCACCCCCACCTGCCCTTCCCAATGTTCGTAAAAAAAAGTTTTTTGTTTTTTTTTTAAATGTAAGTGGTACAGACAGCTTACCCTCTGCACCGCATTTCTTGACCCCCCCTCCAAGCTGCCTGCCCCCATTCCCCAACGAGCCAGACAATGGGGTGCCCAATACCAATGTCAGAATGTCCGTGAAAGAAAACCATCCCTCAGTGTTTTTTTTCCTAATCTATAAAGCAGAAAACTGTCCCTTGCTGATATCGCTAGCTATAACTGTTTGTCCATCCTTCAGACTCCACCCAATCTGTCAATCTTTCAGACTCCGCCCGCCCATCCATCCGTCGCTCCGTTAAGCGGAGCAGTGTGCCTACCCACGGTACCCTTTCTCTCTCCCTGTCCCAAGTCGCTCACTCCCCGCCCTTTCCAATCTTTGTGTGTGTATATATATAATTTTTTTTTTTTAATATAAGGGCTCTATGAAGCCCACCCTGGTACCGCTTCTCTTAAACCCCCCCCGCTTCCAGACTGCCTGCCCCCATTCCCCAACTAGCCCAACACTGGGGTACCCAATCCCAGTGTCTGAATGTTCCCAAAATAAACAAAACTGTCCCTCATTTTTTTTCTAACTGGTAAAACAGAAAACCATCCCTCGATCTGCCCACCACTCCCCCATCCACCCCAACCTCCCACTCAGCAGTCACCCCTAACCCCACACCCATCCCCCACACTCCCTCACTTGACCTGAGCAGATCCCTGGGCAAAGGTCCACTCTCTAATCAAAGCCACATCTTGCTGCTGGAACCACTGACTGCAATATGAGAAACATGTGGGCTCAATGCATATCAGCGGGGGTTTGAAGTTTGATGCATAACTGTCGTTTTTGCATATTTGGGCCCAAATTTTCAATATGGCCTTTTTGGGACCCCACCTCATGACCAATAGTGGCAGAATTATGCAAATCAGTCCCAAAGGGCAATTTCACGGTTGCACTGCAAAATCACCTTTCGAGCTGGTATGAAAATTTTCAGCACCCTTGTCCATGAGGTGAGGTCACAAGAAAAAAATTACTTCTTGTAATCTTGTTTATTCTAGGGGATACCTCAGTATGCTTAACTGATGCAGTCAGCCTCATGTGTTGAACTGCCTCAGAGGATTGGAACGTACATAACTGACGGAACTATCACTGGCTTGTCCCACAGTTCAAACTGCTGCCCCAGGTGCTGCTGCTGCATTCTAAAATGTTCAGATTCATGACAAAGTCTAAGGGATAAAGACCCCTAACTATGCTATCCTAACAAAGTCTTCCCACTCACCCACAAAGGGGGTAGATTAAAAAAAAAAAAAAACACAGCTACTTGTAAGAAGGAAACAGAACAGACTGGTTTAAAATCTTAATTACATATATAACAGATGTAACAGATATAATATGAAGTGACCAGCAGGCTGCAGAACCTCCCCATCTGGGTCTGGTAGGGTGGGAAAGTTAAGCAAACTGAGGGATCCCCTGGAAGAAACAAGATTACTGTGGTAAGTAATTTTTCCTTCAAACCCCAAGAATCCCTCAGTATGCTTAACTGATGCAGACTACCAAGCAGCACCTTAGGAGGCTGGGTAAGAACCCTACTTAAGAGAAATGTTCTGCAGGACTGCAGTGCCAAACCTAGCATCACTTCTGGACTATATGTCCAAACAGTAGTACTTTGTGAAAGTATGTACAGTTTTCCAGGTAGCTGCTTTACCAATGCCCAGTAGAGGAATGTCTCTTGCTGCAGCCACTGATGCAGCTGCCATGTGTGGAGTGGGCCCTGAGGCCTTGGGGTGGCTGCTTGCTAGCTTTGCCATAGCAAAACTGTATGCAGGCTACTATCCAGTGAGCAATGGTTCTTTTGGAGGCTGGTTTACTTTTGCCCACTTCCCCACTGGTCAGAAACTGTCCAGGTTCAGGCAAAAAACCTTGGTACGTTCAATGTAGTGTATAAGTGTCCTTTTGACAGCTAGGCTAGGTAATCGCCCACCTGAGCTTGAGTTAGCCTTTAAAAAAAAAAAAAAAAAATTGGTAGGGTTATGGACTGGCTCAGGCGAAAATCTGATACCACCTTAGGGAGGAACTTCCTATTAGTTCGAAGTACCACTTTATCCCTGTGAAAGGAGATGTAATTCAAATCTGTACACAAGACTTGCAACTCACTGACTTGCCTGGCTAAGGTAATGGCCACCAGGAAGACAGTCCTCCAGGTAACAAACGTCAACACTGCTGTTACCATAGGCTCGAATGGAGGTTCCATGAGCTTGGCTATGCAAATGCACAGGTCCCAAGGAGGGACCGGCTCCCTAAGGGGAGGATGGAGATGAAGAAGACCTTTAAAGAACTTTCTAAAGACAGAGTGGAAAGCCAATTGCTTGTCTTTGCCAGCTGAAATATATGCTGAAATGGCAGCCAGGTGAACCATTACAGTATAGGGCCTGAGGTTCAATGAATGCAGGTGGGCTAAGCAGTCCAGGAGGACAGGTAGCACCGCCTCTGATGGATTGATACTCTTGTTGCACCAGAAGGAGAACATTTTCCATTTGGAAGCACAGGTCTTCCTAGTTGAGGGTTTCCTATATACAACACATCTTCAGAGAGCTGTAGAGTGGCAAACTGTAAGTCTTCAAGAGCCAGGCCTTGAGACGTAGAAACCCGAGGTTGGGGTACAGGATCCTGCCCTGCAATAAGGTCAGGAGATTGTGCTTTTGAGGAAGATGAATAGGCTGAGACACGGAGAGGACTAGCAGGAAGGAATACCATGGCTCCCTTGCCCAATCTGGTGCCATTAGGATTATAGACGCTGGCTGAGTCCTGAGCTTTATGAGACTCTGAGCAGTAGAGGGAAGGGAGGAAAAGCGTAAAGAAACTTCCCTGACCAATCCAGAGTCAGGACATCTAGTGGCACAGTCCCCCAAGCCAGAGGCCTGCAATAGAACTGTGGCAGCTGGTGACTGGCCGTGGAGTCAGATCCATCTCTGGCGTGCCCCACCTTCTGAACATGAAGTCCAGGACTGTTTTTTCTTTCTTTTTTTTTTTTTTTTTTTTTAGGGACCACTCGTGATGGTTCTGGCCGATTCTGCTGAGACAGTCTGCCAAAACACTGTCCTTCCCTGGCAGTTGGATTGCAGACAAAGACACCTGCAGAGAATAAGCCAGGTTCAACACCTTCATGGCTTCTGTGCACAGCAAGGTCAACCTGGTGCCTCCTTGCTTGCCTATGTAGTACATGGTGGTAGTGCTGTGTGTCCTGACTTGCACCACTTTGCCCTTGATCTGAGGGGCAAATGACTGCAGGGCCAGGAAAACTGCCCTGAGCTCTAGCAGGTTGATATGCAGAAATGACTCCTGAGGAGACCAGGTACCACTGACTGTCAGATTGCCCGGGCGTGCCCCCCACCCGAGAAGGAAGGCATCTGTGGTGAGGATGGCCGAGGAAGCCTCTTGGCAAAAAGGCATTCCCTCCCTGAGGTGGTCTCTGTCCTGCCACCACTGTAGGGCCTATAGGAAGGGTTTTGTGATGGTCACTAATCTGGACAGAGGATCCCTCCTCTGAGACCAAAGGGACTTAATGTCTCATTTGAAGCCTGCCCCCTGGCAACACGGCTGTGGCAGCTACCATGTGGCCCAAGAGCTGCAGAAAATGCCTTGCTGGTCTGGGCCTGTTGAGTCTGAAAGAGCCTGCTAACTCCAGAATGTTGTGCACCCTGTCCTGTGGAAGGAAAGCCTTCCCTTGAAAGGTAACCAGCTCTGCTCCTATGAATTCTAGGACCTGGATAGGTTCCAGCTGAGACTTCTGGGCATTTACCAGGAATCCCAGAGACTCAAAGGTGCCCCAAGTGAGGGCCAGAGTCTCCCTGGTGTGCCGAGGAGACTGTCCCACGACTAGCCAGTCATCTAGTTAAGGGAACACTGCGACTCCCAGCCTTCTTAAGTGTGTCACGACCACTGCTATACACTTGGTGAATGTCCTAAGGGCAGAAGTTAGGCCGAAGGGAAAAGCAGCAAACTGGTAATGACCTGAGGGCAGCCTGAACTGTGGCGGTTTTGGATGGAATGTGGAAATGGGCATCTTTGAGGTCCAGAGATGCCAGCCAGTCCCCCTGCTGCAGGGTGGGAATGATCATGGCCAGGGTAACCATCTTCAACTTTGGCTTTGTCACGTTTCTTCAGAAGCCTGAGTCTAAAATGGGCCAGTCCCCATTCTTCTTTTGGGTAAGGAAGTATCTGGATTAGAAACCTTTCCCCCCTTTGGGACAGGTTCTGCTGCCTTGATGCACAGCAGGTTGGCAACTTCTGACTCAAAGAGCCTTTTCTGTTGAGGTTGACTGACAAATGCCTGGTCTGCAGTCTGGGAAACGTTTTAAAAAACTTAGGGACATGCCCTGGCTCACTACCTCCAAACCTCCAAGACCAACTTGTCTGTGGTAATGGCTCACCATGCTTGGGAGAAAGCGAGCCAGCCTACATCCTACAGGGTGAGGGAAGGCGACCTGTGCGAGCACATCAGGGGTGTTACTTGCACTGTGACTCGGCTTAAAGTGCTGGGTTAGTCCTCATTGCAGTTCTCCTACCCCTGCCTCTAAAGTAACCTCTTGGTTGCTGATAGTCTGGGGGGGGGGGGGTCTGGTGTAAGGACTCCTAATCCTGCCTCCCCTACGATGGGGCTTATAGGACATGAGGGCCTATCCTGATCCAAGTAACTCCTATAGGTGGCCTTGTATTCCTCTGCTGTCTTCATACAAGACTCAGTCTTGTTCCCAAAGACTGAATTATTCTCGCAAGGGAAAATCCATGGCTTTAGACTGGGTGTCCTGGGACAGGCTGGTAATCCTGAGCCAGGCAAATCTCCTCATAGAGATAGCAAGGGCCATGAGCCTGGAAGCTGCGTCACTGGCATGCACTGCCATGTGGAACTGGCACTTAGTGGCATCTAAGGCAGATCTGGCTGTTTCAGCCACATCATTTGCCACATCCCCAGTGACCTTATCAGTCATGGCCAAAACAGATGACCAGAGGGCCTAGTGCTGTTATTGTGCCGTATACCCCACGTAAGTGACTTGCCTGAGGAGAAGGGAAGCTGCAAGGTACCCCTTTTTCCCCATATTGTCTAGCTTCCTGGAGTCCTTGTCTGGTGAGTGAGAGGCCAACTGCACCCTAGCCTTATCACAGGCCGATGTTTGTACCACTCCCTCATGATCCAGATGGACAAAGAGAAAATCAGCATTTGCCCTGTCCAGCTGATATTTCTACCCTCCCCAGATATGGAAGTTGGAGTTTGCAAGATCTTGAGGGCAGCCTTTTTTAGAGACTTGTGGATAGGCAATAAAAGTAGTTTTGTGGGGGCCAGCCCCATCAGATCTAGGAACTCTGCTTCCTCTTCATCCTCCAGTCTCTTGTGTAGTAAGGTGGAGGGGTTAGGCTGAAGGTATCCACCATCTGTCTCATACAAGCATAGCGAGACGAGTAGTCATCTGGTATACGCGGTGGGGAACATAAGTCCCACTCTGGAGACACTTCGGGTTCACTGGGTTCTCCTTCCTCTTCTTTATAGAGGAATAACAGTTCCTGGCTAGGGGGAGCCAAAGGAGGAACCAGGGGAACCGGCAGCCTGGAGGGCCTGCAAAACCTGCTGAGAGTTGCTTTGCTTTTTCAGCAGGAGGTGCAGCAACATGTTTTTCCTTCTGTTTTCATTAGCAGGAGCCGGTTCAACAATGCCTCTTGGATTTCAATGCCTCACCCTTGTCGGTGGTCTTGGGATCCACCGACTCCTTAGGATTTATCCTTTTTAGGATGGAAGGAAGCAGCCTCTTCCGTAGGCTCTGGAGAGGGAGAAGTAGTAGGGGAAACCATCTCTTCAAGCCTTTTTGGCCTCTTTTTAGTGTCTTGGAGCAAAAGGTTTAACAAATCTCAGAGCTAACAAAAATGTGACTAGGACCAAGACTACACCAGACAAAGATCCTTTCCATCTGCTTTGGCAACAATCTGCCCATACTTAGTTAATAGTTTTTAAAACCAATCCGTCCGATTTTCTTTTTGGGAGTCTCTGACAAGCCAAGTGTCAGAAAACAGTTAACTACTAAGCCAAAAATGAAAAAAAAAAAACACAAAACCAAAGACTGTGGTTGGTTCCCAAAACCGGAAATAGCAAGCAGAAAGGAGAAAATGCTTGGTTCCCTGAAAAGAATAAAAGACAGGAACAAGTAAAGCACTCTGTTCCTAGAAAACTGTGGAACCACGAAAAACATTACGATTACTGGAAATAGGAACTGTAATACTTGTAAGTTTAAAAGTAAAAATCATGGTAAACACCACTGAGGAGGTGGTTCCCTGGAACTGCTGAGGAACCGATGAAATCAGAAAAAAAAAAAATGAAGCCAACTACCTGAAAACTAGCAAACGGGCAGCAAACACGAGTTAAAGAACTAGGAGTTTAAAACTACAGAAAACAACAATGTTTTGGCAGATGCTGAGGAGAACTCTCTGAGGTGTCTTATTAGGCAGGCAGAGAAATTAATCTGAACGTTTTACAACGTAGCAGCACCTAGGGGCAGTAGCTGGAACTGTGGCACGAGCCAATAATAGTTTCATTATTTACATACGTTCCAATCCTCCGAGGCAGTCCCAACACAGGAGGCTGACTGCATCAGTTAAGCATACTGAGAGATTCCTGGGGTTTGAAGAAGGCTATGTTGAAAATTTGGGGTCAAAAATATGTAAACAAATTGCAAAGTTCTGCGCATATGTTGAAATTTTTCTACGTTCTCCTATAACTTTGGTAATTTTAAATATTTTAACCCAAAATTTTCAACATAGCCATTTTTCACACCACCTCACAAATGTGAGGGCCACCACTTTTCAAGTCCTGACCAAAATGTGTTTTCATACCTGTGGTACAGAATGACGTTTTGGCAGGGATTTGAACATTTTCACCTACTGGGCTCATTAGGTAGGGTAATAAGAAGGTGATGCTGAAAATTTGGTGTACAAGTACAGTAAAATGCCCAGGTTATAACTGAATGTTACACTATTTCAGCATTCACTCAACTACACTAATTTTCAATATTTCGACTCCAAACTTTTAACGTAGTAATTTTTTCACACCACCTCAAAAGTGACGTGCCATTTCTTTTTAAATCCTGGACAATATCTGTTTTCACACCTTCAGTGTAAAATTACATTTTGGCCAATATACTATAAATGGTACATGTCATGTTTATAAGGTGAATCCTAAAGTACATTTGATAGAGAGAATGGGGCAGACTAGGTGGGCCGAAAGGCCGAGATTTGTCGACAACTTCTATGTTTCTAAGTAAGAAAAGTATCTTCAAAAGTTGGGGTCAAAAAAAAAAAAAATTTGTTTAACAAAGTATGTACTACCTATCAGTACCAAACACCTGCAGAGCACATACCTGCAAGCAAACATTCAGCTTTGACAAATGCTTGTTACAGCGGCTAACCCAGTTACAATGTGGCTAACTAACATTTCCAGGTGTGTGTGTTTTTTTTTTTTTTTAAAGACCCTAGCACTCACCAAGCTTGGCACTGAAAGGTAAGGGGTGGGGGAGAGGAGGGAGTCTTAGGGATAAAAACCCCACTACACCGATTTACCAAGACTCAGGAGACTCTGGCTCCCTCATTTCACATGTTCTTACGTTGCCCACTTTATACTTATATACACATACACACACACACACACACACACACACATTATAGAGAGAGAGAGCGCGAGCGCAAAAACTTAATGCATCAGTTATGGTTGTTACTAAAGTGACAAAGGCAGGGAAATGTGATGTTAGGGTTAGGCTTTTTTAACTGAATAAAGCAAACTACTTTATATGAAGAGAAACCTCGAGCAGAGTTTTTTTCTGGTTCATTGGAATTAAAAGAAGTTGAGGAGAGTTGGCCACCCCTGGTATGTGCTACCTTTCTTTATGTGATCCACATAAAAGGAAGAATACCCCCAAAACACTATTTGCTAATCAAGTGCAGCCTTGGTTAGCCAGTGCTCGCGCTGGCACTCGCCATTAGTGCAAATAAAGCTTTTTTTTTTAATCTGCCTCCCCCCCCCCCAATTGACAGAGCTTGGCAGCACCAGAAAAAACATACTGCTCCCAATCTACAACTCACTCCCCAACCGCGCAAACATGCTCCTGCTCCATAAGTCAATCCCCAGCCACACATGCGCAGCTCCATCCTTGTCTCACTGCCCACTGCTTAAGAGATCTTAGGCAGCTGCTATGATCAGCAGCTCAGTCACTTTGGCGCTGTGTGGTCCCATGGTTTCTCGAATAGCAGTCAGATGACTGACTGCTGACAGAGTACCAGTGGCTCCTGGTGACCAATCACAAAACGCCTACCACTCAAAAGCCAATGCGATCCGGGTCATCCATGATTGACAGAGCCAGGAGCCAATGATAACTAAGGGGAGAGTCAATGTTAGCTGCTCACACTGAAGCGAAAGTCAGTGTGTAGCACAGAGTCACAGAAGATGGAGCAGCTCCGATTTTTCAATAAAGGCGCTCTAATCTGACAACATGCAGCAAATAAAAAAATAAGAAATAATAATAATTGGGGGCACGTCTACTAACAGCAAAGACTAAGGCAAGCTAACAGCAAAATAATGTAAGGGGTGCCTGGCAAAGGAAGCTGGGAAAGGAGCAGGCCATAAGGGCAAACAGCATAAACTGCTGTAACAAGGGGTGACTGGCAAAGGAGGATGGAAAGGAGTAGGCCATCAGAGACCACTGGCAGCAACTGTAGTAGCTTCAGCACCCCCCAACAAAAAATATATAACTAAACAGTAAAATGTGCACTAAGTAGTGAACTGCAAGTGCAGTGTATACCAAAAAAAGAAAGAAAAAATAAATAAAAGAGGACTACTGTGTGTCCTTGTCATCTCAGCTGAGTCACTCAAGCAGCTGAGTTAGTGTTCGTACTTAACTGTATGTGCAGCGAGTAATAAATAAAAAAAAATCCTAGGGACTACTGCAAGTCCTTGTGGTCTCAGCTGAGAAATGGGCTGCAAAACCCCATCATATATGGACATGCAACAATACTGGCAACAATTAAATCAAAAGTGGCAAGCAAAAAAAAAATATATATATTTATACACACACACACACACACACGAGCCGGCCCTGTTAGAGGTTACTAATCAACTGATTTGCCACACTGAGTAAAAAACTTCTACATTGCAGTTACTGTCTTGCAACTGTGATAAAAATACAGAATTTATTCTAGCAGTTTTGACACTTTTCCATGCAATTAACTACTGACTGTATCTTCTAGATAAAAATATCCATTTAGTGAAATAGCTCTTCAAACCTGCCTGGTTGCTAATCAAAATGATGCTGATTAGCAAATACTATTAACCAGGTTTCCAAAACTAAGTTATGTCTTACAGCTTTATCTTTTTTCTTGTCACCTTTTACATTATTTGCTGCTGTATGAGGAGATTGGCCCTTCTGATGAATGCCATCCACCATCATGGGGAACACCCTCAGGGCCCTTTTTATTATTTTTAGGTGGCACAGAGGCAAACGAAGAAGGTATACTTTTTTAAAATTCCTACTCTTAAGTGAGGCTTTTGGACAAAAATGACAGGAACTTACAATGCATAGTCCTGTTGCAGACCTAAGAACTATAAACAAAGCTCATGACAGTCTACAACTGTTTGATGGTCCACAAGGTCTCTCAGACACCAATGTGAGAGAACCCTGAAATAACAGATTCCCAAAACACACACAACAGCCCAATAAAATAAAAAAAAAATAAAAAACAGCTCTTGTATTGAAGAACCTTGGCCAAAAGTCAAACTGCGGCTCCTGTAACAGGAACCAATTGAGGCGAAAAGGCACAGGCAGAAACAAAGTGAAAACACTCCGTTCTCTGTAAATTATAGTGAACTACTTATGATGGCTAAAAAACAATGAGGTTTATTAGCCAAGTACGAAAAACTTAAACGGCAGCTAAGTAGGATATTCTCTGGTTCCTGGGAATCAAGCGGGCACCTGAGAAACTGTAATTTACAGAAACCCCTAGCTAAATGCAGAACAATGGAAAAACTAACTAAAATACACTTTTTTTAAAATAAACCCAACAGGAGAACCAGATGTTAAGGGAGTTCACTATGGGACTAGTGTTCTCTTCAGGCAGAGAAAACGGATCTAATCAACGACCAGGGTGAAGCATGGATGCACAGTCTGAAGCTACATTGCAAATTCTAAAATTTGCCCAGGTTCCATCTCCGGGGCATCACCCTCGGCAGAGATGACTGCATAAAGTGTAAACTTTTAAGTGAGGGATTCCTGGGGTTAGAATAGCCACTCACGAAGAAGCAGCATGGCGCCACCCACTGCACCAGACCTGTAACTTGCTTTACAAGCCACCCACAAAAGCAGTTACATGGTGACACTTGCCGCCACAGACCTGAAGATTGCTTCGCAACATTCACAAAGCAGCTGCATGGTGACGCTCACTGCACCTGACCTGTAGCCAAGTGCGAGTTGCACAGTGGCCTGAAGCAGTCACACCCTTGTTTTGGTTTCCCCCCAACCCGACACTGGGTACCCAATCCCAGTGTCATGCAATCATGTAAAACCTATCTCCCAACCCACTAGCATCCATGCCCTCCCTTCCCCCATTCAAGTAAAAAAATATCCTCCATCTCCACACCTCATTCAGCACCCATACCCACAGTCCATCTATCTTTTGTGTAAAATTCAGCATTGAGCAGTTGGCACAATGCTCCTGCAGTCCACAAAAAGTAGTACTAAAGTAAAAAAACCTAGAAAGGAAAAAAAAAAATATCACAAAATGCACAAATAGAAGAATGCATCTAAATTCAGATTTTTTTCTTCTTTCTTTTTTCCCTTTGCACATATCTTGGCCATTTCAAGAGGACTGTGTTCCTCCCAGTTTCTGTAGTACAAGGTTGTGGTGCTGTCTGTAACCAAGAAGAAAAAGACTGCACTACCAGCAGAAATGCCTTGAGCCTGAGGAGGTTTATGTGCTCGGAGACTGAGGGCTCCAGATGCCACTTACAATGGAGGTCCTGTATGTGACCAGCCCGCCCCTGGTGAGAAGCATCTGTGGTGAGAACCCTGGTGGGCGATTGCTGGAGGAAGGGAATGCCCTCCCTTAAGTTGTTTTCTTCCTTTCAAAACCCCAGTGCTTGCACAAAGTCCCTTACAACTGGCACTAGTACATACAATGGGTCTGACCTTTGGGGACAGCAGTCCCTTAGGTGGTACTGCATGTCCCTCATCTATAAATGAGCTCATGGCACCACAGCTATGGCTTAAGTTATACATCTTAGTAACTGCAGGAAATCCCTTGCAAGCCTTGGCCATCCTGGAAAGAAAGATTCTGCATGGACAATGAGGTCCCTTACCTGTCCTGCGGGAGAAAGGCATTTCCCTGCAGGGTATCCATTTCTGCTCCACTGAAGTCCACGGCCTGTACCAGTTCTGTCTGGGACTTACATACTAAAATGCCAGCAGAATAGGCCTAACGGTCTTTCGTGTCTGCTCGTTTGGTCAGCCCCCACCCTGGGTGCTGACCTTGCTGTCCCCCTCGCCTTCTCTGGCTTCTCCCTTCCCAGTTCCGGATATTCTTGCTGCATTGGATTTTGCTTCCAGAACCCTTCCCCTGTACCTGTCCCACCCCCTCTTGAACACCTCCACTGTCTCTGCCTCCACCAGCCCCCTAGGCAGTGCATTCCATGGCTCCACCACCCTCTCAGTGAAGTAGCACCTCCTCCTTTCTCCCCTGAATCTTCCCCCCTCCAGCTTCCACCCATGCCCTCTAGTGGCCCCTTCCTTCGAAGCACCCTGACTGTTCCTCCCCTATTTACCCTCTTCATGTACCTGAAGACCTCCATCATGTCCCCCGGTCCCTTCTCTCTTCCAATGTGTACATATTTAGCTTTTCGAGCCTCTCCTCATAGGTCCTGTCCAAGCCCCAAATCATTTTGGTTGCCCTCCTCTGGACCCTCTCCAGGAGGTTAATGTCCCTCTTGAAGTGTGGCCTCCAAAACTGCGCAGCACTCAAGAGTGCGGCCTCACCAAGCAGTTATACAGAGGGAGTATCACTTCCTCCTTCTGGAGGTGATCCCCTAGCGATGCATCCCAGCATCCTGTTGGCCTTAGCTGCTGCCCTCCTACAAGTCTCAGAGTTGTTCATCTTGACATCCACCACCACCCCAGGTCCCTCTCAGCCATCGAGACTTTGCATTCCCCAGGGTGTACACTTAGCCTGGGTTTCTGGCCCCCAGGTGGAGTACCTTGCATTTCCCTGCATTGAACCTCAGCTTCCACTTTCTAGACCATCTTTCCAGAGCCTCCAGGTCCCCCTGTAGGGCCACCCTCCCATCCACCACCGCCCCCAGTTTGAGTCATCTGCAAAGAGACTCATCTCACTCCTGATTCCTGTCCTTATGTCAGATACGTAGGCGTTGAACAGAAGGGGCCCAAGGACTGATCCCTGTGGGACCCCACTAATGACCCTCCTTGGGGATGAGACTATCCCACCAACTACGACCCTCTGGGTCCAGTCCTGGAGCCAATTGCCTATCCATCTGATCATCTGGTTCCCCACCCCATTTCTCCCAGCTTATCCAACAGGCCCACGTGAGGAACAGAGTCAAATGCCTTGCTGAAGTCTAGAAAGAGGACATCCACTGGTCTACCCAGGTCCAAGGCACTTGTCACCCAGTCACAGAACTCCACCAGGTTTGTCTGACACGATTTCCCAGGATGAATCCATGCTGTCTATCATCCAGGCACCCTGACTTATCCAGGTCCCCCAGCCTCTCCTTGACAATGCCCTCCATCACCTTGCCCACCACCGATGTCAGGCTGACAGGCCTGTAGTTCCCTCCACCTCCCTTGATCCCCTTGTGGATACTATGCGCCACCTTCCAGTCTTGAGGCACCCACCCTGTCCTCAGAGAGATGGTGAAAAGCTCTGCCAGGGGTTTCGCCAGGACATCTGCAAGTTCCTTCAGCACTCTGGGATGTAATTTATCCGGCCCGGTGCTTTCTCCGTCTTAAGGGAGCTGAGGCTTCCCTCACTCTCTCTGCTGTGATTTCCACTTCGGTACCTCTTCTCCCTGTAGCCCTCCCCACCTGCCAGTGATGCCTCCCCTCTCCCCAGACCTGCCAATCGGTGAGGTCCCCCCTCCTCAGTATCTCTGTCTCCTCCCATGTATGATGCAGCACCCCCATTTTCCCTGGTGAAAACTGAGGTGAAGTACTCATTTAGTACCTCAGCCTGCTCCCCCGGGTCTTGTGCCCATCTCTCCCCTGATTTAATCCTGCTAATCTGTCCCTTCACCCTTCGTCTTTCCCAATGTATCTAAAGAACCCTTGTTCCTCTCTAATTTCCCTGGTCCAGGTTCTGCTCCTTCCTTGCCTTAGCTGCCCTCACCACTCTAGTGGCCCTTCTAGCCATCAGCTCGTACTCCCCTCGATCCCTTTCACTCGAGCACTTGAATTGCTTATAGGCTGCTTTCTTTCCCCGCACCACCTCCTGGACCTCTCTGGTCCACCAACAGGGTTTTTGGGCCCTGGGACTTCTGCAGATTTATCAGAAACCCCAGGTTTTCTAAGGTCCTTCTTACCAGTTAGACTGCCTCCGGTTTTGTCATTCCTGAGACTAACCAGTCTTCCAGGAAAGAAAACCCACTGCACTTTGTCTTCTTAGGTGGGCTACCACCACAGCTAAGAACCTTGGTTTCACCTCCCCATCACGGATGTTCAAAGGGTAGAGCTGTGAACTGATACTATCAGTTGTTTCCTAGCATGAACCTAAGGTACTTTTTGTGGCAGAGTCAGACTGGGATGTAGGGGATACATGATGGAAGACAGTGTGACACATGAAATATTTGCATGACTGCAGAGTGACTTCAAGTAATATCACGAGTGGCGGAGCACAGCGGAGCCACAAGTGGTATTACCCGAAGTCACTCTGCACTCATGCAAATATTTCATGTATTACACTGTTGCACATCATGTGTGCGATTTATACAATAGAGTTTCACTGTGTATTTAGCTGTGGTTTTTGCTGTGGTTTGTTGCAGTTTGAAAGAGAAAATTTGCCATTTTTCTGGTTTTATTTTCTATAGTGGATGCGCTCCGCTACTGTGCTGATGAATGGGTTTACTTTTCCTGGTGGTAGTGGTTTGTTATTGGTCGATTTTGTGAATGGGTGTTTGTTCCATTATTCCATTGGTTGTTTGTGTGGTACAAAGGGTTAACGTGTTTTGAGATTCACTGATTGCTTCTTGGGGCAGAGATTATCCATAGAATGCAGCTGGCATTTCACATTATAATAAGTGTCTTATTTCATGGATTTCTCTGTGGTGTTGCAATAAGTTTATTTTATTTTCTGGGGTTCTGTATCGTACCGAGCATTTGGTGCTTTTATACTTTGTCAACCGTTCTGTTCACTTCACCGGAGCTTTTGCTTGTGACAGTTTCACTTCTGCAGCAGCGGCATTTCCAATCAACGGACTGAGAACCATGTGCAGGTATAAGTGCAGAGGACTGTCTTTTTTCAGTGGGTAACAGTGTATTTTTTGCAAGTGTTATTCCAAGTTCCATATTCCAAGTGTTACTGAGTCACTGTTCGATGGAATGAAAAGTAGTGCCAATCAGTGGGGGGAAAAAGCAAACGTGTTCCTGACATAATCAGAATGATAATATCAGCTGCTGACGTTGGCACGGTGTGTGTAAATGTCATATTACAGTGTCTACGTCAGCAGGATTTATTCCACTGGGGTGAGAATAAACTTTTTTTTTTTATATATAATCAGGAGATATCTGCTCACCCCTATTGTATAAAAGGAAGTAGGCATCCTTCAGGTCTTAAGACCCCAAACAAATCTCCTGAATTCAGTGATGAAATCATTGAGCCCAGTGTTACCACCCTGAACTTTTCTTTATTGATGTGTCTGTTCAGGTACCTTAAATCTAGAATGGGTTGCCATTCCCCATTTTTGTTGTGGGCTGGGAAGTGTCCTGAAAAGAGGCCCTGCTCCACTGAGTTGCAGGGACCTTTTCTACTGCCCTTTATTTTCATTTCAATTTAACATGAAGGACTATAGACAAAAATGTGCCCATTTTCATAGGCGACCGCACATAAAATGAAAAAGAAATGTACATATACAAACATTTATACAGACTTATACAGCCTAGTTAATACAAGTAAGTGCAAGAGTGCAAATCATTCAGATAAGACTTCAAGGCCTGTACAAATTGCAAGAAAGAAGCAATACAGGAGTTTCATGAGGCAACAAATTCCAATGGCAGCCCGATCTATAATAGAAAGAACTTGGCCAATCTTTTGCCTACAATATGGTAATTTCAGAGCTAGCCTCCTAGATAGTCTAGTAATAATGCAACTTCTATGATTCTGCTTAACCTACTGATCCAGGTTTTGAGGTACCATAATTTAGCTCCATGGCCCAACATCCAAGTAATTTATCTGTCCACTGACTGAGATTAGGCAGATTTACAATAGAGTAAGTAGTTCCCGCGACAACCCATTGATAAAGTAAAGAAAAAGTGCTTAGTAATGGTGTATATCAAAGAATGAAGGTTTGGGGCCTTTAGATGCCTCTGCAATAATTCAGTTTGCTTTTATTTGTTTCTTTAGTTACTTTTTCACCACTTTATTTGTATTTTGCCAACTGCTAGTGAAAAAAGAATCCAATGGAAGCCTTGTATTTTGATGTCAAAGGCTGCCAGCGTATTTCAGTGGGACACTGCAAATCTGTTTTCAGATTTTTATGGAGAAATAACACTTCCTGACACCAAAATATTGTATATTTAACAGAAATATTAGATTTCTGATAATGTGATCTTTTGTTTATGATTTCTCTCCGATCCACTGACGAGGGATTGCTAGAGATTCCCAGGGTTCGTTTAAAAACCTCAGGGGCCAGATCTTTTAGTTTTATGGCCCCAACCCTGTGGAATTCTCTACCTCGTCAGGTGCGGGATAGCCCGACTGTCCAAAGTTTTAAAGAATCTTTAAAAACCTATCTCTTTAGCAAAGCATATAATGATTTCTAATATTGTTGTTTAGTTTAATTTTAAAATGGTTTTATTTATTGTTTTATTTTGTATTGTACAGGTGCCTTGGTTTTAGAAAGGCGCCTTATATAAATAAAGATTGAGATTAAGATTAGCAGGTGACATTTTCATCATAACCAGATTTTACTTGGAAAGAAGAAAAGAGAAACTATTGTTTTAAAAATATAAAATCACATGGAAGGAGCACAATGCTGCAAACATAACAGGCAAAGTTTATTAATGAAAAAAGTATCAATTTCTTTTGAAAAATATAGAAAAATATATTTAATTTCTTATTGAAATACATTGGGCTCTTAAGTAGCTGGCAGTTTCTGACATCACAATACCAGAATTCTACTGAATTCTTTTTTACTAGCAGTGTGAAAAGTAAAAATAATCACTTGTTTTACTAATAATTAAGCAATAAGGCATGACCAAGGGTTAGATTAACAGTCCGTTAATCACTCCCTAGGAGTGCCTTATTGCTATTATAAAAAACACGCCAAAAGAAAAGAGTTTAAAGTATATCTTTTCAATGTTTTCCTCATATAGAGGGAGATTTTTAATAAAATAGTTCTTCCACCAGCAGTTTAAGAATGTTGGTTCAAAATCACAATGCATCATTCCACATTCAGCACATTCAGCAGGGCTAGAGGATGGAATGCTGACAGAAAGAATTCATGTGCCATGGTGATCAGGCTGTACATGACAGTATAACAAGGATTAATGTAAGGCTGTTGGAATCCTAACAGCCAATCAGATTGCAGCATTTCCTGAGACCTTTTTTATAATATTTGTTAGGGCAGTGAAAGTACAAAGTAATTACTAACATATCAAAATACAACAAATACATAGTTTTCTATTTATTAGAAGTAAACACCTGCTGCTAATTCTACAAGCCCTATTCAAAATTATTTCAACTCTACGCAATTCAGTCTTACCAGCAAAAGAATATACTACTAACCCCTGTTCAATTACTGGAATAACGTGTGTCAAGATAATTTGTTAATGGGTTCCTGTAGTTAAATTAGATTTCAATAGAGCACCAAATTTCATGTTTACGGTTTTAACTAGGGCAGCTATGTGCTGCAGATAGGATAAATTGGAATCCAGTGTAACTTCAAGTTAAGAATCTGCGTGTTCCAACAACTGACCACTTATGATCTTGATTTGTAAAGACTGTTCCATTGCATTACTCCTTCTGCTGTAAAATTGCATACCTTTAGTTTTTAACATTAAGGCTTAACTTCACTGCCTCAAAACATCTTTGAATATTGCCAAAGTCCCTTTGTAACCTATCATTTATAGAAGCAAGTTTCTTATCCTCAGTAAACAGTAGTATCTGCATAAACCAGAATTTGAGTTGGTCCACCACCCAGAAGAGCATTCAGAAATAAACTAAATAATGGACCTTGTGGGACACCCAAATTTACCAGGAGGATGGTAGAAAGAGATATGACCCTTTGTCTTTACTTTTAACACCTATTGGCCAAACTGCTGCCAAACCAACTCACAAATGACTTTGAAAAACCTAAGTACCTCAAGTTTTCCCCAACAAATTACAGTATGATTTACTAAATCGAAAACTTTCAACAAATCAATGTAACTTGCTTCACACCTGTCTCCACTACTCAAGGCCTCGTGAATTTTATTCGTAAATTCAGCAAGTGCTATAACAGTACTTCAAAAACCATCTCCTTGGGCTGGCCCGGTGGTGCCAAGGGCTGAGGCGCTGGATGCCACACCTTGCTCCACGCTGGCGGCCCAGATTCGGGATGAATCTGACTGCTCGCCGGGGCTGGCGGGGAGAAGGATAGAGTGCCCAACGCCTGTTCTCCTTTCCGGGAGGGAGGGGAGTTAGCCGCGCCACTCTACCACCCCCACCTGGGGATCTCATGGGGTCCCGGCGCGGTCGGGGACAACAAAGGGGTTGACGCTAGTAGAGGACAGGAGCAGATGCACGTCTCAGCATGCATCAGCTCGTTGGTCCTCATTGCATGCAGGCGTCAAGGGAACCAGAAAGAAGGAAAAAATCCCCAAGACGGTCCTGCCGACGATCCTCCACGATGCTAGAGGGGCAAACTCCGCTGTGTGTGCACGCTTCCCTGATGTCTGAGAAAGGTAGGGAGGCCTTCCCTGCCCCGCCTGGGGGGGGGGGTTACCTGGGGGCCTGTAAGTAAAATTGAGGTGGCGGGCACTCTAGGGGCAGACTTCTCGGTGGGTTGGAAAGTGAATGCCTGGGGATCTGAAAGATAGGAGGGTCTGGGGGCTGTAGGAAGATAAACAGAGTTAAAAAAAAAAAAAACTCAACATGTTCTTTTGTCTGCATACTATGTTTACTTAGATATTCAATAGTGTGATCATATATTATTCTAAGGCCTTTGATAATGGAGAAAAGATAGAAATGGGCCGATATTTAGTAACATCTTGCACAGAACCATTTTATGGACAGAAGTAAATATATGCATATTTCTATAATGTTGGAATTTCCTGATAACACAAATGTTAAATATTTTTGTTATTCGTACTAATATCAGTTCCTCTGATGATGTTTTAAGTAACTTCATGACAATTCCATCGGGACTAACCCCGATCTTACATTTTAACTTTTTTAAATATTTCAAACACATAGAAACTCATATCCTTTTAAAGGAAAGTAAACGTCTATCAATTGCAAATGTACCCTCCTCAACTTTATAGTTATTTATTTCAGAAGTTTCACCAAGAAAGACATACTGAGCTGATTATAGCTCATTTCCAGATGTGTCCGGGGGATACAAGAAGTGAAACAGAGCAACTTCTGTGATAAGTCATCAAACAGGGAAATACTAAAATGGTGCAGGGTCTGCATCAGAAAGCATATGAAGAGAGACAGAGAGCTTAATATGTACACCCTTGATGAAAGGAGGGACGGGGGGGACATGATAGAAACGTTCAAGTACCTCAAGGGAATCAACAAAGTCGAGGAGGGTAGCATCTTTCAGAAAAAGAGGTGTAAGAACAAGGGGGCACAATTTCAAGACAGAGGGGGGACGGCTCAGGGGTGATGTGAGGAAATATTTTTTCACGGAGAGAGTGGTGGATGCATGGAACCGCCTTCCTGGGGAGGTTGTTGGGTCTAAAACAGTGGGGGAATTCAAACATGCATAGGACAGACAAAGCAATTGTAGTGAGGGGTGGCAGGAAGTATGCTGTTGGTTAACTAGAATCTGCAGCTTATCCAGTAGGTATGGAAATGGGCAGACTGGGTGGGCCAAGTGGTCCTTATCTGCCATCAAAGTCTATGTTTCTGTGCAGTGCAAAACATCAAGCTTCATCAAACAGGCAAAATTAAGGACAGGGTGGCTGGGGGGTCTGCCCCAAGGATCTTTGGGAATACAGTTACAAAAAGGAAATCAAAGGAAATGGGGGGGGAACAAGAGCAGACTGGAAGGGGACATGGGTAGCTATAAGGGGTGTGCTCCATGCTCAGAGCACATTTGCTAACATTAGAAGCACGTTTTTTAAATCTAAATTTAGTGTTGTTGTGCTCGTTGAGTACTAGGAACATAGTCCATTTTGCATTATTTTACATGGCTCTGGGACTTACGTACATGCCCCAGAATGACCTGTACTCATTTTAGTTCTAATAGAGCCATTCAAACCAACTATACCCAATCACCCCATCTTTCTTGTATGTTTTTCCTGATGTGAGCAGTATTAATATGTGCATGTGCATGGTGGCCAGAGTCATACATTTTTTCAGTTAAAACTCTTGGAAGAGAGATTCTGCTGTGATAGTGGATTAAGTTGTGCTGGAAAAGCAGGTTTGCAGAGGCAGGCATGCACAACTACTGTCAGCATAAGTCAAGGTTGTGTCTGGTGGTCCAAACGAGTAGCTGGCTGTGTGGAATGTAATGTGTGGTGGGGGTGCCACTGGGAGGAGTGGCAAAGTGTACCTGTATTTATAACCATTCAATAACGGATTTGAGAAGGGGCCATTCAGTGGAGGCCAGGAGTACTAACCCTGGCTTAGGCCTTTTTTCTTTAGACCGTTGGGGCTGTGGTACAGGAGACGAAGACTAAATTTAGGGAAGGGGTCACCGCCAAGCACATCGAGAGCTGCACTGGGCTTCAGTACTTGGCCATTCAAAAACAACTACCATGGCGGGCCTTGGATGCTCTGTCTCTCTGACTTGGGACTTTTGGCTGAGAGCCCAGTTGTCTCCAACCTCTGTGTGCTGGTGGCTGATTAGGTTAGTCAGGTGGGACATACGGACAGGAGCAGAGGAAGTTGAAACTGAACTGGAGAGTCCAGACTGGGCTATCTGACAGGGTGATCAAAGGCTGGGGGTTGAAATTGGCATCGGCCCTCTGTTAACCACATGCTGGAAGATTCTGAATTGGACAAATACATTTTTTTTTAGCTGGGCCTCCTGACTTGTACTGGAGAAAAAAAAAAAACATTTAAATAAGTGCATCAGTTGGGCTTGTGGAAAAGACTGGGACCAGTACTTTCCCAACCACTAGTCTTGCTGCCTAGCAGCTCCAAGACTAAATTTCGAACACTGAAGGTGCAGAACTGCAGGGGGATTGGTCTGCACTGCCACAGGCACCAGTTTGCCCATATTTTGACAGTGACAGGCAGTATATTAAGTCTGGAGAGGTGCAGGTGGTACTGTTACGTGTAGTGGCCTCAAAGTAGTTCCATTCCATTCCAAAAGCACATTAGAGACAAATAAGCAGACTTGGTCTCACCTCTCTAAGTTTCTTGGACTCTTCCCTCCTCACTCAGGGGGTGGAAAAAAGTCAGCTAAAGAAAAGTAATTCAATATAACCAGCTTTAGAATATACATATGGCCATACCAAAATTGCCAAAAAGGACGTACGGTCTAGCTAGTCTGCTCGAGTTTACAGCCCCCAATAACTAATGCTGGATCCTCCCTCCCCCCAAAACAGTCTCTTCCTCCACTTCGATGTCACCACCACCATTCCCCATTCCATGTAATTTTCCCCTTTTAGCCAGTCCCAGCTTCTCCTGAAGCGGTCTGAAGTCTTCA
Organism: Neoceratodus forsteri; assembly: GCA_016271365.2. NCBI lineage: Eukaryota > Metazoa > Chordata > Ceratodontiformes > Ceratodontidae > Neoceratodus > Neoceratodus forsteri. The sequence goes on along the minus strand of CM028129.1, from coordinate 1,007,297,673 downwards.
GGAAGACAACTTCCTCTGGCAACTTGTTCCATTTTGCCACCACCTTCTCAATGAAAATGTGTCTACTCATTTCCCTCTTGAAGTATCCCCCACTAGTCTGAGGCTGTGCTCCCTACTGGTCTTGTTCCCACTATGGCTGAATGGACCCTCAAGAGTCACTTTGTTGAAACCCTTAAGGTATTGAAAGGTTTCGACCACGTCAGTTCCATGCTATGTAATGTAATATGAGACTGTAAATTATTAGTAGATCCTACAGAACCTTCAGTACTATCAAAATTGATGATCTGATATCAGGAAATTAACAAATATAAATGTAGGCAGGACCACAGTCATGGTCTGAAGGAGCACGTATTTCATGGCACAAGTTCTGTGAAGTGTGCTCCTCTGTTTCGGAGGAGCACGCCGAGCTAAATCTTTAACACTACCCCAGAGGGGAGAGTGCAGAAGAGGAAGGGAAAGGACAGAAAAAGGGAAGGAAGAGAGGGAGGGAGTGGGGGGAGAGAGATGGTAAGTGATGGGCAGAGGTAGAGACAGGTTTCAAGGACAGGTGCAAGAGGAGCATTGAAGTCATGGAGAAGAGAGGAAAGAGCATTTGGAAAAGGGAGACCATTCTAAAGTTTAGGAAAATCAGTAGGGGAAGGAGGCCTGGCCAGCAAGTGATTTCCTAGAGGGGAGTGCAAAGGAATGATAGCTGGAGTTACGAAGGGTGTTTTTGGGGGGTATGGTCTGAGAGAAGGGAGGCCAGCCAGAAATTAGAGATGAAGGAGGCACGGTGGGATAGGAGACGGACTTCCAAGGAGAGGAGGGAGAGGGAGGTTTACAAGGAACAGTGGTGGGTGCGAAGCGGACAGTCCAAGGCAAAACGGCAGAAGGAGTGGAAGAGGGGGTCCAGTCTAGCAAGGGTGGACTTTGGAGCAGCATTGTAGACGTCACTGTAATAAAAAATGATGAGAATCATTTTTGTGATGACATCTTGCTGAGTATCATCTTTACTTGTGGTAGATTGCATATTTGGTATAGTAGCGGCTATTCTTTCAGCTGCATTTGTAAACTCCCATTAAAGTGATCAGCTACCTTTACAGGGACAGAACATGGTATTCCATCTATACCTAGGGATTTAATCAACTGTTTGGTACCAGAGCCAAAAAGTTAATTTATCCCACCACAAAAATTTCCAGCTTCAACCCTCCAGTGGACTTTTTTATGTTTAGGAAGTATTAAATGCAGGCCCAGAATTTGGATGTATGCTCCCTGATAGCAACAGTAAACAATCTATTTCATCCAAAAGTTTAATTGAACTGTTTGTATAACCTGTGGCCTATACCTTTTTTTTTTATTTACTTACATCTCATGTACCGTAACAGCTCAAGAATTGTTTTGTTAATCACACATTTATTATTAAAATAAGTAAAACTATTCTGAAAGGTCCCAATCTCATCTACAAAAACAGGCCCAACATCTAACACTATCATTAAAACAGGTACCTCTTTCTGTCAACTAATTAATATTAAAGAGAAAGTCCCCTCAACCCCCCCCCCCAATTTGCCAGTGTAGTGTGCAGGCATGAGAAAGGATTCTCTCCCTTGCAACCCTCTAATTTCATCCTAATTTAAATTTAAATGAAGTTATTTCACTCTGTTCTGCCCTGATATGAAAACCTGTTTGACACCACTGCAAAGGACATGACGCCACTCATAGAAGGAAACATGGGAGTTGATAATGCATACCTGCACACCAAGGGGACTGGGAGTAAGCAAATCACTCCTAGCACATAGAACTTAGGCCCTGTCCACACTACACCGCTCCGGCCCAGTAACGGATGCAGTCCGTTACGGCCAGGAAGTGTGCTGTGTGCTCCACATTCTGGCGGTGTCCGTTATGGGACCAATACCGCCAGTCCACACTAAGTGCCCGAGCGACCGTTATCGGCGGCACCCCGCCCCAGGATAGCTTGCCGCGCTATGGGCCCTGCAGAGGATAAATACCGCTGTCCACACTACCTACCGTAACATTACAGAGGCGGGACCGTTTCATAACGCTGTTGAAACCACTTCATGTGGTTTCAACAAGTTACGAAAACGCCTTCTGTAACATTACAGGTGTAAACGCAAACCATTGCGGTAACAGTTTGGGCATTCTGTAACGTTACAGAGGCATAGTGTGGACAGGGCCTTAATCAGCTGAATAACAAAACTTCACAAGCACCAGCACCCTTCCAACTGCATTTTCCAGCTCACACACACTTTAAAACAGGAAGCATTAGGGAACTTGTCTTGAACGGTTTGATGACCAGCACAAGACAAGAATACACAGACTTGAGAAGATATACAACAGAACTGACTGACAGTGGCACTTCTGCTGACTTGTGCCTGTGCACATTAACTCCCATAATACCCTACTTGAGTGGGGTCATACTCTTTGCAAAGGCATCAAACAGGTTTTCACACCAGGGCAGAAGAGATGGAAGCAATTACATTTAAGTTTAAATTAGGATGAAATTGAAGGAGGATGTGTGTGTGTGTGTGTGTGTGTGTGTGTGTGTGTGTGTGTGTGTGTAAGTGTCAAGAGAAGGAATCACTGTTCATGGTGTGGTCCTGCTCACAAAGCAGCTGCATAATGCATTATGACACACACTGTCAGACTTGTACCACAGTCTGCGAGTGGCCCTGCGAGCCACACACCAAATAGCTACATCACAAGACTCAGGGGACTGGCCGAAGGTGAAGAGGACCATGTCATCTGCATACATGTGGATAGAGGTGGATGAGCAGACTGCGGGAAGGTAATTTAGAAATAAGGAGAATACGATAGGGTCCAACATGGACCCCTGTGGGACGCCAGCGTTAATGGGGAGTAGGGGGACGTGGAGTCAGCTATTCTGACCAAGTTCTGCCTACCAGGTAGGCACTGAACCAGTTAGTGGCAGAGTCAGATAGCCTGCCGCAGAGAGAGTGTTTAGTAGAAGGGAGTGGGAGACGGTGTCAAGCCTTCACTAAGTCGACAAAAACAGCAGAAGTGATTTGGCCACTGTCCATCCCTGAGAGGACAGTGTTGGTGAGCCTAATCAGGGAGATAGTAGTGGAATGATTCATCCGGAACCCAGATTGGAATGGAGTGAAAAAATTAGAGTCAGTGAGGTAAGAAGAGAGTTGCAAGAGAACCAGATGTTCCTGAAGCTTAGCAAGCAGAGAAATAGGGCGCTAGTTTGTAGGTGCAGTAGGGCTGCCGCCCTTAGGTAGGGGAAGAGCAACGGCATGCTTCCAAGCAGACGGAATGGACGCAGTAGAGAAGAAAAAGTTAAGAAGATCAGAAAGAAGAGCAGAGATAGGAGCTGATATATATATAGCAGTGTAGGGTCCAGACCATCCAGCGAATTGCCTCTAGAGGGGTTGAGCATGAACAAAGCAGCCAGGTTTGTCTGAGGGCAAAATTTTAGAGAAAAATAAATTAGACAGAGAAGGTAAGCTGGGAGATTTTTTTTGGGGGGGGGGAGACAGAAGGCAAGGGAGAAAGTAGGGTGGCTAGGAGAGCAGAGGCACAGGAGGTGAAATAGGAATTAAATTCAGTTGCAGCACCAAGGTGATCAGAAATTAAAATGTTGTTTATATTAACAAGGTTTTAAATAGCCAGTATCGCATCGCATTTTACAATGCAAACTGGCTTCACATGCAACCCATTTCTTTTTCGGATCGTAAAAAAAAATGCGATCCATTGACTGTGAGTAGTGCACTGCAGTATAACACCGCAAAGCACTACTGGGAGTGATTGTCAGCACCCGGGGCCACGGCAGTGAGACTGTTAATATATTATGGGTGGCACGGCACCGAAACATCATGGCACTCAAGGGAGATTTAACCACCAGCTGCCCCCGGCTCGGTGCTTCCTCTGCACAGACACCCCCCCGCACTTCCTCTGCGCCTGTCGGTTCTGCGTTTTGCCACAAAGCTGCTTGCTGTTGCTCAGTGTCACAGAGCATGCAGTGGAGGTTGTGGGAATCAAACCCATGGTCTGCAGGAGTGGGAACTCTCTTTGGCAAACCACCACGTATGGCCCAATACAAGTGCCTGTTTTTAAGGGAGGTTTTGCTCAGAGTCACATAGTATGCACTGGAGGTTGTGGAAATCAAACCTAGGTAGGTATGCTAGAGTGGGGACTCTGACAACCAGGTATGGCCCAATACAAGTGCCCGGTTTTTAGGAGAAGTTAAGTCCCTGCTCAGAGTCACACAGTACGCACCAGAGGTTGTGGGAATCAAACCCAAGTCTGCTGGATGTTGTACTCCAAGCTCATTACATTACTTTCACCTAGGCTATACTGCCAGTTAGGCCTGTGTCTGTAGTATGTACTGAAACAGATCACGTAAAGACAGATCATTTTAATGCAAATTTTTATTCAGGATACTTTTCTTTTTGATTTTATATATACAGTATAGTCATTTTTAATTTTGCTAATCAAATTGAGGCAAATGCTATGCATCTTCACAACTGATAAGCACACAAATTCTCACAGCTTATTTACATAAAACCCTGTATTAAGGAAGTATATTTTGTAAGCTATACAGAGCTGCTAGCCTGCAACCATCTGGAAGGGGGACCACAGTCCTCAGTGTAAGGTTTAAACGTTTTGTTTTTATGAACTTTTAAACTAGCCGGGGGGCGCCAAAAAGGAGAAGCAGAAACTGACCCCCCCAAAAAACAAAGGCAGAGAATGAGTGTATAAAGGTTCTGGGGAAAGAGACCCACTTTGAAAAAAGTAAATCAAATAAGTAGGGAATTAAAAATGGATGGAGGGGGAAGCTAAGCAGAAAGATGAAAAGTGGGAGGAAGAGGCAAACTAGGAGCAAACAAAATATGGAGGATCATGTGTGCAAACCAGAAGCCTGGGAAATAAGATCTCAGACCTACAGGTCATCATGACGGAGGCTGACCTGGATATTGTGGCCATTACCGACTCGTGGTGCACAGAAAACCATGTCTGGGAAATGGTCATACAAGAGACAGGGTAAGAAGGAGAGAAGGGGGAGTGTTGCTTTATGTGAAGGGCAGCATAAAAGCAACAGAAATAGGCGTTTGTGTAGAAAGTCGGATCACCCAGGTTGCGTAGCGCAAAAGCTACGGGAATCACATGCCGCTTTCCGCCGTAAACGTAAGCTTAGCGTAACGAGACACGCGTGTCAACTGATCCAGCTACCAGGAGTCTGTGACCCCTCCCCCACACTCCCCCTTCTCCTTCACATCACACAACCACCACAAATAAAAAACAATTATGAAAAAGTGTAAAAAAAAAAAAAAAAACAGAATAACAGACTTAATCGATGTACTAAACCTTTCATCGGGGCTGTGCCCCGCACGCCCCAAAATTCGGCTATCTCTGATAAATCGAGACATAATAAATGAATGTTACCTTCATCAGGGGCTGTACTCACAACCCCCAATTATCTTTTAATTAAAAAGATTTAAAAAATTACAAACACAACGGCCGTCCTGAATATATGAGTGTCTCACTCCAACTTCAGAACATTCACCTCGAGCCAAACTCTCCAAGAATAAACAAAAAAAAAAAATTTTTCCTGTCAGACGACGCAAAGTCCAAGCACATAATGGACCCAGTCACAATTTTCTCATTATCAGGTATTTGTTCAACAATTAATCAACTGGTGATATTTCTGCAAGAAAAGGGAATAACAACTAGGGAACAAAACTGCATAAAATGTGGTTCAGCCATGTTAATAATAGAAGATTCTTCTGCTGGCAGCCTAGGGTTACTGTGGAAATGCACCACCAGGCAGTGTAGGAAAAAAAACAAGTTTACTGACGGGAACATATTTCACCAAATCCAGATTACCTCTGGGCAAGCTGGGAATGCTAACACTATACTGGTGCTCAAAAATGTCAGTGACACTCACATGTGAACATTTACACATAAGCAACAAGACAGTAGTAGACTGGTATCAGTTGCTGCATGACATCTGTACCTGGAAAATGCTAAAAGTAAAGGATGAACTGGGAGGAGTAGGAAAAGCAGTACAAATCGACAAGTCGGTGATGGTAAAAGCAAAGTACAACAGAGGCAGAAATGCACATACTCCTGACAAATGGGTATTTGGAATGTACGACGTCGAAAAATCATGTGGAGTACTACAATTTGTTGACCGTAGAGATGCAGCAACACTCCTGCCTATCATTGAAAAAAATGAAAGATATCTGGATCAATTATATACAGCGACCATGGGCAGCATAGCACAGAAAAGAAGAAATCCCAAACAAAAACTATACACACAAAACTGCTAACCATTCATTAAACTTTGTCAACCCATTGAATGGTGTACATACTAATTCAGTAGAGGGTAATTGGTCAAGAGCAAAAAACAATTCAAACAAATGAATGGCACAAGAACAGAAATGGTAGCATCATATTTAGATTCCTTTATGTGGAGAGAGTGTTTTTGTAAAACCAGCTCTGAAGGCTTCCACAACATGCTAGCCCATACTGCCCAGTATCAAAAAGAAGAAATGTGTAGGTTTGATGAAATTTAACTATAATAATGCAAATTTTTGTGTGTTAAATATCTATTACATCACTAAACCCATCCATTCTCCTCTTCGTTTTTCAGAACATCACAAAAATGGACTATAACATATTAAAATAGTTGCTGCTTTTTATACCTCGACTGTTATCGTACCTTCCTCATTAAATCGTTTAACTGTATGAATTCATTAAAAGTTTCTTGTTGAATTGTAGTTGTTGTATTTGCGTTTTTGCCCACGAATACTTGTATTAGCACGTATCTACGCAAATGCGTACAGCTGCTCGTAGCTACGCAACATGACATTTGCTCATTGTCAGTTACGCATTAAGCACAGCTCCAGCGCTGGTCCAAACTACACTATCACCCAAAAATACAGGAATGGAGGGGTTGAGATGCTGTGGGTTACGTTGGAGTGAGAAAAACAAGCTAATATTTGGACAGGTGTGATCTATAGGCCTCCAGCATAAGGGGAGGACTTGGACAGGGTAATGTCAGAAGAAACTGGAAAAAATGGCAGAAAAAGGGGGAGGTGTTACTGGTAGAGGACTTCAATCAGCTGGATGTAGACTGGAGCCTCCATGCTGCAATATCAGCTAGAAGCAGGGACATCCTGGCCTCCCTGCAGGATGTTTTCCTTAGGCAACTAGAAAGGAAACCTACTCATGATGGGGCAATACTGGAGCTGGTGCTTATAAACAGTGACCATGCTGCAGATGTCAGGGTGGGAAGCCATCTGGGGACAAGTGATCATAGTACCGTGTGGTACAACATTATAACAGCTGGAGAATTCAACTATACAAAGGTGAAGGTACTGGATTTCAGAAGGGCTGATTTTACTAAGATGCAAGAATGCCTCACGAACAAACTGATATGCAATGAGGACGGGGGGGGGGAGAGAGTAGGCCAGACTAAAGAACGGCATAGTGAAGGCAACGAACAGTAAGCGAAAGTAAAGAAAAGAAGAGAGCGGTATGGTTCTCAAAAAAGGTAGAAAGAGCAGCATTCAGAAGGTATAAGGCAACCCAGAGAAATGAGGACAGGGAAGTGCATCAGGGAAAACAGAGAGACACCAGTAAAGGAGAGCAAAAGTGCAAACTAAAGAAAGAATAGCTCGGGGAGTATCAAAAGGGGATAAAACCATGTTTTAGATATGTTAGTGAAGAAAGAAAAACAAAGGAGGGCTTGTACATTTTAAAGAGGAACAGGGGTGACTGCACGGAGGAGGATCAAGAAAAGAAACATATGGAACAGATACTTAGTTTCCACTGTAGAAGGGAAATGGGATGGACCACAAAAAGTCATCAGAAACGCAGAGGTGAGAGAAATAGACAATATCCATTTTTCAGTAGGAAGAGTCCAGAAAGTACTTGACAACCTGAAAGAAGACAAAGTTTTGGGGTCAGACAGTACATCCAAGGATACTGAGGGAAACTTAGGGAGGTACTCGCTGCACCCCTGACAGACCTTTTTAACAGATCACTGAAGACTGGTGTGGTACCAGAGGACTGGAGAAGGGGTCATGTAGTCCCTCTTCACAGAAGTGGTAGCAAGGAAGAGACATGCAATTACCGATCTGTCTGTCTGACATCGGTGGTCTTTAAGTCGATGGAAACTATTGAAAGAAAGGATGGTGGAATATCTTGTTTCCAACAGATTTCAGGACCCAAGGTGGCATGGTTTCACAGAGGGAAGGTCATGCCAAACAAAACTGATAAGACTTCTCGGACTGGGTGAACAAGGAGCTAGACCAGGGAGGAGCAATGGATGTGGCCTACCTGGATTTCAGGCTTCTAATACCATTCCACATATGAGACTGGTGGGCAAGTTGGGTAACTTGGGGATAGATAAGGTGGCAACCTGGATAAGAAACTGGCTGACTGATAGGACGCAGAGAGTATCAGTCAAATGGAGGCTGGTGGAGGAGGGCACAGTGGAGAGCTTCAAGAAGGAGTGGGACAGGTACAAGGGGAAACAATCTAGGGAAGACACTCTTGGGGGATGATGGGGCGGGCAGCCATTAGGTTGCTGGCTTTCGAGCAGACAAGACAGACCATTTGGCCTATTCTGCTGGCTTTTTAGTATGTTAGTAATACTGACCAAGACCAAGCAGGAAAGAGACCTAAGGTAATCATGTTGGATGACCTGAAGGTGGCAAGGCAGTGTGATAAGGCAATCGGCGGGCTAGTGGGTTGCATAGCTAAAGGTATATCCAGTAGAAAAAGAAAGGCAATTCTGCCCCTATATAAATCACTTGTAAGGCCCCACCTTGAATATTGTGTACAGTTTTGGAGACCACATCTAAGAAAAGACATGGACAGAGTGGAAGCGATCTCCCAGAGGAGGGCTACCAAAATGGTGCACGATCTGCATCGAAAGTCCTACAAGGAAAGACTTAAAGCTAAATATGAACACCCTGAAGGAAAGGAGGGAGAGGGAGGGATATGACCAAAACCTTTAAATACATCACAAGGATCAATGAGGTACAGGAAGAGAGTATCTGTCAGAGGAAAAAGTGCTCGAAAACAAGAAGGCAATATGAAGCTGAAGGGGGGTAAATTCAGAAGGATGTGAGGAAGTATTTTTTCCACAGAAAGGGCGGTGGACACCTGGACTAGCCTTCAGGAGGAGGTGGTAGTGTCAGAAACAGTAAATGGATTCAAAAATACCTGGGATAGGCACAATGGAATCGTGGGGGTAGCGTAAAGAGCATAATAATACTTCTAAATTAATTTTTTTCTTAAAAAAAAAACGACATTGGGCAGACTGGGAGGTTCCGGCACACTGTATCTGCCAACACACTATGTATCTATGAGATCCTGGGCTCAGGACCCCACGCACCAAATTTCTGGTTATCCTGTCCAGGTATTAATGCGGTATTAAGGTGCAAAAAGAAAAAATTACTCACCTTAGTAATGTTTCTTCTAATGGAGTCTTGCTGTATTCTGACTATTGCAGTTAGGTCCTACCTTTCAACTGCCCCGGAGAACAAAGAGTTAACTTTCCATGGCCAGCATGGAACGTTCAGCGCAAGCTCGGTTGAAGCCTCTGTCTGCTGCTGTTTAATCTCCAACCGTCAGATCTTTACGAGCAATACTCACTAGAAGTTCTGTGTGGAAACTAAGACTCACACTAGCCAACTGGCAACTAAATTTATTAAAAAACGTTTTTTTTGGTTTCAAAGCAAGACTCAAGACAGGAAACCCAAAAAACAAAACCTAACACACACCCAAAATAAAGGAGGGTGAAAAAGGGGGCACCTCTAGGGTGCCAAAACTGCTCCTGCCCACCCATATCCCAAAAACCAGGTTCTGAGAGGGGAGGTCAGAATACAGCAAGACTCCAGTAGAAGAAACAACATTACTAAGGTGAGTAATTTTTTTTTTTTCAAGCAACATGAAGTCTTGCTGTATTCCAACTATTGCAGACTACCAAGCAGTACCTCCATGGAGGAGGGACAGAACCTACTTTGGGAATAGGCTCTGAAGTACTGTTGTGCCAAACCGAGCATCACTCCTAGCCTGGATATCCAGAGAGTAATGCTTGGTGAATGTATGGACTGTTTTCCAGGTGGCTGCTTGACAAATTTCTAAGATAGGAATATCCCTGGCAGCAGCCAGGGAAGCAGCTGTACCTCTAGTAGAGTGAGCCCTCAGGCCTGAGGGTGGTGTTCTACCCAGTTTTCATAGCAGAATTGTATACAAGAGACAATCCACCTGGCAATAGATCTTTTAGTGGCAGGTTTGCCCTTACCGACCTCTCCATATGTGAGGAACAACTGGAGGGCTCAAACCTGTGACCCTTGGTGCGCTCTATGTAGCAGCTGAGGCCCTTTAACATCAGTTGTGTAGCCTCCTCTCCAGAGGAGGAATGGTCAGCGAAGAAACAGGGAGAGACATGGACTGATTAAGGTGGAAATCTGAAACCACCTTAGGCAAAAACTTCCTGTTAGTTCTTAGGACCACTTTATCTCTATGGAAAGAGATTAAATCAGGCTCCACTGACAGGGCTTGCAATTCACTGATATGCCTGGCAGAGGTAATGGCTACCAAACACACAGTTTTCCAAGTCAAGTACTTAAGCTCTGCAGAGGACAAAGGCTCAAAGGGTGGTTGCATAAGCTGAGCAAAGCAAACATTAAGGTCCCAAGCAGGAGCAGGGTCCCTAAAGGGGGAGGATTGGTGTGCAGCAATCCCTTGAAGAACTTACAAAACACAGGATGGGCTGACAGAGGAGAGGGCTTGCCTACTGACAAGAAGGCAGAAACAGCTGCCAGATGCACTTTAAGTGTAGCTGGCCTAAGTCCCAAGCCATTAAGATAAACCATATAGTCCAGGACTGTAGGCAACCCAGCAGATTCTGGAGAAATATGCTTATTAGAGCACCAAATAGTGAACCTTTTCCATTTGGAGTTGTAAGTCTTGCTGGTGGAAGGCTTTCGAGAAGCCTTAAGGATATCCAGAACCCCTTGAGAAAAGTGGAGATCAGCAAACTAACTCTTCAAGAGCCATGCCTTGAGATTGAGAGATCTGAGGTTCGGATACCAAATCCTCCCCTGAGAGGATGTCGACAGGTTGTAATTCCTGGGAAGAGACAAGGAAGGTGGACTGCTAAGGACAGCAACAGTGGGTACCAGGGCTGTCTGGCCCAGTCTGGAGCAATCAGAATCACTTTGCATGGTTGAGACCTGATCTTGACTAGCACTTTGAACAGGAGAGGGAAGAGGGGAAAGCATACAGGAACTTCCCTTCCCAATTCAGAATCAGAGCATCCAGGGGGACTGAGCCCAAGACTGGGGGTCTGCAACAAAAGAGAGGAAGTTGGTGACTGTCTGGGGCTGCAAAAAGATCCATCTGTGGAGTGCCCCATTTCGAGAAAATCACTTTCAAAACTAGGGGATCTAGGGTCCATTCGTGATGGCCCTGGGATATCCTGCTGAGAGCATCTGCTAGGACATTGTCCTTCCCTGGGAGGTGAACTGCTATCAGAGAGGTTTGCAGGGAATAGGCCAGAGACCACAACTTCACTGCTTCTGTGCACAAGGCCGTAGACCGAGTGCCTCCTTGCTTGTTGATGTACCACATTGTGGTGGTATTGTCTGTTCTGATCTGGACCACCTTGTTCTGTACAGATTTGGAAAAGGATTGCAATGCCAGAAACACTGCTCTGAGTTCCGAGAGACTGATGTGAAGCAGAGATTCTTGAGGTGACCACAGCCCTTGGGTGGTAAGATCCCCCAGGTGGGCCCCCCAGCCCAGCAGGGAGGCATCTGTGGTGAGTATCACTGAATGAGACCAAGTGACAAAAGGAACTCCCCGTCTCAGATTGTCCTGATCCTGCCACCATTGCAAAGCCTGGATCAGGGTTCAAGTCACTGGGACTAGTTTGGTAAGGGAATCCTTTCTTTGGGACCAGAAGGCTCTTAAGTGGAACTGAATGTCCCTCATCTGGAATCTTGTTCCCTGGACCACTGCTGTAGAGGCTGCCATGTGGCCCAGGAGCTGCAGGAAATGCCTTGCTGGTTGAGACACCTGAAGGGTGAATGAAGAGGCCAGTTCTATAAGGGTCCTTGCCCTGTCCAGGGGAAGGAAGGCTTTTGCACTTATTGTGTCCAGCTCTGCCCCTATAAAGGTGAGGAGCTGTACCGGCTCGAGAACTTACTTTGGAAGGTTGAGGAGGAATCCTAAGGAAGTGAGCACTTGCTGAGTTATTTGCAGATGTGACTTGACTTGGTCTGGAGACTGACCCACTATTAGCCAGTCGTCCAAGTATGGAAAGATGGAGATCCTTTTTCTCCTTAGGAAAGCAACCACTACTGCCAGGCACTTTGTGAACACCCTTGGGGCTGATGTTAGGCCAAAGGGCATTGCTCTGAATTGATAGTGGCCCGAGTGCAACTCGAACCTGAGGTACTTTCTGTGGGAGCACCTGATGGGAATGTGAAAATAGGCATCTTTGAGGTCCAGGGAGGCTAGCCAGTCCCCTGGCCTTAGAGAGGGCAGAATTATTCCCAGAGTCACCATTTTGAATTTTGGTTCTTGTTCAGATCTCTTAGATCCAGGATGGGCCGCCATTCTCCTGTCTTTTTGGGGGTTAGAAAGTACCTGGAGTACAATCCTTTGCCCCTGTGTAGGGTAGGAACCCTTTCTATGGCTCTGAGAGCCAGGAAGGAAGAAACCTCTGCCTCTAGGGCAAGGGTCTCTGATGGATTTGCAGGTGGAAAGGATCTGGTTCTCATTTTGGGAAATTTTTTGAAGCTGAGAACCAGTCCCTGGCTTACTACTTCCAGGACCCATTTGTCTGATGTCAAAGACTTCCAGGCCTGGACAAAGTAAGCCAGCCTGCCCCCTTCAAGTATTGGAGAATCGGCCTGGGCAGACCCATCAGGGTGTCTGCTTGGCAGGGGCTTTAGGCTGAGGGGTGGAAGCAGGCCTGCTCATTCCCTGTCTGCCTCTCACTCTGAAGAACCCCCTCTGAGCATAAGCAGAAGAGGAGGCCTGGGCTTGGTAAAAAGGCCTTTGAAAGGGCCTGCCCCTGCCCCTGGAATGCTGTCTCTGAAGAGTGGCTTGCCTTTCTTTGGCCTGAGCACTCCTGTAGGTGGTCCTGTACTCGTCCATCTTCTTCATGTAGTTCTCGGTCTGCTCCCCAAACAGAGAATTACCAATGACAGGGAAATTCATGGCCTTAGCCTGGGTATCCTGTGATAGGCTAGTACATCTGAGCCAAGCCATCCTCCGAAGGGCCACAGATGTAGCCATGACTCTAGATGAACATCACTGGAGTCCACAGCAGCATGAAATTGCACCTTGGATGCCTCGATCCCATCCGAAGCCACCTGCTCCAGCTCCTTGGCAAGCTGGTCAGGGGCCGGTTTAGCCAGAGCCAGCACAGTGTCCCACCTGGACTTCTGGTATCTAGCTGTGTAGGCCATATAGTTAGCCTGCCTGAGTCCCAAAGATGCTGCCATGTACTGCTTTTTTGCCATGGCATCAATCCTCATGGAGTCCTTATCTGGGGGGTGTGAAGCTAAGGGGATATTTGCCTTATCACAGGCAGCAGCCTGCACTACTCCAACATGGCTGCATTGCTGGGAAAGGAACTCCGTGTCAGAGCCTGAAAGGGAATACCTCTTGTCCATTCTTCTGTCCACAGGAGGTATGGAATTAGGAGTGTCTAGAATTTTAAATGTCTGTTTCCCAAAAGATTTATGGAGGGGAACAGACAATCTCCTGGACTCTGGGATGTCCATCTTCTCAACAAAATCAGGCTCCTCCTGATCCTCTACTGCTTCTTCCATTGGAAGCTAGAGGGTTTCAACCACTTTTTTGTAAAACATAAAGTGGGAAGGGGACTCAGAAAGCCTAGGAGGAGAAACACCTGAAGGTCTGTCTGGGGAGATGTCCAGGTCAATAGGCACATCCAGACTTTCATAATCACCATCACCATCCTCCTCCTCCGGTTCATAAAATTCTTCTAAAGTATAATCCAGAACCGAGGGAACCGACCGAACCGAGCCCCTGACAGATAGTGCCGGTTCAGCCGGAACCCAAGTTAGCGATTGAACTATCCTTATCGCTTTGGCTATTTCATCAGTGGTCGGAGAAAGAATTTGTGGATCTGAACCGGATGATTTTTCCCTTCTCTTTCTTTTAACCGGAACAGACTCCTCAGAATCAGTTCTCCTTTTGCCCGAAGAAGTTTCACCCTGGTCAGAGGGCACTCCTCCTGGTTCGGTCGGGACCGAACCAGGCTGGCCATCCGGGTCAGCGGACTTCTTGGCCTCCTTTTCCCTCAGTCTACCTACTCTCTTATCCAGGGTAGCTTTGGGAAACTTTACAAATTTGGCAGTCTGAATCGAGGTGGTCAAACCCCAGACAACAACACAGGTAGTGTGGGGATCAGCCTTAGCAAAGGCTTCCCACACACACTACAGTGTTGAAACCCAGTGGGCGGTTTTCTCTTGGGTTTCTCAGACATGGCCAATCCTATCTAAAAGCGTACCCTTTTTCAGCAATCCAGCCAGGCAAGACACCCTATCGGTTCCTGACCGTAGTTACTGGGTCTTAGAAACGTAATTAAATCTGTTTTTTTTTTTTTTTTTTAGAACCGATCCGGACGGTTACCACACACTAATAATTCCATAAGTTTTTTAAACCAATCTGATCGGTTCAAACCGAACCGATCCAATGTTTACAAGTTCCACACAGAAACTAAATGCAAAACCTATCTAGTACTCACGGTACCACAGACAGAGACTTAAACAGACAGGTTCAGTAGCAGAAATTCGGTAGAAACCGAGCGAAAAACGACACTTTAACCGACTTTTTTGAACCTACAAAGGAGAAATCTCCGGAGCGACTGTTCAGTGAGGTGGAGTAAAGAATCTGACAGTTGGAGTTTAAACAACAGCAGTCAAAGGCTTCAGCCGAGCTCGCGCTGAATGTTCCATGCTGGCCATGGAAAGTTAACTCTTTGTTCTCCGGGGCAGTTGAAAGGCAGGACCTAACTGCAATAGTCAGAATACAGCAAGACGTCATGTTGTTTGAAATGAGGTTTATAAACAGAAGTATCTACTGAACTCTAATAATACATTAATGTAAAAAAGGTTACAAAATATCAAATCGTTTTTTTTTTAGGTTCCTAAGCCGGCCTGCTGGCACAGCAGTTTGATTTCCGCTTGCAATGCCAGCGACCCGAGTTCGGGAAAGGATCCATGGAGTCAGTGGGTCGGCCGGGGGAGAAGGCTTGAACGTCCCATGGACTGCTCTCCTTCTCTAGAGAGGGGGTAGAGTATCCAGCACCCGAGGGACTCCTGGCAGAGGCTGGGGAACCACAGGCGAGCAGTGCCAACACGCAAGAGGGGCAGGGCGGACACTGGACGTCATTGCGCGTTCGCGCCCTTGGGCAAACTAGAAAATAGCCGCCAGCTGGCCTTGATGAATACTGTCCTCAGCTTCAATTAGCTCTCAGGCTGGCTCCCTGACTTATCCAGTCTGATGCGGCACTTTGGGCCGGTGCCGCAACCCCGCCCCGGGGGTATCAGGGAGTCACAGCCAGTATGTGAGAGTGTAAGTCGAAGGGTCTGTGACCAGGCTGAGGTACTAGGCGGCTGGGGGCAGAAAAGGCATAGTAAATGACAAAAAAAAAAACGTTTTTAGGTTCCTGTTTAGAGCAACACATCTATTAAAGAGAACTGAAGCCACTTCCCTCAGTACCAACCACTGTTGTTGGGAATGCGGCCCCTTTACATCTTTGCCGCCAGGAGGGTCTCTAACCGCAAGGTAGCCCAATCCCTCTGACCTCTACAATGAGCCCTACCAAAACCAGTCACAAGCAGGGAAATCACAGGGTGCTGTAAGTCTCTGTGGTACCACCATATTGAGCTGGGCTAGCCTCCGTCTTTTCTAGTACTTCTCATTCAGACACTGATGGGGCGAGAGACTCAAAGTTTATTTCCCCATCTGACCAAGAATTCAGTAAAGTCAAAATAAGCAAAAGATTGTGGCATGTTAACATAACAGTACTGCAAAATCTTAAATTCAAGAAAAACAACACCATGGCAGAAGTGACTACAGTGATCCACATAAATAAAAACACTTATGAAAATCCCATCCTTTTGTAAAATTACAATGGTTACAAGCCTAGTAACAAGCATTAGAAAAAAGTATGGCCTCAGAACTGTACTTTAACATTTAGGTAAAGGATGCCATGAGACTTTTGTTATTCTTGGGGCAGACCTAGGACCCCATACTGAAAAGTGGCCATCAGCACCACGCAAACAGCAGCATGCATGAGCACCCGGCTGTCAGGGGGCCATATGATACAGGCAGCATGCATTGATTTTATGAATATGGAACTGTGTTTGCACTGTGCAAAGTGACTATCAGGCAGTAACACAGCACCCTGGATCAGAGAGAGACAGTGCTTCCCAAACGCCCTGGAAGCCATCATACATATGAAGGGGACATAGCTGAGGCCGCTGACCTAGTAGAGGCAGCGAGAGCAAATTAGTAAAATGGGCTGACAGAATGGGCCTTGCGGTCCTTTTCTGCCGTCGACTTCTATGTTTCTATATTCAGTCACAGGCATGGTAATGACCACATATTGGATGAAATGCACCAAGAGACCTTTTGCATGTCATCATGCGACTCATCATCTTTGCACACTGCCTCTGCACATGGTGCGGAGCCTCAGCCAGCTAACATACTAATATGCCAGCAGAACAGGCAGGCCTAACGGTCTTTCGAGTCTGCTCGATTTTCAGCACCATCACTGAGGGCCAATTTTGGTGTCCCCCCCTTGAGTTATACTGTCCCCAGTCCCAGATGTTCCACCTGTATTGGGCCTGGTCAGATTTACCCTCCCCCTGTACTCGTCCCATCCCCTCTTAAACCCATCCACAGTCTCTGCCTCTGCCAGCTCCCTGGGCAGCGGATTCCATGGCTCCACCACGCTTTCAGTGAAATAACACCCCTCCTCTCCGAGCCTGCCCCCCTTCCAGCTTACACCCGTGACCTCTCACTGCCCCCCCCTTCCTTTGAAGCACCCTGACTGGGCCTCCCTTATTGATCCCTTTCATGTACTTAAAGACCTCTATCACGCCCCCACCCATCCCTCTCCTCCAGGGTGTACATGTCGAGCTCCTTGATCCTCTCTTCATAGGTCCTCTCCCCCAGGCCCCAGATCATTTTGGTTGCCCTCCTTTGGAGCTTCTTTAAATGTGGTCTCTAAAACTGCACACAATACTCGAGGTGTGGCCTAACCAAGTAGTTGTACAGGGGAAGGATCACTTCCACCTTTCTGGAGGTAATCCCCCAGCAATGCATCCTAGCATCCTATTTGCCTTTGCTGCTGCCCTCCTACAGGTCTTGGGAGTTGTTCATTTTGACATCCACCACTAATCCCAGGTCCCTCTCACCCTCCATGACTAGAATCACGTCTCCTCCCATGGTATACCTCTGGTCTGGATTTCTGACTCCCGGGTGCAGAACCTTGCACTTCCCGCACTGAATTTTAGTTTCCATTTTTCCAACCACCTTTCCAGATCCTCCTGCAAGGCCACACTCCCCTCCTCCTCATCCACCACTGCACACAGCTTTGAGTCGTCTGCAAAGAGACTCATTTCACTCCTGATCCTCTTCTTGATGTCTGAGACATGCTGAGCACCCCACTAGTAACCCACCTTGGGGATGAGGCTGGCCCTCCAACCACCACCTTCTGAGTACGATCAGACAGCCAATTTCCTATCCATTTTAAACTGTCTCCCTATCCCCATTTTCTTTAGCTTAGCCAGCAGGCCACTGTGGGGTGCCAAATCAAACGCCTTGCTGAAGTCCAGAAAGAGGACATCTACCGGCCTACTCTCGTCCAGGGCCCTCGTCACTCAGTCATAGAACTTAAGGTTTGTCTGGCACGATCTTCCAGGGACAAA
This sequence comes from Neoceratodus forsteri, assembly GCA_016271365.2. Classification (NCBI taxonomy): domain Eukaryota; kingdom Metazoa; phylum Chordata; order Ceratodontiformes; family Ceratodontidae; genus Neoceratodus; species Neoceratodus forsteri. The sequence goes on along the minus strand of CM028129.1, from coordinate 1,007,279,716 downwards.
GCCATGCTGCCTATCGTCCAAATACCCAGTTTGCTCCAGTAACCCTCCTAGCCTTTGACAATACCCTCCATCACTTTGCAGACCACCGACATCAGGCTAGCAGGCCTGTAATTTCCCATATCTCTTGATCTTCCCTTGTGGATCGGCATGACATGGGCCACTCTCCAGTCTTGGGGCACCCACCCAGTCCGCAGAGAGATGCTGAAAAGCTCCACTAGGGGGACTACCAGGACATCCACCAGTTCTCTTTGCACCTGTGGATGCATCTCATCTGGCCCAGGTGCTTTCTCCATCCAAAGGGACCTGAAGGCGTCCCTTACTCTACTGGGATTTCAGCCTCCACGTCCTCCCCCTTTTCACCCTGTACTGATGGCCCCCCACCTGTCTGTGGTGGCCCCTCCCTTTCCCCAGACCCGACAGGGCCCCTGACCTCTACCGTCCCACCCCTTCCTCCGGTTTGCCCCGCTCCCCTGCAAGAAATAGTCCCTCCATCCCCTGGTAAAAACTGGAGGCAAAGTACTCATTTAGGATTTCTGCCTGTTTCCCCGCCTCCTGTGCCCAACCATCCCCTATCCTTATCCTGCTGATCTGCCCCCATACCTTCCTTTTTTCCCCTATGTATCTAAAAAAACCCTTGTCCCCCGGATCCCACTGGCAAAGGGCTGCTCCTTTTTTGCCTTAGCTGCTCTTGGCTGTCAGCTCCTATTCCTCCTGATCCCTTTCACTCCTTGAGCGCTTGAAGCACCTATAGGCCACCTTCTTGTCCCCCACCAGCTCCTGTACCTCCTGGGTCCACCAGTAGGGTTTTCTGGCCTTACCGAACTTACGCCTTTCCCGTGCACAGGATCTGGTAACCTCCTGTATTCCCCTCCTAATGATCTCCCACCTGCTGTCAGCATCCATATCTGGCCTTATCCTGTCCAAACGATCTTTAAGGATCTTTCCCATCTCCCTGAAGTCTGCACTCTTAAAGTCGGTTACTACTTTACTTGTTCGGCTTTCCTCCCCCCCAGGTCCAGGAAGAACCAGACTGTGGCGTGATCACTCCCCGCCAACGGGTCCCTCACCTCTAGGCCCCTAATCTGATCACTGTCCGCCAGGACCATGTCCAGTGTCCGGGTCTCCCTAGTTGGCTCGCCCACCTGCTGGGGCAGGAACACATCCTGGAAGACATCCAGCAGCTTCTGCTCCCTGGCCACTGGTGACGTCATAGTCCCCCAGTCTGTTCCCAGCATGCTGAGGTCCCCCATTACCACTACCCTTCCCAATGTACAGTGTCCCTCAAGATTTGCCACCAAACTTTCTTCCAGAACCTCTGCCAGTGCTGGTGGGCTGTATACCACTCTGACCTTTACTCTTTTACACCCCAGAGCAAATGTCAAAAACCCTGGGAGTCTAGTGACACCCCATCCAATCTCCAACTGCAGAGAAAAGTCCCTGGCAGTCCAGGGAGTGAGCCTTGATCATCTACCTCGATCCCAGAACAAATGTCTAAAACCCTGATGGACTAGTGACCCACCCGCTGTCCAATCTTCAACTGCAGAGAAATGTCCTAGGTAGTCCAGTAGAACCCCCTTCCGCCCAATCCCTGACTGCAGAAAACATATCTAGTAGTCCAGTGAATCAATCCCCCTCCAGCCCAATCCCTGGTATAGTAACTGTACCATGCTCCCCGGTCAAGCCACTCCACTCCCACCCCCAACTCAAACTGCCATCCCTGGTCAGTCATCAGATCTGCAAAAAGGACAGACCGCCACAAACCAACTCAGCCAGCCAGATGATATGATATATATGCACACACACACACACACACACACACAGTATTGCTTTTGAGGCTGGCTAGTGCAGAGGTTTTACACAAGGCCTGTTTTTGAGGCTGGCTAGTACAGATGTTTTATAGAAGTGCAGTGGTCTCTACACATTGGCTATGATACCACTAGTACAGACATGTTTATACAACACTGGATTGTGGTTATGGCTGGAAAAAGATGTGCTTTCTGTGACCCCACTTAGCACTGATGTGTTAACACATTGCCAAACATGTTAAAAGCTGGCTGGCTGTGACAGTCAGTGCAGATACAAGGGATATACAATGGTGAGCTGTCAGATAAATGATTTATCTACACAAGTGTTGTTTGACCTCAGGTAACCTCACAAGTGGAGTAAGCCACAAGTGAGGTGTCCAAGGTCAAACAGCACAAGTGTAGAAAAATCATTTATCCGACAGCCAACAATTATATATTTCATTCATGCAATAGGGATGCTTTCTGTCAGTGGAGGAACATTTGCTTTTGACAGTTTATCTTTTTTTTTTAAATGATAATTTCTGGGACTTTGTTAACTTTACTAGCATTATGTCCGCCTGGCATAGTAGTTGCTATTAAATGAAACACCCCTCATTTTGTAGAAAACTTTGTACTGTACAAGTGTCATGCTCACAGTACCATGCTACCTTTTTTTGTTTTAAAGATATTTGCATTTGTTTGTCAAAAAAGTGAACAAAAAAATTAGTTGTTTGCCTTTTTTTTGCTAATTATAAAAAAATCTAACCACCACTCATTTTTTAGATAATTTTGTGCTGAACAACTTTCATGCTCACATTACCATGCTATCTTTTTTTCATTTTAAAGTTATTTGCATTTGAATGTGTTAGTACTGCTACTGAGGCCAAACCTTCTAAATGAGTTTCTGAAGTGATTGTGACATAGCTACTATGGGCAGGATTCACGAAGCAAAATGGGACTAAGTCCCACTCCGCAACCCCAGTTGCGCGCCAAAATCGGCGCAGCTGCGGAGCGGACAATCCTCAGCTGCAGCAGCTGCGGAGGGTGCTACGGTGGGTCCCACTGCCCACAGCAGTCTTACCGCAGCGCCGGGCGGTGCTGTCCCTGGCAACAGCACCCGCAAGCTGTTACCATTCCATGGAGCCGGTCATACTCCGACTCACCTTTGTGAATACCGCATGGCACCTGTGGCTTTGCAGAAGTGAAACCACTCAGCAGAGGGTTTTCCTCAGCTGCGGGACCTTCCCCCACATTTGTAAACCCTGCCCTATGTGTATAAATCTTGATGACATAGCTACTATATGTATAAATTTTAATTATACCTATAGTAGCTCAGATAAGATTTATCCGTGAATTTATCACCACTCCTATTGCATAAATAGGAGATATTTCATAGAACATGCACAAAAAAACATTTTGTTCACTCTGGAATGTTGCCAACAATGCTGCCTAGTAACAAATGCGGGAGTGAAGGGAAACTCCAAGTTCTAGGTCAACACTGCTACATTCCAGAGTGAACAAAAAGTTTTATTTCTGGATGCCTTTTATAAAGTCCTATTTATAAATAAATGTATACCATAGAACACTGACTGTGATAAAGCTGCAGTAAAAACATGTCTATCACTCCAGAGGTGAATAACAGGGCTGAATAACCATTTTTATTTAACCCTGTTATTCATCCCTCACATTATATAAACAAATGCTGACTAAAATCCCTACACCATCTGGCCAAGCATTAATTTCAACCCAGATTGAAGCAAATGTATTGACACATAGTGTTCAATCCACAAAAGGACCCTAAACCCCCTTGCAGGTGTCTGTGATGCCCTCTCAAAAGCGAAGCAATCCGTGACAGCCAAAGATGTTGGATCTGCGCATCGCAACCCAATCACCCGATATCCACAGTACTATGCTGGTGGTCTGGTTGGGGTCATGAGATATACGTGAGCCTTAACTCACATGCAAGGCTTCAGTTAACTCAATTTTGGAAGTATTTCACTACCCTATATAAACGCAATACTTCCATAATAAAGGGAGAGGAAGTATTTGACTACCAGAAGATGACAGAAAAGAAGGTGACATCCAATTTTGTGGACATGAATGTATATAATTAATAAGGGTAATTCTCAACTAATGCAGGGCCACTGTGTGTGTCATTCAGTCAAACAAAAAAACAAAACAAAATACAAGTATTCTTGGTATTTACTGCCTGCAATTATGATATATTTGCATTACATTTCAATATCATTAACATAAAAAATGCACTGCAGTTCATTTATAACTGACTGTACTTCATCTCCCACACTCAACCAAGCCCACCTCAGGACCTACCTCTGACCTGACAGTGCCTCATGCCGCCCCCCCCCTCCGGTAAGCCCTCCTGGGTTCCGCAGGCCCGGGAGGAGTTTACCTCAGATATTGGATGTTTGGTCAGCAGCGCCCAGTGAGCACCCCCACCTTCCCACTCCTTTTCCTGTAATTGAGTCATATACCTCTAATCGTTTAACCTCCACACTGCACTTGTATACCCATTACATCAGTACGGTGGATTCTATCATTTCTTTCTTTTGAGTGAACAGTACTTTTGCACAGACATTAAATCACATTTCAAATGAAACTGAATTCAGAAAATCTGGTTAAAGTAAACAAAATATTTGTATCAGTATTTTGTGCTGTGGGTATTGGGCTAAATATAAAAATACAGCAATCTAATTTCTCTGCATTTTTAAAGGGCATTTCTGATCTTTTTATTGACTGTGACAACAGACACTGCAACTTTCAATATAATCTTTTTCATTTTAAACAATCCAAAACAGGATCCTATTGTAAATCCAATATGTGAATTAAATAAATATTAATGGTGTTAAATTGTATTAACATACACTTACATAATGTGTGCTTTTCATATTCATGAGCTAAAATATGTGATTAGCAGCATACTTTGTCAAATGCGTTCAATGAATGACTGTCCAAATGTCACTTCAAAAAAAATAAATAAATAATACGCATTACTACAAATCTGCAAACTAATACAACTCAATTTTGTTAATGTAAAAACATGTTTATACACCTAGAAATTAATGTGATAATCCATTATATATTGCATACATGCAACTGGTACATATGTAGCTTTCAGGGAGACCTTCTGAAGACTGAGGTGGTACCCCACCCCATTTGCACGCACCTCTCTAGGCTGAGGAAGGTGATCGCTGGACTCCGGGCAGTGCTGGCTAGGATTTGGGGGCCCTCTTCCCTCACTCAGCGGCCACCAAGTCTACCATTAATGACTCATAGGATGACTAGGAGAAGGAAAGCCAGCTGGACTGTGGTGGATTCTGGGACAGTAGAGATGGTGGGTCAGAGGTACATTCCACAGCCTGTGCCACTACAGAACTCATCTGCCACTCTGGCAGGACAAGCCTGCTGGGAGGAGGCACCCATACCAGTGACCACTGAGGATATGTGGGTACACCAAAGAAAAGGACCCAAGATGGGAGGTAGAGGCCCCCAGCAGTGGAGCAAGCTACTTCTGGTGGTGTTGGGGTACTCAATCATTTTGGGGGGGTAGATCTGGGCACAGGAAGGAAGAGAAAAAGGGACGTGAGGTGCCTACCCGGTGCCATGGCTCAGAGAAATGAAAAGTGGATCCTAAGGATCACTAGGGTGACTGGGCAGGAGGGGGAGCTGGATGTCATTGTCCACCTGCGGACTATTGATCTGGGTTAGGGCTGGGACTGTGCAGGGGGCTTTTATGGAGCTAGGGAGGATCTTAGGCAGGTAGCGTGCTTGATGGCTTTTGCAGAGATACTGCCTGTCTACGACTGGAGGAGGATCGGGTTCTCTGCACCAGGAGCTTCAAATCATGGCTGAAAGAATGGTGCAAAGAAGAGGGGTTCAAGTACCTTGGGGACTGGGTACCAACCTGGAGGGATATGGGCCTATACAGGGTGATCACCTGCATCCATTTGAGAGGGTAACTGTAGTCCTCCATGTAGGGTTTAAATTTTACTTTAATGAATATTTACACTAGCCAAGGGGGTGACAGAAGAAAAAAGGAGGCATAACCCAACCCCTCCCCACACCACCAGGGACTGAAGCAAAGAGAAGGGAGGACCCGAAGGGAGGACTATCCCCCAGAATGTAAAATAAACAAAAAAAAAAAAAAGGCAGAGTGGTAGAAGACAAAGGGGATGGGCACAGGAGTTGTGGAAAGAGGGGGAACAAAGCGTGGAAGGCCATGTGAAGCAAGAAGTCTAAGAAAAAAAAGTCTGGACCTAGAGGCCATCAGGGCAGAGGCAGACCTGGATATTCTGGCCATTATCAAGTCATGAAGCACAAGAAACCATGACTGGTACACGGCCATACCAGGCTATACTCAGTTCATGAAAGACAGGGTGGGAAGGAAGAGGGGATGGTGCTGTGTGTAACGGATGGGATCAAGGCAACAGGAGACACAGGTAATCCGGGGTGGGAGATGAGGACTTGGGAGGTACTGTGAGACACCCTGGACACAGGAACCAGAGCCATTATTCACACTGGTGTGATCGACAGACCTCCAGCACAGGGGCACAGGGCACTGGTGGAAATCATTAGCACAATGGCAGAAATAAGAGAGGTGCTGCTGGTGGGGGGGCATCGACCTGCCAGATATAGGCTGAAGCCTCCCAGCCACAGCTTCAGCTAGAAGCAGGGATGTCCTAGAGTCCTACAGAGGACATTTCTCAGACCGCTGATCACTAAGCCCACTTGTGATGGGGCAACACCAGACCTTGTGCTCACAAACAGGGACAGTATTGCAGACATCAAGGTGGGAGGCCACCTGGGGACCAGCGATCACTGTACAGTGTGGCTCAACGAAGGGCAGCAGCAGAAACAAATCACAAAGATGAGGGTCCTGAACCTCAGGAGGGCAGATTTAAAAGAAAGCATGAATGCCTCAGAGACTATCTAACTTGGGGGGAGGGGGGGTGGATGGGAGGGGATGATTAGGGTAGGGTGGAGGAACAGTGTGCAAAGTTAATGAAAGGCAGAGTAAGTGAAGGCAACAAACTTCTGTGCAAAGTAAGCAAGCAAAAAACAGCAGGAGAGACCACTATGATTTTCAAAGGATTTGGGTGAAAAGGTAAAGACTAAAAGGGTAGCAGTCACGAGGTATAAAGAGACACAGAGGGAAGAGCATAGGGAGATGTGCCAGGAGAAGCAGAGGGAAGCAGGGAAAGCAGTGAAGAGCACAAAGGTACAAACTGAGGAAAGAATGACCCTTGGGGAAATTATTTCTTTTTTTAAACCAGGAGAGACACACCAAGCTAAAAACTTGTTTACATGTGTGACCTGGGAGCAAAAGGAAGTTAAGTGACTTGCTCAGGGTCACAGAGTATGCAAGTGGTGGGTGTGGGATTCAAACCCAGGTCTCCAGGTTTCCAGCTCACAGCCTTAAACCACTGCGCTATACTGCCTCCTTCAACTTTAACTAAAGGGGACAGGACCTTTTTTAAGTGAAAAAAGGAAGACAATGGGAGGGATTGTGAGGTTAAGAAGGGCAGGGGTGGGAGGAACTATGCAGAGGGCGAACAGGAAAAAAGATATCCTGAACCAATACTTTTGCTCAGTCTTAAGAGGAAGAAGAATGGAATGGGCCATATAAAAGCAGAAGGAACACTGGGGGAAGGGAGGTAGACACAAGTCCATTTACAGAGCAGATAGTCCTGAAGGGACTTGCAAATCTGAAAGTGGACAAAGCTACGAGGCCAGATGGGGAACACTCAACATTATCAAGGGAAGTACCAGCTGCACCTCTGACAGCCCTATTCAACAACTCAGGAGTGGTTCCAGAGGACTGGAGGAGAGCAGATATAGTCCTGCTTCATAAAAGTGGTAGCAGGAAGGAGGTTGGAAACTATAGGCCAATCAGTTGGACACTAGTTGTGGGGAAGTTAAGTTTCTGCTAAAGGAAAACATTGTGGAGTATCTTATCCAGTGTGTTACAGGACCAGAGGCAGCACAGATTAATAGAAGAAGGGTCATGCCAGACATATCCGATTTCTTTGACTGGGAGACCAGGGAAAATAGATAATGATGGGGCGGTGGACACGGCCTACTAAGATTCTAGTAAGGCATTCGACATCATACTGCACAGGAGACTAATAAGGAAATTGGGCAGCTTAGGGGTGGGTCTTAAGGTAGTAAACTGGGTAAGAAATTGGTTAATGGATAGGCAACAGAGGGTGGTGGTAAACAGAGTTCACTCCAGAGGAGGGAGGGTGACCAGCAGGGTGCCTCAAAGCTCAGTAATGGGACCAGTCCTCTTTAATGTCTTTATAAGTGAAAATGCAGATTAATCAGAAGGTAAGGGATGCCTCTTTACAGATGACACCAAAATCTGCAATAGGGTAGACACTTCAGAAGGAGTAGAAAGAATGTGCAGAGACCTGAGAAAACTCAAGGAGTGGCCAACGGCATGGCAGCTGGGTTTCAATGTGAAAAAGTGCAAAAACATTCACATAAGGCACAGAAACCCAGAGGCAAAGTATAAAATGGGAGCAGCTGCATTGACAAAAGCGACCAAGTGATGAGATGGTGGGGTGCATAGGAAGGGGTATCACCAGCAGAAAGAAGGAGGTTCTGTTGCCACTGTAAGATTGCTGGTGAGACCCCATCTAGAGTACGCTCTCCAGTTCTGGAAATCACATCTCAGAAAGAACATAAGTTAGGGGCTGCCAGAGAGATCACCTCTAGAAAGGAGGTCATCCTGCCCTTGTATAGATCACTGTGAGGCCACACTTGGGAGTACTGTGTGCAGTACTGGTGCCATACCTAAAAAAGGATGTGAGATTACTGAAAGGGGTGCAGCACAGGGCTACAAAAATGATCATCGGACTGGGAGAGTTGCCATATGAGGAAAGATTGAGGGAGCTCAACATGTATTCGCTGGAAGACAAAAGGGAAAGGGGGGACATAACAGCGACCTTTAAGTACTTGAAAGCATAAACAAAGTCAGAGAGGGAGGATTGTTCCACTTAAAGAGGGGGTAGAAAGGGTCACTAGGGGGCACAGTCTGAAGTTGGAAGGGATAAGGTTCAGGAGGGAGATGAGGCGGCACTACTTTACAGAAAGAGTGGTGGCGAGATGGAACGCACTGCTGGAGGATTTAATCGAACTGAGGACAGTGAGGTTGGGATAGAGTCAAGGGCAGGATTAGTACAGACAAGAACACAAGGGGGAGACCAGGAAAGGGGAGGAAGGATGGGGTTTGTGTGGGGCTGGGGCAGCCGTAGTAATATGAGACTAAGAGCTGCATAATCTGGTAGACTTGACAGACCTCTGGGCCTTTTTCTGCTGGCAATTTTGTATGTTCGTATGACACAGGCTGGAGGCTGTCCAGAGGAGGGCAATTAAAATGGTGCAGTGGTTGCATCAGAAGCCCTATGAGGAGAGACTAAAGACTTTAATGTGTACACTCTAGAAGAGAGAAAGGACATATAAACACCTAATGCAGTTAAATAAGGTACAGGAGGAAACGATGCACAAAAACAAGGGGAGATGCACTGAAGCTGAAAGGGGGGAAGTTAGAAAGGACACAAACCTACAAAAATGCCAGCAGATATAGAAGATACGGTTTATAGAATCTGCTCGAGTGCACAGCTCCCAGTCTAATCTACTGCAGCTGCCCGCCCACCCCTTGCCCGTTCATCTGATTTATCGCCCCCTTCTGCCAACCCCCTTCCCAGCTTCCCCCCAGTTCTGACCATACCTTTGACCCTGTGCCACCCCCTCTTAAAAACTGCCCACAGATTTCAATATTATCACCTCCTCTGGCAGTATGTTCCACCTCGCTACCACCCTTTTCATGTAGTGCCTCCTCATTTCCCTTCTGAATCTTCCACCTTCCAGTTTCAGACTGTGTCCTTTGCGTCCCTCCCCTCCCCCCTTAGTCTAAATATGCCCTCAGTACTAACCCTATTCATGCCCTTTAAGTGTTTGAAGGTCTCAATCATACCCCCTCGAGCCGGTCCGGTGGCGCTGAGGGTTGAGGCGCTGGACGCCAAACCTCGTGCCATGCCGGCAACCCGGGTTCGGGAAAAAGCTCCAGGTCAACGGGGGTCAGCAGGGGAGGGCTGAGCGTCCAGACAGCTCTCCTTTCCCGGGGGCGGGCTGGGGTTTGTCCGGTGCACCAGCGGCCCCCCACGGCGATCGGGGCACTGCAGTGCGCAGACAGCAAAAATCAGGCAAGGCTGACGTCAGCAGGATCAAGGCGCACATGACGCCAGGGTGCCCACCCAAGAGAGGGAAGCAAGGAGAAAACTGAAAAACACGGTCCAGGGGTAGGCGACGGCACCAATTCCCCGTGCCCACGACCGGGTCAGACTCTGCCGACCTTCGCAGATCCTCCACCCGGGGCCCACATCTGCAGCTGGAGTTTATGTGTGTGACAGCGCCCAAGGTAGGAGGGGCGGCCCCACCCCGGAAGGGTTAAGCTGGGGGTGCCAGCTGTGAGGCGGGGCAGGGAGAGGAAGATATGGTTGGAAGGGACTTCAGGCAGGGCAGAAGCAAGGTTGGATGCCTTACAGAGGCTCCTGGGACCATGACCGGAGGAAAGAGAAGTTGGGGGGGGGGAGATCAATCATACCCCCTCTCCCCCTTCTATCCTCCAGGGAATACATGTTGAGCTCCCCCAGTTTTTCCTCATATGGTTTGTCCCCCAACCCAAGGATCATCTTTGTTGCCCTGCGCTGGACCCCTTTCAGTAGTCTGATGTCCTTCTTTAAAACAGGGGCACCAGAACTGTGCACAGTACCTCCAAGTGAGGTCTCACCAGTTACCTGTACAGCGGCAGAATGACTTCCTCTCTCCTAGAGGCAATTCCTCACGGCAATGCACCCCAGCATCTTACTAGTCTTGGCCACCACCTTCCTACACTGCACTGAGTGATTCATGTTCCCTGTCACTATTACCCCCCAGATCCTTCTCCACTGAAGTGGATAACTGCACTCCCCCTAGCCAGTAGCAATTCCCAGGGTTCCTGGCTCTCAAGTGCTTCACTTTGCACTTCTTTGCATTTAAACCCCACCTGCCATGTGCCTGACCAGTGATCAAGTTTTGCCAAATCCTCTTGGAGTACCTGCCCCCTTTCCACACTATCCACATCCGCACTAATCTTTGTATTGTCTGTAAAAAGGTTGATCTTGCGCCTAATCCCATCTGATATATCAGCAATGAAGATATTAAACAGTACCAGTCCTAGTACCGAGCCTTGTGGGATCCCACTGGTTACAGCTCTGTGAGCTGAGAATTCTCCCCCTACAAATAGCCTCTGCTGTCTGTCCTGCAGCCAGCTCCTAACCCATCAAACCAGTTTCTCCCCCCGCTCCCAGGTTTCTCAGCTTACTAGTCAACTTTCCATGTGGCCCAGAGTCTAAGGCCTTACCGAAGTCCAGATACAGAACATTCACCCCTTGGCCCCTATCGACTGTCCTTGTCACCTAGTCAAAAACATCAAGCAGGTTTGTCTGGCAGAATCTGCCAGAGACAAACCCATGTTGCCTATCGTTCTGGAGACCATTCTCCTCCAGAAAGTCATCAATCTCTCTTTAAGGATAGTCTCCATTAACTTCCCCACGATGGAGGCAAGGCTGACTGGTCTGTAGATACCTGGCTTGTCCTTGGGCCCACGCTTATGGAGGGGCACCACATGTGCTATCCTCCAGTCCTGGGGCACACATCAAGTCCTCAGGGAGATGTTGAAACAAGCCTGCCAGCTCAGCCAACTCTTTCAGGACCCTTGGATGCACACTGTCCGGCCTTGGTGCCTTATCCACCTGCAGGGATCGAAGGCCCTCCAACACCCTGTTCACTGGGATCTTCCCATCCGTTAACCCCACTCCCCCCGTGCCCGCCCCACCTTTCCCCTGGGGCACAGGCCCATCCCTTTCCCCGGTAAACACTGTACAGCAGTACTCACTGATTGCTTCTACCTCCTCCGCCCCCTTTTCTGCCCACTCTCCATCTTTCTATCTTTTTTTTTTCTCCCTGAGGATGTGAGGAAGTACTACTTCACTTAAAGAGTGGTGGATGCCTGGAGCAGTCTTCCAGTGATGTGGTAGAGGCAAAAACAGTGGTGGGCTTCAAGCACGCCTGAGACAGGCACAAGGGAATCTTAATTGGAAAACAAGAGGGGAGCCTGGCTCTTGAGGAGTTAGGAGTTCCCTGATTCTCAGTATTCTGATCAGGTCTTGAAAATCCTGAGAATGGCTAAAAAGCCTAATACAAAAAAAGACCAATGCAGCCAAATGGAAGAGATTTTCTATCTGGTGTAACGGCAAGAAACTGGATCCCCTTTTCAGCCTCTGTTTCTACCTTGCTGGATTATTTGGTCCACCTACAGGCCTCAGGCCCTCAACTCTGAGGCTATATTTGGCTTCAATTTCGGCTTATCTTTCCATTGGAGAGGCTAAATCTGTTTACTTTCACCCAATAGTCAAACAGTTTTTCAAGGGCCTTCTACACCTTCAGCCTCCAGTCAGAGAATCTGTCCCTCCTTGGAGCCTGCCTCTCAGTACTGCCAAGCTCATGGAACCAACCCTTTGAGCCCATGGCAAAAGCTTATCTCAAATATGTGACTTGGAAAACTGTCTTTTGGTGGCCATTACCTCTGCAAGGAGGATTTCAGAGTTACCGGCCCTCTGTACAGAGCCCAATTATAATACTCCTCACATGGATAAGACTGAGCTCAGAACTGATAGAAAGTTTCTGTCTATGGTTGTCTCAGAATTTCACCCTAACCAGTCTTTTTCACCGAAAATTCCACTCCGGGCAAACAAAGACTTCATAGTCTGGATGTTAAGAGAGCCCTCCTCCATTACATGGAGCACACCAAGCAGTTCAGGGGCTCTTCCACTCAGCTTTTCCACCTCAGAGGCAGTGTTGCTCAGTCAGCGGAGAAAAAAATTCTGGTGGTTTCTCTGTTGGCTCCCCCTCAGCACACCTCGAGCTCTCTCCCAGTTGGTTATGCTAATTAACTTTAGCGTAAACACTCCACCGGGGCAGTCCTACCTGGTGGCTGACTGCATAACATCACTGATGCTAAAGGACCCCTTGGGTGAGAAAGTGCCCATTTTCCCTTACCTATAGTGTCATCGAAGACCCTTCTTGAGCTCCAGTTCCTTCTCCACCAAGATTCTCTTTTGCCTGTTCCATGCATTCTTGAACCCACCACTTCTGCTGGAAGACTATTCCAGAAATCCACCACTCTTTCTGTGAAACACATCCTCACATCTCTCCTGAATCTACCCCTCCAGCTTCACTGCATGTCCCCTTGTTCTTAAGCACCTTTTTCTTCTGAAAAATACTTCTCTCCTGTACCTTACTTACTCCTGTGAAATATTTATTTTATTTGAAAAGTTTCACCAGGAAAGACAAACTGAGCTGCAATAGCTTGTTTCCAGGTGCGTCCTGAGGGAAAAGGGAAGTGGGTATACCCAATTTAATACAGAACAGAGTACATAGTAGAAGATCTGAACAAAATACACATGATCTCTACAGTAACTTAGGAGAACAGATTACACAAGACAACTGATTTGTATACATGAGACAACCAACTTACATACAGAAAATTCCAGAGTGTAGAGAAACGGGAACTGTAACCAATATAAGTCAACGTATAAACAAACATATAAATTTTGTTTTATGCACAATCATAATTACAGGCCAAAAATGAGCAAGTGCGCCTGCAATAAAACATACCATAAGGGACGTTGTAAACCCGAAACATACATGGGATGGAGTAGGGCAACCAGACAGTCAAACTGTCCCATTCGAGATGCAAGAACCCCACAAAGGGAAAAGCAAGAGGGTGGAAAGCAAAAGAATTTGGGGGGAAAAAGGTACAGTAATAGCAGGAACGATGAGAGGGGGATGAGAAAATTGAAGTTGGGGGTAGAAGAGGCAGATAGGGAGCAGGTGAAAGAAGTGGGTAAGAAGGGTGAGAGTAGGGGTGGAAATTAGCGGGCCTGGAGAGAGGGTCAGGAGAAGCTGTAGGAGGGGGATGTGAAAATACGAAGGAGGCAGGAAAGAGAATTGGTAGAAAGGGAAGAACTAGTCAAATATTTGAAGGTCTCCATCACCCCCCCCCCAAGGTGTATATACAGACGCCCTTTACTCTTTCCTCGTAGGCTTATAATGCAGACCCTGCACCAATTTAGTTGCCCTCCTCTGAACTGCCTCCACTCTATGCCCTTGCAGAGATGTGGTCTCACTGCTCATGAGGCTGCAGGCCAATTGACCAACAATGCCAGGTGTAGGTAAAACCCACACCCTGTCATGGATCACTCCAATTATACAATTAAGAAACATGACAATTACACACAAAAAAGTGAAAGGAAAGCTTTTTTACTCATTTATTAATGCTAATGTAACCCCTGGCATTAGGAACCTTGTGTGATGCCAGGCTCGCAAAAGGGGCAGATCTTGGGCATCACACACCGCTGTGGCTAAGGTCGGAGAATGTGCCTGTGAGGAGAAAGTCCATTGGGGAGTTCTTGGAGAGATGCGCCGGGGCCTGTAAGAGCCGCCAATCGGGAACGGAGGAGTGCGGGCCCAGGGTGGGCCAACTGTCCCCCAGTGCCCAAACATAGAGGATGAACCCCCACATCTATTGATGGGGAGAACATTATGGAGTGCCGCAGCATCGAGAAGGGAGTTTAAAGTGTGGAGCCCGTCCAGCTCCGGTGAGACAGTGAAGACGACAGGTGGCTGCCATGGCAGGCCCAGACTGGAAAAGTCACACTGTCCTGGTTCCGGAGGGTACAGTATGGCAGACTGGACCCATGCCGTAAGTCCATGTCCACCTATCTGCTAGTGAAAGAATAGCTGTTTCAGAGTGCTCACTCCTGGGAAGGTTGCCCCCCTCGCGATTAGACACACCCCCCGCAGAGTCTGGAAGGGTGGGAGACCATAGGAGTAAGGACTGTGCCCAACATCCAAAATGTGTGCCCCATTGCAGTGATGTTCCCCCATGCCCTACGGCGGGGAGAGTGAAAGACCAAAAGAGACATTGAGGAAATATCGAGCTAAAGCCTGCTTGCCCATGGAATGCCAAGAGCCATTCAGGTCCAAAGAGAAAAGCGTTACAGGATCAGGACCCATGTCCCCTAAAAGAGAAGCGCCATGGCTGTTTGCCATTGTAATGTGTCGATTCTAATGTGTGCCCGTGCCGCTCCATGGAGTAGATTTAGTTATGGCCTGATGCCTTTGAACTGTTGAAAATAAAATACGCCTGACTGCATCCAATTTTCCTAGCTGGACCGCATCCTTGTATCTGAGCCTAAATGACTTGTTTGACTGTTTGCCTGTATTCCTAATGAATTTGTCTCCAGTACAGAACTGTGCCAAGTTACCCTCCAGCTGAAAAGAACACCTCCCGTACCCCAACAGAGTTCACGCTGTCACCTGAAGAATCCCACCGCTTACTGAGGTACTGTTTTGTTTTTTTATTCTGCTGAAATGTTTACTGCCTAAGTTTGGAACTGGTGCCCTCCCCCCCTTCTCCGTGACTTTTCCATCTTAACCCCTAGACATGGGAGGGGAGGAGGGGTGCTGTTTGCACCATCTTGGAGTCTCTGGAGTGTGCAGCCTGCCCTAGAGTGACTGCAAATATCAGACCAAGCCCAGACAGTGACTTGGGTAGAAGCTGCAAGGAAGTACCCATAATTACACAGCAGAGAGAAGTAAGGGTTACACCAATATTAATAAAATATCCTTCTCTCTACACAAAATAGTTTGTTGCTGAGCAGAAGCCTTCGCATGCCCCGAAGATAGCTGGAGCAACCTGAATGAGCCAAGTGGCGCAAAAGCGTGATTATAACCGAAAATGTGAGCGGTCTGCATTTAGCGATGCCAGTTAGCTGTTGGTCATTCAAAACTAGAGCCTAGATCTAACATTTTTGGTTTCACTTCTCTTGAACAGTTTTTGATTTTGTGGAACGGCGCAGTTAGCTGTAGAAAAAAAAATGGCGGCTTTCCAAGAGTATATTGGTACGCTAAGGGTTCTATGTGGACTGATTTTTACTTTTTTGCTATCTAAAATATGCGGTTGGATGGTACTTTATGCAAAATTACCACATGGCATAAAGTAAGCATCACTCAATCAAAATCTTTATCCAGGCGAAACATCATTGAGCAAGCTCATTTGCAAGATGGACCTGGTTAAGTCCAGATTATATTACAAAGCAAACATCAATATCAATATTTACAGAGGCAATAAAGACATAGTGGAAGTGCAAAACAAGAACCATACAAACAGTACAGCGTGTATCAAAGACATACACACATAGCAAAACCAGTGATACAACAGGCATTAACCAGTATGCAGATTGAGTAGGCAGACCTGAGATATACAGGAAAGGATCATAATCATATAATCATAAAGGATCACAGAAAAAAGATAGGCTAGTCCCAGGTGATGCTGTTAGGGCAGGCACATGTAAGTGATGCAGCTATTCTTGACCAGTTCACGAATGAGTAGGCAGGTGAGTCTATACTAGGGAGGAGCTAGGTGCTGGTAGCCTGCTGGGTACTAATACCGCAATCCCATGGGTACTTGCATCGGCTCTGCGGCCAGCTGAGCCGCTGCATGCTGTGGAGGGGTATAAGCAAGGTACTGGGCACAGGTGAAATGACCTCTACCGCGTATTTAGTCCAGTACTAGATACTATCACTTTTTGCCATGTCCATCATACCAACAGACCACAGGGTTAGGATGTGAGCGCTACGGCTCCTATGGCCAGATGCGGTCTATGATTCAAAGGGGGGCTGAACGCTTATATATCTAGTGAGAGCACTTTAGCCATGTGGAAGGCTAGCTCTTATACTACTACTGAGAGCACTTTAGTCATACGGAGGGATTTCATCGGGAGGGGACAACACGGTGACAGCTGGATAATCAGAGTGCGGCGGACCATTCAATACATCTCGCCGGTAACGGAGGATCGCCAAGGAGATTTGCAGGAACCAATCGGAAGCAGTGACCAGGGGGCACTCGCGATCCAGTTGGTTAGTGGCGCTAGCGGTAATTGTTGGTGAAGAGCCCAGGCAGGAGAGCTCCGAGGTGGCTTGCAAAGGTACAACCACCACAGGGGTATGACACATTATTTTGTTTTAGGAAACTCAGAAAAATTTGGGGAGACTTACATATAATATGCAATGGCACAGGGACTAGACGTAACGAGAACATACGGATTAATAATGCATGCACAAGAGTGACTTAGGGAATGACTGCACATATTTAGGGCCAGGCTCTGGGGCAATCTAGCTAAAATTAGTGCGGGTGACAATTGCAGTATTCACATACGCTTTGGGTGTATAGTGCTTTGAAGGCGTGCACACTGCAGATGTGACTTAGTTTTACTATTTTTTGGATTTTGTTCTATAGGGTCATCATCGAAAAGCTAAAGGCCATTCTACCGAAGCGGGTAGCAACTCTATGGATGCACACAGAGATATACGATGAACTCCTTAAGCCGTATGGTCCCAGCTCAACCATGGGAAGACATTCAGTAATATATTGAGGGAATATTTTTAGGACAGCTCTGTAAGTCCAGATGACTGCATTTCTTTCACGCCTAAACGCAAGCGATGGCCATCCTATGGCTTTGTATAATAGGCAGTGATGGGTAGAGAGGGGAAGACCGGTAATATATCTGATGGCTCTGTGAAATAGCATGTCCAGTTGGATTAGCGAGGCTTTAGGACAGTGGCTATATTAAAAAAAAAAAAATCATCACCATAGTCGATTAGGAAGAGAAAAGTAGACTGGACTAGTCTCTGTTTGGCATCACAAGTGAGGAATTTGCTAATTCTGTAAAAAAGGCCCAGTCTCTGTCTTAACTTCTTTACCAGTTCTTCAACATGCTCTGCGAATGTAAGGTTCTGGTCAAGCCACACTCCTAAGTATTTGAACTTAGGGGTAAAATCCAATTTCTCTCCTAGAAGAGTAGTGATCAGGGGCAATGTCCCAGAGCTAGCAGGATTAGTCATTTGGCTAACTAGTACGAACAGCATGGCCTTCGTCTTTTTCACGTTTAAGAGAAGCTTTTTATGGAGAAGCTGGGTCTGGAGCAGGTCAAATTCTTCCTGAAGGTCCGCACAGGCAGCTTGGGCAGTCGGATGACTTATAAAGACCACTGTGTCGTCTGCAAACCGATGTATTTTGGCCTTGCTGATGCCCTAATCGATGTTACTGATATAAATTGTGAAGAGCAAAGGTCCCAGAATAGATCCTTGTGGTACTCCCTTGAGCAAAGGTTTGAGAGAGGAAAGCTCCCCCTCGGCTTTGACTTGTTGCTGCCGACCTACCAGGTATTCCGTAAACCACTGCAAGGATCCAGGATCAAGACCTATACTCTTCAGTGTGGAGATTAGAAGGCTGTGGGGTCCACAGTATCGAAAGCCTTGCTAAGGTCTAAGAAAACTGCGCAAAGATTCTGCTGTCAAGGTCACTGTACCAGTCGTTAGTTACTTTGGCAAGTGCCAAAATGGTGCTGTGCTTGAACCTAAAGCCCAATTGCATAGGATTTACTAAGTTGTTAATTTCCAGATAAACTTTAAGTTGATTGCCAACAACTTTTTCTAGAAGCTTAGACAAGACAGGCAGTAATGAGACCGGCCTGTAGTTATTTAGGTCGCAGGCATCACCAGATTTGTGCAACAGGATAACATGGGCAGTTTTCCAAATGATGGGAAGGGATCCTTGTGCCAAAGATAGATTGAATAGGTGTGTAATAGGAACAGCAAGGACGTGATATGTGATTTTTATTAACTAAGGATCCAGAAGAGTCCACTCCAGTGCTCTTTTTTTCATCCACCCGAAGTATCAGATCTTCAACCTCCTTCAACTGTACAGGTTGGAAGGAGAAGCCAGCGACTGGAGCAGTGGTGTCAGCAGAGGGGACACTTAGTTTGGCGCAGGCCATAGCTGCCGGGGAATTGTCAAAGGCCAGTCCAGCTGTGGCAAAATGACTGTTGAAGGCTTCTAGGATGTCATGTTTGTCACATGTGGTTCTTCCTTCAGACATGATTTTAGGTGGCAAGGAATTACTTGATGTATAACTGGACATATCCTTAATAGTCCTCTGGAATTTAGAAGAACACTTTGCAGCAGAGTCCAACTCCTTAAGGTAAAATGATGCTTTGGCATCTTTGATCATTTAAGTACAGGCGTTGCATGCCTTTCTGAACTGGCACCAGTCTGGGTCCAGTTTTGTTTGTCTCGCCTTTTTCCACAGCTTATCCCTGCAAAGCAGGGCGATTTTCAGTTCAGGTGTGAACCATCGACAGGTTTTTCTTTTTGTTCTGATTTTTACCTTCAGGGCGTGTGCGTCTAGGGCTCTTACAAGAATCTCATGAAATATGTCGTAGACCGTGTTTACCTCAGTGGCTAGGTAGAAATCCTGCCAGCGTGGTGAATGTCCCAATTTGTATGCATAAGCGGCTGCATCAAAGTTGCGCCAAGTCCTTTTAGTGATAAATTTAGATGTGGTGCTTATGTGGTGTAATGACCCAAATTCGGCAATAAAGCAGTGGTCAGTGACATCAGAAAAGAAAGTTCTGCCATGCGTGTAAAGATGTGGTTTATCAACTAAAATGACACCCAGCAATGAGCTGTTACATGGGTTCTTTTTGTTCGGATACGTGGATTCTTGTATTAGTTGTGCTAACCCGTGAGAGTCACAGAAGATATTTAACGGTGAGGCGCCCTTGGAGAGCCAATCAAAGTTACAGTCCCCAAGTATGATAGTTTCCAGGTTCTCTTTCTCAATGGTGTTATTAAGGTGAGATAGGAGTAGATTACCCACAGATGGGGGTCTACAGCAGCTGATCACTCTAATGGCCAGAGAGGAGGATAGATCAACCTTGAAAGTAAGACATTCAAACTCGTTTATAGCAGTGCTTGAATCCAGACAGGATGTCACAAATCTTTCCTTAACATATATAGCTAGTCCACCTCCCCTAGTAGGCCTGTCGGTTCTGAATAGCTGGTAGGATGGGATGTTAATCTCACTGTCCTGGGAAGCCAACCTAAGCCAGGATTCAGAAATTACCAGGACATCTGGTTGGTTATGACTGAGCCACACCTGAACCACTGTGAACTTCTTCAGGAGGCTGCAGATATTGACGTGCCAAAAGCTCATACCTTTGTTGGTGGCTGTATCTGATGGAGAAGTGAGGGGAGAGATAGGACCAGGGTCGAGTTCAATATTACCTAAACAAATTAGTAGAAGAAGTAGCATCTTCGTTAAGGCTGCTAGTGTTAGCCTAAGGAGCTTGGTCCTGGTACGCCTGGGGTTCTTAGCATGATGTGTGTGCCTGTCACCACCCCCAAAGGGTGTACTGCCCTAGTGCTAGATGAAGCAACACCCTGACAGAGATGTGTAGAGGGTGACTAACACTAACGAACAGAAGGACTAGCATGAGGAGGCTGCTCGGTACGAATACAGACTCGATAAATTTCTGGATTGTATTCCAACAGTAGACCAGACTGTACGGCACATAAGTAGCTGGTAGGTAAACCGATGTATGAGTAACAAGTTTCCGAGGGGTCAGGCTCTGTGTGCACTGGCATCTGGGGATTAAATGCCACCTGAGCACAACAGAGGGTGATCAGTGTCTATAGTAGAGGGGATCCCTTCATAAGGATGGAATCCAGACCCCCCATTTTGTACAAAATTAGGGGAATGTGCGCTACAGGATGGGATAATGAGGTCTCAAGAGAAGATGTCTGTGGAGTCGTCTGTAAACTCTGGCTCTCACGGACGACTCGATCAATTAGAGAGGATGATAAGGACGCTCATAGGCATGTTTTAGAAGTGGGCAAGAAAATGGTGTATTTAATAAGTGGTGGTGGGTGGGTGGGTGGGCATAAAATTAGCGGCTTTTGCCGTACCTTTCAGCTGGAGGAGTCCGGGCTTAAGGTCTCGGGCGGCTACTGAGGAAGCGCTGGCCAACCGGTGTCCGAGTGCCTGCACCTGTGGGGCAGGGAGCCCGTGGAGAGCTGGAGCTCGGCTGGGGAGAGAGGGAGAAACAAGTTTTAAGAGCTGGCCGAGGACAAAGACTGTCTGCACCAGCAGGAGAGCCAAATCTGCAGGACAAAAGGGATGTGTGTTCCCCTTGGCGCCTAAAGTCTGGCACACAAAGATTTCACAGAGAAGCTGAATCACTTAAATCTTGTCCCTTTACACTCTAAGCAATGTGAGAATTAAACTTTAAACACAGGAATCAAGTAAATACAGCTTTTTTGGAACAGTTTTAAAGAGCAAGTTCAATTTCTGCAGGATTTAGAAGAGAAAACAGAATGAGACTGCAGGAGCCAATCGGAAACCAGCACCCAAGAGCGCTCGCTTCCCAAGTGGTTAGTGGCTTTTGCGTACCTTTCAGCTGGAGGAGTCCGAGCTTGAGGTCTCGGGCAGCGGCTGAGGAAGCGCCGGCCGCCTGGTGTCCGAGTGCCTGTGGGGCAGGGAGCCTGTGGAGAGCTGGAGCTCGGCTTTCAGCTGGAGGAGCCCAGGCTTGAGGTCTCGGCCGGCCGCTCGGTGTCCGAGTGCCTGCGCCTGTGGGGCAGGGAGCCCGTGGAGAGCTGGAGCTCGGCTTTCAGCTGGAGGAGTCCGGGCTTGAGGCCTCGGGCGGCGGCTGAGGAAGTGCCGGCCGCCCGGTGTCCGACTGCCTGCGCCTGTGGGACAGGGAGCCCATGACGAGCTGGAGCTAACCGATGATCAACATAGTGAATTTTTAGATGCTACTGTATACCTCTCCACCCATACCGTACTCTGCCCCTGGGTTTCTGTGCCAAGTGCATGATTTGGTACTTTTTCTACACTAAATCCTAGCTGCTAATATCCCTGACCACCCTCAAGTTTTCTCAGGTCTCTACTCAGTCTTTAGGTCTCTGCTCAGGGTATTAAATAGCTATTTTACAATGGGCATAGAAATTAAGCACAAATCCTATAATCTTATTGGCTGCCTGGCACTCCTCTCCCATTGTAAAAGCTACAATCACCCCACAGGAAGAGGTGCCAGCCGGCAGTCAACCACATCAGTAACTCCCCTGAAATCATTCCGAGCAACACAAACCCAGAACTGGCAAAGAGAAGAATCATCAGTAAACCGTCATCTCCCAAAACAGCTCCTTCGCTTCTGTTCCCCTATTCAAACCCCCGTCCAAATCACAAAACTTAAAAAAAATAAATAAATATGCAATCTTTCATCGGTCACATCTCCCTGTTAAACCCCTAAGCTTAAAACATAGTGCGAGCCCAGTACTTCACGCAGGAGCCATCCGTTTGCACCTTGTTCATATGCTGTTCAGGTGCCATCACCAGGGGTCTAAATAAATCACCTCTCATTAGTTACGTTTTTTATTTTAATCAAGCCTGCGGCAGTTCAACTCTTTTTTTCCCCCCAGTATTCTTTTCACCACTTTTGTCCCCCCTATTCCGGTTCCTCCTGTTTTCCGGTCTCTGTCTAGGGTGCGCTCTTTCTCACCTCTGCGGCACAGTCTTCAGATGCCGCTCTATTCTCTGCTAGCTTGTCTGTTTCTCCCCAGACTCTCTACCAGGAAAAAAAAGCGGAAAGAATGAATTCAATCTTCGCCTAAAGGTGCATCAACTGGGCACATTTAATATTTACTGGCCTCCAAAAAAAGCACTGTGCTGGGAAGTAGGAAGCAGTACTGCTCATGCCCAGTATCACCACACCCCAAGAAACCAAGGACTACTTCTTTCTGGCAGACTAATAAAAACAGTTAAAAAATAAATAAAAAATGAGGAAAAATAACTATTTACTATTTTCTCTCCAACGAATAGGAGTCAGATAATCGCAAGAGTTGACTGAGATGACAGTTATATACCCACTGGTGTTTTGGCCACGAGGCAAAACACCCCAGGCGTGGGTAGATCCTCGCATCATCAACACCCTCTCGTAGTATATTGCTTAAGTACAGCATAGCACAGCAAAACCGGGTAATGCTAACCATTTTCAGAATGCTTATCAGTAGACTGCTAACCATTTTGACCAAGTCCACGAAACAGTACACACCATTAACAAAACTATATAATTTTAATCTTGCTAATTGGTCTGTCTCAAATGTTATGCATTTTCACAACTGATCGGCGCTTTCACAACTTCCAGGTCCTCTGCAATGTCACTTATAAAGACATTAAAGAGGACTGGCCCCAGTACTGATTCCTGACACACTCTGCTGCTCACCATCCCTTCCTCAGAGTGAACTCCAGTTACAGCCACCCTCTGCGGTCTATCCCCTAACCATTTACCACCTTTGGGGCTGCCCAGCTGCCTTTGGAATCTCCGATACCTAAACGAACTCTAATGCAGACCACAGCTGTGTTTACACATGGTGTGATGAAGCGCAGGCTTATGTACAAAGTGACCAGTTATGGTCATGTTTAGTGCAGTTATGTTCACGTTGGTCGTCTACCCAGCTTGTTCATCCCCATGTAATCAAGAGGTTTTAATACACTGTGACCCCAGTTACTTCATGGGTGCGTGATCCGTTTTGTAGTGTACATTCAGATTTACACACCGACTGAGTGTGACCTCAGTTTGTTCAGACGTCTTGATACAGTGTGACCCAATTAGTACATTTGTGTTTAGGAACTGTTAACCCCAGTTAGTTCCGACGTATTGATACACTGTTACGCTGCATGTACTGCTGTGTTTACTGACGGACTGTCACCCCGGTTTGTTCAGACGTGTAGATACATGGTGACCCGTCCCCCTATTTGTACACAAACAAAACCTCGGAATTCCGTCTCCTTGGGCGCGGCTGCAGAAAGCACATTGTCGGCCCGGCACGACTTTATGCAACCCCCAGGTAGAACCGACTAAGACTCACCGGCAGTTCAGCTATCGGGACCATCTCCGTCCTCCAAACAGCAGAGGCGGCAGTGCTCCTTTCTAGTCCGTCGGCGGGCATCCCCTTCTCGGGCCCGGCCCAGCCCAGCTGTGCCTGGCGCTGCCTTCCTGGCTTTCTCTCTCTGTCAGTTCCACAGGATACGAAAGACTCGGGATAGAGGCGCGGCTGCGGAGAACAATGGGAGCGAAGCGGAGTACAGCTCAGCAGGTATTGCTACACGGCAACGACGTTTTCCATACCCGCTACTGTATCGCTCTCTTTCTCTGCGTCCTGGCCGACTCAAGGGAGCGCAGCCTAAGCTCACGGCAACAAAGACGTCCTGGTACCGGAATCTGTATTTTCGGCTCAGGACAGAGCGCAAGGCCCGAACTTGAGCGGCGTGCAACGAAGATACCGATGGCAGGGACCGTCGGCCATGATGGAGGTGGGGTACTAGAAGGGAGGCGGAGCTCGGTCGGATGGGTGGAGCTTAGCTGCTATAACTGACATTGCAGAGGCAGAGCTGGAGAGAGCGTCTAATTCGTGACAATGGGAAGGCGTGGCCTTGAGGCCTTAAATCTAAGTGGGGAGGCGGAACTCCTTTTAGACGTACGCCTGGCGCGGTTGGCTTGGGAGGTAGGCTGTATGTTAGCAAAAAAACACACGCTTTATACTGGTTGAAACCAATGCTTCGTCTGTCTGAATAGGGCCGCCCCTTTCCGTGTTGAGCGCGCGCTCTTTCAACCGTTGCACCTTCCTGCCGACCGTTGGTCTGTGATGTGCATGTGAAATAAAAGTAGTTTAGCTTGCTTGCTAACAAATATCTTAATGGACACGGTGGGGAGGAGGTGAACACTAGTCCCTTTACAAAAGGCAGGGCCCTACAAGAGCTCGATAAGCTCAGGGTGGACAAGGCAATGGGACCGGATGGCATACATCCCAGGATACTAAAGGAGCTAAGGGTGGACCTGTCAGAGCCATTATCAGAACTGTTCAGTGAGTCTCTGAGCACAGGAGAGGTCCTAGAAGACTGGAGAAGGGCTCATGTGATCCTGCTCCACAAGAGTGCTAGCTAGCAAGGAACTACAGACCAGTCAGTCTTACCTCAGTAGTGGGCAAGATTATGGAGACACTCCTTAAGGAAAGGATAGTGCAACACCTGGAATTCACAGGAGCACAGGATCCAAGACAGCATGGGTTTACAAAAAGGAAGGTCCTGTCAAACCAATCTCATAGATTTCTTTGACTGGGTAACCAGAGTGGTGGACCAAGGGGGAGCAGTTGATGTCACCTACCTTGAGTTCAGCAAAGCTTTCGATACTGTTCCACATACAAGATTGATTAATAAGCTGGGTAGGCTCGGGTGGGTCAGAAGTTGGTCAACTAGGTGGCAAACTGGTTGACGGGCAGAAAACAGTGAGTGGTGGTATATAGTCAGAAGAGATGCAAGTCACATGTGGGGTACCTCAGGGATCAGTCCTGGGGCCAGTCCTCTTCACTATCTTCATCAGTGACATTGCAGATGGACTGGAAGGTAAGGTTGTCTGTTTGCAGATGACATCAAGATCTGCAACAGAGTAGATGATCCAGATGGGGTGGGCAGAATGAGAAGAGATCTGGATAAACTAACAAAATGCTCAGAAGAGTGGCAACTGGGGTTTAATGCAAAGAATTGCAAGATCATGCACGTAGGGAAGAGAAACCCTGAAGCCACCTTTAGGTTGGGAGGGGATTTGCTGGCTGTCACAAGGGAAGAAAGAGACTTGGGCAGCATCATCACTGTTGACCTGAAATCATCCAAGCAGACCACTAAAGCAGTAGGTAAGGCTAGGAAGATGTTACGGTGCATTAGTAGGGGTATCACAAGTCAGAAGAGGGAGGTAATAATCCCTCTTTACAAGACACTTGTTAGGCCCCATCTGGAGTACTCCGTGCAGTACTGGAGACCACACCTTCACAAGGATATTAACCAAATTGAATCAGTCCAGAGAAGGGCAACCAAAATGGTGCAGGGACTGCATCAGAAAACATATGAGGACAGATTAACAGAGCTCAATATGTATGCCCTAGAGCAAAGGAGGGAGAGAGGTGATATGATCGAACCATTCAAACACCTTGAGGGCATTAACAAGGTGAAAGAGTCTAACATGTTTCAAGATAAGAAAAATAGCAGGACAGGAGGACACAGCATGAGATTAGAGGGAGGCCAATTAAGGGGTAATGTGAAGAAGTTCTTTTTCCCAGAAAGGGTAGTGGATGTATGGAACGGCCTACCTCAGGAAGTGGTGGATATGAATACAGTGCAGGGCTTCAGACAAGCATGGGATAGGCATAAGGGAGCAATACAGATGAGTATGAATAGATAGGCTATTGACAGAGCAAAGGCCGATGGCACATTCATAAGGTAGAAAAAAATGGGCAGACTGGATGGCCCTTGCGGTCCTTTTCTGTCGTCTACTTCTATGTATTCAAATGTCTTCTGGGACTCCGGTCGTATCCTTCAGTCATTCTGTCCTTGTATCAGACACACGCAACATCCCACGGGGGTCCTTTAAAAGGCCACCCTCATGGGTCTAGACCCAATAGGAGCAGCCTGCTACTAAACATAAGGCCTGTTAACCCTGCAACCTGATATGTCCCTGCTGCCCCCCCCCCGCAGGGTCAGCTCGTCTGACATCCTTTTTCGGTCATGGGACAGGAGACTTAATACCCCCAACCGTCGGGGGCAGGTTTTCCCTGCACCTCCAAGGATGGAAAAGGATTACTGCTGATCTACGGATACTACACTGTCTTTGACCCCAGTTTCTGCATTGGTCTCACACAAAGAAATTAATGTTCTGCTCTAAAAACTTGCTATCAAACCAGTTCCCCTTCCACAGAAGGGTGCAGGATTTTATTCCCATTTCTCCCTGGTTCCCAAATGGACAGGGGACTTACGCCTCATTTTGGATCTCAGGGGGCTCAACCTCTGTTTCAAATACCAGAACTTCAGGATGGTGTCTGCCCCGATACTTCTCCCCTTGCTGAACAAGGGAGATTGGTTCTGCTCTCTTGATATAAAGGACGCATATCTCCATATCCTGGTGCACCCTGCTCACAGACAATTTCTCAGTTTCTTTGTTTATGGGTCCTCATTACCAGTTCAGGGCCCTCCCATTCGGCCCCAAGGGTATTCACAAAATGCCCAGCGGAGGTTGCAGCGGCCCTCCACAGGGATGACCTCTATGTCTTTCCCTACCTGGTTTGGCTCCTGAAAGCATCTTGCCACCAAAGGCTGTTGTCCACGCTTTCTCAAACCCTGCAGTTGTTCACCCAGGTGGGGATAGCTGTGAACTAGCCAAAGTCCAACATGGACCAGCCAGCGAAACGCCTCCTCTATATCGGAGCTGTGTGAGATGCCTCCTGGGGGGATGACATATTTGCCAGTGGCTTGAGCGGACGCTCTGATTGCTTTGGTGTGTAGACTAGAGCCCAGCAGATTGGTCTCGGCACAAGACTACCTACACCTCCTGGGACATTTGGCAGCCACAATTCCAATGGTCTCCAAAGCCAGGTTGAATATGAGGGTCCTTCGGTGGACCCTGAGAGTCCAGTGGGACCAGAAGGAGAACAATTTCAATGCCCCGATCCTCAAGTCATCCCTGACTCTTCAAGCTCTACAATGGTGGAAGTCCATGGACAAGTTAATGATAGGCATGCCGTTATCATTCTCCTGTCCCATGTCTCAGTCTGATTACAGATGCCTCCTTGACAGGGTGGGGGTGCTCATCACCTACATGTCCAGTTCCAAGGATCCTGGATGCCAGTGGCAACTCACCTCTTGGAAATTAGGGCAGTCCTCTACACTTTACAGGCATTCATGACTCTCCTTCCCCCTGGTTGCCGTCAGGTGAAATCAGACAATTCTGCGGTAGTTCACCACCTAAACAAGCAAGGAGGCACCCATTCATATTCTCTCCGCAGAGAATTAATGAGGGTCTGGTACTGGGTGATCTAGAGAAATATCCATCTTCTGGTGGTCCACGTCCCTGGGGTGTCTAAAACCCTGGCGGATGCCCTGAGCAGATCCACTGCCCGGGCATACGAGTGGGAAATCGTACCAGATGTTCTAAACGACGTCTTCCACCAATGGGGCTGACCGGAGTAGGACCTATTTGCCTCTTCGCAAAACTGCCTCTTTACTGCTCTCTCGAGCAAGGTCCTGGGACTGTGTGGTGAGACGCATTATCTCTTTCCTGGACTGGAAGATTTCTTTCTGCCTTCCCGCCCTTTCCTCTCATTCAGAGAGTACTACTCAAACTGGTCTGGGACAGGGCGTCTATGATGCTCATAACACCATTCTGGCCAATACAGATTTGGTTTCCTCAACTTCTACAGCTTTCAGAACTGGATCCCCTACCTCTGCTGATTTGCCGGGATCTGTTGTCCCAGGAGCAAGACTGTCTGCTACACCCAGACCTTCAACTCCCTCCATCTGCACACCCAGCTTCTGAGGACATAGTCCTCTTATGCTTCAGAGTGTCCCCAAAGGTGGCAGAAGTCCTCTAGGCTGCCAGGAAGCCATCTACATGGTCTTCCTGTTCCATGTAGGGGCATCGCTTCTCCATTTCGGCATCTACACAGGACTTAGATCCTTATGTATGGTCCCCTCAGAGCATCTTAGACTATTTGCTCTCCTTGTCAGAGGATGGACTTAATAAATATCCTCTGTGACAGTCCACCTTTCGGCCATTGCTGCATTTCATTTACCTGTGGGTAAAAAAACATTGGCCCAGTTACCTTTGATTCGAACCTTTTCAAAAGGTATTCTGCACCTCCATCCCCCTATCCGGGATCCAGTCCCTGTGAGGGAATTTTGTACTTGGAAAACTGACTATGAATCCTTTTGAGCCCGCTGACTCCAGCGAACTCCAGTATCTTTTTTGGAAAACTATCATTTTAGTTGCTGTTACATCAGGAAGACGTATTTCAGTTACAGGCTGTAGTGTACCAACTTACCTACCTGCAGTTTCATAATGATAGGGTGCCTTTACACAACAACCCGTCATTTTTGCCAGTGGTTGTTTCTGAATTTATTTTAAAATCAGGTTATCCACTTACCAGTGTACTATGCGGAGCCTGCAAATCCAGGGGAATCCCTGCTTCATAGTTTCGATGTGCATAGAACGTTGATAATTTATCTTCTCTGCACTTCACAGTTGCAAAAAATTGAGCTACTTTTTGTCTCTTTTCACTGGAAATCAGGGTGTTAGGATTTCAAAGCAGTGCTTGTCCACATGGTTGGCCAACTGCATTTCGTTTATCTATACAAAATACAACAAACTTCTCATAGGAGTTGTGATACCCCATTCCACCACAGGCATGACTGCCTCCACAACGTGTTTCTGGAGCATCTCTGCCTTAGAAATTTGCGAAGCTGCCACGTGGTCTACTGTACATATGTTCACAAAGCATTACCGTCTAGACATTGCTTCCAAGAAGTGGACCTCTTTTGGACGGGCTGTTCTACAAGGCCTCCTGTCCTAGGTCCTGATGGTTCGCTTCCTCCACCCTTTTGCATAATAACTGCTTGGGAATCTTCCCATGTGTTATGACCTGCTGCAAGAGATTGTCTCAAAGATAGTACAGTTGTGTAAGAACTTAACGTAACAGTAGATCTTTGAGAGTATCTCATGCAGCCCCACACACCTTCCCCCTTGCTGTTACTTCAGAAGGGTTCCTTACTCCTGCCCTTTTACGACTCCACGAGCTGCTGCGTTATTTCCCTCCTCAGTTCCCATCAGAGGCCTGAGAAAGGTTTTCTCATTTGGTTGGTAGGATGGAAAAGAACTGAGAAGTAGCTGGGACCTCCCCCTTTTATACGTGCCGACTGACACCACGTGGTAATGTTAGGGGGAGGTCCCAGGGTCAACTGCTGAGAAGTCATCCAGAGGAAATGACGCCTGCAGCTGATATCCCATGTGTTATGACCTGCTGCAAGAGATACTCTCGAAGATTTACTGTTACTGTAAGTTCTTATGCAATTGTACTTTTTGGTACCCTGATCTCCTCAACCTCAGCTGCAGGCTTCTGTGGCATTTTACTCTATGCCTGGACCTGCTCTCTTGCAATCAGTGGAAGGTACTCTGTCCAGACCTTCAGTCCCTGCACCTGACAGCCTGGTTCCTGAGCGGCTAGAGTTCCAGGCTTTGGGTCTCTCCTAAGATGTCCTCTGGTCAAGGCTTCTCTAAAGGAGTCAACTCAAAAATACTATGCCTTCAAATGGAAGAGGTTCTCCATTTGATGCCAGGGCAAGTGGCTTCACCCCCTTAACTTGCCCAGTGGCTAGCATTCTCGACTACCTTTGGTCCATCTCTCAGTAGGGCCTTCAGTCGACGACCCTTAAGATGTATCTGGCAGCCATCTCTGCATACCGGGTGCAGGCTGTTATGCCGTCGGTGGTGCAGGAGAAGGTGGTCTGGCACTTCTTCAAAGGCCTTGACCACATTTCTCTTCCAATGCATGAACCAACACCACCTTGGGACTTGTTGCTGGTGTTGGCAAAGCTCATGGGAAAGCCATTCGAACTGATGCACAGGTGTGAAATGTCTCAACTGTTGTGGAAGACTGCCTTCCTGGTGGCTATCACATCAGCCAGAAGGCTCAGTGAGCTCCAGATGCTCTCTGTGGCATCTCCTTACCTGGTGTTCCACAGGGATATGATTGTCCTTCATCCCAACCCAAAGTTACTCCCAAAGTTTGTGTCTGAGTTTCACCTTAACCAGGTGATCAATCTTCCAGTGTGTTTCACCAACCACACCTCGGAGGCTGAACACAGGCTCCATACTTTGGACCTGCTTGGCGCGCTTAACTATTACAAGGAATGCACAGCCGGAATTTGGGGAGAGGTTTGCCAGCTTTTTGTCACCTGCGCTGAAACTGTGCCTGGCAAAATGGCTCATAAACATTTAAAAGTATTCTCACTGAATGTAAATGGTCTGAGCAGTCCAGTTAAGAGGTCCAGAATGATAACGCTGGCAAGGAGGGCAAAAGTGGATATAGTTTACTGGCAGGAAACCCATTTATCCTCAGCGGAACATGGAAGGCTCAGAGGAAGGGGCTACTCACAGATCTTTTCCTCAGCTATGCCAGAGAAAAGGAAAAGAGGTGTAGCCATACTGGTCTCCTCGCTCCTTCCATTCTGGAAAATTAAAGAGTGGAGTGATCCTGCCGATAGATTAGTGATTGTCCAAGGAAGCCTATTTGAACAAGAATTGACCCTGGCCAACATCTACCTCCCCCCGACCTCGAATTCTCCAACTATCCGTTTCTTGCTGGATAAAATAATCAAGATGACGAGGGGGACCCTGATCTTGGCGGGTGACTTTAATATTGCTCGAAACCCGGTTATGGACACCTCTAAACCCCAACTTACAACACAGCAATCCTCACATAAATTTTTTAAGTGGTTTGTAGAAGGGATGGGGTGGCTAGATACCTGGCGAACCTTACACCCTAGGGATAGGGGTTATACGTACTACTCCACAGTCCATGCAACATATATGAGAATCGACCACTGTTACACCCAAAAGGAGCGGGTCGACTCACTAGTAAAGGTTACAATGGGCCCAATAGCCCATTCAGATCATGCCCCGCTTATCACCCTGTGGGATCTGGGTCTGGAGAGGCGTAATACTGGATGGCGATTTAATCCGTTGCATTTAAAGAGTGAACAGTTTAAGGAGTTCCTCTCTGATAAAATAGCAGAAATTATAAAGGACAACTCCAATCCTGAGACCCCATTAACCACCTTATGGGATACTTTGAAGGTGGTACTGAGAGGTCACTTAATAAAGTACTCAGTTGGGCTGGCGAGGACACGGAGGGAAAAGCAATTACAGCTTGAACAAACACTTCGGTTCCTTCAGATGGCCCATCAGCAAGGGGATGAGTTGGTTCTCCCTCAGATAAAACAGACTAAGAAAAGTCTGGACTCCCTGTGCCTGCAACAAACAGAGGTGGCCCTAGCATACCTCTGGCAGAGATACAGTGAGGTCGAAACTCGAGCCTCCCGCCTGTTGGCCTACCGCCTCCGCCAACACTGTAAATTATCTACAATTGCAATGATAAGAGATCCAGAGACGAGAGAATGTCATACTAAGTTTAAAAACATATCACAAGCCTTCTGCAAATATTACAAAACTCTGTATACTCCGGATCACACAGAGGACCCGGTGTCCACTGAGTCCTTGTTGGCGGCTCTGAAGCTGCCTGCCCTCGATCCTGTGCGACAAAACCATCTGATGAGACCTATATCACTGGAGGAATTGAAGCAGGTCATTTCGAAGTCCAAGACTCAGAAGGCCCCTGGCCCTGTTGGCTACAGGGCTGAGTTTTATAAAAGCTTGGCTCAACTACTGAGTAATTTACTGGTGCCAATGTATAACGAGGTTCTCTCAGGTGAGTCACCTCCGCCCAGCTGGGAGTATGCTACAATCTCTGTCATTCCCAAACCAGGGAGGGATCCCCTACTTTGTAGTTCATACAGACCGATATCGGTTCTTAATTCGGACTACAAATTTTTTATGTCCATCCTCGCCTCTTGCCTGGACCCCATATTGACGACTTTGATTGGACTCGACCAAACTGGATTTATAAGTTCCAGGACCACATCAGATAACACTCGGAGAGCAATACATTTAGTCCATGCGATGCAATCCAGGTGGGACTCAGCGGTCCTTCTCAGCTTAGACGCTGAGAAGGCCTTCGATCGGGTCTCATGGTCATTCTTGTTTGCCACAATGGCAGCTATGGGATTTCCGGAGCCCTTTATAGCCATTCTGAGGAAGATTTATGCCTCCCCCAAGGCATGTGTAAAAACATCTGGACACCACTCAGACTTCTTTCCCCTTTACAGGGGAATGCGTCAAGGTTGTCCTCTCTCCCCAGGCCTCTTCGCCATCTTTATTGAGCCTTTAGCCCAGGCAATTAGGGGATCTCCTGACAGGGTCGGACTGGGAAGCAAAGGGCCCACCTGGAAATGGGCCCAGGGGGGCCTTGGTATTGGCAGGGGAGGCCCTGTTAGGGTCATGGGGGGCCCAACCACGGCATGCTGTAGCCAAGTACAAGATGTCAGCATGTATTCCATTTGGAAGAAAGCTATTGTATATTATGAAGAAAGCTATTACATATCTGGTAAAGTTATATTCATTATTTCGAGGCTTCAGTCCCATTGATTTAAAGTGAACTCTGCTACCTTGCAAAATGTTGCTAGCCATGACCTGCTAGTCCCACCCTGCAGCAATACTGCAGGAAAGCAGGTTACCAATTTAGTAATACTTGTTTCATTAAGTGATCCTGTAACATTACATTTATCCAGCTACACGGCTGCAGGTGAGCAGAGAGTTCCCTTTCAAACAAATCAGTGGTTAAGCTCAACGCCTGGCAAGGCACCTCCGGAGGTTGAGGCCCTACCTTCCCTACCCTTTCCTCTCTGAGCACTTAGAAGCAGCATGATGTGAACAGGAGAAAAGAGTGCAGTGCAATGTGTGTTATGCTAAGATTCTGCCAAAGCAGCTTATGTGACCCCAACATGATTGTTACAGTACTATTGTTAGCCCCAATAAAGAACATAAGGCTGCAACTCACAATGCTCTGCCTTAAGACAGAAATGAGGTTGCGCTCATCTGAAGAGATTGTGTGTCCGCTAATTATATACACAGTGAAAAGTTTCCACCAAGGCATGTTCACAAAGTTTTGAAAAATTTGTAATTTTGCTTTGGGTTGCCCTCAGATCTACTTTCATACAGTTTCACTCAGCTACTGAGTCATGTGTAAGTGTTCTATGGCCTTAATAACCCCACTCTATGCTATACATCTGAATGGTCTAGAATGGTGTTATTGATGTCACAGAATGTTCAGGCAGTGTGAAAAGAGCAGCAGCTGCAGAGTAAAGGGAGATTCAGGGACTGGTTACAAAGGCAATAAAATTAGATGCAACCCAAAAATGTCAGACTCAAAAGGACAATTGAATGCCATCTAGAAGTGTAAACAGTGTAACAGTGTTCTATTGTATATTGATGTTAGTGCTGCTGTATTAAACTGCACTGTATTGTGGGACATGAATTTAATCAAATTGGTACTATGCACACCGAGTCATGGCACATTTGCAGCCAGGTGCAACCAGAGTAAAAGGAAGAGGAAAAGCACAGGTGGTGGTAGTGAAGGTGACAATGTATATGTTTAATGTGCACATATAAAATGGTTGGTGATAGTTCTTATGAACTAGCATAGAAATTGATGAATTGGGCAAACTCAAAATGCATAGTGCCAGAGTGAAGGGAGGCCAAGCTTGGTGCTCAAGTTAGCCAAAGCAGGAAATAGCTGCCAGGATGTTGCAACTGAGGGTGGAAGG
The DNA here is from genome assembly GCA_016271365.2 of Neoceratodus forsteri. NCBI lineage: Eukaryota > Metazoa > Chordata > Ceratodontiformes > Ceratodontidae > Neoceratodus > Neoceratodus forsteri. The sequence goes on along the minus strand of CM028129.1, from coordinate 1,007,245,644 downwards.
GGGAGGTGGGTCAAAGGCCCAGCCATGGTAAGAAAGGGTTCAGAAAAAGGTTTGCATGGAAAGACTTGAAAATGGGCCTTTGACTCAAGAGCTTGTTACACAAAAGTAGGTCTTCTATCCTAATCTTTCCCTACACTTTCCTAATTCTAAACATTAGCTGTACAGTAAAATCTGTTGCACGCTTCCCATCGTCATTTGATCAGTTATACTTTAGTCTGTCAACAGTGTCATGTAATTTGTATTTTAATAAAACAGAACTGTGTATCCATTGTGTGTTTCATTGTCATTTGATCACTTATACATTCAAGTCTGCCAGCAGTGTCCTGAGTGTAATTTTTATTTTAATAAACTAACTGTGCATCTGTTTTACCACGTACAAAGTATAAAAGTACAAATTCAATGATAAGGTCTCCATACAAACAAAACCAATAACCAGAACAGTGCATACAATGGTTTTAGTCAGAAGAAATTAAAATGTATACTTCCGCAATTACGCTTTCAGGATCTCTTCTGCATGCACTCAGCTCACATTACAGCGAAGACTAGCATGGTAAATATCCCTTTCTTCAGTTAGACAAGATCACTACTCCAGGTAGCAAATCCAGTAGCCAGTCTTTTTTTTTTATATACTTTATTTTTAGATTTTCAGTTGCTTTATATCAAAGCCACAAAACATTGTATCCATGACAGTCCATACATAATCAATTTTAGGGACGTAGCCCTTTAAACATAGGATTAGTGCATCAAGGATATGTTGATACCGCATATGGGGAAAACTAAATAGCCAGATTTAAAAATATATCCAAGACTTATGCTGCATAAATTAAGCCCATGAGCAGTATGACTTTATTCAAAAGAAAAAAACTAAAGTCCACAGAAAGTCCAGCTTTTGCCTGCCTGAACTCAGGCTATTGGCGCCATACTAAAACCTAAAGGTAGTTCCTAAAATAAAGTGAAATCTGGCAGCTAAATCAACGTTTAACTATATTTACTCAAAGCCCAGAATTTGAGAAAATCTCCAACTGGATTTAACAAGATATTGAAAAATTGAGATCACATTTTACACTTGGGCTCTAGAAAGCCTTCCAGCACTAAGCAATTATTATTTAATAATGGCTTGAAAAACTGAATAGTCTGGAGCAAAGCTCAGCAGGAAAGGCTGAAATACATAAAAGGCGCTCTGCAGCTCTGAAAATATCCAGACCTTCCTGTTATATACCACTCAACCTGGCAGGAAGAGCACTGCGTGAGGGATATGATTCTCTCTAAGTCGCCTTCTAATTCCATCAAACTTTTTCCTTCGATGCGAGTTGTATAGCTTAGATCAGGAAAAAACAACAACCGCCTTTCATCTTGGCATTAGAGAACCCGCTTCGACGGACCAATCTCAGAATGTGGTCTCTAGTCCCAACCTGTCTATCACCAAAAGTAGGGTGCGGGCGGTCCGAATCTGACCTGTATTCTCAAGGTGTAATTTTGTACACTTTTGCAAGCCAAAATGAGCCAGGGTTCTTCCGAGACAGTTTCTCTTGAAGCCACTCTTGGATAAACATCACCAGTGATCTATCCCCTCGGGCATTCCTAAATCCGAATATCGTGGATCGAGCCTGGTTTTGAGTGTTCTAACTCAGCCCAAAAGTGCATGTTTTCCTTGATCAGGTTCACGGTAGTTACCATGGCCTTCTCTGTTTTTTGACTTCCTCCATCTCACTTTTAGTTTGTTCCACGGACATTTCAACTACAGTCAGTCGGGAATTGTATGCATCCACTTTTGAGTTCATGTCAGAGACCAGATATCTGCCTCTGCAGTTTCATCCCAATCGACGATAAAGGTCTCTTCGGGTTCCGTGGCAGATGAGGCCTGTACAGTCAGATCAGTCCTAGCAGAGTGAGAGGATCCTGTGGCTTTTCATCCCGGACCACCGCCTTTCTCTTTCCTAGGATTACCGTAGCAACTTCGATGGTACTCTTCAGATTTTCTCAAAATCGCCTCGATTTTCTCTCTACCAATGGTTAATTTTTGATTTTTAGAGTATGAGATTTGAGCGATAGATTTTGCTGCCAGTTAGCTCGGGCTCACAGCGCCCACAGTAGCCAGTCTAATCCATTGAATCCTTCTGGACCTGGGTACCTGAACCCAGCATCCAGCTTCACCCTCTAGTGACAGTAGCAGTAGCCTTCCAGTGTCAGGGTGACAGTACTGGCCAGGCGTTTCAGATCATTGAATTAGTTTCTGGATGACATCTCATGACACCCATCAAGAAGGTCTCTCTCAATGGCCATAATCATGAATGCTCCAGTTTCTCTTGTCCCAGCAATGAGCTTAGGCCGAGTCTTTATTATCTTTAGCTTGCTGAAAGCTCTCTCACAGGACACCGGTAAACGATAAAGTCAACAAATACTGTAGACAATGAACAAGGTTGAAAATGCAGACTTAGTGCATGTTGTACTGTGCCAAAATTTTATAACAGCACATTAGGCATTCTTTGCAGGAGTTGCATTTGTCTGGCAAATCTTTCTCTCGTTGCTCATTCTGGTCACTAGTTTCACCTTCACGAGTGTCGAGTCTTCAGAGTCATGAAAGTCAATATCCTCTGTCAACACATCCGCAGTGTATTCTTCAGGCAGTGATCTTTGCAGTCGCTGAATATTTTAGCAAACGTACACAATTCCAGTTTAAGTCTGCTACGTCTACTTCGCCAACAATGCCTCTTCTGCAGACTTTCATCTGGTATGCCACCTTGAATTATACTTTCAAGTGACGTGGGTCCTGCAGCTGGTATCCAGAATCAGTTGCTTGTTGTTATCAAAGCGATCATTTAAGCTCATCCGAACTTGATCCATAATGCAGTGTACACTTCACATTCAAATCGCTTCATGGGATCTGCCACTGTTCTCACTGACATTTTCCCTGCATTCTCTTCTTCCTGGCTACCCTTTTATTTTGGCAGATGATCCTCAGGTCAATATCAATACCCAACTCATCAATTTTTTCTTGTCTTCCAGCAACAAAGTTAGAAGCTTTTTGCTGGATGTTTATAATTCAGACTGTTGCAACTCCATCTTAGCATGATCTACCATGCCATGCCGAAAGATAGTCTAGTCCCTTAGTCTGCAGATACTTGATACTGGCCCAATTACTGTAAAGATCTTCATGAACACAAAGGCTATCAAATGACATCAAACTTCTTCCATTTGTCAAACAGTGAATCTGCCTCACTGGCAGCTTTAGCATCAAACTTTCCAGAGGTACTAATAAAAGCAAAGTCTGGAGAAGTGACACTACAGATTCTTCTCTTGGTTTTCATATGTTCCAGATGCATGCCAGTGCTCTAGGTTTTGCCCACCATCTGGTTTCACCAATCTTTTGAAGCCGTCTGAGTTTGTCCTGTCCCGTACCATCAATGCTAGATTTCCATATAGTCATCCTTTGTGCGATTCACTAATGAAGACGGATGTCCTTGTAGCAAACCAAATAATGTCTTTGCTTCCACAACTGCTTCCTACAATCTGAGACACACAAATTGAGAACTATGTGCATAACACAAGGTATAGACACTGTTTGGTGAATCCTTTTTATCAAAGCTCAGAACCCCACAAACTCGCTCATGTTGGCTGCACCATCAAATGACTCCCCACGATGTTCTTCATCATCAGAGTCCATGCATTTCAAAGTTCTCCTTTAAAACCTTGTGCATTCCTTGTCCAGAAGTGTCCTGCCCTCAACCACAACAAAAGAGACGCTCATGAACTTAAGGTCCTTCACATACCGTAGAATGATAGCCGCTTGGGTCAGTCACACCAATGTCCTGTGTGGTATCCATCTGAATGCTGATCTTCTGGTCCATAGCATCCTTTACAATGCTGTCTCTGATTATCTGCATAATAATCTCAATAATTTGATTTCACGGTGGTCTTTGACAGCAGGTAATCAGCCCTCCACTGACCACGAAGCTTCTGAAGTGTCCTTTTCTTTCTCCATTCTCTGCTTCCTTCTCTTGCTCTGCTCTACTGCCTTTTGGATGTGTGTATTCAGAGGAACATCAAATTGGGACAACAGAAGATCAGCTTCAAGAAATTTCCATGGTTAGTGATGGGTCCTGCACACTGTATAAAGCTTCGTCTTTTCCACGATATGGCAGGCTGGCGTCCAATAGACTTGCAACTCAGTAATTCTCCGCATGACATCTATGTTCTGCTGGACTTGCTTCCGACTTGCAACCATATCTTTGTTCACCAGCGCTTCAACATCAGCATCCACTAAGCAGGCCAGATACGCATCCACAGCTGCATTGTGAACTCTAGAATCCTCATGTTCTATCATGCCTTGGTAGATGTGCTTAAAGTCTTGGTATCCTGTAACAAACCTAGTTTCCACATCTGAAAATGCCATGCAGATACTGCAGTGGAGAGAATGCACCAAACAGTCAACCACCTGTACAGTGACCCAGTTCCTTGGTATAACTTTGTTGCTCCCAGGAAGAATCCGTGTAGATTTTGACAGTTTGTATGGTAGGACTTTAACATCTGCGAATCCAGGCTGAACTGGATGCCTTTGTCAAAAGCAACTTTTTCATGTTGCGAGGCAGACCTTTTGGGGCATTGAAAATAAGGATTTGTAGTCTTCACAACACCAAGTGGCACAACTGTTCCCTTGCAGAATCCACTGGCTGTATTTGCTGAGTATTTAGATTCTGACTAGCAGTGCAGCTGCTCACACACTGAGCCACCAGTTTGTCCACCTTTGTATTTCAGCCGTCCTCCAAGACTAGTTTTGTTCTGTGGGGCAGTAGCTTTGTTTTGTATAAGTGTAAACAGCGAGAGCTTCCTTTGTTTGGATCACTTGATGCTGCCACCAGTGCAAGCAAGTTAGCCAGTTCCGTTCTGTGCACCAGATTTGACTTTTGCTCTGCTCAGACATCGTGAAGACCGATTTCTACCACGCAATAAGGTGATCCTCAGACAACTGTTCTATCTGAAAACGGCAATAACTGTACCAAAAGAACACTGACTAAACACGCAACAAACAGAACCAGAAAGGACAAATAACTGAACCAAAATTCAACCAGATTTACCTTTGCTAGTTCTGCTCCTCTGGTCAAGCTACACTACTAGTGATGTGCTCACAAAGCTCAGTCTGTCAGTCACCACACTGTCAACTCTGTTCCACTGCTTTACCTGCCCATTACAGTAATCTGGAGTTGAATTATATGCAGACAATTATGCAACAACATGGTGGGTTGACCATACCACTAAACAGATTCCTTTCTCTATACATAAGAGAACCCAAGGAACATCCCCCACATTACTCCATGATATAGCGTGACATTGGGGGATCTTGAACTCATTTTCCATGAAAAATGAAGACATTTTGAAACTGGGTTTTAGATGCTGAGTATAGCAAAAGCTCTATACAAAAACAGGAGATAATGCCAACCATTTCCAAAATGGCATCAGTATACCATCAACCATTTTCTCAGTGGATTCATGGCAAATCTATGCCACAATGGACAAAGATAGTACAGGACTTAAAAAGGCATATACGACAGAGAGAGCACAGGACCTCAATACAGAGAGAGAGAGAGAGACACACACACACACATACCCCAATACGAGAAAGCCTTCAAATATCTCAATGGAATAAATAGGGCACTGGAGGATAGCATCTCTCAGAAAAGGAGAGGCAGAGGAATGAGAGGGCATGACAGAGGTTCGAATGGGTAGACTAGTGGCAGCATAAAGCATCATTACTTCACCGAAGGGTGGTGGATGCATGGAAAAGAGTTCCCAGTGGAGCTGATGGGGCTAACCATGGGAGAAGTTGAAAAAGATGCATAGGACAGGCACAGGAGATCCTAGAGATAGGAGTGAGAAGGTGAAGCCACAGACAGAAGTAGAAATTATTTTGCATGTAGCATGCTACATCCACAGTCAAACTGCACAAGCTTCAGAAAACCATGCACTATGACCAGCCTCAAGGAGAAAACAGTTTCATGACATTCCATCTGGCCCTATGTTTTAAACATGCAATGTTTCGACCTACAGAACTTTGAGAAATGAAGCACAACCTCTCAGCTGAACTGTCAACCAGCACTACAGGCCGAACACATGGCTAAAGAGCAAGAGCCTGGTTCATTAAACTCTCTCAAACCCGAACATACATGCAGCTTGACCACTCACAACTCACCGGACCGCAGAGGTGCTTAGAATTCCACCACATGTGGAGGTGGCCTGTATACATCTTACCAGTGTAACTCTGGAGCCTTTGGAGCAAGCAAAGCCATAATCAGCATGCCACAAAATGCTAATGCCTCAAATTGAACATAAGTGCTACACACAAAAGTATGAGTGGCAAGCTGTTCAGCATAAAAATACCTTCCAATGGTGCTATGCAGTCAATTACCCCACTCCGGTTTGTTAATATTTTAAGTTAAGCAGGACGTCCTCAGTGGGACAAGACCTCAAGAATATCTTTTCTGCTACCACCTACATGGGGTCTTGAGGTCTCAATGAGTTAAGCCAGCTAGTAGAAGCTCAAATTCCTGAGAAACAAACACGACTCCTACAGGCACTTGTTTGCCTACAATGCAAGATGAGCGTGGGGTGTGCTCCACTGACTAAGGGGCAGTTTTTATCTGGTTGTGCAGATTTTGACAAAAGAATGCCTCTGCTTGACTAATAAATGTCCTTGTTAGTGAAGCAGCAGCATTCCTTTGTCAAAATTGGCATTGAATATAAAAACTGAGCTCACAGCCAATAGGGACACACCCCCATCGCTCACCTTGCTAGTGTCTGACATGCCAGTGTGTGGGGTCTCCTAAGAAAACTGGAGCATGACGGCTCATCTGAAGTTCTGTGTCCAGTTTTTGGGCCATATCTCAGAAAGACATGGGACACAAAAACCCAAGGGAGGAATACAGGATGGGGGTGTTGGGGTCAGGTTCTATCCACTACAAGTCAAGAGAGACTTAGAGTTATAAGTCCCATGACCTGAAGTCAGCCAAACAATGCAAAAAGCAGGGGAAGCAAACCCTAATGCTGGGGCATGGGTGCATAGAAGACATAACCAGTAGGACTAAAAGATGATGCCACTATTGATCACTGCTGAGGACCTCATCTGAAATACTGTGTCTGGTTCTGGAGACCACATCTCAGGAAGGCATCAAGACAGAATGGAAACAGTCCAGAGAAGAGAAGAGCAACAAAATTGTAGACCGCACCTACAAGCCTTAGGAGGAAAGACTGAGAATAAACAGGGTACAGTGAGGGAAGCATATTTTAAATAACGGCACAAGGACAAGGGTACATGAGGCAGAAGGAGGCCCAGGAAAATCCAGAAGTATCTTTCACAGAGAGGGTGGTGGATCCATGGAACAGCCTACCTCGGAGGAGGTAGTGGAAGTGAACAGTACAGGGATTCAGTAAAGTGCATGGGATAACATAAAGTCACCCTGCTATACAGCAGAGTGGGGGAAAGGTAGTCCAGACAAGAGTAGGATTGCCAAATCAGGGAATGAAAAATCCAAGTCATAGGTCCGATACATCTAAAAACAGAAGCAGGGCGTGAACTGCACAGCCCTTTAAAGTCCTTATCCTCTAAAACTTAAATTACTTAAAAAAGTCACGCACAACATCACATTAGCAACTGTCTGTAATTATTTTATTTAACTTCCTGAGATCTCCACCCCCACAGAAAGATGAAAATAAAATAAAGCTATTACTTTTATGAGAGAAGCTCCAAGTCAACCACCCTACCCCCACACCCACCCACATCACACCCCACCCACACCTGCGTGGTGAACCGGGGTCCACGACCCATTTTCTTCCACAACACCTGCACCAACACAAGTTAACATGACTACCCTACTTGATGGTCCAGAACTCCAGCCCATACAGCAGCCTCCACTCCATGCTCAGACAGGCCAGGAAAACCAGAACCAATTTCCCTCCTTGTCCCATTCCCCTCACCTGCTGCTGTGCACTTGGTTTTCAAATAGGAGATTTACCAAGCAGGGCTGCTCGTCACCAGCCCAGATTCAATCTGCAAGGAACACTGCCTGACTTGACCATTACACCATTAACTGGTGGGCAGCCTGGTCTGGACCCAATCACTTTCCCACTGTCCAGCCTCCATGCACCAACATTGTTTGCTTACAGAGGCAGCATACAGTCTCCCCCCTCCCCACACACACAGGCTCATAGTGACTACACCCCCAGTCCAGGCAATGAAACTGGTTTTGTTCCCGACAGCAGCATTGCCAGCATACAACTCATGCCCCCCACAGGCCCGTAACTGACTCGTCGCGATTAGCCGACACTAACAATACAACTCAACCCCAGTGACGACCCTCCTGGTCCCATCCACCACCACATTAACACAACCATATGATCCACTGCACAGTCTCCAGCTTAAATGTTAAAATGCATCTGAAAGTTAAATTCTTACCTTACCCTGGAGAAGCTGATTTTGGGTCCAGAGATGCTGCCTGGATATGTGGTGGGGCGACCTGAGTCTGCTCCAGGTTCAGTGTCTTGCAGGAAAATCTGGTTCCAATCCGGATTTCTGTCCTCACGAAGTCATAGACGCACCACGATAAGAAACGGGCGGAACCGTATCAAGCTCCCATACGACCGAACCAGCTGAGGGTGGCGTGCACGTAGCACTGTTAAGCGGTTCAGCTGAAACATAGGACATAAAATTTGATGGCAGATATTAAGAGCCCACCTAGTCTGCCCATTTTCCTACCTAACAGATAAGATGCAGATCCTGTTAACCAACAGCTTACTTCCTCCACCCCACTAGGACTGCTTTACGTCTGTCCCATGCATTCTTAATTCCTACTAACACCCAGTTAGGGTAGAGCTACCCTCCCACCCATGCCTCTCAACCCGGCGCAAGTGTCATTTTATCTATTATATAGCAGCACACCACCAACAGGTGTAGACTAACAGACTGGCTTTTAGTTACAATATTGCACTGGATTCTAGCCTATGTACCTCATCAAGGTGAGCAGTCCCACAAAGTCCATTCCACCATACCAGACATGCCACCACACCAGACCAGGTTTCAGACTAACAGACTGGCTTTCAGTTCTGTGCAAAGAAAGATGAGGTCAGGGAAGGCGGGGCTGAGAAACAGCTGGGCTGCAACATTTAGAGCTAAATGACCGGAGGGAGAGTTCCCTTTTAGGACTCAATGAATTCCATCTCATCAATAAACAGAATGGTCCTTCAACTGAGGTTCTCCATGCACTGCTGGAAAAATTCCTTAAAGACTCCTCAGGTTTAGACCTATGAATAGAAGGTCCACTGATGCCAAGCAATAATGTGCCCACTTCCTTGACAAACCTCTTTTACAAGATCTTCCCTACTGGAGGACCAATGAGTAACACTCCTCTGGACGTTTCCAGTCCACCCACAGCAATTTTTTTGAGAAATTAACAAAAAACGCTTGTGCCATTGTGAGTTATTACTTCAACTTTAATATGAATGGTTGTTTATCCATTACAATGCCAACAATTTGTGACTGGGCCTACAACAAGTACTCCTACAAAGATTACAGGGGTGTAAATGACCACAGAAACCACACAGTCAGAGTCAGCACAAACATACATTTCTAAGCAAATCCTTTTACTAATTCTTGACTAGGGCTTGACTGAGAGCATTCTGGAGAATCTAACTCAGACTTTCTACTTCACTTTAACTGTCACACATGTGATGTGTTGCAGTTTCACATATGCATACCTTCAACTGATCCAGATGTACCAACTGATTCCTACAAGTCATTTCAGGTCGGATTGCGGAAGCCATCAGTAAACTTTCCTCAGCCAGGCAGTACAAAACAAGTGCCACCAAGAACTGAAGCTACTAACAATCCCAACTTCAAACTAATGACTAATTTGAATATACTGGGTACCTAGCAGTCATAGTAGCTTGCACAAACACACAACAAAAAAACACACACAAAAAACACGAAAATACAATTCTAACAGAGGTTCCAGACACAACTACTTTATGTCACATACAGAGCCTTACCCCGCGACGAATAGTTATGATTGGGGCCATGTAATATACATGCCTTTTACAATACTTTTCCCCCATTCCCATCCAGCTGGATGCTTTACAAAGAGATGTGCACCAACCTTCCTCAAACCACAACTACAAGGATAAAACTCCTCGCTGCAGCCACGGCTCTCAAAGGTATGGAGAAGCGGGACAAACTACTCCACGACAATGCTACACAGTTTGGTCTCCCGAGTGCTGGAAAGGACTGAATGTTGTTGCAGGGTCTTTAAGTGCCACGCTGTGGGTATCGCACACAGTGATGTCAATGAAGCTGACGGTGGCGCGTCCTGGGCACGATGACGATGCGACGAAATGATGCTGCCAGGAGGCGGTCTGACTGAGCAACACACTGCCCCAGCTAGCCCATAGTGCCTAGACGCCCCTCCCGCAACCACATAGGCAGCTGGAGCTGAAGCTGATAATGGATTTAACCTGCTGGTGCTGCACGCATAAAAAAGGGCCCCAACCCCCGCCTGGCACTGTTAACGGGTGAGCCACTAGCCAGTGTGTTTAATTATAATTTAGATTCAATTCATGACCGCCCCACAAGACACTGTAATTATGAAATGAGCCAGCCTCAGCCATGACCCAGTGAAGTTTAGATGTTTTAATTCATGACCGCGTTGTTGCCCCCATGCAAGCAGCGTATGTATGATGAAGCATTTCCCAACAATCTAGTGGTCCCCTCCCAAGCTCATCCCCATGTGATTATAAGTAATCCCCAGCAATCTGTTGCTACTCCCACCTGACTGATCCCCAATGTAATGAGAAGCATTCCCTGGTGGCTTGATTGGTGCCTCCTCTTATCCAGTCCCAAAGTTATCAGAAGCATTCCCTGGTAATCTGGTTATACCCCTCTGCCAATCACAATAACGATGATAAGCAGTTCCTGACCCTCCCGCCTGATCCCAGTAGTCAGTGGTACCATCTTCTCACCCTGATCACTGTTATACTATGCCAGAATCACCCAACCCTTCCCTGGCCCATCCACTCTGCACCCACCACCCACAGTTCTGTATTCACTCACCATATGATAGACCATCCAGGACCACATACAGAGCTGTAAATGATGACTAGCACAGGCCCCCTCTCATAACCTTAGCTAGCCCCATCTAGACAAGGAATGATCACCTACTTTAAAACAGCTGTCATTGTTGTGCTCCCCTCAGTCGATGCTCTCTGACTCATTGCAAGGTGCTGGAGCAGGAGTTGAGAAAGGAGACAGAAATCCTTGGCACCTCCATCCCAACAATGAAAATCGAGCCTACTGCACATCAAAGCAGCCATCAATGGTGGTAGTGCAGTCATGCCCTCAAAACAGAGATTCCATGATTGTCACCCCTGACTGACAGGAAGGTGAGTGAAATTTGCAGGATGCCATAGTGGCAAAAATAACCAGTTAAAGGCAGGGCCCAGTAGAATACAGACCTTTGGTGGCAGTGCCTGACAACTGCCAAGACAGCTGCCATCATGGTGCACCTGAACCCCATCAGCTGAGCAACAGGAGCCTAGAAGGGGAGCTCACGTGGTGCTCCTGGGACACAGAAGGACTAACTCGTGTACCTAATGAGTAGCCATCAATCATCTAACGACTGATTGACCCCTAGCCTCGCCTTAATTAGCAGCCCAGTTGACCATTCAAAGCTGACATTCCCAGTGAATAGCAGGACAGTACCTGAGCCTAATCAGATCTGTGCGTGAGTTCCTGAAGAAAGAAGTGCCTGTGTGCTGCTGAGAAGTGACATTCACTGCTATACAGCTGCGGAGACAAACTGTGCCTCTGTCAGAGACAGAGTGAAGCAGAACTGACTTCCCTCCACACACTTTCCACACCCTTGATGGGACTTTACTTGAGGACACATCCTCCTTCAGGTACCCAGGTGTTTGGTTGGACATATTGATGCCATCCAGAAAAAACTGTGCCCCTAGCTCAGTGCCCTGTTCAGGAACCGTAGTTGCACCAATCCTCACGGCTAGGCGTGAACTTGTCCAGAAGATGATACTGCCCATTTTGACTATTGTGACATAGTCTATGGTGCTCCCCAAGTCTTCCCATGCCAGGCTGGACACCCTCTTCAATTCCTTCTGCTGCTTTGCCTTGGATGCCCCCTCGCACCCACCACTGCAATCTTTATTATGCCCTATTCTTCCCCCTCTTACAAACAAGCGACTTTCCCTCTGTACCATTCACCCCAAGCACTGGTTGGGTGAGCTCCTTCCTACTAACCTCCTCCTTCATAACAACCCCCAATCCTTCCATTCCCTTAGATCAACCAACTCCTGCACCTAGTGATCCCTGCAGATCCACTAATCAGCCAATCCGGCACTCATCACCTCCCCAAATCTGCAATTCACTCCCCTCCGTTGGCACTCATCCTCCGCCTACCCATTATCTCTGTCCTCAGTAATTACCTTGCTCCTGGCTGCTCCTGCCATGTCCTCCAAAGTACCTTCTCTAAGCCCTGGATAAAACCTATCCCTCTACAGTCACCTTCACTTTACCCTGTACACCCCACCCCCAAATATCACTCTCCTCCCTTCCCAAATTGCTCCCCACTTACTGGCTTCTCTTGACTCTCTCCACAGAATGTTAGGGTCACCAAATACTCTCATGGGTCCCTCTCCTACCCCACAGGGGCCCTTGATCCCTCATCTCTCCCTTCCCCTACATCCTCCACCTTACCCCTCCCTCTTCTTCCCCCTTTTCTTTATGTAGCCTTGTTTACGTATTAAGCTAGCACTTATTGTCCTTTTCTTATTATGCACAACTCTGTTTTAACACTTTTTTGTAACACCTGCCTTACAACAGAATGTTAATGTTGATCTTGTAACCTGAATGGAATTTGAACATGACTTCTCTCTCTCTCTCTCCCACCACCTCACCCTCCCTCTCCTTTTCCCCTCTCACCCTTTCTTTCATGTAAGCACTGTTTGTTGTTAACCCATCACTTGTATTGTCCACTCTTTCTACCTATTATGTACAACACTGTTGCCACTGCTTGTAACACCTGCCCTAGAACTGTATGTTAATGTTGATCTTGTAACCTGAAAGTTTAATGTTTCTCTCCTATGGTACCCCCTTCCCCCAGATCGAACTGGGAGATGAGCAACTTGTCATTCAGTGTGCCTTCCCACTAAGGCAAATTTCAATAAATAAATAAATAGCCCCAGCCAGTGGCACTGAGGTTCGGCGCTGGATGCCACCTCAGCGTCACGACGGCGATCCGGGTTCGGGAACGAGTCCAGACCGCCAGGGGTCAGCAGGGGAGAGAGAAGATCGGCGCCAATGGACTGCTCTCCCCTCTGAGGAGGGATCCAGGGGTAGCCACGGTGCAGCAGGCCCCGATGGAGACCAACGCGCACTGCTACACACACGCAGGCCGAAGCAAGGAAGACATCGGGCAGCTGCCTTCCGAATGTAGGTGGGAGCACCTACATCATGGGCTGGGCAGCACTGCATGTCCAATGTCGAGAAGTGTAACCAGAACAAGGCAAAAAACAGCGCCAAGGATCAGGCGATGGCACCTATCCCCATGCCCCGCACAGGCTTCCCCACTGGCCTTCAATTTCCACTATCCACCCTCATCCACTAGGAGATTGACACAAAGAGCACCCAAAGTAGGAGGGTGACCCACCCTGGATGGGTTAAACCGGGGCTGGCAGCGGAGGAAGAGGAGGCACAGTTCCGGATATCCTCAGGTGGGCAGGATAAAGATAGGATGCCTGAGAGGACCTTGGGGCTAGGATGAGAGTGAAATAAGGGAAAAAATAAATAAAATAAAAACTCAAACAGAAAAAAATGTAATTGTGTGCTAAGCACAGCAAAAGTTGAAGCTGAAGGTTGCCACAATTAAATAGACTTTTTGCTGCACTGCAGCCAGAGAATTCAACCAGTGACCTCAGCTAAGTCAAGGAAACCAACCTGCTAGTACCACAGCTGAGACTGGTTATTGTCAAACACTAGGAACTGGATGCCCAGACTTGTATTGCATGGATAGGACTGACTTTTTCATAGGCTAGGCTGCCTTGTCCGTGCACTTGAAAAATAAATGCTGACTGCTGAGATCAGAACAGGCCTGACCTGGACCAGAGAAACAGCCTTTTGCCAGTCAACACTGGAGGCCTTCAGAAGGTGAGCCAGTGAAACCAGTCGAGAAGAGGACTCACTGCAAACTGCGTCATCACCCCTATCTACCAGGGATCCCTTGGTCTGGAAACTGAGTAAATTTAGAGCTTGCATCTCAATCTGTAGTCATGAGAATGCATTTAAAGTTAAGACTATTTGGCGGAATTACAGATACCTCTTAATGGTTAAACAGCATTCAGGTTTGGGGTTTTAAGTTGCAAAGCATTGCTATTATTTAAGTATGCCACTGCTGACAAGCAGTGTTCAATGTCATCAGACCTGTTCCATTTCCTGACTAGGCACCCAAGTGAAACTCAGGAGCTCCCCAATAGATTAAGGGTTATTAAGTCTGGTACCAGTGGAGAGAGGTAGTGCCACTCCAGTGAGGATACAGGAGCAACAGTAGTGTGCAGTATGGTTTGGTGGCAGGCACTGTTGTTGCTGGAGCTCAGAAGGGCGTTTCAAGTAGCCACCATATATATTTTTAATGCCCCTTGAAGTGCACCAAAGTGCAGTCCTGCATTACTCGGCTGGGTCTGGAAGGGCCACGCATACCACACTAGATCTGCCAGGATGCAGTGCAGACTTCTGCAGTTACTGCAGGGAACAAAACAATTTCATAGGCAGTTAATCCCCTTTCATCAGGCAGGAACATGTGACATAGTGTTGTATTCTGGTGGGCTCCACCACATACACATTGACCTACCCCTCACCTCTTTTTCTTTTGAGAGGTTACAGTACCCTAATAATGCCCTTATTATCTTGTTTATGGACTCCTACACTTTTCCAGGAAGCATCAACTGACCTCCATCTTGGCCTGGAATGGGACGGACATGGCCATGAGATGCCATGTTTAGAATTATATATATATATATATATATATATATTTTATTTTTTTACAGGATAGACACACTAGCTGGCTTGTTTACAGTGCAATCTGGGGCACAAGGAGTTAAGTGACTTGCTCAGGGTCACACACAGTATGCAGAGGACTATGAGATTCAACCCAGGTCTCAGGTTGCAGCTCAGAGCCATAAACCACTGTCTATCTGCCTCAAATACTGTCTATTTATATAGGCAAGCCCCGCAATCAGTTCTCATATTTCATTACCTGTTGCTACTGGACTGATTACTAGCATTTGGACTGATGGGATTGGGTCATCTGCCAGTGAACAACCCACAGAAATCTGGTTTTCAGGCACTTGACTCTTTACCAGTGATATGCCAAAGTTTACTAAGGTTGGATCAAGGACCCCAGTTCATTAGGTTACAAGTTCCTCTGGCACACAGGTGTTCATGGGTACCAACTCAACCCCAAATGTCATGGCTAAACAGATGCAAGACTGTCTAGCAATGTTGCAACGACATTAATCTGTCGACTCAACAGTTTTCATCCGCTTTATAATCAGTCACTCTCTGTCATTTGCTTATTGACCAGTGCCTATAAGAGCCTCCATACTTCTTGGTGACATCCTCTGGGGTTCTATACCCCTCCTGAATCAACTAGTTTGACTTAATTCCATGATCAGCTTTACATTGAACAGACACTGCTTTGCGTCTCAATACCACGACAGGCCACCACATAATATGATGAACTTCTTTATGGAACCACCTTATCTACCAACCCTTCTATAACATCAGATGCCAGCATGGTCTCATTGGGCATTAACGCACCTCTCCACAGTGCGCGCAGGTGAACCCTCCAACTAGCCTCGAATTCTCTCATTGATGGTCTGGCCATGGATGCTGCCTTTACTGGAATATGATACACCGACTCCTCCCATTACACTTCAGTCTCTGAAATATCACCAGCTTTCTAGTATGACATCTCAGTAGCTGGACTCCAGGGTGCCCTCCACCAACATGTCCATAATCATTTCAGGAACCTGTCACAGGCCAATAAGTCATCAGAAAGTTTCTCTAGGCACTTCAGGTGGTGTCACTAAATTTCACACTATGGACAACAATCCACACCCACAGATCTCAACATGATTCATCCTGAGTGCCACTGTTCCACCTGTAACGCCAGGTATTCTCAATAGCATCACAATACCTCATGACTGAGATATCTCAGACTACATCCCACTCAGGCAGTTAAGTATCCAGCATCCTACTTTTCTGCATTTCAGACAGGAACAGCGGGGTATCTCAGCAGCCCCTGGCCCAAGTTCCTGCAGCTAGTGGCATAGTGAGATGCCCCACTTCTACTGGGTATGGAAGGGTATCCTTTGCACCACAGCATCCAGCTGAATGTGCCATGATCCTTCATCAGCACCCCTGCAAGGTGGCCCAAACCCTTTCCCCACCCAGAGGTACCTGCCCAGGGTGGCCACCTAGGCACTGATGTTCCATCCAACCAAAACACTATTCTAGGCACACTCTCTGGCATAAGAAGACTATCATTATACTGCCTGTAGCTCCTCCCATAGTGCTACACCCAAAAAGAATGATGCCTGAGCACCACTCCATCTCTGAACTAAATACTAACCTTGCAGAAGGAGAGAGGCTGGGCGAGCAGACGGACAGGGATCGCTCCAGGTCATCGCCCCCTCCCTCCTCCTCCCCAAAACATCATTTTTCACAGGATGTAGATAATGTAAGACAGGACCACTAGGCCGATGATGGCGAAAAACATCAAGAGGAAAATATCCACCATTGTGATATTTCACTGTAGAAATGGGCCAACGGCGCAGGTAGGAGGCCGGCACGAGGAGGAAGTATTGGTGCGGCAGCGATGCTGACTTGGCTGGCTGTTTTGCGTGATGGAGGGATGCTGCAGTGAGGATAGAGGAGGGGAGGGACGGAGGGGGAGGACGCTGTACAAAATCCCTCCCAGGCCCTTGCCAGATGCTCAGACGTGGATGTAAAAGCAGGCAGAGATGACCAGTCATCATCAGCGCAATTATCATTAACCACACCAACCTTACCTTCCTCGACCACAACTTCTAGGAAATCCGGCTCCTCGCACTGCAGCCCACCGGCTCTCAAAGGTATGGAGAATGGGACAAACTACTCCACACGATGATGCTATGCAGTTTGGTCTCCCCGAGTGCTGGAAAGGACTGAATGTTGTTGCAGGGGTATTTTAAGTGCCCGCGCTGTCGTGTCGCGCACAGTGATGTCATTAGAGTGACGGTGACGCGTCCTGGGCCCGGTGACGATGCGACACATGATGCTGCCATTAGGGGCAGTCTGACTGAGCAATACACTGCCTCCAGCTAGTCCTCCTGTGCCTAGACGACCCCCCTTCCCCGCAACCTACATAGGCAGCTGGAGCTGAAGCTGATAATGGATTTAACCTGCTGGTGCTGCACGCATAACAAAGGGGCCCAACCCCCGCCCGGCACTGTTAACAGGTGAGCCACTAGCCAGTGTGTTTAATTATAATTTAGGATTCCGATTCGCAACTGCCCACAGACGCTGTAATTATGAGGCGAGCCAGCCCTCAGCCGTGACCCAGTGAAGTTTAGATGTTTTTAATTCATGACCGCGTTGTTGCGCCCCCCCCATGCAAACGGAGTACTGATGATTACAGTAAAGAGGGGGGCCCACCCGGAAATTTCCGGGTATCCGGGTAAGCCAGTCCGACGCTGTCTCCTGAGATTTCAGGAGTGAGAATAGATGGATCAGAACACCGGATAGCTTTGTATGCGGACGACTTCCTGCTTTTCCTCACTAAACCCGAGGACTCAGTCCCCTCTGTTTTTCATCTTCTAGAAGAATTTGGCTCTCACTCAGGGTACAGACTGAATACCAATAAAACGGATGCCCTCACCTTCCATTTTACCCCCTCTGAAACGATCAGAACAAGGTACCCTTTCTGCTGGGACCTCACCAAGATGAAATATCTGGGAATTTATCTTTCGCATCAGGCACAGGAGGCATTGAATAACAATTACCATACTTTCACAACTCAGATGAAACAAGATTTTGAGAGATGGAGCATTCTTCCAATGAATATGCTTCAGCGTATTGAAGTAGTACGAATGGTGACTTTACCGATAGCTCTGTACCTCTTTCAAAATGTACCTCTCAGTCTCTTGAATAGCCTTTTCAAAGTCTGGAATAAGGCTCTGATGAGGTTTATATGGGCGGGTAGGCGACCAAGAATCAGACAGGGGATTCTTTTACTCCCTAAGGAGAAAGGGGGAATGGCTCTTACCAATCTAAAGTTCTATTATTGGGCGACCCATCTCTTCTTTATACTGCACCGCTTGATTGGTATTACCCCGGCTCGGTGGAGGGAGACTGAGGAGGGTTTGTTCCCTGACCGAGAATACCAGAGGGTGATCCTATATAAAAGACCACCCCCGGTGGCTCGATCTTCCTGGGGTCCTTGGTTGGCGCACCAGGCCCAGGTCTGGTGGGTGATGCGGAGGACCGTGTGGATCGTGCCTTTCCTGGTTATGCTCTGTCCGATAGATTTCCTGGAGGATTTCCCTCCAGCTCGTTTGGACCAGACCTTCCGGAACTGGAGACACACTCATCTTACGTGGCTCCCGCAACTGCAGATGGGCCCCAATCTCAAAGAATTCCAGACCATTAGCCAGGAATTCCATCTGCGACAGTCTGACTTTTTTCGATATTTGCAAATACGGCACTACTTTGAGTCCCTGCCCCTTAGAGTCCGTACTCCTGAGGCACACCCCCTGGTGATTCGAGTGGTCCAGCAAATACTTATAGCCCAGGGAATACCACATATGGTTTCAGTAATATATAAATCTTTGCTGGAAACAGCAGGGGGGGGACACATCTGGCATTAGAGAAAAGTGGAATGAGGAACTCAGTTCCCAAATCACACCCCAACAATGGGGGGCTCTCTGGCGGATGGTATCAAAAACTACAAGTTCCTGTGCTTGAAGGCTATTTTCATGGCAAGTATTAATAAGATATTTCCAAACCCCGGTAATAACCTCACACTACGGGGCCACTCGCTCCGCTGCGTGTTGACGCATGTGTGGCGAAACAGTAGCACATCATGCCCACGTTTTTTGGTCATGCCCAAAACTACAGCCCTTTTTGTTGGCCCTATTCGGTGAACTACAGGACCTTCTGGGGTTTAGACCTCCCTACGAGGGTGGTCTTTTTGTCCTTCACTGTATTCCACCAGAGCTGCGAGACCCCCACACCCGCTACCTTCTGAATATACTCTCTGCAGCGAAGAAAGTCATTACTAAGCTCTGGCTCATGGTTGAACCACCTACTCTCTCGGGATGGAGGGAGAT
This sequence comes from Neoceratodus forsteri, assembly GCA_016271365.2. Classification (NCBI taxonomy): domain Eukaryota; kingdom Metazoa; phylum Chordata; order Ceratodontiformes; family Ceratodontidae; genus Neoceratodus; species Neoceratodus forsteri. The sequence goes on along the minus strand of CM028129.1, from coordinate 1,007,226,228 downwards.
AGTACATAATATATATAGATCCGAAAAACTGACTCATAGTCTAAATAATCAGGCAGAACTTTTCTCCCTGAAATGGAGGAGATGGGTTATTTTTGTTATGACTAAGGATCCTCACTTTGTTCCCTGAGAGACCACCGTCCCAGCTGGACTGCTCAATCCATGGTATAGGGGCTTTGCCCCCCGGCTGGATTTAGTAGGTTAAATACAATTATAATTAGGGAGGGGCGGGAGTGGGCGATTGGGAAGGGTATGGCTGTGGGTCGGGGGATTCGGAAATTAAAACAGGAATAGCAACTGATTTGAGGGTTGGGCAGAAGACCATATAGGCTGAAACTGTCGACATAGGAAAATTACCTAGATAACTGTGAGTTTGCCTGTCAATGATTTGATATCTATGCATGGTGAATTAAATACTCTTCTCTCTCCCTTTTAAAGATGAATAATGGACTGGCTGTCAAATGATGTCAAGTGATGTATATTACTGTATATTCTTCTCTAATAAAAATGATATTTACAAAAAAAAAAAGAAACTGAGCCTGGCAGACCAGCAGCTAAGCAGATGATTGGCAGGTGGATAGTCTCCTGCATCGACCTCTGCTATTGGTTAGTGGATAGTGAGCCTCCTGCAGGACTAGGGGCTCATTCCACCCATCATGTCACTGTCTACGTGGCTGCTTTCAGGGATGTCCCTATCCAGGAAATCTGCAGGGCTGCTACCTGGAAGTCAGCACACACCTTCATTTCCTGTTACCACATCGACCTTGAGTCACACTGGGATGCTTGTTTTGGAACCTCAATTGTCCAATCTCTATTCCCTAAATAGGGGGTGTGCATCTTGCCCCCTCCTCCCAGAGAACTGCTAGGAGTCTGCCAGAAGTGTGGATAGTACATCATATCCACATCCCTAGAAAAACAGGTTACTCACCTGTAACAGTTATTCTAGGAGTGATATATGATGTACATTCACACTGACCCACCTGACCTCCCCTGGCAAGTGGCACACTGGTCTTGCTTCCAGCGGGTAAGATCTGAAGTCACAGGGCGGTGAGGGACTTACCACCTGGGGGTGAGGAGTGGGAGGAGCCAGCTTCAAGGTGTTCTGGCAGAATTTAAAGGGGAAAGGAACTCTGCCAGAAGTGTGAATGTACATCTTGTACCACTCCTAGAACTACTGTTACAGGTCAGTAACCTGTTTTTCCTCACATCTCTCTCAAATTTACCCCTTCTAGCTTCATTGAATGTCTCCTTGTTCTCATGCATCTTTTTCTCTGCAAAATACTTCTCCTGTACCTTGTTTAACCCCTGAAGTATCTGTAGGTCTCTGTTATACTCCCCTCACTCTTCTCTCTTGGAGGATGTACATATTGAGGTCCTTCAGTCTCCTCCTAGGGCTTCTGATGCAGACCCTGCACCATTTTAGTTGCCCTCCTCTGGACTGCCTCCACTCTGTGTCCTTCCTGATGTATGATCTTGTCTCACCAGAAATCTATAGAGTGGCAACACCATCTCCCCCCTTCTGCTGCTGGTGATGCCCCTACCTGTCCACCCCAACATCCCACTGGTCTCTTTAACCACTGTCCTGTCACACTGCCTCACCACCTGGAGATCAACAGACATGATTACTCCCAGCTCCCTTTCCTGTTTGGTGATCATCAGTACCTCTTCTGCCGTATTGCACTCCACCTCTGGGTTTCTCTTCTAAGTGCATGATTTTGCACTTTTTTACATTGAAACTCAGCTGCCATGCCCTTGACCACTCTTTGAGTTTTCTCAGGTCTCTGCACATTCTTTCCACCCTCTATGCAGTGTACATCCTATTGAATATTTTAGTGTTATCCACAAGGAGGCAGACCTTCCCTTCCAGCTCATCTGCAATATCACTTATAAAGACATTAAAGATTCAGAGATTAAGGGTAAATTTGCTTGTACTAGCGATAGTCTCTCTGCATAAATGTTAATTTTTCTGTGGCCATTTTCGAATGGGAAGGGACCGTAGTTTGGTCCTGACATGGTGACCAGTCGATCCATTCCACTTCCCGATTAATTTCCACACCTCCGCGCTATGATGGGTATCCCTTCTTTATGCTAACACTCAGAATCCCGACATTCAGGATCCCAAGGCCGGCAGCGCAACACACACCTGCCTGACAGAATGGAAGCTGGTGCCGACAGGGGTATGGTAGCAGATGTGATGAACCATTACCCTACCCCTAGTCAAGCACCACAAGAGAGGGGAGGATGCAGAAGCTGGCTGAGCTGTTCCTGTGGCATGGAGGGCTAAGCCCTTAGCAGCTTGGCCAGTATGGCATTCTAGACCTGGGTTCTCTTCCCGGGGTGCAAATTTTTGCAAGGCACTCTTCTGTCCCCCCATAAATTTTTTAACCTGCTCCAAAGTCTGCTCCCCCTCGAAGTTTGTTATTTTAGTTCCCCCACATTGCACATGAGACCCTGTTGGTCTCCCGAACTTGGGCTTCTGGAGTTTGGGAGACTGAATGTCAGAACTACATAGGTAATCTCTATGATGTGCAGCAAGGGAGAGCATGGGGGTGTGCCACATCAAAGTTGTTGGAGTCAGAGAGACGGAGCTGCTGCATGCTACTGTACAGAGGAGGAGCACAGGTGGCAGGGAAGATAGAAGGCCTGATACTTTCATAAACAGGTATGCCACTGTTGCCTGTTCACTATTATGATTGAGACTGATTATTCTAGCTCCCTTTCCAGTCTGTCTTGTGCGGCTGGTACTGTTGGACTGCTTCTCCTGCCACTGCTTTTTTGTCTTTTTGCAGTGTCAGGAGTCTGATAGTGGCCAAGAGCCCGCCCGCTGGAGAGAAAGAGGCAGCGGGCCATGTGAAGGGCTGTCAGCAGGAGAAGCAGACCTGTGATGAGCAGAGAGTGCTTAGGAATGGAGGAACCTAGGTGCTGAGGAAAGAGCAGCGAACAGCATATTCCTGCAGCCACATGAAAATTATTGCAATTCACTTCTGAAGAAAGTGATTTTACCTGTCTCTCAGCCTTCCTGTCATATTTACTACTAGTCACCTTTGCTCTATTTCATGATACAAATTTTTTAATATGGTGATTTTTTTTTCCTTTTTTATTTTTTTCTCCTAACTTCTTTTTAAACTCAGAGGTGGAAAGAGTTTTTAGTTAAATTCATCAGGGGTCATAAACAACCCAAATCCAAATTCAAAATTTAATTTGGCGGGTTGAGTCACGTGACCATTCCCTATAAGGGGCATGCACTGGCGTCTCATACAGACAGGCACCATTTTTTCACTCCAAATCTACTAACATCAGTAGCGGCATGCTGATTTTGGAGAGAACTGTAAGGGATTTCTTTTTGGCTCACTCTTGTTCGGCAGTCTTTCCCCAATGAGTATCACTCAACAAGACAAGGAAGAAGTACTCTTTATTTGCAGGGGTCTAGCCTATAAGCAGTTGGTAAAAAAAGCTCAACTTATTATGGTTTTGGTGTCCCTGTACCCTAGTTTTTAGGCTGGTAAGGCTTAATAGAGAAAGTCTGTCGGCTGTGGCAATAACTAAATACTCTATCTGATACAATTTGTATTAATACCACTAATACTAAACCTTACTATTGGAAGCCATATGAATAGATGCTATGATTTAGAGTCAGCCTCTTTCTGGACCCCCCCACAATTACAGATATAGATGTTTTAATCCCTGAGCTGTTTTCATTCAGAGCTCAATTTAGTTATATTTTACTACTGCTCGTTTATGTATGGTATATATTTGACTAAGTTTTTTTTTTTTCCTTATTCTCACGGATCCCTTTGCCTTTCCTTTTTTTTTCTTTATGTATGAGTGTGGAGCTTCCCACCGCCAGTCTGGAAGACAAAAATTGATGGAAGTATTTGATATTGCTAACAGGGCTGCCACCCAGGATCTGTAAAATTAAGTGGACCATGGGGATAACCACGATACTGGAGGATGCCCCCAGGAGACAAGTGTAGAAGTCTGAACTAAAAATCAGAATAGCAGTAGCCCTAGGATATTCTGTATCTGAATTTTGGAAGTGCTGCAGAACTATAAGGCCATTGCTGGCCTACGAGGAGTACCAATGCCTTACAAGAATCCTACACGGAACACCAATGAACTTTTGAGGCTGACGGCAACCCAAAAAAAAAACAGATTTTGGCTGAGAATTATTAACTCACTAACTGATATATATATTCTTTTTTTAGTTATAACTATTTATTTATCTTAATCCATTTATAACTACCTATTAATTATTCTATTTACTACTTCAGTTGTACATAGTTGAATGATATAACCAGCATATGAGTCACATTGCAGAGAGAAGTATCTGTTTTATTAGTCAGGGCTAGGGGCTGGTACTTACCCTGAGAAAATGTTATCTGGAGCACTTCTTACTTTTGTGCTTCATATTTTATAATTGTATCCTCCAAAGTTAGCCAAGACATAGACGCAGATAACAGACTAGATAATGAAACCTCCTCCTCCTTTCTGATTTGCATCGAAATATAATCGAATCATGGTAACCACTAGAAGCCAGTTAGGGCTACAGGAACAAGTTCCGATTGATCCACCAGAAAATGGGATAACAAAAGAGGCAAAAAGAAAGGGACTTTTGATCTCTTCCCCAGATCAGCTTAAAATAAGTATGTTTACTAACAAAAAAGGAGGAGACAGAGAATAAGGTACTTGCCCTGACCTCTACCCCATTACAGATAGAAGGTATTAAGTACACAGAAGGTGTAAAGAAAGTATAATTTCTAGACAGAAAGGAGATAGATGGACCACGTTTTTTCACCGACTCCTGTCTGCCCTCACTCTTCATTGTGGAAATAAAAAGGTTTTTTTATTTTGATCCAGGTGGTGAGCACTGGCCAGTGGTGCTACTGTCTACTCACCACCTTGGCCCGGGGTGAAGTTAGAGGACAAGGAGGCAAGAGGTGCTGGCTGGCGAGGGGTGCTGGAGACAGGCAGTAGGAGGGATGACTTGGGGGCCTTGCTGCCCTTGACGCTCCTGTCTCTTCCGGCCTGACAGAGAGTGTGAGATTGATGACGAGGGATCAAAGCTATTTTTAAAATAAAAAAAATGGGGAACCTTAGCGCACAGCAGGGATCTGGACCACTCGCTCTTCTCAGGTACCGCCTACAGTATGACACAAAGAGCCGTGTATTGGAAAAAATGCCATAAAATACACGCCTTTTTCAATGGGAAAAAATGCAACCCATTAATTATAAATGAATAATGCACAACAGGGTGGGTGTTACGCTGGGATAACATCCTGCCTCGGGTGGTTGGACATCCGACACCTGAAAAGTGATGTTATCCCAGCATAACACCCACCTTGGAGTGCATTATTCCTATTATACAATGGCTAATCTTTAAACAGAAGAATAACGATGAAAATAAATGTAACCCTCCCCACCCCGTCCTTTTACCAAAACAACGACAGGTGGCATGCTGTTGGCATTTGGCAGCAATACCTGGTTGGGAGCTGTATATCTACGGGTTCGGGGAAGGATGAGGCTACTTGGCACAAGAGGCCTAGGTTTGACTACTCTGCACAGGGGCACCCAAGTAAATCCAACTACAGGAAACAATAACTGTAATGTCCAGAACCAGAATTGGGATTTTTAGTGTGGCTTTATTTATTAACTCACTGAACATAAACAAAGCTCTGTATGGTCCCCACAGGGCTACGTAACTGTAATGCAGATTAGAGGTTAAACACAGCGGTCCATTTGAGGAATGAACACTTCAACAGTTGTCTGGCTTTGGACCCACCAGGCACTCAGCCCGACTGCATGACAGATACACACAGCCTGCCCCTGCCGGGCCACTCTACTGATGGTCCACTTGGTGAATGAACCCAAACTCTACTTGGAAAGACATCCCATCAAACAAGGAGGCTCCCAAACTGTGGCTCCCCACACCACTTGAAGTCTGCAACTCCTAGAGAGATTTTGTTTTCGTACTTCCAATTCGAAACTCCCATCAAACAAGGAGTAATGTTCCCATCCTGCGGCTCCCCACACCACTTGAAGTCTGTGACTCCTAGAGAGATTTCATGTTGAGACCATACATCTGGTCACTCCACCCCATCACCGGCCGCGTACGAGGCGAGTAGCAAAACAGAAGAAACGAGGTGGACCTGGTTACTAAAGATGGGATCTATCCACCTCCAGCTCCCACAGCCCATACCTGGCCATATCTCTGAACACACAGAAACTTCAAGACTGTAAAAATGTAGATTGCATGGTGGATGAACTGATGCACCCCCTCTACTGTGAACTCTAAATCCATTTAAACTTTAAACTGACTGCTCCATTTGTTCATCCTAGTGTATATAGTCCTCCCAAACAGCAGTCCCCAATAAAACCATTTGAAACTTGAAACTAAATTGACTGCTCCACTTGTTCGTCCTAGTGTATATAGTCCTCCCAAACAGCAGTCCCCAATAACATTTCCTGACTGAAAAAACAGTTGTTTGCCCCTTACACTGGAGCCAAACACTCACCCAATTGTTGCAGGGCCCCACAGGCGAAGTCCTTTAACCTTTTCTGTATACCCAAACAGACAAAGTAATTTCAGGCAGCTTCTTTCCTTGGTGGGAAAAGGGGATTGCCCTGGAACCCACAGAGACCTTTTTTCACCCCCGAGGGAGGGGGCACTGAGACCGAGGGACGGTCTCCACCACTTGAAGAATGGTGAAACACAGAAAACTTCCTTCTGTGTGGAGGCAAAACTCAAACTACAGTCTGATGCTTCCTTCTTGCTCAAGGACAAACGGAAGACTCTTTTCAAATTCCCAAGGTTCTAGAACTACTCTGAGCTGAAGATTCCAAATGTGGCTCATGCAGCTGTAACAATTCTATAATGATGTCATCTCTCCAGTCTCAGCTGTGACTGAGGACAGAGTGAGACAGTGTGAAACCCATTTAGCTGGAGTTTCACAAGCTGCCTTCCCTGCCTACCACTAGGTCTTACTGGGATTCTAGTAACCCCGGGTAACAAAGGGGTTACATTCACCCTTGACCAGGAAAATGACTGTCCCCAGTCATTATGCACCCGGCCTTAGGCCATCCCACCCTATGTGCTACTCATGGGAGGGGGTGATCAGGCTCCTCCCACCGCATGGTGCAAGCACAGGTAGGCAACACTAAGGGCCTAGAGGCCTATAGCTGACATTTCAGCCTCTACTCTATCCACTTACTATGGACACCTAGTGGCTCTGGTAGAACCGTCCAGAGCATAGCCCTGAAAGATCAGCACTGCAATCCCACGGCCGCTCAGGACCACAGCCTGTCTATCCCCCTTACCCTCTAGGGAAAACCTATCTGCCTCTACATAACATCCCAAATAAAACAAAACCCGGGACCTCCCCACCTTTGGCAGCCTGCAACTACAACATTAGAAACACAAACAGTACTTTAATTTCTAAACATACACTGAAATGAGGAACTCAATGAGCCCTCCTCCTCTTCTTGTCTTCTCTTCTTCTTCCAGGAACACCTGTAGAAAAGACAAACAACAAAAAAAAAAACACCCTAATCTGCATTTACGATCTACCTAAATAACGATGACTACAACAACAACAACCACAACCCTTACCATACAGGATAAACAAAACACTAAACAATCCTAAAAGAAAAAAATATATATTTTTTTAGAAAAGTAGAAAAGACAGTATATAAATTAAGTACAGAAATGACATTGATAACAATACACTTTTTTGGGGGATGGAATGCCCTAAATGTCCAATTAGTGACTATAAGGCCCGAAGGCCAGTCCATTAAAGAGTCTCTCCTGGGCCGGAGCCCCATGAGCATAGTCTTTTAAGGCCATAATCCTGAAGGGGAGAGTCTTTGCGGACAGTTCACACACTGTTTGAAGTCTGTAGTGTAAGGTGTGTATTACAATGTCATAAAGATAGAATAAAAAGAGATTTTTGACTCACCAGCCTCTTGAAGTATTCGAACGTCACCAACCTGGTCCCTGCCAAAGACTCTCCCTGGCAGCATTTCTTCTGATACAGCTGGGTGGACATCTTCCAGGAACCCACAGGAGTGCACATCTGGAAACAGCTGGGCTGATGTCATAACTGGAGAAGGAACCTTAGAACAGGAACAAAAAGAGAAACAGCTGGTCCGGCGTCATCCGATTACCAGGCGATGAACAGGAAAAGAGCTGGGCTGGTGTCCTCTCTGGATCTGAAGTCATCTGGTGGTACCAGTAGGTGGTTGGTGATTGCAGACAGTTTACTGTAGACTGATTAATGTGGGGCCCCGAATTTTTGTTTATTCATTTTGGCAGTTCAATAAAGGTTCTTCACAGTTCAGATGTGGCAGTATTGACTACCACTGCTCGGCTCTCCATTTTGTAGGCACGGGCTTAATTTCTGGGAGGTCCTTGCACTGAGGCCAATAGTAGAGGGGGTCAGGGGCTTGAATTATTACCCATCTGGACACACATAATTCACAGCGGGAGACTTCGTCCTCTCCGTCACAATTCTCACTCTGTCCATAAACAGTGTCCTGCTTCTCTTCCGCTGTGTATGCTTTCGTGGAACAGTCTATTCTTTACATGCTGGTTAGCCCCAGGATGCACATGTTTCATTGCTTCATCCCAGATCCAGGATTTCCTGCAGTTCTCAATCTCCTCCCAGACTCTCCGAGGAAAGGTAGAAAAGGTCATACCAAAGATTTCATTGGCCTTTCTACGAACCAGTCTCTCCTCTTTACTTGCTTTGGTCAATCTGAGACCGCTGGCCTGGCTTGGGGGTGGCCAGTCCTGGTTCTGCCAGCTTCGCATCCTCAATGAAATTAAAAACGGATCCCTGACCTCTTTTTCTTCTGGTGAAGCCAGGGCAGTGGCATCACCACCTTCTTGAACACATTCCTCCGAGGCAAGATCTTGAGGCTGTGTACCCGTTCCTATCTCACAAGGCCACTTAGTTTCCTCCTCATCTTCCTCTTCACTGAGGATCTGAGCCCAAGAGTGAGCAGTAGTTCTCACCCCCGAGACTATCCATTCATCACTAGGAGCGGAGGTCGACACCTCCCATTCAACGGCCTCCCGCATCTCATCTTCACCTTCAAGACTTGGGCTAGGCCCCCCCACCCAGGGGTCTATTGATGCTTTATCTGAACTTGCTTTCTGAGATCCAGCATCTAAAACTTCAACTTCAGATTCAGTCTCTAATTCTGCACTCTCTAACTTTGTGCCACACTCCCCAGGGACCTTCCTCCACAGGGTCCGCCTGATGCTGTGTGCTGCCAACTGCAGATTCTTGAAGTTGTGTCCATGTGGGAGCCAAACGAATTTGAGGCGCTTTATACAAGCCATATTTTTGTAGACAACCAGCACAGTGAGGAATCATGAAGACATCCCTTCCAGCACTCAAGCACATCTGGCATACACGCACTGGATAATTAGGAATTGCCACATCAGGAGGGAGTTGCCCTCTATAGCACCAATTTTCAATATCTCTCAATCTATTTACTGCTGCTGTTACTGCAACCCGGGCATGATCCGGGTAACGAGCTGGTCCTGAGGCCATAACTGCAGAAAACAAACAAAAGTTCACTGTAACTGAAAGTCCCACTTTAAATGAACACACTCTGTAGCTTTAAAATGGCTCCTCTGCTGCTGTGTTTACTTTACTACCCCACCCTGTAATGGCGGCGGCAGCACTCCTGTGCATCAACATTCAGACTCTGGGTCAAGCCACTGCGCACCCGATTTACATCAGCTACTATTAACTTTTATTTCAAACTGCACAACTTGCTCTTTTCTGGCTGTTCTCACATTTACAGGATTTTCCTTGGACTTTTCACATGCTGGCAACATTTATTTAATCACAGTCCCTTTTAAAACTTCAGGTTTCAGCACAGGATTGCCTGCTTTTACTAGCGTTGCACTTATTTTACAACCCACAACTCTCTCTGGCTGCAAACTTTAAACTGAGGCTACTTTCATTGCTATGCTCACATTTAATGGCTTTACAGACTTGCACTTGCTAGCAGGATATCACACAATCGCTACTTGCAAAGCGACTATACAGCTGCACTCACATTTTATATGGCATTACTGAAAATCACTGATTTGAGCAGTTTTAAATCGTTTACTCACTGTTATTGTAGCAGATTGCTGTGATGGAGGAAAATGGCCTACAGCCAGATTTTTGAAGGCCTCAGATTGCAAACGGGCAGGCAGTCTCCACGATCGTAGTATTAATCACACAGTTCACTGATCCCACAACCGATAAGCGGGTTAAGCCCGATTTTGAACTAGCAAAGTCACTTTTCACTATTTACAGCGCTTTGAACACTTCGCAAATGCTCCTCCACTGCCAGTACATGCACTACTCTCTGTCTCCCTCTCGAATGCTGAAGCAGACTCTGGAGAACTGGCTGAGGGGCGGGACTAATTGCAAACTGACCAACCACACGACGCCATGCAAATGAGCCTCTTCTTCCTCACGAGGGCTCCTCTCCTCACGGCGATCGTCGAGCAGGCAAATTCAAACTGAAAAGATGCACTTTTTTTTTTCCAACTGACTCCACGGCGGGAGCCCATTTCAACCATGTAACATTGCCATTAACTCTGCAGTCTCTAGCATTGCACAGAAAGCATTTCCAATGTCCAGGGCATAATTTCTCTGTTGCTACCCCTAGTTTTCCACACTTTCCTTCACAGAACTTTATTTTAAAACTGACAAACGCTGTAAACTATGTTGATGCAGGACAAGGACACACACTTTGGCTTTACAGCTCCTTGGTAAACAGTTGGCATTTTTAAACAGCAGCACAAGATTTACATCACACAGCACACACTAGGGAAATTGCTTCAACTTTTTTGGGCTACCAACTGCCAGATAGCCAAAACGATAGCCTACTTGCCCAAGCACCTTCCTTCCCAAATAAATCCAAAGCGGTGCCTCCATTTTTGTAACCCTCCCCACCCCTGTCCTTTTACCAAAACAAAGACAGGTGGCATGCTGTTGGCATTTGGCAGCAATACCTGGTGGGGAGCTGTATATCTATGGGTTCGGGGAAGGATGAGGCTACTTGGCACAAGAGGCCTAGGTTTGACTACTCTGCACAGGCACCTAAGTAAATCCAACTACAGGAAGCTAACTGTAATGTCCAGAACCAGAATTGGGATTTTTCAGTGTGGCTTTATTTATTAACTCACTGAACATAAACAAAGCTCTGTATGGTCCTCAGGGCTACGAACTGTGATGCAGATTAGAGGTTAAACATAGCGTCCATTTGAGGAATGAACACTTCAACAGTTGTCTGGCTTTGGACCCACCAGGCACTCAGCTCGGACTTCGCATGCGCATTGGATACACAGCCTGACTGGCCTCGCCCCTGCCGGCCACTCTACTGACGGTCCACTTGGTGAATGAACCCAAACTCTACTTGGAAAGACATCCCATCAAACAAGGAGGCTCCCAAACTGTGGCTCCCCACACCACTTAAAGTCTGCGACTCCTAGAGAGATTTTGTTTTCGTACTTCCAATTCAAAACTCCTATCAAACAAGGAGTAATGTTCCCATCCTGTGGCTCCCCACACCACTTGAAGTCTGTGACTCCTAGAGAGATTTTCAAGTTGCGACCCACGTCTGGGTACCCACCCCATCACTGGCCAAGCACATGAGGCGAGTAGCAAAAACAGAAGAAATCCGTAGAGGTGGACCTGGTTACTAAAGATGGGGATCTATCCACCTCCAGCTCCCACAGCCCATACCCGGCCATTTCTCTGAACACACAGAAACTTCAAGACTGTAAAAATGTAGATTGCATGGTGGATGAACTGATGCACCCCCTCTACTGTGAACTCTAAATCCATTTAATCTTTAAACTGACTGCTCCATTTGTTCATCCTAGTGTATATAGTCCTCCCAAACAGCAGTCCCCAATAAAACCATTTGAAACTTGAAACTAAATTGACTGCTCCATTTGTTCATCCTAGTGTATATAGTCCTCCCAAACAGCAGTCCCCAATAACATTTCCTGACTGAAAAAACAGTTGTTTGCCCCTTACACTGGAGTCAAACACTCACCCAATCGTTGCAGGGCCCCACAGGCGAAGTCCTTTAACCTTTTCTGTATACCCAAACAGACAAAGTAATTTCAGGCAGCTTCTTTCCTTGGTGGGAAAAGGGGATTGCCCCTGGAACCCACAGACCTTTTCCTACCGCCCGCCGGGAGGGGCACTGAGACGAGGGACTGTCTCCACCACTTGAAGAATGGTGAAACACAGAAAACTCCTTCTGTGTGGAGGCAAACTCAAACTACAGTCTGATGCTTCCTTCTTGCTCAAGGACAAACGGAAGACCTTTTCAAATTCCCAAGGTTCTAGAACTACTCTGAGCTGAAGATTCCAAATGTGGCTCATGCAGCTGTAACAGTTCTATAATGATGTCATCTCTCCAGTCGCGGCTGTGACTGAGGACAGAGTGAGACAGTGTGAAACCCATTAAACTGGAGTTTCACAAGCTGCCTTCCCTGCCTACCACTAGGTCTTACTGGGATTCTAGTAACCCCGGGTAACAAAGGGGTTACATAAATATTTTCTAAATCAGTTTTTTAACTTGATTTTTGTGTTTGGGAGTATATTTATTTAAAAAGAAGTTCCTTTTTGCTGTTTAGGGTTTATCCTCTAGGTGGAGCTCTGTTCTGTATCTGCTTGCCAGTCTCCCATGTGGTTTTGTTTGTTTCCATATGGCCCCCATCCCCTGTGCTGTGTTCTTGTTGGGATTCTCCTAGTGCAGCTTTGTATTGTGTTTAAAAACTGTATGGGGTGATTTTAAAAGTGGGGTGATAACCTAGCTACCACTGTCGGGAGCTCCCACTCTATCACCACTGCTGCCACCCACCCATTTACACTGCTGTGAGGATGTCTGAAAAGAGAGGAAAGGAGGTAGATAGGTGGTAGGAAGAATGTATTTTTACTGCATTGGTTTTACATGTTTTTGGTTTTTTTAAAGCAGAAGTTACTTGAACAGTGAGCATTATGAAAAGGGTCATGTGGTGACTGTGAAAGCCACGCTCGCTGGTTCAGTCACTGAGTCACTCAGTAGCCCTCATAGAGGAAGCACTCAATAAATTGCACCCTGACTTCTCAAGTATTGTACTTACAGAGGGCATAGATCAAGGACATAATAAAATAGCACCAGAAAGCAAACCTATAAAGGGAACAAAGAAAAAGTATAACAATAAGAACTGGCCCAGAGTAAATAGTGAAAATTATTGGAGTAAGGAGTCCACTAAATGGAGGAAAAAGAGGGGCAGGAAGGAACAAGAGAAATTAGAAGATAAGGTATTGGCCCCCCGACCAGCTAGATTCAATGCTGAAGAAAAGGAAAGAGCAAATCAGGAGCAGAGTAATGAGAAAGGAAAGCAGAAGGAGTTTATAGATGCTAAAGAAGGGATCAGCAATGGAAAAAGTGAGCTGATGGACTCTGAACCCTTTCAGGAGGTAAGAAGAAAGAAAAAGAGAAATACAGAGAATACATCCTTGACAGAGGGACACAATGATACCATTATAAATCACACTGAGGATCCAAAACTAGACCATATTGACATCAAACAGCAGACTGAATTAAACCAGAGAAATAGCAGTATAAATAGAAGTATAGCTGAGCAGTGTTTTCCAAAAAACAGTATGCATGTTAAGGGAGAAGAGGCCATTTTAAGGGTCTGGGGCATTTATGTAAAACAAAATGAAAATGAAGACTCACTCTTAGATTTCATTATTTATTTGGTAAAAGCTGAGCTAGGTCTAAGTGATGAGGGGGAGGCAATACTTAAAGGCCCGGATATTCAAAAGGGTTGCGCCGTGCGCAACAGGGTTGTGCATGCTCAAGTCCAAACTTGCTCCATTCTGCGATATTCAGCAGGAGGCAGTTGCGCCACGGAAAACAGGCTGAGCAACAGCGCAATGCAAATGAATGCATGCTCAACAGGAGGGGGAGGAACCATGCATAAACTGCACAGCCCGATATTCAGTCGGGCTGTGCAGAGTTGTGCAGGCGCAACCCCCAACCTGTGCCTGCACAACTTTGAGCCAAAAAAAAAAGGCTTAAGTTGAGGGCCACCCACAGGTGAGCTGCTGCATTGCAGGGCACAACACAGCAGCTGCCACCTGTGGCTGGCCCCCAACCCAGTCCCTGTGCTCCCCAGCCCGATCGCAGGCATCAATGTGCCCCTCCCATTCACATCCCTGGTGGTCCAGTGGACCAATGCCCGATCGCTGGCAGAAAGTATACAGGAACCCCCTCATCCCATGTGCCCGACGCAGGCAGAAAGAATACAGAACCCCCATATCTCATATGGCTTGATCGCTGGCAGCGATCGGGCATTTTGTCCACTGACCACCAGGGAGATGTACGGAGGAGGTGGGGAGCCACATTGCCAGATTGGAGCTGCAGGGTAGCGTCGGTCCCGACGGCTGCTGCCTGGCAGGGCACCAGGCGCAAGTCCTCGGGATCGGCGCACCTACATGCTAATGGAATGCAAATGGAGCTATAATGACATGCAAATGGCCCCTGCGCCTTGCATGTATTATGGCCCCATTTGCATGTCACCTTGAATATTGTGGATTTGGCGCATGGCTAGTCGGTACTTCGCGCCACCGCAAGTTGACTGCTCCACTCTGTCAACTTGCGCTATGCAGTTCCACTGCGCCATGCACAGTATGGCTGAAGCGATATTCAAAGGAGTTGCTCAATAGCGCAACTCCTTTGAATATCACACGGACACACCCCTGCGCATCTATTTTGCGTGAGCGCAAGGACTTGGCGCTTTGAATGGCGCAGTTTGAATATCCGGGCCAAGGTCTTTAGAGACCATAATGACCCCGACAAACTGGTCTAAGTATTAGTAAAAGGAATGGATTGCGCTAGTAAAATGTGGGCTAAAATGCTCACCCTTCAGAGACTTGGCCTTGAAATCCCAGCCTGATCAAATGGAGCACAGTTCTGTTTTTCTCACAGAATGATTTTACAAGTACACAAATAGATAAGCGGGAATAGATAAAATACATTATCACAAAACTTAAATGGGATTTTAATAAATCTAAAGAAACCTCAAAAGAAAAAATAATTTCAGTCTTTGGCATTGAACTTCCTGAAAAGGAAAAACACAGAAAATTAAAAACAGCTAAGTTTTCTGATACACAATACAGTGGGTAGACCGGTGGAATATTGGTCAATAGAAACAGTCCACAAAGTAAATAATGTACCAGAATAAACTCAGATTAATATTTATATAAAGTAGGAACAACTATTACAAGCAGTAATAGAGAAAGACCCTCTTTTGGATGGCTTGGGGATTCATTTAACTGACTGAGATCAGATGCAGAAAGCATCAATCAATATTGGAAATGGCACAATGTACATGATTCCATCTATAGGGCAACATTGACTTGATTGCACAACCACAGAGGTCTCAACCAACAATACTGCTAGTCCCAGTGACAATTCCCTTACCATATTATCCTGGAACATGTCAGGGATGCACATTAAAATAGCCGATCATGAGTGGCTCAGTTTTGTCAAACAACATGATCCTCTTTGTTTTCAGGAAATTTGGGCAATAGGTGATATTAATATAAATGTTTATCAGCTAGTTTATGCCCCGACTTAAAAGGAAAGAGACACAGAAGAGCACCAGGGGGACTTGCACTGCACATCAGAATCGCTCCAAATATAACGTTTATTGAAACATTTTACAAAGATGGCAATATGATTTTTGCTCTCATAAAAGCCTACTCTTTGTGCCTACTGCTAGTAGGAACTGTGTATATCCCCCTAGAGATACACAATATTATCAGGAGGCACACTGGGACAGTTTATATAAAAACATAAGGGAAAGTATGAAGGTGCATCCTGGTGCACACTTGACATTAACAGGGGACTTCAATGCCAGGATAGACTTACACGATAACGTAGATAGTTTTTCTGACATGCCCCAGCTAGCCAACCTTTCCCCCAGAAAGGCTACTGATCTAATAGAAACTAATAGTGTTAAAAGGCTTATTCGGATTATTTCAAATTCCATCTTATTAGTATTAAATGAGAGGAACTGGTGACTTACAAGGGCAACCTACATATTTTGGTCCACAAGGTAGGAGTGTAATAGATTAGATGATATCTACCCCAGGAAAGATTGACATATTTGATAAAATCAGTATTAAGATGAGTACAGAAGGTGACCATGCTCCCCTCATAATAACTTTAAAACATTCTGTAAATGATCTCATCTCTATTCCAGACATGCACGTGCCTGGACTTGAGTTGAATAATAATAGAAAATATATCCAATTGAGGAAAATTGATGATCTTTCAGGGGTAATTTTCAGAGAGGATATCCTCAACTGCTTTTCACAGATACTGAAACAGGATTCTTCCCAGGATGCTTACATAAAATTGAACAAAATATTTTTAGAAATTAAGAAATTTGTATACAAGAATACAAAAGTACTATCTACTAAAGATCTAACATGGTTAAATAAAAATTGCCGACAGGCTAAGAAGAAATTAAAAAATCTTGTAGGATGGCCCAAAAAAGAACCCTTCCAGAAAGAATTCTGAGATTCTGAACAACACAAGAAAGCAATACATGCATTTTCTGCAGGGAGAAAGGAGGATTTTCCAAGAGGCATGTTGGGACAAAATGTTAGAGATTCTGAACTCAGGAGATGGAGTCCAGTTTTAGAAACTGGATACCAACTGAACAGTTTCCTATTCCCAAGATATATTAACACTTAACCCACAGGAAACCTGGGTTACATATTTCAAATAACTTCTCCTTAAGGATCATTTAAGTGATCTGAGTTGGTGAGAGATTGAGAACCTCGAAAGATCATCAACATCCCTCCAGGTCACATTTTGGGAGGTTGATGAGGCTGTATTAAACTGCCCCATGAGAAAAGAACCAGGCCCAGATGGAGTTCCAAATGAAATTTTTAAGGCCCATTCAAACATATGGGTACTGGTACTAACCAATTTGTTTAACAAATTCCTGAAAACAGATACGCCTCCAGATTCCGAAGCGTAAAAGCAATGTTTCGATCAACAAAAGGAGCCTGCACTAACCCTCATAACTATCACCCAATCAGTCTACTAGACTCCATTTCCAAGATTTTCACTTGCATCATTCTGAACAGATTATCAATATGGGTAGAAAACAATAATATTCTTTCCCCATTGCAAGCAAGGTTTAGAAAGAACTGTTCAATAATTGACCATAGCTTTGTTTTGCACCATATGCTGTAGAAGTATTTAAAAGTCAGGGCTAGTAAATTATTTGTCCTATTTATAGATTTCTCCAGTGCATTCGATACTGTTGATTGATTACTCCCCTGGAAGACCTTGCTGAATTATGAAATTGATCATTCTCTACTTATCCCAATTATACAACTGTACAGTAATAATAAAACAAACATAAGATATGATAACATGGGGAACTTGTCACTTTATATAATAACTAATTTGGGGGTCAAACAGGGATGCCTTCTGGTCCTGTGTTTATTTACTCTGTACATTAATCAAATCATAAACCTCTGTTACAATCCCAAATTCCACTTACCAAAACTCAAAGGCAGGGAATGCCCATTGCTAGCATACTTTGTTCTTATATCACAAACCAAAACTGGGTTGCAAAGAAAACTGGATAAGGTGGAAAGCTTAGGTACTAGTTTAAAACTCAAGATAAATTTATCCAAAACAAAATTGTTAGTCTTCGGGACAAGAAAACAATACTCCTGCTATTTATACAATGAAAAAATTGAATAAGTCAAACAATACACTTATTTAGGCATACTTTTTCATTATACTGGAAACTGGTCATACCATATTAACAATCAGATTAAAAAAGTAAAACTGAATGCCAGAGGTCTATTAAAATTCAACTCTGCTCATGGAGGCTGGACTGTCACCCAGCCCTACATGCAGCAGAAATGAAACTAAACCCCATTAGCCTTTATGGTGCTGAAGTCAGGGGATACCAGGCGACAGATGATATTGATACCCCATATAACGGATACTATAAAGCTTTACTAAAGGTCCCAAGCTCGATCCCTAATTGTGCAGTATGAGTAGAACTGGGGAGGATTTCCATTAAGTCAATGGCTTCCCTTAGACTAATATCTTACTGGCTCAGAAATAGAGGATAATGCATAGGGAGGTGAACATTATGAACATTTAATGCACACTCGAGGTGAGGGATGCCTCATTAAACTCCAAGAGTGAAGCTCGAGGGTTTTAACAATGCATCTCTCACTGAGGATTTGCATTGAATTTTCATAATGTACACATCCATGTCTTAGTTTTTATAATTACTGGGGTACATTTTTTTCCAGCCCGAGAGTTGCATTTCTATACACAAACTATTCAACAAAATTATGTTGCACAACACCACAGTTTGGGAATTTAAATAAGCTTTCTTTTTTATTTATCCAACTAAACACACAAGCTTATAAGCACAAGCAGAAAAAAATAGGAGCAGCCTTACCTTACAAGAACCACATAAGATAGTAACATACACTGGCTATTTTAATAAGAAAAAGAAAAAAAACACTGAAGTAGACATTTTCTCTTGTATGCTATGCTGTACTGGAACATCATTGTGAGTATTCGGGGAGAAAAATAAAATTTTTAATAACTTTACTATGTTTATAAAAAAATCACTTGCTGTGAGTCCTCTATGTCAGCTTCATATCTCCATGTGCTCACTTTCAGTTGCTGCACGACAGTTTGTGGCCATGGTTACAGAGGTTCACCTGATGCAGTGCCTGAAATGAGTTAAGGGATAGTGTTAAAATTGCCTAATTGACACATAGGGAGCTTAGTAGGAAGGAGTTAAATTAGTTCTTTTATTATGCCTTTGGCACACAGGGAGGCAATGAATTACAAATTATACATTCTTATCTCACTGCCAACTCACCTCTAATTGGAATCTGACTCGATTACTGGACATCTTCATTTATTCTGGTCACTTTCTTTGGGAGCTGCATGATAAATGTTGATAGACATTCCCTGGTTGATCACACAATTTGGGCCAAAGATTGTTTGAAGAGAGCTTCTAGTAGTGGAGATTTCCTTTGCAGTCCCTTGGGCACTATTCGGGTTGGGGAACATACAGCCTGAAGTTGAAGGCTGCTGGTTTTCTTCGACATCTGGCAGGTACTGCAGAAGCATTCCCTTATTGTTTATTGTGATGTGTGCTGGAACACTCGTGCTGAACTGCTGTATGAGCGTGAAAGTCATAACAACTGACTGGTGATTATGGGGAATATCAACTGAGTATTCCCATTGATAAAACTTTACACCAGTAATTATTAATAGCAAAGTAGCACTGCTGTCTACATGGGCTATCTCAGAAAAAAAAACTTTGGTTTCAACAGGGACTGACTACCCCCTGGACCCAACATCTCATAAATACTCTATGTATGATTAATCATGAAGACTCTGGCACCTCCGTCCGAACAAAATTATAATTTCTCAGTCTTATCAGGAAAAATTTAAATAGAGTTTGTTTCAAAAATCTATTCAAGATAACATAACTTTGATGAAAAACTAAAACTAGCACAATGGTATGCAATGAACAAAAAACACTATAATTTGGAAACATATTATCACTCGCCATACTTCCTACACAGAGAAGACTTCAAACAGTGGCTAGGTCAGAACTCCTTCCAACAAACTGGCGAGAATCAAGATTCAAAAGAACAGGAGTAACTCCCCCAGATACTTTCTGACCATACAATAAAGGACATCTTGAATGCTACAACATATAGTACTTATCTGTCCACTTTGTACCAAATGGAGAAAACTCCACTTAGAGAAACTTCTTCAACCATATGCAAATAAGCTGGAAGGTGGGCTATACATGCTATTGCATCCTGTGGAAAAGAATCAGGCAATTAGGGCAGCAAGATTTTTTAGAGAAGTGATAAAACACAGGAAACCCATTAAATAACCTACTGCATTACTCTTATACAATGCTCCAGATGCAAACCCTGCTCTCTCAACACTACAAAGGGGCACACACTCCCGGCCACCTTCTCTGTGTTCCTGCTCATCTTGCTCATTGCTGGAGACATAGAATGGAACCCGGGCTCCCCCCAATGCATAAGCAAGTGCCATTCTCCATCAAAGGACTAAAAGTCATGCATATCAACATTAGGAGTCTCCTACCTAAAATGAACCTTTTAAACTGTTGGCTAATACAGAACTCTCCTGACATCCTATGCCTCTTTGAAACCTGGCTATCCGCCAAAACCCCTGACTCTTCCCTCACTCTCCCTGGCTACTCAATCATCCGGCAAGACCGCAGAAAGAGAGGAGGTGGAGTCACTATGCTCATAAAGCAACCACTCTCATGTTCAATTTTGAAAAACGAATCCCGCCTCGGATCACATGAGCTGATCCTAGCCAAGTTCTCCCGTCACGCTACTCTCCCCACCTTCATTGGGGTGGTCTATGCCTCCCCTCATCTTGGACAAGATGCAGTCGTTGAGTGCATCTCCGCTCTTCTGCCATTAGCAAACTCAGGTGAATTACTACTCTTGGAGAACTACAACCTAGACTGGCTCTCCCCCTCCTCAAAGTCCACCACCTCCAAAATTGAATCCTTAAGCCTCACCCAGCTAATTATTGAACCCACCCTTTACAACACTTGTTCCTCAAATCACTCCCTTATTGACTGGGTTCTCTCTTCCCAGCCCCACAGAATTTTCACTGCTGGAGTCCTAGACCCTACCCTAAGTGATCAATGTATCATGTACTGCATTAGGAAAATCCAACTGCCAAAGTCCACACCAAAATATATCAAAATACTCCCCCTAAGCTCACTCAACACAAACTCCCTTCTCTCAGACTTACATAACACAAACTGGACACCTGTTTACTCTGCATTAGATGTAAACACTGCCCTATCCCAGTTCATAAGCATTTTCACAAGTGTCTGGGACCACCATGCCCCGGGCTAAGAAAGCTAGGGTTAGGAAATGCCACCACCTCTGGATCACAGCCCCTATAATTGCCCTATGTAAAACCCAGAACAAGGCCTGGTCCACTTTCAAAGCTTACATAACCTAACCCCACACGCTAGACAAGCCTACAACACCGCAAGAAATGCTTGCACCAAGGCCATTAGGCGAGCTAAGGCTGACTATTTTAAGGACCATCTCAGCACAGCGCACACCTCCTCCTTCTGGAACGTAGTCCATTCCATCATCAACCCACCACCCCAAACCAGCACCCTCACTCTCAAGCACAATGACATCACTGTAACTGACCCTGTCCAAGTTGTAGATACACACAACACTTTTTTCACTACTTGTATGGTCCCTGACCATTCCATGCCCTCCCCACCTGCATTTAAAACCCCCACAAAAAACTTGCGCTGCAAAAACTTCCTACTCGCTCCAGCTTCTACTAACGAGGTACTGGATGCCCTCCTCTCCCTCAATCCATCTAAGTCTAGTTCAGATGGCATACATCCCAGTTTACTATGCCTATTAGCTCCCACCATTACTCTCCCTCTCACCTTCTTAATGAACCTATCCTTCTCCTCAGGCACAGTCCCCAAAGCCTGGAAATTGGCCTGTGTCCTCCTTATCCCCAAGGGTGGCGATCCCTCAATAACTGACAACTACCAACCTATCTCCCTCCTCCCTGCCTTATCTAAGCTGCAGGAATGCCTAGTACAATCCAGACTGACTGATTTCCTCACCTCCACAAATTTCCTCTCCCCTACTGGTCCGGTTTCAGAAAACACCACTCCACCATATCATCCCTTCTCTGTGTTACCAGTCACATCCAGTCTGCTGCTGACAAAGGCCACCTCACTGCTGCAGTCTTCATTGACCTGGCAAAGGCCTTCGACTCTGTTTCCCACCCATTATTCCTAAACACACTCGAGGATGCAGGGCTTGCCCTTCCTGCCATACAGTGGTTTACCTCACAAGCAGATATCAATTGGTAAAGATCACAAACTCCTCTTCCCCTCCCACCCAATCTTAGCGGGCATCCCCCAAGGCTCTATACTTGGCCCCGTCCTTTTCTCCAACTTCATAAACAACCTCCTGTCTGTCTGCTCCAACTCCCTCATCCATAAGTATGTGAATGACACCATCCTATTCACCTCCGGCCCCAACCCTACCATGATCCAATCCATCCTACAACAGAATTTCCACTCTGTTCAGTCTTTGTTCCAAACTAAACAACTCAAATTAAACACATCAAAGACTGTCTCTGTGACTTTTGGAACATCTCAAAGATTAGCCACAGCTCTCCTAGCCCTGTCCATCACTTCTCTGGATGGCACTCCACTTACAGAAGTCTCATCCTACAGGTGTCTAGGCATCTGCTTGGACCCACTACTTAACTTCTCAAACCATATCGACTACATAGCCTCACAACTTCACCTTAAGCTCAGCATCCTTTACCATAACAGGGACTCTCTCCCTGTTTGATGGGAACTTCTGACTAAAATGATAACCCCTATTTTGACTATGCTGATATAGTTTATGGCACCGCACCCACCACCTCACTTGCTAGACTTAACTCCCTCTTCCACGCCTTATGTCACTTTGCCTCTAATTCTCCCTTTGGGACCCACCCCTGTTCTCTTATGTTATCCCTGGAGCCTCCCCTTTCCCATTGGTGCCTCATCCACTCTCTCTCTCCTTTATCTCCAAATACTTGTTCAACCTACTAACCTCCTACCACTCTGTAAACCTTAGTCCTGCTCCCTTCTCACCATACTCCCTACGTTCTAGGGATGCCCACTCCTCCCTTCCCAAACCATCTAACATGGGCAAATCTGCCTACACCTATCAGTTCCCCTCTCTATAGAACTCTTAACCTCTTATGTAACTCTCTCTCTCTCTCACACCTCAGTCAAATCTCAGTTGTGCCACCTGCCCACCCCCGAATGCTCCCATAACAACTTATAGCACTTGCACTGGTTGTATTTTAGTATTTTATATACCTACCACCCCCTCCCAGGCCTCCTTTAAATACACTCTAGCCCCTCCCTCCACATTTTTTGTGCACAGCACATTGGCCCTCCACTGCCTCTACAGAATATTTGGCAAACTATAGGCTTGCTAAGAAAGACATATGGTGCATTTGGGACCTTCCATGCTGCCTCTTTCAGGCATTAGCCTTCGCTCACATTTCTGTTGTCCTAGTGTTGGGTTATTTTAGGGCCACTCACTCACCTCCTGCTCACTTGTTTTCTCCATCTCTGTGTGTCCATTAATTGTGCATGCATAAAGCTACCCATTTGAAGAATAGCACATTCACTAGCTGCTACTCTACACCTGTTTCCACACCCAAAATCCTGCAATAACAACTCCAAGCTTACCTATCCCACTAAGTGTGCCCTAGACCTCTAACTATCTGAGATGGTTTATAGTGAGACTACTACACTGTCCCAGCCCATGTATCAGGGCTCAGCCACCCCTGTGACACTGCCTGCCACAAACATGGATGTCCTAATCCTGGATCTAAGAATAATTCTGGTGATAACAGTGACCTGCCCTCGTGTTCTAAATGGTACCATGAAACAACCTCACTGTCTATACTCTCCGCATAAAAGTATGCACTACTACCCTGGCATGGTCACTGGCATACCTGCACATAACAACATGGAACCATGCGCTTATAGCTGGATCCAAATGTATCTTCGGAGATTACCTACTCCTAGCACTACTGTACACTACCTCCTTCAGTTCTGCCGCTCTGCATCACAGTGTACACACCCAACCACCATGCTAAAGTCAAAAGACAGCCACCCCTCAAACTCATCTATAAAATGTTCAAAAGTTATCTCTTGAGAATCTTACTAATGCTATTTCTCCTGTCTGGCAAGATCCACCCTAACCCTGGACTTACTGGACCAACCCCACTACCTGGTCAAAGGAAGGGTGGGACCTTCACATTTGCTTCCCTCAATGTCTGCAGCCTCCTCAGCAAGCTTGATAATCTCCGTACCTGTGTGCCGCAACACAATCCCAACATCATCTCTGTAGTTGAAACTTGGCTTAGCCCAAAGATTCCTGACTCTGCAGTCGCTATCCCTGGATATGTTATATTCAGGCAGGACATAACTACAAAAAGGGTGGGGGCTGCACCATTTATCTTAGGGATACTTACATAGTACACACCCTACCAGTACCAAACCCTGGGTCCCCATCCCAGGTCCTTGCCATAAAAGTTCTCCTTGGGGCACATAACAAAGCGCTGACAATAGCCTCAGTGTAGCTTCCCCCGAAGGAGCAATCTGTTGGTTTCAACAACATCTTGGAATATCTCAGGGGTCAGCGTCTTAACTCAGAAACAATAGTCCTAGGAGACTTCAACATTTGCTGGCTCTCACCTGACGCCTGCTCCTATAAGGATGCTGTTGCAGCACAGCACCTCACCCAGCTTGTCACCACCCCACCAGGTATAACTACAAGGCAGGTTCTCACACCCTGCTTGATTGGATACTGTCTAACCATCCAAAACATACTTCTCAGGTGGATGTGCTCCCCGACACCATTAGTGATCACTCCCCCATTACCTTTGTCTGGTCCAACAAGTTTTATAAGCCCCCACCTACGGTTCTATATGCAAGAGTTTTAAAGTGAGGTTACCTTGAATCTTTCAAATCTCATCTTTGAAACCTAGACTGGTCCCCACTAGACACTATCACCGATATTAACACAGCACTGGAACTCCTCATCTCACAATCCACTGCTGCCTGTGATACCTTTGCACCTGTCAGAAAGATAAAGATAAGAGGGAACTCAAACCCATGGATAACGCCCAAGCTAATATCTCAATTGTAACTGAGGGACCACCTCTGGCATTGTGCAAGAGTCTCATCTAGGCAAGTGGACATCCAAAGATATAAAGCTGACAGGAATGAATGTACGGGTGCTATTCAAACCTGAAAAAGTAAATACTTCAGGGAAATGCTCACAAACTCCTGGGGAGATGGGGAAACATTTTGGAATAACCTGAAAGATCTCACAGGAAAAGATCCCAAGCTACCACCCACAATACTTAACATCAATGGAGCCCCAGTTCTTGATCTCGGGAAAATTACCAATACTTTCAATGATGCTTTCATGGATCTGGGAAGTGTACTGCCACCTGATTTCTTTGACACACCCAACAGTAGTTCTCGCCTTGCAGACACACCCATTGACAGCAGCACCCCTCAGTTCTACTTCAAGGAGACTCCAATTCACCTGGCAAGAACCTACATATGCAAGGCCATCATTAAACCTTGTACCAGCAGTGACTCTCTTGATCTCAAACTAATCTCACTCGTCATTGAAGAAATCCTCTTGCCTATCACAAAGATCTTTAACCTCTCACTTAGATCAGCACAGTTCCCAGTTCTCTGGAAACAGGCGCTTGTCACACCTGTCCATAAGAGTGGAGATAGGGTGCTTCACACCAACTACAGGCCCATTTCCATTTTCCCTCCACTTTCCAAGGCACTTGAACGCATAGCCTCAGACCAGCTAGTTGAATATCTGGAGAAATATGAAATCCAATGCCCGCAGCAGCATGGATTTAGAAAAGGGCACAGTACCACAACTGCCCTTTTGGAGTTTACGGGTTTCATACACAACACACTTGATCAGGGAAACTGTGCTGGTGCAGTGTTCATCGACCTTACAAAAGCTTTCAACATGGTCAGTCACCCACTTCTACTCAGGCAGCTCTCCTCCATTGGTCTCTCCAATGAAGCGCTGCAAGAGTTTGAGAGTTATCTTGTGGGCCGGTTCCAACAAGTCAGGATTGCCAATACCACCTCGAATCGAAAGCCTGTCCTCTCAGGCGTACCACAGGGCTCCATCCTGGGACCGTTACTGTTTAGTCTATTCATGACTAATCTTCTTAGTGCCTGTCACCAGAGAATATTACTTTATGCAGATGATGCTGTCATCTTTACAAGTCACCAGGACCCTAAAGTCATCATGCTTCAACTACAGCTTGACTTTGCGAGGGTTGAAGAATGGTTCAGTGCCCACAAGTTGATCCTGAACCTCAACAAAACCAAGGTCATGCTATTCAGCAGTGTGTGTAGCAAGCATAAAGCCCACTCCCTCACCATTCAGAATGGATCTGGTGCCCAGCTCGAGCAGGTCAAACTTTTTAAATACCTTGTGATCACGTTGGATAACTTCCTCTCCTACACACAACACATCAAGAATGTTGCCAAGGCCATAAACATTCAAATTGGAATACTACATAGGCACAAGCATTGTATGACTACAGATGCTCTGCGGCTGGCAATCCACAGCTCAGTCACCGCCATCATTGACTACAGTCTAGCCATCTATGGCTCTGCCTCCCCTACTGCCCTTCGTAGGATAACGGTGGCACACAACAAATCCTGTAGACTACTTGTTGGCACTGCCTATCTTACTCACACTTATGTACTATATGCCCAATCTGGATGGCTTCCACTCCTTAGCAGGATCCGATATCAGACCTGCCTGTTAACACAAAAGGCAATCCTGGGCCTCGTGCCACCAGGTGTTGAAAAGCTCCTAAACACACACAGAACCACTCAGCATACCCGTAATGCCGTCAAACAGGTTCCCAAAGATCATTTGCCTACAGGGCTCCACACTGGTACAATGCTGTCAACCAGGATATCCTGACTACTCCCAAAATTGGCCCTTTCAAATGGTTGCTCCGGTTACACCTCACCTCTTCTAATAGCTGCGACTGTTTCACTTAGTGCTCCACCTCACCTTAGAACCCCTGACTTTCCTGCTCCTCTCCTATAAATTTCTGCTATCTAGTCCACCTTTCATTCCCCTCTTCTACCCCCGCTACATTCACCCCCATCAACACCAACACCAGCACTTATTGCATCCCTGTCCCCTACCCTTACCCTACTTGCACTTCTCACTCCCTCCTCCCTCCTTGACAATGGCCTTCTAGCCTGCCCATCCCGCTGGCAATATCCTCCCTATGGCCCCTCCACCACATGCCATCTCATCTAGTCTTCCATTGCACTGCTAGGTCCTCAGTCTGAACTGACCTCTCTACATCAATCATTGGTTTAAGCAGTACTACTACCTTACCTATGTAGTCTCGTATAATGTATAATGATGTTCACCCTTGTTTGTTCCGTACCTTCATTGTAACTACTGTATAATTCTTGTAATTATGTTCGCCCTGTTTGTCTACCTGCAATTTGATGTGGAACCTTTGTAAATGAGCTGTTCTTACTCAATGGTGTTTAATCCAAGAGTTAATAAATAAATATCACCTTGTACCCCCTACCTAAATTGTTTAAAGTTGCTATTGTATTCCTGATATTGTTTTATTGTATTCTGATTCTGCCGCATCTCACCCCCGACCCCTTCTTTTCGGCCACTCGCATACCAGTCAGCGGTTCCATGAGCCCAGTCCCCTACAACAGCTTTCTGCCGCTAAAACTGTTAAACTCCCTTTGCACCCCCGACTGAATCGCGGTTCCCATACCCGGTAACAGTACCAGTGGCCCGGACACTTTTCTTACTTTCGGCCGCCGATGCCGCAAGGTTGCCTTCTCTCATCCCACCCCCGCCTATATACCTCTCGCCGGTTGGCGGACCCACAAGTCCGGTTCCAGTCCCTGCCTCTTACCGCTAATGCCACCAGAGAACTGTCCCTACTAGCTCTCGTGGATCCCTAGCCCCCTCCTTCACCATGTCTCCCCCCTTTTTTTCTCTCCCTCACCTTACCTGCCTGTACATTAGGTCTATCCTGATACCAGTACCCGTTCTCTCATGCTACCTGTAAACTGTAAATCAGTTGTCACACTTTAACCTGTGACCCTGCCTCATTGTCTTTGAAACTGTACTTTTATATTGTTGCTGTGCCTCTTTGTATTTGAAACTGTACTCTGTATTGTTACTGTGCCTCCCGGGTCGTGCCTGAAAATAGTCACCTGTTGGCTAGAGCACTTACCCGGTTAACAAAATCTAAATAAATAAATAATTTATTTTGTTTCCTTATCTGCATCCTGTATACTGTTATCCCATCTTCCCTGTTTCCCCGGGTCGCACCTGGAGACGAGCCTTGGCTCAATGTGCCTTTCTCGGCCACCAAATGTTTAAATAAATAGAAAATAAATCTGAAAGGAATTAAGTTTCCTTATAATCACCATTTTGACAAACATACCAAAAGGCATCTCCTCTTTCCCCTTCTTGATTACCAATTTGGTGTCTAGTTTAGCAATGGACATTCGTGGATGCTGAATGAAACAGCTGAACATTCAAAGACTATTTTAAGTATGAGAATATACTAGAATCATATACTCTCAAGCGGTCTTTAGAGCTGTTGTATATTATAGCATTACAAATGCATGATTGTGGCACTTTCATACACCAACATTGTATAAAACTCTTTTTAACTTGATTATATGAAACTATTAGAATGATTTTAATTTTGTAATAACATGTCCATGTCAAACAAATAAACTTTGAAACTGAAACTGTGCCACATTGCAATGAATGGGGGCTTTTTTTAATTAACATTTTGTACTTTATGATGGTGAGTTAGAAATTAATGAAGGTCACCACTCAGCTAGCAAGGGCCTTGTTAGTTGAATGGTGGTCTTCATTAATCTCTAACTTGCCATCATAATGTAGAAAACGCTAATAAAAAAATACCCCCATTCATTTAAATTTGGCACAACCGCATGCTTTCCCTCGATGCACGTCATAACGTGCCTGAGGGTGGGGGCGTGGAAATTAATCGGGAAGTGGAAGTTACTCCCTAATCTCAGAAAATCACTTTAAAGAGGACTGGTTCCAATACTGAGTCCTGTGGCAACCCATGGGACATCATAAAGGAAGGGCTGGCAGAGGCAATAGAGTCTTGCACTAGGAAGAAAAGCAAGAATGGAAGGGCAAAGAAACCCAGTTGGCTGACACAGGAGGTTATGGAAGGGGTGAGGGCCAAGAGGGCAGCATTTTGAAAGTACAGGAAATCAGGGAGGAGTGAAGATAAGGATACGTACATGGAGAAGTCCAGGGAGGTTACCAGAATGGTCAGGGTGGCCAAGGTGCCCAGGGAGCTGAGACTTGCGCAGGGAATTAAAAGTGGAAAAAAAGACTTTTTACGCTACATTGAAGAGAGAAGAAAGAGCAAGGATCAGCTGGTAAGAATTAAGAAGGACGGGAGGGTGGGTGGAGAAAGGGGTGGAACAGGCAGAGGCACTGAATGAATACTTCTGCTCTGTATTCACACAAGAGAAGGAGAGGCAGATACCACAGGCAAGGGGTGGGGGTGGGAGGGACAGATGTAGGGATTACAGAGCAGGGTACTAGATGGGTTTAGAGCATTAAGGGTGGACAAAGCACCTGGACCTGATGGCATTCACCCTAGGGTACTAAGGGAGTTGGCAGAGGTCCTGGTGGGGCCACTGGCCAACCTGCTCAATACCTCCCTGGGGATGTATACCACAGGACTGGAGAATGGCCCATATGGTGCCCATCCACAAAAGTGGCCCAAAGGATGAACCAGGAAACTATAGGCCAGTGAGCCTCATGTAGATCATGGGAAAGTTCATGGAGACAATACTAAAAGAGAGACTAGTGAGCTTCTTAGAGGAAAACGGTCTCCAGAATGGTCAACAGCATGGATGTATAGCGGGCACATCCTTCCAGACAAACCGTGTAGAATACTACGACTGGGTGACGCAGGAACTGGACAAGGGCCATGCAGTGGATGCCCTGTATTTGGACTTCAGCAAGGCCTTTGATTCAGTGCTGCATGGGAGGTTGGGGGGAAAACTGGATTATGTGGGTGTGGGACCAAAAATGGTGAAATGGATCACAAACTGGCTAAAGGGAAGGCAGCAAAAGGTGGTGGTGGGGGGATACCACAGGTATCGGTACTTGGATTGGTGCTGTTTGGGATTTTTATTGCAGATATCTCACATGGGATCCAGAGCAAGATCAGCTTATTCGTGGACAATACCAAGATGGGAGCTGTAGTTGATGAGGTGGAGGGGTGGAAGGGGTTGCAGGAGGACCTGACTAAGCTGCAGGAGTGGGCAGAAGCATAGCAGTTGGGGTTCAACACCAAGAACTGCAAGGTTATGCACTTTGGAGCCAGGAACCAGGGATTATCACTGGAATGGGGTACAGTTGGGTAACATCCAGCAGACCAGACTTGGGTTTGAATCCCACAGCTTCCACTTGCATACTGTGTGACCCTGAGCAAGTCACTTAACTTCCTTGTGCTCCCAGGTCGCGCCTGGAAACAAGCTTCCGCTTAGTGTGCCTTTTCTGGTTAAACAATTTCCCCTTCCCCTTTCCCTTTCCCCCTCCACAGAGGACAAGGACCTAGGAGTGATCATTACAGGGAGCATGAACAACTCTGCACAGTGCAAGAAGGCGACAGCAAAAGCCAACAAAATGATGGGGTGTACTGCAAGAGGGATCTCCTCCAGAAGGAGGGAGGTTATCCTGCCCCTGTATAGGTCATTGGTCAGGCCCTACCTGGAGTACTGCGTGCAGTACTGGTGCCTATTCCTGACGAAGGACATCAGATTGTTGGAGGGGGTGCAGCGAAGAGCCACAAAGATGATCCAGGGATTGGAGAGCAAGCTCTACAATGACAGGCTGGGAGAGCTGAATATGTATTCACTGGGGGAGAGGAGGGATGGGGGGGATATGATCGAGACCTTTAAGTATCTGAAGGGGATAAACAAGACCAGCACAGAAGGGATTTTTCAGATGAGAAGTGGGAGGGACACGAGAGGGAATGGACTGAAATTGGAGGGAGGAAGATTCAAGAGGGAGATTGAGGAGACATTTTTTCAAGGAAAGAGTGGTGGATAAATGGAAAACCTTACCAGGTGAGATAGTGTCCTGTAAGATGGTGGGCAGTTTCAAGAGGGGTTGGGACCGGGTAAGGGATACTGGGAAAGGAGGCGGGAGGGGCAGTTGTGTGATGAGGGGCTAACAGCACACTCGAGCAGACTCGATAGACCATGAGGCCTGTTTCTGCTGGCAATTTCGTATGTTCGTATGGTCACCCTCCCTTCCCCAGAGTGAACTCCATTTACCACCACCCTCTCTCGCCTATCCCTTAACTAATGTGTTACCCAGTTTTACCACCTTTGCACCCATCGCTAAGCTGCCCAGTTTCCTTATGAGCCCATGTGGAATGGTGTTGAAAGCCTTACTGAAATCTAAGTAGGCCATGTCCACAGCCCCACTTGCCTTGGTCACCCAGTCAAAGAACTCTGTCAGATTCATCTGACATGACCAACTCCCTAACCCCCATGAGTCAACATTGTTTTGGGTCTTGTAACCCACTGGATAAGGAGTGTAGTCAGACTCATAATTATTTATTTAAAAGTTTAACCAGGAAAAACATACTGAGCTGAGAACAACTCATTTCCAGATGCATCCTGGGTGAGAGAGGAGAAGGAAATAGCTAAATAATAAACTGATGAAAATAAGAAGTCAGTTACAGTAATGTAGTAAATCCACGAAGCATAAATATAAATAATTAGAGGCAAATTAATGAATGCAAATAGAAAATAAAACACTCATAAGTATAGAAAAAGGGAACAAGAAGAGGAGAGGGCCATAGACAGTTGCAGGTAGGAGAACAAAAGTCATAAAGAAGAGACTTTAGGAAGGAAGTAGAAGAGGCAGAACAAATAGAAAAGGGGAAGGGAGGATCAAAGTTTAGTAACTTGGTAAGAAAAAGCAGATTGTCCAACAGTAGATTTTCTAGAAGGAATAGAAAGATAAGGGGGATTAGTGTGATGGAAAAGGTAGGAGGAAGAAGGAGGAGAGGACAGAATGGATTTAAGATTGGAGGAAGGGAGCTGAACCAGAATCTGGATATAAAAGATGAACAATGGGAAAGGTGCCTAGGACCAAGAGAGGAGAGAAAAAGTGACGAGTAAAGAGAGCAGTGGTAAGTACGAGGGGGGCAATCTAAAGCAAAACAACAGAAAGAATGAAAAAGGCGTCCAGTCTCACATGGGAATATTTAGGGACACCACTGTAGACTAGATCACCATAGGTCAAAGATGGGGAGAATCATTTTTACTGCAATTTCTCAGCAGGCAGGAAGTGGAATACTCACTTTATTCCTGTACAATGCTCCAAGCTTAGGGTATAGCTTATGGTGAAGAGCATCAATATGCACTGAGAAATCAAGATGTCGGTCAAGGCAGGCCCCGCAGTACTTAAAGAGCTGGTGACACATTCAGGAGAACTTTAACAAAACATAATATTTAGGCACTATCGAGCTTGTATTTGCCATTAGTTCTGTATTCCTCCTTCCCATTATTTAGTAGTGAGGTCATTTGCATGAAAACAGGATCTTTGCTTCTGAAGAGTTAATCTATTCCTGCTGCTTTCTCCCTACCTGAAATCATTGAATACTACTTGTGACCTCACAGTTACTCCCATGGCAACAGATTGTGATGTCACAACAGAGGATTTTGACTTGAAGTAGGTAATAAACTATAGAGGCAGATGAACTCAAAATGAACTGTAAGGGACAACAATCATATATTCATACATGTTTCCTTAGTAATAAATTATGGGGAACAAAAGTATATAAAATATAAATGGAATGCAAGCATAATTGTACCTAATTATTTTTTTTAAAGTTTTCTTTGAGGCGTCAGTAGCTCTTTAAAGGAGGAAACATCTTCTGTCTTAGTACCATCACGGGTATTAAATAATGGGAGCGAAGTAAGTCTGGCAAGCCTCTGACAGGTGCCAAAAGTCAAGGATACTGTTTTTTTGGCATTGAGGGACAATTGGTTAGACATGAACCAGCGGTGAATGTTGTCAAAATCCAACTGCAGCCTGAAGGGTAGGTCATGGGAAGAGGAACCAGAAGCAAACCGAACTGTGTCATCAGCATATATTTGAATGGACACAGAGAAACAGACAGTGGGGTGGTCATTTAAGAAAATGGAGAAGAGAATAGGACCCAGGACAGACCCTTAAGGGACACCTGAGCTAATGGGAAGTGAAAAGGAAATGGATTTTCCTATCTGGGACAGCTTGAGACCTCCCGCCAATATAAAAACAAAACCAGTTGACTGAAGAGTCAGAGAGGCCTGCTGCTTTAAGTTTGTCCAGAAGGAGGGGATGTGCCACACTGTTAAAAGTTTTAACAAGATCAGCAAAAATGGTGGAAGTAATGAGTCATTGATCCATACTTGTGAGTGTGGAGTCAGTGAGACGAAGGAGAGAGGTAGAAGTGGAGTGAGATTTCCTAAAGCCATACTGGAAAGGTGTGAAAAAGGAGTAGTTGTCAAGAAAGGAAGTGAGCTGAGAAAGAACAATGTGTTCCTGTAACTTAGTCAAAGTGGGAAGAAGAAGTATAGGATGGAAGTTACCAGAAGTGGTGGGATCACCACCTTTGTGAAGAAGCATGACAATGGCATGTTTCCAAACATCAGGAACAGTAGCAGAGGTAAAGGAAAGATTGAGGAGTAGAGAAATGGGCAGAGTAATGGCAGGTGCAGAGAGAAGAAGAAATTTAGGGTCAAGGCCATCTGGACTATCTCTCTTCATATGATTAAGGGCAAGCAGAGCCTTTAGGGAGACAGAGGGAGTGATAGGAGAGAAGGAGAAAAAAGGAGAGGAAGGCAGAGAAAGGAGGGCAGAGAGTAGAAACATAGAACTTGATGGCAGATAATGGCTCACCAGCTCACTGCATCTGCCCATTTTAGTGCATTTTGTGCACCAGTATATCTCTGATTAGACACATGTCCTCTCTTATTGTGTTCTCAGGCTCCCTATGTGTTTGCCCCATGCCCTCTTGAAGCCTGTAACCATTTCCACCCCCACCACCTCTGCTGGCAGCCCATTCCACTTATCCACCACCCTTTCAGTGAAAAAGTATTTCCTCACATTGCCTTTGTGCCTCTACCCCCTCCAGCCTCATGTTGTGACCTCTAGTTCTAGAGTACTTTTTTCTTTGGCAGATTGTATCTAATTGTGTTCTGTTTCTCCCAGAGAGGTATTTATATGTTTCAGTTATGTCTCCCCACTCTCTCCTTTCCTCCATTGAATACAAATTTAGCTCCCTCAGCCTGTCTCCGTATGGTTTGTTTTGTAGGCCACTTACCATTTGGGTTGCCCTCCTCTGCACAGCCTCCACCCTGTTAATGTCTTTCTGCAGATGGGGTCTCCAGAACTGGACGCAGTATTCGATGTGAGGCCTCACTAGTCTGTACACTAGGAGTATCGCTTCCCTCCTTCTGCTGGCAGTGGTGCCAGAATGGTTTGAAAAGTGGTAGGGCCAAGGATATAAGGGGTAAATTTTCCCCTATTAAATATATTACCATGATAGCAAAAAGTGATAGGGCCACTTACAAAAGTGGTAGGGCCATGGCCCTAGTGGCCCCCCCCGTTCCAGCACCTATGTCTGCTGGTTATTCCCCTACTAATGCGGCCCAGCATCCTGCTAGCTTTTGCAGCTGCCTTGTCACATTGATTGGCCACCTTCAGGTCATCAGAGATGATGACTCCCAGATCACACTCAAGTCTGCAACTTGAAATTCCCTCTCCCCCTAGTTTGTAAACTGTTCCTGGATTGTTGTTTCCCATATGCATGATCTTCCATTTTTTTAGCATTAAACCCCAGCTTCTACTCCCTAGACTAGTCTTCCAACCTTTGTAGGTCCCTTTTCATTTTATCTACCCCATCTGGTGTGTCAACTCTATAGGTGCCGGCTCCATGGCTGCTTGGGTACTCAAGCACCCACAAAGTTGACTTAAGCACCCTCGATGTTTTGAGGGAACCTGCAAAAAAGGATTACTTGGAAACTTGTCCAAATGAAAATCACTACCTACTGAGCATGAGCACCCACAATGATTCATAAAAGTTGGCACTCCTAGTCCATTCTGTTACATAGTTTTGTGTCGTCTGCAAACAGGCAAACTTTCCCTTATAGCCCTTCAGCAATGGCACCGATGAAGACATTGAAGAGGACTGGACCCAACACCGATCCCTGGGGAACACCGCTTGTCACCCTCCCCTCCGCAGAACCTGCACCATTCACCACCACCCAGTGAGTTCTGTTTTTTTAGCCAGTTACCCACCCATCTCAGTGTCTTGTGCCCCACACCCAGGCTCCCCAGTTTGTTTAACAGCCTCCTGTGGGGAACTGTATTGAATACTTTGCTAAAATCAAAGTATGCTACATCCACAGCTCCTCTCTGGTTCACTTCCCTGGTTACCCAGCTGAAAAAGTCTGAGGTTTGTTTGGCATGACTTGCCCTCAGTGAAACCATGCTGTCCTGGGTCTTTAAGGCCTTTTGTGGCCAGGTAATCCACTATCCATTCCTTTAACAGTTTTTCCTTTAATTTGCATACCACAGAGTTCAGGCTAACTGGCCTGTAGTTACCTGCCTCTTTGCTACCGCTCTTGAGTAGCGGGACCATATCAGCCTTCCTCCAGTCCTACAGCAACTCTCCTATATATAACAATACACACCAACGATAGAGGAAGAGGGGATAAGAGAAAGGGAACAGGTAGTAAAGTAGGTGTTAAAAGACATAGCAACAGCAGAAGGGTCAGAGATAAGGGAGACACCAACCTTGAGAATAGGAGCGGGAGACCGGGTCTATGGAGTGAAAAAGAAATGGATAACCTTCAAGAATTTGGAAAGATTATTAATATTATTTTGGAGTGTTGAAGCAAAATACTTAGACCGCCATGTCTGATGGTTTTGGTACAGGGTTTGCAAAGGCATCTATACTTGGCCAGTGAAGTTTGGGAGCCAGAGCTTTTCAAAGCACATCAGGCAAGGTCTCTAATACAGAGACAAGCAAGTACCTCAGCCGATCTCCAGGGAAGATGAGAACCTCGCACTCTAGTTTTTCCCAGGGGTACATGATGATCCCAAACAGACAAACATTTAGACTGAAAATAAAGTGGGGCAGAATTTTTTTTTAGGGGGAAGGGTTTATTGATATATAAACAAGAACAATACAAACAAGGATAATACTTTACACATTACTAGAATGAATAGTACACCAAGAGTGACTTAACTGTGGACTTCCGGTTGCGACACCCGCCTAATGGCAGCCTAAACAGCGAGCTCCACCAATCGACAAAACAATCCACAGGCATCTAACCCTTAATCCATCATCCTGTTGACTAAAAGATGAATCTCAGACTATCTGATGCCTCTGAAACATTGCTGGAGGGATAATTCCACGAATCAAGCAAGTAAAAGCTCAAAAATGCCGGCTTCGGTCGAAAACGAGAGGGCCCAGGAATCCCCAAGTCTTGCACTTGGGCAAAGCGTTGAAACCCCACAGGAGGAAGCTGAGTGCACGACCAGATCTAGAGAACTTTGCCAAACCCTGAAACAAATCAACCAGACACTCCAGCGATTAGAAGCTAAGGTCTCAGACCAATGTACAGAGATCGCCATATTAACCAAACGAGCTGGGGAAACTGAAGAAACCTTAACGGATTATACTACTACCACTGATGTTCATAACAAAGCCCTTCTGGATTTACACCATCGCTCTCAACAACTCAAAGCATGCTTAGAAGAACTAGAGAACAGAAATAGAAGGAATAACCTCCGGATTCACGGGTTCCCCGAGGGCACTGAGACTGGCGCAATGACCGCTTTCATAGACTAATTTCTGCATGAGATTTTTAATCTCCCTCCAGATAAAGCTCTCAATATAATTTGAGCCCATAGATCCCTGATTCCAAAACCTCAGGACCCCAAGGAGAAACCACATTCGGTAGTTCTAGCATTCCTGGACTATAGAGTGAAGGAGGAGATTTTGCACTTAGCATGGTCAAAAAAAGTGATTCACTTTGGGGACACTCGACTGTATTTGGACCACGACTTTACACCACAGCTGCTTTGCCAAAGGAGAAAAGTACTTACAGTGGTTAAACAGTTACAGCAGCAGAATATCAGGGCTTTCGTTGAATATCCAGCATGCTTAAAGGTTCAGATGGCTGAAAGTATGAGACGTTTTCAAGATTTGCAAGCAGCAGGGGACTTTTTGATTTCGGTGGGCATTCAACCCCAGGGAGAGGAGGCCAATCTACCACAACGCAGACAGTTGGTCATTCAACCCCAGGGAGAGGAGGCAAATCTACCACAATGCAGACAGTTGGAGACCAGAGACTGGGCCTACAGTGGAACTAAAAGACGGCCCAAAGGCCAACATGACTGCTTCCTCCTTTTGGGACTCCATACGCAGTAAGAAACGCTTGAGAGGGCCGAATAAAGAGCCAACACAGACTGCACCAGAAATGGACAATGCCATAGAAGAAGCAAACTCCAGAATTACCTGAGCTCTTTCAGGCATAGTATCTTTCATTCATTTGCTTCTTGTGATCTCCTCAGGCTTAACTTTACGGGGACATATTTTGAAAATATCTCTGACTTTACAAGGGGTTTCCTGGGCTTGACCTTATTTAAAATGGAGTGCAAAATACTCAATTGAACAAATTCTATAATGTCAGGATGTACTAGTTTTTAAAATATACCACTTGGTATCTACACAGCCTGCAGTCTGATGGTTGGGGGGGGAGATGTGGCTTCCTCATCGGGGACATTGAGTGGGCCTGGGAGCTTCTTGGGTCTGTCAGGTGCGGGTGGAGAAGCCATGTCAAGAATTCATGTCTCCCTCACGCAATTTGGAAGTATTAACTAGGTGATCTGACTTAAGCAGTGGTCAATGAGGCACAAAGATCAAAGGTTTCAGCTGGATTGCAGGGGGCTTCTAGGGCCTTTATTGGAAACTTCTTCGAGGAAGTCTTGGGGCTGGACCGCTATGGTGGCTAACTTCTCCATCTATGGGCTTGGGTCAGCACTGAGGTGTGTGTTGCTGAGGTTCAGTCCCTTGTTGCTAAAGGTGCTTAGGCTTGCTAGGTCTCCCATAATTACTTTATTATTTTACTAGCTCCTCAAAAATGGGAGCTATCAGGTGATTGGTATATTGCACCCTAATTCCTATGGCTTTCCTGCTCGGACCTGTGCTCGGACGGAGGCTCCTTATGAGGCCTGCTTGGTGGCCCTTCTGATGGGGGCGGCTACGTTACCCATTACTCCCTTACCAGGGACCAGTATTTAGTAAAGTATGTTCATATTGTTTTACAAAGAATAAGTCAATTGGCCTACAGTTTTATATGTTGCTGATAGAAACAACCTAAGTAACACTCGTGCTAAATAGGCAGGGTGTCCTTTCACTAGGGGTGTCAAGGGTGGTTTGGGCCCACGATTTTCAGTTGGTTCAGCTGCTGACACACAGTGTAAGGAGCTAAATAATAATTACCATCATTGAAGCTCTGGGGCGGCGGGGGCCCTCCACTTGGAGAGCGTAAACATATCCCCCCTTTTAATTCCCTTTCCACAGTGGGGAAGGGAGTTCAGACAAAGATCCTATAAACCTGGATCTTCCACCTAGGAAGTCATATAATGATAACCCACAAAGGTTTTTGTCCAGTTAGCAATGATGATTGTTGTATAGTTAAGAAGTTGTTCAAAGATGGAGATCCACTGCAATGTTTTTTTGGGAGGGGGATCCTGAGAGGGAGATCTGGGGAGCCTGTCTTAACTACTGTGTTATTTTTTTTTCTTTCTTGTTTTAAAACATAATGGCTAACATTGGATCGGTGATATGCACTTATAATGTAAATGGTCTCACAAGTCCAGCCTATCCACAAGGGGGGATCAAGGGAGGTGGCAGGGAACTACAGGCCTGTCAGCCTGACATCGGTGGTGGGCAAGGTGGTGGAGGGCATTGTCAAGGAGAGGCTGGGGGGGACCTGGAAAAGTCAGGGTGCCTGGATGATAGACAGCATGGATTCATCCGAGGAAATCGTGTCAGACAAACCTTGTGGAGTTCTATGACTGGGTGATGAGTGCCTTGGACCTGGGTAGACCAGTGGGCATCCTCTTTCTAGACTTCAGCAAGGCATTTGACTCTGTTCCTCACTTGGGCATGTTGGATAAGCTGGAAGAAATGGGGGTGGGGAACCAGATGATCAGATGGATAGGCAATTGGCTCAAGAACTGGACCCAGAGGGTCGTAGTTGGCAGGATAGTCTCATCCCCAAGGAGGGTCATTAGTGGGATCCCACAGGGATCAGTCCTTGGGCCCCTCCTGTTCAACGCCTATGTCTCTGACATAAGGACAGGTATCAGGAGTGAGATGAGTCTCTTTGCGGATGACTCAAAACTGGGGTGGTGGTGGATGGGGAGGAGGGGAGGTGGCCTACAGGGGGACCTGGAGGCTCTGGAAAGATGGTCTAGAAAGTGGAAGCTGAGGTTCAATGCAGGGAAATGCAAGGTACTGCACCTGGATCAGAAACCCGGCCAAGTGTACACCTGGGGAATGCTACAAGTCTCGATGGCTGAGAGGGACCTGGGGTTGGTGGTGGATGTCAAGATGAACAACTCAGAGACTTGTAGGAGGGCAGCAGCCAAGGCCAACAGGATGCTGGGATGCATCGCTAGGGGGATCACTCCAGAAGGAGGGAAGTGATACTCCCTCTGTATAACTGCTTGGTGAGGCCACACCTCGAGTACTGCATGCAGTTTTGGAGGCCACACTTAAAGAGGGACATTAAACTCCTGGAGAGGGTCCAGAGGAGGGCAACCAAAATGATTTGGGGCTTGGGGGACAGGACCTATGAGGAGAGGCTCAAAGAGCTAAATATGTACACATTGGAAGAGAGAAGGGACCGGGGAGATATGATAGAGGTCTTCAGGTACATGAAGGGGGTAAATAGGGGAGGAACAGTCAGGGTGCTTCGAAGGAAGGAGGAGGGGCCACTAGAGGGCATGGGTGGAAGCTGGAGGGGAAGATTCAGGAGAAAAGAGGAGGTGCTACTTCACTGAGAGGGTGGTGGAGCCATGGAATGTGCTGCCTAGGGGCTGGTGGAGGCAGAGACAGTGGAGGGGTTCAAGAGGGGTGGGACAGGTACAGGGGAAGGGTTCTGGAAGCAAAATCCAATGCAGTGAGAATATCCGGAACTGGGAAGGGAGAAGCCAGAGAAGGCGAGGGGGGCAGCAAGGTCAGCTCCCAGGGTGGGGGCTGACCAAACGAGCAGACGTGAAAGACCGTTAGGCCTATTCTGCTGGCATTTTAGTATGTTAGTATGTTAGTAAATGAAGTAAAATTTTAGCACAGCTTAGAAAGTCAACAGCAGAATTTGTGCTTCTATAGGAGACACATCTATCTGAGTGGGAGCACAGTAAATTCCTGAAGCTGGGGTTTAAGGAGATGGCTTCTGCAGATTTTTCCCACCCTTTTTATTTTCATATTATTAGGCTGCAGCAAGTGCATAAATTACTACCAAAGATGCCTACAAATAAAAGCGTGGGATTTGACGGTCTTGAACCTTGGTTCTTGAAACTTATTTCTAGCTTCATACCAGCCATTAACACAGATATACAATCTATCCTTGATCTCTGGTGAGTTTCCTGAAGTCTGGAAACAGACGATTATTAAACATATACCCAAATATGGCTCACTTCATGATCTTGACAATTACCGTCCAATATCTATTCTTTCCCCATTAAGCAAAATATTTTAAAAAAATGATTAATGATCAATTGACTGAATAGTTAGAGGCTGAAGAACTTCACTCTCTGGAGCAGCATGGTTTTCATAAGTCTTACAGTACTGGCACTGCACTGGCACATTTTACAAACCACGCCTTAAGCTCAGTAGATATGGGGTTGTTGACTGGGTCAGTATTATCGATTTATCAACAGCTTTCAATTTAGTTAATCATGCCACGCTGCTCTGGAGAATGAAGGACTCTGGCCTGACAGATAAACCTTGTGAATGGTTTTACAGTTATCTAACAAATCGCCCTGTGAAAGTAAATCATGGAGGGGTTGACTCACTGACATGTATGCTTCACCAGGGAGCCTCACAGGGGTCTATCTTGGGATCCCTGTTGTTTTCCCTATTTATCGATCCAATTTCTAAAGGTCTAACTGCTTCTAGAGTATTGCTTTATGTGGATGATGATATTTTATTTACTAGCTCTGCAAAAGTAGATGAAATCAATATTACATTAAATCAAGATTTCACTGCTTTAAATAGATGGTTATTGTAACAATGCTGAAATACCAAAAATACACAATGTATTTTATTTGGCTCCACAGCTAAATTACATAATGCTAAACCACTACTAGTGTTTGACTTAGCTGGATCTTTAATACATCAAGTCATGGAGACTAAATACCTAGGGGTGTTATAAGAGCCTAATCTTACATTTTCGTCCCGTATTAGAAAGACAGTAAAGGCTGTGAGTCAGAAACTTGGTACTTTGTATTGTATTAAAGACTTCTTGACTAGAGAAGCTAGGGAAACAATATCTGAAAGTATGTTACTGTCTACATTTAATTACAACTCTTTTTTGTTCACTAAATTAGCGAAAAAGGATTTGGATCTAGTTAACAAAACTTTTAATTCTATATATAGATTTGTCCTGGCAAAGCCTTACAAAATGCACCACTGTACTTTGTACAATGCCTTTGGTTGACTGCCCCCAGGCTGACCCATCTTTACAACTTGGGTTGTATGATAAATTGTGCACTTTTTTTAGGTAGTAAATCTCCTTTGTCTGCCTTACTTGAAATTAAGGAGGAATCTAGATTGCTTCGTTCCTCTAAAGCACTTCGCTTGTCATTGCCTAAGTTTTCACTTATATGAGAGAGAGGGCTTTTTCTGCTCAGAGTTCAATTTTTTGGAATTATTTGCCTCTTAACTGTGTAAATGCCCCAAGAAGTAAATCGGATATACAACCTTTGAGTCAAAGACTCATTTACAAAGGCTCCTCGTTAAAGCACATAACATCAAACACAGTACAAAGCATCAGATTAAAGTAGAAGTGTAATATTTAAGAAGGTTTTATTTAATAATTTTCAGTGTTTAGCTTTATGTAACTGTTTTTAAATATGTGTACTTATATGTGTACTTATATTTGTATTTGCTGTTGTATCAATGTATTTTTGTATCTCCATGTATACCATCTTAGCTTCTAATTGTTTGAAGCTCTGGGTCATTCCTGAAAACGGGCCTTGGCCCAGTGTGCTTACTCAGTAAATAAAGTGAATTGAATTGAATGCTAGATCGATGAGAAACAAGACTGCTATTATTGTGGACTTGATTTCTTCGATCAACCTGGCCTGCATCAGGTAGACCTGGTTGGGGGATGATGCATGTCCAGTTTTGGAGGCCTCCATCCCACCCAGGTACTCTGTAGTGCACTGCCCGAGGAGGAAACGCAAGGGCTGGGGTGTGGCCATCTGTTTTAGATCTGACTTGAACTTCTCTGTGCACCCAGTGGGGTCCGTTTCATCATTTGAATGCATGGCTGTGTGTGGGGGTTAGATGCAAGTTACAGGATCCTCCTCATTTACTGTCCCTTGGGGCACGAGAGGGATTTTCTGCAGGAAGTTGCGGACTTCATTGCCGACAGGGTATTGGAGTCACCCAGGTGGTTGATTCTGGGGGACTTCAGTGCCTGGGTCAACAACGAACTCTCACATTTTGGGAAGGACTTCCTCCAGACGATGACATCGCTGGGCTCACACGAGCTGTTGCTTCTGCAACCCAGTGCCACGGCCACACCTTGGACCTAGTATTCTCACTGGGGTTTGAGATCACGGTTCTCAGGATTGATCCCATGTCTTGGTCAGATCACTGCACGGTAGAATTCTTGTTCAGGCTCCCCCTGTTAGTCCCTCCCCTGTTGAGATGGTCTGCTACCATCCTTTGAGTGGATTGTCCCCAGAGGGACTGTTGGCAGTAGCAGATTTTTCTGGTGTGAGTGCTGCATGTGCGGTGGGGTTGGATGAGGTGGTGACAGCATATAATAATGCTGTCACCAAGGCACTCGACCCTGTAGCACCGATCCGTATACAACCCAGGTCTTCTCACTTGAGATCCCTGTAGTTTGATGGAACTCTCAGGGAGATGAAGACCAGGGGTCAGAAGTTGGAGTGCTGCTTGAGGAGGACCAGGTCGCTGGATAACAAACTGGCTTTGAGAATTCACTGCGGTGAATATCAAAGGGCAATCAACCATAAGAAGGCAGAGTTCCTGTCCAGGGAGATTGCTGCAGGAAGGAACAGACTGGCTCTGCTCTTTCGGACTGTAGACAGGCTACTTCATCCACCCGGTCTGCAGCCGAAAAGAGCAGTTTCTATCACACAGTGCAAGGAGTTTGCTCAGTTCTTTTCTGACAGGGTGTCCTCCATTAGGACCTAGATCTCTCCAGTGGGACAAGATCAGTCCCACAGTGTAGAGCCTGGCATGTACAGAAGCACTCCAGTTGTCTGGGATGAGTTCATCCGGTGGGGTTGGCTGAGGTCATCAAGGTAATCTCGAAGCTGTGGCCCAGTTTTTGTGAACTGGACCCGGGCCTGATGCATTTATTAGTGGGATGTGCCAAGTCTGTTGGTCCAGTATTCACTGAGATTTGTCCTGTGCTTGCTCTCGGAGGTTTTTCCCTGATGCCTTGAAGGAGGCATTGGTGAGGCCCCTGCTGAAGAAACCATCTCTCAACCCTGACATCTTAACAAATTATCAGCCTGTCTCCAATTTTCCATTTTTGGGGAAGATAGTGAAGAATGTGGTGGCTTTGCAGCTCGAGGCTCACCTGATGGTTTTTGACATCTATGAGCCACTCCAGTCCAGATTTAGGAGAAGGCATAGCACTGGAACAGCGTTGATCAGGGTGCAAAATGATCTTCTCAGGGTGAGAGACAGAGGGGAATGGTCAATTCTCGCCTCTTGAATCTCTCTTCAGCATTTGACACCGTAGACCACATGGTGCTACTTGATCACTTTAAAGCGCTTTGTGGACTCCCTGGCAAAGTTATCAGCTGGTTTAAGTCCTGTTTGACGGGCAGGATGCAACGGGTAGTGATGGGCAATCTCACCTCCTGCTCAAAGCTCCTGACCTGCGGAGTTCCTCGGGGCTTGATCCTATCGCCCATGTTCTTTGTGATATACATGCTGCCTCCAGGTGACATCATTAGGCGTTACAGTCTGGGTTTTCACTGCTATGCAGATAATACAAAACTATATATGTCCTTTGCCCCTGGGACATCTGATGCCGTGGAGGTGCTAAATAAATGCCTATATGAGATCCAGGACTGGACATCCTCTAACTGGCTGAGGCTTAACCCGGACAAGACAGAGGTACTGGTGATTGAGCCTGGTCATCGGCAGGACATGGTCACCACTGGATCAGGAACAGGGTTGTTTCTGGGTAAAACTTTACTGATGCCAGCCACTAAGGTGCAAAATCTGGGCGTCATCCTTCATGATGGTTTGACACTTGATGCTCAGGTGTCTTCCATCATCCAGAGTGGTTTTTACCACTTAAGGAATGATGCCTGGATTAAACCTTTAACCCTGCCTAATGTCCTGCCCTCACTGGTGCATGCTTTTCTTACATCCAGGCTCAATTACTGTACTGCTCTATACTTCAAGGTCAGTGGAGGTAATCTCTGTCGACTGCAGCTGGTGCAGAATGTGGCAGCCAG
This sequence comes from Neoceratodus forsteri, assembly GCA_016271365.2. NCBI lineage: Eukaryota > Metazoa > Chordata > Ceratodontiformes > Ceratodontidae > Neoceratodus > Neoceratodus forsteri. The sequence goes on along the minus strand of CM028129.1, from coordinate 1,007,181,664 downwards.
GTTATTGATGGGCCCTTCGAGGTTCACTCTTACAACCCCGGTCTTGCATGAACTGCACTGGCTGCCTGTCAGAGGGAGGATTGCTTTCAAAGTGGGCTTGCTCACCTATAAGGACCTATATGGCTCAAGCCCTGGCTATCTGACTGACCTCCTGACACTTATTTGCCTGGTGTGCTCACTCTGTTCCTCCACGGAGGGCCTCCTGATGATTCCAAGGGCGTGGGTTAAGACATTAGGAGACCATGCCTTTGAGGTTGTGGGGCCAGTCCTTTGGAACTCTTTGCCACAGTCACTAAGAGAGGCTTCCTCTGTGGATATTTTCAAGTGGGGCCTTAAAGCACACATATTTGAGCAGGCATTTGATGTCCACTGAATTTTAAGGGGTTCTTAGAGTTTTATTATTTATTATATGACTCAAAGTTAACTGACTCTGATTTTAAATGGTTGTAAATCATTGTAAATTGTTGCACCTCTTTGTGAAGTGCCCAGAGCCTCCAGGATTGGGCACTCAAGAAATGAAAGTTTACTTACTTATTAAAATACCAAAAAAACTATACATTAGGAAAAAAACTAAACACAGAGCAGGGCTGTCAATGGGCCACTAGAAAACATTGCTAGCTGAACTCCTACCAGGGAGATAAACCCCATAAATCAAAGGGTCACCAGTCCTGTGCCACACTCTCTTGGGAATGGGTGAGTACGTAGGGGCCGAATTTACGATGGGAATAATCACCTTCCAGGGCATCCAGCAGTGGTCACCACATGTGCAGAAAAGATGTGTAGGCTCCGTTCACTGTCAATTGCATTTTTTTTTCCAAAGCTAGACACTGTTTCATGTTATTGGCTCATTGTTGAGCTGTGTGGATGCTGGTTGACAGCCAGAACTGGGCAATAGTTTTCCATGCCGTAACCAAAGCCAGAGACCAGAGAAATATGTGCACTCTCCCTTGGGGTGATAATGGTCAGCTCCCAGCAGAAGTTCCAATGGGGACTTGGAAGGTGTGTATCCCAGAATCTTACTCATGATTTGGTGTATCCCATACCAGAAGAATGAAACCTCGGGGCAGGTTAAGGCAGGGTGCAAAAAGTTCACATCCTCCACTGAGCATTTAGAACACTCACAGGAGTTCTCTGGACTCATAGTCTGCAACTTCTTGGGGGTAATACATGCCCTGTACATGACATGAAAATGTACATGTCTAAGCTTATTGTTTCTTGGACAGGGTAGGAAATGTTTGACTGCAAGTTTCCAGATAGCTGGGTCAATAGTAATGGAGAGATCCTGCTCCCATTTGGCCTTGAGTGTATCAGTGGCATCATTTCTACCCCCTTGAAGGGTTTGATAGAAAGTTGTGAGAGTAGGGCAGAATTTTTATTACTGGTTGCAGAGATGGGGACCAACTGATAGACCAAAGATTAGCTAGGATGGAGGCCAAGTCAAGAGACTTAAAAGACCTGAGATAAATTAATTTAAGGGGGGCTTTAGGACAATGTAATTTGTGCACACAGTAAACCATGTGATAATCACTGAGGGCATCAGGAAGGATACCTGCATCCATTACACGGTGGGGATGCAAAGCGAGGACCAAGTCAAGTAGGGAGTGGCTTAAGGATTTCAAATTTAAACAAGTGGGTTGAGAAATCAATTGGGTTAGCTGCAGTGACTTCACATTTTGTGAAAATTTATTTGTATTAAGGGATAGACAATTTATATTAAAGTCACCAGATATAAGCAACTCACCACACTAGGAGTTCAAACAGATAGAAGAAAGAAGCTCAGTAACTAAAGCAGAGGATGTACCAGGGCAGCAGTAAACACCAGCAATAAAGATGGGAATAGGGAAGGGAAGGCTTAAGAAGGAGCAGTTCATGGGAAGAAGGAGAGAAGACAGCAAGAACAATCATAAATTGGATCTTGGTAGCTATGTAGACTACAACACCACTGCCCCTCTTAGAGTGATCTTGCCTAGCTAAGGTATAGCCTGCTATAGTTACATCAGAATTCTGGACCTTAGAGGAGAGCCAGGTTTCAGATATCACTAGTACATCCAGCCGCAGGTTAAGCATAGTCAGTAAGAGTCAATCGATTTTTGTGAGAAGGCTATGGATGTTTAAATGAGCCACCCTCAAACCTTTGGGAAGTTGTAAAGATGAAGGAGTATAAGGGTCAGGATAAATTTCAATGTCACCTGCTAACAAAAGTAGTAGGCTGACAAAGAGATCTAAAACATAATTATGCTGCGGGGGACGGGACAGAAGGCGTCAAAGAGTTTCAAGATGAAGCCAAGGATCAGGAAGAAATTGACACAAGGTTCACCAGGGAGAGTGAGGGAGAGAGGAGGTAGAGGTATATCAATTTACACTTCAGTTTGGTACACAGGCTCTGTTTCTGCACTTTATTTTTTCCTGCAGTGGTTAGAACACCCCATGTATTTTTTCAATTATTTTGTGTTTAACTTAACAAAACATCAGACAAACAATACACCACATAATATGTCATGCAATACAGGTATAGTTAAATATAGAATAGTTGATAAATGCAAGGATTATCAGAGTTTGGAAGGTGGTTAAGAGACCAAGTGAGGGGACCACCTGGGAATTCCATAGATACATTGATGATAGCATAAAAAGGCCCATTCAGTTTGCCCACTCTACTTGACTACTCTGCACTAACCACTTTTAGGACTTGTACCTCATTCTTTACAATGCAATCAGCTCCGTTTTTGTACTTGTACTTTGAGGAAATTTACTTGTCGAGAACAGGGGGCAGTTGGATTTGCACACTCCTGCTTTTAAACCCCTGGAATCCCTCACTAGTTGTTTAACAAATGCATCATCAGTCCCCTGGACTGAGCTTGGCCTGGAGCTTTAAGAATTTTATGTAAATTAAGGAATGTAGAATGAAATTCAAAACTCTGTGGTGCGGTCATGCTCACCTCTGCCCTGTAATGGCAGATTTATTTCTCCACCTGAGAAGAAACAATGCCCCGAATTTGCTCCTGCTTCAGAGACGTTGCATTTTGGTTTATTTTTTTATTTTGTTTTGTTCTGTTTTAGTTAAGTTTTCGATAACTCTGAGTTAGTTAGAGTTTTATTGTGTTGAATTTGTTTGTGTCTCAGGTTCCCTTTCTCTTTCAGTTCCGGGGAACCAGAGGTGGACTGTTGAAGCGCAGCTTCCCTTTATGGGACCCACTTTACTTTTTGAACAAAAAAACCCAGAATAACATCTTTAGAGTGTTCCTATTGAATTGTGTAGTCCCAGTTCCATTTTGGCTCAGGAACTAGGAGGATGTTCTGCTTAGCTTTGTCTTTCACTTTTAACATTGGTAACTGGGATCGGTTCCCATTATTTTTTTAACCAAATTGCATTTGGTGTCTTTTCTTTGGGAACCATTTCTTAGGCATTTGACCTAAGAAAACACAGGTCCCACAGGCAAAAAAAAAATATTTTCAAGCATGGGCAGATTGCCATGATTAGCATTCAAGTGCCTGGGTCCTGATCACTTTTTACCAGTTGTAATTGTGCTTTGAGTTTTACCCTAAGTTTATTGCATCAGTGAGTTAAAAACTTAAAGATGATATGGCCTCACATTATGACTCCTCATCACAGCAAGGCTCAGGTGAGGTTCCAGCCCATCAGAGTAAGCTCACAGAAACCAGGGCATCTGAAAGAGGGATCCGTGATACCACAAAAGTTAAAAGAGCCACTGAGCAGGCATCAGAGACAGTGCTTGCTAAGAAAAAACATAAAGAAAAGTGTGTCACTGTCCCTCCTGCTGAAAGGGAAAAGGAGGTGCCAGTGGACAGTAGGCAGGCATTTGAAATGGTGCCTGTTAAGAAAATGCATAAAGAAATGCATACCACTGTCCCTCCTGCTGAAAAGGCATAGAAGACACCAGTGGACAGTAGGCCGCATCTGGCATGGTGTCTGCTAAGAAAACACATAAGGAAAAGCATGTCACTGTCCCTCATGCTGAAAAGGCAAAGGAGACACCAGTGAACAAAAGTAACTTTCCCTCATTTGAAGATATGATTAAAACATAGCACTGTTTCCAGGCTTTCCAAGTTATGGGTGCCTGTATGATTATGCCAGCCCCCGGCTCTGATGCCTGTGGAGGAGGAGGCAGAAATGTATGATGATGATGATGATGAGGAGGAGGAGGAGGAGGAAGTGGATTCCATAGAACTGGACAGCTCCCCTGAGCAGGAGTTTGGTCCCCTCCTTCATCTTCAGGGACTATATTTTTCATTTTACATTCATGGGGCTGATGACAAATATCCTCAATCTGTTACCTCAGGAGAATATGAGGTTGAATTTTTAGATATGATGAGCCTAGCCCCAATAAAAAGATTGTATTTGCCTGTCCACAAGTCTCTAAAGAAAGCCACCTTCAAAATATTGTCATCCCCACTTCTGCTGCTGGCATTGACAAGAAAATTGAGAGAAAGTACCAGGTGAACAAACAGTGTGCTGAGTAATTATATAACCAACCTGACCATGAAGGCATGGTTCAGACTGCTGCCTGTGACAAGACTAAGGTACCCCATTCCTGTCAGCCTCCAGGGAGAGATTCTAGAAAACTGGACAGCATGGGCAAAAAAGTTTGTGTCAGCTTCTTTGCTGCTAAGACAGGCAACTTATATGGCCTACTCATCTCAGTACCAAAAGGTGCTTTGGAGTTCTACAGTGGCCATGAGCAAGAAAGCGCCGGAGGATTTGGCTCGGGACCTGGCAGACACAGCAAAAACTGCTATGGATGCCACCAAGTACCAATTTCATATGGCTATGGATACCAGTGATATTACTTCCAGGATCATGGCACATGCAGTGTCCTTCAGAAGTTTTGCCTGACTCAGAACTACAAACGTTTCCCATGACACTCAGACAAAAGCCATGGATTTTCCATGTGAGGGAAATTCCTTGTTTGGTGATGAGACAGAGACTTACATGAAAAAAGGTGGATGAATACAAACCATTTATAAAAGCAACACTGAGAAGGAAAAGGCCTCCAGACCACAGATGTATTATGGAAAGGGAGGTAGGGGCAGGGGTTACTACTCCTGTGCTTATGTGATCTATGACTATGCCTCTCAGAGGGGCTTTTTCAGAGGTAGGGCCAGAAGGGGCCCCAAACAGGGAGATGTTACTCCAGGTCACAAGGCCCTTACAAAACAAAACCCCAACACGTGTGCCCAGGTCACCCAACCATTACTAGTGGGAGGAAGGCTAACTCACTATTTTCAGGCTTGGGAAAATACTACCACAGTCCACAGACAGGTGGGCTCTGGAAATAGTGAGTCAGGGTCTCTCTCTGCAGTTCAAGAGTTTTCAAAGCTGCAAATTTGCAGAGCCTTTCCTTCACATATCCCAGCAGAAAAACATCTGCCAGAGTTGGAGGTAAAAAAGATGGTACTAGCAAATGCAGTGGAAACAGTCTCCCTTCCCCACCCAAATCAGGAGGGGACTATACTCCAGATATTTCCTGACCCACAAGAAAAATGGGGAGTGGCAACCCATTTTGGATTTTATTTGTTCTTATATTTAAAGTTTATTAACACAACAGGGAACAGCAATAAACAACCAACAAACAGTATGTACATAGCACACATGTAGACAGCAAAAAAAAAAAAAAAAAGTATAGGGCATTTCACCCTTACCTAATTGTAGGTACAAAACAGCCTGATGAAAATCTAACTACTGTTAAAAAGTCCTTAATCTAAAATTAAAATTATAAAAACTGTAAAGCACCAGTGGGCGGGGAGGGGGCACTCTGACACAGGGCATACAACCTATATAGGTAAAAAAAGAAAGGAAAATGACCATAAGCAGAAAAAGTCCCAATATAATATACCCCTTTCAAAAAGAAAGCGATCCATGTGGCCAGAACATTTGTATGAAATTATGGAATCCAATGTTCATCAACAGAGGCATAATAAAAGACCCAGGGCTTCCAACGGATCTCAAAATGCTCCTGATGTTTCTGTTGTGTTGCTGTACATTTTTCCATGAGGTATATCTCTAACATAATAGAATACCACATCTCAAGCTTTGGGGTAACTGGTTTCATCCATAGGCGAGTGGTTGCTTTTTTGGCTGCTAATACGTAAATCCAAATCAAGGACTTAACAGGATAAGTGCAGATTAGGAGGGGGTACCAATGTCAGAATAAATTCAGGAGTCACTTTGAAGGATCAGCCGGTCAGTAGATCTGAGTTACCATTGGCAACCAGTAAGGGTGTAAAGTGGGACAAAAATAAAAAATATTAACCTGATCAGTGGGATTGTAACCACAACACTGCCAATAGTCCCCAAAATGATGGGGTAGAAAATGCCAAAGAATAGCAGGGGTGCGGAAATACTGTGAGTGGCACTTCCATGCAGATTTGTGCCACGGGGGGAAGAGGTGATTTTGTAAGCTGAGATAGCCGATTTCTCCCAGTTGGAATGATCTATGGAAGCTTGAAGTTCTTGGTTCCATTTATCCAGAATCAATCAGATTGATTCTGGATTGAATTATATTTTTTTTTGTCCACTACTTTTATCCTCCATGGCAGACACCACTAATTTCTGCCACCCTACCGGACTCTGGGTCGTTCGGGAACTTACCTGCGCTATGCGCATCCTGGCAGAACTCCAGAGCCGGCCTGGAGGCACCATCGAGCAGCGTCCCCAATTTCTACCATTTTCTCCCCTTCTAGCTTCCCGGGACCCCGGAAGCAGTGCCACATGGGTGTGGAGGTGCTTATGTTAGCCGCAGCTCCAGACTACAGCAACTTCCACCTTCCCCTGGCCTCATGCTCGGGCTATCAGAGGTGACACCACCACCCAGCCTCCAATGGGTGGCAGCCAAGCACCGAGAGGCCCACCAGATCCCTCCTGAGGTGGAGAGCTGCCCACCGGTAGCTACTCACTGTCCTCTCCCTCCTCCCCACTGACCCCCGATGATCCGAGCTCATTCCCGAGCCCGGGTTGTGGGTGTGGTGTCCAGCGCCTCAGCCCTCTGCACCATTGGGCCAACCTGGATTGATTTCTTACAATCCCTTGTACACATTCCCAATCACATGGTCCCACTGGGGCGATCCTTCTAGAAGTCCATGATCATGGCCAAAAGTAAAGGGAGTGCAGTGGGAAGTTTAGTATAGTCTTTACATTTGTGTAACGGGTATGTGCTTACTTGCAAGTATTGATAATGTTCTCTATTGCTAAGACCATAAGTCTTTTGGAGTTGTTCAAAAGGAACCACCATGTGCTCATCCAAAAATTGATATATGTGTGAGAGACCATTGTTTCCCCATCTGTGAAATGTAAGATCCATAGCTGAGGGAAGGAAGTCCTCATCCATCGCCAGAACACTACAAATATAAAAAATCAGGGCAAGGGAAGGATGATGCTTAATGCAGAACCAGACCTTCAAAGTTGAGCAGTGGAAAAGGTAAAAGTAGATAGGGAGGGAGAGAAGGACCGGGCAGAGAAAAGGATAGGATACAAATCAAACAAGTCATTTATCATCTGTTCTGTATTTTTCCAGGCAGGGGTGGCTTGGGGAAGAATCCAAGTAAAGATAATATTTAGACGAGCGGCCTGGGCATAAGCAATATGATTTGGAAGATTCAGGCTTCCTTTCGACAGTGGAAGCTGAAGAATAGAATAATGCAGCCAGGGTCATGAACCCCCACCCCCAAAGGAATCTAGAAATCCATTTATTCCAAAAGCAAAAATAATAAGATTCAGGAAAAATTGAAAGACTTTGAAATAAATATAATAAGCGGGGAAGAATGTTGATACAAATAGTTTATATTTTAGAAGTAAAAGGGAGGACTAATCTACCCCAGGAGTCTAGGTCCTCCTTTATCTGCTCCATAAGGTGTTCGTAATTTAAAAACTGAGATTGCACAAGTCTAAGGGAATAGTAATCCCAAGATATTTAAATTTTGTCTTACGCCAATTCCAAGGAAAGGACGCAAAGACCTGGAGGGAAGAAGAATAATTACATGGCAAAGTTTCCATCTTGTGCAGGTTGAGTTCAAACCCTGAAAGGGCTCCAAAAGTTTGCATAAGGGACCAAGTCCCTGGAATAAAGTGATCCGGGTCTAATAATGTGCGCAGGATATCGTCTGCATACAACTCAGTTTTGTATTCCGTGCCACCTAGCTGAACACCCTCTACTTGTGGGCTATTACATATGGCTATGGCTAGTGGTTCTAGAAACAGCAAATAACAATTGAAACATCAGACAGCCCTGCCTAGTACCCTGTTGTAAAGCAATGGAAGATGAATAGTATCCGTTAATATGGATATACGTGGATGGACTGGAATAGAGTTGCTGATGCCATTGTAGGAAAGCGTCAGGAAAAGCAAAAGCAGACAGAGTACTCCAGAGAAAGTCCCAGGAGGCCCTGTTAAATGCCTTTTCAGCATCTAAACTAAGTAGAGCCATAGGAATTTGATGGGAAATAACATGTTCGAGGAGAAGAGTACGATGGATGTTATCTAAGGTGTTTCATTTGCATAAATTCAGCTTGATGAGGGCGAATAATGGTTGGGAGAATTCTTTCCAACCTTTTGGCTCAAATGGCCATGTAAATTTTATAATCTGTATTCAAAACTGAATGGGCCTATAGGATGAGGGATTAGAGGGGCCCTTGCCTGGTTTAGGAATTGAACTAACAGTGGCATAAAGCCAAGAGGGTGGGGGTATTCTGCCGAAGCTATCACACGAAAAACATGAAGTAGATGAGGATAAAGGGAATCTGAGAAAATTTTGTACCATTCATTAGTATATCCATCAGGTCCAAGACATTTTCTAGATTTCAGGGATTTTAATTGGATGAAGAGTTCCTCATTAGTAATAGGAGTTGTTAGAAGCTCCTGTTGAGCAGTGGACAATTTACGAAGGGGAATTGTGTTAAGAAAATGATTAATGGCATTGGGGTCAGGCAGAGTGATGGATTGGTATAAGTCTGCATAGTAATTTTGAAAAATTCGCTGAATTTGAGATTTCTTGTGCGTCAGGTGTCCCATAGTGGAGTCCTGAATCTGCAGAATGTACATGGCATGGTGTTGTGCCCTAAGTTTATGGGCCAGCAATCAAGATCCTTTAGCCCCCAGTATGATGCGACATGCAAAGGTACTCCAGAGCTTGTTGGACCTTATAGTCCATTATTGATTGGAGCGAGCATTTCACTGAGTTGATCTGGGCACATAAGATGGCATCTCCTTCTCTCTAGAATGCTTGTAGGGAGTGTAGCTGGTCTGTAAGAGTGAGATATTCCTGCTTCAGATGACATTTTTTATAAAAAGCATACAAAATAATTTCTCCCCATAGCACAGCCTTTAAAGTATCCCATAACACTGAAGCAGAAATCAAGGAGGAGTAATTTTCTACAATTATTTACAGCATAGGATTATTAATTATATCAATAAAGTGATCATCATGTAAGAGTGAATTGTTCAATCGCCAAATGGAACAAGGAGATTCCTTACCCAGGTTGGGGCCTATGCATGATGGGGTGGGAAATACGTGCCAGAGGTGCGTATCCCACTCACGTAGCTCTGCGGCCCCGGACAGTCTCAGTGTGCATGGTACTCACAACCGCAGGTACCTGTGGGGCACCTGTCCACAGCCCCGCCCCCCCGGGTATGCAGGACTGTGCAGGGCAGCTGGGGGTGGAGTAGCAGACCCAGGCAGGCATCCAATCGGATACCCATTCCCGGGTCCAGGAGTGGATCCAGTGCACATGTATGTGCAGGTCCAGGTACGTGAATACCCACCACAGGCACCCAGACCCATGCAGCCAGTCCATGGCTTCCAGTTGTCCCCCTGGCTGAGCCCATGTACCACAGCACCCCCCTGGTGCATGGAAAGTACCCCAGCTGTCAGACCCCCACCCCAGTATGGCATCCCACCCCACCCCAAGGAACACAGCTGTGCCCTGTCTCCACCCCCACCAGGGCATCCATGCATGGGACCCAGTCCTAGTACTGCGACTCCCAACCTCCCCCCTTCCCCCCACCCCAATCATGTACCCACAAGTCATCAATGGTGGTCAGTGCCACCCCCCCACATCGGGAGCCCGGTCGTACGCGTCCCACTTTAGTAGAGTCCAACCCAAACCACCCCCAAGCCCCAAGCTCAGCACCCCTGCTCCTCATTGGTGTGCAGTGGCCCCCCCCTCATAGAAACATAGAAACATAGAAACATAGACTTTGACGGCAGATAAGGACCACTTGGCCCACCCAGTCTGCCCATTTCCCTACCTACTGGATAGGCTGCAGATTCTACTTAACCAACAGCCTACTTCCTGCCACCCACTACAACTGCCTTATGTCTGTCCCATACATGTTTAAATTACCCCACTGTTTTAGACTCAATAACCTCCCCAGGAAGGCAGTTCCATGCATCCACCACTCTCTCCATGAAAATAAATTGCCTCACATTACCCTGAGTCATCCCCCCTCTATCTTTAAATTGTGCCCCCTTGTTCTTACACATCTCTTATTCTGAAAGATGCTACCCCTCCTGGACTTTGTTGATTCCCTTGAGGTACTTGAACGTTTCAATCATGTCACCCCTGTCCCTTCTTTCATCAAGGGTATATTTATTAAGCTCTCTCAGTCTCTCTTCATATGGTTTCTGATGCAGACCCTGTACCATTTTAGTTGCCCTCCTCTGGACTGCTTCCATCCTGTCTATGTCCTTGCATAGCGGAGGTCTCCAAAACTGCACACAGTACTCCAGATGGGGTCTCACCAACTGTCTGCACAGAGAGATAACCAATTCCCTTTTTCTACTTGTGATGCCCTCTCCTATGCATCCCAGTATCCCCCTGGCTCTCCTTACTGACTTCTCACATTACTTACCCACCTTTACATTATCTGATACGAGTACCCCCAGGTCCCTTTCCATTTTTGTTGTTGTTAGTACCTCCCCTACTATTGTGTACTCTTCTCCTGGGTTTTTGTTTCCCAGGTGTATTACTTTGCACTTCTTTGCACTGAATCTAAGTTGACATACATCTGACCATTCCTACAACCTTGCCAAGTCCCTTCTCATCCTTTCTACCCCCCACTTGTGCATCAACTCTGTTACAGATCTTTGTGTCACCTGCAAAGAGGCATACCTTTCCCTCCAGACCCTCTGCAATGTCACCTATAAAGATGTTAAAGAAGACTGGACTCAGTACTGAGCCCTGAGGTACTCCACTAGTAACCCACCTTTCTTCAGAATGTGTTCCATTCACTATTACCTTCTGTGTCCTGTTGTGCAGCCAGTTTGCTACCCAGGCTACCACCAGGGATAGAAATTAACTTTTTTCGGTACCTGCACCAAGGTGCATGTGGCGGCAAAAGTTACATGCACCACGGTCAGAATACTTGCACCAGTGGACAAAATGATAAAAATTGAAAAAAATAACTATTCTGAAATCGTCACATGTGAAAACGAATACAGTACTGTAGGCATCATTCACATGTCACTCACAGTTGCACGCAGATGAGATTTGTTTTACTCTATGACAGATACCGATCGGAAGAATGACGTCACTAACATGGACAGTCACACATTAGTTCGGTGGAACAGACTTAGGCTAGGCATGAAAATGTATAGTACATGTTGAGATCCCTCAAGCAAGTAAAAATGTGATATCTATGAGCTTTTGCATTTTACAAAAATACAAAGTGCCCCACACAACAAAAAGCAGTTGTCAAAGCTCACCTGATCAAATTATTTTTTTCACACATAATAAACGAGTGGATAACCACAATGTGGAAAAGTTGTGGTGGGAAACCCACAGTAATTGCTAGCTCAACAGGCAGACAGTTAAGTCCTTTGACCCATTATTTGTGCTATCGCCCCAAAAAAAAAAAAAAAAAAAAAAGGCAACTGCCCTTTGCTTGAGTTGTAGCAAATCTGTCACTGGCAGCCTTTGCTTAAATCAGTTTATTTACAGCATACACAAACACTGGAATTTTATTTTTGTTACTGATTTCCAGGCATTTCCCCTCTCAGAAACTGGCACTGGACTGGAAACAAGTGCTTTTGACTGACGGACCCACACTTAGACTGTGAGGGATTAAGACTGCTGCAGCTCGTACTAATACATATTGAAAGAACTTTTTAACAGACTGCCCCCACAAACAAAAGCCAAGCACTTGTCTGACTGAAACTACACCAAGTATTTTTTTTCACACAAAAATAAATGTCAGGGTTCAGAGATAAAAATGTGGCAAGGAGGTAGTGATAAAACTGCAAATTTCTTTACAGGCTCCTTACTTTCCTTAGAAGGCTTAAAGTGAATAAACAATAAAGCAACTACTCTTTTTTTTTTTTTATACTTGGGTTGGTCCCTTCTAAAACATAAAGAATAGGTCCAGAACTGAAGAAAATCAACTTGCTTGGGGGTGGGGTGAAGCCCCGATTACTTGGATTACGTGCTTCTATTATTTGCCCCATATAAATTTTTTTTTGTTAATTGCCGCCTTTAGCTGGTAAACATCATTTCCCTGCCTAGATACAGCTAAAAGTACGATTTTTGTGTACAAGTGAAAAGATCAGTCGGTCACGGAGCTTCCCGCCTAGCGACTGTTCTCAAACTCTCCACAAAACTGCGTAGTTACAGACCCAACTTGCATGCCTATGTGAACCTTATTGTAGCACGTGGGTGACAGTGAGACACACATGTGGTACAATAAGGTTAACACATTGTGCCAATGCCATCAATATACCAGTCAATTCCTAGGAAGGAGTAGTAGGAGTCGTCGTTGGACCCACCGTGAGCTCCAGAGTCTGATATTGTGATGACCCACCCACCGCCCCATGTGCATTACTTTAGCTCCCACCCAGATTGGCATTCTTTCAATGCTGCAGCCCCCCCAGTGTCCAGCCAGTTCCCCACCCCAACCCCTTCATACAAATCAGTGCTGCAGTCTGCAGCCCACATAAATATTTATATACAGTGGTGGTCAGTGCGTGATGCCAGCCAGCCTACTTTATATTTGTTCGTATTCAGCTGCTCCCTCGATGTACTACCAGCAACTCCATGTCCTCCCACCTTCTTCTCCGTGGACACACCTCCAGGCCGCTGCTCACTCTCAATGATGCTGTGTCCTGATTCCTCCTCTGTGGCACGCACATGACGCGATGTCCTAAAAAATGTCTGCCTTACTATTTGGCCCTGCGCCCCTTGTGGCGCCTCATGGAACTGCAGGCAAAAAAAAAAGTACATGCTAGCTACATGCACTAGGGTGCAAGCCAGTAACAAATCTACATGCACCAGCTGGCACAGACAGCTCCCCAATCCCCTGTACCTGTCTGTCGGTGCTGTGGCGCTGAACGGCCAGTGGCACAGCCCTCCAAACACATCCGTGGCTGCCAGCCATCCAAGTGATGCTGAGAGCATGCTGCCTATAAATAGGGGCACGCTCCCAGCATGAATTGGATGGCCGGCGACCAAAGAGGTGTGTGGAGGGCTGTGCTGCTGGCCATCCAGCGCCATGGCACTGATGGGCGGGTACAGGGGAGTGTTGTTGGTGCCCTGGGGGAATCCACTGCAGAACAATGAGGGATGGGGGTGCTGGGATTGGGGCTCAGGGGTGTTCGGGTTGACTCTACTACTGTGGGACGTGCATGACTGTGCTTCCGATGGAGGGATCACCTACCGCGTGGACGGGGCACTGTTGGTTTTGGAGGGGCACCATCTTCAGGATGGGCCTGTGATGTGTGGAGGGTGGGGGGGGTCAGCTCACAGATGGGGTCAGGGCAGCTCGGTGTGAGCAGGGGGGTGAGCTGCCATAAGGGACAGGGTCAGGGTGTCTGCCATGTGGAGGGGGCTGCTTTGTACTGCCGGGACTGGGGTGTGTGTGTGTTCAGGTGTATGTGTGGTGGTGGTGGGGGATTCCCGGCCAGGTACCAGCACAGGGCGGGTGGACTGTGTGGGCAGGATACGGTGCAGAGGACACTTACAGCAGGGTTCCCCCTGGCATAATGGCAGCCTTCCTATGCCCCCGGTGTGCAGCACTACACCCCTTGGTGCATGGCGCATAATGCTGGCACACCCCCAGCATGCCCCCCCACTCACCCATGGCGCATTGCTGTCCACGCGGCCGGGGGATTGGTTGTATAGGGACTGCACACCCTGTCTTGTGCATCCTGCACAGGGTAGGCATAATGGCTGTGGAGTGGCTATGTGCCACGGATCCATGATGCATAGGCACTCCATGCATTCATGCATAGGGTCGTTGAGCTTAAGAAGTAAGGGATGGTGATCAGAGAGCATTCGGGGTCCATAAGACAAATCCTGTACCAAGGAGAAATGCTGACATGTAGTGAAAAAGTAATCAATTCTTGAATAGCTATGATGATGGGGAGAGAAAAAGGTATAGGCACATTGCAAAGGACATAGGCAGTGCCACATATCTGTAATACTCAATTGGGCAATATTCATGCAAAAATATTTTTGCTCCATTGAAGAACAGTGTCTGCTAGGGTTAGATGTATCGAGGTCGACAGACAAGACCAGATTCAAATCCCCACCAATAAGTAATGCACCTTGGAGATGATACAATAAAATGCCCCAAAAACGATGCAACTCTGGGGTTGTAGCATTAGGTGGAAAATAAACATTAGCCAGGGTCACTTCTTGTTGGTACAATGTCCCTTGGAGGATTACATATCTACCTTGGGAATCAGGATATGTCTTTTTTGCGAACAAGGGAGTAGTCGACGGAATCAGGATAACAACACCCCGCTTCTTCCCAGAGGAGCAAGAAGAAGCATACATTTGATATCTCCCACTGCAACTTAAGATGTTCTGCAGCACATAAGTGTGTTCCCTGGAGGAAATAGTGATCCGCTGGATGTGTTTTAAGGTATTGCATCATTCTGGCCCTCTGTATTGGGTTATTCAGCCCATTAATATTTTTGGAGAAAATCTTAACCTGGTTTACTTGCATAATGAAGACCACCCCGGAGACACTGGAGCCCCCCCACCACCACCCATCCCGAGAGACCCAATGCCGCAGGATGGCAGAATGGAGGCGCCCCAACACGGCCTACCAAATCCGTGAAGATGATATGGTTGCCATAATACATGTTGACTCTTACATGAAAATAAAGAAACTGTTTAAGAAAAATATGTTCTCTGTGTGATTTTTTTTTGTAACATTAAAAAGAAAGAAAACAATAGTTTCATCAATCTGGAAGAAGAGCTGAGTTACACAGGCAAGAGGTAATACAGCCAATAAACAAAGGTAAAACTTCAGAACCATGAACAAATTAAAAAAAACAATGCTAAATGCCAATGGGGCAAAACCATGCACAATGAGACTCCCAGACTTGGGGTGGGAAACCGCTGTCACCCCCGAGGCCCAGAAGTGGGGTTCCATAGTGAGAGACCCATTGGAGGGCAGGATGAAATGCCAGATCCAATATGTGTCTGGGCCTCCACTGGGACATATAAGTCCCAAAGTGAAAGATATGTTAGGAAAAAATATATAACACACATGGGGAAGGGAGAAAAAGTGGTTGACAGAGCCACTAGTATGGTCATATCCTAAATGGCGTCACCACTAGGTAGTGGACTCTTGGTAAGAAAATGAAAAAAAAACCAGCCAGGCCATGTAGATTATATTGTTAGTCTAAGGGAAAGGAAAGCAAAAATGAATCGATCTTTAAGGTCTTCCGGAGACCGAAGGTAGGGAGTGAAGTGAGCTGGAAAGGGTGTATATCAAGCCACTGAGTCTCAGCTATCAAGGTTTAGAAGGGAGAAAACTGTGAGGTGGTTAAGGGTACCAGCAGTACCATCGCTGGCAACTTATCCCATTCACCCCCTCCAAAAAAAAGGGAGAAAGGAGACTGGCTGAAAAAAATTAAAGAAAATAAAAGTAGGACGTGCCACAGCAACAGTACTAAAGTATTGACCAATAAGGAGTTGTAATCTGGTTTCAGGCACAAAACAAATAAACATTACACCCATAGTGGTAATATATGCACTAACCAAGACTATTTTAGATAGCTGAACAAACATCTAAAGACGGCAAAGTTCAAGATGGTAACACTAAGAACAGTAATTCCATCTTTGCAACACTTTCACTGGCTGGGGTCACTGTATCTGAAAGATGCTTACTCCTACATTCCAGTAAGACCCTCTCACAGAAAGTACCTCAGGGTCAGAGTGGGGAACGGCCACTACTAGTACACAGCCCTTCCCTTTGGCCTTTCATAGGCTGTCAGAGTTTTAACAATGTGCCTAGAGGTAGTGGCGGCACATTTGAGGAGGCAAGTGGCAGTGGTCTTTCCCTACCTAGATGATTGGTTGGTTTCAGGAGAGTCCTACCAAGAGACCAAGATCTTTCTCTCTCACCCAACATACACTGGAGGAGTGGGTTTTTTTTTGGTAAACCTCCAAAAGTCTCAGCTAGACACAGTACAGGTATAGGACTTTATAGGAGCAGAACTAGATGCTGTTCAGGGAAGGGCGTTCCTTCCTTGGGAGAGAGTGGCAAATCTGATAGAACTGGCAAAATCCTTCAAATAGGGCAGCCAAGATCTGCCAGGGACTTCCTGCAGTTACTAGGACACATGGCCTCTTCCACAACAGTTGTTCCAGGTTCCAGATGAGAGATGTCCAGTACCACTTAGGGGCCACTGGTCTGTAAGGTGAGACCCTTTGTCAGAGTTAGTGCCCATATCAAAGTGCCTATTAAGGGCACTAGAGTGGCGGAAGGAATATGATAACCTTCAGGAAGGATTTCCCTTCCTCCAATAGTCACCCACAGTAGTACTCACCACGGACGCCTCCCTCCTGGGGTGGGGAGGCCATCTAGAGGATTTTACTGTAAGCAGAGCATGGACCCCACTGGAGTCTCAGGAGATTATAAACCTCTTGTAACTCAGGGCAGTCTATTTGACAGTGAAAGCCTTTTCCTCTCACATCAGAGGCCAGTCAATCCTGATTAGGACAGATAATGTCACCACTACGTATTACATCAACAAACAGGGAGGAACAAGTTCTTCCAAACTGTACAGAAGCAATGAAGATCTGCAGTCTGGCTTATTCTCTTCAAGCACAGTTATCTGCAGTCCATCTTCTGCCAGGCAAGGACAATGTCCTGGCAGACTGTCTAAGCAGAATCAGTCAAGGAAATCACAAATGGGCTGTGAACAAGCAGAGGTGCTATCTGCAGTGTTCAGAAGGTGTGGCACACTAGAGGTGGGCCTGTTTGCATCCTGAGAAAACTACCAGCTCCCCAACTTCTGTTGCAGTCCTCCCTCAGTAGGAACAGTCCCAGAGGATGCACTAGTCCTCTCGTGGACAGGGAAATGTCTTCATGCATTCCCTCCTTTCCCACTTCAGCTGAGTGTGGTACTGAAACTCTAGAGGGAACTGGCAACAATGATTCTGATTGCACCAGACTATGCCAGGAAGGGTTGGTACTGCCTGCTGCAGTCCCTCTCCTCCAGACTACCAATGTTGCTTCCCCGGAGTCACAGTCTGCTGAACTTGTCTCATGGCAAGATAACATTCCCAGAACCAAGAATCCTCCTCTTCAAAGCATGGTACTTGAAGAGCTAGAGTTCTCTAGACTAAACCTCTCAAAGGAGGTCTTACATGTGATTAAGGTTTCCAGGAAGCCAGCAACTAGGAAAACCTACTCTTCCAAGTGGAAAAGAGTTTCCCTGTGGTGTGTGTCCAGGCAGCTCAACCCCCTTCAGGTGGGCTTATCCACTGTTTTGGACTATTTGAGCCACATGCAGTCCTTGGGCCTCCAACCCTCAACCCTGAAGGTGCATTTGGCAGCAGTGTCATCACACGTTTCAGCTGGCAAGGACAAATCTGTAGCCTCACAGGCTACTTTTAAGAGGTTTTTAAGGGTCTAATTCATCTGAACCCTCCTTTTAGGGATCCAGTCCCTCCTTGGGACCTGCCTTTGTGTATTTGTATTGCACAGCTGATTGAGGCTCCATTCAAGTCTATGGCAACTGCTGCTCTGAAATATGTCACCTGGAAAACAGTTTTCCTGGTGGCAAGTCTTTGGCTAGAAGGGTTGACCGAACTCCAGGTCCTTTTTACAATTCCAGCTACATCATATTCCACAGGGACAAGGTAGTACTGAGGGCTTATAGAAAATTCCTCCCCAAGATGGTGTCTGAATTTCATCTGAAGCAATCAATCACTCTTCCTGTGTTTTCTACGGACAACTCCATTCCAGGGGTGCTGAAGTTAGCCTTGGAGTACTACTTGGACCACACAAAGAATGTCAGGTCAACAAATTCTCAATTATTTGTCACCTACGGTAAGGTAGGGCAAGGTAAATCGGCATCCAGGCAGAGGTGAACGTGACCACACAGCAGAGTTTTAAATTTCTTTTTATGTTCCTTAATTTGCATAAAACTCTTAAGGCTCCGAGGCAAGATCAATCCAAGGGACTAATGATGCAGTTGTTAAACCTACTTGGGGATCTCTTGGAAGAAACAACATTACTACTGGTGAGTACTTTTTCCCTTAGTGGCCATCCCCACTTTGTTTCTCCACCTCTTTTCTAACTAATTCCATATGCATGTCTCATTCTTGTTTGAAGCTGCTCACTGATTTGGCTTGCACCACTTGCCCACCACTTTTTCAGTGAAAATGATCTTATGAATATCCCTTTTGAATCTCCCACTGCAAGTTTGTATGAATTGCCCCTTGTCGCTCTGTTTGAGTTCAGGGAGAAACGCACCTTGGCATCTCTCCTATTTATCCCATCCAGGTACTTGTAATGTTTCAATCATGTCACGCCTTTCCCTCCTTTTTTTAATGGTGTACATGTTCAGATCCTGCAGCCTCTCCTTTTATGTTTTGCCTCCTAGACCATGGACCATCTTGGTTGCCCTGTGCTGTACTGCTTCCACTTTGTTGCAGACTTTCCTCAGGTGTGGACTCCATTACCTTGTGCAGTATTCTTGATGCGGTTTCACCAGTGACCTGTACAATGGGAGGCTCATGTCCCATCTTCTGTCACTTTCTTAGTATAGACTCCATTATCTTTCCCACTGTATTTGTCAAGCTGACTGGTCTATAATTCTCTAGGTCATCCTTTCTTTGCTCTTGTGTAGCCAGGTCACATCCACTGTCTTCCATTTCCTACAGACCACCTCCATATGTAGGGAGTAGTTAGACATGTTTGCAAGTGGTCCTGCTAACATCTACGTGTAACCCCCCTACAAATGGGAGTCTTCCTTGGGTGTGCCTAAATGCCCACTGCCAGACTGGTGTCCTGTATCCTAGCAGGTTTAAAAGTGTTTGCATGTGAGCGCCCAGTTAGCTTCCATACCTGTCTCTTTTAAGAGCTGCCTATCTCGTAGTTTATAATTAATCTGGGTGGGGACCGAGTGTTTCTAGGCTTGAGTCCCGCCCAAGATGCAGTACAGTCGCTTCATTCTGCCAATGCCAATTGCACAGAGGGAGCCCTACTAGACTCTATGTCTAACCTGCCTTCTTTTGCAGCATGGACATTTCTGTTATGTACCACCATCTTGGTTCTGGACTGCCAATCTGCACCAATCAGTACCTTTGGGGGCTCTAAAATGGAGCCTGCCCTCAGGGGTCTTGTGGGAGTAAATTTCTGTAGGAATTGTAGTTTTCGCCTTTTGGCACCTAACTGGACCTGAAGGGGGAGCTCAAGCTGTGATAGACAGATGGATCAATGAACTGAATCTTTTGGATCACTATGAAGCCCCGGTGCTGCCTACAGCAGAAGTCAGAGTGGAGTAAGAGTTGAAAGAGTGAGGAGCTCGAGCAATTTGAGCAGCTGCTCCTGCGTAGTGCACAGGGAAAATCATCGGGAAGGCTGTGTTTGGTCTGCTTGCTACCATCTTCCTAAAGCGAAGAGACCTAATCTGACCATCAGACTTTATCCGAATTTGTGATCTTCGTTCTGAATTGTGACTAATTTCACCTGAAGAGGACCGAAGACTTGATTTTGTGCGATCGGCCTATCGGGACTTTCACCATGACCGCAGAGCATACGATTTGCACAAGGACACTGTGAATTGCGACTGGACTGTCATTTGAACTGTGGTATTTGTCTGCTTTTACTATAAGTGTGCTGAATGTGGACAGTGGGTCGCGATTTGGTTCCCCAATTTGCTGAATGTGTCACACTTGCTGGAAGCTGCATCCAGCAACCTTACCGGACTGCATCTGAACTGTTCTCCCAATCTGGGCCCTGCCACCCTAGCCCAGACACCTGCTTGCACTGCAGAGAAAGATCTGACGAGAGACCCACCCAGAGATTCAGCTCCCTGATCAACAACACCAAACAGGATCGAGCGCCATGTCGCAGCGTGTGGGCCTTGCTTCTCCTGGCCATCCAGCTTTTCATCTAGAAGGCTCCATTTCATCCATCCTGCATCCAATTTTTGGGTAGCTTGAGTAAAACCAGGGTAGCTCCCTGCAACCCAGCTAACAATCACAGTGTGTCATCTGATTTAATTGTTAAGCTTTTGTGTACTGAGACATCCGGCTCCGGATTGCAAATTGTAGGTTACAGTGCATGCATGTTTCTTTCCATTACAGGGTCCCAACCAGCTGCAGTGCCGGCCTACCCCAGGCAACGCTTCAGGCTAGCCTTTAGTTCCAACTGGGCACCCAGAGTGTGTGTGACTGTGTTCCAGGGACCTTTAAGTGCATGCCTTATAACCTGAATCAATCAGATCTAAAATTAGTCACCAGATTACTGCCCCTCCCTTGTTCACATCCGCCAATAAATCAGAGCTGGATCTTTTTGCAGTTAAACTGGGTGTGGTGTACCTCTGTATAAAAAGTACTGCATCAACGTTGTTTAATTGTTACAGGTCTTGTTTTCCAGGAGGTCATCCAGGGCATTCCAGCTGATCATAGCCCTGGTGGTAAGTGGTTACAAGGAGGGATTTACTGTGTGTTGCAAACACTGTGTGTTGCAAAAGGGGTAAAGAATTGTGTCCCGGAGGGCTGTACCCAGAGCAGTCACATTGCCAACAACCCTGTCCTCCAGGTGGAGGCACCCCTTTTGAGAACCCAGACCTCTCAACCTGCAGGGTACTGTGGAGGCAGGGGTAGTAACCCTCGGAGTAGCACCACCTAGGGGTTACATACGCTACCTAAGCCATCAGGTCCCATAGATTGTCTACATTTAAACAATAGGAATTCATCAAGACATGTCTTATAAATGGCATCAGTCTTCAGGAGTGTGCTGTCCTGGAGATAGAACTTTATCCAAATTATAGAATTTAGAATACAAGTTCAAACTTCGCACTGTGGTCATACTTCCCCTCAAGAGATAGGGAAAATGATGGAATCACTTCTGAAGGAAAGAACTGTTGAGTACCTAGAGGCCAGAGGGGTACAGGACCCAAGGCAGCATGGATTCACAGCAGGAAGGTCATGTCAGATGAATCTAATAGATTTCTTTGACTGGGTGACCAAAGTAGTAGATCAGGGAGGGGCTGTGGACATGACCTACCTAGACTTTAGTCCCACACAAAATATTAATATACAAGTTAGCCAGCCTGGGAGTAGGTCCCAAGATGGTAGCCTGGGTAAAGAATTGGCTGGAGAACAAGACACAGAGGGTAATAGTAAACGGAATCAACTCTGAAGAAAGGAGGGTTACTAGTGGGGTACCACAATGTTCAGCACTAGGACCAGTCCTCTTCAATGTCTTTATAAGTGACATTGCAGAGGTACTAGAAGGAAAAGCATGTCTCTTTGCAGACGACACAAAGATCTGCAACATAGTTGATACACAAGGTGGGGTGGAAAGGATAAGAAGAGACTTGGCAAGGTTGGAGGAATGGTCAAATGTATGGCAGCTTAGATTCAATGCTAAGAAGTGCAAGGTAATGCACCTGGGAAACAAAAACCCAGGGGAAGAGTACACAATGGGGGGTGAGATACTAACAGCAACAAAAATGGAAAGGGACCTGGGGGTAGTCATATCAAATGACCTAAATGTGTGCAAGCAATGTAACAGGGTAGTAAGGAGGGCTGGGGGGATACTGGGATGCATAGGGAGAGGTATCACCAGTAGAAAACAGGAAGTTGTTATCCCTCTGTACAGACAGCTGGTGAGATCCCATCTGGAGTACTGTGTGCAGTTCTGGAGATCCAATCTCTGCGAAGACATAAACAGGATGGAGGCAGTCCAGAGGAGGGCAACTAAAATGGTGCAGGGTCTGCACCAGAAGACATATGAAGAGAAACTTAAAGAGCTTAATATGTATAGCCTCGAGGAAAGGAGGAAGGGGGGGACATGATAGAAACTTTCAAGTATCTCAAGGGACTCAGCAAAGTCCAAGAGGGTAGCATCTTTCAGAAAAAGAAGTGTGCAAGAACAAGTGGGCATGATTTGAAGATAGAGGAGGGGGTGGCTCAGAGGCAATGTAAAGAAGTATTTTTTCACAGAGAGGGTTGTGGATGCATGGAACGGCCTTCCAGAGGAGATCGTGGAGTCAAAAACAGTGGTGGAATTCAAGAATACATGGGACAGTCGTAAGGCAATTCCAGGGGGTGGGGGTAGGAAAATGTAGGCTGTTGATTAACTAGGATCTGCAACTTATCCATTAGGTAGGGAAATAGGCAGACTGGGTGGACCAAGTGGTCTTTATCTGCTGTCAAATTCTGTGTTTCTATATTTCTATGTAAAAATTCTATGTAAGTTCTAATGTCAGATTTGTTTCTCTGCTGAAGAGAGCAGTCAACCCAAAGTCAACTTCAGCCTTCTGGTCAGCAGTTGTAAAGTTTTATCTATTGTTTGTTGTTTTGTAGTTTTATAGTTAGTTGTTTCTAATACTCTGCATTAGTTAGGATGTTTATTTGGATAATTTATTATTTTTTGAGGTTTCTCTGGTTCTCGATCAGGTCCCAGGAACTGGAGAAGGCGGCTTCACAACACAGTTCCCTCCAGAGTGAACCGACCACATTTTTCTGTTTTAAAAAAAAAAAATTTTACATTTTATTTGAAATTAAAGATTTTTTTTTACAAATTTTTCTGCTAAAAATATAGAGAATACTGGATGGGCAACTATGCACAACCAGTGTGTTCTGCTATGCTTGAGAGGTCTGTAGGAATCAGAACCCCGAGGTGGTATATCACACTGGTTGGCATAGAGTTGCCCATCCAGTATTTATTATAATGTGTAGTGCCCCCCAATAATTTAAATATAGTTTGAAGCATTTGTTTGTTTTTTAAGTATTAAAAGAAATTGTTCACTGGCATGTCGTATTCCCAGAGTTATGGATGGTTACTAAGGTGAGTTATGTGGTTGCTAGGGGTCACATGTCCCTACATTAGTAGCGCAGACTTCTATTGGTTGTCTTCTGTGCATGGGAGGGATTTGCAAGAAAAATAAAATGGCAGCGATATTTCTCACTTAGCCAGAGGATGTGGACTGTGAGGACCCGACTTTTATTTTGTAATTTATGGTAAATATCTGGTTGATCCTGCATTTCAGTTTTAATATAAGAGAGCATATCTGGTTAATCCTGCATTTTTTCCCATATGTGGTTGATCCTGCATCTGCGAGTGTCTGATTGTACCATTGCTGTGTCCTATTATCAGCTCATCCTGCAGTTTCTGTTGCCACAACAGTTTTTTTTTCATATATATTTTGTAGCGTTTTTCCCAATTTCTCCATGTCCCCATACCTTGGATGCACATGCACATGTGGAAACTGCAGCGCTGTGACTGAGGTGCCTCCTGTGCGTGTTGCCCCTCCATCAGCTGACCACTGGACCTCCACCTGGTGGCAGCAGGACTACAGGGGGTGGCAACCACCTCGGGGAGAAGAGAGCTGCCTTCCAGCTGCTCAGTTCTGCTCCCCCCATACTGGCTTCCCGATGACCCGAGTCCGTTCCTGAACATAGGTCACCGACGTGGTGTGAGGTAAGGCATTCAGCACCTCAACCCTCTACAGCACCGGGCCGGCTAGATACAGTAGTTTTTAAATGTGTATGGCTGATGCACTTTCCAAATCTACTGGAATGCTATTCTACCATAGAAGTGTGGAACTGCACTCCATGACCTTTCAACTGTGGTACAACAGCGTTTCCGCAGAGATGGAAATTGCGTTAGAACAACATTCCACCACACACTGTAACTTAGTTTACCGTTTTGTGTGAAGGAACTGTTTACTTGATTGTATAAGTTCTATCAGTGCCTAAAACCAACAAAAAGGGTTTTAAAAAGAGATGAATTTATGGGGTCTAAGTCTGTCTCTGTGTTACCAAAGCACAATAAAGGCTCAGAAGGAGTTTCTAATGATGGTTGAAAGCATGCATTAGGGAGTTCTTTTCCTCATAAGCAACAGTCCCCCTAACAAGGGACAGATGAAAAAGAAAAAGCTGCTCAGCCATCGGAAAGGCTTGGAAGGGATGGAAAAGACAACAGGGTGTTCGATAGGGGAACCCTGGTCCCCGTGATGGCAAAAATACTTAAGCACTTGCTTTCCTGTCTTCCGCTCTTAATCCCACATTCTGGTAGTGGCTCATCCTTCTCCTTAATAAAGACCAAACAAAAGTATTTGTTCAGTATCTCTGCTTCCCTTTTGTCCCTCTCCTCTCATCCTTCCTCACTCTTCAGCCTCACAATGTCCCCTTTAAAAATTCATTTACTCCCGGTGGCCATTTTGGGTCCATTCCAGCAATGGATGGTTCCGACGCCATATGGCATCTATGGGAGCAAATCAGTTAACCTTGTCTTTCTCCCCGATGTACCTGAAGAATGCCTTTTCCCCTTGCAAGCCTGAGTTCCATCTCAGACTTGGCTTCCCTCAACTTTCTGCTGGCTATCTTTATTGCTCCCAGGTCATTCTCTCTGTCCTGCACCTTTTGGCTGCCTTTCTGCTTCAAGAATGCCCTCCTGTTCTGTATCACTCCACCTTGTTAATGGGGAGTTAATAAATATGGGTAATGAGCACCCCAACTAGGTTAGTGGTACAGCTCAAAGCTGTCAATCAGTATAGAATCCTGGGCACATGAGATTCCAAGAGAAGCAGTTACTCAGTCTTTGCTTTACCAGTGAGGCATAAACTGCATAGACAGTACTCTCAGAGGAACTGCTATTTGTTATTGTTTTTTTTTCTTCGAGGATTAGGCAACTTGGAGGCAAGTTGGAGCAACTTGGTGACAGAGAGCACCCTGAAGTTTAGAAATCATGCCTGTAAAGCTGCGACTTTCAAATTGAAAAACCTGCTATCCAAGCACTCTTTCTGTGCCTACAGTGCTTTAAAGGAACCACTTTGTAGGGTGTTACAACAGAATTTCTGGTGGGCTTGTCTATTTTTTAGCCTGGTGCCTCAGGTAAGTAACATCTTACTTTTGGGGGGGGGTTCAGGCAGTCAGTAAAGCTGGGGGGTGTTGTGTTTTGTTTTGTTTTGTTCATGTTTCCCTTCCTAGCATTCTCTGGCACAGTCATCCCATATTGTCAAAGTGGGAGTTAGTTGTTTCTTTCCTCCTTGAGACTGGCTATGTTTGGTGTAAATTTCTGGATAATTTGGCAAAAGGTGCCTTCCTTCAGCAAGGTCCTTCATGACACTGACCCTTCAATGCTTTAACCCACAGTAGTACTGCTGTAGCCTGTTTTCCATTCCCTGTTACCTAGTTGCTGCACTTTATTATTCCCTGTTACCTAGTTGGCTGCTCATTCACTGTGAGGAGTTTTCAGCAGGATAACTGATCCATCCACTTACTGGTGCCATCAACGCCTTTGGGAGCACACACTCTTCATGCCTTCTTATTTATTTATTTACTTACTTATTTATTTGAAAATTGGTAACCAGAAAAGGCACACTGAGCCAAGGCGTGTTTCCAGGTGCGACTGGAGGAAAAGGAGAGAGAATACAGTCATACAGTATACACAGTAGTACTGAAACAGTCCAATGTAAAGTGCCAGCAGCATGCAGTTCTACATGGTAAGTGCAATATCAGTAAAAGGTGCCAGCAGTTAATACTATGAACAACTTTGGTCCTCAGTTAAAGTCTGGGGCCTTACTGCCCATCTCATTCTCTCTGGTCAGCTGAGGAGGCCTCTTAGTGGTTCCCAGATTTCATCTTAAGACATCTGGTACCTGGGATTTTTTGGTCATGGCTCCATTCTGTGAAACTCGCGTCCTTGGTTTGTTAGAGAGGCCCCCTCGGTTAGTACCTTCAAGAGGGAGTTGAAGACCTTTTTATTCAATGAAGCCTTCCCTGCTTCTGGCTTCAGGGCTGAATTAAGACATAGGCAACATAGGCACTAGCCTAGGGCCCCCACCTGCCAGGGGGCCCCCAATAATCCCCAAAATTTATTTACTACATACCCATTTCTTTCTGTGAGAGCTGCATTTTTTTTTATAATGGACTTAGCTGCTGAATAATCTGAGCAAGGCAGGAACTGAACTGTGATGGGAATCTCACCTCCTTCATTATGTGTTAAGTACAGCTGATAGCTTCAGGGGGCTCCAACCAGACTGACCTTAAGGTGTAAACAGGCCCTTTTCCTTTGCTTTGTATGCTTGAATGAGAATCTCACCTCCCTGATTAGATGTTAAGTACAGCTGATAGCTTCAGGGGGCTCCAGCCAGACTAACCTTTAAGGTGAAAACAGGCCTTTTTTCCTTTGCTTTGTCTCCCACCCCACGGTATCCCAAGTGGGCAGCAGTAGCTAGAAAAATCCCTGCCCCCAGTTGGTGTTCTGGATAGGGAGTGTGACCGATTAAAGACTCAGACCTTAAAAGGGGGGCCCCTGCAGTAGTTTGACCACTACTTGTCTCATCTTGTACATTTGAGGGGGGCCCTATCATTCATGTTGGAAGGCTCAGAGAGCCAGCAGAGCCTACTTATTGGAGACCCTGTTCCAAGTTCCAGATATCTCTCTTTAGCACATGGATGTTCTATGACATGCCCTGGCCCTGGGTCACATAGTATGCAGATAGAGGTTGTGGTTCACAAATCCAAGTGTTCTGAGTCTACATGTTATCCAGGTTCTTGGCTTGGGGCTGTAGCCACTAGGCTATACTGCCTACTGTATTAATAAATGTTTACACTCCTTGACTAGAAGTGGATTATCATTGTTAAATGCAATTCTCCTTTCAGGGAAGATTAGTAGGAGGATTCAAGGTTGAGTTTGGGTTGTGGTGATGAGTGTCATGAAAATGATCATCAAAGTTATGAAAAAAAGGAAAAATGGGGCTTAATTTTTTTAAGTCCTTTAACAATACTATATTGTAGTTCACAAACAGTATGGCCAAGCCTGATCTTTAACACCACCTACAAAACCACATTTTAATGACACAAAGTAGCAAAGACTACAGTGCTATCGATAGGCTTACAATGTAGTCAGGGGCAGTGGTGGCCTTTAGATCATATTTGTTTAATTTGCAGGCAATTGTATATGTTATGGAGCTACTGTATATACATACAATACCACCCCCATTATGTACAATTGCCTGCAAAGTAAACTAGTATCCGAAGGCCACCACTAACCCTAACCATTATAAGTCTATCTATAGCACTACAACCCCTTCCCTATATGGTTTTGTGGGCGGGGCTGTATCAGGAAGTAAGACTGTACTTTGCAGTAAGTTAAGTAGCATAATAAAGGTGGCAATCATGTATGCTGAGAGTAGTCCTGCACACACAGTGATCCCTCGATTATCCACCACATGTTTGTACAAAATGATAGCTATTCCATTGCTTCTTATTATCTTGCCCCCTTGATTATCCACTCAGTTTTGCTTGTACAAAAATAGGCAGATAATCAAGGGTGCACTGTAGATTATCAGACTGAAATCAAACAGTATGTGACACTTGGGGAAAGGGGAGTTTAGAGAATGGTGTGCACTATCACTAATATGATTTTGAGAGAGGAGAGCAGATGGGTATTTATTTATTTAAAAATTGATAACCAGGAAAGGCACACTGAGCTGAGGCTCGATTCATTTAGTGTGACCTGGGGAGCGGGAAAATTGGAGATAGTTACATCAAATACACGATGAAAAAGTAGTATGCAAAGAGACATGCAACAAAATACAAAACACGTGAGGCTTGCAGCCAAATATAGTACATGATATTACAGGCTGGAGAATGGATTTCAAATACAAGCCAGTGTATAAGCCAGTACAATACAATACAGTACAGTACAAACACAAGCCAGTGTACAAGGCAAATACGAGTGACGGGGTGAAGTTAGACAAACAGCGGAGTAACAATGCCAAGTACAAGATACAAGGAATAACCTGTTGGTAGCAATTGCAAAGTGCAGATTTACAAGTGCATAGGGCAGTAAAATAAAAGAAGCTGGTTCACAACTAGTAGGAGACACAAAAATGTAATGCAGCATGAGCTTTTGCTATGGGCTATAGGGGCTCACATTGGTAGTAGGAGTCAGGGGAGTCAGTTTTTATGGCAGAGTGATAGGGGTCATGTGGGATCATAGCAGAGTGTTAGGTGGATAGAGGGCACCAGCAGGGTGGAGGAAGTGAGTGCAATAGGGTCCTTTTGAATATGTTTAGAGATGGAAGCATATGGAGTGAGGAGGGTAGGGAGTTCCACAAATTAGGGAAGTGGAAGGAGAAAACAGCTTTGCCTGAGTTGGAATAAGGCTGAGGAAGGGCAACAGAGTGAAGGTCCCTTGTTTGGAGGTGGTAGGATATGTGAGGGGTGGGGGATAGGAGGGAGGCTAGGTTGGGAGGATGTGTGCTGAACCAGTGCTTGGCGGAAATGATGGAGGTCTGATGATCTTGGTTGGAGAATAGGGAGGAGAGTGATAAGGAAGAGTAGAGAGTGCAGTGATGAGTTCTGGGGGTTTAAGGTGAAGCAACAAAAGCCATTTAATAGGATGTCCAGTCTGGAGAGGGTAGATGCAGAAGCAGACCTATATACGACATCAGCATAATTGAAAAGTGGAAGGATTGTTCTGATAAGGAGGATCTGATGAACGTGGAGGGAGAGGGTATCTTTATTTATTTTCTTTTTTTAATTGTAAAAGTTTTTATTTTGTATATAAAGTAATACAAATTACAGTATACTTTTTCCAGGTACATTTGATGGCATACAGATGTCATGGAAATAAAAATCATTGCCACAGTTAAATATTCAATAAAACAATATTTTCCTCATGAACGTTTGATAGTAAACATTAAGGTGTTGAAAGAAAAAGGAGGAGACGAGAAATAGGAGCCGAAAAAAAGAAGCAAAGAGGTAGTAAAATAGATGAAATAAATGGGTGGACGTGTCCCCCACTCCCAGCGCTATAAAAGGGGGAAGTCCCATATAAAACGCCCTCATTCTACTCCTCTTTATGGTACAAAATCTGGATAATGGTCTAATTGATATTGAGTCCATTTACTCCACCTGTTATCAAAGGTTGTAGTCTAAGTTTTTAATATGGCCGAAATCCATTCCAGATTGTATACTTCATAAGTCAATTTTCTCCAGGTCTCTTTAATAGGGTGTGTGTGTGAAAGCCAAAGTTTGGTAATTACCTTCTTTGCTATTAGTATTAAGAGTGCTATAAGCCTATATAATACCGTGCTAATTTTGAGCCCGGTTAGGGAAACTGCTATAAGAATGAAGGTAGGCATGAGCAATTCAGGGGTTTCGAATGTCTCTTATCAGTTTTGCTGTCACTTCTTGCCAGTACCTTTGTAGGTGCGGGCAGGACTATATTATGTGCTCAATACCCACCCACATCTGTCCACATCCCCTCCAGCACCCACCATGTTCATGTCCCATGAATTTGGCAGTGATGTCTGGGGTTCAAAAGTAATTGACACTGGACTTCCAAGCATATTCTCTCCAATACATAGTGGAAGAGATTTTGGAGGAGGGGAGGGTGGATAGTTGCCACAATTCTTTATCCAGCTCTCCACCCAACTCCTTGGACCATTTAATTGTGACATGGTCTAAGTTATCAGGAGAGTATGCTTGTAATGCTTGATATAGGTCACTGATGATATGGTCCTGGGTATTCCCTCTTAGATGAAAGATAAGCATTTTTATCAAGATTGAAGGGGATTCTGCAATCTTAGACAAAGTCTCCTCGTATGGGAGGAGTGAGTTTTTCTGAGTAAGATACAATGGGTATTAATCTGAGGGAAGCTTGTAGGTGGCCTGTAGGTAAGTGAAGAAGTGTATGCCTAGGGGTTCTACTATTTGGAACGTGAAGCGGAGGTGATATGGTCCCATGCCCGGAAGGAGGCGGCCAATTGAGGGAGTATGAGGTGGTATCGTATGCTAAGGCTCGAAGATGGATCCTTTCAGACAGGGGGATAAGATGGTGTAGTATCTGAACCCATTGTCTGAAAAATTCAGCTGTGAAATTAGGAAAACGTCTCAAGGGAAGGCATGCCAGGGGGTTCCCAAGGGAGTATGGTGTGAGATCTGTTAGCCCATTAAGGGTGGCCTCAATGTCTTTCTAATGAGCCCGGTATTCAGTTGCTATGTGATATAAGGCAGTGTGAACGTGGGTCCCCTGTGCATATCTTTTCATGTTTGGTAGGTTGAGCCCCCCTTGGGCCCTGGATAGTTGCAGTGAGGTGTACTTTATTCGTGGCTGGTTACCACCCCAAATAAACCTAGAAATTAACTTTCCCAGGCTCAGAAATATGTGTTTGAGGGGAAAATGTGTAGTGTCTGCATGAAGAAGAGAAGGAGGGGGAAGTATGTTTTGCTGTATAGTTTCAATTCGACTTAATAGTCCTAGGGGTAGTTGCATCCAGTGGGATAGATCAGTGGTGATCTGTTCAAATCAAATCAAATCATCTTTATTTTTATAGCACCTTTCAGAACCAAGGCGCTGTACATAAAACCAATTACATCAAATATAATAAGATTAAAAACAGAAACAATAAAAACAGATCATCCTTATTTAGGGAAGGCTAAATTAAATAAATACGTTTTTAACTCAGTTTTAAATCTACCAACGGTTGAGCATTCTCTTAACCGACGAGGTAGAGAATTTCACAGGGTTGGAGCTGAAAAAGAGAAGGCATGAGAACAGATGTCTTCAATTGTACCCTTGGAATCTCCAGCAATCCCTCGCTGGCGGATCGGAGAGGACAGAGGGGGCAGTAGAGAACCAGGAGATCTTGCAGGTAACCGGGTCCCTGATCGTGTAGGGCTTTAAAGGTTAGCAAGTCAACCTTAAAGGTGATCCACCACTTAACAGGCAGCCAGTGCAGCTCACGGAGAACAGGCGTAATATGACTGGTTCTAGAGGCCCCAGTCAAAAGCCTAGCTGCCACGTTCTGCACCAGCTGCAAGTGACGGATATCAACCCCTGGTAGCCCTAGGTAGAGGGAATTGCAGTAATCAAGACGGGAAGTGACAAAGGCATGGACCAATGTTGAAAGATCATCGGGGGAACCAGGTGTTTCACCCAGGCGATATTCCTCAGATGGCAAAAAGAGGATTTGATGACAGCTGACACCTGAGATTTTAGAGCCAGACCATCATCAAAAATAACGCCCAGGTTACGCACCCAGTCTGAAGTAGTGAGCGGTATACCACCAAGTAACAAGCCTGATGGTTGTCCAGCCCCCAAACCCACCCCCAGATGACCTAGGTCCACTACCAGCACTTCAGTCTTGTCTGGATTCAGTTTCAGCCAGCTGGAGCTGATCCAGGTTCTGATCTCAGTAAGGCAGTTATTTAGCATGGAGAGTGCATCATTCTGTCCGGGCAGAAAGGACATATACAGCTGAGTATCATCTGCATAGCAATGAAAACTCAGACTGTATCACCTGATGATATCTCCCAATGGCTGCATGTACACTGCAAACAACATGGGGGCCAGAAAGTAGGGATTGAGCACCAGAGGAATAAATTCCAGTGGTAACTCTCTGAAACCTGTCCATGAGGCATGAATGGAACCATTTAAGGACTGTACCAGACAGCCCACAAAAGAGCCACAGGCGCTGTTGGGTGAGGGGTTCTAAATTCACCAGCTCCAGATGTATCAGTTTGGAAGGTATCTTTTTTTTTTTTATTCTGTTTTTTCCTAGCAGGTCTACTGTCATCATCTGCCCTGGTCATGGTCCCCGGGGCCACCACCGCCATCTATTGCTGCCTTGTCCCCGAGTTACCCCCGGCTTACCTCCTGGAGGGCCGGGCCATGGCAACAGTCCCCAATCCATGCCACGGGACTAATGACTGGTTGGGGGACTGCAGCGGTGGTGGCTAATCGAAGCCCCAAGGAGGGCTTCATGTAGACAGTGGAGCCTACCCCGCCTGCTCTTTTTCCTGTGTTCTCTTTGGAGGCGGGGAAGTGCAATGACGCTAGCATCCACCCCACCTCCCTGTATGACGAACGCTGGTAGCGTGAGTGTCTCCCGGCCTACGCCAGGAGTCCTCAGCATGTTGGACACACTTCCCCACCCACTACCCCAGAGAAGGAAAGCCATCCATGGGATGCTCCATCCTTCTCCCCCTGGCCGGCCTTAGTTTAGATGGTATCTTAATCCCCAGGTAATGCATTTCCATTTTATTCCAATGGAACTGGAAGCACATCTTTAGTGCCTGAGAGGGGTTAAAAGAGTATTTGAGAACTTCTGTTTTAGAGCTGTTCACTCTGTACCCTGCCAGGCATCCAGAAGCTTCAAGTTGCTCCCATACCGCCAGAATAGAAGATTCTGGTGAGGTGAGAATTAATAGGATGTCATCTGCAAAGAGCGTGACTTTATAAGAACGTCCTCCCACAGGGATACCCTCAACATTTATTTGTGCTCGTATATTCACAACTAGGAGTCTAGGTAAAGGGTGAATAATAGAGGGGATAGTGGACACCCCTGTCATGTGCCCCTGGACAAAAGGAATGGCGCTGAAAGTGCTCCATCCAATTTAAGGTATGCAATAGGTGTCTAATACATAGCTTTAATTTGGGATATAAACTTGTCAAGGAAGGCAAAGCGCTGCAGGGTGACCCACAAGAAAGGCCAAGACACACTATCAAAAGCCTTCTCAGCATCTAGTCCAAGAAGAACTAGTAGAATCTGCCTTTGTGAGGCATAATCTGTAATAAGCAGGACCTGCCTAACCGCATCATGTGCGTGATGTTTTCTGATGTTAAGGATTGCTGCTATTTCTGCATATTTCCAGGAGGGTGGAGGAGGTTTCCGTCCTGTATGTCTGTAAGGGCTTTGGTTAGAGCTGGGATAATCGCCTGTTTGAATTTCCTGTAAAATTCTGCAGGATAGCCATCTGGGCCTGGAGCCTTAAGAGATTTTGTTAACTTGAGTGTGTCCAAAACCTCCTTGGTCGTGATGGGTCGAAGTAAACTCTTAGCTTGAGATGGGGACAGTTTTGGTAGTGAGACATTCTGCAAGTATGTTTTCAGTTATTGAGGGGAAGGCTGGATATCGTCCGAGTATAGGGACTTATAAAAATCCACCATAGCTTGCCTGATGTCCTTTGGATGATGAATGAGGTGACCATCTCTAGGGTCTTGCAATCTAATAACCGTGGCATGGGCTTTCGACCCCCCCCCAGTCTTCTGGCCAGATTCCTAGCTCCTCAGGGGGGGCTCCCCCTCATGGCAATTATGTTTTAAATATAGTAATTTTTGTTCTATTTTCTGGCTTAATAATTTCTGTAGCTTTTGTTTTATTATCTGCAGCTGGGGTTTAACCGTTGTTTCTCCCTGGAATAGTCTAGCTTGTAGCATCTTTATTTCTGTATAGTGCACCCTATTTGGGGTGGAGCTTGGAGTGAATGTGATTTATGTAAATGGTGAAGTCAAAGCAGCTGTCAAGCCAATCTCCTAGGTACTTGTATGCAGGGACTATGTGTAAGGAAGTGCCATCAAGTGTTGAAAAGGAAGGAGTGATGTGGAGCTTGGCAAGTTTTGGGGTGTACTGAAGTTCATTGAGACTGTTTTGCTTGTGTTTACTTTTAACTGGTTGTCCTGGAACCAGTTTAACATGCAAATGAAGTCAGCTTGTAGAAGGGAGGAAACCTGGGAAGCTGAGGGACCTGAAGCGTAGAGGATAGTGTTGTCAGCATAGAGGTGAATGTGGGAGTGAGAGCACACTAGGGGAAGATCATTTAGGAAGATGGAAAAGAGGATGGGGCCCAGGATAGAGCCTTGGGGTACTCCTGCTAGGATTGGGGGGGGGGAGAATCCCCAATCTGAACACATTGGGAATGGCCTGAAAGATAAGAATGGAAGCATTGGACTGCTAGCAGGCAGAGGCCAGCTAGTTTTAGTTTAAAGGGAAGGATCGAATGAGAGATGGAGTCGAATGCCTTGGCAAGGTCTATAAATATGGTTGAAGCAAGATGACCTTGGTTCATGCCAGTGAGGATGGCATCAATTACCTATGGTAAAGAGGAGACTGTAGAATGTTTTTTTTTTTCTAAATCCTGACTAATATGGGGACAGAAAGTTAGTAGAGGTCAGGAAGTTAAGGAGTCTGGTAAGTACAAGGGATTCCTGAAGCTTGGCCAAGACGAGGAGGAGAGAGATGGTGCGGTAGTTTTCTGGTAGAGCCCGATCACCACCTTTGTGAAGGGGGATAACTTTAGCTGATTTCCATGCCTAGGGGATAGTGCCAAGGGTGAAGGAGAGGTTAAGAAGATGAGATGGGGGTGGACAATGGCAGGGGCAGAGATCTGAAGAAGAAGAAGAGGGTCAAGCCCGTCAGGACTAGATTTGCATGAGTTTAGGGATTTAAGGGCATAGAACACATCCTGGAAAGTGACCAGGGAGAAGTGAAAGTCCTTAGACATAGGGGTAGGTGGAGGTGCAGTGGAGGGGTGAGAGGGGGGTCAGAAGATGGGAGGGGGGAGGAAGGGTGGACTAGGGTAGAGGGTAGGGCATGGATCATAAAGAAATTGTTTAAGGTGGAGGCAACAGTGAGAGGGTTAGAGACTAGGGTGTTGTTAATGAGGAGGGTAGGGGAGGAGGAGCTATGTTGGGGGTTTAGAAGGGAGGAGAGTGTGAGGGGGGGTAGAACATTTGATTCATATTATGTTGCCTATATCTCTTTACATACAAACTGTGCCCTAACATGAGATAGGGTTTTTATGTAAATGGATTCCCAAGGTGCCTTACAGTCTGTGACAGGGTTCCTTTGCAGCACAGTGGCATGGACTCAGCGAGAGAGGGTCCCAGATCTCTCTTGGGCCTAGGACCCCAGCTTACCTTAATCTGCCCCTGCCTGGTTTTAATTAATTTATATCGTTGCTGTGATTTTATTCCATTTGTTTTTGAATTAGCTCCCTAATATGTACAGCACCTAGAGTCACAATTTAATTAGTGCACTATAACAAAAAAACTTAAACTTAAAGTGATGCAAGCAGGCTGAAAATAGCAGTGTTCTGGTTGCTGGGAAAAATGATGGAATCAAGTTAGAGGTAGAACCCAAGCTGAGGCTCAAAAATGGGGTGGCAAGGGCCCCAACAGGGAAGGCCAGGTAGAGGGTTGATGGGAGCAGGGGTAGGTGGGAAGGAGTTTCAGCTGACGCCTAAGGGAGGATGGTGGGGGAGAGTTGGAGAGAGGAGGGGAGCAGGTTCCAGAGTGAGATAAGATGATAAGAGAAGGTTTACTGCCCAGCAGAGGATTGGAGGTGGGGAAGGGAGAAGATGTGAGGATCACAGGAGCAGAGGGAGTATGAGGCAAAGGAAATGGATGAGAGGAGTGAGGATATGTGAGAGGGTGGGAACCAAACCAGTATTTGGAGATTAAGGAGGCACAGTGGGACTGGCGATGTATAGATACAGGTAGAATAGATAAGGAGAATCAGAGGGAACTGTGGTGAGTACAAGAAGGAGTTGGTGCCAAAGCGAAAAAAGGCATTACAGAGAGTGTCCAATCTAGCAAGGAAAGAAGAGAGGACTGAGCTGCAGACCACTAACACATAGTTGAAGACTTGGGAAACCATTTTGATGACAAGCCTCCATCAGACCTAGGGGGACAGGCACACATCGAAATACTTGAAGAAACCCCTTTAAGTGGGTTACCATCCTGGAGAAGACAAGGAAGGGGGCAAGCCTGGCCAGTTTCTGGCTGGTGCCAGAGGTCATGAACACTGTTTTGTTAGTGTTGACCTGAAGCTGATGGGATTGGAACCAGCTCAGGACATTGTGGAAGTCTTTGCTGGAGCAAGCCTTCTATCGTCACAGTTGAGGGGCCTGAGGTGAAGCTAACTGTATCATCTGCATACACAGGAATACGCGAGTTGGCACAGAGGGGAGGTCATTCAGGAAAATGGAGAAGAGGATGGGACCCAGGCTGAAGACCTGTGGGATTCCAACCTAAATTGGTTGGGGAGGTGACAGGACACCTCCTACCTGTGTCGACTATTGACACCTCATGAGATAGGAATGGAGCCAGTCAACAGCAGGTGCTGAGAGGCCAGCAGAGCTTAGCTTGTCCAGGAGGACTGGGTGGGCAACCAAATCAAAGGTTTTGGCCAGCTGGATGAAAACAGAAGCCGTGATGTGCCCCAATCCATTCTACTGAGGAAATAGTCAGTGACCTGCAGCAGGGAGGAGACAGTGGAGTGGTGCTTCCGAGGACCAAACTGGAATGGGGAGAGGAAGTTGGAGGAGTAGAGAAAGTCAACAAGCCTGGAATAGACAAGTTTCTTTTGAAGCTTTGCGAGAGAAGAGAGGAGGGAGAGAAGAAGGAAGTTGTCAGAGGAGGAGGGGTCACCACCTTTATGAAGAGGGAGAGTGCAAAGGGAGAAGGAGAGGTTGAGGAAATGCATAATGGGGAGGTGATGATAGGAGCTGAGAGATGAAGAAGTTTAGGGTACAGGGACGTAAGGGCTAGATTTAGACAAGTTGAGTGAGGAGAGGGCAAGCAGTGTTTTCTGGGTAGTAACTGGGGGAAGTGAAACCTCAGGAAGGGTGGGGTGGGGTGGAGGGTGGAGATGGGGGAAGGTAAGGAACCAGGAGGGGTGAAGAGAGGAGGGAGGTCACAAGTACTGATGAACTCATTGAAGTGAGCAGCTATAAAGGGAAGATCAGAGACAGGTGAACCATTAATCATGAGGACTGGGGGAGTGGACAGGGCAGGGGGGGGTCAAAGAGGGAATGAATCGCCTTCCAGAATTTAGCTGGGTAAATTAGGATTGTTCTAGAGGTTGGCCTTAAAATAGAGGGATTTAGCACAGCAGACAGCCTCCATTCATATGTTTCTAAGTGCCCTGTAAGAGAGGAGGTCAGATAGAGAGCGTGATGATTTGAACCAGGCCCAGGCTTAATCACTGAACTTGCATATCTCAATGAGATCAGGAGTAATCCATGGGTGACGGGAAGATTTAACCATGAGCTTTCTGAGGTTGTGTGTGCTTGTCTCAGATGGAACTAAATTTGGAATTGAACAGGGAGAAGGCCACATCCATATCAGGGGAGAAGAGGATGGGGGAACAATCAGTTGCAGGAGAGCAATGATGTTAAGTGACCAGAAGGACCAAGATCAGATGTACTTACGGGAAGGGGAAGGGTGCCAGCCTTACTGATACGGAAAATCATACAGTAGTCACTGAAGGCACCCAGAAGAATACTACTGCAATGATGCAGTGAGGGTGTGAGGAAAGAATCCATTCCAGGAGGGTATGATTGGAAGAGTGGGGATTAAGCTGAGTGGGTTGGGTAATAAGCTGGAAAAAACTAAGGGTCTCAATCCTGAGAGAGGTCACCCTGGAGGCTGGGGAGAGGCAATTAATATGGAGTCCCCAAGGAGGATGAGTTCATCAGAGGAGAAGTGTGAGGTGATGACAAAGAGTGAGTCAACCAATAAGGAGAGGGAGGTTTTAGGTGAAGCATAAAAAAATAATGAAGATGGGCAAGGTAGAGGGACATGAAAGATTTGCAAGGAGAAACTTGTGTGAGGGGGGTACAGACTCCCTGAGAGTGATTGTTTAGGAAAGGCTGTGGCAGATATACAGGGCAACACCACCACCTCATTTGCCCTGGTCCTGCCTGAAAAGGTGGTCGTCAGGTAGAGCCAGGCTAGAGTCAGGAATTCTGGAGGAGAGCCAGGATTCAGAGATACAGAGGAGGTCTGGGGAGTGTTAAGAGACCCAGACATTAAGCAGATCCATTTTAGGGTGAAGACTTCTAGCATTGAGGTAGAAATTGCTAAGGCCTCTAGGAGCTGAGCAGGGGGCCAGGGGAAAAAGAAAGAACCGGGGCTAGTTTCCACAATTCCAGAAAGGAGCAGTAGGAGGATATCTCCTTGGCTGGGTCGGGGGAGAGACAAGGAAGTGGGAGCAGGTGGCTTCTATCAGGGCCTAGCGTTCGTGGTCCAAACATGATGGCTTTTGTTTTTTGGCATTCAGTATCAGCCTGTTTTCTAAGAGTGTGAAATCCAACTGTAGTTGGAGTCCAGGTCTGCTGCTTTGTTCAAGGATCTGTACAGTACTGCATCACAGAGCTGCCTCCGCAGTGGTTATTTAGATCATTTACGAACAGCGAGAACAGAAGGGTCCTAGGATTGAGCTCCCTGAGGCAATTCCTCCCTTGATAGGGAGTGATTCAGATGTGGCACTATTCCACTTGACCTGTTGGGAGTGGTTGGACAGGTAGCTGCTTAACCAGGTTATTGAGTGCTGATCAAGGCCAAGTTGACCCAGTTTGGATACCAGCAAATTGTAGTTCACCAAGTCAAAGGCCTTGGTCAGATCAATAAATACAGCCCTGGTTGGGGTGCCATTGTCCAGGGCCTTAAGGATATCAGTGGAGAATCTGATGAGAGCTGTGTCTGTCCCATGTCTTTGCCTAAATCTGTGCTGGGTGCACACCAGCAGCTGGTTTGCTTCCAGGTAGTCACGGAGTTGGCAGTAGACTAGCCACTCTTGGAGTCTGGCTAGGATGCATAAGAGGGAGACAGGCCTGTAATTACCAGTGGGCTCCCTTGGGCCTCCCTTGTGGATGGGTACCACGACTGCCCATTTCCATATGTTAGGCACTACTCCTTCTATCAGGGAACTATTGATGAACCATGTAATGGGTAAGATTATGGCAGGGGCAGCAGCTCTGATTAATCTTGAGTCAAGGCCATCTGGGCCAGCTGAGCCTTTAGCCTTAATGATCTTAAGGAGGGGGAGTACTTCCTTAGGACGTACAAGCCATAGATGAAATTGTGGGTGCTGAGGGTTCTGTCTCTCAGAGGCCTGTCACTTCGAATTTGGCGGGAAGGGGGCCACTCTTGTAGTTTTCAAGGTCAATAAAGAACCTGTTGAAGGTGGTGGCAGCCTCCTGGCTGTCAGTGAGTGTTTGGCCACTGCATTCTATCAGGCCTTGGGGGGGTTACCACTGCCCTTCAACAGGCCATTTATGTGGGTCCAGAAGGATCTTGGATCTATTAGGTTGGTCTGTTGAAGTTTCTTAATGTACTCCCTCTTTGCAGCCTTTGCAGTTTGCTTACATTGGTTTCTTAGGGACCTATAGGTTTTCTGGTCTTCTGGGTAGTCCAACACCTTGTACGTGGCCCAAGCCTTGTCACGTTTGAGCATCATTTATTTTAGCTCAGGCATAATCCATTTGTAGCAGCGACCTTGGGCTCTAAGCCCTTTAAGGGAGCATGTAGATTGGCTGCTGAGATGAAGATATTTTGGAAGTATTCCAGTGCTTCATCTATGTTAGGAAGAAGCCAGCTATGGCTCCAGTCCAGAGTGTGTAGGTATCCCTGCAAGGCCTCTACAGAGAATTTGGAGAAATCTCTTGCTGTGAGAAGTCTGGGAGGAACCTTGGGTGAACAGTTCCTCCAAATGCAAAATATTGGAGAGTGGTCGCTCAGGGCATCCGCCAGAGTGCCAGCCACTTGAATGTTTAGGGGACTGGAAGCCAGTACCCAATCTAGGGTGGAGTGGTTCCCTGTTTTGATATAATGCCTTGTGGTATCAATGATGACCTGGGACAGATTGGCATCCAAGAGGGTAGCATTAAGAGCCTGCTCAGTGTCAGTTGTCTAGTTCAGGTTAAAGTCCCCTAGATTAACATCTCGGAGGGGATGTGTTCTGCCAGCAATTTGTATAAAGCATGCAGAGCGTGGGGGTCTATTTTGGGAGGGTTGTACAAGCAGCCTATCGTTAGGTGCTTGGCGTGGCCAAGGGTAATCCTAACGAATATTGATTCACTTTCAGGGCAGCCGATAGGGGGGAGGGAGGCTAGCAATGCATTCAGGGAGTCTTTTACATAAATAAGTACCCTGCCCCCTTTTTTGTCCTCCATATCTTTCCTGAAGATATTATAGTCATTGAGTTCACGCTCATGAGACAAGATTTGGGACTTTAGCCAGGTCTCGGATAGAGCCAGTACAACTGGTTTGTATAGAGCCACCCAACTTTGTATCTCATGGATTTTGGGGCATAGACTGCAGACATTCATGTGAGCTAGTCTTAGACCCTTATGGGAGACCCAGTTAGGGTCATGAGTGGAACCAATGGTAAAGTTTGCCACAGGGGGTTCAGAGTTGGTTCGATATCTCCCGTAAGGAGGATCAGTAATACTGAGATTAGGCTTAGTGCTTTTGGTATTTTGAGGAGTACATACCTTCTCCCATTACTTTAGGAGCCATGGAACATTAGGTAGCATTAAGTCTGCATCTGTCCAGGAGGGGAGCCAGGATCCTAAGTGAGAGGTTTAAATGCTTCATTGGCAAGCATTTAAACTAGCCAAGGCGGGAGGCACTGAAAAGGAGCAGGGAAATCCCAGCCTCCCCCCCACAAAACACGGTAATTAGTGAGGTAAACACCAAGGTAGAGAAGTCATTAGGGTGAAGGACAGAGGTAAATATACAAAAAAGCAAAGGCAGTAAGGACAGGAATGGGGCTAAAAGGGGTAAGGCCATCAAAAAGTGGAGGGTGATGAGTATCAATGCCCGTAGTCTGAGTAACAAGCTCCCTGAACTAGTGGCCTTGATGGAAGAGGGTTGCCTGGATATTGTGGCAGTCACAGAAACATGGTACACAGAGAACCATGACTGGGATGTCAACATACTAGGATACACAATCTACAGGAGGAACAGGGAGGGTAAAAGAGGAGGAGGAGTAGCTCTCTATGTAAAGGAGGGATCAAAGCAACAGAACTAAAGAGTAAACAGGGAGCAGATGAGGCACTCTGGGTCACCCTGGAGACAGGAAATGGCACCACAATCCGCATGGGGGTTGCATACAGACCCCCATCTCAGGGGGAAGGAATGGACAAGGAGATGATAGAAGGCTTCCTTAGAATGGCAGAAAAAGGGGAGATATTGTTGATGGGGGACCTGAATATGCCAGATGTTAACTGGAGCACCTTTGCTGCAGGCACATCCAAGAGCATGGTCACTCTTGATGCCCTACAGGGGGCATGCCTCAGACAGCTAGTATTGGAACCCACTCAGGAGGGAGCAATCTTAGACCTGGTACTCTCAAATGTGGATGGAGAAAGAATCTCAGATTTAGAAGTGGGTAGCCATCTGGGAACAAGTGACCACCAAACAGTGTGGTTCACGATAAACACAGCCATGCAATCAAGCCATACAAAAGCAAGAGTATTGGGCTTTAGGAGGACTGACTTTGGGAAAATGGGAGAGTGCCTCAGAAAAGCACTAGCAAACAGGCAAGAAAGAGGGGTGGAGGAACAATGGAGAGTAATCAAAACAGCCATCACAGAGGCAACAAGCCTTTGTGTAAAGCAAATCAACAAAACACGAAGGAAAAAAAAACGCTATGGTTCTCAAAAGAGGTGGCAGGGAAAGTTAAGGAGAAAAGGATAGCATTCAGGAAATATAAGGAAACACATAAGGAGCAGGACAGAGACCTTTATCAGCTAAAGCAGAAAGAGGCTGGGAAGGCAGTCAGAATAGCAAAGGCCCAAACTGAGGAAAGGATAGCCAACTCTGTTAAGAAGGGGGATAAGACCTTTTATAGGTACATTAGGGAGCGAAGAAGACCAAAGGAGGGATACTGAGGCTTAAAAAAGGGGAGGGAATGTGGGTAGAGGGTGACAGTGAAAAAGCAGGGATACTGAATGAATATTTCTGCTCAGTATTCACAAAGGAAGAGGAGGGGGAGGTACCTAAACCAAACAAGAGAAACACTCTGAAGACGGGGGTTGATACCAGTCCATTTACAGACGAAAGGGTTCTGAAAGAACTAATAAAATTGAAGGTGGACAAAGCAATGGGGCCTGATGGGATTCACCCAAGAATTCTAAAGGAACTAAGGTTAGAACTAGTGACACCGCTGACTACTCTCTTTAAGAAAATCATGGGAGGATGGGGTGGTACCTGAGGACTGGAGGAGGGTGGATGTGATTCCTCTTCACAAAAGTGGGAGCAGGACAGAGGCAGGAAACTACAGACCAGTTAGTTTGACCTCAGTGGTAGGGAAAATTATGGAATCACTTCTGAAGGAAAGAATTGTTGAGTACCTAGAGGCCAGTGGAGCACAGGACCCAAGGCAGCATGGATTCATGATGGGAAGGTTGTGTGGTTGTGTCAGACGAATCTAATAGATTTCTTTGACTGGGTGAGCAAAGTAGTAGACCAGGGAGGGGCTGTGGACATGGCCTACCTAGATTTTAGCAAGGCATTTGATATAGTCCCACACAAAAGATTAATACATAAGTTAGCCAGCCTTGGAGTGGGTCCCAAGGTGGTAGCCTGGATAAAAAATTGGCTAGACAACAGGATGCAAAGGGTAGTAGTAAATGGAGTCCACAGTGAAGAAAGGAGGGTTACTAGCGGGGTACCGTAAGGGTTCAGTACTAGGACCAGTCCTTTTTAATGTCTTTATAAGTGACATTGCAGAGGAACTGGAAGGAAAAATATGTCTCTTTGTGGACAACACAAAGATCTGCAACAGGGTTGATACACAAGATGGAGTGGAAAGGATGAGAAGGGACTTGGCAAGGTTGGAGGAATGGTCAGATGTATGGCAGCTCAGATTCAGTGAAAAGAAGTGCAAGGTAATGCACCTGGGAAACAAAAACCCAGGGGAAGAGTACACAATGGGGGGTGAGATACTGACAACAGTAAAAATGGAAAGGGACCGGGGGGTAATTATATCAGATGACCTAAAGGTGGGCAAGCAATGTGAGAAGGCAGTAAGGAAGGCTGGGGGGATACTGGGATGCATAGGGAGAGGCATCACTAGTAGAAAGTTGTTATCCCTCTGTACAGACAGTTGGTGAGACCCCATCTGGAGCACTGTGTGCAGTTCTGGAGACCCCATCTCCGCAAAAGACATAGGCAGAGTGGAGGCTGTCCAGAGGAGGGCAACCAAAATGGTGCAGGGTCTGCACCAGAAGACATGCCTAGAAAGACTAAAGGAGCTTAATATGTATACCCTTGAGGAAAGAAGGGAGAGAGGGGACATGATAGAAACTTTCAAGTACCTCAAGGGAATCAACAAAGTCCAAGAGGGTAGCATCTTTCAGAAAATGAGATGTGCAAGAACAAGGGGGCACAATTTGAAGATAGAGGGGGGAAGGCTCAGGGGTAATGTGAGGAAGTATTTTTTCACAGAGACGGTTGTGGATGCATGGAACCACCTCCCTGAGGAGGTCGTGGAGTCAAGAACAGTGGGGGAATTCAAGAATGCATGGGACAGACATAAGGCAGTCCTAGTGGGGGGTAGGAGGAAGTAAGCTGTTGGTTAACTAGGATCTACAGCTTATCTGTTAGGTAGGAAAATGGGCAGACTAGGTGGGCCAAGCGGTCCTTATCTGCTGTCACATTCTATGTTTCTATGTTTCTAGCAGGCCCCCTTTCTAGTTAGCCTGTGCCAAACCAGCAGTGAGTCAACTGCATGTGTAGCTGGTTGTTAATGCAGGTAAGGTTGGTGGTAGACCTGTGGTTCCCAGGTCAGATTACTACCATACTTCACATCAGGAGATGGTCCACCCAACTAATAGTAAAAATATACATAATTGCCAGGATTGTGCTCCTGACTGGCATTATTTTAGAGTTATTGTGCCTGAACATATTGTAGTGGTTAGGGAGCACCAGGGCCTCTTGTCATGTGGATTTGGCATTCCTGTTCAGTGCTAGCCCTTGATTTCGATGTGGCAGTAGATTCCCCTTCAGTTTATTAAATATTACTGCACCTGTCTGTTTTTTCCCTGCTTCTACGCTATTACCATGTGTCAGTCTCAGTCCCCGGTGTTATAAATTCAGCCACTGCTGTACCCTCAATGTACACTTAAAATTTCACTTTTAAAGCGTGTAAGTTATTTGTACTGCAATCTAGCTGCCCTCCTTTCCTAGGTGCTGCAAGTTCAGCCAGCACTGCACCCTATTTTTATCCTGAAAGTTTCACTTTTATATCATGCAAGTTAACTGCCCCAGTACTATTAACTATAGCAGTGAGCAGTCCCTTCAAAATTACGTCAAGATAAAGACCTGCCCTCCTTCCCCATGTGCTATAAATTCAGCCAGCACTGTACACTCTATATGTGAGAAATATGGTAGAGAATACATTGGTCTTAAGTTTTTTTGGGCCTTTGAGATATATGTAAAAGATGAGAATGTTATTACCTGCACTCACCTTGGTGACTTCCTACTTATTAACTTGTTGAAAATGAAATATGTGTTTCTACATGGTTTTCGACTAAGAGAGAAGCCAAAGAATCTGCAGAAGTAATCATAA
The DNA here is from genome assembly GCA_016271365.2 of Neoceratodus forsteri. NCBI lineage: Eukaryota > Metazoa > Chordata > Ceratodontiformes > Ceratodontidae > Neoceratodus > Neoceratodus forsteri. The sequence goes on along the minus strand of CM028129.1, from coordinate 1,007,137,085 downwards.
TGTACTGTATGTGAATGTAGTTCTTTATAAGAAATTACATATATACACATATACTTCTGTAGAACAAATATAAGACAACTGAACTGAAGCATTTTTAGCAATTTTTTATTTTAGGTTCTGTGCTTTACAATTCATCTAATTTTTATGCAACCTCCATGCCACTTATAACAAGTAGGACACCCCCATACAATCTTGCACTAGTACCCACATATGGCATCCCATGTACTTTTAGCAGAAACGTCAAAGGCTGGTACCACCCTTGGCAAGAGGCTGCTAGGTGTATGCTAGATCTAAACTGCTGAGGGGACCCCAGTAATTCCACACCAGAAGCAAGAATCAGAATGTCCAGAACAAGAACTGGGACTGTGAAGTATGGCTTTATTTAACAGATGGCAACTCAAAGCAAGTAGTGGACCCCCATGGGTTGGTCAAGGCAAAACACATAAATCTTTTACGAACTCTCCTTGCATGCAGTACAGTTCGAGAAACAAAAACATCTTCCCCATTCCCAATGGTGCCCATACGTGGAACTAGCCATACACCTGAACACTTCTTCTTTCCATGAGTGCACATACGTGGATCTAACCACACACTCCGAACCATTTCACTCTCTTGGGTGACCATCGAATATTTCCTTCACACCCTTGGGTGAACAGTAAACATTTCCTTCACACACTTGGGTGAATATTAACCATTTCCTTCACGCACTGGGGTGAAGCACTGAATCCCTTTCACACATTTGGGTGAACTAGAGGTTTCTTTCACTCACTTCCTTCACACACATGGGTGAACATTAACCATTTCCTTCACACACACTGGTGTGAACAGTAAACATTTCCTTCACACACATGGGTGAACATTAAGCATTTCCTTCACACACTGGGGTGAAGCACTGAATCCCTTTCACACATCTTGGGTGAACTAGGCACGTCTTTCACTCACTTGAGTGAACTAAGGGGTACTGACGGGTGTGATCTAGCCTTCTCTAAGGGCACACACCCCAGAAACAAATCCCCTAATGTTGGAGAACTTGTTCCTAAAACAGTACTTACTGACCAGTTGCTCCTTCCACTAGGCAGGGAGCAACTAAAGGACACCTTTTCCTGGGTAGCTTGTCAGAAACAGTCTCTCACAAGTCCTTTCCAAAGGCAGCTGAAAACAAACAAGGATCTTCAGGGGACTGTCCCTAGGACCCAGTGAGAAAAACAGTTCCTTCTACTTTTGGAGTAGAAATCAGGAAATCCTGCTGTAGAAAGGTCTCCACCACTTCACTGAAACTGGAATTTGTAATCCACACTAGGGTGAGAAATCCTGGGCCCTCAACTCAGAGCCCATTGGCAGACCTCCTGCCACTCACTCCCAACTCAGCAACAACTGACAACTAACTGAACGTTCTAAGGGTCCCCAGAGCAGCTGTACACACAAAGGGGTTATGCTGATGCGAGCGTTTCAAATGGCATAATCATTCTTTTCTCAGGCTAGCTGAGTAAACAATAATGTCATTGTGTAAGAAGCCCCTAATTAGCTCCCTACCAGCTGCATGCTACCTGCTTAATGCTAACTTTCTTAGGATTCTAGTAACCCCTGGGGACTGGGTGGTTACATTTATATTGTGCTGTTTTTTCTATATTGCACTGTTTCTTTAACTTGCTACTGTATAAAAGACATGTGTGAGCATGGGACTGGTCTGTCTGAAGAAGCACATGAGTGAAACTGGTCAGGACCTTTTTTTATCTTCTTTTTTCTCCCCCCTGGCATTTGCAGGCAGCTATCTCCCCCTGCCTTGCCACCTAAGTCTGTCCACCGCCCCCCTCGGTATCACCAAGCCCCTAGTACCCCCCAGATTCCACCCTGTGATGGAGCCAGGAAAGGGAGGGCCATCCCCCCCCCCACCCAGGACAGCCAATCCAGTTTCTGGGTCTCTAGTGGTCCGGCAACAGAGCGGGACGCCGGTTGGCAGGCAGGGCTTCACAGAGCCTGAGAATGCCATATTTTTCTGTTTTTCTGTCCCTCCACTATGCGGCTATGAGCATGCACATGTCATGTTGCCACATTCTTGTGCCTCCCTGACTCCTAGCGCTGCCACTTGACCTCCACCAGGCAGAAGTCAGGGAGCAGGATGGCCATCCCTCCATCCCTGAGAGAGGAGAGTAGTCCGTCAGATGCTCAATCCTCTCCCTCCCCGGCTGGCCCCCGGCATCTCTAGCCCACTCTCTCCTGAGCTCGGGCGATCGGCATGGCACAAGATGTGGTGTCCAGCACCTCAACCCTCTGCACCACCTGGCCGGCAGTACAATTTTTTATTTTACATGTCTGCACTGCACTGTACTGGATGAAACAAACCTACTGGTAAGCATCAGTATTTCGTCTTGGTACTGATGCCCTTTTTTGGCACCTTATGTGGATCAGGCCATTCGGCACACACGCCGTCCACTGCCATGTACACGCTGATGTCCTATGCATTGACATGAGGTCACCGCTGTTGTGTGAATATCTGAACATTCCTTATGGAGGCCGGCAGTCTTTCAGCAAGGAGAGGATCATGATCATTAAGGAGACACTAGTAGGTCTGTTCGCAGGAGTTGTCTTTGTGACTCAAGAATCCTTTCTCCTGCGACTGTGACACAGGTTAGTGACTGCTGTGTTTTCTCTTCCTGTTTTTTTTTTTTTCTCAGGAGACTAGGGTCAGCCTCATAGAATAGGTACAGCATAATCCCCTTACAGGCTGATTTTTGTATAACCTTCAGCCAGGGCTGTCATGTGGTTAATGTCAAGGCAGTTTTGGGATGAGTTTCCCCTCTGCAGAAGGGGCTGCTGCTGGGGCAGATCAGTGTTTGCTGATTATTATTATTGGTGTTATTAGCCTTTTGCTTAGTACTGTTAGCACTTGAATTTAGTTTGGCCTGTCTCCTGGCAACATGGCTTATCACAGACCAGTGGTATTTAAAAGATGTAAGGCCTGTAGGAGGATGATGAGATGTTCACCTCTAACATGTCTATATCAGTCCCCATCAGTCGAACCCTCAGGTTGGGGGGTGCACCTGTGGTACTGACTGGCAGTGGAAAGGCTGATTTGCGCAAATCCTTCTTGCTACCCTTAAATTAGTCACTTAGGGCTGATGCCCCACAGAACACAAGGCAAGCACCTTGAACACAAGGTAAGCACCTTGGGTTGGGGGGGGCCATACAGCCATGACCACGTGTGTTGGAGCAGAGTGATCCTGTTCACCCAGATTTTTAGACAAACCCCAACCTGCACAGCATGGAAAGTCAAGATGAGGATGCAGGGGGGTATGGGGAAAAGGAGAAAGGAGAGTGGACTGAACTTAAGAAGCATCCAATCCCACCCTTGCTTGATGCAAAGTGACTGTCTTATCTTATAATGGAAGCTTGTCAGACATTGCAGCTGAAGGAGGTTCAGGGCACTGAGACCTTGGACATGAAGAAAAAAATATTCACCATAGTAATGTTGTTTCTTCTTAAGGGATGCATCAGTAAGCTTTACAGTAGCAGTCACTCCACTGGATTGAGTTGCCCCAGAGATAAAACTTGTGCTAATTTTGGAATCTTAGCATTAGAACTAAGTTCAAACTCTGCACTGTGGTCACAATCCCTCCAACAGTCTGATTTGTTTCTAAAGCCAGGAGAGCTGCAACCACTAAATTAGCTAAATGGCTAAAAATTTTTTTTACATTTGTTCACATTTTGAAAAATAACAATTAAGGCAGAGAAAAATATAGGAAAATCTGTTTGTGATCAGACCACTTAGCAACAATTGTAAAGGCACTGTAACAAGTAATACTCAAGCAAATTGAAAACGGATTCTTGTCTGAACCAATTTTCAGGTTCTGGAAGGGGAGACAGGATAAGGAACTGTAAAGCTTACTGGTGTATCCCTTATCAGATTTCTTGAAAGAGGATGTCCCTTGCTGCTGCCACAGAGACAGAGGTGCCCCTTGAGGAGTGTACCTGTAGACCTCTGGGGTCATTCTGTCAGCTTTTCTGTAACATAATTGAATGCAGTTATGGTGAAGAATATTCCGTGTGAGATAGTTCTCCTAGTTGCTGGTTTACCCTTTCCCACTTCATAATAGGTGAAAAAAAACTGAGTGTTGCTGGACCTGACATCATTTGTGTAGTCCAAGTAGTAGCTTACTGTCCTCTTTACATCCAGGCAATGGAGTTTTTGTTCCCTATCCTGGAATGTTCAATGACAAGTACACGGAGAGCAACTGAGTGGTTGAGGCGGAATTCTGACACCACTTTAGGAAGGAATTTCCTATTAGTTCGGATGACTATCTTATCCTTGTGAAAGAGTATGTAGTTTGAATCTGTGCAGAGGGCTTGCAGCTCACTCACCCTCCTAGCAGATGTAATAGCAATTAGGAATATTGCTTTCCATGTACCATTCTTTAGGTCAGCAGTAGACATAGGGCCGGATATTTAGACTGCACCGGGCAATGGCGCAAGGGGTGGCGCAGCGTAACCAAGATACGCCGGGGCCAAGACAGGGAGATATTCAAAAGTAATGCACCATGGTGCATCACCTTTGAATATAGCACAGAATGTGCATGGCCCATACACAATTTACCAGTGCAGTCCCCAGACAGAGAGGACCGGGAATGCTCCAGCGCAACTGTAGTTGTGCTGGGCGCATTCCCCAAGATATTCAGACTTGGACATGCAAATGGGCCATAATGTATGCAAAGTGCAAATGGGGCCATTTGCATGTCATTATGGCTCCATTTGCATGAGCTGAGCAGAGCAGCCCAGCGAAATGCACCTGGTGCCCTGCACAGAATGGTGTGTGGACTGAGGGGTTCCAGGGGCTCCCCCGCCCCGTAACCGCGATCGTGGTACAACTGAAGACAGGCAATCCCTGGTGATCTAGTGGGTCCCCCCTCCATGCCTGTACCCCAATCAAGGGACATAGTATGATAATACAAGCCCTGGTAGTCTAGTGGACCCCTACCTCTCTTACCTGATCGTGGATACAAGTGATGTAAATAAAATCCCTGATGGTCTAGTTAAACCCCCCTTCCTGCCTGTAGCTCCTATTACAGGTAAACCAATATGCACATACTCCCTGGTAGTCTAGTGGTACCCTCCCCATCCTGACCCTCTGATCACTGTCGTATAAGGTTGAAAAACATCCCTGGTGGTCCAGTGGATCTCCCCTCCCCAACCAAATCCCCAGTCGCTGGTGTAGTAGTGATCATTACATCCCTGGTGGTCCAGTGGTAACCCTCACCCACACAGGACCCCCAGCCCACCCAGCCCCCATCAGCGGCGGCTGTAACCCACCTGCATACTGCCCGGCCACCCGCTGAATGACAGCTTACAGTATGAGCTGTAAGCCTATTGGTCCACATCATGAACCAATGGGCTTGCAGGCCATACTGTTCTAGACAGGCACAAATATGTTCCAGCTCTCCAGGGGCTCCCTGCCCCACAGGCGCAGGCTCTCAGACACTGGATGGTCGGCGCGTCCACAGCCACCGCCCAAGACCTCAAGCCCAGACTCTCCAAGCTCAAGCTGAGTTCCAGCTCTCCAGGGGCTCCCTGCCCCACAGGCACAGGCTCTCAGACACCTGGCAGTCGGTGCCTCTACAGCCACCGCACAAGACCTCAAGCCTGGACTCTCCAAGCTCAAGATATGGCAAAAGCCGCTAACCAATTGGAACATGAGTGCTCTCGGGGGCTGGCTTCCGATTGACTTCTGCAATCTGCTTCTGTTCTTCTGTTAGAATCCTGCCAAAATTGTACTTGCTTACTGAAATCTGCACAAAAAAAGCTGTATTTGCTTGTTTCCTCTTTGTTTAAAGTTAAATTCTACCAATATTTTGAGTGTAAAGGGCTAAGATTTTAAGTGATTCAGCTCCTTTCTGAAACCTGTGTGTGCACCAGACTTTAGGTACCAAGGGAATACGCATCCCTTTGTCCTGCAAATTTGGCTCTCCTGCTGGTGCAGACAGTCCTTTATCCATGGCCAGCACTTAAACCTGTGCTTTTCCCTCTCTCCCCAGCCGAGTTCCAGCTCTCCAGGGACTCCCTGCCCCACAGGCACAGGCTCTCGAACACTGGGTGGTTGGCACTTCCACAGCCACCACCTGAGACCTCAAGTCTGGACTCTCCAAGCTCAAGGTACAGCAAAAGCCGCTAACCAATCGGAATGCGAGCACTCTCAGGCGCTAGCCTCTGATTGGCTCCTGCAATCTGCTTCTGTTCTTCTGTTAGAATCCTGCCAAAATTGTACTTGCTTACTGAAATCTGCACAAAAAAAGCTGTATTTGCTTGTTTCCTCTTTGTTTAAAGTTAAATTCTACCAATGTTTAGAGTGTAAAGGGCTAAGATTTTAAGTGATTCAGCTCCTTTCTGAAACCTGTGTGTGCGCCAGACTTTAGGCGCCAAGGGAATACACATCCCTTTGTCCTGCAAATTTGGCTCTCCTGCTGCTGCGGACAGTCCTTTGTCCACTGCCAGCACTTAAACCTGTGCTTTTCCCTCTCTCCTCAGCTGAGTTCCAGCTCTCCAGGGGCTCCCTGCTCCACAGGCGCAAGCTCTCGGGCACCGGGCGGTTAGCGCTTCCACAGCCGCTGCCTGAGACCTCAAGCTCAGACTCTCTAAACTCAAGGTATGGCAAAAGCCATTAATTTCATGCTCACCCAACCATCTCTCACCCCTCCACTTATTAAATACACCATTTCCCCGCCCACTTCTAAAAACACGCCTATGAAGGTCTTAGTCGACCTCTCCAATTCTTCGGTTGTCCACTTAGGAACACCCTTAAGTTAGCCGGCCAATATCTCAGATGCCTCCTCCTGAGGGCCTTTGCCCTAATCTGTATTGAACATTACCTCCTATTGGGTTTAGCATGGGGGGCCTGGATAGCACCCTCACAAAGGGTTCCTCGCTAATATCTGTACTGATCATCCTCTGTTGAGTCCAGGTGGCATTTTATCCTCTGAATCCTGTGCATGCAGAGACTGACCCCTTAAAGATTTGCTCCCCATACACTGATTTATCCACTAGTTACTTATGTGCCATGCAGATAACTCTGCTGTCTGAGCACAACCTGGATACCTGTTGTGTTGGTACCCATATTGAGCTGCCTCCTCAAGTTAGCCCTTCTGTTTCATACTGTATTAGCCACCCTCTGCACATCTCGGTCAGGATATTGCTTCACCTAGCATTAGGGCAGTACACCCTTAGGGGTGGTGATAGGCTTATGCAACATGTTAAGTATCATAAGCGTACCAGGGCCAAGCTTCTCAAACTAATGTTAGTTGCCTTAATGAAGCTGCTACTTCTCCTACTGATATGCTCGGGTAACATCGAATTAAACCCTGGTCCCATCTCTCCCCTCTCTTCTCCATCGGATACGTCCACTCTCAAAGGAATGAGTTTCTGGCATGTCAACGTCTACAGCCTCCTAAAAAAGTTCACTATGATACAGGTGTGGATCAGCCATACCCAAACTGATGTCCTGGCAATATCCGAATCCTGGCTCAGGCCAGCCTCCCAGGACAGTGAGATTAGCATCCCCTCCTACCAGCTATTCAGAACTGATAGACCTACTAGGGGAGGTGGAGTGGCTATATATGTTAAGGAAAGATCTGCAATGTCCTGTATGGATTCAAGCTCTGTTAAAAATGAGTTTTAATGTCTGACACTCAAGATTGAATTATCCACTTCTCTGGCCATTAGAGTGATTGGTTCTGATAGACCCCCATCCGTGGGAACACTACTCTTATCTTACCTTGGTAATATCATTGAGAAAGAGACTCTCGAAACAATCATACTTGGGGACTATAACTTTGACTGGCTCTCCAAGGCTGCTTCACCCCTAAACACCTTTTGTGATGCTCGCGGGTTGGCACAGTTAATTCAAGAACCTACACATCCTAATAAAAAGAACCTGTGTAATAGCTCTTTATTGGATGTTATACTAGTTGATAAGCCACATCTTTACACGCATGCTGGAACCTTCTTCGCCGATGTCAGTGACCATTGTTTTATTGCCGCATTTAGGTCACTACATCACACAGGCCCTTCAACTAAATTCATCACTAAAAGGACATGGCGCAATTTTGATGTGGCCACCTATACATACAAACTGGGACAGTCACCACGCTGGCAAGACTTTTACCTAGCCACCACGGTCAACACGGCACACAATATCTTTAATGACATTCTAGTAGGAGCCCTAGATGCACACGACCCAATGGTAAAAATCCGAGTAAAAAACAAAACTTGTCACTGGTTCGCACCTGCACTGAAAACCGCCCTGCTAGGCAGGGACAAGTTGTGGAAAAAGGTGCGGCAGACGAAATTGGAATCAGACTGTGCCAATTTAGGAAGGCACGCAATGCATGTACAAAAATGATCAGAGACGCTAAAGCATCATTCTATCTTAAGGAGCTGGACTCTGCTGCAAAGTGCTCCTCTAAATTCTGTAGGACAATCAAGGATATGTCCAGTCATACCCTAGGTAACTCCTTGCCACCAAAAATCATATCTGAAGGGAAAACTATATGTGGTAGACAGGGGATCTTAGAAGCTTTCAACAATCACTTTGCCACAGCTGGTCTGGCCTTTGACAATTCCCCTGCAGCTCTGGCCCACTCTAAACTAAGTGTCCCATGTGTAGACACCATTGCTCTGGTACCTGGCTTCTTTTTCCAACCTGTACTATTGAAGGAGGTTGAAGATTTGATACTTCGGTTGGATGTAAGGAAGAGTGCTGGATCTGATTCTTTGGATCCCTACTTTATAAAAATAGCGTATCATGTCCTTGCTGTCCCTATCACACATCTATTTAATTTATCACTATCCCAAGGGTCCCTTCCTATCATCTGGAAAACTGCCCATGTTATCACATTGTTCAAATCTGGGGATACCTACAACCTCAATAACTATAGACCTATTTCCCTACTGCCAATCTTGTCTAAGCTCCTGGAAAAGGTTATCAGCAATCAACTTAGAGCTTATCTGGAAGTTAACAGCTTACTAAACCCTATGCAATCGGGCTTTAGGTCTAAACATAGCACCATCTCAGCCCTTGCCAAAGTAACTAATGACTGGTACAGTGACCTTGACAGCAGAAACTTTGTCTGCGCAGTATTCCTAGACCTTAGCAAGGTTTTCGATACTGTGGACCATAGCCTGCTAATCTCCACACTGAAGAGCATTGGTCTTGACTCAGCATCCTTGTACTGGTTGTACCTGGTAGGACGGCAGCAACAAATCAAAGCTGAGGGGGAGCTCTCCCCCACTCAAGCCTCTGCTCAGGGGAGTGCCTCAAGGATCCATTCTTGGCCCGATGCTTTTCACAATCTAAACAATATTGACATGGGCATCAACAAGGCAAAAATACATCTGTTTGCTGACAACACAGTGGTTTACATAAGTCGTCCGACTGCCGAAGCTGCCTGTGCAGACCTACAGGAAGAATTTGACCTGCTTCAGACTCAGCTCTTCCATAAAAAGCTTCTTTTAAGTGCGCAAAAGACAAAGGCAATGCTGTTCACACCCTATAGCCGAACGACAAATCCTGCCAGCTCCGGGTCACTGCCTCTGATCACCACAATTCTGGGAGAGAAATTAGATTTTATCCCCAAGTTTAAATACCTAGGAGTGTGGCTTGACCAGAACCTCGCATTCTCTGAGCATATTGAAGACCTGGCAAAGAAGCTATGGCAGAGGTTGAATCTGTTCCATAGAATCAGCCAGTTCCTCACGCGTGATGCCAAACTGCGACTAGTCCAATCTACCTTTCTCTCCCTAATTGACTATGGAGATTTTCTATACAGCCACTGCCCCAAAGCCTCGCTTATCAAATTGGACATGCTGTATCACAGGGCAATCAGGTACATTACCGGTCTTCCCCTCTTTACCCATCACTGCCTATTGAACAAAGCTGCAGGATGGTCCTCGCTTACATTCAGGCGTGAAAAAGATGCAGTCCTTTGGACCTACAGAGCTATCTTAAAAAGGCTCCCACATCATATCTCTGAATGTCTTCCCATAAATGAGTTGGGACCGTACGGCCTAAGGAGTGCCTCATATATCTCTCTATGCATCCCTAAAGCCACCACCCACTATGGTAGACTGGCTTTTAGCTTCACGTTGATGACCCTGTGGAACAAAATGTAAAAATTACTAAAACTAAGTTACCTCCGAAGTGTTAATGCTTTCAAGACATTATATGCCCAAGGTGTGTGTGAACATTGCAACTGTTACCCCGGACCCTAATCATTAACTGCTGCTACCTTGCTCCCCAGAGATTGGCTTCAGACCTGACAAGCCATACCCCAGGTTAATTTGTGCATGCTTCATTAAACCGCTTGAACTTATTACTTCCAGTCCCTGTACCCCTCTCACGTGTTATTCGTAAGTCTGACAGAGACACCTGAATCCAAAGCATACAATCTCTACCTCCTGGGTGATTGCACCTTCATAAGCCGTCATCCGAGACCACTCGTCCGGTCTCTTCTCCAACAAAGTACCGCTAAAGCCGCCAACCAATCGGATTGCAAGTGCCTTCCAGCCCCTGCTCCCGATGGGTCCTGCAGTTCTCTTTGGTGATCCTTCCAATGCCGACAAAAATTCGAATGGTCTGCCGTGCTCTGCTAACATAGCTGTAACCACTTCATTCCCTGACTGATGCAATCCTTCCATACGGCTAAAGTGTTATTCTAGTGAGTATGAGTGATTAAGCTCCCTTTTGAATTGTTGACCATGACCGGCCCCAGGTGCCTATATGTGGTAGGTGCTGCTCCACCCATGCCTCAGTACCTCGCCCACACCTTCCTCCAGTACGCTGCGGTATAGCCGCCCTCAGCCCCAATGTAAGCATTCCCTGGAGATGCCGTGTTAGTGCCTGGCAGGCTGCCTGCTTCCTACAGACATAGCTATACCTGTTTTCTTTTTTTTTTTTTACTCATTGTGAACCAGTCAAGAAAAAAAGCTGTTATCACTTATTTCTGTCTGTCTGTCTGTCTGCCATGATAGCGATACATGGGTCTCGCCTGTGCCTTTTTTCCCTTATGAAAATTTCTGTAACAATATCCATCTCTGTATCTCTGTGGACTTGTCAGTTCCAACTGCTCACTGGTCTTGATGATGCTCTCATATCAACTGTTATGTTTAGTACATTTGTGTATCCTGATTTGCACTTCTACTATGTTTTACTCCAAATGTAAATATTGCTTTGTTTGTAATATAATCTGGACTCAACCAGGTTCATCTGGTAAATGAGCTTGCTCAATGATGTTCATCTGGATAAATAAAGATTTGATTGATTCATTGATTGATATGTGAATGACTGAAGTCATTCACATATGTGTGCCTGTCTAGTACAGCATGGCCTGCAAGACCTTTGGTCCTCGCTGTGGACCAATGACTTACAGCTCATACTGTAGCTGTCATTTGGTGGGCAGCCAGGCAGTATGCGGGCGGATTGCAGCCACCCACCTATGACGGGGAGCTGGGTGGGCTGGGGGTTCTGTGTGGGCGGGGTTACCACTGGACCACCAGGGATGTGATGATCACTACTACACCGGCGATCGAGGATTCAGGTGGGGAGGGGAGATCCACTGGGCCACCATGGATGTTTTTCAACCTTATACAACAGCGATCTGAGGGTTGGGATGGGGAAGGGGACCACTAGACTACCAGGCAGTATGTGCATATCAGTTTACCTGTAATCAGAGCTACGGGCAGGAAGGGGGATTCCACTAGACCATCAGGGAATTTATTTACATCACTTGTACCCGTGATCGGATACGGGAGGGAGGGGGAGTACCACTGGACTGCCAGGGATGGTTTGTGTGCTTGTGGATGGTGTTCTTGCTGGGCAGGTGGCCACCCACGGCTGGTGGCTACTGTGTTGAGCCCTGCAATACAGCAGCCCACATGTGGGTGGGCAACATTTGAGACAGGATTTTCTGGCTCAACATTGTGCCTCAATATGCAGCGCATCTGGGGGCTGTGCCAGCCATCCCGGGCTGAATTTTGGGATTTGCCGCATATGCATGGGCACGTCCCATTCAGATGTGCTGCATACATTACCTATGCACCCTGGCGCATTGGGACTTGCACTGCGCAGGTCCACCTTTTGAATATCACACCAGGGCGCATTGCGGGGTTGTGCCGGCACAACTTGGTTATGCCGGTGCAACCCCTTTGAATATCTGGCCCATAGGCTAAAAGGGAGCTTCCATCAGTTGAGCAATGCACACATTTAGGTCCCAGGGTGGGTCAGGGTCCCTCACAGGAGGGAACACATGGTTGATGCCTTTAAAGAACCTTCTGAAAATAGGTTGTGAGGCCAGAAACTTATTGAACAATAGCCTTGTTGCATATGTGGGCTCCCATACACTATTTTATACAGCGTATGGTGAAAGAACCACTCAACATGGCTTTTTTACATCAAAAATAAACATCGATTACTCACACTGATTTTCTTCATTCCCTTATAGCTGCCCGAGTGGTTTCAGTCTCCACTCTGCATTGCCCTCTAACCTACAAACTGCACCTTCTCTTTTTTTATTTTGTTTGTAGGTTTTTTCCCTGGTTTACGCCCGTCCCCATTCTCGGGCGTGGCATGTGGAAGCACGAGCATGCTGCGTCCCGAGACCTCCTGACTTGCCGCCCCCTCTCGCCTACACTGCCACTGGACCTCCATCTGGTGGCAGCAGAACGGGGGGGTGATGACCTCCCCTGGAGAAGAGAGCCACCTATAGGCCACTCAGTTCCGCTCCTCCTGCCCCCCCATGCCGGCACCCTGACGACCCGAGGTCATTCCTGAACCTGGGTCGCCGGCGCAGCACGAGGTAAGGCATAGAACTGCACCCTCTCATCTCCCTACCCCAACCACAGATGCCTGATTGCTGTTGCAGCTGCCCTCCAACCTATAAACTAGTTACCATGACCACCTCCCCACAACTTGTCTGGTGTTTAGTACTTCGATATGTGATAGCGTTCACTGACATTTTTTTTAAAAGTGCCACTAACCTCTTACTTCACTAGTGTGTTAGGGATGGTAGCATGACTGACAAACAACTTGGGAGTATTTTCATCTGACTTCACTACTGCAGCAGAACAAAAAGTTGTTCTCCTGGTGGCACTGGAACAACTTTAATAGTGGGATGCTGAAAGCCATTGAACAAAACTGTAAACCCTGTATAGGAAGCTATAGGGAACTGTATTTCAAGCAAGGGGGTGCTGCCACATCCCCAGCACCCCTAGTTCCAGCCAGCACCTATGTCTGCTGCAGTATGAACGTTACTAGTGCAGGAGAACAAGTTTTTAGCGGGCATGCACCAGTTAGGGTTCAAGTTAATGTCACAAAAGTAGGGAAATGTGGCGTTAACTTGCACCAGTTAGGGTTAAAGTTCACACCATATTTCTGTACTCCATCCTGAACTACCCCACACCTTACACCATAAATTAATTGTTGTTGGCTCCCTTCTGAGCTTTACGAGTACCCTCTGTAAGAGTGGGAATGAAGGTATGGCATACAGTAACTTCCCTGTCCATTTCAGGACTAGAGCATCCTCTGGGACTGTCCCCACTGCTAGGGGTCTGCAACAGAATTGTGGGAGTTGATTGTTCTTCTAGGAAGCAAACAGGTCTATTTCTGTGGTACCTATGTTCTGAATACTGATGCCAGCACCTGCTGGTTCAGGGTCCACTCGTAGTTTCCCTGGCTGATTCTGCTTAGTGAGTCTGTCAGGACATCATCTTTTCCTGGCAGATGCTATGCAGATATTGTAGCTCCACATTCAAGGAAATAGGCTAGGTTCCATGTCTTATTTATGTATTTATTGAATTTTGATGACCGGATAGGCCCACTGGGCCCCGGAGGTCCCTTTTTCAGGGGCGACCCGGGAGTTACAGAACTAGTAGGATACACAATTAGTACAGATGTAGATTATAGCATGTAACAGGCGAACATAAATATGTAGTAATGACATATTACATAGCAGGTTACAGTGATTATCTTCATTACATCTGTCCATAGCCTTGAGGATCTTGTTCCTCGCTGCTTGTTTATGTAATACACTGTTGTAGTGTTGTCTGTTCTGATTTGAACAGACTAACACTGTACCTGGGAGGAAAAAACTTGCTTTGCTAGCTAGTATCACTTCACTTAGCTTTAAGAGGTTGTTATGTTCCTAGATCTCCTGTGTGCTCCAAGTGCTACTTATGGTAAGGTCCTCCAGGTGGGCACCCTACCCTAGGAGTGAGGCATCTGTTGTGATAATGCTTGTGGGTGAGTGTTGTACAAAGGAAATACCCTCTCTGAGATGGCTTTCTTCCTTCCACCCCCACCCCCCAGTACCTTTATCAAAGTTTTTGTGACTGGCACTAATTTGGACAGAGGATCCCACTTTCGGGACCTGTGGTCCCTTAAATGGCACTTTGTGAATGAAGACCCATGGTGCTGAGCTGAGGCCAAAGGGAATGGATGTGAACTCGTATTGGCAGTTCTCTAACCTGAACCTGAAGTATTTTCTGTGTGAATGTCTGATTTGGATATGGAAGAAGGTGTCCAGAGACCCCAACCATTCCCCTGACTGCAGGGATGGTATCACTGAGCCCAATGTGACCATCTTGAATCTTTCCTTTTTATGTGTTTATTCAGATATCTCATGTCTAAAGTAGGTCACCACTCCCCATTTTCCTTGTGGGTAAGGAAAAATCTGGAGCAGACACTTGCCCCTTTGTGAGGTATGGACTTCTCCACTGATTTTGCTAACGGCAGTTTCTTTACCTCTAACTGCAACAGAACTTTTTCTGTTCGAGTGCAAGAAGGGAACAATTTTGGTTTCTGTAGTTTTGGGAATTTCTTGAACTTCATGGACAAACCTTAGCTCACTACTTCCAGGACCCACTTGTCTGTGGAGATTTTTCACAGATTCTGGAAGTAGTAAGTCATCCCCCCAAACATAGGCAATGGTTGGGTGACCCGGGTAGAACTGTTGTGGGGAGGTATACATGTAACACTGCCTCTCTTAACATGCACACTTGCCTCCAAAGTTATAAATATTTCTGCAAAAAGAGGTGCTGGCTCTGATAGCATTGCCTGTCCATTAAGCACCATGCAGCCCCATACCTTACTTCACATCATAAAAATGCTGATTCTGGGGGCAGGGCAATGACGCTACTGTAGAACTCGTTGCAATCTTGGAAGTGAAATCAAAATGCTTCTAAGAATAATTTCTAAATAATACCAGGATAAACAAAAAATCCATTAAGCCCTCTATGAACTCCACAGGCAGGCAGTTTCTTGAGATGAGCTGTCTTACCTGCTGAAATTTTCGTGTCAGCTGCTTTTTAACAGTTGTAATCATTCCCCTGGAATGAACCATTCCAGAGCTTAGAATTTATTCTAATTAGAAAATCTTAGAATGAAATTCAAACTCCGCTGTGTGGTCATGCTCACCCTCTCATCCTAATGTTAGATTTATTTCTCCACCTGAAGAAAGCAATCACCCCGAAGTCTTCTTCTCAACTTCAGAGCTGATTACAGTTTACTGTTTTATTATTTCATGTTTACAGTTTTAGTTTTAACTTGATTCAGTTATATCCCGATACTCTGCATTAGTTAGGGTGTAGTTTGTTTAAATGTATCTATTTCTCTGGATCCACATTGGTTCCCAGGAACCGGAGAAGTCTGCTTTGCAACATGGTTCCCGCTTTAGGGAACCGCTATATTATTACTTCAGTTTCAACTGCTTTGTGGTACTTTGCTATAATTATTCTCGTTTCCCTGATTTTGGAAACTGAGACAATAATTGGCCTTATTTGCTTTTTATAACACTATTAGGTGTTATTTTACATCATGGTTCATCTTTTTTGTAAAGGTTTTTATAATCCTTTAACTGGGACTAGGCAGGCTGTCAGCCCTGTCCCTGGGTGCTGACAACTGGCCACCTACCTCTTCTTCCTCTTCCTCCTGCTGTTTCAGTGGGGTGGATCATGTCTCCTTTCCGTTTTTCTCCTATTCCCCCCCCCCTTAGGACTATGGCAAACACAGTCCCACATACGTGTGGAGGTGCACATGTGCCCCAGAACCACCAGTCTTGTTTCATCTACCTGGTCTTTTACCAGTCACCCGAGCATTGGCTCTACCATTAGATCTCCAGCTGGTGGCAGCCAGGAGTCAGGATGGCCTGATTCCCCACCCCTGAAGAGGAGAGCTGCCTGGCAGCTGCTGTTGCCTTCTCCTATCCCACCCCCAGCCAACCCCCAGTGACCCAAGCTTGTTTCCAAACTTGGGTCACTGGCATGGGAGAGGTAAGGTGCTTTGCATCATCTCAGCTCTCTATGCCACTGGGCTGGCCAGTCGCGGTTCATCTTTTAAAAGGGAACTGGACCGCATTTTTGGTTTTTAACCCTGTTGCTTTCATAAGTGTTTTTTTACCACTGGTGTTTGGATTTTTTGGGAACTGAAATGTCTTCCCGAGCTTGTCAGTGTTTGCCATGACTGACAGGCCTAAGAAGAAGATGGGACAAATGGGCTTTAAAAATTGTAAAGTTTGCTTCTTACTCCTGGCTAAGGCAGACTACCACAACTTGTGTTTAAGGTGCCTTGGTCCCGATAACGATTTTGTCAGTTGTAAGTTTTGTATTACATTTTGCTTAAAACACAAAAGAAAAAGGCTAAAAAATTAGAAGACATTATGGCATCTCTGTCTGTTTCCACGTCACCTAATGGCTTAGATGAGGGTCCAGCCCCACAAGGCAAGCAGCAGTCCCTGTCAAAGGGGACAGATAAGAAAGAGAAGGCTGCTGAAGATAGTCCAGAAATCAAGGTATCTGAACAGGGGAACCCTGAATCCAATAAAAATAAAACCACCTCTGAGCAGATACTGGAGACAGTGCCTGCAAAAAACAAAAACATGTCTTTGTCCATCTTCTTGAAGAAGAAAAGGAGCCAACCATGGACATAAATAAAACTCCCTCAGTAGAGGACATGACTAAGGTGTGGCAATTCCTCCAGGCATTTCAGGCTATGGGAAATTTTATGAATGTGCCCCCCCCCCCCGGCTCTGATTCCTTTCCCTTCCTTACCTTACTTGTGGAGGAAGAAGTTGGATTATATTTCGAGGAGGAGGATGAAGGAGAAACCATAGAACCAGATGGCTCTCCAGAGCAAGAGACTGACTCCCCTCCTAGAACCTCAGATGACTATACCTCACACTATACTTTTATGAGGCGTATCGTAAATACCCTCAGCATCACCTTATAGGAAACTGATGAGGATGAGGTGAAATTTATAGATATGATGGACTTAACTCCTTCAAAGAGGCTGCTATTGCCCATTCACAAGTCCCTCAAGAAGGCCACCTGTAAGATCATGTCCGCACCCACTTTCATTGCTGGGGTAGCCTGTGAAGATAACAACTCTCAAATGGCGAGGAGTCAAAATGGCACAGAATAATAGCAAGTGCCATGTCGGCAAACTTTCTGTTGCCCCCCTCCCAGAGGTCCACTCCCCCCAGGAGTTGGTATATTAAGTAAGGGGGTGTGTGGGGAGCATATCCCTCCACAAGGGAGGCCTTGGGGGAAAAGCACCCCATAAACAGAAAGTTCACTGATAATGGCACTCACTATTATTCTGTGCTGTTTTGACTCCTTGTTGTTCAGGAGTCGCTGTTTTGACATGGAACCAGTTGTTGATATAGATAAGAACATTGAAAAAAGCTACCAGGTGGATAAACAGGGTTCTGAATACCTGTATTCTCACCTGATCATGAGGTAGTGCTCCAGGATGTTGCCTATGACAAAACAAGGATGTCCATTTCCTATCAGCTCCCTGAAAAAAGATTCCAGGAAGCTAGATAGTATGGGTAAAAAAGTATATACTTCACCTTTCTCATTATTAAGGCAGGCAGCATACTTGGCCTATATAGCTCAATACCAAAAAGCCCTCTGGAGCTCAAAATTGGCAATGAGCGAGAAGGCTATGGGTGGCTTGGCACAAGATTCGGCTGACACAGCAAAATCAGCTATTGATGCCACAAAGTACCAGTTCTGTATGGCAGTTGACCCAAATGCTGCTGCAGCCAGGATCATGGCTCATGCATTGTGAAAGTCACTGTTTGGTGACACAACAGAGGCTTACATAAAAAGTGGACACCACTTTGGGAATATTAGAAGGAAAATGATTAATAAACTACACCTGCAACAAGCATTCCATCTTAAATGTTGTGTTATAGGGATTTATGATATTTTACCTAATAAAAAAGATAAAGCTATGATGACTCTAATATTAATATCCACGAAACAAATAATCTTGAGACATAGATTGGATAGTGATACTCCTACTTTTAAGGACTGGATGACAAACATTTTATATAATTTACAACTAGGCAGATTCATTGCAAGTGTCAATAATAAATTTCATAACTTTCAAACATTGTGAGGTAAACTTTACACTCTACTTTTAACTTGGATTTCTGGAGTAAGTCCCTACTTTCATGGGCTCATATATTTATTGGTTCATAGGTATACATGCTTATAAACTCATATATTTACAAATGTATGTACTCATGTAGCCCCCCCCAATTTGGGGACTTACCTCAGGTGTCTTTCAGGGCTCCATCAATGCCCACTGCCAGGCAGACGTCCTGCAGAGGTGGTAAATCCATGGTTATTTGTTTGATCCTGTTGTTTTGCGTGAGAGTGCCAAGCTGTGCCTCTCTGCTTGTCGCTGTAAAACTTTAGCCAGTATGTATATAGTAAATAGTCTGGGCTGGGTCTGAGTGCATCAGAACTCGCGACCAGCCAGACACTGCTTTATTTTGCTCCACTCTGCTGTCGATAGAAGAGCAGAGGGAGCCTAAATTAGTACCGTAATTATTTACTGCTAACCTGCTGTTATATTTCAATTGAAGAGTTTTTTCTGACCTGCCTTCTTGCAGCTTTACTTGTCTGAATGGGAGCCACCATGTTTGGTCCAGGACTTCCAGTAATTGGACCAATAGGACTGGGGGGGAGGGCCTTTAAGGGTCCTTAGCTCAAGTGCCTCGTGGGAAGGAAAAACTGTAGTTTTTAGGTTGTGCCTAAACTGAACTGAAGGGGGCACCCAAACTGTGACTGACAGCTCCCCCCAGCCAACCAGAATTCAGAAATCTCTGGGAAAGCCCAGAACTGTTAGAGAACAGGGAGACAGTTGGAGTTAGAGCTTGAAGAGTGAGCAGCTCAAGCTATCGAGAAGCTGCTCCAGGAAGGAGCCCAGGAGAATCGGCAGGGAAGGGCCTGACTTGCCTCTCTGCTACTGTTTTCCTGGTTTGGACTGCCAGATTGCAGAAATCAGAATAACCTGAATTGTGACTTTGAACTGCGATAGAAAGCTCCAAGATATTAGAAGGTACAGCCTGAGATTTGGACCGAGAAGAAGCTCCTGTGAAGCAATCAGCCCGGAGGTTGTGAGAGACTGATTTAATGATCGAGAGGTTTGCTCAGTGAATTTACTGCAATAGCAACTGGCCTGAATACTGAATTGAGATTTAGAGAAGTTGATACTGTTCTTGTTAAATGTGCTGAATGTTTATCGTGGACTGTGGCCTGTTCTGTCAGTGACTGAATTGTTTTGCCAGCTGGAGGCCTTTACCAGCAAACCAACTGAATTTTTCCAAAATTGCCTATTCAGCCTTGGGCCTATACCAATCTCGGCCCAAATAATTTATTCCTGCACCAGAGACTGTTCTTCGGCAAGAGACCAGCTTTGGGGATCCAGCCCCTGTGCAGAGACAACTCGCAGATTGCGGCCACCTGGAGGGAAAGGCTGTGAAGAGGAGTTGTGTCATGTTGGCCCTTCTTCCCCATGCTCATCGGTTAACTACATGAGGTCTCCATATCGCCAGATCCATGACAGCCAACTGGTTGCATGGGTAAATCCAGGGTAGCTCCCTGCAACAAATCATTAGTTTGGGGCAACATCTAATTGCTTCAGTAATTTTCTGGGTTACAAGAGACTGGGCCAACTGGCCAGGATTACAAATAATCAAAACTTGGTTGTGCATGCTAACTGCATTTGCTTCCCATCAGGGGCCCCAACAACAGCTGCAACTCTGGCCACCCCCGGGCAACACCTCTGGCTAGCCATTATACCATCCTGGGTACGCAGTGTTGTAGAACTAATTATTTGGGACTAAAAGGGCATACCAAATAACCTGAATTCAATTAGTATAGTAATCATTCAACTAAATTCATGCCCCCTTAAAAATCTGAGTGTTGTTTTCATGTTTAACCTGGCTTATGAGCATATTATTAGTTGGGTTACAGTACTGAAAGTGTGTACTTGCTTGTCTAACTTTGTTTTTACAGGGGGTTCCAGGGCAATTGCTGGCGGACAGACCCTGGTGGTAAGTATAATGGGTGTGTGCATATCGTTAATGTTACTTGCTGACTGTACATTAACTGCTGTTAAAGGTACAAAGCCACTAGGAGGGTTGGTGGGTGGTTATAGCTTCCCAGAGGGCTATAACAGGTTAGATAGAAAGCCCCACTATTGTTGCTCTAGGTAGAGGCGCCTTAATACTGAATCCAGGCCCCTCAACCTGTGGTCAGAAATACAGACAGGGGTAGTAACCTTAGGGATAGCACCACCTGGGGGTTACATCTTGGAGGCACCACTGGGATTACCACCACCTAGTGGTCAAAATACAAAATTGCAGTTAATTGTTACATTAGTGCCCTCTAGTGGCCTAAATAAAAATTACAAATTGAATTTTGATGGGTACCACTGAAGAAATGGCTGTGCATCAATTAGTTGGTTGGTGTACGGGGAGTAAAATTGACCTCCAGAATGCTTTGTTATTACCAGATATACCTCTGGGCATTTGTAAAGACACTATATTGGAGGTACTTTCAAAAATTGACTGTCTGGGGAAGGTTGTAGTGGTAGGTCGACAAGCTGACCTGACTGCCCAAACTTTAATGGCTTTAGTGGAGTGTAGTAACCCAGTGGACAGTACTAAGGTGCCTAAAACTATTGCCACTGATGGGTCCCGGGCCACCTGGAGGGTGGTAACTAAGGATAGCGAGGATCCTTCAGACCCAGAATCCCCACTCTTCTCTGAAAGTTTTGAGGAGAAGTTTGCCGAATTGTTACTGGATGAAGGCTGAACCCTTGAGGACTTCAAAAAGTTATTTCAGTTTCCTGGAGGTACCCCTTCCCCAGCACCTATGCCAATCCCAGTACCTGCTCCTACTCCAGCACCTGTATCAATTACTGTGCCTACTCCTGCCCCTGCACCAGCTCCTAAGCCCGCACCAGTACCAGCACCCATGGTGGTGCTCTCAGTCAGTCATGATTATTACTGCAAGGTAAAGGTATTCTCTAGTACTTTGCCCACTCCTAATGGGGAAGATGATTGGGAGGTATGGGTAGACTATATTGCTCATCTAGTGCAAGTATGGCAGTGTCCTGAGGTGGAGAAGCATACAAGGCTTATGGAAAGCTTATGGGGTCCCACCCTTGAAGCCATTACATTTTTGAGATCCACAAACCCTGATGCTTCAGCCCAGGAATATTTGTCTGCACTAGGTGTCTTCGGTAGTATTGAGTCTGGGGAAACGTTAATGTGGAAATTCAAAGCCACCAAGCAGTGAAAAGGTGAAAGCATGTCTGCTTATGTTACTCATCTGAAGAGGGCCTTAGAGAGAGCTCAGAGAAAAGGTGGGGTATTAGCCAATGATTTGAATTGTGTGAGACTAGATCATATATTACAATCTGCCAAATACTCTAGATTGCTAAATCTCCAGCTAAAGTTCCAGGATAGGAAGGATAATCCCCCTACTTATTGTGAACTAACAAAAGAACTCAAGGAGGTTGAAGCTGAGGAGGAAGAAGACTCCCAGGATCCCTGCATGGCTGTAGCAACTGCGGCCCCTGCCCTTGTCAGGGAGTCCACCACTGATGGTCCCGAATTCCACAAGTTACTTGAAGAGATCAGGGAACTAAAAACTGGTGCCATCACTAAGGAGTTCAGTGAAAGATAGACTGCTAAGGACACTCCACCATGGCAGAGCTAAAAACTGGTGCCAACACTAAGGCCGTCGCTAATAAAGACCCAGATACCCCTCAGAATGCATCTGCCATGGGAGTGGGATTGCAAGCTCAGGCCTGGATGAACAAATTCTATGCCATAGTAAACGAAATGAGAGGGTGTGGGGTGCAAACCCACCCAGGGCCTACTGTTGTTCGTGCTCCGGCACCAACCTCTGATATGTATCCTCCACCACCCGCTAGTCTTGAAATTCGGGAATTCCCAATTATTCATCACCGCCCAGATGGCCTAGGAATAGTGTGTTCTGTTACCACTGTGGGGAGGATGATCATATTAAGAGAACCTGCCAGTTCCCTGAAGATTTAAGAAAGGTGAACGCTAAGCTGTTGAATTAAGTTAAGCAAATCCTTGCCAGCCCAAATCCTCTGGCAAGCCTTCATCCCAGTCCTTTGTGGGCAAATTGTCTGCCAACGCCCATGCAGACACTTTCCCTAACTGGTCCGAATTAGTAGGTCCTTCCATGGAGACCAAGGTGCACATTGACAGTATTCTGGCCTGAGCTGTATTGGACAGCAGATCTCGGGTCACTTTAATATTTAAAGACTGGTATGATCAGCATCTGTCAGACTGCCCTCTACAACCCCTAGATGGACTGCACATATGGGGTTTAAGTGATAAATCTTATCCTTACCTTGGTTACTTATGAATATGGCTATCTTTTCCTCCTACTGTTGCTGGCATGGATGAGCCCGTGGAGACTCCGGCCTTGGTCTGCCCTTCCACTGGACTATATGATGGAATTCCCATACTGATCTGCACTAATGCCCAAATGTTTGGCTGCCTAGCAAAAATGTGTCAAGAGAAGCAAGCTCAGAAGACCAGATGAGCCTTACCTATTCACACAATAGTACAAAAAGCTTACAAGATGTGGCTGCAGAGCAAAGTGAATGACAAGGATGATCCAGTTGGGTATGTCTGGAAAAAGGACCCATCACCCCTCATCTTGCCACCTAATTCACAGTGTCACATCATTGGAGAGGTGTGTATCAAAAAAGACGTCACAAACAAGATTCTTATGCTGGATGCCTCAGAAGAGAGGAAGCTGCCTAGTGGACTTTTACTTAAACCCAGTATGCTACCTGATAGGGCCTAGGCCTATGCCTATGCTAGGAGAGTAGTAGTGCAACTCTGCAATATGACTGACAGTGACACTGAAGTCCTCCGGCGCTATACCCTGGCCCAAGTATACCATGAAGATACTGCTGTGTTACCCAGCAAGTGCCACCGAGAGGAACATGATGAAGTATCCCCAGATATGTTCAACTTTAGAGAGTCTCCTGTCCACAGTGAGTGGAAAGACAGAATCAGTTGCAAGCTGGCACAGTGGATTAAAGTGTTTTCATTAAAGGAATGGGATGTTGGATGCGTCACTGATGCTAAACACCATATCAGGCTCCATGACGAGAGGTCATTTCACGAGGGGTCACGCAGATTGGCACCAGCAGACTTTGACGATGTTCAGTGCCACCTCCAAGAGATGTTAGCAGCTGGAATTATCGAGGAGTCATGTAGCCCTTATGCATCCCCCATTGTGGTAGTCTGTAAGAAAAATTGTTCAATGAGGATGTGTGTGGACTACAGGACCCTTAACTGAAGAACCATACCAGACCAATATACAGTGCCTCATATCCAGGGTGCCCTTGATTGTCTTAATGGGAGCCAGTAGTTTTCTGTCTTAGACCTCAGGAGTGGGTATTACCAAATCCCGATGGCGCCAGAGGATGGAGAGAAAACTGCATTTATCTGTCCTCTTGGGTTCTATGAATTCTTGCGCATGGCCCAGGGTATAACTGAAGCACCAGCCACCTTTCAGAGGTTGATGGAGCAAGCTGTAGGAGACATGAACCTCCTTGAATGAGTAGTTTATCTGGATGATGATGTGTTTGGCAAGACACTTCAAGAGCACGAGACTTGCATGTTCAAGGTCCTGGACCTGTTAGAAGAATTTGGATTAAAATTATGCATCGACAAATGCCAATTTTTCCAGAAATCTGTAAGATATCTAGGCGACATTGTATCCTCTGAGGGCATTAAAACTGATCCAAGCAAAGTGGAAGCCTTAACTACTTGGCCACAACCTAATAATCTCAAAGAGCTGTAAACATTCCTGGGTTTCTGTGGGTACTATCGGCATTTTGTAAAAGATTACACTAAGGTCATTCACCACCTCCTAAATCTGACTCACGGGGTACCCACCTACAAACCAAAAATATAAAAAGAGTGCTGTAAAAGAAGAAGATAAAGTCTATTTCAAGATCAATGAACCATTTGGGGCCAGTTGGGCCAAGGAATGTGATACAGATTTTTACGATGTTATTCATCAGCTCCCACATGCCCCTGTACTCGCTTATACAGATCCAACTAAGCCATATGTGTTACATACAGATGCCAGCTTGAAATGACTTGGGGCCGTGCTTTATCAGGAGTATGAGGAAGGATTACGCCCCTGTCGCATTTGATAGTAGAAACCTGACACCATCTAAGAAAAATTACCCTGTGCACAAACTTGAATTTCACACATTAAAGAGAGCAATAGTAAACCAATTTCATGAATACCTCTATGGTGCCAGAATTCTGGTAAAGACCGACAACAACCTTCTCATGTATGTCCAAACCTCAGCCAAATTAGATGCAACTGGACACCGCTGGTTATCAGCACTTTCAATGTATGATTATTTGGTGGAACACCATCCAGGTCTGAATCACATCGACACTGATGTTCTATCCAGGAGACCTGTATCAAGTTCTGAGTGGGTGAAAATGTCCTAGCAATCCATAAAGGCCCTGTGCCACAAGTTTGACAAAGAGGAACACCAGTCTTCTGAAACTGTAGATTGCCTAGTCGATTAGGACCTCCAGAAACCTGTGTGCCTGTAGCCCTACTGTCATTTCACAGCACTAGACCTAAGTGCTTTACCGCAGCTCACCCCAGCTGACATTCAACAGGAACAGTATCAGGACCCCATGATTAGACCAGTCTTAGATGCTTTGTACAGAGGGGAAGATGTCTCCAAGCTATGATCCAATGATCGGCAAACTGCCTTACTGTTGGCCCTCCTTATTTCCTTCCCTGCTAGTCTCCTTATCTCACTATAGGCTTCCCTGTCCTCTTCTTTCTGCGTTTGCTTATATTTCCTGAAGGCCCTCCTCCTCCTGAACCCTACTACCCTCACCACCTCCCTTGTGAACCAGAATGATCTCCTTCTTGTGCCCTTCCTTACATGCCTTATGCATAAGTCCATTGCTTTCTGCACCTGGTTCTTTACAAAGCCCTATAGTTCTGCCATGTTGTCTATACCCTCCATACCTATCATTTCCTCCCTCACTAGCCATCTCATCCTGTCAAAGTCTTCTCTCTTGAAGTCCCAGACTGTTGTCATTGTGCGTCTTATCTCCCTCCCCACTCTAACCCTAAATCTTACCACCTCGTGGTCGCTGTTGCCCAGTGCCTCTCCCACCTCCACATCCTCCACACTCTCCCCATTTCTTAGGACCATATCCAGCAGGTTGTTGCCCCTTGTTGGGTCCTTGACCAATTTGCTGCAGGATAGCTCCCTGCAGCATCTCCAGAAATCCCCTACTCCTCACCGAGGTGACATCCGGGATGGACCAGTCCACGTCCGGGAGATTTAGGTCCCCCACCAGCAATGTTTCTCCTTGGAGGGCCATCCTTTCTATTGCTTGTGCCATTTGCCTGTCCTCTTCCTCCTCCTGCGAAGGTGGTTTGTATACCACCCCTAGCCTTAGGGATTTCCTGTCCCTTTGCTCAGCATGACCCATAGGAGTTCAGTTGCCCCACCCCCTCTTGCCCCTCCATAGCCCTGATATCATCTCTAATATATAGAACCACCCATCCCCTTTCCTGCCCCCCCATCCTTCCTAAACAGTCTATACCCAGAGATTGTTGTGTCCCATGTGTGATATTCCATCCACCACGTCTCAGTGACTACAACTAAGTCCAGTCCCTCATCCTGTACGATGGCCTCTAAGTCCACCATCTTGTTTGCTAGGCTCCTAACGTTTGCTACCAGACCCCTCCTCCGGAGTCCCCCCCGCCCCCTACCCAGAGTTATGTCAGAACCCTGATGTCCTAATTGAGCACAAGAACAGAGGAATCTATCCTGATGGATAGTTTCATGGCTGACTAACATGAAGCAGAGAGTCTGTGTTAGAGGTTCATACTCAGAGTGGGCAACGGTAACTAGTGGGGTGCCCAAGGATCCGTGCTAGGCTTGTGTATATTCGACATCTATATCTCTTCTGTCTACCAAAATGAAAGTATGGGAATCAAAATTTGCTGATGATACCAGGATAGGGTTAGTAGTAAGTAACATAGAGGAAGCAAACATCTTGCAGTCTGAATTAGGGGAGTTGGAGGAATGGGCCTAACAATACAAATTAACATTTAATACTGACAAGAGCACAGTGATGCATCTTGGGAATAAAAACAAGAAACTAAACTATGTACTGAATTGGACAAACTTGAGGGAAGTCACAGATGAAAGGGATCTTGGAATTAGAATCAGTAACGGCACAAGTTTCAAGCTGCACTGTAAACAGGTGGTTAAGAAAGCTAGCAGTATATTGTATTGCATAAATAGGCACATTAGGAGTAGAGAGAGGGAGGTGCTGCTTCCACTGTATTCATCATTGGTGAGACCTCACATGGAGTACTGTGCCCAGTTCTGGTCACCAGGGAGCAAAACCAAAGTCAGAGCACTCGAAAGGGTTCAGAGGAGAGCAACACGCACGATTAGAGATGTCAGGGATAAGGAATATGGTGAGAGGCTGGAGGAACTGGGGATGTACTCCTTGGAGTTCCATAGGTTAAGGGTGACGTGTCTGATTTATAAGACCCTAGCAGTCCGGGGCCAGGAACAGCTAGGCCTGGCTTTAAGGGAACAGAATTACTGCACAAGAGCCCATCCGCTACAACTAACTGGAGAAAGATATCGTACTAACAAAAGGAAACACTGGTTTAGTATAAGAGTGGTGAAGGTGTGGAATGGACTTCCAGTTGAAGTAGTTGCTAGTAAAAACATGGCAGATTTCAAGAACAAACTGGATAAACACCTGGTTGCAAATAGTATTTTTGGGTATAGCTAAATCAGCTTGGTGAGCTATACGGACCATGGTTTTCTAAGCTCTGTAAAAACCTATGAAACCCAAAATGTCACCCTTATCCTGGGGAAGGCCTAAAGCCTCCTGTTTCTTTCTCTGTCCCGAGTGGCTTTAACCGTAACCTCCCCCCTTGCTTAGTTTAATAGTTTAGTATTGATATATCTATTTAGTCCTTCTTTATAATTGTCCTTAGCAGCCTGGTTTCCTAACTATTTTATAATAAAATAGCTGGGTATGTAAGCAATAAGGCACAAAGGGGTGTGTGTAAACCATATTTTACAGCACGTCCAGGGGCGCAGTAAGGCACGAGGCCAATGGCTGAGTGACTTCAGCTGCTGGCCGTGCTGTAAAATATGGTTTACACACACCCCTGAGTGCCTTATTGCACTTATAAAATTGACTCCTTTTTTTTCTTTTAACTATTTATTTATTTATTGACATTTCGGAATTACAATCCTTTGAGTCGAAGACTCCTTTGCAAAGGCTCCATGTCAGTACAAAAACAGAACATTGCATCAAGACAGATTGTACATAATTCTCAAAGCAGAACATTACATTTCGACAAATTGTACATAAAAGATCACTGTACATGGTATTTACAATGATTGGTTACCATCTCAAGGGTCGTTAGGGGACCCTGGGTCAACGAGGTGTGGTGGGACAGGGTTTCCAATTTAGAGGGACTTAGCCAAGCCCTACGTTGAGGTAAGAATACCACAGGGGTGTAGGCCTTGCTGAACAGCTTTTTTATTGAGCCTAGGGAGGACTGTTGGAACAGCTACAGGCCTCTGAGTCAAGGAGAAGTCTATTGATACCAGTTTTGAATTGGCCAAGACATGGGGCCAGCGACATGGAGGATGGTAGGTTGTTAAGCCAGAGGGGAGCATGATAACAGATGGACCTTTGCCCTAGAGAGGTCCTCCAGTGGGGGACAATGAGGCAGGTGCTTGCCTGGCGCCTAGGGGTACTCCTATGTGGGGCTGGTTGGATGAGGGGGTGTAGACCATTAAGCGTAAGCTTCATTAGTATCTTTTTGGCCTGGAGGCAAGTGTGGTATTTTAGTTTCCCTTCGAAGGTAAGCCATTCTGCTAGCTTATAGAGAGCACATGTATGGATTAGTCTTTCGCTGCTTGTTACCAGTTGTCAGGGTTTGTTGAGGGCTAGATTGATACAGTTCAGGGCTGTTTAGTCAGTGGCTCCATAAATTATTATCCCATAATCAACCAACTAAAGGATTGAGCAGGTAACAGCCTGTCATATGGCCTGGAGGGTTAGGCAGTGTTTATGCCTGTACAGAATCCCTAATCGGGTGTTAACAGAGGAGGAGAGGTGTTTAATGTGGATGTGTTAGGTGAGGGATGTGTCCAGTGTGATACCTAGATATTTAAAATGTGGGACCTATGCAATGTGGATGCCCTGCGAGTTAGAGATAGCTAACTGGGAATTACTGAGGGGGTTTTGGCGGTGAGCAAATATCATAGATTTCATCTTGTTGTAGTTTAGTATTAGTCGATGGTCAGTGAACCAGTATTCTAGTTCTCTAAACAGCCTTGTAGGGCAATTTGGAGAGAGTTTAGATTGGTGTGTTTCCAGTATAGTATGGCATTGTCTGCATACAGCAATAGCTTTCCACTGCAGGCCTGAGGGACGGGAGTTTAGAAAGAGGGTGAACAGTAGAGGGCCAAGTATCGACCCTTGCGGGACGCCTGCTAGAACTGGTTGCTTGGAGGAAAGGGTGTTGCTAATTTTAACTTGCTGTGTCCTGTCTGTGAGACAGTTTTTGAACCAGGAGATAGCTTCAGAAGCAAAATGGAGGGAGGTGAGAGAGTGGAGAAGTAGTGCATGATTGATGGTGTCAAATGCTTTGGTCAAATCAACATAGATTGCCCCTGCTATTGACCCCTGTTCTAGTGCTTCATGAATGCATGAGGCAAATTCAAGTAGGGCTGTGGTAGTGCTGTGTCCTGTTCTGAAGCCATGTTGTTTATGGCAAAGAAAGGTGTGTTTGTCCAGCTATTCGGTGAGCTGGTCTGGCACAATTTTTTCGAGAGCTTTTGAGAGGGGGGAAGGATAGTAATGGGTCTATAGTTACCAGGGGCTGTTGGATCCCCGTTCTTTAGGATTGGAGTGATAATTCCTCTTTTCCAGAGAGTAGGAATTTGACCTAGGCACAGTGAGCAGTTGAGTAGTTTGGTGAGGTGAGGCAGGGTCTCATCAAGGGTTAGTCAGAGAATTTTGAGGTCTAGGGAGTCGCTGCTGAAATGCGAGTTGCGCAGGGCTTTGGAGAGGTAGCGTTTAGCCTCTTTGCAGGAGATGATTCGTAGCCAGAAGGGAAGGGGTGTAGAAGTGGGAGGGGTGTCAGAGGGGCGGTTGGTGATGGGTTCAAAGAAGTTTTGTGGGAGGATGTGACTAAGGTCAGAGAAGGAGGTGTTTAGGGTATTGGATATGGTGGTAGGGTCATGCGAGAGGGTTCCCTTGACTTGGAGTTGTGTCAGGTCAGGGGAGGTGGCTTTTCCACAAGGTTCCTTGACATTGTTCCAGAAATTTTTCGCAGAGCACCATGTGGAGGTGAAGGCTTGCTTATAGTAGGTTGCCTTCACTAGCTGAATACCCCAAGTGCATTTATTTCTTGCCTCTCTGTAAAGCTGCCTATCTTGGGGAAGCTGGGAGTTCAGGGCCCTATGCCAGAGGTTATCTCTGTGGTGCATCAGTTCAAGGAGGGACTGCGAGATCCATGGAGTATCCCTGGTTTTATGACCTGCTTTGTGAAGGGGGAAAATATGTCGCAGGCATTGTTGAAGGTGGTGATAAATGAGGTGAGCGCAGCGTCCACAGTCTGTGCTGTGTGGACTGATGACCAGTCACAGGCAGAGAGATACCTTTTGAGTCGAGAGAGGGCACCTTTTCTGAGGCGCCTTTGGATGGAAATTTTAGGACGGTTGGAAGTGATTTTATTTGTCCACCAGCAGGAGACGGGAGAGTGGTCACTTAGCACATCAGGAAGCACTTTAACTTTGGAGAGGTGGTTCAGGAGGTTTGGAACAGTCAATAAGTGTGGAGGAGCCTGATCTGGGGTCATGCCTAGTGGGTGACTGGACTACCTGGACAAGGTCGTAGGCTAGAACAGCATCTTTGAAGGTAGCTGATGCAGGGGATAGTCAATTCACATTAAAGTCACCCATGATAATCAGTTTGCTCTTAGTGGGGAGATGTGTGATGCTGGAGAGGATAGAATCAAAAGCTTGTTTCTGGTTCGAAGGGGGGATGTAGACTGCCATTATGTATAGTGGTTTACCAGGAGCGCCAAGGGTAACTTTGATAGTTATGGCTTGGGCCTAATGTTCAGGCATGGGCAGGGGGACTAAGAGGGGTTGCAGACATGTTCTGGCATAGATGGCACAACCCCCTCCCCTCTTGCCTGTCCTATCAGCTCTGAAGATAGAGTAGTTACTGAGGGAGACAGAGGCATCTGGGATATTTTTAGAGAGCCAGGTTTCAGATAAGGCCAGGATGTCAGGGGAGTGTTGGGCGATCCATCCCTGGAGCAGAGTTAGCTTTTTAGGTATACTACAGATGTTAAGAGAAGTCAGTAGTAGGCCGTCATGCCTATGCTCCTTGGGGGCACTAGTCAGGAGCGGTTCTGGATTGGGATGTACTTTCCCTGAGATTAGAAGGAGGAGGAGGAGAGCTTGCCTGAGAGCAGTTTTCCAGATTAATTTGGATTCAGTGCAGCAGAAATGTGAATAAGTGGGGATTTTGGTCAGCCTGGTTGGTATGGGGATGGTACAGACCAGTTGTGCTAACAGGGCTGGGGATAGGGAATGGAAAGGGCTACGTGGTGGGTGTTTGTATGTGGGGTAGGAGTTTGTGCCAACCAGGTACCATATGTGGTGCAGCTAAGGCTAGGAGTACAATTGGTGCTGTGTAGAGCTAAAGAGAAAGTATATATGTGTAATGGCAGAGGTGCATTTCTGGGGTGGTGCACAGAGGAGCAGATATGGGGGTTCCAGGAAAGGGGCTTTTGCACTGGAGGGTAGGGTGGGAGTGAGAAGCAAACTTGAGTATTATGATTACTTGTGTTAGGAGCCAAATGATGCTATTCATGATGTAAGTGTAAAAACGTTTATAGATGTAATAAAAAGGAGGGTGCCCTCTAGTGGTGTTCAAGTATAGGCTGCAGATGGCAAAGTGGGCTGATTGATTTTAGACAATCATGTGATCGTCACTATAAAGCCCGATGTCGACCAAGGGTGGCGGTGGGGGCAGTGGGGAGCTGGCGCACAGCGCCGGCGGGGACTAAATTCAGAGCTATCCAAGTGAAAGCAGCACTGAAAGTGGCAGGCTCCTCACCCTTTGAAAATCCCGGGTGTACCTGCGATGCGACTTGGGTGGGGGAGGGCTGTTAAAATTGCGACCCTCGTGACCTCGGGAAATGGCTGCTTCAACTTCCGTGGGGGGAAGGCTTAGAGACCCTCACGACCTCTGGTCCAGCTGTGGACAAGGGACAGGAAAAGCATGTTTATATGTCGAAAAATGGATTTACTTTGTGCATTTGTGATAAAATAATCCTTCTGCCCACTGCAAGTGATGTCATTAATGGTGTCATTGTATTAGTGCCTTCTTTCTTCTTCCTGTTTTTTTTTTTCTATTTCCCACATTCAAAATATGGAATGTTTATCATGGAATGCTTACCACAGAATATATGGATTCAAAATTCTGCTCAGTTACACCGACAGAATGTTTCTCTCTCAACACACTATACACAAAGACAACATAGAGGATTGTGTATGAGCAGTCATATATAACAAGGATATTCTTGTATTGAGAGGTTTCCTTGGTAACAGATGACCTTGAGAGTGCAGCTCGAGAGGTACTCTGTTACCAAGGGAACCTCAAGATACAAGAATTTCCTTGTTTGTGTATAACTGCTCATACACAATCTTTTATAGTGTATGGGCAGTCACAGCATAGAAAATCACACAAAACCAGTTGGAGAAGACAACAGAGAATAGAAATTTTAACATCTTCTTTTTATGTTGGCTTGCGCTTCTGCACCAGCCAACATATTGCATTAGTAGCAGATTTGGAGCCATGGTCACTGTTGGGCGAATGCAGGGCATGTATCAATAGGTGCTTCCCTCATTCCCCAATAAGCCTGCATGCCGGTGCCACTCCAGGAATACATAATGTGGCAAGCACATCTAAGGAATGGTTTGCTGCAATGCGAGCAAAGCTCGTCATACGCAGCGGCACCTCCCGACGTGCTTTCCCTGGTAAAACATCAGCTTCAACATGGTGGACACTGCCTGCCACAAGCCCACAATGCCGACTTGAGTTGCAATCCCCTGTCAGCATCTACCCTGACCCAATGTGTGTGTGTTGTGCTGACGGGGAGCCCACTCCCACGTCCAGCATAATTCTCCAATTGTTATGTGTCCGAGGGGGTGCCCAATCCCCCTCGGATCTTGGCCCCCACTTTTGTTGTGTGCTGACAGGTGTGCCCAATCTCCCCATCGCCTACAGCATCCCCCCAAAACACTTAGGTGGCACGCTGGGAGCCCACCCCAGGGTGCCAAATCCCCTGAAAAAGGAAAACCATCTTGCAATGTTTTTTTTTTTAACCATGAAAGAAGAAAACGGTCCCTCATAGTCTCCCTGCCCCCTCCCACAACCCGTGCCCACCCTCTGCGCACCCTACCTCCCCACACCCTCACCCCCATACTTACCTACGGAGTATGGCGCGACAATCTTCGGTGGACCGGGAACACATCTGCACTCTTCAAAGCCGACTGCGAACTGAAGAAATGCCGGTAAGCTGTATAATGGCATGAATAGGGTTTTTCAACTTTGGTGCATGTCTCGGGCATTCTTTGGAATTTTTGCACCAGATTTTCAACATGGGGTTATTGGTATCCCTCCTCATGGATTCAGTCACTGTCATGGTGTTATTCGGTCCCGAAAGGTGATTTTGCGGTCACTGCACGGAATCACCTTTCGGGACTGAGTAACGAAACGACAGTGTCACTGTTCATGAGGGGAGCTCTCAAAAAGCCTATGTCACAAATCTGGGAAAAAATCAAAAAAATGGCTGTTTTACTTAGCGTCAGCTGTTGTTCTGCATGCTCATAACTTTGTGAATCTGTAATATTTTCTCCAGATTTTCAAAATTTGCATTTTTCCACACCTCCTTATGAATAGTACAGCTGTCATTTTATATATCCTGGCCGAAATGTGTTTTCGCATGTCCAGCGCAGAATAGCGTGGTTGCTGTGCAAAATCAGTTTTTGGGACAGTTTGAGAAAATGATGGTGACATTGTTCATGAGCAGAGGTCATAAAATGCCTATGTTGAAAATTTGTACCGAAAGTCCATAAAATGACTGTGATAAGCATGCTTGCGTTGCACAGTTTCCACGTACCTTTGTAACGCCAAAATTGCAATATTTTCTTTATGCCAGATTTTCAACACTGGCATTTTTCACACCTCCTTATCAACAGTACAGCTGTCATTTTCACAGCCTGCCCAAATGTATTTCCGCACTCTGCGGCTCACAATGGCGTGGTTGCTGTGGGAAATCAACTTTGGGACAGATTAACAAAATCACAGTGCCACTGTTCATGAGGTCCCAAAATGCCTATGTTGAAAATGTGGCTAAAAACCCAAAATAATTGGGTTACAGACGTAGTTATGAGTTTCTATGCATGCTCATGACTTCACCAATTTTTCATATTTTCACTCCAGATTTTCAACGTTGCCATTTTTTTATGCCTCCTCATGAACAATACAGTTGTCATTTTCCACATCCTGCCCAAAATGTATTTTCATACCTGTGTCGCCAAATGGCATAGCCGCTGTGCAAAAGCACCTTTCAGCTAACAAACTGATTGTGCTGCTCTTCATGAGGTGGGGTCACAAAAAGCCTATGTTGAAAATTTGGAGTGAAATTACCAACAAATGCCTACAACGTTAGGGTTTCCAATTGTAACACCCCACACTGTAGAGACTGCCAGGTGTCAGGGGTGTGACTTGGGATCATTGGCAGTAATGCTTATGCCACTTCACCCCCACCACCACCCCTACCCCCACCCTGCAGCCAGTGACAGGCATCGAGGTGTGCCTTGGAGTGTTCGGCCCTAATGTTCACCCCATTCTCCTATACTGCACCCGTCTCAGTGTATTTCCTTATGGAATGGGGTAAGTATAAGGCCCAAAGACCCCAAAGCACACCACGACACTTGTCAGTGTCTACAGGGTAGGGTGAGGCCCATTCTCCTATACTGCACCCATATCAGCATATGTCCTTATGGAATGGGGTAAGTATAAGGCCCAAAGACTCCAAAGCACACCACAGCACTTGTCAGTGTCTACCGGGCAGGGTGAGGTAAAATGGCATGAGCGTTATAGTTGACGCCCCAAAGGCACACCCCCAGTGCCTGTCAGTCTCTGCAGGGTGGGGGTGGGGTTGGTGTCAGTTCCATACTTCACTGCCATTCTTATTATGCATCTCTGACTCCTGCACTACCAATGCCAACATTCAACACTGATAAATGCTTGTTTTTAACTGACACAGTGTGCTGCAGATGTTTCTGCAAGTTCAAGTTTAAAAAACTTAGTAACTTCCAGCTTAACTGGATTGAGGAAAGCAACTATGTGGCAGCATTCCAAGTTGTTATGCTGCAGTAGTGACATAGCTAGTGCAGCATAACAGCTGTGATTACATAGCTACTGCAGCATGACAACTCCATTCTAGTTATGGATTTTACCTGATAAGCAGTTAAAGATAGAAGGGGGAATTTTGACTTTCAGCAAAGAAACAGTTGTAGTGAAAACTATAAACAATACTTATTGTTTCTAATTTGTTTATGTATGTAAAGAGAATGTGATAATCAAGGAAACAGAATTAATTAATTTATTTTATTTTTTATTTAAGGTAGTTTTATTTTTAGGGCCCAGTTGAAGTTTTTTTACAGTGTATAGGTAGCAGCCATGTTTGCGGTGGAAGATCAGCTCTGGCAGTAGAGGGCTAATTGAAATGCTTGTGTTCCAAATGCCCATTGATCTGTGTTGCAGACTCTTCACTGCTGAGCAGTCCGTTTTTTAACCCATGTGTAAACCGTATTTTACACATAAATAAGAGCCAATCAGTTTACACAATTTTACCCTGCCATTTTATAAATTTATTTAATTACCCTTTACACAATGTATAATTTGAATTATGCAATGGTATATGAAAATCCTGTAACCTCATTGGTCAAAACATGTCACATGACCATGGGTAAATCCTGTATAACCCACAGCTGAGGAATGGCATTTATAAAAAACATAATTAAACACAATTTAAATTTATTTTACACATGGGTCCATTGTATAATCGCTATAAGGCACTCCAGGGTGTGAGTTATTGGGTGATTTGCCCACTTCTTGTGTGGTTAAGTCACTCGGCTGCACCTCGTGACACACCACACAAGGCATGGGTAAATCCCCAGTAACCCACACCCTGTTGTGCCTTATTGCTTTACTAGCTGTTATTACAGTTTGGGCTTCTTGAACGGGGGAAGGGGCTAGGGTTAAATGATATATAGTATTATCTTTATTAATTGATTTGTTTTGTATATTGTTTTGTTTTTCTGAGATTTGTAATCATTTTGATTGTATTTTTATGATCATTCTTGGTTTGTACTTCTCACTGAAAATGAATAAAGAATGTAAAATAAAAAAAATAAAAGGTGGACAAGTATAAAACCACATACAAGAGCAACACTTAGAAGGAAAAGGCCTCTACTTTCTACAGGCCTTCTGAAGGGAGGTAGGGGTAGGGGATACTTTCTCCATGGCTATATTACCTATGACTTCCCTCCACAGAGGGGTTTCTTTAGTGGTAGGGACAGAATGGTCACTGGACGTGCAGTTGTGTGGTCAGCTCCCAAGGCTCATGCTATGCAAAACCTCTGACAAGTCTGTACAAGTCGCCCATCCATTGCTACTGGGGGGGAAGATTGATTTATTGTTTTCAGAATTGGTCAAAAATGACTACAGACAAATGGGTTCTGGAAATAGTGAGTCAGGGTTTGTCCCTGCAGTTCAGAAAATTCCCAAAGCTGCAGAACCATGAGGATTTTCATCCTCACACTCCAACAGAAAGACTCATGTTGGAGATCAATCAATCAGCTTTTGTTTATATAGCGCAATTCTCACTATGATTCATTGCGCTTTACATTAAAACAGTTAAAACAAACAACACTACAATATGACAGTAAAAAAATCACTATAAAACAATAAAATATTAATCCTTTTCTGGGAAGGCTAAATTAAATAAGGAAGTTTTCAGCTCCCGCTTAAAGCAATCAACATTCTGACTCTCTCGTATAGGGCGAGGCAGAGAGTTCCAGAGAGTTGGGGCTACATATGCAAAATCCAAGTCCCAGATGACTTTAATCAAATTCCACCTCCAACAATTCCTCGTCCATGGAGCGGAGGGGGCATGATGGGCAGTAAGGCCAGAGGAGGTCTTGCAGGTAGCAAGGCCCCTGCCCGTGTAGGGCCTTATAGGCCAGCAAACTGACCTTGAAAGAGATTCGCCACCTAACTGGCAGCCAGTGCAGACTGCAGAGCACAGGAATAATATGACATGACCCAGATAGGCTGGTCAACAACCTGGCCACCACATTCTGCACTAGCTGCAGGTGACAAAAATCTACCCCTAACAACCCTAGGTATAGGGTACTGCAGTAACTGAGGTGAGAGGTCACAAAGGCATGGACCAGTGCTTTCAGATCACCAGGGGGAATCAGGTGCTTAATCCTAGCAATGTTCCTCAGATGGTAAAATGAGGTTCGGACCACAGCTGACACCTGATATTTAAGTGTCAAGCCGCAGTCCAAAACAACACCCAGATTCCTCACCCGATCCAAGGTAAGCAACTGTGAGTCCCCAAGCCAAAGCCCACGGACCTGACCAGTTTGCTCCCTCAGCCCCCTGAGACCAGGTTCCAGCACCAGCACCTCAGTCTTGTCCGGATTCAAATTTAACCAGTTGACCCTCATCCAACCTTGGATCTCAGCAAAGCAGCTGTTAAATACTGAGACTGGCTCCTGCTGCTCAGTTGCAAAAGACAGGTATAGCTGAGTATCATCTGCATAGCAGTGAAAACTCACCCCATACCATCTTATAATGTCCCCTAGCAGTAGCATGTACACCTCAAACAACATGGGGGACAAAACAGAGCCTTGTGGTACCCCACATGACAGGGGCATTGGCGCCGAGGAAAAAATCCCAGACACCACCAGCTGCAACCTGCCAGTGAAGAATGATTTAAACCAGCTGTGGACTGTATCAGCCAAGCCACAGCAAATCCGCAGGTGCTTCATCAGCACTCCATGGTCCATGGTGTCAAATGCAGCCAAGAGATCGAGGAGACACAAGATGGTACGTCTAACCTGATCATTTGCCACCAGGAGATCATTCAGCACCCGAACAAGGGCCGTCTCTGTACTATGCCTTTTCTTGAAACCAGACTGGAGAGGATCGTAGAATCTGTGAGATGTTAAATGAGTCTCCAGTTGAGTGGCCACTACCATCTCAATAATCTTACCCACAAAAGGCAGGTTAGAGATAGGTCTGTAGTTAGCAAGGCAGTCCAGGCCCAGTGAAGTTTTTTTTTTTCAGGAGTGGTCTTACAACTGCCTCCTTCAGGGGTTCTGGAAAAACCCCAGTCACTAGAGAACTCAGAACTACCCTGGCTAGGATCAGGCTGATGACACCAATGCACCCCACTAGGAGGTGCATTGATCCCAGGTCCAAACTACAGCAGGTTGGCTGTAACCCCTGGATGACCTTCACAACATCTTCGATGGCCAGTCAGTTGAAATCGGACCAGACAGACTGCCTCCAACCTCAAGCCCATCACCACAAGACCCATTTAAGGGCATTGACTGGATTTCCGCCCTGATAGTGGCAAGCTTATTGGCAAAGAACAGAGCAAACTCATCACACCTTGATTGTGAAAAAAATCTTCCAGACTGGAGACAGGCTGGACTGCACAGCCTATCAACAGTGTGAAACAGCTGAGCTGGTCTGTTAGTTGCCACAGCAATGTCCTTGGACAGGAACTCTGCCTTCTTGCAGGAGATTGCTGATTGATAGTCTCTATAATTGACCATCAGTATAAGCTTGTCCTCCTTCAGAGCAGTCCTCCGCTAATGCCACTCCAATCTTCAACCCCTCCTCCTCATCTCCCTGAGCATCCCATCAAACCAGGGGGACCTCTGGTGCAAGGTGAGGGGTTGAACATGGACAGGTGCAATGGAGTCAAGGGCCTTGATCATGACACTATTATAGATCAACACCAATTCTCCAGGCTCCTCGCATGCACTCATCAAACCTGATAGGTCCAGCACTGCCATCAGACCATCTGGGATAACACCCCTTAAAGGGTGGTACCAGACCATCTCCATAAGGGGAGGTCTATTGGGGGGGCCTCGAATAAGATCCTCACAGTATGGTGGTCCGACCATTAGACTGGCTCCTTCATAAGGTCAAAGACCTCCATTCCCAGCAGGAAGACGAGGTCCAATGAATGGCCATGAATGTGAGTTGCAGAGGTAACAACCTGTGTTAGGCCCAACGAACACATAAGTTGGAGGAGATGGATGAAAAAAGTTGCTTCAAGCAAATGCAGTGGAAAAGGTACTTTCTGCACAGTGGGGAAAGGGACTTTACTCAAGATACTTCCTGACTCACAAGAAAAATGAGGAGTAGTGACCCATTCTTACCCCAAGAGTACTTTAGCATCAGTAACTTTTTTGCACTTAACTGGCTAGGTGCAGCTGCCCCGGAGGTGTGCCTTTAAGATTTATTTAAATGAGCTTAGGGCCAAGCCAATCAAAAGACAGGAGGGGGTGTGAGCTGAGTGAGAGCTGTTGAAGGCTTCAGAATTTTTTCTCCGCTGGACTGAGCAATATTGCCTCTGAGGTTCCCAACTTTCCTTGTTGACAGCCTCCTAGTGCTTATCTGGGTAAAGTTTTCCTCATAAATTATTTCCTTTAGTGTGTTGAGTGAAAGTTTTACTTTTTTATTAGCACCATGCAAATTTTGTATTTTTTGCGTGACTGCACTATTGTAACTTCATTTTTACTGAGTCTATTTAGTTTAAAGCCTAATTTTATCATGGGTGCTTATGTTCGACGATTTCCTTCATTTTTGGTCAAATTCTTGTGGGAACCGTCGAATTAGGGATAGTTGCCTTGTTTTTTACCTCCGACCTTGCGGGGTTTACCGTGAGACACCTGCAGTGAATTTCAAATTTAAAGAGTGCCTGAGGGTTTTCTCTCTAGATTGGCAATTCTGAGGAAACCTTTTTTGTTATATTACTGGGTTTTGGTATCATCTGCAGCAGGACTGTCCGTAAGGGTCCAGCAGCCACCTGTGCACAGTTGAGTATTACTGGGTTTCTATTAAGATTGGTACTGGTATAGATCCCAGTTCTACAACCAAAAAATAAAGGCACTAGTAATAGACAGAGTTTATTAACTGGGGCAGGACTGGCCGGTGGCATTTTCACAGAAACCTGCACTCAGCTCATAGGTGTAGGACTGGTTTGCTTTGCTTAAATTGGCAAACATAGCAGACAAACCTTTGATTATTATGGCTGAGGAGAAATCAAAGGCTTCTGAGGGGCCATTCAAAAGTACTAATACCAAAAGCAGAGGTGCTGAGGAACCATCTGTCACAAACCCACTCAGCAGGTCAGCCCTCTACTCCCAAAGTGCCAACCTCC
Organism: Neoceratodus forsteri; assembly: GCA_016271365.2. Classification (NCBI taxonomy): domain Eukaryota; kingdom Metazoa; phylum Chordata; order Ceratodontiformes; family Ceratodontidae; genus Neoceratodus; species Neoceratodus forsteri. Next base: position 1,007,097,101 of record CM028129.1, on the reverse strand, counting down.
GAGCGCAGTCTTTTGAACAGTTAACAGAAACAGGGTAACCCTCCTGTCTGTTTTGTGGGTTCGAATCAACCTTTGGTCTCAGTTCTGGAGGCATTCAAACTGTGAACCTCTTGCTAGCATACCCAATACACAGGCTCAGATAATTCTGTCTTTGGGGGGGCCAGATATCTTTGCCTATGGGCACCTAACCAGGTGTACAGAAATGAACCCTTAAAAATTCTATTTAATAAAGACCTCAGATTTCTCTTACCTTTTCCAGTTTGGTATCATCATTCAAGCTTACGCACAGTGTCTGCTTTAACCATATATACTTCACTTGTTAAAGAAAAGAAATTCAAAGACAGACCAGGTAGGGTCGAAAAATAGAGTTTTACTAAAATAGATAAAAGTATATAAACTATAAAATACAGAACTATGTATTACGAGAACCATACAATCTTTTAAAAGAACAAGGTTTTAACAGTGCAATTCCTACTACAGTACTTAGATTTTGTCTCTCTCTACCTGTATACTTGCTTAAAGTGCTCAAAGATGTTTCTTTTTCAGAGCGTAGATAAAAGTCTCTGAAGGAAAACAGAATACTGTTTAAAAAACTGTCTTGGCCAACCCCTTTGCATGAGGTCACCTAGCTCCTCTCTGTTTATGAAAAATCATACACCCAGAATATTTTATCATATTAGAAGGTAAGATAATTAAGGTTACATCAGCAGAAACTCCTTCCCCCATGTGACTTCCCCAATCAAGTCTGTAAATTTCCTTTCATCTATAAGCAGTATCCTCTCTCACACACAGACATCAAAGCATTTATGATTTCGCACCAGTGTGCTATCACCTGGTTTCCTCCTCTAACATCATAAAATGGACACTGATTTCCCTCTTAGCAGTTAAAGCTATATTTAACTTAGAAAAACAGGAGATTCTTGGTTAAGGCCGGTTCTAGTCTGTAATCAGCTTCTTGCCTTCCAGGTAACACCTTGTATCTAAAACCTGTGTGTGTGTGTGTGTGTGTGTGTGTGTGAACTCACATGCTGTCTCAGCATCTCTCATGAGAGACAGTCCGTAACACATTTTTATATTACAAAAATGATACAGTGATCAGAACCAGCTGTCCAAGTGTCACACCCTCCAGATCCCAGCCAAAAAATAAAGCTTCCAAAGATGATGTCCCTCACAAATTGAAAAAAAATAAGAGTGACGAAAAAAGGAAGCTTGATCAAGCCTCTGATGAACTGTCTAAAAAGAAACTCTGTCAAGACAAATATGCTCCCGTTGCTCCTGGGAAAGCCAATAGTGAGACAACAGGTAGCTTAAAGCATACAGAAAAAACAAAACACTTACAAACTGTGCAGGTTCATCCATCAGTGCAAGATATGGAAAAAGCATGGCAACTGTTTCAGACCCTTCAAAAGATGGGTCCTTGATCTACTGGGGCTGGCAAGCACTCTTTCACAGTTCTCTCTTCTGTAGACTGTGAGGGTGATGCAGATGATCAATGTTATGATGCCCCTGACATGGATTTTGAGGGCCTTGAGCCCCAGGAGTCCCTGGACCCTCATCTTGGGGATCCTCAGATGACCACAAGGATCCTTTCTCTGTGTTTGCATTTATACAAAATATGCTGGACACCCTGGACCTCCCTACAGAGCAGCCCAACCAGGATGTCGATGAAGATGAAGATTATAGGGAGATGAAGGGTCTTTCATCCTCAAAGACCCTGGTCATCCCTATCTATAATGCATTTAGGGAAAAATACCATGAAGGTGCTTCAACACCCCACTTCAGTATCAGGGGTTGATAAGTGGCTTGAGAGAAAATACAAATTGTCTAAAAATGGTACCGAGTTCCTGTCTGCACAACCTAGCCATGAGAGCATAGTGCAGCAGGCAGCTTGTGAGAAAGCTGAAATCTCCTTGTCCCCCTCTCCCCCTGACAAGGATTCCAAGAAAACTGACTTTATAGCAAAGAAAATGTATGCCACAGCTTCCCTACTTCTCAGACTTTCTTCTTACATGACATTCACAGCCAAATATCAGAAAGCAGTTTGGAAATCTGCCCAGGCTATCGCCCACAACGGATCAGATTCTATGGTGCATGAGCTGGTGGATACGTCAAAGCTGCCCTAGAAGCTACTATATACCAATTCCACATGGCAGACGACAACAGTGATGCAGCCTCTAGGGCAATGGGCCATGCCACCTTTCTGAGACACTTTGCCTGGCTTAGAACAACCAGTCTGACCACAGACAGTCAGAACAAGGCCATGGATTTTCCTTGTGATCAAAATATGTTGTTTGATTACAGAACTACTGACTACATGAAAAAAGTCGATGAGTACAAGGACTCCTGGCAAAGCCATTCAACCAAGCATAAGCCTGCCACCCCTCAGAGATCCTGTCCCAGGGGTGGTAGGGGCAGATGTTTTGTTCCCAGCCCTTGAAATCCCTATCCCCAATCTGACTTTGGCCAGTACAGAGGATCTTTCAGAGGCAGGGGCAGAAGGTGACAAAGAAGAGCCACCTCTATCCAGCCATCTGCCTCTCAGTCTAAGTTCTGATGTGAGTGTTCAGGTCACCTCCTTGCTTCCGGTTGGAGGCAGACACCCCTACTACCTTCAGCACTGGTCCCGCATCACGTCGGAAAAGTGGGTGCTGGAGATAGTGGAAAAGGGTCTGTCATTACAGTTCAAGCAGCTGCCAGACCTCGAGCATACTCAGGTATCAAGACCTCTGTCCCCAACACAGATACTGCTGTTGGAAATGGAGGTACAAAACCTTCTGGTTTTACGAGCAGTGGAGAGGGTCTCCACCCACGAGAAGGGCAAGGGCCTCTACTCTAGGTATTTTCTAACACAAAAGAAAACTGGGGAGTGGCAACCTATCTTAGCTCTCAGATATTTAAGCAAACATCTGAAAAAAAACAAATTCAAAATGGTCACTCTGTTACTGGTCATACAGTCCTTACAGCAGGGAGACTGGCTAGCCTCTGTAGACTTAAAGGACACCTACTTCCACATACCCATAAGGAGATCTCACAGGAAGTTTCTCAGGTTCAAACTTCCTTCGGGTCACTATCAGTTCACCGCAATGCCCTTCGTTCTGTCTTTGGCCCCAAGAGTCTTTACCAAGTGTCTCGCAGTGGTAGCAGCACATCTCAGGAGACTGGGTGTCACTCTCTACCCCTATCTGGATGACTGGCTCATAGTAGCAAAGTCTCCATGCCAGATCAAGGAATCTCTTTCCCTCACAGAATGCACTCTGGAGTCTCTGGGTTTCCTGGTAAATCTAAAGAAATCTCACCCAGAACCCACTCAGCTGCTCACCTTCATAGGGGTCCAGCTGGACACTCAGAAGGGATATGTTTTCCTCCAGCAGGAAAGAATTCTGAGTTTCCTTTAAGTGGCAGATTCTTTCACCCGGGGACAGCCAAGACCAGCCAGACATTTCCTCAAACTTCTGGGACATATGGCCTCTATGACTGCAGTAGTCACAGGGGTCAGGTACAGGATGAGACTCCTGCAAGCCTACCTCAGAACTCCCTGGTCTCAGAGAAACAACAAATTTTCAAAGTTGATACCTGTGTTGGAGCAGTTCCACCAAAACTTGTTGTGGTGGAAGAACCCTGCAAATTTGCAGGCAGGGGTTCCCTTTCAAGCTCCTCTTCCCACAAAGGCGATCACCATAGATGCCTCTGTTTTGGGCTGGGGAGCTCATTTGGACAGTGCCTCAGTAAGCAGAAACTGGACTCCTGAAGAGTCACAGTTGCACATAAATCTTTTGGAACTCAGAGCAGTCTTACTAGTTCTCAAAGCTATCACCCCCAGCATAGAAGGACAGGCAGTTCAAATTCGAATGGACAATACCACTGCAATGTTCTACATAAACAAGCCAGGGTGATACCAGGTCTTGAATACTCTGTTTGGAAGCTCTGATGCTCTGGTCTCTAGCATTCTGCCTGGGAGTCAGCCTCTTGGCTATTCACCTCCCAGGAAAACTCAATACTCTGGTGGATGCTCTAAGCTACATCAGGCAAGGCCAGAGTGAATGGACACTGATCAAGCAAGTGCTAGCCACAGTGTTCATGCAGCAGGGCACACCAGACGTGGATCTGTTTGCCTCTCCTCTCAATGTTCAGCTTCCTCAGTACTGTTGCAGGCCCCCAGTTCTGGGAACCCTTCTTCTGGATGCCCTGATCCTGGACTGGTCTGGGAGGTTCCTATATGCATTTCCTCTCTTGCCCCTGATATTCAGGGTTTTGCTGAAACTCAGACAGCAGCCTGCATCGATGCTCCTAGTGGCTCCAGTCTGGCCCAGGCAAGCCTGGTACCCTCTCCTTCTCTAAGTGTCCTGCAACAGGTCCATTCGCCTGCCTCCAACTCACTTCCTGCTGACCCTTCCTCAGACGGGAGTGCAGTACCCAGACATACACTCTCTTCACCTCAAGGCCTGGTTTTCAAGGAGTTAAGAGTTTCCATCCTCACAGCACTCTGAACAGGTCCTTAAGATATTGAGGATGGCTAAAAAAATTAACACTAAGAAGACTTATGCAGCCAAATGGAAAAGGTTTTTCCTCTGGTGCCAGACAGAAAAGGTTGAACCCCTTTCAGCTTCAGACCCTCAGCTGCTAGACTATCTGGTACACCTACAGGTGTCAGGATTGAAACCATCTTCACTGAAGCTACACTTGGCAGCAGTTTCTGCCTACCTTTCGGTCAGAAAAAAGAAATTGTTTTTTTCCCCATAACATTTTTAAACAGTTTTTCAAGGCCTCTTACACCTCCAGCCTCCAACCAGGGAGCCCGTTCCTCCTTGGAGCCTGAACCTTGGCATAGATGGGCTCATGAATCCACCCTTCGAGTCTATGTCCATGGCCCACATCAAGTTTGTAACTTGGAAGACCACCTTCCTGGTAGCCATTATGTCTGCCAGAGGGATTTCAGAGCTACAGGCCCTGTGCACTGAGCTGAATTACATCATTCCTCACAACGATAGAGTTGAGCTCAGGACAAATAAGAAATTTCTGTCAAAGGTGGTTTCAAAGTTTCACTTGAACCAGTCCATTACTCTGCCTGACTTCTTTACTGAGCCATCCACTCCTGGTGAGCAAAAGCTCCACAGCTTGGATGTCAAAAGAGCCATCTTTCACTACCTAGATCATACTAGATAGTCAAGAGGCTCTTCCACTCAGTTGTTCCTCACCTATGGGGATGTAGGCAGAGGAAAACCAGCTACCAAGAGAACTATTTCTCATTGGTTGGTCTCTTGTATTAGATTCTGCTATAAGAAAGCTGGTCAACAACCTTCAGTGGGGCTCAAGGCCAGCACAGAGGCACTGCAGCCTTGCTTGCAGCAGCAAGGGACATTGCCCTACTGGATGACTGCAAAACAGCTACCTGGAAATCTGTGCACACCTTTGTGAAACACTACAGTTTGGATGTGCAGACGAGGTCTGATGCCAAATTTGACAGGGCGGTTCTGCAGAGCCTCTTTCCTAAGTAGGTTCTCTGCCAACTCCCACTTGGTACTGCTCGGTAGTCTGCAAAAATGTTACTGATACTAAAGGACTCCTGGGGTAAGAAGAAAAAAATGACTCACCGTAGTAATCTCCTTTCTTCCAAGGGGTCCATTAGCATCAGTAAGCTCCCACGCTTCCTCCCCGGTTCACCTGTCAGAGAAGGGATCTTTATGTCACCTTTTACCAAATCTGGAGTTTCTTATTGATTAGTTTTTAGCTTGTGTTGCTGTTTCTATTTCCACTTTTGTGGACATTTGTATGTTTTTTGAATCCTGTTGATTTTTTTGGGGGGCATTTGCCCTCATTTTTCCTCGAAAAAATTCTGAAGCCTTCAACAGCTCTCACTCAGCTCACACCCCCTCCTGTCTTTTGATTGGCTTGTCCCTAAGCTCATTTAAATATCTCTTAAAGGCACACCTCTGGGGCAGTTGCACCTAGCCAGCTAAGTGCAAAAAAGTTAGTGATGCTAAAGTATCCCTTGGAAGAAAGAAGATTACTGTGGTGAGTAGTTTTTTTCTTTTTGGCCTGAAGTATCTGAAAAAGGATTTAAAAAAGGAAAAGTTTGGCATCCTGGTGGCGCTGGAGGTTACATAGGAACATAGGAAAGTGTCGGCAGAAAAGGACCTCCAGGCTCACCTAGTCTGCCCGTTTGCCTAGCATCTCTAGGTCTGCTCCTGTTCCCCCACCTCCTTTCAACAGCCCCCTGTGTCTGTCCCACACCCTCTTGAACCCTCCCACAGAATTTTCTCTGATCACCACCCAAGGCAGGTTGAGGTGCTGGCCGTTAGACCTTGCACCATGCCAGAAACCTAGGTTTGGGAACGACCCTAGACCACTGGGGGTTAGCAGGGGTGAGAGAGGATTAAGCATCTGGAGGACTGCTCTCCTCTCTCGGGGAGGGAGGGTTTGTCATTTTGCTCATTGACTGCCCTCTGGTGATGGCCGGAGGGCAGTATGGGTTGGGAGGCAGGTACCGATGTCTTCACGTCAGTAGGGGAGGTGGGGCAGGAGGAAAACGGTGAAAAAAGGAGCTGGCAGGCTCCATGATGGCCAGTCGCATCCCAGAGGGCCACCCCCAGCTTCTAGATTATGTTCTGGGGGGAGAAGTCAGCACCATCCTCCCTGCTCCCGCTGTTGGGGGGGTAAGCTGCAGGGGAACATATGGGGGTCAGCAAGAGTGGGGACATGTGGACGGGAAGAGCGAGTCCCTCTGAGGGAGGGCCACAGCCAAATGCCAGGACTCCAGGGAGCATAAAAATATAATAGAAAAAAAAAAACAGGAAAAGTTCAAGATGATAACAGTGGGCACAGTGATTCCATCGCTACAAAAAGGAGACTAGCTGCTGGGGTCACTGGATCTGAAAGACACCTATTTTTACATACCCGTCAGCCTCAGTCATAGAAATTACCTCAGATTCAAATTTGGGAATTGCTATTATCAGTTCACAACCTTTCCCTTCAGTCTATCCTCGGCACCAAAGGTGTTCACAAAGAATGTATAGTGGCAGCACATCTGCAGAGGCAAGTGGTGGTAGTTTTCCCCTACCTAGATGGCTGGCTAGTTTCAGGAAAACCATACCAGAAGGCCAGATCCCCCATTCTTCTGACACAGGGCATCCTGGAGGACAAGGGCGTCCTCACAAATGTACAAAAGTCACAATTAGACTCTGTTCAAGTTCTGGATTTTATAGGTGTAGAACTGTATACTCTGCAGGGGAAAGTGTTCCTTCCCCAAGCAAGGGTGGCAGATCTGACTGCAACTGCAAAATTCAATACAGGTTAGCTCAGACTCATAAGGGATTTCCTGTGGTTGCTGGGCCACATGGCATCATTCACTGCATTGATACCAGGTGCCAGTTTCCAAATGAGAGTTATCCAATACCAACTGAAGAACCATTGGTCCCAAAGGTGGGATTCACTTTTAAAACTAGTTTGTCACAAAATACCTGCTACAGGGACTAGTATGGTGGAAGGAGTAAGGTAGCCTCAGAGAGGGGGTTCCCATTCTCCAGCAATTGCCTATGGTTGTACTCACAGCACATGCCTCCCTCCTGGGCTGGGGGGGGGGGCATCTGGAGGTCCTCACTGTAAGTGGCATGTTGGGTACACAGGAGACTCAGGAACACATAAATATCCTGGAGCTAAGGGCAGTACTGTATATCTTTTTTTTCTGTCAATAAAGTTTTCATTTAATCTCAATAAATACAACATATTCAATTACAATGGTTCTATAAATAACAATAAAACATAATTACTAAAAACAAAAAAAAATTACAAGATACTAAATATGGTGAATATAATGATCAAGTTAATGTTTCAGTATTAGTCTTAGAGTACATAGAAATAATTTCAGCATAATCCAAAAAAAGAAGAGCAAAAGAAAAAGGAGAAAAAAAAAGAAAGAAAGAGAAGAGGAAGTAATAAAAGGAGATAATATAAATTAGTATAAATAGTCGAGAATGCACTTGCCTGAGCTTCACACTGATGCCTCAACCTCATCCAGGTCTTTTCCATTTTGTCTATTAAGTTTGAGAGAAATTCAGCTTGTGTGTAAGTTTCTTGACTCTGAAAGTTTCAGATAACATATTTTCCATTCCTGAAAAGGTGGAGTTGTTTCATTTATTCAATATTTTAATATGATATTTTTGGTTACCATGGCTATTATTCTAATTGAACTGGACTCACAATTATTCACCTTGTTGTTATGGAAATTACCTAATTTCAAGAAACATGTTTTTAGCTATTTTTGGAAGAGATGAGACAAAGCCTACAATTTGTTTCCCATAAGTTAGCTGTATGTTTGCACCTCCAAAACATATAGTTAATGTCCGCTTGGCCCATTCCACATTTATTACATTTATTGGAGTCCTTACATCCCATTTTATGCAAATGCACAGGTCTATAGTATAGGTTATTTAAAATCTTATGCTGCCTTGTTCTGTGATTTGCTTAGGCAAAAGTTATAGGTGCCTTCAAGAAAATATTTTCACAGTTCAAGAATTCTATATTTATAGTGCGTAGCCTTGACCATTTTCATATATATATATATCAGAGTTTCCTGTGTATATGCTTCTCATAAATAAGTTATATAATGAGGAGATGCAGGGTTGAAGTCTACAAATTGAGATTAAGGTAGCAGAGATCACAAAGTTTTCAGAAAATCCTCACCTCTATTATATATTGCCATCCCCTTCAGAAAAACGGTGCTTGGCCAATGGTCCTTTGCATACAGGGCTCCTTCTTGGCTAAATGAGATCCCAGCATGCCTTTTACTCATTAACAGCCTCCCCATCTTCAAGGCAGAACTAAGATGTCACCTGGCCAAGGCTGAGGTCTGTAGCTGCAGGTAAGCTGTAGCACTATCACTCGGTAGCTTGGACTCAGCCTGCTCCTGGGCTGCATTCTCCGATTTGTTACCCTGCTGCCCAGTAACCCTGAGTTTAAACTCTTACTTCCTCCTACTACTTGCCAGCCCTCGAGCTTGAGCCTTTCATAGCCACAGCCTGTCGACGAGCCTTCTATCTACTGTCCTTAACTCAGCACTCTATTTTAAGTCCCTCCCCTGCCATTGACACTGCACAAATGTAATTGTCTCAAAGCACCTGTCTTCCCCCCAGCTTAGTCTTTGTACTGTTCTCCCTCACATTGCTTTCTAGTATGTTCCTACTAGGTCAGTCCTGCACAGAAAATTACCCCCCCCACCCTTGACTGGAATTAATGACAAAGTCTCCTCTTGGCTGCATTAACATGCAGGGTGTGAAAGCCTATGTTGAGTCTCTCCCCCCATGACTTTATATGAAATAATGACAATGTCTCCCCTGGCTGCTTTACCTCCTGCTGAATTAGTTTCTTAAACCCACAGCACTCACCATGTACCTTGGGCTGTACTAACTGCAATATGCTGTACCTCTATATGAGATAGCTTACAACTGTAAACAGACCAGTTGCTGTTATTTCTTGTATTTTTTGTCTCGGTACTTGTGCACCCATACTCTGTAACTACCTTTCTGTGTTGTCCTCCTGTCAAAATGTGGAACCTTTGAAAAAGGGCATTTTGCTCAAAGGTTATGTCTGAATGATGAAATAAATAAATAAATAAATATTGTAGGTACATTTGCCTTTATTTCATCAAAAAGCTGCATGTCCTCATTATTCAGCCCAAATTCTTCTCTGAGATTGGGGAAGCTGAAGTTCAAACAACATGAAGTCTTGCTGTATTCTGACAATATGCAGTATGACCAACTGGTTCAGCTGCCCCAGAGAACCAAGAGTTAAACACTATGTAAATGGAATGCTGAGCTCGAGCTTGGTTTTCAAACCACTGTCCTCGGTACATTCTGTGTAACTGGCCAGATTCTTTACTCTGCTCGACTGTGAAGACGCCTTGGAGACTGCTCCTCAGCTTCTTCAGTTGAATTTCAAATATCAACAGTCATTTAAACCACTGTTTATTTCTTTATTTTTTTCAAACCTCTGTCCTACTGTTACAGATTAGATTAGCTTAGGTTTAACTTCATTTTGGTAAGTTTTTGGTTTCTGAGTAGTTCTCCGCGACTGGGAGGGAACTGAGGATTTTCTTTCTTTTCTTGTGGTAAAGTGTTATTTAAAACATATTCTCACTGTGTTTTGGGATCCGGTTCAAAGTTTTAGACTAAAAACCGAGACTTCTTCTCGGTTTTTAACACAGGCACTAAACCGCTTGCTGCCCAAAACTTTGTTCTCTCTCTTTTAACCGGCCTAACTAAAGTCGTAAAGGGTAAATACATCAGCTTGTTTTCTTTAACCGGGCCTGACTAAGCCATCTTTGGATAAAATAATTTTAATTGGATTCACTTAACCAGCCTAACTAAAGCCTCTGGGTTAAGCTCTGAATTTGGTGAAGGTTATGTCACTGAAACCCAAGAGAAAAAACGGTCCCACTGGGTTTCAATGCTGCACTGAGTGCAGGGAGCAGTTTGCTAAGGCTGATCCGCACTTGGTGTGTCTGTATTGCCTGGGTTTTGACCATTTGCAATCAGACTGTGAAATTTGTAAAAACTTCCCTCAATCTACCCTAGATAGATGTTTGGGTAAACTGAGGGATAGAATGGACAAACCTTCTGACTAGGTCTGGCCCGGTTCAAAAGAACCCGCTGAACCAGCAACTGAATGCTCTAATCAAGGTGAATCCTCATCTGGTAAAAGGCAAGCGGAATCGGCCCCTGAGATGGGTCCCAATAAGAAGATGAGAAAAAGCGGTTTGGAACCACGGAAGCAAGCGGTTGTGGTTCCAACCGCCAAAGAAATCATGAAAGCGATACGCATCGTTCAGTCACTATAGCCCGGTTGGGATGAACCGACTCAACGACTGGTTGCAGACACCTCAGTTCAAGTGCCTGTCGATTCGGTTCCTTCAGGCTCTCTGGATCTGGGGAATATTATGAATTTGAATATGAGGATTATAATGATGAAGAAGATGAAGGAGAACCTGTTGAGCCTGAGGTTTCTCCTGAACATCCCCATGAGTCTCCTCCTCATCTTTCAAGAGAATCTACCTCTAATTTTTCTTTTATGAGAGAGGTAGCATAAACTTTGCAGTTGTCCGTCCAGGAGACTAAACAGGAGGAGGAGGAGGAAGAGGACAACTACAGGGAAATGATGGATCTCCCTGTCTCTAAGGGACTCAGGATTCCTATCCACAAGTCCCTCAAGAAACAGACCTCTAGAATCTTCCAGACCCCAAGTTCTGTCCCCCCAGTAGATAAGAAAATGGACAGAAAGTATGTATTGGCTGGCAGTGGCACTGAAATTCTGAGTAGCCACTGTAGTCATGTGGGAGTAGTTCAAGCTGCAGCTTGTGAAAAAGCTGGAACCCCTCTCTCCTCTCATCCTCCTGATAAGGACTCAAGAAAAATTGATTCCTTAGCAAAGAAGGGGTACCAAGCTGCCTCCCTGGGCATTAGGCAGGCATCCTATATGGCTTATGTATCTAGGTACCAGAAGTCTCTATGGGAGTCAGTGGAACAGCTAGCTAAGAAGGCTCCCCATGAATTGGCAGAAGACCTTCAGGAGTTAGTCAGTAAAGGGGTCCAATCATCCAGATGCCAGTTCCACATGCCTCTCATTCCATGACTCCTGCCATCTATCTCAAGAGGTTCTCCTGGCTGAGGTGTACAAACCTTTCCCAGGACACAGTACAATGCCATTCATTTTCCCCTTACACAAAATTCTTTGGGGAGCAAACAGAGGCATACATGAAAAAGATGAACGAGTATAGGATAGCCTATAAGAATGCACCTGCCAAAGAGAAAACTGCCACCCCTCAAAGGCAACAGGCTAGAGGAGGCAGAGGTAGGCCTTACCCTAGGCCTTTCCATCAGGTTCAAGCCTTCCCCTCCTACCAGCTCAGGCAAGGGGACTGGTTGGCATCCCTAGATCTAAAGGATGCTTACTTTCACATCCCCATCAGGCAGTCCCACAGAAAGTACCACCGATTCAGACTGCCTTCAGGCCATTATCAGTCAGCCTAGGGGTTACTTCAGAAGTAGAGGTAGAAGAGGCACTGGCCATGCTTGTTCCACCTCTCAGTCCACTACACCTTCAAAACAGACACCCTGAGAGGTCTGTTCGGGCTGCCTCCCCACAATCAGTAGGTGGCAGGGTGGCCTAGTTCCTCCAAGCTTGGCAATCCATAATGTCAGACAGGTGGGTCCAGGAGGTAGTAGGCTGGGGTCTTGCTCTCAATTTCAAACTGTTCCCAAAAACAGGAGCAAGATCATTTTCAGACTATAAGAGAATTAGTTTGCCAGCACCAGGTAAAAGTGACAGAGTACTGTCCAAGCTTGCAGAGTTTAGAAGATGTCCTAATGCGGGATTAAGTGCCAGGTGGCGTGAAACGCGTTAGGACAAATGTGTGTTTCAATGGAGGAGGTTGGCAGCTTGTAAGGAGTGTGGAAGCTTTGTACTTTACATTCTGTGTGCAATAAAAACGCTGGATTAAAAGCACACTTGGCTGTCTGTGGCTTCCCTTTGGTGCATACTTAGCACATCTTCTAAACTCTGCAAGCTTGAACAGTACTCTGTCACTTTTTCCTGGTGCTGGCAAACTAATTCTCTTATTGACATCTGTTCGATGCTGAGCACAGGACCCTGGTGCAGACCCTAATCCCTGCTTCTATCATTTTCAGACTGACATCTGCCCCAAGTGCTTTCATAAAGGGCCTAGCAGTGGTCATGGCACACCTAAGAAGGCAGGGAGTCTCGATTTATCCATACCTAGATGACTGGTTGGTAGTGGTCATTCCCCACAACAGATAGAGGAAGCCATAGCCCTCACACAGGATACTCTCCAATACTTGGGCTTTCTGGTAAATCAAAAGAAGTCAGTCCTGAAACCCATCCAAGTCCTGGACTTCATGGGGCAGAGCTGAACACAATTCAGGCAAGAGCCTTCCTGCCCCCAGAAAGGGCGGACACCATTATTCAGTTGGCAGGGTCCTTGACCCCTGCATGTTCCTTGCCCAGTGAGGTATTTCCTTCAGCTCCTGGGCCATGTGGGTGCTGCCGTAGCAGTGGTTCCAGGTGCCAGATTTCAGATGAGGGACATCCAGTTCTACTTGAGGTCCTTTTGATCCCAGAAGAAGGATTCCCTGTCCAAACTGATTCCAGTGTTGGCCACCTTACTACAAGCTCTTCAGTGGTAGCAGGACAGGTACAACCTCGGTGCAGGAGTTCCCTTCCTTCAACAAGCTCCTTCAGTAGTGCTGACTACAGATGCCTCACTACTGGGTTGGGGGGCACACCTGGGGGAGCATACTGCTCATGGGACTTGGCCCTAGCAGGAGTCTCTGCTACATATAAATCTGCTGGAGCTCAGAGCAGTGTTCTTGGCACTACAGTCATTTTCCAAGATGCTACAGGGGAAGGTGGTACAAGTCAGAACAGACAACACCACTACCATGTATTACATCAACAAACAAGGAGGGACAAGATCCTCAGTGCTGTGCATGGAGGCCATGAAGGTTTGGACTCTGGTCTACACCTTAAACATTTCTCTGCCAGAAGTTCACCTGCCAGGGAAGGACAATATCCTGGCAGATGCTCTCAGCAGGATCACCCATGGCCATCATGAATGGTCCTTCAACAGACAAATTCTGAAGACAGTCTTCAGGAGGTGGGGCACTCCAGAGATAGATCTCTTTGTAGCCCCAGACAACCATCAGTTGCCTCAGTTCTGCTACAGACGCCCGGCACTGGGCTCAGTGCCTCTGGATGCTCTGCTCCTGGACTGGTCAGGCAGATTCCTATATGCCTTGCCTCCATTTCCTCTGATACCCAGAGTCCTGGTCAAACACAGGGCACAATCAGCCTCCATGATTCTGATAGCCCCAGACTGGCCAGACAGCCATGATACTCGATGCTGTTGTCCATGTCAGTGGCCAGTCCAATTTGCCTCCCCAGGAGACACAACTTGCTGACGTCGTCCCAAGGGAGGATTCTACACCTCAACCTCGAGTCCCTCCAGATCAAGGCTTGGCTCTTGAAGGCTTAGAGTATGCAGGCTTGCATCTCTCAGGAGGAGTCCTGGACATCCTTAGGGTCTCTAGGAAACCTTCCACCAGAAAAATGTACTCCTCCAAATGGAAGAAATTCTTCATCTGGTGTTCCCAGAAGAACATGGTCCCACAGGAGGCTGACCTAGCAGTCCTGTTGGATTATTTAGTAAAACTTCAATCCTTGGGCCTGCAGCCCTCCACCCTGAAGGTGCACCTGGCAGCTGTTTCTGCCTATCTGTCAGCTGGGAAGGGACCTTCTCTAGCTGCCCATCCTATCTTTAGGAAATTCTTCAAGGTGTTGCTCCATCTTCACCCACCTCACAGGGAGCCTACCCCTTCTTGGGACTGTAATATCTGCATAGCTCAGCTTATGCAGCCTCCTTTTGAGCCTATGTCTTTAGCAGAGCTCAAATTCCTGACGTGGAAGACTGTTTTTGGTGGCCATCACCTCAGACAGGAGGATCAGTGGGCTTCAGGCCCTGTTAATAGAACCCAACTACATTGCCCCTCACAGGGACAAGATAGTTCTATGGACTAACAGAAAATTCCTTCCCAAAGCAGTCTCAGACTTTCACCTGAATCAGTCCATAACTTTGCCCATCTTCTTCACTGATCATTCCAGTTCAGGTGAACGCAGGCTGCATCGCCTGGATGTAAAAATGTCCATCAGCTATTACATGGACAGAACAAAAGAACATAGGAAGGACTGTACTCAACTGTTCCTTACCTATGGTGGAGTGGGCAAAGGCAGGCCAGCCACAAAGAGGACCATCACCAGATGGATTGTGATTTGCTTTCAGTTCTGCTACAGCAAACTGGGTAAGGAGCCACCAGAGGCTTGAGGGCTCACTCCACTAGGGGCACAGCTGCCTCAATAGCAGCTGTCAGAGATATCCCCCTGCTTGACATCTGCAAAGCAGCTACCTGGAAAACTGTTCACACATTCACTAAGCACTACTGCCTGGATACACAGGCTAGGAGTGATGCCAGGTTTGGCACAGCAGTACTGCAGAGCCTATTCCCTAAATAGGTTCTGAGCCCACTTCCATGGGGCACTGCTTGGTAGTCTGCATATTGTTAGAATATAACAAGACTTCATGTTGTTTGAGGAAAACATTACTCACCATAGTAATGTTGTTTCTTCTCATGGAGTCTTGCTGTATTTTGACCTCCCACCATGCCTCCCCTCTGGAACCTAGGGAGCAGTGTCTCTGCATTCCAGTTGTTTATTCTCTAAACCACCAGTGGGTGGTGTTTCTTATTGGGCATCAGTTCTTGAGTCTTCAGTATGCCTTTTTTCTGATGTGTATTTCGCTTTTGGGTGTTAGTTATGCTTATGAATTACTTATTTAGTTTTATTATTAGTAGCTTCGTAAGAATCTGGTCAGTTACATAGAATGTACCAAGGACAGTGGTTTGAAAACAGAGCTTGAGCTCAACGTTCTATGCATTTGCATAGTGTTTAACTCTTGGTTCTTCAGGGCAGCTGAACCAGTCAGTCATACTGTATATTGTCAGAATACAGCAAGACTCCATTAGAAGACACAACATTACCATGGTGAGTAATTTTTGCTTGTTACCTATTTTAATGCTATTTATGTTATACAAACTAGTACTCTCCTTGTTGTCATTCTGTATGGTTTCCCCATTAACTACAGCATTGGGGTTCCTCCACAAAGGTTGTAAGCTGGATTTATACAATCTAAGTTTAAAGGCAGACGATACCTGTGCCATTTGTCTTGGTGCATCAGAGATTAATTATTTATCTTAAATTTCGGTTTACTATAGAACAGCATCTAAACCTATTATTTTTCCTTTTACAATGGCTTGTTAAATTTTTACTTATTCTGGTGTTTCATTATTAATATTTTTTAGCAAATAACTATTTGAAATTCTATTCTGAATGCAGACTAATATAGAAATAAGCTTGGGTCTTTTAGTCCTCCTAGTTCCTTAGGTCGGGATAGTTTAAGATGGGTCTGTCTTGGCCTTTTATAATTCCATATAAATGTGTTTAAGGATGAGTGTATATTCTGAAACCCAGCTTATGTAATGCAGCAAACGATCATATTTAATGCGTATATTATTCTTACTAGGATGTTCATCTTAATTGTATCTGTCCTGTTTCAATAATTCAGGGGTAGTTTGTTTCATTTAGTTAGGCACTGTCTATTTTTTCTTTTAACTCTGTCAGGATTTTCTTTATAGTTTTTGAAATATCCTTAAATATTTTAATATCTAAGTATTCAAGAGAGTCTTCAGACAATTAATTCCTAGCTTAGTGATATCTGTTTTAAACAAAGCCCATTTGAGAAAGAAATTACATTTTGGAAACATCAATTTTATATCCTGAGAATTCTCCATAACTATTAATTATTTTAAAAGCTGCTGGTATGGGTGTTAATAAGTTCTTGACAGCAATCAAAAGATCTGTGTACAGAGAGCAGGTGATCCCTGCACCCCCCCCCCCGCCTTTTACCAGAATACCTTCTACTGCTTTTTCGTGATTTGGTTTCCAAACTAAGGGTTCTAGAGATAGAATAAAAATAAGGGTGAAAGGGGCAGCCTTGTTTAGTTCCTCTTTGAAGATAAATGCATGTGAAAGAATTCCATTGGTGAGTACCACTGCAACAGAAGCTTTACACAGGATTCTAATCCATTTAACAAAGCTTTCAGAGAAACCAAATAGTTGAAGGGTGTCAAAAATGTGGTATCAAAATGTTCTATTGAATGTTTTTTCTACACCTATCGCTAGTAAAGCTACAGGTGTTCTGGACTGTTCTGCCACATTCATTAGGTGGCAAAGTTTTCTCTTGTTGTCAGAGGAGTTTCTGCCTTTTAGAAGCCTGTTGGAGAGGGTCTTGTTACATTTGTAATACAATTCTCTAATCTGCAAGTAGTGTGGCTAAGATTTTGTTGTAAGAGTGATGGGTCTATAATTCTTACCGTCCCTATGATCTTTACCGGGTTAAGGTATTAGAGTTATGATTCCTTGCTGTAATGAATTAGGTAGTTTATCTTTCTCCCACATTTCTTTAAAAAGACTTTGGTCAAAATTAGGGCAAGTAGACTTCCAGTGACGTCACCCGGCATGGCGGACTAGTTTGCTTGGGCTCTCTCGACCCCCCTGCTATAAGCCAGCTGCATCGTTAATACAACCTGGCTGCCTTGCTTAAAAAACATAGATTGGACTTACTGATGGCTAACACAAGAATTAAATTAATGGATTTTGCAGCCCTGATGGGCTCCAGGGCTGAATTAACCACAACTCCAGATCTGAGGCCTTCAATGCGGGAGGCCGAAGATCACATTACCTCCCCACACCAGGCTTCTTCTGCAGATTCGAGTTTGGAAGATGAAGAAGAAATAATGATTCCATCCAGACAATTGTGCCAGGAACTAAGACGACTGGGAGACAAATTCAGGGATTTTCAACAACAGCTCCTCGAGCTACAAAAAGATCAAATACACCAGCAGTCCCATATTTCTGAACTCAAACAACATACTACTGAAATCTCCAAATCTGTAGACCTCCACAACAGAGTTCTCCTAAAACTGCTTGATAGGGAGATATGGCTTCAGCAAAAAGTGGGACATTTGGGAAACAGATCTAGAAGAATAAACATCTGTATCCATGGTATCCCAGAGGGCATGGAATCTGGGGACATGACCAAGTTTATGGAGAGTTTCATTAAAGAAATCCTAAATCTGGAACCTGAATATGCCCTCAACATAATTAGAGCACACAGATCCCTGGATCCTAAGCCTGTTGACCCCAAGGCTCACCCCCGGTCTGTAATAGTGGCATTCCTCAACTACAGGACCAAGTCAGATATCTTACAGAGGGCTTGGCTGACAAAAGAGCTGATTTTTGGGGACACTAGACTTTTCTTTGAGCACGATTACGCTCCAATGACCATGGATCAGAGAAGAAAAATGCTGCCCATCTTAAAGCTTTTGAGGGATAAAGGAGTCAAAGCCAGGATAGACTACCCTTCTACCCTGCGAATTACAACTGACAAAGGCACTCACTTCTTCCCAACAATATTGGAAGCCAAGTCCCTCTTACAGCAGTGGAGTATTGAGGTAGATGAGGTGTTTGATGCAGAGGCCCAGAAGGAGCTGGATCATCGTCAGTGGTACACAGTAAAGAACACAGACTTTTTAAGGAAGCAGTCCATGTGACAAGGGCCCACATCTACCGACCATCTGGGGTCGCTCTTGGAGAACAGGGGAGGCTCATCGTCTTCATGCTCGCAGCCACAGAGAGTTGAGGGAAGAAAGTGCAACCAGAATAAGGGGAGAAAGACTGAGGCCTCTGGGAGTTGAGCAGTGTGGCCTGTTTGCAGTGGACTGATGCAGCTTTGCATTTGCTGTGGGTAAATTGTGGAACTGTTGGTCCCTGGTTTGATACTCTGGGAATCAGGTGAGTGATTCAGATCCTGACGCTCGGGGATGGAAAGTTTGTTTTTCTTCCTGGCTCACCCTGCACTTATCGATCATCTGACTCAAGTTCCACACGGAGCGGACATTGGGAAGGGGGGGTGGTTTATCTCAATGCATTCCTTGTAAGTGGGACTCTTTAAGACATGACATTTTGCCTCTCTCCCTTTAGGAGGCACGAATTTGTTTGGGGCTACATATTTACTAGGATAGTTGAGGAGGACTGAAGTGGCCCTCATGGTTTGAACACTCAGATGGGGGGGTTGGAGTAGTGAGGTACACTCTCCCTTTTTTCTTTTTCTTATGTGGACTCTAATACAAGATGATCCTTGCTGTCTGTGAGCCCCCTTTGCCAATCCTTGGGGCCCACTGAGGTGGTTGGTGGTAGCCGGAAGGGCAAGGGGCAGAACTGTTGCACAGCCTATGAGTCTGCCAGTAGAAATGTCCTCGCTTCTGTGGAATGAGGGGTTTAAACATTTTTTTTTTCTTCTTCTTCTTTTTTTCTCTGGCGAGGCAGCCTAAAGAGGAGTGGTCTTTTCCCTATTCCTCTGAGTCTTACTACTATTTGTCACAACCCCACTTAACAGGTTCTTCTATCCATGAGCAGCATCCTGCTCTTTCACAGACATCAAAGAGCATTTATGACATAGCACCTGAGTGACATAACCTGTATTCTCCCTCTAAATGTCATAAAAGTTTATGATTCCCAGCCTAGCAGCTGGCAGCTACAATTAAGCTAGATAAACAGGAGATCCTTAATTTAGGTCTCTTCTTGCCTTTAATTATCTCCTGGCTTTTATCTTTTAGCTGAAACCTTGGGGGGGGGATGTTAACTCACAGGCTGTCTCAGCATGTCTCATGAGAGACACTCAATAACACATTTTTATATTACAAAAAGCATACAGTAGATTAATCAAAACCAGCTGTCCAAGTGTCACAATCCTCCCTACCTAGACTGAATTTGGGGGCTCTATCCCCTGCATGGGATAAGCTTCCCAAATCAGTTCACTCCTCATAGACGCGAGACAACCCATCTGAGTTCTGATTTTTTGCTCCAACCCTATGTAGAATTGTCATGTCATACCCTTGCAAAGCAAGACTCCATCTTAGCAATCTACCATTGTTTTTTTCCCATCTGCATCAGCCAAACCAGGGGGTTGTGGTCAGTCTGTACCACAAAATGCTGCCCATACAAATATGGCTCCAACTTCTTCAGGACCCACACTATGGCAAGACACTTCTTTTCCACAGTGGAGTATGACTGCTCCCTGGGAAGTAACTTTTTACTCAGATATGCTACAGGATGATCTTTCCCTTGGCTGGATGTCTGACTCAGTACTACCCCAATACCCAAGTCTGAAGAGTCAGTCTGAACTATAAAGGGTCTGCTATAGTCAGGACTTGTCAAAACAGGAGCACTGCACAGTACCTCCTTCAGTCTGGTAAAAGCTTCTTCACAGGCTGGCCCCCAGGTAATTTTCCTTGGCATCCTTTTCTTTACCAGGTCAGATAGGGGAGCAGCCAGGGCACTGTAATTGGGTACAAATTTTCTATAGTACCCTGCTGTCCTGAGGAAACTCCTGACCTGCTTCTGTGTTTCTGGTCTGGGCCATACCTGGATTACCTCTATTTTTATTTGGTTAGGATGGAGCTGTCCTCGGCCTACCACATGCCCAAGGTATACCACTTCTCCCATGGCCACCTGGCACTTCAGGGCTTTGACAGTGAGCCCGGCCCTCTGTATCCTGCCCAGCACTTCCCTAAGGTGGGACAGGTGTTCCTCCCATCTGGCACTAAAGATGGCAATGTCATCCAGGTAAGCTACAGTGTACTCCTCAGTACCATTTAACACCTGGTTCACCAACCTTTGGAAAGTGGCTGGGGCATTCTTCATTCTGAAAGGCATTACTTTAAATTCAAATAAGCCTATCAGAGTGATGATGGCTGACCTCTCCCTAGCTCTGTCCATCAACTCTACCTGCCAATACCCCTTGGTCAGTTCAATGGTTGTAAGGTAGGTCACCCCTCCCAACTTGTCCAGGAGTTTGTCCATCTGGGGCATCGGGTGGGGGTCTGACTTTGTGACTGCATTCAGTCCATGATAGTCCACACAGAAATGAGTAGAGCCATCTGGCTTGGGCACAAGGACTACGGGTGAGGCCCAGGGTCTTTGGGATCTCTGGATTACCCCTAAATCCAGCATCTCCTCCACTTCCCTCCTAATGTCCTTTTGGACAGCCTCTGACACCTGATATGCTGTCCACTGTATGGGCATATGTGTCCCTGTTTCCACATTGTGAGTCGCTATGGTGGTTAGTCCAGGCTTGGTGCTAAACAATGGAGCAAAGTCTGCTAAAACCTCCCTTACTTCCTGGATCTTATCCGGGGTCAGCTGGGGAGACAATTTTACTGCCTCCACAGAGGACTCCTGCTTACTTTCTTCCAGCAAGTCCAGAAGGGGGTCTCCTTCGTCTGTCCCCTTCCCAGGACTACACACTGTAAACACCATGTCAGCCCTATTTGCATATGGCTTCATCATGTTGACATGGTACATCCTTTCTGTCTGTCTTCTGTCAGGTAACTCTATAATATAGTTCACATCATTTACCTTCCTAACTACTTTGTATGACCCTGCCCACTCAGCCTGCAGCTTGTCTTTCCAGACCAGAATAAGTACCATGACTTCCTGACCCACCATGTACAAGCGAGCTCTGGCTCTGTGGTCATACCACACTTTTTGTTTCTGTTGGGCAGCTGCCAGGTTGCTCTGGGCTGTCCCCATAAGCTTCTTCAGCTTTTCCCTAAACCTAAGGACATAATCCACAATGGGAGTTCCCTGGGTGGCGTGCTTGCCTTCCCAGTCCTCCTGGATCAAGTCTAGGGGCCCGCATACCCGGCATCCATATAAGAGTTCAAAAGGGGAAAATCCTGTCAACTCTTGGGGCACCTCCCTGTATGCAAACAACAGGTAGGGAAGGTATTTCTCCCATTCCCTCCCATGCTGTTCAGCAAACACCCGGAGCATTGACTTCAGGGTACCATTGAATCTTTCCACAAGCCCATTGGCTTGTGGGTGATATGGTGTCATGCATCTCTGCGCCACCCCACATTTCTCCCATAAACATTTCATCAGGTCCAACATGAAGAAACTCCCTCGATCGGTGATAATCTCCTGCAGGAACCCAACACTGGAGAAAATCCCAAGTAAGGCATCTGCCACTTTGTCTGTCCTCACTGAGGATAGGGCGACTGCTTCTGGGTACTGGGTGGCATAATCCACCACAGTCAGGATGAATCTCTTCCCTGAGGAGCTGGGGATATTTAAAGGCCCCACAATATCCATTCCCACCCTCTGGAATGGCTCCTCCACAATGGGCAATGGAATTAGGGTGGCTTGGGTTTTCTTGCCCGCCTTCCCTATTTCTTGGCACCGGTGACAAGACCTGCAATACTCCTTCACCTGCTGGGTGAAGGTAGGCCAATAGAAATTCTGGGCCAACCGCTTCATAGTGCACAGGATTCCCAGATGAGCAGACAAGGGAATATCATGTGCAATATTGAGCAACTGCTCATGATACCCCTGGGGAACGACAAGCTGCCTGCCTAGCACCCCTCCCTCTGTCTGCACAGCCTGAGTATACATCAGTCCATCTTCCCAATAAATCTTATGTCTGTCGTCACCTCCCTGTGCCCCATCAGAGTCTGCCCAAGCCCTCAGCTTCTCTAGACTAGGGTCACTTCTCTGAGCAGCTGCAAACTCCCCACACATTCCCAAGGCAAGGGACAGGTCCCCTTCAGTTGCTAAACTAGGATCCCTAGCACTAATGTCAGGGCACTGAGGATCACTGTCAATCCCAACCCTCTGACAATAGGTCACCCCTCCCTCCTCGGAGCAACCCTCTGTAGCTGTGTGGTTAACTGCTACTGGGGAAATTTCTACCCCCTTTTCATTAGTCTCCCCATCTGGAGACACAGGCTGGGGAACCAGCCTCCCAGTTGTTTCCACAATGGCTTCTGTGGGGTTCAGGGAACTACCATTTTCCCTTACTGCTTGGCTACGGGTAACTGCACACACCATCCCTTGTTTGAGATTGTTGCCCAGGATCACATCCACTGCTAAGGTTTTGGCTACAGCCACCTGTTGCACAGTTCCCCGTTTCACCCCAGTCTAGGAGAACACTGGCAAGTGGCAATGTTTTCTCTTCACCAGTGAACCCTTGTACAGTGACGTATTTATTGGGTATAAGCTGACCAGGCTGTACCAGATCCCCTATTACCAATGTCAGGGATGCCCCTGTGTCCCTTAACCCTTGCATCTGTACACCATTCACCATAACTGGGTGCATGTGTTCCCTCATGTTCACAGGCATGCTTCCAGGGATGCACAAACAACCCACTTCCTTCTTAGCACCACCTGCGTATTACTGCTCGTCCATTTGGGACACTGTCTGGCAATATGCCTAGTTTCTTTACACGACCAACATTCATTTCTTTTCTCAGATAAATCTTTTCTCTGAAACCTGGGACTAACTGGTTTTGGTGAAGGCAGTGAGGGTTTTAGCTGCCCTGAAGGCACACTTTTCCCTTTCTGCACTGCTACGCCCACCCCATTCGCTCTCAGAGCAGGTCTGCTCTTGGCATAGCGGTCCGAGAGTTCAGCAGCCTCTTACACTGTTTTGGGATCTCGGTCCTCCAGCCAGGTTTTTAACTTGGCTGGGCATGCACAGAAAAACTGTTCTAACAAAATCACATTTTCAATTTTACCAACAGAGTTTGCTTCAATTCCTTCCCACCAACGTTTTAAAAACTGACGTTGTTTCATGTCTAGCTCCTCGTAGCTCATGTCAGGGCTTCTCCTGAGCTTATGGAATTTAGCTCTGTATGATTCAGAAGTTAATTCAGATTTTTTTAACAGTGCAGCTTTAAGTTTGCTGTAATCATCACTGTCCTCGTTGTCCATTTGACCCAATGCATCCCGAGCTTTCCAGGTAAGTAGTGGGGCTAGTTGGAAGCTCCAGGACTCTCTAGAAATTTTAGGCTGAATACAAACTTTTTAAAAAGAATTTAAAAAGGCATCCATATCCTCCCCCTCTTTGAATTCGGCTATCAATTTGGAATTCAATTTGTAACCCAGTCCTGTAGTCCCAGTTAAACCCAAGCCACTTACCTCCCCTGGTGCTGCTGGTTGGAGTCGCAGCTTCTCTAGTTCATGTTGACTCTGGCACTCATACTCCTCATGGTCAGCCTCCCGCTGTTCCCACTCTACCTCTCAGCATTCTCGCTCTGCCTCTTGGCGTTCTCGCTCTGCCTCTTGGTGTTCCTGCTCCCTCTTCTCCTTTGCAGCTCACTGACACTCACGCTCCTCACAGGCTGCCTCTCGCTGTTCATGGTCCCTCTCCCTCTGGAACTCCAGCTCCATTCTGCACAACTCAATTTTCTGCCTGAGTACTTCTGGATCCAGAATACTGGTGACGTTCCCCTGCTGCTGTGGCCCTTCACTGACAGTAGGCCTGCTGCCCTCCTCATCAGATCTGGACAACGCACTGGATGCTAGCTCTTCCACATTCAAGGTTCGGTCCCTTACAGTCACTGTCTGTGACTTGATGCTCTGGGTATCTGCTACCATCAGGACATACATGAGGTTCTACTTGGAGGCTTTCACCTTGAACCTGATTCCTCTGTCCCTGCACAACTGCTTTAAGTAGTTTACATTGTGCCCGCTGTAGTTGGAAGCCATCTTCTTCCCTAACTACGGCTACTCTGACTTGCACTTTAGAAAAAAAAAATAAAGCAGGTAGGAACTTGACTGTAAGCCAAGTGGTATAGTCCTGTTTCCTTTTAAAAATAAATCACTGCCTTTTTCTTTCTTTGCAAGTGAGCTGACAGTATCAAGCCGACACACTGAACAATAAAAGCTTGTAATATCAAACTTATGCACACCGCTGCCAACCAATCTGTCACAACCCCACTCAGCAGGTCAGGTCCTCTGCTTCCACAGTGCCAACCTCTGAGCGCAGTCTTGTGAACAGGAAGCAGAAACAGGGTAACCCTCCTGTCTGTTTTGTGGGTTTGAATCAACCTTTGGTCTCAAATTTCTGGAGGGATTCAAACTGTGAACCTCTTGCTCGCATACCCAATGTACAGACTCAGGTAATTCTGCTCTTTGGGGGGGCAGATATCTTTCGCCTATGGGCACCTAACCAGGTGTACAAAATGAACCCTTAAGCACTCTATTAAAGACCTCAGGTAAACTCTTACCTTCTTTCCAGTTTGGTAAACCAGTAAGCTTTGCACAGTGTCAGCTTTAACCATATATGCTTCACTTGACAAAAAAAAAGAACTTTCAAAGGCACACCAAGTAGTCTCTTTAAAATGAGATGTTTACTTAAAAATAGATAAAAATGTAAAATGTAAATACAGAACAATATATCACAAAACGTACACTCACTTTAAAAGAATAAGGTTTAAAAGTGCAATTTCCTACCAACCATACACTTAGACTTATCTAATGTATTCTTCTAATCTTACAGTGTTGAAAGATGTTGTAGCTTCAGAGTCCAAATGTGTGTGTCTCTAAAGGACAGTCACAGCATAATTAAAACAACTGTCTTGAGCCTGCCTTCTCCATGATGTTACCCAGCTCCTCCTCTGTTTATCAAAAATTATACAATCAGGATATTTTATCAAGCAGGAGGTAAATTAATAAAGGTGATCTCAGCAAAAACTCATGTCCCCACATGACTTCCCAATCAAGTCTGTAATTTTCCAAGTTCTTTCTTTCATCCATGAGTAGCATCCTGCTCTTTCACAAACATCAAAGAGCATTTATGACGTAGCACCTAAGTGACATAACCTGTATTCTCCCTCTAAACATCATAAAGTTTATGATTTCCAGCCTAGCAGCTACAATTAAGCTAGATAAACAGGAGATCCTTAATTTAGGTCTCATCTAGCCTTTAATTATCTCTTGGCTTTTATCTTTTAGCTGAAACCTGGGGGGGGGGTGTTAACCCACAGGCTGTCTCAGTATGTCTCATGAGAGACACTCAATATTACATTTTTATATTATAAAAAGCATAGATTAATCAGAACCAGCTGTCCAAGTGTCACACTATTATGTAAAATTCAAGGCTGGGGGGGGGTTGAAGGTTTGTGGTGCCATGCTTAGGGAGATAATATGACTCACCATGAGAGATGGGGCCTGGGATTTTGGCCCTCGATTGGGTGCAAACAATGGTCATCGCACCTTCCCACCTCCACACATAGAGGTTGGGGCATGGTGGCATGTTTGGAAGTCACAGTTTAAAGTCCTGTTACTGTTATCACAGTTGAACTCTTTACAGTTCCAATGTTTCTTTTGTATGCTTAGTTTATTCTTAGTAATGGGGGAGAGAGAGTTTATTATGCTGTGTGGGGTTGGGAGGAAAGAGATGTGGGATGGTCTGTCCAAGGGAGAATTATTCGTACTATAATAAGGGGTTAAATAGACACCTGAAGGACACCTGATGGACTTATTGATTATCACATATAATGTTAAAGGTTTGAACAGCTCGATCAAAAGGGCTAGGGTGCTCCGGGAGTTGGGTCAATCAGGGGCGTCCCTGGGTTTTTTGCAGGAGAGACATTTATCCACACCAGAGCATGTGAAATTGTGGAGAATGTGGGTGGGAGAGGTTTAGGCAGCCTCTTGGCCAGAGCATCCCCATTGGAGAGGAACTGCACTATTGGTTAGGAAAAATACCCCTCCTAAGGAGGAAAAAGCAGATCTGAATCCTAGGAGGTGGTATGTCTGATTACAGGCCATGTATTTTAACATGAAATGTGTTTTCCTAAATATATACGCCCCAAATGATCAATCAGGAAATAGAACTTTCCTGAAAAAAATAATCCTTAACATCATAGGAGACCCTGACACTATCTATGTTTTGGGCAGAGACTTCAATACAGTCCTGTCAACCAAAAGGGACAGGAGAGGGTTTCAGGCTGCAGCGGGGGAGGCCTCCAAAGATAATTTTCTTAAATGCTTGCTGGGAGAGGTGGGCCTCCTCGATGCCTGGAGACATGTCTACCCTACAGCAGCAAATTTTACTTTTTTACTCACATAGACATGCTAGCTTTTCTAGGATCGATATGTTCTTGAGTCCAGGGGAGAGGGTCAATAAGTTGAATAGATGTGATATTCTCTCCATGACATGTTTGGACCACGCCCCAGTATAGCTGAAACTAGTATTCTCCCCCAGCCCCAGAAATAGTACCTGGCGTTTAAATATAGGACTCTTAAACCAATCCTCAATCAAACAGAAAATCTCAGATGCTATTTAAGAATTTTTGGAGACTAATTCCCCCACTGATACAACTCCTTTGGATAAGTGGGATGCCCTAAAGTCAGTACTGAGGGGCACCTTTATTCAATGTAGCTCCCAGCTAAAAAGGGCCAATTTAAAGTCACAGAAGCAAATAGAGGAGGAGTTGTAGGAAGCAGATTTCAGCTACAAAGTTACATTACATCCTGAAGACAACGCCCTGTGGCTAGTAAAAAAGAAAATGTTAGAGTCCTTAATGGCTGCTCAGACAGAAGGTATGTTGAGGCAATCAGCACAGAAGTTTTATGAGGGGGGCAACAGGGCAGGGCATCTCCTGGCACTTGCTTTGAGGAAGCAAACACTTTTCAGAGTAGTCCTTCGAATTCAGGTTCCAGAGAGGAACGGTGAAGTGTTTTCAGATCCATTAAACATGTCTGCATCTTTTGCTGATTATTATGCAGCCCTGTATAGACAGGAACCAGTGTCTAACTATAAGACCAAAGTGGGATCCTTTTTAAACAACATAATACTCCCCTTCCTGGAAACACAACATAGGGCCATCCTAGATGGAACTATCTCAGCCCAAGAAATTTTGAATAAAATTGCACAAATTAAGTCCGGGAAATCTCCTGGCCTAGATGGTCTACCATCTGAATTTTATAAATGCTTTCAGAAAGATTTACTACCTGTTATGTTACAGTGTTTTCACCACATTCAGGAAGGAGGGTAGATTCCCATGTCCAGGAGACAGGCTCAAATAGTGGTGTTTCCCAAGGAGGGCAAGGACCTTCAGTTTTGCTCCTCCTACTAGCCTATCTCACTCTTGAATGTGGATATGAAGATCTTTACTGGCATCTTGGTGGACAGGCTGCTGCGAGTTACAGAGAGGGTGATTCATTTGGGCCAAATTGGTTTTCTGGAGATTTCTGTCTGATAACATCAGAAGGCTACTCAATATAATTACTTCCCAACAGCACAAATCAGACTTTCAACTAGCCATCTCCATGGACTCTGAAAAGGCCTTTGATCGAGTTAATTGGCTATTTCTAAAATCTACCATGGAGAAGATGCAATTCGGCCCTAAATTTGTGAAAATCTTCCAAAATTTATACACCCAGCCATAGGCCCTAATCAAGGTAAATGGGGTGAATTCCAGAAGTTTCCCCCTATCTAGAGGTACAAGGCAGGGTTGTCCCCTGTTACCTGTGCTTTTTGCTATCTGTTTGGAACCCCTTGCCGCGGCAGTACGACAGGACCCTTAGGTAGTGGGGGTGATGGCAGGTGGGAGGGAGCAAAAGGTTGCCCTTTATGTGGACGACTCTCTTTTCTTCTTGGGTAGTTCCCGGGATCAGGTCCCTCGTCTGTTGTCTATCTTGGGGAACTTTGGAGAACTGTTGGAATATAAACTAAATTACACCAATCAGAAGCCCTCAAACTAAGTGATGTAATCCCACAAGGCTTTCATAGGAACTTTCCCTTTTCATGAGCTAAAAATAACCAGATTCGTTACTTGGGCATTCAGATCTCTGTGGACTCCTCCAAATTATTTGAACTCAACTACAAAAAATTATGGGGCATATCACAACATGACCTAGCCAGATGGTCCCTGCTACCCTTAACAGTTGCAGAGACAATAGACTCAATCAAAATGAACCTGCTTCCCCACTTCTTGTTTTTATTTTCTAACCTCCCTATACCAATTTCTCCAACATTTTAGTGTGGGATAACATCCGGACTATCCAGGTTTATATGGGGGGGGGCACCACCCTCGTATCTACAGGTGGATTCTGTCCCTTCCACAGAATGGAGGGGGGGCTCAGTCTGCCTGACTTTTATTTGTACTACTTGGCCTGCCAACTTCAGGTGGTTTACACCTGGTTTACAGGAAGAGCTTCCTCAGGCAGATTGGACATGGAAGATCAGGATACTACAGGGATTCCCTTGAGTTCCTTGGCCTACTCACAACCATTGTCTCCAGTCTCCCTGTTATCCAGTAACCCGTGGACACAGCATATCTGGTGGATCCTTAAAAGAGTCAGACGAAGGTTGACCTCAGAAGAGATACTGGGTCCTCTTTCCCAGATTCGTTACCACATGGGCTTTCCCCCCATGACTAGATGGAGCATATGCTAGATGGGAACTAAGGGGTCTGGTTCACTTCTCACAAATGTTGGGGGGCGGGGTTTGTCTCTCCTTTGCCCAACTTAAGGAACAATTTGGTTTGCAAGACTCAGATTTTCACAGATATCTGCAGGTATGCCATTTTATTAACACCCCAAACAACCTCAAGGAACTTATACGCCCACCAAATGTGTGGGAGGGCTTTGTATCAATGGTACAAGGAACAGCAGGGAGGGTGAGATGGTTTTTTCAACTGTATGAACTGATTGGGCCAGGGGAACAATTACCATTAAGATCGGTAAAACACGCCTGGGAGAGGGAGATTTCAGACACTATCCCAGATGAGCAGTGGCTCAAGAAGTTGAGGCTGGGGTGGAGGGCCACCTCATCCCCCACTTGGATAGAATTTTTTTGGAGAATTTTAGTTGGGTACTTCTTAGTTCCAGTGGTGACCCAACACCATAGTAGCACCAACATAAACCTCTGTTCGGGGGTATGTGGCTCAGTAGGTATGCATTGGCATGTCTATTGGAGCTGTTAGGTTACTGCCCACTATTGGAGGGACATACAAGCAGCAATACAGGAGGTGTTGTCAGAACAAATACCAAACACTTTCACAGACTGGGTACTGGGCTTCCCAATGGTAATACTTTTTCCCCCATCTAAAAGAAAACTGGCCCTGGCCCTGATTGTGGCAGTACTGAAGTGCCTTACAGCACATTGGCTCAAGCAGGAACCCCCGACCATGGGAGAATGGATCTCTAGGGTTAACAGGATCATGGATATGGAATCCATCACAGCCAGACTACACATCCAGGAAGAAAAGTTCAGAATGGTTTGGGATCCTTGGTTTGCTTGGGAGGCAGCTCGCCCCCGCACCCTAGTAGCCCCTTAGTAGAGATGGTCAATCAGGATCCCCCCCTTTTTTTTGCAGTAAACAGTCGGGTACATGGGCACACCTGATGGGTACATCTCTGCATGTGTATATCTATGGATGTACTGGTTTGATCTGCTGGTTCTCCCTTATCTCTTGCTGGGCTTTTTCATTCTTTACATCATTATTCTCCTATTTTCTTTCTTTTTCCTTATCTTTTTAACTTTTTCCTTTTAAAGTAATGTAGAAAAAGAAATTGAAAATGTTATACAGTATATGATAGACTTCAGTTGATATAATGATTATGTACACTCTTCACAGCTATCACTGTTCTTGTAACTTTTTTCTCATACTGTTTTCTCTCTCTCTCTCTCTTTTTCCCTTCTTTTTGTAAATAGTAAGATAGAACTGCTTTATAGTGTCTAACCTCTGTAGAGACCTTGAAGGTATTTTATGAGCCACCTGGTATGTAGTATTCACAGTTTTATTCTTTCAGATACCATAAAGATGAGTGTATGTTAATTGTATTTTGCTGATGGTTGAATAAACTTGAGTTATAAAAAAAAAAATTAGGGCAAGTACATCACAAAAAATATGGAAAACATTTGCAGAATAACTATCATATCCAGGTGATTGTTTTCTTTTTGAGGGATCCGATTGCATTAACAACTTCCTCTATTTTAACTGCCATTATATCTAGCAATGTAGGCATTTTCCTCCCACATCAGAGGTCAGTCTCTCCAAGTCAGAATAGACAATACCACAACTATATATTACATAAATAGGAAGGAATGCCACTATCCAGTGGCGCTGAGGGTTGAGGTGCTGGATGCCACACCTTGTGCTATGCTGGCGACCTGGGTTCGGGAGCAGATTTGGGTCAGCAGGGGAGGAGTAGGATCGAGCATCTGTAGGACTGCTCTCCTCTCCTGGGGAGGGTGGGTGGTGCATGCCACAGTTCCAGTGGCTCCCAGTGGAGACTGGGAGCAGTGCAACTTGTGACAGTGCATACTCAGGGTAGGATGTGTGTCGGCAGACATCCTATGCACAGGTGTGGGAGTGCGTCTGTTGGGCACTGGATGTCAGTGCATATCCACGCCCCTGGGAACACCAGAACAAGGAAAAAGCCCTGGCACCCAGGAAGGTGATGGTGGATCCAGTGGATGGCCCCCACGCTCAAAGCTGGTTCACTTCTAGCCAGTGTCCAACTCTCCTCCATGCTCCACCCACCCCTACTAGATTGTAAATAGAGCACCAGTAGGAGTAGGTGGTTCCAGTGTGGGGGGCTCAGAGCCAGGGGGTCAGGGTAGGTTGGCAGTTGTGGATGGAGATTCAGTCTGGAGGAACCTCAGGCAGAGTGGGAACAGGCTGGACCGAATGACCATACCTGAGGGAGTCCTATGGGGCCAGTGTGTGGGAGCATAAAGAAAGCTGAAAAAAAACCCAGGTAGAAATGAGAGCTTCAAAACTGTGCACAGAGGTGAGGAAGACCTGGAACTTAGCATACTCTCTGGAGGTCAGTGTTTTGGCAGTACACCTGCCAGGGAAGGACGATGTGCTGGCAGATTCTCTGAGCAGGCTCAGTGAGAGAAATCACTAATAGACACTGAACTAGAAGGTGCAGGTGACAGTGTCCAGAAGATGGGGAGAACACCAGAGACAGACCAGTTTGCATCTTAGGGAAACAACTAGCTCCCACTGTTTTGCTTCCAACCCCCATTGGTGGGTACAGTCCCAGAGGACGCTCTGGTCCTCTACTGGTCAAGGAAGTTTCTGTATGCCTTCCCACATTTGCTGAAGGTACTTCTAAAACTGAGAAGGTGTCAGCAACAATGATTCTCATAGCTCCAGATTGGGCCAGGCAGATTTGGTACTCTCTGATCCTGTCCCTCTCCAGCAGACATCCTACCACACCTGCCCCTGGAATACAATCTGCTGACATTGTTTCAGGGCAGGATAACATCCCAGATCTGAAAACTCAGAGTGTCTGCGCATGGTACTTGAAGAGCTAGAGTTCTCTGGATTAAGTCTTTCTGAAAAGGTTATGGAACTGCTGAAAGTTCCTAGGAAACCAACAAGGAAAACCTACACCGCAAAGTGGAAAAGATTTTCCCTTTGGTGCTCTTCTAGACAGCTCAGCCCATTGCGGACGAATGTACCTTTAGTCCTGGATTACATAGTCCATCTAGAGTCCCTGGGCCTCAGGATCTCAACCCTGAAGTTTCATTTGGCAGCAGTGTCAGCATACACTTCAGCCAGCAAACACAGTTCAGTGACCTTGCAGCCCATTTTAAAAACAGTTTGTTAAAGGTCTTAATCACCTGTACCCTCCAGTAAGGGATCCTATCCCTCCATGGGACCTGAATGTGTGTATTGCCCAGCTGATGGAGGCTCCTTTCAAGCCTATGGCAGTTGCTGCCTTGAAGTATATCACCTGGAGAGCAGTTTTCCTGGTGGTACTGACATCTGCCAGGAGGCTGAGTGAGCTGCAAACTCTCTGCACAGATCCTAACTATATCATATTTGACAGGGACAAGATAGTCATAAGAACTAACAGAAAATTCCTTCCTAAAGTGGTGTCTGAATTTCATCTGAATCAGTTACATTTCCAGTTTTCTTTACAGCAAAATCCAGTTCAGGAGAACAGAGACTTCAAAGTTAAGAGAGCTCTGAGCTACTGCTTGGAAAGACAAAGGACATAAGACCCACTAATTCTCAGTTATTCATCATCACCTATGGTGAAGCTGGGAAAGGTAAACCAGTATCCAAGAGAACCATATTTGATTGGATAGTTTCCTTCATACAGTTATGTTATGGCAGGGCTTGCAAGCTGTGACCTGAAGGCCTTAGGGCCCACTCCACAAGGGGTACCTCTGCCTCTCTGGCAGAATCAAGAGGTGTTTCCTTCAGGACGTCTATAAAGCAGGTTCTTGGAAAACAGTACACACTTTAACAAAGCACTGCTGTCTACATACCATCCAGAAGGGATACCCCAGCCTCCAAAGATACTGCTATGGAGTCTGCAGTTGTTGAGCATAAGTGAGGGATTCCTGGGGTTTGAAGAAAAAAATTGCTTACCATTGTAATGTTGTTTCTTCTGAATGGATCCCTCACTATACTTAACAATCCCTAATCCCTACCTCCCCTTCCAGAACCTGGAAAAAGCTTCAGACAAGAACCAGTTATTTCTGTTTGCTTGAGCATTACTTGTTACAGTGCCTTTACAACTGATATTCAGTGATCTAGCTATTTTGATGTTTCATAATATTTTAAAATTGTTCTGCCATTTTGAAAGAGTGTAAAACTTCTTATAACATGGGTTGGCAAAAACGCGCAACCCAGTTGGTAGAGTCCCTGTGCATGGCTGTGCATTAAATTTCCTCTTTAATCCACAGTTCTGCAGAGCTACTCCTGCAAAGTACCATGGAGACTCATTGTGTGCTGCAGAATGAGAAAGAGAAAGGCAGCCATTGGAAACTGGGGAAGCGGGAGCAGAGTTATGATCCCGAACAGCAATAAAAAAATACGAAATGCCTACAGTGTTTGTTGGGTGAGATCGAGACAGACAGAGAGAAGATGAGATGCTGCAGTGGAAAAGTCACATGCCACAGCAATTCTTGGCCACCCTCAATGGCAAGTATGCTGGTGTCTCCCTTCCCCTCCCGAGAGAGGAGTGTGCGATGTGCAGTGTGATAGAGAGAGAGTAACAGCAGGACATTATGGCACGCAGCATGATAGAGAGAGAGGCAACGTGAGTGACAGTGAGCCAGTCATGCAAAACAGAATTCCTTTTCTCTCTCTCTCTGCTGCTCTGTGATCAGGAGGCACAGTTGATTTGGAGAGACACAGTAACTGGGAGCACAAGATGTAGCACACAATTGCTTTTTTCCTCTCTGTCTCTGATCGCTGCCTGTCCTGAGGCTGTGTCTCACATCCGTGCCCTGCTTCAGCTGTAATAGAGAAGCTCTTCCACAACACCCGAGAGAGACAGAAACAGAGACCGCAATAGTGAGCTGGTTGTCCTGCAGTCTCCTTTGCCTTCCCTCTCTGGTGCAATTGCTGTTGTAGCAGGATGCAGGTCACTGCATGGTGGTGAACGAGTGACAGTGATTGTTCCTGACGATGTCCTGTCATACCAACTGCATGGGGAGTGAATGGTCAGTGGAGGTGATAAAACAGGAACATTCAATGTGCTGGCACAGTGAGAGAGAGAGAGAGAGAGAGAGAAAGAGAGCTACAAGTCCTTGTAATTCACAGTTGCTGCAATGTCTTGTGTCTCTCTGTCACTATATTGAGGCATACAGTCACTAAAAACAGTTTCTCCTGTGTCTGGTGCAGTTTCCTGTGTGACAGTGAGTGACAGAAACACCAGGATGAGGAGGTACTTGGGGGGAGAGTGCGGGAATCCTCACTGGGACATGTCCTCTCTCTGTCTGTCTGTATTGAGCTGTACAGTGTTGCAAGACAAGTTTCCCTTGTCTTCGATGCACTTTGTTCTATGAAGTTAATTGTGCACAACAAATGTCAGAAATCATGTCAGTACTGTATTTCTGACATTTGTATGAGCATAAAACCACTCACATATGGATTCTTTGTTGGGGACCTTTTTTCCAGGTGGCAGGATACAGTCATGTTTTTGGTATTTAAACAGGGAGAAAACCCCTTTATGTTTTCTCCTTGTTTTGAATGGAAACCATGTTATATGTGCAATAACCCACTCCAACATTGCAAATGGGCTCAAGGGGAAGGTGTGACTGTTGGCAGAGGACACCAAGATATGCAACAGAGTAGACTGCCCAGCAGGACAAATGAAAATGGAATCGGACCTAAAGAAACTGGAGAAGTGGTCTAGGGCATGGCAGCTGAATTTCAATGTCAAAAAGTGCAAGGCCATGCACATAGAAAGAGGGAACTCAAAAAGGGAGTAATACTGGGGAGCACAAAGACTAACAACAACCAGCCAAGAGCATGATCTGGGGGTTTTAATATTGGAAGACTTGAAAGTAAGCAGACAGTGCTAGAAGGCAGCACTTAAGGCCAGTGGCATGCTGGGATACATTGGGAGGGGAATTACAAGCCGGAGGAGAGAAGTGGTACTGCTGCTGCATAGGGCACTTGTCCTTCCCCACTTGGAATACTGTGTCCAGTTTTGGAGACCACACATCAGGAATGACATTGACAGAATAGAGACAGTACAAAGGAAGACAACAAAAATGATACAGGGAGTACATCAAATGTCATATGAGAACAGATGGAAGCAGTTCAACATGTACTCCCTGGAACAGAGGAGGGAGAGAGGAGACATGGTTGAGACCTTCAAGTACATTAAGGGTATAAATAAGGGACAGGTGCAGGAACTTTTTGATTCCAAGGAGGGTAGCAGAATGAGGGGTCATGATTATAGACTGAAAGGGGGAAAGTTCAGGACCAATGTTAGAAAATTCTTCATGGAGAGGGTGGTGGATGCCTGGAACAGCCGACCCTCAGAGGCCGTTGAGGCCAAAATGGTCAAAGGGTTCAAAAATGCTTGGGATAAGCACAAATGAATCATTCAAAAGAGGCATTTGATCTAAGATCATATTTATAATGTTAGCTATATTAATGTTTTTCATGTATTTGGTGAGACATTTTTAAAATCTTGTCCTGTAAATGTATCAGGTAAAGGATCCAGTCTGTATTTCTTAGATGCAGGGATACGAGATCTGACCCGATCTAGAACAAATGGTTATGCAGAACTTGGATTATTTAACTAGATGTATATATTGTTCAGTTTCTTCATTAAATATTGCATTTTTAGCATATTGATACTAAACTAGGTTTATCCATCGAGTAAGAGTATATATTTTGTAGCACACACATAGCTTCTCACCCTGGAGCTGTGGTGCCAGCGGTGGGAAAACTGCATGCACTCATGCCAGAAACTAGTTCAGTAAAAATGTCACCATACACAATATTAAGTTTTCTGTGTTCTTCTTTACGTGTCTTTTGTAAATTTCTCCTGTATGTATTAATGTGGGTAATCCTTTGTTCTGTATGAATTTTAGGAGGTTAATAGTAAGTGGTCTAAATATATTAAAATTTGATTTATGTAGTGCAAGTTCCTTACATGCAGGCCTAAACATAATAACATTTGCTTTTTGTAGCACAGACTCCATATATGCAGTCCAGATTTGGCATCAACAGTGTAACTGGATTAATTGCTTGAATGTGGGTGTCACTTCATGTCTATGATATGCACACTTTATGTTGAGTGCTGTACTACTCAATGCATGTGGCACGGTCATTGGTATCTGTCTCTTTAAGATACCATGAGTATAAAAGACCTCTGACCACCACTACAGAATGTCAGACAGAGTTACAAGGGTGCCATGGACTTACTGTTTGCACCTCCCCCCCAAACAATTACTGGAAATCCTCTACGACTGGCGGTACCGAGGAGATAAACAGTCCACCTCCCTACAAACTGCCAGCCAATCTCTGGTGCCACTTTAAACTTTTGAAAAAGGTGCCAAACATCAGAGCGATGCTCCTTTGTTCTTGGAGCTTTATAAGCCAGCCTGCAATGGTCCTCAGCAGTCAGATCTCTGCTACAGAATGCCAGGCAGGGTTGCTAGGTTGCCGTGGACTTACTGTTCACCCCTCCAACAATGGCCAGAAAGCCTCTATGACTGGTGGCACCAAGGGGACAAACAGTCCACCTCCCTGCAAGCTGCCAGCCAATCCCTGGTATCTTTCTGCAACACCTGACCTGTACTTAAGTCACTTTACCAAGCAGTCCTTCATGCTTGCAGTGCAGAGAACTAAGGGCTGGAGTGACAAGGGTGTCACACTGTGGGTGTCAGCTGTGGAAGCTGGCTGTCGTTCAGCCATGCTGCACCTTTGTGTGCCTGCTTCCACCACCCTGGGTGTATGATACTCTGTGACTTAACTACCTTTCCTGTCTCCTTGGACCTCGTTGTCTCCTGTGCATTGTAAACAATACATGAGTGGTAACCTCTGTATCTATTATTACTCACACTTACAATCTGTGTCGACTGCTTATCAGCACATACTGTATATAATTCAAAGAGAGGTGTAATCTTAAACTGCATAATTACCTAATTAGTCTGAGCCAGTTTACTGTTCTTCTACTTCCAGACTGTTATATTTATCCTCACTGCTGTAGCTTTCTGCCCTAGCTTATCTTGCCTGCTGCAGACTCCCAATTTTGTC
This sequence comes from Neoceratodus forsteri, assembly GCA_016271365.2. NCBI lineage: Eukaryota > Metazoa > Chordata > Ceratodontiformes > Ceratodontidae > Neoceratodus > Neoceratodus forsteri. The sequence continues at coordinate 1,007,060,103 of CM028129.1, read as the reverse complement.
CACAGTGTTCTTTAAAGGTTTACTAGCTTTTTGCTCTGTATGTTAGGCCATTCACCAGATAAATTAAGATATTTCTTATACTTATAAGTTGTACCCTCATTTTGGTGTATTCACTGTGAGTTGCTTACTGCATACTGGTCTAGACTATCAGTAATTTGTGTAAACTTTACCTTGCTTAGTTTTGTTACCTTAAACTGTCTGTATACCTTTCCTAGATTCTCTACCTACCATGGCCCTCCTCCCATCTGCTATTTGATAGTGCTCTGTCCTGATATCCTTTTGTCTAATCTCTGGCAATCTCCCAGGCCCTCTCCTACTTACCTAAGGGAGACACAATGCTGGAACTTAATGACTTAGCTTTCTCTAACACCCTAGTAACTCAGATGTCCTACCTCAATTTGCCCCCATTATTGTCATCTAGTCATTTATGCCTTCTCACAAAATTTGTGACTAAGTACCACTGTCGCTCACTATTTGGCTGCCCCATCCTCTCATACCATTGTAGTCTATGGTAACTCTGCCTTATTACTCTGATTTTATCTGGTGATGTCAAATTGAATCCTTGACCTGCTGCCCTGCTCAGTAGCTCTGACTCACACTGGTTTGGTGCTAAGGGGCTCAGAATTGTCCACCTAAATATCCGTAGCTTGCTGTATAACCTCCCTGAGTTAGAAGCCTGGGTGTCCTTATACAAATCCCATGTTTATATGTATTTCTGAAACTTGGCTCATACATTCCATTCCTGACTTGGCCCACTCTATACGTAACTATATCATGTTAAGATGTGATCGTTCCTCTTCCAAAAGAGGAAGCAGTGTAGCTATTTACTGTGGGGACATCTAAATCTCTCAGTGTTTCCCATTTCATAACTATACTACTGTGAGGCTCTGCATATCATCCTCCTTCTGGGGGGAACAAAGAAACTACACATTTGTCTGTACCTATAATACTCCCAGAGGAGATGTTGCAGGCCTCAATGAACTCCTCTCACACTCCACCTCCTCAGCTGGTAAAAATAAAACTATTCTCCTTGGTGACTTCAACCTTGATTGGAGAGGTAAATCCTTTGACTTACTGGTGCAAAAACTCCATCTACATCACCTTATCTTAGACACAACCAGACTTTCTCTTACCTCTGGCAATCACACAATAATTGACTGGGCCCTGACAAACAGTATTGATAGGATCACAGGGGCTGGTACCCTATCCAGTGCAATTTCTGACCACTCCCCTGTTTACTGTATCTGGCAGGCTTGTGCTTCATCCTGTTCCCCAAAGGTAATCTCACTATGTGATTTCCCCAAGCTTGACCCTGCTGCCTTTCTTGCAGACATATCCATGACTGATTGGAGGCCACTGTATGACACTAACAGTGTAAATGAGGCCCTAAACTATTTTGTCTCCCATTTCAGTGCTCTCAAAAGTCTTGCACACCCCAATAGTGTCACACAGAATTAAAGGATCTCCCACTAGTTGGCTACACAAAGACCTCCTTGCCTTACTAAAGGCTTTAGACATATGCTGAACCAAATTTAAGACCTCTGGTTTCCAGGCAGATTTGATGGAGTACATGAAAAAAATAAATGCTTGCAAAAAGACCATACATCTTGCAAACCTATTGCAAAAATCTGTTGCTTGATGGTGCTGGTGACTCCCCAAAATTTTGGAATTAAATCAAACATTTTATTGGGGGGCAAGCACACCTAGTCCACTAATGATATGGTGCTAGATGGTACTCACTGTAACAGCCTTGTCACTATTGGCAATGTGTTCAAGCTTCACTTCTCTGACCTTTCCAGATTCACATGTCTGGCTTTGACACTCCTGGCTTCACCCCCTTCTTCTTTATGGACAGTCCCACTGCTACCCTCCATTTCTACCTACATACAGTGTCTAATATGTAGGTGTGTTGGCTACTTAACTCCATTTCCATCTGCTGTAGTATAGACTCTGACAGCCTTGAGCCTAGGCTTCTAAAACTTGTTGCCCCTCTCCTTGCCTCCCCTTTAGCTAGACCCTTTAATCTGTCCTTATCTTCAGGGGTTGTTCCTGATATCTGGAAGGTTGCTAAGATTGTCCTGGTTTTTAAGAATGGTAACTCTCAATCAGTCACCAGTTTTCACCCTATAGCTATCCTTTCAGTCCTGAGTAAACATCTAGAAAAATAGTCTCTGTCCAAACCATTAACTATCTCCATGACTGCAGCCTCTCCTCTGATGCCCAACATGGTTTCAGGAAAGGCCAAAATACCACCACTGCTCTTCTCAAATTCACAAATGACACCAAAGTTGCCATGCATGATGAACTACTTACAGGTGCAGTTTTCATCAATCTTACAAAGAACTTTGATCTAGTAGACCGTTATCTTCTAAAATCTAAAATGTAGTCCCTTGATATCTCCTCTGACATGGTTACCTGGTAGAACAGCTACCTCATTGATTGGCAACAATTTGTTTAATGCAACTCAGCTGTATCTGATCTGTCCATCGTTAACATTGATGTTCTACAAAGATCTATCCTTGGTCCCCTCCTGTCTACTATCTTTATAAATGATCTATCCCTAAATGCCACATCTTGCTCCTTTCTGCTCTATGCAGATGATTTGGTGCTCTACATTAGCTCTAAATACCTTGCTGACCTTAACACTACCCTTACCTCTGATTTCCACAAAATTCACTCCTGGCTTTCCCATAACAAGCTATTACTAAATGCCAGCAAAATCCACGCCATGTTATTTGGCCCTGCCCTTTGCTTAAGAAAGTGTATTGGGTGACTATCCATCTCCAAGAGTGATGGCTCCCTCCATGAAAATGTAACCAGTTTCAGATACCTTAGAATTACCCTTGACCCTTCTCTGGACTTTGTCCAATACATCTCTAATACTTGTAAAGCCGTTACTCCAAGCTTGCCTGGCCTGTAAAACCAGATATACCCTTACACCCTCTGCCAGCATTGCTATTGCGCAGGGCATCCTTCTTTCCACCCTCACCTACAGCTCCGCTACTTTCATATGAGCTGCCAAAGCCAACCTCCACAAATGGGACACCACCTACAATATTATTTGTCATTTTGTTCTGGCATCCAATCACCTTACCCTCTGCTGTCAGGTTCTAGTGTTCTAAACTGGCTAACCCCTGAGGCCAGCCGCTTCTATGCTTTTGGCACCATAACTGATAACATTATTAGAATTAGGGTTCCTTCCTCTCTAGCCTTTATGTTGACTCCCCTGAGCATCCCCTACCCCCTTCAATCTGGTGACCAGTCCCAACTATCTGTCCAGAGGTATATGACAACTATGGGATCCCAGGCCTTTTCCCACTTTGCCCTGAATATTTTGTACTCTCTGCTTGTGTCACTCCAACTCTTCCCCTCTCATGCCTGCTTTAAAAGTGAGCTACGCCACTACCTCGGTCTCTGACCCCTGTACCTGCTTCCTACCTCCTTGATCACCCAACCTATGCTACCTGACTGTGCTTGTCTTTGAAGCTTCATCTGCTGCACTTATGTATAAAGCTATTGTCTGTTTTTTTAATTGTTTAGTCACGCTGCTTTGTTCACTTCTTGCCTTGCTACTGTTGTATAGGTGTGTCCGTTACAATGTATTTATTCTTCTCTTGCTTTCGTATCTACAACTTGTTTACCCTTTACATTGTATATTTTACTGTTTTGTACTGTTTCAGTATTATTTGCATGGTTATCCCTTTGTTACTTTGCATTTATTATTTCAACTGCTTTTGTATCTGTAACCAGTTTACCCTATACATTGTATATGTTACTGTTTCTTAGTACCATGTTTCATGATTGTTTAGTGACTTTTACTGTCCCGGGTCATGCCTGAAAATAGGCAAATTTATTGTCTAGTGCGCCTACCCCGTTGTCAAAAACAAAATAAAATAAAAGGATCTCTTTACTGCTGTCATGTTAGCCTCTTGATAAAGCACGCAAGCATGAAATATTGGGGCAGCTATCCTGAGCTTGTGTTAATGCACTTTGCTGTTTTGTTGGTTTGAATCATGAAATAAATAACTGAACACAGTAAAATTTGTGTTTGGTGGCATCTTTACGTGAACTACAGTTTCTGGAGTGAGAGCAAATGGTTTTCCTTTCTTGCATAGCATATATATATATTTCACAGAATGAGAACTATTTTTGAATCATCAATGGTAATTTGCAATTATATACAGTTTTAGAGCCTCCGTCCAGTGAAAATCTTCCTGGTAATGCACTTTATACTCACGTTAGTTTTTACTGAAACATTTATATAGAGGTTTCTCTTTTGTTTTTTTCAATAGAGTACAGGTTTTTCTAAAAACAAAAACAAACAAACAAAAAAAAACACTTCTTCATGGATACAGAGAAACATTTTTCTCTCTGAAATCTTTTTTTTTTTTTTGAGCATAGTCAACTCTAAGTCTGGGGGTGGGTCCCCCACATTCATGCTTGAGGGATTTTATACTATGCCCCATTTTCTCAGGGAGCACATCCTGCTTATACGTGTGGTATAATAACTGGGGAGCAATTTCTTCCACAGGAAAACCCAGTTATAATTTGCAGTTATTAGCAGCTAGTTTCAATGGCAAATGTGCGCCGGGTTATCTTTGCTCCATGCATTCCCACACTGCCTCTCTCATGCACACTGCACTGTTGAACCAATGCTACTGGAACCACTGGCCATATAGTGTTCTATAATTGCTGGATAGTGTTTTCAAGGCAATAAAACACTACCCAGGAATTATATAAAACAAAAAACATGGGGAGGTGTATAAAACTTGTATTTTACACATACCCTTGGTGTGGGATGCTTTTATAAACCCCTTGAGCGTTATTTTTTTGGGTTTTGTAGCATCCCACACCTAGTGTATGTGTAAAATGCTTATAACAACTACCCATCAATTTTTTCAATAGAGATAGCCAATTATTATTTGCTGTAATAACTGTCCAGTTATTATGGCAAACATGTGCTCACTGAACAGCAGCTGCAGTCTTGAGCACTACACTCTCGACTGCTGTTCCGTGAGTCAGTAATCATGTTGCAGCTGAAATGGCCACAACGCGGACATTCTACGTGTTCGCCAGGTATTTTTTTAAGACAAACTTACTTTTAAAACATAGTTTCCTGTGGTGCTCCTCTATATTGCACATTAAACCCAGCTGCAGACCCAGCTGACCGCCACTGAACACATTGCTACCCGACATGACTTCTGGTTCCTTCATACATCTTTACTTGGTATTTGTGGATAAAAATGTTATTTAAAAATATATTTAGTCCTCCGTAGAAGTGTATTTAGTGTAGAAGTGTATTTAGTACTCTGCAGAAGTGTATTAAGTGCTTTGTAGCAACTTTCTACCTCCCCCAACTACAAATTAACAAATTATTGGAGGAGGGGCTGCTTAAGGAAAAATTGATGACCAGCAATTATAAAAAATAAGGCATGGAGTGGTGTGGTTACTCAGATTTAATGCACACCCTTGGTGTGTGCTGCTTAAATAAACCCCTCAAGCTTCTGTCTTGCAATTTATGTAGCATCACACATCTTGGGTGTGTATTAAATTCTCATAGCACATGCCACCATATGTATTATTCTTTATGTTATGTACACCTCCCCTTGTATTATTCCACATATCATGCATTGCTGTAATTTGAGTTGGATGCAAAAATATGAATATTGTTTTAACCTGTAAAGCCAGGATCCAACTTGCATCACTCAGTTTATATTCTCTCAGTATACAGGCCTGCTTGAAATATAAAAGAAGCATAGAATTTGACAGCAGATAAGGACCACTTGACCTACTCAGTCTGCCCATTTTCTCTACCTACTGTAACACCACAGACCCTATCTGATCTCCAGCTTTATCCCCTCCCCTGCCACAAGGTTTCCTTATACCTATCCCATGCCATTGAATGACTGAATGAATCACATTAAAGTTTTTGGCCCTACCACCGCCTCTGGGAGGGTGTTCCAGGTATCCACCACTCTCTCAGTGAAGAAGTACTTTCGTACATCTCCCCTGAGTCTACCCCCCCACAGCTTCATAGCATGGCCCCTTGTTCTTGAACATGTTTTGCTCTAAAAAAGGCTCTCTACTTGAACCTTATTTATACCTGTGAGGTATTTCAAAGTCTCTAACATATCCCTTCTCTCTCTCTCCCTCCTTTCCTCCAGGGTGTACATATTGAGGTCCTTCAGCCTCTCCTCATAGGGCTTTTGATGCAGACCCATCACCATTTTAGTTGTTCTCTTCTGGACCACCTCTACTCTGTCTATGTCCTTCTTGAGATGTGATCTCCAGAACTGGACACAGTACTCTAGGTGAGGTCTCATCCATGGTTTACACAGCAGTATCACCACCTCCCTTTTTCTGCTGATGATATCCCTCCCTATGCCCCCCAGCATCTCACTGGATCTCCCCACTACCTTGTCACACTGTTTGGCCACCTTTAAGTCATCAGATATGATTTACTGTAGGTCTCTTTCCTGTTTGGTGGTTGCCAGTACCACTCCTCCCATGGTATACTCTGCCCCTTTGTTTCTACACCCCCAGGGCATGATTTTGCACTTTTTTGCATTGAAATTCAGTTGCCATATTATTGACCACTCCTTGAGTTTTCCTAGGTCCCTTTTAAATTTTCCACCCCTCCCCCGAGTGTCAATTCGAACACACAGTTTACAGCACTGATTGTTAGATCTGATCTGTGCAATTCAGTTCTAAGATTGTGAAATATAATCATTCAAAGGTCATAATAAGGGTATTGAAATACAGAACCCTTGCAAATGTGATGAATGAATTGCACGGGGATCCTAGCACTCATTTTTTTCCATGTGTACTGATGGATTTGTTAAGTAATATGTGTATGTATTGAGTGTTGTAGAGATATTTCAAGCACAAATTACATGATGTATGTAACACTTGATTGGTGAGCATCACAAATTTTAAATCACATCACTATGACTTGTATGTATAAGAGACCAACGTTAATGTTAGACCCCACCCCACCCAGCCCCGATTAAGAGGGTTTTCCCTTGAAGTGCCGGGGAATTTGTCTGTTTGTTCAATTAAAACAACTTTTTAATACTGAAGCCTCTGAGTGCATCACATTAACTTTTGTGTTTTTTTAGTCTCTACCCTATTACAGATCTTAGTGTGGTCTGCAAAAAGGCAAACCTTCCCTTCTAGTCCATCTGCAATGTCACTTATAAGACATTAAAGAGTATAGGCCCCAGTACTGATCCTAGTAACACCCCGCTGGTCACCATCCCTTCCTCGGCATGAACTCCATTTACCACTATCCTCTGTATCCTATCTCCTATCCCCCCAACCAATTCTTTACGCAGTTTACCACCTCTGGTCCCACCCCTAGGTTGCTCAGCTTATTTACGAGTCTCCTATGAGGAACAGCATCGAAGGCCTTACTGAAATTTAGGTAGGCTACCTGCACTGTTCCACCCTGCTCCACTTCCCTGGTCACCCAGTCAAAGAAATCTGTCAAATGTGTTTGACATGACCTCCACATTGTGAATCCATGTTGCTTCAGATCTTGAAAGCCACTGGATTCAAGATTTTCCACAATCCTTTCCTTAAAGGGGAACTGTCATCTACAGGATTTCTTAATGTCTGAAAGCCCATTTGAATGAGCCATTGTGTTAATCTGTGAGTCTTTGCAGTCCAGAGTTATTCATATGTAAATCAGCTTGTAATTAAGGGCTGGTGGCAGCCATAGGTTTTGTGCTCCTGACAGGAAATGACATCGCCGAGGACTTGGTCCTCCTTTGACTGTATGTAATCCAACAGATTAAATAGGAGATCATCTGTTTTATTAAATGTGTTTTAAGATGTTATTACAACACTTTCTACATTTATAATAATTGTTTTGTATGTGCATTGAAACTAGTGAGTTATCACCTTTACATTTCAAACTGTTAGTAAAAATAATCCATCTTCAGGATTGCTTTAACCTCTAGGCTATACTGCCAGGTGATCATTGAAAACTACACATCTCAAGGCTGGCTCTGTGGTGCCAACAGGTATTGGGGCCCTATATCAGGATTTCTAAACCCTGGCTGTGTTCATGTCAGTTCAGATTTCTGGGACTTCCACAGCACTGACTTCTGTCATTTTCTGTTCCCTCTCTTGCAGCCTTTTCTCTTACAATGTCAGGTGTGAACTCAGGTCTACAAGACACAAATGTGGCTACATACCTACTGGCCTGGCATCATGGGAAGTCATGAAATGCATAGCTTTTAATTTTTAGCTGGCAGTACAGCCTAGAGGTTAAAACAAAGAGCTTTGAACAAGTTTCATTCACCCAGCAGAATGGATTTTGAGTTGAGTTAAGATTCTGAAAATATTGTACTCTTTCTGTCCAGATTTGACCTGAAAAGACAAACAATAGGACATAATTACTTTTTTATTAATTGCAAAAACACACGGATGGACAACACTGTTAAAACATGCATAACCTGAAATGCATTATTAAAATATAGAATAATATATGGGTGGGTATGTGTAACCAGAATTTTATGCACACCAGACCAAGGGCAAAGCCCAAAGGGTTTATAAAAGCATCCCACACTGAGTATGTGTGAGTAAAGTTCTGTTTTTTTTATACACACACACACACACACACACACACATTATTTTATTTAATTAATGATGATCATTTTTTTCCCTTTCAGCACAGTTCAGTTAGTGCAGTACTTCTGTCAGAGATAGACACACACACACACACACACACACACACACACACACACACCTGTCTCTCCCTTTTGTTTTTTTTCTTTTCATTTGTACTTTTTTCTTTTTCCTTTTACATTACAATGGTAATGGCATTCTGGAAAGACTCGATCCATCATCATAGCTGCATAGTGTAAGACATGCTTGAAGGGTATGAGCAGCAGGATTAACCAGATTGATTTTTTTCATTTTCAAGGCAGGATCAACTAGATAGATATTTAAAAATATTTAAAATCTTACTTGTCTTAACAGTGTGTGGCAAAGCCTGAGTGCCGGTACCGGTGCTTGGTAACGAAGCCACCATATTGGGCAAAAAGTTCAGCCCACCCACAGTGAAACTATGCACCAGTTAGCTTTTTGTGGTGATGCTTGATTGACAGGTGCTGATTACAACTTCCCGGTTGTACCCAAAAATATCATCCGGGAGGTTGTAACTGGAGATAAGTGTCTTTATCTGTATGTAAAAAATGATCACCATTAATTAAAGAGTATTTTACTTATTTTGATGAAGTTAAAAGTATAACAGTTTCTTACTGAATTGGATGGAATGGGATTTTCTACCGTAACAATGCCAGAATTCTATTGGATTATTTTTACTAACAGTTTGAAATGTAAAGGTGTCGCTATTTTCAATGCAAGCACAAAACATTTATTATAAATGTAGAAAATGTTGTAATTACAAATTCCCATTCCAACCAAAGTATTTCAGTAAGAAACTGTTATACTTTTAACTTCATCAAAAGAAGTAAAATACTCTTTTAATAATGCATTTCAGATTATGCATGTTTTAACAATGTTGTCCATCTATGTGGTTTGCAATTAATAAACAAGTAATTGTGAGCTTTTTTTTCTTTTCAAGTCAAATCTGGATAGAAAGAGCTTAATATTTTCAGAATCATAACACATGCTCAGATTGTTTTTACTGTCTTTGTCCAGGAAAGGCACACTGAGCAACATCTTGTTCCCGGGTGTGTTGTGGGAGCAGAGTGAGGCCATGATGCCAGGCCAGTAGGTACATAGCCGCATTTGCATCTTGTAGACCTGAGTTCACACCCCAAAACTGTAAGGGCAAATGCTGTAAGAAAGGAAACAGAAAAAGACAGATGTTGGTACTGTGGCAGCCCTAGAAATCTGTATTGACATGTTCAGCTGGCAGTATAATCTAGAGGTTAAAGCAATCCTGAAGATGGATTAGTTTTACTAACAGTTTGAAATGTAAAGGTGATAACTCACTAGTTTCAATTTATTTATTTGCTTTTGGTAACCGGGTGGGTGCACTAGGCATATAGATGCCTATTTTCAGGCATGACCTGGGAGGAATACAAGGGGGAAAAATACATGAGCAGTACAATGTGATGCAGCACAAGGAAGGTAGACAGCGGGATGGTCAAAATACAAACAACTAGACACTGGGTGATAGAAAGAGTTACACAAGGTCAGAAGTAAAATAATACACAGTGTGGTTTTGAAAAGGTCAAAATATAAGCAAGTGTGTACAAGTCAGTATTAGGTACAACAGAAAAAGTACAAAATACAGTAAGTGCCATCACGAGACTCAAAATGTAGAGAAGCAGGAGAGAAGGAAGGGTGGTAGGGATCAGAGGAAGAAAAAAGGGGTAAAGAAAGAAGGCATGAAGGGAGAGGGTAAGAGGGAGAGTGCAGGAAAAGACAGGGTGAGGAAAGAAGGAATGAGTGAGCTAAGGTAGGTGAAAGCATGTACAGGGATTTGAGGCCAATAGGTGTTCATGGTGGAGTTTCTTGAAACCAGCATGGGTGCTTGAGGAGCTTGACAAATAGCTCAAGGGATGGAATTCCAGTACTTTGAGGCCACATAAGAGAAAGCATGAGTACCCATAGTGGTTTTGCATCTAGGGATCAAGAGAGGAGCATGGCCATTAGATCGGAGACCATAGGAGGGAGTTTGAGGGTGTAGCAAGGAGGCAAGGAAGTTGGGGAGGACTGATCTAGTTATACTATCAATTAGGGAGCCATAGGACAGTAGCCAAAGAGCACCAGGGCTGGGCCATTTTAGGTCAGCACAAAGCTGACAGTGATGTTTGAACCGTGGTGATGCAGAGGCATAGAGGTAGATGTTATTATAGGTGGTGTCCCATTTATGGATGGATGTCTTTGATGCCCCTAGGTAGGTGACTGATCCATAGGCCAGGGCCAGGAGCAGCAGGCCTGGAGCTACGGCAAGCCTGGCCGTTGGCATAAGGGCATAGCGAGTTCGGTAGGCACCTCCGATTTTAGCATTAACAGATTTGCAGGTGGCAGTAATATGGAGGTCAAAAGCCAGGGATTCATCAAGGAGAATGTCTAGATATTTGAGGGAGCTAGTGCCAACTACTGGGGAACCATCGGCACTCGATATTTGAAGGGCGTTGCAGTTCGCCTTGAGTCTGGCAGGAGATCCGAAAAGCATAGAGTGAGTTTTTCTTGCATTTAGGGCAAGGTTGTTTTCCATTAGGCAGGATTGAATGCTTAAGAAGTCCACAGCTAGGGAGTGGTTATTTTCAGCGATATTACCACCACTGCTGTAAATGATGAGGTCATCCGCATACAGCAAGGATGAACAGGATGGCGCAGACGATGGGAGGTGATTTATAAAAATTAAGAAAAGTAACAGGCCAAGTATGGACCCTTGGGGAACCTCCATGAGTACAGGAGAAGGATTGGACATAGCCGAGTTAAAGGCTACAGTCTGCATCCTGCTAGATAGATAGCTCTTGAACCAGGCAAATGTTTCAGTGGAGAAACCAAAAGAGCGGAGTTTAGCAAGGAGAAGGGAATGGTTAACCAGGTCAAAAGCCTTAGTTAAATCAATGAAGATAGCACCTGTCAAGAGACTGGATTCCATAGCAGCATAGATGTCATTTGTAAGTTTTAGGATGGCAGTGTAGGTACTATGGCCTTTTCAGAAACCATGCTGGGAGCCTGAGAGGAGGTTATGCACCTGTAGGTATGCTATAGTTTGGGTTGCCACTAATTTTTCCAGGATTTTACTAAGCATGGAAAGAATGGCAATGGGTCGGTAGTTAGACATGTCTTTAGGATCACCTTTCTTAAGGATGGGAGTGATCCTGGCTAGCTTCCAGATGTTGGGAACTATGCTGTGACATATCAACAAATTAAAAATTTTAGTTAGTGGGCAGATGATAAGAGGGGCAGTGACTTTCAGTAGCCTGGGTTCCAGTCCATCAGCACCAGAGCTAGTGCTGTCAGGGATGGAGAGTAGTAGCTTTAGAACTTCAGTTCTAGTGAAGAACCAGAACGGTGGATGAGAAAGCACCGGTTCTGTGTCCATGGAACTGGAAGTAGGGGGGAAAGAGGCCAAGTAGATAGATAGGTCAGAGAAGTGGCCGTTCAGTGCATTAGCTATGGTCACATGATTATTACAATGCACGCCATTTAGCAGCATGTTATTAGTAGTGGATGAATTTTTGGCTCCAAGGAGAGTTTTAATGACAGACCAGAATTTCTTGGAGTCACCAGTGGATTTTGTTAGTAAGTCCTTGTAGAAAGAGCTTTTAGCTAAGCAAATATTCCTTTTGCAGGAATTTCTCCAAGCTCTATAATCATTATAATCTGCCTCTAGCCTGGAGGCTTTGAAATGGCACCAACTTTGATCCCTTACCCTGAGTTGAGAAAAAAGATCTTTTGTGAGCCATTTGGTCTGTGTACCCCGTGTGCAGCGAGTAACTCGGGGGGCATGGAGGTCCTGGAGACAGCCAAACTTGGCAAGGAAGTAGTCAAGTGCTGATTGAGCATTTGAGGAGGCAAAGATGGGTGACCAATCAATCAATGATAGGCCATGCATAAAAAAAGCCTGATTTATATTAGCCAGATTGTGGAAAGTGATAAGTTTTGGAGGAGGAGATGGTGGTCTAGCGGAACGCCAGGGGCAGAAAATTGGGGAGTGATCACTTATAGCATCTGCCAGGGTACCACTAGTAACTATACTGTTGAGGTGGTTTGTAAGGGCCCAATCTATTAGTGTACTGGAGCAAGGAGGGGCCATGACCCTTGTGGGGTCATTGATTAGTTGGTGGGGGTTATGGCCATGTACCGCAGTGTGAAAGGACTGACTAGCTTTATTAGTCCAGTTTAGATTTAGATCTCCCATTATGAGGATCTCATCTCTTCCAACGGCTGTATCCACCTGGGATAGGAGTTCCTTGAGACCAGCAATGCTAGCGGTGGGAGGGTTATAGGCACACACTATGTACAGTTTCTTGGAGCCTAGTTGAAGGGTGGTGTGGATGGCTTCACAGTGAGAGAGGGTGAAAGGGCCATTTTGGTGTAGTGATAGGTAAGGTTTAAAGAGGATTGCAACACCACCACCACGTTTTGATGTGGGTCTGTCTTGATGGAGTATTTAGTAGTTGGGTAACATGCACCGGTGATCAGGGATGGAGGGTTTTAGCCAGGTTTCAGACAGACACAAGATGTCAGGGTTATATTGAATAGCCCAAGCCTGTAGTTCAGTTAAATTATGAGGGAGGCTCCTGATATTTAGGTGAACAATACGCAGTTCCTTGAAATCTTTCCAGGTTGAATCATTATGGGTGATGTGGCCTGTCGGACCTGGATTTAGTTCAATATCTCCTGCCAGCATTAGTGATAGGAGGAGCAGGTACCATAGTTTACGACGAAAGAAAGGGATGGGCAGGGGGAGGTTTAGAGGAGAGGAGTTATGGAGTGTGTATGCAACATGGTAGGTGATCTTATTTGAGACAAAGAGGGGAAAGGTGGCAAGGGGCAGGTGGGATGGTGTAAACATGTTGGTAGAAATAATATTAGGGTATAAGGAGTTGCTATCCCAGGAGGGAGGGTAACTTAGCAAAGGCATCCATATGAGAGGAGCAAGGATAGAGGCTAACTGAAAGATAGCAGAGGGGGTTGGAGCTCTGTAGTTGGATAGAGAGTGGGCCATAATGGGGACCAGGTAAAAGATTAGGTAGGAGCTATTTGGTGAGGGAAAAATTACTACTCAAGATTGGAAGAGTTTAGGTAGGAAAAACCACAGACCGCACACCAAGAAAGTGAAAAATTCATATGTATTATGAGCAGGTTTCCGAGAGCCCCCTAGTGGCAAAAAGGTATAGGCTGCAAGTGAGAAAGTGAGGAGTTAGTTAAAATCCTCCTCACACACAAGGCACAACAGATACAAGGCAGAACAGATAGGCGGGCAAGGCAGCACTATATAACAAATGCTAACCAAGGGTGGGTGTGGTGGGGCTGGTGGGGAGCAGCCACATAGCGGCTGCGGGGACTGCACGCTTTCAGCAGGGGTAAGGTTTTTGCCAGATTGTACTTTAAATGCTACCCAAAAAAAACAATATGGGCTGGCTGAAGAGTAGGGCTGTAGTGAGTGAAGTGAGGGGAAAAATACTGCGTATTAGACTAGCACCCAATTCTCCACTCCAGATCCACTACTGCTTACAAAGGCTACCCAAACTAGTGGCTGCCTGAGAGAAGGGCTGTAGCTAGCGCAGCGAGGGGGAGTCGGTGTTTTAAAACTAGCACCCAATTTAATTTGAATCTACGCTCTGTTTACACTTCCACTTTACTGGGGAAAAAACTCATTCAAAATGCTAGGTCCACGCCTGGTGAGCAGAAACAAAAGCAGTCACAGTAACTTCAGCAAAAAATGGAGCAACACTCCCTGGACGTTTGGAGCTGATAGGATGCAGTCCAAAAGGCGCCAAGATTGAATTCAAAACAAAGGATTCAAAAGCGTGGTGAAACGTGGTCAAGGGGCAAGTGCAGATGAAATTACCTTGATTTCTTGGGGTGATGGCTCAAATTGCTCCAGGGCAGGGTGCCCTCCTGAAACAGGGCTAGGGAGAGAGGAAGAGAGTGAGTAGATACTTAAATAGGGTGTAAGGATTAGAAGGAGATAGGTTATTGGAGGAGATAGGAGGAATAGGTAGAGACAAAGAGGAGTATAGTAGAGGGAGTGAGCAAAGAGAATCACAGGGAAAAATCAGAGACTGAACAAACACAAATTAGGCTAGTTCTGGGTAAACTGGTAGTACATTATATATAATTTCAGCAGCAACAATAGCCCACAGCTAAAATAACATAAGTCAAGGCTGTAGAGATATGGGTGGAACATTAACGACTAAGAGTTTAAAACATTCAGGCTATGAAATTAACTCTGTAGTAACTTACATAAATCCTAGTGCAATATAACTTAGTTTTAGCCCACTGTCTGCTCCCAGGAGTGGAAAGAGTGACCTAAGGACTGAGCCTGGCTAAGAGATCAAATCGAGGAAAAATTCTGCTGAGAAATAGTTCAGTAATCAGAGCAGCACAGGAAAAATTAACAGCATGACTCTGAATGATAATTGCGCTTTGAGCAGGGGTAAGGTTTTTGCCAGGTTGTACTTTAAATGCTACCCCAAAAAAAAACAATATGGGCTGGCTGAAGAGTAGGGCTGTAGCAAGTGCAGCGAGGGGATAAATACTGTATATTAGACTAGCACCCGATTCTCCATTCCAGTTCCACTACTGCTTACAAAGGCTACTCAAACTAGTGGCTGCCTGAGAGAAGGGCTGTAGTGAGTGCAGCGAGGGGGAGTCGGCGTTTTAAAACTGGCACCCAATTTAATTTGAATCTACGCTCCAGTTACACTTCCACTTTACTGGGGAAAAACTCATTCAAAATGCTAAGTCCACACCTGGTGAGCAGAAATAAAAGCAGTCACAGTAACTTCAGCACAAAATGGAGCAACACTCCCTGGACATTTGGAGCTGGTAGGATGTGGTCCAAAAGGCACCAAGATTGAATTCAAAACAAAGGCTTCAGAAGCGTGGTGAAACACGGTCAAGGGGCAAGTGCAGATGAGATTACCTTGATTGCTTGGGGCGATGGCTCAGCTTGCTCCAGGGCAGGGTGCCCTCCTGAAACAGGGCTTGATTGCTTGGGGCGATGGCTCAGCTTGCTCCAGGGCAGGGTGCCCTCCTGAAACAGGGCTGCACATACACAACAATTATTATAGATGTAGAAAGTGTTGTAATAACACCTTAAAACACACTTAATAAAACAGTCAAATTCCTATTTAACCTGTTGAATTAAATACAGTCAAAGAGGACCAAGACTCTTGGTGACATCATTTCCTGTCAGGAGCCCAAAACATATGGCTACCACCAGCCCTTAATTACAGGCTGATTTACATATGACTAACTCTGGACTGCAAATACTCACAGATAAACACACTAGCTCACTCAAATTAGCTTTTTATGGGCTTTCAGACATTAAGAAATCCTGTAGATGACAGTTCCCTTTTAAGTAGTGATTCCATTAACTTCTCCACCACCAAGGTCAGGCTGACTGGCCTGTAATTTCCAAATTCCTCTTTACTACCACATTTGTGAAGTGGGACTATGTCTGCCCTCCTCCAGTCCTCTGGAACCACACCCTTTTCCAGTGAATGGTTGGTACAAAAGGAAGGTCCTGTCAAACTAATCTCAAAGATTTCTTTGACTGGGTAACCAGAGCGGTGGACCAAGGGGGAGCAGTTGATGTCACCTACCTTGATTTCAGCAAAGATTTCGATACTGTTCCACATAGAAGACTGATTAATAAGCTGGGTAGGCTCGGGGTGGGTCAGAAGTTGGTCAACTGGGTGACAAACTGGTTGATGGGCAGAAAACAGAGAGTGGTGGTAAATGGTATACAGTCAGAAGAGATGCAAGTCACAAGTGGGGTACCTCAGGGATCAGTCCTGGGGCCAGTCCTCTTCAATATCTTCATCAGTGACATTGCAGATGGACTGGAGGGTAAAGTTTGCCTGTTTGCAGATGACATCAAGATCTGCAATAGAGTAGATGATTCAGATGAGGTGGGCAGAATGAGAAGAGATCTGGATAAACTGGCAAAATGGTTGGAAGAGTGGCAACTGGGGTTTAATGCAAAGAAGTGCAAGATCATGCACATAGGGAAGAGAAACCCTGAAGCCACCTATAGGCTGGGATGGGAGTTGCTGGCAGTCACAAGGGAAGAAAGAGACTTGGGCAGTATCATCACCAATGACATGAAATCATGAAAGCAGACCACTAAAGCAGTAGGTAAGGCTAGGGGGATGTTAGGGTGTATTAGTAGGGTATCACAAGTCGGAAAAGGGAGGTAATAATCCCTCTTTGCAAGACACTGGTTAGGCCCCATCTGGAGTACTGCATGCAGTACTGGAGGCCACACCTTCACAAGGACATTGACCAAATTGAGGCAGTCCAGAGAAGGGCAACCAAAATGGTGCAGGGACTGCATCAGAAAACATATGAGGACAGATTAATGGAGCTCAATATGTATAATCTAGAGCAAAGGAGGGAGAGAGGTGATATGATCGAAACATTCAAACACCTTAAGGGCATTAACAAGGTGAAAGAGTCTAACATGTTTCAATATAAGAAAAATAGCAGGACAAGAGGACACAGCATGAGATTAGAGGGAGGCCGATTAAGGGGGTAATGTGAGGAAGTTCTTTTTCCCAGAAAGGGTGGTAGATGCATGGAACGGCCTACCTCAGAAAGTGATGGATATGAATACAGTGCAGGGCTTCAAACAGGCATGGGATCAGCATAAGGGAGCAATACAGATGAGTATGAATAAATAGGCTATTGATAGAAAAAAGGCCGATGGCACATTTATAAGGTAGAAAAAGAAATGAGCAGACTGGATGGGCCTTGTGGTACTTATCAGCAGTCAACTTCTATGTTTCTATGTTTTATGTTTCTATGAACAGGACTGTCAGAGGTGCAGCCAGCACCCCTTGGAGCTCCCTCAGTATCCTTGGATGTATTCCACCTGGTCCCATTGCCTTGTCCACTTTCAGATTTGCGAGTTCCTTCAGGACGCTTTCCTCTGTAAATGGACTAGTTGGCACCACTCTACCAACTATGGCTTTGGCTCTTATCTGTGGACCCTCACATTCCGCTTCCTCCTCTGTGAACACTGAACAAAAAGTATCTGTTCAGAATGTCTGTTTTTTACTGATCCCTTTCCACCCCCACCCCCCACCTTAGCCTTACAATCCCTCCCTTGGTCTTTCTCCTTTTGCTTACATAGCTGAAAAATGTCTTGCCACCATTCTTTACTGCCTGGGCTATTTTCTCCTCCGTTTGAGCCTATAATCTTCTGACTGCTTTCCCTTCCCCCCTCTGCTTCTCCAGATACGCTTTCCTATCCTTCTCACTTCTCATTATACCTCCTGAATGCTAACTGTTTTGCTCTTACCATCATAGACACCTCTTTTGAGAACCACAGTGATCTATTTTTTCTTCTTGCTTTTGCTTACTTGCCTGATGCAGAGGTTTGTTGCCTTCACTATCCCAGCTTTTTGTTTTACCTACTTTTCCTCCACTCCATCTAAGTTATCCCCCTTTGCCTGGATATCCCCGAGGCAATGGCAGTTTTCCTAAGTTTTTGCAGTTTTCCTAATGGAAATCATTTGTTGTTATTGCATGTTTCTTTTTATTACATTTTTGGCACTATTTGCACATAGTTTGCAACAGCACTTTCCTGTTTCCTTGTGCTCTATATTACACAGCTACAGGTGATATAAAGTACTTATGCTAATTTTGTATGAATATACATGATCATTCCCTATGTAAGTTCACCTTTAACAATGTAGCACCACCACCCTGATGAAGCCCGAGTACATTTGGGGTAGTTTGTACCCTGTGCACTGATGTGATTTTGCATGATTGAAAGAAGCACCTTCCAGCTCTGGTGAATGTGTCTGCTTTATTTATGCAGTTTTGGGCTTCATTAGCAGACAGCATCTTCAGAAGGTAACATTCAGTGTGCCACATTCTTTCCTAATTGAGGGTTGCCTGATGGCCTGCGGGCCTGAGGAGGATTCCTGTGAAACAGGGTCTCAAAGTCTGCTGGCTGCGTGGATGATATCAATGAGCATGTAGCCAGCCTGTCCAGGAATGGTGAAGGATGGGAATAAATGAAGACCAGGGCTGCACACAGGGTTGGTAAGGACAGAGTGTCCAAGGTACAAGTAGGAGATAATATCTGAGAATGTGAGGACAGTCCCTGAACAAGTTTATGCTAGGCACTTGTGGCAATATAAGTGGGCAGTTCCCAGGGAGTGGACTTCAAGGTGCCACAGTGAAAATGGAGCTTTGGCTAATGTGGGCAATACCATGTCTGCGGGGGCATCAGAGGTTCCCGAATGCTGGGGCACAGTTAGGGATACTTGTCCATTTGTCCAATGGCACTGTAGTTATCCTGAACAAGTTTTTGGTGCCTTGTTCAGCGTGCAGGTATAGACACACAAATTATTAGAGGGGCTCAACTTCCACTTTCAGACTGATGCATTTTAAGACATTACACAATCTTTACTTCACTCCTGTTCATATGAATAAAATGGGACTGAGAAAGGATCCCATTTGTCATAAGTGTAAAGAAGGAAGAGGGTCCTTTTCACATATGCTTTGGTTCTGCCCAGTGTACAGAAATTCTAGCAAAAAATAATAAGTTACTTTATAAAATGGGTCAAATAAATGCTGCAAACTGATTGGCTGAAAGGACCTTCCAGCCGTGTCCTTATCAGCTGATATCTATGCCAACTGGCACTTTTCTTCCCTGGGCAACCTCACAACAGGGAAATATCAATTACCTCCCTCATGTTTAAACTGCTTTTACAGACAAGCACGCACCAGTGCCCGTTGCTCCTGCCATTCTGCAAAGCAATGTCCGTTACTTGTGCCATCATTTACAGTGCACATCACCACAAGAAAACAATTTATTTTAATTGGTTTGCTTTTCCTGCTAAAAAAATAACAATTACTGACCCCAGCAGCAGGACAACTTCATCTGGTAAGTGTTGCGAGTCCCGCACGGCATGGCTTTCAAATTGTCATACTTGCACCTCCAGAACTCACCAGACCTGATGCAGTACTGCTCCTCTACCATGTCCCACAAAACTGTTAGTTATTTACTAATTTATTTAAATCTCCCAGTTCAGACTGAGCTGCTGAAACACGAAAACCAGAAGTGCTATCACGGCAGTCTTAAGTACGGCGAGTAGCGAGGGACACGCTTGCTCCCAGCCTCATCGTACAAAAATCAGTCTACAATGCATAATTTCTTTACAAACACGCACATAAACGAAAAAGAAAAACCCTAGTCTGTAGTATCTTGTGAGTCTCTGTTTGGGGTATAGACTATCACAGAACCGCTCATGCACCAGCTGCTGAGAAACATCACACGCTCCCTGTAACCTGAAACTAACTGGGCAATCGTTCAGTACATAAAAATCTAGAAAAAGGAAAAAACATTAATAAAAAACTAAATTAACCCTGCTGTACAAGATCTTCAGTGCATGGCTATACAGTATAGTGACAGACAATCACAAAAGCCCTGTACTGACTTTTAATGAAATAGCTATATTCCAACACAATAAGGACTACTTTTTCTCTTTCTACTAATATGCTCACGTTATTTACTCTATGCACACTTTTTCTGTGCATTTTTAATTGGTTTGTTTACTATGGGACCCATTTTATAAGCGCAATAACACACTCCGAGGTGTAGGTTATTGCCTGATAAGAGCATGCCCAGTGGCATAAGGCACTCGGCGCAAGCGCCTCATGCCTTAGTACACCCCTGGGTGTGCTCTTATCAGGCAATAACCCACACCCCGTCGTGTGTTATTGCTTGCTTAATGACATTCCTATACTAAAAGAAACAAGCATTTGTCAATGCCGAATGTTGCTTGCTTCTATGTGCTGTTTAGGTATTTGGAAGTCATTGGAGTGTAAATATTGAAAATTTGCGAACTTACAAGCGTGCGTAGGAACTGTGCAACGCACGCTCGTAAAACAGTCATTTTTAGGATTTTTTTCACCAAATTTTCAACATAGCCATTTAAGACCTCTGGTCATGAACAGTGTCACTGTGATTTTGTTAATGTGTCCCATACATTGAGTTTGCACACCGACTGCGCCATTGTGCGCTACATGGGCGGAAACACGTTTTGGGCAGGATGTGAAAAATGACAGCTGTACTGCTCATAAGGAGGTGTGGTAAAATGGCAATGTTGAAAATCTGGAGTGGAAATATTGAAAATTCGCAAACCTACGAGCGTGCGTGGGAACTGTGCAACGCACACTAGTAAAACAGTCATTTTTAGGAATTCTTTCACCAAATTTTCAACATTGCCATTTTAAGATCTCTGCTCATGAACAGTGACACTGTGATTTTCTTAATGTGTCCCATACACTGAGTTCGCAACGACTGTGCCATTATGCTACATGGCGAAACACGTTTTGGGTGAGATGTGAAAATGACAGCTGACTACTCATAAGAAGGTGTGGAAAAATGGCAATGTTGAAAATCTGGAGTGGAAATATTAAAATTATAAACCTACGGTGTGCGTAGGAACTGCTGCCAATGCCGCTCGTAGAAACAGTTATTTTTAGAATTTTTCCAAATTTTCAACATAGCCATTTTAAGACCTCTGCTCATGAACAGTGTCACTGTGATTTTGTTAATTTTCCCGTACATTGATTTCACACCGACTGTGCCATTCTGTGCTACATGGGTGGAAACACATTTTGGGTGAGATGTGAAAAATGACAGCTGTACTACTCATAAGAAGGTGTGGTAAAATGGTAATGTTGAAAATCTGGAGTGAAAATACTGAAATTTAAGTGAACTTATGAGCCTGCGTAGGAACTACTAGCGCATGCGCAAGTAAAACAGTCATTTTGGATTTTGGCACCAAATTTTCAACATGGGGTTTGGCCCTTCTCATGAATGATGTCACTGTCATGGTGGTATTCAGGCCCGAAGGGTGATTTCTGATCACTGCACAGTCACTGCGCGAAATCACCGGGCCTGGGCTCTTCATGACAGTGTTTATCATTCGAGAAGAAGTCCCAAAACCCCATGTTGAATTTGGTCAAATTCAAAAAATAGC
Organism: Neoceratodus forsteri; assembly: GCA_016271365.2. NCBI lineage: Eukaryota > Metazoa > Chordata > Ceratodontiformes > Ceratodontidae > Neoceratodus > Neoceratodus forsteri. The sequence goes on along the minus strand of CM028129.1, from coordinate 1,007,038,429 downwards.
TGAGATACAATAAAGTTGAAACCCCTATCTAGCCCATTATACAGCTTACCGGCATTTCCTCAGTTCGCGGTCGGCTTTGAAGAGTGCAGACGTGTTCCCGGTCCACCGAAGATCGTCACACCAGAGTCTGGAGGTAAGTATGGGGTGAGGGGGGGTGGGGAAGGCTGGGTGCGCAGTGGGTGGGTGCAGGTTGTGGGAGGGGGTTGGGAGAGCACTGCTGGACCATTTTTGTCTTACAGGTAAAAAAAAAAAAACGACGCCGGATTGCTTGCCACGCTGGGTGGGCTCCCAGCGTGCACAAGGATGTTGGGGCGGCGCCAGCTGACGGGGATTGGGCACCCCGCCGGCAAAGGACTGATTGCCATGTTGGGGTGGGCCCCCAGCGGGCACCAACTACTGGGGGAGATGGCGCAGCTCAGCCGATGGGGATTGGGCACCCCATTGGCTATACAGTGCGTGCGAGCACCTTGCGCCTGCAGAGTGGGGGGCGAGGCTGCGGCGTGAGCAGCTTCTTATCGCTGGTCACCGCCGTAGCCCCTTTCAATCAGAGTGCTACTGCATTTTGGAGCGTAAGTCATAGACAGCTCCAAATGCATTGGCTTACAGGGCCGTGCCTGCCAGCACACTGCCTGAATTGGAGGAGGAGGTGACACACCTCCGAAATCTCCGATGATGGCACTATGTTTCTTGCACATGCGTGCAAGCAACATAAAAATGACACTAAACACTTGCATCTTACGGCATTTTAATGAAGAGGAAGGTTGGACGCAGGAACAAAAATATTCTCTTATACTTACAGGAGGTTCAGTCAGCACAGCTTACTAAAATACTGGGTAGAAGAGACAATTCCATCATTTAGAGAATGTGTAGCTCAATATCTTGAGGCTCTCAGAACAGGGAAATTGGCTCTATCTCTGAACGGTCTTTCACAAAAATTTGCTAGAAGATATATGATGATTGAGCAATATATAAAAAACTAACTTATTAACATGCTATTTCCATAACAGATGAATTCTTAAGGGGATTACATATATTATTAAAATCTTATTGGTGGCATAAAGCAGATTGGCTATTTTGATTGGTGTTCATTTCTTTAGTAATTAGTTTTTCTCTCTATTCTTTTCTTCTTGTTGTCATCTTTGATTATGAACTTCTTCTTTATTACCCTTTTTTCATTCTTTCTTGTCCTTCTTCTTTCTCTAAGTTCTGTCAGGTAGGATAATATTGTATAGTTAATAACAGCTCATTGCTTATATTGCATTAAAAGGTCTGTATTTTTGTATGTAATCTTGAAATATATATGAACTTGTAATGTTGAACATTTATTTAAAAATAAAAACCTTTATTGAGGAAAAAAAAGGGTAGCAAAGTATGAATTAGTGGAACTAAGATTCAGAGTTACAGTAGCACAGGTGGGACCAGAATGTTTCCAAAGGATTGGCAAGGCCAGAACAACAGGGACCAGGAGTGTGCAGGACAGTGTTATAGGTCAGGCCTCAGCTGCAGTTCTGAAGCCAAGGAATATGCAAAGAAGTACCATAATTAATTGTGTAGCAGATGTTGAAATGATTTTGGTCTCTGTGACCAGATGAATTAACTGTTATGTCCTATATACCAGCTAGCCCAGTAAAGAAGAGTCATGGGATTGATATTCTTGTTTCTGAGTTTTTATTTCCACCAAAATCTGAACCAAACGTTGGTCAGTTTAAATGTAAGCTTCACCAACACCTTACTGCTCTTAGTGGCTGTGACTGCACTCCATAGTACAAGCTCCCACTAGTTGCTAGTAAATATCAGCACTTACGCTCTGCTTACCCTTGGCCTTGCCCCCCCCTCCCCACCACCCTCACCCACACGCTATCCCCTACTCACCTCTCCCTCCCCCTCCATGCCCTCATGCTTCTCTCACCCTCCCTAACCACAACAAAGCCCCCTGGCTGCTCATAGCTTAGTTACATGTACTAAATTCTATAACTGAAGTGCTACTCTCAAGCTGACTGTACTATTTTTGGCTCTCTATGTATCCTGCCATTTTTTGTTCTGTCTTGTCATTATTGTACGGTACCTGTTTTGCTCAGATGTGGAACCTCTGTAAAAGAGCTTTCAGTTCAAAGGTGTTGTAATCCGAGATCTCAATAAATAAATAAATAAAATAAAAAAACACAATGTCTGTCTCAGCAGCTCCTACATAAAGGTGAAAGGGAGGATCGGTCAAAATGTGTGGTTGTTTGCAACGGCTCCTGGTGAGCTGAAAACATTTAATATCCCTAGACACAGGTGTACTAACCTAATCCATGCCTACCCCCCATTAAGAACACAGTCATGTTGGTCAGTGAACCAAGTAAAAAGATTATAAGGAGTCCACCTGGGTCAACTCTAAAGGGTTAAGAATAACCCATATGAACATCAATAGCTTGAGGCCAAAGATGCATGAACTTGAAGCCTGGGTGAATCTGTACTCCCCAGGTATTGTTGCAATCTCAGAAACCTGGCTCAAACCACATGTACTTGACCATGAGACTGAGCGAAAAGGTTTTGAAGATATTCAGGCAGGACAGACTGGGTAAAATGGGAGGAGGAGTCCTGATCTACGTAAGATCCTCCTTAACTGCTACCAAGGTGACAACCCCAGCCCTACAGAACACCTGCTGTGAAATGATATTCACAACACTGCTGATGGGAGGTACCAAACCCCTGATAATCGGATGCATCTATAGCCACCCAAAAGCAGCTGATGCTGCCCTGAACTCGCTACTCACGGCACTGCCCGAACTCTCTAAGGGTGAGAAGGTGATTCTGGGTGATTTCAATATACACTGGGGCCTCAGTCAAAGGGAGAACTAAAGAACTTGCTACTAGAAGCTGATCTAACTCAATTAATACACATGCACACCAGACTGAACACTAAAACAGGAAACCATTCTACATTGGACTGGATCCTGGCCTCTAAGCCGGACAGCATTAGACTGGCAGGTACTTTTGCTGACACCCTAAGTGACCACTCACCCGTGTTCTCAATATGGAAAAATTATTTTCAAGCCCCCCCCCCCCACCAAGAATACTCTGGGCATGGAACTTCTCTAATTTTGTCACAGGAGCCTTCTTAGACACACTATTAGATGTGAACTAGACCTACATCAAACAAGCCCCAAGCCTAGATGCCACCCTAGAATTCTTCATAAACAACTTCTTTTATACAGCTAGTAAGCATGTCCCACTGAAAAAAATCAGGGTAAAAGGTCAGAATGCTAGGTGGTTGTCCCAGGATCAAAAAAACTCATGAAGGAGAGAGACAGGGCCTGGGGAACTGTAAACTCACATGTCAACCCAAGGCCTGGCAGCAATACAGGGAATTATGAAATAAATGTAAAAAAAAGAGCTCAAATCACCAAAAAAAAAAAGTTACCTCAGAGATCTCCAGAAAAAAATCTATCCGACCCGAGGAAATTCTGGTCACAGATCAACACCCTCATCAAGGGTAGTCCCATCCAGGGTGAATGTGCTATAATAGCAAATGGTGCCTGCCTAAAGAGCCCTTCAGATTCCGCCAATGCAATCAACTCCTTCTTCATGGACTTACTGCAAATAAGTTCAAGACTCCCTGTACAGGGGCTCTCCCACCCACGATACCAGACTCTAATAGTACTCCACCCTACCCTAACTTCCATTTTAAGATAGTGTCTAAAAATGAGGTCCTAAAACTACTTATGAACATAAAACCCCATGGTTCAGCTGGGTACGACAAGCTGGAACCAAGACTGCTCAAAACTGCAGCCCAAGCCATAGCTTCTCCAGTCCCATGGCTGCTCAACAGGTCCCTCCTTGAAGGGAACGTTCCATCACTCTGGAAAGTTGCCCTGGTCATGCCCATCCATAAAGACAGATCATGTGAACAGGTGGAAAACTATCATCCCATATCGATCCTCTCCATCCTTAGCAAAGTACTAGAGAGGGCTGTCTATAACCAAATAACAGATTACATTGAGAGGAACGGCATATTTATGCCTATACAACATGGTTTTAGAAAAAAACCATGGTACGGATACTGCCCTAGTCTGTCTCACTCATTACATCTTCACAGCTCTCGAAAAAGGCCAGTCCACCAGGTCAGTCTTCATAGACCTAACCAAGGCATTTGACCTGGTAGACCATCAGTTGCTCCTAGCAAAACTCAAGCTGATAGGCTTAGACAGTCTGTTTGGTGGTTTACTGACTACCTCCAAAGGAGATCCCAATTTGTCAGATGGCAAGGTGCACAATTTGAAAACTGCAGACTTCTCGATGGGGTTCCCCAGGGATCCATCCTGGGGCCCTTACTAGTCTCTATTTTCATAAACGACATGCCAAATCACTGTGGTGAGGTGAACATACTCCTATATGTGGATGATGCAGTGCTCGGCAGGACCTCCAAGGACCTGAGCTCTTTGAACAGTGCGCTGACTAATTTTTTTTTTGTACTGATGAAATAACTCAGTGAGTGGGTGCTTCAGTCCTCGGGAACTGTTTTCCTAATTCTGCTTTTCCCAGAGGGTATTCCCCATCTGGTGTTCTGCAGAAGTAGCTTCTCTCTTGAAGTTTTGTTTGCATCATTGCAATTTCATCAAGGGGCCAAACTTGATTACCAAGTATGAGTCCAAATTAGCCAGAAATAGTGACCAAATTTATACATATTTATCATAGATGTCCTCCATAATGTGGATGGACCTATCAATTCTGGTGTGGTCCAACATTTTTACAAACCACTCCAGAAACAATGGAGGTTCTACATCTTTCTAACGATGCAGAACAACTTTTTTTGGCTACTATAACACCTATATTTAAGAATGCCAGTTGATAGTTCTGCAGCTCAGGAAATCCGGCTGTGAAGCCAAAAATAGCAATACCTGTATCAAATGATATTTCTAGACCCATAGTTTTCCCTAACAAAAACCAGCTATCCCCCCAGTATTTCTTAATCTTGTCACATAATACTAACATGTGTGCTAATGTTCCCCTTGTTTGCCTACACCTCTGACACTGGTCAGAGATGGCAGCATCAAAAGTATGTAACCTGGAAGGAGTTAGATAAGTTTTTGTAAGGTATTAAAGCAAATTTGTAAAAGTTTATGATTTTTCACCTGTATAGAATCCATATTTATATTTTTTTTTCCATTCTTCTTCCATAATTGGAACCTTCAAATCCTTTTCCCAAGCTGCTTTAGTTGTCTCCAGGCTAAGATATGATTGCTCTCCCAGGAATTTATGCAGTCTGGAAATCAAATGTTTATTAGATTCTAATCCTTGGAACAGTTCCTCCAGAGGTGTTACATTTATCTTAAATTAATTTTTAATTTTATATAGATAACATTTTTTACTTGTAAATATTGCCACCTCTGTTCGACTGGTATTGTATAATTATCTTGAAACTGTTCAAATGATAAGAACTGAGTTCCTTCATAAAAATCCCCCACTGAATGAACTTGTTTCTGATAATAGCAAACCTCAAAAATATTATCAACCATTAATGGTGGAAAATTGTTGTTTTTATAAATAGGAGTCAGTTTAGAAATACTGTTCTTAGGATCGTATTTTTGAGTGCCTGGATCCATGCTTGCAGTGTCATCTTAGTTACAGTCAAAGCCGCTTAGAATGAGTGCGTTTGTGTGAGGTACATTTGCCCAGTATAGACAGCGGATTATATAACCCTTAAGGTTAAAAATGTGGACCTTGCTAAGAGGATGGGGCTGCTCGAGTAAGGGGAAAATGAGCCATAGAGGGGACAGCGGAAATCTGCATAACACAGTCCGAGCAGAGGCGTGGAGAGAATTACTGTAGTACAGGTATGTAGACAGAACACTCCTGGGTAAGAGGAGATGAGAGAGGGTACAGAGCTGGGGTCTGCCTTTCTATCAGCACTTTGTTTTTTTTAAAGAATGCAATGGATTGAGCTGAGCCATAGAGAAAACAGTCCTGGGTAAGAGGAGATGAGAGAGGGTACAGAGCTGGGGTCTGCTCTTCGATCAGCACTTTGTTTTTTTTTAAAGAATGCAATGGATTGAGCTGAGCCGTAGAGAGAACAGTCCTGGGTAAGAGGAGAAGAGAGAGGGTACGGAGCGCCAGACTGACACCAGACTAGACGGGCTAAGGAGCTGAGGTGAGGGAGTGAATGCACCGCCGGGGCAAAGCCATGGAGAGAATTACCATAGTACAGATTGATTGAGCAGAGCCATAGAGAAATTGCACAGGTGGGGCTCCTTAAGGTACTGTACAAGACACTAATGAAAGCATCCAGGTGGAATAGACACTGTAATCAATGTCATTCACACCTACAGGTAGAGCCATTTAGCACTAAATACTCGCTAATAGTGCTGTTAATTTTGTCAAATTTGCCCAAAAAAGACAGCAGCTCTAAGACGTCATAGCCAGTGCTTTTAAACAGCGCTTCTATAGGAGTGGGAAATGGAAAACAAGAAATGCCCAAAATAACCGACTACCCGGGATAGCCGAGGGCAGTATAAGTGGAGTGGACTGTATATCTAGGGCTTCCATAGATATCACCCCGGCCCTGGTTTTATGCAATGCCAGAACATTTGAAAGATGTTTATCTAATATTTTTTCCTCAAAATCTATACCTGCAAGGTTTCCATCCTGCTGTGGATGGATCCAATAATATATTATTTCCATCTGTGCCACTAGACAATAATTCCAAAAATCAGGGCAGCCCAGCCCTCCTTTTCCCTATCTAACCGGAGTTTGTCCAATGATACCCTTACTCTCCCTCCCTACCACAAAAATCTCCTGATCACCCTATCCAGTCCTTGGAAAAGGGGTTTACCCGGGATAATAGGTATTGATTCAGACAAATAGTTTAATCTTGGAAGGATATTCATCTTAAGTACATTTATCCTGCCTATTAAGGCTAATGGAAGATATTGCCATCTTTCTAGATCTCTTTTGATTTTATGTATTGTAGGGTCATAGTTTATATGACATACTTTATCTGTTTTTATAGCCAGGAAAATCCCTAAATATTTAATTTTATCTTGACTTATTTTCTTTAATGCTGGATCAGCTATATTGTTTATATCCCCTAAATACAGCATTTCACTTTTCTCCAAGTTTACTTTATATCCTGAAAGAATACTGTAAACTTCCAAAATCCTGCATATTATAGGATAGGTTTGATCAGGAGACACTACAGTTAGCAGTATATCATCCGGATAAAGCAATATTGAGGTTAACCCTTTATTTGTAGATATCCCAATTGGGCTTGCCTGTTCTCTGATTTTAATAGCTAAAGGTTCCAAAAAGAGAGCAAACAATAAGGGCGAGAGAGGACACCCATGTCTTGTTCCTCTCTGTAAACTTATTGGTTGGGACAGGAAGCTATAAGTTTTTTATTCTTGCCTGAGGAGCTGCATATATTAATTGTATCCAGCTTTTAAAACTTCCTTCTAATACACAGGCATTCATAACTTCTAATAGGAACTGCCACTGCACCCTGTCAAAGGCCTTCTCGGCATTTAATGAGATGAGTGCAGTGTCTTTTCCAGCCATAGTCTGTATAACTGCATATGCCCTAGGTGTATTATATTGTAAACATCTATTTTCTATCAATCCAACCTAATCATTATGAATTAATTTAGGAACAGCTTTTGCAAATCTGTTTGCTAATAATTTTGCAAAGATCTTATAATCACTATTTAGTAGTGATATTGGTCTATATAATCCACATAATTCTTGATTCTTATCCTTTTTAAGAAAAAGTATGACATTTACCTCATTGAATGAGTCCAGCAGTTGATCTTCTAGCAAAAAAAAAACCTAGGGCCATGCTATTCAGCCCTTCAAGCCTAGGGCAAGACAGAACCTCAATTCTAACTCCAAGCCACTCTAATGGCACAAGGATTGAGGTAGTAGACACAGTAAAGTACATAGGCATTATATTAGACCAGAATTTCACTTACAAGATGCATATCAAACTACTGACCAAGACACTGAATGAGAAACTGGGGCTACTGTAAATCCTTAGCCCTTTCCTCACTCGGGACTCCCGGTTAAGAATTGCAACTGGAACCCTACTGCCCACCCTACAGTATGGGTCACCAGTGCTACTCACAGTAAAAGGTGGGGAAATGCAAAAACTTACTACCCTTTATCACAGGGTGCACCAGTTTGCCATGGGAGGTCAGCCAAAGGATCACCATTGCCAGGTGCTCTAAGCCCTGTCCTGGCCACCATTAAAAAGGGTGTCTTCAGTACCCATCCCTATGCTTAGCCTACAAGCAAAGGTCAGACAATGCACCACCAAGCCTTGCAAAAACATTATCTGTTAAACACAACAGCAGGCCCCTTAGATCCTCTATCTGTCAGCTTCTCACTCTGCCTAAAGTTAGGTCCCCCCAAGGACAGAGGTCGTTCTCTGCCAGCATCCCACCCCTCTGGAATGCTCTTCCAGAAAATGTACAAACATGCAATTCCCTCAGGTGTTTCAAAAAGGAACTTAAGGCTCATCTGCTAGAGCTTAACCAATGTAGTTTCAATCATTGAAAACCAAATCCTCTCCTGCTACCTGTCTTTCCCTACTGCCTTTTTGTCTGTAACCACGAATGTCATCTAGTTATCAACCTACGCTGAGTACTGTAAGTGAGTGCTGAAATCTTGGAAATTGCCTAAATGTTAACTTGAATTTGTATGATAAGCTTTGCTATATTTAATATACATCAGTCTATGCTCACTGTACTACTGTCTGTTAAATACTGTGCTGACTTATGTAATGTCAACCTGTATCTGTATTGTAACTTTATGGAATGATTTTACCTGTGATCAATCCCGGGTTACCCCTGAAAAAGGGACTATCATGGTCTCAGTGGGTTTACCTGGTTACCAAAATTTAAATAGATAAATAAATAAATACATTTAGAAACTTTTACATTTGTGAAAGAACATGCTGAAATTCAATTACTTTTTAAGGGCAAAACAATCTTAATGTAAGCGTTTTCTTCCTATGTAGTTATCCTTTCTATATTAGTCATCTAGAGAAGTTTGTCTTTTATTTGTTGGATTATTGTGATGTACAGTAAGTGTATGTTAAGTTGTTGCAGACTGATAGCTAGCATTTCTAACCCACAGTCATATGACTTCTCAGATTTGCATGTTATCCCACACTTACATCACAATAATGCAACAAATAAGACAAATCCTTACATGTCAAGCTAATGCAGAAGCAGTTGGTGTTGGCTAGAACACACACACACACACACACACACACACACACACACGCACATCTTGCAGCCCCTGCTATTACCATTGTTACCTGATCTGAACTAAGTGGTGAGGCTGAGGTTACAGGAGCAGTTCCATTTGTGTCCTGAAGATGGCATTATTGCACAAGTCATCCATCAGCCTGGCCCTGCCATCCTCCCTTGCTGACTACAGACACAATCCAATCTGTTCAGGTCTGTTTGAGAATAGCTTAGAAAACCATGAACGGCAAAATGCAGAAAAGAGGGAAGTCTGTGAAAAGCATCTCATGTACTGCCGCAAAGGTCTGAAAGACTATGGTCTGTTGTAACAAGGGAAGTGGTGCTGATAAGACTACATTTGTCAGGTTTGGCCACAGCTTCCATTTTGCTAAATATTGTAGCCCCAGACCAAGGGTTGTGCCGTACTTAGATTCAGCAGTGCCTTTCTTAAGAAGTCTTGATACTCCCTATGATGTCAGTGCCTCACCAGCCCATTTCAGTGGATTTTCTTATAATATATATTTATTTAAAAGTTTAACCAGGAAAGACATACTGAGCTGCTAACAGCTCGTTTTCAGATGTGTCCTGGGAGAGAGGAGGATAAAGGAGAAAGCTAAATAGTAAAACTAACAAAAAAAATACAAAAAAAGAAGTCAAATACAATATTAAAGTATTTCAAGAAGCATAATCAAAATACTGGAGGTAAACTGTTAAATAGATAGGAGTGTACTATACTCAGGCTGGGCAGTGTACTTCTCATGAAGTCTGGGCACACTCTTTGATGTCAACACCTCACCAGACCCATTCCTGCACAAGATGATACAACTGTCAGAGCAACTATTTTCTGCCATTTGTTTCAATTAGTAATCAGTCTGGCTTTCTGTTTCACATACATACAAAATAGGATTCTGGCAAAAGGATTGTTATTGGTGATTTCAAACAAATAGTAACATCTTAGCCCTGAGTTGTTGCCCTGGAAATAGAACTTTAAAATGTTAAGGTTCAAACTCTGCAAAGTAGTTACTCTCCCCTAACATTCTAATGACATATTTATTTCTCTGCTTAAAGAGCAACTCTGCACTTCAGCACGTGCTTTTATAAATAAGATGTTTTAGCTGTTACAATTTACTAGATTATACCTTTTTCATTTTCAATGTTCCTTTCCAAGATTTACAGCACATCTTGGTAGTCAATATAAAAAGTCTGTATAAAAATATTTGAAAGCATTTGCCTCTTCTCCGTTAACCTCACAGTGTCTTTTTTATGACATCATAGTGCTCACCATGGCAGCAGACTGTGATGTAGCAAACAGCAATTGTGCAGTTAGCAGGGGAGAGTCAGATACATTTTGAAAGATTCAGAAAAATAATTGCTGTACTGTGTGCAATGTTTAGTAGGCCAACAATAGGGAAGGGTAAAAAAAAGTAACAAATAACTAGAAAACAATAATGTTAAAACATAATTATTTATTTCTAACCCCAGGAATCCACTAATATTATTACTCTTTGCAGTGCTCCCTTAAGCCAGCACTGCCCCAGAGACAAATAGAATGCTATGCTTATTATGGAATGTTTCGCATGTGCATTCATTTTCAAACTGCCCTATTCTAACTGCCTGCATTCTACCTCAGATTTCTTGTCAACGCTGCAAAGTTCAGATGCCCTGGAGATCTCTATCAAGATCATCTAAATTGTGCATAAGATCAAAACAACGTAAGTATTCTGTCTTATTTTTTTCATTACTGCCTTATTCTTATTGTTATTTAGTGTTTTTACCTCATAGTTTAAATTATTTATTTTTTTTATCGGTTCCTCGTGGTTCCTTTGAACCGAGGGTTAACCGACTCCTTTGTGAATCTTATCGGAAACCTTTTCAAAAGATTTCCAATTGTTTTTCTTTAAAAAATAGTTTGTTTAGCTGCCTTTGAACCAAGGTTTTTTTCCGGTTCTCCCAGCGGTTTCTCGGTTCCGGAACCATTCGGAACCATAGATCTTTTAAAAATGATCAGTTTCTGAACCAATCGCTTTCTTCTTTGAACCAACTGCATATTTTGAAATTTTATTTTATTTAGCAGTTTTTAGTCCTGTTTTCTATAATGTCGGATAAACCTAAAAAGAACACAGGACCTACAAGTTTTAAGAATTGTACTAAATGTGCTGAGATGTTTACCAGGGCAGAAAAACATGACCTTTGTCTACTCTGCCTTGGAGTTAAACATTTCATTGAGGATTGTGATATTTGCAAGTCCTTCCCTGAAAAAACTGTGGAGAAATACAGGGAGAGGCTTAAGAGAAGATTAGGGGAGGGTTCCCTGGGCTTTGACCAGTCCACCCTCTCCAAGAATGTGGCAATTCCTTCCAGAGCCTCCAAATCCACCCCTGATATGGGTGAGGGCTCTGGTAAGAGAGGCAATCAGCCATCTGACTCTGCCAAAAAAACAAAGAAAAACTAAGCACACTGACACCCTGGCTGAAACACCTCAAAGGGTCCCTCAGGTGCCCATAAATGCTCCCTCTCCTGCTGATATTATACAAGCTCTGGCTTTGTTACACATGCTTTAGGGTCTGCCCCCCCCCCCAGCAGCCTATACCTGTTCCAGCTGATAAACCAGCTGCTGTTACCCCTCTTGTGCTTGTTCCCACAATGGGTGGTGGTGGTGATGATGATAATGTGGAGGAAGGAACTGAGCCTGAGGTGTCACCAGAGCAAGACTTTGGTTCCCCTCAGACCCTCAGGGAATTTTTCTTCCCATTTTTCTTTTATCAAGAAAATTGTGGAAACACTGGACCTTCAAACAATTGAGGAGATGCAGGATGAAGAAGAGGTTCAGTATATGGAACTAATGGGGCTAACACCCTTAAAGTGACTCCTCCTCCCTCTTTACAAATTTTTCAGAAAAGACATTCTAGAAATTTTAAAATCTCTTCAAACTGTCACACCTATCAACAAGAAATGTGACAAAAAGTATCAGAGAGATCTGGTGCTGAATTTTTGTTCAGCCACCCAGATCATCAAGGAATTGTACAGCAGGCAGCCTGTGAGAAGGCCAAACCCCCCCTTGTCTTACATAGAAGCATATAATTTGATGGCAGATAAGGACCTCTTGGCCCACCTAGTCTGCCCATTTTCCTAACTAACAGATAAGCTGCAGATCCTAGTTAACCAACAGCTTACTTCCTCCTACCCCCCACTAACACTGCCTTATGTCTGTTCCATGCATTCTTGAATTTCCCCACTGTTCTTGACTCCATGACCTCCTCAGGGAGGCTGTTCCATGCATCCACAACCCTCTCCATGAAAAAATACTTCCTCACATTACCTCTGAGCCATCCCCCCTCTATCTTCAAATTGTGCCGCCTTGTTCTTGCACATCTCTTTTTCTGAAAGATGCTTCCCTCTTGGACTTTGTTGATTCCCTCGAGGTACTTGAAAGTTTCTATCAGGTCCCCTCTCTCCCTTCTTTCCTCAAGGGTATACATATTAAGCTCCTTTAGTCTTTCTTCATATGTCTTCTGGTGCAGACCCTGCACCATTTTGGTTGCCCTCCTCTGGACAGCCTCCACTCTGTCTATGTCTTTGCGGAGATGTGGTCTCTAGAACTGCACACAGTACTCCAGATGGGGTCTCACCAACTGTCTGTACAGAGGGATAACAACTTCCTGTTTTCTACTATTACTGCCTCTCCCTATGCATACCAGTATCCCCCCAGCCTTCCTTAGTGCCTTCTCACATTGCTTGCCCACCTTTTGGTCATCTGATATAATTACTCCCAGGTCCCTTTCCATTTTTACTGTTGCCAGTATCTCACCACCCCCATTATGTACTCTTCCCCTGAGTTTTTGTTTCCCAGGTGCATTACCTTGAACTTCTTTGCACTGAATGTGAGCTGCCATACATTTGATCATTCCTCCAACCTTGCCAAGTCCCTTCTCATCCTTTCCACTCCATCTTGCGTATACACCCTGTTGCAGATCTTTGTGTCATCTGCAAAGAGACATACTTTTCCTTCCAGTCCCTCTGCTATGCCACTTATAAAGACATTAAAAAGGACCGGTCCCAGTACTGAACCCTGCGGTAGCCCGCTAGTAACCCTCCTTTCTTAACTGTGGACTCCATTTACTACTACTACTAATACGCTTTGCGTCCTGTTGTCTAGCCAATTTTTTATCCAGGCTACCACCTTGGGACCCACTCCAAGGCTGGCTAACTTGTGCATTAATCTTTTGTGTGGGACTGTATCAAATGCCTTGCTAAAATCTAGGTAGGCCATGTCCACAGCCCCTCCCTGGTTTACTACTTTGGTCACCCAGTCAAAGAAATCTATTAGATTCTTCTGACACGACCTTCCCATCGTGAATCCATGCTGCTTTGGGTCCTGTGCCCCACTGGCCTCTAGGTACTCAACAATTCTTTCCTTAAGAAGTGAGTCAATCATTTTCCCTACCACTGAGGTCAAACTAACTGGTCTGTAGTTTCCTGCCTCTGTCCTGCTCCCACTTTTGTGAAGAGGAATCACTTCTGCCCTCCTCCTGTCCTCAGGTACCACCAAATCCTCCCATGATTTGTTAAAGAGAGTAGTCAGTGGTGTCACTAATTCTACCCTTAGTTCTTTTAGAATTCTTGGGTGAATCCCATCAGGTCCCATTGCTTTGTCCACCTTCAATTTTATTAGTTCTTTCAGAACCCTTTCTTTTGTAAATGGACTCGTATCGGCCCCAGTCTTGAGAGTGTTTCTCTTGTTTGGTTTAGGTACCCCCCCCTCTTCCTTTGTGAATACTGAGCAGAAATATTTGTTCAATGTCCCTACATTTTCACTGTTACCCTCTGTCCACATTCCCTTCCCTTTATTAAGCCTCGGTATCCCTCCTTTGGTCTTTCTTCACTCCCTAATGTACCTATAAAAGGTCTTATCTCCCTTCTTAACAGAGTTGGCTGTCCTTTCCTCAGTTTGGGCCTTTGCTATTCTGACTGCCTTCCCTGCCTCTTTCTGCTTTAACTGATAAAGTTCTCTGTCCTGCTCCTTCTGTGTTTCCTTACATTTCCTGAATGCTGTCCTTTTTTCCTTAACCTTCCCTGCCACCTCTTTTGAGAACCATAGCGTTTTTTTCCTTTGTTGTGTTTTGTTGGTTTGCTTTACCCAAAGGCTTGTTGCCTCTGTGGTGGCTGTTTTGATTACTCCCCATTGTTCCTCCACCTCTCCTTCTTGCCTGTTTGCTAGTGCTTTTCTGAGGCACTCTCTTATTTTCCCAAAGTCACCCCTCCTAAAGTCCAATACTCTTACTTTTGTATGGCTTGATTGTATGGCTGTGTTTATCATGAACCACACTGTTTGGTGGTCATTTGTTCCCAGATGGCTGCCCACTTCTAAATCTGAGATTCTTTCTCCATCCCCATTTGAAAGTACCAGGTCTAAGATTGCTCCCTTCCGAGTGGGTTCCAGCACTAGCTGTCTGAGGCATGGCCCTTGTAGGACATCAAGAATGACCCTGCTTTTGGATGTGCCTGCAGAAAAGGTACTCCAGTTAACATCTGGCATATTCAGGTCCTCCATCAACAATATCTTCCCTTTTTCTGCCATTCTAAGGATGCCTTCTATCATTTCCTTGTCCATTCCTTTCCCCTGAGATGGGGTCTGTATACAACCCCCATATGGATTGTGGTGCCATTTCCTGCCTCCAGGGTGACCCAGAGTGCCTCATCTGCTCCCTGTTTACTCTTTAGTTCTGTTGCTTTGATCCCTTCCTTTACATAGAGAGCTACTCCTCCTCCTCTTTTACCCTCCCTTTCCCTCCTGTAGATTGTGTATCCTGGTATGTTGACATCCCAGTCATGGTTCTCTGTATACCATGTTTCTGTGACTGCCACAATATCCAGGCAACCTTCTTCCATCAAGGCCACTAGTTCAGGGAGCCTATTACACAGACTATGGGCATTGGTACTCATCATCCTCCACTTTTTGATGGCCTTACCCCTTTTAGCCCCATCCCTGTCCTTACTGCCTTTGCCTTTTTTTACATTTACCTCTATCCTGCTCCCTAATGACTTCTCTACTTTGGTGTTTACCTCAATAATTGCCATATTTTGTGGGGGGAGGCTGGGATTTCCCTGCTCCTTTTCAGTGCCTCCCACTTGGCTAGTCTAAATGCTTGCCAATCTAGGATCCTGGTTTCCCCTGGACAGATGCAGACCATCGCGCCAGTATAGGCCTGCATCCTCCAGGTGGCTCCCCAGTCCCCAATGAAGCCAAAACCCTGAGCTCCACACCAGTTTTCAACCATTCATTGAATTTCCTGGTGAGGAGTACCCTAGCATCACCCTTGCCATAGACAGGCAGCACCTCTGAGAAGGTTACTGTATGCGCTACTTGTCTAAGGCCCCTCCCCAACTCTACAAACTCCTCTTGCACTGTTCTGATCCCATTCCTAGCCAGGTCATTTGTCCCTAGGTGGACAATGATATCCAGCTCCCTCTCTCATGCAGCTGCTCCCACGATCCTGAGGATTTGCTTCCTGTCCCTCCAAGCTGTGGCGCCAGGCAGGCACCTTACCTCCCTCTCTGCTTCCTCCCCCACATCTACCCCCCTAATGATTGAGTCCCCCACCAGGAGTTGTTTCCTTCCCCTGTGGGGTCCCATGCCACCCTCCTGTGGGTCTCCTTTGTGAAGGTTCCCAGCATCATCCTTGGTCTCCACTGCAGGTGCCTCCATAGGGGAACCACTGTCCAACAGAACAGTGTATGAATTGTGGAGAGGTACAGCTGGAGGGATACAACTCTGTTCCACCAGCCTCTCCCTCTCTAAGCCCACCCTGGTCCAGCCTCTCCTCTTTCTTGGCAACCCCTGAGGTAGTGGCATTGGCCCTGGTGGTCCCTGGGTGGGGGAGGCGGTTTCACAAATCCTAGCTAGGTCAGCCTGGAGACAGGCATCCTCCTCCTTCAGACCAGAGAGGTGCCTGCAAATAGGGCAGCATCGCAGCCTCCAGAATGTCTCCTGGAACGCTGCCACCCCACAGACATTGCACTGCACCACTCCTATCATGTCTTATTTTGTATCCCCTCTCCTGTTTCTCTGTATGCTTACTCTCTCCTCTCCTTACAACTCTCACCCTTCCTGTTCTCAGACAGCAACTTCCTATATTCTTCAGTAGCCTCCTTCTTCCTTGCCCAGTGTCAGACCACCAGCAGCTGGGGGGAGAGCGAGCTACTTTTTTTCCTTTAGAGTTGACAAAACTAATGTTTCTCTATGATCCTTCCCTTCCTACTGCCAAACAGGAAGTTCCTGTTGTCAGTCAAATCCAGTGGCTATAAAAGTGGAACTGGCTTAGGATGGGTGGGATCTGGAGGACAATTAGTAAGAAAAAAGGGCTAGCAACAGGAAGTTGTAATTGGAGTCACCTGCTTTTATATTGTCTAAGCCACACCCCCAATTAAGCTCTCTCTCTCTCTCTCCTCCTGCTGATTTAGCAAAGTAAATTGATACATTACCCTTCCCAGCACAGAACACACATTGACTTTCTTTCTTTTCCTTTTTTAACCCTAAATAAGACCCCTTCTATTTCTAATAAAGTATATGTAGGCTTAATTCAACAGACACTGACTCCTACTGAGACAGAAGTGTTAAATTAGTAAGAAAATTATATCTTCTTTTAGTTAGCTGCTTTCTGCTCTACAAGCAAGATTTCTGTCTTCCAAAGGCTAGCAACAGAAAGTTGTCTTCTGACCCACCTGAAAAAGATTCCAGAAAGGTGGACAGTATGGCTAAGAGGGGGTACCTCTCAGCATCCCTGGCTATCAGGCAAGCCAGTTACTAGGCATGTGCTGCCCTTTACCAAAAGGCTCTCTGGCAGTCTGTGGCCCAAAAACTCTGCTGGTGGACCAAAGAGGTCCAGGAGGCGGTGAGGAGAAAGAAGGCAGCCTATAGGCATTTCAAGTGCACAAGGAGTGCAAGGGATCGAGGGAAGTATGAGCTGATGGCCAGAAGGGCCACTAGGATGGTGAGGGCACCTAAAGCAAGGAGGGAGCAGAACCTGGCCAAGGAAATTAGGAGAGGGAACAAGGGGTTCAATAGATACATTGGGGAAAAACAAAGGGTAAAAGGGCAGATTAGCAGGATTAAAACAGGGGAGGGATGGGTACAAGACCCCGGGGAGCAGGCTGAGGTACTAAATGAGTGCTTTGCCTTAGTTTTTACTAAGCAAAATAGGGGGACTGCCTTATACAGGGGAGGAGACAGTGAAACTGAGGAAGGGGGTACCCTTACCGATCACGGGGTCTGGGGAGAAGGGGGGAAGGCAATGCAGGGGGGATAAGGTAGCGGAGCAGAAAATCATGGCAGACAGAGTGAGGGAAGCCCTCAGGTCCCTTAAGATGGAGAAAGCACTGGGGCCAGACAAAATTCATCCCAGAGTGCTGAAGGAACTGGCAGATGTCCTGGCCAAACCCCTGGTGGAGCTTTTCAGCATCTCCCTGAGGACCGGGTGGGTGCCCCAGGACTGAAATGTGGCACATATAGTGCCTATCCACAAGGGTGGATCAAGGGAGGTGGCAGGGAACTACAGGCCCATCAGCCTGACCTCGGTGGTGAGCAAGGTGATGGAGGGCATCATAAAGGAGAGACTAGGGAGTGACCTGGAAAAGTCAGGGTGCCAGGATGATAGACAGCATGGCTTTGTCCCGGGGAAATTGTGTCAGACAAACCTTGTGGAGTTCTATGATTGGGTGACGAACACCTTGGACCTGGGTAGATTGGTGGACGTCCTCTTTCTTGATTTCAGCAAAGTGTTTGACTCTGTCCCCCAAGGGGGCCTGTTGGATAAGCTGGGGGAAATGGGGGTGGGAAACAAGAGGATCAAATGGATAGGGAATTGGCTCCATGACCGGACCTAGAGAGTCGTGGTTGGCGGGATAGTTTCATCGCCAAGGAAGGTCATTAGTGGGGTCCCTCAGGGATCAGTCCTTGGGCCCCTCCTTTCAACACCTACGTCTCAGACATGAGGAAGGGCATCAGGAGTGAGATGAGTCTCTTTGCAGATGACTCAAAGCTGGGGGTGGTGGTGGATGGGGAGGAGGGGGTGGCGGCCCTTCAGAGGGATCTGGAGGTTCTGGAAGGGTGGTCTAGAAAGTGGAAACTGAGGTTCAGTGCAGGGAAATGCAAGGTACTGCTCCTGGGAGCCAGAAACATGGGTCAAGTGTACACCTGGGGAATGCTACAAGTCTCAGTGGCTGAGAGGGACCTGGGGGTGGTGGTGGTGGATGTCAAGATGAACAACTTGGAGACTTGTAGGAGGGCTGCGGCCAAGGCCAACAGAATGCTGGGATGCATCACTAGAGGGATCACCTCCAGAAGGAGGGAGGTGATACTACCTCTGTACAACTGCTTGGTGAGGCCGCACCTCGAGTACTGAGTGCAGTTCTGGAGGCCACACTTAAAGAGGGACATTGAACTCCTGGAAAGGGTCCAGAGGAGGGCAACCAAAATAATCTGGGGCTTGGGGATCAGGGCCTATGGGGGAGAGAATCAAGGAGCTAAATTTGTGCACACTGGAGGAGCGGGGAGAAGAGACTGGGGGGACATGATAGAGGTCTTCAGGTACATGAGGGGGGTGAATAGGGGAGGCAAAGTCAGGGTGATCCAAAGGAAGGGGAGGCAACTAGAGGGCATGGGTGGAAGCTGGAGAGGGGGAGATTCAATGGAGAAAGGAGGAGGTGTTACTTCACTGAGAGGGTGGTAGGGCCATAGAATGAGCTGCCCGGGGAACTGGTGGAGGTAGGGACAGTGGAGGGTTTAAGAGGGGTTGGGACAGGTACAGGGGAAGGGTTCTGGAAACAAAGTCCAGTGCAGCGAGAATTTCCAGGACTAGGAAGGGGGAAGCCAGAGGGGGGGGGCAGCAAGGTCAGTTCTCAGGGTGGGGGCTGACCAAATGAGCAGACGCGAAAGACCGAAAGTCCTAGTCTGCTGGCATTTTAGTATAATGCAGAGGTAAATCCCTCCCTGACTGTTTCGGATTTACTAGAGACAGCAAAATTGGGTTTGGGAGGCTTCCAAATGCCAATTCCAGATGGCAGCTGACATGAATGACACTGCTGCCAGATGGATGGCTGGTACAATAATTATGAAGAGGTTTGCCTGGCTGAGGGCTATCAAACTCACCCAGAACTCACAGACCAAAGCAATGGATTTCCCAGTTGAGGGCCATTCCCTTTTCAGTGCCTAAATTGAACCCTACATGAAAAAGGTAGATGAATAAAAGGCTATTTTCAGAAGTAATTCAACCAGGGATAAACTCTCTCCTTCCACTTCTTATTCTAGGGGAGGCAGGGGCAGGTCTTCTTTTAGGAGCCCTTTCTTTCAGGTACAGGCTGCTCCTCAGCAACAGTACCAACCCCAGTAGATGGGTTTTTATAAGGTCAGGGGTAGAAGAAGTTCCCACAGAGGGTCTCACTCTATCTAGCCTCAGCAACAACAAAAGCAGAACCCCTGACTCTTCCCTTCAGGCTGCCTCTCCACACCCCGTAAGGGGCAGACTCTCCCACTATTTCCAGGACTGGTCAAAAATAACATCAGACAAGTGGGTCCTGGAAATAGTGAGCCAGGGTCTCTCCCTTTGCTTCAAGTCCCTTCCCCCTCCAAGGGTAAAACATTATGCATCAATTCCTCCCTCACAAAGAATACTGCTGGAGCAGGAGGTAAAACATCTATTACAGGCAAAAGCAGTCGAGCCTGTCCCACACAATCAAAGAGGGCAAGGTTTCTACTCCAGGTATTTCCTAACAACAAAAAAGACTGAAGAGTGGTGGCCTATACAAAACCTCAGACATCTAAACAAGTACTTGGTGAAACCCAAGTTAAAAATGGTTAGTTCAAGTTCAAGTTCAAGTTTATTGCAGGAAGACTCTGTTGAGCAAGCTCATTCACAAGGAGGTCCTGAAGCATGTATACAGTGAATGAGTCATTACATAAAACAAGCATTTGTCAATGCCGAACATTCGCTTGCAGGTATTTGCAGTGGTGTTTGGGACGTATGGTGCTTTACCGTAATGCCCTGTGCGATTGCTGGTATTTGCACAATAAATTTTCAGCATGACCTTTTTGTTACCCCCATTGTGCGCTACAGAGGCGGAAACACGTTTTGGGCAGGATGTGAAAAATGACAGCTGTACTGCTCATAAGGAAGTGTGGTAAATGACAATGTTGAAAATCTGGAGGAAATTTTGAAAATTCGCAAACCCACGAAAGGCATGCGGGAACTGCAATGCACGTCAGAAACAGTCATTGTTTGAATTTTCACTAAATTGCCAACATTGGCATTTTAAAACCTCTGCAATGAACAGTGTCACTGTGTGATTGTCTTACTTGTGTGCCATACATTGATTTTGCACACCGACTGCGCCCATTGTGCACTACATGGATGGAAACACATTTTGGGCAGGATGTGAAAAATGACAGCTATACTGCTCATAAGGAGGAGTGGTAAAATGGCAATGTTGAAAATCTGGAGTGAAAATATTGAAATTCGCAAACTTACGGCGTGCGTAGGAACTGCTGTGAACAAATAAAACAGTCATTTAGGAATTTTTCACCAAATTTTCACTAGCCATTTTAAGACTTCTGCTCATGATCAGTGTCACTGTGATTTTCTTACTGTGTCCCATACATTGAGTTTGCACACCGACCGCGCATTGTGCGCTACATGGGCGGAAACATGTTTTGGGCAGGATGTGAAAAATGACAGCTGTACTGCTCATGAGGAGGTGTGGTAAAATGGCAATGTTGAAAATCTGGAGTGGAAATATTGAAAATTTGCAAACTTACGAGTGTGCGTAGGAACTGCACAATGCACGCTCGTAAAACAGTTATTTGTAGGAATTTTTTCACCAAATTTCCAATATAGCCATTTTAATATCTCTGCTCATGAACAGTGACACTGTGATTTTCTTAATGTGTCCCATACACTGAGTTCGCACACCGACTGTGCCATTGTGCGCTACATGGGCGGAAACACGTTTTGGGCAAGATGTGAAAATGACAGCTGCACTGCTCATAAGTAGGTGTGGTAAAATGGCAATATTGAAAATGTAGGTAGAAAATAATGAAAATTCGCAAACTTCTGACGTGCATAGAGCTCTTTGTGAACACTAAATAAAACAGTCATTTTAGGAATTTTTTCACCAAATTTTCAACATAGCCATTTTAAGACCTCTGCTCATGAACAGTGTCACTGTGATTTTCTTAATGTGTCCCATACATTGAGTTTGCACACCGACTGCGCCATTGTGCGCTACATGGGCGGAAACACGTTTTGGGTGAGATGTGAAAAATGACAGCTGTACTACTCATAAGAAGGTGTGGTAAAATGGCAATGTTGAAAATCTGGAATAGAAATATTGAAAATTAGTATCCTTCGAGCGCATGAGAACTGCGCAACGCACGCCAGAGAATCATTTTAATTTTACTCAGATTAACATGGTTTTAGGATTCTTCTAACGATGTCATGGCAATATTCCCGGTCCGGCGGGTGATTTCACACAGTGACCGCGAGTGATCGCGAATCACCTTCGGGCCTGAATAACGCCATGACAGTGACATCATTCATGAGAAGGGGTCCCAAAAACCCCATGTTGAAAATTTGGTGCAGAAATTCCAAAAAATGCCTGAGATATGCAATAAAGTTGAAAACCCCCTATCTAGCCCATTATACAGCTTACCGGCATTTCCTCAGTTTGCGGTCAGCTTTGAAGAGTGCAGACGTGTTCCCGGTCCACAGAAGATTGTCGCACCGAGCTCCAGAGGTAAGTATGGGGTGAGGGGGGTTTGGGGAGGCTGGGTGCGCAGTGGGTGGGTGCGGGTTGTGGGAGGGGGGACTGGGAGATGCGCCGTGGGACCGTTTTCCATTTACAGGAAAAAAAAAAAAACAATGATGTGGGACATTTGCCACACTGGGGTGGGCTCCCAGCGTGGCAGAAGATGGCTGGGAGGAGGCCGAGGAACCGACGGGGGATTGGGCACCCCTATCGGCAAACAACGTTTGACACGCTGGGGTGGGCTCCCAGCATGGCACCAAAGCTTTGGGGGGAGCACGTGACATGAGGGGAGCAGCATGATGCGGCGTCGTATGACAGCGGTGGTTTTCTTTGAAGTGAAGACCAATCATTGTCACACAGCTCCCGCACTCATTGGTGCAGGGATCGCCAAGATGCTCAATGGAGCACTGGATTGTAAGGGAGAGGCACACCTCCAAAGTGTGCTACTCCCCCATAACGTTCCTTGCGCATGCGCGTAAGTGAACGTAAAAAGGGCATCCTAAAAATACAGTTAAAGTTCAAGTGACCCATTACATAGAATAGTATGTCACAGTTTAATACAGTACAGTTAAGGTCATATGATACATAATGTTCAGAAACACAAGGAGAGGATTATAAACAAATGCTAGGAAAAAGCAGTAAATGTGGAAAGTATAGAATATCAGGAGAGAGAAGTTGGTTTAGAAGGAAGAGTTAAGGATTAATGGAGAGCAGAGAAAGGAAAGTGCTAGCAAGAGTAAGAGGGAGTAAGATATAGATAGGAGTGCAAGGGTTGTGGAGGGTCATGAGAACGGTTGAAGGGATCATATAGTTTAGCTGTAGCAGATATTTTAGGAGTCTTACAATGACAATAATTCTGCCAACACTGCAGAAAGGGGACTGGCTAACCTCCTTAGATTTAAAAGATGCATATTTTCACATTCCCTATCAGGGAGTCACACAGAAGATATCTCAGATTCACACTCCCTTCAGGCCACTACCAGTTCTCAACACTTCCTTTCGGCCTTACCTCTGCACCAAGGGTTTTCACCAAATGCATAGCAGTGGTAGTGGCACATCTCAGAAAGCTGGGTGTCACAGTCTTCCCATATTTGTATGACTGGCTGATTGTAGGAAAATCCCAACAAGTGTCGGAACACTTACTGCTAGCTCAAAGTGTTCTCTCCTCCCTGGGGTTTCTTCTCAATGCCAAAAAGTGAGTGCTTACCCCAGGCTAAGTATTGCAGTTCATAGGGGCAGAACTCAATACAATTCTGGGAAAGGCTTTTCTACCCTTGGAAAGGGTACAGGCCAAAGCCATCAACTCAGTTTCTACAACTCTTAGGTCACATGGCTTCAGCAACAAGTACAGCCATGGGTGCCAGATTCCAAATGAGGGACATTTAGTTTCACCTCAGGGCCCATTGGTGCCAGAGGTGAGACCCACTTTCAAAATTAGTCCCTGTAACAAGAACCCTGCTACAGGCCCTCCAGTAGTGGAGGGATCCAGACAACCTTAGGGAAGGGGTGCCTTTCCAACAAGAGTTCCCCTCCTTAGTGCTCACAACAGATGCCTCCCTTTTAGGATGGGGTGCCCACCTAAGGGACCACACAGTCCATGGCTCCTGAAACAGTGCAGAGTCCCTCTTGCACATAAACCTCTTGGAGTTAAGAGCAGTTTACCTGGCCCTTCAGGCCTTCACTCATCTTATAAAGGGAAAGGTGGTTCAGATCAGAACAGACAATACCACCACAATGTACTATATCAACAAACAAGGAGAGTCAAGATCCACTCCCCTGTGTACAGAAGCAATGAAAATATGGAGCCTGATTTACTCTCTAAATGCCTCCATACAAGCAATTCATCTGCCAGGAAAGGACAATACCTTGGCAGATGCTTTGAGCAGGATAAACCAGGCCCATCACGAATGGGCACTGAACAGACAAGTGGTGCAGGTCCTATTCAGACGGTGGGGAACCCCAGAAATAGATCTCTTTGCTTCCCAGCAGGATCACCACTTACCCCTCTATTGCTGCAGGGCTCCAGTGAAAGGAACTGTTCCCATTGATGCCCTGCTTCTCAGTTGGACAGGCAAGTTCCTTCATGCCTTCCCTCCTTTTCCTCTGATTCTCAGAGTACTCATCGAGCTCAGGACACAGCCAGCCTTGATGATTCTGATAGCCCCAGACTGGCCAAGGCAGCCATGGTACTCCCTGTTGCTCTCGAAGTCAGTGAGTGAACCAATCCACCTCCCTCAGAGGTACAATCTACTGACTTCCTTTCAGGGAAGGGTGGTGTACCCCAATCTCATGTCTCTTAGACTCAAAGCGTGGCTCTTGAGGACTTAGTGTATTCAGACTCCCAATACTCCCAAGCAGTTCTAGCAGTCCTTAAGAGTTACAGGAAATCTTCTACTAAGAAAACTTATGCCTTAAAATGGAAAAGGTTTTCTCTTTGATGTACAGACAAGGGGATAATCCCAGCACATGTTGGCATTCCAACCCTCCTAGTTTTTTGCACTCAACTCTGAAGGTTCGCTTGGCCTCAGTTTAGCTTATCTTTCAGTAGGGAAAGATGTATCCTTGGCTTCGAATACCATATTTAAAAGGCTCTTTAAGGGTCTTTTTCATCTGTTTACCCCCCCTCATAGGGAACCAGTGCCAGCTTGGGATTTCAGCATTTGCATTGCCTAGCTTACGCTTCTGCACTTTTAAACCTTAGCTTCTGCAGAGCTAAAATTTCTTACCTGGAAGGTAGTTTTCCTAGTGGCACTTACCTCTGCCAGGAGGAAGTGAGTTACAGGCCCTCTGTGTGGAAAAGGATTATATTTCTTTCCACAATGATAAGGAGTGTTGAGAACTAATAGAAAGTTCCTTCCCAAAGTAATTTCTGACTTCCTTTTGAACCAATCACATTACAATATTCTTTATTGTACACTCTAGCTCAGGTGAGTGTAGGCTGCATAGCTTGGCTGTGAAGAGAGCATTGAGCTATTATATAGCCCATACCAAGGATTATAGGCAGGACAGACAGCAACTGTTCCTCACCTCTGGGGAAGTAGGTAAGGGATCTTCTGCTTCAAAGAGGACTATATCTTGGTGGATAGTCCAGTGTATTCAGTTCTGCTATTCAAAGGCGGGCAAGGTCCCTCCTTCAGGTCTTCGGGCCCATTCCACAAGGGGCATAGCTGCCACCATTGCAGCTGCCAGAGAGGTGTCTCTGTTGGAGATTTGTAAAGCAGCTACCTGGAGGTCAGTCCACAACTTTACTAAACATTACAGCCTTGATACTCAGGCTAAGAGTGATGCCAATTTTGGCAGAGCTGTTTTGCAGTCTTTTTCCTAAATAGATTCTTCCCACCTCCTAGTGGTTCTGCTACACAGTCTGCAAAGAATAATAATATTAGTGGATCTCTGGGGTTAGAAGAAAAAATTACTCACCTGTAGTAATTTTGTTTCTTCCCAGGCATCCACTAATATTATTACTCCCCACCCTGGTCCTTCCCTTAGAATCACAGAAAAATATTCTATACAGCTAAGATGCTTCTCAGTCTGAGTGGTATGCCACCTGCTGTCACATTCTGGTAATACTTAGCTGGTAGGTTCTTTTCTAAGGGTATATCTGGCTCAGCAAAAGAGGACTTATCCTATTATTGTGTTTTTTTGGCCTTTTCTTGACCTCTTATTTCTTTTTACATGGCCCTGTTGGGCATTAGAATTCTAATTGTTAATTGTTCTACATGTTATGGCCACTTTGCAGGCTTCACAGAAATCTGAGGTAGAATGCAAGCAGTTAGAATAGGGCAGTTTGAAAATGAATGCACCTGCTAAACATTCCATAATTAGCATGGCATTCTATTTGGCTCCGGGGCAGTGCTGGCTTAAGGGAGCACTGCAAAGAGTAATAATCATATTAGCGGATGCCTGGGATGAAATACGATTACTACTGGTGAGTAATTTTTTTCTTATTTTAGGTAACTGGGTAAGGCCCATGTGCCTGTTTTCAGGGTGACCTGGGAGCACTGGGCAGTTAAGTGACTTGCTCAGAGTCACACAGTATTCAAGTGGAGGTTGTGAGAATCAAACCCAGGTCTGCTTTGCTGGATGTACCAAGCTTGTTCACAGCTCTTTACGCTAACCTCTAGGCTACACTGTAATTAGTGTAAATCTAGTGTTTTTAAGCTTTTTATTGTAATGGGGGTTGCTCTTTAAGAAACCAGTCACCACACAGTCTGGTTCTAGTCCCTGTGGCTAAGTCTTCTTAGTTTTACTGTTGTTCTTTTATTTTCTAAAGTGTATGAATTAACAGTAGTTGATTCACTGCATTAGTTAAACTTAGTTCTGAATATTTTAGCATTTTTTCCTGCTGCAGTTCCTTGGGAGAGGGAGAACCACAGTTTTCACCAGTTTCAGATTCAGGTTTCCATTTGTAAATTAATAGTAGCTGTCACATTTCATTGATCTGTTGTATATCCACCTTTCCAATTATTATAAAAAGACCATATATTATTCATAAGAGACAATCAAAAATAGAAGCATTTTTAAATACTACATAGCTATACAAATGTAGCCCATAATACCCAGTCCCTTAATGGTTATTATACAATGGCAAGAAAAAATCCTGGAACCTGATTGGCTGTCTGCCCTTTGCAGCAGTGAGGTTATCTGAGCACAACCTCACTGTACTGATTTGTTCAACTTGGAGCTAGATTGCTAGCATCTTCTCTTAAGAAACAAAGATATACTGTCGCACTAAAAATCTACCAAAAACATTTTTTAATGTTTTTCTTAATTTTGTATAACAATGAGCCATTGTATAATAGCAATAATACAGTCCAGGGTGTGGGTTGTGCTGGGATAACCTCCTTCTGGGGTGTTGGATGTACTCGGCCCCAACCACCCCAGGTGTGAGGTTATCCCAGCACAACCCACACCCTGTCATGCATTATTGCTTAATTATAACATGGGTTCCGAAAATCCTGTATTCTAAATCTTCCAAACGGGTCACCTGACCATTGATTAATCCCTAGTATACCCACAGTTGCCTTGCTGGACCACAAAATCCTGACTGACAGCAATGTAAACTAACTTAGTTAAATCATTCTACCATAGACAAATGTTAAAAGACAAGGCAAATCTCGCCCTCAAACAGCAGAATTTTGCCTGAGAATGGCAGAATTTCACCTAAACAGCGGAATTTTGCCAGAGAACGGCAGAATTTCACCCGGCAGCGGAATTTCACTTGAGAATGGCAAATTTCACATCTTTAACAGAACTTGCATCCTCAAATCCACCTAGTGGACAACTACAACTACAGCATCCTCAGTAGACAACATGCATTAGGTGGAAGGACTATTTTATTACAAATGCATGTTCAAAGAGATTTATTTTAATATTCCTTTAGACAAGTCTTTAACATAACATTGTCCATGTTATAAGAGGAATAACCCTCTCCAGAGCATGGATTTACTGAGCATTAATCCATGCCTGGTGGTTGAAGCCTCTCAGCCTGTGGCGATCTCATGCCTCACAACCTACCCCAGGCATGGATTAATGCTCAGTAAACCCATGCCCTGTCGTGGGTTAATTCCTCCGTGAAAGTCAAGCAGAAAAAAATGTTGCATTACACACAGTGCCCTTAAAAATTAAAAATCTTGGATATTTTCAACTTTTTAGCACTAATTCTTGGGTGCTACTAAAAATCTGATAAATCTTTCCATTGCAAATGTGTCCTCAATAATAAAAAGCGATATGTTAATCTCCAAACTTAGAATCTGTCTGACCTAAAAAACTTTTGGAAACAAATCAGCTGTCTCCTGAAAGGGTGCTCAGAAGGTACTGCCAGGACATTATGGCAGATGGAAATGTTGTCTCTGAACCTGCTGCCTCAGCTAATGCATTTAATATTTTTCAGTAATCTGGATAAGTACTTAGCACCTCAAACTGGGAATTTGAGCTGTTCCCTTAATTTATATCAATCCTATCCTTAGTTTCACTTCCATTTAATCATCAGATGGAAGTACTTACCCAGCTAAGAAGGATCAGATCAGATGGCTCACCAGGTATCAGTAAACTAGAACCAACATTTTTGAAAGTTGCAGCTCTTATTATCACCACTCTTATCAGAAACCTATTTAATAAATCCCTAATACTGGGTTCCTTTCCTGACAGATGTAAAACTGCCTTAATGGTCCCCATCCACAAAGGTGGTGCTAAAGATTCAGTTGAAAATTATTGACCCATATCTGTTATTAGCAGTCTAGCTAATGTAACCCCCCTCTGGGGCAGGGGGTTTACCTGATGGGGCTATAGCCCTGAGGGGTCCTTTTTCTGCCTCCAGTCCCAGGGACTGCTGAAAGTGGGACCAGAAGGCTTAATCAGTGGCCCTGGGAAGGATTCGGGCCATGCACCTGCATGGTCTTCGCAGCTGCTGCTGCCAACAATCTTCTGTTCCTCAGCCCATGTAGAGAAAGGGGCAGAGGTCCTTGTGTGTTTCTGCACCTCCAGAAGCTGGGAGGAAGGCTTTGGTCAGTCCTTTGGGCAGTTGGAAAGCGGACCGAAAGAAGATAATCAAATATGACTGTGCTGTGCCATTTGCGCATGTGCAGCCGGGTAGTGGAGAAATTTCAAGGAGCTGTATCTCCAGTAGTGTGTTTGGCCATCTGCCACAAGTTAAAGTTATCCTTGGCTTCAGGGCAGGCAGAGGGGCCAAGGATAGACAAAGAAATGCCTTCAGGCTCTAGCAGGGGGATTTTGTGCCTGTAGAATGGGCATATAAAAAAAAAGAGCTGCATTGTGTGTGGGAAAAAACTTAAACAGTAATGGCGGCCCTCATGGGACTCCTGCAGCAGTGGGGGTCACTAGGAAATGTCAGAGGGCACCAGGGCACCAGAATGCCTAGGAACTCTGCAGCCAGTCCAAGCGGGAGCTGTAAAAAACTATAAAAGGGAATGTGAGCCCACCAAAAGAGTGGATGAACAGAGAAGCCAGGCTGGAGAGACTGCTGTGGGCTACCTAGCCCAAAGGCCTGTTCTTTTTGTCCAATGGCCTTTCTGGCCCCGGCATTTATCACAGGCAGTGTGTTGAGGGAAAGCTGTGGTAGCAGGGAAAAGCAGTGAACTTCTGAATGATTTGTTGGAAGCCAGATTCGAACCTGCTGGTGTGAGCTGCTGAAGTTGGATTTACAGCTGAAAAGTACTGAGACTGGCAAACTGCTGCCTGAAGCAGAGATTTGATTGGCAGCTTAAGAGTAAAGGGAGTTGCAGCCTGCATCTAGAGACTGTGAAACTGCAGCCTGTGAATAATGAGAGTTTGCAGCTTGAATCCGAGATTGTGAATTTGCAGCAGAGAGTAAAGAGTCTGAGCAAGCCAATGGGTTAAATGAAAGCTCCACACACCCACTTTACTAAATATAACCAACTCCAGGGGGATGCAGCTTGGGGAGGGGGAAAAATCTGTAGGTTGCCGTTTTGGCGATCGCTGTTCTTTGCCAGTCGCCCTATGCAGCCACACTGTTTTGCTTCACCGTTTTCATCTTCGCCCTTTTTGCAATCGCCATCTTCACAGGATACCAACCAGTGTATCCCACTGGAGAGACAAGTGTTTTAGGGCTGCATAACTGTGTCTAGCCAGAGACGCTGTGAGTGCTGAAGTTGGAGACTGAACCAGAACCCACTGCAAGTGTATGTTCTGAAGCTGTGTGCCAAGCAGAAAGTCTAGGGGACACCCAGCCTGCCCAGTCCCCTAGACCAATGAAAACATCACCAGAGAGGAAGACATCAAGAGGCCTGTCAGGTGAACACTGTATACAAAGGCCTTAGTGGTGAAGTTTAGAAAAGTCTGACAGGTGAAGTCCAGCATTCTTCATTTCTACAGTCAGCTTCTGCTTTCCCACAAACAGCTGCTGTGGTGCACCACCAACTACCCCTGATACCAGCATGGTACCATTTGAACCAAGTTTCTGCAGCCTCCCATTGAAGCACCAAACTGTAAGTGCTTCTGAGATGTGACTCGGAGAAGTTCCTACCTTAGCTAGCTAGCTAGTCAGGGAAGGGGGTTAAGTCCTTGGCAGGACTGTTCCAGGCTTCAAGCTCAGCCCAGGTGGTAAAGCTAAAAGTTTGCTGTGTTTAAAGTTTATTAGTCCCCAACAGAAGTACCCTGTTCAAGTTAAAGACTTTATCAACCCAGCATCTCAGACCATCACCCTGTGTCCACTGGTAGGCCACCAGCACCCCGGTATGGTACCCATTGCAACAACTAACTGTAATATCCGATGGCCACGTGGGGGGAAGCTAGGTGCACCTGCAGGTGGGAGGTGTGGGAAACAGTGTGGGGTACAGTCAATTGTTGTAATTATTATAGCTGTGCCACTTCCCCCTTTTTTCACCCCTCCCTATAATAAAATGTAAAGCTGGTTTATGGTACAAGTTAGAATTGCTGGTCATTGCAAAGTGTGTGTTTACTGTGTGGGGAAATTACCATGGGGCAGTTATTGTATTTTTGCAGAACAAGCATCACTAAATGTATGGCGCGATTAGTTTTTGTCTCCAGCAGAGGGTTCAGCAGAATTTTGATGCCTTTTTCCAAAGGACACCGACGCAGCTTTGTTGTACCTCAAAACAGACCTACTGCAGCTCTACTAATTTTAACTAATTTCAGACTGCATTTGGCTCAGTTAATTCGGAGCTTAGGCCCAGATATTCAAACTGCGCCAGTCTGTGGGACAAGCCTCTGCGCCGCTCAAAATAGTTGCGCAGGGGTGTGGCCAGGGCGATAGTCAACGGAGTTGCGCTATGGTACAACTGCTTTGAATATCGCCCCCCAACCACCCCACTGTGCATGGCACAGTGGAACTGCACCAGTGCAAGTGGTCAGAGTGGAGCATTGAGATGCGGTGGCGCAAGTTCCATTGCGTCATGCACAGCACCTGTGATATTCAAAGGGTGACATGCAAATGGGGCCATAATTTATGCAAGGCGCATGGGGGGCCATTTGCATCTGATTATGGCCCCATTTGCATGCCGTTAGCATGCAAGTGCGCCGATCCCCGACGACTTGCGCCTGGTGCCCCGCCAGGCAGCAGCCGTCAGGGATCGACGCCCTCTGCAGCCCGATCATGGGATGTCCCATAAGGGACAATGTATGTCTCCAATCCCTGGTGGTCCAGTGGACCGCGATTAGCCCGATTGCGGGCATAACTGTATCCCCCCCCAGTAGCCCGATCGCAGGCATAGCTGTATTCCCCCCCCAGTAGCCCGATCGCGGGCATCAGTAACCCCCATCAAAGTTCAATATCCCTGGTGGTCCAGTGGACCGAACGGAGCCCGATCGCAGGCAGCATTCCTCACCCCCAAGTCCGAAATCCCTGGTGATCTAGTGGACCCCCCACTCGCACGGAGCCCCATCACCTGCTTTGTTCCTTTTTTTCGGTAACTTTGTGCAGGCACAGGTAGGGTTGCACCTGCATAACTCTGCACGGCCCGGGCTGAATATCGGGCTGTGCAGTTTATGCATGGTTCCTCCCCCTTCGGTTGCGCATGCCTTCATTATCATTGCGCTGTTGCTCAGCATGATTTCGGGGGCGCAACTGCCTCCTGCTGAATATCGCAGAATGGCGCAATTTCGGACTTGCGCAGGTGCAACCCTATTGCGCATGGCTCAACTCTTTTGAATATCTGGCCATAGTGTTTAAAAGTTAATTCGAAGCGACAGCATTTTGCTCTGTCATCAGCTTTAATTCCAGTACAGCTACATTCTCAGTCTGTATCTACAGCATTTGCAGCTTTACTTTTAACTCAGGAGCTTAATGTAATGTATTTTATTTCTAATTACCTAGCCAGCAGTTTTCTTTTACTTTTGAATTATTTTTTTCTAAATTACGCTAATTGGAATTGTGCAATTTAGTTATCTTTAGCCTTGCCTAGTTGTTCCTAGCCTGTTGTAGACGTTTCTTCTCGACCTGTAATTTGATTTTTGTGTAGCCTGAAGTTAACCTGCTCTGATTTTACTCCAGTACAGTATAATTCAGCTACTTCTCTGCCCCCAAACCCGACTCTCTACTTTTCTTTCTCTGCTCTGTGCCAACGCTTGACTTCCTTTCCACACTCTCTCCTCTATTTTTAGTTTGCTCCAAATCTTTTCTTTCCCACTGTTAAACAGCAACCTTTGATTCTTCTGGTTGTAGTCTATTCCTCTGTAAGACCTAGTGTCCAATTCCTCTCTACCCCCTTGCCCGCCTCGCCTGTCCTTCCCTCCTGACAGTTCTCATTTAATTTGTGCTCTCCCCTCACCTTTCAGCCCACTCCTTCCTCGAGGAACCACTGGGAAACACCCGCGACCCCCAGGGGGACATCCAGCAGCACAAGAATCACTAAAGGTACGACACGACTAGTCTGTCTCCAGCAGAGGGTTCAGCAGAATTTTGGCACTTTTTTTAAACGGACCCCACTGCAGCTTTGTTGTACCTCAAAATGGACCTACTGCAGCTGTACTAATTTTAACTCATTTCAGACTGCATTTGGCACAGTTAATTCAGAGTGCAGTGTTTAAAACTTGCAGTTTAAAAGTTAATTCAAAGCTACAGCATTTTGCTCTGTCATCAGCTTTAATTCTGGTACAGCTGCATTCTCAGTCTGTGTCAACAGCATTTGCAGCTTTACTTTTAACTCAGGAGCTTTACCCCGCCATCACTTTGCGACGGCTCCCCACCTTTGCTGGGCGTTTACTCTTATAGGATCGGTCTTCCCATTCTGCCATAGGCTCCTTATACTATCCCTCCACCAGAGGGCATACACATCCCTTGTGCAAGGACCTTGCCCTATCAAACCTGCTTCTTAGCACAAGACCTGAGTGTATAGGTTGCTTCACATCCTTTCCAGGCTGCCTATCACCTCCCTCCACCACACTTTCACACTCCCCTCTTGCTGTGTACTCAAATTAAGAGTTTGTTCTCCCATTCTATCTCTAATCTTCATCCCTTACGTCCCCAGCTAATCTCTGTCTCACTCCTCTGTCCCCCCTCACATTGCCATGCACCCCTTCTCCTTTATGTTCCACTCTTGCTTTCTTTTCAGTCTCATCTTGTCTCTCTCCCCATTTCTCTGCAACCACTTACCCCCCCGCACCACTCCTTGGTCAGCCTCACCAGACCTGCTCCCCCCCATGCACTCTTTCACCACCTCCCCTTACTTATCGCCTCCCCACTCTCCCAGCCTTTCACCTTCCTCTTCTCCTGATTCTGCTCATGCTCTCCTCCTCCTCACCCTTTCCATGGCTGTTCCTCCCAACTCCCCCCCTTCCACCTCCCATCCACTCTAGCCTGCTCTCCACCCCTTCTCTAAATCTTGAGGCCCTCCTCCGCTGCATCAGCCTCTCTTGTCCTCCCAGCACTCGCTCCCCCAAAAGGTCTAAGTACCCCCTAAATTCTCCCTTTTCCTACTCCTCTTGCTGCTTTGTGGGGATGTCGAAACTAACCCCAGCCCACTGCAACCCATGACTCCTTCTGCACACCTTAAGGGATTGCGCATCTTCCACCTAAACACTAGGAGCCTCTTTCTCAAAATAGCTGACCTAAAAGTATGGGTCTCACAATACTCCCCCGATATTCCTTGTTTCTCAGAAACCTGGCTCTCTGCTAGGATCCCTGACTCCTCTCTCACCATTCCAGACTTCAACCCATTCTGGCAGGACCGCAGTAAGCGAGAGGGTGGAGTGGCTATCTTCTTCAGGGATTCCCTCTCCTGCTCCATCTCCCTTACTGACTCCAAGCCCTCCTCCCATGAACTTCCTGTAGTTTGTCTCTCCCTTTCTTCCATCCTTCTGACCTACTTGGTGGTACTTTACAACTCTCCCAAAGCGCCCCACAGCTCCTTACTCGATTGCAACTCAACTATCTCCTCTCACTCAAACAATGGTGAGCTCATCCTGGTAGGTGATTTTATTCAGGACTGGCTCTCCCCCACCACCAAACCCTCTATCCTCAGGACTGAGCCATTAAACCTTACCCAGATGATCTCCAAGCCCACACACCTAAACCCCAAGTCCTCCAAGCATTCTCTCCTTGACTGGGTGCTTACGTCACACCCTCACTGAATCTCTGGGGCTGGAGTTTTTCCAGATGCCCTTAGTGACAACTGCTTCACCTTCTGTATATGCAAAGCCACAACCCCCAAGTCCACACCCAAATATATTTGGTACCGACCAACCCGCAACCTTGACTCCAACTCCCTTCTTCATGATCTAGTCCATGCGGATTGGCCACCTGTGCACTCTGCCCCTAATGTCAACTCTGCTCTCCAAATGTTCTCTGACACACTTACAAGTGTCTAGAACTTCTACACACCATTAAAATAGCTAAGAGTAAAACGTTGTCACCTCCCATGGATTACACCTAACCTCCTATCCCTATGTAAATCACGTGACAAAAGTTGGGCGAAATTTAAGGCATCCCTCCTTCCCTCTGACTGCCAAATCTATAGGTCCCTCAGAAATGCCTGCACTCAAGCAATGAGAAAGGCAAAATCCAGCTACTTTAGATTCCAACTTCAAACCCGGTCAGGTTCCCCTGCAAATTTCTGGCAAGCCCTCTGAATCCTCCTAGGTCACGCTTCTGCACAAGCCCCCAAATTTCTCAACTTTGAGGGAAAGTCAATCGGTGACTCAGCCGAGATTGCTGAGGCCTTTAATAAATTCTTTACCTCCTCTGCCCTCCCTGACATCCCCCTCCCCTGCCCCTGCTCCCCTCTGGTCCTGCTGGCTCTGGCTACTCCTTCCCCCAATTTCCCCGTAAGAAGTCTACAAGGCATTAATGGCCCTTCATCCCTCAAAATCCAGCCCAGACAGACTCCACCCGAAGTTTCTCCATATCTCTGACTCCTCTATAGCAGCCCCTCTTGTGCACCTCCTCAACTTCTCCCTCTCCACCAGCACCATCTCCCTGGCTTGGAAACAAGCCAAAGTGCTCTCCCTTCACAAAAGCGGGGACCCATCCCTCTCTGGTAATTATACTGTAGACCCATTTCTCTCCTCCCAGCTCTCGCCGAACTCCAGGAATCTCTAATCTACACCACGCTGTTGAAACACCTTACTGCCACTGACATTCTTTCACCCTGTCATCCTGGGTTTGGGAAACAGCACTCCACAGTCTCTTCCCTGTTTCAGTTAACTTATTCAATTCACACTGCAATGGATAAAAGTCATGTCACTGCAGCCATCTTTGTGGACTTGGCTAAGGCATTTGACTCTGTCTCCCACTCTCTTCTTGTCCATAAACTGTATTCCATAGGGCTAGCTCCTGGGGTTGCTCACTGGTTTAGCTCTCATTTTCAGCACAGGCAGCAATCTCTTCTTGTAGGTACCTCCCTGTCTACTCCCCTCCCTATTCTTGGTGGCATCCCACAAGGGTCCATCCTGGGCCCCATACTTTTTTCTTTATTAATGATCTACCCTCCGTCTGCTTCCCCTCTAAGATTCATATGTATGTAGACGACACCATGTTATTCTACTCTGGTCCCTCTGTCTTCGATGTCACAGCCCCTCTTCAGCATGACTTTGACAGGGTGCTGTCCTGGTTCCAACAAAACCAACTAAAACTTAACTCAAAAAAGACAGTCTCATTGCTCTTTGGTTCCAGGCAAAAACTGCTTAAATCTACCAACCTTCCACCTTTACCACCCTCGATGACTCACCACTCCAATCAGTAATCTCATTTAAATATGTAACCCCTAGGTGGCACTATCCCAAGGGCTACTACCCCCACCTGCTTGGCTAGTAGCAGGTTAAGGGGCCTGGGTAATGAAATGGGTGCCTCCACCCAGAGGTCAGGGTTGTTAGTGGTCAAGCTAACCTGGGCACAGCCCTCTGGGACACTCTTTCCCTTCTAGTGGCCTGAACAATATACAATAATAACTTTCACAATGACCCTTATTCACCAGGTGATTACCCACACTGTTTGCGCTTACCACTAGGGCTGGTTCCTCTAGCTTGACCCTGGAGACCCCCTGTAAAACAAAGTTAAGCACAGCAAATAGCAACAGTACAATACTTTTGGCACAAACTGGAACCACAGTCAGGTTAAATGCAAATAAAGTTAAATCTGATTTATTCAGGTGACTTGAACAAGGAGGAACGTAATCAGGTTGATTTGCTTAAAAGCTATATTAATCAGACAGTTATGCATGCAGTTCAGAGTCCTACACAGTCACACACTCTGGGTACCCAGGTAGGAAAATGGTGGGCTAGCCAGGAACGTTGCAGTTGGTTGGGGTCCTGTGATGGAAGAAAGCAACATGCACAATACACACTATTTGTAATCCGGAGCCGGAGGGCTCAGTTCATGAAAGAAAGGCAACAAGACAATCAGATGACAACACTTTTAGATTTAGCTGTTGTTGCAGAAAGCTACCCTGATGTTTACTCATGATACCCAATACTGGACACAGGCAGGATGAAATCGAGACTGCAGGTTGTTGAGCTGGAGTGCCCAAAGAAGCAAGGCCCACACGAATCACCAAGGCATTGTTCCTGTTCAAGGCGTTGAGCAGGGGGCTGATCCACAGGCTGGTTTCTCGTCAGTGACTTTCTTTGCATAGCAGGTATTCTGGCTGGGCCAGTGTAACAGGGCCCAGGCAAATGGAAATGGATACAGATTCAGTCAGTGGAGCTGGATACAGCCTCCAGCAAGCAAAACACAGTTCAGACATGCAGTGGGGAACCAAATCACGACCCATGAGAAGCACACAGCACATTCACATGTAAGGAAATTCCACTGTACCAGGCAAATGGCTCTCCAGTCGCAATTACAGAGTCTCTGCACAATCTGGGAGTTCAGAGGTAGCTGGAAGTCCTGACGGGCTGATCGCATTCAGCAAATCTTCGGTCTTCTTCAGGTTAAAGCCTGGTCACAATTCCAGTGGCTAATTCACTCTCAGTTCGGTTCAGTCCGAAAAAAAAGCACAAGTTCCCTCTCAGGAACAGCAGGCAGGCAAGCAGGCCAAGCTCAGGCCTTTCCACAGTTCTCCTGCGCGAATCCACTATGGATTGCTGCTCGAACTGTCTCGAGCTGTCACTTCTTCACTTCCCAACTCAGATCTAACTGAAACTGCAAGCAGTGTGGGACTTTCCCCAAGATCCAAAAGGTTCGGTTGGCTGATCTGTCTGTCAGTCACAACAAGTGCTCCCCCTCCAGGTTATTTTAGGTGCCAAAAGCCCAAAACTACAATTCCTACAAGATTTGGCCCCACCAAGCCCCTGTAGGCAGGCTCCATTTTAGAGTCCCAAATGTACTGATTGGCCCATTCTGCAGTCCAGGAGCAAGATGATGGAAACAAACAGAACTGTCCATGCTGCAAAGAAAGCAGGTTAGAACAAATTGCAATATTATTACTACTCTAACAAATGATCAGCAAACAAGTACATCTTCTAATAGAGCTCCCGCTTAGATTAATTATGACTGCAATCCAGGCAGCTCTTAAAGAGACAGTACACAGAGCCTATACAAGCACTCTCTGGCAATACATTTAAACTGCTAAAACGCAGAACACCAGTCTGACAGTGAGCATTTAGACAAACTCAAGGAAGACTTTTCGGAAACCCCCATATGGAGGGGGGTTACAAATACCTAGGAGTGTGGCTTGACAGCAGTCTCGACTTCTCTGCACACATAGAATCCATCTGATTGAAGCTTTGCTCAAAACTCGGTGCCCTTTACCGGCACAAAGACTGCCTCCCTCTGTCAACCTGGCATGATATAGTCACTAAAACTATTCTCCCTGTATTTGACTACACTGACATTGTCTACTGCTCAGCTCTGGCAACCTCTCTTGCCAGGCTGACACCCTGCTTAATTCTTTCTGCCATTTTGCTACCTCCTCTCCACCTCTCACTCACCACTGTACCCATTACTCCTCTCTCTCCCTTATGCCTCTTCCCTTGAGGTGTCAACTGCATAGCCTCTTTTTTATCAGCAAATTCTGGTTTGGGTCTCTCCCCTCATATCTCAGCTCATGTCTTGCTCCTGTCAGCTCCTTCAAGTTCGCCCTACATTCCAGGGATGCCCGAATTTTCTCCCTTCCATTCTCTCACACTTGCTCAGGCCAAGCAACTTTCTCCTACCACCTTCCTCATCTCTGGAATCAGCTTCCCTGGACCATTTGCCATGGCCCCTCCCTCTCTGCCCTCAGATCCCTTCTTTATACCTCTTCCATTGCTCCATGCAATCTGCCCTCCTGCTCCCTCTGTGCTTCCTTCCCACCCTTCCCAATCCCTTCTCCCTTCCTATCATGATGCTCTAGTCCCCTGACGACCCCACCGCAGGGGCAGTAGTCTCCCTCTCTTCTCCTCTCTCTTATTTCTCTTGCTAGTCTCGCTGTTCAATCTGTATTTACCCTCTCTCTGTTATTGCCTAAGTCACCTATTTCCTCTCATTCTGTACCTTTCCTTTGTTATGATAAGTAGTTCAGTCTGAATATTTTGTTTCCTTGGCACTTTTTTCAAGGGTCTATCTTTGTACAGTATTTTTCTGGATCTTATTAACTCTATTATTAATTTTATTGCTTTAGTTCTTTCAATTATATAATAGTGTAACTTTAAGTGCTCCTACTTCTTCTCATGTATGATTTTTCTCATATATGATTTTATCCACTCACTGTAATCCCTCTGCTCTTGATTGAACATACCTGTTTTATTGAATTGTAGCATACTTTATTTTTCTGGATTGTTCTGTATTTGCTTTTGTTGTGCCCTCATTTTGTGTTTGTTTACCCCCAGGTTGCACCTGGAAATGAGCCTAGGCTCAGTGTGCCCCTCCCGGTTAACAAATTTTAAATAAATAAATAAATTAATTAAAATTTTCCTGGGGGTAACCTGGAATTTATCCTACAGGTTCCCATATTACTAACCCAGGTGAAGGCAACATGCCATTCTGCTCCTGTCCAACTTGTCCACTAGTGACCCAGGTCGGCCTCCTCGGGGGTGTGTCCGGGTGAGACCCAAGGGCCCCAGAAACAGGCAAGGTGAGTCATGGGGCTGCTACACTAAGATTCAAGAGAAGTTGGTGTACAGTCAGCTCCTGGAGTGCTTGGAACTACACCACTCCCTTTCTGATGTACAACATGGTTTTAGAAACAAATCATGATATGGATACTGCTCTTGTCGGACTCACTTCAGATATACTTGGGGCTATGAACCGTGGGCTAATGACTGGAGCCATATTCATAGGCCTCGCCAAGGCATTTGACTTTGTAAATCATGTACTTCTGCTGTCCAAACTTAGTCATATTGGGCTGGACGATCATGCATGTAACTGGTTCTGGAACAACCTCACAGGGAAAAAGCAACTAGTAAAATGGAGATGAAGTGTGTCTGACCGAAAACTGATAACTACTTGGGTACCCCAAGGCACCATTCTGGGCCCATTGTTGTTTTTGTTGTTTATAAATGACATATCTAACAATGGGGGGGGGTGCTATTATACGCATACGATGCCATACTGTATAGCGGTTTGGCAGATGTAAACCAGATAAACCTGGACATAAAAACTAATTTTAGGAAATTGGAGGGTTGGCTGTTAGATACTAAACTTCTCCTGAACCTCAAGAAAACTAAAGCCATGCTGTGTGGTTCCAGGCACCTGGGTAAAGAGAGAGACAGAATCTTCTGCAGCTTTCCTCACTGGCTGGTACTCAGTTGGAAGTGACTGATTTTAAATACTTGGGGGTGCATTTGGAGCAGAAGCTCACTCTGAAACCTTATGTTGAGGCTGTGACAATGTCTCTGAATCAGAAGATTAGTCTTCTGGAGAGACTTAATGGGTACATCAGCGGTGAAGCTTCTGCTGGCCATTGCTTCCAGTGCACTTCTACCTGTTTTACTTTATGGTGCCCCATTCCTTCAACCCCCATGGTTCTGAGCTAAGCAGACTAAAGGTGTTATATCATGAAGTAGCACATTCTGCGGCAGGTGCACAACCCAGCAGCCCTCATTGTGATGTACTTTCAGCTTTAGACTGGCCCTCCCTTGAGGTAAGATTAGCCTATCTGGTCCTCTTCCTAATATTTAAGCGATCCAAAATTGCTGCCCCCCAAGTCTCCATGGTATCCTGCAGGCCAAAACACAGAAAAGGACACTAAGGTTCTCAACTTGGCCACTGCTGGAGGTCCTGAGGGCCAGGACATGTGCAGGTGACAGGTCTTTTGCTATTTTTGCACCATCCCTCTGGAATAGCATATCACTTGAAGTTCAAAATTATTCTTCTTGGCAGCTTTCAAAAATACCCTTAAGGCTTACTTGCTTGTGGGCAGTCATAATTGAATTGTAATCGTTGACTCTGCACCTCCTTATACTTGTCTATGTAACTCTACATGGTACCAAGTGATTTAGGTTGGTGGTTGCTAGAGTGGCCAGCCATGCAGGCACATATGCTGTAAACCTGAGTGTTGCACCTGTTTTCATGTAATGCAATGTAACTTAAAATATAATTAGTTTCTGGACTTGCTCTTGTATTAAAATTTGTGCAACAATGCTGTCCACACTTGTGCGATATTGTAATTTCTAATTTGTTTTCTTTGCATTTTGTTCCTGTTTGTATTCTTTTCTGTTACTGTTTGTAATTCCGGGTCACCCCTGAAAAAGGGACCCTTGTCTCAGTGGGCCCAATCGGTTAACAAATTTCAGTAAATAAATGGCATTTCAGTTGGAAAGAAGATAGGATTAGAAAGATGTCCGCCAAGCCTCAAAGACCTAATTTTGTAATTCAGTGACTGATTTAGATTTACATGAGAAAGATTTTCAGTATGACCCTTATTAAAGTTACATAAATAACAAACTCAATTTCTGTCTTTACTATATACATCGGGAGTGGGGGTAAACATGGCAACTTAAAAAAGATAGCTTAGCTAGTGGCATCAGTAACAGCAGCATATCAAAAAATATTGTTGTTCTAACCCCAGGAATCCCTCACTTAGTGTTTACACTTTATGCAATCATCTCAGCCAAGAGTGATGCTGTGGTGATAGAACCTATACAAATTTTAGAATTTGGAATGTAGGTTCAAACTCTGCAT
Source organism: Neoceratodus forsteri (assembly GCA_016271365.2). NCBI lineage: Eukaryota > Metazoa > Chordata > Ceratodontiformes > Ceratodontidae > Neoceratodus > Neoceratodus forsteri. The sequence continues at coordinate 1,006,997,371 of CM028129.1, read as the reverse complement.
CCACACTCCACTCTGGCCGTTGCTCAGATATGTTTTTTTGCTTGAAGAGAGCAGTCACTCCATAGTGAACTACGGTAATGGCTGGTTCTCCTGTAGAGTTTTATTTGGTATTTATATCAAGTATCTCAGTCAGTTTTCTCGATAACTCTGCATTTAGTGAGGGTTTTTCTGTAAATTACAGTTTCTCCAGTTCCCGTTTGATTCCCAGGAACTGGAGAATCCACTTCTTGGCTACCGTTGTTATTTTTAACTGTTTGGTTAGTAAACCACATTGCTTTTGCTAATTATTGGTGGTTTACTGTTTTTAGCTATCCAATTTACAGAAAATGGAGTGTTTTTACTTTCCGTTTCTGTCTGTGCCGTTTCACCTTAATTAATTGGTTCCTGTTACAGGAGCCATGATTTGACCTTTGGCACAGTTTATTCAGTACAAGAGTCATGTTTTACTATTGGACTCTTGTATTGCATCGTTTTTAGGAATCGTTTTTATTATTTCCGTGTTCTCTTAAATTTGTATGTCAGAGTGACCTTGTGAACCATCAAAAAATTGTACAAATTGTTTTTAGCTCCTGGCAAGGGCAGACTGTCACAAACTCAGTTTAATGTGTTTAGGTTCACAACACAACCATATAAATTGTCCTGTCATACGTTTTGCCCAAAAACTTCATTAAAAAGGGTAAAAATTGTGAAAAGAAGCATGCCTTCTCAGTCTACCTCTGTGTCACCTAAAAATAATAAAAAAGGATCTGGGGGTGGTCTCAACAAAGGTGGAAAGCATGCATTAGAAGAGTCCATTTCCTCATGTATAGCAGCAAATAATGTAAAAGGTGACAAGGAAAAAGAAAACAGATATAGCTGCACAGCCATCAGAAAAGCTTGGTAAAGATGGTTCAGCTATCAGGGTGTTTGAAAGAGGGAACCCTAAATCCAGTGATGGCAAAAATAAAAATATGAAAGACCCTTAGAGCAGGCATTGGAAATGGTGACTGCTAAAAAGAAATTGAAAGAAAATAATGTCACTGGCACTCCTCCTGCACAGAGAAAGGAGCAGGCAGCGCAGAAAAAATGCCCTCGTCTGAGGACATATAAAAAAATCTGGCAGGTTTTTCAGGAGGTCCAGGCCATGGGAAATTTTAATAAGATACTTGCCACCCGCTCCCCAGGCTCAGGCTTCACCCTGTCTGCCTGCAGAGAAGGAGGAAGAATAATATTATGGGTATATGGAGGAAGGTGACCCAATGCAGTTAGAAGGCACACCTGCTGGCCCATTGTTGCAGGGGCAGGGTGCCAACCTATGACACCAGCAACCTGTGTTTGGGAACGGACCTGGGACATCAGAGGGCTAGCTGGGGGAGAAGGATTGAGTGTCCGAGGACTGCTCTCCTTCTCCAGGGGGGAGAGTGGGGAGTGTGTCAGCATTACATGGACACCTAGCACAAGCTGGGTGTACTGTCTACACTGGTGCCAACACTTTCAGAGGGCGGGGCAGATGATGGTCCTCATTGCACATCCCCGCCCTTGCAAAAAACAGGGAAAAAAAATTGCCACCTACCTGCCTGGAAGACGCTCGCCCCTTGGCTGCAATCAGCTCTCAGGCCATCTACTGACCTATCCTGTTGATTGCAACACCCTAAGAGGGGATCGGATGCTGTGACCCCACCCTGGGGGGTAAGCCAGGGGGTATTGGGAGGGCAGCTGATGTGGGAGTGGTAGCCGAGGGGTCCGTGACTGAGCAGAAGGTAATGGTGGTAGGTAGCTCCAAAAAGAATAAAAAAAAAAAAAAAGGCACACCTGAGCAAGATTTTGAACCTTCTGTAAGGCAAATTGAGGACTACTCATCTTTTTCCTCATGTCAGACAAATGGTTGATACCATCAACACCCCCCACCGCTAGAAACAGAAAACAATGACAAGGATGCTGATTTTATGGACATGTTCGGAGTAGCTCCACCAAGAAGGATGTTACTTACCATACATAAACCACTTAAAAAGGCCATAACAGAAATTATGGCTGCACTTCATCTGCAGCCATCGACAAACAAAATTGAGAGAAAATATCAGGTGGCCAAGCATGGAGTAGAATATCTGTATGCCCATCCTGAGCATCTTGGGGAAACCCCGACTGCTGCTTGTGAGAGAACAAAAATCACTCTGTCTGTTCAGCCCCCTGAAAAAAATCATAAAATGTTGGATACTGTGGCAAAAATGGATTATACAACAGCTTTCCTGCTTATCAGACAAGCTGCTTATTCAGCTCATATAGTACAGTACCCGAAACAGTTTGCAACACAATTCTGGCACTGGCTGAAAGAGCAAATGTAGGATTTGCATAGGACCTGATTGCCACAGCAAGATCAGCTCTAGATGCCACAGAAATTTTATTTCCACACTGTGGTGGACACTAATGACACTACTGCCAGAGTTTTTGGCTCAAGCAGTGTCTGGAGAATTTCCTGGCTGAGGACTACCATCCTTTCCCGGGATACTCAAAACAAGGCCATGGATTTCTCCTTTGAGGGAGATTTATTATTTGGTGACAAAACAGAGGCCTTCATGAAAAAAGCAGATGAATATAAAACTAGTTTAAAAAGTAACAATGAAAAGAAAAAGGCCTCTGTCCCCTACTGGTCATACAGAAAGGGAGGCAGAGGCAGAGGCTGGGGATACTTACCAAGAGCCTATGTCTCTTATGCCCCCTGCGAGTATCAGTCACAAAGAGGTTACTGTAGAGGAAAGAGGAAAAAGGGCTTCCAAGCATAATGTTGCATCTCCATCACCTAAGCCCCAGCGAAAACAAAAACTCCTGACAATTTTGCCCAGGTCACCCAACTATTGCCAGTGGGAGGAAGACTGGCATACGACTTCCAGGAATGGGTAAAGACTACCACAGGCAAGTGGGTACTGGAAGTAATGGCTGGGGGTTGTGTCTGCAGTTCAAACACTTTCCAAACCTGTAGAAACACAGATGTTTTCTAGCTCACTCTGCAACAGAAAAAATTCTTCTGGAATGGGAAGTAAAATAACTGTTAATATCAGAACTTAAAGCTATAGAAAAAGTCAGTGTCTCCCAGTGGGGCAAAGGGCCTGTTCTCAAGAATACTTCCTGTTTCACAAGAAAAATGATGAGTGGCAACCCATTTTTAGACCTCATGTTTCTGAACAAGCATTTGAAAAAAGAAAAATTCAAGATGGTCACACTAAGGACAGTGATATAAAGTCATTAGCTGGGATCCCTGGATCTGAAAGATGCCTATTTTCATGTACCAGTCAGACACTGTCACAGAAAATACCTCAGATTTAAGCTGGGGAACTGCCAATACCGGTTCACAGTTCTCCCATTTGTTTTCACCTCAGCTACAAGGGTTTTCACAAAGTGCCTGGCCGTGGTGGTAGCACATCTAAGAAGACAAGGCATGGTGCTTTTCCCCTACCTAGACAACTGGCTGGTCTCAAGGAAAACAGAACAGGAGGCAAGGTGCTCAGTTACATTGGTAAAAAGCACCTTGAAGAATGTGGGATTCTTCATAAACCTGCAGAAGTCTCATTTAGAGCCTGTTCAAGTACTGGACTTCATAGGAGCAGAGCTAAAACTCCTGCAGGGGAAAGCTTTCCTCCCTCAGGCCAGAGTTACATCTTTGATAGCAACAGCAGAGTCTTTCACAGCAGGTCAGCCAAGACCTGCAAGAGAATTCCTATGGTTCCTAGGGCACATGACAGCATCCACAGCTGTGGTTCCATAGGCCAAGTTCCAAATGAGAGATACCCAGTACCACTTAAGGGACAATTGGTCTCAAAGATGGGATCCACTTTCAAAGCTAGTGCCAGTGACAAAAGCACTAGTGGACTCTTTAGAGTGGTGGAAGGAAGAAGACAACATCAGAAGGGGCATTCCCTTCCTTCAGCAATTACAAACAATTATATTTACCATGGATGCCTCACTCCAGGTGCGAGGCACCCACCTACAGGACCTCACAGTGAAAGGCACATGGAGCCCACAGGAATCAGTAAAACACATAAACTCCCTGAAGCTCAGAGCAGTACTGCTAGCAATACAGTCTTTCTCCTCCCAGCTACAGGGTCAGACTGTCTGAATCAGGACAGACAACACCACATTAATGTACTACATAAACAAGCACAGAGGAACAAGATCCTCAGAACTGTGTGCAGAGGCAATGAGGGGTTGGGAACCTAGCTTATTCGTTAGAAACCTACATTTCTACATTTTCTGTAAACCAATTCTGATGCCTTACCACCATACCCTGGGAAAACTTTATCTACCTTCTCAAAGAATCCATCATCAGGATTCAAAACCTTGATGCTTCACACTCTAGATGGGAACTCTAACCACTAGACCATCCCATCAGCCACACTTTTGTTTAACTTTTTCTGCTCCTTGTATCTCATCTTAGCCACACCTCATTTTATGCATAATTTAGCCACTTCTACTAGCATTCACCAAGCCCTGATTTTTTATCCACCCTCTAATATCACCTATTTATCCTCCTCACCCTCACAGTACTGTTGCAGGATTTGAACCCCTGATCCACTGTACTAGAGGCAGTGATCCTAACCACTGTGCTATTCCAGTAACCCTTCTGACTCTTGCTATATCGCTCTCCCTTATTTTCCTTGCACCTCTCTTATTTTCCTTGCGCATTGAAAAGGTGATGACAGCCCTCTCATACTCCACCCCACCCCCGCATACGCCTAGCAAACTCTAATCCTGAGGCCATAGCTGGTACTGCGCTCGTTGCCACCCTTGGTCCTAACAGGACAAAGTAACTGCAGACAACCCAAGTCCTCATGGATATATAACCTAATCCTCCTGAACCATGGGCCTACTTTACATTTGTCTCATTTTCACACTAATCCCATTAAGTCCACCCCTCACACATAGTGAAGCCAATCTTACTGGAAACTAAATAAATGGCACACTGATGCACCATCAACAGTGCCATAAAATCACATCTACTCCAGTGTTCTCAGTCTTCGGTATAAAGTTGTGCGTGCATAAGTGGCAATTATCGCAGGACTACACCACTTATCACCTCACGCCCATGACTTTAAATATGATCACAATCTCTAACAAAAACAGAAAAGAACGTGCAAAAGTCTGAAACCACACACAGGTGTTAAAACTGATAACACGGCAAGAAATAAGAATGGCATGGCTACTACTGCTACTGTCAGGCAATGTCCATCCCAACCCTGGACCCACTCCACTAACACCTGAACCCTTAAAGAAGCACAGTGGTATAACAGTAGCCTCCATTAACATCTGCAGTCTCATGGCTAAGTTTGACTCGCTACAAGTTTGGGTAGCTCAACATAAACCAGACGTGCTCTCAGTGGTTGAAACATGGCTCGCACCGAGGGTTACAGATATGGCTATCCAGCTGGAGGGGTACACCTCTTTTAGATTGGACAGGATTGGTAAGTGAGGTGGCGGATATGTCATATATATCAAGGACACCATCCAGGGTCAAGTCCTGCCTCTCCTTGCCACTAGTAATAACGTACAAGTACTGGCAATAAAATTACTACTACTAGGTGCTCTGGGTAAAGGATTAATGGTTGTCTCTGTCTACATTCCCCTAAAGGAGCTGTCTAGTAGATTTAAAGTACTCATAGACCACCTCTCCAACTTGTGCCACATCTCAGAGGTACTAGTGTTTGGGGATTTCAGTACAAACTGGCTATACCCTGAGGCAGCACCCTACAAGGATGCATTCTCCTCAATATACATGGCACAATTAGTGGATTCTCTGACACAAATGAATTATTGTACTGGAACTAGTACACTGCCAGACTGGATGATTACCAACTGGCCAGAGAGAATAACCCACTGAACTGTCCTCCCTGACTCCATCAGTGATCACTCCCTATCCTCTGTATCTGGTCGAATAACTCCCCCAGAACCCCAGCTAAAACACTCATATCTAGAGTGCTAAAGAAAGGGCAACTTGCCTCACTTAAAGCGCACCTCAGTTAGTAAGACTGGACAGACCTATATGCTGAAAATGACATTGATGAAGCACTTGACCATTTCATCATGACATTCAATATGGCATGCAACATATATGACCCCTACTGTAAGCAAAAGGTTTGTGGGGCTTGTAAGTCCTGGATCACTCCACCCCTCATTGAACTTATGAAGCAAAGAGGCAACCTCTGGCATAAAGCTAGAAGCACTGGCTCTCAAACAGATAATCAGAACTATAAAACCACCCAAAATAGATGTACCTAGGACATTCGTCAAATGAAAAGTCATTTCTTCAAAAAATGAGCTGGCTAACTCCTGGGAGGGCAGCCACAAGTTCTGGGACAATATCAAGACCCTAACAGGGAAACCAAACAATATACCTCCAACCATGCTAAATCTTGAAGAAACCACAACCCAGGACCCCAAAATCACAGCAAACCCCTTTAATAAGGCAGTTACTCAAAAAAAATCAAAACAAACCGTGGATGTAATTAATAGTACATTAAGTGAAATTATATGGGTAGACATATTATGTGACAATACTCCGAAACTACTGATTGGTCTATGTTACAGGCCACCTGACTCTAACTTTACAATAAACCAGGATATAATAAATAGTATAAATGATGTCAAATTATAACGAAATAATTCTAATGGGGGCCTTTAACTTTCCAGGAATAAATTGGAATGAAAACATTGGTAGTAACAATATTGAAACTCTGTTTGTGGATACATGTACAACAAATGGATTGTACCAAGTAATAAATCAGCCCACCCGCAGCAATAATATTTTGGATCTAGTATTGACAAACATGCCTGATAAAATAACTAATATAATGGTTAAACCTCCATTACTATGTAGTGACCATATGATAATTACCTTTAATAACTCTATATGTTTTAAACCAGTTTTGGGTAAAACAGTAGTTAAAGATTAAAACAAAGCAAATTTTGTTAAGATTAAACAGATTCTATCAGAGTGGAAATGGGACAATAACATAGATTGCAGTAATGCATTATGGAACAAAATCAAAAATAAAATTATAAACTTAGAAAATAAATATATACCAAATAGAACCTTGTAAAATAAATGAGGTAAAATTCCACCTTGGATGACCCCACTATTACAAATTTAATTAAACAAAAAACGTAGACTGTATAGAGCAATGATAAGAGACAGTAGTGATTATAATATCTGGAATTAGAAGATCTCACAAAAAAATGTAAATACAAAATTAGAATGGTGAAAAAAAATTTGAAACAAAGCTTGCATACATTAAAGATGGTGGAAAAAGTTTTTATTCCTACATAAATAATAAAAAATCAAACTCTAGAAATATAGGTCCACTGGTGATAGATAATAGTGAAATATCACTTCAAGATAGTACAGATGAATTCAACAAATACTTTTGTTCAGTTTTCAATACTAAAACATATCCATCAATAGTCAATAAAATTCCAAAAGATACTTTAAATGAGATAACTAAAAAAGAGATTATGGACAATCTAAACAAACTAAACACAAATAAATCACCTGGTCCAGACAAGTTACATCCTAGGTTATTGAAGGAAATTAAAGAATGGATAATTAACCCACTAGATAAACTTTTTAACATGTCACTAAATACAGGGCATGTCCCAATGGACTGAAAACTGCAATTGTCACACCAATTTTAAAAGGAAATCGATCACAAATTTCAAATTATAGACCCATTAGTTTAACAAGTATAGTAGGTAAAATGTTTGAAACAATATTAAAAACTAGGATTGAAAGTTACCTAAAAGTAAAAGGATTAGAAGACAAATCCCAACATGGTTTTTAAAAAAACAGATCCTGTCTAACAAGTAACATGTTTTTTTATGAATACATAAGTAAATGTATAGAAGATAATAAAGCTATAGATGTAATTTATCTTGACCTATGTAAAGCATTTGATAAAGTGCCACGCGGACTACTAATAGATAAAATGGACAAACTTGGTATTGACAATTGGATCACAAATTGGGTAACTGATTGGCTAAAAAATCGTACTTAATGTGTTCGTATAAAAAGTCATGTATCAGGCATGAGATTGGTGACGAGTGGGGTGCCTCAAGGATATGTCTTAGGACCAATTCTGTTTAACATATTTATATCAGATATGACATCAAATTTAAACAGTTTAGCCATAAAATTTGCTGATGACACTAAACTAACAGCCCAGGTAGATACTAAGGAAGATTACCAAGAACTCATAAATTACTTAAAAAAATAGAATTATGGGCTGTAAAAAAACCAATGACATTCAGCAATGAGAAATGCGTTGTTATGCATTTCAGAAAAAATAACTTGCATCATGGTTGCACATTAAACGGACAAATAATAAAACCTATAAATCAACAAAATGACTTAGGTATTATAATAGACGCAGATCTAACATTTCATGCACATTACAATAACATCATTAATAAAACAAACAGGCTAATAGGATGCATAAAAGAAAGCTTTACATCCAGAAATAGAAAATGCATTATTCCACTCTATAGGGCCTATGTGAGGCCTCATTTGGATTACTGCTTCCCCTTGTGGAATCCATACCTGAGAAGGGATGTAAATAGAATGAAGGGGTACAGCGGAGGGTTACCAAAATGGTGGAAGACATATCAACCATGAGCTATGATCAAAGATTGGATGAATTAAAGATGTATTCCCTGGAACAGAAAAGAATAAGAGATGTACTTTTTATGCATAAATTATGTGGGGAGGAAGAGTTACTAACACTATTAAATCTATCTTATAATAAACATAATTACAATTTAAGAAGCCACAGATATCAATTATCTCTAACATACCCAAAAAATAATAAAAGGAGATCCTTTTTTACCCAGAGAATAATAACCTTGTGGAACTCATTACCTAATTCCTTGTTTGATAATAGAGATCACAAAATGTTTAAGCATAAACTCGATTCAATCCTGTTAAAATAAACATGGAAATTACCAGCTTGGCTGGAGACATACCAAAATGAGCCTCAGCTTTCTATATGTCTATACCTCCTAGTATAACTCCTAGTATAAGTGGTGTACTTCCCCTGATTTCATAGAACCCCAAGTGGCAAAAACGTAAAATCCAGGCAGACTACCCCATACTGGCACTGCCCCACCCTTCTACTTCAAAATTATCTCTTAAACCAAAGCCAAAAAATACCCTTTACAAGTTCTAGGAAAAACTAGAATGAGTGGTGACACGCTTGACCTCAAGCTCATTGCTCTCACACTTGATGAGTTACTGTCACCCCTTGCCAGAATTATGAGTCTATCGCTTATAATCAGAAGGAACTGGAAGGGGGACAGGATCAGATCTACAGTACAGTAGCTTCTTGTTTTACATTGTTTTTCATGGATTCTACTTGGTAGAATGTTTATTTTCTTTCTTACTACTAAGGGGCTAGCAGGGTATTGTTTGGGGCTGTTGGAATTTTGAAACCTGTTTTGGTAGCTAAAAGTGGGCTCATTTGTTTGGTTTACGGTGTGGCAGGCTGCATTTGTAGAGCCTATTTCTTCTCTTTTAAACATAATTGGTGTAATTTAACTGGTCTGTTTCTTTGAATTGAGACCTATATCTTATAATTCCAAACCTATTTTGATGTATTGTTGGTGAAGCTGTTTGAATTGGTGTCCTGTTTCTTTGGGTAGAATTTATTCATTGTTGCTGGCTTCACTAGCTGCAAAGTTTTGGTGGGGAAAGGGTGCTAATTTGTCTGGCCAGGTCTCCACTCAGCAGGGAGGCAGAGCTGAATCAGGTGTGGAGTCAGTGCTTGGCTTCTCAGAAGGAACTGGAAGGGGACAGGATCAGATCTACAGTACAGTAGCTTCTTGTTTTACATTGTTTTCATGGATTCTACTTGGTAGAATGTTTATTTTCTTTCTTACTACTAAGGCTAGCAGGGTATTGTTTGGGGCTGTTGGAATTTTGAAACCTGTTTTGGTAGCTAAAAGTGGGCTCATTTGTTTGGTTCACGTGTAGCAGGCTGCATTTGTAGAGGCCTATTTCTTCTCTTTTAAACATAATTGGTGTAATTTAACTGGTCTGTTTCTTTGAATTGGAGACCTATATCTTATAATTCCAAACCTATTTTGATGTATTGTTGGTGAAGCTGTTTGAATTGGTGTCCTGTTTCTTTGGGTAGAATTTATTCATTGTTGCTGGCTTCACTAGCTGCAAAGTTTTGAGTGGGGGGGTGCTAATTGTCTGACTAGAGGCCTCAGCTACCTGATTGTTTCAGAGGACTGGCTGGTCCCACCCACCCAAACCCCTCACCCCACCCACCCCTGGTCAATTATTCCCTTTGTACTAGGGGTTCTGACATCACTTCCTCAAACAGGCAAAGGATTTGCACCTGTCATAACAGAAGCAGACATCCAGGAAAGGAACTGCAGCAAGTGAAGAGGTGACGGCTCTCTCAGTGGAAGGGAAGTAAATGCAAATCTAGGCGCTTTCATTATTACTACTTCACATAGTTATTGCATTGGGTAAAGGGGGAGTAGGAGTTGAAGAAGGTGTGCAATGGCTACTTAAAGTATTTTGATGAGGATAGGAATATACAAAGCAGTTGCTCAACATATCTTAAACGTGTGCAACAAAGGAGGTAAGGGACATAAAGAATGTTTTGCACTGATAGAGGGGAGAGTGGGACTTGGGGGGTGTTTGGTATCCTGCATCTGAAGGGTGGGGGGGTCGCTGGTGAGCAACGACAGCAATGGGTAGGGTGGTAGGGCTGCAACAACTGCGGTGCACCAATTTTCTAAACATTGCCTGGAGAGTAGGAGGATGTTTAGTGTGCAACCACATAGAAAAAAACTTAGAAAGGAGATTGAGGGTCTGCAGGAGGAACTAAGACAGGCAAGGCAGATTGGGGTGGGTTTAGCCCAATACTGGAGGGAGGAGGAAGGGAGATGAGGAGGGCAATTTAAGCCAACAGTGGTGAGAGAGGTTCAGAAGAAGCAGAGACAAAGGGCCCAGGCCAGGAAGAACGATTGCCGGGGAAACCAGGTCAGGAGACAAAAGTCAAATGGAAGGAGGCAATAGGGACTTGTGAGGGGAGCGAAGAAGTGGCAAAAGTCATGGAGTGGAAAGAAGAGAACAGGTTACTATGCAGAGAGAGGAGCAGGCATTTGTGAAGGATCTTCAGAAAATAGTTTGCACTGCTAGAGAGGAAGAAGGTGGAGGAGGAAGGATGAAATTAGAGGAGTAATTGATAAATGCCTGGACCAAACTGGAGCGGGGAAGTTCTGCTGGGAGAACTGCAACAGGGGTAAAGGGCATATAATGTGCAGGAGGAAGAAGAGGAGCTGGAAATGAGGAGGGAGATGAAAGGAAGCAAGCAGGAGTAAGAGGGGTGGAATCTCAGTGCTGGGGACTCAATACTAAGAGGAGTTAGGTGGGGTAGCAAGGCGGAGGCATAGTCGCATTTGGGTGGAGGCCTTGCCAGGAATGACAGCGGAAAGGGTGGGACAGTCTGTTCTGAATATGCTAGAAGGGGTAGGACAAGCCTCATTTAATTATACATCTTGGACAAACGACCTGGCTGACAAGACAGTGGATATAGTCCAGAGGAGGTTTGAGAACTAGCACAATTATGTGAGGGGCAGGAAGATCAGTAACTTTCGAGACCTTCGGTTGCCAAAAGCAAACTGTGAAAGAAAGCTGAGAATAGAGGAATTAACAGATGGCTAAGAACCTGGTGTTGTGCTAAAGGGTATGGGCTGTTGGGGGGTGGGAGGGACCTGGGAGGACAGTAGTCTCTATGCCAAGGACAGACTACACTTGGAGTGAGGAAGGAAAGAAAGTGTTGAAGCAGAGGATGGAAGAATATATAGAGGAAGTTTGGAGTTTAAACTAGGAGTGGGGGTGGCAGTTGGGAAGAGAGATGCAGGGACCACAGGTTGGGAAATCATATGAGCTACCCCCACAACAGTGACAAGGACAAATGGCAAGTACTGTTGGTGATGCTAGGAAAGGAGGGCAGGATGGGAGGGAGGGAAAAGGGTGGAAGGTGGTTACCCTTAATGCTGAGGAGCCTTGGGAGGAAAACTGCAGAGTTGCAGGTTCTCGCAGCAGAGGAGAGGTGGACAGTGCAGCCATCAAACATGGGCCACCCAATATAATGACTGGGACCTGTCTGTACCAGGGTACAGGTTATTCGTAAGGGACAGGGTGACTGGGAAGAGGAGGGTGGCACTATATGTGAAGGAAGGCTGAATGTGTAAGGGAGGAAGGGAGGAGGGCAGTACAGAGTCACTTTGGGATACAATCCAGGATTCCAAGAATAGGAGTCTTAGAATGGGAGTGGTGTACAGGCCACCATCTCAGATGGAGGAGTTAGACAGGGAACTAGCGGGACAGATCAGGAGGACCCAAGAGAAGGGTAGTGTGGTGATTGTGGGGACTTCAACATGCCAGAAGTGGACTGGAGCACCCCAACAACCAGGAACAGAAGGGAGCAGGTACTGCTGGATGCCTTCCAGGACAGCTTCCTGCTGCAAATGGTCAGTGAACCAACCAGGTGAGGAATACCCTTGGACCTTGTGCTGGCAAATGGGGACTTTGGGGAGAGAACTTACAGTGGAGGAACCGCTGTCAAGTGACCACCACTCAGTATGGCTCACATTGATATGGGCAAGGAAGGAGTGGAATCTACAAGAGTGCTGGACTTCAGGAGGCTGACTTTGGGAGGATGGGAAGTGGTAAAGGGTACCTGGCCAGAATTCAATCTAGTATGGATACTAACCAGAGATGGGAGCTCGTAAAGTTGGGGATAGTGGAGGCAACAAAACCTGCTGCAAAGCCCAGAGCAAGAAGGCTAGAGCTAAAACCGAGCTGGTTGAGCAAGGAGGTCATGGAAAAGGTAAGGAAGAAAAGAGCTGCCTTAGGAAATACAAGAAAACAGGAGGGGGAGGACAGAGAGGAGTATTGACAGAATCGAAGGAGGTGACAAAGGGTGATAGGGGAGCCAAAGCATCTACGGAACTCAGGCTGGCACAAGGCATTAGAAGGGAGAAGGACTTCTTTAAGTACATCAGGGAGAAAAGGAGCTATAAGGACCACATAGTAAGGATTAGGAAGGAGGGGTTGGGTGGAAGCAGGGGTATGATAAGGCGGAAGCACTAAATGAGTACTTCTGCTCAGTATTTACTAAAGAGAGAGGGGTGACACCCAAGATGGGTGAAATAGCGACGAGAGGGGAAGTGGTGACAGATGGGGAAATCATGGAGGACAGAGTTCGAGAGGGTTTGAAGGCACTGAGGAATGGACAGGCACCAGGCGCAGATGGCATCCACCCCAGGGTACTGAAGGAGCTGGCAGAGGTCCTTGCAGGACCTTTGGCAACCTATTTAATGCCTCACTACATTCGGGTGTGTACCTCAGGACTGGAGGATGGCTCATGTGGTGCCTCCACAAGAGTGGCCCCAAGGATGAACCGGAAACTACAGACCAGTGAGCCTCACATCCATCGTGGGTAAGCTAATGGAGACTATCCTGAAGGAGAGGCTGGTGCCCCTCTTAGAGACCAAGGACTACAGGACAGCAGACAGCATGGCTTCATACGTGGCCGATCCTGCCAAACCAACCTGGTCGGGTTCTAGACTGGGTAACTAGGCAGCTGGACGGGGACATGCAGTGGATGTCCTGTATCTGGACTTCAGTAAGGCATTTGACTCAGTGCCACATGGAAGGCTGGGAAGGAGTTAGTGCACAGGGGCAGGTGCAATGCTGGTGAGATGGGTAGGAAACTGGCTGCAGGGAAGGCAACAGAGGGTGGTGGTGGGTGGGAGCTCTCACCCAAGGGCAGTGACGAGTGGTGTCCCACAGGGCTCGTGTTGGGACCAGTGTTGTTTGGGATATTCATTGCAGACATATCATGGGACATCAAGAGCAAGATCAGTCTGTTTGCTGATGATACCAAGGTTGGCGCGGTGGTGGATGACCTAGGGATGGCAGGGGTTGCAGGATGATCTGGCAAAGCTTGAAACCTGGTCAGACACTGGCAACTGGGCTTTTACCAAAAAGTGCAAGGTGATGCATTTTGGGATGAAGAACCCAAGGAGGACTTACCAGCTAGGGGGAGTGCAGCTAGCTCCAGACAGAGGAGGAGAAGGATCTGGGTGTGCTCATCACAGGGTCAATGAACAACTCGGCACAGTGTAGGAAGGCAGCTGCAAAGGCCAACAAAATGCTGGGTTGTATTGCAAGGGTATATCCTCAAGGAGGGAGGAGGTGATTCTGCCACTGTATAGGTCATTAGTTAGACCACACCAGGAGTACTGGCAGGTTCTGGCTATCAGATTCGAAAAGGGACATTAAGTTACTGAGAGGGAGTGCAGCGCAGGGCGACAAAGATGATCAAGGGTCTTGGGGACTTATCATATGAGAGGAGGTTGAAGGAGTTGAACATGTACTCACTGGAGGAGAGGAGAGACAGGGGGGACATGATTGAAACCTTTAAATACATGAAAGGAATAAACAAGACAGGTACAGAGGGGCTGTTCAAAGTAAGGGAAGGGAGGGCCACCAGGGGCCATGATATGAGACTGGAGCGAGGAAGGTTCAGGAGGGAGATGAGGAGACACTTTTTTACAGAGAGGGTGGTGGCTGGGTGGAATGCGTTACCTGCAGAAGTGGTATGCAGTAGAACAGTGGACTGCTTCAAACGAGGATGGGACAGGACAAGGGGGAGGGTTAATGAAGGGGAAGGGTGGAAGGGAGGGGCAGCTGCAGAATAAGGGGTGCTAGCTGCACATTTGAGCAGACTTGATAGACCTCTAGGCCTTTATCTGCTGGCAAATTTCGTATGTTCGTATGTTCGTAGTAAATTCCCACAGCTATGTAAAGCTGTGATGATCACCCCTGTTTTTAAAAGTGGTAACAGGTATAACTACCATCTGATTCCATACTCCCCCCACTCTCAAAAGCACTGGAGCATATTGTCTATGACTAACTTGTCGACTACCTTGACATATACCATTTGCAATGCCCAGAACAGCATGGTTTCATGAAACAACATAGTACTACAACAGTGCTGGTGGAGTTCACAGACTACATTCATGCTGCACTTGATCAGGGGCTTATGGTGGGGGCAACCAATGTAGACCTCACTAAGGCCTTCGACACAGTCAGTCATGAACTACTGCTGAACCAACTAATCTGCACTGGGTTATCACCTGAATCAGTGGGGTGGTTCAAGAGCTACCTGTACGGGAGAACACAACAAGTAAAAATCATTGATACACTCTCTGAAAGTCTGAATGTCAACACAGGGATCCCCCAAGGTTCAATCTTTGACCCCCTGCTCTTTAGCCTTGGACCCCCTGCTCTTTAGCCTGTTCTTAAACCACCTCCCTCTAGTGTGCCAGGATAAAGTCCTACTGTACGCTGATGATGTGGTACTCTACACCAGCCACACAGACCCGGAAGCACTGGAAAAGCAAATGCAAGTTAATTTCTCTTTAGTTAAGGCCTCTTTTCTTGATTCAAAGCTCTTGCTTAATTATAAGAAGACCAAGACAATGCTGTTTGCCTCTCCTCACAACCGGTTGAGAGCCCATCTATTAAAAATAGTAAACAACCAAAACGCCTCACTAGAAATGGTCCAAAGTTAGGCTGGCCTGGTGGCACTGAGGGTTGAGGCGATGGACGCCACACCTCATGCTACACCAGTGACCTGGGTTCAGTGACAGGCTTAGGTAGCTGGAGATCGGCAGGGAGGAGAGAGAGGATGAAGCATCTGGAGGACAGCTCTCCTCTCCCCTTCCTGGGGAAAGTTTCAGGGCCACTCAGTGTTCTGATGACCCCCAATAGAGATTGGGGATACTGCAGGTACACCAGCCAACGTAAGGGGCAGAGTGTGACAGAAGCTAGCAGGGCAGCCATGTGCAGGTGTCATTATACACTGCACTCCAAGGGGATCCAAGAATGAAAGAAACCCTGGCAGCTAGGTGAGGCAATGGCATGGTCTCCCTGGAGGGAAACCCCCACATGCCCAGTGCCGGGCATGATTCTGACCCTACCCCCTTGGGATCCTTAGCCTCCTCCTGTATGTGGTCGGCAGGAGAGGAGGAGAATCCTGATACTGATGTCTCGGTTGGAGGAGTGGTTCAGGTGGGCGGTAAAGGGGTGGAAGCTCAGTGAACCCGCTTGAGAGATACCCTGGACTGTCAGATGAGAAAAATAATCTACAAAAAAAAAAAAGAAGAAATGGTCCAAAGTTTTAAATATCTTGGGGTCACTATAGACTGTTCCCTCACATTTTCACAGCACATTGACCTTGTAGTCAAGACTGCAAATGTCAAAACTGGCCAACCATTTAGGCATAAACACTGCCTAACTGATAAGGCATTAAAACTTGCTGTGTACAGCTCAGTCTTATCTGTGATTGACTACGGGTTAGTAGTCTACAGTGTGGCAACTAACACAGCTTTCAAGAGAATAAAGCTGACCCTAAACAAAGCCTATAGGCTAGTCCTAGATGCGCCATGCCTTAAACACACCTGCAATCTCTATTCCCAGTCTGGGTGGTTAAATCTGCGTTGCAGAACTCAATACCAGGTCTGCCTGCTGGATAAAAGTCCACCCTAGGTCTAACACCACTTGGTATTCGGAGCCTCTTCTGCCCTACCAACAAGGCTAGAATTACCAGAGGGACTAACAGACAACCACTAAAAGTCCCCTTCTTCTGCACCTCCTGGGGTCAACTGTCTTTTGAGTACCGGGCACCCGCTTGGCTCAACTCACTACACGAAGACCTGCTGGCAGAATCTAAACTTTGCCCCTTCAAATCTAAACTTCATTGTAACTTCTAAATTGCACAAGCCAACTCCTGTCTTCTTTCTGTTCATTATAGCACTTACAATCTCCTCTATGCAACTGCCTTGTTATTTACCTCTCTCCTCTACCATCCCACTCTGCCTTCATCCTCCATTCCATTCCTCATCTGTTTTCCACCTGCCCCCCACCTAATCTGCTTCCCCCCTTTCCTCACCATAACTTCCCACTCCAAAACCTCGTGGAAGTTTCCCTTTCCAGCAAACAAATGACAAGGCCCTATGGCTGCTCCCGTTTTCTCCACCTATTCACCCTTTTACCTTCCTCACCTACTCACCACTCTCTCAGCACCCAGCCTCTGTTGCTACCTGTTTCTCTCTCCATAGTAAGCTACCTTTCCATTTTGTTCACCCCTCACAATGTACTTAATGCTTAATGTGATTGAATTTTATAATTTTAGTTACAAAACAGTAGGACATCATGTCTGTTTCCAGTGTAATTTTTTAACCACTATCTGTATTGTTTTGCTGTATTTGTGTTGTTTGCTGTTGACATGGAGCCTTTGTAAATGAGCTTATAGCTCAAAGGTATTAATCCGAGAATTGAATGAATAAATAAATAATTTTGTTGCCTTTGCAACAACCCTCAATCCCTCTCTCCTCAGTAGATACTGCTCTCTCTTTTCAAACTGTCTGAACATTCTATGACATCACAAACTCTTTTCCAGGCCATTCAGATGAATAGCACGGAATGGGAGTTATTGATGTTATAGAATGTTTTGGAAATATGAAAATCAAGAGCAGTAGCTGCTGAGGAGAGTGGAATTCTATGTAGATCTGAAGGCACCCCAAAGCTAGATTATTTATTTAACAAAACATCATCAAAACATATCAGAATACATAACTGGCATGGCAAGGAAGATAGAAGGGCTGTTAACTATGTAAAAATCATTTCATATCTCCTTTAAGTGGATTGTAGTCTGAAGTTTCAAAATACAGCAAGGTGCAGTCAGTTCAGGATGCTGTCTGTCATAAGATCCATAAGTGCTGATCTCACGTTGGTTTCATTTTTATGGCTGCAGGGTTGAGCTCTGCAGATATTTTACAATCACATAGAAAAATGGATCTCAGCAGATTGCTTACGGATGTCTTAAAATTGGAGTTTTATAACAATCACCCCACTCAGCAGTCTGTTTACTATACTATATTTGCTGGGTCATCTGTAATTATGCTATCCTTCAGTGGTTGGTAAAGCATTTTTTTTCTTTCACTGTGACAGTGTTTTTAAGTTTTGATGAGAAATAATGATAACAATAACAGTACATGTATTTCAGTCTTAATTTGTGCATAACAGGACTTGTGTGATAACATGCTTACTAGTTTCAGCGTGTTAGCCATTCTCTTCATGCTTGCTTTAAGTGACCTGAAAGCTAGTATCTCCAAGTCCGAGTAGACACAAGGGCAAGTTATTTACACCAATTCTTTGAAGCAGTTTAACTGTCTGAAACACAGTGCAATTAGAAACATTTTTTTGCATGCTAGTGTCAAAAAAGCCTTGCTGGAATAGCCAGCTACTGAGAGAGAGAGAGAGAGAAGTGGGGGCGGTTAAGCTTCATAATTTGCAACTGAGGCAGCAAGCTTTTATTCATTGCTTCCATCCCCCTGCTCTCAGATTATCTTGCAACACATTTGAGTCTTAACCCTTGATTATCCTAGCCTTCATGTGTGCTTCTAAATAGATACATAGAAGTTGACATTTTATTTTAGCTGCCTCTTCTTTAATGCATTTCCCTGTTCAGACCCATAAAGGCAATGTGTTTTTAAAGAGCTTTTTAATTCCTCACCACTCTCATTTTGTTTTGCTGTCCAATGTCCACCTCCACATTCACATTTTTTATTTCTATTTGATCAAGCTTCATGGCACATGAGGCTAGCAAGGAGGCAGTTTCACAGTTGTAGCTGTAGCAGTCTGTATATTGAGGGCTGAACAATCCTCAAACAGTTTGTTGTCTCTCTGTGCATGCAGAGATACTGAAAAAGCTCATAAGGGACTCTGGGTTCATCATGTCCAACCCCTTACTGTAACATAGTAATTTAATGTTGTAAGTGACTCTGGGTCCATCATGTACAACCCCTCTCTGTAACATAGTAATTTAATGTTGTAAGGGACTCAGGGTCCATCACGTGCAACCCCTCACTGTAACATAGTAATTTAATGTTGTAAGGGATTCAGGGTCCATCATGTGCAACCCCTCAATGTAACATAGTAATTTAATGTTGTAAGGGGCACTAGGTCCATCATGTGCAACCCCTCACTGTAACATGGTAATTTAATGTTGTAAAGGACTCTCGGTCCATCATGTTCAACCCCTCACTGTAACATAGTAATTTAAGGTTGTCTGGGACTCTAGGTCCATCATGTCCAACCCCTCACTGTAACATAGTAATTTAATGTTGTAAGGGACTCTAGGTCCATCATGTCTAACCCCTCACTGTAACATAGTAATTTAATCTTCTAAGGGACTCTGGGTCCATCATGTCCAACCCCTCACTGTAACATAGTAATTTAATGTTGTAAGGGAACCTGGGTCAATCATGTCCAACCCCTCACTTTAACATAGTAATTTGAGGTTGTCAGGGACTCTAGTCCCATCATGTCCAACCCCTCACTGTAACATAGTAATTTCATGTTGTAAGGAACTCTAGGTCCATCATGTCCAGCCCTTCACTGTAACATAGTAATTTGATGTTGTAAGGGACTCTGGTTCCATCATGTCCAGTCCCTCACTGTAACATAGTAATTTAAGGTTGTAAAGGACTGTTGGTCCATCATGTCCAACCCCTTATTGTAACATAGTAATTAAATGTTGTAAGGGACACTAGGTCCATCATGTCCAACCCCTCACTGTAACATAGTAGTTTAATGTTATAAGGGACTCTGGGTCCATCATGTCTAACCCCTTACTGTATCATAATAATTTAATGTTGTAAGGGGACTCTAGGTCCATCATGTCCAACTACTAACTGTAACACAGTAATTTAAGATTATCAGGGACTCTCGGTCCATCATGTCCAACCCCTCACTGTAACATTGTTATATAATGTTGTAAGTGACTCTGGGTCCATCATGTACAACCCCTCACTGTAACATAGTAATTTAATGTTGTAAGGGGCTCTAGGTCCATCATATGCAGCCCCTCACTGTAACATAGAAATTTAATGTTGTAAAGGACTCAGGGTCCATCATGTGCAACCCCTCACTGTAATATAGTAATTTAATGTTGCAAGGGGCTCTAGGTCCATCATGTCCAACCCCTCACTGTAACATAGTAATTTAATGTTGTAAAGGACTCTCGGTCCACCATGTTCAACCCCTCACTGTAACATAGTAATTTAGGGTTGTCTGGGACTCTAGGTCCATCACGTCCAACCCCTCACTGTAACATAGTAGTTTAATGTTGTAAGGGACTCTGGTTCCATCATGTCCAGTCCCTCACTGTAACATAGTACTTTAATGTTGTAATGGACTCTAGGTCCATCATGTCTAACCCCTCACTGTAACATAGTAATTTAATCTTCTAAGGGACTCTGGGTCCATCATGTCCAACCCCTCATTGTAACATAATAATTTAAGGTTGTAAGGGACTCTAGGTCCATCATGTCCAACCTCTCACTGTAACATAGTAATTTAAGGTTGTAAGGGACTCTAGGTCCATCATATCCAACCTCTCACTGTAATATAGTAATTTAAGGTTGTAAAGGACTGTTGGTCCATCATGTCCAACCTCTCATTGTAACATAGTAATTAAATGTTGTGAGGGGCACTAGGTCCATCATGTCCAACCCCTCACTGTAACATAGTAGTTTAATGTTGTAAGGGACTCTGGGTCCCTCATGTCTAACCCCTTACTGTATCATAATAATTTAATATTGTAAGGGACTCTAGATCCATCATGTCCAACCACTAACTGTAACACAGTAATGTAAGATTATCAGGGACTCTAGGTCCATCATGTCCAACCCCTCACTGTAACATAGTACCTTAATGTTGTAAGGGACTTGAGGTCCATCATGTCCAACCCCTTACTGTATCATAGTAATTTAAGGTTGTCCGGGACTCTAGGTCCATCATGTCCAACCACTCACTGTAACATAGTAATTAAGGGTTGTCAGGGACACTAGATTCATCATGTCCAACCCCTCACTGTAACATAGTAATTTAATACTGTAAGGGACTCTAGGTCCATCATGTCTAGCCCCTTACTGTAGCATGGTAATTTAATGTTGTAAGGGATTCCCTATTTCTTGGCACCAGTGACAAGACCTGCAATACTCCTTCACCTGCTGGGTGAAGTTGGACCAATAGAAATTCTGGGCCAACCGCTGCACAGTGTGCACAATTCTCAGATGACCAGACAAGGGAATATCATGTGCAATCTTGAGCAACTGCTCTTGATACCCCTAGGGAATGACAAGCTGCCTGCCTGTCACCCCTCCCTCTGTCTGCACAGCCTGAGTATACATCAGTCCATTTTCCCAATAAACCTTATGTCTGCTGTCACGTCCCTTTGCTCCATCAGAGTCTGCCCAAGCCCTTAGCTACTTTAGATTAGGGTCACTTCTCTGAGCAGCTTCAAACTCCTCACACTTTCCCAAGGCATGGGACAGGTCCCCTTCAGTCTCTAATCTAGGGTCTCTAGCACTAGCATCAGGGCATGCAGGATCACTGTCATTCCTAGACCTCTGACAATGGGTCACCCCTCCCTTCTCAGAGTAACCCTCTGTAGCGGTGTGGTTAACTGCTACTGGGGAAATTTCTACACCTTTTTCATTAGTCTCCATATCAGGAGACACAGGCTATGGAACCAGCCTCCCAGTGGTTTCCACAATGGCTTCTGTGGGGTCTAGGGAACCACCATTTACCCTGGCCACTTGGCTATGGGTAACTGCATGCACCATCCCCTGTTTGAAATTGTTGCCAAGGATGACGTCTACTGCTAATGTTTTGGCTACAGCCACCTATTGCACAGTTGCCCCGGTTTCACCCCAGTCTAGGAGAATGTTAGTGAGGGGCAATGTTTTCTCCTCACCAGTAAAGTCTTGTACAGTGACATATTCATTGGGCATAAGCTGACCAGGCCCTATCAGATCCCCTTTTACCAATGTCAGGGATGCCCCTGTGTCCCTTAACCCTTGTGTCTGTACACCATTTACCGTGACTGGGTGCATGTGTTCCCTTATGTTCACAGGCATGCTTCCAAGGACACCCAAACAACCCATTTCTTTCCTAGCACCACCTTGCATATTGCTCGTCCTTTTGGGACACTGTCTGGCAATATGCCCAGTTTCTTTACACAACCAACATTCATTTCTTTTCTCAGAAAAATCTTTTCTCTGAAACCTGGGGCTAACTGGTTTTGATGGAGGCAGTGAGGGTTTTAGCTGCCCTGAAGGTGCACTTTTCCCTTTCTACACTGCCACGCCCACCCCATTCACTCTCAGAACAGGTCTACTCTTGGCATAGCGGTCCAAGAGTTTAGCGGCCTCTTGCACTGTTTTGGGATCTCGGTCCTCCAGCTAGGTTTTCAGCTATGCTGGGCATGCCCAAAAAGACTGTTCTAATAAAACAGCATTTTCAATTTTATCTACAGAGTTTGCTTCAATTCCTTCCCACCAATGTTTTAAAAACTGACATTGTTTCATGGCTAGCACCTCGTAGCTCATATCAGGGCTTCTCCTGAGCTTATGGAATTTAGCTCTGTATGCTTCAGCAGTTAATTCAAATTTTTGTAACAGTGCAGCTTTAAGTTTGCTGTAATCATTATTGTCCTCATTGTCCATATTGTCCATTTGACCCAATGCATCCCTAGCTTTCCTGGTAAGTAGCATGGATAGCTGGAAGCTCCAGGACTCTCTAGAAATTTTAGCCTGAATAAAAAACTTTTTCAAAGGAATTTAAAAAGGCATCCATATCCTCCCCTTCTTTAAATTCAGCTATCAATTTGGAATTCAATTTGTAACCCAGTCCTGTAGTTTCTGTTAAACCCAAGCCACTTACCTGACCTGGTGCTGGTGGTTGGAGTTGCAGCGTCTCCAGTTCATGTTGCCTCTGGTGCTCATGCTCCTCATGGTCCACCTCTCACTGTTTATGGTCCACCTCTCGGCATTCTCACTCTGCTTCTCGGTGTTCTCAATCCACTTTCCTCTGGAACTCCAGCTCCATTCTGCACAACTCAATCTGCAGCCTGAGTACTTCTGGCTCCAGAATGCTGGTGACCTTCCCCTGCTGCTGTGGCCCTTTGCTGGCACTGGTCCTGCTGTCATCCTCATCAGATCTGGACACTGCACTGGCCGCTAGCCCTTCATCACTCAAGGTTTGGTCTTTTGCAGTCACAGTCAGTGACTCAGTGCTCTGGACATCTGCTACCATCAGGGCATCCAGGAGGTTCTGCTTGGTGGTTCTCACCTCGTACAGGACTCCTCTGTCCCTGCACAACTGCCTCAAGTAGTCTACAGTGTGCCCGCTGTAGTTGGAAGCCATCTTCTTCCCTAACTATGGCTACTCTAACTTGCACTTTAGAAAAAAAATAAAACAGGTAGGAACTTGACTGTAAGCAAAATTATATAGTTCTGTTTTCTTTTTAAAAATAAATCACTGCTTTTTTTTTGCAAGTGAGCTGTACAGTATTAAGCTGACACACTGAACAATTAAAGCTTGTATTACCAAATTTATTGCACAGCTGCCAACCAATCTATCACAAACTCACTCAGTAGGTCAGGCCCTCTGCTCCCACAGTGCCAACCTCTGAGCACAGTATTGTGAACAGTTAACAGAACAGGGTAACCCTCCTGTCTGTTTGTGGGACCGACTCACCTTTGGTCTCAAGTTCTGGGGGGATTCAAACTGTGAACCTTATGCTTGCATACCCAAATGTACAAACTCAGATAATTCTGCTCTTCGGGGAATGCCAGATGTCATTCACCTAAGGGCACCTAACCAGGTATCCAAAATGAACCCTAAAAACTCTATGAAAGACCTTAGGAAAATTCTTACCTTTTCCCAGTTTGGTATTACCATTAAGCTTATGAACAGTGTCAACTTTAACCTTCTGTACCTCACATGCAAAATAAAGAATTTCGAAGGCACACCAGGCAGTCTCTTTAAATATAGATTTACTTAAAAATAGAAAACAATATGTAAAATGTGAACACAGAACCATATATCACAAAGCATACAATCACTTAAAAGAAAACAAGGAAAAAAGTACAAACAAACTCCTACTACAATACAATTAGACTTGTCTATCTAATGTATTATTACATTCTTACAGTGCTTATAGTCAGATGTTGTTGTTTCAGAGTCCAACAGGAATGTGTCTAAAGATCAGATACAGAGTAGTTTAAACTGTCTCCAAACCTGCCCCTTCCATGATGTCACCTAGCTCCTCCTTGTAAATTAAAAATTATACAACCAATATGTCTTATCACTCAGGAGGTACACTAAATAAGGTGACATCATCAAAAAACTCATTTCCCAATATGACTCTTTAATCTTGAGTCTTTCCTTTGATCTAGTGTGGTTTTCTGCTTTTTAAAGACATCACAGGACTTTTGCAACTCTGCAGTTTTCTCACCTAGATGTCATATAGATTCTTTTAGCACCAATTGAAATTAACTGCCCTTCCTCTGAAGACATCATAAAATGGATATTTTAAGTTCTTGGCTTCAAAGCAACACAGATCATAAACAAGGCTATAACATGTGACTTGGAAGTTAATCACATTACAGAGATCTGCTGTTTAGCATATCCTGTCATTTGAACTGAAACCGGGGGGGGGCATCCCACAGGCTGTCTCATGAGAGACACTCAATAACACATTTTTTATATTACAAAATCATAGAACAATCAGAACCTGCTGGCCAAGTGTCACACCTGTATGTATGTATGCATATATTTATTTCAAGGGTGGTGAAGCCACAAGTGAGGCAGCAGTACATCAATACACTCAAATGTGGATAAAATGGATGCATACAATAAAGTGTTATTTTTGCAGTGTGAACCTGACATTTTTTGCAGTTTGGTAGAGTGCTAGATACAGGTGAATGTTCTGTATTAAAACAAGAATATTTAAAAAATAATATATTTTCATTTTTTGCTTAACTGAGATTCAGACCAGACTTGTTGCTGCAGAGGGTGTTTGAAATGTACACGGGCGTCTGCTGTTACAGTGCCAATACTTAAATATGTATACAATAACATACCTTACTATTTGTGCTATCTACTAAACTAACTACAGGCAGTATGTTTCTATTGATTCAGTGACCTACTTTTTCCAGAATATAGTATCATTAAATATATTGTATTAACCTTTATGAATTTTGAACTCGTAGAAACTAAAATGGATGTATTTTCAATGTTGCTGTCTATCTACAGAGTAACAGAGAACAATGGTTTGTTGTGCAGCTGTAGCATACAAGAATTCCAGTAAAATAAATGTGCTTTAAAAGTGTATTTTTTGCAGTCTCCATTGTCAGAGTGCTGAGATGCAAAAAAGTGGATACAAAACATAGGAAGGCCAAAAAAAAAAAATAAAATCTTCCAAGTAACGTTCATATATGTGAGGTACACTTTGAGAAAATGTATGCATGTTTATATATTTATCTTTTTTCAATATTATACTTTTAAGTATGTATTATACATTTGGGAAATGGAAAACCTTGGCCTGATGAGCTGGAACCCCTACCTTGCTTGTACTTGGCAGATGGATACATCAATGCCCACACATTAAGGTTTAGCCCAAAAAGATTAAAAAAAAACAAACTTGTGAAACCATATTTCACTATTTTCCCAGTTATACAGTAGATATTTTTGTGATAAGCAGAATAGCTGCAATATTTAGTTTCCTTATACAATCTCACAACAAACCACACCTGCAATTAATGTGCTTATTTCTACTCATTTCACTGTCTCCAGTCTTCTGCTCTACAATGTATTTCACAAGTACAGATGTAGCAAATGACTAGAATGAGCAAGTCCTGATTGTTAAAGGTGGGGGATGGGGTTAGGGTCTGGGTTTTCAGAAATCCACTGGTAGAAGTATAGCTATTTAACAAAGAAAAAACATGTAATAAAATAGACCAGTTGTTCTGCATTACTTACTTTATCATTTAATGGTTTTATATTTCTCATTTTGAGAACTACTGCACCAGCCACACCGTAGGTTTGACATCTGTTGTTTAAAAAGAATATAGCAGGTTTGATCCCTGCCATGGTCATGTTGGCCATCTAAAGCCGTATTAAAAAAACAAAACTTTTTTTACTATACATTATTGTGATGTTTATTTAGTGTGAAATAATTTGTTGTCAAAATAGTTACTTTGATCCACTGTCACACTTATGTTCCATATTTCAAAGGTCAAGGCTGAAGAAATCACTTCTACCTGGTTCAGTACCTGCAATATTTTCTCACCGGAAGACCAACGTCCCATGGAAATTGAGCATTGCAAGAGCAGAAAGGAGGAAAAGACAAGAGGCCTTATATAAACCTTCATATTATGCTCAAAGCTCAAGGCTGCAGCTCCCGCCATAGCCTTACCTGTCACTGTGCTAATAAACAGATCCCTGCAGGAGGGAATAGTCCCCAAAAAGTGGAAACAGGCCCATGTGGTCCCAATACACAAGGCTGGATCCAGAGATCCAATTGGCCACTTCAGATATATCTCTATTTTTTGCCACCTAGCAAAGATCCAGGAAAGGCTTGTCTATAGCCAACTGAGGGACTACCTGGAAAACAATTAGCTCCTGGCCCCCTCACAGCATGTATTCTGGCAAAACCACGGGACTGACACAGCTCTCATCAGGTTCGCTTCTGACGTCCTAGCCACCTTGGACAAGGGCACCCCCATGGGGGCAATCTTTATAGAGCTGACCAAGGCATTTGCCCTGGTTGACCACCCACTCCTATTAACAAAATTGAGCACACTTGGACTGTAACAGCACTCCCTGAACTGGTTCAGCAACTGCCTGACTGACCACTCCCAGCAGGTCTAGTGGAGAGGTGCTACTTCTGACCCACTACCGTTAAATGAGGGGGTGCCCCAAGGCTGAATCCTGGGCCCACTTCTGTTCTCCCTGTTCATCAATGACCTCCACCACCACTGCAGGAGCAGCTCCATGGTGCAGTACGCTGATGATGCAGTACTCTACAGAACTACGCTGCATTAGGATGATCTAGGACCCCTGCTCCAGGCTGACATCTCCCAGGCTGAAGCGTGGCTGGTCGAGAATCACCTGGTTCTCAACCCAACCAAGACCAAAGCGCTCCAGTTTGGTCCCAAATCCCTGGGTTCCTCCAGGCCACATCTTGTCCCATTGGTCACCACATCCGGCTCTCCTATTGAAGTGGTCCAATCCTTCAAATACCTGTTTCTTACATTAGACCAGGGACTCACACTAAAACCACATGTAGATTTGCTGGCCAAAAACATCCACCAAAAACTAGGGATGCTCTACCGTCTAAGCGCCAATCTGATACCTGAGAAAAGGCTGGCAATCGCTCAGAGTGTCCTCCTACCTACTCTTACCTATGCGGCCCCAACCCTACTCAGCATCGCTAAGCTTGACCTTGGTAGACTACAGACATTGTACCATAAAGTCGCATGATTCGCTATAAAAGCCCATCCGAGGACCCACCACTGTGAAGTCCTAGCCCCACTCAAATGACCCACCCTGAACCTAAGACTTCAGTACCCCCTATTAAACTGGACAATCTGATGATCCCCCCGCAGGGCTGATTGAGCTACTCACCCCAAAATGACCCAGCAGGCCCCTTCGCACTTCAGGCAAAATACTGCTTGAACTGCCCAGGCCCAGATCCACAGCCGTCAGTAAATCCTTTGCCCATATAGCCCCCACACTGTGGGACAAGCTCCCCTGTCAACTACAAGAAGTCCCCTCCCCAGCGATTTTTCAGACAAGGTTATGTGCTCACCTTCTGAAGCTCAGCTCCTGCGTCTGTCCGGAAGGCTAACTCAGTCTCACCCCAGCATCTAGCTGCCACTGTTGACCTGGGGTACTTGCCCTGTAATTAGTTGCCTTCTTCTATGTAAAGCTGGCATCCCCAATGTAACTCTATACTTTTTAGACCTATACCACATTGCTTGTATATTTTAATGTACTACCTATCCTAAGTCTAACAGTTGCCACTGTTGTTGTTGTGTTGTGATGTCCAATGATTGTTGTACAAAAGCATTGTACACTTGTACGCAATGTACTACTCTGTATCTTTTGACTGTACTTGTTCAACTCTATGTAACTTACTCTGGGTCGCCCCTGAAAAAGGGACCTCTGGGACCCAGTGGGCTTACCCGGTTAACAAAATGTAATAAATAAATAAACAAACATATAATTAGTAGTTAGAGGGCCAGATATTCAAACTGCACTATTTTGTGGCGCAAGCCCTTGTGCTGCACAAAATAGTTGCACAGGGGTGTGGCCAGAGCGATATTCAAAGAAGTTGCGCCCTTGAGCAACTCCTGAATATCACCCCTAACCACAGCCACTGTACATAAGCGCCAGTGGAACTTGCGCCACCGCAAGTGGTCAGAGTGGTGCATTCAACTTGCGATGGCATAAATACCGATGTCATCACTCATTCGGTATTCAAAGGTGACATGCAAATGGGGCCATAATTCATGCAAGGTGCAGGGGGGCCATTGCATCTGATTATGTTGTTGCATGCCCATTAGCATGCAGGTGCGCCGATCCCGAGGACTTAGCCTGGAGCCCTGCCAGGCAGCAGCCGTCCGGAACCGGCGCCCCCTGCAGCCGATCGCGGGCAACAGCAGAAAGTCCCCCCTCCCTCGACTGGCCCGATCGTGAGCGCAAGCAAATCCACCCTCACCAGCCCGATCGCGGGCAGCAATGTGTCTCCCCACCCCCGAACATATCCCTGGTGGTCCAGTGGACGAAAGCCAATCGCGGGCAGCAAATGTTTCAACACAACCCCCTCCTCGGAACATATCCCTGGTGGTCCAGTGGACCGAAAAGCCTGATCGCGGGCAGCAAATGTTTCAACACAACCCCCTCCTCCCGAACATATCCCTGGTGGTCAGTGGACGAAAAGCCCAATTGCAGGCAGAAAATGTTTCAACATAACCCCGAACATATTCCTGGTGGTCCAGTGGACCGATAAGCCTGATCGCGGGGCTGGAATAGTAAAGCACCCCGAACACATCCCTGGTGACCTAGTGTCCCCACCCCACCCACCCACGAGCCCGCCCGCTCCCCGCGGCGGTGAGCGGCAGCATCCACCATGCGGCCGCCACCGCCGACTGACTGCCGGTGGCACTGCGCCCATTGGTGCAGAGCAAGAGCCAATGGGCGTGCAGCCTACTATACAAGACAGTCCAGCTTTGTGAATGAATCGGGTGGCGGGCCGGCAGGCGGTGGATGCTGCCGCCTGCCGCCGCGGGGGAGCGGTGCTGGGCTGTGGGTGGGTGGGTGGGGGACACTAGGTCACCAGGAATGTGTTCGGGGTGCTTTACTATTCCAGCCCGCGATCGGGCTTATCGGTCCACTGGACCACCAGGAATATGTCTGGGTTGTGTTGAAACATTTTCTGCCCACGATCTGGCTTTTCGGTCCACTGACCACCAGGGATATGTTCAGGAAGGGGGTTGTGTTGAAACATTTGCTGCCTGCGATCGGGTTTTCGTCCACTGACCACCAGGGATATGTTCGCGGGGGACACTTTGCTGCCCACAATCGGGCCAGTGGGGGGGGATGTTTTACACTTTTGCCCGCGATCAGGCTGCAGGAGGGGCACAGGGAGTGGGTTGAGGGCCAGCCACAGGTGGCAGCTACTGTGTTGCACCCTGCAGTGCGGCAGCTCACCTGTGGGTGGCCCTCGACTTGATCCTTTTTTTTGGCTCAAAGTTGTGCAGGCGCAGGTTGGGGTTTGCACCTTCACAACTTTGCACAGCCCGGCTGAATATTGGGGTGTGTAGTTTATGCATGGTTCCTCCCCCTCCAGTTCAGCATGCATTCATTTGCATTGCGCTGTTGCTCAGCGTGTTTTCAGTGGCGCAACTGCCTCCTGCTGAATATCGCAGAATGGAGCAATTTCGGACTTGCGCAGGCACAACCCTATTGTGCATGGCGCAACCCTTTTGAATATCTGGCCCAGAATATTTAAGCTATAAATCACAACAGTGTGTGGGTTATGCAGTGATCTACCCATGTCTTTTGCAGCTAGGTCTCAAGACCTCAGGCCGAGTATCTAAACCTCACCAGAACTGGGTAAATCTTACCATAACCAACATCCTTGAGTGTTTTATTATGATTATACAATAAGTTGTAATTACAGAATTTTAAAAAGTTATTAAAAATCGTAAATTTACTCTTTTTTAAAAGCTTTAGTTTCTTTCATTTTTAAATGAAATATACTGCCCCTGTGTTAAGTAATGACTTCTTGCTGGGTAGATTAGAGTTGTACCAGTACACCACTCATCTGTTGGTTGATCTGATCTGCCTTTAACACCCCATAATTGCAAATTTTAATAATCATTGTTATTATAACAATAATAGAAGAAACACTGCTGATTGCCTGGTTGCAGTTCATATATGATGAAGAATAACTCAAAATTAGAAGTAATTTTCATCACCATTTACCAAATATGTGATGCATAGTATTGATTATGCTGTTTCAGAACTGCTTACATTCTCTAACAGCAATTATTTTTATACATTAAAAAGGAGATGAGCAATATATAAACTTCAGTTTAGGTCTATTAAAAAAATTGTACCAGTCAATGCAGGAAAAATAGAATTTGTAAATGTTATGAGTGATGCAGAGAAGTGACTATGACCTGGAGATATACATAGTGGCCTTCTGGAAATTACACATCTGGCCAATCTGCACACATTGGTATCCTTTTATGTATTTGGCAATTAGCATTACATTTTAAGTTTCATAAAAATAACAGTTCTGCCAGATAAGTTGGTAGATGCATACGATGACTAAAGCAGTATGCATAGCACAACATACAATATGTATTGCAACCAGACATTACATCAAGCCAGTAAACATCACTTGACGGGACATCAACTGACTAGCTGGCTTGACTGCTTTGAAAATGCATATACTGCCAGTAATATAAAGAATAAGAAAATCCTACAACCACATTTCTTAGCAAAGTACATCAACTGACTAGCTGGCTTGACAGCTTTGAAAACTCATATACTGACAGTAATATAACCGATAGGCAAATGTAACAGTTCTCCCTCCCCAAACCACACCACAGCCACATTTCTTAGCAAATAGCGGTCCTTTGACCTGCCAAGTATTTAATTACTGCTCATATGGTAAAAACACTGTAACTCCTCAGGCTGCCTGTCCTGAGTCACAAGGTTGCTCTGTTATACACTGACAATTATTTTAATGCACAATATTATGTAATACGCTGGTGTTATGTGCCCATTGTAAACTAGCACTGGATAGACAACATAGACTACTACTAGGAATTAACCTACATCACCTCCAGCTCACCCCCATGAAACATTGCAATTTTCTAGTGCAGCATCAGACTGTAGCTCATGAACAATCAGACCATGGTGTCATGTAAATCTAGTCTGCTAAGGCATCAACTGGTCCCTCCACCTCAACCCCAATAACAAACCCACTGTGACTAAGATCTCCCCTGCTGAACAAAGATGTCATACCACACAACTAAAAACAAACAAACTTCTCTAGTCTCTTTAACGTTTAATTTTTCATGCTGAATATAGGCTTTGTCAGCCCTTCCTCAATGTCCTCTTCCCCTAACCTAGTTTGAACTTCAACATTACTCTTATCCACCTTGCTGCTACTACTCCCCTGTTCAGGGGGAGCCCTAGCTAGGTTCTTCACCTGCTGTCCCTTCTCAGTGGTTTCCCTAGCCTCTGTCTCCCTCGCAGTCAGTCCAATGTAAACTCAAACACCTGACCAGAGCACTGGCCCCCTCTCTTGTCAGGTAAAGGCTATCACCCTTGAAGAGCCTCCTGTCCCAGAAGCTCCCTCAGTCCCCCACAAGGTGGTACCCCACCTCCTGACACCATCCCTTCAACAACTTACCTCCCTCCTAAACATCCCCTCTGAATTCCCTTAGTTCATTTATAACTTATACTCCTCACTGTCTCACCTCCCCTCACAATTAGACAATTCCCCACCTCCAAAACCTTACCTTTGTCACCTGCTTCTGACTCCCCTTCTTATTTTCACCTACCTTCACCCCTCACAACCATACACCTTATCCCATCCTCACCCTTAAACTACACTAATGAAACCCAATGGGTGGATTCCTCCCTGTCTCTCTACCCACATTGCCTCCTAAGCTGTTCCCTCTTTAACTACCCTCTATCCTTCTCTCCAACCTTCAGAACCCATCTTCCCTCCTAGTACGACTCTTCCCAACCTATCTCAGGCTATCTTGCCTCTAGGTTGCTAGTGATCAGCTCCTTTGAAACACCATGTTGGAATTTCACTATTGTCTTTTACTCAGCTTGTAGTCAGTTGTTTAACACAATGTTTTTATGATTTTCGTACCTACTGCCTTGTTCTCTTTAATATTGTTAACCTAGTTTGTTCTATTTGTGTATTTGTATCTTGTCTATTTTCTGAAAAAATGAATATCAACTCAGTGTGGAACCTTTGTAAATGAGCTTTGTAGCTCTAAGGTATTAATCTGAGAATTCAATAAATAAATAAATAGCCAATTAAACTTCTCAGTCTGTTCCTTCGTTCCTCACTCTGCCCTACCCATTCCCCTTATTTCATACAGGGAGGACCTTGGAAAAGACCAGGGAAGCCAAGTGTGCCTTCAGTCTCTCCCCTAGTCTCTTAAAGCTCCACTTCACTGCCTCCACAGCCTGGTTCACCAGACCATTGACACCAAAGTGTACCAGCACCCTCAGATCCCTCTCCCCTTCTCTATCATCCTCCTTATCCTATCTATATACCTGATGACTGATGCATCAGTAAGACATCTGATCATTTCACTCCCCTTCCCTCCCCCGCCCACTACCACCCTCTCTACTCTCCTACTGTAGCATATGGTTCACTGTTAGTATAGTTACACCTGGTCAAAAAGATGCTTTAATAGGTGAACCAGCAATCTTAAAGTTAGGGTTGCCAATTAATGGCTGGAAGGGAGACATCTGTACGTTTATTTTGAGAAATCTACTAACTGAGAATGTACCTTAAGTGTCTCTGCAATAACTGTATCCTTAAGGGACCTAGGCAGCTTCTCACAGGATATGTATGTAACCTCTAGGTGGCACTATCCCAAGGGCTACTACCCCTGCCTACTTGGCTAGTAGCAGGTTAAGAGGCCTGAGTTCTGAAATGGGTGCCTCCACCCAGAGATCAGGGTTTGTAGTGGTCAAGCTAACCTGGGCACAGCCCTCCGGGACACTGTAACCCCCCTCATTCCCCTCTAGTGGCCTGAACGCTGTACAATAATCACTGCATCACTCCTGGTACACCAATAAGTACCCACACTGTTTGCACTTACCACCAGGGCTGGTTCCCTCTGGCTTGGACCCTGGGGACCCCTGTAAAACAAGGTTATGCACAGCAAATAGCAACAGTACAGTACTTTGAGCACAAACTGGAACCACAGTCAGATTACATGCAGAAAAAGTTAGATCTAATTTATTCAGGGGACTTGAACAAGGGAGGGGCAAAATCAGGTTAATTAGCTTAAAGGTTATATCAATCAAGCAGTTATGCATGCGCTTTGAGTCCCCCCACACAGTCCACCTCTGGGTACCCAGGTGGAGAAGAGATGGGCTAGCCAGGACCGATGCCTGGGGTTGCAGCTGGTTGGGGCCCTGTGATGGTAAACACAACATGCACAGTACACAATATTTGTAATCTGGAGCCAGAGGGCTCACTTCGTAAAGGAAACAAAACAACAAGACAATCAGATGACACACTCAGGTTAAGCTATTGCTGCAGGGAGCTACCCTGGTATTTACTCACGTTACCCAAGACTGGACACAGGCTGGACGAAAATCGAGACTGCAGGTGGTTGATCTGGAATGCCAGGAGAAGCAGGGCCCACATGAGTTGCAGAGGCATCGTTCCTGTTCAAGCGTGGAGCGGGGGGGGGATGATCCCCATGCAGGTCTGTCGTCGATGGCTTCTCTGTGCACTGGGTAGTCTGGCTGGGCCAGTCTGGCTAGGCCCAGACTGCATGGAGACAAACTCAGATGCAGTCCATTTTGGGTTGGATACAGCTTCCAGCAAGCAGAACACAGTTCACACAATGGGGGACTAACTCACGACCCACCAGCAGCTCATAGCACATTTACATGTAAGGGAATTCTACTGTACCAGGCAAAACGCTCCCGGGTCACAATCGCAAAGTCTCTGCACACACCAGGAGCTTAGGGGTAGCTGGAACTCCTGACAGGCCGATCGCATTCAGCAAAATCTTCGGTCTTCTTCAGGTTGAGCCTGGCCCACTTCAGTAGCTTACTTTAGTCACACAAACTTGGATTTAGTTCAAAATAATTCTCTTCTCTCCCTCTCAGGAGCAGCACACTGACATGCAGGCCAAAAACTTTGCCTTTTCACAGTCCTCCCATGAGAATCCACTCAGTATTGCTGCTCAGAATCACTTCAGCTCCTTCTTGTTCAGCTTCCAGCTTAGATCTAACAGAAAACTGCAAGCAGCCTGGGACTTCCCCAAGATCCAAAACATTTGGTTGGCTGATTTGGCTGTCAGTCAAAGCAAGAGCTCCCCATTTAGTTGCAAAAAAGGCGCAAAAAGTTCAAACTACAGTTCCTACAGATTTTGAATTCAGACAGCTCCTGTAGAGGTGCTACATTTTAGGTCCCACCAGTACTGATTGGTCCAATTTGCAGTCCAGGACCAAGATAGTGGAGACAAACAAAACAGTCCTTGCTACAAAGAAAGCAGATTAGACAAACTACATTATCATTATCACTCTAAATGATTTTCAGTAAATAGTTACATCTTTCAACAGAGCTCCCTCTCAGATTACTTAAGCTGCAATCAGTCAGCTCTTAAAGAGACAGTACACAGAGGCTATACAGGCTCTGGTAATCACATTTAAACTGCTAAAACGCAGGACACCAGCCTGGCAGTGAGCATTTAGGCAAGCTCAAGGAAGACTTTTTGGGAACCCCCATTTGTAGGGGGTTACATGTACAGCAGGGAAGTAGGTGTGATTCCGACATTGTTACACAGGTGCAACTCCATCACCAGACATATAAGTCTATTTTCATTCATTTTTTGAGGGGGAGGAGGTGCTGCATTAAACCAGCACATATTCATGCTGGTGTGGGCAGCAAAGTAGTAAATTTCAAAGTGAGGTAGGCAGAGACCTCCTCTTTCTTTGGAAGCAGCTAATGTATCATCATTTTCAATGTAACAGATTCTGCTTGTGCTAAACCTTTGAAACACTCCCTGTATGGGATAAGCTTTTTTTTACCTGTGACCATAAAATTTAATGGAAGTAGTCAGTGATAGGTCTAAAGAATTTCAGATCATTTCCAACTACAGAATCATCATTTGTCTTACTGGTAGCATATACTGGATGTGTAAAATTCATTTTACCAAACCTAGATTTCATCCAAACTTTACCCATAGATTTTTGAACTTCCTCTCTATAATCCACACATTGTAAATCACCTGGGTGAGTCTTTAGGTATTTTGTTTCATCTAAGGCATTGGCAAGGGTGGATAGCAATGAGGGAATCAAGTAAATACAGAGTGAGATATGAAAATTAGAGGGGTGGTCTAAGGTTTGACAGCTGAAATTCAACACCAAAAAGTACAAGGTATTGCACCTAAGGAACAAGAACCCCAGCACAGAGTACTGGATGGGTTGGATAAGATTTAGCACTATGGCAGAGAAATGGGACCTTAGAGTTATCATCAGTAACTTCCTCAAGCAATCAAATCAGTGCAACAAGGCAGACAGCAAAGCAAGTAGGATGCTGGGAGGTATCGGGAGGGGTGTTAATAGCAGAAGGGAGGAGGTAATACTTCTACATAGGTCCTTAGTGAGGCCATACCTGGAGTACTGCACCAAGTTCTGGAGTCCTCACCTCAGGATGGATAGAGATAGACTGGAGATGGTGCAGTGCAGGGTAACAGAAACGAAGCAGGGCAAACAGCGTAGGTCCTGTGAGGAGTGCCTCACGGCACTGAACATGTACTTTTTAAAAAATTTTTTTAGTTTATTTAGTTTTTGTTGACCGGGTAAGTGCACTAGAGAAAATTCTGCCTATTTTTAGGTACAACCCAGGGGAAGGGGATACAGAAGAATGCCAACTGCCCTTGAACCAGATTAAGCTGTTGGTGGTATTTTAGTGAATAGTATTTTACCTGCTGGAGACCAGAAGGGAGAGGGGAGATACGATAGAGACCTTCAAGTTCCTAAAAGGAACTAATAAGATGAACTGCAGGGAAATATTTGGCTTAAATACTAGTTCATGGTTATGTGGACACAAGTGGAAACTGACAGGAGAGAAGCTCAGAAGGGACATGAGGAAGTATTATTTTATAGCAAGGGTGGTGGAGCCATGGAACAGTCTGCCTGCTGAAGTGGTGGGTGCTAAAACTGTTGGTGGATTCAAGCATGGTTGGGATAGAATGAAGGCTATAGTGGTTACGCAGGGCAGCAGAAGCTGGGAAGGGATGGTGGAAGGATGTAGAGGGCTAAGATCCTGGAGGGACAGCAGGTCCCTGGGCTAAATAGGGAACTGGGGCAGACTGGATGGCCTGTCTTTTTCTGCCATCACCATCTATGTTTCTGTTTCTAAGTTTTTCAAATACATTTTTTAGACATCAGAGTCACTTTTGCCCAAGTCTAACAAAGCTTCGCATTCCAGTTTGTTTGCCCCAAAACATAATCCGTTTATTTTTTCTTTAGGAAGCAAAGCACCCAGGTAGAATTTGTGTTTCTTTAAATCCAGCAACCTAACAGTTTCATTTTGGTGTTTTATATTCTCTGTAGAACAAACTCTGGCCATCTCCTGAGGGAGACAAGACACAAAGGTAGTAGTTTCAATTGCCTGACATTCATTTTCTATTCCTGACCCACAGTCATTATCATTGCAATGCAGGGAACAAAATATATGTGTCAATTACTTAAACTACTGGCCCCATTGTAGCAAGTGCTCATGGTGGTGTTTGCATAGTATGAGAAACAGGTACATGGGTTGTTTGTAATAAGAGCCTTTGTAGAAGAGTTTTAAATCTACCATCTGTTTCTTCATTTTTTCCTCTATGTTTTCCATTTCTTCTAGGCTTGGGGAACCAGGCCTAAACTTATTCTTAGACCCTTGATTGCTTTGGTTACCTTCATTAGGGCATTGGTGGACCCTCAAATTACCTATAATGCTTCCATAATGACTTCCTCCTCTAGAGTTATATCCCCTATAGGTAAATTCCTGGTCCTTATAAGGCTGTTGGAACACCCTACTGTAGGTTCTGTAAGGACCTGGGCTGATCCACACCCTCTTCTTGTGGATGATTTGTTTTCAGGTTCTTTTCTTTTTCTTGGGAGTCTTAGGAGCAGGTAGGTCCCCACCTTCCATGGCTAAAGCATCCAAAATAGTGACCTCAGATACTTTTGCCTTGGAGGCAGACTTTCCCCTTTTCTGGGGTTATACCTCATCAGTACAGGCAGTTGCCCAGATTGTGTCAGCCTGAGAAATAATACAGGGAATACTCCATCTTTTCTTTTTCATATCCCTCACCAAGGAGCCTTGATGTATGCAATGTACCAAAAGCATTTTTTAACTGATCACTGTCAATATCTGAATCTTTATCAGCCCCCAACCAAATATACTGTTATTCTTTTATTTTGTAAAAGAAATTCTTTGGGTTTTGTTCTGGTTCACACTTCACTTTATAAGCTGGATCTCTAGCTGCTCTTTTGGTGTGAAACTGACCAATTAATTTTTTCATTGCTCTACACACATGTTCTACTTAATCTTTTGACTTGCTATTCAATTCAGTAAATTATTTTAAAGAACTGCAGACACGATTGTTGGCTCCAATCAACAACCCATACCATGGAGTTGCCTGCCCTAGGAATGATTTTAGCCATACATTTAATTTTTTTGTTTGGTATATAGATATTCATCTCGTAAAGCCTGGCTTGTAACTTTCTTGTACAGGCAGAGCAGGTGCTGACTGCTGCAGCCCTGCCCCTAAAAACAGCTTAATGATGTTGCTAAGGTGGGACTAGGACTGCAGGTGCTCAATAAAAACTGTGATAGGATCAGGAAGGGGAGCCACTGAAATGTACTTTAAGTTGTCTTTGCTGGCAGGTATACTTGTATGGGGCTGTAATACTATAGTTAGGGTTGGGTAGCATGTTTAATGTTAAACCTCAGATTTTGCGCTTTAATAACATTGCAACCGATCAATGGATTTGTACAAAATTTGGTGTGCACTGTCCTGTGGGGGGTAGATGTCTTGACATGGCAAGTTTTGTTGCAGTTGGATATGCAGATTCTGAGGTCCAGATAGTAAAAAAAAATTAAAAGTTGCCACTTTTTGCATTTTTGTCCTCATTGCCTTGTGCTTAGATAGTGTGGAATTTTGGGGTGAATTTTTTATGGTAGATACAGCTTGGTTAACATAACTGCCATGCATTTGTTTAGTGAAAAAAATATTAATCTGTTGCAAAGCTATTCAGTTTTTAAGTTCCCATTGTTTTCAATGGGAAGCTCACTCTCCAGGATAGAGAGTAAAAGTTTGACAAAGGATTTGGCCTCATGAAAAAGAATCCTTTTTCGTGAGGGGCCAATCCTTTTTCACGAGAGAAAAATATTTTTTCATGAGCCACCATCTTGTTTTCTCTTTCTTGACAGAATAAACTGTCATAACTCTGCCCACATAAGCGCCATCACTAATCTGGAATGCGGGCCCTGCCCCAGCCCCAGCAATATTAGACTGTAACTTGTGGGGCCTTTATTTAAAAATAAAAATCCAGTTCCCAGCATTTTGTATTGCCGGCGTCAGGTGTCAGCTGACAGCAGCAGGTCTCTGATGAGTGACAGGTGGGGGGCGGTGTCTGCCTGCTTTGATGGATCTGCTACTGCCCATTAAGTTGGTGTTTTAAGTCTTTAAGCCACTAATGTGTGTGTGTGGGGTTCTCACTTATGGCTTCCTTCCCATGCCTTTCTGCATCTTAGTTTGTAGAAAAGGGGTGTGTGCCTGCCTCCCCACCATGATGATAGACAGCTAATGTTGGTGGTTGTTGCATTTTAGTGCCATTCTCCAGCCATCTCTCATGGTGGGGTGAAATTCTGAGGATGGGGGCACGCACTTTAGATTTTTTCTGTGGACTACAATTTTTGTATTAAGTAGCTCTGCAAGCTAGGGAAGGGAGGCAGCAGCAGCAGTCATGGTAGTACTTACTTACTGCTTTCGGTCCTGAGCTGCTGCCTTCAAATTGTGGTCGGTACTTGATCGGTGTTTACAGTCAGTTCGGTGGATGGAGGTTGAGGAGGGGTAGTGGATGACCCACCCAGCTCTTACTTGCTCATTATTGTTGCCAGAGAGAGGAGGGAGCAGATAACCTGTCACCCACCTGCTGTCAGTGATCCAGCAGATGTCAGACTCATCAAAGCAGCGAGAGAGGGAGCAGGACTGGATCCGGGATCATGTGCTTTGCATTGGGGCCTTAGACAGCTGCCACATTCAAAGACCAGACAAAAAGACAGTGATGTGAGGTACCAGAGTCAGCAGCAGCTATCAGGTACGTCTGGTGGGTTCTGTTTGGGGTGCTGAGAACTTGGAGGCTTAGAAAGAAAAAATGTTTTGGCTAGCTTTGTTTAACACCTGCCACTGTGTTTCCACAAGGGGAGCAGTAGCGGGAAAGACAATTGGTGGGGGATGTCTTCAGTGGAGAAAGCAGGTAACTGGGTTGTTTATTTATTTATTCATTTGTACATCGGTTTACAACCTTTGAGCCAGAGGCTCATTTCCAAAGGTACCTCGTCACATTAAGGACAGACAAAACAGAATTCAGGTTACAGCATAAA
Source organism: Neoceratodus forsteri (assembly GCA_016271365.2). Lineage (NCBI taxonomy): Eukaryota > Metazoa > Chordata > Ceratodontiformes > Ceratodontidae > Neoceratodus > Neoceratodus forsteri. The sequence continues at coordinate 1,006,957,517 of CM028129.1, read as the reverse complement.
AGCCTACTGACCTAAAGTTACACAGTATGGTTTCAACACATTTGTACAATTTAGTAGCAATTACAATGAACACAGCTGAGCACATGCTGGTAATAACAGAGGCAATAAGCAACGGGGGACAAAGCGGGGGTGAAATGATGCGCCACCCAGTGGGCGTTGTCAAGAGTGGAGAAGAATCGAGGCCCCATTTAGAGACAGCAGCAGCTGCGAGTGTTAAACAGTTGGCTCCGAAGGGCAGTTTTGAAGTTGGAGATTGTGGGGGCATTGGAGATGGGAGCAGGGAGAGAGTTAAACCAGGATGGAGCTCTGTAGCAGAAAGACCTCTGACCATGGGTGGTCCTGGATCTGGGAACCAGTAGAGTGGTCTTGTTGGACGTTCGGGTTGCGATAGTGGGTTGGGCGTGTCGGATGGAGGCTGTCACCCCGGGAGGGGATAGCCCAAGTAGATTTTTTTTGTGAGGAGGCAGGTTTGATAACATAGCCATTTGTCTAGGTTAAGCAGTTTTGCCTCATCATAGAGTTGACAAGTATGTGTGAGCCTGAAGGCACCCGTAATTAGCCTGCAGGCCTTGTTTAGGGTGAGGTGAATTTTGTTAAGGGCGATAGTGTCAGCAGCACAATAAACTGGCGGGCCATAATCAACAAGGGATAGTACTGACAACGTAACCACAAGTCGAAGAGCATTAGGAGGGAGGCAGTTTTTATAGCGGTAGAGGATGCCAAGTCGTGTATTAGTGGTGGATGCAAGGGCATCAATGTGGGAGTGGTAGGTGAGGGCTGAATCGAAAGTAACCCCAAGGTGTTTGTAGGAGCAGACTTGTTCTAGCGGTTGTTTGGTACTAGGGAGGATATGGAGTGGGAAGTTGCAGGCTTTGTTTTGGGGGTGGGCAAAAAGCATTGTTTTTTTTTTTTTTAGATTAATGACGAGTCTGTGCTCTTTAAACCAGGCTTCTGCATCATTGTAGGATTGTTGCAGGATGTCCTGGAGGGAGATGGAATTGCGGTGGGTGGCAAAGATGACAGCATCGTCTGCATACATAAGAATTTTTCCAGAGCATGCACTGGGCAGGGTGTTTAGATAGAGTGAGAAGAGTAGGGGTCCCAGGATGGAGCCCTGCAGTACCCCTGAGTGGATAGGATGAGTTTTGGAGATTGTCCCATTGACTTTTATACATTGGGAGCGAGTGGATAGATAGCTAGTGCACCAGGCGAGAGGGCTAGCACAGAAACCAGTGTGGTAGAGGGCATCCAGCAGAAAAGGGTGGAAGACAGTGTCAAAAGCCTTTGAGAGGTCAATGAACACTGCACCAGCTAGGGAGCTGGCGTCCAGGGAGGAGTGAAGGAAATTGGAGAACTCAACTAGTGCAGTGCCAGTACTGTGACCTGCACGGAAACCGTGCTGCTCCGGGCATAAGATGTTATGCTTAGTCAGATATTTGGTGTTTTGAATGGCCACCATTTTTTTCTAGGGCCTTGGAGGGGGGGGAAGATGGACACTGGTCGGTAGTTCCCGGCAGTGGACCTGTCGCCCCCTTTATGAATGGGTGTGACTATGGCTGTTTTCCATGCAGTGGGGAATTGCCCCAGACAGAGGGATTGGTTAAGTAGGCTGGTGAGTGGGGCAAGGACTTCATCCAGCACCAGCTGGTGGATACTGGGGTCCAGAGAGTCGCTGCCAGGACTATTGCTGTTTAGTGCTTTGATTAGGAGCGGTCTGGCTTCCTGGGCAGATACTTTACGTAGGTGGAACCTGGGGTGTTGGAGGACAGGGAGGTAGGGTGGGGGGAGGGTCAAAGAAATTACTGGGGAGGACAGAACTAAGGTTAGTAAAGGAGGTGTTAAGGTAGTTTGCTATGCAGGCAGGGTCGGTGGAGTAAGAGCCATCAATAGTGAGCTGGGATGGGGGAAGGGAGCGTGATTTCCCATTTAGTTGTTTAACATTGTCTCAGAAAGTCCAGGTACACCCCCAGGAGGAGGTGAGGGTGGCCTGGTAAAGGTTGGCCTTGGCTTTACGGATGGCCCATGTTCACCTGTTCCGTGCAGCATTGTAGGCCTGTCTATCAGCCATTCGGCCTGTTTCAGTGGCAAGGTGCCAGAGATTATCCCTATTTTTGATCATTTGTAGTAGGGTAGGCGTAACCCAGAGTGCATTGCATTTTTTGGTTCGAATTCTTGTGAGGGGTGCAAAGAGGTCACAGGCTTTGTTAAAGGTTTGGGAGAAAAAGGCGAGGGCAGTGTCTATGTCGGGTGCATGATGGATGGGGGACCAGTTAATCTGGGTGAGAAATTGTTTGAGTTTTATCAGCCCACCAGGTCGGAGGCGCCTGTGGAGTGTGGTCAGGACTGAGGTTTGGGAGTGGGAGCCGCCCAAAGGAATAGGATAGGGGAGTGGTCACTTAGTGAGTCTGGGAGGACCTGGATGTTATGGATTTTGTTGGGGCGGTTGGTGAAAATTACGTTCAGAAGGGTACTGGTTCCTTTCTTTGGGTTTACTCTAGTGGGCTGGGAAATTAGCTGTGTCAGGTCTAGGGCAGCGAAAGAATCTCAGGTAGTGGAAGAGGAGGCGCTCAGCCAGTTCACATTAAGGTCCCCCACTAGGATTTGTTCCGTCTTGTGGTGGAGAGTGGCAAGATATTCTGTTAAAGATATCAGCGCCGGGTTCTGGTTCTTTGGGGGAACATAGGCAGTGGTGAGATATAGAGGGCCCCTGGAGGGGTCAGGGGCAAGTTTGAGGGTAAGGGCCTGTGCTCCATTTACAAAAGCAGGGGCAGGGAGCACTTGTCCGATGATTGTGTCCCTGGTATAGATTGCACAGCCAACCCTGCATTTTCCTACTCGGTTCTCTCGGTATAGGGTATAGCCTGGGAGGGAGCCAAAGGAGTCAGGGGTGGATTTGGACAGCCAGGTTTCAACCAGGGCTATGATGTCTGGTTGATGTAGCATGGCCCAGCACTGGAGGGCATCAAATTTTTTTAGTAGGCTGCATATGTTCATGGAGGCTATGTGGAGACCGGTGGACCCAGCTGGTGGGGCTGGGGGCAGGGGTCTGGATTTGGATGTATATTACCCGATAGGAGTAGTAGGAATACCAAGGCTGTGACCATGGGGTGGTAGTATGTCAACTTCCGAGGGGTACATTGGGATGGCGAGGCGGCCTTAGGGGAGCAAGGAATGGGCAGGGTACGAAGGGTCGGGAGGGTGAGAACATGTAGCAACCATGGGGAGCCAGGGTAGGTGGAGCAGGGGGAATGTCCAGGGGGTGGGTGCCGCGGGTCAGGGTACATGGTCAGTGTGGCGTGGGATCAGAGAGAGTCAGGGAGAGTTGTGGGTGCTGGTACAAGTGGGCCATGGGAGATGTCTGGCTGATGGGATGTGAATACTAGCATGTAGATGAGGGGGAGATATTTGAGTAGGAGGTGTACAAACATAGTGTTTGAGGTAGCAGCAGGGCAGAAAGGTTCAAGTATCTTGGCTGCCCCTCAGAAAGCGTAGATACCACTTTGGAGTAGTGGTAGTAGTCATGGACTCTGGTGGACAGGGTACAAGGTTCAAGACCCTGGCAGGGCAGTTGTAATAAGACCTGAGTGAGAGCAGGGATCCATGTTCTTGGGGACTCAAAGCAGGCTGGGTATGGGCCAAAATTTAGGGTGGAAATAGTGACTCCTAGTGGTCACTGGGGGTTAGTGGTAGGCTGAGTGAGAGTCTGGTGGTTGGGCAGGGGGTCAGTATGTAGGGCTGGCTGGGGGTGCGGGTGAGGTATGGGCAGAAGCAGAGATGCAAGTAGGGGAGAGAAGTGGTGTATGTATTTTATTTTATTGAAATCTAGGATTACAAATACCTCTGAGCAGGAATTGCTCATTTACAAAGGTTCCACGTCGAAGAAATGGGGGGTATACATACAAAGGTCAACATAATAATACATCGTTACACAATAAAAAGAAGTAAGAGACTGAGGCATAGGAAATTCCAGTAATTCAAAATGTGCCAAATGTTAGGTAGCATGACATACCAGCCAAGGGCAATCTTAGAAGTAAGCACTGCAGGTAAGAGGGAAGGGGGTATGCAGGCAGAAAGGCTATTGTTGGACGTAGGTAGAATGGTTCCAGGAAGTAGGGGGAGGAGGGAAATTCAGGAGAAGAGACAGGTGTCAGAGGATCCCTCTAGTGGCTAGCAGGTATAACCTGCAAATGGGAAAGTGGAGTCTTAGTAAAACGACAGACAGGAAGTGATGTCACAAGACAGTGCCTATATAGGTAGTGCCAGGGTGGGCGGGGCAGTTGACGCGTGCAGTGTGTCGATGGGCTAACTCCCCTTGCAAGGGTGCTGCTCCTAGAGGTACTTTAATTACCCCTTTCGGCACCCGTGCATTGGTCCCGCTCCAGGAGGGAGCTCTGTGAGCTCTGTTATCCAGCCACTGAGTAACTACCTGCCTTTAAATGCTTTTATTGCAGATTGGGGGGGGGGGGATTGGTGACCAGTGTGATTATTTTTAACACAATAGCAGCCTGTAGCCAGCCACTGAGTAACTACCTGCATTTAAACAGCTGTTAGTGCAGATTGGAGCGGGAGGATCGGTGACCAGTGTGATCAGACTGAATCATTTTAAAGGGGCACTGTCAGCTTTACCCTCGTTTTTTGCTAATTTTCTATCATTGGGTTTGTATGCACATAATTGTTCCACAGTTACTGTAGAACGTCTCTCAGTAAAGCAGAAATGAAACTGCTTACCAATTTTTGCAAAATATGTGTTATTTGTAGACCTGTCATCCCGACTTACAGCCTCTGTGTGACCGGAAGCTGAGTCATGTTGAGGACACGCTGAGAACGCGCGTCTACCTGTAGCGCTGTCCTGTCGTGCATATTTTAGCATGGCCATGGTAGAAAACATAAAATCTCTTAGTGCTAGTTATTCTAAACCCATCCTGGTATCTGAGCCTGTAAACTGAGGGCTTGTTCTTGTGCAAAATACTTTTGAAAACTAGTGCCCAAATCCCGTGCATGTGCAACAGTGGCACATTCTTGTGCATGTGGGGAATCTTTAACCTGGTCACTGCTGTGCATGTGCGGGATTTGGGCACCAGTTTTTAAAAGTATTTTGCACCAGAACAACCCTCGGTTTTCGTTCTCGGATACCAGGACGGGTTTAGAATAACTAGTGCTAACAGACTTTATGTGTTCTACCATGGCCATGTTAAAATATGCACAATGGGACAGTGCTACAGGCAGATGCGCGTTCTTGATGTAACTCGGCTTCCGGTTGCACGGAGACTTTAAGTCAGGATGACAGGACTACAAATAATACATATTTTGCAAAAATTGGTAAGTGGTTTCATTTGTGCTTTACTGAGAGGCATTCTACGTAACCGTGGAACAATTATGTGCACACAAATCCAATCATAGAAAATCTGCAAAAAACGAGGGGCAAAGCTGACAGTGTCCCTTTAACACAGCACCAGGATAATGAAAAGAAAAATCAAACACACAGTACTCAAAAGAGTTTTGTTTGTCTGTATTTTGAGTTTATTTAAACGTTTGAGGCTTGAGCATAGAAAGCAAAACCAGGGGCCACATGCTGACACCAAACTCGGCCGAACTGTGTGAAACATGTAAGCAACTGAAAGCCGCTAACTGAAAGAAGCAAGCAACAGTGTTACCTGGTAACAGTGGCTGGACAACAATCCAATTGATCTGCTTTCTCCACTGAAGATGTGCCCCACCAATTGTCTTTCTTGCTACTGCTCCCCATGTAAACGCGGTGTATGACTCTTTTACGATTCTGTTGTTTATCTGGAACATAGATAAACCTAAAAACATAGAAAACTGTCAGCAGATAAGGACCGCTAGGCTCATCCAATCTGCCTATGAGCGTTATCTAGTTCGCATCCTCTGACCCTACCTGATCAATGGCTTTTCACCCCTTCTTCCCACCTCTAAGGTTTCCTTATGCCTGTCTCAGGCATGCTTAAATCCCTCCACTGTGCTTGCACCCACCACCTCCTGTGGCAGACTATTCCATGTGCCCACCACCCTCTATGTGAAGAAAAACTTCCTCACATTTCCCCTTAACCTGCAACCTTCCAATTTCATATCATGCCCCCTTGTTCTAGTATTCCTCCTATATTGGAAGATGTCTCCCCCCTGCACCTAGTTTATGCCCTTAAGGTACTTGAATGTTTCTATCATGTCCACCCCACTTCCTCCTCTCCTCCAGCAAGTACATGTTGAGATCATTTAATCTCTCCTCATATATTTTCTGGTGCAAGCCCTGTACCATCTTAGTTACCCTTCTCTGGACCGTCTCCACCATGTCAATGTTCTTATGAAGGTGTGGCCTCCAGAACTGCACACAGTACTCTAGGTGAGGCCCTACCAATATTTTATACAATATCATCACCACCTCCTGACTCTGCCTATGCACCCCAGCATGCCACTGGCCCTCCCTGCAGCCTTTGTACACTGCTTAGACACCTTTAGGTAATCTGAAATGATATCCTCCAGATTGCTTTCTTCCACAGTGATAGTCAGCAACCTCTTCTATCCTGTAGATCTCCCCAGGGTTCCCTAGTCCCAGGTGCATTCTTCTTTGAGTTGAATCCCAGCTGCCACTCCTCTGACCATTTTTCAATGTTCCCCAGGTCCCTCCTCATTCTCTCCACCCTGTCTGGAGTATCCATCCTGTTGCAGATCTTGGTGTCATCTGCAAACAGGCAGACCTTTCCCTCCAGCCCTACTGCAATGTCAGTAATGAAGACATTAAACAGGACTGGCCCAAGGACTGATCCCTGGGGCACCCCACTGGTCACCCCCCTCTCCCCAGATTGGATCCCATTTACCACCACCCTCTGCTTCCTCTCCATTAACCAGTTCCTAACCTAGTTTACCACCTTATGCCCCATGCCCATACAACCCATCTTGTTAACCAGTCTTTTATGTGGGACAATGTCGAAGGCCTTATGCATACCCCACCTAATGTTAATTGTATCTGTTGCTTTGTTTTTCAACCAAATAATTTTTTTCTCTGATCAAGAATTTCCATTTATTCTAGGAATTGACAGTATTAGAACTAGTACTTTCCTCCTACATGATGTACCCCACATGGCTAATGTGCTGTGTGTTGTACTGAGTGGGAATGAAATAAGATCTCCCTGCTTCACACAGTTTTCCATTGAGCCATTTGTTTGCATATATAGCTTTCAGAGGGAGGTGACAAAGTTTTTTGGTTTTGGAAAGGTAAAGCTTTCCTTTAATTATTACCCATCTGCATTAGTTTGCTCTGCATTTATATGATTGATAGAGGGTTGTTGTAGTTTGCTGCTGCCTCTGCTCCCACTGGTAATCAGCAGTGGGGAATTGATGAATGGGGAGGACAGCTGGTGTTGTATTTTTCCTTTTATGGTGTTTCCCTGAGGGCATGGACAATTGTGGAAAAAGGTACTGGTAGGTTTCCAGTACCTTTGGTTTGTAAAATGTATTTATGTATTTGTTTACCAGGTAGGTGCACTGATCCAATGGACCGTTTTCAGGTGTGACCAAAGACTGGTATCAGTATTACCAGCAGCAGCAGCTGCACTTCATTATGATATGAAAGAGTAGCAGACTAAAGATCCATTGCAGCTGTAATCTATAGGTTTAAGGCTATTTTTTTTTCTGTTTATCTCGATGACCCTGAATTTTTATGCCCTGCCCACAGTAAAATAAGGATACTATTATACTGTCTCAAAATGTAAGGAAATAAGTTGCAAAAACTTCATTAATACTCCAGTTAGGGTCAATGCAACAAAAGTTGGGAAATGAGGCATTAATGTTCTAACCCTAACATCCCCACCTCCCAAACCAGGCAAGAGGTATGGTAGTTTTGCTTCTCTTTGCTCAATTCTCACCCCATTCTCATAAAGTCCACATATCTGACCTTATTTACAGATGGAATGGGGTGAGCATTAGGCTTGAGAAGCCCAAGGCACACCCACAGCTGCTCTCCTGTCTGGTTTGGGAGGGTGGGGTGTTAGTGTTGGAGACCCTAATGCCTCATTTCTCAAGTTTTGTTACTTTGACCCTAACTGGAGCATTAATGAAGTTTTTTGCAACTTATATATACTGTATATTAGCCTCATACATGTATACCTGCATCATTCTCCATTTAGTGTAATCTTTAAGCTGTTTTTAAGGGAGGGGCAGCAGTGCTCAGTGGATGCTCCACTTGCATAAGGAGGTAATGAGCTGGGCTTTACTAGGGGAATACATATATACACACACTTAAAAAAATAAATGCATTGCTAAAATAGCTCCTAGGGCAGTTAACTGCATGTTATAGGCTGCCTGCCTGGAGCATGTCAGCAGCCCTTTAAGTGCTTAGCTGCAAGGGGCCACTTAATGTACATGTTTTCCTTTTCTTTTTTTATTTGTAAAGTGGCAAAAATATATAAAATAAAACAAATTATGTATGTGCTGGTCAATAGCATGGCTAGACTTTTCAGAATCTTACTGTCCTCCAAGTAAATCTGTATTGTTTCCAACTTTTCAGTCCATTCACTGCTACCAGTTTTATTTTTAGAAGTTCTCTTTTTCTTTTTAGTCCTGTTAGAGAGTGGTTTCAGAGTCAAAATCATCTCCATCAGAGGAAGAAGTAATGGAATGTCTAAAACTTGCTGTATGGGTACTCTCTACACTTTGCAATCTCTCTTTTTTTCTTTTCACTGTTCACTTTCATTTTGTTATTCTGTCAATTCTGCTACATGTCTTACTAATGCACTAGTTATCTTGTCTTGTAACACTATATTTTTCAGTGTTTCTTTTTCCTCAGCTTGCTCATCTTGAACAGTGGCTGTTGAACCTTTTGAGGTTCTATAAAATAATTTTTCTTCAAATAAGAACCAAGAAGTCCACTTTCTCTTTCAGGCTATTTTTATGCTTATAATTTTCTAGCTTTCATCTAAACTCTAACCCAGGACTCTAATGTTTCATAATTGATTGCTAAGTACCTCTATATTTTGAGTTTCTCTTTGTTCTTCTTTCCACCTGATTGTATGATTATGGTTAGCTTTTTGGGATTCTGCTAACTCTGTCTGGGTTTGAGTACAAGCCTGTTCAGCTTCTCAAATATGGTTTTGCAACATTATGTAATCCTATCTAGCAACCATAAGATCATCTTTAATAGCTTAGTATTTGATCTCCCCACTTTATTCAGTTTGGGTTTTCTCTAACTTCCTGGTTAAAGCAAGATTTTCCTTTTCTACTTTAATAACACTAGGGCTGGATTTTCAAATGGGTGGATGCAGCTCTTGTGCCCATATTTCAGACACATACTGCATCCATGCAGATTTTACTTTGTTCTTGTAAACTAGGTAATCACACTAGGCAATTAGATGCCTATTTTCAGGAGCGACCTGGGAGATTACAACTGTGACATTTTGGTGTTGGTCAGCCACAATGGACCCTTACCTTCTTTCAAGATCTGCCAGGCTCATCTCTTGCTTCTGTGGTGGACACCTTCTGGACCGTAGGGATAACAGACCTATGCATAAAATAAATGTGGAAGGAATGGAGTTTCTTCTTAGACTACAGAGATATCAACATACGAAAAGGGTCAGACTCTGACTGCCAACCCACAGAGCCTCACAGCCTACTGAGAATGTCTGGGATTCCAAAGAAACCCCTCCTAACATAGTAAAAACAGTAATAACACAGCAATAAAACACCACATCTCTTCAGAGCTCTTAAAGGGATGGCAGCTGGCCTTAAGCCCCATGCTTAAGAAGTGTACTCCACACCACCCCCGGGGCTGTGAATGTGAGTACCATTCAAACAAGCAAACATTACAGAATACAAGAAAAGTTAAAAAAAAATTGTAAGTAGGGCATGACAGCAGGGAACTGAACAGTAGACTGCTGTGATGGGAGGAGACATATTAGGGGAAGGGGAACCACCATAGCAACTTGAAACTCATTTAGGGCATCAAGTTCTACAGTGCAGGGAAGGGGAAAGGAAGAGAGGGAATGGGTATTGGCTGGAAAATACCCAGCACACAAGATATGAATAGTGCAATAAACAGTGGCAGAGTAATACAATATACATGGAACTGTGCATTTGAAGAGACATTCCTGAAAGGAAAAAGGTTAATGCCATGCTTGCAGTACCATGAGCAACAGGTGCACTGGAATGAAGTACCAGGAAGCATTTACTGAAGGAACTATTAATGGAGAGAATATCACTAGAAGAATTACTGAGTCCAGTTACACAAAAGTTCAAGACCTTCATCGACTTTTCCGGTCAGTGGGAATAGTGGTATGTGTTCCCTGAACCAGTTGTTGACAGGCTGGAGTTAGGTCATCATAAGCAACCCAAGAGTTCTGTGAGCTATCAAAGTCACACCACTTGACTCTATAAGTCCAGGATCTGTTTACATATTTATTTCTTAAAATCTTCTCAGTCTGGTACACAGGTATGCCCAAGAGAGTCCTGAGAAGAGTGAGAAGGCTGAGATGTCCCAGGAAGTTCATCTGGCTGATGATCGGACAAAACAGAATCTGGCTGGAGATGGCCAGGAGTGTGAGGGGTGGAAGCAACTGGTTGCAGGTTATTGGGAGGAACTTCTGATTCCAATAGGATAGCAGTCTCAAGTGCAGCTTCATTACTGGGTGAACTGGGATCATCTGGAATGGTTTTACTCAAGTACCCATGTTTCAGATGATTGGTGTAGACCTTGTTATGTACAAGCTTTCCATCAGACTTGCATCACAAGCAGACGTGAACTGGAGGAAGCTTTTCCACGATATAGAAGGGACCAGCCAAAGGGTGGCGCAGTTTCTTTGTGGAACCAGAACTAGGACAGGTCGATACAGGTTGACAATGTCCCCTACAGAAAATGAAGGCTCTTGAGACTTGGCTGCTGATGTTCACTGTGTGGCAGATTTTCTCTGTCCAATGTGATGATTGCCATACGTCTAGCCAGTTCAAGCTGTTCCAGGGCAGGGATGATGAATGAAGAAGCTGACTTTGGAACCTCTAGCAGTGAGAGATCCCTGTCCAAGGGAGTTCTTGGATGGCATCCATGGACCAAGAAAAAGGGGGAATACTCTGTACTGTCAATACAAGGACTAGTGTTGTAGGTGAATTGCACAAATGGAACAAAGCAGTCCCAATTGTTGTGAGTTTCATACAGGTACGTGGAGAGTGTGTTTAGAATGGTAGACATCATTCTTTCACTCTGTCCATTGCACTGCAGATGATAACTTGTTGTGTGTGTCTTCTTAATGTCAAGAAGTTTGCACATTTCTTGAACAATTGTTGAATGGTAGTTAGTGCCTCTGTCTGAATGCAGGTACAAGGGGGTAACATGATGACAAATAACAGTGCTGAGGAAGGCATTTGCTACTGTAGCGGCTTTTAAGTCTTTTAAGGGAATTAGTTCCAAATACTTTGTAAGGTAGTCCACAAAAACAAGAATGTATTTGTTGTCAGAGTCAGAGCATGGTTGATAATGGTTCCAGAATGTCTGTGCTAAGTCTTTGGAAGAGTTCAGTAGCTACAGGCATTGTAATGATGTGTACTTTTGTTGGTTTGGCAGGAGGCTTTCTTTGGGAGCAGGGTTGGCAGGATTTGAAAAATTGGACAATGTCCTTGTTCATGTGAGGCCAGAAGAAATGAAGCCTTCTCTTTTCAAGAGTTCTGTGGATTTTCATATGACCTCTGGAAAGTGGAAAGGCTTGAGTGGAGAGAAGAATTTCATTAGCTAGACAGGCTGGCACAACTAACAATACGAGTTCTATCCATGCGATGGCCCTTGCCTTCTTTGGTCCAAATGTGAAAAAGCACACTGTCATTGAGGAAGTATTATGATGCAAGGAGAAGTACATCCTGGCGATGTTGCTTCTGTTGTGGTAAAGTTCCAGACTCTAAGTAAGAGAGTATGTCTGTGAATTGATGATCTACTCTTTGTTGCTTTTGAATAGTTGTCAGGGAGAGATCAGAAGTAGAGGAGGTGACAAGCTCTTCAGCTGCTTGCCGCAGGTGAGGATTTGTGTTCTTTTCTGATGACACAGGTGGTAGCAGCAAGACAACTTGTGGTGCTGTAGGAGTGTTCACAGGAAGCACATCTGTAGTATGGAAGGGAAGAGCTTGTAAATAGGAGTCTTCGTCTGTTGAGGATGATGTGGAGGAATACTGTCTCCGGCTTACACTATCAGCATTAGAATGAACTTGACCTGGTCTGTACTGAATTTCAGAGTTGTAGCATTGCAACATGGCAATCCATCAGGCAAACTTCCCTACTGGCTCATTCATTTTGAACAACCATCTGAGGGCTGAGTAATCAACAAATGCTTTAAAGGAAGAGTAGAGAAGATAACAGTCAAATTTCTTTATGGCAAATACCATGGCTAGACATTCTTTTTCTGTGATGCCATAGTTTTGCTCAGCTGAGGAAAGGGGGCACCCAGCATAGGAAATGACCCATTCTGTTTCATCTAGTACCTGACATAGCACAGTGCCCACTGCAAAGGAAACTAGCATCTGAGTAGAGTTTGAAGGGTTGGATGAACCTTGGGTAGGCCAGTACTGGAGAGTAGATCAGTTTGCCTTTTAAGGTTTCAAAGGCCTCTTGGCACTCAGAAGTCCAGGAATATTCACACCCCTTTTTTGTGAGGGCATAAAATGGAGCTGCAATCTGTGCATAGTTACAAATGAACTTTCTGTAGTATCCGGACAAGCCTAGGAAAGCTCTAATGTCCTTGAGATTGTTAGGGTCTGGATTGTCTCTGACTACTGAGAGCTTGTCTGATCTGGAGAGATGCCTTGAGAACTGACATGTCCCAGGTAATGAATTTGTTGCTCTGCAAACAACACTTCTCTGGGTGAAGCTTGAGGTTGGCTTGTCAGAGACATTCAAACACTTCCTTGAGGTGTTGGAGATGTTCTGGAAAAGTTCTGCTGAAAACGATAACATCGTCTAGGTAAACTAAGCAAGATTTCCAAGACAACCTATGTAGTACGGCTTCCATAACACACTGAAATATAGTGGGACTGTTCTGAAGTCCCATAGGCAGTCATTTAAATTGAAAGAGCCCCAAGTGACAGCACTAGGCTATAAATGGACAAGAGGCTGGATCAATGGAGACTTGGTAGAACCCACTCTGTAGGTCTAGAGTGGTGAAGTAAGCTGGGTTGGCCGTACCAAGACTCTCTAAGGCATCCTCTGTTGTGGGTAAGAGATGAGCATCTTGCACTGTGTAAGCATTAAGTTTTCTGTAGTCTACCATGAAGCGATACCCTTTGTCTTTCTTTACCACTAGCAGGCATGGCGCACCCCAGGGACTCATAGACTCTTCAATGATGTCTTGATCAAGCATGTCTTTGATCATGTTTTCTAGGACTTGTTTCTGATTCGTCCCACCTTGTAGACTCACCGATGGATGGGTTGCTGACTGGAATGCACCTCAATGGTGTGTTGCAGGATATCATAACATCCAGGCTTGTTATCTGGACCAACAAAGACATCTGGATAGCCCTCCAGGAATTTTAAAAGTTGTTCTCTTTCTGTTGGAGATGCCGGGAGTTTAGAAGAGGGAAGTCATGTACTGAGGGGTAATGCTGGTGATGCTGAGGTGGTTGTGATAGAACTGACTGGACTAGAGTTGGTAGAACCAGGCTGAGGTTCTTGCATAAGATAGAGCTGGTCACCTGTAGACAGGCAAACAAACTTTCCAATAGTGGCACCCTTGGAAATGACTACTGGCTCATCTGTGAAGTTGCAGCATTTCTGGAAGACTGTTCTGCCATGCACAGCAGACAAGGTGTTCCCTGGGAGAAGACCTGATGAATGTAGAGTGGGGGAGCCTCTGATGATGCCAACAACACCTTGTGGAAGAGGTTCATCTTGGATCTTGGCAATCAGAACCATCTCAGTCTTAGGAGGTACAGTGGTGGACCCTGTAGCTGTGAGTTGCCTCTGAGGGTCTAGTGACAGTTTGTTTGATGCAAAGTCTAGGATGGCTTTGTGAGCTTTAAGGAAATCCATACCAAGAATCACTCATGGTTGTAGCTCAGGTACTAGGTAGAATTTGACAGTAGCTTGCTGTGAGCCAAAGCATAGCTTGAGATGGACCACACCTGTGCTAGCTACCTTAGCAGCATTGGCTGTGATAATGTACTTTAGGTCAGCTGGAGAGACATTAGGTAATTGACGAACTGCTTCGCTGGTCAAAATACTAGTGTTAATAACTAAGATTTCAGCTTCAGTGTTGACCAAGACCTGTGTGGACCAATCGCCGATGGTTATGGGGACATAGTTGGATAAGAGTGGTGATCTAATGGCAGGGACATTGGCCCCTGTAAGCGGGACGGTGCCAGAGTTGGTAGCTGGAGTACACTTTTTGCTTGGGTTGCGAGAGTCAGAGGGATTGTCAGTTGAAGTGTTCTCCTGCCCAAAAAAAGCACCTAGTGTGTTGTGCAGCTCTTGTTTCCCTGATCCTGGGAGTAGTTGCGATCATCGTGCTAATTGTACGGCAGTGGGCATCTTTGGTTCCTGTTATCTTGGCTGTTATTATGGTACTTAAGCTTTTGGCAAATGCAGCAGTGTGTCCTTTGTATCCAAATCACTGGCAGGTCACAGGTTCTCGTGAAGGCAGAGGTAGTGCAGGTGGCTGTTGAGGTGGTTGCAGAGCATTGACAGAAGTAGGGTCAAAGAAGTAGTTGAGCTCAGGTGTAAACTATTGACAGTCATGATGAGCTTGTCTGTCATTGTTTGTTGCTGCTAGACACATATTGTGACTGCAACCAATTGTGATGAATGAGATGTTGGCACACTAGTGGCCTGGAACATCGAGATGGACTCCTGTGCTAGTCGTGCTGCTTGGATTGTGTCCGTCCATGTTGTTGGCTTGTGCTGAATGGCATAAGTGCAGAGTTGAGGAGGCAGGCCTCAGACAAAAGCCATGATTTGATCTTTTTCTGGTTTCTGTAGATGTTTGCAGCATGACTCAATGTCAACTATGAAGGTTTCCAGGGACTCAGAAGGTTGCACTGGGCATTCCCACAGCTGTTGTTCCAGTAACCAAGGGGGATGCGCGTGAACAAAATGGTCTCTGAAAGTCATATACAGAGTAGCAGTATTTCCTTTGACTTGTCCTGGAAGTGCATTAAACCAGGAAATGGCAGTCCCTCTCAGAAGCAAGCACAAGGTGTTGGAAATGTGGAAGGGATCAGTCCAACTGTTGAAAGCAATCCAGGCTTGGAATTACTCGAGCCAGTCGACAGCATCATAATGAGGCAGCGCTGAGAAGGGTACTGGATGTAGGCTGGTATGGACAGTAGACGGGGCTGACATAGTTCTAATGTAGGCAAAGTGTGCTTGAATGGCTTGCATAGCTGGTGTACCTTAGAATGAGAGGGAAGCTCAGATGTCCAGTAGGATGGTTTCTATGTTGTTGCTCTACTCCAGCGAGGTGGGTGAGGGTAGAAGTGCGGATGCTGTGGTTTGTGTATTTGTGTCATTGTCAAATATTGTGGTTGGAGGTATGCTTTGCATCCCCGAGCAAAGGTTGTAATTATGAGAAGGAGTTGCCTTCATGCAGGAGATGGGATGTTGTGAAGCAGATGAAGTGCCATGGAGAAAATTATTTTTGTAGCCCAAAGTACAATTATTTGTAAGCAATGTCCATCAAATGATGTCTTAAACAATTTCAATGCAATCCTGTGTCGTCTGTTATTTCAATAAAGTTTTCTTTGCAAGATGCAACTATTTGTTGCAGTGTCCATTCATTTCAATGGGTTGCCTTTAAAAACATGGCTGCCATTACCCTGGTGCCCTTCACAAAGATGGCCACTGGACCTGTAGCATAGACTTCTTGACATTCCCAGTATGGCTGCCATCATGGGGTAAAGGTTGCTTCCTGTTTTGCAGTTGTAAGCAGAAGAAAGCAAAATGTTGATTCTGCAGTCTGTTCAAAAGATAAGAGGCGGGTTTTGGTTTGGCTGGGTGACTCCAGGCTATCTAAATATTTGTGGGGAGCGATTTATTGCTCTAGTCACAGTTAGAAGCCTGGAATACTTTCTTCAGACAGTTGGCAAAACAAATGTCTGTGTATTGGAGGGTACATTAAGTTAGAATAACAGAAGCCATATGGCTCTGGTTTAAGAGTTAATGAACATACAGTCCACAGCTCTGTGGTGCTCAGGCTTGGAGAATGTTAATTTGACAGTTCATGCAGTTAACTGGCTTGTAATATGCAACACACTTTTTTCCCCCTTTTTTCACAACCTACAATGTTAGAGGAATGCTACAAGCTGCTGTGTAAAGCAGGAGATGGTTAATGTTGTTTTTCCTTCACTCCAGTCAGGGCTGTGGTGCAGGAGATATTACAAGCTGTTCAGGCATACTGGGGTAAATGACTTGGGGTACACAGCGATGCAGACAAGTGAGATAGGGTCTGGGCAGAAGAAGGGTCGCATTCTCCACCAAGTGTGGCATTTTGGTGTTGGTCTGCCACAATGGACCCTTACCTTCTTCCAAGATCTGCCAAGCTCATCTCTTGCTTCTGTGGTGGACACCTTCTGGACTGCAGGAATAACAGACCAACACATAAAATAAGTGTGGAAGGAGTGAAGTTTATTCTTAGACTACAGAGACCTCAGCAGACGAAAAGGATCTGACTTTGACTGCCGATCCACAGAGCCCAGCTGCCCACTGAGAATGTCCAGGATTCCAAAGGAGCCCCTCCTAACACAGTAGAAACAGTGATAACACAGCAATAAAACACCACATCTGCTCAGAGCTCTTAAAGAAGTGGCAGCTGGCCTTAAGTCCCATGCTTAAGAAGTGTACTTCACACAACCAAAGAAATACATTGGGTTACAATATAGAGTGGAGGATGAAACAAAAATATGAATATAACAATGTATCTGGAGGGGAAATACATGATAGGCAGTGCATTCGGTTAGATATATTGTAGTACATGAACATTTGAGAGGAATAAGTATGTAATTTCAAAACAAAACACATCATAGAAAGGGAAACATTTAGGAAACAGAATATATCCACATGAAATTACATCAAAGGGCAGATATGGACAACGATAATATAGCAACACTGATCCTATGAATTGAGTGCCACACAGGGAATTATTTGGAAACCATGGCAGAAGCAGTGCGTCAAACCAATGAGATATGTACAAAACCTAAGAGGGGTAGCATGTACAGAGGGGCAGAGACAAATGTCTGGTGGAATGGAGTTCTATAGCCTTGGGGCTGCATAAGCAAAAGCTGCTTAGCCAATGTAAGTTCTGGCCTTAGGGACAGCCAGCAGGGTACTATCATTTGACCTCAGGGGGGTAGCCACTATTCACCAGCTGGAGAAGTGAAGCAAGGCATGAGGGCTGCTATTTTGCATTATACTAGAGATCATAGAAACATAGAATTTGATGGCAGATAAGGATCATTTGGACCAACTAGCCTGCCTGTTTTCCCTACCTACTGTTACATCGCAGACCCTACTTGATCTCCGGCTTTACCCCCCCCTTTCCTTACCACTAAGGTTCCCCTATGCCTATCCCAGGCATTCTTGAACCCTGTTACCATTTTTTGCCCCCACCATCTCTGCTAGGAGGCTGTTCTAGGCATCCACCACTTTTTCTGTTAAGTACCTCCTCACATCTCCCCTGAGTCTACCCCCCCAGCTTCATAGCATGTCCCCTTGTTCTTGAGCATCTTTTTTTCTGAAAAATACTTCCCTCTTGAACCTTATTCATACCATGAGGTATTTGAAAGTCTCTATTGTATCCCCCCCTTCCTTTCCTCCAGGGTGTACATATTGAGGACACCCCCTCTGATGAAGGGTCAGGTTGGATCCAAAGCGCTGGGGCTTTAGTGGCCAGTGGATCTTTGTCTCACACTGGTGAGCATAATATTGCCATCCTGTAATTAAACATCTGTTGGATTTATCTTTACCTGGTGTGGACATCCAGTCTTTAGGAGTGCAACTACCTTTGGAGCAGTTTCGGTTCGGGTTCGTTAACCTCTACTGTATGCACCACCCTCACTGTTTGATATGCGGTATTCATTTTGGAACTGTGTACATACTGAGATCCTTTTAGGGCTTTTGATGCAGACCCTGGACCATTTTAGTTGCCCTCCTGTAATCATACCTCCAAAACTATGACCTTGTAAGAAAGATGGGGGGCTTGTTATAAAGGGAGCAATGGTGAGAAAGTTAGTGAGACATCGATGCAAAATGACAGATACTGTTGCATGTGACATCCCATCTGAGGAGAGCAACATTAGGAGCTGTCAGGTACACTGAGGCACTATAGAGAAGCCTATGGAGAAGCATCCCATGGGCAATGGCAAGGTGTACCTGTTGGGGTCAGGTCATGGCCCTTTTTATATGAGATGCCCAGCATGGAGTTCACAGACTTGCAGACACTCGTGACATGAGATGAGTAATCAAGCAAGGGGTCAAGTGTGACTCCGAGGTATGTGAAGGAGGAGGTAGTGGGGACCAATGTACTATCACAATATATTATTGATAGAGGGGATGGGTATGGCCTTAAATTGGGGGACATACTGAATAGCATGGATTGTATTTTGGTCATGTTTAGGATCAGTTTCTTCCCAGATAACCAGGTGTGCCCCGACTGTAGGTCAGCTGTTAGGTATTGGTTGATTTTGGTACAAATTTCTGGAGCAGGTATACAGAACTAGATCATCAGCATAGAGCAGTGGGTAAGGCTTTGAGTTATGGAGTTGATATGTAAGACAAACAGCAGTGGGCCTAAGATGGACCCTTGAGGAACACCCATCAGAGTTGTGTCAAGGTCTGAAAGAGAAGACTCATGACTCTCTGGGTTCTGTTTGCCAAATAATTACAAAACCAAGAGAGAGCAGTTTGTAAGATACCCAGACTGGCAAGTTTGCTAGTGATCAACCAGATCAAAAGCTTTTGTCAGGTCTATAAAGACAGCACCTGTGAGGCTACCAGAATCCATTACTGAGGAGATACTGTTAGTAAGGGTGAGGAAGGCAGTAGTGGTGCTATGACCTCTATGAAACCTGTGTTATGGTTGGGATAGAAGGCCATAGGCAAAGAGATAACTAGTGAGTTGTAAGGCCACTACTTTTTCCAGTACTTTGTTTAAAACAGGGAGAGTAGCAACGGGCCAGTCATTATTTAGAATTTTGGGATCCCCTTTTTAAAGACTGGAACAACACACAAGGTTATCCAAAGGTCAGGCACCACACCAGTAGTGAAGGACAGACTGATTAATTTTGCAATTGGAAATGCTAACTCTTCTGTGGCAATTTTGAGAAGTTTTGGTTCAATACCGTAACCATCCATGCCTGCAGATGTAGAGACAGGAATATGTATCAGGAATTTGCAAACCTCAACAGGACTGAACAGTTTGAAAAAAAGGGGGGGGCAGTGATAGGGTTGGTGGGGGCCCAGGGAGGGTATATTTATTTATTTGGGAAGGGGGAAAGCTAGAAAAGGCATGCGTGTGTGAGGAAAAGTCCGAGAAAGTCTGAGAGCTGCTCCACAGGCTAAGTGGCCTAGGGCTATCCCCAATCACAGTCCAGTGGTTCTCCAGCTATTTATCCAGGAGATCTCAGAAAGTCAAAATTAACGGTGCCATCTCCAGTACCTGCGAGGTCTCAGTAGGGGGTCTCCAGGGGTCCATACTGGGCCCGCTCTTATTCAGCCTGTTTGTGAACCACCTCCCTGATGCCTGCTCCTCATCTGAGATCCTGCTTTATGCAGATGACACAGTGGTATTATCTCAGAACTCCTACCAAGAAATGATTACTAGTGAGCTGCAGCACAACTTTAACTAACTACAAGAATGGTTCAAGGACAGCATGCTGGTGCTCAACAGTAAAAAAAAAAAAGACGATGCTCTTTGCTGGACTACAGTACCCCTCTCAATTACTTGCAACTCTCACACCATCTTGGTGCAGGTGTCCTTGTTCCGATATCTTGGCCTCACAATAGATGAGTCCTTGTCATTTGACGAACATATACACAATATTACGACTGCAGCTAATAGGACACTAGGGGCCCTATACAGGCTTTGGTTCTGCCATACTCCCTAGCCCAGAAAACAGGCGGTCAGAAGTACAATCCTACCTATTCTGGGCTATGGAAATGTTGTCTATGGGGCTGCCACTGATACAAGCCTGCTCAAAGTGCACACCAAGCTAAAATAAAGCCTGTAGATTTGTGTTAGGTGCCAATTGCCTAATGCATACATGCGACCTTTACATAAGGACTGAATGGCTCCCACCTGTGGACTGCATTAAGGGTCATGCCTGTCTTCTGGGAAAGAAGACCCAACTCAGACTTGCAGCTCCCTCCCTGCAAGCCTTATTCCATCCTGCTCCAGCTGAACATGCCACAAGAAGTGTTACTAAGCAAGCATTAGCTGTTCCATTCAGAAGGACTGCACTGGGGAGGTGGGCCTTCACAGTTAGGGCCCTCGCTTGGTTAAATGAGTTACCACCCGCTGCCACAAGCCTTACACGCCTCAGTCTTTTCAAGCCCAAGCTAAGAAAGTCTATCTCCCCCGTACACTGCTACTGCCACTCTTAACCCACAAGCCCTGCATACCACTGTCCTCACAACCATGAGCAATAAAGACTACCTCCATATCTGTTCACTGCTACCGCCACTCTTAACCCGGCTGTTACCTGACCCCTGAATCAGGGCCTGCCAAGGGTCATCTTGCACTCTACAAATTGGCCTGAAGCTCCTTGCTCTACACCTTCCCTACTGGCTTGCCTACCATGCACCCCACCACACTCCCGTCACCTACTTCATGTTAGCCCTCGCCTCCCTATTCCATACCCTCCCTACCCATGAGCCTAACCTCCATTCCTCTCCTCTGATTCCTCTTCTGCTACCTAGTCCTGATTAGTTCCCACTACCCCGACTGTGTACCGTAGCTATGCTTACTCCCTTGGATGCAGCCTAGTAACCAATTTAGGTATCAGGAATGATGTTCAGCCACATCTCCTGTTCCTCACTACAAGCTCCTGTATAGCTTCAACCTCTGATTTTCTCCAGCTAGTACCTAACTTGACTTATGCACTTTATTGTCTGCCCTGCTGTGTGTACTGTATCCCCATGTACCAGATAACCACGCTCTGGTTACGTGTTGCTTTTGCCTTTATTACCTATGTTGTGTTGCTATTGCCAATGTTATTGATTGCTACTGATCACATTATGATGTTTTTGACAATGTATATTTAGCTGCTATTGACTCCCAAACTCGTGTATTTTCCCCTTCCTTTATGATGAGGATCCTTTGTAAATGAGCTTTTAGCTCAAAGGCTGTAATTCTGATTACTCAATCAATCAATCAATCAAATAAACAAATAAATAAATAAATATATAAAAAATGAGAGTTAAATGCATTGGCTAGAGTGGCGCCATTATTGCAGTTCACTCCATTCACAATCATGTCAGAGGCAGAATGATTCCCCAGCCGAACTAGCATTTGTTTGATTTGCATCCAAAACAGTCTAGGGTTTTGGGCAGTGGAATTACATAGTGTTTTGCAGTGTGAGCTTTTATTTCTTCAGACAGCTCTTTTACATGTGCTATACACGGTTCTATAGGCAGATCAGTTTGAGAGGGACGAGGAGGCCTTAAATTCATCCCATTTTGTATCACTTTCAAGAAATTTGGTTAATAGCAGCATGTGATCCAGTCATTTAGTAATGGGGGCACACGCCCTCCTTTTGGTGACTGGGGCAAATTTGTCTTGTAATTTAGTAGACACTGCAGTAAAGAAGGCAGTTGCTGAATTCACATTGGAGGCCTTGTAAAGATGGGACCAATCAGTATTAGATACTGCCAGCCTAAAAAGCTCAGGATCCAGATTAGTGTGTTTACTAACATGAATTATTCTAGGAGGGACTTTTGGCAGTCTGGCACACCATATACAAAAAATGGGTGAGTGGTCTTTAATAGCATCAGATAGAACACCTGGGGCCAGATTCACCAAAAATCACAAAGGCAGTGCAAAATTTTGCGTTGTGCTTTGAGATTGCCCAGGTGTCCAAAATTGCTATTCACAATTGGATAGCACTCCGTGCTATCCGACTGTGGATAGAGGCAGTCTGAGGCAGCGGTTACCCCAGTACTGCCAGTGCTACCCCAGTAGCACCACCCCAACATGCAGCCAGGAGAACAGGCCAGCAAGGAAGAGCATAGGGGCTCTAATTCTAATTCACAACGGCAGCAATGCTAATGAGCCCAATGGGCATGCAAGGCACAAGGTGGCTATTTGCATGCCCATTATGGGCCCATTTACATTGGCTGTGACTGAGTGTAGTGCTCCCCCCCCCCAGCCCCTACCCCAGAGGTAGCCCTGTGGCTATGTTGTCACGTGGTCCCCCTCCTGTTCTATGATTGCCAGCTGGAGTAAAACAAATAAGTGTTCCTGGTGGCTAGCAGTCCACCTCCCACCAGCACACATGCCAGACAATAAAGAACATTATCCCTGGTGGCTAGCAGTCTCTCTCCCCCACCTGATGTTCTTCCTGGTAGAGGTAAGGTATGTGCCTGGTGTCCAGTGGTCCCTCCCCCCACCAGCACCCATGGTCTAGGTAGGGAAACCATTTCCCGGTGTCTAGTGGTCTCCTCCACACACCCCAATTGTCAGTCGTTGGCCCCATATGTAGAAAAATAAATCAAATCCCTAGTGCTGGCCAGCCAGCCGGTGCAGCAGTTGGATTTCTGCTTGAGACGCCAGTGACCCAGGTTTGGGAACGAGCCTGGGAGCTGGAGGGCCGAGCAGGGGAAGAAGGCTTGAGCATCCAAAGGACTACTCGTCTTCTCCGGGGGGAAGGGGGAGCAGAGCTCAACTCTTGTCTGGCCCCAGGTGGAGACCCAAGGTACAACAAGCCTGACGCTTAACAGGGGAGCGATGTGCTGGATGTCGGCGCTCAAGCACCTTGACGTCAGGGGACAAGGCATGTAGAGAGAACACTGGAAAAACACCTTGCAGCGCTCCCGGTAGATGGAGCACCAGGCCCCGATCCTCAATGCCCCTAACGGACTGGTGACAGCATCCTGACGAAAAGATAGATGCATCAGAGTGTAAGGGCCCCCACCCTGTACCCGCCTGGGGAGTACAACCACAGCTCCATGGGGGATGGACTGCACCAGTCACCAGGTAGGAGAGCAAGGACTGAAAAAGGCCATAGGTGTCTCCCGAAGAGTGGGAGCATTGCGAGGAGGGGAGCATACAAATAAAATAAAAAAAAAAAAAAAATCCCTAGTGCTAGTGGATTTCCCCTTCCCCCATGATTGCTGAATGCCGGCCCCATATGTAGAAAAATAAATCAAATCCCTGGTGCTAGTGGTCCTGCCTCATGATCACAGATTGCTGACCCAATTGTAAAAAAATAAGAGGTATCCTTGGTGGATAGTGGTCCTGCCCCCTGCCGATCGCTGTCCCATTTAGAAAAAAAATAACCATCTCCTTGGTGGCTAGTGGTCCCTCCCCCTGCTGATCACTGTCCCATTCAGAAAAAAAAGCAGCCCCCTGGTGGCCCCTCCCTTCCCTGATTGCCGTCCCATTGAAGATAACAATATTTTCCCTGGTAGAATAGTGGTCCCTCCCTCCCTCGATTGCTGGCCTCATGATAAAACAAAATACATCTCCTTGGTGACTAGTGGTTCCCACCCCATCCCTGACCTGCCAGTTGTATCGCAATGACCTGTCTCTGGGGGTCTATAGGACACCCTCACCCCAGCGTACTACCACATCACTCTACTTCACCAGTCTCAAACCTGAGCCAGTGACCAGCGCAGCCCTCCTTTCTCCACCATGGCCAGCCACTGACTGAGCTGTCATGGAGTACGTACTGTATATAGTATGCACCCCATGACAGCTCAGTCAGCAGCCAGCCATAGTGGAGAGAGGATGGCTGTGCTGGTCGCCGGCTTGGTTTCATGATGGGGGGGAAGTGGAGTGGTTGGGCAGTGCTTCTGGGGTGGAGGTCCACTAGACTACCAGGGACAGGTCATTGTAATAGAACTGGCAGATCGGGGATGGGGGGACCACTAGCCACCAGATGTGCTTTGTTTTATCAACGGGACAGCAATCGGGAAAGGGAAGGGACTACTGGCCACTGGGGAGATGCTTTTTTTTTCTGAAAGGGACATGATCGGTGGAGAGAGACCTCTAGCTACCAGGGAGATGGTAATTTTTTTCTAAACAGGACAGCAATCGGTGGGGGAAGGACCACTAGCCACCAGGGATACCTTTTATTTTTTTATAATTGGGCTGGTGATCGTAGATCACTGGGGGAGGGGGGAACCACAAGCACCAGGGATTTAACTTATTTTTCTACATATGGGGCCAGTGATCATAGATCAGGGGAAGGGAAGACCACTAGACACCAGGAAATGGTTTCCCTACCTAGGCCATGGGTGCGGGTGGGGGAGGGACCACTGGATGCCAAGGACATGCCTTACCTCTACTGGGAAGGATTTTGGGTGGGGGAAGGGACTGTTAGCCTCTAGGAATAATGTTCATTATTGTCAGGAATGTGTACGGGTGGGAGGTGGGACCACTAGCTACCAGGGATAATGTTCTTTATTGTTGGGCATGTGTACAGGTGGGGGGTGGGACCGTTAGGCACCAGGGTATTTGGAAAGGTTTGTCATGCATGTGTGCAGGTGGGGAGAGGGACTGCTAGCCACCAGGGACTTTTTTTAAACAGTGTCAGGATGGACATTGGGTGGTGAGGTGGGACTGCTGGCCACAAGGAATACAGTCTTAGGGGTTGGGGGAGCATGCCTTGCATTACGTGCACCAACCACTAGGGTTGTGAGGAGTTAGGAGGAGGTTTTCATTGGTGGTAATTCGCATCACCTTAGGATCACGCAACAGGCTGTTCTGCTGCTCAACTTTTTTGTGAATTGCACTGCGCAGATATTTGGGTCCCCTCCTCCTCATTTGCATTGTGCCCCCCCTAGCATTGCGGGGGTGCAAACCCGGTTTGAGCATGCAAACCAGGCATCTGTGAATAGCACTTTTGCACAAAGCCCACTTTACAGTGCAAACTAGGGTTTGCGCCCCCACAAAGTTTCGTAAATCTGGCCCCTGAATGTTTAATCCTGTCTGACCTGGGTGTAGGTACCCAGTCTATTAGGGCATATGTAATGCCAATTATTAGAGCACCTAGTGGGCTTGGAGAGAACTGTATAAGGCTGAGCATACTAAGGCCTGTACCACTCTTTTGTTGCAGTCACTGAACCAATTAATATTGAAGTTTCCAAATATGATGAATTTGTTGTTTTTGATTAACGAACTTATGGACTTGGTCGGGGAGGAGAGTAAGGTCGAGTTCCCTTTCGGAGAGACACAGATGCAGAAAACATGCTTTTTTTGCACCACTCAATGTGAGCTCACTACAGCAACATTCTGTGGTGAATTCTAGAGAGAGAGAGGGTGACATGGGGCCACTATATGAAGGTGGGATATGTAATATATTAGTGTGCTACCTCCTTTCTTAGGGCCAGGGTGATCACAACGGATAAGACTGTATCCTGAAAGTGCACACATCTCATCAGGTAAGGCCAGTTTTAACAATGTTTATGATATTCCAAGAATATCAGGTTGGTAGTATGATCCATGCTGAGAGCTCATCTAGTTTGCGGACTAGACTTCTTATGCTGAAGTGAGCAATTTTGAGGCCCTTAGAATTTTGCCACAGTGTAGGATGGAAAGAGGACATGGCAGAGGTAGGACCTGGATTTAGCTCAACATCACCAGCTGATAAGCGGTCGGTAAGAGCAAGATAAATGAGGGGACTCTACCTAGGTTACTAATAAATGAAGTTACACCACCAGTGCCACTTCTTAAGGAAGTTTGCCATCTTAAAGAAACAGTGTGGTGGCAATAGGAATCTAGTTAGTGCAGTGGGATAATAGTGGATTACGAGTCTGGACATGGTAAAATCTCCATATTCAGGGGTTCAGCACTGAGTGCAACCAATAGGTGAAGTTAATCAGAGATATAAATTGCATTATACAGGATTAAAGCAAGCCATGCATTCCAAATAAGCAGCCTGATATTGGTAGATTTATAGTAGCAATGATACCTGAGAAACAGTAACTCCTTGGAGCACAGGGAAAGCAGTTACCTAGTTGCAGGGAACCAGGACAAAGCACAAGTGATAGGTTACAGGGTGTGTTACCAGTTGAGGAGTATTGAATAATATAATGTACTTACAAGAGGCAGGCTGTGGAGAGATACAACAGTATAGGTATCACTCCCAAGAAGGGGAGAAAGATGACATACTGTATATTAGTGCAATACAACATGCAGTGGTACAGTCTAGAAACATGGGCAGCAAGTCTATAGTCCCATTAGCATACAGCAGCTTTACAGTGTAGGAGGCACCTCATGTTTCTGCCCTTACATACTGTGAGATTAGATGCTTCTTAGTACTGTGTAGGGATCACACTATATACAGTAAAACACTATACTTTGTACTAATCTAGAGTCAAGGCAGCACGGTACAATTTGGCAAGAGAATTACAATGTTTTACTGGTTGGAGCAGTACTCACTTTTAAAGAACAGAGGCTTAGCATGTATTGTACACTGGCAGTTGGGCAACATTAACAATGTCGCTGACATCACAGTGGAAAGCCACCTGGGGGGCAGTGGTCATCGTACAGTGTGGTTCAGTATAAAGAGTGGGCCAGAAACAAGCCACAGTAAAACAAGGGTCCTGGACTTCAGGAGGGCCGATTTCAAGAAAATGGAAGAATGCCTTGGAGAAGCCCTAGCAGGAATAGGGGAAATGGATGGGGTAGAGGAAAAAACGGGAAAGAACAAGGAAGGCCATTGAGAAGGTAGCAAACCTCTGTGTAAGGCAGGTTAAAAAGAGCCAGAGGAAAAAAAAGATACCACTATGATTCTCCAAGGAAGTAGCAGAGAAGGTTAAATGAAGAAGCAAGCATTCAAGAGGTACAAGACAACTCAGAAGGAACAGGATAGGGAGGGTTATCAGGAGAAACAAAGGGAGGCAGGGAAAGCACTTAGGAGAGCAAAGGCACAAACAGAGCAGAACATTGCCAAGTTAGCATGGGTGTCAGCAGGCATACTCGGTGTACTCTGCTGAGTACAGTAAAATCTGGAAATCCAGGGGCAACATGAGCCTCATGCCAGGGCAGCAAACACAAACAGAGCCTAATGTATCTGAAGAACTGTTTTTCTCCTTCTTGGATGCTTTAGTGTATGTTTGTGAATAATCTCTGGAAGATGTGTGGGTGCTAAAGTTAGAGGCCACAACTGTATGAGTGACCCAATCCAGTAGGTATGCATGAGCACTGGTGTGAATAGACTTCTGTAAGGCTGTCTACCTTGATACGGTACAGAGGCTTATCACAATATATCCTAAATTTTGTAACTAAATGCCAGTCAACTTTTATTTGATCGGTATTTGTGTTAGATAAAATAAAATGTGAATCTATTAGAATCATTTGGCTTACTACATATTGTTGAGTGAAATAGGGGTGGGGTAATGTTTGTGTGGTGGGACAGCACATCTTTGCTTTGTGTTTAGGGGGCAACAGTTCTGTCAACTCTCAAGTAAAAGTCAGTAAAAAGGCAGAACAAAACATTCTTTAGGTACTTAAGCGAAAAGAAGAAGAACAAGGCAGGGATAGTAAGACTAAAAGGGGAAGGGAGGGAAGTGTGGAACAGGACCAGAAGAAAGCAAGCATACTGAACAAGTACTTTTGTTCAGTATTCACAAAGGAAGGGGTTGGAGAAGGGCAAAAGGCAGGGGAAAAGGGCACTAAGGGAAGGGAGATGGACACTAGCCCTTAGGAAACTAGCAAAACTAAAAGTGGATAAGGCAATGGGGCCAGACGGGGTTCACCCCAGGATTTTGAAGGAACTAAAGGAGGAGCTGACTGTGCCTCTGACAGCCCTGTTCAATCTATCCCATGATACAGGGGAAGTTCCAAGGGACTGGAGGAGGGTGGAAGTGGTCCCACTTCACAAAAGTGGAAATAGGAAGGAGGCAGGAAACTACAGACCCGTAAGCCTGACTTTGGTGGTAGGCAAAGTTATGGAAACACTACTAAAAGAAAGGATTGGGGAATACCTTATGACCAGTGGATTACAGGATCCAAGGCAGCATGGGTTCACAAGGGGGAGATCTTGCTAAACAAACCTGATTGAGTTCTCTGACTAGGTTACCCGGGAGGTTGATCAGGGAGGAGTGGTGGATGTGGCACACCTGGATTTCAGTAAGGCCTTTGACACTGTTCCACACAGAAGCCTGGTAAACAAGCTGGGCAGCCTGGGAGTGAGTCCAAAGGTAGTAAAATGGGTACATAGTTGACTAAGTAACAAGACTCAGAGGGTGGTGGTTAATGGGGTCCACTCAGAAGAAGGCACGATGACCAGCAGGATGCCACAAGGGTCAGTACTGGGACTGGTTCTCTTCAATGTCTTACATAGATACATAGACACATAGACAGTGTTGGCAGATAAGGGCCTATGGCCCACCCAGCCTGCCCATTTGAGATTGTAAGTTCAGTTTATGTTTTCCTAGAAGTCTGTTGCCCCTTACCCCTGACCTCCAGAATTCCTTTATGTCTATCCCATGAATTCTTAAATCCCGTGATTGTTTCAGCCCCCACCACTTCCTCTGGCAGGGTGTTCCACTTGTCCACCACCCGTTCTGTGAAGAAATTCTTCCTCATGTTTCCTCTGAATCATCCTCCCTCCAACTTCATCCCATGCCCTCTAGTCCTGGAACATCTTTTTCACTTAAAAATAGTGTATTCCTGCACCCTGTTCCTCCCTGTGAGATACTGGTATGTCTCTTTATTAGCAACATTGCAGAGGGGCTTGAAGGGAAAGTATGCCTGTTCATGGATGACACAAAAATCTGCAACAGAATGGATAAGTGGAAAAGATGAGGGAAGACCTGAAAAAGCCGTAAGACTTATCAAGGGTTTGGTAACTAGGCTTTGGCTCCAAAAATGACAAAATTATGTACATGGGACACAGAAGTCAAAGGGCAATGTATCATTTGGGGGAGGTGGCAACAACCACAAAACAGGAAAGGGACCTGGGTATCATCATGTCTGATGACCTGAAGGTAACAAAGCAGTGTGATAAGGCAGTGGGAAAGGCTAGTAGAATGCTGGGGTGCATAGGGAGGGGTATCACCAGCAGAAACAGAGAGGTAGTGTTAGCCCTGTACAGAACAATGGTGAGGCCCTCCCTAGTGTACGTTGTATGATACTGGAGGCCCCATCTCTGAAAAGACATAGATCAGGTGGAGGAGGTATAGAGAAGGGCAACCAAAATGGTGCGTGGCCTATATCAGAAGCCCTACAAGGAAAGACTCAAGGAATTGAATATGTATTCCCTAAAGGAGGGAAGGGGGAGACATGATAGAAACCTTCAAATACCTCAAATGTATTAGTAAGGTACAGGAGTGGGGGCATTTTGCACAGAAGGAGATGCTCAAGGACAAGGGAGCATGATATGAAGCTGGAAGGGGGGAGACTAAGAGGGGATATGAGGAAATACTTCTTCACGGAAAGGGTGGTGGACATCTGGAACAGCCTCCCAGCAAAGGTGGTGGATATGGAAATGGTAGCAGGATTCAAACATGCATGGGCTAGATACAGGGGGACCTTAGTAACATACCTCTCAACTGTTACACATTACGAGGTGTTTCACTCATTTTCCCCTCAGAAATTCTTTGTCCCACATGGGGAAGGTGATATTCCACATTTCCCACTGAGACTTTAAAGCAGAAATTCATAATACTCTATTATGTTCCATTATCAGCAAACATTAAGAACATTAGTGCACTGATAGCCATAGTGTTCTGAGCTCGCAGTGCCATGTTTGATGATATGTCACACATTTTGATTATTTGTCACACATCTTGTCACACATTTCGGTGAAGAAAGGTTGAGAGGTATGCTTAGTAACATGGTTGGGGGGGGTAAGGATGGAGATAGAGTAAGGTCTATGGTAGCACAGTATGTAGTGACTTTAAGGTAGACTAGGTGGGCCAAAAGGCCCTTTTCTGCCAACAGCTTCTATGTTTCTACATTTCTATGGTCGGCTTTTCTACGTTTTCATGGTCAGCTCTTGGCTTCCTTCATGGCTGACTTCCAGGCAGACTCCCAATGTCCTTTGCATGGGTTCTTAGCAGGAGTACCTATGCAAAGGAAGGACCGCTTGAGTGCCAGTCAGGAAATACACATAGCCACTGCTGGATTGGCTGAAACAGAGTTCTGGGGGCTGGGTTACAGTTGGCTTCCAAACTGAGCTTTGCCGCAGGTCCTGGAGGCTGTCAGTGGTGGGGAGGGGGTATCGGCAGGCTGAAGAGCCACCTATCAACCCCATCCTCTACCGAATGGCATGAACCACATGGTTGGAGTGGCCTGCAATCTGGGAGGAAAGGAGCAGGTAGCTCAGGTAAAAAGTATGCCCAGCCTGCCTGATTCAGCTGTTGGATTGGCTGAAACAGAGTTCTGGGGGCCGCATTACAGTTGGCTCCCAAACTGAGCTTTGTCACAAGTGCTGGTTGTAATCAGTGTGGGGAGGGGGTATTGGTAGGCTGAAGAGCCCCCCTCACAACCCTGTCCTCTGCTGGATGACATGAGCTGCAAGCACAAAGCAGTCATTCCTTTAAGGTGAAGATAGTTGCTTTCACTCCTGTCTATCAGCAAAGTCTGTTGCGTCCAAGTGTATGAATCCTATTTACATACATCTGAATGCATTTGAAACTGTTCCTGCAATTTATAACAATTTCTGCTGCAACTGCTGGACTTGTGTCTGTTTTTTGGATGCAATCATGGAATTATATCCTGGGAGTTAGACCAACTTTTTGTGGCTGAACTTTTAGGTTGGAATCCCGCACCCATGTCTGAGAAATAGATGCTCGGCTTTAAAAATCTCACCCACTTTGTTTAAACTGACATAACTGTTTAGTTAATATATTTGTTTTAGTTTTGCAACTATTGACAGATACTAGATGCTTGGGGCCCGATTTTGTAAAGGTTAAGTTTGACGCAAGGTGCTTGCACCAAATGGGTATGGCACAAGTGGCACCTTGCATCAAACTTTACGGCAATCTGGATTTTTGAATGCAGGCTGTGTCCAAATCAGAATGCCTTGTGCCCAAGTCACCCTACACCACTCTTGTGACAGAAGCATCCCATGCTCCAGGTCGCAAGGGGGCTTGTGCCATGGCTAAGCTGCACCATCCCCTTATTTGCAATTTTTGAAGCCTCACTGTGGGTGCAGTAGGGGGCTCCATTTAGTCCAGCCAGGAGGTTGTCTAAGGGACTTGTGCCACTGACACACACAGTGATGATTGAAGGGGGGACCTGCCAGGAGGGGTTCTGGGGCAGACAAAGCATGGGGGGGTGCAATAGGGGGTACTGGGGAGACTGCGGAACTGCCAGGAGTGTGCGGTGGCACCCAGCAGGGGTATCAAATGGAAGGCCACAGTGCTGATAGGATGGGACCACTTCCTGGGGGGTTGGCAGGGATGGACACTGACATGGCCCAGGTGGGCAGAGCCCTGGCACCTGCCCTATAGGTGCCACAAGCACAACCCTGTAGGTGGGATGGTGTAGCTGCTGGTTAAAGGCTGCCAGTGGTGGAGGGGAACATTCTCCAGGCACTGCAACAGTCCTGTAGTACCCACCCTCCTGCATTGTGGCAAGCTGCATCCTGCTTACAGGGTTGTGCGTGGTGTACCTATGGGGCAGGTGCCAGAGCTCTGCCCACCTGGGGCCATGTCAGTGTCCACCCCTGCCAAACCCCCAGGAAGCAGTCCCATCCTATCAGCACTGTGGCTTTCCACATGGCACCCCCGCCGGGTGCCATCACACATCCCTGGCAGTGCTGCTGTCTTTCCAATGCCCCCTAAGGCACCCGTCATGCTCCTTCTGTCTCTGGCGCCCCTCCTGGCATACAGATTCACCCTCCCAGCACTCATGGCCCGTCTAATGTTGTTGCACCAGGTGGGGGGGGGGCTGGATCCCTGTGGCAATCGCCACGGGTGTGCTGAATGATTGGAGCAAGCCTGCATCTGCTGCAACTCCTAGCTCTTTGGTGCAGGGATCCCCCCTTTTATAAAATTGGGTGCAGGATCCCTGATGCACCTGGAGTTTGCCACAGCCCAATTTGCATCACTCTAAGGGATGCTTTAAAATTGGGCCCTTGGTCTCTTTGTTGTTGTAAGTTGTGCAATTGCGAATCCAGTTCTCCTTTCCCTACTCTTCATGTATCTTTCTCTATAAGCAAGCATTCTAGTTTCTGTAAACAATCCTCCATTTGAACTTAAAAATCAAATCAATAAATAACTTTAGAAATAACACTGACACTCAAACAAAACACAGTCCCATGTCAGTCACCATGGAAGAAACATTTGTTCTAGGGACGTGGATATGTTGTTCTATCCACACTATCTAGCAGTGTCCTTTCCCTTTAAGATGTGCCAGAAAGTCTTCAAGCTGGCTGCTCCCACCCACCTGGGTGGTATATCCCTTGGCTCCACTCCATGACACCAGATGTTCCTTTCGGCTGGAAGAAGCAGGTTCCCTCCTTACCGCTCCCACGTTGAGTAGGCCCTAGTGCTCAACTCTTCGGATTTACTTCCAAACTTCAAAACTCTTCAGAGTTTCAACTTCAGTATGATCTTTAATCATGACAGCGATGGAGGAAAAGTTCTCACCTGGATTCCACTGTTGCTCATGCGGGCGGAAGATGTCACGTACCGACTCGCATGCCGTGTGCGTGTACTGCCTGGGCCATGAGCACGATCCCCAGGCCTGTGATATTTGCCAGTAGTTTCACGTGTTGGTCATTGAGGACTGCCTTGCCCACCTAAAGTTAGGCCACCTGGAAAAACGACATCTGCCACTCAAATCCAAGGATACCCATTGGGTGGTCTCTGTAGCTGCGGGGTCTGCTGAGCAGTTGGAGCAACTTAAGGCCTTCAAGGAGGAGGCGGCTCGGGCTGCCGTGCAGTCCTCTTCAGTTTCCACCTTTGTTTCTCTCAAATTGGGCTCCGCATTTCAGACTACTTCAAGGAGCTGTGCCAGTCTCTCCCTACCAAGGGACAGGGTCCTTCAGATTTGCACAGCTCACGCTTCCATAAGAAGGAGTCCAAGAGAGAAAAAGAGAAGACTCACCGTTGACGTTTTTGGGACCAGGAGTGTTCTAAATCTCAGGAATCCCAGGTTTTGACCACGGTCGAAACCGCAGCCTTGGCTGCTGGCTTCACAGAGACCCCATCAGGCCAGCCGGTCGAGATGTGGGCCAACGATGCAGCTGATATCTTTCTTGACCCTGTCAACCTGTTGTCACTAGATGAAGGCTGACAACTCTCTGCTCAGGACTTTGATCCTGCTGGTGCCCACTGAAGGGGCGGCTCAGCCTGCTGATCCGGACCCTCCATTCACCGACCCAGATCAGGAGGAGCCACCGGTCTCCCCAGCTCTCTCTGAGATCCCCCGGCGACACCCTTGGTGGCCAAGATCTCAGTCTTCTTCATCTAATGGATTGAGCAGATCCCGCTGACACCGGCGGTCTTGCTCTCGATGCCACGGGAAGTGGCGCCGCCTCTATTCCTCATCTTTGTCCTCCAGTGAGGAGAGGCTTCAGTGCAAGTTGTGTCAATGCTACGAAGACCTCATGTGGCAACAGTTGGTGTTGGCCAGTCCGAAGCCGACTCTGGCTTTCACACCAGCCATCACATGGCTGTTGCCTGACAGACCGACACCAACACCTCTGTTGGGGCCGTCAACTACATTTCCTCCACCTGCGGAGCCAGATAAGACCCTTCTGGTTCGGCTGAAGTTGGCCTCTCCACTGATCATGGTGGAGCTGCTGCCTAAACAGTCACCAACCAGGGCTCCGACCAAGGAATCTCAGCCGGCTAAGAGGCTTCCCCATTGGCTGTCGGTCACTCTCACGCCCGATGTCCATGGTGGGTTGAGAGTGACTCGGGTGGTCAGCCATTTTATGCGGACTCTTCTAAGTCTGAGGACTCCTCACTGCACTCCTGTCTGGTTGACATGGAGTCGGTGGGGCTCTCGCGATGAAGGAGGGACCCACGTCCTTCATGGGCATCCTCCGTCTCATCTCCGAGTCTACGGGGATGCCACTGGAGCCCGTTCAGAAGCGGGCTCACTATCCCCTCACAGAGGTTCTGGATAAAGGGAATTCTCCAATGGAGGCCTTTCTAGTGGCTGAGGCCATTGTCAGCCCTGCCCCAGAGTTTTGGCAGCACCCTGCCTCCTGCTGTGCGCCCTCAGCCTGGATAGCTTGCAAATTTGTGGTGCCCACCTGTTCCCTCTCGAGGTTCACGGAACACCCCTCAGCCGAAGGGTTGGTGGCTGATTCCATGTTTTGGTGCTCAGGCAATACAGGCAATATGGACAGACTGCTTGACAAGGAGTCCAAGAAATTGGACCACTCAGCCAAAAAGGTCTATGCTGCCTCCTCACTCAGCCTCTGCCAAGTGAGCTTGGCTGTCCTGATGCCACACTTCTCCCATGCCCTCTTGGGCTCTCTGGATGAGATGATTCCTCATCTCCCTGCAGACCTCCAGACCATAGTCAAGCAGGTCCGAGACCAGGGCTGGGCTGTGGCCAAACAGCAACTCCAGATGGCTTAGGACATTGGGGATTCCTGTGCCCGCTTGATGGCGGTCGCAGTTGCCATGCACTGTAGGGCTTGGCTGCTGATCTCGACCTTCATGGCAGACACTCAGCACAAGCTGGTGATGTTCCTTTCTTAGGCACTGACCTGTTTGGGCTCAGTGTGGAAGGGTAACCTCCAGAGTATTGAGAAGTCCAGTGCCACCTTGGACTCCATTACATCTGCCCAGAAGGATTCCAAGGGCTCTGAGCCGCAGAAGCTCAAGCCCTTTTGGTCTTCCACTCCTGTGGCAAAACCAGCCCAGCACCAGTCTGGCCAGAAGGCACAGTCTTGGTGCCCTAGTCCTAAGTTGGTGGCTTTGGTGGTCCGCATGTGTGGAGGGAAGGGACCCGGTGGCTCCTCGGCCGGGTCCTCCTCCTCCAAGCCTGCTCAGTGATGGGATGGGGGTGCCACCTTCATACCCATCACGCCTCCCCTGGGTCTTCCTGTGGGGAGCCAGCTCCACCACTTCCTTTCTGCCTGGTCTGCTGTCACCACAGATAGGTGGGTTTTGGAAGTGGTCAGTCAGGGTCTGCCTCTGGAATTTGAGCAGTACCCTCCAAGCCGAGCCTGCGCCCCACGAGAGGACTTGGTATTCGCAGACACCCGGTCAGCTCTTTGAGATGACATAGCCCAGCTCCTCCTCAAGGAGGTCATGGTCAGGGTAGTGGATCTTTTGGAACATGCAGGGTTTGCCTCCAGGTAGTTCCTGGTGATGAAGTGGACAGGGGTCTGGTGCCCCATTCTAGATCTGCACGATCTCAACAATTTCCTCAGGTCTTGCACTTTCAGGATGGCAGCTCTATCCCAGATAATATCATCTCTCAAGCAGGGCATATGGTTTTGCTCTCTGGATCTACAGGATGCATTCTTTCATGTCCCAATTCACCGTCCCACCGAAGGTTCCTCCGCTTCTGAGTTGATGGAACCCACTATGAGTTCCAGGCCATACCATTTGGCCTCTCTTCGGCCCCCAGGGTCTTCACCAAATGCATAGCAGTGATTGCAGCCTTCCTCCAATGCCAAGGGGTCTGGGTACACCCCTACCTGGATGACTGACTGATAGCGGGTCCCTCCAGGTGGGAGATGGAGTGGTCTAGGGACCTGGCCCTCCGGACCTGCATCCAACTTGGTCTCCTAGTCAACGAGGCTAAGTTGGAACTTGTGCCCTCGCAGGTGTTCAGCTTCATCGGGGCAGAGCTCGAGCCAAGCCAGAGCCCAGCTTCCAGTGGATAGGGTGGAGGTTCTCTCCTCCTTTGCCCAATCATTTCGGGTTGGGCACTTGCACCCTGTGCGGGACTTCCTGCACCTTCTGGGTTACATGGTGGCCTGCACCAGCATGGTCCAATGGACCCATTGGCATATGCACTCCCTGCAATGGGAGCTGGCCAGCCAGTGGTCTCAGCACAAAGGTCACTTTGACCAGCTGGTCACTGTGACCCAGAAGATGTGGGACACCCTCTAGTGGTGGCTAGTCCAAGAGCATCTGCAGGAAGGGATTCTGTTTGTCCACCCCAAGCCAATGATCATCCTAATGACCAACATCTCTCTTACGAGCTGGGGTGCCCATCTGGGGGAGCACAGAGTTCACGGGCTCTGGACCCCCATGGAGTCCCAATGCTACATCAACCTGCTGAAGCTCTGAGCAGTTTGGCTGGTGCTGATTTTTGTTCGGGGTCAAGTGGTTCAAGTCCAGATGGACAACACAATGACCATGTACTACCTCAACAAGCAGGGTGGGACACACTTCCTGCCTTTGTGCAAGGACGCTCTCTGTGTATGTACCCCCATGTGCAGCCTGGAGGCATATCTTCTAGCCATTCATGTGGCAGGAGCCTCCAATCAGCTGGCAGATGCCCCCAGCTGAGTGGGCTAGACATCTCACGAGTGGTCTCTCCATCTGGAGGTAGTTCACAGTCTGTTCTCCCAGTGCGGCACCCCTCAGGTGGACCTGTTCACCTCCAGCGAGAATACAAAGTTGAGGCTGTATTGTACCCACCCCCCTCAGGAGGGCTCTCTGCAGGGGATGCCTTCTTGAGGCCATGGACCCCAGGCCTCTTCTATGCCTTCCCTCAATCCAGAAGGTGCTACTCAAGATTAGGAGGGACAAGGCATAGGTGATCCTGGTGGCTTTGGACTGGCCCCACCAGTTTTGGTACCCCAATCTCTTCAGCCTCAGCAACAGGCTCCCGAGGTATCTTCTGCTATGCCTGAACCTGCTCTCCATCAGTCAGGGAAAGGTACTCTACCCCGAACCTTCAATCCCTGCACCTGACAGCCTGTGTCCTGAGTGACTAGAGTTCCAGGCTTTGGGTCCCTCCGAAGAGGTCCTCACCGTGGTGGAGTCATCTAGGAAGAAATTGACCAGAAAGCACTATGCCTTCAAATGGAAGAGATTCTACATTTGGTGTCAGGGCAAGGGGCTGGATCTATTGTCCTGTCCAGTGGCTAGCATTTTGGACTACTTGTGGTCTTTCTCCAAAGGGGAACTTCGGTCAATGACCCTTAAGGTGCACCTGGCAGCCATCTCTGCTAACTGGGTGCAGGCTGGTCAGCGGCCGGTGGTAAAGGAGATGATGGTCTGGCATTTTTTTAAAGGCTTAGATCACATTTCCCCTCCAGTGCGTGAACCACCACCACTGTGGTATCTGTTGCTGGTTTTGGGAAAGCTCATGGGCAAGCTGTTCGAACCAATGCACAGGTGTGAGATGTCTCACCTGTTGTGGAAGAACGTCTTTTCAGTGGCTATCACGTTATCCAGAAGGACCAGTGAGCTCCAGTCACTCGGTGGAGTTTCCTTACCTGGTCTTACACATGGGCAAGGTTGTGCCCCAACTTGAAGTTCCTCCCAAAGGTTGTGTCAGAGTTTCACCTGAAACAGGTGATGACTCTTCGGGTGTTCTTCCCGAATCACACCTTGGAGGCCGAACATAGGCTCCATACTCTGGACCTGAGGCGAGCGCTCACTTATTACAAAGAGTGCACAGCTAGAGTCTGGGGAGAGGTTCGCCAGCTGTTTGTCACCTAGGCTGAAGCCGTACCTGGAAGACCTGCAGTCAAGTGGATGATTGGCAGATGGACCACTTCTTGCATTGATCTCTGCTATAGGTTGGTGGGTATGGGCCTCCCAGAGGGCTAAGGGCTCATTCCACCCGCCATACTGCTGCATCAGTGGCTGCTTCTAGTGACGTCCCTATCCAGGAAATCTGCAGGGCTGCTACTAGAAGTCAACACACGCCTTCATTTCCCATTACCATATGGACTTAGAGTCATGCCCGGATGCTGGTTTTGGGGCCTCAGTTCTCCAATCCTTATTTCCTAAGTAGGGGGTGTGGACCTTGCCTCCCTCCTCCTGGAGACCTGCTAGGAGTCTGCCAAATAGTGTGGATAGAACAACATATCCACATCCCCAGAAACACAGGTTACTCACCTGTAACAGTGGTTCTAGGAGTGGTATATGTTGTTCATCCACACGGACCCACCCAACCTCCCCTGGCTTCGGCGCTCAACTCTGCTTCCAGCAGGCAACATCTGGCATCATGGGGCGGAGCTGAGGGATATACCACCTGGGTGGGTGGGAGGAGCCAGCTTGAAGACTTTCTGGCACATCTTAAAGGGAAAGGACACTGCCAGATAGATGTGGCACAAGGCGTAGCCGAGTGCCATATTGCCCCCAGGGGGTGATTAACGTGAACATTAACGTAAACCCCAGAGTTCATTATTGCTATTATTATAATTGGGTTACAAGCTACTGTAGTTTTAATAATTATTTTTACTATTTTTTGATAATTTTTGTGTTAAATTAACATAAAATAGTTCCTCCGCCATGCTAAATTGCATAGGATATTTTTTTTGCTGTGATATGGATCACAGTCACTCCCTGCCATGTGTTAGAGATTTTTCCTCGCTGAAGAATGAGGTTAAATCACAATAACTTTTCAGTGTTGAAGAACTATTGAAGTGCCCGGCCCCAGGAAAAGCCCCATCATGTTATAAGTTTATATACCAAGAGAGTGAAGCACAATTTCATTAATATGGAAGGCATTGGTGTTTAGGGATGGGCATTATCATTTCCACGCCTAATTTCATAATGATCTGGTGGATGCATTCCTAAACTCACAGGCAGAAAGAGGATCTTGCCCAGTTTTAAATCCTCTGCTGATGTCAGGTCCTTATTTACATATTCTGCCACATGGCCAATTCTACAGCAACAAAAGCGGCTGACAGTGGAAAGTCAGGCTGCTGTGGTCAATAAGGAAAAAAGATAAGAAGACATGCAAATAAATTTTTAATAACAGAGTAGAGACCGGGCATGCCACGTTAAACCAGAGGCCAGAGAGTGTTTTTTTTTTAAATCCCCCTTAGAGCCTCACCCACTAAACCTGGTTGTGCACACACCTGGTCGTTACTTTGGGCTGGCTGCTGGCATGGGAGGTGCTTCACAGGTGACAGTTTGAACACCGGTCCAGTTTCTGTTCTCCTGCCCCCGCTACTGCTGTTGGAGGCATGTCCCAATCATGACAGCACACCCTGATTGCTCATCTGACTCACGGCCAGGGGCTCGCAGGTGACACAGCTATGTGACCACCATGATCTGCGGGAATGCGAACCTGGAAGCTTAGTGTGAATGTTACTCTCACCAGGAGGTGTTGGTACACCGAAGCTGTGGGTTCCTGGTCTTTCACACCTGTGGTATCTGCCAGGTTATGGATTATCTTGATAAAGTAGGGGTGATGTAGCTGTGTATGCTTATGTGCCCCCCCACACACTCTTGTGCTCATAGGCACTTTGAAGATAAAATATAGACTTCCACAGCTCCTTAGCTTAACTATTTACAAAGGCAGTATAAACAGAGAAAGTCCATCTGAGTTTCCTCTCAAGTTCCAATCTCAGTCTCTGTGTTTCTCTCTTGCAAGAAATTGCAGCTGTTTTTATAAGTCTTTGCAATCCCCACTCGTTAAGAAAACGGCATGCTTCTCACAGTGTTCTTGTAAGTTTCAAGAAGTGCAGCAAAAAGAACATTGTGACCAAGAACTGACCTCTTGCTTGCAGCTTCTCAGACAGTTTGCAAACAGGTTAACCCCTTGAGTTCCAAACAGATTTTTGCAATCATTTCAACAGTATAACTATATATATTAAATAGTAAAACTATATACATTTTTAAACAAAGGGATCCCAGTATCAGTTGCAGTTACACAATGATTCACATAAATTTTTATATTAGCAGATATGCAAGGGGGGAGAAAAGACAGAGCAGTAAGAGAAGGTAGAGAGATAGCAAGAGGCAGAGAATTGTAAGACCATCAGGGTGATCCAAGTCCTAGGTCTCACGAGAAAATTTGGTTGTGCAACCAAACAGAGAAGACACAGAAAAGGAGAGACTAGAACAGATCCTTGCATTTAAACTCTTTCTCCAGAACAACTGGGACAGGGCCATATTCAACCCTGTCACATACCCCCCTCCTTAAGAGGGAACCTGTTTTACAAAAACCGGTTTCCAAAACTTTCTTTAAATTCTCCTTTAACATGACAGTAGCTTATAATCTTTATAGTTCAATGCATATGCAACATATCAAACAGTGAAATTTCAACTCACACATTTTTTTTCAACCTTCGGAATTCTCAATTCCTAATCCATATCAGACAGAAAATCAGCATTGACATTCTCTTTCCCAGATTTGTGCATCACTTTTAATTTAAATGGCTGTAGTGCCAGGTACCATTGTGTGATTCTAGAATTTTTATCCTTCATTTGGTTAAGCCAACAGAGAGGATTGTGATCAGTTACAAGTACAAAATCAGCTCCTAGTAAGTAAAACTTAAGGGACTCCATTGCCCACTTTGCTGCAAGACATTCCTTTTCAATGGTGGAGTACCTTTTCTCTCTGTCGTGCAATTTTTTTCTTATGTATATAATAGGATGTTCTTCCCATCTAGATGCTGACTCAAGACTGCAGCTAGGCCTACCTGTGATGCATCAGTGTGTAACAGAGATTGTTTCTCAAAGTCTGGGCTTCTTAAAACAGGGGCTGAACATAATGTAGCCTTAATAGCTTGAAAAGCTTTGTCACACTCTGGGGTCCATTTCATATTATTCAGGTACCATTTTTTCATGAGTTCTATGAGGGGAGTAGCTAACTCTGCAAAGTTGGGAACAAATCTCCGATAATAACCAGCCAGCCCTAAAAATGACCTGACATGTTTCTCGATTTTAGGGATAGGGCTGTTAGCTACAGCTTCTATCTTAGAAACCTCAGGCTTGACTTCTCCATTTCCCAAAATATAGCCCAATTATCTGGGTTCCTGCATTTCCAATGCACATTTAGTAGGATTAATTGTCAGACCTTCCTTTTTGTTTGATTGGATAACTGCTTGTAGATGTTCCAGATGGCTTTTCCAGTCTGGACTGTACACCTCATCATCCAGGTACGCAGCACAGTAACCAGTGTGAGGGGATAAAATCACATCCATGTACCACTGGAATGTAGCGGGTGCATTGTGTAACCAAACAGCATGGTGGTGAACTGACAGAATCCTATAGGAGTGGCAAATGCAGTTTTGTCTCTGGATTCTTTAGCTGGGGGGATTTGCCAGTAACCCTTGGTGAGATCGAGGGTACTGATATATTTGGCTCTCCCCAGTCTGTCCACCAAATCATCTATTCTGGGCATAGGATAACTGTCAAATTCTGACACTTGATTAAGTTTCCTAAAATCAAGGCAGATTCTTACACTTCCTTTCTTTTTGTTTACAGTCACCATTGGTGATGACCAAGCACCTCTTGACTCTTCTATGATACCCAATTCTCTTTCATTTTTTGTATTTTCTTAAGCATGTCAGTTCTTAACTGCTCTGGTAATCTGTATGCTTTTTGTATAATAGGGCAAGCATTCTTTGTCACTATTATGTGCTCAACCCCTTTTGCTCAGGCCGGTACTGTGGTAAAAGTACTGTTAAATGTCTTTAGCAAGTTACAGATTTCTACGGTTTGTTCAGAGGTTAAGAAAACATTCACCTTGACAGCATCAGCAGTTACAGTTTGTTCCAGTCTATCATAAGCTACATCAATATCTTCTTTATCAGTTTCTGGTAAAATTAGCAAAACAGCTTTTGGTGTTTTTTAAACCCATTTCTTGAGGATGTTAGCATGGTATATCTTAGTAGAATTTTTCCTATCAGGGGTCTCAATCTCATAGTTAACTGTGCCAGTACGTCTAAGCACTTTATAAGGCCCTTGACACTTCATTAGCAGTTTATTTTCTGTAATGGGTAATAGTAATAAGACCTTTTCACCTGGCTCAAAAACTTTTTCTTTTATACCCCGCGGTCATAATACACCTTTTGCTGGTTTGGGGCCTCTTCCAGATTACTGTGGGTGATTTCAACATATTTTGCAAGCTTCTTTCTCAGGGCACACACATAAGATGCAATAGATTGTTTCTGATGGGGGTTATCTTCCCATGTTTATTTTATTACATCTAGTGGCCCTGTAGGTTGTCTACCATACAGCATTTCAAATGTTGAAAAACCTGTTGATGCCTGTGGCACTTCTCTGTAAGCCAAAAGCAGGTAATGTAAGTATTGGTCCCAATCTTTCCCTTCCCTTTTTACAAACCTGTTTAACATGCATTTTAGGGTTTGATTAAAATGCTGAACAAGACTGTCTGTCTGAGGGTGATAAGGGGAGGTTCTTATGGCAGTGATACCTAGTAGTCTGTACAGCTCGTTAAGAAATGAAGCATCAAAATGACTACCCTGATCAGTAATAATTTCTTTAGGGATGCCCACACTACTAAAAATTTTGGCAAGCTCTGCTGCCACTTTTGGGGCTGTGACAGTATGCATTGGAACTGCCACTGGGTATCAAGTAGCATAGTTACATACTACCAAAATGAATTGATTACCCTTTTTACTTTTGTCTAAGGGGCCAACCACATCCATTGCAATTCTCTCAAAAGGCACATCTATCAAAGGTAGGGGCACCAGGGGCATCTTGTCTTTTTTAGTCACTGGGGCTGCTTTCTGACTCTCAGCACAAGAACTGCAATAGGTAGCAACATCTTCATGAATTTCAGGCCAGTAAAATCTGTACAGCAATCTGGCAAGGGTATGAACCCTCCCTGAGTGACTAGCCATAGGACTATCATGTGCTATCTGAAACAACTCAGATCTATACTTTTGTGGTATAACCAATTGTTCTATCAGGTCCTGTGTCTGAGGTTTAACCCAAACTCTGTACAGTAGCCCATTACATTTTTTAAATATAGGTTTACCCTGTTTTGATTTCACCCCCAGCTGCTTAAAATAACATTGGAGAGAAACATCATTAGCTTGTTCTGAAATAAAGCCATAATCAGTTATCAGTTTAGTTTCAGCATTTTCATATGTTAACCCCTTATGTCCATCAGTCTTTTGTTGCCACTGTTTCTTGAGGCATTGTCTTTCTTTCCTGGATTTCTGGATCTTGGAGTTGTGCTCAAACAAGCCTGAATCAAAATCAACAAAAGGAAAAGAGTCCCCACCATCCCCAGATTTTCTTTGCCTGAGCTCTTGTCACCACAGCTGCTGAAACATCAGGATTTACTCCCTCTTTGATTAACTCAGTAAATCCTGGAAAGTCATTTCCAATAATCACAGGTACAGGTAACTTGGGTACTACCCCCACTTTCATTTGGTATGACACATTGACACCCCATTAATAGTGAGAGTCACTTGGCTGGTGGTATAGTATCAAGTGTCCCCGTGGATGCAGATGACACCAGTACCTGGTCCTTTTGGACACTGTTTTCCCAGCACTTCAGT
Source organism: Neoceratodus forsteri (assembly GCA_016271365.2). Taxonomy (NCBI): domain Eukaryota; kingdom Metazoa; phylum Chordata; order Ceratodontiformes; family Ceratodontidae; genus Neoceratodus; species Neoceratodus forsteri. The sequence goes on along the minus strand of CM028129.1, from coordinate 1,006,914,014 downwards.
ATGTATTAGGGTCTGTTTGCTTCCAGAATCTATAAGTCCCTTTGCAGTCTTATCTCTCACCTTCACATCTGTTAAGTACTTGCCCCAATTTGCTAAGGACAAACCTGCTCCAGTGTCACTCTTCTTACTTCAGCAATTTCTTGCAATATGACCTAGCTTATTACAGTTATAGAAATTAAAGTCTTTGGGAGCAGCTTTGTTACCCCCACCAGAGTTTTTATTAGACTTGGAGTTTAAATGGGAAAAAGAGTGTCTTACCGGTGCTTTGCTGTTACCTCACTGTTGTGGCATTTGCCTGGCCATTTGGTAGTCTTCGACTAAAGAAACATCCTTTTCCCCACTTTCTGGTCAGTGTTCCTTTACCCGAAGCTGCACATCCGTAGGCAGGATGTTGATGAATTGCTCCATTGCAAATGTGTCGATGATCTGTGGGACTGTTTTGCTTTCTGGTTGGAGCCATTTTATCAGGAGTTCTCTGAGTTGGGTGAAGGCTTCTAGAGGATTGTTGACTGAGTTGTACTTCAGTGATTGAAATCACTGCCTGTTGGTCTCTCCTGAGATGTTATACCTTTTCAGGATTTCGCTTTTCACCAGGTCATAGTTTTCTGACTGTGCAGTGTCCATATTACTGTAGGCAAGTTGGACTTTCCCGGTCAGGTAAGGTACCAGTCTGATTGCCCATTGCTGCTTTGGCCACTGGCAGGCTGCAGCAACCCTTTCAAAAGTTGTCAGGTATGCTTCAATATCATCTGTGGGACACAACTTTGTAAGTTTAATGTATTTTAAGTTACTAGTGTCTTGTTGCTCTGCTGGACTAGTGCCAGATCCTCCAGCTTTGATAACTTGCAAGGCATCCATCCATCGCTGCATCTCTTCTCTTCTTTGCTGCTCCTGTCACTGCATCTCTTCTTTTCTCTGTACTTCTAAATGTTGAATCTCTTTTTGTTGTATAGCCCACCATTTGAAAAAGGCAGTCAGGTTTTCAGGTTCTGTCACTGCCTGTTCTTTTTCTATAACTGGTGCTAGCTGTACAGTCTCAGCTTTGACTTCTGTCTCTGCTAGTTTGACTGCCATTCTCCTGGTAATCACTCCTGGGCTTGCAGCTGCAGAATCCATACCTTTTTTCTATGCCTCCCTGGGTGTTCTGACTCAAGGTCAACACCCGCAGAGTGAACACCAGCACAGTGACAGAATTCACCAGTCTGCAGCGTGTCACTATGCTGGTGCAAGGAAGATTCCAGCAGTGCATTTCCCGGTGTTGCACTCCCAGTTCAACTCTGACTTGGAGTTAGATATTTAGAGATTGGGGTGTGTGGGGGTTCAGGGGCGCAGCCCCCTGATGAAAAATGCACCAACATCCCCGATGGTACAATGCCGACACTCAGCATTGTGTCCATCACCATGGAGGATGTCATGCGAGCGCTGTTGAAGTGCTATAGTAAACCCACCTCCCTGGTTCCAGGTCTAGTACCCACACTTCAAACTCCTGGCTTAGAATATGCATAGCGTAAATCCCACTTGGGCTGACACCATCTGTCATCGAGGCGCAGGTTAGGAAGCATAGAAAAACCAGGAGAAGTTGTAAAATTCACAACAAGAGTTTTATTATTCATACCAGTAAAATAAATAAAATTGTTCAGTATAACTATTTACAAAGGCAGTATAACAGGAGCTGAGACTGTACAGCTAGCACCAGTTATAGAAAAAGAACAGGCAGTGACAGAATCTGAAAAGCTGACTGCCTTTTTCAGATGGTGGGCTATACAACAAAAAGAGATTCAACATTTAGAAGTACAGAGAAAAGAAGAGATGCAGTGAGAGGAGCAGCAAAGAAGAGAAGAGATGCAGTGATGGATGGATGCCTTGCAAGTTATCAAAGCTGGAAGATCTGGCACTAGTCCAGCAGAGCAACACGACACTAAGAGAAAGTCCATCTGGGTTTCTTCTCAATTTCCAATCTCAGTCTCCGTGTTTCTCTCTTGCAAGAGATTGCAGCTCTGTTTTTGTAAGTCTTTGCAATCCCCACTCGTTAAGAAAACAGCATGCTTCTCACATAGTGTTCTTGTAAGTTTCAACAAGTGCAGCAAAAAGAACATTGTGACCCAGAACTGACCTCTTGCTTGCAGCTTCTCAGAGGGTTTGCAAACAGGTTAACCCACTGAGTTCCAAACAACTTTTTGCAATCATTTCAACAGTATAACTATATACATTTCAACAGTAAAACTATATACATTTCTTAACAAAGGGATCCCATTATCAGTTACATTTCCACAATGATTCACATATATTCCAGCAAATATGCAAGGGGGGAGAAAAGACAGAACAGCAAGAGAAGGTAGAGAGATAGTGAGAGGCAGAGAATTGCAAGACCATCGAGGTGATCAAGCCCTAGGTCTCATGAGAAAATCTGGTTGTGCAACTAGACAGAGAAGAGACAGAAAAGGAGAGAACAGAATAGATCCCTGCATTTAAACTCTTTCTCCACAACAACTGGGACAGGGCCATATTCAATCCTGTCACAGCAGCACACCATAGGTATGTCTCCAATCTACCACCAGGTTCCGAGGATCTGCCCCCCCCGGGAAGGAAGCGTCAAATGGATGCTTTGGATCCCCTCCCTGCTGGTCTCTGCTGCTGGTACCTGGGCTCGGGGCATGAACCCAGCGAGCCGAGCGAACCCCTTTCGCTTGGTGCCATGGAGCCGGCTAATGGAATTTTATTAAAACTAGTACCACACAAATTAGCACTCCTGTGATTAGGCTGTAGAAGTACATTAATAAGGAGATTAACATAAGGCTCTCAGAATGCTGACAACCAATCAGATTTCAGCATTCCTGACACCCTTATAATACTGCCCTTTTGAGCCTCTGGAACGCTGTGGGGCAACTGTACCTCCAACCATATTTGAACACAGTAATACCGAAAATTAAAAAAGTTAAGTAAATAAACTTTACAAAATTAAACACAACTTGTCTGGTGTATGTTTTTAAGTTGTTGAACTAATGTATTCTTTTTCTTTTTTTGTAGGATGTGCCCCCCCCCAAGCTTACATCCCTCTGTTGAGGTCTACTCCTGAGTTCCTTATTATGTTCCCGGGGTGCATTTGAAGATCTCTGGAGCCTGTTCATTCATTTTTGCAGCTCCCTGTAGAATTCTCTACCTCCTTGGATAAGGGGGTGCGTAAGTGTGGAGAGCTTTAAATCTGCTCTAAATATATATTTATTCTCTCTTGCCTATCCTGATTATTAAGTTATGGATTCTCTGGTTTTAAGTGGTTTTAAAACTTCTAATAGTTTTAGTTGTTTTGTAAAAGTGCTTTGGCATTTTTTGAATTGCACTTGATATAAAGTTATTATTATTATTATGATGTAAGTGAGGCTGCCCACTGCATTGTGATCTATTACCAATGTACTACGTCAGTGTACATCAGCCATGGTTGCCCAGGGTCCCAAAATTTCTTGCCTGTTATTCTGAGGTTTGCAGTTATTTTCTCCATATGAAAGTTCTGTGAAATCCTTTCCTTCCACTCAGTTATCTTTAGTTCTCTGGCTGAAACAAGTGAGAGGACAGAGTTTTGAGGACCGCCAAAGTCATACAATTAAAAACTTCTGCTTTTTTTCCTGGCTGAAATGACCTGTACTGCTACCCCTGGTACGTAATACTGGAAGGTGTCTGGAACCTGTGTCCTCCAAATCTTGGAGAGCTCCTCCTGGAGTTGAAGCCACTACTGGGTCAATCTGGGACAAGCCCACAAAATATGAAACATAGAAACATAGACTTTGACAGCAGATAAGGACCAATTGGCCCACTCAGTCTACCCATTTTCCTACCTACTGGATAAGCTGCAGATCCTAGTTTTACTAACAACCTACTTCCTCCTACCTCCCACTAGAATTGCCTTACGTCTATCCCATGCATTCTTAAATTCCCTCACTGTTTTTGACCCACAACCTCCTCAGGAAGACCATTCCATGCATCCGCCACCCTCTCCATGAAAAAATACTTCCTCATGTTGCCCCTGAGTCATCCCCCCTCTATCTTCAAATTGTGCCCCTTGTTCTTGCACATCTCTTTTTCTGAAAGATTCTATCCTCTTGGACAATGTTGATTCCCTTGAGGTACTTTAAAGTTTCTATCATGTCCCCCTCTCCCTTCTTTCTTTAAGCTCTTTTAGTCTCTCTTCATATGGCTTCTGTTGCAGATCCTACACCATTTTAATTGCCCTCCTCTGGACTGCCTCCATCCTATCTATGTCCTTGTGGAGATGGGGTCTCCAGAACTGCACACAGTACTCCAGATGGGGTCTCACCAACTGTCTGTACAAAGGGATAACAACTTCCTGTTTTCCATTGTTGATGCCTCTTGCTATATAAACTCCTGGTGTCATGAAGAGCATGTAATGTAATACACTGTCTTGCTTGAGCTAGTAAAGCAATTTCACTGTCTTAATGAGTTAGCGCTAGTAAAGCAACTTAGAGTAAGTAATGGCAACCTACTGTCTTTTGTGCTTGAGCTAGCGTAGCAACTAGGGCATGAAATAGCAGCACACTGTTTTCAATTTGCCATGTAACCTGTTATTAGCTGTGACTTGCTGCTTGAATACTGCCAGTTAGTACCCTACATAGCTTAAGCTATGACTTGCTGCATGCAATATTGCCACTTTGTAACCTACCTAGCTTTCATTATAAACCATTGGTGCTACACCATATCCCTTGGGACTTCCCTTGCTCTGTGCCTCCCTGCAAACTGCTGCATACGATGCTGCCCCTGAGTGGTTACTCTGCTCTACCCAGTCTGGCCAGGAGCACAGCTCAAAACCCTGGACCTCCAGCTACCAAGCCCTCCTTCAGGTCCCCCCCTGCCTGGCTATCCACCAAGGGCATAAAAATGGTACACTTGAATGTGCGAAGTCTCCTACCAAATCTAGCGGAGCTAACAGCTTGGGTTGCTCACCTCAACCCTGATATCATGGAGGTCTCAGAAACTTGGCTGAAGCCCCACACCCCAGACCCTGCTTGTGCCCTCCCGGGCTACAACTTCCTTAGGCAAGACAAAGCAAGGAACAAACGTGAGGGTGGGGTGCTCCTATACTATAAAGCACATCTAAATGTGTCTGTCATAGGGCAAACCCCACAGACATACCCTGTCTATGAGTTCTTGCATGCCCTCCTCCTGCTAGGTAACACTAAAAAGGTACACCTGGTTTGTGTCTACAGTCCCCCTAAGGGAGGAGTGCTAGGGCTCTCCTCCCTCCTTGACAGCCTCAGTGCCAAGGCTGGCACAAATGAGTTACTAGTCCTTGATGACTTTAACCTAAATTGGATGGGCCATAACTCTAAGCAATATGAGCCCCTGCTGTCTGGTCTTGCCCTTAGCCAACTTATCATGGAACCCACAAATCCCTCCTCCCATGGGGAAAAAAGATGCATCATCGACTGGGTGCTGAGCAACAGACCCGATAGAATAGTCTCCTCAGGTATTCTCCCTGATGCCATCTTGGATCACTCTCCCACCTACTGTACATGGGGTATCTCCTCTCCCAAAATCCCTAGTAAAGTGATCCAGATGAGGGACTACTCCAAATTTAACATTGATGACTACCATGCTGACCTAAGACAGACTGGTCCTGGGTCACTGCCACAAGTGACCCCTCAGGAGCCCTTCACAACTTTCTCGCTGTCTTCACTCCCCTGCAAAACAAACATGCTTCCTCACTAAAAGGAGGGTGGAGGGCACTGTCACCAAGTGGCTCCATGGTGGCCTATTTTCCCTCATGAAGCAAAGGGACAAAAGCTGGGTGAGATACAAGACCTCCCTCACCAGTACTGACTTTCTTGAATACAGAAAATTGAGAAACGCATGTAAAAGAGCCATCCGCACTGCCAAGAGCAAGTTCTGTCAATCTGCCCTGCTTTCCTTGGCCAGGAACCCGAGGAGTTTTTGGCAGAACATCAAAAACACGGTGGAAGGGTCCGCCAGAGCTCAGGTCACTGACATGCATATTGACGGGGTTAGCTGCAATCACCCCCTTACAATTGCCAACGCATTCAACTCCATGTTCTCTGACCTGCCTGCTGTCCCCACCCCAGTCCCCTGACCTCAAGGCTCAAGGCCCCTCCCTTAGTGGGAAACCCCCAGACCTCCCTTCTACTTAAAGGCTGTTTCCATCACAGAGACCCAGAAGCTCCTTGCTGGTATCTCGCCTCACACAGGAGCTGGGCATGACAGCCTCGAGCCCAAACTGCTCTGCCTGGGGGCATCTTTCCTAGCCTGACCCATCACCCATATCTTTAATGCTTCCCTAATCTCGGGAACCATCCCTGGTGTATGGAAAGTGGCCAAAGTCATCCCTGTTTTCAAGCAAAGCGACCAAAGAAATCTCAAGAACTACTGTCCCATAGCGATCCTGTCTGCGATCAGTAAGCTACTCGAGAAGGTGGTTGCTTCACAGCTCACACACTACCTACAGAGCCACAACCTACTCTCCCCAGCACAACACAGCTTCAGGAAAGGGCACAGCACCTCTACTGCCCTAGCCGTGATCACCTCTGAGATCAGGTCTGCTACAGATCAAGGCAAACTGACTGGAGCCATCTTCGTGGATCTCTTGAAAGCCTTTGACAGGGTTGATCACTTGCTCCTGTGCTCCACCCTATGGTCCCTTGGTATCTCCCCCCCGCCCATGTCTGGTTCTCTAACTATATCTGTGGCAGACAACAATACACTAATTTCAACAAGGCCCTCTCTGATCCCTCTCTGCTGGACTGCGGGGTCCCCCAGGGATCTGTTCTTGGGGCCATCCAGTTCTCTCTCTCTTCATAAATGAGCTGCCCTTGGCCCCAGCCCATGGACGCTCCACCCTGTACACTGATAACCTCATCATCCTGACCAGCGCCCAGGACATCAATGTCATAAACACCAGGCTAAACTCCGACTTCAGCCAAATTCAAGCCTGGCTAAAGGGCCACAAGCTTACTATCAACCTTCAAAAGACCCAGGTCATGCTCTTTGGCTCCCTGGCTAAGACAAAAGCCTGTCCTGCTCCCCTTAAAATCTCTAGGGATGATGGTTCCCTCTTTCATGTTGTGGACTCTGTCAAGTACCTGGGGGTAACCCTTGACCCGCAACTGGACCTCATGGTGCATATTCGCAATGCGCGTAAGGCCACAAACTGCAAGCTGGGCCTGACGTACAGAGCAAAAACCTGTCTCACCTCGGCTGCACGTCTCACCCTCACTGGGGGGAGGGGTCCTCCTACCCATGCTCTGCTATGGGCTTGTCTCCTTTGCCCACGTCCCTAAAACTGGTCTCTCAAAATGGGACACCGGATACAACAATGTATGTCGCTTTGCACCTTCTGCTACCCTCGCCTCATGCACCGCTGTGAGCTTTACTCCCAGCTCGAGTGGCTCTCCCTCAGAAAAGCATCGCACCTTTGTCCTGGGCAACTTAATTGACAATATTGTTGGAACTGCCACCCCACCTGCGCTCACTATATCCCTCAAACCTGCAACCCCCTCCTACCACTTACGATTCAGTGACTCTCAGGCCTTCCTGGTTCCAAAAACTCATAACAAAATGGGTGATCGGGCCTTCGCTACTGATGCGCCCAGATTGTGGAACTCCCTTCCTGCAAACATTCTCTTCTCCCCCTCCCATCCCTGCTTCAAAGCCTCCCTATGGGGCTTCCTCAAATCGGCCTCCACTTGTCTATGCACTTAATAAATCCCCCACCCCCAGTGCCTTCAGCCTGACCAACCTGGCCGGCTGAGTCGAAATAAACCGGCTCGACTGTTAGGAGATGAGTCTCCTGATACTGAATGCACTATATCCACTGGTTTGCTATGAGATGTATTATATGTATTGGGGCCTTTCTCTGCCCAACTGCTCAAGTAAAGTGTACTTGTACTATTCTATTTCCTGCTCTTCTAGGTCTCTTTCCTTCAAATTGTACTACTCATGTAACTCACTGCCCATACCCTCCTGAGGGTATGGCAGACCCTATATGTTGATTACTGTCGTTCATGCCTGTACTATGCTATTATCTATCCTCTGTTTGAAATGCATATACCTGATGTTATTGTATGTACCTTGATGTTGCCTGATGTCTCCAAATATACCTTGTGTTCTCCCGGGTCACACTTGAAAATAGGCACCTGGCAGTTTAGTGTGCTTACCTGGTAAACAAAAGCAAATAAATAAATAAATAAATTTGTGTCGTCTGCAAAGAGTCATACTTTTCCTTCCAGCCCCTCTGCAATGTCACCTATAAAGACATTAAAGAGTACCAGTCCCAGTACTGAACCCTGTGATACCCCGCTAGTAACCCCCCCTTTCTTTGGAGTAGACTCCATTTACTATTACCCTCTGCGTCTTGTTGTCCAGCCAGTATTTTACCCAGATTACCACCCTGGGACCCACTCCCACTCCCTCTGCTCTTTTCTCACACCCTCTCCAACAAGGACCAGAGTTTGTAGTCCTAAAGTGTTTAGCAATAAGGGTTACATAGAAGAATCATATTAGGATCTTCCACCTGAATTCTCTCCAGTTGTGTGAGGAGGACACCTTCCACCCTCTGTCCAGCTATTTTTTCCATTGTTTATCTGAAATTTGTGTCCCAGCCTCTGTCTGCCATTTGTTTCTGATCCCTTTGAGGTCTGCATTTCTAACTGACAAGAGTACCTTCTCTAAATCTCTGAGATATATCTAAACATGTCCTTCTTGGTGAGAGCCCAGCAAATGAAGTCCTTCCAGTTAGTTTTAAGTATTTTGATTTGGTTCAGCCTTTGTCCCTCTAAGATGTAGCTCTTGGCATGGAGGAACTTATAGAAATCCGCTTGTGCCAGTGGATATTTATCCTCAAGGGACTGATAAGAGACACATTGGTTGCCCTTCACCAACTGCTTGAATCTGGTGAGTACTTAGATATTCCAAATCTTAAAGCCTAGGTCCGAGAGACCTGGGAGAAAACCCATGTCCCCAATTATCAGGGGCAGAGGGCCTGTTTTGTTGGATGTACCCAAGCAGGATCACATTTTCAGCAGTATGTTTAGTGAAAGTTTAACCCATGGGTTCTGCACCTGTCATATGCTTTAGAGTTATTTTAACTGTGACCAGCGCATACAAGGGCATGGACAAGGATCTGTGGTTCTGCTTACTATACTATCTGGATTGTCTCCTTTGTTTAGCCCAGGTAACCAGGTAGGTGTTTTACTCTGCCAGGTAATACAGCCTCAGATCTGGGAAGATTAGCCCACCCTCCTCCCCGGGCAGTGAAAGAGTCCTGTAGTCTACCCAAGCTTTTTTACCCACCCAGATATATTTTTGCCAGTTCTTCTCAGGTTTGGTCTAGAAATTTATTGGGATTGGGATGGATGATATTTGAAACAGAAACAATAATCTGGGTGGGACATTCAGTTTTAGTAACCCACCCTTCCCAGCAGGGACAAAGGCACTAATTCCATCTCTTCAAATCAGTGAGGATCTCCAAGTCAGTTTTTCATTGTTGAGTTTAAAGAGATCTCCAGCTTGTGGGTAACCCTTATGCATAAGTACTCCATGGTGTTATTAGTGGCCCATGAGTAAGAGAAGTTTTGTTTACATGTGGCAGGACATGACCCACTAATGTGTACAGTTTTCGATTTGGTCTGGTTGATTTTATAGCCTACTACTCTCCCGCATTCAGTTAGTACTGCCTGCAAGGCAGGGATTGACTGCTCTGGATTACTAATGAAAAACAGGGCATCATCAGTGTAAAGTGAAACCTTATATTGTCCCCCCACTACCTCAATGCCCTTTATTTCTGTGTTGCTTCTTGCCCTCTCTGCCGGGGGCTATATGCATAGGGCAAAGAGCAGGGGTGACAACGGGCGCTACCAATTTCAAAACCAAGCACTCAATTGTTAGTCAAGAAATGTCACATCACAACCATATTGTAAAATCCTCTTGAAAAAGCACTACGAGCGTGAAACATTGGGTCAATTGCTGCTACTGTGTTGTGCATTTTTTACCCATCTTACGTGTGTAAGTTACGGGTAATACATTTGTCATGTATTTATTCACACAATTCAATTGTTTTGTGACATTTCTTGATGGTGGGTGAGTGCTTGGTTTTGATATTATCTTCTTTTAATAATAGCATCTCCTAGATTAGTTCAGGAGCTGCCTTTTTTGCCCATGAATGGCAATGAGCACCCCTGCCTAGTTCTCCTGGCCAGGAAGAATCTGCTGGAGTTTACCCTACTGACTTTTGCTATCGCCTCTGGGTTGTGATACAATGCTCCCAATGAGGCCTTGAAGCCCAGACTAAAGTTCATTGCCTGCAGTACTGCTTTCAGGTATCTCCACTGCACTCTATTGAATGCTTTCTCCACATCCATCGAGATAGCCAATCGTAAATGTTTCATATCCGTGGGCTGAACAGATGTTAAGTACCGTTTTGATGTTATCCTGGAGTATCATCCTAGATATGAATCTCGTCTGGTCTGAGCTTACCAGACCCTGCATGCATCTCTGTATTCTGGTTGCCAGGATTGCTGTGAAAATCATCATATCTACCGGCAGAAGGGATATTGATGTATGTGAACTACAGCAATTTGGGCTTTTCCCTGGCTTCAGAAGTAATGTAATCTGTGCCTGCCTCCTTGTGTCTGGTGCCTGATCCCCCTCCAGGATCCCATTATACACATTTTAAAATACTGGAGTTACTAATTTGATCTTTGAATATTTTATAAAATTCTGCAGGAAGCCCATCAACCCTGGTGCCTTGCTACTCTTAAATTTTGAATCGTGTCCGAAGCTTCTGCCAGTGTAATGAGGCATCCAGTTTAGTTTTGTTCTCCTCTGACAACTTTTTCAAAGTGATTGATGACAGAAATTTTCTAAGGTTTTCCCTCATCTCCTTCCTTCTCTTTATCTAAGTTTAGATGATATTTTGCAAAAAACTTAGAAATGTCAATCAGATTTTGTGTATGTTTTCCCCTTCTCTTGCAGGTCTGGTATCTTCTGCACTGCCCTGCTTACTGCCTGTTGGCAAAGCTACCATGCAACATCCCTGCCATGTTGCCCACCTCATGATATCTCTGCTGTGTGTAGTGGAGTCCCCCCCCAGTTTTCTGTTCCAGTAACTTGGTCAGTTTATCCCCGTATTCCTTCAATTGTCTTTTTTTAAGGTTAGGTCTGAAGTTATTATATGCTCTGCCTCCACATTGAAAATTGCCACTTCCATTTCCCAGTTAATGTTTTTTAAGCCCATCCCAGAGGTTTGCCATGGAGGTCTCTCTTTCTTTATTACAACTCAGGTGGATCCCTATCTCCCTGACTAGGTAGTTGCAAAACTCGGTGCCATTTAGATGCGATACATTCAACCTCCATATTGGAGTCTTATTATTCTGTGGTTCCGCCACCAGGTTCAGAGAAACAAAGGCATGGTCTAAGGCTGTAATAGATTTGATTTGACTATCTTGTGCTGTATGCAGCCAGTCTTGTGACAGCAATACTAAATCTGTTTGAGAGTACTGGGAATGTGGGTTCAAATAAAAAGTGTAGTTCTTTTTTTTTAACTTTCTATTTATGCTCCCTGCCACTCAGCATTTCAGCTGTCGCATTTGAGCTCTCCGCCAAAGCATTCTGCTAGCTGCTGTTTCCTCCTTACCTGGAGCCCAGTAGCTATGGCTGTCCCCCATGTAGCCATGGCTGTACCCCCTCAGGTGGAGACTAGGTTGGGCACATGCTCCCAAAATCTGTAGACTCGTCAGGATGTCAAAGCTTGGGACAGGCAGGTGAGATTTGGATCAGTGCCAGGTGCTCCATCTTCCTGGTGTGATGGTGCCATTTTTCTGGTTTTCTGCCAGAGATGTGATGTGTGCTGTGACATCAAGGTGCATACACTGACATCCATCACTCCTCTCCCCTAGATCTGGACTTGGTGCTTGCGGTACCTCTGGCTTCCACCAGAGGCCAGTCAAGCACCAACCTTGCCTCCCCCTCCCCCCCGGAGATGGCAAGCAGTCCCATGGATGCTCAAGCCTTCTCCCCTCGGCCGGACCTCCAATTCCCTGAGCTCGTTCCTGAACCTGGGTCGCTGGTGTCGTGAGCAGTAGTGCTACCGCTGTGCTGGTGGGCCGGCCCCAAAAGGTGTAGTTCTTGTCCCATGGGTGTAGTTAACACCACACATCTTACAACCCTGCTTTCTGCATTAATTGTTGTAGGTTGCTGCTCTCACCCCTCATGTCTTGACCCCCATCAGTACCAAGTTTTTCTGTTCCTCCTCAGGTCGTAGTAAGTGAGTTTTAAAAAATTTCAGATGCTACACCCAATTATTGGGTGCATAAATATTAAATAGGATGCACAGTACCCTCCTGTATGTCCTACATATTTGGATGTCCCTTCCCTTTTCATTCTCCTGGACCTCAGCCACTGATAATGGAGAATCTTTTCTCACCAGGATAGCAACTCTTCTCCTGTGATGGTGGGCTGTGGAGGATGACAAATACACTGAACCCACCCATCCCTCCTACATTTCTAATGCTCAGGCTGGGATAAATGCATTTCCTGTACAAAGTAAATCGAAGCCCCCATTCTTCCCAACTCCTGTGAGATGTAAACTCTTTTGATGGGGGAGTGCAGTCCCTTCACATAATATGTTGCCATTTTAGGCTCTGTCTTCAGCTCTGAATTCCTCCACCATTGTCCCATAAAGCACTGCTGTGAGACACATCATAATAAACAATGGGCAACAGGCCCACATTTACTATAACTGCTGAACAAACTGGGTCAATTACTGACTTCAGTGTCATCTGAGGTGAGCAAACTGACCATCCTTTCCATTTGGGGTTGGCTGTCTGCCCCTATACATTGTCAGGTATTGTTGCCCTATCAGGGTAGGGTGTATGAGCATCTGCCAGCCCTCCACCTCTGTTGTAGCATGCCCTATCACCCAACATAAGGTCATTCTCTGTTCACACACACCTTGCCCTCCTTCTAAAAATGTTTCTGTAGTAGGTCCTGCCCATATAAGACCATGCCCAGCAGATTTAGGGATGCAGAACGTTGACCACTGCCCCCATTTCCATATGAGCCTGAAGGCCTCACTATGGGGCTATTTTTACATCTTCCATTAGGAGGCCTGCTAATCCCCCCATCAACTCCATGCTCTCCAGGCTCTTTGCCATTCTCCATCTCCTGCTCTTTGGGCTGGCAGATTCTGTTCAATGTGCTTACGCAACTAGATGAGATGATGCTTGTGTAACTTGATTTACTTTGTGGCTTTCCACCTCTCTATCCATAGTATACCACCCTGTAGGGGGTACGATGCAAGGAACCCTAGAGGAGGGCCCCCCCCCACAGGTGCCACGGGAATGATTGCGTCGGCTAAAGGTAGCTTAGGAAGAAGTCCAGAAAGAATACCCAATCAGGTGTCAAGCATTGAAGAGGTGAGGATGATTAATAAATGAATTCTGAGAAGATGATTAAGGGCAGACTTCCTAAGGAGAGAGGGAGGGGAAAGCTGGGGCCACCATCAGCCTCCGTCCAACAGCAGAACCTAACTAATTAACCTAAGAAAACACCAACTCTAACTAATATGTAAGCTATCTCAACAGAAACTGTCATACTGGGGTAAGCATTTGAATGAGCAGCAGGGCTTCATTGAAAGTGGGCAGTACTGTTGAGTGGCTCCATGATGAAATCAATTTGTCTAGCCCAACGATGTGGAGTAGGGCAGCTGACGAATGAGACGAGGACCGGAGAGAACAGGGGCCCACATGAAGATGATGGGCAACCCGACACGCAGGGAGAAAAAGCAGAAACAAGTGACCGGAGGAGCCAGAAAGATGAGCGGGTGTATCAGGAGGATATGGCACCCAAAGGGGGGGGAGGGAGCTGCTCCCAGGGAGCTGCACAGAAGAGCCATAAGCAATACAGGACAGATGAGTGAGGAAGACGGGGCTGCACAGAAAAACTCCAACTAGACCAAGGAGGAATGAGCCACATGGGCAGTGAGGTAAGGGGCAGAGGGAGATGAGAGCGAGAGGGTGGGAGGTGCCAATGAGAGGCACACCAGAAAGTGTTGGGGAGCAGGGAGAAGTGAACTGGTGACCAGAGGCAGCTGCCGGTACAACGAAAATGCACGAGGCTTAAATCAATTACAGGCAGCTGGAGGCAGCTGCTGGAACATGTGGAAAAGCAAAATCCAAAGCAAGAGGATGGAGAGCAGCGCCTCTGGCTGTAACAAGAAACGAATCCTGAAGATCCCCAGGATGAGTGACCTTATAAGTCTGATGGGGGGGTGACATACTTGCTCTGCCCATTGAACCTTGAGCTTAAAGCCCTCCCATTGCACCCTAATGTTTCATAATCCAGGGGATGCAGCACAATAAAAATTTTTAATTTCTCCTAGTCACTCTGTGGGAGCACCTCTTCCATAACTGACCTTCCTGCTTTCATTCAGCAGGCCCTTCAAGCAATTCCTGGTGATGACCTCCCTGAAATTGGAGCCCATTTAACTATATGCAGAACCCACCATGATCTGCTATCCATTCCTCCACCTGCAACAGCATTATGCAGACTGACTGCTAGAGGTAATAAGATTTTGCACCAAAAGAAAAAACATTAATTGGCATTTTACAGACATCTTTAGTCCAAGTATGGCACTTGTGGGTGAGAGAATTAATCCCAGTAAGTCCACTTTCTCTCTTTTAGTCCACAGTTTCTATATGCTGAGTGTCTCTCTTCTCCAACAGTGTACTTCTGCTCCTTCATGAGTGTTCAGCTTACTTATGTCAAGAGGGTTGCTTCTGCGGTCACCTGCTGATCTTTTCAGTGAAATATAGCTCCCCAGCTCTTACTGGTTGATGGGGAGGTCTCCTGCTTCTTCCTTTTTGGTCCCTTCTGGGTCCATTGTGCTGTGCCATTTCCCACTCTGCTTGCACTGAGGAGTACTCCTTAGTCATCATCTTATGTCCCATCTTTTGCAGTATGGGCCACACTTCCTCGAGGCTGTGAATGTACTGTACTTAGTCTCTGATTCTGTGAACAGCTTGAACTGGGCTTGGGTGATGAGCTAGGCTTTTGTTTCTTTCTCTATGCTCCTTAATAATGCCCAGGATACCTCTGCTCCTGTCAATAACCAGGGGCACAAACTCATACCCCATGTATACTTTTGTATCATCAAAGTTGAGCTCTTTTTTGCCCAAGTAACCCACAGCACTTTCATTTTCACTGAGCAGTCTACAAAGTGCATTACAATGGATCTTGGGTCGGCTTTAGAATTGGATGGCTTGCAAGCAAGAGCACGGTGTGCTCATTCAATCTGCAACTTGCAGACCATCTCTCAGCCCAGTAGTTCAATAATAAATGACTCCACAAAAGTCTCCATGTCCCCCTACTTGGTACCTCCTGGCACTCTGTGGAGATAGAGTTTGTTTCTGTGAGCCAGTTGTTCGACATTGCCCACTTTCTCCAGCAATTCTCTCTTTCTTATATAAATGTAGTAGGGTAGCATTGTGGTGATCTCTGTGCTCCACCACCTTCATGATCCCCTGCTCCAGATCTGTTGTTCAGCCCCCATCTCCCATACCTCCTGTCTGGTCTCTGCCAAGTTGGATTGCAGGCCTTGGAGTGTATTGCCTTTTTTGTAGTTCTTGTATGAGTTTTTTTAAGTTTATTGTGCAGGACATCCGCTTCTCCTCCAGATCGCCGAGGCACTCTGGGGATTCACTTGGCATTGGGGATCCTGGGCCCAGCAGGCCATGTTTTTGGAGCCTCAAAGATTTCCTTATCTTTTTTTAATCATAGTTTTTTATTATGCATATAAAATCTTCATTACAATTATATTCACACAATACAAATATAAAAAAGAAATCAAATCCAAACATAAAGCAGAAATGTGCTTAACAATAATTTCCCAACCCCCCTTTCATCTAGATTTGGGTGATTTAATTTAACCGTTTCCATTTATGTCAACATACTAATATTTATATTTTATTTATACACATGTTTCAATCTTACTGTAATTTCATCAGCGGTGACAAATTATCCAATATTGTTTGCCATTTAGTTCCATACAAAACATCTAATGTATCATCTACACTAAACATTAACTCTTTCAAAACCAATGTTTCTCTAAAGGTATGCCACCAGTTGAACAAATTGAATTCAAACATTTGATTATTTCCCAATTTGCTAAAATATATCTCTTCATCGCCATAGTAGCCAAAACAAAAATTCTATTATCTACTTCATTTAATGCTAGTAATGTGTCAACCCTTCCCCATAATGAAAGAGTAAGGTACTACCAATTATTTAATAAGTTTACAATTTTAGTTTTTGCATTATTAAAGTTTGTTTTAACATTTTTTTGCATATCTGGAGATAAATGAATATCCAAATATTTTATTGAATTTTGTATAGAAAAATCACTAATTATTTTACTATGTTCATAGTTTTTATGTTTAGATAATTTTAGTATTACCGATTTGTTCTTATTTAATTTGTAACCTGAAATAATGGAATATTCATTAATGACTTGTAAAAAAGCTTCCAAAGAAGAATTTAAATTCTTTAATATTAACAAAATATCATCTACAAATACGTTTAATTTCAAGTATTCCTGATCTAATTGAATCCCTTCTATTATAGGATTATTTCTAATCACCTGTAAACAGGGTTCTAATCCTAATATAAATATTATAGGCGATAATGGGCACACTTGTCTGACTCCATTAAACATATGGAATTCCAATGTTAAATATCTATTCACTTGAAATCTAACCCTTGTAATTCTATATAATTGTTTTATTAATAATATTATTTCTTTTGAAAAATTAAATGCTTTTAAATTATCAAATATGTAATTTTGATTTATTAGATTGAATGCTTTACTAGCATCCACTGCAATGGCATAATAAGAGTCATCTTTTTTTATATAAGGGTTTTATATTTATTAATTGAATTACTGCCTGAATTTTTTTATTTGCTTGTGAAATGGTTCTCCCCTTTACAAACCCATACTGATTTTTATGAATCATAGAAGTTATATATGGGTGAGTTAAAGTATTAATAAATTATGCTATAAGCTTGTAATTAGAGTTTAAAATGGAAATAGGTCTGTAACTATCTGGGGAATCTATGGGTTTATTTTCCTTCAGTATTAGAATTACCTTAGCTAGATTCATTGAATCTGGTAGTACATTATTTGGGTCTAATAGTTCCTCCATCATCCTACTGATCCAAGATACCAACTCTTCTTCAAACACCTGATAAAATTCATTAATTAATCCGTCTAACCTGGGAGATTTATTCTTTGGTAATAATTTTATTGTTTGTATAATGTCAGACAATACTATCGTTGTAAAAGATATTTTAATTCTAGGAATATTTGCCCTAGAGAAAAATTATGTTACCAATTTAGGGTCTGGGATGAAATAATTTTGATAGATTGTTTTGTAATAATTGCATATTATTTCTGCTATGTCTGCATCAGAATATTTTATATTGCCTAAAAGGTCCATCATAGATGTTATAATGTGTTTTTGTTTTTCCTTGCTTAGTAAATTAGAAAGTAATTTACCTGATTTATCCGTATTATAATACCTTGTCTTCTTAATTGCATAATATAATTTTTTATTTTCTTGATGTATAAGATTAAGTTTTTTGTTTTATATAAAAAAACAATCATTTTTATATTTATCATAATCTATCAACATGAGCTCATCCAATTCTTTAAGTTTTTTATCCACCTCATTTTCATTTTTTTTCTGTCTTTGACTTATTTTAATTTGATAAGAAATTATTATTGCTCTTAAATATGCCTTAAAGGCATCCCAAAGTTTAAGAATTGTTGTCTGACCTGTAAAATTGTAAAACCAATACTCTTTTATTGACATTTTTATAAACTTCCTAAATTCTTTATCTTTTAGAAGGTCATTATTAAATGACCAATTTAATACTTTTTGTCGATGTTTGTTTTCTAATAAGATTCCACATTGATTAATGCATGGTCTGAAATGAAAATTGACTCAATATCAACTTTAATAATGTTGGAAACCAAATTTTTTGAAAACAAAAACAAATATATTCTTGAAAAAGGTTTTTTTTAATCTAAATGGGTATATCTAATATCCTGTGGGAAAAAGGATCTCCATATTTCTATCAATTGTTCTTGATTATTAAAAGACAATAATTTATTAGAAATCACTTTATTACTTGATGTAGTGACTGTATTTTTATCCATCCTGGGTACATTTAAAGCATTAAAATCCCCCACCAGGACAATGCCCAAGGCCTGTAAATATTGTAAACCTTCTGATATTTTTGCTAGAAAGGTAGCATAATAGTCAAAAGGGGCATATAATGACCCCAAAACAATCACATTATTATTCTGCCTTCACTATCCCTAAATTGATCAATTAGTTCAAACAATACATCTTTTCTAATCAGAATTGCTACCCCTCTGCTTTTCTTTGTACCTGAAGTACAAAACACATGTGGGATCCATTTCCTTTTAAATTTAAGTATTTCTTGATCTATTAGATGAGTTTCCTGAATGAACATGACTTGAGCTTCTTGTTTTTTGAAATAGATTAATAATCTGGCCCGTTTAATTGGTGAATTAACTCCATTGATGTTCAAGGAAACCATTTTAATACTATCTTTAAATCGAGCCATTCATATATCTATGATCAAAAAACCAATGGGAAAACCATGAATCAAATATCTTATAAAGGAGGTACAGTTAAAACTCTTCATTATAATTAATAAAAGTTGGCCTACATTTATGAAAAAATATTTCCCATAACCCAAACACCCAAATCTCAAAAAAATATAAATGTCACTCCCCTTAGCACATATTTGAACCTTCAGCCTCCAAGAACCTGAAAAAAAGATTTTAAACAGTATTTGATATACTATAATCTTGGTAAGCCATGAAGGACAAAAACCTTGCAGCATTTGTGAGAACATCCCAACAACATGTGAATCACTGCATTCTATCCCCCGTCACATCACAGGCTAACATAATTCAATTATGAGCTTAATCAAAGATTTTAGGCAGTTTTACTTTTAAATCCTTAATCGCTGCTTCAACAGAGTCATAAATATGGCGAATTCCATTAATTACCACTCTCAGCTTCTCTGGAAAAAACATCAAAGATTTTACTCCTTGCAGCCATAATTTATTTCTGACCCAGTCATATTTTTTCCTAGCTTGAACGAGATCCGGTGGAAGGTCATTGTAAATTGAAACTGAAGCACCCAGCACATTTAACCTTTTTTTAAATAAACCACTGCCATTAAAGTTTCTTTGTCTTTCATCTTCATAAATTTTACTATAATTGGTCTAGGAGGAGCAGACTCATCAGGTTTCTGATGCAGCCCTCAATGAATATGATCTATTTCAAAGGACAAATTGCTCAGGTCAGTTTCCAAATAGGCAGCTGCAATTTGATTAAATGATTCAGTCAAAGTCTTGTTCTTATCCCATACCTCCGGAACACCAATTAATCTTATATTTTTCCTTCGTGCATGTGTCTCATAATCTAAAAGTTTCTCTTTCATGACATCATTTGCTTTTTCCAAATCAAGTACTTTCCCCATTACTGGTGAATTTTCACTTTGAATAAATTCAGGTGTTGCTTTTATTTGCACCAGTTCTTGTTCCATCTCTACATTCTCTTTTATCAAATTCTGGGTTTCATTAAAGTATTTTTCTAAATTAGCTTGTTGTGAAAGCAAAAGTGCCATCTGTTGAGTTAACTGACTCATCTGTTGAAATAAAATTTTTGCCCAATTTGGTGGTTCTTCCGACTTCCTCTCCCCAGTATCATCTTCTGAGCATATTTTTTCTTAAAGATTTTTTTTCTTTGTACAGCTACAAGTCCACTGGCTTTGGTTACTTGATTCAATCGCTCTACATTAGTGTCTAAACTTCTTGCCATAGGTACAGATATATTATGGTCATTTATTTGATCATTTAAACCTTTTTCAGTCATAGATATCAGAGAACAATGAGAACTTGAAAATCTTACCCCCATAGGTGTTAAAGGGTCTTCTTGCAATTGTTCTGTTTTCTCCTTTACTTTGTCCATACTGCCGTGCACTCCATCTGAAGATCTCTTTTCCAATGGACATGTCACATTTTTTTAAGGCATTTTCAGGTTGACCTATAATTACAGTTCCATTTGGAAGTTGGCCTGGGCTTCCTGAATTTAGAGGTATACCAGTACACTCATCCTGTGTTTTAAACTGGACCTCTTCAAGAATGCTTTCATCAGATTTACTCATCCCCTCCATACCGGTTTTGGCTATCATTGTCTTGTTCTGTGTAAAGCAGGGAAAAAGCCCCGGTTTCATGGAATTACTGACAAAATGGGCTGGCATCTCAGATACATACTTTCGATTTTTTGATTTGGCGCCATAGTGTTTAGCTTTCTAGTTGTCATTGATGAACAGGTAGCTTTACCTGACTCTGTTTTCCCATTAGCCAGTGAAGAAAACAGAAGAAGGAAAATGGATAAAGTAAGTAAAAATGGGGGGTTGTGGGTAAAGGAATATGGAAAATGGAGAAAAAGGTAAGACGGAAAAGAAAGAAAAGCCAGAGAAGTAGAAAGGGCATGCGACCCAACAGATATATTCACAAATGAATAGTCAGTTAAAAATTCAATATTTTCTGTCACAGATGCACCCATTTGAGTACAATAATATGAAAACCTCTGTAACCATCTTTTAAAAGCTAGAACCAACATAGTTCAGTTATTTAATTTCCACTGTTAGAATATTGTCACTAAAGCTGTTACCTTGCATTTATGTTGATAAATATTGGGCTACCTCTAACCTGGCATTGAGACCTGGTGCTCTCAATGCACCTAACGTAGAAGTCCAATATGTTTCTTGTTGCAGAGTCACTGATTCAATATCTCCCCCCCATGGGCCTAATTTTATAGCTTCAATTCCCATAAATGTCCAGGCATATGCCCCCTTGTACGTAGGTTACATAGGTTATGCAGAGCTTTTTGAAGACCAAGGTCCATTTTAGCTCACTATTAGATTCAGTAGTACCCTGAAATATTGTTGGTAACAAGGTGAGTGTTAAGACATGTCTGAAACATGTTCATATTACTGCTGGCCACTACTTTGATTGGAAGCTCATTCCATATCTTGACCACCCTGGCTGAAAGCCACTGCTTTCTTTTTATTGTGTTGAATCTTTCTCCACTTAGCTGTAAGGGGTGAGCTCTGGTATTGTATACCTGATCCCTAAACATAAGGCCCAGCTGTTCCCATAGTTACATATCAGTTAGGGCCTTGTAGATCAGGCACATGTCCCCCCTCAGTCTGCGAAACTGCAGGTAGTACAGACGTAGTTTTTCTAGTCTTTCGTTGTAATCAATTCCCCTGACCTCCTTTATCCTATGGGTGGCCCTTCTCTGTACCCTTTCAATGGCTTGTATCTCACTTTTCCCCCAGGTGTCCAAAACTGGGTGCAGTACTCGACGTGCATGTCATGTAAATTTAATATGAGCTGCCAGAATGTTATTCATCTTCTCATTCTTAATGTCTCTGATACGTTCTCCCACAAGGAGTTTAAACATTCTGTTTGTTTTCCCCATGTAGTGTGAACCACAAATACAAACTGCCAAATATACAATATCTACTGTATCACAGATTATCAGGTTTTGCATTTCATATTCCCTGCCACTCGTGGGATGTGTAAAGACTTTGTTTTTTTAATGTATCTATCAAACTTACATCTCCCACATGGGACACAGCCTCTTGGTGCTGTCCCACCAATACATTATTGTTTTTGCTGTCTATAAGGATGGAGTGAATGCACCAAAATATCTTTCTGCATTTGATCCCATTTATAAACAAATTGTGGTGGTTGATGAAATACCCATCCCAAAATAGGATCTGACTCAACTAACATGCCAATGTTTTAATGTGACTTCACTGATTTCTCCTGCTTCATGGGAGTAGGCTGAGATAAATTTTAATTTCTGCTGAGCTGTATCTTGTACACATGTCTGTGGCAATAATAACTGTTTCCTGTCTTTGTTGCATGCCATACCTTTAGCACCATGAACCCATTCTCTGCTGTACCCTCTCTCAATAAGCAATCCTCCATCTCATTTGCTCTGTTGTTATACACTTCTATAGTTGAACAATTTTGTCTTAGATGAATAAACTGGCATTTAGGTATACTCTTTACTAGGTGGGGTGATGACAACTGCTAGCTAATAATAGTGAATTTGCATCTGTTTCTTTTCTGAACAAGTCAGACAAAATGTGTTTTTCACTTTTAAATAGCATTAAATCCAAGAATGGTATATTTGCTCTGCTACATTTCATAGTGAACTTTAAAGTTGGGTTTGATTCCTGTACGTACTGAACAAACTCTTGTAGCTGATTTTCTGTTCCCCTCCAGACAATAAATAAATAAATCATCTACAAAATGTCTATGGATCCTTCTATAATCAAAAAATGGATTTCTATCAGCGTTATGTATGACAAGATGTTCCCATAAACCCAAGTACAGGTTTACATAGCTGGGGCTAAAAATGCCCCCACTGCAGTCTCATGAACTTGCAAATAATGTTCTCCACAAAACACAAAATGATTACATTTCAAAAACATCTCTGTACATTTTTATTAGAAAATCAATGAAACTATCCAAGATCTGTTCATTTTTCATGAGAAAGTAACGTAAAGCCTCTGTGCCACCCTGGTGTGGAACATTTGTATATAGTGATTCCACATTCAGTGTGGCCAGGAGCCAGGATTCCTCTATATGAAAATCCTGTAATTGTACCAAAATGTCAGCAGAATCTCTCACGTAAGAGGGGAGTGTGGCCACCCAGGGTTTCATATAGTGGTCCACAAAATGGGACAGAGGTTCGGTCAGAGACCCAATACTAGCCACTTTAGGATGCCCATGTGGGTTTACCAATGTCTTATATATCTTAGGAAGAGCACATAATGTGGCCAGTATTGGGTGTTCTACAGTTAATAGTTTCCTTGTATAGTTATCCATTATGCCCAGATCCACCGAATCTTGTAATAGTTTGTCAACTTTTGCCTTAAATTCCCAAATGGAATTATTTGTCAGTTTCTTGTAAACCTTTTCATCACTTAATTGGCATAAAGCCTGCTTTTCATAATATAATCGCATGTATCCTGAATTATAACTGCCCCACCTTTATCAGCCTCTTTAATTGCGATTTGTCCATTTCTCCCCAGTGTTTTTAGGGCTTCTCTTTCTAAGTTGGATTTTCAAATACAGAGACTGAGGCAGGAGCTGGAGGGCAAAAAGTTAATTTAGTTCTCAAGCCTGCTATTTCTAATCTGTTTGTACTTGCTGTTCCCTGGGTACCATCATTTGGTTTATTAAAATGATGTGCTAAACATAGTTTTCTAGTAAATTTGTACAAATCAATGATCCACGTGAAAATAGGTACAGTATGCTTCTGAGTTGCTCTGACATTCACAATCAAGTGGCCAGGGACCAGGCATCTAAAGTTTTTCAGTACATACGGAGAGCCACATTCTGGCCTTCTGTTGCTAGTACTTCGGTTTTGTTCTGAGTTAAAGGGGCACTGTCAACCCTTTTTCTTAATATAGTTTCTAGTTGAAACCCCAAATTTTATGATTGCTTACTTTCTCCAAAACTCATTGAAGTTGTTGGTTGTTTGATCTCTTCCTTTCATAGTAGAAATTAAATGCATGGGAATGGTGCAATTACGCCGAACCTTGTTTTGCTACAAATCCTTGGTCTACTCTTATTGCATACATCCTGCACATTAGGAACCTCCCCAATAAATTGCCGTCACTCATGATGCAATAGTCTCCTCTCCTCCTATAGCATCTTGAGTGGCCAGGTTGTGGTAGGGATGTTCCAAATCCAAAAAAGATGCAATGCAAGTTGATCAAAGAATGTAAACAAACACATTTTTGTGTAGTAACACCAGTGTGGTGGGCAGTCTTTTTTTTTTTTTGTTACTTTTTTAAGCTAATTACCCAACATTTTATTACACTTTTTTTACTTTTAAAATAATTAAAAAAAAAAGAATCAGAATCAGGCTACCAGCTACATCAGCAACCTCTGCAGAATGTGAGCAATCATAACATGGGTTTTTCAATCTAGGGACAGTTTGAGGCTCGGGGAGGTTGACTTCGTCCATTTAAGTGGAGGAGGAAAGTGGTTGTTAGGCATAATTGTTCAAAGCATGGGACCAGTTAAGTTTCCTGGATCAGCTGAGAAATAGTACTGAGAAATAACACCAGCACACTGTTCTGACAGCAATCTGTTGATCCATTTCTGTAAGAAGCACCATTGACAGCAGGGAAATGATGAAGCAGATGCACATTTTGGTGACAAAAACAAGGTATGCTCATTTTTCATTTGCTTGTATAAGCAGTGTGTTACTCATTTGCTGTCAGAACCATGTGTAGGTGCCGCTATCTACGTAAGTTTTAAGAAAGGTTCCTGCTATCTGCTGGCACCTCAATCCTCCAGTAATATGGAGGACACGCTGCTTCAACTGAGCCAGCGTCAGTCTGCACTCTAGCCTCTCTCTATCTATAGAACTCTATGGTACAGCATGACACTGTCTCTGTGCTCATGAGTCGGGACTGAACCGAACTGAAAGCAGCTTTAGTGAAAGACTGATGCAGCCTGGAGGAATTTTACAGTGTTCTTGATGGAGCCGGTAGGAAGAAAGAAGACAGACACAGCCTGAGAGAATTTGTCACTTCCCTCCTTCAATGCTGCTCCGGATCTGTAGAGTTTCCGTTTCCATGCAGGGAGAGAGAGACTTCTTGCTCACAAATACTAACAGACTGAAGTATCCAGTAAAGAGAGAGAGAGAGAATGCCGAATGCTGATCTGCTACAGGGAACAGGCAGAGACTTACATTCTTCACATACAGTAGCAAGGTTTGTTGGAGCACCAGCTCTGTACAGCAAGAAGATAATCACAGTCTGAACACATTTCTTGGTCACTCCAGTCACTGTCTCCAGGAATAGAACTCCATGAGTAAGGGTTGGGAACAACAAAATGTGTTAAACAGAGGCAAAACAATCAGTTTAAATTGTCTTCTGTTATTGGATGGCCGCTAAATGGGGCCGAAATGCCCATCACCAGGGCATCCCAGTTAAGCAGCTTCTGCTGTACTACATCCAAGGCCCTATTTGGTCACTAGTGTCCCTCCCTCCTCCCTTTCTCATATTTATTGTGCCCATGTGTCTATCTCACTCATGCTTGAAGCTCCTCACTGTCTTCTCCTCCACCACATCTTCTGGCAGGCTGTTCCGGACATTGGTACCAAAGCACTGAGTATAGGATGTGGGGAAAGTTCTGCCAGTCGCTAAACAGGGAAAGAACCTTGGGGTTATCATATCTGATGACCTAAAAGTGGCAAGGTAGTGTGACAAAATAGTGGGTTGCATTAGTGGGATGCTGGGATGCATAAGGAAAGCTGTCTCCAGCAGAAGGATGGAGATGGTGTTACCACTATATTGCTTTCTTGAGAGACCCCACCTGAAGTATAGTGTCCAGTTCTGGAGGCCACACATCTGTAAGGACATAGACAGGGTGGAGGCAGTCCAGAGAAGGGCAACTAAAATGGTGCAGGGTTCGCACCAAAAGCCCTGCAAGGAGAGATTGAGGGATCGCAACATGTACACCACAGATAGAGACCTACAAGTATCTAATGGGGGTGAACAGGATGCAGAAGGGGTGTCTCTTTCAAAGGAGGAAGTGCACCAGAATGAGAAGATATGTGATGAAGCTGGAGGGGAGGAAGTTTATGAGGGGTGTGAGGAAGTATTACTTCACTGCAAGAGTGGTGGAGCCTAGAATAGACTGCCAGAGGAGGAGGTGGTGGAGGTGAAAACAGTAGGGGTCTTCAAGCATGTGTGGGATAAGCATAGGGGGAATATTAGGAAATGGGCAGGCAGGAGGAAGGGTCGATAGAGACCAGCTAGGGTCTGCGGAGACAGACTAGGCAGAATCATCTGGGCAGACTATATGGGCCAAGTGGTCCTTTTCTGCCAACAAATTCTATGTTTCTGTGTTTCTTACGCCTATGCTATTTTACCTTATAAAATGGTGGCTGGCCAATCCTGCCTCACAAATGGTCAAAACCAGCTTACAAGGGGGGTATGCTATTTGCTAAGATAGCATAATGCATGTTTAGAGGTGTGTTAATAGAAAGCTATAATGCTCTAGGATCAGAAATTCATTATACAAATCAAACACAGTTACATGACAAATCACCATACCAGCAAACCCAACCTAAAGAGAAAAGAAAAAAGTGAGCTAAAACACTAATTACAAGCAAACTCCAAATTCACACTTTAGAAATACAAGCTCACCAAAGTAAATAATACAGTACCTAACCCAACCTAAAAGAAAACATTGCAAAAAAGTCCAACTTCAAAGTCAAAAAACTAAAATAATTCAAAACATACCTTACGCACAGAATATACTGCTCCATCTGTGCATGACTGCATGGCGTTTCCCAGACTGAAGCTACAGGAGTAACTGTGATGTCATCTAACAGGTCGCAATCTTACAGCTGCATTAGGAATTTAGAGAGAAGTGCCCCCCCGCGGGTGAAGGTCGCGAGGACCAGGAGGTTGGGCCTCCCCAGAGCTGCATTAGGGATTTAGAGAGAAACACTCCCCCTGCAGGTGAAGGTCGCCAGGACCAGGAGGTCGGTCCTCCCCAGTGCAGCATTAGGAATTTAGAGAGGTACGGAGCTAGGCGACGCCACAGGGCTCCATCAAAGCTGACTCTTATTGTTACAGAGGAGTCTTGGCGCCTTTTTTACTTTCAAACAAAGACTGATTAGCGCCTTTTACATTTTGTACAAAAGTCTGATTTAAAACAAAAAAACCTAATGCTTAGTTCTCCCCTACCATTTTAATCGGCAGATAAGCGTAGATAGGATATTATACTGTTGTCTCCAGATTTAAACTGTGTGCTAAAGTCCTCATTGTCCTTATGGTTTTGCGGAGTGCCTAAAGACATGTTAAGAATGTACTGCTGATTAAGTTAGCTTGTAAAGGGATCCAGCTAATTTCATAGATATTGTGCCAGATCTGTTCTCTAATTTCATTGTGTAGTTCTGTTCAGGCCCCTGTTTTCCCCCACTCTGAGCCCCCCTTTGTCCCAGCAAGCCCCTCCTTGTTTGCCTACCTTCAGTTAATTGTCCTGTTCTCCACTCTCTACAGAAGCGCCCCTCTGTGGGTGAAGGTCGTGAGGACCAGGAGGTTGGTCCTCCCCAGAGCTGCAAGAGGAATTTAGAGAGGTACGGAGTGAGATGACGCCGCAGGGTTCCATCAGAGTCGACTCTTATTGTTATGGAGGAACCCCGCCGATGCTTCATGTTGGCTGCCCCACTACCCCCGCCACCACCCTTGGTGAGCAACTACTTATATAGTAGCAATCACGTGGTGCTCAGAACCAATCAGCATTTTTCACCATTAGCAGGCTATATTATATGTCCACTAGGGGCAGTACACAAGCTCCTATTCAATTTCACCCTACCACAACTGCTCTCTAACTGCACAATCATGCTGATAGCCATAGTAATTGTTTCCCTTCTGGCACCACAGGTGTCACTGCCTCCCTCCTCTTATCCAATGGACTGCCAGCCTATACTGTGTACCCCAAATGCGGGGTCATCTCCAGCAGCTACCACCACCACTGGAAAACCCACTGAGGATCACCCACCTTACCTATACACAGGGTCTACCATACTTCCACCCTCTTTCCACATAGGCCAGTTACCCCTATACCTTCTAACCCAGGCCTCAGCTGCTCCCACTCAGCCAATAGCAACTCCTACCCATAAGCCCCAGTGGGCACTACCCTGGCCAAAACTATTGATCGTTCTCCTGCTACTCTCATCTGGGAACATTGAGCAAAATCCTGGCACCATCTCCCACCACACTAGCCTCCCCATCCCCTCCCTTCAACTTCCAAGAGGTCTGAAACTTGTCCACCTTAACATTTGCAGCCTGTTGCCCAAATTTGCCCTACTGCAGCCAACCATCTTCTCCCTCAGACCTGACATCCTGGTCATATCCGAACCCTGGATAAAACCTCACATTAAGGACACTGAAGTTGCTATCCTGGGGTATTCTGTCATTCACCATGATCGACCAGGCCAATAAAGAGGTGGCGGCATCACCATGTATGTCGCAGCTACGTTTCAGTTCACCCAAATCCTGGTTCCCACACCCACAATGACCATTGACCCTCTACTGATAAAGCTAACACTCCCCCACTCAGCTCCCCTCTTTATTGCAGGCTCGTACTGTGCACCTAACACCACCCTGGCAACCATCTCCCAACACCTAGGCACCCTAAAATCTCTGTCCCTGGAGGGCGAGCTGCACATACTTGGAGATTTTAACATGAACTGGCTCTCCAACCACAATGCCAGCCTTCCTAAATCTCTCCCAAATGGTCACAGAGCTCACTAGCTTAAACCATAAATCTCTAAGTCACTCGCTCCTTGACTGGTCCCTCACCTCTCACCCTCACAGGATAACTGCCTCAGGCCTTTTACCTGATGCCCTAAGTGACCACCACATGACGTATATGATAAGGAAAGTCTCCAAACACAAAGCTGCCCCCCCACATCATTTCGACCAGGTCCTACAAATCCCTTGATCTCCCCTCTCTTCTCCATGCCCTGGCCTCTATAGATTGGTCCCCCATACACTAGGCCTCCTCCCTGGACTCAGCATTTACATACTTCAAATCAATGTTCCTTTCTGCCTGGGATTGATACGCCCCTATCAGAAGGTCTAGGGTAAGAGGTGCCCACCTGCCCTGGATCACAGCGGATCTTATCGCAAACCTCTGGGTAAGGGATCTAGCATATAAATCTTTCAAAGTCTCGGGCTCTCACCTTGACCACCTAAAGTACCGTGCACTTCGAAACTTTCTGCATGTGTTTAATCTGTCAGGCTAAAGCCAAGTTTTTCAACACAGCCCTGCATTCAAACCTCGACCACCCTACTAAATTCTGGAAGCTGGTCAAATCACTTCTCTCCCCACCTTCCCTGCCCCTGCACCGGCATTAAACATTGGTGGCTCCATCGATACAGACCCTTCAGCTGTGGCCTCAACATTCAATGCATTTTTCACCAACGGTACATCAACACCCATGTCCCCTTTCCCCGCTTCAACCTCCTCCACCTCCACCCCTACTCCTGCATCACACAGTGCCTCCCAAGACCCTACACCTACCCCCACTTCTCTTTCCACCCTGTCACCCCCTATTGAGGTACTAAACGCCCTCCAGGCACTAAACCCTTCCAAGGGCAAGTGCCCTCTGGCCTTGATTCCAAAATGTTGTACTTATCCGCCCTGGCCATCTCCACTCCTCTGGCTGCCCTCTTCAATCTATCTTTCTCTCAAACCTCCATCCTATCTGAATGGAAGCTCGCCATTGTCACCCCCTCCCCAAAGGTGGGGATCCCTCTGCCCCTGGTAACTTCCACCCTATTTCTCTCCTCCCTATATTGGCCAAGCTGTAGGAACACCTTGTCCTCTCTCAACTCTCAACCTACCTTGATGCCACATCCTTCTTCACGCCTTACCAGTCTGGTATCAGGAAGTCCCACTCCACCACCACCTCCCTGCTAAGGCTCACTAACAACATTCTCTCTGCCATGGACAAAAGCCATATCACCTCAGCAATCTTTGTCAACCTTGCTAAGGCTTTCGACACTGTCTCACATCTCCTCCTTTTGACTAAGCTCCAAAATGCAGGACTTTCTGGCCCAGCCACAGAATGGTTCTGCTCATACCTGATAGGATGGTTACAATCTGTCAGAATCAGTAGCTCAACCTCTTCCCCTCTCCCCATAACATTGGATGTGCCACAGGGCTCAGTACTTGGGCCACTCCTGTTCTCTATCTTCCTCAATGACCTGCCTCTGCCTGCCCACACACATCCATTCACATGTATGCTGATGACACGGTAATGTACACATCAGGCCCATCGGCCTCTGATGTGATGTCCAGACTTCAACAAGAGTTCAACAAAGTCCAACACTGGTTTTGCTCTAACAAGCTCCACCTCAATGTCAAGAAAACCATTTCCATGACCTTCGGCACAAGGCAGAGACTCTCGAGGCTCCCCTCCACCCCTACTTTCCACACCTTCGAGGGGACAACTCTGGCGGTCAGCTCCTCCTTTAGGTACCTTGGTATCTGGCTTGACCAGCACCTCGATTTCTCTGCGTATATTGATGCAATCCACAAAAAACTACAGCCCTGACTGGGTGCCCTATACCGTAATCGTGGATGCATCCCACTGCCAGCCCGCCATGCTATAGTACAGAAAATGATCCTGCCAGTCATAGACTATGGGGATGTAATCTATTGTGCTGCCTCCAAGTCCACCCAGGCCAGACTGGACCCACTCTTCCATGCCTTTTGTCATTTCGCCCTAGACTGTCCCTACCCTACCCATCACTGTGTCCTGTATCATTCACTGGGTCTCCCCTCACTGCAGGATTGCCACCAAATACATTGTGCCCATTTTACTGCCAAGTTCTGGTCTCAGATCCTGCCTCCCTATCTCCACTCCGCAATTTCAGCCACTCGCCTTCCAGCTTACGCACTCAGGCACAATGACACCAGACTCTTATCTATCCTGCACAGGTCCACAAATGCTGGCCAGGTAGGCTTCACATATCGCATGCCCAAGTTGTGGAACTCCCTTCCTGTGAACATAAGGCAGGCCCCTTTGGACAGCTACCTCCATGCCCGCCTCAAAGATCATTTTGCCTCCACCTGCACTTGTACCTAACCTCTATAACTCCTCCTCTAGGCTGGAGTACTATGGCTGTATTGTGTTGCACTGTATTTTGTTGGTGTTTTGCACCTCAAATCATCCTATTGTCGTGTTATTCCTAGTGCTGTTAGTTGCATCTAACACTTACTGTCTTTTGTGCAATATATATTTTCTGTATGGTGTTCTCCCCTCCCCTCTCCCCCAGGACGCAACTGGAATAGAGCAGTACTCTACTCAGTGTGCCCTCTTGGTGGAACTTTTAAATAAATAAATAAATAAATCTTAAAGAAACAACAGCACTAACAGGAAATGAAACAACAGCACTATACAAAACCCTTGTGTGGCCTGAAAGTGCCTTGAAAACACTGATTTTTTTTATCATTAAATAACAACTCATTCCTACAACTATTGGTGGTGGATTGGCTACTAGCATGCCAGACCCAATAAGTAGACTCTGAGTCTGGCATGTCCGTAGCAAACACCCCATCTCCTAGTTGCAAGAATGGATTGTTACATAATGATAAAAGAATCAGAATGTTTTCAAGGCTCCTAGTAAGACTAGTGGGGAGCTTAGTGCCAGTAAAAAAAGATGCCTTGATGCCCTTGAGGTCACTTTGCCTTGGTCACTTGTTAGACTGCCCTGAGACAGCAAGGACCTCACACCTTGCAGCTGTTGATGGGTACAGCTCTCGAGACCAGTTCATCTTGATGCCCAGTTACCTGGTAGCCTCCAGGGACCGGCTCAAGACAGCACTGGAGCTTCCATGCAAGGGACATGGGGCATTTAGTGTAGATCACTGGTAATTCCTGGGACTATGTAGGAAACACAGTGAGAGGGTGTGGAAACCCTGAGGGGCTTTACTTCAATGGGAGTCCCTGGCAGCTGTGGGGCTCAAGAAGGGTCCCACAGAAAGGGAGGTGTTCACCTTTGGGGGGATTTGTGGCTGAGCTGCTGATGGAGAGAAACCTGGTGAGAGAGACAGAGTTGTGGACTAAGGTAGGAACTATGTCTTCACTGAATATTGGAGAGCCCGAGTCAGATGGGAACTGGAGCTGCTGCCTCTGGCAGAGGGGCTGGGATGGCTGGCAGTATAGCCTAGAGGTTAGAGTAATGAGCTGTGAATGAGCTTGGTACATCCAGCAGACATGTGTTTGATTCCCACAATCTCCACTTGCATACTGTGTGACTCTGAGCAAGTCACTTAACCACCCAGTGCTCTCGGGTCACCATCACCCCTGAAAACAGGCACTTGTGCCTAGTGGGCCTAACCTGGTTACCAAAGAATAAAACAAAAAAAATAAAGATTCCCAGCCACTGCTAGCAGGCAGGCTTGAGTACATGGTGCCGCACTGTGCACAGCACACCTGCTGGTGAGTGAAGAGATGCTGATAGAAGGTACCCATCACATGGGTGGCTTCAGGGCTCCAGCAGTGAGACTGGCATGGTATGTAGCAGCTGCCCTCAGGAACAGTAAACAGAACAGATGCTATGGTGTCACAAATGTTTGTAAAAGTGTAAACCCAAAGCTAAAAGCATAGTGGGAGAAATTGGTAAAGTTATGCAGGGTATAACAGGCTATGACTCAAGGTATAACCTCACCCACTTGTGTGTGAAAAGAGTGGAAGGAGGGGTCATGTGGCTCCTGTTGTGAGAGGAGGGTACAATCACTACAAAGGACCCTAAGGTTTGACTCGTGTCTATATCAGGATCAAACCTGTCTGTACGGTGCTATCCAGGAGGGCTTTCGTAAGACTGGGTGTGTGTGTGTAACTGAGTATATGTCAGTAAATTGTAGAGGTGGGCGGATAGCAAAAAATTGCCAGATATCAGATCTGGATAATCACAAGGCGCTATCTGATTGGGTCGGGTATTTATTGGGTCGGATAGCAGAGGTATGAGTACCCTTTAATTATCACATTCCTCACCCTGTGTCTGCCTGATCGTGACTCGCCCCATCAGTATGTTGGAGTTGTGGGGTCCATTCCTCATTAATATGCTGTTTCCTTTTTAAAAGAGGGTCAGACAGGATGGAAGATGGTGCTAAAGATTTTCTTGACTTTAACATGGCTATGAGGCTTGTTTGCTTGAGGACGTACCAGCTCAAAGGAGTCAGTGGAGGAGATATCAGCCCACTGGATGACAGGTCTTGGAGAGCACAGAATTGGAGAAGAAGGCTGGACAAAGAGGAGGACTGCTGATGTGGGAGATGGTGGACTAGAGGGACTGGTGAGAGCTGAGAGAGAGACAGGGACAGATTAGTTTGAATTTGACAGAGAACTGATGTTTTGAAGATGTCCCCTTAGGAGTGGGACATCGTGGCTGGATTAGGTAAAAATTTACCTGAAAGCTGTGTGGGATACTTGATGCCCCAGAACTCTGTTCTTAGGTTCAAATCTCACACTCTGATGCTAGTTCCAGGTCCAAGAGAAAAGGTGTCCTCTCTCAGTAAAGCTCTTAGAACACGGACATTGGCTGTTGGAGTAGAAGTTTACAGTACATAAATGCACTTTGAAGAAAACTAGATCCCCCGCGATAACACAACTAGAATTTACACTGGGCAAATGTTTAGTAGTAGCTCATCAGATTTTCCTTGCATTTTTCTGAAGTCACACTTTGGTGGCATAATTCCTAAGAGAAAATGTAGATGTACAAATTGAGTATCTGACCCGAAATACAGTGCAGTATCCGTTCGGATCGGATTGGGTCAGAAAGCGTAAAATACGACCGGATTTATTTATCGGATCAGATATCCGCCCACCCCTAGTAAATTATGACTACTGCTTAAACTTCCTTGAAGTGTGATTTTTCTGTGAAAATGGAAATCCTAGCTGAGCTTACCCCAAGGTCAGAGAAAACGTGCAGAGGGTGTAACTGATGCAACCCTCTGGCAAGCAGTCCACCTTACCCCCTTGACACTGAGGGTCTCCTGGGTTGCACCTTCCCCTGCTGATACCAAGACAGGATTAATATTTGGTGCCTGCCTCAGCTGAGAAAGTACAGCAGCAGCTGAGAGGGTTGCAGGAATAAACCAAGAAAGGGCTGCAGTTAAAAACATTTTATGAGAGGAATAAAACACTCTAGAGTTTGGGTATTATGCTGTGTAAACACACGTCCTGGTGGTTGATATGTATTGTGTTCTCTTTGACATATCCCTCCATCACAGCTGTAAACATGTTGGTTTGTTATATGTTTTGCTTTATCTGGCTTAAATACATTACAAATAAATACCAGTATTCCTTATCAGGAACAGATCCAGTTTGCACTTCTGGTAATCAACTGAATTTGATATAGGTTTCTTCTGAGATATACTGTAGGTTCTGAGACAGACTGCAGTTTTTGAGACAGACTGTGGGTTCTGAGATGGACTGTATTTAACTGATACCTGGCTGTCAAGTACTTGGCTCTTCATCCTGGGAGGGGTGGGCTAGCTACAGCCCCTTAAGATTGATAAAAGTGGGACAACGGGTGTGAGATCTGAGGGGCACCCATAAAGAACAGTTCCTCACAGTGACATTAAATCTTTGAGAGACTCTCCTGCATTGGGTCACACCTTGGAACTGTCAGCCGTCAGTGTCTTGGAAATGTTTGCTAACCGGGGTAACCCACAATGACTTGCAATGTTGGCACCTATAAAATGTGGGCAGCCCCACTGCTTCTCAATTTCCTGCTGGAGGCATGTTTGGGGGGCTTCTTACTTTGAGGAACCAGGAGATCAAACCAGTGCCAGGCACACAAGGAGTGGCATGGGACTGGAAACACAGTATACATAAGGCACTTAAGGACACCTCCAAATAAGTAGGTGGACAAACTTGCCAGCTTCTACCTCAGAAAGGGGAAAGGGGGTGAGTGTGCTGTGGACCAGTGGAGGAGATTCTCTCAAAGATCTGCTGTTATGGTGAATAACTGTTCTATCGTCACTGAAGATATCTCCTCCATTGGGCCACCCATTTGAAACTATTCCTAAGCAGTAAACAGGGTACCAAGGGAGGATAATGTCTGATATGCAGTCAGGACAGAAGGCCTTGCAGGACAGCAAGCCCAAATCCAGCACATCTGTGTGAGACAATGTCTAGACCGTAGTGCCTAGTGAAAGTTTGCACAGTGCTTCATGTGACAGCAGCACATACTGTATGTCAGCTGCAGAAACATCATGATAACAGGCAACAGAAGTGGCCATACCACTTGTAGAATGGCTGCACATAGCACCAGGAAGTTCCTTACTATACTTCCTACAGCAAAATTTGCTACAGTGGGCCTGCCATTTGGACAGACATTGTTTAGTAACAGGCACACCCTCTTTCCCAGGGGCGAACAAGACAAAAAGCTGAGAGGGCTTTCTGCAGTTCTTAATGCGATCGAGGTAGAAGCATAGTGGTCTGTGTACATCAAGCATATGGAGCAATGCCTCACCTTTGTTAGCATGCTCAGGACAATACACAGGAAGGTTTATGGTCTGATTTTGTGTGAAATCAGAGACCACTTTGGGTAGAAAGGGTGGATTGGTAGGGAAGGATATTCTGTCTTTGTGAAAAATCAGATAAGGGGCCTTGTGCATGAGAGCCTGAAGCTAATAAATCCTCTCAGCACAAGTTATAGTGACCAGAAATATAGTCTTCCATGAAGGGAAGCACATCTCAGAAGTCACAGCAGGCTCAAATGGAGCCAGAGCAGGGTTTTTCAAGGATGAAATTAAGGTCCCAAGACAAAACTGGTTTACAGATCAGAGGACATATGTACAAAATACCCTTCAGGAATGTACGGAAAACCTCTAGTTGTGCTATTGTGCACCCATTGGTAGGGGCATGGATAGATGAAATGACAGTCAAGTGCATCTTACTAGATGAGTCTGGAGACTGGAGTCCAATAGAGACAGCAGGTAAGCCATTTCAGTGTTAGTAGGATGTGTAGATGGGTCCTCAGAAGGGGAAGCACACAGTATGGAAAAATGCTTCTACTTTAGCAAATGGGTGTGTCTTGTGAAAGGCCTTCTAACTGCCAGTAAGACATCAACTAACTGGGGAGAAACCCTGAAGCAGGTAGTGGCTACATCCTCAGGAGTCATGCATACAGACGTAGGGACTGCAGGTCCAGTGGGACCAGGAACCCCCTGTCTTGTGACAGTAGACCCTGACACGGGGAAGTTGAACAGGAGGCTCCACTGCTAGATACTGAAGCAGGAAAAACCTTATCTGGTGAGGCCAGGAGAGAAACACTGTTATTAGGGTGGACCACTCTTCCCACAGCTTGAGCAGAACCCTCTGAATGAGAGGGATTGCATGGAATGCATAAAGAAACCTACCTTTCCAGGAGAGGCACAGCATGTCTCACCAAAAAACTCCAGGCCTTGGAGTGAGTGAGCAAAATTGTGGTAGTTTTACATTGTGTTGGGATGCAAAAAGGTCAAACTCTGGATGACCTTATCTTGCAAAACGCCATTTACTTGTGACTGGGGCCAGCTAAGATGTTTTGGACACCTGGGAGAAACACAACTGTTAGTTAAAGGCCATGAAACATTGCCCAGTACCAAACTGTCCTCGCTTCCCTGCATAGGAGTGCCCCCTTATTTGTTGATGTAGTGCATTACACTGACATTGTCTGTCCTTATCAGCAAAGAATCACAACTGAGATGTTCTGTGAAGTCTTGGAGACCAAGCAGAACAGCCCTCATCTCCAGAATATTGATATGGAGATCCGAATCTGGGTTGGACCCCAACTCCTGGATGTGAAATGTTCCAGATGGGTACCCTATCCTGACCTGGAGGCATCTGTTGTGAAGATATGTCCTGGAGTTGGGGAGAAGAATGGGAGGCCCTGCAACAAGTGCTTGGTTCCATCCAAAGAATAAGTGACTTGTGAAGAGGAGACATGATGCGAACCATTTGTTTCAGTTCATCCGTCAGTTGATCCCATGTACCCGACATATCCATTATGGGATTCTCATATGGAGGAGTGCCAAGGAGACTGTCACAGTGTCAGCCACCATAAGTTCCAGGGGACGGAGTACGGTCTGACCAGACACATAATTGCCCCTGTGAACCAGCCGGGTCTGGGCAACTACAGCCTTGGCTCTTTCTGTATACTGAAATGCTCTGCCCACTGCTGTGTCCAGCACAGCCCAATGTATTGTAGGCACTAACAGGGAATGAATTTCGGTACACTGATGGTAACACCCAGGTCCTTGAACAACTGTTACGTTCTGTACAATGTGTGCTGAACTACTTCCCTGGATGGGCCCTTCAGTACCGAGTTGTCCAGATAGGGGAAGACATAAAACCCTTCCCTCTGGAGGGCTGCTGCCACAACAGTGAAATATGTGATAAATACTCCCAGTGCCGACCATAAGCCAAAGGGCAAGACATGAAACTGATAATGGCTGTCCTCCAGCACAAAGCGAAGATACTCCCTGTGGCATCTTCAGATTTGTACATGAAAGTAAGTGTCCTTCATGTCCAGAGCACATAGTCAA
This sequence comes from Neoceratodus forsteri, assembly GCA_016271365.2. Taxonomy (NCBI): domain Eukaryota; kingdom Metazoa; phylum Chordata; order Ceratodontiformes; family Ceratodontidae; genus Neoceratodus; species Neoceratodus forsteri. Next base: position 1,006,876,735 of record CM028129.1, on the reverse strand, counting down.
TCCTCTTCTTGCAGTAGGGGGATGAGAGCCTGAAGAAGCACCATTCAAAACTTTTTGTATTAAGTGACTTTGCGCAAGTCTCTGAAATCCTAGCCGTCCCGCCGGCACAGAAGAACGATTTACTGCTGCACTGTGGGTGACCCAGGTTCGGAAATGGACTCGGGATGCTCAAGGGCTGGCAGGGAGCTCTTCACCTCCTTGGGGGGGGGAGGGGGTTGTGTGTCTCCAGTCTGGGCTCCCGGGTGACCATGGGATGCACCGCTACCAGAGCACCTGAGCATTGCTCCTCATTGGTGTGTTAGAATGCATGATGCGGCTGTGTCGTGGCGCTCAATGTGACATATGCTACACTTCCCAAGCAAGAAAAAGGCCCCTGGTGTACAGCATAATGCCTTCTCAGCTGCAGCAGATGCAAGGGGATCCCTGACGCACCTGTGACAGAACACCATTGGAGCTATGAGGGAGAAGCTCTGATGGCTCCGTCCTGGGGGTAATCCAGAGGGCACTGCGTGTGGGTGGCTCCCGGCTCGACTGCCGCAGCAAGGGGCAGCTGAAGGGGGTTGACTACCAGAAGAATAAAGCATAATAAGTTAAAAAAAGAAAGTCTCTGAAACCCAAAACAGGACACAGGTCTCCTGTAGATTTGGAAACCAGAAAGTACTTGAAAAGAATTCCGTTTCTTTCCATTGTAGTCGCAAGTTTGCCTTTTTTAGAACCAGTGGCTGCGCTTCTTCTCTCAGAGGGGACAAGTGGCCTGGATAATAATGAGAATGAGGTGGTGGGTGAACTGGAGGGTTGGACAGCAGCTTCAGAGCATGCCCATTTTCTGTTATTTATGGGACCCCCTCATCCATGGTGATCTCCCTCCATTTTGACATGTTAAGGGAGACTCAAACAACTGAGTCTCTAAAAGTGGCATTTAGTGTGGCTTGTTGTACATCGGTAGCAAAGCCAGCCATCCTGAGACAGGAATGTCTCCTCAGGCAAATGCCAAAGGTATCAGCACCGGCAGAGGCATCGGAAGCATGATATGCTGAATGCAACTGATGTTTTCCAGTATCATTACCAGCTGAAGCAGCTTTAAGGAGTTCAGCTTTGGTAGGATCATCAGGCAGAGCCTGAATAGTAGTCATGGCAGATTTCCTCAGGCTATTCTGATATGATATTTTATTATACATGCCTATAAGTTGTAGTTCTTAGCCCTAACAATGCAGAGGCATAAGTTATTTTACCCATAATATCCTGGATTTCTTGTCAGGAGGCAAAGTACTTATGACTCAAGGGGTCCTAGAGTGATCATGAGCAGCAATGATTACCACAGAATCAGTTTCTGGCTGGGAAGCATAGTAGGGCTTGACAGATGGAGCAGGGTACAATGTATCAGCCTTTCTAGGAACTGCAGGCAAGGGGTTAGGCCTGTGCCAGGCAGCAAAGATAGCATCTTTCAATGCAAGCTATACAGGAGGCACCACTAAAGCAGGTACAGTTGGAACCTTCAAAAACTCCATTAGATTTATTTTACAGGAGTCTTCTTCCTCACCCTCAAACCCCATGACATCTTGGATTTGTTTAAGCAAAGCCTGAAATGAGGGATATTTAGGATGAGACATGGGGTTATAAACCTCAGAATCCTCACTGCCAGAGGAGAGGGTAGAGCTGGAAGGGAATCCTTCATGAGGGTCTTCTTCCCCCTTTTCATCCTCCAAATCTTCCTTCATTTTCAGATCAAGATTATATTTTCCTCATCGTCATCCTGAATGACCACAAGGACAATCGACAGAGCCAGTGACAGAGGCAGCAGCTGGATTGGAGGAACTATAGGTGCACTTTTAAATCTCTTTAATGATGGTACTGACAATGGAGGTTCTATCAACGGGATTATAGGCACAGACGCTGGCAGCAATGGGAACAAGTGAAGTAACATTTCAGAAAGTGATGCCAGCACAGCCTGGGAGTCGATGACACCTGTTTGAGGGTTTGTGACTGCTGTCATCACTGGGACAGAACCGACGATGGAGGCAGCATACTGTCCACAGTGGGCACAGCAGCACCAGAGCCAAGTCCCAGTCTTGGTGTCTCAGCACGCCACTGGAGCAGACAATGACAAGGACTTACCATCCTTCAATCGAGACTTTGATCTCAATGGTGAAGCATGTTTATCCTTATGCTTATGGTGATGGCTGGATGTGGAAGGTTACAACAACAATTTTTCCTTTTCTTTATATTTTTCATTGTCATTGCCGACTGTGGTGGCGATAGCATCATCGACCACCTGTAGTGGCTGAGTGTGAGGGAGAAGCTGGCTTGGTACCAGCAGCCTTGGCTTGGGATTGCATGGCCTTGATGGCGATGAAGGTTTCTAAAGCCTCCTTTTGGCATTTCTTTGTGGCCTGGTTAAATCCTTGACAATTCTTTTAGGCCTTTTGGTTGTGGGACAGGTCCAAACAGCAAACGCACATGGTATCTATGTACAAAAGTGTGGATTGCCTATGTACCGTGTATCTGAAGTGTGTGTGTAGGCAACCCTATGTGTGAATGCCATGCAGCGGGGGTCTAGCAGACCCCCCAGCAGCATTCACTATTGGTGCACCATACTGTTGCACAGCAGATCTCCCAGCCACCAAGTAGTTGTGTGCCATGGGTTGTCTGGGGGTGTGCCAGGTGGCATGCCTGCATGCCACCTGATTCACTAAGGCACAGATTGCCATGCCGGGGCATACAATGGAATGTCACAGGGGACCCTGCAGTAAGTATATACGCACCCCCCAATGATTACTGGTGGGGTGCAGAGGCAATGGGATCCCCCTGCACACTGCTGCCCCAGTCCACTGGGCTGCCAAGGTGGGCTGTGGCAGCCATTCAGGCTAGTGCCTGTAGTTTAAAAAATTCTAGACCCTCGCCTTCCCACACTCCCCTGCACCTGTGGCACATAGGATCCATTCTGGGACCCAGGATGGGCATTCGATTGTAGCCCTCTGAGTCCTGCATGCACTTCCATGTATCTTCAGATGCAGATGTGCAGGGCCCTCCAGGGTCTATGCCAAGTGAGGAGTCCATCTGAGCATGGAAGCACAGGGCCCTGCACGGTCTGCACTTCCGTGCCAAGTGAGGAGTCCATCTAGCTGCAGAAGCACAGGGCCTTCAGGGTCTAGCACTTCCGTGTGGCTACAGATGCAGATGCACAGGGCCCAAATGTGGAGTCCATCAGGTTTCAGAAATGCAAAAAATGTTTCAATGTTCAGTCATAACCTGGTTATTTTACCATATTTTTACACCAACTTTTCGATGTAGCCTTCTTATGACCCCACCTCATGATGAACCCGATATATGAAAATGTGAAAATCCCTGCTAAAATGTAATTTTGCACCACAGCTGTAAAATCATATTTTGGCCAGGAATTCAAAATAACAGCTATCACATTCATCAGGTGGTATGAAAAATTTGCTATGTTGAAAATTTGTGGTGGAAATATTGAAAATTACCAGACTTATGAGTGAGCATAGAAACATTCCAACATGTGCTCATGACTTTGTTGTTTTTTTAATAGTTTGACCTCAAGTTTTCAACATAGCCATGTTATGACCCCACCTCATGAACGTGGTATGTAAAAATTCTCAAATCCTGACCGAACGTCATTTCGGGCCACAAGTGTGAAAACACCTTTCAGCCAGGATTTGAAAAATGGCAGCTGTCACATTCATGAAGTGGTGTGAAAAAATGGCTATGTTTAAAATGTGAGGTTCAAAATATGTTTAAAATTACCAAAGTTATGATCGTGCATTCATAACTTTGTTGTTTTTAAATATTTTTACCCAACATTTTCAACATAATTTTTATGACCCCACCTCATGAACAAGGGTGGAGAAAATTTTCAAATTCTGCTCGAAACGTGACTTCACGCAGTGACTGTGAAATCACCCTTTGGGATGAATTTTCATAATTTCACCACCTATGGTCACGAGATGGGGTCCCAAAAAGGCCATTTTGAAAACTGGTGTAAAAATGTTCAAACATGACAAAATTATGAATAAAAGTTCAAATGCCATTGAAATAAATTAAACCAGATGACCTGGTGGTGCTGAGGGTTGAGGTGCTGGATGCCACACCTTGCACCATGCCTTGACCTGGGTTCGGGAGCAGACTTGGGCCGCTGGGGTTCGGCCGGGGGGAGAAAGGCTGGAGTGTCCGATGACAGTTTGCCTTCTCTGGGGGGAGGGAAGCGATTCAACCTGATGAGCGGTGACCCCTTGTGGAGGCTGAGAGATGGCTGAGGGACAGCAAGTCAGAGCTTCAGGGGCCTGACTGGTCACAGGTGTAGGCCTGAGGACCAATCGGCTCCAGGGGCTGTATTATCAAGGGGAAGGATATTGCAGACATCAGCACTCATGCCTTGATGTCAGGGCATGCAACGTCCTCATAGAACAGGGGAAAAAACACCCTCCAGAGCTGGGAAGATGGAGCACCAAGCCTGGTCCTGATGTGCCAATGTCTACCTGCTGTCCAGGGGCCTGATGAGATTACAAGATTTGGGGGTGTCCTGACCCCACTCTGGGGGCAATCTGAGGCTGGATGGAGGGACCAGGGCTGTCAGGTAAGACGTTGGCAGGGACAAGCTTCATTGGTGACTCCTGATGGAGCAGTTCTGGGAGGGACGTAGGAGGGCTAAATAGAAATATAAAAAAAAGAAATACTGTACATTAAACCACAGTTTGAACCAACCAACCATTGAACCAACCAGGTTAGGGAATACCCTTGACCTTGTGCTGGCAAATTGGGACTTTGCAAGAGAACTTACAGTAGAGGAACCGCTGTCAGGGAGTGACCACCACTCAGTATGGCTCACATTGGATATGGGCAAGGAAGGAGTGGAATCTGGCACAGTAGTGCTGGACTTCAGGAGGGCTGACTTTGGGAGGATGTGGGAAGTGGTAAAAGGGTACCTGGCCAGAATTCAGTCTAGTATGGACACTAACCAGAGGTGGGAGCTCATAAAGCTGGGGATAGTGGAGGCAACCAAAACCTGCTGCAAGGCCCAGAGCAAGAAGGCTAGGGCTAAGAAACCGAGCTGGTTGAGCAAGGAGGTCATGGAAAAGGTAAGGAGGAAAAGAGCTGCCTTTAGGAAGTACAAGAAAACAGGGAGAGGGGAGGACAGGGAGGAGTACTTGATAGAATCGAAGGAGGTGACAAGGGCAGTAAGGGGAGCCAAGGCATCTACGGAACTCAGGCTGGCACAAGGCATTAAGAAGGGGGAGAAGGACTTCTTTAGGTACATCAGGGAGAAAAGGAGCTGTAAGGACCACATAGTAAGGATTAGGAAGGAGGGGGTTGGGTGGAAGAGGTGCGATAAGGCAGAAGCACTGAATGAGTACTTCTGCTCAGTATTTACTAAAGAGAAGAGGGGGGTGACACCAGAGGGGGGAGAAATGGCAGAAATGGGGGGAGGGGGTGACAGATGGGGAAATCATGGAGGGCAGAGTTTGGGAGGGTTTGAAGGCACCGAGGGTGGATAAGGCGTCAGGCCAGATGGCATCCACCACAGGGTACTGAAGGAGCTGGCAGAAGTCCTTGCAGAACCTTTGGCAGACATATTTAATGCCTCACTACATTCGGGATGTGTACCTCAGGACTGGAGGATGGCTCATGTGGTGTCCCTCCACAAGAGTGGCCCCAAGGATGAACCGGGAAACTACAGACCAGTGAGCCTCACATCCATCGTGGGTAAGCTAATGGAGACTATCCTGAAGGAAAGGCTGGTGGCCCTCCTAGAGGCTAAAGGACTACAGGACAGCAGACAGCATGGCTTCATATGGGGCAGATCCTGCCAAACCAACCTGGTGGAGTTCTATGACTGGGTAACTAGGCAACTGGACAGGGGCCATGCAGTGGATGTCCTACATCTGGACTTTAGTAAAGCATTCGACTCGGTGCCACATGGAAGGCTGGGAAGTAAGTTAGTAGGCACAGGGGCAGGTGCAAAGCTGGTGAGATGGGTAGGGAACTGGCTTCAGGGAAGGCAACAGAGGGTGGTGGTGGGTGGGGAGCTCTCACACCCAAGGGTAGTGACGAGCGGTGTTCCACAGGGCTCGGTGTTGGAACCAGTGTTGTTTGGGATATTCATTGCAGACATATCATTGGACATCAAGAGCAAGATCAGTCTGTTTGCTGATGATACCAAGGTAGGAGCAGTGGTAGATGACTTAGGAGGATGGCAGGGGTTGCAGGATGATCTGGCAAAGCTTGAAACCTGGTCAGACACCTGGCAACTGGGGTTTAATGCCAAAAAGTGCAAGGTGCTGCATTTTGGGATGATGAACCCAAGGAGGAGTTACCAGCTGGGCAGACTGCAGCTAGCCCAGACAGAGGAGGAGAAGGATCTGGGGGTGCTCATTACAGGGTCAATGAACAACTCGGCACAATGTAGGAAGGCAGCTGCAAAGGCCAACAAAATGCTGGGTTGTATTGCAAGGGTATATCCTCGAGGAGGAGGAGGTGATTCTGCCACTGTATAGATCATTAGACGCACCTGGAGTACTGCGGCAGTACTGGTGCCCGTATCTGAAGAGGGACATTAGTGACTGGAGGGGTGCAGCACAGGTGACAAAGATGATCAAGGCTGGGGGACTTATCATACAAGAGAAGGCTGAGGAGTTGAACATGTACTCACTGGAGGAGAGGAGGACGGGGACATGATTGAAACCTTTAGTACATGAAAGGAATAAAAAGACAGGTACAGAGGGCTGTTCAAAGTAAGGGAGGGGAGGGACACCAGGGGCCATGATATGAGACTGGAAGGAAGAAGACTCAGGAGGGAGATGAGGAGACACTTTTTTACAGAGAGGGTGGTGGTGGCTGGGTGGAATGCGTTACCTGCAGAAGTGGTATCCAGTAGAACAGTGGACTGCTTCAAAAGGGGATAGGACAGGACAAGGGGGAGGGTCAAAGAAGGGGAAGGGTGGAAGGGAAGGGCAGCTGCAGAATAAGGGGTGCTAGTTGCACATTCAAACAGACTTGGTAGACCTCTAGGCCTTTATCTGCTGGCAAATTTCGTATGTTCGTAGTTACTTTTTTTTTCATATTGTTTTATTTATTTATTTTATTTAGTTTTTGTTGACCGGGTAAGTGCACTAGACACATCCTGCCTATTTTCAGGCACAACCCAGGGGAGGGGGATACAGATAAATGCCAACTGACCTTGAACCAGATTAAGCTGTTGGTGGTATTTTTTAGTGAATGAGGGAAATTTGGCCAGGACATCGGGGAAATTCCCCTACTCTGTCTGTAGGGGGAACCCTGGCCATCTGCTTTGCGATGGCCAGTCTAACTGCGATGTCGGAGAGGATGGATGCAGAAGGTGCAGGGGAGTGGACCTCCTTTCCTGTGCTGTCTTCGCAAGAGGCCACTGAGGAAGCTTGCATGGTTGCTGAGGATGTTAATCTCAGCGTTTTGGCAGCGGATGTTCTGAGAGCTACCAAGGGGACTCGTCCTGCTCTCTTGTCTGGAGCTGATAAGCTCGTTTACTGGCTCAATGCACTCTCTTATTACAACGATGCACCTACTTGATGAGACTATTGCTGCTCTTCTGAAGGATTCGGTCTCGGACCCTATGTGTTCCCCTTTTCCTGTTTCCGGTTGGACTGTTCCTGCGACGGGACCTGCATCGGATGATGTGCCACAGCATCCTGTTGTTCCGTTGGTCACAGACGCTGTCTCTCAGGTGAGGAGGGTCTGCCAGTTCCAGCTCTCGGTGCCAAAAGCCCCCTCTCGATCTACCTAACCAGCCTAATCTTCTACAAGAACATTGTGGTGTGTCTCTCCGACGCACTCAGCAGACACTTCCTGAGGATGATTCGTTAACACAGGGACACGCACCTGTGGGTACTGTGTATTTATTTTCTTTGTGATCTCAAAAGCTGGGGTGGAGAAAACAACCTGGCAGGCTACCAACTGCTTTACCATCCCCTATTCTGAACTCGGAGGGTCTGGCGTCGGATTCTCCTCATCCTAGCTCGGCACAGCCTTGGTCTCCTGAGGCTGCATTGAAGAATGCTGGATGGGAACTTATGGACACTGGGTCTTGGTCGCCTAATTCCCAGGACCCCTCGTATATTGCGATGTTACAGCATGCTGCCGCACCAGTGGCCACTGACATTTTGACCCTTCAGAGCTCCAACCAACCCCGGGGTAATCCATCTGATGTGTGTAATGATTTAGTTGTTACTGATATATTATGTACTGAAGTTACTGATGTTTCTGTGCCACAGCCTGAGATAAAACCTAGTGAGGTGGTTCTTCCTCCCATTTTATGTAGTCAGGTAGGGGAGGACGCTCTCCCTGAGGTGCCTGAGCGTTTAGGCCCTGATCCTGCGCTGTTGCAGAAACCTGATGATGCTTCTGGTAGGCCTGTCGGATGTAAGCTCACTGATTTATTTACTAACAAGGGTGAACCTGCCCCACGACGTAATGCTGTATGTCTTCTCTATAAAGGTGGATTAGATTGTCCCCCTGATAGGGTATTTATTGCCAAAAATCTGCTTAAGGGTTCAATGAGATTTTTTTCCTCTGAGATTTTTACCCTGATTAGCTTGGGTAACTCTAACTATGATGTTAGTTTTAAGAACATGTCCAGTTTAGATCGTTTCTGGGCCCAGTATGCCACCTGTAAATCTTCTCCTCTCTGGTCCCCTTTTCATGTCCTCCTGCTAACTAAACCGGCAGTGAAGAATATTACTATTATGTTTAAGAATGAAGGGGTGAATATAGAAGATATTTTATTTTGGTTGAATCAGTGTTGTGAGGTCTTAAATAGACCTACTCCTACCTTAGACAGTGAGCAGATTTGGGATGGTGGGTGGTGGGTTACAGTTAAACTATACTCCACCAACTCTGGGCCCAATCACTTACCCTGTTTTTTCTTTTATCTGGGTGGATAAGGGGTTGATCTTCTATGCAGGCCAACCTAAATCTTGTTTTAAGTGTGGCTGGAGGGCACATTTGAACTCGGCCTGTGATACAGTTAAATGCAGTCATTGTTTAGACTTTGGTCATGCTTCCAGTTCTTGTTTAAACTTATTTAAATGAATTTGTGTGAAAATACAGGTCATGTCTATGGTCGCTGCCCATGGGCCTCCCACAATAGGGATGACTGCCCCTCTCATGAGGGCTTGATTAATCTGGCCCAGCAGCAGCAAGCCAGGTGGATTGCAGAACATGATTTGTGGGTTAGCATGGAGACCTTACGTCAGGCTCGGAGGGTAGACCCCCTCAGAGATGGTGTTAGAAAAGGAAGCTAGTTTACCCCAGGGTGTACAGGAACCTGTCCATGACCCTAGTGATACGGGGGTGGTTGTGGGTCCGGTTCAGACTGTCCCTGTGACTGAGGCTCCTAATGACATGCCCCCTCCTCCTCCTCCCCCCCGCAGCAGGCCCCATCTTAGACAGACCCCTTGGCCTTTATTAAAGTACAGCAGAAAAGGACTAGGAAGTGATCAGTGGTTCTTAGTCGGGGTAAAAATCTAGGGGTTAAAACTTGGAAATCTGGCAATCCATTTGCAGTACTATCTACTGATGGTATGAACAGGGATTCTGCAGGTGAGGATACTAACACTTCTTCAATTATTTCTAATACAGACATGGAAGGGGGGTGGTGACACAGACCCTATCGCTAAAAGGATAAGACAGTGTAGACGGAGCAAATCACCCTAATTTGTCTTTATGGATTCCTTGTTGATTTTTTCTTTAAATGTCAACAGTATCAAGGGTGACAGGAAGCTCGGGAGCCTTATGTTCTCTCTGAAGGAGATGCATTGTGATATCACATGTCTGTTGGATACCAGATTAAAGACCAATCAGGAACTCCGTCAGGCCTCCAGGGCTTGGCCCCATGGCCCTTCCTTTTGGTCTTCTGGTACCGATAAATGTAATGGTGTGGGTATTCAGTTTTCTAATTCGGCCCTCAAAGTCTCTAGACTTGTAGATATATATCCTGGGAGGGCATTATTGCTTGACATGTCTCTGCATTCTGAAAGGTTCCGGTTGATTGCATTATATGCCCCACAGACTAAGACACAGAGAGTGTCCCTCTTCCAACTGGTGCAGCCTTTTTTGCACACTTCCAGATTGGTTATTTGGGCTGGAGATTTTAATTGTGGCCTCCACCAGTCAGACAGGGGACTCCAAACTTCAAAACTTTTTTGTGATTCTGTTGCCCTAAATAATATTGTTTCAACTGCTTGTCTTAAGGATGCATATAGGGCCCTGCTTCCTAGGGGTGGGTCCACTTATTTTCGGAGACAGTGTAGTACAAGGGTCGATTTTATTTTCCTTTTGGACATGCTTCAAGTAACTCAATGTACTACTGTTGGGAGTGAATTCTCTGACCATGCTGCCCTACGGGTTCAGATTTCTTGGTCAACTGTTCCCCGATATAAAAAGAATACATGGAGGCTGAATTAATCTCTCTTACAGGACCCTAAAGTCCAGAAATTATGGAGGAAAGAATGGGCTGCCAGATTGTCTGTAGCCGATCTTTATGATGATTTATCTGCCTGGTGGGATGACTTCAAAATTAGATGGCGACAGGTTTTTCAGAGGAAGGCTGCTGCTACCCACTCTTGCCAATACAAAAAATATCTAGCATTACATCAGCAGCTCCAACATGTAATTTCTTTATCTGATGGTTCACATCAGGATTATAGCCAGCAAATTTCTGTTCTTAGCCGTCAGATGAGAGAATTACTGTACAATAGGGCTAGTTCCCTGGGACAAGAACCTAGATTTGGGACCAAGATGTGTAAAGGAGGATTAGATCCCTTTAAGGAATGTAAGGGCAGGGTTGACTCTAGGCTTATTACTGGTCTGCTATCTCCCTCTGGAGATCTTGTGAGTTCCCCTGAATTATTGGTTAACATTGTTGAGACCCATGTGTTGAAAATGTTAGGGACTGCACCTACTTGCCATAATGCGGAGGTTTTTTTTGACTCCCTTAACTTACCCCACCTCTCACCCGAAGAATGTGCTCAATTAACAAAAGAAATCTCTGAGGAAGAGGTGATTCATGCCATCCAGGGTTTAAAACTGAACTCAGCTCCTGGGTCCAATGGACTCTCAACTGGTTTCTATACCACCTTTATGACTGAGCTGGCTCCAGCCTTAACCGTTCTATTCAATGACAAGTTAACCAAAGCTGAATTTTCTCACTCAATGAAGGAAGCTATCTTGGTTTTGATTCATAAGAAGGGATTAGTGACTGACATTAATAATCTGAGGCCGTTAAGCCTTGTCAATACGGACAGTAAAATAATTGCTAAGGTCTTATTGGCTAGGCTTGTTCAGGTGGTGAGACTTATTAGCCCACTGCAGACCTGCGGTATCCCTGGTAGGTCCCAAAGCGATAACCTTATCCTGTTATGGGAATTGTTAAACTTAGGGGGTATGAACCACATTCAGGGTTGGGTACTTGGTATGGATCAGAAAAAGGCATTCGATAAAGTTTTACACCAGTTTTTATTTTCAGTTTTGTCAGCGTTTGGCCTCCCCTCTATCTTTATAGGATGGCTTAAAACCCTCTGTTTTGGGGCTGTTCTAATTCCCAATGTTAATGGGTGGTTGGGAAATAGGGTTGTTGTGAGAAGGGGGTTCCAACAGGGTTGTCCCTTGAGCCCCCTGCTGTATAATTTTGGTATTGATATGTTAATCAGGGCCATCCGTGAATGTCCCAAGGTGCCGGGCTTACATGGAGCACATTTCCCTGCCCCGTTAAAATCTTGGCTTATGCGAATGATTTGGTCCTGACTGTGGCTTCCGCTACAGATGAAGCAGCTATAGTGGATGTTCTCCACCAATATTCCGCTGTTTCCGGCACTCAGATTAACTTTGAGAAAAGTATTGGTTTTCCAATTGGGAACATTCCCACCCGTCTCTGGCTCCTTCACTGGAATAAAGGTCTCCTCTGATCCCATCAAGATCTTAGGTCTCTGGTTTGGAGCTGGTGATATGCAATCCCTTAACTGGAGTACAGCCTTAGGTAAGGCAGAGAGGCTTGAAGCAGGTTGGAAACAACACCAACTAGGTAAAAAGAAACGGGTTTATTTGCTTAAAACTTTGGTGGTACCAATATTATTATACCTATGTTATGTTTTTCCCCACCTATGAAATAATTTACCAGACTTTATAGTATTTTTTTCAGGGCTTTTGGGGATCTCCGTTGAACCCAATTAAGAGAGGTTTGACCTATCGGCCTATTAAAGAGGGTGGAGTAGGAATGCTGAATCCTGTGACTTTTTTTCATAGCACTTTTTTGAGTTACAATTTTGGTCTTGCTTTAAAACTGGGCAAAAGAGGATGGAAACCTTTTATTTTGGGTTGACTTCTGCCTTGTCTTTGCCCATAGGAACTAGGGAAGCGGGCTTTTTTAGCCAGAATCCCTGGACTTCCCTCATATGGCTCTGAGGATGTGAAGATTGCTATCTCCTATCGGTTCAGGCCTTATGATTTTGTATCTTAGGTAGGAAAGTCCTATATGAAAGAAATTGGAAGCCAGATGCCCAAGACCCATTGAATTTCCCTTTTGTCCGACGGGTCACCATGCATGGATTTTGTTGCAATTGTCAAACCCTAGGATTCCTCAATATGTGTGGGATATGGTATGGTTGGGCAATTATGGCAGGCTAAGTGTGAAGGGGAATCATAAGCACAAAATGTTAACTGACAGGTACTGTCCCAGGGAGTCTTGTGTCACACTTCTTGAAACCCAACAACATTTATTTCTGGATTGTCACTTTTCTTCTGATTTCTGGCAGCTGCTTGCTACTGCCTGGCATGAACCCCATTTTTCCAACCTTTCTTATGAAAATGTTATGTTTGGAACTAGTATTGCCTTGTCCAAGAAATAGCATGCCAAAACTGTTTATATTGTTTTAGCCTTAATGAGATACTTTCTGTGGCAGGCCAGATGTCTGTTGATTTTACATCAAAAATGGATTTCACCTCAAGAAGTTGTACATAATGTTGGAACAGCTGTTTATGCAGTACAAATGTCTGACTTCTCCAAACAACCTAACTTTCAATTTAGACACTTATGGCATAATTGTGATTTATGGCACTTGGAGTGTACTGTCTGGATTCTTTTTTTTGTTTCTTCCTTTGTACTTCTCTGTTCTTTTTAATGCTATGTTGTGCTTTGTGAATTAATTTTTTTGTATTTGTTCTTGTAATGACGTTCAAATCTTCTCAATAAAATTCCCCTACTCTTTTCGATAAGTGCCATGGGATCTTTAACATCCACCTGAACTACCACCAATCCAGGCAGATGGGACCTCAGTTTAACATTTCATCTGAAAGACGGCACCTCAGAAGTGCAGCACCCCTCTCATGCTGCACTACAGTGTCAGTACTAGGATATTAACCCAAGTGCCAGATGTGGGAACTGAACCCAGTAGTCGCCGGTTCCAGCGGCAAGACGTGTCTTCAATCAGAGAGTGGATCTACATTGTGAGATATGTTCAGGTGAGTGAGAGTGTGTTGGTGGGTGTAGGGCAGTGGGTGCTGGGTGGGTTGGGATGGGGTGGGAGGGGTGATGAGGGTCAGATCACTGATGGACCATTTTCTTTGCTTTAGGTTACAAAAAAAAAGATGAGTGAGGGACAGTTTTCTTTATTGAAAAGGGACAAAACCAACACTGGAGATTGGGCAGTGTCAGGGTGATCTTAGGTGACACCAGAGGTTAGCACCCTGGTGCCACCACCCATTTTTTGGTGAGACGACCTAGAGGAGAGGGGGGTCAAAATAAGTGGTACCAGAGGTGGGTTCCCTGGTCTGCTATTATTTTATATTAAGAAGGGGGTAGCAGTTGACCTGGAGGAGAGAGGAGCAAGGGAAGCAGTACCAGGGGTTGGCACCCCGGTCCACTTACTAGTTAAAGAAAAGCACTGGGGGAGAGTGATCTGGAGGGGAAGGGGGAAAAAGAAGCAGGACCAGGGTTGGACACCATGATCTACTAATGAAAAAGAAAAAAAAAATTCATTTTTTCATTTATTTTATACTAAGAAAATCTGTGAGCAAAAAATGCCCGTTTTCAAAAGATGTCCAGTGACAATAACATAACAAGAATCATAAACTAAACATTATAACATAAACAAGTAATTACTCAATCAAAACATTAAAAACAATTACAAATAACCTCAGACCAAAGTTTTTGTTCAAGTGAACATTTAAAACCAGACACAGTACAACAAGCCATTACATTATTAAGTAATTGGTTATACCGAATCATCAATTCAAATTGAATCGAATTCTTCATAAAATTTGTTCTAATCAGAGATAGCTTGAACACCTTTCTTGTACTGTTTCTAGTTATAACAGTAGGCATGGAGATGGGGAACAAACTAGCAACACTATCTGGCACAAGACCTAATTGAATCTTGTGCAAAAAAGTTAAAGACCTATATTTGAAAAAGGCACTAAGGGGTAAACAACCAGATTTCTCATACAGAATACAATGATGAGTCAACCTAGGTAAACAGGTAATAAAACGTAAAATACTGTGATATGTAAATTTAAGTTTTTAAACATTTTTACAGAACAGGAATAAACAATAGAACCATACCTGAGTAAGGAAAACAAAAAGCTATTTGCCAGTAGGGTCCTTGTCTCAGAATTAAGGAACATTCTGACATGAAACAACACACCTAAACACTGATGTAAATGAGCAATCAATGAAACAATGTGTTGGTCAAAAGTTAAATGCTGATCCAACATAAGGCCTAAGTACTTAAAATTGGAAACCCTTTCAATTGTATTACCAAAATTATCTTTAAGCTCAAAATCATAATTAATCTGGTTCCTACAACCAGAAAAAATCAAGAATTTAGTTTTAGTCGAATTAAGTAATAATCAATGTTGAATAAACCAAGAGTGTAAAATATTAAAGTCCCTCTGGAGACTTTCCTATAATTTTTGAACATCAGTACCAATACAAAATAATACTCCATCGTCTGCAAATAAAATAATTTCAGTATCATTGCAAATTTCAGGTAACGTATTAATAAACAATGAAAACAACAGGGGTCCTAAAATGGACCCCTGAGACAACTCATATCTCAGTAGGTTCTCCTGAGACAAGGGACCACCAACACAAGTTCTCTGAGTTCTATCTCTCAGGTAATGGCCAAACCACAGAATCACATCATCAGAAAAGTTAACCCTTGACATCATTCTTAACAAAATATCATGATCAACTAGATTGTATGCCTTGGTGAGGTTCACAAAGGCCACAGCCACCAAACCACCACCATCAGTGGCAGAACGGGCGTGGCCAGTGAACCTCACCAAGGCAGTCTTAGTATCATGACCCACCCTAAATCCATGCTGAGCAGGGGTCCAAAGATTATATTTCCCCATGTACTCATTTATTTGATCACTAATAATTCTTTCTAATACTTTAGACGGGGGCAAGAAGTGATATAGGATGATAATTATTCAAGTCAGTCTTTACACCAGCTTTAAAAATAGGCTTAACTATAGCACACTTCCAGGCATGTGGGAAAACACCATGACAAAAAGAATGATTAAACAATTTTGTAATAAGGGGAGCAATAACATAAGTAACTCTCTTAAGAATCCGAAAATCAACATTATCAGAACCAAGATAAGGATGAGGACTTATTTTGGACAAATAATATAAAACATCTTCAGGCAATAAGGCCTGAAAATAAAACTTGGGAACAGAACGTCCTTCACCTTGTATTATTCCTAATTCATTAATATTACCAGGGTTATAATGGTCATGTAATCTATATTTATCCAAGTTAGAAAAATGTGAATTAAACAACTGAGTCACCTGTAAAGAATCACTAATTAAACGACCCTCTGACTCAATGATAATGGGATTAGTCCTTTTTCCCCTGCCCAACAGTGAATTCAAAGTATTCCAAGTAGCCCTTGAGTTCCCCTGCTCCGATCTTAATTTGGCCGTAAAATAATTAACCTTTGTCCTGCGAACTTCATTCTTACATTGATTGCATAACTATTTATAAGCCTGGAGGTTTTCACTTGTGTTTCTTTTACGGTAGGTAGACCATAACTTATTCCTAGTTCTAAACATCTTTAAAAGACTAAGATAGATAGATAGACAGAACTTTTTATCTCTCTCTCTCTCTCTCTATATATATATATAGAGAGAGAGAGAGAGAGAGAAGGAAAGAGCTCTGAGCAGGGCATCACTGGCTCACTGCTCTAATTGAACATCTCATCTATCTATCTATCTATCTATCTATCTATCTATCTATCTATCTATCTATCTATCTATCATATGTCTATTTTTATATTTTTCTGAAGTGGACCAGGGTGCCGCTTCTGTCACTCCCTTCCATTCAGGTCACCCACCCTCCTCTTACAAATTTTTTTTTAAATAGTAAGCAGACCAGGCTGCCCACCCCCTGTATTGCTTCTCTTGCCTCTCTCCCCTCCAGGATAGTCACCCCCTTCCTTTAATTTTATATGCATGGCAGCACTGGAGTGCCAACCTACAGTGCCACCAAAGATCGTCCTGACACTGGGGTGCCCAATCTCCAGTGTTGGCTATGGTCACCTATAATAAAAAAAATCCCTTGTTGATATTTTTGTTTTTTCTAACCTGAAAAAAGGAAAATGGTCCCTCAGAGGTCTGTGACTGACACTTCCACCCACCCCACCCTGACTTCCCACTCAGCATCCATCATCTCCCGCACACCCTAACTCACTGGAATGTGTCCAATGACATAGATCCACTCTCTGATGGAAGACACATCTTGCTGCTGGAACTAGTGACTGCAGTAGAAGAAAATAAGGTAAGTGCATTATGAATAAAAGTTCAAGCCCCATTAAAATATATTAAACTGCACTTAGGTTATGTTCTCATATTGCAGTTGCCGGTTCCAGCAGCAAAATGTGTTGTGGATTGAACAGTGGATGTGTGTCATTAGACATGTCCAGGTGAGTGAGGGTGTATGGGGGTGAATGGGTGCTGAGTAGGGGGGTCAGGGAGGGGTGGGTGAGGTGTATGGAGGGGTCAGATTGCCAATGGACCATTTTTTTTTCTGGTTAAAAAAGGATTGAGGGATTGGGCACCCCAGTGTCGGGATGATCTTCGACGGCAGCAGTGGTGAGTATGGCCTCATTGAAAATATCAGCAATATTTTTTATGAGTGCAGCTTGACCTTATGACATGACAATGACATGACAAGTGGCAAAGGTAAAGTTTTATGAGGGGAAAATATTGCTGATAATTTCAGTGGAGCTGTGGTAGATTCAGTTTATATAAGGCTGTTCTATTTTAGTGTTTTTGGTTCTTTTCTTTCTTTTCTGTGGCTTACTTTCTTTGTTTTCAGATGGCCATGCATTGATGAGGAAGACTGTGCAGGGTTTTCAGTGTTGTGATGTTTGGGTGGTATCACTTCATTGTGCATGCAATTCATGAGGGAGTTTACAGGATGAGCTGTGTGACACTGACCAAGAGATCGGGTATTCACAGTGGCTGAGTGAACTGGAGTGGCCTAAAGAAAGGCTGGAGAAAGGATGTTGGTTGCTGGCATGGTGGGAAAGAAAATGCTGGTTGGAGTGAGCTACAATACATATCAGGGATGTGGAGGAGGTAAGGGGTGGGAATTGTGTTGGCGATGTTAGTTTCAGAGGTAGAAGAGATCAATGAGACAGTTTTTTTATTGTAGGGGGACATAAGCTGATACAGGGGATTAGGCACCCCAGTGTTGAGATGATCATTCAAATGGAAAAGAAGCTTGGCACTCGTGGAGTGGTTTAACGTTATACAGCCAGTGCTACTTTATTTGGCAAGCTGTCTTGGAGATAACCAGTAGCCCCTAGCACCTCCACCCTTCTGTGGGCCTTCCAGTGGGGGCGTATCACAGAGATGATCATTGGCTATGTGGGGGGGTGGATACTCCAGTGCTGCCACATATATTAAATAAAGGGGGGCAGGTGCCTTGGTGGGGAGGGGAGCAAGAGAAGTGTAGTGGGGGTGGGCACCCCCAGTCTCCTTACTGTTTAAAACAAAACAACATTGAGGTTGGAGATCTGGAGGGGAGCGAGGAGAAAGAAGCAATGGGGGGGCACCCTGGTCTACTAAAAGAAAAAGGAAAAATAGCTAGCGAGAGAGATAGATAGATAGACAGACAGACAAATAGATACTGGACAGTTCTTTCATGAGATCTCATGAAAGAACTGTGGTATGACCTCATGACAGAATTCAATGCTCCCAGACTGAGTTGGCATTTTCCCTGCAACTCCAGTGCAATTTTTGTGTTGCTTGCATGCTTGTGCAAGAAACACATTGCGTCAGCTTTCTTCACAAGCAGGTTATGGAGGCATGGCAGTGTTGTGCTGAATGGCAGCAGTCCATTCAGGGGCTGGTCTCTGCCTCAGCCAATAGAGGAGCATGCCGTTGATTACTGCAGTTAATGAGCAGGCCACTAGATCAAAGCAACTGAGCTGCTGCAATCAGGGAGTGCCCCGTTAGTATGCAATCAGCTGTTTGTACTCAGGCCTCCCTGACTGCAGCAGCCAATTACACAGCACCATTATGCTGTGTTTCCATGGCGATGGCTTCTCCGTCGGCCTCTCACAGTCCCTACAAAGTTGACAGGAAGCCACCGCCTGCCCTTCAGTGTGCCTTCCTGGTGAAATATTTCAGTAAATAACAGAAGAAAGCTGACCGAGGGTGCCCAGTCCCCCTCGGCTCTTGCACCCCCCACACTTATATGTGCCAACAAGGGTGCTAAATCCCCCTGTCAGTATGCTCCCTTTCCTGATAATTTTGCCAACGGGGAGCCCACTCCCCATCAACATAATGCTCCCCCCCAATTTCTTGTGTGCTGAGGGGGTGTCCAATCCCTCTTGGCTCTTGTTCCTCCCTCCAGCACTGGTATGGCTGATGGGGTGCCCAATCCCCATCAACTACAGCCCCCCCAAACACTCAAGTAGTATGCTGGGAGCCCACCCCAGTGTGCCAACATTAAATCTCCCTGAAAAAAAGAAAACCGTCCCATAACTAGGCAGTGTCAGTGGCTCAGTAGGTAGCACACTCGCCTCTGAGGCTGGGAGATCAGAGGGCTGTGGGTTCAGTTCCCACAGCTGGCACTTGGGTTAATATCCTAGTACTGACACTGTAGTGTAGCATGAGAGGGGTGCTGCACTTCTGAGGTGCCATCTTTCGGATGAGACGTTAAACCGAGGTCCCATTTGCCTGGATTGGTGGTAGTTCAGGTGGATGTTAAAGATCCCATGGCACTTCTCGAAGAGAGGAATTTCCCGTGTCCTGGCCAAATTTCCCTCATTCACTAAAATACCACCAACAGCTTAATCTGGTCTAATTTCAGTTGCTTACTATCTGTATCCCCCGGTTGCCCTGAAAAGGGACTTCTAGGCCCAGCAGGCTTACGGTCAACAAAATCAACAAACAAACAACAACAACTTTTTTGTAAATAAACCTGTAAAACAGAAAGCGGTCCCTCGTTGAGTCCGTGGCCCTCTCCCAACCGCCCACCCTCTGTGCCCTGCCTCCCCACCCCCCTCACCCCGACTTGCCTCCGGGCCTGGCCTTGGCAGTCTGATGGACCAGGAACATGGCTGCACTCTTCAAAGCCTACCGCAAACTGAAGAAATGCCAGTAAGCTGTATAATGGCATAAATGTTTTTTTTTTCAACTTTGGTACATATCTCTGCCATTTTGGGGAATTATTTCACCAAATTTTCAACATGGGGTTCTTGGGACCCCACCTCAGGAACACAGTCACTGTAATTTTGTTATTTGGTCTCGAAAGGTGATTTCACGGTCACTGTGCAGAACCACCTTTCAGGACCAATTAACAAACTTAGACAGTGTCACAGTTCATGAGGAAGGCCCTAAAATATGTTGAAATTTGGTAAAAAAATCCCAAAAATGATGGTTTTATGAGCGCATTCATGCAGTTTCTATGCACGCTCTTAAGTTCAAGCATTTTTAATATTTTCTCTCCAGATTTTCAACATTGCCATTTTACCACACCTTCTTATGAACAGTACAGCTGTCATTTTTCACATCTCACCTGAAATGTGTTTTCGCACATGTAGTGCACAGTGGCACGGTCGGTGTGCGAAATCAATGTTCAGGACAGATTAAAAATATCACAGTGACACCGTTCATGAGGTAGGCCCCCAAAAACCCTATGTTGAAAATTTGGTGAAAAAATTCTGCAAAATCACTGTTTTACGAGCGTGCATTGCACAGTTCCTACGCACCCTTGTAACTTCGAGCACTTTTAGTATTTTCACTCCAGATTTTCAGCATTGCCATTTTACCACACCTCCTTATGAACAGTACAACTGTCAATTTTCACATATCACCCAAAATGTGTTTTCGGACATGTAGCGCACAGTGGCGTGGTCAGTATGTGAAATCAATGTCTGGACAGATTAAGAAAATCACAGTGACACTGTTCATGAGCAGAGGTCTTAAACGGGCTATGTTGAAGATTTGGTGACAAACGTCCATAAAATGACTGTTACGAGAGTGCATTGTGCAATTTCCATGCACCCTCGTAAGTTCACAAATTCGTAATCTTTTCAGTCCAGATTTTCAACATTGGCATTTTCCACACCTCCTTATGAACAGTACTGCTGTCATTTTTCACACCCTGGCTGAAATGTGTTTTCGCATTTCCGGCACAGAATAGCATGGATGCTGTGGGAAATCAGTGTTCGGGATATGAACATATGAACATACAAAATTTGCCAGCAGATAAAGGCCTAGAGGTCTATCAAGTCTGCTCGAATGTGCAACTAGCACCCTTTATTCTGCAGCTGCCCCTCCCTTCCACGCTTCCCCTTCATTAACCCTCCCCCTTGTCCTGTCCCATCCCTTTTGAAGCAGTCCACTGTTCTACTGGATACCACTTCTGCAGGTAACGCATTCCACCCAGCCACCACCCTCTCTGTAAAAGTGTCTCCTCATCTCCCTCCTGAACCTTCCTCCCTCCAGTCTCATATCATGGCCCCTGGTGGCCCTTCCCTCCCTTACTTTGAACAGCCCCTCTGTACCTGTCTTGTTTATTTCTTTCATGTACTTAACGGTTTCAATCATGTCCACCCTGTCCCTCCTCTCCTCCAGTGAGTACATGTTCAACTCCCGCAGCCTCCTCTCATATGATAAGTCCCCCAGCCCCTTGATCATCTTTGTCGCCCTGTGCTGCACCCCCTCCAGTCACTTAATGTTCCTCTTCAGATATGGGTGCCAGTACTGCATGCAGTACTCCAGGTGCGGTCTAACTAATGACCTATACAGTGGTAGAATCATCGCCTACCTCCTCGAGGATATACCCCTTGCAATACAACCCAGAATTTTGTTGGCCTTTGCAGCTGCCTTCCTACATTGTGCCGAGTTGTTCATTGACCCTGTAATGAGCACCCCCAGATCCTTCTCCTCCTCTGTCTGGGCTAGCTGCACTCCCCCCAGCTGGTAACTCCTCCTTGGGTTCTTCATCCCAAAATGCAGTACCTTGCACTTTTTGGCATTAAACCCCAGTTGCCAGGTGTCTGACCAGGTTTCAAGCTTTGCCAGATCATCCTGCAACCCCTGCCATCCCCCTAGGTCATCCACCACCACTCCTACCTTGGTATCATCAGCAAACAGACTGATCTTGCTCTTGAGGTCCAATGATATGTCTGCAATGAATATCCCAAACAACACTGGTTCCAACACCGAGCCCTGTGGAACACCGCTCATCACTACCCTTGGGTGTGTGAGCTCCCCACCCACCACCACCCTCTGTTGCCTTCCCTGAAGCCAGTTTCCTACCCATCTCACCAGCTTTGCACCCACCCCTGTGCCTACTAACTTACTTCCCAGCCTTCCATGTGGCACAGAGTCGAACGCTTTACTAAAGTCCAGATGTAGGACATCCACTGCATGACCCCTGTCCAGTTGCCTAGTTACCCAGTCATAGAACTCCTCCAGGTTGGTTTAGCAGGATCTGCCCCATATGAAGCCATGCTGTCTGCTGTCCTGTAGTCCTTTGGCCTCTAGGAGGCCCACCCGCTCCTTTCCAGGATAGTCTCCATAGCTTACCCACGATGGATATGAGGCTCACTGGTCTGCAGTTTCCCAGTTCATCCTTGGGCCCACTCTTGTGGAAGGACACCACATGAGCCATCCTCCAGTCCTGAGGTACATACCCCGAATGTAGTGAGGCATTAAATAGGTCTGCCAAAGGTCCTGCAAGGACCTCTGCCAGCTCCTTCAGTACCCTGGGGGTGGACGCCATCTGGGCCTGGTGCCTTGTCCACCCTCGGTGCCTTCAAACCCTCCCGAACTCTGCCCTCCATGATTTCCCCATCTGTTGTCCCTTCCCCTCCTGTTTCTGCAAATTTCTCCCCCTTGGGAGTCATCCCCTCTTCTCTTTAGTAAATACTGAGTAGAAGTACTCATTTAGTGCTTCTGCCTTATCGCACCCTGCTTCCACCCAACCCCCCTCCTTCCTAATCCTTACTATGTTTTCCTTACAGCTCCTTTTCTCCCTGATGTACCTAAAGAAGTCCTTCTCCCCCTTCTTAATGCCTTGTGCCAAGCTGAGTTCCGTAGATGCTTTGGCTCCCCTTACTGCCCTTGTCACCGCCTTTGATTCTGTCAAGTACTCCTCCCTATCCTCCCCTCTCCCTGTTTTCTTGTACTTCCTAAAAGGCAGGTCTTTTCCTCCTTACCTTTACCATGACCTCCTTGCTCAACCAGCTCGGTTTCTTAGCCCTAGCTTTCTTGCTCTGGACCTTGTAGCAGGTTTTGGTTGCCTCCACTATCCCCAGCTTTATGAGCTCCCACCTCTGTTTAGTGTCCATACTAGATTGAATTCTGGCCAGGTACCCTTTTGCCACTTCTCCCATCCTCCCAAAGTCGGCCCTCCTGAAGTCCAGCACTCTTGTGCCAGATTCCACTCCTTCCTTGCCCATATCCAATGTGAGTCATACTGAGTGGTGATCACTCCCTGACAGCGGTTCCTCCACTGTAAGGTCTCTCACAAAGTCTCCATTTGCCAGCACAAGGTCAAGGGTATTCCCTAAACTAGTTGGTTCACTGACCATTTGCAGCGGGAAGCTGTCCTGGAAGGCATCCATCAGTACTTGCTGTCTTCTGTTCCTGGTTGTTGGGGTACTCCAGTCCACTCCTGGCATGTTGAAGTTCCCCACAATCACCACACTACCCTTCTCACAGGTCCTCCCGTACACCACTCCCATTCTAAGAATCCTATTCTTGGGATCCTGGATTTGCATCCAAAGTGACTCCGTACCACCCTCCTCCCCTTCCTCCTTTACACACTTCAGTCCTTCCTTCACATATAATGCCATATCCCCTCCTTTCCCAATCACCCTGTCCCTATGAAATAACCTGTTCCCTGGTACAGACAGGTCTCAATCATTGTATTGGGTGGCTCATGTTTCTGTGATGGCTGCAATGTCCACCTATCTCTCTGCCATGAGCACCTGTAACTGCAGTTTTCCTCCCAAGGCTCCTAGCATTAAGGGTAACCACCTTCCACTGTTCCCCCCCAATCCTACCCTCCTTTACTAGCATCACCAATAGTACTTGCCATTTGTCCTTTGTCACTGTTATGGGGGGGTAAGCTCATATGGTTTCCCAACCTGTGGTCTCTGCATATCTCTTGCCCAATTGCCACCCCCTGCTCCTAGTTTAAATTCCCAACTTCCTCTATGTACTCCTCCATCCTCTGTTTCAACACTTTCTTTCTCTCCTCACTCAAGTGTAGTCTGTCCTTGGCACAGAGACTACTGTCCTCCCAGGTCCATCCCCACCACTCCCCCCCCAACAGCCCATACCCTCTAGCACAACACCAGGTTCTTAGCCATCTGTTAAATTCCTCTATTCTCAGCTTTCTTGTTGTGCTTGCCTTGGGCACTGGAAGTATCTCTGAAAAAGTTACTGATCCTCCTGTCCCCCCCTCCCCATAATTGTGCTACTTCCTCCAACCTCCTCTGGACTGTATCTACTGTCTTGTCAGCCAAGTTGTTTGTCCCAAGATGTATAATTAAATGAGGCTTGTCCCTACCCCTTCTAGCATATTTCAGAACAGATTGTCCCACCCTTTCCGCTGTCATTCCTGGCATGGCCTCCACCCAAATGCGAATATGCCTCTCCCACTTGCTACCCCACCTGACTTCTCTTCATATTGAGTCCCCCAGCACTAAGATTCCACCACTCTTACTCCCTGCTTGCTTCCATTCATCTTCCTCTCTCATTTCCAGCTCCTCTTCTTCCTCCTGCACATTATTTCCCCCTTTTGCCCCTTTTGCAATTCTCCCAGCAGAACTTCCTCCGCTATAGTTTGGTCCAGGCATTTATCAATTACTTCTCTAATTTCATCATTTCCCTCCTCCACCTTCTTCCTCTCTAGCAGTGCAAAACTATTTTCTGAAGACCCTTCACAAATGCCCGCTCCCTCTCTCTCATAGTAACCTGTTCTCTTCTTCCATTCCATGACTTTTGCCACTTCTTCGCTTCCCTCACAAGTCCCCATCTCTCCTTCCATCTGTCTTTGTCTCCTGACCTGGTTTCCCGGCAATCGTTCTTTCTGGCCTGGGCCCTTTGTCTCTGCTTCCTTCTTCTGACCCTCTCCTCACCACTGTTGGCTTAAATCGACCTCCTCATCTCCCAATCTTCCTCCTCCAGTATTGGGCTAAACCCACCCCAATCTGCCTTGCCTGTCTTAGTTCCTCCTGCAGACCCTCAATCTCCTTTCTAAGTTCTCTATGTGGTTGCATACTAACATCCTCCCACCTCCAGGCAATTTTTAGAAAGATTGGTGCACTGCAGTGTTGCAGCCTACTACCCTACCCATTGCTGTCGTTGCCCACCAGCGACCCCCCACCCTTCCAGATGCAGGACACCAACACTCCCCAAGTCTCCCCTCTCCCCCATCAGTGCAAAACATTCTTTTTTTATTTCCCTTACCCCCTTTGTTGTACACGTTTAGATAGATTGAGCAACTACATTTTATATTCCTATCCTTCCTATCCACACTCAAAAAGAGACTTTAAGTAGCTGTTGCACAACCTTCTTCAAACTCCTACCCCTCCTTTCCCCAATGCAATAGCAATGCAAAGAAGTAACAATGAAAGCTCCTAGATTTGCTGTTACTTCCCTTCCACTGAGATAGCAGTCACCTCTTCACTTGCTGCTGTTCCTTTCTTGGATGTCTGTTTCTGCTATGACAGGTGCATATCCTTTGCCCATTTGAGGAAGTGATGTCAGAACCCCTGGTATAAAGGAAATAATGGACCGGGGTGGGTGGGGTGAGCGGTTGGGGGAGCGGGACCAGCCCAAGTCTTCCAGAAACAATCAGGTAGCTGAGGCCCCTGGTCAGATCATTAGCACCCTTCCCCCACTCTGCACTAAACTTTGCAGCTAGTGAAGCCAGCAAAAATGAATCACAATTCTACTCAAAGCCCCCAAAATAGGTTTGCTACCAAAAGAAACAGGACTCCAATTCAAACAGCTTCGCCAACAACACATCACAATAGGCTTGAAATTAGAAGATATAGGTCTCCAATTCAAAGAAACAGCCCCAGTTAAATCACACCAAATAGATTTTAAATCAGAAGAAATAGGCCTCTACAAATGCAGCCTGCTACACAGTGAAACATCAAACAAATGAGCCCACTTATAGCTACCAAAAATGGGTTTCAAAATGCCAACAGCCCCAAACAATACCCTGCTAGCCCCTTAGAAGTAGTAAGAAAGAAAATAAATAACCTTTTACCAAGTAGAATCTACAAGGAACAATGTAAAAACAACAAGAAGAAACTACTGTACTGTAACAGATCTGATCCTGTCCCCTTCTAGTTCCTTAAGAAAATCACAGTGACACTGTTCATGAGCGGAGGCCCCAAAATGCCTGTGTTGAAAATCTGCTGCAAAAAATCCCTAAACTAATTACATTACGGGTGTGTGTTGCGCAGTTTATATGCACGCTCGTGACGTCACCAGTTTTTTTACATTTTCATTCCAGATTTTCAACATTGCCATTGTTTACACCTCCTCATGAGCAGTGCAGTTGTCATTTTTCACATCCTGTTCGAATTGTGTTTTCACACCTGTGGCGCCAAATGGTGCAGTTGCTGTGCAAAATCACCTTTCGGCTAACGAACTGATAGTGTCTCTGTTCATGCAGTCGGATCACAAAAAGCCCATGTTGAAAACTTGGACTAAAAATATCAAGAAACGCCCAAGGTGTTAGGGTTTTTAACCATAATGCCCTACCCTGTAGGGACTGACAGGTGTCAGGGATGTGACTTGGGATTGTCAACAGTAATGCTCATGCTATTCCACCCTCACCTGCACCCTGCAGCCAGTGACAGGCACTGAGGTGCGCCTTGGATTCTTTGGCCCCAAAGTTCATCCCATTCTCCTATACTGCACCCATTTCAGCATATTTTCTTATGGAATGAGATGAGTAAAGCCTGAACACCCAAGGCACACCTCGACACTTGTCAGTTGTCTGCAGGGGGTAGGAGTGAGTGAGAGCTCATGAGCCGTTATGGGCAACAACCCAAAGGCACACCCCAATTCCTGTCCATCTCTGTAGGGTGAGGGTGGGGTTGGCGTCAGTTCAGTACTTCACTGCCATTTCTATACTGCATGGGCCCGATTCTCATAGGGGCCTGTGTCTGGTACAAACTGCGTCAAACAGCAGCTTGCACCAATGCCTGGTGTGCCAGGGACCCTGCACCCGATACCTGATTCAGGTACAGGAGGGGTCCCAGCGGCTAAGTCCCCACGCTTGCACTGACCGGAACCCTGCGGCAAACCCCTGGTGCACTGCACAGGTCCACAGCAGATCACCAGAGACTAACACAGGACTCATGCAATTGGTGCCTGGCCATGGAGATGAGTTGTGGGATGTGTCGGGTGCTGGGGAGCAGTCGGGACTGGTGTATGGGGGGTTTGGGCACCACCTGCTGGGGCATGGGTGGGCACTGTACCACCACAAGTTGGTGCTGCGGTAGCACTGATGGGGCAGGCATCGGGGATCAGGGGAGCCGCTGCCAGTATGGGCAGCACCAGGATGGGGTACCAACATGGTACATAGGTGGCATCGGGGAGCTCTGAGGGGTGCCATTGGGCCACTAGGATGGGGGCCACAAATACGGGGCCATACTCAGGGGTGTATGGTGGGTGGACCATCACCCATGGTGTGCTGCACATAGGCATGTCACCCGGGGAGAATGTCTAAGTCCCCTTATGCCTGCCCTGGCTGGTCTAAGGGCACTTAGAATTTCTCCCGCCAGGTGATATCTGTGAATCACAGGATGCAGCTTGCATTGGCCACAGTCCCCCTACCGCCATGCCGCAGTGCATTGCAGGTACAAGCCCTGTTTGGGGCAGGTGGACTGCGGTGAATGCAGGCCACCTTTGTGAATCACACGGAGGGCAGTCATGGATGCAAGATGCACCTTGCACCATATCTGTTCGGCACTGGCACGTTGCGTCCAACGCAGGGCTTTGAGAATCTGGCCTCATCTGTCTAACTCCTGCACTTCCACTGCTAATGCCAGCAAGCAACCATTCGGCATTGACAAATGCTTGTGTAGTAAGCTCTGGCCCATAAGAGGCTCATAGGTGACAATGGGAAGCTCATTAATTAGGAACAGGCTGCATCACCTTTTTAATGTCTTTATAAGTGACATTGCAGAGGGACTGAAAGGAAAAGTATGTCTCTTTGCAGATGACACAAAGATCTGCAGCAGGGTTGATACACAAGGAGGCATGGGAAGGATGAGAAGGGACTTGGCAAGGTTGGAGGAATGGTCAGAAGTATGGCAGCTTGGATTCAATGCAAAGAAGTGCAAAATAATGCATCTGGGAAACAAAAACCCAGGGGAAGATTAAACAATGGGGGGGAGGTAGTAACAACAAAAATGGAAAGGGACCTGGGGGTGATCATATCAGATAACCTTAAGGTTATCAAGCAATGTGAGAAGGCAGTAGGGAGGGCTGGGGGATACTGGGATGTATAGGGAGAGGCATCACCAGTAGAAAACAGGAAGTTGTCATCCCTCTGTACAGACAGTTGGTGAGACCCCATCTGGAGTACTGCGTCCAGTTCTGGAGACCCCATCTCCACAAGGACATAGGATGGAGACAGTTCAGAGGAGGGCAACTAAAATGGTGCAGGGTCTGCAAGAGAAGCCATACGAATAGAGACTAAAGGAGCTTAATATGTATACCCTTGAGGAAAGGAGGGAGAGGAGGGACATGATAGAAACTTTTAAGTACCTCAGTGGAATCAGCAAAGTCCAAGAGGGCAGCATCTTTCTGAAAAAGAGACGTGCAAGAACAAGGGGACACAATTTAAAGATAGAGGGGGGACAGCTCAGGGGCAATGTGAGGAAGTATTTTTTCACAGAGAGGGTGGTGGATGCATGGAACAACTTTCCTGAGGAGGTTGTGGGGTCTAAAACTGTGGGAGAATTCAAGAATGCATGAGACACTTTTTGGGGGGAGGAAGAAATAGGCTGTTGGTTAACTAGGATCCGCAGCTTATCCTGTAGGTAGGGAAATGGGCAGACTAGGTGGGCCAAGTGGTCCTTCTCTGCTGTCAAAGTCTATGTTTCTATGTTTCTAGTTCTCCTGTCTGCAAGCTCAGCCCTGGCTAATGTACAAAGACTTTATCACATTTTTATGAGTTTTTCTTAAATGTGTTTTATCTGTTTACAGGAGTGCACCTGATTTGAGGCCAAAATCAAAAACAAAAGTTATAGTAGCAGATCCCCCCCCACACACACACACATACACACTTCCCAAAAAGCTGCTTAAAAGCCTGAAATTCATTCAAATCAATTCCATTTTCTTACTTAGTTGGGGTTCAATGCCAGCAAGTGTAAAATCATGTACCTAGGGCATAGTAACCCCGATGCTGAGTATAGGATGGGGAGAGATACTAATACTCACTAGACATGAAAGGGTCCTTGAGGTTATTATATCAGAGGACCTCAAGGTGGTGGTACAGTGTGACAAGGCTATGGGCAGGGCAAATTGGATTCTGGGGTGCATAAGGAGTGGCATCTCCAGTAGGAGGAGGGATGTTGTGCTGCCATTGTATCACTCCCTGGTATACCCCCAGCTGGAGTATTGTGTCCAGTTTTAGAGTCCATACTTCAGAAAGGACATAAGGTGGAGGTTTTCCAGAGGAGGGCAACTAAAATAGTTCAGGATTTTCACAGGAATCCCTACAAGGAAAGGCTGAAGAATCTCAACATGTACACTCTGGAAGACAGGAAGGCAAGAGGTGACATGATCAAGACCTACAAAGTACCTCACAGGGGTAAACAGGGTACAGTTGGGGAGTTTCCTTCAAATGAGGATGAGCACCCAAACCAAGGGGCATACAATGAAGCTGGGGGGGGGAGTTCAGGATATTTGTGAAGAAATATTTCTTTACTGAAAGGGTGGTAGACACCTTGAACAGACTGCCAGGAGAAGTGGTGGAGGCTAAAATGGTAGGTGGCATGAAGCATGCATGAGATAAACATAGGGGTATATTAGAAAAAGGGGAAGGAGGGGGTCAACGGAGATCAATAGGGCTATGGAGGTGGAGTAGTTTCAAGTTCATTGCAGGAAAAATCCATTGAACAAGCTCATTTACAAGGAGGTCCTGATGGATGCAGGCAGAATAAGACATACGGTAACATATATAGACAGGAGTTACAAGTAGGTAGAGAACACTTGGGCAGACTGGGTGGGCTGAATGGTCCTTTTCTGCTGATAAATTCTGTGTTTCTATGGCACCATGTGTTAATTCAGGTGCAGTGTTTATTTAAAGTTGGGCCTACCATACATCCAGATGTAAGGTACAGTAAATTACCAAATTAGATGCAGCCCACTTACAGTACAATAAACAGAACCCCAGTGCTTCGAGAAGCCTTTACTCTTCATAAGGCTGCTTAAACAGCTGGGGCTCTATTTGCAGTGTCCACATCGGTATGCTGATCTTAAAATCGACTCTGCATCTGAATGAGTACTTGATTCTTGCTCACTCCATTTCTTCCCCACTTTGAAAGCTGCTTGTCTTGAGTTAGTTTTGGCTGGCGCCTGCATGCAATGTTGAAGATGACCAATAAGCGGCACTGAAAAGGCGTCAGACTTCTGAGACTGTGAAGGCAGCTGCTCACTCACCATCTTGGCAAGAAGAAGGCTGCAGCTGTGGCCACCAATGACTGTTGGGATGTGGGGATGGGGGGACCAAAGGGGACAGACATAAGGAGATAAAATCATAATAAAAATTGTGAGACCTTCACCAGCTTTCCAAAATGCTTACCAGTAAAAAAACACTCTATGAAGTTTTTCAAATGGCAACACAATCTGGTGAGCCCTCTGTCTGCTGTCTGACACCAGGCATCAACCAGCGTAAAATTGCCTAAAAAAGGCAGTGTAGTTACTGAAATACTGGAGATTACAGATTTATAAGAACAAAAGAATATCACACAGAAGCTGGTACATGTGCCTATAGCAGCTATCTCCTGCTTCTCAGCAGTTATACTTATACCCTTGATACTCTTGAATGTTTCTATCACATCCCCTCTTTCCCTCCTCTCTTCCAGTGAGTACATATTGGGGTCCTTTAATTTCTCCTCATAAGTCTTGTGTTGCAAGCTCTGTACCATCTCATTCGCCCTTCTCTGGACCATCTCCAGCCTGTTAATATCCTTACGAAGGTACAACCTCCAGAACTGCACACAGTACTCCATGTGAGGCCTGACCGTGGTTTTATATAATGGCATCACTATCTCCCTCCTTATCCTGGTGATACCCCTGCCTATGCACCCCAGCATGTCACTGACCCTCCCAGCTGCCTTACCACTTTGACATTTTCAGGTCATCTGAAATAAGAACCCCCAGGTTCCTTTCCTTCTTTGTGACTGTCAGCAACTCCCCCCCATCCTATAGCTTTCCCCAGGGTTTCTGTGTCCCAGGTGCATAATTTTGCACTTTTTTGAATTAAACTTTAGTTGCCAGTCCTCAGACCATTTTTCAAGCTTCCCCAGGTCCCTCCTCATTTTCTCCACCCCCTCTGGGGTATCCATTGTGTTACAGATCTTGATGTCATCTGCAGACAGGCAGACCTTTCCCTTCAGCCCTTCTGCAATGTCACTAATGAAGACATTGAACAGGACTGGCCCCAGGACCAATCCCTGCGGCACCCCACTGGTCACCCCCTCTCCCCAGACTGCACCCCATTTACCACCACTCTCTGCCTCCTGTCTGTTAGCCAGTTTCTAACCCAGTTTACCACCCTTTCCCCCATGCCCAGCCTACCCAGCTAGTTTATCAGCCTCCTATGTGAGATGGTCTCAAAGGCTTTGCTGAAATCAAGGTAAGCATTGTCCACTGCCCCACCCTGATTTACTTCCTTTGTCACCCAGTAAAAGAGATCAACCAGATTTGTCTGACATCTCCTCCCATCTGTGAATCCATGTTTCCTATGGTCCTGGGCTCCAATGGCTTCTAGATGCCCCACTATCCTTTCTTTAAGCAATGTTTCCATGATCTTCCCCACTACTGAGGTGAGACTGATCGGCCTATAGTTTTCCGCCTCCTCCTCCCTACTGCTGGATTTGTATAGAGGGACCACAAGTGCCCTCCTCCAATTCTCTGGTACCACCCTTGTGTTGAATGACTTAGTGAACATGGCTGCCAGAGGTACTGCTATCTCCCTTCACAGTTCTCTTAATATCCTTGGGTGTATACCATCTGGTCCCATAGTTTTGTCCACCTTCAATTTAGTCACCTCCTGCAGGATTCTTCTGCCTGTGAATGGACTATTGTCTACCTCTTCACGCCTTTGCAACTGCTGTACTGCTGTGGCCCTTGTCCCTCCCCCTCTTCTGTGACTACTGAACAGAAAGACACAGTGGATATCTTGGGGGAGCACATGACAGTTCTTAGGCATGGTACTATCACTTCCGAATACCTAAACAGCACATATAAGCAAACAACATTCGGCATTGACAAATGCGTGTTCTATTTTCCTGTAGATTACATTATTTCCTATGAAAGCCAAATTGCTCTGTTTTCCTGTTTAACCAATGCAAGTCTACAGGGGAAAAAAGTTCATTGTAGATGGCTCCAAATCCCTTTGAAAAAGGAATCCCAGTAGATTTGGGAACCCTGAGAATTGTGAAGGAAAACTAAGTCACACTGACTTCTTTCATGAGCCAATATTCTCCTTTTGTGAGTCAAGAAAGAACTCAAGAAAGAAAGTTGGCTCACAAAAGGAGATGGTGTTTTTTTATAGTTCTTTTGTGAGCTGACCTTCTTTCGTGAGTCATGGAAGAAGTAATGAAAGA
Organism: Neoceratodus forsteri; assembly: GCA_016271365.2. Taxonomy (NCBI): domain Eukaryota; kingdom Metazoa; phylum Chordata; order Ceratodontiformes; family Ceratodontidae; genus Neoceratodus; species Neoceratodus forsteri. The sequence goes on along the minus strand of CM028129.1, from coordinate 1,006,844,356 downwards.
AAAAGGTCAGCTCATGAAAGAAAATGGTGGGACTTAGGTTTTTTTCATAGTTCTTTCGTGAGCTGGTCTTCTTTTTGTGAGTTCTTTCATGACTGACAAAAGAAGGTTGGCTCACAAAAGAACTATGAAAAAAAAGCAATTTAGTTCCATGATCTTCTTTTGTGAGCCAAGATTCTTATTTTGTGAGCCAAGATTCTTCTTTCCTGAGACTCACAAAAGAATTTTGGTTCATGAAAGAAGAACTGAGACCCCTCACTAAGCATTCCAGCTAGGATTTTAGGGATGTCCCAAAACCACATTTTGGGGTGTTTTTTCCAAAAACAAACACCAGAATTTAGCAAAGTGGGTCCTGTTTAGCTAGATTTATGCGTTTGTTTCTCTCTATGACATCATCTATTTCATCCGGCATCTCCTTCTCTGAGATCCTGCCAGTCTGGGAGAGGGGAGCAGATGGACAGAAGGTCAGAGAAGGGGAGATAGGGGAGCTAAACACATGGCTCAAGGGCTGGTGCCAGGAAAAAGGACACAGATTTGTAGGGAACTGGCAACAGTTCTGGGAGTGAAAGTTCTTTAAATATGATGGACTGCATCTGACTAAGGAAGGAGTCAGTGCATTGGGGCAGAAGTTTGACATCTTTGCAGAATATTTAAACTAGCAAATGGGGAGAGGGGTGCAGCACCCCATACGTCGAATGGGAAGAACATCCTCCCCTCAGCTAGTGGTCAAACAGGGATTCAGCATGTTTGCAGTTCATTTGCATCACCAAGAAAACAAAAGTAAGTAAGAAAAGGTTTGTTCCCTACACGATGCACAGGGTAATGCCAAACCTCACCCAACAACTAACACACCAAAATCTGGCCAATGGAAAATCATGTACACAATGCTCACAGCCTGGGAAATAAGATCCCAGACCTGCAGGCAATAATGTCAGAGGCTAAACTGGACATAGTAGCAATTAATGAGACGTGGTTTACCAGTAACCACATTTGGGAGACTTCAGTACCTGGCTATGTATTATTTCAGGAAAGGGCCGAGGTGCAAAAAGGGTGGGGAGGAGTGGCCCTGTATGTCAATGAAAATATCAAAGCTACAGAAATTCAGAATACACATAGGAGCCAGAAGAACTGTGGGTCACCCTGGAAACAGGAAATGGGACAGCCATAAGAACTGGGGTTGTCTACAGGCCCCAGACCAGGGGAGGACATAGACACATTACTGTTAGAAGATATACAAAACATGACAGCTAAAGGGGAGGTTCTGATAATGGAGACTTCAACATGCGGATACAGATTGGTCAATACCAGCAGGAACATCTGCCAGAACTAGACACATAGTGGATTCCCTGCAGGGGGAGGGCCTCAAACAACTGGTACAGCAACCCACAAGAGACAGGGCTATCCTAGATCTAGTACTGACTAACAAGGAATGGATCACAGATCTCCAGGTAGAAGGTCACCTGGGGGCCAGTGACCATGACATGGTATGGTTCAATTTGGCTACTACATCTAAATCATCCCATTCCAAGACAAAAATATGGGACTTCAGAGGAGCTGACTTTGATAAGATGGCCAACAGAGTTAAGCTAGCCTGGCAAAAACACAGGTGAGGGGTACAGGCAAAGTGGGCCAAGTAAGGATGCAATACGAAGCAACATCTCATTGTGTTAGACAGAAAAGGAAGTGCAAAAGAAGAAGGAAACCACTTTGTTCTCAAATGCAGTAGCAGAAAAGGTCAGAGCCAAAAGGCTGGCCTTCAGGAACTATAAGGGAACACAACAGGATGAAGATAGGGAGGCATACCAAACTGCCCTAAGGGAAGCAGGAAGGCAGTAAGGCAGAAAGTCCCAAACTGAGGAAAACTAGCACGAACAGAAAAGAAGGTGACAAGACTTTCTATAGATACATTAGTGAAAGGAGAAAGTCCAGAGGGGGTATTATAAACTTAATGGAGAAAAGGGAGCATGTGAGGAGGAGGACCCTGTAAAGGCATCTATCCTAAATAGATACTTTTGCTCAGTATTTACTGAAGAGAAGGTAGGGCAGGGCCCACAGCTCAGCATCATGGACACAGGAGGGAGGGAGGGAGGTGAGCACTACTCCCTTCACAAAAGAAAGGGTCCTACAAGAGCTTGCTAAGCTCAGGGTGGATCAGGCAATGGGACCTGATGGCATACATCCCAGGGTACTTAAGGAGCTAAAGGTGGAACTAGCAGAGCCATTAGCAGAACTGTTTAGTGAGTCTCTGAGCACAGAAGAGGTCCCAGAAGACTGGAGAAGGGCTCATGTGATCCAGCTCCACAAGAGTGGTAGCAGGGAGGAGGCGGGGACCTACAGACCAGTCAGTCTTACCTCAGTAGTGGGCAAGATTATGGAGGCACTCCTTAAGGAAAGGATAGTGCAACACCTGGAATCCATAGGGACACAGGATCCAAGACAGCATGGGTTTACAAAAGGAAGGTCCTGTCAAACTAATCTCATAGATTTCTTTGACTGGGTAACCAGAGTGGTGGACCAAGAGGGAGCAGTTGATGTCGCCTACCTTGACTTCAGCAAAGCTTTGACACTGTTCCACATAGAAGATTGATAAATAAGCTGGGTAGGCTCGGGGTGGGTCAGAAGTTGGTCAACTGGGTGGCAAACTGGTTGACGGGCAGAAAACAGAGAGTGGTGGTAAATAGTATACAGCCAGAAGCGATGCAAGTCACAAGTGGGTACCTCAGGGATCAGTCCTAGGGGCCAGTCCTCTCAACATCTTCATTAGTGACCTTGCAGATGGACTGGAGGGTAAGGCTTGTCTGTTTGCAGATGACACCAAGATCTGCAACAGAGTAGATGATCCAGATGGGGTGGGCAGAATGAGAAGAGATCTGGATAAACTAGCAAAATGGTCAGAAGAGTGGCAACTGGGATTTAGAATGCAAAGAAGTGCAAGATCATGCACATAGGTATGAGAAACCCTGAAGCCACCTATAGACTGGGAGGGGAGTTGCTAGCAGTCACAAAGGAAGAAAGAGACTTGGGCATCATCATCACTGATGACCTGAAATCATCCAAGCAGACCTCTAAAGCAGTAGGTAAGGCTAGGGGTGTTAGGGTGTATCAGTAGGGGTATCCTAGTTGTAGAGGGGTAATAATCCCTCTTTACAAGACACTGGTTAGGCCCCATCTGGAGTACTCAGGCAGTATTGGAGGCCACACCTTCACAAGGACATTAACCAAATTGAGGCAGTCCAGAGAAGGGCAACCAAAATGGTGCAGAGACTGCATCAGAAGACATATGAGGACAGATTAACAGAGCTCAATATGTATACCCTTGAGCAAAGGAGGGAGAGAGGTGATATGATTGAGGCATTCAAACACCTTAAGGGTATTAAACAAGGTGAAAAAATCTAACATGTTTAAATATAAGAAAAGTAGCAGGACAAGAGGACACAGCATGAGATTAGAGGGGGGTCGATTAAGGGGGAATGTGAGGAAATTCTTTTTCACAGAAAGGGTGGTGGATGCATGGAATGGCTTACCACAAGAAGTGGTGGCTATGAATACAGTGCAGGGCTTCAAACAAGCATGGGATAGGCATAAGGGAGCAATACAAATGACTATGAGTAGATAGGCCACTGACAGAGCAAAGGCCGATGGCACATTTATAAGGTAGAAAAAAGAAATAGGCAGACTGGATGGGCCTTGCGGTCCTTATCTGCCGTCAACTTCTACGTTTCTATGTTTCTATGATTTTCTAAAAAAACATTTTTAAATAAAAGCAAAATGACTGCTGTATGAAAGAAGAATTTTTCTCACGAGAGAAGGATTCTGGCTCACAAAAAGTTCAAATTCTTCTTTTGTATCAAACATATAAATGAAAGACCCTACTGAACATGCTCAGAACTGAGATTTCAAACCCTTATGACTGGGGAACAGAAAAATATTTTTTCACCAAACCAACAAATGGCACCATTCTAGGGCAAGACCTTTCTGCCGTGAATATTTCAGAACAAAATTCTGAACCATCTGGGCTGTAGGTGAGAACAAACAAACAAACAAAAAAAACCCCAGCAAAACCCCTGATCTTTCCACTTTTTGCACTATCCAGATCTCAGAATCTGGACATAAAACTGGCATAAAGCTTGCCAAATCAAGAGACCTTGCCCCCAATACTGTGCATGCAAACGTTCGTGCAATTCTGTTGAACAGGCAAAACTATTAAGGTGCAAAGTTAGGGGTTTAAAATTAAACAACCTACTTAATCCTAACTATAGGGGTGATGCCGCGCTCCTATTATAGTGGCGTGGTAGAGCCACTATAGTTAGGGTTGAGTAGGGTGTTCAATGTTAAACCCCTAACTTTGCACAATAATATCTTTGGCACCATTTGACAAAATCAGCTGAAATTTTGCATATGTTGTCTAGGAGGCAAGGTCATGATCTGTAATGGCAACTTGTGCAGTTTCTGAGATTCTCATATGTCATTTTCTGTAAATGACTAATTTGTTTCCTATACTTCACATGTTTTTTTTTTGCTGTCACCTACAGCTTACATGGAATGGAATTTTTTTCCCCAAGCTTGCAGAGCACATGTGTCATGTCCTAATGAAGTGCATTTGAAAGGTCTGGTGAAAAAATATTGAATGGTTCCAAAGTTATAAGGCTTTAAAGTTTTGCGTTTTCCCATTCTGAGCATGCGCAGCAGGTTTTTTGAGATAACGTTCTGGTGTGAAATGAAAAATTGGATGTTGCAGGACTCTTTTTTTGGTTTATCACCACTTGCTTGGCACAGCATGAAACATTTTTTTGTGCCGTGAGAGCCACCATCTTGTTACTTTTCTTCTCAAACTAACAAGCATGGAAAATACCTAAAACAACCTGTCATTTTAAAAAACAGTTACCAGACCCTAGCTAAATGGACTGGTTTAGCTAGATTCTGATGTTTGTTTTTTAAAACAGGGGCCAGAAATATATTTTCTGGGCCCCCAAAATCCCTGGTGCTCAGTTTAGCGAGAGGAGCCATTCACACACGTTCTCTGTATGAGAACAGTGTGAATTTTTTGACTTCTGCAGCCACAGCTGGAACTCATGCTGCCGACTGCAGTGAGAGTAGTGATCTGCCATTTCCCTTGCTGTCCCATTCAGTATGTTACATTTCCCTGGTGTCCAGTGGCACCCCCCACCCTCTGATTGCCGTCCTCCAAATGAGTTTGTGTTTCCCTGGTGTCTAGTGGCATCCCCCACCCTCTGATCACTGTCCCCAAAATGAGTTTATATTTCCCTGGTGTCTAGTGGCACGCCTCACTCTCCAGTCACTGTCCCCATAATGAGTTTGTATTTCTATGGTGTCTAGTGGCACCCCCCCATACTCCAATTGCCACCCCTGTAATGAGTTTTATCTTTACCTGGTGTCTAGTGTCACCCCCACCTTCTGATCACCATCCTCATAATGAGTTTGTATTTCCCCGGTGTCTAGTGACACCCCCCAACCTCCGATCGCTATCCCCATAATGGGTTAGATTTTCCTGGTGTCTAGTGGCACCCCCCACCCATTGATCATTGTCCTCATAATGAGTTTGTATTTCCCTGTTGTATAGTGACAACCCCCACTCTCCGATCATCATTCCTATCTGAAATAAAGAAAATGGTCCCTCGATTTTTTTAAAAAACCTACAAAAAAGAAAATATCTTGCTGATATGACCTCCCCATCTCCCACTCAGCAGTCAACACCCCACACCCCCACACAGCCTCACTCACCTGAACAGGTCACAAGGTGAAGATTCACTCTCCGATTGAAGACATGTCTTGCTGCTGCAACCACCAACTGCAATATGAGAAACTAAAATAAGTGCAGTTCAACGTATGTCAATGGGGTTTTGAACTTTGATGCATAACTTTGTTATTTTTGCATATTTTGGCCCCAAATTTTCAACATGACCTTTTTGGGACCCCACCTCATGAACAATGGCAGTGGAGTTAAAGGTGAATTTGTGGTCTCCTGGCAAAATCACCTTTCTGGTGGGATTTGAAAATTTCTTACCACCCTTGTTCATGAGAAGGCTATTTTGAAAATCTGGGGTCAAAATATGTAAAAATGGCAAAGTTATGCACATACATTTAAATTTTACTATGCTCACTTGTTACTTTGTTAATTTTAAATATTTTGACCCCACTTTTTCAACATAAGCATTTTTTCACACCACCTCATGAACCTAACAGCTGTCATTTTTCAAATCCTGGCCAAAATGTGCTTTTGCATCCATGGCATTAATGTTGTGGAATGATGTTTTGGCTTGGATTTGAAAATGTATACTACTGGGTTCATGAGGTGGGGTAATAAGAAAGCTGTACTGACAATTTGGTGTACAAATATGGTAAAATACCTAGATTATAAGGGTGTAAGCCAGAGTCCAAGTAGGGTCTCTGGTTGTAACATAGGTAGGAAATTGTGGGCAGACTAGATGGGCCAAGTGGTCCTTCTCTGCTGACAACTTATGTGTTTCTATGTTTATGAGTGAATGTTGCAGTATTTCAACATTCACTCGTAAATTTGCTAATTTTCATAATTTTGACTCCAGATTTTCGATATAGCCATTTTTCCACATCACTTTATAAACATGACGTGCCATTTTTAAAATCCTCGATGAGATGTGTTTTTGCACTTCTGGTGCGAAATGACATGGCCAGTATACTATAAATGGTACATGTCTTGTTTACACAGTAAGGTGACTCATAAAATGAGTATCTTGAAAATTTGGGGTCAAAATAAAAAAAATATATAATTGTTAACAAACTGTTTGTAGTGCCACTCTTGATGTCAATGGGCGTGCTTTGTGATCCCGTGCTGGTGAGCTGAGTTCGGGGATGAGCTCAGTGACCCAGTTGAATGAGGGGACAGTGGGAGGAAGGTGCTGTTATGCAACACTCCCCCAGCCATGGAATGAAAGGTGAAGGGTTGTCTGCATGGGCCTGAGTACCAAATAGTGAAGGTAACTGTCTTCATGGCATAGGGCCCTGGACCTATGCACCCCTAGGTGGCAGAGGGCCCTGTGCATTGGCTAACAGATGCACTCTTTGCCCTGTGCATCTATAGCTGCAGTCACATGGAATCACAAGGACCACAGGACCCTGTGCTTCTGCAGACCACCAGACAGCACCATGAAGTCTTCACATCCATCGCTTCACTTCTGTAGGAGGATGGAGTTTTCCTTTGGTGCAGAGCATCAGGTCCCAAAGGGACCTGCATGAATGAGGATATGATTCCACTATCTCAAAAAGAAAGGAAATTCTTTGCAATAAATATAGAATAATGCATGGAGAGGTGTGTATAATGAGGATTTTATGCACACCCGAGGTGTGTGATGCCCCATAAACCCTGAGGGTGAAGCCTGAGGGGTTTATTAGGGCATCACACACTGAGGGTGTGCATAAAATCCTCATTTAAACACACTCCCCATGTTTTATATTTTTATATTTACTGGTTAGTGTTAGCCAATAAAAAAAATTATTAGTTTCAATAAAAAGTGCCAGGTGGACAGCACTCTCCTTGTGCTGCTGCCGACTCACTGCCCCGACCCGGGGTGAAGGAGAGTGCTTTGGAAGGTGCTGGCAGAGGGAGGAACATGTGGGCAAGGGAGTGGATGGCAAAAAGGGGCCTCAGAATGGCTGACGCTCTGACACATTCTTCTGGGACTGATGGTGTCTCACAGATGTGTCTCTTCAGCACGCTGCCACTGGGGGACTGGAAAATTTTAATTTAAAAATAAACGAGCATTTAAATAACAAAGGGACTGAAGAGAGCCCACACTGTGGCACTGGAGGAAGCAGGAACTGCCACACAACTCGGACCGCCTCACCAAATAGGACCCAACATGAGCACTGTGGGATGAGAGGTGGACCACAGGTAAGCTGTTAGACTACTCGTACTGACCTGTGTCCCCTCTCTCCCTCATACCACCATGGCAATCAGACTTCTCTGAGTTCTGGGGTGCCTAGAAGCACTATCCTGGCAGAATGTTTGAGAAAGGTGCTTGGGTATACTCCGTTATTCACGGTTCATTATTCACATGTGTGAATAATGGAGTTTGCCAGCCACTGCCAGCAGTTGACAAATAACACTAACCAGTAAACATACTTCATTAATGCACCTGCTAGGGTAACTTAATGCCACAAAAATAGGGAAATGTGGCATTAGGGTTTCCAACTGTAATGCCCCATCCCCTCCACAAAAGCGGAAAAAGGAAAAAACATCATGGCTTTGGGTCTCCGGTGTCTTGGTGAATCAGTGGTGGGGTCTTCCTTGGGGGTTGTCAGCCCTAATGCCTACCCTATTCCATGAGCAAACAACATCACACATGATCTCCTTTCTTCAAGCAGGGTAAGAAAGTGCAACAAATTGTGCTGGCAACCTGTGGCATACTTTTCTACCTTTGCAGAGTGTATCATTATGAGGCAGTGGCTTGGAGCTGTACCTTGTGCTTCAGATTGGAGGCTGCGGGCTGGGGCGGAGGGATGAGCATTAGGTTTGACAACCCTCAAAGAAGACCCCACCTCTGATTCACCAAGACTCCGGAGACCCAAAACCCTAATGTTTTTTCCTTTTACTGCTTGGGAGTGGGGGTGGGGTGTTAGGGTTGGAAACCCTAATGCCACATTTCCCTACTTTTGTGGCATTAAATTACCTTAACTGGTGCATTAACTACATTTTTGCAAAGAAATATATATCTTTACCTAATCCTCTTAGGAGACTATGTTGTTGGAATGTGAAAGCCTGTGAAAGGGAAATAATGGCTTTATCCAGTTAATATGTGAGTGCTGAGTCTGTCTGAACATATATAGATTCAGGGGGTATATTTATATATATATATATATATATATATATATATGTATATATATATATATATTCATATTCCTGCAGTACTGTAAGGGTTAAGTCAAGTGATTTACTGGTCACATGTTAAAGGGAGGGGTATATATAAGGGATGCACTCCAGAGGTATGCACCCAGGACGGTGACACTATTACAGTGACAATGTCGATGCCAGCAACTTTGATGTTTTCGCTGTAATAGACCGCCCGAGACCCTGGCACATTCTCTCCTGGTCCTGCACCCCCTCCTCGATCCAACTCCGACTTGGAGTTAGAATCCTAGAGATCAGGGGTGCAGGGGGCAGAGCCTCATGATGAAAAAACAGCTGGGGTCTCAAGTTAGATTTATGTTAACCGCAAGTTGCAGTCGACATAAATCCATTGCTGTGATGGTGGTTGACAACTTAGCTGTTGAACCGGCATCGTAGAGACCACGCCAGAGATCTGCAGTTACAGCTCAGTATTTAACTGACCATGACAGACAGAGACAGGTTCAAGCTCCTGAAGACTAGGGTAGCCTTGATGCAGGATGTACTCTTCACTCGGTCATTGCATAGACATCAGTCAAGGGGAGCCTTTTTAGGGTTAGATACTTATGAAACTGAGCCATGTACATGTTCATGTTAATGCAACCGTTCTGTCTGATGTAAATATCCAGTTACACTTTTTTGTTATTTTTATTTTACAATAAACATGGCTAAGACAATATGCACTTAAAACATATATTATGGTCTGTCTGTCTACCCTCTCTGATCTATTGCGCTTACCACACACCCACACCCCTACCCCCAACTGCAGGTCTGATTGGTCTACCCAGTCTAAGCTCTATTACCCTGACAGTTAAGTGGACTCCCACCCACAATTGCAGGTCTGAGCAGTCTACCTAGTCTGAGTCTTATTACTCTGGTAGTCTTAGTGGACCCCAATCGGTGATTCAAACAGTCAATCAGTCTAAATCTTATTACCCTAGCAGTCTTAGTGGACCCCACCATTTGTCCATTTGCCATATCACAAATCCTCTCTGTCCCGCCAACACAGCACCCTTCACCCCCTCCCTGGTGGCACCCCTCTCACCCTGTATGGCCAGAATTGACAGTTATGCCACCTAGAGATGGGGATTGGCACAGTTCTTCCACTTACTACCTCAGCTGGCCACTTCTGAGTGATGAGGGAGCTCACACCCAGTGCAGCAACAGCTGAGCCAATGTTGCTCCATAATCATCCAGTGGGGGTAGGGATGAATTTAAATGAGACCCCCACTTGAAGTAAACGTCAGTATCTGTGATATATAGGGGCTCAAATATGAGCCATGAGAGCTGAGATCCTGTGGGCCCCCTCAACTACAACCCTGGTTATAGTTCTTTACACAGTGGTATGCATTTACGGTACAGTACTGCTTCACCATGTCATGCCTGACGGTGTTATAGCATCACTGGATGTTTGTGCAGTGCCCAACTCTTCAGTTGTTGAACTTAGATCATAAAGTCTGCTGTCCAAGCTGCAGTCTTTACAATAAGTTGTTTTTATTATTGTTAAAGCAGTCACGACTTCACCGTTCTTCCCTCTGGGGTCCCATTACCATGGCACTGTGCCTTTGTGATCCCTTTGTTTAAGGGTGGCAATAATTCAGATCGAAAGAATCACTGTTGCCGCTGGGGAAACTTTGGAAAGAATAATAATATTTAGGCACATTTCTGCCTACACTTTATTGCCTGTGCTTCTCTTCCCTTTCAGTTCTTGATTACTAAGGACATTTGTGTACAGATCTGAACTTTGCCCTTTGGATTTTATCTGCTCCTGCCACAGGTCTACTCCTGAGGCTGTGATGCTGCTGAAGTATGAAAATCTTGTTTTTATGCAGATGTCCTTAATAATAAAGAATGAGGGGAAGAGAAGTAATGTAGAACTTTGTCAAATATGGGCTGCTTTGTGGCTAAATACAAAAGTATTCCTTCAGGCATCAGAAGCTCTTTAAGTTGCTGGCCTGCCTTTGTATTATGCATCTGGAAAATTCATAACAAAACCACTCATTTATTTTCTTGGGAACAGTCCAATTATTTCCAAGGACCAATCTGAATATCATGCTTATCATAGTGCAATCTCTGCTGCTTCTTAAGGGCTGAATGCTATTCTTAGACAGAAGACTAAAGTGCGGAGCACTGGAACTGTGTATGAACCTGCTGAAGGCAGTCAGTGTTGTTGAATATAGCACACTGTGGCACACACTGTCTAATGATAGTTTTGGAAAAAAATGTTTTTGTTCAGTTTGGTAATTATTAAGTCTTTTATTGCAGAGTTCCTTAACTGTCAGTCTTGCTTTGCATTTATTGTTATCATAGTGCTATACAAAGTGGCTATGATTCACTGTGTGAAGGAAACGTTGTGCAGTAGGCAGACATCTCCTAATTTGCATACTTTGCTACTCCATCAGGGACCACCTCTATTGAACTCACAGACAGCTGCAGCAGTCAGTTCTCAATGTAGGTAAAGAACTGACCTTTTTTAGAATCACTGCCAGCACCTTCCCCAGGTCCAGAGAGACTCTTTCTCATGTCAGGCATCTAGATGCATTCCTGTTGCCTAAGTGAGACCCCAGCTGAGTTCTTCAAGCACCCTGATGCAGCCTCTCCCCTCCTTCCCCAGACACTGTCACCAGGTCAACTGAACAGACTTTCTAGAGGAAAAGGCTTAAGTCAGCCTGGCTGCAGGGAAGGGGGGGGGAGGAAGGGACTGCTTCATTTCATCCATGCTATGGCGTCTCATTCTGTGCTCTGACTCCACACCATCTACCTTTAAGCTTCTCTGACATCATCTTCTGCTTTTTTAAATAAGTATTTTGAACCAATGGGGATATTTTCTGCTTTTTTCTGCATGATCTGGGTGTTAAAGGTATTGTCTTTTCTAAATAACTGTCATTACGCGTCTGACGAAGGACTTGTTGATCCGAAAGCAAAAGCACTTTGTTCTTTTTGTTACATCTATGTCGATCCAATAAAAGGTATCAAATCATTTGCTTCTGGATCTGTTCTTACAAGGACCAATACAGCAAATACTAAATATAGATTCCAGACTGTCTGGTAGTTCTACCTTGGCAGTCTCTTAATGTGCAATTTATTAGATTGATTTTTAAAGTATTAGGAGTCAGACAGGAGGATGTCATGGTCAGGAGACTCAGTTGGGATTCATCTCAGGAAGGAGGACTGTATCCAGAGGCAGACATTCTAAAGTAAACTCACTACAAAAAGGTGAAGTGGGCAGCTTTGTGGGCATCACTTTTACAATTCACACAGCACACTGGGTTACACATGCACAGTAATTAATCAGGTTTAACAACTCATGATAAAAATCTGTTGGCAACACCTACATTTATTTGTCAAGGTGACATAGTGTCTGAAATGGCTATAATGCTAACTCTTCCAAACCTTGACTCACTCTACTAGACATTTAGCATACACAGTGGAAGCATACAGCAGAGGCAGTTTTCAAGGAGAGCAGTGAGTATGATCCATTAAAAGGATACTGGGAAGGAAAGAATATTCAAATTAGTCAGTTTCTGTCTATCTGTCTGTCTCTCTCTTTCTCTCTCCCAACTATATGATTTGTAGCCCCCAAAATCGGGGGCTACTTAAGTACCTCCTTGTTCCTCTGATGTCTGCTGCCTGGCAGACATTCAGAAAGAGAAGTTAAATACATGTTCCATGTTGTGCTGCTGCTCTGCACGTGTGCACACATCCATTCTGCTGCGCTATCTCTTTAAGAGCTCCAGCCTTGTGTAGAGAGTAAATAGCCTGGGCCTGGCCTGAGTGCAATGGGGCTTGCGACCAGCCAGACACTCCCCTGATTGACTCCACTCTGCTGTCACTTACACAGCAGAGGGAGCCCTTCAATAATCTGTAACTATTTACTTTTGGATCTTTGCTGCCTCTAAAATAAATAAACTGTTTAATGTGCCAGTCTTGCTAGTATCAGTTCTCTCTAATAGGAGCTGCCATCTTTGGTTCTGGACGTCCTTGCCTTGGACCAGTTGGAACCATGGGGTCCTCGAGGAGTCATAATTACAATGCCTTGTGGAGAAACTGTGAACTTTCACGTTGGCACCTAAATAAACCAATGGGAGCAATAGAATTTTGACTGACAGCTCCCATAGCCAATTGGAATACAGAAAAAACAAACAAGCTCAGAAACTGCTTTTTAACTCTGTGCATTGCAGCTCGAGCTTCCAAACTGAGAGGAGCCTATGTGGCTCTGTCACCCTTCACAGGGGTAAGCTTGTGTTGCCCCTGCGACTGCCATTTCAGTCCAAAAGGGGATCAATCTCCTGGAACTACCTTTTCTGCAGACCAAAAGGGTTACTCAGCAAGGAGAGGAGGAAAGGCAAAACTGTCAGAGCCAAAGAAAGGGAACATTTTCTGCTTCTTCAGCCATGAGACTGTGACCTACCGCGTGTGTGGAGGCATTGATCCTGGGACTCCTGGAGCAAATTAGAAGCCATTCCAGTGCAGGAAAGACTTTTACCCAAAGCCCAGCTGGAGGGTTCACCAACATACAACCTGAACTTCTAAAAAGACATTTTATTCAGCAGGGCCTATGCCAGCAATGGCCCAGCCAGACTGCTCCTGTACCATCACATGCATCCTGGCAAGAGACCAGCCTTGGGGAGTCAGCCACTGATGCAGCAATCAAACACAGGCTGCGGCCACCATTCAGGAAAGGCCGTGAAGTGGAGGTGAGTTGTGTTGGCCCCAGTCCCCACGAGTGGCTCAAGCAAGAAGCAGGTCTTCCATGTCACCAGCGCCTTCTTCCATCTGCCTGGGTACAGTGAGTAAAACCAGGTTACCTGCAACAAAGCTTCAGTTGTTAATGGTATCATCTGATCTTGTTCACCAGTTTAAAGTGTTTAGTTTGACTAGGCCATCCGGCCACGGAGACAAATGGTTTTTGGTATACAAGTCTGTTGCTCATATTTAATCACTCTTCTTTCCATCAGGGGCCCAACACCAGCTTCAACTCTGGTCACTCTGCGGCACTGTGCAGGCATGCCTGGTTCTGTGTCATAACGATGATCACAAAACAGTGATTGCAGTTACGGTGAGTGTACATCGCAAAAAGCAAATCGACGATGTACACTTACCAACGACATAAACCCACACAACAGAAACAAGTGTTAATGCGAGTGGCTGCACCCCCACACCCCCCAGGGGAGCTTTACCCAATGCACCACCCTGATTTTAGATAACAAACTCCAGGGGGGTGCATGTCGAGGAGGAAGAGGGGCAGACAGTTCAAAAAAAAAACAATTACAGCCGCTGCAACAAAATGTTTCCCCAGTCCCCAACCCTGAACCCAGCACCTGCTGCACCAAGCTAGCCACCCTCACCACCACACCACATGGCTAGCTCAGCAGCAGCTGGCCACACTACCCCACACAGACCCTCCTCACTATCCCGCCCCTTCCGGTCGCTGTTGTAACCTTCCCTTGCCCATCCCTACCTTTGCTGTCCCATTCCATCACTATCCTTACAGGGTAGCTCACATGTGCAGTGCTGCAAATGAGTCATCCTTTTGACAGTTGCTCATTTGCAGTCGCTATTATCATGGGATACTGGCATGCCTATTAGTTATTCTGGGTACCCAGTAGTTAGCAGGACTGTGAATGCAGGGCTTGATTAAACTTAATGCAACATGAATCTGCAATGGAAAAGTACCTATCATTTACCTTGATTCTCACCCTCCCCTTGTTAACTTTCCCCAAATAAACCTGTTTGATGTTTTCACGTTTAAACTGAGCCATGAGCATATTATTATTCTGCATACAGTGATGGGATATATGCTAACTGTCTCAAAGTACATGGAAGTTGTGAAACTGTCTTTTACTGGGGGAACACAGGGTGCATGCCAGAGATTCTGACCCTGGGGGTAAGTGGGCTGAGTGAGCATATCATTAATGGTCAAACTGCTGTGTATTCTAACTGTTAAGCATTGCAACTGTTTTGTTAAATCCAAAAGGTCACTAGGTGGGATTGTGGGTGGTATTAGCTTCCCAGGGGGCTGTACCTAGTGTAATAGTTACCCATTGAAGCATTACTCTACGTGGAGGCAACATAATTGTAGTATTACTACTGGTAGGGATACCCCAGTACCAGTTAGTTATGAACCCAGACCCCTCAACCTGTTGTTAGGAAGGCAGGCAGGGGTAGTAGCTTGTGGTATAATGACACCAGGGTCACAGCTTTGTAGGCACCACTGGGATTACTGCCCCAGTGGCTATAACAAAAAATTACAACCAAAAATTTGTATGGGGTCCACTGAAAATATGGCTGTGCAGAAGTTAATCAGCTGGTGTACAGTGGATGAAATTCACCCCCAGAATGCTCTTCTATTGCTAAACATACCCCTGGGCACTTGCAAAGATATTATTGAGGTGGCATTCAAAAAACTGAATGTCTTGGTAAGGCTGTGGTAGCCAGCCAACGGGCTGATTTGACCGCCCAAACCTTGATGGACTTAGTGGAGTGTACCTACCCTGAAGACAGTACAAAGGTGCCTAAAGTAGTTACTATTGATGTGTCCCTGGCAGTCTGGAGGGTGGTAACCAAGGATAGTGAGGTTCCCTTAGAGCCAGAACCCCTGCCATTAGCTGAGAGTTTTGAAGATAAGCTTGCCAAATTGTTGCTGGCTGAGGGGAAAGGGTCTCAAAGTGATTCAGATGCTATTGAGCACTGGTGAAGGTGCTTCCCCCTGGAGAGAGAGAGAGAGAGAGAGAGAGATTGGGCCTGCTTATGCTTACCCTTCCTCTGACTCCTATTAAAGGTTAAGAATGTTTTCGGGGCCACACCTACTCCAGCTGGGGAAGATGACTGGAAGACATGGGTAGAATATGCTGCCCCTGTAGTTCACAAGTGGCAATGTACTGAGGCTGAGAGAAGAAAGCGAATCATAGAAAGTCTCAGGGTCCTGCATTGGACACAATCTGGTCTTTGAGGTCCACTGACTCTGATGCTCCCCTGCAAGAGTACTTGGATGCCTTGGACACTATTTTTGGCACCTCAGAGGAAGGGGAAGAGCTGATGTGGAAGTTTAAAGCTACTAAACAACAAAAGGGGGGAGCCATTGTCTGTGTACCTGACCAGGCTGGAGAAGGTATTGGAAAGGGTATTTAGAAGTGGAAGTGTGACTGCCAGTGAGTTAAATTTGAGTTAGGTTGGACCACTTATTGAGATCTGTCAAGTATTCCATTTTTTTCTTGCTCCAGTTGCACCTAAAAGATCGTAGCGATGAATCCCCCCTCTTATATTCTTTTGATGCAGGAAGTGCGAGAAGCAGAAAAAGGGGAGGAATTGCCAGACCCCTGGGCTGGCACAATCACTACCACTCCTATTCCTCACCGGGGCGCTCCCCCTGAAAAGCTTCAGGCACTTGAATCTTCAGGGTGTAAAGTGAGGGCAATGGAGCCCAAAGAGACTGTGAGTGATTCCCAACTCATAAAGGACCTGCTGGATAAGTTGTGAGAACTAACTGTAAGTGCACAGAATGCAGTAGAGGTGGTTAAAGGACAAGGTGCCCATCAAAATGCAACTGCCTGGGGTCAAAGTGCATGCTCTGGTGACGCCTGTGCCTGGAGGGATAGAAGCCAAATTAGCTGAACTGTCTGGTATTGTAAAATAATTTATGACTTGTAATGTGCAGCCCCAGGTTTAGCAAGGAGGAAGGAAGCCCCAACCAGGGCTGTCTCCTGTCGGTGCCCCGGCCCAAACCTCAAACATGTATTCAACATGACCCGATCATCGTGAATATAGGCCAACTTGTGATGTACCGTCCCAGTCTAAGCAGCTTAGAGGAGGTGTGCTCTGCTATAATTGTGGAAAGGACAGCCATATAAAGAGAGAGTGTTGATCCTGAGAGGACCCAACCAGGGTAAGAGATAGACTGCTTGCAGAAAAGCACCCGAGGCCAAGTACTTTCAGTGGTGCTCTGGCTCAACCTCAACACAATTAATTCATGACAAGGTCATTTGTCTCTGTTCCTACACATGCTCTTCCTGGCTGGTCAGAAGTGGCAAGTCCCTCAACAGAGACTACCATGCATATAGTTGGTATCCCGGCCAGAATTGTTCTCAAAAGGGGGTCTCAAGTTAAATAATATTCAAGGACTGGTATGACCAACACCTGTCCAACCATCCCTTACAGCCTCTAGATGGACTGCATGTGTGCAGCTTAAGTGAAAAGTCCTATCCGTACCTTGGATTCTTGAGAGTGTGACTTTCATTCCCAGGCACTGTGTCAGGTTTGGATGACCCAGTAGAGACAATTTCTCTAGTCTGTTCCACCTTTTGGCTTATACGATGGAGTCCCAGTAATAATCGGTACTAATGCTCACATGTTCGGCCGCTAGCCCAAATGTACCAGGAGCATCAAGACGACTGGAAGGGCCTTACGCATCTATGCTATGGTGAAGCGGGTGTATGAAATGCAAATGCAGCCAAAAGGAGGTGTTAAAAATAAACCTGTGGTGTTTGTATGGAAAAAAGACCCCCCGACTCTTGTTCTTCCTCCGAATGCACAGTGCAGTGTCAGCGGAGAGATGAGAATGCGTAAGGATGTGACAAATAAAATTCTTATGCTGGACGCTCCAGAAGAGGGAAAACTGCCTGAATGACTCCTAGTGAAAGCTAGTGTGCTTCCTTTTCATGCTCATGCCTATGCTAGGAGAGTTTAGTCCAGACTCAGAATGTTACAGACTGGGATATCAAAGTTCCTTGAGGATGCACCTTTGCTAAAGTATACTGCACAGATACTGCCGTCCTGCCATCTAAGTATCAAAAGGGAGAATATGAAGAAGTATCCCCGGACATGTTCGACTTTGGAGACTCTCCCATTCCTGAGGGAGTGGAAAGAGAGGATTAGTCGGAGACTGGCTCAGAGAAGACGAGTGTTCTCCTTAAAAGAGTGGAACGTAGGTTGTGTCACCGGTGTCCAACATTCAGCTCTATGACGAATGACCCTTCAGGGAAAGATCTCGACGCTTAGCTCCTGCTGACATTGATGATGTCAGGCTCCATCTACAGGAAATGCTAACAGCTGGAATTATCCAGGAGTCACACAGTCCTTACGCTTCTCCAATCATCATAGTCCAGAAGAAGAATGGTTCAGTCTGCATGTGTGTAGACTACAGGACCCTTAACAAAAGAACTGTACCTGACCAATATACTATGCCACGTATACAAGATGCATTGGACTGCCTCAATGAAAGTAAATGGTTTTCAGTCCTTGATCTCTGCAGTGGGTACTATCAGATCCCGATGGTACCAGAGGACAGGGAAAGACTGCATTAATTTGTCCTCCAGGCTTTTACGAGTTCCTCCGCATGCCTCAAGGCACATCAGGTACACTAGCAACTTTTCAAAGACTAATGAAATGTGTTGTGGGAGTTATCAACCTTCTTGAATGTTTACTCTACCTTGATGATGTCATAGTGTTTGGCAAAACAATCGAAGAACATGAGGCTCGGCTATTCAAGGTGTTGGACTGTCTTGATTCTTGAAGAATTTGGGCTGAATTTATCAACTGACAAATGACAGCTTTTCTAGAGCTCCATAAAATATGTAGGCCACATTGTGTCATTGGAAGGCCTCCAGACCAATCCTAGCAAGGTAGAAGTACTCACTGACTGGCCAAAGCCAAACAACTTATAGGAATTGCAACAATTTCTGGGCTTTTGAGACTTCTATCGCCGTTTCATTAGAGACTACACCAAGGTAGTGCATCCACTGTTGAACTTACACAAGGGTACCCTCCCACTCATAAAAAGTACAAGAAAGGCACTGAAAAAGAAACTAAAAGAAGCTATCTCTGGCCTCATGAACCTTTTGGGCAGAGATGGATGTCTGAGTGTGATGCAGCTTTTCATGAAATCATCTATCAGATAACCCATGCACATGTTCTTGCATATGCCAACCCATCCAAACCATATGTACTGCATACTGATGCCAGCCTGAGTAGCCTCAGGGCAGTGCTCTTCCAAGAGTATACAGAAGAATTGCACCCAGTTGTGTATGCTAGCTGAAGTCTGACTCCTTCAGAAAAGAACCATCCCATGCACAAACTGGAATTTCTTGCTCTGAAAGGGGCGAGTTTGGAACAATCCCACAGATACTTGTATGACACCAAGATATTGGTTAAAACAAACAATTCTTTAACTTATGTCCAAACTTTGGCAAGACTTGATGCTACTGGACACAGATGGCTCTCTGCACTGCCTATATATTATTAAGCGGTGGAGTACCGACCAGGCCTCAACCACATTGATGCTTATACCTTGTCATGAAGACCTGCTTCCAACCAAGAGTGGGTACGCATGTCAGAGCATTCCATAAAAGCCTTATGCCATAAGTTTGATAGAGATGAAACTCCATCTGCTGAAACTGTGATCTGCTTGGCTGATTGCCTGGGGACTCCTGATAGCTGTCTACTAGTAACCTACTATAACTTTGCAGCATTGGACTTAAGTGTCTTGCATCAGCTCATGCCAGGTGACCTTCAAAAGGAGCAATTTTATGACCCAGTGATCCGACCCTTCCTGAATGCCCTCACAAAGGGGGAAGATATCTTAAAGTTGTGGTCCAATGACTCCAGAACTGCTCTGTTGTTTTGAGAAGGGTCTAAACTAAAGCTGAGAGAGAGACACTGTACAGAGAGTTGACTGTTAATCAAGGACAGGTTGTGAAAAGACAACTAGTGTTGCCCACAACATTCAAAAATGATGTATTAAATGCTATGCATGACCAAATGGGACACTTGGGCAGTGAAGAACTTTGGACTTAGCCTGTGTATGTTTCTACTGGTCAAAAATGAGAGTAGACATTGAACACTATGTCAAAACCTGCAGCTGGTGTCTCCAATGAAAAGCACAACCACAAAGGGCAGCCCCTTTGGTTAACATAACCACCAGTGCACCCATGGAGCTAGTATGCATTAACTTCTTAAGCTTAGAGCCACATTCAAAGAACATTGGTAATGTGCTAGTCGTAACAGACCATTTCACCAGATATGCTCAGGCATATCCAACCAAAGAACAGAAGGCCGCCACAGTAGCAAAAGTCCTTGTGGAGAAGTTCTTTGCTCATTACGGTGCTCCACAATGCATAAATTTGGATCAAGGCTGGGACTTTGAGTGCAGTTTTATTAAAGAAATTTTGTCCATCTAGGGTGTGAGGAAGTCCAGGATCACTCCCTACGATTCGCAAGGAGATCCACAGCTGGAGAAGTTTATTAGGACCTTTCTTGATGTGCTTGGCACTCTGCATCCTAAGGACAAACCAAGATGGAGTCAACAGGTAAGCTCGCTTGTGCATGCTTATAACTGCACCAAAAATGATGCCACAAGATTTTCTCCATGCCATCTCATGTTTGGCTGTGAGGCACGCCTTCCTGTTGATGTCTGATTTGGAGTTTCACTGGATGGGGCCCAGTCCGACAACTGCCTTCAGTATGTTACGAAATTAAAAGCTCAATTAAATCATGCTTACCAATTGGCCGACACCATGGCTGCAAAGAAAAACTTAGCTAACAAGGCACGTCATGACAAGCGAGTAAAGGATCATGAACTAAAGGCTGGAGATCGTGTGCTAATGAGAAATCTTGGTTTTCAGGGGAAACACAAAATAGCTGACCACTGGAGTCACATCCCAGACACTGTAATCAGCAAGCTAGATGACCTTCCAGTATACAAAGTGTGCCCAGAAGGAGATCCTCAAGCTGTAAAAACAATACACGGGAATCATCTTCTGCCAGTCGGTCAAATTGTCATAGGTACCGCGCCTCAAGATACTGCTACTGCAGGCTCTGTCACTAATTTTGCTGCTTGCAACTGACAGAAACCTCTGCCTACTGCTGCTCAATAGCCAGAACCTTCTGCTAACCTTAATGCAGTTGACAATGACACAAATTCTGAAGAGGACGAATTGTTTTCTATCCTTCTTTCAAGTTAGCTCAGGTGTTTCAAGGCAATCCTTTATGCAACATGGGAGATAACGCCAACAGTCCAGTGATGCCTGATAATCCTGCTCTTTCAACTGAACCAGTCCCTCCTGAAAGTGATGTTCAAAGTGTAATTTCTGAAATAACAGTCTTTTTGTGCCTAGTGGAATTATCTGAGGTTGACATGCCTGATTCTGATCAAGGGAATGGTGAACCTAACAGTGAACTTTCAAGTGATGCTGAAACAAGTGAGCAAAATGAACTAGATCAAGTACCAGGAAGTACTACTATGAAAATGTTAACAGTGCATTGGATAACTCAAACATTGTAGAAATACCTCTTTCAGATGGGCCTGAGTGTCAAAAACCAGAGAGTTCAAGTGCTACACCAAATACAAGTAATGTGTTCAGTTCTGAACCTCAAGAAACTGCAGTAGTACCCCTTTCTTCAGAAGGTGTTTTGCTGCTGGCCAATGAGCCGGGAGTCATGAACCTGAATGCTAATGCTGAAAGACAAGTGCCAATGCCTCCTTCACCTTGATGTTCAGACAGACTTGTAAAGCCAGTGGTTTGGCTTACATATGACACACCAGGCAAGCCTATAGATCTGCCCATGAATGTAGTTCATAAAGGGGTATACATTACAGCAAATTCCCTGCCTAAGTTAGAGCTCACTGCAGCTTCTAAAGTGATTGCCAAACCCTCCAGTCAGTATCTCAGGGGTCACCCTTATAGAGTTACAAGGATTAGCTGAAAAGTGTAGGTCTACTGTCCACCAGAGGTCACCATTAACAAGTCCTTGGGGTAACAATGCAATTCCTATGGTTAAGTGGTTGAAACAAAGGTATTTAAAGAAATGTAAAATGTCATGACAGTATGTAAACATCTGAACTATGCAATTGCTAAAGAAAAATCTCAGGTATGTAGCATGCTATTTTGTATATACTCATATTCTGCACATTTTTTTGTATCTCATAACCCATGAGTTACCCTTGTGAAGCTATTAGTAGTAATTATTATTTGTGTTATACACTTGACGCGGATGCCAAGTTTCCTAGGCAGGGGAGTGTGTAGCCCCCCTCCCAAAATTGGGGAGCTTATCTTAAGTACCTCCCTGGGCTCCTCTGATGCCCACTGCCTGGCAGACATCCAGAAAGAGAAGTTAAATCCTTGTTCCATGTTGTGCTGCTGCTGTTCTGCATGTGTGTACACATCCATGCTGCTGCACTATCTCTTTAAGAACTCCAACCTTGTGTATAGAGTAAATAGCCTGGGCCTGGTCTGAGTGCAACAGAGCTTGTGACCAGCCAAACACTCCCCTGATTGACTCCACTCTGCTGTTGCTAACAGAGCAGAAGAAGCCCTGTAACTAATTACTTTTGGATCTTTGCCGTCTCCAAAATAAATAAACTGTTTAATGTGTCAGTCTTGTCAATATCAGTTCTCTCTAATGGGAGCTGCCAACTTTGGTCCTGGACTTCCTTGCTTTTGACCAATTGGAACCAAGGGTTCCTCGAAGAGTCCTAATTACAATGCCTTCTGGGAGAAACTGTGAACTTTCAGGTTGGCACCTAAATTATTTATGATTTCTTTTATTTAAATTTTGGTGACCGGGTAGGACCACTGAGACCAAAACAGTCCCTTTTTCAGGGGTGACCCGGAATGAATTACATACATTTATAAGCATAACAAAATACATACATGTCATTTCACAATTTACAGTCAATATAGACAAACTGACCCAGTCAAGGAGACAGTGGCAGGTTAATTACAATTAACATCAATAGGAGAAGAAGTATTATCATACACGAGACAGTCACAGTCAGATTGCTGTCCCAATGAGGTTAGAATGGCATGAGGGAGTTGGCTGACTCTCAGCAGTAGCAGGTGCAGAGGCTCAGTTCCAACAGATGGACTTTAAGACCTTTCTTGAAGCCCCCAAGGGAGTTACATTCCTGGAGACTGCTATGGAGACCATTCCAGATGGGAGGGATGAAGGCAGCATAGAACCGGAATTCTAGGGAAGTCCTTACACTGGGAACTTAGAGAAGCTGGTGGCCAGAGGATCTTAGTGTTCTCTCATTCTTTTTTGGGAGCTAATGTGTTAATTAGGCTAGATGGGGTGCAATTTTGCTGGAGCTTAAAAGTAAGGCACAGTGAGGGATTTGATAATCTGCCCTCAAGAGATGGCCATCTTAGAGATAATAGTACCTTGCAGTGATACTCCCGTGGTGGTGCCCCTGCAGCGAAGTGCCCTATCCTGTGATACAGTGCTTTTAGCTTTTGCATTTCAGAGCTTCTTACGGAATGTAGTAAAGGGGCCCCATATAGCAAGGTCAGAAGGAGTGTACCAGTGGAAACCTTGAGTTTGGATTCACGAGTGAGGAAAGGGCTCAGGCGATATAACAGTACTAAATTTTGGTTGAGTTTCTTGGTCAGATGGTCAATGTGGCCCTTAAAGGAGCAGTCTTGGTCTAAGTATACACCTAGATATATGATACAATCGATCACTTCAATTTTTTAGCAATTAGAAAGAGCTGGGGACAATAAATGTGAACAGGCTGGGCCCAGGCTTTTAAGGCCAAATAGCATGGCTTTGGTGTTTTTATTATTTAGAACTAATTTATTAGTAAAAAAACAATTCTCAAGTAGACCAAGGTCTTGACCAAGAAGGTTATTTAGTCGGACAGTGTCTCGAGAGGACCTATAAAGCATGGCATCATCTGCTTATAAGGTCACCTTGGCCCCTCCACAATGTTGAGGCAAATCATCAATAAACAGGAAAAACAGGAGTGTTCCCAGTATCAAACCCTGAGGGACTCCATCCATGATAAGGCATTGTTGGACTTAGGTCCATGCCATCAGACAATTTGTGATCTGCCGTCAAGGTAGTCCATGAACCATTGAGTAGACAGATGATCAAGAGCAAGAGATGTTAGTTTAGTGATAAGCTGCTGATGATTCACCAAGTCAAATGCCTGCCTGAGGTCTATAAAGACTGCACCAGTTGGAGGGCCATCATCTAGAGCTGTGAAGACATCCCAAGTAAGGCTAATCAGGGCCATGTTGGTACCATGATTTTTTTCTAAAACCATGTTGTCATTCAGTTATTAAATTGTTCTGTTCAACATATTCCTGGACCTGCTGGTATACAATCCTCTGATACTTTACTTGGAGTGCAGAGGATGGATATTCATCTGTAATTCTCAACAAGCTCAATATCCCCACCTTTAGGGATAGGTGTGACCAAGGCAACTTTCCACATAGTGGGGATTTCACCTTCAAGCAGCGATCTGTTTAGGAGCCAAGTGATTAGACAGGCAGTGACGTGGGCTGCGTTTCTGAGGAGCCTGGACTCCAGCTTGTCAAACCCAGCAGAGCCAGAGGATTTGAATTTTCTTAGTAATTTCAGGACTTCAGATTTAGTTGCAAGTTTGAAGTGAAAATTAGGGTATGGGGTTTGCTCTTGTAAATGATCCTGGGGGGGGGAGGTGGTACACAGAAGGATTATTTTTAAATTTGTCCTGTTCAGTGAGTATTGCATTTAGTGCATTAGCAGCATCTTGCCAGTTGGTATAGCAGACACCATTTGCTACTATGTCACTTTTCTCATGGGTGGTGTTCCCCTTTAGGAGAGAGTTAATTTGGGATCAGAATTGTTTAATGTCTGAAAGGTTTTTAGTTTGTAGATTCTGGAGGTATTGTCTTTTAGCTGATTTTAATTCCTTTTTACATTTGTTTCTCAATTTTCTAAATTCCTCCCAGTCCTTAGTTAGATTTGTGGATTTGAATTTTTCCCAGGCTTTGTCTTTTACCCTCATTTGGTTTTTATAAGGTCTCTGGACTGCCACCTTGAGTGTTGTCCCTTGACTCTGATTTGTTTTAGGGGGGCATGCTTATTAGCAGCCGAGAGGAAGTTATTAATGAAGAAATCAAGGGCTGAGTCTAGATTGGGGTCTAGTTTGATCTGAGTCCAATCCACCATTGCTAGAGTTTAGAGAAAGGAGCAGGCATCAAAACTGGAATAATCCCGAACCCAAAGAATTCTGGGTGGAAGGTTGGGATGGTCATTTTTTCAGATGCTGAATATAGGGGCATGGTCACTTATGGAGTCCGCAAGCATCCCAGCCAGTTTGAAACTATTGGGGTTGAAAGCGAGAATCCAGTCTAGTGTGGTGTGCTTCCTGACTTAATGTTCAGCCTAGTGGGTCCTTGGATCAATTCGGTCAAGTTGGCCTTTAGCAAGCTGGATTTTATATCACTAGTAGTGTGCTGACCACAGTGGAGGTTAAAGTTGCCAAGGATTATTTTCTCCCCCTGACCAATGGGAGCACTAGTACTGTGATTGACAGCTCCCACAGACAATTGGAATACAGGAAAACCAGGCAAGCTCAGAAACTTTTTTTTAATTTATTTTTATTTAGTTTTTGTTCCTTGCAGTGATGTTCCCGTGGTGGTGCCCCTGTGGCGAAATGCCACCACTCTGTTCATTGCAGCTTGAGCTTCCGAACTGAGAGGAGCCTGTGTGGCTCTGTCACCCTTCACAGGGGGAGGCCTGTGTTGCCCTTGTGACTTCCAGTTTGGTCCAAAAGGGGAATGATCTCCTGGAACTGCCTTTTAAGCAGACCAAAAGGGTTTCTCAGCAATTGGCTCAGGACAAATCGTTAGAACTGAAGAAAAGGAAAGTTTGCTGCTTCTTTAGCCATGAACCTCTGGCCTACTGCGTCTGTGGAGGTATTGATCCTGGGACGTCTGGAGTAAATCAGGAGCCATTCCAGTGCAAGAAAGACTTTTACCCAAAGCCCAGCTGGAGGGTTCACCAGCATGCAGCCTAAACTTCTAAAAAGACATTTTATTAAGTAGGACCTATGCCAGCAATGGCCCAGCTAGACTGTTCCTGTACCATCACCAGCATCCTGGTGAGAGACCAACCTTGGGGAATCAGCCACTGCACTGCAATCAAACTCAGGTTGCGGCCACCTTCAGGGAAAGGCCGTGAAGTGGAGGTGAGTCATGTTGGTCCCCGTCCCCACCAGCGGCTCAAGCAAGCAGCAGGTCTTCCATGTTGCTAGTGCCTTCTTCCATCCAGCTGGGTACAGTAAGGTAAAACCAGGGTAGCTCCCTGCAACAAAGCTTCAATTATTAATGCTACCATCCGATCTTGTTCGCCAGTTTAAAGTGTTTAAATTGACTGGCCCATCCGGCCACGGATAAAAATGATTTATGGTATACAAGTGTGTTGCTCATATTTAATCACCCTTCTTTCCATCAAGGGCCCCAACATCAGCTACAATGCAGGCCACCCCACAGCACCGCTCAGGCATGCCAATTAGTTATTCTGGGTACCCAATAGTCAGCAGGGCTGTGAATGCAGGGTTTGATTAAACTTAATACAACATGAATCTGCAATCGAAAAGTACCTCACAATTTATCTTGATTCTCATCCTCCCCTTGTTAACCTTCCCCAAATAAACCTGTTTGATGTTTTCATGTTTAAACTGAGCCTTGAGCATATTATTATTATTCTGCATACAGTGATAAGATATATGCCAACTGTCTCAAAGTGCATTGAAGTTGTGAAACTGTCTTTTACAGGGGGAACACAGGGTGCATGCCAGAGATCCAGACCCTGTGGGTAAGTGGGCTGAGTGTGAGCATATCATTAATGGTCAAACTGCTTTGTATTATAACTATTAAGCATTGAAACTGTTTTGTTAAATCCAAGAGGTCACTAGGCAGGATTGTGGGTGGTATTAGCTTCCCAGAGGGTTGTACCTAGTGTAATAGTTACCCATTGAAGCATTACTCTGGGTGGAGGCACCATAACTGTAGTATTACTATTGGTAAGGACACCCCGGTACCAGTTAGTTACAAACCCAGGCCCCTCAACCTGTTCTTAGGCATGCAGGCAGGGGTAGTAGCCCTTGGTATAATGGCACCAGGGTTATATATTGTATACTCCAAAACATCAAATACAGTGCAAAGCATCTTGGGACACAGTATGCAAATCATTGTAAGGAGGCTTGCTCACAAGGCTTCACCAGAACAACAAATGCTTGGCAACAGACCTTTTGATTTGAAGGAGAGGGACCACAGGGGTGAGGTCCTTTTAGACCCAGGCACTTTAGGAATGAATGCCTGGGAACCCTACTTAGAGACCAGAGGAGCCTCCAAAAGATGAAGTGGTGGGGAGTATGTTGGAAGCAATGAAAACAAGCATCCAAAGGACTCTTGGGGCATGCAAGGTTTAAGTAATGCTTGTGGGGTAGGGGGCAGGATGTGCATCAGCTGATACCCCATGAAACCATGGTCACTGCCCTGGAATTTAATGGCACACTGAACTACTTATGTAGGAAAGCTTAGGCAACATAAAATGAATATCAGGAATGATTTATGGAAGATTTTTAGGATTGAGATTATTGAAAGGGTGCTGGAACAGTTAGGAGATAGGATGATGGAGCGGGCAGATGGATGTTGGGTACTGAGGAAGGTTAGAATAGCAGGTACTGAGAATGTTTGTACTGAAGTAATTAAGGGGATGTGTTGTTTGAATGCTTTTGCAATGTAAATTTGGCTTGTGCCATCTCTGTCCCTGCTACATGGATTACCACCCTTACAAGGTGTCATAAAGACAAAGGAACCTTCTTGAGGAGGGTTCCACTCCTAGAAGTGCCACAGAGATGAGGTCCCTTTAAATTGAAGGTGTCTTAGGAAAAAAAAAGCGAAAAGATCAAATGAACATGATATACAACAACACTTACTTCCTGTAAGGACAGAAGGGGTACATCCTTAAAGAGAAGGGATAATGCCTTGTTGATCAAAACTGATACAGACACCACAGCTGAGGAATGAAGGATCACCATCGAGCTGCAACTCTCAGTGGAAATAATTGTTTAATTAATGAGTTAATAAATTAATTAATTAATATATTTATTATGACCTTCAGCACAGAGAAGAAGAAAGCATCCTGTGAAGGAAACATCTGGGGAACCAAGGCCTAAATTGCTATCCCTCCCAGTTTAGCACTATTTTAAGTATGGCTGAAGAAGGACCTCAGACTCACCACTTTAATTAACATATGCTTTGGTTATCTCCTTTCATCTGAAGAATATTTCACTGTTTCAGAAGATGCTACAGGGATGCCCATACAACCTAAGAAATCCTTACATGAAAAGACTCCATACCTGTAAAGATGTTTGGAGGCCAGAGCCTTATTCCAAAGGGAGATGAGATACAGTTGCTTCAGGCTTGGCTGCCCAGATACTTTCCTGTGAGAACAAGGCTCATAGGTGAAAGCATTGGAGTCAACACCTTAAGGGACAACACCTGATGAAACTATGTTGGCACAAGTTAGATAAAGCACTTTAGGGTCATAGAAGAAAGTGCTTTAAGGGTAGGAAAGTGTTGGGACAACAGCCCAATAGTCACTGGGGCAAGTGCCCACAGTTATAAGGTAGAATGAGTTGTAAGGGCATTAGGAGTTGGGACAAATGCCCTGAAGATTGTTGATGAGTTGTAAGGGTGGTTAGGAACTGTGGCAAATGCCTGGAAGCTGAAAATCAGGGTAGTAGGAAAGGGGAGGGTGAGCCTTGGTTAGATAATAGGAGAGAGTCCTGGTTATATAATATGAAAGGAGGGGATAGCTCAATATGGGTAGGACTGTAAGACTGTTGAGCCTCTGAGGTGAGGACCCTGATGACTGTCTGGGCAGGCTAGTTGACATGGTAGTAAAGGAGAAACAGAAGACTGAAGATCCATTCCAGACATAAAGACAAGGAGGTGGAGCGTGGCTACAGCAGTGACAGTTGGCCAGGAGAGGGCAGAGGCAAGGCAAGCAGGGGCTGAAGCAGGCTGGGGCAGAGGCAAATAGGGGAGCAGATGGGGACCCCTGACAGGGAAAGCAGCACTGGGAGGAGGCAGCAAGCAAAAGGGGGTGGGCTGCAGGTGGGGAGAAAGATACCACAGAGGGAAGCAGTGGATATTGGGCAGAGCATGGAAGAAAGTGTAGGAAGAGCAACTGAGTGTCAGAGGGACAAGCAGTAGGAAAGTCTAGCTGGCAAAATCAACAATGTGTGGCACCACAAGCCCCTCACACACAGCCAAAACAAGGTTTTTAAGAAAACTGCACAACTGCAGCAAAATAGTCCTCCATACATGGAGCCAGAGCAAGATTAGCTATGCAACAGCATCACTGTGATAGCACAGCCCTCCTCACCCTCATGCTGTGTGTGCCACTGGGAAGCAGGATAAAGAAGCAAGAAAGGAAGTGAAGCAGGTTTGCTGGGGATAATGCCCGAGACAGACAGTGGAGCACAGGAGAGCAGAGGGGTGGACAGAAGGGGGCATCCAAAAAGCAGCAAGCATGGACTAGACAGGAAGAGCAAATGACAGTCCATCATGGAATGAATAACTACAGCAAGGAAGGAGAAGGACAGGCATGGAAGGAAGGAGTATGAGCAAAGCTGCAACGAAAATGGAAAAATGCTTGAAGCAAGCACAGTTTAAGTACTGCTTGATTTAGGGATTGGCACGCATAACCCATTTCTCCATGGAACAATGGACATAGCTCTATAATTATGTACTGTAACTGAAGCCCCTTATTGTACTCAGCAGTTTGAGCAATATAAATTGGTGAACATGCCTTTATTTGCACAGAAGACCAACTACTTTATCTCCATAGAGCTGTTTATGGCTCCCCAAGCCCGGCAGGTGGTTCCGGTCTCTCCCTTGGAGGGACTCAGTCTCCGGCTGCACCGTTTCCCTGACCTGACATCCCCCTAAATACCCCATGGATCCCCCCCATCGCAGGGCCTGGGTGAAGGGGTACTGGCTTTACCTCCACCCCCGGAGTGAAATCCAGATGTTGGAGGGCCAGTTGAGGTGCTGGTGTGGCCATCATGGAGCCGCACGGACCCAATTTTTCCTTTTTCTCTCATCCCTCCTCCCTACCAATGTGATGATGTCAGTGCGAGCCTTCCCGACTGGTACTGCCCTCTGGCCACCGCCAGAGGGCAGTCAGCAAGTGGGATGACCAACCTCTCTCCCCCAAAAGAGGAGAGCAGTCCTCTGGACGCTTGATCCTCCCTTGCCCCTGATGACCCCCGGCAGCCCAGGCTTGTTCCCGAACCTGGGTCACCAGCATGGCGCGAGGTGTAGCGACCAACACCACTGGGCCAACTAAAACCAACTACTTTAAAGGAGGGGTCATTTAGGATGAGAAAAATGTGTGTTTTATTCATGCAAAATGGCTCTGTGCAGCAACCAATATCAGAAATGTGTGCCTTAGTTCCTCTAGTTTGAGCAACATGGGCTGCATATGGTTGGGGAAATGGTGTGGGGTCCAGATCTACTGCTTGAGGAGGCTGTGTGATGAGTAGTCATGGACCTGCTGGCATGGTGCTGGGATGGAGTATCTGCATGTATAGAATGCCTTTATACCACAAGCAATTCTCTGGACCATAAGTGATAAATGGAATTAAAACAATAAACTAGGGACTACCAGAAAGAAATGCATGCAGTATGAGCGTGACAAAATTGAGGGTGGAGTGGTGAACTTTGGTTCCTGCCAATGCCGGTCCATAGGAAACAATAAGAGCATTTTCTAAGTCTGTCCTTGGGAATCTAAAAGCTTATAAAGGGCTTCTACTAACCCTAATCTCTGGTCTCGTATAGCTTGGTGTTTCAACACTTTAGGAGCTATACGCCTTCTCCCTCCCAGGCACCAGTGTTGCTGCCAGTGATGGGAAGGGGGAACAGGTGATGTAGCTTTGTACTACAATGCTTAGTGTTGTTACCATGCCAGTCTCAGTTCAGGTGACTGTGCCTAAAACAAACTCTGGTCAGAGCCACAATGGCTGCTAATGCATTAATGTGATAAGAGATATAGGGCTTGATTCTCAAAAGGCACTTAGACTGATGCAAGTTGCGGCAAAAGGCAGCTTGTGTCAAAGTCCGGGGTGTGCCCGGGACCCTAGAAACATAGAAACATAGAGTTTGATGGCAGATAAGGACCACTTGACCCACCCAGTCTGCCCATTTCCCTACCTATTGGATAAGCTGCAGATTCTAGTTAACCAACAGCCTACTTCCTCCAAACCCCCACTATAATTGCCTTATGTCTGTCCCATGCGTGTTTGAATTCCCTCACTGTTTTAGACCCCACAACCTCTCCAGGAAGGCGGTTCCATGCGTCCACCACTCTCTCCGTGAAAATAAAGTTCCTCACATTACCCCTGAGTCATCCCCCCTCTAACTTTAAATTGTGTCCCCTTGTTCTTACACATCTCTTTTTCTGAAAGATGCTACCCTCCTGGACTTTGTTGATTCCCTTGAGGTACTTAAACGTTTCTATCATGTCCCCCCTGTCCCTCCTTTCATCAAGGGTATACATATTAAGCTCTCTCAGTCTCTCTTCATACAGTATGGTTTCTGATGTAGACCCTGCACCATTTTAGTTGCCCTCCTCTGGACTGCTTCCATCCTGTCTATGTCCTTGCGTAGATGAGGTCTCCAAAACTGCACGCAGTACTCCAGATGGGGTCTCACCAACTGTCATACAGAGGGATAACCACTTCCCTTTTTCTATTTGTGATGCCCCTCCCTATGCATCCCAGAACACCAGGGAATAATTTTATACACATTTTGATTCTCTCACCCTGCGCCTGGTTCTTTATTAGGCAGAATACTGGTGGCAAAATCCCATGGCTTGCAGCAACCGTGGCCAAGCACCAAACAGATGGTACAATTGGAGGGTTTGTCTCAAGCCATGGGGTGGCCGTGCACCACACTAGGACATCCCTGGTGGTCTAGCGGCCCCCCCAAGCCCTGGTCCCCTTATTATTATATCTATCAGTCCCTGGTCATCTATCGGACCCCCATCCCTGATCTACCGGTAAATTAAAATGTGTATAAAATCATTCCCTGGTGCTCTAGCACACCCCCAGCCCTGATCACTTTATTATTATTTTAATCAGTTCCTGGTGGTCTAGTGGCCCCATGCCCTAGTCTCCATATTATCACAGTAACCATTCCTGAGTGACCTAGCAGCCCCCCTGCTGTGATATGCATATATTACAATGTTGATATAATCTTTTCCTGGTGGTCTAGTGGACCACCACTCCACTCCCCCCTGAACCCTGAGTTGGCAACTGGCATAGCCTTCCTCTTACCACCACACCAGCCACCGACTGAACTGTTACAGAGCACGTACTGTATATAAGACACGCTTATTGACTGACTGCTCCGAGTGAGCTGTCAATCAATGAGCGCATACTGTGTACAGTATGCGTTCAGTGACAGTTCAGTTGATGACCGGCCATGATGGTGAGAGAAGGGGATTTGCTGGTCACCGGCTCATGGTTTGGGCTTGGGAGAAGCGGGGTGGTGGGCACCACCTGCCAGTGTGGGGGCTGGGAGTCCACTAGACCACCAGGAAAATATTTTATCAACACTGTAATATATGGACATAATGGGGCTGGGGGGCACTAGATCACCAGGGAATGAATTTAGTAACATTTAAATATACAGGCATATTTGGGCTGTGAGGGGGACTCATTCTTTTTTATAATACAGGACGCATCTGGAAACGAGCATTCAGTGCTCAGTATGCCTTTCCTGGTGAAACTTTTAAATATATAAATCAATAAATAAATTACTGAGTTCACTTACATGAAAACTGGATCTTCATCTTAAACCTTTTCACGTCATCACACCCTTGACCCCCCTCCCAAGTTATAATAATTATCAGCTTGTGACATTGCAATCCTTTGCTGTGGAAATAACTATGATCACACAATCAGAGGAATATGACTGCGTTGAGGGGGGTGGGGTGGAAGGATGAGATAAAACTCTAAGATGCAATGATCCTGTGTTTTAAAAAAATATATATTTACATAGAAACAGGAGAATAAGGGTTAGAAAGCAGAAATCTGACACATGCAGGTTTGGGTTTATCAACACTATGTAGAATAGCACATATTGAAGGAGAAGAGGTCTGCAAACAATAGCCAAACTTTTATTATGTTAATAATTTCCAGTCCCCAGAGCAACAGCAACCTCTCGAAAAAGGCTGTAGCCCTTAGATCAGCCTCAGGGAAACCAACTCAGATTTGACCACCTCTCTTTGACTATCAACCATACGCCAGTGTGCTGTCTTCCTTTAACAAATAATTCAGCCCAGTTCCCTCTAAACCTCCAACAAAGTTACACATATTTCCATCTCCACCCACCAAGTCTTTATTAAAAATAAAAATACACCAAATTGAACCCCACAAGATACATAGTAATTCTCTAATTTAAGAAAGGAATCAGATTTTTCCAACTCACTAAGAATCTGGGATGCAATTTTTATTTCCACCTCACCCTTGCTTACGTGAGCAATTCAGTTGGGAGGAGATTCAAGTCGGTTAGCTCTGTAAATGGTCCTGGCAAGTTCTTGATGAGCCAAGCTGTGGTCACAGCTGCTGAAATATTTTGTCCACAGAGCTCTACCTCCAAATGCTCTTTGTTTCTGGTTAGTTGCACTTGCTCTGCCAAACAGGCTATTGTAGAAGTGGCTCTGGGTGCATTTCAGCTGATTCCTGCTCCATGTCTGCTCCCTTTTGCACCCTGTTTGCTGGCATCTGTCCATCATACAGCCTGCCTGCGTCTGTTCAGGGACACCTTGGAGATGTGGGTATCTTGATCGGGGCTGAGGAGTGGGAATCACTGTACGACATGGATTTTTCATGATTGGGACTGGGGAGAGGGAAGGGGACTGCTAGACACTAGGGTTTTTCTTGATCTTCATTCCATGGGACCACTGTTCCTTTACATAGTGGGCACTGAAAGATCATTGTGATAGTTCACTGCTGTCACCAGCCAACACAGCTCAGATTCTTGCACTGCTCTTCCTCCATCCACACATCTCAAGATGCTCCTGTCTCATCTCCTCTCTTCTTTCTCCCTAGTTTGCCAGTCTAGGGACCACATAGGAGCCCAGGCACACATGGTACAGTATATGAAAGTAACAGAACAGATTTAGTTTTATATAGAAGAAACTAGATACTCAGATACCAAAAATTAAATATAAAATACATTTAATTACAATTATCATCCTTAAAGAAGTGGAAAGACACACTACTGATGTCTCCCTTCCTTGCAAAATAGTGTCCAGTGAGTCTATTTGCACAGACAGGTCTGCAATATTAGACCAGCTCAATGAACACTTTGCTACAGTGGGGCTGGCCTTTGACGCCTCGCCAATTAATAAGCTCAGCCTGTCAGGGGATCCCATTGCTGTCCCTATTACTAACCTCAGCCACAACCAATCTCATCCCTCCTATTTCAGCTTTGATACAGTAAATTTTAGGCAAGTAGAAGACCTTCTATTGTCACTGGATACAAAACAGAGTGCTGGGGCTGACCATGTTGAACCTTACTTCCTAAAACTGGGCCATTGCTACTTAACGGCCCCCATCACCCACTTACTCAATATCTCCCGGATGCAGGGTGAGCTACCAGTGCTTTGGAAAACTGCACATATCATACCCTTGTTTAAAGCTGGGGATCAGAGTGACCTGAACAATTACAGACCTATATCCACATTATCTACCCTATCAAAATTATTGGAAAGAATCGACAACACCTAAATTAGAGAATACCTGAAGTCACAGAAACTACTAAATCCTGCACAGTCAGAATTTAGAGCCAAACACAGCACAGTTACTGCCCTTGCAAAAGTAACCACTGACTGGCAAATTGCCCTAGACCCTAAGAAGTATGTTTATGCCCTCTCCCTTGACCTGAGTAAGGCATTTGATACCGTGGACCATGATATTATGCTTACCGTGCTGTGTAATATCGGCCTTGATAAGACTGCCATTAAATAGTTCACCTGTTACCTTACCAACAGGTTACAACAAGTTAAAGCGTCAGGTGAGTTCTCCCCATTAAAAACACTTCCACGAAGTGTCCCCCAAGGATCCATCCTGGGTCTGATCCTGTTTGCAATTTATATTAGTAACCTTAATGCTCAACTGTCTACAGCTAATGTGCACATATTTGCAGATGATACTGTCCTCTACACTTCTAGCTCATCCTTGGATTCAGCCCTCGAGGACCTACAGCAAGACTTCATCTCCCTCCAGCATAACCTTATCAAATATAAGCCCCTACTCAATGCAAAAAAAAACAAAACAAAGCCATGATCCTCTCACCTAAGGTAGCACCGGGACCAACACATAAGCATATGATTCTAATGATATTGGATGAACTCCTTGAAATAGTAGATACCTTCAAATACCTAGGGTTCTGGCTGGATAACAAGTTCAACTTCCTGTGCCACCTAAATGAGATTTAAAAAAAAATTAAGGCAGCGACTAGGCGTGTTCTACCGTACTAAGCACCTACTTACCATAGAAGCAAGAAAGAGATTAGTGCAATCTACATTTCTACCCTTACTAGACTATGCTGACTTTCTCTACATCCATCACCCTTCTGCTGTGCTCAGCAAACTCGATACGCTCTACCACCGGGCCATAAGGTTTATCCTAAACTTGCCCACTTGCGCCCACCATTGCATACTGTACCAAGAGTTGGGATGGCCATCCCTCTCTACAAGGAGGAAAAGGAACGCTCTTCTCTGGTTCTCCAGAGCCTTGTCCAACAAACTCCCTGCTTACATTTCAAACTTCTTTGAGCGTGCCAAGGGATCTTATGGATTGAGACGTTTTTCCTTACTCTGCTATCAGATACCCAGAGTAAAAACAATCCATGGCATGGCTGCAATCAATTTTTCCCTCTCGTCTTTATGGAACGCCATGCAAAGTACATTTAAGTGCTCAACCCTTCCCGGTCCATTCACTCTCAAAGCTCTATTAGCTAAATACCTTAAAGAAACCTGTAACTGCTTTCAGTGACCGGGCACCTGTAGCCTCTTGTATTTTTCCCGCATCAGGCATCACTGCTACCACCGCATTTATCTACAAGTTTGGGGGTACCTTGCACTTCTTAATCTCTCTGCCCTTCCTCTGCCCTCTCTCCTCCCCTCTCCTGCTCTATATACATGTTCCTATTTTACCACCAGCATTGCCTGTGACTCCAATATCACTGTAACCCACCCTAGGTCATGTCCTCACAAGGGGAGCATCTAGCACTTATTAGTCTCTCTTCCCTTCCCCCGTCCCTTCTCTGCCCTCTTACATTATCCCCTGCTCTCCCCCCTTGCATACCTTGTTTCTTACTGTTATAATTGATTGTTACTTATGACTATCTATGTATTATATGTTGCCTCTTGAATTCTAATTAAGACTTGACATTGATATTAGTTATGTATGTATTGGAATACTAGTTATGACCTCACATTTATGTATCCTATGTGTGTTACATATGTATAGGCCTGTATATTCCTCCAAATGTATTATGTATGTATTGGCATACCAGTTATGACCTCACATTTATGTGTCCTATGTGAGTTACATATGTATAGGCCTAAATATCCCTCCTAATGTATTATGTCCTTTCCCCTGTCATCCCTATTCTGTTACCCTTGTTCTGTATTTATGTCCAGGACCACCTTGAAAACAAGCTTTCTCAATGGTGTCTACGCCTGGTTAAATGAAGTTTGATTGATTGATTGATCATGTTTAGACATTAGAAACTGTTGGAAACTGGCAAGAAAACTAAATATCTATAGCACCCATTTCTCCTTCTAAAGCATCAGTGTCCAAACATCCCTTAAATCTGCTTATTAAGCACAGAGTGTGCCCTGTTCAGTCATAAATCCTTTGTTCTTTGTTCCACGGAACCTTCATTCTTTTACACTTCTGGGTGCTGACAAATTACTGATAGCTCATGGTTGCCATTGGCCAACACAGCTTAGGTTCTTGCACTGCTCTTCCTCCATTGACACACCTTAAGATCTTCTCTCATCTCTCCCAAATCTGCCAGTCCAGGAACCACATAAGAGCCCAGGCACACACAGTACAGGTAACGGTACTGTGCTCCACAGTGCCTACTGAAACCAGAAGATGTGCCACGGAGAGGGGCTACGATCGGGGAAGGGGGTTAGAGTGGGAAACACTACTGCTGAATGTCACTCCACTGCTGCAGAATGGGTGGGGAAGGAGTGCCGCCAAGTGCAGCTGAGATACAGGGGGGTGTTGGATTGGGAAGTAGTGCCACTGAATAGTATTCCCTTGCTGAAAGAAAAAAAGTATGAAGAGGGGAGAGGGTGAGGGTGAGACAGAAAGAGACAAGGAGAAAGCTGACTGATTTCTCCACGGTATGTGCTTCAGCTCCACTCACTGAGCAGAGCGCGGAGCAAACAATTGTAATGCATTAGCCCCTTTTTCCACTCCTCCTCCAGTTCGGTAAACATCAGCATAGCTTTTGCCATGCAACTGTAAAAACAGTTTATAAGATTTAATTCTATGCTCATATTAGTAAGATGGCAGAATTGTTTACTACCAGCTACACTCCTACAGCGGAGTGTGAATGGGCCATTATCCAACTGTCAATGTGTATAAAAAAGCTGAACTTAAGTTGTGTTTATAATCCCCACCAAAATTGGTTTAGACTGCCTAAAAGATTTCACAAAATGGCTAGCACTTCAGGACAAACTAAATTAATGATGTTAGAAGACATAAATGTTAACTGGTTAAATAATACTGGGGGATCTAAATCTGAACTGGTCAAATAATACAAGACTGTACAAGGATATAATTAACAACTGTTATCATAAACAAGTGATTGATACTAGGTTAAATAACAAGAAAAAGTTAAACATATGCTTTTGGATTGATTAATGGCTAGCAATACTGATGGAGTCAGATTGTCAGGTTTGCTGCTGAACTCTATTAATGACCCCGCTATAATAGTTTTTCTATGGCATAATCGGATAAGTTTGTCTTAATCACCAAAAGAGGTCTTTTTACATTGCTGCACAAATATCGTCCTTGACAGTTTTTTAAATGATCTTGACCTAACTGGCTGGTCCTTTTAGGAGTGTATATCAGACTCAGACAGTGTCTTGCACTACAAGATAAAGAGCTATCTCAAAAAATGGAACTGGGGGTGTGTGGCCTGACCAGGCAGAGTATGGCAGCATAGTTCAGAATCTCTGCAGCAATTACTGCAATCTAACCTCATCCAGCCTTCACCAGACCTTTTTTTGGTACCAACTCCTGTGACCATCCTGTAATTTTACTGCCTTACACAGTTTGTAAGTCATTTTTGATCCATCATCTACTTATATTCAATTATTCTACACTGTACTGCGGCATACTAGGCCTCATCCTTCAGCATTATGGTAGATCTCCAAGTACAGCAAAGCTCACTTGCTAGAGTGGAAGTAATGTTTTCTAAAATGATGGCTGAGATTAATGATCTAAAAACCTCCACCCAACAGAATGCGACCACTCTTGAAACTTTTAGCTAGAAAATTGCATTTAATGAGAAAGCAATGGCCTGTAACACCACTACTATTCATGACCTCCAGGCTACTGTCCGCAATCAAGATCAAACTATTAAATCCCTACAAGCCAAAATTGGCGATATTAAAATCGTAATCATCGTAACAATTTACCATTTTTTGGCTTCCCTGAAGGTGTAGAATTAGGTGACATTACTGTGTTTTTATTACATGTGCTGCCTGCAATGCTTAAACTTCCTCCTGACCGAACGTTAATCATTGAGCGGTCTCACTGCACTCTGGGTCCCAGGCCAACATCAGACCAGCAACCAAGGCCTATCATTGCTCGCTTCTTGAACTATTCCCATACAGAATTAATACTGAAATGAGCCAGAGAAATTGGGAAACTTCAGTGGCAAGAGTTTAATATTTCCACCTACAGAGACTTTTCAAAAGATTTAACCATCAGAAGGAAGGCTTACAATCCACTTAAACAAATCCTCCACCAAAGAAGCATTAAATTTGCTCTACGTTACCCCGCGACACTATGCCTTTTCTCAGGCTCTTCCTTCAAGCATTTTGAAACCCTGAAGCCTTAGCCAACTATCTGGAGGTCTCTCTCTGCAATCTTACCCTGGGAGGTTCAGCAGCAATTGGCAACCTGAATACAGCTTTGGTATCCACACAGAGGGTGGGCGATGAGGTACAGAAACATGGGGAAAGTGTTGCAGAACTCGGAGCCCCAAGCAGCAATGCTGCAACTGATTTGATCCCAAGGCAATCAACACGGCTGCAAGAGAAGCTTCTTTTGGGGCATTATTCTTCAAGACTTTCATGCCATTCTAGCAAGGTTTTTCCCCAAACACCCAGAGCTGCAACCTCTCACCTTCAAATCAACCCCTCTATTCCCTTGAGCAATAAGTTTACTCTCTTGGAGGATGACATGCATTCCTCACAGGAGGATCTTTCCCATCAAATTTCAGATGAACATCCCTCTAATTTGGGCCCTGTGCCTCAGGGATGTATTTCTGCCGCTACTTCATGGGCAGAAGTTGTTGCAAGTTCCCCCCCTCAAATCTTTAGAGCCACCCAAAAAGGAACGTAAGGCAAAGACCAAAAGCAATGACATCAATAGTCACAATCCTGCTAATAAATCTAAGGTGTCATGAGCTTATATGGTCAGTAATATGGTCACAGTTGCTATATCTTGGTAGGTTTTGCTTCCAGAATACTTAAAGGAAGTGTCAGTACACTTTTTCTGCCTAGCCGCCCGCTCTACAATCTATGCTACCTGGTTGCTTTCACTCCCAGTGGGTGCAGAAAGCAAGGCTGTACATCGCAATGCGATCAATTTACTTTTTGTTGCAGTGTTTAAACGAGCAGCTTAAAGGTCTTCAAGGGAACTTTGGTATATCAGCAATGCTTTTCTAACCCATTATTTTAGTGTTAGATCTTATACATTATCTCACTAAACAGGATCTCTGTATCTAGCCTTTTACTCTCCAATTTAGCAGTGCATCAGGTTTATAACCTTTTGGCTGTTCAGTTGCATATCTTCAGTCGGTATGCATCCATATTGGTATTGCCTTTTCTTTTTTCACATGTGAATTATTATATATTACAAGGCAACTTACCCCTTCCCTTTCCTGAGGTTCTTAAGTATTATTGGCAACTACATTTAATCTATCTCCTTCCCTACGCTCCATTATTCTTACTACCTCCTGTTTACAATATGGAACTATCATTAGCACTCAAAGAGATGGGCTATGTGTGGTGTACTATTGCAAAGGATTGTCAATCTACATCTTTCTTATGGTACTTATTTTACTCGAAGCCAACAAATATTATAGAAATCCACTGCTGTGTGGTCCCTCCTGTTTTGGGGCTCACTGGGCCTAGTCTTCTAGACCTAGTTACCCCATATAACACCTATTTAGGTGATTTTTGCATAATCAGAGCTGATCTTTACTATGACTATCTATTTTGTCTACAGTTATCACCGAAGCCTATACCTCTCCACATAATCCCAATTTGCATTTGGCTCAGGGCGTAAGGGCTTAAATTGACCTCCCCTTTCCTCTTCTCCCCTCAATATTGTATTTATTATGTACTTACTCTGTTGCACTGCAAAGTATACTCAGAGTCACTCTAATGTAGTAATTATCTACTTTTCCTTTTATATTTGTTCATTTGCATTCCACCTGGCTCCATGAATTCCTTGCTGTATGTCTAGGCTGTACTGGCATCTCATATGTGGTGCTTTAATTTACTGTTATTTCGAGCTGGTATATCTTGTACTATTGCTACTAATGTTTATAAATAAGTTCTGGTATTTAGCTTTATCCTTATACCTTGTCTTGTTAGCTTAGACTTAAGCTGAGGTTATTACAGTCCCCTGCCTTTCTTGGTATTATTCCCTTCAGTTTAGCTTATCAGGAATACTTACTTTATTATATTACTGGGATCAGACTTTGGTTTGGGCTGATATTTATAACCGGTCCTCCCTAGTCTCCTCCTTACATCAACGCCCCAGAGTGTGGTGAGAGAGTCTCTTAGCCAGTTGGCTGACTCATATCTCTTCACACTCATACAATGTTTTCTTTGTTATTTAGCTTACTAGTGTTGTTGTTGTTAATGACTTTTCTCCTTCCCCATCTCTATTCTAACTATAATAAGATATCTGTGCTACTCATGTATCATACATCTCACTTTTTTTGGCTTGAATGTTCCTGCCACTCTCTGCATATACATAAGCTCTCTATTGTATTCTAATCGTCCACTGTCTCATTTATTTGTCCCTTCACACTCCAGCGATTATTCCCTTTCTTTAACACTAACAATATGAGTGACATACTTTTATATACATGTAATGTGAAGGGACTTAATTCTCCTTGTAAGCGGAAGCAAATTGTTTCACATCTCAAAAAACATAAAACACAAATTGCTTTCGTTAGTGAAACAAAATTATTAGCAGAGGATGTTCATAGTCTTAAAAAAGATTGGGTTGGTCAGATCTACGAATCATCCTATACCTCAAAAAAAAGAGGAGTTGCTGTTCTTATTCATAAGAGTCTCAAATGGTCCCTTGTAAACTCCGTTTCTGATACTGATGGCAGATGGGTGATGGTCAAACCGCATATCAACTCTGGTCCCCTTCTGCTTATTAATGTCTATGCACCCAACTCCGATTCCCTGGAGTTTTTTCATAATTTAGCTCAACAGATTCTATCCTTTAACACAGATAATACACCAGTTATTCTTGGAGGGGATCTTAACTTAGCTTTAGAAGCCAGCATTGACAGAAGTAGCCCCACTACAGAGGCCCACCCTAGAAGTATTAAAACCCTCTCATTACTAATGCAAGATGTTGGATTAGCTGATGTATGGCGCCTCCTTCACCTCCGTGATTGAGAATTTACTTTTTTACTCTTATCTACATAAGACATACAGTAGAATTGACTACTGGTTAGCCTCTCCTGTTATAATGGAAAAAAAACTATTGATTCATCCATCTCTCCCATCATAATCTCGGACCATTTCACTGTCAAATTGTAACTTTTGTTTGG
Source organism: Neoceratodus forsteri (assembly GCA_016271365.2). NCBI lineage: Eukaryota > Metazoa > Chordata > Ceratodontiformes > Ceratodontidae > Neoceratodus > Neoceratodus forsteri. Next base: position 1,006,802,578 of record CM028129.1, on the reverse strand, counting down.
CCCATTAGCACCTAAATCTTCTTACTGTTGGCTGGACCTTCTCCTTCTCAAGGATCCCAATTTCTTACCTATGATCAAAGCACAAATTCAGGACTTCCTCTTTCACAATACCCCAGCTGAATCTTCTATGTCCTCTGTATGGGAAGCTCTTAAAGCTTTGATTCAAGGGGAAATTATCAGTTATGCTGCACATATGAAAAGAGTAAGGGGAACAACAGCTGGCTGACTTGGAAAAGTCTCTTAAGGCTAAAGAGAATGTATACTTTTCTTCTAATAAGCACTGTCCCGATTCTCAGCTTCATCTTGAAATTCTTCAACTTAGAGTTAAAATTAACAAATTAATTTCTCATAAAAGAGAACTGGCCTTGTTTAAACTTAAATATAAGTTTTGGGAACACAGTGATAAAAATTGGAAACTCCTCTCTTACCAGCTCAAAGCACAACAAATGGAACGACACATCCTAAGCCTAAATGATGAACAGGGTACGATTCACTCTGACAACCCCTCTATAAACTGTATCATGAAACCTTTTATCAAAAACTATACACTAACACAAATCCTCCATCTACTTTACAAATTCAACAGTTCCTCAAATTGTTATATCTTCCTCATCTTTCTACTCTTGAAACAAATTCTTTAGATGAACCCTTCTCGCTTCAGGAAATCCAGAAAGTTTTGTCTTCCTTGAAATCCGGGAAATTCCCTTGGGGTGATGGATTCCCTGTCGATTTCTATAAAATGTTTTTTGACACCTTGTCCCCTTCTTCTTAATGTTTATCAAGAAGCTTTCAATACTGGCAAGCTTCCCCCATCTTGCACTGAAGCAATCATAACCCTAATCCCTAAGAAAGAAAAAGACCCTATGCACCCTGCAAGTTACAGGCCCATCTCTTTATTAAACATGGATGGGAAGATATTTGCTAAACTACTAACTTCTTGACTTGAATCCTTGATTCCCAAGCTAACTTATTGTTTGAAAGCTGGTTTTATTAAACATAGATCTGGTTCTGATCACCTACATTCCTTATTTAATTTAATTCATAAAGCCAAATCCCTCAAAACACCAGTTGCAGCCATAGCTATTGATTTTGACAGGGCCTTTGATTCCTTAAACTGTGACTACCTTCTTCAAGTTTTATCTTCTTTCCTTGTTTCTCATACCGTTTGCTCCTGGATCAAGCTATTATATAACTCCCCTGTTACTAAAGTGCTTACTAATTCCACCCTTTCCTCTTACTTTCATCTAGCAAGGGGAACTAGACAAGGCTGTCCCCTGTCACCTTTCCTGTTTATTTTAGCCATGGAAGCCCTGACTGCTTGTTTACGTCAATCTTCTGGCATTATGGGCATACCTGTGAGCAATTCAAGATATGTTTCTCTCTTCTACGTGGATGACCTCTTACTCTTACTTGAAAATCTGAATGAGGCTGGGCTCCTGTTGGTTGATTTGCTTAATAATTTTACTAAAATTTCTGGCCTTGCTTTGAATTATGGCAAATCACAAACTATGCCCCTTAATGACCACTGTAAATCCTTTATGAACATACATCTTGGATTCCACTGGTCACCACAGGATACAACATATCTAGGAATCAAAATTACTAGTAACTTAGGGAAGATATGGGACATTAACTTTAACTCCTTATTTGATAACATCAAAACAATTCTGGACAGATGGAAGCTTCTTAATCTCTCTTTCATGGGGAAAATTGCAGCCATTAAGATGTTCATTTCTCCCAAGATTCTATACCTCTTTGCCAATATTCCTTTAGTCTTACCATCCTCTTTTTTGCTGAAATTGATAAATTATTAGGTAACTTTATTTGGGATGGGAAACCACCAAGATTTAACTACAACAAACTTCGATCACATTGGAAAAAAGGGGGATTCGAACTTCCCTGGTTCAAAGGCTACCTCTGAGCTTTCTGAATGGCCCAAACCATTAAATGGATTCAGAAACCCTCCCCTCACTCACCACTATATCCGCATTGTGCCCGGGAGGAGTTCCCACTTCCTTCATTTTTAATCCCATTTCCTTCTAAATTAAAATCTCACCCGACTATATCATCCTCTGTTCCTTATTGGAAACTAACCGACCAATTCCTGAAATCCAATCCAACCCTCTGGTTTTATGCCCCCTTATGGGGCAATCCACTGCTCACTCTAGAAGATCACCCAATTTTCTGTCGTACATGGAGGGACAAAGGCATTTTCTTTTTCAGAGATAGCTTGGGCCAGAAATCACTCACTCTTAGATCATTCTCAGACTTGCGGGTCACATGGAAACTTCCTAAACAGGACTTCTGGAAGTTTTTACAAATTCAGGCAGCTTATAACTATTTTTTTAGTTTAGTGTACAGGCATACTCTTCTTAACCCATACATCTAGCACTGGACTAATTTATCAGTAAAATTAAATAGCTCCATTTACAAAGACATTATTGGTAATCTACCTGATCAGTCTATACAGGTCCAAAATAAATGCAGTACGCTTCTTAACTACAATATTTCAGATGCACAATGGAGTAACTGTTGTTGTATTGCACATAATACCTTTAAAGATGCCCGTAGTTCTTTAGCACAAACTAAAATCCTACATCTTTGGTATAGAACCCCCTCTGTACTTCAACGAATAGGTCTATTAAATAGTAATAATTGCTGGCACTGCAATTTGGCCAACAGGGATCTACTTCATATCTTTTGGTCTTGCGCTCCCATTAATAAGCCCTGGCATAAAGTTTGTTTACTTGCCTCCAGAGTAACAGGACAAAAACTACCTTTTGACCCCAAGCTATTCCTTCTAGGCATCCTTATCTCCAATAGCTCTCTCCTCTCACATGCACATTTTAGATGGCTAAACATACTTTCTCTTCTGGTCAAATGGCTGATTCTTATGAAATGGAAATCAACTCTGGTGCCTTCTCTTTCAGATGTTCTTCAAAGCCTCTTTCATGTGCCTCTCTAGACCGATTAGCTCATGTTACTCATAACCAGCTCACTGTATATGACAGATGTTGGTAGGATTACTTCAAGTACATGAACCTAGTTTTTCTAGACCCTAATTCTTAGGGATATTTAGCCCTCCTTCTTATTTTGCTCTCAGATTAGGTTTTCTCAAAACTTTTGTGCACATATTTCTCATATTTTTTCCCTTCTTCCCTGTTTTCTACCTCTCTCCTTCTCTTCTTCCTTGCTTTTTTCTCTCTTCTTTCTTTCCTTGTACACTTTTCTCTCATCTTCACCTCTCCATTACTGAACATTGTTCATATTACCATATTTATCACTTTTTGCAATTTATTGAATGCCTTGCCATAGCCTGCCATAGCATGTATTTCATACATGGTTGCTATTTCTGATCCTATAATACCCTGTTGATTGTAACCCTTCTGCTCTCCACTTACATCCTGTCTAGGTTTGTGTTTTATTATCAGTACATGTATATAAGTCTTCTCCAATATGTTTACCCTAAATACTGTGTTTTGTTAAGTGATATTTTATACCTTACATGGAGGATAGTCTTCTATTGTATAAGAAATACAAAATCACACATGCCCCCACAATGCAAAGCATCATGGGTTGCATATGCAAATCACCACAGAATATTATGCTGGTTCAACTTTAAGCCAAAAAACATGGTGCTGAAAGGCCTCTCACACAGTTTGCAAAGGGTGCCAACAGAAGATAGACACGTGTTTCATCCTACCAGGACTCATCAGTATGCCTTGTCTGTTTGACACCCCAGTGGAATGAACCAGCTACCCTAAGATGGTCTAGCTAGGTTATGTTGTGGTGAACCCAATTAACTAAATGTCTTGCCATAGCCTGTCATAGCATGTATTTCATACATGGTTGCTATTTCTGATCCTCTGTGTTGAATGATATTGTATAAGATGTGTGCTTTCTTATATACTTGAATTTTAATAAAAAGATAAAGTGAAAAAAAATGGAACTGGAAAGAGGACTTTAAAAATCAAAACACAGAAAAACAATGGAAAATGTTGGCTCAAAAGATAGCTTATTGCAATGAGTCATTCATACCAGAGAAAATAAAGTACAATAAAAAGGCAGAATACCAGTTTGGTTTAATGATACTATTAAAAAATGATAAATCAAGAAAAAATAAAGTATGGAAAAACTTCAAATCCAATCCATCTGAGGTGAACTTAAAGAGATACAGAATTTTAAGTAAAAAATGAACAAAAAAATAGAAAAAGGCTAAAAGGGAGCACAAATATAAACTTGCATTAGACACAAGAAAAAATAAGACATTATTTTATAACTACATAAATAACACAAAACCAAGCAAAACTGGGGTTGGGCTGATTGTGACACAGGACATGATCATTACTGAAGGCAAGGAAATAGTCTTAGAACTCAATAAATATTTTGCTAGCATTTATCAACCAAACTTACCATGACCTGATATTAATACATCTGAAACAGAAGAAATAGTATCAGTTACTGAACAGCAGACAAAAATATTATTACTAGATCTAAACCCTAATAAATCACTAGGACCAGATGGTTTCCATCCCGCCCTATTAAAAGAACTGGCAGCCCAATTAACTGGATCATTGAAAATCTTATTCAACTCATCTCTAAAAGAGGGGAAGGTACCAAATGCATGGAAAGATGTGAACATAACACCTATTCATAACAAGTTGTGGCAGAGCCACTGTGGCTGCAAATGCTTTAACTAGATAAGGGAGTTTCATGGGCTAAATCATAAACATAAACATGAATTGCATTTAGTAAAGCTGACAATATCATTCCACATATGACTTGTGAAGAAGCTTGGCAGTCTGGGAGTGGGTCACAAGGTGGTAAACTGGGTTAGGAACTGGTTGAATGATAGAAGATAGAGTCATGGTAAATGGTGCTCAGTCTAAGGAAAGGAGTGTGACCAGCAGGGTGCAACAAGGAACAGTCCAGGTCCCAGTCCTGTTTAATGTCTTCATTACTGAAATTGTGGAGGGGCTGGAGGGGAAAGTGTGCATCTTTGTGAATGACACTAAGATCTGCAACAGGGTGGACACTCCAGCAAGGGTGGAAAAAATGAGGAGGGACCTAGGTAAACTAGAGGAATGGTCCGAAGTGTAGCAGCTGAGATATAATGTAAAAAAGTGCAAAATCATGCATTTGTGTTGCAGGAACCCAGGGGAGAATTACCCGGGGGGGCAGGGACTGATGGTCACCAAACAGGAAACGGATTTGGGGTAATCATATTGGATGACCTAAAGGTGGCTAAACAATGTACCAAGTCTGTGGGGAGAGCCAGTGGGATGCTGGGGTGCATAGGGAGAGGTATCACCAGCAGAAGGAAGGAGGTGATGATGCCACTGTGCAGATCACTGGTGAGGCCTCATTTGGAATACGGTGTCCAGTTCTGGAGGCCACATTTCCGTAATGTAAGTTTAAATCACAAATGGGTTTAACAGTTCTATTTTACATCTGTAGCCCTCTCCCCTTCTGCTCCCACTGGTTAGGCTAACTGAATGCGACCTGGAAATATTAGGCTAGTATGATGATTCACCTGCACAGGCTGCTTCTCAGTCTACATCACTGTCTTTTTAACATTTTAAATTCTTGTTGAAAATAGCAGCTTGCCACAGTAATGCATAAGCTAAAGTGATGTCACCTACCAGAAGCTGTAAGACATACAGTAGCTAGCTTGGCTTGAGGAAGGGTGAACATGGTCAGGACCCCATAGCAATTGAAATGCATATGCAGCAAATAAGTTCAGATGCACTACTTATCCTACAAGTTTTAAGTATCACAGTCTGCATAATACACAAGGCTTACGGTGATGAATTTTCATATGGTTTGGCTGGTTTGGGTTCTACTATTTATAATACAGGGATAAATAGCTAGGGAAGACATTTTTTTCAATGACTGACAAATGTGGTACAGTGGCAGATGTTTTGCAAAGGTATAACAGAAATTATGTCTATGAGATATTGTTATCCAAGAATTGGGTCACATTTTCATAGAGACAAATTACATCTGTGGTACATGACTGTCCCTTTGTGAATCCCTGCTGCTCTCTGTCACTGAAATCACTGTTAGACATGTGGCTAACTTATATCTTTAAATAGTGATTCTATAATTTTACCTGGAACCTGTATTTGTTAATTAAAAAAATATAGATATATTTTGAGGGGGTGCCAGGTTATGGATTATCCCAATATTTAATGTCAGCATTTTAGTGGAAACTTTGCACTCTGATTTTTTTTATTCTGAATTTTTTGCAGTATGTTGTCTGTATTTATATTAATTTTGTTGGCATTCCTGGTAATATACAGGGGTGGGGGACTGAGTTTGAATAAGGAACACAAATATTTATTACATTAGTTTGCTATCTCCACTGGATTTTTTACAGTTTCCCCTTTAATATTAATACTACTTATATTCTTATTTTTTTTGTTTAGGCTATTAATGTAACTGCACAATTGCTTGCTGTTGATTTTGTCTGCATCTGTTGCAAGTTTGAGTTCCATTTTCTTTTTGAAATGGTTACTTTTGCTTTTATGTTTCTTTTAAAATGTTTAATATTCTGACCAGGTGGTTATGTCATGGCTTTTGTTTTCAGATATTTTATTGCATGTTTAGCTTTTTTTGTTGAGTAACTTCCTTCACATCCTCATTTAGCCATCTTGCTTGTCATCATTTGTTGTTATATTCCTTGATCCTGTTAATGTAACTATTACAAATGATAATATGTTGCCCTTTATAATTTGCCAAATGCCATTCACTGTTTTGTTGTTTTAAATTGTATGCCAATGTATTAGATTTTTTGATTGTTTTGTCCTTTTCTACTGCATCTAGGACCCTTTCCATTCCTTTTTATCCTTTTCAACTGTTTTCTATATTTAGGACCTATATTTTACTTGAGTTTTCATCCTTTCACAGGTATAACAAAAATGCATTTCAGTGTTGCACACTTGCTTTATACATATTATCCCCCCACCTTGCTTTGGTTTATTTTATGCACACTTTTTCCTTCTGTGTTTGTTTCCTTTTTTCTCTGTTTTTCTTGATGGCCCTGACTTCTATAGAGATACATATTTTTGATTTAAATTGACAATAGGTTGATTCTGTGGATTTTGCATATTTGAGCAGTACTTGTTAATGGCATTGTGTTACTGGTACCATAGACTTTATATTTAACATCTTAAAATTGTTGTCAACATGAATTTATAATGCTCATGTACCAGCTATTTACTAACATAGAAACTGCTGGCAGAAAAGGACCTCCTGGCCCACCTAGTCTTCCCTAAGGTCCCTACCTACTGTGCTGCCATGGGTCATAACTGATCTCCAGCCTTAATCCCCCCACACACCAACCCTGTTACCAAGGTTCCTTTATGGGTAACCCATGCATGTTTGAAACCTGTTACTGTTTTGGTACCCATTATCTCTGCTGGCAGGCTGTTTCAGGTGTCCACTGCCTTCTGTGAAGATGTATTTCCTTGCATCCCCTCTAAGTCCCCCCCTTCCAGCTACATATTATGCCCTCTTGTCCTTGATCATCTCTTTCTCAGCAGAATTGAACCTTTCTGTACCTTATTGATACCTTTGAGATATTTGAATGCTTCTATCATGTCTCCCCTTTCTCCTTTTTTCTCTAGAGAGTACATATTTAACTCCCTGAATCTTTCCCCATAGTGCTTCTGGTGCATGCCATGCACCATTTGGTTGTCTTTCTCTGTACTGCCTTCACCCAATCTATATCTTTTCTGAGATCGCTGGGACCTCCAGAACAAATTATTGCAACAGCAACAGCAAATAGTGATCATAGTAACATCAAGAAAAGAGAAACGTAAAGGATATAAACTCAGTTAGTTTAACATTAAATCAGCTCATGAGAACTTTGTGTTGTGGTCTGCATTTGTAGTCTAATGCAGTTGTAACCATTAAAGTGTTGTATTCCCTTCTCTCTATAGCTATCTTGTGACTTTTTATACATCCCTGTCAGTAGAAATGTATTCTTGTGGCCTACCCAGACATTTAAAACAAAAAGAAAAAACACTCCTACTTTTTAAGAAAAAAAAAAAAAAAAAGCTTTGTTTGTTTAGACAGCTGTGTTGTCCAACAGTAGCTATCAGAGAGAGAGAGAGAGAGAGAGAGAGAGAGAGAGAGAGAGAGAGAGAGAGAGAGAGAAGGGACTGGCTTTGTGTGGCTATAGAGGTAGGGAAGAGAAATTAACCTGTTTTTCAGGCAATGCAATTAGATTTCATATATCACCTTACATGCATGATGTATCTTACAGCTGAGGTCTTAGGAGTTGGTGGCAAGTGAATTACTCCATTCAGGTAAAGGGATACAGCTTCATGCCCAAGAGATGCAAACTGGACATGTCCCTTTATCAATTATTTAAAATAACACAAGTTTAGTTTCACATTCTTACTATGAGGGAAGCAAGTAAAATCACCCAGCATGGTTAAGAAACAAAGGAATTCACACCTCTGGATGAGTGAGGGAGGGAATACCAGCAAAACAAGTTTCTCAGTTTGCAAATGGTAGTAAATTAAGCACTGAAACTTAACAAAGAAAGAAAAGGCCCATAAAACACTATGGAGGAGGTTTCAACTTGCAAAAAAGGCAGTACTGGGGAGGGCTCAATTAACTTCTCAAGCCAGAGGAAAAATAATGCTCTCCAGCTGCCATGCACACACAGGCAGCGTAGTAATGAGGCTTCAGTGGAGGACACTATTTTTAACACTCTGTCATGTTGTTTGGTAGGTAATTTATGCAGGGAGTTCTTTTCTCAAAACAAAACATCTGCAGGGCTATGACCACTGCAGCCATAAAAAGGGAACTAAGGACAAATGTAAAAATACAGACCCATCAGTATCACCTCAGTTGTCATTAAAATGTTGGCGGGTATAGTAAAGGAAGCAATAAATGAACACCTAAAGAAAACAGGAAAATTAGATGTCAACCAGCATGGTTTTATAGAAGGAAGGTAATGTTTAATCAACCCCTTACATTTTTTTAATCCAGGAAATAGGGCAATGGATGCAAGATCGTACCGGGTCATAATGTCATACGCTTAAGAGCATATGGCATTATGGTGCACCCCGGACCTGTGCGCTCTCCAAGTTGGACATAGAAACATAGACTTTGTCGGCAGATGAGGACCGCTTGGCCCATCTAGTCTGCCCATTTCCCTACCTACAGGATAGGCCGCAGATCCTAGTTAACCAACAGCCTATTTCTTCCTTCCCCCCACAAGAATTGCCTTATGTCTGTCCCATGCATTCTTAAATTCTCCCACAGTTTTAGACCCCACAACCTCCTCAGGAAGGCTGTTCCATGCATTCACTACCCTCTCTGTGAAATAATACTTCCTCACATTGCCCCTGAACTGCCTCCCTCTATCTTTAAATTGTGTCCCCTTGTTCTTGCACATCTCTTTTTCTGAAAGATGCTACCCTCTTGGACTTTGTTGATTCCACTGAGGTACTTAAAAGTTTCTATCATGTCCCCCCTCTCCCTTCCTTTCTCAAGGGTATACATGTTAAGCTCCTTTAGTCTCTCCTTGTATGGCTTCTCTTGCAGGCCCTACACCATTTTAGTTGCCCTCCTCTGGACTGCCTTGATCCTGTCTATGTCCTTGCAGAGATGGGGTCTCCAGAACTGGACGCAGTACTCCAGATGGGGTCTCACCAACTGTCTGTACAGAGGGATAACAACTTCCTGTTTTCTGCTGGTGATGCCTCCTATGCATCCCAGTATACCTCAGCCCTCCCTACTGCCTTCTCACATTGCTTGCAACCTTAAGGTCATCTGATATGATTACCCCAGGTCCCTTTCCTTTTTGTTATTGTTACTCCCCCCATTGTGTATTCTTCCCTGGGTTCTTGTTTCCCAGGTGCATTATTTTGCACTTCTTTGCATTGAATCTTAGCTGCCATACTTCTGACCATTCCTCCAACCTTGCCAAGTCCCTTCTCATCCTTTTCACGCCTCCTTGTGTATCAACCCTGTTGCAGATCTTTGTGTCATCTGCAAAGAGGCATACGTTTCCTTCCAGTCCCTCTGCAATGTCACTTATGAAGACATTAAAAAGGACTGGACCCAATACTGAACCCTGCGGTACCCCACTAGTAACCCCTCTTTCTTCAGAGTGGACTCCATTTACAATTACCTTCTGTGTCCTGTTGTCCAGCCAATGTTTTACCCAGGCTACCACCCTGGGACCCACTCCCAGCCTGGTTAATTTGACTATTAATCTTTTGTGTGGGACTGTGTCAAATGCCTTGCTAAAGTCTAGGTAGGCCATGTCCACAGCCCCTCCCTGGTCCACTACTTTGGTCACCCAGTCAAAGAAATCTATTAGCTTCATCTGACATGACCTTCCCGCTGTGAACCCATGCTGCCTTGGGTCCTGTGCCCCACTGGCCTCTAGGTACTCAACTATTCTTTTCTTAGAAGTGACTCCATCACTTTCCCTACCACAGAGGTCAGACTGACAGGTCTGTAGTTTCCTGCCTCTGTCTTGGTTCCACTTTTGTGAAGGGGAATCACATTCGCCTTCCTCCAGTCCTCGGGTACCACACCATAATCCCATGATTTATTAAAAAGAGTAGCCAGTGGTTTCACTAGTTCCCCCCTTAATTCTTTTAGAATTCTGGGTGAATTCCATCAGGCCCCATTGCTTTGTCCACCTTCAGTTTTAGGAGTTCTTGCAGAACCCTTTCTTCTGTGAAAGGACTGGGATCGACCCTCTATCAAGAGTGCTTCTGTTAATTGGATTAGGCACTTCCCCCTCCTCTTTTGTGAATACTGAGCAGAAATATTCATTCAGTATCCCTGCTTTTTCACTGTCCCCCTCTGCCCACCCACCGTTCATTCTATTCAGCCTCACTATCCCTCCCTTTGTCTTTCTACGCTCGCTGATGTACTATGTCCCCCTTCTTAACTAAGTTGGCTATCTTTTCCTCAGTTTGGGCCTTTGCTATTCTGACTTCCTTCTCTGCTTCCTTCTGCCTTAACTGGTACAGCTGTATGCCCTGCTCCTTCTGTGTTTCCTTATACTTCTGGAATGCTATCTTTTTCTTCCTGACTTTCACAGCCACCTCTTTTGAGAACCATAGTGGCTTTTTCTTTCATTTTGATTTGTTTATTTGCTTCACACAAAGGCTTGTTGCCTCTGTGATGGCAGTTTTGATGATTTCCCGTTGTTGCTCCACACCTCCTTCTAGCCTGTTTGCTAGTGCTTTTCTGAGGCACTCTCCCATCTTGCCAAAGTCAACCCTCCTAAAGTCCAGTACCCTCACTTTTGCACAGCTTGACTTTGTAGCTGAGTTTAATGTGGACCACACTGTTTGATGGTCACTTGTTCCCAGATGGCAACCCACTTCTAGATCTGAGATCCTCTCACTGCCCCCGTTTGAGAGTATGAGGTCTAAGATTGCTTCCTCAAGTGGGTTTTGAAACTAGCTGTCTGAGGCCTGCCACCTGTAGGGCATCAAGAATGGCTATGCTCTTGGATGTGGCTGCAGCAAATGTGCTCCAGTTAACATCTGGCCTATTCAGGTCTACCATCAACAGTATCTCCTCTTTGTCTGCCATTCTAAGAATGCCTTCTGTCATATCCTTGTCCATTCCCTCCCCCTGACATGGGGGTCTGTACACAACCCCTGTGTGGACTGTGGTGCCCTTTCCAGTCTCCAAGGTGACCCACAGTGCCTCCTCTCCTCTCCTCCCTGGACCCTCCCAGAGTTAGAATCCTTAGTGGGGGGTCCGGGGGCACAGCCCCCCATAACGGGGGTGTGTGTGGGATGGAGCCCCTCACAGAACAAAAGAAATAGAGAAATCGTGTAACACTATTGAGTCACACAGCATTCTGCCATGTGGCATTTTGACACCATGCCATGCAGGATTACCTGTGGACATTTTTTACATGGACTTTTCAAAGGCATTCAGCACCTTGCCCCATAGGCCACTTATACTATGGTTACAGGACTATTAGTTTAATACCAATCTAATCAAATGGATATCTTCTTGGTTGGAGGGTAGGAAGCAGAGGGTGAGTGTAGCAGGCCATGTATCTTCATGGCTTGAAATCACCAGCATAGTGCCTCAGGAATTGGTCTTGAGCCCAACACTATTTAGTTTATATATTGCACCAATACAAACAACATCAAACAGTTGATGTAGCAAGTTTTCAGACAATATAAAGATGAGAGCAATAGTAAATAGCAAAACATCTATTGACAACTTCCAAAAAGAAAAAGATCAGGTGGGAGCATGGGTGAAACAAAACACATTACAACTCAAGCTTGATAAATGTAAAAGAATGCACATAGGAAAAGAGAACAGATGTGCAAACTACACATTATATGGGAAAGACATACCAGTCACAAACCAGGAACACAATATGGGGGTAATAATTTCTTTTTTTAATTAGTAATTTGTCACTCCTCCACTGAACTAATGGGTAGCTCTGGCCCTCCCTTGGAGGGACTCATTCTCCAGCCTGACTGCACCCCACCCAGCCAGACCCCCTCCGTCCCCCACAGATTGTCCCCCCTGGTGGGGCCAAGGAGAGGATCACCTTCTTATCCCCCCTTGTAGCACAGATCCAGACATTGGGGTGAGGGAATGCATTGGGCCATCATGGACCCCCTTGGTGACCAGCTGTTTCCACTTTTCTCCCCTGTGCCCATGAACCATGCAATGGGCAGGGCAGCTGGCCTCCACTTCCACAGAAGCAGCCATACACCCTGGATATGGGCCCTCCCTCTTCTAGGTGACAAGCCTGTGCCAACACCCAGCCACTACTAGGTGTCAGTCTACAGTGTGTTGCACTGTCCCCCCTCACCAAGAAAGAATAGCTGTCTACAGATGCTCAGTCTTTCCTCACCCACTCTGACCCCCCAAGTAACTCGAGTCCATTTCCAAACCCTGGTCACTGGTGTGGCGCGAGGTGTGGTGTCCTGCATCTCAACCCTCAGCCCCACTGGGCTGGCCTGGGGTAATAACTTCAAATAATCTGTCCCCTTCAGAACACTGCAAAAATGTTACAAGTGTAGCAGCCAAAACACTAGGCTGCAGTTTTAGAAATGCAAAAATTAGAGAGAGAGACGGGTAATACTGCCCCATATACGTTATTGGTAAGGCCACACCTTGAATATTGTGTGCAGTTTTGGGCACCAGCACAGAAGAAGGATATTAAAATCCTGGAGAGGACTCAAAGAAAAGCAACAAAAAGGATTAAACAGATAAGGGGAATGGAATATGGTGACAGACTTAAGGATCCTGATATTTACTCCCTACAGTACAGGAGACTAATAGGGGACCTGTGCATAACATATAGAGCATTTAATAATGGGGACCTCTGGGAATGTGTAGAACTGTCAAAAAAAAATGATATAAGCTGGCCCGGTGGTGCTGAGGGTTGAGGTGCTGGACACCACATCTTGTGCCACGCTGGTGACCCGTGCTTGGGAATGAGCATGGGTCACCAGGGTTCAGCAGAAGAGGGAGAGGATCGAGTTCCCAGGGAGGGAGGACTGGCACTCCTGCTGAATGACTGCCCCCAGGTGGAGGCCAAAGGGTAGTCTGGGTCTTTGGGGCCAGGGGAAGGGAGGGTGCTGCGGGACTTCTGCGGACGCATGCACGCCTCTACGTACGCATGTCCTGTATGTGCTTACTAGCAATGGGAAGGGAGAAAAATGGAGGAAAAACACCTCCAACTGCGGATGAAGACTGACCCCTGCAGGGCTGTGCACCTGGTGACACGGGCAGAGGTAAGGGGCAGCCAAGGAGCATAAACTGTATATATATATATATATATATATATATATATATGTGTGTGTGTGTGTGTGTGTGTGTGTATATATACATATATATATAACTATATATATATATATATATATATATATATATATATATATATATATACAATGATACAAACAGAGAAAGCAGATTTCATACACTCCAACTTAAAGCTGAAAAATACAGGACAAACTGTGGAGCAAACTGGTTAAGTCAAAGAGTGATCGACATCTGGAATAGACCACCAAAGGAGGTTGTACTAAGTAAGACCTTGGACATATTCAACATTGCATTAGACAAGCAAATGTAGAATAGTAAATTCTCCTATTTGGATTGACTAGACAAGTCATTATGGCCTATCGGCTCCAGACTTGCATCCACCTATGAACCTATGAATTTTTCTTATGAATTCTTAAAGATGCTAAACACTCATGCTCCTGTTACAGTGTAGGTTCATGAATAATAATTCTAGCTGGGTAACGAAAAATCTTTTTAAGGAAATGAATGCTATAAGTTACATTCAAGTTTTTTTTATATCATACACCTCATAAATGAGTGTAAAAAATTGGTCAACAATGCTAAAGGTACATATTATAGGAATTAACACACACTGAACTTAAGTAGTCCAAAAAAGTTCTGGCATTGTGCTAAGTCTCTTACCAGCACCAGTTCTAACTCAACAACATTTAGTATAGAAAAGGGCAGAAATAAGTTGTCAAATCCCAAAAACATTTCTAATTTGTTCAAATGTACTGTGTAATTCGGACAAGTACAGGCTTTCCACTAATCCAATTGTCTACATGAATGACTCCAGTTCTCAGATTGGAGACCTAAATTGGCTTACATTTTATTTTAAAAGGGTTTCCATGACAGTGGTTTTCATCTCCTTCACTCCTTGAAAGTCAGCATGCATCTAGGAAGTAACAAACATGTTCCTAAATTTCTTAAATTGACTGCTTTTAAAATTGTCTCACCTATACTGAAATACTAAATCTGTCCTTTGAGATTCTACTAATTCCAGAACTCCAGAAGGCAAGTTTTGTGTTACCTCTTCATAAGAAAGGTTCTAAAATTTCATTTGACAGTTACAGCCCAATATCCATTCTTTCAGCTCTTGCCAAATTACAGGAGAGGCTTGTTCATAATCAACTAACACAATATTTGGAACAACGCAACTGATTGTGCATTCAGCAGCATGTGTTGATCATGGGGCTCCCATGGCTTTGGCTGGTTTCACAGACACAGTCTACCTTGCAATGGATAGGGGTTTGCTGACTGGGGCCATGTTCAAGGACCTGACTGAGGCCATCAAGCTGGTTGACCATGGATTGCTTTTACAGAGGCTGGTTGCACTTGATCTAGGTGATGCAACAGTTCTCTAGTTTGAGACTTATTCAAACAAGCATTTGTCAATGCCGAATGTTGATTGCATTGGTCTGTTGAGCTCGCTCACTGCCCCTCTGTCACTTGCTCAGTCTGTTTCTCCCAGTGCTGCAGGCTGCTCTTTTGTACTGGGCTCCTGCCTGCATTGGCAGCTTTTTCTACCCACTAAGAAATCCGCAGCTGTCCTGACAGAGCTCCGTTGAGGTGGCTCACTCCCCCTCTCTCACTCGTTCATTCCATTCCATTTCTGCCGGCACTGCAGGCTACCCTTTTCTACTGGGCTCCTGCCTACGTTGCCACCTTCTTCTGCCCGCAAAGAAATTTGCAGCAATTACACTAGAGCTCCGTTGAGCTCGCTCACTCCCCACTCTCTCACTCACTCATTCTGGTTTTTCCACCACTACAGGCTGCCCTTTTGTACTGGGGCTCTGCATGCATTGCTGCCCTTTTCTGCCCACAAACAAATCTGCAGCAGTCCCAACAGAGCTCTATTGAGCTCACTCACTCCCCTTCCCTCGCTTGTTCTGTGTCTCTTGCCACTGCAGTCTGCCCTTTTGTACTGGGCTCCTGCCTGCGTTGGTGGCTTTTTCTGGCCACAAAGAAATCTGAAGCAGTCCCGACACAGCTCCATTGAGCTGCTCACTCCCCCTCTCTCACTCACTCATTCTGTTTCTGCCGGCACTGCAAGCTGGCCTTTTGCACTGGGCCCCTGCCTGCATTGATGCCTTTTTCTGCCCACAAAGAAATCCACAGCAGTCCTGACAGCACTCCGATGAGTTCGCTCACTCCCCCTCCCTCACGCGCTCTCTCATGCTGTTTCTCCCAGTGTTGCAGGCTGCCCTTTTGTACTGGGCTCTTGCGTTGGGGCCTTCTTCTGCCCACAAACAAATCTGCAGCAGTCCCAACAGAGCTCCATTGAGCTTACTCACTCCTCCTCCCTCACTCGCTCGTTCTGTGTCTCTCTCCACCGCAGGCTGCCCTTTTGTACTGGGCTCCTGCCTGAGCCTGCATTGGCGCCTTTTTCTGTCCACAAAGAAATCTGCAGCAGTCCTGATAGAGCTCCGCTGAGCTCACTCAGTTCCCCTATCTCACTCGCTCATACTGTTTCTCCCACCGCTGCAGGCTGGCCTTTTGTACTGGGCCCCTACCTGCATTGATGCATTTTTCTGCCCACAAAGAAATCCACAGCAGTCCTGACAGCGCTCCGATGAGTTTGCTTACTCCCCCTCCCTCACTCGCTCTCTCATTCTGTTTCTCCCAGTGCTGCAGGCTGCCCTTTTGTACTGGGCTCTTGCGGTGGGCCTTTTTCTGCCCACAAACAAATCTGCAGCAGTCCCGACAGAGCTCAGTTGAGCTCGGTCACTCCCACCCCCCGCTCGCTCGATCTTAATCTGTCCCAAACACTGATTTCCCACAGCGACTGTGCTATTCTCCGGCAGGAGTGCAAAAACATATTTTAGCCAGGATATGAAAAATGACAGCTGTACTGTTCATAAGGAGGTGTGAAAAAATGCCACTGTTGAAAATGTGGCATACAAATATTACAAATTTGCAAAGTTACAAGGGTGCATGGAAACAGTTGAATGCTCGCTTGTAACACAGTCATGTTATGGAGTTTTGTCACCAAATTTTCCAACATAGGGATTTTAGGACCCCTGCTCATGAACAGTGCCACTGTCATTTTCTTAATCTGTCACGAACACTGATTTCCCACAGTGACTGTGTTATTCTGCACCTGAACTGTGAAAACTCATTTCAATCAGGATGTGAAAAATGACAGCTGTACTGCTCATAAGGAGGTGTGAAAAAATGCCACTGTTGAAAATCTGGTGTGACAATATTACAAATCTGTGAAGTTACATGGGAGAGTGGAAAGAGCGCAGTGCACACTTGTAACACAGACATTTGATGGACTATCATCACCAGATTTTCAACATAGGCATTTTAGGACCTCTGCTCATGAACAGTATCACTGTCATTTTCTTAATCTGTCCTGAACAATGACTTCCCACAGCGACCGCAATATTCTGCACCGGAAGTGCGAAAACACATTTTGGCCAGGATGGGAAAAATGACAGCTGTACTGTTCATAAGTAGGTGTGAGAAAATGGTAATGTTGAAAATCTGGAGTAAAAATATTACAAAGTCGCGAAGTTACGAGTTTGTGTGCAAACTGCGCAATGCACACTAGTAACACAGTCATTTTATGGAGAATTGTCACCAAATTTTCAATATAGGCATTTTAGGACCTCTACTCATGAACAGTGTCACTGTCATTTTCTTAATCTGTCCCAAACACTAATTTCCCACAGCTACCGTGCTATTCTGTGCCAGAACTGCAAAACCACATTTTGGCCAGGATGTGAACAATAACAGCTGTACTATCCACAAGGAGGTATGAAAAAAATGCCAATGTTGAAAATCTGGCATGAAAATATTGCAAATTCACGAAATTATGAGCGTGCATAGCAACTGTGCACGCATGCTCGTAAAACAGGAATTTTTTGGATTTTGTCCACAAAATTTACAACATAGGCTTTCTGAGAGACCACCTCATGAACACTGGCACTGTTGTTTCATTAATCAGCCCTGAAAGGTGATTCTGTGCAGTGACTGCAAAATCATCTTTCGGGGCTGATTAACGCCATGACAGTTCCAGAATTCATGAGGAGGGGTCCCATAAACCCCATGTAGAATATTTGGTGCCAAAATTCCAAAAAATGGCTAAGATATGCATTAAAGTTGGAAAAAAAACATTTATTCCATTAGACAGCTTACCGGCATTTCCGCAGTTCACGGTCGGCTTTGAAGAGTGCAGACGTATTCCTGGTCCACCGAAGATTGACACACCGAGCTCTGGAGGTAGGTATGGGGAGAGAGGGGTGTGGGGAGGCAGGGTGCACAGTGGGTGGGCGCGGGTCACAGGAGGGGGTCAGGGAGACCGCCAAGACCGCTGAGGGACAGTTTCCTTTTTATAGGTAAAAAAGACATTGCAGGACCGTCTTTTATTTTACAGGGGCATGTGGCATGCTGGCGGGCCTCAGTATGCCACCGAGTCTTTCTTTGGGGGCAAGCTGTAGCCGAGGAGGGATTGGGCACCCCTGCGCACACAACAAAAGGGGAGGTGACATTATGCCGACGTGGATTGGGTACCCTGTCGGCAGACAGTATAAGTGGGGTTGATAATGCCGACGGGGAGGGGCTCCCTCCTGCCGGCAACAGAAACATTGGGGGCACTGATAAACATGGTGGGGGGTCACAAACAATATCAGTGTGTCAAGATCCCGCCCTGCAATGACGGGTTGCTCCCTCATTGCAGCGAATGGCTTACGCTGCAATGACGAGGTGGCCCCTGATTGCAGTGGTTAAATTTTTGCAACTTGGTGGCACTTAGTGTCAGCAGCAGCATGCCACGGCATTGGGGGATGCTGGACAAGCCTTTAAGGGCTGTGGGGACATTGGCCACAACAGTGCTACACTTCCACAACCTGCTTGTGGAGAAAGCTGCTACAATATGTTTCTTGTGCATGCGCGCAAGCAACATAAACATACAGACAAATAGTAAAAACTGGTTGTGAGTTCAGAGGCAAGGGTTGTTGAGTGTGGAGTTCTGTAAGGGTCCATTCTAGGACCATTGCTTTAATCAATATTTATTAATAACTTACCTAGGGTTTGCAATACTGTCAGCCCATTGTTATGCACTGGCAATACCTTTTCACAAGGGATAAGTCATGTGAAACGAATCTGATAGATTTCTTTGACTAGGTGACAAAAGAATTAGATCAGGGTGGTGCAGTGGATGTGGCCTACCTAGATTTCAGTAAGGCTTTTGACACCATTCCACATAAGAGACTAGTAAGCAAGCTGGGTAACTTGGGAGTGAGTCCAAAGGTGGTAAACTGGATAAGAAATTGGTTAAGGGATAGGTGACAGAGGGTTATGGTAAACAGAGTTCACTCCAAGTAAGGGATGGTGACCAGCAGGGTGCCTCAGGGATCAGTGCTGGGACTGGTCCTCTTTAATGTCTTTGTAAGTGACATTGCAGAGGAGCTGGATGGGAAGGTCTCACTCTTTGTGGATGACACCAAAATCTACATTAGGGTGGACACTGAGGTGGGGGGACAGAAAAAAGGATGAGCAAAGATCTGAGAATACTAGGGATGTGGTAAAGGGCATGGCAGCTGGGTTTCAGTGTGAAAAAGTGCAAAATAATGCACTTAGGGCACAGCAACCCAGGGGTGGAATACAAAGTGGGTGGAGTGGTATTGACGACTACCAAGTAGGAAAGAGACCTGGGGGTAATCATATATGGTTACCTAAAGGAGGTCAGGCAGTGCAACAAGGCAGTTGGGAGGGCTAGTGGGATGCTGGGTGCATAGGGAGGGGTATCACCACCAGAAAGAAGGAGGTGGTGTTGCCACTGTATAGACTGCTGCTAAGAACCCACCTAGTAGCTGGCCTGGTGGTGCAGAGGGTTGAGGCACTGGACACCACACCTCATGTCACACCAGTGACCAAGGTACGGGAACAAGCCTGGGTTAGTGGGGATTGGCAGGGGGAGGGAGAGGAAGTTGAGTAGGCTGCTGGCAGGCAGCTCTCCTCCTTGGGAGGGTGCAAGGGGGCCTCTTGGTGCTTGGCTGCCACCCAGTGGAGGCTGGGTGGTAGTGCTGCCTCCAAGAAGCTCAGTATTAGACCACGGGAGGGTAGATGGGGCCAGAGTGGAGCTGTTGTGGGCATGTGCACCTCCACGCACATGCAATGCTACTTCCAGGGTCTGGGGTAGAAAAGGGAGAAAACAGGTGGAAAATCAAAGGTCACCACAGAATGAAGCCTCTGGGCCTGCTTGGGAGATCCTCTGGGACTTGCAAAGTGCATGGAAGATCCCGAAATACCCCGAGTCGGGTAAGGGTGGCGGATGCTAGCAGTGACTTGCCGCAGCTGATAAAGAGAAATAAAAAAAAAAAAAAAAACACCTAGAGTACTGTGTCCAGTTCTGGAGACCACATCTCTCGAAAGACATAGGCAGAGTGGAGGTGGTCCAGAGGAGGGAAACTGAAATGGTGCAGGGTCTGCACCAAAATCACAATAAGGAGAGACTGAAGCACCCCAATATGTACACCCTGGAAGAGAGGAGGGAGGGGGATATGATAAAGAACTTTAAATACCTCACAGGAGTACATAAGGTACATGAGGGAAGTATTTTCCAGAAAAAAATGCTCATGAAGAAGAAGAGGACATGTTATGAAGCTAGATGGGGGTAGATTCAAGAGATGTGAGAAAGTACTTCTTCACAGAAACAGTGGTGGATTCCTGGAAGTCTTCCAGTGGAGATGGTGGTGGCAAAAACAGTGGTGGGGGTTCAAGAATACATGGGACAGGCACAAGGGAATCATAGCGGAAAGGAAGGGGGGGGAGGAGCTATAGATGAAGTAAGGTCTGCTGTGATAATGTGGGTAGGAAAAAATGGGCAGACTGGGTGGGCTAAGCGGTTTTTATCTGACGTCAAAGTCTATGTTTTTGTTTCTATGTTTTGTTCACAACAAAGTTGTTGTTGTTATCAGTAGTTCTCTGAGCCAAAGTTTGCATACCTTTTCAAGGGAAACATTAATTTTAAATGTTTCAGAAACATATGCCATGTTGTTAGGCTTGACCTCTAAGGTTAAGAAATACATCTTTGAAGTTGTTGTCACCACAAAGGATAGTACACCTTTAGAATCAGTCTCCGCTTTCAAATATTTAGAGATATATATATATATTTATGCCATCTCACATGTGAAGTTCATTTGACATATTTAACTACTGTACTGCATCAAAAATTAGGTTCATTATATAGGGTTCACAAGTACCTGACAGCAGAAGCAAAAATATCTCAAAGTAACCTATTTCTTTTAATGGACTATGGCTCCACCATCATTGATGCTGCTCTGAGTATTGTTTTAGTAAAAATGTGGAATCTTTTTTTGAAAATGACTAGATCTGTCACATCTCTGGGGACAAGCTCTCACCACTGTCGTAATCTAAATGCATTTAATTGGCTTCAGCCTCAAAACAGAGTTCAATGGATTTTTGATAAATTAATTTTTAAACTCTTACAAAACAAAAAAGATGCTGCTTTTTCTGTTTGAGCAATTACTTTTAGTTAATTTGACTTGCTCTTTTTCATCAACTAATAATCTATTGACTATTATGGCACTGTAATCTCAAAATTATTGTTCCATGCATGTTTGTCTGCACTGATCTGCCCACTTTTCCCAGTGCTACATATTATATTATATTGTGTTGTACTGTATTGTATTGTTTTAAAGCATCTTTTTAACCTATTTGTGTATAGTTTCTGCACTGACCTGCTCACTTTTCCCAGTGCTACATATTGTATTGTATTGTTTTGAAGCATCTTTTTAGCCTACTTGGATATAGTTTCTGCCTATTGTTACCATGTATTCATAACTGTACCTCCCATTACCCCTTTCCCCTAGGACACATCTGGAATCAAGCAATTTGCTCAGTATGCCTTCCTGATGAAACTCTTAAATAAATAAAATAATCTATTCCTATACATACTGTAGATGTTCAATAAATTCATTTTTAAAATATTACCAAAAATAGATGCTGCTTTGTCTATCTGAGTGATTAATTCTAGTTAATTTGACTTGCTCTCATTCATCAACTAATAACCTATTGACTAATCCAATGCATCACATTAATATGGGTCAAAAACCCATTGGCTATGGAGCAGCTTCCTTATGGAATACTGTATCATATCAATATGCCCAGCCTGCTTTCTAACTGGCTGAAAGCACCCGATTCTAATTTCATCTGATGGCGGTCATGCTGGACTAGCCCCCGGTTCTGTGTTCTGTTGCCGGTTCTGTGTTCTGTTGCCCGATTGCCGGTTTCTGTGTTCTGTCGTCCGGTTTTTATTCATTTAGTTTATATTTATTTTACTGCATATATTTTATCGCATGGTTGTTTTAACATTCGGTTTTTCTTTTGGTTTTTCCGTGGCGTCCTGGTCTCCGATCCCTAGCAGCGTTTTTCCTGCACCACCTATGTGTTTTTTGCCGGTCGAGGATATGGACTCATTATAGCTGAGAAGCGGAGAAGAGGAGCTTTTTTGTTTACTGGAATTTAGTTATTTATTTACTCGAGTCATTTGTTTGCTCGAGTTGCAGCGCCCTTTCGTTGGAGTTTGGCCAGGGGATCAGCTGTTTCTTTTTTGGAGTGGTGGCGGTACCAACGAGGTGGTGCGCCTCTCACTAGTTCGGAAGTCAGCCTACGGCCTGGAAGTGGAGAGTGGACTTGTTTCCTCAAGGCTATTGATCCCCCATTCTGAGGGATCAATTTTTCATGGTGACTGCCTTTCTTTTTTGGTGAACTTGACCCTGACTCAATTACATTTTCAATTTCTGAGCTATTGAATTTAAGGCACTATGTTTAGTGCTTATGGTTGCGACTATTGGATCTATTAGTCTCTATTTCGATCAAATGGATATACTTTCCTTTGATGGATAAAGAAGGATTGGTCTGCGATTGCTGTACGCTGAATCAATGTTGAAATTGGCAGAAGGGATTGCATGTGGTGACTAGGAGTATTGTGAGTGGGGGGCCTGGTTCATCGATCAGAGACCCTCTTTTCTTTGCAATTCTACAGGGCTCAAATAGTGGTTTGTTTGTGTGGTGTCTCAGTCCCCCCCCCCCCTTAGTTCTGCCTGGGTAATCTTGGGTGCCAACTGGGACCGAACAGGAACTGTCTTACTTCTTTCCAGGGAGCTGGGGTTTAATGGGGGGGTTCCTAATTTATCCCCAGGTCGGTCCTGTTGGTGCGGCCTAGGGATGTTTGTAGCTGCAGGTCCTGGGGGGCAAAATTGAACCTGATAAAGCAGATTGGGGGGTGTGGGGAGCGGAGCCCCCACTCTCCACTGGTTTAGTTTGCACCTGTTTTTGGCTTTTCCTGACGATTTTTTTTTTTGGCTCACTTTGGAGACTTACTGTGACTGTGGATCCTATATACTGGAAAAGCACCTACCTGAAGTTGACAGAATTATTGCTGCTCTAGGTCGTTGACTAAATATTTGGTTTTACCTCCGATGGATTATATTGGATTATTTGGCTCCTCCTACCATTTGATGACTTTTTTTCCTGATTTTATTTGTTCTGGTTTCCTGGTTGTGAAAGAACCAGGGTGCCTATATTTTTATTTTATTTTTTGATTTTTATTTATCCTGTGTGAGGGGATTGTTTTATTATTTGTTTGTTATTTTCCCCTCCTGGGCTGTGAGAGGGCAGTGGGAGAGGGAGAATTTTCTTTGTGTGTTCTTTCCTTCCCGTGAGAGGGGATCGTTTGTATTATTTTATTGTTAATTTTTTCTATTGGGGTTAAGTCATCTTATAGTGGGAAGGGGTAGTTTATATGTTTTATTAGGGTAAGGACTGTTGTTTAAATTATTTTAGGCTTTAGGAGCAAGAATTTATTTAGACTGTTTGAGACTTTTTTCTGGGGAGTTTGTCTGACGGGAAATGGACAATTTGTTTTATTTTGTGTTAGAAATGGGAAGTGGGGCTGCCGTCTAAGATAAATAAGCTTGCAGTATTGATAGCATTGATCAAATTAGTTGATCGATTAATATTTGTTTTTTAATATTTAGCAGCATGTGCTGGGATTGGGTCTCCATGGTCAGGCGCTATTCCCCCTCTAGGCTGAGGGACCTACGCCCCTTCGATATTCCTCCGCTGCAACCCGAGGTATATAAGTGTTGTCGTGCCCTGTGTGGTGGAATTTTTATATATCCTAAAGTATAATAACTTTATGTCCTAAAGCTTTTGTACCAGAGCTTATAACTGTTATATGTGATTATAGCCATATAAATATGTTGCTTCTCATATGCTCTAAAACTATCTGCTTTGTAAAACAGCCATAATGAATGTACAGTTCTGTGCTGACTAAAACAAAGGAGGTTGTTTGACAGAGATAAGGAAACCTTGAAAATTAAATGAAGCTAAATACAGCTGGTTGTAACTAAGATAAAGGGGAGACACATAGTAAGTATGGAAAAACAACTCCTTATACGGAAAGTGCTAAATCTGTGGTTTTTGCTAGAGATAAGGAAAAGCTGTTGTAAGCATGAGATCACTGTTAGACTGTAAAACTAAAAAAGGTATATAAGCTTCTGTGAAGAATAATCGAGGAGCTCTCTCCTTTAGCTGAGGCTCCCACATATATGTGCAAGACAATAAACTGAGCTTTATTGGAATAACCATTGGGTGTGGTTATTGAGTACATAGAAATTAAGGTAAAGTATAGACAGTAAAGAGAATCTGAGACCACACCTGGTGATCACAAGGCGGAGGTGGAGGGGGGTCCCTCTGCTGCGAGGGGGGGAGCGGAGTGGGTGGATAAGGGTTGTGGAGTCTAGGAGACACCCTGGGGTGAAATGGGTCCAGGATAGGGGAGTGCGATACCTGGTTCCCATACCCAAGGGTTCCATTGAGAGTGGGCAAGTGGCCCGCTCCTCCGGGGCCTTTCATCCAACCCGGCCGGTGTTATGCAATGCCAGGTCTATAAAAAACAAGACAGCAATTATTGCTGATCTTGTTGAGTTATCTGATTCTGACTTGCATTCTCGAGACCTGGCTGGACGAAAATGCTGGTCCCATATTGGAATCAGCTGTTCCAGCTGGGTACTCGGTAATACATCGCCCGAGGTTGGATCGAAGGGGTGGGGGGTCGCTATTTGTTTTAAATTGAAGTTGGGTCTTGTGGAGGTTCCAGTGGTGGCCCCTAGATCCTTCAAGTGTATCATGGGAGCAGGTGTGGGCAGCAGAATCTTACTCGTCTACCGTCCACCCGATGCTGAGAAAGTTTTTCTGCAGGAAGTTGCAGACTTCATTGTCGACCTGGTGTTCGAGCCCTCCAGGTGGTTGGTCCTGGGGGACTTTAATGCATGGGTCGACGATGAACTCTCGCATTTTGGTCAAAACTTCCTCCAATTAATGATTTTGTTGGGCTTCACACAGGTTGTTACCGCTGCTACCCATATTCAGGGTCACTCTCTGGATCTGGTGTTCACCCTGGGGATGGAGATCATGGAACTGGTGGTGGAACCAGTTGTATGGTCTGACCATCACTCCAAGATTCAATTTCACGACCCCCCTTGTGAGACCTACCCCTTTGGAGATGTTCCGGTACCTCCCTTTGAGGGGAGTTACCCCTGAGGGTCGATGGCGGTGCTGGACCTATCGAATTGGCCTATGGAGTGCATGGAACCAGATGCCTTAGTGGTGCACTATAATAATATGGTGCTGAGGGCACTGGATTCCATTGTGCCTGTCCGTGTTCGCCCCTTCTCCCTTCACTCTCGGTCCCCTTGGTTTGATGGGACATTGAGGGAGTTGAGGAGAAAGGGGCGAAGATTGGAGCACTGTTGGTGGAAATCCGGCCTGGAAGGTGACAGACTTAGATTGATGGCTCATTATGCGGACTATCAATCAGAAATCTCCCGTAAGAAGGCAGAGTTCTTGTCCCGGGAGATAGCTGCTTCAAGAAATCGACCAGCTCAGCTCTTTTGGACCATGGACAAACTGTGCAATCCAGCCTGTCTGTGGGGTCGGAGAGCCTTTTCACAAATAAAGTGTGATGAGTTTGCTCGGTTCTTTGAGGATAAGGTGTCATCGATCAGGTTGAAGATCCGCGGTATGCGTTCTAATGAGCGTGGCAGTGATCGATGTGGGGTTGCAGGCCCTCAGTCTGTCTGGACAGATTTTGACTAGCCAGCAATCATGGATATCATGAAGATTGTCCAGGGCTTGCGACCGACTTGCTGTAGTTTGGATCCTGGTCCTACATGCCTCCTTGTGGGGTGCATGGATGTGATCGGACCAGTCCTTGCCGAGATAGTCTGGTGCTCTTTGGATCAAGGGGTGTTTCCGGAGTCTTTGAAAGAGGCTATCATGACACCCCTGTTAAAGAAGCCTTCCCTTGACCCAGACTGTCTCACTAACTACAGACCGATCTCTAACCTGCCCTTTTTGGGCAAGGTTATTGAGAAAGTAGTCGCGTTGCAGTTTGATGATTTTCTTACCACCCATGAGGTCTATGATCCTCTTCAGTCCGGTTTCAGGAAGAGGCATAGTACCGAGTCGGCGTAGGTTTGGGTACTTAATGATCTCCTAATAGCGAGAGATCGGAGGAGCCGTTCGATCTTGGTCCTCCTTGATCTCTCTGCAGCATTTGACACTGTGGACCATGGGATGTTGCTGGATTGTCTGCGGCTGTGCTGAGGACTGTCAGTGACAGTCCTTAGATGGTTCTACTCTTTTCTCACAGGCAGAAGTCAGAGGGTAGTCTCAGGAATTTTTTCCTCTGCTCCCTTTGCTCTGTCCTGTGGGGTGCCACAGGGTTCTGTGCTTTCCCCCATGTTGTTCACGGTGTATATGCTGCCGTTGGGAGACATTATAAGGCGTTATGGGCTGAGTTTTCACTGCTATGCAGATGACACTCAGCTGTATATGTCCTTTGTACCTGAACAGAATGACGCCTCATCAGTCTTTAATAACTGCCTCGCTGAGATTCAGGACTGGATGAGTGCAAACTGGTTGAAATTAAATCCGGATAAGATTGAGGTGTTGGTTGTGGACCCGGGCCATCGTGTAGAGAAGTTGACTCCTGGGTCCCCCTCTGGCTTTGTGTTAGGAGGTAACCAGTTGAGACCTTCCAAACAGGTGCAGAATCTGGGTGTAATTCTTGACAGCGAGTTAATGTTGAAGGCACAGGTATCTATCGCTGTCAAGTCTTCCTTTTACCATCTGAGGAATATCACCCAGATAAAACACCTTGTTCCACATGATGACCTTCCTGTGTTGGTCCATGCCTTTGTTTCCTCAAGTCTTGATTACTGTAATGCTCTATATCTAGGGTTGCCGGGGGTGGATCTCCGTCGCCTGCAGCTGGTGCAGAACTCTGCAGCCAGGTTGTTGACTGGGCTACCGAGAACTTGCCATATCACTCCTGTGCTGCGTGAACTGCATTGGCTACTGGTGAGGTGGAGAATCACCTTCAAGGTCGCGTTGCTGACCTATAAGACCCTACACAGTCAGGGACCAGGCTACTTGGAAGATCTCCTTCAACCTTACCGCCCTCTCCACTCCGCTGACGAGGGATTGCTAGAGATTCCCAGGGTTTGTCTTCAGTCATCTGGGGCCAGAACTTTTTCTTTTATGGCCCCAACCCTGTGGAGTTCTCTACCTTGTCAGATTAGAGAGTGCCTGTCCACGGAATCATTTAAGGTGTCCCTGAAGAGTTACTTATTTGCATTAGCTTTTGGATAGGTTTATTGCTGCTTTTTAATGTTTTTATGTCATTATTTATTGTGTAAGATGTTTTGTACTTGCGCTTTGATATGCTGAAAAGCGCATTATAAATAAAATTTGATTGATGATTGATTGATCATATTTGATAAGAGCTTTATCTACACTAAGTACTTTTTCTATCAATTTCAAAGATCATTTGCCGAATTCTAATATTTGCACTTCTTTTGTTTAATTTTCTCCCGGGCACCTGTATGTTTACTGATGTTATTATGTATTAACTTAATGTTCTTATCTGATTGTTTTTATTGTATTATGTAAATTTCTTGTCATACCATGTGCCATATGGGTACCACGGTCATGCCTGACAAAGGTGTGTTTTTGCCAGTGTACTTAGCCCAGTTAACAAATAAAAATGGAATGAAAGTAAAACCTGTCCCTTCTCAGCAGCATGTCTGGTACCCAGCCACTGGAGCTGGGACATTTAGCTTTGACAACCCACTCTCCTCCTTCTATGCCCCATGGAATGGGGGGGCCCAAGTGAGGGATAGATCTGGGCTTTAGAGGGACACACTGGGATCTGACAGTGGACGCACCAATGGGAGTGAGTTTGGCAGGCAGAGGAGTGGCACACTGTGAGGGCCTGAAGGAGTAAGGCTCCAGGGCACATGCTCAGATGCACAATACATTACATGTACAATACCATTGCCTGCTATCCTCCAGTTTCCAAGAACAGGAAGCCACAAAACAATTAGCTGCTATTGCAGACTGTAAACTTTGGAAGCCAAATCATGCTGTTTCCAATAAGCTGCACTAATAGAAGAACAATAGAGAACTCATACTCCATGATCTTGACAAGTTGATCTGCCTAAATCAAAAGCAGGAGAGAGAGAGAATGAATGGGAGCCCTGAGCTCCAAGCCTCTACTGCCTGCAAAGCAATGAGCTGCTGTCACCAACTGAAAACACTGGAAGCCAAATTGTGCTGTCCCCAGTAAGATGTACTAACACTAACAGACGAGCAGAACCAGACACACACTCCATAATGTCAGTAACCTGAATGACAAGCCATCCTGCCAGAACAGGAACTGAGTGAGAGCTTGAAAGTGCAAAACAATGAGCACCCATTACCAACTGTACCCTTTGGAAGCCAGAGCTGCTGAGCTCCAACATTTCAGCTATTTAGCTTGCTCCGTAAATGTCCACTCAACCACAATTTCGATGCACTGAACAACACAAAACTGGAAGGCGGTGAACGAGCAAAAATGAGCTGTAAACTCCAAGTCTCTTCTCCCCACTGTTCACTTTTTAGGGCTGCAGTTGGTGGAGCTCTGCAGACCTCCTGCAATTGAAAAAGGAGATTTTTCTGACTGAATCAACAGTGTAGAGTTGCCTTACAGTCACCTCCGTGTCTGTGAAGCAACAGAAGTGGTCATAGCATGAGCAGAGTGGCCACGGATAGAACCAAGAAGTTACTTACAAACTTGTTATAACAAAAAGTAATACAGCTGACCTACCATTTGGGCAGGTGTTTTTTAGTCACAGGGGCACCCCCCCCCCTTACCAGGGGCAAATGACACAAAAAGCTGAGAGGACTTTCTACAGTCCATAGTGTGATCAAGGTAGAAAAGTAGTGTTCTATTTACATCAAGTATATGGAGCAATGCCTCTCCTTTGTTAGCATGCTCAGGGTAACACACAGGAAGGTCTGATTCAATGAGAAATCAGAGACAACCTTTGGTAAGAAATGAGTATTGGTCTGCAAAAACACCCTAGCCTTGTGGAAACTCAAATGAGGCTCAGCTATGAGAGCCTGAAGCTCGGCAATTCTATGCGCCAAAATCATAGCAACAAGAAGCATTATTTTTCATGAAAGGAAACACATCTAACAAATCTCAGCAGACTCAAATGGATCCAGAGTCAAATTTTTAAGGATAAAATTAAGGTCCCAAGGTGGAACCAGTTTACGAATCAGGGGACGCATGTGCAGAATGCCTTTAAGAAATGCACAGGATGCACCCGGCCCAGTGGTGTAGAGGGCTGAGGAAACTTAAGTGCCTCATCTCTCACTACATCTGCAATCCATGTTCGGGAACAAGCACAGGTTGCTGGGGGTTGGCCGAGGAGGAGGAGGATCAAGCACCCACAGGGCTGTTCTTCTCTCCCTGGGGAAGGAGGGAGAACTGCATGCTCTGCCAAATGACTGCCACTAGGTGGAGGCCTGGTGGCAGTGCAGGTCGAGGAGAGCAGAGGAAGAGAGGTGCTGCGGGACTCCGCAGCATGCGCATGCCTACACATATGCACGTTGACAAGTGTACCACAACATGGGGACAGGACAAAACTGGGTGGAAATGGTGTCAGGGCAGGCATTATTGAAGCCTGCCCACCAGTCCACACCCACCACATCACTGGGGACCCTGGGGCCGGAGAACTGGATTGTGCTTCAGGAGGGGGAGGACAGCCCTTCTCTCCTGACCGTGCCATGGGAGGGAATCCATGGGGTGCTCTGGCTCTCAGGTAAGTCCCTGGGGAGGTGCAGGATGGAGGGATTGATGGGGCCAAGCTGAAGGAAGCCAGCCTGTTCTGGCCACAAGAAGCAAAAATAGAATATGGAAAAAAAGAAATGTATGGGACACCTCAAATTGTGCCACCGTGTACCCATCAGTAGTAGTCACGGTAAGCTGAAGTGGCTGCAAAATGCACCTTAATAGAGGAGTACTGAAGACTGGAGTCAGATAGGGACAGAAAGTAGTCCAATTCAGTATTCACAGGACATGTAAATGGGCCCACATAGTGGGAAGCACACCATATTGAGAAGCACTTCCATGTCAAAGAATAGATGCGTCTCAGAGAAGGCTTTCTAGCCCCAAGCAAGACATCGGCCACCTGGGGTGAAACCCAAAAGTGGCCAATGGCTACATCCTCAGGAGTCAGGGTATGTAGATGCAGGGATTGCAGGTCTGGATGGACCAGGGACCTATGATCCTGGGACAGCAGACCCTGACACAGAGATGCCGAACCAGAGACTCCACTGCTAAGTGCTGCAGAAGTGGAAACCAAATCTGACGAGACCAGAAGGGAGCTAGAGCTACCAGGATTAGGGTGAATGTTCCATGTGCAGCTTGAGGAGAACCTTTAAATGAGAGAGACTGGAGGAAAGGTGTAAAAGAACTTCCCTTTCTGGGAGAGGGACAGTGCATCTCAGCAGAGAACCCCAGGCTCTGGAGTGAGCGAGCAGAAACATGGCAGTTTTGCATCATGTGGGAATGAAAAAGGTCCAACTCCAGATAACCCCCTCTTGTAAAGTGGTCATCTGTAATGGAGGTCAGCAGCTCCCATTCATGAACCATGGACTCAGACCTGGTATGCCTGTCTGCTAAGATGTTTTAGACACCTACGAGAAACATGGCCGACAGGCGAAGGCTGTGGGACATAGCCCAGTACCATATGCTTACCTCTTTGGAAAGAGGATAAGAGTGAGTGCCCCTTACTTGTTTATGTAATGCATTACACTGACATTGCCTGTCTGAATCAACAAGGGACCAAGGCTAAGAAGGGCTTGAAATCTCTGTAGGTCAAGTAAAACAGCCTCATCTCCAGAATACTGATATGGAGATTAGACAACAGGTCAGTCCATGAATTCTGAGTATGGAATAACCCAAGAATGACACCCCAATCAGACCCTGGTGCATCCATTGTCAGGATATGCAAGGGAGCCAGATGAAAGAATGGAATGTCTTGTAACAGACTGCGGCAGTCCATCCACCACACCAGAGCATGACAAAGAGTGACTGTAACAAGAACCATCTGTTCCAACTTGTCTGTCAGCTGGTCCCACTGCACCTGAAGAGTCCAGTGTGGAATGCTCATATGAAGGCAGGCAAATGGGACCATGATGATGGCCGCAGCCATCAGCCTTAGCAGTCGCAACATCATCTGGGCTGACACATAATGGCTTCTGTGAATCAATCAGGTCTGGGCAAGGAGGGCATCTGCCCTGTCTGTGGGCAGGAAGGTACTGCCCGCCACTGTGTCTAGCACTGCTCTAATGTATTGGGGGCACTTACAAGGAACTAGGATAGATTTTGGGATGTTCACTGTGAATCACAGTTCCTCGAACAATTGTCTTTTTTTCGACTTTCTTTCGCTCCAGTCACGGCCCGAGGACCCTTCTCTCAGGCATTATTGTCCATGTCCTGCCTGCCTGAGGCCCCCGAGAACTGCACCTCCTCTCTCCTCCACTCCCCCATGGCTAGCATCCTCAGTTTAACCCATCCAGGGTGGGTCGCCCTACTCCTCTTTGGGCACTCTACTAAGGCAGTCTCTGGCTGCAGGCGAGGGCAGGGCAGGAGGAACTGGAGGACCACTCTGGGTAAGCCCGGCAGAGGGCATGGTGTACAGGTGCCACCGCCTGGTCCTCAGAGCCATTTTTTTCTTTTGTTTGATACCCCCCTCCCTGTGTGAGCACACCTGATGCAACTGCGCATGGCAACCTGCGCACTGCAGCACTCCTGATCTCCACTGGTGTGCTGGGCTATCCCTCACCCACCTGCCCGGAGAGGAGAGCTGCCCAACAGGCACTCAATCCTCTGCCATCCCCCCACTGACCCACCGGCTCCTGAGCTCGCTCCCGAACTCAGGTCACCGGCGTGGCGCACTCAAACAACTGTCTTGTACTAGACAATGTGCAGGATCACGTCCCTGGATGGGGCTTTGAGGAACCAGCCATCCACATATGGGAAGACATAAAGTCTTTCCTTCCAGAGGGCTGCTGCCACAACTGCTAGGCATTTGGTAAATACCCTTGGTGCTGAGAATAAGCCAAAGAGTGAGGCTTGGAATTGGTAATGGCTGCCCTACAGAATGAAGTGGAAGTGCTGCCTGTGGTATTTGCAAATCTTGAAGGCATGCATCCTTCATATCCAGAACACAAACCAATACCCCTTTTGCAATGGGGGGATTAGATCTTGAAGAACCATTTACAA
Source organism: Neoceratodus forsteri (assembly GCA_016271365.2). Lineage (NCBI taxonomy): Eukaryota > Metazoa > Chordata > Ceratodontiformes > Ceratodontidae > Neoceratodus > Neoceratodus forsteri. The sequence continues at coordinate 1,006,770,123 of CM028129.1, read as the reverse complement.
CTTTTTGGATGAAGGGTGTTCCTTCCCCCCACCTGTATGCCTGGAGGTAGCAGTGTAGGGGGAGGGGGTGTGGAGTCAGAAGATACCACTCCGGAGGGACTGCTTGGACCGATACCTTTCAGTGCCTTAGCATGGGCACCAGGGGGAAGGGGGCCCAGACGGGCCTCCTACTCTGAGCATGTGGCTGCTGATTGGAGGCACAGCCACCATGGGCATTAGGCCTACAAATAGTACCCCTGCCATGCCCCACGGAAGGCTGAGGTGCCAAGGATTTAAGTGACTTTAGAGTCATCCTGGAGGACTGGAGCTCACGCAAAGGAGATTGAACATCATTTTCAAACAGTCTGGACCCTCTAAAGAGGGCATTAAGGACACGCTGCTGCATGTCAGTGGCAAAACTAGCCACATGCAGCCAGGAATATCTCAGAAAGCAAACACCAGAGGTAGCAGCCCTGGCAGAAGCATCAGATGAATTATATACAGAGTGCAACTGATGCTTACTAGTGTCAATACCAACTGAAGCAGTTTTAAGTAGAGTTGCTCAGATAGTGCTTTTGTGGATCCTACCACTATCCATCAGATAGTGCTGGTATCCTACCTAGGATCCTACCAGGAAACCTACCAAAGACAGATGTAGGATCCAGGGTCAGATAGTGATGGATCCTAGTTAGGATTCAGGGATCCTAGGCCAGAGCCAGGGATCCTAGGTCAGATAGTTAGGATCTTGGGTCAGATAGTGATGGATCCTTGTTAGGATCCAGGGATCCTAGATCAGATAGTTAGGATCCGGGGTCAGATAGCGATAGATACTAGGTCAGATACAGGGATCCTAGGACAGATAGTTAGGATCTGAACTGAATCTGTTGCTAGGATCCACAGGATCCACAATGTTTGTTGCTGGAATCCATAGGATCCACAGCATTTGTAGGATCCATGCACTGGATCCTACAGGGTAGGATCCATGGTCAGGTCAGATAGCACTGCTATCCGACCGCATCAACTAGCTGGCCAAATGGAAGGTATCTGTTAGTATAATAATATAATAATAAGCTTGATTTTCATCACGCCTTTCTGAAATCAAGGCGCCTTGACAATAAAATACAAGAAGAAAACAGGATGCGATAAAACATAAATACAATAAATACAGGGTTTCATAGCATTCAATAAAATAACATCGGGTAATGTAGGCTTGCTGCCACAGGTGGGTCTTTAGTGCCCGTTTAAATCTCTCCATGGTCGCGCATTCCTGAAGCTGACGGGGTACAGAATTCCAAAGGGCTGGGACCATGTACATAAATGCATGGGCCCCCGAAGATTTTAAGGAAACCCTTGGAATCTCTAACAACTCCTCATCAGCCGAGTGGAGTGATCGCCTGGGGCAGTAAGGTATCCTAGTTTCTAGAATACTATCTGAGCAATACCAGTTTTCAGCAAATTAGCCCTGGCAGGACTATTAGGCGAAGACTGATGGTAGAATCCCACAGGCTATGCTAACACTGATTCATGTAGGCCTGGTAGTTGGCTATTCTTGCCTAAAGACTCAGAGGCATAAGTTCTTTTGCCTATAACGTCCAGCTTCCTACAATCCTCATCGGAAGGCAAGGAGCTCATATGTTTAGGGGATCTAGACCTATCATGAGCAGTCATAATGACTACAGAGTCAGTTTAAGGCTTTGAGGCATAATAAGGCATAGCAGACAGAGCAAGGTACTGCTTATCAGCATTTCTGGACACTTCAGGAAAAGTATTAGGTCTATGCCAGGCAGCCAGAGTAGTATCTTCCAAAGCAGGATACACAGGATGAATAACAATGGAGGGAGTAGGAGGAACCTCCAAACACTTCAGCAAATTTTTTTATGTGGAGTCCTCCTCTTCAGCAGCAAAGCCCACTGCACTCTGCATCTGTCTCTATAACGCCTGAGAAGAAGCACCCGCAGGTAGAGACCTAGGAATGCAAATCAGTGTGTCTTCACTACTTGATGACAGGGTGGAACTGGAGGCCAAACCACCCTCAAAGGGGGCATGTTCCCCTTCTTTATCCTCCAAATTCTCTTCCATGTTAAGGAGATCAGGATTATACTCCTTCTTGTCATCTAGAATTATGACAGGGAGTACAGGCAAAGCTGGTGACAACGGCTAAGAAGGAGGAATGATAGACATGCTTTGTGTGCCAATCAATGATGATGGTGCCGAAGGGGGAGGCTCCATTGACAGAACAGCCATTATCATCTGCGGAAGCAACAGTAACAAATTTTAAAAAAGTTCGGAGACTGTTGCCAACACCAACCTGGAAGTCGACTATACCCTGTAAAGGTGCCAGGACCACCATTGGTCGATAAGGTAGTACCCTTCCGCATACCATCAAAACAATGACTTTTTATATTCACCAAAGGAGCTGTAATCCCTTCACCGAAAAAGCGGCATCAGAGCAGGAGATTCCCGGCGGCTCGGACTGGGGCAGGCCAGGGTTTAGGAGCACATTGGAGGCGGGAGGAGCCAGCGGCTGCATCGGCAGCAGGAGAAGCGGAGGAGCGGGATTGCCAGCGGCTACATCGGCAGCAGGAGGAGCAGAATTGCCCGGCAGCTGCAGTTGGTGGCAGGCCAGGGGGTGGAAGTGAGCAGACAGCCAATCGGGAGCCAGGGTGCGAAAATTGGACTCGCGGCTGGGATATAAAGCCCAGGCCCAGCCACACTTGTGGAACAGTCACCAAAAGAGCTGTAATTTCTTCCCACACCACCCACCCCGGATCCAACCTCTATTAAATGGGCAGAGGGGGTGGAGCCAAGGGGGAGGTGTGGCCTGACTTTAGTGGAGTTTATAGAGCTTAGACAGAGGTTTTCTAGAACATTAAGCAAAGTGTACTTTTTGAGCAGCTGTGACGGGGGGGGGCTGCTGTGGTGCAGATCATTGGTGCGGGCTCAGTGGTGGATTTTGTGCAAAACAATTGGCTGGGACACTGTTACTGGATAGAGGTTTTAAAGAGCATTAAGCAAAGTGTACTTGTTGAGCAGCTGTGACGGGGCTGCTGAGGTGCAGATCATTGGTGTGGGCTCAGTGGCAGATTTTGTGAGGGGGCACAAACTAAATTGGTGCTGTAAGTGGTTGGTACTGCTCACACCAAAATGAGGGTGGATTCGGGGCTGGCCAGAGCAGGCATCTTCGGCAGGGTGATTGGGTGTATGGGGTGTGGAGGAGCAATAATCTTAAATTGGGCATGGAGGTTCGGAGGGTGTCCAGTGTGTTTTCAGCTGACAGGACTTAGAGAGGAGGAGGTCAAGGGGATCAGAAAAGAACTGAAAGGCATGGGGTGGGGAGGAGTGGAAATGGTCTCATGGAAGGTGGTGAAGCCACTACAGCACACCCCAGGGAGCAAGTAAGCATGGTCCCTATGGAAACTCCAGAGGGGTAGGGCGCAATATTAGTAACGAATGGAAGACACCTCACAGGAGGGGGCTGACCAGGGGAGCAAAGGAGGAGGGGAGGAAAAACGCGTCGGGCAGGCATCACACTTAGCAATAGGTACACCATGCTATACCCAGGAGAGGAGGTGGATGAGGCTGGCGGGGGGGCAGGCGGCCAGAGAGGGTTTGTTCAGCAAGCCGGGGTGGTGGGTGGTGCAGGAGAGGTAATGGAACAGGAAGTGGGCAGCAGGCAGTGAGGGTGTGACTAGCAAACCGGGGGGTTAGACAAGGGAGGGGACAGGGAAGGGGGAACTGGGGCTGAGCAGGCACTCAGGCAGGGGAAGTCAGTTGAGGAGAGGGGTAGTAGGGGTACTCTAGGAAGGCCAGCATTGGGGCAGGAGAAATCTGATGGAGGGAGGGAGGGTAGAGGGAAATATGCCAGACAGGATGGGGAGACAAGACCAGAGAGGGGGTTAGAGGCAGGAGGAAGCAGTAGAAGGGTATGGGCGGGGACCTGTGGATTCTGACCCAAAAAGGGAGTCCAGGGGGATTGGGGGGGCCAGCAGTGCCTCCCAGGAGGTTGGGAGGGCGAGGAGTAAATTGGGAGCCACAAGCAGAAGGAAGAGCATGGTAAGACACGCACAGACTAGTGATCCCCGGATTGAAGGGGTGGGAGGAGTAAGCTGGGGATCGATGAAAGAAGGAAGAGCCTGGAATGGATCAAAAGGGCCAGTAAGTTGGGGGGGTGTGAAGGTGATCCTGCTAAGGGACTCCATGACCAGGGGCATCCAGTGGGAGGGGGTAGGGGAGTGAAAAAGCAGCCCGATCAGGGTTAAATGTATCCTGGGCCTATCCATTCACAAGGCCAAATTCCAGCTATATTCATTAGCACTGGAATGCGGGCAATCCCTGGATTTCCTAGTACATCTGGGCACAAACGATTTTGAAGGGAACAGTGATCTGGAAATCCAGGCTAGGTTTCGGGAACTGACCAGAGTCTGCCATTCTATAGGAAGTTCAATTTCCTTCTCGGAAATTCTGCCAGTACCTAGGGCATCCTGGGAGACCAAGCACAAACTCAGAGGTGTGAACCAGTGGCTCAGGGACTGGTGCAGGGCAGAAGGGTATGGGCTGGTGGGGGACTGGGGGACACATGGGATGATAAGGGGTTATATGCTAGGGATAGGATATATATTAACCTAGAGGGGAAGGAGATCTTAAAACTGAAACTCGCTGAATTCATAAATGAGAAGTGGGGTTTAAACTTGTAAAGGGAGGAGGGATTAGTGAAGAAATGGAGTCAGGAGGGCTGCCTGAGGTCCCAGGTCTAGGGCAGAAAATGAGGGCAGGTGACTGAGATGTACACAAAGCAAGAGCTGTGCAGGAAAGGGAAAATAGGGAGTGCGCAAGGCCGAGTAAATTGGGTAGGGGAAGGGGGATGGGGTGGAGGACAGTCTTGATCAACACCAGAAGCATGGGCAACAAAGTGCCTGAGCTCCAGGCAATGTTGGCAGAGGGATTAGTGGATGTGGCAGTGATTACAGAAACATGGGTCACCCAGAAGAATGATTAGGACCTAAACTTGGAGGGCTACACAGGAGGGATAGAGAAGAGGGTATAGGAGGGGGTGTAGCACTGATAGTCAAGAATGGCATAATAGTGGAGTGGAGGAGGCAGATTGAAGAGTGGAAGCGATTTGGGTAACCCTGCAATCGAGGGGAGGCAAAAGACTGAAAGTAGGGGTGGTGTACAGACACCCCACAATGGATGAGAACCTGGGGGGAAAATTGGTTGAGAATATCAATAAGCGCTCTGACCATGGAAAGGGTAGGATGGTGGTCATGGGGGACCTAAATATGCCGGGGGCAGACTGGGACACTATGACATCAGTGATGGCCAGGGAGCAGAGACTGATGGATGTGTTTCAGGATGCCTTTCTGGTCCAACAGGTGTGGGAACCTACTGGGGGGAGGATACTGTCCTTGCAGACAGCGACCAGATAAGGGGCCTGGAGGTGTGTAGCTTGCTGGCAGGAGGAGACCATGCCACGGTCTGGTTTCTGCTGTGTCTGGGGGGGGAGGACAACCGCTCAAGCACAGTAGTAGTGGACTTCAGGGGGGCAGACTTCGTGGGCATGGGCAGGATTCTGAGGGGGAGCTTGAACAAGATTAGGCCAGACATGGATGTTGGTAGCTTGTGGGAGACCATTAAAAAAAGGGGTGCAGGAGGCTACTAGCTCATGTACAAGGATAAGTTGTCAAAATGGTAGGGTCAACAAGCCATGCTGGCGGATCAGGGAGGTGCAAGAGGCGGTGAGGGATAAAAAAAATGCCTACGCATGTTTTAAGTGCTCCAGGGGGGACAGGGAGAGAGGTGAGTATGAGTTGACAGCTAGAAGGGTCACAACAGTGTTGAGGGGGAGCCAAGGCGAGGATGGAGCAAAACCTGGCTAGGGATATCCAGAGGGGTGGAAAGGAATTTTATAGATACATAGGGGAAAAGAGGAAAGGGAGAGCACAGATCTACAGGATTAAGACTGGGGAGGGATGGGTTCAGGAGGCGGGGGAGCAGGCAGAGGTACTAAACAAGTACTTTGCCTCGGTATTTATGGAAGGAGACATGGGATCCATACATCTGGAAGGCGGGGGGAGTCAGCTGAGAGGAGAGGACAGATGGAGATGAGAGGACCGGAAGAGGCTGGGGCTCTGGGTGGGCCAGGCCTAGAAGGGGATAGGTGCTTTGTTGGGGAGGGGGTTAGGGAGGGAGAAATCACAGTGAACAGCATGAGGGAGGCCCTACAGGTGCTGAAAACTGACAAGGCACCGGGACTGGATGGGCTGCATCCGAGAGTTCTGAAGGAACTGGTGGATGAACTAGCAGCTCCACTAGCTGCACTTTTCAATGCCTCTCTGCAGACAGGATGGGCACCTCAGGACTGGAGGGTGGCCCATGTGGTGCCTATCTACAAAGGGGGGTCCAGGGAGGAGATGGGAAATTATAGGCCTGTCAGCCTAAAGTCGGTGGTAGGCAAACTAATGGAGGACTTCATCAAAGGGAAGCTTGGGAGGTAACTGGAAAGGCTGGGGCACATGGATGACAAACAGTATGATTTTGTCCCAGGGAGATTGTGCCAGACCAGCCTCTTAGATTTTTACAACTGGGTGACAGGGGCCCTGGACCGACAAAGACCGGTGGATGTCCTATATCTGGATTTCAGTAAGGCATTTGACCTGCACCCTACATCAGGTTGTTGACAAAGTTGGGGGGGATGGGGAAGACAGTTGCTTAGATGGATAGAAAATGGCTACAGATAGAACACAGAGGGTAGTGCTTGGTAGGATAGTCTCCTCCCCTAGGAAGGTCTTCAGTGGGTTCCCCAAGGTTCGGTACTGGGGCCACTCCTGTTCAATGCCTATGTCTCCGATATAGGGAGGAGGGATTAGGAGTAGGATGAGCCTCTTCATGGATGACTCAAAACTGGGAGCACTGGCTGAAGGGGAGGAAGCGAGAGAGACAGTCCAGAGGGATCTGGATACCCTGGAGGGTTGGTCAAGGAGGTGGGGACTGAGGTTTAATCCGGGGAAGTGTAGGGTGTTGCATCTGGGGGTCAGAAACCCAGGTCATGTATACACCCTGGGAGGGGTCTCACTGCAAGCCACAATGAGTGAAAGGGACCTGGGGGTGGTGGTAGACACCAGAAATGAACAACACTGAGAACTGCAGAAGAACAGCGGCAAAGGCAAACAGGATTCTGGGCTGCATAGCCCGGGGAATAACGTCCAGGAGGAGGGAGGTGATCCTGCCTCTGTATAATGCCTTGGTCAGGCCGCATCTTGAGTACTGTGTGCAGTTCTGGAGACCTCACCTTAGGAAGGACATAGCATTGTTGGAGAGGGTTCAGAGGAGGGCAACCAGGATGATCTGGGGCATGAGTGAAAGGACCTATGAGGAAAGGCTGGAAGTCCTTGGGCTGTACTCACTGGAGGAAAGAATAGACAGGGGTGAAATGACTGAGGTATTCAAATATATGAAAGGGATTAACAGAGAAAGAGCCAAAAAAAATGTTCAGGCTAAGGAAAGGGGGCACAACCAGGGGGCATGAGTGGAAGTTTGAGGGGGGAACCTTCAGGGGAGAATGTGGAAGGCATTACTTCACTGAGAGGGTGGTGGAGCCATGGACTGCATTGCCTGGGAGTCTAGTCGAGCAGGGCACAGTGGAGGGCTTTAAGAGGGGGTGGAACAGATGCATGGGTATACTGAAGCCGAGGTTGACCCTCTGGGGCAAGGGGGGGAGGAGGAGGAGCTAGTGCCCAATAGGGGCTGGCTACCGAGCAGACACGATAGACCGTTAGGCCTATTCTGCTTTTTTAGAATGTTAGTATGAATGGTGCAGGGTCAAAAAAGTGCCAGATTATGAAGAATGCCAAAATCGGTGAACTCACTGTACCCCCCCTCCCGAAGTCCACCCCCAGAGTTGGTATATTTAGTAAGGGGGGGGGTGTGGAGTCGTGGGAGGCACAGCCCCCACAAACAGAGAGTTCTCTGATTTCAGCATTCACCATAATCTGGTGCTGTTTTGATCCTGAGCTGTTCAGGAGTTGCTGTTATGCCGTGGAACCGTACCCTTTGATGGGAGCTGTGAACTGTCCATAGTTGGTACGGCAGAACCTGAGCCAGACCCAATGGCATCTCTTGTATGGTTGGAGAGGCTGTAGTCGTCACTGATAGAGCAGTCAATGATGAGAACTTACCCTCCAAATGGAGTGCATACCTTGACCTTACCGAAGAAGCAGGAGCCTTCTCCTTATGCTTATAGTGATGGCTGGAAGATGAGAATTTCAACAACTTGTCTTTTTCCTTCTCCCTGTCCTTGGAACTCAATGACTGTTTCAGTGAGAGCATCGCCATGTATCAGGGAGATTTCCCAGTGGTGACTATCAAGCGAGAGAAAGGAGCCAGCTTGTAGCCCATGGCCTTAGCAGCAGCTTCCATGGCCTTCTTGGTAATAAAAGTTTCTAGAGCCTTCCTTTGGTGTCTCCTTGTGGTCTGGTTGAATCCCTGGCAGATGTTGCAGACCCTCATGTTGTGGGATAACCCCAAACAGCAAACACTGACTGTGTGAGCATTATCCTGGTAGATCTTTTAGCCACAGGCACAAAACCTAAGTAAAGGTTCTTATGATGGTTCCTTAATGACAACAGGGAATTAAATAATTATTTATAAATTAACATCAAAAACTGATGACGTTGTTTCTTTGTAGGTCCAATGAGCAGTCGATAACTGGAGAAAGAACTGAGGAGTGATGGGGCAGCCCACGTTTTATAGGTTTTGATGTCGTATATTACTGAGGGTGGACCTCAGTCAGCAAAAGTATTTGAGTGTTCCTGACGCAAATAGTTTACAGTTCTAAAGGTGTGGCCCTGTGGGAAGATATCCTCGTTGAAGAGCTATCCTTTTCACTGATTTGCAGCTCCTGTCTTTTTCCTGGTGATTTCAGGTGGTGCTTGTGTTTGTAATTCTAATATGGGGCCAGGTGCCTTGGGAGACTCTTCGAGTCACTGGCTGCAATTGCAACATTTTGCACAGTCACAGCAGAGCCCAGGATTAATTTGCTGCAGGCTGCAAAACTGAGAGGGGACTTGACGAGGAAAGACCACCACAGCACAAGCTGCCTGAACCTGTCACTGAAAACTCAGCAAAACAAAAATGGTTGCTCCTCGGTACCAAGAAGACATGGATGGATAAGAGCCTCATGGTACAACTTCCGTTCCCTGTTCACTTACAGATCACAAAGGCAACAAACTCTGCATGTTCACCAACCCAGAGGGTACCATGCAGCTCTTCAGGAAACATTAAGCCCCTCAGTTCTCAAACAGTAAAAGATGACAGAGATGACTGCACTAGAAACCTGGTAAGCATACTATATGGAAAGTTCAAACAGCGTGTTTGTCTCTGTACTTTGTAAGATATAACTGGGACCATTTCTACGCTGACATTAGTTTGATTTAGCCTGGAACAAAGCTGACTGTTGGTTTTGTAAGCCACAGTACCCTGTTGATTTTCAGAATATGTCATGGAAATATCCCATTAAATGTTATAATGTATTCCTGTTGAGCTCTAGTTCATTGTAACAGCACCTGTTTATGCTTTGTATATTCTGACTAAATGTTACAGCTATACTGCATTGCTTCCAGTTGCAGGATTACAGTTTGTTGGGGTAACTAACTGAATTGTTATTGTTTGTAAAGGTCATCATGCCGCCTTGGAGATTTAGGGAGCTGGAACAGCCCAGTAGTAGCATCTGTAATGGAATCTTCTCACTCCCATCTGCATGTGTCAGTACCAGATGCAGGAGAGTAGAGGATGGGTCAAAATAAGCCTAAATGGAGCTTTTTTTCCTCTTGACAGACTACTGTTTCACGCATGTAATTTGTCAACTCCCCCAACACATGCACAGTTCTTTCTCTTGCAAGAAACTGATATAACCTGTAAAGTACCTTACACAATTTATTGTGGTGAGAGTGGAATATCATATGGTTTATTCTAGTCATACTATTTCTTCTGTGTCCTGTAATTTATGTCTGGCCTAGGTTTTTCACAATAACGGTGTTTATGTATGATATGCAGTATAAACCTCTTATTTGTTCTCATTGGGCTCTGTTCACTGAGGGCGGGACGTATGTGTGATTCGCACGTATGTAGCCCATGCAGCTCCACACCCTGAGACAGGCACGCACTGGCCGGTATTCACCATTGCTGACTACCTGTCCATGCCCCCATCCCCCTGACTTGCAGCTGCGTGGGTGTGGATTGCCGCTGCACAGGGTGGATCACGGGACCTGGTGGGCATCCAATCAGATGCCCATCCTGGGTTCTGAAGTGGATCCCCTGCAGCATGCAAACAGGGGATCCTGGGAAGACACTGATCTCAGGATGTGGAGTCTGATGGGTGACTGCCCAAATGGCTGCCCGAATCCCTCCCCAACAGCCCGGTGGGCTGGGGCAGCAGTGTGGCAAGAGTCCTGTTCCTGATGCTGCTGGCAGGTGTCTGTTGGGAGGCGCATAAGAGTTACAGCAGGGTCCCCCGTTGTGTAACTTGTGCCCCTTCCTGGCCCAGCACTCCATGCTTTAGTGAATGGCATGGAGTGCGGGCATGCCCCTGGACTGCCTATGGTGCATAGCTGTGTCTGTGACTGGGAGATGTGGTGCACAAGGCACTAGTGCACCTGTAGTGAATGTTGCTGGGGGTCTGCTGGAACCTGCAGCACAGAATTCAGTTGTAGGCATGCCTACGCTCTGCACATACACGACGTATTGGCATAGGGAATAAATCATATCACTAGGAATTATTTTACAGTATATCATTAACCTAGATATTTATTTGTATTGTGACTTCAGTGACCTGGGTTGTATCCCACAGTTCCTATAAAGAGGAAGTGCCAAGCATTAAGTCTCTGTCCTATACATAAAACATCAGAAGAGTTGATTCTTCTTGGCAATAGTGGCAGAACTTGGAGAATATAAAAATGATTGATAAAGTTAAAAAAAAAAAAAGAAAGTACCATACCATGATGAGTCCTGTAAACAGGCCAAGAAAACAAGATTATCAACAGCAATGGAGGAGGAGATTGGAAGTGTTAGCTCCAGTGTAACAAATAAGAACTTAAATATACTATGAAAGAGTAGGTTACTCACCTGTAACCGTAGTTCTAGGAGTGTTATATTTATTTTATTAGCTTTTGGTAACTGGGTAAGTGCATTAGGCAACAATCCTGCCTATTTTCAAGCACGACCTGGGAGAGTACAATTTACAAACAGGTAATTACATACAGTTCGCAAAGTGTGGTTTCCAAAAAAATACAGGGTAAGTACAGTACTACAGGAGATCACAGGGATATAACTTAATCAGGGATAACAATTGTTGACCCAGTTACGGGCGTAGAAACGTAACAGCAAGGCTAGGGTTATAAGATAGTCAGGAGAGCAAACACAGTAGAGTAAGTGAAAACCAGTAAGCAGGGCACAGGGTAACAGAGAGGAAATTAGGTACAGATACAGGAATCAAGTGCATGAAGGTGGGAAAAAAGTGTAGATTTAAAAGCTGAGTGAGATGAGGAGCCCTTTAGGTAGGCAGGTAGGGAGTTCCAGAATTTAGGGGCCAAATGGGCATAAGCAAGCCCCCCCATTTTTGTCGAGCAGTGAGGGACGGAGAGCAGAGACAGATTCAAGGACCTTAGAGTTTGGGAATGGATCATGGGGTAGAACATGGCTGCAATACTGTCAGAGCGGGGTACTCTACTCATTGAGTCAATGAAACAACCCAGAGAGAAGGAACACTGCTATTTAGGGGACAACCAATGTAATGAGGAGTATAGGAGACATGGTGAGTAAGGCGAGGGACAGAGAGGGCAAATCTACAGATGCTGTTATATGAGGTGTCCCATTTATGAAGGATACCCACGATTGCATAAGACAGAGTGGGGAGAGCATAAAGTAGCCTAGGAAGCAGAACACCACACGCCACAGAGATTCTGGCAGCAGGGGCAAGGCAGTATTGCACGTGGTAGGCTGCACCTAACTTGCCATTCGCAGATCTACATACCTTATTTATATGTGCAGAAAAATCAAGCACGGGATCTAGGGTCACACCAAGGTATCTGAAGGTATCGGTTGACTTGACTGCCATCCCATCATCGCTGAGCACTTGAAGCTTAGTAGAATCAGCATGGACTTTCCTGGCAGATCCAAAGAGCATGGCCTGAGTCTTTGGGAAATTGAGAATGAGAGCATTGGAGGAGAGCCAGTTATGTATCAGTTGGAACAAGAAGGAGAGGTGAGTGTTAATTTCAAGGACAGACCGGGAGGCAGAGTAGAGCACCAAGTCATCAGCATACATGATGGAGTGACAGTGTGGAAGAGAGGAGGGGGTATCGTTAGTAAAGATGGAGAAGAGTACAGGTCCTAGAATGGAACCTTGGGGGTCACCACAGGTGATGGCGGCAGGGGATGAAAGAACTTTCCCAAAGGAGATGGATTGGGATCAGTTGGTGCGGTAACTACTGAACCAGGACAGGGTAGGTTCAGAGGCCCTAGTAAGTAGAGTTTGTTCAGGAGCAAAGGATGATTAACCCAGTCAAACGCCTTAGTGAGGTCGAAAAAAATTGCACCAGTGAGGAGTCCTTTGTCCATATTCGATTTGATATTACTGGTGAGAAGCGTGAGGGCAGTGATGGTACTATGTCTAGCCCTGAAGCCATGTTGAGCAGAAGATTGAATATTGAAGTTTGATAGGTGCTTGGAGATCTGGCGATGAATAAGTTTCTCTAGCATCTTATTGAGGACTGGTAGTAGGGCTATGGGCCAGTAACTGGCTAGGAATTTCAGGTCACCTTTCTTGACTACTGGTATAACCTTGGCAGCTTTCCAAGCTGTAGGCACTGTCGAGGTGCAGATAGACAAATTAAACAGCCTGGTAATAGGGGTAGCGAGGAGATGTGCACCAAGTCTAATTATCCTTGGTTCAATACCATCAGACCTGGGGCTACCTCGGGGAAGGGGATGGATAGAAATAGCCTGAGAACATCCGACCGTTCTATATTAGAGAGGGTAAACAGCAGAGGAGCTGAGGAGGGGGGATGGGGTCACAGGGTCCTGAAGGGGAGATGTTAGGAGCCTCTATGAAAAGTAATTTAAAAGCATTGGCTATAGTACGAGGGTTGTTGCACAGAGTATCATTTATTAGCAAATCCTTGGGAGACGGATGCCTGGTATTTCCCAGTATCTCATTGATCTGGCTCCAGTACTTCTTAGGGTCGGAGGCGGAAGACTGAAGGAGTTTCTGGTAGTAATTGCTCTTGGCAGCACGGACCTCTTTCTTACAGGCATTACACAGTGAACAACAGGAGTCAAAGTCAGGTTGAGCAGAAGAGGATTTCCATTTTAGCCAGACCTTGTCCCGTTCCTTGAATAGGTGTAGGAGAGGCCACTGCAGCCACTTAGTCATCTGCCCTCTGACCCTCCGTGTTGAGACAGGGATATGTTTAGTCTGTAAGGCTAACAGAGTGGAGTTGAAGTGGTCCGTGGCCTGATTAATGTCGGTTGTTTGAAATAGGGGGGACCAGTTGGTATGTTTTAAATCAGGTAGGAATGCCACAGTATCCAGATAGGAGAAGTTGGAGAAGGAACAGAATCTTAGGAGGAGGGTGAACAGCAGAAACCCACCTTACGCAGTATTTATTTATTTTATTTATTTATTAAAACATCAGTTTACAACCTTTGAGCCAGAGGCTCATTTGCAAAGGTACCTCATCACAGAGAGAGCAAAACAATAATCACAAGCATATAAGAGAAAACAAAAAAAAAGTAGTGCACAGCAAATTGGAGGAGAACAATTGTGACATCCAGGTGGTTATGATGATACAATAGCCAGATACAGTTTGGAATAGCTTAGCAGTAGACAGGGCAATGGTCACTAATAGTGTCAGGTAGAACCCCAGTAGAAGAAGAGTAGCAGTCCTTACGGTTGGTGAGGATCCAGTCAATCATAGAGTGACAGTGGCTTTTCTGGGTTATCTGAGTGTGGGAAGAGATGAGTTGCTCAAGGTTAGCCTTGCTGATAGTCGAAGCAAGGGAAGAGAAGTTAGGACCCAGCCAGTCCAGATTAAAGTCGCCCAGGCAGACTACTTCATTGTTCTTAATTAGGCAGGAATCAGACCAGTGAGCTCCTCAAGACCAAGTTTACTATCACGGGGAGTATACCCCAAGTGTATGTAACTTCTTGCCCCAGAAACAAGAGAGAATGTAGTACCTCACTATAGTTCAGACAGGGGGAACAGAGTGGACGTTAAGGTGTGACTTGAAGTACAGTGCCAGGCCACCTCTTTGAGGATGCTCTGTCAGCGCAGAGTAAGTTATATCTGGGTAAGGCACAGCTTTTGTCCAAAACAGTTGGTTTTAGCCATGTTTCAGATAGTACAAGGATGTCAGGGTTATTAGCCAGAACCCATGCTTCCAGCTCAGGGAGATTAGCTAGTAGGCTGGATGTTCAGGTGCATGATGGACAGGCCATGAGTTAGGGGAAGGAGTTGAGTAGCATAGGGGGTGGGAGAGTTAAGGGAGGTCAAGGAGCCAGGGTTACTTTCAATGTCTCCTGCGAGAGTAAGAGTGAGGGTAATGACCCATAGAAGAGCAATTGCCATAGAATGGGGGACAGAAGGGGAGATAATCCTCCTAATCACCAGGTGCCTTAGTAGAGACCCAAAGAGTTTAAAGCTTAGTTAAGCTATAGGAATAGGAGAGAGGGAACCTTCAGTGTTCATATTTGAGAAGGTAAAATTCCTAAGGGACTCCTCAGACCAGGGGTGTAGCCAGGCATTTCAGAGTTGTACACCAACCTGCCACACTGCTACCCCCTTCCCACTGTTGTTCAAGCCTACCCCCCCCCACCACGACTCGAGTCATAGGTTCCTGGCTCCACTCAGATGATTCCCACACTAGACCTGCTGTCTGTCTGTGCTGCTAGTGTGGGCTCACTGCCCACTGGTAAACACCGCTGACTGCACCACAAGTCCAAGATCTTGGCAGAAATTTCTTCGCCTCCTCCGCAGGTAGGCAGATTCACCCATTTGCCAGTCCACATGAAGTCTTCATCCTTTTAGCTGGCTCTGAGGCTGTTCTTCCATCTACTGCTTCTCAGTTCTTCTACCGCTTCTCTCACTCCCAGTACAATTGAACTAACAGTATGGTTTCTAACTTTGCTCGGGCATTTAAACTCGCCACCCCAGACTTGCCACACCCCCTACCAGGTGCCACAGCCAATCACTATGCAGGCAGGTCATGCAGACTTAACTGAGACCTTCAGCTTCAAAGTCTGCAGTCCACTCTGCCAGCCCCCCCCCCAAAAAAAAAGCTGAAAAAGAAAAAGCCTGTGAAGCAAAACAAAGGCATGTAAATGTGATGGACTAGAGAGGGCAGAGCAATGCTGGCCAGTTGTTTGCTACCCCCTGCTACTAAACTTGGTATGCCATGGCTTACTTGGAGTATCAGTAGCTACACCCTTGGCTCAGACATGGGAGAGGAGCCGGCCAAAGGTGATACAGAGCTAGAGGCCAATAGTGCGAAAAACAAGGGCACAATTAGATACCAAGATTGTCTAGACTCCATGGTAATCCAGGTACTCCGGAGAAGTGGACAGAAAGAATAAATAAAAAAGAATAGGTAAAAGGAGGGACAGTCACAGAGGGAGACCTTAGGTACAAGGGTGGTGGCCTGGTGGAGGAGCAAGGATATAGACAAGGTGGAGTGCAGGGCAGACAGGGAGAGCAGCTGCAAACAGAGGACAGCAGGAGAAAAGAGCTGGTCTAGACAGAGGAGAAGCGTCACCTAGTGGAGAAAAGCTGTAAGCTGCAGGTGAGATTGTAGCTAGATAGAAAAAAACAAAACAAAACAAAAAAAAAAACACTGAAACCTTACACCTCCCACGTGCAGCCGGTACACATCCACACTCTGGCAGTTCCACTGGAAGGTGATGATAGGCTGGGGGGTCTTTAAGCTAAGTGTAACCCCTAGATGGCGCTATCCCAGGGGCTACTACTCCTGCCTGATTTGCCACTAACAGGTTGAGGGGCCTGTATCCAATGGCGGGTGCCTCCACCCAGAGGTCAGGGTTTGCAATAGTTAAACTTACTTGGTCACAGCCTCTGGGACACTGCAACCCCTTTCTTCCCACCTAGTGGACCACACAATATATCAGAATTACCTTCACAGTATACACTTACCCCAGGACTGATTCCGCACTGGGACCTCCCTAGAAATAAGATACAGTGCAACAATCACTGTACAGTATTTTAACATAGACAATTACCTCAGGCAGTATAACTTTGCTGAAACAAGCAGCTCTGATTTATTTAGGGGGATATAACAAGGACAGGGGGAAATCAGGTTCATTAACTTATCACTCTACTCATCTACCTATGGCTCTGTGCACAGGCCTATCCCTATCAGTTACTGTCCCTGGGTACCCAAGCCCTAGTGGCTAGTCCAAACCGTGCAGCTGGTAGGGCCCTTTCACACAGAGAAAGAAAATTAGTTAAACAGTCAGCAGTACAGTAATTCCATTTGGATTTAATGTGGCAATTCAACAAGGAGCGACTCTGAATTAGTACTCACGACCTCCAAACAAGATAGGGTCCTTCAACGTCAGCAGGGCTACTTGAGCTCCACGAGACTCTTCACACATTTATATGGTAAAAAGAAAGTACTATACCAGGCAGGCTGCTTCTCTATCCCGATCGCAATTACTGCACACAATACCCGGAGAACACACAGCAGATTCAGTTCCTGACAGACCGAGTGCAATTCAACAATTTCTCCAGTCTTCTACAGGGTGAGCCTGGTTTCTACTCTTCAGAGATCCTTTGATTCTTTTCACAGGACGGATTCAGTCCTAACAAGCAGTTACACAAGCTGCAGACCGGAACTCTGGGCCTTCACACGCTTTTTGACTGAAACTGTGCACTGAAGGAGCACAGGGTTTTTCCCTCACTCCAGAGCTAAACTGAAACTCCAACAGACAAAACCGGCACTTCCTTTGAGTTCCTCCCAGTTCTTGACTGGATTGGCTGTCACCACAATAGACTGCTGCTGTTGGTCCAAAAGGCGCAAGTCTAAACTACATCTCCCAGAGTCACTGCCCATACAATCCTCTTGTGGCTGGCTCAGATTATGAGTCCAAGTTCTGATTCGTCCAAGGCACCATTTTAGAGCTAGCTTACCCACACTGATTGGTCCAGTTCAGCAGTTCAAACCAGAATGGGGAACTAGGCAGACACAGTTCTGACTGCAAAGAAAGCAGGTTAGACAAACTGTACTTCATTATTACTCTAAATGATTTCTGGCAAACAGTTACATCTTTCAGATAGGTTCCCTTTGCACTCTTAGTGACTGCAAAATGGAGTGAATTGGCAGCAGCTCGAGTGGTACTCAAACAGAGAAGCACACAGTCCCCATACAATAATTATGTCTGCAAGCAGACAGCTCTTAAAGAGACAGTACCAGAGGCTCTAAAACACTCTCACTGATAAATGGCTTAAATGCCAAACACCATTCAGGCTTGGAGCATTCAAGCAAGCTCCTGGAAGTCTTTTGGGAACCCCCATTTGCAGGGGTTACACCCTTCCTGGTTTGGGAAAGCTTGACGTCCGACAAGCAAGTACCCCATAAGTTTCAACTGCAACCATATACATTTGCATTAGGCTCGCATATGTAATCATCAGTCAATATATCATTTTACCAAGAACACATTTCTGAAACATTGCAGTACGTCACTCTTTACACAGTATTACATACACATTGTACCATAACTCAAGTTATTACCTCTTGTACATGAAACCTGAAGAGGGGCCCTTCCCTATCAGTTACCTTGGGGATGGATGGGGCAAGGGCACCATACTTAGAGGGCAACACAAGTAACTTGAGTTAGCACTGACGCCAGTTTGGGCAATGAGCCCGGGGACACATACACTCCTTATGGACAACATTGAGAGGCAGATCCACTGGCCGCCCAGGGAATCATAACTGAGGTGCACCACAGGCTTTACAGCTCGACCAGTCTTTCTAGGGGAACTGTTACAGTCTCTGCACTCTGAGCCTCATTTTCAGCATTGTCTTCACTTGTCAGGGAGTCTCCATGGGGTAGAGAGGCTGAACTTGGGGCACTTTCAGCTCCAGGAGTTACAGTTTCTGAGTCCACAACATTTGGCTCGCATGGAGAGCTTTCGGACACTGGCAGTGGACTGTCAGGGCACCTCAAAATACTCTTCTTGTTCTGGTGTATCACCAATCTGACCCAATCTCATTTTCCTCCCTGAAAGCTCAAACAGTTCAACCATGCACAATGATTCCATTTCCTCTGATGTGATGCTTGCACTTCACTTTCTGGGAGCATTGGCTCCAGGGACGAAGTTGGGGCTTGGACAGTCCAGAAGGCCCAGCTTCATCTCCAGTATTGACTAGGGATTGCCTCAAACAATTGACTCAGTTCATAAGAAGGATAGTATTCAAAGTCACTTTCACTTTCTTCCGATATGGACTGACAGTCATGCTCAACTGGGACTTGTGGAGGGGAACACTTTAACTTTGCTTCTGTAGGTGCAGACTTTCTGATCTTTCTTAGCAGCAGCTCTAGTCACTGGTCCAGAGGGGCATCTTCTAGGGGCTCAGACTCAATTAAGATTTGTCCAATGGACAGTAAATGATTTCTATGCATTGTTTTACATCTTTTGAATTATTCTCAGGCCTTACTTTGTACACTGGCAGATCATCTAGTTTGCCCACTACAATGTGAGGGAGATGGTGCCATCTGTCAGCAATCTTGTGCTTGCCATGCAGTCCCAGATTTCTTAGCAATACCCGATCTCCCTCCTGGAGTTCCTGTGCTTTCACCTTTTTATCATACCTTTCTTTGTTGGCCAGATTTCTTTGGCAGCCATGGTTTGAGCCAGTTGGTACGCATGAGTTAGCTGGGCCTTTAACTTTGCACATACTGTAAATAGTTGTCAGCTTGAATCCCATCAGGAGAGACCCCAAAACACACATCTACCGGTAGTCGAGCTTTCTTCCAAACATCAGGCGGTAGGGGAGAACCCAGTGGCATCACTTTGGTGCAGTTATAAGCATGTACCAGGGTGCTAATTTGTTGGCTCCATCTAGGCTTGTCCTTTGGGTGCAGGGTGCCAGCATATCTAGCAAAGTGCGGTTGAAATGTTCAGGCTGTGGGTCCCCTGGGGTGGTAAGGAGTGGTTCTGGACTTCATGACTCCCACAGAGAAAGCATCCTTTGATCAGACGACTCTCAAAGTCTCTCCCTTGATCAGAATGGATTCTTTGTGGAGCCCCATAGTGAACAAAAAGTTTTCTACAAGTCCTTTGGCCACAGTGGATGCTTTCTGGTCTTGGTGGGAAAGCTTGGGCATATCTTGTGAAATGGTCAGTGACCACCAGCACATACTGATATTTCTTTGATCTGACTCCAAACTCAGAAAATCAATACAGACCAGCTCCATGGGTGCACTGGTGGTGATGTTAACAAGGGGGCAGCCTCTGGGGCAAAGCTCCTCTGTAAGCAGTGACTACAAGTTTGAATGTGTTGCCTCCACATCAGCCCCCATCTTAGGCCAATAGAATCTGGATCTCACCAAGTCAAGTGTTCTGTCTATACCAAGGTGCCCCATGTGGTTGTGCAAGGACATCAGTACTGAGTCTCGAAAGGCAGTGGGCAGCACTAGTTGTTGTTTGTCTACTTGTCCCTCTGTCTACTGTTTCTCTGTATAACAGTTTATTGATCAGTTTCAACTTAGGACCTTCTTTGTATAACAGTGCAGTTCTCAAATCAGTGGAGCGTAATTTGGACACATCTTTCCTGCATAGAGGGCTTCTAAAGCTGCTTTGATCATGGGATCGCGGATTGAGCCCGTCAGTCACTGTCATTGTCCAGCTGAGGCAGTGCACCAATGTCTATTGCAGAAAAGTGGCAATAAGCAGGTATGCAATTCTCAGAGGGTCCCAAGCAATCCACCATGCAGTCCACTGCGCCCTGTGGACATTTGTTCCTCCTGTCAAACTTCAGCAGAGTGCCCAATGTCAGGTTCTGCCAATCGGACCCAATCATTCTGGGAAACAGGCCTCTAGGAGAGAGCATCAGCATCTATGTGGTTCAGACCTGCTCGGTATTCGAGAGCATAGTCATATGTAGATAATGCAGAAAGCCACCTATGGCCAGTGGCATCCAACTTAGCTGAGGTCTGCACATAGGTCAAAGGATTATTGTCAGTTTTACTAGTATTTTAGCCCCATACAAGTACTCATGGAATTGGTCAACAATAGCCCACTTCAAAGCTAGGAACTCTAACTTATATACAGGATAGTTCTTTTCGATGGGGTCAGGCTTCTACTGGCAAAGGCCACTGGTCTCAGGCCATTCTCGTGCTTCTTGGTACAACACAGCCCCCAACCCTTGCAAGCTAGCATCAGTGTGCAGGACGAGTTTTCTTGGATCGGCATAGGCCAGCACTGGAGCATGGGTAAGTTGATATATGATCTCATGAAAAGCAGTCTCACAATCAGGAGTCCAGCGGCCCCAAATACTTCACTCGGATGAAAATACACTTTTCAGTCTTTAGGGACGCTGACTTTTGGTATTTTTGTGGGTTGGGGATACCTTGAGTAAGGTTAAGTAAAGGGCGGATCACTCTTGAATAGTCCTTGATGAAAAGCCGATAATAACCACAGAATCCCAGGAATCTTTGCAGTTCTCTTTAGATTTTGGGCTGTGGCCAGGTGGTCAAGGCCTCAACTTTACTTGGGTCGGTCTCTATTCCTTGCAGGATACTATGTGTCCCACATACTTTACTGATGTTTGAAAGAATTGACACTTATCAATGGACAGTTTAAGGCCAAAGTCCTCCAGTCGGTCCAATACCTTAAATAATCTGCTCTCATGTTCCTCCAGTGAGCTGCCAAACACAATAACATCATCTAGGTATACCAGGCACTCTAGTAAGTTCATGTCCCCGCTGCACGCCCATCAATCGTTGAAAAGTGGCTGGGGCACCTGAAATCCTTTGAGGCATCCTCATGAATTCATAGAAGCCAAGCGACAGATAAGGCTGTCTTCTCACGGTCCTCTGGGGCCATCGGGATCTGGTAGTACCCACTGGAGATCCAGCATAGAGAACCACTTGCTCCTGTTTAGGCAGTCCAAAGCATCCTGAATGCGGGCATTGTGTACTGATCAGGATAGTCCGCCAGTTTAAGGTGCGATAATCCACGCACATCCTTACTGTCCCATTCTTTTCCTCACTACCACAATGGGGAAGCATAAGGGCTTCTGGATTTTGTATTACACCAGCAGCTAACATCTCTTGCAGATGCCGCCTCACATCATCTATATCAGCAGGTGCCAGGCGTCGAGACCTCTCACGAAATGGTCTTTGCATGCAGCCGGATATTGTGCTCAGCTCTTGCATGCATCCTATGTCCCATTCCTTTAAAGAAAACACCTGGCTCTCTGGGCAAGCTTCTCACTGATCCTCACTTTCCATTCAGCTGGCAATGGGGAGTCGCGAAATCAAACAAGTCAGGCGTTACTCTGTCATTCTTCCTTGAACTCTTGCTGCTGGGTAGCACTGCAGTGTCTGCACAATGCACATTAGCCAGGATGCAACCTCTATTTACTCGAATGTCTCTTTCAGACACATTATGAACTTGGACCATTACCCTTCTGGCATAAGCATGGGCTCTAGCGGCAAAATACTAGGCTTGACCAGCAGTCCCTCTGGCAATTTTCCATCGCCTGGTGCATCCAACATTAATATTTTATTCTTAACATCCTTTCTGATACTGGACTCTCCCTGTAAGGTACACTGGGCATTTAGGCCAGGATCAGAGACTCAGGATCCTTCTTCCATACAATTCGACCGGTTCCTCTGGTTCTATTTTTCAGCATCTTCTGTGCCTCATAGGCCTTCTTAATTAAAGCCGAACTCTTAAAGCTCTACTAGTCTTTGACCCCTGTTTTCATAACATAACTGTGCCAGCCTTCCAACATATGAGCATTTGTTCCAATCAACAAAGGGACACCATCATACAGTCCAGTGGGGGACACACTAGGCTAGGGTCTCTACTTGTTCGGCCACTCCAGCCATGGAGGTGGGGAAAGACAGCCAAATTCGGATGTACCCGAATAGGGGTAGGCCTTCTCCTTAACCCCCATACATGCAGTCCTTCTAATGGTTGTAAGGGTACGTCTGACAAATGCTTTGATACCAATCTTGGAACATAATTGTCACTTGGGAGCCACTGTCTAATACAGCTCTTGTAGACACTCCATTCACCTTTACAGTGGTCTCCATGGAGGGACCCACTATTCTGGACCAGTCTGGAGAGGCGGTAGTGGGGGCCTGGGCAACTGACCTTGCCACAAAGGATGTGAATTAGCATTTTGGTGCCCTCACTGGGATCATTTCTGCACCTCTTAACCACTGATTTGTTCTCCAAGCTCTCCTTGTAGCCTATATGCAACTTTGTCAGTGTCTTTTGGGACCGCATTCTCTTTCATGTGCCCATCCTTCCCACAATTATAGCAAAACATATTTTCTGGAGTTTGAGCTGGCTGAGGTGCCACACTGGGAGCCAGGGCGGGGTATTACTAACTGGAAACCTTGGTGCCATCTCTGTCTGCGCGTGATAAGCATTTGGAGACATCTCATCAGTTTCTCCACTTCCATGGTCAAGGAATTGAGTTTGGAGCTGTTATCAGCAGGAGATACATGGGTGGGTACCCCACCCCATAGCAGATGCAGTCGGATATAGGTTGGGGCCTGCATTGCAGGCGTGGCCTTCATAAAGGGACTGTTTTGAATTCCGGATCTCTCTCAACAGTTCGTCCCATTGTGGCATATCTTTTCCTTGTCAGAGCACTCATTGACTGCCAACCTCTGCCCCTGAACTTCACTTGATGGGCCACCTCAGTCACCGGGTCGAGCCACAGCTATTGGTGCAGGTCCTCCCGAGGTCGCTTTTCTCAACTCCTCGAATTTCTCTCATTAACTCATCATAGGGAGGTGGGATTCCAGTCGATTTGCCAGGCGAATTGAAGCAACAGCAGTTCTGAGAAGGGGCAGACTTATGATCCTGTCCAGCCTGGTTCGGTCCAGTTCAATCGCTGGCAAACTACCCTTTCTGAGGCATTCTTGCAACAATTTTTCCAGCCGAGATACATACACAGACAACAACTCCCTTGGTACTGTTGTGCATTTCTTACTCTCCACCATAGATCCTCATCAGAATCTGGGCTCCCATACACATTCTCCAAGGCCTCAAGATAGGCCTGTGCAGTCACTTCAGGGTTACTGGCCCGCTTAGCATGGATGGTAGCCAGGGCAAGACCTCGGAGGCTCTCACTAACCTCTTTCTTTTCAAGCTTCCGAGCATTGCCATTCTAGCACTTGGGGCAACATAGTCTATCCAGGTCTCCCAGTCATCCTCCCTTGGGGGTGGGAGGGTGCCAGAGAAGATCCTCAACCTTCGTAAGAGTCGTGACTAATGACAGGTGCAGAAATAGGGTCTGCATTGGTTCAGCCACCATCACGGGTACTGGAGCGGAGAGGGTGTTGGGGAGGAACACCCAGGTGGCAAGAATAGTTTCTTCAAGTCCTCCACAGTTTTCCTTCCCCAGCACCCATTTAGCAAATTCTCCTCAAAAGTTTCAGACAGTGGTGGGGGCTCATTCTCCGGTTCTTTACTGTACTTAGTTATCACTCTCCAGGCAGTGAGGGCTCCCTCTGGGGTAATGGTCTGTGGCACTTTGGAGCTATCTATGGGATCCTTAAACTCTACTAGGGCCAGGAAAGTGTGGTGAGCAGATTAGCATGCCCACCCACCACCACAGGGTTTTCTAAACCTTCCACCTTGAAAGTACTCCTGTACAGTGTCCGTGATTGATACCCAGGGGATGTCCAGGATAAGCATAGCATTTGGGGGTCAATCTCCTCCCAGTACACCACTCCACCAGCCGGTGCACAGCCACTTCTGTCGGGTACCCATTTTTTTTTAACAGTGGTTCAGAATATGGCCACTAGAGGACACACAATCCCAGCGGTGCCTCCAAGATGTAACCCCTAGATGGTGCTATCCCAGGGGCTACTACCCCTGCCTGATTTGCCACTAACAGGTTGAGGGGCCTGATCCAATGGTGGTGCCTCCCACCCAGAGGTCAGGGTTTGCAATAGTTAAACTTACTTGGTCACAGCCCTCTGGGACACTGCAACCCCTCTTCCCACTAGTGGCCCACACAATATATCAGAATTACTCACAGTATACACTTACCCCAGGACTGATTCCGGCACTGGGACCTCCTGTGAAATAAGATACAGTGCAACAATCACAGTACAGTATTTTAACATAGACAATTACCTCAGGCAGTATAACTTTGCTGAAACAAGCAGCTCTGATTTATTTAGGGGATATAACAAGGACAGGGGAAATCAGGTTAATTAGCTTATCACTCTACTCATCTACCTATGGCTCTGCACAGGCCTATCTCATCAGTTACTGTCCCTGGGTACCCAAGCCCTAGTGGCTAGTCCAAACCATGGCAGCTGTAGGGGCCTTTCACACAGAGAGAAAGAAAATTAGTTAAACAGTCAGCAGTACAGTAATTCCATTTGGATTTAATATGGCAATTCAACAGGAGCGACTCTGAATTAGTACTCACGACCTCCAAACAAGTTAGGGTCCTTCAACGTCAGCAGGGCTACTCTTGAGCTCCACGAGACTCTTCACATTTATATGGTAAAAAGAAGTACTATACCAGGCAGGCTGCTTCTTTATCCCGATCGCAATTACTGCACAATACCCGGAGAACACACAGCAGATTCAGTTCCTGACAGACCGAAAGTAATTCAACAATTTCTCCAGTCTTCTACAGGGTGAGCCTGGTTTCTACTCTTCAGAGATCCTTTGATTCTTTTCACAGGATCTGGATTCAGTCCTAACAAGCAGTTACACAAGCTGCAGACCGGAACTCTGGGCCTTACACACGTTTTGACTGAAACTGTGCACTGAAGGAGCACAGGGTTTCTTTCCCTCACTCCAGAGCTAAACTGAAACCCAACAGACAAAACGGCACTTCCTTTGAGTTCCTCCCAGTTCTTGACTGGATTGGCTGTCACTCACAATAGACTGCTGCTTGGTCCAAAAGCGCCAAGTCTAAACTACATCTCCCAGAGTCACTGCCCATACAATCTCTCTCTGTGGCTGGCTCAGATTATGAGTCCAAGTTCTGATTCGCTCCAAGGCACCATTTTAGAGCTAGCTTACCCACACTGATTGGTCCAGTTCAGCAGTTCAAAACCAGAATGGGGAACTAGGCAGACACAGTTCTGACTGCAAAGAAAGCAGGTTAGACAAACTGTAATTTCATTATTACTCTAAATGATTTCTGGCAAACAGTTACATCTTTCAGATAGGTTCCCTTTGCACTCTAGTGACTGCAAAATGGAGTGAATTGGCAGCAGCTCGAGTGGTACTCAAACAGAGAAGCACACAGTCCCCATACAAACTAATTATGTCTGCAAGCAGACAGCTCTTAAAGAGACAGTACCAGAGGCTCTAAAAACACTCACTGATAAATGGCTTAAATGCCAAACACCATTCAGGCTTGGAGCATTCAAGCAAGCTCCTGGAAGTCTTTTGGGAACCCCCATTTGCAGGGGGGTTACATAAGCCCCTCCACCACCTTGGCAGATATGTCCCCCGACTCTGTCCCGTGTAATCAGATGTTGCACACTGAAAATAGAATTTGTGCTGCTTGCCAGGGGAGGCCAGATTGGTTGTGTGGGTATTTATTTATTTAAAATTTGATAACCGGGAAAGGCTCATTTCCAGGTGCAACCCCGGGGGAAAGAACAGGGAAGGGGAATAACAGACATTTTACAGTAAAATTCAGGCACAATACAAACATTTTTACAAAAAAAAAAAAAACATTCAGGTACTACAAAAACAGGCAGGTCAATGATTTCAGTGTATGTGCATCATAACATAAACTGAAATATATTTGCTGAACAAATCGGTTACAATAATGTCAAAAGAGCAGAGAATATGTGCGGAAAAAATAATAATAGGAAATAAAAGTAAGTTTAGTGAGCACCAGTAGGAAGATTGAGGCTATGGTAAGAAAAGTTGTAGACGGAAGTGCTTTTGGAAGTCAAAGTGGGGGAAGAAGACAGATGGAGCATAGGTAAAGGATTGCAGCAAGCTAGGATGAGAGAGGTGGGGTAGAAGAGAGACACAAGCAGTCAGAGTGAGGGAGAAGTCATAGAAAGGACTTAAGGGAAAAGTGCATGGGGGAGTGGTGGGCTTCGCTAGGAAGCTGATTCCAAATGGAAAGGAGTTGATAGGAAAAAGCAGACATCCCTGCCCCTAAGTGGGGGTGGGGGAAGGAGAATGAGTGAGTATCCCTGGCACGGAGGGAGCAGATGGAGAGGTGAGCTGGCAACAAGTGAGAGGAAAGACAGGAGGGAAGGGTACCAAACCAGTATTTGGCAATTTAGGAGACACTGTGGACTAAGCGCCTGTGGGAAAGAGGGGCAATGGAAAGAACGGAGTAGAGTAGACAGTGGTGAGTCAGGGGAAGGGAGGAGGTAGCAAAGTGACAGAAAGAGTTTAGGAGGGTGTTGAGCTTAGAGAGTGAAGTCACTGGGGCAGATGCATAGACAACATCAGCATAATCACCAAAGATGGGTAAGACAGTTTTGATAACCAGGTCATGGCATGTGGAAGAGGGAGACAATCTTTGTGCCGGAAAAGGGTGCAAAGTTGGGCAGAGTTTGCTGCAGACAGCTTCAATATGGGAGGAGAAATTTAATTTACTGTCCAGCCAGACACCTAAGCACTTGAACTTTTGGACCACTTCTAGTGTGGAGCCAGCCAGAGTGAGGAATGTGGGGACAGGCTGAAGTCTAGGCAGCCTCTGTCTGGATCCAAAGAATATGGAAACTGTTTTCTTGGAATTTAATTTCAATTGGTTTGCCTGGAACCAGCACTGAACTTTATTAAAGTCTTGCTGGTGGGGGGGGGGGTTAACAATGTCATCTAAGGTGGAGCCAGAGGAGAAGATCACTGTGTCGTCCGCATACATATGTATGTGGGACACAGAAAAGACAGAAGGGAGGTAATTTACAAAGACAGAAAAAAGGATAGAACCGAGTATGGAGCCTTGGAGAACACCTGTGAAGATAGGGAGGGGAAGGGAAGGGAGAGGATAGGACATTGCCGACTTGGACTGATTGTTGTCTGTCGTTCAGGTAGGAGCTGAACCAGTTGACTGTTGCTTGGGGCATACCGAGTGATTGGAGCATAGTTGGTGGGAACTGAGTCAAATGCTTTCGCTAACTCTATACATATGGCAGCAGTAATTTGGCCTTTTTCCATCATGGATTGTTTTGAGTTGGTGACCCGGAGCAGGGAGGTGACAGTGGAATGCTGTTTTCTGAAATCTGACTGAAAAGGAGAGAATGAACCAGAGGATGTGAGATGGTTCAGGACCCTAGAATAAAACCAGAGACTCCTGCAGTTTGGCACGGGAGGGCAGGAGCGAGATGGGCCTGTAGTTGGTGGGGGAAGTAGGGTCCTCACCTTTATGGAGTGGGATCACTTTGGCCAGTTTCCAGGCCTTGGGGGCCAATACTGGTGGAGAGGGAGAGATTCAGCAGGTGGGTTAGCGGGTAACTGATGGCTGGGGCAGAGGTGTGTAGGAGTTTTGGGTGAAGACCGTCTGGGCTAGATTTCACAGAATTTCGGGATATTAGCACTTTGTAAACCTCTGTGGGTGAGAAGGGAGGGAGGGAGTTGATAACCTGAACTGGGGTGGGGGGAAGGAGGCCCGTAGGGGAAGCAGTGAGGTTGTCAGGCAGGGCACAGGTGGTGAAAAATTTGTTGAAAGCCTCGGCTATGGTGGCAGGGTCAGAGATGGATGAGCCATCTAAGTTGAGGACTAGAGGGGCAAGAGAGGCCGGGGGTCAATGAGGGAAAGGATAATACTCTAGAATGTTGTAGGGGAGACAGAATTAGTCTGGAGTTGGGACTTAAAGTAGGTGGCTTTAGCTTGATGAATGGCCTTGGTACATGTATTGAGGTGGGCTTTGTACTGAAGAAGGAGTGCAGAGGACCTGGAGACTTTAATTTGTGCCCAACATTCGTTCCAGCCTTTGCAGATGGATAAGGGGTCTTGTGTAATCCATGGGTGGCGAAGTCATTTTACTCAAGCCCTCTTCAGGGGGGCATGAGTGTTCCAGATCCATGTTAGAGTATCTGAGAAGAAGTAGAGAGCTGAGTCGACTGGGGCAGAGAGCAGAGGGGACCAGTCAACACTGGATAGGTCTTGGAGTAGGGTAGCTGAGTCAAGGGCATGTAGAGGGCAGTACAGATATACTTGGGAGTTGAGACAGGGATAACAACTTTCCTAACACAATAGGTGACACAGTGGTTGCTGAGCACATCTGGGAGAACCCCAGCAATGGTGATTCTGTGGCAGTGAGAGGAGAGCACCCAATCAAGGATGGCGTGATTAGAGGATTTTGGGTTAAGATGTGTCGGCTCTTAGATTAATTGCATAAGGTTAAGTGATTCAATCTGGAGAAGGAAGGGTTTAGCAAATGGGGAGAGCCAGTCTAGATTGAAATCACTGAGTAAAATAAGATCACCTTTTTCCATGTGGGAGGAGATGCAAGCAACAAGGGAGTTGTGTGCCATTTTGGGAAGGGGGGAGTTAAGTACTCTGATATAAACAGTGATGGAGGATGGCATAGAAAGAAGTATGACTAGGAATTCATGTGAGGCGGGGGTGGATTTCTTCGGTGTGCCAGAGCAGGAAAGAGACTGTCTCACATACATTGCTATGCCACCACCAGGGTAGATAGAGAGAGAGAGAGATATCCTAAGGAGTCTAAACCAGACAGACAAAAACCCAGGCAAAGTGGGAACAGGTCAGCCTGCAAGAATTGACTGAGTACAATTAGGCTAAAATCAGAGCTGGTGCAAGGGAACTGCTAGAAGTTGGAATATACCAAAGGGTAGCAGGCTAGGGGAGGGGTAGGACAAACCAAATTGAGCCCAGGAAACAGGTATGAGATATAGACACTAGGTAGCAGTAAGGCACAAAAACAGGAGGGGGAAAGTCGAGGGAGATTTAAGAATGGTCTCTGTCTGGCTACTTGTTGGCAATGGTAGCCTGGAGGGTAGAGCATTGGGCTTGGGATGAGTGAGGAAGCCTAGGACCAGAGTTTGAATCCTAGAGCCTCCATGAGTAACTCAGAGAAATAGTGACAGGTGGACAGGGTCTAGGGTTATGTGGACAATTGCTCAGCTAAATCAGACAAGACAAGTACCCAGATCGGGAAGGTCCACTCTTGCTTTCGGTAGGAGGTGCAAAAGTGGGCTGATTAGTTCTGGCCGAACCTCTAAAGACAGCCCCATCCCTGGTTGGGAGGGAAAAGGCAATGCAGTGCCGTATGGGTATCGGTGTTGCTTTACGACAGCCTCATGGTACTTGCTGTGCTGCAGGCTCACTCCAATGGTTGTAGAAGTGAGGAGATAGGGCAAAAAATTGGGGCCTGAAATGGAGCCAGCAGACCTAAAGAGAAGACAGGAACACAGGATTAGTAGGTCACAAAGGGGAAAACAAAAGGCTGGAAAGGTCAGGTTGGGAAGCAGGGAAGGCTTGAGGGGAGGGGGCGGGTGAGAACACAGCAGGAGAGACAAAGGCGAGCAAGATGGCCGGTCCCAGTATGAATGGGCTACATTGGAACCACACCACTTAATCACATTCAACAGTCAGGTACAGAGAACTGTGTTGAATTCAACAGTCTGACTGGGCTAACAGGTAATACAATGCACCGGAGGAGCCAGGCTGCAATAGAGCATGCTAACTAGGTACAAACAGCACCGGGAAAACACACAAAATAATCCACAGTGCAGGTCCTCAAGGCACCGGTAAAAACATACATACAATACATTGCAGTGCTGCAGGCACTTAATACACTGGGTTAAAACCAACAGAACACAGCTCTAAGTGAGAAGAGGTAGGATGAGAATAAGGCAATCAGCAGTGCTCTGTCGACAGCTACATCATACCTGCTGAGTGCTGCAGGCTCTGCTCCAATGGTGGTAGAAGTGAGGAGGTCGGGCAAAAAAAAGAAGCCCGAAATGGAGCCAGCAGACCTGCTGCATGCTGCAGGCTCCACTCCAATGGTGGTAGAAGTGAGGAAGTTGGGCAAAAAATAGATATGTACCACATACCACTCCTAGAACTATGGTTACAGGTGAGTACCCTATCGTTCTAGGGTAATAGTTCTTAGACTTGGTCAGAGTGAGCTTCCCCAAATCCACTGAAAAGATTTTGAGCCTCCCCCAAAATCTGAAATAATATTGGGCCTCCCCCCCAAAAAATAGCATACTGTACTTTGCGCAGTACACCATGAATAAATTGAAACCCCTTTGAGTACTTGGATCACATTCAGTTCTTTGTCTTAAACTGATGTGGAACATTTGAAAATGAGCTCCTGTGCTCAAAGGTGTTATCTGAATATCAAATAAATAAAATAAACAAATATTATTATTCAGCTTAATGTAACCCCCGTTCACAGGCCAGCCTACTTGCTCCGCTATTTTCATTCTTGAACCATTGTTACCCCTTGTTGCAGTACCTTCATGGGTCAGACTACTTCCTCTGGTTCCTCTATATATGAAATAACCTTCCTACATATTTTGCCTCTCTCCCTGCCCCACTTCCCTCCTCCTAAGCAACTTCTCTGGGATTACTTTGCTCCTTCCTGCTATTGCTCTTTGCACTTCTATGTTCAACCCTTGTATTTGGGCTGTTCTGCCATCAGTCTACAAATTGATAATTTACCACCACTCATTATTAGTTTATTGTTCATATTTGTTTGCACTATAGTTCGTTGTGTTTTTCTTGATTGTTTTGCAGTTACCTTTTGAAATGTATTCACTCCCTACCCTTTCCTGGGTACACCTGAAATGAGCCTTGGCTCATTCACCTTCCCTTGTCACCTATTAGTAAATAAATACATAAAATTTACCTACTATTATCCTCTTTCAGTTTGCTTCATCTCTTCACACAAAATACATAAAACTCAAAATGTAAATACAGTACTTTTTCAGACTTGCTTGAGCCCCCCCCGGAACAGGTTGGCACCTCCCCAAGGAGGCTGGCCTCACCATTTGAGAACCCCTGTTCTAGGGCATGGATAGGGTACATCATCCACACTCTGGTGGACTCCAAGCAGTTCTCTAGGAGAAGGGGGCAAGGCGCACACCCCTACTTGGTGAACAGAGACTGGAGAACCGAGGTCCCAAAACATGCATCCCGGCATGACTCAAGGTCTATGCGGTGGTGGAAGATGATGGTATGAGCTGACTTCCAGGTAGCAGCCCTACAGATCTCCTGAAAGGGCACATTCAGGGAAGCAGCCATTGAGGCAGTGGGATGTCTGGTGGAATTTGCCCTGATCCCTTTGGGCAGCTCCAGACCAGTTAACATATAGAAGAGGTCAATGCAAGATGCGATTCACCTTACAATTGTCCGCTTAGCTGCAGGTCTTCCAGGTGTGGCTTCAGCGTAGGTGACAAACAGCTGACAAGCCTGACCCTGAACTTCGGCCATGTACTCTACATAATAGGGCTGCTTCTGAGGTAAGGTCGGTAAAGTATGCTAGACCAACAGTAAGTCTCACAGTGGAGGAAGCTCTTGCACTGGAGAGGACAAGTGGTGAAGGGCCTCAAAAAAGTGCCTGATCACCTTCTCCTGGGCTACTGTTGGCAACTGGCCCACACCTGGTAAGCAGAGATGGCTGCCAGGTGCACCTTAAGGGTTGTCACTCACAGTCCCAGATGCAAAAGGGACCAGAGATAGTCCAAGGTGCTAGCCACTGGACAGGCAAGGGAATCAAGCTCCTTGCCCTGGCACCAGGTGGAAAATCTCTTCCATTTAAAGGCATAGCACCTCTGAGTTGACTCTTTACTGGAGGCTTTCACAATGTGGAGGACCCCCTCGGAGAGACCTAAGGCCTGGAACTCTAGTCGCTCATGAACCATGCCATGAGGTGCAGAAACTGAAGTTCCCAATGCAGGACCATTCCGTGGTGTTTGGTCAATAGGTCTGGGCGGAGAGGTAACCACCATGGAGGTCTGCTGCTGACGTTGAAAAGATCTGGGTACCAGAACTTCTGTGGCCAGTCCATAGTGACCTAGATCATCCTTGCCTTCTCCTTCCTGACCTTGATCAGAACCCTGTGGATCAAGGGGAAGGGAGGAAAGGCAAACACAAGGCTTGGGGTCCAGGGCCTCATGAAGGTATCCTCCAGCAGTGTCCTGGACTGTGCAGAATGGGCACAAAACAGCCTCAGTTTGGCATTCTCCCAAGAGGCAAATAGATCCTCCGAGGGTGAGCCCCACTAGGAAAACAGGTGATTCACCACCTCCTGATACAGCCAACACTCATGCCACGTCTCCTCTACTTGGCTGAGAGTATCTGCCAGCTGATTGTCCTTCTCCACAATGTGAATCATGAGGAGATCAAAATTCAGGCTGCTCACGAGGGTCCAGGTGCAGAATGCATCCCAATGTAAGGGAAGGTAGTGTGTGCCACCCTCTTTGTTCAGGTAAAACATGGTCATGATGTTGTCTGTCTGGACCTGAACGACTTGACTAATATATAGAGGAGCAAATTCCATGAAAGTCAGCCACACTGCAAGGAGTTCCAGCAGGTTTATGTGGTGACGGGATTTCCTGGGTGACCAGAACCTGTGAGCAGTGTGGTTTCCCAGGTGCGCTCCACCCCCCACTAGAGATGCATCCATCATCAATGTGACAGTTGGCTCTGGGCAGACAGACAGACAGGATTCCTTCTTCCAGATGTATTGGGGTCTGCCACCACAGGATGGTGTCCCACATTGTCTGGGTCACTAAGACTGGCTGGTCCAGGTGACTTCGATGCTGGGACCAGTGATGGCCCAGCTCACACTGAAGGGTGCACATCCTCCAGTAGGCCCAATGGACCATGCTAATGCAGTACGCCATGTATCCCAGCAGCTGCAGGAAATCCTGGACAGGGTGCAAAAGCCCAAACTGAAATGAAAGGACAAAGGAGGTAAGATCCAGTGCTTGATCCATTGGGAGTTGGGCCTTGGCCCACAGGGAGTCCATTTCTGCCCTGATGAACTTGATTACCTGCTGCGGTACCAGTTAGGACCTTTCCCGGGTTGATCAAAAGGCCCAAGTCTCTGCAGGTCTAAAGGGCCACGGCTGTGAACCTCGCCATGGCCTCTCTGGATGGACCAACAATCAGCCAGTTGTCCAAGTAGGGGTATACTCTGACTCTGAGGCACCAAAGATCGCTGCCACCACTGCCATGCACATGGTGAAGACCCTGGGGGCTGAGGAGAGGCTGAATGGCATGACCTGGAGCTGGTACAGTAGCCCCTCTGCTCAGAACCGAAGGTACTGGTGGTGGGACCTGCAGACAGGAATGTGGAAGAATGCATCTTGGAGGTCTAGGGAGCAGAATCACATGCCCTCTTCCAGAGATGGAATAATTTGGTTCAGAGTGACCAACTGGAACTTGCGTTTCTATACATACTGGTTGAGATCGCGAAGATCCAGTATGAGGTGCCAGCCCCCTGCTCGTTGCAGGACCAGGAAGTGCCTGGACACAAACCCTTGACAGGCCAGGGCATCTGGGATACTGGCTATGGCTCCTTTTGCCAGGAGCTGAGCAGTGTCCCCCTGAAAGGCAGACAACATGTCCCGAGATGCCCTGGACTCTCAAGGCATGTGGAGGTGGTAGGGCAGGAGAGTCTCATAATCGAGAGACAGACCTCTGCCCACCATGTCTAGTTGTTCACTGTGATAGTGTACCAACATGGAAAAAAGAGATGCAATCTACCTATGATGAGAAGAGTGGTCACGGACAGGACAGGTGGAGGGACGACGCCCCCGGACCAGCCACTGGGAAGGCTTGGAGTGGGCACTGGTGGCTGCTGCCAGAGGGGCATCACTACCTCTGTTCCCCAATTTTTGGATCCTAGCCCCCAGATTTCTTGGGGTGCCAGCTCTGAAAACTGCCCCTGCTGGGGCTGTAGCTGAGGAGGAGGTAACTGAAAGGACTGGTATTGGAAGGCTGGTTTCTTGGGCTTCTTTTTCAGGTCCTTCTGGGATGGTGTCACTGAGTTCAGGGCAGCATTAGACTTCTCAATCCATGTGAGCTGTCCTTCCACCCTAGGGCCAAAGAGGTTGATGCCCAAGAAAAGGACATATACCAGCCTCTGTTGGGTATCCGCCATAAGGGTGAACAAGAGCAGCCAGGCCCTATGATGCATGGAGACAGCTTCTGCCATTGTACAGGCACATAAGTTGCCAGTGTCCAAGGCTGTCTGGAGCTGGTGTTTAGCCAGCATTTATCAGTGGTCTTGGAGGAGCTCCATTGCCACACACTGCTCGGGGTGGAGGTGTGGGAGAATGATATCAAACATGCCCAAAATGGCATGGCCATAGTTAGCTATCATAATGGCAAAACTAGCCTGCCTGAGATGTAGTGTAGCTGCTGCATACACTTTTTTAGCAGCATGGTCAGCCTTACAGGACTCTTTGTCTGAAGGCTTATCCACCTTCCGCTAATGTCCGGACTTGTAAAACATAGAGTCCAAAACCAGTCCCTCTGTGAATGGGTAGTCCAATAAGCCCAAAAGGGCACCCATGAGGACCGTGTACATGTGGTCTGAGGGTGCTGGGCAGGATGCTGAATACTGCCAGAGTGCCAGGGCTCATCTCATGATGGCCTTAGCCACCAGGAAGGAAACCCCCAGAACATGTCCTGGTCCAGGATATCTGTGAGAGGGTCAGTAGCTCTCTTCTTGATGGGTTCTAAGGGTTCACCCGTGGATTCAGAAATAAGGCAAAGAAGCCCACCAAATGACACTGCCCCTTGATCGGTGGAAGGCTATTTGGCGGCTCCAGATTAAAGAGCAGAGCCCCAAAGGAGGCCATCAACTCCTGGTCTGAGTCGAGGGAAGACTCCTCAAAGATGGCCTTTGGCTGTAAGCCACCATGGACCTCCCGGGATGCCTCACCCAGGATGATCCTCACTGATAACTGGCCTGGCAAGCCAGGGTCCAAAAGGCTGGCCTCTTTGGAGGGAGCACTGATCAGCAGCTGTCGGGGTGGTGGCTCCATGGGGATTGGTGGAGAGATGGGTGTTGGCTGCACCTGTGGGGTGCAGCCTGGCAGGGGCACCACTGATGGCTGCCAAGGAAGCATGGGACCTTGGGGTAGAGCTCTACCCTGCCCCATGATGGCCCACTGCTGGCAGAGGAAATCCTGAGGATGAAGAGGATGAGGAGTGCAATTGTTAGCACCTCCCAGTCAAGTGGGATTGAGAACATGAATGCTTCAACCACGAACATGACCATGACCTCGACCATCAACAATCAACTGACAGTGGGAAGGGTTGTCCTGGGGCAGGCCGTAGACCATGTCCCTGCCCAAGTGCACAAACATGGATGTGAATGACCAGACCTCAGACAGAGACTTGTCCCTAACCGGGCTGATCAGGAAGACCAGTTGTGCTGGGTCCTACTGAATCAGGATCAGGAGTGCTGATGTCTGCAAGGCTGAATCCTTGACATCATCTGACAATAGGTTGAATGGGTCAAGGAATATCTTGACCAGCTGGTCAACTGGCGTTGAAGTTGACTGGCTTGGCAGCAATGACGAGAAATCTTAGCCCTGCCAAACCTTCTCCTTGATCGAGGGGCACTTTACTTTTGTCAAGAGGTCAGGTGAGTTGAGGGACCAGGAGGACCATGATCTCTCCCTGTCCCATGACTGGCAGTGGTGGTGCAAAGATTTCTTCTTCACCTTGGTCTTTGACCCAGAGCTGTGGAGGACAAGGCTCTCCCCAAAGAACTGGAAGGACCAGTACAATTCATGGAATTGACCTATGAAGGTCCCTCTGATGCTATCCCAGCTGGGAGCAGTGCCAAGACCAATGAGGTACCTGCCACTGCCATTGCTGCTTCTGCTTCCATGGCAGCAAACTGTGCTTCAGACCCGGTAGCTGCCGAGGCCTTTTTGCCATCCTTCGAGCAGTCCTTCAGATCCCATTTCAAAGGCCAGCCCTTAGCGAGTCACAGCTTCCTTTCCTCATGAGATTCTTGGAGTATGGAGCAGCAAAGGCTGCACCCAGACATATTGTGTTGCCTGCCCTGGCATTACATGCATATGTCATGTGGATCAGTGACCAACATTTTCTGGCAGCACCAAACACAGAACTTGAATACAGGCTTCTTGCGATCCATTGTGGCCACAAACTGAGTCAAGGAACCCACAAATTAATTTTAAATACTTTGAATAATGGTTCACCTATGGCACAGAGAGAAATCCTTAGTGGATAATAAAGGAGGTGACCTGTTCTTACAGTGAAAAGAAAA
This sequence comes from Neoceratodus forsteri, assembly GCA_016271365.2. NCBI lineage: Eukaryota > Metazoa > Chordata > Ceratodontiformes > Ceratodontidae > Neoceratodus > Neoceratodus forsteri. The sequence goes on along the minus strand of CM028129.1, from coordinate 1,006,733,663 downwards.
ATCTGATGTCACAGGGTAGACTTGGGGGATACATCCATCCAGGTGTTGGGAGGAGTAGCTTAAAGATATCCAGCATAGCATCGCCTTCAAGTGGAACTGCCAGTGTGTGGATAGTGCACAATGTATATGCCCCGGAAAAAGACAGTTTGTGCTACTTAGTAGTTCAGCTTCCTCAGTGTGGATATTACTCCTCACCCAGCTGATGGCAGTACAGCACTAGGTGGGCTTGACCCTGCTGGTGGTCCAGCATTAACCATCAAACTAATAAACCAGCAATTTGGACTCAAAGTGAAAGGTAGACATATAGTATCCAACTTATATGAAAATCCTGAGTTGGTGATGCTACTGAGGCTGAAGCAAAAGGAGTGTCAAGTGGTTTGATTAATTTACTTATTTATTTCATTTATGTTGACTGGGAAAGGAAGGCTAGGCAATTCTGCCTATTTTCAGCCTCATCCTGGGGGTAGGTGGAATCAACAGATGGAAACCAATTGACATTAAACCAGATTAAGCAGTTGATGGTAGTTGTTTAGTGAATGTTAATGACTTTAGTTAAGTTGAGGTCCTGTGCTGGAAGTACAGACTTTGCTGCCAGAGAGGAGTATAAGCACCTAGCTTTACCTTAAAGGTATATTTATATTTATTTTTCTCCATACTGAAAGTAGCAGGGTAAGTGGGAAAAAAATTAGTCTTTTAGGCAGTGTTTGGGACACTTCGAAACTTGTCTTTAAAATTGCAACAGGTCGTGTAGGGGAACTAGCTCAGGAGCTTAATCTTGGGGCTAAGTAGATTCAGGGAGCCCTGTGAATCAGGTGTGTAATTGGAGGGGTGGAGCAGGCAGTGGTTTAGTGCCTTCCAACAAGCACACTATAAAGGATTCTCTTGTCCAGTGTGTTCTAGCACACTCGTGTCCCAACGAGTGAGTGGAACAGCAAAGGAGTGGAACAGGTACTGGCATCTTAGGTATCAGCAGGCACCCATAGGAGGCCACGGGGAAGATGGGTACTCTGCCAGTTGGCTGAGATAAGGTACCTGGTCACTTTTGTTGTTACAGTCACTGCAGGGAAAGAGTATAGGGTAGAAGGAAGGCCACTAGTGGGAATAAGAGGGACATCCTATCTAGGGTAAGTTGAAATAAGTTTTCTAGCGGGCATTAAGGAAAAGGACCTAAAGACAGTCAAGAAGCAGGGAGGAATTTAAAGAAGGTAGTAAACAGGAAAGCAACTGTAAAAATATGTCAGGAGACACCCTATCTTGGGGAGGGTGACATAGGAAAAACTGCTAGGAGGTTCAACATGAATCGCTGGGGTGGCAGGGTGGGGGAGGAACTGGATGTCATTGTCTACCTGGGGACTAATGACCTAGCTAGGGATGCAGATGGGATTGTTTAGGGGGAGTTCAGGGATCTGAGATGGGGCTTAAAATAGATAGTGCACATGGTGGCCTTCGCCAAGATGCTACCTATATATGGCCGAGGGGAGGACAAGGAACGCTGCATCAGGAGACTCAACTCATGGTTGAAGGAATGGTGCAGAGAAGAGGGGTTTGGCTACATTGGGAACTAGAGACCAACCTGGGAGGATGTGGGCCTGTATAAAGGTGATGGCCTGCATCCATCTAGGAGAGGAACTGCAGTCTTCAGTGGACAGTTTAAATGTTACTTTGATGAACATTTAAACTAGCTGAGGGGGTGGTGGAAGGACAGATGGAGGAATATAATACCCCCTCCCCAAACCCACAAAATGAAGCAGGAGGGAAGGAGAACCTCAGGGTAGAAAACTACCTCAGGGAACAAATTCAAGGCAAAAGAAGGGGAAATGGAAACAAAGGGGTAAGGAAAAAAACATAGTAATATGAGATGGGAAAATGAAGCAGGACCAAAGGAAAGAAGGGCGGGTTGTGAGCAGGGTGGGAGAAAGATGTGGAAAACCATATGTTCAAATGCAAGAAGTCTTTGAAGAAAATTCCAGATCTTGAGATTATTATGACAGAGGCAGACCTGGACATAGTGACCATCACTGAGTCATGGTGCACAGGAATCCATGACTGGGACATGGCTATACCAGGATACACGCAGTTCAGAAAGGATATGGAGGGGAGGAAAGGTGGGGTGGGGGGGTCTGTTATATGTCAGATAAGATATCAAGGCAACAGAAATGCAAGGGTATAAGGAGGGGCTGGAGGTACTGTGGGTCAACCTGGAGACAGCAGCTTGAGCCTCCATTCGCACTGAGGTGATTTACAGACCTCCGGCTCAGGGGGAGGATCTAGGCAAAGAAATGGGGAAGTCACTAGCAAGATGTCAGACAAGGGGGAGATACTGCTGATGAGGAACTGCAGTCTACAGAATATTGATAAAATCCACCTGGCTGTGGCCTCTGGTAGAAGCAGGGTGATCATAGACTCCCTGCAGTCTAAGACTACTTAGACTTTCTGAGGCAGCTAGTCAAGGAACCCACTCTTGATGGGGCATACTGGACCTGGTGCTTATGAACAGGGATAGTGCTGCAGATGTCATGGTGGGATGCCACCTTGGGAAGCAGTGATCACTAAACAGAGTGATTTAACATTAGGATGGCAGTGGAGGCCAACCACACAAGGACAAAGGTTCTGGGCTTCAGGAGAGTAAATAGAAAAAACCCTGATGGGTTGGAGGGACCATTGGACCAGATTAAGGGATGGAACAGTGAAGGCAGCAAACCTCTGCACAAAAGAAGTCGGCAAAAGCAGGAGGAAAAAGAGATCAATATGGTTCCCATAGTAGGCAGCAGAGAGGGTAAGGGCAAAAAGGGCAGCATTCAAGAGATACAAGGAGACACAAAGGGAAGAGGATAGAGAGATGTACCAGCAAAAGCAAAGGGAAGTAGGGAAGGCAGTGAGGGGCGCTTACGCACAAACTGAAGAAGAATAGCCAGGGAGATAACAATGGGGGACAAGACATTTTTTTAGGTGCATAAGGGAAAAAGGAAAGAGGAGGGGAAAATTGTGAGGCTGAGGGATGCAGAGGGAGATGGTGCAGAGGATGATCATGAAAAAGCAGATATGCTGAACAAATGCTTCTGTTCAGTCTTCACAGTGGAAGGGGAAAAGGATGGGCCACATATAGGTTACAGAATCTCTAGAGGGAGGGAGGGAGGAGGGAGGAGGGAGGGAAGTAGGCATGTGAGCTGGTGTGGGATAAAACAAGGCATCAGACAAAATAGGCAGTCATAATCAAGCATTTATTTTCACAAAACAGCGGACTGACAAGCGATAAAACAAGAAAACCAGAATAAATTAACTTTTCAGAACTAGAAATCAGCTAGCTCTCAAGGGTGTTATCGAGTACACAGACCCCTGGTAGACTCTCTCTTTCTATCTGGAGACTCTTTTTATAGTAGAGAAAATCATGTGATCAAATAACTCCGCCCTAAACATCTAAATTGTAAACCAAAATTAAGATACAAGAAATATTATCTTCTGTTATGGGCATGAGATTAAGACATTTTAACAACTCTCATCAAATGTCACACTGTACTGTAAAAAAAATAAAGATTTAATTCAGTTTAAACAGAAATGTACTCCGGAGGACCGCTCCTTTAAACAAAAGAATATAATGGGGAGAGGTTCGGCCGGCCGGCCTTTACTCCACCCAACTGCAGAAACAGAAGGGCGTCCTTGGATTAAACAGCTTTGAAAGAAAGAAAGTTTACCTAGCTAGAGACCAACCTACTTATAAATAACGTATCAATTTGGACCACTTTTTCAGAGTGCTACAACTTGGTAAGTTCCTTCTTTTACCGAGAGTTACCCTAGCGAGGAGAAGTTTAGGGGATAAAAGAAGAACGCTAAAATATCTTCGCGATAGTGCTTAGCTCGCTGCAGCTGCACCATGTCTACAAGACTATCGCTATTCAGCTTTTACTCGTAGGAACCCTTTGATAAGACCTCGCTTGGACTGCATTTGCCTACTAGAGTGCACTACACCAGAAGAGAAAAGAACCCAATTTTAAAAAATATACTCTCGTGAAGCGAGTCTTGTTTTTAGGAATTACCGCAATTACCATTGAACCCTTTTATTTTAATAGCGGTACCTATACGTCTATCGCTGCCTCAAACTCATATTCAAAGGTAACGCTTATATAAAAAAGAAAGGGGGGGGCTTGTTTTACCCACCGAGAAAATATCAGGAAATTATTGAAAAATAAAAACGTTCCTTCCCCAGGCTCCTATGAGGATTTTGGAAATCACAATATAAAAAAAAAATGATAACATAAGATAACGAAGAAACACAAAGAAGGGGACATAAAAATGTGGGTGGCCAGCCCAAAGAAAGATAACATAACACAACGTCCACAACATTTAAGTATGTGCTTTCCAGAATTCAAACAACGGAGCGGATAATAAGGGAAGAATGGGGGGGGGGGGAAAGGAATTTAGTTTAGTTTCCTCTTTCACATTCCTCCCCGTTCAAGATCAAACTTCCTTAGTTTGATTAAAGCTTTACCCACCTAGCTTTTCTAGGGACACAGGAACTGTCAACAAATCCTTAAGTTAAAGGATGGAGCCATAGCCCACCCTCTCCAGGGCTCCACCTCGGGGTCCCATCAAACAATTAAATTAATTATTTTTTTTTTTTTTAATATGAACACTTCGATGTAGGAAACTACTTATTTATATATATATATATATATTTTTTTTTTTTCTTTACCCCGAGGTTTGTTAACAGATTAGTGTTCCATACCATATCTAGATAAAAAGTCGGCATTACTATGTGCTGACCCTTTTCTATACCTTATGCTGAACTTATAGGGTTGCATTGCAAGATACCATCGCATTATTCGAGGGTTTTTCTCCTTCATGACATGAAGCCAACAAAGGGGATTATGATCTGTCCATAGTTCAAATTCTCTTCCCCATAAATAGAATTGTAGGGCTTCTATTGCCCATTTTATTGCCAAACATTCTTTCTCAATAACAGAGTAGTGTCGCTCTCTCTCATGCAATTTCCGGCTAATATACAAGATAGGATGTTCTTCATCATTGATTATTTGTGTGAGAACAGCTCCAATACCATAGTTGGAAGCGTCTGTTTGTAGTATGAAGGGGAGAGAAAAGTCAGGCATATGTAATATGGGGGAGGAACAGATTTGTGCTTTTAAACAATGAAATACTTCTTCACAGCCAGGGGTCCAAATTACTTTATCCGGTAGAGATTTTTTTGTTAGGTCAGTTAATGGCCCAGCTATAGTAGAACAATTCGGGATAAATCATCTATAATATACAATAAGTCCTAGGAATGATCTGACATCTTTCTTTGTGATAGGGTGCGGACTATTAGCTACCACCTCTATTTTAGAAATTTCTGGTTGTACTAGCCCATTTCCAATTTGGAACCCTAAATATGTTGTTTCCTGCATAGCCAGGGAACATTTAGAGGAATTTACAGTTAATCCGCCTTCAGTAGGGCTGATAAAATGGCCTCTAGATGCTGTATATGTTCTTCTCAGGAATGACTAAAGATCACCACGTCATCTAAGTACGCAGTGCTATAGGCTGCGTGAGGTCCTAGGATGTCATCCATGACATGCTGAAAGGTAGCAGGAGCACCATGAAGACCAAAAGGCATCACAGTAAAATGGTACAAGCCTATGGGCATACTAAAGGCAGTTTTTTCTTTATCTCTTGGATCCAAGGGAATTTGCCAATATCCCTTGGTTAGGTCTAAGGTACTGATGTATTGTGCCTTACCCAACTGATCTATAATATCGTCTATCCGTGGCATAGGATAACAGTCAAATTTGGATATTGCATTTAGGCGTCTAAAATCAAGGCATAATCTTATCCCTCCTTCCTTTATCCACTATGACCATGGGAAAGTTCCACTCACTGTGAGAGGGTTCAATATTCCCAAGTCACACATTTTTTTTTTTCAGTATTACATCTTTTCGCATTTCTCAGGAATCCTATATGTTTTCTGACGATAGGCAAGGCATCTGGAACCAATATGATGGGTAGCTTCTTAACTCTCCCGGGTATTCCGGTAAAAAATTCTTAAAGGATTGTAACAAGGTTTGAAGTGTGGCAGTTTGCTCACTTGTTAAATCCGGGTTAATGTGTACTTCTGACATATCCCCAGCATTTTCTAACCTCTGATACGCTACGCCCAACTCTGACTCCTGCGTGTCTGGGTGTACATAACTACAGACAGGGGAGTTCCTGTCAATCCATGGTTTTAACAAGTTGGCATGATAAACCCGCTGTTTAAGTTTCTTTTCAGGGAGTTCAATAGCTTATGTTACTGGACCCATTCGTTTTACAACCGTGTATGGACCTTGCCATTTCATAAGGAGTTTATTGTCAGAGGAGGGTAACAAAAGTAATACCTTATCCCCTACCAAAAACTCTTTGTGTTTTGTCCCTTCATCATGCCGTTCTTTTTGTTTGCCTTGTTGGTAGAGATTCATCTGATGGGCCTTTTTGACATAACTAATTAATTTTTGCCGTAACTTCTGCCAATACTCTATTGGTTCTATCATCTGTGGGTCACTCCTATTTTCCCACTCCTCTTTTATAATATCCAACGGACCCCTGGGATTATGTCTGTACAATAATTTGAACGGGGAAAACCCTGTAGAAGATTGTGGGACTTCTCTGAAGGCAAACATAAGATAGGGAAGGTATATATCCCATTTGTTTCCCTCCTCCGATACATACTTGCGTAATATTTTCTTTAAGGTTTGATTAAATCTTCCACTAGTCCATCAGTCTGTGGGTGATAGGGGGTAGTAAATGTGGCTTGAATACCCAGGGCCTGGTACAGATGGTGTAATAATTTCGAACAAAAATTAGTACCTCTATCCGTGAGAATAGTTCTAGGGATACCCATCCGGCTAAATATTTTTACTAATTCCTCTGCTATTCTGGTAGTTGTAATTGTACGTAGGGGAATCGCCTCTGGATATTTTGTAGCATAATCTACTACTACAAGTATGAAAAGATTCCCCTTTGTTGTTTTAGGTAGTGGACCTACCACATCCATAGCTATCCTTTCAAACACATTGGATACTAAGGGCATGGGTACCAGGGGTACCTTATCCTTACGCCCCATGGCTGCTACCTGCTGACAATCAGGGCAGGTTTTGCAATACTCTGCCACCTGCTCATGTATCCCAGGCCAGTAAAATCGATATAACAGGCGTTTTAGGGTACGATCCCTACCCAAATGGCCCGCCAAGGGTATATCATGGGCAAGGGTCAGTAATTACTGACGATATTTCTCTGGTACCATCAATTGTTCAACCACCTCCCCACTTTGAGGATTAGAACATACTCTATATAACAGATTACCCTCCATTTTATACTGGGGTTGGGTTGAATCATTTACTTTCTGTGGGGATGATACTTTTACCTGGGAAAAAAAAGGCATCAAGGTTACATCATGTTTTTGTACATCCCTAAATTCTTTGTTAGAGAAGTCATATTTCTTTGCTAATATAGTAAGTCCAGTGTCCTTTCTGGACCACATATATTTGTCTTTTTTCTTCTTTTGTTTGCTTTTCTTATCTTTACCAGCAGGTCCAAAAACCTCCTCTTCAGACGGAAACAAATGCCCCAATTCTCTTTCTTGTTTTTGTTCTTGTGCCCGCATGGTAGCAGCCCCAAGATTAGTAGTTAATAATGAATCAAAATAAGGATAATCATGTCCTATGATTACCAGAACTGGTAAAGTGGGTACTAGTCCTACTTTCATATTTAAGATTGTCCCATTTATTTGGATTTCTAAGTCACGTAAGGGGTACCAATGGATGTCCCCATGTATACACTTGACCCCTGTAGTAGGTTCTTCTTGGTTAATTTTGTCGACTAGAGAGGCATGTACCAGAGTCAGTTTACTACCACAGTCAACAAGTCCACATACCACCGAACCTCCTATTTGTACCGTTGTTATATACTGACCCTAGTTGGCAAGGGCTAAGTGTATTGTGTCTACTTTCTTCTTCACGCAGAACCTGGCAATATGTCCCTTGGTTTTGCATTCATGACAAATAATATTGGGACTGTATCCCTTATATATTTTGGAATGTTCCTTGCCCCCAAGGGTACTGCTAGTGTGGCTTGCAGGTGTTACATTGGTAAAGGGACCTTTTGTTATAGCTGCAGGGGTCCTTGGAGCTATAAATGACCTAGGTCATTGGGGTCTAGCAGTTATGTAATCTTCAGCCAGCTGTATAGCTGCCTCAGAGGTTTTGGGGCGGTGTTCTTTTACCCATAGCTGGACATCCTGTGGTAGTACCCTCACAAACTGTTCCAAAATAATGCTTTCCAAAATCTGGACCACTGTCCTGGTATTGGGCTGTAGCCATTTATGGCATAAGTCTTTTAACTGGATATACACATCTTGAGGAGTGTCAGTCGATAGATATTTATAGGCTCTAAACCATTGTCAATAGGTTTCACTACATATATCATATCTCTTAAGGATTGCTTGTTTGATATGATCATAATCATTAATGTGAGCAAGTTCCGTATGGCTATAAGCTAATTGGGCCTTCCCTGTCAAATAGGGGGCCAACCTGACAACCCATTGGTCTCGAGGCCATGCACATACGGTGGCCACCCTTTCAAAAGTTAGTAAATATGCCTCAATATCATCTGTTTCAGCCATCTTAACCAATTTAATATCTTTTGGCCTACACAGGTGTTGGTGGGGGTCTTGCTGTGCCCAAAGCCTGGATAGCTCAAGCGGTCGGTCCAACGGCAGCATTCTCGGCTTGTTCTCTCTCTCTCTCACTCGCCTCCCTTTCTCTCTCCAGTTCTACTTGCCGAGACACAGCCAGCGTAAGAGCTCATGGGGAGTTTCTGGAGGGTCCTCCATCTCGATTCCTGCCGTCTGGGCACCTTTTTCAGTAGGCTTAATATCCTCCATGGGCCCGATGTCAGCTTCAACATCAACCTTAGCCACCTTCCTTCTCACCACTGTCTCCAGACCGGGTACTAATGGCAGGCCCAACTTCTGCACTGCAGACCTTGTGGCCAGGAATGTCCGCTCTTCTGCCTTGTCCGGATGCATACAAAATAAGATTTGAGCGCAAATCCAGCAGAGAGCCTCTCTGCTATATCCCACTTCTAACACCAAATGTGAGCTGGTGTGGGATAAAACGAGGCATCAGACAAAATAGGCAGTCATAATCAAGCATTTATTTTCACAAAACAGCGGACTGACAAGCGATAAAACAAGAAAACCAAAATAAATTAACTTTTCAGAACTAGAAATCAGCTAGTTCTCAAGGGTGTTATCGAGTACACAGACCCCCGGTAGACTCACTCTTTCTATCTGGAGACTCTTTTTATAGTAGAGAAAATCATGTGATCAAATAACTCCGCCCTAAACATCTAAATTGTAAACCAAAATTAAGATACAAGAAATATTATCTTCTGTTATGGGCATGAGATTAGGACATTTTAACAACTCTCATCAAATGTCACATTGTACTGTAAAAAAAATAAAGATTTAATTCAGTTTAAACAGAAATGTACTCCGGAGGACCGCCCCTTTAAACAAAAGAATATAATGGGGAGAGGTTCGGCCGGCCGGCCTTTACTCCACCCAACTGCAGAAACAGAAGGGCGTCCTTGGATTAAACAGCTTGAAAGAAAGAAAGTTTACCTAGCTAGAGACCAACCTACTTATAAATAACGTATCAATTTGGACCACTTTTTCAGAGTGCTACAACTCGGTAAGTTCCTTCTTTTACCGAGAGTTACCCTAGCGAGGAGAAGTTTAGGGGATAAAAGAAGAACGCTAAAATATCTTCGCGATAGTGCGAGCGTTCACTTGGTAAGCTGTACCGCGGCTCCGCATTATCGCTATTCAGCTTTTACTCGTAGGGAACTCCCCTTTTGATAAGACCTCGTTTGGACTGCATTTGCCTACTAGAGTGCACTACACCAGAAGAGAAAAGAACCCCAGTTTTAAAAAATATACTCTCGTGAAGCGAGTCTTGTTTTTAGGAATTACCGCAATTACCATTGAACCCTTTTATTTTAATAGCGGTACCTATACGTCTATCGCTGCCTCAAACTCATATTCAAAGGTAATGCTTCTATAAAAAAGAAAGGGGGGGGGGCTTGTTTTACCCACAGAGAAAATATCAGGAAATTATTGAAAAATAAAAACGTTCCTTCCCCAGGCTCCTATGAGGATTTTGGAAATCACAATATAAAAAAAAAACGATAACATAAGACAACGAAGAAACACAAAGAAGGGGACATAAAAATGTGGGTGGCCAGCCCAAAGAAAGATAACATAACACAACGTCTACACCATTTAAGTATGTGCTTTCCAGAATTCAAACAACGGAGTGGATAATAAGGGAAGAATGGGGAGAAAAGGAATTTAGTTTAGTTTCCTCTTTCACAAGGCACAAGTCCATTCAAAAAGGAGAGACTCCTGAAGGGACTTGTAAATCTGAGAGTGAGCAAGGCTAAGGGATTGGATGGGGTACATCCTAGGGTTTAAATAACTGCGATTTCTTCAGAGGGATACATGAGAGGTATCACCTAGAAGACTATTTGGCAGTGAGAGTGTCTAGTAACTGACCAAAACTTTATGTAACCTTGTTAATTTCAGAGATATGTTAGAGAGATCATCCAGAATATTGTTTTTATACAGAATTCTGAGGAAGTGGGAGCTCCTCAGGCTCACTTTGCTAAACTTTTGAGATTTTAAACTACTGCTCTACCTGCTCATTATTTGCCTGCTGCCATATATATATATATATATATATATATATATAAATATATGTTGGTTGTTTATTAGTTATTTGGGAGGGGGCTGTTATTAATTTGTGATTGGGAATTTTTAAGTTTTTAATTTGTGATTGAGTGTTAGTGTGTGAATTGTGTATTGTTTTGGTTGTGTGGTTTGTGGGTGATAGTTACTGCCGTCTGTGATGTGTTGGGAAGGTATAATGATGGTTACGCGGTATTCCCCCACCAGGCTCAGGGATCTCCGCCCTTTTGACTGTCCTCCATTATCTTCAGAGGCCTATAGGAATAGTCGGGCCTCGGGGATAGTCAGGAGAAGGAAGAGGCAGGGGAGAACTGGGTCTGGCAAGGGAATGGAAAGGGGTGGTCGGATTGAGGTAGTAGGGACATGTAGATGTCCTGGGGTGAAATGGGACCAGAATTGGGGTTTTCCCTGTCTGGTTTCCATACCCAAGGGCACTGCTGTGTGCAGACAGGTTGCACAGTCTTCCTCGATGGTTTATCCTACTTGGACGGTGTTGTGCAATGCCAGGTTTATTAATAACAAGACTGCTATAATAGCAGATCTTGTTGGGACATCTGACCTGGCATGCATCACCGAGACCTGGCTGGATGATAATGCTGACCCTATATTGGCTTTAGCTATTCTGGCGGGGTACTCGGTGATACACCGCACGAGGGTGGATTGTAGGGGCAGGGGTATAGCCATTTGTTTTAACACCGAACTGGGCCTTGTGGATGTCCCAGTGGGGTCCACCAAATCCTTTGAATATATTGTGGGTGCGGGTGTGAAGTGTAGGATTCTGCTCTTCTACCATCCACCAGGAGATGGGAAAAAATTCCTACAGGAGATTGCGGATTTCATTGTTGATACAGTGTTGGGATCCCCCAGATGATTAATTCTTGGGGATTTCAATGATTGGGTCGACGATGAACTCTCGCACTTTGGTCAAGATTTCCTTCAGCTTATGACTATGCTGAGCCTCACACAGGTTGTTTCCTCTGCAATGCACATTGGTGGTCATTCATTGGATTTAGTGTTCCTCCTGGGGATGGAGATCTCTGACTTGGTGGAACCAGTCGGTTGGTCTGGTCATCACACCATAAGGTTCAGTTTTGGGGCTCCCCCCAAGGGGCCTGCCCCTATGGAGAAGATCCAGCACTGCCCTTTGAGGGGTTTGACCCCAGATGGCATAATGGCGGTGCTGAACCTATCAGGCTTATCGAGTGAATGCTTGGATCTGGGGCACCTTGTGTTTGCCTATAACAGGGTGGTAATAGGTGCCCTGGATTCCATTGCTCCTGCTCGTGTTCGACCACTCACTCTTTGCCCATGGTCCCCATGGTTTGATGGGGGCTTGAAGGAGTTGAGGAGAGTGGGTCAAAGGCTAGAGAGGGCTTGGCGGAAGTTGGGCCTGGAGGTTGGCAAGCTTAGATTGATGGATCATTATGCTGTCTATTAATCGACAATCACCCGTAAGAAGGCAGAATTCCTGTCCAGGGAGATAGTGCTGCACAGAATTGACCAGCTCAGCTCTTCCAGACTGTGGACAGATTGTGCAATCCAACCTGTCTCTGGTCTGGTGGAGCACTGTCACAAGAGATATGTGACGAGTTTGCTTGATTCTTTGCAGACAAGGTTGTCACCATCAGGTCTGGCATATGTTTAGCCCCCTTTAAGGGGTGCGGCGGAGGTTGGCGGGAGGTTGCGAGCACCCGGCCTGTCTGGTCTGACTTTGGCCGACCGGATATCATGGATGTTGTGCGGATCATTCAAACCTTGCGGCCAACCAGCTGTAGTTTGGATCCGGGCCCAACGCGCCTCCTTGTGGGGTACATAGAGAAAATTGGCCTGGTCCCGGTTAAGATGGTCTGGCAATCATTGGAGAGTGGGATCTTTTCAGATCCCTTTAAGGAAGCGTTCGTTTGACTGCTCCTGAAAAAGTCTTCTCTTGATACAGATAGTCTTGCTAACTACAGACCGGTCTCTAACCTGCCCTTTGTGGGTAAGGTTATTGAGAAGGTGGTTGCGCAGCAACTGGATGATTATCTGTCTATCCATAATGTCTATGATTCTCTCTCCAGTTAGGATTTAGGAAGAGGCATAGCACTGAGACAGCCCTTGTTCGGGTGCTTAATGATCTCCTAATAGCGAGAGATCGGAAGACCCGTTCCATTTTGGTCCTCCTTGATCTCTCCGTGGCATTTGACACTGTGGATCATGGTGTGCTATTGAAGCACCTGCAGCTCATCTGCGGATTGTCTGGTACTGTCCTCAGGTGGTTTCACTCTTACCTCGAGGGTAGGACACAGAGAGTGGTCTTGGAATTTATTCCTCTGACCCTCTCCCCTTATCCTGTGGTGTGCCGCAGGGCTCCATTTTGGCGCCCATGTTGTTCGTGGTGTATATGCTGCCATTGGGGGACATTATTAGGTGGTATGGGCTGAGTTTTCACTGCCATGTGGATGATACTCAGCTGTATATATCCTTTGCACCCAAGCAGGGAGATGTCCTTATGGTGTTTAACAACTGCCTATCTGAGATCCAAGACTGGATGAGTTCTAGTTGGCTTTGGTTGAACCCTGATAAGACTGAGGTGTTGATGCTAGACCCTGATCATCGGAGGGTGGGTGTGTTGGCAGGACAACCTCTGGTCTTTGGCTCGGGGGTGTCCAGCTAACCACCTCGGACTGAGTGCAGAACCTGGGTATTATTTTTGATGACAGCTTGGCCTTGAAATCACAGGTGTCAGCCATTGTCAAGTCCTCTTTTTACCATCTGAGAAATATTTCTTGAGTGAAACACTTGGTTCCTTCTGATGATCTTCCTACCTTGGTCCACACCTTCATGACCACTCACTTTGACTACTAAAATGCCCTGTACCTAGGGCTCCTGGGAGTTGATGTCCGTCGCTTGCAGCTGGTGCAGAATGGGGCTGCCAGGCTATTGAGTGGTATGTGTAGGACCAGTCATATAATGCCTGTGCTCTGTGGACTGCATTGGCTGCGAGTGCGATGGCGTATCACATTCAAGGTTGGTTTGCTGACATATAAAGCCCTACATGAGCAGGGACCCTGCTACCTGCAAGATCTCCTTTCTCCCTACTGCCCCTCCTGACTGCTTTGATCCACCGATGAGGGATTGCTAGAGTTTCCTAGGGTGCAATTACAAACATCTGGGGCCCGATTCTTTGCTTATATGGCCCGACCCTGTGGAATTCTCTACCTCATCAGTTAAGGGACTCCCTGACTGTCCAAAGCTTTAAAAAAGAATTTAAAACGTACCTGTTCAGGCTGGCATTTACAGATGAAGATTAATATAATGTCGCCAAAGTTATAGTTTAGATTCATTTGATTATTGTTTTAAATTCATGGTTTTAAAGTTTTTTATTGGAGAATGATAATTTATGTATAGGCACCTTGGTTTAAGAAAGGCGCCTTTTAAAGAAATAAAGTTTGATTTGATTTAATTTGATACTGAATGAGCTCAGGAAGGTACTGGCTGCACGTCTGACAGTCCCGTTCCATAACTCACTACATACAGGGGTGGTTCCAGAGGAGTGGAGATGTGCAGATGTAGTCTAGCTCTACAGGAGCAGAAGCAGGGAAGAGGCTGACAACTATAGGCAGGTCACTCAGACATCATTAGTGGGGAAACTAATGGAGTAACTTCTGAAGGAAAGACTTGTAGATTACCTTGCATTCATCAAGTTACAGGACCCGAGGCAGCATGGATTCACAGGAGTGAGATCACATCAGACAAACTGGATAGATTTCTTTGGGTGATTAGTGAAATATATCAGGGGGAGTAGTGGATGTGGCCTACTTAGACTTCAACAAGGTCTTCGACACCATGCCACATAGGAGGTTCATAAAAACATTGGGAAGTTTGAGGGTGGGAATGAAGATGGTACACTGGGTATGGAATTGGCTGATGGATATGAGACAGAGGATGGTGGTTAATGGCACTAACTTGGGGGAACAGAGAGTGACCAGCTGGATTCCTCAGGGCTCAGTACTGGGTCCAATCCTCTTTAATGTCTTTATAACTGACATTGCAGAAGAACTGGAAGGGAAAGTGTGCCTCTTTGCAGATGACACCAATATCTGCAATAGGGTGGACACTCTGGAGGGGTGGAGAGAATTAATAGAGACGTGAAAAAGCTTGAGGAATGGTCAAGAGTATGGCAACTGGGTTTCAGTGCAAAAAAAGTGCAAAATCATGCACCTTGGGTACAGAAACCCAGAGGCAGAATACAAAAATGGGGGGAGGTGTTGACAGTCAATAAACAGGAAAGGAACCTACAGTTGCAGCCATGATATGGTCAGATATTTTCAGATATTCTGCAAAATATCTAAAGAGATTCTCTCTGGTGGCCCATAGTGGTACTGCAGACAGGCAGGACATTTCTCCAGAGATATCAGACATTTCAGGAGATATCTGACCATGTATATGGCTGCTACTGTAGGGTTAATCATAATGGATGACCTTTAGGTGGCAAGACAATGCGACAAAGTAGTAGGGAAAGCCAGTGGTATGCTGGGGTACACAGGAAGAGGCATCACCAGCAGAAAAATGGAAGTGGTGTTGCCCCTGTGTTGGTCACTGGTGAGACCACACTTGGAGTACTTTGTCCAGTTCTGGAAACCACACCTCAGAAAGGACCAAGACAGGGTATAGGCTATCCAAAGAAGGGCAGCAAAAATGGTGCAGAGGCTGCGTCAAATGTCCTATGAGGAGAGACTGAGGGATCTAAATATGTACACCCTGGAAGAGAGGAAGAAGGGACATGACAGAGACCTTTAAATACCTCACAGAGGTGAATAAGGCACAGAAAGGGAGCATTTTTCAGAAAAGGAGGTTACATGAACTGGTGGGCATACAATGAAGCTGGAAGGTGAAGTTTAGGAGTGATGTGAGAAAGTATTTCTTCACTGAGAGGATGGCTGATGCCCGGAACAAATCTTTCAGTGGTGTGGTGGAGGTGAAAACAGTGGTGGGCTTCAAGCATGCATGAAATAGATATAAAGGAAAACTGATATCAAAGTGAGAGTGGGGGAGGAGGTGGCCAGAGACCAGGTAGGGTCTATGGTGATAGACTAGGCAGGGAAAAGGGGCAGACAAGGTAGGCCAAACAGTCCTTATCTGCTGACAAATTCTATATTTCTATGTTTCTATAGTCTATGACTGGGGTACTTTGGCCAGGACACTGCGGAACTTCTCATACTGTTTTCAAGAAGTGCCATAGGATCTTTAATATCCTCCTGAACAACCATCAGAACAGGCAGATGGGACCTTGGTTTAATGTCTCATCCAAAAAAAGGCACCTCAGGAGATCAGTACCTTCCTCGTGTTGCTCTACATAGTCAGTATAGGGATTTTACCCCAAATTTCTAGTGCGGAGCTAGAACCCAAAACATTCCAATCTTCTGGCCTCAGAGGCAAGTGTGCAGCCTGCTGAGTTACTGACACTGTACCATCTCCAACACAAATACTACTGATTGGGCTCAGACTGATGACGATGATGGGGATGACACTGAGGTGGGAATTAACAGACCACCATCACCATATCTTTAAATAGTTCGCTGGACTAAAGGAGAGGAGGAACAGGATTTGGATCACTCCATCATATTCACAAATTTATAAACTAACTTTACTTTGAGGACAGCTATGGGAGATCACATCATGTCATCAATGTATAATAGCTCATGTGGGAAGGAGCACTACCCACATGTTATATAGGGCTGCATGAACCTCTAAAAGTTCTACCTTGCGAACTTTCTGAGTAGACCCAAAAAAGTTCTACTTGGTTCTACCAGGTAGAACCCAGTAGAATCGGGTTCTACCAGGTAGAACTGGGTTCTACCATTTATAATCAAGTTCTACCAAGTAAAACCAAGTTCTACCAGCAGAACCAGGTTCTACCAAATAAAACTAGTTCTACTATGTAAAAAAACAAGTTCTACTAAGTAAAACCAGGTTCTACATGGTATAACAAAGTTCTATAATATATAACGCAAAACAAATTTACATGGTTCTACTTAATTAAGAAATCCACAGAAGTATTTTTATTTGTTTGGGAAACTACATGTAGTACTAAGAATGGTATAAATACAATTAAGTATTGCAAAGCTTTGGTGCATAGGATTCTGTCTCGGTGCTCGAAAGCTTTGCAAAACTTATTCTTAAAGTTAGAATATTAGTATTACATGCATATTCCCAGACATGCAAAATACAATATGTGAATTTTTTTTACAGTTAAGTAGAACCAGGTGGAATGTGCTTACTGCTTATATTTTATAGAACCACCTGATTAACCAGCAGATGCTTAAAAATACTAGTGCTGAAACAGATTTAGCAAGCGGTAAAGTTCAGGGATGATATACAACTCGTATATTATCCCTGACAACTTCAGCTTTCTAAATCTGGTTACAGGCAGCCCAAAGGTTATCCTCCTGAGCTACACCCTGTTACAATAATTTTAAATCTTTCCCCACTGTTAGACTCAGGTACTAATAGAGCCCAGTTCAAAATAACTGGTGCCCGTGGCACCTATAGCTTCAGCTGCTTTACTATCAAGTAAGTACATGGACAAAAGTTTACAGTACAAAATGGCCCAGCTATTCAAAAGAGTTGAGCCATGCGCAATAGGGTTGCACCTGCGCAAGTCCGAAATTGCACCATTCTGCAATATTCAGCAGGAGGCAGTTGCGCCCCTAAAATCATGCTGAGCAACAGCGCAATGATAATGAAGGCATGCGCAACTGAAGGGGGAGGAACCATGCATAAATGGCGCAGTGCGATATTCAACAACTTGCACCATGCGCAATAGGAGAGCAAGCGGAAGTTGCACCATAGCAGAAATGAGCCAAAATAAAAAGGAGCAAGGGAGAGGCGCAAGAACGCTACAGGAAAGCCAAATGAGGCAGAACTCTAGCCACACAGACAGGGCAGGAGGGACACACAGGGCAGGCCAGGGAAAGGGCACCCTGAACACACAGGCACAGGGAAGGTGTAGGGAGCCACAGCCAGTGCAGAAGGGGGAAATGCCACACAGCACAGAGGCCACCACAGGCAGGTGTTCCCGGTGCAGGGGAAGTAGCAGGGAGGACAGTGGGGGGAATACAGTAACAGCTGCCAGGGGGGTGAACACAAGCCAGGGACATGGCCAGTGCCACCTTCCAGATGGAGGCCATTATGAGGGGGGTGAGAAGGCGGGCGGCAAGGGGGCATGGCCGTGGAAGGGCCCATCAGCGGTATGCCCCCAACAGCCAGTACTGAGCCCGCACCAGCTTCGAGCTGTACATTGATACTGAGATTGTGGGCCGGTACCACTTGAATAGGGCAATTCTGAGGTGGCTCTGTGAGCTGTGCAGTGATGTGATGCAGGCACCCACACGACGGAGCCATGCCCTGTCAGTGGAGACTAAAGTGACAGCTTGCATGTGCTTGCTCACCTCGGGTACCTTCCAGAGACCAACTGGGGACACCACAGGCATAATCCAGTCAGCCATGTCATGCCACCTCACCCAATTCCTCAGCGCACTGCTGCCACGTGCTGTGGAGTACATCCATTTCCCCCCAGCACACTGGTGGAGTGCACAGCAAACATACAGGAGTTCCACAGGGTAGCATGTATGCCTGGCATGCTAGGGGCAATAGACTGCACCCATGTGGCCATACGCCCACCATCTGGCCCTGAGGGGGCCGCATACATCAATAACAAAGGCTATGCCAGCATCAACTGCCAGGTGATGTGCGATGCCAGGGGGCACATAATCAATGTCTGTGCCATGCACCCTGGGGGGAGCACACAATGACTTCATCTGGCACTAGTTGGCACTGTGCCACAGATTTGAGAGTGAGAACATCCCCACTGGCCACCTAGTGGGTGAGTATGCAAACCACATGGACAATCATAGGGCATGGGGGAGCATGGCCAGAGGTGACATGGGTAGTGGCCTACATGGCCCGGGGCAGGGCGATGCTGATCACCAAACTAACCTCCACCCTCTACACACAGGTGACAGTGAACACCCACTCCATCCCTGGCTGCTCACACCCTACTGGCGGCCCACGACCCCATCGCAGAAACGCTACAATGAGGCACACACCACCACATGTAATGTCATCGAGCGGGTGTTCAGGATGCTGAAGGCACATTTTCATTGCCTGGACACCTCTGGCGGTGCCCTGCAGTACAGACCCTCAAAGGCCTGCGGGCTATTCCTGGCCTGTTGCATCCTGCACAACATGGCCAGCGAATGTGGGATAGCCGTACAGGTCAAAGAGGGGGACAGCGATGGGGATGATGAGGATGCCGGTGACGATGGTGATGGGCAGCCCCCCCCTTGGGCGACAGGACCCCCGACTGATCCGGTTGGCACAGCTACACCGGGACACCATCATGGAGGAGCACTTCAGCCAACCCAGGTAAGTCATGGGGCCATGTGCAGCCAACGGTGGCTAAGGCACAACCCACAAACACGCATGGACACACACCAGGGGTGCATGCTGTCAAGGGAAGTGGCAGGGCACAGAAGCACACACACAATCAGGGATGGGTGAGGATTAACATGCCATGTGGATGGACACACACACTCGCGCACGCACACAATGCACCAAACGTGCACAGAGGGCAGGAGGCACACCGACCCAGAACGCCAACCCTAGCCACACACATGTCCACAGGCCACCATGCCCACTGCCTGTCCATGTGCATGTGTCAGATGCTGAGCACCATTGCACATTGGTGTACAGTGCAATGCAGGCATCATCATGCACACGCAACTGCCGACAGCAGCCGGGAGGGTGTGCAGGTGGATTGTGTGTCCGTGTGCAGGGCCGGGTACCCACCCGTGCACTGCCCACTGAAAGACACAATGCACACAGGGCAGCACCAGACAGTAGCCACGCTGGGAGACAGGTCAGTCACGCGATATAGTGCCTCGGCTGCCATGGATGAGTGGGCGGCCCCGCTGAGACCCGCCAGCACTGACAGGCTGACCACTGGCCTCATGGGGTGGCACCGATGGTCCCCCAGGGGTTCCACTGCGTGAACACAACTGTGCTCACACAGGGGTCTGCAGCACACCGAACATGCCTGTACCAGGCGTGCTCGGGATGCCCACAGCTGAACCCGGTGTCGACAGGGAGGGAGTCGCATGACGCCAGGAACGGGGGATGGACAGTGCACTGCGTGGTGTCTGCGATGCATGGGCACCTGACTGTGTGCCCATTGTGGCCATGACAGCAGCGAATGCCTGTGCATGCCTGTCAATGGCAGCGGTCACATCCTCCCACAAATGGTCCATCCCTGCCAGGATCATAGCGGTGTCCCTGCTGCGACGTTCCTCTGCCCACTCCAGAGCCACACGCAGTGCATCCACTGATGTCGCAAGCCACATCTGCTGCTGGACTGATGCTTGCAGTAGGCAGGTGTGCTCATCCAAGAGGTCATCTGCCTCCTTGGCATCCTGTCCCTCAGGGTGTGCGCAGCCCTGATGCTCAGCACCCCTTGAGGTTGGGCGCTCTGCACCAGCACCAGGTCTGGGCATGTCCACAGGCGGTGCACAGATGCCGCCACTGAACCCTGTACCCCCAAGCCTATTGGCCGACTGCTGATGCTGCCCCTCTGGCTGCCGCTTCCCAGGGCTCAGTGGTGCTGCAGCAGTGGCCGCAACAGTCCCACTGTCCTGAACAAACACCAGTGCTGCCCCACTGGTGCTGACAGGCACAAGCTGGGACTGTGATGACATGCAGGCCTCCACGGCAGCACCACCCACAGCCATAGGTGCGATGTGTCCTGCTGTGTGGCCATCCTGTGGCACACACGTGTCACTGCCCATGACATTAGCGACATCATCATCGGTGACGGACTCTGCACTGGCCCCAGTCACAGCATGCTGGCATCCGTGGATGCCGGCACGCTGGGACACAGGCAGGGCTTCCTCTGCACCTGTTACAACAACATCAGTGTGGACAGCCAGGTGGCCCCACTGTCGCACTGATCCACGTATACCTATGGAGGTGGATGGGCCTCCTCCATCTCCAGCTGACTGTCCTCAGTGGACAGACCCACCAGCACTGACCCAAGCAGATGCTCAGGATCTGTAAGGGAAAGCAAAGTCGCGTTACTGCATGTGAGCTACCCTGCCCCTCCCATAGACAGACCATGACTTACCATGCAGTAATGGGCCACCACCCGTCCAGAAGCCACCACCCGGAACACCCTCAATGGCACTACGCTGCATGCTTCCAGCAAGCCTCTCCTCCTGTGGGGTCAGCTGTACCACCTCTGGCTGTCCCCCACCTGTTGCAGCTCATGCTGCCCTGATGGCAGCCACCTTCTCCTTTATCCTCCTCCTGTCCGTGCCCATCTTTTTCTTACACTCCTGCACGGAGCGCTGGTGGCTGCCATGCAGGTTCACAGCACGTGCCACCTCCTCCCATGCAGCAGCACGGGCTTGAGGTGTTCCCTGCTGTCCGCTGAGAAGCGGCTCCTGATCCAGGTAGGCCTCAAACAGGGCTTCGGTCTCGGCCTTGTTAAAGTTAGGCCTCCTCCTCCTCCCACCACTGTGTTCCTCCTCTCCCACAACTTGCTCGGTCATTCTTTAGCCTGTAAGAATGGCAGTTGTTACCTGTGACTGTGCAGTCCCATGCATGTCCCTAAATCCACAGTCCACACTCCCAAACAGCATGCAACTCACCAATAGACTGCAGTAACTGACTATGGCCACTGAAGCCCAATGTCGCACTTTTATGGCGCAACTCATGCAAATGAGGCGAGGCGCAACTTCAAGTGGATGCAAATTGCAGTGCTGCACCATTGAATGGCTGATTAGATGATTTGCATATGATGGCTGAATATCGCGCTTTTGCGCTTTGCGCAATTGTGTTGAACGTGCTGAGCCAATGGCGCAGTTCTGTGACATGCATAGTACACACCTCACTGCGCATGCCCGGGTTGCTGACGCAGGCGTCTGCCGCACTGCTGATGTGCTGTGCATGGTAGGCAATGCAGGGCACGGCCACCATTGTGCCAGTGGCGCAATAGCAATGGTCACTACATGGCGCTGTGGCACTGGGCCAGTATAGGTGCACTGGGCCAACTGCACAGTAGACCGCTAATGGCGGTAGCACACAGGCAGCCAATTGTGCTACAAGCATTGGATTCCAATGGCGCTGTGCGTATCCATGTGCCAGAGACCCTTGACCCTGTGCCCAACCTTTGCCCCCAAGGCGCCATGCGTCAGGCATGGGTGCACCTCTATCGCGCTGTTCGGTGACAGCGCGATAGGGAATGGCAGCGCTGTACTGTGCAGCATCTGCACGTGGGGAGCCGTGCTGCAGAGCGCCATATTGCCAAATCGAGCAGAAAGCATGGCACGCAGGAGGGCAGCTCAGTGGTCAGCAATAGAGCTGGCCAACCTAGTGGCCATTATGGAGCCACTCCATGGGCCACTGTTCGGGGAGGCACCCCTGAACAGGTCCAGGGCCCAGGTGTGGGAGGAGGTGGCCACTGTGCTTGAGAAGGCCACAGGATGGGGGAGGAGTGCTGAGCAGTGCTGCCACAGGTACGGGGACCTGCAGCGGAGGGAGCCGGAGCTGCTAGCATGCCTGTGGGCACGTGCCAGGAGGGGCATGGTGCCACAGCCAGGTAGGTGTTACGTCAACACACTTTTATCTTCCATATGGGTAACACTGTTGTATGTGTCCAGGACATGGGGGAGGGACTGTCCGGGGTTGGCTGTGGTGGTGTTATCAGGGTGTGGGGTGGGTGGGTCTGGCTGGGTGGGAGGGCACACACCTGGGGGCAGGGGGACTTTGCAATGGGATTGTACTGATGTTCCTCTCTCCATGTTTGCACCACAGGCCCGGAGGAACGCCGCCATGCCTGTAATCTTCGGCGGCAGGAGGAGCAGAGTGCAGCCAGGTGGGGCGAGGGCCCTCAGCGCCCACTGAACCAGCCCGATGAAGGTGAGTGCCATACCTCCATGATTACTATTGCATGCTGTGTAACATGGTGGGCAGCGGGGCATGGCCACCATCCATTGACACCACTGCCATGCACGCGACTTGTTACAGTCAACACTGTCCAGTGGCAATGCATGTCTGGGAGTGCGTCGATGGTGGTCCATGCATGCACCAGGTACATGGTTGTGCCACTGCCTTTGCACCACATAGCCATGTCACTAAATGGCCACGGTGGTGCTGTGTGTGACTTGGCTGGTGGGTGTGTGCAGCGTTCCGCATGGCTGTATGCGCCTGGGTGGGCAGGTCATATGGACGTGATCACTGTGGGTGGTCACACACCATCATAGAGGTATGTCCCACAGCCGTATGCCATGCACTGTGGGCAGGCTGTATAGGGTTGTGCATTCACACCTATTGACTGTGCTCCCTTGTCCTAAGTACACGCCATCTCTGGGAAATAAGGGAGGTGCAGCAGGAGATACTCCAGGTGGTGAGGGCTTCACTGGACATCCTCCGCAGGATTGATAACACTGGGGTCCTGCGGAGGCACAGAGCATGACGGAGTCAGAGTGGGGAGAGGCGCTCCTGCTAGGGGTCCCTCAGTCCCTGTAATCCCCTACCCCTCTGGACCCACCCTCACACCCCTCCTTTCCCGTCCCATTTGTCCGCCCCTGCCCCCTACCCACCCCCACCTTGTTTGTGTCCCTCCCCCACCTTGTATATATTTTTGTACATAGTATTGTAAATAGTTGAATTTATATGTTTGTTCAATACAGTTATTTTGATATGAATACTGTGGTGGTCTCTGATTTGCAGCGGGCTATAGGTGCTCAGCTGCAGTGGTGTGCATGGCGTTAGGGGTGGTGCGGTCATGGGTATGTGTGTGTGTTCATGTGGAGGTGACTATGGTGTGGGGGTAGCTATCAGTCAGTGTCTGTGGTGTGTGTGTTGTGCCCTGTGCACTGCATGACTGTGTGCAGTGGTCCATGGTGCGTGCTCTGTGTCCATGGCACCCCTATCAGCCCATCCATGGCCTGTGCAGCTGACACACATGCATGTCTGTGACCTGCATGGTCCGCTGGCATGTCAGTGGTGGCAGTCCCTGCAGGGCAGCCACTGTACCCGTCACATTGCTAGGTTGCCTCCTGTCACTGGTGTGGTGCATGTCTGCCTCGGGTGACACTGTGGCCTCCACAGTTGTTGTCCCACCTCCATGCTGTGCCTTGTGTGTGTTGCAGGGGATGTGCACCACTGTCTGTGACTTGTGCTCCGGGCAACTGATGGTGGTGTATGGGTCCACAGTGCCTGCGCAGGGTGGCTGACACTCCAGTGCCATGGAGGACTGCGGGTTGTGTGTACACAGTTTACATGGGCCCACATTGGGGGCTTGGTTGCCCCACCACTGCGTCCCTGTGTTGTTGTGCCCTTGGGTATGGGTGGGTGTCTGTCCATGCACTGTGAGGCATCCAGTGTGGTGCATGCTTCCACACACCACTGTGGGTGTCTGTGCTGGCTGTTGTGGCCAGTGGTGGGTTGGGGTGTGTCATTCGAATGCTGTGCAGGGTGCTGTACCACTGGTGGTGGTGTCCAGGGCAAGCCCTGTCCCGTGTGGGGTACCTCATGTGCCGACGCATGGTTGGCTTCTCAGCAGTACCTCAGGGGGACTGTGCATGGTGGCACTGTGTCTGCCATTATTGCATTGCTGTGTGCTGCCACCCGCTGATGGGTGCTTGTGGTGGGGCTGGCTTGCATGGTTCTGTGGTGCACAGGGTTGCATTGTCACAGTGGGGGTGGTGGCATGCATGGGGTTTCCTGCAGTAGTGGTCGCTGCTCCTGGGGAGGTGTCTGGGGGTCACAGTGCAGGGTGTGCTCTGCACTGGGGGGATGGTGTGGCACAGGGTGGTCAGCCCTCCTTGTGTGTCAGTCACAGCTTGCCGGGAGGTGTGATGGGGCACCATGGCCCGGCTGTGTGTTGTTTGCTTGCCTCCATGGGCCGGTGGTTATTCCAGCCCTTCCCCAGTTGTGCAGTGCATGGGGTGTGGGGTGATGATGTCTGCTCTGCTGTGTGTTCCTGTACCCATCTGTGGCATGGGTGGTGGGCCCCTACCTCTCTGGTTGTGCAGTTGCATTGCTCTGCTGCTGGGTGGCATCCCTGATTGCACTATGGTGCCTCTGGACTGCTCAGCTGCACATTCCTTGTTGTGCTATGGCGCATCAGATCTACTCAGCTTCCCCTCCCTAGTTGCACTATGGTGCAGGTGGTGCGATATTTAGTCATCGGCTGTAGGCGCAGTTTGGCCTGCTCCGTTTTTGAATATCGCGTCTCTTGCGCATGGGCGCAATGGACTTGCGCTTGCTCCTGCTATTGCGCACTTTATGGGTGCAGTTTGAATATCTGGGCCAATGTATTTAATCCACACAATATGGTAAAGCAAAACGCCACACTGCCCCAGCGCTTCTGTACCTTACCTTCCTCAGTGCCCCCCCCTCTGAGGAAGGCATGGTGCTGATGCGCTGGGGCAGTGTGGCATTTTGCTTTACCACATTGTGTGGACGAAATTATGTTTCTACTTTAAACTTTGTCTGTGTAGTTATTAGTTTGGGGCTTTCTGTTATTCTGAGTAACTGTCAATGTTAGTAATACATTACCCACCATCGTTTTCTCCTTTCCCTCCAGTACACTCTCCTGCCCTGATCCCTATACCTCCCATAGGTAACTATGTCAATATTACTTCATTTGTCCCTCCCTCCCAAACATCTGCCCCTTCCTCATCTTTACTCAGAATAATTGAAAAACCGATAACAGTATACCATCTGCAAATTGTGTTTATGATGCCAGGTCACGTGCATGGTTTGGTGTCTAACAATGGAGGGAGAATTGTATTTGTAAGAGGGAGTGTCCTAGGGGGTTTGGAGGGCTTGGAGTTTCGGACAGGGGCTAGGGTAAGATCAGTGATTTTTTTTATTGTCATGATAGTCAGTGCAGTATGTGGGAACAGCATTTTGTAAAATCTATTTTTTTTTATTTTCATTTTACAGTAGGGTTACCACCTTTTCAGAAGCCCAAAGTGGGACTAAAGCACGTAACCTGGTCATTGGCAGCCAACCGCGCATGCGCGCCCCGCTGGTCCACGGCGTCCTTACGACAAAGGGTACCAATCAGGATATTTGGGATGCTTTGTCATGTGCCACTGCCCACGCCCACCCCATGTATGCCTTGACTCACTCTTTGCATGTTCACCCATGGAACAACATTAACATTGTCTGTGTTCATAACCTTTGGTAATTTGAAATCAGGAAACAGACAAATGCAACACTGCAAAAAATGCATTTTTTATTACAAAAAGAAGGAATAGTAAAGCAGCAAGGACATTTTCAAGCAATAAAAGCAGATATTTGCTAAGCCAGGAAACACACAGCAGCCTAATTCTGGGGTGGGGGGTGGGGGGAGAAGGCGCTCCAAGGTGTGTATTACTGGTTTCTCTGCTTCAAGTCAACCCACCCCAGGAGTGACGTTTGTGCATGATAACACAACACTAGCTAAGCCAGAAAACACACAGCAGCCTAATTCCAGGGGAGGGGGGCGCAGTCTTTCATCGGGGGGTGAGATAGATCCAAAAAAAAATGCATTTGCCCAGGTTGGGGGGTTTAGACTCTAAGGTTACCTCTATCTGACTTGAGACAGTACAGTAGCATAGCAAATAAAGTAAAAATACTGGCTAGAAGCCCTTACCAGACCCTCCTCCGTAGTGAGTCAGGAACACAGCCAGCCAGCAGACACACAGTCCTCCTCAGTCCAGCAAAGTGATGGGATGGGATTTTAGTCACTGTCCTCCAGATAGATTCAAATCTGTAAATTCGCTGCAATGACTTGAGACCTGCTGCCCCCAGACTCACTCACACGCACGCACCACCAAAGTGATTACAGCTCTTTTGGTTTCAGTTTGACTGAAAATAAGTAAGCCAAATGGTGCGGTGGTGAGTCCGATGACTCCGATCTCAGATTCACAACTTGACTCAAAAGTGATCTCGCTACAGCCTGCCCTGCGCCGAGGAGAACAACCGCTGACTGCAGTGCCAGACAATGCTGCCCCCAGAGAGAGTGAGTCCAACCGATGCACGCTCATGCTCTCCACTCCATCTCCCTTCTTCTTCTGATGCGCTGCTTCTGCTCTGCGCGCTCAGACAGCAGCCAGTCCTTCCCTTCTAAGTCACAGGCTCAGCACTCCTCGGATGGTCCTCGCTCACTAGTGGCGGCTGCTCTTTCCTCCAAAAGAAATATTTGCTCCCAGTGCCAGGCAGCCAGTCTCGATTTTATCTACCGTGGTGGCTCGTGGCTTTTTAAACATTCCGCCACCTGGTAGCCACACCCCCTGATGACTCTACAGCCAATGACACGTTTGACACCTCCACCAATCATGTTGCGGCAGTGGACAGCGGACCTGTTTGAGAACAGAGCGGACAGCTCCACCCCCTGCCCCCCCACACAGAAAAGCCTGCCCCTGGGATCAGTGGCGCGAAAGTTAAACCTAACAAAAGGGCTTCAACTAGGGCTTGCCAGTTGCCACACACTGAAGCAGTAGACGGTCGGGTGATTCGGGAGGACGAACAAGAAGCTACAATAGTATTGCGCCATGGAATGGAACTAAGGAAGGAACTGTTTATTTAAATTGCTATGCTAATTGCACCACGCGGGTCCGTGGCCGCCCACCTACCCTAACCTAACCCCGGCGTAACTTGGCGTACGGCGTTGCTTTGTGACCGGAGGAGGGACACTGGGACATCCTGGCCTGAACTACAGAATGAGGAGGAACTTGCGGCAGCGAAGGGAAATGGGAATCTGCGTGCTGCAACAAGCAGGTTTGTAATTTGTTCAGGTTCAGTTAGTATTCACATTGTGTTCCGAAAGCGGGACAGTTAGCATCCCACAGCTGGGAGGTGCGGGAGACGGGATGGCAACCCGAAAAGCGGGACTGTCCCGCGAGAAATGGGACGGGTGGCAACCGTATTTTACAGGATATGATTAAAACAGTTTCTATCTGGTGAATGGTTCCTTCAGATCAAAACATTGGATGTCATTGGGTTCAACACTGAAATTGGGAATGTATTGTAAAGTTGACATTTTATAGCAAAAAAAAAACATTTTTAAATTAAATTCCCATCTGGAATTGAACCAGAAGAACAGTTATTTATTATTTATTTATTCTATTAATGTTTTTGTTTGTTAACAGCCAGTAATAAGTATTCAGTGACTGTGTATTTTGTAATAAAAATTCAATAAAACAAATGAAGAGCTGTGTGACAATATGTAGTCATTTCTGTTTATTTTAGCTGACCTGCCATATGCAGTGGTCCTTCAGTTTCTGGTGCTAGTCAGCTTGGACCTTAGTGGCACATGAGAACCAGCAGTGGATGTTTGTTTCAGAAATTAGAGGAACTCAAGGACGAGAAGGAGACAGGAGGACCCACCAGTGGAGGAAAGACAGCTGGAAAGGCTAGTGGCTACTAGTGGCAACAGAATCCTTCACCATCATCGTTGTTGTCATCAGCGTGGCATGATGCCATCTGTGTGCTGTCAACCTGCATAAATTTGGGACAGTATATGTTTTTTAATTGAGGCAGCCTCTCTACATTCTTCGTGGAAAGACATGTTCTTTTGTCATTCACTATTGCCCCAGCAGCACTAAAAATTCTCTCTGAATATGTGCTGGCAGGTGGGCAACTGAGGTATTCAATTGCGATCTCAGTTAAAGAAGGCCAGATCAATTTTTTCTGTCGCCTATAAAGCAATGGTTCATCGCCTGCAGTGAGATGTACAGTCTCCTCCATATAATCCTTAACCATTTTTTCAGCAGGGACTTCTGGTACCACTATTGCTGGCTGAGCCTTCCCAGCTGTCTTTATTAGACCAAAGTCTGACAGCAAGTCCCACAGTGGTTTGTTCTCTTGTGGTGTAGCAGCAGTTCTGGTTTGTGTTTGATGAGCCAAAACATCAGTAGTGGTGGCTGCAGCAGCAGCAACAGCAGATTGTGTTCCTCTCCACCAGATTTTGTTCAGAATTTGAATGTTGCCAAAAGGGCACTGATGATGTACTACTTTTCTCAACTATACATGCTGACACTTTCTCAATTAACGGTTCACGATAGTGTTCCAGGTCTTTAAAGTCATGTGGTTTGAAGAATGTCTCAACTGTATCCTTAAACCGAGGGTCCAGAAGTGTGGCCAAAATGTAATATTCTGCTTTGCACATATTTACAATGCGCTCCATCAGCCAGGAAGGTTTGTATCATTTTTCCAACAAGTGATGCAGCATTGATGTCATCATTGTCAAAGAACTGTGACTTGAGACGCTGCAGTCTCATCCTGATGAGTGAAATTAAGGGTAGGATCTGACTTAGTCCGGCACCACCAGAGCTCACCACTCGGGTAGCCTTCTCAAAGGGTTTAAGGATACAACAAAGATTCTCCATCAGACTCCACTGATTGGGGCTGATATTGACATCTCCTTTCCCAATGCCATGTTGGACTGCATACTGATGAATGACTTTTTGTTGTTCAAGCATTCTCTGCATTATATAGTAAGTGGAATTCCACTGGGTTGGAACTTCCTGTATCATCTGGTGGAGAGGGAGGCTGTTTTAACTCTGAATCTGCCGCAACAACTTTCGGGCTTTCACAGAATGGATAAAGTGGGTGCACACAGTGCGGGCAGCTGCAATCAAGTTGTGCATATTTTGGTCCTCACTGATAGTCTTTTACCACCAAGTTAACAGTGTGTGCAAAGCATGGTATGTGTGTAAACTTACCAAGTCTTACTGCTTTCACAATATTTGAAGCATTATCAGACACTATAAACCTTGGTTGCAAGGACTTTGGAGTCAGCCACTCAGCAAGCTTTTCTTCAAGGCCCTCCAGAAGATGTTCCGCTTTGTGGTCTTTTTCAAAACCATAAATACATAAAGCTTTCTGCCTTCGAACTGTGAAAGTCCCTTGCTTCTTGCTGCTGCTGCCGCCGCCAGTGCCACTACATGATGATGATAATGATGATGATGATGATGATGAGGAGAAGGAGGAGGAGGGAGGAAAGTTTACCCAGTGACCAGCCACAGCCATATAGTCAGTCGTGTGACCACTGGTCCACATATCTGTTGTGACATGAACCTTTTTACCCACTGAACCTTTCAGAGCATCAGACACACTTTTCCGAACAGCATCATACAAGTCTGGAATGGCAACACTGGAGAAATATGTCCAGCTGGGGACCTGATACTTTGGCACAGCGATTTCCATGAGTGCTTTAAAACCTGGATTAGCCACAAATGAGAATGGGAGCAAGTCAGTGGCTATCATCTCCCCAATTGCCTTTGTCAATTGCCTTGCCTCTGGCCTGTTGGGCTTATATTACTGTGACCGCTCAAAGCAGTCTTTCAAAGAAATTTGATGCCCGCTATGCTTGCTGCTATCACCTGATTTTCTGGGCTGCTTCCCTTGACCTTTACCACTATGAGGGGTGGATGTTGTGGCCATGGATGTATATGACTCCGGCTGGGCTGTGGTGGTGGACTCAGAGGGGTAAAGAAACGAAAAATTGAGGATGCTGTGCTTTGACTGGAAGGAAGACTTTCATCATCCTCCACCTCCGCATCAGTTACTTCATTGCCTTGGTAAACATCCATTCCCTCATCCTCCTCAGCTGAGTGCAGAACTGCAACAAGTTGTGTGTGCTCCTTTTGTGCTTTTTGATACTGATAAATGTGAGACTTGTTCATATGGCTTATCATTGTTGATGTCCACAGTCGAGTACCCACTTTACCATGACTTAATTTTGTTTTGCATAATTTGCAAACCACATGGCTGCCAGATGATTTATCTTGTGTGAAAAAATCCCACACAATGGATTTCACAGATTTTGTTGCACTGCTGTTTATGGGGAGGATAGGTTAATTACTACCACTGCCACCGCCACAGCCACTACTACTCCCACTATATATTTGAGGTCTTTCCATGCCCATCTTCATGCAATCTCTGACTTGTTGAACTGCATCTCTTTCTTCCCCTCATGAAGCCTGTCCATCTTCTGTCCTCTGTTGTTCCTCTGCATGTGTGGGTGTCAGACTCTCCAAGTTATGCCCCACTATCATTAATGTGTTTTTAGCACCACAGCCATCCTTCCAAGAACTTGTTTTTGTTCTTTTTCTGCCCCTGTATTCTTCCTCTTCATCCTACTCCCCAGAGCTACTGCTACTTGACATACTGACTGCTGCCTTATCTACTACAAACTCAGGATCTGTTCCACTGATTTCCCCCTCACTCTCATTGGCCTTCTCCTCTTCCTCCTCAATCTTCCATCACTCTGCTTACTAAAACTGGCTGCCGCATTATTATGGACCTTGTGCTCATCATAACCAGAGAAATGGAAATTACGTACTTACCGTAATTATTGATCTTCTTGGACAGTCTCCATCACTCATTCACACTAGTGGGATAGCGCCGGAGGTGCTAGGACCAAGCGGGAGCCAAAATTTTCAGAAGAGGCCAGCGGCGAGTAGGGACCACGCACGCGCGGCACGCGGACTGACTCGTGCCTGTATAGGCTATCTCGGCGTTGACCCTCCAACCACCTCAGTACCTTTTCGACCAAGGAGGTGCAGCGTAACTAATGAGAATAACTCATTCTGAGTGTCTGGGCCTGAGAGGGCCCAGATGGCCTTTGTAAGAAAGGTCAAAGAACAATGTCTTCACAGTCCGAACCATAGGCCATGAAGACCAGGAAAGAAAAACGAGTGAACCCAGGGATGGTGGGTGGGTGTGAGAATGAGTGATGGAGACTGTCCAAGAAGATCAATAATTACGGTAAGTACGTAATTTCCATATCTTCCTGGACTAAGTCTCCATCACTCATTCACACTAGTGGGAGAGTACCAAGCTAAAATCAACAACCCTGAGTAGGGTGGTAGGAGATAGGGTTCACTCGGAAAGGACAGCCAAGGACTGTCCTGTTAATAAAAAGAGCTGTCTTGTAAGAGCATCTATAACATAGTGTCTACAAGATAAATGCTCGAGTTGTAACTCGTCACCTTGCCGACAACTACAATGGGCAAAAAATTAAAGTCTGCCAGGCAG
Organism: Neoceratodus forsteri; assembly: GCA_016271365.2. Lineage (NCBI taxonomy): Eukaryota > Metazoa > Chordata > Ceratodontiformes > Ceratodontidae > Neoceratodus > Neoceratodus forsteri. Next base: position 1,006,701,814 of record CM028129.1, on the reverse strand, counting down.
CCACAGCTATTCTAGGAGAGTGGCAAGAACCTGGCCTCACAATTTGATCTAGGGCCAAAATTAATAGTGTCAAAGACATGCACTAATCTAATGTAAAAGACCTCAGGAACTGCAAGGGCCGGAGATAAAGTATACAGGTTCAGGGTAGTATGACTGTATGTGAATATTTGAGAAGCTACCTTAGAAAGAACCTACTTGACCAATGGTCAAGAAAGAAGCATGTCATCTGTTAAGCTGGAGCAAACATGGAAGTAGGAATCTAAGTTCCAACTTGCTGAAGAGTCACTTCTGTTGCTGCAAGGCTTTGATCAGGAGAAGAAAGCCTGATTAAAAAACCAAAAGGGGACTAACAGACTGGTTAGATGCCTAGGTTTTGGAAATATCTCGGAATAAGAGAATTCTCTTAGAGAAAAGAGGTGAGCTATACCACTGCTGGATCGGACTGCCCCCTAGGGGTAGAAGAAAACAGGTACCCTTTACTGAGGTTTAGAGATGACCGCCTTAGGGTTGAGGTGGAACCTGATCAGATCCAAGCATGGTATCAGGAAATTCCAACTAGGCCCTGTGCTGTGATAATTCTGACCCCCCCCCTTTTTTTTTTTAAATATCCTTAGTCTGAGCCTGACAAGGCTGCTGGCTGCTATTTGGCAAGTATTGCCTGATACAGAAATGGCAAGGATGTCATCCCTCTAAGGAGCAGGAGGAGCCTGAAGATCCATAACTGAACCCCTGACTGGACTAATAATAGCTAGACAGATGTTAACTACCTGTGGCGAAGCAGCCACCAGAGGGGCAGCATCAAAAAAAAGGGCTGTATACCCCTATCAAAGGAGTGGGACAGTCTGAGCAACTCCCAACCATAGAATTAAAATGTTCCAAAGAGTGTAATTGTCTTGACCACTGAAAAAGTCTAGACGCAGAGGTATATAGTCCACAGATCCAGTCTGAACACTATGGTGGACCCCATAAATGAGGAACTACTAAAAGAGCTTGCATCACAGACTCTGATGATAGAGAGGGCATTCAGTATATAAAATGAGTCATCCACTGTATCACTGACCAGAAGGACAGGGAAAGACTCATCCAGATGCTTTTCTACCACAGAAGGACCCCAAAAGAGGTCTCAGTTAGAGCCACTAGAGACTCCGCCACCAGGAAGGGTGTCCAGGAGCTTGGCACCACATAGGGGGCTAAGAAAGTGCTGAGCGGATTGAGAGATTCTGCTGACAGAAACAGAACAGAAGAGTCCCATCGGCGGAAAATCGCTGGATGAGGAGATCCGATGCAGACCGCCACCCACTAAAAAGTGTGGAAATAATCCACAGAATAGGAATTCATTCCATGGAAACATCCCAACACAAGTCCTGTGGAAGAGAGGTCTGCAAACACAGATCTTTCCCTAGTTCTGTCAGACAGCACCAACTGGCACCCCTGCAGCACTAGCATCACTCCTGGCACAGGAAGGCAGCAAGCAGTAACCATGCCAACCTGAGAGACACCAGAGGGCACCCACGGCAGAACTCGCAGGTATTCTCGGTACCAACAGCAGCAATGGCATGCAAGGGCACCCCCGATGCCCATGGCACCCATGGCACCCTGGCACCCATGGCACCCATGGTACCCATGGCACCCATGGTACCCATGCCACCCGTGGGTGCCAGGCACCACCTGTCGGTACTCAGCATCACCCACACCACCCGCAGGTGCCCAGCACCGCCCCGTGGGTGCTCGGCATCACCCGCGGCACCCGTGGGAGCCCTGCACCACCTGTGGGTGCATGGCGCTGCCCACGGCATCTGTGGGTGCATGGTGCCACCCACAGTGCCACCCTCGGGTGCCTGGCACTGCCCACAGCACCTGTGGGTGCCTGTGGGCATCAGTGGCACCATGAGACACCCACAGCACCGCTAGCGGCGCCGACAAAGAAGCACCCACGGCACCAAGGACAGTGCCGAACACAGCATGAGCCACGGAGCCAACCCACGGCACTGAGCACGGCATTGACTGCAGCACAGAGCACGGTGCAGAGCAAGCCATGGCGCTGACTGCAGCACAGAGCACAGCGCCAACCACAGCACCGAGCCATGGAGCCGAGCACGGCGCCGAACCACGGTACTGAGTCCCGGCGCCGACCCAAACACCAGCGGTGCCACCTATGGCACCCATGCCAAACCAGGGGCATGGCACCAGACCTGCGGCACCACCAAGGTGTTGGGCACAACGCCAGGAAAAACACCATGGAAAAGAAGAGAAAGGTGGTGCCCGTGCCGGCCCCTGCATGGAAAGGAAGAGGGGGGTAGGCACGAGGGGCTGACAAGATGGCAAAGGCACCAAGAGGGCACTGGGCTCATTCAGATCCAATTGACCCGGCTCCGGGCAATGGCTCCGAGGCCCGGAGGCCCAGAAACCAGGAACACAACCAGGAAAAAAGGAGTCAAACCCCCTGCTTCACAGGAGCGGCCCAGAGGTGAAACTGCTCACCGGAACTCCAACGAGGACAGAGATGGAGTCCGGAGTTGAGAAAGCAGCCGTTAGGAGCAGGGCCGAGGGGAACCCACGAAAGTCGGTTCAGGCCTATAGCCCCTACCAACAAACAATTCTCGTGCAGACATACCAGCAGGCAACCTCGAGTGGCACTGATTCTTCTTCCCCAAACGAAGAAGAAGAGTCAAGCCAAGCCGGAGCCAGATCCCCGCACCGACAGATTCATGCTCGTGGACTGTCCTCCCCGACGAGCACAGGACTGTCCATAGTCAGACCCTCCCGTTACTTAAGGGTGGCAGACCGGGCACAGCCCCTCTGCCATAACAACTTTCAAATGAAGTCTTCCTACCGTCACCGCTACCATCTAAGGACAACTCCGTGGATGGCAGGAAAGAATTTCTTCATAATCTTCTTATTCATAAAATAAAAAATTACTACTAAATAGTTAAATTAAAACTTTTAAATTAAACACTAAAAGCTGCTGTCGTATAGACGAAAACTTTGACTCCGGCAGACGAGCGACGTCAACGTCAAAGCGCTTTTCGATGGCGGGAGAAAGGAACTGAGGCGGTTGGAGGGTCGGCTGCCGAATATATACAGGTCGCGAGTCAGTCTCGTGGTGCTGGCTCAGCAGGGTCCTACCGGCCGCCCTTCTGAAAATATTTGCTCCTCGCTATTCCAGCCCGGCGCCATCCTACTAGTGTGAATGAGTGATGGAGACTTAGTCCAGGAAGATTTGCTGCTGTCTTTTTTACCACTCATGGCTACGTCGAGCCAAGTACTTTTGGTAAGACACAGGGAAATTTACTTACAAACAGGTAAATACAGCACTGCTTGGTGCATCGAGTCAAGTACTTTAAGTGGTAAGACACAGGGATATTTTTATTTTCTCCCTAACCAGTAAATACAGCATTGCTTGCTGCATTGAGTCAAGTACTTTAAGCAGTAAGGCACAGGGATATTTTCTCCCTAACAGGTAAATACAGCACTGCTTGCTGCATCGAGTAAAGTACTTTAAATAGGAAGGCACAGGGATATTTTCTCCCTAACAGGTAAACAGCAGCACTGCTTGCTGCATCGAGTCAAGTACTTTAAGTAGTAAGGCACAGGGATATCTTCTCCCTAACAGGTCAATAACAACACTGCTTGCTGCGTCGAGTCAAGTACTTTAAGTGGTAAGACACAGGGATATTTTTATTTTCTCCCTAACCAGTAAATACAGCACTGCTTGCTGCGTCGAGTCAAGTACTTTAAGTAGGAAGGCACAGGGATATTTTCTCCCTAACAGGTAAATACAGCACTGCTTGCTGCATCGAGTAAAGTACTTTAAATAGGAAGGCACAGGGATATTTTCTCCCTAACAGGTAAATACAACACTGCTTGCTGCATCGAGTAAAGTACTTTAAATAGGAAGGCACAGGGATATTTCTCCCTAACAGGTAAATACAGCACTGCTTGCTGTGTTGAGTCAGGTACTTTAAGTAGTAAGGCACAGGGATATTTTCTCCCTAACAGGTAAATACAGCACTGCTTGCTGCATCGAGTAAAGTACTTTAAATAGGAAGGCACAGGGATATTTTCTCCCTAACAGGTAAATACAGCACTGCTTGCTGTGTTGAGTTAAGTACATTAAGTGGTAAGACACAGGGATATTTTTATTTTCTCCCTAACCAGTAAATACAGCACTGCTTGCTGCGTCGAGTTGAGTATTCTAAGTAGTAAGAAACAGGGAGATTGTGCCCAAAACAAGTAAAGACAGCGCTTTAGGCTATGTCGAGTTGACTCGAGTCAGGTACTTTAAGCAGTAAAAACACAAGGAGTATACTATAGCACAGTACTACTGTCAGTGTCTACATGGAGTCAGTTATAGTAGTAGTACTGAAAAAATGCAGGGAGCTGGACTTGATAACAGGTAAATACAGCACTGCTTGCTGTGTCGAGTCAAGTACTTTAAGTAGTAAGGCACAGGGATATTTTCTCCCTAACAGGTAAATACAGCACTGCTTGCTGTGTCGAGTCAAGTACTTTAAGTGGTAAGACACAGGGATATTTTCTCCCTAACAAGTAAATACAGCACTGCTTGCTGCGTCGAGTCAAGTACTTTAAGTAGTAAGGCACAGGGATATCTTCTCCCTAACAGGTCAATAACAACACTGCTTGCTGCGTCGAGTCAAGTACTTTAAGTGGTAAGACTCAGGGATATTTTTATTTTCTCCCTAACCAGTAAATACAGCACTGCTTGCTGCGTCGAGTCAAGTACTTTAAGTGGTAAGACACAGGGATATTTTCTCCCTAACAGGTAAACAGCAGCACTGCTTGCTGCATCGAGTCAAGTACTTTAAGTAGTAAGGCACAGGGATATCTTCTCCCTAACAGGTCAATAACAACACTGCTTGCTGCGTCGAGTCAAGTACTTTAAGTGGTAAGACACAGGGATATTTTTATTTTCTCCCTAACCAGTAAATACAGCACTGCTTGCTGCGTCGAGTCAAGTACTTTAAATAGTAAGGCACAGGGATATTTTCTCCCTAACAGGTAAATACAGCACTGCTTGCTGCATCGAGTAAAGTACTTTAAATAGGAAGGCACAGGGATATTTTCTCCCTAACAGGTAAATACAGCACTGCTTGCTGTGTTGAGTCAAGTACTTTAAGTAGTAAGGCACAGGGATATCTTCTCCCTAACAGGTCAATAACAACACTGCTTGCTGTGTCGAGTCAAGTACTTTAAGTGGTAAGACACAGGGATATTTTTATTTTCTCCTTAACCAGTAAATACAGCACTGCTTGTTGCGTCAAGTACTTTAAGTAGGAAGGCACAGGGATATTTTCTCCCTAACAGGTAAATACAACACTGCTTGCTGCATCGAGTAAAGTACTTTAAATAGGAAGGCACAGGGATATTTTCTCCCTAACAGGTAAATACAGCACTGCTTGCTGTGTTGAGTCAAGTACTTTAAGTAGTAAGGCACAGGGATATTTTCTCCCTAACAGGTAAATACAGCACTGCTTGCTGCATCGAGTAAAGTACTTTAAATAGGAAGGCACAGGGATATTTTCTCCCTAACAGGTAAATACAGCACTGCTTGCTGTGTTGAGTCAAGTACTTTAAGTGGTAAGACACAGGGATATTTTTATTTTCTCCCTAACCAGTAAATACAGCACTGCTTGCTGCGTCAAGTCAAGTACTTTAAGTAGGAAGGCACAGGGATATTTTCTCCCTAACAGGTAAATACAGCACTGCTTGGTGCATCGAGTCAAGTACTTTAAGTGGTAAGACACAGGGATATTTTTATTTTCTCCCTAACCAGTAAATACAGCACTGCTTGCTGCGTCGAGTTGAGTACTTTAAGTAGTAAGAAACAGGGAGATTGTGCCCAAAACAAGTAAAGACAGCACTTTAGGCTATGTCGAGTTGACTCGAGTCAGGTACTTTAAGCAGTAAAAACACAAGGAGTATACTGTAGCACAGTACTACTGTCAGTGTCTACATGGAGTCAGTTATAGTAGTAGTACTGAAAAAATGCAGGGAGCTGGTCTTGATAACAGGTAAATACAGCACTGCTTGCTGTGTCGAGTCAAGTACTTTAAGTAGTAAGGCACAGGGATATTTTCTCCCTAACAAGTAAATACAGCACTGCTTGCTGCGTCGAGTCAAGTACTTTAAGTAGTAAGGCACAGGGATATTTTCTCCCTAACAGGTAAATACAGCACTGCTTGCTGTGTCAAGTACTTTAAGTAGTAAGGCACAGGGATATCTTCTCCCTAACAGGTCAATAACAACACTGCTTGCTGCGTCGAGTCAAGTACTTTAAGTGGTAAGACTCAAGGATATTTTTATTTTCTCCCTAACCAGTAAATACAGCACTGCTTGCTGCGTCGAGTCAAGTACTTTAAGTGGTAAGACACAGGGATATTTTCTCCCTAACCAGTAAATACAGCACTGCTTGCTGCGTCGAGTCAAGTACTTTAAGTAGTAAGGCACAGGGATATTTTCTCCCTAACAGGCAAATACAGCACTGCTTGCTGTGTCAAGTACTTTAAGTAGTAAGGCACAAGGATATTTTCTCCCTAACAGGTAAATACAGCACTGCTTGCTGCATTGAGTCACGTACTTTAAGTAGTAAGGCACAGGGATATTTTCTCCCTAACAGGTAAATACAGCACTGCTTGCTGTGTCGAGTCAAGTACTTTAAGTAGTAAGGCACAGGGATATTTTCTCCCTAACAGGTAAATACAGCACTGCTTGCTGCATCGAGTAAAGTACTTTAAGTAGTAAGACACAGGGATATTTTCTCCCTAACAGGTAAACAGCAGCACTGCTTGCTGTGTCGAGTCAAGTACTTTAAGTAGTAAGGCACAGGGATATTTTCTCCCTAACAGGTAAATACAGCACTGCTTGCTGTGTCGAGTCAAGTACTTTAAGTAGTAAGGCACAGGAATATTTTCTCCCTAACAGGTAAATACAGCACTGCTTGCTGCATCGAGTCAAGTACTTTAAGTAGTAAGGCACAGGGATATTTTCTCCCTAACAGGTAAATACAGCACTGCTTGCTGCGTCGAGTCAAGTACTTTAAGTGGTAAGACACAGGGATATTTTCTCACTAACAGGTAAACAGCAGCACTGCTTGCTGCGTCGAGTCAAGTACTTTAAGTAGGAAGGCACAGGGATATCTTCTCCCTAACAGGTAAATACAGCACTGCATGGTGCATCGAGTCAAGTACTTTAAGTGGTAAGACACAGGGATATTTTTATTTTCTCCCTAACCAGTAAATACAGCACTGCTTGCTGCGTCGAGTTGAGTACTCTAAGTAGTAAGAAACAGGGAGATTGTGCCCAAAACAAGTAAAGACAGCACTTTAGGCTATGTCGAGTTGACTCGAGTCAGGTACTTTAAGCAGTAAAAACACAAGGAGTATACTATAGCACAGTACTACTGTCAGTGTCTACATGGAGTCAGTTATAGTAGTAGTACTGAAAAAATGCAGGGAGCTGGACTTGATAACAGGTAAATACAGCACTGCTTGCTGTGTCGAGTCAAGTACTTTAAGTAGTAAGGCACAGGGATATTTTCTCCCTAACAGGTAAATACAGCACTGCTTGCTGTGTCGAGTCAAGTACTTTAAGTGGTAAGACACAGGGATATTTTCTCCCTAACAAGTAAATACAGCACTGCTTGCTGCGTCGAGTCAAGTACTTTAAGTAGTAAGGCACAGGGATATCTTCTCCCTAACAGGTAAATAACAGCACTGCTTGTTGCGTCGAGTCAAGTACTTTAAGTGGTAAGACTCAGGGATATTTTTATTTTCTCCCTAACCAGTAAATACAGCACTGCTTGCTGCGTCGAGTCAAGTACTTTAAGTGGTAAGACACAGGGATATTTTCTCCCTAACAGGTAAACAGCAGCACTGCTTGCTGCATCGAGTCAAGTACTTTAAGTAGTAAGGCACAGGGATACCTTCTCCCTAACAGGTCAATAACAACACTGCTTGCTGCGTCGAGTCAAGTACTTTAAGTGGTAAGACACAGGGATATTTTTATTTTCTCCCTAACCAGTAAATACAGCACTGCTTGCTGCGTCGAGTCAAGTACTTTAAGTAGTAAGGCACAGGGATATTTTCTCCCTAACAGGTAAATACAGCACTGCTTGCTGCATCGAGTAAAGTACTTTAAATAGGAAGGCACAGGGATATTTTCTCCCTAACAGGTAAATACAGCACTGCTTGCTGTGTTGAGTCAAGTACTTTAAGTAGTAAGGCACAGGGATATCTTCTCCCTAACAGGTCAATAACAACACTGCTTGCTGTGTCGAGTCAAGTACTTTAAGTGGTAAGACACAGGGATATTTTTATTTTCTCCTTAACCAGTAAATACAGCACTGCTTGTTGCGTCAAGTACTTTAAGTAGGAAGGCACAGGGATATTTTCTCCCTAACAGGTAAATACAACACTGCTTGCTGCATCGAGTAAAGTACTTTAAATAGGAAGGCACAGGGATATTTTCTCCCTAACAGGTAAATACAGCACTGCTTGCTGTGTTGAGTCAAGTACTTTAAGTAGTAAGGCACAGGATATTTTCTCCCTAACAGGTAAATACAGCACTGCTTGCTGCATCGAGTCAAGTACTTTAAGTAGTAAGGCACAGGGATATTTTCTCCCTAACAGGTAAATACAGCACTGCTTGCTGTGTTGAGTCAAGTACTTTAAGTTGTAAGACACAGGTATTTTTTTTTTCTCCTAACCAGTAAATACAGCACTGCTTGCTGCGTCGAGTCAAGTACTTTAAGTAGGAAGGCACAGGGATATTTTCTCCCTAACAGGTAAATACAGCACTGCTTGGTGCATCGAGTCAAGTACTTTAAGTGGTAAGACACAGGGATATTTTTATTTTCTCCCTAACCAGTAAATACAGCACTGCTTGCTGCGTCGAGTTGAGTACTTTAAGTAGTAAGAAACAGGGAGATTGTGCCCAAAACAAGTAAAGACAGCACTTTAGGCTATGTCGAGTTGACTCGAGTCAGGTACTTTAAGCAGTAAAAACACAAGGAGTATACTGTAGCACAGTACTACTGTCAGTGTCTACATGGAGTCAGTTATAGTAGTAGTACTGAAAAAATGCAGGGAGCTGGTCTTGATAACAGGTAAATACAGCACTGCTTGCTGTGTCGAGTCAAGTACTTTAAGTAGTAAGGCACAGGGATATTTTCTCCCTAACAAGTAAATACAGCACTGCTTGCTGCGTCGAGTCACGTACTTTAAGTAGTAAGGCACAGGGATATTTTCTCCCTAACAGGTAAATACAGCACTGCTTGCTGTGTCGAGTCAAGTACTTTAAGTAGTAAGGCACAGGGATATTTTCTCCCTAACAGGTAAATACAGCACTGCTTGCTGCATCGAGTAAAGTACTTTAAGTAGTAAGACACAGGGATATTTTCTCCCTAACAGTAAACAGCAGCACTGCTTGCTGCGTCGAGTCAAGTACTTTAAGTAGTAAGGCACAGGGATATTTTCTCCCTAACAGGTAAATACAGCACTGCTTGCTGTGTCGAGTCAAGTACTTTAAGTAGTAAGGCACAGGGATATTTTCTCCCTAACAGGTAAATACAGCACTGCTTGCTGCGTCGAGTCAAGTACTTTAAGTGGTAAGACACAGGGATATTTTCTCACTAACAGGTAAACAGCAGCACTGCTTGTTGCGTCAAGTCAAGTACTTTAAGTAGGAAGGCACAGGGATATTTTCTCCCTAACAGGTAAATACAACACTGCTTGCTGCGTCGAGTCAAGTACTGTAAGTGGTAAGACACAGGGATATTTTCTCCCTAACAGGTAAACAGCAGCACTGCTTGTTGCGTCAAGTCAAGTACTTTAAGTAGGAAGGCACAGGGATATTTTCTCCCTAACAGGTAAATACAACACTGCTTGCTGTGTCGAGTCAAGTACTTTAAGTAGTAAGACACAGGGATATTTTCTCCCAACAGGTAAATACAGCACTGCTTGCTGCGTCGAGTCAAGTACTTTAAGTAGGAAGGCACAGGAATATTTTCTCCCTAACAGGTAAATATAACACTGCTTGCTGCGTCGAGTCAAGTACTTTAAGTAGTAAGACACAGGGATATTTTCTCCCCAACAGGTAAATACAGCACTGCTTGCTGTGTTGAGTCAAGTACTTTAAGTAGTAAGGCACAGGGATATTTTCTCCCTAACAGGTAAATACAGCAAAGCTTGCTGCATCGAGTCACGTACTTTAAGTAGTAAGACACAGAGAGATTGTGACCAAAACAAGTAAAGGCAGCACTTTAGGCTATTTCGAGTTGACCTGAGTCAGGTACTTTAAGCAGTAAACACACAAGGAGTATACTATAGTACAACACTGCTGTCAGTGTCTACATGGAGTCAGTTATAGTAGTAGTAGTACTGAAAAAAATGCAGGGAGCTGGACTTGATATAATATTTATTATTAATTGTTCCTAACAGGTCACTCTCACTGACTAGACTACTAAACTACTAGCCCCCCAGATCATGCCATGCACAAACAATCAGCAGCAGAGCAAATGAAATACACAAGTCAAAAACTCTGCCTCTCTGTGTACTTTTTTAGTTTACACTAGCTTTAAATTTCTCCTTCCCTGTGGTTTGTAATTCTTCAGTCAAATAAAAAATAAATCATCACTTTTATCACTAGCACAGGTTGTATTTAAAACTACAACTGTATTGTGTGAACTGAACTGATCTGATTTTGATTGAACTGATCCCCCAAGTTGAGCTTGAGAGCAGCACAGCAAATTGCTCTCCTTAACTCATGGCACTGGTGCAGTAAAGGTAATTTTTTGAACTCTTTATTTTCCCCCTGCCTTTTATAGCTCAACTTCTTGACACTAGTCTCACAGCATGAGGACCAATCCAGAAGTACAACCGACCAGTATCCTATTCCTCCTTTCCTATCCACCCCACGTCAAAAACAGAGAAAATACAAACAAACGTTTTTTTTTTTGGGGGCTACAGCTGAAGTGAAGGCAAAAAAAATAAAAATCAGTGGAACAACGTCGTCTGACATGATGATGATTCTGTAGCAAGCACTCTCTCACTCTCAGTGCTCTCGTCTCGGCGCTACCTCTCACTCTGTCTCTCCTCACACACTGAAGAAACTGCGTGGTGTAGTTGTAGTCTCAGTTATCAGTTTCCCCACCCATGTGTTTTCTGACTTGCTCCACCAGTTGCCACTGCTGTTGCTCCCAGTTCTGCAAGGTAGAGGTGGAGACTCTGGAGAGATTGAATTATGGACAAATCATTAAAGTCCTTATTGGCTGACTGACATGCAAGGACTCAGTCTCCTGACTCTCCATATCCTGCACCACATGATGTTACTGGGGGCTGCCACAACTGAGCATGTGTGGCAGAGGTATGGGGAAAAAAAAACTTGACTGGGGCGAACTGGCGAACCAAAGTTCGCGTTTTTCTATTAAATGTTCGCAATGCGCGGACAAGCGTGAACGCTAGGGGTTCGATCTATTTTAGTGCATGAGTGAACTGAACTTGCAGCCCTAATGTTAGACACTTTATTCTTTGGTTCCAAAGCACCAGAACATACAGACTCTGTTCCTGGCCAAATTTCCCTCATTCACTAAAATATACCACCAACAGTTTAATCTGATTCTAGGTCAGTTGGCATTCATCTGTATCCCCCTCCCCCGGGTCGTGCCTGAAAACAGGCAGGATTTGTCTAGTGCACTTACCCGGTCAACAAAAACTAAATAAATAAATAAAAAAAATAAAAATGTTGGCACAGCTGGGGGGATAACAGCATCATGCCATCAACATACAGTGGCTCATGTTGGGAGGAAGCAAACTCCCCCATCTTATCCATTTCATTCTTTGCTTCCATAGCACCAGAACTTGCAGGATTCACAAAGCATTTGCACATGGCACACTTCAGCTGCCCAGTGCAAATGAGATGCGCCATGCCCGAACTGTGGTATCAACAGAATATGTGCTGGAACATGCTCCTGGCGCATCCCCTCTGTAAATACCACAGTTGCACCCAACCTAGGAAGCGCCGGTGCATTCCCTGTTCTGGCTGGGAAACTGATGGGACAGTGCATTTCCAAGAAGCCCTGGTAGTCCAGTGGTACCCCCCACCCTGCCAGTCAGCTCTGGTAGGCTATTGGAAATGCACAAAGTTGTGAATGACAGATTATAATACTCACTGCAAACCCATTGGTTGACACAGTCTACCAATGGGTGCACAGTAGTACAGTACGCTGTCATTCACAGACAGCTCTGTCGGTAGGCAGCCATGGCGGTGTGCGGGTGGATTGTGCTGCCTGCCGACATTTGTCACATGCTAGGACAGGGGGAGTGGGGTGGGGTTGGGGTGCCTGAGTGTGGGGGGTGCGGGATCCACTGGACCACCAGGGATGAATTTGGTATCAGATCATCAGTCTTGATCGGGCGGGGCAGGGTGGGGGGTTCAATAGCTTACCAGGCTGACAGCTTTTCTTTATGACATTACGGGGATATGAGCAGGGTGGGGGAAGGGGATGGCTTGACTACCAGGGATGCCTGGTGCAATATCTGACAAGTACGGGGATACGAGCAGGGTGGGGGATACCACTAGATTACTAGAGCTTCTCAGTGTACTGTACAGCATTTACGGGGATATGGGCACGGGGGGGGTCCACTATACCATCAGGGCTACAGTGCCAGTAATGCAGCAGCTACAGGGCTGCAGGGGGGGGGGAATGCTGGACTGTCAGGGCAGGCAGGGTGCTTTGCTGCTGCCTGCAGTATGGCAGCCTGCATATGGGTGGGCACCCACTTAAGTCTACTAGTTGTAGACTTATCTTTTGGAGGTGCATATCTGGACTTGCTCCAGATATGCACCCCCACGGTGGGTTGTGAATAGGACTGCACCCCATATGCATGGGCATGCCTCCTGCACAACCCCTCCAGATGCTCAGCATAACTTTCCCATTTGCAGGTTATACCTGCTGGCCACTAGAGGGACCTATGCTCCCTCACTACTTTCTACTCCTACCTGTACAGCACTACTTCCCTGGGATCTTGCTCACCACAATGTATTGGCCCTGCCTCATGCTCTGCCTGTGCCTATCCCCACTAGCAGTGCACTTACCCACTTACCCATCTGCTAGTCCACACTGTGCCCTGGCACCCCTCCCCTTGCTCCTGAACCTCCTCTCCTGCCCCTTGGGACCTCTGTGTGTCCCCATCCTCCCTGCCCTCCCCCTAACTTTCTCTTCACCTCAGGCACATCTGGGTGTCTTCTTATTCTTGCTTTCCCTCCTGTACCTCCCTGCCCACCCCCTGCTCCCTTAGCCTCCCCTCCCCCTCATGTCAATCGTAGGAAAACCTCTCACCATCTCCCAGCCAGGGTGTTAGTCATGCTACTACTCCTGTCAGGGAACATTCATCCAAACCCTGGCCCAGTTCCCAGGAGCTCCCCAACTCGCACCACAGGCCTATGCATGGTCTCCATGAATATCTGTAGCCTCCTAAAAAGTTTGACTCACTACAATGCCTGGTCACATCAATTAACCTGATGTCATCACCTGGTTGAGACTTGGCTGTCGAAATCCTCCCTGACTCCCTAGTCTCCCTTCCTGGTTTCACCCTTTTCGGTCCGACCGTGTTGGGAGGCAGGCGTGACTGCGCTATTGCTGTCAAGGAATCTCCCATTGCTAGCCCTGCCCGCTCCCATCCTTGACTCCAGGGCCCAGGCACTTACGCTGAAACTAACTGACCCTTTAAAGGGACCCCTTTATCTGACTACTGCATACGTGCCCCCCAGGGACCAAACGCAGGCCATTGCCTCTCTTACAGAATACCTTACCTCTCTACCTCCTTCCGCTGATCAAATTCTGGTAGGTGACTTAAATGTCAACTGGCTCAGCCCCTCCTCCTCCTCTACCCGAGACTCCTTTTCTGCAATAGACCTAACACAACTAGTTACCCACCCTACCAGGACTAACCCCAAGAGAGGCTCCAGTACCCTGCTTGATGTGGTACTCACCAACCGCCCTAATCGGATCCCCAATGTACAAGTCCTCCCAGACTCTCTCAGCGATCACTCCCCCATTCTATTCAACTGGTCATCCTCAGTCCCCAAACCCATAGCACAGTCCACATGCCGGCGGCGTCTAATACCTGGTGGACTGATAAAACTTAAGGAACTTCTGTCCCAAATTGACTGGTCTCCTATACAGGCAACTCCTGACATCAACACAGCTCTCTCCTTCTTCCCGAACTTTTAATAATGCCTGTGATATCTTTGCCCCAGTGTTGACCCGCCGTTCTAAAAGGAAGAATGCCCCGGTTACCCCAGCTTGATCCACCAGCTCAAACATAGGACAACCTATGGCACCTGTGCCATTGAGACTGGCCGGCCCAATGATAGGCGGTTATATGCTGCCGCCTGAAACAAGTGCACTCGGGCCATCAGAAAGGCCAAGTCTGAGCACTATCGGTCCTCACTCACTGCCTCATGGGGGAATCCCAGAACCTTCTGGGATAACATTAAAGAGTTAAATGGGAGTGCACACTCCCCCCAACCCACCCAGATTAACATTAACGGTGTGATCTCCTCAGACCCAGCCCTCATAGCCAACCACCTCAACACCTCATTCACTGACCTTAGCTCTATCCTCCCTACAAATTTTTTTGACCCTCCTCCCCCAGCACCTGCTGTAAATCTTTCTCGCCCTTATTTTCTCCTCCACTGTGTTTCTGCTCAAGAACTTAGGCCGCACCTTGTCACTGCCCTCAAGGTAATGGTACAGGCAGTGACACCCTGGACTCCGTGTATCCTACATGGTCTTAGACACAGTCCTTACCCCGATCACATGCCTCATCAACCACTCTCTTTGCCTGGGGAAGGTTCCAACTGCCTGGAAAGTCGCCACTGTCACCCCTGTCTTTAAAGGTGGTAATAGGACTGTGGCTGGAAACTATCGACCGATCTCCATTCTCTCTCTCTCCAAGGCCTTGGAAAAGTGGTGGCCTCTCAAATCTCTGACTACCTCTCCACCTACAATGTCCTTTGTCCTGAGCAGCATGGCTTCCGAGCAGGCCACAGTACCAACACAGCCCTCCTAGAGTTCTCCAACTTTCTCCTCCTCCTTAGACACTGGTTCTCCGGCTGGTGCTGTCTTCATTGACCTCTCTCGAAGCTTTGACACTGTCTCCCACCCCTCCTTCTTGATGCCCTTAGTCTCTGGTTTTGCTGCTGGGCCTATCTCCTGGTGAACCAGTTATCTGTCTGACTGCTCACAGCATGTAAAATTAATGGGACCTACTCAGACATCTGTCCCATCTTTCTGGGTTCCCCAGGGCTCCATTCTGGGCCCTTGCTATTCTCCTTTACCTTAACACCCTTCCACGCTGTTGCTCGGGGAACATTCTATTGTACGCTGATGATGCAGTCATCTTTGCCTCAAGTCGTAACCCTATTGCCCTCCAGGACTCGCTGCAGAAGTCCTTCACTGAAGCCGAGGGCTGGTTCAAGGAACATAGATTGGTGATAAATCTTAAAAAAAAAACCATGTTCTTCACTCATCCTCAAAACAAGTCCTGCAACTTCAAACTCCTCATTCACTCTGGGTCCTCTTTCCCACTCGAACAAGTTTGCTCCTATAAATACCTAGGGATCCATTTTGACCCCCCTCTCTCCTTCCATGGACACATCGCTGCCCTAGCCACTGCCACTAATATCCGATTGACGCCTACATCGGTATAAACACTGCCTCCCCGAGGCTCTTCTCTCGCAGTCACCTCCTCTATCCTGTCCCTAGTGGACTATGGACTGCCGGTGTATGGTGCTGCTGATCAGATTGCACTCCATAAAATTCGCACTACTCTGAATAAGGCCTGCAGGTTAATTACTGGAGCACCTAGGATGACCAGCACCTGTCTGCTGTATGCTAAGCACTGGTACTTGATCTCGGCGCACCCAAATATCTGACCTGTACCCTTACAAAAGACCCCTCCTGGCTATCCCCACCAGGATTGACCACCACCCGCCGCTCTGTCCCACTAGTTCATACTCGGACCTCTGGGAAAACCTCTCTTGTTGTCCCTAGAGCTAGGACCTCTCACGGCCAAAGAGCCTTCAGCTTTAGGGCCCCCTCCTGGTTCAACACACTGCCCCCCTCCATCTCCGAAGCTCCAACTATATCATGCTTCAAAACTTCCTTATGTAACCACCTTATTAACACCCGATGCTGTAACTGCCACTAGTCAAAGCCGTACTCAGTACTTATGACAAAGCTTATTACTAAGCAGCTAAGGACAACATAACTCTGGTATTGTTTGCATCCATCCTACCTGTACCAGCTTGTTTGTATCTATGTCTTAATTTACTGTTATACTTATGTGTTGTACTGCTATACTGTGTATTTTGGTTTGTCTTACTGTGACAAGGTACCTTTGTAAATGAGCCTATGGCTCAAAGGTTTTTCCAAACTGTTGTTTAAATAAAATAAATAAATAAAATAAATAACATTATGGGTGGTGTGGTGCATCAGTGCCCATACAGAACTCGCAATTATATGCATAAATCGAGGATACCAGCATATCTCAGATGGCTGAAGCATCCCTTTTGAATCCTGCCCATAGACTTGAAATGTTGGCACAGCTGGGGGGGATTGTAATATCATCATCAGGAGTCATCAATTTTAGCTCAGGGTGGGAGGAAGTGAGCCCTTATCTTACCCTCAACATTCATCATTTCTAAAGCCCCATCCAGTGCATATCAACTCTGTCCCAATTTTGGAACATCATGGGGGTTGGGATAACATTCTCTGATCCTTTAGTTGTCTGCGTTTTTTAAAATGTACTTATTTTGTTACATTTTCAGACTTTCACATGGCAACAACCCATACTTCATTTGCTATACTTCAGTCACTGGGCTCCTGCGTGAAATATTACATTCTTTTAAAAGCTACCGTACAACCACAAATCATATGCTATTTGCAATACTTCAGCACTGGGCCACTTCTCCTATTACTGATTATTGTGTTCTTCTGATGGCTGTTATCAGTTATTTGAGAATTTATTAATGTGATCACACACTATGTCATATTTTTTGCACTACTGTATAGTCACTCACTAAAACCCTGTCCCATCAATCATTCTTCAGTCATCATCATCAGTTATTATGCAACCACATGCCATATTAAGTTTATCATACTTCAGTCACTGGGCCCCTTCCCTCATTATTGTGTTCGTCAGTCAGCTGTTATCAATTAGTGCAGGACTTATTCACATGTTCACAAGTCATGTCATGTTTGCTACTTAAGTCCCTCAGAGGGCCCTGCCTTCATTATTGTGTTCTTCAGCCAGCTATCTTCAATTATTTGGGGCTTTGTCATATTTGCAGTACTTCAACCACTGGGCCCTGCCCCAATAATTGTATTCTTCAGCGAGCTGTCATCAATTATTGTGGGACTTATTCATGTGACCACAAGCCATGTCATGTTTTTCATACTTCAGCCACTGGGCCCCTTAACACTTATTGTATTCTGCAGGCAGCTGTCAGCAATTATTTTGGGACTTTACCAGTGACAACAAGTCATGTCACATTTGGTGTACTTCAGTCACTGGGCCCCTACCCCTATTATTGCATTCTTCAGCCAGTTGAAATAAATTATTTTGGGACTTGTTCACAAGACCACTCCACAATCAATGTCTTCTTTACTGAACCCCTCTCCATCGACCCTTTCTTTGGTTTCTTCATCATCCTTTCCTTTCTTTTACATAAAGATTATGAATTGAAATAAAAACACAAAATTGCATAAAAATATACAGTAAAACATTATGGATGATAAATAATGAAAATGCTCACCACCATTATCATTCATTGTTACTTACTTCATTTACTTTGCACTGCATTGTAGGCAGACTTTTTTTTGGGGGGAGGGATCTTCGGTCCTTTTCCTTTCCTTTGTGTCTTGTGAGGCATTTCAAAAGTTAATTCAAGGCCTTATTTGTGTGTGATTTCCTGTGTACCATGACTGTCTCATTGGTTTTCTATTTTTATTATTATTTTTGAAGACTAGAGGGCCAAACCATTGCTTTACCCAGCAGACACTCCTCTTACTCCTCCTTGCGAACCTGACTCCTCCTCCTTCTAGGCAACTTCATTCAACCACCATAGACTACACTGACAAGTAACATTCTACTGTTAATATGCATACTGTGGACATGGTACCACTGGTACCTGACAGCTGGCCTGTCTGCTTGCTACCCATGGTCTCTGCCATCACCATTGTATTGTGCATACTGTGGATGTGGTACCACTGGTACCTGATAGCTGGCCTGTCTGCTTGCTACCCATGGTCTCTGCCATCACCATTGTATTGTGCATACTGTGGACGTGGTACCACTGGTACCTGACAGCTGGCCTGTCTGCTTGCTACCCATGGTCTCTGCCATCACCATTGTATTGTGCATACTGTGGATATGGTACCACTGGTACCTGACAGCTGGCCTGTCTGCTTGCTACCCATGGTCTCTGCCATCACCATTGTATTGTGCATACTGTGGACATGGTACCACTGGTACCTGACAGCTGGCCTGTCTGCTTGCTACCCATGGTCTCTGCCATCACCATTGTATTGTGCGCACTGTGAATATGGTACCACTGTTACCTGACAGCTGGTCTGTCTGCTTGCTACCTGTGGCCTGTGTCATCACCATTGTATTGTGCATACTGTGGATGTGGTACCACTGGTACCTGACAGCTGGCCTGTCTGCTTGCTACCCATGGTCTGTGTCATCTCCATTGTATTGTGCACACTGTGAATATGGTACCACTGGTACCTGACAGCTGGTCTGTCTGCTTGCTACCTGTGGCCTGTGTCATCACCATTGTAGTGTGAATAAGCATGCTAATCCGTAAAGTTAACTGACCTGTGTTAGTACAGGTACCTTTTTAGTATTTTATCACCAAACTCAACCCCCTACTAACCAATTTATAATATTTGCGGCCTACATGGCTGACCTAGACAAACCTGGATGGCAGAACAATTAATCTAGGGTAAGCTCTAAACTATCCTGCAAATGTTTCCTGGAGCAGATCTAGCCTATTTAATGGGTGTGAATGGTGTGGTTAATGAACATCTGAGCAACTTCATTAGAGAGAAAGATTACAGAGTGGTTGCTCTCCAGATTCCCAGCTTTGCACTCTAACTACTGAGCCAAACTACCCCCTCAGATGCAGATTCTAGATAAACGGTTATTGACTAAATGATAATTATTTTTTATGAATCACGGCAGGATGGGTAGACTCACTCACCACACAGAAATTCTATTTTCTATATAATTTTTGTTTTTATTGCAAGATGCTGACATCAGGTACCAATCACTTCGAAACCACCATTTCATAGCCACAATGCCACTTCCTTAGGCTGGATGGTTGCTGTTGATAAACCATCTATTTTGTTTCCTATTCTTGAATCCCATTATTATTCAAATTTTAATGACAATCTTTTCTGCTAATAAAACTGGCTCTACATGCTGTATCTATTCAGCTCTAACAGTGAATGCTAAGTAAGAGCTGGACAGATTCAACACCTGGAACACGTTTTGTGTGGTGAGTGAATCTGATTATCCTGCCTTGATTCAAAATTTTGTCCATTGGTACAGACTCCTACTCTGGGTAATTATGTTTTGTTTTAGGACTCTGAGCTTCCTGTTGTCTCTTTTCTTAGAAAAATTGTTTTCCCAATCTGGTCATTCAGCTATGGAATTTACGGTCTCACTCAGTTGACAATGCTTATGGTATTAGTGAGTTCAAAAGAGGATTGGCTAATTTCCTAGAACAAAACAGTATCAATGAGCAGAAGGAAGATGAACTTGATAGACATAGCCTCCTTATATATGTTTTGTTACTGATGCTCGTATTTGTTTTATTATAAAATGGATGGAAAAATGCTGAAAGCTGATTAGTAGCAAGTTAGTTTCACTCATGGTGTTATCCTAGCACAGCCTCACGGGTGAAACTAGTGGCAAACAAAACAGCCTACTTACTACTGTAAACACATGAATGGGTCCATTTTATGATCATAAGGCAATTTAGGGTGTGCGCCCTGCTGGGATGACATCACATCTTGGGTTGTTGAAGGCACTCAGCCTGTGGCCTCATGCCTCACAATGCAGCCGAGGCATGACATTATTCCAGCGTGACACATGCCCTGGTGGGCCTTAGTGGTTAATTAAGTTACAATGTGTTTAACACATATTTGCAAGTCTGTAAGTGAGAATTCCTTCTTATTAATCTTACCTGTTTAAATAAACTTCTTCTTCTGATTCTTTTTGTTAGGATTACTTAGGCATATAGTACTTCCCATACACAGATTCTTACTAGTGCTGGGCAAAATGTAATTTTCACGAGAGAAAATGGTGAAAAATCCATTTTTGTTTCTGTAAAAATCATTGGATCTGGCCATATTCATACAAATGGCAAAATCAATCACAGATCATGCAAAGATCAATATTTTTTGCAGAATAATCATGTAAAAACTCAATTTTACACAAAATGGTAGGATTTCATGAGAAAAAAATACAATTTCTTGTGTATTTTTTTATCAAAACTAGGTGATTTTTTGTGTGGAATTTTCCATTTTGCAGAAATCATTTCTCAAAAATGCATGTGGTATTTTCACCTTGCCCTAATGTTGTCACATTTTTGTATCACTTTTCAGTTTTGGTGTGTAGGAAGTCAGCTTGCAGGGTGACAAGAATAAACAAACTCTGGTCAGCGCCCAACATGACTGCTGCAGAGCAGTGAGCCCAAGTCAAACAGTACTCGTGGCTGATGCCATACTTGTGTGGTTCTTGTGCATGCGTAGGAACTGATAATTGCGCGTGCCTGAGAAAGAGACCACCATGCTCAAGATGGCTGCTGTGACAACAGTGTGCATGTGGGATTACCGCTGATACTTGTACATGTACAGTGAGCTCATGGTGGCCATCTTGGGCATGGCTGGCTCTTCCGGAACTGAGTGTCCAAAAAATAGTGTGGCTGCTGAGAGGAGGGGCTAGTGTGGCCACGGAGGGGGAGGGACAATGGAGAAACAAAGGTACAGCACCGACCATAGCACTATGGAAGGCCACAGTGCCTGACACTGGTCATGTGCTTCCTAAGTCCCTTTCCTCCTCTCCTAGCAAAACGTCTGCATGGCTCTGACCATGCAGCTGTAAAAATGTAGGGCCCAATTCTCAGTCACAAGGGAGTAGCACTTAATCATTTTGTCATGACTTAGTACCAGTCCCTTGCCTGCAACCCCCTTTACTATGCTTAAAGGGGTCATAGTGACTTTATCTGCCAGTGTCCGTCAAACTGTACTAGTGGGCAGAAAAGGATGGTTTTGACATGTAAATGGCATACTGTGTCATTCTCAATGCCAGTTGCCATCAACGCTGTGGGTGCAGCACTTTTTGACATGTCCTGCCCAAGGAATTTTTTTTTACCCAGCTGTATGGGTGTCTGAACTTTGTGCCCACTGTGCAGGGACATTAGGGGGGCAAAGATTGCTGTGGTACCACTGTACAAAGAAGATATGAAAGGGGAAATGGGAAAAGGGAGGGGGCATTCACTGGACTATCAGGGACTGTCAATGGCCTGGGGAAGGGAAGAAGGCCATTGGACTACCAAGACAGTGATGCAGGATGGTTAAAACTATTGCTGACCTACAAGTGGGCCTCAGGTCCATATAGGGCTAGTGGGGAGAATGGTTAAATGGTTAAATGGGCACATGCATGTCTAAGCAAGGCACTGCGCTATGCCCCGACATGCATGAACATACAAACATACGAAATTTGCCAGCAGATAAAGGCCTAGAGGTCTATCAAGTCTGCTTGAATGTGCAGCTAGCACCCCTTATTCTGCAGCTGCCCCTCCCTTCCATCCTTCCCCTTCATTAACCCTCCCCCTTGTCCTGTCCCATCCCCTTTTGAAGCAGTCCACTGTTCTACTGGATACCACTTCTGCAGGTAATACATTCCACCCAGCCACCACCCTCTCTGTAAAAAAGTGTCTCTCATCTTCCTCCTGAACCTTCCTCCCTCCAGTCTCATATCATGGCCCCTGGTGTCCCTCCCCTCCCTTACTTTGAACAGCCCCTCTGTACCTGTTTTGTTTATTCCTTTCATGTATTTAAAGGTTTCAATCATGTCCCCCTGTCCCTCCTCTCCTCCAGTGAGTACATGTTCAACTCCCTCAACCTCCTCTCGTATGGTAAGTCCCCCAGCCCCTTGATCATCTTTGTTGCCCTGCACTGCACCCCCTCCAGTAACTTAATGTCCCTCTTCAGATATGGGTGCCAGTACTGCATGTCAGACTCCAGGTGCGGTCTAACTAATGACCTATACAGCGGCAGAATCACTCCTCCTCCTCGAGGATATACTCCTTGCAATACAACCCAGCATTTTGTTGGCCTTTGCAGCTGCCTTCCTACATTGTGCCGAGTTGTTCATTGACCCTGTAATGAGCACCCCCAGATCCTTCTCCTCTTCTGTCTGGGCTAGCTGCACTCCCCCCAGCTGGTAACTCCTCCTTGGGTTCTTCATCCCAAAATGCAGCACCTTGCACTTTTTGGTGTTAAACCCCAGTTGCCAGGTGTCTGACTAGGTTTCAAGCTTTGCCAGATCATCCTGCAACCCCTGCCATCCCCCTAGGTCATCCACTACCTCTCCTACCTTGGTATCATCAGCAAACAGACTGATCTTGCTCTTGATGCCCCATGATATGTCTGCAATGAATATCCCAGACAACACTGGTCCCAACACAGAGCCCTGTGGAACATCGCTTATCACTACCCTTGGGTGTGAGAGCTCCCCACCCACCCTCTGTTGTCTTCCCTGAAGCCAGTTTCCTACCCATCTCACCAGCTTTTCACCCGCCCCTGTGCCTACTAACTTACTTCCCAGCCTTCCATGCGGCACCGAGTCGAATGCCTTACTGAAGTCCAGATACAGGACATCCACTGCATGGCCCCTGTCCAGTTGCCTAGTTACCCAGTCATAGAACTCCACCAGGTTGGTTTGGCAGGATCTCGCCCCATGTGAAGCCATGTTGTCTGCTGTCCTGTGTCCTTTGGCCTCTAGGGAGGGTCACCAGCTCTCCTTCAGGATAGTCTCCATTAGCTTACCCACGATGGATGTGAGGCTCACTGGTGTGTAGTTTCCCGGTTCATCCTTGGGGCCACTCTTGTAGAGGGGCACCACATGAGCCATCCTCCAGTCCTGAGGTACACACCCCGAATGTAGTGAGGCATTAAATAGGTCTGCCAAAGGTCCTGCAAGGAGCTCTGCCAGCTCCTTCAGTACCCTGGGGTGGATGCCATCTGGGCCTGGCGCCTTGTCCACCCTCAGTGCCTTCAAACCCTCCCGAACTCTGCCCTCTATGATTTCCCCATCTGTCACCCTCCCCCACGTTTCTGCCATTTCTCCCACCTTGGGTGTCACCCCCCTCTTCTCTTTAGTAAATACTGAGCAGAAGTACTCATTTAGTGCTTCTGCCTTATCGCACCCTGCTTTCACCCTCCAACCCTCCTTCCTAATCCTTACTATGTGGTCCTTACAGCTTCTTTTCTCCCTGATGTACCTAAAGAAGTCCTTCTCCCCTTCTTAATGCCTTGTGCCAGCCTGAGTCCGTAGATGCTTTTGCTCCCCTTTCTGTCCTTGTCACCTCTTTTGATTCTGTCAAGTACTCCTCCCTGTCCTCCCCCTCCCTGTTTTCTTGTACTTCCTAAAGGCAGCTCTTTTTCTCCTTACCTTTTCCATGACCTCCTTGCTCAACCAGCTCAGTTTCTTAGCCCTAGCCTTCTTGCTCTGGGCCTTGCAGCAGGTTTTGGTTGCCTTCACTATCCCCAGCTTTATGAGCTCCCACCTCTGGTTAGTGTTCATACTAGATTGAATTCTGGCCAGGTACCCTTTTACCACTTCCCCCATCCTCCCAAAGTCAGCCCTCCTGAAGTCCAGCACTCTTGTGCCTGATTCCACTCCTTCCTTGCCCATATCCAATGTGAGCCATACTGAGTGGTGGTCACTCCCTGACAGTGGTTCCTCCACTGTAAGTTCTCTCACAAAGTGCCCATTTGCCAGCACAAGGTCAAGGCTATTTCCTAACCTGGTTGGTTCACTGACCATTTGCAGCAGGAAGCTGTCCTGGAAGGCATCTAGCAGTACCTGCTCCCTTCTGTTCCTGGTTGTTGGGGTACTCCAGTCCACTCCTGGCATGTTGAAGTCCCCCACAATCACCACACTACCCTGCTCGCAGGTCCTCCTGATCTGTTCTGCTAGTTCCCAGTCTAACTCCTCCGTCTGAGATGGTGGCCTGTACACCACTCCCATTCTAAGAATCCTATTCTTGGAATCCTGGATTTGCATCCAAAGTGACTCTGTACTACCCTCTGCCCCTTCCTTCCTTACACACTTCAGTCCTTCCTTCACATATAGTGCCACACCCCCTCCTTTCCCAATCACCCTGTCCCTATGAAATAACCTGTACCCTGGTACAGACAGGTCCCAGTCATTATATTGGGTGACCCATATTTCTGTGATGGCTGCAATGTCCACCTCTCCCTCTACCATGAGCACCTGTAACTCTGCAGTTTTCCTCCCAAGGCTCCTAGCATTAAGGGTAACCACCTTCCACCCTCCCCCCCATCCTGCCCTCCTTTCCTAGCATCACCAATAGTACTTGCCATTTGTCCTTTGTCACTGTTATGGTGGGTAAGCTCATATGGTTTCCCAACCTGTGGGCTCTGCATATCTCTTGCCCAGTTGCCACCCCCCACTCATAATATGCACCCTTACACTGCGTAAACCCAGTGTGCTCTCAGTAACAGCTGGAATGTCTCACTGGCATTCCAAGGTTTGTGCCAGGAGGTCACTGCCCCCTAATTTGGGACTTGCTGTGCTCCTTGTGCTATGTGCATGTGCTTTTTACCTCAGGTCTTGTGCTGTTCCAGTGCCAAATTTTCATGTTGCCTCTTCTGACTGTATCTGTTTGTACTATTTCTTATTGTAACTTCCCAAGTTGTGCCTAAAAGTAGGCATTTAATTGTTTAGTGTGTTTACCTGGTCAATAAAAACGAAATAAAAATAAATAAATAATGTTCTCAGTACAGCAATTTTATGGGTTGGCACAATGAGCTGAACTTTGTGCCCTGTTTTGTAGCATACCCAACTGGCATTCAGAACTGTGCCCCATATTCTAGTGTAAAAATATACCCCTTTGTTTTACATTTTTTCCTAACGTTTTTTGGAGGTCCACTGATCCTTCATTGTGGCTGACATTAGCCAGCTGGCACACATTTTAATCTTAAACCTAAGAGAATACAGCATCACACTTACCCAAAAAAGCAAATCAGAAAGTCATGTCAGGAATCTTTGGTCCCACGGATTTAAATCGGGAGGCAGTGTGGTGCAGTGGTTAGAACACCAGCTTGGGAAACAGAAGATTAAAGGCTCAAACCTACTGTGTCCATTGAACCCGTAGAGTGAGCGTACCAAAGAGGCAGTTCGTGGGGAAAGCAATATATGTGATCCATAATAGGATACTAGGACAGAAGAAATATCAAAATTGTTCGTTTTTTGTCATAATACCCATGATGCCATGACCCAGAGAAGAAACAGAACACCAGGAGGAAGGAGCTACTGGTATAACTAAAACTTCTGTACTGGGACTAAGAACTAGAACCCTTGTACTGGGACCTTCAATTTAGGGTTAAAAAAATAGTGTGTTTGTCAGAGGTAGTTGAAGTAAATTGTTATCTGTTATCTGTGTTATCTGTGTACTTATCTAGGTGCTTGTCACAGGTGTCAGAAGGGAACTGTTATCTGTGAAATTAACTATGTGTAGAAAGATTTGCAAAGTAGGGGGAGTGGCTTAGCTAGAAGGAGCCAGGTTAAAACCAGATTTAAACACTGCCCTAGATAGCTTCTGCCAGGGAACAGACAGAACACCAGGAGGAAGGAGCTACTAGTATAATTAAAACTTCTCTACTGGGACTATAATGCCCTTCTTCCCTCCTGTCCACCCCCCCACCCTAAACTAGTTCTACTTTTATAGGCACAGGATTTAACTGACAACAGGAACTTCCTGTTTGGGAGCAGGAAGTGAGTGATCACAGAGCCACCAAAGACTCACCATCCTAGAAGGGCAAGAGTAGCTCTCCGTCCCCCCCAGCTGCTGGAGGTCTGACTCTGAGCAAGTAAGGAGACTACTGAGAAATATAGGAACTTCTTGTCTTAGAACAGGAAAATCAGGAGCTAAAAGGGCACAGAGGCAGTAGGTAAGTAGGGAGAGAAAAAAATAAATAAAGAAACAAACAAAGGAAAGAGTAAGTATTCCAAACAACAGTTAGGGGGCCAGAAAAAAGACATGATGGGAGTGGTGCAGTGCAGTGGCTGTGGAGCAGCAGTATTCTGGGAGACGTTCTGGAGGATGCAGTGTTGTCACATCTGCAGGCATCTCTCTGGGCTGAGGGAGGAGGAGGTTGCTCATTTCCAGGCTGAGTTGGCCAGGATTTGTGGGACCTCCTCTCCCACCCAGGGACCACCAGGGTCACTGCCGTTGCCTCAGAGGTTGCCAAGAAAGAGGAGTGGTTGGACCACAGTGGGCTCAGGGAGGGGGAGGGTGAGGGTGGTGGAACAGAGGCACATCCCTCCAGTTGTATCTCTCCACAATTTCTATGCCGTTCTGGAAAAGTGTGGTTCCTCTATGGAGTCATCCACAGTGGAGACCAAGGAGGATGCTGGGAACCTCCACAAAGGAGACCCACAGGAGGATGGCATGGGACCCCACAGGGGAAGGAAACAACTCCTGGTGGGGGACTCCATTGTTAGGAAGGTAGAACTGGGGGAGGAAGGGGAGAGGGAGGTAAGGTGCCTGTCTGGCGCCATGGCTTTGAGGGACAGGGAGCGAATCCTCAGGCTCACAGGAGCAGCTACACAGGGGAAGGAGCTGAATGTCATTGTCCACCTAGAGACAAATGACCTGGCTAAGAAAGGGATCAGAGCAGTGCAAGAAGCATTTTTGGAGATAGGGAGGGACCTTAGACAAATAGCACACACGGTAACCTTCTCTGAGATGCTGCCTGTCTATGGCATGGGTGAGGCTAGGGTGCTCCACATCATGGGATTCAATCAGTGGTTGAAAAACTGGTGCAGAGCTCAGGGATTTGGCTTCATTGGGAACTGGGGGTCCACCTGGAAGGATGCAGGCCTATACTGGCGTGATGGTCTGCATCTGTCCAGGAGGGGAACCAGGATCCTAGGTGATAGGTTTAAATACTTCATTGGCAAGCATTTAAACTAGCCAAGGGGGGAGGCACTGGAAAGGAGCAGGAAAATCCTAGCCCCCAAAAATCAGGGTACTAAGTCAGGTAGACACCAACATAGAGATGTCAATAGGGAGAAGCGCAGGGGTAAATGGAGAAAGTGACAAAAGCAATAAGGACAGGGATGGGGCAAAAAGGGGTAAGGCCATCAAGAAATGGAGGGTAATAAGTACTAATGCCCGTAGTCTGGGCAACAAGCTCCCTGAACTGGTGGCCTTGATGGAAGAGGGATGCCTGGATATTGTAGCAGTCACAGAAACATGGTACACAGAGAACCATGACTGGGATGTTAACATACCTGGGTACACAACCTACATGAGAGACAGGGAGGGCAGAAGGGGGGGAGTAGCTCTCTATGTAGGGGAAGGGATAAAAGCAACTGAACAAAAGAGTAAACAGGGAGGAGAGGAGGTACTGTGGGTCACCTTAGAGACTGGAAATGGCACCACAATCCACACAGGGGTTGTATACAGACCCCCATATCAGGGGGAGGGAATGAACAAAGATATGTTAGAAGGCATACTTAGGATGGCAGAGAAAGGGGAGATACTGTTGATGGGGGACCTTAATATGCCAGATGTTAACTGGAGCACCTTTGCTGCAACCACATCCAAAAGCAGGGCCATTCTTAATGCCCTTCAGGTGGCATGCCTCAGAGAGCTAGTTTTAGAACCTACTCATGAGGGAGCAATCTTAGACCTCATACTCTCAAATAGGGACAGTGAGAGAATGTCAGATCTAGAAGTGGGTAACCATTTGGGAACAAGTGACCACCAAACAGTGTGGTTCATGATAAACTCAGCTACAGAGTCAAGCCATACAAAAGTGAGGGTTCTGGACTTCAGGAGGGCTGACTTTGGCAAGATGGGAGAGTGCCTTAGAAAAGCACTAGCAAACAGGCTAGAAGGAGGGGTGGAGCAACCATGGGAAAATACCAAAACTGCCATGACAGAGGCAACAAGCCTTTGTGTGAAGCAAATTAACAAATCAAAATGAAAGGAAAAGCCACTATGGTTCTCAAAAGAAGTGGCGGTGAAGGTTAGGGAGAAGAAGATAGCATTTAGGAAGTTTAAGGAAACACAGAAGGAGCAGGACAGAGAAGTGTAGCAGTTAAGGCAGAAGGAAGCAGGGAGGGTAGTCAGAATAGCAAAGGCACAAACTGAGGAAAAGATAGCCAACTCGGTTAAGAAGGGAGGATAAAACCTTTTAGAGGTATATCAGGGAGCATAGAAAGACAAAGGGAGGGATAGTGAGGCTGAATAGAATGGATGGTGGGTGGGCAGAGAGTGACAGTGAAAAAGGAGGGATACTGAAGGAATACTTCTGTTCAGTATTCACAAAAGAGGAAGTGGGGGAGGTGCCTAATCCAATTAACAGAAGCACTCTGGAGAGGGGGGTTGATCCCAGTCCTTTCACAGAAGAAAGGGTTCTGAAAGAACCCCTAAACTGAAGGTGGACAAAGCAATGGGGCCAGATGGAATTCACCCAGAATTCTAAAAGAATTAGCAAAGAACTAGTGACACCACTGACTACCCTTTTAACAAATCATGGGAAGATGGTGTGGCACCTGGAGGACTGGAAGAAGGCTGATATGATTCCTCTTCACAAAAGTGGGACCAAGACAGAGGCAGAAACTACAGACCTGTCAGTTTGACCTCTGTGGTAGGGAAAGTGATGGAATCACTTGAAGGAAAGAATTGTTGAGTACCTAGAGGCCAGTGGGGCACAGGACCCAAGGCAGCATGGGTTCACAGTGGGAAGGTCATGTCAGATGAATCTAATTGATTTCTTTGACTGGGTGACCAAAGTAGTAGACCAGGAGGGGCTGTGGACATGGCCTACCTAGACTTTAGCAAGGCATTTGACATAGTCCCACACAAAAGATTAGTAGTCAAATTAACCAGCCTGGGAGTGGGTCCCAGGGTGGTAGCCTGGTAAAACATTGGCTGAACAACAGGACACAGAAGGTAATTGTAAATGGAGTCCACTCTGAAGAAAGAGGGGTTACTAGTGGGGTACCGCAGGGTTCAGTATTGGGTACAGTCCTTTTTAATGTCTTTATAAGTGACATTGCAGAGGGACTGGAAGGAAAAGTATGCCTCTTTGCAGATGACACAAAGATCTGCAACAGGGTTGATACACAAGGAGGCATGGAAAGGATGAGAAGGGACTTGGCAAGGCTGGAGGAATGGTCAGGAGTATGGCAGCTTGGATTCAATGCAAAGAAGTGCAAAGTAATGTACCTGGGAAATAAAAACCCAAGGGAAGATTACACAATGGGGGGAGGTAGCAACAACAACAAAAATGGAAAAGGACCTGGGGGTAATCATATTAGATGACCTTAAGGTTGGCAAGCAAGTGAGAAGAAGTGTAGGGAGGGCTGGGGGATACTGGGATGTATAGAGAGGCATTACCAGCAGAAAACAGGGAAGTTGTTATCCCCTGTACAGACAGTTGGTGAGACCCCATCTGAGTACTGCGTCCAGTTCTGGAGACCCCATCTCCGCAAGGACATAGACAGAATGGAGGAAGTTCAGAGGAGGGCAACTAAAATGGTGCAGGGTCTGCAAGAGAAGCCATACGAGGAGAGACTAAAGGAGCTTAATATGTATACCCTTGAGGAAAGGAGGGAGAGGGGCACATGATAGAAACGTTTAAGTACCTCAGTGGAATCAACAAAGTCCAAGAGGGTAGCATCTTTCAGAAAAAGAGATGTGCAAGAACAAGGGGACACAATTTGAAGATAGAGGGGGGATGGCTCAGAGGCAATGTGAGGAAGTATTTTTTCAGAGAGAGGGTGGTGGATGCATGGAACAGCTTTCCTGAGGATGTTGTGGGGTCTAAAACTGTGGGAGAATTCAAGAATGCATGGGACAGACCTTAGGCAATTTTTGTGGGGGGTAGGAAGAAATAGGCTGTTGGTTAAATAGGATCTGCAGCTTATCCTCTAGGTACAGAAATGGGCAGACTAGGTGGGCCAAGCAGTCCTTATCTGCCGTCAAAGTCTATGTTTCTATGTTTCTATGCCTTACTCTGGGAATGAGGCTTGAGAGCATGTGTATGGTTTGGAGGGATGCACAAAAATCAAACAGGTTTAAACCTCACTAGAATCATTTGTTCACTGTGTGACCTTGAGTCAATCACGTAAACTCACAGTGCTGCAGTCTGTCCATTCAGCTGTGGATATGGGCAGAAGTAGAGTCTTAGTGAAAATGAAACATTGCAACTCAGCTATGCAGTGCTAAGTAAATACACAGTAGATACAAATGTAATTAAATGGTTAAAGCTCAGTGTCCTGTCAAGGCATCTCCAGGAGTTGATACCTATTCTCTACCTATCTAAGATCCTTTTGCGCAAATAAAAAAGAACAGCTATACTGATTCAAGTATTAACTGCTCAGAGTGCAGAAGGGATACATAACATATTACCATGGTTCTGATCTCATCCTTATTCTGATTAGGCATGCCAACTTTTATGAACCTTTGAGAGTGCTCACTGCCAGTAGGCAGTATTTTTGCTATGGCCAGGTTCTCTTTAATCCTTTTTTGTAGGCTGTCCTCAAAACACTGAGGGTGCTTAAATCAACTTTGTGGGTGCTTGAGCAACTCAACACCCATGGAGTTGGTACCTATGATTCTGATAGAGTTTTCAAGGCCCTTACTGATTCATGCATAGTGCCCATAAGGTCCATTTGCCATATACCATCAGTAACCCTATTGAAATCTTGATTCTCAACACTACCTCAGTCATGTGGTAGGTGTAGGCAGTAATCCTTTAAAACTGATGAATATATAATCTAATAAGCTGCTGACTACTGGCATTTTTATCACAGAACTGCATACTTTTCTGTGTACTGATTGTATATTTTACATTTTAGAAGTCATGGAAACATATACAATGATGGCAGAAAAGGACTAAAGGTCCATATAGTCTGTCTGGAGTTCCCTATCCGCCTCGGACCTATTATTCATACAAGGTTCTATCCTTCCTGGTCCACCCCCCCCCACTCCCCTCCCTACTGCTGCTGACCTGAGCAACCACCAAACCCTTCACTCTGTCCCAGCAAGGCTTGAAACCACTTATGATCTTGGTACCCACCACCTCTGCTGGCAGACTATTCCATGGTTCCATCACCTTTTCTGTAAAATAGAACTTCCTATCATCACTCTTAACCCTTTCCTCTACCAGTTTCCACTCATGTACTCAGGTTCTTGCATCTGCACTCCTGCTAAATACAGTAGTTCCCCAGGGTTCACCTTGTTTATTACCTTCAGCAACTTGAAGGTCTCTACCATATCACCCCCTCTTGACTGGTCTCAAGTGAGTACATGTTCAGCACTTTAGATGCTCTTCATGAGATCTGCCCTGTTGGCCCTGAACCATCTTGGTCACCCTGTGTTGCACTGTTTCTAGCCTATCCCTGTCCTTCCTTAGGTGAGGACTCCAGACCTGACCACTGTATTCTAGGTGCGACCTCACTAGTGACCTACACAGAGATAGTAGTACTTCCTTTTTCCTGCTGTCAATACCCCGACCACTATGCCGCAGCATCATATTAACCTTGCTGTGGGCCTTGTTACACTATCTTGTTTTTTGAGGGAGCCACTAAAGATGACTCCCTGCTCCCTTTCTTCTGCCACAGTGCTTCATTGAACCCCTCCCATCCAGCACTCTGCCCTGTTTTTTTTCCCTTAAGTGCATAACCTTGCATTTTTTGCTGTTGAATTTCAACTGCCAAACCTTAGACTGCCTCTCTAGCCTTTGTAGATCCCTCTGCATCTCTCTGAACCCTTCTTCACTATCTATCCTACCACAGAGCTTCGTGTCATCTGCGAAGAGACACAACTTGCTCTGGATCCTCTCCAGTGTCGCTGATGAACATATTAAAGAGGACATGACCCAGGATATATCTCTGTGGCACCCCACTTGTAACCTCCCTCTCTTCTGATTTGAACCCATTTACCACCACACTCTGCTGTCTCTCATTCAAACACTTTCCTACCCATCTATGTCCCTAGCTGTGCCCAGGTCCTCCAACTTCTTCAGCAATTTTCTATGTGGCACTGAGTCAAAAGCCTAGCTGAAATCGCAGTAAAGCAAATCCACAGCGTGGCCCTTATCTACCACCTTTGTTATCCAGTCAAAGAACACTATCAGGTTGGTCTGACAAGATTTCCCTGCCACAAACCGATGCTGTTTGATATCCTGTAGACCACTGCTCTCTTAGTGGTCCACAAGGTCCTCTTTGATCAGTGACTCCCATCTTTTACCTATTACAGAGGTAAGACTGACAGGTCTGTAATTCCCTCATTGCTCCTTGTCCCTCCCTTGTATAGCAGGACTATGTCCATACCTTTCAGTCTTTCAGAACTACATGTGATAGGGTAGACCCTATCCTGCAGTTACAGGACCTTTTCTTTATTCTTCTCCCTCCCCCCAGTCTGTTACAACAGCACTTCTAAAATTTATTTTTATTAAGAGATATAATTACACACAGGCAGATATACTTGTTGTATGGCAGTACAGCAGTATAAATAATGTAGGATCTGTTATAAATAAGTTCAGTGTAGATTCAGCAAAATTATCCTGTTCCTTACATAGAAAATGTCCAGCTTGGTTGTTTAGGTTACTTTTCATGGAACATCACAGGCACATTTATACAATAATTATTATCCCCTGTATGTTAAAACACTGCATCCTCAATCCCCATGATCCCACTCAAGGTACAAACTCTGGATCCACCTCCAACTGGTGGAGTACCCATCTCTGCCATTTTGTTTGGAAGATTGGGATTTGGTCTTGCAAAGTAGCTGTAAGGCTCTCCATTTGATACACACTCTGCATTATGTTTCTCCAGTGTTGTATAATTGGCACTATCTTTGTCATCCATTTCCTAGCAATAGTTTTCTTTGCTGCCAACACATATATTGGTAGGAGGGTCCTCACCTAGCAGGGAGAGTGGTCTGGATAGATAGACAGCAGGACAATCTCTGCTGTTAGTTCAATAGGTTCCCCCAGACATTCCACCAATTTGCTTTGGAGGGTGCACCAAAATGGTATCAACAGAGGGCAGTACCATACTATATGGCCCAGTTCAGCCAACCTTCAGCCGCAGTCCCTCCAACAGTGGCCGTAATTGTCAGGGAGATACTTAACCAGGATTGCCAGGAAACAGAAGTATCTGTTCCTGCATTTCCATGAGAACTCCCTCCACAAGGGGGAGGAAGTTACTTTCACCACTGGGAGGGCAGCCTTTGTCCATGAGACCACCGATATTTCTAATTCCAAGTCCCTATTCCACCCCTCCCATATTGATTCTGTGGAGTCCCTCAGAATTTTGTATAAGGCCCCAATTAAATGTTCCCAGGTGTTTCCTTTTAGAAAATCAATAAATATTTTGAGTACAGGTGGCATAGGGAGAGAAGTCTAGCCATAATGGTGCGTTGCTGTAGAATATAATTCCTCACCTGTATATATCTAAAGAACTCCCCCTGCTGAAGTCCATAGTCTCTCCTTAAGGTTTCAAGGGGAAGAATCCCAGCCACCCCTAGGAATTGGTACACGTACATCAGGCCTAGGTTTCTCCACCTGGTGAAGGCTAGATCAGTCTGGGCTGGGTAAAAATGTTCATTCTCGGAAAACATTTTACAATAACTACATATTGGCTTGAATTCAGGTCTTTTTCTCATCGCATACCAGATCTTTAATATGTTATATAATATTGGTGTAAAGTCCTTTAATGGTGGAGTTTTATTTTCCAAGGAAAACAAAAGCCTATTTATGTAATGCATATCGTTTATATGGAATTCTAGAGTTTTCCACGAGGCTATATAGTTGTTTGCCACCCCATATGAAAAGGATATGCAAAAAAGCTGCTTTGGCATATAACATTTACTTCGGCCAATTTGTTCCCCTTGGCCAGGGAGCGCTTTAATATGGATAGACGTATTCTCGGGCAATGACCTAGCCAAACAAAGTTCAAGATAATTTTGTCCCAGGATTTAAAAAAGTAAGAGGATGGGAAAAATGGAATGTTTTGATTTAGGTAAAGTAGTCAGGGTAGAATGTTCGTACGGATGATTTCAATGCATTGAAAAAAAGTTAGGTGGAGCTTTGTCCACTTATTTAAATCCATTCGTATTGTTAATGTCGGGGGTTCATAATTTACCACCTCCATTATCCCCAGGTCTAGGGGAATGTGGATCCCCAAATATTTATTTTTTGTGGTTCTCCAACATAACGGGCAAAGTTGATGCAGGGATTCTGAAGGGACGTAGTTAAAAAGTAAGACCTCTGTCTTCGTAACATTTAATTTAAATCCTGCTAACCCCCCAAATTTTTTTAGGATTTTCCAAACTTCTGGGATTGAGTCCTCCAGGGAGAGGAGTGTCAGGAGGACATCATCTGTGAGCAGTCTGACCCTGTATTCTTGTTGTCCCATGGGTACTCCCTCTACTCCAGCTGCTCCCCGGAGGGCAGCCACCAAGGGCTCCATATAAAGTGCAAACAAGAGGGGGGATAGTGGGGACCCCTGTCGTGTTCCTCATTGTAATGGGATAGGTGTAGATATACCACCATTAATTCTTACATAAGCCTGTGGAGTTGCATATATATTCTGGAGCCACATCACGAAGGAGTCCGGGAAGTGAAATTTCCACAGGGTGTCCCACAATAAAGACCAGGACACCCTGTCGAAAGCCTTCTCTACATCTAGAAGAGCAGCTGGAATTTTCTTGGTTTGGATGTATTCCACCAAGATAAGAGTTTTATGGGTATTGTCCATTGTATTTCTTCATTTAATAAAGCCAGCCTGGTCTGGGTGTATAATGAAAGGTAGGCTCCTTTCCAATCTCATTGCCCATATCGCCATGAAGATTTTGTAATCTGTGTTTAAAATAGATATTGGGTGATAGGTAGATGGGTCAGTAATATCTTTATTTGGTTTAGGAAGTGTCACTAAAGTTGCATAGTCACAGGAGGGCTGAGGAGGATCCCTATCCATCACCTCCCCAAACACAGTTAACATTCTTGAGGCTAGTTCCACAGTGAATTTTTTATACCACTCTGCCGGGAAGCTGTCGGGCCCTGGACATCATAGGGTTGCAAGTGATTTTATGCAAGTCTGGAGCTCCTCTATCCTAATTGGGGCCTCCAGTGATCTTATCTGGTCTTCTGTCAGTTGTGGGAGGTGTAGGTCATCCAAAAATCGGAATCCGTCTTCGGAATTGGCCAATCCCTCCCATTGGTATAAACCCTGGTAGAATTCTGCAAATGTTTTTCTAATTTCTGCATCACTGTGAGATATCTGTTCTGTGATTGGGTTCCTGATTTTGAGTATTGTGGCTGAATGCTGGAGAGCCCTCAGATGCTGGGCTAGCAGGCGTGTACCACTGGCTCCCCCTTCATAGCTATTTTATTTTAAATAAAGTAATGTTTGTTGGATTTTATTATCCATTATTTTTGGTATTGCTGTTTTAGTATCATGGATTTTTTGTTGTAGCTCCCTGTCACCCTCCCTGTATAGTAGTTGATAATTTTGAAGTTGTCCCTTGAGTTCTGTATATTTGGCTTCTAGTTCCCTTTTTTCCTTTATTGTATATGCAATTGTTTCTCCCTGGAGCGTTGCTTTTAGGGAATCCCAAATTATTGAGTTTGAGATAGTTTGAGGGGAATTTTTTATGCGGGATCCTGTTTAATATATTCCAAGTAGTGATGATCCTTTAGAAGCATTGGGTTAAGACACCAGAGAGTTTGTTTTTTTCACTTTTCGTAAGTCCAGTTTTAGTAAAAGGGAGTGGTGATCGGACAGTACTCTAGAGCCTATAGTGATATCTTGTATTAAAGAAAAGTGTTCGCAGGTTGTAAGAAAGTAGTTGAGTCTGGAGTATGAATGATACCTATTTGAATAAAAGGTATATCTTGGGGTTGAAGGAAACACCTTCCGCCATACATCCACCATTGCTAGGTGATCCAGCACTCCCTTGAGATATTTAACAGCACTGGACTGATGGTATATCCAAGGGTTAGAACAATCCAAACCTGCAGACATAGTCATATTCAAATCTCCCCCTAATATTAGGTGTTCCTGGAGAAGATCCATTACCCTAGTAATGAAAGATCAGAGCACCAGGACTCTGGATTGAGGGGGAAGATAAACATTCGCCAAGGTAACCTCCTGTGCATAACATTTGCCCTGCACTATGACAAAGCAGCCCTGTCCATTTGCATAAGTTGTATGCTCCTCCATAGGGGTAGTTACAGGAATCAGAATCACCACACCCCTTCTTCACCCACTGGAGTGGGAGGAACCATAGACTACATATCTCTGCCCCCAGCCCAGCTTCAAATGTTCAGCATCTGAAAGGTGTGTCTCCTGGGCAAAGTATATGTCTGCCTCTTGTTTTTTAAGATATTGCATGAATCAAGACTGTTTTATTGGGTTATGTAATCCGTTGATGTTCTGCGAAAATATTTTCACTGGTTGCATTAACATATTACCTTTCTGCTAGGAAAATCCCTCCTGTGTCTATCCGAATCACTCCCCTAGTGATGATGAGACAAAGTGAGAGAACGTCCCTCGGAGATACCTCCCCTGACCTGGACATCCCGTAGGATCCGATGCAGCAGGATGGGACCAGCCAAGCAGAGACCGACTGTCTCAAACCTTCTTGTGACTGCCATTCCAGGGAAAATAAAATTGTATCTTTCATGTGAATCCAGCCAGTGTGTTTCTTTTTTCTTAAACAGTAACACTTTAACCCTAAAACTATCCACTTACCCTCTCCTCCTTTGTCAAAACTGAATTGTGGTATAACTCTTGGGACCAAACCCCAGTCCCACCCTCCCCATTTGGGCTGTGAGCAACTGAACTTACACTGCCCAAAAAATAAACTATGTACACAATAACTTCCAAAACGGAGGTGTGGAAACCAAACCACTTCCTGTTGCTCTGGCCAAAGACTCGGGATGGGAACTCTGGTCCAGGACTGTAGGCCTCAACCCCTGGGGTAGGCGCAGAGTCCCACTGAAGTGTCATCCATACCTTTCAAAGGGTGAGCGCCACTACGTAGCGTTGGCCCTTGGGTGGCGACTGCATGGTCAAAGGGACAGCCGACAAAGGAGACTCCCCGCTGGCTCAAAGGTACTGAAGAGTTAATTACCCAATTCCCTAAGGTGTACGTGGCTCCAAGGCCCTCCCATATCAAGGAGGCTCATTAATCAATGCATGCCACTGGAGTCTTAGATCCCGGACCGTGTGTCTCAGAGGGGAATTGTGGGAGGAGAGAAATCACCCCTGAATTTGATGGAGCCAAGTATGAATATCTCATCTTCACAGGAGATATCCTAATTCTAGGACTCCCTCTACTGGATTACTTGAGCCATCCCCTCTGATCAATCCGGTGGGCTATGGTAAAGATTCTGTCCTCATGTCCCGCCAATATTAACACCTGTGAGTATTATGCATGACAACCTTTTTCCTTTAAGAAGGAACTGACCCTGTTTTCATGAAAATATCACATTCAGAGGGGGGGGAAGGATACCGCTGACCCCGCCTCCCAGGGCAACAAGAGGGCCCATGAACTGTGATCTGGGCTCCCCCCAAATAGAAAAAAGCGATCCCTCACCACCACCTCAACAGGAGTTACTCATTCCAATGAACAAATGGCTTCAGCTCAGCTTGCCCTAGGCTTGCAGCCTGTTTGGTAGTAGCAAAGTCCTCTCTCCTAACCCCCCACTGATGTTCAGGCTCAGGCCTCACCAAGTATACTCCATCAGTGGGACGGGATATTTACAAGCACACCACTCAAGACTTTACAAAGTTAGTAAGTCTACTTGTGAGGAAGTCTTAAAAGAAAGCTGAGGCTTGGGCTTTGTCTGGCCTAGTAAGTAAATGGGGTTAAATAGAGATAGCTGGATATCCTCCTGTCCCCTTTCTCATATCCCCCACATCAGAGAATAAG
Source organism: Neoceratodus forsteri (assembly GCA_016271365.2). Lineage (NCBI taxonomy): Eukaryota > Metazoa > Chordata > Ceratodontiformes > Ceratodontidae > Neoceratodus > Neoceratodus forsteri. The sequence goes on along the minus strand of CM028129.1, from coordinate 1,006,663,510 downwards.
TGCAGTTAAAGTCTATTGTCCTCCATTCTCCCTCGCCTGGGTAGTCCTCGACCGATCCTGAAAGTGATAATCCATCTTATGCCAGTATTGGAGATTTCCAGGCTAGGATTGACTAGTATACCTGGTGACTGATGCCGGGGAAGGATCAGGTCAAGGTGCCAGAGGAAGACGGGGAGAACTGCCGGAGCAGCATGGGTGAGCAGGAGGAAGTCCCCCCCCTCCAAGTCCAGCACTCCGGCGTGGATCATTTCCCACCATTGGAGAACTAGAGTACCCCAGCAAAATACTTTAACTCAGTATTGTCTATTTTAGATTATTATTTTAGGAATGCTGGGGTGGAAGGGTACTCCCCCACGCCCCCCACAGATCCACCCCCAACCCCCAATCCTTATGAGAAAAAGAAAGAAAGGGCATCTTGTACCTCTCAGGTTTGTAGAGTGGGGTTCCAAAACTGGTGCAGTTTGTTTACTGTTTCAGTCAATGTAAAACTCAAGTTCTGTTTCTCTGAGTCTGTAGACTGGTCACCGCAAGGTTTAGGTTTCTCTGGGCCTGACCCCCGATCTTTGAAAATGCCTCTAGTCCTCAAATCCTCCATTGCTTCCATGGCAGTAGTGTAGTGTAACCCCTTTGTTACCCGGGGTTACTAGAATCCCAGTAAGACCTAGTGGTAGGCAGGGAAGGCAGCTTGTGAAACTCCAGTTAAATGGGTTTCACACTGTCTCACTCTGTCCTCAGTCACAGCTGAGACTGGAGAGATGACATCATTATAGAATTGTTACAGCTGCATGAGCCACATTTGGAATCTTCAGCTCAGAGTAGTTCTAGAACCTTGGGAATTTGAAAAGGAGTCTTCCGTTTGTCCTTGAGCAAGAAGGAAGCATCAGACTGTAGTTTGAGTTTTGCCTCCACACAGAAGGAAGTTTTTATGTGTTTCACCAGACTTCAAGTGGTGGAGACCATCCCCTCGTTCTCAGTGCCCCCTCCCTCCGGGGGGGGGTAGGAAAAGGTCTCTGTGGGTTCCAGGGGCAATCCCCTTTTCCCACCAAGGAAAGAAGCTGCCTGAAATTACTTTGTCTGTTTGGGTATGACAGAAAAGGTTAAAGGACTTCGCCTGTGGGGCACCTGCAATGATTGGGTGAGTGTTTGGCTCCAGTTTAAGGGGCAAACAACTGTTTTTCAGTCAGGAAATGTTATTGGGGACTGCTGTTTGGGAGGACTTATACACTAGGATGAACAAATGGAGCAGTCAGTTTAAAGTTTAAATGGATTTAGAGTTCACAGTAGAGGGGGTGCATCAGTTCATCCACCATGCAATCTACAGTTTTACAGTCCTGAAGTTTCTGTGTGTTCAGAGAAATGGCCGGGTATGGGCTGTGGGAGCTGGAGGTGGATAGATCCCCATCTGTAGTAACCAGGTCCACCTCTACGGATTTCTTCTGTTTTTGCTACTCGCCTCATGCGCTTGGCCAGTGATGGGGTGGGTACCCAGACATGGGTCGCAACTTGAAAATCTCTCTAGGAGTCACAGACTTCAGGTGGTGTGGGGAGCCACAGGATGGGAACATTACTCCTTGTTGGATGGGAGTCTCCCTGTTTGATGGGAGTTTCGAATTGGAAGTACGAAAACAAAATCTCTCTAGGAGTCGCAGACTTCAAGTGGTGTGGGGAGCCACAGTTTGGGAGCCTCCTTGCTTGATGGGATGTTTTTCCAAGTAGAGTTTGGGTTCATTTGCCAAGTGGACCGTCAATAGAGTGGCCGGCGGGGGAGCCCGGCCAGTCGGGCTGTGTATCCAATGCGCATGCGAAGTCCGGGCTGAGTGCCCGGTGGGTCCAAAGCCAGACAACTGTTGTAAGTGTTCATTCCTCAAATGGACCCTGTGTTTAACCTCTAATCTGCATTACAGTTACGTAGCCCTGTGGGGGACCATATAGAGCTTTGTTTATGTTCAGTGAGTTAATAAATAAAACCACACTGAAAAATCCCAATTCTGGTTCTGGACATTACAGTTATTGCTTCCTGTAGTTGGATTTACTTGGGTGCCCCTGTGCAGAGTAGTCAAACCTAGGCCTCTTGTGCCAAGTAGCCTCATCCTTCCCCGAACCCGTAGATATACACTCTCCACCAGGTATTGCTGCCAAATGCCAACAGCATGCCACCTGTCGTTGTTTTGGTAAAAGGACAGGGGTGGGTAGGGTTACAGTAGGTCTTTGGGCCATTTGGAAAAAGAACCACTAGCTTGGCTGGGTATGGAGTTCTGAATCTCAACCTGTGTGCCCTTAATGGAGGGAACAGTGGTGCATACTGTCTTCTTAAACGCTGAGTGCATGGAGCATAGTCACTGTCAAAAATGAGACATGAGGACCCAGCATGATCCTTTGTGTTTGCCAAGCTTTGCTGAGCAGTTGGTCCTTGACCTAGTAATTTTGGAAGCAGATAATGAAGGAGCGTGGTCGGGCATCTGGTCATGCTGGTTTAGGTCCTAAGGTGTGGTGGGCTCTCTCTATATTGAGCTGGAAGTCTGGCCCTAGGTCCAAGACAAGATGGAGCAAATAGTCTGAATGTGCCATAGGGTCTCAGCCCTCCTCATCCTCCGGCAGGCCATATATCTGGATATTCTTTCTTCAGCCTCTGTTCTCTGCATCCTTCTGGCACAGAGACATTAACAGCTGTTCCATAGCTAAGGATATTAAAGTTCCTTCCATGCTATCCAGGTGAGAGGTATTTGTAGAAATTTGTTGATCTGTGTCTTCCATTCTGGTTTGTAGAGCCCCCAGGTCGGAGCGGAGATCACGTATAGAGTCTCGCATCTCCGCTTGAAAGTCAGTGATAGCCTGTAGAATTGAATCTTTCTGGGGAGGATCAGCATTTTTCTTTCCCTCTTTGTTGTTATTTTTTTTTTTTTTTACATCAAATGCTGATGAAGGTTTCTGCATTAGCTCCGTATCTGACCCGCCCCGACCCTTTGTATCTTCTACATCTGCTAGTGGTAAGAATCTATATTTTTTTTATTCTGGGACATCTTTTCAGGGTAATTTGTTCTTCTTTTGCCTCTAGAGATGTTAGGCTTCTTAATGGTTTACAAAAACAGGTTTCAGAAAGATGTCTGGAGGAAGATTGAGCTGGATATTGAGGGAGGGCTCCTCGCTCCAGTAGCTCACTCGACCATGCCAGCACCAGAAGTCCAGTTACAACAGCACTTCTGTGTTTTTATTTTTTGTCTACCTATCTCTTTTTGTTATTCTATTTTCACAGCCAGGCTGACCACCTGCAGTACATTCTTTCTTGTTCTTTTTTGTAAGTTCTTACATCTTTTTTCTCTCCCCCCGCCCCGGTACTGTATGCTGTTGTATTAGAAAATAAATACAGCCTCAAATATTTAGATTTGAGACAGAAATGTATCAAATTGGGATACATGTGTTATGTTTTTGTTGTTAGATATAAACTGCTTGAGTGACCAAATTCTTTTTTTAGAAAGGTGTTTTTTTTCTTTTATATTGTGGGGAAAGCATTCTATGTATCGGGGTTCAGTTGCCTTAACAAAGTTACCCTGCCCGTAATGAGCTAACAGCTCTTTTGAATGAATTAAGAGCTGTATAATTTCATAAAAAACAGGATGACTCAGTATTTGTGGACAGGATTTTAAAAAACATTCAAAGTTTTCCAAGTCTTGTACCCTGCGCACTTTAATTACTGCCGCATGGTCAAGCAGTCTAGCGCACACTAGAAAAGCCAAGAAAACTAATACTTTTTCTTTTAGTTATTTCTTCCCCCATTTGCCTTCTCTAGGGGATTGAGAGCAAAGCACAAGATAGACCATTTTCATTTTGTTATGCTGAGTGCTGTTCCCGACTTGTAATTGGGAGCCCTGCCATTGGAAATGCTAGGCAGCTAAGCTTTTCCAAGTGAAACTTTTGCCAAAGTTAAAACATGTTTATGTTCTCCCTCTCTCACTTGAGAGCACTATTAAAATTTCATACACCACTGTTGGCATTTGTTTAAGAAAGAGAAAAGAATTAATAGGGAATATAAATAAATAAACCAATACATGACTGTGGTTGGGAAGCGGCTGACCAATAAATAAATACTTTAGTGCACTGTCGGGCAGCCACTCGCACCGAAATTTTTTTTTTGTTTACTTCTACTTCTTTTGGGTTATAAAATGAGCTGTCCTGCTCAAGGATTTATTTGGATTAAAAAGTTTATACCATACTTCTTTAGAAAATGTTGCAGAGATGCGGGGTGAAGTGAAAAGAGGAGCGCACTCTCTTTTTCCCTTCTCTCTGGCATCTCTAGGTAACATTATGAAGCTCTCGCTAGACACACAGAGGCAGTTAATAAATTATTCTGTTCTTTTCTGTGCCTCTCTTAACTGTTTTTAAATAAAATAAAGTCAGAAAAGCAAACCTTGTTCCCTGGACATCTTCTATAGGGGCTGAAAGCCCAAATGGTCAGCTCTTATATACTTTTAGCTCAGTGTGATGTCACTTGGAATAGGAGGAGCATAATCTAATTACATCTGTATTCTCTAATTCAAAGAAAATGAAGGGATATTCTGAGTGTATTATATAAATATTTAAAACTGCACAATGTCTTTATTGTAAATAATCGTGTATTATGGGAAACATGTCAGTCTATAAACTGTTATTTTGATTTAAACAAAAGCGGCGGATCACATGATTCTAATGTCACTTAGAGGCAGGTATAAAAACCCTACTTCCTGAGTTGTCTGGAGATTCGTTGGTCGGTGGAGTACTGACCTGTGTAGAGGAAGCAGCTGGAAGTGCATGCAATCCTTCATGCATTTGGAATTGACATTGGCTGAAGCTAAGCCTTGAATCCTGCGATCCCTCCTGTTTGGGAAAACACTAATCTCTTATTATTTTTTTCTGTAAGTTTATTATTTTCATTTATTATTTTTTTTTCTTGAATAAACACAATTTGCATTTTACATTGGAACTTCTGTGTCTTTTGCATCTGTCTTACCCACTTCCTTTCGCATCTGGTGTTAGAAGTGGGATCTAGTACGTCTAGAATGGGTGGGAGACGTTACCAGTGGATATCATACAGATTTCACAGGAGCGTCAGCAACAAGAGGAACCACTGGATGCCAAGTCCCATATCCTGACCAGGGCAATGATGGAGAAGACCAGTGAACAATCTTTTCCTGGACTGGAATTGTGGGCCAGGAAGAAAATTAAACCCGAGTTTGAGACCAGCATGTAGGAGATGGGGAGGACACCTCAGAAGATGTCAGCAAGCTCCTGAGGTGGTTGTGTGTTAAACAAATTGAAATGGAAAAACAGAGAGTGAGAGTGATTGGCTGAGACAGGATGAGAAGTGGGCAGATATCCTCAGGGCCATGCAAGCCCTTAGCCCTGGACATCCTGACCGTAATGCCCCAAAAGACATACAATTAACAAAACTTGTAGAGACTAATGATCTAGAGGCCTATTTAACAATGTTTGAAAGAACTGCCAAGACTTGTGTATGGCTCAGAGACCAGTGGGTTATTCGGTTGGCACCATACTTGACTGGAAGGGTCCAGCTGGTGTATAGTCATCTGAGTAGCTGGGATGCAGAAAATTATGACTGGGTGAAAGAAGAAATCTTGTGATGGTACAACATCAATATGGAAACATACCGGCAAAGATTTTCCTCTTTAAAAATGCAGACTATGGATACCCCAAGGGAGGCCTATGCCATACTCAAAGAACTGTGCTGCAAATGGCTACAATCCAGTACCAAGACAGTGGAGCAGATTGTGGAAATGGTCATCATCGAGCAGTTCATCCAGATCCTTCCCCAAAAAGTGCAAATCTGGGCCTAGGAACATAAACCAGATTATCCAGAATGAACCATCACCCTTGCAGAGGACTATATGGCTGCTTGACCTCCCAAGCCTAGAGGGTACCAAGGGGCAAACCCCAATACACCAAACCTGGTAAGAAACCCTAGTTTTTCTCAAACTTTTAACCAATCTACTGATAAGCCAGAATGGATGTCAGGAAAAGGGGGCAAGATTTATTCTCCAGACATTATATGCCACAATTATAAAGGAGGACATATTGCTAGGAACTGCCCCCAACAAGAGAAGGTAACCAATGCACCTAGCATTAGCAAACTTGGGATATACAGTACCTGTGGAGACTGGTACCAAGCAGATGATGGGACTCATAGGGCTCAATTTTCAAAGGAGGATGCAGGGCTTTCAAGCAAGCCCTGTATCTCCGTAAAGTGTGCCGCACCTGCGTCCCAGGGTTTGCCACAATTTGCACCTGATTTTATAACCATGGATGCAAGATGTGACAATACCCTCAGTTTATGGCACCTTGCACCAAAACTGTGGCACAAGCTCACTATCATGGCTCCCCCATGGATGCAAAGGTATGCTGGGGGTAGGTGCCATAACAGTGTTACATTGCCACAAGGGACTTGCAGCAGGGGAATGCGGCATGCATTTTCAAAAATCATGCTTACCACATGGTTCACCACAAGTCACCACTTGTGGCAAACCCTCTGCCACAAGTCTGTTGTGGCTAATGCAGCCTTTTCCAAAACCAGGCCCATAGACTATGGGAGTCATCAGACTTTGGTCTGGGCAGACCTGGTGAATTGTACCAAACCCAAGGATCCTGACACTGCAGTTATTTGCATACATGGGGACATTCATAGCTATCCATCTGCATCCATAAAAGTGACTGTGGAACAAGAGACCCATGAAATGACTGTAGGACTTGTACCCTGACTCCCAGTGCCAATCATTATTGGGCAGGTCCATCCCGAGTTTGAGAGACTGATTAAGAACCAGCAGGCCCAGGAACCATTAGTAGCTGTCACTACAAGAGCTCAAGCATGACAAGAACAACTCCCCACTGTGTTTCCCTTTAATGATGAACTATATGGTGATCCAGGCAAACAGAGAAAAGCAAAAGCAGAAAAAAGGAGATTGAAGAAACAGTGGGTTGACACACATACTGATGTGCCATCAGACTTTGGACACATTTTACAGGGTTGTGATTTACAAAATGAGAAAAAATACTCTAACCCCTCTATTTTCACAGGTGGGCCAGGGTGTTAAAAAGGGAACCACCCCCAATATGTGATTAAATGTGGTTTATTATATAGAGAATGTATTAACCCCAAAACAGGAGATATTGTAGACCAGTTAGTGGTGCCACAGAAATATAGGGAACAATTGATCTATATCGCCCATAATATCCCAATGGCAGGTCATGAAGGGAGGGAGTGCACCCTGAACCGTGTGCTAACAAGGTTCTACTGACCTACGGTACATGACCAAGTAGTGACCTACTGCCTTACATGCACAGAATGTCAAAAGGTGGCACAAGGTGGGAAAAGAGACAAAGTACTTTTACAACCAATCCCTGTTGTCACTGGTCCATTTGAAAGGATGGCAATGGACATAGTGGGGCCACTGGAGAAGAGATCAAAGGGAAATGGATGTAGTATATATTGGTACTGTGATTATGCTACCAGGTGCCCTGAAGTGGCACCCCTCCACACTATCACTGCTCCTAGAATAACTGAGAAGTTGGTAAAAATCTTCAGCAGGACAGGGATACCCCAGGAAATACTGACAGACCAGGGTAGCAATTTTAATACCTTAATGCTGAAAGAGTTGTACCGTCTGTGTCCAAATTTCCCTTTACCATCCACAGACAGTTGGCCTTGTTGAAAGGTTTAACCAAACCTTGAAAAATATGTTAAATTTGTTCAAGAAAAAGGCAGGGATTGGGACAAACATCTGCCATACTTGTTGTTTGCTTATAGGGAGGTACCACAGGCATCCGCGGGATTGTCTCTGTTTTCACTATTGTATAGGAGAAATCACAGTGGTCCATTAGATGTCATAAAAGGGTATGCCCCCGTGCGGTGACACCAACGCAGTGAACTACGCTCCTGTTGGCAAAATCGACACTTGCCGACAGGTCGCTCTGATGGTGTACCCGAGACAGAGGCATGTTGTCTCCCGATCCTGCACCCCCACCCTGAGTTATCTCTGACTGGAATTAACAATCCTTTAGTTGGTGGGGGGTTTGGGGAGGGAAGCCCCTCTATAGAGAAACAGGATCGGGAGTCTGCAAGGAATCATGCCGACTGCGATGTGTGGTTGACGTGACTCCTGTCACTGTAATGCCGGTCAACATTAGAGATGTCAAACTGGCGTGGTAGAGCCTCATAAAAGAACACTGGGAGGAAGGGAAGAGTGTGGGACACACCAGTGTACTTAATTAGATGTCCCAGTTACATAAATGACTTGTTACATATGTGGAAATTTCCCATCAGAACAATACCCAAAGGCAGGGAGAGCAGAAGGTACCTTATGGCCAAGGTCTCCAGAAGAAAACATTTCAACCTGGAGAGAAGGTTTTGTTATTATTGCCTTCCTCATACAACACATTGCTCATGAAGTGGAGGGCCCTATACCATACTCAGACAGACAGGAATGGTAGATGTTGAGATGGATATGCCCAGAAAGAGGCCCAGCAAAAAAATATATCAAGCAAACCTGTTACACATGTAGCCCCAGCACCAGGTGCCAGTGGGCTGCTACCCCTGCCTGTTGGTCCTCTAACAGGTTAAGGAGCCTGGGTCCTGCTATGGTGGTGTTCGGGGTCCTATCCCAAAAATAATAAAAATAGCGTGGTACCTCCACCTAGAGAGAATTATAAGTGGGTCAGGTGACTGGCTGGCACAGCCCCCTGGAATGCTGCACCTACCCACCTTCCCTAACAACCACCCCTCACACTGGATGCCCAACAATTCAGTACCACCATAAACCATGAACAGTAATGCTTTCAGAGACTCAGAGAATTCCTGCACACACACAATTTTCAAACAGTAAACCACAGCTTTATTTGGAGGTAAGAACTAGGGAAGGGGGTTCCAGGACAAAGGATGGCTGTGAATAGAAAAAATCTGGTTAATGAAATAGGCAACAGCAACAAACATTGGGGCCCACAGGCCAGACCCACCCCCACTGGTACCAGTGTTTCCCAGGATGTTCTTAGGGGTATCCACTAGGTGCAGGCCAGGTAAGGTGCTACGAGTTGGCCGGCTATTGGGGCCCTGGAGAGATTTGAAAAAGACTTAGTTTAAGAAAACAACACAAATTCCCTTTGTTTTTTCTTTCCTGGAACCAGGTCCCAGGTACTCATGGTTTGTTGACCTCAAAACACAGCAGGATGGAGCTCCTTGGTCAGTGCAGCAAAGAAGACACTAGCCAGCCAGGATCCCTCTGTCAGGATGGAACTTGCTCTAGGATCTTGCAGCTGGTCACCTTGGTTGTAATTCTGTCCACTTGTCACCTTTAGCTGCTTCTGGCCCATTGCAGAGTACTGTGGCAAGACAACATCAGCCCCAGAAGGCCCAGACCTGGGAGTGGCTCCACAGCCCAGCTCTCCCACTGAGTCGTAGGTGCCCTAGCACCCCAGCAAGTGCTGGTGACCTCCTGAAACAGTGAGTCTCACTTGGAAGGGGTTAACAGGTTCCCTTCCAAGCTCTGGGTGAGAACTCCCAAATGGTGGGTGTCCTCCTGCACTCGCTGTACTGAGCTCAAAGCAAGAAAAGTTCATAGGCAATCCCTCCAGTAAAGTCCAGTGCCAATTTCAGTGGGTGCTAGCCTTAATTCCAAGAAGCGCAGGTGCAATCCAACAGGGGAATCCCAGAACAACAAACCCCTTGCACACCGGTTCATACTTTCTAGTTAAGCCATGTCCACAAACTTTTCTTCAGCTGCAGCTGGGCCTCAGCTCTCAGCCACTTTCACCAGTTCACTCAGGACATGTACAACACCTGGCTAGCACCCCGATGTCCAGAGATGCTTTGCTTCTTTAAAATTTCAATTTCAGTCCCACACAAGCAAACGACCTCTCAGCAGCTACTGTAGCACTCAGGCAACTTGCACAGTCCTCTCAGTCAGTTTAGCTTCTAGTGCAGGGTTTCTGCAGTGTTTATTTTCTCCCAACAATAAGAAAGCAGTTTCTCAATGCCTGGGGAATCAGGCTCACAGTTCAGTCTCTTTCTCTCTTTCCCCTTCTCAATCTGATTTTCAACACAGCAATCTCCAATTCTGCAACACAGCAATCTCCACATAGGGCCTGTGTAATTCCTTCACATCCAAAGTCCACCCTCACAGGGTCCTCCTGACTTGTACTGAGCCCGGGAACTGACTGGAGAAATCCCAGAAAGTCCACACTGTTTCAGCTGAAAACCCAGCATCCTGATTAGCTGATGGAGCCTATCAATATTTGATATCCATAGATATCAATAGTTCCTGCTCGTTTATTGGGGCATGATCTAGGCACCAGAATTAGCCCCCTCCTTCTCCCAGGAGTCCCTCTGTCCATGCTTTAGGCACCTAGATCATTGATTGGCTGCTCACAGGGGTCAAAGCATCAAGGAAGTGGCTGCTGGTATCACAGTCTTAAAGCAACCCTTATGTTCCCCACAGATAAAGTCCTGGTGCACTCCACAGAAACACTTTAGTTTTCCAGTAACCCATCCATATGGTAGCCCCAACTGCCTCCTGCAAAACAAACCCATCCCTATGCTTTCCAGTGCAGGAGTTTCCCAGTCGCTGCCGCTGCAACACTGTCCCCCTAGGTGGCAGGCAGCATCTCATTAACATTCATGAGAGCTCATGAATACTTCATGAGCCCTTGTTCATGCCCGGATTCAAACTTTAATTTTAGACATTGCTGGGCATTTGCCAAGCCCCCTGCAGGTCTCCAGTCCCCATGTAGTACACCAGGGGCACCAGGACCGCTGACTAGATATGTGCGAAATTGGAAAATTTTGCCCAGCGAAATATTTCACGGAATTAGCACATTTCGCAAAATATTTTGCTGGCCGAAAAGTGAAATTTCGCCCCCAAGCCAGTGAAATTTCATTTGTGGGAAAAATTTTGCCACCTGCAGGCAAACTTTCACCACCTGTGGTGAAATGTTGCCTCCTGTGGGAGTAATTTCACATCCCGTGGCAAAATGTAGTGGCCAATGGCCACTGGCCAAAGTTCTCCCTGATGTCTAATGGCCCCCCCCGGCCACTCACTGGGCCAAAGTTGTTTTCCCTGGTGTCCAGTGATCTCCTCCCGGCTGATCACTGGCCGCAATTTAATTAGATAAGCACCCCCAAAGCTACCTTGGTCCCCCCATTTTATTTATTAAAAAAAAAAATTCAACTCCCACTCCCTGGTGTCCAGTGGTCCACCCCAGCTGATCACCGGCCATAATTTAATTAGATTAACCCCCCTCCAAGTTAGCCTGGCCCCTCTCATTTGTTTTATTTAAAAAAAAAAAAATTCAACACCCACTCCATGGTGTCTAGTAGACTCCCCACCCCATCATTAGCCAGCACAACAGTACCCACCCAGCTCCCCCCCAGAACCCCGATTGGGCCACTGGCACAGCCCTCCACTCACCTCCATGGCCTGAGCATGACTGGCAACTTGAATGAATGAGTGCATACGCAGTTGCACTCAGTCGGGCTGCCGGCCATGGAGATGAATGGAGGGCTGTGCCGGTGGCCCGATTGGGGTACTGGAGGGGAGCTGGGTAGGTGCTGCTGGCTAATGATGGGGTGGGGGGTCCATTAGACACTAGGAGTGGGGTTGACTCTTTTTTTTAAATAAAACAAATGAGGGGGGCCAGGATAACTTGGAGGGGTGCCTACCTAATTAAATTATGGCCAGTGATCGGCAGGGGGGAACCACTGGACACCAGGGAGTGAGAGCTGAATTTTTTTTTTTTTTAATAAAATAAATGAGGGGGCCAGGATAACTTTGTGTGTGTGTGTGCTTCTCTAATTAAATTACGCCTGGTGATTGGCCAGGGGGGGACCACTAGACACCAGGGAGTGGGGGTTGCTTTGTGTGTGTGTGTGTGGGGGGGGTGCTACTGCTTACTGCTATTTGCAGTGGCAGCAGGTGAAATTTTGCCACAATTTTGTGAAACATTTTGCGTGGCTAAACTGCCAATTTTGCTGCAATCTCGCTGCATCTCTACCGCTGACACTCTCCCCTGTTTTGACCACAATGTGGTCAGGAGATCAAAGTGCATGCATGATTGCCGGCTTCTTTTGAAACCACCAGTGACTCACAGTTTAGGATTTAAGCCCAAAAGAGGGCTAAATACAGACACGGGGGTGTACGGGGGACTTGGGGAGTGACAGGGAAACCAGCCAGCAAACAGGAAGAAAACAGAAGGAAGCAGGCTGGTACAGGAAAAACCGGACAAATGGGAGAAAGGTGGGGCAATGAAGGTAAGCCCCCAAAGGAGGGTTACACGTAAGTGGCATGAAAAACCTAAACCTAAACCTTCATTCTTTGTCCACCTGGAACAGGAAGAAACAGAGCAGGAAATAGCTTATAGGAAGTTGGACACAGCTGCGGGTTTACATGAGGTGCAGATTAGCCCTGAGCTAAGTACTAAACAGCAAGAAGATTTACAGACAGTGTTGTAGACATTTAAGAGCTCCTTTACCAACACATCAGGGTGAGCAAAGGGGTAGAACACACCATCACTGTGACTCAAGGGAGGCCCATTCACCAAAACTCCTATAGGCTACCAGAAAAAGTAAGACAGGTCTTTCAGGAAGTACAGAAAATTCAACAACTCGGCATTATCATACCCTCCAACAGTGTGTGGTCCTCCCTTATGGTAGTTGTGGACATAAAGGAAGGGGGGGATAAGGTTGTGCCTGGATTTCTGGAAACTAAATGCAATATCACTATTCGATTGTGACCCTATGACTCGATTAAATGATATTCTTGAAAAACTAGGGACTGTACAATAAATTACTACATTGGACCACACAAAAGGATACTGGCAAATACCCTTAGCCCCAGACTCACAGGATAAGGCAGCTTTTTGTACCCTTCTTGGCCTCTATCAGTTTAACATAATGCCATTCAGCCTACATGGAGCCCCCGCTGCCTTTCAAAGGTACATGGACAAAATTCTCAGACCCTACATGCATTACTGTGTGGTTTACCTAAATGACATGGTCATTTATAGTCCTGGTTGGGAATCCCATATAGACCATCTGTTTGCTGTGTTAAAATCTATTTCTGAAGCTGACTTGACCATTAACCCTGCAAAATGTGCAGTGGCCAGGACTGAGACAAAATACCTGGGTTTTATCTTAGGGAATGGCAACGTGAAACCTGATGTAGGAAAAGTGAAGACTGTAGCCCTCATGAAAAAAACATGTCAGATCCTTTTTTAGGACTAGCCAGTTTATTATCGTAGATTCATACCAAATTTTGCTACTGTTGCTAGCCCCCTAACAGATCTCAGAAAGAAAAGATGCCCAAACAAAGTCTAATGGTCCACAACATGCAATGAAGCTTTTAGAAAAATAAAAACGATTCTTTGCTCTATCCCTGTGTTCACCAGCCCTGATTTCCAATTACCCTTTGAAGTCCATACAGATACTTCCGAAACTGGAACTGGGGCAATGTTATCTCAGACAGTAGATGGAGAAGAGCATGCTGCCATTTTTATCAGCAGGAAGTTGCATGAAAGGGAACAGAAATATTCCACAATCGGAAAGGAATGTCTGGCCATGCATTGGGCTATTGAGGCTTTGAAGTACTAACTGTGGGGAACTGAGTCTGAAGAAGTAATTAACCATAATCCTTTATGTTGGATAAATCAAATAAAGGATAAGAATGCTAGGATTATGCAGTGGCATCTAACCCTTCAGTCTTACCGATTTTCAGTCACCCATGCAGCTGGGTCACAACACAAAAATGCATATTTTTTATCATGCTATGGGGCAGATAATGATACTAGGCAGTTTTAATCCTGTTATGTTAGCAAACTGAATTGACTGAATAAATGTCCAACTGGATATTGTACAGTTAACCTCTGGGAATAAGATGAGTATTGTAGAACATGATCATAAGATGAAGATGACACTCTTGGAAAAAAAAAAGGGGTCCCTGAGATGGAGCTTCTGTAGAGGGTGGGTGGAAACTCCAACCCTTCCCAGGTGCTGAGATGATTGGAAACAGTCTAGACAGTTTCCCTCTTGCGCAGTGGTGTGTGTGGTAGGGTAGATCCTAGCCTGCAGTTACAGGATCCTTTCTTCATTCTTCTCCTCCCAAGTCTGTTGCAACAGCACTTCTTTGTTTTTAATTTTTGTCTAGCTATTTATTTTTGCTATTCTATTTTCAGTGCCAGGCTGGCCACCTGTAGTGCATTCTTTCTTGTTCTTTTCTGTAATTTCTTATATCCTTTTTCTCCCGGTCCTGTATGCAGTTGTACTAGAAAATATATGTAGCCTCAAGTGTTTAGATTTGAGACAGAAATGTATCAAATTGGGATACATGTGTTAAGTTTTTGTTGTTAAATATAGACTGCTTGAGCGACCGGATGTCAAGCCAAGTCATTTTATAGAAAGGTGTTTTTTTCCTTTATATCATGGGGACAGTATTCTATGTATCGGGGTCAGTCAGTTGCTTTAACAAAATTACCCCTGTTAATGAGCCAACGGCTCTTTTGAATGAATTAGGAGCTGTATAATTTCATAGAAACGAGGGTGACTCAATATTTGTGGATGGGATTTTAAAAAACATTAAAAGTTTTCCAAATCTTGTACCCTGCATACTTTAATTACCGCCGCATGGTCGAGCAGTCCAGTACACACTAGAAAAAGCAGAGTTATTTCTACCCCCCCATTTGCCCTCTCTAGGGGATTGACAGCAATACACAAGATAGACTGTTTTCATTTTGTAATGCTGAGTGCCATTCCTGACTTGTAATTGGGAGCCCTACCGTCGGAAATCCTAGTCTTTTGCCAAAGTTAAAACATGTTTATGTTTTCCCTCTCTCACTTGAGAGCACTATTAAAATTTCATATACCACTGCTGCAGTGCTCCCAGATCTAAGGGGATTTCCATATTGTACAGGATTTATAGGTTGAAAATGGGATACAGGAAGGAAAACTGTATTTATTGACATATACGGGGGAAACACTGCCCAAAGGTCATTAGATAAAATGTTTCAGGCTGAGTGGTGTAGCTTTCCTCCAAAGCTCCAAAGGCATCAATCTTTCACAGCGAGGGCTGTGCCTGCTTTCCAAAGATAACAGATAAGAGCCTGTCAAGTACAACGGTCTCCAACAGGACACCTGACAAAACTGTTATAAACAGTTCAGGAAAAAAAGCACCTCAGAGTACTCTAGTCAGCATAATTAGTTAACACAGATTCATTACACTAGCTCTTTTTTAAGTGAGAGTTTTTTGAAGATCTGTGACATAACTAATATATTTTAGCAAGGTGTTATGCATTTTGAAATGCAGTCTTATCTAGTCAACTGTTCTTTGATTTCCTTTAGCTGAAATTTGACCTTGTAGGAAACCTGTTTGTGCTGCTTCAGTGGTATAAATGGCTTGCTAAACTGCTTTTTGGCTGCAGTATAGTAAGTGTGTATGTGTGTGTCAGCACAATCTGTATAATTATCTGATTCCTTATGTTCCCATATGGCATTATAAAAAAAGAGTTAGTCAAAACAGCTGAGAAAGAAATTTGTAGGGGACAACAGTTGAGTTTTTCTTGTGTTTTGGGCCACCAACTCTAGGCTGTGGAACATAAATGTATAGTTTGTGGTTGGAATGAGCAATCTGTACAGTAAAAAGTTCCGAACAGTAATATTTTAATTTAGTAGTAATGAAATCTTGCATAATTTCTGTAAATAAATTTGAGGTCTAAGAATAATGTAGCTAGGGTTTATGTTAACTTGCTTTGTTCTCCCACAACAGTGATATAAAGTGCTATTTTTGAGAATGAAAGAGATTGTGCCATTTATTATGAGGAAAAGTATTGTTTTTATGTTTATATTTTTGGAGGTTTCATGTAGGCTTGATATTGTTCCTGAAATGTTAGAGATCTTCCTAGTGAACTTGCAAGATTCTGCTATATAATTAAACCATTTGTAGAAGGTCTTGATTCAACAACTGGAAAGGGAAGACTTTTTGGTAATTTTGTAATATGATGTACTGAGTGAGTATTTACTGAGTTGCTGGGTCAGGGTCTTGACGAAAATAATAACATTTATGTAACTTATCCAAGCTTCCATCACGTGGTCAGAAAAAAGTCTGTGAGAATTTGTGTGAAAACTAACAAAAGAGAGATGCAAAAAATAGCATCTGTATATGTATATCTATATGCTGGGCAGACTGTTCCATCCAAAATCCAGACCCCCAGATTGAACACTGAATCCATGGACCTGGATAAATACAGACTTCAACAGAGAAGTCTGGTTACGGGTCCATGGAAAGCAGGACATTTTTTCTACATGCCTAAGTTGCATGCAGTTGTAGCTGGAGGTGCCAGGTGGAACAAAGAGTGAGGAGAGGAGGGTGGAGCTGATCCCAGGAGCCAGAGGACCACAGTCACAGTCACATGGTGGGGAGATCCGAGCCCGGGTTGCAGCTGTTGTGGTTGGTCGGTCAGCTGTGTCATCGGTCTGTTCTCAGAATGTGGAACTAGACAATTGAGCCATGAAGATTAAAAAGCAGCTGTGTGGTAAAGTACTGACATTCTTTTATGTACTTGTTTAAAGTGTATTCTTGGTTTCACTGTGGCTGTCTGTGTACAGCCCAGGGCATGGGCCTGCTGGCAAAATAAATGTTGACTTGTGCTATTCAGAGAAAAATGAGAGAGAGAGAGAGAGAGAGAGACTAGACTACTAGGGGCCAAAGAGTAATATTATTGTCCCAGAAATCACAAATAAAGTGTATTCTTGGTTTCATTGTGGCCGTCTGTGTACAGACCCAGGGCATGGGCATGCTGGCAAAATAACTGTTAACTTGTGCCATCCAGAAGAGGAGATAGAGTGAGAGAGAGAGACTAGACTACTGGGGGGAAGGGGGCAAAGAGAAATGATATAGTCACAGAAATCCTAAATAAGGTGCATTCTTGGGTTCAAGCCCAGGGCATGGACATGCTGGCAAATGAATGTTGACTTGTGCCATCCAGAAGAGGAGACAGAGCAAGACAGAGAGAGACTAGACTACTGGGTGGCCAAAGAGAAATGTTATTGTCTCAAAAATCACAAATAAAATGCATTCTTGGTTTCACTGTGGATGTCTGTGTACAGGCCCAGGGCATGGGCATGCTGGCATAATAAATGTTGACTTGTGCCCTCCAGAAGAGGAGACAGAGAGAAAGAGAGAGGCTGGACTACTGGGGGCGAAACAGAAATTTTACTGTCACAGAAATCGCAAATAAAGAAATTAAACCTGGCCTCGGTGTGGCTGTGCAGTGTGTGTACACTGGAGTGTACAAGGCAGGCATGCAAAATAGTGCTTGCATCTGTTTGTCTGTCTCCATCTCTGTATCTCTCTATTTCTCTCTCTCTCCTGGCACAATCAACATCACAGGCCTGAGCTGGATATGCCACCAGTACAGCTCAGACATGAAGCGCCTAGCAGTTATTGCTTTTATTTAGCAGTTTTACTGTAGTTTTTACACAAATCATGCATTAAATTGTTTTCTTTAGGCCTCTGTGTTAAATATTACCTACTTTGGCCAATTGTATGCATTCGTTTCAAATATTTGTCAATAAATCAGAACTAATCAGAATAAATCAGAACTTCACCATGTTCGTTTACAGGCATTACTATCATCTTTTGTAAGATTGGCTGACTTGTGATTACTAATTTAGAGTATAGTTCATGAAATAATGAGTGCAATGTTTTATTTCATATATTCCCCCATTACGCCTTATGAATACCATGTAAATCCAAATCATTCCATGACCATCTGGATATATAATATTAATACCTAACAGCAAATCAGAACTCTTTTCCTGATAAAAGGCTGCCGACATATTAAATAAAGAGCAAAGTCATAAATAAGGAACCAGTGGCTTATGGGAAAACCTACAGGGATTTATGCAGGGATTTGATTCTGCCTCTGTGGGGAAAATACAGGAAAATGAAGGCTTGTTACAGGGAAATGGTTATTTGGATCTGGGAGCACTGCTGCTGGCATTTGTTTAAGAAAGGGAAAGGAATTAATAGGGAATATAAATAAATAAACCACTATATGACTGTGGTTGGGAAGTGGCTGATCAATGAATTAGTGTACTGTTGGGCAGCCGCTTGCACCAAAATTATTTTTTTTTTACTTAAACTTCTTTTGGGTTTTAAAATGAGCTGTCCTGCTCAAGGATTTATTTGGATTAAAAAAATGTTGCAGAGATGTGGGTGAAGCGAAAAGAGGAGTGCACCCTCTTTTTCCCTTCTCTCTGGTATCTCTAGCTAATATTATGTGGTTCTCACTAGACAAACAGAGGCAGTTAATACATGATCCTGTTCTTTTCTGTGCCTCTTTTAACTGTTTCTAAATAAAATAAAGTCAGAAAAGCAAACCTGGTTCCCTGGATGTCTTCCATAGGTGCTGGCAGCCCAAATGGTCAGCTCTTATATACTTTTATCTCAGTGTGATGTCACTTGGAATAGTATGGGCATAATCTAATTACAATTATATTCTCTAATTCAAAGAAAATGAAGGGCTTTTCTGAGAATATTATGTAAATATTTTAAACTGCATAATGCCTTTATTGTAAATAATCTTGTATTATGGGAAACATGTCAGTCTATAAACAGTTATTTTGATTTAAACAAAAGGGGGTGGATCACATGATTCTAATGTCACTCAGAGGCAGGTATAAAAACCCTACCTCCTGAGTTGTCAGGAGATTTGTTGGTCAGTGGAGTGCTGACCTGTGTAGAGGAAGCAGCTGGAAGTGCATGCAAGCCTTCATGCATTAGGAGCTGGCATTGGCTGAAGCTAAGCCTCGAGTCCTGTGATCCCTCCAGTTTGGGAAAAGACTAACCTCTTATTAATATTTTTTCTGTAAGTTTATTATTTTTATTTATATATTTTTTTTCTTGAATAAATACAATGCAATTTGAATTTTGCATTGGAACTTCTGTGTCTTTTGCATCTGTCTTACCCACTACCCTTCACACTACCCCTGTCTGAATTGAGCTAGTGAATAGCCCTACTAGGGGTTCAGCCAGTTCCACTGCCACTTTTTTGAGCACTCTTGGGTGAATGCCACCTGACCCTGGGTCTTATCTACCTTTAGAGCTTCTAGCCCCTTCTGGACCCTTTCTCTGGTAAATACTGCTGCCTCATTTCAGGAATGCCCCTGATAGCCACTTTGATGCTACTTGCTGGCAGTGGCCTGCTGCCTTCCCTTGTGAAGACAGAGCAGAAGTACTTGTTAAGGATGTTTCTTTTGGTTCATCTTCCTCTATACCCCTTCCTCGTTCTTGTAGCCTAACAATACCCCCTTCCCGCTTTCCTTTTTTCCTTAATATAGTTGAAGAATTGTTTTTCCCCCACCCTTGACCCCCTCCATAATATGCAGCTCCAAGTCTGCCTTTGTCTTCTTGACCATCCTCTTTACTTCCCAGTTTTTACTCATATTTGGTACTCTTCTTTGGTACTCTCCTGATTCTTCCTGCCCCCTGCTTTTCCTTGTACCTGGTCAAAATCTTTTCATGGCCCTCACTGCTTCCTTGACCCTTTCTGAGAGCCATATTGGTCTCTTATACCTGTTTTCTTTTGTAATAATTCTTGTGCATGACTTTGTTGCCTCGAGAATGGTCCCCTTTATTGCCCTCCATCTTTCCTCTATACTTCCAATGCTGTCCACCCAGGTCAATTTGTCTCAGATCAGCTGCCTTTTCAGGTTGAAGTCTGCTCTACTGAAATCTAGGACTTCGGTTTTTGATAGGGGCATTCTGGTCCTGAGGACCAGCCTGAAGCAAATGGGTTACAGTCGGCTCCTTAACTGGCTGCTCCAGCAGACAGCTCTGCAGTGTATACAGCAGGGCTTGATTTCTGGTGCACCTGACCACTGGAATGTCCCGTTCAATATCCAGCAGGTTCAAATCCACCACCACCACAACTTCCCCCTTCTTCACTCCCCTATGTCTCTCTTCTTCTTGTCCTGGTGGCCAGTCAGGGGTGCAATCAGCATGGAAATTTGGTAGGTGCTAGAAGCTAAGGGGTACTAGATGCTCTGTGGTGCATTTTAGAGCCTATTTTGAAGCTAAATAACTAATCTTTGAGCTCTCCTCCACCATGCTTAATGCATGCCCTGGTGCATGTTATTGCTTACTAAACGCACACTTTGCTGTGTCTTATTGCATTTTTCAGTCATTAGTGCTGATTCACTCAACCAGTGTTGAGGATTTGTCTGTGTGGGAGGACCTCTTATAACCATAAGAGGGCTCATGTGCTTTGCTGGAATAAAGGTAATGTTCCACTTTGGAAATAAGGGGTCCTTATTTACAGTATTTTATTTATTTTAAAAAGTGATGTTTACTGTGTAAACTTATAATAAATTATCAGATACAGTGTGATGATTTATAAAATGAGGAAGGAGGATAGGGAGGTATCTTGGGGGAAACAGACAGAAGCAGGGAAAGTAGTATGGAGCACAAAAGACACAAACTGAAGAAAGAATATCCCAGGAGGTAACGCAAGGGGACAAAACATTTTTTAGGTATTGAAGTGAAAAGAGGAAGACCAGGGGTGGGATTGTATGGTTAAAAAAGAAGGGTGGGGGGGCTGTGCTGAGGGGGACCAGAAAAGGCAGACATCCTGAGCAAATACTTTTGTTCAGTGTTCACAGAGAAAGGAGAAGGGCAGGGGGCCACAAAAAATTAACAAAAGCTTTGGAGGGAGGGAGGTGGAAAACTAGTCCTTTTTTGCAGGTGGGAGTCCTGAAGGGACTTGCTAATCTGAAGGTGGAAAAAGCAATGGGGCCAGATGGGTTGCATCCAAGGGTATTGAGGGAGCTCAGGGAAATGCTGGCTGCACCTCTGACAGTTCTGTTTAACAGCTCACTGGAAAACAGGAGTGGCTCCAGAGGACCGGAGGAGGGCTGATGTAGTCCCCCTACACAAAAGTGGTAGCAGGAAGGAGGCTGGCAATTACATGCCACTCAACCTGACATTGGTGGTGGGAAAGTTAATGGAAGCACTGCTGAAGGAAAGGATTGTGGAATATCTTGAATCCAGTGGGTTACAAGACTCAAGGCAGCATGGTTTCACAGGGGGGAGGTCATGTTAAATGAACCTGACAGACTTCTTTGACTGGGTGACCAAGGAACTTGATCAAGGTGGAATGGTGGATATGGCCAACCAGGATTTTTGTAAGGCATTTGACACTGTTCCCCATAGAAGACTATTAAGCAAGCTGTGTAGCTTAAGAGTGGGTCCAAAGGTGATAAACTGGATAAGAAATTGGGTAGGGGATAGGTGACAGAGGCTGTTTGTAAATAAAGTTCACTCCATGGACGGGAGAGTGACCAGCAGGGTGCCTCAGGGAACAGTGCTGACACCAATCTTCTTTAATGTCTTTATAATTGGCATTGCAAAGGAGCAGGAAGGGAAGGTCTGTCTCTTTGAGGATGACCCCAAAATCTGCAATAGGGTTGGCACTCTGGGGGTCTAGAAAGGATGAGCAAACACTTAAGAAAACTTGAGGAGTGGTGAAGGGTATGGCAGCTGGATTTCAATGCAAAAAAGTGCAGAATAATTGCACTTCAGGCAGAGAAACCCAGGGTTGGAGTACAAAATGGATGGAGTCGTGCTCAAGACCACCAGGCAGGAAGGAGACCTGGAGTAATCATATCAGATGACCTAAAGGTGGCTAGGCAGTGTGACAAGGTAGGAGGGAGAGAAAGTGGGATTCTGGGGTGCATAGGGAGGGGTATCACAAGCAGAAAGAGGGAGATGATGTTGCCTCTGTATAGATCGCTGGTAAGATCCCACTTACAGTACTGTGTCCAGTTCTGGAGACCACAAGTCTGGAAGGACATAGACAGAATGGAGGCATAAATAAGGTACAGGAGAGGAGTATTTTCAGAAGAAAAGTGCTGAAGAACAAAGAGACATGCAAGGAAGCTGGAGTGGGGTAGAGTCAGGAGAGATGTGAAGAAGTATCTTTTCATGGGGCTTATCTACCTTTAGAGCTTCTAGCCCCTTCTGGACCCTTTCTCTAGTAAATACTGCTGCCTCATTTCAGGAATGCCCCTGATAGCCACTTTGATGCTACTTTCTGGCAGGGGCCTGCTGCCTTCCCTTGTGAAGACAGAGCAGAAGTACTTGTTAAGGATGGTTCTTTTGGTTCATCTTCCTCTATACACCTTCCTCGTTCTTGTAGCCTAACAATACCCCCTTCCTGCCTTCCTTTTTTCCTTAATATAGTTGAAGAATTGTTTTTCCCCCTCCCTTGATCCCCTCCATGATATGCAGCTCCAAGTCTGCGTTTGTCTTCTTGACCATCCTCTTTACTTCCCAGTTTTTACTCGTATTTGGTATTCTTCTTTGATACTCTCCCAATTCCTCCTGCCCCCTGCTTTTCCTTGTACCTGGTCAAAATCTTTTCATGGCCCTCACTGCTTCCCTGACCCTTTCTGAGAGCCATATATTATACCTGTTTCCTTTTGTAATAATTCTTGTGCATGACTTTGTTGCCTCGAGAATGGTCCCCTTTATTGACCTCCATCTTTCTTCTATACTTCCAATGCTGTCCACCAGGTCAATTTGTCTCAGTTCAGCTGCCTTGTCTGGTTGAAGTCTGCTCTACTGAAATCTAGGACTTCGGTTTTTGATAGGGGCATTCTGGTCCTGAGGGCCAGCCTGAAGCAAATGGGTTACAGTCGGCTCCTTAACTGGCTGCACCAACAGGGAGCCCTGCAGTGTATGCAACAGGGCTTGATTTCTGGCGCACCTGACCACTGGAATGCCCTGGTCAATATCCAACAGGTTCAAATCCACCACCACCATAACTTCCCCCTTCTTCACTCCCCTATGTCTCTCTTCTCCTTGTCATGGTGGACAGTCAGGGGTGCAACCATCATGGAAATTTGGTAGGCGCTAGAAGCTAAGGGGTACTAGATGCTCTGTGGTGCATTTTAAAGCCTATTTTGAAGCTAAATAACTAATCTTTGAGCTCTCCTCCACCATGCTTAATGCATGCCCTGGTGCATGTTATTGCTTACTAAATGCACACTTTGCTGTGTCTTATTGCTTTTTTCAGTCATTAGTGCTGATTCACTCAACCAGTGCTGAGGATTTGTCTGGGTGGGATTGGGGGGGAAGACCTCTTATAACCATAAGAGGGCCTCATGCGCTGTGCTGGAATAAAAGGAGTGTTCCACTATGGAAATAAGGGGTCCTTATTTACAGTATTTTATTTATTTTAAAAAGTGATGTTTACTGTGTAAACTTATAATAAATTATCAGATACAGTGTGATGATTTATAAAATGAGGAAGGAGGATAGGGAGGTATCTTGGGGGAAACAGACAGAAGCAGGGAAAGTAGTATGGAGCACAAAAGGCACAAACTGAAGAGAGAATAGCCCAGGAGATAACGCAAGGGGACAAAACATTTTTTAGGTATTGAAGTGAAAAGAGAAAGACCAGGGGTGGGATTGTATGGTTAAAAAAGAAGGGTGGGGGGGCTGTGCTGAGGGGGACCAGGAAAAGGCAGACATCCTGAGCAAATTGTTTTGTTCACTGTTCACAGAGAAAGGATAAGGGCTGTTGGCCACAAGAGTAACAAAAGCTTTGGAGGGAGGAGGTGGAACACTAGTCTGATTTTGGAGATGAGAATCCAGAAGGGACTTGTTAATCTGAATTTGGAAAAAGCAATGGGGCCAGATGGGTTGCATCCAAGAGTATTGAGAGAGCTCAGGGAAATGCTGGCTGCACCTCCGACAGTTCTGTTTAACAGCTCACTGGAAAACAGCAATGGTTCCAGAGGACCGGAGGAGGGCTGATGTAGTCCCCCTACACAAAAGTGGTAGCAGGAAGGAGGCTGGCAATTACATGCCACTCAACCTGACATTGGTGGTGGGAAAGTTAATGGAAGCACTGCTGAAGGAAAGGATTGTGGAATATCTTGAATCCAGTGGGTTACAAGACTCAAGGCAGCATGGTTTCACAGGGGGGAGGTCATGTTAAATGAACCTGACAGACTTCTTTGACTGGGTGACCAAGGAATTAGATCAAGGTGGAACTGTGGATATGGCCAACCAGGATTTTTGTAAGGCATTTGACACTGTTCCCATAGAAGGCTATTAAGCAAGCTGTGTAGCTTAAGAGTGGGTCCAAAGGTGATAAACTGGATAAGAAATTGGTTAGGGGATAGGTGACAGAGGCTGTTGGTAAATGGAGTTCACTCCATGGACAGGAGAATGACCAGCTGGGTGCCTCAGGGAACAGTGCTGACACCAATCTTCTTTAATGTCTTTATAATTGGCATTGCAAAGGAGCAGGAAGGGAAGGTCTGCCTCTTTGAGGATGACCCCAAAATCTGCAATAGGGTGGGCACTCTGGGCATCTGGAAAGGATGAGCAAACACTTAAGAAAACTTGAGGAGTGGTGAAGGGTATGGCAGCTGTGTTTCAATGCAAAAAAGTGCAGAATAATTGCACTTCAGGCACAGAAACCTAGGGATGGAGTACAAAATGGGTGGAGTAGTGCTGATGACCACCAAGCAGGAAGGAGACCTGGGGTAATCATATTAGATGATTTAAAGGTGGCTAGGCAGTGTGACAAGGTAGGAGGGAGGGAAAGTGGGATTCTGGGGTGCACAGGGGGGGGTATCACAAGCAGAAAGAGGGAGATGATGATGCCTCTGTATAGATCACTGGTAAGAGCCCACTTACAGTACTGTGTCCAGTTCTGGAGACCACATGTCTGGAAGGACACAGACAGAGTGGAGGTGGTTCAGAGGAAGGCAACTAAAATTGTGCAGAGTCTGCATCAAAAGCCCTATGAAGAGTGACTAAAACATCTCAATATGTACACCTTGGAACAGAGGAGGGAGAGAGGGGATATTATGGAGACCTTTAAATAATTCACGGGGGTAAATAAGGTACAAGAGAGGAGTATTTTCAGAAGAAAAGGTGCTTAAGAACAAGGGGACATGCAAGGAAGCTGGAGTGGGGTAGATTCAGGAGAGACGTGAGGAAGTATCTTTTCACTGAAAGAGTGGTGGACTCCTGTAATGGCCTTCCAGCAGATGTGGTAAGGGAGAAAACAGTGGTGGGGTTCAAAAATGCTTGGTATAAGGACAATGGAATCATAGTGGACAGGAAGGGGGGAAGGAGAAGGAGCTTTGAATGGGGCACAGTCTATTGTAATAGTGAAAGTAGGGAGAAATCGGCAGACTGGCTGGGCCAATTGGACCTTATCTCCTGTCAAATTCTATGTTTCTGTATTTCTGTGTTTATTCAGGGGTGGACAGTCTCTTGCAGTTGTAAGAGTATCACCTCTTCTGACCGTAGAGTGCCGCAGACTGCTCACTTTCAGACCCCTGTTCTCTTACTCTGTGAATGCATGTGTAGTTGCTCTTACAGCCATAAGAGACTGTCAGTTCCTCTTATTAATGTATTGAAATGTGACGCTCACAGACATGCCTGGCATTTTGAATATTGTGGTAATTAGTAACCAATACGGGTGTAAATACCCCGTATGTTAAGTCACAAATACCACAAATAATAGGATACTCCCTGTTTGTGAGTATTCAGAGGAAATACTTGGAGACTCAAAAAATAACATTAATATTCATAGTAAAACCCTATTCCTTCCCCAGGTGGCCAGAGCTAGTCTCTTGGTCACCCCTTCTCTGACTCTAGCTACCTCCCACCCCTCCCTCCACCCCCTCTTCCATCTTTTCAGAGTAATTAAAAAAAAAAAAAAATCACTTGCCAGCTCCTGGCACTGTGCCAAGAGCCAAGTATTTTTTTAAGACAACTCCCCTCCCTGGCACAATCCCCAAAGATGTATTTTCTGAAAGTTGTGCCCCCCCCCCGGTCCCTGATCGGATCGGGGGTCAGAAGAGGGCCCAACTTTCAAGTATTGCATCTTTGTGGATGGGTGGGTCATACTGGGGAGGGGGGATGCTTTAAAAAGATGATGTTGGCTTCTAGCACATGCCATGTAACGGCAACTGTTTAAGAACACTCTGGGAGGACGGAGAAGGTCCAGAGGGCAGAAGATGGCTGAAGTAGGAGGGGTTGGCCAAGGGCTTAGTCTTGGCCTCCTGGGGAGAGCAGATCTTCAGTTAGGAGTTTTCATTTAAAAAAAAAATAATTTGGGTCAAATGTTGAAGAATGAGTGATATGAATAGCCATCTATCTGGAGCTAAAGAACAGGAATAGTTGCTGAGTATTTGGAAAAGGTACATGCACACTCCTACTAAACAGTAACATCAAACCCCTTTTTATGTTTTTTACATTCTTAATGATTGGACAAAGCTCTCTAATGCAGAATTCATACTAGCTGAGATGTCTGAGGTTTATAACAGAGAGTGATAAATATCAGGCCTAGCTCATGCACTATTATTTTTATTATACACCCACTGTTGTGTTTTGAAATACAGTTCAAGATCCGTCATCGGAACACATATATATAACAGTTCTTTCCTTTACACGCAGTAGTTATATTTCCAGTAACAAAGCAATGGTCTTTCTTCTGCCAAAGTCTTTTATAGCTGGAGGGAGCTGGGAAAGGGTTGTGTCTTATTTCTCTGTAGCTGGTTGATGAATTCCCCCCATCTACTATATAAATATACAGTGTTATTCATATTCTGGGACCATTATCTTCTTCATTAAATACAAAACCAACATCCAGATGTCTTAGGAAACTGGTGACCAAGGGTTTCTCAGCCATTTGTGCTGTTTGCACTCCTGTAAGTTAGCAGGTTGCTGTCTGCAGAGTCTGGTGATTCTTGTAAATTGTCTGTTAGGTAGTAATGAGAATGGGTGCTGTATATACAGCCAGTGGCGGCTTCTCAAAATGAATGTGTTTTAGGTCTTTTGTCTCAAATATACAAACCACGCCAGGTGCTGTGGGGCTGGAAGCTCAATGGATGATCATGGCTGGAATGGAACCAAAACAGGAGATTGGCTCTCAGATCTGTGAATTCAATGAATGCTGTGGTGTGGATGTGGCAGGGGGGCGGGGCTTGATGTCTCGTGCCTTCATGTAGGATAGCAACTGCTCAGGGATCTCTGCCAGGACGTCCTTGGCGAGTCGCGCCATGCTCAGGATCTGGTTCCCAGCACGATCCACGTAGTCTCTGAATGGCACAAACTGGAAGGAACAATGAGATCAGAAGGTCAGCTTGTGGCTAAAGCCCAGTATCACAGCTAAAGAAAGATTGTTAAAAACAGTGACCTATGTGCATGAAGTTGGATTCCTGAAACACATGGGCCTATAATCACAAACACTTCCACCAGTGTTAACACCACAACTTTGCCTTTACTAACCTGATGCAGCAATGTGCAACAACATGGGTGATTGCTGGACTAGGTTAGTAAAGTCAAAGTAAAGCAGTGTAAAGAATGGGGGAAACATTCATGAATATAGGCTGGTGTTTTTTATCTTTATTGCACCCCGCTAGTCATGAAGATGGTTGTTAGTGTTGCTTTGGGTTTATTTAACTCTAGTTTACTCTTCTTGTTTGACACCACTCCTAAAGGGCAGTGCGGATTCTGGAGGGGTTTAAAACAAGAAGTGCAAAAAACAAAAAAAGAGAAGTAGTACTAAAAAGGTACTTATTGAATGGCAAGATAAAAAAAAAACTTTTGTGCCATCTTACTGCATCGAAAATTTACCAAACAACTTTCAATTTGATGTTTCAGTTATAAAGATTTACCAGAGAGCAGAGTTTTTGATTTTTTGTTTTCCTTTCCAGGGTATATACTGCATATTGGTAGCCATTCTAAAACATGTGCATAAAATGCATCTGATGTTCCCCAACTGACCTCACAGTGCTATTGTTTATGACATCATTGTACTGTCTAATGTAATAAACTGTGATGGCACAAACACTGAAACTGTGAAATTAGAAATGTATAATTTCAAAGGACATGGAACATTAGTGCAAAAGCACTGGAGCAAGGGTTATGCTAAAGCATGGCTGGCTGTGAAGCCAATATGTTACAAAACATAGTGAATACATAATGGGTCAAAGTGGGCTAACATTTCTACTATGGCATGGTAGGACCTGTAACTTTCACGTGGCGATGCCACAAGTTAGTTATCAAGGTCTTACTTCTCATGTGTAGAGATGCATTTGTTAGTTCACTATTTGACATATGCTACACTAGTTTTAATGTTTTAGTTATTGTTTTACCTTATTTTAACTTTAAACTGCCTTTCATCCCACTGTTAACTATTTTACTCATTGTTCTTTGCATTCTATACACAGATTCTAAATTGAATTACCATGTTCTAAGTGAAATAATTTGTGTTCTAAGTGTAACAACCTGTTCACCGAAGAACATTACTGGCTGGGCAGCAAAGAGTTAACAGAGTTTTTTTTAGGGAGTTGGATGTTGAAAGACTTTTTAGGCTCCATACAGTAGTCTGCAGCTGCTGCCAGTACACTGCTTGACAGGAATACTGTGTTCAGTGGGACAGAATGTAAAGCAGAGAGTTAGTTTTTGTTGTGAGCTTCAGTTCTAGTTTCCAGTACTGTGTGAGTGCTGAGGTGGGGCTCACCAGCCTCAGCCCAGGGAAGGGCATCATGGCCTAGGAGCTTCAACTGATGGAGAGGAGCCAGACAGGCACATCTTGAGGGAGATGCTCTCAGGAGGTATTGCTCAGTAGGATCAGAGTCTGCTGGCAGTATACACTGGCTACCCACCGTGTTCCCAGAAGGGCAGGCAAGGAGGCAACTTATCTGACTGACTGGGTTACCATACATCCAGACTAAGGCATGTGGTTCCTGTATGGTCTCCCATCTGGGCTGGCCATGATCCTGTGAGGGTAGCATTTGATCTGCACCCCAAAACTATTGCAGGGGTGGCACAGTATATCTGACACCTGCCATGGCCAGGAAAAGCATATGATCCTCAGATGCCCTGACCCACACTAGGTTATAGGAGTCAGAAGGAGTCGAGTTCCACCCTAGGGGAACAGTGAGAGGATTCCTGAGGGAGAGGTCCCAGGTGGCACACCTTCATTGTGTGTTGACTGATGGCCTTTAAGGCCTGAGTGGGATGTCCAAGAAGGGGGCTGTTGAGATATGGAGCTGCTTGAGAGAGTAGCAAAGCTGGCAAAATGATGCCCAGAGGACTCAGAGACTGGAGGGGTCAAAGTGGTTGGGTAAGATCATGCATGCCAGGGTTCAGGTAAGATAATTTGTATCTCTTGTGCTGGGAAGAGTCCCCGAAGATGCTAGTCCGCTAGACAGTCACTGTTACTGGAGTGGGAAACCTCACCTGGCTGGGTCTATGATGTGCCACGGCAAGGATGCAGAGCTTTGGCTGTCAGCGATGGCTTGTGTGCATGGGTATTGGACGCAGCTGCAAAACTACATGTAAATGTTAACCAAAAGGTTGGTGAGGCCTAAGCTACCCAAAAAACCTTGGGGCACATTGGCCAGTATACCAGTCCATGAGCATATTACAGCAGTGGCATGTCACTAATCAGCCATGCTCTTGTACAGAAAATGATTCCCCCACATTTGACTAGTGCTGCTCCCAATTCCACCCTGGCTAGACTAGACACCCTCTTTAACTCCTTCTGTTGGTTCGCTCTGTCCTGCCCCCCCATGCACCCATCACTGTGATCTTTACAAAGCCCTCTCCCTCCCTTTTCTTGATTCCAGATGCCTCACCCATTCTGCTTCCTTTATAGCTAAATTCTGGTTTGGGTCACTATTCCCTTACCTCAGCTCTACTCTGTCTGCACCCATCCTACCACCCTACCCCCTCCACAACAACAGACCCTGACTCCTGGCCCTCCCCCCACCAGTCAACCACAACCAAACAATCCACCTTCTCGTATCGTTGTCCTAAGCTATGGAACACCCTCCCCCCACCATCAAAAATGCCTCCTTTCCCTTGGCTCTTACCTCCCTCCTACTTAATTACAGCTAACCCTTCCTGCTTCTGTTCTGTCACCCTATATGTACCTGGTACCCATTCCATCCATCATGCTAACCTTTAATTACAGAAGAGCAACAAAAACAGCTTCTACATGAAAACAGGTGATTGTGTCAACACTAAAAGTTCATAAAGAGCAAAACTCAGCACTCTATAGTTGGCGTTTATACCAGGCATGTTTTTATTGAAATATTTAGGCGTCTAAATATTTCAATAAAAACATGCCTGGTATAAACGCCAACTACAGAGTGCTGAGTTTTGCTCTTTATATAACCTTTAATTACCCCTATATCCACCATACAAAAACTGTGACCTCAGCCCCCCTCGCTTGCTTGCCCAAGTGAGCAAGCTTTGTTCTTCATAGTATTTATCCTCATTGAGCAGCAATTACATCTTATCCCCCACTCCTATACTACCCGCCTTCTCTCACTCTTCACCCTGCAAATTTTATTTCAAAATGGTGCAGGGTCTGCACCAGAAGCCATACAAAAAGAGACTAAAAGAGCTTAATATGTATACCCTTGAGGAAAGGAGGGAGAGGGGGACATGATAGAAACTTTCAAGTACCTCAAGGCAGTCAACAAAGTCCAAGAGGGTAGAATATGCTAGAAAAAGAGATGTGCAAGAACAAGGGGGCACAAGTTGAAGACAGAAGGGGGATGGTTCAGCGGCAAGGTGAGGAAATATTTTTTCACAGAGAGGGTGGTGGATGCATGGAACAGCCTTGCTGAGGAGGTCATGCGGTCAAAAACCGGTGAATTCAAGAATGCATGGGACAGACATAAGGCAATTCTGTGTGGGGGGGTAGGAAGATGTAGGCTGCTGGTTAACTAGGATCTGCAGCTTATCCAATAGGTAGGGAAATGGGCAGACTAGGTGGGCCTAGCGGTCCTTATCTGCTGTCAAAGTCTATGTTTCTATGTTCTATGTTTCTATATCTTGCCATTTGGAATCTTCCTGACCCTTGTATGACAGTTGCCTTTTCTCTGCTGCTAATACTTGTACCTGGGGTGTACCATAGCAACTGTGCACTCCCCTGGTGAACTGATTGGTTCTGTCCATCTTAGGTTGATATGCTAGGGTAACCTATATGAACTCTATTTAAGTCCATGTTATCTATGTTATAACTTAAATCAGTGTACTCTATGACCCAAATGCTGTAATACTGAAATGTTATAAATACTGTACTATGTAAACTGCTATTCTGTAGTTAGTTTTGCTTTATTCCTGCTCCTACTGTAAATTGCTATCCCACTTCCCCCTTCCCCACATCACATCTAGAAATGAGCAATTATGTTCAGTATGCCTTCCTGGTGAAACATTTAAATAAACAAATCAAATCACTCCTTATTTATATAAGGCGCATTTCTTAAATCAAGGCGCCTGTACAATATTATGTACACTATAAATAGTTAAAACAACATTAAAATATTCAAAAATCATATGCTTTACTGAAAAGGTAGGTTTTCAAAGCTCCTTTAAAACTTTGGACAGACGGGCAGTTTTGCACCTGACGAGGTAGAGAATTCCACAGGGTTGGGGCCATGAAACTAAAACATCTGGCCCCTGAAGTTTTTAGGCGAACCCTGGGAATCTCTAGCAATCCCTTGTCAATGAATCAGAGAGGGCGGGGGGACAATAGGAACAGAGGAGATCTTTCAGGTAAGCAGGTCCCTGATCGTGTAGGGCCTTATAGGTCAGCAAACTGACCTTGAAGGTGATTCGCCAGCAAACTGGCAGCCAGTACAGTCCGCGGAGCACAGGAGTTATATGACTGGACCTAGAAGAACCAGTCAACAGCCTGGCTGCCGCATTCTGCACTTGTTGCAGGCTGCGAATCTCAAATACAAAACAAATAAATAAATACAAATTAATTTTGAAGAGTTCATATGGGGATTTAAGAAATCCAGTACTGTGTCTAAAGTGGGACCAGGAAAGCACCCAACTTGTTAATTATAGTTGGAAGTAATTTCAGGGACTGGGAGAGTCCAGGAAACAAGTTACAAGGTAAGTTGACAAGGCATCATTCCTGGTTCCACCACATTTCAACCAGTTGTCTAAGCATAGGTAGACTATCACTCAATTCCTCGAAGTGCTGCTGCTACTACTAAAGCCATGCGCTTTATGAACACTCTTGGACAAAGGTCAACCCGAAAGGCACTGCATTGGTACTGACCCATACAGATCATCAAAGTTGGAGAACTTCACTTTGTGAAGTACATTGTGAAGTGTCTCTGACTGTGCTGGGCCAGGGTCTGCAGTGCTGAAAAGTACAAAATCATGCACCTAGGGCACAGAAACCCAGAGGCAGAACATAAAAATAGGGCAGAGGTATTGACAGTCACCAGATAGGAAAGGGAACTTGGAATAACCATATCTGGTGACCTGAAGGTAGTGAGGCAGTGTGAGAGGGCAGTGGGTAGGTCCAGTGGTATGCTGGGGTGCAAAGGGAAGGAGGTGGGGTTGCCACTGTAGAAACTGTTGGTGAGACCCCACCTGGAGTATTGTGTCCAGTTCTGGAGATCACATCTCAGGGAGGACATAGATAGTGGAAGCTGTCCAGAGGATAAGGCCACTAAAATGGTGCATGGGCTACATCAGTATCTTTAAGAGGAGAGAGACTGAAGGACCTCAGTACGTACACCCCGGAGGAGAGGAGGGAGAGGAGAGGGACACGATAGAGACCTATAAATATCTCACAGGGTTGAACAAGGTACAGGAGGGCAGTATTTTTCATAGGAAAAGATGCACAAGAACAAGGGGACATGCACTGAAGCTGGTAGGGGGAAATTTAGGAGAGATGTGAGGAAGCACAAAACAGTAGTAGGCTTAAGCATGCATGTGATAGGTACAAGGGAATCTTAGCTGGGAAATACGGGAGAGAGACAGAGATTGATTAAAGCCTGCGGTGACAGTATAGGCAGGGACAAATGGGCAGACTAAGTGACTGAAGTGGTCCTTATCTACCATCAAATTATATATTTCTGTGTTTCAGCTTGCACAGTTTTTACCTAGTGAAGTGCCCACCTTCACCCTACAAAGACTACGAAAAGTGACACTTTTCTGGTGAAAGTGCAGGGAAAAGCCACTATGCATTGTTCTTGTTGGGCAAAGTAGCACTTCGAATAAATGATGACAACCTAACCTATAGTAACTAGTGGTCAATCAGGTGTTACTATAGGCGAGAACAACATCATTCATTCATTCTTCAGAAGAATACTAAATAGGGTGTCTTGCTTGCTCTAGTGCTGGATGGTTTTCTTTTCTTTACAGGTCAGAGACATATGTTTCCTTATAATTTGGGGCTGAAGAGGAGGGAGGTTGGATGCTATGTGGTAGTAGGGTCCCTATGATTTTTGTGTTTTGGAGGGACAGGCACAGGGTGAGGGAAGATGGGTGATGTAATTTACTAACATAGCATGCGTGCAGAAAGAGTTATCTGTTATATTATGAAAACTTCACTTGGACAGTGAGTGGGGAGGAGGGAGGTGGGCATTAGAGGGTTGTGGGTATTTTCATATAACTATGTTGCTCCTCCCAGCTTACCCCCCGAGGGTCCTGCCTTCTACTAAATGGCTGCAAACCCGCATAAATTCAGCTGCATGTGGCAAAAGACCTCACAGGGCCACCCAGAGGCACAAAGGAAGGAGTACTATGCAGTCATGGGAGGCAGGCCCCACTTTTCTCCCTCTCACCAAGAGTGTGCAAGTGTCATCAGCTGCCAGCAAGCCTGGTGCACTGATGTGCCTGCTCATCCCTTCCTCATGCATGTTCAGGTTCCTGAAACTGCACCACCGCCCACAGTCACCCAGGTGGCAGTAGTGCAGTGTGATGCCTGATCCTCACTCCTCCGAGAAGGAGAGCCTCCACTGGGATGCTCAATCCTCCTTATCCAACCAGCCTCCAATGTCTCAGGCTTGTTCTCGAACCTGGGTCTCTGGCATTTTAGGTTTTAGCCTTACCGTTGCACCAGTGGCCAGCCTAAGGTGGCTAGTCTTACATTTTTAAGGGTGGTGCCACAGACATTCTTAGTGAAAACTGCAACCAATAGTCGAATGGTTCTGAAAACCTAAGGAACAAAGGATGTCAATGTGACCACTGACATTCTTAAAACTAAACATAAAGGCACTTACATAGATGGAAAATGTGTGGACCATATATGAATTGCAGAGAACTGAATTTCATATACTGTACTATTCACTTGACTTGGCACTTTAATATCAAATCTCATCAAAAAATGGGAACCAAGAATCCTATTTGCTGATTGGTCGAGACACTCGATCACCCATGCTTCAATCTCGGCATAAATCCCTGTAAATAACAAGCACCAGCACTTCTCCATTACCCAAATCAGTGTGCCAACAGCCTAGGAAAAACTTCATCAAATATGCGATACATTGACTTGTCTTACCCAATCATAATATACAGTAATACACCCATTGTGCTACTTAATTGAATGCGTCAACTCTTGATACCAACAAACACAATTAAAAAAAGCTTTCACACTTGCTAACACTAGGAATGTGCCTCCCATAGTCATCCTTCCGTTCCAGTGTTGCTCATGCAGCCATCACTTCCTGATTTCCTTCTCATGCCAACACCACACCAAACCCATTAAAAAATTATTTAAATGAACAAAATAAAAAACAGAACTGGGTAGTGATGGGTGGGGGCAGGGGCTGTAACCAACCAGGCCAGATTTAGCAGCACCACCTTTTACTCTATAACTGTACAGGGCCACTACCGCCTCCTAGTGACAGTCCACCAGTGGAAGAACTGTTTTCTCAAACATGACAAAATGATAAACACTTTAAGTTTGTTTTAATTTTAACCAACTTTTTTTCAGCAACCCCATTTTATAAGTACAGTAAGACACTCCAAGGTGGGATTTTGGTTGAGATTACTGCCTGCGACATCTGGCCTCACTACTCCTCTAGGCATGTGGTAAACTCACTATAAATCCCACCCTGTCTTGTCTTACCGCTTACAGATTTTTGTCCACTTGTAACTCAGCTGTCTTCCAACCTGGGGACTAATAAACTGACAAGCACACTCTTTGTGGTAGTATCTTTAAATTTTGGTGAGCTTGTTTTAACATTAGAAGAGGTGGGTGAACATGCTAAAATTATAAGCTTTAATTAAGGCATTTTTGCTGAACCAAAAATAAATGGTAAAGATTTGAAACATGACACTTTCAAATTTCTTAAATCACGTCCCAAAGCTGGGGCATTTGTAGCTTTGGGAATTAAATTATTTAAAATAGCGAAGTTTAGAACAGTTTGAAAAAACTGCCACGTTAGTTGGCTGTAAGCTTTCCCCCTTTTCTGAATAGTTGTTTTTACTTGCCCTTGACTGCATGTCAGTGATAATGAGTGCATGCATACTGCATGGCCGGTGGTTAGGTACCCGACTCCCTCCCCCCCCTTTTCAGTCTGTCACTGAAATTCCCTTCCCGGGTGTCACGTAAGTCGCCACTCCCACCAAATAATGAAGCTTGGCAGCAGGAGCCCATACCTAATGATGCCAAGCTGTTCCACTCTTTGCCACAACTATCCCAAGTAACATTTATTTATTTAGTTTTTGTTAACAAGATCAGTGCACTAGACATGCAAAATGCCTGTTTTCAGGCATGACCTGAGAGAGTAGTGACTTCATGACAAATACAGGATTGCAAAATACAGCAGGTAGAGCAACAACAATCTAAGGCCATCCCAAGTGTCATTTAACTGAACGGTCACCCGCCATCCTCCTCCTAAGTAACATTTACAACACCGGGAGCCCATCTATGGTGTTCTTACAGTGTATCGAATTCTGCCACCCCCTGACTACACAGTGAGATATCAGAAGCCAATCCACATTATCACTAAGTCTTTCCAAGCACCTCCCTAACAACAAAATGGAATACTGGGAGCATATTCCTAGTGTTGTTACAATTCTTCCATCTTATCTCCCACCTCCTGACTACTAACTGCAGCACCAAGAGCCAATCCCTGGTGTTAAGTACTCTGCCCCCTGCTGAATGCCTTCCCCTGCCACTTATTGTGGCAATGGGAGCCTATCCCCATTGCCACCAAACCTCACCCCTAAAATCACTCCCCTGCCCCGCATCAATGTCTGGTACAACCCGATCATTTTTCTTCTTGACCAGCAGCAATCTGAATCCCACTGTCTCTCACAGGGATGTAAGTAAATTCCTGTCTTTTGTTACACTGTGGTTTGTGAATGAGATCATGAAATTCAAACGGGGATGTCCAAAGAGTTAACTGATGGGACTGTGCAGGAAGGGGTTCAAGGGTGCAAGGTGGGGGAAGGGTGGAAAAGGGAGGGGTGCTAACTGGACACAAGGGATCCATTGACATGATGCAGGTGAGGGAGAAAAGTCACTGGAAACAAGGAACAGCTTGGCTTGGCATCATCATCATCATCATCATCATTTATTTACTTACTGGATGGCAAATTGAGAGCAAGCTCTCCTTTACAATTGTGTCCAGTGAATACGTACACTATAAAAATACAATACGATACAAACACTCATGGAGTTGCATTAATATATCAACACTCAGACAATACATAAAACTGCAGTTCTCAAACTGTATAATGAAAATAAGTATGACAACTATCCATGACAGTCACAGTTTCTAAAAAATCATGGGAAGTGGAACATCATCAAAGTAGGGGACTATGATGTCAGGGTAAAAGTTCCCCCTGAATCTTAATGATTGTGTGGTGTGCTGTTTCAAGGGCTTGAATGATATCACTAAGCAGATTTGGTATTACCCTAACTTCAGCACTTTCTGTCAAAGCATAAAAGCATTTGTTGGTGTGTGTGCGTGCGTGTATATTTCCATGCTTTGAAACATAGTGTGAAAGCTACAGTAACGCCAATGCTGCCTTGCGGACTGGCACCTTTCTGTAATTGAAATTGGCAGTTTTTAGCCCTTTCACAAGCACATGTGTTGGGTTTAGCTCACCCCTACCTGCAGTACAGTAGTACAACTGTTGTTACCTCACTCAGTTGTCACAAAAACACAAAATTAAAAATACTGTTAGGCGTCATGAGGGTGTCCCCCACTGAAGTCTGTGCTGCATCTATAGTACTTATAAAGACAACTGACAATTCAATCAAGTAACATTCTTGAAATGATAGACTATGCACAGGAGACCTTGAAATATTATTTGTATTATGCAAATACATTTTCTTACAGGTATGACTAAAACCACATTTCCTGATTTTCAGTTTTATGTCATTTATGTACAGACCAGTTACAGAGCACGCTGAGGACAATACCTGTACAATGTCTCTCTCGGCATATCGTCCCCTTGAAGACAGTCGCACCTCATCTCCATCTAGTTCTTCCATGGCTAGGGTGGGGGAAGGGAAAGGAAGACAGACACTGTTAAAGTTTGGGAGTATAAGAAGCATACCTCTCAACTGTCCCTGATTTTCAGGGACGTCCCTGATTTTGGCTCAGAATTTTCCTCTGTCCCTCGAAAAATTTGTGTTTTTGTGACTAAACAGTGGGAATTGCAAGCACAAAATAATGTCAAACATTAAAGTTGCATACTTATTCTTCATCAGAAAATGCATTTTACACTAATCCTCTTATTCTATCAACTTTCTGAGTGAATATTACAAATTTTTAAGATGTGTCCCTGATTTGGGTGTTTGTCCCTGATTTTTTTAAGCCTTGTCCCTGATTTATGAGGCAAGAGGTTGAGAGGTATGATAAGAAGTACAAATTGTACAAGTTTTGGGAGTACAGGAAACTCATGGCAGCGCTTCAGTTTTAAGCAACCAGTTAAAGCTCATTGTCCTCAACACCAGGGACTTGGAATCAGTAGTCCTCAGTGCCACTGCTCAGATGAGCGTAATACATGCTGGATTTTAAGTTTTCTTTCTTAGTTATCATAGTAAAATGTGCCTCCCCATGGGAAAATTACGACTGTCAAATCTCAGCTCCAGCCAACAGTAGGCACTGTAGAGAAAGGGGTAACAGTACAATAAATTATTATTATTATTCTTTAGGTAACCATGTAAAGCCCATTTATAGGGGCAATCTGCTAGCACTGGGGTGGTAAAGTGACTTGCTCAGAGTCACACAATATGCAAGTAAAGGTTGTGGTAATCAAACCCAGCTCTGCTGGATGTACCAAGCTCATTCACAGCTTGTTACTATAATTGCTAGGCTATACTGCCAGCTTGTTGGCATGAGGAAGCCATCTCTTGGCTAATCAAGAGGGTCATCTCATGACTTCTTTATGTTAAAAAGGGTTCTGGAACACTATGATATTAGGAGGGATGCTGTTCATTAGCCTAGAGATGTCTCCCTCACACCATTTAATTTTGATTAAAGTGATTTCACAGTTCTCTGCAAAAAAATTACAGTTGGAATCAGCAAGACCTACTCTGATAACATTCCCCAAAAACTAAAGTTTCAGGACTTTCTATTATTTATTATTAAAAACATATGCATGAGAACAAGCTCTTTGCCCTTTAGAGGTCATCTGTTCCTGCTGCTTTTTCCAGCCCTGAAGTCATTATCCTCTGCTTTCAACATCAGAATAAGGAGTAAGCAACATAAACCAATGAAGTCAAACAGATACAAAGATTCTGTTTTGATTAAAATCTTTAATAAACAAGAGTTGGCTAGAGCCAACAATGGCTGCTTCAGCATTAGCCTAATTTATAAGGTTTTATTTGTTATATGATTCTACTGTAAATGTGGACTAAATTGTAAGAAATTGAGTGGTAGCATAACTCACACTCCTAATATCTCTCAGTTCTTTACAACTTATCCCACACTACATCACTGTAATATAACAAATAAAAAACCTACACATCATGCTAATGCAGAAACTGTGTTTGCACACACATACATGCATATAAAGTCACACACAGACACAGACGGTAGGTATGGTACACACAGATACACCTACACACAGTATCACTGACATACCTCAACACAGAGTGACACCCACACCCACCCACCCACCTAATATCCTGTTCCCCATAATTTATAAATCCCACATTTGCAACCCCACTGCCAAATCTCATCTTCTCAGCCCAACAAGTCCCAGTTAAAACAAATGTTATCTACCTACATAATTGATGCCACTGAGTATTCCCCAACCCCAAACAGTGTTAGATCATTGTGGTGGTGGCAGGTGAGAATTTAAAGTGAGCAGGGAGGAATCTAGGGTCCTCCAATGCAATCCTGTAGAGTTAGCATCTCACAACAGGTGACCATCATATACAGGAGACAAGTGGGGACCCTCATTCAGGAACTGAGAGATAGTCACACCCTAGATATGATAATGAAGGGGGATCCATTCCCCCCTTCTGTCTCCCAGACTGAAATCTATCTGTGTGCCTGTCTGTAACTTAGTGTGATGCTGTATTAGGTGGTTAAAACAGAGCCAGAATAAGACCTGTGACCCTCCCATCCAACTTTTGGTCATTGGTGAGTATGAGAGAGAACTGAACAGATAGGGACCAGACTTAGCTTGGTACTGTCTATGCTTGTATAACCCAAGCCCTAAAGGGGTACTTCCCAAACAAGAGAGAGTGGCTGGGCAAAATCATTTTCCTGATACTCTTGCAGGATATATGAGGGGGAGAGCTTTGGGTGTTGGGGAAGTCTCCTGTTCAAACCTTTAGCTTACCTGTCCCTTACCACATTAGTGTCCTTGACATGTAAAGTGTAGCAACAAAACCACTCACTTCTGCTTCGGTGACCTTTGGTACAGTTCCTGTCACTCTTCAAACAGGTTCTCTCTCCCTCCCATCCAGTAAAACTTCAATAGGCCAAGCTGCCTTCTTGGTTTGTTTTCCTAAACTCTGTTCCTCCCTTTCCCTGTCTATCCACTCATCCTTACCCTTCTCTTCCATCAAGCCCATTCTTCATGACTTTTCTACCCCTCCTGCAACTGCCTTTGACCCTAGGGTTCCCCCTTCCCTGTCTTGTTGATGCCCCACATACACCTCATACCCTCTGCTTGTAATTTCCTTCATCACTAGGCTAAACTGCTTCAAATCAGCTGTTGCATCTGGAAATATTTTTGCATGTATACTTACCTTAATGCACTTATCTTACTGCACTGGCATTGATAAGTCTTGCACCTTTGTAATCTGGGTGGAAGTAACTTACTCCTTATCTGGCACTGCTCCCAGTACTATATTGTACTTGTCCCTTAATTTGCTCTGTTATATATCTTTATGTAATGGGGGGCAGAGGAGTCTGTCCCCATATTGCCCTATCCCTATATAACCTTTGTTGGCACCCTTGTAATATTATAACGTAAGACTAGATGTAGCCTTGAGCTGTGGTTTGGGTGAGTCATAAGAAGAAGGAACAGAGCAAGCACATAAGCAAACATAAAGCCATGTCCCCTTATCTGGGCAAGCAGAGATAGCACGTAATGGAGGACGGACTAAAAAAAGATTGCTGACTCCAGTCAGACCATAATTGGGCTTGGTCTCTCCCAGTTACTTCCCAAAGAATGCTTGCCACACCTATGGCCATTTGTGTCAGTAAGCTAATAATTACCTGTTCCAGGGAAACGACCACACCTAAATAATCAGTATATAAGCTTGTGCATTTCATTGTCACACTGAAGAAATGATCTGTGTCTAGCATTACCACTGTACGTAAGTAAAAATAAAATTTCTTCCATCACTGGACCCGGTCTCATTCGTATCTTTAAACAACGCAGCTTACATTTTTGGTGCCATGACTCGGATCGCTGTTGCTAACAAACCATAGGCACCGGAGCGGTCGACCGCGGGACGGACGAGCCAGCTCCGTGTTTAACACTGAGGAACAGCGGCTAGTTTGCCTGGCTGAAGGTGGACCGAGACTCGGTCCGGTGACTAAATCAACTACACCTACAAGGACAGAAGGGACCCAGTCTGCACGCTAGGTGGTGTATTAACCTCTTGTTTTGATCCTCTTGTTCTGACTAAAAGTATTTAAAGTAGTAGTTTTTTCACTCTATAAGGTATAACCTTGTAAGAACTCATGGGGCAAGGTATATGAGTGTGGCTGCTGGGGCTTGCGAGCCGGGGTGCACAGAAGGGTTGTAAACCTTGGCTAAGTAAACGGAGGCATCAGTGCACGGGTGACCCTGTTGAAAATATCCAAGTAGACCAAAGGGACAAAATGAGCATGGAAACTATAATAGGGAAATTCGTGGGGAAGTATTGTAAACAGGGGCCATAT
Organism: Neoceratodus forsteri; assembly: GCA_016271365.2. Classification (NCBI taxonomy): domain Eukaryota; kingdom Metazoa; phylum Chordata; order Ceratodontiformes; family Ceratodontidae; genus Neoceratodus; species Neoceratodus forsteri. The sequence goes on along the minus strand of CM028129.1, from coordinate 1,006,622,328 downwards.
GACACCCCATCGGAAGACATCCCCGCACAGGCCTATTTCTCAGAACAAGTAGCAGACAGAAACAAGAAGGTCAAGAGAGAAAAGGAAATTTTTGCTAATGCCTTACAAGGCTTGTATCAGTATACTCAAACCATAATGTACAGGCTGGGAAAACAAGTAACAGAGAATGCAGGTTTAAAATACGTAAACAAAAAACAGGAGGAAAAGTTAGAATTATTGCAAGCAAAATTGCAGCAGAGTGTCCCCTTAACTGAACTTGACGCCATTAAAACCCAGTTGGGGCAAAAACAGAGCCAACAGGCCAAAGCTCAGGATGATCTGTGTTTATTGAGTAGGGATAATTCTTTGCTACACATAAAGTTAGATCAACAATCACAGGAACACGTGACAGAGACCAGGCGGTTGTATACTGAGCTAAAGGAGGCGACTGAGACTATTCAAAAACTAAAAAACCAGTGTGAGGAATTAAAAGCACAGGTCTCAGACCCCTTAAAGATGGCACCCATGACCACCCGTGGACAAAGCGCCTCGGGGGGCACAATGTCGACTGTCACAAGACACCAACTAGAAGAACAACTAGTTAATCTAGTAGCAAGACAAGCAAAAGCTAAACTGAGGAAGGAAGGAATGGGAGAAAAGGAAAGAGGAGGCTGATAAATATGAAGCCGAAGAAAAGAAATGGGAAACTAAGACAAAACAGTTGGAAGACCTCTTAGAGAAAGATGAGGATGCCAGGATGGCGCAGGTACAGGAGGAGGGACCTGAAGGTAAGGAAGAATGGACAGAGGAGGTAGAGGAAAAGGAGTATGAGATGGAGGGAGGCAATTGGGTAGAAGTGCCCGAAAAGAAAAAAAAGGTAAAGAAGAATATAACCCAGCAGAAACCCCGAGACCTGGAGCCAAAAACTAAGATCAAAGATTTATCTATAGATGAGATGACAACACTGGGCACAATGATAGGGCCAATAGACCATAAAACCAATTTGTCAGAGCTGAGACAGAAACTAAAACAGTTAACTAGCACTTGTAGGTTAACAAATCAGGACGTCTGCCGGTTGGTGATGTTTAAACTGCCTCACACCATAGTGGACGAATGCCCTCAACAGTACTAGGTATACATACCAGAAGCTGAAAGCAATGTCAACTCCTGGGCAGATTACAGTGAGGTAATAGAGGCCATAAGAAAGGCAAGGGAGAATCCATCAAGCAAAGTAGACTGGGACAGGATTTTAAACAAAGCCACAATCGGGAGGCCCGAGTGTTCATTCCCAGGCTTTTTGAAGTATATCAGAGATATGGAGGGCAGGATTGCCCTTCAGAGGATGACACCACATTTAGAGACCTGTGGGTAAGAGCTTGCGACCTAGACCCCACCCTTAGGACAGTAGTTAAAATGGCGCCAACCCAGGAAGAATGTATAACCTTGTTAGAAACTTATTTAAATGAGAAGGAGAGGAAAGCAGAGGTAGCAGCGGTGACCTGGAAAAATGAAGGGGGAACAAAGGGAGAATCTAGGATGTGTTTTAACTGCAAAAAGCCTGGACACGTCATGAGCAACTGTTGGGTGAAGGGTGGAGGCAGAGAGGGTCAAGGACCAAGACAAACAATACAAAAGCCCTAAAACAGGATATGGAATACCAATACGCATTAATGATATAATAATGGTTAGAAACTGGGAACAGAAAAAACCCTGGAAGGATGCAAACTGGTTGAGACCATACCGAGTCCTTAATACCCTTGGGGAAAGTGTGATATATGTGTCGAGATGTGAAAGGAGGGAAAAAGTCAGAATTTTGGGTCCATGTAGACCAATGTAAAAAGGTTACAAACAAAGTACACAATAACTAAATGTTCAATATAAATGCACAACTTTATTTTTTATTGCAGCTGACAAAAGGAATTAACAGGACACCATGAACTTTAAAACTGCCGTCACCATAATTATATGTGTGGCCTGGACAATTTTCTTCTTGTGGAGAACAGGAAGTGACCTCAAAATATATAAACGGAGGAGATTCACCCATACCACAAACACCTCATGGACTTTAATGAGACTGTATGAAATAATGCAAATGTGACTGTTATATGTGTATACACTCACCCTTTTCATCAGCCGTTGGACTCCACTTGAGACCAAATCCTTTGGACTGGTATGATACATACCAACTATTGTTCTCAATGGCAAAAATCAATGACTCAAACTTTGTACAGTATGTATTGTCCAATGTAAATGCATCTGTTTTTAATAACTCTGTACTACCACATAACTGGTACAGCCCACCAAACATGACAACTGATGGGCCAACTGTTATTCATCTTGACCATAGAAAGACACCAGCAATTCCTTATTGTATATGTAAAAATGTAAGCTCTAAGACAAGTTCAAGTTATGTTGGATCAACCCAAAAACTGTACCTCCAAGTATTACCCTGACGTTAGATACATTAAAACCCTAACTGTCACAGTTTGTAATGACACTGGCAACAGTACTAGTAATAACAGTAGCTGCACCAACAGCACCTATTTAGCCAATGCAACAAATTTGTATTTCCCCCGGGACTTATGTAACACAGGGCTTGGCTCTGTCAAAGGGCTATATTGGGTATGTGGATTTAAAGCTTACACTTACTTACCACTTGGATGGGAAGGATGCTGTTACTTAGGGACCCTCCAAACTAGGGCCAATATGCACATAATGTTAAACTCAAGCCACCCTAAACCAACAAACCGTATTAAAAAGGAGTTACAGGAAGTGCCACAAGACTCCAAACGAATATCAGTAGGAGAGAAATTTGGAGCTGGAATTTTTCCCTGGTGGGGGGTCGGTCCAAGCAATGCATTATATTGATCAGCTAAGCTATGAATTAGAAACATTAGTCAATGAAACATTACTATCAACCGCTTTATTAATGGCAGAAATTAAGGCACTTAGAATCGTTACATTACAAAATAGAGCAGCGCTTGATTATGTATTAGCAGCACAAGGTGGAGTATGTGCTATTATTGGAGAAGAATGTTGAACTTATATACCAGACAACTCGGAGGAACTGGAACAAGTAATTGAGGGTACAAAATTACAGCAGCGTATTCTCAGTGAGCATGCTCCAACAGATAGTGGTTGGGACATTTTCCAATGGATAAAAAGCATCTTTGGTGACTGGGGAAGCTCAATCCTACATGGAATTGTTATAATATGCAGTATATTGCTTGCACTCTACATATTTATATCATGCATCAAAATCACGTGCTCTAGTCTGACCAGACCCAGCAGGGGTAATTACCTCGTATAATGCTTGTCTACTATGTGTCTGATTTTCAAATTTGGCAATATGGTGCCAAAGGGGGGAATGTAATGGGGGGCAGAGGAGTCTGTCCCCATATTGCCCTATCCCTATATAACCTTTGTTGGCACTCTTGTACTGTAATATTATAACGTAAGACTAGATGTAGCCTTGAGCTGTGGTTTGGGTGAGTCATAAGAAGAAGGAACAGAGCAAGCACATAAGCAAACATAAAGCCATGTCCCCTTATCTGGGCAAGCAGAGATAGCATGTAATGAAGGACGGACTAAAAAAAGATTGCTGACTCCAGTCAGACCATAATTGGGCTTGGTCTCTCCTATTTACTTCCCAAAGAATGCTTGCCACACCTATGGCCATTTGTGTCAGTAAGCTAATAATTACCTGTTCCAGGGAAACGACCACGCCTAAATAATCAGTATATAAGCTTGTGCATTCCATTGTCACACTGAAGAAATGATCTGTGTCTAGCATTACCATTGTACGTAGGTAAAAATAAAATTTCTTCTGTCACCGGACCCGGTCTCGTTCGTATCTTTAAACAACGCAGCTTACACTTTATTTTGTGCTGTCTTGATTATCTGTTCATACAGTGTCTGCACAATTATATTGTAGTTTTACTTTCTGTGTCACACCACATTGTCAATGGGTCTCATATGTGGGTAATAATGCACTCTGACTAGGGAATCACTGGCACAGCTATAGCTTGAAGAAGCAGTGACTGCAGCTTACAACAGTGGCAACCTATGTGTTCTGAGGCTGCTGGTTCTCCAGTCGTTGCTTTGCCAGTGATAGGTATCACAGCTTTGAGTCAGAGCACTTCACCACAACTCATCCCAATGCCATTTGTATTGTTTTTCTCGATGGATGGTTGTGATAATTCTTTAGAGGGAGCTGTGGATGTGTCTACAGACAGGTTTTTCTCCTGATCCGAAGTGCCTGTGACTTAAATTTAAGCTAAGATTGCTTGAGGTGCACTACAGCCTCAGCCTGGAGGGTCTGCTTGTCCTTGCCACTGCCTGGTGCATGAACTCTGTATGAGCTATTTTTTGTTATAGATTTCTCAGGGGTATTGGCTGTTTTCTTGATCTGTATTGCCTTGTTACTATAGGCAAGTGTCTGCTCCTTTCTCTTCTCCCACCATCGTTGGCAGCTCTGGATTAAGCCTGTTAGCGCTCCTCCCCTTTTGGGTAGTGATTGGGTTTTAGTACATTTTTTGGTACTTTATTGTGGGCTCCCATTTGTCTCCATTTCATAAGTGATGCCTCTGGACGCAGCTGGCTGGTCTAATGCCAGAAGGATTTTTGTGTAATTTCTATCTCTTCAGAGCCAGCTTTGTCCCTTCTTCTTTGCACACAGGAATGCATACAGGCCGCGCAACACCACATGCTCAGACTTTGAGTGTGTTTGTTTGGCAAGTTAGGTCAGTTGTTAGTAGACTCCACACCTCCAAGATTGTTTCTCCCTTTCCAGGCTATGCATGCTCCATGTGCCTCCCAGTATAAGTTGGGCAGTGGCTGCACCTCCAGGAATCTTGGCTGGGCTCCTCAGCGATTGTGAGCACGATCTTGGCTGTGGTCCTCCATCAGGACCAGCAGGTATTTTCAACACTAGTGGCCTTTGCTTCCTATTGTGGTTGTTTACTTTTTTACATGGTGGGGCTATAACTGAGAAAGGAGAAGGAGTTTTTCCAGGTGTCATAGATCCTGAGACACCCTATAGGTAATCATAAGTGAAAATTCCTCCTGCTTTGCATCTGTGGTACCATGGCTTTCATGAGATCAACCTTCTTTACAAAATGCAGGGGCAGATGGGAGCAGGGAGACTCAAGCAGCCCACCCCCATATATTAGAGCAGCTAGCATGAAAGATCAGGAAGTTAAGCTGTTGACAGGTACACCTGAACCAGTTACAAGGGGTATGGAGGAGGAAGGGAGGCAGCAAAAGAAGGAAACCAGGGTTGGAGGGAAGAAACAAGAAGGCAAAAGCAGGAATAGAAGGTGGACTGGCAGTCAAGAGTGGAAGGTCATATACACAAATGCCCGCAGCCTGGGAAATAAAATCCCAGATATGGTGGCCCTGATGGCAGAGGCTGAGGGGGAGGCTGAGGCACTGTGGGTTACCCTTGAACTGGGAAATGGCACAGCAATTCACACAGGGGGGACCTACACGCCTCCAGCTCAAGGGAAGAGGTGAACAGATTGCTAGTGGAAGAAATACATGAGATGGCAACAAAAGGGGAAGTACTGCTGCTAAGTGATTTACATATGCCAGATGTGGACTGGACCTTCCCGTTGGCAGCCTCAGACAGGAGCCAAGGCATCTTGGACTCCCTACAGAGAGTAGGTCTCAGGCAGCTAGTGCTAGAACCCACCATGGACAGGGTGATTCTGGACCTAGAACTGAACAATGGAGGCAGAATCACAGATGTCCAGGTGGAAGGGCACCTAGGATCTAGCTACCAACACACAGCATAATTTAACATGGGTACAGGGTCACAGTCAAGCCACACAAAGGCAAGGGTCTTGGATTTCAGGAGGGCGGACTTTGCTAGGATGTGGCTAGGTATCTAAGAAGCCCTGGCAAGAAGGTATGCAAAATGGGGGTTTGAGGAGCAGTGGGCACATCTAAAAGGAGCCATAGTGGAGGCGACAAACCCATGCATTAGGCTATGAAACAAAGGCAAGAGAAGGAACAAATCACTATGGTTCTCTAAAGTTATAGCAGAGAAAGTAGGAGCCAAAAGGAGGGCTTTTAGAAAATACAAAGAAACAAAGAAAGAAGAGGATAGGGTGGTGTACCTAAACTGTCTGAGAGAAGCAGGGAAAGCTGTTAGGAGTGCAAAGGTGCAAACAGAGGAAAGATTAGCACCAACGATGAAAAAGGGGAGAAGACATTCTATAGGTACATCAGTGAGAGAAGGTAGGCCAGGGGTAGGATTGTAAGGGTCAGAGGGGAGGAAGGGGAATGTGTGGAGGGAGACCTGAAAAAAGCATCAGTACTGAATAAATACTTCTTCTCAGTTTTCAGTGAAGAAGGGGAGGGACAGGGACCACAGCTAGGCAACAGATACATGGTTGGGGGTGGGTGGGCAGGAGATGAACATCAGTCCATTTACAGAAGAGAGAGTCCTAGAGGAGCTCACAGAACCGAGGGTGGACAAGTCAATGGGACCAGATGGCATACATACCAGGATACTAAAGGAACTACAGGTGGAGCTAGCAGCACCACTGTCAGCAATGTTTAGTGAGTCGCTCAATATAGGAGTAGTTTGTGAGTGTAATAGGGTCAGTGACCCCCCCCCCCTCAAAGTTATCTATGCTCCTGAATAGCATTTAAAATCTTGGAGAAGTACTGGTTTTGCAGGCTGAGATTTCTTTTGGTTATTGGGACTGTAAATATCTTTCATAAAAATCTGTTGCAACAGTAACCCTTCTCCCTTTCTCTTTATCTGTACTTTCTCTGATTACTTCCTATATTCTTTGTTTCTCCTACCATAGGCTGGCCTCCTATGTGTAGTCTTACTATCGCTAGCCTTTATTTCCTTTCCGCTTGTATTTTAAGTCCCATGCCAGTTAGAAACTCTGTTTGTTGCAAAGAAAAGCCATTTTCTAGTAAACTGCACGATCGTGAGCATGTTCAGACTGGAGCTTTACTGTGCGAATGTGCGACTATAGATTGCATGACACGCGAAAATCACAACAAACACCACATTTCAGCTAAATAATAAATTCAAGTAGTTCTGTCTCCTGGCTAGTGCTAGCATTTCCAGAAAAGAGAACACTCTTGGTTCATTCCTTTGAGGGCTACAAGCAAAACTACTGCTGCTGTAAGCCCTATTTCTGAAATTCAGTACAAAGCAACATCTTGTTGTTCTATAAGTGTAGCCGTTATGCCCAGCTGCTTAGATAGGGCTACAAGTGGAGATTTAAGCCAGTATAGCTTCCAAACCCACATTACTTCAGTTTAGTTGCTGCAGCAATGAAATAAAGTCATACTGCTGAGCTGTTTGTGTTGATAATGTCTCGTGGGTTTAGAGGTAAAAAGTAAAACTTACTCTACAGTAGGTAGGTGTGCAGCAGTTTTCCAGACCCTTCCGTCAGCTCTCCCTGGTTGCTATAGAGCCGTCCGGCCCCCTCTTTCCCCTTAATATTGATCATTACTGATGGGAGGAGCCTGGGATTTTCAGAATCTTGTAAATAAAAGAAATAAAGTTTTTTTCTGCTTTTTCTGTAGCTGATTATGATTTAACTAACTAGAGAATGTTTATATTAGTTCTGTAATTTTATTTAAAGCTGTATAAACAATATAAATTAGTTAATTTTCTGTTAGGGAGCAGTTTAGCCTTGTCATGTGATCCTCTTGCTGTATAAAAGAAAGGATTTCAAGTGAATAGATTAGAGTGTGGCAGGAAGGAGTTCCTGCCAGATGCCTAGCTGCCTTTTAGGTATGGTTCCTGTGGAGATGATAACTGCTGAAACTTTATAGTTTATGTACTTATATTTATTTTCCGTTCCAAATCCATTTATGTTTGCCTGCTTAAAGGAGTACATTTATTTTGACTTCTTCACATCAGACTGCTTTCTGACTGCTTTTGTTCCCACGGCACATTTGGTGTCAAAGTGGATTTAGGAAGGTGAGCCAACTTCTGAGTGCATTGTCCAGTAACAAGCATGGAAGAACCTAAGAAGCAGGGGAAGACGGATACACCTGTGCCTGAAGATGCATGGACATGGACTGTGGTTATTAACTTTCAGCTTCATTGCCTACCGGCTTGGGTGATGTTCGATGGAAGGAGACTGTGAGACAACTGAAAACAGAGGGTGCCTTAGAGCTGAGTACACCGGTTCCACAGAGGAAGAAAAAGGTGCTACTGGAGGAGGTGAGACCTATGTGATGGAAGAAGAAGAAGAACACCTCCTAATGAGATGCAGGACCTTCTCCGATTGTTGTGCCTAAAACAACTAGATCTTGAGAGACAGAGAGAAAGAGACCGGCTTCAGCATGAGGCAAGATGGGTGGAAACCCTTGAAGCCATACAAGCCATAGGGACAGCCAGACCCATCCCAACTAGTGGAGGACCAAGGGACATTAAACTGTCAAAATTGATGGACAGTGATGATGTTGAAGCTTATATCACCACGTTTGAAAGGGTGGCAACTGCTTATGAGTGGCCCAGAGACCAATGGTTGATATGATTGGCTCCACATCTCACTGGTAAGGCACAGCTAGCCTACAGCCATGTGGAGACCCAGAATGCTACCAATTATGACCATGTGAAACAAGCAATTCTGAAAAGATATGACATCAGTGCAGAAACATACAGGCAACACTTCCAGACATTCAGATATCATACTGCTGATTCCCCCCCAAGAAGCTTGCGTTCGACTACAAGGTTTCTGCATGAAGTGGCTCCAACCCACAACGCGAACTATGATTCAAGTAACAGAAGTAATAGTACTTGAACAATTTATTAAGATATTAACTTATGAGGTCCAAATCTGGATTCGACAGCATAGACCAGAAACTGCTGAAAAGCTATCAGCCTAGCAGAGGATTTTATAACAGCACGTCCCCAACATCAGAAGGGATTTCATGGGCCTTCCTCCGCCACCAGCCCTATGGTAAGACATTCTACTACTACATCTACTACTACTACCAATGCTAGTGTAAATGAGAAACGTGTGCCTTGTCCTTACAATCCTGACATAATTTGTCGGGAATGTCAAACAAAAGGACACATTGCCCACTTTTGTCCCAAAAAGAAATCTGACTCTTCTCATTTGACCTTAATGAATTGGGGACAGTATACTGTGATCATCAGCATAGCAAGAAAGGAAGTACCTGCCCTAATTGACTCTGGGAGTAAACAAACCCTAGTACACACTGAAGTGATGAGGGGGATTCCCCAGAGTATGAATCTGGGACAAACAATAGTGACTTGTGGACATGGGGACAACCATTTATATCCTTTACAAGAAGCTACCATCATAGCGCATAGTTTGGAACAAAAGATGAGAGTGGGTGTGGTACCTCGACTGCCTGTACCTTTAATTTTGGGACATGATTTTGTGGGGTTCAACAAATTATTGACACAAGCTTCCATCATTTGTGCAGTATCAATACAGGCTTGGGTCCCACAAGAACGGTTAGATATGGACCTTTTTCCCTTCGAAGAGACAGTAATTGAACCCCTGGGTAAACCCAGGAAATCCAAAAAGCAAAAGAGATTGGAAAAATGGTCTTGGACTAAGAAAAGGGACTCATGTACTGATGAACTGTTAAATAATGCTAGTGTTATACAGTCATTTGTAATCGACCAAAAAAATGATGAAACACTAACCCCATTATATTCACAGGTTGTTCCAGAAGGGGAAGAGGGTAGACCTCCTATGTATAAAATCCAACAAGAAAGGCTATACAGGGTGTGTGTAAATCCTAAAACAGGAGAACGAATAGATCAACTAGTGGTCCCACAGAAATATAGAGACCAGCTTATTTTTTTGGCCCATGATGTTCCTTGTGGGGGTCATGCAGGAAGGGATAGAACACTGCAGAGGCTCCTGTACAGATATTTTTGGCTAGGAATTCATAAGGAAGTGGCTGAATACTGTAGGAGTTGCAATGAGTGTCAAATGGTAGCCACAGTGACAAAAAAGAATAAAGTTCCCCTGCAACCATTACCATTAAGTACAGCACCCTTACAACGCATAGCAATGGATATCATAGGACCCCTCCCCAAAAGTTCCAAAGGGAATAGATTTGCTCTTATTTGTGATTACGCTACCAAATACCCAGAAGCTATTCCTCTATGTACTGTAACCGCTGATAAAATAGCTGAGGAATTGTTGAAAGTATTTGGTAGAGTAGGCATCCCAAAGAATATACTCACAGATAGAGGAACCAATTTTTGCTCTGCTTTGTTAAAGTGTCTCCACCAGGCCCTGGGGGTGGAAACTGTGTACACCTCACCTTATCATCCACAAACTGATGGCTTGGTCGAACATTTTAATAAAACCTTAAAGAAAATGATTCAGATGTTTGTAAAGGATGAAGGAAAACAATGGGATTTGGAACGTGCACAGTGAGGACTGGAGGAGGGCACATGTAGTCCCTCTTCACAAAAATGGAAGCAGATAGGTGGCAGGAAACTATAGGCCAGTCAGCCTCACCTCAGTAGTGGGTAAGATTATGGAAGCACTGCTTAAGGAAAGGATTGTGGAACAGCTGGAATCCAGCAGAGCACAGGATCCAAGACAGTATGGATTCACAGTAGGAAGGTCATGTCAAACAAATCTGATAGATTTATCTTACTGGGTGACGAAGGAAGTGGATCGGGGAGTGGTAGATGTCACCTACTTGATTTAAGCAAGGTCTTTGACACCATTCCATATAAAATACTGGTAAATAAGTTGGGAAGCATAAGTATGGACCACAAGGTGGTGAACTGGGTTAGAAACTGGTTGGGGGACAGGAAGCAGAAGGTGGTGGTAAAGGGGATCCAATCTGAGGAAAGAGGGGGGGACCAGTAGAGTACCTCAAGGATCAGTCCTGGGGCCAGTCCTTTTTAATGCCTTTACTAGTGACATTGTAGAAGGGCTGGAAGGGAAGGTTTGCCTATTTGCAGATGGCACCAAGATCTGCAACAGGGTAGACACTCCAGATGGGGTGGAAAAAATGAGGAGGGACCTAGGAAAGCTGGAAAAATGGTCCAAAGTGTGGCAACTGAAGTTCAACATGAAGAAGTGCAAAATCATGCACCAGGGGTGCAGAAACTCTGCAGAGAGCTACATGATTGGGGGAGTTGCTGACAGTCACCAAGAAGGAAAGGGATTTGGAGATTATCATCTCAGATGACTTAAAGGTGGCCAAGCAGAGTACAAAAGCTGTATGGAGAGCCAGTGGCATGTTAGGGTGCACAGGAAGGGTTATCACCAGCAGAAGGGAGGTAGTGATACCACTATATAGAACACCGGTGAGGCCTCATCTGGAATACTGTGTGCAGTTCTGGAGGCCGCATCTCGTAGAACATAGACAGGGTGTAGGCAGTTCAGAAAGGGTGACTAAGATGGTGCAGAATTTGCAACAGAAGACTTATGAGAGATTAAAAGACCTCAATATCTGTACACTGGAAGAGAGGAGGGAATGGGATATGATAGAAACCTTCAAGTATCTTAAAGGCATAAGCAAGGTGCAAGTGGAAAACATCTTTTGGTACAGGAGAGGTACAAGAACAAGGGGGTATGATATGAGATTGGAGGGGGCAGGATAAGGGGTAATGTGAGGAAGTTCTTTTTCACAGAAAGGGTGGTGGATGCATGGACTAGCCTACCCCAGGAGGTGGTGGAGCAAGCACATTGGTGGGATTCAGACATGAATGGGACAGGCATAAGAGACCCTAGAGATGGGAAGGGAAGCTACTGTAAAGCTGATGATCAAGTAGGGTGGTAGTGGTCGCTAGATACAGGTAGGGTATACAGACAGACTGGGCCAGGCCTAGCAGTCCTTATCTGCTGTCAACATCTATGTTTCTATTGGCCTGTGTATCAGTTCTTGAGTCCAGAGAGATGATGTCCTCAACTGAATATAAGGATTGAGTTTTTCGAGTGTCATAGGAGGTGTGGAGCAACAATGAGAAATCATCAAACTGCCATCACAGAGGCAACAAGCCTTTGTATAGAAACAAATAAACAAATCAAAATGAAAAGCCACTATGGTTCTCAAAAGAGGTGGCTGTGAAAGTCAGGAAGAAAGATAGCATTCCGAAGTATAAGGAAACACAGAAAGAGCAGGACAGACAGCTGTACCAGTTAAGGCAGAAGGAAGCAAGAAGCTAAGTCAGAATAGCAAAGGCCCAAACTGAGGAAAAGATAGCCAACCCAGTTAAGAAGGGATAAAACCTTTTAGGTACATCATCGAGCATAGAAAGACAAAGGGAGGATAGTGAGGCTGAATAGAATGAACGTGGGCAGAGGGGACAATGAAAAAGCAGGATACTGAGCTCAGTATTCACAAAGAGGAGGGAAGTGCCCAAGCCAATTAACAGAAGCACTCTTGACAGGTGGGTCGATCCAGTCCTTTCACAGAAGAAAGGGTTCTGCAAGAACTCCTAAAACTGAAGGTGGACAAAGCAATGGGACCTGATGGAATTCACCCCAGAATTCTAAAAAATTATGGGGAACTAGTGTAACCACTGGCACCTCTTTTAATAAATCATGGGAGGGATGGTGTGGTACCCGGTGACTGGAGGAAGGCGGATGTGATTCCCTTCACAAGTGGGACCAAGACAGAGGCAGAGGCAGGAAACTGCAGACCTGTCAGTCTGACCTCTGGTAGGGAAAGTGATGGAGTCACTTGGAGGAAAGAATAGTTGAGTACCTAGAGGCCAGTGGGGGCACAGGACCCAAGGCAGCATGGGCTCACAGCGGGAAGGTCATGTCAGATGAATCTAATAGATTTCTTTGACTGGGTGACCCAAAGTAGTAGACCAGGGAGGGCTGTGGACATGGCCTACCTAGACTTTAGAAAGGCATTTGACACAGTCCCACACAAAAGATTAATAGTCAAATTAACCAGCCTAGGAATGGGTATCAGGGTGGTAGCCTGGGTAAAACATTGGTTGGACAACAGGACACAGAAGGTAATTGTAAATGGAGTCCACTCTGAAGAAAGAGGGGTTACTAGTGAGGTACCGCAGGGTTCAGTATTGGGTCCAGTCCTTTTTAATGTCTTCATAAGTGACATTGCAGAGGGACTGGAAGGAAAAGTATGCCTCTTTGCAGATGACACAAAGGCCTGCAACAGGGTTGATACACAAGGAGGCGTGGAAAGGATGAGAAGAGACTTGGCAAGGTTGGAGGAATGGTCAGAAGTATGGCAGCTAGGATTCAAAGCAAAGAAGTGCAAAATAATGCACCTGGGAAACAAGAACCCAGGGGAAGAATACACAATGGGGGGAGGTAGTAACAACAACAAAAAAGGAAAGGGACCAGGGGTAATCATATCAGATGACCTTAAGGTTAGCAAGCAATGTGAGAAGGCAGTAGGGAGGGCTGGGGTTATACTAGGATGCATAGGGAGAGCATCAGCAGCAGAAAACAGGAAGTTGTTATCCTCTGTACAGACAGTTGGTGAGACCCCATCTGGAGTACTGTGTCCAGTTCTGGAGACCCCATCTCATAATGACATAGACAGGATAGAGGCAGTCCAGAGGAGGGCAACTAAAATGGTGCAGGGTCTGCAAGAGAAGCCGATGAGAAGAGACTTAAGGAGCTTAATATGTATACCCTTGAGGAAAGAAGGAGAGTAGGGACATGATAGAAACTTTAAGTACCTCAGTGGAATCAACAAAGTCCAAGAGGGTAGCATCTTTCAGAAAAAGAGACGCAGGCAACAAGGGACACAATTTGAAAGATAGAGGGAGGCAGTTCCGGGGCAATGTGAGGAAGCATTATTTCACAGAGAGGTGTGGATGCATGGAACAGCCTTTCTGAGGAGGTTGTGGGGTCTGAAACTGGGGAAAATTCAAGAATTCATGGGACAGACATAGGCAATTCTTGTGGGGGTAGGAAGAAATAGGCTGTTGGTTAACTAGGATCTGTGGCCTCATCCTGTAGGTAGGGAAATGGGCAGACTAGATGGGCCAAGCGGTCCTTATCTGCCGTCAAAGTCTATGTTTCTATAAGACATCCTATAGGTAATCATAAGTGAAAATTCCTCCTGCTTTGCACCTGTGGCACCATGGCTTTCAGGAGACCAGCCTTCTTTATAAAATGCAAAACTTGGGGGCAGGCAACAGGATCAGTACCCCGTCTTAGTTTCAGAGCTCTCCACAAATGGGTGATGCCCTCTCTTATACTATACCAAAGGATTCTCAGGTGGCAAAATTGCTTCCCTTATTGAGTTACCAACTTCCTTTTGGGAGAGCTAGGCACTAGACAACCTGCAGATTGTGACTAGATGCTCAAACATCAGTGTTTCAGCTATAAGAGGAGTTTGGCTGTGACACTGGGCCACAGAACCATGCCACTAAATCCCATTTGCTGGGAATGCCCTTTTTGGGCAAGTTATAGTTTTGGCCTTAAGTTAGACAAGGTGCTGAACAAGGCTAAGGATAATAAGAGTCGGTTGCTAGTTTCCAAAGAGCAACAGGGGCACTCCCAATCTTTTTGGGATAGAGGATTTGGGCAGTCCAGATGACACAAGAGTAGTTTTGCCCTTTCATGATTACAGGAATGGTCAAGAAAGAGGCTTCTTCTGGCTTCCATAACAATCAGAACCACGGCTCCTTCTCCTGTAGATGCACAGGAGGAGCTGGCAAGAAAGGAGGATTCTCAGTATGAGGGTTAAGATAGGATCAGACTACATCAGACACCTAGGTTTTGGGAATTGTGTATCGAGGCTATGCAACAGAATTCCCTACTGTGCCCTCAAGAGGGCAGTTTTTCCAGTCCCCACTTCCAAAGGATTCAGTGAAAAAGAACAGGGTGGAATAGACTCTGACCCACCTACTCCAGGTAAGGGCAGTGGCTCCGGTCCCTCTATCTAAGAGAGAGCAAGGGTTCTACTCAATTTACATTGTAGTTCCAAAGAAATCTTGGGGGGGGGGGTGTCAGCCCACTCCTGGATCTTTAGAGCTAGAACAAGTTGTTCAGAACATGAAATTCAAGATGGAATCCCTCAGGTCCATCATAAGAGCAGTCCAACTTGGGGATTATTTGACTTCCATAGGTCTCTCAGATATGCATGTCAACATTCTAATATGCAAAGCTCACCACAATTTCTTGAGAAGCACTATTCGAACCAACATTTCCAGTATCAGGCTGTCCCTTTGGCCTGGCATCTGCGTTGAGGGTTTTCTTAAAGGTGTTGATTGTGGTGGTGGTCTTACTCAGACAGGAGGGGCACCATGTTATCTCTTCCTGGACTATCTCATCAGAGTCCCCTCAGTGCAAGCTGCAAGGCTGTCAGTAGCAAGGACTCTATGAGTTTTAGAGCAAAATAGATGGATAGTCAAAAAGGATACAAGTTTGTTGATTCTGTCTCTGAGGCTGGAACACTTGGAGGCATATTTCCAAATGGATCAGGACAGAGTTCTCCTGTCACAGCCCAGAGTGAAGGTCCTCCAATGAGAAATTCAATTCCTTCAGTCCCAGAGATTTGTTTCAGCTCAAAGGTGTCTGCAGACCCTGGGCCTAATGATGGCATCAATAGAGTCGGTTCCATGGGCATGGTTACATGTGCAGCCACTCCAGCCTCACCTTCTCGGCTCCTGATCACTGGCACCAGAACAGTATCAGGCTCTGATTTAGCTTCCTCCCTCTCTTCAGAGTTCTCTGGTCTGGTGGGAACAGCCAGAAAAGTTGATGAAGGGATCTTCTCTGTCCTCCCTAAGAGAGGGTGCTAACAAAATATGCCAGCCTGCAAAGCTGGGGGGCAGTTATGGATTGGATCTCAGTTCAGGGAATCTGGAGTTTAGAGGAGCGAAGCCTGCAGACCATTGTTTTGGAAATTAGGGAAGTTTTTCTGGCCCTCCTTCACTCAGGAACAGGTCAGGTTTTAAATGGTGAAGGTGCAGTCGGACACTGTTGTGATAGTGACTTACATAAACAATCGAGGCACAAAAAGCTGAAGCTTGCTTTGAGAAGCCCAAAAAGTGCTGCACTGGGCAGAGGAGAATCTTCTCTCTCTCTCTTTCTCTCTCTGTATCAGCCATTCACGTGGCAGGGGATATAAATGTTCAGTTGGACTGGCTCAGTCGAAAAATCATCCACCTGGGGAGTGGTCCCTGCACCCAGAGGTGTCTGTCATGCTGTGCTATCAGTTCGGGACTCCTCAGATAGATCTCTTTGCATCCAGGGAAAATGTCTAGGTGCCCAAGTTTTTTTGTTACTTTTGACGTCCACATGCAGAAACAGTGCATGTACTATCACAGACGTGGAACTTTAGAGCAGCATACCTGTTTCCACTATTACCACTAATTCAGAAGGTGCTGTAAAAGATCAGGCAGTCAACAGGAAGCTTCCTGCTGACATCTCTGGCATGGCCAAGAAGACAGTGGTTCTCATATCTGATAAATGTGTCAATAGGGGAGTCTTCCGGTTACTATATCACAGTGACTTACTAAGCCAGGGACCAGTGTTTCACCAAAATCCAGACTCTCTTCTGCTAGCTGCTTGGCTCCTGAGAGGAGACACCTGTTAAAGCAGGGTTTCTTGTTCAAGGTCATGAACACCATTATGTCTTCCTGAAAGAATTTAACTTCTGTGGCTTATGATAGAACCTGGACAGTGTTTGATTCCTGGGCTACACAGAGGCACAACAAGCCCACTAAAGTGCTGGTGCCACAAATCCTGGATATTTTCATTCTAAGGTGGGCAAGGGTTTAACACTGAGCACTTTGTGTGGACAAGGCACAGCCATGGGGCAGTCTTGGGCCCCTTGGATTGAGTTACTCTAGGCACTCACCAAGAGTTGATAAGGTTTCTGTGGGCAGTTAGCACCCCTAGACTCTCTTACCATTTTTCAGTCCACCTTGAGATTTGACTTTAGTATAATGTTCCTTGTAAGCCACCTTTGAACCGTTGTCATCTATACAATGGAATATTTCCTCTTTTTCCCATAAAGGTTTTTATCTTCTGTTGGCAAACTGGGTGGCTAATCAGCCTTGTCTCCATGCACCATGACCATCCCATGCCTCTCTCCAGTTGGGAGTTCAGTTGTCTCATGGATTTCCCTCCTGCAGTGGGGCCAGGAGGTGGGGTCATCCTCCCCCTGACCACACACATCCAGAGTTCACTCCAGACCAAAGCAGCAGGCTGGGTTGTGGAGACATGGGCAAGGCTTCACAAATCCCAATCCCCAGGTTTTCTACTTTTTCTGGTCCCTCCCCATGCTGTGGCACCAGGATATGCATGTGGAGGCATATACACCCTATGTTGCCACAGCCCCTATCTTTGAGTCACTTGAGCCTGCACTACCAACACTGGGCCTCTACTCAGTGGCAGACATGGGCTGAGATGGCTGGCCACTTCTTCCTGGGAAAAGATAGCAGTCCCTGGGACGCTAATCCTCTCCCACCTCACTGACCCCAGCAACCAGTGTTCATTCCTGAACATGGGTCACCAGCGTGGAAGGATATTTTGTCTTACAAAGGTGTGTTTTCTGGAAACCATGTGTTTGGCTAGAAGAACTGGTGAGCTTCAGGCCCTTGCCTACAAGGAGTCTTATTTAGTGATGCATAAGGATAAGATATTCTTAAGAACAGTCCCTTCCTGAAGGAAATTACTTTTCAATGTGAATCAGAAAGTCTGTCTTCCCTCCTTCTACCCTAATTGCACAAACTCCATGAGAAAAAGCTACATAAATTGGTCCTGTGTAAGGTGGTGAAAATATATCTCAAGAGGTTGGTGGGCTTTCAGAGATCAGGTAACCTGTTTGTTCTCTTTGGGGTGGCAAAAGAAAGGCCAGAAAGCTTCCAAAGCTACCTTGGCAAGGTGGATCAGATTTTGCATATCGAAAGCTTATGTGGCTGCCAAAAATTCTCTGCCAGCCTTAATCAGAGTGCATTCCACCAGGGCAATGCAGAGATTTATTTAACTCTAAAAATTGATTAGCTTTTTGCTCATAAAAGTGCTAAATCTTTGTGAAAATGCATAGCTCTTGCCTCACTGTGTTTAACAAACACAGCACTTCTAGAAAATCTATATAAATACTTTCAGCACAGTTAGTATAATCCCAAGAAAAAAACTGCTAATCAATTATTTAAAACCCTGCAATGGTAACTTCTTGGGCCAAAAGGCAGAAGCTTCTGTGGTGAAACTTTGCAGGGTGGCTGCCTGGTCCTCCCTGCACAGTTTTATGTAGCACTACAGGCTAGACATACAAAGTTAGGCTGATGCAATATTGGCAGCAGGGTGCTTGCAGGCAATCATTAAGAGCAATCATAAAGTTTGGTTCACTGGAATGTATATGCTGTTTCTATCCTCCCTCCACCACCCTTACCCTCCTTTTTGTTTCCCTTTCAGTGAATTGTATATATTGTATATTAAGTATATTTAGTCCTACTTTATATATGAATTTTTCCCATGTTTATCTATTTCATTTGTATTTATGTGCTTCCTTTTGTATAATCCATGTATATCATATTGTATATGCTTTTTATACTGTGTCATCCACCCAGGACCACTTTGTAAATGAACTTGCTCAATGGTGTTTCTCCTATTAAAATAAAGATTGATTGATTGATTGTATATCAGCCAGCATTCTCCTCCTCCCAGTTCAGAATGGGTGCTGCTTTTTTGGTAAGACAGTCATTTATCCCTAGTTATTCATATTCAGAATTTTGGGAGGCAACAGTTGGCGGCTCTTATGTTTTTGTGTTCAGGAGTAACAGAAATGTTATAATTTAATGGCATTGTAATAGATGTTGACTGAGGAAGTAGCAGCCTCGAAACACATAGGTCACCAGCATTCTAAGCTGCAGTCACAGCTTCTTAAAACTATATATATATATATATATATATATATATATATATATATATACATATATATATATGACACTGATGAACCCTAGCATTGTCTGTGTATTGTAAGTCTTGTGCTTTTGGTACTTTTGTTTCAAAATTTAATAAAAATATTTTAACAAAAAGGTATGGTGTGCCAGTGATCCCTAGTCGGGTGCACTATTACCCACATGTAATGAATCCCATTGGCATTGTAACAGAAAATAAATGACAGTAAGCCTGATAGAATTTTTTCTTTTAGTTTTCATAATGTATTTTTGTATTGTATTGTATTTTTTTTTTCTGCTTTCTGTTTTATCCACCTTCTCACCCCGAGCTATGCTTCTTGGAGACACCAACCAACATCCCAAGTAACTTGTCTTACCTGATTCCCCAGGAGTTCCCCCCATGGAGCCGTGGTTATACCCCCCAGGCAGGTACGGGATGGGACCCAAACGTCCCAATGCTTCAATGTTTCATCAGGGTCCCCCGGTGTTCAGGCAGGCAGTGTCCATTAGGGTCGGTGTTCTTGGTGCTCTGTCTACCCGTGCTCGAGCTGTGTTTTTTTCCTCTTTTCTGAGGAAGTGGCCAGTGCCCTGATGTCAAGGCATTACGCTGACAACCAAAACTCCCAGCCCTCTCTTGTATGTGCTCCTGCACTTGCTGTTCCTCTGGCCTCTGCCAGAGGCCAGCCAAGCACTGGGCGAATGCCCCCCTCCCTCCAGGGAGAGGAGAGCTGTCCCTAGGATGCTCAATCCTCTCCCTCCCCTGCTGACCCAGGCTCGTTCCCAAACCTGGGTCACCGATGTGACGCGAGGTGTGGCACCCAGCGCCTCAACCCTCAGCACCACTGGGCCGGCTTGTATTTTATTTTTTTTTACTACTTCACTTTGCAGTCTGATATTTTTACTTGCACATCCTGTATTGTTTTCTCCCTACCACTTCCTCCATGAGGCATCTGAAATGAGCTGTTACCAGCTCAGTGTGTCCCTCTTGGTAAACCTCTAGAAATGAATAAATAAATAAATAAATAAATACTAAAATAACTAAATAAATGTTGTGGAGAAATTCTGTTTGCTGCACTGTTACTTGAAATTCTAGTCATATCATTCAGGTCCCACCTGGAACAGAGGGGCACTTGTTCCTAAAGTGGACACATGTATGCGGTTACATTTTCAATAGTTAGAAGTCCCAGACAGTTCTAGATCATACCCACGGGAGGTTGCAACTCTCTTATTGAGCCCACAGTTCATTTGTATTCTAGTCCTCGCTTTCAGCATCAATCTAAATGTACTGGATCAGATGATGTCAAAAGCAATTTTTTCCCTTCCTTGGGACCAGAAGGATAATGATCTGGGCAACCCTAATAATAGACCACACAAGAAAGGGATCACCCACTGGTTAAGTAATGCATTAGGCTAAGTCCTGAGTAACAGAAAGCATGCAGACCTCACACTCACACTACAAAAGTATAAGAGATAAGGCTAAACAAAGGAGTAAAGTGCATAAACTGCTTTAATTCTGTTACTCACAAAAAAGGTGTAAGGCATACTGCCCAGTACATCATCCAAACATTGGTAATGTGAGTGTGAGGCCTGCTACGGGTAACTAAGGGACCAATACCAGAGGCAAGGGGTCCCCAGACAGTGCACTCTATGCTGTCCTCAGCTACTGTCCTGTTTCTGTGTACTCAAAAGTTCTCTTGTATGAGAACAAAGTCTCCTTTTTGAAGATTACACTTTGTAATTTTCTGAAAAATTCACTTTACCTGTTTGTGAGTCCAGTTTCCCCATCTCCAAAGGGACAATCCAAAACAACCCAGTGCCTTTTGTAGGCCTACGGGATTTGACACCTGGTTCTATTCTGGACCCATTTTACTCAGATAGCGAGCTCACTGGCCCTACTTGCTCAACTTAACCAGACCAGGTCTCTGGCCCCCAGAAACAATCCACTGTAGCCACAGGCACCACTATGACCAACCCAGCAGAGCCTCTATCTCCTCACTCCCTTCTCCAACAAGCTCTCAATCTCCCTCTATGACTGAAGTGTTCCCTTTTTATGTTGCTTGCATGCTTGTGCAAGAAACATAGTGCCATCATCGGAGATTTCGGAGGTGTGTCACCTCCTCCTCCAATTCAGTCAGTGAGCTGGCAGGTACGGCCCCTGTAAGCCAATGCATTTTGGGCTGTCTATGACCGCTCCAAAATGCAGTATTGCTCTGATTGAAAAGAGAGCTTCTCGCTTCCAGTGAGCAGCGATGAAGTGTAGCTCCCCCTCCTGAGTGTGCGGCGCCCCGCACGTGCTATGTAGCTGACGGAGGTGCCCAATCCCCATCGGCTGAGCTCGTCTCCCCCAGTTGTAGGTGCCATGCTGGAGCCCACCCCAGCGTGGCAATCAGTCTCTGACCGCAGGGTGCCCAATCCCCGTCGGCTGAGCCCCAATGTCCTTGTGCCATGCTGGGAGCCCACCCAAGCGTGGCAAGCGGTCCACGACGTCTTTTTTTTTTTTTTTAACCTGAAAAACTAAAGCGGTCGCGGCGCATCTCCAGCGCCCTCTCCCACAACCCGCACCCACCCTGCGCTTCCAGCCTCCCCACCCCCTCACCCCATTACCTCCGGACTCCAGTACGACGATCTTGGTGGACCGGAACACGTCTGCACTCTTGAAAGCCGACCGCGAACTGAGGAAATGCCGTAAGCTGTATAATGGGCTAGATAGGGGTTTCAACTTTGTTGCATATCTCAGGCATTTTGGGAATTTTTGCAAATTTTTCAACATGGGGTTTTGGGACCCTTTCTCATGAATGATGTCACTGTCATGGCGTTACCGGGCCGAAGGTGATTTCGCACAGTGACTGCGCAGTGACTGTGAAATCACCCTTTGGGCCTGAATACCACCATGACAGTGACATCATTCATGAGAAAGGGTCCAAAAACCCCATGTTGAAAATTTGATGCCAAAATTCCAAAAATGATTGTTCTGATGTGCTTGCACAGTTCCTCGCAGGCTCGTAAGTTCGCAAATTTCAATATTTTCACTCCAGATTTTCAACTGTAACCCCCACCAATGGGGTTCATAAAAAGACTTCCAGGAGCTTGCTTAGATGGCCAAGCCTGAATAGTGTTTGGCATTGAAAGCCATTTTATCAGTGAGTGTTTTTAGAACCTCTGGTACTGTCTCTTTAAGAGCTGTCTGCTTGCAGACATATAATGATTATATGGGGACTGTGTGCTTCTCTGAGTACCACTCGAGGCTGCTGCCAATTCCTTAATTTTTGCAGTCACTAGGGTGCAAATGGAACCTATCTGAAAGATGTAACTGTTTACCAGAAATTATTTAGAGTAATAATGAAATTACAGTTTGTCTAACCTGCTTTCTTTGCAGTCAGAACTGTGTCTGCTAGTTCCCCATTCTAGTTTTGAACTGCTGAACTGGACCAATCAGTGGGGGGTAAGCTAGCTCTAAAATGGTGCCTTGGACGAATCAGAACTTGGACTCATAATCTGAGCCAGCCACAAGAGGATTGTATGGGCAGTGACTCTGGGAGATGTAGTTTAGACTTCAGTGCCTTTTGGACCAACAGCAGTCTATTGTGAGTGACAGCCAATCCAGTCAAGAACTGGGAGGAACTCAAAGGAAGAGCCAGTTTTGTGGTTGATTTCTGGTTGGGCTGGCAGTGAAGAAGGAAGGAGCCCTGTGCTTTTCAGTGTACGGTTTTAGTCAAAAAGCGTGTGTGTAAGGCCCAAGGTTCCAGTCTGCAGCGGTAGGACTGAATCCGTCCTGTGAAAGAATCAAAGGATCTCTGAAGTAGAAACCAAGGCTCACCCTGTAGAAGACTGGAGAATTACTGAAAGTGCATTCGGTCTGTCAGGAACTGAATCTGCTGTGTGTTCTCCGGTGTGTGCAGTAGTGCTGATCGGGATACAGATGCAGCCTGCCTGGTATAGTGCGTGCTTTATATGGATGTGTGAAGAGGTTTGTGTAACTTCAAGCAGAGCCCCTGCTGACATTGAAGGACCCTATCTTATTTGGAGGTCGTGAGTACTAATTCAGGGTCGCTCCCTGTTGAATTGCCACATTAAATCAAATGGAATTATGTACTGCTGACTGTTTAATTCTCCTTTTCTCTGTGTGAAAGGGCCTACCAGCTGCCACGGTTTGGACTAGCCACTAGGGCTTGGGTACCCAGGACAGTAACTGATAGGGATAGCCTGTGCACAGAGCCATAATGGAATTATTAGAGTGATAAGCTAATTAACCTGATTCCCCCTGTCCTTGTTATATCTCCTAAATAAATCAGAACTGCTTGTTTCAGCAAAGTTATACTGCCTGAGGTATTTGTCTATGTAAAGTACTGTACTGTGATTGATGCACTGTATCTCATTTCAGGAGGTCCCAGTGCGGAACCAGACCTGGGGTAAGTGTATACTGTGAAGGTAATTCTGATATATTGTGTGGGCCACTAGTGGGAAGAAAGGGGGTTGCAGTGTCCCAGAGGGCTGTGACCAAGTTAGTTTAACTATTACAAACCCTGACCTCTGGGTGGAGGCACCCGCCATTGGATCCAGGCCCTCAACCTGTTAGTGGCAAATCAGGCAGGGGTAGTAGCCCCTGGGATAGTGCCATCTAGGGGTTACACAACATTGCCATTTACCACACCTTCTTATGAGTAGTACAGCTGTCATTTTTCACATCTCACCCAAAATGTGTTTCCACCCATGTAGTGCAGAATGGCGCAGTTGGTGTGCGAAATCAATGTACGAGACAAATTAAGAAAATCACAGTGACACTGTTCATGAGCAGAGGTCTTAAAATGGCTATGTTGAAAATTTGGTGAAATAATTCTAAAATGACTGTTTCTGGCGTGCATTGTGCAGTTCCTCGCGAGGCCCGTAAGTTCTAAATTTTCAATATTTTCACTCCAGATTTTCAACATTGTATTTACCACACCTCCTTATGAGCAGTACAGCTGTCATTTTCACATCCTGCCCTAAGCGTGTTTCTGCCCATGTAGCGCACAATGGCGCAGTCGGTGTGCGAACTCAATGTATGGGACACATTAACAAAATCACAGTGACACTGTTCATGAGCAGAGGTCTTAAAATGGCTACATTGAAAATTTGGTGAAAAAATTCCTAAAAATGACTGTTTTACGAGCGAGCGTGAAATTCCTAATACGCATCAGAAAGTTCAGAATTTTCAAATATTTGCACTCCAATGACTTCCAAATACCTAAGCAGCACATAGAAGCAAGCAACATTCGGCATTGACAAATGCTTGTTTTATATACACTGGCACAGAACAAATGTCTTTCTTGCCAGTCCTCAGCTGAGAAAGACCTGAGAATGCTCGTTTGTAGCCCCAGTTGGGGCCTGGGCTACATTTATACACCAGATCAACACCTGAACCTTGCAACAGGGATTGCAGAATAGATACCTGATTACCATAATGCCAACACATCTTACAAAGGTTATTTCGGTATAGTGGTTTCAGAAGGAACTAGGACTGACTATGTCAGATACACTGAACTTACACAGAGCTGCAGGTCCTGCCAGCAGCTGTTGTTCCCTTTTGGTTAATAGATGGTGTTGCTGTAGTGTCGGTGTGGACAGTGCCATGTATAGTACATGTGGAGAGCAGCATTCTTCATGACTTTTACATGCAGTCAAATCAGGAGAACCAAACAGAACTGGAACCTTTGTTGGATGAGAGGTAGACACCAGGAGGGTCCCAGCATGGACCACAGGCTGCAAACAGTTTGTTGATCAGTACAGCCAGCTAATGCACACACAGGCACCAATCAGTATGATGTTATCGTTATATCCTGAAAACCCTTCTGACATGAACACTCCCCTTTTTGTACAGCTTTGGGGTAATCATTCTTGCCAACTTGTGTTTCACTGGTAATGCCTAAACTTTCTCTGGGAACTTGCCCAGCATGGTTTAGTTGTAGCCCAACAGTACAGGCAGCATGCCATGCTCAGTCTCCACAGCTTCTTGATGTTTCACTGAGGGGTGCAGGGGTTGTGGTAGGGTGATTCACATCTGTCCTCCACAGTGCAGGCTAATGATATCGACTGTGGGGAGAACGTCGTGTAACTTAAAGCTATTGATGCCATTGCTAGAAACTAAAAAACTGTGTTATCTTTCTTTTCATGACCCAAAACAAGCTGAACAAAGTGGTACAAACAACTGCCATGTTTTTAATGGTCCCAGCGGAACTAGAGAAAATGAAGGTGAAGGGAGAAGCAGGCTAAATTTATGATATCTCCATTCAGCTCCACCTTGTTTGTCAGCTCTGCTAATAAGCGCAACCTCTTCTCTGGTTGTCCATGTTTTTATGGACAAATATTGTTCTCCATTGTCATTCCTGCTCTGCCATTAATCTTGGTCCATGAAAACTCCATCCGTGGTTTGACCATGACTCATGGACAAGACTGACCATGTTTAGTGAACATACACAAATGTCAGGGAAACTATACAATCAAGAGAAACTAAACAGAAACAAAATCTATTTTTTTATTTGGTAAATCATTTTTTTATAACTACTTCATGTAAAAGCAATGATTGGCCATGTTCTGACTTTGGTTTTCAGTGTCCATGCTTGACAATGGTTTTTACTGTTTGGTTTTTAATTAAGAAATTAATAAAAATTATTCTATTTTGTGTCCTAGGTAAAATTCTGCTTAAATATAAACATTATTTATCACACTGCTACAGTGCAGTTCACATTAAGATTATTGTGCAACCAGTTAACAGACTATTTGCCTACTGCCGCTAGCCTAGTGTAAAAAAAAAAAAAAAAAAATATATACTCTGTTTGACAATGCTCACTGAGCGGCTCCCCCCCCCCTTCCTTTCCCTACTAATTCCTCCTCCCCCATCTCCCTCCCTTCTACTCCCACCAGCTCTCCCTCGACCATAAGTTTTGCACCTTTTGTTATCTTTTGCTTCGTTGGAGATTGTATTCTATTGAAACAAAATTGTAATTGAACTGTAACTTTTTTGTTGTAAGTACTGTGTCCCTTGTACTACTGTTCTGATGTCCTCTTTGTGACGAGGTACCTTTGTAAATGAGCCTCTGGCTCAAAGGTTTCTAAACTGAGGTTTAACTAAATAAATATTTACATATGAGTTGCTAAGGCTTTGCATAGGAAATCTCTTGATCACTGTTGTTTGCTGGTTTCTTCTGAGCTCAGAATAAGCTGCCTGATTATACTTTAGTTTAAATTACATTCTGAATCAGAGGGAAAAAAAAGAACACAAGCACAACTAGTTGGCCACTTCATTGCAATCACATAAAGAAAATGATTTGCTAACTGGGGACCCCATATGTTGGCAAGGGCCTGTATGGGGCCACACAGTTGCATGCTATGTACACAGCCCCAACAAGATGCACAGGGCCGGGATTCAGGAACCCTAGTTTGCTTGATAAGTGAGTGGGTAGTTCTGCACACATGGCTGGAGAGCTGGGGGGATGGACCTTGGGTGAACCATGGGCATCCAATCAGGCTACAATCACTGCAGTGTATCACCTGCTCCACTGGAGCAGGGGGTCATGGAACATGGCAGTCTGCAAATGGCCCCCACTGTATACCAATGACTTACCACTATCCTGGGATCAGTGCCCCACTGCCAGCATCTGCTCACTAGCACTCTGTGGCATGGAGGAGGGCTCAGTCCCATGTCTGCAGAGTGGCACTGGGATCCATGGATGTCAGCTGGGGAGTGCGCAACCATTATTGCAACCTCTGACTGGTGTAACAAACACTCCCCCTGACACTGGCCTGGTGGAGCATATCTGGCATCATGCATGCTGCAGTCTGGAAGCCTAGAGCGGGCATGCCCACTCTCTACCCTCTGCCAGATCAGCCACATAGTTGTGCGGGGACAGGCATGGATGGCTGAATGCAGGGATGTGCAGCGGGTGCAGAGTTTTTGTGCACCTGCAGGTGTCTTTTGGACACCTGGGATGTGTGTATCCTGGTCCTATGCACTGCATATCATGGCGCATAGGGACGCGAGTCCTATATGCATAAACTCCTATCTGCACAATTAGATTAATGTTAACTATACTGTATTTCCATCATTCAGACTTCTTCTGGTATAAATTTTAAAACTTTGTAAAATATTCCAGTTCTGGTTGTTATCTAGGAAGGAGGAGCCTCAGTACATGGTAGATCCATGATGGTGGCGTGAGCGTCTGGCATTTGCTGCAGCTCAGCCCAAGATTCCCTATATGTTTAAAAGGAACTATAGCACTTACAAAACTAAAATAATGACCTTGGATGAATGAAACTCCCCCTATTTTTGACTGGACTACTGAAGGAGCGAATGACATAGAGTATGTCACAGCAACATCATCATAAAATGGAGCTGCAGGAATCTGCCCAAGAACAAGGAAAGAAAAGGAGAACCTCTAATAACATGTCCTAAGACAAAGCTAATAACACTGGTAAAACATCAACAAGATGGACGCGTCTTCAACAACAGAAGCTGAACCTGCATGTGCTTAACTCAACTATTTTTTCAGGAAAACCTCTGCCCCCTCCCCACCCGACTCACCTGGTAATACTTCCTCAACATTTCAGGCAGCTTGCAGCTTGCACTGAAAATCCATCAGAGAATGATCTGGAGGAATTCGACTACACAACAGCAGAAGAGGAAGATGCCCTAGTGCAATCTGGTAGCGTAATGGCAGACTCAGAAAGCGCTTCCACTTTACAAGAGGTTAGTGCCAATAATGCAGGAAAGCAGCTTAAATACCATGCAGAAATAACAACTGAAAATGATCACACTGCTCAAACTCTTCCTCCTATCACAAACTCTCAAGATAAAGTGACTACTGCTAACGATACAGCTGACAATAATGTACATGCAAGTACAGGTGGAGGGGGGGACAAATGGGATAACCAGGTCTGATGAATATGTACACTTTTCAGCTCTTCTGAGAAGAAATCCAAAATGAAATTAAATCCTGATTTGCTACAACATCTTGCTTTAACAGATCTATGTAGCCGTTATGCCCAGCTGCTTAGATAGGGCTACAAGTGGAGATTTAAGCCAGTATAGCTTCCAAACCCACATTACTTCAGTTTAGTTGCTGCAGCAATGAAATAAAGTCATACTGCTGAGCTGTTTGTGTTGATAATGTCTCGTGGGTTTAGAGGTAAAAAGTAAAACTTACTCTACAGTAGGTAGGTGTGCAGCAGTTTTCCAGACCCTTCCGTCAGCTCTCCCTGGTTGCTATAGAGCCGTCCGGCCCCCTCTTTCCCCTTAATATTGATCATTACTGATGGGAGGAGCCTGGGATTTTCAGAATC
This sequence comes from Neoceratodus forsteri, assembly GCA_016271365.2. Taxonomy (NCBI): domain Eukaryota; kingdom Metazoa; phylum Chordata; order Ceratodontiformes; family Ceratodontidae; genus Neoceratodus; species Neoceratodus forsteri. The sequence continues at coordinate 1,006,594,205 of CM028129.1, read as the reverse complement.
TTGTAAATAAAAGAAATAAAGTTTTTTTCTGCTTTTTCTGTAGCTGATTATGATTTAACTAACTAGAGAATGTTTATATTAGTTCTGTAATTTTATTTAAAGCTGTATAAACAATATAAATTAGTTAATTTTCTGTTAGGGAGCAGTTTAGCCTTGTCATGTGATCCTCTTGCTGTATAAAAGAAAGGATTTCAAGTGAATAGATTAGAGTGTGGCAGGAAGGAGTTCCTGCCAGATGCCTAGCTGCCTTTTAGGTATGGTTCCTGTGGAGATGATAACTGCTGAAACTTTATAGTTTATGTACTTATATTTATTTTCCGTTCCAAATCCATTTATGTTTGCCTGCTTAAAGGAGTACATTTTATTTTGACTTCTTCACATCCAGACTGCTTTCTGGACTGCTTTTGTTCCCACGTGCACATTTGGTGTCAAAAGTGGGATTTAGGAAGGTGAGCCAACTTCTGAGTGCATTGTCCAGTAACAAGCATGGAAGAACCTAAGAAGCAGGGGAAGACGGATACACCTGTGCCTGAAGATGCATGGACATGGACTGTGGTTGATAACTTTCAGCTTCCATTGCCTACCGGCTTGGGTGATGTTCGATGGAAGGAGACTGTGAGACAACTGAAAACAGAGGGTGCCTTCAGAGCTGAGTACACCGGTTCCACAGAGGAAGAAAAAGGTGCTACTGGAGGAGGTGAGACCTATGTGATGGAAGAAGAAGAAGATACACCTCCTAATGAGATGCAGGACCTTCTCCGATTGTTGTGCCTAAAACAACTAGATCTTGAGAGACAGAGAGAAAGAGACCGGCTTCAGCATGAGGCAAGATGGGTGGAAACCCTTGAAGCCATACAAGCCATAGGGACAGCCAGACCCATCCCAACTAGTGGAGGACCAAGGGACATTAAACTGTCAAAATTGATGGACAGTGATGATGTTGAAGCTTATATCACCACGTTTGAAAGGGTGGCAACTGCTTATGAGTGGCCCAGAGACCAATGGTTGATATGATTGGCTCCACATCTCACTGGTAAGGCACAGCTAGCCTACAGCCATGTGGAGACCCAGAATGCTACCAATTATGACCATGTGAAACAAGCAATTCTGAAAAGATATGACATCAGTGCAGAAACATACAGGCAACACTTCCAGACATTCAGATATCATACTGCTGATTCCCCCCCAAGAAGCTTGCGTTCGACTACAAGGTTTCTGCATGAAGTGGCTCCAACCCACAACGCGAACTATGACTCAAGTAACAGAAGTAATAGTACTTGAACAATTTATTAAGATATTAACTTATGAGGTCCAAATCTGGATTCGACAGCATAGACCAGAAACTGCTGAAAAAGCTATCAGCCTAGCAGAGGATTTTATAACAGCACGTCCCCAACATCAGAAGGGATTTCATGGGCCTTCCTCCGCCACCAGCCCTATGGTAAGACATTCTACTACTACATCTACTACTACTACCAATGCTAGTGTAAATGAGAAACGTGTGCCTTGTCCTTACAATCCTGACATAATTTGTCGGGAATGTCAAACAAAAGGACACATTGCCCACTTTTGTCCCAAAAAGAAATCTGACTCTTCTCATTTGACCTTAATGAATTGGGGACAGTATACTGTGATCATCAGCATAGCAAGAAAGGAAGTACCTGCCCTAATTGACTCTGGGAGTAAACAAACCCTAGTACACACTGAAGTGATGAGGGGGATTCCCCAGAGTATGAATCTGGGACAAACAATAGTGACTTGTGGACATGGGGACAACCATTTATATCCTTTACAAGAAGCTACCATCATAGCGCATAGTTTGGAACAAAAGATGAGAGTGGGTGTGGTACCTCGACTGCCTGTACCTTTAATTTTGGGACATGATTTTGTGGGGTTCAACAAATTATTGACACAAGCTTCCATCATTTGTGCAGTATCAATACAGGCTTGGGTCCCACAAGAACGGTTAGATATGGACCTTTTTCCCTTCGAAGAGACAGTATTTGAACCCCTGGGTAAACCCAGGAAATCCAAAAAGCAAAAGAGATTGGAAAAATGGTCTTGGACTAAGAAAAGGGACTCATGTACTGATGAACTGTTAAATAATGCTAGTGTTATACAGTCATTTGTAATCACCAAAAAATGATGAAACACTAACCCCATTATATTCACAGGTTGTTCCAGAAGGGAAGAGGGTAGACCTCCTATGTATAAAATCCAACAAGAAAGGCTATACAGGGTGTGTGTAAATCCTAAAACAGAGACGAATAGATCAACTAGTGGTCCCACAGAAATATAGAGACCAGCTTATTTTTTGGCCCGTGATGTTCCTTGTGGGGTCATGCAGGAAGGATAGAACACTGCAGAGCTCCTGTACAGAGTTATTTTTTGGCTAGGAATTCATAGGAAGTGGCTGAATACTGTAGGAGTTGCAATGAGTGTCAAATGGTAGCCACAGTGACAAAAAGAAAAAGTTCCCTGCAACCATTACCATTAAGTACAGCACCTTACAACGCATAGCAATGGATATCATAGGACCCTCCCCAAAAGTTCCAAAGGGAATAGATTGTCTTATTTGTGATTACGCTACCAAATACCCAGAAGCTATTCCTCTATGTACTGTAACCGCTGATAAAATAGCTGAGGAATTGTTGAAAGTATTTGGTAGAGTAGGCATCCCAAAGAATATACTCTGATAGAGGAACCAATTTTGCTCTGCTTTGTTAAAGTGTCTCCACCAGGCCCTGGGGTGGAAACTGTGTAACCTCACCTTATCATCCACAAACTGATGGCTTGGTCGAACATTTTAATAAAACCTTAAAGAAAATGATTCAGATGTTTGTAAAGGATGAAGGAAAACAATGGGATTTGGAACGCACAGTGAGGACTGGAGGAGGGCACATGAGTCCCTCTTCACAAAAATGGAAGCAGATAGGTGGCAGGAAACTATAGGCCAGTCAGCCTCACCTCAGTAGTGGGTAAGATTATGGAAGCACTGCTTAAGGAAAGGATTGTGGAACAGCTGGAATCCAGCAGAGCACAGGATCCAAGACAGTATGGATTCACAGTAGGAAGGTCATGTCAAACAAATCTGATAGATTTATCTTACTGGGTGACGAAGGAAGTGGATCGGGGGGAGTGGTAGATGTCACCTACTTCGATTTAAGCAAGGTCTTTGACACCATTCCATATAAAATACTGGTAAATAAGTTGGGAAGCATAAGTATGGACCACAAGGTGGTGAACTGGGTTAGAAACTGGTTGGGGGACAGGAAGCAGAAGGTGGTGGTAAAGGGGATCCAATCTGAGGAAAGAGGGGGGGACCAGTAGAGTACCTCAAGGATCAGTCCTGGGGCCAGTCCTTTAATGCTTACTAGTGACATTGTAGAAGGGCTGGAAGGAAGGTTTGTCCTATTTGCAGATGGCACCAAGATCTGCAACAGGGTAGACACTCCAGATGGGGTGGAAAAAATGAGGAGGGACCTAGGAAAGCTGGAAAAAATGGTCCAAAGTGTGGCAACTGAAGTTCAACATGAAGAAGTGCAAAATCATGCACCGAGGTGCAGAAACTGAAGAGCTACATGATTGGGGGAGTTGCTGACAGTCACCAAGAAGGAAAGGATTTGGAGATTATCATCTCAGATGACTTAAAGGTGGCCAAGCAGAGTACAAAAGCTGTATGGAGAGCCAGTGGCATGTTAGGGTGCACAGGAAGGGTTATCACCAGCAGAAGGGAGGTAGTGATACCACTATATAGAACACCGGTGAGGCCTCATCTGGAATACTGTGTGCAGTTCTGGAGGCCGCATCCTCGTAAGAACATAGACAGGGTGTAGGCAGTTCAGAGAAGGGTGACTAAGATGGTACAGAGATTGCAACAGAAGACTTATGAAGAGAGATTAAAAGACCTCAATATCTGTACACTGGAAGAGAGGAGGGAATGGGATATGATAGAAACCTTCAAGTATCTTAAAGGCATAAGCAAGGTGCAAGTGGAAAACATCTTTTGGTACAGGAGAGGTACAAGAACAAGGGGGTATGATATGAGATTGGAGGGGGCAGGATAAGGGGTAATGTGAGGAAGTTCTTTTTCACAGAAAGGGTGGTGGATGCATGGACTAGCCTACCCCAGGAGGTGGTAGGAGCAAGCACATTGGTGGGATTCAGACATGAATGGGACAGGCATAAGGGAACCCTAGAGATGGGAAGGGGAAGCTACTGTAAAGCTGATGATCAAGTAGGGTTAGTGGTCGCTGATACAGGTAGGGTATACAGACAGACTGGACGGGCCTAGCAGTCCTTATCTGCTGTCAACATCTATGTTTCTATTGGCCTGTGTATCAGTTCTTGAGTCCAGAGAGATGATGTCCTCAACTGAATATAAGGATTGAGTTTTTCGAGTGTCATAGGAGGTGTGGAGCAACAATGAGAAATCATCAAAACTGCCATCACAGAGGCAACAAGCCTTTGTATGAAGCAAATAAACAAATCAAAATGAAAGAAAAAGCCACTATGGTTCTCAAAAGAGGTGGCTGTGAAAGTCAGGAAGAAAAAGATAGCATTCCGGAAGTATAAGGAAACACAGAAAGAGCAGGACAGACAGCTGTACCAGTTAAGGCAGAAGGAAGCAGGTAGCGAAGTCAGAATAGCAAAGGCCCAAACTGAGGAAAAGATAGCCAACTCAGTTAAGAAGGGGGATAAAACCTTTTTTAGGTACATCAGCGAGCATAGAAAGACAAAGGGAGGGATAGTGAGGCTGAATAGAATGAACGGTGGGCAGAGGGGGACAATGAAAAAGCAGGGATACTGAGCTCAGTATTCACAAAAGAGGAGGGGGAAGTGCCTAAGCCAATTAACAGAAGCACTCTTGACAGGTGGGTCGATCCCAGTCCTTTCACAGAAGAAAGGGTTCTGCAAGAACTCCTAAAACTGAAGGTGGACAAAGCAATGGGACCTGATGGAATTCACCCCAGAATTCTAAAAGAATTAAGTGGGGAACTAGTGTAACCACTGGCACCTCTTTTTAATAAATCATGGGAGGATGGTGTGGTACCCGAGGACTGGAGGAAGGCGGATGTGATTCCCCTTCACAAAAGTGGGACCAAGACAGAGGCAGAGGCAGGAAACTGCAGACCTGTCAGTCTGACCTCTGTGGTAGGGAAAGTGATGGAGTCACTTCGGAAGGAAAGAATAGTTGAGTACCTAGAGGCCAGTGGGGCACAGGACCCAAGGCAGCATGGGCTCACAGCGGGAAGGTCATGTCAGATGAATCTAATAGATTTCTTTGACTGGGTGACCCAAAGTAGTAGACCAGGGAGGGGCTGTGGACATGGCCTACCTAGACTTTAGAAAGGCATTTGACACAGTCCCACACAAAAGATTAATAGTCAAATTAACCAGCCTAGGAATGGGTATCAGGGTGGTAGCCTGGGTAAAACATTGGTTGGACAACAGGACACAGAAGGTAATTGTAAATGGAGTCCACTCTGAAGAAAGAGGGGTTACTAGTGAGGTACCGCAGGGTTCAGTATTGGGTCCAGTCCTTTTTAATGTCTTCATAAGTGACATTGCAGAGGGACTGAAGGAAAGTATGCCTCTTTGCAGATGACACAAAGATCTGCAACAGGGTTGATACACAAGGAGGCGTGGAAAGGATGAGAAGAGACTTGGCAAGGTTGGAGGAATGGTCAGAAGTATGGCAGCTAGGATTCAAAGCAAAGAAGTGCAAAATAATGCACCTGGGAAACAAGAACCCAGGGGAAGAATACACAATGGGGGAGGTAGTAACAACAACAAAAAAGGAAAGGGACCAGGGGGTAATCATATCAGATGACCTTAAGGTTAGCAAGCAATGTGAGAAGGCAGTAGGGAGGGCTGGGGTTATACTAGGATGCATAGGGAGAGGCATCAGCAGCAGAAAACAGGAAGTTGTTATCCCTCTGTACAGACAGTTGGTGAGACCCCATCTGGAGTACTGTGTCCAGTTCTGGAGACCCCATCTCCGCAATGACATAGACAGGATAGAGGCAGTCCAGAGGAGGGCAACTAAAATGGTGCAGGGTCTGCAAGAGAAGCCGTATGAGAAGAGACTTAAGGAGCTTAATATGTATACCCTTGAGGAAAGAAGGGAGAGTGGGGACATGATAGAAACTTTTAAGTACCTCAGTGGAATCAACAAAGTCCAAGAGGGTAGCATCTTTCAGAAAAAGAGACGCAGCAACAAGGGGACACAATTTAAAGATAGAGGGGAGGCAGTTCCGGGGCAATGTGAGGAAGTATTATTTCACAGAGAGGGTAGTGGATGCATGGAACAGCCTTTCTGAGGAGGTTGTGGGGTCTGAAACTGGGGGAAAATTCAAGAATTCATGGGACAGACATAAGGCAATTCTTGTGGGGGGTAGGAAGAAATAGGCTGTTGGTTAACTAGGATCTGTGGCCTATCCTGTAGGTAGGGAAATGGGCAGACTAGATGGGCCAAGCGGTCCTTATCTGCCGTCAAAGTCTATGTTTCTATAAGACATCCTATAGGTAATCATAAGTGAAAATTCCTCCTGCTTTGCACCTGTGGCACCATGGCTTTCAGGAGACCAGCCTTCTTTATAAAATGCAAAACTTGGGGGCAGGCAACAGGATCAGTAACCCCACCGTCTTAGTTTCCAGAGCTCTCCACAAATGGGTGATGCCCCTCTCTTATACTATACCAAAGGATTCTCAGGTGGCAAAATTGCTTCCCCTTATTGAGTTACCAACTTCCTTTTGGGAGACGTAGCACTAGACAACCTGCAGATTGTGACTAGATGCTCAAACATCAGTGTTTCAGCTATAAGAGGAGTTTGGCTGTGACACTGGGCCACAGACCATGCCACTAAATCCCATTTGCTGGGAATGCCCTTTTTGGGCAAGTTATAGTTTTGGCCTTAAGTTAGACAAGGTGCTGAACAAGGCTAAGGATAATAAGAGTCGGTTGCTAGTTTCCAAAGAGCAACAGGGGCACTCCCAATCTTTTTGGGATAGAGGATTTGGGCAGTCCAGATGACACAAGAGTAGTTTTGCCTCCTTTCATGATTACAGGAATGGTCAAGAAAGAGGCTTCTTCTCTGGCTTCCATAACAATCAGAACCACGGCTCCTTCTCCTGTAGATGCACAGGAGGAGCTGGCAAGAAAGGAGGATTCTCAGTATGAGGGTTAAGATAGGATCAGACTACATCAGACACCTAGGTTTTGGGAATTGTGTATCGAGGCTATGCAACAGAATTCCCTACTGTGCCCTCAAGAGGGCAGTTTTTCCAGTCCCCACTTCCAAAGGATTCAGTGAAAAAGAACAGGGTGGAATAGACTCTGACCACCTACTCCAGGTAAGGGCAGTGGGTCCCGGTCCCTCTATCTAAGAGAGAGCAAGGGTCTACTCAATTTATACATTGTAGTTCCAAAGAAATCTTGGGGGTGTCAGCCCACTCCTGGATCTTTAGAGCTAGAACAAGTTGTTCAGAACATGAAATTCAAGATGGAATCCCTCAGGTCCATCATAAGAGCAGTCCAACTTGGGGATTATTTGACTTCCATAGGTCTCTCAGATATGCATGTCAACATTCTAATATGCAAAGCTCACCACAATTTCTTGAGGCTTGCTATTCGGAACCAACATTTCCAGTATCAGGCTGTCCCCTTTGGCCTGGCATCTGCGTTGAGGGTTTTCTTAAAGGTGTTGATTGTGGTGGTGGTCTTACTCAGACAGGAGGGGCACCATGTTATCTCTTCCTGGACTATCTCATCAGAGTCCCCTCAGTGCAAGCTGCAAGGCTGTCAGTAGCAAGGACTCTATGAGTTTTAGAGCAAAATAGATGGATAGTCAAAAAGGATACAAGTTTGTTGATTCTGTCTCTGAGGCTGGAACACTTGGAGGCATATTTCCAAATGGATCAGGACAGAGTTCTCCTGTCACAGCCCAGAGTGAAGGTCCTCCAATGAGAAATTCAATTCCTTCAGTCCCAGAGATTTGTTTCAGCTCAAAGGTGTCTGCAGACCCTGGGCCTAATGATGGCATCAATAGAGTCGGTTCCATGGGCATGGTTACATGTGCAGCCACTCCAGCCTCACCTTCGGCTCCTGATCACTGGCACCAGAACAGTATCAGGCTCTGATTTAGCTTCCTCCCTCTCTTCAGAGTTCTCTGGTCTGGTGGGAACAGCCAGAAAAGTTGATGAAGGGATCTTCTCTGTCCTCCCTAAGAGAGGGTGCTAACAAAATATGCCAGCCTGCAAAGCTGGGGGGCAGTTATGGATTGGATCTCAGTTCAGGGAATCTGGAGTTTAGAGGAGCGAAGCCTGCAGACCATTGTTTTGGAAATTAGGGAAGTTTTTCTGGCCCTCCTTCACTCAGGAACAGGTCAGGTTTTAAATGGTGAAGGTGCAGTCGGACACTGTTGTGATAGTGACTTACATAAACAATCGAGGCACAAAAAGCTGAAGCTTGCTTTGAGAAGCCCAAAAGTGCTGCACTGGGCAGAGGAGAATTCTCTCTCTCTTTCTCTCTCTGTATCAGCCATTCACGTGGCAGGGGATATAAATGTTCAGTTGGACTGGCTCAGTCGAAAAATCATCCACCTGGGAGTGGTCCCTGCACCCAGAGGTGTCTGTCATGCTGTGCTATCAGTCTGGACTCCTCAGATAGATCTCTTTGCATCCAGGGAAAATGTCTAGGTGCCCAAGTTTTTTTGTTACTTTTGACGTCCACATGCAGAAACAGTGCATGTACTATCACAGACGTGGAACTTTAGAGCAGCATACCTGTTTCCACTATTACCACTAATTCAGAAGGTGCTGTAAAAGATCAGGCAGTCAACAGGAAGCTTCCTGCTGACATCTCTGGCATGGCCAAGAAGACAGTGGTTCTCATATCTGATAAATGTGTCAATAGGGGAGTCTTCCGATTACTATATCACAGTGACTTACTAAGCCAGGGACCAGTGTTTCACCAAAATCCAGACTCTCTTCTGCTAGCTGCTTGGCTCCTGAGAGGAGACACCTGTTAAAGCAGGGTTTCTTGTTCAAGGTCATGAACACCATTATGTCTTCCTGAAAGAATTTAATCTGTGGCTTATGATAGAACCTGGACAGTGTTTGATTCCTGGCTCACAGAGGCACAACAAGCCCACTAAGTGTTGGTGCCACAAATCCTGGATATTTTCATTCTAAGGTGGGCAAGGGTTTAACACTGAGCACTTTGTGTGGACAAGGCACAGCCATGGGGCAGTCTTGGGCCCCTTGGATTGAGTTACTCTAGGCACTCACCAAGAGTTGATAAGGTTTCTGTGGGCAGTTAGCACCCCTAGACTCTCTTACCATTTTTCAGTCCCACCTTGGGATTTGACTTTAGTACTTAATGTTCCTTGTAAGCCACCTTTTGAACCGTTGTCATCTATACAATGGAATATTTCCTCTTTTTTCCCATAAAGGTTTTTATCTTCTGTTGGCAAACTGGGTGGCTAATCAGCCTTGTCTCCATGCACCATGACCATCCCATGCCTCTCTCCAGTTGGGAGTTCAGTTGTCTCATGGATTTCCCTCCTGCAGTGGGGCCAGGAGGTGGGGTCATCCTCCCCCTGACCACACACATCCAGAGTTCACTCCAGACCAAAGCAGCAGGCTGGGTTGTGGAGACAGGCAGGCTTCACAAATCCCAATCCCCAGGTTTTCTACTTTTTCTGGTCCCTCCCCATGCTGTGGCACCAGGATATGCATGTGGAGGCATATACACCCTATGTTGCCACAGCCCCTATCTTTGAGTCACTTGAGCCTGCACTACCAACACTGGGCCTCTACTCAGTGGCAGACATGGGCTGAGATGGCTGGCCACTTCTTCCTGGGAAAAGATAGCAGTCCCTGGGACGCTCAATCCTCTCCCACCTCACTGACCCCCAGCAACCAGTGTTCATTCCTGAACATGGGTCACCAGCGTGGAAGGATATTTTGTCTTACAAGGTGTGTTTTCTGGAAGCCATGTGTTTGGCTAGAAGAACTGGTGAGCTTCAGGCCCTTGCCTACAAGGAGTCTTATTTAGTGATGCATAAGGATAAGATATTCTTAAGAACAGTCCCTTCCTGAAGGAAATTACTTTTCAATGTGAATCAGAAAGTCTGTCTTCCCTCCTTCTACCCTAATTGCACAAACTCCATGAGAAAAAGCTACATAAATTGGTCCTGTGTAAGGTGGTGAAAATATATCTCAAGAGGTTGGTGGGCTTTCAGAGATCAGGTAACCTGTTTGTTCTCTTTGGGGTGGCAAAAGAAAGGCCAGAAAGCTTCCAAAGCTACCTTGGCAAGGTGGATCAGATTTTGCATATCGAAAGCTTATGTGGCTGCCAAAAATTCTCTGCCAGCCTTAATCAGAGTGCATTCCACCAGGGCAATGCAGAGATTTATTTAACTCTAAAAATTGATTAGCTTTTTGCTCATAAAAGTGCTAAATCTTTGTGAAAATGCATAGCTCTTGCCTCACTGTGTTTAACAAACACAGCACTTCTAGAAAATCTATATAAATACTTTCAGCACAGTTAGTATAATCCCAAGAAAAAAAACTGCTAATCAATTATTTAAAACCCTGCAATGGTAACTTCTTGGGCCAAAAAGGCAGAAGCTTCTGTGGTGAAACTTTGCAGGGTGGCTGCCTGGTCCTCCCTGCACAGTTTTATGTAGCACTACAGGCTAGACATACAAAGTTCGGCTGATGCAATATTTGGCAGCAGGGTGCTGCAGGCAGTCATTAAGAGGCAATCGCAAAGTTTGGTTCACTGGAATGTATATGCTGTTTCTATCACTCCCTCCACCACCCCCTTACCCCTCTCCTTTTTGTTTCCCTTTCAGTGAATTGTATATATTGTATATTAAGTATATTTAGTCCTACTTTATATATGAATTTTTCCCATGTTTATCTATTTCATTTGTATTTTATGTGCTTCCTTTTTGTATAATCCATGTATATCATATTGTATATGCTTTTTTATACTGTGTCATCCACCCAGGACCACTTTGTAAATGAACTTGCTCAATGGTGTTTCTCCTATTAAAATAAAGATTGATTGATTGATTGTATATCAGCCAGCATTCTCCTCCTCCCAGTTCAGAATGGGTGCTGCTTTTTTGGTAAGACAGTCATTTATCCCTAGTTATTCATATTCAGAATTTTGGGAGGCAACAGTTGGCGGCTCTTATGTTTTTGTGTTCAGGAGTAACAGAAATGTTATAATTTAATGGCATTGTAATAGATGTTGACTGAGGAAGTAGCAGCCTCAAACACATAGGTCACCAGCATTCTAAGCTGCAGTCACAGCTTTAAAACTATATATATATATATATATATATATATATATATATATATATATACATATATATATATGACACTGATGAACCCTAGCATTGTCTGTGTATTGTAAGTCTTGTGCTTTTGGTACTTTTGTTTCAAAATTTAATAAAAATATTTTAACAAAAAAAGGTATAGGTGTGCCAGTGATCCCTAGTCGGGGTGCACTATTACCCACATGTAATGAATCCCATTGGCATTGAGCTAACAGAAAAATAAATGACAGTAAGCCTGATAGAATTTTTTCTTTTAGTTTTCATAATGTATTTTTTGTATTGTATTGTATTTTTTTTTTCTGCTTTCTGTTTTTATCCACCTTCTCACCCCGGAGCTATGCTTCTTCGGGAGACACCAACCACCACCCCCGCAACTTGTCTTACCTGATTCCCCAGGAGTTCCCCCCATGGAGCCGTGGTTATACCCCCCAGGCAGGTACGGGATGGGACCCAAACGTCCCAATGCTTCAATGTTTCATCAGGGTCCCCCGTGTTCAGGCAGGCAGTGTCCATTAGGGTGGGTGTTCTTGGTGCTCTGTCTACCTGCGTCGAGCGTGTGTTCCTTTTCTGAGGAAGTGGCCAGTGCCCTGATGTCAAGGCATTACGCTGACAACCAAAACTCCCAGCCCTCTCTTGTATGTGCTCCTGCACTTGTTGTTCCTCTGGCCTCTGCAGAGGCAATGCTATGCCTGGGCGAATGCCCCCTCCCTCCAGGGAGGAGAGCTGTCCCTAGGATGCTCAATCCTCTCCTCCTGCTGACCCAGGCTGCTCCCAAACCTGGGGTCACCATGTGACGCGAGGTGGTGGCACCCAGCGCCTCAACCCTCAGCACCACTGGGCCGGCTTGTATTTTATTTTTTTTTACTACTTCACTTTGCAGTCTGATATTTTTACTTGCACATCCTGTATTGTTTTCTCCCCTACCACTTCCCTCCATGAGGCATCTGGAAATGAGCTGTTACCAGCTCAGTGTGTCCCTCTTGGTAAACCTCTAGAAATGAATAAATAAATAAATAAATAAATAAATACTAAAATAACTAAATAAATGTTGTGGAGAAATTCTGTTTGCTGCACTGTTACTTGAAATTTAGTCATATCATTCAGGTCCCACCTGGAACAGAGGGGCACTTGTTCCTAAAGTGGACACATGTATGCGGTTACATTTTCAATAGTTAGAAGTCCCAGACAGTTCTAGATCATACCCACGGGAGGTTGCAACTCTCTTATTGAGCCCACAGTTCATTTGTATTCTAGTCCTCGCTTTCAGCATCAATCTAAATGTACTGGATCAGATGATGTCAAAAAGCAATTTTTTCCCTTCCTTGGGACCAGAAGGATAATGATACTGGGCAACCCTAATAATAGACCACACAAGAAAGGGATCACCCACTGGTTAAGTAATGCATTAGGCTAAGTCCTGAGTAACAGAAAGCATGCAGACCTCACACTCACACTACAAAAGTATAAGAGATAAGGCTAAACAAAAGGAGTAAAGTGCATAAACTGCTTTAATTCTGTTACTCACAAAAAAGGTGTAAGGCATACTGCCCAGTACATCATCCAAACATTGGTAATGTGAGTGTGAGGCCTGCTACGGGTAACTAAGGGACCAATACCAGAGGCAAGGGGTCCCCAGACAGTGCACTCTATGCTGTCCTCAGCTACTGTCCTGTTTCTGTGTACTCAAAAGTTCTCTTGTATGAGAACAAAGTCTCCTTTGAAGATTACACTTTGTAATTTTCTGAAAATTCACTTTACCTGTTTGTGAGTCCAGTTTCCCATCTCCAAAGGGACAATCCAAAACAACCCAGTGCCTTTTGTAGGCCTACGGGATTTGACACCTGGTTCTATTCTGGACCCATTTTACTCAGATAGCGAGCTCACTGGCCCACTTGCTCAACTTAACCAGACCAGGTCTCTGGCCCCAGAAACAATCCACTGTAGCCACAGGCACCACTATGACCAACCCAGCAGAGCCTCTATCTCCTCCACCTTCTCCAACAAGCTCTCAATCTCCCTCTATGACTGAAGTGTTCCCTTTTATGTTGCTTGCATGCTTGTGCAAGAAACATAGTGCCATCATCGGAGATTTCGGAGGTGTGTCACCTCCTCCTCCAATTCAGTCAGTGAGCTGGCAGGTACGGCCCTAAGCCAATGCATTTTGGGCTGTCTATGACCGCTCCAAAATGCAGTATTGCTCTGATTGAAAGGGGAGCTTCTCGCTTCCAGTGAGCAGCGATAAGTGTAGCTCCCCCACACGCAGAGTGTGCGCGCCTCAAGACGCATTCGTGTAGTGCCGACGGGTGCCCAATCCCCATCGGCTGAGCTGCGCCTCCCCCAGTTGTAGGTGCCAGCGCTGGAGCCCACCCAGCGTGGCAATCAGTCCTTACCGACGGGGTGCCCAATCCCGTCGGCTGAACGCCCCCATGTCCTTGTGCCATGCTGGGAGCCCACCCCAGCGTGGCAAACGGTCCACGACGCCTTTTTTTTTTTTTTTAACCTGAAAAACTAAACGGTCTCGCAAGCATCTCTCAGCGCCCTCTCCCACAACCCGCACCCACCCACTGCGACCCAGCCTCCCCACGCCCTCACCCCATACTTACCTCCGGACTCCAGTACGACGATCTTCGGTGGACCGGAACACGGTCATAATTTGAAAGCCGACCGCGAACTGAGGAAATGCCGTAAGCTGTATAATGGGCTAGATAGGGGGTTTCAACTTTGTTGCATATCTCAGGCATTTTGGGAATTTTGCCAAATTTTCAACATGGGGTTTTGGGACCCTTTCTCATGAATGATGTCACTGTCATGGTGTTATCTCGGCCGAAGGTGATTTCGCACAGTGACTGCGCAGTGACTGTGAAATCACCCTTTGGGCCTGAATACCACCATGACAGTGACATCATTCATGAGAAGGTCCAAAACCCCATGTTGAAAATTTGATGCCAAAATTCCAAAAATGATTGTTTTGATGTGCGTGCACAGTTCCTCGCAGGCTCGTAAGTTCGCCAAAATTCAATATTTTCACTCCAGATTTTCAACTGTAACCCCCACCAATGGGGTTCATAAAAGACTTCCAGGAGCTTGCTTAGATGGCCAAGCCTGAATAGTGTTTGGCATTGTAAGCCATTTTATCAGTGAGTGTTTTTAGAACCTCTGGTACTGTCTCTTTAAGAGCTGTCTGCTTGCAGACATAATTTGTTATATGGGGGACTGTGTGCTTCTCTGAGTACCACTCGAGCTGCTGCCAATTCACTTAATTTTTGCAGTCACTAGGGTGCAAATGGAACCTATCTGAAAGATGTAACTGTTTTACCAGAAATTATTTAGAGTAATAATGAAATTACAGTTTGTCTAACCTGCTTTCTTTGCAGTCAGAACTGTGTCTGCTAGTTCCCCATTCTAGTTTTGAACTGCTGAACTGGACCAATCGGTGTGGGGTAAGCTAGGCTCTAAAATGGTGCCTTGGACGAATCAGAACTTGGACTCATAATCTGAGCCAGCCACAAGAGGATTGTATGGGCAGTGACTCTGGGAGATGTAGTTTAGACTTCAGTGCCTTTTGGACCAGCAGCAGTCTATTGTGAGTGACAGCCAATCCAGTCAAGAACTGGAGGAACTCAAAGGAAGAGCCAGTTTTGTGGTTGATTTCTGGTTGGGCTGGCAGTGAAGAAGGAAGGAGCCCTGTGCTTTTCAGTGTACGGTTTTAGTCAAAAAGCGTGTGTGTAAAGGCCCAGGGTTCAGGGTCTGCAGCTTGTGGGACTGAATCCGTCCTGTAGAAGAAGAATCAAAGGATCTCTGAGAGTAGAAACCAAGGCTCACCCCTGTAGAAGACTGGAGGAATTACTGAAAGTGCATTCGGTCTGTCAGGAACTGAATCTGCTGTGTGTTCTCCGTTGTGTGCAGTAGTTCTGATCGGGATACAGATGCAGCCTGCCTGGTATAGTGCTTTCTTTATATGGATGTGTGAAGAGGTTTGTGTAATTTCAAGTGAGCCCTGCTGACATTGAAGGACCCTATCTTATTTGGAGGTCGTGAGTACTAATTCAGGGTCGCTCCCTGTTGAATTGCCACATTAAATCAAATGGAATTACTGTACTGCTGACTGTTTAATTCTCCTTTTCTCTGTGTGAAAGGTCCCTACCAACTGCCACGGTTTGGACTAGCCACTAGGGCTTGGGTACCCAGGATGAGTAATGATAGGGATGAGCCTGTGCACAGAGCCATAAATGGATTATTAGAGTGATAAGCTAATTAACCTGGTTTCCCCCTGTCCTTGTTATATCTCCTAAATAAATCAGAACTGCTTGTTTCAGCAAAGTTATACTGCCTAGGTGTTTTTGTTTAAAGTACTGTACTGTGATTGTTGCACTGTATCTCATTTCATGGAGGTCCCAGTGCGGAACCAGACCTGGGGTAAGTGTATACTGTGAAGGTAATTCTGATATATTGTGTGGGCCACTGTGGGAAGAAAGGGGGTTGCAGTGTCCCAGAGGGCTGTGACCAAGTTAGTTTAACTATTACAAACCCTGACCTCTGGGTGGAGGCACCCCCGATTGGATCCAGGCCCCTCAACCTGTTAGTGGCAAATCAGGCAGGGTAGTAGCCCCTGGGATGAGTGCCATCTAGGGGTTACACAACATTGCCATTTACCACACCTTCTTATGAGTAGTACAGCTGTCATTTTTCACATCTCACCCAAAATGTGTTTCCACCATGTAGTGCAGAATGGCGCAGTTGGTGTGCTAAATCAATGTACGAGACAAATTAAGAAAATCACAGTGACACTGTTCATGAGCAGAGGTCTTAAAATGGCTATGTTGAAAATTTGGTGAAATAATTCCTAAAATGACTGTTTTACTGGCGTGCATTGTGCAGTTCCTACGCAGGCTCGTAAGTTCGCAAATTTTCAATATTTTCACTCCAGATTTTCAACATTGTTTTACCACACCTCCTTATGAGCAGTACAGCTGTCATTTTTCACATCCTGCCCAAAACGTGTTTCTGCCCATGTAGCGCACAATGGCGCAGTCGGTGTGCAAACTCAATGTATGGGACACATTAACAAAATCACAGTGACACTGTTCATGAGCAGAGGTCTTAAAATGGCTACATTGAAAATTTGGTGAATCCTAAAATGACTGTTTCTGACGTGAGTTCTTGCCAGTTCCCTCATGCGCTAAGTAAGTTCGCAAATTTTCAATATTTGCACTCCAATGACTTCCAAATACCTAAGCAGCACATAGAAGCAAGCAACATTCGGCATTGACAAATGCTTGTTTTATATACACTGGCACAGAACAAATGTCTTTCTTGCCAGTCCTCAGCTGAGAAAGACCTGAGAATGCTCAAGCTTGTAGCCCCAGTTGGGGCCTGGGCTACATTTATACACCAGATCAACACCTGAACCTTGCAACAGGGATTGCAGAATAGATACCTGATTACCATAATGCCAACACATCTTACAAAGGTTATTTCGGTATAGTGGTTTCAGAAGGAACTAGGACTGACTATGTCAGATACACTGAACTTACACAGAGCTGCAGGTCCTGCCAGCAGCTGTTGTTCCCTTTTGGTTAATAGATGGTGTTGCTGTAGTGTCGGTGTGGACAGTGCCATGTATAGTACATGTGGAGAGCAGCATTCTTCATGACTTTTACATGCAGTCAAATCAGGAGAACCAAACAGAACTGGAACCTTTGTTGGATGAGAGGTAGACACCAGGGAGGGGTCCCAGCATGGACCACAGGCTGCAAACAGTTTGTTGATCAGTACAGCCAGCTAATGCACACACAGGCACCAATCAGTATGATGTTATCGTACTATCCTGAAAACCCTTCTGACATGAACACTCCCCTTTTTGTACAGCTTTGGGGTAATCATCCTTGCCAACTTGTGTTTCACTGGTAATGCCTAAACTTTCTCTGGGAACTTGCCCAGCATGGTTTAGTTGTAGCCCAACAGTACAGGCAGCATGCCATGTTCAGTCTCCACAGCTTCTTGATGTTTCACTGAGGGTGCAGGGGTTGTGGTAGGTGATTCACATCTGTCCTCCACAGTGCAGGCTAATGATATCGACTGTGGGGAGAACGTCGTAACTTAAAGCTATTGATGCCATTGCTAGAAACTAAAAACTGTGTTATCTTTTTTTCATGACCCAAAACAAGCTGAACAAAGTGGTACAAACAACTGCCATGTTTTTAATGGTCCCAGCGGAACTAGAGAAATGAAGGTGAAGGGAGAAGCAGGCTAAATTATGATATCTCCATTCAGCTCCACCTTGTTTGTCAGCTCTGCTAATAAGCGAACCTCTTCTCTGGTTGTCCATGTTTTATGGACAAATATTGTTCTCCATTGTCATTCCTGCTCTGCCATTAATCTTGGTCCATGAAAACTCCATCCGTGGTTTGACCATGACTCATGGACAAGACTGACCATGTTTAGTGAACATACACAAATGTCAGGAACTATACAATCAAGAGAAACTAAACAGAAACAAAATCTATTTTTTTATTTGGTAAATCATTTTTTTATAACTACTTCATGTAAAAGCAATGATTGGCCATGTTCTGACTTTGGTTTTCAGTGTCCATGCTTGACAATGGTTTTTACTGTTTGGTTTTTAATTAAGAAATTAATAAAAATTATTCTATTTTGTGTCCTAGGTAAAATTCTGCTTAAATATAAACATTATTTATCACACTGCTACAGTGCAGTTCACATTAAGATTATTGTGCAACCAGTTAACAGACTATTTGCCTACTGCCGCTAGCCTAGTGTAAAAAAAAAAAAAAAAATATATACTCTGTTTGACAATGCTCACTGAGCGGCTCCTCCCCCCCCTTCCTTTCCCTACTAATTCCTCCTCCCCATCTCCCTCCCTTCTACTCCCACCAGCTCTCCCTCGACCATAAGTTTTGCACCTTGTTATCTTTTGCTTCGTTGGAGATTGTATTCTATTGAAACAAAATTGTAATTGAACTGTAACTTTTTGTTGTAAGTACTGTGTCCCTTGTACTACTGTTCTGATGTCCTCTTTGTGACGAGGTACCTTTGTAAATGAGCCTCTGGCTCAAAGGTTTCTAAACTGAGGTTTAACTAAATAAATATTTACATATGAGTTGCTAAGGCTTTGCATAGGAAATCTCTTGATCACTGTTGTTTGCTGGTTTCTTCTGAGCTCAGAATAAGCTGCCTGATTATACTTTTAGTTTAAATTCACATTCTGAATCAGAGGGAAAAAAAAGAACACAAGCACAACTAGTTGGCCACTTCATTGCAATCACATAAAGAAAATGATTTGCTAACTGGGGACCCCATATGTTGGCAAGGGCCTTTATGGGGCCACACAGTTGCATGCTATGTACACAGCCCCAACAAGATGCACAGGGCCGGGATTCAGGAACCCTAGTTTGCTTGATAAGTGAGTGGGTAGTTCTGCACACATGGCTGGAGAGCTGGGGATGGACCTTGGGTGAACCATGGGCATCCAATCAGGCTCACAATCACTGTAGTGTATCACCTGCTCCACTGGAGCAGGGGTCATGGAACATGGCAGTCTGCAAATGGCCCCCCACTGTATACCAATGACTTACCACTATCCTGGGATCAGTGCCCCACTGCCAGCATCTGCTCACTAGCACTCTGTGGCATGGAGGAGGGCTCAGTCCCATGTCTGCAGAGTGGCACTGGGATCCATGGATGTCAGCTGGGGAGTGCGCAACCATTATTGCAACCTCTGACTGGTGTAACAAACACTCCCCCTGACACTGGCCTGGTGGAGCATATCTGGCATCATGCATGCTGCAGTCTGGAAGCCTAGAGCGGGCATGCCCACTCTCTACCCTCTGCCAGATCAGCCACATAGTTGTGCGGGGACAGGCATGGATGGCTGAATGCAGGGATGTGCAGCGGGTGCAGAGTTTTTGTGCACCTGCAGGTGTCTTTTGGACACCTGGGATGTGTGTATCCTGGTCCTATGCACTGCATATCATGGCGCATAGGGACGCGAGTCCTATATGCATAAACTCCTATCTGCACAATTAGATTAATGTTAACTATACTGTATTTCCATCATTCAGACTTCTTCTGGTATAAATTTTAAAACTTTGTAAAATATTCCAGTTCTGGTTGTTATCTAGGAAGGAGGAGCCTCAGTACATGGTAGATCCATGATGGTGGCGTGAGCGTCTGGCATTTGCTGCAGCTCAGCCCAAGATTCCCTATATGTTTAAAAGGAACTATAGCACTTACAAAACTAAAATAATGACCTTGGATGAATGAAACTCCCCCTATTTTTGACTGGACTACTGAAGGAGCGAATGACATAGAGTATGTCACAGCAACATCATCATAAAATGGAGCTGCAGGAATCTGCCCAAGAACAAGGAAAGAAAAGGAGAACCTCTAATAACATGTCCTAAGACAAAGCTAATAACACTGGTAAAACATCAACAAGATGGACGCGTCTTCAACAACAGAAGCTGAACCTGCATGTGCTTAACTCAACTATTTTTCAGGAAAACCTCTGCCCCCTCCCCACCCGACTCACCTGGTAATACTTCCTCAACATTTCAGGCAGCTTGCAGCTTGCACTGAAAATCCATCAGAGAATGATCTGGAGGAATTCGACTACACAACAGCAGAAGAGGAAGATGCTCCTAGTGCAACTGGTAGCGATATGGCAGACTCAGAAAGCGCTTCCACTTTACAAGAGGTTAGTGCCAATAATGCAGGAAAGCAGCTTAAATACCATGCAGAAATAACAACTGAAAATGATCACACTGCTCAAACTCTTCCTCCTATCACAAACTCTCAAGATAAAGTGACTACTGCTAACGATACAGCTGACAATAATGTACATGCAAGTACAGGTGGAGGGGGGGACAAATGGGATAACCAGGTCTGATGAATATGTACACTTTTCAGCTCTTCTGAGAAGAAATCCAAAATGAAATTAAATCCTGATTTGCTACAACATCTTCGGCTTTAACAGATCTATCTAAAATGCTTTCTGAAATGCAAAATAAAATCGAGATGCTTTCCATCCAGACCACAGAGGCGGAATTAAGAATTGATCTCCTTGGAGATAAAATGGTTCCCGCTGAAAAAACACAAACCAAATTTTCGAAGTCACTGCAAGAACTCACACAAAAAGTTATGGACCTAGAGGACTGATCATGGCACAACATCATCAAGCTAATTGGCATGCCAGAAGGCACTGAAGGAAAAGAGGACCCCCCTCCCTTATTTAGAAAAAGTACTAACTTTAGCTCTTAATCACAAGTTTCTGGAAGATAAAGTTATGCTGGACAGAGGTCATGGGGTGACGGAGAACTGAACCTGTCAGAATCAGGTTATCCTCAAAGGAAAAGCTCCAGGCCAATATTCATCAAGCCCCACTACTTCCAGGACCATGAAGCAATACTTTGCATGGCAAGAATCAATAGAGGGCTATGCTCAGATAACAAGACATTTTCTGCATATCCTGACTTGTCTTCACATACCTTACAAGCTTGTTGGTCTTTCGACTGAGCCAAGGACATACTGCACCAGAAGGATATTAGATTTTATATGCTGCACCCAGGTTGGCTGTGCTTGTTTCCTCACAGCAACATGTGGACTTTTTTAGATCCCAAGAAAGTGGAAACTTTTCTAACAAGTCAATGCCCCTCAGGAAGGCAACTACATGGTGTACCAGGTGATACTACTCACAGTTGCAGAAGGAGGAAATAGAATTAAATAAAGAATAGAAAATATAGTGCTTGTGAGAAAGGAGATGGGGGAGAGAAAAAGTGAAAAAAAAGTGCTAAAATATATATGCACCATAAGAGGGATATGCTCGGGGCTTAGGGAGCATGCCACAGGACTGATGAAATGGGTGGAGGGGATATGTGAAGGGTTAAATCACTTGGTAAGGGCTGTAGTATTTGGCTAAAATACTTTTTTGAACACTGTGTTTTTTGAAAATGGGGGTGGGGTAGATGGGAATTTAAATATAATAAAAATCATTCACTGTCAGAAAGAACTAAAAGCTATCAGTATGGATTGGAACAATTGACACTAAGATATTGTACCTGGTATATCTTTTTGATAAAAAAAATATAAAGGTATTAAGTCCATTACTGTTTTTGTTGGATTAAATCTATCACTCTTGCTTATACATAAAGATGCATACTATAAACTGTATTAGCCGGAATGTGAAGAGACTAAAGGACAAAATTAAAGCCAAAAGATTTTTAATTATATGGACAGCAAAGGCACAAACTGTTCCCTCTTACAAAAGGCTCACCTAATACAGAAATAATTTCTGTTTTATGCCAAAAAATGGGGATCAGGGGTGAATGCCTCATACAAGAATAACTCCTGTGGGGTGGCAATTTTCTATAAAAAGAACCTTAACATTAAAATAATAAGACAGTACACAGACCCTGGTGGCCAATATATCACATGCCAAATCTCATTGGTGGGTCAGTCACACACAATCTGTAATATGTATGCACCCAACGAAAACTCACCAGCATTTTTTACCAATGTCTTTCTTGAATTATCAAATTTCCCAGCCCCTAATATTATTGGGGGTGATTTCAGCCAAGTGCTGAATCCAAAACTTGATAGAACGGGCATTTGCCTGCATAAAATTATGTCGGCTGCCACAGAAGTTCTACAATTTATTAAAGAACTTAACTTAGTTGAAATCTGGCATTATGTATATCCAGAAGACCAAATATATTCATATTTTTCCCCCGTTTTTCAATCCTATTCCAGAATATAATTTTTTCTAATCTCACAGTCTATAATATATATCAGGTTAACAGAATAAAATACCATAATATTGTCATATCTGACCACGCATCTCTACAATTAACACTCACGTTTCTAAAAATTCCCAAATCTATACACATATTTAAGTTAGATACAATTTTTTTAAAAGACCGAAAATTTTCTAGACAGATTAAATCAAACATTGAAGTGTTTTTTTCAACAAAACCCAACCAAACACACTAATATTGGCCCAATATGGGCAATGCTTAAAGCTTATATTAGGGGGTGTATAACTACTTTCACCATAACATGAAACAAAAATAAATGGAAACAAGTGGACAAACTAGAAAACTTAATCAATAATTTAGAAACACGACATATGTAAACCAAGTATCCCACTACTTTACAAGAAATCACAACGTTGAAAGAACAATGCAACAGTTTAATCGCGGAAAAATTAGAGAGGCAATAACTTTACACCAAAAGCCATTATTATGCTCTTGGAGACAAGCCAGATAAACTAATGGCCTGGCAACTTAAATCACAGCAACAAAATAACCTCATTATTAATATCAAAGATAGTACTGGCCATATTGTAACACCCCCTCAGACATTAACAAGAACTTTTTTCAATATTATCAAGACCTTTATAAATCAGGAGACACTGGTATATCAGACATAAAAACCCACTTTATTTCAGATCTCAAATTCCCAACTGTGGAACAAAATAAATATCTACATCTCGAATCAAAAATCAATACAGAGGAAATCATTGTGGCAATCAATAACCTACATACGGGTAAGGCTCGAAACCTAGATAGCCTTACCACAAACTTTTACAAAATGTTCTCAACAATATTAGCTCAATATCTCAAAAAAAATATTTGCCTTCATATTTAGTGCTTATTCCTTTACGTCATCACTTAAAGAAGCTCAGATCTTGGTATTTTGTAAAAAAAGATAAAGATCCTCTTTTACCTAGCTCATACTGACCAATATCATTGATTACCACCGACTCAAAGATTCTGGCTAAAATCCTTGCACCAGATTAGAGAAAATTCTGCCAGAAATTATACACCCCAATCAAAATGGCTTTATTAAAGGTCGTTCATTAACCTCAAATATCAGAAGAACTTTTAATATATCAGATAACTTTAAAGAACTAGATCTTTTATTGCTTTTTCTTGATGCTGAAAAAGCATTTGACCATATTGAATGGACATACCTCAAAACTATACTGCATAAATCTGGATTCTGGCCTAATTTCAATAAATGGGTAGACATTTTGTACTCTAATCTGGTGGCAAGGATAAAAACAAACCAAGATATTGCTCTCATTATTAGCCTTCAATGAGTCACCAGAGAAGGATGCCCATTATCACCTCTGATTTTCTCCATAGCCATCGAAACACTGGCTATGATGCAAAGAGCCTCTCAAGCTATACAGTGACCTGTGCTGGTAGATATGGAGCATTGTGTTAGTTTGTATGTGGATGATACTCCATTATATATCACAAACCTTCATATTGTTTCCACCATATAATGGGTATTCATAATCAATTTGAGGCAGACATACCAATAATTTTAAAAGGAAGAACTTTTTTCAAGGATTGGAAAGGATAATTTAATTTTTTTTGTAGAAAGGGAAAAGACCCTAGCTGAAAATTCACAAACTTTACCTCTAACTGAAAGGCGTCTACTGTAGCCCCTCCCTGCTTGAAAATATATTACTATGCAGCTAGTATAGCAATTACCAATACATGGTTTAAAAATGATATTTTGGACCCATAATTTAAAATAGAAACTTATAGAAGCCTGTTCTTTAATATCAAATACAGCCTATATGTGAGGGCTAACTGGAAAAAATTAAAAAATATCTCCTTTTGTACCAAAACTGTTATTCTTATTTGGAACTTTGTCTTTAAAAATTCATCCAATTAGGCAGTTTGCTCACTCCATTTACCAATTCATTTAAACTCAGATTTGATACCTTCATCCACAAACCTTATTTTTAAAACTTGGCACAGTAAAGGACTTACAGAAATAGGCCAACTTTTGCAATCTGACCATATCCTGGAATTTGAACTGTTAAAAACCCTATATGGTCTAATTAATTCTCAGTTCTATTGCTATTTACAAATTAGAGATTTTATAAATAAAAATTTAAATAAAGCGGATGGTCCTTTTCTAGAGTAAATTGAATAAATTCTGATCTCCTCTTCCCAAATTAAAAGAATGTCGCTTCTTTATAAACCTTTAATGACCAAGCCAGGTAATAACATAGACAACTTAATACTTAAATGGGTAGAGAAAATGAATCAATTTATCCCCACAACATTATGGAAGAAAATCATAAACATTATTTATTTATATAATGATTGGTACCCGGGAGAGGCACAGTGAGCCAAGGCTCATTTCCAGGTGCTGTACGCAATAATAAAAAAAATACAAAAACACAAATTGTAAAGTGAATAGAGATAGTAGGTCATAGGTTGTACATGGATACATGGTGTCAGGCAGATACAACAATTGTACATAACATGGTGGAATTCATAGTGTCAGGCAGATACAACAATTGCACAAGACACTGTGGGTGACAACAGCACATATTTAATATGGAGGAATGGAGATAACTTCGAGTAATGATGGTGCTATGATGTGATGGGCCCAGTTGAGGATAAGTAAGGTTGTGTGCATGAGCCATGCTGTGCTATGACATGTACAGTATCCATTGGGAGTATCATTATTTATTTATTTATTTCAAGAGATTCACCAGGAAGGCATACTGAGCAGCAAAGCTCATTTCCAGATGCGTCCTGGGGGGAAGGGGAAGGGGAGTACTACAAAACATATACACTAAACAGTAAATACATTTGATATTAGAATACACACAATATCTTGTATATACAATATACAAAGTATACAGCTACATAAAAGTATTAGAACAATATGCATTATGAGTATATAATACTAATACAGAATAATGAGAAGCAGGAGAAGATGGAGAGGAGGGCTGTGTAAATGGTCTAAAGAAAATTGGGGGATAAGTGCACTGTCTGATGTGGGGGTAGCTAGGGACTAAGATTAGGTAAACCAAGGCATGGGGAGCCTATATGAAGATTTAGGAATTGGGGGTGGAGGTAGGTGCAGGAGCAACAGAGGGGTGACGAGACAATGGGTTACCAATCTTTAAATAAATAAATATTGGTATGTAAGAGCTAGGTAACATTAAAGTAGGGGGATTAAAATCTACAAAACTACAACAAATTCAATTCAATATTCTACATCAGATTTATTACACACTGCATTGTCTTACTATTATGAACCCTACAAGCTCTAATATATGTCCCAGATGTGGAGATTCGGAAGGCACCTTGGAACATATGCTCATAACTTGCCTCACTTTAACAAACTGGTGGCAGTCTATACTTAAAGGGACAGTAAACACTGCAGGGGTAATTCAAATTGTGAATGCCCATGAAAAAATATTTCAAGCAAGGCACTGGACTTCTTTGTTGGTGTCAGGAGTCCTGAGATATGACTTCCTAATTAATCTGTAAATCAAAACATGGCAGCAGCCATTTTACAACAGGAAGTGATGTCACTGAGGGGCAAGCTGCATGTTGTTAATTACAACTTGCCCCTCAGTGACATCACTGTTGGTCTCATGATTCAATGAAATGTCTGCTGCCTTGTTTTGATTTACAGATGACTTGGGTATTCATAACTCAGGACTCCTGACACCTACAGGTAAGCCCCATACCTCATTTGAAAGATCTTTTTATAGGCTTTCATAATTTGAGTGATCCCTGCAGTGTTTACTGTCCCTTTAACATCCTATCTGGGGCAATTAATAAACCTCTTAATAAAAATCCATCTTGGATGTTGCTACGATATGGGGGCCCCACCCAAAATATTTCATATAGCTCCCAATGTTTGCTAAATATTGACATTATAACAGCTTTTAAGCATATACTCATTAAGTGGAAAGAGTCCCACTTGCCTAATTTCACAGTTTGGCTGGCTGAATTCAATGATGTCAATTCACAATATAGAACTGGCCCACTACCAAACTGTTAAACAAATGAACACATTTCAACAAATTTGGAATCTGTTCTCTAATATGTTGAAATCACAGACAGAATCTTAAATAAAATAACTAAACTGGGTAAGACTGAGTTCCTTTATGTCCATATCTAAGTGACTATGTCCTGTCACCACCCCTTCTCACTCATGGCAGCTAACTAGATTACTTACTTAGAAAAATGGCAAGTTTTGGACTAAACAGTATACTTATAATATGCATATAATATAATGTTAATAATACTTTGTTTAGTTATAAAAGTGTATTTATGTTTAGTTAAAAAAGTGTATTTACTGTTATACACTCATCGATATAAAAGTGACAGTGAATAGGTACAGATAACACAAGAAATGTTTTTAATCTCAATTTAAACTCAACTTAAATATTCAATAAATGCATTAAAAAACTGAAATGTTACACATGTTTAAAAAGGCATTGTGCAAACTCTATTAACCTTTTAAATTTAGGCATGATCTTCCCACATTATTCACCAATGAAGAGCTGTGCAATAAAAGATTCCAGTTGTCAGTTTATTCATTTTAAGATGGGCTCAATTAAGGTCTTTATAGGGGTCTAGATAATTTGAAGAGATAGTCAAGGCTTCAGCCCCAAGTAAAAATATCAGATTGAAAGATAGAACTCCCTTGATTTATTTTACTATATTTCAATTTAGCCAATCTATTAAGTAAATACAAGGACCTTACTGTGAGTGATAGCTTCCCATAGTATCCTTTTATGTTTGCTTGCACGCATGTGCAAGAAACATAGTGCCATCATCCGAGATTTTGGAGGTGTGTCACCCCCTCTTCCAATTCAGTCAGTGTGTTGGCAGGCACAGCCCCTGTCCACCAATGCATGCTGGAGCTGTCTATGACAAGCTCCAAAATGCAGTTGCATACAGTTGAAAGGGGGAGCTATGCTTCAGTGAGCAGCGATAAGATATCACCTGCTCATGCACAGTTCCCCCTACACACACCACTGCGTGCGCGCTGCGATAATGCGTGCCCCACCATTACACACTCTATAGCCGACGGGGTGCCCAATCCCCGTCGGCGTCTGCGCCCCCAAAGCCTTCCAAATGCCACGCTGAGTGCCCACCCCAGCGTGGCAACTCTAATGAGAGACGACGGGGTGCCCAATCCCTGTCGGCTTCTTTGTCTCCCCGAACAGGGTGCCATGCTGGGGTGATGCCATGGCTGACGGGGTGCCCAATCCCCGTCGGCTCCACACCCCAGCCATCCTTCTGCCATACTGGGAGCCCAACCCAGCGTGGCAAATGTCCCGCGTTGTCTTTTTTTTTTAACCTGTAAATTAAAAATGGGCCCACACAGTCTTCCTGCCCCCATCCCACAACCTGCACCCACCCACTGCGCACCCTGCCTCCCCACACCCCCCTCACCCCATACTTACCTCTAGAGCTTGGCGCGATGATCTTCAGTGGACCGGGAACACGTCTGCACTCTTCAAAGTCGACCGTGAACTGAGGAAATGCCGGTAAGCTGTATAATGGGATAGATAGGGGTTTTTCAACTTTTGTTGCATATCTCAGGCATTTTTTTGAATTTTTGCACCAAGTTTTCAACATGGGGTTTTTGGGACCCCTTCTCATGAATGCTGTCACTGTCATGGTGTTATTCGGGCCCGAAGGGTGATTTCGCAGTCACTGCACGAACTCACCTTTTGGGACTGATTAATGAAATGACACTGCCAGTGTTCATAAGGTGGGCTCTCAAGAAGCCTATTTTGAAAATTTGGTGGAAAAATTCCAAAAAACGACTGTTTTACGAGCATGCGTTGCGCAGTTCCTACGCACGCCAGAAGTTCGCTCACTTTCAATATTTTCACTCCAGATTTTCAACATTGACATTTTACCACACCTTCTTGTGAGTAGTACAGCTGTCATTTTTCACATCTCACCCAAAATGTGTTTCCGCCCATGTAGCACACAATGGCGCAGTTGGTGTGCGAAACCAATGTATGAGAAAAAATTAAGAAAACCACAGTGACACAGTTCATGAGCAGAGGTCTTAAAATGGTTATGTTGAAAATTTGGTGAAAACATTCCTAAAAATGACTATTTTACGAGCGTGCGTTGCGCAGTTCCTACGCACGCTCGTAAGTTCGTGAATTTTCAATATTCTAACTTCATATTTTCAACATTGCCATTTTACTACACCTTCTTATGAGTACTACAGCTGTCATTTTTCACATCTTGCACAAAATGTGTTTCCGCCCATGTAGCGCGCAATGGCGCAGTCGATGTGTGAAATCAATGTATGGGACACATTAAGAAAATCACAGTGACACTGTTCATGAGCAGAGGTCTTAAAATATCTATGTTTAAAATTTGGTGAAAAAATTCCTAAAAATGACTGTTTTACGAGCGTGCGTTGCGCAGTTCCTACGCACGCTTGTAAGTTCGCGAATTTTCAATTATTTCACTCCAGATTTTCAACATTGCCATTTTATTACACTTCCTTATGAACAGTACAGCTGCCATTTTTCATGTGTCGACCAAAATGTGTTTTCGCACATGTAGGGCACAATGGTGCTGTTGGTGCGCGAAAGCAATGTTTTGGACAGATTAAGAAAATCACAGTTACACTGTACATGAGCAGAGGTCTTAAAATGGCTATGTTGAAAATTTGGTGATAAAAGTCCATAAAATGACTGTGTTACGAGTGAGCATTGCGCAGTTTCCACGCACCCTTGTAAGTTCATGACTTTGTGATATTTTAAGTCCAGATTTTCACCAGTGGCATTTTTCCACACTTCCTTATTTACAGTACAGCTGTCATTTTTCACAACATGGCCGAAGTGTGTTTTCACACTTTCAGCGCAGAGATGCGTGGTCGCTGTGGGAAATCATTGTTCGGGACAGATAAAGAAAATCACAGTGACACTGTTCATGATCGGAGGCACCAAAATGCCTGAGTTGACAATCTGCTTTAAAAAATCCCCAACCTAATTATATTACGGGTGTGCGTTGCAGTTTCTATGTACGCTCGTGACTTCACCATTTTTTAAATATTTTTACTGCTGATTTGCAACATTGCCATTTTTTACACCTTCCCATGAACAGTACAGCTGTCATTTTTTACATCCTGTTCGGAATGTTTTTGTACCTGTGGTGCTAAATGCCGTAGTCGCTGTGAATAAGCAGCTTTTGGCTAACAAACTGATATTCCCCCTATTCATGAGGTGGGGTCACAAAAAAAACATGTTGAACATGTGGAGTGAAAATACCAACGAATGCCTGAGGTATTAGGGTTTCCAACCATAACGCCCAACCCTGTAGAGAATGACAGGCATCAGGGGTGTGACTTGGGATTCTTGCCTGTAATGCTCATACCATTCCACACCCTGCAGCCAGTGAGAGGCATCGAGGTATGCCTTGGACTCTTCAGCCCCAAAGTTCACCCCATTCTCCTATATCGCACCCATCTCACCATATTTCCTAATGGAATGGGGTGTGCATAAGGGCCAAAGACCCCAAGGAACACTGTGACACTTGTCAGTGTCTGCAGGGTGGGTGGTGTGAATGGGCGTGTCATATGCCTAACGACCCAAAGGCACACCCCAATGCCTGCTCACTTTCTGCAGGGTGGTGGTGGGGTTGGCTTCACTTCAATACTTCACTGCCATTCCTATTACGCAGCTCTGTAACTTCTACACTACCACTGCCAATGCCAGCAAGCAAACATTTGGCATTGACAAATGCTTGTTTGTTCTTGAAACAAGTTCCTTAAAATATATATTAAATTTGTAGATGTATTCATAAAATCTATGTTTTATCAGTAGACAAGTTTTATTAATAAATTGTTTTGGCTCAATTTAGCTGCTGTTCCTGGTCAAAGTTGCTATAAAATTTGTTTAAGCATCTTCATGAATTATTGCCTTCCCCTATATGTTTTCTGAATTTTCTGTCCTTGTACACAAGAGCATAGGTTAGCAACCTCTTTTGCATAATATATTTGATTATCAGAATGCTGTCTATTCCACTTTCATATTAATAATCATAGTAATAACAATTGTTATAATTTATGAAGAGAAACCAAGGTTTATACAAATTAATTATTTTATCATAAAAAAAGTTATCATGTGAACTTACATCTTTATATGGGACTAAAAACTGCAAATAGGCCATTCTGCTAGTTATAAAGAGAAGTAACTATTAAAAAGCGAAACAGTAGCAATGGGTAGGTACTTCAAAAATAAAGTTCAGAAGTATATGTAGCTAAAACATGTTTGTTACAAAATGTTCAGGTTGTTGGAAAATATGTAATTACCTAATCTGTGTAGAAAGTTGTTGCATGAAATGGGTGGGGAACATTTTGCATCCTGATTAGCTGTTACCTGTGCATTGGATCTGTCTAATGCAGAGGCAAAAAGAGGTACTCCAAAGCAGGACACAGCACAACAAAAATCAATATGCCACATTGAACATTCATGTTTAAAAACACCACCTTGTTTTCTCTTTTTGCTAGGAAACATACAACACTGATCAGCCCACCTAACAGATATGAAACAGTTTTAACAGTTAAGCAAACAGAATTTGTCCAACTGTTTTTCATACTTTCTTCCTCATAGGAACTGCGCTCCCCTCGTTACCTGCCACTCCCTCTAAATCCTTGCTTGCTTACTTGCTGTGACTGACTGTCAAGCCACTCCAACTCTCTACAGCCAACCTCTAACAATGTGGAAAGATTTGTATTCAGCAGATATATTTCAATTGCTTTGTGGTTCACTTCTCCACTTTCAGTCCCACCAGATCACTCACTTTCATGCTAATGCTCCCACTCACACTGCAGGCTCCCCCATCCCCTGTGCTCCTCGGATGCAATCCTCTGTGTCAGCTATTTGAAACACAAAACAAAACAAGAAACTTTGGCAGAACTGTTCTTTTATCCCAAACTCTTATTCATGCTTGTGCTCCCATTTCCTGCGTGACACCGGCTACACAGTTGGGAACCCCTGACACAAACAAGAAGATAGAGAGTGTATGTAGATGAAAATCAGAAGCAGGAGGGATCTGTGTACCACCTGAGGGCAGATGCTGTGCACTGCAGTGTAAAGTAAACTGCAAAAGGCTTGCATCATGTGTAAATCCTTTTTCTGTGGAGAGCAAGAGGTTATATAATTCTGGGAGTGGGTAGCCTTTAGGTTGCAGTATCATTAAGCCAGATGCCTGAGTGCGAACAGGAAGTTTTTCTTCCTGTTTAAGTTTGGCGTGGTGCACAGGTGCAGATAAACTCACTGCTATAAGAGGTGCTGCACAGGGGTGTGCCCAATAGAGAGCTCAGTTTCAAGAGGCAGGTCAGTGGCAGGAGAATCAGTTGGCAGGCTGGCAATGACTCCCTTTCAGCTGTTGGGGTGGAGCTGGCCAACTTTTCAAAGGACAGAGCTGCACCAATACTGGCATGGCTCAGTCCTTTGATGTTGCATTCCTGCATTGTTAAATTCCTGGTTGTGCATTCACACTGCTGTAGCTTTCAGTGTGAACGCGCTGAGCACAGGCTGTTGGCATGCCCCCTTCCAGTTTCAAATAAACAAATGGCAGTGGCTATCACCATCTGCCTCTTACAGTACCCATGAAAGCTGATGGGGTGCTCAATCCCCCTGTCGGCATGCCCCCTCCCAGTTCATTTGCCGACGGGGAGCCCACTCCCTATCGGCATAATGTCCCCTCCATTTGTTGTGTGCTGAGGGGGGGTACCCAATCCCCTCGGCTCATGCTCCCCCCAAACACTCAGTGTGTCCTGACAGGGTGCCCAGTCCCCGTCAGCTACAGCCCTCCCCCCAACAAACACTCAGGTGGCACGCTGAAAGTCCCTGTTAAAAAAGAAAACCTTCCTGCGCTGGATATTTTTTTTAACCTATAAATAAGAAAAGCGGTCCCTTGAGTCTGCCGTGCCCCTCCCCCAACCCACACCCACCCACTGCACACCAACTTCTCACACCCCCCTCACTCATACTTACCTCTGGAGCTGAAGTGACAATCTTTGGTGGAGCGGGAACATGTCTGCACTCTTTAAAGCCGATCGCAAACTGAAGAAATGCTGGATAGCTGTATAATGGCATAAATGGGTTTTGTTCAATTTTAGTGCATATTTTGGCCATTTTGGTGACTTTTGGCACCAAAGTTTCAACATTGGGTTCATGAGACCCCACCTCATGAATTCAGTGACTGTCATCTGGTTATTCGATCCCAAAAGGTGATATTGCGGTCACTGTGTGGAATCACCTTTTGGGACCAATTAACTAAATGGCAGTGTCACTGTTCATGAGGTGGGCTCCCAAAAAGCCTATGTTGCAAATTTGGTGAAATAAATTCCAAAAAATGACTGTGTTATGAGCATGCATTGCACAGTTTCCATGCACACTCCTAATGTCACAGATTTGTAATATTTTTATTCCAGATTTTCAACATTGGCATTTTTTTTTACACCTCTTCATGAAAAGTACAGCTGTCATTTTTCACATCCTGGCTGAAATGTGTTTTTGCACTTCCGGCACAGAACAGCACAGTCACTGTTGGAAATCAGTGTTTGGGACAGATTACAAAAATCACAGTGACACTGTTCATGAGCAGAGGTCCCAAAATGCCTATGTTGAAAATCTGGTGACAAAAGTCCATAAAATGATTACGTTATGAGCGTGCATTGTGTAGTTTCCATGCACACTCGTAACTTTGAGAATTTGTAATATTTTCACTCAAGATTTTCAACTTTGTCAGTTTTGCATACCTCCTTATGAACAGTACAACTGTCATTTTTCACATCTTGCCTGAAATGTGTTTTCACACATCTGGCGCACAATGGCAAGGTCGCTGTGGGAAATCAATGTTCAAGACAGAGTAAGAAAATCATAGCGACAGTGTTCATGAACAGAGGTCACAAAATGCCTATGCTGAAATTTTGGTGCAATAATTCCATTAAATGGCTGTGCTACAAGTGTGCATTGCATAGTTTCCATGTATGCTTGAGCATTTTTAATATTTGCACTCCATATTTTTAACACTGCCATCTCTTCACACCTCCCTATGAATGGTACAGCTTTAATTTTCATATCCTGCCTGAACTGTGTTTTTGCACATTTGGTGCAGAATGGTGCGGTCGCTGAGAGAAATCAACGTTCGTGACAGATTAACAAAATCACAGTGCCACTGTTCATGAGCAGAGGTCCCAAATGCTTTCATGAGGTAGGGGTCACAAAAGGCCATGTTGAAAATTTGTAGTGCAAATACCAACAAACGATCAGGGCATTAGAGTTTCTAACTATAACGTCTCCCCCCAACCCATGGTGGGGCTCTAGTGCCCTCATCTTCTCTGAACCGCAGACACTCTTCAAAGCCAGATCACAAACTGAGGAAACGGGTATGCACGTCAATGTATTTCAACAGGAATTTGAACTTGGTGGCATAGCTTGTTCTTTCTGCTGGGAACTGTAGTCCTGCCAATCGGTGCATACCAACAGCAGTTCCAATGATGAACTTTGGCATTGACAAATGCTTGTTTCATATCTCAATAAAAAAATTATACTCGACTTGGCATATGCTTACATTGTGTGTGAAAATCTTTTTTGGGGGGGAGGTGCAGCCCATGGCAGTTGAGTAGCTTCTGTCTGCAGCATCACTTGCCATTAACCCTTGCAAGCAGGAACATTTTTCTTTTACAGTGCAATAAAAAAAGAAAATGCATGAGCAGACTTAGTGTAGGCTTGTATGATGTGTAAAGCCTCTTTTTTTTTTGGGGGGAGGATATACCTACTGGCAGTTGAATAACCCTGAGCTTGTAGTTTCACTGGTCAGTTACCTGGGTGCAAGCGGGAAGTTTTTTTTTCTTTTTTTTTTGTAACCCAGTAAAAGAGTGTACCACACTTGCCATATGCTTGTGTTGTGTGTGAAGCCTTTCTGGGAGGGGGGAAGCCCATGGCAGTTGAACAGCCCCTGTTTGCAGTGTCACTATCCATTTACTCATGTAAGCAGGAATATTTTTCTTTTGTAGTTCAACAAAATAAATTAAGTGCAGGACCAGCCCCAGTACAGGCTTGAATCACATGTGAAGCCTTTTTTTATGGCGGGGAGAAGGTATATCCTTCTGACAACTGAGTAGCCCCTCGCTTGTGGTTTCACTAGCCAGTTGCCCATGTGTATGTGCAAGCAGGGTGTTTTTCTTCTTTTTTTCATAGACCAAGAAAACAATTATACCGGACTTGGCACAGGCTTGCATCATGTGAGAAGCCTTTTTGAGGGGAGCGACTGACCTTGGCAGTTGACAACTGAAGGCACCACATATAGTGGAAAGGAAAGAATAAGCTCACATGCATGCAATGTGCCACTTTCTCAAGGTTCTACCATTTCTCCTTCATTTGTGATCTCCTGAGTCAGACCATGCTGATAGCAGTGTCGGACAGTGAGTACATAATTCCTGAAACACAGCCAGCCCGGTGGTGCTGAGGGTTGAGGTGCTGGACACCACACCTCGCACCACGCTGGCAACTTGGGTTCGGAAGTGAGCCCAGGCCATTGGGGGTCAGCAGGGGAGGAGAGGATTGAGCATCCGGAGGACAGCTCTCCTCTCCCAGGAGGAGGGAGGGAGGGGGTCTGCACTCGGCGCTTGACTGGCCTCTGGCAGAAGCCGGTGGCAAGACAAGCGCAGAGCAGATGTAGAGGGAAGGGGGATCGGCGATGCCAGCAGTGATGCCTTGGTGTAGGCTGTGTGCCACTCCCTCACAGGAAAAACACGAAAATGCATGCAATACCCAGTAAGAAGGAGCGCCCAGAGCACACCTCCAATATGCCCTTGCATGCCCGGTACCTCCGGTTCGACAAGATGTGAGTATCGGGGTGTTTGCCCACCCCACCTTGGCCCCGCTTGGGGGGGGGAAGCCACAGCTACATGGGGACTGGAGAGGTAGGTTGGGGTAGGGTGAGCGAGGCAGGAGGATGACTCCTCGGAGGTCCCAAAGGGTCAGGTCTGCAGGATGTAGGGGACTAAAAAGTGATTTCAAAAAAATAATTCCTGAAACACAGGCAGGGTATGATGTATGCTCTGATGATGAGGACTCAGAGGAACCTGCTGTTGTAAGACACCAGACTAAAACATCTGGGGAACGTTAATAAGAGGAAAGATCATTAGGGCCAGTGAAAATGAAAGTGCAAAGGAAGTTATAGTCCTCTGCTGAGAGTGAGCCTCACACTCAGCCATCCACTGAGGCTACTGAAGAGGAAATATACAATTTAATATGGACATACCAGAAGATACCTCAGAAGTTGCAGTACCGGGGCAAAAATAAAAAAACATCCTCTGCCATTTGGAGGTTTTTCACCTTGACCCAAAGAAAAGTATGTGTGCAATATGATGTTTATGTAAGGTCTCATTTGGCAGAGGAAGAAGGCAAGCAGCCTTGGCACTACAACCTTAATAAGATAG
This sequence comes from Neoceratodus forsteri, assembly GCA_016271365.2. Lineage (NCBI taxonomy): Eukaryota > Metazoa > Chordata > Ceratodontiformes > Ceratodontidae > Neoceratodus > Neoceratodus forsteri. Next base: position 1,006,558,569 of record CM028129.1, on the reverse strand, counting down.
TTACAGCAGTGAACACATTCACTTCGGCGGTCCAGGAACAAGTCACAATAACACATCCACTTCAGCAGTTCAGGAACAAGTCACAGTGTAAAGTGGCAGAGGCTGTTGCAGAAGTTGACAGTGTCATATAGTCTGTTGGTATAGGTAAACTTTCCTAAATCCACACCAAACACTTTTAAACATCGAGCAGGGTTTTGTGCTTCTTTTTTTTTCAACTCTCTTTCGCTCTGGTCACAGCTCACAAAGCCTCTCTCAGGCATCCTGCCTGTTCCTGCCCACCTGAGGTCCCCTCGATCCTGAGCCTCTTCCCCCACAGCCAGTATTCCCAGCTTAACCCCTCCAGGGTGGGGCCACTCTTGCACAAAGACTGTCTGTCTTTGGAAACAGACAGCAGGATTTTCATAATGTTGGAATGCAAACATTATATTACAGCAATAATGCTGGATCCAGTTTTAAAACCAGTTTGCCAGATCTTCTCCAGACTGTTACCATAAACCTCAACCATTATAAAGAACAGCTCATTAATAAAGTTGCTCTAAAAATGACAACAGAGACTCCCTTCAAAGATACGGTTCCCAGTGAAGCTCGAAAAAAATCCTATAACACAGTCCTTGCATTACAAATAGCACTGCTGGCAAGATAGCGAATAACATGAATAGAAAACTTCTCCCAGAAAATGCTGAAGTCCTAACTTTTATTAAACTGAACTATGGCGTATTTGCTGGATACTCTTTGGGCACAGTGAACGATTGGCTTTGGCTGTAGGTGAGGGCCCGGGTGGAGGAACTGGAAAGCCAGGCGAGGTGGATCTGGCAGTGGGCATGGGGGTCAGGTGCCATTGTCTACCCCACAGGGCTGGACTTTTCCCATGTTCTGGTGCCCTTTTCCCCCTCCCTCCCCCTGCAAGGTGCATTCTGACACAAGGCGCACTGCAACCCTGCCTGCGTCAGCCACGTAGACATGCAGCTAATGCACTGCAGTGCTCCTGATCTCCACTGGGAGCTGCTGATGCGCCAGACAAGTCCCAGCCCTCCCCCTGTGGGAGGACAGCAGCCCAGTGGGCGCTCGATCCTCACCCATCCCTGCCAACCCCCAGCACCTGAGCTCGCTCCTGAACTCAGGTCGCCGTCGTAGCGTGAGGTGTGGTGTCCAGCGCCTCAACCCTCAGTGCCACCGGGCCGGCTTCGAGCAGGGTTTTGAATCTGCCCACTATGTCACCCCCTTTATCTGCTAGGTCATTATAAGAACCAGAAAGCTCCCCAACTGAAATCAGAAAGAGTTATTTTTCTCTGTCTCCTCCAGCCTTTCTTAGTGTGCCAGTTACATCTTAGAAATAATTAATGATGCATCAGACTTTTGAATGGAAAATTAAATACGACCAAAGACCTCCAGTTGCTCAGCAGTTAAATAAAGCAGTATCTGCAATCATTGCCCAATGGATGCATCCATTCTATGTTGCTCACTCTATCAGCTTTTTGGGGGTGATAAAAACGCAGCCCTTTGGTACCAGTTGCCATCATGAAAACATATCTCAAGAAAGGCTATGCCAGCTCTTTTTAGGAAACTGCACCAGAAGGTATACAGTACCATGCAGTCATCGGCTAATAAAGAAGTACATATAACAACATATATGTGAGCAAGTGGTCAAACAGCAGACTACATGACTGACACCACCAAATGGAGGTCATTTACATCCTCTGCTACCACCAGGGACCTACAGAATCCTGTGATCACTTAAGACACTCTGCAAAAGCTTGTAAAATTGTGTGGAACAGAGGAACTTACTGATGCACCAGCAACATCAAGAAACTGCCACCAGGGGATCTAAACCTTTTACATTTTGCAGAGGCTCCAGGATCAATATAAAGCAGTATACCAGTACATTGGGCCATGCAGTAGGGAGGGGGAATGTCACACTTGTCTCTGGGCAGTGGGATCTTACACTTATGCCAGCTGCTACAACCATTGAGAAAACACTATGTGAAGTGAGTGCTGACAGCATAACCATAAGTCAAGTCATTTCATTAATACACCGTTATTGCATAAATATATCTCTGCATGCTGAAACTGCAAAGATTCTGTGCCACGCTGTATGTCTCAACCTTTTAACTCTGAAATAAGGGACAAAGACACTGAAAAAGGGGGGCAATGAGGGATACTGACCCCCATGATGAGGGACACATCCAAAAATGTGAAGACAGAAGCTTAGAACACTACACAAGGCGTTGTGCTTACTTGTACAATGTTTGTGATTCAGCATCTTAGAATATTATGAAGTGCTTTAAAGTCTGAATTTACAGCTCATTCTGTGTGTGGGAAATGCATTTTCTACAAGGGACGGATGAGAAAGAGATCAATTTTGAGGGGTTAAATGAGGGATGTCCCTCTTAATCAGGGACAGTTGGTACTGTAGGTATGTGGGCAACATTTGAAGAGTAAGGTGCAAGCTTTGTTGTCACTCTTGCACAAAAGCTGTATGTCTTTGGAAACAGACAGCAGGATTTTCATAATGTTGGAATGCAAACATTATATTACAGCAATAATGCTGGATCCAGTTTTAAAACCAATTTACCAGATCTTCTCCAGACTGTTACCATAAACCTCAACCATTATAAAGAACAGCTCATTAATAAAGTTGCTCTAAAAATGACAACAGAGACTCCCTTCAAAGATACGGTTCCCAGTGAAGCTCGAAAAAAATCCTATAACACAGTCCTTGCATTACAAATAGCACTGCTGGCAAGATAGCGAATAACATGAATTGAAAACTTCTCCCAGAAAATGTTGAAGTCCTAACTTTTATTAAACTGAACTATGGTGTATTTGCTGGATACTCAGGAGTACTGTCAAAACACTGCTTGGACAATGGAGATAATAAGCCTCTTGGCAGTGATGTAGAAGAACAGTACTACTGGGGGAATAAATAATGTTGCATCAGCCTGTCACTAGTTATTCATGTACTGTCTCATGCCAGTCATCATTTTGATTCTTCCAGCAAACTATAGCAAGAGTAGAAAAGCTGGAGGCTACTTTCTGACTCTATGGAAGATATGAAAGAATTAAACAAACACACACACACACACACACACACACTACAGTTTGTAGCATTTTGAAACATTTAAAGCACTAGTAGCAGCTGCGGAACATCAACAGTATAAGGGGGCTTTGGCTTTGATACCGACATCCCCCCCCAACAACAATCTAGTGCAGATCGAAGTGCCAAGGCCTTTCGTTAACATAGTCAGGTGCCTTTTGTTCACTTGCCCATGAATGTTACATTATTTTGTAGTCCTACAGCATTTGTTTAGCCCTAATGAGTGCAATTGTTTGCTTTCTCTAAGAGGGCTTTTTTTGTGCTGCAGCTTCTCCAATGCACTCCAGTGGAAGAAGTAAAGCAATTATTATTCTTACCATCGCTCCTTCTCACTCCTTCATTCAAAACTTCTGCAGAGCAGGGAATTTTCTTCTACAGGCTTCTCCAGGTATGGACACCCCCCACATCCCCTCATCTTCCACCTCCTCGCTGAAAATTCAGCTCCATAATTTAATTTCCCATGTCTGCAGCTATAACTAAAGGGCATTTTACGTGGTCACTTTTGCACTGCAGCACCCTGAGTGCTCAGGTTGCTGTGATGTAAAAGTGGCTGTGTGAACACCTACTGAATCATGGTAAGTCGCTTGCTGAGCCTCTTGAGGAGCCACAACAATCATCCGAATGTGCTGTGGAGTAAGTGGTATAAGCAGCCTTGTGGACAGGGTGCACCACTTGCTCTGGTATTCACTGGGCATTGTCCCAGCTTCCCGTAGTACCTCTTAGTACTCCTGGCCACTTCTTGGCCACTCTCCAGCATGTATTACATTGGCACTGAGAGGTGACGTGTGAATACAAAATGCTATCGCCTGCTGAGGTCAGGACAGTTGAGACATGCACCACTACAGTAAAGACAAAATCTGGTCAGAGCCAATATGGCTGCGGAGAGCTTTTGGGATGCTTTTAGCCATTATTTCTAATGAATATGCACAATGCAGATCTGTGGAGAGGCAGTTTCAATGTGGTCTTACTTTTACAGATTTTTACAATGTGTTTTCCTAGAATATGCCTGCTGTTTGCTGTATATTTAGTCTGGATAGTTCACAGAAAAAATGTCATCTTATTTTCAGTGGGGCTCTACAGTTACAAAATATTATGCAGTATTGTATAAAATCAGAATGCATTAAAAATAATATTTTGGATCTGGGGGGATATATTAAGTGCTGGATTGATGCACGAGCAGAAAGATGCATTGCACAAAGAGGGTGCACCAGTCAGCACTGATACAACATTCAAGGAGAATGTGCCACAGGTACAGTGAAGCCCACTAAGGATGAAGTGCAGCACTGCAGAATTCTGCAGAAGAGTTGCTACAGCAAACAATGCAATTTCAAAGGGAGTTAATCCCTTTTGTCATGCAGTAAACCTATGACACTGCACTTCATCCTGGTGGGCTTCATCATTCCTGTTTAAAATGTTACCCTGGACAGGAGTCACAGTGCAGGCAGTCACCAACTCAGGTGTAGCTAGGGTGACTCCAACAGAATACCTTTCAGGGGGAATGTGTGGCACATACTAGCATGCACCACATCCCCCATGGGCAATATTCAGTCAAGGAATGCAAATGAACTAATTGAGCATGCAGGGTGCAAATGGGCCTTGTGCATGCTCATTACCGGCCCATTTGCATGTTGGCATGGGGATGAATGCACCGGAGCAGCTCTCGCCCCCAAGCTCTGACCCCAGTTGCTCCCATGTGGGACATGCCCTGAAGTCTCTGGTGGTATAGTGGCAACCCCCACCCATTCCACCATCCCGATCGTACTGGAGTCCAGGCTCTATTGGTTCCATGTTGTAGGCACCCCAGTGTCATCCCTAATTGCACCTGAATACACCTACAGTCCATGTCCACAGTGTAGTGGCCCCCGCTCCCCCTCAACAGTGCACAGACAGCCCCCTCCCTGCCCCCAGCCCATCACATTGCAATGACTGGCTGTGCAATGGGATCATGTCACTCTATTGGTGGGTGGCAGAGCACTCGCAGCAGGATGCTGAAATGTGTTATATGTAGGCATGAGCTATGTGTGGGTGATAACACCCAGTGGCCATACTTCTCAGGCACTCGCATGCAGATCCATCATCCCGGTGCCATTGCACTGCTCAGTGTGGGTGGTGGCTGATGCTGCACCCACTCACACAGGTGCCAAAACAGGCATGTTACTGCCGATCTCCCATTCATTTGTACAACTGGGGAACTGTGGATGAACTATCTATAGCCTGAAGCATACACTGCAAATGGCATTAAAGGATACTGCACCCCACGGTACCTGGGATACTTCAGCAGTCCGGAGGGTGGCATGTTACACAGGGGAACAGGGGAGAGTGTGGACTTGCAGCAGTGTATGACAGCAAGAAGATACAGCATTGACAAGGCATGCATTGGAGGTATGCAAATCTCCTCTTCAATTTGCCTGCCAGGGTCGAACACACAGCTGCATACACTGGTGGATCTGCTGCTGGCATGGTGCTCCAATGCACGGTACAGACAGCTGGGTCATTCCAGAGTGCAGGTCCCCAGCCCGGGTTCAGTGTAGTCAATGGCTGGCCATGGCAGGGTGTGGAGGGCAGTGCCAGTCTTTGCAACAGGTTGGGTATGGGGGGAGTGAGGTGTCTGTGTACAAGGGTGTTGGATGGGAGTCTTATAGATTATGGATATGGACCATGGTTTTCTCTGGTGCAATTGGCTTGGGGGGCCCTACACTATGAAGCTCTTCAGGGATGGAGTTGGCTAGACTGGGGATGGAATGAGGATACCTCTAATCTACCAGGGCTGCCAGATTGCTGTGCACTTGGGTGCACATCTGCAGCCTGCCTCTGGGTGGCTGGCCAGGTTAGGCCAGCTATTCATGGCCCAACTGGGGGCCATGGTGCTCTGGACTGTGAGGGGCACATTCCCACTGAATATGCTGCAGCATGGCATATGCATGGGATTGCCCCTTTGACTTGAACGGCATACCATTTGGTGCCCTGGTCCATTCCCTGTGGCTGGCGCATCCCGCAAGTTTGAATATCGCGCTGTTGCGCACTGTTGGAGTTGTGCTGCACAGCTCCCTTTTCCACCAGGATGTGCTGCGTATCTCCTTTGAATACGGGGGCCCTGGACTAGGTAGCCTGAATACATTTTAAAAATGGTAAAATCATGACTCCACTAAAAACAAGATATCACAGCTAATCTGGGAGCAGCCTGAGTAAATACAATGCATATATATGTAAATGAACATCCCTGTGACAATGAAATGTAGCATTTCCCCTGTCCTATCCAGGATACAAAATTTAGGATAAAAAATATTCAGTGCTCCCAGATCCAAATAACCATTACTCTGTAAGAAGCCCTAATTTTCCCTGAGTTTTTTCCACAAAGGCAGAATCAAATCCCTGTATAAATCCCTGTAGATTTTTCCATAAGCCACGGGTTCTTTATTTATGACTTTCTTCTTTATTTGTTATATCAGCAGCCTTTTGTTAGGAAAAGAGCTCTGATTTGCTGCTCAGTATTAATGTTATATGTCACGATGTCCTTGGAATGATTTGGATTTATATGCTATGCATAAGGCATAATGGGGGACTATATGAAATAACAAATATCAAGCTCATTATTTCATGAGCTATCCTCAAAATTAATAATCACAAGTGAGGTAATCTTTCAAAAGATACTAGCAATGCCTATAGACAAATTAATTGCAGATAGACATATTTATATATATATATATATATACACACACACATATACATATATTTTATATATATATATTTATATATACACACACACAAATGCTATTTTTGCATCTTGTAGTTGTTAGTTTCCAGACAAATTCTCATAGACTTTTTTCGTCCACCTGATGGAATCTTGAATGAGTTAAGTAAATGTTATTAAAGGAATAATGGCCGACAGGGTGAGTGTTGTGCTGGGACAACATCATGCCTGGGGTGATTGGGCACAAGGCCACAGGCTGAGTGCAATCAATCGTCCCAGAAGTGATGTTATCCCAGCATGACACACACACTCTAGAGGGCATTATTCCTATTATGCAAAGGCTTGTTGTTACACAGAATAAAAAAAAATATTTTAAAGTTGTTTTTGTTAGTGTGGAAAAAATATTTTTGTCTTTTAAGAGAAGAAGAAACAAGTGGAACATATGGAACAAGTGGAACAAATCCAATGCAGTTAGTCAGAAGGCTCATAGTACTGAAACTAGACCCTTGATGTTATGCTGGATAACATGACACCCACGATGTTATGCTGGGATGACATCACGGATGCAGCCCCAGACTAAACAATCAGAGTCCAGGAAATTTTCTTGCCATTGCTGGATACAGATTGGCCAATACCAGCAGGAACATCTGCCAGAACTAGACACATGGTGGATTCCCTGCAGGGGGAGGGCCTCAAACAACTGTTGCAACAACTCACAAGAGACAAGGCTATCCTAGATCTAGTACTGACTAACAGGGAAGGGATCACAGATCTCTAGGTAGAAGGTCCCCTGGGGGCCAGTGACCATCACATGGTATGGTTCAATTTGGCCACTACATCTAAATCATCCCATTCCAAGGTAAAAATATGGGACTTCAGATGAGCTGACTTTGATAAGATGGCCAACAGAGTTAAGCTAGCCCTGGCAAAGAGAAACACAGGTAAGGGGGGTACAGACAAAGTGGGCAAGCATTAAGGATACAATACTTGAAGCAACATCCCATTGTGTTAGACAGAAAAGGAAGTGCAAAAGAAGAAGGAAACCACTTTAGTTCTCAAATACAGTAGTAGAAAAGGTCAGAGCCAGAAGGCTGGCCTTCAGGAAATATAAGGGAACACAGCGGGATGAAGAAAGGGAGGCATACCAAACTGCCCTAAGGAAAGCAGGGAAGTCAGTAAGGCAGGCAAGTTCCAAACTGAGGAAACACTAGCATGAATGGTAAAAGAAGGTGACAAGACTTTCTACAGATACATTAGTGAAAGAAGAAAGTCCAGAGGGGGTATTGCTAAGCTCAAAAGAGAAAAGGGGGGCATGAGAGGAGGATGATCCTATAAAAGCATCTATCCTAAATAGATACTTTTGCTCAGTATTTACTGAAGATAAGGTAGGGTAGGGCCCACAACTCAGCACCATGGACACAGGGAGGTGAGTACTGCTCCCTTCACAAAAGAAAGGGTCCTACAGGAGCTTGCTAAGCTCAGGGTGGACAAGGCAATGGGACCTGATGGCATACATCCCAGGGTACTTAAGGAGCTAAGGGTGGAACTAGCAGAGCCATTAGCAGAACTATTTAGTGAGTCTCTGAGCACAGGAGAGGTCCCAGAAGACTGGAGAAGGGCTCATGTGATCCCGCTCCACAAGAGTGGTAGCAGGGAGGAGGCAGGAACTACAGACCAGTCAGTCTTACCTCAGTAGTGGGCAAGATTATGGAGGCACTCCTTAAGGAGAGGATAGTGCAACATCTGGAATCCATAGGGGCACAGTATCCAAGACAGCATGGGTTTACAAAAGGAAGGTCCTGTCAAACTAATCTCATAGATTTCTTTGACTGGGTAGCCAGAGTGGTGGGCCAAGGGGGAGCAGTTGATGTCGCCTACCTTGATTTCAGCAAAGCTTTCTACATTGTTCCCCATAGAAGATTGATAAATAAGCTGCATAGGCTCAGGGTGGGTCAGAAGTTGGTCAACTGGGTGGCAAACTGGTTGACGGGCAGAAAACAGGGAGTGGTGGTGAATGGTATACAGTCAGAAGACATGCAAGTCACAAGTGGGGTACCTCAGGGATCAGTCCTGGGGCCAGTCCTCTTCAATATCTTCATTAGTGACATTGCAGATGGGCTAGAGGGTAGGCTTGTCTGTTTGCAGATGACACCAAGATCTGCAACAGAGTAGATGATCCAGATGGGATAGGCAGAATGAGATGAGATCTGGATAAACTAGCAAAATGGTCAGAAGAGTGGCAACTGGGATTTAATGCAAGGGAAATGCATGATCATGCACATAGGGAAGAGAAGCCCTGAAGCCACCTATAGGCTGGGAGGGTAGTTGTTGGCAGTCACACAGGAAGAAAGAGACTTGGGCATCATCATCACCGATGACCTGCAATCATCCAAGCAGACCTCTAAAGCAGTAGATAAGGCTAGGGCGATGTTGGGGTGTATTAGTAGGGGTATCACAAGTCATAAGAGGGAGGTAATAATCCCTTTTTACAAGACACTGGTTAGGCCCCATCTGGAGTACTTGTGTGCAGTACTGGAGGCCACACCTTCACAAGGACATTAACCAAACTGAGGCAGTCCAGAGAAGGGCAACCAAAATGGTGCAGGGACTGCATCAGAAGACATATGAGGACAGATTAATGGAGCTCAGTATGTATACCCTTGAGCAAAGGAGGGAGAGAGGTGATATGATCGAAACATTCAAACACCTTAAGGGCATTAACAAGGTGAAAGAGTCTAACATGTTTAAATATAAGAAAAATAGCAGGACAAGAAGACACAGCATGAGATTAGAGGGAAGCCGATTAAGGGGGAATGTGAGGAAATTCTTTTTCACAGAAAGAGTGGTGGATTCATGGAATGGCCTACCTCAGGAAGTGGAGGCTATGAATACAGTGCAGGGCTTCAAACAGGCATGGGATAGGCATAAGGGAGCAATAAAGATGTGTATGACTAGATAGGCCACTGACAGAGCAAAGGCCGGTGGCACATTTATAAGGTAGAAAAAGAAATGGGCAGACTGGATGGGCCTTGCGGTCCTTATCTGCTGTCAACCCCTATGTATAATATTTTATCAAGGCCCTGATCCAGCAACTCAGTAAATACACACTCAGTATATCATATTATAAAATGACAAAAACAGTCTTCTGTTTGCAGTTGTTTGAGCAGGAATTTTATAAATGGTATAAGTTCTTTATGTTACATCTATGTTGGTCCAATAAAAGGTATCAAATCATTTGCTACTGTATCACTCCTGGTTTGTCAGCAGTTAGTTCATTAGATGAGATCACCCTTGCCTAGAATTTGACTGTATCTCCCCCCCCCCACACACACACTCTTACTGTAAGAGATCTCAGTAGCTCTTATCTGTTGTGTTTGGGAGGCAGGCCACAGCCCTTTATGTCAAAAAGAAATGTATGTATTTAGTCTGTGTAGTTCACTGAAGACCTGGCATTTTATCAGCTAGGTCTTGAGAGGTTAGAAACAGTGTAAATCTTTACAAAATTTGCTGGGAAAGGGTAACATTTATGAGGAATGAATCTTTCTTGAAAGATATTCATCCCCAACTGAATTAGTAGTAAAAAATGTTTAAATGCTAATCATTTAAATGTGCAAGCTGTTGCATTTCAAAGGGGGTAAACAAATCCCCAGTTTAATAGGCAACCAATATTTAACAAGCTGTTTCAGTTTCCTAATGGCCATCAGATAAGTAGCTTGGAGTTATGTCTCCAAAATTCTAAACAGAAAGAAGGGATTATTTTATTTAGTTGTCATAGCGATTTGTAGATATGGAAGAATACATTGAAATGTCCAAAAAATGAGTTCCACGAAACTCCATTTTTAAGCTACAGATAGCAAAATGGCTGTAGGCTCCACCCACAGCCATAACAATGGCTGTATAAACATGACTAAAGATACCATCTCTCCCCACTGCACCCCTGACTTTCTCCCCTGCCCTCATTCATTTCTTCCCCCTTCACTTCCATGTTTCACACTTTTCTTCCCTGAGTCCTCCCAGCCCCCCATGTACTGTCCTCCTTCTTTACAGTAATGCTGTGACTACCAGTTTTTCCCCCTCAGTGTGATTCTTCCTGCATAGACTTTCTTTCACTCTTGTGTTCCTTTTGTTTTCTGCTCCCTCCAGGAGCCTGGGGGGGGTTACCCCGCTTTGCCCCAGGCAACCTCCTGCCAGCATCCCCCACCAGGCCCTCCCTGGCTGGTGATGCCTGCAGCTTACTCCATATGGTGGGGCTCTACCAGGGGTCAAGGGAGAGAGACTGAGATCCATAATTTGCTGGCCCTTGGCTTACCTGGGGCATCATTTGGTGGGAGGCAGGGCTTCATTATGCATGCTGAGAAGGTTTTTTTTCCTACTTTCTTCCCTTTTTCCTGGAGGTGGGGACATACAATGACATCCAGTGCAGATTGAGCATGCACCCAGCCTATGGATACCTGCCATCGCCTCCAATCCCATACCATGGTGGCCCGATCTTGATGTATACTCAGCATCCACTGGGTGTCACTGAAGACTGGCACCACATCCCTCTGTCCCCTCGGGAGAGGAGAGCAGTCAGTCAGATGCTCAATCCTCTCCCTCCCTGGCCAACCCTTGGTGACTTGAGATCGTTCTTGACAAAGCACTTCAGGTTTACCTAATGGAGACCCACCAGGAGGCAACTTGCTGTACTCACTAAACAAGACTATGACAAAGTAATGGATTTCCATGTTCCCCTATTTAATAATATGTTTTACATTTGAAAAAAAAAAAAACAGAAATTTTGGTAATCTTGTGTGTGGTATGTTTGTTTGTTTCTGTTTTCTTGTAGGTAGAGATGGGCCTCATCATCATGCCCCTGGAGGAAGCAGGAAGAAGTAGGAAGGAATGGGCAGTAGGAAGAGAGGCTGCAAACATCAAGAAAGTGAAGACTACTGCTGGATGCCTGGGGTCATTCTGGCTCATAGGCACTTGATTGCTGGTTTTAAGTGTGCTAGTAATTCAAGAATAGAGAAAGTAATGTGGCTAAGGGAAATTAGGTAGAAATGTATGTACTGTAGTTAGTGTGTGCCCAGCTTCTCCTACAGATTAGGATTTAATGTATGCACACCCACATTGGTACATTTTTAAGGCCTCTTGAGTGTTCTGGCCTGTGCTGACCGCATGTAGAAGGAGATTTCACATATCATCACCCTCATCAGGATGCCATGAGGACAGTAAGGCCAGAAAAGGAAATGGCACTGATTTGAGTCAGTTTTACAGGGCAGCTGCAAGGTTTTTGGAAGAGGACAGTATAATCACCATCTCTCTTCATTCAGCTTGAGGCCAGCTACTAGAGGGCTTTTGAAGGGTTAAGTCTTACCCTGAGAGTTGTCCTCTAGAGGGATAGTGCTTGTAAACAGGATGTATAGTGCTTGGAGATGGGGTGCATGGATGTTTGTCGTGCAGAGTGTTGTGGTTTAGCTACAGTGTGAAACTCGGTCATGAATATTCATGATCCTGCCCTTTCCTTAGAGTTTATAAGAAGGGGAGATAAATCTGGGAAAAAAGCAGATGAGAGAGATCAGATATATCCCAAGATGGAAGCATAATGAGACAGGCATCGAGGAGAAAGAAAAGGGAGTCCAGCCTCTGGCTACAACCAAGGCAGGGGGGCCTGTGGGCCCAGGGAGGGTGGCAGGGTCCCTGGGTCCAGGTGGCAACGGTCTCTGTTGTAGACTCCAGAAAACCATCAGCAGGTGCTGCCAGCAGGATGGGTATCCAAGGAAAGCCTTGAGGACAATAGAAGATCAGAAAATGGAATGGCACCAGCAGGAATAGGGGAAGGCCACCCCTTCCAAGGGTGGTTGCAGGGATCAGTAAGGATCCTCTCCTGCCATATCAGCTCAGGATTGAAAGAGAGCTCAAGACTGAAAGAGCACATCAGACAAAAAGGTAATATTTGTATGTGTAACCCCTCTGCAGGGGCTTACTAGCCACCCATGCAGCCTTTGCTCCTCTTGCCTTCTCCTAAGTGATCCAGGACCAGCCTGTAATTTTTTCAGTCCCTCCAGGTCCTTGTTCCTGCCCCTGGTGCCCCAGCAAAGCCAGCCCACACCTTAATCCAGCCCGCAAGGGCTCAAGAGAACATAACCACGATCTTCCACTGTAAAAATGCTGCCTCCAGGGCAGCAGGGATCGCGTAGGCGCAAACGGCGCCTTTAATCTGTAACCGCACGGATTTGCGGTTAATCCTGGGAGTGTTCCATGGGTCTCGGGATCCCCATCAGCTAAGTGGGACCCAGTGACCACAGACAGCCTGCTGGGGGGGCTGCACCAGTAAGAATTGAAAGAGTTTGACCGGGGGTTCATTTACATATGCCTGAGCCGGGCCCCGGCCATCTGTATAATTAAATATGTGTACCTGTCTGCCTCCAGGGCAGCTGTTTTCAGCTGTGGCTAAGGAAAACGAAAATATGTGTTTATTTAAATTGTATCTGTTGCTGCAAGTGGGGAAAGTGTGTTTCAAGGGGGAAAGTATTTTAAAATTAAATAAGTATTTCTCCCTTGCTGGACCAGATAAATATTTGGGACTCAAAGTGTCAGCCTGTCCGCTGCTGCAGGGGGAGTTTAAAATCATGCAGTAGTGACAGGAAAGCAAATGGAGAAATTAAGCCACTATGTGCAGCAACAGCAAGCATTCAACCTGGGCTAAAGAACTGTGGGGCATTGGGGCAAATATTTGTTTATCTCTGGCTGCACCAGAAATTTTATTTAGGACTGTGCTAATTCTGCTTTTGGGACTGTAGTTTAGCAGCCATTTCATGCAGTAGCAGCCAGGAAAATAAGGCCATGAATTGTGGGACATTCTCTACACCTCAAAGGAAAATACCAAGTGTTCATGGGGACTTACACGGACTAGTGTTTAAGTGCCAAAACTGGGAGACTGTAATGCATCGAGTGAGGTTCACGTATAATTCATTTTTGTGACTGAGAAGTGCTTCTGACAATCAGAGAGGAAGTATCAGATTACAGCAGCCAATCAGGGATCGCAGAGGAGCCCTACAAGAGACAGTGTTTTCTAGCTGTGCAAGGAGAGCCAGCAGGAGCTCCCCACGGGGGTGGGGGCTCAGGCCTCTGCAGAACAAGTTGGGCTTTGCAAACAAGCCGGAGCCTCTCCACATGGGAGAGAGGTTTTTCTTCTTCCAGAAGGAAGAACAGTGGCAGCTTGAAGCAGAAGTCTTTAGCCTGGGGGTTGCCAGAAAATGTCCTCCAGGGCTAGATTCAGCCTTCCACGTGGTGGGGAAACGTGGGCCAGCAACTTGATGAAGCCAGCTGTAAGAGGGTTGAACCTGCCTCAACGGTGGGAGTGCTGAAAGAACTAATTCCAGAAAAGCAGGCAGCATCTAACAAATTCCTACCAAGGTCTGAATGAGTAAACCTGTATTAACAAATGCAGTATCAAAGCAGTGTGAAAGGCCACTAAGTTAGAGACAAGGCGAAGTTACAATATCTGCATGGGGCAGCCTAGCCCATAGTGACTAATTTTGGCTACAGCTAACCATGTGAATGTGCTGACAGTTAATCATATAAATGTGCATGAAAGCTAGAACAGTGTTTGAGACAGTGGGAGCTGCAAGAGCCAGTGTAGAGCCACATGGACAGTCAGTTATGGTCTGAGTTAATGCACCTATAGTGTCTGGCAAAAGGAACAGAGTCTTGAGGCAAATAAGCGTAAAGTAGTTAATGCAAGCAGTGCAGTGTATACAGCAAACATTCATGTCAAAGGAACCCTTGCATCTGTTTTACCACCAAGCAAAGGCAGTCAAGGCTGAGCGGTTGAAAGTGTTCAAGTGTTGTGCAAATGGTAGTGGGCCATGCCTCAAGCCCAGTCTCATGTGAAAAGTCTCCAGACCAAAGAGCTCAGTCATGCTATAGTCCAGTGTAAGAAAACAAGTCGCAGAGAAGTTGGCCTTGTGTATGTGTGTAATCAAAGCTCCACATGATGTAATTGTACTGAATGCATTCTAACCTCAGAATCATATAAATGTGTAACTAGGTATATGAATGTATTGGATGAGAAAGTAATCCAGATGTGTCTTCTCAAGTGTTTGCTGCCTAGGGACAGGGTCCCACCAAGGGTCTGAGATGTCGTGCTCTGTTCTGTACAAGTTGTTTCATCCTTGCAGTCATTATTTGGGGTACTGGTGGCTGTTAGCTCTGCCAGCATGTTGGTCCTCAAGGAGTAGCCTACCCGCAGAAGCACTTGCAACCCAAATCAAGATGACAAAACTGTGAGTAAGGCTGGGCAATCCCTGCAGTACGGATCTAAGGCTTGTAAACAGTTCAGCATCAAGAGCTTAAGTGGAATACAGATTTCTACCTCAGGGTAATATTTCAGTAATGGGCCCCAACCTAATGCTAGCCAACATACAGCAAAGTGTCTATCAGACCTGCACCCTTTATGGACAACATTACTGGATTCCCAGGTTATGTGGGATTGCAGGGTCCTTGCACAGGTGGGATACAGGTACCAGTGTGTGGGCAATAATGTAGCAACCTAATTATTTCAGTGAGTCAGATAGCCAGGGCTCTGACTATATCAAAAAGTTGTGGGGAAATAATTGTGATTTTCTCTATGTGTGATTCACCCAGCTGGAGGGCTTCACCAGCGCCAATCAATCAAACAAACTATTTGTAAATACATTGTGAATGCATAAACGCTATTCCAGTTCCCTCCTCCTAGCCCTCTTCCCGAAATAAATTGTTGTTTATTGTTTCTTGCAGATCGAGTGCTGTGAGCATATTATTAGAGAGATTATTTAAATGAAAAATGTCTGTAATGTGGGGAAATGTCTATTGGGTCATGTTTGGGGGTGGCAGATGGTATCGTGGGTGGTATAGCATCTCAGAGGGTTATACCTATAAGAGCTAGACCACGTAAAGCACCCTGAGTTGAGGCAGTGCGCAGAGGTTTAAAGTTATTATCAGTGAACCCAAACCCCTTAGCCAAGTTCCCAAGGTAGTAGGCAGGGGTGTAACACTGGGGATAGCACCACCCAGGGGTTACATATGTAAGCTTTGCCTTGAGGATGTCTTGTAAAGTCGAAGAAAACTGAATAACATACCGTATTCCCCCCGGCAGGTAGCAAAATGAATGGGCATCAGGAGGAGGGGGGCTGGGAAAAGCTGGGGTCAGTAAGTCCCCATGTGAGGGGCCAGGCATGGTAGCCTGTTTCTTTTGGTTCTTATTGTGACGTAGACAGCCAGTTCTGAGTGCTGTATCATTTTTTAGCAAATATAAAAATGGGTTATGGACTGTCTGTCCTGAGAGAGGCTGAAACAGCATGTGGAACTGACACATCAAAACCCCCCAGGGATAAGTTCAAAGGATAGGACATAGCTAAACTGCAGCTATCTGAAATGCAATTACTGTGTTAAATTTGCTTTGAAGCCATGAACCAAACTATCCATTTTATAATGCCCTCAGGGAGATCCTTTGGTGTGCACTAGGTGTCCTGAGAAAAGGAACACTGGCCAGTGTTATGGGTATTGTCCCAGGAAAACAAGCTCATTTCATCAAAGAGACCTTTGATGTCTGGGGATACCAGGTCCCAGACGAAATTAAGGAATGCAATATACATTTGCTTTGAATATACAGTGACTTACATCAAAGAAACTTTTGATGTCCAGGGGAAGCAAATCACAGACCGGGTTTGACTGGGTTACATATAGAGGGGCGATTTATTATGTCATCTATTATTTTTTTATATATCTTAATAGGACATCCTGTGTTATGAAATATAAATTGTAATACACCAAAAGGAGGAGTTAGGTGACCTCAGAGAGAAGGCTGGTTCAAGACTGTTTTTTAAACCTACTGAGCAACCTTAGAAGACACATTTACATTCATTTTTCTGACTGAGAGAAGAGAGACTTGAAGCACTGAAAGAAAGTAAGACCAGTCTGAGTGTAAGGATTTGTAAGAATTTGCACTTTTAAACCTGTTTGTTTTAAGGCAGTACGTGTTGGGATATTTTGTTCTGTATTTTACTGTTTCCTATTGTTGACCTATTTTAAAGTAAAGAAACATATTTTAAAACAGAAACTGCCTGGTGTGCCTTGACATTTCTTTTTATATAAGTGAAGCTTGGAATGGTATAGTTGACACTGTGCATGTGCTTATTTGGGATACCAAACTGGAAAACGAATAAGAGTTCTCTAAGGTCTTGCATGGAGTTCTAATGGTTCATTTGAAATACCTGATTAGGTGCCCATAGGCAAAGATATCTGGCCCCCCGAAGACAGAATTATCTGAGCCTGATAATTGGGTACGCTAACAAGAGGCTATCAGTTTGAATCCCTCCAGAACTTGAGACTAAGGTGACTCAAACCCACAAAACAGACAAGAGGGTTACCTTGTACTTTTCACTGTCCACAGATCCTATACTCAGAGGTTGGCACTTTGGGAGTAGAAGGTTGACTGGCTGAGTGAATTTTTGACAGTTAGGACTATCAGTATACTGTCAGAGGGAGGCAGGTATGGACAGACCAGCTATCAATTTACTTAGCAGTACTGTTATAATGCTGACATGCTGTTTATTTATTATTGTCTGACATGGACACTGTAAGGCAAATACAGGCACAGAACTACCCCAATGATAGTGCTCACTCAAACTGGGAGTGTGCTACTGCACAAATGGTCTTGGGAGTGCTAGGACTCCAGTGACCCCAAATGGGAGATTAGGGACTTAGTGAATCATAAATGCATGTGGACCAGATCCACTGATACTGTTAACAATAATGTCCTTAGTTCAGGGTAATCCTGGCAATAGCAACTATGGGAGTTGTTCCTGTTAAATAGGCCCTGGGAATGGCAGGAATGGAGATCAGAGTCCCTGTTTGTAATGTGAAGTAAAGTGTACAGTGTAATGCAACTAGTACTTTGATTAACAACTGAATAAGAGCAGCAGAAGTGGTAAGGGTCTGTCTTAGCAGCTGCGTACTCCCTAGGCAGCTTAATAAAAACAACCAGCGTCATCTCAGCTTCCAGTATGGGCATTCTGTTTGTGTGTGGTCTTATGGTTATCGGTGTTCCAGTGTACTGATAATGGTTCCCCTACTCCAGAGCTGCAGATCTATAGTGGCAACAGGTAAAGGTGCAGGTACAGGTTCTATAATACAAGGTCCGGTGAGACAGCAACCATATACACCTAGACACAGGTGGTGCCAGGGGCCCTACAGTTTGATTAAATAGCTATTTATTATTTTGTAATTTTATTAAATAATATGATAGTTTACATTAGTTTAGCTTAGTTAGTTTTTAGGGTTTTTTTTTTTTATCTGAAATGCTGTTTTTTTCTCAAAGTGGTTCCTGGAACCATGACAATTGCAGTTTGCAGTGGCTCCCAGCTTACGAAATCCCTGTTTAAACTGACCAAAAATAATAATTTTTTTAAACTTATTTGACTATATTTTTAAAATGTGCTCAAGTACAACATTCCAAAACATTGTTGGTACTTTCTCCAGTCAGCTGGGCATGACTAAGAGGCCCATAGATAAAGGACAGGCCCCACAGGTTTTAAAACGTGCTTTTCCTGTGGACAGTTTTGGCAAGGGCAGACAGCCCTGACGTGTGTTTTGATGGTTTGGGCCTGGATCACATTTTCTGTCCTAAAACAGAGAAAAAAAGAAGGCAGCTAAATATGGGCCACTGTCTTCCTCAGTTTCCACCACGTTGTCACAGCAGTTTTCTGAAAAAATGTCTCAATTAACAGTAGGAGGTTCCTATGATTATGAAACGCATGCATCAGACAGTTCTCTAATCTCACAGCAGCCCTGGATTTCAAAAGGGGCTGAAAAGAGGTACAAGCAGCCATCTCTGCCAAAGGAAACTGATAAATCTGCCAAGCCATCTTTGAATACCAGTTCTGTGCACAGTGAGTCCAGTAGAGGGAGGTCTGATGTAAATGATGGCAAAATAACATAAAAGGTTTTTTGATCAGCCATTGGGTTCAATGTCTGGCAAAAGGAAGCAAAAAGAGGGACAAAGTATGCACCTTCTGCCTGTGAGTGCATCAGAGCAACCAGTTCAGCATCCCATGTTTCCTCTGCAATCCTAAGCAGAGCAACCTGGCGTCCTGTGCAGACCTCCATGCTCATGTTGGCAACTGCGCAACTGACAACCCCTACGCAGGCCACCAGCAGCGGCAACCCAGTGGCACAACTAAGGGGTCCATGAGGGCAGCAGAGCCCTCCCACTAAGCCAGCAATTACCAGAGTCTTGTCTTTGTTTCAAAGTTGGTGCCATCCAATGCTCCAGCGAATCAGGTTGCAGTGAAGATGCACTAAGGGACTTCTTTAAATTCTTTTGTCCTGAAACACTGAGACCTCTGAGACCACAGCAGTGACTGCATAACTGATGACCCCTCCAGTGTGCAGACCACCAGGGGCAGCGGCCTGGCAAGACAACTAAGGTGAGGGCACTAGTCCCCTTCCTCCAAGCCAGTAATCACCAGGAACTTGTTTTTGTTTAAAAGTAAGCACCTTCCCCAGCTCCAGCCAATCAGGCTGCAGGGAAGATACACTAAGGGACTTCTTCAAATTCTCAGCTCCCAAACTACTGAAGGCCATCCCATGCAGACCTCCGAGACTGTGGCAGCGACTGTGCAATTGATGACCCCTCAACATGCAGGCCACCAGTGGCGGTGACTCCACAGCACAACTATGGGGTCTGTGAGGGCAGCAGAGCCCTCCACTCTGAATTTAGCAATCACTAGGGACTTGTCTTTGTTTCAGATTTGGTGCCTTTCCTTATGCCAGCCAATCAGGCTGCAGGGAAGATGCTCACCCATCACTCCACATGTTAAGGACCCTACACCTGAGCAGCCCCCTCTGTAAGTGGTCCATCACTGAGTGGCACGAGCTGAGTGAGGACTCTGCTGAGTCAGATGAGGCAGTTGGGGCAGTTAGGTGACGACAGAACTCCCTGTCGGATGGATCCTCAGTGCATGATAAGTAATATAGCAATCTGCTGTTTGGTGCACTCTTGAAATGTTCTCTGTGACTGTTCCTATGCATGATGTGACTACCAGCTTGTACAGCTTTCAGAGACACTCTGCTTTTGTTTTGTTTTTTGCCATTGTGATTATTACTGAGTCATGGTGCACTGAAAACCATGACTGGAACATGGCCATACCAGGCTATAATCTATTTAGGAAGGACTGGGTGGGAAGGAAAGGAGGGGGTGTGGTGCTTTATGGGAAGGAAAGCAAAAATGTGACAGAGATGCAGGGAATACAGGGGGAAGCAGAGGTATTGTGGGTTACCATGGAGATGGGGAATGGAGCCATTATTTGTACTGCAGTGATCTGCAGACCCACAGCACAGGTGGGGGGGGGGAGATTAGATAAGGTACTGGTGGAAGCCATTGGCAAGATGGCAGAAAAGGGGGAGGTGCTGCTGGTGGGGGTCTTTAACCTGTCAGATGTAGATTGGGCCTCCCAGCTGCAGCTTCAGCTGGAAGCAGGGACATCCAGGACTCTCTGCAGGAGGTGTTCCTCAGGCAACTAGTCAGTGAACCCACTTGCGATGGGGCAATACTGGACCTGGTACTCACTAACAGGGACAGTGTTACAGACATCAAGGTTGGAGGTCACTTGGGGACCAGTGATCACCGTACGGTGTGGTTCAGTATAAGGATGGTTGTGGAATCAAACCACACAGGGGTGAGGGTCCTGGACTTCAGGATGGCAAATTTTATAAAGATGAGTGAATGCCTCAGAGATGACCTGGTGATGGGGATGCCCTGGGTGGGGTGGAGGAACAGTGGGCAAAGATAAAAGGGAGCACAGTACAGGCAACAAACCTCTTCGTCAAACAAGTGAGCAAAAGCAAGTGGAAAAGGGGACTGCTATGGTTTTTGGAAGAGGTGGCCGAAAAGGTAAACGTTAAAAGGGTAACATTCACAAGGTACTGTACTGTATAAGGAGATGCAGAGGAAGGAGGGTAGGGAGGTGTATCAGGGGAAACAGAGGGAACCAGGGAAAGTAGTGAGGAGTGCAAAGGTGCAAACTGAAGAGAATAGCCTAGGAGGTAACAAAAGGGGACAAGACATTTTTTATGTATGTAAGTGAAAAGAGGAAGACCTCAGGTGGGATTGAAAAGTTTAAAAGGAGAAGGGTGAACTGTGCAGAGGGGTAGCAGGAAAAGGCAGATATCCTGAACAAATACTTTGTTCAGTATTCACAGAGGAAGAAGAAGGAGAAGGACCACAAAAAAATAAAAGCTTTGGAAGGAGGGAGGTGAACACTAGTCCTTTTTTGGAGGTGAGAGTTCTGAAGGGACTTACTAAATAAGAGCGCCTATTTCAAAAATGCCCTTGAATCCACCTGGGGTGACGGGAGAGCTTTTTGGGATAACATCCGAAATATAATGGGTAAGCAATCAAAATCCTCACCCACCATTATGAAAGTTGATGGATCCACCACACTTGACCCAAAGACTATTGCAGATGCTCTAAATAAGACGTTCACAGACCTCAGTGGGGTCCTCCCCCCAGATTTCTTCTTGGACTTACCTGTGCCTAACCTAGTATCACAAAACACCCCTCGTGACAAACCACAATTTTATTTCAAGAAAATCAAAGTGCACGAAGCCTACAAATACATAAAAAAGGCCTGCTCCAAATCCAGAACAAGTAGTGACACCCTAGATCTAAAAATCCTGTCTCTCACCCTGGACGGAAGTGATCCACCCCCTTGCCAAAATTCTTAATCTGTCCCTTTGCCAAAGTCAATTTCCCAACAAATGGAAGTCTGCCATAGTCACGCCAGTGCACAAAGGGGGGGACAAAACCTCAACAGGTAACTATCGACCGATATCAATACTCCCACCCCTCTCCAAAGCACTTGAACGTATAGTGGCAGACCAACTCTCTGACTACCTGGACAAGTACAATCTACTCTGTAATCAACAGCATGGCTAGGAAAGGACATATACTACAACAGCCTTACTTGACTTCTCTGAGAAGTCCACCTCAGCCCTGGACAAAGGGTGCAAACCGGTGCGGTCTTTATTGACCTACAAAAGCTTTTGACACAGTCCATCATGGCCTACTTACCTCCTTACTGACCATCCAAGGCCTGGCTGAAGGTCCTAGTGCTTGGGTAAAAAGTTACCTGTCAAATCGGTCACAGGCTGTAAAAATCTCTAATGAACTCTCCGACTTCAAACCAGTCCTCTCGGGTGTACCGCAGGGATCAATTCTTGGACCACTCCTCTTAGAAACATAGAAACATAGACTTTGATGGGCAGATAAGGACCGCTTGGCCCATCTAGTCTGCCCATTTCCTACCTCAGGATAGGCCGTAGATCCTAGTTAACCAACAGCCTATTTTCTTCCTACCCACAAGAATTGCCTTATGTCTGTCCCATGCATTCTTGAATTCTCCCACAGTTTTAGACCCCACAACCTCCTCAGGAAGGCTGTTCCATGCATCCACTACCCTCTGTGAAATAATACTTCCTCGCATTGCCCCTGAACCACCCTCCTTCTATCTTTAAATTGTGTCCCCTTGTTCTTGCAAGTCTCTTTTTCTGAAAGATGCTACCCTCTTGGACTTTGTTGATTCCACTGAGGTACTTAAAAGTTTCTATCATGTCCCCCCTCTCCCTTCTTTCCTCAAGGGTATACATATTAAGCTTCTTTAGTCTCTCCTCATACGGCTTCTCTTGCAGACCCTGCACCATTTTAGTTGCCCTCCTCTGGTCTACCTCTATCCTGTCTATGTCCTTGCGGAGATGGGGTCTCCAGAACTGGACACAGTACTCCAGATGGGGTCTCACCAACTGTCTGTACAGAGGGATAACAACTTCCTGTTTTCTGCTGCTGATGCCTCTCCCTATACATCCCAGTATACCCCAGCCCTCCCACTGCCTTCTCACATTGCTTACTAACCTTAAGGTCATCTGATATGATTACCCCAGGTCCCTTTCCTTTTTGTTGTTGTTACTACCTCCCACCCATTATGTATTCTTCCCTGGGTTCTTGTTTCCCAGGTGCATTATTTTGCACTTCTTTGCATTGAATCCTAGCTGCCATACTTCTGACCATTCCTCCAACCTTGCCAAGTCCCTTTTCATCCTTTCCACGCCTCCTTGTGTATCAACCCTGTTGCAGATCTTTGTGTCATCTGCAAAAAGGCATACTTTTCCTTCCAGTCCCTCTGCAATGTCACTGATGAAGACATTAAAAAGGACTGGACCCAATACTGAACCCTGTGGTACCCCACTAGTAACCCCTCTTTCTTCAGAGTGGACTCCATTTACAATTACCTTCTGTGTCCTGTTGTCCAGCCAATGTTTTTCCAGGCTACCACCCTGGGACCCACTCCCAGGCTGGTTAATTTGACTATTAATCTTTTGTGTGGGACTGTGTCAAATGCCTTGCTAAAGTCTAGGTAGGCCATGTCCACAGCCCCTCCCTGGTCTACTACTTTGGGCACCCAGTCAAAGAAATCTATTAGGTTCATCTGACATGACCTTCCCACTGTGAACCCATGCTGCCTTGGCCTCTTTAGCCTGTTCCTCAACTCCCTCCCAGATTTCTGCCCGGAAAAAATAATCTTATACGCTGATGATGCTGTAATTCTCTCTTCTCACAAAGAACCAAACTCCCTACGCCAAAGCCTACAAATTGCCTTCTCTAGTGTTGAAAGGTGGTTCCTGGATAGTAAACTTGTGCTTAACCACAATAAAACAAAAGCCATGCTTTTTACCAATCACCAAAACAAAAATAGAATTACTCCACTCACCATACAAACCTCTGCTGGAAATACACTGGACCAAGTAAATACTTTCAAATACCTTGGCATCACTTTTGACCAAGGGCTCACCTTTGCAACCCACATTGACAACACGGCGAAAACAGTGAACCAACGTCTTGGAATACTATTTCGAAACCGACAATTCCTAAACCAAGAGGCATTGAGGATAGCTATACAGAGTTCCATAATCTCTGTCATTGACTATGGGCTTATTATATATGGCTCAGCTACCACCACGGCACTAAGGCGTATCTCAATCACTCTAAATAAGGCTTGCCGGCTCCTCACGGGGGCACAAAGACTGACACACACGTGTGAGCTTTACTATGAAACAGGCTGGTTGCAACTATCAAATCGCCTTATATATCTCACCTGCATAATGGCAAAAAAATCTATCTTGGGACTGACTCCATTATGTATCCAAAACCTACTCCGTCTGAATCCTGGCTTACGACCCTCCACCAGATCTGAACACCAACCTTTTCTGGTTCCCAGATGTCGGACCGCACAGGGACAAAGAACGTTCGCATACAGGGCCCCGACCTGGTTCAATGCTCTAAGTCCACCTACTCTATCCTCAACCTCGCTCGGAGCTTTCAAAACCATGCTGTATGCCCACCTCACTACCACTAGCAACTGTGATTGTATCTGAGCAAAGGCTACTACTCCTCGAGACCATCCTCACATCCAAGGCCTACTCTCCTTGTCTAATGAGCCCTCACGTACCACTACTATTCCTGTCTGCCACCCAACTCACTCTTTTTCTCCCCCTTCTGTTCCCTCTCACTTGCTCTACTGCCCACCACTTTCCCTCCTTTCTTGCCTCCCTTTGGCTCCTAATGATCTCCCTCTCCCTGGAAGTTTCTTTATTTCCAAATTGTCTACTCCCTTGAAACTGTTAAAAGCATATTTATTATGTAACTTCTAAACTTTACTGCCTTAAACTGTTAATAGCAAATTTATTATGTAACTTTTCCGTCTGGTATTACTTGTAATGTGTATTGTTTTGTTTGATGTTCTTTGTGACGTGGAACCTTTGTAAAAGAGCCCTGGCTCAAAGTTATTAATTCCTAGACCAATAAACTAAACTAATCTGAAGATGGACAAAGCAATGGGGTCAGATGGGATGCATCCAAGGGTATTGTGGGAGCTCAGGAAAACAATGACTGCACCTCTGACAGTTCTGTTTAACAGCTCATTAAAAACCGGAGTGGTTCTGGTGAACTGGAGAAGGGCAGATGTGGTCCCACTACACAAAACAGGTAGCAGGAAGGAAACTGACAATTAGTGGCCAGTCAGCCTGACATGGGTGGTGGGAAAGTTAATGGAATCACTGCTGAAGGAAAGAATTGTGAATATCTTGAATCCAGTGAGTTAGCGTAATGGTTAAAGGCACTGAGCTACAAATCTGGATATTTGGGTTTGAATCCTATCAGCAACCACTTGCATACTGTGTGACCCTGAGCAGGTCACTTAACTTCCTTGTGCTCCCAGGTCGCACCTGGAAATAAGCTCCGGCTTAGTGTGCCTTTCCTGATTAAACAATTTCCCCTTTCCTTTACAAGACCCAAGGCAGCATGGGGTCACAGTGGGGAGGTCATGTCAAACTAATCTTACAGATTTCTTTGACTGGGTGACAAAGTAATTGGATCAGGTGGAGCAGTGGATGTGGACTACCTAGATTTCAGTAAGGCTTTCAACCCCATTACACATAGGAGACTAGTAAGCAAGCTGGGTAGCTTAGGAGTGGGTCTAAAGGTGGCAAACTGGGTAAGAAATTGGTTAAGGGATAGGCGACAGAGGGTGGTGGGAAACGGAGTTCGCTCCAAGGAAGTGAGGGTGATATGTGGGTGCCTAAGGGATCAGTGCTGGGACCAGTCCTTTTTAATTTCTTTATAAGTGAAACTGCAGAGAAGCTTCATGAGAAGGTCTGCCTCTTTGTGGATGACACCAAAATCTGCAATAGGGTGGATGCTCCAGGGTGGTGCAAAGGATGAGCAGAGACCTGAGAAAACTAGAGGAGTGGTCAAGGATATGGCAGCTAGGTTTCAATGCAAAAAAGTGCAAAATAATGCACTTAGGACACAGAAATCCAGGGGCGGAGTACAAGATGGGAGGAGTGGTATTGATGACCGCCATGCAGGAAAGAGACCTAGGGGTAATCATATTAGATGACCTAAAGGTGCCCTGGCAGTGCGGCAAGGCAGTAGGGAGGGCAAGTAGGATGCTTGGGTGCCTAGGGAGGGTTATCACCAGCAGAAAGGGAGAGGTGGTGTTGCCTCTGTATTGTTCGCTGGTAAGACCCCACCCAGAGTATTTTGTAGAGTTCTGGAGACCACATATGCAGAAGGACATAGACAGAGTAGAGGCAGTTCAGAAGAGGGCAACTAAAATGGTGCAAGGTCTGCATCAAAAGCCCTATGGGGAGAGAATAAAGGTCCTCAACATGTACACCCTGGTTTGTTTTATGTTGCATTGTCTGAATGGCACCGATTAATTTGATTGTAATGCTGACTTTTAAATAAACTTCACCAAAAAAATAAATATGTACACCCTGGAAAAGAGGAGAGAGAGGAGATATGATAGTGATCTTTATGTAACAGCCCTGTGACTCACCTTGGCTGCTCTGGGGCCCTCGGTTCCACCATGAATACACCCACGAGGGGCCTGGCCTGGGTTCTGCAACTGGACAGTAAATTGGCATGGTGCCTCCACCTGGGGTAGTGGCAGGGAATACCTGTGAACAACTTGCAGATTACCCCCAGGAAATAACAGTATTTTAAGCCAGTGCACTTCTCCACACAATAACAATCCCCCTGTACACAGTAACTTAAGCAAACAAATTTACAGCCACAAGATTTAACAGACAACCCATGTTATGGTTTATTTGGGGAAAGAAGATAAGGGAGGTGAAAAGCAACACAACTTTTATAATCACTTTTGAATAACCCTATGTAACTCCCCCCTACAAATGGGGGTTCCTGAAAAGTCTTCCTTGGGCTTGCCTAAATGGCCACTGCCAGGCTGGTGTCCTGTGTCTTAATCATTTAAACACCATTGCCTGTGAGTGCCTTAATGCCTCTTTGCTCTGTCTCTTTAAGAGCTGCCTATAATGTGGTGCTTATTTAATCTGGGAGGGGGCTGAGGGTTTCTATGCTTGAGTCCAGCCCGGGCTGAAAGATAATCGCTTCATTCTGCCATTGCTATTTGTGAAGAGAGAACTCTGTTAGAAGCTGTACTTATTTGTTGAGTATCTATTATAATATTAATGCTATTGTAGTTTGTCTAACCTGCCTTCTTTGCAGCATGGGCAGTCCTGTTTATCACCACCATCTTGGTTTTGGACTCAAAGTTTGGACCAATCAGTACCTTTGGGGACTCGAAAATGGTGTCTGTCCCCAGGGGAGTTGTGGGAGTGAAATTCTGAAGGAAATGTAGTTTTGAGACTTTGGTGCCTAAATGCACTTGGAGGGGGAGCCCTTGCTTTGACAGACTGAAGAATCTACCAACCAGAACCTTTTTGGACCGAAGGGAAATTCTCAAGCTGCCTGCTGCAGTCAGTCGGTTGGTGGGTTGCAATTTGGTTCCCCACTATGTAAGTGTGCTACGCTTGCTGGAAACTGCATCCAGCACTACTGGACTCAAATCCAAACTGTTCTATCCAGCCTGGGCCTTGCCATACTTGCCCAGCCAGTTACTCACGCCACAGAGAAGACTATCGACGAGAGACTCGCTCGGGGATCAGCCCCCTGCTCAACACCTCGAACAGGAACGACATCTCGGTGATTCGTGTGGGCCCTGCTTCTCCTGGCAACTCAGTCATCAACCTGCGGTCTCCATTTTGTCCATCCTGTGTCCTGTACTGGGTAGCATGAGTAAACACTAGGGTAGCTCCCTGCAACAACAGCTTGATCAAAGTTTGTCATCTGATTTAATTGTTTTGCCTAATCTTCTTGGACTGAGCCTCCAGGTTCTGAATTGTGTGTGGTTGTGCATGTCTTTTCTTTTTACACAGGACCTCAACCAGCTGCGACGCTGGCCTACCCGGGGCAGCACATCAGGCTAGCCTATCTCACCAACTCGGTACCCAGCGTGTGTGTGACTGTGTTGAGGGACTAAAAAGTGCATGCATAATTGCCTGACTAGATCAGTTATAGAATCAGTCAACCTGATTACGCCCCTCCCTTGTTCAAATCCCCTGAAAAAATCAGATCTAACTCTTTTTGCATTCAATCTGACTGTGGTTCCAGTTTGTACCAAAAGAACTGTACTGTTGTTATCTGCTGTGCCTAACTTTGTTTTACAGGTGGTCTCCAGGGTCAAACTGGTGGAATCAGCCCTGGTGGTAAGTACAAACAGAGTGGGAAATTGTATGTTGAACAGGGGCTACTGTGAAAGTGTTTGTTGCATACTGTCTAGGCCACTAGAGGGGAAGGGGGGTTACAGTGTCCCAGAGGGCTGTACCCAGGTTAGCCTTGCTACTAACAACCCTGTACACCAGGCTGAGGCACCCTTTTCAGTACCCAGGCCCCTTAACTTGCTACTAGCCAAGTAGGCAGGGGTAGTAGCCCTTGGGATAGCGCCACCTAGGCGTTACACCTACACAGTCCTTTTTCCTCCCACCTTTGAGTGCACCAATAAATAGCCTTATTGCCATGGGTACTACTACATTGGACAGAGATGCAGGCCTGAGAATTTTCATCGGGGCCCAATGACTTGTTAAACACTTGAAACACTTTAAATCTTGTTTTGTCCCAACTTTTATTTTTGTTTGCCTACAGTCCTGTTGTGGTTTGCCCCAGACTCTAACTAGCTAGCTTGCTACAGGAAACTCCCCAAAGCATCAGCTTGGTGTACTCACAGTTTTGCAGTCCGCACAGGAGCATGGCAGTCGGATGAAAGGCATTGACAACAGCAGTTACATGGTACCGTGGTGGTCCCAGAAGAATGCTGTGCCAATGGTAATGCCTGATTAGCAGGGAACAGATGATCTTCACCTGCCTAGCCTTTAAATCTTTGCCCGATGGCCTTTGTAAGCGGTGTTCACTAGACAGTCCTCTCTTCATTCCACACCGCTGGTCTCCCCCTCAGTCTTCAATCCAGGGGTGCTAAACTTGGTCCCCTGGATCCTCTTAGTCACACATACACTGGGCAACTAACATCGGGTTGTCCTTTACACAGTCTCCCTTGGCCTAGCTGTAGGCACTTCTTGTCTCTATCTTAGGCAGGCTGGCCCTTCTACAGTCTGTGACACCAGCACTTTCAATTACTCCCCTTACTGAAACACTCTTCAGAAAATACTCTCCCGAGGAGGGGAAGGTCAGACCCTGACACAAGGGTTCCAACTAGAAACTCAGACTGCAGTAAACAAGTCTCTGAGCTCTGAAATCGACAGCACTGACCCAATACTCAGTTGAAAACTCAAACAGCTTTCAATTCACTTTTCTCTTTCAGCAAAACTCCAGCGTTGATGTGCCTGCAGCCACTTCATAAAACCTGGCTCTGTTTCCTGCTCAGACTCAGTGGTTGCTCTGTACTATAGTTCTCAGTATATCTTGATCCTTTAGGCATTGGGGCCTGAGTGCAGCTATGGGGTGGTGAAGCTCCCTTCAGCCGTACTGCATTCCCTCTCTGGGGGATCTCTGTCTTTTGGCGGGCTGCCAGTCCTATTGATAGTCTTTCTCCAGCCCTCTTCTGATTGGATATTGCAGTCCTGGGCAAATTCAATGCCCTACAACCTTCACCCAGCAACCCCCTGTGTTCTGTAGTTCTATGGGGACTGCCATCTTGGAGTACACTAATCCCAAAGCAATACAGTCATTAACTATTGATACAGGTTCCCTTAAAGAGATAAAAAAACAGTTTCCCTTTAAACTGGAGACATTTCTGTGACTAGTCCACCTAGCCCTTGGCTCCTTTTCCTCCCCAGGTACAAAGGACATCAATTATTAGTGAATGAATGGCTCACACCACACAGGGAGCTGTGGCTCCTTTAAAGTTTCCTTCTAACTGCCACGCATGCTCAATGGAGCCCAGGTCACCATGTTTCTTGTTTACATTTTCGTACAGGGTTCATGTCGCTCCTTGGAACCCAAAAGCAAAGCTCCCCAGCACCTGGAGGTGCAAAAACACTATTAGAGCTCAGCCCCCATCTACACGGGGGGGAGGTCAAAACATAAAGTCTGGCAGCTTGCAAACGTGGAGGCAACCACGGGACCACCTGGGCCCAGACCCCACCCGGAGCCACTGACAGGACACAGCCAAGGGGGTGATGAGGCTGTAGCCTTACAAGGTAAGTCCACTTGGAGAGCTTACATTTAAATACCTCACAGGGGTAAATAAGGTACAGGAAGGAAATATTTTATAGAAGAAAAGGTGCACAAGAACAAGGGGGCATGCTATGAAGCTTTAGGGGGTAGATTCAGTAGAGATGTGAGGAATTACTTCTCCACAGAAAGAGTGGTGGATTCCTGGAATGGCCTTCCAGCCGAGGGGTGAAGACAGTTATGGGGATCAAGAATGCATGAGATAAGCACAAGGGAATCGTACTGGTGTGAACCCTGTGCTGAATTTAGGGGGGGGTTACTAAATGATGCCCTGTTGGCATTGGGAAGAGTTTGTGTTGCCAGGCTTGCCACTGGGATGATGTTTGGGCAATGGGTTAGGGTTTGAAGCACCAACAGGCATGGGAGCTACAGAGGACAGTTTGAGAGGGAGTTGATTGAGAAGGAGTGAGGTGCAGGCATAGGCCTGAGGGAGGGCCACCAGTTGGGGCCACATAGGCCTGGGGCTGGAGTGGGGAGATTGGCCTCCCCGGCCCCTAGCTTTCCATGCGGTCCATCAGTGGATGAAAGAAAGGGGAAGCCGCAGCTCCAGAGAAAGAGATAGAGAAGACCTATTATTTATTTATTTATTTGTTAGTCATTTAACCAGGACAAGCACACTAAGCTGAAAGCTTTTTTACAGGTGCGACCTGGGAGCACAGGGAAGTTAAGTGACTTGCTCAGGGTCACACAGTCTGCAAGTGGAAGGTGTGGGATTCAAACCCAGGTCTGGTCTGCTGGATGTCACTAGATTTGCAGCTCAAGAGCCTTAAACCACTGCGCTATACTACCTCCACTATTAGGATCCTGATCGGCTGTTTGGATGGGAGAAAGAGAGAGGTGGTTGCCACGATGAGGGACTGATGCTGAGGTGGCAGTGAAGCATTAGAGGGGCCATTAGGGCAGAAGCGGCCCCTACCCTCCGTGTCCACCCAGTCACAGTGTGGGGAGGCTGATGGGGGTCCCTGGAAGAATGTACAGCAAGGGGCAGCAATCATATGTGATCCCTTCTAGGGATCAGGCGACAGTTTGCCCAAAGAGTGGATTACAGTACTATGCCCTGGGGAGCAGACCCCCCCCCTCCATTTAGAGGTCTGTAAAATGAGAGTGAAGCACCCGCTCCCACTGGCGGGGAAAGTTAACCTAGAAAAAGACTAGTTGGAACACTGCCTGTGTTCTTACTGTGGAAACTGGAGCCCCCAAATGGCTCAGATGGAAGGGAAAGTTATCAGGAGCTAGGATTGAACCTGGGTCCCCCGAAGTATGTGCCACGGCACCGTAACATAAAAAAATGTCTGTACTGTAACACAATGAATTGTGTATCCTCCATGGAGTTCTGTTTTGTTTGAGCTTTTGGTACAATAAATAAAACTGCTTGTTGCACTTGATTCAGTTGGGGTCAGAATCATTGGAGTCCTTCAAATGTGTGTTAGTGTGCTGTGCCTAACTAATGTCTCCACAGAATTTCCAGTCACGAGAGAAGCCACCAGCCAGGGAAGTGTCATTGGTCTGCACCCTGATGGAGTTCACACTGTCACAGAGGAATCCTTTCTACAACAAAATATAAGGTACTATGTTTCCCTGCTAATTTACTGCTCAGTCTAGCTGGTACCCCTTCCCTTTCCCAGAGACGGTAACAACCAAACCCCTAGACAGGGGAGGAAGGGGGGTGACCTCCTTGTAGAAACATCTTCTGGGACTGAGAGCTTGCTGCCTGCTAGTGACTCATCCGAATCCTTCAGGCAGTAATGACAGTCCAGAGATTATAAGATGTTATATCTCAGTGAATTACAGTTTAAGACATAACCAGCAGGGAAGGAGGGTTACACTGGAAAGGAAGGAGGGAGGTTGAAAGAGCTGTAAATTGGGCACAGTCTAAGATAATAGTGTAGGTAGGGTGAAACAGGCAGACTGGACTGGCCAAGCAGTCCATATCTGTCATCAAATTCTATGATTCCATGTTTACTTCTATCAGTACTGCCCTATGTCAAGTCATAAAGTGTGCTAAACTGTGCTACGCTTTTCTAAATGCAAATTGCAGCCTACTAAAAGAACTAGCTACAGGCTTCCTTTACCACTGCTTTTGGCAGTCTAATAGTAACCTGCTATTGTCCATTACCATGGCATTCTAAGAGGCAGCTCTTCTTTCAGTATAGTAGTAGTCTTTGTTTCTGGTACCCTTCCCCAGAGGCCCAGGGTGTCATTACAATAAAACAGAATAAACACAACCAAAGTGACCATTCTGACCCCAAATAAATAACAATTAACTGCCTTAATCCATTAAACAGCATAAAACTCAATAAAACTTTACAATGTGCTGTGAAATGCACTATAAGTCATCTCCAAACACCTGTTGAAATAAATAAGTTTTAAGGGCCCCTCTTAACCGAGGGGGCCTTCCTCAAGGTCCTGGGCAAAGAATTCCACAGGAAGAGGCCTGCCACCTCAAAGATCCAACCCCCGAGTTCTTCAGCCTAGCCCTAGGAACCACCAGGAGGCCCTCCCTGGCCGATCGATGCGGGCGAACAGGGGTGAGCAGGTGCAGGAGCTCTGCCAGGTAAACTGGACCCAGTCCTTGTAGGTCTTTATAAGTTAAGAAACTTATCTTAAAAGAGATACACCACTTCACTGGCAGCCAGTGCAGATCTCGCAGTGCCAGAGAAATATGGCATGATCTAGGAAGGCCTGTGAGTAACCAAGCAGCTGCATTCTGCAGCAGCTGCAGGCATCATAGCATACCCCAACTAACCCCAAGGTACAGAGTGTTACAATAGTCTAACCTAGAAGTCACAATCGCATGAATCAGTGTGTCCAGGTCCTGGGGAGGGATAAGGGATCTGATCTGGTAGATATTCTGAAGATGGAAAAAGCCATTCCAGACTACAGCAGACACATGGGCCTCCATTGTCAAACATTTATCCAGTATGACTTCCAGATTCCTCACCCTAGGGACAGCTAACAGTCTAGGGTCACCAAGCCGAAGTCCAGTCCCTCCTGTGCCAGCTGCTAATCCCACCCTTTGGCCTGGCTCCACCACCAAAACCTCAGTTTTCTTGAGGCTGAGTCTCAGTCAGCTTGATTCCTTCAGTTCTAGATCTCAGCCAGGCACTTATTAAACACATTGACAGCACCCTGAGTCCTGGGAGTAAAAGATATACAGTATAGAGCTGGGTGTCACCCGCATAGCAGTGAAACCCAAGCCCAAAATGTTTAATGACCTTGCCCAGGGGAAGCATGCAGACCACAAAAAACATTGGTGACAGGACTGAACCCTGGGGTACTGCACAGGACAGAACCACTGAGTGCAAAGATAATTTTCCTAACACTACCTTCTGGGTTCTAGCCTGCAGATAGGACTCAAAGCAGAGAATAAAAGTGCTGGTGAGTCCAGCATACTCCTTGAGATGGTCCAAAAGAAGGCCATTGTCCACAGTCTCAAATACAGAAGAGAGATCAAGGAGGATGAGAATCAATCATTCTCCTCTATCCCTTGCCCTGAACAGGTCACTAAGTACCTTGACTAGTGTTGTCTCCATACAGTGCCTAGCTCTAAAACCAGACTGGAGAGGCTCATAGATATCAAAGTATGCCAGGTGTTCCTCAAGCTGCAGCATAACAACTTTCTCAATAACCTTCCCCAGAAAGGGAAGGGAAGGTTAGAGACTGGATGATAGTTCACCAAGACTTCCAGGTCCAGGGGTATTTTTTTTTAGAAGAGGTTTTACCAATGCACATTTAAGTGCTACTAGAACCAACCCCTCTGACAGAGAACACTGGACAATCTTGGTGAGTACTGGGCCCAGATGACTGACACAACTCACTAAAAGTCATGCCAGGCCCGGGTCTAGATTACAAAATGTCCATCGCAGCTCCAAGACCACCTGCCAGACCTCTTCCACTATCACTGATCCTGATCGAAACTCCCCCACCAAGTCCACTGAATGCATTCTTGGCCCACAGGCTGACCACTGCTGGGTTCAGAAGACCCAATTGGAGTGATTCCTGCCCTGATGTAGGACACTCTATCAGAGAAGAACAGAGTAAACTGCTTGCATTTTATGAGTGTAACTGCTCCCATGGGCTTCAGGCAGGCAGAGTAAAGAAGCCTGTCTACAGTCTGAAAGAGCTGAGCCAGTCGGGTTCTCCCAGCGGCAATCTCTCTTGACAGAAAATCTGCCTTCTTCTGAGTGACTGCCTTCTGATATTCTTCATAATGAGAAATCAGAATTAGTTTGTCCTTGCAAGCCTTAGACTTCCTCCAATAATGCTTCAACCTCTGACCCCTGGTTTTAAGTGCTCTCAGCTTGCCGTCAAACCACGGCAAGCTGAGATGTGACACCAGGGGACACATACAGACTGGTGCTAGGAAGTCGAAGGCCCCAGTAACAACCATATTATCAGTAAACACTGCAGTCTCCACACCTCCAGCGCATGCTGACATTTCTGAGGTGTCCAGCAGCGACATCAGTCCTTCTGGTCCATGTCCTCTCAAAGGTCAGTAGTGAACCACCTCCACCAGGGATGGACTACAAGGGGGGGAGGGAGAAAATCTGGTCTAAGGCATGGCCATATTGGTGTGTCATGGTAGTAATAACCTGTGCTAGGCCCATAACTTCCATAATCTGGAGGAAATCTCTACCAAATTGTGAACCTTTGTCATCCACCCAGGTATTGAAATCACCAAAGATAAGCCATCCAGGTGATTCCAAGACCAGGTTGGCAACAAAGGATGCTCTTTCCTGCAGAAACTCCCCCTCGTTACCTGGAGGCCAGTACACGAGGAAGATTCTGCAACCTGTACCCAGACCACCATGCATTCAAATAATACAGCATCTCCCACTTGGTGTGCCACCAGTATCAGTTCAAATCTAAAGCAGTTGGCCACCCACCCTCCCCTGCAATCCCTCCTCGGGACGTGCACAACCAAGAAACCAGCTGGGACTGATGCCTGAAGAAATGGGTCAGAGTCATCCCCCAGCCAGGTCTTGGTAATGCATGCCAGATCAACAAAAAAATAAGATCTGCCATAATTGCGATCTTATTTCTCATTGATCTGGCATTACATAGCACTGCCTGAAGTGCATTGAAGGAGCCAGCAGGACCTTTGCCTACCTGCCCACTCAGTCCAGCAGGATCCCTGGGCACAGAGACCAGGCAAGGTTGACCCCTCTCAAGTCCATTTCTAACTCTAGGGCATCTTCTGGTCCACACAACCCTGACAGGGACCACTCCCTCATTACTCCCAAATCCACAAGCTCTCCTTCTGCCCCTCCTTGCAATTCTCTCCTCCTTGCACCGGCGATACACTACAGCCGGCAGTGGAGGTAGTTAAAAGGGATGCAGAACTTTGAGCTGGGATGGGGAGTAATAAAGCGTAGCGGCTGATGCAAACAGCACATCTGCTATTAATCTAAAATCAAGTAAAATATTCAACCCTCTCCTTAATGTCCTCCCACCCACAACACTCCATCTACCAAATCCCAGCCCAATCCCCAAAATGGTACCAGCTCCATCCACACCATTTCCTAGCATTCACTAAACTTAATAATAAAAGGGGAACAAATAAAGATCAAGGAGAATCCCAAGCAGTTCTTAAACAGAGTCCTGCAGTGTGGAAACATCCATGGCAGTACCAGTTAATATAATGGCACATTGATAACATATGCCCAGTCTTTATACTTTCAGACAAGCAGCCTATTAAAGTCCAAGGAGCAATTCAATGTTGTCCAAGGCCAGAAAAAACAGAAGGTAGAACACATGGAGCATGAATAGATGCAAAACCAAGGCAACACGTTCACCTTTGCCCCCCATAACTAGCAAAGTTCAGAGCCCAAAGGAATTAAAGCATAAAGCCCTAAAGCCCAAGGGTTCTCTCACCACTCGTGGGCATTCAGAGTTAGTGGGCCGGATATTCAAAAGGGTTGCGCCATGCGTAACAGGGTTGCGCCTGCGAAGTCCGAACTTGTTCCATTCTGCCATATTCAGCAGGAGGCAGTTGCGCCACAGAAAACATGCTGAGCAACAGCGCAATGCAAATGAATGCATGCTGAACTGGAGGGGGAGGAACCATGCATAAACTGCACAGCCCGATATTCAGCAGGGCTGTGCAGAGTGCTGCAGCACAACCCCAACCCATGCGCCTGCACAACTTTGAGCCAAAAAAAGTTTATTTGAGGGGCCACCCACAGGTGAGCTGCTGCATTGCAGGGTGCAACACAGCAGCCACCTGTCTGGCTGGCCTAACCCAGTCCTGTGCCCCCCAGCCCCGATCGCAGGCAGCCGACTGTAAAGCCCCCACCCCCACTGGCCGATCGTGGGCATGGTTTAATCCCCCACCAGCCCGATTCGGGCAGCAATATAACTCCCCAGAATGTAGCCCTGGCGGTCCAGTGGACGAAAACCCGATCGGCGGGCAGTGGTTATGTAAACCACCCCCTCCGAAATCATCCCTGGTGGTCCAGTGGACGAAAAGCAGTCCGGGCAGTGGTGCAGAATCCCCCTCCAGATTCAGCCCTGGTGGTCTAGTGGCACATCGATCCGGGATGTAAATGCTGCACAAATCCCCAACATTGCCCTGGTGGCTAGTGTCACCCCTCACCCACCCACGAAGCCCCACCACCTGCTCCCCACAGCCGGTGGGCGGTAGCATCCCTCCTGCCTGCGTCCCGCGCCTGCCGACTGACAACCCGGTTGGGCTGCATGCCCATTGGTGCGAGAAAAAAGGCCAATGGGTGTGCGGCCCCTTACCGTACATGACAGTCCAGATTTGTGAATGATTCAGTCACAAACTGGACTGTCATGTACCGATATGGGCTACCCAGATTTGTGAATGATCTAGTCACAAACTGGACTGTCATACTGTATGGCTGCACGCCCATTGGCTCTTTCTGCACTATTGGAAGCGAGCCCTATCGGGTGTGCTGCTGGGGCCGGGCGGGGGCGGGCGAAGAAGTGGAGGGATGCTGCCACTACTGCCGCTGTGGGGGAGCGGGTGGTGGGGCTTGCGTGGTGGGGAGGGGGGACACTAGCCACCAGGGCAATGTTGGGGATTTAGTAGCATTTACATCCCGCGATCGATGTGCCACTAGACCACCAGGGCTGAATTCAGAGGGGATTCTACACTACGCCCGCTGGTTTTTCGTCCACTGACCACCAGGGCTGAATTGGAGGGGGGAGATTCTATATTACTGCCCGCGATTGGGCTTTTTCGTCCACTGGACCACCAGGGATGATTTCGAGGGGGAGATTCACCACGTCTGCTGATTGCTTTTCGTCCACTGACCACCAGGGATGATTTCGGAGGGGGTTTACATAACTACTGCCCGCGATCGGGCTTTTCAGTCCACTGGACCACCAGGGATACGCTCAGGGGTGGGGGAGCTACATTGCTGCCCGCGATCGGGCTGTTGGGGATTAAACCATGCCCACGATCGGCCAGTGGGGGTGTGGGGATTCTGCACCGTTTTCTCCCACAATCGGG
The DNA here is from genome assembly GCA_016271365.2 of Neoceratodus forsteri. Lineage (NCBI taxonomy): Eukaryota > Metazoa > Chordata > Ceratodontiformes > Ceratodontidae > Neoceratodus > Neoceratodus forsteri. Next base: position 1,006,521,182 of record CM028129.1, on the reverse strand, counting down.
CTGCAGGGGGCGTTGGTCTCGATTTGCTGCTGCTCTGGCAGGGCGCCAGGCGCTAAGTCCTCGATCGGAGCAATCTTGCATGCTAATGGAATGCAAATGTGCCATAATCAGATGCAAATGCCCTCCCCGCGCCTTGCATGAATTATAGCCCCATTTGCATGTCACCTTTGAATATCGGGATTTTTATGATGATGTAATGGTACTTCGCGCCCACCACGAAGTTGAATGCTCCACTCTGTCAACTTGCGGTGGCATAAGTTCCACTGCGCCATGCATAGTGGTTGTGGTTAGATATTCAGCGAGTTGCTCACCAGCGCAACTCCTTTGAATATCGCCCCGGACACACCCCAGCGCAACTATTTTGTGCAGCGCAAGGGCTTGCGCCTATGAATGGCGCAGTCTGAATATCCAGCCCAGTATATGTAATAAATAACAATACTCCAGCTCCAAGCAGGTGCAGTATACTGTAGATGCCAGCACCAGTCATACAGTCCTCCCCAGTAGCAGGTCAGAAGAGGTCTCAGGGCCTCAGCCAATAAACAGGTTGAAATTATAAATAGTCAGCAAAGCACACAGTGGCAACTGTTATGCCCATCTAGATGATAACATAAGTACGTTCCTCCCCTTTGCTCTTTATATTTAAATGCTGCTAACCAGAAAGTGGGGACAGAACTTATGACCCGACTGGGTCCTCCAGATTCAGGCTCCATGCTCCACCAACTCTTATGTACCAAGAACTCCACAGGACTCCATAGAATGGATGCTGCATGAAACAGTTGCTTCTGGCTACACACGCTGAGTTACTCGGTCCACCAGTGACACCTGGCACCCGGCTCTCAATACTGCACTGCACTGACAGGCACTGGCTACTACAAAATAACAAAACTGACTCCTAAGCTACCTCATTCAACTCCCTAGCTACCATTAAAAACCATACTAATACCCAACTAACTAAACACAAGATCCAAAAACAAAAAGAGCGCAGAATAAAATCACAAATAAATCTGATGAATAGGAGTTAAACACAGAACTCACAATAAATGAATTCTCCTTTCAGCAGAAAAGTGAGTGCAATAGCAATTTCATGAACTCACACATGACCACCCCCCCAGACAGCCACCCAGCATGGCGGCCATCTTGGAAGCTTCCCATCCAGTGCATTTTTCATAGTAACTCGTGCTGCTAGTACATGATGCATCTCTGCTCTCTCTGAATATTGCTGTTACTCTGCTGTTGTTTTGGATTACTACTGTGTGCACAGATGGTCAGCTACCTACCCTGTTAGTTCTAGGACATCGATTTCTGCACTGTGTACTAACTTAACTCACAGTATGGCAGCAAAAGGTTTTATCACTGGCCCAATGCTTTGCACCTTGTTTGTACTATTTGACATGTTACTGGTTGCCACCTATGCAAGTCTCAATTGCACCTACTTTATTCATGACCCTAAGTGTACAATTGAGATTGCACCATATCAAACTAGCTTCCCTCTTGCTGGGTTGCTAACAAAAAAGGAAGTGTGTCTTCTTGGTTACCAGCTGCACCTAATTAATTTGCCTTGCTCTGCCTCACATGTACAGGGTACTGTCTCCCTGTCGCTTTCCCTAACCGGAAATATTGAGACTAATCCAGATCCTCCCTGTGCTGATTGTTCTTTTGCCCTCAAGAGCAAGACCTGGGGCTAGATTCACAAAACTTCGCTCTGTTGAAAAATCCAGTCTGTGCCATGCAAACTGGGTTTTGCCCCATGTGGTATTCATGAAAGCCCAGTTTATACCTGCAAGCTGGGTTTGCACCGGGGCAGATTTTTGAGGGACTGCAATACAAATGAGTGGGAGGGGATCTACATATTGTCACGGTCCCATTCATCAAGGATTTTCTCCATGTAAGGGCTCTTTGAGGGGTTCCCTTACATGGAGAAAATACCACCGAAAGAAACCTGGTGGTATTCCATGCAACACTTGTGGCTGCCGGTGGTACTGACAAACGCCGACCCTGTAATAGTGACAAAATATTGTTTCCTTTGTAGTCTAGTGGTCCTTCCCTGTCCCGATCACCAATGCCATCCCTGAATAAACAACAAAAATGTCCCTGGTGATTTAGCAGTCCCTCCCCTGTCCCGATCGCTGACTCTGTATTAATAAAACTACTGTTCCCTTGGTGGTCTGGTGGTCTCTCCCCATCCTCAATCACCAGTCCCAGTACTGAAATCCAGTATCTGTGGTGGTCCAGTGGTCCCTCCCCCCACCGATCACTGCCCCAATGTATGGAAACATGTGCCCTGGTGGTCTAGTGGTCCCATTCCTTGCCAATTGCTGTCCCGATTACAATGACATATGCCAGTAATGGTACTCTAGTGGCTAGTGGTTCCTCCCCCCACCTGACTGACTTGTTCAAAAAGGATGTTGGTTCTCATACAACGTCCCTCAAAAACCCACACCCTTTTCAGCACTAGCCAACAACATTGAAAAAAGATATCAGGTGAGCAGGGAGGGCTTAGAATTCTTATGTGCCCACCCTGATCATGAAGGAGTGGTCCGGGCAGCTGTATGTGAGAAAGCAATAGAACCACTGGCAGCTTCACCCCTCATAAGAATTCAGGAAAACTGGACCACATGATTTGTAAGGCTTACACCACCTCAACATTGCTTTTGAGGCAGGCAGCATATCTTAGCTATGCATCACTCTAGAAGAAGGACAGCCATGTCTGAAACATGTTAGGCAGTTGTTTTTGTCCTGTTGGAGAATAAAATGAATTGATGGAGAAATCCTGTGTGGTGGTGTCCCTTTTACAAGGTTTATGAGTGCTAGGAACTTTATAGTATGTGTATCACACTATAACCAGGTATTGCAGAATACAATCCTGCCTAGGTGTGAGCGCTTGCCTTTGCAGAAAAAGACCCACCTACCACACGTTGTGATAAATGGTTTAGAAAAATACATAATACCAGTTTTAGATAGCCATTAATGTGATTGATGCTGCTTTTAGAGCAGTAGCAAATACAGTGTCAGTCAGAAGCTTTGTGTGCTTAGGTCATACTCCCTGACACAAAACACGCTGAATACATCCATATATTTTCCCTGAAGGCCCTTCTGTATTTTGTTTTTGGAGACAGACCTGGCCTGCAGTATATGAAAAAAGCTGATAGATAAAAATCAACTTTTCAGAACCTCATAGAGAAGGAAAAGACTGTCACCTCCTAGAGACCTAATAGATGAGTATATACCCCTGACAGTTTTACCCATGTCACCATAGACTGATGGCCAGGAGGATGGCATCTGTCTTATCTCTTGAAATTGAAGAAAACTACCACAGACAATGAGTACTGGCAGTAATAAGACAGGGCTTAACCCTTTGTACTAAAGGTCATACTAAAGATTGTACGGCGCTTAGAAGGCAATGTGCCTATAATTGCTCTGATCCATTATCCATAATAGGAGAGTTTATTACCCTCCGGGATGTGTTTATCCAATCTAGCCTTGAATTCTCGTTTATTTCAGCTTATTATTATGTAATTTGGCAACTTATTCCACATATTTACCATCCATTGTGTGCAAAATTGTTTTCTCTTATGTGCGTGGAATTTTAGAGGTCTAATTTGCATAGAGTGCCCTCTAGTGCAGATGCTAGCAGCCTTGAATTCAAGATTGAGCTCATTAATTAGATATTCATCTTGCATAATATCGAAACATAACAGTAGATCACCCCTTTTCCTTCTTGTCTCCAATGTCATCATATTCAAATGCTTAAGCCTATCAGAATAGTTAAGATCATTTAATGTATGCATCATTTTTGTTGCTCTACACTGCACCTTCTCCATTTTCTGTATTTCCCCTTATCCAGTGGGCACCATACTGGGCTACCATAAACTAATAAAGGTCTCACATATGCTAAATACAAAGGCATGATGAAATCTACCCTCCTACTCTTAAAGTTTCTTTTAATTGAATGCAATATGTGATTTGCCTTTCCTATTTGTATTGTACAATGATTTGTAGATTTGAATTTATTATTAATTGTTACCCCTAGATCTTGTTCGGATGTTGACTCCATAAGGGTCTTAGTCCCGAGTTTTAGTTTGTAAAATTCCATGATTTAGCCAGCTCAATGCATTTTCAGTTCATACTGCATTAGCAGAAAATCCTGCTGGAACTGGAGGTGGAAAAGCTAATGCAACTAAATGCAGAGAGAAGAGGACCTGTTTACCAACTTGGACAATGTCTTTTTTCCAGGTTCCTTCTCACTCTTAAGAAAAATGTTATATGTTGACCCCTGCTAAACATGAGGTTACTAGACAGGCACTTGGAAAAGGACACTTTTTTTTAATCTTTGGTAATCAGGTAAGATCCACTGGAACAGGACATGTTTGGAGGGGAGTACTGAGGAGGTTACATGACTTGCTCAGGGTCACACAGTATACAAGTGGAGGCTGTAGGAATCAAACTCAGGTCTTCTGGTTGTACCAAGTTGGTTCAAAGCTCAGTGCTCTAACCTCAAGGTTATACTGGCAACCAGTAAGTTCAGAATGTTAACACATTGGTTATCCTATCCCTGCAGAAAGGGGAATGGCTGGGGTCCATGGATCCAAAAGATGCCTACTTTCATATACTGGCAAGACCAAGCCATGAAAATGTTCGAGGTTCAGGATAGCTCCTGTACAGTATCAGTTTTCAGTAATGCATTTTGGCCTGGTCTCAGCACCTAGAGTGTTCACAAAATGCCTGTCAGTGGTGGCAGCAAACCTGCGCAGGCAGGGTATCGTGGTGTTCCCCTGTTTGTATGACTGGTCTAGATGTGGGAAAACAATAAAGGAGCTAGTACACTCTATCCAAACTGTAAAGAGTACACTGCACTGATTGGGTTTCCTTCTGAATTCAGAAAAATCCATCTTGAAAACCAATCAAATACTGTAAAGTAATGCACCTGGGAAACAAAAACCCAGGGGAAGAGTACACAATTTGAGGGGAGGTACTAAAAACAACAAAAATGGAAAGGGACCTAGGGGTAGTCATATCAGATGATCTAAAGGTAGGCAGACAATGTGAGAAGGCAGTAAGGAGGACTGGGGTATATTGGGATGCATAGGGGGAGGCATCACCAGTAGAAAACAGGAAGTTGTTATCCATCTGTACAGACAGTTGGTGAGACCCCATCTGGAATACTGCATGCAATTCTGGAGACCCCATCCCTGCAAAGACATAAACAGGATGAAGGCAGTCCAGAGGAGGGCAACTAAAATGGTGCAGGGTCTGCACCAGAAGCCAAATGAAGAGAGACTAAAGGAGCTTAATATGTATACCCTTGAGGAAAGGAGGGAGAGGGGGGACATGATAAAAATGTTCAAGTACCTCAAGAGAATCAACAAAGTCCAAGAGGGTAGCATCTTTCAGAAAAAGAGATGTGCAAGAACAAGGGGGCACAATCTGAAGATAGAGGGGGGGATGGCCCAGGAGCAATGTGAGGAAGTATTTTTTCATGGAGAGGGTGGTGGATGTATGGAATGGTCTTCCTGAGGATGTAGTGGGATCAAAAACAGTGGGGGAATTCAAGAATGCATGGGACAGACATAAAGCAATTCTAGTGGGGGATAGGAGGAAGTAGGCTGTTGGTTAACTAGGATCTGCAGTTTATCCAAAAGGTAGGGACATGGGCAGACTGGGTGGGCCAAGCGGTCCTTATCTGCCATCAAAGTCTATATTTCTGTTTCTATGAGCAGAACTAAACACAGTACAAGGTAGGGCATATCTGTCATATCATAGGACAAAAGCCCTTATTCAGAGTGCAAACTCATTCCAGGTAGGCCACAAATAGTCTGCTCAGCAATTTCTACAGTTGCTATGGTTCATGGCCTTAACCACAGCAGCAGTGCCTCTGCAGATTTGCAAATAAGGGATGTCCAGTACAACTTAAATGGGAACTGTCATCTTCAGGATTTCTTAATGTGTGAAAGCCCATAAAAAGTTAATTTGAGTGAGTCTTTGTGTTTATCTGTGAGTCTTTGCAGTCCAGGGTTGTTCATACTTAAATCAGCCTGTAATTAAGGGCTGGGGGCACCCATGTGTTTTAGGCTCCTAACAGACAATGATGTCACCAAGGGACTTGGCCCTGCTTTGACAGTAGATAATCCAACAGATTAAACAGGACATCATCTGTTTTATTAAAAGTGTTTTAAAGTGTTATTACAACACTTTCTACATTTATAATAATTATTTTGTATGTTCCTCTTTTAGAGGTTATTGGCAGCAAAGATGTGCACCTCTTGTGCAAGCAGTACCAGTCACTCAGTCTCTGGTACAGGCATTAAACTTAGAAACATAAAAGTTGATGGCAGGAGGAGACTGCTAGGTCCATCTAGTCTGCCCATTTGTTTTAGATCTATTTTGACACTCTAGTTGTCCTTTGTAGTCAGAGATTCCTTGTGTCTATCCCATGCATTCTTGAATCCCCCCACAGTGTTGATCCCCACAACCTCTTGGGACAGGCTGTTCCAGGCATCCACCACTCCTTCTGTGAAGAAAAACTTCCTGGTGTTGGTAGAGAACCTCCCTCTTTGCAGCCTGATGTCATGTCCCCTGGTCCTGGAGCTCTTCTTGAAGTGAGAAAGTTCCTGTGCCTGTAACCTGTTGATGCCTTTTATGTACTTGAATGTTTCAATCATGTCCCCTCTCTCTCTTCTGTGCTCCAGGGAGTACAATGTTGTCATCTTCTCTTTTATATCAGTAAAGCTGAGTTAAGAAAAGGACTGCTCCCAGTCTGCCCAGATGGTCTTTATCTAGTCTGCCTTCATAGATCTTACTGGTCTCAAGTGACCCTCCCTCTTCTCTCCCATTTCCTAATATTCCCCTATGTCTATCCCATGCATGCTTGAAGCCCTGTACTGTTTTTTTGCCTCCACCACTTCTGCTGGCCATCTGTTCCAGGCATCCACCACCCTTTCAGTGAAGTAATATTTCTTCATATCCCTAATGAACTCCTTCCCCTCTAGCTTTATTGCATGCCCTCTGGTTCTGTGCTCTTCCTCATTTCAAAGAGACTCCCTTTCTGTACCTTGTTCATCACTGTGAGATACTTGTAGGTCTCTATCATGTTCCCTCTCATTCTCCTGTCTTCTGGGGTATACATGTTGAGATCCCATAGTCTCGCCTCATAGACAGCATTTAGTGCAACCCAAACAGAAGGGAGAAAGAAATAAGTACCTCAGCTGAGATTTCGACTTACACTGTCTGGAATGCTGCACTGGTTGCGCTACCAACTGTGCCACCAAGGCAGCCAGAAACCTGGGATTCCCAGAAGCACCTTACTCTTTCTCCAATGCACAACCTGGTGCTGCACTTACAATTACATTTTAATTCACAAGGGTGTGGTGTGCACATATATGGAACCCTAATAAACAAGAGTCAAAGAAATAGGTGCCTCAGCTGGGATTTGAACCCAGATCACTCAGAATGCTATGCCAGTTGGACTGCCAACTGTACCACCAAGGCAACTGGAAACCTGGAACACCCAGAAGTACTTTACTCTTTTTCTATTATAAAAGCTAGTTCTGCATAGATAAATATATATATATATATTATAGTGGCACGGTAGTGCCACTATAGTTAGAGTTGAGTACCCCATTTAATGTTAAAGTGTGAAATTTGGCAGCTTAATAACTTTGCCACCGTATGACAGATTTACCTGAAATTTTTCACGCACTGAGCAGTGCCATAGATCTCTGGATCTGCCAAGTTTCGTAACAGTCAGATATACAGTTGCAGAGCTACATAACGCCGTAGAATGTGGTATTTACGCTTTTTTGTGCATTGTTTGCTTGTGCCTACAGGTTGCACGGTCAGCGCGACTGGTCCAAAACCTTCAGGGAACATGCAGCCAGGGTCCCTGATGTGCTTTTCAAAGATTTCGTGAAAAAATATTAAACGGTTCAAAAGTTATTCAAAAAACAAGTTTCCTATTATAGTTAATGGGAAAAGTTAACCAAAAGTTTGACAGTGTCGCAAATGCAGTTTTTAGTGTTGCAAATTACCCCTGTAGTGTTGCAAATCTGCAATTTTGTTTTCAGTTTGTGGTCACAGAAATGCTTAGCATTTAAATTTGGGACCCTCTAGGGACACAGTTCTTGCTGCGTTCACCTAGTCGAGCCATGAGGATGCTAGCTATGTCTTTTTTGGGGGGTTAAACACCCCAGAAATATGTTTTTGAAATTTTTGTAAACAGTAGTGTCTCAAAGTAGTGTTACACATTCGACACTTTCGTGCTTTTTTTTTTGCGAAAGTGTTGCAAATCACGACACTACTTTTCGACACTATGCCCAAAAGAATAGGAAATCTTTGCCACCCTGCCGCAAAAGAATGGTTTGGTCTTTTGGGCTAAAATTTGGAGATACGAAAGTCAATATCCCACAGATGTGCCTTTCAGTGGTTTGGTGACAAAATATTAGAGGGCTGCAAAGTTATGGCACTCTGAAGTTGACGATTTTTCCCATAGGCTAACATTATGGCATCCACTGTGCCTTCCGGGGCCTGTATCTCGGAAACACTTAGAGATACGGACTTTTCGTTGGAAAAATGCTTAGCTCCCCACTATGGGGCTAAATATAAAACTATCTAGGAAAGTCATAAATTATATGAGATTTTAATTTTTTTTCTACGTCGTACGGTTCCTGAGATATAAGCAATTTAGTATTCCAAGTCTTCATTTTACATAGAAACATAGAAACATAGAAGTTGACGGCAGATAAGGACCGCAAGGCCCATCCAGTCTGCCCATTTCTTTTTCTACCTTATAAATGTGCCATCGGCCTTTGCTATGTCAGTGACCTATCTATTCATAGTCATTTGTATTGCTCCCTTATGCCTATCCATGCCTGTTTGAAGCCCTGCACTGTATTCATAGCCACTACTTCTTGTGGTAAGCCATTCCATGCATCTACCACCCTTTCTGTGAAAAAGAATTTCCTCACATTCCCCTTAATCGGCCTCCTCTAATCTCATGCTGTGTCCTCTTGTCCTGCTATTTTTCTTATATTTAAACATGTTAGACTCTTTCACCTTGTTTATGCCCTTAAGGTGTTTAAATGTCTCGATCATATCACCCTCTCCCTCCTTTGCTCAAGGTATACATATTGAGCTCCGTTAATCTGTCCTCATATGTCTTCTGATGCAGTCCCTGCACCATTTTGGTTGCCCTCTCTGGACTGCCTCAATTTGGTTAATGTCCTTGTGAAGGTGTGGCTCCAATACTGCACGCAGTACTCCAGATGGGGCTAACTAATGTCTTGTACAGAGGATTATTACCTCCTCTTACGACTTGTGATACCCTACTAATACACCCTAACACCCCCTAGCCTTACCTACTGCTTTAGAGGTCTGCTTGGATGATTTCAGGTCATCAGTGATGATGATGCCCAAGTCTCTTTCTTCCTTTGTGACTGCTAGCAACTCCTCCCAGCCTATAAGTGGCTTCAGGTTTTCTCTTCCCTATGTGCATGATTTTGCACTTCTTTGCATTAAATCCCAGTTGCCACTCTTCTGACCATTCTGCTAGTTTATCCAGATCTCTTCTCATTCTGCCCACCCCATCTGGATCATCTACTCTGTTGCAGATCTTGGTGTCATCTGCAAACAGACAAGCCTTACCCTCTAGTCCATCTGCTAGGTCACTAATGAAGATGTTGAATAGGACTGGCCCCAGGACTGATCCCTGAGGTACCCACTTGTGACTTGCATCTCTTCTGACTGTATACCATTTACCACCACTCTCTGTTTTCTGCCAGTCCAACCAGTTTGCCACCCAGTTGACCAACTTCTGACCCACCCCGAGCCTACCTAGCTTATTTATCAATCTTCTATGTGGAACAGTGTCAAAAGCTTTGCTGAAGTCAAGGTAGGCGACATCAACTGCTCCTTGGTCCACCACTCTGGTTACCCAGTCAAAGAAATCTATGAGATTAGTTTGACAGGACCTTCCTTTGTAAACCCATGCTGTCTTGGATCCTGTGCCCCTATGGATTCCAGGTGTTGCACTATCCTTTCCTTAAGGAGTGCTTCCATAATTTTGCCCACTACTGAGGTAAGACTGACCGGGTCTGTAGTTCCCCGCCTCCTCCTGCTACCACTCTTGTGGAGTGGGATCACATGAGCCCTTCTCCAGTCTTCTGGGACCTCTCCTGTGCTCAGAGACTCACTAAACAATTCTGCTAATGGCTCTGCTAGTTCCTCCTTTAGCTCCTTAGTACCCTGGGATGTATGCCATCAGGTCCCATTGCCTTATCCACCCTGAGCTTAGCAAGCTCTTGTAGGACCCTTTCTTTTGTGAAGGGAGTAGTGCTCACCTCCCTCCCCCTGTGTCCATGATGCTGAGCTGTGGGCCCTGCCCTACCTTCTCTTCAGTGAATACTGAGCAAAAGTATCTATTTAGGATAGATGCCTTTACAGGGTCCTCCTCCTCCATGCTCCCTTTTCCATTAAGCTTTAGCAATTTCTCTGGACTTTCTCCTTTCACTAATGTATTTATAGAAAGTCTTGTCACCTTCTTTACTGTTTGTGCTAGTGTTTCCTCAGTTTGGGACTTTGCCTGCCTTACTGCCTTACCTGCTTCCCTTAGGGCAGTTTGGTATGCCCCCATCTTCATCCCGCTGTGTTCCTTATATTTTCTGAAGGCCAGCCTTTGGCTCTGACCTTTTCTGCTACTGTATTTGAGAACCAAAGTGGTTTCCTCTTTTTTGCACTCTCCTTTTCTGTCTAACACAATGGGATGTTGCTTCAAGTATTGTATCCTTACTGCTTGCCCACTTTGCCTGTACCTCCTCACCTGTGTTTCTTTTGCCAGGGCTAGCTTAACTCTGTTGGCCATCTTATCAAAGTCAGCTCCTCTGAAGTCCCATATTTTTGCCTTGGAATGGGATGATTTAGATGTAGTAGCCAAATTGAACCATACCATGTGATGGTCACTGGCCCCAGGTGACCTTCTACCTGGAGATCTGTGATCCCTTCTTTGTTAGTCAGTACTAGATCTAGGATAGCCCTGTCTCTTGTGGGTTGCTGTACCAGTTGTTTGAGGCCCTCCCCTGCAGGGAATCCACTATGAGTCTAGTTCTGGCAGATGTTCCTGCTGGTATTGACCAATCTGTATCTGGCATGTTGAAGTCTCCCATTATCAGAACCTCCCCTTTAGCTGTCATGTTTTGTATATCTTCTAACAGTAATGTGTCTATGTCCTCCCTCTGGTCTGGGGGCCTGTAGACAACCCCAGTTCTTATGGCTGTCCCATTTCCTGTTTCCAGGGTGACCCACAGTTCTTCTGGCTCCTTATGTGTATTCTGAATTTCTGTAGCTTTGATATTTTCTGCTCCAAGGCCCAACATTATGCACACATTCTTTGTATTCACTGTGTTTCTCAATGCAGCTTTTGGGGAAAAAAAGGGTGTGCATTTTTGTTACTGTTACAGTTAGCGTTTCCACTTGCGTTTCCGTAACCGTTTGCGTTAGTGTTTCCGTCAACGCCACCGTGTGCGTTACACTTTGTGTTTGCGCTTGCATTTGCGTTATTAACATTTGCATTTCCATTACTGTTTTTGTTTGCCTTTTTCTTTTGCGTCACCATCTGCATTTCCATTTGCGTTAACGTATGTGCTTTCATTTTCGCTTCTGTTTGTTTCCTTTGGCATCATCATTACTGTTACCGTAAGCATTTGCGTTTCCAATTGCGTTACCGTAACCGTGCTTGTTACAATTTGCATTTCCGTATGCACTTGTGTTTGTGTTTCTGTTTTCATTAATGTTTGTACTTGCGTTTCTGTTACTGTTTGTGTCACCTTGTGTGTTACTGTTTGTGCTTGTGTTTGTGTTACTTCACTATTTATAGTGCACATTCTCAAAAAGAAGGGAAATTCATGGCAAAAAAATCCATTTAATGCATCAGTTAGGATTGTTCCTCAGTGACAAAAGCGAGGAAATTCGGTGTTAGGGCTGAAAACCCTAACTGCACATTCCCCCACCACCACACACACACACACACACACACACACACATATACATGCAAGCAGGGGAAGGACCAAGGCAACACAACCAATCACACACAACCAGCAGCAGGTAACAAGAATAACATACAACTATCTAAACCATGAAACCACACACCCATGCTCCCATCGGGCTGTGGCATGGGGTTGTCACTGCTAACTGTCATCCCGGACATTCCACGCACTGCTAAACACATATCGTACTATGACACTTTCGTGTTTGTGAAAGTATTTTGTGAAATAATGCTCCTAATGACTGCACGTCTTTGACATCATCCTACAAGCAAATGGTTGGGTCCTTTGGGCTGACATTTGCAGGGTGGCAAGACCTGGTCCCACAGATGTGCTTTTTCCTGCTATTGTGCTGAAATACTTAAGGATTACAAGGTTACAGTGCTCCAAAATTAAGCAATTTGCCACAGACTCACATTGCGGCACCCATGACGCCTTTCGTCACCCATATGTTGAAAATGAAGCGAGGTACACCATTTTCGCTACTGCCAGCTTGGTTCACCTTTATGTGAATTAACTCGAAGAACAACTTTGTAACTAATGTATCATATCTGAAGTTGGATTTCTCCACTTCCTATAGTGACACAGGTATACACCTCCTGCTGGATGTGTGTGATTGATTGTGTTGCCTTGGTCCTTCCCCTACTTGCATGTATGTGTGTGTGGTGGTGGTGGGGGTGGATGCGCAGTTAGGGTTGTCAACCCTAACACTGAATTTCCTCACTTTTGTCACTATGGAACAACTCTAACTGATGCATGAAACTGAGTTTTTTGCCTTGAATAAATATATATATATTCACAACGGTACAGTGTGCGCATATATGGAACCCAAACAAACAGATGAGAGAAATAAGAGCCCAAAGTGGGATTTGAACCCAGACCACCTAGAATACTGCTCTGGCTGCACTACCAGCTGCACCACCAAGGCACATGGAAACCTGAAATTAACAGAAGCACCTTACTCTGTCTCCAATGCACAACCTGGTGCTGCACAGATAACTACATTTTCATTCACAACTTGTATGGTGTGCACATGTATGGAACCCAAACAAACAGAAGAGAGAAAGGAAAAAAGGGCAACAGCTGGCATTTGAACTCAGGCTGCCCAAAACACCACTAGTTGAATCACCAGCTCCACCACCAAGGCAACTGGAAACCTGGGATTTCCAGAAGCACCTTATTCTTTCTCTAATACACAACCTGGTGCTGCATTGAAGACTACATTTTCATTCACAAGGGTGCGGTGTGCACATATATGGAACCCCAACAAATAGAAGAGAGAAAGAGATGTGTCCCAGCTGGGATTTGAACCCAGATCACCCAGAATGCTGCTTCAGTTGCTCTACCAACTACACCACCAAGGTAACTGGAAACCTGGGACATCCAGAAATATCTTACTCCTTCTCTAATGCAAAACCTGGTGCTGCACAGATAATTATGTTTTTGTTCACAGTGGTACAGTGTGCATATATACAGAACCCAAACATACAGAAGAGAGAAAGAAACAAATGCCTCAGCTGGGATTTGAACCCAGGCCACCAAGAATACCGTGCTGGTTACACTACCAGCTGCGCCATCAAGGAAACTGGAAACCTAGGATTCCCAGAAGCACCTTTTTCTTTCTCTAAAGCACAACCTGGTGCTGCACAGACAATTATATTTTCATTCACAAGGGTGTGGTGTGCACATATATGGAACTCAAACAAACAGAAGAGAGAAAGAAATAATGCCCCAGCTGGGATTTGAACCCAAGCCGCCCAGAATACTGCTCTGGTTGCACTACCAGCTGCACCACCAAGGCAACTGGAATTTGGTTCTTCGAGAAGCACCTTACTCTTTCTCTAATGCACAATCTAGTGCTGCACAGATACAGTAATTACATTTTCACTCACAAGAGTGTCATGTGCACATTCTTCATCAGTCTCCTGTGTAGCACTGTATCGAAGGCCTTGCTATAGTCCAGATAGGCCATGTTCACTGCCCTCCCCTGATCTATTTCCCTAGTCACCTCGTCTAAGAAGTCAGTCTTATTAGTCTGGCCTGACCCCTGCCCCATGAATCCACGCTGCCTTTGGTCTTTCAGCCCACTGGATTCAAGATACTCTACTAACCTTCCTTTAGTAGTATTTCCATTAATTTTCCCACCACTGAGGTGAGAATCACCAATCTATAGTTACTAGCCTCTTTCCTGCTGCCACCCTTATGTAGAGGGACCATGTCTGCTGTCATCCATTCCTCCAGAACCACACCTGATTCCAGTGAATAAGTCCATCAGCCAGCATCAACATGAGTTCTTTTAAGTACTCTTGGGTGTATCCCATTAAGACCCATAACCATGTCCACTTTCAGAGCTGCAAGCCCATTTGGGACTTTTTCCTCAGAAAACTGAATCTCCCTCCCATCCCCTTTTGTTCCTGCTGATCACTGGTTGGCCATCCTCCCCTCCCTCTATTGGAAGGATTGAGCAGACATGCCTGTTTTTGATGTCTGCTTTTTCTTGGTTCTCTTCTGCATAGACTCTCCCTGCTATCTTCCTTATCCTCACTGTCACTCCCCTTGCTTTCCCTTCTCATTTATGTACCTGAAGAAAGCCTTATCCCCATTTGCTACCCCTATAGCTGTCCTTTCCTCTGTCTGCGCCCTTGGTCCCCTCACTGCCTTACCTGCTTCCCTTTGTTTTACCTGGTACACCTCCCTGTCTTCCTCCATCTGCATTCCTTTATACCACCAGAATGCCACTTTTTTTCCTTTACCATGATGGCCACTTCCCTAGAGTACCATAATAGTCTCTTTTTCCTTGTGCATTTACTCACTTCCTTCACCCAGATGCTGGTTGCCTTAAGCATACCCTTTCTTATTTTTCCCTACTGTTCCTCTACCCCTTCCTGGAATCCTCCCCCCCCCCACAAGGCAGTTTCTGAGGCAGTCTCTCATTTTCTTAAAGTCTGTCCTCCTGAAGTCTAGGACCCTCATCCTTGTGTGGTTTGTCCCTGCACCTCAGTGGGGACTGTCCTATGGGTTGCACTTAGGGGTACTTATATTCTCTGGAATCTGTTCCATTTGACTGAGATGTCCCTCCTTCACTTCTCTTAATGCCTTAAGTCTGCTCTGTGACTGTGGGCCATGGCTAAGGGTCCTCCTCCTGGCTTCCTCTGACTAAGTCCTGAGTTGACTCCTATGGCTTGCTTGCTGCTTTTGCTTCTCTGGTGGCTTGTTGTGGTTCTCCTCCATGACTCGGGGGGGGGGCAGGGGGCAGGCATGGTCCACTAATCTTTTCATTTTTCCTCTGTCCTTCTCTCCTCAATGCACCACTGTTACTGTTGTCACTCGCCAAACCAAAGTGCCTCGTGTCATGACCGAGGCACCACTGACCGAATGAGATGCTGTGCCACTTCTTACCATTGATGCCACATTTCACTGACAGAAGCAGTTGGTCTGGTGACCAGTCTGTCCACCTGTACCATAATACCCCTTGTCATTTTAACCTTTAACACTCCAAGCTATGTTGTCTGCTGGGAAATTGGGGGTGGCATACCAGCACCAACCCTGGGTAACCCAGCAGACATCTGGGTCCAAGTCCAGCTGTCAGTGGCCCCCCCAGAAAACAACAAAAAAACAAGGTTGGATGCTGGTAACTTACTTACCCAGCAGACTATGCAGATGAGTGGTTGGATCCGGGGTCGTCCTTTGGTTGTCTGTGCTCACTTGGTGATGGTGGGGTATTTGGCTGGTTACACGTGCTTTATTAGTCAGTGGACTAGTAAAGGGGACATTTGGCACATGACTGAATTTACACTAGATGAGGAGCTTGAGAGAACAGCAACAGCAAACAGGATGGAGGACTTTAGTGTGGGAAATGTGTTCAAATGGGTGGCTTGGGGGGAAAGCTCCTTAACTTTAGTGGTGAGGTGACTGGGTGGCCATTAGGGAGGGATCTGTCTTGGAGACTGATCAGAGGTGGATGGGAGGCAGTGGACCCAACATACATGGCATGGAGCTTTGGAAGACCATCACCATGCAAACCTGTGGCAAGAAGATTTGGGGAAACAAGGGTGAGTGAAGGAGGGAGGATTATGTTTTACCGGTTGGGGAGAGGCTTTACTTTCTCATCACTTTCTCATCAGTTTTACTGCAGTTGGATGTAGAATTGGAATGGGATTCCAGTTCAGCATCCAAGTTTTTTTATAGAATTTGGATTTCTGGCCTTCAATACTGAAATTCTGAATTCTTAAAAAAATGACAGAAATCTGATTTATCCATTTCCTTTGGACAGATTTCAAGCAACCCTAACTGCAGTGTCTCTTCCCTGGATGGACACATTTGTTTCTGTTTTTCCTCTATTCTCACTGATACAAAGTGTCCTGTTGAATCTGAGAAAAGAGTCAGTAACAATGGTTCTGATAGTACTAGACTGGGCCAAACAGGCCTGATACTCCATGCTGTAGACAACGTCACAGAGAGCTCCTATAGCTTTGCCTCTGAAGCAGGATCTTCTTATTCTGTCCCAGGGCAGAATGACTCACCCAGATGTAAAGATGTTTCACTTGAGAATGTGCTTCTTGAAGAGAAAGTATTCTAAGCTAAACCTGTCCAAGTGTTTGGAGTTTTAAAGAGGAAAACAATGGTTACAGCCCCTACTTTCCCTGCTGCATCCCAAGTCCCTGATTTGCATTTTAGCAGGGTATGACATTTTTTTAAATACCTTTACATCTTTTTAACTTTATATCGACTCTGCAGCTCAGTTTTGAAGCATGTCTATGTCATAGTGGTTCATTATCTTTGCTTGGTTTATGGCTAGTATGCCCTGCTGACTAATGGCGGAATCAACAGGGTATACTAGCATAAACCAAGCGAGGGATGGCATTGGGCACCCTTCAAAACCAGACGCTGCAGAGGAGCAGTATAAAGTTAAAAAAAGATATGTAAATATATTCTAAAATGTCAAACTCTGCTAAAAACACAAATTAGGGACTTGGCATGCAGCAGAGAAGATAGCATCTGTAACCGTTGTTTTCCTTAAAAGGTTGTTGGAAATCCTGCAAGCAGAAAAACATACATGCCACTGGAAAACATTCAATATTTGGTGTGCTTCCCACCAAAGTCCTTTTGCAGTCTTAGGATCTGCGGCCTTCCACTTTGAAAGTGTTCTCAGAAGTTATTTAAGCTTTTAAGGCAAAGGAAAATGTTTGCTTCACAAACAGTGATAAAACAGTTTTTCAAAGGGCTAAATCACTTGTGTCTTTCTGTGAGGGACACACTTCCTCCTAGTGATGTGAATCTGGTTCTGGCACAGCTAATGGAACCACCATTTAAGCACATGTTTTCATCTGAACTCAAATACCTGTCATGGACAAAAGTATTTCTTGTAGCTATTACTTCTGCCAGAAGGGTCAGTGTGTCCTCTGTACATACCCACATGTTACGGTCTTCCACAGGGTAAAGTAATGCTTAGGCTACATGTAAAATTCTAACTAAAGTGGTCTCTGAATTTCACATAACCCATTCGGTGACTTTGCCTATTTATTTCCCCAAACCCCCCTCAAATATAGGTGAGGAAAAACTGCACAGCCTAGACATAAAGAGGGTTTTGAGTTTATACTTTGACAGAACCAAGGGGTTCAGAATTGACAGCACTCAACTGTTTCTTACTTATGGTGGGATAAGTCAAGGCAGATACAAAAACTTTTTCTCATTGGATGGTCTCTTGCATGCAGTATTGCTATGGAATGACTGGCAAGCAGCCCCCCAAAAGGCATGTGAGCACATTCCCCTAGTTACATCTGCCAATGTGGCAGCTCTAAAGGCTATTCATAGAAACATAGAAACATAGAAGTTGACAGCAGATAAGGGCCGCGAGGCCCATCCAGTCTACCCATTTTTTTAATCTAACTTATGAATGTACCATCGGCCTTTGCTCTGTCAATGGCCTATCTATTCATACTCATCTGTATTGCTCCCTTATGCCTTTCCCATGCCTGTTTGAAGCCCTGCACTGTATTCATATCCACCACTTCCTGAGGTAGGCCGTTTCATGCATCCACCACCCTTTCTGTGAAAAAGAACTTCCTCACATTACCCCTTAATCAGCCTCCCTCTAATCTCATGCTGTGTCCTCTTGTACTGCTATTTTTCTTATATTGAAACATGTTAGACTCTTTCACCTTGTTAATGCCCTTAAGGTGTTTGAATGTTTCGATCATATCAACTCTCTCCCTCTTTTGCTCTAGGGTAAATATTGAGTTCTGTTAATCTGTCCTCATATGTTTTCTGATGCAGTCTCTGCACCATTTTGGTTGCCCTTCTCTGGACTGCCTCAGTTTGGTTAATGTCCTTGTGAAGGTGTGGTTTCTAGTACTGCGTGCAGTAATCCAGATGGGGCCTAACCAGTGTTCCCCTTCAGGAGTTTTGTAAAGCACTTAGCTGAGTCATAGTGGATGCCTTTACTTCACATTAATTACTGCCTGGACATCTAGAGTTGAAGGAGTGCCAGGTTTGGTATTTTACTGCTTCAGAATCTTTTTCCTAAATAGGATCTAGATCTTGACTTTCAAGGTACTGCTTGGAGTCTGCAGAACTGTGTGACATCACTAGTAAACTCTTACTGCTAGAAGAAAAAAATACTGTAGTAATGATGTTTCTTTTAGATGGTTTACTTGTAATTCATACAAACCTCTTTCTTAACCCCCCCTTCTAGAATTCAAAGGCTATGCCTGCAGTTCAGTACAGGGGCTACCTGCCACACCCCTTTCTTGAGCTTCTTAAGCCAGCTTTCTCCAGCCTCGCTTGGAAGTGTTGTTTCTTTGTTGTAGTCAGAGGCTCTGCCAAAGCTCTACCCCGTGTTTGTCTCCTGTCTGTCCTTTGTGCTTTTGTGCTTTCTGTTTAGTTTGTGCCTCCAGCAGCTTTCTAAGTCAGTATTTTGTTGTTTCTACCTTCCTAGCTGCAGTTTGTGCTTCCTTCTTCTCTCAGTCAACTACTTCTTCTGCACTTCTGTTCTCCTGTAACTTCTATTTCTTTCTGCTTTGGTTCTTGTGAGCTAAGTAGTTTCCACAGTGTCCTGGCTTTGACATTCCCTGCTTTGCTTGTGCTATTTCAGGCTTCCCAATTTGTGTTTGTTCCAGGCCATTCACATGCTCCCAATTCAATTGCAATCATGAATCGTTTTCACCTGGCTTCCTAGTAAGGCAGACACTCCCATTTGTTTTCTGGTGGTTTAATTAGTTTACGCTGTCCAACAGCATGCTGTTTCCTAGTTTTCAGTTTTCATATGCTCCTGTTTTCCTGGCGGTTTTAATTTGTTGTTCATTACTGCCTTAGCCTACCTGGCCTGCAGTGCATCAGTAACTAATACTAACCTCCCTTATGGAATTGGCTGGCATTAGGGCTGGGAGAACTCAGTGAAGTTCTGACCCTTATTGAATAAGAACTGGAACACAGTGATGTTCTGATTTAATCTGATTAGTTCTGATTTATTGACAAATAACTGAAAAAATGTGAAAAAATGCATAAAAGTGGCCAAAGTCAGTCACATTTAACACAGAGGCCCAAAGGAAATAATGTAATGGATTATTTGTATAAAAAATTAATGTAAAACTGCTAAACAAACAAAATCTGGTCAGATCCACCATGGCTGCTTAACGGAGTTAATGAAGTTGTGTGGAATTAAGAAGGTACAGTATGGAGAACCAACACAATTATTTGTAAGTAGTATGATTTGTTTTAGTTTCTGTTCTAAGGAAGGCATACACATTATTAGGAAAATATTACCTTAATAGGGTGGCAGCATCCTGGTCTTGTGTACAAAGCTCAGCAGCAGTGTGTGACTGCCATGAACAACAGCAAGTTATGCCCTTCCCTCAGTTAGACCACTGGAAACCGTGGGAAGAGCCAACTGAAAATGGCCAGTCTGCATGTGATATATTCAGGCACTGTTGTCAAATCTTTACTTAACCTGCCACTTAAATCGGATGTAGAAGAGCACACTATGGTGCAGCTAGGGCAGAGAGGAGCGGGTGGAGCAGGGGTGGGGGAGGGAAAGGTGAGCTAGGTGGAGCAGGGGTGGGTTGGGTGGAGGAGCAGAAAAGGGTGAAGCTGGGTGGAGCAGGGGTGGGGTTGGGTGGAGGAGCAGAAAGGTGAAGCTGGGTGGAGCAGGGGTGGGGTTGGGTGGAGGAGCAGAAAGGGTGAAGCTGGGTGGAGCAGGGGTGGGGTTGGGTGGAGGAGCAGAAAGGGTGAAGCTGGGTGGAGCAGGGGTGGGGTTGGGTGGAGGAGCAGAAAAGGGTGAAGCTGGGTGGAGCAGGGGGTGGGGTTGGGTGGAGGAGCAGAAAGGGTGAAGCTGGGTGGAGCAGGGGTTGGGTGGAGGAGCAGAAAGGGTGAAGCTGGGTGGAGCAGGGGTGGGGTTGGGTGGAGGAGCAGAAAGGGTGAAGCTGGGTGGAGCAGGGGTGAGGTTGGGTGGAGGAGCAGAAGGGTGAAGCTGGGTGGAGCAGGGGTGGGGTTGGGTGGAGGAGCAGAAAGGGTGAAGCTGGGTGGAGCAGGGGTGGGGTTGGGTGGAGGAGCAGAAAGGGTGAAGCTGGGTGGAGCAGGGGTGGGGTTGGGTGGAGGAGCAGAAAGGGTGAAGCTGGGTGGAGCAGGGGTGGGGTTGGGTGGAGGAGCAGAAAGGGTGAAGCTGGGTGGAGCAGGGGTGGGGTTGGGTGGAGGAGCAGAAAGGGTGAAGCTGGGTTGAGCAGGGACAGAGTGGGGAAGAGCAGGTCAGAGCTGGGGATGATTGCAGAAAAGAGTGTAGTGCTTTGGTCAGTAGGGACAACATGGGCAGACTGTTTCATGGTGGAAGAGGCCACTGTGACTCAATCCAACATGTTGTGAGGATGTAAGAAATGTCCCCTTTCTCAGTGATAGTTAAAGTGCTGCAGGTTTCCGCCCCCTGCAGCACTATATCAATTTTGAGGGTGAAATGAGGGAAGTCCCTCATAATCAGGGACACAGCTGGGAGATATTATTATTGTACATAAATATATTTTAAAAACATTTAGCTCCAGGTGAATTTATAGCTTAAAGAAGTAACATTGACAAACTTAATGGCAGATACCAAAAACAAAGTCAATGTTTTGTTTGCTGAAAAGTGGATAACAGAAGTGGGCTATCCCTGAGGATACTGAGTACTTTAAATTGTACGGATTAGCAACATGCAGTATTGTACTACATTATCCCTACAAGAAGCATGTATGTGTAAATAAATAAATAGCTTCTTCCAAGAAAGACAGATTTATTAAAAACAATAAAAGTACCACAGGGCATCCCGAAATATCTCTGTCTCTGTCTGTCTCTGTATGCCTCCTACTGACTCTCTCTCTCTCTCCCCCCCTCCCCCCTCCCTCCTATTAATCACTTCTATTACCAGAGTCTGATTGACCCACAAGGATACCAGCAAATTTCCATGTGCCCCCTCTCTATGGGTGCATTGCCACCTTCTAAACTCTGAACATCTTTGAATTAATCATCCTTTTTTTGTCTTCTAACTATATGGTGTATTTGGCACTCTATAGGTAAACGTAAGATACAAATACAGAGCAAGTGCATCAGATTTAAGTTGAATACTGAGATGAGTGCATCACAGTCACCCTGTGCCTGCACGTATTGATTTTCCAGGTGGGCACCTCTATTCACTTTCCATGTGGGCCCCCTGTACCCCAGTCTGATCCTGACCAATGTCCTTTACTGCCGTGTCTTATCAGGTTTTGTAGAGCATGGTTTAAAATCAGTTTACAGTTATATTAAGGAACTTTATACATTTCTATTGCCCTTTTAGTTGTAGTTGTTCCTGGCTTCAACAAAGTAATTCAGAAACAAGCACCACAATCAGCACAAGAGGCTTCTGTTTTACGAAAGAAGTGTGGAGTAGAACGATAGAGATAGATAGACAGACAGACAGGCAGACAGATATTGGATCACTAGATAGCTAGAGAGGGAGAATAGATAGACAGATAGAGAGATGGAAGCTACAACTTAAAAAACAAATATTTATTTTTTATAATTGATAACCGGGTGAGTAGTGTGTGTGTGCGTGTGTGTGTGTACTCCCAAACCCATTATGGTTGTTAGAAAAAATAGCATTCCAAAATTATAAACTAGGAACTCGGAACAGAAATGGTGTAATTACCCCGATTCCATTTTTTTCCTTATGATTTTATGAGTTCTTCTGTTAGAAAAATATCACATATAAACCTTGTCGATAAAGTTCCATTGCAGTCAATTGGCAGGAAATTCAGAAATAAATTCCTCTATCAAATTTGGAATCTGTAGCTATTTCCACTTGTGTGGGAGAAAAAACTGCAATAGGTTTAAAGCTTCCAGATCAAATCTTCTCCCATATAATTTGCCTCCTTCTTTAAACAGAATGTAAGCTAGCAGTCATCAAAGGGAAAAGTTAAGCAGCATACTTTCACAGAGGAAATTACCTCGTAGCCCACTTCTATGTCACCAGAACAATGTCATTGTAAAGTTTTAGAAGACTGCATCTGCTACACCGCTGCTGGACTTAGCTTCCCATGGCAGCAGTGAGAGCCGTTTGTACTCAATTCATGCCAGAGTGTGAATTACGCATTAGGGAATGCTATCCAAACAATTCAGCACATGTGCATAGACCCGTTGTATATCTCATTACTGCTCTATTTTCAGTTATAACAAGAGAGAAGTGATAAGATTGACAGAGCAAGGATTGCTTGCTTCCTCCCTGTGTAAATCTCTTCAGAATATATTTACAAATAGAGGAAGCAATCAACTGGATGTGGCAGTGTGGTAAAGAGGGCAGACTAGCAAGCAGGTAGGGATAACATGTTCTGACCAGATATTACTGAGATTAAGTCATGCTTTGTACTCTGCTCCATCTTTGAAGCTCACGTTTATATCCTCTGACAAACTCGTTTTTCTCTTCTACGATTTCTGCTTGTTTAAAAAAGGAAGGTGAAGGAGCTGGAACGGTGATCACCGCACTTATGAATCAGAAAGGGGGTAGAACAATGACCGGTTTTCACTTAAGTGAAGTAATAGTTTCTGATATTAAACTAATAGTTATACTGTACAGGGGTGTGTTATTCAATTAATTTTACTGTTCAGTTTTTTCTCAGCTTCAGGTTGACGCCCGTTACATACTGTAGCCTATGTTTAAATATGCCTATCATTCAGAATCTCTTCAACAATTTTTATGCTAAATATTTTTTTAACTGTGGCTGTGGAGAGAGGAAAAGGTCCCTTGAAAAACTCAAGACACCACAGCTGATGTTACTTGGCAGTGACCTGAAAGGGGAATAATATGACAGCTCTGAGTAGCAGGAGGCAGACAACCAGACTGCTACCTCCACAGTATGAACATTTTACTGCTTCCCAGTGAAAACAGCTGAAGGATATTTCGGGAGTTTGGGACAGAGCAGAGTTTTGAGTCCCATCCTTTACCTGCAGTTTACAGTCCTAATTTAAAAAAAAGAAGAAGAATATGGGCAAACTGGATGGGGCTGGAGCTGAAGTCCTGCTGACGCTTTAGTTTTAGCAGTGAGCTGGTGATCTTAGTCTCTTTCTCTTCATCTCTCTCTTGCAAGACATGGTTTATCTCAATTTTAATTAATTTATTTACATTGCTGAAACAAATGGGTTTTAATTATAAAATTCTTAGCTGGTACTTTTAATCATCTAAGGAGCATAGTGAGGGAATCTGAGGCAATAGCGAAACCAAGAGGTACTGGGAAGATGGACTCAATTAGCGGGAATGTGGCGTCAGCAAAATCTCAGGTGGGACAACAGCCCTTGGACAGCAGTGACAATCAATAAATATTACACGGTCATGTGTGCCTTGCATAACCCTGGAGTTGAGCTGGGGAGAAGGTATAGGTTTTCTACCAGAAGTGGTTAACTTTTTTTGTGAGGAATGCATTCCAGTGTGCACAGAACAGTAAATATGTCTGTGCAGAGGCCCAGAATGTGTCAAAACAGACATTCCATTTTATCAGATTGGGGCTCAGATCTAGGGCAGCAATCAGTCATGTGTTTCTGAGCTGTGTTTCTTTTTTGACTATGATGCCACATGCCCCTTATTCTGGTTGTTTAGAAAACCAACATTTACTGTATTTTAAACTTCTCTAAGTTCTGAAAATAAAAACACCACACTGAAGCTAGGTGCAAATAGTACTTCCATTTTTTTCTGAAGTGCTGTGAATTTGGAGTTATCTTGTCTGTCTGTTTGGTTTAACTGCTGTGGCTAACTGCTGCAGGTTGTGTGTTTCCTCTGTACCCCTCCCCCCACCTCCAATGCCTAACATATTTAAAGATCAAAGGCAAAAGTGTAATCATTTTTGTAGCAGATACATCTCTCTGTGGATGTAATTGTATTACGATGTGACCCCTACAGTAAATCCATAAAAGTGGTGTGCTAATTTTTAACAAATAGTCTGTTATATGTAATTGTTGTCACCATCTGAACTGATTCCATTTTTTTTTCTTTTAGCTGAACTGACTGGTAGATGGAGCTTTTGCTGTATAACCTGGAGTGAGGACATCACAGGAGTGAGTCATGCTAACATCAATCAACAGTTCCTGAAAGACTCCACACACTGATCTGCATGATTTTCTCTGAAAAAAAAAATACTCTCAGTTCACAGTGTGCACATGGCTCTTTTATTTTCTTGGTGAAACTGTTACAATAAAGTATATTAATGTCATATTACTGAGTGTTGGTGTCCATTTTTTTTAAAGAGTCAGTGCTCAAACAATTAAAGGCAGAACAAACTGTTTAAAAGGAGGAAGTTCATGCATTGAGATAAATGGATTAACAGTTGGTTATTAGAATTTTTTGCTCAGTTGTTCAGTTGAGCCTTACAATAAAACAATTTTTGTTTTTGTAGATATCGATTTACACAGTGCTCTTACCTTGACAGAGACTGAAGAATTGTACAGTTAAAGAGACATGCCCAAGAGTAATAGGCTTGTACTATTACTGGAGCCTTGTTGTGGGTGATCTGATGACCACAAATAGAGGTGTTACTTTCATTTTTAATAAAAAATTAATAAAACAGTTTAACTCAAAAACAGCAACAGTACGTAGAATTATCATTTTTGTTGTTTCAGTACCAGTCTGCTGCATCACTCATTTATAACACGATTCAATCTGACCTATGGTAGTTTACATTTATTTTCATAGCATAAATCATTGAGGCTATTTAATCTTTCAGTACTCTTTTCAGATATAGCAGCCTCTACCTGCTGTCTCCTGCTGTCTGTGTCACAGCTGTAATTTGGAAACATCTATCATCATACCCCCCACCCCGGCTGAAAAAGTTTTACGTTGCAACGGGAAAGTGATACAAAAACCTAACTCTTTGCAAAACCATTTAAACAAATGAAAACAAACTGGTGGGAAGGAGGAGTGAGCAATAACACTAAACTCTATATATTTCTCCAAAGCATCAGTGCAGCAAAGGGATCCCAGATTTTCATGGTATGGGGAAGCATCTAATACTTTTTGGTGACATTTTGCTATATTGTTAACCTGCACTGGGGAAGAGTACAGACACTTTGCCATAAATGTTCAGTTTATTAGGCAATCTAGTGCCCAGCTGTCATCAGGTTTGCTATATTCATCAAACTGTATGCTATCATCCAATGGTACAATATAATTGCAAGTACATTTACATTTAAAGTCATAAATGACGAGGCATTCAGTCTTCCAAATTTTTTTTCATAACACTGATATAAAATGCATCAGAATTTATTGTACAAACTCAGCTCACTGACAGCACATAGACCTCTCCAATAAGGATGTCAGCAGGTTTGCTGCTACAAGCACCTTGTCAAAACTAACTCAACCAGGCATCACCAAACTATATGTGAGTGTGTTAAACAATTACAGGTGCAAATAATGAGATGGTGCCTGCATGGAATTCATACAATGGGCACATCTAAATCCCAAAAAGAAATAGGGAAAGGTGTGTGTGGGGGTGGGGGGGCAGTTCTATTATTGGCTCACTACATTAAGGTATATCACAAAGCCATATACATTTATAAACTGTATAGTACAACATGTCTTATTGATTACAAAGGGTGTACTTACATAGACACATAGACTTTGATGGCAGAAAAGGACCACTTGTGAAGAAATGTTAGCAGTACAGTGCTGACCCCATCACAGGCAGCATCCCCATCCACATAGAGGCACTCCCCTTGCTCTTTTTTAAAGAGGATGCCACATTTATGTTTCCACTGAGAGGTCCTTTTTTTATATTAATGGCCATAAGAGCTCAACCCCTCTAGTAAAAGTGCTCAAAAACCAAAGCAGTAGGGTGTCCTTGACCTCAGCATCATTCCTCTTTCCTTTACTGATCAGGGTTATAATTAGCCCACCACTCTGGCAGAGTGGTTTCTCTATCTGGCTAATCTGACTGGCCTTACTTCTGGAAATTTCAAACTGCTTGGCTACTAATGATAATGCTGGTTTAGGCGTCACAATGGCAATTACTTTTTAAAAAATCCAAGTTGAGTGTATTTAGTAGTGAAACCACAGACTGCTCATCATTGTGCCTTTTGTGGCTCTGCCCAGACTGCATGGTTGCAGCATCGTGGCTGAGTGATGCCAACCAAGGATCCCAACTGGTGGCAGTGCATTGTTGCTGTGAGCAGTGTGTTGTGTTTTTTAGTGTTGACAGTTCTTTAAAACATTTACAACATGTGATTCGACTGTTATATTGTGTCTGTTCTGCTGTGTCCCTGCCATGTAGCAGGCTGTAACTGTGAACTGCACGCACAGAAACACACTGACAACAGTAAGAGTGTGCAGAGCTGCTGCCGCCACTCATGCTCCATTATATCTTTAGTGCAGAAGTTGTCTGCATGGATGGTTTACTTTTGGTGTCCTGCAGCAGTCTTTGTCAATCAGGATCCGGGGTACCCCATCCTTCATTTTCCTTCAGCCAGCCACCATCAGCGACCACTTCTCAAGTGTTCTCCTGGTCAGGTGTGTCAGCACGATGGAAGTGCTTTCCATTCCTGGAGAAAGGGCAAATATTGTCGTGAAGTCTCCCAAATTGCGGCCTCAGAGCTTTTTTGCGGTGCCATATAAAACAAATTTGCACTGCAGACAAAAAGACATATATGGCTACTTGTGCTTGGAGGTTGAAATAAATCCCACTACTAGGGAACGTTTAATCCAATTTATTTAAAATTTGTGGTAGTACCCCAACAAAACACACTGTCAGTGTTTCAAGCTCACTCACTTTTTATCTTGATCAAGATAAAGAGCTAGTGGGCTTGAAACACTGACAGTGTGTTTTGGTGGGGCGCTACCATGAATTTTAAATAAATTATATTAAATGTTCCCTAGTAGTGGGATTTATTTCAACCTCCAAATGGGAGTAGCTGTATAAGTCTTTTTGTCTGCATTATTCTGAAGTAACAGTAATGCCTACAGCAGGGAGTTGAGGTAGTGACCCATTACATATTGGTGTCACCAGCTGCGTACAGCAGCAGTTAAGGACTAGTGACAATATCTGATTATGAGAAGCATGTAGAAAATGCATTTTTGGTGCAGAAAGAGTGGCTCATCAGGGACAGCTTGGTTAGCCACTCAGCTCCAGTACAGTCCAAAGAACCTCAAGCAGATTGCCTGGAGCATCTCAGCTGAAGTAAGTGAGCCCACTGTGGGGGTACACCACAACACTGCTGGACCTGGATGAAGTTGTGGCACTTAGAAGAGACAGACCAGCACATAGGGGCTGGGGTGAGCCAAACCATGAATCAAAATTGGGGAAAACAGAGAAAGTGAAACAAAAATAACTGTTTATCTTAGCAAGAGATTCAGTCATCGAAGAAGGGAAGGCACCTTGCTAATTTATACATGACATAACATCACAAGTATTGGAAGAGTCAGGAATAAATAAACTGCCTCTGGGCACGAATAGGTTATAAAGACAGCATTCAGAAAATAACTTCCCGTGTGCATTTTAATCAGGTGCACCTAAAGCCCATTGGATGCATTCAGCAAGTGTATAATAATACACCTGGTTTGTCACAAAACCACATTGCATCCTGGAGTGACTGCTTCCAAACACATTTGAAAAAAAAAATAGCTTTCGAAAATGCAACCATGAATTCATTATAACAGCAGCTGTCTATATGGGAGCATGAACTTTTACACTTATTTTACTGTAAATATGTGC
Organism: Neoceratodus forsteri; assembly: GCA_016271365.2. Taxonomy (NCBI): domain Eukaryota; kingdom Metazoa; phylum Chordata; order Ceratodontiformes; family Ceratodontidae; genus Neoceratodus; species Neoceratodus forsteri. The sequence goes on along the minus strand of CM028129.1, from coordinate 1,006,492,963 downwards.
CTTATATATGCACGTGTTAATACAGTAGGCTAATAATACAACATTTCACCATTTGGTCTTGGACCCTGCCTGTCTGCATTAATAGTGATTGTTGTTCATTGGGGCATAGTACATATGAATAGAGGATGGGGTCAGAGAGTCATCCTCACCCTACCTATCATACCCCTTTTGTGACCGGTAACACACATTTCATAGCTGTACATTTTATATAGGTCCTGCAATTTTATTTATTTATTTATTGAAAAGTTTCACCATTTAAGGCACACTGAACAAACAAGTTGCTTGTCTCCCGGTATGACGGGTGTGATGGGAGTTACATAGTATCAGTGAGTACACACCAATTTCACAATAGCATAAAAAACATAGGTTACAAACGATTTGCACAATAGCATGAAAAGCAAATAATTTCAGGGTAGAATAGCTAATCCTGTAACAGTGAGCTTGTGGTGAGACAGATATTGGATAAAGTAACTGCAAGTGTGACCAATGACCTACACTACTCAGACTAGGTAGCAGGAAGCAGCATGAGAGGTGGAATAACAATGTGGTAGAGAATCAAGCTAGAGACCAGGGCTAGGCTGACCGGCTGAGGAGATAGACAATTTGAGAGAGAGAGAGAGATGATTGCAACAACCACACACAGCTGGAGCCGAAATAGGCTCTAAAACTATAGGTGCATAGATTTGGTTATGGTTTGGCAAATAGGGCATCAGTCAGGATGTGGGACTAGGAAGGGGGGGAGCTAGGGGCAAGTGCAATTAACAAAGAGGAAAGTATGTAGAGCCTGATTTAATGAGCTAGGAGAGGAAGAGGATCGGATTTGTGTAGGAAGAGCATTTCACAGTTTAGGGAGACGATAGGAGGAGGAGGCCTGGCCAATTGAGGTGGATCTCCAGGGAACAGTCAGAGTTCTGTGGTCATAGGATCTTAGAAGCTGAGAGGGAGTGGGTGGGGTGGGGATTAAGGAATTTAGATATGGAGGGAGTGTACCAAGTCAGTATTTAGAGATGAAATTAGCGCAGTGATGCAGTCGCCTATTTGCTAGGGAAAGGAAGGCTAAAGCTTGGTACAGGTGACAGTGATGGGTAAGGGAAGGTGCATCCATAGCAAACTGACAGAAGGAGTTGAAAAGTGTATCCTAGTTAGCTAAGCAGGTGGCAGGAGCAGAGCAGTAGATGATATCGCAATAGTCGAAAATCGAGAGGATAATTTTTTTGATCAGTTCACGCCTTGCCTGGGGCGGGAGGCAGGAGCGGTTTCTATATAAAGCGCCGAGTTTAGGGTGAAGCTTTTTCATTATGGCATCTATATGGGCCGAGAAAGTGAGATGTTGATCCAGCCAAACGCCCAGATACGAAGACTCCGGCAACTATAGTTGCCTCGTCGAGGGTAGTGAAGGTGGGGGCAGATGGGAGCCCAGACAGTTTCTGACGCATGCCGAATGTCATGGACACAGTTTCTTGGCATTTAGGAAGAGTTGGTGAGATTGAAACCAGCTCTGGACATTATTGAAATCATTAATAGTGATCATTGCTTATTGAGGTGTAGTTAATGTGAATATGGGATCGGGATGAACACTCATTCATATCCTACCTGTTACACTTCTGCAACTGATTAGTCATATTGTACTATGCAGTTTATGAAACGTATATGAGTTTATGCTATGCCTTAATATAGTGAGCCAATAATATAACTGTTTTCCCACCCACACCCTTCCCCCTTCCCTTCATCTTGTGATTTACATGTATGGCAGTACAGCCTAAAGGTTAGAGTAAGGAGCTATGAATGAGCTTCGTTCAGTAGACCTGGGTTTGAATCCCCCAACCTCCACTTATATACTGTGTGATTCTGAGCAAGTCGCTTAACCAGCCTAAAGCTCCTGGGTTGCCCATGAAATCAGGCAGTTATGCCTAGTGGACATTACCCATTAACAAAGAAAATGTATTGGTTGTAAGGGGTCCATGTGGGCACTATCTCATTATTTGCACCTCTAATTTCTAAAATAATTAATGCACTCATATTGGGTTTGTTAGTCTTAACAATGTGCTTGTAGTGCAAAACTGTTGATACCCTTTTGGGAGAGATATATGTGTTGTCAAGGAGCTGAGTTTTTAGACTTTGTACACTAAAGCCTGATGCATTTTATATCAGTGTTGTGAAAAAAATATTTGGGAAAATTGTGAGTGCACCAGCTTTTCTGACTTCAATGATTCCTGAATTACAATGCACTATGCTACTTGGAAGCTGCTTCTAGAGACTGCAAAAGTATATTTAAATATGAGTTTGTCAGTATAATCCCTACGCAAAAGTCGCCTCCCTATGCAACTCTCCGCACTCGCACTTTTTTTCTGCTCAGTCAGGTCCTTTGAAGCCAGGCTAGCTGCAAACACCTTTATACATTGATCTGAGTAATTATGCTGTAGAAAGCCCACTCATCCGTGCACAACAGAAAGTACCTCTGGTGACCAGACTGTCTCCAGCATTAATTACTGACTTCAATGTACCTCCCTGGCAGCTGAATCCCCCTCCCCCCGCCCATCAGGAACTTCACACCTTGGCTTCCCAGGTGGTCCTTTAGCAGAGCTTTGAGCTCTGTCACTCCACTACTAAAAACAAAAGTATGCAGAATATATAATTACAGCATAGGGTACAATTACACTGTCTCTTTTCCAACAGTGCTCACCATATACTAATATATTCAACTCATTCCTAAGACAGTACAATGGACACATAGTCAAAAATAAAAATAAATAAGTATAAACAGCTACTAATAGAAAAGCCTAACATGATCTGCAGTAAATGTCTCACTTCTTAAAGTCTGGTTAACCCAGGGCCGGATTAAGGCATAGGCAACATAGGCATGTGCCTTGGGGCCCTGCCTGCCAGGGGGCCTACAGCAATCTCCAACATAGATTTACTATATAATTTTCTTCTATCTGAGATACATTGCTTGTAAAGGACTCAACTGCTAGGTAACCTGAGCAAGGTAGGGACTGAACTGTGACATGATTCTCACCTAACTGATTAGGTGTTAAGTGCAGCTGATTGTTTCAGGGGGGGCTATGGCCAGGCTGACCTGAAAGGTGTGAACATGCCCATTTTCTTTGCTTTGTCTCCCCCTCCCACTTAGAATCTCCACTTATCAAGTCTTACTCTTAAACATAAAAGATTAACAGTGCAATTCAATATGTATGCTTTATATTTAAAGAGTCCCTGAGAGCATTAGGGAAACTTTAAAAAAGGTAAGATTTATATTCAGCTCCATCCCATTTTCTTTATTACCTCATATATTTTCAGTAACTAATTCTCAGTTTTCTTTATGATTGAAAAAAGTTGCATGAAAACACTATCCCTATCCAGTAAACTAGTTCAAGTATCAAGTTTATTGCAGGAATAACTCCATTGAGCAGGCTCATTCACAAGGAGGTCCTGAAAAGATATATTGGGAACATAAAAAAGGAAGATAAAATACATGCAACACTAGTGCATAAATAACATAGAGTAAATAATGTTCAATTAATGCATGACAAACACAATATTTACAAAGCAAAACCTTGAGACTACATTTCAGAACATAGAAACTGTCAGACTAGGGAATTATATCTACTCTGGCTGCTTCTCGACATATTCCATCACAATCCCCTGTTTATGAGAACACAGATATCTTCACGGTAACATAGTTTAATGTCACTATTATAATGTCAGGTGTAGATAGGTAGCCAGAGCTAAAGGGGTAGAGATACTGTATTCTTGTAAATACCCATAGTAATAAAACACAAAATATAAGCTACATCTATGCCCGAATGTTACATTTTTTCAAAGGTGTCTCGACTGCGTCGGGAACTTTTTAGACTCACTCCTAAAATCAAGAAATCTACAATGCATTTTAATTTTACTGTTAAAAATTGTACTCTTATTTTATTCTCTAGTCCCACTCATTTTGAAGTTCTGGTACTGATGTAGTTCTGCTTTCAGGGTGAACCACTGAATATATTTCCAGCATCCCATCAATAGATCTGGCTGTTATTTGATCCTGGCCTATTATCAATAACATAAATACTAACATACATACTAAAATGCAAGCAGAATAGGCCTAACAGTCTTTCAAGTCTGCTCGATTTTCAGCACCAGCACTGAAGGCTGATTTTGGTGTCCTCCTCTCCCCCTTGGGTTACACTGTCCCCAGTTGCAGATGTGCCACCTACACTGGACCTGGTCAGCCTTACCCTCCCCCTGTGCCTGTCCCATCCCCTCTTAAACCCGGCCACTGTCTCTGCCTCTACCAGCTCCCTGGGCAGCGCATTCCATGACTCCACCACCCTTTAAGTGAAATAACACCTCCTCCTCCTCTGAGCCTGCCCCCTTCCAGCTTACACCCATCCCCTCTCGTTGTCCCCTCCTCCTTCCTTTGGAGAACCCTGACTGGGCCCTCCATATTGATCCCCTTTATGTACTTAAAGACCTCTATCATGCCCCCCCCCCGGGTCCCTCCTCTCCTCCAGGGTGTACAGGTCGAGCTCCCTGAGCCTTTCCTCATGGATCCTCTCTCCCAGGTCCTGGATCATTTTGGTTGCCCTACTTTGGACCCTCTCTAAATGTTTGATCACTGAAATTATTTCTTTCAACAATCACTCACTTTGCAACATAATCTCTATATTCATCATGAGCCCTTTAATAAACCACCAGTTTAACTCTTACACCACCCAGGACCTCTGCTTTTTCAGAGATGGGCACTACCCGACCCAACAGAACTCCCAAATCCTAGTTCATACTACAGTACTTGACAGGTCAAAATGGTAACACCCACACTGCGAGTGCACATGCGTCTGTTGGGGGGGGGGTGGCAAAAGTACAAATCAAGACATTTTATACCCAAAACAAAATTTGTATCAGGTCATTTAGAAAATTATTTTCTCTAAATGATCAAAACTAGGAACGACGTCTTTTTCATACTGATACTATTAGTTTAATTCATTTTGAACCATTTTAGTTAGGTTATTTAGGTTTTATGCCACTTTTTAGGGACAGTAATAAAATATGTTCTAGAAATTTCAATAACTGATATGCAATGACCAAGGAGTGTGGTCACAGTGAAGGAGCACTGGCACATTGGGGGTCAGATGTCTCCTGGGCCTAGGGCTCCAGGTCGTCTTAATCTGGCCCTGGGTTATCCTCTGTCGCTGTGTTGGGAATATGCTGAAACCTACTCACACCATGGGTCCTGTGTTTCTCATTTGCTCATGAACCCTAGAAGTATAGGACTGGACCACCTCTGTCATCCCTTCCTTTGCTGTTAGCCACTGGAGATACAGGCTGGGCTAGTTGAATAGAGTAAGTAGTTTCTTTGTTGCTGTTGTTTACCCCCACCCCCCAGCAGCAGCCATAACAGCATTTGAACAGATATGTGAGAGGGAATTTGAAGATTTGTTTAACAAACAATGAAAATCTCAGTATGTACTGTACATATTAGCAATACATAGAGGAAAACTGAGGGCTTCAGAGCAGAATGTTGAAATCATAATCAAGCCCGCAGACAAGGGAAGCTCGATTGTGATTACGGATACTGCAAAATATGTGTCAAATGTGTTCAGACAACTATTAGATGAAACTGATTATAAGAAACAATAAGAAACAATCCCACTAAGAAGTCTAAACATTGGGTGCGTGCTCTCTTGAATGAATCTTGCCACAGGGGCATTACTGCTAAAGAAAGAAAAAAAAACTTGCTGACAGTGGATCACACAGTGCTGGCCACAATTCCTTTTACCAAAAATATATTAAACACTGGACAATCCTCCTGGATCTCTGATCATGGCAAGCATCAGGTACCCAACAGGAAATCTCTCAAAAATTGGGGATTTCTATTTATGTCCCTTAGTGAGTAGGTTGCAGTTGTGTTTGTAGGTACTCTTGCTGTTCTCAGGTTAAATTGCTTTTATGCCATACATTAACATATTAAAAAATATATGCAACACCTCTATTTTTTGTCATTAGATATCCCTCAACAAGGCTCCGGTAACAGTAAAAGCTTATTATTCTCGCGTCTGTCACTGTAACTGCATGATTCTTCAGTTTCTGTCAAAGTAATACTGTAGTACTGTGCAAACCGACATATACCAAAATGAAAATAGTTTTATAATACAGACTGTGCTGCACAACTGAGCAAAAAATACTAATATAATGTTACCAACGATCAAACCCTTTACCTCGGTGTATGGACTTCCTCATTATAGTGTGAACAGTTTGAAAACAAAATAACAGATGGGTACACTCAGTAACATGAAATTAATATACATTATTGTACTATTCTTCTTTTTTTTTCAAAAACATTGTATATATATATATATATATATATCGGCCATTGAGAACTGACAGACATTTTTTTGTTATCCAAGAAAATCATGCAGATCAGTGAGTAGAATATTTCAAGAACAACTGATTGATTTCAGCACAAGCTGCTTCTGTGATGTTATCACTCCAAGTTTGATGTCAGAAGTTCAGTCTGCTGGAGTCAGCTTGGCTGAAAGAAAAAAAAGAATCAGACAGTGAAAACAAGTACATATAACATTATATGTTAAAAATAAATACAGCATGCATATAGATTCAATGTAAGGATCACATTTTATTATAATTACATGCACAGAGACTTAAGCCTCTTTCAAAAATGACTACACTTTTGCCTTTGATCCTTAAGGAAGAAATAACGAGCATTTTTACACAGGTAAAGACAAACTAAACTAACCTCAACATTAATTCCAGCAAATTGAAGCTCATCAGACCTCTACAGTGCTGGAATGTAAGCAACAACTGAAGTAGCATGCATTATTTTGAGCAATATGCCTGTTTAAATCATTAATGAAGTGGCAAATATTTATGGTAAATCTCAAAAATACCAAAAAACATGGAGGAGCATGCTAAAAAAATGAAGGTGTTCCTTGTGAAAGCACATTTCTTGTGATTATATGAAGTGTCGTAGGCCAGGGCAAGGAATAACATTTATAATGCAGTTCCGAGTTATACAGTGCTAGTTTCCTGTGTAGCAGAGTGTTGAAGGCCTTGCTTAAGTCCAGACAGGTTATGTCCTTTACATAACTCTCAACAGTCCCTGATTTTCAGAGACTTCCCTGATTTTGCCTTAAATCTTTCCTCTGTCCTGCCTTAAAATGGTGTTTTCATGAAGGAACAGTATGGATTTCAAGCACAAAATAATGCCAAACATTAGGGTTATGGACATGTTCTTCAGAAAATTCATTTTACACTAAGGCCCTTATTTGACCTTCTTCCTTCGTGGATACCTCCAAATTTAAGGATATGTCCCTGATTTATGAGAAAGGGGGGGCTTAAGTGGTATGGTGCAGTGTATTTCCAGGCAATGGTGAACCCAGCAGTAGTACATAAGAACATCAGCCAATCAGGGAAGGGTGATATTTGGGGGTCCCCATAACAGTCTGGGTTTTGATAAACAAAATACTGTAATCATTGGGAAGGGTTGTACTTAACGATTTTGGGAGGATGTAATATAAACCTTCTAGTAACCTGAATAATTTGACTATGTCTGGGTTACAATTTCCAGTGTTTTTAGAGTTTTTAAGTAATGCTTTAACATTCTCAGAATGCCCCTTGCTGACTTGCAATACTGCCTCTGTTTGCCTGCAAAGCGTTTCATAGAGTGAAGTGCTTGTGATTAACTCAGAACAGGATAAAAAATCAATGTCTGATGGACTAAATTAGCCAACAGTTTGTGCTTTCCAGCACTAAAGGACAGCAGGAGATGCAGTCCCAACATTGCTATGCGGACTGTCCTGAGGGCAGTCAGATGCATGTGAAAGGCTGTCAAACCAAACGGAGGAGAGTAATCTGATAACAATTAACTTGGGTGTAAGAAAAAAAAAGGTGCATTTACAAAATAACAGAAACCCGTCCCTGACATGAGTCTGTGCTTGGATGTTTTTTTTTTTTTTTTACTGTAGAACATGATGATCCTGTACACGGCGTTCAGTGGTTTAATTCCAAAGGCTGCTAAAATGTGGGTGTTTCCGTTCAGTAAAGACTTAAACCCATCTTTTGGAATTTGCAAAAAGAACCAATAAACTATGGATGAGAGGGCAATATGATTTTGTGAAATCAGATTGCATTTTCCCTTTGTATGCTGTGCAGCTAGAGCGTGATGTCTGTATATAGTGTTTTGGGGTCTAAATGCTCCAATAAATGCCAATACAGCCCTTCAGAATGTCCACCTCAGTCAAAGTAAACAAATTATTACTCTAACATAAAAATCATTATAGATCTTCTTAAGTCCTCATTCAGTGTATAAAATCAGTATCGTATAGCACAAACCTTTAGAAACAAGATCAAATTGTTTTTTCCTGTTTTAAAACTGAACACAGTTGGACTTGGCATGAAAAACTCGAGATGTGTTTATTTATTTATGTACAGTTAATCTTTTTAGTCTCTGTTTAGTGAAACAAATCATTGCACGATTTGAAACCGGTACTGAAATTCATAACTTATTTAGAACCTTCATTATTTGAAATTGTTTATTTATATATATATATTCCTGTTTTGAATGGCTTCACACACACACACACACACACACACCCACACCCACCAGCGATTGTTTAGAGGACTATTTTCATACTTAAAATCATGCCTTCTTTCTCCTTCTTCCCATATTGATTTTTAGAGTTGATCTGTTTAGCAGTGAAACAGGACAGAAAAGAATATTTAAAAATATTTGCAGTGTCTCAAACTTTACAATCTGATATCATTAAACTCTGTAGTCATTACTGAAATCATACACAATAGGAATCTATTGTTTTACTATTCAAAACATATTCCTGAAATAAGTGTATTTGTCTTTAAAGTATATCGCCAGCGAGTCTTAGGTTTCACAGTAAAAATTCTGATGTAGGTTGAGACTGTGAGAGTTAGGCAGAGAGACAACATGGTATAAAGTATATTGAAGTGTTGCACATTTATGCCAGCAAAAGCAGAACTTTGAATGTGGATGAAATTAGGGACGGCGCCTCCGTACTTTACGATTAAAATCTAATGGCATATATTCAAGAACATTCCCTCCAACCTTAACACCATTTTAGGATGCAATAACTCTATTCGGCAGTCTCCCATTTTGTTCAATGCAGCCTTGTCAAATCGGGTGAAATGGTACTACCTCTATGCAGTGGTCTTTGAATAATTGGGCTCCATGTGAGAGGTTTACCTATAAACACGCAAAGGAAAACATTAAAATAAGTATACTGGGAAGCCTATCCGATGCCTTCTTTTATTTATTTCTGATAAAAGCTTTGCTTTAGGAAATCCAGTCCACCTCAGCACAATTTAATCACAGAAAACTAGGATTTTATTGAAAACAGATCACTGTGTCATTTAACATGATTAGTATGGCAATATATGATGATTTATATCAGTCTTTAAATACCGGTGTAGTTCATCATGATTATTATTGTTATGATTATTATTAATTATTATTCAGAAAGTGTCATTTTTTGAAGGCCCAGTTATTTAATTTAGTTGACAGTTTTACAGTTATCAGTTAAGAATTATAATCGTTTCGTATTCTAATAGGTGGTGCAGATGGAATGGAATTCCTTTTGGAGTTGGGGTATCTGCACAAGAGCTGCTGCATAGGGGCTGCAGTATAGAACAGTGTAACTCAATGACAGCTGTAACCCTTGTACTCTCCTCCAAAGTGGTTCTCCTGGATTATACTGTGCATGAAGGTTTAACCCTATTTAGGTATATTATAAATACAGTACTGTATTAGGCAGAAATTGGCTAATGTACCTTTAACTTTCTAAAAAGAGCATAATGCACACAGAACACATTATTTTATAGAAAAAAACATAGTGCAAACTTCAGCCTTTGTAGGAAAAAATCCTACCCCTTGACTTCTATGAGCAGCTCACATTAGAGAAGAGCTGCAGTTATAGCCGCTCAAAGGGTTCTGTCGACATTTCCGTCAATGTGTTTCCTGTTGGTCTATCTAGTAAAAGGCTCTGGCTTCCTTCTGTTCTTGCAGTAATAACTCAAGGAAGCTATCTTTGCATTTTTTGTGAACAAATGTTCAGCCAAACTGTACAGCTATCAGTAAGTAATGCAAAATGATGTTGAGCACAAATGCAATGCAAGGGACAGCGTAAATGGATGGTGCTATTCTACAGTGAAATATTTCATTCTGTGGAACCCTTGGAATGTGCATTTATACAATATCAGTTGTTTTAAAATTAAAGCCTATAGCCTGCTGCTGGAAAGAATAACCGGGGCTGTTAATTTCCCCAAGTTAGCCAATCCCTAATTATGTATGAAATTATTTATTTGCAGTTTGCATCAAACATATCTCAAGATGGACCCAAGAAATTTAAAACAAAATATATGTACTGAATATAAGAAGGTGCCAGGCACAACTTCAAAGAGTATGTGGACATCTTACAAGTGTGGGGCAACCGTCTAGAGAAAGGAAACTGAAAGGCCTGTGCACTGTTTCAGTGATATCATTGAAAATAAAGTAGAAATCTGAGGGGTTTTGTTCAATACCAGAAGTGATTGTTCTAACATTTGACAAAACAACTTTGTTAAGCTCATGCTTGTGTCAGAGTCTGGACTCGGTGCAAAACAGCCTAACACATAAGAAACAAATGGTTCTTGTAGCTGCCATAAAGTCCCATCCCACACAGAGGAAATGAGCAATATCAGAGAAATGGATCCCAACTATCAGAAGCCAAGTATTTCCTGAATATGTCTGTATTGAGGATGTCAATAAAATAATCAGCAGCGTACACGACTCCCAGCTTCAAGCAGCCAGGAAAACATTGAACAGCTTCTAAAACCAGATTTACTCCTATTGAGAGCTCAAGATTTCCTATACGAATGGAAAAGGGGGCAACCTTTCTTCGCTGGACTTGCTAACCCAAATCCCTTGAGCAATCACTCGAGTGTGCTGCAAGGTTCACCTATCACTGCAATGAAGTCAAGTTTTTTTTAAGCTTGTTGTACTGCACTGGCAATGCTTTAAGTCTGCTGCTCTCCTCAAGGTTGCAAAAAAAAAAGATTAAACTTCCGAACTGAGAGACTGTATAGTAAGGTTGCGCCTGTACACTGCACCTGAACTCAGAAAATAATAGTGCTCGGGAAATAATAATCAGCACTAGTATTAAAAAAATGTTTAACTGCAGCCCCGCTGGAGCCGGGCCAATTTTATTTACTTTTCAGGCTATTTATCTTGCCCAGCTGAAATAAAATAGCTCAGACTGAGGAGGGGAGCGAAAAAATGAATCAAAAGTTGTCTTTTATATGGTGGACACTGAAATACATTGAAAAGCATACCTGTTTCTTCAGTTTGTAGTTAGGTTTTGAAGAGTGAAACCTGTTTTTTTTTTTTCAGTTTACGGTCTTTTGAAGAGTGAAACCTTTTTTATTTTTTCACTTTGCGGTCGACTTTGAAGAGTGAAGAGGTGTCTGTAGTACCGGAAGAACCAGAATGCAGGACTGAACAAAAGAAACAAGGCCAGCTCGGGGTGGGAACCAGAAAAAAAGGTAGATCTTTAGGAGCTGCTTGGGTGGAGGTGGGGGTGGATCTTACCAAAAAGAAAACAACTAATGCTCCCTCCCACTACTAATGTTCTAGTTCTTGTACCTCCAAATTAAGAAAGAAAATAGCATCCTGAAACCATTGACTAACATGAAAGTGCATCTATTTGGGGTGGAAAGCGTTTCTTGGAGGAGGGTCAGGCGGAGGAGACTATTTACACCTTCAGCCAGTTTCACGGATGTAAAACATGATGTCAGCCATTTTGTACATGCAAAACGTCTGCAGGGCTCTGCTCATTCAGCCATAAAAAGCAGTCACTCACTACTAGCCCCTTCATGGCTGGCCTATAATAGCGGGGTGGCATATCCTGCTCTGTCCGTGTCATGAGTGTGCTGGGAGAGACAGAGATGGAGAGAAAGAGACAGACAGATGCAAATACCTATATCATAGCACCACCAAGCACTGCAGGCACTGCCAGGAAGCTAAGATTTTTTTTTAATTAATGGTGCTGTGTGGATATTATTTTGATGGATGTTCCAGTCAGAGCCAAATAAGCCAAAGAAATGGATATGAATGATCAAATGAGCAGCACTAAAAGAGTCCACCCACCCTACCCATGTGAATGATGCAGCTTCTTCGCATGCTCTGGTGTACTGTGGTATATGGTACACTACCTGGTCCAAGAGGTGGTAATGTATTGTAGTTCTACGACTACGTCTACTGAATCTGATCAACATGCTGAATCCTTAAAGAAGAAAAATGAACGACATAGTGATCGCCACCACCCAAGCAGGCAGCCAGTCACGCATCACATCGGTCAAGTGCAGTGCAGTCATAAAAAAGTTTACCACTGCCACCTGAATACCTGACGACAGACACACAACATAATTACATCCTTCCTAGTTCCACAATTGCTGTCAGTCACTGCCAAGTAATTTAAGTATCAAAAATAAAATACAGTAATACAATAATCTCAATCTAGTTACTGTAAGTGAGATGTAACCAGGCTAGCATACCATGCACACAATCAATAAAGAAATTATATGAATTTTCAATTTAGTATCATTTTATTTCTGTGACATATTTGCAGCGAAATATAGGGGAATGTGAGAAATATACAAAGAGTATTCAGTTTCTGGGTTTCAGGCATCTGCTAAGCCATGCACTGTATGAAAATTAAAACAGTACAGTCAGGATCAATTGCTGAGGGCAAAAAGTGACAAGTAGTGGTAAGGACTGGAGCAAGGATAACAAATGATAAGCAGTAGTCCTGACTCATGTGGGCAGAAAGTGATAGTAGTAGTAGTAGTAGACAGCAGTACCCTACCTGCCAGATCAGACAGTGGTACCAGGTACCACCAAGTGAGTTTGTGACATGAAATGCAGTTGCTTGCTGTATTTGGACTCTGAATCCACTGATGTTATTTTTTTTCTATTCTGTGCTGCTCATGTGATCATTCAAGTAATAATGGCCTGGCCTAGTCCATCCTTACCTGCCTTGCTGCAATTAATTGCTACCTCATGTAGTATACTCTATTCACAAAAGATTTTCACCACAGATACAAATTCTTGAAAGTGGTTTGTGGATAGGGCCTGCTCAGAGCAGTCAGTGTATATTTTATTCAGGTATCATATTTGAAATTAAAGTGAAGAATGTTGACTTTGAGAAATGTGAGGCGCTCAGCATTTTCTGGTGTCAAACAGAATCTTGTGTCAGTAATGACGTCACCAGCTGAACTAAACAATTGTTCTGAACACACACTAGTCAGAGGGCAATTCATGTACTTCATTGCAATGTTTACTAAAGCAGGCCACATATTTTGTTTGGATTTCCAGTATTGCAAAGGATCAACATTCCAGCTGATATTGGGCTCTACCAGGTACATTTCAACAATGGTCTGTGCTGAGGCTGTGTTACAAGAGGCAGATGAAGAATATGTTACAATTACAGCTGCAGTGACTGAGGAGGGAGAGGGAGAAAATGCTGCAACAGTAGAGGATGGGCTACCTGATGCTATGCTGTGTCATGAAGAAGATTCTGAATGTAGTGCTGCTGTTGTACTCTGTTCCATGACAGCACGCACCTCGTCAATTATTTCGTTTATCTTGAAACAAGTGTCATCATCATCATCACTCAATTTTAATCATGGGTCCAGGATTGTTGCTTTAAAGTAGTACTCAGAATGAAGCATTTTACATAGTTTGTCATCTTCTTCAACTTTTTTGATCATACAACAAGGATCTATTTATGGTTCTACTGATAATCGTAAATTCTATCTAAGGATTACTACTCCTAAAGAGGTTGAGAAGTTATTATGACAAATTAAAAGGGATAGCTCAGTGGGCTCTGATGGTTTATGTCCTCGCTTATTGATAGATGCTGCTTCATTTCTAGCATACCCAATTAGTATTATCTTTAATTTGTCTTTTTTAACAGGTACTGTGCCTGATATTTGGAAACATTCCTTGGTGACTCCCATTTTTAAGTCTGGTTCACATCAGGAGTTTAGTAATTACAGACCAATTTCATTCTTATCTGTCCTGGCTAAAGTCCAGGAAAAGATAGTTTGCAATCAATTGATTGAATATGTGGATTCCTTGGGTTTGTTGTCTCAGAACCAGCATGGCTTCCATAAAGGCAGATGCACTGAGACTGTCTTGGTTGAGTTCACGAACAAGGTACTGGATGATATGGATAAAGGTTGTCTGACTGGTGCCGTGTTCATGGACTTGACCAAGGCATTCAATTCAGTAGACCATCAATTGTTAATTTCTAGACTAGGGCTTTTTGGGAGCAGGACAGTCTTTTTTGGCTTGGATAGGGGATTATCTAAGTGATCGGTTTCAAAGGGTTAAATATGAAGGTGTCATTTCTGAATCTGCAATGGTAAAGTGTGGGGTCCCTCAAAGCTCCATATTAGGACCACTTTTATTTTCTTTGTTATTTGATCAGCAAGTGAAAGTAATTAACAATGCTTTTTTAACTCTTTATTCAGATGATGCAGTAATATATATGCAGGGCTCTTCTGTTGGTGATTTAAGTGATTCCCTAACAAAAGTAAAGTTCAGTTTTCAATTGTCCCTTATTTCTAGTAGGATGGTTTTAAATAAACCAAAAACAAAGGTGATGATTTTTGGAACCACGGCAAGAATAAGAACTGTGGGCCAGTGTCTGCAGGTCAAATCTCTTGATGGATCACTGTTTGATCAAGTGGATACATTTCAGTATCTTGGGGTCTTATTAGATTCTAATTTAAGTTACGAACATCATTTTATGAGAGTAACTTCGAGAATTCACTGTAAAATGGCCCCTTTATACATAATTCATTCATTTCTTATCATGGAGTCTAGGTTAGCTATTTTCAATCATTGTTTAGCTCCTATTGTAAATTATGCTGCCATTGTAACTGATACTGCTTCTGTGACAATAATTTCTAGGAAATCTACTTTACTTCAATTGATTGCTAAATTTGCTTTAAATTATCTTAAATTGTTTCATCATTGCGAAACTTTGAAAGAGATAGGTTGGCTTCCGGTTTCATTGAACCATCATTACTATGTAGCTAAATTTACACATAGAATTATTCATTTTGAAGTCCCACAAAAATTGTGTAATCTGTTGAGGCCGTATAATGAGGGCTACTTTTCCAGACATAGGACAGATGGTTTGGTTCTCAAAATACCATTTATGAGAACTAAATGTGGACAGAGAGCCTTTGCTTATATAGCTCCATCTATCTGGAATGAAATTCCTTGTGATATAAGACAGTTGTGTTCTGCTAAAGTGTTTGCAGATGAATTAAGGATGTTTTCTGAATTACAATTTAATTGTAAATGTTTTTTATGATTAATTATTTTCTTCTGTAACAATAACATTTTTGGTAGGCTATATTTGTATTGTATATGTATGTCTTTTGTATTGTATATGTATGTTTTTATGTGGTCGCACCTGTAAAAGGAACTAGTTTTCCAGTGTGCTTACCTGTTAAGCGAATAAACAAACGTATGACTCATTAGATCTTGTTGTATTCTGGGGGGCAACCTGCATGTGTCAGCAGCACCACTGGTAGTCTATGTTATCATGGAACTGTCTCACCTTTCTAACTTTTCCCTAATCAGATTCAATCTGAATTTTAAAATTTGTATTAGGGGTATCACCTGGATGAGCACTGCTGTGTTTGCACTAGCCTCCCTGGTAATTTCCTCAAATGATTGCGGCAGGGAAATTAGAAACTCCAGCATGGTCCAATGTGGTGGAGTAACATAGACATCTGTATCGCCAATTTTATTTTCTAAAGTGTATTGCCTGGCAGCTTTCTTTTGTTCCAGCAGCCTTTGGAACATATAAAAGGTCAAATTCCATGGAATAGAAATGTCTTGTATCAGTCTGTGCAAAGGTAAACTGTGCTCCTGCTGTATTTTTTCAAACATATGATGGGCTTTGCTTGAGTGACTGAAATGAGTGCATATTCTTTTAGCAGTACTAACAAGAGCCTTAATCTCCCTGTCGTCATCAAGACAACCATGAACTATTACATTTAAGCAATGCACAAAGCAGCGGATGTGGACAAAGCCTCCCTCTTCCAAGGCCTTCCTTATGTTGGACCTATTATCTGCAACTATAAAGCCAACTGACAGCACCTGTGAAGTGAGACATTGCTGTATTGTTTTTTGGAGCTCTTCATAGATGTTGTATGAGGTACTATATGTTCAGAGGTGGAAGACTAAGTTTGCTGGCAAAGGCACCTAGCTTTACCTGAGCTCTTTTCTTCTCGGTTTGCTTGTAAGGACAGAGCAAGGAACAACATTATCAGAGCAAGGAAAAATATTAAGGCTACTTTTTACTGGGCAGATTTATTGTGTGTTGTTATTTTCTTTTGTGCTCACAAGATCTGATATTGTTTTATGCTTACATTTTACTGCTGTAATCTTTTCTGATTCAAATTGCTGTTGCAGGGTATACCTTCTGCTGCATTATTACAGGGTGTGCCTACAGGTTTTTTACTGTTTTGTGCTTACAGAGTATTGCTATAATCTTCTCTGATTCAAATAGTTTTTTGCAAGGTATATCTTCTGTTACTGCTTTATTTTTCTCTGTAGCAAAGTGTTTTTTGCAGGGTATATCTTCTGCGAAATTGTTACAGGTGATGCTTACAGGGTTTACAGTTTTATCTATCATAAGGCTAAGCTTTCACGGCTACTGCATTTGTTGTTGGTTGATTGTTTCTGCTCTTACCTCCTTGG
This sequence comes from Neoceratodus forsteri, assembly GCA_016271365.2. Taxonomy (NCBI): domain Eukaryota; kingdom Metazoa; phylum Chordata; order Ceratodontiformes; family Ceratodontidae; genus Neoceratodus; species Neoceratodus forsteri. Next base: position 1,006,476,171 of record CM028129.1, on the reverse strand, counting down.
TTTTTTCATCCGTGGTTCTTCTTTTTCAGCAAAGGAAGGGCCCACCACCCACTCCCATCCCCAACCACCCCATGCTACACTTATTTTATACAGTTGTGACATTTCCTGTAGTAAAGCAGGAAGGGCAAGATCATAGGGGTATCCCCACAGTAACCTCACTTAAAGGGGCACAAGTAATTTAATTTGTCATAACAAGTTATACAAAAACAAACAAAAAAAGCAACAAAAAAATCAGACTTTGGCTTTCATTTTCCTCCTTCTAATTATTTGGACCAGGTTATAAACTTGGCAACTCAAGTGGAATGGATATTATTAATTGCAGGCACTACGGGACACTTTTCAAAAGGGCAGTTATACAGGATTTTGGATACTGTCCTACATGCTGGACCATTGGAGAGCTAAGGGCTCAGCTCCAGGCAGCATGGGCAGAGATTGTGCACCTCAAATTGCATATTTAGGAGGAAATATATTATAAGAACCACCTGCCATTTCCCCAACATCCAATTGAAGCACCTCGGCTGCAGAGGGTAGTTGGTCCAGGAGGTTGGCAGGTGGTTAGGAAGGGCAAATCAGGTGCCCCATCACTCAATGCTCTCCAACATATCACCTCCACAAACCATATAAAAACTACAAACAGGTATCTGCCTCTATCTCCAAAATCAAACAAAGGGGCAGAGAACACTGCAGCACATGAGCTAGCACAAAAAAACTTGCCCAAAACAGGGACCAAAACAAAAAAAAGCAAAAAGGAAATCCAAAACATTTCTGATCATAGGAGACTCCATGATTCGGGGAGTTGATACCTACTTCCAGCCGGGGGTAATGATCAGATGCCTCCCAGGTACATCAGCATGGAGAGACACTGACCACATTGCTAAAATAGTGCAGGAAGCAGGAGAAAACATCGATGTCCTGGTACACATAGGGACTGATGATCTCTCCAGCCAGTCAGTTGTGGAGACCAAGGAACACCTGACCAGGCTGGGAGACAAACTGTCATCCATTCTGTCTGGCATCTCCTTGTCTGAGATCCTACTGGTCTGGGAGAGGGGTGCAGACAGATGGAAGGTCAGAGAAGGGGAGACAGGGGAGTTAAACATGTGGCTCAAGGGCTGGTGCCAGGAAAAAGGACAATTCTGTAGGTAACTGGCAACAGTTTTGGGAGCAAAAGTTCTTTAAATTTGATGGACTGCATCTGAGTAAGGAGGGAGTCAGTGCATTGGGGCAGAAGTTTGACGTCTTTGCAGAATATTTAAACTAGCCAAAGTGGAGAGGTATGCAACACCTGATACATTGAATGGGAAGAACACCCCTCCCTCCTCAGCTACTGATCAAACAGGAGTTCAGCATGTTTGTAGTTAATTTGCATCACCAGGTAAGGAAAAAGGTCTGGCTCCCCATACAATGTGCAGGAGAAACGTCGGACCTCACCCAACAACTAACACACCAAAATCTGGCCAATGGAAAATCATGTACACAAATGCCCACAATCTGGGAAACAAAATCCCAGACCTGCAGGCAACAATTGCAGAGGCTAAACTGGACATAGTAGCCATTAGCAAGACATGGTTCACCATTAACCACACTTGGGAGATTTCAGTACCCTGCTATGTACTGTTCAGAAGGGACCGAGGTGCAAAAAGGGGGGAGTGGCTCTTTATGTCAATGAAAATATCAAAGCTACAGAAATTCAGAATACACATAAGGAGCCAGAAGAACTGTGTGTCACCCTGGAAATAGGAAATGGGACAGCCATACGAACTGGGGTTGTCTACAGGCCTCCAGACCAGGGGGAGGACACAGACACAATACTGTTAGGAGATATACAAAACATGACAGCTAAAGGGGTGGTTCTGATAATGGGAGACTTCAAAATGCCAGATACAGATTGGTCAATACCAGCAGGAGCATCCACCAGAACTAGACTCATAGTGGATTCTGTGCTGGGGGAGAGCCTCAAACAACTGATACAACAACCCACAAGAGACAAGGCTATCCTAGATCTAGTAATGACTAATGGGGAAAGGATCACAGAACTCCAGGTAGAAGATCACCTGGGGGCCAGTGACCATCACATGGTATGGTTCAATTTGGCTACTTGAACTAAATCATCCCTGACTTTGATAAGATGGCCAACAGAATTAAGCTAGCCCTGGCAAGAAGAAATACAGGTGAGTCGGTACAGGCAAAGTGGGCAAGCATTAAGGATGCAATACTTTAAACAACATCCCATTGTGTTAGAGAGAAAAGCAAGAGCAAAATAAGGAGGAAACCACTTTTGTTCTCAAAAACAATAGCAGAAAAGATCAGAGCCAAAAGTCTGGCCTTCAGGAAATACAAGGGAATGCAGCGGGATGAAGATAGGGAGGCATACCAAACTTCCCTAAGAGAAGCAGGGAAGGCAATAAGACAGGCAAAGGCTCAAACTGAGGAAACACTAGCATGAATGGTAAAAGAAGGTGACAAGACTTTCTATAGATACATCAGTGAAAGGAAAAAGTCCAGAGGGGGTATTGCTAAGATCAAAGAGAATAAGGGGGAGTGTGTGGAGGAGGACCAAGAAAAAGCATCTATCCTAAATAGATGTTTCTGCTCAGTATTTACTGAGGAGAAGGCAGGTCAGGGCCCACAGCTCAGCACCATGGACACAGGGGGAGGGAGGTGTGCACAAGTCCCTTCACAAAAGAAAGGGCCCTACAAGAGCTTGCTAAGCTCAGGGTGGACAAGGCAATGGGACTGGATGGCATACATCCCAGGATGCTAAAGGAGCTAAGGGTGGAACTAGCAGATCCATTTTCAGAACTGTTTAGTGAGTCTCTGAGCACAGAAGAGGTCCCAGAAGACTGGAGAGGGCACATGTGATCCCACTCCACAAGAGTGGTTGCAGGGAGGAGGCAGGGAACTACAGACCAGCCAGTCTTACCTCAGTAGTGGTCAAGATTATGGAGGCACCCCTTAAGGAAAGGGTAGTGCAACACCTGGAATCCATAAGAGCACAGGATCCAAGACAGTATGGGTTTACAATAGGAAGGTCCTGTCAGACTAATCTCATAGATTTCTTTGACTGGGTAACCAGAGTGGTGGACCAAGGGGGTGCAGTTGATGTCACCTACCTTGACTTCAGCAAAGCTTTTGATACTGTTCCACACAGAAGATTTATTAATAAGCCGGGTAGACTTGGGGTGGGTCAGAAGTTGGTCAACTGGGTAACAAACTGGTTGGTGGGCAGAAAACAGAGAGTGGTGGTAAACGGTATACAGTCAGAAGAGATGCAAGTCACAAGTGGGTTACCTCAGGGATCAGTCCTGGGGTCAGTTCTCTTCAATATCTTCATCAGTGACATTGCAGATGGACTGGAGGGTAAGGTTTGTCTGCAGATGACACCAAGATCTGCAACACAGTAGAAGATCCAGATGAGGTGGGCAGAATGAGAAGAGATCTGGCTAAACTAGCGCAATGGTCGGAAGAGTGGCAACTGGGGGTTAACACAAAGAAGTGCAAGATCATGCATATAGGGAAGAGAAACCCTGAAGCCACCTATAGGTTGAGAGGGGAGTTGCTGGCAATCACAAGGGAAAAAAAACACTTGGGCATCATCATCACAGATGGCCTGAAATCATCCAAGCAGACCACTAAAGCAGTAGGTAAGGCTAGGGGGATGATGGGGTGTATTAGCAGGGGTATCACAAGCCATAAGAGGGAGGTAATAATCCCTCTTTGCAAGACACTGGTTAGGCCCCATCTGGAGTGCTGCATGCAGTACTGGAGGCCGCACCTTCACAAGGATATTAACAAAATGGAGGCAGTCCAGAGAAGGGCAACCAAAATGGTGCAGGGACTGCATCAGAAAACATATGAGGACAGATTAACGGCACTCTATATATACCCTAGTGCAAAGGAGGGAAAGAGGTGATATGAGTGAAACATTCAAATATCTTAAGGGCATTAACAAGGTGAAAGAGTCTAACATGTTTCAATATAAGAAAAATAGCAGGACAAGAGGACACAGCATGAGATTAGAGGGAGGCCGATTAAGGGGTAATGTGAGGAAGTTCCTTTTCACAGAAAGGGTGGTAACTGCATAGAACATCTTACCTCAGGAAGTGGTGGCTATGAATACAGTGCAGGACTTTAAACAGGCATGGGATAGGCATAAGGGAGCAATACAAATGAGTATGAATAGATAGGCCATTGACAGAGTAATGGCCTATGGCACATTCATAAGGTAGAAAAAATGGGCAGACTGGATGGGCCTTACGGTCCTTATCTGCCAGCAACTTCTCTGTTTCTATGTTCCAGATAGAAAATAAAACATTCTTAGAGCAGTAAACTTCGATGCTTCACTGTTCCCAGTCCCACGTGAATTATGAAAGCATGCCCAAGGTGCTGTTATAGACATGAAGAGTTCAGGCTTAGCTTGTCTAGATATCTGTTGTGAGATGTACCACCCTCCCAACAGCATTGCACAAGACATGTCTTAATTTTTTACATACGACATTGTAAAGATCTGTAATCCTTGCTATCAAGAAGTATTTCCATGATCGTATACTATATTGAGGTCCGAGGTACTCAAGCAGCCACCTGAATCCTATATGTTCAACCACATTATATGGTAGCAAATCAACAGCTATCATTTCTGAAATTTTTTTGGTTATTGTAGCTACAACAGGGTAAGTCGAGGCGTATTTGGCTTTACGCTCATATGTTTCTGTGATGGTAAGCTGTCTCCTTGAACAAGGAGGGCTTTTGAACAATTGGCCACATTCAGTAACAATCGGAGGAGTCCTCCGAATGGGAGGAAGTGGTGGTGGAGGTGTTTCAGTAGTGCCGCTGGGGCTGCCACTGCTTTCATCTATGAGAGTTACCCCTGAGTGTAGTGAGCTATCACTGCCACTTTCTCTTTGAGACTCACAACTGGACTTCTCAGTAATGTTATGACATCTGTCTAGGTGCCTTTTCAGTGCTGAAGTTCCCAATGCTCCTTTATTTTTACCCCTGCTGATTGGCTGTTTACAAATAGCGAATTTTGCTACCAACCCATTGGAAGCACTAATGGAGACGTATGACCAAAGAAAAGATGATTTTTTTTGTTTTTTTTCCCAGGAAGACATGGCACCTTGGTCATCTTTGCAGGGTCCCCCCCCCTGGATTTTTATTGGGCCTGTTCCTTTTGTGGTTTATTCCCACTGGTCCCCTCCACAACCAAAACATTTTTGCCTGTTTCTTCCTCATCTGCAATTTCTATCGCCTCCAGTAAACCTTGTGCTGCCTGATCATTCTCTTCATCTTTATTATCACTCTCGTCAGGTTCAATCTCAGAAGAATCGGATGAGGGACTGGCAGTAGCATAGTATGCAATTTTTCCATGCTTTTGGGTGCCTCTGCAGGTTGTACCCACTAGGCCTTTAGTTTTTTTAACTACATAACTCTTTTTTTTTTTACTTGGGACTGATGGTGATCTGAGACATTCACATTTTTTGCATTCAAGCATTCGCTTAGAAGATGAAACCTTAGATGTGAAAAAAATCACTTTTTTGGGCTTTGATTTTGTTTCCCCTTTTCAGGCTGATTGCTGCCTTTTGCAGTGCCACTGCCTACCTGAGAAATAGCATGCACCTCATCAACACTTTGATCCAGTTTTTATTAGTATTCTAACCTGTAACAAAAGATCCCTCTAACTAACGTGATGTCCTTCTGATGACTCCCACCCACAGGCCAGGGAAAATTTACTGTCGTGACTCGTGACTGCACACAGCACATCGACAGCACAGCAGTCCACCACCACTTTCTTCCAAGATTACCTGACTGACTCCTACAATACAGTTAGTTACTGTTAAGTGACCAAATTCAGTAGCTGTTAAGTGTGTCTCAGAATTTGAATTGGAGATGCAGACACATCTGGTGCATAGACGCGCGTAGCAGAGTCCCATACTGGGGGTTGGTTAATGCTTATACGTAATGTAATGTGATATACTATAAAACTAATGATAATAAGGTGGAATAATGGGGAATGAGTGATGATAATGATGACATGTGTGTGTACAGTACTTGTACTTTACTTGTGTTATACTGTAAACAGCCTGCTACAAAGTCAGATTATCCCCTGAGCCACCCACAGCCAGCAGCATAGACGCATCAACTTCTATGTTGTTTGTCTGAACAGTATTTTTTTTTATACATGAACTCGTGAATGAATGTTAACAAGTAATCATAATTTGTGATTGGATGGCACAAGTCAAAAATTTATTTTACCACTCCACTGCCCTTGCCCTGTACACACAGCCACACTGAAGCTAGGAAAAAAAATATTTGGGATTTCTGGGACTGTTACATTTATTGTGGGCCCCCTGCAGTCTCTCTGTCTCTCCTCTGGATGTCACAAGTCATAGATTTATTTTGCTACCCTGCTGCCCATGCCGTGTACACACAGCCACATTGAAGCTAGGAAAAAAAATGTTTGGGATTTCTGGAACTGTTACATTTATTGTGGGCCCCCCTGCAGTCTCTCTCTCTGTCTCTCTCTTCCCCCACTGGACGTCACAAGTCAAAGATTTATTTTGCCACCCTGCTGCCCTTGCCCTGTACACACAGCCACACTGAAGTCAGGAAAATAAATTTCATTTGGGATTTCTGGGACTGTTACATTTATCATAGGCCATGCTGCAGTATCTCTCTCTCCCCTCTGGATGTCACAAGCCAAAGATTTATTTTGCCACCCTGCTGCCCTTGCCCAGTACACACGGCCACACGGAAGTCAGGAAAATAAATTTTATTTGGGATTTCTGGGACTGTTACATTTATCGTCTGCCCCCTGAAGTCTCTCTCTCTCTCTCCCCCTCTATACAAGATCATGAATGAATGTTAACAAGTGATTGTGATTTGTGATTGGATGGCACAAGTCAAAGATTTATTTTGCCACCCTGCTGTCCTTGCCCTGTACACACAGCCACATTGCAGCCAAGAAAAAAATATTGGGATTTTATGTAACTGTAAAATTTGTCTTGGACCCCTAGTAGTCTCCCCCCTCTCCTCTGGATCAGGAATGGCACAAGTCGAAGATTTTTGCAGCCTGCCCTTTCTCATATATACAGTCAGCTACACTGAGGCCAAGAAAAGAAAAAACTTTAATTTGGGATTTTCTATAATTGTAAAATCTCTCTTGGGCCCCCAATAGTCTCTCCCTTTCTCCTCTGGATCTGGAATGGCACAAGTCAAAGACTGTGCCTGCCTGCCCTTTCTCATGTACACAACTACACTGACTGAGGCCAAGAAAAGAAAAAAACAAAAACTTTAATTCGGGATTTTCTGTAACTGTAAAATCTCTCTTGGGCCCCCAGTAGTCTCTCTCACTCTCCTCTGGATATGAAATGGCACAAGTTAAAGATTTTGCCAGCCTGTTCTTTCTCATGTACACACTGCTAAACTGTCTGAGGCCAAGAAAAGAAAAAAACTTTCATTTGGGATTTTCTGTAACTGTAAAATCTCTCTCTTGGGCCCCAAGTAGACTCTCCATCTCTCCTCTGGATCTGCAGTAGCACAATTCAAAGATTTTGCCAGCCTGCCCTTTTTAATGTACACACAGTTACACTGTCTGAGGCCAAGGAAAGCAAAACACTTTCATTTGGGATTTTCTGTAACTGCAAAATCTCTCTTGGGCTCTCACAGTAGTCTCCACCTCTCTCCTCTGGATCTGGAATGGCACAAGTCAAAGATTTTGCCAGCAGCCCTTGCTCATGTACATAGCTACGCTGTCTGAGGCTAAGAAAAGAAAAACAACTTTCATTTGGGATTTTCTGTAACATTTCTCTTGGGCCTCCAGTAGTCTCTCCATCTCTCCTCTGGATCTTCCGCAATGGCACAAGTCTAAGATTTTGCCAGCCTGCCCTTGCTCATGTACATACAGTCAAACTGCCACACTGCCTGCCTTTTGCATCCCCCACCAGCCCAGGCCACCACTATCTACCCAGTCCCTCCAGAGTCCTCCTTTCTCCAGTCCCACAAAGTCCTGACTCCAGACCCGCCATCACCCTCCCCTGACAATCAGTTTCTCTCCTCCCTGCCACAGAAAGTCTCCTTTCTATGACTTTCCCTAGTTTCTCTTTCCTTCCTTCAAATTTTTTTTTTATATTTGAGTTTTTTTTTTTGGTTTTGTTTGGTAACTTTTTCTGGCAGCATCTCTGCTGAGGTGCTCCTGCTCCTCAAACCATCCTCCTCTCTCGACTGGGCCGTGTTGCGCATTCAGCACAGTTATATACCATGAGTGTGTCACATGACCGTCTGTTGCCTGATTGGGTGCTGCCAGTTGCCTGTACATGGAGCGAGCGTGCCTATGGCACCCCCATGGCAACAGTAAACAAAATGGCATTTCCACAGATCCAGAACCAGACTTCTGTGGCAAAGTTCGTATTTATTCAGGTCCATGGATTGTGGATTTGATCCGGGGGTTTGAATCTCCCGTGGAACAGTCTGCCCAGCCCTAGTTGGCATGTGTTCACTATTCAGTTCAGGAATGTATCATTCTATCTCATACCATGTCATAGTTGTCATTTGATGCCTCATTCAGCCTTGCCTATGTTTTGTTTCTACCTTGTGCTCATGGCCATCAGGCTTTACCATTGGTCTCCCACTATTCCTGCACTCAGACACATGCAAGACATGACCACAGCATGGCTTCCAGGGCCTGCTGCCCTCTACACTGATGGTCTTGCTCTACTCCTTCCCTTGAAGTTCACATCTTGAGGGAAGGCTCCTTGACTAAGGTGGGGTCCTTCTCTTTCTGCCCTTTGGATGAGAATGTCCTATGCTTCAGGAGAAGCTTTGGCTATGCAGATCAAACTTCAGCTGCCAGAGGGTGGTGCTGCTAATTCCACAGGGACACCTTTAGCTGTACAGGCCATGTCAGCAGCTCATCAAAAGGTATTCCTCCCTATGGCTGCCTAAGCTTCACTTGATCTCCAGCTACTTCCCTGCCTTTGCCTCTCAAGGGTGAAGATCATACAGTTATGCATGTCTGGATCTCTCAAGGGCCCCACTTCTTTGCCTTACCCTCAAGGGTTCAGCTTCTACTCAAGGCATCCCCTCGATGAAGGCCAGGTGAATGCCTTTTAGTGGTCATTACTGTCCTCCTCCTGCCTTGAGGGGTTGGCCACCTTCACAGGGAACCTCCTTTAGCTGCAGAGACTGGCTCATGGATTCCCCTTGGAGTTCTCATTAGAGGGATAGTGGGAGAGACCGTCCTCTAAATTATTTTCCCTTGAATTGGGTCTCTAAATTGCAGTGATTGAGCTGTCACTAATCTGATGCCTAGCCTGCAGGGAAGGCGATCGAGGCCTTAGATCCCCAAAGGTTTCCTCCTTATGGGAGGTTTTTACCCTCTTGTGTGTTGAAGGTCATAAAATTTAGGTAGTCTCTCCATGAAGTGATCCATAATGTAGTATATCTGTATTAATATAGCATTTACCCTAGTAGGTTTCCGCTTTGAGTTGGGGTTGAATGGCGGCCCTCTTATCCATCCTGCCATTCCCTCTCTCCTTACAGAAGTTATGCCTTTGTTTGCTATCAGTTACCAACTACTGTCAAGTCTTTGCTCAATTCAGTCTCTGTTTGTCAGTCGCCATTTGCTGTCTGCCTTAGCTCAGTTTCTGTGTTCACCACCTGCTGTGCAGTACTTTTGGGCTTCTTCCTAAGGTACCTTTAGCCTAAAGGAATTAGGTTACCATGGTACATCTAGGTGCTGAACCCTCCTCGTGAGGGTTTCTTTGGCTTCACGGTGCCCCAACAGGTTGGTAATTCTCCATGGGAGAGTGTGAACGGCCAAAGTATCCACGTATGACAGTCAACAACACATTATCTTTAACTATCAACAATGTTGCTCAAGTATAACTCCTCATGAAGTTGCCTACTCCTATTGAATTCAAAGGCTATGCATGCAGTTCATTGGGTGGGAGCTTCCAGCCACACCCCCTGCCTGAGCTATTTAAGCCAGCTTCCTCCAGGCTCACATGGAAGACCTGATTCTTTGTCCTGCCATCCTCCTGTCCTCCAATGGTGCATCTTTCTCTCCCCTTTGACCTCTTTCCTAAGGTACCTTTAGCCTAAAAGCATTATGTTCCTGTGGCACCTCTAGGGGTGTAACCCTCATCAAGAGAGTTCCTTTGCCTTCACAGTACCCCAACAGGGTGGTAGTTTCCCATGGGACAGAGAGTGTGAAAGACCAGAGTATCCATGTGTGAGACTCAACAACTCATTATAGTGTATGATAGAATGCTATTCTGCATGGACATCCTTGCCTGGAACAGCATTGTTCTGCTGCACTGGGTTCATCATGATCTTGTTGTGCTGCACTCAGTACATCAGTAGCGCAGCACAACAAAATGGAATGCTTTCTTGCGCTGTAAATTCCTCACAATGCAGTTACCATTGTCTGCCCTTCCTGCCACCTTAAAGGTGATAGGAACAGTTTTTAGACCTCTAGATGCCCTCTAGTTGTTCCTTTGTTGGCTACCCACTATTCTGACATGTTTTTGACACTTCTTGTTAAATTAATAATCTAATTTAGTTGCCTTTGTAACTATCTTGAATTCCTCTGTGCTCAGCTGTTGCTACTGTCTGTTTTCATACTGCCCGGACATTCCATGACATTAGAATCACCCATTCCAGGCCATTCAGATGAATAGCATGGAATAGGAATTTCTGATGTCATAGAACAGCTTAGAAATATGAACATCAAGAGCAGTAGCTGATGAGGAGAGTGGTGCTCAATGTAGATCTGAAGGCACTCCAAAGCTAGATTATTTATTTGTCAAAGAATCACCAAAGCATATCAGAAAATACAGAACTGGCATAGGAAGAAAGATGGAAGGGCAGTTAACTATGTAAAAATAATTTCCTATTTCCTTTAAAGTTTGAGTCATTGTGTGAGATGATGGCAGTAATGGGCAACAGTGCAGAGCAGTGAAACCAGAAACAGTTATACATTTAAAAAAAAGGATTGTAGCAATTGCATCAGATGGCACATCTGATACATGGTTAGAGTAATTGGGGAAACTGCTCATACACTATTAAAGATTGTATATGAGCAGGCATAGCACAACCCAGGCTATTCTTAGAGTTTCATTTCCATGAACAGAGGGACCTCGAGCTGCGCCTCGAGGTCTTCTGTTACCAAGGAAACCTCTCTCGAAAAATAACTTGGTTGTGTATGACTGCTCATACATAATCCTCAATCTTTCAGATACCTTAATAATAATAATAATATTTTTATTTATATAGCGCAATTCATATTTCAAAGCACTGTACATACAAAAAATATCATAACAATTTAAAATTAAACACAAATTCAGCATTGGTTTAAAAACATCCCCAATTATAAATATCAGTCGTTAAAAGCTTGCTAGAAAAGGTGTATTTTCAGTCTAGTTTTGAAGCTCTCCACGGTCCTGCAATCCCTAATCTGACGAGGTAGAGAGTTTCAAAGGGATGGTGCCGCGAACATAAATGCTTGGGCCCCAGATGTTTTTAAACATATCCTGGTAGCCTCTAATAACCCCTTATCAGATGAGAGGAGAGGCTGGCCAGGGCTGTAGGGAATCAGAAGCTCTTGCAGGTAACTCGGTCCCAGTCCATGCAGGGCTTTATAGGTCAACAGACCAATCTTGAAAGTGATTCGCCACTGTATAGGCAGCCAGTGCAGAATACACAGCACAGGAGTAATATGATTAGAACGCGATGTCCCAGTCAACAGCCAAGCTGCAGCATTCTGCACCAGCTGCAAACAGAGGATATCAACCCCAGGAAGCCCCAGGTAAAGGGAGTTGCAGTAATCAAGGCATGAGGTCACTGAGGCATGGATCAACATGGGCAAATCATTGGACGGAACAAGGTGTTTGATTCTGGAGATGTTCCTAAGATGGTAAAAGGAAGACTTGACTACTGCCGACACCTGCGCCCATAGTGTAAGCCCGTCATCAAGAACCACCCCCAGATCATGCACCCGTTCAGAGGCAGGTAGCTGTACACCATCCAGCCAAAGCCCAGATGGTAAACCTACCACCGGCCTCTCTATCCGGTGCCCCAGATCCACTACCAACACCTCAGTCTTCCCAGAGTTCAATTTCAACCAGCTAGCCTTCATTCAGTCATGGATCTCCTTCAAGCAGCTGTTAAACAGTGAGACCACACTATCCTGGTCGGGTTCAAAAGACAGACAGAGCTGGGTATCATTGGCATAACAATGAAACCTCTGCCCATATCATCTTACAATGTCTCAGAGGGGCAGAAAATACACTGTGAACAACGTGGGGGACAGCACTGAGCCCTGAGGGACCCTGCATGGCAGAGAGAATGTTTCCAAGGAAAAAATCCCAGACACCACCCTCTGAGACCTGCCGGTGAGGAAAGAACGAAACCATCTGAGAAATGGACCAGCCAGGCCACAGATAACCATCAGGTGCTCAAGTAGCACCCCATGGTCCACAGTGTTGAAAGCTGAGGAGAGATCCAGAAGTACTGAGATGAAACAGCATTTCTGGTCCCTTGCTATCAGGAGATCATTGAGCACCTGAACCAGAACTGTCTCAGTGCTATGTCTCTTCTGGAAGCTTGACTGGAGAGGGTCGAAGATATCATGGATGGCAAGATGGTTCTCCAGTTGTAGCGCAACCACTTTCTCAATCACCCTCCCAACAAAGGGAAGGTTAGAGATAGGTCTGTAGTTGGCACAGTTGTTCGGATCCAAGGAAGCTTTTTTAAGAAGCGGTGTCACCACTGCCTCCTTCAGGGAGCTGGGGAATTCTCCCGAGTCTAAGGAGCATCAAACAATCTGTGCCAGAATTGGGCCGATAAACTCAATACACCACAATAAAAGGCGTGTAGGGCCCGGATCCAAACTACAGTACATTGGCTGCAAATTGTGGACTATCCACATGATGTCATCAGTCTCCAGCTGGTCAAAAGAACTCCAGGTTGATTGAGAGAGAGTTACCAAATACTGACCGCCATCAACTCCCATAGAAGATGCTAAGCAGATCTTGGCCCTGATGTCAGCCACCTTATCCTCAAAAAATCGAGCAAACTCATCACATTTATGTTGTGAAAATGCTCCTCAAATCTGCATATAGGATGGGTTGCACAACCTGTCTATGGTTCGAAAGAGCTGAGCTGGTCGAGTTTGAGCCACAGCAATCTCGCTGGACAGGAATTCTGCCTTCTTATGGGTGATTGCTGAATGGTAACAATGATAATGTTCTATCAATCTAAGGTGGTCGGCATCAAGGGACGATTTCCACCAGCGACATTCTAACCTTCGTCCAACTCATCTCATCTCCCTCAAAACTCAGTCAAACCAAGGGAGTCGGGGGCGAAGAGAGAGTGGTCGAACATAGACTGGGACGATGGGATCTATAGCCCTAGTGATGGCCTTATTATAGGCCAACACCAGATTATCTGGATCCTCACCTGCCTGCGGAACTCCCAAAAGGTCCAACACTACCAGAAGGCCTTCAGGGGTTACTCCCCTCAATGGGTGGTATTTGACCATTTCCACCGGGGCAGGTCTATGGGGGGGGGGGCTGGAAATTGAATCTCACCATGTAGTGATTGGACCATACAACTGGTTCCGCCACCTAGTTGGAGGCTTCAATCCCCAGGAGGAAGACCAGATCAAGAGAGTGACCTTGCTTATGCATAGCAGAGGTAACTACCTGTGTGAACCCCAACGAATACATAAGTTGGAGGAAATCTTGACCAAATGGCAAGAGTTCATCGTCGACCCAGACATTAAAGTCACCCAGGACCATCAGCCTGGGCGACTCCAATGTCATGTTGACAATGAAGTCCACGATTTCCTGCAGAAACACTTTCTCACCCCCGGGTGGACGGTAGATGAGAATGATCCTACAGCCCACACCTGCTACTACGGTAAACTCGAATGATCTGGCCCCCTCCCCTGGTACAACAGTAAGATCCAATTTTGATCTAAAACAGATAGCCACCCCCCACCCTGCGGTCCGATCTCGAGCTGTGTATCACCGAAAAACCGGCAGGGACAGCTGCCTCCAAAATGGGGCCTGCGTTGTCATCGAGCCAGGTCTCAGTGATGCAAGCCAGGTCTGTCGACTCAACAAGATCAGCAATAATTGCTGTCTTGTTTCTAACAGACCTGGCATTGCATAACACCACTCGGGTCGGACTGGGTACTGGGGTCGACTGAGTTATCTGCCCAGATGAGCTGGAGCCCTTGGGTATGGTAACTAGACATGGAGGACCACGTTCCAGTAACTATTTCGCCCGGGGCGTCTACTGGACCATACAGCCACAATAAAGCCACCCCACTCCCCGAAGACCTGGACCCCTTCCCTCCTCCCCCTCCTACTAATGATATCCAGCACTCTACAGCAGTAATAAACCACTGCAGGTAAGGGAGGGAGAGAGGGAAGGGCCAGAGCTCCCAGAGTTCTGATGAGGAGTAGTGCCTGATCAGGAGATCCTCAGCCCAACACATCCTCCAACTCAGAAAACCCGTACTTTCACTCCCTAAAGCTGTTTTTCCTCCCCAAAATTTATAAACTAAAACAATCCCAAAATATAAATAAACAACCCACAAAATAAAATATAGAATCCAAGAGAAAATACAGTAAGTAATGAACATTTGAAATTTAAAAGTACTGAAGTCCTCTCACTACTCCAGTCTTCTTATTGTCCAGAGTTTTACCTCCCCCAATACCTCTCACGAAGTGGGGGATACAGTTTACAAAACTGGAGTCCTCTCACAACACCAGTATAAAGTCTAAATTAAATATTTCTCACTGTATAGAGGAAACTAAAATATAACAGTCAAGCATAAAATCCTCAATAGGTCCTACTGAATTATTTCTGATGTCAAAACACTCCTTTGTAGTCTTCAATGATTCAAGCCGCTACATTTAAACATAAAATCCTTTTCTAATAGCTCCAGATTTACTAAACTGCAGTGGCCTGGGGTTTTAGCCAAAAACTCCGTGGAGGAGCCCCCCTCCCGACCAGTGAAGGACTCACAGGTTATCTTAGCCCACTCCCTGCAACCTGCAACTACAGTCCTCCAGGGGACAAACCAGGGAATGCCCTGTGAAGGATTTTGGAGAAGCCTCACTGAAGCTCCAGCTCCCCAGAACTTACCAGGCGACTCCCGTTCGGCTGTAGAGAGTAGAACCAACCCAAGTCCACGGAGGCAGCCTTCCCCCCATACAACACACAGACACGCTGTCCCTTTAATTCTGTTCAATAATCTGTGTTCTTTGGTTTTTTTTTTTTTTTTTGTAGTTTTACTCATGGTCCAATAGTCCAGGTCAAAAAGAATCTCTCTGCTCTCCGTTCCACAGCGATTCATCCAGAACTTAACCACTCCAAATTATTAGTCCTGGGGCTCTTCTGTACCTCCCAGGAAACAATACTCTCATCTCCCAAATGTAGCTCTGAGAACTGACAGGATCCAAATGAGTCCACCTATTTAATAAAATGACAGCCAGCCAGCCTGAGGGGAAAAAGCTCCTCAATTCAGCAGAATGCCCAATTCCTCATAAGTCAACATTCACCCTGATTTCTATGGCAGTCTTCCTTCCTTCAAACTTCCTGCTTCAAAACTCCATGTCAGAACTTAGGCGACCAACTCGTCACAGAATGCACTACGAGCAGGATTAAAGTGAGAGCGATACAGAATACCGAACTCGTTTCGGATAGACTAAAACTATGATGCGGCTAAAATAAACAAAATGCCTAAAACATACAGATTTAAACACAGCAGTGCAAAGTTCAAAGCCCATTTCGGCAGCATAGCCTCGCCGACATCTTGGTTGACCTAAAGATCGGCTGTAACACAAAATTTGTAATGTTGCATTAGGTAATGGGTCACAATTAGGCTATCAACAACATTGCACAAGCATAACTCTCACTAGGTTGCATTGCATATGCCAATTAAACCTTAGCATAAAAATGTTCTTCAGACAAAATCAAAGATTTGGTTTACTGCTTGAACATTTTATTGTTGCAAATTTTACAGCTTTCACAGTTTTTATGTGAGGTTTTTACATTCTTATCAGGGATGCTCAGATGTGCCAAAAAACTAGCCAAATCAGATTTTTTTTTAAATTTCAGATTAATCTGCTACTGATCCTAGTCCATTTGCTGGGTCAGTATCGGACACTGAAATCCTAAAATCTGAAACCTAAACTGTGAAAGCCCTTTGTCTCCCTTGGGGGTAGCCCCAAAGCACTCATGGCTAGAAGAGTGAGTCACAACAGCTCTGTCCCATATGACGTGCTGAATTCCCAGAGCCCCAACAACAATGTACACAATATTCTGCCATGCCCCCAGCCCCCTCTTCTATCATCCTTAATCAACTATATGGGCCAAACATTTAAGCAGAAGGGATGGCATATGAAAAGAATGCTATGAAGATGGTGTCAGGAGAGACCTGGGTAGCACTGCGCTCATTTTTTCACTCAGGCTTCATGCAGCTAGCTATCAGGGACTGAGAACTGGGGGAGCCCACCTCACCAGGCAAATGGCTCTAGTCTACACAGCACAGAGACTAGCAAGGCAAGCATTAGATCGACATTCTGCAGCACTAAGCATGCCCTCAGAGAGAAAGGGGTATACAGTCAGGCTATGTGCACCTAGCAGCATGCTGCAAAATTAGGATTTCAGATTTTGAAATCCAAAATCTGAAATCCAGTGAAAATGCAGTTTTTAGGATTTGGGGTTTTTGTCCATACTAACACACTAAAATGCCAGCAGAATAGGCCTAACGGTCTCTTGAGTCTGCTCGATTTTCAGCACCCACACTGAGGGCCCATTTTGGTGTCCCCCCCTCCCCCTTGGGTTATACTGTCCCCAGTCCCAGATGTTCCACCTGTATTGTGCCTGGTCAGATTTACCCTCCCCCTGTACCTGTCCCATCCCCTCTTAAACCCGTCCACAGTCTCCATCTCTACCAGCTCCATGGACAGTGCATTCTATGGCTCTACCACCCTTTCAGTGAAATAACATCTCCTCCCTTCCCATCTGAGCCTGCCCCCTTCCAGCTTACACCCATGACCTCTTGTTGCCCCACCCTCCTTCCTTTGGAGCACCCTGACTGGGCCTCCTTTATTGATCCCTTTCATGTACTTAAAGACCTCTATCATGTCCCCCCTGTCCCTCCTCTCCTCTAGGGTGTACATGTTGAGCTCCTTGAGCCTCTTCACATAGGTCCTCTCCTCCAGGCCCCAGATCATTTTGATTGCCCTCCTTTGGACCATCTCTAGGAGTGTAATGTCCCTCTTTTAATGTGGTCTCCAAAACTGTACACAATACTCGAGGTGTGGCCTAACCAAGCAGTTGTACAGTGGAAGGATCACTTCTGGATTACCTTTCTGGAGGTAATCCCCCTAGCGATGCATCCCAGCATCCTATTTGCCCTTGCTGCTGCCCTCCTACAGGTCTCTGAGTTGTTCATTTTGACATCTACCACTACCCCCAGGTCCCTCTCACCCTCCGTGACTTGAATAATGTCTCCTCCGAGGGTGTACCCCTGGCCTGGATTTCTGACTCCCAGGTGCAGAACCTTGCTCTTCCCCACATTGAATTTTAGTTTCCACTTTCCCAACCACCTTTCCAGAGCCTCCAGGTCCTCCTGCAAGGCCACCCTCCCCTCCTCCCCATCCACCACTGCACCTAGCTTTGAGTCATCTGCAAAGAGACTCATCTTACTCCTGATCCCCCTCCTGATGTCTGAGATATAGGTGTTGAACAGGAGTAGCCCCAGCACTGACCGAACCCACCTTGGGGATGAGGCTAACCCTCCAACCACCATCTTCTGAGTATGCTCAGAGAGCCAATTTCCTATCCATCTTAGTAACTGTCTCCCTACCCCCATTTCCTTCAGCTTAGCCAGCAGGCCACTGTGGGGTACCGAATCAAACGCCTTGCTAAAATCCAGAAAAAGGACATCCACTGGCCTACCCTTGTCCAGGGCCCTCATCACCCAGTCATAGAACTCAACAAGATTTGTCTGGCACGATCTTCCCATGACAAAGCCATACTGCCTATTGTCCAAGCCCCCAGTTTGCTCCAGTAACCCCCCTAGCCTTTCCTTGACAATACCCTCCATCACCTTGCCAACCACCGATGTCAGGCTAATGGGCCTGTAATTTCCTGCATCCTCTCTTGATCCCCTCTTGTGGATTGGCACGACATGGGCCACCCTCCAGTCTTGGGGCACCCACCCTGTCCTCAGAGAGATGCTGAAAAGCTCCGCTAGAGGGACTGCCAGGACATCTGCAAGTTCCCTCAGCACCCTGGAATGTATCTCATCTGGCCCAGGTGCTTTCTCCATCTGAAGGGACCTGAGGGCTTCCCTTACTCTCTCTACTGGGATTCAGCCTCATTCTCCCACTTTTCACCATGCACTGCTGGGCCCCCACCTGTCTGTGGTCGCCACTCCCTTTCCCTAGACCCAACAGGGCCCTTGGTCTCTACTGGTCTCACCCCTTGCTCCGGTTTGCCCCTGTTCCCCTCGCAAGATCTAGCCCCTCCATCCCCCCTGGTATAAACAGAGGCAAAGTACTCATTTAGGGCTTCTGCCTATTCCCCCGCCTCCTGTGCCCAACCATTCCCTACCCTTATCTTGCTGATCTGCTCCTTTACTTTCTTTTTTTCCCCCTGTGTATCTAAAGAACCCCTTGTCCCCCCTCCGGATCCCACTGGCCAAGGACTGCTCCTTTTTTGTCTTAGCTGCTCTCACCACCCTGGTGACTCTCTTGGCTGGCAGCTCATCTTCCTCCTGATCCCTTTTACTCCTTGACCACTTGAAGCGCCTATAGGCCGCCTTCTTTTCCCTCACCACCTCCTGTACCTCCTGAATCCACCAGCAGGGTTTTCTGGCCTAACCAAACTTACACCTTTCCCTTGCGCAGGACCTGTTAACCTCCTGTATTTCTCTCCTAATGATCCCCCACCTGCTGTCAGCATCCATATCCGGCCTTATCCTGTCTAGATGAACTTTGAGGATCCTTCCCATCTCCCTGAAGTCTGCTCCCCTAAAGTCTATTACTACCGTCCTTGTTCGGCTTTCCTCCCCCCTCAGGTCCAGGAAGAACCAGATTGTGGCATGATCATTCCCAGCCAACGGGTCTCTCACCTCTAGGCCACTAATCTGATCACTGTCTGCCAGGACCACATCCAGTGTCCGGGCCTCCCTAGTTGGCTCACCCACCTGTTGTGTCAGAAACGCATCCTGGAAGACATCAAGCAGCCTCTGCTCTCTGGCCACTGGTGATGTCATAGTCCCACAGACTGTTTCTGGCATGTTGAGGTCCCCCATTACTATTACCATTCCCTTTCCTGATCTACAGTGTCTCTCAACATTTGCCACCAAACTTTCTTCCAGGACCTCCACCAGTGCTGGTGGTCTGTATACCACTCCGACCTTTACTCTCTTACCCCCCTGTGTCAGCAAGGTGACCCAAATAGCCTCCACATTCCCCTCTTCCTCCTCTACCCCTCCAATACGCACGCCATTTCTGACTAACAGTGCTACACCACCACCCTTCCCTCCCCCCATCTTTTCTGAACATAGTGTAGCCCTCCAGATTTAGGTCCCACTTGTGCCCTTGAGTGGCCCAGGTCTCACTGATAGCTGCCACATCTACCTCCCCCTCAACTAGCATTGCCTGGAGCTCAGGCATTTTATTTCCTAAGCTCCTGGCATTTATCAGGACCACTCTCCACCCCTTTTCCCTCCTCTCCTTTCTCCCCCTTGAGCTCCCATTTCTCAGCTCCTGCACCTTACCTGGTGACCCAGTTCCATATCTCCCTAGCCCCCTAGAGGAGTGGAGACCATGTCCCTCATTTATCGTATCTGCTGGCACTGCTCCTTTTTTGATCCCTCCCCTCTTCACAAGTTTTAACCCCACCTTTCACTGATGAACCCAGCTAGTTTGAGCTTTAGGATTTCCTTCCCCTCAAAATTATGGTGGAGCCTGTCCCTAGCATACAGCCCCTTATCCTCCCAGGTCTCCCCTTAGTCCCCCACCAGGCCATACCCCAATTCCCCACACCACCCCCTAAGCCACTGATTTATCTCTCTAATCTTCATCTTGTTTTCCCCACTAGCCCTTGGCACTGGCAGGATTTCTGAAAAGGAGATCTTCCATCAATACCAAAAATCAGAAATCCTAAAAACGGATCAGAATCTGATGCATCCAATTTATGCATCCAGAATCTGAGCATCCCTAATTCTCATTTACATTTACAATTACATTCATAGGTTCATAGGGGTAGTTCAAGTTCAGGAGGCCGAGACCTATTGTGAACTCGCCACCTTTAATGGCGGTAAAGGTACTTAGCAATTCTCATATGGTCATCTAGTCTTACTTTAAAGGAGTTCATATTTTCACTGTCTACTATATTTCTTGGCAGAGCATTCCACGAATGTACTATTTTCTGCATATAAAAATTATGCCTTTTATGAGTACAGTTTAAGTCACCCTTTAATTTTATATGATAAGTTCTTGTAGTATTAGGACCAATATGCCCAGCTAATGCAGTGGTTTCCATAAGGAATTCATTTTGAACAGCTTTATAAGTGAGACAGAGATCCCCTCTGAGTCATCTATATTCCATGGAATACAGATGCAGCTGTTGTAGCCTGCTACCATAATCAAGATTTTCCATATTATAAACTCGTTTGGTGATTTTCCGCTGAACTCCCTCCACTAGTTTATTTTCTCTAACTGTAGCTGGAGCACAGAAAGGTGTGCAGTAGTCCAAATGAGGCCTTACCAGGCTGGTATACAGCAATATTAAAACTTCTGGGACCCTACTCTTTATATTTTTAAGAATGTACTGTATCTGATAATTCTACGGCATTTTTTGACAGTAACATTTGTGTGGGAATCAGACTTTAGTTTATTGTTTATAGTTACTCCCAAATCTTTTTCAGTGTCTGTCACGGTTAGTTCTGTGTTATTTATTTTATAGATGAATCGATGATTGTTGCATCCAAGGTGCATCACCTTGCACTTTTTTCATTGAAGACCAATTTATGGGATAAGGCCCACTGTTGTAACTTGTTTAAGTTATCTTGGAAACGGTGTGCATCCTGAAAGTTGTTGATTATTCTTCCTAGTTTGTAGTCATCTGTGTATTTAGCTGCCCATGCATTTTTATCCACCTGCATCGTGGAGATAAGAATATTAAAGAGAGTCGGTCCCAAAACAGACCCTTGTGGGACTCCACTTGTTGCATGTCCCTGAGATGACAAGTGTCCCTTAATTACCACCCGTTGTTTTCTAATGGGCAGCCATGAACTGATCCATTTGATAATATTGTTATGTATTTGCTGCTTAGTTAGCTGTTCAGTCAGAACACTGTGACATACACTGTCAAATGCCTTTGAAAAATCTAAAAATACGATAGCAACAGAACATCCTTTGTCCAGAGCAGCGCTAACTGGTTTGAAAAAAGTTAAGCAAATTTGTGAGACAGGATCTCTCAGTAATAAATCCATATTGATGAATATCAGTATGTCCATTTAGTAAAATATGATTGATTATATATTGCTGAAGTAGTCTCTCCAACAGTTTGCACACAACCGATGTCAAACTTATTGGTCTAAAGTTGCTTATTACTTTTTTGCTTCCAGATTTATGAATTGGAGTTACATGTGCTACAGCCCATTCTGGGGGTATTTCCCCCTCTTTAATGGATGTGTTAAATAGTAGTGTTAGTGGTCCCATGATTTTATCTTTAATTTCTTAAAAAAGTTTAGGATGTAGGTAAGAATACTTAGCATAGATTATATAGGTGGTCACAGCTACTTTCTGGTCTTTAGGTCTAAATCTGTCATTAGAGCTGAGTGGAGTGTGACCACAGAGCAGAGCAGACATTTGAACATTCTGATTCTACCTCAGGGGCACCAACATGGGGCTTAAATAATTACATAATTGTATGACTCATTAGTAAACCCTCTAGAAGAAACATCAGTACTGCAGTGAGTTACTTTTCCTTCCTGAACTTGGGTAACTGGCATCAGGAGCTGTTGTTTTACCACAGCACTAATGGACCAGCTTGGTCAGTTAAAATTTAATGCCAAAAAATGTAAGGAGATACTCATGGAGCAAAGAATCCTAACACTGAATACAGAATGGGGGCCATAGTATTAGAAAGCACTACTGAGGAAAAGGACTTGGGAGTAATAATTCTGGAGAGTCTGAAGACATCAACACAATGTAATAGTGTGGTAGATAGGACAGATGTGATTTTGGGGTACACAGGGAGGTGCATCAGGGTTAGGTACATAATCCCGACACTTAAAATCCCATCCGACACAAGCCTGACTTCAAAATCCCGAGTATCAAGATACTGACAACTACTGAATACCGACATGACAAAATCCTGAAACAGAACTTTCAACTGTATGCAGCCAGAGTCTCTACAGTTTTCTGCACTTGCTTTACTGTCTGCATAGTCAATTTTATTTAGTATGCCGGCAAATGTTATTGATAGGCTGACAGTACTGTAGCAAGGAAGAACAGTCGATGAGCTCCAACCACGCTCTTTAGTTTGGGTGCGACTTCAAACATCTGGAGCCCATTCATTTGCATTTGTGGACCTACCCTGTGGAATTCTCTACCTCATTGGATAAGGGGGTGCATGACCATCCAAAGTTTTAAAACAGAATTAAAAACTTATCTCTTTGGTCTGGTATTTCCAGAAGAAAATGAAATGCTGGACTGCAATCTTATTTATGCTCTGTTGGTTGTATGTATTTTAAGTATTCTGATGGTTTTATTTATTTTAATATATGGATTGTGGATTTAATACTATCCTAAAGTATACATAAAATTCCGGTAATAGTATCACTTCCGAAGTGATAATACCACACTTCGAGAGTGATAATACCGTCATTCAGGCCCCATAATAGTATAGTTCGGGACCTGAACGATAGTATTATCACAGAAGCTCAACAGTGCATGCACCATTCTCTCTGCCCATGTTTCCCAAGCATGCCTTCTGATTGGCTGCTTTTCCTCAGTAGGTGGGCAAAAATACTTTCAAAAACATGACGGCCAGTCTCGCTAACCGAGAGAGTTTCTACTCCACAGCACTTCGTTTCAAAAATGAAACTGCCTGGTCGATCCTACATCAGAAGAACACTGCAAAGGTAGGATTAACTACAAAACACACAAAAAATGTTTTTTGGCCAGCTGATGGAGCTGATGAGAGTAGTAAAGGCGGAAATGATGTGAGTAAGCAGGCAGCGCATGAGTTCTGACACACTGTGGTGGTTGGCCAGTACGGAGAGACTAAAACCAAGATCAACTCAGATCCATATATTAAAAAAAACAATGGACAGTGAAGTATCTGTTACCGGTGAGCTTCAGCATCTCGAGGTTCTGGACACTCAGAGACCTCTCGAGCTTCACTCTCGAGGTAACTGAGTGTCCAGAACCTCTCAATGCTATTACTCACCGGTAATAGATACTTCGCTATCCATTATTCTCTTTGTATTTAATTGTTTGATGCATTTGGTTGAATTTATGTACAGGTGCCTTGATCATTGGAAAGACAGATTTTTATAAATAAAGCTTGATTTGATTTGATTTACCTTTTGAAATACTTACCAGTCATAAACTCCCCCTGCAAATAACGGACTATTGTTGACAGTAAACCAAGTGCAGCAAAATAACAGTTTTAGTGCAGCAAACTGATTACTGAAATGCTTACTGCCTGTTACCTCTAAGCGCAATCCGTATTGGACACAGCAGATGGTATTTGTAGAGTCAATTACTTTTAGCAGACTGAGCTCACCACAGTCATGAATGCCCCATTTCTTCTGTCAGTGAGCTCAAGCAGCAAAGCCAGTGAACACTGAAAAAGAGGCATTATTGATAGCTCCAGGAAAAATAACAGGAGCTGCAGGTGGAATAATTAATTATTCACCATGTTATTTATCCCTCCCATGCAATAAATAGGAGATACTGTATTGCATAGGGCATAGGGGAAAAACCTTTTTCTTCATTCCGGAGTGCTGTTAACTGAGGCACACAGTAAATCAAGTGCAGCAAAAGACAGCAAGGAAAAACAGTCGGGGAGCTCCAACCACACTCTTCACCTGAAAAGTCATAAAGGCCCCCTGTAAATAACAGACTGTGGCAGATAGTAAATCAAGTGCAGCAAAAGACAGTTTTAGTGCAGGAAACTGATTATTCAAATACCTACTGCCTGTTATCTCTAAGCGCAGTCTAAGTCAATTACGTTTAGTATGCCAGCAATCATTATTGATAGACTGACAGTACTGTAGCAAGGAAGAACAGTCAGCGAGCTCCAATTGCCTGTTACTTCTCAGTGCGGTAAGCTTTTTTCCTTTTTTTTTTTTTTACATTGTCTTTATGCTCCCTTCTCTCACTGCAGAAGCCCCTCTCTTCAGGGCCCCAATGCACCCTGTGTCTCGAGCTCCCCTGATGAGCACTAGCCCATATGGGTGCCCCACTCCTATACGACACTGAGCAGACCGAGTTACGCCCCCTGACATGGGTGGAGGAGTCCCCCCATCCCCTCCATGCCTCAACTGGAGCATGCACCTTGAGCTGCCTCCCTCGAGGTCCTCTGACGCCGGTGCTGGGGTCCATCTACCAGCACCACTGTGGGGTGTTTTCCTGGTTTTTGGTCCCTCCCCCTGCAGACATCAGCTCACTAGGAGGGCCAATGAGACAGAGGTATGGTGAGATGTGCCTTTGCTCTGGCTGTCAGCTGGTGTCTGTCCCTCCCTACACTTCTGCTGCCATGCTGCACCTCCACCTGTGGTCACCCAGGTGGCAGTATCACAGCAAGGTCTGCAGCCCACCCCTCCCGGAGAAGGAGAGCAGCCCATTGGGCATTCAATCCTTTTCCCCTCAGCTGGTCCTCCAGCAAACCTGGCTTGCTATTGAACCCGGGTCGCTGAAGTTGCGAATGGTAGCACTACGGCTGTGCCGGCGGTCCGGCAGCGCGGTAAGCTTTTTAATAATCAGTTTGCTGCACTAAAACTGTCTTTTGCTGCACTACATTTACTGTCAGCCACAGTCCATTATTTGCAGGGGGCTTTTATGATCAGTTTGCTGTATTAAAACTGTCCATTGTGTTTGTCGGGATTTCAAAAGTCAGACGAATGTTAAGACAGGGACAGAGTGGCTGTAGTGCAAAGGAGAATAACCAAGGTGATCCAGAGTCAGCAGGAATGGGCTTACAGAGAGGTTGGCAGATTTAAACCTGTACATGCTAGGGGCAAGAAGGAAGCTAGAGGACATGCTTGAAAGATACAAACACCTCCATGGGGTGAATAAAGCTGGTAGCTGGGAATTGTTCAAACTGAGTGGGAACAGAAACAACCTGGGTAACACCATGAAGTGGGCAGGGGCAAATTTAAGAGAGATACTAAGAAGTACTTTTTCATAGAATGGGTGGTGGAGAGGGTGGAATGAACTACCGAATAAGGTAGTCTGTGTGAAATCAGTGGAAAGATTCAGACATGGGTGGGACAGACACAAGGGCTAGGTAAAGACTGTATCAGACAGAGGGAGGAGGAGTGGGAGTTAAGAGCTGCTAGGGCTCTCTCATTAAATATTAGATAGGTAGGTAGGAACGGGCAGACACAATAAACCAAGGGGTCTTTCTTTGGTGTCAGTCAATGTATCGATGTTTCTTGGACATAGTGACTTGTCTGGAGTGGGGAGTTCTGCCTCTACCCACATTTACTGCTGGGGAGGAATGTCCGAACCATAGAAATAGCAAGGTTTTCATTTTCCTTTTAGTTGTCTGTGACTGACTCAATTGACTACAACCCATGATTTATGATGTCACCTCATCACTCTAGGATCTAGTACTTTAGTGAATATGTGTTCTGGAGTAAGACACAGGAACAAATAAGGCCATGGGGTGCTCCAGTGGCTATGCTGGGATTTGAACCTAGGCATTCAACCACTTGGTCTGCAAACCTATGCAAAGGCTTGGACCACACTGTATTCCCAAATATATACAGTGCAAGGAGTTAAGTATAAATATTTTAAATAAGTAAAAGGCCGGTAAAGGTACCTTTCCTTTTAGATCTGTAATCAGCCAGCTATCTGATGACCATTGACCTGATGAAGGGTAAACGCATACTAAAAAGCAATGAATCCCTGACTACCACCTACGCTGCTAATTCATGCTACTTTAGTGCAGAACTGTCACACCATCCAAACAAACAAACCCTACAGACTAGCAAGTCTCAGAGACAGATGGTTGATAGAAACCTCCAGTGACTTTCTCAGGGAGCCAAGGAAGAAAGTACAGGAAAGGCTGAGATCCCTAAACCCTCTGGCAGCTGTGCAACACCAAAGAGACCCAAGGTCGACACAAACAGGCAGTTCCTGGCTACATCTCAATAGCTCTTTTCGACCCTTTCTGCTGAAATCCACAGAGGGACAAGTCTGAGACCATGACTGATGGTACCATGGCAACCAATTAATAATCCAGCAAAGCACAAGACCATCAGTGACTGCAGCTTAACATTCTGAGTAGCAGTTCTTTCTCCAAAACTACAAATCACTGTACTTTTAAAACACTTTAATAAGATTTTTAAGGGGCTGCAAGAGTTCTTACTTCTCCACTTTATTTTTCAAGGCAGCCCTTGTACTGTACCTATAAGAAATAAATTAAGAGACCCGCCTGTAAGTAAGTTCAAAGGTGTCACTCAAAGTGATGTAGGAAAGCTAGCTGTTGGTGAGTTCTTTGTTACTCCATTCTCAATCTCTTCCAATAGGAGTCAGTATAGGCAATGGTGGGAGAACAAAAAGTGAATGCACTCCACTACATTTAAAGGTGCTGCTGAATCCTTTACTTCAGGAAAATACTAAAAGCTGGGTACACATCAAGGAGGAGTATCAATAATGTATTAAGCAATAAGAAACATAGGGTTAACTCACCTGTGTATCGCATATTTATCTGGAGGGTTCTTCAGGGGGCCCCAGGAGAAGCCTCCAGATAGAGATGTGATACACAGGCGAGTTAGCTCCATGTTTCCTATTGTTTAAAAATGATTAAAACTCTTCCTTGGTGTGTGCCCCACTTCTAGTGCAGGCAGTGGTGTAGGAGGACTGATTATTGGGGGAAGCTCACAGGTACTCCAGTCCAGGTGCTCCCGTCAGGAGTCACTGTAGACAATGGTGTAAGTGCACTCGATGTGGGGAAGCTCACAGCTACTCCAGTCTCAGCTTTTCCCAACAAGAGACACTGTAGACAATGGAGCAGGAGCACTTGATGTGGCAGAGCTCACAGTTATATCAGTCTCAGCTTCTCCCAGCAGAAGTCACTGTAAACAGTGCCATACGAGTACTCAATGTAGCAGAGCTTCCAAGTTCCAGCTACAGCACTTTGGTCTTAGCTTCTCTTAGCAGGAGTCACTCAGTGGACTAGGAGCACTCGACGTGTGGAGCTCACAGCTACATCAGTTCCTGCCTCTCCAGGCAGGGGTAGTCACTGTAGGTAATTGTGTGGGAGTACTGACTGTGTAGCTCAGAGCTACTTCATTCTCAGCCTCTCCCAGTCACTGTAGACAGTGCTTTAAGACCACTGGTTGTGGAGTAGCTCGCTGCTGCTCCAGTCTCAGCCTCTCAACAGGAATCACAACAGAGAATAGTTTGGAAGCACTGGCTGTGGGGAGCTTACATCTACTCATGTCCCAAGCATTCTTAGTAGGAGTTACTAAAAGAAACAGCTACTTCAGTCCCAGTCTCTCTCTGCAGGAGTCACTGTAAACATTGATGTAGGAGCACTGACTGTGCAGGAGCCCATGGCTACTCCAGTCCCAGCCTCTTGCAGTCACTGTAGACAACAATGTAGGTGCACTGGCTGTGGGTGCATCACAACTTCTCCAGTCTCAGCCTCTCCTAGCAGGAATCCTAGTAGAGAATAGTGTAGGTGCATTGGCTGTGGCAGAGCTCACAGGTACTCGAGTCTCGGCTTCTCCCACTATGATTTATTGTTTGTTAAGGTTTATAAGAAGAAGCCATGGGGGAGCTCACAGCTACAGCAGTCCCTGCCTCTCCCAGTGGGAGTCACTGTAGACAAAGGCACTGGAGCACAGATTGTGGGAGAACTCACACCTACTCTGACTTAGCCTCTACCATTCAGTATAGACAGTGGCATTTGGTCACTGGCTATGAAGGAGATTACAGATTTTCCAGCTCCTGCCTCTCCCAGCAGGAGTCACAGTAGGGAACAGTGCAGCAGCACAGATTTGTTGGGGGGAGCACACAATGACTTTGTCCAAGCCTCTCCCAGTCACTATAGACAGTATTGTAGGAGCTCTGGCTGTGAGGGACCTCACAGCTACTCCAGTCCCAACCTTTCTCAGTAGAGTCATTATAGGTAACGGTATAGGAGTATTGACTGTGAGTGAGCTCACCACTAGTACAGTCCCAGCTTCTTCCAGCAGGAGGCACTGTAGACAGTGGTTTAGAAGTACTGGCTCAGGGAGTGGGGCTGGGTGTAAAAGCTTCTTCCAGTAAGAGTCACTCTAGACAATAGTGTAGAAGCACTGGCTGTGGGAAGCTAACCACTTCTGTACTCCCAGCCTCTCCCAGTTGGTATCGGTGTAGGATCACTGGTGGTAGGGGAAAATACAGCTACTCCTCCAGTCCCAGTCTATCCCAAGTGGAGTCACTGCAGGTAACTGTGTAAGAGCACTGACTGTGGGTGAACTCACAGCTACCGCAGTCCTAGTTTGTCCCAATAAGAGTCATTAGACACTAGTGTAGGAGCACCAACTGTGAGGGATTCCACAGCTAAACCCATAGCAGCCTCTCCCAGCAGGAGTCACTGTTAAGAATGGTGTAGGAACACTTGATGTGGTGGTGGTGGTTGGGGGCTCACAGCTACTCTGGTTCCAGTGATTCTTAGCAGAAGTCACTGGATATTGGTGGAGGGGCAATTACTCTGGGAGAGTTCACAGTTTATCCAGTTGTGCATCCCAAGATACAGTGTTCTATAAACATTTTGTGTCTATATTTTCTGCCCAGGACATTGCAGGTAGAAGCTGTTGATTGAAAGAACTGGATAAAGATCTTTATGTAGCCACAGAGCAAGCCATACTGTTTATCATTTTTTGCTGAAAGTTCTTATTCTCCATCTTGCTGTCAAGTATTCTCAGGCCATTAAACTGTAATTTGTTTCATGAATATTTTTTATTATAGGACTGTAATGAGTAGCAGATGAATACCGCCGGCACTAATATCTATGCAACTCACAACTATTTATCTTTTAATGCTTAGGGATGAATGACTCACTCCTCCTGGGTTCATAGTTTCAAAGTTCCCTTATTCTCCTGACTCTCTAGTGATCCCTCATTGTGCAAAACTAAATAATTGCATAATGTAATCCCCTTTTCCAAAGACTGATGCAATCCTGAACACAAATGGAGGCTTACCTCTGCTCCCTGTCTGAAAGCCTCTAGGACTATTTCATGGCAGGGAGCCACCAGTGCTCTCTTCAGTTGGCCTCCAACAGATTACTTGCAGGGCGACCAGGCAGCAGAAGAGGAAGTGCTGCCTTTAATCTTGTTTTGCCATAGAGATATTTCTACCATCAGTCAGATGGGAGGCTTATCAGCCCTGTCCACATTTCCTGAAGCTGGCTTCCATCACTTTTAGCACCTGGTTATGGTCCTCCATGGATTCCCCCACAACAGAGATAGGAGGGGGTGGGCCGTCCTCCCTCCTGACGACAAATCTAGAGGTCTTCGGATGTGGCCTGATGGAGCAGGCTATAGGGAGGTGGGCAGGGCTTAATTTAGTCCATCCTCCCATTTTCCGCTAATGTTCCCTCCCTGATGCTGGGGCACACACATTAGAGCATATGTGTGGAGGCATGCACGCTATGCAGAAGTCCTGCAGCACCACCTCTAATGTATTGCTCTTGGCTGTCCTACCACCAGGAATCTACCTGGTGGCAGTCACTCAGCGGAGTTGGTAGCTACCCATCCCTGAGAGAGAAGAGCAGTCCCTTGGAAACTTCATCCTCTCTCACCCCGGCCGACCCCCAGTGACCCAAATCCATTCCCAAACCTGGTTTGCTGGCATGTGAAAAGGTAAGACATGAATAGTGCCTCAGCCCTCTTCACAACTGGGCCTGTCTGTGTTGCCTTTAATCTTTATTATACAATGGGTAGGGAATTTCCTGTGTCTTGACTGGCCAAAACGGTTCAGAGCCAAGGTTCTTATGGGACAACAACCACCTGCCTGGGAACCTTTCTGGCAACCAGGATGCAGCTCACCCATTTTGTTACAAATCACATTTTACAAGTGCAAAAAGACATTCTGAGTCAGTAGTTGTCATGGGACAAACACCTTCCCAGGTGCTGAAGGCCTTCTGTGCAAATGCCTCAGGCCTCACTATGCATCTGGTCAGGTGTTTATCTCGTAACAACCACCTTCCCATCATGTCTTATTGCTTAACACTTTGCATGGTGCACAGCAGCTGTTCATGATGCTGTGCTGCTGATGTAAGATGATCATTGGTCCTGCTACCAGTGATAAGTAACCAGATTGTAAAAAAGTTGACAGAGTACATTAGTGCAAGCAGCCAGAGCCCCCGCTGTTGGACTGCAAAATATATACAACATGGTTATTACCATGCTGTTTACCTCTCGCTTCAGGGTTGCTGGAAATGGGCCCAAGGTCACCCAGAATCCCACAACTGAGTGGAAAAATTGGAAGGTCAGCAATGCCCTCAGCTCAGTCCCAGTGCAGAACCAATCAGGAGGAGTGCTCTCCAGTAAAAGAAGCAGGAGAGAGGGCAAGTAGAGAAGATCACAAAGGTCTGCCAATGAGAGGCCTTCTTTTTTGTGACAGCCCACCCCCAGAAGGACTGAGTCAAGCAGGGATCAGGAGAGCCAGCTGGAAGACTGCAACTACGGCAAGGAGGAGTTCAGATCTGCTTGTGTAGCCCACACCCTCCCCAGTGTCTAGGGGTATGAATGGTGAAAAACCATAAAAGGGGCTGCACTGGGCACGGTGGTGCAGGGATAGCAGTCACACATAAAGCTCTGCAAATAATCCTGCACTCACCACCTAAAATGAGTAGATGCTCAAACCAGCATATTAAATGTGCTCCATTTTATTTCTTCAAGGTGCTATGTGCAATTAAAATGCTCCAGACGTATTTCAGAAGAATCCTCTCCCTTTATCAATGGATCTAACTGACACAAAGATGAAGCATGAAATTTATACCTGTGTCCTTATGACCTCGTCAAGGTGCATTCACTAAATCCTGTGACTTTCACCAGGTGCTTGAATACATGCATCATTATCAGTAAACACACTCTCTTGGTAACATAAAACTAACACCTATTAAAATGGTGTATATTTATAAACACTAATATCTAAAGATAAAAAGAGACACCTTCATAAGGACAACATGAACATACAATGCAATAAAGCAAACATACAAAAATTCACTTACTAAACTTATAATATTCTGAAGTGCCATTAGATTTATATAGTCTACTTCAAAATATTTGTAAACCAAAGTGGTTAACAATCCATAAATGCAATTCTTTTTCTGTTTTTTAAAAATGGTTTAATGCTAAAACCTTTATTCAGGCCAGGACTTTTGTAGGCACCTAGAGTGAAGATCCAGAAGCCTTCCCTGGTAAGAATGAGGTTATCATGGTCTCCTCCTCTCGGATTTCTAACTACTTTTTCTATCCCCTGGAATTTAAATGAGTGGTTAGAACTATTTGTACTCAACATAACATGTCGTGCAGTGGCATAACTAAGATCATGGTTTTTGACTGCCCTTATATGTTCTCCCACTCTCTGTTTGAAACTCCTCTTTGTCTTCCCAATATAAAATGCTCCACAAGTGCAGGTTGCTAAATAAATAATCCCACATGTAGCACATGTTATTAGCTGTCTGATCAAATATGTCTTATTAGCTAAAACCGTGGTAAAGTCCTTGCTTGTTTGTATACTGGGGCAATACACACATCTTTGACACTTGTAGCAACCTGCACTAATCTGTAGCCATGTTTGTTTTGCAAGAATAACCTGTCTGCTGTGAACCAACATATCTCCTAGGGTCTCTGCATGTCTAAAAGAAAGTCTGGGACTACTATCATGATATTCCCTCAAATAACTATCTCCCTTGAGAATGCTCCAATTCTTTTTCACAATATCTGCCACTTGTGGAGCATGTATTGAATATGTTGTAACAAAATTCAGTTTTTGGCTCACTTGTGTACTTGCTCTCTTTGGTAACATTATTTTTTGTCTGGAAGTGTTCCTAATCCCTTGATGGGTAGCCCTCACCTGAGCAGCAGAATAGCCAGGCTCTATGAACCAATTTTGTAGGTTCATAGCTGCAGAGTCGAAATTTTCTAGGTCTGTGCAATTCCTCCTAAGTCTGAGGAATTGTCCCTTTGGGATATTCTTTATTATATGTCTTGAATGGCCACTACTAGATAGCAGAAGTGTATTTCTTTCACACGATTTTCTATAAATATTTGTTGCTATCATGCCATCTGCCCGGTTCATGATGTACAGATCCAGAAAAGTAACACTCTCAGTGCTCTTGGGTCCTGTGCCCCTCTGGCTTCTAGGTACTCAACAATTCTTTCCTTCAGAAGTGATTCCATCATTTTCCCTACCACTGAGGTCAAACTAACTGGTCTGTAGTTTGCTGCCTCTGTCCTGCTCCCACTTTTGTGAAGAGGAATCACATCCGCCCTCCTCCAGTCCTCAGGTACCACCCCATCCTCCCATGATTAGTTAAAGAGAGTAGTCAGCGGTGTCACTAGTTCTACCCTTAGTTCCTTTAGAATTCTTGGGTGAATCCCATCAAGCCCCATTGCTTTATCCACCTTCAATTTTATTAGTTCTTTCAGAACCCTTTCTTCTGTAAATGGACTGGTATAGACCCCTATCTTCAGAGTGTTTCTCTTGTTTGGTTTAGGTACCTCTCCCTCTCTTCCTGGCTAAGAAAGGGATTAGAGAAGTGCAGGAAGAGTTTGTGGAATTGGGAAGGGGCCTTAGTCAAGTAGCATGCACAGTAACCTTCCCGGAGGTGCTACCCATCTATGGCATAGGAGAGGCTAGGGTGTTCCATACCATGGGATTCAATCAGTGGTTGAAAAACTGGTGTGGAGCTCAGGGATTTGGCTTCATTGGGGACTGGGGGTCCACCTGGAGTGATGCAAGCCTATACTGGCATGATGGGCTGCATCTGTCCGGGAGGGGAACCAGGATCCTAGGTGATAGGTTTAAATGCTTCATTGGCAAGCTTTTAAACTAGCCAAGGGGGGAGGCACTGGAAAGGAGCAGGAAAATCCTAGCCCCCAAACAATCACAGTAGTAAGTGTGGCAAACACCAACATGGAGGTGTTGATAGGGAGAAGGGCAGGGGTAAATGGAGAAAGTGACAAAGGCAAGAAGGACAGGGATGGGGCAAAAGGGGTAAGGCCATCAGGAAATGGAGGGTAATGAGTACCAATGCCCGTAGTCTGGGCAACAAGCTCCCTGAGCTGGTGGCCTTAATGGAAGAGGGATGCCTGGATATCGTAGCAGTCACAGAAACATGGTACACAGAGAACCATGACTGGGATGTTAACATACCAGGGTACATAACCTACAGGAGAGACAGGCAGGGAGAAGAGGGGAGGAGTAGCTCTCATGTAAAGGAAGGGATAAAAGCAACTGAACAAAAGAGTAAACAGGGAGGAGAGGAGGCACTGTGGGTCACCTTGGAGACTGGAAAGGGCACCACAATCCACACAGGGGTTGTGTACAGACCTCCATGTCAGGGGGAAGGAATGGACAAGGATATGATGGAAGGAATTCTTAGAATGGCAGAGAAAGGGGAGATATTGTTGATGGGAGACCTGAATATGCCAGATGTTAACTGGAGCACATTTGCTGCTGCCACATCCAAGAGTAGGGCCATTCTTGACGCCCTATAGGTGGCAGGCATTAGACAGCTAGTTTCGGAACCCACTGTGAGGAGCATCTTAGACCTCAGATTTCAAACGGGGCAGTGAGAGGATCTCAGATCTAGAAGTAGGTGCCATCTGGGGACAAGTGACCATCAAACAGTGTGGTTCACGTTAAACTCAGCTACAGAGTCAAGCCTACAAAAGTGAGGGTACTGGACTTTAGGAGGGCTGACTTTGGCAAGATGGGAGAGTGCCTCAGAAAAGCACTAGCAAACAGGCTAGAAGGAGGTGGAGCAACAATGGGAATTATCAAACTGCCATCACAGACGCAACAAGCCTTGTGTGAAGCAAATAAACAAATCAAAATGAAGAAAAAGCCACTATGGTTCTCAAGAGGTGGCTGTGAAAGTCAGGAAGAAAAAGACAGCATTCAGGAGTATAGGAAACACAGAAGGAGCAGGACAGAG
This sequence comes from Neoceratodus forsteri, assembly GCA_016271365.2. Lineage (NCBI taxonomy): Eukaryota > Metazoa > Chordata > Ceratodontiformes > Ceratodontidae > Neoceratodus > Neoceratodus forsteri. The sequence goes on along the minus strand of CM028129.1, from coordinate 1,006,441,743 downwards.
AGCTGTACCAATTAAGGCAGAGAAGAAGCAGGGAGGGAAGTCAGAATAGCAAAGGCCCAAACTGAGGAAAAAGATAGCCAACTCAGTTAAGAAGGGGATAAAACCTTTATAGGTACATCAGCAGAGCGAGAAAGACAAAGGGAGGGATAGTGAGGCTGAATAGAATGAACGGTGGGTGGGCAGAGGGACAGTGAAAAGCAGGAATACTGAACGAATATTTCTGCTCAGTATTCACAAAAGAGGAGGGGAAGTGCCTAATCCAATTAACAGAAGCACTCTTGATAGGGGTCGATCCCAGTCCTTTCACAGAAGAAAGGGTCTGCAAGAACTCCTAAAACTGAAGGTGGACAAAGCAATGGGTCCTGATGGAATTCACCCAGAATTCTAAAAGAATTAAGGAAGGAACTAGTGAAACCACTGGCTACTCTTTTTAATAAATCATGGGAGGATGGTGTGGTACCCGAGGACTGGAGGAAGGCGGATGTGATTCCCCTTCAAAAGTGGGACCAAGACAGAGGAAGGAAACTACAGACCTGTCAGTCTGACCTCTGTGGTAGGGAAAGGATGGAGTCACTTCTGAAGGAAAGAATAGTTGAGTACCTAGAGGTCAGTGGAGCACAGGATCCAAGGCAGCATGGTTTCACAGCGGAAGGTCATGTCAGACTAATCTAATAGATTTCTTTGACTGGGTGACCAAAGTAGTAGACCAGGAGGGCTGTGGACATGGCCTACCTAGACTTTAGCAAGGCATTTGACACAGTCCCACACAAAAGATTGATAATCAAATTAACCAGCCTGGGAGTGGGTCCCAGGTTGGTAGCCTAAATAAAACATTGGCTGGACAACAGGACACAGAAGGTAATTGTAAATGGAGTCCACTCTGAAGAAAGGGCAGTTACTAGTGGGGTACTGAGAGTTCAGTATTGGGTCCAGTCCTTTTAATGTCTTCATCAGTGACATTGCAGAGGGACTGGAAGGAAAACTATGCCTTTTTGCAGATAACACAAAGATCTGCCACAGGGTTGATACACAAGGAGGCGTGGAAAGGATGAAAAGGGACTTGGCAAGGTTGGAGGAATGGTCAGACATATGGCAGCTAGGATTCAATGCAAAAAAGTGCAAAATAATGCACCTGGGAAACAAGAACCCAGGGGAAGAATACACAATGGGTGGGGAGGTAGCAACAACAACAAAACAGGAAAGGGACCTGGGGGTAATCATATCAGATGACTTTAAGTTTAGCAAGCAATGTGAGAAGGCAGTAGGGAGGGCTGGGGGTATACTGGGATGTATAGGGAGAGGCATCACCAGCAGAAAACAGGAAATTGTTATCCCTCTGTACAGACAGTTGGTGAGACCCCATCTGGAATACTGTGTCCAGTTCTGAAGACCCCATCTCTGCAAGGACATAGACAGGATAGAGGCAGTCCAGAGGAGGGCAACTAAATGGTGCAGGGTCTGCAAGAGAAGCAGTATGAGGAGAGACTAAAGGAGCTTAATATGTATACCCTTGAGGAAAAAGGAGAGGGGGACATGATAGAAACTTTCAAGTACCTCAAGGAATCAACAAAGTCCAAGAGGGAGCATCTTTCAGAAAAGAGACTTGCAAGAACAAGGGACACAATTTAAAGATAGAAGGAGGCGGTTCAGGGCAATGTGAGGAAGTATTATTTCACAGAGAGGGTAGTGGATGCATGGAACAGTCTTCCTGAGGAAGTTGTGGGGTCTAAAACTGTGGGAGAATTCAAGAATGCATGGGACAGACATAAGGCAATTCTTGTGGGGGGCAGGAAGATAAAGGCTGTTGGTTAACTAGGATCTGCGGCCTATCCTGTAGGTAGGGAAATGGGCAGACTAGATGGGCCTAGCGGTCCTTATCTGCCTTCAAAGTCTATGTTTCTATGTTTCTATGTTTCTTCCTTTGTGAATACTGAGCAGAAATATTTGTTCAGTATTCCTGCTTTTTCACTGTCACCCTCTACCCACATTCCTTCTCCTTTATTAAGCCTCAGTATCCGTCCTTTGGTCTTTCTTCACTCCCTAATGTACCTATAAAAGGTCTTATCCCCCTTCTTAACAGAGTTGGCTATCCTTTCCTCGGTTTGGGCCTTTGCTATTCTGACTGCCTTCCCAGCCTCTTTCTGCTTTAACTGATAAAGTTCTCTGTCCTTCTTCTGTGTTTCCTTAACAATTTTAGCAAGGCATTTGATACAGTCCTACACAAAAGATTAATACACAAGTTAGCCAGCCTTGGAGTGGGTCCCAAGGTGGTAACCTGGATAAAAAATTGGCTAGACAACAGGACGCAAAGGGTAGTAGTAAATGGAGTCCACAGTGAAGAAAGGAGGGTTACTAGCGGGGTACCGCAGGGTTCAGTACTAGGACTGGTCCTTTTTAATGTCTTTATAAGTGACATTGCAGAGGAACTGGAAGGAAAAGTATGTCTCTTTGCAGACAACACAAAGATCTGCAACAGGGTTGATATACAGGATGGAGTGGAAAGGATGAGAAGGGACTTGGCAAGGTTGGAGGAATGGTCAGATGTATGGCAGCTCAGATTCAATGCAAAGAAGTGCAAGGTAATGCACCTGGGAAACAAAAACCCAGGGGAAGAGTACACAATGGGAGGTGAGATACTGACAACAGTAAAAATGGAAAGGGACCTGGGGGTAATTATATCAGATAACCTAAAGATGGGCAAGCAATGTGAGAAGGCAGTAAGGAAGGCTGGGGGGATACTGGGATACATAGGGAGAGGCATCAATAGTAGAAAACAGGAAGTTGTTATCCTCTGTACAGACAGTTGGTGAGACCCCATCTGGAGTACTGTGTGCAGTTCTGGAGACCCCATCTCCGCAAAGACATAGACAGAGTGGAGGCTGTACAGAGGAGGGCACCAAATGGTGCAGGGTCTGCACCAGAAGACATATGAAGAAAGACTAAAGGAGCTTAATATGTATACCCTTGAGGAAAGAAGGGAGAGAGGGGACATGATAGAAACTTTCAAGTACCTCAAGGGAATCAACAAAGTCCAAGAGGGCAGCATCTTTCAGAAAAAGAGATGTGCAAGAACAAGGGGACACAATTTGAAGATAGAGGGGGGACGGCTCAGAGGTAATGTGAGGAAGTATTTTTTCACAGAGAAGGGTTGTGGATGCAGGGAACAGCCTCCCTGAGGAGGTCGTGGAGTCAAGAACAGTGGGTGAATTCAAGAATGCATGGGAAAGACATAAGGCAGTCCTAGTGGGGGGTAGGAGGAAGTAAGCTGTTGGTTAACTAGGATCTGCAGCTTATCTGTTAGGTAGGAAAATGGGCAGACTAGGTGGGCCAAGCGGTTCTTATCTGCCGTCACATTCTATGTTTCTAGCATCACATGTAAAATGCAAGTTGGAATTTGAACTACGTAGAAAATCAACAAATTAGTTAAATTCAACTAGACTACCCTTCCAAATAACAAAAATATTGTCAATAAAAAGCTTGTATAAACTGATTTTCCAAAAGTATGGATTATATGCAGGATCCCTTACGTACACATCTTCCCACTGCCCCACATACAGATTAGCAAGTCTGGGGGCAAAAGTAGTCCCCATGGCTGTTCCCTTTATCTGTAGGTAAAAATCTCCTAGAAATGAAAAAGCATTGTACTGTAGGACAAATTCAGACAATTTCAGTAAGAGTTCTGTACAAGGTGTACTCTTTATCATCTCTTGTGTTAAAAAGAACCCCATAGCATCTAAAGCATCTTCTTGTGGGATGTTAGAATATAGAGCTTCAACATCCAATGTGATCAGATACCATTCAGGCTCCACTTCTATTTCTCCCAGAATTTCCAAAATATCCTTTGTATCCTTTAGGTATGACCCCAATTGTGTAACAAATGGACGCATATTATAGTCCACATATTGAGACAGAGGTTCTGTGAGTGAGCAGATTCCGTTCACAATGAGTCTACCGGGGGGGATGGGAGTCAAATTGTTTGTGAACTTTAAGGAGCACATAGAAGTTACTCACCAACTCCCGTACAGAATTTGGCTTTATTGAAGACAAAAAAAAGAGGAAATGGATGTAAGAGTCAGTGTCTTCACCGGAAGCCTCCGCGATAAAACTTTTCATGGCAACCGGCTGAGAAAATGGAACGTCTAAGCAGAAAGTTGCTGTTGTGATGAACACCATTTTGATGCAATCTCTGGAGATACAACCTGGAGAGGATGGCTGGACAGCTGAGGAAGCACTGATTTGAGCAGGCTGGATAAGCTGTGCAGACGGCAAGTGGGCAGTAGCACCGACTAGTTCTTCAGTGGATGGTGGACCAGGTTTTTACCTTCCGAGCCACCGCAGATGGATTGGGCAGTGGATTTACCTGAACCTGTCCCTGGACTTCAACAAAATGCTGCCGAACTTTCAGCTACTGGTACCCCATCTTATTCCCCTCTTATTTCCAATTCTAGGCCTGAGCCAGGCTTTCCACCGGGAGAGGGGACTGACGGGGCAAACCATATTCATTCTGACACACCTCCTTCTACTGAAGGGGTCCCAAAAAAAACTTTTGCTGACTTGTTTCATAAGCCTGTAGAAATGGCTAAAAGAAGATTCACAATTCGCCTTCATTATTTAGGGGGTATGGATGATTTACCAGATTGTTTTTTTGTGGGAAAGGTTCTCTTAAAACAATCTTTGGGGTTTACCCCTAGTGAGGTTTATGCCCTCATTCATGCCCCAGGGGAACATCATTTTGACATCAGCTTTAGAAATGCTACTCTTCTTGAAAGATTTTGAACAAAATATACTACTTTAAAAACCAACCCTTTATGGGTGCACTTTCAAGTTATTCCCCTTACAAAACAGTCCTTTCGTATTATTACTGTTTTATTCCGAAATGAGGGGTGGACATTACAGATATTTTACAATGACTTGTAAAGATATGTGACATCCAAGGTACTCCTGATCCTATTTTAGACTCTGAGGGATTTTGGAATGGGGGATGGAGGATTAAGGTGAAATCATTCTCTATTGACAATGACTTTCAACACCTTACAAATTGCCTTTCTTTAGGCCGTGACAAAGGTTTTATTTTCTACCCGGGTCAGCCTAGAAGATGTCATAGATGTGGATCTTTGAGACATATAAGTACCACTTGTGATAAGATTCAATGCTTTCATTGTGGTGAACTAGGGCATATGGGGTTAGAATGTATTAATACCCCCAATTGTAATTTTTGTGATGAACCTGGACACAATTTTTCGGAATGTCCATTAGCTTCCCATAACACTGATGATGCAGACTTTGCAGTGCAGGATGTTTGTCTTTCAACAGCCCAATCAAGCCATGGGCCTCTGGACCCAAGAACTCCTAGATCAACACGACCTGGAGTATCTTCTGAACCTGCACCTATTTTGCCTACAAATTCTATAGCCCCTAATCCTGTTATGAATGTGGGCCCTACTATGGTTGAACCTGTCGCTCCCTCTGTTGGAGATACGATTATTGCTGGTGCATGGCACCTCCTCCCCCACCAGAATCTGACTGCTCCGCCTCTGGATTCCAAGGGCAGGTGCCTCTTTCTGGGGCTGTTGGAATGTCAGAGGAACCAGTTTCGATTCTTCCCCTTTCGAATAAATTTGAAGGACTACCTGTTGAGGATGTTTTGGAGAATTTGGACTCTGATGGGGCCTCCAGAACATCTTCACAGGTTGATCCTAGTTCTGATGTAGATCATAACCCAAGGCCTTTGAGTATTTTCAAAGTGAAAAAGAAATCATTAGGCAGTAGGCCGGGTACCCGAAAGAGTACTCAAAAGAAATGATTGATGTTTTCCCTTCCCTTCCCCCCTTTTTTGGGTAAATTATGGGTTGTGAACTCCATATTGCTTCATTGATTGTTAATAGCATTAGATCTGAAAAGAAACGATTAGCCACGTTTGATTTCTTTACCAATTCCGATTTAGATTTGATTTTCTTTCAAGATACTAGACTTTATTCTCAAATGGATTTTGACACTGCTTCCCGAGCCTGGTTGAGAGGGACTTGTTATTAGTCGGAAGATGGGGGAGTGGTTGCTTGCTCAGGGGTAGGTATTTGTTTTTTTCGTTTGGACATTTTGGTGACTAATGTGGTGGACTTTGAGCCAGGTAAAGTGCTTGTATTAGATGTAACAATTCAGGCTGCAGACTTTCATTTAATTAATATCTATGATCCACAGTTGAAATCTGAACATATAGATCTGTTGAAAATAATTCAGCCATTTTTATTTACTAGACGTAATATCTTATTTGGGGGAGATTTTAATATTAATAGGTCACTTAAAGATCGAGGCTCACATGGTTCAAAATTATATTGTGACATGCACTATTTGAATGACTTGTTACGTCTTTCAGGTCTCCAGGATGTTTGGGAAAATATGAGCAATGCTCCGGTATACAGTTATTTTTCTGGTTCAAGGAAGTCTCGGATTGATTATTGGTTTTTGTCCTCTCACTTACATTGTTGTGCACATAAGTTGGTCCCTATGGCCACTTCAGATCATGTGTTGGTTCAGGTTACATTGTCTGATTTTCCAGCCTTTTCCAAGGGCCCAGACTATTGGAAACTGAAATTTTCCTTATTAGAGATTCTTGAAGTTAGAGAAGGCTTTGATGCTTTATTGATAGCACACCAATCTGTTTATTTTCTTTATGATTCTCCACTTTTGTGCTGGTCTGATACAAAATTGGATATTGTCACCTATTTTAAAAACTATTAGGAAGCTTTTGGGTTATTTTAATCACACTTCTTATATTGACTTAAGGCAACAATTAAACCAATTATAATCTCAATTAATTTCAAATACCAAGGTATCTCAAGAGGTTATTGGTGCTTTGAAAGAGAAAACGATACAGACCTAGTATGATAGGCATAAGTCCCTTGAGGTTGAATAGAGATTTGGTATTTCTGGTTTACAAGGCTCTTGTAATCCTTTTAAAACTTGTGCAACTAATAGGAGAAATAAGGAGATGAGATGGTTAGAAACAAGTTCTGGGGAATTTGTAGATACACAAAAAGACATTCTTTTGGAATTGGATAAGTTCTTGCAACAGCTTTTTAAGGCAGATCCTGCTGTGTCTCTTGATAAAATTGAGGAGTGGTTGGGAATGTGTACGCTTCCATATCTTCCTGAGTTCCTAAGCAATCCATTGTGTAGTCCAATTACAGAACAAGAATTAACTTCTGTTATTTTGGCACTTCCAAAAAATAAATCCCCTGGCTACGGCAGTATTACCAGTGAATTACATTCTATCATACATAAAATCTTACAAAAATAACTTTTGTCTCTATTTAATAATATTTTGGATACTGGTTATGTCCCTATCCATTTCAATCAGGGATTAGTTATTTTTTTGTATAAAACAGAACCTAAGGAGGACCTCAGGAATTGGAGGCCTAATACTCTATTAAATTCTGACAGTAAGATTCTGTCTAAAATTTTGTGTAGTAAGTTGGCAGCAGTATTACCATTTGCTGTTTGTCTGTATCAATTCTGCTCTGTTCCAGGGAGGAAAATTACTGATGCACTGATTTTGCTTCGAGAAGTTATGGAAAAAAGTTTTTCGGGTGAACTTACTGGGTTTCTACTTAGTTTTGATCAGCTGAAAGCATTCGACAGGGTGTCACACCAATATATTTGGAAGTGTTTGGCTAAATTAGGATTCCCATCAATGTTTATTACGTGGTTACAGTGTTATTATGAGTCTACAACTATAGCCCCGTTTGTTAATGGCTGGGTGGGTAAATTTTGAAACCATTCCCGAGAAGTTAAACAAGGATGTCCACTTAGCCCTCTTTTATATATTTTAACCTTGGAACCTTTGTTATGGAATCTTCATAATAACAAGACTATTAGAGGTCTCTCACTGCATAGTGATATGGTGGAGTTAAAATTGATAGCCTATGCTGATGACTTATGTGTCTTCTTAGCAGATTATCGAGCCAGTGTGGCCACTGATGCACTAATGCTTAAATTCATGGAAAGTACAGGGGCAAGGATTAACAAGAATAAAAGTAAGTGCATATTCCTTGATTTAGGGGATTGCCCTTATTCTACTGTTATGGGTGTTCCGGTTGCCAAAGAGGCTGTGCTTATATTAGGTATTTATTTTGGAATTCTTGAAAGTGCAATGTTTAATTGGACTAGACTACTCCAAGATGCAAAGCATAGAATTACTAGGTGGAACACCTGGAAAATGTCGAAGCTAAAATGTGTTTTTATGATTAAAACTTTGTTGCTTGGACATTTTTTATATGTCGCCTCTATTTATCCTATTCCAAAATGTTTGGAAACTTCAATTTTGGCACTTTTTTTCAGTGCAGTATGGGGAAGCCGTTTAAACCCTATTAAGAGGGGAATTTTGTACCTTCCAAAGAAACAAGGGGAGTTCCTAATGATCAATCCAATCTCTTTCTTTTTCTCTATATTTGTCTATGCTAATTTAAAGCCCTTACTTAGCCATCTTCCCAACCTCTGGGACCCTTGGGTATTGGATAGTATTTCTCCGTGGTTACTACACTGGAAATCTGATGCTCCTATTGCCAAACAGACACATATTCAGTCACTTTCCCCTTATTTTATGGAGTGTTTTAATAAACTTAAGTTGTGGAAAATTACTAAAATTATGATCACTAATTGTACCCGGAAAGAATTTTATCATATGATTCAATCAAGGTTTTTTTTATCAATCCCCTCACTACGTTGAGAGACCTCCTTCAGATTTGATGTTTACTCAATTAATGTTGACTACTTCCCATATTCCTTCTGCTTTGTGGGATGTTACTTGGTTGGGGGTTCATGGTAGAGTTAATGTAAAAGGTAATTTGACACACAAGAGGATTGAGGAAAGAGTGTGCTCTCAATCTCAGACTTGTTCAACCATAGTCGAATCAATGGACCATTTATTCTTTACATGTCCTTATATTCAACAATTTTGGACCATGTGGGATTTACATTGGTCGATGTCAGTTTTCATTAATATTACTGCTGAGATATTGTTGTTTGGTATACTACCACTTAAATGGCACTGTTATGACACTTCTACTGTGCACTGCATATTAGGCCACATTAAATATTATATTTGGCAAATTAGATGTCAATGGTCCTTACAACAATGTTTTGTTTCTCCTGATCATTTTTTTCAGACTATTCTTTTTGCTATAAAACATTTTAAACAATAGGAGAAACTTCAGTTATCCATTCCGCTATATAATGCTTGATGGAAGCTTTTACATTGGTTGGACACTGGATGAATTTATTAAAGTGCAGGGTGGTGGGATATATTGTACTTGCTATACCTTGTTTTAGAGTTTTTCATATCATTCTTTATCTTTTATTTTGTTTCTTTTTGGATTCTTTGTGAGATTTTAGAGCAGACTATATCTCTGACTTAATTTTTCTTTTGGACTGACACTTATTTGAGGATTTGTATTCAATTTTATGTTCTCCTCTTTCTATGTGATGTAATTCAGTTTCTTTTGCTTGTTTTCATTTTCTATTGTATTCAGCTTAGTAATTTCATTTCAGTTATGTTCACAAATTTCTATTTGCTGAGTTCTTTTTTTATTTTTTTTCCTGTTTATATATGATATAATACATTTAGAATATTGTAATGTCAGTTTTTGAATAAAAAATTCCCCTACCTTTTTTCGTGGGGATGGGATGGGGGTTATGTACAAATATGGATCATTTATGTTTGAGGTTCATGTATGTTGTAATACTTATTTATGTTTTTGATTTCTTTCATTATGATTTTATATGAAGTAATACAATTTTGTATATTTTGTTTTAAGTTTTGAATAAAACATTCCCCTACTCTTTTCGATAAGTGCCATGGGATCTTTAACTTCCACCTGAACTACCACCAATCCAGGCAGACGGGACCTTGGTTTAATGTCGCTTCCGAAAGACAGCACCTCAGAAGTGCAGCACCCCTTTCATGCTGCACTACAGTGTCAGTATTGGGATATTAACCCAAGTTCCAGATGTGGGAACTGAACCCACAGCCCTCTGATCGCCCAGCCTCAGAGGTGAGTGTGCTACATACTGAGCCACAGACACTGGCATTTGAAAACAAATTTTCCAGTTCTCTTTCACACACAGATCTAAAAGTCAAAATAGCAGCACTTGGTGGTGGGTAGAATGTAGAACACCCTCTAAACCTGTCCATACAAATTTCATCAGTATTCCAGTCCCCTGTTAGAGGGGCAGAACAACCCCTAGTGTCACTGTTCACAGCATAGTGCATTCTTTCTTGTTGCTGTTTTGAAAAGAAAGATTTCAAGCTTAAATTTCTACACAATGTTTGTAGGTCCAAAAACGTTTCAAATTTATTGATTCCAGTCATTGGTGCAAATGTTAGTCCTCATTCCAAGATACCAGTTTCAACAGTACTAAGGGACCTATCAGACAGATTATTTATTTTCTGTTCCATTTAATTGAAAGAAATAACTATAGGAATCAAAAAAATGTATGAAATTATATTGTTGCAATCAGATATGCAGAAGAACACATTTTATGTTTTCACTTTTTCACTGATATATATGTATAAACGTAACTAAAATGTAAAAATTATATCTTTTTTGGTTAAAAGTCATGGACACCCTATTGTGATGTCATATAATAGGGACTATAAATGTATTTGATGTTCTCCACACCACTGCCCCCTCATGAAGCCTTGGTTTAAGGCGAAGTGCTGGGGTGACGGCCATTTTGGGTGACTGGCAACAGCTCAGTAGATTATAAATGGTCTATCTCAATAAAACTTGTTAAGTTTATCAACAGAATGAGCTTGTGAGTATACTCTTTTGGAGTGCAACACATTTTGGTCCTATTTTGCATTTTGGGTTAGCCACCCACTCTGTTGCACTCTCTGGGACTGTTGAATGCGAGAGCTCTGTTTCGGATTTCTTCGAAGTGCTGTTTTAGTCTCGCTGCCATGGCAAATGCAGTCACACTTGCTCACCATAGAAAGAATCTAGCCAGAAAACCTGCTTTCTGGTTTTGGGCTGAAGCAGTAGCTTGAATTATTTGGTACCACTGAACCTTTCTGGTTTTAACAAATTTTATTGCATTTGAACAAAAGGAGAAAACAGATAGAGAATGTCTGGAAAGGAATCAACGTCCACATCAAATGCTGTTACTACCACAAGCTTCAGTTTGGAGACACCACTAACTCTGCATGAAAGAAGGCAGCAAGCATGGCAACTTCTATCAGGTGCAGGAGATCATGCTAATTAGGGAGCAGCAGTAGAAGCCGGCACTGCGGAGGTAAATATCAAGAAGGCAATTTTCAACCTGGAAAAACTGCTAAATAATGAACTTAACATTTCATACAATATAGTTACTGTAAAGACATATATGGAGAAGGAGATTATGCCAAGAGATCTTAGAGCACAAAAAGCTTCATTGTGTGACATTGATAATTTTCAGAGTAAGGAAGCCTGGTGTCAATTGGCACATGAGTAGTCCCTGGGTTTTGTAAAACTGATTATCAAGTAGGATATTGCCAAACACAGTACAAAGAACTGCCGAAAGAGCTGAAGAAAGCTAAAGAAACAGTATCATCTTTACATCTTACTGAATTTAACAATTTTGATAAAAACTTAAAAGACAAGATCAATAAATAAGAGAAGGAACTAACTGAATGAAAACAAACTAAACTAATCAGAGACTTGGGGGATTATGAACAAGGCAATATATTTAATTGGCCACAAAATTATAATATCAGGAATTGCTCATTAAGCAGGGGAAGACAACAGAGCAGAAACCGTAATCACAATAAGAAGGATTTATCACCCACATCTGCCAAAAAAGCCAGTGTGCATTTGTGACCCCCCTACAAATGGGGGTTCCTGAAAAGTCTTCCTTGAGCTGGCCTAAATGCTCACTGCCAGGCTGGTGTCCTGCGTTTTAGCGGTTTAAATGCATTGCCAGAGAGGGCCTGTAAAGCCTCTGTGTACTGTCTCTTTAAGAGCTGCCTAGATTGCAGTCATAATTAATCTGTGAGGGGGGCTGAGTGTTTCTATGCTCGAGTCCTGCCCGGGCTACCAGATAATGGCTCTGTTCCGCCATCGCTGTTAGTGCAGAGGGAGCACTGTTAGAAGCTGTACTTATTTGCTGATTATCCATTGGAATGGTAATGGCATTGTAATTTGTCTAGCCTGCCTTCTTTGCAGCATGGGCCTTACGTATTGCACCACCATTTTGGTTTTGGACTGCTAGTGAGCACCAATCAGTACCTTTGGGGACTCTAAAATGGAGCCTGTCCCCAGGGGTCTTGTGGGAGCAAAATTCTGTAGGAATTGTAGTTTTTGTATTTTGGCACCAAAAGAGACCTGAAGGGGGAGCCCTTGAACTGACTGACAGATTGATCAGCCAACTGAACCTTTTGGATCCTGTGGAAAGCCCCAGGCTGCTTGCAACTAGAGTCAGTCTGAATTGGGAAGTGAAAGTGGTAGCAGTTTGAATGATTCAAGCAGCAGCCCCTGTGTAATTCACGCAGGAGAACTGTGAAAGGGCTGAGTTTTGACCTGCCTGTCAGCCTGCTGTCCCTGAGAGGGAAAAGAGAGCTTATTCGGACTGAATCCGAATTGTGAGAGTGAGATAAGCCACAGAACTGTGACCAGGCTTTAACCTGAAGAAGACCGAAGATTTGTTGAATGTGATCAGCCTATCAGAATTTCCAGTCACCTTTGAACTCCGGCTTGTGCAGAGACCCTGTAATTGCGACCGGATAGCAATCTGCCTGGTACAATAGAATGTTTTACATGTAAATGTGCTGTGTGCTGACAGTGGGTTGTGATTTGGTTCCCCACTGTGTGCTGAACTGTGTTCTGCTCATTGAAGGCTGCAACCAGCTCCAACGAACTGAATCCGTATTCATCTCCCTTCAGTCTGGGCCTTGCTACACTGGCCCAACCAGAATACCTGCTGCACAGAGAAAGCCATCGAAGAGAGACCTGCCTGGGGATCAGCCCCCTGTTCAACACTTTGAACAGGAATGATGCCTCGGTGATTCGTTTGGGCCCTGCTTCTCCTGGCACTCCAGCTCAACAACCTGCAGTCTCAATTTCATCCTGCCTGTGTCCTGCATCAGGTATCGTGAATAGACATCAGGGTAGCTCCCGGCAACAACAGCTAAATCTAAAGTGTTGTCAACTGATTGCTTTGCTGTCTTTTTTGTCACGAACTGAGCCCTCCAGCTCTGGATTACAAACAGTGTGTGTTGTGCATGTTGCTTTCTTCTATCACAGGGCTCCAACCAGCTGTGAAGCCAGCCTACCCTGGGCAATGATCCTGGATAACCCACCTTCCTCCTACCTGCTACCCAGTGTGTGTGATAGGGTTGTCAGAACCCTCTGAGGTTCTGGGTTCTAGTTCTAGTCTAGAACTTTGGAAAAAAATTTTAGGGTTCTAATCTTTTTTAGAACTTTTTAGAACTCAAACCCTTTTTTTAATTGTGCTTCCAAAATAAAGATAATAGTGACATACATGTCATGAAACTGTGGGCAAAAACAACTAAATCTGTTCATTATAACAGGAGAGAGAGATGATCATTTGTGACTTTGACATGACTCTAGCTAGGGTTATCTGTGGTTTCTTCTTCTTTGTTAGTAGTAAAAGTCAGTCACTAACGGGTGCTTACAGAACAACCGACCCACCCACACTTATTAGATGCCACACACTTGGTGCCATATGGCACACAGTCACACACTGGGTAAAGTGCAGTCAAATGGGGCACAGCAGCAGCACAGATGGAAAGTGCACCATGCAGGATTCACAAATATTTTTTAATGAAAAACAGATTTTTCTCTTCCCTCTGGTCACCTTAAATATTTCTAGGATTTATTTATTTAGCAAAATTCCACACACTTAATGCTCGGCAGCAAGCACACACACACACACACACACACACACACACACTGGTAAAGTCAGTGTAGTCCCAGAGGTCACAGCAAATGTGATAAGAAGTATACCACACAGGAGTCAACAGATATTTAAGCAATAAGGCATGACAAGATGTGTGCTATCATGTAATAACGTCACTCCTGGGGTGGCTTGAAGCACGAGGCGAAGCTGAGTGCTTCCACCACCCCAGGAGTGATGTTATTACACAATAACACACACCTTGGAGTGCCTTATTGCAAATATACAATGGCTTGATGTTATACAAAATAAAAAAAATATTTTTAAAACATTTTAGTAGATTTTTAGTGTAGCAATATATCTTTGTTTCTGAAAAATAAGAGTTCGACATTTGCCAAATCCATACAGTGAAGTTAATGTGTAATAACATCACTGTCTCAGGCACACACTGACCAATCAGAGTCCAGGAAATGTTCTTGCCATTGTATAATTTTAAATGAAGGATTTTTCCTACCCTGCCCTTGTGCAGTATCAGAATCATCTGATCCCACAATCTGCTGCTACCCCACTTGCCCTAGTTCTAACATCCCTGCCTTCTATGTGCCCCAGTTCTCACATTTCTGCCCCTTCAAGCCCCAGCTCTCACATATCTGCCCTGTCCCTGCTCTAGATTTCACTTAGTGTATCTCACTCCCTGCCCCACTTCTTACATTTTTGCCCCCTCTCTACTCCAGATTTCTTATTTCAGATCAACCTCATGTCCTAATTCTCCCATTTATCCACTCCTCTCTGCCCTAGTTAATACATTTCTGCCTCCTCCCTGCCCCAGTTTATATATCTTCATCCACCCCTTTCCTATGCCTTACCCTCTTCACAACAGATCTCATCCTGTCCCCCCATTATGGGGTTTCAACTCTCCAGTGCATATAGGTTACTGTATATACTGTAGGTTGTTTTGTTCCAACGGTTCTCTCATCCATCCTTTTATTTCCCCATTTAAAACTAACCTTTATATCTTCTGGACATCCTGGTCTGACTGATTGAAGAGTTCCTGCAACCGACTGCTTGCCTGCTGCCTCAGTCGCTGACTGCACCTGAGCCATTTGCCCAATGCCATGCCATGGCTGACTGTTTGCTTTCTCCTTTGGCCATCCAACCACTGTTACTATCCTTAATCCGGCGTACACATAGTGCACAAACATCTTTCCTGCTTCCTTGGCTGGTTGCATACTGCTGATGCAGTTTGCTTGCTTCCCTGGCTGCTCCCGCACTTTGTCAACAGCGATTGAATGGAGAGTGGAAGTGGAAGCAAGCGGCAGTCTTCAGGACTGTGTTTTATTTCCTCATTGGGGCATTTCTGTGGGGATTTACTAGTGTGGCCAGGGCTAGATTTACATTGCTGTGGGCCCTATGCACAGAAGTAACCAATTCCTCCCCCCTCCAGTAGCACTGTCATCTCACTCCCATTTTCAGCACCAAGGGTAGGCAACAGCCAGCCAGGAGCAGTAGCCTAAACTGTAACCAGCCTTCCTGCATCATTGAATACATGGTAATGAAGCAGCCAATCAATACACCATTAAAACACCACTCATGCAACAAGTCCTGCATTAAATGAATGACATTGCTAGGTTTAAAACATTTATGTTCGCCACACCAACCAATAAGGCCAAACACATTAACGTACTTTATAAATAAGTAACAGCTCCCAACAGCCAATAAATAGCCACTTAGCCAACATTACACAAGGACACCGTGTCAAATAAATGACAATGCATACATACCAACTGTGCATTTGATTGGCTTTGTACAATGTGTTGGTGTGCTTTGAGTTTCTTTATTTTTAAACTCTTTATTATTGTCATGCAGTCATACAGTTTGATTTTTGAAAGCATATGATTTATGCTTCCTATGCCATAACCCCCCCCCCCCAACCTGGCTACTCCATCCCTCACGACTATTTGTTTTGTACTAAATGAACAAACTTGGTCATTAACATTTTGTCTGTGGGCAGGGGCTGTGGCACTAGTGGCAAAAAACTGCAGCCAGATCCTGACCTTCAGGCTCAGTTCCTGCTTCCAGCCTCTGCTGAATGATTACAGTAGAATATAGAGTATACTGTCTCTGGGTGGGATGGTGGGACCTGCCCAATGATGCATGCATTGTAGGATCTGCTGTACCTCCTCATCCTATTAAACACACTGAGTCCTGCTTGCTGCCGCACTAGTCATTACCAGCATGGCACCGCACCACCCATCACACACTGGTTAGCACTCAGTAATAGTACAGTAACCAACCACTCTACAGCTCTAGGCAGAAACTGGACTTTGTGCTGAAAAATGACTCACCCGGCCACTGCTGCTGATTTTTAGTTGAAGACAATGCATTCCATTCTTGGCCAGCTCATCAGCTGACGACCACGACCTCACAACTAAAAACTTGCGTAGGCAAAAAGGCGCCAAAATTGAAGTGCTGCCTGCTACACATCGATTGGTCTGTCCCTGATCCTGACCTTCTAGGCATGCACAAGCTGAATTGTGAAGGTTGGGGAGAGTTTGGCTGAGTGCGTCACCGGTGTTTGCACAAAAACAGGGAATAACGCGCAGTGGCCAGCCCAAACTCATCTGTGGCTCCTCCTCCATGACTTCACTGACCCTTCCAGTCAAAAAACACATTGTGCCGAATGCCGGCTGTATTATTGGGTTGCATTCTTGAGTGGAGGGCATGGAGGTGAGCAAAAAAAGAAAAAGATCCGAAACCTTATGCGAACCCTCTGGTGTTCGAGTTCTAATTTAGAACTCGAACACCAGAGTTCGAGTAGGGTTCGAATCTTCCTAGAACTAGTTCTGACAACCCTAGTGTGTGACTGTGTAGAGACTCTGAAGTGCATGCATGACTGTTTGATTGATATAGCCTTTAAGCTAATCAACCTGATTATGCCCCTCCCTTGTTCAAGTCCCCTGAATAAATCAGATCTAACTCTTTTTGTATTTAGCCTGACTATGGTTCTAGTTTGTGCAAAAAGTACTGTACTGTTGCTATTTGCTGTGCATAACCTTGTTTTACAGGGGATCTCCAGGGTCGAGCTAGAGGAACCAGCCCTGGTGGTAAGTGCAAACAGTGTGGGTAATTGCATGGTGAATAAAGGTCATTGTTAAAGTGATTATTGTATATTGCTCAGGCCACTAGAAGGGAAAGAGGGGGTTACAGTGTCCCAGAGGGCTGTGTCCAGGTTAGCTTGACCACTAACAACCCTGACCTCTTGGTGGAGGCACCTGTTTCAGTACCCAGGCCCCTTAACCTGCAACTAGCCATGCAGGCAGGGGTAGTAGCCCTTGGGATAGTGCCACTTACGGGTTACACATTTTTTAGAACAAAAGGGGCAAGGTCCGAACTTACAAATGAAAAGAAAGGAAAATAGAAAGGAAAAAGAACTAGATAGGGGCAAAGAGGATGAAGGAAATCAAGGCATTCGGAGGGCCGTGAGAGACAAGAAACTGACAAGGTTACAAGTCATAAATGTGTCCACTAAGACACTTACTGACTCAAAACTTTCAGTTCTACAGAATGGACTGACTTTCTCTCTGATGCTAACTAAAAATGATTCTGACGTTCAAATTGATTTATATAGATTTTTTTGTAAAATCAGATTGAAGTATTTCTTTTCTGCTAGAGAACAACCAAGTCTACTCTTGCCAGCATGGGTTTTTCGGCAGCAGAAGAACAGTGGCAACCTGATCCTGATGATCTGGACTTAATAATTTCGGAAATACAAAACCTAGATTCAACAGAGTTTCACAAGACCACTATTGATCTAGAGACAGAAATGGAGATCCTGGACAGAAATAATTTAGAAAGCCTCTAAACTTTATGGGAGGGTAATTATGCACAGGATAATGAGGCTTTTATGTCCAACTTCAACAAAACCCAGAAATCTTTATTTAAAGGTAAATCTGATTTATATTCCAGTACTTATAATAGCTCAGTTTTAGCCTTTGAAAATACTGTATTGCAGCAAGTTAAGATTTTGCTAAACAAAAATTCACCAGTTACTCACAACATTACCCCCACTGAGAAACAAGCTCTGAATGAATTTGCTGAATTTAAGGATGTCGTTTTTAAGCAAGCTGACAAGGGAGGCAATGTTAGATGGATTGTGTTAAATATTGTGACGTGGTGTACAGGCTTTTAAACACCAGCAGTGACTATACCAAACTTTCAAATACCCCGTTTTAAGCCATAAGAAAGAATTATCTAGACTGTTACAGGAGGCAGTTAGTGAGAGCTCAATTACAAATGATGAATTTAAATTCATCTGGAATTAACATTCCATAATGCCCGCAATTTATGCCCTGCCTAAAATACATAAGAATCTAGAAGCCTCACCAGGGAGACCGATCATATCGGGTATTGGGTCCTTAACTGAAAGCTTGGGCAATTTTGCAGATTTTTTCTTACAAGAACCTGTAAGGAAACTTCCTTCCTACCTTAAAGATACTGGGGATGCCATCAACAAACATTTAGATTTTGAATGGAAAGGAAACTACATGCGGCTTATCACAGACGTAGAAGCTCACTACACATCTATAAAATGTGAAAATGGTATCAGAGCTTGCAGATATTTTTTTGGAGAATAGTGACATTTATGCTGTAACACCCGTGTATTTTTTAACTGAAGCTCAAAAATTCATTTTAACACATAATGCGTTTGAGTTTGAGAATAACTATGATCTGCAAGCTCATGGGGCAGCTGTGGGGGCAGTTATGGCTCCCTCTTACACCAACTTCTTCATGGGTCACTGGGAACTACTAAACATATACGATTCTGCAACAAATCCATTTCATAGCCACATACAAAGATGGTAATTTTACATTGATGATTGTCTATGTGCATGGGAGGGAACTGAAGAAATGGCTAATGAATTTGTGAAATGGCTGAATATTAACGATATCAATCTTAGATTTACCTGTACAACGGCAAAAGACAGTGTGGATTTCTTGGACTTAACATTAATGGGATATCCTGTCACAGACAAAGTCACTACAAAGGGATTTAGAAAAAAACACTGCCACAAATGCAGTACTTAGATGCAACAGTGTCCACCCTGTAAAGTTAAAGAACTCAATACCCTACAGCCAGATGTTATGAGTTGGTTGAAATTGTTCCTCTGATAGTGATTTTGAGACACAAGCTACTGAATTGAAAAATCATTTTCAAGTGAGGGGTTATGGGATTTACGTTATAGTAAAAGCACACAGGGATGTTAAAGATAATACACAAAGAAACCTAATACAGACAAAAGAAAATACACAAACTAAAGCGTAGGGACCTATTACCTTTTCCACACAGTACAATAAAATTTCTGGTTCTATAAGGAACATTATATGGAAAAACTGATCTATTTTACTAGGTGATTTAACAGTGTGTGGGGTAGTAGGTACCTCTCCCAGAATTACCTTTAGAAGAGACCCTAGTTTATGTGATAAATAAGTGCACAGTTACCTGCCCACTGAGGAATCAGAACATGGCATGTGGTTACCCAAAAGACTGGCTGGTAATGACAGATATTTAAGATGTAACATGTGAAAATATATAACCACAGGGAAAGATCTTTCTTCATTCAACAATAACATGGATGTATCTATTAGAGACTTCATCACTTGTGATACTACCTTTGTTGTCTATCTAATATTTATTTATTTATTTATTTTATAAATCAGATTTACAACCTTTTGAGTCAGAGACTCATTCACAAAGGCACCTCATCGCAGGGAGGGTAGACAACACATGATAGTGAAATAAAACAGTGGAGAATGATACAGGCTTAGGTACAGTATAGAGAATATACACAGCAATTCCAAATAATACATAAAAGAGGAAAATCAGAGATTTGCAATTAATTACGATTTGACCAACATTCATAAGATAATAGGCCTGCTCTAGTGTGTCTATGGAGCGAGTTCTGGGAGAGTGAGGACTGTGGCCTCCAGTGAGGTGGGGTGGGGGTTGGGAGTGGAAGAGGAGTACGAGGACATTGTCAGATACAGAGAGCCGGAAGAGTGCAGGCTCTAGGGCAGTCAGGGGCACTTACAGATCCAAGTGTCCGTGAGGTGTTTCCGAAGGGCGATTTTAAAAGGGCAGATTTTGGGGATGCTAGTGATATGAAGGGGAAGGGAGTTAAACTAGGAGGGTGCTCTGTGGTAGAAAGACCTTTGGGTGAGTGAGGTCCTAGCTCTCGGAACCTGGAAGGTGACCTTGGCTGCACTTTGGGTAGCTGCTGTCTGGGAGGTTGGTTTTAGGGATGAGGTAACTCCAGGAGGGGAGAGCCCAAGTAGTGATGTTTTGGCCAGTATGAAGGTGTGGTAGCATAAGCGCTCATCAAAGGTGAGTAGATTAGAGGAGGAGCAGAGTTGGCATGAGTGAGTTCTTGCTATGGGCACTTGTCAGGAGCCTGCCGGCCTTGTTTATTGAGATCTGGACTTTGGTGAGGGCGGTGTTGTCAGCTGCAGCATAGATAGGAAGCCCGTAGTCAAGCAAAGACAGGATAGAGGAGGTAATAGCCAGCTGGAGGGCAGTCTGAGGGAGGCAGTCTTTGTGGCAGTAGAGGAGACCAATCCGGTTGTTTACTGTGGTGGACAGGGTTTTGAGGTGGGCGTGGAAGGTGAGTGCTGTGTCAAATGTGTTGCCCAGGTATTTATATGCTGGTACCTGTTCAATGGGGTGTTTGGTGCTGGGGAGGATGAGGAGAGGGGGCATTACTGGTGTTGTTCTGATGGTGGGCGAACAGCATGGATTTAGTTTTTTTGAAGTTCAGAACCAGACAGTGGTCAAGGAACCATTTTTCAGCTTGGCTGAAAACAAGCTGGAGGGAGTCCTGGAGGGTGGTGGGGTCAGGGTGGGAAGTGACAAGGACCACATTGTTAGTGTATAGGAGCATTTTGCCTGAGCAGGAGATGGGAAGAGTGTTGAGAAAGAGACTGAACAGAGTGGGGCCCAGGATGGACCTCTGGGGGACACTGGAGCAGACAGGTAGTGCGGTTGATAGGGTATTGTTGATCTTGACCATTGGGATCTGTCATGGAGGTAACTAGACAACCAGGCAAGCGGGCTAGATGAGAAACCCAGTTTGTGGAGGGAGTCGAGCAGAAGGGGGTGACACACAGTGTTGAAGGCCTTAGATAGGTCTATGAACACCGCCTCGGTAACATCACCAGAGTCAAGTGCAGAGTGTATGTGCTGTGAAAACTCCAGTAGGGCCGACGTAGTGCTGTGTCCAGGGTGGAAGCCATGCTGCTCTGGACACAGTATGTTGTATTTGGTGAGGTATTCCATGAGTTGGGTGGATATTATTTTTTCCAGGGCTTTGGAGAGGGGGGAAGGATGGAGATTGACCTGTAGTTATTTGGTATTGTGCGATCTCCATTCTTATGACTTGGGGTGATTTCAGATGACTTCCAGGCACTCGGAAACTGACCAAGACAAAGGAACCAGATTTAGCAGGTCAGTGAGAGGGGTTAGCATGACCTCTAGAGTTAGCCGGAGAATCCTGGAGTCAATCGGGTCGCACTTAGTATTGTGGCTGGACATGGCTTTTAGCAGGAGAGGTTTGGCTTCATGGGGGGATATAGTGCGGAGGAGAAATGGGGGATGATCCAGGGTGGGGGGGGTTGAAGAAGTGATCAGGTCGAAGAAATGGGCAGGTAGAACTGAGCTGAATCTGAGAAGATCGTGTTGAGGCATTCAGCAATATGTAAGGGGTCAGTGGTGATAATGCCATTGATCGCTATCTGGGATGGGGGGGAGCGGATTTTTCCATTGAGCTCCTTAACATTGTCCCAGAAAGTGCATGCAGAGCCCCAGGAGCAGGTCAGGGTGGCTTGGTAGTGTTTGGCTTTTGCTTGCCGTATGGCCCAGGTGCATTTGTTTCAAGCAGTGTTATAGGCCTATCTGTCCGCAGGCCTGCCCGACTCCACTGCTATATGCCATAGGTTGTCTCTCTGTCTCAGTTGTTGAATGAGAGTGGGGGAGATCCAAGGGGCATTTTACCCCCTGGGTAGGGTGCTGGTAAAGGTGGCAAAAAGGTCATAGGCCTTGCAGAAAGCACTGGTGAGGTAGGCTAGTGCTGTGTCTATATCGGTTGTGAGAGAGATTGGGGTCCAGTCTATATGGGATATGTTCTGCCTCAGTTTAATGAGGCCCCCTGGATGAAAGCGGTGGTGGGAGATGACTTGGAGCATGGGTTTTTGTGTGGGTGAAGACCAGTGATAGAGGATGGGGGAGTGGTCGCTGAGTGAGTTAGGTAAGATATTAACATCCTTTATTTTGTGGAGGCAGTTGGAGAGAATTATGTCAAGGAGGGAGTTGGTGCCACTTGACTGAATGAATCTGGTTAGAAGTGTGACTAATTGAGAGAAGTCAAGGGCAGTAAAAGTGTCTTTTATGTGTATGGTGGTAGAGCTAAGCCAGTTGACACTGAGGTCACCTAGGATGAGCTGCTCAGCTTTGTGGGGTAGGGTGGATAGATAGTCGGTAAGGAAGTGTACTGCTAGTCCCTGACTCCGCTGAGCTATGTATGCAGCGGTGAGATAGAGATGGCTCCTGCCTGGGTCAGGGGAGATTTTTATGGTGATAACTTGGGCCCCATGATCGAACTTGGGGGTAGGGAGAGCATAGCTAAGGAGGGAGTCGTGGAGGTAGACAGTGCATCTGCCCTCACGCTTGCCAACTCTGTCTTCCTTGAAGATGGTGAAGCCAGGGAGGGAGACAGCTGAGTCAGGGGTTGATGCCGAGAGCCAGATCTCCACTATGGCAACAATATCAGGCCTGTGTTGCATGACCCAGCACTGGAGTGTGGCAGTTTTCTTTGGAAGACTGCAGATGTTCATTGAGGCGATGCATAGGCCACATCCAGCGGTGGGGGGTAGATGACCCAGGGCCAGGGTTGGGGTGAACATTCCTGGAGAGCAGAAGAAGAAGGGTGATTAGTCTGACCAGAGGGCTGTGAAGGCTGGAGCGGCTATGCTGGAGCTGGCATGAGGATCTGGTGGAGAGGGTACAGGAGACAGGTAGGGAGCTGAGGGCAGGTATGGCCAGGATGGGGGAATGGGGAGTAGCCAGGAAGAGAGGTAGTGGCGAGGTGAAAGGGGTTTGCAGAGGGATGTGGGTGTGTCTGGGACAGAGGTCATGACTGCTGATCGTAGTGAAGGTGGGCAGGAAGTTGGCTCCTTCTGGAGAGGAGGATGGTATCAGAGTGTTAAGGTTGCCTAGACAGCAGAGCCTTAATGGGGATTCTAGATGGCCATGAGGGGAGAGCTGTAGTGCAGACAAGCATATGTCAGTAGCATAGGGAGGTTGATTCTTGGGGAAGATGGAGGGGGGAGGATCAGCACTGGGAACAGCCGAGCGGTCAGAGTTAGCAGTAGCAGGAGCATAGTACTATAAGTAAAGGAGGAAGGTGAGAGTTCTGCAGGAGTGGAGTTGAGCAGCCTCTGGTGGCAGACTGAGATAGGCTGCTAATGGAGAAATGGGCTGATTGGCTCAGCAGTCCTATAAAAGGAGCCGTGCTGGCAGAGGATTGTGGTGGGGAGGTGGGGAGCTGACGCAACGTTACGGGACAAACTCCGCTTTGTCCTGCAATATTTTGAGATGGCGACCTCCGCATGTGTGCCATACCTGCTGCGGTGGTTTTTAGAGGTGGGGGAGGGTGCCTGCTTGCACCCTCACGACCTCCGTGGACTGGACCTTCGTCGGGAGCAGCTATCTGTGGAAACAGGAGACGCAGGTGAGAGATCTATACAGCGGAGCCAGGCCAAGGGGAAGGGGATGCAGACTGAGGATTAGGGCCTAATGTAGTAACTACAGAACAATTAAAGTATCCCCCTTAAATTATTATTAAACCCCTTACAGGCAGAATGCTTTAAATAAAAAACAACTCTCACAGGCAAAAACAGTCCTTATAGGCAGAGCTGAAATTCTGAAGTGCTCTGCCAACAATTACTGTAAATTAAGGCAGCTGTCAGACTATTTTAGCCCAGTTTGTATTTTGGCACAAAAAAAATGTTCCAACGGCAAACTCTGCTTGTCCTGCAATGTTTCGAGCTGGCTCCGGGTGTGTGTGCCGTACCTGCTGCGGTGGTTTTCGGGGAGGTGGGGGAGGGCACCTGCTTGCACCCTCACGACCTCCGTGGACTGGACCTTCTTCGGGAGCAGCTATCTGCTGTGGTGGTTTTCAGGGGGTAGGAAAGGGTGCCTGCTTGCACCCTCACGACCTCCATGGACTGGACCTTCTTTGGGAGCAGCTATCTGCTGTGGTGGTTTTTGGGGGGTAGGGAAGGGTGCCTGCTTGCACCGTCACGACCTCCGTGGACTGGACCTTCTTCGGGAGCAGCTATCTGCTGTGGTGATTTTCGGGGGGTGGGAAAGGGTGCCTGCTTGCACCTTCACGACCTCCGTGGACTGGACCTTCATCAGGAGCAACTATCTGCTGTGGTGGTTTTTGGGGGTTGGGGGAGGGTGCCTGCTTGCACCCTCATGACCTCCGTGGACTGGACCTTCATTGGGAGCAGCTATATGGTGTACTTACGGTCTTGGTTATGTGGGGAGAACTGTTAGATGTCTCAATGAAAGAATTCAAGAACATGTTCGTTATGTCATCAATAAGAGGGTAGACAAAGCAGTAGGGAGACACTTCTTAGAAATGGATAATTCTGTTCCTAAAGACCTTAAATGCATGGGATTAGAGGCTGTTAAATGTGGAAAAAGAGGTGGGAATCGTGCAACTCTACTTCTAAGAAGGGAAGGCTACTGGATATGCAGATTGAACACAGTGAATCCATATGGTATGAATGAAATGTGAGATCTCAAACCTTACCTGTAATATCACCAATATTTGAGATTTTCAGTAATCGCCCCCCACCAAAAAAAAAAAAAACTCCACCCTACTTAGTATGTATCATATTGGACTTAACTTTCTAATATTTGCCATACCAGCAGAGAATTCATTTGAAAAATGTATTAGGTAAGATTCTCAGGGTTATGAAGTTGATCCTCCCAACCCCCACCCCCCTCAAAAAAGGTTCTGACAATACACTTTGGGATTTTGCAAAGGCAATATTTTATTATTATTTTCATATTTTCTTTTTCCTCTTGGTTCGTCATAGTGGTAAACGTAAATAAGTAAGTAAACATTTATTTGTTAGGTGCCCAATTCCGGAGGCACTGTGCGCCATTACATAAAATTCAGGAACACAAATAAATATACAATAAAATCACAGCAATCAATAAAATCAAACAGTTAGCACTAAATTGTGTTTTCAGGGTATGCTAACTTGAATAAATGAGTTTTTAGGCCCCTCCTGAATACCTCCACTGTATGGGCCTCCCTACGAGATCTCGGAAGTGAATTCTAGAGGACTGGGTCAGCCACCCTGAATGAATGATCACCCAAAATTTTCAGCTCAGTCCTCGAATCACAAGGAGGCTCAAGGTGGAGGAATGGAGGGAGCAAGTTGGAATGGCTGGGGTAAGGAGGTCTGGCAGATAGCCAGGGCCTAGTCCATATAGGGCCTTGTAGGTGAGCAAGTCTACCTTGAAGAGAACCTGCCACCTGACAGGCAGCCAGTTCAGACCCCACAGGATCACGGTCACATGACAGAACCTAGGTAGTCTTGTCAGCAACCTGGCCGCTGCATTCTGCACTAGCTGCAGCCGGCAGAGGTTTCCTCCACTGACCCCGAGATATAGAGCATTACAGTAGTTGAGTCCTGATGTCAGAAAAGAGTGCACCAGTGATGGCAGATCTTCAGGCGGGATTAGGGGCTTAATCCGAGCAATGTTCCTCAGATGGTAAAAACTACCTTTGATGATGGCCAGCACCTGAGCCTCAAATATCAACTTGTCATCGAAGCTCATGCCCAGATTTCGCACCCTAGAGGATGTCATCAATGATACTGACCCCAGAATTAAGCCTATTCTCATCCTGGAGGTGCCCTCACTCTGCAGGCAGCCAGGCACAATCACTAGTATCTCTTTCTTCCCGGGGTTAAGCCTCAGCCAGTTAAAGTTCATCCAGTCCTAGATCTCAGTGAGGCATTTATTCAGCACTTCGACAGAACCACTTGTCCCTGGTACAAAGGACATATACAGTTGACTATCATCTGCATAGCAGTGAAAACTCAAACTGTACTGTCTGATGATCCTCCTCAGGGACAGCATGTGTAATGAGAAGAGCATCGGTAAGAGGATCAAGCCTTGAGGGACTCCACAGGTTAGAGGCAGGGGAAGAGGGAAAAAGTCCCCATCACCATCCTTTTCCTCCTTCCTGAGAGAAAGGACTCAAACCAGTTGATGACAATACTGGTGAGTTCACACCACTCTCCAAGGTGATCCAGCAACACAATGTGATCCACAGTAAGTGAGAACAAAATGAGCTGCACTCGTAGGAAAACAGCAGGACGCAGAAAGGTAAATTTGCAAATTTACCTTTCTACATCCTGCTGTTTTCCTACGAGTGCAGCTCATTTTGTTCTCACTTACTGTTTTGACTGGCTATCAGGAACTGCACTGCCGGACCCTGTCTTTTGTGCGCACCTTGTCCTTCCTAGTAACAATGTGATCCACAGTATCAAATGAAAATGATAGATCAAGGAGAATGAGAATTGACCGTTCCCCTCAATCTCTGGCCATGAGGAGGTCATTATGTACCCCGATCAGTGCCGTCTCGGTGCAGTGCCTCACCCTGAACCTGGATTAGAATTGCTCATAGATGTCACAGGCCTCCAGGTGCTCCTCAAGTTGCAGAGCCACTATTTTCTCAACAACCTTCCCTAAAAATTGGAGGTTGGAGATTGGCCTATAATTGGCGAGGATGTCAGGGTCGAGATCTGACTTTTTTGGAAGTGGCTTCACCAGCGCCTCCTTCAAGGCATCGGGGAAGACCCCCTCTGAAAGCGAGCACCTAACTATCCCAGTGAACACTGGACCAATGACTTCGACGCATCCCACTAGTAGATGTATTGGGTCTGGGTCCAGTTCACAATAAGTGGGCCACAGTTTCAAAATCACCTTAGAGACCTCGGATACCTCCACCGGTGGAAACTCTGCCCAGGTAATAGGAATGCTCCTGTTGCAACTGGACTCCACCCTGTGGGTTTGGTCCAGATCCACTGGTGAGATCCCGGCCCGAATAGAGGACACCCTGTCAATAAAAAATAGAGCAAACTCTTTGCACTGTACTGCTGAAAATGCTTTTTTCAGCTGTAGACAATCAGGATGTAGAAGCCTGTCTACAGTCCGAAAAAGCTCAGCTGGTCTATTTTTCCCTGCAGCAATCTCACTGGACAGGAATTTTGCCTTCTTATGGTTGATTGCCCCTTGACAGTCACCATAGTGATTTCTCAAAGCCAGGCTGTCCTCCTCTAGCTGGGTCGTCTGCCAGCAGCACTCCAATCTCTGCAGTCTTCATCGCCCAGAGAACCCCATCAAACCATGGGGGTCTTGGGCAAGAGGACCTAGGTCATATACAGACCAGTGTGATGGCATCGAGTGCCTCAGTTACAGCCCAGTTATAGGCTGCCACCAATTCACCCAAACCAATTGCACTAGCAGCAATGACACTGGAAAAATCAGCCACTGCCATCAGTCTCTCCAGGGTCAAACCCCTTAAAGGACGGTAGCTGATCATCTCAACAGGGGAGGGACCATTAGCAGGAGTCCCAAAAGAGAACTTTACGGTGCAGTGATCGGACCAAATGACCCGATCAATTTCGAGGTCAGTGACCTCAAGACCCAGTGAGAATACCAGGTCCAAGGTGTAGCCATGGTGGTGGGTCACAGAGGCAACTGCCTGTGCTAGGCCCAGTGATGTCATCAACTGGAGGAGGTCAGATCCAAGTTGCGAGGATTCATCATTGATCCAGGCATTGAAGTCACCCAGAATAAGACATCTGGGGACTCTAGCACCCTGTTGACAATGAAGTCCAGTACCTCCTGCAGAAATTCCCCTCTCAACCCCCGGGGGCAGTAAATGAGGAGAATTCTGCAACCTGCACCTGGATCCACATGCAGAGTCACACATTCAAATCACCTGGTAGAACCCACCGAATGCATAAAGAAGCTCAAGTCAGATCTAAAACAGATGGCTTCACCCCCACCCCTGTGATCCTTCCTAGGACAGTGCACCACGGAGCACCCAGCCAATCCACAGTTTTCTTTTATCACTAAAATATATAGCAATAATGCCCGACAGGGTGCAGGTGATTAGAAATACCGACTGCAGCCAGGGCGTAATGAGTCTGACGCCGCAGGCGGAGGGCCTTATGGCTCTGGCGGGTCCGGTATTGCCCATACCTCCCACCCTGGAGGGCATTATTGCACTTAGAAAATGGGCTCTGTGGCTTTTTCCTATGGGATTTTAAAAAGTCAAGAAAAACAGTTAAAAGATATATTAATAATAAACTTTAAATGTTTGCATAGTAAAGTAGTCCCAATTTCTGTGCTGTTCCATCTGTTGTCCACCACCCCACCAGAATCTTGAAGTCAGCCCCCCCCAGACACAGAGTTTGTACTTACTGTGTCAACAGCAGTGCCTTTACTTTATTTGGGGGGTTGAAAAATGTATACTGTGTGATGTCGTTAATTATTTAGAGATGCAGTGTTACGTGTGCTTGATGATGCAGCTGCTATCGTGTGCTTGATGACATCATACCCGGAAGTAAAAGAGGCGTTTGAACGAAAAAGTAATTTATTTCTTTATTTATTTCTGTATGCAGTTTTGGGTTGTTTTCTTTATTGGAAATACATTTTATAGTCAGCGATTGATGTGTGGGGTTGGAGAGCGCAGGAAGGAGAAATGAGACAGGCAGCATCACGGACGAGTGAGGAGATGTGAATGGCGACCGTGGATCTGTTTAGAAAGTCGAGATTGCAAGGTATCATCAGAGCTGTGAGCCATGGCACAGTGTAGGTACACTGCAGAAGTTTTTATTCATGAGCAAGTTTCTTTTGGTCATAACGGAATAAATGTGAGAATGATTGGGGCGGGGGTATCCAGCAGTGTAAGTGAAGCGAGTTGAACATATAACGGAATGGAGCAGGGTTTCATTCCGTCTGAATCACACAAAAAACTGTTTCGGGAAACGAGCTTCATGAGTTGCTATATGGTCAGTATTTAGAAAATGACACACTGTTGTGTGTGGCTTTGTTTAACAGTTGGCGCTAAAGTAGGGTGTTGGGGCAATTTCTCGCTCAGCAAGAAAAAAAATGGCGGTTGATTCAAATTGAGTGCCCAGTGCTTCAGCCAATGGTGAAGCAGGCTGGGCACAATGATTTCTGGCTGGGCATCAGGCAGGTTTGGGTTGGCACTTTTTATTTCCTGGGCATCTATTGAAAGTTAATGTACCCCCCCGGCAAGGGTACCAGCCAATGAGATGCCAGGAAATAAAAAGCCCATTTTCTAAAATGACTTTAATTAATATGTATTTTTTATGGGTTTTTTTAGGTAATAGGATTCCTTGGCACAATATGATGTTTGAAAATGACTACATCACCTCTCTGTACCAGTAGATCCAAGGGGTTTGTCATTGAATGTTTGCTGGGTGATCACAGGAACCAGCTGATGATGGGACTTAGGAATAATATTAAAAATTATTATTTTTGAAAGTTTTCAGCCTCTGTGCTGCTCTTCATCTATGTTGCTGATGGAACAGTCATGAAATTATTAATGACTTGATAATAATCATAGCATAGATGTTTAAGTTTAACTTTATTGAATTGTTTTAAATGCATGGTCTCATTTTCTATGACGTGAATTTAAAGAAATAACTATAGGATGTAAAAAAAATGTATGAAATTATATTTGCTGCAATCAGATATGCAGAACAACATATTTTGTTTTTTCATTTTCTCACTGTCTGATATATATGTATAAAAGCAAAAGAAAAAAACAAGAAAAAAATGTTAAATTTACATTTTTGGGGGGTTAAAAGTCATGGACACCCTATTGTGATGTCATATAACAGACTATAAATATATGTGATGTTCTCCACACTACTGCTGTCTCGCAAAGCCTTGGTTTAAGGTGAAACGCTGGGGTAATGACCATTTTGGGTGACTGGCAACAGCTCAGTAGATTATGAGTAGTCTGTCTCAATAAAACTTGTAAAGTTTATCAACAGAACGAGCTTGTGAGTATTCTTTTTTGGAATGCAACAAATTTTGGACCTGTTTTGCATTTTGGTTTAGCCGCCCACTCTGTTGCACACTCTGGGACTGTTGAGCATGACAGCTCTGTTTCGAATTTCCCTGAAAGGGCTCAGTCTGCCTCACCACGGAGGTGGAAAAATCCTACCCTAACCAAAAAAAAGAAAAATCTGGGCCCCTAGAGCTCGACAGTCCAAAATGTGCTTGAGCTCACCCTGGCCACCCACCCTCCTGGACTCACAGGGTGGATTGCCAAAGCACCCAGGGAGTGGTGTCCCAGGCCTAATACCTGCCTGATTAATGGGTCCTGCCAGACTAGTTGCCTACAGCTTAAACTAGACACTGCTCAAAAGTGCATCCCCCACACACTTTGCAACATTTATAAAGGTACTGGAACATAATTTGACCGGCAACAGTATTGGTGGCCCAACTGGAGCTTAAACTCTCATGCAACAAAGACACTTCTACAATATAGCATCATTCTTACTCATAAAGCACAATGAACTTTCAGTGTCAAAAGTTACAGCACTATTAACAGCACAGGTTACATGGTGTCAAAACCCCCTCATTAAATGTTCCAACTACTAAATGCCCCAATCAAGTTAATACTAATGTAACCCCTAGGTGGCGCAATCCCAAGGGCTACTACCCCTGCCTGCGTGGCTAGTAGGAGGTTAAGGGGACTGGGTAATGAAACGGGTGCCTCCACCTGGAGGTCAGGGTTGTTAGTAGTCAAGCTAACCTGGGCACAGCCCTCCGGGACACTGTAACCCTCCTCTTTCCTTCTAGTGGCCTGAACAATATACAATAATTACTTTCACAATGACCTTTATTCACCAGGCAATTACCCACACTGTTTGCACTTACCACCAAGGCTGGTTCCTCTAGCTTGACCCTGGGGACCCCCTGTAAAACAAGGTTAAGCAATGCAAATAGCAACAGTACAATACTTCTGGCACAAACTGGAACCACTGTCAGGTTAAATGCAAACAAAGTTAAATCTGATTTATTCAGGGGACTTGAACAAGGGAGGGGCGTAATCAGGTTGATTTGCTTAGAAGCTATATTAATCAGAGAGTTATGCATGCAGTTCAGAGTCCCTACATAGTCACACACTCTGGGTACCCAGGTAGGAAAACGGTGGGCTAGCCAGGAATGTTGCAGTTGGTTGGGGCCCTGTGATGGAAGAAAGCAACATGCACAACACACACTATTTGTAATCTGGAGCCGGAGGGTTCAGTTCGTGAAAGAAAAGGCAACAAGACAATCAGATGACAACACTTTTAGATTTAGCTGTTCTTGCAGGGAGCTACCCTGATGTTTACTCACGATACCCAATACTGGACAAAGGCAGGACGAAATTGAGACTGCAGGCTGTTGAGCTGGAGTGTCCGGAAAAGCAGGGCCCACACGAATCACCGAGGCATTGTTCCTGTTCAAGGCGTTGAGCAGGGGGCTGATCCCCAGGCCAGTCTCTCGTCGATGACTTTCTCTGCGTAGCAGGTATTCTGGCTGAGCCGGTATAGCAGGGCCCAGGCAAACGGAAATGGATACGGATTCATTCCGTGGAGTTGGATACAGCCTCCAGCAAGCAAAACACAGTTCAGACACACAGTGGGGAACCAAATCACGACCCACTATAAGCACACAGCACATTCACATGTAAGAAAATTCCACTGTACCAGACAAATGGCTCTCCGGTCGCAATTTCAGAGTCTCTGCACAATCCGGAGTTCAGAGGCAGCTGGAAGTCCTGACAGGCTGATCACATTCAACAAATCTTCGGTCTTCTTCAGGTTAAATCCTGGTCACAATTCAGTGGCTTAATTTGCTCTCCAAATTCGGATTCAGTTTGAAAAAAAGCACAAGTTCCCTCTCAGGAACAGCAGGCAGGCATGCAGACGAAACTCAGGCCTTTCCACAGTTCTCCCACGTGAATCCACTATGGATTGCTGCTCGAACTGTCTCAAGCTGTTACTTCGTCACTTCCCAACTCAGATCTAACTGAAACTGCAAGCAGTGTGGGACTTTCCCCAAGATCCAAAAGGTTTGGTTGGCTGATCTGTCTGTCAGTCACAACAAGGCCTCCCCCTCCAGGTTATTTTAGGCACCAAAAGCCCAAAACTACAATTCCTACAAGTTTTGGCCCCACCAAGCCCCTGTAGGCAGGCTCCAATTTAGAGTCCAAAATGTACTGACTGGCCCATTCTGACAGTCCAGGACAAAGATGATGAAAACAAACAGAACTGTCCATGCTGCAAAGAAGGCAGGTTAGAACAAACTGCAATATTATTACTACTCTAACAAATGATCAGCAAAAAAATGTACATCTTCTAACAGATCTCCCTCTCAGATTAATTATGACTGCAATCCAGGCAGCTCTTAAAGAGACAGTACACAGAGGCTATACTTGCACTCTCTAGCAATACATTTAAACTGCTAAAACGCAAGACACCAGCTTGGCAGTAAGCATTTAAGCAAGCTCAAGGAAGACTTTTCAGGAACCCCCATTTGTAGGGGGGTTACACCAACATTTTAAAAGTCCCAGATATTAGTCCATATAAACCATGGAAAGCGAAATCAGAAAGGTTCAGTCTCACCCATCTGTAGTCTTCATGTAGGGATGTCAGCACTCTGGGTTCCACTGAACTGCTGGGCCACAACAGCTCACTGCCTAGTGAATTAGTAACGGGGATTGGGCTTGGTGCAGGGGTGACCAAAGGAATCACATGCCTCCACACAGTACTGGGCGTGTCATCCATCCAGGTCCTGCAACAAAGCGTAGTTCTTGGTTAAAGTCAATCCCTGGTAGATATCCAGTTCACAGATCCACATCGCCACACGCCAGGCCTCTTGCAATGTGATGGTGGAACTGTGCACATCCAGATCGTGCTTGCGGTAGATCTTCCGAAGGATAGCTCTAAACACCCATTCCTTCCTCTTGTCCTCAATGATGTTCCAGATACATTCCAGCAAATAAGGGTACTCGTACTTCGGGTACTCCTTTCAGACCTGCCTTCTGACAATGTGCTCTACTTGGGACTACTCTGACAAACTCTGGATGGGTGTTCTGGGAGCCTGGCCTTGCAGGAGCCACATGCCTTCCTGATACTGCTGTGCTCCTGCTCTTGAATCTGCCTGAATGCCTCTCTAGGCCCAGATCGGGGGAGGGGCACTATGGTGGGGAACCCCCTTTTGGAGATAAGATCATTGAGTGGTAAGCCACTGGGGAGTCCTTTTCTGACTCCTCCTCCCAAACATCTTTGATCTCAGTCTCTGGCTTCACCTTCGGACCCTCACTCTCTGGCTTACATAGAGGGTCCTCCTTGGGCAGGTTCACCGAGGGTTCTGGTGACTGGTAGTGACTCACAGATGGTGCAGCACCCAATGTCTCTGAAGAGGGGCCTGAAGGAAGTTGTTGCTGGCCTGAAGTGGTCTCAGAGGGCCTTACTGGCCCTGCTTCACTGAATTGGCCGGGGGCATGAAAATCCTCTGAGGTCATAAGCTTGAATGTAGACTTGCTATCCAGTACTTGCTTTGGTGGTTCAGGAGGCAAATCACAACCTTGGGGGGCAGTCTCCATCTTTTCACTAGAAACGGCAGTTTCTGACTCCTGCTGGGGGCCCATCTGCACAAATTGTCTCTCCCAACCCTCTGCTATAGCCTCTTCAGACTCCAGAGAAGTGGCAGACTGGCTCTGCCATTGCTGTGGGTACAGTGGGGATTGATACCCACAAAACCTTGGCCTGCTCTCACAACACCACTTACACACAGGCAAGGGCTCCACTTCTTGCCCTTTATAATGATAGAGGACACATGCTTTCATGGTCATTGAACTGGCCACCAACTCCAATAACCATTTGAACATCTAGGTTGGCACCATTACATCCGATGCAGAGGGTCCTTATGCCATTTTAGATAGTATACTACCCTTGCACTGCAAATGCAGTCCAAATTTATATCACCGCTAAGGGAGCCCAGTTCCAGTGCTGACTCAGTGATCACACAGTTCCTTGCCATCCAGACACATCAGCATGTGGCAGGAAACCAGCAGCCCTGCTAAGGCGTTCTTGGTAAATCCAATTCATACTGTGAGACCCAGTCCATCTGCATAGTCCTCGCCCCCCAAGTGCCGACAGCCTCTGAAAGCATGAAATTCCTCAATCCTCCAGTGCCATATTGGCCACCATAGTTCACTACACTCAGTCCACAACAGTCCACGGCCTCCCACCACACTGCGGGGGCACTTTAGTGCAGGAAGGTGCCCGTAGAACATCCCAGATGAGCCCCCATGTGTAGCCCACCCCCTGCCCATTGTCTAGGGGTATGAATAGTAGTAAAGTCTGTGGGGGGGGGGCAGAAGCAACAGAAACCAAATCAATGACTTAGACTGGGATCCTGAGGTGCAGCAACCTCCGTGGGCAGGCTGGAAAGCAAAAATCCATTTGCAGCTCCAGTTAAAGTGACAATAAAATGCAACACATGTAAAATAACAAGCAAAGGATCCTTTAATCAGAGTTAATAGCCCCAGGAGCTTTAAAGGAAAACACCCCACAGTGGGTCTTGCAGCATAGGACAGGAGAGTCCGTTATATCAAAGTCCCAACTCTGTTCTCCGGTCCATACACAGTGTCCCTATCCATGGGGCATGAACTGGATGACCCCTAAAAGCAGACAGCATGTATTTCACTCTGAGCATTTTTGGAAAAACTCAGCACACTCCCAAAGGCAGCATTTCACTTTACTCCTAGGTTGTCTCTTCTCTCTCTTTCTCTCTGGCAGGACCCAACTGGAATGTCCTCCACTTGGCCATAACTCCACATCTTGAGTGACTGCCTCACAAACTACAGAGCACGTCCCCAAGGGATAGTTTGTTGCTCGCCTCACAGTCACCACAGCGCAGAAAGCAGAACTCCATCTGAGGCCCTACATATTCCCTTAGGCCACAGATCCTTGCAGCTTGAGCTCCTGGGGGCTCACAGTTCTTGGTGGTAGATTCCTACTGGGGACACGAAGTTCCAAACACTCTCTCCTCCGCCATCTACTCTATCATGACTTGGACTCAGACCCACAGAAGCCACACAACTTGTCATCTTGCAGGGTCACAGATTCCATGCAGGGAGAAAAGGGCTTCTACTTTACACGCGCCCCCCGCCATGTCTTCTCCATGAATGTTCTGTCTTCCCCAGCAGACTCTCCAAAATTTGATGCATTGTGCGGGCAATCCACTCCACTCCTCCTTCACACCTGCGTGCTTCCACAACAACTGAAAAGCCCACCCCCGGGTGCTTTTAATGCAGACAGCTACTTAGAGGCAGAAAATCTAACCCTTTAGTGTCTGGGCTGCTGTACCCCAACAAAATATCCTATGGCATACAAATTAGTGCACAGACCCTGACACTCTAACCCTGGGGGGGTTACACTTGAGAGAGGATTCAGAGAAACAACTCCTGCATGGAGCTGAAGTAGAGCAGACCAATAAGCCAGCTTGGGTCCTAGGGAAGCCACTCTAAATGACTTGCATCTGGAGCCTTTTGTCCAAACAGCAGAGACCGAGCTCAATGACGCAACCACCTGAAGATAAAGAAGGTTCCAGCAGGAGCCAAAGACAACTTCGAGCAAAGCCAGTGTATGTGTGCCAGACTACCTTAGCCCACCAGATTGTCATCTGAAAAGTCCACATGTGGGACATATGAGGAAGAAAGGACCCTTTTAAAAGGGTGAAGATCAAAGGCCCTCTGCCGAGTGAATACCAGCAAGGCTGAGAAGTCTAACTCATGGTTGGTCCTGCATGCCAATGGATATGCTGCAGTGACTACCATGCTGCCTGAAACCAGCTCATGAAATCTGGTATCACCAGAACAGCAGAGGTGAGACCTGTTTCATTACTGACACCTCTTGGGACAAAAGATGACTTGGAGGATGGCCTACTAGAGTAACAGAGAAGCACAAGGTAAGCTGATCCAGTTCAAAATCCTACACCACTTCTACTTGTCTCCAACAAAATTATTTGGGATGGATTATCTGGACAATAACAGGTGTACGAGATATGAAAATGCTGAGGGGACCCTATTTCATATTTTGTGGGACTGCCCTGACTTTACAGCCATTTGAGGGGTGGTGCACAATATTGCCGGTGAATGCGTTAATGATTTTGATTGCTCACCAGAAATGTACATTCTGGATATATTCCAAAGTAACTGCTCCCTCTCCCTTTTTCAAAAGCTATGGATATTAGCAGCAGGATTAGCAGCTGAAAGAATAATTTTAAAACATTGGAAAAATCTTTTGGCCCCCAGCATTACTGAGTGGTTCAATATGACGACCTTTACAGCAGGTAACGAAAAGTGAGTTACGCCATCTTAGGTAAAACAGAGGTTTGAAGACATTTAGGGCCACTTCCTTCAAACATCCAAGTAAGGATCTTGTAAAAAATGGAAAGCTTGAAACTGAACGGGACCTTCAGTGTACTGTATAACTGGTGTAACTCCCCTACAAATGGGGGTTCCCGAAAAGTCTTCCTTGAGCTTGCCTAAATGTTCACTGCCAGGCTGGTGTCCTGCGTTTTAGCAGTTTAAATGAATTGCCAGAGAGTGCCTGTATAGCCTCTGTGTACTGTCTCTTTAAGAGCTGCCTGGATTGCAGTCATAAGTAATCTGAGAGGGAGCTCTGTTGAACGATGTAACTATTGGCTGAAAATCATTTAGAGTGATAATGATAATGTAGTTTGTCTAACTTGCCTTCTTTGCAGCAAGGACTGCTTTATCTCCACTATCTTGGTCCTAGACTGTCGAACTGGACCAATCAGTACTGGTGGGACCTAAAATGAAGCCAGACTACAGGAGCTGTCTGGAGTCAAAATCTGTAGGAATTGTAGTTTTGGGCTTCTGGTGCCTTTTTGCACCTGAACGGGAAGCCTTTGTTGTGACTGACAGATCAGCCAACCGAACGTTTTGGATTCTGGGGAAAGTCCCAGGCTTGCTGGCAGTTGAGTCAGATCTAAGTTGGGAGCTGAAGAAGCAACAGCTTGAGACAGTCAAGCAGCCGTCTGAGTAGTTACGCGTGGGAGAACTGTGGAAAGGCCTGAGTTGTGGCCTGCATGTCTGCCTGCTGCCCCTGAGTTGGAGAGAAGAGAATTATTTTGGACTAAATCCAAGTTTGTGAGAACGAAGTAAGCCACTGATTTTTTACCAGGCTCATACCTGAAGAAGACCGAAGATTTTGCTGAATGCGATTGGCCTGTCAGGATTTCCAGCTGCTTTTGAATCTCTAGTTTGTGCAGAGACTTTGCGATCGTGACCGGAGAGTGGTTTGCCTGGTACAGTAGAATTTCCTTACATGTAAATGTGCTGTGAGTTATTAGTGGGTCGTGATTTGGTTCCTCACTGCATGAACTGTGTTCTGCTTGGTGGAAGCTGTACCCAGCCCAAAACGGACTATATCCGAATTTGTCTCCATTTGGCCAGGGCCTTGCCACACTGGCCTAGCCAGACTACCTGCTGCACAGAGAAAGCCATCGATGAGAAACCTGCCTGGGGATCAGCCCCCTGCTCCACGCTTGAACAGGAACAACGCCCCGGCGATCTGTGTGGACCCTGCTTCTCCTGGCATGCCAGATTAATCACCTGATGTCTTGATTTTCGCCCAGCCTGTGTCCAGTCTTGGGTATCGTGAGTAATCATCAGGGTAGCTCCCTGCAACAACAGCCTAATCTAAAAGTGTGTCATCTGATTGTCTTCTTGTTTTCTTTTCACGAACTGAACCCTCCGGCTCCGGATTACAAATAGTGTGTGTTGTGCATGTTGTTTTCTTCCATCACAGGGCCCCAACCAGCTGCAACTTTCCTGGCTAGCCCACCATTCTTCATCTGGGTACCCAGAGTGTGTGACTGTTTATGGACCCTGAAGTGCATGCATAGCTGTTTGATTGATACAGTCTTTAAGCAAATTAACCTGATTACGCCCTTCCCTTGTTCAAGCCCCTTAAATAAATCAGATCTAACTCTTTTTTGCATTTACCCTGACTGTGGTTCCAGTTTGTGCAAGAGTACTGTATTGCTGTTATTTGCTGTGTATAACCTTGTTTTACAGTGGGTCCCCAAGGCCGGGCCAGAGGAAAGCCCTAGTGGTAAGTGCAAACAGTGTGGGTACTTGTGTAGAGTATCAGGGGTATTGTGAAAGTGATTATTGTGCATTGTTCCTGCCACTAGTAAGGAAAGAGGGGAGTTACAGTGTCCTGGAGGGCTGTGCCCAGGTTAGCTTGTCCACTACCAACCCTGACCTCTGGGTGGAGGCACCCATTTCAGTACTCAGACCCCTTAACCTGCTACTAGCCAAGCAGGCAGGGGTAGTAGCCCTTGGGATAGCGCTGCCTAGGGGTTACATTTTGGAGGCTCACTGCTGGGATTTTGTGCCTTCTAGTGGCCAAAAATTACGAATTATTGTTAAAGATTAATGGCTACCCCAGTAGAAATGGCTGTATACAAGTTGGTGGGGTGGTGTACTGGGCAGGAGATCGACCCCAAAATGCTCTACTTATACGGGATATTCCTCTGAGTACCAGTAAAGATACTGTAAAGGGAGCATTCTCCAAAGCTGAATGTTTAAAAAACCCTGTGGTGGTGGGTCGACAGGCTGATCTGATCATCCAAACTTTCATAGCCGTGGTAGAGTGTAGTGACCTCATGGACAGCTCTAAAGTGCCACAGACTATTGCCCCAGAGGGGGTTCCAGCTGCCTGGAGTGTGCTAACAAAAGGCAGTAAAGACCCCGGGGAGGATGAGCTCCCACCATTATCTGAGACTTTGGAGGAGAAATTTGCTAAGTTGTTGCTGGAGGAAAGGAAAACCGTAGAGGACTTTAAGAAACTATTCCTGCCAACTGGGGGTGTTCCTTCCCCAACACCCTCTCCCACTCCAATACCTGTTACTGCCCCACCTTCTATGCCCATGCCAATGCCGGCCCCTATATCCGTACCTGCCATTAGTCACGACTCCTACCGAAGGCTGAGAATCTTCTCATGCACCTTCCCCACCCCCCAGGGGGAGGATGACTGGGGACCTGGATAGACCATGCTGCCCTCTAGTACTTGAATGGCAAATGCTCAGAAGCAGAGAAACGAGAGGTTGAGTGAGAGCTCTGAGGTCCTGCCCGGCTACCATCCATGCCAAGCGGGCTATCAACCCCGGAGCAACTGCACAGGACTATCTTGATGCATTGGAGAATGTGTATGGGAGCCCAGATTCAGATGAGGATCTGTGGTGGAGAGTAAGAAACACTCAGCAGTACCCAGGGGGAGCCATTGTCTGTGTATGTACCTTGGCTTGAAAAGCTGCTACAAGAGTGCCTCAGAAAGGGTAGTTTACCATCAAATGAATTAGATCGAACTAGGCTGGGCTGGATCCTTAAGTCTGCTCCGTTTTCAGAATTGTTACTGCTTCAGTTGCGCCTTGCCACCTGACTGGAATCGCCCCCCTCCTATGACAAGCTAATGAAAGAAATTCAGGGGGTTGAGCAAAAGCAATCCATGGGGGAATTGCACCCATATCTGCTGTTGCTGCGCAAGTGACCAACAGTGATCAGCCAAGTGAGGCTCAGGGGCAAAAGTCGGCACTTAATAAGCACTCTGAGAATGCAAAGGACTTCCCACCCTGGGCCCAGCATTGGAAAGACGAGCTACTAAAGGAAGTCCGAGAGCTGAAGATGGGTGCCTCTGCAAGGGTTTCCATGGAACAAGATTCTGGTCCTTTCAGGACGGACTGCATGGTGGGTGAACACCTCAGGCATCCGCTACTGAGGGTGGCTCCAAGGCTGAGATCACCGGATTGACTGCCACTCTAAAGGAACTGTTAAGACATGTTGCACCACTCTTACCGCTGCAAGCAGATACTAGACTGCAATCTCTTACTACTGCTTCAGTTCCTCATATGATGTTCTCTTCCAGGATGACCCAGGAGTCTATCATTTGTCACAACTGTGGAAAGGATGGCCATATGAAAAGAGAATGCCAGTCTCAGAAGGACTTAGAAAGAGTAGTAAACAGACTCCAAGGGGAGCTCCGAAAAGCAAATCAATGGCTAAGGGGTGCCCAAAATGACCACAGTGAGAGTTTGAGAAACCCTAACTCAAATTTCTTTGTGGCTAAATCATCTGTCCAGGCCTCTGCTACTGCCTCTCCAGACTGGTTCAAAATAGTGGGCCCTTCAATGGAGACAACGGTGACTGTGAAAGGTATTCATACTTAGGCTGTGCTTGACAGTGGGTCGCAAGTGACCATTGTATTCCAGGACTGGTATGACAAACACTTATCTGATGTGTCTTTGCAGTCCCTGGAAGGCCTACATGTGTGGGGCCTGAGCGACAAGTCTTATCCCTATCTAGGGTATGTCCACCTCTGGTTGTCTTTTCCTGCAACTCTAACTGGTGTAGAGGAGTGAGTAGAGACATTGGCCCTAGTGTGTCCCCCAACCGGACTGTATGATGGGGTCCCCCTGTTAATGAGGATAAACGCCCCTATGTTTGGGAGACTAGCACAACTCTTTCTTGAGAAACAAAGGCAACGGACTGGAAGGGCCCTGAGAATTCTGGCTCTGATCAAGAAGGCCTATGATTTGCAACAGAAACCTGAGGAAGTAGACCAGGATGAACCGGTGGGGATCGTGTGGAAGAAGGATCCTGATTCAATGGTACTGACCCCTAATGCCTAGTGTACCATTCAAGGGGAGGCCCGCCTCTGGAAAGATGTCAAGAATAAAATGCTGATGTTGTATGTGCCAGGCAATGGAATATTGCCAGAAGGATTATTGGTCAAGCCCAACATCTTGCCTGCTCATGCCCATGCCTATGCACGATGAGTGATGGTCCAGATTCACAATGTGTCAGATCAGAAGATCCAGGTGAACAGAGGGTGCACCCTAGCTATGATGCACTGCACAGACACTGCAGTATTGCTCAGTAACAAGCAGCCTGGTGAGAAGGAGAGAGTGACCCCAGACTTGTTTGACTTTGGTGACTCCCCGTTGCCAGCTGAATGGAAGTCTAGAATCAGCAAGAGACTTGTCCAGAGAGACCAGGTGTTTTCATTGAAGGAATGGGATGTGGGATGTGTCCAGAGTGTGGCACATCACATACGCCTGCATGATGAATGGCCATTTCGAGAGAGGTCCCGACGCCTAGCCCCAGCAGACATAGATGATGTGAGCAAACACCTGTAGGAAATTGCTCAGCTTGGCGTGATACAAGAACTAGGGCCATATGCTTCTCCCATTGTGGTTGTGCATAAGAAGAATGGGTCTGTGAGGATGTGTGTGATTATCGAACCCTGAACTGCGGGACCATCCCAGACCAATACACTATGCCTCGATACAGATGCCCTGGACTGCTTGAATGGGGAACCGTGGTTCGGTGTTGGATCTTCATGAGGGTTACTACAGATCCCGATGGCCCTGAAAGACCATGAGAAAACAGTCTTCATCTGTCCATTGGGGGTTCTACGAGTTTCTGAGGATGCCACAGGGGATATCGGGCACCCTGGCCACCTTTCAGTGACTGATGGAACGTGTGGTGGAAGATATGAATTTTCTGGAATGCCTGGTGTACTTGGACGATGTCATTGTGTTTGGAAGCACCTTAGAGGAGCATGAGAACTCACTGTTTAAAGTCCTAAACTGACTGGAAGACTTTGGCCTCAAGCTGTCCATTGACAAGTGCCAGTTTTTCCAAATGTCCATTAAGTATGTGGGGCACATAGTATCTACAAAAGGGATAGAGACTGATCCCAGTAAGGCTGAAGCACTGACTACTTGGCCCGAGCCCCATAATCTGAAAGAACTACAATGTTTCCTGTGGTTCTATGGCTACTACCGCAGGTTCATAATAAGATGATTCACCCACTCTTGAACCTTACCCAGGGTTACCCTCCTACCAATCGTAAATACAAAAAAGGGTCCATTAAAGAACCAGAAAAAGTATACTTCCACCCAGGTGAACTCTTTGGGTCCCGCTGAAAGCCCGACTGTGAAGCAGACTTCGATGAGATCATATACCAGCTCACCCATTCCCCCAGCCTCACCTATGCTGACCCCACCAAACCCTATGTGCTGCATATGGATGCTAGTCTGCAGAGTCTAGGAGTGGTGCTGTATCAAGACCATGAGAATGGCCCGAGACCAGTAGCTTTCACCAGTAGGAGCTTAACCCCATCCGAACGAAACTACCCTGTGCATAAGTTGGAGTTTCTTGTGCTAAAATGGGCCATCATTGACTAGTTTCATGAATACCTCTATGGGGCAAAGATATTGGTGAAGACTGAGA
Source organism: Neoceratodus forsteri (assembly GCA_016271365.2). Taxonomy (NCBI): domain Eukaryota; kingdom Metazoa; phylum Chordata; order Ceratodontiformes; family Ceratodontidae; genus Neoceratodus; species Neoceratodus forsteri. Next base: position 1,006,399,351 of record CM028129.1, on the reverse strand, counting down.
ATAACCCATTAATCTATGTGCAGACTTCAGCTAAACTGGACGCCACTGGGCACCGGTGGCTTTCTGCATTATCAACCTATGATTATGCTGTCGAATACAAGACCGGGCCTGAACCACATTGATGCCGATGCCCTATCATGAAGGCCCACTTCCAAGAGTGATTGGGTCAGGCTGTCTGAACCTGACATTTGAGCATTGTGCCAAAAGTTTGATAGAGATGAACAGATGTCTGCGGACAGAGTGGACTGTTTAGTAGATTGCTTGGGACCTTCTGACACCTGTATACCAGCTGCTTATTGCCACTTCTCTGCTCTAGATATTAGTGCACTACCTCAATTTGACAATGACAGCATTCAGTGGGCGCAATCCCAAGAACCTATGATTCAGCCATCAATTGATGCCCTGCATGCAGGGAAAGATGTGTCTAAGTTACATTCCACTGACTTATGAACTGCTTTATTGTTTAAAGAAGGCTCCAGATTGAAGTTGCTGAATCAGTTGTTGTACAGAGAGACAGTAGATCATAGTGGCAAAGTAGACAAGCAACAATTGGTCCTGCCCACAGCCTTTAAAGATTTGGTACCGAGGTCCCTCCACAATAACAAGGGGCACCTTGGTATTGACAGAACCCTTGACCTGGTACGATCTCACTTCTACTGGCCTAAAATGGGGGCCGATGTTGAGTACCATGTAAAGACTTGTAGTCGCTGCCTGTAAAGAAAAGCCCTGCCTCAGAGGGCTTCCCCCCTTGTTAATATTACTACCAGCACCCCCATGGAACTAGTCTGCATAGACCTCTTGTGTTTAGAACCTGATCAGCGGAACATTGGCTATGTGTTAGTGGTTATAGATCATTTCACACGGTATGCACAAGCTTTCCCCACCAAAGATCAAAAGGCATCTACCATGGCCAAGGTGCTAGTGGAAAATGTCTTCGTCCACTATGGTGCCCCCCCCAGTGGATTCATTCTGATCAAGGCAGAGACTTTGAGAGTTGGTTAATCAAAGAAATACTCTCTCTATGGGGGGTGCGAAAGTCAAGAACCACCCCCTATCAGCCTGAGGGGGACCCTCAACTAGAACGCTTTAACCGCACCCTGCTGGACATGCTAGGCACCCTCCACCCAAAAGACAAGCATAAATGGAGCCAGCAGATTAGCAACTTGGTACATACGTACAATTGCATGAAAAATGATGCTACCGGGTTCTCTCCCTACTGCCTCATGTTTGGGAGAGAGGCCCGGCTGCCTGTTGATGTCTGTTTTGGGGTGTCTCCAGATGGGGTCCAAGTTGAAAACTACTTGCAATATGTACAAAAACTGAAAGCTCAATTGAACCATGCCTATCAACTGGCCCAGACAATGGCCACCAAGAGAAATCTAGCCAACAAAGAGAGGCATGATAAAAAAGTAAAGGCTCAAGAGCTTCGACCTGGAGACCGTGTGTTGTTACGCAATTTGCGACTGCATGGTAAACACAAAATTGCTAATCGGTGGCACCATTGTCCCCATGTAGTAGTTGGAAAGTTAGATGATCTACCTGTGTACAAGGTGTGCCCAGAGAACAACTCCAAAGCTGTCAAGACCATGCACTGTAACCACTTGCTACCTATTGGCCAAGTCATAATTGAGGCTGAACAATCAGAGATTGATTCCCCTGGGCCGGTGACCCATGCTGCTGCACATAAGTGACAGAGTTGACCTACTCCAGTGGTTACAAGTTCAAGGTTTCCACAGCAGGTTCAGAATGATAGTGACTGTCATTCCACCTCGGACGAAAGTGAATGTGACAATGCCTATTACCCCTCTTATGAACTGAGTCAGCTGTTTCAAGGTAACCCAATGACTAATTACGGGGATGAAGCTGGGCCTTCTGGACTGTCTACCCCCCCCCAGCCAATGCTCCTTGAAAGTGAAGTGCAAAGTATCACGTCTGAAGATGCTGATTCCCTGTGTGTTGTGGAACTATATGATTTGCCTGAAGGAGGGGCTGATGGTTTGAGTCTTTCTGGTGACATACCAGAACTTGAAGAACACTATGAAAGTGCTGACAACCCCCTTTCAGTGCCTCAAAGTTTGATTGTGCCAGAGCCTTCGCACAATGAGTCAAGTGTTATAGAAACAGAGCCTGTAGAGCAAGGAGCCGACAGTGCCCGAAGTTTGGACGTTCCCATCCAGGCAGAGCCACCCCTCACAAGTGACAAGAGTCCCCAGACCAGTGCTGAGAGTACAGAGACTGTAGTTGTCCCCATCAGAAAGACTGGCTGAGCTGTCCAGCCAATAGTATGCTTCAGTTATGATTCTCCCGGGAGGCCAGTAGATTTGCCTCTCAATGTGGACCACAAAGAGGTTTATATTTCTCAGAGCTCACTGCCCAAACTGAGCCTAAGTGCCAATTCCAGGTAGATTGCTCTGCCTTCTAGACCCAAGTTAGCTGATAGGGAAGGGCCCCCTCTTACACTGTTCAATGTATAAGAAGTTATTACATGATTCCAAATAGTAATGTGTAAATTACCTGTGTGAAATATGCATGATGTATTGTCCGAATGGACATAGTATTGTGAAGTGTAGAGAATATGTATAGTAAAAGGTATAAGTTTACGTTGACTGATGCATCAGATGTCACTTGCATAACATGCTAATGGTATAAATGTCTTGTATAGTGTGCATTTGCAATATTGTGATGGTACAGACTTGATGCAGATGCCAAGTTTTCTCCAGGCAGGGAAATGTGTAACCCCCTTACAAATGGGGTTTCCCGAAAAGTCTTCCTTGAGCTTGTCTAAATGCTCACTGCCAGGCTGGTGTTCTGCGTTTTAGCAGTTTAAATGTGATTGCCTGAGAGTGCCTGTATAGCCTATGTGTACTGTCTCTTTAAGAGCTACCTGGATTCTAGTCATAAGTAATCTGAGAGGGAGCTCTGTTGAAAGATGTAACTATTTGCTGAAAATCATTTAGAGTGATAATGATAATGTAGTTTCTCTAACTTGCCTTCTTTGCAGCAAGGACTCTTTTGTTTATCTCCACTATCTTGGTCCTGGACTGCCAAATTGGACCAATCAGTACTGGTGGGACCTAAAATGGAGCTGGACTACAGGAGCTGTCTGGAGTCAAAATCTGTAGGAATTGTAGTTTTGGGCTTTTGGTGCCTTTTTGCACCTGAAGGGGGAGCCTTTGTTGTGACTGACAGATCAGCCAACTGAACCTTTTGGATTCTGGGGAAAGTCCCAGACTTGCTGGCAGTTGAGTCAGATCTAAGTTGGGAGCTGAAGAAGCAACAGCTTGAGACAGTCATGTTGCCGTCTGAGTAGTTTCATGTGGAAGAACTGTGGAAAGGCCTGAGTTGTGGCCTGTATGTCTGCCTGCTGCCCCTGAGTTGGAGAGAAGAGAATTATTTTGGACTAAATCCAAGTTTGTGAGAACGAAGTAAGCCACTGATTTTTTACCAGGCTCATACTTGAAGAAGACCGAAGATTTTGCTGAATGTGATCGGCCTGTCAGGATTTCCAGCTGCTTTTGAATCTCTGGTTTGTGCAGAGACTTTGCGATCATGACCGGAGAGTGGTTTGCCTGGTACAGTAGAAATTCCTTACATGTAAATGTGCTGTGAGTTGTTAGTGGGTCATGATTTGGTTCCCCACTGTGTGAATTGTGTTCTGCTTGCTGGAAACTATATCCAGCCCAGAACGGACTGTATCCGAATTTGTCTCCAGTTGGCTGGGGCCTTGCCACACTGGCCCAGCCAGACTACCCACTGCACAGAGAAAGCCACTGACGAGAGATCTGCTCTAGGATCAGCTCCCTGCTCCACGCTTGAACAGGAATGATGCCTCAGCGATTTGTGTGGACCCTGCTTCATCTGGCACTCCAGATTAACCACCTGCTGTCTCAATTTTCATCCAGCCTGTGTCCAATCTGGGGTATCGTGAGTAATCATCAGGGTAGCTCCCTGCAACAACAGCGTAATCTAAAAGTGTGTCATCTGATTGTCTTGTTGTTTTCTTTTCACGAACTGAGCCCTCCGGCTCCGGATTACAAATAGTGTGTGTTGTGCATGTTGTTTTCTTCCATCACAGGGCCCCAACCAGCTGCAACATTCCTGGCTAGCCCACCATTCTCCATCTGGGTACCCAAAGTGTGTGACTGTTTATGGACCCTGAAGTGCATGCATAACTGTTTGATTGATACAGTCTTTAAGCAAAGCCCTAGTGGTAAGTGCAAACAGTGTGGGTACTTGTGTAGAGTATCAGGGGTATTGTGAAAGTGATTATTGTGTATTGTTCCAGCCACTAGTAAGGAAAGAGGGGGAGAGGGGGGTTACAGTGTCCCAGAGGGCTGTGCCCAGGTTAACTTGACCACTACCAATCTGACCTCCGGGTGGAGGCACCCATTTCAGAACTCAGGCCCCTTAACCTGTTACTAGCGAAGCAGGCAGGGGTAGTAGCCCTTGGGATAGCGCCACCTAGGGGTTGCACTAGGAATTGCTTGATAGACCTTTGTTAACATAACTGTGAAGGTTTGTTAAATCTACTAGCACTGTATAATTTGATTACATTCGTTTTTCTTTATGCTGTTATGTGATTATGACCAAAGAGGAAACATAATATAAACTGTCTTCTAAAGTATATGTATTGTATATGTTTAAACCGAAATAAAAAAAACATTATGGAAAAATAGCTGACACCTCTCGGGGTATAAGGACAGCAGAACCCTCAGTAACATCATGGACACTGTACTTGCAACTTGTTAAGTAAAGACAGCAGTGTTGCGTGAAACAGGGAGGGTTTTAGCCCTTGGTTTGGATTCATGGCCAGTATGCATCAATATAAAACTTGCTCTGTGCCTTCATTTTAAAGTTTAATAAAGAACAAAACAGGTCAATAATGTTTAAAAAACAAACAGGTTTGTAATTAGCATGGCAGCTAACAAGCCCCAGCTGTTGGCAAACTCCAGATTCAGGAAACCAAATTGAAATGTATTTGTGGGCTATATCAATAATTTGAGTAGCACTAGCTTGTAGTCTTGCTTGGTAGATAGTCATCTGGTCACAAGAGTACCTTGATATGCTGACTAACATGAGACAAGGCATGTGAAATGACAGGAGTGTGGACATGATGACTAATTGGAGATAGGCCGAGGCAACATAGCAGCTAAGCAGCCCATGCCTTGTATAGTCTTGTAAGCCAGTTGTCTGCTGGCAAAAGTGGCTTGGTCACTGAAGGGTGACAAGACACAGTGAATGATAGATGGTGGGCTAGGCAACATATTTGGGTGTAGCAATGAGCACTTGGAGTACAGTTGGGCTTTCCCACCCAACCTTTATTAATTTATGTAATTTTTTTTTGTAAGCTGACTTTGTTGTTTGTTTGGTCGGCAATGGTCCCCCGCATTCTTAATTACCCATTTTTTACTCTCATGAATGATGATGCACATGCACGCTATACATTTTTATCTTTTATTTAATTGTTCATCAATGAATGAAAAGGACTAAGGGTGTTATCCACAAGAGATGTTTGCCATAGGCAAAGAATGGGAAAAAATTTGTGGACAGGGCCTTAAAGAGTTACTGATGCCTCCAAGAAAACTTTGGAAAACATAATATTTACTTTATTTATTTATTTATTGATTGATTGTTTACTGGCTAAAATACACTAGATAAGTAAATGAACATTTTCAGGTACAACCCAGGAGAGTACATCAGTGTCAGTGGCTCAGTAGGTAGCACACTCACCTCTGAGGCCGGGAGATCAGAGGGCTGTGGGTTCAGTTCCCACATCTGGCACTTGGGTTAATATCCCAGTACTGACACTGTAATGCAGCATGAGAGGGGTGCTGCATTTCTGAGGTGCCGTCTTTCGGATGAGACGTTAAACCGAGGTCCCATCTGCCTGGATTGGTGGTAGTTCAGGTGGTTGTTAAAGATCCCATGGCACTTATCGATAAGAGTAGGGGAATTTCCCAGTGTCCTGGCCAAATTTCCCTCATTCACTAAAAAAAAAATACCACCAACAGCTTAATCTGGTTCAAGGTCAGTTGGCATTCATCTGTATCCCCCTCCCCCGGGTCGTGCCTGAAAATAGGCAGGATTTGTCTAGTGCACTTACCCGGTCAACAAAAGCTAAATAAATAAAAAATAAATAAATAAAATAAAAAATAATAATGCAGTGTCAATAGCTCAATAGGTAGCACACTCACCTCTGAGGCTAGAAGAGCAGAAGGTGGTGTGTTCTAGCCCCACACTGGGAATGTAGGAAAAATCCCAATACTGACACTGTAGTGCATTAAGAGAGGGGGTGCTGCACTCCTGAGGTGCTGTCTTTCAGATGAGATGCTAAAGGGACACTGTCAGCCTGTTTTTCATCATATTATTTCTAGTTACAAACCTACATTTTATGATTGCTTACCTTCTCTAACATTCATTGATGTTGCTGTTTGTTTTGTATGTCTCCTTGCTTAGTAGAACTGAAATGCATGGTAATGTATATTTATAAACAACCTTGTTTTGTTTATAATCCTGGATCTGTTTTTACTGCACACTCCCTGCGCATTAGAAACACCCCCAAACAGTGCAGTCATTCGTGATGCAATAGTGTCCTAAATGTCCACTGCATCATGAGTGGCTAGACTGTATTATGGGTGTTCCCTTATCCAGAAAACATGCAGTGGGAGCTGATCAAGAAATGAAACAAACCTGTTTTTGTGTGGTAACACCAGTATGTTGGGAAGTCTGTTTTTCACTTTTTTTAAATAAAAAAAGAATCCGAATCAAACTGCCAGCTACATCAGCAGTCTTTACAGAATGTTGGCAATCATAAAATGTGTTTTTTTAAACTAGGGACACTTTTAGACCTATGGAGGTTGACAGTGTCCCTCTAAACTGAGGTCCCATCTGTCTGTTCAGATGGACATTAAAGATCCCATGGTACTTCTCGATATGAGTAGGGGAATTTTATTGAGGAAAAACAGCCAAACAAAAGCACACCATACTGTAAATAACAACTTAAAAGATAGTAAATGGTAACCAAAGAGACTACGAGGAGGAAACAAAACATACTATTACTTCATAGCGCCAAAAACATGCAAAATGGAAAACTAAAGTCATATGATATTGGCAGGGATGACATACAAATAACAGAACAGCAGGCAATCTTGCTGAAGAAAGAAAGGAAAGGAAAAAAAAATTACAGAAATGATACACGAGTCCCATAGGCTAGCCTATGAAACTCCCTGGGCAGGTAAGACTGCTTATCCCTGTCATACACTTTGTAGAATTCCAGCTGGATATTAGTAAACAGTTCTTGATGGGAAACCAGAGCTTGTTGAAGAACCCAAGAACACCTGGTTTTCCAAAGATAATATTTACAAAGGGTGAACAAAAGTTGCAATGTGGAGGGCTGAAAAGTCACCCAAGTCGAGGACAAAATTCCCAAAGCCAATTCCTGATATGTAAGAGCATGAAAATCAGGGTTGTTCCATCGTGCGTCAGTGAAGAACCAGAACGGATGAGTGTAAGGGCAATAAAAAAAAAAAAGGTGTTCTTGGGTTTCAAGGACAGAACTTTAACCAGAGTGTAAACAGTGTCTTTCTGAGAGAGGTTTATGCCTGTGTGAGTTGTGCACCTCTCGTTTGCCATGGTAACTGAGCCACAGTAGGTCCCAGACAAAAGTGGGCATCCTGGGGTTATTATGGTGCATGAGTACCACTGCCTTCGAAGGCCCCAGGCAATGTGGGAATTGGAAGGGTGAATGAAAGTATTCCTGCATGATAAACTGGTAGAGGGACTGTCTAGTAGACATCAGAAGGATTCTGAAGGGCAACTTCCACTTCTTAAGTTTCAAAAACATCACAACCATATAGTCCGGGACAAACTCTGGTTTATGAATGACTTGAAGGCTGTTAGAGCCAGACAGGGAGGTATACCTCCATCCACACCCACACCATGACTGTACCAGAAGGACACAGAACAGTAGCAAAAAACAGTACCTGAGATTTGTAGCAGAGCCCCTCAGCACGTAGCTGCTCCTAAAGAGCTACCATCTTTTCCAAATGATGCAAATGCAGCCGATGTTCCGTGTTGCTGCCTTTGTCATCCATATGCATCTCCGATGTCAGAAGCAGCAATCGGTTGCTGGGTCTCCTCCAGAAACCGGCATGCAAAATGCTCTGCCCCTCCGTTGAAACGATAGCAGGGGAAGAGACAAAATGCTCAAGATCCTGCTGCAGCAACGGCAGTGCATCCAGCTCCATGGCAGTCACCATCTTGCAAAGCTGTGGTATGGGGTCCCCTACTGGAGAGTAGAGGAATTTCCCTGGTGTCCTGGCCAAATTTCCCCCATTCACTAAAAAAAAAAAAAAAAAAAAAAAAAACAACAACAAAAAAAAAAAAACACCAACAGCGTAAACTGGTTCTGTAAGTCAATTTGCACCTGTATACATATTACTCTTCGCTCCCCCAAGGGTCGCACCTGGAAACAAGCCATGGCTCAGTGTGCCTTACCCGGTCACAAGCTTTCAAATAAATAAATAAAACAAGAGGAATAAATGATACATGTAGCAGCAAGTGCAAGCTAACAAATTATATGGAACTCAAGTGCAGAAATATACTACCAAAAATAAAAATATTGATATAAATTCAGACATGAAGGAGAATATACCATTTTCAATGGCAAAAGAGAGAACAAATGCATAATATAGGAGTCCAAATCGAGGAGTCTTAACAAGAGCAGTAAAACCTGGACTTGATTCAGCACAGTGACAGGCTGATGTACTCATCAGATGCCTATGTAGGGCACTTCTGAAGAGCACGTGTGAGGGGAGACTGTGAATTTCAAGCAGCATGGAGTTCCAGAATTTTGGTGCAAAGACAGAGATGGCTTGTTCCCCCATCTTAGATGCATATTTTATAATGTGTAGAAGAGCTGGATCCACAAATCTAAGAGTACAGACTTGTCAGGGTGCAAGAGGGAAGGGAATAGATGGGGCAGGAGGTCTAAGTAATTTGTCAATAAAGCAGCCCAGGGAGTATGACTAGATCCCCAAAGGGGAGATCCAACCCAGGGAGGCATACAGGGAGCAATGGTGCATGAGGCAGGGGAAAGACAGGGATAAATGGCAGATGTTATTGTAGGACACCTCCCACTTATTAAAGACTGATTTGGAGGCATGGGAAAAATAATATGATCACATCGCAGGTGGGGAAGGAGGACACCCTGGGCAATTGCAAGCCTGACCTAGGGTATTAGGGTATTTTTGGCCCTGTAGGCTTGGCCAAGCCTAGAGTTGACTGCTTACAGATATAAGAGATATAGAAACACAGAATTTGATGGCCGATAAGGACCGCTTGACCCACCTGGTCTGCCCATTTCCCTACCTATTGTTTAAACACCAGATTTAATTTGCAGCTTACTTTCTCCTTCCTACCACTAGGGTTGCCTTCTGTCTGTTCCATGTATTCTTGAATTTACCTATCATTTTTGTCCCTACGACCTCCTCAAGGAGGCTGTTCCATGCATCCACCACCTTTTCATTAAAAAATACTTTCTCACATTGCCCCCGAGTCTTCCCCCCTCTAGCCTCATATTGTGACCCCTTGTTCTTGCACACCTCCTTTTCTGAAAGATGCTGCCCTCCTGAACTTTGTTAATCCCCTTGAGGTACTTGAAAGTCTCTATCATATCTCTCCAGTCCCTTCTTTTCTCCAGGGTATACATACTGAGTTCCCTCAGCCTCTCCTCGCATGGTTTCTGCTGTAGTCTCTGCACCATTTTCATTTACTTCCTCTGGACTGCCTTTACCCTGTCTACGTCCTTGCTGACATGAGGTCTCCAGAACTGCACACAGTACTCCAGATACGGTCTCATCAATGGTCTCTACAGTGGCATCACCACCTCCTGTTTTCTACTGGAGATACCTCTCCCTATGCACCCCAGCATCCGACCAGCTTTTCTCACTGCCTTCTCACATTGTTTAGCTATCTTTAGGTCATCTGTTATGACTACCCCCCAGGTCCCTTTCCAGTTTGATTGTTGCTAGTATCTCCCCTCATTGCGTATTCTTCCCCTGGGTTTTTGTTCCCCAAGTGAATGATTTTGCACTTCTTTGCATTGAATCTGAGCTGCCACACTCTGGACCACTCCTCCAACTGGCCTAAGTCTCATCTCATTTTCTCCACACCCCCCCCCCCCCGGGGTGTCAACCCTAATGCAGATTTTACTGTCATCTGCAAAAAGATATACCGCTCCATCTAATTCCTCTGCAAAGTTGCATATATTGCATATAAAGATATTAAAGAGGACTGGCCCCAGCACTGAATCTTGTGGCACCCCACTGGTTACCCCCCCTTTCAGATTGAACTCCATTTACTACCACCCTCTGTGTCCTGTTAAACCAATTTCTGACCCAGTTTACCACATTGGGACCCACTCCCAGATTGCCCAACTTGTTTACTAATCTCTTCTGTGGGACTGTGTCAAATGTCTTGCTCAAGTCTAGGTAGGCCATGTCCATCACCCCTCCCTGATCTACTACCCTTGTCACCCAATCAAAGAAATCTATCAGATTAGTTGAACAAAACCTCCCTGCTATGAATCTATGTTGCCTTGGGTCTTGTGCCCTGCTGGCCTCTAGATATTCTACAATTTTTTCTTTCAGTATGGATTCCATCATCTTCCCTATCACTGAGGTCAACCTGACTGGCCTATAGTTCTCGCTTCTACCTTGCTCCCACTTTTGTGAAGGAGTATCATGTTTGCCTTCCTCCAGTCCTCTGGTACCACATCCTCCTCCAGCAATTTGTTGAATAGGGCTGTCAGTGGTGTCACTAGCACCTCTGTGAATTATTCTAGTGTTCTGGGATGTATTCTGTCTGGCCCCATTGCCTTGTCCACTTTCAGTTTCAAGGCTTCCTTTAACACTCTTTCTTCTGTGACTGGACCGGTGTCTACCCCTCTTCCCAGTGTCTTTCTACTGCCTAATTTTGGTCCCTCCCCCTCCTCTTCCTTTGTGAATACTGAGCAGAAGTATTCGTTCAGGAATCTCAGTTTTTTCTAGGTCCCCATCTGCCCACTCCCTGCATCCTTTACTTAGCCTCACTATCCCTCCCTTGGTCTTTTTTCTTTCCCTAATGTACTTGAAGAAGGTTTTGTCCCCCTTCTTTACTGTCTGGGCTATCTTTTCCTCTGTTTGCACCTTTGCACTTCTGACTGCTTTCCCCGCTTCCCTCTGCTTTGTCTGATACAGTTCCATCTACCTCCCTCTGTGTTTCTTTGTACTTTTTGAATGCCAGTTTTTTCTCTCTAACCATCTCTGCCACTTCTTTAGAAAACCGTAATTATCTTCTTTCTTTCTTTCTTTCTTTCTTTTTGCTATGTTAACTTGCTTCACACAAAGGCTTGTTGCCTCTGTTATGCTCTCTTGAGGTTCTCCCACTGCTCCTCTACCCCCTTCTCCCTTTGCCAGTGCTTTGAGACATTCTCCCATTTTTGGAAAGTCATCCATTTTAAAGTCTAAGACCCTTGCTTTTGTGTGGCTTGTCTCTTCTACTATGTTTACCTTGACCCATACTGTATGGTGATCGCTGGACCCTAGATGGCTGCCTACCAATACATCCATTATTCTGCCTCCATTTGTGAGCACCAGGTCCAATATTGCCCTCTCACACATGGGTTCCACCACTATACACTGGTGGATAAGGATAAGAGGATGCTGGGTAAGGATATAATGTCAGCGGGACCGACGTCGGGTACCCAGGCGCAGGACAGCCCTTCACTGGCTGTGGATCTGGCGTCAGCCCAACAGGTGTTGACTGCAGCATAAGTTGTGGCAGGGGCAATGACAGGGTTGGGCCCACAGGCTGAGGCAGCAGCAGTACTGGTGGCAGCCCAGCAGGCATTGGCCTGGAGCACCAGGGGGACAGATCTGCTGGCACCGGCAAAGCAGGTGCCTGAGGGGAAATAGACCCCCTGAGGAAGGCAGAGGCGACACCAGTGAAGAAGTGGCGATAGCCTGCTGTGGGCATCACCTGAAAGGACTGACAATACCAGTGGCAGAAGCTGATGAAGCCAACACCATGGTGGGGTAGTGACGGTGAAGGAGCCAACACCCGAACAACCAGCACCAGCTGAGCCACCTGGCTAAGAGCCCATGGAAGATAAGGGCCTGAGCATCAGGTGCTGAGGAGTAGGAGATAAAGTCCCCTGCCCCAAAGAGCCGCTGCCTGAAATTGCTATGAGTGTGGGTGGTGGAACCACTGAGAGCCCAGAGGAAGAGAGGTCAGGTGCGGCTGAAGAGGCCGACCCCCGTGGAAGAATGACCCCATCGTGGTTGATGATCTGTGAAGCAATTGCAAGCTGGAAGCTGACCAGGCCCAGTCCCAGTGTTTGTGCTGTCCACCAGATTTCTCCTTGAGATGAGTGGCACCAGAGGACTCTACCAGCGAGGCCAAAGAGCTCCTGGCCTGAAACTCCTTTTCCATCGTGAGCAACTTCTGCTTCAAAAGATGGCTCTCCAGAGTTTTTAGACATTGTCTCCAAATAGCCTGGTTTAATTTTTGGCAAATCTGGCAGGTTTTGGTGTCATGGCTGGGGCCTAGGCAGATGAGACACGCAGAGTGGCCATCCTTTTCAGGGAACTGTTTGTCGCAGGCACACTTCGAGGATCAGTCAGAAGACAAGGCTGGTGTAGAAGACAAACTCATAGACTAAAACACTGAAAATTCAGTGTACAACACTGAAGAATAAAAGACATAAAAAAGTGTGGCAAGCACAGGTAATGGTGGTCAACTGTAGCTGCTGCATCCGCTGAGGTCTGACACGCGTGGGTCGATGGTGGGAAAAGAACTAAGTGGAGTAAATCACCTGCCTTTATAGGACAGGCCAACATCAGTGGTGGACAGCCACCAGTGGCAGACCACCAGCCAGAAATCCTCCATGTGCTCCTGCCGCTCGGCAGCCTTGTTCCACCAGTGTGGCCCGCTGCAAGAGCCTTCCTCGAAGTAAGATCCCTTGTTACCCGAGTAGGCTTCTTTATTTCTCTGGTTACCCAAGTTCCAAAAAATGATGAAACCCTCCTTGAAACTGCCTGCGCTGGCTGCTACCTTGACTCCTTTGGGTTGCGGTAGTTGTACGCTGTATTTTTGATATTGAAAGATGGCCCTTCTTGTCCTGGAGCTCCTTTAAAATAACATCCAGGCTGGAACCGAACAACAGGCCTCCCTCAAAGGGGAAGTTAAAACAGCTTAGATTCTGAAGCCTGATTGGTGGCCCAGTGTCTAAGCCATACACCCTGCATGGCTGACACAATTTGGAGGGTGAAGTCCAGGCCTGAGTCAAGGGTGATCCCAAGATATTTAAAGTCTGTCACCATGGAAATGGGGGACCCATCCATACATAGGATGGAGAAGAGAGCTGAGTAGGACTGAATTCCAGTTTGTGATCTGAATAGCATGTCTTGGGTCTTTGAGGAGTTGAAGATTACTTTTTTTCTGATAAGCCACGACTGGACCAGGGAGAAATCTTCCTGTAGTTATGAATGAATTATGGAGATGGAGGGAGAGCTAATGTACAAAACAATATAATCTGTGTACAAGATCAAGGAGCAGCAAGTTGGAATGGAGGTAAGCTCATTCATAAAATCTTGAAAAAAAGCAGGGGACAAGTATGGACCCCTGAGGGACACCTAGATTTATTAGGGTGAGGGATGAGACAGCATTGTTAAAATGGACAAATTGCTGTCTCCCAGGGAGATAGCTCCCAGTTCTAGAAGATGCATGAATAGAGAGGGCCAATGCAAGTAATTTGGAGTGGAGCAGTGTGTGAGCAATTGTGTCAAAAGCCTTGGATCAGTCAATAAAAATAGCTCCAATGAGGGAACTAGCATCTGTGACACTTCTAATGTCATTAATTAGACATGTCAGAGTAGTGATGGTGCTGTGTCTCTTCCTAAACCCATGCTGGTCAACTGGGAAGCAATGACTCTTGCAATTTACTTAGGATAGGAAGCGAGGCGATTGGTCAGTAGCTATTCAGAAGCTTAGGGTTCCCTTTTTTTAGGACTAACATAATTCTGGCAGTTTTCCAGGCATCAGGAATGATGCCAGAGAGAGTGAAAAGTTAAAGATATGCACAACAGGGTTGGCTAGGATTGGAGCCCCGAGGCACAAAAGCTTGGGTAGGATCCCATCAGGGACGGTGCTGCCACTAGTGGATAGGGACCTTAAGAGTTTAAGAACTTCCCCAGGAGAGATGAGCCTTAGGTGAAAGGATTGGATATGTGATGCTATAGGTGACAGAGGATGGGACTGGTCATCAGTCATGGCAGATGGGGGATCTACAAAGTGAGAAGTAAAGGCATTGGCAATGATTGTTGAGTTATTGCTTTGGATCTTGTTAATCAGCATGCTGTTGGTTGTGTTCTTGGATGGGCAATCTAAAAGGCTCTTTATGTACCCCCAGAAACACCTGGGATTCCCAGAGGTGGCAATTAACTGCTCCTGACAGAAAAAGTTCTTAGCATGTCGAGAGACCCTTTTACAAGGGTTGCGTAAATGCCAAAAGGTGAGCCAGTCAGCAGGGTTGGCTGTGTTCAGCTTGTATTTCATTTACCTTCTATAGCTTTTTCCTCCTCCTTATTTATTACTGTGGACATTACCACATAGAAATATTGACAGCAGATAAGTACTGCTAGGCCCGCCCAGGCTACCCATTTTCTCTACCTGCTGCAAAAAACCACAGACCCTACTTGATCTCTGTCTTTGTTCTCTTTCCTATTGCCAGGGTTCCCCTATGTGTATCCCATGCCTTTTTTGAATTCCCCTATTGAATTTTCCCCCACCACCTCTGCTGGTAGGCTGTTCCATGCATCCACCACCCTTTCTATGAAGAAATACTTCCTCACTTTACCCCTTTAGCCTACCCCTTCCAGTCTCATGTCATGTCCCCTTATTCTAGAACATATCTTTTTCTGAAAACGCTACTCTCCTGTACCTTATTTATGCTCTTGAGCTATTTGAAAGTTTCTATCATGTCCCCCCCCCCCGTCCTCTCCTCCAGGGTATACATATTGAGGTCCTCTAGTCTCTCCTCATATGACTATTGGTGCAGGTCCCACACCACTGTTGTTGCCCTTCTCTGATCAGAAATAGGCTCCTTATCCCTTAGTGTTCATTTGCCCCTACAGCTTATTCTTTACTTGAAATCATAATGCTTTGTTGTGACATCACAGTCTGTTGCCATGGGAATAACTATGATGTCACAAGCAGAGTATTATGACATCAGGATGGGAATAAGCAATAGGAGCTGATGAACATTCAAAGAAGATTGGAGGGTTAGGAAAGAGTAGACTCACTCACCAATGCTGGATATAGTGCTTTAGTTTACTGGTGAGCAAATTCATGAACCAAGTTAACACATAAAAACTGCCCTCAAACAGTGCCAATATTTCAAGGACAAAACCTCTTCTTCAGGGCAACAGCAGTTAGGCTGTAAAAATCTTTCAGTGCTTGCCAGACTGCTCTTATCATACCAATAACTGCAAGGGTCATCATCTTCTCAAACTGTTTTATCTTTCTTGGAACCTGTAAGAAGTCCTCTAACCTATGGCAGGCTGAGTAGCTTGCATTAGGGGAAGCAACAGCACTGTCTTTCCATATATCACCCAGTCTTGCTGAAATATTGTTCTTAGATGCACCAGACAAACTGCTCATAGTTTGTGATTTGTAATGAAATGTTTTTCTCCTAAGACGGCACCTAGCTTCACTGGTATCTGTTTCTTGGATGGGAGCATGGCGAATTTGGGGATCAGTAGCTGCAGCTGTGGTATTTTTGAGTCTTTGTTACAAGAGTGACTTTATTAATAAGCATTTCTTAAAAACACAGAAATATAGATACTGTCCTCAAATAAAGGCTTTGCAGCCCAGCCAATCTGCCCCAAAAAACAGCCTAGTATTGAGCATTGTCCCTAGTGGATATTCCACTCCCTCCCTTCCCCAACGAATGGTTGATGGCCGAGGTCTACAGTACTGGATTATAGAAAACATAGCATATTTGTTTTTGAATGTGGATCCAACATTGTTGCCAGAACCCAATTTTCAGATTAAAGTGTCATGGAAATCCTGGAGTCTCTTTCCAGAGATATCTTTTGTGCAAGTGTGATGCTAGAGCTCAATCATTGCTCTATAAATAGAGCCTGAACCTTTCCATTTTTTACATAAGAAGCATAATCAACAGAATGATTTGACTTAGTGTTGCTCTGTCAGTATGCATGTAATGTGTTGCTTCCTTAAATGGCTATAGCAATTGACAAAAGTTTAATATAAGTCTCCACTGTCCAGAAGTGAGTGTGAAATTCCCTTTTCACCATTGTGTAGTCCATGGTGCACTGGTAGGCCACTTTGCATTGTTCCTGGAGCCTCTGTAGCATGTAAAAGGTGGAGTTCCACCTGACAGCAACTTTACATTTGAACTGGTGTAATGGTAAGTTATTCTGTTTTTCCAGATCTTGCCAAATTTTATATCTGCTGCAGAGTGTTACACCCAGCTGTTCTTAAAAAGGTTAGAAATCATAGGACACTTAGCAATATACCACGAAAGGGTGTGGATGATATCAGGATTTACTCATGCCTGGTGTGGTTTGGTCACAAGGCCGCAGGCCTTTTGACCAACACCCTCGAGAAGCATATTGTGATTATACAATGCCCCCCTTCTTTTTGGTGGAAAAAAAATAATTTTATTTTCATTCTTAATTATTTGTATTGATTTTATTGGTCTGCTAGAAATAATCCCTTGTTGCTAGGAGGATTGTGCCCTAGCTTCCTTATTTCTATGAGCTTATTAATGGAATGAGACACTTTTCTCCTGTATGGCCCAATCATGTTATTAATCATGTCTATGTGTCTGTGAGTGGAGAATGGCAACCCATCCCTTCTGTGCCCCCATGTGCTCCACACTGAAAACTTCATACTAGTGGAGGTTTGATGTGTCCCTGAAGGTAGAGATGGCATGTGTACACCACCCACCATGCCCATTTAGTTCAAGTTATATTTTAAAAGTTGGAGGAATTCTGAACTGTGGAAACTTATTGTTTCAGCAACCCCAACATCACCAATCTTTTTGAAGTGATCTGGTATTTGGACTGGTCTACTTTCTACTCTCTTGATGATGTGACCCCAGCAATTGCCATTTTCACTCAGATGCTATGCACCCTACAGGACAGGTTTTTTCCTGTCACCACTAGATGAGTCAAAGGTGGTCACTTGCACTGGGTCACGAAAGATCTCCGAACCCTCATGAAGGACAGGGATCGCATTTGGTCCACTTACAAAGCATCCCCTTCCCCTGTCCTCTCGGATGCCTACAGGCGTCAAAGAAACCACTGTAAGCACCTTGCTAAATCCCTGAAACAGACTCATTACCGCAATCTACAAAACGCTAACCTTGTTAACCCCAACAAATTCTGGGAATCAGTTGGCTCCCTGCTAAACTCCCACACCAGCAAGGCTGCCCTGCACCTGAGCTCCCTGGATGGCCTGTTCACTGACCCCCTGGAAGTGCCCAGTGCATTTAATAGCAAATTCACTGACCTATGTACCTCAATAAACTACAAAATGGTATACCCAGCAGATCAGTACCCTATCAAAACCCGCCATCTTCCCTTGCCTGCTCTACCACCCCCCCCCCCATATCCCCTCCTTCTATTTTAAAGCTCTCTCTAGTACTGACACCATTAAGCTCCTCAAAAGCCTCCTGAATAATGGCTCCCCTGGAACTGATGGCCTCTCTCCTGTCTTTCTCAAGCTGGTCTCACCAGCCATCGCCAAACCACTCACCTTCATTTGTAACCTAGCTCTTGCCAACTCCTCCATGCCTGACCCCTGGAAGACCATTTAAGTAATCCCCATTTTCAAAGCCAGTGACCCCCAATCCTCTGACAACTATTGACCAATCTCCATTCTCCCCCAACTTAGCAAATTGCTCGAGAAAGCCATCCACGATTAGCTTGCTGAGCACATAGGCAATTACAATCTCATGTGTAGCCAACAGCATGGTTTCTGAAGGAACCATTCCACTGCCACTGCCCTAGCACTTCTGATGACCACATCCTCATGAATATGGATAGTGGTAAAGCTACCGGCGCAATTTTCGTTGATCTTTCCAAGACCTACAACATGATCAACCATATCCTCCTCCTCTCCAAGCTAACTTACCTGGGCTGTTGTCAGGAAATAACAATCTGGTTCTGGAGCTATCTTACCGACCGCTCCCAATTCATCTGTATTGGCCAGGCTTGCTCCCCTACCCAGCCCATCTCCATAGGGGTTCCCCAGGGCTCCATTCTGAGCCCCCTCCTATTCTCCTTATTTATTAACTCATTTCCCTCGGACAGCCTCAGTTGTCACCGTGTCCTCTACGCTGATGACCTAGTACTCTTCTACAGTGGCAAATCCACTGCCACCATTTCCTCTGCCCTCTCTCTAAATTATTCTGTGGCCCACAACTGGTTCACAAATAATCTCCTCCTGATAAATACTAACAAAACAAAATGTATGTTGTTTGGATCAAAAACCCTTCTTTGCCAAAGCCAGGACTCACTCCCCCCCTAAACATTTTCTCTCCTGATGGCCTTGTCCTAGAGGACATCAATACTTTCAGATATCTAGGAGTCTTACTGGACCCCTCCCTCACCTTCTCTGAGCATTTTTTTTTCATTCTATTTCCCTCCGGTCATGGTCTAGGGGGCCTCTCTCAGGCATCCTGCCTGATCCTCCCCTGCCTGAAATCCTCCATCTGTACCTCCTCTCTCCTCCTCAACCCACTGTCGGTACCCCTGGCTTAACTCCTCCGGGGTGGGGCTGCACCTCCTCTTTTGGGCACTGCTAGAGACAGACCCTGACATGGGAGAGGATCCAGATGGAGGAACCTGGAAGGCCAGGTAGGTCGGACCCGGCAATGGGGATGGGGCAGGTGCTGCTTCCCCGCCAGACCATGTTTTACCGTTTTTGTTTCCCGCCCCCCATGCATGTGTAATTTCAATGCAGGATGCACGCAATCCCTGCCCGCACCAGGGCACGCTAGGTACATGCTGCCATATGTGCTGCAGTGCTCCCAGTCTCCACCAGGAGCCACTGACACACTGGGCAAACCCTCCCCACCCTGCGGGGAGGAAAGCAGCCACTGCGGGTGCTCAATCCTCACCCTTCCCTGCCAACCCACAGCATCCTGATTTCGCTCTCGAACTGGGTTGCTGGTGTGGTATGAGGTGTGGCGTCCAGTGCTTCATCCCTCAGCGCCACCGGGCCGGCTTTCTCTGAGCATGTCAATTTCCTTGTTCATAAGTTTCAGCAGAAATTAGGTGCAGCCTATAGATTACAACATTATTTCACCTCTGAGGCTAGACTAGCCATTGTCCAGGGCAATCTACTCCCAATTCTGGATTATTGTTCCCCTATCTACGCCAGGACAACCTCAACCACTATGGCTAAGCTCTCCACAGCCTACAACAGCGACTGCTGATTTGCCTTGCTGGCACCTTTTTTGACCCACCACTGCATCCTATATGATTCCCTTGGCTGACTTCCGCTACAGGGCCGCTTCGACCTTGCCCTCTGCTGCCTGGTGGATACTGTCATCCGTACTGGTCAGGAATCCCTCCTTGCAGCCCTCCTCAGGACCTGAGCTCTCCACCACTGCCTCCACTTAAACAGCACCTCACCCTCTAACTGTTCCCAGAGTAACCACTAACATGGGAGGCAGATCATTGTCAGCAGCAGCCCCAGTGCTATGGAATCAACTGCCTGCTGAACTCCACTTCACTGACACACACAGTGGGTTTAAATCCTGACTCAAACTTTGGCTCCTTGCAAATTCTGCCTGCCACTGTTTCCCTGGGTAGCCCACCTTGCTTGACTGCTCACTCCCCTTCTGTATCTTGTGCCTCCTCAACAACCCCTTTTTTTGCCTATTCCTCTAACTTACCACAGCACACCCTCCTACCCCTCCCCTCCCCTACCCACCATCTTTCCCTTCCCTTTTCCACTCACTACAAATGTATACTTTGAGTGCATGCTTTGCTATCCTGCTGTTCCAAGCCATATGTATTTATGTATATATTATGTATTATGTATACCTGACCTATGTATTTCAATACCTGTATCCTGTGTGCTACTATGTACTGTACTTTTAACCCTTTGTCATTGTAAGTGGCCTGGGACATGCCTGAAAATGGTCACTGGGATCAGTGCACCTACCCAGTTATCAAAGTCATAAATTAATAAATAAAAATAAAATAAATAAAAATAATGAAAAAGGAGGGCTAAAAGTTGTAAAACTCACTGTTGAAAAGTCAAACCCAGATAACGGGCATGCGATATTGCATATGCATAAGTCAGAGGATATGCATAAGTATAGCTGCATGGCGCAGTATCACAGTGCCGCTTTTCAACCGTGAGTTTATCAACTGTTAGCTCCTGTTTTTGATTAAAAGTCACTTTCTCTAGTACAAAATTTCTCCATCTTTAAATATATATCTTTATCTAAACGAACATGCTGGGAAATGTGCATGGACTGCTGTTGCTCCGTCACTTGGGAAAAAAAAAACGTGATGACAGACTGGTTCAGACATTAATAAAAAGGTTTAGAGGTGAGCTGGATTAAGTGGTTATGGGGGAGAGATAGAAAAGGAAATTTGCTGTTTTGGTTCTGATTTACATTTTGTGCCTATTGTGTGAGGCTCTTTTTTTATTGTGAGTGTTGCACCCTTGCGGTTTTGCTGTTCATGGTAAGCGGGATGCATTATGGCAGCCACTTCGTTTGAAGTTGGCATCGGAATGATATCTGTAAAGGGGGGTGGCTGGCTGGCTGGGACTTCTTCCTGTGGTATGGTAGTATGATTTACATGCTGTAAATCATGCCGGCCAGCCAATCAGAAATCTATATTTTGGTGCCCAGTGTATAACTGAGGATTTCTCAGATCTGCCTAAAATGATATCTTTTAGAAAAGCTTAGACATGTAAAGTGCATGGAAATTAGTATAATCCTAGCTTTCTCAGCTTTTTATAAACTTAGATGTCCAAGAAAAAAAAAAAAAAACAATATTCTGAGAAACTGTTATGTTTGTAGTGCAAGACAATTAAAAGGTAGGATTATCAGGAACATGTTAAACTTAATATTTTATACTTAAGTAGCCAGTAATAAATGTAGTTCAAACAGCTGAAAAGATAAAATAATAAAGGAATACAAGATTATACTGTTCAGACACAATAAGAGATAAAGTGTAGATGTTGGGTGTTTGGCTGCGAACAGTTTTTCTATAACATTTAACTGGTCTCAGAACCCTGCATTATACATTTCTGATTGTATCTGTCTGTTTACTTATAGGTCTCATACATACTTTAACATAAAAATCTTGTCTTAATACATTTGAAGCAATTCTTGACTTAAGAAAGGCATTTGACACTGTGGACCATCCCCTGCTTTTGGTTACCCTTCGCGATATTGGACTGGATGCACTATCCTTGAAATGGTTCTCTTGTTACCTGTCTGATCGCATGTAGCAAATCAAAGCAGTGGGAGATCTTTCTCCACTGAAACTGATCAGCAGAAGAGTGCCGCAGGGCTCCATTTTGGGACCACTACTTTTCACACTACACATAAACAATATTGACTATGGAATCAAGTCATCTAACATCCATTTATTCACGGATGACACGGTCCTTTACATTGCCAGGCCTACCCCTGACAGTGCCTGCACAGACCTTCAATCAGATTTCATTCTACTACAACGAAACCTTTTTGATCAAAAACTACTCCTAAATGCCAAAACAACTAAGGCCATACTCTTATTACCGCTCACTATGGCCTCAATTCCCTCCATGTCTGGCCAGGTGCCATCTATCAACACACTGCTTGGTAAATCACTGGATTATGTATCAAAATTCAAATATCTAGGGGTGTGGATTGATAACAGACTCTCCTTCATCAAGCATGTAGAGGAACTCTCAAAAAAAGTGAAGCAAAGACTTGGCCTTTTTTATAGAATTAAACATCTGCTTACCCAAGAGGCTAGGAAGAGGCTAGTACAAACCACCTTCTGACTTCCTCTGTGGTCAAGTTCCGGGGTCAGCCCTAGCGAAACTCGATATACTGTACCCCCTTTATATCTCTGACTGTCTGCCCTTCTGTACCTTAGATAATTAAACTCTGAGAAGTTATTCTTACATCTCATTATCTGTACCAAAGGTCAAATCCCATGTTGGTAGAGCTTCCTTCAGTTATGTGCTACCCCAGTTATGGAATAAAATCAAAAAAACCTTAAAACTGGCTAATCCAATTAATCTTGTGGAGTTCAAAACACTTTATGCAAGATACTTCAATCAGCTCTGTGTTTTTCCTGATGCTGATAGTACTGTCACCACTTCAGTGACACTAGTGGCACTCATCTCTACTCCTACCTTTTATTCCTCCCTTTCCTTTATTCTATGCGCCCCCATACTTTTCAGTCCCATTTCCCAGCAGGTTGATTCCAATACTTGCCAATGTTGTATATATTAAGTAATAATAAAAATACTACTTTCATTTATTTTGCGCCTTTCAAATATCAAGACGCATTCCAATAAGATAAATAAGATAAAAATACAGAAATACAAAAATACAAAAATCAGTATTATAAAAACAGACAACAACAAATCAACGAACAGTAAAACCATAAGCCATAAAGTAATAATTGTTTTTATATGAGAGCCTATTGTATATATTTTCTATATTTTTGGTGTCTTCCGAGTTGTTTTATCACCCTGTGCTTTAACCCTTCCCAGGTTGTCAATGTTATACTGCTGTACTGACCATGTGTTCTGTTATTGTGTTGTATTGCTTATGTGCATTCGCATATATAAGGCTGTCACTCACCTGAACAGGTCCCAGGTTTGAGATCCACACTCACGATTGAAGACATGCCTTGCTGCTGGAACCAGCGACTGCAGTATGAAGAACTAAGGTAAATGCGGTCTTATATATGTGAATGCACATAAGCAATACATAGGCCCACCTTGCAAATGAGCTCACTCAATGGTGTTCCACCTGGTTAAATAAAGATTGATTGATTGAATTTGTTTAGGGTTAAGGATTAATTTGGGAACACCTCCATGAAAAAGGTGTTACATATTATTTACGATGAGCTTTATCATGTGTAGTACCGTTTGGACATCCATTTTTTTCTGTGCATCAGATGAAGAACATATTTTTGTCTCTAACATTCTTAACACTGATTTTTGCCTCACACTAATAAACCAGTACAGGGCACATTGTTAATCTCCTCACATCTGTGTTGTACCTTTAGTTTTACAATATCTCATTACCTCCTAGGTGGCCCTTTTGTGTCAGGTATACAATGGATACTTCGGACTTCATATGGGGCTTTTGGAGGTAACGGGATATGGGGGAAGACACTTAAGGCACAGGATGCTATAGGTGAAATTACTCAGTTAAAACTGTCCCAAAAGAACTGAGGCTACCAATAAGAAAAACTCAGAAAATATGGGATAAACAGTGGAAGTATGTATGTTATAGCTTAAGCTGCTCAGAAATAAAAAATTCTGGGTGGATGGTACACAGGTCAAAGCACAGGCTTACAAAGACACAGATAGCAGACTTAATCCCTATTAGGGACACAAACCATCTTTTTCAGGAATTCTGAGGTAAGCTGCAGTAAACCTTTTTAACAAGCTACTTACATTGCAATAGCTTGGCAAATCTTAGACCGAGACTTACAAATAATCCTACCTTTTCTAAGAAAATTTGGGTGGCACCACCATTGTAGATTTTCTAATCTTTTCCTTCAAACTGAATTTAAGAAAAACATCAGACCTATCAGAAATTCTAGGTTTTTCCAAGCCATGCTTTACCTTGATATTGTAAGGATTTCTCACAGTAAATTGATAAGGGTTGCTCTTGTGGAGTGTCTGAAGTGTTTACATATCTTTTGTGCAGCATCCAGAATGTTCTGCACACTCCTGTATTCAGTGAAGAAGTCATAGAAACAGACAATGACAGCAGAGAAAGACCATTGGTCCATCTAGTCTCCCCACAAACACTTATAAACCTGGGACTTATTGTTCATACAGGTTCTAACCAACACTATTCACCCCAATGCTCCACGCCTGACTGCTACCACCCTGAGCAACCAATAAGCCCTTCACTCTGTCCCAACCATGTTTGAAACCATTGATAGTTTTGGCCCCCACCACATATGCTGACAGATTGTTCCATGGCTCCACCACCTCTTCTGTAAAATAAAATGTTCTTACTTCCCTCTTGAACCCCCCCCCCGCATCAGTTTCCACTCATGCCCCTGTGTTCTTGATCTGCTACTTGTGCTGAATAGTGTCTCACAGTTTAATTTGTTCATTCTTTTCAGGAACTTCAAGGTCTCTGTCTTATCTCCCCTCTCTCGTCTGGCCTCCAGCAAGTATATGTTGATTGCCTTGAGTCGATCCTCATAAGAACTGCCCTGCTGGTCCTGAATCATTTTGATCACCCTATGTGCACTGTCTCCAGCCTATCCTTATTTTTCCTTAGGTGAGGACTCCAGAACTGGGTACAGTACTTCAGGTGGCACCTCATCAGTGACCTCTAGAGAAGTTGTAATACCTCTTTCCTTCTGCTGTCAGTACCCCTTCATATACACCTTGTCATTCTATTTGTCTCACTGTAGGCCTTGTTATACAAGTTTAATTGTTATAGGAGCCACTAATGATGATCCTAGATCTCTTTCCTCAGAGGTCATGCCCAGCTTTACTCCCCGTCTAGTACGCTGTCCCGGGGTTCTTGTTCCCTATGTGCATTACCTTGGACTTTTTGGCATTGAATTTCTGCTTGCGAAAGGAAAGACTGAAGGACATCAACCAATGAAGAGTGCCTTCATGCTGGAAATAACTACTTCAATTTATTCATACATCATAATATCAGCTATGGCCACTACAGAAATATCCCAATGGCATTTCATTGGCATTTCCCCAGCTTTATCAAGGGATAGTGGTCATTATATATAAATATCACAAACAATTCAAATGTTTTTTTTTAAATTATATTCCAGAGTTAGAGTCAAACACTCACCATTCAGGGTTTCATTTAATATTCCAACTTATCAGTCAGACATGGAGCTCATGCTTATCACCTGCTGTCTAGCTCACAACAGTGATAATGGGGCTAGAAAGCACCTCAGCAATTATCTTGTTGCTGTAGTTGATCACGTCATGCCATCATTGCCCCCCCTGTGTACACTAAAACTATCAGTGTGTAACACAACCTCCCACTAATAATTGGGGTTCTAGTAGGAATTTATTAGGTTACACCTGGATATATGTAATCTGAGTATTATATTTAATCTGTACACTTTCTGTATATTTTTGTACTTTTATTTTGTATGTTATGTAACTCTTGCAACTTTGCACACAGGACCTCACTGGAAATGAGCTTGTATCAGCTGAACTATCCAATTCATTCATCTTATGTATGTAATGAATAACATTTTTACTACTACTACACTGATAGTTTTAGTCAAGGCATAAAATAAGCAGGTTTGCATCGCAATTTGTGACCCAAGAATCGGGTAAACGTGAGTCAATTTCCAACTTGATTAGCAATGGTTGCTAATCATAGTTCTGGTCATCCCCTGTATTTTTTTTTTTTTTTTTTTTACTTTCCCTGGTGTATAGTGGCGCCCCCATCCTCCAGTTACCAGCCCTTTGATTCCCTGGTGACATCTGGTACCCCCTCCCTCTACTGATCACCATCCCCTGTAATGAGTTTTATCCTTGGTGTCTAGTGGCACCCTCAATCCGATTGCTGTCCCCATTGTTGTGAGGTTCCCTGGTGTCTAGTGGCACCCCCCACCATTCCTTCACTTTCCATTTTTGTCCCATTGATTTTTTTTAAATTTAAACCTTCAAAAAGAAAAGGTCCATTGTCGATCACTCCTGTACCCCCACCTGACCACTCACTGTGCACCCACCTCCCCACACCCTCCTTGACACCCCCACAGACTGTCACTCACCTGAACAGGTCCCAGGTTTGAGATCCACACTCACGATTGAAGACATGCCTTGCTGCTGGAACCAGCGACTGCAGTATGAAGAATTAAGGTAAATGCGGTCTTATATATTCAATGGGGGTTTCAACTCTGGTGCATAACTCTGTCATTTTTTGAGATATTGATCCCATATTTTCAACATAGCCTTTTGGGTACCCCACCTCATGAATAACATAACTGTTATTAAGCAACTCCTGCTTGAAAGGTGATTTTGCAGTCACTTGGTGAATTCACCTTTTGGGCAGGATTTAAATAATGACAGTCATATTGTTCTTGAGGTGGGGTCATAAGAAGGCTATGTTGAAAATTAAGGAATCAAAATATGAAAAGTTATGACCCATCTGTTGCAATTTTGTCATGCCCTAAGTAACTTTGAATTTTAAATATTTTGACTTAGATTAATATAGCTTTCTTATTACCCCACCTCATGTATGTTACAGCTGTCATTTTTCAAATCTCACATGTGTTGTCACCTGGGAATATGCCAGTTAGTAGAATTACGATTTAAGGGACTGGAAAAACTTTCTGCATCAGGTTCATGAGGTGAGGTAATAAGAAAGGCTATGCAGACAATTTGGTCAAAATGGCAAATTCAGTTTCAGAACTATGTATACAATGTCTATTTTATCAATATATACAATAATAAGTAATACTTACATGGTTTAAAGTAAAAAATACTCATTTTATAAAACTGCTAATCAAAATTGACTGATTGCTAATAATTTTTCATTTTGATTAGCAAAGGCAGCTAATAAACTCTACAATACTAATTTATGCATTGTTAGTGTGTATACCCATAGCAGTAGCACCCACTAGGGTGCAATACCACATCAAGCCATGATGTCATGACAAGGGGAGCAATGATGTCACGACATGGTCAGCTACGGCAACAAGATAAATGTTGAGGTTGTCCCTTTATCACTGCTGTGGGCTAGACAGCAGGTGATAAGTATGAGCTCCATGCCTGACTGATAAGCTGGAATATTAAATGACACTCCAAATGGTGAGTGTTTGACTTTAACTCTGGATGAGGATTTGAAATGGATTAGTTACATTGAGTTTAAGTGCAACTATTAACAAAAATTTATGAACACTGATCCCACCCTACTCACCAAAGACCTTCAATCTGGGTTTGAGGAGGCTGAACACTGGTTTGGAGAACATAATCTACTAATGAATTACAAGAAAACAAAGGCGATGTGGTTCACTAGCCAACAAAGTCAGCACAAAGCTACCTGTCTAACCGTACTAAAAAATCTCTCCTTTGAGCAAGTCAAAGACTTCAGATATCTGGGTGTAACTCTAGATAGCACCCTGTCCTACTCTGCCCACATCAATCTAATAGCTAGAGCAATCAACTCTCGCATTGACATCCTATAGAGACATTAGCATTGTCTCACTTCCAAGGCTCTTAAGCATGTTGTATCAAGCTCCATCATCTCACTAGTTGATTATGGGTTAATATTTTATGGAGCAGCTTCGGATACTACCCTTAAAAGAATCACTGTTGCTCTCAACAAGGCATGTCGGCTGGTTACAGGGGCCCTCAGGTACACACACACATGCAACCTATACTCGCAAGCTCAATGGTTGAACCTCCAAAATAGGTTCACTTACCAAGCTTGTCTATTTGCCAAAAAAAATAGTTATTGGAAAAGCTCCACCAAGCATCCAACCCCTGCTAGTACCAGCCCCA
The DNA here is from genome assembly GCA_016271365.2 of Neoceratodus forsteri. Lineage (NCBI taxonomy): Eukaryota > Metazoa > Chordata > Ceratodontiformes > Ceratodontidae > Neoceratodus > Neoceratodus forsteri. The sequence goes on along the minus strand of CM028129.1, from coordinate 1,006,371,580 downwards.
AATCCCTGCAACACTCATAGGGCATCCGCAACAAACCTTCCGGTCCCGTACTGCCATACTGCGCAGGGTCAGTGATCTTTTCACTATAGAGCCCTCACCTGCCTAAATAACCTACCACCAGAGATCTGTCAAATCCCCTCCCTTGGCACCTTTAAACTTAATCTGTGCAAGCATTTCACCTAGCTAAGCTGCTAAGACTGTTCCTAGGACTTAGACCCTACTCAACTCTTGCTCTAGCCTACCCTCCATCCACCTTATTCACCACCCACTAACCCTCCTACCCCACCCACCTCTCCTCCCTTCCTTACCCTTCAACTTACTACCAACCACATCAACCTAAATGACAATGACACATGTTGTCTGCTACACCTCTACCCTTCTCTTTGTTCTACATCCCTCTCTCTCTTTCTCCCTCACTCCCTCCCCCTCTCGTTTCCCCCTCCCTCTCCTTTCTCCCTCCCTCCGTCTCCCTCTCTCCTACAACTGTATTATGATCTGTATTTCTCTGTAATCTAACGAGTTGTTCCATCTCCTATATAACTGATTTTTTTGCAGCCTTGTTTGTTATTGTCACCTGGCAATGAAAAACCTCCTATTTTGTTATTGTACTGTGTTTGTAATTGTAAACTGATGCGGAACCTTTGTAAAACAACCTCTGGTTCAAAGGTATTATAATCCTAGCAATAAATAAATAAATGAATTGTTTGTGATCTTTGTATATAAGGGCCACTATCCCTTGATAAAGCTGAGGGAGCACCAGTGAAACACCACTGGGATATTTTTGTAGTGACCACTGTCATAAACTCACTCAGCAGGTCAGCCCTCTACTCCCAAAGTGCCAACCTCTGAGTGTAGAATTGTGAACAGTTAACAGAACAAGGTAACCCTCTTGTCTGTTTTTGTGGGTTCGAGTCACCTTAGTCCCAAGTTCCGGAGGGATTCAAACTGACAACCTCTTGTTAGCATACCCAATTGTCAGGCTCAGATAATTCTGTCTTCAGGGGGCCAGATATCTTTGCCTACGGGCACCTAGCCATATATACAAAATGAACCCTTAGAACTCTATGCAAGACCTAGAGAACTCTGACGTGTTTCCCAGTTTGGAATCACAATAAGCCCATGCACAGTGTCAACTATAACCATCTAAGCTTCACTTATATGAAAAGAAGTTTCAAGACACACCAGGCAGTTTCTGTTTTTAAAATATATATCTTTACTTTAAAATAGGTAAAATAGGAAAACAGTAAAATACAGAACAAGATATACCAACATGTACAATCTTAAAAACAAAACAGGTTTAAAAGTGCAAATTCCTATAACCCATACACTCAGACTGATCTTACTTTCTTAATCTTTCAGTGCTTCGATGTTCCTCTCTCTCTCTCTCTCAGTCAGAAAATGAATGTCACTGTGTTAGGTCTTCTCAGTATTTTTAAAAGCAGCCTTGAGCTGGCCTTCTCTCTGAGGTCACCTAACTCCACCTTGGTGTATTAAAAATGTGTATTTTATAACACAGGATGTCCTACTAAGATATCTAAAAAAATGATAGGTGACGTAAATGTGACTTGCCAAAACCGGTCTGTGGTCTGCTTCACATAGACATCAAAGCCTTTTTGATGTAATTCACTGGATAATCTCAAGCAAATGCACATTGGGCTTCCTAATTTAGTCTGGGACCTGCTTCATCCAGACATCAAAGTATCTTTGATGTATTTACTGGCTATCTTGGGAGACACCCCAACACATGCATATTCTCCTTCCTCCATGACACCTAGTGCAAAACCAAAAGGATTTCCCTGAGGACGTCATGAATGGATATTTTATTTCCCAGGCTTCAAAGAAAACTTAACAAAGAGAAATTGCATTTCAGATATCTGCAGTTTAAGCTACCTCCTGTCCTATGAACTTATCTCTGGGGGGTTTGATGTGTCAATTTCAGCAAGACATTATTTCCTCCTGATAGACATTCCCTTACATATTTTATATTGCAGAAAAAATATCATATTGAAATCAGAACCAGCTGTCCACATGCCACAACCACAACTGATACTATGAGGCATGAATAAATGGAAGTAGATATTTCCAACATGATAGCATTGTTCACGGGTTGATGTTCTTCCATCTTTCCTTTTGCAAGTTCCAGTTCAACATTGGAAGCATCTCAGTGAGCATTAAACTTTTATAGCTTTGGAGGACACCGAAGGATGCCTTCTGTTTTTTGAGACTGAATTTCAACTGCTAAACCTTTGACCACCTCTCTAGCCTTTGCAAGTCTCTCTGCATCTCCCAACCCCCTTTATCCCTGTCTACCCTACCACAGAGCTTAGTGTCATCTGCGAAGAGACTCTTCCTCCCATGTCACTGCTGAACATATTTAAAAGGACTAGATGCAGCACATGTCCTTGTGCCACCCCACTAGTGACCTACCTCTCTTCTGATTTGTCTCTGTTAACTACAACCATCTGCTGTCTCCCCTCCAACCAGTTTCTCACCCATCTAACTGTATCCTTCGGTGCACCCAGATCCTCTAGCTTCTACAGCAATCTTCTGCAAGACACTGAGTTGAAAGCTTTGCTGAAATTGAAGAAGAGTGAATCCACAGCATGGCCCTTATCCACCACCCTCATTACCCAATAAACAATACTATCAGATTTGTCTGACAAGACATCCCTGCCATGAACCCATGTTGTTTACTGTCCTGGAGTTCATTGCTCTTCAGGTAGTTAACAAGATCCTCTTTGACTAGTGTTTCCATCAGTTTATTAATATTGGTCTCTTGTACCTGTTTATTTTTATTACTGTTCTCATAATAAGACTTTGTTTACCTTGAGAATGGCCCCCTTGATTGCTTCCTCATCTTTTCTCCATAACCCTGATGCAGTCCACTTCGACTAACTTGCCCCAGACCAGCTCTCTCTCATCCAGTTGAAGTCTGCTCTTCTCAAATCTAGGTTCTCAGCCTTTGATGATGGCTTACTAGTCCCAAGGGCCAGGTTGAACCATATAATTATGGTTGCTGAACCCTAGTGGCTCCCCTACCTCACTCCTCCTACCTCTTCTGAGTTGGTGAGCACCAAGTCAAGAATGGAAGCCTGCCTAGTGAGTTCCTTAACCAACTGCACCAGCATGCAGTCCTGTAAATGTATCCAGTAGTCTCCTGGGGATAGTTTGCAGCACTCTCAGTAAACCCTGGTGCCTTCTTCATAATTTACTCCATCGAATATAGTGCTACAGAAAATAAAAAGCACTCATGGACCAAATATGCAGAATATGTGATTTATTCTAGCATCAATGTGTTGAGACTAATGAGGCATTACATGTCAGACCAGGAAAGAATGACCCAAGTGCTTTGAGGCTTGACTGGCCTCCTTGGCATGGGGATGTCCTGCAGTGTATCTAGCAGGACCTGACTTGTGGAGCTCCTGGCAGCTTTGAATGACCCAATTAATATCTAGCAGGTTCAGATCTCCCACAACAACCATCTGCCCCTTTGCCACTCCTGTTTTCAGTTCTGCCCATAGCTTCTTATCTCACTCGTCCCTCTGTTCCATGATGGCAGCTGGTATTGAGGGGTAGCAATATTCATAACCTCCCAAAATCCAGAAGAGTCAGAAATAGAGAAAGGGCACAATGTCCAGTGTCATCACTGCAGATAATGCTTTACTTAACTGTTGAGCAGCTGGATGATTTTAGTCACATTTGGTTGTCTGTTCAAAAGCCTGGTGCATTAACTGTTTCGGAGGTGCTGCTGGCACACAGAAAAAAGCTGGAGGAAAAACACAGAAACATAGACAATGTTGGCAGAAAAAGACCATTGGTCCACCCAGTCTGCCCAGTTTTACCCTATCCCATGCCTTACTGTCTAGACAAAGTTTTCATCCTCGCCTCCCCCTCTCGCTCCTTCTCTTACAGCTACTCCCTCCCTGAGTAACAATTAAGCTCTTTAATCTGTCCCAGCTGTGCTTGAACCCATTAATTTTTTTTTGCGTCCACCACCTCTGATGATGGACAGTTCCACAGCTCAGCCAGAGTGCTGGTGCAGACTCACTTAACCCAAAGCTTCTCCATCTTGCAGCATGTTGTAGCTGTGCCCCAGTTACCATACTGTTAAAAATCTCCCTTGCTGCTGCTGAGGTACCTACTTTCTGGAAATGTGCTAGTGTTGTGCCGCTCTGCAAAGGAGAAGTTAAACAGGATCTGAATCCATACAGATCCATTTCAGTCCTTCCTGCCATCTCCAAGGTTCTTGAGAAGCATGCTAGCTCACAGTTGACTGAGCATCTCAGTCTCCATAGTCTGCTCTCTTCCATGCAGTCTGGCTTCAGGAAGAGACCTTGCACCATATCTGAACAGTTTAAGGTCACTAATGATCTCTACATAGGTATGGATCATTATCTCTTCACTGGGGCCATCTTTGTGAGCCTCTCTAAGGCTTTCGACTTACTGGATATTGCAGTACTCCTTCTCAAGCTCAAGCCCCTATGTCTCAGACAGCCAGCAATCAGATGGTTCAAAAATTGCTTGAGCGACTGTACCCAGCTAGTGTTGAAACAAGGCATACATTCAGACCTTGTCTTAAATCTTGGTGTTCGTCAAGGCTCAATCCTTGGCCCTCTGCTGTTCTCCATTTTGTTAATAACTTACATACAGCAGGAGGTGTCTTCTATATACGAATGCAGATGACACCATACTCTACTATAGTACAACAACAATGTCTGAGGTTAATTCAGTACTCCAGTCTGATTTAATATGCAATCTCCTCCTGGCTCATCAACAACCACCTGATCCTTAATGCAACCAAAACTAAGTCTATGGTGTTCAGATCCCAGAACTTGCTAACTGTCAGCAGGTTGCACACTTGCCTCTGAGGCCAGAAGACTAGAAAGCTGTGGGTTCTATCCCCATACCAGGTACTTGGATTAAATTCCAATACTGACACTATAGTGCAGCAAGAGGGGGATGTTGTACTCCTAAGGTGACATCTTTCAGATGAGATGTTAAACCGAGGTCCTATCTGCCTGTTTTGATGGCATTTCATGTGGATGTTAAACATCCCATGGCATGTCTCGAAAAGAGTAGGGGGAGTTTTGATTGTGGTAAACCGCACAATACTAGGGACATTATATATAAATCTTTCAAAAAATAACTTTCATTCTTAATCCTACCTATACATTTATATTTGCTGTTCTATCCATGTTTTCTTTACGTTAAAATAAAAAATTCTCCTGTAATTTTCCCCCTATATTTTGTCTTACTTATCATGTTTTTTCCATTTTTTATTTTATTATTTTCCTGTTATGTAATCCACCCCACACATTGCTTCCATAAGTTATTCACAGTTTGTACAGATTCCTTTCTTTTTACATTTTCATAAATTTTCTGTATTTGCCCTATAATAATTCTAACCAACTCTTGTTGTGATATGTACTTTTGTTGTACAGTCCAATGGCATCTAGACTGCCAGATATGGTATTTTAGAATACTAAATATTAATCATAACATGCTATGTGGGTATTTGATCCAAGGTCCAGTGTAAATCCGTAATAGTAAAACCTCGTAGGTAATCTTCCAAAAAAGCTGATCATGTACCCTTATGGCTAAAGAATTCCAGAAAGCAATAACACAAGGACTGTCAAAAAATAAATGCTCCTAGGTTTCCAGGACCATATTACAGACATCTTTAGCACAGTAATGCTACTCTAATTTTTTATGTTTATGATTGTTTCTGACTCCCAGTTTCCCATGACAAGCCAGTCAACTGGTTTCCCACAAATATTTTGGGATCCTTTTACCTGTTAATTGTTTCATGGATTGAGCAAGGTTCTGTGAATTACTCCTAAGAAAAATTACCTCCTCTGAGATTTCAATCAGTAGAAATTGTTCATACGTCAGCTGTCTTGAAGATAGAAACATAGAAACATAGAAACATAGAATTTGACGGCAGATAAGGACAGCTTGGCCTACCCAGTCTGCCCATTTCCCTACCTACTGGATAAGCTGCAGATCCTAGTTAACCAGCAGCCTACTTCTTCCTACCCCCACCCCCTAGAATGGCCTTATAACTGTCCCATGCATGCTTGAATTCCACCACTGATTTTGACTCCACAACCTCCTCCGGAAGGCTGTTCCATGCATCCACAACCCTCTCTGTGAAAAAATACTTCCTTAAATTACCTCTGAGCGCCCCCTTCTATCTTCAAATTGTGCCCTCTTGTTCTTGCACACCTCTTTTTTTGAAAGATGCTACCCTCTTGGACTTTGTTGATTCCTTGAGGTACTTGAACGTTTCTATCATGTCCCCTCTTCCTCCTTTCCTCGAGGCTACACATATTAAGCTCCTTAAGTCTCTCTTCATATGTCTTCCGTGCAGACCCTGCACCATTTTAGTTGCCCTCCTCTGACAGCTTCCATCCTGTCTATGTCTTTGCGGAGATTGGGTCTCCAGAACTGCACACAGTACTCAGACGGGTCTCACCAGCTGTCTGTACAAAGGATAACTTCCCTGTTTTCTACTAGTGATGCCTCTCCTATGCATCCCAGTATCCCCCAGCCCTCCTTGCTACCCTCTCACATTGCTTGCCCACCTTTAGGTCATCTGATATGACTACCCCCAGGTCCCTTTCCATTTTTGTTGTTTTTAGTATCTCACCCCCCATTGTGTACTCTTCCCCTGGGTTTTTGTTTCCCAGTTGCATTACCTTGCACTTCTTAGCACTGAATCTAAGCTGCCATACATTTGACCATTCCTCTAACCTTGCCAAGTCCCTTCTCATCCTTTCCACCCCACCCTGTGTATCAACTCTGTTGCAGATCTTTGTGTCACCTGCAAAGAGACATACTTTTCCTTCAGTCCTCTGCAATGTCGCTTATAAAGACATTGAAGAGGACCGTCCAATACTGAACCTGCAGTACCCCACTAGTAACCCTCCTTTCTTCTGAGTGGACCCATTTACTATTACTCTCTGTGTCCTATTCTCCAGCCAATTCTTTACCCAGGCTGTCATCTTGGGACCCACTCCCAGGCTGGCTAAAACTTGTATATTAATCTTTTGTGTGGGACTGTGTCAAATGCCTTGCTAAAGTCTAGGTAGGCCATGTCAACAGCCCCTCCCTGAGCTATTACTTTGGTCACCCAGTCAAAGAAATCTATCAGATTCGTCTCACATGACCTTCCCGCTGTGAATCCATGCTGCCTAGGGTCCTGTGCCCCTCTGGCCTCTAGATACTCGACAATTCTTTCCTTCAGAAGTGATTCCATCATTTTCCCTATCACTGAGGTTAAACTAACAGGTCTGTAGTTTCCTGCTTCTGCCTTGCTCCCACTTTTGTGAAGGGGAATCACATCTGCCCTCCTCCAGTCCTCGGGTACCACCCCATCCTCCCATGATTTGTTAAAAGGGTAGTCAGTGGTGTCACTAGTTCTACCCTTAGTCTTTTAGAATTCTGGGATGAATCCCATCAGACCCCATTGCTTTGTCCAACTTCAGTTTTAAGAGTTCTTTCAGAACCCTTTCTTCTGTAAATGGGCTGGTATCAACTTCTGTATCCAGAGTGTTTCTACTGTTTGTTTTAGGTACCTTCCCTCTTCATTTGTAAATACTGAGCAAAATATTTGTTTAATATCTCTGCCTTTTCACAGTCTCCTCTGCCCTCTCCCTCCCCTTTATTAAGCCTCACTATCCCTCCCTTGGTCTTCCTTCACTCCTGATGTACCTATAAAGGTTTTATCCCCTTCTTAACTGAGTTGGCTATCTTTTCCTCGGTTTGGGCCTTTGCTGTTCTGACTGCCTTCCCAGCCTCCTTTGCTTTAACTGATATAGTTCTCTGTCCTGCTCCTTCTGCGATTCCTTGTACTTCCTGAATGCTTTCTTTTTCTCTTGAACCTTCACTGCCACTTCCTTTGAGAACCATAGTGGTTTCTTACATCATTTTGTTTTGTTTATTTGCTTCACACAAAGGCTCGTTACCTCTGTGATGGCAGTCTTTATTATTCCCCATTGTTCTTCCACCCCTCCTTCCTGCCCATTTGCTAGTGCATTCCTTAGGCACTCACCCATTTTGGCAAAGTCGGCCCTCCTAAAGTCCAGTACTTTTGCCTTTGTATGGCTTGACTCTATTGCTGTGTTTATTGTGAACCATACTGTTCGATGGTCGCTAGTTCCCAGATGGCTATCCACGTCTACATCTGTGATCCTCTCTCCATCTCCATTTGAGAGAATCAGGTCTAAGATTGCTCCCTCTCGAGTGGGCTCCAGTACTAGTTGTCTAAGGCATGCCCCCTGTAGGGCATCTAGAATAACTCCACTCTTCGAAGTGGTGGCTGCAACTGCACTCCAGTTAACATCTGGCATATTCAGATCACCCATCAGCAATATCTCCCCATTTTTCTGCCATTCTAAGTATACTTTCTATCATTTCCTTGTCCATTTCCTCCCCCTGAGAAGGGGGTCTGTATACAACCCCTGTGTGGATTGTGGTGCCATTGCCTGTCTCCAAATTCTACCCACAGTGCTTCTTTCTCCTCCCTGTTTACCCTTTTGTTCTGTTGCTTTATTCCTTCCCTTTTGTAAAGAGCTACTCCTCCTCCTCTTTACCCTCCTGTCCCTCCTGTAGATAGTGTATCCTGGTATGTTTACGTCCCAGTCATGGTTTTGTGTGTACCATGTTTCTGTGACTGCCACGATATCCAGATGTTCCTACTCCATCAAGGCCACTAATTCAGGAAGCTTGTTACCCAGACTACGGGCATTGGTACTCATTACTCTCCATTTTTTGATGGCTTTACCTTTTGTTGCTGCTTGTAATGTGGCTATGGTTACCTTCCAGTGTCGAATTTTCTGCGTGGTAGTTGCTCTATCAAATGGCAGACCATCTATACGGATTTTAAAGTTCCATTTCTCCATGGACCAGTTTGGTAAGAACTATGAAAGCCATTCCTGCCCACACTGCCTCCAAATTATATTGTTATTTTTATAAAATAGGGACACTATTAACGTACCAAAATAATGTATGGAAAAACAGTAGTGGATGAATCATGTCCAACCCCCCTTGGGCAACAGGCCTATATAGTACTGTCCTTTTTATGGTATTCAGATGGCTACCCAAAATAACTCAGAAGAAAACACTGTAGATTTTAATGTCTAAATCTACAGGTGGGGGAAGAACTGATCCAACCAACAGTAATAATGGGACTATAAAAGTCTTAATGAGATGTACTCTTTTAAGTTTCGAGATTTGTAATTTTTGCCATGCAAATATCTTTTTCTCACAGAAAGCTAATCTCTTTCTCAGTTAACCTTTTCTATTTCCCGGGGGCCAAAGGTTACCCCCAGTATTTCTGCCTCCAGGACCACTACTATATCTACCACTGTAGTTACTGCAAGTGTTACTATATTTCCTACGGCTAGTGCCTTGCTTTTATGGAAGTTTATCCTAGCTCCAGTTAACTTGTAATAACTAGAAATTATTTCAAGTGCTTTTCTGCGGTCCTCTACAGAATCCATGAAGAGGCATAAATCATCAGCATACGCCATTATTTTAAGTGACTGAGTATCTGGTGAGAGGCTTATACCCCATATACGTTTGTTGATTAATATTTATCTGATTAGAATATCTATATTTAAGGCATATAACAAGGGGCTTAGTGGGCGCCCCTGTCTTACCCCTCTCTTGATTTCAATTTTCCTGCCAACTATCCCATTTATGAGTGGGTAAAAATGAGCTTTTGTATATAACAACTGAAGCCAATTTATAAACAAGTCAGGGATACCATATAAATGCAATATTTTGAATACAATAACATGTGAAACTACATCAAATGCCTTTTCTTGTTCTAAGGCTAGTACGTATCCCTGTGCTTTTCCCATGTGACCCCTTGAAAAGACTTCACATAGGCATATCAGGTTATCTCTTAAATTTCTCCCTGCAGTTGCACATGTCTGGTACATACTGTAGAGATCAGTTTTTGTGCTATATGACCAACCCTCTGGCAAAGAATAATAGAAAGAATCTTAAGGTCCACATTAAGCAAGGAAACTGGCCTCCAATTCATCAGTTCCAGCCTATCTCCTTTTTTATGAAGAAGGATTAAAAAGGCCTGGGCCATTTGTTTTTCCATCTCAAGATTACATAAGATATCATTAAACACTTCTACCAATAATGGTATCAGTATGTCTTGGAATGTTTTGAAGAAATTTGGACTCAGGCCATCCAGGTCTGGTGCAGTGTTGAGCCTTAATTTAGAAATAGCTGTTTTTATTTCTTCTGAAATTATAGTCGCTGTTATACCTGCTCTTTCTGCCTCCAATAAATGTTCTATTTGAAATTCTGAAAAAATTCCCTATATTTTACAGAGTGTACAGGTGTCCCACAATTGGTATGCAACTGTTCTGTAGTAACCTCTAAAATACTGGAAAAATCTGTATGAACCTTCCCTGTATGATCTCTTATAGCGTCCCATTCTTTATTCTGAACCCTACACTGACAATCTTTATAAAAAATCAAGATACCCTTTTGTTCCCTGCTGCTTGTTTCATTTTTAGAGACCTTGTTCTGTCATAGAAGTATTCTCTCATTTCTTGTTTAATTGTTTTTATGGCTGATGTATAATCCATATTTTCTGTATTTTGTAGTGATATATGTTAAATAATTGTTTCCGTTTTTTTAAAAACCTAAAATACGCTGTTCTTCCTTTTTGTTTTCCCCATTTGTTATATAATCCCTGAAGCATTCCCAGTGAGTCATACCAAGCAACCACAGTGTCTCTAGCTTTCAAATGTTCATTAGTCTGGTTTATGATTTTAGAGTCTATCAGCATATCTTTATTCATTCTCCAGTATCCTGTTCCTTTATTATTTTTCTGTAAATGGTCTAACGTGATATGTAGCTTTAAGTGACCAGAAGTAGCAATTGGAATTGTTTCTGCCTTACAAATCTTCCAATGTTTCGAAACAAATATGTAATCTATCCTGGATGAGAGAATACCTCTATGATATATATGTCCACCCTTTTGATGTAACTGTTTATAGGCATCTTTTAATGAAGCAGTGGTCAGCATCTGCTGTAGAGCATTGGTGTTACGATATAACTTAGCTGTCAACCCTGTTTTATCCTTTAAATCTAATGGGCAATTGAAGTCCCCTCCGATTATACGTTTGTGGTTTGTATATAAACAGGGCTGTAAGATTCCTAAGAGATCAATCCTACGTTTCTTTGTTTGTGGTGCACATACTATGCCTATCCTAATATCTTGATTTTGTATCTGTACGTCTAACAGAAGTACCCTACCTGACTCTAAGTCCATGACTTTTTGAATTACCACCTTCCCATGAAACAAAATTCCCGCCCTTGAGCAAAGCTTGTCCCCAGGGACCATACTGTGGGGCTCCATAGCCAGGATTTCTGAACCTGATGAATATCTGCCTCACATCTCAGTCTCTTATGTATTTTTTTTTTATTTGGGCCCTGACTGGCATCCGCTCAGTGCCGTCCCACTATATATGCATTTTGTCGGCAAACCCCCTCCTCCAGCCCGCACCATGGGTCACCCCCCCAAGGCAGGGCCGCTGGTTTTCTGGCAGGTTTTTTCTGTCAGTTAGGATGGAGAGGGGTTTCCGACTGCTGAGCGGGGACTGGTGCTGGCATCATTCATCTGGAGCCACATTTTTTTTGCATGCTAGTTAGGGGCGGGGACGTGCAATGATGTCTAGCATCTGACCTGTCCCCCAACCTAAGTGGTGCCAGCACAGAGGTTCCCCAGCCTCCACCAGGGGACGCATAGTGCTGGACACTCTACCCCTCCCCCATGGAGAAGGAGAGCAGTCCAAAAGATGCTCATTCCTTCTCCCCGGCTGGCCCTCTGACTTCCTGAGCCCATTCTTGAACCCAGGTCATCAGTGTTGCAGTTGGGCACCCTGCCCCTGCGCTGGTGGTCTGGCTCTCAGTCTTGTAGCTTGTAATAAGCAGATTTGTGCCTGAGAGTCTTGTAAGGCTTGAAGGGTGATACATCTCCTTTTATAGTTCCTAATGCTATTCACATTTAATGAAATTATGTTTAAGGTATCTCCCAACTTATGTATCCTGAGAAAGAAAAATCAAGCTATATAAGCCTCTCATGGCTTTTTTCTTGTTTTCTTTTTTCCTTTAGGCTTGTCACTTAGGTCCCCTTGCACATCCAATGTTTCCTTCTGCGATGATATAATAGATGATTCAGAGTCCTCATCATCTTCAGCATTCAAGGTAGAGTACATATTGGTGGTAGTTACAGTGTCCATTTTAGGTAGTTTAAACTTAGGGATATTCCTTGAGGATCTTCACTTTCCCCTGACCATCTGAAAATCGTCTGTTGGGGTTGGGAGTGGCATTTCAGCATTCTGTGGAGTCTCCTGTGTGGGGGTTCTTTTATCCTGATTTTCTGCAATAACCTCCTCCTGTTCTTGTTCTCTCTGTGCTGTCTCTTGGGGAGTATTAGAATGATCCAACAGGGTGTCTTCTGTATCCTCCTAGTTTGCCATTGTAGGGGCTGGTAGTAAATCACTGAAGAATTGTGATTGTTCAGCAGGCATGTTTGTGTGTTTCTCCTGGGTGGCATGAACTATGTCAACTCGATTCCAGAATGTCCCCTCGTTATGCACAGCCCATGGGCACTGTAAGAAAATATGGCCTAATTTTTCACATAGGTTACATTTTGGTGAGTTTTGACAACAGTTACTTGCACGTCCTGATTGTAAGCAAAAATGGCACACCAATGCATCACAGGCATTACTAAGGTGTGGGTTTTTGGTTGACCTTGGTAGAAACAAAAGCCACACTCTAAACCAAGGTGAAAACAGCTGGGGAGATGTGCAGGCCCATCATTTGTCATGCGTAATTTGACTTTTTTTTTCCCACCCTCCTGTCCAAATGTGCTCGTTGTCCAAAATGGGGACTGGCCTTTCTAAAACTTCAGCTTGTTGCTTTACCCAATGCAGAATTTCTGATATATGTACATTTTTGTTCCTGAAGAGGACTGTGACAGTTTTAACAGATGGTCCAGTTAAAGGGATGGTTATAAAAGGTGCCCATAGTGAAGAATGCTTTAAAGAGGCATATTTAGATCAAAATGTTTCCAGTTGCACAGGTGTGTTAAAACTTACATCAAAAATGGTGTCACCGGATATATGGATAAGTGCAAAAAGATCTGAAGCTAAGAAGAGGGTTAGTTTGAATTCATCTGGGGCTCATGCTTTTATGTTTGTTGCCCCAACCCTCTGGAATTCTCTGCCCCGTCAGCTTCGGGAGTGCAGGACTGTGGGGAGCTTTAAGCAGGCACTGAAAATGCTGATTTGGACTAAGGCATTTCCTTATTATTAACTATTGTGATTTTAACTATGTTTTAATTGTACTGTATGTGATTCTGTGAAGCGCCTTGATATGGTGAAAGGCGCTTAATAAATAAAATTATTATTATTATTATTAATTGCATGGATTTTTTTAGCAATTTTCTAGCCACATAAACTCTGTCTGGTTGCATTTCAAGGCCACCTTTATACTTTAAATGTACTGCATTTCTTCTGGTTCTAGGTTTGCCTAAGTTGGCAAATAAATCAGCCATCCTAAACCAGTGGATTTTGGGATCATGATTGGTTTGGTGGGGGGGGCTGCATTTTGTTGCTGTTCAGGGCCTGCTGATGCATTTCTTTCTCTGTTTCCCATTTAAAGCCTCCATAGTCTCTGCCCAGGACCTCTGAGGAATGGACTGTGTAGTATTTGCGCTGCCAGTACTCATTCCTTCCCTTGGGTCTTTGCATGAAATATCAGCATCAACTGTATGCTTCTGCCCCCCACCGCCTCCCTGTGCACAATCTGATCACAGTACATTTAACTTATTTGCCACATTTTGCTTATCTGGCACAGTACCTGTTAATGTAGCCTCCTGTTCCACGTTTTCTGATGAGCCCATTACATTTTTGTTGTTCACAGCCGCTCTGCTGCTGTGCTTGCTGTGCCATGCCTTGTTTGTTAGTATCTTGTACTCCTTGCTTGTATTCTCCAGACTGTTCAATGCCTTCTCTGCTAAACTACAATGTCTGCTGTTGTTGGGGGAACTCCTGGCAGCAAAACATTAACTGTCCAGTGCTAAAGTCCATCCTGCTGCCCGCAGGGCTCTCTCTGGAGACCAGGTCAAATCAGTACCTGGTAAACTTTCAGTGTTTTCTTTTGCTGGCTGCTGCATTGGAACTTCAGTTTCCACATTTGGCTTCTGACCTGTGTTCCCCATATCCATTTGCAATTTCTGAAGCAACTGCTGTCTCCTGACATCTCTTTCCACATCTGTCAACTCCTCTCTGGTGGTTGCTACAGCTGGAACTGCTGCCAGCTTTACAGATATGTTGACATCTCTATTCTGATTCCATACCATCCTCTGTAGTAACATCCATTAGAATATGTATCTCAGTATCATTGCTGGGTATTTCCATTGAACTACAAAACTGGATTGCTTCAGAAGTGGAACCCAGAGCTCCTGCTCTTCCATCCTCCTCCTCCATCTCCTCCCTGTTAGTCATCTCGCTGACCAGTGTGACACAGCACCCCTACCAAAGAGTAGGGAATTTTCCTGGTGTCCTGGCCAGATTTTCCCCACTCACTAAAAATACCACCAACAGGTTAATCTGGTTGAGTGTCAGTTGGCATCCATCTGTATCCCCCTCCCCCGGGACAAGGCTGAAAACAGGCAGAACTTTCTAGTCCTCCTTTTCTGGTCAACAAAAACTAAATAAAAATAATTAAATAAATTGATTCAATTGATCCACTACAATCATGACATCAGATGGCAACATTATTGAGCAAGTCAGTGTACTTAAATATCTAGGAATCTTGCTTGATGTATCACTTGCATACAGTAGGCATGCTGATCACATCTTGTCAACTGTAGGGTTCAAGCTTAACTTTCTCTACAGGTCTAAACACTGCTAGCAAGGATAGGGCAGCTCCCCATAGGTACTTTTGCCATCAACACTGCACAAAGCACCAAAACTACAGCTGGAAAGTAAAGCACCAAGAACCGCAAACACAAAGATAATGTGCAGACAGTTTATTAAAGGCACATAATAAGCCCAGAACTTCGCAAAGCTGTCCGCCAACATTTCACACGGGAACTTAACACTTTGTCAAGGTATAACAGCCATACCATTCTCTCCTGCTTTCATAGCCATGATGTACTTAAAGTGACAGTGTTATGTAATGTTGTACTGCTTAACAGTGTGTGTGTATATATACAGTATATGTAAATATATACTGTATATATATATATATATATATACTGTAAATGGTATATATATATACCATGAAAGTGCAAATAACAACATGTGCAAAATCGCTTTAAAGTGCAACAGATATGTGCAATATATAGATAAATACTCAGACTGATAGCACCATCGTTTAAAACCCTAACCCACAAAAAAGAAAAGTACTTCAAAATATTAATCCAAGTTCATCATATCTGTATTTTACCGGCTGGACTTTCTAGTCTCTTCATATTCGTTCTGTTTGATTGGATTTTAATGAAGTTGTGCTTATTAAAGAAAAAGTTAAAACTGAAGAGACCACTCTAATGTATCAGCTAAGTTAGCATGTTATAGATCTTACTACAGTGTTCAGATCCAGTGTGGCACTTTACATATCAGGCCACTCATGGCAGAGAATTTATATCTGTCCACTACAGGAATTAAAGATCAAGAGACATTGTATATAATGGCCAAATTCATATGCGTATGAGGCACCAGTACTTTGTCAGTAATACAGATCCCTTTAACAGGATGGTGGATAAGCCTCTGCATTATTCTGCCTGGGGTACTTGAATATTGAAATTTATTTTAAAATTGGGGCTAACTCAGAGCCGGCCCAGTGGCACTGAGGGCTGAGGTGCTGGACGCCTTACATCATGCTACACTGGCAACCCTAGTTTGGGATAGACCTTGGGTCATTGGGGTGCCAGGCTGCCAGCATGGGGGAGGAGGGTGGGAGCAGGATTACGTACTGGTTCTCCTCTCCTGGGGGTCGCCTGTCTGCTGTCCCGCTGTCATTGGAAGGAGGTCTGGTGGCAGGCTCAGGTGGTAACAGAGGCACTGGTAGGGTGGGACATCCTGTAGTGCCTGACATGCCCATACCTCCACACGTGCAAGCTACGCAAGAACGCAAGGGATCGGGGAGAAAACAAAAAAAATACCTACAAAACACATAAGGAACAAAATGGGGCTAACTCAAGCCTCTCATTCAGTCCCTGGGATTCTATGGCATTCAATTTAAAAATCCACCATGCTTCCCTTCTCAGTAGTTTATTATCGAGGTCACCCCCTCTCAGTCCCATCTTGGGTTTCTCAGTTCCCTGAAAGAGAAATTTATGTTCCCCCTACAGTTCCTGATATGGTTTGTCAGTACATTTTCTGGATCTAACTTCTCAATTTCCTTCATATCTTCCGCTTCCCTAATCTTGAAGCAATGTTTTGTTGTTCCCATGTAGACTGAGTTGCATGTACATATGGCTAAGTAAATGATTCCCATGGAGTCACAATCTATGAACTCCCTGGTTTCATAAACTTTGACCCCCTCACCAACACAGAAAGATTTTGACTTCCTGATTACTGGACAGTACTTACTATACATTTTCCACACTTGTGAGTACCCACCAGGCATTCAGATAACCAGGTTTTCTTTGGTGGTGTTGCATAATAACTCCTAGTTACCAGATCTTCTATATTTTAATCTCCTAAATACCATTCTAGGGGGCATCTCACCCACCTCCCTAAGTGCTGGTTCTGCTTTTATCACTGACCACTGTTTCTCCAGTAAGTTTTTAATCTCAGTGACGTGAATGGAGAAGGTAGTCACAAAGTTACTTCTCGGTCTTGTTATATTTATTTTATTTATTCAGTCAGTCATTCAGAAGGCACCTTTGAGCACAAATACTCATTTACAAAGGTTCCACATGAAGGAAAATAAAAGATATTAACACAGACTTCAACTATAGACAAACAAGTCATGTACCTCCTGTGCAACATAGTCAGCGTAGACAATATGAGTACAGTATATACTGTGGGTACAATCAAAGACAAATAATTGTGACTCCAAGGAGTCTAATCAACAATAAGGAGTGAAATCCCTGTATAATGTCATGACACAGTGTGAACTTCATTACAAGTTAAGGATAACAGAAAATTAGGTGACAGTAGTGTTGTAGTAGGAGCATTTGGAACTAGCAATGAGTTCTTTTCACAGTGCCTTCTCGAAATGGATAATTTGGGGGAGTCCTACAAGGGTTTCAGGTTTTTTGGTCAGCCAGTGAGATGCCCTTACTGCAAAGGAGCACCTACCCAGGCTTGTTTTATGGAAGGTAATTTCTAGAGCATTCCTAGTCGTGCTCCTAGTGGTGTAATGGTTTTTAACTGGGCAGAACAGGTTACGGATAACCAGTGAGGTAAGGCCAAACAGTGCTTTTTTTGCAAGCAGGTAGGTCTGATACCTTATTCTGTCCTGTAGGGGAAGCTAGTTGGTTAGGGTGGAAAGGAAGCAGCTATGCACAAGATTGTCCATACCTAGAGCAAATCGACAGGCCTTGTTGAACAATAAACTTACTCTGCAGAGTACAGTCTCTTGCCGTTGCATAAACTGGGACAGCCATGGTCTAGAATAGATAGGATTGAACCGGACACTACAAGATGCCTGGTTTTGGTGGTACAGTTCAGGCGATTCCTGAACAGAGCTCCTAACTTATGGTTTGCAAGGCTGACAATGTTATCCACATGTTGGGTGAAAGATAAAGTGTCATCCAGGGTAACACCTAGGTATTTGAAGGGGTCGATCTGTTCCAGACTAACTCCTTTTTCATTAAGGATGACAAGGGGAGAGACCCTTTTCTTTCAATTGTAGATCTGAAAATAACATGGTCTTTGTTTTTTTGTAGTTTAAGACCAGCTTGTTTAATGTGAACCATTTCACCAGGGACTCAAAGCTGTCTTGGAGGACAGTGCATAATTTTGTTTAGTGTGGACTACTGGTGGATATAACAGCATCGTTAGTGTACAGCAGTACCTCTGATGTCCGACAGGCTTCTGGCAGGCTGCTTATGAACAGACCAAAAAGGAGGGGGGCCAATGTTAAGATTTTAGGCACTCCTACTGAAACACTTTTAACACTTGAGAGATGGCCATCTATCTTTACCCACTATGAGCGGTCAGAGAGATAGCTGCGAAACCAGGCAGCGGTATCCTGGGAGAGGCCAAGCATGAGGAGCTTGTCTGGCAACAGATTATGACTGACAAGATCAAAAGCTTTGATCAAGTCAATGTAGATGGCTCCCACCAGGTGACTGCCATTAAGGGCCTCATGCAAGAGGTGTACTCTATTAGGGCGGTGCTGGTGCTATGGTGCTTCCTGAAACCATATTGCTGGGCACACTGAATATTATACTTATTTAGGCAGGTGACCAATTGGTCAGATACTATGCATTCAAGGGCCTTGTGCAGGGGGAAGAGGATTGAAGTAGGCCTGTAGGTAGCAGGGTTGGCATGGTCACCGCCTTTGAAGAAGGGTATGACTAGTGCTGTTTTCCTAATGGCAGGGAAGTGGGAAAACCTCAGGGAAAGGTTGAATATCTTAGAGTTGGGTAGAGCAAGTCCTCCCAGGACCAGGGCCAGCATGTCTATCACATCACTCCCCACCTTACCAATATTCTTAATATATTTGAGGGTATCTTATTCATAGATGGGCTTGAAATATAATTTGGGTAAGCCCGGGTCTTGGACAGAGCTGGCTGTGACACCAAAGCTAATGCTGTTGGATGTTACTGGCACAGTATTGGGGGAGGGCGGGACCGAGCTGAGGTCAGTAAATGCTGAGTTAAATTTTCTAGTAATATCAGTTGGGTCCAAGGTTATAGCTCCATCGATGTTGAGCATTTTAATGGGTGCTTTATCACTTTTACCTAGGAGTTCTTTTATATTGTCACAGATTTCTTTGCCGTTACCTGAGTTTCTGGTGTGTTGTTCTTTTCAGTGGGCAGCCTTGGCTTACCATATCCCTGTAGTGCACCTGTTTTGAGCTTCCTTGTACTTGCACATGTCATCCAGAGAGTCAGCTGATCTTGCTCACTGCCATAGGTTATCCCTGTCATGCATTTGAGCTAACAGATACGGGGTGATCCAGCCTGATACAATGGCACTGATATTATGGTTTTGGGGGGGGGGGCAAATCTGTTGCAGACTGCCATGAATTGGTTTATGAAGTAGTCAGGGGCAGTGTCAAAATCTAGGCTGATGTCCTGGTAGCTCCAGTTGATAAGTGCCATCTGCTCTTTGAACTCTTTGATCATGTCTTTTCATAGGACCCTTCTGGTTGTAGTGGGGGGGGGGGTGACTTTGGGTTTTAACAGACCATACACAATGTATAGGGGAGTGGTCACTGATCGAGTCTGGTAGGGCAGAGACATTGAACAGCCTTTCTGGGTGGGCAGCCAGAATCCAGTCAATTAGGGTTTTGGTTCCTGTCTTGTAGTTGGCTTTAGTGCAGTCAGTGACTACTTGTGTAAGGAACAGGCTAATCACAAGGTTCCTGTGAGGAATGCTTGTTTTGGCAGCCCAATTAACATTAAGGTCACCAGTGACTATGATCTCACAGTTTTGGCTGACTTGCTTGAAGTGTCTAGTGAATGATTTGAGACCAGATTTGTATTTGCCGGGCGGAATATGTTTTGACATTAAAAAGTAGTGATTTACAACCCTTCCCTAAAAGGAGTTTAACTGCAAGACATTCGCAATCACTAGTGAGATTATCAAGTTTCATTTTGTAGCCTTGAAGCTCGACTTTCAAGTAGCTTAGGCAACTGCCCCCCTGTTTAATTTGCCAGTCTTCTCTGAATAAATTATAGCCTGCCAGAGTCAGGGCAGCATCATGAGTTTTGGGGGTAAGTCAGGTTTCTGTTAGGGAGATTATGTCTGGTCGGACAAGTATAACCCAGGCTTCTAACAAAGCAAGTTTAGGGAGTAGGCTCCCTACGTTGAGAGATACTACTGTATCTTTAGCTTCCCTTTATGATTCAAACCCGCTCTGTCTTTTCCCAGTGCATACAGGCATTTCTCTTTGTAACTGAGTGGAGCCTATGCTCAGACTCTGATATTCCAAGAGTAGGTACATGTTGTTCATCAACTCTGTCATTAGTGTTGTTAAACCGATTTTGCTGATTCACACTCTGATATATAAGGAGAAGTTCTCTACCCATTTTTTCCACTTCCTCTCCGGCTTTTGTGATGCATGTGCAACTACAGCTCCTGTCCTGAAAACACTGAGCCAGATCATTGGAGTGAGATATCAACTTCTCCTGGGAGCTTTTCACACTAATGAACTGCCTCTTGGGAATGTTTTCAATGATGCGGTGGGGGTGACAATGAGTAAAATGGAGTAGGGAGCTGGTATCTGTGGATTTCTGAAAAGTGTGGCATTCACACCCCCTTTACCATCCT
Organism: Neoceratodus forsteri; assembly: GCA_016271365.2. NCBI lineage: Eukaryota > Metazoa > Chordata > Ceratodontiformes > Ceratodontidae > Neoceratodus > Neoceratodus forsteri. The sequence goes on along the minus strand of CM028129.1, from coordinate 1,006,351,088 downwards.
TCTTGTTCTCCAAATCAATCAAATGGATTTTTCTTGGCTAGCATCCATAGTGAATCTCGAATGTTGATTGCTGTTCTCCAGATATTTTTTTAAAAGTTCCAGCTCATCTAGAGACCCCTGCCACACCATTATCACATCGTCAATATAGAACCTCCAGATGTCCAGATGGACATAGTGGGGGTTCATCTCAGGGCTAAAAAACCTCCTTCTCCCACCTACTGAGATGTATATTGGCATAACTGAGGGCCATAGTGGCCCCCCATTGTCATACCTGGATATTGTAGGTAAAGAATTCCATCAAAGAGAAACAATTACATTTCAGTATTTTTTTCAGGGAGAGAAATGAGTAAATCAACAACTGTCTTGCTGTACCTGGTATATTCTTTTAGGGCCCTACACAGATCTCCAAACTGCCTACATGGGGGATGTTTGTACACAGGGACTTCATGTCCAGAATGACCAATTACCAGGTATCTTCCATGTGCAGATCCTGTAGTATACCTAGTGGGCAGGATTCACAAAGAAAGCCAAATATCCTGCAGCTGTGGGAAAAAGGCCTGTATCACTGCAGAAATGCAGTTGCGTGATTTTCATAAAGACATTTTGAGCAGGTGTGGAATTTCGTAAAGTCCCCGCAGCTGCGTAAATTGTGCACATGCTGAAAATCCGAAACTGCGGATCCGCAGCTGCAGAAATAGCTTAGGAGGCACAGCAACAGTGGATTTAATTAGCTGGAACAGCAGACTTTAACAGGGCTGCCATAGAATGAAGTTGAAAGCACCCACAAAGAGACCAGCAACCAGTCCCTCAACTGGGACCACTGCAGCACCACAGGTACCAGCAATACCATGGCACCACAGTGGCCAACTGTTACTGAGGTTTTCCTGTTGCCTGCAGGGGTAGCACTCACTGCAGGCTGGCCAGGCTCTACTGCCTATGGGGCTCCGTCATGAGCTGCACTGTGTCTGGTGGTTGTTGCCTGTTGCCATAGCATGGCAACGTGTGCTTTTGTTGCTGTTACAGCAGCCACTGTTATACTATCTGGGATGCTATTACCTGTGCCTCACCTCCATCTTAATTGATTCCAATTGCAGGGGCACTACTGCAGTTTGCTGAGGGAGAGTTATACTTCATTCCACTGTGTGTAACATTTTTTCTGCAGCTGCGGAAAAAAACTGGTTGTGAATAGCCTTTATGGGGCTGTGCCTTACTAATCTCACACCTTTTTTCCCTCAGGGACTTCGGCAGCTGCACTTTTTTCCACAGTCCTTAATGTTGTTTTCTGTAGCTGCAGAGGGTTTTGTGAATAGCACCCAGTGCAAATTCCCCTTTGTTTCCATAGCTATGGCAGTTTTGGGGACTTAGGGAAGGTTTTGCACCTTCAGAAAGCTTTGTGAATCCAGCCCAGTATGTCCACGGAGTTCCCAATATACAAAGGCATCTCCTGTGCAACCATTTTGATGTGGGCATCAAATAATTGCACTAGTGGTTCAGTTAGTGAACCAGTGCTGGCCACTATAGAGTGACCTGCATTTTTATGGCAGATCCAGAAGCAAATAGTTTGATACCTTTTATTAGACCAAATTAGATGTTACAAAAAGAGCAAAATGCCTAAGCTTTTGGGCTGGTACAAAAGCTTAGGCACTTTGTTCTTTTTGTAACATCTAAGTTGGTCCAATAAAAGGTATCAAATCATTTGCTTCTGGATCTGTTCTTACAAGGACCAATACAGCAACTAAACTAAATCTGTGTTTTTTTTGTGAATTTTTGCAGCTCATAAAATGCTTCCTTTACTGGACAATCAATGACAGAAATTCTGCTGTTTTCTCTAATATGAGACATTTCATTTTAACTTAAGCAATGGCTTGGTCTATTTCTTATTTAAGGCTATGGAAGGAACCTACAGCCCTATTGGGACCAGACTGTAGCTCTAAAAATGGATAATCATGGAACTCCCTTTCTTCAGCTCTCAAAATGTTTCAGTTTTGCTCTGACCCCTTGTTACTGTTATATGTAGCACTTACCATGGATTATTGTGTTAAAACTCTACTGTACTATGATTGTATGCTTATTATGTTTTGTACTATTGTGTATTTTCCTGCCATTGTCTCTGTCATACTAGCAAAACTGTTTATGTCACAGAACATCGTGTAGATTTTTCCTTGTATGGTTGAATACCTCTGAACTATACTTGTTATTTGTTTTGTCTGCCAATTTTGTATTGTAACCTCCTGGGTCGTGTCTGAAAATAGTCATATTTTGTGGCTACGACACCTTACCCGGTAAACAAAAATGAAATAAATAAATAAATATTCCTCCACAACTGTAAAATAGTGCACTCTTCCTCTGATTTTTGCTATTTGCTGCTCTATGTTAAAGGCATCTGAAGGAAGGGGGGATGCTACTGTATTGTACCTCCGAACTTCTCAGAATAGTAAAAAAAAACCTTTTGAAACTGCTTTTTCTAGCTCCTCAATTGAACCTTTACAGGGCAGCAGACTTTCAGCAACCTAGGGGATAACTCATTATCTGTTGTACTTGAATTTATTAAAGGAGAAGACTCCTGTATATTTACGATTTGGATATGTCTGATGTATTTATTATACATTACATCAAGTACTGTACATATGTCAATAAGAGATCAGGCATTTCTTCTGTTGCAACACATATCTAGAGTTTGAGGCTCTGACACAAGGTAGTAAAATGTCAAGCAAGCCTCCATTTACATGCAAATGAGTCACTTGTAATACAGCCCCCCATTCCATGATGTCACTGCAGCAACAATGCAGAACAAAACACAAGGGTATCAATGCTGTCTAGCCTGATTTTAATTTAAGTTTTCAATGGTTTAAGGCAATTCTGTCATGCAGCTCACACAGGGAGTAGTACTTAAAGCCTTAATACTGTATGTGTATAGCAAATAATACATCTAACAGTATTCCATTCACAGGAAACACAAGCTGTTTCTGTGTACTGCTCATTTCTCTCTGTGAGACAGTTGTAACATGTTATGGAAAGCAGTAGACTGAATCAGTCAATCAACCAATCAATCAATCAAGCAGTCAATCAGTCACTCAGTATTGAACCAGGTGAACACCCTTGAGACGATTCATTACAAGGTGAGCCTGGGCAGTTTGCCAAAGGATCACACAAGACTGACTTATACACATCCACTTTCAGCAGCCTGAAAGTGGAGAGCTAGATCATTTCCTTTAAAAAGTGTATTGTTTTACATTTCAAATGCTCCTTAAATCTGAGTTTCTGACTGGAAATACCAGGACATAGAATGCATATGACATGTGAGGAGTGAACTAAGCAAATGCAGAGCACTGCAAACACTGAGACTGAATAGTTTCTTTACCTACAACAGCTGAGGTGTAGCATCTGATTTGTGAGGGACATCCTACTTCAAATGCTGGCATTACAAAGCGGGGGCGGGGGGTGGGCAGCCACAGCTTATCCTTAGTACCTTGAAAGTGAAGCGCTGTAGCTCTTACATCACTGCTAATGATTTATAATGGGACTTGGGGCACTTTTAAAGTCATGGACCTGCGGGGCCATCACAGTTTCCAAGGAGGTTGGGGGAAAGTCTTAAGGGTTAGAGAGTAAGGGACTCTAGTAGGATTTGAACCAGAGTCCTCCAGTGCTTGTGCTTTAACCACTAGATTGCCCTTCTTCCATATGCTGCAGCTGATAACCTATTCCTTGTTATAGCTGAATTCTTTATTGCCTTATTGCCTTAAAGCAGCCATTCAATCATTGACTGCTTAGTTACAAAGGGAAAGGGGCCTATTTGCAAGGTTGTTTCTCACTGCTGATGTCAATCAAAACAGAGAATGCTAACACACAACATAATGCAACAGCTGTATAATACCACTTAAAACTCTTGTTGTACCCAGAGTCATTTATTGGGTAAACTGTTTTTGTTAACAGTAACACAACACATACAGGCACTTCCTTGTATGAATACTGTATATACCTCAAATCAATACCGCATCACACTCACATGGTCCTAGTCCCTATTAGACCTGCATTTCAGGATGTGCACAACACTTAAAGGGTTCCCCATACTCAAGTGGGGAACCAAACATTGTGGGTTTGGTTTACTGATGGAACCGCATTTAGTGCAGCACCATTATCTGTTGCTCTGATGACATCATCCTCCAGCAACATTGATGGTAAAATGGAGGACAAACACATTAATAACTTTTTGGGGCTGTATATTTTTATTTTTAATCTAGATCTGTACAGCAATAGGACTGCTGGCAACTGGAGGAGGCACACAACAGCTACACATAAGGAGTTTGGAAAATATTGGTGTAAAACTATGGGAGACTTCCCCTTTAAAGCTTTGAAACAGTCAGGCAGACTACAGTGTCAGAATATAGAAAGTCCAGCTACAGCTATTTTCTTCTGTTTTTTTATCTTTTTCTATTCAACCTTTGTATATTTGCTATCCAGTGCTAGTGAAAGGTGGGGACTTACAGCACCTCTGTTTATCCACCAAATCAGGTTCACTGCTGACTTTTCTTCTCAATGCTCATACAAGTTACAGTTGAGATAGCACTAGATGGTAAACTAAAGCTCTTTGTTTATCCACAGGGACAAGTACTGTGCAGGCCCCCACTCACCCACTGTGATGAATGTAGTCCTGGTAAAAGTTTATCCACAAGTACAGTACCATGTGGGGCAATCTCAGTGCAATCTTACCCATACTATGATGGATTTAGTGCTGGTAGGAGGTAAGAGACTGACACCACTTGGGCTTTAAACAGTTGGATAGTCCACAGAGACAGCAACAGTGTAGGGGCAGGTTAGGTGCTTGGTTTTCACACTCTCTTCATTTAGTCCTGGTGAATGGTGAGAGACTGCCAGAACTGGTGACTACAGCATTTTGTTTATCTTCAGTGACAGGTTGCGCGCGCGCACACACACACACACACACACACACACACACAGCAGCATATACTCTACATTCAAGAGGACTGAATTAGTAGCATGCCAGTTTTTGATGATTATGACTGAACAGCACTATATGGCACCAACAAGAAATATTAAATTGCTATCTGAAATGTTTATCCAAAATAATATTTGAGTGAAAGTATGGAAAACATTTTTTTAATAAAAGATGTTTTCCATATTTGACCATTGCTTCTTAATAGTCATATAATATTACTTCAATATGTAGTGTGCATTTTAAATATTTAACTTGTAAATAATGTTTATACTTGTTGTTATGACCATGTCATGTACAAAAGCAAAAATAATCTCTTTCAAAATAAAAACTCAAAAAGGGAATGTGTTTGTATTGGAGATAGAGATACTGTAAATTTATAGTTTGCCAGTGATGTTGGTAAAAATCTGGGAATGTCACACTTCCCGAAGTTTTGCAGAGTTCCCCAACCTCATATCAAGTTCGCTACCAGTTTCTGACTATTAAAAAATAGCACGTTCATGCTGCAAGATCACCTTTCGGGACAAGTGAACAAAATGACACTGGCACCCTTCATGAGGAGGGGTCCCAAAAAGTCCATGTTGAAAATTCAGTGCAATACCTCCAAAACATGGCCAAGTTACACCCAGGCGTTGCATAATTTCTACGCACATTTGTAATTTTGGTCATTTGGTAGTTTTTCACAGCCCTATTGGCTCTGGCTAGATTTTGTTTGTATTGAGGGGTAGGATCTTTTCCCAGTGCCCTACAGTGGTCAGCAGTGTTCAACTGCTTGTAAACATTGTGTACATTTCTCTATCAAGAACCATTATTGCTCTGTGTTTAAACGTTGCCTCAGTGCCGATGTAAGGAAGCAGGAAGACTCCCACTTCCTGCTCCCTTTCATTGACTATGGAGACATCACATACCACTCTACAAACAAAAACACTCTGCTGCCCTTAGATCACTTATACAACAAGATATACAGGTTCCTCCTCTCCTGTGACTGGTCTAACCATCATTGTCTGCTGTATGACCAGCTTAACTGAACAAGTCTATCAAGCAGGCATGACCACTACTGACTTACTTTGTTGTACAACTGTGCACAAGAAAAGGCCCCTGAGTATCTCAGAAATATGCAGAGCCACACCAGGTGTGGGGTGCTCTGTGACAAAAGCCACGAGCAGTTCAAACATAAGTCATGGCACTCCCAACACACATACTTCATAAGAAAATACAGCAGACACGGCTTACTTGGCACTGCAAAGTTCTTTACATTGCCAAGTAAGCAGAGTCCGCTGTATTTTCTCATGAAGTATGGGTGTTGGGAGTGCCATGAGTTTTGTTTGAACTTCCCCTGAGTATCTCCTAGTCCTCCTCACATAGGTAATCAGTGCCTACTCACTCCATCGAACAGCAGCCCTTACCTTCTCAGTTCCCAGGATGAAGCATGCATTTGGTAGAAAGGCCTTTGCATTTGCAGCACCAGACACCAGAAACAAACTCACTCTCCAGCTGAGGAATGCTTCTAGCTTACAAGTGCTCAAGTTCAGTCTTTGCAGCCACCTTAGAGCTCCCTGTATTTGCCGCAGTCCAGAATCCCCATCTAACTGACCATGCTCATGTTGCGTAACAATGTTCATTCTCTTTGTGTGCAGTGACACCCACTTTATTAGCTTCTTTGATTGCTGTTTGAATGTACTTACCACCTTTAGAGCTTGTTTGTTTTTCCTGTGTATAGTATTGCCTATATGTAAATATTCCTGCTGGACTATGTTAACCTGCTGACTGCTGCTGTCTTCCCTGGGACCCGCATGAAAACGAGATAGTGCATCTCATGGGGTTTTCCTGGTCGGATTAATTTCAACTTAACTAACTAACTAACTAACTAACTAACTAACTAACTAACTAACCCATTGCCTCTGTAAAGTAGACCCACAGTAGAGAAGGAAATAACTCTTTCTGTCATTAATTGTGGAGCCTTCTGTTCTGATAAAGACCAAGCAAGTAAAGGGGATGGCATTGTGGACAAATTCCAAGCTACAGTATGCTTGGTGTCTGGAGTGTTTTATATTAGAGACTGTTTTTTATACAAGGCTGTGTACCACTGTCAAACTCTGCAACATCCCCTGCCATGACACCTTGTAATTTACACATTCTGGTCCACTGAAGTGGATGCGTTCACTGTAGGTGTCTTATTAAAAGGTTGCCCGTCTGTCTACCTCTGCTGAATGAGGTCTGACACAAATAGCAAATGACACCAAGTCTATTCTTTGGATCAAGGTGGAAAAAACTCCAAACAGCGGAGGATGCCTGTTTCAATTTTGGCCTAGCATTGTAACTTTTAAATTATCTGGCATGTATATATTTTCCTCTTCAGTGGCTGCCTGAGTGTGAGTAGGCTCACCCTCAGCAGGGGGACAGGTGTTCAATTCTTATGAGTTTTAGTGGCCCGTAATGACCTTCCCTCTAATCTCTAATGAATGTTTCCCAATTTTGTTTGTCTGACCAACCATGACCCAGGTTTCTCTGAATCCTCTTCATAACAGTCCTCCTCATCATCATGCTCCACTTCTTTTCCAGTAATGTATATACTCACTGCCATTGCTGTCTCATGGTCTCATGACAGAGCTCTCAGAGGAATGAGAAATAGTCAAATCCTAAGAAAGTGGTATATTGTATGCACGGGTGCTTATTCTTTCTTCCACTAAGTGTAGTGCCTTTAACTGCCTTTGTTTTTTTTAATTTAACTGTATATTTGCCTAATCTACTTTTCTTAGATGCCTTTTTATCAACCAAGCTTTTCTTGCTGCCTTTTGATCAGCCTGGGTCTGCTTGGGCATTACCTGCAGAACTAGTTAAACGGGATGGGATCTCTGGCAACGAGCTCTCAGAGGATGACAGATACACAGTAGGGAAAGGGGATTTACCAATTTCAGCACTAGAAGAGCTTAAGTTCTGAACTGTGTTTGTTCTGGGCAGACTGGGTAGGCCAAGTTGTCCTTTTCTGCTGGCAAATTCTATGTTTCTGTTTCCTTCTGATTTGCTGCCTTTCTCCTTACTGGTTCTGTCTGGAAGCTTTCTTCACAGACATATTTACTTCCATCTTGATATATTTTAATAAATTGAATTCAACTCAACTCACGGCTACTGAAAAATTACAGGGGTAGCCATCCTAATCTTCCGCTTTACCACAGAAACGTTTACCATATTAATGCACTGCAGTTTAGAATTTTTCCTTTACTACAATATTATTTAGAGTATCACATTAGCTGAGATGTTACTTTATTGTGCTGACTAAGCAAATAAGGTAACACTTCTGCTTATGTGGTACCTTGAATTATACTGCCAAGTGTTATGTTGCAGTACCTTAATGAGATACATTTTTCTGTGGTAAAGTGGGAGCTTAGGATGGCTGTCACTGTAAGCCAGGTCCCTTCCACAAAGTCCCAGGTATCCTCAGTCACCCTGAAGTAAACATAGTTAGCAAGACTGAGTGCAACCCAAGGGCAGGTAACAATCAGCTAGCAAGACTATAAGTCATGTTCTTTTCAACTGCAAGAGTGCTACACAAGCCATACAACACATGACGCAAGTCTGGTGCGATTTACTATTTATTTTTTTAATGTTAGAAAAACATTCCTGCTTGAATGCAAGTAACTTGCTAAGGAAACTATAAGCTTGATTCTACTTACATGCAGATGTAATACACCCCCAAAAGGCCTACAGTACAGCAGGTGACTCAAGCCAGGTAAAATTTACATTTATTGTGGGTATAACTGACTCATGACACTACACATTATGGTCTCATCAAACATTGAAAAGTGACATCTTCCACCCCAAAAAGTCCTACAACAAGCAGTGCTAGTCTGGTGCAATTTAATTTTGTTGGGGTTTGGAAGAAAAATCTTCCTGCTTGCATACTGGAAATTGGCTAGTGAGACTGTAAGTTAAAGGCAACTCAACTGATAGAGTGCTACAACACAAGATGTATGTCTGCTGTGGTTTATTATTTATTATTGTCAGAAACATATTTCTGTTTGCACACAGGTAGCTGACTGTAGAGACTAAGCGCTAAGGGCTGCTCAACTGTCAGACAGATATACCCTCTCCCTGAAAAAAGGTTTCACACATGATGCAAGCCTTTACCAAGTCTCATACAACTTATTTTTACTGGGCAACAAAAGAAAAATATTCCTGCCTGCACACGGGTAATTGGCTAGTGAGTCTACAAGCTATGGACTACTCCACTGTCAGAGGGATATACCCTTGCCTGGAAAAAAGGCTTCATATATGATACAAACCTATACCAAATTTGATATAAATTGTTTGGACTGGGCAACAGAAGAGAAAATATTTCTTTTGCACTTTGCATACAGGTAGCTGACTAGAGGGACTATGAACTAAGGGCTGCCCAGTTCCAAAGGGATATATCCTCCCCCCGAAAAATCCTTCCAAAGTGACACAAGCTTATTTCAAGTCTGGTATAGCATATTTTGATTGGAAAACCAAAATAAAATATTCCTGCTTCTACACATGTAGCTGGGCAAGTAACTCAGACTGCAAGACAGGGGTTCCTCAACTGCTAGAGTGCTGTTCCTTCCCCCTCAGAAAAGTCTTCATATATGACACAAGTCTACACCAAATCTGTGTTTTTAGTAGGATGTGGAAGAAAAATATTCCTGCCTGCACACAGGTAACTATTTAGTGACTGACACTGTAAGACAGGGGCTACTCAACTGCCCGAACCCTGCTAAATCAGTTGTGTGTGTGTGTGTGTATGGGGGGGCGAGATGCTTTCCTGACCTATCTCTAGATAATTTAGGAGTTAGTTAAATTGGAGGAGTCTTGTCTTTGATGGTGCTACCAGAACTATGCTTTGTGGGGTTCAGGAAGATTCAAACTCCTTAAATATGGTTTAACACTGTTTGTTGGCTATACAAAGTGTGTTTAGCCACCTAAATACAAGTCCTATGATTTGTGGCCTAGTGGGCCACTTCCTTAGGGCCTGTGGCGGTCAATGACTTCAGGTATACTTCTGCATATGCCTTCTGAGGGGTCCAGTTTAACCTTTCTGTTCCTTATCATGGGCTTGGTCAGCCGCATCACAGAAAGTTTCATTCACAGCCTGGATGAATCAGCTGTAGAACTGCTGCTGCTGTGTGTGTGTGATGGCCCACTCACTGCTCTACGTGGATAGTACCCAGGGTGGAGTAGTGAGCAGTCTGTCACATACATGCTCCTAGTCTCTGTGGTATTTGACTGTGCACTTGCGAGTTCTCCGTGACAGAGGGATGCAGAAGTCCCCATGTTATACGAAAGGGGATGTTGACACACAGCCATATGACAGCTTTGACCTTTTAAGGAATGTGGAAAGCTTTACAAAGAGAATGACTGTTAACAGTAGTAGTATTTATTTAAGTAGTATTTGTTTGTGGCACCCTTCCCTGGAGGCTCAGGGTGCCAGTACATAACATAGGGCCAAAAACTGTAATCAAACATCCGAATCAGTCATATTTTAAAAGAATAAATAAATATATGAATAAATAATGTAGGCAATTAAAAATAACTAAAAAGGGTTACAAGATAAAACAGGTTACTCCACCCTCCAAAAACCTGCATCAAGAGCAGCACCTAATATTGAATTAGCAACATCCAGAACATGAGGCACTTAATATAAACATGTCCCACTCTGGATTAGACTGCAAACATCATCGACTTGTTTATTATAAGGATAAAAAGTCAGTACATTGCAGTATTCATGTTGTATAGTACTGCAAAAAGTATAAGGTATTCCACATCGCTGAATTCTCATAAAATACAGTTCATATCACATTCTTTCTTTTTGTGTGAATAGATCATGTTCTTTGTGTATTTCAAAGAAGAAAAGTGCAATAGGTGCAGGCTTAAATATAAGAAGTAGCAGGCTGAATTCATATTACATGAAAAAAACGTGCTTGGTGTGAGTTTTAAATAAGAGGAATTGATGTGGGTAACTTTTCAATCTAATCCAGAGTGGGACATGTTTAAATTAAGTGCCTCGTTCTCCAGTTGTTTCTGATTCAGCATTAGGTGCTGGTATTGATATACTGTAGGTTTTTGGAGGGTGGAATAACCTGTTTTATTTGCAAATTGTCCATCCCAATACAATTGTGCACTATTTTGCATTGCCTGGGAGCTGGTAGTAACTTTTCCCTTGTTTCTGACAGGGGTCACAATGTGTTACAATTTCAACCTAAGTGCCTGCTGCAATAAATAGGTCTCAAGGCCCCTTTTAAAAGGCCTCCATCAAGGGGGCCTCCCTCAAAGCATCTAGCAGGGAGTTCCAATAGACCAGGCCTGCCACTTTTAATGCCCAGTTCCCTGACATCTTCAGCCTCAGGCTCATCCTCAGCACTACCAGCAGGTCCTTCTCAGTGGAGCGAGTGGGTGAGAGGGTATATAAGGATGCAGGAACTCAGACATGTAGCTCGGGTCCACTCCATATAGGGCCTTATAGGTCAAAAGACCCAGTTTAAAAGAGATACACCATTTGACCGGCAGCCAATGCAGATCACACAACACCAGTGATATATGACACCATCTTGGAAGGCCAGTTAGTAGCTGGGCCACTGCATTCGGCAGTGACTGCAGGTGTCTTAGCATACCTCCACTGACCCCGAGATAAACAGCATTACAGTAGTCAAGTCTTGAGTTCATGATCCCGTGTACCGTTGTGGCCAGGTCACAGAGATACAAAGCAGAGATGCGAAAAAGACATTCTAACACAGTACCAGAAGGCCAGATGAAGTGGCGAGGTGCTACAAAACATCACCTTTCTTTTGTGGACGTGTTTTGTGAAATAATAAAATATATTGATTTCAGAAGAATGGAGTTGCATCTATCTTGTATACCTTGATTGAAGTGGCCCATTAGGCCATGAAACAGTTGCCTTGTAGTATTTAGGTGGCTAACGTATAACCAAGTCTACGCTAAGTCTGTTTTTCTGGGATACCAAATAAAAATATTTCTTCTCGCATGCTGGTAAATGGCTAGTGACTAGTGAGACTGCAATATGGCTACTCAACTGCTAGAGTACTGAACCCTCCCCACACACCCCCACACCTCCAAAAAAAAGGTTTTACTGATGATTTCTCAACTGCTAGAGTACTGAACCCTGTCCCCAAAAAAGGTTCTACTGATTATGTAAGCTTGTACCAAGTCTGGTACAAGTTTTTTTTTATTGGGCTATGGACATAACTCTGTTGTTTGCATGCAACCCAGAAATATATTCCTTTTACACACAGTCCAGTGTGAACACACATCCATTCTGTCACAGTCCCAACACTTCTACATTTTTTTCTTTCCTTAGGCTGAGTAAGTAATTGTAGTTTGAAACTTCAGATTCAAACACAATAAAATCATTTGGTTACTTGCTACTATGCTAGGTGGTAGCTGGTCCAACCCTGGCAGGCTGACTGGCAGTCAACGTTATTGACCCTTTTTTATTCTTTTACTATTTTTTAATGGCTCAAGTCTGACTTCTGGGCTTTCATATTTCCCCCAAACCCCAGGGGAAGCTGACTGTGGCTCGGAGGGGTGTCTAAGGGGCTAGCTCTGGCCATCTGTGGAGGATACAGGCTTTTTAAATCATGTTTCATTTACTTTTCTTATTTTCTACTGAATAAATGCAAATAATGAATAGGCAAGTATCTAGGATGCAGAATAAAAATACTCAGCGAGTCTTCAGAAGAGGTATTTGCACATCCAGGTAGAATGATAGACAGACAGACAGACACCGACAACAGACAGATACTGTAGATGATAGATTATAGGTAGACAGATGATAGATAATAGATAGACAGACAGATATACACACAGAGACAGACAGACAGATACCATATATAGTTAATAGTAGATGATAAACAACAGACTGAGAGATAGACAGACAGACAGAGAGACAGGCAAATAGACAGAGGGATTGTCATTTTGCCTGTTGTTCATTGTTTGTTTGCTTAATACTTATTTGTCCTTGCCCACAGCCTTGTTCCTCTTTCCTTTAATAAATTATAACCCTGCTTTGGCATTATACTCCTTGTGTGCCATTGTCTTATTTGCATTTTATACTGTTAGATTGTGGGGTAGAACTGTTGTTCATTAATACTGCTATTTAGCTTTTGTTTTGGGAATTATCCTTGGTGCTGAGATACTGCAAGTGGCTTCCATAGGTGGAAGCACCACTTCATATCAAATTCCTCAGCCAAGTTACTGTACACCAAATCCAGAAACATCTGCCTAAAGGTGTACACTGTGTTATAGTAAAGTTTCAGAATCTTTGGAAAGCTTCACGAGCATGCCGAGTGGGTGGGGATTACACTGATGACATCAGAATGTAACTCTGAGTGAAAGTGTTCCCCTTAAGGCTTAGACTGATCACATTTTTACGGCATCCCCAAAGGTGAGATCAAACTATATCCCCTAATCTTTACACTGATGGCATCACAGAATACTCCAAGACTCATGACATCACACTACATCACCCTAGAGCTTACATTAACAACATCACAGAGTATTCATTAGATTAATCACAATACATTGCACCTTCTATCATTCAGACTGCAACATTCCAGGGTTACATCTCCTAAAACTCAGACTGCAACATTCCAGGGTGGCATCTCCTAAAAATTAGACTGCAATATTCCAGGGCCATATCTCCTGAAACAGACTGCAACATTCCTGGGTTACATCTCCTAACACTGAGACTGCAACATTCCAGGGTAGACTCCCCTAAAACTCAGATTGCAGCATTCCAGTGTAGCATCTCCTAACACTCAGACTGCAACATTCCAGGGTCACATCTCCTAACACTCAGGCTGCAATATTCCAGGGTTGCATCCATTAAGACTCAGACTGCAACATTACAGGGTAGCATCTCCTAAAACTCAGACTGCTATGTTCCAGGGTAGCATCTCCAAACACTCAGACTGCAATATTCCAGGGTAGCATCTTTTAACACTCAGGGCTCAGTTATCAAAGGTTGATGCAGGGCTTGCAGAAACCCTATGTCAAACACTGAGCTGTGTGGAACACATTGGTGCACCATGTGCCTGATTCTAAATGGTCGTGCTCATTTGCGACATTTTACTCTTTTTATGGTGACTTGCACCAAATATTTGGTGCAAACCCTCTAAAAAGGTTGGCAAAGTTAGACCAAAAAAAGCTGATCTAACTTGGGGCAAGTGGTGCATGGGATCAAGAATCCCGATTGGTGGCTGAGGAATGCCACAAGCCCCATGTTCCACGTGTTCTGTGCAGCTGGGGCTTGTGGTATTCTAAATCCCACGAGAATCAAGCCCTCAGACTGCAGCATTCCAGGGTAGCATCTCCTAACATTCAGACTGCAACATTCCAGGGTTGCATCTTTTAACACTCAGGCTACAGCATTCCAGGGTCACATCTCCTAACACTTAGACTGCAACATTCCAGGGTAGCATCTCCTAATACTCAGACTGCAGCATTCCAGGGTTGCATCTCCTAACATGCAGACTGAAGCATTCCAGGGTCACATCTCCTAACACTCAGACTACGGCATTCCAGGGTCACATCTCCTAATACTCAGACTGCAGCATTCCAGGGTTGCATCTCCTAACACTCAGACTGCAACATTCCAGGGTTGCATCTCCTAACACATAGACTGCAACATTCCAGGGTTGCATCTCCTAACAGTCAGACTGCAGCATTCCAAGGTTGCATCTCCTAACACACAAACTGCAGCGTTTCGGGGTCACATCTCCTATTACTCAGACTGCAGCATTCCAGGGTTGTGTTTCCTAACATGCAGACTGCAGCATTCCAGGGTTGCATCTCATAAAACACAGACTGCAACATCCCAGGGTTGCATCTCCTAACACTCAAACTGCAGCATTCCAGGGTCACATCTCCTAACACTCAGACTGCGGTATTTCAGGGACACGTCTCCTAACACAGAGACTGCAACATTCCAGGGTTGTATCTCCTAACACTCAGACTGCAGCATTCCAGGATTGCATCTTGTAACACTTACACTACAACATTACAGGGTCACATCCCCTAACACTCAGACTGCAACATTCCAGGGTTGCATCTCCTAAAACTCAGACTGCAACACTCCAAGGTGCCATCTCCTAACACTCAGCCTGCAACATTCCAGGGTAGCTTTTTTTTTTAACACTCAGACTGTAACATTCTAGGTTTGCATCTCCTAACACTCAGACTGCAGCATTCCAGGATGGCATCTCCTAACACTCAGATTGCAACACTTCAGGGTAGCATCTCCCAACACTCAGCCTGCAACATTCCAGGATAGCATCTTTTAACATTCAGACTGCAACATTCCAGGATAGCATCTTTTAACATTCAGACTGCAGCATTCCAGGGTAGCATCTCCTAACACTCAGATTGCAACATTTCAGGTTTGCATCTCCTAACACGGACTGCAGCATTCCAGGGTTGCATCTCCTAAAACTCAGACTGCAACATTCCAGGTAGACACTTAGGAGAAATGATAGAAAACACATTTACACTATGTTAGAATACAAAAAATGTAATATAAATGCATTTATCTTCATTGATGATCCTGCTGGAGTGATTGATCATTTATTTTCACTTGAGACATGTCATAATGAATATTTTTAGTCAGAATTCCTAAATGATGTAAATCCTTACTGGGATTTATTTTGGAATGTCTGGAATACTTCACTTATTTGAATGTGTTTATTTGATTGTGCAACACAACAGCAGATTGATCCACTGTGAGAGGTAAAAATGCCAGGTTTTAGAAGTTATTTTTCTGATAAAATACTAGGATTTGATCCACTAGGATGTACCTTTTTTGACAAGCTCTACCATTGTATAAATGATGTATATCACTGGTTGTCTGAAAATTCCACATTTATTTTTATCTGCAGTGTCTGACATCTGCAGACCTCACTCATCACTCTGCCATGGATAAGGTCATAGAGGTCAAAACCTGCAGATAAATAGAGGATGTGCAATGGCTTGACTCAGAATATGCAATTTATCTTCACAAGTGAGCGGCAGGACCATAACTTGTGAGTGGCAGAACCACAAGTGAGTTATGAAGTTCTGCCCCCCAGAAATGATAATAACTGGCATATTCTGAGTCAGATGATTGGATGTACAAGTAATACAATATTTTTAATTGTAACCCTTTTAAATTAGTTTTTTTATGATGACTTGACTGTTTCTGTTTCATTTTACTGTTCTGTTTTGAATGCTGCAGAAACCATTGAGTTGTCATCAGACATTGCACTACCTACACTACCATTTGCTAGTGGTGCCTTTGTAAACATTCCAAGTGGAGATAACTGATGATGAGGCTTCCAAAATGAGAAAATGATTTCTCTTAATTTAGAATGATTCAATGGCTAAAATAAATTATCTGTTAGGAGTGGTTCTCACTTGCATTATTTAAAATAAACTTGATATTTCTAGCTAGCTCATGGCATATGTATGCAATAACATGCAACAGGCTGTGCATTTAACAGATCTGACCACACACCTAGGGGGTGAAGGAGGGCACAGACCGAGTGCCTTCAGCCCCCTGGAAGTACAGTCAGATCTGTTCAGTGCACACCCTGGAATGTCTTACTGCACTTATAAAATGGGATCTGTTTTATTAAATATATTTCTAAAATTAAATAAATATGTTTACATATGTAAAAAGAACTAGAAAAGGGGTAATTAATTGTAAAATAGCCCTCCTACCAACTAGAAAACTGTGCTTTTTTTGCTTGAGGATGTATGTCTTTTTGTGGCATCCATGATTGTAATTTGTTTGTGAAAGTATGACTGAGCTGCTGTCCCCCCAACACACATAGTGGTTTAGTAGCATCTAAATGGTTGAAAAATCTTACTGCCTCTCTCTTTTTTGTTTTGAGTCTGAGTGTGATCTAATAGAGGTATTTTTGGCAGTACTAGAAAGAGATAGTGAGGTGCATGGGAGGGTGCAACATTTAAAGACATAGAATGCCAGTGAAGAGACGTATCCAGGAAGTAGCACTGTGTGCAGCACAGAAATTACTCATCCAAATACAGGAATAAATCACTGTTTTTGGATGGCTATATATATACATATATATTATAGTGGCTCAGTAGTGCTACTGCAGTTAGCGTGAAAGATAACTTTGATGATAAACTCAAATTTTTGAACGTTAGTAACTTTGGAACTGTTCAACGGATTTGCATGAAATTTGGCATGGACAGTCTCTAGGTCTCTTGACGTGTCAAATTATGTACAAATCCCTTGTGTGGTTTCTGAGATACAGAGTGTTGAAAAAACAGAAAAATCCATATTTTTTGCCATTTATTTTTCCACCTGGATCTCAGAAAACAGCTTTAGGGATGGCCCAGTGGCACTGAGGGCTGAGGTGCTGGATGCCTTACCTCGTGCTATGTCAGTGACCCGGGTTCAGGAATGACCTTGGGTCATCGAGGTGCCAGCATGGGGTGGGGAGGGAGGAGCAGGATTGAGCAAGCTGGTAGGCTGCTCTCCTCTCCCAGGGGTGGTAGGGGCAGGTTGTTGTCCCCTTTGTGGTTCTGCCCCCACTGGGTGGAGGCCCAGTGAGGTAGCTTAGGCGAGGAGGGGCGGCAGTACAGGTGGGTGGATGGGGCTCAGCTGGCTTTCAGTGTGAATGCATGCCTCCACTTGCACATATGGCTGTGGACAAAAGATGGTGGCCACGCTGGGCTAGCCATGATCAGCAGCAGTGTCTGCTTAAGTTTGTTTAATTTTTGTTTGTTCTTTCATTCTATTTTCATTTAATTTTAATTTTTTTTTATTTAATTTGTTTTTTGTTATTTTGTTTTAGACTTAGTGGCAGTTCAGTGAGGGAAACTAAATGAGTTAACTAGTTTAGGCAGCGTTTCGGGGTAGTTAGCAATTAACTAGAATTGGAAGTCACAAATCATAAGTTAATTCTGATTAAAAGCTATAAGTGCCCCAGTGACTGTTCAATTGCACCGGAGCATATTTTCTTGAGTTGTATAGTGGTGTCCTACCTGCCTGGTTTTACTTCCTGCCATCAGACCATTTGTACTTCTTCCTGGATTGTGCCGGTCAGCTGGCTGAGGAAGAGGAGAGTGAGGAGATCTACATCACGGAAGGAGTTCCGTAGAGTATCCGAGGAACCACTGGATTGTGAGCTGTTGAACCTGGAACACCAATGAGGAGTTGTGGTAGTGGGACTCTGACTGGAAAAATATCGACCAGTTCTTTGGGTCAGACAACGTTTGTGTGGTGAGCCCCAGAGGTAGAGGAATCCTTTGAATTTGAACTTGAGCTCCAAGGGTTGGTGTATGGAGGTTTCTCTCTCGCCCATCTGGTGGGGTGGTTTAATCTGTTTAGCTGAGTCTGCGCCGGAGATCCTGCACTGGGTCTGCTGGAAGGCGGACATAACAGTGGCAGATTCTCCTAGATAGCCTGGGGAACCGGCTGATGGGCCAGAATAGACCTGGACATTGTACTGTTGGCTTTGGCATACTAGGGAACTGCCTGTATATAGAGGGAGCCTCTTGAGTACTACCGTTAGTTGGTGCCCTGCATTGTTTCTTTGCCTGTGGTGAAGAAAGGATTATCCAAAGGAGTTTCAGGAAGATCTTCTCCAGCCAGGAACAGGACTTTCGCGAGGGACACTCCCAAAGCCATAAACTGGTCAGACATTTTCTTTTTGGATTCCACAGAAACTTGTATCAGACAGTGAGGATGCCTTACAGAATTGGTTTGCACTTAACTTCTGTTGACTTTTTTCAAACCAAATGTGAGAGGTTGGACTTGATAACGTTTTGGCTCATTTCCCAAAGAGGTGTGTGCTCTATGGGCCCATAAACTGATTTGAGAGTTTAAGTGGCTGACTCTATTATTCTGCTTGTTCTCATGCTGCCATAAGATTTTATCTCATGTTCACTTTACTGCTGCTTTTTGCTGTTTATTTTAAGGGATATTGTTTAGGTTGAGTAGTTGGGGTGGTTGGGGGGGTGTTAATTATTTATTTGAGATATTGGGCTTTGGACATGTGGTATACAATTGAACTGGTTGAGGGGCATGTATGATTTTAGGTTTGTGGCGAACTGTGTATTGCTGCTGATTGAGATGTGCTGGGGTAGTGTTAAAACGGCCAGGCGCTATTCTCCTTCCAGGCTCAGGGACCTCCGCCCTTTTTTTTAAAAAAAATATTTCTTCTTTATTTCTTCCTTGCTGCACCAAGTTCCTTTCTTTGGGGAACCCTAGGCTGTACGCACTCCCATAGTCCTGCCCCAGGCATCTCCCACCAGGTGCTGGTGAGCCTACCCCCATCCTGTCTCAGTTTACCACCCGGGCAGGGGGGAAAGGGACTCCCCAACCCCCTCCAGTCCTTAAGTGTGTGTCGGGAGGCCTCGCCAGCCTCTTCTATGAAGCCTGGTTAAGGGTTTTCTTGGGATGACTGGGTCCCGTCTACAGGAGCCTGGTGCAGGGCATTTCCGCTTTTCTGGTCCCAGCCCTCAGGACATCTGCATGCTAGGGAAGCTTAGGGGCAGAGCACATCATGATGTACTGGTGCTCTGATTCCTGGCTGATGTCCTCCCATCCTGCTGCATGCTGTCTCGCTGCACCTCCACCCGTGGTCACCCAGGTGGTGGTATAGCAGCAGGACCTGCATCCCACTCCTCCCAGAGGAGAACAGCCTCTGGGTGCTCAATCCTCCTCCCCCCGGCCGGCCCTCCAGCTGCCTGAGTCTGTTCCTGAACCTGGTTCACTGGTGCCACAAGCGGTAGCCCTAACACTGTGCCGGTGGGCCAGCAGGAACCTCCGCCCTTTTAATTGTTCCCCATTACCAGCAGAAGCATATAGGAGGTGTTGTGCTCTTGGGATAATTAGGAGTAGGAAGAAGGGGGGGAGCTGGGCCTGGTGGATGAATGGAGGGGCAGGATAGATTGGGGTGGTTGGGACAAGGAGATGCCCTGGAGCAAAATGGGACCAGGCAGGGGTCCTCCCTGCCTGGTTCTCATACTCAAGGGCTCTGCCTTGTGCAGGTGAGTGGTGCGATCTCTGTTGATGACTCATCCTACTCGGGCGGTGTTGTGTAACTCCAGGTCTATTAAGAACAAGACTGCTATGATAGCAGACCTTGATGGGTCATCTGACCTGGTGTGCATCACCAAGACCTGGCTGGATGAAAATGCAAGCCCAGTTTTGGCTTCAGCTGTTCCAGCTGGGTCCTCGGTGATACACCGCCTGAGGACGGATCATAGAGGTGGGGGTGTAGCCATCTATTTTAGATCAGAATTGGGCTTTATAGATGTACTCGAGGGGTTCACCAGATCCTTTGAATGTATCATGGGTGTGGGTGTGGGGTTCAGGATACTGCTCATCTACCGTCCACCTGGAGATGGGAAAGAATTCCTGCAGGAAGTCGCAGACTTCATTGTTGAAGTGGTATTGGGACCTCCCAGATGGTTAATTCTGGGAGATTTCTATGCCTGGGTTAACGATGAACCCTCACATTTTAATCAGGACTTCCTCCAACTTATGACTTCATTGGGCCTCACACAGGTTGTTACCTCCACAACTCACATGAGTGGTCATTCAATGGACCTGGTGTTCCTCCTGGGGATGGAAATCTCTGACTTGGTGGTGGAGCCAGTGGGTTGGTCTGACCATCATACCATAGGGTTCAATTTCGTGGCTCTCCCTAATAGACCAGCCCCTATGGAGATGGTCCGGTACAGCCGTTTAAGGGGGTGTGACCCCAGAAGGCCTTATGGTGGTACTGGACCTATCAAGTTTATTGAGTGAATGTGTGGATCCAGGGAATCTAGTACTTGCCTATAATAGGGTTGTGACAGAGGCCATGAATTCCATTGCTCCTGTTCATGTTTGACCCCTCGCTCTTCGCCCAAGGTCCCCATGGTTTGATAGGACCTTAAAGGAGTTGAGGAGAGTGGGTTGAAGGCTAGAGAGAGCTTGGCGGAAATCGGGCCTGGAGGTTGACAAGCTTAGATTGATGGACCATTATACTGTCAATCAATCGACAATCTCCCGCTCAGCTCTTCCGGACTGTGGACAGATTGTGCAGTTCAATCTGTCTTCAGCATGGAGGAGCCTTTTCTCAAGAAAGGTTTGATGAGTTTGCTCAGTTTTTCGCAGATAAGGTTGCTGACATCAGGTCCGGGATCTGCTTGGCCCTCTCTAATGGGTCTTGAGGAGGTCAGCAGGAGGTTGCAAGCACCCGGTGTGCTTGGTCTGACTTTGACCAGTTGGATATCATGGACATAGTGAGGATTATCCAGACTCTGTGGCCAACCAGCTGTAGTTTGGACCCGGTCCCAAAGCATCTTCTTGTTGGGTGCGTTGATGAAATCATCCCGGTCCTGGCCAAAATAGTCTGGAGATCATTGGAGAGGGGGGTCTTTCCAGACCCTCTAAAGGAGGCAGTTGTGTGACTGCTCCTTAAAAAGCCCTCCCTTGACCAGGGCTGTCTGCCCAACTTCATACCTGTCTCTAACCTGCCTTTTGTAGGCAATGTTATTGAGAAAGTGGTTGCGCTGCAGCTGGATGATCATTTATCCATCTACAATGTCTATGATTCTCTCCAGTCTGGATTTAGGAAAAGGCATAGCACCAAGTCGGCTCTTGTTTGGGTGCTAAATGATCTCCTAATAGCGAGAGATCAGAGGTCCCATTCCATCTTGATCCTTCTTGAACTCTCTGCAGCATTTGATGCTGTGGACCATGGTGTGCTTTTGGAGCACTTGTGGTTCATCTATGGATTGTCAGGTACAGTCCTCGGATGGTTTCTATCTTTCCTTGAGGTTAGGACTCAGAGAGTGGTGTCTGGGATTTATTCCTCTGACCCTCTCCTTCTATTTTGTGGGGTACTGCAGGGCTCCATTTTGTCACCCATGTTGTTTGCAGTGTACATGCTGCTGACTGTTAGGAGACATTATTAGATGGTACGGTCTGAGTTTTCACTGCTACACAGATGATACTCAGTTGTACATGTTTTTTGTACCCAAACAGGAGGATGTTCTCTCTGTGTTTAACAGCTGCCTATCTGAGGTCCAGGTTTGGATGAGTACCAGCTGGTTGCGGTTGAACATGGCTAAAACTGCGGTGTTGGTGGTGGACCCAGATCATCGGGAAGTGGGTTTGTCAGCCGGACAACCCTCTGGGCTTTGGTTTGAGGGTGCTCAGCTGACTACCTCTGACCGGCTACGTAACCTAGGCATTATTTTTGATGATGGTCTGATCCTAAAATCACAGGTGTCAGCCATTGTCATTGTCAAGACCTCTTTTTACCATCTGAAGAATATCGCCTGGGTGAAACACCTGGTTCCCCCTGCTGAGCTTCCAACATTGGTCTATGCCTTCGTGACCTCTTGCCTTGACTACTGTGATGTCCTTTACCTAGGGCTACCAGGAGTTGCTGTCCGCCGCTTGCAGCTAGTGCAGAATGCAGCAGCCAGGCTGGTGACTGGTACTTCTAGGGCCAGTCACATTATGCTGGTGCTCCGTGGACAGCACTGGCTGCCAGTTCAGTGGCAGATCACCTTCAAGGTCAGTTTCCTGACCTATAAAGCCCTATATGAACAGGAACCCTGCTACCTGCAAGATCTCCTTTATCTTTACAGTCCTTCCTACCCACTCCCCTTCACCAACAAGGGATTGCTAGAGATTCCCAGGGTCTGACTGAAGACATCAGGAAAAATATTAATCCGTTCAAAAGTTACACAATTTTTAATTTTCCCATTATTTCCTATGGGAAAATTTATATGTCGGGCATGAAAGATTTTATTTTTCTCACAAATGATACTTTTCCAAAAAATACAGTCCCTTTTTTCGCAAAGAAGGGAGGTATTTTGCATAAGTATCACACAACTGATTGCAGGGGCTCTGCTATGTCTGCCATTTTGTTTTCCTCTTAGCGAGGACCAAGTGTTGAAAATGCACAAAAAACCAATGTGATATAAAAAACCATCAAAATTTAGCCTTTAGCTACATTCTGATGCTTTTTTTTTAATGTGACCCAACATACATTTCCTGAGCACCCGAACTCTCAGGTGCTGAGCTGAGTGAGAGGACTGCTTCTCTCCCGTTCTCACAGTATGAGAACACTGGTATTTTCTTGACTTCTGCAGCCACACCTGGAACTCGTGCTGCCAGCTGCACAGTCAGCGCTGAGCCGTCCTCCTCTTCCTGCTATGTAGTGGCACTCCCCAAGCCGGCGATGCCTAAAACAAAACACTGCTCTTCTTGCTGTTCTCTGTTAGTGCAAAGGACTAGATACATGACTACTGCTGCAAGGGTACAGAGTTCTAAGCCAGTTATTCCATTTTTCCCCATTGTACAATAAAAGCAAAAAAAAAAAATGGAATGACTAGTTTTGCACTGACAGTCATGCATCCAGTCCTCTGCATCACCAGGGAACCACTGTGGGACACTGGGGAGAGTGCTCCCAGTGTCCCCAGACATACCAGATGTCGCCCCACCTCCCAGCAGTGAGGGACACAGGGGAGCCCACTCCCAGTGTCCTGAAAATTTCATTGCTGACACTTCCCCGAATTTCACTGTGGGACACTGGGGAGCCCACTCCCAGTGTCCCCACCCCCTCCAATGTGACTCCCCCTCCTTCAGCGTTGTGGGACACCGGGGGCCACTCCCAGTGTCCCATGTGTCCTCCCTCTTATAGGGACTGGGAGCCCACTCCCAGTGTCCTGAGATGTTTTTTCCTGAAAAGAAGAAAAACATCTCCTGATGACTTTTTTTTACCTGAGAATAAGAAACCGGTTCCTCATCGTCCCCTGCTTTCTGCCTCACCCAACCCTGACTCTCCCACTGAGGATCCACCACCCTACACCCCCTTACCCTATATTTACCTCTGGTGGTCACCCGCTGTCATCTTCTGTGGACTGGGACACAACTACACCCTTCAAAGCCCAACTGCAAACTGAGGAATCAAGGTAAGCGCTGTATAATGGCTGTCAATAGTGTTTTGAATATATGTTGAAATCTCAGCCATTTTATGGTATTTTTGCACCACATTTTCAACATGGGCTTTTTGGGACCCCACCTCATGAACACAGTCATGGTTGTTTCATTAATCTGACCCATAAGGGGATTTCACGATCACTGCGGTTGCTGCACAGAATCACCTTTTTGGGACTGATTAACAAAATGTCAGTGACAGTGTTAATGAGGCAGGGGTCTCAAAAAGCCCATGTTGAAAATTTGGTGTAAAAATACCCCAAAAAATGCCAGAGTTATGCGCAGTCGTTGAAATGTTCCTACGTGCATGCGTAACTTTGACAAGTTTTATTATTTTCACTCCAAATTTTCAAAATAGACATTTTTTCACACCACCTCATGAACAGGTTGTCATTTCTTACATTCTGCTTGAAATGTGCTTTTGAACCTGTGGTATGGAATTGTGCAGTCATTGCGCAAAATCAGCTTTTGGGACCAATTAATGAAATGACAGTGCCGCTGTTCATGAAGTGTGTTCCCAAAAAGCTCATGTTAAACAGTTGGTGAAAAAATTCCTAAAAATGGCAGACTTACGTGTGTTCATTGAAATTTTTCTATGCACACCCGTAACTTTGGTAATTTTTAATATTTTGACTCCACAGTTTCAACATAGTCATTTGTTGATGCTACCTCATGAACAGTATAACTGTCATTTCCCAAATCCTGATCAAAATGTGTTTTTGCACCTCTGTCATGGAATGGCATTGCAGTTGTACAGAATTATATTTTGGCAGTGATTTTACAATTTCCTCTACCAGGTAGATGTGCTGGGGTAATAAGATGGCTATGCTGATAATTTTGTCATGCATCTACAGAGGGATAGGTGTGCAGGGTCCTTTGGACCCTGCACTCCCACAGTAAAATAAGAAAAATCCCGAGCATGGGAGCACAGGCCTGAAGCAGCCTGCACCCAGTGTGACACATGAGGGTGGGGGAGGCACCGAGGTCCCAGCTCCCACAGGAAATAAGGATACAAGTAAACAATCTGAAAATGTATGGAAATCTATTGCAAAAATGTTCATTCATGCATCAGTTAGGGTATTTACTACAGCAACAAAAGCAGGGAAATGAGGCATTAGGGTTTCCAACCCTAACACCCTACCCCCTTGCTGCAGATGCTGACAGGCATCGGGGAGTGCCTTGGGGTCATGACTCATGGGCCCTAATGCTCACCCCATTCCATAAGTAAATAAGCTCAGATGGGTACAGTATACAACAATGGGGTGAGCATTAGGGTCCACAACCACAAGGCACATCCCTGATACCTGTCAGTGTCTGCAGGGTGGGGGGGGGTAGGCCGTTAGGGTTGGAAACCCTAATGCCTCATTTCCCTTCTTTTGTCACTGTAGTAAACACCCTAACTGATGCATTAATTAAGTTTTTGTTTGCATATATATAGTGCAAGTTGTTGAGCAGTAGGCAGCATGACATGAGAGAGGAGGGAATGGATTTCTTACAACTAAAAAATGCTAAACTAACAGAAAATACAGTATAGAGAAAGGGATTCTGTTTGTTTCAGTGGTTACAGCATTGTTATTGCGTTTAGGTTGGCTGGTCAGTTTGGTATTTTTCCTTGCTAAGAGAAAAAAATGGCCTTTTAAAATTGAATATTTTCAGTAGCACCTTAATTTTTGTTGCACTGCATCCTGAGTTTGGGGTACTTGTTTTTACCAGTGCACTGAGCATATCTGATGCATGGCTATTAACCAATCAGGATGCAGGATTCTCCCTGTCCATTTTATAATCCATATTTATTTTGATTATGTTATAAAACTACTGGGTTAAATTATTGTCATTCGAACATCACAGATTACCAGCTTTCTCAATGAAAGGGATGTATCACTGGAAAGTATGGGTGCACAAAGTCCAAATGTCTATTAGGGTTATATTCCATTCTGGAAACAGTAGGCTTAACTTTTTTAAGAAGCTATCTGGATAAAAACATTACTATACACTTAAAATATAAGCCACATATTACAAGGAAGATTGTTAACCATTTCAAATCTTCTGATCTTGTAATCACAGCTAAGCTAAAAATTGCACCCTGGATACACTGCAATGATATTTCCTTTCAGTACAGAGAATACTTGAATGTGTTAACAAACCCAAAACAAAGGCAATTATTTACTAAATTCAGACTGGAAATGTTTCCAAGCAATGTGCTCCTGGCCAAATACAATAAAGATAGGGCAATTAGCTCCTCCTATTGTCCATGTACTCATAAGATTGTGGAAGATCTGTATCACGTCATCCTGATATGTCCCTGGTATAGAATCCCTAGGGAAACTTGGCTAACTCCTATCCTGAACATTATTGCTACTACTGACCCAGTGTTGTTACTAAATACTCTTTATGCTACAAAGGATGAATATATGATACAAAGAGTGGCAGGCTACTTGGGGTCAATTTCAAGAATCAGAATTAGACATAAGTAAATACTCGTTATTTAGTTATATTTTAAAGGAGGATACTGCCGTCTTTGACTCAGGGAACATAACGTTTAGAATTTATAGATGTTTTTACATCTGGATTTGAGTGTTTGCAGCTAATGTATTTATTTTCCCACTTTTGTGAGTCTGTAAATGATTTGGATTTTAATACTTTAATATGACAGTATTTATTAGTTTCTGATCTATATACTTATTAATACGGTGTAAATGTCTGTTAGGAAATACTTTTATATGTCATTGTGTTTGTCTATTTTTGATACTGTAAAGGTCTATGACCGATCAAATAAACAAATTTATCTACCTTTGTGTTACAAAGATTTGAGAAATATTGGGAGATCTGAATTAGTGCTTGGAATTCTATTTGTCAGAGTGTGTGTGTGTGTGTGTATTTGGATATGGGCATGAAGGGGAGTAATGCACAGAAATTCACCTTTTTGGAATTTAAAATAAAAAATGTTAAACAGCATCTGCTACAAAATAAATTCTACAAACCTTGTCGTGTGCACCATGTAAGGTGAAAAATTCATCGTGGGCAGACAGCTGAACATAGCTACCCACATGCACACTCACAGATCCACCTGAAAATGTGTTGAACCCGTACTATGTTCTGTCCATTATTTTGTCTTGTCATATGCCTGGCCACCTTAATGTATGCATTGTACAACTGCCTGTAGAAATGCAGTTTTACTCTTGCATATTTTGTATATTTACTTTATATGTTTATATGTTAACATATTTGAACATGGAATTTGTACTTGCAATCCCTCTCACCCTACCCCCAGGGTGCATCTGGAATCGAGCAGTAGTCTGCTCAGCATGTCTTCCTGGTAAAACCTTTCAATAAATACATAAAATGTGTACATCATAACACACACACACACTGTCTCATTACATCTTTGTGTTTCTAATGCCTAACAGTGCATATTTTCATATGATCATTTCCACTCTATTCAGCCATGATAGAATGCCATCCTTCTTGCCATCCTAATAATGCAAATCAGAGCGGAAAATACGTTTTTAACTATTTTCATGATTTATGATTTTGTTCTCAGATAGATAGGTGGATGAACAAATTACTTGCCTTCCTGACTGTGGCAATATCCTTTCTTCTAACTCAGGAGAGAAAAACAACCATCAGTCATAACAAAAGGCACTTTGATTCTCCTGTAGAAATATGTAGTCACTCTAGAGCCTTTGGGAATGAATGGTGTAAGTTAAGAATAACCTTCTATGTTTCACATCAGGATTGGGAATTCAAAATCTGTTCTTGCACCATACAGCTGGAGATGGTGCGGAAGCCAGACTCTGTCATTTAGTACACCCTGAAATGTGGATTCCTATGCGCACTTGAATGAGGAATTCAGCCTTCTGACTGTTACAAGACTGCAGGAGTATATATACGTCCAGAATCTATATATGTTCAAACATATTCAGCACTCAAAGGTTTAAGCAGGACTAGACAGATTTCTAGAGAATGAATTGCAGTTTATACCGCATAAGAGGTAAAATTCCAACTGTTAAGCTTGGATGTGCCTTTATAGTGAAATCGGGTATACTTTCTGTTCTGTGGCAGGTGGGGCTAATAAAATGGACCTAAGCCCCTTCCGTTATCACAGTATTTGGTTTTGTACTATCTTATTAAAGTACCATAGTAGTTCATGCTAACAAAAACAAACAAACATTTTTTTTATATATTCATTTTGGCAACTGGGTAACGCCCACTGGGCCACAAGGCTCGTTAATAGGGGGATTCAGGAGCACTGGGGTGGTTAAATGACTTGCTCAGAGTCACACAGTATGAAAGCAGAGATCAAATCCAGGTCTGCTGGCTGTACCAAGCTCATTCACATTTTGTTACTCTAACCTGTAGGCTATAGGGTCAGCCCCATTGCACTAATTTCCAACCCCGTGGCGATCCCTGCAGTCCATTTTCCCCAAATATATTTATATGATGCTGCATAGTTTTGTGGCCCTGATGCTTCGTCCCCAGTGTCCTAAAAACTCAGCGAGCAGCGTCTGTTTCATGCTGGTTCATCCTGTCTGCAAGAATAGTGATGTGATTCCACAGGTCTGTCCTGATTCTGTGGGTCGGCCCTGATTTTAGGAATTTGTTTTGACTCCACGGTTCTGTCCTGGATTCACAGTGCTGTCCTGATTCCGCAAGTCTGTCCTGAGTCTACAAGTCTGGTGCAATTCCATGGATCTGTCCACATTTCATGGGTCTGTCCCGATTTTATGAGTCTGTCCTGATTCCACAGGTCTGTCATGGTTCCCTGCTGGAGCCAGCAGAAGGCCACGTATGTCATAAAAAATGAGGCCTGTGGCTCTTGGGAAGGGTGGCAGTAGGCCGGCTGTCATTCACACATACTTTGCTGGCTGATCCAAAAATGGCAATGGCATTGGTTGGAATGGAAGCTGCTCATTGTGTCTCCTGGTCAGAGTATGTGTGTGTTGGGGTAGGGGTCCGGGACAGGGAGAAGCAAGAGGGACAAAAAGATGAGAGTAAAATAATCAAAAACCAAAAAGGATGTTAATCAATGGGCATTTAAAAACAACAGAAAACATTGACAGGAACTCCAGGAAGCCATATTTAATGGAATTCTCCTTTAACTATTTCAAATCTGAGAAAAATGCTAAATTAGGCTTAAAATGGGTAACAAGAGCATCATCTTTTTATTATATATGTGAAATTTGTTGATCAGGGAAGGCTTATTGAGCTGAAGCTTGTTTCAATGTGCAAATGTGTGTATGTGGGTGGGGGAGGCTAGACATATGCAGTTGGAAATAATAGTAGCAAACAAATACAAAAAAATAAAATAAGGAACCAATTGTGCAAAACTGCACAACAAGGTAATAGATATGCATCTGTAGGGGGAGTAAAAATGAGATGCCAGGTGGCTTGCCAAAATGAATACCTGGGCATACTAACAGAGGTCAATGGAGCAGTGTCCCACAGAAGTGGGGGACTTTGGAGGTCTCTCAAGAAATGAGGAAAACATTTATCTAAAGAATGTCAGCATAATATCACCTTCCACAAAATGAGGCCTACCTGTACTGGAGCTCTCTGGCCCCAGCAACAACCTCATACAAATGGAGACAGTCCTCTTTGCCCTTTGGTTCCCCCTCCCATGGAACTGCAATATGAGGGACAGGCAGGGCATGTGAACAACAGGAGGCCATGGCAGGAGTTTCTCACACTACAACAGCAGCCACATCTGAAACTTCAGGGCAGGTGGCCGAGTTGAACTTTGTGGCCTTGAACTGCATATCTACTCAGTGATCCTGGACCCAGAACTGTGTTTTTGGGTTGGGACAAGTAAAGGGATTGAAGTGCTCCCCAACCTGCAGGAACTGAAAGTAGGGTTATGAGCAAGAAGATGTGGCACTGGCATCATTTCAGATAAGCATGTGCACACAGGAGTGTGCTTGAGGGCACAAAGGCTGAGAGAGTAGCTCTGCAGATGGCTCTCATTTGCAGCTCCCCAACAGTGCAACAAGCACAGTGCTCGTAACAAGAGACACAGTCCTAGATCCGGGGTAGGCAGTGGGGTCAGGACACAATAAAATAAAGCCCACTGAGGCATAACAGAAAACAGCAGGAGCTGCAATACAAGCGGCAAAACTGATGTAAAAACATAGCTGATGCCGTACAACAGCAACCCTCTGACTCCATGGGACTGCTACGAAAGGGTCAGAAGCTCAGACAGTTTTGCCCAGAGACAGTTTGGACCAATCCCGGGGTCAGATCTACAAAGGAACTTGCATACACTGCAAACCTGGCTCAAGTGCCTCAGTATTCAAATGCAGGCATGGTTCACCCAGAAACATCTTGTCCAGACAGACACTGAGCTCTGAACTCTATAGAAGAAAGCTGAACCAAGAACCTGGTCTTGTTTGCTCAGTATGTGTGACAGGGGGACTGTGAGTCAAAGACTGACTGTCTGCCAGGGTACTGCAGTCCTGATAGACCATACAGTGTGTGCACACCAAGACTATTTGGAGGAAGCAGTTTCTAGTTGTAGCTGAGAAGGAAAACAGACATTTGTATGGAACTGGGTAAGTTTTCCTTTCAAAAACATTCCCCTTTGGGTAGTAACGTTAGACTGTTGAAATCAATTAATGTCATTGCCTGATGGAAGGGTTCTGTGAATCCCAGATTCAGCCCATCAGTAGAGAAAGATAAGGAAGCATCACAGCCATGGAATAAAGTGGGGTGGGGATAGGTCAGTCCCCTGGGTGGCCTTGCTTTGGAGCAAGTGCACCAGAGGGTGGAGTGCTGGAGAGAGAGAGAGAGAGAGAGAGAGAGAGAGATATGAAGTGGCTCTGGGGAGATGATCGCTTCATCCGGGAGCAGCTCTGAGAGAATCTCTGCTTCAGTGACAGGAGGAATAACCTGGCCTAAAACCATGAGCAACCTTCAGGGTGTCAGCCCTGCAACTAGAGTTATAGTTAGTGTTGGGAGACGGGGCCTCAGAATACCTGGGCAGGTCTATGCCTTCTTTTGACATGCCCAGACCGAAGACCATTTCTAACTATTTGGGAATTGGTCTTCTTTCATTTCTAATGGCAATCACTTCAGTTTAACTGTTCTGTTACAAGTGCATGCCAACCCTTCCTCCTCTTCAACTGCTGTAGCATCAGGCCTGTGATGCTCATCTGGGGTGGTAACCATCCAGAGTAATCTGAGAGCTCGCTAAGACCTTAGGGGGGATAAAGTCTTGTGCACCAGCCTGGTGGTATTAGTGTATTGGACTGCCGGTGGGTAGTGGGTTTGTGTGGAATACTGTGCATGTGAATTACTGCCACCCCTTTGCTCCAGTTGTTCCATTTTGCCCCTTTGTTCTTTCCTACCCCTCCTCTGCTTGTTTTTATATTTTAAGATTTTTGCTATTCATGGCTGTTGCATCTCTGTCGCTGACTGTAGGGTTGCACTGTGTGAGTGGGGGGGGGTAACTAAATTATGTATTGGTGGATAGTAGCATTTAGTATTAACATTAGATACTCCATCATGAAAGTCATCAGCTTGGCTGTCCCTGAGCTTTAGAGTGTCCTGGGGCACTTACCAGTTACCCCAGGTAGAGGCACCATACTATCTTGTACACCCAATTGTCTTGCATCTGCAAGAATTAAGGACAGCCCACTCCAAGAAGTTTATGGATGTACCCGGAGGACTCCAAGCTTACAGTAGCTAAATCAATAAATGCAAACCTTAAAATGAGCTGTAGCGGGAGAAGAAAATTAGTATATTGGTGACTGCTGAACAAGCAATTTTATCTAGCAGGCAATAGAAAAAATGTTGAAGAGCATTTTGCTGCACTATATGAGTAGAAAACTACCCTTGCAATAACAAGACCACCTCTGGTGATGGAAGGGGAATAAGAGAAATAGGGGAGTGAGAAAAGAAACTGGAGATGGAGAAAAGACAAAGGAATGGGGGAGGCTATCTGCAGACATGAGGGGCAAAATTAGCCCTAAGGAGAGTTTTGAGCATAAGGATGAAAGAAAAGGGGCAAATAGAGTGGTGGAGGGTGTTCCAAAGGTTAAGAACAGTCTTTGCTGGCATGGTGGCATGGAGGACAGAGGCGCCCATGCCTTACCTGCCACGACGCTGGTGACTCTGGTTTGGGGGTGGACTCAGGTCACTTGGGACTGCCTGGGGAGAAGAGGATTGAGCATCCTGTGGACTGCTCTCCTCCTCTGGAGAGGGAGGGCTGTGGATCCCGGGCACTTGTCTGACCTCTAGGAGAGGCTTGGAGGCAGGCAGCTAAGGCCAGCAACTTGGGGGCATGGAGGGATGACAGCCGGCAACATCCCATGCACAGTAGTGTGCATGGGCACATCTGGTCAGCATTGCACGTATGTTCCTCCAGGGCAGGAAAAGTGGACAAATGGTTGAGAGCAGCACAAGATGACACCAGTCCCTCACAGGCTCCGCACTAGCTACAGGCTCTCTCCCAGAACCAATTCCATTTTGACGGTGGTAAGGTACCAACTGTCGATCACCACAAAAGAGGATAAGCAGTGGGGGAAGCACTGGGATAGAGGTAAGTCCCTGGGATGCCAGTTGGTGGGGCTGGGGGGGTGGTCAGTGAGATGATTAAGCCTGTACCACAGTGGAGGAGAAAAAATTAATAGCAAGAAAAGGAGAAGCTAACAGGACAGTGGAAAAGGGGGAAATACTATAGCAGGATTTCCAAGTCATATTTACCTACATCTTGTTTTTTTTCTGTATATTGTATGGCTCTCTTTTTCTGCCTCCCCTGATCAGTTAAACCTGCTATTGCTATGTATGTACTGTGCCACTATACTATGCCAGATAGTAACATCATTGGTTGCAATCAGTCAGGACCTCCTGATGTGATACTGTTACTTGCATGGCCTATAAATGACTTATGTGATTTCAGCCAATCACTGCTCAGAACAGCAGGAGTTATCCTGTGTAGAGCAGTTTTCTCGTGAGGGAATAAAAAGGGGACAGTTCCTCTTCACAGATATGGTGAGAAGTGTTACACTCCATTTTAAAAATAAAATAAAAAATGAAAAGCATATTATAAATCACTGTGTCCTAATAGAGCGATTTATAGCACGTTTATTTGTATACTGAGAGGTGTCTGTTGGGGAATAGGAAAATGCTCTTGTACTGTTCAAGAGTGCCAGAATCACTCAGCTTCACCATCTTCTCTTCCAAACAGCATGTGAGAACATACTTATTCAATGAGAGACACCCCTGAGTACACATATTAAACATATAGTAGCAACTTATGCAGTAACAGTATCATCAGCATGAGAAGCCAATAACTGACTGTATCTGATAATATCACTGGTTGGAGCACTGCATAATAAAGACTACATAAAGAGCAAGATACATAAACTGGAAGAGAACAGGCGCTAAACAATATGAACAGGAAATGTTGTATTGCTTCTTTTCTTTTCTGTTGAAATAGTTATTTTTGGATATTTTATTTTTTTTGCAGCTGTTAGCAATGGTCTGAAGAATATAACCCCCTCCACTTCGAGCATCGGGTATTTTTTGAACACGAAGTCAGTGTCAGAAAAACAGTAAAGTTTGCAATAGTTTGTTGGAACTAGTCCAAGCAATTTGACTTTTGAGATTCAAACAGACGTTCACTTCCAAAATGGAGAACTGTAAAGTCCTCACAAATGATTACTGTAGTATGAATAGGTTTAGGCCAAATTAGAATGAACTGGAACTTGCCGCTTTGCTAAACTGTTTCATAAATTTCTTGTTTGCTCCTTGCTGCCTCCCTTGTTTTCTGTTGACCCACAGGTAGCATGTATGTGTGTTGTACATAAATAGCGGGGTCTCTCACACGAAGGCAGTGATGGGGAAGTCATCTCTTACAGTGCACTCTTAATGCTTTTATTTCACCTCCTGCCCTATGCTGGTATACGGTTAAAATCGCGTAACCACAACAGCGTGAGTAATTGTAGCGTGTACATAATAACGCTTGTTAAAAAAGTGCTATCACAATAAGATGTCAGTGTCAGTGGCTCAGTAGGTAGCACACTCGCCTCTGAGGCCGGGAGATCAGAGGGCTGTGGGTTCAGTTCTAAGACCTGGCAATTCTAATATCCCAGTACTGATGACTGTAGCAGCATAAGAGGGGTGCTGCACTTGAGGTGCCGCTTCTTCTCGGATGAGACGTTAAACCGAGGTCCCATCTGCTTTGACTGGTGGTAGTTCAGGTGGATGTTAAAGATCCCATGGCACTTATCGAAAGAGTAGGGAATTTCCGTGTCCTGGCCAAATTTCCCTCATTCACTAAAAATACCACCAACAGCTTAATCTGGTTCAAGGTCAGTTGGCATTCATCTGTATCCCCTTCCCCCGGGTTGTGCCTGAAAATAGGCAGGATTTGTCTAGTGCACTTACCCGGTCAACAAAAGCTAAATAAATAAAAAAATAAAATAAATAAATAAGATGCGGCAAATAATAGCGCAATGCTGCCATCTAGCATGCTTAGTGTGAAACTAATAAAAATACACAGCAAAAGTGCAATTCCAGATTCGACCATCATCCAAAGTGCTGGAAATACTGTTGGAAATGTCAGAGAAAGCTCACTTTGTCCGAAGCCAGAAGGGTGTCGAACTTGCTCTTCTAAATGGGTTTCTATACCGGCGAGAAAGATCAACACCTTCAAAGTCCTACTGGCGCTACATTGGCTCACTATTGTTGATAGCGCGCTGAATTGTTGTAGCGCTAATGTAGCTACACGCGATGATGTAGATGACATTATGACACGCGCTATATTATTTGCTCGATATTGACAATAATCCGCCTATGCTATATGATGTACATCGAGGTTTCTTTTTTACACTTTCCCCTACACCCCATGACCTCCCACTCCTTCTGGCTGTTCAGCATCCTATCTGTCCAACAGTCTCGCCTTTTGCTGCCGCTTCCTGCCACTTGGCTAACCAGGCTGTCCCCACATCCTTGGTGAGTCCAACTTATCCCTGTGGGGAGCCCCTCCTTGGGTGAGAGGAAAGGAGTAGTATTCCTGGGAGGTTCT
Source organism: Neoceratodus forsteri (assembly GCA_016271365.2). Classification (NCBI taxonomy): domain Eukaryota; kingdom Metazoa; phylum Chordata; order Ceratodontiformes; family Ceratodontidae; genus Neoceratodus; species Neoceratodus forsteri. The sequence continues at coordinate 1,006,316,132 of CM028129.1, read as the reverse complement.
CTGAGGCATGCAGGGCTTGGGCGGGGGGCAGGAGCAGTATGTTATGGGGACTGTGTTGTGTGGGGTTAAGTAGCTGTCATCCAGCAGGCTGAGACGGGTTTTAGTTTTCTATTTTCTGGATCTTTCATCACACCCCAATGGTATGCACCATGTCAGTGCCTTGTAGGAGGAGGTCACATACTGTATGCCAATAAGGCTCTGCACACCACTGGTGTCACTCTCCGAGTGGTGCTCTGTAGCACCTTCCCCTTGGAAGAAAGCATCCATGCAAATGTTCTATCACCCTCCCTGCCGGCCTCCACTTCTGACATCCCAGGCTCAGTGCTTGAACCCGGGTCACCAGTATGCCAAGTGGGTGCCTCGCTGCTTAGCACCACAGAGCCAGCAAGGTTTTCTTTTTAAATAAATTTAAGGAGATTTTCTTGTTTCCAGGAAAAAATTCACAGCTGGCATCAGCAGAACTCAGTTATGCAAGTGCTACCCGCATTTTTATTTTCAGATATTTCATGTGTTTTACTAGAAGATGTTTTCATTTAAATAGGATCTTTCCCCCTTATACTTCATTTGTTCATTTATTTATACCTGCTGTGAAACCATAATTCTCTTCTTATGACATCAGAACCTGTTGTCTCGAAAATGGTTCTGATGTAACAAGCAGAGAATTTTGACTTCTGTGCAGGAAAAGCAGCAAGAAAGAGTCTGGTTCCATACAAATGTCTTTAGCAACAGAGGATGGAATGACCTGACATTTTATATTTTTTAGAATGTTATGAGATACTTGTTTGGCTGATGCTGCTAACTGGAACTCTTTTTTTTTTTTTTTTCAAAATTTTGCTGGAAACTGGACTATCACTTTAAAACTTATCCTGCTGTCTGGATGGGTTATATGTGAGGTCAGAAATTCATCTTGGACAGACAGCTAGACACAACACACAGACAATCACATGCAAGTGTAGACACGTGCTCCGCCACCCACACTCACACCCTTGCATGCACAGACTTTCACATGCTCTGTGCTCCGACATGCACCCACTCACACATAAACACACCTCAAAAACACATGTGCTCCCACCTGCACACATACAAACTCCCACATATATTGTATACACACACACACACTCCCACAATGCACAAACACAAAAATATGTGTTCTCAGATACAGTTCACATGTATAGTCACACATGCGCACACATGTATGTGTACACACACACATACACACACACACACACACACACACACACACACTCTCGCTTTGACTCACAAGCACACTTTATACATTATTTCTTTCACATTGCAATTAAGCATTATGGCAGAACCAGGGGTTGGGTTACTGTCAGTTAACCTAACCCTAGGCCATCAGAGGGCAGAAGATGAAGCTGAGTGCCTTACACTCCTAGGGTTAGGTTAACAAAGGTAATCCAACCTCTGGAGTGCTATGATATAATTCATAGGTTTGTTCGAGTTTGAGGGGACATGCCCATATTTGAACTTGCCATCATTAAGTTTAATGATGGTAATGACATTTCTTATCACCCATATACAGATCAAGTTAATTTTTGAAATGGTCCATGTTTTGACTCAATACCACATTAGCTGGAAGAGAATTCCATATGTGTGGCACTCTTTGTGTTACAAATTGTTTCCTCTGTTGAGTTTTACAGGTTTCAACATATAATCTTAGGTTATGTGACCTAGTACTTTTAATTGGTGATTGTTTCATTAAACAGTTATGGTGGGATATTCAAAGGGGTTGGACATGGTGCAACAGGGTTGCGCCATGCGCAACCCACCAGTGCACCCCAGCATGATATTCAATCGGGCGGGTTGCGCTGCACAACCCCCGATGTGCTGGGGCGCACCTGTAATGTATGCAGTGCAAGAGCGGGGTGCGTGCCCATGCATATGTGGCACATCCCGATATTCAGCCCGGGATGTGCGGCGCATATGCAGGCATAACACCACCTTGCACCACTCAGGGGGGTGCAATGTTGAGCCTGTACAAACTGGGAACAAGTTGGGGACACCCACAGATGGGCTGCCATATTGTTTGGTGCAACACAGCAGCCACCTGACCTCCCAAATCACCTACCCCATGCCCCCTACCCAGGGAGCATTGTGGCTCCCCCCCCCGTCGCCCGATCGTGGGCATAGATGTAGAACCCCCTTGGTGGTCCAGTGGACCTCACCCCTTCACCCAATTGCCGGCATAAGTGCAGAATCGCCCTCGTGGTCCCAGTGGACCCTACCCCATCACCTGATCATGGGCATATGAATAACAGCTCCCTGGTGGTCCAGTGGACTGATCCCCTGCACCCAATCATGGGCATTTAACAAACACCCTGGTGGTCCAGTGGTACCCCCCCATCCCACGTGCCCACTGAGTCCCCCACCACCCTGCACCCCCCAGGTCAGTGGTAGGCAGCAGCTCCTTGCCCGCAAGCCACCCGGCTGCCCGCCAACTGCCAGCGTACAGTACGGCTGTGAACCAACAGGCATACAGCTGTACTGGCTGCTGCCAGCCAGCGGGCGCCAGCCGGGTGGCTTGGTGGTGGAAGTGCCACCTGCCACTGACCGGGGTCAGGGTGGCAGGGGACCCAGTGGCAGGTGGGGAGGGGGTACCACTGACCACCAGGGTTATTCAGCCAGTGGGCGGGCAACGGGATCGTCCACTGACCACCAGGGAATATATCATTACATGCCTGTGATCGGGCACAGGGGATTGGTCCACTGGACCAACAGGGAGCTGTTTATCATATGCCCATGATCAGGTGAAGGGGTAGGGTCCACTGGACCACCAGGGAAGATCTACACATATGCTTGTGATCGGGCAGGGGATAGCGGTCCACTGGACCACCAGGGTGTATTCCAATTCATGCCTGCGATCGGGCGATGGAGTTTGGTCCACTGGACCACCAGGGCATCTCCTTTCACATGCTTATGGTCGGGCAAAGGGGTATGGAGCCTGCCGAGGGGCAGGGGGCGTCGGTCCCTGATGGCTGCAGCCTGGCAGGGCACCAGGTGCAAGTCGCCGGGGATCGGTGCACCGCATGGAAATGGGGCCATAATGACATGCAAATGGCCCCATTTGTGCCTTGCATGCATAATGGGCTCATTTGCATGCCCAGTGCTGAATATCGCGGTAGATGCACCTAGCGCAACCACACTTGCGCTGGCACATCCTCCTGCTCCCCTTCCACCACATATGCTGGCACAGTGCTACTGCACCGTGTGCAGTGCGTGCACCCTCAGTGCCATATTCAACGGTGATGAGCCATGGCGCAGCACCGCTGAATATCGCCTGGACCATGCCCTGGCTCAGCTCATTGCACTGCACCCAAGCTTGTGCCCCTGCCTGGCGCAGTCTGAATATCCCACCCTTGGTTTCTAAAAACAGTTCATCCCCACAAGCTTTATAGGCCCAACACATGACACCCCTAGTAAACCTACATTTTTGTGAGAAGAGTCCTAAGTTTCTAAGCCTGTCCTCACATCCCAGGTGTGCTACCTTAGATACAGATTTAGTCATCCTACGCTGTACAGATTAATAAATTTTCATTAATGGCAGTGGGGGAGCAAAAAGGGGTGCAGTAGTCTAGATGTGTTCTATCCAAAGTAATGTACAGGGGTACCAGAACCTCAGCTTCCTGACTTTTTGTATGTTTTAGAATACATCTGAGTATGCCATGATATTTTTGGGCAGTAATGTTGATATGGGTTGGATAAAACTAAAAATGTTTTTATTTTCAGTAATAATGTTTTTGTACTTTAAGGTCCAATTGTTTAATTATAGATGATGTTCCCAGGAATACCCCTAACCCTTCAGAATGTGAGTCAGCCAGTCAGATTGCCCAGTTTATACTTGCCATGCATTTTCACAAATTTTTTTTGGGTGAAAATGGCAAAATCACAGACAAAAATATTGTACAGAAATTATGTAAAATAATGTGAAAATGGCTGTTTTCTTTGTTTCAACGAGGGAGTCCAGCCAAAGTTCTGAACTGCATAATTAGAATCAGCATATCTCCAATAAGTGTCACATTAAAAATCAGATTGCCAAATTACTTCATTTAAAAGATACACAATGTTTTGTAACTGATTTCACTGCCTGTTCAAAACAAGGTGGTTTCATTGAAGAGCTACTGATAATGTTATAACTAGAACTCACAGACTAGTCTTACCTGCCGGCAACTTTATAGGACTTATGAACATACGGGCATACGTCTGCTCGAGTGTGCAGCACATCAGTCAAATAGACTGCAGCTGCCCCCCTCCCACAATTTCCTTCCTCCCCACTCCCTGCCCCTTCCAAGTTCGTACTCTCCCTTTGAATCTGTCCCACCCCTCTTGAAGCTCCCCACTGTCTGCAATGATATGACTTCCTCTGGCAGTGCATTCCATCCTGCTACCACCCTTTCAGTGAAATAGTGTCTCCTCATTTCCTTCTTGAATCTGGACCCCCCAACTTCAGAGAGTGCCCTCTGGTTTCCCTTCCGCCCTTAAGATTGAACAAACACCTGGTGCCCACTCTGTTCATCCTCTTCAGGTACCTGAAGGTCTCAGTCATATACCCTCTCTCTCACTTCTATCCTCCAGGGTATACATATTGAGCTCTCTCAGTCTCTCCTTGTAAGGTCTATCCCCCAACCCCAGGATTATCTTTGTTGCTCTGTGCTGAACCTTCTTCAGTAGTTTGATGTCCCTTTTTAAGTAGGGGCACCAGAACTGCATGCAGTACTCCAAGTGTGACCTCACCAGGGACCTGTACAGGGGCAATATGACCTCACTACTCCTAGAGGTAATCCCCCTTGTTCTACACCCTAGCATCCTGTTTGCCTTTGCTGCTGCCTTCCTGCACTGTGCCGAGTGGTTAATTTCCCCAGTCACAAGCACCCCCAGATCCTTCTCCTCCTTGGACATGGATAATTGGATACCCTCCATCCAGTAACTGTATCCTGGGTTCCTTGCTCCAAAATGCATCCATTTGCACTTCTTGGCTTTGAACCCAAGCTGCCAGGGGTGCAACCATTCCTCCAGTTTTGCCAAATCCTCCTGAAGTACTTGGCCCCCCTCCCCCCCATCCACCTCAGTAAAGATCTTGGTGTTGTCTGTGAAGAGACTGATCTTATTCTTGATCCCTACTGCTATGTCCATGATGAAAATGTTAAACAGGACCGGTCCCAGTACCGAGCCCTGTGGGACACCACTTGTCACTACCCTGATGCCTCAAACCCCACCACTACCTTCTGCTGTCTCTCCCCCCACCAGTTTTCAACCCATCTGACTAGTTTCCTCCCTACTCCCAGACCCTTCAATTTGCAGGTCAACTTACCGTGTGGCACTGAATCGAAGGCCTTGCTGAAATCCAGGTAGAGTACATCCACCACACGGCCCCAACCCAGTCAAAAAAGTCAACCAAGTTTGTCTGGCAGGATCTGCCTATAGAGCATTATCCTCAAGAAATTGCACCAGCCTTTCTTTGAGGACAGCCTGCATCAGTTTTCCTACAGTTGCAGTAAGGCTCACCAGTCTGTAGTTACCTGGCTCGTCCTTAGGCCCACTGTTATGGAGAGGTACCACATGTGCCTCCTTCCAGTCCCTGAGCAAATACTTCATATTTAGAGAGGTGTTGAACAGGTCCGCCAAAGACCCCCTCTCATGGTCCTTTCCACCTCCATTGCCCCAACCCCTAGCTAGTTTAAATTATACCTCTCACTGATAAATTCCCCCAGCTTCTTCTTTAACACCTGTGAACCTTTCTTACTGAGATGTAGCCTATCCCCTGCATATAGATCTGTGTTCTCGCAATTGCTATCCCACCCTCCTACCAGTCCATACCCCATGGACTCACACCATTCCCTCAGTCACTTGTTGAAGTCCATGATTCTGTGCTTCCTGTCTGTACTTGCTTGTGGCACTAGCAGGACTTCTGAGAATGCTACTGCCTTTCCCCCTTCACTGCATAGATTCCCCATTTCCCTGAAGCTATCCTGAACCTCCTCTACCCTTCTTCCTTCCAGATAATTCGTCCCCAGGTGCACAACAATGTGAAGTTTTCTCCCCACCTTCCTTACACGTCTACCAATATGATGACCCACCCTTCCTGCTGCAATGCCAGGCATGCACTCCACCCAGATGTTGCTTTTTCTGGCACCCTTTCCCCCCATCTTACACCCTTAAGTTTGAGTCCCCATCATTATGACTCTCTCCCCTTATCCTGATCACCCTCTCATTTGCTTGATAGTATCCTGCCCCCCAACCTGATCCCTCCTCCTATCCCCCTGTTTCACCACCCCTTTGCCTCCCCCATTCTGTGCTCTATCATTACCCCCATGCCAACTATGGCCAGTGTATCAGTTTCCACTTCAAAACCATTCCCCTTGCTCCACCTCACCTTCCCACACACCTTTTACACCACCCTGCCACCCCCTCTGCTACTGTCGCCCTGTGCCTTCCCCAAGTTGCGTTTCTCCCCTACTTGAGTTCCCCTCCTCACCATTGTTCCAACCTCACCCAGGCTGCCTGCTGTTTCCCTCTTCCCATCATCTCCATGCTCCTTTATCCACACTGGTGTTATTGCATCACCACCTTCCTGCTGCATCTTGCCTCTGTGGCTACTTGGGCTACTGCTAGCGCCTACCGATTCTGTGCTGCATCCTTTTTCTCCTGTGCCCCCTCTTAACCAACTCAGTAGCTTCACTACCCACCCCTTCGTGCTCCTCCAGGCTGGCTAAAACTGAGAATCTGTTTGTGCTGTTAATCCCCTTTACCTGATTGTCTCCACTCACCCCTCCTTGAGGCTTATATAGCTGCTCTGACACTGCTGTGGCCTTGTTCCTGTGCCTGACCCACCTTTAGTCTTCAGTTCCTGCCCATGACTGCACACAATTGTGTAGCCTACCTCCTGACCAACCTAGCTTTCCCTTTTATTGGCCTGCCGCTGGCTGTATTGAGTGATTCATTGGGTTCCCCTCATGCCCACATTCCTCCATGTCCTGTCCCCTCCATGCCTCCAGCTTCCTCTTCAGCCACCCAATCTCCTCCCTAAGCCAACCCATCTGCCAGCACACTATGCAGCCTCCTGCCCTCCATGTCACTCCCAGAAATATGGCTGCACCGCATCCTTGGCAGCATACAACTCTTCCTGGCTCCCACCTTGGTTGGCTGCTCATACCCATCCTCCCTACCCATGGATGGGTCCTGCCCCACTCCCTGTGATACTTCCTCCACCTTGGACTCCTCCTATCCATGCTGAACATGTTTGGCCCTCCCGATGCAGGCTTCCCACACTCACCCACACCCAGCATGGCATGCTGCCTGCTGCCTTCCCTGCTGATGCCCTGAAGACACCACTTAAGATGCTACACTCCTGCATCTGGACACTCACATGTCAGGGTCTCTCTAATCACGAGAGTCTCTTGGCCTAGGAAATATATCACGATTGCAGCCTCCCTGCTGGCTGGCTCAGTCATGTGACCTCTGGTGTCTCACAGGCCCTTCCTCAGCCTCCCTCACTCATCGTCCACCCTCCTCCCCATCCCACACAATCCAGCCCCAAATGCTTCCAATTAAATAGTTAGTACATTACTTGTACCTGCGATATTCATTTTTGTTAAGTTTCCCTACAGAAAATCCCCCAAAGCACACCAAACAGCACTTCTCTTATCCAGTCGGCACTGTCTGTTGGCGTCTGCTCTTGCCTATGTAAGCTTCTGTTGCAGGCCTAAGGGTGAAATATCCCTTTTAAAAAATTATGCCTTTCCCCCACCCTGTGGCTTTAACTGCTGGACAGGGACTAAAATGGGCTGCACCTAGAGTCCCATCCACCAATTGTAGGGTAGCTCCTCCCCAATAAATGTGCAGTAGTCTGGGTGGGTGGGAAGGGAGGTGGGATTAGGAGCCAATCCTGACTCTCATCAGAGTCTATCAGCCCTGACCCTTTCCCTCTCCTAGACCTCAAATCCTTACACAAAGTCTCCTATGAGGTCTGCAGCATGCCACTTTGCCCCTCAGCAAGGCCTTCTCTTGCTGGCCGAAAGGTAGGACAACAAACCAAACACAACACAGGTAAGGGCAACCGCAAAGTACTACTTCCTGTACTTGCCCTGAGAGGTCCCCACAATATCTCTTTTTTATTATTGACTTATTTCTCCAAAGTTTAAAAAAATAGTAGTTGTAGTAATCATTTAAAAAAACGTGGGTTGGAGGTAGTACATGCATTTCCAGAATATTCAGACGTAGGGCACTATACTTTAGAATGTGGAAGGAGGTGGTTGTGGAATTAAGCAGTGGACAAGGATCTGGAATGTTAAGTTTGTGCACAATTTCAGAATACTGCAGGTAAGAGATTTTAGCATATCGAAATTTTGCAGTGCAACCATGACTCAGTTTCAGAATGCAGCAGGGACACATAGTTTTGGAATGTGACAGGAACAATTTCAGAATGTAGGTGGTCACAATTTTAGAATGAGGGATGTGGAATGTGGTAAAGAAACGCAATTTCAGAATGTGAAAGGGATGTACAATTTTGCAATGTATTAGGGAAACACAATTTCAGAATGTGGTGGGGGCAAGCAATCTCAGAATGGAGGAACACATTATTTCAGAATGAGGGATAGCCATTCTCAGAATGTGACTAGGATTCACAGTTGTAGAATGTGGTGGGGACACACATTTTTGGAGTGAGGGACATAAAGTTTCAATATGTGGTGGGGATTTGTAGTCTTGGAATATGGCAGGAATGCACAATTTCCAAATGTGGCAGAAACGTGCAATCTTAGAATGTAGCAGGGATGCGCAGTCTTGGAATGTGGCACAGACACACATCTAGGAATTTGGTAAGATTGACAGTTTTGTGATAGAGTTGGGATGTGCACTCTCAGAATGTGGTTACACAATTTATTCTGGAACTGGCGGCACCTGCCACATTCTAAAACTGTACACAACTGTCACATTTCAAAATTGCACATCCCCACCACATTCCAACACTGTGCATTCCCACCACATTCTGAAATTGTGTGTTCCTGCCATATTCCAAAACTGCAGATCTTTGACAAATTATGAAATTGCTTGTCCCTGCCACATTCCAAAATTGCACATTCCTACTACTTTCTGAAATTGTGTGTCCTTGCCACATTTCAAAATTGTGTTTCCCTGTCATTCTGAAAATGTGCTTCCCTACCACACTCAAAAATTACACATTCCAATGCATTCAGAAAATGTGCAGCTCTGCCACATTCTGAAATGTTATATCATCACTATTTTCTGAAAACCTGCATCCTCGCCATATTCTGAATTTCTCTGTCCATGCCACATTGTGAAATAGCTTGTTGACACCGCAGTCTGAAACTGAGCATCACTAATGCATTCTGAACTGAGTATCACCACCACATGCCAACATTATGTATCCTTGGCACGCTACAAAACTGCATATTACTGCCACATTCTGTATCTATGTGTCCCTCACATTCTAAAAATTGCTTATCTGTGCAGCATTCAAAAAATCTATGACTTTGCCTCATTGTGAACTTCAGCATCAATGACACGTTCCAAAATTGTGTGTCCCAGCTGCTTTCTGAGACTGTGTACTTGCTGTATTCCAAATCTGCAACAAGGTGGCATTCTTAATCCCTGCAGTATTTTGAAAATGTTCGCAATGTTGACATTCTTGTGCCATGTTTGTTGCAACATTCCAAAACCAACTCCCCACCACATTACGTACCTTGCAGCTGCACCTTCTTGAAATGCATGCAGTGCACACATACCCAGTGTCAGGTATCCTTTTTTACTACAACTACAATTTTATGTAATGCTGGAGAAATAAGTCAAATAAATAGTAAATAGGTCATATGAGGCTGCTGGCAGGGAGGACAAGGCCGTGAATTCCGGGTATGACATCAACAGCAGCTCTTCACTGAAACCAGCTTTTTTGGGCAGGCAGTGAAATCTGAGTAACAACTGACTTGTAAGTTTTAAACAAAGTAACTTAGAGATCTCATTTTTGGCGTTAGACTTATCGGGAACATGCTGATCCTAATTCTGAATTTATTGATATTAGAAATTTTGGCTGAACTTCTATTTAAGCACAATTTTGAATATAGACACATCCTTCCAGAGTTTGAAAAAAACAATTTGCCCAGTTCTAATTGTTTATTATTTGTAGTTTGACTGCCTAGAGGTGGCAAATTCTGTACACACAATTTCCTTCCATTTTAGTATTTCAACCTGCAGGATTCACGATGAGAGACAGAGAGAGAGAGAGAGAGAGAGAGAGAGAGAGAGAGAGAGAAGAGAGAGAGGTTGGCCTCAGGAGGCCAAACTAAACAGATGGCCAGATAGCCTGATAGCTGACAGGAATGGAAGCCTGGGAAGCCCACAAACAATTGATGGACTTTTGGCTGACAGTACCAGACATTCTATTGCCCAGCAGGGTGACACAGAATCCCCCCCATGGCGTTCTGTTGGAGGTGCAGGAGCACTTCAGTCTGTGTGTCAGTGTAGTGCTGTGGTGATTGATGATGGTGACCCCTATGTATGCCAGCCAGATAAACAGTGTCAGGTGGTAAGAGGGTCTTGTAGCATGCCAGTTATTTCTGTAAAGTTTGAGGGGACCAGAAAGGTCGTTGGAGTGGGAGATGACTGGGGAAGGAAGGGATGGTCATTGGACTTAATCTGGCCACCTGGGAAGGGGAAAGGCTTTTTTCCATGTTGTCACTCCCCTTTTATATTTTTGCAGTCTAAGTATAAATGCCTTTTGCAGCTGTGTGACATCCTTAGTCAAGCCAACTGGTTTCACCAGACAAATTCTCTAAACCAAAAACTCTGCCATAGGAGGTTCACTATAAACCCACCTGACACAACGGATGAAGGCCACCTGCTATATTGGATACCTGAGCTGCTTGAAAGGTGTTGATTAGCCACCCTGAGGCTACCTGGCCACAGCTGTGGAGGTGTTGATGGGCATCCCTGATACTACCTGACTGCCATTAATGAGGTGCTCACAAGTTTAAAAAAACCTGCTGATGCAGGAGGTAGAGAGTGATGAGATAGCAAGGTGCATGCAAGTTTAAAAAAACCTGCTGATGCAGGAGGTAGAGAGTGATGAGATAGCAAGGTGCATGCAAGTTTAAAAAAACCTGCTGATGCAGGAGGTAGAGAGTGATGAGATAGCAAGGTGCATGCAAGTTTAAAAAAACCTGCTGATGCAGGAGGTAGAGAGTGATGAGATAGCAAGGTGCATGCAAGTTTAAAAAAAACCTGCTGATGCAGGAGGAAGCAAGTGGTGAGATAGCAAGATAGCAAGCAAGCAGGAGTAATCAGAACGCCAAAATCTAAGTACTGTAACTGTACTGTTTTTGTGTATTGTCTTACTGCTATCCTTGTATGTGTTTTTAATTACTATATGTCTAAAACTGCTAAAGTGCAGCACCAGAAACTTCCAGAAACCTCCGCAAGTTGTTGCAGAGAGATGGGAGATTGTTAGACGGGAAATAAAAAAGGAAAAACTTCATTCAGGTAAAACGGACAGCCGCTTATAACAGATAAGACTACCATAATCAGAGTAGTTCATTATAAGCAGCATACACTCTACCATAGACTGTAAATAGGGACTGATATTTGTAACAGATCTGAATAACAAATTTCATGTTATTCACGGTGTTTGAAAATTAATACTAGTTACTCACATAGCCCTAGAACACAGTGATCTCTACCTCAAGCCTGCCTGTTCTGTATAAGGACAAAGACATGTATGGTAGGTGGAGTGCAGATGTACGCAGGTTTGTAAAAGTGCAAAGATGGAGATTTACATGTCTGTATGTATGTGTGTGTGTGTGTGTGTGTGTGTGTGTGGAGGAGAAATCCACCCCAAACTCTCCCCAATAATTCTATTTGACCCATTTAATACACTTGACTGTCTTCATTCTTTTTCTAAGAAGTAGGATACTAAAACTTTATGGTTTCAGCACATCTCACCACCACTGACTGGTCTGTTATTATGCACCCTCATTCATGGCTACCGGATCCCCTTGACTTTCACCACTGCCAAGTACACTTCACTTCAGCTAACTGTCCAGAGCAATTGTTATAGTGAAGTATGTGATATAACTAGTGTGATTATAATAGACCTCGCCATTACTGAGCACCAAGACAAAACATTCTTATATCAGAGTGAGACTTAATGATAAATTACAGTGAGGGGGATTCTAAAAGGCTATTATTTAAATCAAGGTAGAGCAGCCTTATATCGGGGGAGCCTTGGTGGATTATGCTGAGGGCTAGTCTAATGGAATATGATGTAAGTCAAGGCACAGCCTTATGGTGTGTTATAGTGAGGGTTATTCAAACAGATGTAATGCAAGTTAAGGCAGAGCAGCCTTATATCAGGGGAACTATTATTGTGCATTACAGTGAGGGTAGAGTCTACCAGACTATAACATAAGTCAAGGCAGATTATCCTTATATGAGGGAAAGCCTTATGGTACATTAAAATGAAAGGGAGTCTAACAGACTGTAATGTAAGTCAAGGCAGAGCAGTTTTATATCATGGGAAGTCTTATGGTAAATTATAGTGAGGGGGGTTCTAACAGGCTATAACTTAAGTCAAGGCAATGCAGCCTTAAATAATGGGAACCTTATGGTTAGGATGAATGTAACAGGCTATAGCACATTGTAAGTCAAGGCAGAGCAACGAATACGGAAGGATCACGTGATGCAGAGCATGAGCTAGCTGCTTCTTTCCTGAGCTCTATCTGCCCAACCTACATTTTACTGCTATTATGATTTTCTGCGAGCTATACTGCCTTAAGTGTTTTATTTGCGCTCCGGGAGAAGTCTGCTCTCGATTGGTAGTGCATAATGGAGGTTGAATTGAAAGAAGGTTTACCTCGGCACACTCCTCTGTTTACCCCGGAAAAGGTCCCAAAGAAAGCCAGGGCCTCAATTACTCAGCAAGGGTCAAACCAGAATGCGGATCCTTATGAAGCAGAGCCGCTCACTTTAGCCAGTTTTCGCAAAGAATTCCAGCCTTTCAAGGAAGAAATGAAGGAGCTGGCGGGAGAATTTAAAAATATTACCCGAGCTTTAGAGGATTTAGCACTGCTAACCACCTACGACTAAGAGCCGGATTAAATCAGTGGAGAAGGAGAACCGAGAAGCTGGATCCCGAATTAGCTTGATGAGGCAGCTAATTTCTCGGCTAGAAACCAAAGTGGAAGACCTAGAAGGTCGAAGTCGCCGTAACAATATTGTTATTATTGGCCTCCCAGAAAAACAAGAAGGAAGTGAGCCCATCAAGTTTGCATAGCGACTAGTGGAAAAAATTGCTGGTCTATCACCTTTTGGGCATGCCTACATAATAGAGAGAGCCCATCGAGCTTTAAGAGCTTCTCCACCGGCTGGATCCCCTCCTCGCACCTTTATCTTGCGCTTTCTTAACTACTTAGAGTGCCAGCATTTCCTGATTAAAATTAAGGAAATTAAAGAACTGACCTGGGAGGGAGCGACTTTGAGGGTTGTACAGGATTTGCCGTTTTCAATCCGCCAGAAAAAAGCAACGTATCACCCCATCATCACTAAACTGATTGCTGCGAGTATTAAATTTAGAATGGGGTATCCTGCTCATTTCCAGGTTTTGGTGGCTGGATCTTGGCGCAGCTTCGACAGCTACGATTCTGCTCTGGTTGCCCTTAAGCATCCTTTTCTGGATCTCTTCAACGATGCTTGAAATCTCTTGTTATTTTTTGGACTCAGCTCATTTCCATCTTAATATCACGATTGCTTAGGCATTTTGGTTGTAAGCCCATATGGTGTTCTGGAGTGGGACTGATGTAGCCCAATTCTTTTATAGCAGGGGTCGCTTTTTTTTTTTTTTTTGGCCTCTTACCTGGTTCCCCTCTCTCTCTCATGGATTCTGGTTTTGGGATCCCGGTGCTTTCTGGGCTGCATGTGTTGTCCCTTTTGGCCTGTGGGAGCTGTTTTGGGCAGAGATTACCCAGTTGGTTCAGTTTGCCCTGCTGCTCTCTTTCTTTTTGAGTTGACCCCTTGGTGAAATAGTGAACTCGATGATATTATGAGAGCAGGCATTATTATTACTCTCCACCAGATGGCGCCAATGACCACAGGGCTGCCAATCACTTTTGTGGATTGGACTTTATTACTTTAGTTGGACCTGGACTGTACAGTTAATTTAACACTGTACTTGTAAACATGTTGTTATGGGGTGTTTAATGGTGTTGATTTCGCATCGATGGTTACAGGGAAGGGGGGCTTGTTCCCGGGGTGGGGGTTGGGGGAGGCTTCTGGGTTTGGGGGTGTTTTTTTTTTTTTTATGACAAAGGGCTGAAATGTCAAGCGCTATAATATTTTCTTAAGGATTCTGCTACTTATCGGGATTTTGGATATACGGATACATCATTAGCTATTGTACTCATAAGAAAATCATCCTACTTTATTTATTGTTATTTTATTTGACCCAAGCTATGTTGCGGGTTTTAATGGGTCAAGATTTCTGTGGCTTTCTCAATTTATATCAGGGCAGGGCTGATTTAGGGAGGTTGAGTGGACGAGATGGAAGGGGTAAATCTCATTGCACTGCAATCATGGTCATTGATAGTTCGGGTGGGATGTGGGTGGAGGGGAAAGGGGGGTTGGGGATTTATTGTTCTTGGTTTTTGTATTGGGGTTTTATAAAGTTGGGAAAGGGAAGGAGGGTCTGCACAGCACACATTGAACTGCATATGGAAAGTTGGGTCGGTTATACAGTCTTTACTACCTGGAATATATTAATGTGTTTTGTGTATGGCTAGGAATATAAATTTCGTCAGTTGGAATGTTCATGGTCTTCACCATAAAACAAAGCAATACAAGGCCCTTAAACATCTGGAATATATGAAAGCAGATATTATATTCCTGCAGGAGACCCATCTACTCAATACTGAGTGTACTCAGCTTCGTAGACTTCAAATTGGTCAGGTATTTGCCTCTGAAGGTAATACTCAGAGTAAAGGAGTGATGATTATGATATGCAGGTCAGTTCCGTTTAATCCGTCTCAGGTAATCCATGATAAGTTTGGGAGATATATTTTTGTTAAAGGTACATTGCACACTTTAGAAATTCTCCTGGGTTCAATATATGGTCCCAATGTTGATACTTCTGAATTTTTTGTTCAGTTATCGGAAATACTCTCACCCTATTGTAATCTACCTATTGTACTTGAAGGGGATCTTAATCTGGTAATGGACACGGCTATGGATAGATCCGGTTCTAGTAGAAAGGGTTTATCCTCTGGTCAGAGGGCGGTAAGAGAAATGATGGACCAAACAGGCCTTTGTGATGTATGGAGGGGTTCTCCATCCAGAGGTCCGTGAGTTTACTTTTGTTTCCCCGGTACATAATACCTTGTCTAGAATTGATTATGTTTTAATTTCAAATACTCTTTTGCCTGGCATTTTGAATGCGGAAATATCCCTTGGGCTACCATCGGATCATGCTATAGTCACTTGTTTAATGGCATTCTCAGTGTTACCTAAGCCAGGTGGCAGGTGGAAACTTAATAACCAATTATTGAAAGACCCGAAACTGGTTAATTACATTTCTTCTCAGATAAGGGAATTTATGTCTTTTAACCAAAATTCTACAACTCGGCCAGATATTAAATGGGGGGCACTCAAAGCTTTTTTAAGGGGAACCCTGATAGGGCTCGCTTCCCAGAGGAAGAAGGAAAAACTGAGTCGTATTTCGGAGCTGCTTACTCAGATTCGGGAAAAAGAATCTGGGCTCTCTGCCTCCTCGTCTGACGATTATAGACAGGAGTTAACCCTGCTCAGAGACTCATATCTTAGGCTTTTAAGTGAACAGGCCGAGTGGGCGATTATTAAAACAAGGGCAATATATACAGACCAAGGTGAGAAAGCTGGTCGTTTGTTAGCTAGGAGGGTAAAACAGCTCGAGTCTTCTAGGTTGATACCGGCTATCCGCTCCTTGGAGGATGGACTAATTAAGATTTCTCTGGGAGATATTCTGGGAGTATTTAAAAAATATTTTGAAGAGATTTATGGACCTATGAGAGAGCCACCTTCTGAGGAAAGGATTGACACTTTTCTGAACGGTCTTATTTTGCCCTCTTTAAGTGAGGCTAGTAGAACCCTGCTCACGGCACCTATTACAGAGGGCGAAATAGGCAGGGTTATCAAAGCTCTCCCTTCTGATAAAACGCCAGGCCCAGATGGTTTTTCGGCCAATTTTTACAAGACCTTTGCTAACGAGCTTATTCCTTCCTTGTCGAGACTGTTTCAATATATTTTAGCAGGTGCCGCTACTGATGTTTCTCTTTTTGAGGCTTTAATTGTGCTCCTGCCTAAACCTGGCAAACCTCTTGATTCAGCGGCTAGTTATAGACCTATTTCACTTCTCAATCAGGATATTAAAATTCTCACTAAGTTACTTGCTGATCGGGTTAGTAGGGTTCTTCCAGAGCTAATAGGAGTTGAACAGATTGGATTTATGAAAGGAAGGTCCTCAACTGACCATCTGAGAGTCTTGGCACATGTTTTCTCGGCCTCCAGGGAATCTGATCATCCGATGGTTTTGGTTTCCCTGGATGCCGAGAAAGCTTTTGACAAGGTTTATTGGAAGTACCTATCAATGGTTATGGAAAATTTTGGTTTTCCCCAGCAGTTTTGTTGCTGGGTCAATTCCATTTACAAGTTTCCAACTGCAAGAATTACTTGTAATGGTTTAATTTCCGACCCTTTTAGACTTTTTGTTGGTACTAGACAAGGTTGTCCATTATCCCCGCTTCTTTTTAATTTATATATCGAACCTCTTATTAGACGGATTAAGCAAGAACAATGTATTCAGGGTATTCAGGTTTTGGAGCACACTTTAAAAGTACTTGCGTCATGACAGTCTTCTATTGCAAATTTCTCATCCGTCTTCCTCCATTCCGGTCCTACTTGAAACTATTGATGATTTCAGTGCTGTAGCTAATTATAAGCTCAATACTGGAAAGTCGGTGGTTCTCCCTTTAAACTATAAAACATTTGCTCAGGATATTACCCCCTTTGGATTGGCTTGGAATCCGTAGCAATTAAATATCTGGGTCTCACTTTATCTAGGCGTTTACCCGCTTAGCTCAACATAATTTAGACCCGGTTTTGCAATGTATTGAAGCTGATCTTAATAGATGGGTGCTGCTTCCTTTGTCTATTTGGGGTAAAATCAATTTAGTAAAAATGAATGTTTTCCCCCGTTTGTTTTATCCCATAAATATGTTAAATATCTGGCTCCCGGTAAAATGGTTCAAAAAAGTTCACGGTATAATTTCTGCTTTCATATGGAACCACAAGGAACCTAGATTGGCCTATCATAAATTGATTGCCCCTAAATTGTCTGGGGGTCTGAGACTTCCCCATTTTGGTCTGTACTACTGGGCCAGTCATGCTAATAAATATCTTAGATGGCTTACGGCAAGTGAGGATCCTGGAAACACCAGCTATGTTCCCCTGTGGTTAAAAATCGAGATCTCCCAAATAGTTGGCTCGGGCCTCACACCCAGTGCTTTAATGTATTGTAGCCCAAATTCTCTTCCCATGTCTCTACGTAATTCTCTTATTGAGACATCTGTCAAAGTTCATACACAATTATGTACCTTTTTAAAGTATTCTCATACCACAGATTTGTCTCAACCATTATTGGGTAATCCCAATCTTTTAATAGATAGGAAACCCATTAGGGGGGACTGGCTACCTTTACCAATGGATACTCTAATCAAAGACCTCTTTTCGGAAGAAGGAAGTTGTCTTACTTCAATTGACATTTTAAACAAATTTCAGGTTTCTCAGAGGATGATATTTAAGGTTTTTCAACTACGTCATCTGATGGTGAATAAACTTGGTACCCTTCCCCCTAGTAGGGTATTCTTCGATCTCTGTGGTACATTGAAACCCTTGATTGGGAAAGCCCACGCTGTTTCAGCTATATATAGTACATTACTTAGCTGGGTACATCCTTTAATTTTGGCGCCCAAACAATATTGGTCTCAGCTTTTTCCAGAATACAATTTTGATTGGGCTAGCATCTGGAAATCTTGTCATAAATTTCTGTTACAAGACAGACTTACAATTATGCAATTCAAACTATTGCACAACATTTACATTTCCCCTTTAAAATTAACTAGACTCGGCATGATATCTTCTTCCTGTTGTTTCAGATGCCAACAATTGGAGGGGGACCTACTTCACATCTTTTGGGATTGCCCTAAAATAGCCCCATTGTGGGACACTATTAAACAGAAGTTAGATCCTCTTCTGGGGTTGGACAATCTTTTTACGGCACAGATATGTATCTTGGGGGATGTCTCTACTATTGATGTTAAGAATAGGAAATATTATATTTGTTTGATTTCTGCTTCGGTTAAAAAAGTGGTCTTGAAGCATTGGAAAGATACTTCAGAGATCACCTATGGCGAATGGTTGCAAGAACTCCTGGCAAACCTTAGAACTGAAAGGACTATTGCTAGTCTTCATAATAATTTGTCCAAATTTAACCGGATTTGGGGTCCACTATATTCCTTGTATTCTATATCTGACTAGACTGGCCCTACGATAATTTTCTGTTTTAAGGACAATACGTCTGTGTGCTGTGCAGAGGGGAAGGAAGGGTTTATATATATTTATTATCTATATTTCTATTTTCTATGGGGAGGGAGGGTAGGTGGGGGGACTGGACTGCATCCGGAATGTTTGATTCTTATCATTGATTATGATTATTGTTATATATGATTTTACTGGATGTACTCCTGTACTTAATAATTTTCAATAAAGTTTGAATAGCAAAAAAAAAAAGTCAAGGCAGAGCAACTATATAGCAGGGGGAGTCTTATGGTGTGCTATAATAAGGGTGAATCTTACAGACTGTAAGGTAAGACAAGGGAGTGCTGCCTTATTGAAGGGCCTATGGTACATCAACCCCAGAACATTTAACTTCACCTTTTTCTCCATATTCAAAAACAGCTACTCATGTATTAACATGTTCTGTGTGCCAAAAACACAGTTCAGTGTGGTGGCTGATTGTAGTATTGGTCCTATCACTGTATCTGACCATGCCCGTTTCATTGACTCTAAGATTTAATAGAAAGCAAGGGAAGGGGGAGCTATCTGGCATCCCAACCCAGGCATACTGAATGATGAAATATTTTGCACTAAAATGAGAGAGGCCATAGCAGAACACTTGCTGTTCAGTACTACTGCGGACTTTGCTCCAACATTTTCTGGGATGGTCTTAAACCAGTGTTGACAGGCCACATGATCTTGTACACTACTCATAAAAAAAGGCAGACGGCGGCAAGCTATGAGCAGCTTAAAGACAAATTAGTGGCCCTCAAATTAGAACACAAGCAGACTACCATCCTTGTAAAGTACAGCAGATTAGAAAAGAACTAAACAGGCTGCCACTACGAAAGGTAGAATCACAGCTAAGATTTCTCAGAGGAACGTACTATGAATATTACTCAAGGCTGGGATGTCTTCTAGCATTTCGACTTAGAAAAGGAGGTGTAACGATATGTTTATTGAATTAAAGGAAGGCAGAAGGGGAATTTTATAGTGGGTCCAGCAGAAATAGCTGAGGAATTTGGGATATTATATTAACAGCTTTATCAGAAGGATGCGGGAGTAGATACCAATCAGAAAATACAGCCCTTTCTTAGAGCAGCTGTCTTACCAGAATTATGAGAAGTATACAGGGCCAAACTAAACATGCCTATTAGTAAAAATGAGATTAAGCAAGTCAACAAGCAGTTACCTTCCAATAAATCCTAAGGCTTGGTTGGTTTCATAGGGAATTTCATAAGACGTTTGTCGCGGAAATCCTCTCACCACCTCCATCAGGTCTATGCAGTAGTACAGGAACCAGGAGATAACACCCCCCTTGTGGAAGGAAGCAGTGATTTGTATACTTCCAAAAACCAGGGACCACACCATTTGTGGATCCTACTGGCCCATATCATTATTAAATCAGGATGCAAAAATCTTCCAAACAATCCTGGCAAACAGATTACAGGAAGTGATAGGTTTACAAGTCCTCCTGACTATACCAGGTTTATACCTGGATGTCACATCCAGGATAACATTATGAAGCTGTTAAATATAATTTCTATTGTGAGGGGTAGTAATAAGGCAAACATGGCAATAGCAAAGGGAACAATGGAAGTGTTCCGACTAGGGGAACAATTTAAAAATGAATTTAGGCTCCGTATGGATCCCCAGCAGCAAATGTTAGAGTGAATGGGGTGAAAACGAGCACCAGCTGGGCCAGTATCCCCAGAGGTCGAGAGGGTGTCCTACAACCCTCCCCCACACAGACGGAGCTGAAAATGAGCACCAGGTATGCACGGAGCTGGCGGATCCCCTGCTGCAGTTACTGTTTTGCTGTGCATACTGATACAGAGGACTTTAATTAAATCTAAATGCAGTCGCTGCAATTTCATGCTAAAATCCCTTTATGTCCCCACACAAGTGGAGGTAGTTTTTTTGTGACCAAAGTCGCATGTTAGCAGTAATTCCAACAGCTGCTTCTCCCTCCATATTTGTATGGGTTTTGGCGCCAAACCCCCATTTGAAAAAAAAAAAAGAGTTAATTAAGAAATCCAGCCATTCTGCAAACTGAGAGTTTATTGCCTTCTGCCTTACCAATAGTAGCTGATTTAATTTGTGTAAACCTGCTGCCTTAAATTAATTAAGTTGCTCACCAGCTAAACCCAGGTTGGGCTGCGTAGATTAATGGGGCTGTGAACTGAATTGTAGTGCCTGCTCCCGCTTCACTGCGGTTTGAAACCTGATCATGTTGTGACGTTCCCAGTAGCCTGGTGCTATAAATAATTGTCTCTGTGTCCCTGTTCCTTGTCCACAGTTGGGCCAGTATCCCGGAGGTCGAGAGGGTGTCCTACAACCCTCCCCCACACAGACGGAGCCGAAAATAAGCACCAGGTACGCACGGAGCCAGCGGATCCCCTGCTGCAGTTACTGTTTTGTTGCACATACTGATCCCCGCCGGCACTGCGCACCGGCCCACCACCCCACCACCACCCTTGTTCAACATCGGGCTTTATAGCAAGGATCACATGATTGTGCGAAACCAATCAGCCAACTTTGCCATTTGCAGCCTATACTAGTTGAACTCTAGAGGGCTCCCTCTCATTTCATTCCACAATTAGAAACTCCGTATACCAGCACCATGACTTGCATCCTCTGTACCCTATTCAACACCTTCACAGTCCTAACACTTTTCACTCATTACCACTTCATTCCCCCTGTTGGTAAAACCCACTCCATGGACATTTACAGCTGCCTAACCGCATGCTCCCTCAGTCACGCAACCCCGTCTCATCACTCAAACCCAATCTCCCCTGTTCTACTCTGCACTAATTTCACCTCCAGCGTAAGATGCACCGTTAACAGGTCCTTAGTGGTGCAAGCACAACCACCCACAGGCAAGCACACACTACATAGCCCCCATCTTTCCCTATCTCAAGCCCAATTAACCGAACTAGTCTGCTCCATCCCCATACCAGTCGGGCTTAGCAAATTTTCCACTAATCCATGCTCCCATACCTCTCTCTCCAAACTGTTCCAGAGAACTGCCTTCCGGCATGCTCTCCTCCTCCTCCTTCTAATCTCCAGCAATGTACACCCTAATCCTGGACCAACAGCGACTAATGATCCCATGGGGCACGGGTGGAGTGGCCTACTACTGGCCTCTCTTAACATCTGTAGCCTGCCTAGGAAATTCACACAGCTGCAGGGTTGGATCGCCCAACATTTCCCCAACATCCTGGCCATATCTGAGACCTGGCTCTCCAACAAAATTCTGGATGCCTCTGTCTCCCTTAATGACTACTCCATCTTCAGGGCAGATAGAACAGGCAAGAGAGGAGGTGGGTGTGCCATATACACTAAAACCGCACTTCAGCCCCTCTCTGTTCCCCTGCCCTCACCAACTCATGGTGCCCAAGCCATTACAATCAAACCACCCTAGGCACTCTGGGGAAACCGCTGTACATAATGGCAGTCTACATCCCCCCCTAACCAGAAACTAGCCTTTGACTCTATCTTGACCAGCATCACCCATCTCCTCCCAAGGAGCGAACTGATTATAATGGGGGACTTTAATGTGAATTGGTTATCCCCTGCAGCAGCCACGTTCAAAGATGCAGTCCTGACCTATGACCTTGCCCAGGTTGTCCAGTCTCCCACCAGGCTGGATCCCAGGTTAGGAACTTCATCCCTTATTGACCTCATTTTCACAAATCTACCCAACCACCTCTCCAAAGTTAAAGTTCTCCCTGACGTACTAAGTGACCATTCCCCCATCTCCTGCTGCTGGTCAAATAAAATTTCTACTAACCAACCTAGAATTTCCATCCTGAGGCACCTCAAAAAATGTTCCCTCTCTCGCCTTAAACACTATCTCTCCTCCTGCGACTGATCACCTATTCACACTGCCAAGTCTGTTGACGCTGCCCTCACCTCCTTTATCAAAATGTTTAACACTGCCTTTGACATATTTGCCCCTTTCAAAAAACAGGTCACAAAAAATATAGAAACTCCATGGATCTCGCAGACCATCCTTGAACAGATGCGCCACAGAGAAAACCTCTGGCACAGGGCACTGAACTCCCAACAGGCAACTCTACAGAGAGGCAAGAAACAAGTGCACCTGGGCCATTCGGCTAGCTAAGTCTATCTACTATAAGCAAGCTCTCACCTCCTCATGGGGATCCGGGAATAAATTCTGGAGCAATGTCAAGGAACTCTGTGGGAAAAATGTTTCCCCTACCCTGTCGCAAATTCTTTACTAAGAAGCCCTCTCCCAGGACCCAGCCACCATAGCTAATGTCCTGAACAATTCCTTCTCTGATCTTAGCCACATCCTACCCCAAAACTTCTTTGACCCCATCCAAAATGACCACCCTATCACCTCCCCCACTAGTACTCTCCCTCCCTTCTGGCTAAGATCCATCTCCTGCAATGAGGCTAAACACTACCTGTCCAAAGCCCTGCACAACTCACGGTTCAGTAGCGACTCCCTAGACCTTAAAATTCTCAGACTCACTCTTGACGAGACCCTGCCTCACCTTACCAAAATCCTAAACTGCTCCTTGTGCTTAGGTCAATTTCCATCACTCTGGAAAAGGGGAATTATCTCACCCATCCTAAAAAAGGGTGATCCAACTGACCCTGGTAACTATAGGCCCATAACAATCCTTACCCCTTCTCTAAAGTGCTCGAAAGAATTGTAGCAGACCAACTCACTGAATACCTGAACAAACACAACCTGCTGTGTCAAGAACAGCACGGGTTCAGGGCGGGTCACAGCACTACCACTGCCCTTCTCCAATTCACTTCTTACATACATGAAGCGTTGGAACAGTGGTCTGTAGCAGGAGCAATCTTTGTGGATCTGACCAAAGCTTTCAACACCGTCAGCCACTCACTCCTTATCCACTCTCTCCCCTCCCTCCATCTCGCCCAAGAAACAATCGCCTGGTTCAAAGACTATCTCACTGACCAGACACAACAAGTCAAAATCAACACCACCCTCTCTGCTATGCAACCTGTTCATGCAGGAGTCCCCCAAGGGTTGATATTAGGCCCTCTACTATTCACTCTCTATCTAAACTCCCTCCCTCTGGCCTGCAGTGGTAAACTATTACTCTATGCTGACGATGCCGTAGTATACTGGAACCCCCCCCCCAATTCAAACTCTCTTCAAAATTTCCTGCAAGGCAGCTTTAGAGAACTAGAATCCTGGTTCTCTGATCATCAATTACTACTTAACTACAAGACTAAATCTATGATCTTTGCTCACCATCAAAACCCCAACAGTAATGCCCTGCTATCTATCTCAAATTCTCAGGGCATCCACATAGAACAGGTCCCTAACTTTAAATACCTGGGCATCACTCTGGACACATCCCTTACATACCACATACATATTAAGCACCTCTCCACCTCTACAAACATCCAGCTTGGGATATTATACAGACACAAACACTGCCTCCCCCCAGGCACTAAGGCTGGCGGTAACCAGCTCAGTCCTATCCATGAGCGATTATGGGATAACAAACTACGGCATGGCTGACAACACAGCCCTAAACAGCATCAAAATAGCTCTCAATAAAGTCTGCAGACTGGTTACTAGCAGCGATAGATTAACCCATACGTGTGAGCTCTATAAGCGAGCAGACTGGCTGACCTTTGAAGGCAGACTAATGTACCACACTTGCCTACTAGCAAAAAAGATCCAAATGAATCTTGCTCCTAAGGGCCTCCACCCCCTCATCCAACCTATCCCCTACAGGAGCACCCCTAGGCACCTGGCAAACACCCCTCTCCTAGTCCCCCACTGCAGAACTGCCATAGGGCAAAGGTCTTTCCGGTATCGTGCTCCACTCTGGCTAAATAGACTTCCCTCCACCATCTCCCTGGCCCCTAGCCTTGGCCTATTTAAAAATGGTATCAAGAGATTTCTCCTTGACTCGGAGATATGTGGCTGTAACAACCAGTCCTCGCTAACACGGTAGGTGTCTGAAAGTTAGCGTTTCCCTGAGCACCAAACCAAGGCCAACAAAACTAACGGTGCCGATAAACCCATACTCCTGTATTGGAGATGGCCTCAGAATTGGGAACCAGTCCCTCTCTCCCGCAATGACCCAGGGTCCATAAACAACCCTAGAGAACCTAACAAAGCAATGTAATGCGAGCCACGTAAATTAACCTGTACAAAGTAACCATGTAAAATTTGTCTTAACTCACTGCCTCCTAGAAACGTCTGTAGGCGTCAGCAAATCTAACTACAGTGTGTCCAGGAACGCCTACAGAAGTCACCTACAGACTTCCTGTGTGCCCTAGAAACGTCTGGAGAAGTCACTCACATATTTTAATATTACTTGCCAGCCAGAATTGATTAGAATTGACTGCATAGTACCATTAGAAAGGTAATGTTGTGCTGAACAACCTTGCCACTGACACTTTGTGTGTATTATGTTCACTTTAGGAGTTATTCATATTTGTTTATGACATTTTGTCAATCTAGAATCACCTAAGCACTTTGAAGAAAACACACATTCTGGGTATCTTAGCTAGTATAAAACAAAAACCAAAGTGAGTACAGTTGATTGCACAGAACCGTTGGAAAGGCAATTTTGTGTGGAACAACTTTGCCGCTGATACGTTCTGTGTGTCATGTATACTTTAGGAGTTATATGCATTTGTTTATGATACGGTGTGCATGGTTCAGATTTGTCCCTCAAACCTCACCAACACACCTTGACTCAAATGGGAACAAATTATGTTTAATACTACAGAAATAGCTGTTTGTTTTATAAAAAAAAATATTAAAATTACATCTAATGTCTGGATGTTTAATTTGGTGTTGATATGTTACATATTTCCCAACAAAAAAAGGTTTATGGTGCATTTTTTAGTGGAAAAAATATTTTGTTTTGCTGTTTCAACCTGCACAGAAATAAAACTAAATTACCTGCTATTCCTTGCATGCCACTGTTGGAAAGGTAATTTTATGCTGAACAATTTTGCCACTCATACTTTGTGTCTAGCATGTATGTTTTTTGTGCTATTAGCATTTGTTTGCGGCATGCCAATTATGGTTTGATTTTACTTAGAAGGGCCCAGGATTAACTATTAACAGTATACAGGAGACAAGTGCTGCAACTTCAGAAAGCTCCTGTGGAGGCAATGAGTTAATGTAATGTTTTGCCTAGTAAGCAATGTACAATTTGTCTTTAAGCTATGTATGTATGTACTGACATGGAGCCTTTGCAAAGAAGTCATCAACTCAAAGGATTGTAATTCTGAAATTTAAATAAAATAAATAAAAAAAATCTCCCAGCAATTCAGGATGGAGAGAGGGACTGGACAGGGTTGCCTCTTGACTCTTCTTCATTTTGCACTCAGCATAGAGCTACTAGTGGCTGTAATATGTAATTTTGGCAAGTACTGAGGGCATCAAACTAAATGGAGGTGATGTTAGGGTGGTACTGTATGCCAATGATATTGTGTTGTTCCTCCATGACCCAAGAAATAATATAGGGGACCCAATGCCTATCCTTGCACAGTACGGGGAAGCATAAGGCTTAAAGCCAACATGCACGAAATAGAGATCTCCCTGCTGAGCAGCACGTGAACAGATGATTTTCAAGATGCCTATCCCTTTAAATGGGTTAAATCACATTTCAGATATCTTGGTACACAAATCCTGATTACTCTATCCTGATTATACAATGTGACTATAACTCCCCTCCTACAACAAAAGGGAAGAAGACTTGCAATGGTGGTATGCTCTCCCCCCTCAATTCTGGGATGCAGAGAGGTTCTAAGGATGAACATCCTGCCTCAGTTCCTTTTCCTGTTTTCTTTTAACTAATATCCCTAAGGCCACTTGGAAAAGGATCAGAAAATCCTGGACCCAGTTCTTGTGGTGACGGGGAAGACCATGACTGCAGTGGATGCTGCTCACCTTGACCAGAACCCAAGGAGTTCTAGGTGTACAAAACATAAATAGTTATTACCAAGCCTGCCAATTGCAACATGTATACTCCTTCCAAAGAGAGGAGTCCCAGGCTGGGTGTCTCTTAAAGGGGAACACTGGGTCCAGGAAGAGATTTTTAATACTATAGACCCACAGGTCATACTTCAGATGAGTAACCCATGGTCAGCCACCCAACTATCCACACAGCATGAAATTATGCTGCACCAGGACGACACCAAAGGGATATATGTGTACACTCCCATAAGAGGGGCAGAGGGTTTTCAACAAAGTACAATTGATCCAACATTTAAAAGGTGGGAATGAAGGGGCTTTAGACTAATAGGGCAGGTTCCGGGGTGGGGAGTGGGGGCTAATAAATATTTTGCTCGGCTTTAAAGTGAATTTGTGTTACTCCAAGAAGATTTTTATTGCTTCTTGCAGCTTAGGCACTTCCTCACAGTGGAATTGCACAAATCAGTGCTTCTAAAAGTAATTAGCCCCATCAAGCAAATAATAGGGGACTCTGTGATAGCTCAGAGACTCCACGTCTAGTATCTAAACTGCAGAACCTCTGCCCAGAATTACAGTTAGATGCCTGAGTTCACATACAGTCCAGGTGGGAGCATGAGGCAGGATGTCCTTTAGCAGACAAAGAATGGGAGCAATGTTGGGAAATGGTTAACAAGATCTCAGCCTCAAACTCTTGTCGGGAACATCGCTGGAGAATACTTAGCAGGTACTTTCAAGCGCCTGTCATTACAGTTCATTTCAGGTACTCATACTCTAACAAATGTTGGAAAGACTGCCAGCGGACAGCATACCATACACATGTTGTGAGGGACTACCCAAAGTTGGCCCAGTTCTCTTACCCCAGTAGGAATCAGTTCAATAGTAAAATATACTTGTTTTTAATAGTGATAGCTGCCACCTTGAAGGCGATCACTCAGAAGTGGCTACAAGACCTCCACTGACAGTGGAGTAATGGTTAACGAACTGCAAGTTACTGCTAACAGTGGAATGGATGACAACCGAACACAGGAATACAGTGGAAAAAGCTGAAATCTAGATGGCTACCATTCTTCCACTATTTGGAAAAGAGTGATGGGACCTCTGTACTAGACCAAATTGCCTAAGGCTGCATCAACCTAAAGTATAGGGATGTGTTGGGGGCAGGGGCTGGCCAAGACAAATCCCTGCTCTCAGTTGGAACTGTAAATCAGATCAATTGTACGCATTGCTTGAAAATAATATACTGGATTAAGCTTACTACTATTGAATCAAGTTTTCACTGCACACTTTTTAAGGGGATGGGAGATATTGTGTGAGGGAGTTTTAGTTGTTTATGATCTTTGTATTTCTGTTATTTGTCGTTATTGACATCTGCTGTAATTAACTGAAACTTTTTCTGAACAAAAATTTTAATTGCAAAAAAAGTTTCTGACTTACTCTGATTTACTCTGATTCATTTTAGACCTGTGAACTATCAGAATATGAGAAATGGTCTTGATCGCTCTTTTTGGTCACTTTATTATGTAAAATAATAAAAATGCACTTTTTTAGAATATTTTCTTTTTGATGTAGTTTGTCCTTCCGGGGTCTGGTGTGCTTTATGAGTGTAAAATTATTGTCCTATTGAATGGTGACATGGATAAGTTTTTCTCATTTTTTTACATGTTGTGAAATGTAGTGTAACTCCCCTGTTACCCGGGGTTACAAGAATCCCAGTTAGACCTAGTGGCAGGCAGGGAAGGCAGCTGGTGAAACTCCAGTTAAATGCATTTCACACTGTCTCACTCTGTTCTCGGTCTCAGCTGAGACTGAGGGATGACATCATTTAGAACTGTCGCAGCTGCATAAGCCACACTGGAAGGTTGCAGCTAGGGAAGTTAGGATAGAATGTTGGGGAATTTAAAGTCAGTTCAGTAGCAGTCTGTAGTAGAGTGTTGAAGAGGGAAGAGGTGTGCTGCAGCTGCAGGCCCTCATAGCCCTCAGCTCTGATAAAGAGCTATATTTTTGTTAGAGGTGTGTGTACTCACCTGAAGAGGAACACAAGAAGAGCCAAGTGAAGTGGTAGAGACCACTTCCAGTGATTCAGGGCCCCATCCCTGTGGGGATGGGGGGAAGGATTCAGCCTACTTCCAGGGGCAATCCCCTGGTCTGGCTAGGGGAAGAAGAAGCTGCCTAAATCTAAGTTTGTGCTGAAGCACCACAAGTTTTTGAATGGGATTTCTTTGAAGAAGAAAAAGTCTGTGGGGCACCTGCAACCAAGGGGTGAGTCTGCTCTGATAAAGGTCCAATGTGTTTTCACCTGAAACAAGATGAAGTTAAGAGACTGTTACTGTGGAGTCAGGAAAAGACAGCCAAGTACAGTTTTGAAAGTTGTGGGAATTGGACTGCTTAACTCTGTTGGGGTCTAGAGAAATGGACACAGCCATTATTTAAGTATGTTTCAAGTTCAGCACAAGTGGGATGGAAGAACAATAGATTAAATGTGACATACATTTAAAGAGAATCTACACAGTAAAGTGTTTTCAGAGGATGAGGTATTAAAGTCCAGAGAAATGGCTGGATTATGAATTATGGGAGCGAGAGGTGGGAGACCCCCCTATCAGTAGTAACCAAATTCCTCTACGAGGTTGCTTTGGGACACCTGTTGCTTTCTCTCAGGTACTTGGCCAGTGCCTGAGGAAAGTACCCAGACATAGGATTGATGAAGAAGATTCCCTTATGGAGTCAGAAGTGCTCAGAGGTGGTTTAGGGAGCCACTGAGAAATGATCCATGCTATATGGAAAGTAGTCGAAGGGCTGGCATGAGAGCCGAGCCATGGAAGGAAGGAAGGTAGTCCAGAGGGCTGGCAAAGGAGCTGAGCCAGGGAAACCAAAAAAGAGTTGAGTTAGGGCCGAATGCCCAGAGTATTTCAAAACCTGAGGGTTTCAGTGTAGAGAGGATACGTTCTGATCTCCATAAATCTGCATTACCAGGAGTGTAGCCCCGTGGGGATCCATCTATGCTTTGTTATTCTGTTGGATGTGAATAAAAGCCACACTTTAGAATCCCAGCTTCTGGTATTGGACATTACAGTTATTGCTTCCTGTGTCCGGAGTTATTTGGGGGCCCCTGTGCAGAGTGGCCAAACCTAGCCAACATGCCGAGTGACATCTTTCTCTCCAAGTTTCAACTTATAAAAATGGAGGCACCACATCATAGGACCCAGGCCCCTCAACCTGTTCACTAGCTACACAGGCAGAGGTAGTGGCCCTCTAAGTAAAGCACCACTGGGGGTTACATCTTGGAGGCTACCGCTGGGATTCTGTTGAAATTTAGAAGAAGGAACAAGGAAGGTTACTTGGATGATGGCTAGCGTTTTGGCTATCTGGCTGTGGGTAGCCCAAAAAGTCTGAAGCAATGCCGACTAAATGTGCCACTGTGTGCTGCTGTCTATGTGCTGTTGTGATATTGCCAACTGTTTACCAAGGAGTAGTAAAGCCTGAGTGTGTATGCCCTTGTCCTGCATCACATTACAGCGCTTGCCAGCTTTTAAAAGTATTGTTGTGACTGAAAAAAGTATGGAAAACTGTGGGTAGCAAAAGGAAAATTGTGCCCTAGATGTTGGAAATGCTTTCTGTGTGGACTGAGAGACTTGTTGTGCTTAATGGCCATGAAAAATGGTTAAAATGGGCTCCCGTCGAGGAGCTACAGTTGAAAAAAAAAAAGGTGTGGTTTGCAGTTTAAATTTTGCCTGCTTGACGATTGCTGTGGAGAAGAACAGCATTCGAGAGGAAAGAGGCTCATTTGCATGGTGTTGAGTGATTGGTGAGACTGCAATCAGTCCTGCCCCCAAGCCGCTCTAGAGCGACTGCACATAATTCGAGAGGGAGAGTGAGTGGAGTGTGCGAACTGGCTTGTTAGGAGGAGTGTTGCAGTGACTGAAAACGCTATGAAAAGTTAAAATCGGACTTTTTCTGTTTAAATTCGGGCTCAACCCGCATCTCGATCGACTGGACTGTGAGTGTGGTGTTCAGAGGGGACAATTGGCAGGACTGCCAACCCGCATTCTTCCAGAGGCCTCCATGATTGGCTGCAGGCCATTTTTTCCATTGCAGCAAACAGCTACCGATAACAGTGAGTACCATCCAAATGAAATAGCTCAAACTGTGTGATTTCACCAAAAGCCAGCTGACTCTATGTGTAGCAGTGTAATAGCTTTGTAAAGAAGGACTGTGCCAGTTTAACCAACTAAAAGCAAGAATTCTGAGCAGCAGACTGTGAGCATAATGATAGGTTCAGCAACAGTATAATTTTCAGAGCCATGTGAGAGTCTGTGAGTTGTATGAGATATGCAGCAAGAAATACAGGCAATCCTGTACTATGAAATACTGAGGCTTTAAGGGACTGTAAGCTAGAGCAATGTCTTCAGCGAGTAAAAAGTCCGTGGTAAATCATATAAATGTGCTAGGAAAAAGAACAGTGCAAGTTTATGCAGTTTGAGCAAATTTATCAGTAGAGTGTGTAAATCAGATGCACAGTGGCTTGACCCATTTATAGAATGTCGATGCGTAGGAGTGCTGCCGCCGACATTACAGGGTGGGGTAGTATGTAAACACAGCAGCAGAGGAGCCATTTTAAAAAAAAATTTCAGTGAGGTGGGACTTGCAATAACAGTGAGAGTTGTTTGTTTTTCTCTGCGGTTATTTCTTCAGGACCAGTCCGCTACCCGGATCATGCCCGGGCTGTGATAGCAGTAGAAGTTAACAAGCTAAGGGCCACTGAGAGATGTTACTACAGGGGATGACTGCCTCCTTATGTGGCAATTCCTGGATATCCAGTGTGAGTATCTGTGATGTGCTTAAATGTTGGAAGGGATGTCTTCATGGTACCTCACTGTTCTGGGTGCCTAGAGAAATATGGTTTGTTTAAAGTGCCCAAGATTTGTTTGGCTCCCACATGGACAAAAGTTCAAGAATCTGCAGTTGGCAGCACACAGCACCAGACGGAGCCTGTTGGAGAAGGCCCCTCAGAGTGTGGCACGAAGCAAGAGGGTGCAGATTTACAGATAGAGCAATGTGCTGATGTTTCAGAGTCTGAGTTGCAGAGAGACATAGCGGGAAGAGCATCAGTAGACCCTTGAAGAGAGGGGCCTAGCCCAAGTCTCATAGGTGAAGACGAGACAAGGGAGGCCTTTGAATGGGAGGTTTTGACCTCCGCGCCCAGCAAAGAGTGGACAGTCTCAGGAGTGAGGATGAGTGCTCACTCCTGGGCACAGATTCTCAGTGAGGAAGAAGAAGAGGGGGAACCGATGTGGCATGAAGAAGAAGGTGTGGGTTCACAGCCTCCAGTTCCTCGCTTAGAGAAACGCATGGAAGAGAGTGGTGACTCTGCAGCTCTATCTCCACCAGAAAGAGTTAGAGATCCATTCTATGTTGCATTGAGTATGCGTAGCTGGCAGAATCAGGACTGGCCACCCCCAAACCAGGCCAGAGGTCGCAAGTTGACCAAAGCTAGTAAAGGGGAAAGACTGGTTCATGGGAGAGCAAATGAAATCCATGGAGAATCGTTTTCTACCTTTCCTTGGAGAGTCTGGGAGGAGAGTGAGAAAAGCAGGAAATCCTGGATTTGGGAAGAGGCAATGAAACATGTGCATCCTGGTGCAAACAAGTATGTCAAGAACTGAATGTTTCAAGAGAAATACAGCCAGTGGAAAAGAGGCAGGACACTGTTTATTGACACTGTTCGAATTGTGGATGGAAAGGGACATGAAACCTTTCACAGTGTGGATTATGAGCACCCAGATGGGGTAATAACTCTAGCACCTGACCCGTTGTGCTACTCGCCACAGTGCAAAGACCTTCTTGTGAATGTGCCCATGCCTACCAAGTGGAGAGCAGTGGTAGCCAGTGCTGCCATCCAGCAGTTGCTGTACCTATGTTGTTCCACCAGACTGGCATTCCAGGACTCAGGTGCCCCACATTCATCAGTTGTACAGTGTACTGGCCTTCCAGAATCCATCGACTGGCCCACCAGATGACTTCAGATCCAGAGAGGACACCATCCCAGCTGTATCCTGACTCATCGCCTGGGTATCAGATGACTTCAGACCAGCTGTGTTTTCCTTTTGTTCCCGTTTCCAAGGTTCCATCTCCTAGATGACATCATCCCAGCAGTTACCAGATGTGCTCTCCTGTTGTTTCCTGGAAGATGTCCGCCCAGCTGTATCAGAAGAATTCTGCCAGGGAGAGTCTTCGGCTGAGGACCAGGTGTGGTACCATTTTCATTCTACAAGGGACTGGTAAGTCCAGACTTTTCTATTCCTATGACATTGCAGTACACACCCTACACTAACAGACTCCAGACATTTGAACTGTCCTCAAAGACTTCTCCCCTTCGGGACTTTGGCCTGCTAGAACTTTGCTTCACCGGGCTCCGGCCCAGAAGAGACTCTTTAATGGACTTGCCTTCAGGCACTGTGGTCACTAGATGGGACTTTTAGGGCATTCCATCCCCCAGATATTGTGTATTGTAAATAATGTCATTGTTTTCTACGGTTTTCTAATGTTTATACTGTTTTTTCTACTTTTCTAAAAAAAAAATTATTTTTGGGGATTCTCCAGTGTTTTGATGGTAGGGGTTAGATAGACTGTATATGCAGATTAGGAGTGTGTTTTTGTTTTTCTCTGTTTCTTGCAAGTGGTTCCTGAAGAAGACGTGAAGAGAAGACAAGAAGAGGAGGATGCACTCAGCAGAGTTCCTTAGTAGTACTTTAGAGTGTAGTGTTTAAAGTACTGCTGTTGTTACTGAATGTAACTTTTCCTTCCACAGGTATGGTTGTGGGGGAGTGTGGGAGTAATACATAGTGTATGGTATTAGCTCCTGGTGTGTGGTTGTATGGTGTCCAGGATTGGGTGCAGGTCCCCTGTGTGTTTTGTTTTTGGAAATGTTGAGTTAGAGGCAGACAGGTTTTCCCTAGAGGGCTAGGGGGATAGACAGGCTGTGGTCCTGAATGGCCGTAGGGGCCACAGTACTGATCTATTAGGGCTATGCTCTGGGAAGTTCTACCAGAGCCACTTGGTACCCATAGTTAATGGATAGAGTAGAGGCTGATATGTCAACCAAAGGCCTCTAGGTCCTTAGAGTTGTCTGCCTGTGCTAGCACATGGTAGGGGAGAAGGTAGTGCTACCTCCCCGTAGTCAGCACATAGGGTGAGATGGCCTAAGCCGGGTGACTAATGACTGCAGACAGTCATTTTCCTGGCCCAGGGTGAGTGTAACCCCCCTGTTACCCGGTGTTACAAGAATCCCAGTTAGACCTAGTGCAGGCAGGGAAGGCAACTGGCGAAACTCCAGTTAAATGGATTTCGCACTGTCTCACTCTGTTCTCAGTCTCAGCTGAGACTGAGGGATGACATCATTTAGAACTGTCGCAGCTGCATAAGCCACACTGGAATGTTGCAGCTAGGGAAGTTAGGATAGAATTTTGGGGAATTTGAAGTCAGTTCAGTA
Organism: Neoceratodus forsteri; assembly: GCA_016271365.2. Taxonomy (NCBI): domain Eukaryota; kingdom Metazoa; phylum Chordata; order Ceratodontiformes; family Ceratodontidae; genus Neoceratodus; species Neoceratodus forsteri. Next base: position 1,006,282,089 of record CM028129.1, on the reverse strand, counting down.
GCAGTCTGTAGTAGAGTGTTGAAGATGGAAGAGGTGTGCTGCAGCTGCAGGCCCTCATAGCCCTCAGCTCTGACAAAGAGCTATATTTTTGTTAGAGGTGTGTGTTCTCACCTGAAGAGGAACACAAGAAGAGCCAAGTGAAGTGGTAGAGACCACTTCCAGTGGTTCAGGGTCCCATCCCTGCGTGGATGGGGGGAAGGATTCAGCCTAATTCCAGGGGCAATCCCCTGGTCCAGCTAGGGGAAGAAGAAGCTGCCTAAATCTAAGTTTGTGCTGAAGCACCAGAAGTTTTTGAATGGGATTTCTTTGAAGAAGAAAAAGCCTGTGGGGCATATGCAACCAAGGGGTGAGTCTGCTCTGATAAAGGGCCAATGTGTTTTCACCTGAGGCAAGATGAAGTTAAGAGACTGTTACTGTGGGGTCAGGAAAAGACAACCAAGTACAGTTTTGAAAGTTGTGGGAATTGGACTGCTTAACTCTGTGGGGGTCTAGAGAAATGGACACAGCCACTATTTAAGTATGTTTCAAGTTCAGCACAAGTGGGATGGAAGAACAGTAGATTAAATGTGACATACACTTAAAGAGAATCTACACAGTAAAGTGTTTTCAGAGGATGAGGTGTTAAAGTCCACAAATGGCTGGGTATGAATTATGGGAGCGAGAGGTGGGAGACCCCTTCCCCATCAGTAGTAACCAAATTCACCTCTATGGGTTTGCTTTGGGACACCTGTTGCTTTCTCTCAGATACTTGGCCAGTGCCTGAGGAAAGTACCCAGACGTGGGATTGATGAAGAAGATTCCCTTATGGAGCCGGAAGTGCTCAGAGGTGGTTTAGGGAGCTTCTGAGAAATGATCCATCCTATATGGAAAGTAGTACAAGGGCTGGCATGGGAGCCGAGCCATGGAAGGAAGGTAGTCCAGAGGGCTGGCAAAGGAACTGAGCCAGGGAAACCAAAAAAGAGTTGGGTTAGGGCCGAATGCCCAGAGTGTTTCGAAACCTGAGGGTTTCAGTGTAGAGAGGATGTGTTCTGATCTTCATAAATCTGCATTACCAGGAGTGTAGCCCCTTGGGGGTCCATCTATGCTTTGTTATTCTGTTGGATGTGAATAAAAGCCACACTTTAGAATCCCAACTTCTGGTATTGGACATTACAGTTATTGCTTCCTGTGTCCGGAGTTATTTGGGGGCCCCTGTGCAGAGTGGCCAAACCTAGCCAATATGCCGAGTGACACCTTTCTCTCCAAGTTTCAACTTATAAAAATGGAGGCACCGCGTCATAGGATCCAGGCCCCTCAACCTGTTCACTAGCTACACAGGCAGGGGCAGTAGTCCTCTCAGTAAAGCACCACTGGGGGTTACAGTAGCATGAGAAGGAGATATGTTGGTGCCTCAGACCACCCTCTTGCACCATATAGGTGAAGTTAGATCAACCCCATATCTAAAAATGATAAAACACAAACCTGGAAGCATGTGTACCAAGACATGGGGTCACTGCAAATGTGCAGTAAGGTCCTGGTAAATAAGTGCTGCTCACCACAGTTACATTTTCTGATGTGTCCTTTATTAATCTTAGCTCATACAGTATATAAATAGTATATATCTGCATTAGTGTTTCACAGCATATTTCTAATGCTGCTTCATCAAGAAAAACTGACTTTTAAAAGTCCAAAAATAGTATTCAAAATTATAATTCTTCAAAATATAATTAAAGTGATTTAGTCACATTCTGCAGATGCCTGTTTCATGTAGTATGCCATTGTCACCCATGCTTCAGATGTTGAAGCTGCAATTTGTTTTATAAAAAAAAATCTGTCATAGTCATTTTTTTGTACATTTGTGTTTCTACTTGGCCTCCAGTTTTCTGTGTGTGCAGCCACACCCCCAGAATGATGTCATGCAAGGGAACTGCCAACGTTTTACATACCGCAAAAAGGAATTATGGATAATTTATAAAGTTGACTTAAATGTTCAATACTCAGAGGTGCAGTCCCTTATTTAGGTAGTGGAGACTGCAGAATAGCACCTAATATGTAGACATATAACCTAGTTCTAGAGAAGCTTGAAGAAGCTACAGCGCAAATGGGCAGACTAGGTGGGCCATAGGCCCTTATCTGCTGTCAACATCTCTGTATCTATGTATATATATGTAGCAAGGCATTGTGGGTACAGTACATTGTGGATTTTTCTGTCTCCCTTGTCAAAGTGCAGTCTCCCATGTCGGTAGTGTTTACAGCAGTACAGTCTGTAAAAACATAGAAACATAGAAGTTGACGGCAGATAAGGACCGCAAGGCCCATCCAGTCTGCCCATTTCTTTTTCTACCTTATAAATGTGTTATCGCCCTTTGCTCTGTCAGTGGCCTATCTATTCATAGTCATTTGTATTGCTCCCTTATGCCTATCCCATGCCTGTTTGAAGCCCTGCACTGTATTCATAGCCACCACTTCTTGTGGTAAGCCATTCCATGCATCCACCACCCTTTCTGTGAAAAAAATTTCCTCATTCCCCTTAATCGGCTCCCCTAATCTCATGCTGTGTCCTCTTGTCCTGCTATTTTTCTTATATTTAAACATGTTAGACTCTTTCACCTTGTTTATGCCATAAGGTGTTTGAATGCTCGATCATATCACCCCTCTCCTCCTTTGCTCAAGGGTATACATATGGAGTCTGCTAATTTGTCCTCATATGTCTTCTGATGCAGTCCCTGCACCATTTTGCTGCCTTCTGGACTGCCTCAATTTGGTTAATGTCCTTGTGAAGGTGTGGCCTCCAATACTGCATGCAGTACTCCAGATGGGGCCTAACCAGTGTCTTGTACAGAGGGATTATTACCTCCCTCTTACGACTTGTGATACCCCTACTAATACACCCTAACACCCCCCAGTTTCTGGAAAACTGTTTTTGTGATGCAGATAGGCCAAAAAAGATAATTTGCCAGTCTGTGTAGATGCTGTTTGATTTTTACTACCTGCTGGTGAGGTGGCAGGTCTGAAGTGGCAGCTTCTGTCAGAATGTAAAAACATGATGATACTTTTCTATGTTTATGTTATAGGGCCTGAATGACTATACAGTAAGTAGTTCAGGAGTGTAATTATGGATCAGACAACTTTTCTTTTTCTTTGGTGTCCAGCTTCTGCTATGAATCCAAACTTGTGAAAGAAAAAGGATGTCTACAATACCAAGACTGACCAACAGAGGTCTCTGTTTCAACACAGTGCTTACAAACTTTGTTTCCCTTGCATGATGTCACAGTTGGGGATTGTAGCACTGAAGGGAAAATGGGGCAGTGTTATGCAAATGAAGCAGAGCACAGAAATAAAAGCATTTTTTTTTCATGGAAAACAGCACTTTTTGGCAGTTTGAATAGTAGAAGACTGATTCACAACTCCTACAGGTTACTACTTCCATTTGCTATGGCAAACCTGACAAAATCACTTTAAACATTTTTATAAATATAAATAATCTTCTCCTTGTCAGTGTTCACCATTCATTACTGCTGGGTGTAAGCCGGAGACGTGCACCCGCCATGAGAGCTTCTTTTTTTTTTTTGAGGGAGGAGTCAGCGCCTCTGGCCCTGTCCACATGGCTGACACACCGTGTGAAGCACATGGGTTGGCTGTTAGGTGCCGTAGACTCCTCCTCCATACCAGTTCTGTTTCTCCTGCCGTCGAAGTCACACCTGCTGCACAAGTGAAAAAATTTCAGCTGCGCCATAGGCCTTTGCCTTTTGACATCGCGTTTCTCCAGACTTCATCCCGGTTCTGAACTGCCCAACACCACTGAAAACCCGGTAAGCTTGTTCTTTTTATTCTGCTGACGGTGCTGGGTTCTGTTGCTGTAGTTTTATTCAATTTTTTTTTTCATCATGTCTGCTTCTGAGGCCAAAAGAAAATCCAAAGTGGGCCGTGCCCCCAAGCATCAGTGCCCATGTGGCTGGCATTTTTCCATTTCAGACTGGCATGATGTTTGTCTACAATGCCTGGGACCAAACCATGATATGGACCACTGTGATGCCTGCTTCTTCATGGACCGCCGTGTTCTGGAAATCTACACGTTTAAAGTCAGCAGGGCCTGCCGACTTTTGGAGGATGATGTCATTCATGGTTCTCCTAGGCTGGAACTCTAGACCCTTCCTCCGGGTCCACTCCTGGTTCTATATGGCCCGGTGAGGAGGGGTCTCCTCCAGTTCCAGCCTTGCCGAGGAGGAGGCGGCCTCTTCTGCAGTGCTGGAGGAGCAATGCTGTTCCCCCCAGAATCACATTGCTGGCGGTCACCTCTTCAGAGATGCAGGCTCCTCCAGTGTCATGGCACACAGCTGCTGGGCCCAGCACTGGTGGACCCTCAGTGTGGCCATGTGGCACCATCCTGGATCCAAGTGCCATTCATGACATCGGTGATCAGGTCGGTGCAGTGAGCGGCTCTGTGTCCAGTAGTGACACTGCTCATGGTGCAGCTACTAGGAGCACTCTGGGGTTGCTAGTCTGGACAACCACCTGGCCACCTCCTGTTCAGAGGGGGACAACTCTGTGGTGGACCCAGACTGGCAGCCTGACTCTTCGGGGTCAGACAGCCCCATGGGACACAGCACCAGGTGGCTCAGCATTCCTATCCCTGAGTCCCCAGAGCCTGTTGCCTTGGAGGATCCTTCAGCTGGAGGTGGCCATGGATCACTTGGGGGTGAGGATTCAGGGGTTTGGGGTGGGATGCCCTTCTCTGGGGGGGGTCCAGGCAATTGCCATTTCTGGTGTTGCTGTGGACCTGACAGGGGTGGGGGCCTTCACTTCTGTGGCCTCCTTCGGGGGGGTCTGTGGGATCAGGGGAACCCATTTCACTGGGACTGTGGAAGAGGGTGCCTCTGAGTCTGAGGGGTTGGGGTGAGGTGTGGAGGCCTCCCTCCACCACCCTGCAGGGGGAGAGGAGGAGTCATAGTGCTGAACCCCACCTTTCCCTTAAGGTCTCAAAGACATCCTTGGTTGGCAGTGCAGAGGGTTGTCCTTCTGGACACTTGCAACCCCAGGTGCATCACAGGGGAGACTCTCCTTCAGGGCTTTTCTGGAATTTGCCTTCCCAGACTCACTTCGCAACCTGGTATGGCCTCAGGTCCCCCTAGCATGGTGGCATCCGTCCCTGGGTCTCAGAACCCTGGCAGAGGTTGGACACGCTCAGTACAGTGCCCATCACCCATCCCTCTGCAGACACCCCCTCCTCTCCCAGGCCCTGTGGGTCCTACAGGACCCTTAACCTGGGAGAGGTTCAGAGCCACTGCGGGGGCCCTTCCTTCCAATGTTAGGACCATGGATGACTGGATCTTCTGCCTGTCCCCCTCGCTGCAGGAGTCTTCTAGACAATCGAGCTCCTCATCTTCCTCATCTCCCTCTTCCAAGGGAGAGGAACACTGTGTCCACCTGTCCTCAGATGCTGATTTCACGGAATATCAGCGGTTCCTTTCCAGGCTGGTGCAGTAGCTTTGCATCTTCCATGTTCTGAGGACCAATACCGAGTGAGAGACGCATTCATTCCTTAGTGAATTTATTGCTCACCACCTAGTGGTGCCCTCCTGGCCCATCTCCTTCCAGGAGGCATCTATCCACACCAGGCAGTCTCTAGTTGTCCCTTCTACAGCCTTGGCAGACTGCAGGAGATGGTATTGTGCCCCCCAGGAGTCTCAAGGTTCCCTACCTCACCCTCTTTTGGGCCTGATGTCCCTAGACACTCCCTCCGGGCCTCAGTGCCTGGTGCATGACCAACCCCCAGATCTGAATTCTGCAGAGTTCAACCGGTGGGTACGAAGAGTATTCTCTTCAGCTCATGCGTTGATGTGCATAAGTTCTCATCAGGTGCACCACACTGCCAATAACAGGCATCTGTGGTCAATACTAACTCAGGTGCTGGCATCCTTGCCTGACACGGAGCAGTCTAGACAAGTCATTGCCCTCTTTGTGCAGGGTCTGGAGCTTGCAAAGCACCAGGCAAGGGCATCTTATGACACCAATGAGGTGGCTTCCAGACTAGCAGGGACAGTGATCTGAATTAGGCAGATGGCGTTGCTTCATCTGTCCAGACTATCACTCATTGCCTGGTGTAGGGTGATCTCCTCCACTTTCCAGAGGACCCATCTGTTCTCCCACAGGGTAATGAGGACTCTTCAGGGGCACCCTCCATCCTTCCGGCCACAGGGGGATACCTCCTTGTCCTCAGCAGCCTTAGACCGTACTCGGTCTAGTACGGCTAAGGTCTCCCCCTCCTGCGTCTCCCACAGGAGGCTGAGGGATCTGTTCCCTCAGGTCTGTGCCAGGTCCCCTCTGGGGGCTTGGTACTTATCTAGCAGTAATGAATGGTGAAGACTGACAAGGGAAAGATATGAAAAATATGTACCTACCATAATTCTTGATCTTCTCTTGTATCTTCACCATCATTACTGATTCCCACCCACCATCCCCCTCGTGGGCCTCAATTCTTGGGCGTCACCTCTGCCCTGCTCGCCCTCCCCGTCTTTGAGGTCAATTGGGGGCTGAGTCCCCCTGGTTCCTCAGAGCTCTCTGTTCCTTTTCTAAAGTCACAGAATGTTCACCCTGGAGGATGGCGAGTAGGGTCTTCATCCTGCACCCTCTGAGGGAACTCCCTCTGATTCTCTTTACAATTTCTAGGATGTCCCCTGCTTGGGGCTTGAATAATCCTCTGGCTTATGTCACCCTCTAGCTGTCATTGCTCCAATGCAGTCCTAAGAGAGTCAGTCGGAGTTTCCTCCCTCTCTTCCTTATAGCACATTTGTCCCGTGGTTCTCTTCTTCTGAAGTGGGGACTGCACCAGTACTTCCATGGAAAACCCCTCCAGATTTCTTTCCCTATGCCTAAGTCAGGTCTCATTCCTCTTCTGAGCAGGACTGTTACCCCCTGCCCCGGGACAGTCTGTGAGACCTAGGCTGTGGGGTATAGTAACATTTTGGATAATGGTGGTGAGGAAAGGTCTGCCTTCTTCAAGTCTAGCAAGACCATTAATCCCCTTCGGACCTTTGTTTGATAACTTCTTATCTGGCAGGATACTTGCTCCTTTGTCTTCAACCCCACAGGGATTTGAAACACTCAAGCCAGTGGTTTTCCAAGTTACTGCGGCAGACAGCCCTTTCCTCCCCCTTTACCCTTGTCTCCTTCTCTTCTATCTTTTCCTTCTATCCTTTCCTTCTACTTTCTCCGAAACCACCAAAGGATTGGGGCCCTATGGCCACTTAGGGTAGGGTTCTCATTTTCTGTCCACTATTCGGCTTATACCTTTTTCAGTTTACATTCTTTCCTTTCCTTTCTCTATCCTTCAGCTGTCTTGCCTGACCATCTTTCTCTGGAACCTGTCTTTCTGCCTCTCTGGCCATCACAGAACTGGGATGGAGGAGGAGTCTATAGTGCCTAATGGCCAACCCACATGCTTCACGCGGTACGTCAGCCACGTGGGTGGCGCCGGAGGTGCTGACTCCTCCCTCAAAAAAGAAAAAGCTTCCATGGCAGATGCACGCCTCCAGCTTACACTCAGCAGTAATGAATGGTGAAGATACAAGAGAAGATCAAGAATTACGGTAGGTATATAATTTTCATTTCTTGTGTATGCCGTTATTAGCTACTAAGAAAAAATATTCTGTTATTTACTTTGCTTGTTTTACTACACAATACATGTGAAGCACTCTTTAATTCATATATCCACTTAATTTTACATATACAATATTACTACAGTTTCAAAACAATAAGGAGATACTCCCCCTTTAATAAGCTTCACAAACTCCTCATTTTCTATTTTCATATTCATTAGGCATTACAGTTGAACCCTGTTAGAAGCACATTCAAAATCCCAATCAAAATGTTTCTGTAACACGGATGTTCCTGTAAGTGGGTCTCATTCAAAAAACAGCAACAATCTGCATACAATCAGCAGTTAACAGACTAAAACCAGACCCACATGATTTGGTAGATAGCCTAATAGCATAAGTTAACTTTTTACCTGAATATTTAGAGTATTTTTGTAATGGGTATTCAGTGGCAGCTATTATAAGAATATTTCTCAAAAAGGTGGTCCCAAAATTGTTCTTGCATAAAAAATGTTCCTATGTTTGAGAAAAAAAAATTTCTTATACTGCACCAGGGCTAACATAACACTAGTATTAATGAAAAAGAATTGAGGTTTGTTAAAACTGTTTTTATAAGGGGACTGTTCCTATAGCAGGAGTTCTTGTAAGTGGGCTCCACTGTACTCCTTTCCCCTGTACTGTTTCCAGGCTGGCCACTAGGTCTGTCTGTATCTGTCTGTCTATGTACAGTATGTATGTATGTATGTATCTGTCTGTGTCTGTCTGTCTGTCTGTCTATCTATCTATCTATCTATCTAGCTATCTGTCTGTCACTGTTAACATTTTCCCAAAGCCCTTTTTAATCTACATTTCAGTCTAAATTTGTACACTATTACATTTTTATGTGTCTAGAATGCCCATATATGTGTTGTATTCACTTTTTAAAAAATATTTTCAAATAGAAAATACAACACATATTTTTAGTGAATACTGTAAAACTACTTATTTTCTCATAAAATGATTTTAGCCCAAACACAATTGCAACCATACTTGCGTAAATTAAATTTAGTGCTAAGTCATTAAGACCAAATACACTATAATGGAAAATGTGCTAATAACACTAATTAGCAGACATTAATGTTAATGCTAATTAATGCTTCAGTGAAATAGCAAACATTATTTGATAGTGAAAATTTCAAGTTTACAGTATTTCTCTTCCTCTAAATGGTTCACTAAAACTTTAGTTCATTAAGCTTTATTCTTTTGTTCTTCATTCACATCTCCATTTCTTAGCTCCTCACTTAGGCTACTTTTCTTATTATCCAGAGGGTAATGTCTTGGTACACCCAAAATAGATATATTATATGTATTCCTTCTTCCAGTCTCTCTCAAGTATTAACAGGGTAATGAAGTGCTTACATAAAGTGTCTTACCCTCAGGATGGCATCTTTCACTTATGGTGATGAGCCTCTTCCAAGTCCTCTGCTTCACTATTTAAACTATTACTGCTGGCCCTATATGAAGTGTACTGGAGCTGCATTGCCAGTGTGATGAAGTAATGATGTTACCATGTCAAGTTCGTGACTGTGTGCTTGCACACCCCCTACCTGCCTGGACTGTATACCAACAAAAACAGCAGCAGTGTGAGAAACAAACACTGCTGTCAGTGAGAAAAAGGCTTTCTTTTCCCTCTTAGGCTTACTTTTCATCTCTGGCATTCACTCATATATGGATTCTCTTTTAACACAAAACAATATTGGGAACCCTTTCTCAATGTCAGTCTGCCATATCTCTCCACCACTATATCTATTATAAAATAAAATGTAAGTGTATTAATTAACTAAGAATAAAAATATCCTGTATTGTAATTATAAAATATGGGCAGGTAGAGGATACAGTAACTCTAGAGATGACAAAAATATCCCACCTGCTGTATAGTATTACTCATATTAATATTATAACAGAAGATTCTCCCCCAAACAGTGTCTGAGATAGGAGTACAAAATAAAAAATAGGTGGGGTGGTAGAGGTCAAATATCTCAACTCACACATCCCTATTCTCTGTCTCTATTAGACTGAAATCTTTCAACATCATTCTTGCACATCTTATCTTTTAAACACCCATTCCATAATGTCTGTCATAAGGGATGTAACCAGATAACCCTGAACCCTTATATTATCTATCCTTCTTATCCACTGATTTCATAAATACAGAATGTAACTTTGCTTACTTCTACATATAACAATGCCACCCAATTTAACTCCTCATTTATACCATATTTTGGATTCAGTGTTTCCAAATGACCAATCCACCTAGCTTCTCTAGTTAGCAGTTTTTCCTCCCAGTCACCTCCCCTAGCTGGCATCAGTAGTATCTTTATTCCCATAAATCTTAATTGAGGGTTCCTTGATTCCTCCCTGCAAAATGTGCCATAGATGAACTATAATCTTTATGTCTGATATGACTCTTATGTTCACTGAGCCTCACGGTTCAGTTTTCTGATGACATTCCTACATATGTTAAGTCTCATGGACATTTTAATAACTGGATCATGTGTGACGTTTGTCATGCAATAAAATCCTTAATATTGATTGTCTCATTCTTGGCTACATTTCTAAACTTCTTCATCTCTCTGGTGTGGGAATACTGTTGGCAGTTTCCATGTGGCAAACTGATCCTAATTAGGCTGAGAGGTAGAGTCTGGACCAAAGCCTTTTTTGTCAAAAAATGCAAGAATAAACCATGTTCAGTTCCAAAAATGTTTCTTTTATTATTTAAAATTTGCCCTGACATTTCACTTCATTATTGAAGCCTTTCAAAGGACCTTTGAATTATTTTCTATGAAATGTAAACAAACATATAACCGGTTCACTTAGTATTCTGATTTTCAAAATACAGTTTCTGTATGTGCAGAATTAATTTCTTAAAAAAATGAATGTACCACATTAGTGCTTGACAGTAGAAACTTTTTCTTGAAAAGAAATCTGAATATTCATCCGGTAACTGAATCTGCATAAAGTAATTTTCTAAAAAAAATTATATATATACAATTTGTAAGTTTAAATCAAAATATAAATTAACCTCACAAGCAAAATGTATTTCATACTGCCTCCTAGTGGCCTGAACTCCCCATTGCAAATGAGCACTGAGCCTCACTGCACATTGCCTATTAGCCTTTTACTTCCAACTATGTAACTATTAGTAATTCTAGTACAACAGCTTTACTATCAGCTTAAATCCACTCTTCATATTTTCTGATATATACACATTAAACACTGATGAATTCAAAAAATGTTTTATCTTGAGCTCTCAACAAAAACTTTCATTATAGTTTTTCAATCTGTTACAGGTAATTGGGCTCACCTGTTTGAATCAACTCACGCAAACCAATTCTGGTCCAAGTTGGACTATGTTTAGTCACTTAAATATGTACTGCAAAGATAAAACAGTTGTAATTTTTAAATTCAGTATTGTGATTTTTAAGTTCAGTATTTAGTCTTCTAAGCTATGCCAGCACCTCATTTACCCATTTGTGTCTGCACCCTTGCACTCAAATCTCACCTCTGCCTGCGTGTTCTGTATAGGTATTTCTGCTTTTGTATGCCTATATTATACCTGAAAGAACATTTAAATTTATTTAATATAGGTGATTCATGTATTGCTTTTTTAGTAAGCCTGTGTACAGTATTTAAACCTTCACCTCTCCAGAACCATGTGTGCCTAGTCAGTGAAATACAAAAATCTCACCAAATGCTTTATTTTTGTATTTGCAGAGTCTCTTTCTAGTTAGCTGGCCAAAAGCTGTAAACAGATGAGGACAAGTACTGTGTTAAAACACAGAATGAGCCATTTTCTTTAGGTTATAAAGCTTACTTTCTGGCTTACCTTTCGCTTGTTTCCACAAAAGGTATGGTGCTTGAAAATGGAGCTTCTGGCAAATGCAAGTGAGAGGAGCACTCCGCTTCCTCTTAGATCTGCCCACTGAGATCTCGCACCTCTTGTGGGGGCAAGCGAAAGGTGAGGTGAAGGTGATCCTTTATGCAGATTCAATTACCAGATGAATACACAGCTTTCTTTTCAAGAAAAAGTTTCTACTGTCAAGCACTAATGTGCTAAATTCATTTATTCAAGAAATTAATTCTGCACATAACTGCATTTTGAAAATGAGCATACTAAGTGAAACTGCTATATGTATGTTTGTTTATATTTCAGAGAAAATAATTCAAAGGCCCTTTGAAAATGCTTCAATAATGAAGTAAAACATCAGGGCAAATTTTAAATAATAATAGAAACATTTTTGGAACTGTAAACTACAGTTATGTAAGAACTTACCGTAACAGTAGATCTTCAAGAGAGGTTCCTGCAGTAGGTCATCACATATAGAACTGCACCCCCTGGCATCAGGACCACACAGCAAGCTTTTCCAGCAATGTCTGGTGGGGGACTGCCCACCCAACCTCACATGATGGACATCAGCATGACCCTATATAGTGGGTGGTCCCCATGCCAGCCTTCCAGTTCTCCCGCCGGAGATCCAAGGAGGACGAGACAGGAAAAAGGATGAGAATCCTGGAGCCCAGTTCAGAATAAGCTGAAAGAAATGCAGAAACTGGGAGAAGGAGGGAGGGAAAAGGTGCCCTACCACAGGAACCTCTCTCGAAGATCTGCTGTTACGATAAGTTCTTATGTAACTGTACTATCTTACTTCGAGAGGGTTCCTGCAGTAGGACATCACATATAGGACTGAATTTCAAGCAGTCACTCTCAGAGAGACTAAGAGAGTCATAGGAGGTGGAGCAACTGAAAGAACAGAACATGACTTGCCCAGGACAGTAGGCCTTGCAGAACGGCGAGGCCAAACCCAGCCCTATGCCTAGAGGCAATGTCCAGAATGTAATGCTTCGTGAAGGTATGGACCGAACTCTAGGTTACTGCTGCACAAATCTCTGCTGCTGAAACATTCCTTAGGAACACTATAGAGGTAGCCATGCCCCTGGTAGAGTGACCTCTGACTGCTCCCGGAAGAGGTTTGTCATACTTCTGATAACAGAAGCGGATGCAGTTAGTGACCCACTTAGATAGGCACTGTTTAGATGCTGCCAACCCCAAGGATTTGGGGGCAAAGGAGACAAAAAGTTGATCAGACACCAGCCTGGTGGCACTGAGGGTTGAGGCACTGGACACCACACCTCACTGCACACTGGTGACCCAGGTTAGGGAATGGACTCGGGCCGCCAGGAGTTGGCTGGGGGAGAAGGATTGAGCACGCAATGGCTTGCTCTCCTTCTCCAGGGAGGGTTGGGGAGTTAGCCTCACCACTTTACCACCACCTCCTGGGGATCTCAGAGGTGCTGACACAGTCAGGGACAACATAGGGGGTTGACACTGGCAGAGGACAGGATCAGACGCACATCTCAGAATGCATCGGGCTCGATGGTCCTCATTGCACGCCAACGTCAAGGGGACTGGAACAGTGGAAAATACCCCCACACAGTCCTGGCAATGATCTCTTGCTCTGCTCCATGATGTGACGGGCAGACTCCGCTGTGCACACATGCTCCACTGATATGCGAGGAAGGTAAGTTGGGGGGCCTTCTTTGCCCTGCTCAGAGGGTTAACTGGGGGATCAAAGGACAAATTAGGAGCATGGATGCACACTCTAGGGGCAGACTCCTCTACAGCTGGTGCAGGAGACTTGGAGATTTAAGAGATAGGAGGGTCTGGGGGCTGTAGGTGGATAAACAGAGAGTAAAAAAGACAAAAAGCTGATCAGACTTTCTGGATTCTTTGGTTTGGTGAACATAACACCTCAGGATTCTATGCACATCCAAAGTGTGAACAAGAGCCTCCCCCCTATATGAGTGAACAGCATAATAAACTAGGAGTTCAACCAACTGGTTTAAGGTGAACTCAGAGACCACCTTAGGAAGAAACTTAGGATTTGTATGCAGGATCGCCTGGTCCTTGTGAAAAATCAACTAAGGCTTCTTATGCCTGAAGCTTGGAAATTCTATGAGCAGAAGTAATGGCAACCAAAAATAACACCTTCCAAGAAAGGTAACGCATGTCACAGCTCATTGCTGGTTCAAAGGGAGGAAGCGTAAGCTTCTCTAATACAAAATTCAAATCCCAAGGTGGGGTGGGGTTATGGATAGAGGGTTTGAGATGGATAATCCCTTTTAAAATGGTTTTAGAGACCCCAACTGTACCACGGGTTTCTCATCCACTAGCACATGATAGGTTGAGATAGCTGACAAGTGGACCTTAAGAGTAAGAAGTAAGACAGACGAGAATCTGACAGGTGTAATATATACTGCATAATCTGTGGAGCTGAGCAAGTAAAGGGATGTCCAGATGGAAAAATGCTTCCATTTCATTGCATACATGGACCTGGTGGAAGGTTTCCTAGCTTCCACCAGGACCTGAGCCACCTTCTGAGAGATCGTGAAGCAAGACCGAATTATGTCTGAAGGAGCCACACATGAAGATGCAGGGTCCTGAATCCCGGATGTAGTAGCCTGCCTTGATTCTGAGTCAACAGATCTTGTCAGAGAGGGAGGGGAACTGGGGGTTCCGCTGCCAGCTGCTGCATTAGTGGAAACCAGACTTGCTTCGGCCACAGAGGAACTATGAGGATCATCTGAGCTCCCTCTGCCTGAAGCTTGAGAAGTACTCTCTGCAGAATGGGAAAGGGAGGGAAGGTGTACAAGAACTTCCCTGTCCAACAAAACAATAATGCATTGCGCCTGAAAGCACCAGGCTCTGGAACGAGTGAGCAAAATCTGGGAAGCATTGCGATGGATGGGGAGGCAAACAGAACTAGTTCTGGGTGACCTCATTTCAGAAAGAGAGAATCTGCTACTTTCTGACTTAATTCCCATTCGTGTGCAACAGACAACGTCTGACTGAGTCTGTCCGCCAGGATGTTGTAAATGCCTGGAACTTGCACTGCTGTGAGACACAGGTTATGTTGGACTGCCCAGTTCCACACCCACATCGCTTCCCAGCTCAGAGGCACGATTGGGTGCCTCCCTGCTTGTTTATGTACCAGACCACCGACATGTTATCTATCTGGATCAGCAGTGTTCCCCTCAATAGGATGGTCTGAAAGGCCTGAAGGGCATAAAGAACCATTCTCATCTCCAGAATGTTGATGTGTAAGGACATCTCCAACTGGGACCATGAACCCTGAGTTTGATGGTCCCCCAGGTGCGCTCCCCAACCCAGACAGGAGGTGCCTGTGGTGAGGGTCCAAAGAGGTAGGGAAACTTACTAACATACTAAAATGCCAGCAGAATAGGCCTAATGGTCTTTCGTGTCTGCTCGTTTGGTCAGCCCCCACCCTGGGTGCTGACCTTGCTGCCCCCCTCGCCTTCTCTGGCTTCTCCCTTCCCAGTTCTGGATATTCTTGCTGCATTGGATTTTGTTCCAGAACCCTTCCCCTGTACCTGTCCCACCCCCTCTTGAACCCCTCCACTGTCTCTGCCTCCACCAGCCCCCTAGGCAGCGCATTCCATGGCTCCACCACCCTCTCAGTGATAGCACCTCCTCCTTTCTCCCTGAATTTTCCCCTCCAGCTTCCACCCATGCCCCTAGTGGCCCCTCCTCCTTTCTTCGAAGCACCTGACTGTTCCTCCCTATTTACACTCTTCATGTACCTGAAGACCCCATCATGTCCCCCGGTCCCTTCTCTCTTCCAATGTGTACATATTTAGCTCTTCGACCTCTCCTCATAGGTCCTGTCCCCATGCCTCAAATCATTTTGGTTGCCCTCCTCTGGACCCTCTCCAGGAGGTTAATGTCCTCTTTAAGTGTGGCCTCCAAAACTGCAACGAGTACTCAAGGTGCGGCCTCACCAAGCAAGTTATACAGAGGGAGTATCACTTCCTCCTTCTGAGGTGATCCCCTAGCGATGCATCCCAGCATCCTGTTGGCCTTGGCTGCTGCCCTCCTACAAGTCTCAGAGTTGTTCATCTTGACATCCACCACCACCCCCCAGGTCCCTCTCAGCCATCAAGACTTGCCAGCATTTCCCCAGGGTGTACACTTGGCCTGGGTTTCTGGCCCCAGGTGGAGTGCATTTCCCTGCATTGAACTGCTTCCACTTTCTAGACCATCTTTCCAGAGCCTCCAGGTCCCCCTGTAGGGCCACCCTCCCCTCCTCCCCATCCACCACCGCTCCAAGTTTCAAGTCATCCGCAAAGAGACTCATCTCACTCCTGATTCCTGTCCTTATGTCAGAGACGTAGGCGTTGAACAGAAGGGGCCCAAGGACTGATCCCTGTGGGACCCCACTAATGACCCTCCTTAGGGATGAGACTATCCCGCCAACTACGACCCTCTGGGTCCAGTCCTGGAGCCAATTGCCTATCCAACTTCAAAGGGGAAGTCCCCTGGACAGATTCAGAGGATCTAGCCACCATAGGAGATCCTTCTTGAGTGCGCTGGAGACCAGAACAGGATGGTCCATGTCGTCCAAGCGCTGGTCCCATTGGACATATAACGTTCACTGGGTGATCCACATGTGCAATCTGGCTAAGGGTACCATGGAGATGGAGGCTGTCATCAGACCCAATGGGCATAGCAACGCCCTGGCTGGAAGAAATCTGGAAGATACAATGAAGCTGACCTGGTCCCAAGGAGTCTCTGCCCTGTCCAATGGTAAAAAGGCTCTGCACTGGACCATATCCAAGACCACCCCAATGAATTGAAGGTTCTGGGAGGGGATCAGAGATGGCTTGGGGAGATTGACAGTGATCCCCAGTCTCAAGAAAAGGTCCAGAGTGACTGAGAGGGGATCCAGAAGACTGTTCCTGGATGGGGCTGTCAATAGCCAGTCATCCAGGTAGGGGAACACTGCTATGCCCCAATGGTGTAAGGCCACTGCCACCACTGCTAGGCACTTGGAAAACTCTGGGTGCTGTTGAAAGGCCAAAGGGGAGTGCTGTAAACTGGAAGTGCTCCTCTGGAAGCAAAACCACAGGAAGCGATGGTGGCCCAGGAAGACTGCAATATGCAGGTAGGCATCCTGCATATCCAGTGCACAGAGCCAATGGTCTTTCTGCAGAAGGGGCAGGAGGTCCTGCACTGTCAGCATGTGGAACCTTTGGTATTCAAAGAAAAGGTTCAGATTGCTGAGGTCCAGGATGGGTCTGAGGTCGTCCGTCTTTTTTTGGGACCAGAAAAAAGTGGGAGTAAAACCCCTTTCCTCTCTGCGACAGAGGCACAGTTTTTATGGCTGCCTTCTGTCTCAGGGCTCTGATTTTTTCCTTGACCAGAGGAGCCTGGTGCAGGGAGAAATGTGAGTGACCCGGTGGAGCATCTGGGGGGAACTCCAGAAACTCCAAGGCATACCTCTTTGATATGAGCTGCAGAACCCATACATCTGTTGTGATGCCCTCCCACTTCTGAATGTGGAGGGTGAGCCTGCCTCCCACTGGCTCCACATTTAGAGATGGAGGAGAGGGACGGCAGTGCGAGTCAGTAAGCTGAGGGACGAGAGGGTAGAGACCCTCCTACTGCTCTTTGGGACTTGGCAACTGGGGGAGAGGAAAAGGGGGAACCCATGGCACACCTCTTGGTCTGCTTCCTGGAGGTGGGTTGCTCACCTTGATGCTTAAATTGGCATTGAAAGGGCTGCTTCTTTTGAGAATCTGTACGATACATTGATCGAACAGATCTAAGGGCCTGGCTGCTGTCTTGGAGGCTCATGATTATATCTTTAGTGTCCCCTCCAAACAGGATGGATCCACAGAAGGGAGCATCCTGTATAGCTGCTTGAACATCTGTCCAGAGCCCAAAGATCAGCAATCAGGTGTGTCTCCTGAGGCATACGGCAGAGGCAGAGGAATGTGCCACTGTATCCACCAAGTCATATATGGCCCATAGTGCATGCCTGCATGAAATTTTCAACAGGTAAAGCTCCTTTGTGAGCTCCTCTTTGAGCTCAGAGTCCTCCATGGCAACAATACAGGCTTCAAGGTTGGCTATGGTGCCCTTCTGAAAAGATACCATGTGCACCACATAGTTTAATGAATGTAGGGTGCATGTGGCAGAGAAATACATCTCCTTCCTAAATTGGTCCAGTTGCCTGGATTCCTTATCCGAGAGTGCTCATGTGCTTGGGGTGGCAAGTAATCATGGCCCGGCTATAAGCAATGGAGCCACCTTGGGATAGGGAATCCAGGAAGGAGACACTTCAAGCGAGTGATAAATTTGGTCCTCCTTCTTGGGGAAAGCCGGGATAGAGTGTGGGTAGCTGCCAAATAGCGGTAGTTAGATCTTCATGTGGAGCTGTCCAGGGAGGGAGGGAGGGACCGGGATGGGAGAGACAGCCTCTAAGTTTAGATGTTTGGCTAGACACTTTCTCTTGGATCCTGCTCCTCTGCGTTCCAACTGTTAGAGTGTTGGATTATGTGGAGGAGCTCACTGAAGGAGAGATCCTCTGGAGGAGATTTGGGTGATTCTTTGCCCTTGGGGGGGAGGACAGTATGTCTCAGGAGGATTCTGATGTGTCATGGTCAGACTCAGGAGGATCTTCCTCATCTGGGGTCCCAAAGTCTGGAAGGGTGACCTCCCATGGAGTGGTGCCAGGAATATGCACTGTAGAGTGCTGCGAGCTGGCAGGCAATGAGGAATGGGGAGGCATGACCACTGGGCTTGGTAGCCTGCATTCTAAGTCAGAAACCAGTTGGGACCTGGTGTCCTTCCACCAGGACTGGATCAGTGACTGAAAGTCCTATTGAGGAAGTGGCAGAGGAGGCAGAGGTAGGTTGGACGGAGGTAGATAAAATTACGCTCCCAAACCCAGATACTGTTGGTGAGGGTACCCTTGGCAGCAGGGGTAGCCCAGATTTTGCTACCCAGGATACTAAGCCTGGGAGAAGGATCCCATCGCTGGACCCAATGGTGGAATAACATGCACCTAGTGCCCAGAAACATATGGGAAGCCTGGCATGGGGTCTTGACCCTGTGGTCTGAAAGGACCGGGAAATATGCCCAACAATAGAGTAGATGACGTTGAGCTAGCCATGATCGGAGGAGCCGACATAAGGGCAGTGTATGTCAGAATACATGATGTCCAAGGGTCAGATGTCAGGCCAGGTAATGTCAGGCCTTGCGTCAGTGGTTGAAAGTAAGGTCCCGATGGAGGGAGCAGATGAAAGGTATCCGACGGCGCCCCTTCTGTCAGGGGGGGCAGCCTACGGAAGGTGCTCCAATATCTGGGTAATGGATGGACCCCGTGCTGGAGGCAAAAGTATAGGGACCCCTAAAAATAAGAGATCTGGCATGGGAAGCTTTGGGAGAGCACCCCAGGGGGGGTACCTGGGGAACCACCACTGGAGTGGGTGAGGAAAAGACTACTTCCAGGGGTCCCTCTTCCTCCTCCATCACAGGCATAGGATCTGGGACAGGAGGTTCCACCGAGGGAGGTGGAGAGGAAGGCTCCCATCCAGGAAGATCCTGGAGGGAAGGCTGACTTAGAGAGGCCAGCATGCTTGACTGGGCATCCGGAATATTGGTGTCAGCCTCTGATGGGTGAGCAACTTCTGAGCAGTTGCCTGAAACTCAGAAAACTGACTGACCAGATGAAACAGAGACCGGGTAGAGGAGGGGAGCCCTCGACTGGCTTATCTGTCAAAGTCAGGTGGATTTCTGGTGGTTTCTGGTGGGAGTCTGGCTTACTGATGACCGGGTGGACCCTGGAGGAGATGGGGTCCGATTTACCAGAAAGTACCGGGCATTTGCCTGAGGAGCCAGCGGATGACTTACTGGTTGAAATCAGAAGGAAGATGGCAGAAGCACTGGAGATCATCCCTGAAGCTGCCTGGGTCACCATAAGAGTGGACGGCAAGGAAGGAGCCTTGCTGGTTGAAAGCCTACTAGAAGAGGATCAGTCCCAGCCCTCTTGGCACTCCCCTTCCTTGTGCCTCCCCTTGTCTTTCTTCTTCTTCTTCTGCTTTGACTCTGAAGAAGGGGAAGAAGCTGTATCCTGAAGTTTCTGCATCTCCTTCTCAAGGGAAGCCATTCTGGTTTTTAGGAGATGGGCCTCCAGAGCCTGCTGTCGATGTTTGTGTGTGGCCTGGTTGAAGGGCTGGCAGTTGGGACAGGTCGCGGTGTCGTGATTTATAGAAACATAGAAGTTGACGGCAGATAAGGACCGCAAGACCCATCTAGCCTGCCCATTTCTTTTTCTACCTTATGAATGTGCTATAGGCCTTTACTCTGTCAATGGCCTAGGCAGAAGAGACAGTGATGATGACCATCTTTGTGGGGAATCTGGGCCCCACACTTGTCACACTCCTTCTTTGCCTTTGGAGTTGTTGGTGGAGAAGACATAAACAGGCCGAAGGATCAGACTAAATTCAAGAACAAAAGAAAAAAAGATGGCGATTGACTAAGTAAAGTTTACCATGAGGTTCCAGTGCAGGTCAATGGCAGGAAAGAACTGGAAGGCCAGCATGGGGACCACCCACTATATAGGGTCACACTGATGTCCGTCATGTGACGTTGGGTGGGCGTTCCCCCTCCAGACATTGCTGGAAAGGTTTGCCATACGCCCCTGATGCGGGGCAAGTCCTATATGTGATGACCTACTGCAGGAACCCTCTCAAGGTAAGATAATGGTTTAGTCTTGCATTTTTTGACAAAAAAGGCTTCAGTCCAGACTCTACATCTCAGCCTAATTCTTGTACCCTTGGACTGTAATACATGAAGTAACATCCATTTCTCATGGACCTACTCCTACAAACTGCCCCAATTTCAGATTTTAACCAGTCTGTTCCTGTTTCTTCCTTCGGTATCTTGTGTTCAGACCTACATAGTCTGTCTTTCAGACTGCTTCATGTTTAGCTACCACGATTGGTTTTCCACTGAATGCTGTGCTACCCTCAGGATGTTAAGTGACAAAGTCTCAGTGTCGCCATATTATTTTCTTAATCTTGTCATAATAGTCTGAAAACTTTGTTGTGAAAATGATTTTTTCTGTGCCCTCACCTTTTTTCAATCTTTTTTACATTAATGACTCACATGGAATTTATGACACATTCTCTTTTGCTGCATTCAGAGCTTCCACCTTATAACATCTCACTAAAAATCTGTCTCTCAGTTTCTCTTTTTTTCTCAAATAAGCCACATTACCAGTATATTTCCTTTTGATTCTCATGTAGTGTCTTAGTTAAATATTGTTGATCACATGTACTGGGTGAAAACTTAAGAAGTGGAGCAATTAATTTCTATGGATTACTGTCCTGGACAAGTTAACCTTGAAATGATTTTTTTTTTTTGTGTGGAATTCTCAAAACCATGAAATAAATATTTTCCCTACTCCACTCAACAGCAAACCCATGGGAATTGGTATAGTTTCCCAGGTATTCTATAAAATATTTCAGCCTTTCTTCAGTGCCTTTCCAAACAGCAGCAGATCATTAACAAATCATTTCCACGGCCTTAGTTCTGGAAAATTACGATTATTGTCTGAGATCAAAATTAATTCCTATTCAAATAGTGCCATAGTACAGTTGGCATGTACCGGGGACATTAAAGATCCCATCACTGCGCCCTTTATTGAATATAAAATCTTCTCTCATAATTAAAATGCTTTTTCAATGACACCAATTCCACTGACTTTAATAAAACTCATTCAGGGGTTTCTGGGCTTTCCTTTTGTCCAGAAAATATTCAAGGGCTCTCAACTCCTTTGAGTGGTAAATGGAAGTGTATAGATCTTTATCATCTGCACTTCCTAATATTACATCATTTTCCTCTCCCTCTTTAGACATCAGTGTTTCCATTATATTAATATCAAATGATTGGAGTCGGTGTACTTCACAAAATCTTTGAGGCAAAACCTTAGATATATAGATAAGGGTTCCAGTGCAGATCCTATGCTGGCCACTGTGGGTGGACCTGGAGGGTGTTCAACCCTATTGTGTATTTTCAGCAAAGTGTAATAAACTGACAACAGTGGATACTTATTCCGTAGAGTGTTATGTTCTCAGTTGGTTATCCAGTATTCATCTAAGCCCTTATCCAATAACTTTTAAGTAAGTGAAATTTATTTATCTAGTGCCCTATTTCAGAGGCTCTGGGCACTGTACAGGCAAGCAAAAGTTAAAATAAAATACATCAAAATACAAAAACATATCAATAACAATGACAACAAATGAAAAACAATACATAAATCAACACCTTATTTAAGATAATTCAGTAGTCCACTATTTCTAGAATGTATAAGTAATTCGCAAACACCTCTCTAAAAAGATGTTTTTAAAGTTTTAGTTATGCCACACAATAGAGTTTTAAAAACACTCTCATAAACTTCTCCATCAGTTAATTGCCTCAAACTTTCCTTGTTATATGGTTTATATTCCTGCACCCCAACATCACCTCCTTTATCTAACATACTAACATACTAAAATGCCACCAGAATAGGCCTAACGGTCTTTCGCATCTGCTCATTTGGTTAGCCCCCACCCTGGGAGCTGACCTTGCTGCCCCCCTCGCCTTCTCTGGCTTCTCCCTTCCCAGTTCCGGATATTCTCGCTGCATTGGATTTTGTTCCAGAACCTTCCCCTGCACCTGTCCCACCCCCTCTTGAACCCCTCCACCGTCTCTGCCTCCACCAGCCCCCTAGGCAGCACATTTCATGGCTCCACCACCCTCTCAGTGAAGTAGTACCTCCTCCTTTCTCCCCTGAATATTCCCCCCTCCAGCATCCACCCATGCCCTCTAGTGGCCCCTCCTCCTTCTTTCTAAGCACCCTGACTGATCCTCCCCTATTTACCCCCTTCATGTACCTGAAGACCTCTATCATGTCCCCCCGGTCCCTTCTATCTTCCAATGTGTACATATTTAGCTCTTCGAGCCTATCCTCATAGGTCCTGTACCCCAAGCCCCAAATCATTTTGGTTGCCCTCCTCTGGACCCTCTCCAGGAGTTTAATGGCCCTCTTTAAGTGTGGCCTCCAAAACTGCATGCAGTACTTGAGGTGCGGCCTCACCAAGCAGTTATACAGAGGGAGTATCACTTCCCTCCTTCTGGAGGTGATCTCCCTAGTGATGCATCCCAGCATCCTGTTGGCCTTGGCTACTGCCCTCCTACAAGTCTCTGAGTTGTTCATCTTGACATCCACCACCACCCCCAGGTCCCTCTCAGCCATCGAGACTTGTAGCATTTCCTCCCCAGGGTGTACACTTGGCCTGGGTTTCTGGCCCCCAGGTGCAGTACCTTTCATTTCCCTGCATTGAACCTCAGCTTCCACTTTCTAGACCATCTTTCCAGAGCCTCCAGATCCCCCTGTAGGGCCACCTTCCCCTCCTCCCCATCCACCACCGCCCCCAGTTTTGAGTCATCCGCAAAGACACTCATCTCACTCCTGATACCTGTCCTTACGTCAGAGATGTAGGCATTGAACAGGAGTGGCCCAAGGACTGATCCCTGAGGGACCCCACTAATGACCTTCCTTGGGGATGAGACTATCCCGCCAACTACGGCCCTCTGGGTCCAGTCCTGGAGCCAATTGCCTATCTGCTTTCACAATAACCGTATAGGGCCCTTCTCTAAGTTTCTTAATGCTGCAAATTCAACAGCTGTTAAATATAGTTTTACTCACCTATTTGTTGTTCTTTCCCTTTTTAATAGATCTTTAATATCTCTTTCTAATAGTTTTTGAAACAATTGCTGGAATCTGACCTGGTGGCATATACTGGGACTTCCTTCCTCTTGCCATTTGTATCTCTTTCTTTCTAATTTGTTTCTGTAGGGACAATTGTGTTTTTAATTCCATGTGAACATTTGAGAAATACTATTTTAACCTTAACCTCTCCACCCCCAAAAAATTGTTTACCATCCAGTTTTAACCTAAACCAAATGATCTTCTCATGGGGCAGAATAAATATCCCTTCTGTAATAAATGCTGTTCTGTTTTTAGTTAAATCATATTTTGTTAAATTATAAACTACTGTTTCCCCCTCTGGACATAGACAGAGTGGAGGTGGTCCAGAGGAGAGCAACTAAAATGGTGTAGGGTCTGCATCAAAAGTCCAAGGAGAGACTAAAGGGACCTCAAGATGTACACCCTGGAAGGGAGGGGGAATATAATAGAGACCTTTAAATATCTCATGCTGGTAAATAAGGTACAGGAGGGAAGTATTTTTAAGAAAAAGAAGCTCAAGAACAAGGAGACATGCTAAGAAGTTGAAGGGGGTAGATTCATGAGAGATGTGAGGAAGTACTTCTTCACAGAAAAAGTTGTGGATTCCTGGAATAGCCTTCCAGTGGAGGTGATGGGGGTGAAAACAGCAGTGGGGTTCAAGAATGGATGGGACAGACCCAAGGGAATCATTGTGGAAAGGGAAGGGGGGGAGCTACAAATCAAATACAGTCTGTGGCAATAATGTAGGTAGGGGAAAAATGGGCAGACTGGGTGGACCAAGCAGTCATTATCTGCTGTCAAATTCCATGTTTCTATGGTTCTGCTGACATGTTATTATTCCTCTTCCTATTGTTTTCTTGTCTTTTACCTTGTTTCCTGTGTCTCTTTCTGTTCCACCTCTTGTTGCCTATTTTACTCCTAACTCTTCTCCTCTTGATGTCATGGAGTCATCTACTCCACCCTCTTCTTTCCTTTCATTTTGATATCAACCCCTCAAGGGACCTCTCCACTTGCCTCCTCTCCCACCAAAACCCCTTTCCCTGTGAAAAAGAGGTCTCTTCCTATTACTACTTTCTTTATCTGAGCTTGTGTCAGAGTATAGGGAGTCATCCGATTCAAGACCTACAAATCTTTGTAAATAATGTCCAGTTCCTCACCTGGACAAACTATAAATCTTATTATTTTATAGTCTACTAAGTTCCTATGGTATTTATGGATTTTCTGCTCTTTAACCCCTTCTTCAAAATCTTCCAACAGCGACTTTATTTTAATCAGAAAAATCAACAAATTCTTTCTCTTTTAGTGCTGTTTTAGCCCTCTGTCTGAATGATTTTCCTCACCACTGTTTCTTGCTCCATCATGATGGCTTCAATTAACAACAAAATAAAATCACTGAAACATTTTGGAAACTCTTATAGTAATGTTCTAGAGACTTGGGGGTATTACGATTTTGTAGAAAGAGTTAGTTAATACCTGATCTATTTACTGTACAGTTACTTTTAGAACAAAACTTGTGAAAGGTACACAGAATGATAGTGCTGGTACATGGCTATGTCTAGAGCAGGGTATGCCCCCTCCTAACAACTTTAATCTGTCTTATTTATGCTGACCAGCTTTGTATGAATTCTACTATACTTACGTATCCATATTCATGCAACATTTCTGTATTGAAACTAATAAAATGTTACTAGCAAAAAAAACAAAAAACAAAAACAAGAACAAACAAACTGCAAAATGAAATCAAATGAGCACATGCTTCTCATCCTATCCCAGTCCCTCTTCAACACTGGGTTACTAAATTCCAAATTGGGTTCTATCAAAAGTCTAAGTCCCCTAGGGATGTTTCTATTCATAATATTTTTCAAATGTGATAACAAGTAATTCCAGCCTTATTTCCTTATCCTTCAGATGTTCATGTCTGTTAGTTAATTGTCTGGGGCTGGTAATGTTTGAAAACTGTTTACTATATGTGATATTCTTTAGTATAGTTTCCTCACATTTTGTGTTATAGTTAGAGGTACTGATTTCTGAACTGTCCCCAAATCTAAATCGTTAACAGGGCTTACAATTAATTGGGGGGAAGGGGGGTTTACCCTATTCATGCTATTTTTGGCAAACCCCACAAATTAGGAACCCCCATGTGAGGGAATTCAATGCAAACAGAGTGCCCACAGAGCTCCCTTGCTTCTATGGCACTTTGTCATAGAGTACCTTTTTTTTTTTAACCTCCATCCACTTTCCATGGTCTCTTAGTCTCCAGTGGTCTAGTGTGCTTGCCTCTCTCATCCCTCGATTGGTCTTGTGAGACTGTTGCATGTGGAGGGACTGGAGAGAGATGCTGTAGCCACCAGTGCGAGGAGAGGTCAATGCGATGGAGAGAAACAGAGTGCCCAAGTTGATGTCATGGAAGAAGAAGCTGCAGAGACAGTTGACTTTGGTGGTGAGAAGATGACTGTAGCAGGAAGAGTTAAGACTTAAAAAAAAATGAGAAAAGTGACACTGTCAACAGAAAATGGAGGGCTGTGGCATTGAGGCTTGGCAACCAACAGCGGTCAGTCGGTTGTCAAGTGGGAAACAGTTGGCAATTGGCAAAAAGTACAAAAAAAGTGGTTTAAATTAAAAAAAGGGATGCAGACACAGACATACAGTAATGTGACATGGCAGGCACTGGAGTAAAGGTTCTAAATGAATGAAAACCAAAATTCTGAGCTAAAACATCCCAGTGACTGAAAAATAAATAAAAGGGCATTTGTTTTGGCCCCAAGAAACAAAACTGAATGCTATAGAAGGGGTAAGGGAAGACTCGTAGTACCAAGAAATAAGGGTGGGAGAGAAACAAGAATTATTGTGAACTGTGAAGGAAGGATTGACCTGGGTAACACCAGACACAAGAAAAGAAGATAAAACTGGAAGGGAAGGATGGACCTGGGTAACACCCAGAAACAAGAACAAGAAAACTAGATAAAATGGTTGCCCTTGTCGTCCAAAAGTTGACAAGGAGGGGAGCATCTGCATCTAAGAAACAAGGAAACAAGATAAACAGAAGCAAAGGACATACATCACATGTATGCCTGGATACGATTTTAAGAAAAATAAAACTCTGAAACAGGATGGGAAGGAGGGACCTGGCCAACACTAAGAAAAGCAGAAGCAGAGAACTGAGGGGTAGGAAGGTCTGTAACCTGGGGCTGTGTCCCAAAAACTAGATGGGGAAAAAAGAATAAAAAAGGATGAGGGTACCACAAATATTTAGATACTACTTTGACAGACTGTGATGTGAAGGTGGGACCTGGGCAGACAGTAAGAAAAAGAAGAAACACTAAGGAGAAACTAAAAGGGGTGGGAAGGTCCAAAACCTGGGACTGTATCCAAAGAACTAGATGTAAAAAAAATAAATAAAATAAAATAAAAATAAAAGAACAAAAAAAGAAAATGAGCTTCCCAGCACAATGTTTGTTAAATGTGTTCAGTTTCTCAAGGAAATGGAGCTCCCATCCATAAAAGACTTTAAGTGGGGGAGCTTATCGCACCTACATGAATGCAATTGGACTGGCTGAGATGCATGAGACCACTGCACAGACGTCAGGGGACAAACTGGACATTACTATGAAGAGCAGCCCTGTGGTACACTTGATATTAGACGAGTCCAGAGATATTAGTAATAGCAAGAGATTAATAGTTTACGTACACTACTTAGACAACAGTGCCCCAAGTACTTGATTTTATTGTAAATACTGGTTATTGATGGAAAGGCTAAAACTCTTTTTGAGGTACTTTTTCAACTTCTGAATGCCAAGGGCATTATAGCAGTTAAGGAAACTTGCAGCAGTCTGTACTAATGGGGCAACAGTTATGACTGGCTGTTGTCAAGGTGTAGTATGAAAACTAAGACCTGATGCCAGTGAGGCAGCTCATTCTGTGGAACAAGTGAAAAAAGAGGGAGACTTGAGGATCATCTTTATTTGCTTCAGTAATTCCGCTGTCAGAAGTAACAAATTGCACACTCTACAGAAACAGCTGGAAGAACCAGCTCTGAAATATTGTCCGACACATGCAGTTTGGTGGCTGTCAAGTTACAGTGCAGTATCTGTTGTGTGCAGGACTCTTAAATCATTAAGAGATGTGTGAGAACATATAATTGAATCCAGTACTCAGGATAATGACAAAGCAAAATGACTGTTGCCGTCTGTACCCCAGTTTAATTCTGTAGCTCCTTCTCACATAATGCTGAACATCTTGTCACTTATTGTTTCCTATCAAAACATTTCCAAAGAGAAAATCTTGATTTCTCCACTGTGCTACAAATGGTCATGAGTACAAAGGAAGCTATTAGGTCTTTAATTATAACCCCAGGTCCAACAGAGCCACAATTTTTCAATACTGATCTTCAAGGCATGAAGTACAAAGGTGATAAGCTCTTGGACATTCACACTCAGCGACCAGCGTTTGATAACTTAAAGAGCAGATACATCAGTGCTTTCATTAATGGACAGATATTTTTCCCAAGATACCTTAAACTTAATAAGTTGCTTCTCCATTTTAGAACCAGAGAGCCACAGCTGCAAAACAGATGCTTTCAATACCTATGATGAGAAGTCTTTAGATAAAATAGTGCAGCACTTCCACTTTTCTGACCTATCTACAGAATATGCGACAAGGGCATATGTTTTGCTAAAACAAAGAATGGTCTCAAATGACTACTAGCAGTCTTTGTCATTCCAACAGTTTGCTGATGTTGTCCTGAAAGAGCATCCAAGTGTGTTTCCAAAGTTTGGAAAGATTTATCGGATTGCAATGGTTATACCATTGGCTAGCAGTGAATGCGAACATGGGTGAAGTACCCACAACCAAATGAAAATCAAAATTCTGGAACTCTGAACAATTAAATTCTACAGAACTTAATGATCATCTCAGAATTGGGTGGTAGTAGGAGAAATGTAGATTTTGACAGAGTTACAAACGTGGAGAAAATTGAAGAACAGAAGAAAAGATTCTTAAAGACAGTTTGCAACTTCAGGCCTGCAGCTTCACTCACTGGACAGGTCTTAGGCAATGTTTTTAGGGCCAGATTTATTTTAGTTTTAGTATTTTGTGTTTTCATTCATTTGGTCTGCCACTAGTAAGGACTGTCTGTCTGTGCTTGCTGTCTGACCCACCCTGTCCTTTATTTTTTTTAAAGAGAAAGTCAATGAACGTGAACAAAGCAATCCCAAATAACTGTCTGAGTCTTGTCATCCATAGTCTGTCAATCAACAGCCAAAAAGAAGACAAGACGACACAAAACTGTAAGTACAATTGTTATTCATGCTTACACACGACAAAGCCAAAGGTTGATTTTTTTCAAGGAACCCCCCCCAAAAAAGTTTTTCCATCCCCAAAAATATGTGTCCCCTCATTTGGTAGACCCTGGGGGAGAATTCCTCTCAGACTTGAAAATGAATTTTGAGTTCTGGTTAAATACAGTATATCCATAAATACCACCTCAAAATTTTACTTTTTCTAAGAGTAACCAGAGATTATACAGAAATTGTCATCCCTCCCACCCATTAGGGATACTATTTATTTATTTTTTTTGTGTGTTTGCTTACTTGCTACAACAACCATCATAGGGCCCCATCACATTATTTCTCCCAACCCATTGTCAGATTTGACATTGGTACAGTTGCCTGCTAGATGTTATAGCAAGCAGCATATGGGCCCCATTCTTCCCACCCACTACCTGATCACTAACATCACATCTTGCTTGCCTGCTGGGTGTTATGGCTAGCAGTATGGGGAGCCATCCATCTTACTCATTGCCTGATGTTGTGAATTTGTTTAGAGTTATGATTGAGCTTTAAAATAAATAGTAAAAGTTCCCAAATAAGAACTAAAAAGATTACTATAAAGGAGAAAAAAACAGCGGGTCTATTAATATAAGGATCAGGAGGTTCTGGTCTGCAAATTTGCCAGGTTGATCAATTCTTTTTTATTACTTAGGTGTTCTATAACTTACTTTTATCTGATTGGTCTTACCATCCTCCCTCCCTAGCCAGTGTTCCCATCCTGGAGCTATCCTACTAGTGCCTGCAATTGACATAATTACTGGAATCAGCCGGAGAGGACTTTATGGCAGCCAGCCTGCACGTGGGAGTCCTACAGCACATACCATTTAACCAGGACAGTAAGTAGTAACATGCCCCAAAAGGGAAAAGAGGGCAGTATGCTCAGAAATGACCCACCTTCCACTTGTCAGTAGGTCCGTAACAGCAATGCACCCTGGAGCATCATTTAGAGGTAGCCAGGGATTGCGGCTGAGAGAGACCCCCATGATTTATGAGCAACTCCATGGTTTGTACATTAAGTGCTAGAAGAACCACTAAAAGAAGGTATGATTTTATTTATATAAAATATGGTTGTTAGGGAAATTTTGCTAGGATAAACAATTGCAACCCCTATCATTCTGAAAAAAGCAGGGATTCACAAAATCACATTCCTATGATTCAGATGAAATTATGTTGCTGAATGTAACTGGCCTATATAACAACAGCTGATAGAATAAAAAGTGAACAAGGAAAACATTTTTTCTGATGATAGTAGCTACTGCACTGGTGACAGATTTATGTTTTTTTTGTTGTCTTTTTCCTTTTCTTTCTTTCTTTATGTTTTTGGTAACCGGATGAGCAAACTGATTCAAAGCACCATTTTCAGTTGCGACCCGGGCCATACAGTGACACAGACAATAGGTACAAGTTATAATACAGTAGGTACATATAATACAGTGAGTACAGTGATATCAGAAACCATGATACATAAACATCATATCTGAAAAAATAGGGGTTAAGGATATAAAAAACAAGTTCATGACAAATAAAGCAATGCTTCTTTGCTTGCAGAGAACTAGCACATACACTTAAGGCAAATCAAGACATTATTCAGCCAGTCCAAGGTTTACAATAAAGTGCATAAGGGATTACACTATTGCAATCAACATTTTCACAATGGAGTCAAAAATGTGTCAGTTGTGTAAGTAGTAGCCAGTACTTGGGAAGTAAGGCAAATGGTACACTGGGCCCCTAAGGTGGATTTCTGGCACGGGTGTTTCCAAGGGAGCAGACACAGATGACCTGAGACATGAGCCAATTTCTTAGCTTTGATTTGAAGGACCGATGAGAGGATAACATACAGATAGCAGGTGGTATTCTGTTCCAGAGGTAGGGGGCAGAGACAGAGAAAGCCTTGCTCCCCATGACAGTAGATACACGGGGGACTACCAGGGGGAATGGAAGAGACCCTGAGACACCAAGTTACCACCCTGTCGGTGAGAAGCTAGGAGTACAGGGACTTATGTGAGTTCCTGAGAAAGGTGTCGACTAGACAGTCCATAACGTATTCAAAATGGCCCTGCAGAGCGAGCCAGCCTAAGGCCTGATATAGAGAGCAGTGATGAGTGGAGGAAGAGACCTGAAGGGCAAAGCCACAGACAGAGTTGTATGTGATATTTAGATGAGAAAGAAGTGAGGAGGACATGGAGGAGAACACTGGGGAGCAATAGTCAAGTAGGGGCAGTAGATTTCCCTCGGAAATTGCAAGACAAGCCTCTGGGGTCAGGAGGTGGTTAACACGGTGGGCTGCCCCCAGCTTCTGGTGGACTCTCTTGCTAGTGTTAGAAATGTGGTCATTGTAGGTAAGGGAGGGATCAAGAGTCACTCCTAGGTATTTGAAGGAGGATACAGTGTCAAGAGGAGGGCCTGCAGGGGTGACTATGTGTAACGAGGTTTTTGATTTGGTGGCCTTTGCAAGGTATGGCTTTGAGCCAAGGAGCATGGCCTTCATTTTTTTCTCATTTACAAGAAGTTGTTTGGAGAGGAACCAATGTTGAGCTGATCCATAGTTTGTAGTGAATGTAGAAGATACAGGTTTGAGGGACTTGGCGCTATGGTAGATGACGAGGTCATCAGCATAGAGGAGCGCATTACAGTTTATGTTTTCTGTGGGAAGATCATTTATGAACAGTGAGAATAATAGAGGCCCCAGTATGGAGCCCTGGGGGCACCAGTATGGATGGGTAATGCAGCTGAGGTATCTTTACCTATCAGAAAAGACTGGGATCTGTTAGTGAGGTAGCTGATAAACCAAGCGGTGGCATCCTGGAAGCAGTCTAGGTTTAGCAGGGTGGATTGGAGAAGGTGGTGGTTAACAAGGTCAAAGGCCTTTGATAGGTCCACAAACACTGCACCTGTGGGCATACCCATGTCCATGTTTCTAAGGACATGGTTGGAGAAAAGGGCCAAGGCCAAAGAGGTGCTGTGGTGTTTGTGGAAGCTGTGTTGGAAGGGGCTCAGGAGGTTGTACTTATCTAGATAATCAGATAGCTGGTGGTGAATTATTTTTTCTAATACTTTGCCTAGATGTGGGAGGAGGGAGATGGGATGGTAGTTTTCCGGGGCAGCGGGATCACCAGATTTGAAAATAGGCACTACAGGTATGTGCGCATGCTTCCATGAGTCAAGCATAGTAGATGATGAGAGGGCAAGGTTAAATATGTGGGTCAGTGGCTTTATAAGGGCTGAGGAGAGGAATTTCAGAAAGGTGGGATACAGACCATTGCTGCCTGGGTTGCCCCCAGTGGATAGCATCTTTAAGAGTTTGCCAGTGACACTATGGTCGATGGCTCTGAAATAAAAGACAGAGCTTGATGTCTGTTGGCAGCATGGCTGTTTTTTCTGGGTAGGGGGAGGCTGTTGAAGGAATTTGCTAGTGTAGGCGGTAAGGTCAGTGAACATTCTATTGAAGGTATCAGCGATCTTGCCTGGGTCAGTAATGGGACCGGAGGGGGAGGTAAGTTCCGTTATTTGTTTATTTGATTTTGGGTTTAGGTGGGTGTTAACTGATGCCCAGAAACTGTGGGGGCTGCCAAGAGACTCATTTTGTAGGATGGTGTAGTATTTACGCTTTAGTTACTTCACAGCCTGCTTGCAGGAGTTACGAAGTCGCCTGTATGCATTCCATAATTGGGGGGGGGGATGCCTTGAATGCTTGCCAGGTTTTGTCCTTTTCTTTCATTTGGGCCAGAAGTTTATTTGATAGCCAATGGGTGTTACCACCTGTAATATTCCTGGTGGTGATAGGAAAGTATTTGTCCTGAAGGTTGCGAAAAGCTTCTGTAAAACGCGATACTGCCATGGAGACATCTTTGAATTGGTAGAGTGAGGACCAGTTTATGGCCCAGGCATCCCTTAGCACTAAGTCTGACTCCTTGGATTTGAATTTCCTAAAAGATAGCAATTTCTGGGGAGGACGTATTGATTTGGTGGTTAGAGCGATATACGTAGTGGTGTGGTCACTGATAGAGTCAGCCATAGTGCCTGCTTGGAGGACTAGATTCGCACAGTTTGTGGCAATCCAGTCAAGGGTGGAGTGGTTGGTGGAGTGGGGGTTGTATCTGGTAGGGGAGGAGATAACTTTTTTCAAGGTGATGTGTCCTTAGCAGGTGTGCATATTCCGGTACTGGGGATTCTTTCCATGGAGGTTGAAATCCCCAAGTATGATGGTATCCCTGGAGGAGGGGGACAGATGCAAGGCCATTCAGGAAATCTGATAGTCCCTGTGAACCTCCTGAGGGAGGATTGTAGCAGCAGCCAATATACAATTTTTCCGATGCACTCAGGACAATTTCAGGAACAAGCCATTCACTGACTGAGGAGGGGGAGGAGCAAGCAATAGAGGTGGCACTAATATGGTCCTGCACGTATAGTGCAATGCCACCACCCATCTTTCTGCCAGGCCTGTCAAGGTGCAGCAATGAGTAGCCAGGGAGTTGGTAGGAGGCATCACTGTGGTATGGCTTAAGCCATGTTTCAGATAGACCCAGGACATGTGGCTTGTAGAGGGAGACCGAGGCTTCAAGTTCAGAGAACTTAGCTGAGAGGCTGCACAGGTTTAGATGTGCAACCCTGAGGCTACAGTGTCCCGTTCAAATAGCATTAGCATGGTTACTATGCACGAGGGTCCAGGGTTAGCTTCCACATCCCCTGCGAGGAGGAGAAGTGAGAGGAGGTAGCATGTAGGAGGGTGCCAATGGGGGGGACTGTATAGTGAGGGAGTGGAGAAACAAACCAAGTAGATGATGATCATGGTTAGTCAGGAGGGCCAATATGACAGAGCCCATGGGGGAGAGCTGGTAGGCTTCGGCTTTGTATGGGAGGGCACTGAGTATAGGTGATTGGGAGAAAGACTGTAAGTAAGCCTGGTCAGCAGTGAGGATGATGGCACAGAAGTCAATCATTAATAACAGGCCAGTCATGGTGCATAACGTAATGAAAAGCACAGGGGAGAACATTTTTGGATTTGAAATTAGTATCATCAGATAATAAAAATTCTTCCTTATAGACCAGCAAGACGACATCTGCAGAGAAAGTGGAGTGTAGTTCTGGATCATGTAACAAAGATACAGTGGCTACTATGAGATTGACACTGACAAGTCTTAGGCCCTATAACTGCATTCTGTATCTTTAACGGGAGTTGCAATATTAGTGAGAAGGGAGGATAAAGATTGCCTGGGGGGTGCCACTGGGGGAGGGAGAGTAGTTAATAAAGGCTGGGGGTGGCGGGTGAAAATATTCAAGCTGGAAGAGAAAGGGAAATAGGATTAGTTACAGGCATAGCTTAGAACTGTAACACAATGAAACTTGGTCTAAACAGAGGCATGTTCACAAAATGCTGTATCACTTTAAACGTAGTTTCTGATCCAGAGTAAAATACCACAGGAGCTTAAAACAAAAAGAGCTGCAATACTTTAAATCCTGAAACCTGTACTCTGAAAGATCCTGCACTTGGAACTACCATTGGAGTGCAAAATTGCTGTATACAATGCTTAGAGTCACATTTAAATTAGGATTCACAGGACAATTTGGTGAAATTTAAACAGTACCAGAATCAGTAAATAAAATTAGCTTAAAGTACAAAAGGATCAGGAGTATCAAAGAATTGTAGAAGTGGAGCAGTCAATCAGCGGGCAGATCCAATGGCTCTGGCCAATCGGCGTGGAGGTGCCAGAAGTTTGAGCAGCATACCTTCAGTCTGGTGATCAGTGGGCAGTAGAGTGAGGAGGCAGCCGGTGGACGGTGGGAACCCGCCAGGCTGCTTGCAGTAGCAGAAGTGCCCATGTCAGGGGCGATGCTTTGGTCTGGTGATTGGTGGGCAGCAGAGCGAGGAGGCAGCTGGCGGACAGTGGGGACCCTCATTGACCCTCATTGTTTCACAACAGCAAATCTAATAATTTAACCCATGTTTTTTAACCCACTCAGCATGGTCACTGCTCTTAATGCTCTGTCCACAGCCCTCTGCCACAGAAAGTACAGAATTAAAGATGACATCAGACATAGGGCTTGTCAGTTATACGCAGGATTGGGATGGCTGGTCAGGGGTGACAAAGTTCAGCCAAATAAGCAGTAAACCTACAGAACACCTAAGTAATGAAAGAAATTTGTAAACCTAGCTGCTTTACATGTTGGAAGTAGGACCTGTTTATTGAAGTGTATTAAACAGAGATAGCATTCCTCTTTAAAAAGCACTTTAAACTAATCACTCAAGAGGTTAATGAACTGCTATAGCATAAAGAATTAAGAATTAGCCAACAGCCTGTTCATATTTTTGCTCACTGAGTAGACTAAAAAGTGTAATGCCACCTGGGCACTTACACCAAACAAGAAAAAAGCACATACAGCAATGAGCAATAAAATTCACACTATTGCTTTTAAGTGGATCACTATGGTCTTTCTGTTTCTGCTGTCCACTGAGTTCCAGTAGTAAATGTTATCAGCATCATCTTCAAACACCACCAAGGGAGTGTCCTCATTAGTCACCATGCCAGCTGTTCCTGATCCTCACTTTTAGTTTACTGCCATTATTCCTTGAATTGGTATGTGAATTTGTTGAGACTGACCTTAAAGAAGGTAATGCACTGAACATTTTCAGGAATAAGCCTTATCCGGCCTATCAGAGGCAACACTTCCAACTGTGCTAAATATACACTCACAATAAACACTAGTGGATGGGCAGCTCACAAGTTGTACATAAGCAATAACCCACACAATGAGGTGCATGTTATGCTCTGATAAATGCATGCCTAGGGGTATAGTGAGGCATGAGGCCTCAAGCCAAATGCCTCACTGCCCTTAGAACTGCAGAATATAACCTACACACCAGAGTGTGTTATTGTGCTTATAACATGTGTTTTGTGTGTACATTTTTTCTTAATTATTAAAAAATATTTCAAAACATTAAAATATTGTTCCTTTTTAATTAAGTAGCCCTTCACTTGAGAGTTGCCACTATGGATGCTGAGTTGCCACTAGGGTTACTGTTCTGATGTTATCAAGCAAGAGAGAGTCAGTGAGGGCAGGGCCAACATTTTCTTGTGGTCATGCTGGCAGCACACTACCCTCTGTGGTACTGACTTTCACCAAACTACTGCTGGTCTGTGTCCTGATGGGTGACCTACTGCAGTTTGGGAGGGAGGGCAACAGACAGTGGTCTAATGGAGAAAGCATCAGGTATTAGCATTGTCTGTACTAAGTATTAATCGTTTTTGGCAGAAATTTCTGCCTTATCTCCTTTTTTTCATTTAGTTTTCTGACAGTGTGTGACTCTTTCTCCCAATGGGTATCAGAAGAGAAAACATGGGGGATGAATAAGTTTTTCAAAGCTCGATCACTGTTCAAGGATATGAACTGCACAAAGGACACAGGCACAGGGACTTGTTTTACCTGTAGTTTAACGCAACAAAAAATACATGGTTAGAATCCTCTCTTAGCCAATCAGTATTTCTGAACTGTCCCTACCCATTTTATAAAGCGTGGGAAGCTAGTGCAGGCCAGCTCTTTTTATGTTTGCTTGCACGCATGTGCAAGAAACATAGTGCCATCATCCGAGTTTTCTCAGGTGTGCCACCCGTCTTCCAATACAGTCAGTGTGTTTGCAGGCGTGGCCACAGTTCGCCAAAGAATGCTGCAGCTGTCTATGACAGCAGTTGAAAATGCAATGCTGTACAGTTGAAAGGCAGAGCTCCGCTTCAGTGAGCAGCGAGATGCTACTGCCTGTGCATGTGCTCCAACCCCCACACACAAGCACGCACGCACACATATTGCATGCTCATGCACTCCCTCCCACACACTGTATGGTCGTAGGGGTGCCCAATCCCCTATTGGCTCCAATGTCCCTCACAACAGACAACGGTGCCATGCGAGGCCCATCCCAGCATGGCACCAGTCCATATGGCCGAAGGAGTGCCCAATCCCCCATCGGCTCCACTGCCCTTCACCACAAACAGCCTTCCAGCTGCCATGCTGCGAGCCCACCCCATCATGGCACAAGTCCCGTGTCGTCCAAGAAAAAAAAAAGAAACCTGAAAGAGAAAACCTTCCCTCGCTGACTGTCCTGACCCCCGCTCCCCCCACCTGCGCCCACCCTCTGTGCACCCTGCCTCCCCACACCCCCTCACCCTATACTTACCTCCAGTCCAGCGTGTCAATCTTGGTGGACCGGGAACACGTCTGCACTCTTCAAAGCCGACCGCGAACTGAGAAATGCCGTAAGCTGTATAATGTAATAAACAGGTTTTTCAACTTTGATGCATATCTCAGGCATTTTGGGGAATTGTTTACCAAGTTTTCAACATGGGGTTTTGAGAGACCCACCTCATGAATTCTGTCACTGTCATTTTGTTAATCGGCCCGAAGGTGATTTCGCGGTCACTGCGGCGGAACCACCTGGGACCAATTACAAAATGACAGTGTCTAATTCATGGTAGGCTAAAACCCTATGTTGAAATTTGAAAGAATCCTCAAAATGACTGTATTTCTGAGCATGCGTTGCGCTGTTCCTATGCCGCTCGTAAGTTCATGGAATTTTTAATATTTTCCTCCAGATTTTCAACATTGCCATTTTACCACCTCCATATGAGCAGTACAGCTGTCATTTTCACATTTGCCCCAAGTGTGTTTCCCACCATGTCACGCACAATGGGCGCGGTCGATTGTGCGAAATCAATGTTCGGGACAGATTAAGAAAATCACACTGACACTGTTCATGAGTGAAGTGTTAAAATGGCTATGTTAAAAATTTGGTGAAAAAATTCTCCAAAATGACTGTTTTTCGAGCATGCGTTGCGCTGTTCCTACACACGCTCATAAGTTCGTAAATTTTCACTATTTTCACTCCAGATTTTCAACATTGCCATTTTACCATACCTCCTTATGAGCAGTACAGTTGTCATTTTTCACATCTCACCCAAAACGTGTCTCCACGCATGTAGCGCACAATGGTGCATTCAGTGTGCGAAATCAATGTTCGGGACAGATTAAGAAAATCACAGTGACCCTGTTCATGAGCAGAGGTGTTACAATGGCTATGTTAAAAATTTGGTGAAAAAAGTCCATAAAATGACTGTGTTACGAGCGACCATTGCACAGTTTCCACGCACCCTCGTAAGTTCATGGATTTCTAATATTTTCAGTCCAGATTTTCACCACTGGCATTTTTCCACACTTCCTTATGAACAGTACAGCTGTCATTTTTCACACCATGGTAAATGTGTTTCGCACTTCAAGCTGAGAAATGAAGTAGTCGCTGTGGAAATCACTGTTGGACAGATTAAGAAAATCACAGTGACACTGTTCATGAGCGGAGGTTCCAAAATGCCTGTGTTGACAATCTGCTGTAAAAAATCCCCAAACTAATTGCATTATGGGTGTGCATTGTGCAGTTTCTACACATGCTCGTGACTTCACCAGTTTTTTTTAGTATTTTCACTGCAGATTTTCAACATTGCCATTTTTTCCACTTTCCCATGAACAGTACAGCTGTCATTTTTCACATCCTGTTCGAAATGTGTTTTCGCACCTGTGGTGCCAATTGCCAAATGGCGTAGTCGCTGTGCAAAATCAGCTTTCGGCTAACGAACTGATATTGCCACTGTTCATAAGGTGGGGGTCACAAAAAATCCATGTTGAAAATTTGGAGTGAAAATGCCAAAGAACGCCTGAGACATTAGGGTTTCTGA
Organism: Neoceratodus forsteri; assembly: GCA_016271365.2. Taxonomy (NCBI): domain Eukaryota; kingdom Metazoa; phylum Chordata; order Ceratodontiformes; family Ceratodontidae; genus Neoceratodus; species Neoceratodus forsteri. The sequence continues at coordinate 1,006,243,837 of CM028129.1, read as the reverse complement.
CCATAACGCCCCACCCTGTACAGATTGACAGGCATCAGGGGTGTGACTTGGGATTCTTGTCTGTAATACTCATACCACTCCACACCCTGCAGCCAGTGAGAGGCATCGAGGTGTGCCTTGGACTCTTCGGCCCCAAAGTTCACCCCATTCTCCTATACAGCACCCATCTCACCATATTTCCTGATGGAATGGGGTGAGCATAAGGGCCAAAGACCTCAAGGCACACTGTGACACTTGTCAGTGTCTGCAGGGTAGGGTGTGGCAAAATGGCGTGGCCGTTATGCCTGACAACCCAAAGGCACACCCCAATGCCTGTCAGTCTCTGCAGGGTGGTAGCGTGGTTGGCTTCAGTTCAATACTTCACTGCCATTCCTATTATGCAGCTCTCTAACTCCTACAGTACCATTGCCAATGCCAGCAAGCAAACATTCGGCATTGACAAATGCTTGTTCTTTTCCCTCTAGTAATCAACTGGTTCAGCATTAATATTAAATAGTGGTTCTCGCAGATATTCCACTACACTGTCAGACAAAGCCAGAGAAGGCTGTTCCACAACATGTGCATCAGCATTGTCAGTTTCCAGTATTTTTGACCAACAGCTATGAGTCATCCAATGGCTTTATGACCAGCCATTTTTAAAGACTGTGTAAGTGGGCTGTCTGTGTGATGACTACTTGATGTTGATGAAGGTGTACATGGTGGGGCAAGGAAATTACTGCTGCCAACACCAATCAATTGTGTATCCTCATTGTTCTCAGTGCTCATATTATCAAACACAACCTTTTCCTGGGTTTTAGAACTGCAATCAGCATTTCTTTATACTCCGTAAAACAGTCACCAGTCTCTGCAGGAGGCAGTTGTTGCAACTTGAACTGAGGACCAAGAAGAGCAGCAAAAGGAAATTTATGTCCAATGTCATATTGCTGAGCCTTGAGCAATTTTACAAGTGCTGTTTCAGTTTGTCAGTAAAGGATACATCAGATTTATCTCCTTTTTGGTCAGCACCTATTCACAGGTCTCCAAGTTCCTTGTTAAAGAAATTTATGAGAGGAATAACTCGATAGAGGGTGGCCTTCTTCTTCCTGATCTGTTGGACTGATACCTCAAAGGGAGTCAAAAGCAAGGTAAGATGCACCACCAACTGCTACACTGTGCTGCATAGTGTATTTATGAACTGCAATCTTTTGGACAAAAACTCTTTCACACATGTAAAATTGCTGAGTTCCATCTTGTGGAGACATTACTTAAACTGCTATAATACAAGTTACTTTTTCTGGAAGTCTGCCAAGATGCCACGTGCTTTAAAGGGCACCTTTCTTGGTGCTGCACTGATATCAGAGGAAGCTCCTTTTCCTCCACGGGAGCTCCTCTGCACAAAAATCTGCTTTTCAAATTATGTCCCTGAGGAAAGGGAAGAGATCATAAATTGCCCCTGAGGGGCTAGCAGCATGATACCTTTCCACTTCCCTGTTGCTGGCCACACCCCTGCGGTTTTTGACACCACACTAGGGAGAGGGTGGGGGCGTGCTCAATTGAAGTATATGAAGCTTGATTTTAAAGTCCAGTTTTTGACTGTTTAAGAAGCCATTTGGTAAACCAGGAGCCATGGTTCAACTAACAAGATTCTTGTTTGTTGAACCATGACTCAGATTTTACCAAGTGGCCTCTTAAATGGCCTAAAACTGGACTTTAAAATCATGCTGTATACACTTCAATGGAGCGCGCCCCCATACTCTCCCTATTGCCACGTAAGAAAATGGGGTGAGGCCAGCAACATGTAAGTGGAAAGGGATCACAGTGCTAGCCCCCCAGGGCAATTTTACAATCCCTTCCCTTCCCCTTGGGGGCATAATTTGAATGTTGATTTTTGTGCAGAGGAGCTCCCATGGAGGTGAGAGAGCTTCCTCTGAATTCTTGGACAATTTTAAAATGTCCATGATCAGTTCTTTTTAAGAATGCTCAAAAAGACCCCAAATATTCTTAGCTGCTCCCACTAATGTTACTTTGCTTTTTCGATAGAAAGAAAAGTTTGCACTAGCAGATTTAATGAGTGTGCAAAATAGGGTTCTATGTCATAACGGTGATTGTGGAATAGCGATCGCCATTACAGAGAGTGTATATCGCTGAAAAAAAAAGGTGATGTACACTTGCAGCAATGAAACTGGGTGGACATGGAAAAGGTTGTTCTGCAGGGGGGTTGCATGTTGGGGAGGGGTGAATCTTTGAAAAAAATTAAAAGGAGAAAAAGAAAACATGAACAAATCCTGCATCCCCCTCAGCTTCGAATCCTGCAACCTCCCCACCGTAGCCAGCCACACACACCACTCCACCACAGCACCAGCTTGGCAGCCTCAAGCTGCACCACCCCTTACATACCCTCCCACCTGTTTCTTCCTGTCACCCTATTCTAGCCCAAATAACAGGTGCTGAAAGTGAGTCACTCATATTCGAGTTGCTCACTTTTAGTCGCCATTATAACGTTATACTGCAAAATAGGGAATGTGAGAAAAGCCACCATCCTTCAAAGCATGGGCATTGGTGGCACTGTTGTCAGAAATAACAAATTCAAAACTGAATTCCAATGGCAGCAACCCCTCTGAAATATTGTCAAGCATCTCTACTAAAATATTCACAGCAGTGTGACACTTACCAAACATGCTGACACAAAGGTCTGCCATTCGCTGCATCTCTTACCGAGGATTGCTAGCTGTAGTGGTGTTTGCAGATTATTAGGATGATACTCAATGTACCATGATACACACAGAATAAGTGGTTTGACAACTTGTTCATGTCTGTAGTAAAGTGTACAGTGCTGCTTTGATTATCATAAAAAAATTGGTATTTTAGTTTGCAAATTAAAAGCCACTGGTATTTTAGTTTGCAAACAATCAGCCATTTTCATTGTTAGGTTTTAATTTTCAATCAGCAGTCCAAAGTCCTCCCTCTGCAAAAAGGTGGATACACAAAAATAATATAAAGGGCATGGCTAGTCTTACAATGAAGATGTATATGTATAATACTGTGGAAAAAGAAAAGTACAATATGGAATAAAACAGAAATTGTGGAAGAAAAACCACAGTGCTAATTTTTCTACTCAGTATTCTAAGAGGTAGAGAAGTCCTATAACAAGTATAGTTGTAATTACATGTTCTGGATTTTTAGGACTCTCCCTCAAGATTAGGGATAGTAATGTGGATTAAAAAAGGAACTAAGGGATCACCTAAAATATTTTTCAAACTTATAATTCTACTTTACCCTGTTCCAGACAGGGCCTCTTTAGGCAAGATCCCTTCTGATTTCTAACAATGGCCACACTCTCAGAGCTAGGGGAGATGACAAATGAGGTTTCCACTGCAATAAGTATAAATATGGAGGATGCTACAAGAATTATAGGACTAGTTACCAGCAAACGTAGTATTAATGCACCAGACCTGCCCAAAACATCATTTAACAAATTGGAAAATTTGAAAGAATGGGAAATATGTTTGGATTGGCATGCAGTAGCGTTACTTGAATAGATTAAACAAAAACATGGCAGGCCCGCCGGCGCAGTGGTTGGATTTCCACTTGCGACGCCAGCGACCCGGGTTCGGGAATGGACCCAGGAACTGGATTGCTGGCAGAGGGAGGAGGATTGAGCACCCTCAGGGTGGCTCTCCTTCTCCGAGTTGAGGGTTGGGCTGAATGCCCGGCATACATAGGACTCCTGGCAAAGGCCATGAGGAATTGCAAGCCCTGGCATCTGGATCTATAGAGGGGCAGGGCAGACACAGGTCATCATTGCACGTCCCCACCCCAGGGAACATAAGGGGGAAAAATCCTTGCAGCTGCCACGAGTGATGCCTGCCCCTGGCCCCGATTAGCCTCTAGGCCAGCTCCTGAACTAGTCCCAAGATTACAGCACTAAGTTCAGGTGCCGTAACCCCACCCTGAGGGGGCAAGCTGGAGATATCAGGAGATGCAGCCAATTTGGAGGTGGGGGTACAGGGGTCTGTGACCAGGCTGATGAATCGTCGGCTGCGGGCAGCAAAAAGGACAAATTAAAAAAAAGAAAAAAAAAACATATTCCCAGAGGCCTAAGAGTTCTGGTTGAATCAAATCTGGGTTTTTCTCCAGAAGGTTTTACAGAGAATTGGGATGGGAGTCGAGCGAAATGCTCTTTTGACTTCCTGCTTCTATTAATACAGGCATTAACTAATGAACATAAGACAGTTTTAGAAGAAATTAAGAAAATAGAAGATGAAATAAAAGAACTACTTTAACTGAGCAAATGAAATCTTTATTGTCTAGAATTGAAAAATCATTACAAGACTATGACAATCATATTAAAGGAATAAAATTACACAAGTTCAAAAGAGACACTATAGATTATAAAGAAGGAAAGGTCTACAGCTGGAAAAAATCTGAATTTCGAACAACATATTTTGATTTAGATGACTCAGACATATCAAATCCTACATCAGAATCAGATAATTATGACATTTATCAAAGAAATAGGGAATCAAGATCTTGAACCAGATATCCCAGAAGAAATAGAAGATTTAATAGATACAACACATATCGATCCCCATATCGACAACAGACTCCATACAGGAATCAATACAGGGGGAGAATTAGACACTATGATCCTTATTATGATGATTCTTATTATTATAATATGTCTCCAGGACCCAGAGAGGAAAGACCTTTTTTAGGAAGAACAGAAAAAGTTATGGGTTCGGACAGAAATATAAGAAAAGAACAAGGTACAGACGAAAGAGAAAGAGGGTGATTAACAAAAACACATGAAACCAGATCCAGAACCAATCCGAATTAACTGTATATAATTTATCAGATAGACGGCTGACAGATGAAGACATTTCAATACTCAATTTAGGCCTTAGTTTTGGAATAACAGAAAAACTCAATCCATTTGAGCTAAAAATTGACCTAGAGAAATTCTATAGGAAATTAAGACTTAGGAACTGTTTTGCCACACAAGAAAAATATTCTATCACAACAAAAGAAACAGAAGAAAAATATTCTCTGAAACAAACTTTGGGTTCAAAATCTTCCTTTGATCCTATAAGAAACATACTACCCGATATCATGTCTTTTATGGAGAAAGTAAATAGAGACATAGAGGCAATAGTAAAACGAAGTGAAACTCAGACACCCAAATTTAATCTTACAAGAAAACAACAAAGGATTTTAAAAGATCTAGAACAAGAAAAAAGCATTTTGATTAAACTTTCAGATAAAGGAGGCAGCATAGTTATACTTAAATATGAAACATATGTTACTGAATGTCTTAAACAACTTACAGATATGACAACATACAGACACGCTCCTAGAATTCCATTTGATACCTTAAAACAAGAAATAAAGGAAATTCTTACAGAGGCCATGGATTGTAAATAAATTACAGAATGGCTAAATACTGAACTCATTAATCAGCACCCCCGAATTCCACTTTTCTACTGCCTTCCCAAAATACATAAAGATCCTGAAAATCCACCAGGAAGACCAATTATTTCAGGAATAGGTTCTATAACAGAACCCTTATCAAAATATGTGGACTATTACATCAAAGATTTGGTAACTGGGACATGATCTTATATCAAGGACTTAAAACACTTTATACAGGTGTTGGAAGAATTTAATAAATTAGACATTGGAAACACAGAGATACTTCTAGTTACATGTGATGTAAAAAAACCTATACACAAGTATTCCGCATGAAGAAGGACTGAGATCATTAAACCATTTTTTAAACAAAAGAATAGAAAACCAACCACCAAAAGAATTCATTCTGAAACTAATAGAATTTGTCCTAAGAAACAACTATTTTAAATTTGAAAATAACTCATACCTTCAAATAAAAGGAACTGCCATGGGTGCACCTTTAGCACCATCATATGCAAATTTAACCATGGCAGCATTTGAAAATCATTTCATTTACAATGAGGGCAACATATATCAATCATCAATAAAAATGTATAAATGTTTTATTGATGATATTTTCTTAATATGGGCCAATACAAAAGAAAAACTAATGGAATTTAAAAATTACCTCAATTCATGCACTACTTTCCTAAGTTTTACTGTAGAACACAATAATCAAGAGATCTCCTTTTTGGATTTGAAGGTAATTAGAGAAAATCACAGACTGACAACAGATTTATATCGTAAATCAACTGACAGAAACACCATTCTTCACTTCAGAAGTTTCCATCCAAAAACACTAAAAGAGGGGATACCATATGGTCAAATGCTGAGGGTGAAACAGGACAGTGGAAATGAGATTACACTTATAAAAAACATAACTGATTTAAAAAGTCAATTTGAACAAAGAGGTTACAAGAAAAAAGTGTTGGAAAAAGCAGAAGAGAAAATGAAAAACATTCCTAGAAATTATTTAATATTAAATAAACAAATGCAGAAGAAACAAGACAGAATATGTTTTTCAACCACTTTTTCTAACTAATATGTTTTTCAACCACTTTTTCTAACTTCTTTCCACAGATCAAACAGACCATTTTTAAAAATTGGAATATTCTTAAAACAACAGACAGCGGAAACAGGATTTTCAACATAAGACCTTGGGTTGCAGCTAAAAAAAACAAGAATCTGAAAAACAAACTAGTTAAGACACAGCACTGGGGAGAGGCATTTCCACAGACTACGTGGATGAATAGAGGAGTAAAAGGTTTTTATGCCTGTGGACACTGTATGCATTGTAATAGCGCAATTAAAACCAAGACCATCAAAAGTACAAGTCAGCAAAGGATTTTTGAAATAAGAGACCTTATAACATTCGACACAGATCGTGTCGTATATTGTATCATATGTCTATGCTCTTTACATTACATAGGAGAGACAAGACCTTTGAAAAATCATAACACTGAGCACAAAAGCCGAATCCGATGTCAAGATTTAAAATCTCCATTAGTTGGACACTTTATCACCAACAACCATCAAATATCTTCACTAAAATTTGTTGGGATAGAAAAATTCAAAAAACCTATAAGAGGTGGCAACTGGTAATCATTACTTAAAAGAAGAGAAGCCTGGTGGATATATACTTTAAAAACCTACAAAAGTAGATATGGACTTAATGAGAATTTAATTTGGAGCTCCTTTTCATAATGGACTTTTATTCAGTGATATTATAAAGTAGAAAAAATAACTGATTACAGTGCTGTTTCAAATCTCATTTTATCACTCATTTGTTTCACCCAACACCAATAACAATAATAATATAAAAAATTACAAGTAATATAAGATCTTAAAAACCTAGGTCACCATACTAAATTATATAAACACACTAATAATAGATTCTATAAATGTAGAAATTTAAGATTTTTCAAGTAAATAAGTCTTCCCCCCCCATGTATGAGTATAAACATCCCTGCTTGGTTCAGTGTTCGTCTCATTTGTCTACAAACTTAAACAAAATATTAAGAAATCTTGGGAGCAAAAATAATAAAATATGAGATTTCTCCAGATCCACAAGAAATTAAGAGGTATTGTAAATACACACGAAGTGGGACTACATAGATTCATTTCATGAATCAACCTCTAAGAGGCAGCAAGTGTAGTTTCCAATGTGGACTGAGCCACAGGAAAAGTCACTTTGTGACATCAGCACGCTCACTCAGGAACATGTAAACCCGCAGCTCAGCCCCTTCGAGCTGCATAGAGAAAGCAGCTTGCTCCTCGCATAGTGGCATGTGCGCTTATGGCGGTGGCTTCAAAATGTCTCCATTAAAATTTACAAAGTTTAACAGCGACGGAAAAGAAATCCAGAAATATCTGAAAGCTACTAAATTCTGGTAGGATGAACTTCCCTTCTTAGCTCAAGATGAGTTTCATACTCATAAAAGTAAAAAGTTGTAGATAGAAAATTAAAACGAGCCTTCTCTCTCTCTTCAAAGTTTCATTTAACAAGATACAGTTTAAAGCGAACTAAAGAAAGAAATGGGAACATTCAAGGTTCATGACTACCAAGGGGTTAAGATTTGGATTTGTAAGGGATAATCTTGCAACTTTAGTGCAGTAGTATAATTCAAGATATATATATATATATATAGATATATATATATATATATATATATCTATATATATATATATATATAGATATATACACACACACACAACTCGTGTAACCTCTCAGTTTTAAAGGGAAGATATACAATAGAAAATAATACTAGTTGAAATATAAACATGTCCTCAATCCCCCATTTCATACCCCAAACATTCTGTAAAATCTCTTTTTATTTCTTTAATGCAGATTCTGGATTAAAGTCTGCTAACTGAAAATATATACAAACTTTGGAAAGACATAAGCCTTTTCTGTACTAACAGGTATGTTCCCCTGTGTAAAACTTTCAATAATAACACTGAATTTTAACATTTCTCAATATATGAATGCATAGATATTATTTATGTCATATTTGTTTTTGTATCATTTGTAGATGTAAAAGCCCAACTATGTTCTGAAGAAGGGACATTTTAGTCCTGAAACGTACATCAACACAAAAATAATATAAGGGCATGGCTATTCTTACAATGAGGATGTATATGTATAATACTGTGGAAAAAGAAAACTACAATACGGAATAAAACAGAAATTGTGGAAGAAAAACCACTGTGCTAATTTTTCTACTCAGTATTCTAAGAGGTAGAGAAGTCCTATAACAAGTATAGTTGTGGATACTCCATCTCCCCATGTAACTACTGCCTCATCTCCCTTCTTCCTTTAACTCGATAAGTTAGAGGACCACTTTGTTTTCACCCAGCTCTCTTCCTTCCTGGATTCCTCTGGATAATCCTCTCTGTACCAGTCTGGCTTCTGGAAACACTACTCTACTACTTCCTTTCTTAGAGTCACTGACTCCATTTTCTCAGAAATGGACCAGGGTCTCATCACCTCCACCATCTTCATAGACCTTGCTAAGGCTTCTGATGCTGTTCATCACACTCTCCTGTTGGACAAACTGAAGTCTGCAGGCCTCTCTACCCCAACAGTGAATTGGTTCCACTCCTATTTCTCTGACCATTACCAGTCAGTTCAGGCTGTCGGTTCAGTTTCTCCCCTCCTTCCCTATCCAGACTAAAGTCCCTCAAGGTTCAGTTCTTGGTCTCATTCTTTTCTCCCTCCTTCTTAATAACCTCCCTTCTAGCTGTGTTGATGCCAACATACACATGTATGTGGATAACACAGTCCTCTATGCTGCTGGTCACATTGTATCAGAGCTTAAACCACTGTTTTAACAGGATTTTGAGAATGCTCAGTGCTGGTTCTTCTCAAACTGGCTTTTACTTAATGCTAAAAAGACAGTTTCCATGTCATTTGGTACTAGGCGAAAACTTGTTAGACTTCCCTGCTACCCCTCTTTCTTTTTTTTTGTGTTTTCTGTCCCCCCCCCACGTGCTCAGGGCACAACCACTCCTTCAGGCTGCCAAGGACTCCCACATCCCCTCTGATTCCACCCCGAGCCTCCTTACCTGACATAGTAGCCATCAGGGTAACCCCGCATATCCCCTCGCTGGATGGGTCCCTCTCTTCCGAGGTGGAAGGCACCGGGAAGGGAGCTGGCACACTCTCAATTGTCCCCATGCTGCTGAGGCGGACATGGCTTGCGGGAGGTCTGGAGGAAGTGTAGACAGTCTGGCAGCCATCATCCGACTGAGCTCCGAGCGATTTTCCAGTTTTCTTGGTCCCACAGATATTGAAGTCCTCTTGTAGTGCCCCCAGTCTCCACCGGGGGCTGCTGCAGAGTGACACGCGTGCCCAGTAACCACCCCAGGAGAGGAGAGCAGTCCAATGGACACTCAATCCTCATCCTCCCCTGCCGGCTTACAGCAACACAAGTCCGTTCCTGAACTCGGGTCGCCTGCGTGATGCGAGGTGTGGCATCAAGCGCCTCAACCCTCTATGCCACCGGGCCAGCTTGCTACCTCTCTTTCTCCATACTCAATGGCTCCCCTTTGGAGGATGTCCACTAGTTTAAGTACCTTGGTGTATGGCTTAGTTAGAAATCCAGTTTCTCTCTACATATCAATGCTGTTTTTAAGAAATGGCTTCCTAAACCTAGAGCCTTTTACCACAATAAGGATTGCCTCCCACCTCTGTCCATCAGGAAAGCATGGTAAAAATGATCTTGCCTGTGGTTGACAACATGGATATGGTCTTAGGGGCTGCTCCCAAAACCTACCTGGCCAAGTTGGATCCTCTCTTCCATTCTTTCTACAGCTTTGCCTCAAACTCCCTTCCTCTTGATTATCAGTTTCCTCTATCAGTCCCTCTTCCTGCTATCCTTGAACTCCCATCATCTACTTCATTGTGTCTTTCTAAATTCAGGTTTTCCTCTTTTCCTCCCTACTTGAGTTGTCTTCTAGCCTATATACCTGCTTACCTGCTTCCAGCCACTCCCTCTGTTCCTCTAACTCTCACAGTCTTTCTGTTCCTGCCTGTCAAACTCCATCTGAAAAATCTGCATTCTCATTCTGACTCCCATCAATTTGGAACAATCTTCTAAACTACCTTGGCCTCCCCCCTCTTACCTAGCTTTCAAATCCTCTCTTCAAACTTTATCTCTCCCTCCCACTCCTGCCCTCAATCCTTAACCTTCTCTTTACTTGTTTCTGACCTTCTACTTCTCTGGGCCTTTGACATACACAATTTTTGAATTTATTTGACTTTGCATTTTTGCCCTTTTTTGGTAAAATCTTCTGTTTTTGGTCAACCTTATCTCCATTGTTTAACTGACTTTTGCCCATGGGCTTCATTGATTTATAACATCTTATAAATTATAACAGATAAATGCCTGTACTTAATTTCATGATTTGTGCGAGTGTATGTACTGCATTAGGGTACCGCGCTACTTCCACTGTTGCTGTATATTTTTTATTCCTACTCCCCATGTTACACCTGGAAATGAGCATTGGCTCAGTGTGTGCCTTTCCCAGTGACCACATTTCAAATAAATAAATGTTGGGAGCAGCCACAGTGGCAAATTATTTACGGCTTGGTATGTTGTACAATGGGACAGAGTATTTTAAAAGGGCTCCAAAAACCTTTGTTCTTAACCACAGAAAAGGTTGCAAGTCCTTGGCAATAAATTCAGTAATTAACTGATTACTTTTTCAAGTTACTTCATGTGATTTACTATGGGCAGACTTTTGTTACAGCATTTCAGTAATGGTCTGCTGATTGGTTTACGAAGAGAGCAGAATCCACATGATGCCAGTGGTAGGGCTGTTGCTTTTCCAAAATTTTTTTTTCCTCCTCTGACTTGTTGTCTCATCAACATCACTGTTTGTAACAGTCTGAGAATAGATAGGTTTCCTTTTCTCTGAACTGTTACTCAGAACAATGGTAGTGTGTGCTCTTTGCTGATGCTGTTTTAGAGATTATAGGCTCAATTTTTAAAAGCTGATACAGAGCTTACATCAAGCCCTGCATCAAGCCTGTTCTTTGGCACAGCTGTGCCAAACTCCTTCGATGCACCTGCAGCCAAGTTTAGTACATCAGGCACAGTTGCAACAGTCCTACAACTTTATGGCAGCTTGTGCGAAAAAGTTGGCGCAATACCTGTAAAAAGGGTCCTCCAAATGGCACAAGTTAGACCAGGGAGAAGCTGGTTTAACTTGTGGCATTTGACCCTCTGGATTAAAAATCCCGATTGGCAGCCAGGAGAATGCTGCAAGTCCCATGCACCAAATGATTTGTGTACCAGGGGCTTGCATCATTCTAAGGGCTTTGAAAATTGAGCCCCATGTACCAAACTGGCCCCTCACTTTCCCCCATTCACTTCCCTATGACAAAACGTACAGCAAAACATTAATTTTTGGGGATTATATGAAAATAGTGCCATACAACAAAGGTAGAATGTTTTGTTTTCATACAAGGAATGGCAGCAATTTTTGTGGATGATGCTGTTGTTTCTGACCCCGAGTCATGCACTCTGTGGCTATTCCTATAGCTATGATCTGTCTTTCGACTGTTTGTTTCCACTACTGGCATGTGAAGGTTGTTGCTGTAGGTGTTTTTTTTTTGTTGGCCCCAAGGTGGCATTTTCTACCACATCTGTACTGTATTCAGAGTCATTACCTTTACTAGATGTAACCCCCTTGTTCCCAGGGGTTACTAGAATCCCACTTAGAATCAGTGGCAGGCAGGGAGAGGCAGCTAGTGAAATGCTGGTTAAATGGGTTTCACAGTGTCCCACTCTGTGTTTCAGTCTCAGCTGAACTGGGGTGATGATGTCACTTTAGAACTGTCGCAGCAACATAAGCCACACTGGAATGCCAGCTGGGGAGAGTGAGATAGAATGTTGAGTTAGAGTTCGGTAACCTGTAGAGCGGAGTGTCAGGAGGAAGCTGCAGTTGGCAGCTCCTCAGTTTTTAGCTCTGACAGAGAGCTACCACTGTAGTTTGGGTAGTTTGTTCTCACCCTAGAAGAAGAACATAGAAGACAGAGTGAAGTGGTGGAAACCGTTCCAAGAGGGTTTTCCAGTGCTTCTTTCCCAGAGGGATGGGGGGGATTCCAGGATCAAGGGCAATCCCCTGGTCCAGTCTGGACTGTATTGAAGCTGCCTGAGATTCATCTGCTCTGTGAGTACCCAAGACTTTTGTGTGGAAAAAGCCCTGGGGTACCTGCATTCCTGTCGTGAGTGCTGTAATTGTGCCAACGTTTACCAATGAGCTGTACAGCCAGACTGTATGTGCCCCTTGTCCTGCATCAAAAAGAACATTTGCCAGCTTTAAATTTCAAGTTGTGACAGGAGAAAGTATTGTGAACTGTGGAAAACAAAGAAACTATTATGCCCTGAAAGTTTCAAATGCTTGCTGTGTGAACTGGGGGAGTCGCTAGAGAAATTGGCATGAAAAATGGTTCAAAATGGTGCTCCTGCCGTGGAGTTACAGTTGAAAAGAAAACAAGTTGTTTTACAGTTTCAATTTTGCCTGCTCGATGATCGCCGTGAAGGAGAAGAGCATGAGAAGAGAGAGCCCATTTGCATGGTGTCAAGTGATTGGTGAGACTGCAATCAGTCCCGCCCCCAAGCCAGCTTCAGAGAGCTGCCCAGTGCTCAAGAGGGAGAAAGCGAATGGTGTGCAAGCTGGCTAGCCAGGAAGAGCATTGTGGTGACTGTAAACATTCTAAAAGTTAAAACAACAGACTTTTCTGTGCAAAATCCGTCTCAACCCGTATTCCGATCGACTGGGGAGAAAGTGTGGTGTTCGTAGGGACAATCGGTGGGGTCGCCAGCCTATTTCAACCCAGAGGCCTTCCAGGATCAGCTGTAGGCTGAGAATTTCCATCGAAAAGCCAGCTACTGATTAAGTGAGAACCATTCAGCAAAACTGAGCTCAAACTGTAAGTGATTTTTTCAAAAGCCAGCTGGATCTGTATGTAAACAGTGTGATTGTTTTTGCAAAGAAGGACTGTGTAAAGTAATCAAACCCAAGCAAGAAATCTGAGCATTAGACTGTGAGCATGTATTATGGATTCAGCAATAGCATAATTTTCTCAGCAACCAGACAGACTGTGATTTGTATGAGAGGCTGCAACAGACAGGCAATCCTGTTCAAGAAATACTGCGGCTTTAGTGACTTTAAGCAAGTAAAACTGGTTGAAAGCTAATGGTAAAGTCCTAGAAAATCATATAGATTTGCTGAGGAAGCAAAGCAGTGCAGTTTAAGTAAAATTTATCAGTAAGCAGTAAATCGGATAGCACTGTGGCTTGAGTCAGATGCAGAATGTTGATGCAAAAGGAGTGCTGCTGCGGCCATTACAGGGTGGGGTAGTAATGTAAACACAGCAGCAGGGACCCATTTTGTGAAACTGTTCCAAGTAGAGTGAACTCAGTAATAACAATAAACTTTTGTGTGTTTTTCTACAGTCATGGCTTCGGGATCATTCTGCTACCCGGATCACGCCCGGGCTATAATAGTTGAAGAGGTTACCAAGCTGAAAGAAATAGAGAAATGTTTCTACGGTGGAAGTTTGCCTCCTCATGTTGCAATTCCTGGATACCCTGTGAGAGTATGCATAATTAGGGAGGCAGTATAGCGTAGTGGTTTAAGGCTCTGAGCTGCAATCCTGGAGACCTGGGTTTGAATCCTACAGCCCTCACTTGCATACTGTGTGATCCTGAGCAAGTCACTTAACTTCCTTGTGCTCCCAGGTTGCACCTGGAAACAAGCTTCTGCTTAGTGTGCCTTTCCTGGTTAATCAATTTCTCGTTTCCCTTTCCCTAATGTGCCTCAAGGCTGGAAGGGATGTTTTCATGATTCCTCACTGTTCAGGGTGCTTAGAGAAGCAAGGTCTAAATAGTGCACCTAAGATTCATTTGGCTCCCACGTGGACAAAGCTTCAAGATCCTGCAAGTAGCAGCACACAGCACCGGGTTGAATCTGTTGGGGGAGGCCCAGCAGAGTGTGGCAAAAAGGAAGAGGGTGTATAGGTACTGGCAGAGCAGAGTCCTCATAATGTCTCTATGCCTGTGTTGCAGATGGACAGTGCGGAGGGAGAATCAGTAGATCCATGGAGAGAGGGTCCTAGTCCTAGCCTCATTGGAGAAGATGAGGTTTGAGGAACCCTAGATTGGGAGGTGTCTACCTCTGCACCCAGTGAAGAGTGGACTGTCTCAGGAGTGAGAACAACTGCTCACTCCTGGGCCCAGGTCCTAAGAGAGAAAGAGGAAGAGGAGGGAGCTAGGTATCTTTGCATTGAATGTTCTAGTCCACAGCCCTGCCCCCAGAAGGAGGAGTCAGGGACAAGTTCTACGTAGCTTTGAGTATGCGACACTGGCAGAACCAGGACTGGCCACCCCCAAGCCAAGCCGGGGTTCGCAGACTGATGAAGAGTAGTAAGGAGGAAAGACTGGTTCATAGGAAGGCAGATGAGATCTGTGGAATGTCCTTTCCTTAGAGAGTCTTGGAGGAAATTGAGAAAAACAGGAGAGCCTGAATAGTGGAAGAGGCAACCAAAGACCTGCATCCAGGTGCAACTCGATATGTCAGAGAAAAAGTGATACGAGACAAATTCAAGTTTTTGAAGGTAGGCAGGACACTGTATGTTATGTGCATGATAAGGGAAACAAGACTTTCTATAATGTGAATTATGAGCGCCCAGATGGGGTAATAATTTGTGCACAAGATCCAAATTGATACTACCCTCAATGTAATCAGCAACCTGTGAATGTGCGCATGCCTACCAAGTGGAAAGCAGAGCAGTGGTAGCCAGTGCTGCCATCCAGCCGTTGCCATACCCATGTTGTTCTGCCAGTCTGGTATTCCAGGATCCAAAGGTGTGTCCAGATTCATCAGCCTTGCAGTGTGCCTTTCCAGTTCCATCGCCTGGCCTTCCAGATGATATTAGTCTGAGATGACATCAACCCAGCTGTTTTCCTGATTCATCGCCTGGGATTTCGGATGACATCAGTCCGGCTGTTCCTTTCCTGTTCCAAGGTTCCATCTCTCAGATGACATCAGCTCGAGATGTCCATCCTGTCATTTCTAGAAGATTTCCGCACAGCTGTATCTGAAAAATGCCGCCAGGGAGAGTCTTTGGATGGAGATCCAGGTGATGTTCCATTTTTCGTTCTTCAAGGGTCTGGTAAGTCCAGACTTTTCTTACTTTATTGACATTGCAACACAAATCTTACACCTGGCAGGCTACAGACTGTTGAATTGTCCACAAAGACTCTCCCCTTTGGGACTACAGTATGTCAAGAACCGAGCTTCACCGGGGTTCTGGCCCAGGAGAGACTCTTTCATGAACCTTGCCTTCAGGCACTGTTTGTCACTAGTTGGGACATTTAGGGCCTTCCATCCCCAAAAGGTGTATTATACATAATGTTGATATTTTCTACTGTTTTCTACTTTTCTACTTTTTCTAAAACATATTTTTTGGGATTCTCCAGTGTTTTGATGGTAAGAGTTATGGTTGTGTACTGTGTTTGCAGATATGGGGTGTGTTTTTGTCTTTTCTCTTTCGGGTGGATCCTGAAGAAGAAAGAAGAGAAGACAAGAAGAGGATTGGAGGGACTCATCGGAGTTCCTCTATGCTTTAAAGTGTTGTTTTAAAGTACAGTGTAGTTGTTAACATGTGTTAACCCTTTTCCTTTCACAGGTGTATTTGTGGGGGAGTGTGGGAGTGTAATGCTTGTGTATAGTGTTAGCTCTAGGGTGTTTGGTTTGTAGGTGTCCAGGGATGGGGGAGGTTCCCCTGTTTTGGGTAGGCTTGTTTTTGGTCAGATAGGTTTTCCCTAGAGGGCTAGGAGGATAGACAGGCTGAGGTCCTGACCGGCTGTAGGGGCCACAGTACTGGTCTATAAGGGCTGTGCTCTGGACAGTTCTTCCAGGGTCACTGGTTTCCATAGTAAGATCGTAGTGTAGGGGCTGATGCATCAGCCAATGGCCTCTGGGCTCTTAGTGTTGCCTGCCTGTGCCTGGCACATGGTAGGAGAGGGTCTGATCACCCTTTCGGTAGGTAGCACATAGGGTAGGATGGTCTAGTGCCAGTAGGCAATGACTAGAGACAGTCATTTTAGTGGCTAAGAGTGGGTGTAACCCCCTTGTTCCCAGGGGTTACTAGAATCCCACTTAGAATCAGTGGCAGGCAAGGAGAAGCAGCTAGTGAAATGCCAGTTAAATGGGGTTCACAGTGCCCCACTTTCAGTCTCAGCTGAGCTGGAATGATGATGTCACTTTAGAAATGTTGCAGCAGCATAAGCCACATTGGAATGCTAGCTGGGGAGAGTGAGCTAGTATGTTGAGTTAGAGTTCAGTAGTCTGTAGAGTGGAGTGCCAAGAGGTGGCTGCAGCTAGGCAGCTCCTCAGTTTTTAGCCCTGACAGAGAGCTACCACTGTAGTTTGGGTAGTTTGTTCTCACCCTAGAAGAAGAACATAGAAGACAGAGAGTGAAGTGGTGGAAACCGTTCCAAGAGGGTTTTCCAGTGCCTCATCCCCGGAGGGATGGGGGGGGGGGATTTTAGGATCCTGGGGCAATCTCCTGGTCTAACCTGGACTGTGTTGAAGCTGCCTGAGATTCATCTGCTCTGTGAGTATCCGAGACTTTTGTGTGAAAAAAACCCTGGGTCACCTGCATTCCTGTGGTGAGTTTTTCTCTGACAAAGGGACTCTGTCACCTAGACTGTTTTCTGTTTAAAAGTGTCTGCTTACTATGGGGTCCAGAGAGAGACTTGTCAAGGACAGAACTTCAGGTCATGTCTGATTTAAAACTGCCTGCTAAAGTGGGGGTCTAGTGAAGAGACATTGCCATTTACAGAACTTTTAACTTCTTGACACCTCAGAGGTGTGTAATGTAGTATGTTAAATGTGAAAGACATTTCAAGATAGCATCTACAAGTTTTCTGTGAGAGTATTATTAACCAGATGAATGGCCGAGTATAAATTTGGAAGCAAAAGGTGGGAGACCCCCCCCCCATCTGGAGTAACCGTGTTTACCTCTCTGGGTTCAGTTTTGTGTTTTCTTTCAGTGCATTTGGCTAGTGCCTGAAGAAAATAGTTTACCCAGACGTGGGTTTGGATTTTCCGTGAGCTTGTATGTGCTCTTTGGTGGTCGAGTGTGCCACCAGTTATTCCTCATGAAATATGGGAAAGTCTTCTAGTACTGGCCGAGGGTGCCTAGTCAAGGGAAGTGTACCAGTTCTGGCCGTGTGTGCCAATCTCCATTCAGAACCAGAGAGTGTTCAATGTTTCCATTTCAGAACCTGAGGGTTCACTGTGTGTGTTTTCTGTACCTCAGTAATCTGCATTACCAGTGGGAGTAGCCCTGTGGGGGCCATCTTCATTTTGTGATTATTCTCTGTGTATGTGAATAAAAGCCACACTCTAGAATCCCATCCTGGTTTGGACAGTACTGTTATTGCTTCCACTGTGTCTAGATTTACTTGGGTGCCCCTGATCAGAAGTACAAACCTAGCATAATTGTGAGCAAACGTTTTCTCCCAGGGACCCAGGTTGATGGCCATGGTAAATGGTCCCCACGGGTGTGAGCCAGGTAGTTGCCACACTTGGTTTGATGTCTGAGGATGGCAGGCTCAGAAGTAGATGTAATGGTAAACAGAGCTGTAGTGACAACCCCCATCCCTCTCATTGGTGCCATATGTAAGAGGAGCAGCCCTGCTAGTTGAACAAGTGGGGGCCGGTGAGGGGGGTGTTTACATAAATATTAGATGAGTAACACTTTTACCACTTCATCATCTGACCTGCTGCTTTCAGGTGAGGAAGCCAGATTTGCATGAGTGGCACATTGTGGTGTGCCACTTCTAGTGGTACTGGCCAGAGCATGTTGCTTAACCATGTGCTTTCTGGGTCTGGCTGTAGTTTTTTTGTGCTTTTTTTAGGTCGTATGCTTGGGTCAGTTGAAGTTGGCCCAGTCCAGTGGTGGGGTTCGGATCTGCAACAGGACTGGTTTGCCCATCCCCTGTCCTGTCCTGTCCTATCCTGTCCTATTCTGAATGGCTGGCAACATTCCCTGTAATTATACAGTGGCATCATGGCATTGTTGTTCTACCATTGTTCTGACACCAGGATGCTGTTGTGCAACTGTTCAGACATCACATCAACGGTAGATGATTGTGGTCACCTGAACATTTAAAACTGTCACTTTCAGCACTCAGAACTGTCAGAAACATGCTCTTGCTAAAATCAAACAAAAATGTAATATCTAATTAAAACTTTATTTTTTAGTTGTGTTTTATTCATTTAAATAATCAAGCAGTCATATGCTATAAAACAACAATGTTCCAGCTTTGCACAACAAGGCTGAGTTCTCATTTCAGGGAATCTTGTGACATCACAGATTTAAGCTTCACTCTTATGGTTTATGATGTCACAGGATCGCCTTAGTGGGACCACAGCCTTGTTGTACCCCATTTCCCATCTAAAGGAATATTCTATTTATAAGTACTAGTGAGCATTTTTATGCTTGGATAACAGGTTTGTAAAAATGCATTACAGTGAGTAGCATGAGCACTTGTCACACAACTGCTGCCAGTTAAGTAAATCAAAATCCTCTTCAAAACACAACTTTCACTTACCAGAGTAAAACTGTGCCCTACTTTTGCAGTCGAACAGTTCACAGTTGGCATCATGAGCCAGGAAGTTCTTTTTAATAAAATATAGCAACAGGCAGTCAGCCCCTGCCTACTGGTGCTACTGTTAACTCAACATCCCGACTGGGGGAGTTGACTGGGGAGGTGAGGGACTCCATTTGGGCCCAGCTGGCTAGTCTGTTGCTGTTGCCACCGTTCTCTCTCTACTCCTGTTCTCATTGCTGAGGCCCAACTGGTCACCACTCTCACTTCCACTCCTGCTGCTGCTGCCCTACTCATGCTGCTTGCCATGGCCGACTACCATTTTCAGTTTATAACTAGAGGACCACACATCCTCACCACTGACTCCAATTTTTAAAGGCTCACTAGTAATTATAAAAAAAAATAAATAAATCAAATGTGTGGGTGTGTGTAAACCAGAATTTTACAAACATCCTTGGTGTGGGATACTTTTGTAAATCCTTCTAACTTCACTCTTGTGGTTTTTATAGCATCCCATACCTCAAGTATGTGTAAAATTCTGGTTACACTCACCCACCCATGTATGACTGTCTGTGCTCTGTATTGATGGTAATTTCTTCCCATTGGGAAAGCAAAGTATTACATTCAAACATCATGTATGGTTGTGACAAGGTTGTTTTACCATCAATCTGATGTCAAATAAATAGAACAACAGCTTAGAACCTAGTAGATTATGCCTCCACCACTTGCAACTATTGATGCCACATCTTCTGCCCACATTTCTGAAGTGGAATATAGAACACAGTACTAGTTGTAACGCCTAGGTGGCACTATCCCAGGGCTACTACCCCTGCCTGTTTGACTATGGACAGGTTGAGGGGCCTAGGTCCTATGGCGGGTGCCTCCACTCAGAGGTCAGGGTTTGTAGTGGTTAGACTAGCTTGGTCACAGCCCTCTGGGACACTGAGACTCCCCTTTATTCCCTCTAGTGGCTCACACAGTACCCCAGAGTTACAGCCCCAATACCCCATGTATACACACTATTCACTCATATAGATACCACTTACCCTCAAGACTGATTCTGCAGCACGTCTCTGAGGACCCCCTGTAAAAATAAGGTTAAACAACATACACAGCAAAACACAATACTGTTTCCATAAGTACCAACACCACAGACAGTATATAGTACAACAGCAACAAATCTGATTTATTTAGGGGGCAGTAACATGGGAGGGGGAATCAGGTTAATTGGTGTCATTAAATCACAGTACTGTGCACACATACAGGGTCTGAAAAGCCACACTCTGGGTACCCAGGTTGGGGGGGGCTAGCCAGGTCCGTTGCCCGGGGTTGGCCGGCAGGTGCAGATGGATGGGGCCCTGTAGAAGAAAATATATGCACAACACCCAATTGTAATCGGGCGGATGGCTCAGTCCATGAAGCAGGGAAACAACAAGAATTAGATGACACACTTGTGACTGAACACAGACTGTAGGGGAATACCCTGATTTGTACTCACAATACCCAAGCTGAGAACCGGATGGTAGATGTTCTTCTGGATTGCCAGAACAACAGGGCATGGAGACAAGGTCCTTGTGACTGGACCCCACTGCAGTTGGTAGCAAACGTATTTAGTCCAAGCTAAGCTGGGGTTTGCTTCCAGCTTCAGCACACAGCACAGGGGATTGGAAATAGCGATTCCCCACAAGCACTACGCACATTCATGTGTAAAAGGAAAGTACTATACCAGGCAGGCTGCTCCTCGATCCCGATCACAATTACTGCAAAATACCCAGGAGCACACACAGCAGCTTCAGTTCCTGACAGACTGAGCGCAATTCATCAGTTTCTCCAGTCTTCTACAGGGTGAGCCTGGTTTACACACTTCTAGTGCTTCTTTCTCCTCACAACTCGGATTCAGTCCAAACTGGCACTCACGAAGGCTGCAGACCGAAACTCAGGGCCTCACACGCGCTTCCCACGCGAAACTATACACTGCAGAAGCACACAGTTCCTTCTCTCGTCACTGCCACAACTGATCTGATCTTTCCAGTCACAGAGCAGGGCATTCCTTTAGCTCCACACTATTCTGTTGGCTGATTCAGCTGTCACTCACAATAAGACTCCCTCTGTTGGTAGAAAAAGGCGCCAAGGTCAAAACTACATTTCCCAGAGTCACTGGCCATACAGTACATAGGTGGCTGGCTCCACAATGAGAGTCCAAGTTCTGATTTGCCAGCAGCAGGCTCCATTTTAAAGGTCCCCCCACACTGATTGGTCCAGTTCAGCAGTTCAAAATCAGAATGGAGGGCTAGGCAAAAACAGTTCAGACTGCAAAGAAAAGCAGGTTAGACAAACTGTATTTTCATTATTGATTACACCTTTTGAAAGAACTCCCTCTGCGCATTTAGTGATAGCGAGTTGACAGCAGCCCAGGCAGGACTTGGGCATTGAAACACACAGTCCCCCTTCTAAATTAATTATGTCTGCAAAGCAGACAGCTCTTAAAGAGACAGTACATGGAGGCTCAAATAGCACTCACTTGGAACCACATTTAAACAGCTCAGATGCCAAACACCGCGCAGACTTGGAGCATTCAGGCAAGCTCCTAGAAGACTTTTGGGAACCCCCATTTGCAGGGGGGGTCACATAGTGATTCATATATTATCAATAAAATAACAAATAAACAAAAGGGTAACAAGGCTTTATGTTAATACTGCCATGGAGACCACTCTTACAGTTGTAAAAGAGGTCTCAAATGCATTCTTAGGGTAGGAGAATGGCACACTGAATGTAAGCAGTTTTGATGACCTAAGAATGTGAGACCACAATTACAATTGTGAGAGTGGTCTCCACTGTAGTATTAATAAATTATTTGTTGAGGTTGATCAATAATATATTAACAACTTAAAACCCTCCTACACATGAGATGCTCTTTGCAAAATGAGAGAATCTAACATGTAGGGGAAAGGAGTGCTCACATTGGTCAGAAGAACTGCTTTGATCTATAAATGATTCTGTCTTTGGGGTCCGGTGACATCATAAAACACTCAGGCTTCCCTCTCATTGTATATGTCACCAGACCCCTTCAACGGAATCACGGTCTTGGTACACAGGGTTTTCTACTGTATTCTAGTAGTCTAGTCTTTGTTTATTCTTTGGTAAATAGGTAAGGCTCGTTAGGCCCAAGGCCTCTTTTGAGGGGTGATGTGGGAGCATTGAGGAGGTTAAGAGACTTGCTCAGGGTCACATAGTATGGAACTGGAGGTTGTTGGAATCCAACCCAGGTCTAAGGGATATACTAAGGTCATTCACAGCTCGTTAGGCTTACCTCAAAGCTATACTGTCAGCCCTAGTTAGTCTTTTTTTGCAGTTAATACTTTTTATTAAAATATTGTCAAAATACCAAAATTGGTACAGTAAGTGCAACAGCAATGTGAAGGGTAAGGTACATTACAGCAAAGGTCATACAGAACAATGCATAAATACTGGTACAGAGTAAACACTGACCACTGATGCATTCAGGGTACTTGTCAGAAGTACTGGCAGATGGAAAAAGGTATATGGCACAGGACTCAGACTGGCCCCCCTATAAAACAAGGAGATGAAAGGGAATTGGAAGTACAGCCTGCAACTTCCAAGACTTCCTAGTGAGAGGGGGATGAGGCAGGTGACCCTGACACAGAGGAAGGGTCTGCCAAGGCACACCTTGATCACAGAAAGGAGTCCCAAACACTCTGATACATGGGCATGTATTTCTTTGCAAAATGCGACATGTTGTCTAAAGTAGTTAAGTTTTGTACCACAGACGTCCAGAGGGGCACAGTGGGGATTTTGTCTGAACGTACCTCTGGAGAATCAATCTCTTGCTTTCCACAGTGGCCATCAGAATCCAGTGCACCTGCTTATGGCCTAGATGGCGTGTAAAGGAGAGACTTCTAAGAGATATAACTGCAGCGAGGGTGGGAAAGAACTCCTCAAGATATCCTCACAGCGACCATGTACCAGCCCCAGTCTAGCTAGTCTAGTCTGGTGAAGTCTACCATTTCTGCAAGGTCCCCAACAAATGATTATTAATTTCAAGTCATTATATTCCTTATTACCAAGGTCCTGATTTTTCCGCAATTATGTGGCCATGGAGATTGCCACAGAATTTAATGTAAACTGTAGAGTATTACAGTATTTTGCAGCTTGCATGAACTGCAGAATATTATTTTGCAGTTTATATAAACCATGGAATATTATTCCATGGTTTACATGAACTGCGGAATATTATTCTGTGGTTCACATGAACTGTGAAATATTATTCTGAGGTTTACATGAAATGCAGAATATTATTCCGCAGTTTATGCTGAAGAGTCAATATAAACTGTGAATAAAACAAATCTGCAGTTTACCAAGGAAAATTATTCCATGGATCATATAAACCCTGTAAAACTATTCCACGGTTTATGTTAAATTCTGCAGAATGCTTTTTGGAATTCTGTGGAATTTAAAAACAAAAGTCTGAGAAGCATTTTGGAACAGCCCCTGCCCATTAATTTGTCTGCTAGGGCTTTACCTTAAAAATCAGAACAGGTAAATTTCCCCCATCCCATCCAGCTCAGCCCCACCACCCTCCTTCCTCACCCTGAGAACCTCCTTGAGTTCGTTTGTTTGAAGTAGAAATATTTTATCAGGTCATATACTGTGCAGTGATCTTTATCCTTCTAATTTCACCGCCAGGCCCGAACCCTGGTTTCTTGTCCCAGAAGTGCTTTGAGCACAGCTGCACAAAGCACTACTGGAATGAGAAACTGGCATTCTGGCCTAGTGGTAAAACTAGAAGGATGAGGATCGCTGTGCAGTGTGGTAGCTGCTAAAATATTACTCATTCAAATTTGGTGGCCCTGGGGACTCTTGGGCTGGGGTGGGAAGAGTAATGGAGCTGAGACGGATGGGTTGATTTTTCTACTTTCTAACACTAAGAACTCAGGAGTTAATTGACAGCCTGCTTTGGTTTGTAGGTCCCAACCCCAAAACTAACATTTTTCTCCTACCTGGGTGCTTGAGGGGGGGTTGCTGACTGCTACTGAAGCCACTAACCGCCGCCGCAGAATTTCAAAAGAAATAGGAAACTAATGCCACAGATGTTCTGTGTGAACAGGGGGACTTGCTACAGAATTTAGACCCAAACTGCCAGAGAGAAATCGGGGCCTTTTATTCTTCAAGACTTTCATGCTGTTCTAGCAAGGTTTCACCCCAAACACCCCAAGCTGCAGCCTCTTACTTTCAAATCAACCCCTCTATTCCCTTGAGCAGTAAGTTTGCTCTCTTGGAGGATGACAGGCACCCCTTGCAGAAGGATCTTTCCCAGCAAATTTCAGATGAATATCCCTCTAATTTGGGCCCTGTGAATCAGGAATGTATTTCTGCTGATACTTCATGGGCAGAAGTTGTTGCAAGTTCCCCACTCAAATCTTTAGAGCTGCCCAAAAAGAAATGTAAGGCAAAGACCAAAAGCAAGAACATCAATAGTCACAATCCTGCTAATAAATCTTAGGTGTCATGAGCTTGCTTATATGGTCAGTAATATGGTCACAGTTGCTATATCTTGGTAGGTTTTGCTTCCAGGATACTTAAAGGGAGTGCCAGTACACTTTTTCTGCCTAGCCGCCCACTCTACCTGGTTGCTTTCGCTCCCAGCGGGTGCAGAAAGCAAAGGCTGTACATCGTGGCGCGATCAATTTACTTTTTGTTGCAGTGTTTAAACGAGCAGCTTAAAGGTCTTCAAGGGAACTTTGGTATATCAGCAATGCTTTTCTAACCCATTATTTTAGTGTTAGAGCTTATACATTACCTCACTAAACAAGCTCTGTGTATCTAGCCTTTTACTCTCCAGTTTAGCAGTGCATCGGGTTTATAGTCTTTTGGCTGTTCAGTTGCATATCTTCAATCAGTATGCATCCTGATTATTGCCTTTTCTTTTTTCATATGTGAATTATTATATATTACAAGGTAACTTATCCCTTCCCTCTCCTGATGACAGGTTCCTAAGTATTATTGGCAACTACATTTACTCTATCTCCTTTCCTTCCGCTCCATTATTCTTACTACCTCCTGTTTACAATATGGAACTATCATTAGCACTCAAAGAGAAGGGCTATGTTTGGTGTGCTGTTGCAAAGGATTGTCAATCTACGTCTTCCTTATGCTCCTTATTTTACTTGAAGCCTACAGATATTATAGAAATCCACTGCTGTGTGGTCCCTCCTGTTTTGGGGCTCACTGGGCCTAGTCTTCTAGACCTAGTCACCTCATATAACACCTATTTAGGTGATTTTCGATTAATCGGAGGCTGATCTTTACTATGACTATCTCGTCTGTCTACAGCTATCACTGAAGCCTACACCTCTCCACATAATCCCGATTTGCATTTGGCTCAGGACCTAAGGGCTTAAATTGACCTCCCCTTTCTTCTTTCCCCCTCAATATTGTATTTATTATGTACTTACTCTGTTGCACTGCAAAGTATACTCAGAGTCACTCTAATGTGGTAATGATCTGCTTTTCCTTTTATATTTGTTCATTTGCATTCCACCTGGCTCCCTGAATTCCTTGCTCTATGTCTAGGCTGTACTGGCATCTCGTATATGGTTCTTTAATTTACTGTTATTTCGAGTTGGTATATCTTGTACTATTACTACTAATGTTCATAAATAAGTTCTGGTGTTTAGCTTTATCCTTATTCCTTGTCCTGTTATCTTAGAATTAAGTTGAGGTTATTACGGCCCCTGACTTTCTTGATATTATTCCCTTTCAGTTTAGCTTATCAGGAATACTTACTTTATTATATTACTGGAATCAGACTTAGGTTTGGGCTGATATTTATAACCGGTCTTCCCTAGTCTCCTCCCTACATCGACGCCCCAGAGTGTGGTGAGAGAGTCTCTTAGTCAGTTGGCGGACTCATATCTCCTCACACCAATAAAACGTTTTCTTTGTTATTTAGCTTACTAGTATTGTTGTTGTTGTTGTTAATGACTTTTCTCCTTCCCCATCTCTATTCTAACTTTAATAAGATATATGTGCTACTCATGTATCATACATCTCACTTTTTTTGGCTTGAATGTTCCTGCCACTCCCCGCATATGCATAAGCTCTCTATATTGTATTCTAATTATCCTCTGCCTCATTTATTTGTCCCTTCACACTCCAATGATTATTCCCTTTCTTTAACACTAACAATATGAGTGACATACTTTTATATATACATGGAATGTGAAGGGACTTAATTCTCCTTGTAAGCGGAAGCAAATTCTTTCACATCTCTAAAAATATAAAACACAAATTGCTTTCCTTCAAGAAACAAAATTATTAGCAGAGGATGTTCATAGACTTAAAAAAGATTGGGTCGGTCAGATCTACGAATCATACTATACCTCAAAAAAAAGAGGAGTTGCTATTTGTATTCATAAGAGTCTCAAATGGTCCCTTGCAAACTCCGTTTCCGATACTGACAGCAGATGGGTGATGGTCAAACTGAATACCGACTCTGGTCCTCTTCTATGTTAATGTGTATTCACCCAACTCCGATTCCCCAGAGTTTTTTCATAATTTAGCTCAACAGATTCTATCTTTTAAAACTGATAATACACCAGTTATTCTTGGAGGGGATCTTAACTTAGCTTTAGAAGCCAGCATTGACAGTAGTAGCCCCACTACAGAGGCCCTCCCTAGAAGTATTGAAGCCCTCTCATTACTAATGCAAGATGTTGGATTAGCTGATGTATGGCGCCTCCTTCACCACCGTGATTGAGAATTAACTTTTTACTCCTCTCTACATAAGACATACAGTAGAATTGACTACTGGTTAGCTTCTCCTGTTATAGTGGAAAAAACTATTGATTCATCCATCTCTCCCATCATAATCTCGGACCATTCCCCTGTGAAATTGCAACTTTTGTGGGGCCCATTAGCACCTAAATCTTCTTACTGACGTCTGGACCCTCTCCTTCTCAAGGATCACAATTTCTTACCCATGATCAAAGCATAAATTTAGGACTTCCTCTTTCACAATACCCCAACTGAATCTTCTATGTCCTCTGTATGGGAAGCTCTTAAAGCTACGATTCGATGGAAAATTATCAGTTATGCTGCACATAGGAAAAGAGTGAGGGAATAACAACTGGCTGACTTGGAAAAATCTCTTAAGGCTACAGAGAATTTATACTTTTCTTCTAATAAGCACTGTCCTGATTATCAACTTCATCTTGAAATTCTTCAACTTAGAGTTAAAATTAACAAATTAATTTCTCATAAAACCGAACCAGCCTTGTTTAAACTTAAATATAAGTTTTGGGAACATGGCGATAAAATTGGGAAACTCCTCTCTTACCAGCTCAAAGCACGACAAATGGAACAACACATCCTAAGCCTAAAAGATGAACAGGGTACGATTCACTCTGACAACCCCTCTATAAATCGTATCATGAAAACCTTTTATCAAAAACTATACTCTAATACAAATCCTCCATCTAGTTTACAAATTCAACAGTTCCTTAAATTGTTACATCTTCCTCATCTTTCTGCTCTTGAAACAAATTCTTTAGATGAACCCTTCTCACTTCAGGAAATCCAGAAAGCTTTGTCTTCCTTGAAATCTGGCAAATCCCCTGGGGGTGATGGATTCCCTATCGATTTCTATAAATTTTTTTTACGACACCTTATGTCCCCTTCTTCTTAAGGTTCATCAAGAAGCTTCCAATACTGGCAAGCTTCCCCAATCTTGCACCGAAGCAATCATAACCCTAATCCCTAGGAAAGAAAAAGACCCTACTCACCCCACAAGTTACAGGCCCATCTCTTTATTAAACATGGATGGGAAGATATTTGCTAAACTACTAACTTTTCGACTTGAATCCATGATTCCCAAACGAACTCATTGTTCGCAAGCTGGTTTTATTAAACATAGATCTGGTTCTGATCACCTACGTTCCTTATTTAATTTAATTCACAAAGCCAAATCCCTCAAGACACCAGCTGCAGCCATGGCTATTGATTTCGAAAAGGCCTTTGATTCCTTAAACTGGGACTACCTTCTTCCAGTTTTATCTTATTTCAGTCTTTCTCATGCCTTTTGCTACTGGAGCAAGCTATTATATAACTCCCCTATTGCTAAAGTACTAACTAATTGCACCCTTTCCTCTTACTTTCATCTAGCAAGGGGAACCAGACAAGGCTGTCCACTGTCACCTTCCCTGTTTATTTTAGCCATGGAACCCCTGACTGCTTGTTTTCGTCAATCTTCTGGCATTATGGGCATACCTGTGAGCAATTCAAGATATGTTTCTCTCTCCTACGCGGATGACCTCTTAATCTTACTCGAAAACTTGAATGAGGCTGGGCCCCTGTTGGTTGATTTGCTTAATAATTTTACTAAAATTTCTGCCCTTGCTTTGAATTATGGCAAATCACAAACTATGCCACTTAACGACCACTGTAAAGCCTTTAGAAACATGCCTCTTGGATTCCGCTGGTCACCACAGGGTATAACATATCTAGGAATCAAAATTACTAGTAACTTAGGGAAGATATGGGACACTAACTTTAACCCCTTATTCAATAACATCAAAAACAATTCTCGACAGATGGAAGCTTCTTAATCTCTCTTTCATGGGGAAAATTGCAGCCATTAAGATGTCCATTTCTCCCAAGATTCTTTACCTCTTTGCCAATATTCCTTTAGTCTTACCATCCTCCTTTTTTGCTAAAATTGATAAATTAATCGGTAACTTTATCTGTGATGGGAAACCACCGAGATTTAACCGCAACAAACTTCGATCACATTGGAAAAAAGGGGGATTTGGACTCCCCTGGTTCAAAGGCTACCTCTGGACTTTCTGAATTGCCCAAACCATTAAATGGTTTCAGAAACCCTCCCCTCACTCACCACTGTGGGTTGCAATGGAATCCGCAGTGTGCCCGGGAGGAGTTCCCACTTCCTTCATTTTTAATCCCATTTCCTCTAAACTAAAATCTCACCCGACTATATCATCCTCTGTTCTTTATTGGAAACTAACCCACAAATTCCTGAAATCCAGTCTAACACCCTGGTTTTATGCCCCCTTATGGGGCAATCCACTGCTCACTGTAGAAGATCACCCAATTTTCTGTCGTACATGGAGGAACAAAGGCATTTTCTTTCTCAGAGATATCTTGGACCAGAATTCACTCACTCTTAGATCATTCTCAGACTTGCAGGTCACATGGAAACTTCCTAAACAGGACCTCTGGAAGTTTCTACAAATTCAGGCAGCTTATAACTCTCTCTAGTTTAGTATATAGGCATACTCTTCTAAACCCACACATCTCGCACTGGACTAATTTATCAGTGAAATTAAATAGCTCCATTTACAAAGACATTATTGATAATCTACCTGATCAGTCTATACAGGCCAAAAATAAATGGAGTACTCTTCTTAACTACAATATTTCAGACACACAATGGAGTAATTGTTGGCGTATTGCACATAATACCTTTAAAGATGCCCGTAATTCTTTAATACGAACTAAAATCCTACATCTTTGGTATAGAACCCACTCTGTGCTTCAACAAATGGGCCTATTAAATAATAATAATTGCTGGCACTGCAATTTGGCCAACGGGGATCTACTTCATATCTTGTGGTCCTGCGCTCCCATTAATAAGCTCTGGCATAAAGTCTGTTTACTTGCCTACAGAGTAACAGGACAAAAACTACCTTTTGACCCCAAGCTATTCCTTCTAGGCATCATCCCCAATAGCTCTCTCCTCTCACATGCACATTTTAGATGGCTTAACATACTTTCTCTTCTGGTCAAACGTCTGATTCTTATGAAATGGAAATCACCTCTGGTGCCTTCTCTTTTAGATGTTCTTCAAAGCCTCTCTCAGTAAGCCTCCCTAGACCGATTATCTCATGTTACTCATAACTGACTCACTGTATATGACAGATGTTGGCAAGATTACTTCAACTACATCGAACCTAGTTCTTCTAGACCCTAATTCTTTGGGATATTTAGCCCTCCTTCTCATTTTGCTCTCAGATTAGGTTTTCCAATAACTTTTGTGCACAGATTTCACCTCTTTGTTCCCTTCCTCCTTGCTTTTTTCTCTCTTCTTTCTTTCCTTGCACACTTTTCTCTTATCTTCACCTCTCCATTACTGAACATCATTCATATTACCACATTTATCACTTTTTGCAATTTACTGAATGCCTTGCCATAGCCTGCCCTCGCATGTATTTTGTACATGGTTGCTATTTCTGATCCTATAATACCCTATTGATTGTAACCCTTCTGCTCTCCACTTACATCCTGTCTAGGTTTGTGTTTTATTATCAATACATGTATATAAGGCTTCTCCAATATGTTTACCCTAAATACTGTGTTTTGTTAAGTGATATTTTATACCTTACATGGAGGATAGTCTTCTATTGTATTAGATGTGTGCTTTCTTATATACTCAAATTTCAATAAAAAAGATAAAGTGAAAAAATAAATCGGGGCCTTACTTATTACTAGCGTCAGGTACATGAAAAACCTGATTTTTTTCCCTTTCATAGTTCATCTGATACTGATGACCATTACCTGAGATCATACTCCTCAGTTTGTGATAACCCAGTCAGTTGCACAGCAACAAGCTGTGATGTCAAAACAAGCAGGGGTTATGACCGTATGAACTATAAGGGGGCAAAGAGCCTGCTTTCATGTAAATGCCTTGGTAATAAAGAACAGAGTGTGTTGCAAGTCATATTTCTTGCAGCATTGAGTAGTCCACTTCTGCTGATGCAACTATGATTCTTTTGATGGTGCTGGACTAGGGGTATGTGACTAATGAAAATGAATTCCCAAAAATGATGACAAATAGGGTACTCGGGACTGAGTACCGAGCAGGTTTTCTTTAAACAAGATTTTTCTCTCCCTTCCCCCACCCAAACCAGGATCTAAGTTGCACTTAGGGTTCCAGTGACCTCCAAGCCCTAACACCATGGCTCTTGTAGGACCTTTTTCAAGTTGTATGGGGCCCGAGGATTCCGAAGCCCATCATTTGGCAGCCCCAGTGGTGTTTGCACCCCAAATTTTCTGTCCTTCCCCCCTTCTCTTCCCTTTCTAATAGTGTTGTACCCACTAATGGTCTCAGGAGCATTGGTATAGAATGGGGTGCTGCACTCCCCTGGTCAGGCAGATGCTGCCACCAGCCATGCACCCCCCACCCCCTTTATCCACAGCCCTCCATTCACCAGTAACCCAGGTCCACTCTTGAACCTGGGCTGTGATAATCTACAGCTGGGTGATTAGCAACCCCCAATATAGAGTATTTTCCTGTATTAGCGGTACTTGTATTCACAAAATAAAAAAAAGTTCAAAAAAATTGAATAAAATTCCTGCTACCCTTCAAAAGGTGGCCTGAGCTTGTCCTGTAGCCATGCCTCCAAGTCATCTTCTGCCCCCTATCCCTCACCCAACCATCCTCGTCCTGTCCTACATTTGTATTACTGCAAAGTAAAACCAATTCTGGCACAGTGCAGTGACCCAGCTGTATCTTTTGAAATAGCCTGGATACCCACTTTGGCCCCATAGTTCATTCCTAGTGAGTAGCCCCCCAACCACTGATCCATGATTCGGGGTGCAATAATAGACAAAACACTGACCAATCAGCAGCCCCCTTTCTAATCTGCAGTTTTTTTTATATCTAGGTTTGTATCCTCCTATGGCAGATACAGGTGGCTGTTTTCAGCCCCATCCCCATCAGCTGCAGCTATGCCAGATTTTGTCTGATGTCTGGAACCATTATCCCCTGCAGATTGCACCCTGTGGTGGGGATAGGAAGGGAGGGCTGTCCTACTCAGAACACAAATCCAGACTGTCCCAGGACCCAGAGAGATCGGGTGGGCCACAGCATGATGGGCAGAGCTTCATGAAGCCCGTCCTCCATTTTTCCTCCTCATTTTCTCCCCTGGGCTCTATAGACATGCAATGCGAATGTTGTGTGTGTTCTGCCTCTTCAGAAATGTATCCATGATGCTCTAAATGTGGGCCCTCCCATCTTGGTGACTCGGACACACCACCACCTGGATTCCTCAAGGTGGCAGTCAAGTGGCGAGTCCCGAAATCCGCCCCCCCCGAGGAAATAGTGCAGTCCTTCAGACACTCACTCTTCCCTCCCTCAGCTGACCCCTGAGCAACCCGCATCCTTTCCAGAACCTGGGCTGCCAGGTAAGAGGTAAGGCAGGCATGGTGCCTCAGCTCTCTTCATCACTGGGCCAGCTTGTGACCTGCAGTTTAAGTGCCCTTTTTTGCTAAGTAATCTGAGCCTACCTTGCTCATTCTGCAAGGGGAGATGGGGAAGGGGTCTTTGCATTTTGAAATGAAAGACATGCCTAGCCCATACCTAGATGCAAGACTCCCTCTGCCATGGGCATGAAGGGGCAGTCACTGTTTTTCCTACTATTCCTTCCTAACATGGAACAGGGGTGTTTGAGAAACAACCAACCAATATGAAATGTGACTCAGGCTGAATTAGTTTCATTCAACACAACGAGCTGGTTAAAATCAATAAAATAATGTTTCACAAAACAAAACAGCAGCTGTGAATCAGACACATGGGGATCAAGGCAGACACCTTGCAGTATCAGGGATTCACTTGTAATTCCATTTCTTCACCCTACTGTGTCAATAAATGGAAAAGCACTAGTTCTGGTTGAGCAGCTTTTCTTTTGTGCATCATCTTGATGTACTTTACACAGCAGTGACCTGGATTCCAGCAATGCAGGGGCTGTGCGCTGGGAACCACGACAGCCATTATGTACTGAGCAACATCTCCCACACTGACCTGTTCAACGGCATCAATACTTGTATTAGTACTGCACTAACACCAAATATGTAGAGCAGCATATTGGAAGCATTTATACTACACAAACAGGCCTGTACAGTATCAGTATTGCAGTGGTACTGCTGAAGTACTTGTATTAGTTCTGTATTAGTACTAATATTATATATTTTATGTAGCAGCCCCACATGTACAAAATGGCATAACAAGTATATGAATAAAAAAATAAAGGCATCTAACTGGTGACATAAATAACACTAAAATAACTAAACCGAGTAGGCCTGACTGAACATGAATGTTTTTAAAGAGGCCTTAAAGGCCTCCTCCATGCAGGCAGAGAAAATACTGGGGGTGGGGGAGGAATTCCATAACAGTGGTGCAGCAAGCTCAAACACCCTGTCCCTTGACTACTTGAAATGAGATTGGGGGATCACAAGGAAGCCTACATCCGTGGAGCAGAGGGGACAGTTAGGGGTACAGTATAACAGGAAATCTGGTCCCTGGTCCACTATCTGCATCACTCCATCGAAAAACTCTATCAGGTTAGTCTGGCAGGACCTTCCCATGGTGAAGCCATGCTGCTTGTTGTCCTGTGTGCCATTAATCTCCATGTATTCTATCAACCTAATCTTAAGTAATGTTTCCACTGCTTGTTTCCAAATGCTTGTTTCCTTTGTAACTTGCTAATCCGAGTAGTTAACCATGTGGATTTCTTGTATTTTTTTGTTATATTTCTTTATTTTTGGTATATAACTGTTAATTATATTCTGAATCCTGGTTTTAAAATTATTTCAGTTTGCAATAACACTGTTCCTTCTGAACTCTCCTGTCCAATCCCATTACTTAAGGTCCAGCCTCATACCATGCCTGCTGTAACATCTCTCTAATTATTTTTGATTTGATATTGTAGCTAACCATATTGTGGTCACTGTTGCCAAAGGGCTTGCATGCTTTGTATTCTGTAATGCTCTCATTTGTGTTAACTAACACTAGATTATATATTGCCCTTTCCCTTGTGGGCGCTGCGACATATTGTCTAACACTGGAATTATTAAACATATTTAGGTACTGCCTTTTGCTTGATGTCCTTTCTGAGTCTGAGGTAGAATCTATTTCTGCTACATTGAATTCCTCTGTATTAAATATTTTACTCTTTTCAGCAACCAGTTTAATTTAATTTCTGATGGCTTCAGTAACTAAGGGGACATACAGTATAGCAGCTTCCATAGATGAGGTATTTTTCTCCCTGTCTTTTAATTCAGATCCTCAAATATTCTACATTCCTGTATGGTAATAACCCAGATAGTGTTAGCCCTACTGAA
Organism: Neoceratodus forsteri; assembly: GCA_016271365.2. Classification (NCBI taxonomy): domain Eukaryota; kingdom Metazoa; phylum Chordata; order Ceratodontiformes; family Ceratodontidae; genus Neoceratodus; species Neoceratodus forsteri. The sequence goes on along the minus strand of CM028129.1, from coordinate 1,006,209,629 downwards.
TTGATATCAGTCTTGAAATATGCAGCTATGCCACCTCCTTCCTAACATCAGTCCTGGCTTGTTAATAGAGTTGATACCCCCTGTTTTAGCCCCCCCCATCCATCATCTCTCAGTGATTCCTACAAAATCAAATTCTTCCATGGATAGTAAGGACCAAGGGTCCTTTTTCAGGCTTGGCCCAGGTGGAGACTGCGCATAAAATTAGAAATAAATACAGACATTATGCAACAGGACAATAAAGAAGCATACAAGTAAATATAATTAAAATAACAGTTTCTTTGACTATACAAATACTGCAAAAAAAATTCTTCCTAAAAGAATAATGAGAGGAAACAGACTGCAATGAAGCTAGTAAACCATTCCAAAATTGAAGAGCTGCAACAGAAAAAGCACATGAGTCAGTCTTAGACTTACATACATAACCTTTCAACCAAAACAACCCCATTTGTTGACCTCAAGCTAGGAAGCAAAGAACTATAAGTTACCAAATCTGAAAGAGCCCCAGGCATCTAAGACAAAACACTTTTATAAAACCAGGCAACCAAAAAATACTTAATTCATAAAGGAAGGGAAAGCCAATCAAGTTGAGAATACAAAGTGTAATGATGGGTACGCATTGGAGCCACTTTGTACCACCCAACTGGACCTTAATGGTACTGTTTAGTCTGTGCTGAATACTCTACAGCATCTGAATGTGTTATATATCCTGATGTATGCTTCTCAGGCTCCCTTCCTCCTTAGGTGTTTAAAGTTTTATCAGCCGCTCTAAAGAACTTCCTTCCAAGTATTCTGGCCCTTTTTCCATTTAGATGTAGGCCAGCCACTCTGTATAGCGTGTGCCTGTCTTTACACCTATCACAATTTCTCATAAATGTGACATTTTCTTTCTTTGCCCATCTTCACAGCCGTGGATTCATTGTCTTTATTTCTCTAGTTCTCCCTTCTCATGCTTGTGGTGCTGGTAGTATTTGTGAAACGCTCCCATCACATTTTATTCTATGGAGTTTCCTTCCCAATTTCTAAAATTAGTTTTAATGTCCACATCTAGCCTAGTTCCAGTATCACTGGTTCCAGTGTGTAAGACCACAACTGGGTTACTCCCAGCTCCTTTTAGGAAAGCATAAGTGTTGGACCTAATATCTGAGATTCTGGTGCCTGGAAGACATGACACAGTAGTCTTTTCCTTTCTACCCCTAGAGGTTATACTGTCAGTGAACCTGATAGCAGAATCTCCCAGAACTATTACCTCCCTTCCCTCAGTTGATATTTTGGCAGTTTCAGTAATAGTAGACACTGATGAAGGAGACTGGGCTGCTCCAGTTTCTCCTTACTTTCTGACAATGGGCTAAATCTATTTGTGGTATTTAATAGAGGGTGATCCATGTATCTCCCTTTTTGTTATGTCTTCCCACACTCACTACATGCCAATCATCCTCCTCTTCCCAGTTCTATGTTTTGTATTTTCCTCTGTCCCATTCCTCCCTGTGCCTGCTCTGGACTTTCACCATCTGTGGTATTGCTATGTGTGGTTAGTAGTCAGTGATGAAAGTGAACAGGAATGCACAAGAACTCAGTTCCTGTACCTTTTTTGCAGCAGGAACGGAGTTCCTGTACTTCTCCCCACTGACACTGGAACTGAAATTCTTAAACCAGCAATATAATGGCATTTTCTGGGCCTGTGACTTGAAATCACGGGTTCAACAACAACATTTGACTTGTACAACAATGCTATTTTCTTAGAAATACTTCAATATCTCTAACTGAATCTTCTAGTGTCTAAACAGATAGATGCGTCTTTACACAGCTATCCTTCAGATTGAGAATCTTCATTCTGCATTTCATATTTGCCAATGCCTGAGTTCCTGTACTTCTTGTCTACCACTTGCACCACTGTTAGTAGTTCTTTCCATGAATAATCTAATAGACCCTACAACTACGTGATTTTATACAGGCTCTCCATTCTATGTCTTAAGTCTACTTTCTCACTTCCTAGGTGCCTGACCAGCAGACAACTGGCACTGATAAATAGCTCATTTGTTGATCCCTCCTTGGTAAATGAGTATATATCACAGTCAGTACATTTTATTCCCCACAGACTGCCCAGTCTAATTCCATTCTCCATTTTAAGACTGTCCTTACAACTGGGATTACAATGGTGAAATGTTTCCTGACTCCCCTGGGCTGACATGGCAGACACATGCCTCTGCTGTGTCTGCATCTAGTCATGCTCACTTCTCTTGCAAACTGAGCCTAATTTGTAGGCTGGAGGTCAACTGGGAGATACACCACTTCAGTTGTGCCAAGTGCAATCTCCAAGGATGGGCAAATTAAAAATTAAAATAAAACTGGGGATAGTCAGCCCTCTCTGGACTGTTCTAACCTGAAAGCACTAAACTAGAAAAAATGTATTTATTCTTAAACAGAACAACTGCTAGTATCTTCCGACCATTTTCAAAAAATAATCTTTTATGATATTTTATAATGCTTGAAATTATATTTCGAAAGCTGTAACACCTGAACTGTTAGGAGTAGAAACTTTGATTTTTTTAAATGAAAGCTTGGAGTCCGATCAACATGAACAGATCCTAACAATGCAGTTCTCATGTCGGTACATGTTTGCATGTCTCTACATGTTGATATAGGTCCCCATAGTCAAAGCCACACACACAATATTGTAGTGCTGTGTGTGATATAGCCTATGGGTGGTTCGGTGGCAATATTCAAACACTTACTGCACTCTGAATGGATACATAGATACATAGATACATAGACAGTGTCGGCAGATAAGGGCCTATGGCCCACCCAGTCTGCCCATTTGAGCTTGTAAGTTCAGTTTATGTTTTCCTAGAAGTCTGTTGCCCCTTACCCCTGACCTCCAGAATTCCTTTATGTCTATCCCATGCATTCTTAAATCCCGTGATTGTTTCAGTCCTCACCATTTCCTCTGGCAGGGTGTTCCACTTGTCCACCACCCGTTCTGTGAAGAAATTCTTCCTCACGTTTCCTCTGAATCATCCTCGCTCCACTTCATCCCATGCCCTCTAGTCCTGGTACATCTTTTTCGCTTAAAAATAGTGTATTCCTGCACCCTGTTCCTCCCTGTAAGATACTTGTATGTCTCTATCATATCCCCTCTCTCCCTCCTCTCCTCCAGGGAGTACATGTTCAGTTCCTTCAACCTGTCTTCATAGGACTTGTGATGCAATCCATGCACCATCTTTGTTGCCCTCCTCTGGAGCATGGAGCATACTAATTATCTGAATATGGGGCTGTGTCAGTGTAGCACATAATAACTATGCTCTGTGCTGACACTGTCCCCTACTGGAATAGGGCCCACTGAAGATGAAAGGAGACAATGTGCCCCAAACAGCATAGTGCAAGTGCTCCTGTGAGCCATATTCAACCATGGCATGTTAATAAGCTCATATGGCATTCAAGCCACTAAGGTCCATTTGCATGCCTATTATGGGCCTATTAGCAATCTGCACAGTGCTGCTGTACATAGATACGCAGAGGCATTGTGCAGAGCTCTGCCCAACCCAATTGCCACCACCTTGAGTAGATCAAATGATCCCTAGTGTTCGATGGTCCCCACCCTCTGATTGCCACTCCTCCATGTAGTTTAAACAATTTCTGGTGTCCAGTGGTCTTCCCCCACTAGCAACAGTTTCTACATTAGGTGTACAGTTGCTCCCTATCATTCAGACAGCATCCGACTGATATGGTGAGTGGAGGGGCTGTGCTAGTGGCCATCTCAGGGGCACAGAATCACTGTTCTTGAGTGAGTGGGAGTTAGTGAGTGGGGGTGGAGGTTCCTGAGCAGGGAGCTTGGGGGGTGTTCCAACTGCGCTTGGGGATGGGGACTGGGGGTGAGAGGACCACCGAACACCAATGATTGTTTGTACTACATGTGGGAGCATCAATGGGGGGAGCATTGTGCATGGAGTTTAGGGCAGGGTTTGGGCACCATTAAGCAACACTGCAATGGTGATTGTTTAGTGCTGTCAAAACCTTTGAATATACTGCTGCATTCTGTATGCTTGGGGGATCTCTCATTTGCATGTGGCAATGGTACATTCTGCAGGCTCAGGTCAGTACCGTGCACAGGGCAATTTTGAATAAGGCCCCGGCCCTGTCTGACTGCACTACTGTCAGCTGGCATGAAGCTAAAATGGTTAGCTCTGCATTAATGTTCTGAGTATTAGGGCTGTAATATGATGTTAAAAATAATAGGATTTTAATAATTTAACCATTTTATGTTAGAAACGTAAATTGATTTTGTTGGGAGAAAAGAACCTTTAGGTCCATCCAATCTACCCCTTGTCCCTGCTTAGTCCGTCACCACTGACCTTAGTTGGTCATACATACCACTCCCTCCCCATTCCTCTACCTAATATACCCCTGTGTCTATCCTATGCATCCTTGAAGCTCCTCACAGTCTTTGCCCCCCCACCTCCTCATGCAGGCTGTTTCAGTGATCAGCCACCCTTTCCACGGAGAAGTATTTCCACACATCTCTCCTAAACTTCCCCCCTTAGCTTCATTGCATTCCCCTTTATTCTAGTACTTTCCTTTCTCTGAAATAGACCCTCCACTTGCACCTTGTTCACTCCTGTGAGGTACTTAGGTTTCAATCATGTCTCCTCTCGCTCTCCTCTTTTCCAGGGAGTACATGTTGAGTTCCTGCAAACTTTCCTCATATGACTTCTTGTGTAACCCCCCTCACCATTTTGGTTGCCCTCCTGTGTATCACCTCCACCCTTTCAATATTCTTGTAGAGGTGTGGCCTCCAGAAATGGATGCAGTACTCCAGGTGGGGCCTCACCAGTGAGCGATACAGCAGCAGCACCACCTCCCTCATCCTGTTAGAAATCCCTTTTCCAATGCACCCCAGGATCCTGCTAGCCTTTTCCACTGCTTTGTCACACTGCCCAGCTATCTTGAAGTCATCAGATATGATGACCCCTAGGTCTCTTTCTTGCTTGGTGACTGTAAGCTCCACTTCCTCCATTTTATACACAGCCCCTGGGTTTCACAGCCCTGCATGCATAACCCTGTACTTTTTAGCAATGAAACTCAGCTGCCACCCCCTAGACCATTCCTCTAGGTTCCTTAGATCCCTTCACATTTTCTCCACCCCAAAAAAAGTGTCAACCCTGTTTCAGACTTTTGTTCCATCCACAAAGAGACACACCTTCTCCTCAAGCTCCCCTATAGTGTCACTTATGAAGACATTGAAATGAACCAGTCCCGGCGCTAAACCCTGTGGCACCCCACTTGTAACTCTCTTATCACCTGAGTGGCTACCATTTGCCACCACCCTTTGCCTCCTAGCCCTTAACCAGTTTGATACTCAGCTTTTCACTTTCTCCCCTTCCCCCAGGCTGCTTAGTTTCTTAACTAGCTTTCTGTGCGGCACTGTCAAAATCCTTCTGAAGTCCAGATAGGCCACGTGTACTGCTCTCCCTTAACCCACCACCTTGGTAACTCAGTCAAAAGAATATAAGAGATTACTTTGACATGACCTCTCATTTTGAAACCATGCTGCCAGTGGTCCTGCAGCCCTTTTGCCTCCAGTTGCTCCATAAGCCACTCTTTCAGTAGTGTCTTCACTAACTTCCCCATCACTGATGTGAGACTGATTGATCTGTAGTTGCTAGCATCCTCCTTAATGCCACTTTTGTGCAGAGGGACCACATTGGCTCTCCTCCAGTCCTTTGGACCCTCATCTCTAGTGAGGTGCTAAAAAGGACTGCCAGAGGGATGGCCAGCACTGTGCTCAATTCCTTTTGGATCCTTGGATGAATCCCATTCAGCCCAATCACCTTATTCTGCTTTAAGGCTTCCAATCCCTTCTGGACCCTCCCCACTGAGAATGGACTTGTGTCCGCTCCACCCTTTCTCTCTGGTGCTTAGTGCAGCATGCTGGTCTATCTCCCCCACCCTCTACCATGAAGACTGAGCAGAAGTAATTGTTTAGTATTTCTGCTGTCTCCTAATCTTCCTCTGCACAGTTATTGTGCCCTACTCATTCTCACTATCCCTCCCCTTGTCTTCCTCTTTTCTCCCACATACCTGAGGAAGGTCTTGTCCCCTTTTTGACCTCCTTAGCTATCTTCACCTCTGTCAGTGCTTTAACTGCCCTCATTCTCCTTCCTGACTCCCTTTGTTTTGCCAGATATACCTCCCTGTCTTTATCCTTCTGGATCTCCTTGTACTTTCTAAATGCTGTTTTCTTCTCCTTCACTGCCTTTGCTACCTTCTTAGAGAACTATAGCAGCTTCTTCCTTCTCTTTTCCTAGCTCAAGTCCTTCAAATAGCATGCTGTTGCCTGGGCTATACCCTCCATAATCTTCCTCAGTTGAGCCTCCACTCCCACTCTGCCTTCCCTCCTTGATGCAATCCCTGAGGCAGTTTCCCATTTCTTTAAAATCTGCCTCCTAAAGTCCTGAGTTCTCATATTAGTGTGTTTTTTCCCAGTCCTATCCGTATGCCAAATGACACAGTATGATGATCACTTGTACCCAGGAGACTACCTACTGTGACGTCAGCGATGCTGTCTCTTTTGGTAAGTACCAGATCCGGCAGTGCTCTGCCGCTAGTGGGTTCCAAAATCAGTTGCCTGAGAAATGCACCTTGTATGGAGTCGAGGATGGCCCTGCCTCTTGATGCAGCTGCAGCCAGAAAGCCCCAATCTACATCTAGCAGACTAAAGTTCCCCATAATCAAAACTTCCCCCTTGCTGGCCATTTTGTTAGTGGCTTCCCACAAGGCTGTGTCTAAATCCTTCCCCTGTGTTGGAGCCCTGAACACCACCCCCCTGTGAATAATGTTAGGCCCCGACTCATCTTTAGGCTGACCCATAGTACCTCCAGTTCTTCATTGTTCCCCTGTTGGCCCTGGATCTCAGTGGCCCTTATATTCTCCTTCACATATAAAACAACCCCTCTGCCTTTCCTCCCTGACCTGTCCTTCTGGAACACTGTGCAGCCTGAGATGGCCACTTTCCAGCTGTGGTTGTCCATGCATCATGATTCTGTTATGACCACCAGATCCAGGTCTGCCTCCACAGTCCTTACCACAAGATCAGGAATTTTGTTTCCCAGACTCCTTGCATTGGCACTCATGGCTCTCCATTCTCTTTTCCCCTCTCTTCCTCTAGGCTGCCTCCCCTTCCTGCTTCCACCCTTGCCCCCTCTGTTACCCTGGTCCTGCATGCCCTTGTTACATTGCTTTCCTGCCTTTCCCCCTTCTTCCCTTTTCCAAATGAACTTCCTCCTCCAGACTCTCCTTGCCTGTCCTTCGCTTTGCTTCCATCAACCACCGGGAAATTTCTTCTCCATGGCTTAACCTTCCCTGTTGCACTAGTCTCTTAAGGGGCACTCTCTGCCTTCCTCAGTCTTTCTGCCTCCCCCTTAGTTAGTTTAAATGCTCATCAAAATAGCATTTAAACCTTCTACTCAGGACTGCCTTTCCCCGCCTGGATGGTGGAGGCACTCAGGACTGCCATTCCCCTCTTGGATGGATGGAAGCCATCTCCCTTGTACAGGCCTCCATACTCCACAGCTTTGATTCCAGTCCCCAGTGCAGCCAAAGCTCTCCTTTATGCACCATGCCTTCAACCACTTGTTGAAGGACCTGGTGCAGAGTTCCCTAGCCTTCCCCTGACCGTGCATGGGTAGCACTTCAGTGAAGATCACTCTGTGAGCTACCTGCTTCAGGCCCCCTCCTCCTGCACTACCCTTACAGGTTCCCTTGCCAGATTGTTTGCTCCCTCCCTACCCCTTCTTCCCTGGCGATCTCCAAGGTCCATTCTGCAATCCTCCCCACTGAAGCACCAGGAATGCACTGTACTAAAGTACAGAGCTTATGTCCAAAGCACAGGGGTAATTGTTTGTCTCCTTGCATATCTCATATGTGCATCCAAAAAAGGATTTTTGTTTGGCTGCAGTTGGTATCCTGTGGGTTTACTGTGACTTGGAGTGTTGAAATTCTTTGTTTTGTCCCCAATTCAGTCCTCCTGAGTATGGAATCCCCCACCAGCAACTGCCTCTTCCTTAGAGGGGGCACTCTCCCACCCTCCTTTGGGCATGCTCACCGGAGGACCCCCACCTCCTCTCTTACTCCTGCTTTGGGTGCCTTCTCTTGACATCCCCCTCCCACCAGAATGGAAAAGAAATTGCACAGCAGTAAGGTCTGAGGGGTGCTCTCCTTCCATCCTCTCCCCACCCTCCCGGAGCACATCAAGGTGCAGCTGCTCTGTCTCCTTGATGGCATCCCTTAAGGGAGCAGCAGAATGTTAGGTGGCCCCTGAATGAGGCAGACAGTGCCCAGTACTCATACCAGTTTGGCCTAGAATCCAGCAGTCCAGAATCCAGAAGTGCCTGCAAGTGGGGCAACACCTTAGTCTCCAGAACGTGACCATGAAGATTGTGACTCTGCACCCATTACACTACACTATTCCCATGCCTGATGATGTTTATGCTCCTGTTTGCTTCCCTGCCTTTCCTTTGCCTTTAGCCCTTATTATTTTATTATTATTATTTCAAGTTTCACCAGGAAAGACATACTGAGCTGAGTACAGTTCATTTCCAGATGCATCCTGGAGGAACGGAGAAGAGGAGGTAAACTGGTGTGCAAAAACAACTGACAAGTGATACAGGTACAAAATTTGAACATAGTCTAACAGGCAGTATAATAATAATAATAATAGTAATAATTTTTATTTATAAGGCGCCTTTCTATTTTCAAGGCACCATATAATTTAAAATGATTAAAACAACCATTATAAAACCCAATAATACTTATTACAGTAAAAAGTTGAATCAAATAAACAGTTCAAGTATCCAAGAAGGTTTTTTGCCACAGAAAAGTTTTCAGCCCATTTTTAAATTCCTCCAAAGAAGTGCACTCCCATAACTGATGGGGTAGAGAATTCCAAAGGGTGAGAGCAGCATACGAAAAAGCTCTTGCACCAGATGATTTCAAATTCACCCTTGGAATCTCTAGCAACCCCTCCTCGGCCGAGCGGAATGATCAATCCGGGCAGTAGGGTACCAGAAGTTCTTTAAGATAGACTGGGCCCTGACCGTGTAGGGCTTTGAAAGTCAGTAAACCGACTTTAAAAGTGATCCACCACCGTATTGGCAGCCAGTGCAGTTCGCGCAGCACTGGAGTAATATGCCAGGATCTACTTGAGCTCACCAAAAGCCGGGCTGTAGCATTCTGCACTAGCTGCAGGTGATGGATTTCAACCCCAGAAAGCCCTAGATAGAGGGAGTTGCAGTAGTCCAGGAGCGAGGACACAAAGGCGTGGACCAAAATTGGAAGGTCGTCAGACGGAACCAGGTGCTTAATCCTGGCGATGTTCCTAAGATGGTAAAAGGAAGTCTTGACGATGGCTGACACCTGTGACTGCAGTGTCAATCATCAAGAACCACCCCCAGGTTACGCACCCGTTCAGAGGTCTGGAGAGAAACGCCGCCAAGAATAATTCCAGAAGGCGCACCACCACCCGAACCCCTATCCGATGACCCGGGTCCACAACCAAAACCTCTGTCTTTTCCAAGTTCAACTTCAGCCAGCTAGAATCCATCCACTCCTGGATTTCTTTTAGACAGTTGTTAAAGACCGAGAGAGCTCCATCCTGGTTGGGTGCAAAGGAAAGGTATAGTTGGGTATCATCTGCATAACAGTAAAATCTCAGCCCATACCTTCTTACAATGTCTCTGATGGGTAGCAAATACACCGTGAATAACATGGGTGATAGTACTGAACCCTGAGGCACTCCTCACAACAAAGCAGTTGGGTCCAAGGAAAAAACCCTGTACACAACTCTTTGTGATCTCCCAGTGAGGAACGAGGTAAACCATCTTAAGACGGTTCCCGATATTCCACATATATGCCTCAGGCGTTCTATCAGCACCACGTGATCCACGGTGTCAAAAGCTGAGGAAAGATCAAGAAGTACCAAGATGGAATGGCTCTTCTGATCTCTCGCCATAAGGAGCTCATTGAGCACTCGAACCAGTGCTGTCTCAGTGCTATGTCTTTTATGAAAATCGGACTGGAGGGGTTCATAGATGTCATGGATAGTCAAATGGTCTTCCAGTTGAGCTGCCACTACTTTCTCAACCACCTTCCTAACAAAGGGAAGGTTAGAGATAAGTCTGTAGTTTGCGAAACAGTCTGGGTCCAAGGCAACTTTCTTCAAGAGCGGTGTCACCACCGCCTCTTTCAGGGAGCTAGGAAAGTCACCCGATTCCAGGGAACACCAGGCTATCTGCACAAGGACTGGACCGATGATATCACTACAACCCAAAATTAGGGAGGTCGGTCCAGGGTCCAAACTACAGCACGTAGGGCACACACTCTAGATAATTCTCATGACATCCATGAGCTTCGGCTTGCTGAAGGAACTCCAGAAAAATTGAGGCACGGCAAACTCGCACCTCTCCATGACAATCCCCCTAGAGTGTGCTGGTTGCAAATCCGCCTGATGTCAGCCACCTTATTTGCAAAGAATCGAGCAAGCTCATCACACTTTAATTGCGAAAAAACTTTCTGAACATGCAGACAGGCTGGGTTGCACAGTCTGTCCACAGTTCGAAATAGCTGAGGTGGTCGATTCCGAGCAACTGCACTCTCCCTGGAAAGGAATTCTGCCTTCTTACGGGAGACATCAGATTGATAGACTGAATAATGGTCCATCAATTTAAGGTGGTTGGCATCAAGAGTGGATTTTCGCCAGCAACGCTCTAACATTCACCCCTATAGACTGTCCTAACACTGATTATACGAACTAAGCATGGAAGAGTAGAGGGTAGAAGACAACACCATCTTGTCTTCCCTTTACTTTACTGTTCCCTTTTGTGGAGGGGTTGTGGGATAATAGATGGACCAACACAGAACTTCAGGCTCAACACACAGTCTCTGTGTGATGTTTATTTAAAACACGGGATAACCATAAGCAATGACATATCCCTTCTAGGCTGGTTCAGCTTAAAGCCAAGTTTCAAAGAAACACAACAACACACATATCCCCTTAATACAAAGCATCATGGGATGTCTGTGCAACTCACCATGAAATTTTAGGCTGGTTCAGCTTAAAGCAGGAATGCACGGTGCTAAAGGGCCTCTCAAACAATCTGCAATTTACATGCATTTAAATAACACAACTGGAGTTTTCTGATATCTGTACCCCAGTAACTTAATTTTTATAATACAGTCCCCTAGTAACTTTTTATCTTTATCAAAAACACCTAGTGCTGTGGTATTTTCAACATTTACAGGTTTCATACACATCAGGCATATACAGTACATCAAGGTATTTTATGACATAGTGCTATTGCATACTAAATCCAACAATAAGAAACACAGCCTGTTGTTTTACATCAGCTCGGAGGTCATCACAATAACTTCCTTGTACGGGGGCCTGAGAGGGAAAAGGAAAAATTAAAGAGGATACTATAGAATTGTCAAGAAAGGGGAGGGGGTGCCCATAGGTGGCCACCCTTATGGACTTGAAATTGTAAAGGATAGATTAGGCTAAGAAATAGAAGAGCTGTTGCAACAGATTTAAGAAAAGGTCGGTCCTCAAGAGTGGCAGGATCTCCCTGTCACACCCTTCTGAGTCTATGTTTGCAAGTCTAAATGCAGACAGCTGCTTCAGTTATGCCTAAACCACACCTCCAAGTTCACAGCTATCCTGACCCAGCTAACTGCAAGAATGATTATCAGCTCCCTTCACCCAACTTAGACCAGCACACTGATAACTACTATGTTTTTGCTTTTACGCTGACTGAATGTCCCTATTTGCCTTGCAGACCCTATGCTTCTAATAAAGCATCTGTCTACTTACCCTCTAGTAAGAAATGTAGCAGAAAGATTCTAGCTGACTCTGAAACATAGAAACATAGAATTTGACGGCAGATAAGGACCACTTGGCCCACCCAGTCTGCCCATTTCCCTACCTGATGGATAAGCTGCAGATCCTAGTTAACCAGCAGCCTACTTCTTCCTACCCCAACCCCCTAGAATTGCCTTATGACTGTCCCATGCATGCTTGAATTCCACCACTGTTTGTGACTCCACAACTCTTCTGGAAGGCCGCTCCATACATCCACCACCTTCTCTGTGAAAAAATACTCTTAAATTACCTCTGAGCCGCCCCCTTCTATCTTCAAATTGTGCCCCTTGTTCTTGCACACCTCTTTTTGAAGATGCTACCCTCTTGGACTTTGTTGATTCCCTTGAGGTACTTGAGCGTTTCTATCATGTCCCCCCTCTCCCTCCTTTCCTCGAGGCTATACATATTAAGCTCCTTAAGTCTCTCTTCATATGTCTTCTGGTGCAGACCCTGCACCATTTTAGTTGCCCTCCTCTGGACAGCTTCCATCCTGTCTATGTCTTTGCGGAGATTGGGTCTCCAGAACTGCATGCAGTACTCCAGATGGGGTCTCACTAGCTGTCTGTACAGAGGGATAATAACTTCCTGTTTTCTACTGGTGATGCCTCTCCCTATGCATCCCAGTATCCCCCCAGCCCTCCTTGCTGCCCTCTCACATTGCTTGCCCACCATTAGGTCATCTGATATAACTACCCCCAGGTCCCTTTCCATTTTTGTTGTTGTTAGTATCTCACTCTGCATTGTGTACTCTTCCCTTGGGTTTTTGTTTCCCAGGTGCATTACCTTGCACTTCTTAGCATTGAATCTAAGCTGCCATACATTTGACCATTCCTCTAACCTTGCCAAGTCCCTTCTCATCCTTTTCACCCCACCCTGTGCATCAACTCTGTTGCAGATCTTTGTGTCATCTGCAAAGAGACATACTTTTCCTTCCAGTCCCTCTGCAATGTCAGTTATAAAGACATTGAAGAGGACTGGTCCTAATACCGAACCTTGCGGTACCCCACTACTAACCCCCCTTTTTTCAGAGCAAGGAGGTGCCAGACTCTGTCAGGCACCTCCTTGCTCTGATAGCAAGACTGCTCTGAGAGCATTGTTTATATATCGATATATGATAGCTGAAGCAATATCTAATCTCAGCATTCACTTAGCTGACTCCAAGCTTGATTTAAAAAAATAAGTTTCTAGACCTAATGGTTCCAAAGTAATCCCATTTTAAAGAAAATTATCTTTGGAAATGTCTAACTTTGGAACTGTTGGGGCTAGAAACTCTTTTATAGAAAGCATGAAGTCCTGAAGATATTTAGCTCTTAAAAATAACTCTGTCTGTACTGTTTGCATGTGTTGATGCTATAAATTATATAATGGTTTAAAACATTTTCATAAAAATGAGTTTTTTTTAGTTTTGGTAATACACATTAATTAGAAACTGGGTAGTTTACAATTTCATTTTCATTCAGCTAATGCCCCTAATCTTGCTGCAAACATTTTAGTCTCCCCTCTAGCAGTACATAATCATTATGCTTTAAAGAGTTGGAAGATAATGAAAATAAGTTCTAACAAAATTCAACAGCTCTATGAGTGGCAGGACTGTTTTGTAGTCTCCAGCTACACCAGGCAAACAAATCCCAGTAGCCATCACTCCCAGCTCAGTACAGCTAGATAGGAGAATTTTTTTGGTTCTTCATTTTAAAGCAGCAGTGCAATGAAAGTGGGCAAAAAATGTTAATGCTAACTTTTTTTTTCATCATAAAAAATTTCAGATATCTTCTAGCTTTATTTGGTGGTAGAACTTCTTAGTTGCAGCAAAATTTGAGTATTTTATAAATGTTTTTATTTTTCTCTCAAGAAAAAAAGACGGCTGTCACATTTGGCTTAGAAATAGCATTGTGAAACTGGCAAGGTTTAGGATCGAGAAAATATGAAAAAACCTCATGCTGTACAGCACAGGAGGTACCTAGAAAAGTAGACATGACAGGTATGCTAACAGTTTTATTAGTTGTAGCTGAAACTTGCTTTTTGGAAAAACCTTTTTCATTGCACTTGCTTTTAAGACAGTGCAGATAGGGAGAGATCAAGGTTTTACACAGCACACTTAGCTTCAGTACACAGTTTTTCCACCCTCTGCCATGTCCATCCACTTGAGCTCGCCTCTGCTTGGAAACTGAGCCTGAGTTATAGGCTGGATAGGAACCTGGAAATGTCCTGGGCTGCTGCAGTCATGCCAAGCACCATCTCCAAGGATGCCAAAATTAAAAATGAAAGTATAACAGGGACCTCTCTGGTCTGTCTTAATCTAAAAGCACTAAATAACAAGTATTTGTCAATGTCGAATGCTTGCTTGCACGTATGTGCTGTGCAAATGCAAGTGTTTGGTAGTGATAATACACAGATGCAGATGCCCTGCATCAGAGGAAGACTCCATCAAAGGACCTTTCACTTCTGTGCAGCTACAGATGTTAAAAATTCATAGGTCTGTCTGGTGGGCTGCAGAAGTGCAGGGGCCTGTGCTCAAATATCAGAACAGAAGATGATGAATAGAACCATCAGAACAATAAACATCCCAGAAGGAGAGAGGGAAAGGCACTAGATGACTTAACAGGCAGACATAGATACAGCTACAAAGACAAGAGAGAAATATAGAAACAGCTTTTGCCAGCAGAAAAGGACTGGTTGACACATCTAGTCCATCCTGATTTTTCCAGCCTATTTTGACACCTCTGACCCTTCTTGGTCACTGGTGTCCTCCTACCTCCCTTGTACTTGTTCCATGCATGCTTGAAGTTTCCTACAGTCTTAGTCCTGTCAACTTCTGCTGGTAGACTGTTCCAGTCATTTACAACTCTCTCCATGAAGACATATTTCCTAATATCCCTTTTAACACTCCCCTGTCTGCTGGCACATTTCTGTCTCTGAAAGAGACAGCCAACCAGCACCTTGTTCACCCTTGTGAGGTACATATTGGTCTCAATTATGTCCCCTCTTACTCTCCTCTCTTCCAGGGAGTACATGTTGAGACCATACAGTCTTTCCTCATACAGCTTCTCATGCTGTCCCCCTACCATTTTGGTGGCCTTCCTCTGTACTGCTTCCAGCCTGTCTATGTCTTTTCAGAGGTGTGGCCTCCAGAATTGGACACAGTACTCCAGGTGGCGTCTCACTAGTGAGCGATACAGGGGCAACACCACCTCTCTCCTTCTGCTAGAAATCTCCCTACCTATGTACCCCAGCATCCCAGTAGCCTTTCCAACTGCCTTGTCACACTGACCTGCAACCTTGAGTTTATCAGATATGATGATCTTGAGGTCCCTTTCTTACTTAGTGACCATAAGTACCTCTCCCCATCCTATACACAGTTTCTGTGTTTCTCCACCCCAGGAGCATGACCTTGCACTGTTTGGCATTGAAATCCAGTTGCCACCCCTTAGACCACTCCTCCAGCCTTCCCAGATCCCTAAGCATTCTCTCCACCCCATCCTGAGTGTACAGTCTGTTACAAAATTTTGTAAAATCTGCAAAGAGACATACCTTCCCCTTCAGTTCTTCTGCAGTGTTGCTTAAGAGGACATTGAGACTCACCACAGCACTGATCCCTGCGGCACACTGCTAGTTGCTCCTCTGTCTCTTGAGTGTCTGCCATTCACCTGTTTTGCCTCCTATCCTTCAGCTAGTTTGATACTCAGCTTGCCAATTTCTCCCATACTGCCAGGCTTCTTAATTTCTTTACTAGCCTCCTGTGCAGCAAAGTATTGAAAGCTTTACTGAAGTCCAGATAGGCCACATCCACTGCCCTTCCCTGGTCTACCTCCCTAGTCACCCGGTCAAAGAAATATATGAGATTTGTTTGACATGACCTTCCTTGTGAAGCCTTGCTACTGGTGGTCCTGCAGTTCTTTTGAATCAAGGTACTCCATCAGCCTCTCCTTCAGTAGGGTCTTCATCAGTTTCCCCACCACTGAAGTGAGACTGACTGGCCTGTAGTTGCTAGCCTCCTTGTTGTTTCTCTTGTATAGAGAGAAATAAACAAATAAACAGGCAAAGAAGAATACAACATACCACTATCTAGTCCTAACTCCAATTATGGAAGAACACAATTGTTATTATTATGACATTCATACCTCTCAGTCCTCAGCATTAAAATGCATAGCACTGGCCTTCTCAATTCAGCGCAAATGGTCAGAATGTGTAGAACTTTCTTATTTTAAATTAATTTAAAGAATAATGTGTCTAAGAACAGTGGCCCCCTCAACTGCAGTGTTAAAGAATGTTTCAATCAAGTTAGTTCAATATTTTAATAGTTTGAGTGTACAGAAATAGCTTTAACATTATAAGGAACATCATTAAACCTTTACGGGGCAAGGGTCAATTTGAGTGCAAAATTCTTAGCAGTTGACAGGCATGATTACATTACGACCTAATTATATTATGACCTTTAACAAATTGATTACAATAATCTCTCAACTTGGTTAACAGCAAACATTTTAGCACTCTACCAAGCTAAAACTGTGTCTATGCTGTTTGGTATCAGGAAACTCTTGTTAAGTGGTTCAAGCCTATATATAACATCTGGAGATGGGAGTACCCTAAGTGTTGTATTGCAGAATAATTCTCTACATTTTATGCTTAACCAGTTCCTTGAATTCTCCTCTAATATTTAGTCTCTGGTCTCTAAATCTCACAAAAGAGCAAGGAGACCTCGACAGAGTAACTGACTGCCTCTCCCAAGGTATGTGAAAATGTCTAGTAGAACAAACATTTGTCAATGCCGAATGTTGTCTTGCTGACATTGGCATTGGTAATGCAAGAGTTAGAGAGATGCATAATAGGAATGGCAGTGAAGTACTGAACTGACACCAGCCCAACCCCACCCTGTAGAGACTGACAGGTATTGGGGTATGCCTTTGGGTCATTGGCCATAATGCTCATGCCATTCACCTCATCCTACCCTGCAGACTCCAATAAGTGTTGCGGTGTGCCTTGGGGTCTTTGGGCCTTACGCTCATCCGATTCCATAAGGAAATATACTGAGATGGGTGCAGTACAGCAGAATGGGGTGAACTTTGGGGCTGAAGATTCCAAGGCACACCTCAATGCCTGTCACTGGCTGTAGGGTAGGGGTGGAATGGTGTGAGCATTACAGCCGATGATCCCAAGTCACACCCCTGATGCCTGTCAGTCTCTATAGGGTGGGGCATTACAGTTGGAAATCTTAATGCTCCAGGTGTTTGTTGGTATTTTCACTTCAAATTTTCAACATGGGCTTTTTGTGGCCCACCTCATGAACAGTGGCACTATCAGTTCGTTAACTGAAAGGTGATTTTGCACAGCCACTGCGCCATTTGGCGTTACAGGTGCAAAAACACATTTTGGGCAGGATGTGAAAAATGAAAACTGTACTGTTCACAAAGAGGTGTGAAAAAATGGCAATGTTGAAAATCTGGAGTGACAATATTAAAAATTGTCAAAGTAACGAGCATGCGTGGACACTGCGCAATGCACACTTGTAACACAATCATTTTTTGGATTTTTTTCACCAAATTTGCAACATGGGCTTTTTGGGACCCCACCTCATGAACAGTGGCACTGTCATTTTGTTAATCAGCCCCGATAGGTGATTCCGCACAGTGACCTCAAAATCACCTTTTGGGACTGAGTAACGAGATGACAGTGCATGTGTTCATGAGGTGGGGTCCCAAAAACCCCATGTTGAAAATTTGGAGCCAAAATTCCCCAAAATTGCTGAGATATCAACCTAAGTTGAAACCCCCCATTGATGCCATTATAAAGCTTGCTGTGATTTCCTTCATTTTGCGGTCAGCTTTTGAAGAGTTCAGACTTGTTCCTGGTCCACAAAAGATCATGCGCGTAGACCTCCAGAGGTAAAGTATGGGGTGAGGGGTACAGGAAGGTGGGGTGCAGAGAGGGTGGGTGTGGGTTGGGGGAAGGGGTGCCGGGGACGACGAGGGATTGTTTTCTTTTTTACAGGGACATTGCCTCTCTCTCTCTCTCTCACACACAGCAGACATTGGGGGATGGTTTTCTTTATTTACAGGTAAAAGAAAATGTTGGGCACACTGGAGTGGGCTCCCAGTGTGCCCCATGAGTTTGGGGAGGGAACTGAAACTGATGGGGACTGGGCCCTCCTGTCAACAAAGAAAGTGTGTGGGTTGGGGGAACATGATGCCAATGAGGATTGGGCCCCCACTGGCAAAGAAAGTGTTGGGGGGACTGATGCCAAAGGGGATTGGGCCCCTCTTGGCAAAGAAAGTGTGTGTGTGTGTTGGGGGGGAACATGATGCCGATGGGGATTGGGCTCCCATCAGCAAAGAAACTGTGTGTCTGTGTGTGTGTGTGTGTGTGTGCGTGTGTGTGTTGGGGGGGGCATGCCGACAAAGGGACTGGCCACCCCTGATGTCGGCTTTGTGGGGATTGTGTGTGGTGGGCAGCAGGAGCTGCCATATTTATTGAAATGTTTCACCAGGAAAGGCACGTAATGGAGCCTTGTCATCTGATGCTCCAGTGAGGTAACTGCACCTCACTGGAGTGACAGATTTCTTTCAAGGTTTTGGCACTCTTTGAAGTTTCACATCAGTGCTAGCATGCTCAATAATTGGGGGCTGAGGGACACACCCAGTTCCATGCATTGGCCAACACTGACACACCTCTGAAATGTGCTACTGCCGCAAGATGTTGCCTGTGCCTGTGCAAGACAACATAAAAATGATTTTATCCATATTTGACTATGGTGCTATCATCTATGCCACTGCTCCAAAATGCCACCTATCTAAATTGGATACCTTGTTCAACTTCCTCTGCTTTATTCTTCTCTGCCACCAGTGGATTCACCATTGTACTTTGTACGCCAGCTACTGCAGCTCTTGCTTTACTGCAGGTGCTAACATTTTGGCCTGCATGGGTTTAAATACTGGCTTAACAAACTTCCTAGCTATCTAACAATCTGTTCACCCCCTTTTTGGACTCTGGGCACATACATTCCTATTCTGTAACCTGGTTCCTCGTCCCCAGGTGCATAAAGAAGTCTGGTCAGCTTGCCTTCTGCTTTGCTTATACCACAGTTATGGAACAACTTAGCCTTGGGACTCTGTCTACCTACCAGTGTTCCATTTGCAAAACAGTTCCTTAAGATACCGCTAACACCCTGCCGTGACTGCACACAACTGTTGATTTGCAAATGTCCTGAGCGGTTATTTGTTCTACATTTTTGTATACACCATACTTCTTTTTCTGGTTTTAGACCTATCTATTGTAAGATAGTCTGTATTACTGTATAGCATTTCATGTAATCTTTAGTGTTATACAGTACACTGCTGTTTATGTATGCTTTTTTGCCTTGTGTATACTGAGTTCTGCCCTTGTATTCCCTCTCCAGGCCACATCATGCACCTCTATGGGGTGGTTACGTCACCTCCCCAGGTTGTTTTTGTAAACAAGATTCCTGTTGTATCTCTTTACATTTACCTGGTGAAAAAAAATTCAATAAATAAATAACTAAATGCCTGGTCGCTAAAGGAACCTGGGTTTCAGAATATACTCCCAGGAGAAAAAGACAACATACATAACAGCAACTTCAAGCTTGACTGCTAAAATCCTCTCCTCTGAAGTAAAAGGCTCATGGTAGAAGAGTTTGAGCCAATCCCTTGAAGGGAAAGGCTCAACAATCATATGTAGCCACTAAGGGTGAGAGTGTACAATGTCCTTAAGAAGTGCAAAGTATAGGGGCGAGAGTCTGATAGTTGGTGGAGCACGAGCTTGATAGATACATTGAACATGCTAGCAGATAAAGGCCTTGCTGCCCATCTAGTCTGCCCAAGCCTGTCTAGTGTTCACCCCTGTCGAGTGTGTTCTCGATAGTCATTGGGGCATGTCCGCGAATGTATGAAGCATGACCATAAGGTAATGCAGGATTTAGCTCTGTAAGCTGATATGGTATGAGTGTTGTGCTCTGAGGACATGAGCTGGCTGTTTGCCTGGGCAGGCTAGGGAACAGTGTTAGATTGGGACTAGAGCAGTAGTTCAGAAGCCCACAATTCAGCTACTGGGTGTGCACCCAGTAGTCATCATCTTGGGCATGATAGTCATTGAGCATATGCTGCTAATCAGGAGGACGGGTGCCCAGTAAACAATATGGCCTAGCCCAGAAATGCTGGATACTTGACTGATAGTCAGTTGGGTGTATGTCTGGTCAACTGAAATGAGTGCTTGTATAAAGGAATTGTATGGTGGGCATGACCCTCTACAGTATTTTGGCAAGGCAATGCAAAGTTTATTTATTTATTTGAAAGTTGTTGACTGAGAAAGGCACACTGAGCCGGGGCTCATCTCCAGGTGCAACCCAGGGGAAAGGAAGAAGTGAAGTACAATATTCATAAAGTTCACAAGAACAACACTTTAGCAAAAGTACATATGGTTGAGGAACAAATTGTAAATGAGGACATTTATAAAGTGCCCTATCCCTAGGGCTCAGGGAGCTGTACACAAAATAAATCAAAACATACGACTTCTTTTTTTTTTTCCCGACTCTATTCATGCTCTCTACCTTCGGGGCATCTCTTGGGTTCCCATGCTCAGCTCCACAGCTCCACCGCTCGTCTGAACCATCCACTGTGCTTCAGGATTCCAGACTCTCCTGACCCCATGGAGAGGCCTCGGAATCCCCAGAGAAGTGTACCGGTACAGCTGACATTGGACATGTGGCCTTGGACTACAGATGGTCGCTGTCGTCTCACCCGCTGATAGGGCGATTTTTTTTTTGTGCTTGAGTGTTTTCCCCTGAAGCTTTTGGACATGCAATGACGTTCAGCTCAGTTGGTGCACGCTTCTGTACACCCCCGAAAGACTTCCGCTGCAGCTTTGTTCCCAAGCATTCTTGCAGCCAAGCACTGTAATACCTCCAGCCTCTGCTAGATGTCACCAGTGTAGCGGCTGGTGGAGACCCCCTCCCGGGGAAGGAGAGCTGTCCATGGGATACTGAATCCTTCCCCATCCCTGCCAACCCCCGATGATCCGGACTCATTTCCGAACCCGGGTCACCGGTGTGGCATGAGGTGTGGCGTTCAGCGCCTCAACCCTCAGAGCCACCGGGCCAGCCAACATAAAGCTTCTTTAGCATTGTAAGTTGAAACAATATAGCAGAAATCCATTTAAAAACTAAACTGAGCATTCTAAAGTAAATAAAAACATTTTTTTAGAGGCCTTTATGGCCTCCACCTTACGGGCTGAGTGAATGCTCCCAAGTAATATATTTATGAGTAGTGGAACTGCAACACAAATGTCTTATCTACAGACTGTTTTAGGTGAGAACTGGGGGACCACGAGTGAGCCTTCTTCAGAGGAATGAAGTAGGAAAGTAGGGTAGTAAGTGACCAGGAGATCTCTCAGGTAGTCAGGATTAAGACTGTGTAGGGCCTTGAATATCATCAAGCAAATCTTGAAGGTGATGCACCAACACACAGGCAGCCAGTGCAGAGCACATAGAACCAGCACGATATGATCACTCGGAGAAGTACCCGTTATCAGCTGGACCATGGCATTCTGGACCAGTTGCATAAATCATGGCAGACATCACTGGGGCAAGGATCAAGCCGTGAGGAACACCACAGGAAAGCACAGCCCCTCCAGAGGTGACATTTCCTAGAGCAATCTGCTACATTTTCCTGGTTATAACACAGCTACACTTAGTCCAGCACTTACCAGCCTCAATTTACAAAGGCACCAGTCTTCTGTGGAAAAAACCTTTTATTTGTAACATAATAAAGTAAAAAACTCCTGATGCATTTTGGACAGGCGCTACCATCCTTTCTCAAAAATTATCCTGGTTATATTGGACTCAAATCAGACCCAAATAGTATGGAATCTGACAAGAGTAAGGATCCAACTATGACTCAAAATCCAAGATGGAAAGCACAGCCAGGTAGCTGGCAGCTGAGGTAGCCATGGCACATGAATGCCAAATGGGAACAAAGCTAGCCTGGCAGTGGAACAGTCAGGCAGAAGTGAAGCCCAAAAATCAGGAAGATAAAGCATGGCCTCAGCACCAGCATGGTCCAGGCAGGGGGCAACAGAACACTAGGAAGAAGAAGAGGCAGATAGGCAGAAAAAGCACCAGCTGAACACAACAGCCTTGCAGTGGGCCACTGCCTGCAGGTAGAAGGTGCTAGGGTCCAAGATAGAAGGAATGGAGCAGCAGAGGAATCAGCAGCTAAGCAGGAGGTCTCTGAAGATGGACCAGAAAGGGCTGCCGAAGTGGCAGGCCAGCCAGAGACAAGGCATAGCACAATGGAACAGAACACTGAATCCAGAAATGGAGCAGGTAGCGGGATCAATGCAAAGGCAAACACGGCAGGAAGCACCAGCATAGAGCTACCAGAAGAGCCATTGCATGGCAGACCCGTACCAAAATGTGATTGATTATTGATTTGATGTACTAATTTATGCACTCTAAAGTCTTGTTGATATGATCCTCTACTGTGCATTTCTGTACTCTCCATCTGACATGGGAGTTTTGTAAATGAGCCCATTAGGCTCAAAGGTGTTATCCGATTATTACAATAAATAAATAAAAAAACAAATGCTAGCAAGGAAAGAGGAAGACTCACCACAGCAACAGAGTAGGAGAACGAGCATGCAGGATGCCCTTTGGTGTGTTGACTGGCAGCAGAAATGTAAAGAACAGGAAGGTCAAGTGGGCAATCCGGCAGCTGCATAGCTGCTGTAAAGAAGCAAGTGTTTGAAAGATGTTTGGAGCATGTGCTGTTATGGGACACTTAGTGGGGGCAGGGTAGTGTAAGTTGCTCTTGAACCTCAGGCTAAAGCCTTGCAATTCTCCTTGTCCCTATGCCTAGTTTATTTACTGAGTCTGTTTGTATCTCTCTCCTGGAGTCTTTGAGATTGGGAACAGCTGTTGTTACTTGACTGCCCACTGCTGATCTAACCCTTGACCTTTTATTCACCATTTGTGATGCTGTAGGTGCAACTGTTACTTTTTGTGGAGGTGTGGTCTAGTGGTTAACAGCACAGACTTGGGAACCATCAGTCTTTGGTTCAGATCCTATCACTGACACTTACTGTGTGACCCTGTGCAAGTCATTTAACCTCTCTACCCTGCCGTCACTCACAGCTGTATAATTGAAAAAAAGCAGGATGCCACTGCAAACAAGATGTTGCATGTTAGTTGGTCTATCCTGGGAAATAAATTAAAAAACAAGACCCATCTGTTGCCTTACTGCATATGAGACTGTTGTTTGCTGCAAAATTACCAGGGAAATATATGTAGCTAACAAAAAGAACAAAAAATAAATAGGAAAATTTAATGATGAGGATTTGGAGAGACTTTTCAGTTACTGCTGGAGCTCACAGTTGCCATGTTCAGTCTTTCATTACTGGTCAAACTGCTCTGTACACTGTGCGAGGCCTTGAGGCCATGGGTGGGGGTAGAGTCTGGGGAGATCACTCTGTAGTTGTTGCAGTCCATGGACCTTTTGAGAGCCCATAGGATGCTAAAGCAATTGCTCTTCAGTCTTGCCTGGGGCAAAATTACAATTCCTGCAGCGAGGAGGAAATGCCACTCTAGATCCTTCTGCTCTACAGATGGGCTGATGGTTTTTCTGTTTCAATAACTTGCTTTGTGGCTGTAACTGACGGATTTAACTCTTTCCTTACCAGCTCCAAGCTGCTTAACTGTCTCTTTCAGCTTGCGGGGGAAGGGGGGGGGATAACTCTGCATCATCCAGCTCTGTGGGGTTTAACCCAGTTCTTCCCTGCTCTGAAGGATTTCACCAGGCTCCTTCAGCTCATAAGGGGGTTTATCCTACTTCTACCAGCTCAGAAGGGTTTAACCTTGTCCACCCATCGTACCTCTCAATTGTACTACACTACGAGGAACATTCCTCATTTTGCTTCACAAAAGCTCCCTGTTCCACATTGTGAGGACTTGTTCCACATTCAAAGTCAACATTTTAAAGCAAAAATAAATAGTAAATGGTGCAAAAAATATATTATTCAATTAATAACAGACTTTCTGAACATAAATGCAACATGTTAACAGTGTTTTGAGCTTCTTAGGTAGAGATTTGAGTAAGTGTTCCACATTTTGCACATTTGTTCCACATTTTGACAGGCAATGTTCCACATTTGGGGGACAAAAGGTTGAGAGGTATGCCACCCATATCAGAGAGGTTTAACCTGGCTCTTCCCAGCTTCAAGTGGTTTAACCTTATCAAACCCAGGCATGACAGATTTAGCTCTGCCCCTCCCAGTTCTGTGGGGTTTCATCCTGCCTCACCCAGCTCCAAGGGGTTTAACCTAGCTTTTACCAGATTCCATAGGTTTAACTCAGTTCCTCCGAGCCATGAGGGATTTAACTCTGCTCTGATAGATTTAACCTGGTATCGCCCTGCTCTGCAGGGTTTCATGTAAGCACTCTTTCCAAGAGGTTTAACCCTGTTCCATGCAGCTTATTTAGGAGTCTCCAAGCTCTGAGTGGTATAACCCTGACCTTTCCAGCTCTGAGGGATTTAACCATCCTCATCCAAACTCCAAGGGGTTAAACTCTGCTCTTCCTAGCTCAAAGTGGTTTATTCCAGCTCCTCACAGATCACAGGGGTTTATCTCAGCTCCTCCCATCTCCAACAGTATTAACAATGTTCCTTCTAACTCCAAGGGATTTAACCCTCTCCATCTCAGCTCTGATTAGTCTAACCAGCTCCCTCCTGCTCTGAGGGGTGTAACCCTACACCCCCCAGCTCTGAGGAGTTTAAAATGGTTCCTTTCACTCTAACTGGTATAATCCCATCCTTTCCACTTCCAAGCAGTTTAACTCACTTTCTCCCTCTCAGTTCTCAAATGGTTAACCAGGCTTCTCATAGAATAGAGGGGTGTAATCCTCCCCCTCCCAGGTCAGTGGTGTTTAACCGTTCCCCCAGCTCCACGGAGGTATAACAGTGCTACTCCCAGCTCTGAGGGGTTTACTGTATTTCTTCCAGCTCTAAGAGGTTTAACCCTGCTCCTTCCAGCTCTGAGGGGTTTAATCCTGTCCTTCCTAGCTCTGAGGGGTTTAACCCTGCTCCACCATGCTCTGAGGGATTTGACCCTGCTCCATTTAGCTCTGAGGGATTTAACCCTGTCACTTGTGGCTCCCAGGGGTTTAATACTGCTCTTCTGAGCTCTGGGGGGGGTTTACCATATTTATCCCAAATCTGAAAGGTTTAACCCTGCTCCTCCAGGCTTGAGAGGTGTAAGCCTACTTCTGTCACCTCAGAGTGGTTTAGCCCAGTTCCTCCCAGCATGGAGGGTTTTAACCATTTCCCTTCCACTTCTTTGGGGTTAACCTTGTCCTTCCAGGCAGATAACCTGAACAAATACTTTTGTTCAGTGTTTACAGAGGAAGGAAGAAGGAAGGGGCCACAAAAAAGTAATAAAAGCTTTGGAGGGAGGTGGACAATCGTCCTTTTTTGGAGAAGAAAATCCTGAAGGGACTTGCTAAACTGAAGGTGAACAAAACAGTGGGGCCAGATGGGGTGCATTCAAAGGTACTGTGGGAGCCCAGGGAAATACTGGCTGCAACTCTAACAGTTCTGTTTAACAGCTCACTGGAAACAGGAGCAGTTCTGAAGTACTGGAGGAGGGCAGATGTAGTTCCACTACACAAGAGTGGTAGCAGGGAGGAGGCTGGCAATTATAGGACAGTCAGCCTGACATCAGTGGTGGGAAAGTTAATGGAATCACTGCTGAAGGAAATGATTGTGGAATATATTGAATCCACTGGGTTACAGGACCCAAAACAGCATGGGTTCACAAGGGGGAGGTCATGTCAAATGAATCTGATAAGATTTCTTTGACTGAGCAACCAAGGAACTAGATCAGGGTGGAGCGGTGGCCTACCTAGATTTCAGTAAGGCGTTCAACACCGTTCCACATAGCAGACTAGTAAGCAAGCTGGGTAGCTTAGGAGTGGGTCCAAAGGTGGTAAACTGGATAAGAAATTGGTTAGGAGATAGTCTACAGAGGGTGGTGGTAAATAGAGCTCACTTCAAGGAAGGGGGGTGACCAGTGGGGTGTCTTAGGGATCAGTGCTGGGACTGGTCCCCTTTAATGTCTTTATAAGTGATATTGCAGAGGAGCTAGATGGGAAAGTCTGCCTCTTTGTGGATGATACCAAAATCTACAATAGGGTGGACACTCCAGGGGGGTGCAAAGGATGAGCAGAGACCTCAGAAAACTAGAGGAGTGGTCAAGAGTATGGCAGCTGGGTGTCAATGCGAAAAAGTGCAGAATAATGCACTTAGGTCACAGAAAGCCAGAGGCGGAGTACAAAATGGGTGGAGAGGTATTGTTTACCACCAAGCAGGAAAGAGACCTGGGGTAATCATACTGGATGACCTAAAGGTGGCCAGGCAGTGTGACAAGGCAGTAGGGAAGGAGAGTGGGATGCTGGAGTGCATAGGTAGGGGTATCACCAGCAGAAAGAGGGAGGTGGTGTTGCCTCTGTATAGATCGCTGGTAAGATCCTACCTAGAGTATTGTGTTCAGTTCTGGAGGCCACATTTCTGGAAAGACATAGTCAGAATGGAGGTAGTCCAGAGGATGGCAACTAAAATGGTGCAGGGTCTGCATCAAAAGCTGTATGAGGAGAGACTTAAGGGTCTCAATATGTACACCCTAGAACAGAGGCAGGAGAGGGGAACTATGATAGAGACCTTTAAAGACTTCACAGGGATAAATAAGGTACAGAAGGGGAATATTTTTCAGAAGAAAAGGTGCTCAAGAACAAGGGGACATGCTATGAAGCTGGAGGGGGTATATTCAGGAGAGATGTGAGGAAGTACTTCTTCACAGAAAGAGTAATGGATTCCTGGAACAATCTTCAAGCGGAGGTGGTGAGGGCAAAAACAGTGGTGGGGCTCAAGAATACATGGGATAATCACAAAGGAATCATAGTGGAAAGGAAGGGGGGAGGGAGAACGCTGTAGATCAGGCACAGTCTGATGTAATAGTGTGTGTAGGGAGAAATGGGCAAACTGGATGGGCCAATTGGTCCTTATCTGCTGTCAAGTCTATGTTTCTATGTTTCCCAACTCTGAGAGCTTTAACCCTGTTCTGCCAAGCTGTAATGGGTACAACCCTGCTTCTCCAAGTTCCGAGGGATTTAACTCTGTCCCCTGCCAGCTCTGAGGGAGTTAAACCCAGTCCATCCTAGCTCCTTAACCTTGTTTCTTCCAGCACTAACCGCGTTAACCCTTCTTCTCCCAGCTTCTAGGAGTTTAACCCTATCACAACCAGTTCTAAGGGGTTATCACCATACTCCTATCAGCATTGAGAAGTTTAACCCTGCCCTTCCCAGCTCTAAGGGGTTTAAACTGGCCCTTCCCATCTCCAAAGAGTATAATCCTGCCTACAAGGGGTTAAACCTGTCCTTTCCAGCTCCCAGGGGCTTAGCTCAGCTCCTTCCAACTCATAGGGATTTCACCCCACTTATAGCCCTGAGATGTTTGATGGAAGAAAGTTGCTAATAGGATTTTTTTCCACTGTATAACTCTGGAAACTCAAATTTTAGTTAGGAAAAATAATACAATCTAACTGGAAATTCTGAGTGTCAGTTGGGCCATGTTAATTCTTTTTCACCTTATTCTGGGGTTGGGGAGATTTTTGTCACACAGTATGCACAGTTACACACACACACACACACACATATACACACACACGCACACTAGTACACCTTTGGCAGGCAATGCAGTGTGATGACTCTAACAAACAAAAGTAAACCAGAAAACTCAGGTTCAGATCTCACCACAGCCACTGTCTCAGTGAGTGACCCATGAGTAAGCCACTTGGCCTCCCTGTACTTCAGCCTTTCCTGCTGTAATATTGGGTAAAAGCAGGACCCCCACCGTAAATGAGATATTATATCTCAGAACTGCTATTCTAAATAAGTACAGTACATTTTAACAAAAAGAGCAACAATAAAAAACTTATATTTATACACATATAATAACATGGACATTCACAGATACCTATACACTGCATGACAAAGACTTCAGAAATGGAAACCACATGACAGGTGGTGAACCAAGGACACTCCATGACAGGTGACCTACAGTAGATACTGTATGACAGTTAATCAACTACAGACACTGTTTGACAAGTGATCAACCATGGACACTGTACAATAGGTAATCATCTGCGGAAACTATATGATGGGTTACCAACTGCAGGCACTGTATGACAGGTGAACAACCATGGACACTGTATGATAGGTGATCAATCACAGACACTGACAAGTGATCAACAGAGGACACTGTGAGACAGGTGATAAACTGAGGACACTATACAACAAGTTATCAACCATGGACACTATGACAGGTAATCAAACACAGACACTGCATAACAAATGAATAACTGAGGACACTGTATGACAAGTGATCAACCACAGGCACGGTATGACGAGTGATCAAAAGAGGACACAGTATGGCAGGTGATCAGCTATGGACCCTGCATGACAAGTGATCAATGGAGGACACAGTATAACAGGTGATAACTGAGGACACTGTATGACAGGTGATCAAACATGGACACTGCATGACAAGTGATTAACTAAGGGCACTGTGTAACAAGAGACCAACTGAGAACACTGCATATCAAGTACTCAGATAAGGACACTGTATAACAGGTGATCAACTGAGGGCACTGTATGACAAGTAATCAATGGAGGACACTGCATTACAGGTCATAAACTGAGGACACTGTACAACAAGTGATCAGCCAAGGACACAGCATGACAGGTGGTCAGCAATCAATATTACATGACAGGTAATTAACCACAGACACTGTATGACAGGTGACCAAACATAGATACTGTATGATAGGTAATCAGACATGGACACTGTATGACAGGTGGTCAACAATCAATACTACATGACAGGTAATTAACCACAGACACTGTATGACAGGTGACCAAACATAGATACTGTATGATAGGTAATCAGACATGGATACTGTATGACAGGTAATCAGACATGGACACTCTATGACAGGTGGTCAACAATCAATACTGAATGATAGGTGATCAGTCACAGACATTGTATGACAGGTAGTCATCCATAGACACTTTCTAAGACATCCATGGGCACTGTACAGCAGGTGATCAGTGAGGATACTGTATGATAAGTGATTAGTCAAAGACACTGCATGATAAGTGATTAATGAACGCTATACAACAGATAATCAACTATGAACACTGTATGACAGTGGATCAGCTATCGATTCCGCTTGACTGCTGATCAGCCATGGACACTTATGACATGTGATGAACCACAGACAAGTGTGTGCAGAGACACCCAGGGACAGGTCATACAGTTTAAGATACAGTACAACATCAATGTTATCAGATAACAGCTCATTTAGAAAGCATAGGTTTTTTAAACAGGGCAAACGGTTGGGAGATACTCAGAAAGACGTGCAGATCTGACCCATATACTTAGGTCATGACACTTATTTCAAAGTATCTGGTTTCAAATCATTCAAATCATATTCGTGATTCTTAAAGCACCCCTGACACTATTGTGAAAACTTTTAAAAAAGGTTAGATTTAAACACAATACAGTTTATATTTCAGATATTTTCAGCAATTATGCCCCCTTGTTTCTTTATATCTAAGGAGAGTTGCTTGAAAACAGGACCACTGTCCACTAGGCTTTATCTGCTCTGGTTGCTTGTCTACACCTGCTATGATAATCCTCTGCTTATGACATAGAGGATAATGTATGGGCATCGATGAACAACAACGCTATGTGAGCCTCGAGTGGTTTCCCTGGCAACCCAAGTAAACCTCGAGAGCGAAGCTCGAGAGGTTTACCTTGGTTGTCAGGGAAACCACTCAGGAGGTTCACTTAGCGTTGGTGTTCATCGATGCCCATACATTGTCTTTTATAGTGTATGGGCATCGATGTGCATCTGAAAAAGACGAGTTACACATTTAATGTGTCGCAGTGGTCACCTTATCTTATTCAAATGAGAACAGGATTGTGTCGCTCATTTCACGTTTCCTTTTGTTATTAATAGTAACAGCAGTGTACATTTCGTGTTATCATATTACTTTACATCAACAGAGTTAACAAAAAAACTTATCTCTGTAATATTAATGAGAACAGCAAAAAAAAGGTTATCGGGGTCAAATGTCATGTGGCATCCAATCAGCCTTGCCGTAAAGTGGGTGAGAAGGGGTTGTGCTGCAAGTGGCAAACGTTGGGAAATATAGGGGGCGATTTTTTTCCTTCAAACCTACGGGGAAACCAGAGACATAACAAGGACAGCTGGTTAGTAAATCAGTTTGTATGAACGAATGCTGATTGTATGGTCATGGTAGAGGCTTGGAAAATGTTGCTGCTGCCATTTCGCGACTGTGTGCTTTTGTGTTAATGCTCACTGCGAATATGGCAGTTGCAATAAATTTTGAATCACGCGGTCGCAGTTCTGGTGCTGGAATTTTATGCGTGTGTTAATTCCTTTTTGTTATGCCATCAATGTGACGTATTATCGATGGGTTAACAACTTCATCACGTCACATCGATGGCATAACAACATGAGGAAAAGATAAAAAACACTAGATAACAACGTTCCACCATACATTATAACATAATTATCTTTGCAGCAACAGACTGTGATGTCATACACAGAACTGTGATGTCAGGTATAGACTAGCAGCCAGAGCATATAGGGCTGAAATCCTATTTTCAAGCAGATGTCTTTAGTAATAAAGAATTAAGGGTGACAATAAAAGAAAAAATATTAAATATAAGCTGAAATGGGTCTGAATACTAAATATTTCCAAAGTTGTCTCAATGGCATCCGGGTCTCTTTAAAGAAAATATCCCATTCATGCCAAATTTTTAATATAGGGAGATCATTCTAAACTGAATTCCTTACCAACCCATAGACAGAACTGTCTTTTATCAGCATATTTTGGACTTAAGAGACTTATTTCGTCACATGAAAGTCTGCATCTTTCTCTGGAAGAATGCGTTACATATACGGGCAAGTTTGCAGTCCATGACAGGATTAGTCACTCCATAATGAATAAGCTTGATTTGTTTCAATCCACCAAGCAACCCTTTGTTAATGCACATCTTCCATATGCTATTTCTATAACTCAATAATTGACGTGGAACCTTTGTAAAAGAGCCTCTGGCTCAAAGGTAGTAATTCCTAGAACAATAAACTAAACTATAAGACGTTTCTTATGTGTGAGGCCCCATGTTTCACGAAAAGCATAACATCTAGCCTTGGTTTAAAATAAATTATAATATAAGATAGTTGTCAGAGGAAATACATAGTTTTTTATTGTTTTGTATGCATAATTATTAGTATTTAATTTATTGTATTCTGGAAATTTCACTTAATATTATACTAAAAAAACATGGACTCTGTATGGCAGGGGATTAACCACAGGCACTGTATGACAGGTGATCAGTGATGGGCATGGTATGAAAGGTGATCAACAATGGATACTGTTGCCGGCCAGGTGGCACTGAGGTCTGAGGCGCTGGATGCCCTACCTCATGCTACGCTGGTGACCCATGTTCAGGAATGAGCATGGGCCGCTGGGGGTCGGCAGGGGAGGAAAAAGATTGAGCATCCATTGGACAGCTCTCTTTCTCCGGGAAGGGGGTCCTCAGTGGTTGGTGCTCGCTCACACCCCAGTGGAGGCTGAGGGACAGGGCACTGCACTACAGCACAGGGAGGAGTCAGGGAAGATGCCTGGAGGGAGCGTGTGCAGATGCGTGTGCGCTTCCCTCCACTGGCATCACTGCATGCCCCCGGCTCTTGGGGCGAAAACAGGAAAAACATTGCCACTGTGCAATGGCAGAGGGTGCCTTGTAGGCTCCGCTCCCGGCTAGCCACGGTGCTGGCCCATTGGATCCGGACCTTGGTGGGGGTTGGAGAACCCTGCCGACACCACCAGAGGGTAAGCCCTGGGAGTTTGGGTCAGCGTTGGCTGGTGGAAGCCGGGAGACGGGGCTGGGGGCGCCCTCCTGAGGATAGCTGGCAGAAGAAGAAAATAAGAGCAAAAAAAGAAAAAACAATAGATACTGTATGACAGATGGTCAGCCACAGATATTCTATGACAGATGGTCACGTGCAGACAATGTATAATAGATGATTAGCACGGACACTGTCAAAAGATGATAAACTGCAGACACGATATGATATGGGATCAACCACAGATACTGTGTGACAGATATCAGCTGCAGACTCTATATGACAGTATGAACCACAGACATTGTATGACAGATGATTAAAACACTGTATGACAGTTGATTAGCATGGGCACAGTGAAAAGATGATCAGCTGCAGACACAATATGGCAGGAGATCATCCACAGACACTGTACAGCATGACAGGTGATCAACCACAGACACTGTACGGTATGATAGGTGATCAACCATAGACACTGTACAGCATGACAGGTGATCAACCACAGACACTGTACGGTATGATAGGTGATCAACCATAGACACTGTACAGCATGACAGGTGATCAACGACAGACACTGTACGGTATGATAGGTGATCAACGACAGACACTGTATGACTGATGATCAAACACTGACATTGTCCTTAACCTTCTGAATAATTAATATGTAGGAGTTATCCCTCTAATATATGGTCAACCCATTTCACAACATTTACTTAATATACAATTCCAGAGCAACACAGACAGATTCATAAAGTAGAGTGGTGTTTCAGTTTCATTAACAAAATGATGCAATATTTTTCTATACTGCCTTTCACTTAGAGATGGGGAGGGGTTTACAGCAAACCACCAAACACAATACCATGATGGATTTCTGTCCCCCCCCCCAAAAAAAAAATATTTAGTATGTCCTATTTTGAGGACGGGGGCATTTGAGAGTCGCAGTCCTACCTGACAAACGGATCCTCACTTACCATCGAACTCTGCAGGGCCCACTCCAACAATAATAACTGACATTGGGAGGGAGGCTGCCTGAAGAAAGAGACAGAACAAATAAAGAACATATTTAATGAAATAAACTTCTATTCTGCTCTAACAGCACCCTATTAAACCAGTTCTCACCTTTCCCCCAGAGCACAATTTCATACCAGCCCTCAGCTCACTTTTATAGCACCCAATCATATAGCCCCACTTCAAAATGCACCCAAGTTCTGGCTTTTAAGGTACCTGCAATCCTCTCTCACATTTTCCCCGAGGATGGGTCACATATTCCATCAGTTTCGTCTTGTGTTAGGGCACCTGCAATCCTCCCTGTGTTTGCTTGGTATTAGGGTACCTGCAATCCTCCGTGTTTGCTTGGTATTAGGGTACCTGTAATCCTCTGTGTTTGCTTGGTATTAGGGTACCTGCAAACCTCCCAGTTTATGCCAGGTGCTAGGGAACCTGCATCCTCAAAGTTTTTGGCTAATATTAGGGCAGCTGCAGCTAGGAGTGTTACAAAACTAAACTTCGCTAGTGAAGATGGTGCAAAGTCGGGAACTCTGCATTACGTGTAGCAGGGTAAGAATTCTCAGCTTCTCCCCAACTTCAAGTGGCAAGGTTCTTTTTTTTTAAAAACTGTTTAAAAATAAACATCCACCCTTGCTCACTGAGAAGTAATGTACCCCCTCCTATCATCCAGACACTTTCAAGTAAGTCCCCTCACCCTACGTACCCTGTATCACCCAATCTTCCACCCCCTGCAATCTCTACAAAGTATATTTATATTAATATCCTAGTGTTTATTATAGAGCCACAGGCAGGCACGATGTCAGCCTTAGAGGGACCTCCCTCCCCCAGCCATGCAGCACGTCAGTGACCCACCCACCCACCTTCCTCACCACATTTAATTGAAAAGTCAAGAAGATAAGCTCTCCCAACCCACAGAGTAGTAAAAAACCTGTTAAAACAGAAAACTGTCCTACAGTGGAGCGATTGTGCTCACTCTGCACTATCAAGCAAATTAATTATTGTGTCCACCATTAGATTGATTGACAGTCAGCCAATCAGGTTTTGCTACAGGTGAGGACATCATCATTTATTCATTCTATTGCTGGACACTGTAGAGTGAGTATGATCACCCCACTGCGCAATGGCTTTCTGTTTCACAGTTTTTTTACCACTTTGGGGGCTTGGGAGGGAGAAGAATGGTTGGCTGCTAGAGGGTTGGTAGGGTGGGGGTTATCTTCTTGACTTTTACTACACTGTATCAGTCAATCTGCTTTCACACATTGCTTAAAGAGCTAGTGTACTGACTAAAACTAATATTAGTTTTTAAAAGCAGTTAACCATTAACTTTTACCTATATATATATATATATATATATATATATTATTTTCTTTTTGGTTAATGAGAAGATTGCTTACCTGAGGTTTATTGGTGTGATGTGTGGGACAGCACTCTGCCTGGCAGCCAACATACCTATCTCTACTGCCCCCCCCCATCATCAGCATTGTGACCTCACTGACTGTGACATCACTGCTGCTACGAAACAGCCACTTGGTGGCTGCCAAGCCACTCACCTGTGATGTCACTGTCATTGAGATCACAATGCTGATGCTGTGTGTGGGGGGAGGGAGGTAGAGATGGATATGTCAGCTTCCAGGATAAAAGCTGTTCCAGACGTCCAGCACAATATCATCACATAGAAGCGCCACTTGCTGCAGTTTTTCCCTGCAGCTGCACCAGTTTTGGAGGGGCTAAAAACCCAGCCCAT
Source organism: Neoceratodus forsteri (assembly GCA_016271365.2). NCBI lineage: Eukaryota > Metazoa > Chordata > Ceratodontiformes > Ceratodontidae > Neoceratodus > Neoceratodus forsteri. The sequence continues at coordinate 1,006,174,980 of CM028129.1, read as the reverse complement.
CATATTTATCTTCATTTGTAGCAAATGTTATTAAAATATCGCATTTGTGGCTTTGCCACTCATGAGATATCATAATATTATTAGCCTCTTACGAAGATAAATATGATATCTTCAGTCAGGCCATGTCATATCCCCTATTTTTACAACATATGTTATAGGATAAACATCAAGATAAAAAGTGTTATCTTGACCCAACCTAGCAAGATACTATTATATTGCAAAGTAGGGTATATCGCAATGACCCAACATAGTAAGATAATAGTACCTTGCAAAGTAAGGTATGTCAGAATGCATGCATACCCAATCAGTGTGCAGCCTTTATAATGCTGATGACATCGCAATAGCCAAGTGTAGTACTGAAGTCATTGAAGTAGAATCAGCAAAAAACTGCAGAAAATTCATTTTTTTTTTCACTTACTCAACAAACATGTGAATAACTTGAAAATGAAAAATGAAAGCATGGTACTGTGAGCACAAACGTTGTCCAGCACAGAAAATATCTACAAAATGAGTAGTGTTTCATTTACAGATACCTTTTTAGATTTTTTTCATAATCAGCAAACAACAGCAGAAAATTAAATTTCTTTCACTGTTTTGGTGAAAAAATGTGAATCTACCTATCCAAGTTTTGAGGGTTTACATTTAATACAATAGCAACTCTAATCTGCATTAATGTACTGTAGTTTTCTGCAACAAATTTCTTTAGTTATTGAGAAAATAGAATGGTGACTTGTTTTCTGCTGGGCTCTTGAGGCCCTGTACAAAGAAGATGATTCCTAGCTTTCTTTGTGTCTTCTAAGTTTCTTTGCGCAGGGCAAGATGCATACACCACTTTGGTTCCTGTGCAAGAGTCCTAAGTTTCTTTGTGCAGGGCCCTGCAGTGTGTGAGAACAGCGGAGCTCATTGCCTAGTCACCTGGTAGCCTCCAAGGATGGACATCAGGAAAATAATAATGACTGAAGAAACTTTGGAGCTTAAAGGCCATTTACTGTAAATCACAATTAATTCTAGTGGGAGGTGTAAAGGATCATTGTGAGGGAGGGCTACCCTTGAGGGCACTCCATGGCGGCCTTACGATGCACAGAGGATTTCACCAAAGCAGATGTTTTTACTTTTGGAGGGGGGGGGTAAAACATGTAGGAGATGGGCCTACTATTTGTATGGGAAATCCCAAGATGATATTGTGTGGCTATTGGAGATGTTACCTCTGCCAGAGGGCCTGGAGAGATTTATAGCCACTGCCTGAGGGCAGGCTGAGGTAGATGCTGGTGCACTTTTGCCCAGCACACTGCCTGTTGAGTGTAAAGACCTGGTTATTATGATGTGCCCAAAGCCAAGGTGAACATTAGCCAAGAGTGCCAGAATAAATGTCCCGAAAGTGATGCTGCTGCCTGCACATCAGCTAAACGGATGCTGCAGTGGCATGATAGCAAATGAAAAATATGTGAACTAAAAGTGCATGTATAGAAGAAGAAGAATCAACATTTATATAGCACTTTTCATACATCCAAAGTGCTTTACAAGCAATACTAGACTGGTAGTGAAGTGACTGAATGTGTGGTGGTGGCCATATCGTACATCATCACCCAACACAGCCAGGATAATTGCATGAATCGGTTTATGGGAAAGGGAATGTTGGCCAGGACACCGGGAATGTTCCCTACTCTTTTGTGAAGAGTGCCCTGGGTTCTTTTACTTCCACCTGGACACCCATCAGGACAACACCAGGATGGGCAGAAGGGACCTCGGTTTAACATCTCATCTGAAGGACGGCACACCCCAGCAGTACAGCACCCCCCAATACTGCACTCGGATGCCAGCGATTTTTAGGTGCAAGTCCAATGTGTGGGACGAGAACCCATGACCTTCTGGTCCAGAGGCAGATGTGCTACCAACTGAGCCACAAACTGAGAGCTCTGGTAAATTCAGAAGGCAGCATAGGAAAGGCTCTATCTTGAGGTTAAACCTCACCCACCAATACACTGCGAGAAATAAAAGGAGATAGCAGCTCTTGTAAGAGATATGTAAAGGGAAAACCTTTTTTAAGGTACTCGGAGGTTATGACTTGTGTCCAGGGTCTGAATAGAGCTTGTTTTGCAGTGTTGATATGGATAGGAATTTTTTTTTGGGGGGGGGAGGTCCCATCTGTGTAATTGTAAGTATGTTAGCAAACATAATAACAACCCATCACATAGCAGAGTGATTTTATTTCTGATCTGACCAAAAGAGACACTGAGCAAACCTCATCAAGGACTGAATGGAAAAGAAAGGAACTGTAAATAGCTAGAAATTGGGTGTATTTGCTTGCATAACATACTTAAAATGAGTCCTCAAATATAAGGGAAAAGAAAGGTATTAAGAGCCCTTTTAAAAACATCAGCATAGGAGATCTGACAAATCTGATTTGGTAAGGCATTCCACATGAACGGGGTGGCCACTGAAAAGGCCCTTTCACTGACAATTTACAAAGGACACAGGAAACCACCAGCAGACTCTCCCCAGTTGAAGTATATGGGAGCAGGAGCTTTTTTATTTAGTCAGCACCCAATGGCTACAAGAGCCATGCATGATGCATGTGTGTATCAGTACCACAGTCCCTGTTGGCAACAGGCTCTCAGGATCAAAGGGAGATAGCCCATCTGAAATGAAATTGTGCCGTCACGTCTGAGAGCCATATTCTGTGGCTGGCATACTAAAGACCACATACTTATGGCATGCACAGTGCAAAGGGGCTATTTGCACATCCTTTTATTTATTTATTTAATTTTTGTTAACCGGGTACACTAGCCAGAAAGACTATTTTCAGGCATGACCCGGGAGAGTACAGAGACAAACTTCAAAGAGAAACAATCATGAATACAAAACCCAGTTACATGTAGATATTAGAGTATAACAATGGTAATTTTGACAAGGAGTTTTAGGCAGCAAAAAACAACAAACAGCAAAATACAGTATTTAGGTTACATAAAGCAACAAATCAGGCAAATTAAAACATACAGTCAACTGCTTTAAAATTGGTATAAAGTGCTAAGGAATGATCCCGGTATGACAGAAATAGAAAGAGGTGGACCTAGAGAGAGAGAGGTGAGAGGAGTAGGGAGGCAGCAGTGCCAGTGGTATAGGCAATGAGAGATATAGAGTTTGAAGAGGGGAGAGTAACAATGTTTATGCTGGAGAGGGACGGGGAAAACAGAGGATGAGAAATAAGAGATAGGAAGTGAAGCAAAGAGGTCATTATGTGGCCATGAGCTGCTTAGCACAATGTGTCCATGCACAAATGTGGGAGGCATTGTACAGAGCCTCAGCTACCTCAACACGGGAGCCCTGCCCACCTATGCCATCCCTGGCACTCTAGCTGAATCCTCTCCATCACCTGATTCCTGTCGGCATTGGGAAACTATACTAAGGCCTTTTCCTGGCCATCCAGTGGAACCCCCACCTCACCCAATCCCGGTTGCTATTGTGGAACTGTACTAACTCCCTTCCCTGGCGGTCTAGTTGACCCCATCCTTCACCTGATCTGTTGTTGTGGAAATGTACTGATGCTCATACCTGGCACTTAAGCCCCCCTCCCCATAGCCCACCAAAAGAGCTACCACCAGCTCCACCCCCTGTCAGTCTGTAGCTCACTCACCCATCCATAGGTGAGCTGCCATCAAGTTCTCAAACGCTGATCGGCTATGACCCCCCAACCACTCACCACCTCAGCCATCTCCCATCTGATAGGTAGTGAACAAGCACATATTGTATAAACAGTTCTGTCTACAGAATGCATGCACTCACTCTTTATAAGTCAAATGGTGGCCTTCCAAACTGGTGAGAGGAGGGTCTGTGCCAGCTGTCATCTGAGGACCAGATGGCAGCTGACCTATGGACAGGTGGGTGAGTAGGAAGTCAACTGAGGATGTGGGGGGTGGGTGCTCAATGGGTGAGCTGTGGGACCTTTGACAGTGATCCATCAGGGGATAACACTAGATTGCCAGGAATGGGCTTCATTAGAATTTCACAAAACCAGATTGGGTGAGGAAGGGGGTCCAATAGGTTGCCAATGAAAGGATTTTATATAATTCCAAACTACTGACAGGGATTGGGTGAGGAAAGGGGGTTCACCAGGCTGCAAAGAAAAGGCTTTAATAGAGTTCCACAACACTGATAGGGTTCAGTTAAGGGAAGGGGGGTCCACTAGGCTACTAGGCAAGGGCTTTAGTACAGTTCCACAATATTGTCAGGGATTGGGTGAGAGAGGGGTGTCCATTAGACTGCCTGGGTTTGGATCTTTAACATTGCACAGTACTGACAGAAATCTGGGTGGAGAAAACACTAAAGTATCACCCTTAGCTTTTAAGTTTTTAATAAGTTATCTTACCTTTAAGTTTTTAGTCATCTTGATCTTAAATACTAACTAAAAACCTTCAAGCAACAGGTACATTTTGAACACCATTGTGTAACATGCAGATTTTTTTTTTTTAAAAAGCATCACACAGCCGGTGTATTTTCAGAATCTTTGTGTAGGATTTCTGTTTTGTGAAAACATTGTGCAGCAAGTACATTTTAAAAAGCATAATGCAACACAAAGATTTTGGCAAACTGTTGTGCAGCACACAGATTTGAAAACCCTCATGCTGCATGTAAATTCTGAAAGTCATACTGCAGCGTGAATATTTTGAAAATCATTGTGTAAATGTTCAAACTATTTGTGCAACAGATACATTTTCAAAAACATTTGTGAGGGATTCTGGTGCCAACATTTTGTTTATTAATTAAAGATATCTAAATACAGGCTATCCCAGTGGCATGGCAGTAAAGCTACTGCCCACTGCGCTGGTGACTCTAGATCAGAAGCTGTCTCAGATTGCTGGGGGTTGGCCAGGGATGCAAGGATCGAGCTCCCGATGGACTGCTCTCCTCTCCCAGGGAGGGAAGGCTTGTTGGCTCTGCTACAAGACTGACACAAGGTGGAGGCCTGGTGGTAGTGAGGATCTGCAGTGGCATGAAGTGAGGGAATAGTGGGACTCTGAGGCATGTGTGCGCCTTCCCACACATTCACCTACATGCATACCCCAGCTACAGGAAAAGGAGAAAAAAACAGAGGAAAATTGACAGCAGGGCAGGCATACATAATGCTCTGCATGCCACCTTTCACATGCACCATGCCAGGACCCCTGTCAGCAGCAACTGGATGAGAATCTCAGGGGGAGGGGAGGATGGCCTTCTCCCTTCTGGCCCTGCCATGGGAGACATTCCGTGGGGAACATGGATGACAGGGGAGTCCTGGGAGGTGGTTGTCAATGTGGGGTGGTGGGGACAGAGCTGAAGGGAGCCAGCCTGCCCTGGCCAAGGAAAATAAACACTTGTATAGAAAAAAGATATCTTAATACTACTTTGAGTAGCTTTTTACTAAAATGTAGTATTTTTAGCTGTGGCTTGTATTCAAGGGTGGATTGCATTTGAAGGTGGCTTGTTTTAAAAATGAAACTTTTAAGTGCTAAAAATAAAATATTACACATCCTGGATTGGACCAGGTTTATTATGACGGTCTGCTTCATATTAAAGTAAGTATAAGAAACATTGTCCGGCCTGGTAGTGCTGAGGGTTGAGAGGCGCTGGATGCCACACCTCGCACCATGCTGGCAACCCGGGTTCAGGAACGAGCCCGGTCCGCCGGGGGTTGGCAGGGGGGAGAGAGGATTGAGCATCTGGAGGACTGCTCTCCTCTCCTCTCTCAGGGGTAATCCAGGCACATGCCCGGCACCACAACAGCCCCTGGTGGCAACTGGAGGCACTGCAATGCGCAGGTCTTGCTAGAGGGGAGGCGGAGTTGCAGCAGGCATGCCTGGCGCCATTGCATGACTGAGCTCGGCCAGAGGAGGGATGCAGGGGAAAGGGAGCAACACAGCCAAGAAAATCCATGCTCCTGGAGATAGGCAACGACACTGCACCCTCAATCACACTCCACTAGTTGTACCCACCCAGCTCCTGGGCCAAGTCCAACCTGGCCTGAATTGCAAGATAGAGCACCCTGGGAGGATAGGGCGGCCCCACCTCGGGAGGGCTCATAGTCAAGGGGATAGCCGCGCTGGTGCCAGGAAGCTGGGGGGTTTCAGGCTCGGAGTTAGAGCCCGAAGGGTGTGCAGTTGCCTTAGAGAGTTCTCTGGGGTCCAAGTGGAGCCAGAAAAAGAGTGTAAAAAAAATATAACAAACATTAAATAAGATAATCAGTTTAACAAAAAAATTCAATAATGATTCCATTTTCAGAGATAAAGATCACAGAGTCCCACCCACAGTGTTTAATGGGATTTGACTTCAATCCTGACTTGAAGCTGTGGCTTGTGTTTGAGGGCAGCTTTTATTAAAAATATTCATTTTGACCTGCAGCTTGTTTTTGAGGGAGGCTCTTTTTGAGGGTGGTTTATATTTGATGACATACAGTATTCAGCATTTTTTAAAAATAAACTGAGTATGTGTGAAAAAGAAATCATTAATAACTTTGAAATGAATTAACATTTTTTCACCAAACAACCAAAAGGACCTATAGCCTCATAACATCTAACAAACCTGAACATTTCAAAACGTATCGCTTAGTAGATTTTTTGAGCTATTTTTTTGGTTAACTGAGCATGTGTGATTAAATATCATTAATAACTACAAAACAAATTACAATTTCTTCACCAAACTACAAAAAGGTCCTATTCCTCCATAACATCTAATAAACCTCTAAGTTTCATACTTGAACTACTTGTAGATTTTTCCCTATCATTGAGAAACATTTTGGTTCTAAAACAGGAACAAATACATAACTTCAACGCTTTATAAATCGAAACTGAACAGACAGATGGCTATAAATCTTGTCACATTAGTCTCTGCTAGGACTGAGATGATGCATGCCAAATCTTACAATCCTAAGGTCTATGACAGTTGAGTTAAAATCATTTGAAAATGGCCTTTATGAAACCCCAGTGCAACTGTAATATACTGGCACTACTGAGCCTATATAATATTACTATATATAATTAAAAAAAGAGTAAATTTATGTGGCATTAACTGCTCATTAGCTGCAGAATCCTTTTCTAATTGCATAAATTATAATACCACACACGGAGAGTCACTCACCCATCCTTACTAATGTTACAAGATGTTAAAGATATGTGTTATGAACTTTGTAAGGAATGTAATTATCATGTGTATGATAAAATATAATAAAAAAAGATCTTTTTGACATTTCACTCATATGGGGTGAGGGAGGTGGGGGAGTCAAGTCAGTCAATCAGTATTGATTGGTTAAAAACTATTACAATGCAAAACGGTACATGAATACAAAAACACAGTACATGGATACATCTACAAGAGATATGAATTGGTTAACTAATTAAATTACATTAAAATCATAGTGCCTCATTACATTTTTAACATGCTGTGTGGTGAGAAGAACTTTCCCTTAGGTGCAAAATTCAAGACAGATGTTATTATTTTTACTGCAGAACATTCTTCTCTTTTAGAATTCAAGATAAGGAGAGAAAATGAAGTGACAAAGTATTTGTTTAGTCAACTAAAACAATTTGTTGAAAGGAAAACATGATATTACAATTCCAGAGATAAAACACAGAATACAATTGATTGGAAGATCAATGTAAGTTATTAGGAAATTACCTCTAAGGTCATGTAGCCAATTGGAAGACCAAGGATTTGGGAATGATTACCTACACTTTCTCATACTTCCAATTGTTGCAATTCCAAATCATGAGGAACAAGGCTTATTAAGCAAAACATTAGTTATGGAAGCCTCACCAAAAATTCTGAAAACAGATTTGTACAAGTATGTAAAGTAGCGTAGTGTTAATTAAAAGGCTATGCCTGTGGTTCAATGGGTGGGAGTATTCTTGGGCTATTTAAACCAGTTTCCTCCAGCCTGTTATCCATGGACCAGCACCCCTGATTGTGCCCCCAACTCGCGGACAGCAATATATATGCAGGTATATGTACTAACCTTTGGGCACAGACACTTGTCTTCAGAAGGTTTGTTTCTTTGCTGCAGCCAGAGGTTTTGCTGGGGCTCTGCTCTCCCTCCTGTTTTTTTCTGTTGCTTTTGCTTGTTGCTTTTTGGGCTTTCTGTCTAGTTTGTGCTTTCACCTTCTGTGTGGTCTGTGACTTAAGCAGCTCTCTAGATTAGTATTTTATCTTTCTGACTTTCCTGGCTGTAGCATTTTGCTTCCTTCTTTTTTCTAGGGCTGTCACTGATGTTGCACATATGTTTTCATTTAACTCTTGTGTTGACTTTCAGTTCGATTTAATGGGCAGGATATTCAAACTGCACCTTGAAATGGCGCATGTGGCTGCTCTGCGCAACTGAGGTGTGCCCTAGCACAAACCTGATATATTCAAATGAGATGTGCAATAGTGCATCTTGTCTGAATGTATCAAGATAGGTGTGTGGCGCAAATAGAGTCTACCGACGATACACCGGCAAATCCCCCTGCCAGGTCTGAATACCTGGAATGGGAATGCACGGTGCACCTTGTGGATGCACCGAGTGCACATTCCAGATATTCAGGCTGAAACATGCAAATGGGGCCATTAACCATGTAAGGCACAAATGGGGCCCTTTGCATGTCATTATGGCCCCATTTGCATGTCCTGTGCAGTGATGCACCTGGCTGGATGCACAGGGCACCCTGAATGAAGGAGTACAGGCCATAGTCCCTGGTAGACAAGTGGACCCCCCTTCCCCATACCCTGATTGCAAATGGAAGTATTATATCCTTCCTATCCCTGGTAGTCTAGTGCCCCCCCTTGCTGAAACCCATCTGTAGTATTAATAGCTATCACAACACCCTGAATGAAGGAGTGCAGGCCATAGTCCCTGGTAGACAAGTGGACCCCCCTTCCACGATCACAAACGGAAGTATTATATCCTTCCTATCCCTGGTAGTCTAGTGGTACCCCACTCCCAGCCCTGATTGTAGCAAAACTCAAACCCAAGATCACCCTGGTAGTCCAGCATACCCCCCCACCCACTGAGGCAACCAAACCCCATCCCGCTTCCCCCTCCCAGCATGGGCATGACAGCCGGCGGGCAGCAAAACCCACCTGTACACTTCCATGGCTGTCTGCCAACTGCACTGTCACTGAATGACAGCTTACAGTAAGCTCTGCAGTACCATTGGTCAACATCGTCAATCAGTGGGCTTGCAGTGAGTACTGTAAGCATTCATTCACAACTTTGTGAAAGACACTAGGTTGTGAATGAATGTTTACAGTACTCACTGCAAGTCCATTGGTCGACGATGTTGGTCCGCATCTTGCAAGTGAATCACTTGTCATGGGACGGTGTCCTTCTCTATAGGCTGCTTGTCTCCTGTGGCACCTCATGGCAGTCTCACACTCTGGGGGAAGCTTTAGCTATGCCGACCCGTGGTCAGTGGCACCTCATGGTGTAGTATTTAAGACTTCAACTGCTTGAGAGTAGGGCCCTTAGCCCACATGGGTTCCTTTAGCTGTGCCGACCATGTCAGCAGCACTTCTGAAAGCTATTCTCCCCATGTGCCTGCTTAATGTCTACCCAGTCTCAGTCTGTATCCCCTTCCTTTAGTTTTCAGTCAAGATTAGGCCTCCTTACAGTCTTGAGACTGGATGCTAGCCTTTCAGCAGTTGCTACTTTTTTTTTTCCCATGTTTTTGGGGCAGGCTTCCTTTACAGGGGACCTTTCTTTAGCTGCAGAGATCAACTTGTGGCACCCCCACAGCCTTATCTCATTAGAGGGATAGAGTGAGAGTCATCCCACCAAACATTTTCCCCTGAAATTGAATTTCAAATAAGCAAGTTGAGCTGTCTAATAATAAATTCCCATGCCAGGAAGGATGGTGGCCAAATCCAAGGATCCCCAGAGAATTCCTCCACAGTTTTTTTTCTCTCCTGGGTGCCGAAGGTCATGATGTCATTTTTATATTTATTAGCATTTACCTTAGTAGTAGGATTTCTGTTGTGAGTTGGGGTTGGACAGTGGCTCTCTTTTATCTTACAATCCTGCTATTCCCTCTCACCTTCTGGAAGTAATGCCTTTGTCTGCTGTCAATTGTCACCAGTTATCAACTGTCTGTATTGTTGCACCACTCAGTCTGTGTTTGCAGCTCCTGCTTTCCATTTCTTTTGGGATTCTTCCTAAGGTACCTTTTACCTAAGGAAATTATATTCCCCTTACACCTATAGAGGTGGATTCTTCCTCAAGTGTATTCCTTTGCTTCACAGTATCCCGACATGGTGATAGTCTCACAGGGGATAGAGAGTGCCAATGGCCAAAGCATCAACATATACCAATCAAATACATACAAACATACATATGAACATACGAGGAAGCCAGCAGAAGAAGGCCATTTGGTCTATCAAGTCTGCTCATATTGCAGGGTCCACAGCTTGAGCTAATGTCTCTGCCCTCCCTCCCAACTCCTCCCATCCTTCGTACCCATGATCCTTACTTTCCCCATGACTATCCCAATAATTTTACAACTAGCGTTCTGACCATCAACAATGTTGCACAAGCATTACTCCACACTTTGGTTATGTATGCCATTGAATTACTATTATTACTATTCCTGGACCAGAGCATGATCCTTTTTAAGAAGGAGCATACACTTCTTAACACAGAAGTAGAAATAGATGTAAACAAGAATTTGTCAATGCCGAATGTTTGCTTGCTGGTATTAGCATTGGAAATGCAGGAGTTAGACAGATGCAGAGTAGGAATGGCAGTGAAGTACTGAACTTCATGCCAACCCCACCTCCACCCTGCAGAGATGGACAGGCCTTGGGGTATGTGTATGTTGTCGCCCATGACGTTCATGCCATTTAACCTCACCCTATCCTGTAGACACTGACAAGTGTTGAGGTGTACCTTGGGGTGTTCGGCTTTACAGTTACCCCACTCCATAAGGACATACGCTGAAATGGGTGCAATATAGGATATGGGGTTAACTCTGGGGACAAAGAGTCCAAGGCACACCTCAATGCCTGTCACTGGCTGCAGGGTGGGGGTGGAATGGCATGAGCATTACAGTCAGCAATCCAAAGGCACACCCCTGATGCCTGTCAGTCTGTACAGAGTTGGACGTTATAATTAGAAACCCTAATGCCTCAGGTGTTTGTTGGTATTTGCACTACAAATTTTCAACATGGCCTTTTTGTGACCCCCACCTCATGAAAGCATTTGGGACCTCTTTTGATGAAGTGGCACTGTGATTTTGTCAATGTATCCCAAACTTTGAGTTCCCACAGTGACCATGCCATTGTGCACCAGATGTTCGAAAACACAGATTGAGCAGAATGTGAAGAATGACAGCTGTACCATTCATAGGGAGGTGTGAAGAGATGGCAATGTTGAAAATCTGTAGTAAAAATATTAAAGATGCTCAAACTTCCGAGCGTACATGGAAACTGCACAACGCATGTGCATAGCAGTCATTTAGTGGAATTATTTCACCAGATTTTTAACATAGGCATTTTGTGACCTCTGCTCATGAAGACTGTCACTACGATTTTCTTAATCTGCCCCGGACATTGATTTCCCACAGCAATCACGCTATTTTGTGCCAGATGTGTAAATGCATATTTCGGGCAGGATGTGAAAAATGACAGCTATACTGTTCATGAGGAGGTGTGAAAAAATGGCAATGTTGAAAATATGGAGTGAAAATACTACAAATTTGTGAAGTTACGAGGGTGTGTGGAAACTGCACAACGCACACTTGTAAGTCATTTTATGGACGTTTATCACCAGATTTTCAACATAGGCATTTTAGGACCTCTGTTCATGAACAGAGTCACTGTGATTTTACATATGAACACACATATGAACATAGAAATCTGCCAGCAGAACAGACCAATCGGTCTATCTAAGTCTGGCCGAGTGTGCAGTTCGTACCCTAGATTGCAGCAGCCCCAGCCTCCTCCCCCTCAGTTCCTCCCTTGCTTGTCCAAGCCTGTGCCCCCCTGATTCTTCCTCTTGCTTTATCCCACTCCTTCTTAAAGCTATTGGCTGTCCTACATGTTACCACCCCGTCTGGCAGCACATTCCAACTAGACACCACCCTCTCAGTGAAGTAGTGCCTCCTCATTTCCCTCTTGAAATTCCCCCTTCCAACCTTAGTCCATGCCCCCTTGTCTGTCTTCCACTCCTCAGTTTAAACACCCCCTTGGTGCTAGATTTATTTACCCCCCTCAGGTATTTAAATGCTTCAATCATATCCCCCTATCCCTCCTCCAGTGTGTACATGTTCAGCTCCTTCAGCCTAACTTCATATACCTTTCCTTCCATCCCCTTTAACATTTTTGTTGCCCTCCTTTGCACCCCCCCCCTCCAGTAACTTAATATCTCTCCTCAGGTATGGCCTCCAGTATTGCACACTGTACTCCAGGTGCAGTCTGATCAATGATTTGTAGAGAGGTAGGATCACATTCCTGTGTCTGGGTAAGAACCCTCTTGTGATGCAGCCCAGCATCCTGTTTGCCTTCGCTGCTGCTCTCCTGCACTGGACCAAGTTGTTCATGCTCCCAGTTACCAACACCCCTAGGTCCTTCTCCTCCTCTGTGATTTCCAACCTCACCCCCCCAAACCAGTACTCCTTCTTCTGGTTCTTAGCCTCGAAGTGCATCACCTTATACTTTTTTGCATTGAATCCTAGCTGCCACTCCACCGACCATGTCTCTAGTTTGGTTAGGTCCCCCTGCAGTTTTTCCCATCCGTCCTCTTCATCCACCACCACCCCCAATTTAGTATAATCTGCGAACAGACTAACCCTGCTCCCCAGTCCATGTGCTATATCAGAGATAAAGAGCCCACATAGCACCGGGCCCAGAACTGACCCCTGCAGCACCCCGCTTGTCACTGCTATGGGTGCAGAGAGCTCCCCCACTACCACCACCCTCTGCACCCTCCCCTGTAACCAGTTCTCTATCCATTTAGTCAGCTTTTTTCCCCACCCCCACTGCCATCAGTTGCCCCCCAGTCTCCCATGAGGCCTTGTATCAAGGGCCTTACTGAAGTCCAAGTACAGGACATGTACCGTATGGCCCCTGTCCAACTCTCTTGTCACCCAGTCATAATAGTCTATTAGATTGGTTTGACAAGACCTCCCTGAGATGAACCCATGTTGCCACCCATCTTGGAGGCCATTACTCTCTAGGAATGCCAACAACCTCTCCTTTAGTATCGCCTCCATAAGCTTACCCACTATGGATGTGAGACTGACCAGCTAATAATTTCTTGGCTCCTTCCTAGGCCCACTCTTGTGTATGGGCACCACATGGGCCACCCTCCAGTCCTGGGGCACACACCCCATTTCCAGGGAGGTGTTGAACAGATCTGCCAGCAGCTCAGCTCCGCCATCTCCCTCAGCAACCTGGGTGGATGCCATCTGGACCTGGTGCCTTGTCCACCCATACTGCCCTCAGCCCCTCTAGCACACTACTCCCTGTGATCACTTTGTCTGTCACCTCCTCCCCCCCCCTTTCTCCACCCCCCAGCCCAGGCTGGTAGTGGACCATTCCTCTTCTTAGTGAAAACGGAGCAGAAATACTCATTTACAATTTCTGCTTGCTCCTCTCCCTTTTCCACCCAAACCCCTCCCCACTTTATCCTCACAATATGTTCCTTGCACTTCTTCTTTACCCTGACATACCTAAAAAAGTCCTTTTCTCCTCCCTTTATGCCCTGTGCTAACCATAATTCCTTGCAGTCCTTAGCTTTTTTCACCCTCCTGGCCACCTCCCTTGACCAACTCCCATAAGCCTCCTTATCCTCTCCCTTCCCTGTTCTCCTGTACTTCTGGTATGCAGCCCTCTTTGCCCTCACCCCTTGCAGCAATTCCTTGTTCAGCCAGCACAGTTTCTTGGCTCTGCTCTTCTTACTCCTGGCCCTGGTATAGGCTACTGTGGCCTCTGTTAGCCCAGTCTTTATGACTCCCCACTTTTGTTCTGCATCCATCCCCAGCCTTATATCCTGGAATCTCCCTTGCAGTATTGCTCCCATCCTCCCAAAGTCCACCCTACTAAAGTTCTCCACCTTAGTGCCCATGACTCCTGTCTCCCTACCCAGCGTGAGAACGAGCCACACTGTTTGGTGATTGCTACCCACTAGTGGATCATCCACCCTTACCTCCCTCAACACCTCCCCATTTGCCAGTACTAGGTCCAGAGTGCCTTGTAGGCCCACTCACCAATTGCTTCAGAAGGCCGTCTTGGAATGCATCAAGGAGCACTTGCTCCCTGGTACTGCTAGTGGCCAGGGTGTTCCAGTCAACCCCTGGTAGGTTAAAATCCCCCACTATCACCACACTCCCCCTTCTACACACCCTCCTTATCTGCTCTGCAAACTCCCCATCCAGTTCCCCGGATTGGGCTGGTGGTCTGTACACCACTCCCAGCCTCAGCTTTCTACCCGTGGAGTCCATTAACTGCACCCTAAGTGCCTCTGTCCTCTCCTCTTCTCTTCTCCGTCATCCCTTATGCATTTGATCCCTTCCCTCACATAGAGTGCAAACCCCCTCTTCCAACCCCCAGTCCCTCCTGGATATCCAGTATCCCAGGATTGCCAAGTCCCAATCATGGTACTCTGTGGCCCAAGTCTCTGTCACTAAAGCAATGTCCACCTTCCCCTCTGAAAGGAGCGCCTCCTGTCCCTTACCCCTTTCCCTTCTAAGGCCCCTTCCACCACCCCAGTATTTGTTCTTCCCTGACCCTTACCCCCACCAGCTGCACCTTCTGTGACTTCTGTATCTGCACCTTTGACTCCCGCCTCACCCTTTTCTTTGCCTTATTTCTCCCATCCTGCCTTGAACCCCTTCCCAGCTTGACTGCTTCCTACTGGGCTTCCCATGTCGACCTCCCCTCCTCCCCTGCTGATTTCCAACCCCTCTCCAATCCCCGTTGTTGTCAATTTACAGTCCCCATTCCCTTTGACCCAAATAGTGATGCCCCTCCCATCCTTCCCCTTCCCATACCCTTGTCTCCTCCAGTCACCCCCTTCCTTACTAGCCCCCCCCTGTACCCTTTCGTCCTCGCTATCTCTTCCCCTACCTGTTGCCATCCCTGTCATGCCCCGCTTGTCCTCCCCACTTCAGTATGTTCTTGCTCCCCTCTCTCCCATAGCAGAGGCTTGAATCTACTCCTAGTTGATATCCTCCTTCATCTCTTCCCCTATCAGTTCCCCCCTCCTACTTGTTCACCTCTGTGCCCCCCGGTCCCACCCCAGGTCCCTCGCTACTCGCAGCCATCTGCTCTCTCCCCTAGTTCTCCTCGTGGTCTCTTCCTCCCCCATCAGAAGGCTCTCCCCTCGCCTCAGGCACCCCCTCCCTTCTCCTCTCTCCTCTCTTTTCTGCTAGTACCTCTGATTCTGGGGTCAGTTTCAGTCCCTAGTTTTTCTTCCCCTGTCCCCCCTTGCCATCCCCTATTCCCCCCCCACCAGGATGCCTACCATACTCATCTGCCCTGCCACTTAGATGCCTCCCTAACCTCCACAGTTCCTCCCTGAAACTAGCCAGTTGCCTACAGACCATACATCCCCCCATCCTCCAAGCCCAGTCCAGGATCATGGCAGACCCATACCCTGTACACCCTACCACCCTTCCAAAGATGCCTGCCCTACTGACATGCAGCACCTGCCCCATTTTGGCCCCCATCTTATGTTACAGGCTCTAACTCCCAGTTTCTGTACCCCACCACAACTATTAGGCCCCTATTTACTCAAATTCCTATTCCCCCTACACTAGTTCCCCTACTGCCCCCTTGCCGACCAGGTTAATTCAGTTTCAAATCTCATCCGTTAGATACTGTATTATTGTAGCAATCCTAAAGCCTCCTTGTCCATTTTTCACCCCTTGGTTACCATACTTTTTGTTCTCAGCCCTCATATAGTTTCACTTAGCCCAGTTAGAAATCCTATTGCACTCCAAATGTTACTCAGCTCAGTTAGAGAAATAAACAGAACAAATAAATATGTATTATTACAGCAATCCTAACAGTATAGCTCAGTACTCTTTTGCAGGAGGCCCTGCCCAGAGGAGGGAGGTAGCAGTATGGCTGAAATTTAGAAGCCAGCAGACTAGAGCTGTGCAACCGCTCCCCCCCATAGTTCGCTGATTAGGATGCAGAGGCTGTGTTAGCGACTGAATGTATAGCTTGGATGAATGAAAATATGCATTTTTATGAAGCGCTGTCTTCAAAAAAGATATTTAAAAACTTTTACTCATTCGGGATTATGTCCACAAGACGGGAGTTCAAATGGTGTGGAAGTGCTATGAACAAAGGGAGACCACCAAAACTCAATACCTTGGGGATTAAAAAATTGACTGCTGGTCTTAATAAAAACAGATTAGGCAAGTTGCAAGCAGAACAACTGTCAGTGGAAAAGGAGGAATTACCTGTAGAAAACAAACTGTTTCCGCTGTTCAAGATGGCCGAGCATAGAAGTGAAGATGCGCTGGCGATGGTGAGACCACGGAGGCGAAACTAACAGGGGCTCAGCAGGAGAGGAAGGAGAGGAGAGCTGAGATAGCCCCGAAGATGGACGTACCAAAGAGATAGTCACGACACCAGTGAGAGTTGAACGAACAAATGAACAAAAGGAAATTGCAAGAGACAAGACCAGTGATGGTACCCTAGCAAAGTGACAACGAACAGCCCTCAGGGTCGGGTTTACCAGTCAGTATGTGTTCTTTTCCCCAGGAGGTAAATGTAAATGTGAATAAGGTACAAATTACAAACAAAGGTCTTACAAGCAGGTTAATAAACATTGATTCTCCTGAGCTTGTGAACGAGCAAACTACTGAAATGACTGGGGGTGGAAATGAAACTAATTTGGGGGGCCCTCATAATGATTCATATGCATCAAGTAATGGAGCAGAATCAGAGAGCGAGAGCGTGTTTTCCGAGGGAGAGGAACCACCAAGGTGGGCGATAGACTTAATGAATAAAGTGAAAAAGATAGCAAGTGACATGGCCACTATGTTGAACACTCAAGATAAACTAGAGACCTATTACACTTTAACACAGAAAGTTAATAGCAGAAAATGGGGCCCTAAGGCAGGAAGTAAAAGGAACTTTAAACAATATTCAAAATGAGGTTTTCTCAGTTTCACCTACTATAAAATCCATTCAAAAAAAAAAACAAGCAGAAGATGAAAGAGAAAATAACAGACTTTGAGCTATGTTCCAGGAGGAAAAATATAAGACTGATTGGAGTCCCTGAATCATGGGAGAATGTAAGATCATTGCAGGAGTCTTTCAAATTAATTGCTGCGGCCTATTTAGATAAAAATCCTGAAGATATAAACTTTCAAACAGACAGAATCCATAGTGGCTGGTGGCAGAGACTTGATGATTCAGCTCCTCCAAGACCAGTAATAATGACATTTACGTACTCAGGGGATAAAGAAAAACTGATGGCAGCAATAATAAAAAAGAAGAGACTTGTAATTTCAGGGGCACAGATTGCTATATACCAAAACCTCCTGTATGAAGTTTTGCAACAAAGAAAGAAATTTTATGATTTAAATACTAAGCTATGGTCTCAGGGACAAAAAGCAACAATGATTATGCCTGCAAAAATGAAAATAATTATTAAGGGCCAAAGATGTGTCTTTGCTACTGTGGACCAAGCAACCACAGAACTAAAACGGTTACTTCCAGATTTAGTATTTTGAATAAATGTTTTTTTGTTATTAGTGGCATAAAAAAAGACTGGTAAAAAAGAATGTGCTAAGGGAAGGTGTGGGA
The DNA here is from genome assembly GCA_016271365.2 of Neoceratodus forsteri. Taxonomy (NCBI): domain Eukaryota; kingdom Metazoa; phylum Chordata; order Ceratodontiformes; family Ceratodontidae; genus Neoceratodus; species Neoceratodus forsteri. The sequence goes on along the minus strand of CM028129.1, from coordinate 1,006,157,220 downwards.
TAAGGGAGACTGAGAAGATTTGTTTATTAGGGGGGTGGGGGTGAGCAATGATGTCAAGAAATAGACTTTTTCACCAAGGCGGGTTTTTCTTTTTTTTTTTTCCTGTTGTTTTGTTTTGTTTTTTACAGGATGTTTGGTATGGGTTATAAAAAAAATCTTGTAGGTAAAACTCAATTGGGGATGGAAGCGTTATATGGAGGGAAAAGTAAATGTAAGGAACGGAAGGTTGTTAAAATGTTAGAGGGGGCTGGAACTCAGTGAGGGTTTTCTTTCTTTAGTGGATAGAAAGAAGATACTGTGGTGGTTAGGAGCAATAGGGCTCAGTGGTGAATTATGGAAGATTCAGGTTGGGGCAGAAACTGAGATCAAGAGTGGAAAGAAGGGGGCACTGTTGTTGTTAAAAAGGAAAAAATACAAAAGATATAATGGAGACAATTAAGGTAATATCATTAAATGTGAATGGTTTAAACACACCTATGAAAAGGAATACGATACTATTATATGCCAAAAAGTCTAGGGCACAAATAATTTGTTTCCAAGAAACACATTTGTTAGAGAAAGAGGTTAAGAAACTGAAACAATGATGGTGTTCACACTGTACATATAGAACAGGGACGAACAAAAGTAGAGGAGTGGCTATTCTTTTATGAAAAGATCTGAATTATACTATCATGGATACATATGAAGATAAAATAGACAGGATTAGTATGATAAAATTAAAGATTAAATCAAATTCCTACACAATAGGTTCGATGCATGCACCATTCACTAATTATGTAGATTTTTTGACTGAACTAGCAAAAGGATTTCAAGCACTTCAAGATGAAAATATAATACTGGCTGGGGATATGAATATGGTGTTAAATCCATATATGGATAAAACAACAGCACCCTCTTTAGGAAATATAAATTTAGCAAAAAAAAAAAAGTATCACATTTCCTGCAAGCAGAACAATTAATTGATGCATGGAGGATAAAAAATAGCAATGTTAAAAGATTTTACATACTATGATAAGAAATCAAGTTATTTTTCTAGGATTGATTACGTGTTTATTTCAAACAGTCTGGTACAGTATTTAGGGAAGGTAAAGATAGACTCAATTTGTGTATCCAAGCATGTGATGGTTAGTATGGAAATAAAAATACTAAATACTAATGGAGATTTCAAAACAGCCTTTTAAAAGATCCAAGCTTTAAGCAAATAATAAGGGAAGCAATCAAAGATTATTGGCTTTTCAATTACAATAACCAAATAAAGGTAACAAATATATGGGATGCCTTTATCGCAACCCTTAGAGCACATATTATAATTTATCAGATAAAGCAAAGGAAACAGGAACAAACTGAAAAGGAGAGGATAGATGTTAGATTAAAATAGTTAGAGCAACTAATACTTGTGGACTTTGAAACATATCAGGAAGAATGGGAAGAGAGTAAGATGAAGAAAAAGAACCAGATTCACAAAGAAACTAGTAAAATGATTCAAACAATAAAAAAAAATACTTTCACGCAGATAAATCAGAGAAATTACTAACAACTTTGTTAAGGCAAGAGAAGCCAAAGAATATAATCACAAGTGTAAAAAATAACTTAGGAGAGGTACATGCCACAAGGAAAGAAATAGCTAATAGTTTTTTGGCTCTTTATAAACAAATTTATCAAAAAAATTCAAATCCAAACAAAACTGATATAAGAAACTATTTAAAAGAGGCTAACATAAAGCCATTTCCATTTGAATTCCACAAAATAACAATAAAGGAAATTGCTGGGGTAATAAGGAACCTCCAAAAGAACAAAAGCCCAGGTTTGGACGGATACACAAACAAGTTTTATACGGCGCTTAATGAAAAACTATCTTCCTGGTTAAATAAAATGTTAGAGGAAATAATACTAACTTACTAACTGCCAGCAGATTAGGCCTTATCAAGTCTGCGTGAACCTCAGATCCCTAGTTGGGTGCCGAGGCCCCCTCTTGTATTCCAGAAACCCCTATCATCCATCCCCACCCCCCTGGGCCAGGCCATCATCTGATACATCCACCTTCTGTGTCTGTCCCTCCCTCCCTCTCTTGAAGCCCTCCACTGTGGATCTCTGAACCAGCTCTCCAGGCAGCACATTCCAAGGGTTCACCACCCTCTCAGTGAAAAATCTCCTCCTCCTCTTTTCCCCCTTCACCCTTCCACCTTCCAACTTCAAACCATGCCCTCTGGTGATACCTCCCTGCTTTAGTCTGAAGATCCCCTCCATGTTTACCCTATTTATTCCCTTGAGGTACTTGAAGACCTCAATCATGTCCCTCCTGTCTCTTCTCTCCTCCAATGAAAACAGGCAGAGCTCCTCCAGTCTGTCCTCAAACGTCAAATCCCCTAGTCCTCGTATCATCTTAGTTGCTCTCCTCTGTACCCTCTCCAGGAGCTGTATGCCCCTCTTCAAGTGTGGTCTCCAGTACTGTACACAGTACTCAAGGTGTGGTCTAACCAGTCCATTGTACAGCGGCAGAATCATTCCCCTGCTCCTAGAGGTGATCTCCCTCACGATGCATCCCAACATCCTGTTTGCCTTGCTAGCCACTCTCCTGCAATACTCAGAATTATTCATACATGCATCCACCATGACCCCTAGGTCTTTTTCCCCTGTTGAGGTCTCCAGTGCCTCCCCTCCCATGGTGTACCTGTGTTTAGGGTTTCCCAGCCCAAGATGTAACATCTTGCACTTGGTGATATTGAAATTTAATTTCCATGTGTGAGCCCAGCTTTCCAGGGTGTCCAGGTCCCCTTGCAGGGCCAAGCTCCCCTCTTCCCCCTCAACTACTGCTCCCATCTTGGAGTCATCAGCGAAGAGACTCATTTCACACTCTATATCCTCCCTGATGTCTGATATGTATGCATTAAACAGGATCGGACCCAGGACCGAGCCCTGCGGTACCCCTCTACCGACTTCTCTAGGGTTTGAGAGCTCCCCACCAACCACTACTCTCTGGGTGCATCCAGCTAGCCAGTTTTCAATCCATCTGACCATCAAAGGGCCTACTCCCAACCCCGTCAGTTTCTCCACCAGACCATTGTGGGGGACAGAGTCAAACGCCTTGCTAGACTCCAAAGAACTTAAGCTGCCATTAACAATGCAAAAAGCTAAAGTAATAGTAATGCCAAAACCAGATAAACCAACAGACATACCAGATAATTATAGACCAATCGCACCCCTGAATGCAGATTATAAATTAATAGCAAAATTAATAAATAATAGATTACAGGACCATTTGCAAAACATTATACACTGTTATCATTATGGATTTATAAAAGGCAGAAAGATATCCCAAACAAATAGGAGGATTCAAGCAATTATTCAGTTGGTAAACTCAGCTGAAAAATATAAAAATTATATTTTCTATACCATAGCTATTGATGCAACAAAGGCATTTGACCCTATAGATAGAGACTGTGTTTGAAACGTTATGGTATTGGGCCATTCCTGAGGAAATAATTGGTATAAATGAAAAATTATATTATAATACAACACTAAATTTACAAATTAACAATTTTCTTTCAGAAGAGCTAATTATGAAAAATGGGATTAGACAAGGCTGCCCCCTTTCACCAACCTTATTCATATTAACATTGGAGCCCTTGCTGAACTCTATAAGAAATAATGAATCTATAGAGGAGGTTCAATTTAAAGAAGAAAATATGAAATTGAGTGTTTTGCGGATGATGTGCTCATAATTATAAAAAATATAGAATCATCTCTGAGGGCTTTTTGGGGGGAAAATAGAGAAATAGTCTGTATTAGCAGGATATTCTATAAATGAAAGCAAATCAGTGACAATGAAGATCACAAAGAACAAATCAGAACAAATAGAAAAATATGCTCAAGAATTTAAAATACAAAAATATGTGAAATACCTGGGGATTTTCTTGACACCAGACTAGGAAACAACTATAAAAATAAATTATAAGAATGCCAAGAACAAAATGATAAAATTACTAGGTAGGTGGAAAAATCTAACACTATCAATATGGGGAAGGGTGGACACATTAAAAATGATGGCTATGCCACACCTGATTGATGTAATTCAAAATATTTTAGGGGTTCCACCTATAGGTTGGTTTCAGGAACTGAAAATAATTTTTAGGAAATTTCTGTGGAGAGGCGGCAACTCAAGGATAGCATGGGAAGCCACTACAGTATTAGGGAAATATGGAGGTCTAGGATGCCCAGACCCAATAAAATACACAGCTGCACAACTCTTAGCCCTGATATACCAACGGTCATTGGGGGAAAAAGGAGCCTATAAACTGTACCAAGAGATTTTCTTTTCACAAGAGTTGAATGAAAGGTATGACAATGTGTTAACTTTGGTTTAATACAGTTCCTAGGTGGGGTAGAGTCACCTTCCTTCCAACATGGTTTGATATAATAAAGAGATACTTAAAACAGCCAGCCATGTTAAACCTGACATGGTTATTTTTCTCAATTAGAGATGGTGAAGGGAAACAGATGGGTACCCTATCAGAAGAAAGTATGAAGTACTTAACTAATAAAGGGTTCATAATATGGAAAGATCTGATCGTAGATGGTAGCTTTATACCGCATGAAAGATTAGGGGTAGGTAAATGGAACATAATGCATTACCATGCACTTTATAAAAAGTATGGGAAAGTCCAGAAAAGATTTCAACCAAAACATTTCTGTGCGATTTTAAGTTTAAAAGAACAACAAAGCATAATAGATTAACATTTCAAAAAGTTACTGGCACTTTTTTATGAGAAAACTGGTTAAAAGAAACATACAGGAATATAGCAAAACAAACAAAAATGGAATCAGGCAGCTAATTTTCAAATGAATAATAAGCAGTGGGGGCATATAAGACAGAATGATAACAAGTTGTATGTCTCTGCAAAAAACAAGTCTATACAAAGGAAAATAAATGATAGAGCCTATATCACCCCAGAGCAAATAAATAAGATAAATAATTTGTACTCAAAATTATGTTGGCATAAGTGTGGTCAAAAAGCAGACCTGTTTCATTGTTTGTGGCTTTGTCCCAAAATAAATTCCTGGTGGGTAAAAGTAAACCAAATAATGTCAAAATGGCTGAATAGAGAAATTCCTTGTTTAGCAGAAATTTACTTATTGAATGATTTTACAACACTAAGTGTGGATAATAAGCAGAAAAAAACTTCTGACATTAGCATCTATGGCAGTTAAAAGAATAATATTAGAAAATTGGAAGGAGGGTGACCTGCAATACTCTAATGGACATAAGTGGTGGGCGATTTTACATGAAACACTCTTATATGAAAAATTGATTTATGAAGTAGATGAAGAACAGGAGGATTCTATAGGACTGGGTTGGAGGAAAATAGAAGAAATCATTCCTCCATTACAAAGTATTATAGAAGTGTAACAAGATTCACTGGGATGTTCTTCTTTCAGATGAGGATAGGCAACTCACTGAGTTCAGGGAGGGAAGGGGGTAAATGTTGTATAAGAATTAATTGAAATATGGTGATCTTAATGTAGGCATGTCCATAACAGATTATTGTAAAAATCAAGGACACGTGATGAATGTAAGTGTGTATTGTATGTTTCATAATGTCTTGATGATTTATGAAAAAAAAAAAAAGAATATTAAAAAAAAAAGTATAGCTCAGTACTTAGCTCATCCTAAAAGTATCCAATCATTGCTTTGTCTCAACCCGAGAGACCCTGCTGTAATATAGGACCACACAGGACCCTGGGCGGGAAGGTAGGCAACTCTTAAGTCCCGACAGAGCTATGTTGAGCTTGCTCACTCCCCCTCTCTCATTCACTCATTCTATTTCTCCCTGTGCTGCAGGCTGCCCTTTTGTATTGGGCTCCTGCCTGCGTTGGTGCTTTTTTTCTGCCCACAAAGAAATCCGCAGCAGTCCCGACAGAGCTCTGTTGAGCTCGCCTCTCTCCCCCTCTCTCACCCGCTTGTTCTGTTTCTCCCGGTGCTGCAAGCTACCCTTTGTACTGGGCTCCTGCCTGCATTGGCACCTTTTTTCTTCCCACAAAGAAATCTAGAGCAGTTCTGACAGAGCTCCATTGAGCTCACTCACTCCCCCTCTCTCACTCGCCCGTTCTTAATCTGTCCCAAACACCGATTTCCCACAGTGACCATGGTATTCTACTACAGAAGTGTGAAAACACATTTTGGCCAGGATGTGAAAAATGACAGCTGTACTGTTCATAAGGAGGTGTGAAAAAATGCCAGTGTTGAACATCTGGTTTGAAAATATAACAAATTTGCGAAGTTATAAGGGTGCATGGAAACTGCACGATGCAAGCTTGTAACACAGTCATTTTATGGACACTCATCACCAAATTTTCAACATAGGCATTTTAGGACCTCTACTCATGTACAGTGACACTGTCATTTTCTTAATTTGTCCTGAAAACTGATTTCCCACAGTGACCGCGCTATTCTGCACTGGAAGTGCGAAAACATATTTCAGCCAGGATATGTCAAATAACAGCTGTACTGTTCATAAGGAGGTGTGGAAAATGCCAATGTTGAAAATGTGAAGTGAAAATATTACAAATTCGCGAAGATACGAGCGTGCATGGAAACAGTGCAACGCACACTTGTAAAACAGTAATTTTGTGGATTTTTTTCACCAAATTTGCAACATAGGCTGTTTGAGAGAACACCTCATGAACAGTGGCACAGTTGTTTCATTAATCAGTCCCAAAAGGTGATTGCATGCAGTGACCACAAAATCACCTTTTGGGACCATATAATGCTATGACAGTGACTGACTTCATGAGGAGGGCCCCCAATAACACAGTGATGAAAATTTGGTGCCTAAATTCCCAAAAATGCCCAAGATATGCACCAAAGTTGAAAAAAAACCTATTTATGCCATTATACAGCTTACCGGCATTTCTTCAGTTTGCGGTCAGCTTTGAAGAGTTAAGACGTGTTCCAGGTCCACTGAAGATCATCGCGTTGGACTCTGGAGGTAAGTATGGGGTGAGGGTGTGTGTGGGGAGGTGGGGAATGCAGAAGGAGAGTGCAGGTTGGGGGACGGGGTAAGAGAGTCAACGAGGGACCGTTTTCTTTTGTTACAGGGTTTTTTTTTTCTTCTTTTTTAGATGACACGGGACTTTTGCCATACTGGGGTGGGCTCCCAGCATGGCACCTGGAAGTTTGTTTGAGGGGGGCAGTGGAGCTGATGGGGGATTGGGCACCCCCATTGGCCATACAGTGTGTGGGGGGAGCACATGACAATGCAGGACTTTTGCCACGATGGGGTGGGCTCCCATCGTGGCACCTGCCAGTTGCTGGTTCCATGACATTTGGTAAAGTCGGGTACTCTGTGAAACTCAAAATGTGTCACCCAGACTGTGCTATGAAGTTACATTATGGTTTGCTGGGGCATTTGAATGCCCTGTCAGGTAAATGAACGGAAACATTTGTTTCAGAACAGTACACTGTACTGGAACTGTAAGAGTATTGCCAAATAAAGGGATTTTACAAAGCTAAGAAGTTATATATGGGCCATCTAAAAACCAGGGAAGTGACAAAGCTGTGAAGAGTACATTATGTTTCAGATTTATTTAGGAACAGGATAAATTTAGATGGGAAAGAAAATAAACTTTTCCCAAGCTGATGCAGCTCCTAGGCATTGTAGCCTTTCATCAAAATCCAACTAAAATGATAACGAGCTGTCATTTGTCATCTGATTGTATGTTTGTTACTTATAACATGCACACTGCAGCAGTATTAGGCAGACATGCCTAGAACCAGTTGCAATAAAGCAATCAGCAGAGGGAATCAGCAACCAAGACAAGTCCGTGCTTCCTCTTCTTGGCCTGGCTTGGGGTTTCTCATGTCCTCTTCCTCTTCTTCAGAATCCCCTTCTCTTTGACAGGGCTCATCTCCGTCACTCCCTCAGAAGGCTTCATCCTTTGGTTCAGCTTGTTGAGTGCAGTGTTGTTTTGGTTGTTTTGCTCTAGTACCATTTATCTTCTCTCTCTCCCATCACTCTATAGCGTGTACTATATGCTGTCTGAGGGAGGGAGAGAGAGAGAGACAGAGAGAGTACAAATGAGCTGTCTATGACAGCAGTTCAGATGCAGTGCTGATGTGTAGGCAATTTGCATACTGCCAATGGCAGTATGCAAACTGCCTGCCAACGGCAGTATGCAAATTGCCTACACATTACCACCGCTGATTGTAGGGGTCATTTACTTTCAACTGTACGCCACTGCATCTGAACTGCGGCCACACCTCAAAAATGAACAGGGCATTGGAAGTGGGGGTGACACGCCTATGAAAACTTGTATAGTGGCACTATGTTTCTTGCACATGCATGCAAGCAAATATAAAAACTACACTACAAAATCACCTGGAAGAAAATCAGTTTGACTTAAAAGTGGACTAGGAATACTGTCTGTAGCAGTTTTGAAATAGGAAAGTACAAAGTTAAATGTTTCAGATTATCAGATTTAGCTAAACCATAAGAACATACATAATGGCATGCAACACCAGTTTTGTTTATAAAACAGTTGATTACTATCATAATGTTCAAGCCTTAATTTAGTAAACAGTCTTTTATCTTCCAGATTACCTATTGTAGCCTAGTCAAATTCCCTCCAATGTGTTGTTTTATCTACTGCTATCCAGGGATGAGGTTGGTGGGTCATTGACGTGCTGCATGGGTGGGAGGAAAGGGGAGTTACATTAAGGGTGATGCTGTGGCTATATAAAAACAGTATAATAATGACTATAAATAAAACTTCACAGGGTTGTTGGGGGAGGGAGGTTGCTTGAGGGTGGGGACCTACTTGAAAAGGCCTGGGAGTTGAGAGGAGCACACTACTTCTCAGTAGGTGGGGCTGGATTTTCACGGAGTTTTCACTGGCAAAGTGATATTTTGTCTGGCAAAACCACAAGTAGTGGTATTATGCCAGCAAGTTTTGCCAGAGAAGTGTCAATTTGCATGGTGAAGAACTATGCAAAGGGATCCCTCATGCTATATGAAGTCCAGAAACTGCAATGTTTCCTGATGATAGACCCAACTGCAACTTTTCCTGATTTAGCTAGGTGTGAGTGCACATGCAACCCTCACTGTTCTTCCCAGGTGCTGGGCATCTACTATACTCCCAGATTTTACCTGGTGGTAGAGCACCTGAAACCCTTCTAGTTTTTACTTAGTGTTAGGGGGCACCAGCAACCCTTAGAGGTTTTTGCTGGGTTTTATGGCACCTAAGAAAAAATTACTCACCTTAGTAATGTTGTTTCTTGTAATGGAGTCATGCTGTATTCTGACAATAGCAGTGAGTCCCAACCTTCAAACTGCCCCGGAGATGAAAGAGTTAACTTTCCATGCCAGGCATGGAACACTGAGCTCGAGCTCGGTTGAGACTCTGTCTGTTGTTCTTCAAACTCAAACTGTCAGATCTTTACGAGCTAAACTCACTGAGGCCCTGTGTGGAAGCTGTAAGCCTACACTAGCCAACTGGCTACTAAACATAAAAACACATTTTTTTGTCCCAAAACAAAGACTTAGGTCAGGAGACCCAAAAAATGAAAACACAACACCCACTCACCCCAAGAAAAAGGGTGTGAAAAGAACAAGGTGGGCACCTGCTGAGTTCCAACACTGCACTGCCACCCACATCCCAAAAACAGAGGTTCTGAGAGGGGCAGGCAGGGGGGAGGTCATAATACAGCAAGACTCCATTAGAAGAAACAACATTACTAAGGTGAGTAATTTTTTCTTCAAACAACATGAAGTCTTGCTGTATTCTGACAATAGCAGACTACAAAGCAGTACCTCCATGGAGGAGGGACAGAACCTACTTAGGAATAGTCTCTGAAGCACAGCTGTGCCAAACCGAGCATCACTCCTAGCCTGGCTATCCAGGGAGTAATGCTTGGTAAAAGTGTGAACTGTTTTCCAGGTAGCTGCTTGACATATCTCTAGAATAGGATGTCCCTGGCAGCAGCCAGGGAAGCAGCTGTACCTCTGGCAGAGTGAGCCCTCAGGCCTGAGGGTGGAACCTTATCCAGTTTTTCATAACAAAATTGGATACAAGAGACAATCCACCTGGCAATGGATCTTTTAGTGGCAGGTTTCCCTTTACCAACCTCACCACAAGTGAAGAACAGTTGGAGGGAGTCAAACCTGTGACCCTTGGTACGCTCTATGTAGTAGCTAAGGACTCTTTTCACATCTAAACTGTGCAGCCTCCTTTCGCCAGAGGAGGAATGGTCAGTGAAGTACACAGGAAGAGACATAGATTGATTAAGGTGGAAATCTGAAACCACCTTAGGCAAGAACTTCCTGTTAGTCCTGAGGACCACCTTATCTCTATGAAAGGAGATAAAATCAGGCTCCACTGACAAAGCTTGTAATTCACTTATGCATCTGGCAGAAGTGAAGGTTACCAGAAACACAGTTTTCCAAGTCAAGTACTTAAGCTCTGCTGAAGACAAAGGCTCAAAGGGGTTGCATAAGCTGAGCAATGCAAACATTAAGGTCCCAAGCAGGGCAGGGTCCCTGAATGGAGGGTTGGTGTGAAGCAATCCCTTGAAAAACTTGGAGAATACAGGGTGAGCTGAAGAAAGAGGCTTACCTGCTGAAATAAAGGCAGACACAGCTGCCAGATGCACTTTCAGTGTAGCTGGTCTCAGTCCTAAGCTATTTAAGTGGACCATATAATCAAGGACTGTGGGCAAATCAGCAGATTCTGGGAAATATGCTTCCCAGAGCACCATATGGAAAACCTTTTCCATTTGGAATTATAAGCAGTCCTGGTGGAAGGTTTTCTAGAAGCCTTCAGGATATCCATTACACCTTGGGAAAGGTGTAAATCAACAAACTCTAACTCTTCAAGAGCCAGGCCTTGAGATTGAGAGATTTGAGGTTAGGTGCAAACCCTCCCTGAGCACAGGTTAACAGGTTGTAATTCCTGGGAAGACACAGGGAAGATGGACTGCTAAGGACAGTAGAGTGGATACCAGGGCTGTCTGGCCCAGTCTGGAGCAATCAGGATAATCTTGCAGGGTTGAGATCTGATTTTGACTAGCACTTTGAACAGGAGAGGGAAGGGGAAAGCATAGAGAAACTTCCCTTCCCAATTGAGAACTAAAGCATCCAGGGGGACTGAGCCCAACACTGGGGGCCTGCAGCAAAAAAGGGGAAGTTGGTGATTGTCTGGGGCTGCAAAAAGATCTATCTGTGGGTGCTCCATCTGGAAAATATCACTTCCAAGACCAGGGGGTCCAGTGACCATTCGTGATGGCCCTGGGAAATCCTGCTGAGAGCATCTGCCAGGACATTGTCCTTGCCTGGGAGGTGAACTGCTGTGAGGGAGGTGTTCAGGGAGTAAGCCAGAGACCACAACTTCATTGCTTTGGTGCACAAGGCCGTAGACTGAGTGCCTCCTTGCTTGTTGATGTACCACATTGTGGTGGTGTTGTCTGTTCTGACCTGTACAACTTTGTTCTGAACAGATTTGGAAAAAGCTTGAAGTGCTAGAAATACTGCTCTGAGTTCCAACAGATTGATGTGGAGCAGAGATTCCTGAGGGGACCACAACCCCTGGGTGGTGAGGTCACCCATGTGAGCCCCCCACCCCAAGAGGGAGTCATCTGTAGTAAGGATTAAAGAGTGAGACTGAGTGACAAAGGAACCCTTGTCTCAGATTGTTCTGATCCTGCCACCACTGTAGGGCCTGGATCAAGGTTCGAGTTACTGGGATCAATTTGGTCAGAGGGTCCTTCCTTTGAGACCAAAAGGCTCTCAAATGGAACTGAATGTCCCTCATATTAAATCTTGCTCCCTGCACCACTGCTGTAGAAGCAGCCATGTGCCCCAGGAGCTGAAGAAAATGCTTTGCTGGTTGAGACACCTGCAGGGTGAATGAGGAGGCCAGAGAGACCAGGGTCCTTGCCCTGTCCAGGGTAAGGAAGGCTCTGGCCTTCTCTGTGTCTAGCTCTGCACCTATGAAGGTGAGGAGCTGGACAGGCTCTAGAACTGACTTTGGAAGATTTAGAAGGAAACCCAAGGAAGTGAGAAGTTGCTGAGTTATCTGAAGTGTAACTTGACTTGGTCTGGGGACTGGCCTACTATGAGCCAGTCGTCCAGGTAAGGGAAGATGGCAATCTTCTGCCTTCTTAGAGCAGCAACTACCACTGCCAGGCATTTTGTGAATACCCTTGGAGCAGAGGTGAGGCAAAAGGGCATTGCTCTGAACTGGTAATGGCCTGAGGGCAGCTCAAACCTGAGGTACTTTCGATGGAAACTTCTGACGAGAATATGGAAGTAGGCATCCTTGAGGTCCAGGGACACTAGCCAGTCCCCTGGCCTTAGAGAGGGTAGAATAATTCCCAGAGTCACCATTTTGAATTTTGGTTTTAAATGGTGCTTGTTTAAGTATCTGAGATCCAGGATGGGCCGCCATTCTCCTGTCTTTTTTGGGATAAGGAAGTACCTGGAGTACAACCCTTTGCCCTGGTGTAGGGGTGGAACCCCTTCCACAGCTCTGAGAGCTAGGAGGGAAAAGACCTCTGCCTCTAAGGCAAGTGCCTCTGATGGACTTGCAGGTGGAAAGGATCCGGTTCTCATCTTTGGAAACTTTTTGAAGCTGAGAACCAGTCCCTGGCTTACTACTTCCAGGACCCATTTGTCTGATATCAGAGACTCCCAGTCCTGGACAAAGTAAGCCAGCCTGCCCCCTACAGGTAGCTGAGAATCGGCCCAGGCAACCCCATCAGGGTGCCTGTTTGGCAGGGACTTTGGGCTGAGGGGTGGAAGCAGGCCTGCTTGTACCCAGTCTGCCTTTCCCTCTAAAGAACCCCCTCTGAGCATAAGCAGAAGAGGAGGTCTGGGCTTGGTAAAAAGGCCTATGAAAAGGTCTACCCCTGCCCCTGGAAAGCTGCCTTTGAGGAGTGGCCTGCCTTTCCTTGGCCTGTGCACTCCTATAGGTGGTCCTATACTCATCCATTTTCTTCATATAATTATCTGTTTGCTCCCCAAACAGAGAATTACCCACAACAGGAAAATCCGTGGCCTTAGTCTGGGTATCCTGTGACAGGCTAGTACATCTGAGCCAAGCCATTCTTCGAAATGCCACAGATGTAGCCATGACTCTAGATGACACATCATTGGAGTCTACTGCAGCATGGAATTGCACCTTGGATGCCTCAATACCATCAGCAGCCACCTGCTCCAGCTCCTTGGCAAGCTGGCCAGGGACCTGTTTTGCTAGGGCCATAACAGTGTCCCATCTGGATTTTTGATACCTAGCAGTATAGTCCATATAATTGGCCTGTCTGAGTCCCAAGGATGCTGCCATGTACTGTTTCTTTGCCATGGCATCAATCCTTCTGGAGTCCTTGTCCGGGGGGTGTGAAACCAAGGGAATGTTTGCCTTATCACAGGCTGCAGCCTGCACTACTCCAACATGGCTGCATTGTTGTGTAAGAAACTCCGTGTCAGAGCCTGACAATGTATACCTCTTGTCCATTCTCTTATCCACAGGAGGTATAGTGTTAGGAGTCTTTAAAATCTTAAATGTCTGTTTCCCAAAAGATTTGTGCAAGGGAATAGACAGCCTCCTAGACTCTGGGATATCCATCATTTCCACATAGTCAGGCTCCTCCTGGTCATACACAGCTTCTTCCATAGGAAGCTGGAGGGTTTCAGCCACTTTTTTATAAAAGATGAAATGGGAGGGGGACTCAGAAAGCCTAGGAGGAGACACTCCTGAAGGTCTGTCTGGGGAGATGTCCGGGTCAGTGGGCACATCCAGACTTTCAAATCCACATTCACTTTCCTCATACTCCTCTTCCTCCTCCTCCGGTTCATAAAATTCCTCTAAATCATACTCTTGAACCGGTGGAACCGGCCGAACCGAGCGCCTGCCTGATGGTGCCGGTTTGGTCAGAACCGGGGAAAGCGACTGGACAATTTTGATCGCTTTGGCTATTTCTTCAGCAGTTGGAGAGGAAAATTTTGGCTCCACACCAGCTGATTTTTCTTTTCTAGTTCTTTTAGCCGGAACTGACTCCTCAGATTTGGCTCTCCTTTTGCCCGAAGAAGTCTCACCCTGGTCAGAGGGCACTCCTTCTGGTTCGGTTTGAACCGAACCGGGCTGGCCATCCGGTTCAGCGGACTTTTTGGCCTCCCTATCCCTGAGCCTACCAGCTCTCTTTTCTAGGGTAGCTGCAGGGAAATTTTTGCAAATCTGGCAGACTGCATTGAGGTGGTCAAACCCCAGACAATAAACACAGGTGGTATGGGGGTCAGCCTTAGCAAAGACTTCCCCACACACACTGCAGTGTTGAAACCCAGTGGGTCTGGTTTTTCTTTTGGGTTTCTCAGACATAGTGCCAGTCCTAACCAAACTTGCCCTTTTATGGCAATCTGCCAGGTAAGACCCTCTTATCGGTTCCCAACCGTGTCACGGGTCGTGGAAAAAGACGTAATAAAATCCGTTTTTTTTAGAATCGATAAGAACCGGTAACCACACTCTAAAAGCACAATTTAAGATTTTTTAACAACTTGATCGGTTCAAACCGAACTGATAAACCGTTTACAAGTTCCACACAGAATAGAATAAAATAAAACCTATCTAGTACTTATGAACTGAACCGACAGGTTACGGTTTAAATTGTCGAAAACCGAGAAAAGCGGTACTTTAACCGACAAATTGAACCGAGAGAAGGAGAAATCTCGGGAGCGACTGTTCAGTGAGGCAGAGTAAAGAATCTGACAGTCTGAGTTTGAAGAACAACAGACAGAGTCTCAACCGAGCTCGAGCTCAGAGTTCCATGCCTGGCATGGAAAGTTAACTCTCATCTCTGGGGCAGTTCGAAGGTTGGGACTCACTGCTATTGTCAGAATACAGTAAGACTTCATGTTGTTTGAAAACACTCACAGTTTTTCAGGTGTCAGGGCACATGTGACTCTCCCAGTTTTTGCCAGGTGTTAGGGCACCTGCGACCAACCCAGTTTTTTCTAGGTGTTGGGGCATGGGTGACTCCTCAGTTTTTGCAAGGTGTTAGGGTATCTGTGATCCACCCCTAGTTTTTGACTGGTGTTAGGGTACATATGACTTCCTCAGTCTCCTAGTTTTGTCTAGTGTCAGAGCACCTGCAACCCTCACAGTTCTGCCCACTTTTGGGGGTGCTTGTAACCCTCTCTGTTGTTGCAAAGTGTTAGGGCACCTACAATACTCCATAATTTTGCCTGGTGGTAGGGCATCTGAGAATCTCCCAGTTCTTGCCTGATGTTACGGGGCACCTGCAAACCTCAGACTTTTTGTTAGGTATCGGGGCATGAGACACACTCTCAGTTCTGCCAGGTGTCATCGCCTCTGTGATCTTCCCAGTTTTTACCAGGTGTTAGGGTGCCTGCAACCTACCAAGTTTTTGCTAGGTGTTAGGGTACCTGTGACACCCCAGTTTTTGACAGATGTAAGGGCACCTGTGACCCACACTCAGTTTTTGCATGATGTTATGGCTCCTGGGACCTTTCCAGTTTTTGTTTTGGCTTAGAACACCTATGACCCTCCCAGTTTTTGCGAAGAGTTATAATTCTTGTGACCCTTCCAGATTTCATCTGGCATTTGGACATATTCAACCATCACAGTTTTGCCAGGTGCTGGAGCATCTGTGACCCATCTAACTTTTTACCAAGTTGTGGCAAACCTCAGAGTCTTTGCCTGTTGTTAGGACCCCTGAGACCCTCCTAGTTTCTAATAGGTATTAGGGCAGCTGCAGCTCTGATAGTTTTTGTCTGGTGTTAAGGCACCTGTGACTCTTCCAGTTTTTGTCTGGATTAAAGGCACTTGCATCCCTCACAGTTCTTGTCAAATATTAGGGCACAAGCAACTGACATGAGTTTCTGACAGGTGTAAGGGTACCTGTGACAGCCATTGTTTCTTGGTATTAGGGTATCTGCAGCCCTCCCAGTTTTTGTCAAGTTTTAGGGCACCTGTGATCCACCTGTTTTGCCAGCTGTTAGACATGCATCTCTTCCAGCTTTGCAAGGTATTATGTGTACCCGGGTTGTCCCAGTCTTTCCCTGGTGTTAGGGCACCTGTAACCCTCCCAGTTTGGCTTGGTGGTAGGGCACTTGCAACCCTCCCAGTTCTTCTAGGTGTTACAGCACCTGTAGTTTCCTAAGTCCCCCAGTTTTTGTCTTGTATTAGGACTCCTGAAACACTTCTAGTTATTTTCTGGTATAAGGGCAACTGTGACACTGTTAGCTTTTGTTAGGTATTAGGGAATTTGAGACACTTCCTGTTTTTCTAGGTTTCAAAGCACCTGCAACCCTCCGAGTCTTCGCTTGGTGTTTGGGCCCCGAGACCCACCCAGCATTTACCAGGTGTTAGGGCATCTGCAGTCCTTACAGTTTTTACCAGGTGTTAGTGCACCTGGGGGCTTCACAGTGTTTTATCTAATGTTAGGGTGGCTGTAACTCCCACAGCCTCCCAGTGTTTGTATAACGTTGTTGGTACCTGTGGCCATGTTAGTTTTTGCCAGGTATTGCTGCCTCCTGAGCCACACTCAGTCTTTACAAGGTGTAGGGCACCTGCTACCCTTTCAGTCTTTGCCTTGTGTTAGGACACCTCAGACCCTCCCCGTTTTGTCAGGTATTAAGGTACCTAAGACACTCCCATTTTCTGCCAGGAATAAGGGCAACAGGGAGCCCTAATGTTTGCCTGTTGTTAGGCCCCTGTGACCTTGCTAGGTTTTGTCTTATGTTAGAGAACATGCATCTCTCCCAGGATTTGCCAGATGTTGTGGCACATGCTATCCCCCAGTTTTTGGTAGGTGCTAGGGTACGTGTAACTCATATAGGTTTGCTAGGTGTTAGGGTGCTTGCCCCACCCAAGTTTTTGCTTGGTGTTTGGGCACCTATGACTCCTTTAGCCCCCAATTGCTGCCTGGTGTTAGGTCACCTGTGACCCTGTTAGTTTTTGCAAGGAATTAGGGAATCTGAGACACTTCCAGGTTTTGCCAGGTGTTAAGGCACCTGTAACCCTCTGAGTCTTTGCCCGGTGTTAGGGTTCCTAAGATCAACCCAGTTTTCACTGAAGTTAGGGTACCTGCAACCCCGACAGTTTTTTCCTGGTATTAGAGCACCTAAGACAAAGTTTTTACCAGGTGTTAGGGCACCTGGGACCTTCCTATTGTTTTGTCTGGTGTTAGTGCACCTGCTATTCACCCTGTTTTTGCCTGCTGTTGGGACACCTGCAACTCTCCCAGTTGCTGCAAGGTGTTAGAAACCTGGCAACACTCCCTCATGTTTCCTGGTGCAAAGGCACCAGAGATCCTCCAAGTTTTTGCCTAGTGTTAGAGCACTTATTTTTCCTGCTGGTGAGGCATCTGAGACCCTCCAAGTTTTTGCCTGGTGTTAGATGCTTGCGACCAATCTAGCTTTTGACAGGTGTTAGGCAGCTGCAAACATCTGAGTCTTTGCCTGGTGTCAGGGCCATAAGACCCCCAGTTTCTGCTAGGTGTCAGGGCAATGCAACCCTGACAGTTTTTGCCAGGTATTGGAGCACCTGCAACCCTTATACTTTGCCTGATATTACAGCACCTGTGTCCTTCCAGTCTTTGCCTGGTGTTAGGGGACCTATTAACCTCCCAGTTTTTGTTTGGTATAAGGGCACCTGCAGCCCTCACAATTTTTGCCAAATGTTGAGATACAAACAACTCACCTCAGTTTCTACCGGGTATAAGGCTACTTGTGAATCCGTTTTTCTTGGTAATAAGTTACCTGCAACTCTCCCAGTTTTCTTCAAGTTTTAGGGCACCTATGTCCACTAGTTTTTACAAATGTTAGAGCATTTGTGATAGCCCATTTTTTGCTAGCTGTTGGAGTACCTGCAACCTCCCAGTTCTGCAACATTTTAGCACACCTGAAACCATCCCTGCCTTTCTCTGGTATTAGAGCACTTGTAACACAACCAGTTTTTCTGTGTGTTAGGGCACCTGCAAACCTTCCAATTTTCTCAGTGTTAGGCCACCTGTGACCCACCCAGGTTTTGCCAGTTGTTAGGGTACCTGTGATCCTACCATACTGTGCTTGGTGTTAGGGCACCTACTTCCCTCACAGTTTTTGCCAGGTGTTAGGGCACATGCCACTCACCCCCTAGTTTTTGTCTGGTTTTAGGTCACTTGCAACCCTCTCAGATTTTGTGAGGTGTTATGGTGCCAGCAACCCTTTCAGCTTTTACCAGGTGTTAGAGCACCGCTGACCCTACCAGTTTTTGTCTGGTATTATGACACCTGTGACACTCCTAATTTTTGTTAGGTGTTAGGGCCCATGTGACTCCACAGTTTTTGCCAGGTGTTAGAGTACCTGTGACACCCCCCAGTTTTTCACAGGAGTTAAGGCACCAGAGGCCCACCTAGTTGCTATTTAGTGTTAGGGCATGTTTATCCTTCCACCAGTTTTTGCCTGGTGTTAAGGAACCTGTGGCCCCCTCAGCCTCCCAGTTTCAGTCTGTTAAGGTAGTTACAACATTTGCAGTTTTTGTTACATGTTAGAGCACCTGTGACCCACCAGGCAACCTTCACAATTTTTGTGAAGTGTTAGGGTATCTGCAAAACTCCCATTTTTCCCTGGTATCGGGACACCTGTGAGTGTGAGCCTCCCAATTTTTACCATATGTTAGGGTAGCTACAACCCTCCCAGTTTTTGCCAGCTGTTAGGGCACCTGCAACCCTCCTAGTTTTACTAAGTGTTTGGGCACATACAACCTTCCCAGTTTCTGCTACCTTTTTGTGTGGGCACCTGCAAGCCTTCCAATTTTTGCTAGGTGTTTGGGCACCTGCAACCCTCCCACGTTTAGCTAGGTGTGTGGGCACCTGCAGACCTCCCAGTTTTTACTAGGTGTTTTGGCACCTGCAACCCTTCCAGTTTTTGCTAGGTGTTAGGGCACCTGCAACCCTTCCAATTTTTGCTATGTGTTTGTACACCTGCAATCCTCCCTGTTTTGTTAGGTGTTTGGGCACCTATAACCCTACCAATTTTTCTAGGTGTTCAGGCACCTGCAACCCTCCCAGTTTTTACTGGGTGTTTGCACACCTGCAACCCTCCTAGTTTTTTTTCTAGGTGTTAGGGCACCTGCAACCCTCTCAATTTTTGCTAGGTGTTTGGGTTCCTGCAACCCTCCCAGTCTTTGTCAGATGTTAGGGCACACATGACTCCTCCATGTTTACTAGGTGTTAGAGATTCTGCCAGCTACTCCCAGTTTTTTGCCAGGTGTTAGAGTACCTGTGACACATCTAGTTTTTGCCAACTGTTAGGGCGCCTGGAATTCACCCCCCAGTTTTTGCCTGATGCTATTCCACCTGTGACCCATTCAGTTTTCCAGGTTTTAGGGCACCTATGACCCACCCATTTCTCACAGGTTTGAAGGCACTTGTGACCCTTCAGTTTTTTCCAGGTTTTAGGGCACATGTGAATCCCTTACTTTTTTTTTTTTTTTTTTAGGGCAGCTGTGACCCCCTCAGGTTTTTCAAGGATTCAGGGCACTTGCTACTACCTCAGTTTTTTCCAACTGGTAGTTTCCATGTGACTTCCCATTTTTTTTCCAACACGTTTTGATGTCAAGATCCAGCACTTCTTAGATCCGCATCTGCTGAAACCCTTATTTATTCCTTTATCTCCTCTTGCATTGACTACTGAAATTCCTTGTTAAGTAGACTTCCCAAATACCACCTCTGGAAGATTCACACTATTCAAAATGTTTCTACTTACCTACTCACCCGCTCTAGCAACAGAACCACAAAGCTCCAACTGTCTGCCACCTCCACTGACTTACTATCCAATATAAAAGTGTCCTATTTGTTTTCAAAATTCTTCACTACTTTGCAGTTTCCTATTCTCTGATCTTATAACAGACTAGTCTCCATCGTATACTCTCATTCATCCAACTCTATATCTATACCTTTCTATCAATCATATCTCCCTCTCAACCACTCACGTGCGGTCTTTGAAAAAATTTGCCCTTACAGTCTGGAACAGACTGCCTCCCTCTCCTCACCTCACTGATTCCCCTTTACTCTTCAAATCCCACCTCAAAACTCTCCTTTTCTCCACTGCCTTTGAGTCCCAAGCTCCCAATACATTTTTTTTGATTATTTGTGCAATGAGTCCTTAAGTGTTGCTTTATTTACTAACAATAGCCCTGCAAAATACTTTTTCATACATTCAATTTATGTTTCCCTATACTGTATCATAGATTGTAAGCAAATAATATTGATTATCCAATTTCTATCTTTGCTCTCCTTTTTTATGTTCACCCTGTGCACATGCACAATGAACATTTTGCTAGAGAGTGGGTTTTGAGAGGTGTGACACTGTCAGTCCAATGCAGAGTGATCTGCAAGGGGCTTGTCAGTGTCACACCAATCATCAGCCAGGCTGGTCATGGCACTGTTCTGGCTTGCTGGGCGTAACCTTTGTGTAGTTCAAAGGAAAGAGCCAACCCAATCATAGGGCAGCTCTTTCCTTTGATCTGCATAATGCTGCCCAGCAAGCACAGCAGATCTGTCATGATCAGCCTGCTGAAAACCGTCCTTCATAGTTTTTTTTGTGAATTACACCCTGTAAAAGAGAAAACTGTCCATCGATGTAAGTTGCTGCTGCCACTGTAACTGTCTCCCCCCCAGCCCAAGGCATGTTAATATTCTGCCACAAGGATGCCCAATCCCCCATGCCAGCTACTACCCCCCACCCTGCCTGTTGTAATTCTGCAACACTGGGAAGCCCACCTGACCTGTCACCAAACATAACACTGACACTGGGAGTGTCCAATCCCCAGTGTCTACACCTGAAATAAAGAAAACTGTCACTCACGGATCTTGTTTTTTAAATACATCCTGCAAAAAATAAAACCGTTCATCAATGTCGGTTACTGCCACCACCATAACTGCCCCCAGCACAATCCACACATGTTAATATTCTGGCACAGGGGTGCCCAATCCTCTGTGCTGGCTGCTAGCCCCCCACCCTGCCCATTTTGCTTCTGCAACACTGGGGAACCTACCCCCAGTGCTGCCAAACATAAAACCAACACTGGAGCTGCCCAATCCCCCAGTGTTGCCATCTGAAATAAAGAAAACCATCCCTCATAGTTGTTTTTTTTACATACAATCTGTAAAAAAAGAAGATCGTCTATCGATGCCTGTTGCTGCTGCCTCCGTTACTGTCCCACCACCTGACCTGCCCACTGAACATACACCACCCCACACAGCCCCAAGCCCTTACTTACCTACTGGGGGTCCAATGCCATAATACTCTCTGGACTACAGACACATCTTCACTCTTCAACACAGGATCTGAACTGAGGAAATCAGCAATGCACTTCAATGTATTTCAATGGGGTTTTGAACTTGTCACCATAACTTGGTCATTTTTCATTATTTGTTCCCCCAGATTGTCAACGCGCCTTTTTGGGGCCCCACTTCATGAACAATGGCAGTAAAATTAGACAAATCTGGCCCGAAAGGTGGTTTCTTGGTCACTACACAAAATCACTTTTCAGGCAGGAGCTGAAAAATTTCTCTGCCCTTGTTCATGAGGTAGGATCATAAGAAGGCTATGTTAACAATTTGGGGATAAAAATATTAAAAAACAACAAAGTTATGAGCCTATGTGGAAATTTACGAATGCTGGCTCGTAACTTTGGTAATTTTCATATTTTGATCCTAAATTTTCAACATAGCCATTTCTTCACAGCACTTCATGAATGTGACAGCTGTTATTTTTCAAATCCTAGCTAAATGTGTTTTTGAACTTGTGGTGTAAAATCACCTTTTGGGCAGGGTTTGTACATTTTCTTTGCCCTTGTTCATGAGGTGGGCTAATAAGAAGGCTATGTGAGGTCATAAGAAGGCTATATTGAAAAGCTAGGGTAAAAATATGAGAAAACAACAAAGTTATGAGTCTACATTGCAGCTTTGCAACACACGCTCATAACTGTGGTAATTTTCAATATTTTAACCCCGACTTTTCAAAATAGCCATTTTTTTCACCCAGCCTCATGAGTGTGATAGCTGTCATTTCTCAAATCCTACCCAAAATGTGTTTTAACACATGCGGCACAAAATGGCATTTCAGCCATTGTTTACAAATGACACTTGTCATTCTCAGGAGTGCTCAAAAAAGATTATGTTGAAAATTTGGGGTAAAAATGTGAAAAAGCAACTAAGTTATGAGAAAATGAATTGTTCCAACATTTACTCATAATTTTATTTTTTGCAGATTTCGGACCTTAATGTTCAACATAACCCTTGTGTTACCCCACTTTCTGAATACGGCAGGTGTCATTTTTCAAATCCCCTCTGAAAAGTGTTACCACAGTCGCACAGTAAAATCACCTTTTGGTCAGTATTTTAACAATTTCACCTATCCTGATCATAAAATACGGTTACCTAATAACTTATTGTAACAGTAGATCTTAAAGAGAAGCTCTTGCAGCAGGCCACACTGGTAGGACTAAGCCTCCAGATACTAGGCCCACATGGAAAACTTCTAGCTAGCAGTCTATCACGGGGGACTGCCCACCACCATCAGTCAGCTGATGTCAGTCTAGCCTATATAGCTGGGCGGTCCCCTACACCTACCTCAGTTCTTCCACCAGAGACCCCAAATGGGCAGCTAAAGGAGAACCGAGGAGGTTTCCCGAGAGCCAAAAGAAAGGCAGAAGTAGTGTGAGAGAAAAAAAGCAGCAGGGGAAGGAGGGAGGGGAAAGCAGGGCCTGCTGCAAGAGCTTCTCTTGAAAATCTACTATTACAGTAAGTTCTTACGTAAATTCTTACGAAAGTTCTTACGAAATGGGCAGACTGGGTGGGCCAAGCGGTCCTTATCTGCCGTCAAAATCTATCTATCTATGTAACTGTAATATATTACTTTGAGGAAGGCTCTTGCAGCAGGCCACACCAGTAGGATTGAGTCCCAAGCAGTACTGGGCATCACCACATTAGCACCACCATGAGGAGGACAAATCAGCAGCCAAGCGCTCAGGATAGAAGGCCCTGAAGAAATGCCATGCTGAAACTGGCCCTACACCTAGAGGCGATGTCCAGACTGTAATGTTTGGTGAAGGTGTGGACAGAACGCCAGGTGACAGCTGCACAGATGTCTGCAACAGACACATTTCTGAAGCAAGCCATGAATGCAGCCATACCCGTGGTGAATTAGCCTTTGACCACCCCTAGAAGGGGCTTATTTTACTTGTGGTAGAAATAAATAGCAATTCGCTAACCACTTAGACAGACACTGTTTGGAAACAGGAGTGCCCTCTCTTTTGGGGGTGAATGAAACAAACAACTGATCAGATTTTCTGAAAGGCTTCATGCAGTTTGTGCAGTACCGCAACATCCTATGTACATCTAAAGTATGGAGCAAGGCCTCCTCCTGATCAAAATACTCAGGAAGATAAAGTGGAAGGTGAATGGACTGATTCAAAGCGAACTCTGACACCACCTTAGGTAAAAACTTGGGACTGGAATGCAAAGACACCCTGTCTTTATGAAAAATTAAATAAGGCTCCTTATACATAAGAGCAGTAGCTCAGAAATCCTTCAAGCAGAAGTAATAGCAACTAAAAAGAGTGCTTTCCAGGACAGAAAGTGCAGCTTGCAACTTGGGGCTGGTTCATAGGGAGCTAAAGTGAATTTCTCCAAAATAAAGTTGAGGTCCCAAGGAGGGACTAAGTCCTGAATGGGAGGTTTCAGATGCAAAATGCCCAGCAAGAATGTGCGGGACATCTCAAGCTGGGTGACAGCTTTGCCCTCGATAGGTGCATGATATGCAGAGATGGTGGAAAGGTGCACCATAAGTGAGGAGTACCTCAAGCCTGAATCCAACAGGGAAAGTAAGTACTCCAACACCTGATTCACCGGGCAGGTGAAAAGATCCAAATAGCGAGCAGTGGCCCAGATGAAGACGCGCTTCCAATTTATAGCATATGTGGCCCTGGCAGAGGGCTTCCTGGCGGCCAACAAAACATCTGTGACCCTAGAGGATACCATGAAGTGGGCAATAGCTAGGTCCATGGGAGCCACTCATGGAGATGCAGGGACTTTAGGTCCAGATGGACCAGGGCACCCCAGTCCTGGGAGAGCAAGCCGGTGCACAGGAGCAAGGGCACCGGAGGTTCCACTACCAGCTTTTGCAGCAAGGGGAACCAAATCTGGCATGGCCAGACAGTAGCTAAGAAGATCATCTCTGCCTCTTCCAGCTGGAGCTTGAGCAGAACCCTCTGCAGGAGCAGGAAGGGAGAAAAGGCATACAGAAACCTCCCCTTCCAGGAGAGGGACAATGCTTCTCATCAGAAAACTCCAGGCCTGGGATTGAGCGAGCAAAAAAGTGGCAGTTTTGTATTGAGTGGAGAAGCAAAGAGGTCCAACTCTGGATGGTACCACCTGTCAAAGAAATCTTTGACCACAGAGGTTAGAAGCTCCCACGCATGAGCCCGCGACCAGGAGTGGCTTAGACTGTCGGTCAAGACATTTTGAACACCTGGAACATGTATGGCCGAGAGCTCCAGACGGTGCTCAATGGCCCAATACCAGACCCTCATTACCTCCCGACTCAGGGGGTAAGAATGAAATCCTCCCACTTGTTGATGTAATACAGTATGCACATGTTGACCATCTGCACCAGCAGTGTACTGGGAAGGAGATGAGTCTGAAAGGCCTGCAGGGCGTAAAGAACTGCCTGCATCTCCAGGACATTGATATGAAGGCCCTTCTCTACATCTGTCCAGGTACCCTGGGTCTGGTGATCAGATAGATGAGCACCTCATCCCAGGCCGGATGTGTCTATCATGAGAATCAGCCAGAGGGTTGAGAGCTGAAAAGAGAGCACTCAAAGGAGTTTGGCTGGATCCATCCACCACGACAGAACCCTCGGGATCGGGTCAGAAACCAGGACCAATGGTCTGGGTCATCCATGCACTGGTCCCACTGGACCCTCAAGGTCCACTGAGGAAGCCACATGTGCAGAAGGGCCAGGGGAGCTGTGGCTATTGCCACTGCCATGTGATCCAGAAGGCACAGGAAAACCCTGGCAGGGACATGCTGGCTGGAGAAAACCAGATGGGCCTGCTCTATCAGTCACTCTACCCTGTCCTCAGGCAGGAAAGCCTTGCCCTGACTGGTGTCCAGGACTGTCCCTATGTATTGGAGGTGCTGGAAAAGAGAGAGGCAGGACTTTGGTAGATTTATAGTGATCCCCAAGGCCTGGAAGAGACAGAAGCTGTATTCCAGGATGTGAACTAAGCATCCCCTTGAGGGGGCTGCTCCTCTGTTAGCAGCCAATCATCCAGGTAAGGAAACACATAGAAGCCCTGCCTCCTCAATGCGGCTGCCACCACTGTCAGGCATTTGGTAAACACCAGGGGGATGAGGAAAGGACAAAAGGGAGGGCCTGGAATCAAAAATGGTCTCCCTGAAAGTGGAAGCAGAGGACGTGACGATGGGCAGGGAAGACTTGGATGTGCAGGTAAGCATCTTGCATGTCCAGAGAGCAGAGCCAGTCCCCTGATGCAAAAGGGGTAACAGCCACTGGAGGGTGACCATCCTGAAGCACTTGTACACGATCCCAAAAAAGGACTGATCCCTGAAAGGGGGAATCCAAAATGCTGACTTGCATGTCCGAGGCAAAGCCAGATACCTGGAGCCAAGAATGGCAACAGAGACAGACCCCAGCAGCTGCTCCATGCTCAAAAGCATCTACAGCATCATAAGCTGCTCAGAGGACATGATTTCCCACATCCAAGCCTGACTTCATAAGTTGGGTGAGCTGCGTCTTAGTGGGGTTCTCTGGTAAGTCCAGTACCAGGTCCCTGACTTGGTCCCAAAGAACATTCTGGTATTGGACCATGTGGGCCAGATAATTTATGGCCCAGATAGTCAAAGTGGTAGAGGCAAAAACATGTTTGCCAAGGTGATCCAGCTGCCAGGACTCCCGGTCCGGGGGAATGGTACTAAGGTGCTTGGGCTTCTCAGTACGGTCATGCACTGCATTAACTACTACTGAATCCACCTTAGGGTGGCTCCCCAGAAAGAACTTGCCCACTGGGGCATGGTAAAGGTGGTCCGTCTTCCTAGGCAGATGGGGGTGGTAGAAAGGTGGTTACAAGCTGCCTTAGTAACATCCTTATTGGAGTCAATCAAAGAGGGCACCACCATGGGGAGGGCATCCTGCTGCCAGAGATAGATGGCTAACTGGCATCTTTCCGGGTCCTGCTTCTCTGTCTCCCAGCCCAATAATGGACTTGATGTGGCGCATGACATCCATGAAGGATGGATCATCGGGGTGGACTCTGGCACCTCCTTGGCCAGGTCATCCCCCTCCAAAGACTCACTAGGAGAAGAGGAGGACCCCACAGAATCAGAGTCATCCTTAGGAGTATCACTATCCTGGACCGACACTGGGGGCCGGTGATCATCCCTTCTAGTACCAGAACTGATGTCAGGTCGAGCCCCTGAGGACTCCGACGTGTGCGGGTTCACTCAGACCAGCTGGTCTAGGTTCTGGGGTAGGGGGTCCTGGGGAGGGCAGAGGGGAGATTCCGGAGACAGTCCTTGAGGGCCGGGAGTCTGCCATTGCATGAAGGACTACCATGCCAAGAAGAGGGCATTCTAATCAACCTGTTCTGCTATATTGTACACCTGCAGGTATGGTAAAGAAGGGTACAATGGCTGAAGAGTCAGTGAAGGGTACCCTGGGGTAGGTCCCCCCAGCGCTGGTTGAGAGTCCGGTGATAGCCTAGCAGGCATTTGTTGTGGCACTGGTTGTGGCACGGGTGATGACAGGGTTGGGCGGTTGACCCCAAAGGCTGGGGCTGTGGCAGCACTGGCAGCAGCCCAGCAGGTGATGGCATGGAGTGCCTGGGGGAAGATCCCACAGGTGCTGGCTCAACTGGAGAAGCTGGCACCTGAGGGGATGGAGACCCCCCCGAGTCAAAGGCAGGGGTGACACCAGAGAGGAAGAGATGGCAGAAGCCTGCTGTGGGTGCTGCCTGGCAGGACTGATGTTGGCCCCAGTTGTGGGAATTGTCGAAGGCAGTGCCATGGCCAGGTGTGGGGTGGGGTGTGGGACGGTTTTGGAGCTGATGCCCGAGAAATCAACATTGGCTAAGCCACCAGGCTGAGACCCTATAGAAGATATGGGCCTGAGTGTCAGGGGCTGGGGAGCAGGAGACGAAGTCCCCTGCTCCGAAGAGCTGTCATGCAAAATGGAAATAAGGGTGGGTGGCAGAGCCACCGGGAGCTTGGAAGAAGAAAGGGCTGGTGGGGCTGAAGGAGCTGACTGGGGACGACTCCATCACGGTCGATGATTCATGGGGCGACTGTGAACTGGAAGCTGACTGGGCCCGGTCCTGGTGTTTATCTCAGTGCTTATGCTTCCCAGATTTCTCCTTATGAGAAGACAAAGAGGCCCTGGAAGACTGTGCCCATGAGGCCGAGGAGCTCCTGGTCTGCAGCTCCTTCTCCATCGTGACCAAATTCTACTTCAAAAGGTGACTCTCCAGGTTTTTTTTTGCATAATATTTTTATTGAAAAGATTTTATACACAACATTCATATCCCATACAAAAAAAAAGACAAACACGAACTTCATCAAAACCAAAACTATGTACATCAGGGTCCAGTACATCAGAACTATATATTGACCTATGATAAAACATTAACTACAATCATACTTATTTATGTATACAGTATCTGCGTATATGCAAGCATGCACATGCATACACATACCTACACCGATACATACAGACACACACACATCTATGTACATTGCACAGTGGACTAGACATTCCCATACTACCCCGTACGGGCCCAAAGTTCCACTCCAGAGGATCTCCCCACCAATACCACAGGAAGCCTGCTAATCTTCCACCCCTACCATGGTCTTAAGATTCTCAGCCCTCATGCATTATCTGTGCCTCTACAGGGGATAGAGAAGAGAGCAAAGGCTCCCAAATCCGGGCAAACCACTCCCCCCATCTCTAAGCACAAACAACAATCTTTCCAACGTCAGAGCCTGCAATTCCAGGGTACACCACTGCAGAGTCGTTGGCCTGCTCCCCGAGACCCATGTATTAACAATGCAGTGGCGCACTAACATCAGCAAGACCCTCACCCACGTAGGGAGCACTACCCATTCCCCTCCTCCCTTGTCCTTAATACCAAAAAGCATCAGCAGGGGGGGCCACAGTCATCTGGCACCCAACTATATTCAAGAGCTCATGTGCCACTGCTTGCCAGAAATTCTTCAAAATGGGACACTCTCAAAAACAGTGAAAGTAGGTTCCTGATGCAGTGGCACATCTCCCACACATGGGGGAGACTGCAGGATTAAACTTATGCCCAATAATAGGTGGGCAATATAATCTACGAATGAACTTATATTAAAAC
This sequence comes from Neoceratodus forsteri, assembly GCA_016271365.2. Classification (NCBI taxonomy): domain Eukaryota; kingdom Metazoa; phylum Chordata; order Ceratodontiformes; family Ceratodontidae; genus Neoceratodus; species Neoceratodus forsteri. The sequence continues at coordinate 1,006,128,792 of CM028129.1, read as the reverse complement.
TCTTTATATTTATTACATATTAAGATTCCCCTGTGGAGACCTAGCACCTTTGCCCAATTTTCATCAGATATAGACAACCCCAGGTCCCGTTCTCCCACAATGTTCTTATTTTTTGAGTAACATCTAGACAGAATTGCCTACCTTACCATACTGCCTTTCCTATGAGACCCCTAGAGTCATTAGCAGCTGCAAAAATGAGATGCTCCAATTGGATTAATGGAGATTCGGCAGTTTGCACCCAGGCTACCTCCAACCCTGAGGCCCAAACCTGCAGGTACCAAAAAAAATGTGTTGCAGACAATCCTGTCTCTTTCTGAATTTGCTCAAAGGACTGTAAATCTCTGGCAAACAGACTCACAAAGCACCTCGTCCCCAGCCTCCCAGGCTCTTCGTTACATGTTCAAGATGCTCCTATTACTTCTACTCCTACTATGCCTTAACTGGGTTGTTGTAACTTTCCCAGGGTCTTATCGCTTGAGTTCTTCGAACACCCTACAGGCTGATTTCAGTTTCTCTAACCTAATTACTGCGTCTTAACCTATGCTTGCTTTTAAGCACCTCCTATTCTCTAAGGGCTGTACCTTTTATGCAGTGACCACACTTAAAAAATGCCTGCTAAGTCACGCAGTTCCCTTACTGTTTTGCTATCGAAAATTATGGTTCCTTGCCATCTTAGCTATCCTTCTTGCAGGGGATGTCAAAATGAACCCGGGTCCACCTGCTCTCTTCTGTATGGCTGACATCTTCGCAATTTCTAGCAAAGGGCTCTTCATTGCCCATATGAACATCAGAAGTCTCTCCCAAAATGTCAGTGATCTTGAGGCTTGGGTAGGTGTTTACAAGCCTGACATACTCTGTTTGTCTGAAACATGGCTAAAGCCAACTATCCCTGACTCGGTATGCTCCCTGACTAACTACTCCCTTATCTGTAGAGATAGGCTCTCCTCAAAGCGTGGCAGAGGGGTTGCCATGTTCTATAAAGATCATCTAAACATCACGGACACCCCATCCTCAACATCTTCCACCTGTGAGTCCCTTCACGCTACTGTCACCCTGGGAGCCAAGAAACTCCACATTGTCTGCACCTACAATCCCCCAAATGGGGGCACTGTAGGTCTGCAGGAATGATTTGATCAGACCTTTCTGCACTCCAAACATAATGAGGTCATTATATTGGGTGACCATAACGAAAATTGGCTAGGGACTGCCCATTGCATGCTGCTCTCTCTGGTACAAAATTATAACCTCCACCAGCTGTTAACTGAGCCTACCAGAGTTACTCTTTCACTAAAATCCTCTTCCCTTATTGACTGGGTACTGGTAAACCATCCTGATCATGTACACCAACCAGGCATCTTGGCAGATTCACTTACTGATCATTCTCCTGTCTTCTGAATCTGGAGTCCTGAGGCTGCTCCATCCTCTCCATTGCGCTATGTCACCTTTACAAATTTCACCAACCTGGATATTGAGGCTTTTTGTCATAAAGTCTCGAGGATAGACTGGTCTGGTTTTTACCTTTCCCATAATGTTGAGTCTGCCCTAAGTATCTTCCTTAATGAATTCCTGGCCATCCAGAACAAGCATGCCCCCAAGATGACACGGAGGGTGACGGTAAACAAACGAGATGGCTTCACAAAGACTTGCTGAAAAATCTATGCTCTAGGGACAAATGCTGGAAAAAGCACAAAGCCTCGGGGCTACAATTTGACTATGCTACATACAGAACCCTATGCAACTTCTGTAAAAAACAGGTCAGAACAGCTAAGAGTGCCTATTGTACAGAATTACTGCTAGGCTCTGCTGGGGACCCTAGGAAATTTTGGGCCCACGTCAAGACCTTTCTCGGTGCATCCCAGTGAACTACCCCCAGCAACATGGTATTAATTGGAGTACATTGCAATGACTCCAACACCATTGCTAATTCCTTCAATCAAATGTTCTCGGACCTGTCTCAGTATACCTCTGCTTTTCCATCTCCTCAGGCAGCCTCTCTGCTTTCAACATCAACACAGTCCACTACCCCCAGCTATCCTTCCCAACAAATGTCTAAAAATACCCCATTCTACTTCAAGGCAATCTCAAGGACTGAGGTCTTAAAACTATTACGGACTGTCTCTGACAACACTAACTCTGGATCAGATACACTTGAGCCTCGGCTCCTGAAACTAGCAGCACCATACATAGCCTCCCCTCTGGTTAGAATTTTCACCTTGTCTCTCTCTAATAGCCAGGTTCCTGACATCTGGAAGATTGCTCATGTAATGCCTGTCTTTAAAAAAGGTGATCCCAAGGAGATTACTAACTACAGGCCTATAGCCATCCTATTGGTCCTAAGTAAAATTCTGGAAAAACTTGCTGCAAATCAAACCATTGACTACCTCACAAAGTACAGCTTTCTCTCTGACACCCAACATGGCTTCCATAAAGGTCACAGTACCTCTACAGCGCTTCTCAAATTCACTGCCTATGTGCTTACCAGTATGGACGCTGGCCAGCTGACAGGGGCAGTTTTATAGACCTTACAAAGGCCTTTGATCTTGTTGATCACCCCCTGCTCCTCTCCACTCTTTGCAATCTGAGCTTTTCACCCCCAGTTTTTGCCTGGTATGGAAGCTATCTATCAAATAGAACTCAAATTGTGAAATTAAACTCCTCTTTCTCTGATGGTGCTATCATCAATATTGGGGTTCCCCAGGGCTCTATTCTGGGACTTCTTTTTTTCTCACTTTTTATCAATAACATAGATGAGGTTTATCTTTCATGCTCATCTGTTCTCTATGCAGATGATCTTGTACTCTATTCAAGCTCTGATAAGGTCGCCAGCATAAATGCATCCCTTTCCTCAAATTTCACAAATGTCCAAAATTGGCTTTCTGCACATAAGCTTGTACTTAATGCTAAGAAAACCCAAGCAATGTTACTTGGATCTGCCCCTAAACTTAGGACATGTCAAACTCCCCTATTGGTGCAAGACCAAAGTGGCACACAACTAGAATGTGTTACATCTTTTAAGTAGCTGGGAATTCTTCTGGACCAATCCCTGGAGTTCAGCCTGCATATACAATCTGCCTACAAGGCAGTGAATGCTGAACTGGGGGTCGCTTACAAGTACAGTTTCATGCTTACTCCCTCTGCTAAACTTGCTATTGCCAGAGGCATATTACTCCCTGCCCTCACCTACAGCATGCCGACCTTTGCTGCCACACACAAAACCATCCTTCATAAGTGGGATGTCACTTATAATAATATCTGTTGATACACCTCCTCATCACCACGCCTTAAGCACCACTGCCAACTGTACAGGGACCTGGGCTGGTTATACCCCTCAGCTTGCCATCAATACTCTCTTGGCTGCCTGACTGACTCTATACTCAGAAACCAGACCACTTCAGTGCTCGCAACACTGCTGGTACCTCAAACCTCCTCCTATAGACTGCGATCGGTAGATAAATCCCTTCTTTTTTTTTTTTATCATTTATCACTTTATCCTCCTTGCAGCCACGGTCCTGCCCACATCCAGCCATGCTCCACTCTGCCGCTGACAGCGAAGCTTGCATGCCCAGCTGGCAGATGCAACTACACCTACAAAAGGGGCCCCCCCCATGGCCCCTGCGCCCGGCGAGGAAACCAGTACTGGCACATGCCTCCAGGCATTGTCGGCCGGCAGAGCTGTGGCCATCAAGCTGCCATGGACCCGTGATGCCATTTTCCTGTGTTCTCCCCATTTGGGATCGCTAATGTGCAATGACGTCTATGCACATACGTGCAGATGTCTGCCGTGATTCCCCCCCAGTTACACCATCGCTTGCAGTACCTCTGGGCATCCCCAGGGGTTGCTGCAGTGCTGCGTACAGTCCCCAACACTCCCCAGGATTGGGACAGCTGTCTCCGATGCTCAATCCCAGTCCTCCCCTGCCGACCCCTGATGACCCGAGCTCGCTCCCGAACCCAGGTCACCGGCATAGTGCGAGGTGTGGCGTCCAGCGCCTCAACCCTCAGCACCACTGGGCCAGTGATAAATCTTTTCTGAATGTACCTAGATGTAAAACATCAAAACGCTCTGTTGCCTTCAATCACTCTGCTCCTAAGCTTTGGAACTCTCTCTCCCCCCCCCCAAGCACTACAAATATCCGGATCCCATGACAGCTTCAAAAAGGAGCTGCATCTACATCTATCCCTTGCTGATCTCTGCACTTATTTTAATCCTTCTTAATCCATTCACTCGCCAGATGCTGCCTGGCCTAACTTTAACCTCCCTACCTCATAGCGCTTCTTACCCTTACTATCTCCTTGAGAGCTAATCTACCCCAACCCCCCCACACCTGGAGTCTTGTTTTGGAGGCCATTATAATGCATCCTGCCCAGTCAGGAATTTGCCCTTGCCTTGTTTCACTGCCTATTTGAATCTTCATTGTTTTGACTAATTTGAACAATATTTCTTTGCTGCTATGTTGTGGTATCTCCTCCTAGACTGTGTAGGTTTTTTATGCCTAAAAATTCTATGAGAATTTCATTGATTGTTATTGTCCTGGCTGCATGTATTCATTACTACTGACTGTTGGACCTATGCTATTGTAATTTCATTGTACTCATGCTATGTACCTGTCTTTGATTGTTGTACTCTCCCGGGTCGTGCCTCAAAATAGTCATTTCATGGCTAGTGCACAAATTCTCTAAACCCAGGATCAAATAACCCGGGAAGGAAAAAGGGGTTACTGACCAATGGAGTGAGCAAGGTTTCTGCCTCTGTTACCCTTTCCAGCTTACAGATATACTGCCAGCTATCCAGTACAGCCATTACCAGAGGGGTAACCTGATTGAGTCTACAGTAGGCCCCTTGCCCTTGTTTAGAGAGGTATGCAGAAAGCCGTGCCGGGTGATCCCTCTCTTCCAGATCCACCCACCCTACTTCACTAGGCCTGTATATTCAGTCCTTAATACATCTAAATTGAATTGCCAAGAAATACCATTTCAAGTCTGGGAAGTTAAACCCACCCTTTTTGACGTCCAACTTAAAACACTGTAGACTTGTTCATGGGTGTTTACCCTGTCACCAAAACTTAGAAAACTCTTTCTGCAATTTTTTTATATCTGCATTAGTAAGTCCCATGTGGGTCATTTACATGCAGTACAGTATCCGGGGGAGTATATTCATTTTAATTAAATTTATCCTCCCCAGCCATGAAATAGGCAGGGCATGCCATATCTCAATTCCTCTCCTATCCATCTGAAAAGGGGTATAATTAAGTCAGTACAGTGCTCCAAGATCCTTGCCCACCGACATTCGCAGGTACTGAAATGAAGCACATACCTCTTTCAAACCCTAAATAGAGCCTCGAAAGGCCACCCCCTCCCCCCACCGCCATCAACCCCGACTTACATAGATTGATTTTGTAGCCAGAGAACCCAGAGAAGTCCGTTATTAACCTTGGGGGGGAGGGATTGACCCCTGTTGCTCTGTAATATACAGAAGCATATCATCACCATAAAGGGTTAATTTTATGCATCTGACCTGATATTCCTCTAACCCCCATGATTTCTGGGTTGTTGTGAATACTTATTGCAACTGGCTCTATAACGAGAGCAAATAGCAGTGGGGAGAGGGGGCACCCCTGTCGCATTCTCCTATACAAGGGAAAACTGTCAGGGAGAGCCCCATTAACTAATACCCAAGCCCCAGGTGCTTAGTAGAGTGCCTGGACCAGCTGCACAAAGTTGTCCCCCAGACAGAACCTATGAAGCACCTCGAAGAGCTACTCCCACTCTATGTGGTCGAAAGCCTTCTCGGCATCCATTGAGAGCACGCAAGTAACTCCATGCAGCTGAGAGACTCCCATACCACAATTAAGAGTTTGCGCATGTTATGATAGGACAGCTGGCCGCACAAACACAGTCAGGTCTGAGTGAACCAACCCCAGTAGCAGCGGTCCAGGCGCCCGACCAAGACCTTTGCCAAAATCTTAAGATTACAATTTATGAGTGATATCGGGCGATATGAGGCACATTGTGTGGCATCCTTACCCGGCTTTGGTAGCACACATAACACTGCTTCATAGCATGAAGGAGGGAGCACCCCTTCTCCCTGTGCCTCCTGGAACACTGCTTGCAAGGGTTCCACCAACAAGTCTCTAAAAAATGTATAATATTCCAAGGGGAACCCATCTGACCCACTTGCCTTCCTCTTCTTTAGACTACTAATGGCTACCCTAATCTCATCTGCAGTTATCTCTGCCCCAAGTATTTCCCTCTGGGGATCTGTCAGCTGCGGTATTGTTATCTTCTCCAAAAACTCCTGCACTTTTCCTATGCTTCCCATACATTCGGCTTCATATCATTTTTGATAAAACTGTTTAAAGACATCTCTTATATTCTTCCCTTCCTTCACTAACAGGCCTTGTGTATTTCTGATAACTGTTATAAAATCTATCCCCCTTTTTCCCCTGATTAAGTTCACTAGCATAGGCCCAGGTTTATTTCCCCCCTCATAAAATTGTTTCTGGACTAGTAGCCAAGACTTACGTGCTTCTCCTAATAAAAACATGTTCAGGGTCTCCCTTGTAGCAGTTAATTGCCGTAACATATCCCCCGATTCTCCCTCTGTGATTCTGCACTCAAATATTTTGACAATTTTCTAGATCCTCCCCTTTTCCCACTGCTCCTTTTTATACCGGGTGACATAATTTATTATGATCCCCTGCATATAGGCCTTGCCTGCATCCCGATTAGCCTTCATACTGAGGCCAGAGTCCCTCTTAGTTTTCTGATAGATCTTCCAATACTCCTGAAAATCCTTTTGGTTTAACAGGCAGACTGGAAATTTCCATGGAAGTCAGCTCTCATAGGCCTTTTCTACCCTCAGATTCAGAACGACCATAGAATGGTTGGAAATATGTATGGGTCCATGTTTCACTGCTCCTACCCTTGGAAACCAGCACCTGGGCATAAAAATGTAATCTATATGTGTCCACATTTTATGTGGATAGGAACAGAAGGTGAAGTCCCATGCCTCAGGGTTGCCCATCCTCCAGGCATCAATAGGATCCAATGAAGTTGCAAAACAAACACCAACCTTCTTTTTCTTTCCACAAAGCTGTGAATTTTTATTGTATGATGTCTGGATTCACAAGGAAGACCACACACGTGGTCGAAGTGCTGGGAAACACTGTTTGTTGGATGCACTTACAATGGCTGTAATTTGGAATTCTTGGAGCAGAAAGATTTATTTGTGAATCCAGACATCATACAATAAAAATTCACAGCTTTGTGGAAAGAAAAAGAAGGTCGGTGTTTGTTTTGCAACTTCATTGGCACAAGAGTGCAGAGTTTGTTTGGATTTCGCTCATTATTGGATGGGGCTAGCAACCCCATACTCTGCACCTAGGTTACCTGTGCACACGTCTGAGGAGTGGTCTGGACTAATCAATAGGGTCAAATCATTCATCCCCAAAAGCCACTGCTTCATTTTTGCCCTCCCCTTTTTCTCTGAATGATCAAGTTCCGGATTCATTACGCCATTTAGATCCCCCCCAACACTAGCCCCGGGAATGGTTCCCATACCATAATATCCACCAATTGGTGATAGAATGTGGGGTAAAATATGGAGGGGGCATACACACTGGCAAAGGTATACTGTTCACAGAGATCTCCCACTCTGAATACATATCATATCTCCCTTCCCTTGGGTCAACCACTACCCTCGTAACCTTAAGAGGGAGGTTTTTATGTATAAGAACAGCCACCACACGTTTATGAGCCTTATACGAGGCAGTGTAACATTCTCCAACCCAATCTCTTTTAAGTTTCACATGTTCTTTATCTGTCAGGTGTGTCTTCTGAATGAGCACTATTTTTACCCTCTGTCGTTTCAATGCCGTTAACTGGATAGTTCTTTTAACAGGGGTAGAGAACCCTCTTACAATCCAAGAAATTATGTTAATATCTTTTATGGAACCCATATTTTAGATATTAAAATTCTCCAAGAAAAGTATCCCATTCTTCAGCATCCAGTTCACTCCAGGTCACCCTCCAAACCACCGTGCATTCCAGGTACACAGAATACTTTGGACCCTGCACAAAAATTAAACAAACATTCAACCAACTACAAATAAGAACAGATAGCGAACATTCCCTGCCCCCCTCCCCCAGTGAGCGTTTCCATATTAATATAACAATCTCTCCCAGACCAAATAGCACTTTGTGTCACCCGAATCACTACTTACCCCAACCGTAAAACATGTTACCCTCCACCCTGATCCCCAACTGCAAAAGTATGAAAACAGTAAGGCAACATCCAGTAACTCTATTTGCACAAGGCAGGGGATAAGAGGCACCTCCATTGTTCCACCTTATATATCTAAAACAGCATAAAATACCATTTATGCTACTTTCCCCTCAATGAGTCACCCCCTCCCAGACTCAGCTATCCCCCATCCCAAAGAGGATGGGTGCATTTGCCCCCCCCCAGCTCTTTGAAGTCCCTGTCTGGATCCCCAAGGTGCCTCCACTCCCACCACATGCATATACTTTACCAACTTTAATAACTGTAAAGACGCTCCTATAGGAGCCATGGATATGACATCCCCAACCATGGCCCGCTATGCCCCATGCCCCGCCTGCCACCCCGCGCCAGTGCTGGCAGGAAGAGAAAGCTGAAATAAAGGAATAAAGAAACCACCACTCATCACCCTTCCCCCATCCCAGATTTTACATTTATCACAGAATGGGGCAAGTTTTTCCAAGCCACAACAATTAATTAAAGAAAGAAGCATAATCTCCCTCACTGTGTATATCGGGTGGGACAAGAGAAAATGCTACATCTCCCACAGCCCACACAAGCCGTCTCCTCCTCAGGCCCTCATGTCCCAAGCCCCCTTCCCCCGTTCTGCCAGCAGGCTGCAGAGTAACTCTCCCAAGGTGCCACTGCAGAGAAAGGGGCTACAGAAAAGGACTCAACATCCATGCGCATCGCTATACTCCAACTTCCAGTCTACATTCTGCTCCAGGCATGGAGAGGTGTATCTCCTTTCATGATCACCTCCCTGTCTGTCCACCACAGAGGAAATTTCCAGCAACCATGGGCACAGTCTCACAGAGTGGGTCTGGGGAAAATCCACTGTTTTCAGCCAAAAGATGACGACTGAAACTTAAGCACCACCGCTCTTCCATGCTAAAACTCAACTGTTTCCCACACTATAGTTCCTAAAATCCAGTCCATCCAGAAGAACAAACAGTGGCAGCAAAACACAGTAATCTGTGATGGTGCAGGGTACAGCTCTCTCTCTTCCCTGGCACGGCAGAGGAAAATATGAGGTCAGAACACAGGGTCAAACTGGGCCATGATGGATCTCCTGCAAACTATCCCCGACTGTTGCAGAATCATCTAATCTTCTTTTTGAGCTCCTGCACAAACAATGCAGCTTTCTCAGCTTCCCAAAATGAAAACATAGCCCCCTCATGCCTTATCTTTAATACTGCCGGAGAGACCATAAAACACTCAGTCTTAAGCTCTCTCAGCTGCGCCATGTTTGGATTAAATTGGCGCCTTTTTCTCAGAAGCCCCTGTGAGTAATCCTGTGACAGATACAGGTGGGAGCCTTCAAACTGAAGACCGTTAGCTGCCCGATATGCTCTCAGCACCATTTCGTGGCCTTGGAAATTATGAAAATGCATAATAATTAGCCGTGGCAGTTATCCTTCTGCTGGCTTCGGTGCGACAGCCCTATGCACCCTTTCTAGCTTGTACCAGTCGCTCTTTTGGTTAAGGCCCAATAATATTGGGAGAATTTTGGAACAGAATTCAAGAGGGCTGGTACCTTCTTTACCCTCTGGCAATCCACATAGGTGAAGATTCTACTGCCTGTGATAATTCTCTTGATAATCAAACATTCCTTCATACTCCTCCAGCTCCTTTTCCAGTGCGGCAACTCTGTCAGGGATAGGGTTGAGTTTATCCACCAGGGTTGAGACTCGGTCCTCCGTCTCCGTGAGTCATGCTGCATGGGAGCCATTCAATTCAAGCAGCTCCTGCAGCTTTTTATCAAATTTCTGTTCAATCTTTTCAAATCTTGGAGTGAGAGCAGCCAAAACTTGTTCAGTCACCTCTCAGCATAACACAGACAGGGAGATAGGGTCCCTGCTCTCCACTTGGGCACCCGGCGGCTGATTTTTCTGCGTTTTGTTGGAAGCTCTTGGTCCCCTCTCTGTATTTTGCTTGAGATAATCATCCATCATGTTCTGAGCTATCAGTATATAATAAAATTGAGGCTTTAACAAAAAGGATGTTGCAGATATTTAATAGATTAATTAGTTGAGGATTGGAGCAGGAAAGAAACGCGTCTTCACTCCTCTGTGCTCATTAGCACCCCACCGGGGTTTTTAAATAACATCTCCGAGTAGCTTGGTTGAATTTCTGACAAAACTGGCAAGCTTCAGTGTTGTGGCTTGGGCCTAGACAGATGAGACACACAGAGTGGCCGTCCTTTTCAGGGATCTGTTTGCCGCAGGGACACTTTGAGGAGTGGTCAGAAGATGAGGCTGGTTGAGAAGACAAACTCATTGAGAGGAACACCAAAAATTTGATGTTTAAAACAGAAGAAAATGAAAAATAAAAAAGTGCGGTAAGTGCGGAAAATGGCGGTCAACTGTAGTTGTGGCACCTGCTAAGGTCAAAGTGCATGGGTCAATGCCTGGAAAAGAAATGAGTTAGGTGTGTAGGACCGCCCATCTATATAGGTTAGGCTGATGTCAGCTGAATGACGTCAGTGGTGGGAGGTCCCCATGATAGAGTGCTAGAAATTTTCTGTGTGTTCCTAGCACCTGGTGGCTTAGTCCTACCGCTGTGGACTGCTGCAACAGCCTTCCTTGAAGTAAGATCATCAGGTCATAAAAAGACTGTTGGACATTTGGGGTCAAAATGTGGGAGCCCACTTAAAAGTAGATATTGCCTCTCAGCTGCCCTATCCTGGGTAATTACAATCTAACAATGTGTCAAAGCAGGACACCACTGAAAATTAGATATTGCATCTCATCTGGTCTATTCTACGTAAATGTATAGTAAAAATGTGTGCAAGCAAGGCCCGGTACAACAGCAAAACCAGCGGCGAACATTTGGCATTGACAAATGCTTGTTTTTAACAATCTATATTTTATACCTCCTTCGTCCCCAGTGTGGCCTCTTCCAGAGGCTACTCCCAGCCCTGTACCCAGTCTTTGCTAGCAAGTATCCCTACCAACAACCTCTGCGTATTACCAAGCTGGACCTACATGGATGGATGGTCCGGTCAGGCTGTTGGTCCTCCTCCATAAGGACCTCCAGGGTAGGTGGCTAATGAGTTGGCTGTGCACCTAGGTGATCTGGCATCCTGCAGTGCTGCCATTTTCAGTTCCCCAACCCCTGAGAATTCCAGCTATTATGGGATCCAAGTGCATGGATACGTAAATGAGTGGTGATACTGTTCCCATCCAGCTTCCTCCCCTCCCAGCACTACCAGCTGCTGTCACCCAGGTTGTAGTGTTACCAAATTGGCAGTGGCTCTCCCACCCTAGAAGAGGAGGAGCTCATCCTCCACGATGCTCAGTTCTCCTCCCTTCCGCCGGTCCCTGACAATCTGGGCTGGTTCCTGAACCTGGGTCTCTGGCATTGTGATACCACTGTGCAGTCAGGCCATGCTTCTTTACTCTCCTTGTAATAATTTCTCTTATATTATATAACTGTATATTTTTTTGTGATGTTATTGGCTCTTCCCCAAATGTAAAATATTTTTGGATGCTTTTGTATTAAAGATGCTACATAAAATAAAATTGTTTTGCAATGTGGTCCTTTTTTGTAACCTCGGCTTTTGTCAGGTGTTAGGGTGCCCATGACCCCCAGTTTATGCCAGGTGTTAGGGCACATGTAACCCTTCCAGGCTTTGACAGCAGTTAAACTACTGTGACCCTCCCAGTTTCTGCTAGGTAGTTGGACACCTGCTACCCTGCCCTCAGTTTTGCCATGTGTCAGGGACATTCAGTACAAGCCTTTAAGTTTATGCTAGATTACTTTGTATTACTCTGTTTTATAAGGGTGGAAGTAGGCTTAGGCCCATCAAGACCACCCTCACTATGTTTGTGGGGTGGATTCAGGTATCTGTCCCCAGAAGGAATTTATGTAGTTCAGTTTTAAATTTCTGAAAGGTATTACTTTCTACAATATGCTGGGGCAGGGCATTCCATAACTTAGTCACCCTTATTGTAAAGTAGTGTTTATGCTTGTTCGTGACTGCCCTAGGGATATAAATCTGCCCATTGTTGCACCTCAGATTTTTGGGCTCATCAGCAAATTTAATATTACAGTCATTCATTAGATTAATGTCATTTACGATAATAAATAACAGTAGTGAACCTGTGCACTTCCTGTCTTTCCTGATGGTAGAGCACCTGTGACCCTCTTAAGTGTTTACAAGATGACAGAGCACCTGGACCCCCCCTTCCTATTTATGCTAGGATGCTGGGAGCCTCTAGGTTTTATCAGCTCTTAGACCACCTGTGGTTTCAAAATGTCTACTGGGGTCTGGGGCACCTGTTTGTTTCCTTGGCTCAATGAAATCTTAGGACACTTGCAGTCTTCAAATTTTGTCAGGTTTTAGGGAATATGTGGCTCCCAGACTTTTCTGGTTTTATGGCAGCTGTGACTAAAGTTCTGCCATGTTTGGGAGCCCCCCTGTGACTCCACAAAAACACAAAACAGCTGCTCAGAGTAGCATAGTGTGAACACATAGAACCCAAACAACCAACAGAAAAAAATTGGCACACCCCCTCACCTTTCAAACCACAGCCACAGAGAGATTGGATGAGTTGAAGATGTATACACTGGAATATAGGAGACTGAGAGGTGACATGTGCCTGGTATCTAGGGCAACAAGGGATCCAGTTTTTGGGGCCATACTTGGACTAACTCTTAAGGAGCAGTACTATAGCACCAGGGCACATTCGATGCAGCTAATAGGACAGCAGTTTACAACAACAAAAAGGAAACATTGGTCCAGTGTAAGGGTGATATCGGTTTAGAATAGCCTACCAGAAGAAATTGTCACATGTAACAGCATGGAAGGTTTTAAGAGGAAATTAGATAAAAATTGTGAACAAGAAAATATAGTTGGGTATTAAAACTAGAAAATAGTAAAAGAGGCGAGCTATATGGACTAATGTCTCCTATGCTCTGAACCAACCTATGAAACCTATGACACTTGTAGTACAAGTATGCCAGTCTGTTTCCAAAAGTGCCCCAGTTCTCAAAAAGTGAGAAGAATACATAAAGTCAGGAGGTGTGTGCGTGTGTATGGGTAAGGGGGGTAGTATCTTTATTTCTTGCACTTTTAGAGCACAACACCTGGTTTGTAAATAAACTGGCAACCTTGCACTCCAGCTGTGTCTGAGTCTTTCACCATTGAGTGAATACACCTTTTTTTTTTTGTTCTTGTATCCTGAGACTCACAGGCTCTTCCAAAATGTAGGGTGCTGGAGCCCTAGTTTGTTTTGGAGTACTTGAGGACCTAGGTTTCTTCAGGGGTCAACAGTACGTGTGGCTTCCAAGTGCATCTTCACCTACAGTGTCTTAGAAGGGGTAGCAGCACTGACTTCCCCACTTGCTTACATCAGTCTGGAAACTGTGGTGATATTACTTTATAAAGAAAAAAGGGAATCACTAATAATAATCATACAAAATGTAGATGTTTCGATTTTGTAATCACAAGTAATGAAAACAGTTGCACAAAGACCCATCTCCTAACGAAGAGTGCTGGGATTTTATCATGGGGAGCTGGCTTGTTCCCAGAACCTCGTGTTATTCAGTCTAATAATAACTTTGATGGCAAAGGCATTTTTGTGCTGGAATTTAGTTTTGTCTCTGTGGAAGCCCTAGAGCATGTAAATGGTCTGTTTATCACCATCCCGCTGAGTCTCTCTCTCTCTCTCGCTTTCTCTCCAGATTAGAAGAGGTCTCAGAACAATCAACACATACCAGCTACAACTTGCCTGGAAAGGGCTGTTCCCTGCAAGTCATGCCAGAAGCTATTTGTGTTTATTTTCGTGCTCTCCTTCCAACCTCTCACTCCCTAGTTTTTCATTTGGTCTCCGTGGATCTTCCTGTCACTTCAGCTTTTTCTCCAGTCCTGATATTTTTAACTTTTCTTCTGGGACTGGAGCTGGTGTAGGTGTTTTTGCCAGTAGCACAGCCGCTGGTGCAGCCATGTATTATTAAACAACTGTCTCACTAATCTGTTCAGGGAAAGCCTCAACAAAATGGAACACTGAGATATAAACATCCAGCTCATAGCAGAGTTGCACTCCAAACCCAGCAATGTTGAAGGGACAGATCACTTTCAGTACAGGGGTCCCACCAAACACAGGCATTACAGCTCAAAGACTGGGAGTTGGTAACAGTATTCAGGGGAGGAAGCAAAGGCAGCTGGGATCATGGAAACAGGTCAGGACATGCGCCTTGTTTAAACACATACTGGAATTAGACTGAAACTCCAGTTTAAGTTGAATCGATGCAGCAATCCTCAATTTGAAGCTCATGTGATCCTATTCAGAGTTGGGTTCTGTTGTTTTCTGGTATTGACATGGCACACAACCACCACCATACATCTGGAAGTGAGAGCACTGCTTGGACCCATCCCTCACCCTCATGTTTGATGCTACCATGTGTTCCAGTGATTCATGTTCCAGTCAATTTCACACCACCTTAACAGCCCCCCAGTGCCCATCCCATGTGTCAGCTTAGTTCCTAAACCCCCAAGTCACGAAGAATATGCGTGACTTCAATAATATAACAATCATCTTCATGCAGATACCACTTGCTGAATTGGTTGTGCAAAAGTACTGCTACTGCTGCTCTAACAGAGCTGATATAGCAAGCGATAGTGACATGGGAGCACTCTGGTAATGCAGATGTTTGGCCATATTCTTAGTGGTTTGATTTGTTTTGTTTTTGACTGAGCTGGAAAATAGGAGTGTGATGGGGGTTGGGTTGAATAAGGTACCCAACCCTCTCCCGTTCAGCCTGCACTCTTGTTTTTCCAGTGTAAATGCTCCAGCATACACCAGGAGCTCAGACATTCTACATGCTCCAGCTGAAGAATTATCCCTCAGTTTCTATGTGGCACTGCTCACTCCTGTTATATTAATATTTTATTTTATTTCATTTTTGTTGACTGGGTAAGTGCACTAGACAAATACTGCCTATTTTCAGGCACGACCCGGGGGAGGGGGATACAGATGAATGCCAACTGACCTTGAACCAGATTAAGCTGTTGGTGGTATTTTTAGTGAATGAGGGAAATTTGACCAGGACACCGGGGAAATTCCCCTACTCTTTTTGACAGAGGGTGCTGCGACCTGGAGTTACGTGTTCAGTGTGACTCAGGACACTGAGGAGTGTGGACGTGTGGGAGGTCGAGGTGCTGATCACCTCCTCGGCCCCCCTGATACTAGCTGTTATCGGTATGGTTACGGAACGTGGAACGGAGGAGAAGCTAGCTGATGAGGTGGCTCAGGTTTGTACTTCAATGGGTCCCTCCGATAATCGGTCAGAGACTGTAGTGATGGAAGGTTTGCATAGTGTGGCAGTTATTCAGTAACGGATTGCTGAGGAAGAGCGTCGGTTCCTTGCACTGCGGAACCGATTATTGCAGGACTTGGAGTGTGGCTGAGAGGAAAGCATGGATGTGCAGGTACAGGAAGTGGTACGGCCTAACTTGGATGTGGGTCAGGTGTCGGTCGAAATGTCCAGAACACCTTCCACAATGCTGCCGGTGGTGTCTGAAGCTTTGATTTCTTCCCTGAATTTGCCTGGGACAACAGTGAGTACTACTGATTTAGACCTCTCGGTTTCACTTACGCCCAGTGAATGCCGAGATTCATTGTCCGGAACTCCTCCATGTACTGGTGAAGGGGATGGCCTATTCTCTCACCGTGCTGACACTGTAAGTTCTGCCCCGCTAGTTTCTGTTGCTACTGCGGTTTCCAATCAGATTGGTACCGTGTTGCTGACTTCTGGAAGGCAGTCTGTGGATGTTATTTCGGATGGAACTCCTGATGATTCTTTGTTACAGGGTTCCATGAATGTTCCTCTTCCTGAGGGAGAGACCTCTGCCTCAGTGGATTGGGTTTCCCAGGCGTTGGAGGCTGCAGGGTGGGTGAAATCACAAGATGGGAGGGGGTGGGATGCGAACATAAGCTCCTTGCCCAAGGCTGTTTCGGTGGATAACTCTACTCTTGTGCCTCATTTAACTACTTCTACTACAATTCCATTTGGTCAAGGTTCCCCTGTAGTGGGGTCCCAGGCTTCTTCTAACATAGTAGTGGATACTATATTGAGTGGCATAAAACGGTTGTAGAGAACGGGGTCGGAACCTGTCCCTCCCCCCTCCTCTGTGGGCTCAGGGGAGTGTCAGCCTATTGTGCCACAGTTTTCTCCTTCTGCCCTGGTACAGACCCCCCCAGAACCAGAACCTGCTGTGAAAACTGCTCCTTTGATTTGGCATGCAGGAATTAAGGAACAGTTATTCCCTGCCACGTTTGGACCTTTAGCAGAGCCGGCAGTAAGGAGGAATGCTGTACATCTAAAATTTAGGGGCCCTCTGGCAGAGGTCCCTAATAGATGGTTTGTTGGGAAAGATTTGTTGAATGGCAGTATGAAATTTCATGCTTGCGAGACTTATGCATTGATCCGTATGCCTGGGGACTATGTATTTGACATTAGTTTTAAACATCCTGCTAGTCTTGATAGGTTCTGGAAGCAGTTTCAGTCTCTTAAACATACCCCGCTATGGAAATCTTTTATGGCCATTCCACTAACTAAACCTGTCTCAAAGAAAATTACTGTGATGTTTCGTAATGAGGGGGTCAATGTGGCCGATATTTCCTATTGGCTTCAGCAGCATTGTACTATTAAGGGTCAACCAGAACCTATTCTCGATGAGGAATGTCTCTGGACTGAGGGTTGGAGATTTATGGTGGATTTACGATTAGAAAATGGCTTGACGAAACATATACCTAATTGTTTTTTTCTTGGGGAGGGATAGGGGTGTGATATTTTATCCTGGACAGCCACACGCCTGCTATAAATGTGGTGCATCTTAGTAATGTCTGCAGTAAGCAGAAATGTGGTCTCTGTGGAGCCTTGGGGCATGTGGGTGCTCATTGTAGGAATTCCCCTAAATGTAATCTGTGTGAAGAACTTGGTCACATGTTCCGTACATGTTCCTGGGCTTCTCATAATAATGCTGACCCTGCTCTTCGGGCGGAACAAGATGTTTATGTGGCCACAGCTCAGAAGTAAAGTCAGAAAATGCATGACCTGATTACCCATTTCCAGGCATCCCCTTTGATCCCTCCCTTGCAGCCTATGGCCTCACCGAAAGCTCCCATAGTGGCTTCAGAGTCGACTCCATTGGATATGGATACTGGGCCTTCTGACCTCATAGTAACAGACTTATCTATAGCAGAGCCAACACAGATATCTGTCTCTGCTCCACAGGGAGTCCCTTTGGTACCTACGGCCTCTAACCCTGGAGACATTGTTGTTCCTGGCATAGAATTAGAGGTTCCTATCATACCTGAGGGTATTTCTTGTATGCCTCCTCCTGAAGTGCAACAAGAGTCAATTTTCCATAGGGTGACCCGTTCCAAGTCCAGTAAAGCTACTCTGGACGGTCAAGTTGAACCTGAATTACTCCCCTTACAGAATTCATACGCCCTTTTGTCTGAACAGGATGGTGAAGAGGATGGTTTAGAGTCAGACATATCTTCTGTGACCTCCTCGCATGCTGAGGTGGCCCCAGACCTAGGGGTGTGTGATAAACCTAAACCGAAGAAAAGAAAGAAACAAAAGCGAACAGTTCTTTTTCTATATTTCATAATACTGAAAATGTCTGGTTCTTGTATTTTTCTGGACCTTTTTCCTCTCTCACATGTCTAGAATGGCAGAAGGTGTTGTTTTTCTTATTATTAATGTAAATGGTATCAAATCTTCTCGTAGGAGACAGATTACCTTTGCTAGTTTGCAGGAAAGTCACGGTAATGTTATTTTACTTCAAGATACCAGGATACATTCTTTGATGCTGTTGAAAGAAGCTGAAAGAGACTGGAGGTGGGGTGTCTCTTTATGGTCTTTGGGGGAGGATACTTGTGATGGGGTGGGTATTTTTTTTCTGGAATCAATGTTAAAATTTTGAAAGTTCTGGATATTATGCTAGGGAGAGCCATGATGGTAGATCTAGTTCTTTCTAATTGCACTTGTCGCATACTAAATATATATGCACCTCAGCTTCAAGCGGATAGGTCAGCTTAATTTAAGAGGATTGCCCCATACTTACATACTTCCAAATTGGTGTTGTGGGGGGATTTTAATTGTGGATTAGCAGCCAGGGATTGGGGAAGGGCTACACAGAAGGTTTTCTGTGACACGAACATGCTTCGTGATGTACTACACAATAATGATTTGGCAGATGTGTATGATGTTTTGCAAACATCCCCTCAACATACTTATTTTAAGGGTGTTCTGTCTTCCCGAATTGATTAATGGTTTGTGTCTAAGAGACTTGCTTGTTCTGAAGTGGTAATTTTACCTATGGAGACTTCTGACCATGTAATAGTAAAATTATGGATAGGTTCTTATCAGACACATGTGATAGGTCGTGCTTATTGGAAATTGAATGTTGCTCTTTTGCACAAAGTAATCATGGATGAATAGGTGAAAGCTTTTTTTGCTGCTCGAATGGATCTTTGTTTTTATATGACAGCCCTACAGAATGGTGATGGGATACCAAAGTGGATTTGAAATTGTTGTTTTTGCAAATTTCAAAATGTAAAGCCAGAAATCATTATTTAACATATTTGAGTTATAGGGCACAGTATCTGAAACTGCTGACTCAGGTATCTCACACGGATAGAACAATAGTGACTAAACTTAAAGAGATCAAAAACAAAATGTATGATTTTCTAAAAATTAGAGAAGAAAAATGTTTCTATCACAAAAAATATTTGCTTAAGGGTACTAAACAACAAGTCAACCCATATGATTTCCAGTTACAGAGTTCCAAAAAATATGGTTTTACTGCTTTAAAAGACAGTGATGGTACTGTGGTGCAAGATGTTAGAGAAATATGTCGAGTTGTGCAATCTTATGTACGGTCTACATTTCAGGATGTTGACCCTGCCTTGCCTAGTACATTTTTTCACACTCTAGATGTTCCTCATTTATCGGCTGAAGAGCTGTCAGCTTTGGTAGCCCCTATTGATGATTCTGAAATTAAATTGGTGGTTAGCAAATTATCTGTTCATACCACCCCTGGCATTGATGGTACTCCTAATGAGTTTTATAAAAAAGTATTTGGAACTTTTACTTCCGTGGTTACGTGCCCTATTTGTCTCTATTTGGTCTGAAAATAGGCTTCCTCCTAGTATGTGTAAAGGAATAATGATATTTCATTTTAAAAAAGGTGACCCACAACTGTTAAAAAACTGGAGACCTTTAAGTGTCTTGACTTCAGATTATAAGATTTTGGCAACAATCTCGACAAGTCGGCTTTCAAAAGTGGCACAGAGTCTGCTTTTTTCCACACAAACATGTGCAGGGTCTGGTAGGAATATTGTGCATAATTTGAATTATATTAGGCAGTTGGTAGAGCAGGGTTTATCACATAACTTAACTGGTTATCTCATGTCGTTAGACCAAGCTACAGCATTTGATGCTATCTGGCAGGAACATATATGGGATGTTTTACACGGTTATGGTATTCCAGATTTGTTTATAGGTTTATTGAAAACTTTGTATTCCGCAGCACTAATTACTCCCTTAGTGAATGGTCATATGGGCATCCCTGTTCATCTTAATATTGGAGTTCGACAGGGGTGTCCTCTGAGTCCTATATTGTTTGTTTTTGGCCTTGATCCTGTTCTAAGATGGATTGATGTGGATCCTCAGGTATTACCCATTACTACGACAAGTGGCTGTACTTTTAAAAAGGTGCTAGCAAATTCAGATGATTGTGAATTTACAGTGTCGAATTTAGATTCAGAGAAAAGGGTTCTTCAAGACCTTCAGGAGTTACAACAGTTTACAGCTATCAGGATTAATCTTGAGAAGAGTTGGATCTTGGTTTTGGGCAAGGCTTTGGTTCTGGAAGATTTTGTAATACCTATCGTTACTACTAATATAAAACTGCTAGGTATATACTATGGTACGACCACTGCTTTACAATGCAATTGGGATATGGTTTTTGACATAGCCAAGCAGAAAGTTACTAGATGGCAGTCTTGGAAGATGTCACTGAAGAAAAGGGTGTTTCTTCTTGGAACGTATATAACTCCAATTGTTTTATATGTTTCACATGTGTTTCCTCTCCCTTACAGTATGCATTCTAAGGTAATGGGCCTTTTCTTTTCATTGTTATGGGGAAGCCGATTAAACCCAGTTAAATGGGCTCATACCTATAGAGCTTGGAAATCAGGAGGTCTTAATATGATTCAATCGCTAGTCTACTTGTTTGGTAATTTTTTTATAGTACAGTTCGGCCTATGTTGTTAGCCAATGAAGATATGGGATCTTTGAGTATGAAGTTATGGAGAAGGGAATTTTTGACGGCCTGGGGTAGGGGGAAATGGCATTCATCGGAAACATTTCTACCTGAATATGTTAGAATTACGCTTAAATATATAAGAATGTGGAAAATAGAGCTTTTATGGTTTATTTCACATGAGAAAAAATCATTTTATAAGCATATAGTTGACTTCTGCTATTTAGAAGATCCTTTGTTTCAAGTTCCTGATATTGTGGATACTGCTTTATTGATTGCCAGTATTACAGAGCCTAGAATTCCAAAAAAAATGCAAGATGTGATATGGCTCTGTGGGCATCAGAAGCTCAATGTAAAAAATAATCAAAAACACAAACAGTTGGGGGATAGGTATTGCTCTGAACTAGCTTGTCAAGGCAGTCTGGTAACTATATGACATCTGTACTTTGAATGTATACATGTTCAAGGATTTTGGTCCACATTGGCCAGTTGGTGGAATGAGCCTCTTTTTAGTTCTATGACTTACGATATTTTGATTTTGGGACAGATTCCGACAGACTGGAACAAATGGACTCAAAGTACAATTCTTGCGGTTCTGGCCTGTATCAAATGGAAAGCAAGATGTTTGAGATGTCTTCAGAATAAGACTGTTCAATTACAGGAAATTATGTTTCAAATACAGATTGAATTGGATTCACTATATTAGTATGAATTTCGCACTTTGGGGTCTGAAGTGGGTGTCGTTTATGGAATAATGTTAGTTGGGTGGGTTAGGTTTGGTCTTCTTTCATCTCTTGCACTTATTTTTTGGTGTTTCACTTATATATTTGAATATATGTGCTTTGTTCCTTGCCTGTTTTGTATTTATTATTGTTTTTTGCTTCTGTCTTTGTTTGATGATATTATTTTGTATTTTGTTTTTGATTCTCTAATAAAAATTTCCCCTACTCTTTTCGAGAAGTGCCATGAGATCTTTAACATCCAGCTGAACTACCACCAATCCAGACAGATGCGACCTCGGTTTAATGTCTCATCCGAAAGACGGCACCTCAGAAGTGCAGCACCCCTCTCATGCTGCACTACAGTGTCAGTACTGGGATATTAACCCAAGTGCTAGATGTGGGAACTGAACCCACAGCCCTCTGATCTCCCGGCCTCAGAGGCGAGTGTGCTACCTACTGAGCCACTGACACTGATGGAATCAGTGGTCCTACAGATAACCTTTAAAATAAATAAAAATAAATATTGTTGGCATTATAAAACAATTCTGGGCTGTAGTTGACTGTTCTGTTGGGAGTGTTGTGTTGCTGCTGTCCTCGTGTGTGTGTGTGTGTGTGTGTGTGTGTGGATATTTAGTATGCCACATAACTGTTGCCGAACAGGTATGTGGTATACAGTGCATGTAACACAGTGGTAGACTGTAGCTGACTTGAAATCTCAAAGTATATTATCAGAATGTAGATCTTGAAAAAAAAATAACAATTGTCATTGAACTCTGTCACTGCAAAGCTCCTATGTGTGCCAGTCTTAGATTCTGTGTCAGTTCATGTGCCTGGCTGAGAGTCTATGGATTAGTACAGTGGCCCTTGTGTGTGACTGTCCAGGGTTTCATATGTGTTACTCTTTAAGGGTCCATGGGTGTCGCTTTGGACGTTCATGTGGCTGAGGGTTCATGTGTGATCTAGGGGTTTGTGTGTATCTGTTCACAGAGCTGCGTTTGTCACTCAGAAGGTCTCTGTGCATCTGTCCAAGAGTTCTTGTGTGTTGCTTTGGATGTTCATGTGTGGGTGTGTTAATCTGAGGTTTTGTGTGTTACTTCAAAACTCAGTGTGTGTCAGTACAAGTGTTTCTGTCTGAAAGTTAGTGACTGCTGAAGGGTCCATGTGTGCCTATCTGGAGGCCAGTGTGTGTCTGTCTAGAGGTCATTATGTCTGTCCTGAGGTCAGTGGGTTTGTCTTATAATCAGAGTACGTATGTCCAAGGGTGAGTGTGTGTCTGTCTGGGGGTCCATGTGGGTCTCTCTGGGGGTCAGTGTGTCTCTCTGGAGTCCAGAAGATAGTATAACTGTTCAAGAGTACTTGTGCATCTCTCTGGGAGTTATTGTGTCTGTCTGGAGTCTGTGTCTTGGTCTGAAGGTCATCAGAGTGTGCCTGTTCAAGTGTCAGTGTCTGTAAAAGGGTTAAATTTTGTCTGTGCACCTAAGTCTAAAGCTATGTGTATTTCTGTCTGAGGGTGTGTGTGTGTGTGTGTGTGTGTGTATGTATGTATGTATGCATATGTGTGTGTGTGTGTGTCTGAGGTTCTGAATTGTCACAGTGAATATGAGTGTGTGTCAGATCAAGTCTCCAAGCATCTGTCCAAGGGTTCATATGTGTCCATGTGAGGTCCCAGGTTATAATGCTATAGTTATAATGCAGTTATATAGCTTTTAGTTTGCCTTACTGCTAGGATGAACAGAAAGTGAATCAAATGGAGAGGGTTTGTAATAAGTTGATGGGAGGGTGCCAGCAGAGGGAAGGGTTGGTTAGGCTTATACTGATGTATTAAGATGGGAGGGTACTGAGGAGAGGTGTTACGATAATAAGTACTATATTGGGAGGGTGTCAATGGGGCAGGGAGGAGAAGGCAGTATAGGGGGGAATGCCTGTAGATGGCAAGGGGGACAAAGAATGTACTTACTGTCAGAGGGTGTGAGTGTGTGTATACATGGATCTGCAGTGCAGCAGTGCTTGTTTGTCTGTCTAAGGATGTGCATCTGTTTGGCAAAGGCACTATCCACACTAGAACTTTTAAACCATTTTATTGCTATTAAAACAGTGTATCCAGACTGTGGCAAAAACCGTGCTACAATCTGTGTTCTAAAACTCTACTGTAACCCTGCTTAGAGACAAACAGAGCACAGTTATAGATCAACATGGCTGCCTTAACACGTTAACAGCAGTGTGGACATGATCCATGCTATAACATGGGTTAACGCAGGCCCCTACAATGCCAAACTAGTTTTTGATTGTTTCTGAATACAAAAAAAAAAAAACCTTACATGTAGTTTGGAGCTTAGAAGGAGCTACCAGTGCCAGTTTTGACTTTTTCCCTGAAATCTGCATCAATGCATGATTGTGGCTATCCCCACATGCACTGCAATATCCACAGTGCTTTGCACTGGTGCCACAATCATGTCTGGGAGCTCATTCAGGCCAACATGGTGTTGAGCCCAGTCTAGATGCTCTGACAACGGTGCTTAATGACTTTTCAGTAACATATCTAATAATGATATTGAAAATGGTGGACAGTCTGTAAGGAGCCTAAGGCCCTGTATACACTAGGGAACTTAAAACAATTCAACTGCCTTAAACTTTTTTAAGCCCTTCAAGCACATTTTACTATTAGACCTAAACTCTGTCACAGCCGCACTTGAAACCATGGATGGCTTTTACATCCACCACCTCTGCTGGTAAGCTGTTCCACAGCTCAACCACACTATCTGTAAAATATAATTTAATGAAATATATTAAATAATTATAGGACTAAGGAATAAATAATTCTGTATAAAATCTGTAATACTTTTATTTAGATTAATATGTTCTATTTTACTAATAGAGGTAAACTGAGATGCTTCATATGACTGAATATGTCATATACTGCTGATCAAAAATGGCTATGTTTTTTAAAGCACTCAGGCCAGCATAGTTTTGATTCATGTAGAATCAAATTCTTAATATATAAATACTGTATAACAACTGATCTATCTAGATCTTACTCCCATCAACTCAGTGAGAGTACCCTGTCACCCCAGTATTTCAAGGTACCCCCAATTATTTTACCCCAGGTAGCTTGAAGCAGCAGACCCATGGGTCATGGCCCAGGACCTGTTACTTGGCTTTGGGTCATGAGGCTATGGGTGGGGTGCATTAGAGTGGAAAAAACACTAACACCACATTTCCCTCCTTTTTGTGGCTTTGTAACACTAATGTATGCATTAATGTGGTTATTTTTAAATGAATATATATATATATATATATATATATCAGACAGCTGTAGAGGCGGATACTGAGGAGGAGGAAGACAGAGATGTAAAGTAGTAGTAAACTGACTAGTGAGGAGCTGTGAATTGTGACACTCATCATGTGGGAGGGCATTACTGATGACACTTTTGTGTAACACACATCATGATGACCTAATTGGTGATGACAGTATCATATCATTATGAGAACCTGTAGTGGTGCGAGTCCTTTTTCTGCTGCTGCTCTGCTGACAGAAGTAGTGAACTGGACTATGTCAGTGATGCCAGTACCCCTGGAAGTCGATGGAGACTGGCATCAAAAGATGTGGGAGTGGGAATAGTAGATGCCACTTGTTGAACATGTGAATAATTGAATGTAAAAAGCTGATCCATGGTAAGTTGAGTTTGAGAAAGGCTAAGAATTCAAGAGTCTTGGGGCAGGATTTTCAAAAGCATTAGATTGCTGCAAGCCCTGGTGCACCGACGATATAGCACATGGGGCTTGTGGTGATCTAACAGGATTTTCCATCCCATGTGGCAATTGCCACAAGTTAGATCAACTTTTTCTGGTCTAACTTGCAGCAATCCTGGGAGCCATTATTATGCAGCTTGCACCAGATTTTTGGCATAAGCTGCTGTAATCCATGGAAACTATTGCAACTGCACGCAAGACTGTAAAATCAGGCACAGTTGCACTGAAGAGTTTGATGCTCTGCCAAAACCTAAGTGCCGTGGTGCAGGGCTGGACATAAGCCCTGCACCACGGTTCCAAAATCTGATCCTCTGGATCTAACCTCGAGCCATGTGGTGAGACAATATCCTTAGTTGTACTGAAACATCTTCATGATGCAACAGACACTGAAGGACACCTGAAGAAATATAAAGCTACTTTAGCTAGTGCAGGCCAAATGACTTGCCTGTTTCATCAGAACTGGTTTGGATCCATATTTGTGCTTGACAATGGCTCTGCTAGATAAGCCTGAATCATGTACTGTGATGATATACCAGAGTCTTCCTCTAAAATGTCCGAAAAGTGCCAGCCTGCATTAACCATGAGCTCCCATATATCCTTACGTATTTCAGGATCACCACCATCAAAGTCTTTGATGTCACACTCACACCTGGCACTATGAGAAGACAGATGAAGAGGAGCAGTATGACTAGGAGGTTGTGTATGCACATTCTTGCTGTTTTTTTCAAGCTGTTTTGCAACCCTAGCATAAGTGTATGCAACCGTTTCTGTTTAATCTATTCTATCTGTCCAGCAGAAATGAAACATGTCATTTATATCTGGGATCCAGTAATGTTGCTTGTGTAGCTTGACTGGCAGATCAGTTGCTGTCAAACTGTTTGAGGTTGTGTAAGAAATGTCTGTGCCATTTCATTAATGAGTATTGCAACCTGCTGCTGTTAGAGCTCAGTTGAACTACTAGTGTCACCTCCTCCACCACAATCCTCATCAGCATCACCATCGTCACAAGTGCCACCATGGCTACTGTCACCAGCATTACTTCATTGGGTTCCTGTAGATGATCTATAATGACAGCGGGTGAGGCTTTCAAGTAGACTTACAAGGGAAGGACCATGATAAGAGCTATTGATTCTACACTGACATCTTTGGTTGCCTGTTAATATGGTCATAGAAGCATAATGAGCTTTTGCAGAACACAACACTGCACCTTTGTCAGATATCCACCACAGTCCTCATCATTGAACTGAATAGTCTGGAATGTAACTTTCTGTTCCATGAGCCCTGCTACCATATAAAAGATGGAGTTTCACAATATAAACATTTCTTTTTTTAATTAAGACTTTTATTGTCAGGCAATAAAATCTGTCACAGTACATAAATCCCAAAAGGGATATTACAGAGAGCAGAAACATTTCAATCAAGTAAAACCATAAATAGATAAATTCCATAATAATGCTCAGTTTACTGTAGTGCTCTGTTTAGTGTAATTCCATACAATGTATAGCTTTATATAATTTTTGTATGGTACCTGAACTCTGGTTTTGTAAGCTTGTTCAAAGTATATGGTTACATAAATTGTGTATGACCTTAGATCCTTTGAAAATAAGTACTTGCCTAGAGGATCTTTCATGCAATAAAAACGAAACTAAAACTATAAACAGATGTCCCTCACCATACCCTCCAAAGTGATTGAAGTCCATAATCCTGTCTACTACAATAATCTAATATCCCTGCCCAAGTGGGGTTTAAACTATACATGCAACCATACTTCCACATTTAGATGGCAA
The DNA here is from genome assembly GCA_016271365.2 of Neoceratodus forsteri. Classification (NCBI taxonomy): domain Eukaryota; kingdom Metazoa; phylum Chordata; order Ceratodontiformes; family Ceratodontidae; genus Neoceratodus; species Neoceratodus forsteri. Next base: position 1,006,101,972 of record CM028129.1, on the reverse strand, counting down.
ATTCCATGACCGGGTCGACATTTGTACAAACCGGCAGTAAAGATAGTTGATTTATGCTACAACCAGAGAGCATACTATAGTACCCTGAATTAAGAGACACAGTTCATGCCTTAATTGTGCTCCATTAGTATCTCAGCAATCAGTTTACAAATGGTCCTGGGCCCATCTTCCTAACCAGAGGTGCCTACCCTGACCACCAACCTGAGCCATGATCATGACAAGGTACCAATGAACAAAAAGGAAATGTGATCACTAATCAGACAGTCAGACTGCGTCCTTGAGCTTTATACACACTCCCTCCCCACAATCTGTGTCTAAGGGAGAAGAGAATAAGATTTTAAAGATACTCTGTTGTACTGAAGTGTTTTAGATAAAAGTTCTAATACTGTTTTCCTGAAGGATGTACTATGCTGTACCAGGAAAAGTTTAACAAAAAAAAGAAGGTAAATTCCATCCCCTGTGAGGAGGTCTTCGCCATTTATCTAGTGAGACTTTAATTTATTTCTACCCCATAAATGTTAAATATAATTGCCATATAATTTATTTTTTTTTATTTCTTCAGGAACCCTCGCAATTTAAACATATGCATTTCAAACTCTATCAGACTATGCATGGTATTTCTCTGTTCTACCGCACTTAGTGCATAGGTATACTTTCAATGAGAGAGGATTACTTTTTTTTTCTCATCAAAAGGGCTCTAAACAGCTTAGTGTATAGATGTACTTTCAATGAGAGAGGATTACTTTTTTTCTCATCAAAAGGGCTCTAAACACCTATTCTTTATGATGTACATTAATAGTTTAAGGGTACCCATATGACTCAGGATAACTAAATCTAGAGACTATGGAAGCTGCCCATCAAGAATCTTATTAAGATCTTTAAAGACCTGGGTCTGTACATTTCTAATCTCTCTACAGTTCCATAGAAGGTATAGTAAAGTGACAGCTACCCGTGTATACTGCCAACAATTCAGATCCTCCCTAATTCCTACTGTTTGCATCTTGTCCAGAGTTCAGTATAACTTTGGCTTTGATAGTCACTACCTTTACGTTTATAAGAATCCAGGCCCATTGTTCCTCCGAAAACTGCAAGCCCAATAAAGTCCCCCAAATCCTTTCTTGGGCATCGGATACATACCCTTAGTTCTCAAAAATGTATAAGTAAAATACTTTCATAGGTCTTCATGGCTGCTCTGTAATCCTTAGCACCATTCCATGTCCATCTGTTGACATCCTGTCTCAGCTCACCATGGTACTGTGATGGACTGAGGAGGTTAAAGACTAAGGGATGGGAGTTGGAGCATTCTTTGAGGAAATCTTACTCTATGGAGGACAAATAGGCACTGAGGACTCATTATGCTGAATATCAGTGGGCATTCTCCTCAGAAAAAACAGAGGTCCCATCAAGGATGATTGCTGCAGGAAAGAATCGACTGGTTCAGCTCTTTTGCATTATGGATAGGTTGATTATTCCCACCTGTCTGTGGTCTGTTTGAGCCTTTTCCACAGATAAATGCAAAGAGTTTAGCTAATTCTTTCATGTCAAGGTGTCATCTGTTCAGACTATTTACTGAAGTAGTTTATCATGGGTAGGCAGTAGACAGCTGACAAGGGGCACTGACAATCTACCAACCCAAGTGGAGTTTCTCCGAGTTGTTGAAGAGGATGTGCTTTGGGTGATCTCAGGTTTATGTCCTTCCAGCTGTATGTCAGACTCTACAGTACAAATCACATTAAACTGTTCTACTAATGAGTTGCTTTAGCATTTCTGATTGAGTTGCATAAGTGTTGCTTGATTCAGTACAAAACCTTGCACAAACTGTCTCTTAAGAGTTACAACTTAGTTTTGCACTGCATTGTAATTGGGCTTAAGCTGCATTCCAGTTGAGCAGAAAAAGCATTTCATAAACACTGATTTTTAGTTGATTAAGTGTTGGAAAACAGTGCAGTATGAGATGCCAATGCATTGCCAACTGTAAAAAACAATAATAAAAAAACTCATTTGTGGAACAGTTTAATGTGACTTGTACTGTAGGCCTTCTTTGTTTGCTGTTGGGCTGCCTGGAATCTCTTGGGCAGATTTACCCCAAGACTGTTAGGTATTATCTGATGGAGGGTGTTTTTCCTGCCACCTTGAAAAGGGCAGTAGTTAAACCCATTTTGAAAAGAAAATCTCTGGACCCTGACAGTCTGGTGAATTACAGGCCTCTCTCAAACATATTCCCTTTCTGGGCAAGGTGATAAAGAAGGTGATAGTGGAGCAGCTTGAGATGGAAGTTGGAGCAAGTTGTAACATTCTTGGAAAAAATCTTACTCCATGGAAGATAAATTGGTGCTGATGACTCATTATCCTGAATATCAGGGGGCAAGCTCTTCAGAAAAGACAGAGTTCCTGTCAAGGATGATTGATGTAGGAAAGAACTGGCTGGCTTAGCTGTTTTGCACTGTGGATAGGTTGATTACTCCATCACGTCTGTGGTTTGATCATGTCTTTTTCACAGATGAATAAAAAGAGTTTAGCCAGTTCTTTCATGACAAAGTGTCTTCCATACAGACTGATATTTACTGAAATGGTCTGTCATGGGTTGGCAGTAGTCAGCCAATGAGGGACACTGACAATCTGCCAACCTGGGTGGATTTTCTCTGAGTTGTTAAAGAGGATGTGCTCTGGGTGACCACAGATTGTGCCCTACCAGCTGTGTGTTGGAACTCAGGCCTACTTTGTTGCTGTTGGGCTGCCTGGAATCTCTTGGATCAGTTTATATCAAGATTGTTAGGTGTTCCCTGACAGAGGGTATTTTTCCCGCTGCCTTAAAAAGGGTAGTAGTTAAGCTCCTCTTGAAAAAGCATCTCCAACCCCTGACAATCTGGCAAATTACAGGCCTGTCTCAAATCTTTCCTTTCTGGGGAAGGTAATCAAGAAGGTGGTGGTGCAGCTTGAGGCTCTCCTAGAACATTTTGAAATCTATCAGTCTCTCCATTTGGAATTTAGGTCCTGTTATAGCACTGAGACTGCTCTCATCAGGGTGTTTCATTGTTTTCTCACCATAAGGAATCAGGGATATGTTCCATCTTGGTCCTCTTTGATCTCTCTTTGATATTTGACATGATAGACCACAGGGTGCTGTTGGATTGCCTGAGAAACTGTATGGGACTCACTGACACTGTTTTGAGCTGGTATGAGTCCTGCATTACATGGAGCGTGCAGCTCAGAGTGTTTGTGCTGGGCCTCTGCTGACTCTGACCTGAGTGAGGAATGGGCCTTTCTGTTAGGAGGATGCCACGTTAATGTTTTAAATTATCAGACAGAACACTTTTAAACTTACATTTTATTGCATTTTAACATAAGTACAATACCAGCTTGCTCATCTGGAATAGTACAACATGCAAGGAATAAATATTCAATATACAGTGAGAAGATAATTGTACCCTAGACTGGGTTACATCAAGTGGAGGGATTACACCATTATAGTGCAAGGTGAGAGCTTTTTCTGGATAGAAATTCATTCAAGCTGAAATGTTGTTGTACCACAGTTCACAGGTCATAGAATGTGACTGTACCCTACTGTGTTACAATAGCATTTCAGCTGTTTTGAAAAGCACATGGGCCACAGTTCAAATAAACACCTGTGGCAACACAAACTGCAGGATCAACCAGATAGAAACTGGTGGTGGCTCGATCAATGGAACTGGCTGTAACTGAAACAAATCCTGTAGATGCAGGATCAACCAGATACCCAAAAAACATGCAGGATCAACCAGATATTATCATGAGTACTAAAAAATACAACATAGGATCAACCAGATATTTATAAATACTCACAACAACACACACGATTCCTTTCACTAAATCCTCTTGCTTAGCGAGAAATACGGTTGCCATGTTTTCTCTTTTGAAATACCCTCCCACATGCAACTGGCAACCAATTAAAGCCTGAACTAGACATGTATGGACATCTGCTCCCTAACGACCATGCCATTGACTCTAGCAACCAGCCTTAAGATACAGAAATAAGACACAGCAGCATAAACTTATTTTTTAATAACAATAGTGTTCAGACTTTCTTTAAATTTCTATGAGTTCTATGACTGAGTAATTAGGCAACTGGACAGGGGCCATGCAGTGGATGTCCTGTATCTGGACTTCAGTAAGGCATTCGACTCAGTGCCACATGGAAGGCTGGGAAGGAAGTTAGTAGGCACAGGGGCGGGTGCAAAGCTGGTGAGATGGGTAGGAAACTGGCTGCAGGAAGGCAACAGAGGGTGGTGGTGGTGGGTGGGGAGCTCTCACACCCAAGGGTAGTGATGAGCGGTGTTCCACAGGGCTCAGTGTTGGGACCAGTGTTGTTTGGGATATTCATTGCAGACATATCATGGGACATCAAGAGCACGATCAGTCTGTTTGCTGATGATACCAAGGTAGGCGCGGTGGTGGATGACCTAGGGGGATGGCAGGGGTTGCAGGATGATCTGGCAAAGCTTGAAACCTGGTCAGACACCTGGCAACTGGGGTTTAATGCCAAAAAGTGCAAGGTGCTGCATTTTGGGATGAAGAACCCAAGGAGGAGTTACCAGCTAGGGGGAGTGCAGCTAGCCCAGACAGAGGAGGAGAAGGATCTGGGTGTGCTCATTACAGGGTCAATGAACAACTAGGCACAATGTAGGAAGGCAGCTGCAAAGGTCAACAGAATGCTGGGTCGTATTGCAAGGGGTATATCCTCGAGGAGGGAGGAGGTGATTCTGCCACTGTATAGGTCATTAGTTAGACCACACCTGGAGTACTGCATGCAGTACTGGCACCCGTATCTGACAAGGGACATTAAGTTACTGGAGGGGGTGCAGCGCAGAGCGACAAAGATGATCAAGGGGCTGGGGGACTTATCATATGAGAGGAGGTTGAAGGAGTTGAACATGTACTCACTGGAGGAGAGGAGAGACAGGGGTGACATGATTGAAACCTTTAAATACATGAAAGGAATAAACAAGATGGGTACAGAGGGGCTGTTAAAAGTAAGGGAGGGAAGGGCCACCAGGGGCCATGATATGAGACTGAAGCGAGGAAGGTTCAGGAGGGAGATGAGGAAACACTATTTTACAGAGAGGGTGGTGGCTGGGTGGAATGCGTTACCTGCTGAAGCGGTATGCAGTAGAAGAGTGGACTGCTTTAAACGAGGATGGGACAGGACAAGGGGGAGGGTTAATGAAGGGGAAGGGTGGAAGGGAGGGGCAGCTGCAGAATAAGGGGGGCTAGCTGCACATTCGAGCAGACTTGATAAACCTCTAGGCCTTTATCTGCTGGCAAATTTTGTATGTTCGTATGTTCGTAAATTACTTTTAGGGGCACCATACACTATAAAAATACTGGATGAGCAACTCTATGCATGATCAATGTACTGTGCCACCTCAAGGTTTTGATTCCCACTAACCTCTCAAGTTTCACTCTCGAGGTCAGAGGGAATCAGAACTCCTCAGTGGCACAGTACACTGATTGTGCCCAGTTGAACATCCAGTATTTTCTATATACTAATTTAGAAATTCCAGAAAAGATTAAGTATTGCCAGTTCTGCCAAGAACAATAATGTTTCTGTATCTTCTTTCAAGACTTTTAAGGAGATGCTATACCTCTCACCACCATGGGATTAAAGTTCTCTAACCTTTAACATGGTATAGGAAACATTGGACCTTGTTTTCAAGTTGAGTTGATAAGTACATTTAAACAATTAAACAGTGTGGTAAAAATTGCAGTTTATAACAAGATAGCATGAAACATTTAAACTTTATCTGCTGATGCAACACCATAACATTATTCTCAAATAACAAACAGTGAATATTTTATTCACGTTGGAGGAGCAAACCCACTCCAGCTATTGAGCAATACACCAGTTCATATTAACAAATCTGCTACTGTTCAAGAGAGCACTACCCTTACTATGACACTCAACATTGTCCAATGTCCTCACTGGTGGGAGAAAAGTGTGAAAAAACCCAGAGGCCAGGTTCAAAGCATTCTCACTTGCCTGTGATCCTGAATGCAGAGTAAGAGATGCTGCTAGTTTTTTACCCTGGTAAGCTCCATTTTGATTACCTTTTCAATGCCATTGAAACTTTGTTTTTTGGTCAGATTAAAAGTGAGGGAATATGGTGGAATTTGCAAATGTTGCTTCTTTGTGATTTTTTTTAGATTTAAACAAGCAAAAAGTTCTTGTTAAAGGGAGTTATGCAGGACAAGTGCTTGAACCTTTCTATCAAAGTAAACTTATTGCTATTTAATGAGTTTGAACTATTATAACCATTCCACCATTGAAACACTGTTGTTTTTAGTTGAATTTAAAGTGAGAGAATATGGCAGAGATTGCAAATGTTGCCTTTTTGCGATGTTTATAGATTGAAATACGACAGCAGTCCCTGTAAAAGTGGTTATGCACGACAATCTCTTGAACTTTTCTATCAAGGTAAAATCATAACTATTTAATGAGTTTGAATGCATTTCAAGCATTATATTTATTCTGATAGGACTGAATAAATTTTCATAATTTCCATATAAATATACTATTTGGATTACAAACCTGAACTGGGCTTTGTGGGTGATTCTTACATACACCTTGTATTGTTTACAGTGGAGAAATGGCAGTGGAAAATAGTTTGGAAGCTAGAAACCTTTCATACTAAGGTACTTACTTTCAATACTTCCCCCTTTTTGGTGAGATTTTTTTTAAATAATTTTGTTGAATGTTATTAACAATTCACAGCATTAAAAGAGTATCCCTTTTTTAAAAAAATGTTAAAAAAAATAGGGATAAGTGATCTTTATTCAGAACTCTGTCATTGGGTATGGTCAAGTCACACGATGTTATAGCTCTGTGCTCCTCTAGTATGATTATTAGACATTTATTGTTTAGTTTTTAGTTTAGAATAGTTTTTTTATTACTCATAAAACCCTTAAGGCAATGTCCATTTTCTAAGGGTTTAGTATCGATTGGAACAACAATAATACCTGCTAAATCAACTGATACAAAGCAGTAACAGTAGAGAAGTCAGAGAAATCTAAAACAATATATTTATCATGGTGATAAGTTGATTTTTTTTTTTTTAGTACATATACTTTTGCCCTGATGAAGAAGCTTGGTCCTCGAAATGCTGGCAGTGTTTTAGGCACTGCTGATACTGAAAGTCAAACTTTCTGAGCTAAAATTAATGCAGAAAATGTTCACTTTAGATGAGTGGATCTGTTTGTCCTAACCTAGGAGTTTGTACACAAGGCTTGTTGAAACCAAACTTTTCCTGGTGTGTTCTTTTCTTCCTGCAAGGGCCCATTTGAGAAGTACCATTCCAGTACTATTTGTTTCTTCCTCTTCACTGGTATGCTCCATTAGAAGATATTTTGGTGCTATTCACTTCATTTTGTCAATCTGTGGTACCTGTATACTTCACTCTCCTTCTATTAATAACTGTACTTTTTCCTCTGCTGACTGGATTACAGTAGTGTCATGCACAGAAGATGAATGAGCAGGACTGGGTAGAGTGGTGCTGCTGCTGTGTGATATGGGGGGAGGGGTCATATAGTGGTTTTAAGTAGACTAGCAATTATCAACACCCATGTATAGGTAGTGACAGTGGTACCTGTTGTCATGATCTTCATATAAGACTGCCTGAGGGAGTGCTTGTTTTTTCAGCTGCAGATGGATTATATATTTTTTTTAATTAAGGTTTTTCTCTGTCTCTCCAGTCTGCTCCCTACAAATGGCACCCTGCCAATCCTGGTATTGACTTTGTCAGGGACACATTGGTTATCCACCACTTAATCAGAACCACAGTGGTGGTGGGTGACCTGCCCTGTCTGTCATGCATGGGACTACGACTGGTACTGGCATTGTCTCCAGCAGACTTGCTATTTGTACACCCTGTTTTCTCCCCTGAAGATATTGGAGTGCAATGATGTGCACACATGTGCACAGTAGTGTGCATGTGTACTGGTGTCTGGTGGCTGCCACTCCCCATAAATGTGCACCCACTATGCTGCCACCTGGTACCTATCAGATGGCAGTCTCAAAGTGAAACACAGTGGCCCCCTTCCTGATGGAGAAGAGCTGTGCTTGGGATGTTTGTTCCTCCCTCTCCTGGCCACCCTCTGAGTGACACAAGTTTCTCCTCATACCTAGATTGATGGTGTAGCAATTAGTAACTCAGCTGTTGCTCTACTGGGCTAGAAGGGATGAATCATTTGTATCTCATTCTCATGTAGGGGAAACTCCAGCTCTCAATAAAATTAAATAAATTATCTGATAATTTAAATAAAATATTATTATTATGATCTTTAGCATGGAGGAGAGGGAAAACCCACCTGGCGAGAAAACATCTGGGGAACCAAGGCCTAGGTAGCTATCCCTTCAGATTTAGGATTATTTGAACTATGACTGGAATCAGGACCTTAGACATGCTGCTTCAGTTAAAGAATGCTTTTGTCATCAGACTCTTCCAGCCTCATGAAGTTGTTGCAGGGATTTCTATACAAACAAAGAACGCCACACCTGGAGAGGTGCTCGGAGGATGGAGGCTGATGCCAATGGAATAATGGGATTGCTGAAGGAACCCTGTGGGGAAGAAGAGACTAAATACAGCTGCTGAAAACTTGGCAGACAAATAACTCTCTTCTGAGACAAGACTCCTAGGTAGCAATATTGGATTGAAGCCTATTAGCGTGCAAGCCAGAAGGGACAGCATTGGAGCCACATTCATGAGGGGAAAAACCCTAAGTAGAAGCAGCCCATGAAAGCAAATGAGAAAAGACCCTTGAAGGGCAGGAGAAAGTTTGGTTGTTGGGGGAATGAACTGGAAGGACAGTTAGGAGCTGAAGCAAATGCCCACAAGCTGAAGGCAGAACACAGTGCAGGGAAGGGCAAAGATTAGAATATGTAAGTGAGGGCAGAGCCTGGTTAGGTAGCATGAGAAGGTGGGTGGAACCCAGTTTGTATATCATTGGGTATGTGTTGAACACTGAGGACAGTACTAGAACAACAACCTAGGGAGGTTGGTGACCATGATAGTAATTGCAAAGCAGCTGACTTAGGTACAAGATGAGGTACAAAGACCAAAGACATCAGTAGTGGTGGAGCATAACCACAGCAGTGGTAGTCAGCCAGGAGGGGCACAGGTGAGGCCAGCAGAGGGCTAAGGCAAACCTGAGGGTGGGGCTGGATAGACAGGAGCCACAGGGGGATCATCCCTACAGACAGAAGGAGAGAGCACTAGAGAACAAGCAGGCAAGGAAGTCAAGAAGCTGATCAAGGGAGTGAGGGGGTATTCTGAGGCAAGAGAAAAAAATGGTAGAATGGAGAAATGGAATAGGATTAAGGTTGGAATGAAATAGGATGGAGGGGAAGAGGGAGGGAGAAGAGCTTCAAGCAGTAGGGAAGAATATCTATGTAATGTTGTGGTATGAGCCCCTTGGCACAGCTGAGCAACTCTGCCAAGAAGCCATGCCACAACACTACCTCCAATGCAGGCAGCTGTGCTAAAGCTAGGATGACTTTCACATAGCAGCATTGCTGCTATGGCCTGTTCCCCAGCATGTGATGCATGATACAGACCCAGCAGGCCAGCACCCATAGGGTCATGAAGGAAGAAAGAGAGAACTGAGCCTAGCGGAGATCAAAGAGGTCCCTGGAAAACAGAACTCACTGCAGCACAGGAAGGACTGCCTGAGAGGCAGTTCAGACTGACAAGGAAGCAGAAGCTAGCAGAACACTGAATGCAACAGCCAGCAGCAGAGGAGCATGGAGGTGGAACCAACCAGTGGCCCAGACCACCAACAAGGTGGAAGGAAGGAACATAGTCAAAAGATGGAAGAATTCAGGTGTTACATTCACAGCCGTGCAATTACTGCAATGGAAAAGAGCATCAAAAGGATGCTTGGGATATGTACTGTATAGTTTAACTACTGCTTGATTGGTGTGTGTGGCATGCATTTCCCACTCTCCCACTGAAACATGGGCATAGCTCTTTAAAGCTGATAGGAAACTGTTTTTTATACTTCTAAATGCACTCCTGTTGTCCCTTTACAGTATATTCAATATTCGTATATGCTTTTGACCTTGTTTATTAAATGAATAATCTAATTTTGTTGCCTTGGTAATTGCCCTGAGTCCCGTTCTCCTCAGCAGTTACTGCTGTCTTTTTCCATACTGCCTGAACATTCTATGACATCAATAACACCCATTCCAGGCCATTCAGATGAATAGCATGGCATGGTGTTATTGATGTCTTAGAAATTGGGCTTGGAAAATAAATGAATCTGATTGGCTGAAATGCCATCTAGAGATTTGTTTATTTTCCGATACAGCCTGCTAAACAACAAGTGCCAATTTAGGGTGCCCCATCACTCAGAATATCATTGGGCACCACGAACTTATAAATTGACCAGGCGCCATTTTCCTCTCGTTTAGCGAGTGTCTCTCCCCAGCATTCTGTAGACAAATCCCACAAATTGATACTGCCTCGCCAGCTGCCTCAGTTAAAAAACAAACAAATGTTGTTGTTTTTTGTTCCCTATTCTTACTTTATTTTCTTAGTGCTGGCTCAGTTCACCTCCCTCATTGGCAAGTCCCATTCGTAGTACCTCTACCTACCCCCGCCCCCACACTTCGGACCATTCTATAGAAAAATCCCATCAACTAATACAGCTTCTCTGGCTACATCTCTTGTTTATCGCCACACTACAAAAAAAAAGTTATTTTCCCCCCTCATGCTTATTACTTTACTTTCCCAGAGCTGGTTCAGTGGACTTCCCTCATCTGCAGCTCCCGACGTTCCTTCTGGGTTGTGCTCATGGTACATCTACCCAGCACATCTCTGTCTCTCCACCATAGCATGACAGTAACAATAACAATAAAAATAAAGCAATTCATGGGGGGGAGCATCAGGACTATAAGCAACTAACCACACTGCTCTGCAGCTGTCCCCCCATGTTTCTGGGTCAGCATCAGCAAATGGCTTTTTTTCTTTGCTTAAACTAATGAGTCTCTACTAGGATAAAGGTCCCCATCTAAAAAACAAAACCACAATCTAATGCAGGTGGAGGGACTATCTTATTATAAAATTTATCTCAAATTTTTTACTAACATTTATTTTATTAAACTTATTTTTTTAACAGTGCCCATTTTCTAAGTGCAGTAATACCCTCCAGGGTGAGCTTAATTGGGAAATACCAGACCTTCCAGGGGTTATAAGGTGCTCCGCCTGCAGTGTCGGGCCTCATTACACCCCTGGGTGGTCTGGTATTTCCCAATAAAGCCCACCCTGTTGGGTATTATTGCTTACATAGAATGTCTTAGAAATATGAAAAGAAAAAGCAGTTGCTAGTGAGGGTAGTGGAACTCCATGTAACTCTGTCTCTAAGGGCACCTCACAGCTAGATTATTTATTTATCAAAAATTGGTCAAAGCATATCAGAATACATAACTGTCATGGAAAGGAAGATCAAAGGACAGTTAACTATGTAGAAAATCATTTCCTATCTCTTTTAAGTAACTGCTAACTAGCTAAGTATAAAAATAATGAGAGATTCTCTGACAGTTTTAGTGATAACTGCTTTTCAAAAGAACTGAAGAACTGCACCTCTCAGTTACACACATCCTTTTCTGCTGAGAGACAGTAGTAGTAGTAGTTTATTTGATCAGCTGAGGCCATTACAAATTTGTACAAACAATACTATAAACACTTGTGATAATAAAAGAAAATAAATAAAAAAGAAAAGAAAAAAGGAACAATTCGCATTAAAAAGATACATTAACAATAGTACCAGACATCAGTGTATAGCTGCCATATTACGTCTCTTTCTGAGGGCAACACTAATAAACTTAACATTTTAGCATCCTCAATATTTGTTAGATTCATCATTACAACCAAACAGTCCTGAAGTGCAGAATTGTAAGGTTTAATAAAGTTCCCCAAGTATTTCTTCCTCAGTGGATCATAAAAGGAACATTTGAAAATTATGTGGAATACATTTTCCTCCAAACCAGTATTACAAAAACATTTAGAGTCAGATTTATTGCACTGCTTATATCTGATTTCCAAAGGGGGAATTTGATCAGACCTACATAAGGTTATCATCATTCTGCGTTCTTTAATGTCCAATGGAAATGTTAAGTAAAAATCAGGCCCATTGCCAAATTTAAGCTGCCTTTACCAACAAGTGGTTTTCAAATTATTGAGCGCATTTCTGTCACTGGCATATGCAATATCCATTATTTTAATTTTTAAAAGTTTTTTTATATGACTTGGAAATTATAAGGCCCAGAATAGAGTTTTGCCATAAGTGCCACATATTTATTATTCTTAAGGACTCATGAAGATTAAATAACCATTTGGACCATTTTTGCAAATGCACCCAGGATATTTTTTCCTCTAGGCAAAAATTGGGCCAAAAGTTGTGTGGAGAATTAAGAATACGTAGCCAGTAGCACAAAAGTCTCAATTTTGCCATAAATTGTAATGGGACCCTCCCTAGTTTGGCCCTGACCAATTACTCGGGGCACTTGTTACTGGTCCTATGTATATACCAGTAAAAGAGTGAAAAACGGATTTCAGCAACTGGTGTCCAAGCATTACCCCACATTTCTGAGCTGTAAAGTAGAATGGGATTATATTTGGCCTCTGTAGCCCTTAGGGCTGGAAAAACTGTCCTGCCCCCCCATACATAGAGTTAAATCTCTTAATGGCTTTCAGGTTATATTTCACTTTTTTAATTTGTGTCTTAATGTGAGTTGCCATAAGTGCCACATATTTAGCATTCTTAAGAATTTAACTCCCTTTTCCCCTTATTAGTTCCCAAGTGCAGTACAAGATTGTCCGCCTGTCATATCTTCAACACCCCTTTTTACCACACCAAGCATGCATAGAACTCCATCACATACAAGGGCCCCAAATTTTACAATAAACTGCCCCCTGGACTTCAGGCCTGTAGTTCAATTGGCTCATTCACCTCCTCCCTCAAGGACCACCTCCTCTAATCCACCACCTGTGTCTGCCCCAGTAGGTAACCCCCCTGAATGTCCACCAACCCTTGAGTTACCTTAGAGTTTATAAGTATCTGTATATTGGCTCTATAGTTGGTGTTCTGTATTTTTTTTTTCTAATATAGATGATCCTATCATTTACACTGTTTCTATTGTAAATACTGTAACATTTTGCAAATATTGTTTTTACCTTCTTCTCTGTTTCATTGAATTTCTGTACCACTGGACGTTTGTGAAAATGGGCATTTTTGCTCACATACTTCCCAGTGTAAAAATAAAATTGAATTGAATTGAATTTGTTTAGTAATATTTTAACAAAAATTTTAGCTGTAGCTGAAATTAGGCTTATTGGCCTATAATTATATGGTGAATTTGGATCTCCTTTCTTGAGCTAAGGAATAATTATATTCGGTTTCCAGCTGTCTGGAATAAAGCAATTCTTGAGGCATTTATTGAAAAAGTTTGCGAGTAGGTACCCAAATATTTAAACAGATCTTAAATATATCCACAGGTGTTCTGTCAATTCCTGGAGCTTTGTTAGATTTAGATTGTAATATAGCTTTTTTACACTTCTTCAAAAGAAAAATCTAAAGGTGTAACAGAATGTGACATTGTGGTCTCCATATCAAAGAATGCAACAGGGCTAAAAGGGTCACAAAAAACATTTTTAAAATAACTTACCCAGGTATTTTCAGATATAGGAACTTCCTGGGGGAGATTACTGCTGAGAGTACCTTTGTCAACCAGACGACAGAAGGTTTTATTATCTTTAATAGTTATAACATTAATCATTTGGTTCCATAACTTGGCATGATAAGAGTTCTCTTCCGCTACCAAGTACGTCTTGTATTTTTTTCTGGCCTTATTCAGTAAAGCTACATTTTGTTTTGTAGAATTATTTTTAATACATCTGACTAGTTTTTTAGTTTTCTTTTTCCTACTTTGGTTCTATGCGAGCACCATGTGGTAATCTCTTTACAAAAAGTATTGTTTACTTTTGTAGAGTACCATAACCAGATTACTATATAGTTTATCTACTAACTGGGAAGCTACTTGAACTGATGGAGTATTTTTTATTATGCTTGCCATAGGCAAAGCATTTTGCTGTGATACAGGGTTTTGAGAGGTGTGTCGCAGTGATCCAGTCCAGAAGAGTTTACAAGGGACTTGACTAATAATCAGTAAGACTGATTATGACAATCTCAGCCTCAGGCATGAAGTGCTTGGACTTCAAAACATTGTGCCAACTGACATATCATTCTCTCTGTGTCAGCAATGTCTGTGTCTGACGCATGCTATTTGGAATGCACTAAGTCTGTTGTAATGTGGGCTACACATGGGAAAGACTATAAATCTGTTTGGGGAGACTTCTGCTAAATTAATTATAGAAGCAGTTCTTTGAGACAGTTGATATAACCCTTTCACTCCCAATACAGAACCTTCTGCCTCTGTCAATCTAGGGCTTCACTCGGCATTTCTTTCACCATTCTTAAGCAGTCTTTCTTATTCATATATATATGCATATCAAGCATTTTATTCAGCACGGCGGGCATTTTAGCACCACATATGGACAGAAAACAAAAGAAATGTAAGAAAAAGAATAGTGAGAGGGGAGACTACCTAGGAAGGTGGCTAATATACTGAGGCATAAAAATGGAAATAAATAGGATAGGAAAATGGCACTGCTGCAGCAGACTACTATGAAAGACAAGGGGAGAGATGAGAAAAATATGTCCCTGGGTGATCCAGTTATTCCTAACATAGAGCACAGCTCTACCACAGCCTGCAGTTCAAGTTTTATGATGTTCTCACACCAGACTGGTGGGAATAAAAGCCACATTCCTTTCTGAAGTCACCCACGTACACCAGCACTGCTGCAGAAGAACCTCTGCACTGAGAGCCCAGCCCCCACTCCAAGCAGAGGATGGTGAAAAACTGTATTTTTTTATTCTTTTAAATTCCCTTCAGTTTGTCAGTTGTTGTCCTGCCATAACTGCCCCCCCCTAGGTCCAAGCCTTAGTCTTCCGGCATGGCCCAGGATCTTCACCTTGACCCAGTACAAGATTAATACCAGCGGCAAGCATCTGGCATTGACAAATGCTTGTATTTTTTTAAGAGTGACTAATCTTCTGGGAGGTCTAATACATTTTCTAGTTTCTGGCAAATGGAAAAGTTTATAGGGAGTCTGCGGGTATTTGCAGACTTCATTTGCAGATTTGCATGGGAGTCTATTGTGAATCTTGTATTCGGAGGGACATCCAATGTTATTACAATAGGAAGATGGTCACTCTCTG
This sequence comes from Neoceratodus forsteri, assembly GCA_016271365.2. NCBI lineage: Eukaryota > Metazoa > Chordata > Ceratodontiformes > Ceratodontidae > Neoceratodus > Neoceratodus forsteri. The sequence continues at coordinate 1,006,086,663 of CM028129.1, read as the reverse complement.
ATCAAACTACGATTTCAAGGTCCCTGATAATATCAAGGTCCAGTATTGGGATTAAAGCTAAATCAATGGTACTTTTCCCCGTACCAATAAAGCAGGTGAATTCCCCTTCAGGAACTGAATTTATTCTATCATTTATTATTAAATTGTGGCATTCCAAAATTGCTATTAATTTCTGCCCATTTTCATTCGATATTAAGTCCTTATATTGTCTAAGTAATTTCATATGAGCCAGGGGAATAGAGATGTTTTCAATATTATTAAAATCCACCAGTCAGGCATTAAAGTCACCCATAATTAATAGTTTGGCTTCAGCATGGTTTTCAAAGCCTAAGTTTCAATGATCCTCCAGCTCGTCCCACATCTTGATGTTAAAATATTTAGAATTTGTAGGCAGAATATAAGATTTCAATATCAAAATGTTAACTACCTCAGATATAATACTCACAAGTTGAAAATTGGCATTTTGATGTAATACGCAAAATTATTTTGTTGAAGGAGAGTTTTTTTTTTTACAAACAATGCCAAACCTCCCACTGGTCTACCTTTTTTGACACATTTTTGTAGCTGGAGAGAAGATTGCCTGGTATTCTTTCAAACTGCAAGAATTTACTGTCCAAGTTTCTTGAAATCCTATTATATAAAAATTATTTAAATATTCCGCCCAGTCTGGGTCAGAAGGTTTTTGGCACTAGACCTCCTATATTCCATGATAAAATGAGTGTCAATGTAAAATTATGGGAAAAGGATGGACCACCAATATTCTGGACTTTATCTGAGAAACAGAGTCATTTCAAAAGGATATTGCTAGTATGCACTTGATTTAAGTCGACATATGGAGTGGCTCCTTTTAGGTTGCAGATAGTCTGCTATATTCCCCACGGTGTGGTTATAAGCATTGGAAGTCAATCTCTCAATGAAAGACTCCTCCAAGTCAGTTAAATACAGGCCAAGTTGGTCTAGGCCTTCACATCTGGTCATAATTTTCTTAATACGAGATTTATTAGAAAACCAAATGTTTATCTGTGAACCTCCATCCTGCTGAGAGATAGCTGGAAATGGCAACAAGACATGTGCAGTGTAAGATCACAGTCTTCAGGGTCAGTGCTGCTGGTCATGTGACTTGCACATGTTTGCAAAAGCTCAGTGTGTGATCCTTGTAAAAACTGCTATGTCATGCAGCTGAACAGCTGAAGGGAAGAGGGAAACTTTGCCTCTCCCCCCCCCCCATTTGAGTCAAAAGTGCTGGTTTTCAGCAGGTCAGCTGCATACAACTTCAGCATTGGCTCACCCTTAGACCTCAGTAACAGGACAGGAGTCAATACAACTTTGACGTTGGCTCACCCTTAGACCTCAGTAACAGGTCATGAGTCAAATTCATCAATGCGCATCCACCTGATTAACTGTTCTTGTGTTTCTTGTCTGCTGTCACTGAGCAGTCCCAAATCACAGGCTAGCTATAACGAGTCATCAGTCTGTTCACTTTATGGCTTTGTGTTGGTTACAGGGTTGGTGTCATTGATAGGCTCAAAGATGGACCCCAAAGCATCTCTCCAGCAGATTTGTACTTTGGCAGGTATGACATACATGGTCCCATTTTCCACTGTGACATAACACATGCTTTGATGCTGTATCCCTTTAAAAATGCAACTAGTTCAGACCGAGTGTGATGAGTTATGATCTTTCTAAGGATGTATTTGAGCCAATTTGTTTTTAATTCCCAATTATGAGTTTGTCCATTTGAGGACACAGACCACAGCATCTCTAATTATGGAATCTTGGGACAGATTAGATGGACTGTTCAGGTCTTTTTCTGTCCATCACTTTTCTATGTTTCTATGGCTGTATGTGAGAGGTGGTATAAGCTAGTAGATATGGTTTTGTCATCCTATATCCTTAACTCATCTGTGCTCAGATATGCAGGACACGTATCCCAGAAAAGTAGTCCTTTTGGCTCTTTCTGTGTATCACTTAAACACCATTTGATCGCAGGAGCACAATAAATGTTCCATTTCATCCACACATTACTGCTGTTGGGAGTATGATAACTGTAAGGGGTCCTTGTTTATATGGTGAAAATAGTGTGGATTGGCAAATTTACCCTTGCAAAAGGGTTTTTGCCATTTGCATTAATACAGACCAGCAAGGTAAGATGATCTTTAAACAACTTGCAGCCCTTTGATGCATTCACCTCGATCTTGGCAGCTAGGGATTGGTCAGCATTAGATGCCTGATATCGCTGCATGTCTGAAATTACCATAACCAGCAAGGTATGGGCATAAAGGAACATTCAGGGCCATAAATTTATCCTGCAAAATAATGTACCTTCTCTTGCAGTATCAGACTGGAGAGGGGCACCCCAGCTTACTTCTGACTCTCAAATCACAACTAAACTGCTTTGGCGAATTCTGAATTCCCAGCCAATCAACATTTTTTTTTCTGTAAAGGCCTTTTTTTCCACACCAACTGGATACAAAGGCATGCATACATACATATATATATATATATATATATATATATATATATATACATAATACATACATAGAGGCTGATGGCAGAAAAGGGATCATGACTTGCCCAGTCTGCCTGCCCTGCTGAACTATTCTGCCTTAATGGAAATTCCACTCTTTGTTACTGTCCCACATTTTTTAATTAAACCCACATGCCTATCCCATCCCTGCTTAAAGCTGCTGATTGATTTGGCCTGTACCACTTCCTCTGGCAGCTTATTTCACTTGTCCACTGCCCCCTCTGCAAAGAAGTGATTATAGATGTCCTTTTTGAATACCCACCCTGCCAACTTTAGTAAATTCCCTCCATCCATGTATTTGAACTCAAGGAGCAGAGTTCCTTGGTGTTCACCCTATTTATTCCATGCAGGTACTAGTATGTCTGAACCATGTCACCCCTTTCCCTCCTGATTTAAAGGGTGCACATGTTTAAGTCTTGCAGCCTCTTCTTGTATGTCATTTTCCCAAGGCCATGGATTGTCTTAGTTACTATGCACTGTACTGCCTCCACATTGTTGTAGTCTTTCTTTATGTGTGGACTCCAGTACCTAGTGCAGTATTCCAGGTACGGCCCACCAGTGACCTGTACAGTGGAAGAATCACCTCTTGACTTCTACTGCTTATCCCCCTCCCAGTGCATCCCATTATGGTCTGTTTGCTTTGCCCACAGCCTTGCTGCAATATACAGATGTTTTGGGGTCTCTAATATCATTATCCCTAAACCCTTTTCTTCCATATTGCTACCCCTCACCACCACTCCCACATCATATTGTACCCTTGGATTCCTTTTCCCAATGTGCATTACTTTACATATCTTAGTATTGACGCATTAAGCAGCCCTGTAAGTTACTCAGAGCTGATTTTAGGTCCCTTCTCCCTTCTTCCAAGTCTACCCTTGCAGAGACTCTTCTTGTTTTTATATTAGGTACAAACAGATTATGTTTGGTGTACCTACTCACTAGAAAGCTAATTTTCAACCAATCTAGAATTTATATTTTTTTTAAATGTTTTATTGAGTTTAGTATAAAACATTAACATATCAACACAAATTACATCACACATAACAGTTAGGGTTACCACCTTTTATGAAGCCCAAAGTGGGACACTTCGTACTGAAACCTGGTTTTTCGCAGGACAATGTGTAACTGCGACCAATGCAACAGACTTGTTTTTCTCTAAATAATCAGAATTAAGATGAAGAGCTGTAGTTTTTTAGCTGTTTCTAGTGTATGTTATCATATTAAGGTATTTTAGTTAAGGTATTATAGTTGTTTGTAACATTTAGAGGAAAGTCCCCAAAACATTTTTTCTACTGTAATGTCAGGACATGTAGTATTTTTCAAGTTTTTTTTTGCAGGACACAACTGCCCAAATCAGGATTGTCCTGTGAAAAGTGGGACAGGTGATAACCCTAATAACAGTCTGTCACTTTTTACAATTATTATCTCAAATGACAGAATTACACAGAGTACAAACAATAAATACACACACATAGGCTAATAAAGTTTACAGTCCAGATCTCAGGCTAACTTCCACCTGAATGATCTGTGGCATGGTTGAGTATATGAATGGAATATGATCTAGAGAGCAGAGGTATGTATTCCTGGAGATGCCTGATTCCTTAGAGGCATAACCATCACCAACAAGCTTAGTTGGTATCGGGTGTCTAGGTAACTGATTGATCCCCCCTTTAGCCAATACTTATTTACAGTATTTAAAATGGGGATTATAAGAACAACAGAATTATGCATTAAGCAGGTTAGCAAGAGGAAAAGAAAGAGGAGACCATTATGGTTTTCCAAAGAGGTAGCAAAGAAAGTGAAAGCCAAAAAGACTGCATTCAGGCAATACAAAAAGACACAGGCAGAAGGGGATAGGGAGAAGTACCAGGAGAAACAAAGGGAGGCAGGGAAGTCAGTAAGGGAAGCCAAAGCTCAGACAGAAGAACACATTGCAAAATCAGTGGTTAAAGGGACAAAACCTTTTACAGGTACATAAGGAAAAGAAGGACAAAGGAGGGATAGTTAGACTGAAGGGGAGGATGGGAGCAGCGTGAGGATGACAACAGTAAAGCTGACATATTGAACAGGTATTTCTGCTCAGTCTTTACTAAGGAAGAGGGGGGTAAGGGTCCGAAGGAGTACAAGGGTGAGAATGGTGCAGAAATGGACACAGTCCCTTTACACGAGAAAGGGTCCTGAAGGAACTGGAAGTAATAGAGCTGACAAAGCAATGGGCCAGATGGGGTGCACCCAGGGTCCTTAAAGAACTAAGAGAGGTGGTGGCTGAACCTCTGGCTATCCTGTTCAGCCAATCACTGGAAACAGGGGAGGTACCCAAAGACTGGAGGACAGCAGATGTAGTCCCTTATACAAAAGTGGGAACAAAGAGGAAGCAGGAACTACAGACCAGTCAGCCTCACCCGGTAGTGGGAAAGATCATGGGAGCACTACTGAAGGAGAGATTGTGGAACATCTGGTTGTCAATGGACTACAGCACCCAAGGCAGCATGGTTTCACCAGGGGAGGTCATGTCAGACCAACCTCATTGAATTTTTGACTGGGTGACTAGGAGGTGGATCAGGGGAGGGCAGTGACATGGCCTATCTGGACTTCAGCAAGGCCTTTGACACTGTGCCACATAGAAGACTATTACACAAACTGGGGAATATGGGTGTGGGCAGGACAGTAGTGTGGTGGGTAGGTAACTGGCTGGGTGGCAGGACACAGAGGGTGGTGGTAAATGGCTGTCACTCCAAAGAGGGAAGAGTGACCAGTGGGGTACCACAGGGATCAGTGCTGGGACCGGTCCTATTCAACATCTTCATCAGTGACATTGCACAGGATATAGAAGGCAGAATTTCACTGTTCGCTGATGACACAAAGCTCTGTAACAGAGTAGACACACCAGAGGGTGTAGACAGAATGAGAAGGGACCTGCAGAAACTTGAAGAATGGTCAAGGGTTTGGCAGTTGAAATTCAATGCAAAGAAGTGCAAGATAATGCATATGGGCACAAAACCCTGGCACAATATATCAGTTGGGGGTGAGGATATAGCATGCACCAAGCAGGAAAGGGATCTTGGGGTTGTCATCTCTGATGACCTCAAGGAACAGTGTAGACAAGGCATCAGGTAAAGCAAATAGGATGCTGGGATGTATAGGCAGGCATCACCAGCAGGAAAAGGAGGTCATAATTCGCCATACAAGACACTAGTGAGGCCCCACCTGGAGTACAGTGTACAGTTCTGGAGACCATACCTACCGCAGGACATAGACAGGGTAGAGAAGGTTCAGAGGAGGGCAACAAAGATGGTGCATGGGTTGCATCACAAATCCTATGAAGACAGGTTGAAGGAACTGAACATGTACTCCTGGAGGAGAGGAGGAGAGAGGGATATGATAGAGACATACAAGTATCTTACAGGGAGGAACAGGTGCAGGAAAACACTATTTTTAAGCGAAAAAGATGTTTCAGGACTAGAGGGCATGGGATGAAGTTGGAGGGAGGACGATTCAGAGGAAACATGAGAAAGAATTTCTTCACAGAACGGTGGTGGACAAGTGGAACACCCTGCCAGAGGAAGTGGTGGGGGCTGAAACAATCACGGGATTTAAGAATGCATGGGATAGACATAAAGGAATTCTAGAGGTCAGGGGTAAGGGGAAATAGACTTCTAGGAAAACAAACTGAACTTACAAGCTCAAATGGGCAGACTAGGTGGGCCATAGGCCCTTATCTGCCGACACTGTCTATGTATCTATGTATCTATGTACTCTAAGCAAGATTGCATTTTGAGGCAGAAGGGAGTTTATGTAGGGAATCCAGATATTTTCAAACCCATCTCCCCTGTCTTTTAGGGTGTAAGATACCCTTTCAGGTGGGAGTATGTTCAGGATGAGCTCTTCCCATTGGGAAAACATGGGAGAGACTTGGGATGCTCATGTGTTCTGGATCATGGGTGTAGCCAGGCATACTCCAAGTACTCCATGGTGTACAATTTTATTTAAGGGGGTAGCAACTAGACTCTGAACTGTTCCTTTTTTGCATGAAAACTAACAAAGGCAATGCTGAACCTTTCTGAAATTTTATTCATAGGGGTCGAAACTAGGAGAACTGGTCAATAATACTCTCTTTGCATCCCAAGGACAATACAACTTTACAGGCTCTGTGCTGGTATATGGCTGTCTTAGGGAGCAATGCATAGCATTTGCATTTACCCATGCATGGAGGAGTAGCACACCAGCACACCCTAATGGGGGGGGGGTAGCAGTGCGTCCACTTGGTGTGCAGGTCTGAAATCCCTGGCTACACCCCTGTTCTGGATGAAGTGCCTAACCAGTATCAGAAGCAGTCTAACATTTCTGGGTATAATTCCCAATCCTTCCTGTCCTGATTTTCTTTTCCCATCAGGAGTGCCATAGGAGTGAGTGGGATCTGGCAGTTGTAAACCTGCCCTACTCTAATGACAATCTCCCTCCAGAAAGACTGCAACCTCTTGTGCTCACAGAAGCAGTAGAGGTAATTCCTGTTTCTTTGTTGCATCTTCTGCAAAGAGGACAGATCTCTGGGTGGGATTTATGTACTATCTGGGGGGTGATAAAGTCTATTTATGATCTCATACTGAGCTTCTTTATACTTGTTGCACACAAAGAGCCCCATGTGGGATAAGCAAATTGTTTGCCATGCCTGCTCTGGGATGTGGCAGGATAGGTCAATCTTTCATTTCCATCTGACTTTCACTGGTGGGTTGGATCCCAGGGATCTGCTTTGGGTCACCAGCTCTGTGATCATTTACCCTGAGTGTTGTCTCTTAGTGAGAATTTATTTATTTATTGAAGTCTTGGAATTACAACCCTTTGAGTCAAAGACTCTTTTACAAAGGCTCCCCGTCAGATTTACAAACAGACAAGTTACAAGCAAAATTTACAGGAGATGAATACAGTACACTATACATAGGATACGAGTATGCAAATAATACAGTACATTATACATAAGTGCATCATAAATGAGTGCAGAGTGCATGGCAAAGAAACAACATGGCGAGTAGATTTAAAAACAGAATACGAAACATTACAGGAAATTAATACAGTACATAATACATAGGATAAGAGTATACAAGTAATGCAGTGCATTATACATAAGTGCATCATAACTGAGGGTGGAGCACATGATAATGAAACAAACATGATGTAGGCAGTGCTAGCTAACTATGTAAACAGATAGGAACTTAAAGAAAAGAAAGGAAAACCAGAAGGAAGTCAGTTAAGGAGAATTGTGAGACAGCTGGGGGGGGTAGGGAGAAGAGTTGAGTAGAGGGGTTTAAGGTGTAGAGAACAAGGAGTAGGAAAGAGTGCAGGTAAAGGATGAGTAAAGGGCAGGAGGGGAACAGAGTGGGGAGGGAGAAATTAGACCAAGATAAGGTGGAGAGGAGCAAGGGGAAACTGAGGGACAAGCCATGAGCAGTCCCAGATTGAGCAGTAAAAGCTAAGAGCAGTCACAACTATTCAAAGAGAGTAGGTGCTGGTGAAGTTTAGTTTTAAAGGGGCCTAATTTAACTGTGGAGGAAACCAGAGGAGGCAGGCCATTGAGCAGGACAGGGGCCCTGTGGAAGAACACTCACTGCCCTAGGGATGTCTTACAGAAAAGGACTAGGTAAAGGGCCTTATCAGAGCTCCTAGTAGAATGAGGGGTAGGGGAAGAGGAGATAAGCTGCTGGACCAAGGGAGGGGAGAGTGAGGTGGTAAGCTTCTTGGCCAACAGGCAGGAGAATGATCTGTTGCAGAGGGTTTATGAGCATTGCTGTAGGGTCAGCCCTGTGTAGCTCCCCAATATAATGCCTCAACTGCAGATAGAAATAGAAGTGGCTGTTTAGGAGCCCCCCAAGGGCACTTTATGTAATCAAATGACCTCATCCCCGAGTCCATCATTAGGTTTCCGAGGCACTGTATCCCTCTCTCTTGCCACTCCTCACTTATTCCTCACCCCAGTTCAGGCACAAACCTTGGCTTGTTAGCCAGGGGGACTAGCAGTGTGTTTTCCACTCTTTTTTTGTGTCCCTTGCACTGAGCCTGCCATGCCACCAGGGTCCATTCAAACAGTGGGCTTCTGCTGCAAAGTCCTCTATACCCGTCAGGCAATCCGTTAACAAGAACCATACTAAGAAATGAAAGAAGTAAAAGGCTATAAGCCCATAGAGCTTCAAGGCTACATATAGAATGTCAAGAGCTTTCCTGATCTCATGAAGTTGTCAAGTCTATTCTTAAAAGTAGTCTTATTACTGCTAATGATAATGTCCAAAGGAAGCAGATTCCATAGTTGGACAACTCTCTGAGAAAAGAAATAAGCCTTTTTCTTAGAATAACATTTATTTCTTGTAAGTTGCAGTTGATGTCCTCTAGTAGTTACTTGAATTTGCTTAAAATCGAGACCACATTCAGTTAATAGGTAAGGGTCATGTATGATGTCCCAGACAAATAGGAGATCACCTCTCAGTCTCCTATTTTCGAGCGTCATTAAATTGAATTTAGCAAGTCTATCCTCATAAGAGATGGTTTTATTGAAAATAATAGATTTAGTCACCCTTCTTTGTACCCTTTCAATTCTGGCAATGTCCCTCCTTTTAGAGGGATTCCATAATTGAGAGACATAGTCAAAATAAGGTCTTACGTATGCCCTATATAGGGGTAACAGAATATCAGAACCTTTTGATGATATATTATGGCGAATAGCCCACCAGGTTTTATTTGCTTTACTAATTGTATGTGTGATATGAGTGTCAAAATCTAGTTGAGAGTCGACCATAATACCCAGGTCTCTTTCACTGTCTTTGCTTAACAGAGGAGAGTTATAGAGATGGTATACAGTACATATTTAGGATTGTGTTTACCAAAATGTAGAACACTACATTTAGATATATTAAAAAGCAAGCTCTGTTTTACTGACCATACTTCTAACCTACTTAAATTTCCTTGAATGACCATGTACTCTTCTAAGTTCGTACAGATGTTAGCAATTTTACAGTCATCCACATATTTTGTGATGCTACTTTGAATGTTATAGGATAGATCAGATATAAAAATCTGAAAGATTATTGGAGCTAGGACAGAACCTTGTGGAACACCGCTGTCTACATTTTTCCAAACAGATGTATGTCCATCGATAATCACTCTCTGCTTTCTATCAGATAATCAATTTGTGATCCACCTGATATATAAATGATTGATGTTGCAAAGCTGAAGCTTATGAATTAAAGCCCAGTGAAGAGCTGAGTCAAATGCTTTTTTAAAATCTAGGAGGATGACGTCACATGATTTGCCTTTATCCAACTGATCACTTACAAAATCATAGAAACTCACTAGATTTGTTGAACATGATCGACCTTTAACGAACCCATTGCACTATAGGTGACAGTTCATCTTTAATTATACACTCTAGCAATTTACCAATAATAGGGGTTAAACTTATTGGATGATAGTCATCTGATGAGCTTCTAACCCCCTTTTTAAACAGAGAAATCACATTTGCATGTTTCCATTCAGAGGGGACAGTGCCGGTATTTAAACTTTTGTCAAAAAGAATTTTAAGAGGTGCACACAGGTGATCTTTCATTATTAGTAATAAGTTACCAGAGATATCATCAGGGCCCGCAGAAGAGCCTTTCTTGACTGCATTTAACTTATTTTTAACAATATCTAGGGAGATATCCACATTATAAGATGTCTGATTAACAGGAACTGTATGGATAGCTACATTAGTACTGGAGCTTAATGCTTTGCAGAAATGTGAGTTAAAGAACTCAGCCATTCCTTTTGGATGAAATACAAGTGTTTCATTAGTGGTTATAGGACCTACTTTACAATCCGGTTTTATTTTAGAGTTAATGTTACCAAATAACATTTTGCAGTTACCCTTCTGTGCTTGCATTGCACTAGCTCTTTCCATATTAAGTTTTGCCTTCCTAATCCTTTTTTACAGTTCCTTTGAATTGATTTAAATTTAGCATAGGTTCTTTCACATTTATTTGTCCTATATCTCTTGTAATGTTTTTTTTTCTTGATTTAGGATTAAGATAAAAACATTTTTTTGTATTTTTGGAATAAATTTATTTGCAGCACCCATTATAATGGAAGTAAAGGACTGCCACAATTCATCAATATTATCCTGACACTAGCTATTAGACCAGTCTATTCCAGCTAAATAATTATTTAGACCATCTGTTTTATGAAAGGTGAATAATTGGGTAACACTCTCTGACTCTGAGTGTAAACAATGAAGTTTAAAACTAACAATACAGTGGTCGCTGCTCCATAATGGTGCCAAAGCAATGCATTCTATGATGTTAACTGTTTCACTACAGAGTACGATGTCCAAGGTATTAGAACCACGAGTAGGGAATGTAACATGTTGTATTAAATTCAACTCTTTGCTAATATTCAGAAATTCTTTTGACATCTTAGAGCTTGCTGATTTGTTTTTCCAATCGATGTCTCCTAAGTTTAGATCCCCCATAAACAGGATGTTCCCTATGTCAGCAGCTGCTGACATTTCTGAAATAATTTTGTTTAGTAATTCATATTTTGAGTCAGGAGGTCTGTAACAGAGACCAAAAACAAAGTTTTTATTATTCTGAAGTTTGATATTCAACCAAACAGTTTCAGTTAGTGATCAGTCTTTTTTTGTTTTATTAGAAATATCATTAGCTATTAAGGACTAGGAAACAAAAAATGCAACCCCTCATCCTTTCCTGTTTGCTCTGTTTAAATGAAATAGGGTGTAGCCTGGAATACATGCAGTCCAAATCTGGTCTGAAGACCACCATGTTTCAGTAATACCTATAATGTCTGATTTTTCATAAGCTGTACTTAAAATTAGTTCATCCATTTTGTTCCCTAAACTACGAGCATTCAATAGAAGAATCTTTACATCCTGAATCTTTATTTGTTTGGTGTTGCCATCATGTAACGGGGGGTGGAGCCCCTCGATTGTGCATCCCCCACCCCAACTAGTTTAAAGTAATATTGGGAACCTTAGTTTGAAACATCTGACTGAGACTGATTGCGCCCAATCTATTCAAATGGAGACCATCTCGGGCATACATCCTAGGAGAGTTATTAAACTGAGACCGATAATCAATAAAAATAAGATCATTAAGAAGGCACCAATTATGTAATCTAGCATTAATTCTTTCTATGGTGTTTTTTTTTCTAGTCTTGCCCTAAGAATAGGAAGCATGCCAGAAATAAAAACCTTACAATTTTTGGTCTTCATTTTCTTTCCTAGCTCAATTAATTCCAGACATATGTCTTTCTCATGTAAGTAACCCACATTGTTAGTACCAACGTGAATAATTATGTTAGACGGACCATTGATTAGTGAATCTACTTTGTGACTAATGTCTTCTATCTTAGCACCAGGAAAGCAGTGTACTGCAATCTGGTTGCTCTCAGAGTTAGTAATATAAGAACTAATGTATTTCACAATTGAGTCACCTGTAATGAGCATTGAAAAATTAGCTGACACATTTTCTTCATGTGATTCTAACTTGGTTTCGCCAGTGTTAAATTATTATATCTATTGGAAAAAAAATAGTCCTGTTGCTTTGATTTTGTTAAAGGGTCATGGTTTAGAGGTATTGAGCGAACGTAGCCTGCTCTCCTTCTCTTTTTGTACTTGTGTTTGGGAACATTTTCCCAATTATCATTAGGACAAATATCAGACGTGGGGTCTCTCCTTCTTTTAATAGGAGTTAGGGGAACTGGGGAAAGATTGGGCTGTAATTCTTGAGAATCTTGACTTACACAGGGCAGTATCTCTGTATGAGTTGTTACAACTGGTGGAAGTACATTTTCACATAGTGATAGATGATTAGCTCCAGTGCCTATAACAGTAGTTTGAGAAGAGTTAATTTCCTGTGCAGTATCTACTGGGGCATGAATTATAGGAAAATTCCTAACCATAACATCTAAAAAGTTTTCAAGTTCTTTGATTTCCTTTACAGCTTGTAATTCCCTGGTTAGCAATACAATTTTACTTTTAAGCGACTCTTTTTCCAGAAAATACGAACAACATATATCAGTTGAAACAGAGCATGCTGAAAACACATTAAGTAGGACGTGATTACAAATATTACATACTACTAAACAGCCCCCTGACTGAAGAGTGAACATGCTTGTCTTTGACATGGTTACCTCCATTTGTGATTGAGGACTGAATATCCTACTGTACTATTTAGTTATAAATTAAACCTACTTGAGCAGCTAGAGAGCTAAGTACCTCTTTGGACCTTCTGACCGTGCTGGACACGCTAGACACGAGCGCAGGATGTGCGTGTCTCTGCGCACATCTCCATGCGCGCTCGCCCGTGCGCCCTCGCTTTGCTCGCCTGCAAGCGTTTTATAGGCAGGACCCGGAGTCACAATCATGTGACTAATACCGGCCGTCCCACTCACAATGCTACAATCCCCTGCTACAGGAATGAGTAACAATTGCTAATTATGCCCCTAGTACCCAGTATATATCACTGAGCAAGGCACTTAACCCCTACTTATGTGAAAAAAAGCAGTTCCTTTGTTTAGAGGCAGCCCTTAAAAGGACTACAGTGCCCCACACATGAAATTAGCTATTTAAAAGAAACACTGTTATTAAAATCCCCTACACAGATTTACAAGTACCCATGAGGGGGGAATGGGACCCCCTCACACTCCAAATCAAACCACTGGGCCCCTTCAGGTTGAGCAATCCAGTCCTGAATGAGCCATGTTTGGGTACCCAGATTGTATTGATGAATCTCAGGGAATTTGAGACTACCCTGTTGGTTGTCCCTTGTCAGTCTGAGAAGACTAGCCCTTGTCCTATGTTCAGCCCACAAGAATTTTGTACATGCCTTTTCATACCTATATCTGTCCACCTGTGTGAGACACATCGGGGGAGCACCTGCATGGGGTAAAGGAGTCTTGGGAGTATGTTCATTCTGATAAAATTAAGGTAGCCCAACCAGGAGATGGGAAGATTGTGTCAGTGTTCCAAGTCCACCTTGAGGACTCTTAGTATGGGTTTGTAATTCATAGAGTACAATTCCACCCTCAGTCCCACGCAGGCAATGCCACTCTCCATATCTGTATGCTCCCTCTGCCAGCTCTGGTCGCTCCCACCCCATCAGGTGGGATTTCTGGATGTCAATTTTATATCCAGAGAAGTGTAAAAAGTCAGCCAAGGTGGACAGAAGGGCTGGTATTGTTTTCTCAGTGTTCATGATAAACATGAGGAGATCATCAGTGTAAAGTGTTATCTTATGGGACTTCCCTGTTTTTGTAGTGAGACCATGTATTTCCCTGTGTTCCCTTATCCTGATAGCTAGGGGCTTTATGGCTGAGGTAAAGAGAAGAGTAAAAAGGGAGCATCCCTGGCTCCGATCAGTCCCTGTTCACCAGTATGCAGATTGTGAGGTTGGTAAATAGTAACTTAGCTATAGAGATGAATGGCTGTCTGAGGCTGAACCCCTCCATCACTATAAACAGATACTCCCATTCAATCCTGTCGAAGGCCTTTTCAGCATCCAGGGATAGCACGAATGCTCCCCCTGGATGCTGAGCACCCACATGGACTGCATTCAATATTTGTCTCATATTGTGATAGGAGATGTGGCTCCAGAAGAAGCCAGTCTGGTCAGGATGGATCATTCTGCCCAAGACCCCTTCCAGCCTTGTGGTGAGTATCTTTGCGTAGATCTTGTTATGATAGTTCAGTAAGGAGATGGGTCAGTGTGATTCACAATTTAGGGGCTCTTTCCCTGGCTTCAGGAGCATGCAAATCAAGGCTTCCATGCTCGTTGAGGGCAGGACTCCTTCCCTGTTCACCTCTGTGTACATTCTAGATAGGCACTCTCCCAGTGGGCCCCAAAGCAGTTTGAAAAATTCAGCTAAGAACTCATCAGGTCCACAAGCCTTGCCCTTTTTTAAGAACTGGATGGCTATGTTCACCTCGAGCAGGGTGATCTCCCTTCCGAGATCCTCTGCCTGTTTTTGTGAAAGTTGTGGGAACGTTCTTTGGTTCAGAAATCTTTTAATCCATCCCCGTCTCATCCCACACTCTGTTGTATGAAGGGTTTTACAGAACTCTAAATACTTTCCCTCTCTCTCTTGTTTTATTTACCAGATTCCCCCACAAGTTTTTAATTGCTGGAATGATGTTGGAACTCCATCTCCCTGAAGCCAGTCATGCCAGCATGGTACTGAGCATGTTACACCATTCAAAAAACTTTTGTTTCATGTAAAATAGGGCTACCTTTGCCTCCTCTGAGGATCAGGTTAAGGGAGGCTCTGGCTGCTGCTACTTTACCCAAGAAGTCAGGGGATTTGTATCGATAGGACTGACACTCCAAATTTTTCAGTCTGGTTTCTCAGTCCTGCTACGTTTGCCTCTGAACATTACGATTAGCAGCCATGTACGCTATCAGCATTCCCCTCAACTAGGTCTTGCTGATCTCCCAGAAGGCTGCTGCCGACGGGGCTGTTGGCCTTGTTTGAAGCAGAACAGGTTTCTCATTGGGAAGTTACATACTCCCTGAGTTCTTCTGAATTGATTGGGTGGGTGAGAAATCTCTAGCTTGGTTTAGGTCTCCGGTCTCCTCCCGTTTGAGGAGGACCATTACCTGAGCATGGTCCAAGATGGCAAGCTCGCTAATCTCTGCCCTCTGCAGCATATGGTACCAGCTCCTGGGTACAAAAACATAATCTATGTGGAAATAGGACTTATATGGGTTGGAGTAAAACGTGTGTGCCTGGTATTGTTACCATGTGTTTTAATCACATTTTCACATGTGGTGTGCTTTTAAAGTTGATTAAGAGAGTGTATAAATATGGTGAAGTGGCACTGATTTTTACCTGATGAAGCTTGGGGTTACCCTTGTGAAACGTTATCGTATTCTCTTGATCTGATTTTTAGTTTGGAACCAGCATGCTGGGGTTGCTATACACTTACTCATATCAATAAAATGAATCTTATCTAATATCAGCAGTTTTTGTGACTTTATAGTGGGCGCAATTTTTTTTTCTCTGTTTGCCTTAATGGTGACTGCCATTGCCACAGTACCTCTGGCACCACTGCATATGAGGATCCCCCAATGGATCTTGAGGGTCCAGTGGGATCAGCGAACTGATGATTTGGAACAGCTGGTTCTAGTATTTTCCCTTGTTTTCAGGGTGCACCACTAGTGGATGGACCCCAACAACTTGCTGAAGGGTCCCATTCCTCATTCCCTCCCCATAGCAGATCCTCACCACAGACACCTCGGGGCAGGGTTGGGGGGGAAACAACTGGGTCCTCATCAGACCCAAGGAATGTGGACCAAAGTGGAGATCTCTCTCCACATAAATGTTCTAGAGATGAGGGCCATTCTGTATTCCTTGAAAGCTTCCAGAACCATCTGTCTCTGGGGCCCCTGCTGGTACAGTCAGATAACCTCAGAGTAGTATACTACATAAACAAGCAAGAGGGGACTTGCTCTTATCCCCTGGGCAGGGAGGCAATGAGAGTTTGGTACTGGACTCTAGATCATGGTCTAGAACTGTTGGCTGTAAATGTTCCAGGCATCCAAAACATCCTGGCAGGCAGGCTAAGCAGGTCACAGTCCAGAATGCATGAGTTGGAGCTGCTGACCACGGTCATTGAAGACCTGTTTAACAGGTGTGGTTGTCCAGAGTTGAACCTTTTTGTATCCTCATTCAAAGCAAAACTGCTGCTTTTCTGCTCGCTCGCTCCAGGGTCTGGAGTTTTCTGGCGAGACGCATTGTCCCTCTTTTGGAAGGGGAGGTTTTTTTTATGCCTTTCCTCCCTTCCTTCTAATTCAGAGAGTGCTAATCAAACTCCAAATGAAGGGGGCCACTCTTAATTCTTGTGGCACCCTTCTGGCCTCATCAGATATGGTTTACATTACTGCAGCAATTAGCAGTGGAACCTCCAGTACCTCTGCTGCCCCCTATATACCTCTTAACTGTCACACATTGTGAGGTACGTCACTCATTTTATCCCTCATTGAGAAGGTGATATTCCACACTGACCACTGAGACTGTCAAGCAGAAATGTATAATAATATAAGATGCTAGGCTATCAGCAAACATTATAAACATTGGTGCACTTATTTCCACAGTATTCTGAGCTTGCAATGTCATGTCTGATGATGTGTCACTCATTCTGTCCAGTTGTCACACATTTGTGTGATAAAAGGTTGAGAGGTATGGCCCCATGTAAGTGCCTATTGTCACAGGAACAGGGAACCCTGGTACATCTGGACTTCAAGTCACTCCATCTCCATGCATGGCTCCTGAGGACATAGCCATTGCAAGATTTGGGGTATCCCCCAAGATGGCTGACATCCTGGTGGTGGGCAGGAACCCTCTACAAGGGATACCTACTCCATGAAGTGGAAGCATTTTGCTCTGTGGGCTGCTTCCCATCACCTGGATCCCTTTACTGGCTCAGTGAATCAGATTCTGGAGTATCTGCTGTCCTTGTCAGATGCAGGTCTGCAATACTCTTCATTAAAATGCACTTATCTGCCATGTCAGCCTTCCATGTGCCCATTGATGGCTGTACTGTGGCCCAGTGGAATATAGATGGTACCTTTTTGAGAGGCATCCTGCATTTGAGGCCCCTCACCCGCAATCCAGTCCCAGCCTGGGACTTGAATTTTGTTTTAGAGAAGTTTACTTTGGCTCCTTTGAGCCAGTCATGGCCTGCAAGTTACACTTTCTGTTATGGAAAGAATAATTTTTATTTGCTATTGCTTCTGCTTGAAGGATTTCAGAACTGTAGGCTCTCATGTGCGGGCCTCCTTATTTGATTTTCCACAAAGACAGGGTGTCTTTGTGTACAAACCATAAGTTTCTATCTAAGGTGGTGTCTGAGTTTACCTTAAATCAATCCAGCCACCTGCCTGTTTATTATACAGAGTGTGCCAGTCCAGGTTAAGTATTGCTCTGCATGTTAGATGTACACAGAATACTCAGGTATTATACACATTGTGCGAAGGACTGCGGGAAGTCTTCACAGCTGTTTGTTTCTTCACTCCTTGGAGAGAGAGAGCGTTCTAGTATCTAAATAGTGTCTGTCCAGAAGGTTGGCCAACTTTATTACTTTTTGTTACAGGAAGTATGGCAAGAAACCTCCTGGAGTTGTTTGTGGTCATTCCACCAGATGCACGGCCACTTCTATGCCTGTTTCAGGAATGTGTCAGCTGCGGAGATCTGTGCTGTTGCCACTTGGAGTCCTGTCCAAACTTTCACAAAGCACTACAGTCTGGACATTGCCTCAAGAAGGAGGGCAGGATCTGGCCTAGCAGTGCTCCAAGGCCTTCTTTCTTACATCTCTGGCCTCCTGCCACCCAAACTGTCTTGCTGTCTGTACTGCTTGGGTCTCGTCCTAAAGGTGTGACCTGATGAAAGAGATATCCCTGAAGAAGATAGAACAGTTACATAAGAACGTACCATAACAGTAAATCATCAGGTCATGCCGACCCACCCTCCATCCCTCTTTGGTTCAGGGCTTCTTCCCTTCTGTCTCTTTCTCCATGATGACATACCTGCTGATCCAGCTTTTTAGTTGGCTGGGTACTCCATCTCTCTCCCCTTGGTTCCCTACAGGGAGGCCTGGTGAGTATGGTCTCCGATGGGGAACTGAGGAGGGAGTGAGGCCTCCCACGCTTATATACACAGGGATGTCGGTGTCTGATGTCATCATGGGCAGCTCTTGATAGACTGCTTGAGAAAAGTTTCCATGTGGTCCTAGTGCCTGGTGCCATATAGTCCTAAAGGTGTGACTTGATGAAAGAGATTCCCTCGAAGATCTACTGTTAGGGTAAGTTCTTATGTAACTGTTCTTTCCCAAGTTGGCTCTGAGGTAAGAAGGAAAGAAAGAAAGAAAGAAAGAAAGAAAGAAAGAAAGAAAGAAAGAAAGAAAGAAAGAAAGAAGGGCAGATGAGAGATCTAAAACTGACAGACCTCTCTGCTGTCCCCTACTACAAGGAGCATCCCTCAGTTTACCCCCCTTATGATTGTACTGATCCTCAGCCACTCCCCTGATAAAGGTGCAGAGAGTGTTCTGCCAAGTCAAACCCCCAGACAAGGGTTCATAACACTTCAAGATGCTACATTATAGACACACCTTGTGCCAGTAACCACATTGATGTTCTTAGCATTTTGCACTAGTTGTCCCTTGCTAGGGGATGGGTTCCTCTTTATGACGGTGTCTGTGCCCCACCTCAGCTGTCAGTTTAAGTGTCTATGTCTCTTACTACGGAGGCAAAGTGTTGAGCCATGTAGATAGTAACACAGATTCCCCCCCCCCCAAGCAGCCACCCTGTGCAATCCCCTCTGTTCCTGGACCTGCACTGGGATCCTTCCTCCCTTTCCTTGTTTCCGGTTCCCATAAATTAAAGTTTGTTATCCAGCATTTGTTGTGTGGAGTACTACAAGCCTGTGGCTCTGGGGGCTGATTAGCAGCATGCAACAGGTAAGTCCATTGAGTTGGGAGTGTGTAGTGGGATACTGTCCTATTTCCTGCAGTGTGCAGTGTAGCTGACATCCGGGGTCTGTGCGATCTAATGTCTCCTGAGTGTTGTGAAGTCAACTGTAGTGAGGGCCTTCTTCCTGAGACAAGAAGAACAGGATGACTGCAGAGCACACGAAAAGGGATTGCATCACCATCTTGGGCCAGGTAATAAAAAAAAAATCTGTTCGGGAATATTGCAGCTCAGTCATTTATTATTCCCAGGGATGTAATGGCTCGGCCTTTATGTTCTCCTCTGAGCGTTGCCAGCATAGGTGAAGGGGGTGGGAAGCAGTCCTAATTGTGGTCTGTGTAGATTATGGCACATCCACCATCAAGGCTAATGGGTGTTTATTGTGATCTGAGGGGGCTGTAGTACTTGGTCCATGAGGTTTGTCTGGACTTTCAAGGAGGGAAAGGTAAATAGAATCAGCAGTGGTCCTAAGTGGATTACTCTGTGGTTTGGGGCTTCTCATGTGCAAGCCAGTCCAATGGGGAGACCTAGCTGTTAGAGATCTCAAGGTTGTGTGATGATGCAGGGTCCTCTCAGGGAAAAGGAACAGCAGTTAAGGGGGACAGGGACAGTATGTTGCGGTTGGTCAGTCGGGTGAGCGATAACCTGCAGGGACCATTTTACTGAATTCGAGCTAAGACGACCATCCATAATGTTCAGATGGAGAGCATGCACTCTTCTGCCTCTCAGTTGCTGTCTGTAGTTCCCTTAAGAAACCATTTGGCCTCAGCGGGATCCCAAAATGTGAATGGGGTACCATTGTGCTTAAAGCAGAGAACCATTGGGAATGACAAGATAAAGTCAATTTTGCAGGCTCACAGGTCATCCATTACTGGACCAAATCTCTGGTGCTGTTTTTGTATTCTCTGCAAACAATCTTTGTAGATGTAGAGTTGTGAGCCCTCAGACTATACTTGTTTGGTCTGCTGGTAAGCTTGTAAAATGTGCTGCTTGTCACCAAAATTATGGCTCCGCAACATTAATTGCCGAGGCAATCGATCAGCTGGGAATTTTGAGGCTAAGGCTCTGCGAGCCCTGTCAAGCTTAATGCACCCCCTCTCCTTGCAGTCAATACCCAGCAGCTTTGGGAAGAAGGTTTTAAAGAAATTCACCAGATCTGTCCCCTTTGTCCTCTCGAGAAGTCCGTGGATCTGGAGGATATTCCACTGGTTTGCAGTTCTCTTGGTGGTCAGGGCCTCCTCTAGTTCATCCACCTTTTTCTCAAACATTTGTATCTTGTCTGGGAGTTTTTCAGAGTGCTCCTGTAATGGTAAAACCCTGGACTCCATCACTGTAATGTAAGCTTGTTCCGCCCAGTGAGGTCCGCAGCAAGGGATGTTAGTTTGCCCAATAGGCTGTCCAGTTTTGGACTTAGGGCTACAAGCACTTGGGCAGAGACTGATTGATCAACCACTGCCAGCACTCCCTCCAGTGCCTCCTGGTAAGCACAGGTCTCTGACCCTGCACTCTAGGCCTGCCTCCTGATGTCTTTCTTGGTCACCCCCCTCCACAGCTGTCGTTCTGAATTTCTGAGGCTTTCTTCCAAGGTTCTTGATTTTGAGAGTGACTGTTGTTTTGGTGGAACAATGTTGAGGTGAACACTGTGGTTTATACAAAAAAAAAAAAGAGAGAGTAACATCACTCTTTTGAGCATTTTTTTGGTGTTCTGGTCAGGAGCCTGAGGAACACACGTCAACTTTGGTTAGCTGTTCATTGGCACCCCCTGAATTTGTATTTTAGTGTCAATGCCCAAAGGTCTTTTCAGTTTTCAGGTTCAGCCATAACTACTGATTGAAAAATAATGACAAGCAAGCAGCACTTCATAAGCTAGGTGCAGGTATTTATATACACAGGTGTCAACAGCATTAACTGTGACAATAAGGTAAAACAATGGGAGACAACACCTGTGTTACTGTTATTGGGCTTCATTATAGTGGGGCTCATTATAAATGTGGGACTACTGTAACTGATAGCTAAGAACATGTCTCTTCTCCCTCTGAACCAGTCATATATTTTGGTCTTACCGGTTTGGGTCATGGTAGAGCCCAAAATAGGGAAATAATCTAAAAGAGCCCAGCTCCACCATGACTCAAACCAGTAAGACCAATATACATGACTGAGTCATCCTTCCCCTGGGCTGTTACAGATGAGGCATGCTGATGAGTCCTATGCAGAATGAAATACGTGACTTAGGGTTGCCACCTGTTAGGTTTTTTATTCGGTGATCAGGTTTTCAGGGTCCCTGTCAGGTAATCCGGTTTTACTCTATGCTGGTCAGGTTTTTGAACCATTTTGAGTGCTCACATATTTTTGAAAAAAATGTTGTCATATTATTCATTGTTTCAGCTGCATGTCCAGATTACAAACAAGTTCTGTTATCAATATAGCCCTTTGTTTGTGAAAGCAGTCAGCCAGGGAGGTATAAAGTATGGCCATTAACACGACTGTGTCTTCTGTTTTCAGCCTTTGCAAACTGTATGAGAAGCCATTTGTTGCCACACACTCTTGCTTAAAGCAGAACCAGTCTAAGCTCTCTTGTGCTGATTTGCATATATAGTACCTCCCATGATGCTTTGTGGGGATATGTGTAATTTTTTTTACATTTCTATGAAACCTGGCTTTGTTGCAAGTGCCCTTTCTGAGTAACCCTTTCCTCAATGTTTTTCTGTTACGGTTCTTTAACTTTTAGATTATTGTGCAGTATTGTCTGTTTTACATTTGTACTGACTGCAGCACACCAATGGAAATTAACTTTATTCATTGGTTTTTCTCAAATAAAAGTGACAAGTAAGTAGCCTTTTCCCTCAAGGTTAAGAATAATTTCAATAAAATTAAGCTAGGACTGCAAAGACAGATATAATTATGAAAATCATAATTCTATATTTTACCATTAACTGACTTACAGTAGATTAGAATAGATGAATATACATAAGTGATGAATTCACATCCAAACTATGTATACACTGCCACATTTATCTTTTTTGTTTTTGCACTTTCAGCAGTTTTGGGCCTAGTGATAGGGACTTATGCACTTCAGAGCACTTTTGGGGAATCTAAATATCATAGAACTGGTAATAATAATAATAAAAAGTATTTGTTATAGTGCCTTTCATATAACCAAAGTGCTGTACGTCAAAATAAAACAAAATACAATAAAATCAAGAAGATCCAGAGTAGGCTTTCCCCCACAAAAAAGTGTTAAGTGCCTGCTTAAAACACCCCACCATCCTGCACTCCCGAAGCTGACGTGGCAGAGAATTCCAGAGGGTAGGTGCCACAAAACCAAAAGCACGCGCACCAGACGACTTTAAGCTTAACCTCGGAATCTCCAGCAACCCCTCATCAGCCGAGTGGAGCTGTCACAGAGGGGTGTAAGGAAATAGGAGCTCTTTCAAGTAATCAAGACCTTATCTATGTAGGGCTTTGTAAGTCAATAGACCTACCTTAAAGGTGATCCGCCACTGAATAGGCAGCCAGTGCAGACCGTGCAGCACAGGGGTAATGTGCATTCTTCTAGATACCCCAGTCAACAAACATGCTGCAGCATTCTGCACTAGCTGCAAGTGGTGGATATCAACCCTAGGAAGCCCTAAGTACAGGGAGTTGCAGTAATCAAGGCGCGATGTCACAAAGGCGTGGACCAAAACAGGTAGGTCGCAAGATGGAACAAGGTGCTTAATCCTAGCAATGTTCCTAAGATGGTAAAAGGCTAGCTTGATGACTGCTGACACCTGATGACGAAGGGTCAGACTATCGTCAAGCACCACTCCCAGGTTACGCACCCATTCAGAAGTGAGAATCTGGGGCCCCCCAGACTAAACCAGAGGGCAGCTCAGTCCTCAACCCCTCTGCCCTACGACCCGGGTCTACCACCAACACCCCAGTCTTTCCTGGGTTCAACTTTAAACCGCTGGTATTCATCCAATCTTGGATTTCAATGAGGCAGCTGTTCAATACTGAGATAGCACTAACCTGGTCGGGGCCAAAAGACAGGTAGAGCTGGGTATCATCAGCATAGCAGTGAAACCTCAGCCCATACCATCTTACAATGTCTCCGAGGGGCAGCATATATACTGTAAATAACATGGGGGACAGCACCGAGCCCTGGGGTACCCTGCAAGGCAGAGAGAAAGCCCCAGAAAAAAAATATACCCGAGACAACTCTCTGTGTTCTACCAGAGAGGAAAGATGTAAACCATCTGAGAACTGTACCAGGCAGCCCACAGATGAACCTCAGACACTCGAGCAGGACCCCATGACCCACAGTATCAAAAGCTGATGATAAATCAAGGAGAACCAAGATGGAACGATGTCGCTGATCTCTCACCATCAGGAGTCTCAGTACTATGCCTCTTACGAAAACCCGATTGGAGAGGTTCGCATAAATTATGGATGGTTAAATGGTTATCCAGTTGAGCTGCCACAACTTTCTCAATAACCTTCCCCACAAAAGGGAGGTTAGAGATAGGCCTGTAGTTTACTAGGTTCTCCAGGTCTAAAGAAGCTTTCTTCAGGAGGGGTATCACCACCCCCTCCTTCAGGGAGCTAGGGAACTTACCCGACTCCAGAGAGCACCGGACAATCCGAGCTAAGATCGGGCCGATGATATCACTACAACCCAAAATCAAGGAAGTAGGGCCCAGGTATAAACTACAGCAGGTGGGATGCATCACCTGGACAATCCTCATAATATCTACGAACTCCGGCAGATCAAAGGTACTCCAGGAAACTCCAGGTTCTGTGACAAGGTACCGATCAACTGCATCCCCCATAGAGTGAAGTTGGCGGCATTCCTGCCTGATGCCAACCACCTTATTCGCAAAGAAGTGAATGATCTCATCTCAATCATTTTGTGAAAAAACTCGATGGAACTGCTGACAGGCTGGGTTGCACTGTCTGTCAACAGTTCTGAAGAGCTGAGCTGGTCGGTTCCGTGCGACGGCTATTTCCCTGGACAGGAATTCTGCCTTCTTATGGGAAATTTCTGTTTGATAGAAATTATAATGTTCTAACAAAATAAGGTGGTCGGCATCTAAGGTGGTCCTCCACCAACGACGCTCCAACCTATGCCCCTGTCTCCACAACTCCCTTAGAGTTCCATCAAATGAAGGGGCCCCAGGGTGACGCGAGAGGGGATGAACATGGACAGGAGCAATCAGATCAAAAGCTGAGGAAACGACCCTATTATAGGTGGTAACTAACTGCTCAGGATCTGTGCTAGTCTCGCCCAATAACGAGAGGCCAGTTACTTCCATCAGGTCTTCAGGGACCACATCCCGCAAAGAGCGATAACTGACCATCTCCACAGGGGCCAACCTACCCAGGGGGGCTGAAAAATTGCCCCCCAACAGAGTAATGGTTAGACCAATCAACTGGTTCCACCACCAAGTCAGGAGGAAGACCAAATCAAGAGAGTGACCACCCTTGTGAGAAGCTGAGGAAACAACATGTGTGAAGCCCAGAGATGTCATCAACTGGAGGAAGTGTTGACCAAAAAGTGAGGATTCATTGTCAACCCAGGTATTGAAGTATCCCAGAACCATCAGTCTGGGTGACTCCAACGCCATGTTGGCGGCGAAGTCTGCTACTTCTTGCAGGAACTGCTTCTCATCACCTGGTGGATGGTAGATGAGAGCTATCCTGCACCCCACACCAGCTAACAAGGTACACTCAAAAGACCAGACCTCCTCGACTGGTACACTAGTTAGGCCCAATTCGGTCTTAAAACAGACCGCAACCCCCTCGCCCCGTGGTCCAATCTCGGGCAATGTAAATCCAAGTACCCAGCAGGAACAGCTGCCTCTAAAATAGGGGCAGCCTTCCCATCCAACCAGGTCTCGGTAATGCAAACCAGATCTGCCCTACAAACAAAATCTGCAATAAGGCCAGTCTTGTTGCAGACAGATCCGGCATTGCATAACAGCGCCCGAGTTGGACGAGATTGATGATATTACATGCAAATGTAGATTTTTTTTAAACATTAACTTACTAACTTGTTGTACATATAGAATGATAAATGTGTATAAGTTGTATTGTGTACTGTAGAAATGTATTTAATTTTATCTTAGATGTGTTTTGTAAATTTTATACACAGGGCAGTCTTGTAAGCAGGGATTTTTCCCTAATGACATGTAATATCCTGTATAAAAATAAAAATTGTATCTATTTATCTATCTTACTGCTTTCTCCTATTTAAAGTTATGTACAATACAGCAAATTGATCAATTTCAGAAAAGGGAGAGCATTTTGTATGGGAAATTATATTATTAATATTGATACTAATGAAATGTGGCTTGTTAAGGACCAGTGGGGCTTTTAGATTCTCATTTACAACAGAACTTTCTGTGTATGGACTCCACCTCCTGATGAAACCCTAGAGCAAGTGAAGCGCTAGGGCATCCATGCTGCATGTGCTGAGTTGAACAGCACTGCTGGTGTATGCTCAGTTTTTGTTTTTTATTCAAAACATGTTGTCCTCCCAATTAGCAGGGGAAGGGGGGCTGTGCAATCTGTTCTTCATGTCCCGTTTGGTTACCTTAAGGTTAATGTTTGGACCAGAGCTTGCTCCCTGCTACAGGATCTAAGTTGCAATATAACATGGGGAACCAGGCAACATTTTAGGAGACAGAAGGGAGGGAGGGAGTCTGAGTGAGAAGGAAAGGAATGAAGTAGAGAGAAGGAGGGTGTAGGAGTTGAAGCAGGGTATCTTCCTCAAGTGGTCTTCTTTGGGCCCCTTACATGTCCCATGCCTGCCCACAAGGGGAATTGCATACAAGTCTGTTAGGGAGATCGGGCATCAGGTAGAAAGGGCACCCTCTCATTGGTGCCACAGGACTCCACATGGAACGATGGCTGGAAGTGATGACTTTATGCATTCTTTGGGTATAACTGGTCTGTTTGGGACTGCCTTCTCAGTGGGGGAATCGGGGTCCAAGTAAGGTAACCAAGAATTGGAAAGGGTTCATCAGATGGAGAACTCTTTGCCCATGAGAGTTAGTTGTGTGCCTGCTGGACTCCTAGTCTGAGGGCCCAATTCAAGTGACCCTAGTGGTAGGGCCCCCCTGAGAAAAGGCATATCCAATCTTTATATTCTGGTGGAGGGCATGGGTAGCAGTCAAAAATGTGCACACAGCCTGTATGCTGTATGTTGTGTAAACAAATTCTGTACTGCTCTGTCACTGATTTCCCTCAAGTAGACAGTGAATCTTGTACAGTTTTGGCAGGGGCCAAAGAAGAAAGAGCATTTCATGCCTTGAGTTCCAAATATTCAGGACATGAATGCCCATCTAACTTGGCCTCCCATGCATATACGCATATGATGATCCCCTATGAGGGACTGGTTACAGCCATAATGGGTAACTAAGACTAAGCACATCTCTTCTCTGTCTGTGAAACAAGTAAGACATAACAGATAGTTTACAGCATCTCTCTCTCCTCCCTCTGTGACACAGGTAAGATATAATAGGTGATTAAGAGCATATCCCTCCTCCTGTAGTGACACAGGTAAGAAATAACAGCTGGCAATGTGTCTTATCGCCTTCTGTGAAACAGGTAAGACATAACAGGTATAGTAGCTAAGAGCACGTCACACTTGTGGGAGGAAAGATATCCAATTGCTGGGCCACTTAGAATATGAAAGCACCAATCTTTTCAAGGCACAGTAAAAAAATACTTACATTCACGACAGCTTCCTTGGTCTGTACCATGTCAGAGATCACTCCATCCGTGATTATTAAAAGAACAAAATACTGAGAGCCATCAGTCACCTCTGCAGCCAACCTGTACAGACAAGAGAAGGATTTCAGTGTCAAATCTGAAATCGTGAACCAACTGGAAGTGGATAGGTTAAAGATGAGTGTGTAGGAGGTGCCTCCTGCCCTTGCTTGTCTGAACTGTGGGTAGCTCAGGCTAAGTTCTGGGAAGTGCTTGACTAGGGATATTTCAGATTGTTGGTTTGGGCAGAGTCCCTGTTGGTCAGGGTTGTGCATATCACAGGCTGGAGTTGGGGGCAATGTGCCTGCTGCCTGGAACTGGGTGTCTCACAGTTGGTTTGGAGGCAGTGTTTCACTTTTGGTGTGTGAAGATGCGGTTGGGTGCAGTCCAGACAGTGGGTATCTCAGGCTGGAGTTATTTATTATTTGTTTATTTCTAAAGTTTTACCAGGAAAGACGTGCTGAACTGATAACAGCTAATTTCCAGATGGATCCTCAGGGGAGGGGTATGGAAGGTACCCGTCCATGAATATCTCAGGGTTAGGTTAACTGAAAAGGTGGTAAACAGGACATTGGTGTTTGCTCACCTTGCAGTCTGGGTGATGACTGGAGCAAAGTTGGTTGGCCCGTAAAGCTGGACGGTTCGTAGGGTGTGGTAATATGCCTCCAGGACTCCCTCAATACCTGTGCAGTTCGGGTTTGTGAAGTCACCATTCTGTAAAGTGAGAGAGAGAGTTTGAAAGTCTGATCAACAGCTAACTAGCAATTCTTTTCATAAAACATCTGCATCAGCTGCAAAGTCCAGCAGTCCTTAAGAATTGTGTTTATGCTGATTTACGTATGTGAAAGGGGAGATGGAAGCTCTTTGTGCTAGCAATCACTAGAAATAGGAACATAAAACAGTTGTGATAAACAACTAGTGCGACTAAACAGGGATTGCAACTGGGATCCATTTACACATCATTTGAAATGACAATGTTCTTTTTATAAATGTAGGCTAGATTGACTACTCTTTCAATTTCATTTTATTCAATTTATTCATTTGGTTACTGAGCTGGTACACTGGACCTCATAACCATTTTACAAGCATACCTTGGTCACATTTACTAGTACAATTACATTGTATCTAAAATTACAAACAGCAAGACAGGCATAAAAACATACAGTTAGAAATTCAATTTTAAAAACAATTAGAGACCTCTGTAATATACAAGTGTCTTTTCAGCTGATACCCAAAAATGCTAAATGTACAAGATTTTCTCTGGGTCACAGCTGGTTACAACTGTTAGATGTCTTACTCAGGATAAGCTTTATTTTAAACACAGCAGGGCCAGTAACCTTTGGCACTGATATTCTAAAGAATGAGCATTGTGCTAATGGAAAGTGGCTTGCTAGCCATGATTTGCACCCGGGAAGCAGGGGAATTGCTAAAAGTGGCATTTTGCAAGGCACAGTTAGTGAAGCAGTAGCCTGTTAGCATGTCGGCACTAAAGCATGCCAGGAGCCTGTGCAAATCACCTGAATGCACCTTATGGCTTACAACTTGTGTAGGAAGGCACACAACACAACAATTGAGTGAGGGCATCACTAGACTACCAGGGCTAATGTTAAAATGTATACTGCATAGGGAAAGGTTGGGGGAACTAGACTACCAGGGCTTATTTAGGAAGTTACATGGCACATGGATCAGGCAGGGAGGCTGCTAGAGTACCAGGGCTTCTAGAGACAGATAACAGCACAGGGAACAGGCTGGGAGGCATTCATGGCACTGGGGCTGCAGTCAAGGGTGGATATCCAGGGAGCAACTGTTTGCCCATTGGCCTGTAATGAGGCCATAACGGGATGTGAATGATCCAAAGTACCTGTACTTTGCCTCTGCTATCGTATAATTTGCACGGGGAGTTTTGAATATGGCAGATTGTTCCATAGGAGCAACTGCTTTTTGCAAGCGCTAACTGCTCATTTGCTCCTTGTACCCCTATTGCTCCTTGTTCCTCACATCCCTATAGCTCCCAATACCTTGTGGCCTGCAGGAGACTGTGGTTTGTGAGAAACAAACAGGTAAGCACCTGTATCTTTCAGCTGGTAAATTCAAACATGCCTTTAGCACTCACAGTGTGCTTCAAGCATGATCCAAGATACCTGTAGTTTGCTCTGGGCACAAATCTGCTCCTGGAGCAAAGGTTTAGTGGGTACTTTTCCTAACTTTCAGATATTCTGCCTTTCTCTGCAGTATAGTGATAATTATAGATTTGACAAGTCAAAAAAATAGTATGTTCATAAAGTCAGACACTTTTGTACATAGGAAGCAATTTAATAAAATGCAGCATTGTTAAAATTATTATTGTTTTAATTCCCACAGTGTTAAGAATGTAGTCCCCTCAGTAGGGCTCTTTAATTGAGGTTCAGATTATTTTAGGTGGATTATGCTGACACAGTGATGAGCATTTTCTTGTTTTAGTCGTTTTATTTCCTTTTTTCAGGGAGGCTTCTGGAGATTGCCAGCCTTATTATATTGGCTGAAGTATCCCACTGATTTGAATGTTTTGTTTTTTTGGTTCATGAGAACATTTTGCAGTGTGAAAACTCTGGGTTTGGTATGTAAACATTTCAGGTTTGAATCTAAAATCTGTAGAATCCTATTGGAGCCCACATGCTCTTCCAGCTCAGTGAGAGCTGGACAGGGATTCAGCCTTTGGGATCTGGGTGGTGAGGAATGAGGGGAGCATCAGTGAAAGGGTGTGGGAATACAATCAGAAAGCTAAGTAAATAGGAATAAAACAAGCCTAATCAGATTATTTTTAAATTCTCTTCTAGTTGACCATGGCACAGTATTTTGATTTTATTGATTTATTATGCACCCTTTCGTGCAAGCCTGTCCGGGGTTAATAGCGCATTCTGAGTCAAACTAACATACATACTGTACCAACAGACCCTAATAACATAAAATTCCAGTACAGTAGATAAAATCATTACTCAGTGCTGAAATCCTCTCCAGTGGTGTAGTGCTAAATTTAGAAGTAAGGGATCTGTGACCACGAACCACGACCCCCACAGCAGAACAGTTAATCTTCAGCCTGACTATTTGAAATGGCTACCTCTACTGATCAGCTCATAGTTCATGTATTTCCATATTCAGTTTCCTCTTTTCTTTATAACTATGCACACTCTCACAACAGTAGATCATTGCCCTCATCCTTTGCTCTGGCTCCTCATCCACACTTGATATCATAATCCTGTTTAGGACATCAGAATATGTAACTATGCTATGATAATGATATGAGACAATTTTGAGTTTAGGTGACCCCATGTCTAGTTTTTACAGTTATGCTGTCGAGGGAAAAATTTCCATGTTCCCCACCCCACAATGCCCTTGTTTGTTTCCCAGGTCTGATTCTGACGTGCTCTAATTAGTAATCATCATGGTGTTGGAGGTTGTTTACCTTTCTTTTCCCATTCAGTGCTTGAAAACCTCCAACAAATTGTATACAGCATGTGATTATTCCATATCCATAACAGTGGAGTGACCAGTAAAATGAACTTTACAACTCTTAAAACTTTAACAGAAACTAAGCACCTTCACCAGGTAAATTCAAGATGTCCGAATTCTATCTTCACCTGGTTAAACTGACACAGTCACGGTGCACCAGGCCAAAGTTGGTCAAATTCCTTGGGACGTATCAATTCCCCAGGGATTAATATATTCATATAGCTTATGGCTGGCCTCTACAGTTCCAGTTCCCCTCACCCACCAGTCAGGTCCCTTCTCCACAGTGGCTGATACCTCTAGATTCCAACATTTGAGTTACAAACAAAGCAGCACCCCATGCCCACCTTAGATCCACAAGATAGTCCTGTGTTGGGATTGACTACTGGTGGTGATAGGGGCAGGGGTGGTGCAGACATTATGATACTGAGTTCCTGTCCCTCTGCTTCCCACCTCAGCAGTCTATGTGAGAAGGGTGAATGTCAGCAAAAATGTTACAGCTCATTGGTGGAGGGAAGGGGAGGCAGTGCTCCCCGGGGCTAGTCAATGAAAAGATGGAGCAAAGGGGAGAACCATTGTATTAATAATTTTTGTAAGGCTGATGCAATATATTAAACAGCAGCATATGTCAGTTCAGTCAGCCTGTCACTTCTTGCGTCCCATCCCTCTCCACTCCAAAGCACGACCATTCTAAAGTATCAGTCACTTGAAAACAGTGTGGTGCTGGTTTATGCAAAGTAGTAGCCCCTATCATGGGAGGCAGAAGGGATCAGAGGCCCACTAATTAACACATAAACAGTACTCACAAGTAGGGTTTTCACTGAGGTCTCCTCGAGAAGAAGACAGCAACAATTAAAAGGGCTGTAATGTTGTGGGACCATCAGTAGTTAAGAAGCATACTCTTGCCAACCCTGATTATTTTACTACAAAAGAAAACTCTCACTTAAATATTAGCCATCTCTGACTTTTCAGCTCAGTCTTTATTTTGTCATAAAAATAAAGAAACTGAAAGGCATCTTACTATGAGTGAGGATTTCCTTCCGGACTGACTGGAACGATCCTATCCTCGCTGCCACCACTGAAACAATAGTAATGCTGGAGGCTTATGAGGAAGACTTGGAGTGCTGGGAGCAGAGGATATCACTGCCCATGTGGCTTGCATCAGAAAAAGAATGGGCCAAAAACACTAAAGCCACCTTGAAGCCTCCAGCCTTGCTGCCTTGTGCCAGAAAAAAATGGGCCAAATGTTAAACTAAAGCCACCTTGAAGCCTCCAGCCTCATCGCTTTGCACCAGAGAAAGAATGGACCAAAAGCCACCTCAAAGTCTCACTGCCTTGATGCCTTCCAGAAGACAATGGTGCACAGTGGACATGTATGCTGCATGTGTGATGCTGCAATACAAGCGCAGACTGCATGTTCTGAGCATATCAATGGTTGGTGGCATTGTGGGAGTCCAAAGTGAGGAGCTGGCATTAAATGTGCATGCGCCAACTCTGAGAACCGCATAATCAACATAATTTGAAGAACTTCAGAAGTATGGGAGCGGCACTCCATCTTAGCATGAAGTAAGGGGTTGGTGCTCCCTTGCGACTGCACAGAACTACACCACTAATCTTCTTTAAATATGTGTCTTTAAAACCCTTTTTGTTTTATGGTTGCATCAAGACAGGTGACAGAGCTGTCCCAAGGAAAGCCCTCTACAGTACTTCCATTAAATGAAACCTATTGGCACAGTTGATCAAGGGTACCCAGGCAGTTTGGGACTAATTAAAGAATGCTTTAAGCATGGTAAGTCTGTTTTCTGTAGAACCTATTTTCACATATTGGACCTAATTCTGTTATTTTGTTCATCTTTACTGACCATTTAGCAAATTTAGTGGGTGTTTCTGATCTACACACTGTGGACAAGGACCATTTTACTTATTTATTTATTTATTTAGTTTTTATTAACCAGGTAAGGGCACTAGACACAGAGTGACTATTTTCAGGCAGGTAGGCAATTTGGAGACACATAACAATGAATAACAGATTTGATACAATACAGAATACAAGGTTACAGCATTTGATTACAATACAGAATATGAGGTTACAGCAATTTCACAGGGTAACATGTTCACAGAGGATATAAGTGCTGAGTCCAGGTATGGTAAAACAAAGGACAAAAGACAAAATCATTCAAGTTTAAGTGCGGCGCCTGACATGAGAATCCTAATTCCATGAGAAGATAGGATAAACCAATTTAAGGAGTTAGCATAGGAGGGGTAGATAGGCAAGAAAGAGAGGGGAGGGGGACGATTAGTGTGATAGGAGGAGTATAAGAAACTAGAGCTAGAGTGGGCATATATGGGGTAGGCTTAGGGACCAGGGAATGAGGTGGCAGAGGCGAGTGGTTTAGGGAGGATTGAAGCAAGTACAGGGGGAAAAATTCCAAAGAAAAAAACAGTGCCATTTTTTGAAGAGTGCATGATTGGGTGCACTATGGACATCCAAGGGTAAGGAGTTCAACTAGCTTGGGACTATAATAGAGAAAGAAACAGAACCCTTTGTTGTTTTTATCCATGGCACTTGAAATAAGGACTTTTCAGCGGACAGTAGCCCATAGGAAGCTATAAGAGGGCGCAGCACGGAGGCAAGCTCAGCCGGTATAGCGTGTCTGACTATATTGTCTATCAAAGATCCTAGTGAAAGGAGACCGTGAGCTGAAGGGGAGAGCCAGTTGAAATCATGGTAAGCTGAGAGTGATGCTTTAGGTGTGGGGATGAAGAGGCAAAATGACAGATATTATTGTATGTTGTATCCCATTTCTTGAGGGCAGTGCTTGTAGCTCTCACATATGTGACTGCACCATACGTAAGTGCAGGAAGGAGGATGCCCTGGGCAGTGGCCAGTCTAGCTGAAGGAGTGAGGGAATGGCTCGTCCTGTAGGCAATGCCAATTTTAGTATTTACAGCTTTCGTTGTGATCCAGATATGGAGGTCAAAGTTCAATGATTTATCAAGGACAACTCCAAGATATTTGACAGAGCTGACCTTCTCGATAACAGTGCCATCAGGGCACTGGATTCTAAATTAGTTATGGCATTTTTTTAGTTTGATTCCAGATCCAAAAAGCATAGATTGGGTTTTTGCTCATATTTAATAACAGCTTATGCTTTGAGATCCACTCCTGGATGTTGACAAAAGCAGAGGTGAGAGAGAGAGGTTGATCACAGATATGGAACTTGAGCTGGAGTAAAGTACCAGATCATCAGCGTAGAGAATTGAGGAGCAGGAGGGGGTGGCTGGCACAATCTGATTTATAAAGATAGAAAAGAATAGAGGACCAAGGATGGAGCCCTGAGGAACACCAATGTTTATAGTAGCATGCTCAGACACAGCCGAGTTAAACTTGACAACCTGTCCCCTATTTGTCAGGTAGCTACGGAACCAGTCAATAGTCGGGTCCAAGAAACCAAGGGATCTATGACAGGAGAGAAGAAGTGGGTGGTCTACAAGATCAAAGGCTTTTGTGAGGTCAACGAAAATTGCACCAGTTAGGGAGCCTGAGTCCATAGCAGTTTGAATGCTGTTCGTGAGTTGGAGCAGGGCAGTGGAAGTGCTGTGACCCTTGTGAAAGCCATGTGTTTGGCAGTGAGGCGATTATGTTTAGTAACAAGTCCAGAGTTTGGGCTGCCACTAGCTTTTCCAGTAGTTTGTTCAAAACTGAGAGTATGGCAATTGGGTGGTAATTTGAGATCATCTTTCTATCTCCTTTCTTAAAGGCTGGAGTTACTCTAGCAATATTCCAGATATCCGGGACATAATTTTGGCAGGGGGATAACGTGAACATTTTGGACAGGGGCCCAGCCATAAAAGTGGTAGCTAGTTTCAGGAGTTTGGGCTCAAGGGTATCAGAGCCGACACTAGTGGTGTCAGAGATTTTATTTAGGAGTTTGAGGACTTCAGATTTTATAATTACCCTAAAGCGGAAAGGTGGGTAGGGTAGTTTAGGGTCATCCGGGGGAAAACACTGTGTAGTAGGTGTGGAAGGGAATGAGGAGGTGAAGTAGAAAGGTCTGAGAAGTGTTTCTTGAAAGCATTGGCAGTGGTCTGAGGATCATTGTAGTGAGCACCATTTAGTACGATATCATTAGCGTTACATTCCTGTTTGGAACCTAGGATTGATTTTACGTGACTCCAGATCCTCCTGGAGTCACCCACTGCATCCAGTAGGAGTTCTTTGCAATAGAAGCTTTTGGCCAGTCTGATTTTTCTCCTACAGGAGTTTCTTAGTACCCTGAAGGAATTAAAATACAATTCAGAGCCCGACTTCTTGAAACATTTCCAGCTTTTATAACTGCATGATGCAGTTTATGTCCTTACTAAGTTCTTATGTTGTCACAATGCATCTGTATCCAACTGTAGAACTCTATGGTTGACAGGATCTAAACCACATCCTACCATTTTAAAATGTTCCTTATTCCAGTATATAAATTAGAAACACCCACTGAGTTATCTAAAGACCAGTAAAAAGTGAATGAACAATAACAAAATGTGGAAAAAGGCATCTACAGAAAAAAAAACGTACCGGTAAAGTGCAGTTCACCTTAAATGACTTTTGTTTTTTAAACATAATACGTTTTATTGTAGATTTTCAAACAAAAGACACACACACACACACACCATAATACATCCAACAAGACTACATACACTTACACATTTACAACACTGACCTTATGCCCCCCCCCCCGGATGACAATTGTTACTCTGGTTGTTACTATGTCAGAAGACTTACATGTTTCATATTCATTTGGTTATTAGTGAAGAAACATTTTTTGGCCAAATACAGCACATATCAAACCTGTAGGCAATACCTTTGTGAACCCCCAGGGCCCATTCTTCAAGTTGTCACTGGATCCCATGTTAACAGCACATGGAGTTTTTCCCCACCCCTTTTGGTAACTTTTATATCTGTCATTTGTACAGGCAATAATCTTTTCCATTCTCAGCATAGCCAGAATCTCATTGTGCCATTCCACATATAAGGGTAACGTATCATCTAGCCAGTGTCTAAGAATTACCTTCTTGACTGTGGCAGCTATTAAAGCTATGTGATATCTCTGAATGGTGAGGATTTGGTTGTCATAGTGTCCCACTAAGCAAATTTCAGGAGTGAATGCATGCTCCAGGCTAAGCAGTGGATCCAGCTCTGCCCTAATCCTTTTGCCCAGCGGCCTTCCCTTAGGGCAGTCCCATAAGATATGATACAGTGTACTCTTGGCGTTGTTACATTTGGTACATAAGTCATTTCTTTTACCCATTTTGAGTAGCTTCTCCAGGGTATAATACAGATTATGTAACACCTTGTACTGCATCAGTCTTAAGGGTTCTATCTTTATATACATGTATAAATTAAGCCATATCTTCTCCCAATCCCACTGTTCACTGTTCGGGAGGAGGGTCTGTACTCAGTAATGACCTTTTTCTGTACTGTCCGATGACACCTTACGATCAAGCTTGGAGATTGCATTAAGACTGTTTGCTAGTATTTTAAGTTGATTGACTGCCTGTGCATGGGCTTCACTCCAAGGTTGTGGTCCCATATGTTGACTCACTGCATGTGTCACCTGTAGGTATTGGTATGCTGTACCTTTACCATTCCCTGTCTCTTCCAGGAAGGTTCTGCTGGTTTTTATTCCTCCCTCTCCCACTATACTTTGAACCATAGGTATGTGCCAATATACCCAGGGGGCTATACTGAATTGCTTTTTGCTTGTTCCCTATACAAATATTATGTCTTTGACTCCTATTGACATGTGCCTGATGGTTAGAGGTATCTTTTTCCCTGGACAGTGGATTCAGGCTTGGATGTTTACCCTTTCCTTATTACATAGCTCTTTTTCTATTGCTAACCACCTAGGTTTGTAGTTTTGGAAAGGAGATGTATCCCAACCTCCATACCATTTAAGGAACTTACTGCTGTGGGCTGCCAGGTAATAATGGAAGATGTTAAGTAGTTTTAGGCCTCCTCTATCCTTTGGTCCAGTTTGTTTAGTATAAGATTGTTTGGCAACTTTTCCAGACCAAATGAATTGAGTGATTATGGAGTGCATCCCTTTGAACCACTTGAGGGGCAGTGCCATATTCAGCATGGACAGGGGGTATAATATTCTGGGGAGGACATTCATTTTGATGGTGCTTATCCTGCCAGTGAGTGATAGGGGGAGCTTTATCCATCTCTCTAGGACTAGTTTAATTACATCTACTAGATTGTCCAGGTTTTTCTTTTTCATCGTGTTCCTATCCCTAGTAATGTCTATCCCTAGGTATCATAGTGTGCTGGGATACCACTGTAACCCCAGTCTTTCCACTTCAGCTTTGTGTGTTCCCGCATTTAGGGGCATGACTATTGTTTTAGAAATACTAAGTTTGTATGCAGAGATGGCCCCAAACTTCTCTATCAGTCCTAGGGCTTCTGGCAGAGACATTTCAGGGTCCCTAATATGCATCAGTATGTCGTCCGCGTAAAGAGACATCTTGTATTGTTTTTCCCCTATCGTAATGCCCTGTATAAGTGGAGAATGGTTAATTTTATGGGCTAACGGTTCCAGAAATAAGCTGAACAGTAATGGTGAAAGAGGGCATCCCTGCCTGGTACTTCTTTGTAATTCTAAACTCTGTGACAGGACTCCATTGCATAGTATTTTAGCTGAGGGGCTTGTATAGAGGATGCTAATCCATGTAATAAACTCCACAGGGAGATTGTAACTTTTAAGAATCAAAAACAAGTATTCCCATGAGACACTATCAAAGGCTTTCTCCCTGTCTAGGGAGACCAAGACTGCAGGGGTCTCAGGATCCCCAGATGCAGAGATCAGGTGCTCTAGCTTTCTGATATGGTCGCTGGAATTCCCGC
This sequence comes from Neoceratodus forsteri, assembly GCA_016271365.2. Taxonomy (NCBI): domain Eukaryota; kingdom Metazoa; phylum Chordata; order Ceratodontiformes; family Ceratodontidae; genus Neoceratodus; species Neoceratodus forsteri. The sequence continues at coordinate 1,006,049,504 of CM028129.1, read as the reverse complement.
CCTGCATGAAGCCAACCTGGTCATTGCCTATTAGGTCCCCCCACACCTTACCCAGTCTCATTGCCAGGATCTTTGCCAGTATTTTGATGTCCAGCTTGATCAGGGAGATGGACCTGTAGTTAGCCACTAGGCTGGGATCTTTACCTGGCTTTGGTATTAAGGTTATCATGGCCTGTGTTAGGGAGAGATCTGTGAGTCCCTTTTTGTGCATGTGTGAGTATACTTTAGCCAAGTATGGACTTAGGACTGAGCCAAACACTTTATAAAAGTTTAGGGTGTATGCATCGGGCCCTGGGGCCTTATCTGGTGTCAGTTGTTTGACTATCCGTTGGATTTCTGATGGTTCTATTGCTCTTTTAAGGATCTGTTGTTGATCTTCATCTATCTCTGGTAGGACAATGCCTTCCATGAAAGCCCCTAGTCTGGTTTCTAAGTCCGGTGTATCTGCCACTGTACAGAGGTCTTGGTAGAATTCCTGGAAAGCTTGAGCTATTTCCTTACTCCCATTAATAACGCCTCGCTGGGTTGTTTTATGATTCCAACAACATGTGCTTGATGCTTCCTGCTTCCTTGAGCCTGAGTTCCATTAACCTCCCTGTCTCTATATATTTAGCTTTGGTTCTGTATTTTGCCTTCTCAACTTTATCACTGATAAGGTCATGGTATTTGTTTCTTAGTGTGTCAAGTGCTAATCTGTTTGCGTCTGAGGTCTGCGGGGTTAATCCTTTTTCTAGGTGTCTGATTTCACTTAAGAGTGTTTTGTAGTTCTTTTTCTCTTTCTTTTTTCTTTTTCGTAGCTATTGTTAACAGTTCACCCCAATGTGACATTTGACTGTGCCCCATCCCACTTCAAGATTTTCCACTGACTCAATATTCTGTTTAAGGGATTCCTCTATAAATCCTGTAAGATGTTTTTGGATGTTTTTGTCCTGTAGTACTCTGTTGTTGAGCTGCCATATCCTGTCTGGTTCTGATGCTGAGGCAAAGTGATATCATAGGCCTACCGGGTTATGGTCTGATATTTCTCTGGCCTCTATCTCACAACTATTCAGCCCCTGCAACCAGTTCCTGGACCCCAGGAAATAGTCAATGCTTGACTCCGACCCGTGTGCTGCTGATTTGAAGGTGAATTCCCTCCCCTGAGAGTGTAATGCCCTCCAGATGTCATGTAACTCCAGTTGATCTATGAGATCTCTAATTCCCCTCTGAGCTGGGATAAGCCCTTTTCTTGGGCTACCAGATCTGTCTATGTCTGATGATATGGTTAGGTTCCAGTCCCCTCCTATGAGCATCGGGGGACTTACTAGTTGGGCTAGGGCATTCAGGAGCATTGCGAAGAACTATGGGGAATCAGAGCTGGATCCATAGACATTACCCATCACCATCCTTGTGTTGTGTAGTTATCCCTGCAGGAAGACAAACCTACCCCCTGGGTCTTTGACCTTTTTTTCTACCACAAAATTAACATTTTTGACGATTAGAATCAGCACCCCTTTCTTGCTGGTGTCTTTCCCAGCTCCATACACCTGTCCCACCCATTGTCTTCTAAATAAATTTGCCCTCTGTTCTGGCAGAGTGCAGCTCCTGCAGGAATGCCACCTTCACTGTCAAGTGTTCTAGATGATGCAACACCTGATATCTTTTAGGCGCAGTCTGGGCCCCTTTAACATTCCAAGTAATATATTTAAATTATGTCACCATAATCATCTCTAAATTTTCTACACCTGGTTTTGATCACCTTCAAATTTATATTAAATACAAGCAGTCTGACCTTTCCCTCCCTTTGTTTCTTTGTCATCCATTCCCTTCCCCTCCCCCTCCCACACCTTATACCACAATAGACATTACATTCATTACAACATTTAAACAGTACATATAACAACTTTAGACGTGTATTCACAGTAACTTGAATTGGAATGAACACTCTCTAAGGTACTATTATTTGAACACAACTACACTGAATCTATCCTTGGGAACAATCGTGCTCACTGGATCCAAGGTGAGTACAGGACCCCCGACCCGGTGACTCTCACCTCTGTCACTCACCAGGGCTCCCCCTCTTGCTCGATGTTATAAGTGAGCACCGGTTGTTTCCCGTACACTTCCTTCACCGTCCTCCTCCTATTTCCCTTTTGGCCCACCTCTACCCTTCTTTGTGAAGCAATGGGAACCCAGTCATCTAGTAGTTATGGATGGTTAAATCCTTAACTTGTCTTTACCTATCTTTCGACTAGTAGTCAATGCCTATGTAATCAACATTAAACTTTGTTTTAAACTTTAGCACTTAACCCTTTTAAACAATCCCCCCAATCAGTATCAATCCTATGTCCCTTTAAACATTCTGGTCCTTTGTTTTAGCTAATTTCCATTCCTTTCTCTCCCCCTTCCTTCTTGGAGGCTTTTTAGGCACACACACACTTACCTACCCTGTTTGGAGAAATCTCTGCCAAATGTTTAGGAGCACACCTCTGATTATGTAGCCCGTTCATTGCCTGTATTAGCTCATGCTTTTGACTCCACACACCTTTGGGTCTGCAGACCGCCGGTACAGATGGAATGCTCTGCTCCTCCCCCCCAATAGTATAAACCCTTCACCCCACCATACTTCAACCCCTGGGTCCAGGTTTGGTTGCACACAGCGCATAAACCATTATGCTCTTCCGGTGGTGCTGCTATTGTTCTTGCCCATTTCCATCTCTGGAACCCTAGTTGTTTTGTTTGTTTTGTCTTTAAGTTTTGGCTGCCATACTGCAGGCTTGTGGATCATGCTGCTCGTACCACTCGATTGTGCCCTAGTCCTGACCAACCTCCAGCCTTGCTTTCTTCCCCTAGCATACCTCCAACAGTCTGTGGGGTGACTTCCGGTTGCTCTGTCTTATGCTCCAGCGAAGGTTCTGCACCTGTTGTTGCTCTGGTTTCTTTCATGAGTTCAGCCACTTCCCTGTACTTCATTTTGGATGTTTACTTCTCAACCCCTAGGGGACTTCGTGCCAAATGATCTGCCTCCCGTTCACCAGCGTGAGACTCTTTGACCAATAGCAGTGATGGATGAGGATGGGAGGATGGGAGGAGTTAATCTGGCCCCAGATCCATGCAGAAGGGTTTCTTGGCTATGTGCTGCATTATTTCTTCCAATATGTCTTTCCACTGTCAGGACCATGGAATGCAGTTGATCTTAACGTTCAGATGACAAGTAAGTGGCAATTTAGGCATCAACCATCCTCTTAATCTGGGGAATCAAAGTTGGCACCAAAGTCAGGACCCAGTTAGAGGTGGTGGGGAAGATGGGGGGGGGAGACACAGCACTTCTGCTCCAAAATGGAGGCCACGACATTCAGACCCACACCATTTAACCATACCCTGACAGACCTCTGATGGGGGGGGGGTTGCCATCCAACCTTGGCTTGGTGATATTTCAGGGTATCCAGTGTTACTTTTTATATAACACAGGAGTACAGGAGGGAGGAGCACAAAGAAAGGGTCACGAGTAGACCCGGAGTGCCGGGGATTTTGTAGCCGTGGGTTCCATGCTTCTGCACTTTACTTGTGTGTACTGACTCTATTTTTTGCTTTATTGCATCTGTGCTCCTCCCTCCTGTGCTCCTGTGTTATGTATTTTTTGGAGTGAGCACCCGCAGATTTCGAGCGCTCCTGTAGTTGTGTGTTTTTTGCTTTTTATATAGTCTGTGTGGCATGTGCATAAACCCCGATATTAAGTCTGATATATAAATATTTGTCTGTGTTTACCATTATGTTTATCATTATGTTACGTTTGCTTCTATTTCCACACCTCATTCAGAGATCCCTTTTACCTGTACCAGTGCAGCTCAGTCCCCAAGGGCTGCAAGTTGTTATACTAGAGATTCACCAGTTAAGTGTGCAGCCAATTTTTCAGCAATTCATGTGTGGCTTTCAATTAGATGCCTGAGATGCCCCCATGTCTGTAAATGACTCTATTAGCTGTATGAGAGGGTATCAGCACGGCCCTTTAGTATTGAACAGATTTGGGATCAGTTTTGCAAGCTGCAGTCTTGCCTCTTCAGCTGTGAGAAATTGGTGTTCTTTCCCCTAGATACTAACCAACAGTTTGGCTGGGTAGCTGACCTGAAAATGGAGCCCTGTGGCATACAGGAAGTTTTTGATATCTTTGTACGTGGCTTGTTTAGCTTTGTTTGCGGGCTTAAGTCACTAAAAATTAAGAGCCTGCTGCCCTCCCATTGGATTGTTTGTAGTTTTCGGATTTGAGCTTGGATATGAAGCTTGTCAAGAAAATTGAGGAGTTTGAAAATTATCAGTCTTGGTCTTTCTCTGTCTTTAAGTGGTAGGCACAAGGCATGGTGAGCCCTTTCAGTTACATAGTTAGGGCTGTTGGGAGAGGGACCTGACACTTTTTGACATAATTTTTGAACAAATACCTGGCAGTCTGTCCCCTCTTCCCTCTCTGGTAATCCAATAATGATCAGGTTGTTTCACCCACTCCATTCTTCTTAGTCCTCCATCTTGTCCTCCAGCCATTGTATTTTCTTCCTCATATTGATGATGTCTCTACTGTCGATTTCAACTTTGTCTTCAATGGAGCTGATGCGAGTTTCGGCATCTCCCATGCACATTGTGAAATTTTCTATGGCAGGTTTAAATGATTTAATGTCCACAAGTCAGGCCTTTATAAAAGTGAACTCCTCCATATATTTGTCAGGGTTTTGGTTAGTTGTTGCGGGTGACTGGTCTGGAGATGAGTCTGGCTTACCATGCTTCTGTGATTGGGTTCTAGCTGTCGCTGGTGTGCTCTGCAGTAAGTTCCATTTTTTTTCCTCCATTGTGCGATTTCCACTTTACTTTTCCCCTCAATTGTTCAGCAGTGTTTTCCACGTTATAATGTTTTTTCTTCTTTGTAGTTCGAACTTTTCTCTGTTTTTTCAGAGTTTTAATTTATAGATGACTGGAACTCTCCCTTCCTGCTGTTTTCAGCATAAAGGCATCACATGACCACCCACCTTAAATGACTTGCCTCTGAGTCACATTCCTGGTTTTCCATGCATATGAAACCTTGTGAAGCAACCAATCAAAACTGAGACACAGTGCCCAGCCAAAAGATAATGTTTAAGATTCTCACATGCTAATTTTAGATGTGTGTCCCCTTTATGCCCACCTTTGATACCATAGGTACTGCATCCAAGAATCAGGATTTTCTGTTCTTATGTCCATGGGCACCTAATAGACACCTTTTGCAATGGTGTAGCTTGTGTATTTTTTGTGGCCCCTAGGTTAATACTTTGGATGCATGTCACAGTAAAGCGCTTGCAACTGCTGCAACAATTTGTGGCTGTTGGTGAACTGGGGAAGATGTGTCCAAAGGGCAAGATGCATTGGAAGCATTTAAGTCCAAAGATGCACCTGCATACATGGACATTTGAATACTGGGCCCTACTGCTCATTGCTTTCTATTTGCTCTTGTTTTATTCTCAATGACCCTGATGGTTAATTTGCAACAGCTCAGTACTCAGTGATGTTGGGATAATAAGTCTTTATCCTCTAAACATCAACAACCTTTTATTAAGCAAATTTGTCTCTGAAATTCAAGTAATTTCTAAGTATAGCAGTAGCAATAGACAGCTCCAGATATTTTCTGAAACGTATGCGATATCTCTACAGAAATTTCCTGCCTGCCGGCAGTACCACTGTATGGCCACTGGAGAGAATCTGAAATATCACAAAATATCTAGAAATAGCCAGGTAACCTAATGATAACAATTGTACATAAGATATGCCATTTTGTCAGTTTTCTATTTTCTGCCATAGGCTACAGCATGTATACTTTTTTTCTTACAATTTATCCAGGATAGCCCACCCTTATAGTAATATAAGTGTGCTGTGTACTTGCTGAGTGCATGCCACATGCTTAATTGTACAATGTTTGCATGCGGTTCGCATACATAAAGTGAACCCAAGTGAACCAGATCTAAAAAGCAAATCAGGTTCGCATGCTGCAAGCTTGAGATGTGTGCAGCAGGTAAGCTGATGTGAACATCTTCTAAAAATTATATCAGGTTCGCATATTGCATGCTTGACATGAGTGCAGCAGTTTAGCTAGTGTGAACATAATTTAAAAATCACATCAGGTTCACATGTTGCACACGTGCCATGTGTGCAGCAACTAAGCTGGTGCAAATCTCATCTAGAAACACATCAGTTTCTATTTCCCATACTACTGCTAGTAATTAGAACCATTGAAATACTCTTTTCATTGATTTCCCATAAAAAATAGATATTTATTTATTGTAAAATCGGAAATACAACCTTTGAGCTAAAAGCTCATTTACAAAGGATCCTCGTCGAACAGAGGGTGGGGGAACATCAAATACATGGACAGTGGAGAAAAACAGAAGCAGCTAGAAGGCATTGTCAGTTACACATCATTAAAAAGGCTAAACAGCATTATAAATAGAAGGATGGGGAGAGACAGAATACATTGCAAAAGCACTTAATTACATAATATAGAGGAATATAGTCCCATAACAGATTATGAATAAAGTGCAGATTCCAACTATGTACAAAGCATGAGAATTCCCAGAATGCAGCTATAGAGCTTAGATAGGTTCCCAGAGGGAGCAATTAAGTTGACCACTGAAAAGGACAATCATTAAAAGGCACCTAAACAAGCAGTTTTTTAAAACTGCAAACTCCAAAATCTGGCTTCATGGCGAGGTAAAGTAAAGACTGCTGTTTACATTTATGCTAAAACTGCATTTATGTAAATAACACAAATGCAGTTTCATAGCTTTTGAAAAATGTAAACATCAGCCTTTTACTTTCAAAAAACAGCCTTGGTTTCTCCCTAAGATGTCTGCCAAGTGTGTTAAGTGATGAGTCATGATGCCATCATCAGAGCCAGAGACAGAGATCCACATATATTTCTATAGTGCTAACTAGTTTTTCTTTCCCTCTGTTGTCCCAAAATGATCAACACCATGTATTAACTCATGGATTATCTTGATCAGTACACATTAGGCTATGACTTTGTTCATTTTGTTTACTTTAACTTGCAGAAAAGGTTTTGCAATCCAGCTGACTTTTTCTTTGGCAAAATGCATTACAGTACAACTCTTCAAATACTGATGATCTAGTGGTCATATGATGCACTGAATTTTATTTTGTTTTGGTTTTTTAACCAGGAGAGACACAATAAGCTGAAAGCTTGTTTACAGGTGTGGCCTGGGAGCACAAGGAAGTTTAGTGACTTGCTTAGGGTCACACAGCAAACTACCAATCTTGTTCAGTTTCAAAGTTCATGCTCTCTTGTTAATCCACAGATAAGGCTTTCTTTTTCCATGTGAACCCCCTGCACCTACTCTGCCTTCTGTTGAACACCCCAATATCCATAACCTGTTCTTAGTACTGCCTGGGGCCGCATATGAGCTTGCGGTCTCATGAAGAGAATTATCACACCTCAGATTGTAATCTTGTACCTCAGGGAGTTGTGCATACCTACAGTATACTGATACACATCATCAGCTGGCACTGTTAAAAAATGCCTCCCAAATCACTCTCCAGTCCACATTCTCAGTGTTTGACTTCTGCTCCTACAGTAAACATTGAGTGGATCACCACCCTTCTGCACAGTGAAGTTAGTATGCACAGTTCCCTGTTGTGCTTTTTTTCCCACCTTATTAACTAACAACTAGGTCTTCCTGGAGGGCCAAGCAATAAGCATCTTGACCCACCAGAAAAACTGCTGTTCATTCCTTCATAAGAGCTGCACTTACAATGGATAACATTATTATTAGCAGGAGAGACATACTAATACCTTGAGCGAATCCACCTGACTTCCAGTATCAGTCTACTCCTTTACCTGTGATCTGCAGAACCCCACAGAACAGTTCCCAGCAGTTCTTCTCCAGTACTTTTCTGTGCTCTACTCCACAATGCAAGTTGGCTGGCTATCACCCTTCCAAACCTTGAATGAGCTACACACAACTCCCTCAATACTGTCCTAACAAACGTCAACACCCCCCCCACCTGAGGGTAATCTCCCTACACTGAATTCAAGTAACAGTTTAGGTGCAGCCCTGCCACTCTGAGTATTTTTCATTGCTGGCTACTCTCATCCACAGTCAGGTAGTGATCACGATGCTGGCAGCCCCACATTTCAGATCTCTCAGTGATCTGCTCAGCGTCCTCCTTCATGTCTTCAGCTAACCTGAATATAGCTGTACTCTGCTGGAATGGCCTCTTCAGTCCCTCTCTGGCATTCATTCTTCTCACCTGCTCCCCACACCAAAAACTGGTGAGTTCACTACCCTTCTGCATTATGAATGTGTTCAGTACTGTTTCCCGTGTTATATTTACATACTAATAAACATGATCTTCTGGTAAGCCAGGCTGATAGCAGCATGGCACAAGTGGAAAAATAGACTTTCCTACCCATACAAGATCTAAGCCACCTATGATTAGGCACAATTAAATGACATGCATAATGATGTGCACACCCATCATTTAATAGTGCCTAATCAAAGATAGCCTAGATCTTTTAAGGATAGGAAAGTCCATCATTCCCCTTGTTCCCTACTGCTATGCACCTGACTTACTGGAAAGATATGTTTATATTTGATATGTCAAAATAAAATGGTGACTGTACTACTTGCATTCATGATGCAGAAGGGTGATCAGCTCACCAATTTTCAGCGGGAGGAGGAATAGTGAAGAATGAATACTAGAGGGGGACTGAGAAGGCCACTCTTGCAAGGTACTGCTATATTCAGGGAAGGGGGAAGACAGAAGGAAAGAAATATGAGCAGATAACTGTGATAAATAAAATGTGGCTGCCAGCACCTTGATCACTACCTGACCCCATTGCCCTGACCAACATTCCCCTTCTCATAAAACCAGTTCATGCAACTGTCCAAGGCTGTGTGTGGATATTAATGTATGACATGGCTGCCACTACTCGTTTGGTCGCTTCAGTACTAGTCAAGTATTGCTTGTAAAGCATTTTGGGATACAATGTGTATGAAAACCACTATTTAAATGCCGATTCTTCTTGTTATTATTATTATTTCCCATGGAAAAAGAAGACAAGACAAATTGGACTGCACAAGAACTTTGCTACAAAAAAGTGGTGGCTCTAGGGGGTGGTGAAGGGTGTGGCTGCAACCCCCCCACCCCACATTGTAATGTACTTGCTTGCTGCTGCTACATTTCACTTTGTTGAAGAAGTCTGATTTATTGATTGTACAAATGTTTACATTCAAACTATGGATTACATTTGTAGGTTCTGTCAAAAACATACTAGAAAAGAATAATAGCAGAAAATATTAAGGTTTAATAAAAATGTTAAAAAGTGCATATTAAGCATGCACACCACCCCAGCATCCCCATTGTAGCATTCTGGATCCCCCATAACCACGAGACCATCAAGCTATTCAAGATTTGTACTGCACTGTGGTTTGCCACAGAGAAATTTGGTTCGATTAAAACACATTTTCAGCATGTTAAAGTAAACAAAATGAACAGAACCATAACCTAACATGTGCATTATACAAACTAATACACTCAGTTTTGACCATTTGGGTGAAACAATTCTATACAAAGGGAAAAAAGAACTAGTTAGCACTATAGAGAGCCATATATCTCTCAGACTTTGGCTCCGATGATGTCATCACATAACACATTTGGCGGCCATTTTAGGAAGCAGGTAAGACAGTTTTTTTTTGAAATTGGAAGGCTGATGTTACAATTTTCAAATGCTCTGGAACTACATTTAGGTAAATTATGTAAATGTAGTTTTAGCATTAATGAATACAGCAGCCTTTTCTTTAGTCACCTATGGAGTCAGACTTTTGAATAGTTTGTTGTCAAAATGTTGTTTAGGTATCCTTTAAGGGACAGCAGGCTACAGGCTAGATGGGTGAGGGGGAGAGCACAATGGTGGGTGATAGCTTAAGGGTCAGGGGGACTAAGCGGGTGTGGAGGTGGGGGTATGGAGGGTCAGGAGGGCTAAGTGGGTGAAGGGCAGGGGCAGATAAATTCATTAATTCTGATCCTTTTGCAAGTTGTTTAATGGCTTTTGATTTTTGCCATTAAATTGCCATTAATTTGTAAAGTACTGTTTGCTTACTGCATTAAATGCCTAGGATATAGTCAGCCAACATCCCCCATTCCAGATGTGCAAAGAGGGGCCTCTGTGTTGTGAAGCCTGGCCTTTTTGTTTTGGGCCATGCAAATCCCCTCATGCATATGAAGGCAGTATAGCGCAGTGGTCTAAGGCTCTGAGCTGAAAATCTGGTGACATCCAGCAGACCAGACCTGGGTTTGAATCCCACAGTTTCCACTGACATACTGTGTGACCCTGAGCAAGTCACTTAACCTCCTTGTGCTCCCAGGTCGCTCCTGTAAAAAAGCTTCCTGCTTAGTATGCTATACCTGGTTAAACAACTAAAAAAAAAAAAAAAATATTCAGTGCTACAAATGTGTTTCTCCATGACTGTTTCTGCTCACTTACTTTCCCTTTGTCATTCTGTATGGAGCATATACACTATGGTGATGCTCAGCACTCTTTGTGCTGAGTGGGGTCGTGGAAGCATGCAACATAGCTCACATTTTGTTACTGAAATGAGGGACATGGACACTCAAAATGAGGGACAATGAAGGACACTAACCCTCATGATGATCAGGACACAGCCTGAAACATGGAGATACAGTACCTCAGAACACAGTGGAAGCCATTGTATTCATTTGTACTGATATTAGCACCTGAGAATGAATTTCTACCATAAAGCAGGGGCACCATTTGGGTAGGACAGAGGGAGGCAGTTGCCTCCCCCCCCCCACATTTATGCATAGGTTGTTCTTATGGTGTTGCAATAATGGCATTAAATTTTGATTTAATCTTTTCCACATTAAGTGCCCCCTGGCCTGTGTGCACTCATGCTGCAGGTGCACTCCTGACTCAACTGTGTCTGTATTGTGTTGTTCACTCTCTCCACCTATTAGCAGCGGTGCCATTATATGTGACATGGAGGAGCTCCAGCCAAGCAAGAGCACATGAGTCACGTGAGTGCAACACTGTCTTTCCTGCCACATAGTAGACAGACTACACACTACAGCTTGGAGGAGTCAGTGAGCACTGAACTCTCAATAGCAGTGTTGTGGCGGCCTATTTTTGTTGGGCTACTTTTAATGAGTCTCAATCTCCCTGGTGGCTGAAGGGGTAGATGTTGAGCTGGAAGCTAAGTTGAGACTAGACTACCTAGTTACTCTACTAGGCTCGTCTTGCAAAAAAAGCAGCACAGACCCCCGCGACAGCAAGCTATGCCTAGCAGCAGCAGCAGTGACAGTGGTGTTAGCAGCCTTCATAGACCTTCATCAGTGTAGTGCAGCATCAGCCAAGCACAAAGCAAGCAACTCAGGCTGGGTAGGTTTGGTTGGTGAGGTGACTTGGTCATGGACCATACTGGGGACTTGGGATGGTCAGTTCTAGCATCCAGCTTCTGACAGAAGGACGGGGGAGAAGTGGACTGAAACTGGGCTGGTGGCACACTGGGCCAGGCTGCAGTTCTGGCCAGATAGATGGGTAAGTAAAGGTAAATTATTTTTTTTGACAGGGGGATTGGGGAAGGAGGAAGGAATGAAATATTGATGTGTTTGTCATGTTTCTGCACCTTTGGGTGGCTTCACAACCCATATGGGATGGGTATTGAATGGAATGGAGTCAGGGAGTAGAAATCAGGACAAAGGTTTGTGTTTTTTGGGGGGTGGGGATCAGAACTTCAGCCAGGAAAAAAACTAGTTAGTAACTGGGTGGGTTTAAGCCCAAATCTGATGCACTGCTCTGGGGTATAGACAAATGGATCTTATACATTTGAATTTTTCCTGATTTGCATATCACTTGTCAATTACAACAAATAAGTTTTACCTTTTAGAGATGTTCCAGACATTCTAGAGCTTGCCACCTAGGGGCTAACTAGCACCTGACCTCCACTGGTTGTTGATTCCCTCCTGCTGAAATCTGAAATGGCGCCCCGCCATAAAGTCTAAATTTACAGGACATCCTCTGTGTGAACAGCATGTTTTCCATGAGGGATGGATGAGGAGAAGAACAGTTTTCAGGGTTAAAATGAGGGCTGTCCCTTGCATTCAGGGACAGTTGAGCAGTATGGTATGCACAGACTATTGGAGCCCCACTAGAGTCAGGCTTATCTCCCCCCACCCAGTGAAGCTGACCTCCACATCTCCACATTCAGGCACATTGTGACATAGGGCAAGAGAGATTGCAGGGGCATGCACCATTGAAATGAAGGGGCATTTTGCTATCTGTAGCTTGAAAATGGAGTTTCGTGGAACACATTTTTCAGACATTTCAATGAATCCTCCATATCTACAAATCACTATGACAACTAAAATAAAATAATCCCTTCTTTCTGTTTAGAATGTTGGAGACATAACTCCGAGCTGCTTATCTAAGGGCCATTAGGATACTGAAACAGCTAGTTAAATATTGGTTGCCTATTAAACTGGAGATTTATTTACCCAATTTGAAATGCAATAGCTTGCACATTTAAATGATTAGCATTTAAACATTCACTTCAGTTGGGGATGAATATCTTTCAAGAAAGATTCATACCTCATAAATGTTACCCTTTCCCAACACATTTTGTAAAGGTTTACACTGTTTTTAACCTTTCAAGACCTATCTAATGAAATGCCAGGTCTTCAGTGAGCTATCCAGACTAAATACATAAATTTCTTTTTGACAAGGGCTGCAGCCTGCTTTCCAAACATAACAGATAAGAGTTACTGAGATCTCTTACAGTAAGTATGTGTGTGTGTGTGTTTGGGGAAGGGGTGGAGAAACAGTCAAACTCTGGCAAGGGAGACCTCATCTAATGAATTAACTGCTGACAAACCAGGAGTGATACGGAAGCAAATGATTTGATACCTTCTATTGTACCAACATAGATGTAACAAAAATAACTTATACCATTTATAAAATTCCTGCTCAAAAAACTGCAAACAGAAGACTGTTTTTTGTCATTTTATAATATGATATACTGAGTGTGTATTTACTGAGTTGCTGGATCAGGGCCTTGATAAAATAATAACATTTACGTAACTCATTCAAGATTCCATCAGGTGGACAGAAAAACGTCTATAAGAATTTGTCTGAAAACTAACAGCTATAAGATGCAAAAACAGCATTTGTGTGTGTGTGTGTGTGTGTGTGTGTGTGTGTGTGTGTGTATATATACATATTTACTTTATTTGAATTTTGGTAAGCGGGTAAGACCACTGAGACAATTACAGTCCCTTTTTCAGGGTCGACCCAAAAGACAACAACACAAAAATACAAGGTATTTACAGCAGATTTGGGAAGAGACAGGATACAGTAGAAGTAGTCTAAGTACATTAAGTCAAGTAACAATGAGGAAAAAAGTTGAAATATAATTGCAATATATACATTGCACTGCTAAGCACAAGTGAGGGGCAAACAACAGTCCTAGCTAGGAGGTCTAAATGCACAACGCAATATGTAGTAGAGAGAATATCACACATTCAGATATATACAACTCTAAACAATGTACAAGTGTAGGACTCATCGGCAACCACTACTAGTAAAGCAAATAAATAGTTAGGGGTTGGGGGAGTCAGATAACAGGTAAAGGGAGCAAGGGAGCAAAGGCAGAACAGAGGGAAGGAGAGAGGGACTGGGGGTTTGAGTAAGAAAAACAAAAGAGGTATTGTCACTCACAGGCACAAGAGTGTGATTAGAACTGCAATCTAAGTAGTGTACAGTCAAATAGTCTGCAGTCACAGGGGTAAGTAATTCAATGACAGAAGCAATTGCATTTAGCAGAGGAGGTAAGAAAGGCAAGTAAGCTGGACTGGAACATAGGAAGAGAGGTTCTGGACAGGACTGAAGGGGGCAATGAGTTCCAGTCGGCTACTGCTGTGAAGGAGAAGGCTTTTTGTGTGACAGCTAGCTGTAGGTTAAGTCTAAGGAGAAGAGGGAAGGAGGCTGATCTGAGGGTCTGAGGTGCCAGTCTCTGACAGATAATTCCACTGAAGAAAGGGGGGTTATGTTTGTAGACAAGTTTGTACAAGAAGCTCAGGGAGGAGAGCCTCAATTTTGATTCATAAGGCAACCAGTCCAATGAAGAGAGGACAGTACAATGGTGGAAGCGCGAGTTGACACCTAGGGCAAACCTTCCCACCCTATGGTATACTTGAACAAGGAGAGACATATTAGAAGTATTGGTGGAGAGCAGTAGGGGAGCCCCATAGGTAAGGAGGGGGAGAAGGGAAGAGGAGGTGATCTTAAGGTAAGAGGTTGAGGAGAGGAAAGGGTGGGTGCGATAGAGAAAATCCAATTTCTGATTAAGAGTCTTAATTAGGGAGGAGATGTGGGTGGTGAGGGAGAGAGAGGAATCCAGGGTAATACCCAGATATTGGAAGGTACTGACAGCCTCAAGAACATCGCCATTGAGGGAGGTAATACAGAGAGGGAGTTAGATGAGAGAAGAACATACGTTTTGTCTTTTTGTATTTAGGACAAGCTGATTACACATGAACCAATCCTCAAGGTCGGCAAAGTCACATACGAGCTCCCTATTAATCCAAGCAACATCAGGAGAAGAGCGGTACATAATAGCATCATCCGCATAGAGATGCACAGCAACCCCACCACAGTTGTTGGGTAATCTGTTGATGAAAAGTGAGAAAAATAAAGGACCCAATATGGAGCCCTGTGGGACCCCATGAGTTATTGGTCTAAATTCTGAGAAAGAGCCAGCCCACTTGACCCTTTGAGACCAGAGGAGATATAGCTATGGACCCAGTGGAGGTCACTGGAGTACAGTTCAATAACATGAAGCTGCTTAAGCAGAAGAATGTGGTTCACTAGGTCAAACACTTTTGTAAGGTCGACAAAGATGGCACCAGTGGCAGAACCATAGTCCATGGCTTGGTACATGTCCAAGGTTACCTTAATCAGGGCCATGAGAGTGCTGTGGTTCTTTCTGAAACCATGCTGGTAAGGTGAAAGCAGATTATGGTGATCCAGGTAGTCCTGAAGGTGACTGTAAATGATGCATGCTTGTATTTTGGCCAGGGGGCAAAGCATGGAGATTGGTCTGAAATTCTCAACAATGGAGCTGGATCTGCCTTTATCCACTGGTACAACAATGGCTACCTTCCATTTGTCAGGAACAGTACTAGTCAAGAAGGAGCAGTTAAATAGGTCATGAACAGGGTGAGCAAGGGCCAGAGCTCTCAACTTAAGAAATTTTGGCCCCAGGGAGTCGTGACCAGGGGAACTCTTGGCCTTCAAAGTGGCAAGAAGTCTCTGGACTTCATTACGTGTGGTCAGTTTCAAGTGAAATAAAGGTCTAGTCCAGATCTCTTCCACAGATGAAGGAACTAAGGGTGCCACAGGAGAGTTATGGAATTGTGAGGTGTATTTGTGTAGATTTGTAAAAAAGTTGTTCAAGCCAGCAGCACTGGACGGGGGGGTTAGCGAGGGTAACACCCTGGGCAGAGATAGAGCTCGGGACTTCGGCAGCCATCCCTATCACCAGTGCACTGATCTGCCTCCAGAACTCCTTGGGTTTGCAGAGGTGTTCTGCTTGAACATATACATACGTCTTTCGGATGAGACGTTAAACCGAGATCCCATCTGCCTGGATTGGTGATAGTTCAGGTGAATGTTAAAGAGCCCATGGCACTTATCGAAAAGAGTAGGGGAATTTCCCTGGTGTCGTGGCCAAATTTCCCTAATTCACTAAAAATACCACCAACAGCTTAATCTGGTTCAAGTTCAGTTGGCATTCATCTGTATCCCCCTCCCCCGGGTCGTGCCTGAAAATAGGCAGGATTTGTCTAGTGCACTTACCCAGTCAACAAAAACTAAATAAATATATATATATATATATATATATATATATAGACGTGTCTCTATTTATAATAAATTTGTTTACAGGCATTACTAGTATCTTTTGAAAGATTGTCTAACTTGTGATTTCTAAACTTGTGTGTAGTTCATGAAATAATGAGCTTGATATTTTTTTATTTCATATTGTCCCCCATTATGCCTTATGCATAGCATATAAATCCAAATCATTCCAAGGCCATCGTGACATATAATATTAATTCCCTCTTCAGTTTGCCAGGTACGTACACACAGCTGCATACACTGGTGTATCTGCAGCTGGCATGGTGCCCCA
This sequence comes from Neoceratodus forsteri, assembly GCA_016271365.2. Classification (NCBI taxonomy): domain Eukaryota; kingdom Metazoa; phylum Chordata; order Ceratodontiformes; family Ceratodontidae; genus Neoceratodus; species Neoceratodus forsteri. Next base: position 1,006,033,290 of record CM028129.1, on the reverse strand, counting down.
ATGCACAATACAGCCAATTAGATCATTCCAGAGCGCAGGTCCCCAGCCTGGGTTCAGTGCTGTCAATGGCTGGCCATGGCAGGGTGTGGAGGGCAGTGCCAGTCTTTGCAACATGTTAGGTGTGGTGGGAATGAGGGTGTCTGTGTACAGGGGTGGTGGATGGGAGTCCTCTATACTACGGATATGGACAATGGTTTTCTCTGGTGTAATTGGGTCTGGGGGGCCCTACACTATGGAGCTCTTCAGGGCTGGAGTTGGCTAGACTGGAGATGGAAAGAGGGTACCTCTGCTGCAAGGCTGCTGTGCAACTGGGTGCACATCTGCAGCCTGCCTGTGGGTGGGTGGCTGGCTGGGTTAGGCCAGCCATTCATGGCCTAACTGTGGGCTGCAGTGCTCTGGACTGTGAGGGGCACATTCCCACTGAATATGCTGCAGCACAGCATATGCATGGGATTGCCCCCTTGACTTGAACGGCATACCATTTGTATGTGCCCTGGACCATTCTCTTCCGGCCGGCACATCCCACATGTTTGAATATCATGCTGCTGCACATTGTTGGAGTTATGCTGCACATCTCCCTTTTCCACTAGGATGCACTGCGTATCTCCTTTGAATACAGGGGGCCCTGGACTAGGTAGTCTGAATAAACACATTATAAAAATGGTAAATGACCGCACTGAAAACAAGATATTGCATCTAATCTGGGACAGCCTAGGTAAATACAGTGCAAAAATGTGTAATTGAACACCCCTGTGACAATGAGAAGCAGCATCTCCCCTGCCCTATCCAAAATACAAAATATAGGATAAGAAATATTCAGTGCTCCCAGATCCAAATAACCATTCGTCTGTAAGAAACCCTCATTTTCCCTGTGTTTTCCCCACAAAGACAGACTCAAATCCTTGTAGATTTTTCCAGAAACCACTGGTTCCTTATTTATGACTTTATTCTTAATTTTTTATATCAGCAGCCTTTTATTAGGAAAAGAGATATGATTTGCTGCTCAGTATTTACGTATCTCCAATGCATGCCTTGCCAATACTGTATCTTCCTGCTGTCATACACCACTGCAAGTCCACACTCTCCCCTGTTCCCCTGTGTAACATGCCACCCTCCAGACTGCTGAAGTATCCCAGGTGCATGGGGTGCAGTATCATGTAATGCCATTTGCAGTGTATGCTTCAGGCTATAGATAGTTTATCCACAGTCCCCCAATTGCACAAATGAATAGGATGTTGGCTATAACATGTTTTGGGACCTGTGTGATTGGGTACAGCATCAGCCATCACCCACACTGAGAAGTGCAATGGCACCAGGATGATGGATCCGCATGCCAGTGCCTGAGGAGTATGGCCACTGGGTGTTATCACCCATACACAGCTCAAGCCTATGTATAACACATTCCAGCATCCCATTGTGAGTGCTCCACCACCTGCCAATAGAGTGGTACAATCTCGTTACAGAGCAAGTCGTCGCAATGGGATGGGTTGGGGGTGCAGGGAGTGGGGTGTCTGTGCACCGTTGAGGGGAAGTGGGGGCCACTACACTATGGACATGGACTGCAGATGTATTCAGGTGCAATTAGGGATGGCATTAGGGTTCCTACAATATGGAACCGATGGAGCCTGGACTTCAGTATGATCGGGACTGGTGGAACGGGTGGGGGTGTGTGCCACTATACCATCAGAGACTTCAGGGCCTGTCCCACATGGGAGCAATCAGGGTCGGGGCTTGGGGTGAGAGCTGCTCCGACGCATTCATCCCCGTGCCAACATGCAAATGGACTGGTAATGAGTATGCATAAGGCCCCTTTGCACCCTGCATGCTCAGTTCGTTCATTTGCATTCCTGGGCAGAATATCGCCCATGGGGGCTGCGGTGCACACCGGTATGTGCCACGCATTCCCTCTGGAAGGTATTCAGTTGGAGTCACCCTGGATGCACCTGACTTGGCCGTCTGCACTGTGACTTTTGTCCAGGATCACATTTTCAACAGGAACGATGAAGCCCTCCAGGATGAAACGCAGTGTCACAGGTTTACTGCATGGCAAAAGAGATTAACTCCATTTGAAACTGCATTGTTTGCTGCAGTAACTCTGCTGCAGAATACTGCAGTGCTGTGTTTCTTCCTGGTGGGCTTCACTATATGCACACCTTGTACTGGTGGTGCATTCTCTTTGAATATTGTATCAGTGCCAACCGATGCACCTCCTTTGTGCAATGCATCTTTCTGTTCGTGCATCGATTCAGCACTTAATATATCCCCCTGATGTAAAATATTGTTTTTAGTGCATTCTGATTTTACACAATGCAGCATAATATTGTGTAGATGTAGAGCCCCACTAAAAATAAGATGCCATTTCCTCTGGGAATTATCTAGGCTAAATGTATAGCAATCAGCAGGCATATTCTAGGAAAACACATTGTGAAAATGTATACAAGGAAGACCGCATTGAAACTGCCTCTCCACAGATCTGCATTGTGCAAAGTCATTATAAATAATGGGTAAACACATCCCAAAAGCTGTTCACAGCCATATCAGCTCTGACCAGAGTTTGTTTATTACTGTTTTATACATTATTGATGGAGGATTGGAGATTAATGAAAGCCAATGCTCGACTCACAAGAGCCTTGTTCGTAGGACAGTGGCCTTCATTATGCTCCAGCTCACCATCATCATCTATAAAATAGTAATAAAAAATAACTCCAGTCATGTCAAGGAAGCATGCCCCAGTACTCTGACCCATGGACATCATCACTTGAAGACTTCTGCCTCAGACTCCCTAGTACTCAGGTAACAGACTCTCGACTTATCTCTCTATACTTGGTGGGTTATCTGTAGCAACATGGCCACACCTGCTACAATGTTTGTGCATGGGGGGGGGGCATGTGGTTGGGTGTCGAATTATTGCTACTTTTGTGTTTGCCCTTGAAGTCTGTTTGCATGGAAACATTCAAAACTACAGACAGAAAATAGTAGGCGTACAGGCCAGACAGAAGTACAGTAGTATTGCCGAATTTGTAAAGCAATTTTGTGAGATTCCCTATTTATCCTTCACAAAATTTAGGGGAAAAAATCCTCTAAAATTCTTTTTGTTATATCTACAGAAAAAGGCCAGTTCCTATTACAGTACTTAAGTGCCATCTGGTAGATTTCCAACTACACTATCAGATGAGACAACCCTCTCTGCGTAGCAGTGAACACACTAACAAACAAAACAACTTCCCTAACTAAAGGTTTCACAATTCTCAATAGGGATTTCTTAAAAATCCTTAAAAATTCTTTGCCTAATTTGGTGCTACTACTGTAATTAAGTAGTTTTGTGGGAAAGTGTGTGTATTGGGGGTAGGAAGAACCACATGTGTTTCCATTGGTATGTGTGCTACAGTTCAGCAGTGCAGTTGAGATGAAGGGGGACAAGAAAATTAAAAAGTATAACAGTGGATATAAGCATGCCACATGCGTGTAGATGTATGCAGATCTGTACTGAAGTACAAGCAAGCCATATGTGTGCAGGCAGTTTAGCTTGGTGGTTAAAGGCACTGAACTGCAAACCAGGAGACTTGGAGACCTGAAGACCTGGGTTTGGATTTCAACCCCCCCACACTTATATATGGTGTGATCCTGAGCAAGCCACTTAACTTTTATGTATGCAGCTATGAGTGACCACTTGCTTTTTGCAGGCATGCCACATGCATACAATCTGTTCCAATTTAACATACAAAGCATGCTTTCCACACTTGCTTGCTGCAAGCATGCCACATGCATGCAATTGGTTCCAGTTTAACATTTAATTCCTGCTTGCAGCATGCATTTAACATGGGTAGTTTTATATGTGCAGCATAAAAGACATTTAATATTGTTATTTCTGTAGCAGCTAAAATGCAGTATCTCATTTTCAGTGGGGCACTGCTTTTATCTATTTTTGAGGTTAAGTGACTTGCTCAGGGCACACAAAGTGTAAGTGACTGTGACGAGATTTAAACCTGGGTCGTCAGGTTCCTATGATGGTGCTTAAGCCACTAGAGCACACTCACCCTTAGAACATCCCTGTTAGAGTACTTAGGATGCTCTTTTCAAGACCCAACCTGTTCCCATTAAAGTGAACCCTCACTAGCAAAATACAGTGGAGCTCAGTTAATGATTTCCTCAAGGAGGGAATTTTGAGTGCAACAGAACAATATGGTGCCCGTTGCACTTTCCCATTCGAATACAATGAATCATTTCCCACATTTTGCAAAATTTTCTTCCCATGGGAAAGCCTTTTGCAGAGGATGTACATTGTGTGGCAAGACTCAAGCCTATTAAATTATGTGACACACTCTTCTCACCTAATACCTGCAGGTGGAGACACCATAGTACCGTCACTGCCACATGTTTGTTGCAAACTCGCACGTGGACTATTTTCTTCTCATTCTTCCTATGTCTTTGCCAGCATAGAAGCACAGAATTTGTCAACAGATAAGGACCACTTGGCCCACCCAGTCTGCCCATTTTTTCCGACCTACAGTATCACCGCATACCCTGCTGGATTCATGGCTATTCCTCCTTCCCCCATTCCTTTCCACTAAAATTCCCCTATGCTTATCCCATGCTTTCTTGAACTGCACCACCATTTTCATCCCCACCACCGCAGCTGGTAGGCTGTTCCAGGAATCCATCAGTCTTTCTGTGAAGAAATACTTCCTCATGTCTCTCCTGAATTTGACCCCCTCCAGCTTCATAGCATGCCCCCTTGTGTCTTAAACACTTTTTTTCTGAAAAATACTTTCATCCTGCATTTTATTTACCCCTGTGAAGTATTTAAAGGTCATCATATCCACCCTCTTCCTCCTGTCTTCCAGGGTGTACATATTGAGCTCGTTTAGTCTCTCATCATAAGACTTTTGATGCAAACCCCGCACCATTTTAGTTGCCCTCCATCGAATCACTTCTACTCTGTTTATGTTCTTCCAGAGATGTGGCCTCCTGAACTGTACACAGTAGGTGAGGTCTTATCAGCTTTCTATACCACCTCCCTCCTTCTGCTAGTGATACCTCCCTATGCACTCCAGCATCCCACTAGCCCTCCAAATTGTCTTGAAACACTGCCTGGTCTCCTTTAGGTCATCAGAGATGATTCCCAGGTCTCTCTTGCTTGGCAGTCATCAATAGCATTCCCCCATTTTGTAGTCTGCCCCTGTGTTTCTGTGCCACAAGTGCATTATTTTGTATTGTTTCACATTGAAACTGAGCTGCCATAACCTTGATCACTCCTCAAGCTTCTTCAGGTCTCTGCTCATATTTTCCATTCCCCCTGCAGTGTCAACCCTATTGCATATTTTGGTGTCATACTACAAGGCATGGACAAAGGAACCCCTGTTTGCTTCAGACCTTTCTGATCTTGCTTCTGTACGTGAAGCAGCCTCAATAAGATTTGGTAATGTGCTCTCAGACGCAGAATACAAATTAAAAAAATAAGTTACCTGTCTTGAAACACACAGTTACAAGAGGATTAAATATAAAATATTGACCTGTAGCTAGGCAGGTTACAAGATATGCAAATAATATGTGGAGACACACTTCACATGCTATTGAAATTTCAAACAAATGGCAGTAAAAGAGAATTACAAATAAGAGAAAAACTAAGCTATGTATTTATTTATGTATTTAGCTAGTTATTTGGGTTTTGGTGACCAGCTCAGACCACTGGGACAGGATTCCTCCTTTTTAGGGGTAGCCTGGAATTAGTTACAAAAAATATAACTGCAAGATCAACATATCCAGAACAACAGCCACATGATCATACAAAACATAAAAAGACTGATGCACCTTGTAACGGAGACAATATCCAAACTATTAGTTACAAGATAATGAAGTACAAGGGACAACATGATAATAGGATTCCCTGAGCAGGCATCAGAGCAGTAACACAGAGTTCACAGTAGCTCCGTTGAACAAGTAAATTCATTTAGTACAGTTGTAGCCAAAGACCTGCTCATATATTTCCCAAAATTTCCTCAATATTTCTAGAGAAATTCCCTGCTTGCTGCAATACCACTGTAGGGCCACCAGAGATAATCTTTTTGGAAGTACAGGTATCTGGAAACATCTGATCAAGTCTTTGGCTGCAAGTGTACATGGCCAAGGCCCCAAACAGAGACAAGCTACCAGTAACTAATATCTTAGGATTTCAAGAGAGGTGATTAAGGGAGAGATATACACTTGTTTAGCTCAAAAGAGGTACTGCATTTGTTGAGTGCTGATTTAAAGATGTACATCCCTTGGCATGATTTGAGTACAGAGGGAAGGGGAGGAGGAATTCAATAATATTGGGGGGTTATAAGCAAAGGAACAATGTTCCATTGTTGTTTTCATGCACGGTATTATGAGAGAGTTACTGGATGTGAATCACATGTTACAGTGAGGATACTGTTTCCTGAAGATGGTTGCCAAGCTAGGAGGGGAACTGAGGTTTAGCAGCTTGAAGGCCAGGCACTGCAGTGCATACTGGACAAGGATTTTCATTGTATGTCATTTAAGTTCAGCAAGGCATCCTAGTGTAACCCCCCTACAAAATGGGGTTTACTATAATGTCTTCCTGGGCTCCTTAATGCCCACTGTCAGGCTAGTGTCCTTCCTGTCTTTAGTAGTTCTATCCATTTGTGTGAGAGTGCTCTAGTGAGCCTCTGTACCTGTCTCTTTAAGAGCCTAGCTAATCTGTGTATAGAAATTAGTCTGGGCTAGGTCTGAGTGATGTAAGGCTTGTGACCAGCCAGACAGTGTATTATTCTGCTCCATTCTGCAGCCGCTAATTGAGCAGAGGGAGCTTTCATAGAAACTGTGATTGTTTACTGTTTATTTGTTGTTATAGTAAAGATAGAGAAGTTTGTCTAACCTGCTTTGATTGCAACTCAAACATTTGAATGGGAGCCACCATGTTAGGCCCTGGACTTTCAGTATTTAGACCAATTGAACCACTGGGGACCTAAAATGGAGCCTATCCTCAAAGGTCTTGTGGGAAGGAAATTCTGTAGTTTTGTAGTGTTGGCACCCAGATGGACCTAGAGGGGAGTCCTTGCTGTGACTGACAGTTCCCTCAGCCAACCAAACCTTTTGGATTACAAGGAAAATGCCCAGAACTGCCTGAAGCAGTGGTCAGTTAGAATTGGAAGTGGAAGAGTGAACAGCTTGAGCTTTCAAGCAGCTGTTCCCTGAAGGAGAGTAGGGGAATCGGCGGGAAGAGGCTTAGCTGGCCTTCCTGCCATGTTCTTCCAGAATCAGACTGCCTATTGCAGAAGTCAGACCTGTCCACTTTCCAGCATTAGAACTGCAGCAGAAGAAAGAAGAAGTTTGTTAGTGAGACTGGTGATTTGGACCGAAGACTTGCTACTGAAGCGATCGGCCCAGCAGTTCAGAGACTTAGACTTGGATTGAAAGGTTTGCGCAGTGCAGCTGTCAATTTGCAACCAGACTGAATCTGAACTGTTGGTTAAAAATATTAGTGATTTAACCCTTGCAGGGCTGTGGACTGATATATCAGTCCAAAATTCCAATACATTCAAATTCTGTCAGCAACCTAAGGGTTAAATGTGATGAATTTGTTTCATGGGTCACAGTTTGGTTCCCCATGGTAGAATCTGTTATGCCAGCTGGAAGCTTCACTAGCAGAAGATCACAGACTTTTTCAGGACTGTTCATTCTGCCTGGGCCCTGTCATCTTGGCCTAGGCCACTACTCATGCATCAGATGCCTTCTCATTGAAAGACCAGCCTGAAGATTCAGCCCCTGTTTTTTATCTATTTTTAAGTAAACATCTCATTTTAGAGGCTACTTGATGTGCCTTTGAAATTTTTTCTTTGATAAGTAAAGGATATAAGGTTACAGTGACACTGTGCATAAAGAGACAGGGCCTGGACCTTGGCAAAGAAGTCCCAACAATCAGAAAACTGGGTTAACTTTAGACAACTGAGAAATGCCTGCAAAAAAGATATTCGGAAGGCTAAAATGAGCTACTGCCTTAAGCTTCTCCAATCTTCAGCGGGTGATACCAGGGGGTTTTTGGAACCACATCAAAAATTTCATTGGGCAAAGGCCCAAGACGGCCATTACCGACATCACACTGAATGACGCAAACTGTAATAAGTTACCTACTATTGCTAATGCTCTTAATGCACAATTCTCGGATCTCTCCGAATACACTGAGAAATTAAACCAACCTCTTTCACCTCCTCCTGAGGTGCAACTTTTCATGAAACCCCTTTTTGTCTCATTAGTCTCCTCTGCGAAGGCTGCATCTCCTCAAATCAGTATCCACCTATGGATCTGCTGGCCCGGATGGGTTACTGCAAGCCTCTTGAAGCAGGCAGCCCCTGCCCTTGCTGTTCCTATTGCAAGAATCTTTAATCTTTCCATAATAACCCAAACGGTACCAACATTGTGGAAAACTGCTCGCGTTGTCCCTGTTCACAAAAAAGGGGATACCAAAAATAAGTCAAACTATAGACCGATTGCCATTCTCTCTACCCTAAATAAACTTCTTGAGAAGGCCATCGCTACTCAGGTCACAAATTACCTGCACAGTCACAACCTTATATCACCTACCCAGCATGGATTCCAAACAGGACACAGCACCATAACTGCTCTACTTCAGCTGACAAATGCAGTCCTTACAGTGATGGATAAGAGCCTGCTCACTGGGTACATATTTATTGATCTCACAAAGGCATTTGACCTTGTGAATCACTCTCTGCTACTTTCCAAACTGTCCTGCCTCGGCTTTGACCTGTCGACCATCTCCTGGTTCGATAGCTACCTCTCAGGGAGGTTGCAATTTGTCCAAATTGAATCCGCTGTCTCAAATCTTTCTCCTACCTCTGTTGGAGTCCCCCAAGGATCTAGTCTTGGCCCACTACTTTTCTCCCTTTTCATTAACAACTTGCCCTCCCTTCCCTGCTCTTCCTCGTTAATCCTTTATGCTGATGATATGGTGCTTCTCTCCAGTGGTAAAGATCCCTTATCAGTAGGAGCACATCTTCAAGCAGACTTCAACTGCTTGCAGGAGTGGTTACTGCAGAACAGGAGTCACTCTCGACCCATCTCTTGACTTTAACCTCCACATTGTAGCTACATGTAAGACTGTTTACTCAAAACTTGGTCTTGCCTTTAAAATTAGGTCCTCCCTCAATGATGCTGCCCGACTTGCTATTGCACAAGGATTTCTCCTCCCTGCTCTGACATATTGCTCTCAGGTTTACCTTAAAACTAGCAAAGGAGAGCTCCAGAAATGGAGCACCTGCTATAACAGTATATGCAGATTTGCTCTTTCCGCTCACAGACTTACCCATCATTGCCTGCTCTACTCGAAACTAAATTGGCTCTCCCCAGACTCGCTCAGACACTATTCTGCAGGCTGTACAATTGATAATATGATCAGAACAGGGTCCCCTAAATACCTTGCCGAACTATTAACTCAGCCCTCCCAACATACCTCCTCAGGGCATCTGCTCAAACCCAACTTGAAATTCCCAGATATCTCACAAAAGGAGAACGATCCTTCACCACATCTGCCCCGCTCCTGGAACTCCATTCCTCCACATCAAACTCTCCAAATCACAAGGCCTTTAAACTGGGTCTTGGGCACACCTATTAGAATCCGACTGCTGCTCTTGTGCTGTAACTTGAGCCTCTCTCCTAGCATTTTCTCCTCCCTATGGCACTTACTGATTTCCTTCTGGTCTCCAAAATCTGAAAGTTTCCCACATCCAGCAGAAATCCTATTGTTATAATGCTACTTCATTTAAGTTTTGTTTGCTGTTTGTCATTTCAATTTAGTCATTGATGTATCATCAGATGAAAATAATTAATGTAATGTTATCTGTTTCTCTTTGTCATCACTGATAATGACTGTACCTGGCTGTATACTGCTCAAATGCTTGTTCTCACCTCATGCTGCATCATGAAATACTCTTTAATGTTGACTCTGGTCTCCCCTGTCTGTACTGTCCCGGGTCGTGCCTGAATATAGGCAACATTGTTGTCTAGTGTACTTACCCGGTAAACAAAAACCAAATAAATAAATACTAAACTGGGAAAAGGTGAGAGTTTATTCTGAGGTCTTTCATAGAATTTTTAAGGGTTCATTTTGTACACCTGGTTAGGTGCCCGTAGGTGAAAGATATCTGGCCCCCCGAAGAGCAGAATTATCTGAGCCTGTACATTGGGTACGCTAGCAAGAGGTTCACAGTTTGAATCCCTCCAGAAACTTGAGACCAAAGGTTGATTTGAACCCACAAAACAGACAGGAGGGTTACCCTGTTTCTGTTTCCTGTTCAGAAGACTGTGCTTGGAGGTTGGCACTGTGGGAGCAGAGGGCCTGACCTGCTGAGTGGGGTTGTGACACTGGGTACCCAATGTTGTTGAACTGTCAAGCTGGGACTTAAAGTGCATGCCAGACAATTCTGATTTAAATCAGATTGCTACTTGTTCCGCTAGATTCATGCCCCTCCCTTGTTCACTGCCCCTAAATAAATCTGATTGTCTTTTTTCACATTTAACCTGGCTGGTGTGCATATTATCAGTTGGGTTACAGTGTTAAGGTTATATTGTTGCATTGCTGATCTTATTTTCCAGGGGGTCTCCAGGATAGTTGCTGCAGATCCAGCCCTGGTGATTAATGAAACAGGCGTGAGCACATTACTACTGCTACCGACTGAATGTGAATGCACCATTGTGTTATTACTTAGGCCACTAGAAGGGTTGCTAGGTGCTTATAGCATCCCAGAGGGCTATACCAGAGAAGTTAAGTTACCCCAATACCATTCCTCTGGGTGGAGGCACCCAATTACAGAACTCAGGCCCCTCAACCTGTGTATTGCCATACAAGCAGGGGTAGTAGCCCTTAGAATAGCAAAGCTTAGGAGTTACACTAGTCTGTTATACAGGACCATCATTCTAGTTAGCTTAGTCTGGTTAAGGGAAACCAGAAGAGCAGAACCATAGGAAAGGGTAGGGAGCAAGAGTCTGTTAGCATCTGCAAGGCTGGAGTTTTTGGTAAGTTATGCCTTGACACTGTATTGCAGCCCACAGGTTTTTATTAAGGGTTTTAGAAATGAAGTAAATACAGATTTAAAATTATAGACTTTTGGCCACACATAGCCCCCAATATTTGAAGCTGCTCATAACCTCTAAGAGAGGGCCATTTTTAGAGATCATGAGTTGCTATGTGTATCATGTAAAGTTTTGGCTGAATCTGAAGAGCATGTCTTAGTGGTCTTTTGGCTTATAATAAGCCTATCATTCATGAAGCACTCCTGCAGTGTAAACAACACTGAAACTCAAATTGTCTTATACAGCTTTCCTTGAAAAGAACTTTCCCCACAGGTACACCTTCCTTTGAAATTACACAGCTTTAGGACTGAGCCTCCTCCCTTTCTTTCTAAGAATACGTAGCATTTTGAGAGTCCTTTCACGGATGCAGGATACAGAATCCATGCAGAACTCTGTTCTTCCACCAATTAAGGTCAGAGGGGAAGAGACCAAGAACTGCATCCATAGATACAATGTCTGAAGTACCTATCATTCCCTATGCTGGATTATGCCATTTTCTGTTAGACTTCCTATTCCAAAAGGTAATTAGAATGTGCCAAGACCTTTCTAGAGAGAAGCTACTTTCTTTTATGAAGGAAATCAGTAAAGAAGACAACACTCACCTCTCTTTCACATGAAGAAGCACTGCAGCAACATTTCATGAAAACGTGCTCAATCTTTTTTAAGGTGCAAAGCACTCTGTGAGGATTGAACCTCTGATGAAGTACCATGCCCACAGGTGCAAGATGTTAAGTCAGAGATGCTTTGGCATCTGAATATGGCTGTATTGCCATAGGATACTTGACTTTGCTGTACAGTATGATTTCCATTTTAATAAAGATTGGAGGCTTTTTCATGAAATGAGACTGGAATGATTCTTTGAGTACATTAAGGGGACGTGAGTACTTTTGCCTTTGTTGAGTTGAACGACTTATAGTGGTGCAAGGCACTGCCGCACCACTGAGTGACCTGATTTTGTTTGGACTACTTTTGTGAGAACCTGCCCCCAGATCTCAGACACATGTCTCTATAGGCTAGCAATTAACTTGACTCGTTCATATTCATTTAGTCTTGTCTCCCGTTATCGAATAGGTCACTTTTAAAGACTCCTTTTAACTATTTAAATGGCAATTTGCAGAAAGTTTAGACTCGTCTTTCCCTTGTCCCAACTTGGTTATAATGAGCTGTGGAACACTTGGTTTAGACGGTTATAATGAAGTTTAACAATACAGTCTAAAAATTGGTGTGCATGACCTTAAAATAGAGAAACATATCTAGAAAGCAAGAACAGAAACAGAATTTTGAATACATTTGTGGAGGAGTGTGCACATATTACTTGAAAATGTCTTCTCTAGTTTAGAAATGCAACTTATGTGGCAATGGCTTAGCAGCAGAAGCCTAAGAAACAAACATGTATTACTGCTCCATACATCCCCCATGGCTGTAATGGAAAATGCACATACAGGTAAGGAAACCAAGATGGAGACTGCTGGGTAATTCCCAGCTATTGTGTAGTTTGATACTAGTTAAGTTATAAACTTTCAAGGATGATGTTATGGAAAGAAAGCACTGGCATGGTATCTACATTCTGAAAATGTCAGTCATCTTGGTCAAGGCCCCAAATTCAGTTTTTTAAGTGTATTTCACAAGGATAACCATACTGAGCTGCAACATCTTATTTGAGGAGGGGTCCTGCTTCTACCCTCATTTTATAGTGGAGTCCACTAGGAGATTATGTGAGTTGTTCAAGGTCACACTGTGAGTAAGGGACCCATGTTAAATTAAAACCTCAATCTCCAGGGACATAGTTCTGTGCTCTGAAAACTAGGCTACAATACCTTATCACTCATTTGGCATTTACTCTGTAGCATCCATGCTGTTTAAATTACTTGTGTGTGTGCTGCTCTTGCCTCAGACAAGTTAGAAGAGGAGATGCTAGCTTGTTTTTGCATCTTTTATCAGTTCAGGTTCTATAATTCTTAGATTCTTGTCAATTATTCAGTTATTTGGAAACACATCTCTTCCTTAATCATTTATGCTTGAGCTTCAGTGTCTGCAACTATATCTGTCTTTTGACTAAACTTAAGGTTAACCATCTACAACAGTTTGATAATGGACCTCTCCACCTGTATTCAATTGTACAAACTGTAATTGTATATATTCTGCCTTGCTACTGCACCTGCACTATTGTCTGTTCTCCACTCACTGTATGTTTCTCCCACCCTGTCCTACTTTGTGTTATGATGATGAGCCTTTGTAAATGAGTCATTGACTCAAAGGGTTGTAATTCTGATACTGTAATAAATAAATAAAATAAATAAATAAAACATATCTCTAGGCCAGGCACTGTCTCTACAACATCTTTTTAGCCATGCTGGTTTCCTGTTTATTTCCCTAGAGTAGGGATGCCACCCCCCATAATGTGTCAGTCTCACTTCATAGTTACAAAGTTCTCTGTATTTGCTTGCAGATCCTTGTAAACTTCAACTGGAGTTTAATTTAATTGAACACCTACCCATGACAAGTTTAAATCTGACTTTTTGAACACTAATCTTTACATTCACATGCTAGAGACATTCTGTTTAAGTCCTTCATAACTCAATCTGCAAGGTATGACAAGGAGGAAGATGGCTATCATTTGACTGCGGAAAAAGTGTCAGAGTCCTGGAAATGCTCTTTAACAGTTTTTTTGAGTAAAGCATAGTTTATTACAGTTTTCTATAAAATGAAACAGACAAGAAGTACAAAGTATGCACATTTGATACAATACAAAATGATGGTGCTTGTAATTCATGACTACAATTAAATTATCTTTTCACTGTTCTAATGTGTCTTTGTATCTTTTTTCAGTTGATCAAAGGAGCTCTTGGTAATGGACCATGCTGATTTGAAATGTTACTCTCCTAAGGAATCTCTTTAGATTCAACATTCCCCTTACGTGATATGGTCTTTATCTCATTAACATGCACCCTTTCACATCATCTGTTTAGTTGCCTACCATCCCCATTGACAAACAAAAAAAAGTAACTTGGCAGACTGTGTAACATGTTCTCTACTGTCTGTTAATGCAGTGCTCCATAGGAGATGCTATGGCTGGGGGGGGTCCCCATCCCCCAATGCCCACCTCCCCCTGGTGTTCTGAGGTCTCCCTTTTACAGCTATTTCAGAGACATCATGCAAGTGGTTCTAAATGAGGAATCCACCTGTCTGGAAATTGTGTACTTGTCACTCAGTGTGAATGAGATTCTTTCAGTTACACAAAAACACAGAATCTGACGGCAGATAAGGACCATATGGCCCACCTCATCTGCCAATTTCCTTACTCAGTGTTGACAGCCCAGATCCTATTTGATCTGTGGCACGCCTTCTCTGTCCATCTCCAAGATACCCTTATGTCTATCCCATGCGCTCTTGAACCCCTGTATTGTTTTAGCCACCACCACCTCCACTGGTATGCTGTTCCATGGATCCACCATGCTTTCTGTGAAAAAGTATTTCCTGACATTCCCCCGAGCCTTCCTTCCTTCAGCCTCATATCATGTTCCCTTGTCCTTGTGCGATGCTTCCTCTGAAATATGCTTCCCTCCTGTACCTTGTTTATACCCCTAAGGTACTTGACTGTCTCTGTCATATCACTGGTGCTGTTTTTGGTGACCTGTCCAAGGCATTTGACCTTGTTGACCATCACCTGCTGCTCAGGAGCCTGGCCGCAAAGGGATTATCTGGATCATCACTAGAATGTGTGAAGAGTTATTTATCTGGAAGGGAACTGCAAGTTCTTTATGAGGGTTCAGTATCACAGAGTAGAATTTTAGAAAAGGGTGTACCTCAAGGATCAATCTTGGGACCCCTAATGTTTTCTATATTTGTGGATAATATACCAAGTAAAATTCTTAAGGCCAAGACAATTTTATATGCTGACGATATAATATTATATAAAAGCCCTAATTCATTAGATAAAATTGCCCAAGATTTGACTGAAGACTTTCAGAGTTTAGAAAATTGTTTTTTTGGACTTAAAATTATCATTGAATATTTCAAAAACCAAGAGTATGATGTTTGCTTCTAAACAAAAACTGGCAAAATTAGGGGATTTAAACATTTCCGGTAAAAATGGAACTGATTTGGAGCAGGTGCATTGCTTTAGATATTTGGGAATGAATCTGGATTCCAGTTTGACATTTTCAAATCATATATTGACTTTAATAAAATTAGTAAATCAAAAATTAGGGGTCTTATTCAGATTACAGAATGTGTTAACTTTACAGGCAAGGAAACATATAGCCCAGAGTATACTATTATTACAATTGAATTATAACTCTTTCTTATTTACAGCTTTGTCAAAACACGTATTAAATAATTTAACAATGGCATTTCATAGTATTTGTAGATTTGTCTATAGATAGTCTTATAGTACACCTCATTGTACTTTATATCAAGTTTCAGGGTTTCTTCCACCAAATTTGAGTTCCATTTATTATCTCTGTTGTATAACGGACAATGTATTGAGACAAAAAAAATCTCTCACCTTTGTATTCCTTGATATCAGAAAGGGAAGTTCTGAGAAATCTGAGATCAAATTCTCAAATTTGTTTAACTACAAAAATCACTAAAACTAAAATGGGTGCTCAAGCCTTTTCTATCCAAGTACCAACATACTGGAATGATTTACCAACTGAATTTAGAACTTTGAGTAGTCATGATTTATTTGAAAAGAAATTGAAGCATTATTTGTTGAGTAGTTTGCAATGTCACTGCTATTTTAAATAATTATAATGTAATTTTTAAGTGTCATGTGTTTTGTATCTTTGTATAATATGTCATGTATTGTATTTCTATATTAAGTAAATGTAAAAGTTATCTTTTTGTACACCATCTTGTGACTGTTTCACAGTCTCAGGTCGCATATGAAAAAGGGCCTTGGCTCATATGTTTACCCAGTTAACAAAATAAATAAAAAAATAATCCCCCCTTTCTCTCCTCTCCTCCATTGAAGAGATATTAAGGTCCCTGAGCCTTTCCTCATATGGCTTCTGGTGCAGCCCATGTACCATTTTCATTGCCCTTCTCGGGACTGACTCCATCCTGTCTATGTCCTTTCTGAGATGCGGTCTCCAGAACTGGACGCAGTACTCCTGGTGAGGCCTTGCCAGTGATTTCTACAGTGGCATCACCACCTCTTTTTTTTCTGCTGGTTATGCCCCTACCTATGCATCACAGTATTCTGCTTGCCTTCCTCACCACTTTTTCACACTGCTTGGTCACCATTAGATCATCTGATATGATGATCCCTAGGTCTCTCTCTCTCCTGCCTTGTGGCGGCCAGAACCCCCTCCCCATCCTGTACTCCTCTCTTGGATTCCTGTGACCCAGGTGCATTATTTTTCACCTTTTAGCATTGAAACTCAACTGCCATACACCTGACCATTCTTCCAAAAAGCTTAGATCTTTTCTTATTCTTTCCACCCCTTCTGGTGTGTCAACTCTGTTGCATATCTTAGTGTTGTCTGTGAACAGGAATACCTTTCCCTCTAGATGCTCTGCAATGTTGCTAATGAAGACATTGAACAGGACTGGTCCCAGCACTGATCCCTGTGGCACCCTGCTGGTCATCTCCCTCTCTTTCTGATTTCACGCCATTTACTACCACCCTCCGAGTCCTGTCCCTTAGCCAGTTCTCAACCCATTTTACTACCTAGGGCCCACTCCCAGGTTTCTCAATTTATTTAGCAATCTCCTATGTGGGACAGTGTTGAATGGCTTGCCACATCCACCACCCCTCCCTGATCCACCACCCTGGTCACCCAGTCAAAGAAATCAATTAGATTTATCTGACAGAACCCTCCCACTGAGAGTCCATGTTGCCTTGGATCCTATGCCCTGCTAGTCTCCAGAAACTTCACAATCCTCTCCTTAAGTAGGGACTCCATTAGCTTTCCCACTACTGAGGTCAGGCTAACAAGTATGTAATTGTCTGTCTCCTCCCTACTGCCACTCTTGTGGAGAGGGACCACCTCTGCCCTCCTCCAGTCTTTAGGTACCTCCCCTGTCTCTAGAGATGAGTTAAAAAGGTCAGTCAGTGGACTTGCCAGTACGTCCCTGAGTTTCTTTAATACTCTGGGGTGAATCCCATCTGGCCCCATTGCTTTGTCTGTTTTTATTTTCCCTGAGTTCTTCTAGGACTCTTTCCACAGTGGATAGGGTGGTGTCAACCTCTATCTGCCTACAACCCCTCCTATTGAGTTTTGGTCCCTCACCCTCCCCCTTCCTTGATGAACACTGAGCAAAAGTATTTGTTCAGTATCTCAGCCTTTTCTAGGTCATCCTTCACCCACCCTCCTCCTTCCTTCTTCAGCCTAACAATACAATTTCTGGTCTTTTTCCTGTCACTAATGTATCTGAAGAAGGTCGTGTCTCCTTCCTTAATAGCCTGTGCTATATCTTCCTCTGTCTGTGCCTTAGCCCTTCTGACTGCTTTCCCAGATTCATTCTGTTTCTCCAGACACTGCTACCTGTCCTCTTCCTTTTGAGTCTCCTTGTATTTCCTAAGGCCTTTCTTTTTTCCCTTACTTTCTCGGCCACTACCTTGAAGAACCATAGTGGCTGTTTCTTTCTTTTACTCTTACTATGCATTCTAACACAGTGTCTTGTTACTTCTGTTATGACTTACAGGAAAACAGATGCCTCCTACTCCACTCCACCTGAGTTGAATACCAGCACCAAAATTGGACACAAGGCTTCTTACTTTTACTTCATTTTTATTAGATGTCTTTTTTGTTTTTCATTCTTGTTATTCACTTATATAAAATTTAGGTTTTGTTGATATGCTTTAATGCTTCAACAATTTAAATCTCTCTCTTCCTGAAGAGATGCAACAAAATTTCTTTATACACACACATTTAAAAAATTTAAAAACATCCTTCCTCCGGTGCACAAATTATTTACTAAAATATTGAGTATAGTATAAAGTGCATAAAACAGTGCCAGTTAATAAAGTGCTCCAAAGGTGGATTGCTTTAATTATATAAGTGAAATCCGTTTATGTCAGTGGAATTCTGCTACCAATTAATTTGACTCTTACATCATAAATGCGAAGTTCGCCTGTATTGTAACTTCGAATCTTAAATAATAAATGCAAAATTCGCTTTGAATACTGGTGAAGTTATATGTTATAGAAATAAAGTTTTATATGATTGCTTTTTATTGTTCTCATATAACTTCGCCCATAGGGGATATTGGAGCCCAAACTTGTATATTGATGAACCTTAATACTACTTATTGGTAGTATAGTAAATGTCAATCTTATTTCCCACCTCTAGGGTAACCCACAGTGCCCCCATTCCTTCCTGTAACTCTTGAGCCTCCATTGCTTTAATCCCCTCCTTCACATACATAGCCACCCCCCCTCCCCTCTTCCCTTCCCTATCCTTCCTAAAAAGTGTGTCTCCTGGTATGGCTGTATCCCAGTTATGGTTCCCTTAAATTGGCCCCTTTGTCATGTAGAGTAGATCCTGTTACTGGACTGTATGGCCTTTTGTCTCCGGCCAGTATTTAACTACAACTTCAGCACTTGCTAAAGTGGTGGGGGATGTGCAGGTAGCCCTGGACAGGAGGACACTAGTGGGGGTCATCTTTGTGGATTTATCCAAGGCTTTTGATTCTTTGGACCATGGTGTCCTCCTGTCCAGGGCTGCATCTATGGGGGTGGTGGGCTTGAGTAGAAAGTGGTTGGAATCATACCTGCTGAATAGGAGCCAAAAGGTGTCATTAGGAGGTCAGGAATCAGGTTTTTTGCCTGTTGGGTCGGGGGTCCCCCAGGGCTCCATCCTAGGGCCTTTGTTGTTCAACATGTATATAAATGGACTGTCTTTCTCAGATTCAGAAATAAAGTATCATCTTTATGCTGATGATACTATTATTTATACTTCACATGAATCCATTAAGGTGATTCAAAAAAGGCTTCAGTTAGCCTTTGATGATCTGCAAATTTTTTTAAAAGACAGTAGGTTGTCTCTGAATATAAAGAAAACACAGTCCATGTTGATACATCGGAAAAGTGAACGGTTGGGGGACATGGCCCTGGGATTGGTCGCCTTTGGGGGGGCCCCGATCCAACAGACATATATGTATAAATATTTAGGTCTTTGAATTGATAGTTCATTTAGCTGGAATATACACATTGAAAATTTAATAAAGAACTTAAATAAAAGAATAAGGGCTCTTTATAGGGTTTGATCATTAATGAGTAAGGAGGTAAGGGAAAATGTGGTAAATACGATGGTTATCCCCATGATTGATTATGGGGATATATTTTATTCTTGTGGGAGAAAACAGGATTTAAGGAAGTTGGAAGTAAGTTATAATAACCTGGCCAGATTTATCTTGGGGGTTCCTAGACTAACTCATAGATGCTTACTTTATGATCAGTTGAAATGGTTAACACTTTATGAACGTAGTAATAAACATGTGCTAGCCTTTATTTACAAAGGATTGCAGGGGAAGCATCTTCAGTATGTGGTAGAAAATTTGATATATATAGGGATAAATTAGGCCTCATTGAGAAATTGTAAAGTACCTAGTTTGGAATTGCCTAGTTGTAATTTAAAGATAGGATGACAATCTTTGTATTATAGAGGAACCATGAGTTGGAATGCAATCCCTGAGTCTTTGTTTATGTCTAATGTGAAAAATCACTTGTCTTTGATCCAACACTGGTATCGTACTAGTTCACTACAAAAAAGGCAATGTTGTGATATATAAAGGTTTTTATAACTTTTATATTGTAGGAGGTTATTATTTATTATTTACATTGTGTAATTTAAGTTGTATTGTATGTATTTGTGTATTGTATGGAAAAATTAGTATTGTCTGTGTTGTAACATTTTCCTTTTTATTGTATATTAATGTTGGGACCTCGTTGAAATCTCAATCGAGATTATCCTTTATTCATTTTCTTATGAATAAAAATATTTTACTACTACTACTACTACTAACTACCTCCTGTCTCCTCTCTCCTCAGCCGAGACCCTCAAGACTCCGAGGAAGACTTGGCCCCCGGGCGGACAGCACTTCCACAGCCGCCATCTGAGACAATAAGCCCGGACACTCTTGACTGAAAGGTAAGGCAAAAGCCATTAGCCAACTGGAACGTGAGCATCTTTTTCAGCCTCACCCTGATTGGTCCGCTGTCTGATACTGCCTGTCCTTGCTAAAACCTTCAGGAAAAGGGCTGTAATTGTTGTTTTTTGCCCAGAATTGAATGTTAGCAATTACTGTTAGCCTGCATCCTAATGTTTTATTGTGCCTGCTAATTCTAAATCCCTGAAGTGATCACAGCCCTTTCTCGGCTGTGTGTCTGGACTCCCGACTGCTGGGCGCCAAATTAAATCAGCCCCTTTATCATGTAGATTAGATCCTTTTGCTGAACTGCATGGCCTTTTGTCTCCGGCAAGTATTTAACTACCTCCTGTCTCCTGTCTCCTCAGCTGAGACCCTACCAGGGCTCCCAGCTCAAGACTCCAAGGAAGACTCAGCCCTCGGGCAGATGGCACTCCCACAGCTGCTGCCCGAGACCACAAGCCCAGATGCTCTCGACTGAAAGGTATGGCAAAAGCCATTTTCTTTCTGGCCACCCACCCATCCCCCACCCCTACCACCTATTACATATGCTTACGCCTCGCCCCTAGTTATACCCATGCCCTTTCAGTCTCTCTCTCTCTCAGGACAATTTGGCTCCCAAAGTACCCTTCTGTGCTACCTGGTTCTGGATGGCTCAAACTCACCTACATATGATCAGTTACTGCTCGTATCCTGACCCATTATAATATTATATTATAATATTGCCAGCCCTACTTAATACCCGGTGAGTCAGTAAAACTCTCAGCGTCTGTGGCACTCTGCCTCTGGGTGCCTTACTCACTGTCAGCGGCCTAGGTTGCAAATGCCTGGCTCTGGTCCTCTGAACTAGTCCCCTAAGAATTGCCATGTGGTGCCTTGTTGTGGCATCATGGAGATTCCCACATTTCTACTCCAAATAGTGGTGTAGGCTATTAAGCAAACTTAGGCTGTAAGAGCCAGCCAGCTGTACTGTATCAGCTGCTCACAAAGTTTCACAATGCGGGTGCCTCTTTGGTTCTGAGTTTTGCTTCCTCTCCTTCTTGTACCCTGTATGATGCCTAAGCTCACTCGATTTGCTTGTAGGGGAAATCCTAGCCCCCTGGTGGGCTGCCGTGTATACCATTTCTCCTCATACAACTACCTTTGTGCCCTCAGACTTCCTTATTTGCAGTCTCTTTTCAAAACTATGCACAGTGGTGGAACTGGTTCAGATCTGCCACCGCAGAGTATACTCACCGCCTCCTTAAGCAATTACCTCCCTTTTTGTCTCTCAGCCAGGGACTTAGTAGCTGCGATTCTAGTACGGTTATGAGTCACTTCTTTCTCGGCCTATCACCCGCATCAGACCCTTACAGCCAAGAAAACTCAGAATGTTTCTTGCTTTCATTAGGAAGCTCCTTCTCATTCTGCTTTGCTCTGGAGATGTCGAGCTTGATCCTGGTCCAGCTAAAACTCTTACCTCACCCTTGGACCTAGCAAACCTGAAAGGTATGCAATATTTGCATACGAATGTACGCAGCCTGCTAAAAAAGTTCACACTGATTCAGGCCTGGGTCAGACATATCAAACTGGATGTATTAGTTATCTCTGAATCTTGACTCAGACTTGCCATGCCTGATTACTCCTTATTCAGAGCGGACAGGCTCACTGGGTGGGGGAGGAGTGGCCATATATGTAAAGGATAAATACATAGTAACATGTCTAGAAATGACATCTGTTGCCAACGAATTCAAATGCTTGGTTCTAAAGTTGGAGATACTCTCATCTTCCGCACTGTGCGTTTTAGGTTGCTATAGGCCACCCTCTGCTGGATCTCAAATCCTGACTCACCTAACTAATGTTATGGAACATGGCTCCCTTGAAACAGTCATCCTTGGGGACTTAAACTTTGACTGGCTGTCCGAAGCTGCAGCACCTCTCAAGGAGTTTTGTGACACCCTTGGGTTAATGCAACTTATCAGTGAACCTACACGGCCTAACAAAAAATGCCCTGCCAATAGTACGCTGCTGGATGTCATTCTAGTAGGAAAACTGCACCTTTTCTCCGATGTAGGTGTATTTCTCTTTGATGTTAGTGATCCTAGCATCATCGCTAGCATAAGGTTGGTCCAGTGTCCACCGTCCATGTCAAGGTTCTCTATCAAGAGGTCCAGATGCAACTTTGATCTGTCCACCTACCTTGATGATTTAAAATCTTAAATTATGACCGAAGCCTTAAACAAGTATGCCCCCTTCGTTAAAACTAGGTAAGGGGAAGAACATGTTGCTAGTTCACACCTGAACTCAAAGCAGTATTACTAAATAGGGATAAGCTTTGGAAAAATGCACTGTCTACTAAGGCCCTGATGGATTGGTGTAATTTTAGGAAAGCTAGGAATGCTTGCACCAAAATGATAAGAGATGCTAAGGCATCCTTCTATCGTACGGAACTGGATTATGCCACTAGGAGCTCTGCCAAATTTTGGAATTCCATCAAGGATATGTCCGGACATTCCCAGGCACCTTCTTGCCTGCAAAGATCTTCTCCGGCAATGGCACCATCTGTGATAAACTGGAAATCCTGGATGCTTTCAACAACCACTTCGCTACCGCAGGTCTTGCCTTTGATAACTCACCTGCATGTTCCCTATGATCTCAACTCAATGTACAAGACTCAGAACCTCTCCTAACCAGTTCAGTCTTTTCCCTTCAGCATACTCCATTGAGCGAGGTTGAAGAACTCCTATTAAAGTTGGACGAGAAGAAAAGTGCCAGCACCGACTCTCTAGATCCCTTTTTCCTAAAGGTCACCTTTCACGTCCTATCTGTACCAATTACCCACCTATTCAACCTCTCTCTCTCCCGTGGAATCCTCTCACCTTTATGAAAAATAGCTCACGTTATACCTTTGTTCAAATCTGGGGACCCTTGTGACTTAAATAATTACAGACCAATTTCATTACTACCTATACTGTCTAAACTACTGGAAAAAATAGTAAGCATGCAACTGATAACATACGTTGAAACAATGAATCTTCTAAATCCTATGCAATCCGGCTTTAGAGCACAGCACAGCACTGTCACGGCCCTTGCTAAGGTGACCAATGACTGGCAACGGGACCTGGAAAACAAGAAATTTGTCTGTACAGTGTTTTTAAACTTAAGCAAGGCCTTCGACACTGTTGACCATGATCTGCTCCTCTCCTCCCTCAAGGCTATAGGACTGGATGCACTCAGGGATTGATCCTGGGCCCACTATTGTTTGCAATTTATGTGAACAACTTAGACAACAACATAACTAAGGCCAATATTCATCTATCTGCAGATGACATGGTCCTCTACCCAAGCCGCTTCTCACCTGAAATAGCCTACAAAGATCTACAATTGGAATTCAACCTCCTTCAGTGCCAACTTCTAAACAAAAAACTTATTAAACGCAAAATAAAACAAGGCTATGCTGGTCTCACCTTTCCTCTTGGATGCAAACCAAGCCACTGCTGGTTCCATGCCTCAGATCACCACAATCCTGGGTGAAAATCTAGAATATGTTAGCAAATTCAAGTATCTGGGGGTGTGGCTCGATCACAGACTTTCTTTCGCAGAGCATATTGAAGACCTCCTAAAGAAACTAAGACAGAGGCTTGGCCTCCTCTACAGGATAAATAACTATCTCACTTGTAATGCCAAATGGCGGCTGGTACAAACAACATTTCTCTCCTTGGTTGACTACGCTGACTTTCTTTATGGTCACTGCCCTGCCTCGCATCTTGCTAAACTTGATACTTTGTACCACAGGACCCTGAGATTCATTACTGGACTACCTCACACCACCCACCACTGTGCCCTCTACACAGCTGTAGGGTGGCCCTCCCTTCACTTCAGGAGACACAGAAATGCTGTACTCTGGACCTTCAAAGCCATTATCAAGAAACTTCCACCGTAATTCTCTCCGCTTGTCTACCGCTATGCGAACCTGGTACCTATGCCTTGAGAAGCTACTCCTTCATTTATCTGAAGGTACCTAAACTAAAAACTCACCTTGGGAGAATGGCTATAAGTTCTGCGCTGCCTTCCTTGTGGAATACTTTACAAAAAACACTGAAGCTCAACTCTCCTATCAGCATATTCTCCTTTAAGACCTTATACGACCGTTCAGTGAAAGAACTCTGCAACTGTTTTCTCCGTTGATAAAACCTGCCCTTTGGCTGACGATGGCAGCAGGGGCACCGCATTTTATCCTAGCTTATGCAGCCCTCCCTGCTCCTTCTCCTTTCACCTATGTGTTATACACTCACTGCCACAGGCCTGGCCAGTGGCCTTCCATCCTATCATATCCCCCTTTTCCTTGTCGGTACCAGTCCTATCTCATCCCCTATCCCAACCTCTGCTGCCCTGTTTCCATCCTTATCCCTCCCCTCAATCTTCTGCCCTCCTGGGTCCCTGAGAACAGACATGTCTCCAACAAATCATCTGATCATGTAAGAGTCACATTCAGCTTATGAAAGGTCATTATTGTTCCTCACCAAACTGAACCTTGTCCATGATCACTTGCACACGAGCACTTTCATTCTAAATTTGCATTGAACTACTGTTTTTTATGTTCATCACTGAATACTTGTACATTGTTTGGATTGTATTTGTTATTTCTTACTTTGTGTAACAGGTCCATCTTGCAAATGAGTATGCTCAACAGTGATCACCTGCATAAATAAAGACTTTGATTGATAGATTGAGTGACTGTGTGCCACGTTTCTGTAATAGCCACAATGTCCAGGTTTGTGTCTGCCATCAATGTCATTAGATCTGGGATTTGTGCACATTACCTTCCATCCTGTGCATCTCCCTCCTGTTCCCATTTTCTGGCCTGTGCCCTGTGATGTGTTTGAGTTATATTTTCTGTTTTTCTTCCTACTGTGACCATTTGTTTTCTTGGTTTTTGTGTCCAACTACTAATTGGGGTCTCCCTATTTCCAGATATGTCATGTTGGGGGGGCTACAATAATCCCTCCTGACTGCATTTGCCTCACCCCTTGGCTAGTTTAAATGCATGCTGAGGAAGCATTTAAACTTTTCAGTGAGGATACCTTTAGCCCCTGGATAGATGTAGGCCATCTGATAAATACAGTCATTCATCTCTCCAGGTGAAGTCCCAGGCTCCAATTAAGCCATACCCCACCTCTTCACACCATTTCTTTAGCCATGTATTGAATTCCATGGTGCGGATGTCTCAGCCCTCTCCCTTGCCATGGACAGGTAGAACCTTCAAGAAAGTAACAGAGTGTACTACTTGCCCAAGACTCCTCTCCAGCTCACTGAATTCCTCCTGTACTTTACCTATGTCTACCCCCTCTCCTCCCAGGTCATTTGTCCTCATGTGAATAATGATATCATGCTCCCCCCTTTTTAACACCACCTTAGTGATCCTTAGGATCTGCTTTCCCTACCTCAGAACTGTGCCTCGAGATTGGCACACTACCTCCCTTTCCCCACTGCTCCCTATCCTCAGATCTATCTCCTAACAATGGAGCCCCCAAACAGGATTTGCTTCCTCCTCCTGTGTGTTCTCCTTCCAGTTGCCCTCAGGGCTCCATCCTGGATGAACCCCTCATCCCCCTTGGTGTCCACTTCTGGAGATGCTATGTGATCTTCCTGCTCTGCAAGATGGCATATGAGTTGTAAAGTGCCACTGGCTGGGGAATGTGCCTTCGTCCAACCTCCCCCACCATTTCTTAGCCCACTGTAGTCCATCTGTCCCTTCTTCTTGGCATCCTGTAAGGGAGTGATGGTAGATATGGTGGTCTCTATGTTGGGGGGAAGGTTACCTGGATCCTTGCCAATTCTGCTTGGCCTCTGGCAACCTCTGCCCTTAACATAGAGAGTTGCCTGCAGATAGGGCAGCACCACAGTGTCCAGAAGGTCTTCCTGAACACTGCTGCCCCACAACCACTACGTTGCACAATGCCCATCATCTTTTTCTGCCTATCATTTCCTTAATCTTTCTGTGTCTTCTGTTCTTTATTCTTTTATGCACCAACCCTTTGCTTTGATGTTTTTTCCCTTTTGTACACTGTAGCTTTTTTCTTCTCACTCCCTCTTTTACAAAATTGCTTTAACTATGCCTCTGCTATGATTATGGACTCAAGTTGCTTTGAGTAAGTGTGCTCAAATTCCTTTGATATCAATGAAATACACCCAGAAACAGCTTCTTGTCAAAATTGTGTCACTGATCCATCCGATAATTTCAAAGAGCAGGAAAAGACAGAAACAACTTTATCAGTCCACTGTCCCAAAAATCTTGCCACTGATCACTCAGATAATTTTAGAAAGAAGGAAAACAACAACAAAAAATGAGTTCAAACACTTGTACAGAGGGCGTGCTTACTCCTTCTTATATCCCTCCTACTCTATAGCCCCTGCTATTCCCTGTGCTTGGCTCCTGTCAATCATATTTAACAGGGCATTTAATTAAGAGTGCGGGTGGGAGGGTGGACAAAATTTGTAGCATGTAAAGACAGCAAAGAAATAACAGCCATACTAAAGGCACACCAAAATAGGCTTAAAACCAGAAGAAATAGATTTCCAATTCAAGGAAACAACAGCCTCACCAAAAGCACACTAAAATAGGCTTGAAATTAAAAGAAATAGGTTTTCAGTTCAAAGAAATAACAGCACCACCAAAAGTATACCAAAATAAGTTTGAAATCAGAAGAAATAGGTTTCTAATTCAAATAAATAACAGCCCCACTTAAAGCACACCAGACTAGGTTTCAGATTGTCAACAGCCCCAAAACAATTTCCTGCTAGCCCCTTATAAGTAGTAAAAAAAATGACCTGTTACCAAGTGAAATCAACAATAAGCAATGAAAGGAGCAATGAGCAGGTACTGCACTGAAATGAATCTGACTCCTTCCCCTTCTAGCCTCTTCTTCTAACCTTGTATGTAAATTAAATTAACATGTCCCTCCACTCTCCCACTGGGGGGGGGGCAGAGGGTAACCATTTCCATATGGTTGCTTTCTTACACATCAATAAGATATATCCTGAGTATATGACAGTTGTGTATCTCTTTGCAGTTTCCAGGGAACTGTAGTAAGAAATAAAGGGATCTATTGAGCACGCTCTCCAGGCCCATTACTTCTCTGATTTCCTCCTCCACTTCCATTAAGAATGGCCTAATGATAAAGCAGTCCCACATTTTATGTGTCTGGGTGGCACAATTTGATCCGCATAGGCACCAGCTGTGCCCCCCCCCTTGTGGTGTTACAGTAAGCAGTAATCACCAGGGTGCAAAAGGGTCAAATTCCAAGCATATTCCTTCCTGATATGCAAGGAGGTTATCCGTGCAGTTCTCTTGCACATCTCTTGCCACTCTTGGGTTTATTTATTTATTTATTTTATTTTATTTATTTATTTTATTTATCACTTTGTTAACCTGGTACGCACACTGGGCCAAGGCCCATTTGCCAGGAATGACCTGGAGCCACTAAATATGTGGCTTAGATGATACAGTAATACAATGAATGTATACAATAGGCAACAAATAGTGCATACAATACACAATAACTCACAATTAAATAACATTTACAAATAGTTTGTTCCTGCAAATAAAATTTTAACTCAGTTTTAAAATTTGCATGATTGTTTGCTTCTACACAATGTTGAGGCATAGCATTCCACAGCTTAGGTGCCTGCATTGAGAAATCCTGCTCTCCCATCCTGGTTGAGATCTTCAGTAGGATTAAATGGGTAGTTAATGAAGACCTTAATGTTCTACCTTCTTTTTTAATTTCAATAAGAATAAATACTGGAGATTGATGTCCAAGTCTCATTATGTTAAGTAAACAACCCAAATTATAAGAAAAATGTAACTTTGGTGGTAACCATCCAAGTTCATTGTAGAATATACAATGACGGGCATTGTACAGTTTTAATGTTACAGATTGACAGACTGCATTAAATGTCTTATTAACTAAATTTAAATCATTGCATGTTAGCATTGTGAGTAAAATGTAATTATAATATAACATGGGCAGGAGTACACATTTTGAGACAGATTCCCTGGCTTTTCTCTAGTTAAGCAGTCCTTAATTCTATATAAAGCACCTAGCTTCTGGTTAACTGTTTTCTTTATATGAGATGAAAAGGCAGGACTCCAACATATTTCAGTTCATTTACCTGTTGCATCATCGTACCAGCCAGATCAAATACTTGCAATGGTTTACATTTATTTAGCTTGGGTTTTGATCCAAACAGAATACACTGCATTGTCTTTGTATTTGACATTAAGCGATGCTGAATCAGCCAGCCATTTAGGGCAGAAAAATCATAATTCAAGGATGAATTAATTTTATCCACTGATGCTGAACTTGTGATAAGAATGATATCATCTGCATATAATAACAGACTCGACTGAGAAGGAATTTTTGAAATGGGTCAATGTATAATGAAAACAACAGGGGTCCTAAAATGGATAACTATGAAACCACATACAGGGGGTTTCTACCAGGCCAATGTCCTTCAATCTCCGGGGCAGCATGGCATGATTTAACAATTCAAATGCCTTCAACAGGTCAACAAAAAAAGCACCAGTTAGTTTACTGAGATCCATGGATCTTAAGGTGTGGTCTGTAAAACATGCCAGTGCAGTACCGGTACAAAAAGACTTCCAAAAGTCATGCTGCTCTGGAGAGTGAAGTCCATTGACCTTGGGATATTATGTGATTTGTTCATTTATTATCTTTTCTAACAGTTTACTCAATGGTCAGCCTTTTTGGAAAGTCATCTGCGTTGGCAAAATAAAAAGGTTCAGGTTGCTGCCATTGCTTAATCACAACACTGCACTGAATAAAGTCACTTTAAGTTGTTTTGTACACTTCAGTAAAATTGATGACTGTCTCTTTAAATGTTTCAGTTCTCCAAGCACTTTCATTTCGCAAGCTTGCTTCATTCCAGCCAAGTTTCAATTTCTCTTTATTCTCTGTAAGATAAATTACTTTTTTCCTTTTAAACAGCCTGCCTTTTCTGGACCTCCAGCTCCCAGCTGACTACTGTGAGGAAGGAAGGAAGAACCCCCTCTCCCCATGGTAGTTAAGAAGAACAGTAATGGAGCAGCCTTGCCAGTTGGATGGGCTTCAGTTCTGCTCCTGCTTTTTTTTTCCTCTGTCAGGTGCTGCACAACTACTGCTGTGCTGCTTTTTATCCCAGTGACAGGTTAGTGCCTGGTTGCCGCTTGGCCTCCCTGTTGATGGCTTGGCTCTCACTGTGTGGGGCTGATTCTGTTCACTTCTGACACCATGCCATGTGTGCTGCTAAGAACCATGCTGCACACAGGTTGAATGCAAGATGGCAACTACTTTATTAACCGGAAGTTTCTCTGGCTAGTTCCTCCCAGAGATCACACAGTAGACTAGACAGGCTGCCTATGCCACAGTACCACCTATCACCACACTAGGTACAGTCACAGAGAACTGTATTTAGTCCCTGGAGAAAAGCAGCCCTGGAAAACACATGATCAAAGGCTATAAAAGCTCTACTGTGCACTTATTGAATCTCCCAGAGCTGCTTACTGCTCTGATGCCAACTGCAGGGGATTCAGGGATTTGTATTAAAATAAGATGTCAGCCTACAACTAAGCAAAATTGGTCTGATATAATCTACTACAGTAAACAGTAAGTAAACCAAAATGTTTTTGTCCACAAAGTGCACACCGGGACCAGCCCCGCACTTGAGTATGGGGTACTTTGTGCTGACTGTTCCCATTTAAAAGGCATGACTTTTTTAGTAAAAAGGTACATTGTTACTCTTAGTGAGTAGTTAGGTTATTACTCAGAAGCCCTTTTTGTCTATTGTTCACCAATTTTTGCACAAACACTTGCACTTATTTTTAATTGGACCATTTAAGCACTGAACTGCTGCAACTTTTAGCATTTTACACCCCCTGGTAGAGTGCAGTACAAGGTGAATCCTCAGTACAAAGTGTGTTCTACTTTTAGAGGGCAGATTTTAGTATCACAGCAATTTCTGTAGAATATATCTTCATGTTTGACTACACAAGATGGTATTTGGTACTCAGGGTTTTGTTATTTTACACTGTTGCTGCATCACAAAATGTGGGTCAAGTACTATAAGTTTTTAAGATGTATTGTGGTTTTACTAACATTATTAACCTTTTCAAATCTTTGGCAGAATTTGGAATCTTCTGAGAAGCTAAGTATTTCTAAACGTTCTTTCTATTATATTTTTTGGAGATTATAGTTGTGTGATTATTATAATGCATTTATTTTTTCTTTGTCTTATAAATCAATGTAAGAGGCAGCAGTGCATGAAGACATCTTAGCCTAGTATTACATACTGCTAAGTAACTTAACTGTAGACATATAGCAAAGTCGTTTAATGGACTGGAATGGAGTACTGGGTGAGTGGAGAGGCAGTTAGCTGTAGGGATTATGGGGCACTCATCTCCAAGGTTATACTTTGGAGAAGGGGACACTGACCTATTTGCAGGACCTCAGCAGCTAGGGAGGAAATGTTTCAGCTGTGACTCCAACTAAGCTTGTGTCCATTCTGTGCAACCCCACTTCCTTAGAGGCCCACTGGCCCGGGGGGGGTGGAGAGTGGTGTTGAGGGGCAGCAGGAGGAGATCAGATGGCAAGGATGGTCACACAACAGTCAGTTCTTTCCATGAGGTACCAATGGCAAACCTCTTTGTGCCTCTGGAACAGGCTCAGTTGCCTGACTTGAGCAGGAGTGACCATGAGCCAGGTGGTGCTGACAGGAACGGAGACGTGGTGACAGGGGAGCAGAAGTTATGAAAGAGAATTCTAGTCTTAGGGGACTCTATTGCTAGAGGGTTGGAGAGGGTGATAGGTAAGAGGGGTGGTTAGATGCCTGTCTGGAGCATCAGCCATCCAAAATTGGGAAATGATGGGGAGGATAGTGGGGGGGGTGCTGGTACACCTTGGTACCAATGATCTGGCAAACTGGCCTTTGGAAATGGTGCAGAGGGACTGTCAGAAGCTGGGGGACAGACTCAAGAAGCACTTGGCTTCCTTAGCCTTTTCTGAAGTCCTTTTTGTTTGGGGCTGGGAGGATGGAAAGAATAGGACAAGGGAAGCAGAGATCAAGGAGTTCAATGGGTGGTTGAAGAGATTGTGTCAGGAACAGGGGCACCAGTTTATAGGGGATTGGGGGGCAGCTGGAACAGAAGACTTTTCAAAGGTGATGACCTTCACCTGACAAGAGAGGGGACTCACGTGTTAGGAATGAATTTTGATGTCTACATCCCAAATAAGCAGTTGAAACATGTTCAGTGTTCAAAGACAACCTAACTGAGTTACAAGCTAAATGGGTACCTAAAAGAAAAAAAGCCCAACGCTGCAAGCATAGACCAAAATGGTTGACAACTAATATTAAGTGACAAATCGATATGCAAAAGAGATCATACAGCATGTAAAAGGCTAGCCCAAATTAAAACAGTTATGAGGAGTACAAGAAACATCTTAAAAGTTGTAGGTTAACCATTAAAAAAGTAAGCAAAAGTTCAAATTATCATTAGCCTGTAACAATGCAAGTCCTAGGGCACTTTATGGATACACACATTCCTTAAAAGGCAAGGAAACAGTCATAGGACCTTTAGAAATAAATGGTGCATTATTAGATAAACCTAGCAGTGCAGTTCAATAAATTCTTTGTAGCCTGCTTAAATTGCTCAGATACACAGGGAGCTAAATACATTCTACATGTAAATAATAATATGGAATTGTCCACAACCTTGCCACGACTGCTATCGGGTTGAGCATTCCATTTCTGTGGTGATCGGTGTTGTGTGACATCTGTAGTGCAGCAGAAGAAAAAGTTATTCTGCTGCACTACAGACATCACTACTGTGGCAGAACAACATTTTATAGAAAATGGATTTCAGTGGAGGATGATGTTTCACCATACACTATATATGTATCTCTTCTTTTATGGCGTTTATTAATAATGTCTCCTTTAGCTGAATCTTGTGAACTATTTTAAACAGTATAGGGTGATTTAGCAGAACCATTTAAGATTGGGATATAACTCCTTGGCCCAGAGTAGTACAGGGCAATTTTGGTTTGTTCTAAGACTCGACGAACATTTTTATTTTATTTTATTCTTTTGGTAACTGGATAAGGCCCACTGAGCACTAGGCCTGTTTTCAGGGAGGACCTGGGAGCTCTGGGGAGGTTAACTGACTTGTTCAGGGTAACACAGTATGTAAATGGATGTTGTGGGAATCAAACCTAGGTAAGCTGGATGTACCATGCTCATTCACAGCTCATTACTCTAACCTCTAGGCTATACTGCTAGCCCCAACATAGAATTATATGTGCTTTACTTCCTTTCTAATTGCATCTCTGATCTGTCCCGCAAAGGTGCATCTTTTTAGGCAGACCATGGTAAAAAAAGGGCCAGAAACAGAGACTTTAAACAAAAAGAAGAAAAGGGTACAAAGACACATAACTCTTAAAGAAGATCAATCTGAAAGGAAATATCTAAAGAGAGACACATTGGATAAAAAAGAAAGGACTTTCAAAGAATAATACAGAACAAGAATACTGAGAAGTGATTTACACCCAACTACAAGAGAAGGACCAGAAAAACACAATTAAATCAAGGTGAAGGTAATTAACAAAAAAAGAAGCAATTCATGAATATTATTTTTCTATAGAAATGGACAATAGATACAAAGCCCTATGTACTGAAAATACTGATTGCCTATGGGGGTAAATCCCAACATAAGTAGAGAAAAGCAGAATAAGAGGCTTACAGAAATATTATCCCGAGATCTGATAACATCAGTTTAGGATTAATCTGAGTGTAGTGGGGAGACCTGAAATGGACTTAGTTCAATAAATAATGAGAAATCTGCAATCTCAGTAATATCATGGACTATTACTAGTTAAGGCAACAAGATGGCGATGCGTGATATTGTATCATTTTTGAAAACATTTGTTTGTTTTATTTTTAACTAGGAGGTGGACTGGGCACTGCCCCTTTTCAGTCACATCTGACACATGACCTTACAATACAATACAATACAATACATTTGATATCGTACTATTACAAGAGACCTGGTTGGAAGCCAAAACAAATTCTGTTCAGGATGGTTACTGAAGAATTTGAAATACGGCAACAAATGTGATGGGATTTTTGGAGATTTTGATAAAAACCACATTGAAGTGCACTGTCAGGGATATTCCAAAGAGATATCCATAGTGTCTTATTACCTCTTTGGAGTTCCTAGTGGGTGACCAATTTTTGGTACAAAAAAAATTATGTTCCACCAAAAGGCAAAGTTACACATTGAAAAACAAATCTGGATACAGTTAAAAGAAATCAGCGCTCCAGCCAGGACAATACGCACCTGATAATATTAATTGCTGGGGGCTTTAATGCAAAAGTGGAATTCAATGAATTGCAGACAATAACAGCTGGAATTACTTAAATTTCTTGCAAATACTTTCCTGGTAGGAGAACAAAGAAGACTTACAGAGATGTAGTTGGGGCAAAACAGACAGATTTGGGAAGACTGTGGATCAGCATTTCTAAATGGTAGGCTAAGCAAAGATGTGAAGGGAAACTTTACTTTTTCCCACTTGGCAGGGTAAGCTAAATGGTTACTGATTATACAATCAATAAAACTGGGAACTCGTTTGATTTTGTGACTCTGAAATAATACTGTGACTGGAAAGTGACCACTTCCTCATGATTGTAGATGGATGACCTAGATGTGGCAAGTGATGTATTCCCAAGGGAAGAAAAGAGTGACAAAAAATATTTTTCCAAATTTTGAACAAAAAAGAGGAGCAAGTGGAACTGTAACTTGAACAAACAAATCAACAACATAGCGGAGGTGGACCTCCAGCTGCAAGAACTTTGAATGAATAAGTTAATAGAAATTAATCATGTTCAACTGTATGCACATTAAAAAAAAAAGCTGTATTCCTGAAGCTGGAACCCATATGATATTGAAATCCCCCAAAAAAGGCGTTAAAAGAGAAGGATGTTTTTATGACAACTGTAAACAGAAGAAGCAGGAGGTTAAACAGGCCGTAAGGTCACTGTCCAAAAAAGAAAAAGATTATTACTGAAGGCATTAATGTGGTAAAGAACATAAGGTAGATTATTTTGTATTTGTATTATTTATTTCACCAGGAAAAGGCTCTGTTGAGTGAGCTCATTTACAAGGAGGTCCTGGGTAGAACAGCATACAATATTAAGAGACGATGATACAGCATTCAGAGGTATACAAGACACATGAAATTATGTACAATTGAATTAAGATTACAGGGAATTAAAACACTGATAGTTATATATAGATATAAAGTATACAGAGTATAGCAAGGCATGCAAAATAAAAATAGGTTCATAAGGTTAACAATTGTCAGAAACACAATGTGTAATTATCCCGTATAATTGATAACCATCATATGACATCATGAGTAAGTGAAGGGGTAAGTGAAGTGTAGCTTAGCCATAAAAAATTCTAAGGCAAAAAAAAAAAGAAAAATGAGCAAAAAACTTGTAGGAAATCTTCTTAGAAGCAACAACAATGCAGACTACAAACTGTTTTGGTATTTGACAGCCAATGGAACAGGAAATTATAAAACCTCTTTAGAAGTTCATATTCCCATGCAACAATTGCTTAGGTATTTTTATAAAAATGTTATGATAATTCAGAAACAGAGTTAGATAACCAACAAGGTTTTTTTTTTAATAATTGTAACTCACAACCCATAGTGTAGACAAGAGTTGGCCTATATTACAGACATGGAAATAATAAATGTACTAAGGCACCTGAAGAAGATAACATGCCAGTAGAGACATACTTGTCAAACCTGGGTTAGTGGGTGTCAATAATAAGCAAAATTGTTAACACTGTCCTGATTTCAGGAAGTATACCCATGGATGGAAATGGAACATGTTGGTACCCATATTTAACAAACTCTGGCCAAAGCCAATAGGGCAGCAGTCGAGGAATTTGGGGTACAAATATTGAAAATTACCAAGGTTACAAGCCCGCGTTGGCAAAATGTAACATAGCTTCATAAACTTATTTATTTATTTTTTTTTATATTTTTACACCAAATTTTCAACATAGCCTTGTTAAGACCCTGCCTCATAAAGAAGGGCAGAGAAAATGTTTAACTCCTGGGCTAAAGGTAATTTCATGCAAGGACTGCAAAATCAACTTTTGGGGCACAAAAACACATTTTGGGCTGGAGTTGAAAAATGACATCCATCACATTTATGAGGTACTGTAAAGAAATGGCTACGTTGAAAATTTGGGGTAAAAATATTGAACATTACCAAACTTACGAGCCTGCATTTGCAAAATTCAACACAGCATCATAACTTTGTTTTTTTAAAAATATGTTTACACCAAATTTAGAACACAGTCTTCTTATGACCCCGCCTCATGAACAAGGGCAGAGACAATTTTCAACTCCTGTCTGAAAAGTGATTTCATGCTGGGACCGCAAAATCACATTTTAGGATAAAAAAAAAACATTTTGGCCAGGATTTGAAAAATGGCAGCTGTCACATTCATGATGTGCTGTAAATATATGGCTATGTTGTAAATCTGGAGAAAAAATATTGAAAACTACCAAAGTTATGAGTCTGCATTTGCAAAATTCAATGTAGGTTCATAACTTTGTTGTTTTTTAATATTTTTACACCAAATTTTCAACATAGCCTTTTTATGACCCCGCTATATGAACAAGGGCAGAGAACATTTTCAAATCTTGCCTTAAAGGTGATTTTGTGCAGGGACCATGAAATCACCTTTTGGGACAGATTTGCCTAATGTCAGTGAAGTTGTTCATGAGGCAGGGGTCCCAAAAAAGGCATGTTGAAAATTTGGGTCAGAAATATGCAGAAATGGCAAGTTATGCCACAAAATTCAAAATGCCATTGAAATACATTGAACCGCATACCAGTTTCTTTAACTCACAGTCTAGCTTTGAAGAGAGAAGAAATGTCTGTGGTCCAGATAGGATTATGGCATTGGACCCCTGATCAGTAAGTAAGGGCTTGGTAGGGGTACAGTGTGGTGTGTGCTGAGTGGGAGGATCAGGTGGGGGGACAGTAACAGCTGCAAAAGACATAGATGGATGGTTTTCTTTTTGCAGGGTTAACAAAAAAAAATGGACCAAGGATTCTTGATTGCAACACTTGGGGATTGGCACCCCCAGTGTCACCGTTATATTACCGGGGGTGTATGGGGTGCGGTGTGCTGAGAAGGAAGGTTGGGTGGGTGGGAGGAAAGAAAATGGACTGAAGATTCCTAATCATGACATTGGGGGATTGGGCACCCCCATGTCACTGTTATGATTCTTAGGTGGGGGGTGCTGGGAGAGAGGGTTAGGTGGGCAGGAGGAAAAAATATACAGTGCATCCTCGATTATCTGACAACATTGGTGCACCAACCTTTTGGTGGATAACAGAGGAGGAGGATAATAAAGGGTAGGGTGAGCAGGCGAGCGGGCAGCACAGTACTGTTACTCCAAGGCAGAAAACACTAAAGTTTCAGCTTACTTTTGTTGGGGCAGGCAGACATAGCCACTAGAGAATGGGAGACTGTGTAACATTGTTTGATCTGTTTCTGTGTGTTTGGGTGAGTGAGCCATCAAAAATCAAAACAGGACTGACATGGGGCATAACTAGCAGAGAACGGGACACTA
This sequence comes from Neoceratodus forsteri, assembly GCA_016271365.2. Classification (NCBI taxonomy): domain Eukaryota; kingdom Metazoa; phylum Chordata; order Ceratodontiformes; family Ceratodontidae; genus Neoceratodus; species Neoceratodus forsteri. The sequence goes on along the minus strand of CM028129.1, from coordinate 1,005,996,415 downwards.
TTTTATTCATTTATCAATTTGTCGCATTGGAACATACTGGAACAATTTAAATACACTTAAAAATATTTTCAGTAGCTTCCGTTTGACAGGGAGGGTGGGCAGGAGAGCGGGCAGTAAGAAAACAACACTGGACTCACAAGGGGCATCACCACTAGAGAACGGGACACTGTTTTATTAATTCAACAATTTGCCACATTGGTCCACACTGAAACAGTTTAAATAAACTTAAAAAATCTTTCCAGTAGCTTCCATTTGATGGGGAGGGCAGGTGGGAGAGCCGGCAGTCAAAAACAAACATGGTACTGACATGGGGCATAACCACTAGAGAACTGAACACTGTTTTATTATTTCATCAATTTGTCACATTGGGCCACACTGGAACAGTTCAGATAAACTTACAGAATCTTTTCAGTGGCTTCTGTTTGGTGGGGGTGGATGGGTGAGCGGGCAGTCAAAAACAAACACTGGACTGACATGCTGGCATAATCACTAGAGAACAGGAGACTTTTATACTTTATTTTATTTCACAGTAGGAAGCATAATGGCCATTTTTGTACTGTACGAAATAGTATATTAAAATCTTAAAAAGTGGAAAATGGCGAATGGAGAACAGAGCTGACTTACATTCTGTCAGGTGGGGTGGGGCAGGTGGATGAAAGAGGGAGAATATAATGGGAATGAATAAAGATGGTACAAAAGAAGATACTGTATATATAATCACCCCCCAAAAAAAACCAAGATGAGCACAATCTCTTCCACGTCTTGCTTTCAGAGGTCATGGTGGAACATGGCACAGTCCACCCTGTCCAAGATGGTTGCTGAACTCTACTGCACATGTGCAAGTGGTGGCACATGCGCAATACAGTTTGGTGGCCATCTTGGACACAGTGGACTATGCCGTGTCCCATGGTGACCTCTGACTGAAGAAAAATAGTGCTGTGCAACTGCTAATGGAGAGAGTGTAGTGCTTCACTGATGCAGAAGCAACTGTGAAGCAACTCTACACTGTTGTTTGGTCAGACATGTCTCCTTTTTTGATCAGAGGAGGTCTTCAGGGCTCCGCCCACTGCAGCCCTAAAAAGGAGAATGGTATATCCAAAAAACTACTGATCAATCAGCTTCATTAATATTTTAGTAACAATCTTTGGTTGTTTTATATTATTACAGTACATCTTCAAAGATGGATTGAAAAAAAGGGTTCTATTTGTGAAGAGCAGGCTGGCTTCAGGAAACATTATAATACATTAGATCACTTTATTTCAATGACAACTACTGTACACTAAACAAAAATATAAAAACATTGTCATTGCTTTTATCAAATATATGTCTGCCTTAAATCCTATCAATAGACATTTACTCTGGGAAACCCTGCAGGAACTGGGAATAGACCCTTACCTGTTGTATATTTTTGAATACTATCAAATACATTGATTAAAATCTGGCTAGGCCCCAGTAGAGCATTATAAGATTCCTTAATATCAACAAAAGTTATTAGTCCAGGAACTTGTTTTTATATTCCAGAAGTGAATGGTAAGAGAATTATAAGCATCATCATACATGCATTATTTAGCAAGCTTGGCCTTCTCTGAGGAAGGTCTACAAAGATAACTGAATGCATTTAGCAAGTTGTCTAATTAACGGAAACTTGAAATACATATAGATAAATTTAAAATAATGAATTTTGGCAATAAAAAAGTAAGAGTTCATGGTTTCTGGATGGTGCCAAATAGAATGGGTATAGGTTTGTTATTACCTTGGGCTGATTTTTATGGAAGAAGTTTTATGGAATTTATCACCAGCAGAAGAAGAGAGGTATTAATGTCCCTGTATAGATTACTGATGAGACCCCTCCTCAAGTACTGTGTATAGTTCTGGAGGCCCCATCTCAGAATAGACAGATAGGGTGGAGCTGGTACAAAGGAGAACAACCAAAATGGTGCAGGGCCTACATCTGAAGCCCTATGAACAGAGGCTCAAGCATTTAAATATGTACTCCCTGGAAAACAGTAGAGAATGGGGGTATATGATAGAGACATTGAAGTATCTCACTGGGATAGACAAGGTACAGGAAATGGGTATTTTCCAAAGGACAAGGGGGCACAATATGAAGCTGGAGGGGGAGACTCTGGGGAAACATGAGGAAGTACTTCTTTACGGAGATGGTGGTGGACATATGGAACAGCCTCTCAGAGGAAGTAGTGGGGGCTAGAATGGTCACATGATTTAAGAATGCATGTGACAAAGTTGGCCTGTTGGCACAGTGACTGGATTTCTGCTCGCAATGCCGACGACCTGTGTTCAGGAGCAGACCCAGGTCACTGGAGAGCCAGCCGAGGGAGAAGGCTTGATCACATGATGAGTGCTTGCCTTCTGCAGGGGGGAGGGTGGGGATGTGATCTGGCATTTGCTAAACCCCTGGTGGAGACTGGAGGAATCGCAGTGTGCTGACCAATTAACTGGGGGGCATGGCGGATGTCAGCGTATGCCTAGACATCATGGCACACTGCGCTCCCGGGGAGAAAATGGGAAAATTTTTCCCCCACTTGACCAGATGATGGCTATCCGGTCCCTCCACCACCATGAGTGCCCTGGTCAGGGCTCCAGAAAGACCACTTCACCAGCACCCGAGGGGCCAAGTAGTTGCGCTGGCCGGCCCCTACCAGCACCTTTCTTCTTGGAAAGAGAGAACCCATCCAGTGAAGGATTACACTGGGCTACCCTGAGGGTTGCTGCTATCTGAGGTAGGGATGGATGGTAGCACTGGGCGAGGGTACAAGCAAGCAGTAGGAGGAAACAAGACCATTGATGGCCTGAAGGAGAGGCTGATGAGGGAGATATGGGGAAGGAGGAAAACAGACAAAGAAAAAAAAGAATGCATGGGACAGACACAAGGGAATCTTAGAAGCAAGAGGGGGATGTAAACTGAAGTCCAAATAGGGTCTCAGGTAGCACTATACTGTAGATGGGAAATTTTGGGCAGACTAGGTGGGTCAAAAGGTCCTTATCTGCCAACAACTTCTATGTTCTATATAGAGTAAATACATGGGAATAAATACAAATAATAGAATAAAGACAGCATCTATAGCCTTAAGATGCATTGTACATTTCAAAAGAACTTACTGAGGCAATGCCATAAAGCAAGGATAAATGTACACTTAGTTAAAGTAAATACCCAGCTACTTTCTGCTACAGAGATATGAAGAACTGAAGTAGGGAAGAAAATAGAGAATGTGTAACATGGATTCTTATGCTCTCTACTAATGGCTCCAGCAGGGATGCTGACTGCATTTATAAGGGCAGAAATGGGGACTTTGCCACTCAAATTACAATGTAAAAATATAATTATACAATGGCAAGAACGAATCCTGAATTCTGATTGGTCAGTGTGTGTGCCTGAGACAGTGATGATATTGCAGTATAACATCACTGTCATTGATTAGCATTAGCTTTGCTTGCTGTCGTCATGGAGCACTTTTAGCTTTTTTTTCCTCTTCTCTTAAGAAACTCACTAAAAATCTACTAAAACATTTTTACATTTTTTTTTATTTTGTACAACAATGAACCATCGTATAATAGCAATAAGGCACGCCAGGGTGTGTGTTATTGTGTAATAACGTCACTCCTGGTGTGGTGGAAGCACTCGGCTTTGCTTCGTGCTTCAACCCACCCCAGGAGTGACATTATTACATGATAACACACACCCTGTCGTGCCTTATTGCTTAATTATATCATTCTGGATAACATTCCAGAGGATAGCCCCAAACAGACTTCTCTTAAAAGAAGCCTTAACATTTGAACAAAGGGGAAAGGCAGTTCAGAGAGCAATAATTAATTCAGACCATGTTATATATGAGTACATTGGGCTATGTCTGGGAGGAACAGGGACTGATGGAAAGGGCAGACATGATAATTACTGAAGGGCTACAGGACATAACATTATAACATGAGATGTTAAAAATCAAATAATGCAATGATTGCTCTATATTACTGCTGTATTGAGACAACTGTAAAGTGGGAGGGATATTTAACTTTTCTGTCCAATACAACTCATATACAAGCCTTGCTGAAACTGAAAACAGAGCCAGTGGTCTCTGCCCATTCTCTAGGGTGCTTCAACAGGATCCCAATACATGAAATAAAGAGTCCATGTAAACTAAATATGTAGGAGACACTAAAACATTACTTACTGCTATGCCCACTATTGATCCTATAACTAGGTATTTTTAACCTCCATGTATTATTCAGTGGATTACCCAAGAAGATCAACATTTTTGCTGCTCTAAACATATAAATGCTTTTCCTGATTTGTATTGTTTTGGTACCTCTGTGGGTTGGTATGTTGTGGGTATGATGTGCAATCACTGATACTCCTTTCAAGTGACAGCACTTTAATGTTTAAATGTGAAATGTACTCAGGTATTTAAAGCAGGAGGCCAAAGTTACCTATGGATACTATCTCCCACTTCTCAGTGGTAGTATTCAGGAAATAACCCATCAAGAATTAATTTGTCAAGCCTGTTTTCAAAAACTATGTGCTCATCTGGCCAGGAATAATCGAGAAAAGATGTTCAGTGGAGTAGCCAGCTCAGTGTGCTGAAAGTCCATTGCTCTATGTTGAAGTTAGAAGGAAAAATGACAATTTCAGTCAAAACATACTTGACCTAATCCTCCACTAACTAAGCATGTAGAAAGCACACCTACAGCCTCAGCACTTTGACCAGTGGGGTCTTCATCAGTAGGCCCAAACTTTGCTGGCAAAGCTTTCCCCTGCATCTTTACTGAGCACGGTGCAAAGGGGTGGTGGGTAGGGGATGAAAGATGCCAGGGGTGCCTATGTGGGGGGTAGGTTATTAGCAGGTGAAGAAAGGTGCAGCCACCACTATATACAGTAGGTTATTGGTTTGGTTACTGTGTGCAGTTCTGGAGTCAGGGAGAGAACTTAGGAATTGCAGAAGTGCATATCCAGGATGATCCAGGGAGAGCAAGAATAGACATATGAGAAGAGGCTGGAAGATCTGAACATGCAAATGCATGAGGTGAGAAGGAAGAGAAGACATATGACTGAAATAAACAAATACCTCCATGAGGTAAATAAATTGGATAGTGCTGAACTGCTCAGATTGAGTGGGAACACAAACACCAGGGGCAGCTCCCTGAAGATGTGGGTGGGGGAGCAAATTCAAGAGAGATGTCTGCAGAGGTGGCATGTGTCAAAACCATAAATGGCTTGAGACACAGCTGGGATACATTCAGGGGGATATTAGCTGTCATTGGGAAGTGGCAGCAGGAATACGGATGAGAAAAGGAGGAATAGTGTAAGCAAAGACCCCTCAGAGACAGTAGATCCTGGGGTATAATAGAGCAATATGGGCAGACTGGATGGACCACTCTTTTTCTGCCGTCATCATCTGTGTTTATGTTTCTATGCCACATTGGTAATATTAAACAACATTTTATTTTAATATGTAATTATGAATGTCTCAGATATCTGCAAAAGAAAATGTATTTTAATAAAAAAGAGGGAGGGGGATATTTCAAGCACATTTTCATTCTGCTGGTTTGTAGTGTACTTGCATGACGGCATTTTAAAGCCTTTAATCAGTAGCGCTGTTTTATTCAAAATGTAACTTAAATCATATTATAAATAACTCTAGCTAACTCATTGTATTTATAGTATGGTAACCGGTTACTTGTGAAACATCTGTTATGGTATAGAGGTATCACCTCGCACAATCTGTGCAGCCAGAACTACTCACTTTCACTTCACGATCTGACCTCAGTCAGACTGCTTGAGATGGCACACCTACAGTAGAAGATATCTCAAGGATCATCTTTAATGTTTAAACATATCCTTTATACTCTTTGATCCCCATGATACCTTGCTTCACCCAAGGACACATAAGCACTGCCACGTTGAGTTTTTATTGGAGTTTGTATCAACAAGTAACTTGCCATGTTTAGTCAGAATGGTACAATGGTGATTCTGATACAGTATGGTAAAGATAAAGAGAATTTACCACTATTTTACTTTTTATTTTTTTTTTGCAATTATTGAAAAATGCCCTATGTCAGCATTAATGCCACAATAATTTAAAATTTGAAGTAAAGTACAGTTACGTAAGAACTTACCGTAACAGTAGATCTTCGAGAGAGGCTCTTGCAGTAGGTAATTACAAATAGGACTGAAGCCGGCAGGCATCAGGACTCCACGGTAACATTTTTAGCTAGCAGTCTCTGGCGAGGGACTGCCCCCACGTCAGGTGACCGGTGTCAGGCAACATCAGTATAAAGGGGCGGTCCCTACGCCCTTCAGTTCTTTCCCGCCAAAGGCCAAAAAGGCGAGATGAGAGAGAAGCGGACATTTCCTCCCTGGAAAAGGAACTGAAAAAACTAAGGGGATAGAGGGGGGGGGGAAGGTATTACCTACTGCAAGAGCCTCTCTCGAAGATCTACTGTTATGGCAAGTTCTTACATAACTGTACTATCTTACTTCGAGAAGGCTCTTGCAGTAGGTAATTACATACAGGACTGAGTCCCAAGCAGTCTGGAACAAAGAGAAGCACACAGGAGGAGGAAAGTACTCATAAGAGATCCTCTGGCTAAAGAGGACTTAAGAAAGAAGTCCTTGAAGAACAGCCAACCCGAAGCCGGCTCTACGATGAGAGGCAATGTCCAAACTGTAGTGTTTCATAACGGCATGGACAGAAGTCCAAGTTGCAGTGGTGCAAATATCAGCCGTTGACACATTCTTGAAACAGGCAGCAGAGGCCATGACACCCCTGGTGGAGTGACCCCTGACCTGACCTGGCAAGGTCTTGTGACACTTGTCATAGCAGAAAGTGATATAGTGAGCCAACCATTTGGACAAACATTATTTGGAAACAGCGTGGCCCTCTCTTTTGCTGGCAAAAGAAACAAATAGTTGGTCAGTCTTTCCTGAGATCCTTTGTACTGTTGGTGTAGTATCTCAGAATCCGGTGAATGTCCAAGGTATGTAAAAGATACTCCCCATGATTGGAGTGCTGTGTGAAAAAGGCAGGCAGTTCAACGGACTGGTTCAATGTAGATTCCGCTACCACCTTAGGGAGAAACTTAGGATTGGTGTGCAGAGCCACACATTCCTTATGGAAAATCAGATATGGAATTTTGCACATCAAGGCCTGAAGCTCAGAAATTCTTCGAGCGGAAGTAATGGCCACTAGGAAGAGAGCCTTACACAAAAGGAACTTAAGTCCTGCTGAGGCTGCCAGCTCAAACAGAGGCAGCGTAAGCTTCTAGAGAATGAAATTCAAATCCCAAGAAGGGGTAGGAACCCGAATGGGGGGGTCTCAGATGAAGAACCCCTCGTAGAAAGGTCTTCGCGACCTCCAGCTGAGCGAAAGTTCTGTCCCCAAAGTGAACATGATAAGTGGTCAGAGCCGCCATGTGAACTTTCAAAGAGGAATGACTGAGACCCAGGTCGAAGAGATAACACATGTAGTCTAGTAGCCGCCCGACAGGACAGGAGAAAGGCTCCAAGTCTTTGGACGAAGCCCAAATGGAAAACCGTTTCCATTTCATGGCATAGGTAGAGCGAGTGGACGGCTTCCTGGCCTCCATCAAGATCTCTGCCACTTTAGGAGAAACCCCAAAACAGGCTTGTGCTATGTCTGTAGGAGCCAAGCATGCAGCTGAAGGGACTTGAGGCCCGGAAGGACCAGGGATCCCCGATCCTGGGTCAACAGTAGTCGCAAAAGAGGAAGAGGAATCGGAGGTTCCTCTGAGTAATGCTGCAGAAGAGAGAACCAAACTTGCCTGGGCCAGAAGGGAGCGATGAGAATCATATGGGCCCCTTCTGAGCTGAGCTTGTGCAGGATCCTCAGAATCAATGGAATTGGAGGAAAAGCATAAACGAATCTGCCCTTCCAGTTGAGAGACAGATCGTCTCTCCAGAGTCACCCGCACCCTGGCGCGAGCGAGCAAAAAGTGGGCAGTTTTGCATTTAGTGAGGATGCAAACAGGTTGACCTGAGGGGTCCCCCAATGTAGGAAGATGCCGTCTGCTATTTCCTGGTCCAATTCCCACTCGTGAGGTTGTGTCGAGGATCGACTCAAGTGATCTGCCAACGGATTCTCTACCTCCAGGACGTGGACCACCATGAGATGAAGGTTGTGTAGGGTCACCCAGTCCCAGACCTGCATCACTTCCCAACAAAGAGGGTAGGAACGAGTTCCCCCCTGTTTGTTGAGGTACCAGACTACACTCAGAAAGGCCATACTGGTGGTCGTGTCCAGAATTGCCCCGATGAACTGGAGGCATTGAGATGGGATCAAATGGGATTTGGCCTGGTAGACGGTAATACCCAGGCTGGTAAAAACCTACCTGGTAAGGCAAAGGGAACATTGGAGCTCCTCCCTGGATGGGGCCACCAGGAGCCAATCATCCAGGTACAGGAAAACCTGCACTCCTTGAGTACGCAGGTGGGCCACCACCACAGACAAGCATTTGGTGAATACTTGGGGGCAGAGGAAAGACCAAATGGGAGCACCTTGAACTGGTAGTGGTCCCCCTGGAAAGCAAACCAGAGGTATTTGCAGTGGGAAGGGCAGATAAGGATATGCAGGTATGCATCCTGCATGTTCAGAGCACACAGCCACAGTTCCGGCTGAAGGAGGGGCAGGACACTCTGTAGGGAGGGCATCCTGAACCTTTTGTACTCCACAAACAGATTTAGAGAACTGAGGTCCAGAATGGGCCTCATGTCTCCTGTCTTCTTGGGGACCAGGAAGAAATGGGAGTAGAAGCCAGTCCCCTGAAGAGGGGGAGGGACGGGTTCTATTGCCTCCTTCAACAGAAGGGAGGAGATTTCTTCCTGATCCCTGAGAAGATATTTGGTGGAGTAAGACGACCTGGGGGGGTGGTTTCTGAAGAAACTCTATAGCGTGGTCCTCTGCTATGAGCTGAAGGACCCAAGAATCGGTAGTGATCCTCTCCCAACCCAGCAGATAAAGGGAGAATCTCCCGCCTACCTGTTCCTCTGGATTGACAAGAGGCTGTGGGAGAGGGAGGGAGTCAGGAGGTGTGGGGCAGTGCCACGGCTGGAGCTCCCGCAGCCCGTTTGATTGGGGGGTCTCACAGCCGGAGGGGCCCGGCAATTGTTGGCCCACTTTCCTTGTGGTTTCACCTTAGGCCATGCACGATGGTGAAAGGAATGACCCTGTGCTTGAGGGGCTCTGTACATGGAGTCAATCTCCTCGAGAGCAGTGCCCTTCTCTCTCAGTCTGGTAATGATGTCCTTGACATCACCACCGAACAACACCGAACCTCAGAAGAGGGCATCCTGGATGGCGGATTGTACTTCCGAGGTCAAACCTGACACCCAAAGCCAGGCATGTTGCCGCAGACTCACGGTGAACTTCATCCAGAAGCATCCATCGCATCGTAAGTAGTGCGCAGCATGTGCCTACTGGCCGAACGTGCAGAGCAGACTAGGTCTGCCACTTTCTGTTTAGTCTGGGACTGAGGAAGGGTGTCCAACTTGGCTTCCACCTCACTCAGGATAGCCTGCTGGTAATCCCCCATGTGAGCCACATAGTTCAAGGCTCTGATACCCAGAGTAGAAGAAGAAAAGACCTTCTTACCATACTGGTCCAGAAGGTGGAATTCCTTATCGGGTGGAGATGAGCTCAGGTGTTTCTGGTTAGCCGAACGGCCATAGGTGGTGCTGATCATGACCGAATCAGCCTTGGGGTGTGACAAAAGAAAGTCAATCCCCTCGGGAGCCTGATACAGCCTATCCACCTTCCGAGGAAGGGGGGCTAAAGCTGATGGTTGTTTCCAGATAGTGGAGACGAGGTCGGCGTGAGGCTCGATCCAGGGTAGAACTAACGTGGGAGTGACTTTGGGCAAATCCAGTTGGGCAGCTAGCTTCTGCCTCTGTGGATCTGGCTCCAGAGATTTCCACTGATGAAGAGCCTGGATTTTTCTTAGCAACTCCGTAAATGAGGGCTCCTCCGAAGGGGACTTTGGAGAAGTCCTGGGCCTGGGCTTGTCAGGAGTGCGAGGCTTGTCTGGATCGGAACTGTCATCGGAGTTTTCTGATGAGTCTGAAGGAGAAGGAGAAGGAGATGAAGACCCCTCCCCACTCGGGTGAGGAACATGGCCCCTAGGGGCAAGGTGCCACCCCAAGCCTTAGACCCCGTAGCAGTGTCTCTGGGGTTGGGGGAGGGGTCTCTCGCCCCCGGTGACGGGGTTCCGGGACCGGGTCCGCCATCAGGAGGTGTCTCTCTACCTCTCTGGTGAGCTGGGCCTTGTCCTCAGCCCACCAAGAAGCCAGAGTCTCCCTCAGATCCACCAGCGGCTGGGGGGGCGGTGGAGAAGGGGGAGGAGGGGAATACGGATACTGGGGGTATCCGTAGGATGAGTATACATAACCCGACAATGGGAAGCCCAGCATCGGGTACTGAGGCACTGGGTACTGCGGTGCTGGATACTGCGAAGTCGGATTAGACGGCATAAGATCTGGCACCAGGGGCTCTACTGGGGTAGAAGGTCCTGGAAGAGGCCCTGCAGGTGGGCCAGGGACACGTGGCCCAGCAGGCATCGTGTCCGGCATTGAGGTGATGACCAGCAAGGGGATGCTGGCTGGCAATGGGGCCAGCATCTGAGGGTCCGATGTCAGGCCACCCAGACCTACGGGAGGGAGGCCTGTCGGAAGCACCGAAGAGTCCCCAGCGGTGTCCGGGGGAGGGCCGAAGGGATCCTCCAGGTCCAGCTGGGGAGACACAGGGGCCTCGGACTGCAGCGGCAAAGGTTGCGGGGAGCCAGCAGCACCGGATAAGGTCAAAGGATCCGGCGTAGGCTCCATTGCTAAGTGACCACCAGACGGGCCGGTGGGCTTCTGACTGGCGGGATCCGGGCGGGCATCAGAGGAGCCAACGTCCGACTGATCAGACCCAGCGCCCGAAGAAGGCCGCGCAGGGGAGGCGACCTTGATGGGCGGCTTGACGACCATGCACTGCCCTGAAGGGTCAAGTGACTTAGCGGTCAGCTCTGGGTGGACGTCGGAGAAGCCGACGCCTGACTTAGTGGAAAGGCTCGAACTAGAAGGCCGCGACAGGCTCGGCCTTGCTGGGAGTGGATGCCTCCTTGTCCTGAGGCCCTGACTGGCCCGAGTGCGAACCAGCCGAGGGACTGGGTTATCTCAGACACGACCAAGATGGCTGCTAGGAACGGTCCCCTGGACGGGACATTACCTGAAGGGCGGCAACCCCAGCCGAAGTCGCCGCAGCCGCGGATGAGGAATCCTGGTCCTGGTGCTTCTCCTTCTTCTTCTTCTTAAGGCCCTCAGGGGAGGTGGAAGCCTGTCAGAGCTATTTCAGCTCCTTTTCCATGGAGGACATCTTCTTCTTTAGTATGTGAGCCTCCAGGGATTGCTGCCTTCTTCTGCAGGTAGCTGCATCGAACTTCAGGCAGTGCTGACAGGAATCCATGGGGTGGTCGGGGCCTAGGCAGATGAGACACCGAGAATGGCTGTCCTTGTGCGGGAGTTGGGTGCCGCATGAACCGCACTTGTTTTGTGCTCGGACGTGGTAGGGGATGACATACACGGCAGGTAAGAGAATCCTGACGAATATATTAGAAAAATAAAAAAAAACGACGGTATAACGGCAAACGGCGGGAAAGAACTGGTAGGTGGGCGTGAGGGACTGCCCTTTATACCAACGCCGCTGACACCGGTCACCTGACGTGGGGGTGGTCCCTCGCCAGAGACTACTAGCTAAAAAATTTTCTGTGGGGTCCTGACACCTGCCGGCTTCAGTCCTATATGTAATTGCCTACTGCAAGAGCTCTCTCGAAGTAAGATCTTTATTTGTGCAAAATAAATTTTTATCTGATGTTAAAGCAGAACATCAATATATCCATTTTCCTTTTCTTTATTTCATGACCTAAGATAAAGGACTTTTACATTTCAGAAAGTTCCCATGCGTATGCCATGCCTACTATAAATAAAAAGTTAACAGATTGGCACAGTGCTGTTTTGTTTGCCATCAGAAACATATAATAATACCATCTTAATACTATCCTTACACATCCACAGTATGAGATTAGTATGTACATTCAACAGGTAATTTCTGCCAGAGAGATTTTTAAAAACTGCAAGTGGCAGCCATGTTTACTTGCTTGAGTTAGTAATTACAAATAAAAGTAAAAAAAAACGTGTTCTAAATATCTGAGGAGCTTGACCAGGTACTGATTATGATTAAAGGGATATCAGAAATACATTTTTGTGGGAGGCGTGGCCAACTGCCAAGGTGAATGGACGCCTGACACGCCAGCTCCCTGATTCCCTGGCACACATCTAACAATTTCTCCGGTTATTCTGCAGTTATAAAGGACATAATTTCAATACTTAATAAGTTTGAGTATACCTTTTGATCAATTCCTGTCTCGAGCTCTGGGCTGCTGGAAGCCAAAAGATTAGACCGGGTCTGTATATTTTCTGGAGAGAGGTGTACATACACAAGGATATCCCAAAGATGGATTCCTGGTGCCTCCACCCTCTGATGCAAATCTGCAAGAAATCAGGCAGATGTTCCCCTCGATCCTACACAAAATGGATAGCATGGATCTCATCATGAAACAACACACAGTACACTTCCTGGTGTTATCCCAAAAAGCCTGTGTCACGGATCACAGACTGGCTGAGATGGAGGAGCATTGGAACAGAGCTGTCGCATGGCTTAAAGAACAAGACCGTGCAATCCAAGTGCTTTGGTCCAGGGCCGAAGATGTGGAGAACCACAGCCATTGGAATAACCTCTGCTTAGTGGGGTTTCCGGAGGGCTGCAAGGGGAAGGACATGGTGCTATACCTCCAAGGAGAGCTGCCATCACTGCTGGGTTGTTCCAAGGGGGATCCACCTGAGATCAATCGAGCACACAGGACTCTGGCCCCATGGCCTGCCCCGAGGGGCTGCCCACACACTATAGTGGCCTGTTTTTTGTGTTTCCAAGACTGGAAAGTATGGCCAGGCAATGGAGAGAGCTGAACTGGAAGGGGCACAACATTCAGATATTGCCATCTTCTCCTAAGAGGTATCTGCAAGGAGAAGGGCTTTCACACTGGCAAGAAGGGCCTGTGCTGAGACTGGGCTGGAGTACTCCTTGCAGTACCAGGCCACACTCCGTATTGTGATCAATGGGATGCCCAAGCTCTTTGACATGCTTGAAGCCACTGAACAGTTCCTTGCAGCTTATGCAACTAGACTGAAACGGGAAAGGCTCCGAGACTCTGGCCTGCTGCCGGGAGCCCATGCAAAGTCTGCCTCTATGGAATACCAGCCAGCTGAGCAACTACAGAGGAAAGGGATTCCAACCCCTGCATCACCTACTGGAAGTCCACGACCCAAGCAGGATCCCACCACCGACACACCAAAAGGTAAGCGGCACAGCAGAGGGAGGAAGGTGCTCATGTGGAATAAACCTCTAGGCTCTGATGTAAAAGCTGCAGTGTGAGCCCCAACTTAGACAACTCCTTGGGCACAAACACTGCACATCTGGAAAACAACCGTTTTGTGGCACTCATGGATTTACCCACAGATGGGTCCCCACACTACTCATCTCTGCCTCCTAGATGCTTTGCATTGCCCTCCCGGTAGAGGTACCCATGGAGCAGAAGATGCTGTGCCACAGGGCCCATCACTGGCCGATCATCATGAGGTTCCATTGAAGCCACTGGGGGCCTTCCCCCTACCTCCACCAAACATGGTGCAGGAGGATTGATGATGTACTAATCCAGTGTTGGATGCAATTTCTTTGGACTCATTCCTGGTCCTAACTAGCTGACACCCTCCTGCTTGGGACTTCTGTGAGTTGCTCTCAGTGTTATGCTGTCCCAATTGTGAGAGGGGTAGTTAGGCCCCCTGGGCCATAGCTCAGGGCTAGTAAATTTACCCGCCCCTCCCCTGGAGGGTGAGTCCGTATGTTACCCTAATGGTTCAATCTCTGTTTGACACTACAAGAGACTTAGGTCCCACTGATTAATCGCCATGTCACTAGCCACATAGATTTAGCCCATGCTAGGCCACCAAGAGACGTGCTCCTGCTTGGACGTCTGGGTGGAAGCTGGGAGGGCCCCTATAGATTACAAATGTTTTGTGGAAGCCGAGGCTAGTTTGAAAGCCTATGGAGTCTCCCAGTGGCTTGATCTTAAGCTGCACATAGGACGGCCCCCCAGGAAGGGTTGAATTTTGGACGCAGTCGATAACGGGTCTTTATTACATTTCCAGTTGGGGTGTTTAATTTCCCCCTTTTGCTCATGTGCTTATGTGCTCTGTTCTAGCCCATGGGCCATGATATAGTGCATGTCTCCCTGTGAGGCTTATCTCAGTTTTGGATTTCTTTGCCACCATGTGCATCATAGTGGGAGTGAGGTGGCTATCTATATGCCTTAGCAATGGTTCTGCTGAGTAGATACTAAGGGCGGGTTGTTTTGGTTCCCCCCCACCGCATACCCAATCACTTGGATTAAGTGAACTTTCACAAACAAGGCCCCAGACGTGGGCTAGTGGGTTTCACCCCAGGAGGTTACACATGAGCAGCTTCAAGACTCAGGTTTGAGTAGCTGCAGAATTGGTCTAGACACATCGGAGTAGGGGCTATGAAAGTAGTTCATCAGAAGAAAGGAGTTTTCGTGCCCCAGTCCAGGAAGTGCACCCCCAGCGACTCCCCACAGTTATCTGGGCTGCTGGCCAGCCGATAATGTATGTGGACACTGGTCATGAAAAAGGGATGCAGGGAGGGAAGGGGTTGGGGTGGTATTCTTGACAATGACATTGTCGATTTGGGTTCTGGTACCGGGTGTTCTATTCCTTCCTGAGTTCATGATTTTTGGATATGGGCTTGCTGGTAGACAGGGCTACTCAGTACGGGGAATGGGGTAAACTTGACCTCATGCCACTTTTGTTCTGTCCTCTGTTGGGACTTATTATCTGGTTACAGTTACTTAATGTTGATGTGTATGGAGCTTTGGTGTTTAAGGGCACTCTACTTGTTCTTGGTGGGGGAGGGAGAAGGGATTTGGGCTTGGGGTTCTAGCCCCAAGTAAAAAAGGGTATCAGGTTGGAGAGTCCCAACTCATTTCATGCAATCCATAGACAGATACCCCCGATGGAGACTAAACTGGTATCTTGGAATGTTAGGGGGCTCAATTCTCCCATCAAACGAAAAGTTCTGTGCATTTTAACTAATTGAGCCCCCAGATAGCATTCCTTCAAGAAACTAAACTCTCCACTGGGGAAGCTCAGAAACTATGTCAGGAATGGATGGGTAAAGAGATCCTCAGTTCTGTACCCTCCCATAAAAGAGGGATGTTGATACTTTTCCACAAAACTCTGGGTTGGAAGGTAGCGTGACACAAAGCCAATTAGGAGGGCAGGTGGATCATGGCAGAAGTCACTACTCCAGAGGTTCCACTTATTTTGGTAAACCTATATGCCTCTAACCAAGATTGCTTGCACTTTTTTCATGATCTCAGCCAGTGGCTCACAGACTTTAATCCGAGTAAGATCCCAGTGTTAATGGGGGGAGACTTTAACCGTACCCTGAATGCCCCATAGATAGAAGCAATGGGTGTCCAGAACCACATAAGCAGGCTTCAAAAGCCATTCTGTGGCTCATGGAGGAACACAATCTGCTGGATGCCTGGAGGACGAAACACCTGGGGATGCAAGACTTCACGTGTTTTTCACAAACTCATGGCTCCTCCAGCAAAATTGATTTTTGGCTGGTGTCCAGCTCGGCCTATGGGGATGTCTCTAAAATTCAGTCACACCTCATTATCATATCGGACCATGCTCCTTTGGGCTGGCGCTTGATAGGGCAATAGAACAGACCCAACCCAACAGTTGGAGGCTATACACTCTCTTATTTGATGATATACAGTTTCAGGACTGGCTGGGTCTGGAAGTGAATGAGTACTGGCGAAACAATGATAATGGGGCGCTTTCCAACTCCACACTATGGGAGGCCTTTAAGGCCACCATTCAGGGTTGGATTATTGCCTTCACAATTGTGAGATGGTGCAGGAGGGAGGCTAAACAGTGAGCCCTGGAAAAACAACTAGCCCTCCTAGAGGCCCAATACAAGAAATGTGGTCCTGGAACCCCTCCAAGGTATTTGCTTACTCAGCTTGCCAGCACCAGAATCCAGCTGAATACGCACTTGACCCGGCAGACAGAACTGAACCTAAAAAGGTTGTGCCATGCCTTTTGGGAGGGAGGAGAGAAAGCAAATGGCTGGCCTATCATCTTGGAAGTCAGCAAGTGGCCAGAACCATTCACGCCCTTACGGATACCGGGGGCAACAAATGTCACTCCAAGATGGGGATCAACACGATCATGGCACAGTTCTATGAAAAACTGTACTCCTCCAGCCCCCAATGAAATTGAAGCTTACCTGGCCAAGCTCACTATACCTAGGATAGCAGAAAAGGCAGCCCAAATGCTGGAGGCACCAATTACCATAGATGAGGTAGAGGGTGCCATCCATACCATGAACCCCCTCAATGCTCCAGGTAGGGACGGCCTACCAATTGACCTGTATAGGGTTAAAGGGGTGCATCTCACCAAATATCTGGTATAGGCATTTGTGGACTCTCTGGGTAAAGGCATACTCCCACCCTCTTTGAGAGAAGCGACCATAACGGTGCTCCCCAAAAAAGCTAAAAACCCACTGTCGCCGGGGAGCTACCGCCCTATTTCCCTTACAAATGCAGATGCCAAGATACTGGCGAAATGCTGGTGGGTTGATTGGAACAGCTTCTACCAGGCCTGATTTACCCTGCACAGGCAGGCTTTGTTAAAGGCTGACTGGGGTCAGACCATCACAGAACCCTCATCACTCTTATGCACGAAACCAGGTCCTCCAAAGTCCCCTCAGCAGCCTTCTCAATTGACTTTGAGGAGGCATTTGATTCAGTTGAGTGGTCCTTTCTGATACAAACCCTGTCCCAAATGGGCATAGGTCCTGGATTCATCTCGTGGGTGAAACTCCTATATGCCTCCCCCTCTGCCTCTGTTTTGACCAATAAGACAATGTTCCCCACATTCGGCCTACAGAAGGGCACATGACAGGGATGTCCCCTCTCCCCATTACTTTTTGTAATGGCTAGAGAGCCTTTGGCCATAGCCATCAGAGAATCCTGAAATATCTTGGGAATTCAAGTGTGGGGGGGCACACAATTCAAACTTTCCTATATGTGGATGACTTATTAATAACCACGGCTTACATTCTGCAGGTAGTTCAGACAGTCCTGGACACCCTAACAGACTTCTTGAAGGTCTCCAGCCCTAGAGTTAACCAGTCTAAGACAGAGATTCTGCCAATAAATCGGGTGTATGCAGAACATTCCTTCATGGTGCACGGTCACCGAATGGTATTAAATATTTGGGCATTATAATTCACCCCAGCCTATCCAAATGATTACACTGAACTTTCAGAGCATGCTGGAGTCCCTCAGGAATTATATGGATAGATGGAGGGCACTAAAGGTGTCCTTGGCCGGAAAGATAGATTCTATAAAGATGATAGCTTCCCCACAGTTCCTCTACATCCTGGCACATCTGCCAGTGCAGATCCCCCCCAAAGGGTTCCAGAAGGTAGGCACTCTGATTGGGAAATTTCTTTGGGAAGGATGCCTGCCCAGATTCAGTAGGTTAAAGCTTAGACAGCACTGGAGCAGAGGGGGGTGGGGGCTTCCCTGGTTCCAAGGGTACCATTTGGCCTTTAATGTGTCCCAAGCTGTTAGGTGGTTTGTTCCAATGGGTCATGCCTCTCCAACCTGGCTCCCTTTAGACGCTGCATGGATGGGGTCCTCTTTCCCAGTGACACTACTATATCATAAAAAGCTTAACCCCTTAATGCTACATCAACCCCCCCCCTCAGTCATTTTAGCCAAATACTGGTTAAAGGTTCACTCTATACTCCACCATACTCCTACCCCCTTGGAATTTTATGCCACTGTGGAAGAACCCCGCCCTAACGGTGGGAAAGGAGTACATCCACTGGCGGGCATGGGAGGCCCAGGGCATTACCCTAGTCCAGGACCTACTGATTGCAGGATATAATGCTTTGGAGTCCTTCGAGAACCTTCTGACCAGATTTTAACTCCCTGCTGGCCACTTCTGGAGATACCTCCAAATAACTAATGCCATCACTCACCTCCCAGGTGCCCCTTCTGCTACTGAACTAACCCCCATCCTCCGTCCTCTAGGTATCTGGTTGGCCCTGCCCAAGAATAGGGCAAGTAATATCTATGCAGCTATTTGGGATGTTCCCCAGGATCCTACTTAACTGGCTTGGTCCCAATTGGAGTGTGACTTAGACCCTCCCATCACAGAACAACAATGGGACCACAGCTGGGAGAGAATACATAAGGCCTGTAGAGATGGTCGCTCCTGTCTCATTATGAAGAAGACATTACTGAGAAGGTACTACACTCCAGCCAAGCTCAAACACCTTGGTCTTATGGACAATGACAAATGCTGGCATTGTGGTCAGCAGGGTGCCACTTGTACCATGTACTTTGAGACTGCCCTTAGTTCCACTCCTTCTGGAAAGAAGTGATGACCATGTGTCGGACAATCCACTCTGTAGTGTTCCCTGATCCTTCCCTGCTCCTTCTAGGCTGCAAACATTCAGACCTTCTTGAGAACAACCTAGGAGCAAGATGGGTCACGGGGTGGGGGTGGCTGCCAAGAGACTGACACTTATGTGATGGCATACACCAGACAGTCCTACTTTTTCTGAGCTACTGCTCTCCCTGGCACAGGTGGCCACCTTTGACAGACTATACTGTTTTGCAGCAGGTACCCTGGCTAAATACCCCAGCTGTTGGCAGCCCTTCGTGGACTCAACATATTGCCATAAGTCAGATATGGACCCAGGCTGAAAGCCACAATGGTTCTTCTCTTTTCCTTTTGGTTCCCACCCAGGGGCCCTGACCCCGCCATACACACCACCCACTCCAACAGAGAACAAATGCAGGTTCATCCCTCAAGGTGATTACCTATTGTACATAGTTGAGCTATGTAGTGTGTTTAGGTTTAGTAAAAAGGAGGTCACATAGGTCATGTTAGAATTACATCTTGGAGTACACCAGCCCTGCATGTAATGGAGGCTGAGAAGTATGAGATTGGGGTATACCCCCCTTAAGGCCCCCCCACCCACCATAAGCAAGGGACGTAGTTGATCATCCTTAACAAGATGGGAGGTGGTGGGATGGGACTCATGTATGATACCAGCAGGTAAAGAATTATTTTGCTTCAGGTGGTCCCCCCCAATGGCATTGCTTGATTTTGCATGGTATCGATATAGTATAAGCTTTGGTCGCCCAATGCTTCCATCTTTTCCGAAGGGCACCTAATGTTGCGGTGTACCCAAGGGTGTATGTATACTATTTCTGCGCTCCCTTTTTTTTATAGTAATAAAAATCTTTAACGGCAAAAGAAATATTTTTGCTAACCCCCCCCCCCCAAAAAAAAATGCTATGATTTTTTTTTGTGGGCTAATACATATTGCTGCTTTAAAAAATCTTTAATTCTGTAAAGTAACTCCAGTTAGGCATAGATCTTTGTGGTGACCAAATGCATAGAATATAAACCACTCAAGACAGGATCTAAGTGCACACCCAGAGATTTAACAGAGGACATGCACTCCCAATCCTGTCCATCAAGAGTAGTAGCACTTAGGCTGGTTCCCTGACTACCCAATTTTTTTTATTCTTTGGTAACTGAGTAAGGCCCACTAAGCACAGGTACCTGTTTTCAGGGGCGACCCAGGAGAACTGGGGAGTTTAAGTCATTTGGAGTTTCCTATTCTATGGCACTGGTTTAGAGTGGCTAGTTCTAAATAATAAGAAAACCAGCTTACCTTATACACAAAAAACGCTTTATTCACAGTGCTGAATTAAAGTGCTCTTACAAATCTATATTGCTTAAAGTGAAGAGTGCAGCGGTTGACAAATTCAGTCAATCAGTAAAACAAAAAAACATGCCGGCACCTACAGTACTAGGTGCAGCCATCCCATTGGATCCAACCGATGGCCATACAGACAGCGTGCCTGTACATGGGTACACACACTAATCAGCTGACGTTTTGGTTAATGCCTTCCTCAGAGCTGATTGGTTAGCCCACATGCATACTTTCAAATAGCCCATTTATTGACTATTCATTAGGTGGGCATGCCAAATGCAACTGAATGCTCTGCTCTCTGCCTGTAAAGTGAAAGTATAAGTAAAAACAATTTTAAAAAAATTCAAACGCAGAGGATAAAAACACACACACTAAAAGCTGGCCCCGTGGTGCTGAGGGCTGAGGTGCTAGATGCCTTACCTCGTGTTACGCTGGCGGCCCATGTTCAGGAATGAGCATGGGCTGCCGGGGGTCAGCAGGGGAGGAGAAGGACTGAGCATCCTAAGGGACTGCTCTCCTTCTCTGGGGAGGGGGGTGCTAGTGATTGACGTATGACTGGCCCCTAGCAGAGGCTGGGGGGCAGTACACCAACACTGCAGATGGGGGCAGAGATGGGGCAGATGCCTGGAGGAACGCATGTGGGTGCGTACTTCCTCCACCAGTGTCATTGCATGTCTCATCTCCACAGGGAGAAAATGGCGTGAAAAAAAGTTGCTGAGGCACATGACAGAGGGTGCCTTGCAGGTCCCACTCCCGGCTAGCCACAGCGCTGGCCACACTGGATCCAGTCTCCAGCTGGGGTTGGGGAACCCTGCCAGCCCTGTCGGGGGGTGGCAAGCCCTGGGGGTAAGGGTCAGAACCAACTGTTGGCCGCAGGGGGATAGGGCTGTGGGCTCCCTCCTGAGGTAGGGGCTGCAGCAACAGGAGTATAAAGTTGAAACAACAACAAAAAAAACAACACACTATGCACAAAAGGGACAGGCCAAGGAAAGGAAGGGAGAAAAAGGGGAGGTGGGGTGAAAGAGAGAAGAGGTGAAAACAAAAAGCCAAGACTAAAAGTCTATATCAGTCCTTTTGTAAAAAACATTGTAAAGGCAAATCTTCATTAAGTCAGTCCTCTTGGTGTTAGTGTCTGCAGTTCATGAATCCAGTAACATTCACACTGAGATAATCTCTTTAGTACTGTACGTCTCCAGCACGTGGCTCCACCGGGAAGTACAGACACCACAGTACCCACAACAGTTACAACAAAATCAAGCATTGTTTCTCCTCAACCTTGACCCCCTCTGCAATACACAGCTTTGTGTCTTCCTTGTCCTCCCTGACCATCCTGTCTGCAAGCAAGCAAGTAAATGTTATTTATGAAGTGCTCACTCCCATGGACTCTGAGTGCTGTACAATATATGCAATAGAGCAATAGAACAATCTGACAACGTATACATCACCAAACTCATAAAATCAGCAATAAACACAATCAGACTAAAACAGATGAAATAAAAACAGAATAAATATAATAAAATAAACCTAGAATTATATACAGAATGCTAGGATAAATTAAAAGCTGCTGTAAAAAACTGTGATGCAGCCTTCCATGTAGCAGCTCCAGCAGAGCTCTCCTGCTAACTCTGACTAATTTCACTTTTTTAAAACTCTTCACTCACTTCTCTCAATGGTGATTACTTGTGTTAACATCAGCAGACCTACGAGCAGCAAGTTTCTGACTTTGAAAGTCAGCCGTGGAGGCAGATATGCGCATGGCTATGCCAAGACACACACCGCCGCCAACACCTGGGTAGGGCAGCAAGAAAACTAAGCTACAGGCCTCCTCCAGTGCTCGCAATACTTCAGCATCAGTGGAACAGAACATCTTAACTGTGGATCAATTCCTAGCAGAGTTTCAACCTTTCCATGAGGAACTCAGATCACTCACCTTGGAATTCAAATCAATGGCAATAGCTCTGGAAGACCTATCTAAGAGGACTGGGGACAGCGATACCTGTATCAAGTCCCTGGAGAAGACAGCCGACCAGACAGACCCTGAACTGGTAGCAGCTAAACAGAGGATAGCCCAAACTGAAGCTAAGCTGGAAGACCTAGAGGGTCGGAGCTGGAGAAATAACACTGTGATTATAGGGGTCCCAGAAAAGGAAGAAGGCTCTGATCCCATCTTGTTCACTCAAAAGTTGCTACTCAAGCTGGAAGGCCCAACGCCATTTGGGCCCAACTACGCTATTGAATGATCACATTGTTCCCTAAGCCCTATGCCCTCTGCCAGAGCGCCTCCTTGACCACTAATTTTTCACTTCCTTAACTATCAGGAACACCAGCATTTCTTCAACAAAATAAAAGAGCTGCAAGAAATCAAATGGGAGGAGACCAAACTCTGAGTAACCCAAGATTTACCTGTTTCAGTCCAGCAGAGGAGGGCTGTATTCCACCCAGTTGTTACAAAGTTCATAGCAGCAGGCATCAATTTCTGTATGGGATATCCAGCAAGGCTTCAGGTGCTAATAGATGGTAAATGTGTCAGTTATGAGGATCCTAAATCAGCTGAATTGGCTCTTCTGGAAGCACTGCCTAATTTATTCAGAAACTGCTGAAAGAGAGTGGCCAACTACTTTGGGTCTTCACCAGGTTAGAAGCAGCAGTTTTTCTATGAGGGTCAAGGTTTGCTGATCGATCATCTAATGGTGTATTAACAACACATTGTGAAGGACCATCGACTCCCCCCCCCCAATTATTGGATTGTTTTCGGCTTGTTTTGCTTTCTGAGCTCTGCAGCAGTATGTGTTCAACTCAACCACAATCTGCAATAGTGTGATGGCATGGTTAAAGGCAAGCAGCAGTAACTTTCTTCTCCAAGGGCCAGTTTTATGATTCTGTTTGTGTAGTTATGGGCTCCATTCTACTCAAAAAAAGCGGAGGAGGGGACTCAACCATGCATGCAGGCATTTCTTATACTCACTGAGCCCGGCGTAGACAACTCCTGTAGTGAGTATGACGCTTGGCCAAGTGATTATGATTGTTCTATGATATTTGTAATATAGAATGTGGTATGTGAGGGTCTCACATGCGACAGCCTGTGGTATAGGTGCCCTCCACAGTTTCAACTACAGGAAATGACCAGGAGGTAATTACAGGACCAGAGAGACTTAATTAAGGGTCTCCTGATTTTTTGTCTTAATTAGAACTGACCCAACTGCCAGGGTATAGGGCTCGTAAACTTTTATGACGTCTTAGAGGAAAAACATTTTATACCAACCTGGTCTGAAAAGTTGTAAAATCTTTGACCTGCCTTGGGAACAGGAAACCACAAAAGATCAAAGGAAAGGCTTGATTAAAGACTGTCATAATCTGGGAAATTAGCTCTTGCTGAAGTCACAGTATTTAAAATATCTTCTGACAGGAAGATCATTGTATATTTTTTATATTCTAAAAGGAGGCGCTAAATGACATCATAGAAGGTGTGTGTGAGAGAGACACAGTTTAATTAGGACTTGTGTCTGATCTTTGAGAGACATATCTTCTTGGGCTCTTAAGAAACAAGATCTCTGCTCTAACTTAAGCACTGTACAGAGATAATACATTAGATAGAAAAGATCTAACTGTATGTTGGTAGGAGTTTGTCTGTAGTTTTCCTTGTTTTTCTTTAAGTGATTGTATGCTCTTTGATATATTGTTCTGTGTTTACATTTTACATATTTTTATCCATTTTTAAGTAAACCTTTTATTTGAAAGATACTGCCTGGGTCTTCAAGTTCTTTCTTTTGCATGTGACGTATAGAGGGTTGAGAATGACAAAACTGTTCAAGAGCTTGATGGTGTTACTAAATTGGGAAAAGGTAAGAATATACCCAAGGTCTTTTATAGAGTTTCAAGGGTTCATTTTGGAAGCCTGGCTTGGTGCTCCCTGGCATAAGATTGTACCGCAATCCCTGAAAAGGGTACAAATCTGTGCCTGTACAATTGGGTATGCCAGCATAAGGTTCACAGTTTGAATTCCCCCCAGAACTTCAGACTAAAGGTGATTTGGACCCACAAGCAGACAGGAGGGTTACCCTGTCTGTTACCTGTTCACATTACTGCGCTTGGAGGTTGGCACTGTGGGAGCAGAGGGCCTGACTTGCTGAGTGCATTTGTGACAGATTTGGTTGGCAGTGGTGCAAATAAAATTGGTAACACAAGCTTTAACTGTTCAGTGTGTCAGCTTAATACTGTACTGCTCACTTGCAAAATAAGGCAGTGGTTCATTTTTTTTAAAAAGGAAACAGAACTATATCATTTTGCTTATAGGCAAGTTTCTACCTGTTTTATTTTTTTTCTAAGGTGCAAGTTAGAGTAGCCATGGTTAGGGAAGAAGATGGCTTCTCACTACAGTGGGCACACTGTAGACTATTAGAAGCAGTTGTGCCAGGACAGAGGAGTCCTGTATGAGTGGAGAGCTACCAAGCAGAACTTCATGGATGCTCTGATGGCAGCAGATGCCCAGAGCATTGAGTCACTGACTGTGACTATAAGGGACCAAACCTTGAGCTTGGAGGGGCCAGTGCAGCGTCCAGATCTGGTGAGGATGACAGCAGGGCCAGTGCCAGTGAAGGGCCACAGCAGCAGAGGAAGGTCACCAGCATTCTGGAGCCAGAAGCAATCAGGCTGCAGATTGAGTTGTGCAGAATGGAGCTGGAGTTCCAGAGGGAGGCTGAATGAGAACGTCGAGAGGCGGAGCAAGAACGTCGAGAAGAGGAGCGAGAGAAATGAGCCACAGAGGAGAAGAGGGAGTGAGAACAGTGAGAAGCTGACCAGGAACAGTGGGAGGTGGACCGTGAGGAGTGGGAGCACCAGAGGTGACATGAACTGGAGAAGCTACGACTCCAGCCACCAGCACCAGAGCAGGTAAGTGGCTTGGGTTTAACTGGAACTACAGGACTGGGTTACAAATTGAATTCCAAATTGATAGCTGAATTTAAAGAGGGGGAGGATATGGATGCCTTTTTAAATTCCTTTGAAAAAGTTTGTATTCAGGTAAAAATTCCTAGAGGGTCCTGGATCTTCCAACTATCCTCGCTATTTACCGGGAAAGCTTGGGATGCATTGGGTCAAATGGACAATGAGGACAATAATGATTACAGCAAACTTAAAGCTGCATTTTTAAAAAAATGTTTGATTTAACTGCAGAAGCATACAGAGCTAAATACCGTAAGCTCAGGAGAAGCTCTGACATGAGCTACGAGGAGCTAGCCACGAAAAAGCGTAAATGTTTAAATCGTTGGTGGGAGGGAATTGAAGCAAACTCTTTAGATAAAATTGAAAATGCTATTTTGTTGGAAAAGTTTCTTTGGGCATGCCCAGCAGAGCTGAAAACCTGGCTGGAGGACCGAGATCCTAAAACAGTATAAGAGGCTGCTGAACTCTCGGACCACTATGCCAAGGGCAGACCTGCTCTGAGAGTGAATGGGGTGGGCATGGCAGCCAGAAAGGGAAAAGCAAGCATTCAGGGCAGCTAAAACCCTCACTGCCTCCAGTTAGCCCCAGGTTTCAAAGAAAAGAGTTCTCTGTGAAAAGAAACGAATGCTGGGTTTGTAAAGAAACTGGGCATATTGCCAGACAATGTCCCAAAAGGATGAGCAATATGCAACATGGGGTTAGGAAGGAAGTGGGTTGTGTTTGTCCCTGGATGCATGCATGTGAACATGGGAAAACACATGCACCCAGTCATGGTGAATGGTGTACAGACACAAGGTTAAGGGACACAGTGGCATCCCTGACATTGGTAAAAGGGGATCTAGTAGAGCCTGGTCAGCTTATACCCAATTAATTTGTAACTGTACAAGACTTCACTGGGGGTGAGAAAATATTGCCACTCGCTAGTGTTCACCTAGACTGGAGTGAAATGGGGAACTGTGCAACAGGAGGCTGTAGCCAAAACTTTAGCAGTTGACGTCATCCTTGAGAACAATCTCAAACAGGGGATGGTGTGTGCAGTTACCAGTAGCCAAGCGGGAAGGGAAAATTGTAATTCCCTGGACCCCACAGAAGCCATTGTGGAAACCACTGGGAGGCTGGTTCTCAAGCCTGTCTACTAATATGGAGACTAATGAAAAGGGGGTAGAAATTTCCCCAGTAGCAGTTAACCACACAGCTATGGAGGGTTACTCTGAAGAAGGAGGGGTGACCCATTGTCAGAGGATTAGGGATGGCAGTGATTCTGTGTGCCTTGATGCCAGTGCTAGGGACCCTAGTTTAGAGACTGAAAGGGACCTGTCCCATGCCTTGGAAATGTGTAAAGAGTTTGCAGCTGCTCAGAAAAGTAACCCTAGTCTAGAGAAGCTGAGGGCTTGGGCAGACTCTGACGGAGCACAGGGAGGTGATGGTAAACATAAGGTTTATTGGGAAAATGGACTGCTGTATACTCAGGATGTGAAGACAGAGGGAAGGGTGATAGGCAGACAGCTTGTCGTCCCCCAGGGGTATCGTGAACAGTTGCTCCAGATTGCACATGATAATCCCTTGTCTGGTCATCTGAGAATCGCACGCACTATGCAGCAGTTGGCCCAGAATTTCTATTGGCCCAACTTCACCCAGCAGGTGAAGGAGTATTGTAGGTCTTGTCACCGGTGCCAAGAAATAGGGAAGGCAGGTAAGAAAACACAAGCTACCCTGATTCCATTGCCCATAGTGGAGGAGCCATTCCAAAGGGTGGGAATGGATATTGTGGGGCCTTTAAATACCCCCAGCTCCTCCCGGGAAGAGATTCATCCTGACTGTGGTGGATATTGCCACCTGGTACCCAGCGGCAGTCTCCCTATCCTCACTGAGGACAAAGTGGCAGATGCCTTACTTGGGATTTTCTCCCATGTTGGGTTTCTGCAGGAGGTTATCACAGATCGAGGGGGTTCCTTCATGTCGGACCTGATGAAATGTTTGTGGGAAAAGTGTGGGGTGGTGCAGAGGCGCATGACACCTTATCACCCACAAGCCAATGGGCTTGTGGAAAGATTTAATGGTACCCTAAAGTAAATGCTCCAAGTGTTTGCTAAACAGCATAGGAGGGACTGGGAGAAGTACCTTCCCCACCTGTTGTTTGCATACAGGTAGGTGACCCAAGAGTCAACAGGATTTTCCCCCTTTCAAGCTGTTTTTTTATTTTTTTTTTATTTTATTGAAATCTAGGATTACAAATACCTTTGAGCAGGAACTGCTCATTTACAAAGGTTCCATGTCGAAGGAATGGGGGGTATACATACATACAAAGGTCAACATAATAATACATAGTTACACAATAACAAGAAGTAAGAGACTGAGGCTTAGGAAATTCCAGTAATTCAAAATGTGCCAAATGTTAGGTAGCATGACATAACCAGCCAAGGGCAATCTTGGAAATAAGCACTGCAGGTGAGAGGGAAGGGGGTATGCAGGCAGGAAGGCCATTGTTGGAGGGTAGAGGGTGAGGGTAAGAGCTCTAAAGGGGAGGGAGAGGAGGGATAGAAGTCAGGAAATCCCCCGGGGGAGGAAAGGGAGAGGGGGCAAGGGGGTAGGCAGGTAGAAGGAGGCAAGGAGGGGAGAGATAGCTTTCAAGACTGAAGTGGAGGGCAGTGAACGGTGGGTCCCCGATTAGGTGAGGCAGTCACAACGACTAGTTGAAATTAGATGAAGTCGGAGTTGTCTCTTAAAAGGGCCAAGAGCAGCAGCAGTAAGAGTTTCTTTGTTGAGAGTATTGTACCACTGTGGTGCTCTGTGGGCAAAGGTCCTCTGGCCCATGGTAGTCTGGTATCTGGGGACAAGGAAGGTTAGTTGTTGTGAACTTCTAGTTCTCTGGGTGCTGTGGTGGTCAATAAGTAGCTTTCCAATGCCCAGGGGCATGACCCCGAGGAGGACTTTTTTGGCTAAGAGGCAGGTTTGATACTGTATCCGGCTGATGAGAGGTAGCCATCCTGCCCGAGTGTACAGGTCACAAGTGTGTGTAAGTTGATCAGCCCCAGTTAGCAGCCTGCATGCTTTGTTGAGTGCAACTGTAATTCTACTGGAGGGTAGAGGCGAGGCGAGCCATAAATTGCTAGCCCTGTAATCGATGATGGAGGTGACAGAGCTGTTGCTAGCCAACCAGAGAGTGTCAGGAGTCATGCAGTGTTTGTGCCTGTAGAGCAAGCCTTCATACGGATGTTGGTGGCTTTACGACACAATCTATGTGCCGATGGTAGGACAGTGAGCTGTCCAATGTGACACCTAGGTATTTAAAAATCAAGGAACGTGTTCAAGAAAGGTCCCTGTTTGGTTTAGGATGGTGAGGTCACAGGTTTGTACCTGCTCCTGGCATTGTAGAAGGTCACATAACCTTTGTTTGCTGTAGTTCATGACCAGTTTGTGTGACTTGAACCATTCTTGATGCGCATAATTCAAGCTGTAATTGTTTCTCGAGGAGCTCTGGCGTTTTGGTGGTTGGTGAACATGACTGCGCCATCGGGCGTAGAGCAGTAATTTCTGTGGCAGACACTGGAAGGTCGTTGAGGAAGAGGTTGAAGAGTAGTGCCCCAGTATGGACCCTGTGGGACCCTGAAGGACTGGCTTTTCTTCGAGGTAACACCGGCAATTCTAACCTGCTGGACCCTCTCCCAAGGTAGCTTGAAACCAGAGCAGTGCTTCATTGGAGAGCCCAATGTTTGATAATTGCTTGAGTAGGAGTGGGTGGTTCACAGTATCAAAGGCTTTCGTAAGGTCAATGAATACTACCCCTACACAGTTTCCTTGATCAAGTGTGGTATGGATGAAGCCTGTGAATTCTAATAGTGCAGTGGTGGTACTGTGCCCTTTTCAGAAACCATGTTGCTCAGGACACTGGATGTCGTATTTTTCCAGGTACCTGACTAATTGGTCTGAGGCGATGTGCTCCAGGGCCTTAGACAATGGAGGGAAGATGGAGATAGGTCTGTAGTTGGAGTGCAGTGATTTGTCTCCACTTTTGTGTACCGGTGTGATGGTCGCCTGCTTCCAGCAAGATGGGAACTGAGACATCCTTAGTGATAGATTGAGGACCTTAGTCAAGGGTTCAAGGACTTCTTCAAGGACAAGTCCTAACAACTTCAGGTCAAGGGAGTCACCGCTGTAGCCTGCATTGTGAATGGTCTTCCGAATATAGGTTCTGGCTTCATGCACTGGGATCTCCTTGAAGTAGAATTGTGGGGCAGGGTGTAGGAGCGGAGTAGTTGCAGGAGGGTTACTACCAGAGGGGGCATCAAAGAAATTAGAAGGGAGGACACTATCCAAGTTGGAGAATGCATTGTTAAAGGTGTTGGTGATGGTGTACAGGTCAGTTGTTGGTGTTCCATTTATGTTTAGCATGGTGGGTGGTGACTTAGGGTCCTTGCCTATAAGGTCTTTCAAGTTACTCCAAAATTTTTTTCCATCACCCCAGGAGTTGGAGAGAGTTTCCTTGAAGTATTTGCTTTTGGCTCTCCTAACTGCCCACGTGCACTCATTTCTGGCAGCTTTATATTTATGAATATCCCCAGGTTTGGATGTTGCATGGGCACAGTGCCAGAGATGATCCCTATGTTTGAGTAAAGTGATTAGATTGGGGGTTATCCAAGGGTTAGCTCTGCCCCTGACTTTCAGCTTTTTGAGAGGTGCAAAGATATTGCAGGCCACAGTGAAGTGGCTGATGAAAAGGTCTAAGGCTTGGTTTACATCAATGGCAGAGTCGATTGGTGACCAGTCCAGGTGGCTTAGGTGTGTCTTTAGTAGTTCAAGGTACCCCTACTTTAACACTCTGGTGTGGATTACTTTAGGAGGGGGCTTAATGAATTTGTTTGTCCGGGTACATGTGACCAGTGAGTGGTCACTGATCCCATCAGGGAGCACTGAGACTTTTGAGATCCATTCAGGGTGATTAGTTAGGATCCAGTCCAGAAGTGTTCACGACCCTGTCCTATAGTTGCATCTGGTGGGGGTGGTAACAAGCTGGGTGAGGTTCTGTGACGTGACAGCATCCTTGTAGTTACTGGCCTCCAGCAATAGCCAATTTACGTTGAAGTCACCTAGTACTATGAGTTCAGAGTTATGGATTAATCCCTGTAGGCTTTCCAATATGCTCATAAATCCATTGTGCTGATCTTTAGGGGGTAGGCACACAGAGGCAATGGTGAGCTGCTTGTTGTGCACCCCGAGTAGAACTTTAATAGCGAGAACCTGCGAGGGTGGTTTAGGGTTTGAGAACGGGAAGACTTGACCCAGATAGGAATTCTCAGGTAGATGGCACAGCCCCCACCTCGTTTGGAAACCCTGTCCTGCCTGAATATAGAGTATCCAGGATGGTGACTGCAGCATCTGGTATCTTGGGGGTTAAGCCATGTTTCACAACAGAGAGTACATCAGGGCTATGTTGCTGGACCCAGGTTTGCAAGATGTCAAGTTTGTTAAGGAGGCTGCAGACATTGATTGAGGTTAATGTGAGGACCCCTCCCGCTTTTTGTGGCATGGGTGCTAGGCTGGTAGGCCCGGGTTAAGATGAACATTTCCAGATATCAGAAGTAGCATAAGTAGTATCCTAAGAAGGTACGCTTTAATCATTTTGCAGACTAGTTTTGTTGTAGGGCATCTAGTCCTCTTGGCCTTGCTGGTCTACGTTTGCCCTGTGATATTGCAGAGCACAATATATAAAGTCATGTTCTCAGAGGTGCCACGTGATTGATGAAAAGTAATCAAATCCACAAGAAATGGTGAAATACCTGTGACCAGAAAACTGTTATTGTAGCTCAAAGACCCAGAATGTGATAAATTCCTGAAGGGGTTAAATTCCTGAAGGTGATGAACATTGGCCTGGGGCATATGCAGGATGTAAAAATCCTTTGTTAGTCTCTTCCCTTTGTTCTCCAAAATGGTTTTGAATAGACCTCAAAGACTAGTACACATCTTATAAGAACAAGTCAGACGGAAATGTGGATTCAATGCAGCACTCCACAACTCAGTGCTTGTATAACAGATTTACTGACCTGTTATATGGACACTGTGTATGTGGGCCCTTACACTTGATCTAGGAGGACTGGGAAGGCAAGCACACCACCTAGGGCACTCCCATAGTGGATTATGTCCTTAGGTTTAGGGAAAAGCTGAAGGAGCTTATGGAGACAGCCCAGAGCAACCTGGCAGCTGCCCAACAGAAACAAAAAGTGTGGTACGACTGCAGAGCCAGAGCTCGCTCACACACGATGGGTCAGGAAGTCATGGTCCTTATTCCGGTCTGGAAAGACAAGCTGCAAGCTGAGTGGGCAGGACCGTACAAAGTGGTTAGGAAGGTAAATGACGTGAACTGTATCATAGAGTTACCTGACAGAAGACAGACAGAAAGAATGTACCATTTCAACATGATGAAGCCATATGCTAATAGGGCTGACATGGTGTTTGCAGTATGCAGTCCTGGGAAGGGGATGGACGAAGGAGACCCCCTTCTGGATTTGGTGGAAGAATGCAAGCAAGAGTCCTCTGTGGAGGCAGTTAAATTGTCTCCCCAGCTGGCCCCGGACAAGATCCAGGCAGCAAGGGAGGTTTTAGCAGACTTTGTCCCATTGTTTAGCGCTAAGCCTGGACTAACCCCCTTAGCAACGCATGATGTGGAGACAGGGACACAGATGCCCATATGGCAGACAGCATATCAGGTGTCAGAGGCTGTCCAAAATGACATTAGGAGGGAGGTGGAGGAAATGCTGGATTTAGGAGTAATCCAGAGATCCACAGCCCCTGGGCCTCAGTCATAGTCCTTGTACCCAAGCCAGATGGCTCTACTCATTTCTGTGTGGACTATCATGGACTGAATGCAGTCACGAAGTCAGACGTCCACCAGATGCCCTGAATGGACAAACTCCTGGACAAGTTGGGAAGGGCGACATACCTTACGACTATTGACCTGACAAAGGGGTATTGGCAGGTCCAGTTAACTGACAGAGTTAGGGAGAGGTTGGCCTTCATCACTCCGATAGGCTTATTTGAATTTAAAGTAATGCCTTTCGGAATGAAGAACGCCTCGGCCACTTTCCAGAGGTTGGTGAACCAGGTGTTAAATGGTGCTGAGGAGTACAGAGTGGCATACCTGGATGACATTGCAATCTTTAGTGCCAGCTGAGAGGAACACCTGTCCCACCTTAGGGAAGTGCTGGGCAGGATGCAGAGGGCCTGGCTCACTGTCAAAGCTGAGAAGTGCCAGGTGGCCATGGCTGAAGTGGCATACCTCGGGCATGTTGTAGGCCGGGGACAGCTCCATCCTAACCAAGTAAAAATAGAGGTTATCAAGGCATGGCCCAGACCAGAAATGCAGAAGCAGGTCAGGAGTTTTCAAGGGACAGCTGGGTACTATAGGAAATTTGTACCCAGTTACAGTGCCCCGGCTGCTCCCCTATCTGACCTGGTAAAGAAAAAGATGCCTAAGAAAATTACCTGGGAACCAGCCTGTGAAGAAGCCTTTACCAGACTGAAGGAGGCACTGTGCAGTGCTCCTGTATTGACAAGTCCTGACTATAGCAGACCCTTTATAGTCTAGACTGACTCCTCAGATATGGGTATTGGGGCAGTACTGAGTCAGATATCCAACCAAGGGAAAGATCACCCTGTCATGTACTTCAGTAAAAAGTTACTTCTCAGGGAGCAGGCTTACTCTACTGTGGAAAAAGAGTGTCTTGACATAGTGTGGACCCTAAAGAAGTTAGAGCCATACTTATGCAGGCAACATTTTGAAGTACAAACTGACCACAACTCCCTGGTTTGGCTGACCCAAATGGGAAAAACTAATGGTAGACTATTAAGATGGCATCTTGACTTGCAAGGGTATGACATGACAATCTTACAGAGGGCTGTAGAGACCAATTAGAATGCTGATGGCCTGTTGTGTGTATATGAAGAGTGAACTGATTTGGGAAGCTCATCCCATGCAGGGGATAGAGCCCTCAAAGTCAGTCTAGGTGGGGAGAACTGTGACGCTTGACTAGCTGGTTATGATTGTTCTATGATATCTGTAATATAGAATGTGGTATATGAGTGTCTTGCATGAGACAACCTGTGGTATGGGTGCCCTTCCCCCCAGGTTTCAGCTACAGAAACTAACCAGGAGGTAATTCCAGACCAGAGAGACTTAATTAAGGGTCTCCTGTTTTTTTGTCTTAATTAGAACTGACTCATCTGCCAGGATATAGGACTCGTAACCTTTTATGACGTCTTAGAGGAAGAACATTTTATACCAACCTGGTCTGAAAAGTTGTAAAATCTTTGACCTGCCTTGGGAACAAGAAACCACACAAGATCAAAGGAAAGGCTTGATTAAAGACTGTCATAATCTGGGAAATTAGTTTTTGCTGAAGTCACAGTATTGAAACTATCTTTCAACAGGAAGATTATTGTTTGAATATTTTTATATTCTAAAAGGAGGAGCTAGATGATGTCATAGAAGGGATGTGTGAGAGAGGCACAGTTTAACTAGGACTTGATTCTGATCTTTGAAAGACACATCTTTTTGGGCTCTTAAGAAACAAGATCTCTGATCTAACTTAAGCACTGTACAGAGGTGATACATTAGATAGAAATGATCTAACTGTATGTTGGTAGGAGTTTGTAGTTTTCCTTGTTTTTATTTAAGTGATTGTATGCTCTTTGATATATTGTTCTGTGTTTGCATTTTACATATTTTTATCCATTTTTAAGTAAACCTTTTATTTGAAAGATACTGCTTGGGTCTTCCAAGTTCTTTCTTTTGCATGTGCCGTATAGAGAGTTAGGACTGACAATACTGTTCAAGAGCTTGATGGTGTTACTAAATTGGGAAAAGGTAAGAATATACCTAAGATCTTTTATAGAGTTTTAAGGGTTCATTTTGGAAGCCTGGCTTGGTGCTCCCTGGCATAAGATTGTGCCGCAATCCCTGAAGAGGGTACGAATGTGCGCCTGTACATTTGGGTATGCTAACATAAGGTTCACAGTTTGAATCCCCCCAGAACTTGAGACTAAAGGTGATTTGGACCCACAAGCAGACAGGAGGGTTACTCTGTCTGCTACCTGTTCACATTACTGCGCTCGGAGGTTGGCACGATGGGAGCAGAGGGCCTGACCTGCTGAGTGCATTTGTGACAGCGGGCACTACATTTATTTTGAGCTGAAGGTGTACAGCTCCTCCTAGTGGCACACAATGCTCATGGCACCTGGATTTCTACTGAGCTTACCGAACTGTACAAAATTGAATTGGTTGGCATTCTGGAATGAGACTTGCTGATTTATTGGGACTTCGTGGCAGATCCGCCTAGTTATAATTTATGTTATCAAGTAAAGGTCTGCACATGATTTAGTTTCCTTTTCTCTCCTCTCCCTGTTTTTGGTTTTTATCTCCAAGAGCCAGCCAGATTGGATCAGAGCTTGCTCAGCAAGCCACTTTCTGTTTCGGGGTACTACCTTTAGGTTTTTTTCTTTTTTTCCCCTTTTGTATTACTTTATTAGCATGCTGTACTTCAATCTAACTTTAGAAATGTATTAGTTACTGGTTTGTTGTACTTTCATCATAGTCTATTCATCGCTATGTTAAGTTGAGATGAATCAGAGGGGCGTGAAGAGTCACGTGTTTGGAAGTACGGGGAAGGCTCCCTAGCTTAGCACTACTAAGGTATAAATACCTTATTTATAAGGAGTTTTTCCTCCATGATTCCACCATATACATTATCTTCAGAGGGGGCAGGAGAGGGATGCTCTGTAAATGGGAGATGTGTTTTAAGGGCAGAAGGATTTTTGAGCTGGAGGGTGGGGGCCTGGATCCTTCAGTGCCATTTGGTTACATAGGTTTTGGAACTGTCTAAGCCAGGATCCAGTGGAAGGGGATTCTTATATACCAGGGGTACTTACAATACTGTTCATGTTACTGCAATTGTCTTGTTTGTGGGGGATTTTAAGGTGGAGAGGAGTTTTTTGGTTTGGGGGAACAGGAGGGAAGAATGGCATCAGGCAAATGTCTGTGGATCTACCTATAAAAAGCAAAGGGTTTAATTTGATGGTCAAATATAGTTAAGGAAAATGGCTAATTGTACAAAATTTTTCACATGGAATGTAAGAGGAGCTCTCAAGAAATCAAAAAGATACCAAATCCTTAAGCATCTCCAACACCTTAAGGAGGAACTATTATTTCTACAAGAAATGCATTTATTAGATAATGAGGACAATCTATTCCATAGACAGTATAATGGGTAAGTTTTTACAGCAGAGAATAGCACACAAAGCAGAGGGGTAGCTATTTTGATTTTCCGCAAAGTATCCTTTACCTGCGATCACTGTATTCAGCATCCTAATGGCCACTACTTGTTTCTGAAAGGTATGTTAGACCAGACTGAGGTAATCTTGGGCTCCATTTATGGTTCTAATGCCGACACTCCCTCCTTTTTCATGGAACTGATTCCAATATTGGCCCCTTTCTTCACTTTTCCCATCCTATTGGGGGGAGATTGGAACCTCCCATTCACCCCTGACCTAGACAAATCAGACAGATGGTGACAAGTCCTTACCCCAGAGAGTTCACTGACTTCTTAGGGTTGTGTGATCCTTGGAGGATGCTGAATCCTTCCTCAAGGGAGTATACATTTTGCTCTGTGGTGCATGGGACATCATCCAGAACTGACTATTTTCTGCTTAGCCACTCATTACTCACAGGCGTACTGAACTGTGGTATGGAACTGGGTGTAAAATCAGATCACTCTGCTGTCTGGGGTCATATCTCCCTTTTCCCCAATCAGCACACAGATTCTATCTGGAGAATTAATAACCAAATGTTTAAGGAGGAATGGGTGGTTAATCAGATTTCTAATTCGTTGGATTACTATACCACAATTAACTTGAACTCCATGTGTTAAACTGATCTAGAATGGGGAGCACTTAAATGCTCTATAAGATGGGAACTAATTCAATTAATGACCACCAGGAAGAGTGTCTGGGAGAAGAAGGCAGCCAACCTCTTATCCCAGATATGTCAGTTAGAGTCACACCTCACCTATCTCCTAGCTCCACAGAGGAGGATAGACACACACTTATAAGGTTGCGGGAACAATATAGTGAACTGCTGCATGGAAAAGCTGAATTTGCCATACTGATAACACAGGCAAAGTTTATAGATCATGGTGAAAAAGCCATCAGGCTCCTGGCCCTGACACTAGAAGCAAGAGCTGGCAAGAACCATTAAAGCCATCCAATCTCCCTCAGATGGGTTCCTCAAGGTTACGCCACAAGATATTGTGTCCGAATTGAAGCAATATTACCATGGGCTACACAGCCTGATAGCAGTAATTCCAGAAACAGATAAGGTGGATAACTATCTCACCACCATTCTGCTGTCCACCTTAACAGATAGCCAAAAAGATAATCTGGTAGTCCCTTTTGATATAGTGGATATTCAGTTGGTAATTAAAGCTTTACCTCTAGGTAAAGCTCCAGGGCCAGATGGGTTCTCCTCCAATTTTTACAAGATGTTTGCAGGCAAATTAGCTCCCTGGCTACATAGATTATTCTCAACCATTGTTTCAGCAGAACCCACTGATGATAGGCTTCTAGAAGCCCTAATTGTGGTGCTACATAAACCCAGTAAGGAGGAGGACAAGGCCACCAGTTGCAGACCAATTTTGTTGCTGAACTGTGATATTAAAATATTGGCTAAATCACTGGTGATTAGGCTCAATAAGGTGCTTCCCTCTTTAATAGCCCATGATCAGGTGGATTTCATGGCAGGGAGATCCTCTTCTGATCATCTGTGTAAGCTGGCACATATCTTCTGCATGTCCAGGGACTCAGTCCAGCCGGCTGTTCTGATGCCCCAGGACATGGAGAAAGGTTTTGATCGGGTAGATTGGCAATTCCTATTTCGCACCATGCATAGACTCAGGTTACCACCTCAGTTCATACAATGGATTAGTGCTCCTTATAGAAGCCTGAGTGCCCGGTTGTATTACAATGGGGTCTTTTCCTCCTCCTTTCCACTTATTCAGGAATCAGACAAGGTTCTCCTTTATCGTTAGTGTTGTTTAACATCTACCTAGAACCCCTACTTATTAAACTTAAAGAAACCCCAAAAATTCAGGACTTTAGGATAGGTATCAAAGAGCTGAAGCTAGCAGCGTATGTGGACGATATACTACTACACCTCACGCATCCACGGATCTCCATACAGGTTACATTAGAAATCATCAAGGAATATAGTTTTATTATCTAACTATAAAATTAATCTGGGTAAGACTTTAGTCTTTCTCCAAAACTCTAGAACACTTATAAGTGACATTGGAGATGCTGGTCTATATTGGAACTCTCACAGTCTTACATACCTAGGCATCCACCTGGCTAGGACTGATTTTATAATGTGGCAACTTAACCTAGATGCTATCATTCAAACAGTCCAGCAGGATCTAACTTGCTGGCAGACTCTCTCTCTGTCTCTCTGGGGTTGTATTAGCCTGGTGAAAGTGAATGTTCTGCCAAGAGTCTTTTACCCACTGAATCTGCTAAATCTGTGGTTGCCACTTAAATGGTTCAAGAAAAAACACTCCATTATCACTGACTTCTTATGGCTGGGTAAGCCCTCAAGAAGGGCCTACAATAAACTGGCTGCCCCCAAAGACAGAGGGGGACTTTCTGCACCTTGACTAGTGCCATCTCTTTACTGTGCCTAGACTGGAAACCAGAGTGGAGTGGCTCATAAATTTCAATGGCAGTGAGATGTACCTCAGACTGAATGGCCACTACTTTCTCAATTACTTTCCCTAAAAAGGGAAGGTTAGAGACAGGTCTGTAATTCATAAGACAATCTGGGTTCAGGAATGGTTTCTTCAAGAGGGGTTCCACCAATGCCTCTTTAAGAACAATGGGGAACACCTGTCTTGAGAGGGAGCACTGGACTATCTCAGCCAACACTGGGCTCAAAGACCCCACACATCCCATTAAGAGATGCATTGGGCTGGGTCCAGTTCACAACATGTAGGCTGCAGCTTTGAGATTATCTTGCTAACCTCTTCCATTCCCCCTGAACTGAACTCACACCAGACATGAGGATTGCTTCTATTTGCATCAAATTTGACACTGCATGTCCAGTGAAACCCCGTTGAGGTGGTACCTACCCTGATGAAAGAGACCTTGTCAACAAAAAACAGAGCAAACTCATCGCATTTAGTGGCAGACAATGCTCTTACCAGCTGGAGACAGTAAGGATGGATAAGCCTGTTTACCTTCCAGAAAAGCTGAGCTGGTCTGTTCTTTGCTGCGATAATCTTCCTGGACAGGAACTCTGCCTTCTTATGGGAGATTGCGCTTTGATACTTAATGTCATGAGTTTTCAAAGCCAATCTACCATTCTCAGTGTGGGACCTCTGCCAGTGGCATTCTAACCTCTGACCCAAGGTCTTCAACTCCCTAAGCTCCCCATCAAACCATCGGGACTTCAAGCATCAGAACCTGGGTCATGTACAAACTGGCATCACAGAATCAAGAGTTGCAGTGATCACCTTGTTATAGGCTACCATCGCCTCTTCTGATCCTGTCACACAAGTCTCTAACACACTCGATAGGTCCAGTTCCACTGTCAGTCTTTCAGGGGTCACACCCTTTAATGGGGGGAAGTGGACCATCTCGACAGGGGGATGACTCTTCAGGGTCCCTGAATGAGAACTTCACTGTGCAGTGATCCAACCAAATGACCAGAGCAATGTTGAGGTTATTTATCTCGGGTCCCTGAGAGATTACTAAGTCCAAGGTATGGCCATGAATGTGGGCCACAGAAGTAATAATTTGTGTCAGGCCCAGCAATTCCATCGTAAGGAGGAAGTTGTACCCAAATTGTGAGAGTTTGTCATCAACCCAGGTATTGAAGTCACCCAAGATTAGCCATCTGGGCAACTCCAACACCCGACTGGTGACAAAATCTGCTACTTCCTGCAGGAATTCCCTCTTGTGACTGGGGGCCTGATACATGAGAAGAACCTTGCAGCCTGCACCTGGACCCCTTGAATGACCACACATTTAATGATGAGATAGACTCAGCTGAGAGCACAGTGAAGTTCAAGCTGGATCTAAAACAGATAACCACTCCCCCGCTGCTGTGGTCCCTTCTCAGGCAGTGCATGACGAAGAAGCCAGCTGGGACCAATGCCTGAAATATTGGTCCAGCATCATCACTCAGCCATGTCTCCATAATGCAAGAACAAAAAAAAAAGTGGTACTCCATGGAAAAACGGTTATGACATATAATATGCTCAGAAACTTTATTTTTAGCTTAATCCAAGGTTCAAAAGAAAGCAGTGATGAAAGCTACATCCCAATGCTTCACCTCTATCCCATGAGGCTTCATGAGGAGGAGATGGGGACAAACAGCAGCAACTAAGCATTGAATTTGTAGCCACAATTCATGAATATTTCATTTCATGCATGTTAAATGGACATTTAAAGAGACCTTGCTAACAAACATTCACTATGCAGTGGAGCAAATGGCTCTTAAAGTGCTAATTGCTGTTGTCAAAGGATAGCTTCTCTAATGAAAAACGCAGAAAGAAAATACAAAAAATACAAAAAATAAGTGTTTCAGTCCAGGGCAGAAAATACATAATTTCAGTTCCAGGAACATTCATGTCACAAATCCATGAATAAATATGTACATTTCAAAGGAAGACTACACTGCTATCAAGTTATATACCAAACTAAAAAAAAGGAGGAAAGGGAAGGGGGAGAGGGGGGATAGGAAAAAAGAGGGGAAAGAGGGGAGTGGGATTTAATTATTTTTCCATTATGCGCAGTGAACTGGGCAGTAAGAAATAGGGGGACAAAAAAAAAAAAGAACAAACAAGGAAGGAAGATGGGGAGAGAGGAGGGGGAATGCAAGCCAAGTCGACCAATGAAATCAAGTCTGCCATAATTGTGGTCTTATTTCTTATCGATCTGGCTTTACATAGCACTGCTAGATGGGACAAGTGATAGCTGCTGCCCCAAATACTACCTGTCCACTCAGTTTGGTGGGAGCCCTGGGCATGGATATAGGGTTTGCTTCCCCAATTTTTATTTGGTACCCTCCCCATTCCTCTTCTCCATTCTTTGCCTTGTATGTGGTGTAAACCTTTTTCTTGTCTCTCACTTCTTTTCTGACTCTTTCTGAGAATCATGTTGGTTTTTTGTACCTGTTTCATTTTGTAACAATTCTTATACATGACTTTGTTAAATTGAGAATGGCCCCCTTGATTGCCACCCATCTTTCCTTTACACCTCTGATGCTGTCCAGCTTGGTCAGTTTCTCTTGGTACAACTCCCTCATCTGGATAAAGTCTGCTGTTCTGAAATCTAAGACTTCACTTTTTGATAGGAGCATTCTGGCCCGAGTGCCAGCCTGAATCAAATGACATTATGGTCACTGGTCCCCAGTGGCTACCCTACCCTAACTCCACTCACTGTCTCTGAGTTGGTGAGCACCAAATCGAGAATGGCCATTTGTCTAGTGGGTTCCTTGACCAGCTGCACCTGCAGACAGTCCTGCAATGTATCTAACAGGACCTGAATTCTAGTACACTTGTCCACTGGAATGTCCCAGTCCATATCCGATAGGTTCAGATCATCCACCACCACTACTTTCCCCTTCTTCACTCCCCTCACTAGCTCTTCCTTGAGCTCCCTATCTCCCTCACCTTATTCTGTGCTCTATAGATCAACACCACCCTACTTGCTTGCCTGATGGTGATGTGAGGTGAGCCCACATGACTCTGTTTCCCTTTGTTTTCCATACTGTGTCCATTCTCCATAGCTTCTGTACCTCCCCACCTTTGCCTTGCCTTCTATTCTGTCTAAGCACTGTGTAACCAGCCACTGACAGGTCGCAGTCATTATTCTCTGTGGACCAAGTTTCTGTGATGGCTACTAGGTCTGCCTCAGTGTCTGCCACCAATTTCTGGATCTCACTGATTTATTACTCAGAGGCCTGGTATTAAGGCAGACCCCCATCTCATTCCAACTAGCTCCAGATCCTCTTTTGCTGTTTTGTGATCTTACACCTGCATTCCTTTCCATTTTCCTTACTTTATTTTACCTATTGTTTCTAGACTCTGAGAACTTCCCTCGTTTTCCTCTTCCACTAGTCCTTGTCGAGGTTTGAT
The DNA here is from genome assembly GCA_016271365.2 of Neoceratodus forsteri. Lineage (NCBI taxonomy): Eukaryota > Metazoa > Chordata > Ceratodontiformes > Ceratodontidae > Neoceratodus > Neoceratodus forsteri. The sequence continues at coordinate 1,005,955,344 of CM028129.1, read as the reverse complement.
GTTGCCCTGGAGTTGTATTATCAACTTCATATTTTAATTGGAGGTTACTTGGGGTGGGTCACACTGACCCAGATGGGGCAAAATGAAACAAAATCAAAAGCAAGGAAAGGAAAAGAAAGAAACAAACAGAAAATGTCACAGGGACACTCGGGAAGCCAGGGTGGACAGTGGCAGAATTAGCAATATGAGCAAAGAAGTGAAAGCAGTAATTAGAACAGGTCAAGAATTGGCAGGACAATATTGCAAGGATGGGATGACAAATGGCAGAAGTACTCTGCTTCAAATAGCTGGAGGCCACAAATTGTGGCCTGCAAATGCACTGGTGGCAGTAGAATGTACTAGTGACTGCATAAAGCTATTGGTAGCTAGCTAGCAGAAAGAACTGGTGCCTAGCAGATCTCACCAGTGACCAGTAGAACTACTTCTGGCTAGAGATTTAACAAGTGACCACATCATTTACTGGTGGCTGTAATGAAACTGGTGATTATCAGGACTCGCTTGTAGCAGCAGAGCATACTGGTGGCTAGCTGAACTTACTGGTGAACACTGAACTGACTGGTATTCATAGAATGTACAGATAACTAACAAAACTCACTGGTGGCTAGCAGGACTCACTGATGGCTAGCAGGACTCAACTCATTTTTAGCCAGTAGTACTTACTGTTACTAATGTCATTAATGCATGAGGAGCTGATAAGGCAATTAGCCCAAAGAATAGCTCCTATTGGTCAAGAGTAGTATTTTAATTTTAAGAGTAGCCTCTCACTGTCTAAACATATGTGATTACAACTACCTATGTATACGCTACTAGAAGGAAAGTCTTCTGGATTTTCTGTGATTGTCTTACAGTGATCATTCTAAAACTGTTTATGTCATCGGTATGTATCATTGATGTATCCTGTATCCTACAGGTTTCTGTGTAACTAAATCTGGGTTGCACCTGAAAAATGGACCATTTGGGCCCCGTGGGCCTACCCAGTCAAGTAAATAAATAAATAATTAAATAAATAACAATGATTACCGCACTGAGAACAAGGCAGCTTCACTTAGTAGAGCTTCCTTTGGCCCCCTATGGAAACTCTACTGAGCGAAGAGCAGGGGTAACTGCAATCAGCAGTGTTTAAGGATTCTTATGTTGTATCTTTAGATTACCAAATAAATTTACCAATTGGTGACTGCAGCAGCCTGGTTTGAGAGATTTCTTTCTACACAGCTGCCTTGCACTCAGAGTGGTAATCTTGGTCTCTTGTATGTATGTTGGGGCTGCTTACCCCATTACCTGCACTTCTCTTCGACCCAGCACAATATTTCTTGTGGTTTTTGACTAGTATTTTATTTTACCACCATTTGTTATATATTCGTCCAATATTTTCTTGAATATCTCTTTTGTTTCACTAATAATTATGTCTTCAGGCAAGCTGTTCCAGAGATGTATTACTCTTTCTGTATAAAAATATTTTGCTTGTTCTAAATCTTCTAGCCATAACCTGCAGTGTGTACCCTCTTGGTTTTGTGTTGTTGACTTTAAAAGTAATATTGAACTTGTTCATGAGGAAGGTGTCATTTACTGTTTCCTAAAATAGTAATATGTCTCCTCATTTTCTGCGTTCTTCTAAAGTAAAGAGTTTTAATTTATATAGTCTTTCTTCTTATGTGTTGTTCCTTGTTTCCGTTAAAATTGTAGTCATTATACACTGCACCCTTTCCACTCTGTCCACATCTGACCTCCAATATGGGCACCATAGTTGACTACAATAGTCTACATGTGGTCTTACATATGATTGGTACAATGGCATTATAACTTCTGCTTTATGATTCTTTATGTTCCTTTTTGTGGCATCTAGTACCGCGGTAGCCCTAGACACAGTGTTGACACATTGCTCTTTTTGTTTATCTAGTTTGCTATTTATAAGTATTTCCAAATCTTTTTCAATATTGGTAAATTTTAAAGAGCTGGTAACACGTTCAGTAGAACTTTAACAAAACATAATATTTAGGCACTGTCCAGCTTGAATTTCCCATTAGTTCTGTATTCTGCCTCCCCATAATTTAGTAGTGAGATCATTTTCATGAAAACAGGATCTCTTCTCCTGAAGAGTTCATCTATTCCTGCTGCTCTCTTCCCACCTGAAGCCGTAGGGCACTGCTTGTGACCTCACAGTTACTCCCATGGCATCAGATTGTGATGTCACAACATAGGATTATGACTTGAAGTAGAGGCAGATGAACTCAAAATGAAATCTAAGGGACAACAATCATATATTCAACACATTTCTTCAGTAATAGATTATGGGGAGGAGAAATATATAAAATATAAATGGAACACAAGCAGAATTGTACCTAATTATGTTTTTTAAAGTTTTTTTGAGGAATCAGTAGCTCTTTCAGATCATGTTGTTTAATACGTAGTGATGGTGGATGTTGTTTCTTCTTAAATGAAAAACACAACATTTGTTCAGATTGAATGATATACCCCACTTATAAGCCCAGTTAGTTATAACATTTAAGTCTGTTTGGAATCCTTGGATTTGCTCTAATCTACTGCTTGGCCTTCCGATTTTGTCGTTTGCATATTTAATGATGTAGTTATGTATATTGTTGTTTAAGTCTGATATGAACAGATTAAATATGATTAGTCCCAGTACCAACCCCTGGGGTACTCCATTCATCAGTCTTCCCTCACAGGATATCTAGCCATTCACAGTAACTTACTGGGTTTGATTAGTGAACCAATTAGCTACCCACCTCATTACGCTTTAGTCAATAATGGATCTAGTCAGTTTTTCAATCACTGCCAAATGTGGCATACAGTGTCAAAGGCCTTATAAAAATCCAACAAGACCATGTCTGCCACACCTCTCGGATCTAAAATGTGACTAATTTTCTCGTATAAATGAATAAGATTGGTAATGCAAGAATGACTAGAGGTGAACCCATGTTGTCCCATGTCTAAGCCTTCATTTGATTTTATTTGGAGCAGCATTCTGTCCTTGATTATTGACTCTAATATCTTGCCTGGAACAGATGTTATGCTTATGGGACAGTAGTTGCAGATGTCCTGCCTGCTTCCTTTTTTACAAATTGGTGTGATTTTTGCTGTTTTCTAGTCTTTCGGGACTTCTTCTTCATTCAGTGACTTTTCAAATAACATTAGCAAAGGGATACTAATACTTTCCTTCATTAATTTAAGCATTTCTGGTGTCACCTTGCCAAGACATAGATACATAGAATTTGTCAGCAGATAAGGACTGCCTGGCCCATCTAGTCTGCCAATTTTTTATACCTTTAACTTATGCTGCAGACTGTAGTTGATCTGTGGTTATCCTACCCGTCCCTTTTTCTAGGGTTCCCTTGTGTGTGTCCCATGCATTTTTGAATTTCTCCATCTGGGGCATCAAATGGCTTGAGCTCATCTATTTTCTTCTTTATTTCATTGAGTTCTATTTTATGATACTTGTTATTTTTTGGCACAGTCTGATAATGGAGTATACTATGTTGTTGAGTAGACAGAGCAAAAATAATCATTAAATACTTTGGCTATGGGTCTGGCCTGTCAGTGCAGCAGTAGCACTACTGCTTGTGATGCCGGTGACCTGGGTTTGGTAGTGAGTCCAGGTTATTGGAGGGTCAGCTGGGGGGGAGGGATTGAGCACCCAACGGGCCACTCTCCCTCTCCCTCTTTGGGTGGGGTGGGCAGTGCTCCTTGCCACAATACCGCCATCACCTGGGTGACCACAGGTTGTGATGGTGCAGCAGAGGAGGCAGAGGGAAGGGCAGACATTGGCTGAGGACCGGAGTGGAGATGTGTCTCCATGTGCTTCCAGCTCATTGTTCCTCCCTGCGTGCAGACATCTGGGGGCAGGAAGAACAAGGAAAAACAACCCACGACCACACCGGTAGATGGGTCTCTGGCACCACAGCTCCAGTGCATGCTTCCTCCTGAAGCATGGGGGGGTAAGTGAGGGCTCCCCACCCCAACCGGGGGGTAAATCTGGGGGCTCATGAATCTACAGGAGGCGGGGCACCAACAGAAGCTGGCATGGGTGCATGGAGACCCCAAAGAGAGGAACGGTCATGGAGAGGAGGGGGCTCTTAAAGAGTAAGTAAAAAAAGATACTTTGGCTATCTCAATTGGCTCAGAGGCAACATTTTTATTTAGTGTAGCGACTGTTAGTTTTGAGTCAGATTTTTGTAAGGAGTTTGTGTAATCATATAACTGTTTGCTATTTTGTTTTGTAGCTGTGTTTTTTTTTATTTTCCTAAGGTGTTGTTGTATTATTTTGTTTGTAGTCTGCATAGCTTTTGTTTTTATTTTTTATTAGTGTTTTCTTATTTAGCCGTTTTGGTTTGATCTCTTTTCCATTGTACTGTTTGACTCATTGTATGTGTAAAGAAGCTGAGATGTACAAAGTACATGAGAATGGGGTGAGCGTTAGGGTTGACAACCCCAAGGAACACCCCAGGACTTATCTGAGAAGACTCAGGAGAGGTGAAACCATAATGTTTTTTCCTTTGGCTGCCTTCAGGGTGGGGGGGGTGTTAGGGTTGAGAACCCTAACACCACATTTCCTTTCTTATGTTGCTTTAATTGGAAAGGTAAAGAGGAAATGTTTTTAACCAGGAAAGGCACACTAAGCCGAAGCTTGTTTCCAGGTGTGACCTGGGAGCACAAGGAAGTTAAGCGACTTGTTTAGGCTCACACAGTATGCAAGTGGGGGCTGTGGGATTCAAACTCATGTCTCCAGATTTGCAGCTCAGTGCCCTAAACCACAGCACTATACTGCCTCCTGAATGCTAACTAGAACATTAATGAAGTTTTTTACAAATAATTTCCTTACTTTTTGAGATAGTATAATCATATCCTCATGAAGGGACCTGCATGAACATATCCATTTACCTATGGAAGCCTCTGCTTCCATCCCTCTATAAATGCTACATCCATGCTGGAGTAGAAATGCAGGGACCTCTGGGCCCTGTGCTTCCATGTCTCCCAAAAAGCAATTTATTTGCACGGTTGTATGGCTTGTTAAAGTTCCAATGTTATCCTATGGGAGTTTAGATTTGCTTTATTTTTATGTTTTTTTTATATGGGATTATGTGTTATTCTTGTAGTACGCATTACAACCTTTGTTTTGATATATTTATAGATTGTCCTGTAAGTCCAAATATTGAGGGAATTATGGCTTGTTGAAGTTGAAATATGGAAAAAAAAATAAGTCCCAATTCCTTTTTTCATATGAAGAGATCCTTTTTTGTATGAACAAGACAACCTAACAAAAAGAATCCCGTCATACGAAAAAAGAATCTGAAAAAAAAACTAAGTCCAAACTATTTTTTGTATGAATGAAAAAAGCTCACGAAAAAGGATCCCTTCATACAAAAAATGAATCCAAAAAATACTAAGTCCAAATTATTTTTTGGTACAGTATGAAGGGATTATTTTTCATGTTAATGAAAAAAGCTCATGAAAAAGTATCCCTTCATGTGAAAAAATAATTTGGACTTAGTTTTTTTTTGGATTCTTTTTTTCATATGAAGGGATCCTTTTCTTTTTTGTAAGGTTGTGTCATTTATATGAAAAAGAATGCCTTCATACAAAAAGAATCCAGAAAAAAACCTAAGTCCAAATTCTTTTTTCGTATTAATGGATTCTTTTTTCATTGGCACAATTCCTTTTTCATGTGGCCATATGAAAAAGGAAAAATGAGTCACAATAAAAATGTATAAAAAACACATTCTTTGGTCTTTTTTTCCAAATAGTAACAGCAGAAATTGCCTAACGGGGTCCTGATTAGCAACACACATGTGTTGGTGTCTCTGCAGGATCTAAGTTTTATGGGTTTTTAAATAAAAAAAAAACAGAAACAAGATGGCGGCCATATGAAAAAGAAATTTTTTTCCCATGAAAAAGGATTATCCCTATTTGAAAAGAATTGTTTTTTCATATGGACCAAATTCTTTTTTTGTTCCAAGCAGCTATCCAGAACACCCTGCTGAGCATGCTCAGAACTGGAATTTAAAATTTTAAAACTTGGGAATGGATTAATATTTTTTTCACCAAACCAGCAAAGGGTACCATTGTGGGACAAGTCCCTTCTACTCTGAAAATTTCAGAGCAAAATTCCAAACTGTCTGGGCACTAGCTGATGACAAAAAACAAACAAACAAACAACAACAACAAAAAAACAGCAACCCCCACCAATGTTTTCACTTTTTTTGCTACTTGGATCTTGGGATCTGTACATCCGACCAGAATGAAACTTGGCACATTGCCCCGAAACCATGCATGCAAAATTTTATGCAAATCTGTTGAACAGTTGCAAAGATATTAAAGTGCAACATTTGGGGTTTAACATAGAAACCCTTGTTCAACCCTAACTATAGTGGGAGTCACATGATGTTTGCAGACTGGTAGCTACCTTTTGGAAGAGCTCTCTACCTCCCTCACCTAAATCCCGATTAATCTGTGACTGTTAAAGCAGTTTCTGCCTTTGTTTCAACTCTCAGTGGTGTCTGCCTATCTACTGCCTGGATATCTCTTCACATTTCATTGCTATCAGCTGTTTTGAAGTTGCGATGGAATCTGAAATGAGACAGGCCTTGCCACATCATAATCCTCCTGCCTCATTGGTGAAAATGCCTAATAAATCCAAGGCCTAGGGGAGCCAGCCAGCTCACTCCACCTCGCACTCTCCAGTGGCTGTTCCCCTCACCGAGGATAGATTTTTGCAAGAGCTCCTGCCTTTTTGAGAAGCACTAGTGGACATTTCATCTGAACTAAAGTCCCTGCACTCCGACGTGGGGGACTTGGGGTGCAAAATCGGGGATGTGGACGTCAGGGCCTCTTCACTTGAGAGCTGGTGGAATCGGACTGAGCCAGAGCTTGTTAAACTCAAGCAACAGTTAACTAAATTGCAAGCTAATGCTGAGGACTTAGAAGGTAGGAGCAGAAGAAACAACATACTGATTTTTGGTCTGCCAGAAGCTGAGGAAGGAACTAACACTGTCTCCTTTGTTCAGAAACTGCTCACCAAATATGTGGGGCCCTCTCCTTTTAACCCTGGATATCAAATTGAAACAGCGCATAGGTCTTTGAGACTGTGACTTTCAGAAGGTGCCCCACCATGGCCTATCATCTTAAAATTTCTAAGTTACATCGAGAAACAACACATCTTGGCTAAAGTACTAGAGCGTCAGAGTATCCTTTGGGAGGGCAAGCCTCTTCGATTCTCTCAGGATCTACCCCTAGAAACACGCCAAAAGCAATCAGCATTCCACCCTATTGTCTCCAAGATTATTGCTGCTGGCATGAAATTTAGACTGTCCCGCCCTGCACACCTTCAGATCTGCATTAGTGATACCTGGCATTCCTATGACACCCAGGATGCTGCCAAACAAAACCTGACCCATAGACTTACTGAACTTTTTACCACCATTTGAAGTGTTTGCTTAAATAATGTAGATTTGGTACCTGCTGTGGTTAGTTACTATGCAGGGGCTTTCTTTTCCTTTTCGGGGTGACTGGAATGGTTTCCTTCTTCTGGGCTGGAGGTTAAGAGGGGGCTCCTGGCATAGTAGGAACCTTGGTTGGAGGGTCAGTTTCCCGGGGACCACATTGTGTGAAGGCATGTCCCACATCCTTTTGGTTCCTCCTGGATTGGCCCTTCAAAACCGGCTGCTTTTGCGGGGGGGAGTTCTGTGGTTTTACTCCTGCTGCTTTTGCCTGATGGTTGCTAATGGGAGGTAGTGTTGGTTTCTCCATAACTGTGATCTGCACTGTGGCTCCTAAGCAATCTGTTAATTGATTTTTCACTCAGGATGGGGGGGGCTCGGAGAGGAATTGCTGTCATTCTGCTGGTCACCATGCACTGGTTTTTCGGGGGTTGGTATCTGCTCCTTGTTCTTGGGTTTTTGCAGTTGCCCACCTTTAATTTTATTCTACATCCTTTTACTATCACTGGAGCAAGACGCACTAGGGTTTGTCCTCACCAGTTTCAGTTTGTTCTTGCCTGCTACAGATCTAGACTATCTGGGGAGGATACTGTACATAGTTTTTTTGATGGGGACATGGTAGTTCCTAAAGGGGGTTGGTATTCTTCATTGATACTATTCACCAGGCCATAATATATGTTTGGTTGTGGGAGGGTAGAGGGATAGTTGAGGGTGGGATACCTGGCCAGTAAGGATTCTGTATAAATTTTTCTTGGCCTGCTACACTTGTTATTTGCATTTGGGCTTGGGGGGGGGGGAGGGAAGGGGGTATGGAGTGTGCCCTTTTGGGGTTACCTAAGTCAGAACCATTTCTCTCTTCATGTTATTCTGATTCCTGTTTATGATGAGTAATGTTGTTAAATTTATCACCTGGAATGTAGGGGGAGTGCATGACCCTATTAAGAGATACCAAATATTAAAACATTGTATATTGCTTAAAGCTAATATTATCTTCTTGCAGGAAATGCATCTTTTAGAAAAAGAGGCTGTTTGGCTCCGTCGGCAGGGGATCTCACAAGTGTTTGCCTCGGGGGACTCCTCATCATGCAGAGGGGTTGCTGTTCTAATTATGGGCAATATTCTCTTTCAACCTGCCTCCATCATTGCCAACCCTACAGGCCATTATGTGCTAATTAAGGGCTCTCTCTTTCACACTGAGGTGGTCTTGGGGTGCATATATGGTCTGGTCAGGGGTGACCCTTCCTTTCTTATGGACCTGGCTAACAAGATTGCTTCCCTTTTGCCTGCCCCCTTAATTATGGGGGAGATTGGAATATTCTGCCCGTGCAAGATATGGATCGAACTTCCCTTCCCTTGAAACCCCCCTCCCCATCTCAAAAAGCCTTACAGGATTTTATTGATATGCTAGGTCTCTGTGACCCATGGCATATCCTCAATCCTTCCCAGTGCCTGTATTCCTTCTTTTCCAATGTTCACCAATCTTGGTCCAGAATAGATTATATATTAACTAGTCTCTCCCTTCTAAAAGGGATATGTCAGGCTAGGCTGGAACCTATGGTTCTATCTGATCATTATGTGGCTTGGATGACCCTTGCCCCAGAGCTGGATACCCGGAGGGACACGGCATGGAAGCTGAATACCCAATTATTAAGAACAATGGCACTGTTACTAGATTCCGAGTCCTCCTCCAGTCTCTTATAGAACTCAATAAAGGATATGTCACTAGGATTGATATTGAGTGGTGTGCACTGAAATGCTGTCTCAGAGGCAAATTTATTAAAATTGCCTCGAGAAAGAAGTGTCTGAGGGAGACTGAGGCTTTATCTCTTTTAACACAGATCAGGTCAGTTGAACAATCATTCTCTTCGTCGACCTCAACTGATGTATTAGAGCAACTGCTTTCCCTGAGGAACAAATATGCTGATTTAATGAGGGACAAAGCTGAATACGCCATCTTAAAAACTTGTTCAAAATATGTTGAGCAGGGGGAGAAAGCTGGCAGATTTCTGGCTCTCAGGCTACGTAAAATAGAGGGTTCTCGGCTCATTCCTTCCCTTCTTGCCCTAGGTGGTTCTATTAAGACTTCCCCGTGGGATATTGTCCTGGTATTCGAAAACTTCTATCATCTTCTTTATGAGAAATCTCCTTCTTCTCCAACCCCACAGGAGATCGAGGCTTATTTAGATACTCTCCATCTTCTCTGTCTTCTTGATAACCACCGGGCCTTTCTTTCCTCTCCTATTTCTCTTCAAGAAGTGATCAATGCCATAAATGATCTCCCTTCTGATAAATTTCCTGAGACAGATGGGTTTCCTGCTAACTTTTACAAAACCTTTTCTAAAAATCTTTCTCCCATACTACTCAGACTGTATAATTACATGTTCACTGCTGATATCTTAGATCCATCTTTATTGGAAGCAACTATTGTTCTCCTTCTTAAGCCCGATAAACCGCCTTCTAACCCCGCTAGTTATTGCCCAATTTCCCTTCTAAACTATGACATTAAAATTCTAACTAAGATCCTTTCCTCCCAGATTCGGCAGATTTGGACTGGTCTTTTGACCCCAGAACAGGTGGGGTTCGTGCCGGAGAGATCTTCCTTGGATCATCTCAGGAAACTACAACACATATTTCAAGCTGCCAAATCTTCCCAATTATCAGTGGCACTGATTTCACTAGATGCCAAGAAGGCATTTGACAGAGTGGACTGGGATTTTCTCTGGTAGACTCTTCAGAAAATGGGCTTTCCCTCTGCCTTCATTCAATGGATTTGTACTGTATATGCCTCTCCTTCTGCCAAGATCTATTGTAATGGAGTCTTCTCTTCTAGGTTTCCTTTGTTTACGGGCATGAGACAGGGCTTCCCACTTTCACCCTTTCTTTTCAATTTATACTTGGAGCCCCTCTTGAGACATCTTAAGATATCACCCTTGATACAAGGCATTCTGGTTCATGATTCTTCTTTCACTCTCTCGGCATATGCTGATGATATTGTCTTTCATCTAGTACACCCTGTAGTTTCACTTGAACAAAGACTTAATGTAATATCTCAATTTATCCGTTTCTCCAATTATAAGCTCAATATTAATAAAACTGAGATCTTCCCTCTTAACCATCACACTAATAAAGCTGATTTTCTTCGATTTGGCATAAGATGGTCTTCACAATCTATCCGCTATTTAGGTTTGTCTCTCACTTCTGATCCTTCTCTTACCAAGAAGTTAAATTTAGATGCCCTGGTTGCTAACATTCAACAGGATCTCCTGAGATGGGAGTCCCTCCTGATCTCGCTATGGGGTTGAATTAATATCATCAAAATGAACATCCTCCCTAGGCTCTTCTACCCTCTTCACATGTTAGATCTTTGGCTTCCTCTTACCTTCTTTCAGCAAGTTCACTCTCTTATATCTAGCTTTATATGGGCTGGCAAACATCCCAGACACTCTTCCTCAAGCTGAGTCTTCCTAAGAATTATGGAGGTCTCTGCCATCCCAACTTCCTTGCTTATTACTGGGCAATTCATATCTCTAAATGAGGTATGTGGGTCTCTCGAACTGAAGGGGACTACAATCCTCCATGGTTGGAATTGGAGAATCAGATTTTAAGACACTGTCATCTATTCATTCCCCAGATATTTTTTCTTCCACTGAAATTTCTCCTGCCCTTGATCAGAGAGTCCACTACAGGCACTTCAATAAAGGTTTTCCTTCAGGTTTGCTCATTCTACAAAATATCCCCCCAGAGAGATTCTGGCCAATCTATTGTCCTAAATCCCAACCTCAAGATAGGGGGTTTCCCTCTACCTTTAGACTGGCTACCCCATATTAATGAGGCCATTGTGACTGATTTTTATTCTCCGGCCTCCGTCCTTTCTTCCCCGGACATCATCTCGAAATTTGGATTGAGTCAAGTGCATATTTTCAAAGTATTTCAACTACGGCATCTTCTGGTTCAGTCATTTGGTATGGTTCCTGCACCCTCACAAGTTTTACCTATTCTAGAACAATTTATAGGACTAGCTCTTAAGCCTCATGCTGTGTCCCTCCTGTATGCCTACCTCTTGGCCAAGAGTTGTCCTGAACCGCTACAGGGATCCAAGGTCTGGGGTGCCTTGTTACTGGATTTATCCCTTAATTGGTTACAGATGTAGAAAGACCTCTACATATATAATTCACAGGATAGATTCAGACTTATCCCAATTTCATATCTTGAACGATATGTATTATACCCCATTTCGGTTGGCCAAAATGGGCCGCCTTCACTCCGCTACCTGTACCAGATGCGGTACATCAGAAGGAAATATCCAGCATATATTCTGGGATTGTGACAAGGTTGCCCCTCTGTGGTGATCAATTCAAGAAAGGATAGATCTCCTGCTTGGACTAGATGGCCTCTTTACAGTAGAAATTTGTATTTTGGGGTGTTATGCTAATGTAGAGGTTAAGGAAAGAAGATTCCATATAGCTCTCATTTCCATGGTTGTTAAGAGACTGGTGCTTAGACAGTGGATGGACCACATTTTGCTTACTTACTCCGAATGGTTAAATTAGCTTTCATTGTGTTTTTAAGACCGAACATCTGATTGCGAGCTCTAGGAACATGCTTAAGCTCTTCGATAAAAAATAGGGTAAACTGTATGTGCTTTACCTGCATTGATTACCTGTTGCCTCTGCACTCTCCAAGTATATATAATGACTCTCAGCAAAATGTACTAGGCATGATGAGAGGCACTCTCTAAGGAGGGGCGGAGGGGGTGGATAGTAAAGGGGTTAGGTAGTAGTAGTAGTTATATCTTGTTCAGACTCTTCTTGTTATCTTACTATGTACACAGCCTTTATTGTAAACTAATAAAGAAAGTGAATTAAAAAGAAAATAACCTAACTATAGTGACACTACTGTGCCACTATGATAACATTGGGTGTGACCATGACATATGTGAGGAGAGTATTGAATTGGGAGAGAAAATAAAAAATAAAGGCTTGACTGTGCTCATAAAAAAGGAGACATAGCAAGTCAGCAGCTTCAGAAGGGAAGATGCAAGCCCGAGTGACCGTTGTTATAGCAACACTTGTTTACACTTGCGTCTGGCCTTCTGAAGCTGACTTGGTCGCTCTTTTCTCTCTACTGTCGGTGGCTTCTGTTACAGATATCTAACTAATCTTAACTAAGAAAAGGAGTTTATATACTTTTTTAACAGAAGATTACTTATTTTAAACCTCTGGCAGCATGTCCTTTACTACCATTGACACTGCTCAGTCATGCTACACTACAACAACAGAACTCACTCGCTGTTCTCTCTCTACAGTCCGTGGCATTCTTTACCAATTTCTAAGTAATCTTAAGTTTAAAAAAGCAGTTTACATACTTTTTTGACATAATATGCTCTATTTTATATCTCTGCCAGCATGTCCTCTACCCCCATTAACACTGCTCGGTCATGCTACACTACAAGAATGATATGAGGTGGCAACACTGGGGGATTGGGCACTCCCATTGTCAGTGTTATGTTTGTGGGGGGTGGGAGTGGTGGATGCTGAGAAGGAGGGTCAAGTTGGGGAGACAGTTACAGGGGCGCCAACAACAGACATCAGTGGACCATTTTCTTTGTTACAGCTCGCTTGTGTGGGGCTCTTCCTGAATGTTTGAAATTTCTTAACAGGCTGATCATGACATATCAGCTCTGCTTCCTGGGTGGTGTGGATCAAAGGAAAGAGCTGACTCATGATTGATTTGGCTTTTTTTTTCAAGTACATGACGTTTCTGCCCAGCAAGCCAGAACTGTGTCATGATTAGCTTGGCTGATAATTGGTGTGGCACTGATGTGCCCCCTGCAGACCACTTGGCATTGTACTGATATTGTAACACCCCTCAAAAGGCACTCTCATACCAAGATGCTCACTTCTGCGTGTGTGCACGTTGAACATAAAAGCAAGATCAGCCTTGATGGCACCAACCAAATCTTGTTTTATTTTAGTGCTATGCATGAAGATGTCTTTTATGTGTTAGCTCTTCCCTCTGTTAATTTGATTCTTTTTGAATCAAGGCTTCACAGTGACTCACATATAGAGGAGGACGTATCAAAAGAAGGGATCAACAGAAATTGAAATTCAAACACCTGCAGGCATATGAGCTATTTCAGCATCAGTCTGCAACATCCCAGACCACCCATGTCATTATATCTGCCAAGACAGACCCTATCAACCAACCTTCCACCTACCTACACACACACCTACATCTTCACCTACACACACACACACACACACACATACATACACACACACAAATGATCAAATATACAAATACAAGCAACAAACAAATGTATGCAGTGCAGGTAAACTAGATTCTCTTGTTTCTGTTTAAATAATATAAATTAACAATGATTTAAGATTTAAACAAAATAAATTCATGATGTAGGGGTGAGATACCAAGACCCTTATGTATTTAGTCAGCAATTTATTTATTAAAATATTTAACCAGTAAAATACCTGACTAAGATGTACAATCTGCTTTAATACAGTGTCCCAGGTATAAGATGCTGTATAAGAGCTGCGGAAGTTTCCATTAAATACCAACCCCTCTCTTTAAGAATGCTGCTAGGAGCTGAGGAGATTGAGTGTTATCATCAGGTGTGGTTATAACTGAGATGATTATTATGGGCTATAGTGTAACTGGGAGTTGAAGTCGAACACCCTTAATCCAGAGAACACCTTATTACAGAAAGTTTTATTGCGTGTTTTAAGCCCTGTTACACAGCCACTTTCATTCCCACTGCAGTAAATGCTAGCGCTGCCCCAACCTCCAGATACAGCTTACACGGCCCTTCTCAGCACCAATGCAGTACTCACTAGAGAGGGGCTGTGACTTTGGGAGCAGTTGGCTGCAGGCACTAGAGGATGCTGGGCGTGAACTTTCTACGTCAGAGTAAGCGGTGCAGCCTGTCCATATGGCTACTTACACCACTCACTCTGCAGCACATTCCCAGAATTGAAGAGGCTCCATCAGATATTTAGCAATACACTTACTATAATCAGGTAAGTGTCCACATAGTTGCTTTTGCACTGAAGCAACCTGAGCCCATGGGCTGCTCCGGTGCAAAAGTGACCATGCAAACAGCCCTCCGTTTAAAGGAGAGTCTAATTGGCTGTAAATACAACTGAGGCAGAGCAGCCTTATACTAGAGGAAACCTAATTACAGACAGCCTTACTGTGTGTTACAGTAAGTGAGATTTGAATGGTCTAAAATGTTAGTCAAGGTAGAGTAGCCTTATATCTGGGGAGCCTTTTAACATAAAGCCGTATTGTGAGTTATAGTGAAGGAGATTCTAACAGTCTGTTTCATTAGCTACTTTTTTATATACTGTACATATACACTTTACTGAAATAACTTTCATTGTTTGATAGCCTTATACCCATACAGTATTAGGAACTGGTGTCAAGTCTATTTTTTATATTCAGTATAACCTCTTCAATGTTTATTAGCCCCATGTTCATACACAGCTGATAGCGCTGCACAGCAGATACTACAATCTTCCTGGAGGTATATACATGCATGCATAATGTCCCTATCAGGCATGCCTGCATAGGTCTGCAGTAGCATGGTGCAAAGTGTAGAGGTGCAGTGCACCACTGCCCTTAGAGGCAACAGAAATTCAGGAGCAAAGGGGATAGCATATCCTAAATGGGTTAGTGCCTTTTCTCCTGGCTGCCATATTCAAACGCCAGAATGCTAATGACCCCTTGAGGCATGCAAGACACTAAGAGGCCATCTGTATGACATTATATGGCCATTAGCAAGCAGCTCTGTACAATCCCTCCACACTGTCATATTCATTCTGTGCCCCCTCTCATCCCTGGATCCTGTTTGCTTTTACATACTATACCTTAGTGTACAGTGGTAACCCCTCCCTCACCTGATCCCTGTTCAAGTCACAATTCCTGGTGCTAGTGATACCCTCTCCCTAAGTGCCACTCGACGGGGCTCTTTGAATATAGCAGTGGCTATATTAACAGGCTGTTGGCCATGCTATATCAACATAGCACATCACTATTCCTGTTAGCACCATGCTAAAAGTTTGAAATGGGAGCTATCATTTTGTAGTTTGTCACTCCTGAGTCACTCTTGTAAAAGTCTTTTTTCCAGTGAGTTTACTTGGTTAAGATATAAACAAAAAATGCGTAATTAATGTGGGCCAAGATACAGCAGCCTTATAATTGAATATTGGTTTGCATTCTATTAATATTTAGTCCTTATTAGCCATTTAATAAGTTCAGCTGTTTTTTCTGATCTACACACTGGTGGTAAGGAACATTTTACTGTATAGTTTATAGCCCTGTTAAGGTTTTCATTATTATCACAGTGAAATCTTGTTCTATTTTAGATCTCTGTGATCGAAAAGGGCATTACTTTATACTGTTCTAAAATTGTACTTACCATTAGTGTGTAAATCAGAAACACTCGCAAAGTTTAATAAAAGGTCAATAAAGATGGAACATTAACGGAATATGAACCAGTGTTAAAAAAAGTTCCTACAGGAAAAATGACTTACATGCTCAATGCAGTTTTCACTTAAGGGTTTTCTCATGGCCCAGCTGTTGTTCAATGTGTTCATTCTGTTTTTATCTCCTACTATGCTTGGCTAGTTCTGTATGGAAACTCTGGTATGATATTTGTATTGTTTGATTCGCTGTGAGGCACCCCTCCATAATGAAAGGCTTTTTCATATGGGTGCTGTATCAGTAAATCAGGCATGAGTCAAAACTTGGGCTCACATCAAGTATTACTAAAGCTGCTTTTGCTGAATAGCAATATCTACTTAAAGTAATTATGTCACAGTAAGTCAGAGTGGAGAGGAGAGGTGGACTCTCTCCAAGTGAGCCGTGCATAATGGGACTGTAATGAGAACAAGAATGGAAACTAATGAGGCACTTTTAGCCCTGTTTCCCTTAAATAAGCTGTTAAATAGTAAATTGAAGTAAATTTTGGAAATCTCAGAGGATGAAGTCTATGAAGAAATCCTTAAATTAGATGCTAGAAAATCTAGCGGCCTAGATGGAATTCAAGTAAGGCTATTAAATATGCAGCCCCGTTGATTGCCTACCCATTGGCAGATATATTTAACCTGTCCTTGGCTACTGCTGATCTGCCTGATGATTGGAAACTTGCTAAAGTCATTCCAATATATAAATCTGGTCCCAAAAATCAGTATGGAAAATTACCATCCAATCTCATTGTTATCAGTTGCTTTAAAAATCTTTGGAAAAATGATTGGAAAACAACTGATGAAATTTCTAGAGAAAAATAATGTACTCAATAATTTTCACTCTGGGTTTAGACCCATTCATAGTACCAACTCTGCATTAGTTAAGGTCACATCTGATTTGCAGTGGGCTCTAGACAGGAGGATGAATGCTGGAGCCATTTTTGTTGGCTTATCAAAAGTGTTTGACACTTTAGACCACATATAGAATAGTGGATGGGCAACTATGCACAACCAGTGGGTTGTGCCACTGAGGGGATCGGATTCCCTTTGACCTTGAAAGCAAAGCTCAAGAGGTCCATGGGAATCAGATCCCCAAGGTGGCACAACCCACTGGTTGTGCATAAAGTTGACCATACACTATTTTATATAGTGTATGGTGCACAAAAATATTATTTTTTTATCCTTTATTACCAGACTAAAAAAGAATCAAATTGGCAATTTCCTCCTGGTGTGCTGGCAGTTAGGGTGGTTGCTAGGGTGGGGATGTGAGGTTGCCAGGGAGCAGATGTCCATCAATGTGTAGCGCAACCTTTGACTGGTTGCTAATCAGGCATAGGCGGGATTTTCAAAAAGAAAAACATGGCAGTCGAATTCCTTGCTTGGCGAGAGGTAATGACAGCGAGGAGACTCGAGGAGTACAGACTGTAAGGTAAATTTTATATATGGCTGATCCTGCATTTTCATTTAATTCTAAATATCTGGTTGATCCTGCAGTACTACATTTGTGTTGCTCTGTGTGAGTTTGGTATACAGTAGATTGAGCTGCCGCCAGCTGCCATCATGCCCAGTCTCTTCATCTGGTTGAGCCTACCATTTCTGTGGTGATTGGTGCTGTATGACATCCGTAGTGCAGCAGAACGAAAGTCGTTCTGCTGCACTACGGATGTCACTACTGCAGCAGAACAACATTTTTGAGCCAACTGAATTCGGTGGATGACAACATTCCACCATACGCTATAACATCCTCCTGTCCAGACTGCAGTTAGTGGGCTATCTTAGGAAGTAGTGGAGTGGTTCGGTTCTTGCATAAAAGGGTGCCAGCAATTTGTAGCCATAGGCCTACAAATTTAGGTCTAATCTAGTTTCTATTTCATCAGGAGTCCCCCAGGGTTCAGTTTTAGGTCCAATACTGTTTAATATCTGCATGAACAATTTCTCTAAAATGTCCTCTCAAATCCATTATCATCTTTACGCAGATGATACTGTGTTATATACAGAGGGACCAACAGTATCATATATTGAATCTGAACTACAAGCAGCCTTTGCTCAACCTCATGATTGTTTTGTCACTCTAGACCGGCCCTTAATGCAAAACATACACAAGTTATGCTTTTTCATAGGGGTAAGAGGGATGAGTTCGCTTACCTTACTTTACATATCCTAAATTCTGAGAATCACGTACTAGAACAAGTACAGAGTTATAAATATTTAGGGGTGTGACTGGACGACAATTTCAGATAGAATGTTAATGTAGATTATATCTTGAAAAACCTGGGAAAATGTTTAGGAATCATTACAAAACACAAAAAATGTATGAACAAAGAAACTATAAAACATAGTTAAGACCATGGTACTACCTCTATTTGATTATGGTGACCTTGTGTTTGCTGGGGCGTTGGGTATAGAGCTAGCAAAGCTTGATGTAATGTACAATTGAATTGCCCACTTTATACTCGACACCCCTTATAAAACACAAAGTTGTGATCTTCTTTTAAGATTAGGTTGGTTGAAACTAAAAGACTGAAGAAATCATAACATAATCATGTTTATGTATAAATGTTATAAGAATCAACTACCAGATTACTTATTAATGAACCTTAAATGCAGACAGATTAAGGCAAGTTTAAGATCAGCCTCTGGAATTTAAATTCTTCCAAGAAAATGTCATCTTGAACTGGATATATCCCACTTCTTCACATCGGGCCCAAACTTATGGAATAATTTGCCTCCCCATGTAAGACCATTAGAAGGTAAAATCATAAAAAGCAGGATTATCAAAAGGTTCTTTAGCCAAGCTCAGACTAATTCTGTCTGCTGATACAAATGGGATACTAGTTAATGTAGAGTTCCGTGCTTTTTTTTTTTTAACTTTTTTTATTTCGTACATATGTCATGTCTTTTGTACAATATATGTTTTGCTCTTTTTTTGTAATAATATTCTATTTTCTATTGTATTTTATCCTTTCCAACAAATGTGTGCAATTGTATTTACTGTAAATAGGAATTCACTGAAAATGAGCTCTGCTTAACTGAGTCTCTTATTCATATGAAACATGAATAACATTTTACCATACCATACCATACCACACCGTACCATTCCATACGATAAATAAGCAGTTGTGATTTTTTTCTGACAGACTTGATGGGGGGGGGGGCTTGGTAGTCTTGGGTGGGGTCAGTGTTTCCTGCCACCCAGAACAAAACTCACATTTACTCTCTGCTGTGGTTTTGGAGGAGTAGAACAGTTTCAAGTTAGGGGTTTCTGTTCCTATTGCAGCTCCTAGTGTCCAGTCAGATTACAGTATTCTCTGGTCACAACAGCAGTTACTTTCCACTGAGCAGTGATGGTATGGAGACACATGAGGCAGTTAAAGCAGGTAGAAGCATGGGGAGAGGCTGCAGTAGATAGCAGGTGGGAAATGCAGGGGCAACTAAGGCAGGTGGGACAAGCACAGGCAGCTGGGGCAGATACATCAGAGCAACTGGGAGAGATAGGGTCAGTCTCACTGTCCAACAGAGAGTTAAGGGAAAAGTGAGACGAGAAGGCAGGCTGCCCAACTCTGGTATTGAGACACCTCCTCAGGCTAGAGTAGTGGTGCTCACACTGCAGAGTAGGGAATAACATGAAAATGCAGAATAAGTGTAACATGAAAAAACAACAGCTCCTATAAACTGAGGCCACATAACTCTGAAATACTGCTGCAGTGGTTGCCATTGAGTCATACATGCTATAGTGGTGATCAGGCTAATCAGTTGGAAGTGAGCTTGAAGTTCTGCCAACAACAGATAATGAAAGGTTTTTAGCAGTGGCACAGAGGCAGTGTATTGTGCTTCCTGGATGAAATCAGGGGTTTATGTAGGAGCCCCACAATCCAGTTCTGGGGCTGGATGGATGTTGGGCATGTCACAGAGGTGAAGCCTTGAATTACAGGTAGGGTGTGGGCCACCTGGCATTCACTTACTGCATGCTGGGTAATCACAAAATGAGACTGCTATTGGCTATAAAGGCAGATGCTTGCCTGCCCTTCCAGCTGGGGGACTGTGCGTGAGGTGGGGGGGGATAAGAAATTGGGGAGGCTAAAAGGGTAAAAAAATTTATTAGGCGAAACTGGTTCCATACCTGTCAGCCTTTCATCATATAAATGTGTGGCACAAGCCCACAGAATTTGGGAAAAGGGCTCAAATATGGGACCCTTATTAAATCATAGAGATTCCAGTCCTACCTTCATGACCAGTGAGCATTCACCCCTGGACCGCATCACATCTTTTGAGTACTTTGGGATGTGGGAAAACCAGTCTCTTGATCGCACATTAATGCCATTTCCTCAAAATATCCATCAAGCTCAGTGCCCTCTACTCTAACAAATCCCACCTCCTTGCTGCTGCTGCCAGACATGAAACCATTCAGGAAATGACTGTTCTAGCCTTTGACTATGGTGACATTGTCTAAGTTACAGTCCTAAAGCCATCACTTGTCAGACTGGACCCACTCTTTTATGCATTTTGTCACGTTCCCCTGAAATGTCTTCAGTCCCCCCTCCCCCACACTCACTGCAACCCATTGCAACTTCCAAGCTATAAACCTCTCCTGCTGACACATCTGGAAATAGGCTGCTTGAAGCCAATCATGTTTCACTTCTGGATAAAGATTTCAAACAATAAATATGAGCTCAGGAGTCAGACACTGCACAAACTAATGCATTGGTGCTCATAAAATTTACTGCTAATTTAGCACCATAGAATAGCAGGAATTTCATTTTAACGAGACACTGCCAGCCCTTATGGTATTGCAGTTTTTCTTGTTTAACCCTTAGGCTGCCGACAGAATTAGAACACATAGTAATTCTGGACTGATATATCAGTCCGTGGCACAGCAAGAGTTAAAAAACACATTTTATGATTGCTTGCCTTCTCTAGCATTTGTCGATGTTGTTGATTTTATCTGTCTCCTTTTTCATAGTGAATCCGAAAAATATGCTTTTGGTGTAATCATACCAGCATTTGTTTTGTTACAAATCTTTGCACTCCCACTTACTGCATATTTCTTGAACTTTAGCAACACCCACACTCTGTCAAACCACTCAAGGTGCAATAGTCTCTTCCCAAGTTTCAGGACTGGTGCAGTGGGAGTTTACAAAGATTGCAAACAAACAGATTTTGTGTGGTCTGCAAGTTTTGAACTTTTATTTAGAAAAAGGAGGCTGGTACAAATTAACCAGCACACATCAACAAATTCTACACAAGAAGATGTATCATAAAATGGTGTTTCAAGCATCTACACCTCAACCATGTTGCCGTTGGTCCTTTTGATCTGGCAGCTCGTATTCGTACCATGCCTTTAATTTTTTGGGAAACATGGCAATGACATCAGCAATAATGCACATGAACACATCTGTAGTGATAGTGGATCCATAATGGTAAATTGGGTTAGAAACTGGTTAAAGGATAGCTGACAGAAGATGATGGTTAACTGCACTCATTCTAAAGAGTGAAGTATGACAATTGGGGTACCACAGTGCTTGGTAGTGGGACCAGTTCTCTTCAATATCTTTTTAGAGGACATTGCAGAAGACCTGGAAGGAAAGGTATGCCCTTTTACAGATTATACTAACATCTGCAGTTGGGTAGACACTCAAGAAGGGGTGGAAGAAAATGTGTAGAGATCTTGGGAAATTTGAGGAATAGCCATAAACGTGGCAGTTGGGGTTCAGTGGCATAAAGTAGAAAAGAGTGCATCTAGGACATAGGAACCTCAGCACTATGTATATGATAGGTGGGGGGGAGGGGTTCTACAAGTCATTAGGCAAGAAAGGGACCTTGGGGTTGTCATATCTGAGGATCTCCAGGTGGCAGGCCAATGTAACAAGGCAGTAGGTATGGCTAGTGGAATGCTGGGTTGCATAAGAAGGGGTATCTCATGCAGGACGAGGGAGGTGGTGTTGCCATTATATTGCTTGCTTTTGAGGCCACACCTAGAGTATTGTGTTAAATTTTGAAGACCAGACCTCAGAAGGACATAAACAGAGTACAGGCGGCCCAACTAAAATGATTCATGGTTTGCATGAGAAGCCCTATGAAGAGAGATTGTGAGATCTCAACATGTACACCCTGGAAGAAAGGGAGGGAGGGAGGAGGGAGGGAGAGAGAGAGAGAGAGAGAGAGGGAGGGGGAGAGAGAGAGAGAGAGAGAGGATATGATAGAGACCTACAAGTACCACAAAGGGTTGAAAAGCGTACAGTTGGAAAGCCTCTTTCAGATGAGAACCACCACCAAGAGTCAAGCAATGAACTGTGTGGGAGGGTTTAAGAGTGATGTGAGGAAATATTTCTTCAATAAAAGGGTAGTGGATGCCTGGAATACATTACTAACAGAAATGATTGAGGCTAGAACAGTGGAGGGCTTCAAGCATGTATATGATAGATACAGGAGTATATTAAACAGGAGGCAGGAAGGTGGGAATTTTGATGGAGACTACACAGTGTCTGCAGAGACAGAATAGGTAGGGACAGTGATGGAGATGTGTATCAAATAGTGGGGGGTCAGAATTGCATAGAATATCTTAGCACAGGGCACTGGGAAAACAATTATTTCCTGAATATACTTTCTGTAGTGCTCCACATTGTCAAAGGGTAGTACTTGCATATGGGTATTGTACATCCCTACTAGTGGAAATGGCACAGCCCAAAGGCTTGGAATGTTGGGCTCATGAGGAATCCGGACAGCAGTAAATCTCCAGTCTTAGATGTGCCATTGAAGGGGAAACATCTATCAAGTGACTCTGAAGATCTGCTCAACTTCTAGGCCTTGGGGCTGCAATTCTGCCTAGCATGTTGGGGCTGCCTGTTAACAGGGAGCACCCCTAAATTAAAATCCTGCCTGTTAAGGTGTGGCTTTCAAATTGGATAACTTGCTCTCCCCATTTCCACTGCATGTGCTTGGACTGGGGGCCATGTCTGTCACAACTCTGATACATATAGAGAATACTGGCTATGCGAGTGTTCGTTATGTTGTTTTTTTTACACTCCCGAGTTGTGTGATGGCCCTGTAAACCTCGAGAGCGAAGCTTGAGAGGTTTGCCTGGTCATCACACAATGAGGGTGTGTAAAAAACAAACAAACTAATAAACACTTGGCATAGGCAGTATTTTCTATAATTCACTGGTGCAAGAGTTTACTTTTCTTTCCCGCACAGACAATGAAACGGATGCTACTGTCGAGTCAAGAGACTGAACCTCGATGTTTGAGTGCAATTCTATGTGGCACTAATGGCAGTTGAAGTTTGTCTGTGTGCGCGAGGCAACTGAATGCTGGTAAAGCTTTAGAATTAGAGCAGAATGTCAACCGACTGCCGTAATAACCTGACTGCCCAGTTATTACGGCGTTTGAAACAGGAACTTGAGTTAGACAATAAAGAGGGTCACCAGTAATTATATATCTATATATATATATATATATACATGATATGCAATGGTGAGCTGTCAGATAAATAATTTATCTACACAAATGCTGTTTGACCTTGCGTAACCTCACGAGTGGCATAAGCCATGAGTGAGGTATCCGAGGTCAAACAGCACAAGTTTAGATAAACCATTTATCCAACAGCTCACCATTGTATATTTCATTTATGCAATAGGGAACTTTCTGTCAGTGCAGGAACATTTGCTTTTGACTGTTTTATCTTTTTTTTTTAAATGATAATTTCTGTGACTTTCAGTTAACTTTCCAAGTGTATGCCCACCTAGTGTAGAGGTTGTTATTAAATGAAACACCACTCATTTTGTAGAAAATGTCTTGCTGAACACATGTCATGCTCACAGTACTATGCTATCTTTTTTGTTTTAAAGTTATTTGCATTTGTTTGTCAAAAAAGTGAACAAAAAATGTAATTTTCTTCTGCTCTTTTGCTAATGATAAAATAATCTATAAGGTATCTATAAATGAAACACCACTCATTTTGTAGATAATTTTGTGCTGAACAACTTTCATGCTCACAGTACTGTGCTATCGTTTTTCATTTTAAAGTTATTCGCATTTGAATATGGTTAGTGTGGCTAATAGAGTGACTGTGGAGATAAATGAAGCTACTCAGATAAATGGATTTATCACACTCCATTTATGTCCACCCCTATTGCATAAGCAAGCAATAACACACAATGGGGTGTGGGTTATCGCCTGATAAGAGCACACTCAGGTGTATTATGAGGCATGGGTGCTTGTGCTGAGTGCCTTATGCACCTGGGTGTGCTCTTATCAGGTGATAACCCATGCACTGGAGTGTGTTATTGTGCTTATAAAATGGACTCTCCAGTAAAGAAGTTAATTTTTAAAACGCACATAAAAAGTGCATATAGAAATAATAAAAATATATGATCATATTAGTAGAAAAAAATAGTCCCTGTCATTGTGTTATAATGAAGCTCTTTCAGCATTTTCTGTGATGTTTCTGGCCCCCTACCCCACCTCCAAAATACTCAAATTACAGGTACACATATCTGGTCTGTGTAGTACGGTACAGGCTGCATGCCCATAAGCTCATGCTGTGGACCAATGGGCATACAGCCCTACTGTATGAAGTCAGTCAGTGGGCGGCGGGGTGGCAAGTGGGTGGGGAGCTGCCACCTGCCACTGACTGGGGTGAGAGCAGGGCAGTGGGACTCAGTGGGCAGGTGGGGAGGGGGTACCACTGGACTACCAGAGATGGATTGGTTTGTCATAATTAATTACTGACGCCTGCGATTGGGCTGTGAGTGGTCCACTAGATCACCAGGGATATAGGACTATTATTTAATTACATATGCCTGCAATCGGGCTGCGAGCAGTCCACTGGACCACCAGGGATCTAGGACCTTGTAGTGTATCACATATGCCCGCAATTGGGCTGGGAGTGGTCCAGTGGACCACCAGGGATATGGGACATTTACAATTTATACATATGCCCGCCATTGGGCGTCAGAGTGTGTTGCCGCTTGTGCAGGGGCGTCGGTCCCGGAAGGCTGCAGCCTGGCAGGGTGCCAGGCACAAGTTACCGGGGATCAGCGCACCTGCATGCAAATGGGTCCATAATGACATGCAAATGGCCCCATTTGCACCTTGCATGCATTATGGCCCCATTTGCATGTGCACTTTTGAATATCGCAGTTGTTGGCACTTGTGCTAGCGCATCCCCCTGCTCCACTCTGGCCACTTGCACTGGCGCAGTGCCACTGCACCATGCGCACTGTGGGTGGCCAAGGAGCAATATTCAATGATGCTGTGCCATGGCCCAGCTCTGTTGAATATCACCCTGTCAACATCCATGTGCATCCCAGTTGCACTGTGCCCAGGCTTGCACCACAGCCTGGCGCAGTCTGAATATCCCGCCCCGTATATATTAAAAAAAAAAACTCAGGGTGCCTCAGGTAAGTACCTGTACTTTTACTGACCTTTTTAGGTTAGGGAGGTCCCAGGGTTTTTCTCTCCATCTCTGGCATCGGTATCCCCCCAAGCTTATAGGGCTATTGGTGGTGTTTTAAATGAGTCATTGGTGGTGTGTTGGTGTTTTTCCTTTCCCTTGTGGTACCTTGCTTTTTGTCAGGGGATTTCCCCTTTAAATCATATACATTTTGGTAAATTAAAAAAAAAATAGAGAAAAACCTTAGCCTAGCTGCAGTATGGCTGAGCCTTTTTCTTGGTCCTAGGGGCTTTTCCTTTTTTGGCTCGGCGGTATTTTTGTACTCAGTTTTCAGTTCCATTGAGCTGCGTTTGCCTGCCATTGCTTACTGACAGTTGGGTGTGTGCCCCTTTGATTCTGAGGCTTCAGCACACATTTTGTGTGCCTCTGTAGAGCGTGCACTCCCTCCTGATGCACTGACATCATGCTCAGCATCGTGACATCAAGCACGTTCTCTAAAACACAGCATGCGTGCACTGGCATTTTTCTTGTGCAAGATGCGGCAGCTCTGAGTTTTTCTTCCTTTTAGATTGACTGACTCTTTGTCTTTCACAGCCAGCTTGATGGAGCACAACAACGGTAGTATTGTACTCCTTTTTGCCTTGTTTTCTGACTAGGGGCCAAAAAACCCAACAGTGCTGCTTGTCTTATCTTATGGCACCATGGCTTATCGGAGATGCTTAACATTCAAAAGATGTAAGACCTGCAAAAGGGTAATGAGACCCTCTCCCATGGGTTCCTGTTGCCCCATTGTATTTCTCAAGCTAATATGTTTCTTACGGTTCCCCCCAGTCAGACCTCCGAGCTGGGGGGAGGGTACACCTGGTATACTAGTTGGTGCTGGCAAAGCAGAATTGCGTAAATCCTTGTTGTTGGTCTTAGGAGATCTTTTTGACCTCAGTGTTCTGAAAGACATCCCATCAGACACACATGACCCCAAACCGGGCCCCTCAGGTTGGGGGGGCATGCATGCACATCCATATGCATTGCAGTTGGACAGAGCTCTGGATATGGCTATGCGGGCAGACCCCAACCCTGACTATGAAGAGGCAAGGCAAGGCAAATGTTATTTTTATGGTGCCCAATCACAGAGGCTCTGGGCACCTAACAATAAAAACAGTACAGGTAATACAGAACAAAGAACATTAATAAATAAATGTAAAATACTAAAATTCAGAATCACAGTCAATCATAGGTTACTGATATTTAGTCAAGCTGTCGAGCAGAAAAGGTTTACTCCAAATAGTAGAAGAGGGTCAGGATGAGGATATTGGGTGTCTTGGGAAAACTCCTGTCCCTCGGAAGCTACTTGAGGATGAGGAAGATGAACCTTCTGAAGAGAAACAGGAAGGGAGTGGACAGAGCTGAAGAGAAGGATTCCTATCCCTCCCCTGTTCAATACCAAGTCTTTGTCCAATATAATAACAGACATGTTGGTCCTTACAGCTCAAAGAGGTACAATCCATGGAGGCAGTGGATGTCAATCCTATCCTGTCTGTGTCCTTCTCTGCTCCAAAGTGTTTTCCAGACTTTATTCACTGTGATCAAATTACTGAACAGAAATTGGCAGGTTCGGACCAAAGAAAACATCTGCCAAAACCTAACGCATGTTATTTCCCCTTTTTGGAGGAAAATACTTGCAAATGGGAAACCCCTCCTCTGGTGGACAAGGCCATTCATAATTTCATCAGGTACACCACTATTCTGATTGAAGGGTCCTTGACCTTAACAGATTTGCACCACAAGCGAGTGGATGCTGCATGCAGAAGAGCCTTCACCTTCAACAGCATAAATCTGCGCACCTTCTATACCTCCTATATTGTTGCCAGAGCCTTAAACTTGTGGGTTACAACACTGGGCAGCTCCATTCCCCTGGATTTGGAGGGGGCAAGCATTTTGCAGTTGGTATCCATGACCTCCACCTTTCTAGGAGATGCCACGGTGGAAAACCTATGCATGTTTGTCCATTCCACCTATGTTGTATTGGCTACGCAAGGTGTGTGGCTCAGGCACTGGGTGTGGCTGATCAGGTTTTGAAGTTCAAGTTGTTCACTCTCCGCTTTGAGGGAGGTTTGTTGTTCTGTTCCAGCCTAGATGATATTTTGAAGGACGTACAGGATAAAAAGGGCCACCTTTCAGTGTCAAAACAACAGTAGAAGGCTACATCAACCCTGAAAGGTCAAGGAGGTGGACGGAAAATTGTTTCTATATATGCTTGCTATTGCAATGACTACTGTATGTCTCATATTTGTATTTATCTTGTTGTATCCTGTCCAAACTGCACTAAACTGCATTATACCATATAATAATAACTGGTGACCCCCAATATCAACCTGTTTTCGAGTTCTGTAGAAAGTCATATCAACCCGCGAGTTGATATCGAAAGTTGTATCAACCAGCGAGTTGATATGACTTTTACAGTCTCACGCCAGGTTGTCTCTCGTAGTGTAGCCTAATGAAACAGTCTGAGCCTGTGTGAGATGGCTCTCCACTGGACAATCCTGAGTCACTGACAGTATTACTTGGGCATAAATATAGAGTTTATTCCCTTGCTGATGTACACATCGGGCACTGATGTCACCATTCATAAATAAAATAAAAGCAAACACAATGGAGAACTGTTTCATGGCAGCCTGCAGCAGTGATGGAGAAATTCATAGCGGAACAGCAGAACCAGAATACCGTTAGAAAAACAGTAAGCGCTCATCTTGTGTTATGGTCTTCTTCACCAGTTATTATAAAAAAATAATAAAACATATATAGGTTTGTAATATGCAGTTTTTTCACACCCTTGATGTGTGAAAATATAGAAACCTCTTGAGCTTCGCTCTCGAGGTTTCTATATTATCACACACCTCGGGTGTGTAAAAAAACTGCATATCACACACCTGTATATGCATTATTCTCTATATATTTCTCTATACCCTAAGTCTTACAAGCATGTTATACCAATGTTTTTCAATACCCAAATTTTGATTGTGTGTAATTCCCTCTTAATTGTGCTTCCTATCTCATGTGCTGTGTCACATGTATACCTATGTATTTTCCAACTGTTTTCTCCTGGGTCATGCCTGAAAATAGGCATTCTTATGCCAAGTGCACCCACCCGGTTACCAAAAGCAAATACATAAATAAATAAAAAGAAGCCTATTCAGGATACAAGAGCAATAGTAATAGGGAGCTCTTGCCCAAAGATGCAATACAGTCCCAGGGTCAAATGTGGGCACCTCACAATGAGGGTATGTGGACCCATCTCTTCCTCCTTTCCCTTGATGGAAGACTGCACAATTTTTACACAAGATAGGCCCAGATAATGTCAGATGCTCTGGTTTTGGAAATTCTGGCTTTAGGTTGTGCAATAGAATTTTCAAAATTCCCCTTAAATGGGCACTTTCTGCTGTCCCTAGTTCTGAAGAACCCCTTGAAGAGGCAATATGTGTCAGAGACCCCGGACCATCTCTTTCAAATTGGGGTGATTGTGCCGGTGCCTCCCAGCAAGCAAGGTCAGGGATTCTACTCCATCTATTTTGTAGTCCCCAAGAAGTCGGGAAGGGGAAGGGGTCAGGCATTTTGGATCCGAAACACCTAAACAAGTTTGTGCATCACACAACCTTCAAGATGGAATCCCTGCATTCGATCATCCGAGCTGTACAGCCAGGTGATTTCCTAGTGTCCATATATCTGAAGGATGAGTATCTCCACATCCCCATACAACAGTCTCATCAGAAGTTTCTCAGGTTCTTGGTCCTGGGAAAGAACTGCCAGTACAGGGTGCTCCCCTCTGGGCTGGCAACAGCTCCCAGTTTTTTTTTGAAGGTGCTCATAATCCTGGTGGCTCAACTCCGACAGGAGGGACACCTTGTCTATCCCTACCTGGACGATTTGCTCATTCTAGCACTGTTAGCAAGGAAGACAGTGTCCAGGACTCTGGAGGTGTTGGAGTCTCATGGCTGGGTGGTGAATTAGGAGAAAAGCTCTTTTGAGCTGCCACAGACCCTGGAACATCTGGAGGTAGTGCTTAAGATGGACCTGGGAAAGATCTTCCTCTCACCAGCCACGAAGAAGACCATATTAAGAGAGATTCAGTAGCTGAGGAATCAATAATCGGCTTCAGCTCACTGCCTGTTACGGATGCTGGGCCTCATGATGGCGGCTACAGTACTTGTCCCGTGGCTTGCCTTAACATGCAGCCCCTACAGATGGAGTTACTCTCAGCCTGGGATCCAACCTCAAAGGATTATCAGTCTGGGATCCCACTCTCACCACACCTGAGGCAGTCTCTGAGTTGGTGGGTGAGTCTGGAGAATCTCAGCAAAGGATCCTCCTTGGAAGTCCTCCAAGAGTTGATTTTGACATCCTATGCCAGCCAGTTGAGTTGAAGGGGCAGTCCTGAACCACATTCCTGTTCAGGGGACTTGGTCAGCACAGGAACAGCACCTGCACATAAATGTTCCGGAGATGAGGGCTGAGTGCCTCGCTTTCCTTCAATTTCAAAGTCTGATGCAGTCAAAAGCCATGAAAATAAGGTCAGACAGCACTGTCATGGTAGCGTACATAAACAATCAAGGGAACACAAAGAGCAGGGAGATGCTAAAAGAAGCCACTGATCTTCTACTGTGGGCAGGGGAGAATCTTTTTTCTCTGTCAGCAGTCCACTTAGCGGAGGAGTTGAACATTCAGGCCGACTGGCTAAGCCACAAACATGTTCATCCAGGGAGTGCATTTTGAATCCAGAGGTGTTCGACCTTTTGCGTCAAAGGTTTAGTCATCCTCAGATTGATTTATTCGCCTCCAGCCACAATGCTCAAGTTTAATGGTTTTTCAGCTGCTACAGGTGGAAGCAGTGAATGCCCTGTCATAAGAGTGGAGTTTCAAAAGAGGGTATGCCTTCCCTCTTCTGCCTCTCCTCCCCAAGGTCATATGCAAACTCAGGCACTCAAGAGGAAGTTTTCTTTTAATAGCACTGGAGTGGCCCAGAAGACTATACAGTAGTTTTTGGACTTAGTGAACCTAGCTCAATGCGCATCATTTCACCTTCCAGTGGGGGGCACCTTCTCTCACAGGGCCCCAATCTGAGTCCAAATCCAGGAGCAATGCAGCTCATGGCCTGGCTCCTGAAATGAGACTCCTGAAACTAAGGTTTTCTAAGAAGGTGGTAGACACTCTGATGGCTGCCAAGAATAATTCCACATCAGCAGCTTATGTTCGCGTATGGGCCACCTTTTCATCTTTGGCTAGGGATACAAATATCTGGCATTAAAAAGCCTTGGTTCCACAGATTTTGGATTTCCTGCAGGAAGGATTGGAAAAAGGTTTGGCCTTGAGCACCCTGAGAGGTCAGGTGTCAGTCTTTGGAGCCTTCTTAAGTCTGCCCCTAGGGACTATCCAGGAGGATATTCATTTTCTGTGGACTATCCACAGGACTTGGCCTCTGTTTTGATCCCCAGTTCCTCCATGGGATCTGAATCTGGTTCCGAATTCTCTCTGTAAGGAGCCTTTTGAACCGCTTTTGTGGGTACCATTGGATGTGCTGTCTTACAAGGTGTGTTCTTTGGTTGCTATGTGCTCAGCCAGGAGGACTGATGATTTCCAGGCCTTGTCCCACAAAGACCCACATCTTGTTATGCATAAGAACAAGGTGGCGCTCATATCATCCCATATCTCATACTGAAGTTTCTCATGGCCTTCCATGTGAACTAGGAAATTTGTCTTCCGTCTTTCTGTCTGCAACCTACTCACCCAAAGAAGAAGATACTGAAAGGGAAACTTGAGGGCACAGGGCCCGGGATGGAAGCGGAGCAGAAATGGGACATTATTAAATGGGTGATTACAGAGGTGACAGAAGCTTGCACCAAGTTATAGAGTAAGAGTAGCAGAGCAAAGAAACCATGCTGGTTGAACAGTGAGGTGATGAAGGGGGTGAGGGCAAATAGAGCTGTGTATAAAAGATTCAGAAGGACAGAGAAGGAGGAGGACAGAAAGAAGTATGTAAGATGGTCCAAGGAAGTGAGCAAGAGGGTGAGGGAAGCTAAGGCCTCAAGGGAGCTAAGGTTAGCACAGGGAATGAAGGGGGGGAGGGAGATAAATACTTTTTCAGATACGTCAGAGAGAAAAGGATATGCAGGGATAACATAGTGAGGATAAAGAGGGTGGGAGTGGGTGGAAAAGGGAGAGGAACAAGCGGAAGCACTAAATGAATACTTTTGCTCAGTGTTCATGCAGTAGAAGGGGGGGCCACTACCACCTTGGACTGGGAGGGTGGAGGGGGAGAGGTGACAGATGGAATGATTGAGGGAAGTAGAGTATTAGAGGGACTGAGGGTGCTAAAAGTGGACAAGGCACCAGGGCTGGATGGTATCCACCCCAGGGTGATGAGGGAGATGGCAAAGGTGCTGGTGGAACTACTGGCTGATCTGTTCAGCAGCTCCCTGGATATAGGATGTGTGTCTCAGGACTGGAGGATGGCCTATGTGGTGCCGATACACCAGAGCGGCCCAAGGGATGAAACGGGCAATTATCGGCTGGTCAGTCTCACTTCCATTGTGGGCAAGCTTATGGAGATGATACAGAAGGAGAGGCTGGTATCATTTCTAGAGGGCAATTACCTCCAGGAAGTGAGGCAGCATGGGTTTGTATTGGGCAAGTCCTGTCAAACTAACCTAATACAATATTACGACTGGGTAACAAGAGAGCTGTATAGGGGCCTTGCAATGAATGTCCTCTACTTGGATTTCAGCAAGGCCTTCGATTCAATACCTCATGGGTGGCTTGGGGCGAAGCAGACTGGTGTGGGAGTGGGGGTGAAGATGGCAAACTGGATTATAAACTGGTTGCATGGGAGGCTACAATGGGTGGTGGTGGTGGTGGGGGGATTCTCAACACCTAGACCAGTGACAGGCAGGGTGCAGCAGGGCTCGATGCTGGGCCTGGTGCTATTTGTGCTCTTCATCTCAGACATCACGCACAGAGTGGTGAACAGGGTAAGTCTGTTCACAGATGATACCAAAATGAGTGTAGTAGTGGATGAGGAGGAGAAGGGATGGAAGCAACTGCAGGGGGACCTAACCAAACTGGAGGAGTGGTTGGAGAGGTG
The DNA here is from genome assembly GCA_016271365.2 of Neoceratodus forsteri. Classification (NCBI taxonomy): domain Eukaryota; kingdom Metazoa; phylum Chordata; order Ceratodontiformes; family Ceratodontidae; genus Neoceratodus; species Neoceratodus forsteri. The sequence goes on along the minus strand of CM028129.1, from coordinate 1,005,922,891 downwards.
GCAGCTGGGGTTCAATGCAAAGAAGTGTAGGTTATGCACTTTGGGACAAAGAACCCAAAGAGAGAATACTGATGGGGGGGGGGGGTGAAGCTGGGGATCACTGATGAGGAGAAGAAGTCCCTAGGGGTGATGGTGACAGGGAACATGAATAATTCTGCCCAATGCAGGAAAGTGGCAGCGAAAGTGAATAAGATGCTGGAGTGTGTAGTAAGGGGGTTCTCAACCAGGCGGAGGGAGGTGATCTTGCCCTTCTACATGTCACTGGTCAGGCCACACTTGGAGTACTGTGTGCAGTTCTGGAGGCCATACATGAGGCGGAGTATCAAGCCACTGGAGGAGTGCAGCGGACGGCAACGAGAATGATACAGGGAATGGAGGGGAAAGACTACAAGAACAGGCTGGGGGAACTGAATATGTACACCCTGGAAGACGGGGAGGAATGGAGGGACATGATTGTAATTTTCAAATATCTGAGGGAACTCAACAAGGATGGAGCTGATGGGGTTTTTAACCTAAGGAAGGAAAGGGACACTAGAGGGCATGGGCTAAGAACAGAGGGGGAAGATTTAGGAGGGAGATAAGGAGGCATTACTTCACAGAGAGAGTGGTGTCAAAGAGGAACACCTTACCAGAGACGGTGATATCATGCAAAACTGTGGGCAGCTTTAAAATGGTATGGGACAGAGAACAGGAGAAAGTACTAGTGGGAGAGGCTGAGAACGGCTGAGGGGTGGACAAAAGGGGAGGGGGTGGGGCAGCTGCAACTAAGGATTGCAAGTTGCACACTCAAGCAGACATTGATAGACCAGGAGGTCTGTTTTTGCTGGCACATTCATATGTTCATATGTAAGGAGTGGCACAAGTTAGATTTGCAATGGGCCGTTAGGGCATACCTTAGATGGACTGCTGAGTTCCAGAAATCAGAAAGGTTGTTAGTCCTTTTCAGTGCAACCAAGCAGGGACAAAAAGCCTCTAAGGCCACTCTAGCTAGGCAGGTATGGGCCTGTATTTCCAAGGCTTATGTCACAGTAAAGAAGAGGCCTCCAGCTCTCATCAAAGCTCACTCCACCAGGGCTATGGCTACTTCCTTGGCGGAGAGAGGTGAGGCATCTGTTTTAGAGTTGTGTAAGGCAGCTACGTGGTCCTCCGTCTATACATTCGCCATGCACTACAGGTTGGATGTTCAAAGTTCTGCTGATGCGGCCTTTGGTTGCAATGTTTTGAAAGCAACAGTTAGCAGGTAAATTCTTTCCTGTATGTGGTTGACATGTGGGACAATAGTCTCCCCCACCCATTTTTTTCATGGGTACTACTTGTTAGAACCCATTCGTAAGTATTACCCATTGACAATGTGGAGCACTACAGAAAGAAGAAATTTCTGCATACTTACCATAATTTCCTTTTCTGTTAACTCCTACATTGTCAATGGGGCCCATCCAGGAGCCTCGCTCCTGCAGGAAAATACTATCCGTTATGAAAGGAAATGGGAATGTCCGTTGTCCTGTTATAATGTCTGTTTTAAGTCTGTCTGAACATCTCTCTGTAGTTACTTGCTGGGCCTGGGTTTATTTAAATATGTGAAAAATATTAATAACGAGAGCAGTTCCATATTAGAATGTTGGTTGATGTTACACAGATTTAACAGGTTCAAATTTGATGTTAACCAGGGGTGCCTCCTTTGTTGCACATGAGTGCTGGTTCTGCAGTTCTTGCTGTTTTAATAAATCTGTTTTCTCCAAGTTGATACTTTCCATTGGACCTTACAAGAAGAAGAACTTTGAAGACAAGCCTCAGTCATTCACCGTTTTTATCATCTAACGAGGTAGGCCATGGTTTACTATATTTTAGTCTGTCTAGAATCATATCTGTAACAACTATCTACCTATCTATAACTTTTAACAAGGCATGTGACATATTTGCCCCCTACAAAACTAAAAAAGTAAGAGGGGTTACCAACCCATGGCTCTCTGGCCCCCTCATTGAGCTCATGCACCATAGGGACAACTTGTGGCACAAGGCCAAAGTGATGGGTAAACATCCTGACATCGTTGCCTACAAAACAGCCAGAAACAAATGCACCAAGCTCATTTGACTGGTTAAGGCCTCTTATTACAACGACCTCCTGAAGAAGAGCTGGGGCCGCGAAAAAGAGTTTTGGGACTCTGTAAAGTTGCTTACTGGAAGAGCCTCCAGAGCTCCTCCTGCATTAATTATCACTACAACAGAGACACTCCCGGAGGCTTGTGACATTGCAAATGCTTTTAACCAGGCTTTCACTAATCTCAGTACAGTACTACCCAAGGACTATCTATCCCCCTCTTCTCTAAATCTGCACTCAGAAATAACATCACACTCCTCACCAATCAGAAGCGTTCCCCCTTTCTACTTCAGGCAGCTCCATAGACATGAAACCTTAAAATATGTTAAACGGGCACTAGGGAAGATACGGATGGGTAGTGACTTCATTGACATGAAGTTGATAGCTCTGGTACCAAGTGAGGTAGCTGAACCTCTCACTAAAGTGTCAATGCCTCTCTAAGGTTAGGTGTCTTCCCAGAAAAATGGAAGGAGGCATTGTTGGACCCCGGTCTTCAAAACTCAGGATACTACCAACCTGTCCAAATTACAGGCCCATCTCTATCCTCCCCTCCACTATCTAAAGTCCTTGAACGCATGGGTTCGGACCAGCTGACAGAGTACGTATTCAAGCACAGCCTACTCTATGCCCAGCAATACGGGTTCAGGAGAGATCACTCCACCCTCTCCACCCTGGTTGATTACACCTCCCAATTATATGATGCCTTTGATGATGGATTGGCAGTGGGGTCTATCTTTATAGACCTTATGAAGGCATTCGACACCATCAACCATCAACTCCTTCTCCAAAACCTCCTCTCAATGGGCCTGTCCAGGGACACGGTGGCATGGTTCAGCAGCTACCTCTCTTGCAGGACTCAACAAGTCAAAATCAAAGGTAATCTCTCAGAGCCAAGGGGAGCGAGCCTGTGTGTTCCCCAAGGGTCAGTACTATGGCCACTCCTCTTCAGTCTCTTTATTAACTCCTTACCCTCAGAATGCCCAATGCACATTGTGCTTTATGCTGATGATGTGATTATCTCTGTTAAAGGAAAAAATCTGGCCATGATTTCCACTGAACTGCAATATAAGTTCCACAGAATTGAAAAATGGTTCTCTAGTAGCAATCTTCTGTTCAACTATTTATTTTATTTATTTATTCTAGGATTACAAGTACCTGTGAGCCAAGGCTCTTTTACAAAGGTTCCACATCAGAAATAACAAGCAACAAGGAAGCAACAGTGAAATGACAGTAAACAATTCATGTACAACAGTGCTATTGAAAGGGGTCAATTATAGGCAGGGCCCCTGGTGTTCTTCGGCAGAATTTTCTGATTTCTGCGGCAGGGCTCCTTGACTTCTGCGGCAGCATTTTCTGATTTCTTCGGAATGATTTTTTCATTTCTCTGGCAGAATGCAGTCCTGTCATTGGCTAAATATGATGTGATGTCATCTATGATATCATATGCTGAGCATAGAGGAGGGGCGTCAGGATAAACGAGGTGGGAAAGAAAGCCTGACACTATGGAAAAACAGTATATTTATATGAAAATTCACCAAAAACAATGAATTATGTGGCACTATATATATATTCTGTGGCATGATGCAAATTCTGCGGCAAATTCTGCAACCGCAGAACCGCAGAATTCCAGGGGCCTTGATTATAGGAAGAGTAAGGTGTAGAGGAGGAGGAGAAGAAGTGTAGGTAGTTAACAGAGGCAGCTATGGTAAAATGGTGAACACAGCTAGGACGCATGTGTCCACAAGAAATGGGTAGGGTCAGGCACCTGGGGGTGGCAGAGAAACGGGGATGAGAGGAGAGGGGGAGGATGAAGATGCAGCCAGAGGCATTTGTTGAAAAATAAATGGGAAGGAGTGATAGAAGAGAAAAAGGGGGCAGGGTGAGGGGTGATATAAGTGCTATAATGGGGCAAGGAGAGACTAATGAGGTGGTATGAAGACCTGAGATTTGAAGTGGCGCCTCAGGAGCTGGGGGGAGGGGGACTGTCTGGGGGCCTGGGGTTAAGCAGTATATAAGTTAGGATTAAAGCTGTGTAGGTCATCTTCTAGGAGAGGTAGTCACAGGCGCTAGAGGCAATGAGATGGTCCCAGAGCCTAGTTTTGAACAGACCTAGTGTTGAGGCAGAGGAGATGGTGTGGCTGAGACCATTCATCCATACAGGAGCCCTATAGGCGAAGGAGCATTGGCCCTGCATAGTTCGACAGCGAGGAACTTGTAGAATCTGGGTAGTCGAGCTCCTGGTGTTCTGTCAGTTGGTGTTTTGATGTAACAAGGCAGTAACACCAAGGTGAGGCCAAGGTTGATTTTTCCTGCCATAGCACATGTGAGATACTTTGTACAGTTGGAGAGTTGGAGCCATCCGGATTGTTCATAAAGGGCACAGGTGTGGGTGAGGCGATGGGCACCAGTTGTGAGTTGGCATGCTTTGTTAAATGCAGTTGTTATACGTTGGAGGGTGGACGTCATGGCGGAGCCATAGATAATGAGGCCATAATCAGTAATTGACACCACAGAGCTCTGGATGGCAATCTTCAGGGCCTCTGGGGTGACGTGCTGCCTGTGCTTGTAGAGTAATCCAAGACGTTGTGCTGGCAGCTTTAGCCATGCTGTCAATGTGAGCAGTATAGGAGAGATTGGAGTCAAGCAGAATCCCCATGTATTTGAAAGAGTAAACTTGTTCGAAGACAGTCTCCTGCTTGGTGGAGATGGCAAGGGAGTGTTGCTTGTAATGGTTATGTGACCTGCAGAATAGCAATGACTTGGTTTTCTGGTGATTGAGGACTAGTTTATGATTGGAAAACCATGTTTCAAAGGCACTGAATCCGAGTTGGAGGCTGTGTTGTAGTGGTGAAAGGTCCTTCTGCATAGAAAAGACAACAGCATCATCCACATACAGGATGATTTGTTCCAAGCAGGATTGTGGTAGGGAGTTTAAAAAGAGGCTGAAAAGGAGAGGGCCCAGTATGGACCCCTGAGGTACTCCGGAGTGGACAGGCAAGGTGTCCGAGATAGCACTGGAAATTTTTACTCTTTTGAGAGCGGTTGTCAAGGTAGCTTCTGAACCAGCAGGCTGAGTCCGGTGCAAGGCCAGCAAAGAGTAGCTGGTCATACAGTAGCCAATGATGGACTGTGTCAAATGCCTTCGAGAGGTCGATGAAGACAGCCCCAGTAAGAAGTCCTTTATCAAGGGAACTATGCACTGCACCGGTAAATTTAAGCAGGGCAGTGGTGGTATTATGCCCTTTTCTAAAACTGTGCTGTTGTGTGCACAGAATATTATATTTGTCCAAATAATCAGTGAGCTGGTCCACAACAATATGCTCTAGGGCATTGGACAGCAGTGGCAATATGGAGATCAGGCAGTAGTTAGAGTGGCAGGTCTTATCCCCAGTTTTGTGGACCGGGTCACAGTGGCAGTTTTCCATATTTCAGGGAATGTACTGGTGTGGAGAGAGAGGTTAAGAATTTTAGTTAGGGGACTGAGGACCTTGTCAAGTGTAAGTGATAACAGCTTAAGGTCCAGGGTGTCACTGCTGATTCTGGAAGTGGAGATGGCTGAGGCGATGTGGCAGCAAGCTTCATTCATCTTAGTCTCCCTGCAGTAAAAATGAGGGTGGTTTGACAGAGTGCAGGGTGTGCTAGAGGGGGTGTGACTGACTGTGAAGAAATCAGGTGGTAGAACAGTACTGAGGTCAGTAAAAGCCGTGCTAAAGGTATTTGCAATGACCATGGGATCAATGGTAGTGGACCCTTCAACAATTAACATGGCCAGAGGGGACTCTGATTGTTTCCCATTAATGTCCTTGATACTGACCCAGAAAGCACGACCATTTCCCCAGGTGTTGGTGAGGACGTCCTTATAACATGAGCTTTTCATGAGATGAATGGATTTTGTGCAGGCATTACAGGCATGTTTGTATTTTTGGATGTCAGATTGTTTGCCTGTGGCTTTAGCTACTGCCCACAGGTGGTCCCTAGATTTCAACTGGGAAAGGAGCTCCGCAGTTATCCAAGGATTACAGAGGGCTTTTGTTTTCCATTTTTTTTTAAGGAGCGAAGAGGTCACAGGCCTTATTGAAGGCAGTGATGAAGTAGCCGAGGGCTAGGTTAACATCTGTCACCCTGTAGATGTGTAGCCAGTCTTGCAAGGATAGGTACTGTTTGAGATGGGTAAGTTGACCACGGTGGAGGACTCTGCTGGTAATGATTATAGGGGGTGGCTTTAGAAATTTATTAGACCATTCACATATAACCAGGGAGTGGTCACTGAGAGAGTCTGGGAGAACAGAGGTACGAGAGATCCTGGTAGGGTGATTGGTGAGAACCCAGTCCAGCAGGGAACTGGTGCCAGTTTTGTAATTTATCTGAGTTGGTGTGGTGACCAATTGTGAGAGCATGCTCTTCTCCGTTCAACAGAACAGGAGGAAGTTTGGGCATCTACAGGTCCAGAGTCTCAAAGGTGACACACTGAAATGAGTTAGTACCTTCAAATATCTCGGGGTTCATTTAGATGACACCCTCACATTTGGTACTCATACTGATCATGTTGTTAAGACTGCTAATGCAAAACTTGGTGTCCTCTATCGCCACCGGCATTTTATGACCCCGGAAGCCCTGAAACTGGTCACATGTTGCTCAGTATTATCCACCATAGACTATGGCCTTGTTATCAATGGTGCTGGCACTGACACTGCCCTCAAAAGGTTAAAAACCCTACTTAACAAAGCCTGTCATCTGGTTCTGGGGATGGATCACTGGACACATTCTTGTGCTCTCTATCAGGAGACAGGATGGCTCCCTCTTCACCATATGATTATATACCAAATGTGCCAACTTGCTAAGAAGTCCTTGCTGGGGTTTACCCCAGATCAGACTTCTGCTTATTCTGAACTGCCCAACCTACTATTAGGACCCGAAATGTGGCTAAGGGGGGGCTTGTGGTGCCATTTGAGTGAACGGCACAAGACCACAAATTCCTCTTCTTCCATGGTCCCAAGTGGCTCAATGAACTCCCCAAGGACCTGATCGAGTGTAGTAAGATTAGCCAATTCAAATCAGGTTTCTGAGCCCACTTAACCCAAGAAAATGTCTGTAAATGTTTCCATAAACCCTAATAATATCTAGCCCTTGCCAAAGCAGAGATCCCTGGGCTCCTTTCACACCACCCCTTTGGACACTAGTGTAAACTGTTAAAATGATCCTCCTTCCCCCCAGTCACTGTTGTCCCCACCTCGCATCTCTCCTCCATCCCCTTGATCTCTCCCCCACACTACACCTCTCCTTTCTCCTATCAGCTCCCCCTTGCCACCCCTCTCCCCACTCCCCTAGTTCACCCCTGGTATTTTCCCCTCCTCCTCCTCCTCCTCCTCCTCCTTCTTCCCCTCTGTTCACCCCTACCATGATTCTCCTCCCCACCACACTCCTTCCCCTACGCCAGGTGCTGACAAAGCCTTCTCCGGCTGCTTCACTAATTCGAGCAAGTTTTGGATTCTAGTCCTCTTGCTGTACTCCGCACTTACCCTGGCATAGTTTTACACTACAATCTGCATCTGAGATGTAAACAGCTCTCTCTATGTCACACTGAACTCAAATCTTGTCATGCTGTGTCCTGGGCTACCAGGTTCACTAAGTCGCTTTGCAACCAATGTACTCATCTGGACCCTTTTGTAACTTGTAATGTAACTTACTATTGAATGTGTGTAACCTTATGTAACCTATGTGTTTGATTGTCTTATGTATCTGTATAACCTGTAACTTTTGTAAACGAGTCCCTGACTCAAAGGTATTAATCCCAATCTGAAATAAATAAATAAATAAATAGCTAATTTTGTGCTTTTTTGTGTCAAGTTGACCGGTATGGCATTTACTTTCATATTTAAAGGCCCTGCAAGGACAATAGTGACTGGAGAGTTGCTGCTGTCCGGTATCCTCATGTGCTCAACATTCCAAGCCTTTGGGCTGTGCCATTTCCTCTAGTAGGGATGCACAATAGCCATCTGTAAGTACTACACAATGACAATGTAGGAGCTAACAGAAAAGGAAACTATGGTAAAGTACGAAGAAATGCCTTCTTTCATCAACCTACCTTGCTTTTTATAATCTTGAATAATCCACACATTTTGATGAACAATCCATGCTTCATTAACAGAAATGCATGGGTTAATCATTAGGAGGCAGCATAGTGCAATGGGTTAAGACTCTGGTCTGAGTTGCAGATCTGGAGACCTGGGTTTGAGGCCCACAGCCACCTAGGTGCATACTGTGTGATCCTGAGCAAGTCACTTAACTTCCTTGTGCTCCCAGGTCACATTTGGAAACAAGCTTCGGCTTTGTGTGCTACTCCTGGTTAAACAATGTTCCCTTCCCTAATCATAATCAAAACAGAACAGGGTCGGGATTGTAGCTTTTGATGAGGTTTGATAACCAAAAATAACTACACAGTGCAAGTAATACAAAAGTAAAACAAAATATTTCATAGAGTTTTTCCAAAAAGTATAATTTTAGTTGCCAGATTTTCAGTGTATGTTGAGTACCAAAGGGTTTAAAAGCAGCCTCTCTGCTGTCATTGGAGAAATCCCACCAGCCTAAATGTAATGCTGCTCAACTGATTGAAATATGTGGGATCATAATTTATTGTCTGACCCTTCAGTTACAAAAGTGATGGGTCTCCTGATCCCCCTGACCCCCTGGTTCCACTGCCTATGGGTAGGGAACATATGGGCAGACTAGTGGGCTAAGCAGTCTTTTTTCTGTCATCAAATTCCATGCTTCTATGTTTCTATGGCTGAGAAACTGGGCCAACAGGGGAAATTCACTTTTATTAGATGCTGATTTACTTGTTTAAATAAACCATATATATTTGTGACAGATGGGCAGCACTTGAAAGGATTCTAGTCTCTTTTGGAGAAAGGGTAAGCAATTCTATTGCTAAGGATTTAAATGAATAATTTGGGGTGAAAGCCAAAATTTGGGAATAGGCACAAAGATCAAACAAAATTCATTCAATAGTACCCAGCATAAAAGAGGCAACAAATAGACAATTTGAACGAGTACTTTTGCCTGTATGCAGTGATGAAAGTGAACAGGAATGCACAGGAACTCAGTTCCTGTACCTTTTTTGCAGCAGGAACAGAGTTGCTGTACTTCTTCCCACTGATACTGGAACTGAAATTCTTAAACCAGCAAAATAATGACAGTTTCTGGGCCTATGGCCTGAAATTAGGGATTCCATCACAAAATTTGACATGTAGAACAATATTTTCCTAGAAATACTTCAATATTCCTAATCAAATCCTATAGTATCTATACAGTTATCCTTCAGATTAAGGAACTTCATTCTGTGTTTCATATTTGCCAGTGCCCGAGTTACTGTACTTCTTGTCTACCACTTGCACCACTGCCTGTATGTGAATGTAAGAAGCTTAATTAATAACACTGATGAATCAAAGACACACATTTGAGATAAATCCAGAGACAGTCTCCTACTAGGGTCGAGAGGGCTTTAGCCTGCCCACACCAGGAACACCTGATCACTGCTCCCCCCACACGGCAGCCAACAGGTATGCATCCAGCAGTGGCTCTCAATCAGCATGCTCTGCAGCAACCAGCCTATTATCAGGATGCAGCGTGCTTCAGAAGCTGCTCAGGGACTGTATAAAATGAAATTAATTCCAGTTCCTGCATTTTCTGTCGGCATAGAGTTACAGATAGTTTTAATGTTTGACTCTGCCTATATTCTGTACTGTTTTTAACTCAGTTTCAGGAAGCACCTTAATTCAACCTGCTTCATTCATGATTGCTGTTTAAATTTGTATTGTTGTCTAGTGGTATGTCTCGATAGAGTCAGTAACTCTGTTAGAGGTTTAAGGTTGCAGTTTGAATCTTCGTGCCCTTTTCTGCTCCTTTGTCCTGCCTGTTCCTGCTTTACCTGACTCATTCACTTGTCCCCTGCCCCCAGCCTTGCTTAATCTATCCATCCTCCCCCTGCCCCTCCCCCGCCCCCATCGTCTCCCTTCCCCTGCTCAGGCTACACTTAGTGTGTCTCTTGTTCCCTCCACAGACAGTCTCCTGCTAGGGTTGAGAGGGCCTCAGCCTGCCCTCCCCAAGAACTCCTGATCGCTGCCAGTCCCTCCCCACAGCAGCCCACAGGTATGCATCTAGCAGCAGCTCTCAATCAGCAAGCTCCACATCAACCAGTATATTATCAGGATACAGCACACCTCAGAAGCTGCTCAGGGACTGTGCTGCCCACCCACCGCCCTGGGCAAACACTTCCACACAGGTGCTCCATGTCATGTGATCACATCTTGTGATGGTCATGATTTTGTCAATCTCCCTAATCTGCCACTTGCAATTTATATTGTGGGCCCACTAGGGGCCAATGCTGAACCCCATATCTCTCTCTCTCTCTTCTAAATAGAATTTCCCTTGTGCCATCCTGGCATCCTCCCTCGAGTTTTGGAACTCTGTCTCTCCTTGTTACCTCCCACATCACCACCCCCAACCCCCTGTCACTTCCTCCTCACATTGATTGCTCTTGTGGGACCTGGGTCTCTTATCATGGTCTGTGAAGCTTTGTCTGCACCAGAACCTACCAGTCTGACCACTAGGCCTCCCAGCAAGTTACCTATTCCCTCCTGATAGAAATGCCTGATTACCCTCTCCCCCTACTCTTTGGTACATTCCTGCTTTACTGATCTCACAATTCCCTAGCCTCCCTGCTCTTGGTTCATACCCTGTCCTCAGCCTCTCACTCCATTTACCCTGCAATTTCTGCACAACAGAGATGCACATGGCCCTGCTTCGTCTTGTTTCCTTCCTTACCCTGTTTCCTGTATTCCTGCTTCCTCCCCCAACTTTCCCCTACCACTATCCTTGCCCCTACCATCTCTTCACTGTTCCCTGACCCCCACAGCCCTCCGCACACTTACACCATCACCTTACCCCCCCCAGTATACTACCCCCCTCAAGCTACCTACTCTAACCTTGATGCAATGTTCCTGACAAGCTCCCCCTCTAATTTACTCCAGACTCAAGGTTCCCCTTGGGTCTTTGGCTGCACAAATGCCACATTTACTCCCACCTCCTTACCCCCCTCCTCCTTCTCTCAGGCAGTGTTGAACCTAATCCCAGTATCATTGCTCAGCAAGTTGCACACTCGCCTCTGAGGCTAGAAGATCAGAAGGTTGTGGGTTCTCTTCTCACACCAGGCACTTGGGTTAAATCCCAATACTGACATGGTAGTGCAGCATGAGGAGGGTGCTGTACTCCTCAGGTGCCATCTTTCAGATGAGACGTTAAACCGAGGTCCTGTCTGCCCATTCTGGTGGTTGTTCAGGTGGACGTCAAAGATCCCATGGCACTTCTCGAAAAGAGTAGGGGAAAGTTTATTAAGCACATAAATCAGTATACATCCAAACAAAAATACGCTCTGTTAAGTCAAAAGGAGAACTATGATGAGAATATACTTAGGTTGTCAAAAAGACAAACAATGTCATACAATATTACATTATGTAATTGCTGCATCTATGTCTGTTATCCAAGGAAGTCCTTTCCATAGTTCTAGAACATCCAAGCCTGACATCTGAGTACATTCTGACACATATATGTTCGGTAAATCTTTAACAATCTTCCTAGTTAGTTCAATATAGGTACTATTCTTCTATTGTAGGATATATAAGCATCTAGCCATCCAGATGTTCCATTTAATTACTGTAAGCAGTAGATGTAAAGTATTCAAATTCCATTTCTGCCACTGATCGGAAAAATGACCATAGATTAAATCACAAAAAGTGACTTTTGCAAACACAGGTTCTTGGCATTTGTTGTGCTAAATAAGCCCAAAGGTTCTTAATAAAAGAGCAGTCAAAGAAGAGGTGTTCTATCATTTCAATAGTGTTGATACACAGAAGGCGGCTACATATTCAATCCTGGAGTTGTCTGTGCTTATGATTATTTTTTACATTGATCCTTTCGTGGCATGAGAGCCAGTGAAAGTCCCACATGTGGGCTGATATTCTCTGTGTAGCTAAAAAAGTGCATAGAGATTCCCTGTAGGGGTTTGGGCATTTCTCAAAAGGCTCTGGTACTTTACACAAACTTGCTAATAATTGCTTATATAAGACTTTGTGTGAGGATACAGATGTAATCTGCTGTGATGTGACTTTCCATTGTTCTAGCTTAAGGAAAGTTTCTCTGAGATAGGCTGGGGTTATTGCTGAAGCTCTTCATGCTCATAATGAGTTTGTTTCCCATTGGTGAAACCAAGTCCTACAGTTGTTATATAACCACTGCTCCCAACCCCTCTGTGTATTAACTAAGAGTGGTTGAAAGTTAGATATTAAAAAGACACTATTAAAGAACAAAATAGGGTTAACTGTAGATAGGCCACCCTCCTTAACTGGTAAATAGGTAACATTCCGATTGATGGGATTGAGGCAGCTGCCCCATAATGCCTGAAAAAACAGACTCAAGAGTGAGATTTCTAGCTGCTTGGGAATTGGGAACATGTAGCTTTAATACAGAAACAGAGGTACTAGAAAAGTCTTGATTAAGAGCACCCTTTTCTTTTTGCCAATCTTAGCCCTGTTCCACTGTGCAACCTTTTGTTTTGCAGTTGTCAGTTTTTCTTCCCAATTTAGTTGTTCCATACCTGGTGGATCAAACCTAATACCTAGAATGGATACAGGGTCATGTATGAGTCAAATAGGGCCGATGTTGGTCTCAGGTCTGGAAGGGTTCCCTAGAGGAAATCCAACACATTTGTCAAGATTCAGAGAAGCCCCGGACAAGGAGCCAAAGGTGTTGCATAGAGATAAAAAAATTCAAACTGATGCCTTGTAGGCCACTAGGAGGCAGAGATTGTCTGCATATGCTAGGGCCTTGAAGTGGGCTTGTGTATCTAGGCCAGACACTGGAATGACAGACTGAAGTCCATTTATTTTCCATAATAAAGGGTCAATAAAGAAGACATATAAAAGGGGGCTCATAGGACACCTTTGTCTTACACCCCGTTTGATTGGTATCATAGGGCCCGACCAACCATTTACTACTGGAACAACCGTAGCTGTTCTATATAATGATTTAATCCAACCTATCATAATATCAGGTATCTTATAATGTTGTAAAGCTGCCCAAAGAAAATCGTGACTAATAGAATTAAAGGCCTTCCTTTGATCTAATGAGATGACATACCCTGGCAAAGTATTAGTATAGCCCTTAGTTATTATTTCTCTCAATAGTATTAGGATGAGACGTTAAACCGAGGTCCCATCTGCCTGGATTGGTGCTAGTTCAGGTGGATGTTAAAGATCCCATGGCACTTATCGAAAAAGAGTAGGGGTATTTTTATTTAAAAACAAAACATATGTACAAACTTTTTCAGAAATAAAACAAAAATACAGCAATAATACAAATGTCAAAACCAGAAAAACATCAAATATGTGAAAAATACAATAAAGAAAACATCTCATAAGCAAATAACACAGTGAATCAAAAGAAATTCCAATATCGTTCCCATATGCCTGTATTAAGAGATTTCCTTTCTTTCTCTTTGAAGTAATCAAGGTAATTCAATATTTTTGTAAATAATTGTCTGGGTGAGGTAACGCTGCTGAAATAAAACCAACATCTAATCTGCCACACCCAGTACAATATTACAACTGCCACTATGTTCAAAGTACTAGGATTGCAAGATGCCCAAGTATCTGAAAAAGACCAAAGAAAAGAGCTTTCTGATCCCAGTGGCACCATACCTTGTTCCAAAATGTCGACACCATAAAACCAGAAACGAAGAATAAATGGGCAAGAAAAATATAAATGAGACATTGTCTCTACCGTATCTGGACAAGAATCACGGAAACAATATCTGTCAGCTATTTGCTTGTGTTTCAAGTTACACGTACATTAATTCTACGTGGACTCTAACCAACTAATATCCCACATTGTGATAGGGATCCGTGGATCAATTAAGCTTATTACCAATTTGTGTCCGTTCTGGTAACGTAAAGTCTGGAAAAATGTCTTTGGTAAAGTGAGATGTAATAATATGTGTATATAACTGTTTTCTAGTGAGGGTTTTGATCATCTGTACTGTTATATGCCATGTCTTTAACATATCAAACGTTATCATCCAATCTGGAGATAAAACATAATGTCTTTTGTTTTTATGTAGAAAAATACCTACAGTCTATTCCTGAAAAATTTCAGTGAGGGACATATGCACAAAGGGGATCCAAAGTTTTAGAGATTCCGTAACCAAAGGTTTCAAATTGGTAATAAAAAAAATAGAAAAAAAGAATACTATTGGGTGAATCATAGTCACACCTCCCTGACGATAGGACTGTAATAAAACATTGCGTTTAATGGGATTTAAACGACTACCCCAAAAACAAGAAAAGAAAAGACTAAGGAGAGGGACGAAAAAACATTTGGGCAATGGAAAAACATGTGCTACATGTAAAAATGGGTAGTAAACAGGTCTTAATCAAAAAATCGTTTCTTTTGCCTAGATACCATTTATTCCATTTACATATCCTTTCCCTGCCTTTGTTTATACACAGCTCCCAATTATATTTGACCATATCTGGAATACCAAAATAAAGTCCTAATAATTTATTTGGAGTATCCACTAGTTGAATACCAGCAATCGAGCCTACAGTTGTGATAGACACAGTTAGATTAAAGCATACACTTTTTTGTAAATTTAACCGGGAGCCAATAACTGATAAAAAAATGGGTAATACTGTACATAGTAAGTGCCCTATCGGGACTGTAGGGACAAGAACACATAAGTCATCTGCATAACAGATTACTTTTGGAATAGCTTTATCATGAAGGCCTAGAAGTCTTGGGGATTTGGAAAGAAGTCGAATTATAGGGTCTAGGCGATAACAAATAATAAAAGGGCTTAAAGGCAACCTTGCCGCACCCGCTCAGGATGTATTGAGAGAACCAATTCTACCATTAACATATGGTCTTACATAAGCTAAGGAATAGCATAAAACGAAGCCAATTAATAAAAAGGACCGAAACCCATAAGCATTAAGTGTTAACCAAATAAATTCTTGAGAAATACGGTCAAAAGCTTTGGAGAGGTCAAATTAAATAAATAACCGTTAAGGGCTCCTTGTTGACCTTGGGAAAATAATTCCCTAAGTAAAAGCAAAGCATCATGAATAGATCTGCCAGTGACTGAACAATATTGGGATGGGGAGAGTACTGACGGTAAAAGTTTAGACAGTTGATTCCCTAACAATTTAGAAAAATCTTATAATCAGTATTAAGTAATGTGATCGGTCTCCAATTTTTGTCAGTCACATCTATCACCTTTTTATAGAGAAATAGCATTAACCCCTCATACATCTGGTTAGTCAGTCTGTCTTCCTGCAGAAAGGCATTAAAAAAAGCTAGTAACTGACTTGGCATATATTGCCATAAAGATTTATAAATTTCTGCTGAAAGACCATCTGACCCAGGAGCTACCCTATCTTTAAAACTAAAATAACCTGTCTCACTTCCTCAGAGGTAAAGGTGCCAGAAGTTCAGACTTCTGTGATGTTGTTATAGTCGGTACATCTAACGTCTGTAACAGAAGTTCCATATCAGGTGATTCAACAACAGGGGTCTCAAAAGTTGTTTTGATAAAAATGTTACATATTTCATGAGATTGTTTTGTCCAGTAAGTACACGGTTGATCATCATGCAATTGGTGTATTTGTTTACTAAGAATTTGTCAGTAGCTAGTTCAAAGGGTTAAATTGATACTGTGTCCCAGTAGTACGATATTTTGTTCAAAGAGAATAGTTTTTTGTCTGTCATATTGTTCTTTAGCCAGAGCAATTTTAACTTCCTTAATACAGGCTGAACAATCAACATTATATATATGGGATTTAGAAAACATTCAACAGTTCAGCCCTTAAAAACTTGCAGTAGTACGGTGTCGTGTGCCAGCTAGAAACCTAGCATAGTATTTAAAGTAAGAAATCACATAGTTTTAGTGTCAGTCCACCAGTCTATTATAGAATCGTAAAGAATCTCCACAGAGATACGGTCTGTAATTAGGTTCTGAAACCCTTTAAGAAACTCAGGAAGAGATAGCAAGGACGAGTTTACTCTCCAAGTCCCCGACCCTGTGCTATAGTCTCTCCTAACGGTATTCAGAGACCTATTAAATGGTGGTCCGAGGTAGCCATAGGTGTGTAATACCAGTCGCAACCTTTAACAGTCTGAGAACAAAACCAAAAGTCTATTCTGGAGGTCAATTTTCCTTTTGAAAAGGTAGGTAACCGGGATTGGGCCAATATATCAAGTAGATGTGTCTCTTTAATAATGGTATTTAAAACAGACGATATCACAATAGGTTTTCTTATTAGGGGATGTCCAAGCTTGTATTAATATCACCACCCCATAAAATAGTTCAGTTAGTAAATAAAATGGTTTGATCAAACGGAAAGCTGAACTCTGGTAGCTTTTTGTTGTGGTGCATAGATATTAATAAGTCGATATGAGAATCATACCATAATAGATCCAAAATTAATACTCTTCCAGGAACTAAATCTACCATTTTTTGCAAAAGGAAAATTGAAGAACGAAAACAAAAGCCCACACCAGAACATAAATCCTGCCCTACAGACCAATAAGAGGGCCCTAAACCCCAGTTCTGTGAGGCAGTTGTGACTTCCTCCGCTGTATACAACCTAATGTCTTGCAGCAAGTAAATATCATAATTTAAACTTTGTAATGCTGAAAAGGTTGCAGTGCGCTTATATGGAGACCAAATACTATTAACATTAAGACTGGCTAGTCATAAAAAAGACATAAGCAAAGGGAAAAAGGTAAACCACAGATAGCAATAATACTTCATTTCTTTTTCCGTGTTCTGACTGACTTTTTCCGTACAGGAATCCCAGAAGTAGTAGTCAGTGGCACTGAGGCAGCCGTGGAAGGTTGGGAAAGAGAAGAGTCATCTAAGTCCTCTTCTTCCATAGCATTGCCCCAACTTTGTAACGGGTCATAGGGATTTGAGACTGGGATGGGAGGCATAGTTATTGGGTCTACCTGTTTGGTAGAGCGAAGACAGCAAGTTGTCGGCGGAGGAGGGTTGAATGATCCCGAGCCTTACATCTTCACTAACTGGAAGAAGTAGGTGGGTCCACAGTCGGGGCTGAGAACAGAAGTGGTGGGCAGCGTGCTGCACACGAAATCTCCATAAATTTGGGGGTTGGGGTCAACCATATCTGGTAAACTCTCAGAAGGAGGAGAAACCTTCACAGACTGAGGTACCAAAGTGGAGAGGCCTATAACTGTGTTCCCCATAGTGTGCACAGAGCTTGATGGTGTGCAGTAGCCGATGATTTGGCTATATATGAATCATGCTCCGTGTAATCTGTAGTATTATGGGCGCCCATGGACAAGTTTCGAAAATGTGGAAGAATCACCACATAAGTTACAAGTAGGTGGTACCGTGCAAGATAGCACGAATGACCTAGCAGACCACAAGAAGCACATTTCAATTGTACACAGTCGAACTTAAATGGGATAATGAACGCATCTGTAACAAGAGCGTGGCTGACCAGGATAAAACAATACACCTGGTCCCTGCCTAGATAGAAACAATTAGGGAGGTGTTGTACCCTGCTTCAGTGATTTTAAGTTGTACAGTAAACTTCCACCCTCCCGTCCAAACCCATTGTCATCTATGACTGCATGTGGAACACCAGTTACTGTACAGTGTTGCTCTAACCAATATACAATATCCAGTACATTAACTCCTTCATTTGAAGAGAACAGTTACAACTTTAGCCGTTGGTCTGGTAAGAGGAATAACAATAAAATGTTTCAAACTGAGTCCATCGGGCAGTATAATAAGCTGCCCAAAATTTATCTAATAATGCAGCAGTTCTGAATGAGATATCAAAGTTACGATCTCCTGAGGTATGAATAAAGGCATAAACATCAGCAGGGCGAATCCCTAGAGAGTCAATTAGGAGAGATTTGCCCACATAATGATGGTCAGGGGGAAGTTCTAAGCCTCCTTTATAGTGAATTCGGGCAACAAAACGTTTTCTGGCTGGTATGTCCTTATTTTTAAAGAGGGAGGCATAACTTACTGGTTTAAAGGCTGGTTTGTTGGGGAGGTGAGTCAGGAGGAACAGTACCTTTAACAGCTGTAGAGTCCCAATCGATACACCGGTCTTGTGGCATAGGGTCCGATGCTGTAGTGTCCAGAATCTCTGTGTCCGTGTTGTCTGGCGTTTTGATTCTTCCATCGACGTTCTCTGTGGTGCAAAGGTCCATTTTCGGCTGGGAAACATCGGGCTCCTGGATTCAGCCGAGGAAGGCGGAAGTGACACAGTGTTCCGGTCCATCACCAAAACTGCTCCCTCCATCAACAGTGTACCCGAAAAACAGTCCTCCTGGCTCGAAGAAGCTGTTCCTGGCAACGGAATCGACGGATCTGGTATCCATGCCTCGGGGGTCTGTATCCAACCTGCCGCCTGCAGGGCTCTTTCAGGGGACCAAGCAGCAAAACGGGCTAAAAAGGGGAAAGAATCCCCATCCATTTCTTGAACGCCAGCAATATCACCTTCAGGTCAGCAGTGTTTGTCTTAACACTTTTTTGCCATATTAGAGCAAACTGTCTGTCCCAGTTCTAAACGCTCTGCGTTTCTTATCCTCCTCAGCAGCTATATTCATTAAGGCATTGGTCTCACCTATATCAGTGAATAAGTCAGACTGGGGTAACTCTTCATTACCACTGCAGAACCATATTGTAACTCCTTTGCTGAAGAAAAGCAACCTCCTCAAGTGTTGCATTGGGTATCTGAGGACCATCGTCCACCACCTCCACTCCTGCTGGTGACTGAGACATTCTGAACTGAGTCAGATGTCTCATGGGAAGGGTTCCCAACCCCTCAGAGTAGGGGAATTTCCCCGGTGTCCTGGCTAAATTACCCTCATTCACTAAAAATACCACCAACAGCTTAATGTGGTTCAAGGTCAGTTGGCATTCATCTGTATCCCCCTCCCCCGGGTCATGCCTGAAAATAGGCAGGATCTGTCTAGTGCACTTACCCAGTCAACAAAAGCTAAATAAAATAAATAAAAGGTGCTCCTGGATCTGCCTATGTGGGATAGAGCACTTCTGTTCTGAGGAGATAACTATTTCTGCTATCACGAGTAGGTGTTTTGTCAAAATTTTTGTTAGGAGTTTGAAATCTGTATTTAACACACAGATCGGCCTCCAGTTATTCAAATAAGTCTTCTCACCTTTTTTATACAGGTATATCAGGGTTCCTTTGTTAAAATCTAATGGTATATTGCCTGTTTGTAACATACTGTTAAAAACACTGGTAATTTTCGCACCTAGATGTCCTTCTGATATTTTATACTACTCGTTTGGAAGGCTGTCCGGCCCAGGAGTAATGTTATTCTTTAACTGATGGATGCCATCTAACACTTCCATAAGGGAAATTGGTTAACCCACTGTGGAAGCTATATGAGAAGGAATTGTTTGAACCTGGATATCGGAAAAATATTCTTGAAATTTACTAGACTCTGACATTATGGAGGAGAACAGATTCATGGAGAAAGTAGTAACCATATTTAAAATTGTTTTTTGGGAAGAATGATGGGTTCCTGCCTGGTCAACTAGACTGAACATTGCTTCTTGTCCCACACTACGGGAGTTTTGGTCAAAAGGACAACTTGTCTATACTGTTCCTTGTGAACCAAACTTCTATTGATGAAAAAGTTGTGTGGCTTTCTGTTTATGGAAAGAGAGCATATCTTTCTGTACTAACTATATTTGTTGTCCTAGGTCTTGTCTTGTCGAAATGGCAATTGTAAATAAATTTTGTAAGTGGTGACGTTTTTGTAAATATGTGAGGTAGGAGGTTTTGCTTCTCTGTTGGCTATATTGTTTTAGAAACCATATTAAATAATTTTTAGTGTCTTCCCACTAGTCAGTGGGGATGTCATAACAGACCAGGACAGATTTCCTGGCTGCTAGAAACTGTGCTAAGGAACCAAGAAATGTATTCTCTTGAAGCAAGTCTGTATTACATTTCCAGAATCTAGGACCTTTCGTGAAGGATGGATTTCTGCCTAGGTTAATAGCTACCATTCTGTGGTCCGTGAATTCTAAAGGTAAAACTTTGGCAGATGTAATAGATAAATTCTGAGACAGAAAGATGTAATCGATTCTGGTTTTCAAAGCCCCCTTCTGAAAGGTGGGGGTATGCTGTTTCTTAAATTCTCAGTATGCGTTCCATAGTTGGGTTGTTTTCAAAATTTTTAATAAGGCTAGGAAATCACAAAATATTTTTTTTTAGCTTGTGCACTTTTGTCTTTTAAACTAAGACCACAATTAAAGTCTCCAGCAAAAATAACATGCTTAGAGGTGTGTAAATATGGTTGTATGATGGAGAAAGGTTCTATTTGGGCTGTTTTTGTCTGAGGTGCATATAAGTTAATAAGCCTGAAGGGTATCTGTTGTATTAAAACATCAGGAATGAGAGCTCTTGTAGGGGCAATGTCATATAATTTTAATAACTTGAACTCTGGCATACAGACTAAAATACCTACACCAGAACAAGTGTCCTGCCCTATGAACCAAAAGGAGGGACCTAGAAGCCATTCTCTTTAAACTTGTTTTATTTCACGTGAGGTATGCATCCTTGTGTCTTGTAAAAAAATTAGCCCAAGGTGTAGGGATGTGAAAAAGGACAATACTGTATGCCTTCTTGCAGTTCTTTTGATACGCTTAACGTTAATAGTATGACATGAGAAAGTGTCATATGTCACGTTTAATTCAGAGTGTAGGGCAAGGGGGGTCACTAAAGAACTTTATCTACCCTCCAAAAATAATTTGTTCCTGCCAGCAGATGTTGTCTCTTTCATTTTAGACTTTGCCTTATGTTTTTGGGAACCCCTCCATTTTGTATATACTTCAGTATAGAGATGGGTGAAGTGACCCCAATTCGGTCCGTGAAGTGATTCGTGGAGTGAAGACAAATTAGCGGAGTGCTTCGCAACGTGAAGTAGAGTATTTCGCGTTATAATGGGTAATTGCCAAGTCAATGACTGCTTCTCATTACTCCGCCTTCCCAAACCACTACTCCACCAATTCTTAAGGCAAAGTACATTGAAAACAATGTACTTCACCTCACTTTGCATTGTTTTTAAGCTCCAAAGGCGAATTTTGCAGTGATTCATGGGATTTCAGGTCACATGGACTCTAGATTGTTCTGCACAGCTTCAGTTTGGGGTAATGTGTGTAGAAAGCTATAGCAGACAATCTGCTCTGAGAGCTCTCTGTGATTCAAACCTTCTAAAAGCTGTTAAAAAAGCCTTTTTGAGTCATTGCTTTGCTGAAACTTTAGTTCATCGATTATTGGAAACCCTCCTGTGCTCATGTCATCGAGAGTTTATTATTTGTGTGTGGATTTTGAATGTTAATGTACAACATTCAGTCTGTGTACTGAGAGACAGTGGAAGTGTGCTTTGGGGAAGGGGTATATCTGTGGTGTAGGTAGATTAACTTGGAGAAAAAGACAGTGCTTTCTGTTCTGGTGATATTTTTCTTATATAACTGTGCTAATGTACATACAGTAATATTTTCAATAATTCTTGCCATTTTTTTGCTGATTGTTGTGGTGCAGCAGTGCATAATTTTAGTTTGTTTAAAATATGTGGTTATATTACCAAAGTTTTCAATTTGCTACGCCTTACTTAGTGTGTGTGTGAGTATGCACGTGATGCATGTCATCAAATCAGACACCTTTTATTGTGCCACTTAATAATTTCAGCAATGTGAACCTACTATCCACTGCAGCTGTGTGATTTTTGTACTTCTTTGTGGTGTCTTTACTGGTACTAGTGCTAGTGACTGTTATTGCAACAGTGCAGTACACTGCCCCCTCCGCCGTGGCCTGCCCCAACTGGCAAAGGTATTCTTTTCCAGATTTTAATTTCTGATGGTGAGCACTGGTTAGGTGTTGTGCCTTTGCATCTGCATCTCTTCAGTGTGCAGCACAATCTTAATCTGCCTGTGCATTTGCATCTCTTTAGGGCCCTATCTCCATCTGTAACTTAAGTCACAGTTGTTTCTTTGGCTTCCCTTCAGAGTACTGGGCAGGTGTGGTGCATAATTCTGCTTGAACACTGTACTCATTAATATGCATTTTTAAGTCAGGACCATCATCATGAGTCACTCGTGATACAAATCATGTTCTTCATCATCAAGGTCACAAATGCAGTCACAAATCACTGTTCACGATCATGTCACTGAATTACAACATTAATTTTTTTTCTAGTTACTTGGATGTACTGTAAGCCTGTTTTACGGTATCTTTCCAGGCTTCACCACCCCACCATTGTACTCATTAATGAGCATTTTTAAGTCAGGGAGTTTGTGCTACAGCTCATAGGGGAAGTACAGCTGTAGACATTTGCATTCCCCTCCCAATACAGTTCCATATTATTTATCTCACACCGTTGACACCGAATCACGTTCTTCATCATCATGGTCACAAATGCACTCACAAGTCACGATTCAGGATCACGTCATGAATCACAACACTTCTTTTTTGACTAGTTACTTAGATGTACTGTACTGTAAGCATGCTTAGGTAGTATCTCTCCAGGCTTCACCACCCCACCATTGTACTCATTAATAAGCATTTTTAAGTCAGGGAGTTTGTGCTACAGCTCATCGGGGAAGTACAGTCGTAGGCATTCGCATTCCAAATACAGTTTTCATATTGGTTATCTCACACCTTCAACACCGAATCATGCTCTTCGTCATCATGGTCACAAATGCACTCACAAATCATGATTCAGGATCACATCATGAATCACAACACTTATTTTTTGACTAGTTACTTAGATGTATTGTACTGTAAGCATGTTTTATAGTATCTCTCCAGGCTTTACCACTCCACCATTGTACTCATTAATAAACATTTTTAAATCTGGGAGTTTTGTGCTACAGCCCATCAGGGAAGTACAGCCGTAGGCATTAGCGTTCCTTCCCATACAGCATGTGAGTTACAATACTGTTAGTAGTGGTGGGCGAAGTGGCCCCAATTTGCTCTGTGAAGTGATTCACTGAGTAACGTGGAATCTGCGGAGAACTCCCCAATGTGAAGCATAATGAGGAATGCGAAGTCCCTTGAAACCAATGACTTTGCGTTATTCTGCCTTCCCCAAACCACTTCTCCACCAGATTTAAGGTGAAGTACATTGAAATCAATGTACTTCACCTCACTTCGCCCCGTAATTGAGCTCCAAATGAAATTCTGCAGTTATTCATGGGACTACAGTTCACATGGGCTCTAGATTGTTCGGTACAGCCTCAGTTCTGACCTGGGTAATGTGTTTGCAGTGGTATCTGGAGACAGTTTGCTCTCAGAGCTTGCAATTCAAAACCTCTAAAAGCTGTTTAAAATGCTTTTTTGAGTAATATTTTTTGCTCAAAATTTAGTACATCGATTGTAGAAAACCCTTCTGTGCTCATATCATCGAGTGTTTATTGTTGCGTGTGGATTTTGAATGTTAATTTAGCACAGCCAGTCAGTGTTCTGTGAAGTGTGCTTGGGGGAGGCGTGTATTTGTAAGTAGATTAACTGGGAGAAAAAGGCAGTCTTTCTGTTTTGGCTATATTTTTCTTGTATACCTCTGTTAATGTACACACAGTAATAATTTCAGTAATTCTTGTCATTTTTTTGCTGATTGTTGTGGTGCAGCAGTGTACAATTTGTCTGTTTAAAACATTTGGTAATAATACTATAGGTTTTCAATTTGCTACACATTACTTGAGTGTGCGTGTGAGTGTGTGAGTGTGTGTGTGTGTGTGGCGCGCAAGAGATGCATTCCATTAAATCAGACACCTTTTATTGTGTTATAGACTAATTGCAGCAGTGTGAGCCTGCTATCCACCACACCTGCATGAATTTTTGATACTGCTTTGTGGTATCTTTACTGGTAGTGGATTGTTACTGCCGTGCACTAATCCCCCATCTGGCAAAATGCATTCTTTTCCAGATTTGGATTTGTGACTTGTGAGCACTTGTTAGGTGTTGTTGTGCCTTTTTGTATGCATCCCTTGAGTGTGCAGTGCAATCTTAATCTGTCTGTGCATTTGCATGGCACCATTAATTCTGTGAGACTACATTTCTTGTTACATTCTCATTCCACTTAAGACAGTAGCACTTTGGGGATGCACATTCATTCTGGTGACTGTGTGGGTGGGATGCTGCCAATATTGTTGTCACTCTGCCTTACTTCGTGTTTAAGGCTGAATGACAATGCGAAGTAATAATAACAAGCCTTTCCTATGGGGCACTCCGCGTAGCAAAGTGCTAATGCGAAGTGGCCACTTTGCATTCACTTCGCTGGCGGATTTTAAATTCACTGCATCTCTACTTCTGTATCAGTGGTCCCTTCTGGGTGTGAGGAGGTAATGGAGGAAGAGTCCGAGTCCTCTCCTGAATCTGCTGAAGTCTCCTGTAAAATTTCATATTGATTGGTGAGAGAGATATGAGAAGTTCTGGTTGCTTTCTGTGGGGGGGCTGCTTTCAGCTTCGCTCTGGCAGAACATCTGCAGCTAGCTTGTGTAGGCTTCTTGGG
Organism: Neoceratodus forsteri; assembly: GCA_016271365.2. Lineage (NCBI taxonomy): Eukaryota > Metazoa > Chordata > Ceratodontiformes > Ceratodontidae > Neoceratodus > Neoceratodus forsteri. Next base: position 1,005,898,164 of record CM028129.1, on the reverse strand, counting down.
TGGAGGCATCTCAGGGCTAGTGACAGGGTTCTGTATACCAGCTCCAGTGGAGGTAGGGGCTGGAGAGAAGGGGGAGTCCACAGAAATAGGTACTGCAGGAGAAGGTTCCCTTGTGGGAGTTAGAATTGGGTTAACAGGGGCGGAGGGGACTTCTGGATGTGGAACCGACTGTACTGGACTGGGTCTGTTTCTTAGTTTGGCTTTCTGAGCTTGAGAAATAATAAAATGCTGATCAGCACCTTCATCATGGTGTTCCTGGTTATGTGCTTTCCAAGTACAGTTTTGGAAAGTGTGGCCTAGCTCATCACATAGGTTATATTTACATTCATTCAGACAGGCTGAACTTAAATGTCCCAACTCCCCACACAGATTACATTTCATAGTGTCACAGGCATTACTTAGGTGATTAGAATCTCCACATCTGTAACAGGCCTTAGGCTGGCCTGGATAAAGTAATACTCTTCTGTCCCACCCAAGAAAAAAAGAATTAGGTAAGTGCACAACCACTGAATCTTCGGACTCAACAACACTTTTACTTTCCACCTCCCAGTCCATAAATTTTCTGAATCAAGGATGGCTTCAGGTTCTCCGAGTACAGTGCACTGTAATTTTAACCAGTACATGACATCAGCTATGTCTACCCCTCCGTTAAGGAACAGGATAGTAATTGTCTTATATGTAGGCTTGGTTAAGGGTATTGCCAGGAAGGGGGTCCACAACGCTGTTTATTTCAATAACTGGTATTTTGTCCAAAACCTCTCTAATCCCCATGAGGTTTTAAAGCTGATATCAAAATTTGTCTCTCCAGAAATATGGATCAATGCATATATTTTGTGGGGAAAAAATTTCACTGAGTCTTTTAAAAGATTCCTAGCTTCAAAAAGTCTATCAGGAGGTTCAGGCATTCCACCCACATAAGATAATCGAACAGCATTGTGACGCTTAGCAGGCATAATAGGAAGTCCGAAAAGTGAAGAAAATGTCAGTTTCTGTCCATCAGGTTTTTTATTTAAAGGAGTTGCAACCTGTAGTAGTGTATCTGGGTGTGTTTCAGTGTTCTGCTGCGGTGGAGTGGTGAGAGGCGGCAAATTCAAGACTGGGTTCTGAGTAAGAGATAACTCATCTGGGATAGGCTTAGGATCACTAATGCTACTATTTTTCTTGCTTTGCGATTGAGAGTCTAGAGATTTTTGTGTAAGAAGTTCAGGAAAGTCTGTGGGCATTGGCATTCGGATTGGGTAGCCTCCAGAAATCCAGTGGTCTGACCCCAGCTCTTTTTCCCAACCTGCTCCTTGCAATGCATTTTCTACAGACCACTGTCCCTTATTTAACTTAGTCTCTGTACTGTTTAATTGACAGGAAATGCTAGTGTTTTGCTCTGTATCATTATTAAGTATAGTAGCATTTTTACTCACAGCGTTTGGTAGAGTGAAATCCGAGGTATGCGTGGCTACATGTTTGTTAGTTCCTTCGGCAGACAGCAGCTCCTTTGAAGGTCTGATTTGAGCACTCAGCTGAGTATTGGTGATAGCGTCAGCCAAGCTGTCAGACCTCAGCCACCGACTCTTCTGCTGTAGAGTCATTTTTATAAATAGGAACTTCCGCTCCTCGTTTTCTAGCATTCGTTGGAGTTCCAGAGTATCCGCTGTATCGTTCATAAGAACAGGCTGTACTGGCTCACTCTCGTCAACAGATTCTAAATCATTCGTAGTTTCCATTAATTCATCATGCTCCTGAGAATTATCCTTCAACATTCCTTGCTTGTACTCACTAGGTAAATGATTGGAAAAAGTAGTTGTCTGTTCCTGCATTTTTGGGTGCTCCAAAGCATCGGTCTCTGTCTTAGACAAGATGGGAGAGAAGACCTGCTCCCCATCTCCATTGCTTCCACCTGCTCTCCAGGATTGACGTCTGCCATCTTGGCCAGCTGCTAAGCAACAGCGAGGCCCCCTACTGCAGAGTAGGGGAATTTCCCTGGTGTCCTGGCCAAATTTCCCCCATTCACTAAAAATACCATCAACAGCTTAATCTGGTTCAATTTCAGTTGGTTACCGTCTATTCTCCCGGCCCCACCATTGCTCCTGAAAAAGAAACTTCTAGTCTCAGTGGGCAACCAGGTCAACAAAATTCAATAAATAAAATAATCCTGGGACCCCTCAAAGCACCCTGTCCTTCCCTTCCCAAAGGTCTAAATGTATATCATGTAAATGCAAGAAGCTTACTCCCTGAACTGGATCTTCTCAAGGTCTGGATAGTCCAACACTCCCTGGACATCTTATGCATCTCAGAAACCTGGCTCTCTGCACAAGTCCCCAACTCTGCCGTTGCCATCCTGGACTTCAGCATCTTCTGTCAAGGTAGGGGAAAGTGAGTCGGTGGAGTAGCCATCTATGTTCGTCAGTCTTTTACAGCCTCTACCTTACTAGGCAAAGTAAGTCCCTCAGCTTATGAGCTTATTGTGGTCCACCTGTCCCTCCTTGGCACCCTCCCCATCTTTATAGGATCCCTGGTATCCTGCATCTCCTCTGTGGCCTCTCGGACTTCTCACAGCAAACTTATCGTCATGGGTGATTTTAACCTAAACTGGCTTGCCACCTCTACTAGTCCCACCTCACAAAAAATTTAGTTCCTTAACCTGTCCCAACTAATCACCGAGCCAAAGTGCCTTAACTCCCAATTAACAAACCACTTCCTGATCGAGTGGGTCCTTTCCTCTCACCCACACCAGATTTCCAAGGCCAGCATCCTTCCAGATGCTAATAGTGACCACTGCATCAAGCGCTGCAGCAGAAAGACACTCCATCCCCACTCCTCCCCAAGTACTTCCTGCTCCACTCCCTACAGAACATCAACCCCTCAGCCCTCTTACAAGACCTATACAACACTGACTGGTGATTCATCTAGCTGGCCACTAACCTAGAATTAGCCCTCAACCACTTCTCTTTACTACTCACTCAGGTTTGGGATACTCATGCCCCTTGATAAGATCAAGAGTCAGGAGACATCATCACCCCATGATCTCTGCCCAATTTATTGACCACAGCAAACAATGTGATCTTGCCTGGTCTTGTTTCAAGGCCTATAACTCCCAAGCTGACCTTCAGCAATACCAAACACTAACAAAATAATGCACTAAAGCTATCCAGCTTGCCAAAGCCACTTATTTCAAAATGCAACTCTGCAACGGCTCCTCCTTGCCCTCAGCATTCTGGGAAGTGGTGTATTCTCTCCTTGACCCACTGACCCAATCCACTGTACCAATTCTGAACATTAATGGCTCTCTCAACTCTGACCCAATATCAGTAGCTGAATCCCTAAATACCTTCTTCACCACCTGTTCCCTTCCCAAACCCCCATCTCCACCCTCACCTCACCCTCTGAGCCCTCTTGCCACCCTCCTAGCCCCCCTCCCCATCTCAAATGGCTTCCTCTTCCCCCTGTTACTCTCCAGGAAGTCCTCTGTCACTAAATTCCCTTGACCCAAAAAGTCCAGCCCAGATGGGCTTCACCTTCACTCCTCCACCTCTCAGCCCCTGCTATCACTGTCACCTCTTGCCCACATTCTCAACCTCTCCTCTCTCAGGAAATGTGCCACATGTGTGGAAGGTAGCAAAGGTCCAACCTCTCCACAAAGGCATGATAAAACCCAGCCTGTAAATTACAGACCCATCTCCCTCCTACCGGCCATCGCCAAGCTACAAGAGTCCCTGGTTTATCACAGACTATCTGAGTTTATCACCTTCACTGGCTGTCTCTCCCCTACCAATCTGTCTTTAAGCATTGCCACTCCACCATCACATTCCTCTTCCATGTCAAGGGGCACATCTTGAACACCATGGATCATGGTCATCTAACCACAGCTATATTTGCGGACCTCGCCAAAGCTTTCAACTCCATGTTTTACCCTTTACTCCTTGCAAAGCTCTCCAACCTTGGCCTTGCCCAAAGAACCCTAGACTAGTTTTCCTCCTACCTCACAGACCGATGACAATCTGTTATAGTGGCAAACCACTCACCCCACCCTTTCCCATCCTGTCTGTGTTCTGCAGGGCTCCATCTTGGGCCCCATCCCCTTTTCCCTGTTCATAAATGACCTCCCCAAGACTTGCTTAACCTCTTCAATCCACCTTTACACTGACAACACCATTCTCTTTGCATCCAGCCCTTCCCCTTCAGCTATCATCCCTCACTCCAACATGATTTCGACAAGCTCCTCACCTGGTTCACCTCTAACCAACTAAAATTCAATAACAAAAAGACCATCACTACGATCTTCGGATCATTCCAAAACCTTGCCAAACTCCCCAACCTCACAGCTTTCACTGTGCCTGATGGGTCCCCTCTAGAGTACCTATCCGAGTTTAAATACCTTAGCATTTGTCTAGACAAGCACCTGTCCTACATGTATCACATTGACTCCCTCTGTTCCAGGCTATGCCCCAAATTAGGGGCCCTGTATCAAACCAAGGACTCGCTCTCACCCCCAGTTAGACAGGAACTCATTGACAAAATGATTTTCCCTATCATCGACTATCTGGACATAATCTATGGCACAGCCTCCTCCTCTTCTGTTGCTAGACACTCTTCTCCACTCCTTCTGTTGTTTTGCCTTGAATGCTCCATTCATTCCCTCACCCTCATCTCCAAACACTGGTTTGGCCTGCTCCATCCCTAGTTCTCCTCATTATTGGCCCCTGCACAACTGCCTGCCTATGCTTTGCATTCCAGAGAGGCTCACAGTTTCACCTTCCCCCATCCCTTGGCTGGGCAAACTGCTTACACCTATAGGCTCCCATACCTCTGGAACAAGCTGCCCCCATCTCCATAAATCCTCCTCATTCATCTCCTTTAAACACCAGCGAAGCTTTCCTACCACTCCCCTTGCTACTGCCCTCATGCCCCTACATCAACTCAAACCCTCTCACCCTCCCTGACCACTTAGAACTGGTCCTTCTATGCTAGCTCTGCCCTCAAACAGTCTTCGGCCACCTTTTTCTCCTTCCCCCCCTCTACCACCTCTGTCCTGTCCTGTATCTCCTTGTACCTCTAGTTGTTATGGTGGTTCCTTATCCCCAGCTTCCCAATGGTCTCCATCTCTCGACTCCTCCTTACTGCTTCCTCCTCCCTCTTTGTACCCACCACCCCTACCTTATTTCATTTGTTCCATTATGCACTACCTTCCTACCATATTAGATTGTAAGCTGCACAGGCAGCCAATCCCTCTCTGCTCTCCACACTGTTGACTGCCTTGCAAAAAAAACACCACGTAAACATCATTTACCAATACCAACATTGTACTACTGCACTTTAAAAAATGTTATCTCAGAAATGTAACTTCATTTGATTGTTTACTATTATTGTACTTTTTTGTTAATGTATCCATGAGTGCGTAAATTGTTGTATTTCTCTCTGACTTTATATATCCCTAGGTATGCATAAGGTATATCCCTCTTCCCCAGGTTGCACCTGGAAATGAGCCTCTGCTCAGCGTGCCTTTCCTGGTTACCAAAATATTAAATAAATAATTAAAATAAAAATCATTTGCATTATTGAAACATGGTGGGAGGACAAATCTGTTTATAGGACAGAATTCTCTGGGTAATCTTTGCACAACACTGATAGAATAAAATAAAAAGGTAGGAGGAGTGGCACTATACACAAGAAATAACAATAAGATGCAAAAATATTTCAGAGTCAATCAAAAATGATTCTGAATTATCCGAATCATTAAGGATCAAAATGATAAATAACCAAGACAAAGAACTATAGCTTGGGGTTTGCTCTTGTCCACTTAACTCTAGCTAACGTAATGCAGAAGAACGAATCATGGACATTCTGAAAGTAGTGTGCCCTGCAAATATAGTCATCCATCACAGGAGATTTCAACCTCTATGGTACTGATTTGAATTTAAAATGGGCAAAAACATGACTGAAAGTATGCTCCTGGATATGTTCCAGGACTAAAATCTAAAACACCACATCAATACACCTACTAGGGGAGAAAATATATTAGACCTTGTTTTAAGCAATGCAAAACATTTGGTTAAAAATTGTAGGGTAGGAGGAAAATTCACCAAGGAGAATCATAGCATGGTAACTTTTAACATTTCCATAGCTAGTGATTATGAAAATGAAGCTATCACACACTTCAATTATAGCAAAGCGAACAAATACAGTGTCATTTATTTTCTGACTAATAGGAATTGGAAGCATGAGGAGGAAAAACACAGAGGATACTTGGGAAATACTGCTTACTCAGAGCAAGTGCATTCCTTGCTCTAAAGCATATAACAACAGGGTTAAAAAATGCAATGGTACACAGCCACACAAAAAAGGGTAGTAAACTCAGAAAAAAAGGCTCTCAAATGATTAAAGAATAATGGCTGCACCACATTTATTGATTAATATACGTTAAAACCAAACTACTGCAAAATTATAGCATGCAACAAAGAAGAGAAACGTGAACTGCATAAATTAAACTTGCTAATGATAAAAGGGACCCCAGATTTTTCTTTAGATACATTAACTCTGTTAGCAAACTGGGTAATATACAGTACTGTAAAAGTAGTTATTTTCACACAAACTAATTTTTGTGCAAACACGAATGCAGCAATTATTGTGGATATTTAATTTAGTGCTAAGTCATTAGCACCACATTCACTATAATGAAAAGGTGTTAAACATAGAAACATAGAAACATAGAAACAGACGGCAGATAAGGACCGCTTGGCCCACCTAGTCTGCCCATTTCCCTACCCAGAGGATAAGCTGCAGATCCTATTTAACCAACAGCCTATTTCTTCCTACCCCCAACAAAAATTGCCTTATGTCTGTCCCATGCATTCTTGAATTTGCCCACAGTTTTAGACCCCACAACCTCCTCAGAAAGGCTGTTCCATGCGTCCACCACCCTCTCTGTGAAAAAATACTTCCTCACATTGCCCCTGAGCTGTCCCCTCTCTATCTTCAAATTGTGTCCCCTTGTTCTTGCACATCTCTTTTTCTGAAAGATGCTACCTTCTTGGACTTTGTTGAGTCCACTGAGGTACTTAAACATTTCTATCATGTCCCTCCTTTCCTCACGGGTATACATATTAAGCTCCTTTAGCCTCTCCTCATATGGCTTCTCTTGCAGACCCTGCACCATTTTAGTTGCCCTCCTCTGAACTGCCTCCATCCTGTCTATGTCCTTGCAGAGATGGGGTCTCCAGAACTGGACACAGTACTCCAGATAGGGTCTCACCAACTGTCTGTACAGGGGGATAACAACTTCCTGTTTTCTGCTGGTGATGCCTCTCCTTATACATCCCAGTAACCCCCCAACCCTCCCTACCACCTTCTCACATTGCTTGCCAACCTTAAGGTCATCTGATATGATTACCCCCAGGTCCCTTTCCATTTTTATTGTTGTTATTACCTCCCCTCCATTGTGTAATCTTCCCCTGGGTTTTTGTTTCCCAGGTGCATTACTTTGCACTTCTTTGCATTGAATCCAAGCTGCCATACTTCTGACCATTCCTCCAACCTTGCCAAGTCCCTTCTCATCCTTTCCACGCCTCCTTGTGTATCAACCCTGTTGCAGATCTTTGTGTCATCTGCAAAGAGGCATACTTTTCCTTCCAGTCCCTCTGCAATGTCGTTACTAACGCTAATTAGTGCAAATTTATTTTCATGCTGAGTGCTTCAGCAAAACTAATGAAAATTACTTGACAGTGAAAATTTCAAGTTTTATAATAATTGGCCTCGTTAGAGATGGCGACAAACTAGTCATAATGGAAACAGAAATGGCAAATTCCCTGAATAAGCACTATTGTGATATTTTCAACAAAACCTTTCTACTTAGTGGGTCCAATATGGTGTTAGTGGGCCACCTTATAGATAGTAAGCCTCTTGTAATAACTCATAAAGACATAGGAACCAGTCTTAAAAGGATCAAACAGAAAACTTCTGCATATCTGGACAATATGTTAGCTCAGCTAATAATCTGGTTTGTGTATTTATTGTGGATCCTCTACAATTTTCTATGGAAATAGGTATGATATCACAAAATTAGGGCTGTGTGAACCTGTAAATGTTCTACCTTATGAACTTTATGGGTCGAACCTGAAAAAGTTCTACCAAGTTCTATTTGGTTCTACCAGGCAGAAGTGGTAGAATCAGGTTCTACCTGGTTTAAGCCACAAAGTACAAAACACAAAAGTTCTACCACATTCCACCTAGTTCTACCAGGTTAAACCAGGTTCTACCAGGTAGAACCAGGTTATACCAGGTAGAACCAGGTTCTACTTGGTTCTTCAAACCACACAATAGTACAACAGTCATATAATGTAACCCTCCTTTCTTCCCCTTTAGTAAAACCCAACTCATCTACACCCTTGCTTAATTTCTTTGGTGTCCAGTGGTTCCCCCCATTCTGATCCTCTAAGTTTTATTTATAGTTCCCTGGTAGTGAACCCCCCTCCCAATCCCTGATATGGCTCTTTGATTGTAATTAAGAAAAAAAAAGTTAGTCTTATCTCCCTGGTGTCTAGTGGGCCCCCCTCTCCACTATCCCCTGTAATTAAAAAAAAAGTATATTCTTCCCTGGTGTCCAGCAGACCCCCAACCCCCTCACCCCAGCAGGTTGTGCCCCACCACCCTGCCCCCCAACCCTGACCCCAAGCTGGTGATTGGCAGAGCCCTCCACTATGCACCATACCAGCCACCAAACTGAGCTATCAATGAATGAGCATGTGCTTGTTCAAGCACACATTCATTCATTGACAGCTTGGGCATGGACTCACTCATTCAGCTCTGTGGGTGGCTGACCCTGGGGGTCAGAGATGAGAGCAGAGGTCTGTGCTGGTTGCTGGCAGGGAGTCGGGAGGGGGGACTGGCGTGGTATACCCAGGAGGGGTCCACCATGCCATTCCCCCATCCTGAACCCTGGAGGAGTCCACCATGCTGCTCCTCCCATCCTGTACCCCCGCCAGTGACCGGCACAGACCTCCCCTCACATCTCTGACCCCCAGGGCTGGCTGCCTGCAGAGCTGTCTTGTTATTGAATGACAGCACACATATTGATAGCTCAGTCCATTGGCCAGCCATGGTGGAGAGCAGAGGGCCATGCCAGTCACCAGTTCGGGGTTGGGGGAGAGGGGGTGGTGGGGCACTACCTGCTGGAGTGGGGGGCCTTTGGGGTCTGCTAGACACCAGGGAACAATATACTTTTTTTTAATTAGAGGGAATTGGGGATGACGGGGGCCCACTAGACACCAGGGAGACTAAACTACCATTTGTTTTTATTACAGCCAGGGCATCAGAGAAAGGGAAGGTAACCCACTAGACACCAAGGAACTGAACTATAAATAAAATTTAGTGGCTCAGGATTGGGGGGGACCACTGGAACAACAGGGAAATTGGACATTTTATTTTACATAGAGCCAGCAATTGGTTGGGGAGGACCATTGGGGAAAGGAATTTTATTTAACAGTGGGCCAGTGATCAGTGGGGTGGGGGTGGGGCACTAGATAGCAAGACAACAGGGATTGGGAATTTTATTTATGGGCCAGTGATCAGCGGGGAGGAGGCAAGCATTACAGTTCGTGCCACCTAAATTGAGAGAACCAAAGTACACAAAAAATATGAAGAAGTTTGTGGCTGCAGTTACCCATGCAAACACCAAGAGTTCAACCTTTTTTGGATTACGGTTGAACTGAACTTGCAGCCCTACACAAAACTGATGTAACAGCACAGTAATCCCTATATTTAAATAGGGAGATAACAAAAGCAACAAATTACACACCAATAAGCCAGCCCTCTCTCTACGGCAAAAGTCTTGAAGATATTGTCAGGGACCATATCTCAAATTTCATAAGTTGCTGGATAGTTTGAAACCTTTCATTGGACCAACATTTGTACTGCACAAAGGTGGTATAGTACACAAGTTTTTGAGGCCCCACAGGTCCCTTCTTCAGGTGAATAGCTAAGGAAAAGAAGCTGCATTTATATGCACTGTGATGCATTGTTTAAAAATGATTATGACAGAGATGGTGAAAAGGCTTGCAGTGGTGGGCAAGGAACAGGAACATGTCTATAGCTGAGAGGGGATGATTATCAGGAGGCGCTAAGCTATTCGTAACATAGAATAATAAAGACCTGAGATACACAGAGAGAGAGAGAGAGTGTGTGTGTGTGTGTGTGTGTGTGTGTGTGTGTGTGTGTGTGTGTATGTGTTGGGGGGCATAAAGAGGAGACATATTTGTAAAATTTTACATACAGTATTAATGTTTTTCATAGTGTGTCAAATCCAGTGTCCCAGTTAAACCCATTACAGTTTGAATTAAATCGTTTGATTTATATTAGTTCCAATGTCCTTCACTTCTGGGTGTTTTTGAAGTTGCCTCTTAGTATTAGGATAGACAGGTCCGATTGTGAATGATCTGCTTGGGAAAAATGTCCTACTAGTGTGCTGATAATCTGGTTAACTGTTGTGTGTTGATGGTGGTTTATCCTGATTTGTAGTGGTTGCCTTGTTTCCCCTGTATAGCATCCATTTGCGCACTTTTTGCACAGAATTTGATAAATCACATTGCTTGATTGACATACGTAGGATACATTTATTTTATTGTGCTGTTCTGGCCTGCTTCGATGGTGGTCTGTGTGCATATGTGGGTGCAGGTCTTACTAACTGAAGCAAATTGGATAACTACCAGCCAGCACTATCTTAGCCACAATGGAGGTCAATGCCCTGTACTCTAATATACCACATGAAGATGGAATGTCAGCATATCAGAGGATTTTTTACAGGACAACACATCCATAAGAGACATTCCAGAAACCACCATCAGTACCCTAATAAAATTCATTCTGACACACAGAAACTTCACATTTAATGGATGGCATTTTTTACTGATCATGGTGACAGCAATGGGAACAAAAAATGGTACCACAGTATGTCAGTCTTTTCATGGCCTGTCTGGTAGAATTTTTTTTTTAAACATCACCCCTATAAACCATTAGTCTGCCTTTGATATACAGATGACATATTCTTCATTTGGACAGAAGCTGAACACTCCCTTAAAAAGTTTGATCAGGATTTCAACAACTTTCACCATGCTATGACACTCACCATTGAATACTCCACCACCAGCATAAATTTTCTGAATACCAGTCAGAATCAGTAGACACATGCAAACTGCTGTTTACAGAAAACTCACTGACAGACACCAATACCTGCATAATTCCAGCTTCCACCAAAGGCACACAAAAATGTCTGTGATCTACAGTCAGGCAATTCGATACCATCTGATCAGCTCAGAGGAGATAATAAGAAACAAACAGCTCACCTCACTTCGTAATTCCTCCATGCAGCAGGGCTACCCCTGAAGACAATTTGACAGAGAAATGGAATGTGCTGTACAAATACCATGAGAAAATCTACTGAGATACAGGGAAAAAAATCAAATTGATCACACTCTGCTAGTTGTTACATTCAGCCCTATGCTAACACCCCTTCAGCAAATGATTAAAGAACTACACTGTACTGGCTTAGCAACAAGCTCCGAGATCCTCTCATCTGAGAGCTCCTCATGACCCTGCTCATCCTTGTCTGATTCCAGATAGAGGGTCAGACAGAGCTGCTGCAAGCTTTGTAATCTCAACAGCTGACACGCTGTTGTCAGGGACAGCAGGGAGGTCAGGGGGGTCAGCTACAGCATGCTCACAGCAGGATGTTTTAATCCCCGATTTTATCCATGACTTTTGGATGAATTCAGGACACAATATCTACCATGCCTCTGCTGACATGTACACCAAATCCTTTAAATGTATACCCTTCTTGATGTCGCCCAGTGAGGATTGAGCATTGTCCTCAGCCAAAACAGTCTGTAACAACTTTTTCCCGTGGCACCTCTTAAAGATTTCGAGCACACCCTGGTCACAGGGCTGCAGTTCTGAAGCTGTATTGGCTGACAGAAATGAGCACTTGATTACACCATCCTGAGTTCTTACATCGGGAATATTGGGGTGTGCAGGGGAATTGTCCACAGTGAGAAGAGCTTTGATTGGCAGTCCTTTAGACCTCAGGTGCTGCTTCACTTGTGGCACAAAGCTGTCTGTAAACCAATGACTAAAAATGCTTCCAGTCATCCAGGCACTATGCTGTGCCTCATTCTGTACTGGCAAAGTCTGCATATTCAGGTGCTTGAAGCACTGTGCAACCTGCGACATGCCCACTATGACCAATTTTAACTTATGGCCAGCCACGTTCACACAACCCAGTACAGTTATATGGTCCTTCTGCTTCTTATAGCCAGGGGCATCTCTCTCTGCACCATGGGCAAGGGTTCACTCTGGAAGTTGCCGCCAATAAAAATCTGTCTTGTCTGCATTAAATAGCTACTTGGGTCAGAACCCCTCAGACTCGATGGTTTCAAGCAGCTGCTGAATGAAGGGCTCAATAGACTCATTGGCAGCACTTAATCATTCACCACACAATTTCGACTGCTGTATTCCATGTCTGTACTTGAAGCCAGTTAGCCAACAATCGCTAGTGCAGAATTGATCAGAACTACCAAGGCGCTGGTGAAACCGAAGCACCTTCTCTTTTAAAAATTGGTCCTGAAATGGAGGTTCCTTTTTCACATTCCTGACAGAACCACATGTAGAGAGCAGCATCTCGCTGCTTGTCATTGCAGGACCGCATGTTTTTATGTTTTTCTTACCCAACAGCAGTTTTCATGCGGTCTGCAAAATCACACAGCTTGTCTTTGGCAGACTTAATGTCGTTTATTGTCAATTTTCCAACTCCATACTCATCTGCCAAGACACCTGCACACTCTCCATTCGCCAGTCTTTCCACAATCTGTATTTTCTGTGCTACAGTTAGCACCACTTGCTTCTGTTTGCCTGAAGGGGACACCATTGTTGTTACTAATTTGAACAGCTGACAGTAACCCTAACCCTAACCCTAAAACTATCTCCTGATCCTCTAGGGGTCCCATCTACCTGACTACAGCGTACATACCTCCAAAAAATCAAGCACAAGCACTAGGCCCACTAATTGATTATCTTACCTCCCTACCCCACTCCTCTGACCAAATCCTTGTGGGGGACTTGAACATCAATTGGCTTAGCCCTTCATCCACTTCCTCTCGTGACGCCTTTGCAGCCATCGACCTAACCCAACTAGTCTCCCAACCCACTAGAATGAATCCTAGAATGGACTCTAGCACACTCCTGGATGTGGTCCTCACAAACCGCCCTAAACGCATCAGCAATATCCAAATCCTCCTGGACTGTCTTAGCGACCACTCCCCTGTTCTCTTCTATTGGTCAACCTCCTTGCCCAAACCCACAGCACAAACTACCCTTCGGCGACATCTTAGACCTGGTGGGCTGAAAGGCCTTAAGCAACTCCTAGCCCTCATAGACTGGTCCCCTATACTAAATGCCCCGGATATTGACACGGCCCTTACCTTCTTTATCCACACCTTCAACTCTGCTTGCGACATTTTTGCATCCATAACTGCACGCTGGTCCAAAGTAAGGCATGCCCCTGTTACCCCCACCCTGCGCCAACTTCTAGCTAATAGGACAATCTATGGCACATTGCTGACGGAAACAGGCCACCCAGTTGACAGGCTGGCCTATGCTGCTGCCCGGAACAAATGTACATGGGTCATCCGCAAAGCAAAGGCTGAGCACTATCAAGCCTCCCTCACTTCCTCATGGGGGAACGCTAGGACCTTCTGGGACAACATTTAGCAGCTGAATGGTGGCACACGTTCCCCCCCACCTTCGCTTTTCAACATTAATGGTTCGGTCTCCTCAGACCCTGTCCTTATTGCCAACCACCTCAACAAATCTTTCACAGACCTTAGCCCGGTGCTCCCAGATAATTTCTTCACTCCCCTTCCCTCCAGGTCTGTCCCTATTCTCCCACACCCCTTGTTCTACCTGCACCGAGTCACTGCCCAGGAAGTCAGACCTTACCTACTCAAGGCCTTAAAGAGTAACACAATTGGCAATGACTCCCTTGATCCCAGTATTCTCCGTCAGGTTCTGGATCTGGTTATCTCACCAATCACCAGCCTCTTTAACAAATCTCTCTGCCTAGGGCAATTCCCCTCTGCCTGGAAGATAGCTACTGTTATCCTAATACACAAGGGTGGTGATAGGACCCTCCCTAGCAATTATAGACCGATCTCAATCCTCTCTCCTCTCTCTAAGGCCTTAGAAAAAATTGTGGCCACCCAAATCTCTGAATACCTCGATAAATATAGCATCCTCTGCCCAGAACAACATGGTTTCAGAGCAGGCCACAGCACCAATACTGCCCTCCTGGAGTTCTCTAACTTTCTTCACACCTTACTGGACTCTGGCTCCCTAGCAGGTGCAGTGTTCATTGACTTTTCAAAAGCCTTCGATACTGTCTCCCACCCCTCTTGCTAGTTACCCTTAGTCACTTAGGGCTTTGCCACTGGGCCTGTTTCTTGGTGCTCCAGCTACTTGTCGGCCCGCTCACAACGTGTGAAAATCAACAGGAAACTTTCCAGCACCTGCCCTATCCGCTCCGGAGTCCCTCAGGGCTCCATTCTTGGGCCCATACCTCTCAACTGTCCCTGATTTTCAGGGACGTCCCTGATTTTGCCTCAGAATTTTACTCTGTCCCTCCTAAAATTTGTATTTCTGTGGCTAAACAGTGGAAATTGTAAGCACAAAATAATGTCAAGCATTATAGTTACAGACTTGTTCTTCCTTAGAAAATGCATTTTGCACTAAGCCCCATATTCTACCAGCTTTCTGGGTGGATAGCTCTAATTTTGAAGATGTGTCCCTGATTTCGGTCCTTTGTCCCTGATTTTTGTAAGCCTTGTCCCTGATTTGTGAGGCAGGAGGTTGAGAGGTATGCTTGGGCCCTTGCTCTTTCCCCTTTTTCTCAACTCCCTGCCCAGTGAATGTACTGGTAAAATCCTTATTTACGCAGATGATGCTGTACTCTTTGCCTCCGACCGTAATCCCATCTCACTTCAGGATTCTCTGCAGGAATCCTACAATGACGCAGAAGCCTGGTTTACTGAGCACAGACTCGTAATTAATCTAAAGAAAACCAAAACCATACTTTGCCCACCCCAAAATAAATCCAGTAACTATCCTCTCGCAGTCTGCTCCACCTCTAAACTCCCTATTGAGCTAGTTCACTCTTATAAATACCTAGGTATAACCTTTGACCCTGCCTCTCTTTTCATGCCCACATCTCTGCTCTTGCCTCAGCCTCTAACACTCGGCTGGGTATCCTCTATCATCACAAAAACTGCCTCCCCACGGATGCCCTCCAACTTGCAGTCACATCCTCTGTTCTATCTCTGGTAGACTATGGCTTACCTGTGTATGGTGCAGCAGACCAGACTGCCCTGCACAAGATCCACCTCACCTTAAACAAGGCCTGCAGGCTCATAACTGGGGCTCCTAGTCTAACCCACCCGTGCCTTCTTTACACCATGGCTAATCTACTCAACCTAGATGAGTGCCTCAAATACCAAACCTGCCTCCTAACAAAAATCACTCCTTGGGCTATCCCACCAGGTCTGTCAACCACTATCCACCGAGCAAACCCTACAGTGCATACCGTGATATCCTGCAAAACTGCACTGGTTATACCGAGGGCGAACCTCACAAGGTCAGAGGGCTTACCCTCAGAGCCCCATGTTGGTATAATGCCTCCCACCGAATCACTGATGTCACTGCTATCTTATTTTAAACTAGCCTTAGAAATCACCTGCTCCTCAACATGCAGCTGTACCTGCCTCTAAGCCTCCTCCTATCCTTCCAGACAAAGCTCGCTGAGCCGCTCCTTCTGTCCAGCTCTACCTTTACTTGCTACTATCTTCCCACACTCCTCTTCTGATGTCTTCCACCCAGCCTTACCTTTATCTGCCCACTGAATCAATCTCCATGTAACTACTGTATATTGTCTGCTCTGTAAAGCTCACATGTAAGCCTGTTGTATACTGTGTTTGACATATGCCTGTATTTTTGCCTGATTCCTAAATGTACTCTGATTTTTTGTCTGCCCTGATGTTTGTTGCTTACACTATTTTGTCCTCTCTGTGACGAGGTACCTTTGTAAATGAGCCTCTGGCTCAAAGGTTGTTAAACTGATGTTCTAATAAATAAATAAATAACCATTTAAGAGCTGTCATCAGCAGCAGCACCTTGTTAAGTATGTGAGTACAAGCAACTAATCGATTTTCTTTCAACAGGTTAAAACTGCGATTGCTGTAAATCACTTATGAATCACTTGTCAGTTGAAACACTGGGGGACATGACCATGGTTTGTTAAATAGAGAGAGTTGTAATAAGTGGGGGTCGGATAATCGGGAGGGAACTGTACTACCCATGCTGAGTGAAAATGAAAGACTTAGAGATATTTTCCCTGCACCACCTGTCATTACTGACAAGCAGCCTCTGAGTAACTTCAAAAACACCAGGAGAGAAGGACATGGGAATTAAAAATATATCAAACAATTTAATTTGAACTGTAACAGGCTCATCTGGGATACTGAATTTATGACAGAATATGGAAAACTTTAAATACTGTATGTTACTTTTTACAAATATGTTTTTCTTTCTGGGACCCCCTCCTCCCCCATTGCACTCTGTGTATCTCAGGTCTTTATTATTCTGTGTTCCTGTCAGGATACTGTTCAAATTAACACTTCAAGGCATCCATTTAGCCTGTCTTATGAATGTCTTGGCACTTTCTGCTAATCATCCCCTCACA
Organism: Neoceratodus forsteri; assembly: GCA_016271365.2. Taxonomy (NCBI): domain Eukaryota; kingdom Metazoa; phylum Chordata; order Ceratodontiformes; family Ceratodontidae; genus Neoceratodus; species Neoceratodus forsteri. The sequence goes on along the minus strand of CM028129.1, from coordinate 1,005,881,399 downwards.
GCTATAGATCTGTTCCTAGTCATTGCCCATCCACCCTTCCTGTTAAGTTCTTCTCACCCTTCCTTTTAAGCTTTTTCACTATCTTGTCATTGTTATATTCACACAATGTATTTCTGTGTATATAAATGCAGCTTCTTTTGCTTAGTTAGCTATTTACCTGAAGAAGGGACCTATGGGGCCCCGAAAGCTTGTGTATGATACCATCTTTGCACAAGACATATTTTGGACTAATAAAATGTATGAAACTATCCAGCAGCTCCTGTTTTCCAAGGACCAATATGGCTAAAATCTCTTTTTTATTCAAATTTCATAAAAGATCATACTCTGAATGGAATTAAGCAGCATCGTTTTAAAAAGGGTCACTCTTGTGTGATGAACCTGATTACATTTCATCAAACCGTCAGTATGTACATTGATAATAGCAAGCCAGTTGATGCAGTTTTTTTCTGGATTTCTCAAAGGCTTTCAACTTAGTTCCCCACACAACAATTATACACAGAATGCATCCAATGGGATTCTCAAAACAATTAGCAAAATGGATCCAAAACTGTCAGATATGTAGGGAGAAAATCGGAAAAATTAATGGTAAAGAATCTAAGCCGGGGCTGAGACCAATGGTGTTCCTCAGGGGTCAGTTCTTGGTCCAATTCTATTTCAGATCATCATATCAGACATGGGTACAGGTACAAGTTTCTGGCTTGAGAAATTTGCCGATAACACAAAAGAGATCAGCAGTATTACCTCATCTTTTTTGCCGGTGGTGGTTGGTAGGTGTGCCTGATTTCTCTCTCGGGCATTATGGATAGAGCAGTGTGGTCTGTTGTGATGAACTGTGTAATATGGATGTAGCCATGAGTTCTGTTGAAATGTACTGGTTGATATGGATGGAGCAGTGGACGTGAACTGGGCAATATGGATGAAACAGTAAGTTTTGTCATGATGGACTTGGCAATATAGATGTAGTGCATATTCTTTTGAGATGTTCTGGATGATATGGATGAAGCAGTAAATGCTGTCAGGATGGATTGGGCAATATGGATGGAGAAAGTAGTTTTTTCATGGTGGACTGAGCAATATGGATGGAGTGGTGTGCTCTCTTGAGATGTACTGGGAGATATAGGTGGAGCAGTGTGTTCTGTCAGGATGGACTGGGCAATAGTGATGGAGTGGTGAATTATGTTGGTATGGACTGGACAATATGGTTGGAACAGTGAGTTCTGTATTGATTAAATGGACATTATGGATGGAACAGTGTGGTCTACTGTAATGGACTGAGTAATATGGATGAAGTGGTGAGTTCGGTCAGGATGGACTGAGCAATATGGATGGAGCAGTGAGTTGGGACAAAGTAAATGATATGGACAGAAAAGTGAGTTCTGTTGAAATGGACAAGGTGATATTGATGGAGCAGGGAATCTGTTCAGATGGACTGGGCAATATGGACAGAGTAGTGAGTTCTGTATAGTTTTAAATCTGTTGGGAAAGTGTGGGAAATGATGATGGGTTACTGTGTTCTGTTGGGGCAGACTAAATGATAGCAATGGAGTAGTGTGTTTTGTTGGGACAGACCTGGCGACAATGGAATGGTGTGTTCTATAAGGATTTACTGGGTAATGCAGATAGAGTGGTGAATTCTGTGGGGATGGAGTGGTGAATTCTGTGGGGACAGACTGGGCAATGACAAAAGAGTGGTGTGTTCTACTGAGACAAACTGGCTGATGTGGATGGAGCCATGAGTTCCATTGGAATAGACCGGGTGATGACGATGGACTGGTGAGTTCTGTTGAGACAAACTGAATGATGATTGAAGGTGAAATCTGTTTGGACAGACTAGACAATTTTTATAGGCTGGTATGTTCTGGTGGGGCAGACTGGATGATGTAGATAGAATGGTAGGTTTTATTAGAATAGGCTGGATGATGTGGAGATAATAGTGAATGCTGTTGGGACAGACTGAGTGATGATGACTGAGTGGTGAGTTCTGTTGGGACAGACTCGGTGATGGAGTGATAAATTCTGCTAGCATGTACTGGGTGATGATGGAGTGGTAAGTTCTGATGTGATAGACTGGATGATGATAATGGAGTGGTAAGTTCTGTTGGAATGGACTAGGCAATGAGATGGAGGGATAAGTGTTAGGATTGACTAGGAGGTAACGATGGATCGCTTAGTTCTGTTGTGATGGTCAGGGTGATGCGGAAGGAGTGGTGAAAGTGAACTATGTTGAGAATGACTGGGCAATGACAATTGGTGACTTTAGTAAAAATGGACTGGGTGACATGGATGGACTGAAGTGTTACGTTAGGATCAACTGGGTGGTGTAGAAGTGGTAAGTTCTGTTGGTTTGGACTTGACAATGATGATGGAGTCATGGTGTGGTATGTTCTGTTGGGACAAACTCAGAGACATAGATAGAGTGATATGTTATGTTTAAGTAGAATTGGTAAAGACAGATTGGTGAATTCTCTTGGGATGGACTAGACAATGTGGACTGGATGTTGCATTCGGATGGGATGGACTGGTTGATATGGACAGAGTGATAAAGTCTGTTGGGATGTACTTGGCAATATGATGGAGTAATAAATGTGGACACAGCTATAAATATAAGTGTTTGGTGCCTGATTTTCATTTAAACAGCAGAGCAGGATTTCTGTGTAAGGGTAATCAGCAAAGAGCTACTCACCAGTGGAAACTCATGGGAGATTTTCCCTTCAGGTGGAATCTTTGCCCCAAACCCGTATGCTGGGAACAGTTTATCACTGTCATAGTCCTGGATTATCTCTCCAACTGCCTTCAGTGCCATTGCATAGGCATTCATCTGGTAGGGGTTCATATAGTGTAAGGAGGTGGGTTGTGAAGGATTACCTACAACAGCAGAGAAGAGAAACAGATTTTATTCTGCTGATCTGACTCCTCCATTCTCACCATTTGACCCATTCTACAGCTGATGTCAGAAGGCTTGGGATGGAACTAAGGACCCCTCAGTACAGAACAGCTCCTTCACCATTGGGTCACCAGAGGGCAGTGTTTATGTAACAAAAACAGACCTTTCCACCTTGGAGCAGAGGATGTTCAAGTGGGCAGCCTCTCTACTTCCTGCCACTAACCAATTAGAATTAAGGCTTACGTAACAAACCCTGATCCTCCTGGGCAGTCCTTTTTTTTTTCTTTTTTAATAGTTTAATCGGATATAGTTTGTCATAATACAAAAATTTCTACCTGGAATGAGAATAATACATTGACAGTCAGTATATTTTTCACCATGAGCTAGGTTTTCAAAATTCTGGTAGTGTTCTGCTGGCACCTGAACCTTGACTTTTTTCCAAGAATGCAAAATTTTCCAATATTTTCAACAGAGTCTTTTTTTTTTGGCTGTGAAAAAAAAAAAGGAATTTGTGCTGGAGTACGGTGCCTGCTGATTCTTTTTATGCAGAGAAATGGAAAAAGGCATGGTCTCTAATATGGATATGATCAAAGCCCAATTTTTCTGTGGCAATTTGGGTCTACGTTTTTCGGTACATTCCACTGTTGCTACAGAACTTCTGTGGCATGGTTTCCTATTTCTGAGGAAGTTCTGTGGAGGCAGTTGGGGGCCTTGGTGGCAGACAGGGACCCCCCTCAACACCCAGGTAGGGTAGGGGAAAAGATGTTTATTTTTGAGCTGGTACCCACAAACCAGGGCAGGTTGTCAGTAACTCCTGAGTCCTTAGGCATACAGTATCAGAAAGTAAAAAAAAAAAACATGTTGTCAAACTTGGCCCAATCACTGTCCCCGCTCCACCTGAGGAGCCCACCAGAGTCACCTTATCTGAAGTGGTAATACTTTTATCAGGTCCCATATTGCATAGCAGCCATCATCCTTGTAGTTTCACCCCCAGAAAGTAGTAGGTGGCACATGGGATCCAAATGCAATAAATCTCTTTAATGTGCGAAATGCAATCGGTAGTAAAGCAGGATCCTAGATAGTGGGAAAACAGGACCGTTGTCTAGGACACTGCTTTACTACTTGATTGCATTTTGCACATTAAAGAAATTTATTGCATTTGGATCCCATGTGCTGCCTACTTCTTTTTGGACTTTGCATTTACTAAGACAGGCTGCTTCTCTTCAGTGTGCACCAACCCAATGGCTCTTATGGTTGCAAACACACCTCAACTGGACTTCAGTTTCGTCACCAGGCCTGAATGTCAGTTTCTTGCTCCAGTGGTGTTTTGTATGGCTGTGTGAGAAGCACTACTTTGACAAGAAACCAAACTTTGGGCCTGGTGGTGACAGAAGGGTGCAGGTCCTCTAATCTACAGGAGGCTCACAGGGTGGAGTGGGGATCTGGAGAGACTGAGTTGGCCACAGGTGGAATTTAGCAGAATTTTTTTTTAATCTACATCACTAGCAGGCAAACTAATGGGCAAGGGTTGTTCCAAAATGCTTTTTTGATCTATTTTTAAATTCCACAGAATTCCAAAAAAATATTCTGTGGAATTTAACGTAAACCACAGATCAGTTTTCCATGGTTTATATGATCCACGCAATAATTTTTGGTGGTTTACATTAGAGAGTCAGTTTAAACAGCAGATTTGATTTTTCACAACTTATGCTGACTTTTTAATGTAAACCGCAGAAAACTATTCTGTGGTTTACGTACACTTCTGTGGCAATCCCTGCAGCCGTGGAATCATGGAAACATTGGTGCCTTGGCTATGATGGAGGTCAAAATGTCCCTTTTCAGTTATTTTAGTAGTTTTTTTTAAATACAGACAAACAGGCAGTCCCCGGATGACAGGTACTTTTGGGGCCCACCTTGCAAGATGAGGAGCAGGCCATATTTCTAGGTTGTGACCAGGCACTGGTGCTAGGAGAGGGGTTCCTTAACACTGATAACTGCAATAACTATTGAAAAGACTTCACACATGCCACTGCCCATTCTGGGGAAGTAGTCAGTCACAGACATTACATATTTACCATGACAGAATATACATAGGAGTTGTCTCTAGGGTTCTAATTACAGAGAACCCTCTACATAGATCTTTTAGCCCTCTAACTATGTAGAAGCAGTACTATAGATCTTGTAACTACTATCCTCAGAGCTGGGCCTTTAGTCACGGTCTTGTACTGAGCCACCATCTGGTGCACTTGGGGTCTACTGTTACAGTCTCCCCTGGGATGCCTGATTTTTAACATGGGTATCTGTCCCCAAGGTTTCTTGAAACCTCTCCTTGGCTCCAGCTCCTGGAGTGGTTCTCCTGAACTTCTACGTATCTTGCTTAAGGAGAGACCCTCTTTCTCCAGTTACATCCTACTCCCCATGCTGTGACACCATAGGCCCTATAGACTCTACATTCTATGTACTTTCTATCTGTTCCTTCCTCTTACTTCTCTGGTTTCATTCTCCAGGTATCTAACAACCCCTCCATCTCTCTCTCTCTCTCTCTCTCTCTCTCTCTCTCTCTCAGTTCTCTGTTGCTCTTCTCAGTTTCCTTGCTGCTTCTGGCCAGAATGCACCACTTCACTCTAGGGGTGGGGATGGGCTGCTAACTTCTGCTAGGGCTCCTCAAGTCAGGTTGTCTGCACATCTCCACAGCTCAGTGCTCTGGGAAAATTGACTTCATGTGCATACCTCCCCCTTTTATTAGGAATGGGTGTGGCAGGCAACTTCTGCATTTGCATTGCCACAGAACATATCTCAGGGCATGTATGGCAACTCAGCAGCCTAGCAAATGCAAGGGGAAGGGAGTCTGAATACTCCAGAACTGAGGGCTCCAGCTTTAACTTTTAAAATTGTGTGGAACTGGGCTCAAACAGAAAGGTGGGTTGAGAGCCTGGTTACATGGGGGTGTAGGGGGGGCTCCTCTTCTCCAAGAAGATGTGCTGGGAGAGGAGGATGGTTTAGGAGATCACAATTATTAGATACCTTAAATTGCATTTACTGCTTATCACACTGGTGAAGCCAAAAATGGCTGCAGTAATGTCCAAGAACCCAGTAACCTGCAAATTTGGTTGAGAATAGCTCAGCGGTGAAACTAAACCACAAATTAGGGCAAAAATGGTACCATGCTTATGCAAATGTGTAATGCTTGGAAGATGTTCATTAGGGAGGGCTAGTGTACTGCTCCTCCACTGCCTGCTCTGTAGATGCAACAGGAATCTTGGAGAAAAGTAAAAGGTTTCCCAGGCAGATGACATTAAATAACTGCATGCTGCAGTGTACTCTGTACACTTACCATTTGATGCTGTAAAATCAATGGCTACTGTGAAGTTCAGTTGTGTCCTGCAGTGAAGAGAAAGTGACATGTTTGGTATGACTGATCTGGAAGATGTTTTCATACAGAATTACTCACTGCACCTGCATTTATTTTTGCTTAGAGACCCTGACACACTTAAACAACTCACAGAACTCAAGCCAACATTAATTTGTTGCAAATGTATAGCCCAGTATCTCCATCTGTCTCTCACACTCTGTCATGTGGTTTCTGTCAGTTGTGAATTGATGATGAAGTAAGAATTGCCCCATGGTCCAGCTCAAATGTACTAATTACTCCAATTGTGTATGAGGTCAGCAGTACAGATTATGCAGCACAGCAGAGCCTGAAATCAGATAGAGGTTAAGCAGCACCGAGAGTATTAAGATTCAGTCAAGGTGGTAGGATGTACTGAGAGTGCCCGAGGTTTGGTACAAACCGTGCAGTACCAAGAGTGCTCGAGATCCAGGGCAGATGATAGGCAGTCTCAGCAATGCCTGTGCTCTGGTCAAGGTGGTGGGCAGTGCTAAGAGTTCCTGAGGTTTGGTACAGGTTATGCAGTACTGAGAGGACCTGAGATCTGGTACTGGTTGTAGACAATATCAAGAGTGCCTGGGGTTTGATATAGGTGGTAGGCAGTACCAGTGGTTCCCAAGGTCAAGTATAAGTAGTCATCAGTACTAATAGTGTCCAAGGTCCCGCTTGTAACCTCAGCTTCCAATAGTGCCCCAACATTAATTTATTTGTTTAAATTGATATTTTATGGAGCATTTTTAACTTAGTAAAACAAACAATGTGCACAAGCTCAATCTTGGGACACAAGACAGACTTGCAGCCCTGGGCTATAGTACACCACAAATACTACTTGCATATTTACTGCTCTGAGTCCCTTACAGCTGCATCGCACACTCTTGACTAAGACAATTAACTAAGTAACAGAAGAAACAGAAACAACAATGTGTGGTTAACTGTGTGGAGTTTCACCTTCCCTTTGAGAAGACGGAAGAGGGGTACACGATCCTTAAGTCCATGAGTGCTTGGGACATGGAATCGCCGTAGTAGGATCCAATCTGCATTAGATCTTTTTGGAAGTCCTAATATTTTTTTTTTAACTTTATAGCTGACTGGATCATGCCTTGCCAATCTAAACATACCCTCTACCCAATCCTGAAGACTGGGAACATCTTCAAAACACTATCTTCAGAAGAGGAGTCATGCTGGCTTCCACCAATGCTTTTATCAGCCATTTAGTGAGGTGAAAATGTTGGACTCTAAGTGAATTGGTGTTCCTCAAGGCAATCAAGGTTGGGGCCCAGGGAGAACCAGTATCAATACTTATTCACATACAGCAGAGTCAGCCAGGAATCTGCCCAGTAAAAGACATCTGTCAAGTTCCTGCATGACAAAAGATTTTAATTGCCATTGAATTGCACGGTTCACTGCAGCATATCACAGCACTCTGCAGAACTACTGCAAGGTACTGTGCAACATTCTGGCTGAGTCTGCTGTAGTATGTTAGTCATCTGCTTCCACCACCCTTCTAGTTGCTCACATAGTCGAAGAGTGTGCAGTAGGTGCGATGCTCCTCTCATTCACCATATCTCCAGCATACATTATACGCAGTAACACAGTAAAGGTTGTGAGGGACTCTAGGGTCATCAAATCCACCCACCTGCTTCACAGACAGGGGTCAACATGTATGTTGTGCAAACCTGTACTAATTTAAAAGGATTCCCCCATTTACACTGCTGCCTAGAGAACCCTGTTATTCCCTATGTAAGCAGAAATTTTCCCAGATGTACCTTACAATCTTTCACTGTCTTATATTTGCAGTATACAGTATTATAATATTATTCTGTATATGCAGTGGGCACACAAAAACAATAAACCAGCACTCCAGAGCCAGGAGTTTACCTTAACAAACTCCAGTGAAGCAAGTCCATACGACACAATTGTTGCAAACCAAAAATGTATATTTTATTTGGAGATTAATTCTCAGTTTTTTAGAAGAGCAGGTACAAGCAGGTACAAGTCCGTCTCTAATCAGGCCGCCCTGGCACTTTGCCACGTAAGGGCTTCATCAGGTTGCACCACCTGGACACAGTATAACGTAGCAGTTAAGAGCATTGAGCTGCAGACCTGGAAAACTGGGTTTAAATTCAACAGCCACCACTTGCATATTGTGTGACCATAAGCAAGTCATTTAACTTCCTTGTGCTCCCAGGATACACATGGAAACAAGTCTTGGTTTAGTGTGTCTTTTCTGACTAAAAGTTATAAAATAAAAATAGAATAAAAACACTGTTGCAGATTCCTGCTTGAAAAAAGGGATTAACCACAACTGAAGTTGCCTTGTTTCCTGCTGAATGTCTGCAGATTTTGCAGTATTCAGTGTTGCATCCTGATGGGCTCCACTATTCATTTTGTACAAAGCTACTGGAGTTTTGTGCCAAATGTGAAGTGTCTTGATTTACTGTAAATCAACATTCCACTCACACCCTTACACCATTTGTATGCATTTAACTAACATTTCTGTTGTTCTCTGACATGGCCTCCCCACTCCCCGAATGGCTCCAGGCATGTCCTGCTGTCACAGGACAGGCATATACATTTCAATGGCTCCACCCACCTTTTTTCTCTGCCACCCCCCCCCCACAAATTGTCTTCTTTCTTTTTGCCCTCAGAACATTTTCCATTTTTGCTGGTGTGCCAATCTTCTCTCCAACCACAAGCAATGTATGGGTGAGCACATAGGACAGTGTTGGGGAACTTAAGATAACCAGATGGCCGCAGATGCAGCCCTCAAACACCCCAGAGGGCCACAAGACACCCACAAACCCCCCTTTACCTCAGTATGAAGCAGAAAGTATACATTAGAATGCAATAAACTTTATTTAAAGGGCTGGAAACAGCATTAAAAGCTATAAACAGCATTAAAAGTTATGTTACAATGCAATACACTTTATTTAAAGGACTGGAAACAGCATTAAAGTTATAAAGAGCATTAGAAGTTATGTTATGGGATGGATGTGGGGGCCACAGGTTAACCCCTGGAGGGCCGTACGTGGCCCTTGGGCTGCATGTTGCCCACCACTGACCTAGGAGAATCACATCCCACCTGTTCAAGCTGCAAGGTTGCAAATGCAAAATGGTTGCAAAATGGGTTTGTAATCTATTACATAAAATAAAAAATGAACTGTAAGCACAGGGCTTCAAGGACACTTTGGAATTTTTGTGACATTATTATACTATTTGACTTCTATAATGTCACAAGAATTTCTCAGTGATTTTTTCCCCCATTTACTGTTTCTAATAGCTGAAATTCATCAATGATGCCTAATACAAAAGAACACCATCCTGCCAGACAGTGAAGGCTGGAGACAGAATGTACTGTATGCAAATTAATGGAATAGGAAATACTGTTCAAACTTTGCACAGTGGTCATGCTCCCATCACTGGCTTAATGACAGATTTACTTCTCCACTTGAACAAAGCAGTTGCCCTGAAAATGTATTCAGCCTTCTGGTTATTCAAATTGTTTTATTTTACTAATAGTTTAACTTTAACTTGTTTATGTAGTTTTTTGACACTCTGCATTAGGGAGTTTTTACTGAAATTAATAGCTGTTTCTTCAGTTCCCAATCAGTTCCCAGGAAAGTTGTAAGGGCACATAGGCAATAGGAAAGTAGGTGTAAAAACACATAGAGGGAGGAGACAGTAAGCATACAAAGCAGCAGGAGAGGGGACACAAAATAAGTCAAGATGGGAGTGGTGCAGTGCAATGGCTGTGGGGCAGCAGTGTTCCGGGAGACATTCTGGAGGCTGCGATGCTGCCCTATTTGCAGGCAACTCTCTGGTCTGAGGGAGGAGGCTGCCCGTCTCCAGGCTGACCTGGCTAGGATTCGTGAAACCTCTTCCCACACCCGGGGACCACCGGGGCCACCACTGCTACCTCAGAGGTTGCCCTGAAAGAGGAGCGTTTGGACCAAGGTGGGCTCAGGGAGGGAGAGGTGGGTGGAACGGAGGTGCATCCCTCCAGTTGTACCTCTCCACAGTTCATATGCTGTTCTGGTGAAGAGTGGTTCCTCTATGGAGGCACCTGCAGTGGAGACCAAGGAGGATGCTGGGAACCTCCACAAAGGAGACCCACAGGAGGGTGGCACGAGACCCCACAGGGAAAGGAAACAAATCCTGGTGGGGGACTCAATCATTAGGGGGTAGAAGGGGGAGGAAGGGAGGTAAGGGTCTGCCTGGCGCCATGGCTCGGAGGGACAGGAAGCGAATCCTCAGGATCGCGGGAGTAGCTGCATGAGGGAGGGAGCTGGATGTCATTGCCCACCTAGGGACAAATGACCTGGCTGTGAATGGGATCAGAGCAGTGCAAGAGGAGTTTGTAGAGTTGGGGAGGGGTCTTAGACAAGTAGCATGTACGGTAACCTTCTCAGAGGTGCTGCCCATCTATGACAAGGATGATACTAGGGTATTCCACACCATGGGATTCAATGAATGGTTGAAAAACTGGTGTGGAGCTCAGGGTTTTGGCTTCACTGGGGACTGGGGAGCCACCTGGAGGGATGCAGGCCTATACTGGCATGACGGTCTGCATCTGTCCGGGGGGGGGGAGAATCAGGATCCTAGGTGATAGGTTTAAATGCTTCCTTGGCAAGCATTTAAACTAGCCAAGGGGGAGGCACTGAAAAGGAGCAGGGAAATCCCAGCCTTCCCCCACAAAACACAGTAGTTAGAGAGGTAAACACCAAGGTAGAGAAGTCAGTAGGGAGCAGGACAGGGGTAAATATAGAAAAAGGCAGTAAGGACAGGGATGGGGCTAAAAGGGGTAAGGCCATCAAAAAATGGAGGGTGATGAGTACCAATGCCCGCAATCTGTGTAACAAGCTCCATGAACTAGTGGCCTTGATGGAAGAGGGATGCCTGGATACTGTGGCAGTCACTGAAACGTGGTTCACAGAGAACCATGACTGGGATGTCAGCATACCAGGATACACAAGCTACAGGAAGGACAGGGTGGGTAAAAAGAGGAGGAGGAGTAGCTCTCTATATAAGGGAAGGGATTTAAGCTACAGAACTAAAGAGTAAACAGGAAGTTGATGAGTCACTATGGGTCACCCTGGAGACAGGAAATGGCACCACAGTCCACATGGGGGTTGTGTACAGACTCCTATCTCAGGGGGAGGAAATGGACAAGGAAATGATAGAAGGCATCCTTAAAATGGCAGAAAAAGGGGAGCTATTGTTGATGAGGGACCTGAATATGCCAGATGTTAAATGTAGTACCTTTGTTGCAGGCACATCCAAGAGCAGGGTAATTCTTGATGCCCTACAGGGGGCATGCCTCAGACAGCTAGTGTTGAAACCCACTTGGGAGGGAGCAATCTTAGACCTGGTGCTCTCAAATGGGGACGGAGTAAGGATCTCAGATTTAGAAGTGGATAGCCATCTGGGAACAAGTGACCACCAAACAGTGTGGTTCACAAAAAACAGAGCCATAGAGTTAAGCCATACAAAAACAAGAGTATTGGACTTTAGGAGGGTTGACTTTGGGGAAAAAGAGGGAGTGCCTCAGAAAAGCACTAGCAAATGGGCAAGAAGGATGGGTGGAGGAACAATGGGGAATAATCAAAACAGCCATCACAGAGGCAACAAGCCTTTGTGTGAAGCAAATCAACAAAACAAAATGAAGGAAAAAAACACTATGGATCTCAAAAGGGGTGGAAGGGAAGGTTAAGGAGAAAAGAATAGCATTCAGGAAATATAAGGAAACACAGAAGGAGCAGGACAGAGAACTTTATCAGTTAAAGCAGAAAGAGGCAGGTAAGGCAGTCAGAATAGCAAAGGCACAAACTGAGGAAAAGATAGCCAACTCTGTTAAGAAAGGGGAGAAAACCTTTTCTAGGTACATTAGGGAGTGAAGAAAGACCAAGGGAGGGATACAGAGACTTAATAAAGGGAAGGGAATGTGGGCAGAGGGTGACAGTGAAAAAGCAGGGATACTGAACAAATATTTCTGCTCAGTATTCACAACGGAAAAGGAGGGGGAGGTACAATACCTAAACCAAACAAGAGAAACACTCTGAATAGGAGGGTTGATACCAGTCCATTCACAGAAGAAAGGGTTTTGAAAGAACTCTTGAAAATGAGGGTGGACAAAGCAATGGGGCCTGATGGGATTCACCCCAAAATTCTAAAAGAACTAAGGGTAGAACTAGTAACAACACTGACTACTCTTTTTAACAAATCGTGGGAGGATGGGGTGGTACCTGAGGACTGGAAGAGGGCAGATAACATTCCCCTTCACAAAACTGGGAGCAGCGTAGAGGCAGGAAACTGCAGACCAGTTAGTTTGACCTCAGTGGTAGGGAACATGATGGAATCACTTCTGAAGGAAATAATTGTTGAGTACCTAGAGGCCAGTGGGGCACAGGACCCAAGGCAGCATGGTTTCACAGCAGGAAGGTCATGTCAGACGAACCTAATAGATTTCTTTGACTGGAGGACCAAAGTAGTAGAACAAGGAGGGGCTGTGGATATGGCCTACCTGGATTTTAGCAAGGCATTTGACATAGTCTCACACAAAATATTAATATACAAGTTAGCCAGCCTTGGAGTGGATCCCAAGGTGGTAGCCTGGATAAAACAAACTGGGTAGACAACAGGATAAAAAGGGTAATAGTAAACAGAGTCCACAGTGAAGAAAGGAGGGCAACTAGTGGGGTACCGCAGGGTTCGGTACTGCGACCGGTCCTCTTTATTGTCTTTATAAGTAACATTGGAGAGCACCTGGAAGGAAAAGTATGTCTCTTTGCAGACAACACAAAGATCTGCAACAGGGTTGATACACAAGGTGGGGTGGAAAGGATGAAAAGGGACTTGGCAAGGTTGGAGGAATGGTCAAATATTTGGCAGCTCAGATTCAATGCAAAGAAGTGCAAGGTAATTCATCTGAGAAACAAAAATCCAGGGGAAGTGTACACAATGGAGGGTGAGATAATAACAACAACAACAAAAATCAAAAGAGACCTAGGAGTAATTATATCAGATGACCTAAAGGTGGGCAAGCAATGTGAGAAGGCAGTAAGGAGGGCTGGTGGGGATACTGGGATGCATTGGGAGAGGCATCAACAGTAGAAAACAGGAAGTTGTTATCCCTCTGTACAGACAGTTGGTAAGACCCCATCTGGAGTACTGTGTGCAATTCTGGAGACCCCATCTCCGCAAAGACATAGACAGAGTGGAGGCTGTTCAGAGGAGGGCAACTAAAATGGTGCACAGAAACATAGAAACCTAGAATTTGACAGCAGATAAGGACCGCTTGGCCCACCTAGTCTGCCCATTTTCCTATCTAATGGATAAGCTGCAGATCCTAGTTAACCAACAGCCTACTTCCTCCTACTCCCCACTAGAATTGCCTTATGTCTGTCCCATGCATTCTTGAATTCCCCCACTGTTTTTGACTCTACGACCTCCTCAGGAAGGCTGTTCCATGTATCCACAACCCTCTGTGTGAAGAAATACTTCCTCACATTACCTCTGAGCCATCCCCTCTATCTTCAGATTGTGCCCCCTTGTTTTTGCACATCTCTTTTTCTGAAAGATGCTACCCTCTTGGACTTTGTTGATTCCCTTGAGGTATTTGAAAGTTTCTATCATGTTCCCCCTCTCCCTCCTTTCCTCGAGGCTATACATCTTTAGTTCCTTTAGTCTTTCTTCATATGTCTTCTGATGCAGACCCTTCATCATTTTGGTTGCCCTCCTCTGGACAGTCTCCACACTGTCTATGTCTTTGCAGAGATGGGGTCTCCAGAACTGTACATAGTACTCCAGATGTGGTCTTACCAACTGTCTGTACAGAGGGATAACAACTTCCTGTTTTCTACTGGTGATGCCTCTCCCTATGCATCCCAGTATCCCCCCAGCCCTCATTACTGCCTTCTCACATTGCTGGCCTACCTTTAGGTCATCTGATATGACTACCCCCAGGTCCCTTTCCATTTTTGTTTTTGTCAGTATCTCACCCCCCATTGTGTACTCTTCCCATGGGTTTTTGTTTCCCAGGTGCATTACTTTGCACTTTTTTGCATTGAATCTAAGCAGCCGTACATTTGACCATTCCTCCAGCCTTGCCAAAGTCCCTTTTCATCTGCACCAGAAGGCATACGAGGAGAGACTAAAGCAGCTTAATATGTATATCCTTGAGGAAAGGAGGGAGAGGGGGGACATGATAGAAACTTTCAAGCAACTCAAGGGAATTAAAGTACAAGAGGGTAGCATCTTTCAGAAAAAGAGATGTGCAAGAACAAGAGGGCACAATTTGAAGATGGGGGGGACGGCTCAGAGGTAATGTTAGAAAGTATTTTTTCACAGAGAGGGTTGTGGATGCATGGAACAGCCTTCCTGAGGAGGCGGAAGTAAGCTGTTGGTTAACTAGAATTTGCAGCTTATCCATCAGGTAGGGAAATGGGCAGACTAGGTGGGCCAAGCCGTCCTTATCTGCCGTCAGATTCTATGTTTCTATCTAACTGGACAAGGCTGCTTTGAAATGGTGTTCCTGTCAGAGGGAACTGACTGTGTTTTGCACAATAAATACAAACAGCTTTAATTTTTAACTATATTTAGAGCATTTTTTAGTGCTTTTTATGCTGGCTTGTGCACAGCACAAGCAACATCTTGTGCTAGCAGCACATTTCAGAGGTGTGTCAGTGCTGGCAAATGCAGGGCACTCTTTAGTAGGTGCATCCCTCATTCCCCAATAAGCCAGCATGCTAGCGCTGACACAAGCATTATGTAAAGTGGACACAACTTGTAAGAAAAGTGCTGCTACAATCAGAGACAAGCTTGTCATGCAGTGGCACAGATGACACACCTCTTGACATGCCTTTCCTGGCGACTGATTTCAATAAACATGTTTTGGTCTATTGCAACACACCCACAAACTCTTCTAAATAAAACACACCCGCAGTAAGCAACTGGATTTGGGCTATCAGCAGCACTTGAGAGAGATGCACACAACTGCCAAACCATTGTGAGAAGAAAGATGGAACGGGTGAACTGCATCTCAGATTATAAACAACTGGGAGGCAGCAGGCAGCTGTTCTTGGCCTCTACGGGGTTTATCCAAATCAATAACATCGAGGCAACGACCATGTTTTGGGTGGGGTTTGTTGTTCAGGAATGTGTCACAGGCCCGACTCCGGATATGGCAGCAGTACGGGAAATCTGGATAAGTGCAATGAACCGACCGCGTTGGCATGTTCTGGGCCCCTCCCAACCCCCATTGTGTGGCACATTGGGTGCCCACACCAGTGTTGCCAACATCATGTCTCCTGAAAGTCATGGGGCACACTGGAAGCCCACCCCAGTGTGCCGAACATTTTTCACCTGTAAAGAAAACCAACTGTCCCGCAGCGCGGTGTCTTTTTTTGTACCTACAAAAAAGAAAGCGGTCCGTTGTCTGCGGCCTGCCCTCCCCAACCTGCACCCACCCTCTGTGCACCCCACCTCCCACACCCCCACCCCATACTTCTACCTCTGGAGGTCTGGTGCTGCAATATTCAATGGAGCGGAACATGTCTGAACTCTTCAAGCCGACCACAAACTGAAGAAATGCTGGTAAGCTGTATAATGGCATAAATTGGGGGGTTCAACTTAGGTGGATATCTCAGCCATGTTTTTGAATTTTGGCTCCAAATTTTCAGCATGGGGTCCTTGGGACACCACCTCATGAACACATGCACTGTCATCTCATTATTCAGTCCTGAAAGATCATTTCATGGTCACTGCACAGAATCACCTTTCAGGACTGATTAATGAAACAACAGTACCACTGGTCATGAGGTGGGGTCCCAAAAAGCCTATCTTGCAAATTTGGTGAGAAAATTCCAGAAAATGACTGTGTTACAAGCGTGAGTTGCACAATTTCCATGTATGTTCGTAACTTCGACAATTTTTAATATTTTCACTCCAGATTTTCAACATTGCCATTTTTACACACCTCCTTATGAACAGTATAGCTGTCATTTTTCACATCCTGCCCAAAATGTGTTTTCGCACATGTGGCACACAATGGCGTGGTTGCTGTGGGAAATCAACGTTTAGGACAGATTGACAAAATCAGTGACACTGTTCATGAGTGGATGTCACAAAATGCCTATGTTAAAAATTTGGTTAAAAATATCCCCCAAATAATTGCTTTACAGGCGTGCATTGCGCAGTTTCTATGCATGCATGTGACTTCACCAATTTTTCATGTTTTCACTTCCAGATTTTCAACATTACCATTTTTTACACACCTCCTTATAAATAGTACAGCTGTCATTTTTCACATCCTGCCCGAAAAGTGTTTTTGCACATCTGGCGCACGATGGTGTTGTCGCTGTGGGAAATCAATTTTCGGGACAGATTAACAAAATCACAGTGCCGCTGTTCATGAGCGGAGGTCCCAAAATACCTATGTTGAAAATCTGGTTTTAAAAAAAAATCCCTAAAATGATTGCGTTATGGGCATGCATTGCGCAGTTTCTACACACACTCGTGACTTTGCCAATTTTTCATATTTTCACTCCAGATTTTCAACATTGCCATTTTTTATACCTTCTCATGAACAGTACAACTGTCATTTTTAACATCCTGCCCAAAATGTGTTTTCGCACCTGTGGCACCCAATGGAGCAGTCGCTGTGCAAAATCACCTTTCAGCTAACAAACTGATAGTGCCACTTTTCATGAGGTGGGGTCACAAAAAGCCCATGATGAAAATTTGGAGTAAAAATACCAACAAACACCCAGGGTGTTAGGGTTTCCAACTGTAACGCCCCACCCTGTAGTGACTGACAGGCGTCAGGGGTGTGACTTGGGATTGCTGGCTGTAATGCTTATGCCATTCCACCTCCACCCCCACCCTGCAGCCAGTGACAGGCATTGAGGTGTGCCTTGGACTCTTAGGCCCCCAAGTTTACCCCATTCTCCTATACTGCACCCATCTCAGCATATTTCCTTATGGAATGAGGTGAGCATAAGGCCCAAAGACCCCAAGGCTCACTTGATGTCTGCAGGGTACTGTGAGGTGAAATGGCATGAGCGTTACGGCCAACGATCCAAAGGCACACCCCAATGCCTGTCAGTCTCTG
The DNA here is from genome assembly GCA_016271365.2 of Neoceratodus forsteri. NCBI lineage: Eukaryota > Metazoa > Chordata > Ceratodontiformes > Ceratodontidae > Neoceratodus > Neoceratodus forsteri. The sequence goes on along the minus strand of CM028129.1, from coordinate 1,005,864,020 downwards.
CAGGGTGGGGGTGGGGTTGGCGTCAGTTCAATACTTCACTGCCATTCCTATTATGCATCTCTCTAACTCCTGCACTACCAGTGCCAATACTGCAAGGAAGCATTCAGCATTGACAAATGCTTGTTATTAAAATACTAGTACTTTCACCATTTTCTTCAGCGAAGGAACTGAATAGTCAAATTTATGTCCTCTGTCAGTGTCTGGCATGACTGACGGGCTAAAAAAGAAAACGGGCCCCACAGGTTTTAAAAATTGCACTTTGTGCTTCAAGCTCCTGGCAAAGGCAGACTGCCATGATCTGACATGTTTAAAATGTCGGGGCCCAGATCACAATTTTAAAAATGATGGGCTTTGTCTAATGTTTGGTCCAGAAACACAAAAAGGGCTGAAAAAAATAGAACTTATAGCTTTTCAGTTTGCTCCTAAGTCACCAAAGCACAAGGAAGGCTCAGAGGGAGCTCCCAATGGTGGTGAACTGAAAAGCATGCATCAGAGGATTCTTCTCATAAACAGCAGTCCCTGTCAAAGGGAGCAGACAAAATAGATAAAGCTGGTGAGCTATTAGAAAGGCACGGTAAGGACAGTAAAGATATCAGGGTGTCTGAAAGGGGGGAACCTGCACTCCAGTGATGGCAAAAATACAAATAAAAAGCACCTATGAGTAGGTACTGGAACCAGTGCTTACCAAGAAACAACAAAAAGAAAAACATGTCCTTGATACTCCTCCTTCAAAGATAAGGAGCAGGCAGTGGAACAGAGAAAAATGCCATCAGCAGAGGACATGATAAAGATGTGGCAGTGTTTCCAGACCTTTCAGGCGATGGGAAATTTATTGCTCAGGTTGCTAGTGATCCATTACCAGTGGGCAGAAGGCTGACCATTTTCAGGAATGAAAAAACTCACCACAGACAAGTTGGTCCTGGAAGTAGTGATATAGGGATTGCCTCTGTAATTTCAAAGGTTTCCCAAACAGCAGAGGCCAGCAAACTTTCCAGTTCACTCACCAACAGAAAAAAATCCTGTTAGACCTGGAAGCAAAAAGAATACTTCAAACTGAGGCAGGAGAAAAGATCGCTGTGTTACAACGGGGCATGGGCCTCTTCTGAAGGTACTTCCTAACCCCCAAAAGAATGGAGAATAGTGAACCCATTCTAGACAAGGTTTCTTCAGATATATAAAAAAACTATAATTCAGGATGGTGTGGTGACTCTGGGGACCGTAATCCCATCCCTGCATTTAGGATATTGGTGTCACTGGATCTGAAGGATGCCCACTTCCACGTTCCAGCCAGTCCCAACCACAGACAGTATCTCAGGTTTAGGCTGGGAAACTGTCAGTACCAGTTCACAGCATTACTTTGTCTCACCTTAGCACTAAGAGTGTTCACAAAGTGCTTGGCTGTGGTGGAAGCCCACCTAAGAAGACAAGGTGTAGTAGTTTATCCCTACCTGGACCACTGACTCGTCTCAGAGAAAGGAAAACAGAAACAATGTGCTCCATCCAGCTGGTAAGAAACACCATAGAAAAACTGAGGTTAATTCCCAGACAAGGCCAGTCCAGGTTCTGGACTTCATTGAAGCAGAGCTGGATACCCAGCAGGGAAGGGTATTCTTCCCACAAGACAGGGTAACAAACCTGATTACCAGCACAAAATCATTCAGTCAAGGTCAGCCGATGCCAGCAAGTGATTTTCTGTAGCTATTAGGTCTCATGGCACTAGCTACAGCTGTGATACTATGGGCTTGTCTCCAGATGACAGACATCCAGCACGACATGAGAGGCTATCAGTCCCAAAGGTCAGATCCCTTGTCCTACCTAGTGCCAGCCACAAAGAACTTTGTTCAAGCACCAGAGTGGTAGAAGGAAAGAAAAAACCTCAGAGAGGCATTCCCTTCCTCTAGCAATTGCCCAGCAAGGTTCTTATAACATATGCTTTACTCCCAGGGTTGGGCGGTCACCTAGAGAACCTCACGGTAAGTGGCATCTGGAGCCCACAGGAGACACAGGAGCACATAAACCTCCTCAAGCGCAGGGCAGTACTACTGGCAATGCAGTCTTTTCCTCCCAGTTGCAGGGTCCGTCAGTCCAAATAGGGACAGCCAGTACCACAGCCATGTGCAACATAAACAGGGAGGAACTGGATCCTCAAATCTGCACAGAAGCAATGAGGATCTGGGATCTAGTTTACTTCCTGCACATAAAGATTTCTGCAGTGCATCTGCCAGGCAAAGGCAATGGGATGGCAGACTCCTTTAAGCAGAATCAGCCAGGGGAAACCATGAATGGACCTTAAACCAGCAGGGGCTGACTTCAAATTTCAGAAGGTAAGGCACTCCAGAGATAGACCTATTTGACTTACTGAAAAATTGGATAATAATTAAAAGGCAAATTCTACACTATGAAAGAAAAAAAAGGGCTTCCACAGTAGTAGTCCATGCATCTTTTTTTTATTTATTAACCTTAGAGACCCAGCAGTTATTTCTGCAGACTTTATGCACCGTGATCACTCCTGTGAAGGTGAGCAAAAGCTGTACTGTCCTGATGTAAAAAGGGCATTGTCCTGCTACATGGACTGGACAAGGGGGATGTCAAGTCTGATAGCACACAACTTTTTGTTACCTATGAAGAGGTTGGCAAAGGTAAACCAGCAGCCAGGAAGGATAGCTCTTATTGCATACTCTCTTGTATACAGTTTTCCTATGAGAAAGCTGGTAAACAACCTCCCAGAGGCCTATGGGTACACTTCATAGAGTGCACCTCTGCTTCTGTGGCAGCTGCAAGGGTCATTTCCCTTCAAGAAATTTGTAAAGCAGCTACCTGGAAAACAGTGCACAGCTCAACAAAGCACTACTGTCTGGACATTCAGTCCAGGAGGGATGTCAGTTTTGGAACTACTATCTTGTAGAACCTTTTTTCCTAAATAGGTTCTAGACCCATCCTCCCAAGGAACTGCTAGTGAATCTGCACTTTTGAATTAGGAATCACTAATGGATTCCAGTTGTTGGAAGAAATCATTACTCACCGTAGTAATGTTTACACTATAGCCTACCCTCTAACAACTCTCTTGAATTGATCCTTCTAACTCGTGTCCATCCCCGATGCCTGGAAGGTTGCCACTGTTGTGCCCCTTCCAAAAGGGGGGGCGACCCCTCCAACCCCAGCAACTTTCGTCCTGTGTTTCTGCTCCCAATCCTGGTCAATCTTCAACAGCACCTGACTCTGGTGCAGCTCTGCCCTTTCCTTGACTCCTCTTCCTTTTTCACCCACTCTCAGTCTGGATTCCACAAGACCCACTCCATCACCACCTCCCTACTTTGGCTCACTGACTCCATTCTTTCCGGCATGGATCAGGGATGCATCACCGCTGTCATCTTTGTCAATCTGGCCAAAGCCTTTGACACTGTTGCCTACTCCCTTCTCCTCCTCCTCAAGATGACCATGGCTGGACTTCTGAATCACCACCAGCTGGTTCCGGTCCTACCTCACAGGCAGGTCCCAGTCTGTCAGGGTTGGCAACTCCCTCTCCTCTCCTCTCCACTGACAATCAGCACTGGAGCCCACAAGGCTCAGTACTTGGTCCAATACTATTTTCCAATTTCCTGAACAACCTATCTGATGCCTGTTCATCTGCTAATTTCCACATGTACGCAGATGATACCATTTTATTTGCCTCTGGTATTTCCCCCTCAGAGGTGGTGACCAGCCTCCAGTTAGACTTCAACAAATGTCCAGCACTGGTTTCGCTCTAATCAACTTTCCCTAAATGCCCAAAAATGATCTCCATGATCTTTGGCACCGGGCAAAACCTTACCAGACTTGATGCCACTCCCTCCTTTCATATCCTCGATGGGTCCATACTGGAAGATGTCTCCTCTTTCAAATACCTCAGGCTATTTAGGCTCGAGAAGAACCTCAACTTTGTGGTGCACATGGATGCCATCCACAAAAAACTATTCCTCAAACTCGGTGCTCTGTACAGACACCACAGCTTCCTTCCACTGCAAGCCCGGAGAACGATCATCCAAAAGATGATTCTCCCTGTCTTCAACTTTGGAGACATAGTCTACCACTCTACCCTCAAATCCATACTACCCAGACTGGACACTCTCTTCAGCTCCTTCTTCTGCTTCACTCTCACCTGCCCACCTCGCACTCACCACTGCGACCTTTACATTTCACTCTCCTTCCCTTACCTTTCCTCAGTGCCAGATGCCTTGCACATAACGTTACTTTAATTGGAAAGTACTGATTTGGCTCTCTGCCACCCTATTTACAATCCCTCATCACCATCCCTCCCACCCTCCTTTACACCCTCTGTAACTCCACCCACAGAGCTCTCACCCTTCCCGCCCGGCGCACCACCTCAGGGTAAGCCGCCTTCTCTTATCAATTCCCAAGTATCTGGAACTTCCTCCCTTTAGAAATCCGCTCCACTCAGTCCCCCCATCCCTCCTGCTCCGACATCATACAGCCCCCTCTTGCAATTGCACCTAATCCTGACCCTTCTCCTCTAGTCATATTCTCCACCCTGCTACAAAGCCCAGCAACTTTTGTTCAGTCCTTTCCCACATGCCAATTCTCTGTCCCCTTGTGGGGTTCTTAGCATACTGAAGGGGTGATGACCTTTGGCTGTCCTTTCCCCTTCCCACCCCTCGTTCCTATTGCTGACCTATACTTGTATCTTTGTGACTGTACTAGGCACATAAATAGGTTGGCTATTACACTTTACCTGCTAAATTTTATTTTCATCATGGAAATGTATAGAATAACACTTTGCATGTATGGGTCTTGGTTTCATTGTAGTTCAAAATGTATATACTGAAGTCTAAACTTGCACTGTACTGTTTATATGGAAATGTAAAATGTGTGTGCATATGAGATTGTGGCTCTCTATAAATACTGTATATGTTCCAAGTATAAGTTATTTTTCTTCTGTGTATGTTTCCTGTTTCCTATCTGGTTGACGTGTACTGTATTTGCTGAATCCTCTATGTAAATTTTTTGTTTTTCTTGCAGCCCCCCTATGAATCCCCCAACAGTACGCATCTGGAAACAAGCTATTACAGCTCTGTATGTCCTTCCTGGTGAAACTTTTCAAATAAATAAATAAATAAATAAAATAGATAATGTTGTTTCTTCTCTGGGATCCATCGGGAAATTCCAGTACAAACCCTGAACCTACCTCCCCTTCTAGAATCTGAAAATCAGTTCACATAAGTATCAGTTCTTATTTTTATGGTTGCTTGAGTATTTGTTGAAATTTCAGAAAAAAATTCAATTTGTAGTCACGTCTTGAAAAATTTGTTTGCTAATATTTTATTTGGGTTTTAAAAATGTTTACAATTTAAAAAAGATTACAGTAGTCGTTAGATAGTTTTAGTGGTCCCTGTTTCCCAGGCTTTAAAAACAAATCTGGTCTTAAGTCAGCAGGGGGAGCATCACCACAGTGCACAGTTTGAACAGTGCTCTGCAGTAACAACTGAGAAGCCAGTCATTTCAAAAGGATAACCGACTGGTTGGGGGATGGGTGGCCCGAGGTGCAGCTGAGGGTCACCTACCGCCACCCGGTCATCAATCCAAGGAAATGACTGGCTTGGAGGTTGTTATTGCAATTATAAGTTTAATCATAGTAACAATTGTCTTTTTTCCAGTTTATTTTTAATTAAGGTTTTAAGCAGAGTGGCATGAGCTGTGCATACCGCACAGTGTCAGTTGGCGGCTGTATAGGTCATTTCTAAAGGTTAATGACTGATGCAGTAGCCAATCAGGAGCCTTGCTAGGCTCATGAATAATTAATTAAACATAAATTCCATACATTTGCATACATTTTTCTCTAGGGTGTCAATCTGGCAGGATGACGCACTTTTGTATTGGCTCATTGATGGATCCCAGAGAAGAAACAACATTACTACGGTAAGTAATTTTCTCTTTTGCCCCACTCACCAGCTGCCTCCTTCTCCATTCTTCTTCATCCATGGCAGCTCCCTGCCTATCAGGCTCATGATTCTGGTTGCCATCTCCATTTTTGTGCTGCTAATGCTGTCATATCCGATGTAGTAACCACAGAACCACAGAAGCATAGAATATGTTGGCAGATAAGGACAGCTTGGCCACCGAGTCTGCCCATTTTTCGCTACCTACATTATCACTGTAGACCCTACTTGATCTCTGGCTCTTTCTCCTCCCCATATTCCTTTCCACTAAGACTCCCTTATGCCAATCCCATACATTCTTGAGCCCCCCCCCAGTTTTCGCCCCTACCACCTCAGCAGGGAGGCTATTCCATGAATCCAGTTATTAGTTGTCCCCCTTTTGTTGTTTATTATGCCCCTTGTACAACTACCTTAGATAGGGTGTTGCTTCTATTGCCAGATTTGGCCTACCCTTTACCTTACACCTGTCCCTTATGCACCTTTATCCCCAACAGGGTGTTTCTGTTTATTCCCCTTTTGATGTTTGTTATGTCCCTTGTACACATACTCTAGATAGAGTGTTGCTTCTATTCCCTGTTTTGGCCTACCCTTTTTCTTCCATCCTTCCTGTATGTACCATTACCCCAATAGGGTGTTTTTAGTTCCCCCCTTCTGTTGTTTATTATGCCCTATGTACACCTACCCTAGACAGAGTGTTGCTCCTATTCCTTGCTTTGGCCTACCCTTTTACCTTCCACCTGTCTCTTATATATCTTTACTCCTGATAGGGTGATTCTAGTTTTTCCCTATGTGTTTTTTGTTATTCCTCTTGGACACCTACCCTAGATTTTGTGTTGTACCTATTCCCAGTTTTAGCCTACCCTTTTCCTTTCACCCATCCCCTCAGTGAATGCAACAACAGGAGTGGACAGGTATCTGATGAGGACGAGGGTCCTGGAGTTCAGGAGGGCCAATTTCAAGGAAATGGGAGAATGCCTCAGGGATGCTCTGGCTGGGATAGGGAGACTAGAGGAAGTTGAGGATCAGTGGACACAAATTAAGGAAGGCATTGAAAAGGTTACAAATATCTGTGTCAGGCTAGTTAGCAAGGGCAAAAGAAAAAAGAAACCACTAGGTTTTTTTTAGTGAGGTAGCAGAAAAAGTAGGAGCATAAAAACTGACTTTTAGGAGATACAAAAAAAAAACACAGAAGGAGGAGGACAGGATGGTTTATCATGAGATACAAAAAGAAGCAGGTAGGGCAGTTAGAAGAGCTAAAGCACAGAGGAAAATATTGTCACATCACTAAAAACAAATTCTGGTCAGATCCACCACAGCTGCATATTGAAGTTAGTGAAGTTGCGTGGAATTGTTAAGGAGGTATGGAGAAACAACACAATGATTTGTAAGTAGTAAGATTTGTTTTAGTTTCTGTTCTAAGGAAGGCATACACATTATTAGGAAAATATATGGAGGAGTACATTTTAATGGAAGGAATAGGGAGCAATATATATGTTTACAAAAGAACCCCAGAGCAAATGCCACTGATGTATGTGTTATCCCGGATGATACTGGCTGCATAGCCAAATTTTAAAGAAAACACAATTGTACATGCCCCAATAATGCAAAGCATCATGGGAAATGTATGCAAATCCCTGTGATGGTACAGAAGGTGGCAGTACATGAAAAAGTAATGGCTGGCATATGTTCAGCCTTGGGATTATTTACACAGTTTTTTGTTGTTGTTTTTTTTTTTCAGAGAAACAGGGTTTTTGTCCATGAGGTGATGTAAGCTATATTTAAGCAATGTGTTGATGTCAGGAAGTCAGGTGTAATGATGAACTGTCAGCAGAGAAAATGTGATAGTAACTTTCAGAGGGGGTCGCTTTTGATAACAGCATGGTAGTTATGCTTGTGATAATGGGACTATTAGGAAAGTATGAGGTCTATGCAGAAGTGGAGTACAAATATGCACAGTTTCATAAGTATGTGCTCATAGTGCAGGCAAATGTGATATGCAGGCTTGTTTTAGAAATAGATAAAAATAGCAATACATGCAATTGATAGAAAGATAGATAATTACATAGACATATAGATAAAGAGAGAGAGAAAGACACAGACAGACAGGCAGAATAGGAATGGCAGTGAAGTACTGAAGTGACGCCAACCCCACCCCCACCCCGCAGACATGGACAGGCATTAGGGTGTGCCTTTGTGTCATTGCCCATAATGTTCACACCATTTCACCTCACCCTACTCTGCAGACACAAACAAGTGTCAAGTTGTGCCTTAGGGTGTTCAAACTTTACACTCACCCCATTCCATAAGGAAATACACTGAAATGGGTACAGTATAAAAGAACGGAGTGAACTTTTGGGCTGAAGAGTCAAAGGCACACCTCAAAACCTGTCACTGGCTGCAGGGTAAAGAGGGGGGTGGAATGGCGTAAGCATTACTGTTGACAATCCCAAGTCACACCTCTGATGCCTGTCAGTCCCTACAGGGCAGGGTGTTATGGTCAGAAACCCTAATGCCCTGGGCGTTTCTTGGTATTTTCACTCAAAGTTTTCAGCATGGGCTTTTTGTGACTGCACCACATGAACAGTGACACTATCAATTCATTAGCCGAAAGGTGATTTTGTACAGCAACTGTGCCATTTGGCACCACAGGTGCAAAAACTCATTTTGAACAGGATGTAAAAACCTGACAGCTGTACTGTTTATAAGGAGGTGTAAAAAAATGGTAATGTTGAAAATCTAGAGTGAAACTATAAAAAAATTGGTGAAGTCATGACACCGCTCCTGCTAATGTATACTTTTTTTCAAATTCCTATGCATCCCATTGTTTTCATCTTTATTGCTGTTATGTGACTTCTTAACCTAGCAACAGTATTTAATGCATTACATTACAAGGACAAGTAAATGTTTTAATACATTTACAGACAGTTACATAAACTTAATTTCCTTCATAGAATAATTTAAATTTAGTAACAGTGGTAGTACGAAGCAGTTACTCAGACAACTTGAAAACTATAACTACTTTATATTGTACACTGACACCCCATAACGACCTCCTTGAAATTGAGATGCAAATGTCACACATTTATCAGGAATATTTTACTATCCTAAATACATTTCTTGCTTTGGTAACTGCTCAGCACATCTGCTGCATAACCTACTTATTGACATTTTACAACAGCTATGCAAAGTATTGCTGCTTACTACACCAATTTCATGAAACATAAAACAGATGACTGCCATAACTAGGGAGGCAGTACAGCACAGTGGTTTAAGGTTCTGAGCTGCAAATCTGGTGAACTGGGTTTGAATCCCACAGCTCCCACTTGCATACTGGGTGATCCTGAGCAAGTCACTTAACTTCCATGTGCCCCCAGGCTGCCTCTGTAAACAAGCATTCAGCTTAGTGTGCCACTCCTGGTTAAACAATTGAAAGAAAAAACAAAAAACAATATATTATTTTTCTTGCTTTATTTTGCTACTACAAGCTTTGACTAAAACATCCATCCTTAAATGTACTTTTTATAGCTAATGTGTCTGTGACCTCGGCATAACTACACTTACAATCTTACACATAAATAAATAAATAATCAGAATAGCATTTATTTCAGTAGTATCTCCTTCCTTTTCAGATGCCCATGACACTATGTATATATATTTATATCTTTTAACTTCAAAGCACTAAACCTATTCAAATGCACAAAACACAAAACTTTATTCTCTTCACACATTACTGTTAAACTTCAGATCCAGAATGGCCAAGAAACAATTTAGACTTCACTCTTGCATGCCACTGTCACGCCCACTTCTCATGCAAACAACAATCAATTACAGAAACCCTTTTGTTTCTGTGCTATGCACTCTTACATCAGAGAGACATAAATCTTATAGAACTGCTAAAAAAACTAATTTATCAAGACTGGATTTCTGAATTAAAACCTGTCATTTACAATACCTATATAAATAATAGTTTACTGGCTACAAATGATGCTACAGACTTGACATTAACAAAATTTCTGTTTTTCTTGGAAAACATCCATATAATGAACTTGTCATACAGGATTTGTGACCTTCTGTCTGCATATATCTGACAAAGGAAAAGGCACCTGCTTGATCTTTTTTTTTCTTCTATTTTAGTTTTATGCCCAACTTGCTCATACTGTAAGAGGCAAATATTGACATGCTCAGAGTTAGAAAAAAAAATCATGATATCAATGTGTGTGTGGGGGGGGTATGCCTAGATGCAGTTTCAAGCACTCCTTAATTACTTCCCCAGGCGGCTCTGATAGTCAGTTGTTCCAACATGATAGATCTACCTCATGTCCCTCCCACATGAACCAAAAAAAAAAGGTGGGGTGGAACTTTAGTAGCTTTTCGGGTGGAGGTGGGGGTGAATCTTATTCCCCCCAAAAAACTAATGCTGCCTCCTACTACTCAGGTTCCAGTTTTATACCTCCCATTTAAGGAAGAAAATAGTGCCCTGCAACCATTGACTAACATGAAAGTGTAGTTATTTGAGGGTGGAAAACATTTATTGGAGGAGGGTAAGGTGGAGGAGACTATTTACACCTTCAGTCAGTTCCACAGACAGAAAACATGACATCACTCCTTTTGTACATGCAAAACGTCTGCAGCCTCTGCGCACTGCAGCCATAAAAAAAATAGGATAAGACATTTTTTAGATACATAAGTGACAAGAGAAAGACCAAGGGAGAGATAGTTAGGCTGAAAGGGGAAGGAGGGGTTTGTGTGGAAGAGGATCACCAAAAAGTGGACATACTGTACTGAACAAACACTTCTGCTCAGTTTTTATGGTAGAGGGGCCAAGCAGCAAACCAGAGAAGAAGGCCAAGGGCAGTAAGGGTAGGGAGATGGACACAAGCCCTTTTATAGTGGAGAGGGTCCTAATAGAACTAACACTGCTGAAAGTGGATAAGGCAATGGGACCAGATGGGGTGCTCTCCAGGGTATTGAAGGAGCTCAGGAAGGAGCTAGCTATACATCTGACAGCCTGTTTAACCTATTACTGGAAACAGGGGAGGTACTGGGAGACTGATGGAGGGCTGATGTAGGCCCATTCCACCAAAGTGGATGCAGAGAGGAGGCAGGTAATTACAGACCAGTCAGCCTGACCTCAGTAGTGGGCAAAGTTACAGAATCACTACTGAAGGAAAGAGTTGTGGAATACTCTATGGCCAATGGGCTACAGGATCTGAGGCAACATGGTTTCACAGGGGGATGTTCTTTCTAGACAAACCTGATTGAGTTCTTTGATTGGGTTACCAAGGTAGTGGATCAGGGAGGAGTGGTTGACATGGCCTACCTGGATTTCAGTAAGGTCTTTGACACCGTTCCACACAAGAGGTTGGTGAGCAAGCTGAGTAGCCATGGAGTGAGTCCTAAAGTAGTAAGATGAGTAGAGAGCTGAATGGAAAATAGGAGTCAGAGGGTGGTGGTAAATGGTGTCCAGTCTGGGGAAGGCAAAGTGACCAGTGGGGTGCCACAAGGGTCAGTACTAGGCCCAGTCTTCTTCAATTTCTTCATTAGTGACATAGCGGAGGGACTGGAAGGGAAGGTATGTGTGAGACTGTGTGGGTAATGATGGACCAATGAGGCAGATTAGCAGCAAAATAAAATATTTATTTTGTACAATATACAGTGAACTGGAAGTGGCTAAATACAAGAGAAGCAAATTGCAAATAAACCAAAACCTATATAGCTAGAAACAGCTAGCTTTAATAGGATGTTAACAGCTTCACATCCTCCTACTGACTGACTACCTGTTCAAGGTGAACAGGTTATATACTATTCAGGGACATGTGACTATCTAACTCTGCCCCGGATTCTTCATTCAAACATTATTCTTTTAAATACTGTGCAAAAATTTTATTTATAATGCATAAACATCTTTAAGTCAGTATAACAGCATATATACAGTTCAAACAAAAAGGATTACACTCTTTTCAGGTGTTTTAAGACCCAAACTGGCATCAGGAAGCACCGCCCCCCTAGCTGTAGCATAAAGATGTTAAGATTTGGCGGGCCGGCTCCTAGGAGAACTGCTGCAGCTGAAGGAGGAGTCAGTCCGGTGCTTTAGAACGTCAGGATAATTGAAAAAAAAACTTGTTTTCCAAAGGTTCCCAAAACAGCCTAAAACCTCATTGTTTCACCTCCGGAGGGTATGTACAGCATATCCTGCTAGTTTATTTAACAGACCCATTAGTGTATGAAACACTAGAAAGTAAAATTCCTTCGCGATAGTATGAACGTTCATGCGGTAATTATTTTACCGGTGTTCACACTATCGCACTGCCATACAAGTACTCTATGGCGATTCTGCCTTTTTAATATTGTGTTTTACAGGGCTCTTGCTGAAACGAGCATAGCAGGGCTAAATGAAAGGACCAGGAGGTTCTTTAATTATTTCTAAAGCTTGCAAGGTGCAAGCAAGCCCTCGGGAGAACAGCAGAGCACAACGGGGCTTTTCAGGGCATTTTAACACAACACCCTGTCAAATTACCATACAGAGAGCTTTTCTTCATGAAACCCTCAAACATATGGGCTCAAAGCAGGCATTTTAAAGCAGGGGGAGCCTGCGAGACTGTTACAGTTCCAAATACAAATTAAACAGGAACATATTTATTTCTATCTTCTATGGGGAGTTTATACAGGCTCCAGACATACAAAAACAAGGGGACAGGTTGCTTTCTTTTCTTTTATAAAATCATGGTGGCAGTCCTGTTATCCTTATTATTTGTACCACGTTTGTTTTGATAGCAGTTTAGTGTGACTAGGATGTACTGGAAAAGACCAAGGAGAGACGGACATTTAGACATGACAAAAACAAAACATATAAACAAAGTGGGTGGCTAGCCCAACAAACAAACATATAACAATACAAATATGACACTGATGGGGGATAGTAGTACATCCTGGACCCTTTAACAAAAGAGGGGGGATATATCTTACCCTTTCACATTCCTCCCCACCTAAAACCAAACATATAGTTTTGGTTTAAGATAATACTGTAATAGTGTACCTGTCATCAGATCTCTCCCAAGGAGAGATGGAGCCATAGCCCACCCTCACCAAAGCGCCAACTTGGGGTCCCTCTTAATATCTTATCAAACAACTACAAAGGACTATTTCCTTCATAGTCCATAGTTAGCTTTACCCCGAAGTCTGATGACAGGTACTAATGTCCTCCATACTATACCTGGACATAAAATTGGCATTACTATGAGCCGTACCTCTGTGATGCTTTATGTTGAACCTGTAAGGCTGTAATGAAAGGTACCATTGCATAATGCAAGGGTTTTTATCCTTCATCATGTGTAACCAGCATAGGGGATTGTGGTCAGTCCACAACTCGAATTCTACTTCCCATAAATAGGAGCGTAGAGCTTCTATTGCCCATTTGATGGCTAAATAATTTTTCTATAACACAGTAATGTCTTTCTCTTTCATGTAATTTTCTGCTTATAAAAATTACAGGGTGTTCTTCCTCTTGCACTATCTGTGTCAGCACAGCCCATATGCCACAATTAGAGGTGTCAGTCTGCAATATGAATGGCTGTGTAAAATCGGGGGTTCGTAAGATGAGTGAGGAACATATCCTGGCTTTTATGAAGTGAAATGCTTCCTCACATTCTGTTGTCCATACTACTTTATCAGGTTTATTTTTCTTTGTTAAATCAGTTAAGGGTCCAGCCAATGTAGAAAAATTAGGTATGAAGCGCCGATAGTACCCGGCAAGTCCTAGAAATGACCTCACATCTTTCTTTGTGATGGGACGTGGGCTGTTAGCCACAGCCTCCACCTTAGTTATCTCTGGTTTTACTAGCCCATTCCCAATCTGAAATCCAAGATATTTAATTTCTTGCATTGCTAAGGAACATTTTGAGGGATTTATGGTTAACCCAGCCTCAGAGATGGCAGATAAAACTGCTTCTAGATGATGCATATGTTCTTCCCAAGAGGTGCTAAATATGATCACATCCTCTAGATATGCTGCGCTATACGCAGCATGGGGGGGTTAGGATTTTGTCCATGACTCTTTGGAAAGTGGCAGGGGCACCATGTAACCCAAAGGGCATTACAGTAAATTGATATAGGCCTACCGGTGTACTAAATGCTGTTTTGCCTTTGTCTTCAGGGTCAAGGGGAATTTGCCAGTACCCCTTAGTTAAATCTAATGTACTGATTTACTTAACATTTCCCAGGTGGTCTAGGATATCATCAATCCATGGCACTGGGTAACTGTCAAAGTTTGAAACAGCACTGAGGCATCTGAAATCAAGACAGATCAGGATGCCCCCTTCCTTTTTACTTACCACCACCATAGGAAAACTCCATTCACTATGTGATGGCTCAATTATTCCCAACTCTTGCATTTTTGTGATCTCTTGTATGACCTCTTCTCGAACACTTTCAGGTGTCCTGTTTGCTTTTTGTCTAATGGGTACCTTTTCTGTCACTATAATGTGATGAACAGCATCCTTTACTCTCCCAGGGGTTCCCGTAAAGGTGGTTTGAAAGGGTCGTAACACAGTCTGTAGTGCAGCAGTCTGGTCTGATGTTATGTCTGGGTTTATATGTATATCGGAAAGTTCTCCCATACCCTCTAGTCTTTGGTAGGCCAGATCTAATTCAGTTTCAGGAGGCTTAGGGAGAACATAACTACATAAATGGGGAGGTCTATCTACCCAGGGCTTCAACAAATTTGCATGGTAAATACGTCTTTTGATCTTTCTGTCTGGTAACTCTATTTCATAGGTTACTGGACCTGTCCATTTTGTAACTATATAGGGGCCTTGCCATTTCATAAGTAATTTATTATCTGAGGAAGGCAATAAAAGCAATACTTTATCTCCCTCTACAAATTCATTATGTCCTGTTCCTTTATCATAATACCCCTTTTGTTTCATCTGCTGTTGTAGGTTAGTTTGATGGGCTTTTTGTACATATGACATTAGTCATTGGTGTAATTGTTGCCAATAGTCTAACGGCAGTGTCTTTTGTTTGGATGATCTATCCTCCCATTCTTCTTTTATAATATCTAGGGGGCCCCTTGGATTATGTCCATATAGCAACTCAAACAGGGAAAAACCTGTAGATGCTTGGGGAACTTCTCTGTAGGCAAACATTAGTTAGGGAAGATATGAGTCCCACTTGTTCCCTTCTTCTAGTACAAACTTCTTTAACATTTTTTTCATTGTCTGATTGAAACGTTCGACCAGTCCATCCGTTTGAGGATGGTATGGTGTAGTGAAAATGGCTTCAGTGCCTAAAGCCTGGTACAAGTGTTGCAATAGACTAGAGCAAAAGTTGGTACCTCTATCAGTCAATATGGTTCGGGGGATTCCCATATAACTGAAAATCTCGGCTAGTCTTATGGCTACTTCAGATGACTCAGGGTGATGCTCTTTCACCCACAGCTGTACATCTTGAGGTAATGTTCATATAAACTGTTCAAGGACGACACTTTCTAGAATTTGTGTAACAATTCTAGTGTTGGGCTGCAACCATTTGATGCATAGATCTTTTAATTGTGTATAAATATCTTGAGGAGTGTCAGTGGTCTGAAATTTATAGGTTCTAAAGCATTGTCTATAAGTTTCCATACATATATCGCACCTTTTTAAGATGGCTTGCTTGATGTGGTCATAGTCATTTGTATGGGTGACATCCACATGACTGTAGGCAGGCTGGGCCTTCCCAGTTAGATAAGGAGCTAGCCAAATCACCCACTGGTCCCTCAGCCAGGCACAGGCAGTGGCCACCCTTTCAAATGTCATAAGATATGCTTCTATATCGTCGGAGTCAGACATCTTTACCAATTTTATGTCCTTTTGCCCTACCTCAGGTACAGGTGGAGGTTGGGCAGTGGCCATCGTCTGAATGGCACATACAGTATCCGTCCAACCTGCCTCATTCTCCCTCCAGTCTCTCTCTCTCTCTCTGTCTTTCTCTCTCCATCTCCACCTGTCTAATGCACAACCAGTGGAGCATTTCATGAGGATCCTCAGGGGGATCCTCCGTCTCCAGCCCACCTGCTTGGGTACCTTCCATAGGCTTCTTGTCCTCTGTCATTAGGTCATCCACCTCAGCCTCTCTTCTTGCCACCTTTCTGCGCACTGCAGGGTCCAAACTCATCAGTAAGGGTAGCTGTAGCTTCTGTACAATGGACCTTGTAGCAACCCCAGTCCGAACTACTGTCTCATTCTGTTGCATAACATGTCCACCAGGATCTGACCACAGATCCGCCGGTAGGTCAACAGAGCCCACTAAATCCCACTTCTAACACCATATGTGAGACTGTGTGGGTAATGATGGACCAACGAGACAGATTAGCAGCAAAATAAAATATTTATTTTGTACAATATATAGCGAACCGGGAAGCGGCAAAATAAAAGAGAAGCAAACTGCAAATAAACCAAAAGCAATATAACTAGAAACAGTTAGCTTTAATAGGATGTTAACAGCTTCACATCCTCCTACTGGCTGACTACCTGTTCAAGGTAAACAGGTTATGTACTATTCAGGGACATGTGACTATCTAACTCTGCCCCTGAGTCTTCATTTAAACATTATTCTTTTAAATACTGTGCAAAAAATTTATTTATACTGCATAAACATCTTTAAGTCAGTATAACAGCATATATACAGTTCAAACAAAAAAGGATTACACCCTTTTCAGGTGTTTTAAGACCCAGACTGGCATCAAGAAGCACAGCCCCTCCTAGCTGTAGCATAAATATGTTAAGATTTGGCTGGCTGGCTCCTAGGAGAACTGCTGCAGCTGAAGGAGGAGTCAGTCCGGTGCTTTAGAACGTCAGGATAATAGAGAAAAAACTTGTTTTCCAAAGGTTCTCAAAACAGCCTAAAACCTAATTGTTTCACCTCTGGAGGGTATGTACAGCATATCCTGCTAGTTTATTTAACAAACCCATTAATGTATGAAACACTAGAAAGTAAAATTCCTTCGCGATAGTATGAACGTTCATGCGGTAATTATTTAACCGGTGCTAGCACTATCGCACTGCTATACAAGTACTCTATGGCGATTCTGCCTTTTTAATATTGTGTTTTACAGGGCTCTTGCCGAAACAAGCATAGCAGGGCTAAATGAAAGGACCAGGAGGTTCTTTAATTATTTCTAAAGCTTGGAAGGCACAAGCAAGCCCTCGGGAGAACAGTAGAGCACAATGGGGGTTTTCGGGGCATTTTAACACAACGCTCTGTCAAATTAGCATACAGAGAGCTTTTCTTCATGAAACCCTCAAACATATGGGCTCAAAGCAGGCATTTTAAAGCAGGGGGAGCCTGTGAGACTGTTCCAGTTCCAAATACAAATTAAACAGGAAGGTATCTGTTTCTGTCTTCTATGGGGAGTTTAAACAGGCTCCAGACATACAAAAACAAGGGGACAGGTTGCTTTCTTTTCTTTTATAAAATCATGGTGGCAGTCCTGTTGTCCTTATTATTTGTACCACGTTTGTTTTGATAGCAGTTTAGTGTGACTAGGATGTACTGGAAAAGACCAAGGAGAGATAGACATGTAGACATGACAAAAACAAAACATATAAACAAAGTGGGTGGCCAGCCCAACAAACAAACATATAACAATACAAATATGACACTGACGGGGGATAGTAGTACATCCTTGACCCTTTAACAAAAGAGGGGTGTGTATCTTACCCTTTCATAGTATGCCTGTTTGCAGATGACACAAATATCTGCAAGAGAGTAGACACTAAGGGGAAGGGGCGGGGGGGGGAATGAGGGAAGATCTGAATAAACTGGAAGAATGGTCATTATCTTGGCAGCTGGGCTTCAATGTAAACAAGTGCAAAATCATACACTTGGCACACAGAAACCCAGAGGTTTAGTACCAAGTAGAAGGAGATGGGCTAGCAGTCACGAACCATGAAAAGGACCTGGGGTAATTATTTATCATGACTTGAAGGTGGCTAAACAGTGTGACAAGGCAGTTAGTAAAGCTAGCAAAATGCTCGGATACATAGGTAGAGGTATCACCAGCAGAAAGAAGGAGGTAATAATACCCCTGTATAGATCATTGGTGAGATCTCACCTCGAGTACTGTGTCCAGTTCATGAGGTACCACCTCTGCAAGGACAAAGGCAGGGTGAACGTGGTACAAAGGAAGGCAACCAAAATGGTGCAGGGCCTGCATCAGAACCCTATGAAGAAAGAGTCAAGGAATTAAATATGTTCTCCCTGGAGGAAAGAAGGGAAAGGGAAGATATGACAGACACATTCAAATATCTCACAGGTATAAACAAGGTACAGGAAGGGAGCATTTTTCATAGTAAGAGATGCTTGAGGACAAGGGGTCACTCTATGAAGCTGGAGGGGGGAGGCTTAGGGGAAATGTGAAGAAGTTCTTCTTCACTGAAAGGTTGGTGGATGCTTGGAACAGTCTACCAGCAGAAATAGTAGAGGTTAAAACAGTCACGGGTTTCAAGAACACATGGGATAGACACAAGGGCATCCTAGAAGTTAAGCAAGCGAGTGAGGGAACCAAGGACCAAGTAGGGTCTCAGGTGACACAGTAGGAGGGAAATTAGGGCAGACTAGGTGGGCCAGGAGGTTCTTATCTGCTGACAGCTTCTATGTATCTTAGCTTAGTCACTGGCAAAGTTCCCTACTTCCTCCTGCTGACACCTAAGAAGCCAATTCTACACCTGTTCCACTGCTTCGCTGTTCCACTTACTCACTGAGATTTGAACATGCTAGGACATGTTCAAAGTGCAGTCTTTTATCATCCCAGTAGGCACTCCCCCAGATGGGACTTTCTGCCTAGCCTGGGTTGGTCTGTGTGTGGCATGTGACCCACCCCTTTGTAAACTGTCCCCTGACTTAAATATTTGGTTCCTAGTCTGCAAAACAGAAGAAAACACCTGCCCCCAGGTTAGTTATCTTTCAGCTCTCCATACAAGATGAAAATTATCTTAAAGTACATTCCCACCTACAACATAGCAGCTCCTTTCAACAGAAAGCAGCAGCTTTTTCAAATGCTGCTCCCGTTCCCAATCTCAACTAACCTCCCAATTGGGGGACTCACTAGAGGGCAGATTTAGGAAGACAGCAGAAGCTGGCAGGCAGTCCAGTGTATTTTGTTATTGTTTTTACAACCCCACACTGCTGCCTATCTGCAAGATCTTTGCCCTCACAGCTCCCAATATCTGGTTACATCTCAAGGAACAGATGCTGACTGTCTCTTAATTTTGAATGCAGCATCTCTTTCAAATGCTGCTCTGTAAGTTCAGGCACCCACCCCCAATCTCAACCAACCCCCCAATTGCAAGATTCAGTAAGGGGCTGATTCAGGAAGTCAACAGAAACATTAATTGATTCCTATATTAAAAGAACTGTGAGATTCTATTTTATCCAATGGTTTTTCGGACATGTCAGGCACCAGTAATTCTCCTTCCAAAACCAAACAAATCTAAACAAAAAGTTTCCAACTACCACCCTATTTCACAAAAATCTTAACCCATATTCTGGCTCAAAGAATAAAAACATTTGGCAAATGTTAATTAGTTATGATCAAGCTGGCTTTATGTCATCCAGACAAGCATCAGACTATCTAAGGATGCTCTCCCACACTCTTTCTGCATCCAGAGAGACTAGATAATCTCTTGATCTGATCTCCCTGGATGCAGAAAAAGCTTTTGACAGAGTCCATCACACAATTTTATATATGCTACTTTACTAAGATTTGGTTTCCCTTCAACATTCATTTCCTGGTTAAAAATATTATACTCAGACCCAACAGCAAGAATTAGTTGAAATAACCTACATTCTCCCCCAAAAAAACTGTTTCAAGGTACTAGACAGGGATGTCCCGTTTCTCCCATTTTGTTCAACTTTTATTTAGAACCCTTAATTTACTTTTTAAATTCTGAAACAGCTATTATGGGAATTACTATTTCAAAGTCTCAGCTGACAGTGTCGGCTTTGGCAGATGATATACTACTACATGTGGTGGACCCTCTAAATTCCATTAAAGCAGCCCTAAAAGTTACAGATGCCTTTAGTCAGGTTTCAAATTATAAACTGACAAAGAGAAAACATAAGTTATGCCCCATCAAACCTTTTCATAAAGAAGAAATCTATAATTTAGGTCTATCTTGGAACCCATCTGAGATTAAATACTTAGGATTTTTTTATGTCCAAAGAAGAGTCCCAATTAATAAAAAAGAATGCAGATGAATGTATCCAAAAAATTACACAAGATTTAAGAAGATTGGCTACTCTTCCCATTTCTTTTCAAGGTAGAGTTAGTATTATAAAAATGAACATTTGCCCCAGAGTATTTTTCCCCTATTAACATGCTCAATGCTTATCTTCCCCTTGTCGGTTCATTAAACTCCATTCGACCATCAATAATTTCTTATGCTTAAATGGCACACCCAGAAAAACTTCCCATAAATGTCTGCTCCCAGAAAACTTAACGGGACAAAAGAT
This sequence comes from Neoceratodus forsteri, assembly GCA_016271365.2. Lineage (NCBI taxonomy): Eukaryota > Metazoa > Chordata > Ceratodontiformes > Ceratodontidae > Neoceratodus > Neoceratodus forsteri. The sequence goes on along the minus strand of CM028129.1, from coordinate 1,005,843,597 downwards.
ACCAAACTTTCTACTTTATTGTATTGCCTCACATATTAATAAATATTTTAAATGGCTATCTAATAAGGGTTGATATATTTCATATGTCCCTACCTGGGTTATACTAGAAAAAGAAATACTTAAGCACTGCAATATTTGCTCTGAAGTTATTCTATATGCCTCACTTAAATACATCCCTAAAGAGCTTAAGAACACTGTGGTTGGTACAGCTGTAAAAATCCACAACCAACTTTGTCATTTTCTCAATATTAACATAGTCCAGAGCATTTACCAGGCTATCTTATATAACCTGAACTTTCGAGCACATGGAAAACCTCTTAATTCAAAATGTTTGCCTTGCTCGGCTAATCTCTGTGTGGAAGCTTTATTAGATAATTAAAAATTGTGTTCTCTTCTTGAAAATGCTAACATTTATAACTGATCTAGGAAATATATAATAAACTTTCATATTCTAAAGCTTATTCTACATGCACACTTTGGTGTTTTTTTGTTGACTAACCAAGAGGATAATTTTTTAACTGGACTGTTTATAGCAATTAACAATCCCCACCCGATTTCAAACCTATACTTATTTCTTTTGAGACTGAAATTCTCTGACAAACTTCTTCATAATTTATTTTGGGACAAATGTGCCTCGACCCATTCTTTGGTTTGGAATAATATATGGAATAATGTCTATAAATTAATTATTTTCAACAATTTGAGATTAGTTTGCTATAAAATATTGCATAATGCTTATTTCACTCTCTTGAGATTACACAAAATGGGTCTTAAGCAATCTAATTTGTGCCACCAATATGAAAAAAGATGTTAGCTCTCTGGAACATATACGTTGGTCCTGCCCATCTACCCCAAAACAATGGCAGGAAATTAAACACAAAATCTTAGATGAGATAATTTACCCCTATGATTTCAATTTATATACCTGTATTTTAGGTAATCTTCCAATCAACATGCCTTTTAGTGACAAATTCATTTTGGCCTTAACTGGTGTTACAACCTCATAGCTGCTACTTAAATATTGGCTAGAGCATGCTACACCTGGCTTTAAAGAATGGATAGCACAATTAAAACATAATTTACTGCTGATCTGCATTATTTCTTACTTCCATGATAAACATTCCTCTTTTTCAAAACGTTGTAATAAACTCTTAGATCAGATAGATACCATGTGAATCATTATAAGTTGAAATTATGATGATCGCACATCCTATAGAACGTTCTATTAAAATGTTTAATTGAGACTTATCTGTTTTTAAATAATTTCACAAGTACTTGCATTTAATCTATAAATTAGTTTGGTGTCTCTTTCCCAAAAGGAGTAGTATTTGTAAAATCATAAGATATATTTCCTCACTGATGTGTTACAATCTCCTAATGTCAGTGTCAGTGGCTCAGTAGGTAGCACACTCGCCTCTGAGGCCAGGAGATCAGAGGGCTGTAGGTTCAGTTCCCACATCTGGCACTTGGGTTAATATCCCAGTACTGACACTGTAGTGCAGAATGAGAGGGGTGCTGCACTTCTGAGGTGTGTCTTTCAGATGAGACGTTAAACCAAGGTCCCATCTGCCTGGATTGGTGGTAGTTCAGGTGGATGTTAAAGATCCCATGGCACTTATCGAAAAGAGAAGGAGAAATTCCTCGGTGTCCTGGCCAAATTTCCCTCATTCACTAAAAATACCACCAACAGCTTAATCTGGTTCAAGGTCAGTTGGCATTCACCTGTATCCCCCTCCCCGGGTCGTGCCTGAAAATAGGCAGGATTTGTCTAGAACACTTACCCGGTCAACAAAACTAACAACTAAATAAATAAATAAATGTATTGCTCCCCTAAGATGAGGAAGGAGGGATTTGTGGGGGCAGGGGGGTAGATATTGTGTGGGTATAGTTTTTTCTTTTTTTAGGTTATAATGTTTGTATTGTATTGTTTTGTTGGAAAATCATTATTGTTGTTAATATTGGAAAATCCTAATAAAGAAAATAAAATTAAAAAAAAAGGAAGCCAGCAGAAGCTGGCAGGCAGTCCAATGATTTTTGTTGTTGTTTTTACAACCCCACATTGCTGGCTATGTGTATGGTCCTTGCCTTCACAGCTCCCAATATCTGGTTACATCTCAAGGAACAGCTGCTGTCATTGTCAGATTCGAATGTGGCAGCTGTTTCAAATTATTTACTTTATTTATTGAATTTTGTTGACTGGGTAGGCCCACTGGGATCACAGGTGTCCCTTTTTCAGGGGCAACCTGGAAGTAATTACAGAGAACACAGCAGGACAAGGTGGTACAGTAACATATATATATATATATATATATATATATATATATATATATCAGTTCATAAAATGAAGGTAGATATAGCTACAATATAACAACTTCACATTATTGGTCACATGCTCCCACCCCTCAAACTCACAAATGGAGCTCACGCCCTCACCCTAGAAATCACCCCCAACCCCTCCAGGGGCCCATTATACCTCACAGTCACCTACATACCCCCCCTTAAGAACTAAAAGCCTGCCGTCACGTCTCTCACCGAATACCTGTCTACCCTACCACACAATGCAGAGCAGACACTAGTAGGGGACCTCAATATCAACTGGCTTGGCCCCTCAGCCGCACCAATAAAGGAATCGTTCTCGGTCCTTGACATGGTCCAATTAGTTACCCAACCCACTAGACTTCACCCATCTACTGGTACCCACGCCCTCCTGGATATCATCATCTCTAACCACCCCAATGAAATCCAGGATATAAAAGTACTTCCCGACTCCCTAAGTGACCACTCGCCCATCCTATTCCAATGGAACTCTTCCACACCCAAACCCATAACCCAAACAACCTTCTGAAGGCATCTCCACCCAGAGGGTTAATAAAACTTAAACAGCTGCTCATTTAAATAGATTGGTCCCCCATTAATATAGCCCCCAGCATCGACATTGCACTCAACCTGTTTACACTGGTGTCCTAGCCCTGCAATGGACTAGAGGTGCCCTGCATAGAACTCTACTCTAGAGGTGGTGAAAAGAGATGAGTGAGACACCAAGGTCCAAATTATTGTGGGTAAGATAACCGTTACCCAGACAAGGAGAGGCAGGAGTCGACTTAGTGATTCAGTGCCCGCAGGGTGTTTATTTTGTACCAGAGGGAAGGGAGACACAGTCACAAGAGAAAGGAGGGGTTGCCTGAGAACAATAGGGCAATAAACAGGGAAATACTTTATCTACGATTACTAAGATTATTACCACAAGAATAGACTAGAGACCTACTGCCACTCTTATTCTAAATTTATTCTACAATTCGATAACCTTAGGTGAGAATCAGATGACAAAAGCCACTCAGAACTGTATTAGGGTAATCGTCACTACACACTTCCATCAGAGTCTAGATGTTACAAGAGTCCAGAGATCCGGCGTCTTCGTGTACACCATCGATCTGCGATGGTAGCTACGAAGGGGCAAGCAAACAGAACAATAATTGCTAATATAATCCCCAGCAGGGACCTTGTCAAGGCCACTGGGTAGTGAGAGGTTTGTTAAACAGACCATAAGATTCTTCGGCAAAACCCACTCTCTCTGAGGCTGCCGGAATGGGGAACCAGAGCAGCTGGTTCCTAGAATACCCACTGATGGGCTGTCGGATTCCTACTGAAAACAAGGGTTCCTCAGCCGAAACCCACTCTCAGGGTTGCCAAGGATGAAGAGAGGGATCAGGACCTGTGTGGCGACGAATCCAAACGGAGGACTACCATGACCTGAAGGATGCTGCAGCACTCCAAGGGCCAGCTAAGCTTGGAAGGATTTCTGACAGGACCAGGAACCAGAAGAATCTGCAGATATGATGGTTGATTCTACAATCCTAGGATCAGAACTAACACAAAAACAAAGAGACGGCGGGTGCGTCCTGTACTGGGTTTCGACAGACTCGACTCTCAGCGAACAACCAGGAGGGGCGCAGACCAGGTTCTCCAGGATGAGCACACTCTTCTGTAGAGGGAAACCAACTTCGGGACATCTGGAACAGGAACCATACGAAATGACACTGGCACGGCTGTCATGATGCGTTTCGGCGGACGTGCCTTCGAGCTGTGAAAACAAGAAACGGCGGTTACGGCTTCTGGCACGACTGGCGAAGGACTCAACTGCGGCGGATGACACAGACGGAAGTGATGAGCTGATGGACGATCCCACAGGAGTGAAGGATGCTGAGAAGACGTCTTCTGGGTAGAGACTGATTCTGAGTACGTAGTATTACAGACCACACTATGGGACTGCAGTGTGGTAGAAGATTGAGACTGTCCTCATACACTGGTAACGATGTAGCTGAAAGATGCCAAGAGAACTGTGGAATGATACAATAATTTGCCAGGGAAAGGGCAAATTATGAATTTAGGGGTAATTACTACTGGCAGGGCCAATGTTCAGGTGCTTAGAGCAACAGTTCAGGTACTTAGAGCAATAGTTCAGATACTTAGAGCAATAGTTCAGATGCTTAGGGCAATAACTCAGATGCTTAAGGCAATAGATAGCCACAATACAATACAACACGGTCCTGGTACTTCCTTGCAAGTTCACAATCTTTCAGGTATTTTAGCAATGACCACTGGATAGGCAGTACAGTTGTTGCAATAGCTTCACAATATAGGCGAACTGAGCACCCTTGGATAAACCCCTTTTTCCTAAATGTAGGGTCTTCCTGACTAGGATCTGGCTACCCCTGAACGTTTTGGCTAAGGAAGCCCTTAGTACCACTAGGCTGGCTTGCCCTATTACACTAGGCCGGGGCCTCCCCTTTAATACCACTAGGTTAGCTTGCCCTATTACACTAGGCCGGGGCCTCCCTTAGTACCACCAGGCTGGCTTGCCCTATTATACTAGGCCGGGGCTTCCCTTAGTACCACTAGGCTGGCTTGCCCTATTACACTAGGCTGGGGCCTCCCCTTTAGCACCACTAGGCTGGCTTGCCCTATTACACTAGGCTGGGGCCTCCCTTAGTACCACCAGGCTGGCTTGCCCTATTATACTAGGCCGGGGCTTCCCTCGAACCCTGCTTTACCTCAGGCCTGACGCCCTACAATAAACTGGGCCGACACCCTAAATACAGTGGGTCTGATACCCTCTTTATCATGGGCCTGGATTGCCCCATTAAACCTTGGGCCTGTTAGCCCTCTTAAAACTGGGCATGGTGCCCCACTCTATACTGGGCCTGAATTGCCCATTAAACCCTGGGCCTGATAGCCCATTTAAATAATTATTAGGCAAGAGAAAAAAAAATATGGTCGGGCCCTTTAAATCTGGAGCTCTCTGAGAGCTGCTGTCGCTCTGTAACACATCACCGCCCCAAATTCCGCCCCTAATACATATTTATTAGGCCGCTATACTGGCCTTGCCTTTAAGCCACTCCTGTGGGCGTCGCTAACCCCGCCCCCTCTCTCAATATTAAAATACGAGGGTCCTCTTGACCCGGTGCACCTGCGACGCTCGGCCACCTTTCTATGCGCCTAATGCGCTTTCTTTTCCAAATAAATAAACACAAACAGTCTCCCAGAAATGTGCGGTCAGCACAACATGTGCTGCCGCCGACTCACTGCTCCAAAGTAGGAAGGAGCATCGAGAGGCAGGAGGTATGCTGGCAGAGGGAGGGACTGATTCAGGCAGATGGGGGGATGACTGGGGGCCTCGGAAGGCCGACCGAGAGAGAGCGACATGGTGTGGCTGGCAGGGCTGCCGAACGGGGCACAGGGGCAAACTGAAACAAAAGGGGAAGGGCAAAATAAATAAATGGAGGGACTATTCCGCCCAACGTGTGGCGAACAGGCGAATTCTTCTTTCCGGGGGGGGCCCGCCGGAATCGGCAGCAACAGGAGGACACAGTGGACTGGAGGAGGGGACTCACCACGAGTCAACAGGACTAGCTACACGACCCCGGGTAAGCTACAAGTCACTGCTGCACTCCTGTGATCCTCTCGACTCCACAGTCCAGCAACAACAACTCTTAACTGTTAACTGTTCTTTTTTAAAATGGACACCCCTTTATTTCAAAAGTGCTCGGGGTTCTGATTCTCGAACACCGAGCTCACACCCAGCAAACTCTAAGAACCTGAAGGAGGCACCACGTGCAGGCCGGTGGTAGCGAACCTGGTGCGTGGGTGCCCATTCTCCTGCTGCTTGCTCTGGGGGGGGGGGGTGGAACGGAGCAGGCAGGCAGCAAGGAGAAAAAAAAACATTTACTTTGCATGCCAAAAGCCCTTCCTAACGTTTTGCTATGCACACAAAGAGGGACCCCTGGGGTATTTTAGAACCCCCCCATAGTTTTATTTTTCTTACTGGGATGTCCCAGCTTTGGGGCATTACACAGGCCTTCATCAAGGCCTGTGACCTCTATGCTCCACTCACCAAACTCCACACCAAAAGGCAACATGCTCCTTGGATAACTCCCTCCCTACTCCAAATATTGAGAGACAGGGATAATCTCTGGCACAAAGCCACAGAATCTGGCAGGAAGGCGGACAGACAATCCTATAATGCTGCTCACAATAGATGCACTCGAGCACTCGAGCCATCCATAAGGCCAAAGCAGACCACTATCAATCCACTCTCACAACCATGTGGGGGTCTGCGAAAACCTTCTGGAGTAATATCAAAGAACTCACTGGGAAATCACGCTCCCCACCTCCCTCCCAGCTCACCATAAATGGCACTACCTCCACAGACACACTCACCATAGCAAACTGTCTAAACACCACCTTCTCGGATCTCAGCAGTGTTCTCCCTAGTTGTTTCTTTGACCCTGTGCCCCAATCCCAATCCCCAACCCTGCAGCATCCTTGTTTCCTTCTGCACAAAATATCCACCAATGAAGCTCATCCTTACCTACAAAAAGCGTTAAACAGCAATAACCCTATAAATGACCCCCTAGATGCCAGACTCTTTCGATTAGTCCTCGATGAGGTCCTAGTCCCCCGAAAGGACCTGCTCAACAAATCCCTATACCTAGGGCAATTCCCTAGTGCCTGGAAAACAGCTGTCATTACCCCCATCCATAAAAGTGGTGACAAAGCCTCCCCAAATAACTATCGACCCATCTCCATTCTTCCCCCCCTCTCTAAAGCATTAAAAAAAGTGGTTGTCACCCAACTTACTGAATACCTAGCCAAGTATGACATTCTATGCCCAGAGCAGCATGGCTTCCATTCAGCCCATAGCACCACCACAGCCCTCCTAGAATTCACCAACTTCCTGCACTCCTCACTAGATGCTGGTAACATTGCAGGAGCTGTGTTCATAGACCTATCCAAGGCCTTCAACATGGTCTGCCACCCTCTCCTTCTCGACTCTCTCTACCAACTTGGTTTCTTCACAGGCCCCCTAGCCTGGTGCTCCAGTTACCTTTCCACCCGGTCCCAATGTATCAAAATTAACGGAACCCTATCTGACACACTACCCGTCTGCTCCGGGGTGCCCCAGGGCTCTATCCTGGGGCCACTTCTTTTCTCCCTCTACCTAAACTCCTTACCAAAGGCCTGCTCCACACAAATCTTACTATATGCAGATGATGCAGTGCTCTTTGCTTCTCATCACAAACCCATGCCCCTTCAGGACTCCCTCCAACATGCCTTCTCCCAGGCCGAAACATGGTTTAAGGACAGTAGACTGGTCATAAACTTAAAAAAGACCAAATCAATGATCTTCTGTCACCGCCAAAACAAAGCAAATAGTGCACCTCTCCGCATCTTCCCCAGCACCCCCTTGAACAGGTATCCAACTACAAATATCTTGGACTTACCCTCGACTCGGCCCTTACCTTCCATGACCACATAAACACCCTTGCTGCCACAACAAACACCTGGATTGGACTCCTTTACCAACACAGGGACTCCCCCCCCCACGTCCTTAGGCTTGCCATCACCTCATCAATACTAGTGGACTATGGGCTCCCTGTATATGGGGCAGCAGACAACTCTGCACTCCAGAAAATCTAGGTCTCCCTAAACAAGGCCTGCAGACTCCTAACTGGTACACCTAGGCTCACTCACACCTGCTCCCTCTATACCTCTGCCAATCTTCTCAACCTCGATGAAAGGCTCTGCTACCTGACCTGCATACTGTCCAAGAAAATACTGCTCGGACTCTCCCCCTGGGGTCACCGCCTCTCTGCATCCTGCCACCCCCACTATCTCTACCTGCAACTCAGAGAAAGCACCACTGGTTGTGCCCAGGGTAAAAACCTCCCTTGCCCAGAGATCTTTCCACTACAGTACCCCCACATGGTTTAATGCACTCCCAAACACCATCACTAGTGCACCCAAGATCACCCACTTCAAAACCAATCTTTGCAACCACCTCTTCAATATCCACTCCTGTAACTGCAACTAACATTTCACTTTCTCACCCTCTCTGATCCAAAATCTCTGACAAAGTCCATTATGGACTGCAACCTCTGTCAATAATACCAAACCCATGAATAGGACTGACTACTCTGTTTAGATGCTTTCTCAAGCTAATAATGTCTCTCTGCCGTGATGATATAAATATCGTCATCCAAATATTGTAAATAATGTCTGCAAATATCTACATCCAAATACTGTAAATAATGTCAGTGACAAATGTCTGTAACACATGCTTAATGTAAATGTTGTTATACCCTGTCTGTATTAGTTTCTGTCTTACATGTGACGAGGTACCTTTGGAAATGAGCCTCTGGCTCAAAGGTTGTAAACCTTTATATCAAATAAATAAATAAATGGTGAAGAAAGGTTCAGGCATGAAGTATTCAGCAAAACAGATTTCTGTACTGGAAAGATGGCTAGGCTAAAACATTAAAACCTAGTCAAAAGAAATTTCAAGGGATGACATGGCCATGGAGGAAGACCAGCATAAGTAGGGGGAGACCATCTATGATAGTAGTTGCATAGTCTACATTCCAGTAGGAGGGTCTTCAGGCCTTTTTTTAAAGCTACGGAGTGAGGATCATCCTTTCAGGGTACTAGGGAGATCATGTCACAGGAGCAGAATTGAAGTGGCAAATCACCTTTCACCTGAAGCAGTTCTGACTTTGGGGACCTGGAGGAGTGATGGGCTAGAGAATCTAAGGAACTGCCTCTGGGGTTTAGACACCAGTATGTCTTGTAGACTAGGAGAAGCACTGCTGTTCCTGAGATTAAAAGCAAAACACAAACAGGAGTAATCCAGCCTGCCTTCACGAGAGGGCCAGTTTAGCTACTGAAGCACTTTTCAATGGTGTTTCATGGGGGAAACCCCTGTTGTGAAATGACCTATGGTGTGGTACAGTGTTTTGAGCTTTTGCATTTCACAGCATCTGGTGGATTGGAGAACTGGAGACCCATAGAGCAGGGTGGGGAGAAGTGTGCCATTTGCAATACATAGGCATGATTCCTTTGTGAGGAGGGGGCTTAGATGATAAAAGAGTCTACTGTTTTGATGCAAGGATTTGATTAGGTGCTCCATATGTACCTTGAAGGTGATTATCTTGGTCCATGAATACTCCTAGGTACTTGATGGCATCAACTACTTCAATCACTGACCCATATGAAAAGGATGGGGTCAGAATATGTTGCCGGTGGGGGCCTAAGCTTCTTGGGCCAAAGAGTATGGCCTTGGTCTTCTTGACATTAAGGATCAGTTTATTTGTTAGGAACTATTTCTCTAGTAACTGAAGTTTTTTTGTGAGCAGGTCATTCAGTTGGGCAGCATCTTTAGAACTACGATACAGCACTGCATTGTCTGCATACAGCAACAAGTTTGCTCCAACACAGTTCAATGGAATGTCATTGGCATACAGGGAGAAGAGTAGGGGACCCAAGATAGGTCTATGTGGGACACCATCCAGGATAGGACATTTGTTAGACAGCGCTTCCTTCCATTTGACAATCTGTGATCTATTTGTGAGGTAGTCGGAGAACCACCATACAGCCAACTAGTTTAGACCTAGGGATTTTAATTCTGATAATGGAAGTTTGTGGTTCACCTGACCAAAAGCATTGGTGAGGTCTATAAAGATTGCACCAGTCTGCAAACCAGTGTTGAGGGCCTCCAGGATATCAGTAGTTAGACAGATTAGGGCAGTGCCCGTTCCATGGTACTTACTAAACCCATGTTGATTGGTAGTGAGTAGGTCACACTGTTCAATATATTCTTGGACCTGCTTGTAGGCTAGCCTCTCCAATAATTTGCTCAGGATGCAGAGTAGTGAGATGGGGTGGTAGTTTTCAACTTGTTCCTTAGACCCATCCTTATGTACAGGAGTCACAAGAGCCACTTTCCAAATGGAGGAGACTATCCCTTCAAGGAGGGATCTATTGAATAACAAAGATATTGGGGAGACAATGACTGGAGCTGCTAGGTTAATGAGCTTGGGTACAAGCTTATCATAACCAGCGGAGCCTGCCACTTCAAGTCACCTGAGGAGTTTAAGCACTTCCTTCCTAGTCACTATTCTGAAGTGGAAGTTAGGGGAGTGGAAGTTGTTCACTTTGCAGTCGGGGGGGCAGGGGGATAATTCTTATACCTGTCTAGGTCAGTGAAGAGTGAGTTTAGAGCCATGGCAAGGTCAACGGGGTTACTAAAACGCTTTCCATCTGCTACAATGTCGTATTCACTGGAGTTGACGTGCTTCTTGAAAAGGGCATTGATTTGTGACCCAATTTTTTTAGGATCTGAGAGATTATTGTCTTGTAAGTTTTAAAGATAACTACATTTAACTGCCTTTAGGTCCCTTTTGCAAGTGTTGCATTCTCTATATCTATGCCAATCACTTGTGAGGCCAGAGGCTTTAAAAATCCTCCACACTCTGTCCCTTTTTCTCATGAGCTTTTTGAGCCCTTGGTCTAGTCATTTGGATTGTTATTCCTTGACTCTAAATTGTTTTAGGAGAGCGTGCTTATTTGCTGCATAGAGAAAATTATTTATAAAGAAGTCTAGGGCTGTATCTATACTAGGGAATTCTCTTATTTGGGTCCAGTTTACCTCTGTTAATGTGCTAAGGAAAAAACTAGTGCCAAAACTGGAAAAATCTTGGGCCCAAAAGATCCCAGGGGTAGGTTTCAGGTAGTCATTTTTCCAAACACAGATGATAGGAGCATGATCACTTTTGGAGTCGGCAAAGGTACCTACAGCTTTGATTCTATCTGGTTTTGAGACAGGTATCCAGTCAAGGATGGTGTGGTTTCCTGTTTTATTGTTTAGCCGAGTGGGTTCACCAATGAGTTGAGTGAGTTGGGCTTCAAACAGGGCAGCCTTTATGCCTCCTCTGATGTCCAGGGACCAATGCAAATTGAGGTCTCCTGGAAGCATCCTTTCCCCTGCTGGGAGGTCAGTGAGTGCTTTTGTTAGGGTATCCAGAGCAGTTGTTGCTATTTGGGGGATTATGCGTACATTCAACTAGGAGAGTCTGTGTGACACCTTATAGCAGGTTAACAAATATAGCCTCACATTCTGAGTTTTCTAGAGCAGGGATGGAAACCATAGAGGCCTTTATGGAGGACTTAGCATAAATGAGAATGGCACCACATTGTTTACTGTGCCTATCATGACTGAAGGTCATGAACCAGGGAGCTCCACCTCTTGGGGTAGTATGGTGGGTTTGAGCCAGGTTTCAGAGTTAGCAATTAGGTCCATTGAGTACATATTGATCCAGCCTTCCAATTTGTGTATCTTAGTCCCAAGACTATTTATATTCATATGAGCAATTTTTAGTCCATGAGTATTAACCCAACTCGGGTCTGTGGGAGACCTTATTCTTACATTTGCAGAGGTATTATCAAAGAGCGCTTTGATAATTTTGAAAAGCGCACTATAAATACAATTTGATTTGATTTGATTGATTTTAATAGGGATGTCAGGAGTTTAACAAGAGACCCAGGGGAGGGGAAGCTGGCTCTACCTTTGTGTTCCTGTAGGAAGGCACACAGCTTATAGCAGTTTTCCTCTTTTGTTTGGCCTTGTAGGATAAGTAGGAAGGAGCTGCAATGTCTAAGGGGATGGTATTCTGTCAGGGGGAGGGAAATCAGTGCTCATTTTAGAATTTAGGGTTCAGAGGTAACAGGTCTGAGCCTAGGACTACCACAATAAAAGTAAGGGCCATACTACTCCTTGTAGTGCCATTTTCTATGCAAACAGAGCAAGGGCAATGACCCGATGAGCATAGGAGGGCAAGGATGGAGGGAGAGACAGAATCTGGCTAACCTACTTATAAAACCTTACTGGTTGGTCACTGATGTGGTGGAACCTATCCAATAAAAGGCAGAAATAATTTATAAGATACAAAGTAGTCAAATGTGGAGCTTGCAAAGTACCCAGTGGAGAGATTGCAATAAGAGAACAAGCAGACAATTAACGATACTCGTCAGTAATTATGAAAAGAGTGCACAGTATTGAGGAAGGCTAAACATCAGTAGGTAAGACCGTCCTAAGACTAACTTTTCCATGGCAATGACACACTAGCAGCAGTAGTACTTTTGATTAACAGCACATCTCTAGTTACAGTTAAGTACTGATCCCTAGAAATAAGGAAAGGGGAAAATGTTTGACCAGAAAAGGCACACTAAGCCAAAACTTGTTTCCAGGTGTGGCCTGAGAGCATAAGGAAGTTCGATGACTTGCTCAGGGTCACATGATATGCAAGTAGGGACTATGGGATTCAAACCCAGGTCTCCAGGTTTGCAGCTCAGTGCCCAGCACCACAGCGCTATACTTCCTCCTTACACAGAATAACTATAACATCAAATGTTATTCAGCAATAGAATGGCTCTTGCTGAGACTAATGGTAAATTCTTCCTGATGAGACCTTGTTAAAAGCAGCAGTATTTTTCCTTAGATGCACCACTTTATGTTACAGTTTAGACCTGATAGCAAACAAATTTTGTAGGGGTAGCAACAGGAGGTTCTTCCCTTTTGCTAGTGCCCTGAGTGCTGACTAGTGAAAATGTGTTGTACAAACGTAGTTACTTGCATGCATCTACTGTGAAATGCAAAGCATCTGTGCTACTGGTTGCAGGTCCTGAAGATCCCTTAACATAATAAATACAGTTCTGCCTAGCTTGCCTGTGTGGCACTTGGGGCAGTGTGGCTGGCCAATGGCCGACTCACACAGTGTGACACCCTCGGTGCTGTGTCCCTTTGTGCTCCAGACCGCTAGCACTCTGGACCACTTGGGCAGGTGCAGGTATAAAGGTAGTTTCAAAATATGGTGCCAAGCAGCCCCAAGCTTTGATGCTGTCAGGAGGGGTTCCACGGCTCTGGTGTCCCCAGCCAAGTGGGGCAGGTGCAGGGACAAGTGGCGGTGCTCTGATGAGGGGGGGTCCCAATTGCAGGACTAAGCTTCCTCAACCCCTGACGATCCCTGTTAGACAGCAAGCAGCTCCACAGTTCAAGAGCTCGCAGGAATGCTATTTAAAGTCCAGCCAGGCAGATACAACCATTCAAATTTGGCACCAAGCAGACCCATGCTTTGATTGGCTGCCAGGATGGGTCCCGTGACTCTGGTGTCCCTGGCCCAGTTGGGCAGGTGCAGGGACAAGTGGTGGTGCTCCAATGAGGGGAGATGGGGTCCAGATTGCAGGACTAAGCCTCCTCAACCCCTAACGATCCCTGTTAGACAGCAAGCAGCTCCGCAGTTCAAGAGCATTTAGCCATGCTATTTAAAGTCCAGCCAGGCAGACGTCAAACATTCAAATGTGATGCCAAGCAGCCACAAGCTTTGATTGGCTGCTGGGATGGGTTCTGCAGCTCTGGTGTCCCCAGCTGAGTCGGGCACGTGCAGACACAAGTGGCAATGATCTGATGAGGGGAGAGGTGGTCCTGATTGAAGGACTAGGCCTCCTCAACCCCTCACAATCCCTCCAAATGCTGCGTTGTAAGTCCAGAGGGTAAGACCCTCAAAGGTGGGCCTTGGGGACTAACATCCTTGGGATTTTCGAGTTTGCAGCAGCAACAAGAAGCGGTCAGTCTAGAAGTCATAACTCATGGCACTGAGAAGACAGTCAGGTGTCATGCACCAGTGGAGAGGATTTTTTTCTCATAAGAGCCTATATGCTTCTCCTCTCTTAAGCCAATCAATGGCAATGTCTATCCTTAGAGGACAGGATCTCATGTGGTCATCTACAATGTCCAAAGATGCCACAGTTTCCAGAAGGAGGTGCCAAAAAGACTTACAGCCTTCCCCTAGAGTGGGCAGTCTCTACTTCTGCAATGTTTTCCTGGCATCAGATTTCAGGTTATTGCCTTTAAATTGCTGTGTGTTTTCTTAACTTGAATTTAGTTGCCTCAGCCATTTTGTTTGAGCATAAGTAGGGGCTTCTGTTTGCTGATAAATTTCTAGAACTTTCTGGCAGTTTCTAACTAGGTGTGTCTGTACCTTCAGCAGCAGTAACAGCAGGCATAAAGTTTCAGGTAATTGCCGTTAAATTGCTGTGTGTGCATATGTGTGTGTGCTAAGTGGTGAGGAACGGTTTACCCTGTTTTGTTCTTCTTTTGTTACCTACAGTTAGCTGATTTTTGTGGCACACAGCTACTGACGAACCAAACCAAATGGCAGAAGAGGCCAAGCAAAACTTCAAAAAGCTGGGGGAGCAATTGGCAGCACGGTCATCCTCCCTGACATTCTCTGAGGTTCTGCCAGTGTGGGGAAATGGTGATGGCATGAACAAGATCAGAGAGAAGAAAACAGAGGAATTCAACATTTGGTTACTTGAATGGTGTATGGAAGAAGGTTACCATGTCATAGGTGACTGGGGGTGCTTCTGGGAGAGAAGACTTTTCAAGTTCGATGGCCTTCACATAAACAGACAAGGAATGAGTACATTGGGACAGATGTTCGACCTCCACCTCGGGTATTTAAACTAGGCGAGGGGGAGTATGGCACTAGGAAACCTATCAGCGATAGCATAGAAGATGGGAACTTAGCTGCCACTCTCCCACAATCAAGATTTACAAGATCACACCACAAACACTATCATAGTAAGCAGAAAAGAGCTCTAAAGGACTGGAAAGGTGACCAAGAAAGCAGGGAACACAGGAACAGATCAGCAGGTAGAAGAAACATGTCAGCTCCTGGTTCTTGGATTGGGGTGTGCCTTAATGCCAGAAGCTTAGGTAACAAGATAAGTAACCTTCAGGCATGGATGGCAGAATCCTGTATATACCTGGTGGCCATCATAGAAACCTGGGCATCAGAAAACAGGTTGGGATCTCTCGGCTCTGAGTTATGCGCTCTTTAGGAGGGATAGGAGGGGAGCCAGGGGGGTAGTGCTTTATGTTAAAGATGGAATAGAGGCCACAGCATGTGATGTCTGCATTAAAGAAGGAATGTAACCCTGTGGGTACAGCTTAGTTCAACCTCAGGAAAGAGGATCCACATTGGGGTGGTATATAGGCCTCTGAATCAAGCGGAGGACAAGGCCTGGGAGCTTTTGGAAGAAATTAGAGGAGTATCACTGAAAGGGGAATTAGTGGTTGTAGGGGACCTAAACATGCCTGATGTAGACTGGGCATCAGATTGGCTAGATCAGCTAGGAATCAATCTGTGGTAGAAGCCTTACAGTATTGCTTTTTCTTGCAGTTAGTCACCGATCTGACTAAGCAGGACACCATCTTGGATGTGGTTCTCACCAACTCTGAAACAGCTGGGGCAGTCAGGGTTGGGGAACCGCTAGCTAGCAGTGACCATAACTCTGTTTGGTTTGAATTGTCCCTGAGGGAGATCAAATCTCAGTCCAGGGCAGAAGTCCCAAATTTCAGAGGGGCTAATTTTGACAAAATGAGGGATCTAGCCAGAAATAAACTAACTAAGATACACGTGCAGTTAGAAGTAGAAGAAATTTGGGGATCAATTAAAAAACCATTTTAGAGACCACAAAAATATGCGTAAAAACCGTGACAAAAAGGAACAGGCACAAACATCCCATATGGTTCACCAGTCAAGTTAAAACAGCCATTAGGGCCAAGAGAGTGGCCTTCCTCAACTTCAAAAGGAAGCAGGGAAATGACCTATGGGAAAATTATGTACAGAAGAATAAGGAGGCCAAGTCAGAAGTGCAGCAAGGAAAGGCGGTGTCGGAACTTCAGATAGCAAAAGGAGTCAAAAAAGGAACAAGCAATTCTTCAGTTATTTACAAGAGAAGAGAAAGAAAGGGGGAGGGGTAGTTAGACTTAAAGATGGGGACAGGATCATGGAAGAAGACAGACAGAAGGCCACCATTCTGAACAAATACTTCTGTACGGTAAGGAACACAGTGGCCCAATGCCTGACAGTGTCATTATAGTGCATGGCAGGAGTGTCCCACAAATGGAAACATTGATTATTACCACAGGCAGGGTTAGGGAGGTGCTTGAGCACATAAAACAAGACAAATGTCTTGGACTAGATGGAATACATCCAAGGATACTAAAAGAGTTGGCAGGTGAGTTAGCGCCCCCCTTGGCACATCTGTTTAACCATTTGCTTCAGACGGGAGTTGTGCCAAGGGACTGGAAGAGGGGTGACGTGGTGCCTCTACATAAGGGGGGGCAGATGGTAACTACAGACTGGTTAGCCTCACATCAGTGTTAGTAAAACAAATGGAGATCCTGATCAAACAAGACCTAGTGGAATACTTGTGTAAGAATGGCCTTCAGGAAGACAAACAACATGGTTTCATTGTAGGCAGGTCATGCCAAATGAACCTGACAACATTTTTTGATTGGGTAACTAGGGAAATGGATAGGGGCCATCCAGTGGACCTCCTCTATTTCGATTTTAGCAAGGCCTATGATTCCGTGCCACATAACTGCCTGCTGAAGAAGCTTGAGGATTTGGGCATAGCAAACTACATTATTAAGTGGTGGGTAACTGGCTAGGGGGACAGGAAGCAGAGAGTAGTTGTCAACTGGAAGGAGTCAGAGGAGGGAGAGGTGATCACTGGGATCCAACAGGGACTCGATCTTAGGACCAGTCCTGTTTAATGTGTTCATCAGCAACATAGGAGTAGGTATCCAGGGTGAAATTGAACTGTTCTTGGATGACACTAAGCTAGGTGGTAGGGTGGACAGAGAGGAAGCAGCTGGGAACTTGCAAAAAGATCTGAAAAAGTTGAAAATATGGTCTAGTGTCTGGCAGCAGAAGTTCAACATTAAGAAGTGTGAAGTGCATCTAGGCAAGAATAACCCGAGGACAGCCTATTGGCTCAACGAGGTCAAGCTCAGTGCCTCAGAAGAGGAAAGGGATCTAGGAGTTATCATATGTGACACCCTAAAACAAGCCAGTCAATGCAATGCAGCATATAGCAAGGCCAACAAAATGTTGGGGTGTATAGGGAGAGGATTTAACTATAGGCATCAGAAGGTGATACTGCCACTGTACAGTTCCCTGGTGAGACCCCACCTAGAATACTGTGTTCAGTTTTGGAGCCCACACCTTTAAAAGGACAGGGACAGGCTAGAAACCATACAGGGAAAGGCAACTAAAATGATACAGGGGCTTCAGGGGCTACTGTATGAAGGACGCATTGAGGCATTAAACATGTACTTGCTGGAGACAAGGAAGGAAAGGGAGAATATGATAGAAACCTTCAAGTACATGAGGGGAATTAATACAGTGCCCTACTCAAACTATTCACCAGGGCATCCAGCTCAAATACAAGGCGGCATGGATGGAAGCGGAGGGGTGGGAAATTCAAAAGGGATCTTAAGAAACGCTGTTTCTCAGAAAGGATACTGAAGCCATGGAACAAGCTGCCCATGGATCTAGTGGGAGCTAAGACCATGTCGGCCTTCAAACAGGGTTGGGATAAAGAGTATGCTTGAATTAAATTTGTGGGTAAAAGTATGGGTTAGGTCCCGGGATCTCCTAGGGTCCCGGGAACTCACAGGCAACTTGATGGACCTTTGGTCTCCTTCTGCCATCGCCTTTCTATGTTTCCATGACTCCACCTGTTCAGTGTAATGGAATGAGTCTGCATCGTGAACCTGGGTTGCCCACAAAAGAGGACAGAGCACTCTGCTGTCACCCCTGGGCCGGGCAAGAACCCCGTTCTTAACAGACTGGCTTTAATTACTCTCTCTCTATATATATGCTCTCCTTCACAGCTCTAACAAACCCACTGCTTACAGTCATCCATCACGGTTTCAAACAAGTACAGCAATATAGCACATGGTAATAATCTGAAAGATGGAATGTATGATTTAATCAGTCTGAACAGAATATATCTGTGTCTCATTTTAGACCATAATAAATTGAGCTTTTAGACAGTTTGCAGAAAATCATTAATTTTGGTTCAGACTAATTTGTGACACTAATAGCTCTGTGAATGTGTCAGTGACCTGCACAGCTCCCTCTTTGAAATGTTCCCATTCCTTGCATGCATGCAACTAAGACAGAGGCTGGTAATCAGGCCCCTCCTTCATAATTTATTTGATAAGCAATCAGTCCTGACAATTCAGACAGGCGCTGTTTAAAAATCGAGGAAACCACCTGTACTTGGATTAGACTGGAGTTAATTTCTTGCCTGGGGGGTATAGAAGGTCTCTGCCACTCTCTCTCTCTCTGTATGTTGGCGGAAGACAAGAAACAAGTTAGAGAGCTGCTGAAAATAAATTCAAAACATTCCACAAGCTCATATTTTGAAGCACAGCTGGATTAAGTACTTTTGGGGCCATGGACAATCTGCAATGTAGGGGGCCCACTGGAACTTCAAAAGTGGACTAGTAGCCATGTTGGCCTAATGCCTTGGAGGGTTTGTGATGCCTTAAAATGCAGTTAGATAATTTTCCTGGTACTCTGCCAACTGCAGGGGCAGGGAATATGTTTCGAATATGGAATGTTGTACAGCCGAGTACATCTCCACATACAATACTGGGCGGCAACCACAGTGATGCAAAAAAATGGTTTTATGCAAAAAGCATACATCTTCACTAATAAAAATAAAATGTTTTGTTCATGATTTATTTTCTGAGTAGTATAATGCTGCAAACCTGCCCAGCTCCACTCCATCCTGTAACCCAAGTCTAACCAATGCCAGGCTCAGAAGGACCAGCCCTAACATTCTCTATGTACCACTACACACTCCCCAGACATAAATCAGTCCCAGTCTAGGGTAGCACAGCCCAGCCCCAAACTTGTTGCAGTGTCTTATCCCCTGTTCAGTGCAACCCAGGCCAATCAGCTGGTACAAGACAACTTCTGGCCCCCTACTAAGACCCCCCCATCTCACATATCATGGTGGTCCTGAGTATCCTGCTGGGAGGAAGTGTGGTTAAAAAAGATCACCTGTCTCCACCTGGCTGTCTGGCTGGAATCAGGCTACCCCCCCATCCAAAAAAAAAGCTGTTGCCTAGACAAGACAGATGATTCAGTTTCAGAGTTACTGACAATCCAGTACTCCAGTGATTAGATAACCTTTAACCAATCAGGAAGTGAAGTTATTACAGCACTGACACACACCCGGAGTGGATTATTACACTTATAACATTCGTAAAATTGTCAAAAGTGTTATAAGCCAAATTATGAACTGAGGATCATAAATAGAGGAATCTGATTGGCCAAGAGCTCTTTGAAGCCATAATGATATCGGGCTACATCATCACAGCTTCAAAAAAGTTCTGGCACCACCAGCCTCCTTGCTCTCTACTGTCTGAGAACTATTTGTTTAAATGTACTCCTACACCACCCAGAAACTCATTCACAAAACATTTTAAAACCTATTTGTTTTATTTTCTTTTATTTATAAAACTCCAAACTCAGTTCATAATAGCAATAAGTCACTCCAGGATGTGGTATATCATGGAATATCATCACTTCTTAGGTAGTTGGATGCACTTGGCCTGCAGCCCCGTGCCCAACCACCCGAAGCATGACGATATCCCATGATATACCACACCCTGTCATGCCTTATTGCTTAATTATACAATGGCAAGAAAAATCTCTGGGCTCTGATTGGTCAATGACCTTCTTGAACAGTGATGTTATCCTAACACCATGTCACTGTATCAAGGTCCAGCACTCATGACCGCACCAAAAGTAAAAAAAAAAGAAAAAAATGACTGCATCCCTTCCCCATCTACAGCACTGAACATAGACTACAATGAAAACCCCCACAAGTGTCTCAGAAAAGCAGTACATATCAAAAATGCCATGAAAGAAGCCCAACCATATATTTAAACTCCCGCTTCACTGCTAGCCTTCTCTGAGATTCAGAATCTGACAGCACGCTTGCAATCGATGGCTTTGCTATGACTGGCATCACCCCTCCACTCCCACTTTCACTTTCCCCAGACAAAGTCTGCAGTAGTGATAAACTCAATAGCACTCTACCTGCCCTTTTCCCAGTCTCACTCCAGAAACAAACTTAATTAAAGGGAAACAGTGGAAAAGGCACAGCTTTACCCAGGTTCTACAAAAATGCTTAATTAGTGCTTTTAGACAGCAATTTTTTTTAAATTCCCTCTAATTGCTTTTTTAGTGATTTAAACAGTGGCCTTTAACTTTCACTTTCTATTGCTGGCAGCCACCATTTCATGAGTAGCAGTGAGCTTCCTGAGCTCACTTTATGCTAATTTGTCCTGCCAACCAATAGCAAAGGTCAAACGGGCATATTAAAGGAAAACTGCACCCTCATGTCTTCTAAATGTTATTTGTTTCCATGTCAACAGACAACTCTTTTCATGTAGTTGGTAAAGATGCATGCAACTGCTTCTGTTAGTTTTCACACTTCATACCAGGTCCTGTCACTCTCTTGGGAGCGTCCATTTCATGGTTGTTGAAATCTCATTGTCCCTGAGAGCTACATTTGCATATGAGAACATGATGTCAGACCAACCATTTATATCATGTATCTCTATGCTAATAACAAATACCCTGCAAAAACTCTCTGGAAAATTATAACCCGAATGGAGTTTGAAGGGGTAAAAAATGGCATGACAACTCAGATAGCTTGTAAAACTCACTGAAGGTAAATGTGGTATTTCACATCTTCTTGCAGCTTGGTTCTTTTAAAACTACTGAAGCAGATAGGCATACTGGGGAGTTTAAAGGTTCATTATGCATCACATTCTCATATGCTAATGCAGCTCTCAGGGACAATGAGATTTCAACAACCACGAAATGGATGCTCCCAGGAGAGTGACAGGACCTGGTATGAAGTGTGAAAACTAACAGAAGCAGTTGCATACATCTTTAACAGCTACATGAAAAGAGTTGTCTGTTGACATGGAAGCAAATGACATTTAGAAGATATGAGGGTGCAGTTTTCCTTTAACATAAAGTGAGCTCAGGAAACTTACTGCTGCTCATGGGATGATGGCTGCCAGCAACAGTAAGTGGACGTTGTGAGTAGCTGTCTTGTATCATTAAAAAAAAGTTGTTACTGTCTAATAGCACTAATTGAGAGTTTCTGTAGTGTCTGAGGAAAGCTACATCTTTTCCAGTGTTTTCCTTTAAAAAAATCTGCTCTGATTGGCATTACATACAAGCACATGGCTTCACGTACCCCTGTCTGGCCCACACTCAACTTCTTTTCCCTGCTCCTTCATCACCTGGATGAAAGCAGGATCATGAAGTATGACCATCTTTTTCCAGTCCCAGGACAAGCAGCTGGACCAGGAGAAATGGCCAAAAAAAAAAAAGTAAAGTGTTACACAGACCAGGAACTGAGGCAGGAAATTACAAAATGAGGTGTGTGTGTGTGTGTTGGCATGGGGCAGAGAACCCAGCAAGGACAGACTCCACCAACAGCATGCACAGACTCTATGAACAGCACCACCTACTGGCAAACAAATAACTCTGGACTACTTTTTCAATAAATGTGCTTACTGTAACAAAACAATAACATAAAAATGTATTTTAAAGTTAATTTTAAATTGTTTCTTTGTTGGGGAAATGAGCCATTGTATATTTATAATACGTATTCTGATGTGGTCATACTGGGATAATACTTACTGGTGTTGGATGCACTCAGCCTCCGGCCTCATGCCCAACCACCTGAGGCATGACATTATCCCAGCATGACACACACCTTATCATGCATTATTGTTCAAATAATAAACATACAAGAATCATTTTTATTGTGGGACCTTAGAATATTATGGCTGAAAGAAAAAATACATTCCTTAAGCAGTACTTACAGTCCTACTCTGTAAATTTGATTTTATTTATTTGAAGTTTGTTAACCGGGTAAGCCCTCTGAGACTAAGAATCCCTTTTTCAGGGGTGACCCGGGGGAGGGTACAAGTTGGAAGAGAATTTGTGCAATGAGTAACAGTTATACATACTAGTGTACAAGGATAAAATACAGCGAATTCCAGGGAATAATATACAAAGGAATAAGTACACAAATTAAATACACATTGGTTGATAAACAAATGAGATTACAGCATGCCAGTACAAGGCAAAATAAAGCACGATATAGCCCTAACATACCAAACACAGAAATACCAAACATATAGATGCTGTAAAAAAAAATTTAGACTGTCACTGCCAGAGACTAAAACAAGAGGTTTTGTTATCCATATATGAGTGTACAATGCTTGTGTGGTGTAACACCCCTACAAATGGGGGTTCCTAAAAGCCTCCTAGGAGCTTGCTTAAGTGTTTCCCTTGCCTGCTGGCGTTCGGCGTTTAAGCCGTTAGAATGGCACTGTGAGTGCTGGTAGAGCCTCCACACACTATCTCTTTAAGAGCTGTCTGCTTGCAGACATAATTGATGCTTTTCCAGGGGTGTTGGTGTTTCCCTGCTTGAATCCCACCTGAACTGCGGGGTTATCACTTCATTTTGCGGTCGCTGAAGGCGCAAAGGGAGCCCATCTAAACAATATACCTGTTTCCCTGTAACCATTTACAGCAGTAGTAATATTGTAGTTTGTCTAACCTGCTTTTGTTACAGCTGGGACTCTGTGTGTGTTGCCCCTCCATTTTGGACCTAAACTGCTGTTCTGGGGCCAATGGGATTAGGGGAGCTGTAAAATGGAGACTGTTTGGACCAACTAGAATTCAGACTCTCCTGGGAGGCGGCTTACAATGGGAAGGTATAGCTAGTAATTCTGGGAAGTGAAGTTTTGGACCTTGGCGCCTATTTGCACCAACTGAGAGAGTTTTTGAGTGATTGACAGCTGAGTCTACCAACTGGACTGGGTGGTGCCTGAAGAGAATGCTCTGCCCTGCGACTGGGAGATCAGATCAGTTGTGACCGTGAGGAGAGAAGGAGCTCTGTGCTTCTGCGTTGTATAGTTTCACTCAGGAAGCACATGAGAGGCCTGAAGTCAGTCTGTTGCTGTTGCAAACTCAAATTGGACTGAATCCGAGGTGACTGAAAGGAAGGAAGGTTGAAAAGTGGAAACTAGGCTCACCCTGTAGAAGACTGGAGAAATTGCTGAATCGCACTCGGTCTGTCAGGAACTGAAGCTGCTGTGTGAACTCCCTGGTATTTGCAGTAAGTGCAATCGGGACCTAAGGGCAGCTGCCTGGTATAGTAATTTCCTTTACATATAAATGTGTTGAATGCTTGCGAGGAATAGCTATTCCGGTTCTCTTGTCACCGTGCGGTGTAAGCTGAAAGCCGAAATGAATGTATTCGGACTAAATCTGTCTGCTAATCAAAGCAGTTGAGCCTGGCCCATAGAATCTCATCTCCATGCCTTGTGTGTCTGGCAATCCAGAACAACCATCTGCGTCAGGTTCTCAGCTTGTGGTAGTGTGAGTACAAATCAGGGCATCCCCCTGCAACCTGTTAACAATCACCAGTGTTTCATTGAATTTTCTTTATTTCATTTCCTCAAGGACTGAGCCATCCAGCTCCGGATTACAATTGGGTATTGTGCATATCTTTTTCCTACAGGGCCCTTTCCATCTGCACCTGTCAGCCAACCACAGGCAATGGACCTGGCTAGCCGCCCCCCCAACCTGGGTACCCAGAGTGTGACTTTTAAGACCCTGTATGAGTGCACAGTACTGTGATTTAATTCTGCCAATTAGCTTGATCTCCCCCTCCTGTATTTAACTCCCCCTAAATAAACCAGATTGGATGTTATTGATTTTAAACTGTCTGAAGTGTCAGTACCTATATAGCAGGCATTGCATTGGTTTGTGTATGTTGATCCATCTTATTTTACAGGGGGTCCTCCAAGACGAACTTCAGAATCGGACTCGAGGGTAAGTGGTACCTTATGATTGAACCATGTGTACATGTGGGGCATTGGTACTGTAATTCTTGTGTATTGTGTGGATCATTAGAGGGATTAGAAGGGGGTCTCAGTGTTCCAGAGGGCTGTGACCAAACTCAACCAACCATTACAAACCTTGACCTCTGGGTGGAGGCACCCACCATAGAACCTAGGCCCCCCAACCTGTTGATAGTCCAGCAGGCAGGGGTAGTAGCCCTTGGGATAGCGCCACCTGGGGGTTACATGTTATTTATAATTGTAATAAACTTAGTAACAGTATAACTAACTAACTACAGTAATGCCTCGCTATTATGAACCTTGCTATAGCATATGCTCGGCTATAGTGAATGGTCCGTTTGGCTCCCGACAGCATGATTGCTGTTTAAAGTTCCAACTGGCTTGTGATTTAACATAGCTCAAAAGCGACCTCCTCATAAAAAAATCCCGAAGTGTAATGGTGTTTCTGACTGTGCACAAGGAGTAGAGCTCAGGAGACAAAAACAGATGGTAACAACCGAGAGACAGAGAGTCAGAGAAGAAGAGTACACTGCACTGTGGCAGCACTGATCAGAGACAGACACACACACTTTGTTATGATGGGGGTTTAGCTCGCAGCTGGCGACACTGCTTGACATCATTTGGGGGGGCTGTCCTAATGTGGAGCTCCTGTGTTGCAGTACTGTACTGTCAGGGCAGCAGGGAGAGGGAAATGGACAGCAACCTTTTTAGCTCCTTTTATGTTGGGCTGCAGGTATATTGTCATGTCTTCCGGCACTCTTACTCTCTCACTTCCCCTGAATCGCACATTGCTGAGCATGTCTGTCACACTCTCTCTGCACCTTGGAAAAACAAAGTTACATCAAAACACTGGCAAAAAATGATAACACTTGGAAAATAGTAAAGGAACAAAGTAACTAAGCACTTTCTAACACCCATTGTAGCACCAGCAGCCCCCCCAAAAAACATAACCGCAAGTTACACAAACTCGGCTCATTCATAAAATAGCATCCCTCGCTACAACAAACAGGGAGCTATAGTGAAAGTTTAGTCTGGCTCCGAATGCATTTGTTATAGTGAGGGGTTATTGTAACTAAATATCTATGTAACTGGTTGATTCCACTAATAGCTGATCATGCAGTAAAACTGCAGCTGTGTGCATTCCATGCCAAGCATTTCCTGGTGTGTATTGGCACCCCCCCCTTACTCCATTCCATACCAAGCAGTCTCTGGTGTCCAGTGGAGTTCCTTCCAGTGCAACCCCCTTCCCACCCATACAGCAACAATCTCAGACTTGCCACTTAGCTACTCAATATGCATCTAATTCTCATAACCACAAACAGTGGTTTGCAGTTATGGGAATAAGAAGGTGGCTGATTAAAAAGCTAAGACATGGGGCTGTATTGGTTACTGTCATTGAAGTGCAGTTCAGGAAGCACAGGAAAACCAGAAGCAGTTATAAAATTTACAAGTAATGTTTTATTATCATCAGTAAAAATAAAATAAAAATGATAAAATTGTGCAGCATAGCTTTTATACAGGCGGTTCAAACAAAACAAAGTCCTTCATCTGAGGGTATCTGTAATTCTAAATTTCAGTCTCTTTCTCTCTCTCCAGTAAAAGATTAGTCTCTTTATATCTAATGTATTTTCCTGGCAATTAACTTCTGTATCCCGAGCTTGTTAAGATTCATGTCCTGTTTTCACACAATGTCCCCAAATTTTGTCAGTTTCTTTCCTTGCAGGTGCAACAAGATAGAACATGGTGTCCTGAACTGATCTCCTGCTGACAACCCTGCAAATGAGCTTATTGAGGTCAAACTGCATCTCAGAGTTTTTCAACAATACAACTAGACACATTTTCAAACTAAAAAAACCCAGTTTCACATCAAAATTCACATTTATTTTTATAACCACAGAAAAAGCAAGAGGGAAGAAAAGGCAAAAACATCAAGTGACGGCAGGAAGATAGCAAGAGGGGGAGAATTGTGAGACTGTCAGAGTGATCAGTTCATAAGTCTCACAAGAAAATCTGATTGCGCAATCAGCAGACAAGAGACAGAAAAGGAGAGGATAGAACAGACCCTTGCTTTTAACTCTTTCTGCACAACAATTGGGACAGGGTCTTAACCTTAATTGGTTGAGGGAGGGGTGTTGATCTTCTGTCTTTCCAGGAATGGGCTCTCTATGATGTTAGAGTGTGGTGTCTTTGGCAGCACAACAGCAGGGCTTTCAGTGCCACATGAACTAGTCGGTGAAGGGGGCTGAGGTGTTGTTTGGAGACATTAGGGATGCGCTTCAGGTTCCAGGTTATAACATGGAACTGGGAATGTAAAGTATGTTCAGTAGCACTGAGGATAGGGGTCACACTTCTGAACTGTAAATGGAGGTGGGGGTTGCCTGCACTTTCTTATATCACATTTAGGTTTTGAGGGGGAGGGTGGTGGCACCAGGAAATGGGCTTTTGGGACAGCACAAGATGATGGGGATATTCCTATTGCCTCAGGAATGGGCTCCTGGTTCCACATTAACTGGCTGGGGGTAGGATGTGACTTTTGTGAATCGGGGATGGACTCATGGTACAGCATTAACTGACTGGTGGGGAAGGAGAACATCTGCAGCACTGCAGATGGGCTTCTGGTGCTGTATTAACTAGATGGACATAGAAACATAGACTTTGACGGCAGATAAGGACAACTTGACCCATCCAGTCCGGCCATTTCCCTACCTATTGGATAAGCTGCAGATTCTAGTTAACCAACAGCCTACTTCCTGCAACTCCCCACTATAATTGCCTTATGTCTGTCCCATGCATGTTTGAATTTCCCCACTGTTTTAGACCCCATAACCTCTCCAGAAAGGCAGTTCCATGCGTCCACCACTCTCTCCGTGAAAAAGAATTTCCTCACATTGCCCCTGAGCCGTCCCCCCTCTAACTTTAAATTGTGCCCCCTTGTTCTTACACATCTCTTTTTCTGAAAGATGCTACCCTCCTGGACTTTGTTGATTCCCTTGAGGTACTTAAATGTTTCTATCATGTCCCCCCTGTCCCTCCTTTCATCAAGGGTATATATATTAAGCTCTCTATGAGGGTGTTTCTTCCAAGCACTGAGGATGGGCTCCCAGGGCTGCATTTCAGTTGTGTGAGAGAAGGGCATGGATTTTTGTTTAGCAGCACTAAGGATTTTTATTTTATTTTATTCTTTGGTAATTGGGTATTAGGCCCACTGGGCACAAGGTTCATTTACATGGGCAACTAGGGAACAGAAGGAAGGAAGCCAACGGTTTTTACAAGTTACAAGTTTATTGTTTCTCAAAATGTGTAAAATTCAATGAATTATCACATTTAAAATTAATATGCATCCTTACAAATCCTTCAGAAACTGACTCTAAATCTTACAATGCTAAAAAATTGTGCAACAGCATAAAGTGCAGGTTTTGATTTCAATGTCAGTACATACAAACATTACTCCTTTTGTGTTAGCCCTGCTTTAAAGGACAAAAAATGGAGTAATCCACTTTAACCTCTCTTTTTGAAATTTAGAGCATTCCAATAAAAGAGGAATAAGTGAAACCTTAATTTCCATGTTACATCAACAACAATAAATATGATTGGTACTGACCATGGACTCATAGCCTTTAAGTAATGTTAGTCTTCCTCTGCAGAGCACATTTCTATGTGTTCTTTTCTCACAGAACAATAAATTACTTTCTGTTTCAAAAAATACCATTGTTTGTGAGTACAAGCCTTCCTTATCTATATCATGTATTGACTCAAAATCTTTTTACTTATATACTGTACATAACAGACTCTTTGAATGAGTTCATACAGTAATTATTAATTTGTGTTTTGGCCTTATGTGACCACAGATCTGGCATCCCGATCTTTGTCACCATAATATTCAGGCTGTTAAACCAGGACCTAGCTTTTTTATTAATCTGAACATCCTTTAGTGTCTCCAGCCATGACATTTTAGGCAGACGTTCATCAGACATCTGTACAATTCTTTTCCAGAACTTGATCAGTCTGATCATGATCTTGGCATCTATGGGACGTAGACCTACTTCTAATCTTATGATAGCAGATGGACACTATTTTGGAAGGTTTAATACGTACCTAAAGAAAACATTTTGCACAACTTCTATGTGAAGGCTCTTCATAGTTTTGCTATTAATGCCCCAAATTTCATTACTGTAAAGGCTTTGGCTTATGGCCTTGGCTTCATAAGCTAATTTAAGTGCTTTAAAGGAATTATTTGCGTATTTATAGCCAAATGCCATTATTGGTCCTGATGTTTTATATGCATTTGCCTCGGTTGCCTGAATATAATTCCTCCAACTAAGCTGCCCATCAAAAGTTATTCCTAAATATTTATAGTCATTGACTTCTTCAAATTTGAGGTTACACACTGATCACGTACTGTATGTGGCTTTTTGGTCTTTTTTCCTACGAATGTCATTATTTTAGTCTTTACTATGTTTATGTCAAGTATTCCTTTAATTTTTCTGTAATTGTGCAAAGACCCCTCTGCAATCCCAGTTGTGTTTGGGATATTATAACCGCATCATCTGCGATAAACATAATTCTGATTTTCTCATTATTTATGCTTGATGAAAATGTGTCTGCTTTATTTATACTTCTTACCAGAGCCTCCACATACAAGTTGAATAATCGTAGAGCCAATAAACATCCCTGCTTTACCCCTGAAAGAATTTGTCAGTCCATCATCTAAAGCATATCTTACACGCACTCTTGAATTAAAGAATAACATTTTTAAGACATTCAGAAGCCTTTTTTCAATATTCATGTCCTCAAGTATATCCCATAAAATGTCTCTGTGGTATCAAATGCTGACTTTATGTCTATGAAGCACACACACATCTTTTGCCCTTTGTTGCATACATATGATTCTACCAAAAATTCAAAGTAAATGCCAAATCTAATGTACTATGTCACCTTTTAAAACCACACTGAAAACTGGAGATCAGTAAATTTGCTTCTGTCCATGGTGTTAATTTATCTAAAACCATTCTTGAGTAAAGGTTTTGTACTATTGGCAGGAGAGTTATTGGTCTATAACATTTCTGGTCTCTTCATTGTCCTTTTTAGGGCTGCAGTACAATTGCTTTCAGAAAAAGGGGACTCTGCATTCTTTCCTTCCTAACAACAATTGCCTCACAGTTCCGTACTGAATCTGTGAAACTCTCTGTTGTGTCAATGCAGTCTTCTCATAGGCACTATTTTTGTTATGTGGGATGGGGTGGGGGTGGGGGTGGTGTAGTTTGATATTACACTGACTCACATTACTAAGATTCCTGGCTTTTTTTCATGCTTAGATGTCTGTATCAGTGGGGGAGGGGGGTACGGGGCTGCTTTAGTGTGACATTACTCGCCTTATAGACATTTCCAGCTTTCTTACATCTTTGATGTCACGTGTGTATGTGTGTGTGTGCGTGTGTGCATGTGCGTGTGTGTGTTTGGGGGGAGTAATAACTATCTGATTTCAGTTTGGAAGGGTGGAGAACTTTGGTGCTATTGTCATTTGTACTTGTAATATGATCTATGGTTGCACTGTCTCAATACTATGCGTTTATATATAGGTAGAAACGTATATATAAAATGTTTTTTTTAAAAAAGAGCTATTCCAAATATTGACTTGTTGCTAGATTCTATCACTGCTAGAAACTCTCATACTGTAGAGAAGCAGAAGTATGTATTTTCTGTATCCATTTTATCCTGTAGCATAAAGTGTTTTTTACATAGTTCCTACATTTGGAAGAATGGGATGGTTCTGGTTAATTTTAACTTATGAACATTCAGCACCAGATCCCACGGACCAGAATCATTTTAAAATTCTTGCATCATTAATAAAGACTAAAGTAAAACCTGTTTGGCAAAATCAAGTTCTTAGTTTTGAAGTTTTATTGCCATTGTTGTTAGTCATTTTCCTATATTCAGTAAGAGTGAGGATTATTTTTAGTGTTACTCACATTTGGCAGAACTTTAAAGATACTGTAGAACACAGCAGGGGGTATTTTCAAAAGTAAAAAAAATGATACAGTTGTGTCAAGACAACTAAGTCTGCATCATGAAGATGCAGCATATAATTGAGCCATATTTTTATAGCTGCATCAAAACAACGCTTATACTTGCATCATAATTGCAGCATATTTGCAATATATTTGTGGGATGCATCACTACTGCATCACGTCTGTGTCACTTTTTGCATCACTAATCTACAATAGATGCAAGTGCAGGGGCAGCAGATTGTGGTGCATCCATCTTCAGATAGTAGTGCACCCTTCTGATGCAGACACAGCTGTGATCCGTGATACAAAAGTGATGCAACTTGCTGCTGCGTCTGTAGCAAATCTTTGAAAATTCAGGCCTGTATATTTACACCCCCCCATCTTTCATAAACTCCAAACAGTCAACTACAGATAATGGGTCGAGAATGAAGCACATATCTTGCAATACAGATTTGCAACAAACAGAGGAAAATAAGATGAGGGCCCATGTCTTGCAGAATCTTCTTTTTCCTCCTCAAGTTCAAGATCAGGAGAATTACAGCACAGAAGATGCTCCGCTCCTAGCTAGTTCCACCTGTTAACTGAAAACCACTGACTGCTGCCCCTTATATACACGTGTGTGACATTAATCTCGCCTTTTCTGAAAAATGATACCTTTACCAGCTGCCTTACAATGAGAGGGAAAGGAAGGAAGCAAGGAAAGCCTTGCTGCTGACTCCACCATTTTTGAAACATTACACCTATACTATTTGCCTTAAGATAGTGAAACTAATTTCCTAATAATTCTAAAGATGAAGCACATTAATATCTAAACTGGAAAATGAGGCATTTCTTCATAGATACCCCTTCTATGAAAAAAGATCCCATCATTATGACAAGATTAACAGTTTAAGATTTTCCCTCTGGATAACAGATGCATCTGGCCAGGGCAATGAAGATGATTGCAGGGCAGCAGGGTAAATCATATGAGGAGTGACTGAGGGTCCTAAACATTTACTCCTTGGAGGACAGAAGGGAAGAGGTGAGACATGATTGAGACCTTCAAGTACTTGAAAGAGATCAATAAGGTGAACAGGGAGGGTATCTTCAGTCTAAGCTGCAGCAAAACCCTGATGGGGCACAGCCTAAAGTTGCAGGGTAGGTGTTTAAGAGGGAGGTTAGAAGACAGTTCTTCACAGAAAGGGTGGTGAGCAAATGGAATGTGCTGCCAGAAGAGGTGATCTCATTGAGGACAGTGGGCATCTTCAAGAGAGGCTGGGATAGATATAGGGGGAAGATAAAGGTAATGGAAAGAGGGGAGGAAGATAATGGAAAGGTAGGGGAGGAGGAGCAGGAACACCAGCCTGAGTTAAGAACCCTGGGCAATGAGCACACTAGATAGACCAAAAAGCCTAATTCTGTTGGCTTTTTCATATGTTCGTGTGAGACTGCAGCCTTAAGTAAAAATGTTATTTCTTTCAGAAAACAGACTACTATTCTGTGTGATAATCTTTTCTTTTAACTATATAATATGAATAAATAAGAGATTATACCTTACAGCTGCTGTTTCATATATTTTCTTGGCTGCTAATCAATACAAACCACAGTCCTGTATGATCCTACAAGGGGCACAATAAATGCTTCTGTTTATTGCACTGTCATATTTATTCTGATTCTTTTCGAACTAGTTAAATTCTTAAAGTAAACAATATATGCTCTCAGAACTCACTTCCATTCTCATGTCCTTACGTTTGTTTAATAGAGATTTTGCCGGCCCACCCGCTAGCACAGCTGCAAGGCATCTGCTTGTGGTGCTGATATCCCAGGTTTGATGATGGACTTGGGAGTCATAGGTACAGTCGGTGGGGAGGATCAAACATCCCGAGGACTGCTCTCCTTCTCCAGGGGGAGGGGGGAAGAGTATCCGACGCTTTACAGACCATTGGCAGAGGCTGGGGATACCACTGCGGCTGGCTCCATCACCTTAGGGGGTGGGGTGGATGCTGAACATCATTACACATCCCTGCCTCAGGGAGCCACCATTCAGAAAAAGCCTGTCCCTGGGCATGATGCCCTGCTCTGCCACCATCTCCACTAACACCAATGTCTGCCAGGGGGGTCCCGCTCCCATGGCCCCAACCAGGGAGGTAAGCTGGGACTTACCAACAGTGTCTCTTGGGGGGCACCCACCCTGCGGCCCCACCCAGGGGTAAGCTTGGGCATGGGGGGACAGAGTAGGCAGGACAGGGCTGAGCTCTGATAAGGATCGGGAGCCAGCCCCCCAAAAAGTTGAGGGTTTCTTCTCTTTCACTTCTTAATACATGTCTGTAGATGTTCTATTCCCTCTCACTCCATAAGCTGTGCCTATTATGTTTGTTAAAACAATAAAATAATGGTCCTCAAATTAGTCATGTTCTAAATATAACTCTTCATAGTAATACAAATGATGTGGTTAGTAACTAGCACACCATTATTATTTTGTCACTGTATGACATCATTAATATCAGTGGTTCAGTGTTGCTAGTACACACCCCTAAAGTAAAAATCAAATGACCTCATTAGCCTGTATCAGCATCACATCTGTAAGACTACTGCACTCATAGCACTAAAGATTCTAAAAGACACTTATATACTGTATCAAGGCTATTCAGTTACACAGGGTCACCATTAGCCATGGGTGATACTGCACGTGTTCCAGGCCATCATCACTGCCTTCTATGTAATGGAGGTACCCACCCCTACCATGCCAAGTGAACAAATGATGCACTAGGCATCACCGCATCACTTGGTGTGCCATGCAGTTACATGGAATATGACGACATCATACAGTACAGATGACATAGCTGGCCACCCAGTTGCTTACAAAAGCCTTCAAAACCCCTCCCAGGCCAACACAGTCAGCCTCGCACCAAAAAATTAAAAAAAACAGGTTGGGGGCCCTGGTATGATGAGAGTCTGATTTCATTAAGGTCATCAGCTTGGACCTAAACAATGGATAGCAGCACCAGCTAGGAAGCAATATAGTAATACTGTGGTATATCATACAGTGCTGCAGCATGCCACAGGAAACAATGCAGTTCAATTAAAGCCCTTTCTACTGCAGTATTTATAAATGTTCTTATAAGCCCATCATGCTGATTACTATGGAAATAAAAAAAAAAAGTAGCAAACTTGAGAACTAAATAAGATACTGATACACTGAGTATTTTCAAAAGGTGCAGAAGTGGGAAGGGGGAAAGAAGGTGGGGTCCATAATAATATCCAGTTGTGACCTTTACCCAGTATATTGAACAGACCATGACTAGCCATGGCTTGCTATAACTCTGAATATCATTATGAATTTTAGTGACTACAACAGCAGCACTGATTTGTGCCATAATTCAAGGCACAAGTATTTCCAAGGCAGCTGCATGTAATATTTCTATTTTCAGAAGTTGTATTTCTACTGACAGAAGACATGAGAGAAACATGGCAAGAAGAAATATTTGAAACTCAGTACTTCAGAAAAACACTGCTACAAATGTGGTCCTGAGAGCAGATGGTACACATTCGAAACATTTGAAAAATTATATCCCTTATAGTAAATTTTTAAGATTAAAAAGAAAATGGTGGCTGACCCGGTGGCATGGAGGGCTGAGGCATCATGCTTTACCTCCTGCCACACCGACAACCCATGTTCACAGTGCGAGCGGTTTGCCGGAGGTTGGCCGGGGAGGAGGAGGATCGAGCATCCCAAGGACAGCTCTCCTCCTCCGGGGAGGGTGGGACCAGCGATTGGTACTTGCCTGGCCCCTAGCAGAGGCTGGGAAATGGCACACCGATGCTGTAGATGTGGGTTGATGTTGGGCAGATACCCAGCGTGTCACACATGGGAACATGTATGACACCACAACTGGTATCATTGCATGCCCTTTCCTCCAAGAGAAAAAAAAAAGGAAACATGTCTCCGGTGGTTAGATGATAGAGGGGCTCACAGGTCCCACTCCCCAACCAGCCGGGTGCTGACCAGAACTGGATTCAATCTTCATTGGGGGCCTGGGGATCCCCTGCCAACCTGCCAGGTGTGGCAAGCCCTGGGGAAAGATGGTCGATGATGACGGTGGATGTCGGGGGAACGGGGCTGGGGCTCTCTCTCTCTCTCTATCCTAAACATGTCCCGCTGGAGACACGGAGAAAAAGTAATTAAAAAAAAAAAGATTAAAAAGAAAATGTAGTTCATCTGATCCATATGACTGATAGGCTAATGTACTGGAGATGAAATTTCTCAATAGTGGTTAAAACAAAACGTTACTGAGAAATGCTAGAGATAAAGCTGATTTACTGAAAAAAAAGGACACTGAAAAGCCATTAGAAAAGTTAAATTTATGAACATGGTCCTGTTACATTTGTCAATAAATTCAATCATCTGGCAGGTAAAATTAACAATATGATTTATCGTAACTGCCCTATCTTGCTTGGTGACAATGATGTAACTTCAGCAGTGGGTGATACCCCATGCATTAATTTAAGTAGAGCAAGCAGTCTGAGAGACAAGTTAGTCCATAGCCGATTTGAGACAAATCAGGCAGCTATCATTAATCCAATGGTTACCATACAAACCAAAAGGTTTCTTCAAATACTAGATATAATGTGTGCACATATGCACAGCCTGGTAAAGAGTTTGTACATTTTCTGAATGAAGATTTAACGTTGGAGACATGTGAATTTATTAATTGCAGTACTGACTTTGTTACATATGTTCTATGGTGTAACCGCAATAAGACATATGTGTGGAGATCAGTGCCCAGCTTGAAAGCTAATACATAAGACCATTGAGCAGTACTATTAATAGGAGACTTGACACCCCACTTGGTAGTCATTTGTTTGATTGCCATAATTCACATCCTAGAGCACTAAAGTTCATAGGCATTGAGAGAGTGGGTCCTTTGTGGGGGGGGGGGAGTGAATAAACTACTGTGAAAAAAATCAGCTTGGATTTATGAATTACGAAATGTTACACCTGCTGGTTTAAACAAGCAATGGGATTTGAAATGTTTTTTTTAAAAGATTAACTAGCCATGCCCCCTGAGGAAGACTCATCGTGAGTCAAAGTGCTTGGGCTTCCTACAGCCCTAAAGACTTTTTCACCTGTAGCCATACCTTTAAATCTAGCATTTCCTGCGTTTGTCAGCTTTCTTGCTTGTATTGGATTATATTTGTACTTAACGCAGTTCATGATATTATTGCCATTAAAGAATTTTCAGCACTATGCTATGCCTGGCTACTAGTTTCCCTTGTGAGTGCTCAGGACTTTTGGATTCTTTGTTTCTGCATTTGAGAGCTGACCATCTACTTCCCTGAGCACCGACCCTGCACCGTGTATCATGCCCCCCCTTTGGAACCGGAAACATAGAAGGAAAGAGATTGTTTGCAGCTAAGGACTGTTTGCACCCCCCCCAATCTGCCCATTTTTCCCTACGTACAGTAACGCCGCAGATCCTACAGGAGCTTCAGCCAGTTCTCCCTCCTCCTTTTCACTAAGATTCCCTTGTGCCTATCTCATACATTCTGGAACCCCACCACTGTTTTTGCTCCTACCACCTCCAATGAATTGCTGTTCCAAGAATCCACCACTCTCTTTGAAGAAGTACTTCCTCACATCTCTCCTGAAATGCGCCCCCCCCAGCTTCATATCAGGTCTCATTGTTTCTGAGTGCCTTTTTTTTCTGAAAAATATTTCCCTCCTGTACCATATTTTGTATCTTTTTATAACAAGGCTATGTTGAAAATGTAGTGCAAAAATATTACAGCATTTTATTTATTTTTATTTGGTTTTTGTTTACCGGGTAGGTGAGCTAGCCATAAAATGACTTTTTTCAGTCACGACCCTGGAGGATTATAACATGAGAAAGGAAAACACAACATCATTACAAGTACTGTGTGGACAATATAGAAGAAATACATGAAAAACAAGAAGATTACAAATTGGCTGAGAAAGTATACATGGTGAAGATAAGAGAACAAGTGGGGCAGAGTAAACATATAAAACCATGATCAGCTATCTAACATATAAGGAGAGCTAGGTAACAGTTATAGTAAGCTAGTGAGTACATAATAAGTGCAAAGTCTAAGCTAATACAGTTCATTTTACATGAGAAAGGAGGCAGGAAAAGCAGTCATTTTTATGAGGCATATTGTAGTGGAAACACCGCTGTCCTGTGAGAAAAAAGGATAAGGCATTTCACTGGACGTATCGATAAGGAGTGATATGGGTAGGGATGAAAAGCGACCATTCGTGTTGGGGGGAGGAGGAAAACAAAGAGACAGGTTAATCGTTAAGAACACAGCAGACATGGCAGGTAGGCAGAGAGAGAGAGAGAGATCAAGGGGGTTGAAAACAGATGCAGGAGTTTGAAGCAAATAGGCTGGCACAGAGCTCTTTTTTAAAGAGTGCACGGGATGGCGCTTGGCGAAGAACTAATGGTAGAGTGTTCCATTGCTGTGGGGCATAGTGGGAGAAAGCTTGGGAGCCTTTTAAGGTTTTACACCTTGGCACCTGCAGCAGGGACTTATCAGCTGAGCGTAGACCATAGGAAGGTGTTTGAGGGGACAGTAGCCTTGCAAGACTATCAGGAAATTGTGCCCTAGTAACATTGTCCACTAGGGAACCAACTGAGTAGAGTCTCAGTGCAGCAGGTGACAGCCATTTAAGGCCTGAATAGAGTTTGTAGTGGTGTTCAAGTCTAGGGGATGAGGAGGCATAGCTGCAAATATTATTGTAAGTGATATCCCAGGCATGCAATGATGACTTCGGTATGGCCACATATGTGACGACTCCATTGGTCAGGGCTGGTAAAAGGATGCTGCTGGCAACAGCCAGCCTGACGGATGAAGTAAGTGTATAGCTAGCTCTATAGGCAATGCCTAGCTTTGAGTTTACTGATTTGCAAGTGGATTTGACATGGGGATCAAAGCTAAGAGACTGATCAAGGACAACCCCAAGATATTTGAAAGAGGTAATTGTATTTATGGGAGGGGAGCCAGGGCAGGAGACTGAGATGCTATTATTGCAGGATTTTAGTTTGGTAGTGGACCCACACAGCATCGCTTGGGTTTTCACTACATTAAGGACCAGTTTGTGGTCGGATAGCCAGGTTTGAGTTTTCTGGAGGTCAGATGAGAGGGACGAGTTTATGTCGGACAAGTTTTTGGAGCTAGCATATAGAATGATATCATCTGCATACAAGAGGGATGAACAGGAGGTGAGATGCAAGGTGATGCTGTTGATGAATATAGAGAAGAGAAGGGGCCCTAAAATTGAACCCTGGGGTACCCAAATGTTTATAATGGCCTGGTCCGAGAGGGCGGAAGTGTATTTCACAAAGTGGGCATGGTTTGACAAAAAACTACTGAACCAGGCCACAACACCCATCGAGAAACCCATAGACTGTGATGTTGCAAGAAGGATAGGGTGGTCAACAAGATCAAATGCTTTAGTCATATCTATAAAAACTGCCCCTGTGAGAAAGCCTGCATCCATGGCAGACAGGGTGTCAGTGGTGAATTTGAGCAGGGCCGTGGTGGTGCTATGGTCCTTATAGAAACCATGTTGGGCAGGGGAGAGAAGACTGTTTTTGTGATAAAAAGCAGTGGTTTGAGTAGCAACAAACTTCTCAAGAATTTTGCTTAATTTAGATAATATCGCAATGGGTCTGTAGTTGGAAGGGTCTTTTCAGTCACCTTTCTTGAATACTGGAGTGATTCTGGCAATTTTTCAGATATCAGGAACATAGCTCTGACAGAGGGATAAAGTAAAGATATGGGCAAGAGGAGAGGAGAGGCTATAAATGGGGTTACTATCTTCAAGAGCCTAGGTTTAATACCATCAGAGCCAGTACTAGTGTTGTCTGAGACAGAGTTTAGGAGTTTTTGTACCTCTGACTTGGAGATGGCTTTGAAGTGAAATGATAGTTTTGATGTATCCGTGTGTGGCTCAGTGTGTATGCCTAAAGGTTGCATAGTGGGGAAGGCCGAGGAGTGTTTGGTCAGGTCAGAAAATTGTTTGTTGAAGAAATTTGCAATTGTCCGCGGATCATTACAGTGGATCCCGTTTAAGATCATGTTATTTGGAGTAGGGGACTGGGTAGACTCCAGGAAGGACCTAACATGTGCCCAGAATTTTCTAGGCTCTCCTGTTTCATCAGTGAGAAGACATTTGCAATATTTGCTTTTGGCAAGTCGTATATGCTTTTTACCTTCTTTACACTGTGCCCTATAGAGGTCAAAGTCAACTGGAAGACCTGAGAGTTTAAAGCGTTTCCAGCTCATGTCTCTCGTTTTAAGTTTGGAAAGAGGTCCTTTTTTAACCATTTTGTTTATCTTCCTTTCACTCTACGTGTAGAGTAAGGTGTGTGGATATCCTGGAGAGTCAGGAATTCATAAAGGAAGAAATCTAGGGTTGTCTGGGCATCATTAACTTTGCATATTTTGTACCAGTCAATTTGAGAGACATCATTGAGAAAGTGTACTGGATCAAAACTTGAAAAGTTCCTGTGATATACTTTGGAGGCGGGGTAGGGCTTGAAGGGGCCAGAGACCATAAACAGAAGCTAGGGGAATGGTCCGTGAGTGCATCAGCAAGTATGCCAGCAGTATGTATGTGTTAGGTCAACTAGTTAGGGCCCAATCAATTAGGGTGCTAGAGTGTGTGTACATAGTTGTCCTGGTGAGTTCAGTAATTAGCTGATGTAGCTTATTTAGCATGATTTGGGATTGGAACTTGGTTTGGCATAAAACATTTTATGAGCCTACGTTACATTTTGCAAACACAGGCTCCTAACTTTGATACATTTCAGTATTTGTACCCCAAGTTCTTCACCGCAGCCCTATAGGCTTTCACCAAAGTTTGTTTAAATAGCAGTACAATTACCCCATAATTCCTGTCATGAGGCATATTATTCATTATTCATTTTTGTAAAAAATTGGTGCTAATATCCCAGCCCAAAATGTTACATTATGTTGAAATATTTCAGCTGGGACTCCATCTATACCTGTGGCCTTATTGTTTTTAGAGGCTAGTATAGCTGCTGTTCCCATCCTTTTCTGCTACTGAGGGCCATTCTCTTATATCTTTATCTGTACCTCTATTAGCATTTCCATTATTTAGCTCATCATTCTCAGTTATGTTATATGTACCTTTATAATGTTTTAACCATTCTGCAGCAGGGATATTAGCTCCTGTCTTGAATTTTCTATGATCTTCTACACACCTGTAGGCCACCAAGGACCAACACGTTTTCATATCTTTCATCCATAATGCATCTTGTAGAGTCTCCCATAGTTGTTTTTTATATTCTCTTATTTTTCTTGGCCAAAAGATTCATATTCTGTTTTCAATTTCTGCAGAGTTACTCTTCAAATTATATCTAAGTGTTTTGATACATCTCTACCTACCTTATTAATAATTTTCATTTCGTTACATTCTGCATCACACAGGCTCTAGAATTAGCAGTTCTTAGTGTTTTTACTACCCTATGTGTAGACTGCAAATAATTTCCTACAAAATTCATGTAATTAGAGAAATCAGATATTAAAGCCACATTTTCACCATCTTAGATACATAGATACATAGACAGTGTCGGCAGATAAGGGCCTATGGCCCACCCAGTCTGTCCATTTGAGCTCGTAAGTTCAGTTTATGTTTTCCTAGAAGTCTGTTGCCCCTTACCCCTGACCTCCAGAATTCCTTTATGTCTATCCCATGCATTCTTAAATCCCGTGATTGTTTCAGCCCCCACCACTTCCTCTGGCAGGGTGTTCCACTTGTCCACCACCCATTCTGTGAAGAAATTCTTCCTCATGTTTCCTCTGAATCGTCCTCCCTCCAACTTCATCCCATGCCCTCTAGTCCTGGAACATCTTTTTCGCTTAAAAATAGTGTATTCCTGCACCTGTTCCTCCCTGTAAGACACTTGTATGTCTCTATCATATCCCTCTCCTCCTCTCCTCCAGGAGTACATGTTCAGTTCCTTCAACCTGTCTTCATAGGGCTTGTGATGCAATCCATGCACCATCTTTGCTGCCCTCCTCTGAACCTTCTCTACCCAGTCTATGTCCTTACGTAGGTATGGACTCCAGAACTGTACACTGTACTCCAGGTGGGGCCTCACTAGTGTCTTGTATAGCGGAATTATGACCTCCCTTTTCCTGCTGGTGATGCCCCTGCCTATACATGCCAGCATCCTATTTGCTTTACCTGCTGCCTTGTCACACTGTTTCCCTACCTTGAGGTAATCAGAGATGATAACCCCAAGAGCCCTTTCCTGCTTGGTGCATGCTATAGCCTCACCCCCCAACTGATATATTGTGCCAGGGTTTTTGTGCCCCATATGCATTATCTTGCACTTCCTTGCATTGAATTTTAACTGCCAAACCCTGACCATTCTTCAAGTTTCTGCAGGTCCCTTCTCATTCTGTCTACACCCTCTGGTGTGTCTACTCTGTTACAGAGCTTTGTGTCATCAGCGAACAGTGAAATTCTGCCTTCTAGGTCCTGCGAATGTCACTGATGAAGATGTTGAATAGGACCGGTCCCAGCACTGATCCCTGTGGTACCCCACTGGTCCTCTTCCCTCTGTGGAGTGACAGCCATTTACCACCACCCTCTGTGTCCTGCCACCCAGCCAGTTACCTACCCACCACACTACTGTCCTGCCCACACCCATATTCCCCAGTTTGTGTAATAGTCTTCTATGTGGCACAGTGTCAAAGGCCTTGCTGAAGTCCAGATAGGCTATGTCCACTGCCCTCCCTGATCCACCTCCCTAGTCACCCAGTCAAAAATTCAACAAGGTTGGTCTGACATGACCTCCCCTTGGTGAAACCATGCTGCCTTTGGTCCTGTAGTCCTTGACAACCAGATGTTCCACCAATATCTCCTTCAGTAGTGCTTCCATGATCTTCCCCACTACCGAGGTGAGGCTGATTGGTCTGTAGTTCCTGCTTCCTCTTTGTTCCCACTTTTGTATAAGGGGACTACATCTGCTGTCCTCCAGTGTTTGGGTACCTCCCTGTTTCCAGTGATCGGCTAAACAGGATAGCCAGAGGGTTCAGCCACCACCTCTCTTAGTTCTTTAAGGACCCTAGGGTGCACCCCATCTGGCCCCATTGCTTTATCAACTCTTATTACTTCCAGTTCCTTCGGGACCCTTTCTAGTGTAAAGGGACTTGTGTCCATTCTGCACCATTCTCACCCTTGTACTCCCCTTCAGACCCATTACTCCTCCTCTTCCTCAGTAAAGACTGAGCAGAAATACCTGTTCAATATGTCAGCTTTACTGTTGTCATCCTCCACGGCCCCATCCTCCCCTTCAGTCTCACTATCCCTTCCTTTGTCTTTCTTTTTCACTTATGTACCTGTAAAGGTTTTGCCCCTCTACCCACTGATTTTGCAATGTGTTCTTCTGTCTGAGCTTTGGATTCCTTACTGACCTCCCTGCCTCCTTTGCTTCTCCTGGTACTTCTCCCTATCCCCTTCTGCCTGTGTCTTTTGTATTGCCTGAATGCAATCTTTTGGCTTTCACTTTTTGTTACCTCTTTGAAAACCATAATGGTCTCCTCTTCCTTTCCTCTTGCTAACCTGCTTAATGCATAATTCTGTTGTTCTTGTAATCCCCATTTTAAATACTGCCCACTGTTCCTCAACCCTGATTCCTGTCCCATTCCCTTAATGCCTCTTTCAAGTATCTCCCCATTTTCCCAAAGTCTGCCCCCCTAAAATCCAGGATACGTGTTTTTGTGTGGTTTGGTTCTGCTCTTTCTGTGATTTCAAACCACAATGACGTGGTCACTGTTCCCCAGGTGCTCCCCCACTGTTAACCCCATCACACTGTCCCTGTTTGTGAGCACAAGGTCCAGTATTGCCTTCTGCTGAGTTGGTTCCATGACCAGTTGCTTGAGGAAGGCACCCTGAAGGAGTCCAGGATAAATCTGCTCTAGTTGATGCTGCTGCTAGGATGCTCCAGTCCACGTCTGGAATATTGAAGTCTCCAACCAGTACTACCTCACCTTGTCTGCCATCCTTTGAATGCTAGCATCAGCTCCCTATCTGTTTATTCCTCCTTGGGCTGGTGGTCTATAGCCACACCGTGCGGATGGCTGTCCCCATTTTCCTTTCCAGCTTAACCAAGTATCTCCCCATTTTGTTTCTCCTGGATCTCTGTGGCCCTTATGTCATTTTCTCATACAGTGCCACTCCTCCTCCCCTTCCTGCCTGCTCTGTCTCTTCTGAATATGTTGTAGCCAGGTACGGCCATCTCCCAGTCGTGGTTATCATTACACCAGGTTTCAGTGATGGCCACAATGTCCAGGTCTGACTGCACCATGACAGCCTCAGATCTTCCATTTGTTGCTAAGGCTCCTGGCATTTGCACACATGGCTTTCCATGATTTGACCTCCCTAGACTGTTTGGCTGTTCTACTCCAGCCCCTTCCTTGGTTGTCCTTTATCCCTGGTTCTCCTTGCTGTCCCTTCTGCTGAATTTTGCCTTTTCTGCCTATCCACCTCTTGGGCACTAATCTCCATCTTTTGCACACTGCTTTGCAGAGATAGCCACTCCTCTGGTTCACTGGTTCCATTGTTAGCTGGGGGTGAGCAAGTAGGTACCCTCCTGCTGGCCTGCCACCCCTTTGCTAGTTTAAATGTTTGTCAATGTAGCATTTAAACTTATCATTGAGTGCTTGGATTCCCCTCCAGGATGGATGCAGGCCATCAGGCTTGAACAAACCTCCATCCCTCCAGGTGGGTCCCCAGTCACCAATGAATCCAAATCCTTCCTCACAGCACCAGTTCTTCAACCATGAGTTAAAGTTCCTGGTGCATGCACTCCTATGCTCTCCCTTGCCTCTCGCAGGAAGTACTTCTGAGAAAGTGACAGAAGTAGCTACTTGCTTGAGACCCCTCCCCAATTTCATAAACTCTTCCTGAACTTCCTTTGGCTCCCCATTTGCCAGGTCATTAGTACCTAGGTGGATAATGGCATCCAGCTCACCCTCCCATCTTGCCTTCCCAGTGATCCCCAGGATCTTCCTTCCATCCCTCCATGCTGTGGCACCTGGTAGGCACCTCACCTCCCTGTCCTCCCCCTCCCGTGTTCCTAGCTGGATCCCTCTTATGATGGAGTCCCCCACCAGGATTTGCTTCCTCCTCCTCTGGGGTCCACTGCTTTCCCGCTGAGGTCACCTCCTTGGCTAACCTCCACATCCTTTACTTCCACTTCTCTGGGTACCTTATTTGGTTGTCCTCATTTGCCAGTGTGGCATATGAGTTCTTGAGTGGAATAGGATCTGGGATGTGCCTCTGCCTGACCGCTCTAACCCTCCCTGAGCCCACTGTCATCCAAGTGCTCCTCGTTCTCAGCATCCTTTGAGGCAGTTGCATTGGACTGGGTGGTCTCTGGATAGGGGTGATGGTACTCCTGACCCAGTTTACTTCCACTCTGAGTCTGGCTACCTCATCCTGCAGTCCAGAGAGATGCATGCAGATAGGGAAGCACCTCAGTGTCCAGAAGGTCTGCCTGAATATGGCTTCCCCACAACAACTGCACTGCACCACACCCCACATTATACTGCAATTATACTGCTATTCCACTACTTGTCTGCTACTGAAGCTCTCCTAGTTTCCTTTTTATTAATTTACTGTCCTAAAAATCCTGCCACTGATCCTCAGATAATTTTCTTTAAAAAAAAAAAGAAAAGAAACCAATAAATAAATAAATGAGTCAAAACACTTGTCGTGCTGAGGGTCGGCTTCTTCTCCTTATGCCCTCCTACTTACACCCCTTACTATACCCCTGTGTTTAGCTCCTGTCAATCAGATTTAACAAGGCATATAATTAAGAGTTGGGGGAAGGAGGGGGCAAAAATTTGCAGCAATTAAAGACAGCACAGAATTAAACCACCACTACATTTTAAATTTTCAACAGCCCAAAAACAATTCTAAGTAAAGACAACAAAGAAAGTACAGTGTCACTAAAAGCCCACAATCTAAGTTTAAAAGAAAAATAGCAATTGCCAGTTACTCTAAAGCACTGAATTGAATGTTTCCTTCCTTCCCCTTCTGGCTTCTTCTGAGAAAATAAAACTCACTTGCTACCTCAACTCTGACTAAGCCCCACCTCCAGTTATCACGTAGCTGAGGTCAGAGGCCAGACAAATAACACCCCTCACCCAACTACAGGGCAGTCAGACAAGCCAAGATAAAATTTGCAGCAATTAAAGACAGCACAGAATTACACCACCACTATGTTTTAAATTT
Organism: Neoceratodus forsteri; assembly: GCA_016271365.2. Lineage (NCBI taxonomy): Eukaryota > Metazoa > Chordata > Ceratodontiformes > Ceratodontidae > Neoceratodus > Neoceratodus forsteri. The sequence goes on along the minus strand of CM028129.1, from coordinate 1,005,799,157 downwards.
TCAACAGCCCAAAAACAATTCTAAGTAAAGACAACAAAGAAAGTACAGTGTCACTAAAAGCCCACAATCTAAGTTTAAAAGAAAAATAGCAATTACCAGTTACTCTAAAGCACTGAATTGAATGTTTCCTTCCTTCCCCTTCTGGCTTCTTCTTCAATCTTCAATTTTATTCATAAGTTCTTTTGATTCTGGCCATTCTGGTATTCATTCTACTGCCTTTTCTGTATAAGGATTCCCTTTTACTTTCTTACTATATAAAGTACACATATTCTCATTTGCATCTTTCCCTAGGAGACTATTTATGGAAATATGAGTAATAGCCTGATTAGTGACTATATAGATTTGTCAGGCAACGAGAAAATGATCACTGTCCCAAATTGTTAGGCTGTTGAGTAACTTAAAGGAGAAGTCCACCCAGAATGTGCAAAAACATATGTTATGTAGAGTGTTTTGATATGTATGTTAAGTCTTAGTGTGTCCTTCCCTCTGTCTGCTCTTAGGAGTTTTTCCTAAATTAGCCCACTAGCTGTATGGTAGTTTTATGACCCCTGGGCATCTCAATCACAAATAGGTTTATTGGCTTTCTTTCTCCTACGATGCACCCTGGCTCATGTGACAATGATGTAGCTATGCCCTTAGATTTAGCAGGGTCTGTCGCAGCTCAGCCACAAAGATAATACTTCTTTCAGAGGAGTCACACTGCTATATTTTGGGTGAGTGTAATTATTATTTTTTGACATTAGTACCTTGTCCTGCTATGTTGCAACCTACAAAGTGATGTTCAATTTTTGCTACTTAGTACTGGTGCAAAAACTGAAAGTGACTGAGAGGAAAGGAGTAAACAGTGACATGATTCAAACACGCACACACACACACACACACACACACATATACACACACACAGCAGAACATAGCAGGACAAGGTACTGATATCAAAAAATAATAATGATTACACTCACCAAAAATCTACTAGTGTGTCTTCTCTGGAAGAAGTATTTTCTCTGTGGCTGAGCTGTGACAGACCCTGTAACAAGACACTGGATTCCTGCAGGGGCACTTAGACATCACACCAAAGGGCACTCTGGGAAGACTACAGGCCATAAAAGAAACCAGAATGGCAACCTCCAAGGGCAATAAAACAGTTAGGGAAATTTAAAAAAAACATCTCTCACATCTCTCACAGCCAGAGGAAAAGAAAACACTAGGAACTGGTTAGAACACAGAAAAAAAGACTACTACATATCTTTTTCTGATTTTAACATGGAGTTTTCCTTTAATACTTTTATACACTCCACTGGCTGTAGGAAAGGTTATTTCACCCTTCCAATTGGCGTGAATTCTACCATTTAAAATTCTTAAATCATGTTTGGCCTGAGAATTTAATAAATATTTCCCTTTTTTATTTACAATTTTATCAATTGAGCTTCTATTTGGTATTTCTAGCATGTCTTCAAGATTCTAGTTGGTTGATCTTTCCTCCATTTCTTGGCCCACTCTTACGTTAAAGTCTCCTGCCATAAATATAAATGAATTAGGATATTTACTTTTTATATCCATTACATCAATTTCAATGCTATCCCCAATTTTTTTTAAATCATTTAGAGAAATTTCTGGTGGGACATAAATACTGAAAAATGTAAACACTTCTTTTCCAATTATCATAGTAACATATAAATAATTCATGTTGGGCCCTGTGCACAATGCCGTCGTGCCTCGGAAACTGGGTGCATTGGCATCGGTACACGTGAATGCCACGGAGTGGTGGCTGCGCAGCATTCACAAACGGGGTGCACAGCAGTTATGTGCCTAATCCCTCAGCTGCATGGACAGCAACATGCCAGGGGCAGGTGGGGGCATGCCGGGGGTGTACCATCACTAAACGGCATGCACCAATGTAGAAGGTGCTGGCTGCCAGGGTGTGGAGGACTGCACAGCTTATGGCAGCCAGAACCCTGCCATAATGCGACTGCATACCCTCATAGACATGACCCGCCAGTTGCGGCAGGACCAGGTGACAACCTGCCATGCTGCCCCAGCTAGGTAGGCTGCTGGAGAGTGCTGGGGCAGCGGATCTAGTAGGTGCCTGTACAGCAGGGCACAGTGCCCATTGCTACTGAGCTGCAGTCCACCCAGATACCCAGGTACCCAAATAACCCCCCCCACGCACAGCATCCTGTCCCCAACACAGCCCCCCAACAGTTGCCCCATTGTGAGTGCCCATCATGGTACAGTATGGCATATAATACAATGGGGTCCAAAAATGGCAGGCTCTGATTGGTCAACTGGCACCTTGTGCCCATTGTAAATCCTCCACAGTACCAATGGGAAGAGGTGCCAGTTACCACTAAGCCATATCAATGACTCCCCTGAAATCACTCTGACCTCCGTGAACTCAGGACTGGCAGAGGGAACACATGGTGACAATCTCCTCACTAACGACTCCAGCCCCCCCCCCCCGTGAAGCCTGGCTGATTAAAAAAACACTGTCCCATCATCTTCATATACACTTTACCTGTAAATCATTGTGTTCATCCCAGATAAAGCTCGTCATAGTTGGGCCTTCACAGTGACTGCCACTCCCAGTTTTGAAGCTCCCCACCCACATCGCTGCTCATCGTACTTCACTCCCTCTGAAAACTGGTAAAACAGTTGTCTGCCCACCTCCCTGGTCTGTCTCAAGTACCTTTCTTTCACTAATTTCCAACAGCAAACTAATTCCCTCTCAGCACGCCTCCTTCCACCGCTTCTTCCCCAGTCCATCCAACATTGTAAAATGTAAAACTCCGTGTGACTCACATTCCTCTTTCCTCAGACAACAAGTGAACCTGGAAGTAAGCACCCAAATGGGCGGCATTCCATTAGCCCTTTCAAAACATTATATCCCCAGCTTTACCACACTCAGTTTCCAGTGAAACACAAGGGAGAATGTCTTTTTTTTTATTGTATTAAAAAATAAAATTTCTAACCATAACGCGTGCTGCAAATCAGACTATGGACCACCTCTTATGGAGAGAGACAGACATAAGAAAAATAAAGGTTTCCCTTCCTTTTTAACATATAGCACTATGCTATCAGCACCAGTAACTGAATGAAAACAATAATTATTGTAGCAACCAGTTTGGAATTGGAATCTATGTGCATCAGTGTGTGTGTGAGTGTGTGTGTGTGTTGGGGGTTGGGGGTACAGCGGGGATGGCAGTGAACTGCAATGTCCTACATAAAAATTCTACCTACAAAGAGGGAACTATTTAATGTAAAGAGGAAGGATACAACAGAAAAAAACATATTTAAAGCAGTTTATTTGCAACTAAAATCAGTTTAAATGATTTTTTGTAATTATTTTTAAAGCAGGCAATTGTATAATAGCAATTTACCATGACCAGGATGTGGGTCACGCTAGCAATTACAATGCCTGGTGTGTTTTGCTTACTCGGCCTATTGGCCTCGTGACCAAACAACACACCAGGCATTGTATATCCTAGTGTAACCCACACCCTGGTCATGGTAAACTGCTTAAATATGACACCCCTTGAGTCACACCTGTATGGTGCAACAATCGGAACACCCCTGACTCTGGATCCTGGTGTACCCCACCCCCCATCCCCATTGGTGGTCCATGTGCTGCTGTTGGTGGGGGACCACTGTTGGCCAGGGTTTGGATCAGAGCTCGGGGTGCAATGGGCACCTCTGTATGTTTGGGTTGGGGGTGTCCAGTACTTGGGTCAGAGCTGCAGTGATGTGGGGGGCAGGGGCTGCCTTGTATGGAAGGGGATGGTTGACAGTGCTGTAGGGGGGTGTCAGTACAGCAGGCCCCACAGTGTGGGCCTGCTGTGGGCCCGTTGGTCTGCTGGGGTTGGTTGCCTGGCAGCATGGGTCCGTGTGCCTGGGGGTGCAATTCACGCAACCGGACCCGTACCTGCCCATGTTAAGTATCCATTCTGGGACCCGGGACAGGCTTCCCATTGGATGCCAGTCTGGGTCTGCAACTCCACCCCCAGCTGCCCTGCGCAGTCCTGCATGCTGTGGGGTGGGGTCAAGACAGGTGTCGCCAGTCATGCATACTGGAATGTGTGCACCTGCTCAGCTGGTGCGGAGCTACGGGTGAGGTGCGCTCTTCCGTCTGACTGTGCATACAGCCCATTTTGCATATTGACATCAAGACATGTGAAAACATAACTAGTATTTACAAAAAATTGACAATCCCCCTTACATCGTCCAAATGTTGAGTTTCTAGTTTCTTGGATATTCCATGCACAAAAGACATCCAAAGTTATTGAGGCATTCCTTCCCTCTCAAGTTTCTTGAAAGAGTAGGATATTATATTTCTTTATTTCCTGTACCCATTTTTTTATCTTCTAATTTCGCTGTCAGTCCTGCTATATTCCAACTCAATAGAGGCATACTAATCTTATTATTTTACTCCAGTCACTTGGATGTATCTGTAATTTCAATTGTACTACATGTACTGGAATGCTCTATTACTACAGAAACATAGAAGTTGACAGCAGATAAGGACCGCATGGCCCATGCAGTCTGCCCATTTTTTCTACCTTATGAATGTGCCATAGGTCTTTACTCTGTCAATGGCCTATCTAGTTATACTCATGTGTATTGCTTCCTTATGCCTATCCCACGTCTGTTTGAAGCCCTGCACCGTATTCATTTCCACCACTTCCTGAGGCAGGCCATTCCATGTATCCACCACCCTTTCTGTGAAAAAGAACTTCCTCACATTACCCCTTAATCGGCCTCCCTCTAATCTTATGCTGTGTCCTCTTGTCCTGCTATTTTTCTTAGATTGAAACATTTTATTTATTTATTTTATTTATTAAGCATCAGTTTACAACCTTTGAGCCAGAGGCTCGTTTACAAAGGTACCTCGTCACAGAGAGGACAATACAGTGATAACAACTTGGTACAGAGAAACAGTGTACAGTTTTTTTGAGGATACAGGAGGACAAATGAGATCAACAATTTACCACATACAGGATTGGTGAAGTTAACATCATTCAGTTAAATAACTAGAACATCAGAAAAAAACATAGGATATCAATACAGTGTGTTTTAGCGGAGTCAACAGGGAGGTAACAGGAACCAAGGGTAGAGAAGGTAGAGGATTTGAGCAGCCAACAGGGGCTTTGTCAGAGAGTGAGCAAGATAGCTTAGAAACAGCAACAGCTGCGAGTAGTGAAAAGGTGGTTCTGGAGGGTAGTTTTAAAGCAAGAGATCGTGGGGGTGTCTGAGATACTGGCAGGGAGGGAATTGTACCAAGAAGGGGCACGGTAGAGGAAAGCCCGTTGTCCATGAGAGGTCCTTGCCCTAGGTACCTTCAACTTGGTTTTACAGGAGGACCGTGTTAAAGCTAGTGAGTTTACTTGGTGGATAACGGCAGTCAAACCAGGAGGAGAGAGCCCAAGGAGAGTTTTTTTTGTAAGGATGCAGGTTTGATACCTAAGACGTTCGTCAAGATTGAGCAGATTTGTTAGACTCTTTCACCTTGTTAATGCCTTTAAGATGTTTGAATGTTTCAATCATATCACCTCTCTCCCTCCTTTGCTCTAGGGTATACATATTGAGCTCTGTTAATCTGTCCTCGTATGTTTTCTGATGCAGTCCCTGCACTATTTTGGTTGCTCTTCCCTGCACTGCCTCCATTTTGTTAATGTCCTTGTGCAGGTGTGGCCTCCAGTACTGCACACAGTACTCCAAATGGGGCTTAATCAGTATCTTGTAAAGAGGGATTATTACCTCTCTCTTACGACTTGTGATACCCCTACTAATACACCCCAACATCCCTCTAGCCTTATCTACTGCTTTAGTGGTCTGCTTGGATGATTTCAGGTCATCTGTGAAGATGATGCCCAAGTCTCTTTCTTTCCTTAATTGCCAGCAACTCCCCTCCCAACCTATCGGTAGCTTCAGGGTTTTTCTTCTCTATGTGCATGATCTTACACTTCTTTGCGTTAAACCCCAGTTGCCACTCTTCTGACCATTTTGCCAGTTTTTCCAGATCTGTTCTCATTCTACCCACCCCATCTGGATCATCTACTCTGTTGCAGATCTTGGTGTCATCTGCAAACAGGCAAACCTTACCCTCCAGTCCATCTGCAATGTCACTGATGAAGATATTGAAGAGGACTGGCCCCAGAACTTCATCATTCCTAGAAATCTTCAAAATAGACTCATCTTCACTCAGAATTATGCTGTTATTTACTTGTGGACCCTTTATCCTTCTTTCCCTAATGAAGTGATTTGGGGTTTTACCACCTTTTAATTTACAGTGAAGCCTGCCAGGATGAAGCGCAGTGTCACAGTTTTCCTGCATGACAAAATGGATTAACTACCATTGAAATTGCATTGTTTGCTGCAGTAACTCTACTGTAGCATTCTGCAGTGTTGGGATTCATGCTGGTGGGCATCACTGTATTCATTTATTTAGCTTTTGTTGATCAGGTAAGTGCACTAGACAGATTCTACCTATTTTCAGGCATGACCCGGGGGAGGGGGATACAGATGAATGCCAATTGACCTTGAACCAGATTAAGCTGTTGGTAGTATTTTTTGTGACTGTTGGGAAATTTGGCCAGGGCTCCAGGGAAGTTCCCTACTCTGCTGTAGGGTGAGCCCTTGTTGGTCATTGCCAAGAGAGCTGACATCCAAGATGGAGGAGGAGGCGGTGGTGGTGGTGTTGTGCTCTCTACTTCTGAGGCCTCTACCTCTGTATCTTCAGTTATTTTGGATGTTCCTACAGTTTTGGATGATGACAGGCTGACATTTGCAGAAAGCACTGTTTCCCGAGTGCTGAACTTGCATTCTCTACTTACCTGGAGGGCAGACTCTAACCCAGATCTGCATGTTCTTGTAGCTGACAATACAGTTTCTGCCTCAGTCTCTGAAGATCAGCTGCGACAGATATTTCAATAGCACAAAAGTTTCTTATTACAACTCATGCGGGAGGAGGTCAACTCTCAAAACAACATTCCTGAAGCTATCTATTCTGCAACAGCTACAAATAGTATTGACACTGCTAAACCCAGCATTTCGACTGGAAACAGCACCTCCACAGTTTGTCTAGAATCTGCACCCCATTCTTCCCTGCACCTCAGGGATAGCCACTGAGCTGACTCATCTATTAAGTACACTTGGTCCCCAGAAGCCACTCTCTGTGTGGCTGGTTGGTGCCAATCTCAATCAGGATCCCCCTGGACTTCGCCTGGCCCTGTCAGTGCACAGGACATTATTTCTGCTGCCTGCTGTTCCAAAGGCAGTATCCCTACAATGGAAAACATAGAACAGACTCCTTGTAATGCCATTGTAGTGCCTGAGCCTGCAGTCTCTAACCCACCAGTAAAAAACCCTGATATAAGCCGGCCATCGTATACCCCATGGAAATTAACCACACCAAGGGCCCCAGTGCTGAGTAACGACAGATCAAACAATCTTCCTCTGAGGATGACCCTGTTTACATGACTGGAACTGGCGCTTCTGCCCCCTAGCCTGAAGGTGAGCCTATGACCAACACTTCCTTCAGACTCAGTGATTTGTTTCAGGATTTGGGCGAACCTGCACAGCGCAGGAATGCTATTCGTCTACAATTTCTGGGTGATATCAATGCTGCTCCTGACTAGAGAATTGTTCTTCACAGTATGCTTCGAGACTCTTTAGGTATTGGGGCCCCAGAATTGTTTGCTTTCATTCATGTTCATGGCGAATCCATATATGACTTAAGTTTTAGGAATGTGTACACTCTGGAAAAGTTTTGGGCTAAATATGAGCAGGTCAAGTTATCACCTCTCTGGGCCTCCTTTTTAGTCACCCCCTCACTAAGCCTGCAGTTTAAATCATCACCCTGCTTTTCAGGAGTGAGGGGGTGAACATAGTGGACGTCCAATATTGGCTAAAACAGCGCTGTGATATATTAGATACTCCTCGCCCTATCCTGGATGAGGACTTAGTATCGACAAGGGGATAGAAAATAAAGGTACAACTAAAGCAAACTGACAGATGCATTTCCCATTGCTTGGTAGTTTTCATATAGGCAGAGACTATGGCTTATGTTTTTATCCAGGGCAGCCCTGAACCTGCAACAAATGTAGTGCAAGAACTCACTTAAGTAGCACTTGTGATAAACCCCAGTGTAACCGCTGCTTATCCTATGGGCATGTAAGTCTAGAGTGCCCGAACCCCCTAAAGTGTAATTTGTGTGATGAAACAGGACACTCCTATAAACAATGTCCATGGGTAGATCACAACAGGGTAGACCGCCCTCCCCAGGATCAGGTTGCCTTAATCACAGATTCACAGGTCCAGGCCCTTCGTCTAAAGGAGGCCACCCTGCTAATCAGACACCACTTTTAGAGCCCTCAGTGGTAAATGATTGTATTCCTTCTCCAAGCTCAGTTCCTTCCAACCCCGCTGCATTGGAAGAGCAGGTGATTATTACCTCTGTCCCCAATGATTTGCCCAGAGTGCCTTGACAGGAAGCCATGCCACCCCCCCTCCCAAGATGCTGCTCCCATTGTGGTGGTCCCACCCTCAAAATGGGGGAAAGGGAAAAGGAAATCAGAATGTCATACTCAAAAAAAAAAACATTCTCACTAGGAATAGATATTAGGCTCTGGCAAAGAGGAGGCAGTGGGGAGATATGGAGGAGGAGGAGGGTGACTCTGACTCCTCTCCTGCTTCCTCCTCTAGAATGTATTACTCTTCTGATTCACAGCATGATCCATCTCCCTCAAAAGCGAAATCTGGCAGGTAACCCTCTGTAACTTAGGCATATGGTGTTTTCTATTTTTCCTTTTTTCTGCATTAATGTATTCTGGTCCCACACTATGCTGTCTCACACTTAATGTATGCAGTGTAATATCCTTCAGGAAACAGGTGACCACAATGGAATCCATGACAGTCGGTCAACAATTTAGTTGTTGACCGATGTTACAGTGACTTCTTTATGCCGACCGTATTTGCGGTCGCTATAAAGGGGAGTCACAAGACACATTGTTTTCTTTGCCCCCCACCGAACCCCCTATAGTCTGCTAAGTCGGAGTTGTTTTGGAGAAGGGGTGCAATACCTCCAGAAAGCAGTGCAGGGGTCCCATGCTGACACTACAGCGACCTAGTGCTGTTGTCGCTGTAGTGTTGGGTAATGTAAAATTGTCACAGTAGTGTCGGTATACCACCACAATGCAATATTTAACTGACCTTAATCATGATACACACTTGATTCAGGCTACTAGATTAAAAACAAGATACAAACTCTCCCAGGTTATGTCCAGATGGACAAAAGGAGCCTCCTTTTGGTCTTTTGGGGAGGATAGATGTGATGAGCTTGGGATTTTATTTTCTGGCTTTCATTTTTTTAAATCACTAGGCTAATAGACATACTCTCTGGTTGGGCACTATTGATAGATTGTACATATAGGCAGCTGAACATTAGAACAGTTAATGTGTATGCCTCAAAAAGCATTGCCTCCAGGTCAGAACTATTTAAATTACTACAGCCAAATTTATACACCAACTGTCACTTCTACATGGAGGAGGACTTTAATTGCAGCCTAACTCTTGCAGATAGAGGAGGATCTACCCAAAAGGTGTTTGGAGACATGGCCACTTTAAACACAGTCATTAAAACTGCAGCACTTATAGATGGGTATTGCGCAGTACATCACAATGGTGCCAAGACATACCATGGGGCCCAAATACCACCCGAACTGATTACATTTTTGTCTCCCAGAACATCTCAGTACAACAAGCATAAGTTCTCCCTTGTGAGACTTCTGACCACTTGGCTGACTCTCTTCTTTTCTCTCCTTCAGGTGGATACTTTCCCAATAAACCCCAATCTCGCTGGAAACTAAACAGCTCTCTGTTATCTGACCCAGGTATTTCTGCTGCCTGCCTGGAGCTCATGACAGCTTGACTTTCTGTTATTGAGGCTTACCACTCCCCTTTAAGTTGGTGGGAAGACATGAAAAAGGGTTTGAAGTCCTTTTTTATTAAACAAGCCATGACCAGAACCTTAAACCCTTACCTTAAGTACCTGACACGATGACAAAAACTTTTAGATACTATTTCCAGAGCATATGAGACCAATTCTGACTGCGCACAACTAAAAGCCTTAAAAGAAGAGATGGAGAGATATCAGTATAATAGGGTCACATCCTTGTGTACCTACTTCTTCCCCTTTCTTTGCGAATGACAACTTTCACCCTAACCACTCTGCCCTATTTCCTGCCTCCTTCCCCAATCCTTCTTTCACCTCACCCCTCTCACCCTCCACCTTCTTTCCACTGTTTATCTTCACTTACCTGAACTTTTGTTCACCCAAATCTATCTATACCTATTTGACAAAGCACCTTGGGCTGCCTCCTTTTGTTATGTTATTTTTGATTTTCCACCGATTTATAGTTTTAATTTTAGTTGCAATGTTAATGTCATATTGTCATTTTAAATACTTTCTTGTCAAAATTTTATGTAATACCATCCGTTGTATGTCTGTCACCCTTCCCACTGATGTGGAACCTTTGTAAAAGAGCTGTTATGTGCTCAAAGGTATTGTAATCCAAGAATGAATGAATGAATGAATAAATAAATAAATAAACAAACAAACAAAAACAGGGCGCTCTCCCCAAAAATGGAGGTGAAACATGGCACACAAAGCTCCAAGCCCTCACTAGAAACATTTAAAAGCTGCACTGATAGAGTATCAGCCATTCATATAGAGCAGCTTATAGATGCAGGCTATACCCTCACTTTTTACACTTTACCCTTGACAAAGCAAAGGGCTCAAACTTACTTAGAGGAAATGTTTGGATCTTCCTTCACTGCTGCCCCTAGCATAGATATTTTTTAGATATCCTCATCCCTACAATTCCCTCAGACCAGTTGAACTCTCTTACCAATCCTATATCTCTGGAAGAAACTCAGCAGGCCATAAGTCATCAGAAACAGCATACATCACCTGGGAAAGATGGACTTATGGCTGAGTTATACCAGCAGTTCTCAGCTTTTTTTGCTCCCTTCTTAACGTTAGTGTATAATAGTATTTTAGCATTCAACTCTATACCTAATTATTTTTCTGATGCCATCATGATCCTTCTGTTCAAAAAGGGCAATAGGGCAGACATTCGAAACTAGAGGCCTCTTAGCCTCCTGAATGTAGATCACAAGATTTTTGCATTCATCTTACTACACAGACTCACCTCCATAGCCACACAGGTGATCTCTGAAGTACAGACCTGTGCCATCCCTCACAGGTCAATGATCTCTAACCTGTCCTTTCTTAGGGACATAGAAGCTCTTAGTACCACAGTCGTACCTACTCTTTTTTTGGGATTTGGGTGTGATCCTGGATGACGGTTTGACGTTTGATGCTCAGGTGTCAGCCTTCATCAAGAGTGGATTTGATCATCTAAGGAACATTGCCCAAATCTGAGCCCTGATCCTGCCGGAGGATCTGACCACACTTGTACATGCTTTTGTCACTTCCACACTGGACTATTGTAATGCCCTGTACCTAAGGTTATCTGGGGGCAACCTCCTCAGGCTGCAGCTGGTGCAGAATGCGGCGGCAAGATTATTGACTGGGGTGAGACGAAGTGATCAGATCACCCCCGTCCTCCGTGGACTGCACTGGCTGCCAGTCAGGTGGAGGATTGTCTTCAAGGTAGGGCTCCTGACCTATAAATCCCTACACGAAAGGGAACCTGTCTATCTGCAAGATCTTCTTGTTCCCTACCATCTGCCCCAGGCACTCCATTCTGCCAGGGAGGGCCTCCTTGGAGTTCTCAGAATGAGGCTGCGGCATTCTGGAGCTCGGGCATTTTTGGTGGCCGTGCCCACTCTGTGGAACTCCTTGCCTGATTATTTAAGGGAGGCCCCCTCGGTAGAAGCCTTTAAGAAAGCATTAAAAACTTATCTGTTCCAGCAGGCTTTTGATGACTGATTAGTTTTAATGGGAGGGACAGAATTTTAGTTTGTGTTTAATGCTGCTACCTATATATATATATTGTTATCAAATTGTTTGTGCAGTGCTCAGAGTCTATGGAAATGGGCGCTTTATAAATAAAATATCTATCTATCTATCTATCTTTTAATTTCACTGAACCAGGAGAAGGCCTTTGATCGTGTAGATCATGAGTATTTATTTAAAATCTTACATTACTACCATATCCCACAAAAGTTTATTTCTTGGCTCAGGCTGTTGCATAACACAGCCTGGATTCAGCAACACATTAATGGTTCTCCGGGCCTCCCCTTTCTTGGTCGAAAAAGGAGTGAGGCAGGGTTGTCCCCTTAGTCCGCTCCTTTATGCCTTTCAGATAGACCCCCTACTAAGAAAATTACTACAGCATCCTACCCTCCAGAGGGTCACACTCTCTACAGGACAAGCTGTTCCTTCTGTATATGCATACGCAGAAGATCTGTGCATTTGCACTACTCCCTTAATTCGAGACACAGACCTTACGTCTACTATCACGACTTTTGAGACAGTATCAGGGTCCAAACTGAATTATAGTAAAAGCACAGCTGTCCTTATTCCCTTTTCAACAACCCCAGACTTGCTCACGCACATAGCAGGTATTCCTTAGTCACTACTCCGATTAGAATCTTAGGTTTGTTTTCTGGCAATACTGATGATGCTTTCCATAATTGGAACATCTCTTTAGATAAAGCATTGCATTTGGTTTCTTCCTGGAAAGGACGCGTCATAGCCAAATGAAAGAGAGTACTGTTATTAAAAACATTAATACTCCCCCTTTTTTTTGCATTAGGTGTCAATTTTTCCAGTTCCCTTTTCTTTGGAAGCAAGAGTAAATAACATATTCTTTCAGGGCTTCTGGGGCAGCCGCCTAAACCCTGTTAAAAGAGCTTACACATATCCTGACTAGTGCCATGGAGAAGTCCGAATGCTTAACCCCATTGTTTTCTTCCATAGCTTATTTATCAAGCTAAACATGCCGGAACTCTTACAGCTTCAGCCCTCCTTTTGGTTCTCAATAATGCAATCCTTAACATTGCCATTGTGTCAGGCCTGGCAACAGGTTCCCTTTGAGATTCCCAGATATTTTAGGAAGTACAAGATTCCCTATTATTTAGTCCCCACCCTTCTTAAAATAAGGTAATGGAAACTGACACCCACTATTATACAAACCTCCACTAGGAAGCAATTATATCAATCTATCCTTGGTACACACTTTTCTGACCCCTCTCGGCTAGAGGATGCACATGGAAATAGCTTTAACCTGACCATAGTTTTTTCACAGCTGGCAGACCCTAGGATCCCCTTATGTCTTTGGGATGTCACTTGATTAGCTTGCCATGAAAGGTTACTAGTTCAGAACACCTTAAAAAATAAATCGGTTGAGGAGTGGATGTGCCCCCGGGACTCTTGTCCCAATGTACTCGAAACTATGGAGCATTTCCTTATAGAATACCCCTATGGTAACTCCTTATGGACCCTTTTGCTACATAAATGGAAAGAAAATGCACTTTTAACCATTACCTACGATATGCTAATATATGGGATATTTCCCTCTACTCTGAATCATTAGCACCCCAGCACTTTACGCTTGATTTTTGCACTGTGCAGATTTTATTTATGGCAAGCTAGATGTCTTTCTTTTACAGCAAAAAACTTATACTACAGTACAAATTTTACTCAAATAGTACAAAACTTGCAGTCCATTTATGAAGCGGAAAAGAAAACTATCTTCCTCTGCATTTCAAAGAAACTGGAAAAATTGTGTATGGTTTTGGACAGCTTTGCTTTAAAGAGAATATTTTTTTTGAGGTTTTTCTTTGAATTATTTTTGGTTTTGTCTCATTTTCCTTAAATGCTTCCCCCTTCCCCCTTTTTTTCTCTGTTTGAATTGTTCTGCTATGTTTTTGATTGTATTTGATGTTCTATGATTATTGTTTTCTCTCAATAAAACATTCCCCTACTGTATGTTCGGTTACAACTGGTTTCATGTATACAGTTATTCTTTCCTGGCATGATTCAGCAGGAGCACTCAGTTTTTAAGCCCTTATTAGAGCCTTTCACTTTTTTTCCTAACCTTTTCTTCATTTGGACTTATTCTTATTGTTGTGTCTAAAGTGATTCCTATGTTTTTATTTATTTATACTTTTTGTCAGCTTCCCCAACTCCCCCCCCACTGGAGCTCAGCTCCCACCCATGCCACCTCCCCATACCTAGGCTTAACCCTCTAGGCAGGGCCACTGGGTGGCTCCCCTTCCCCAAGGTCAGTGGTAACTTGCACTGGCTTACCCCCAGGATGGGGCCGCGGGAGCGGGGCCCACCTGACGGACATGATAGGCAGTGGAGGCAGCGAAGCAGAGCTTCATGCTTATGGGGCTGGTAATGTTTTGTAATCTGTATCAGGGTGGGGACATGCAGTGATGGCCAGCATCTGCCCTGCCCCCACTGATATGGTGCTGGCACTGCTGTTCTTCCCTCTGCTAGGGGGTCCATAGCGTGCCGAACACACAACTTCCCATCCCCCCGGAGAAGGATAGCAGTCCCTAGGATGCTCGCTCCCTCTCCACTGGCCTTCCAACGTCCCGAGTCCATTCCTAAACTCGGGTCATCTGCGTCAGAGATGGACGCCCTGCCTCTGCACTGGAGAGCCAGCAGATTCCTATGTTTTTAAAATCTTGTGCAGTATCTTAAAGCAGTTTCCTTTTCTCTGTATTTTTAAAAGAAATACAGACCCACCCTTTATTGGGTTGTGCTCTGTATCTGTTAACAGTGGTTATGCCCACCCATCCAGTCTTATTCCTTAATATACCCTTCAGTAAGTTATATACTACTAATTTTAAGACAAAGTGATTTACGGTTTTAGGGCTGCAGTGGGCATAGCTCTGCAGTCCTCTTGCTAGGACTAGGAGAAAAGCACTCCCACATTCCTTGTGAATGAACAACCTCATGAGCTGAAAAAAGTTGCCTCTGTGTCTGCACACCATAGACCACTCCGTGCTTGCACTACTTTTTTTTACCCAACCTGGAGGACAACAGTTTTGGTGGTCGGTGGGTCTGTGACCTCTGAAATACATAATCCCCACTCCACCCTCCCTCTCTGTACCCCCCAGAAATGTGACAGTGGCACTGGGGGGGGGGTGCCCAATCCCCAAGTGCAGAATCACTGTCCCGTCCACTACTGTGCATGCACGGTTATCCTCCATATATAATTTTACATATATATCTATATGTAGATATATATAGTCTATGCAAAAAAATGCATTAATGCATTAGTAAGGGTTGGTGACAAAGTCAGGAATTCACGTGAGTAATTTCTGCACCTCCTATTCTTCTCCCCAGACTGACAGATGCTGTGGTGTGGCATGGGGTCATGAGACCAACTGTTACTCCATTCCATGTGTAAGCAGGCTTACATGGTACAGTAAAGGGGAATGAGGTGACAGTTAGGCCTCATGACCCCATGCCACACCATGGCATCTGTCAGTCTGTGGAGGATGTGAGTGTGGGGGGTGGTGCTCACCCCTAACATCGAATTTCCTGACTTTTGTCGCTTCAATCCTAACTGATGCATTAATGCAATTTTTTTGCATAGCATTTCCTTACTTTTTGAAAAAGTGTAATATAAGTAGTAAATAACATGTATTGATGTATCTCATTAACCGTGCAACCTACGAAAAAAATTCCACTGCAGGCTTACTCTATGGTTTAAAATCTTTGGGCCCCGTGCTCCCACCAACTTGTACATTTCTGCATAACATCACAATATAAGTAATTAATCACATGTATTGGTGGGAGCGCGGGGCCAACCACATTGCCCAGCACTGCATAACAATATACTTCTGCCATGCCTTTTGAGCTGTCCTGTACCTTATAATGAGATCTTCCTGCGTACCCAAAAATGTGCTCACCATGGTTTTCACAATGCACATATATACTTCCCCATTAAGTATAATGAGCATACACCACAATTCACCAACTGTAATTACCACCACCATGAAAATTGTCACAATCAAAGATCTATGATTAATCTTTCTACATTCCAAATTTTAGGCAAATCGGACACACAGTTCAAAAGTTATTAACACGGAACAAGCCAAATTTTCATTTGTTGGAGTGGCATAATTTCACACCTGTTTATGTTTTACACACCAAATCACTGAAACACACCTCCGTGGCACTAGGGCTACCTACCCTATAAATTTCAAGTCAATAGTACCATGCATAAGCCTATGGGCAAAATGTTAAGTACGTCACTCAATATCTCTGCAACAAGTGAATTGTCCAACACCTAAACAGCATCAGTCACATCCCCAGGACATCCCCTCAACACCCTCCAAATTTCAAGTAAAAAGTCCAAACCATTTCAGAGATATTTAATTTTAAAATTTTAGCACCTTTAAAATTTTTTTGGTACTGAGAATCGGCCACGACCTCATGACCTAAGATAATTTTTGGCAGTCAGGGGACATCTGGTCATGAAATTTGGGCTATCTGGTCCCTTCCAGGGAGTTCTGGTCCAGAATAAAACTTGGACATCTGGTCAGAAAGTCATGAAAGAAGCTTGCAAATGAAAATGATCTCGTATCCAAAGAATTTGCAGGCTCGTGATCAAAAATCGTTAGCGAGCTGCGACTAAAGAATTTCAAACTTTAAAATTCTATTTTTTGACACAACTACATTAAACCACGGCATGGGTTGATAGAGGGAAGCCTACTTAGCAAAACCCACCCTAGTTTTACTTCACAAGTCACCCCTGGGCTGAGATATTAGTTTTTTCCAACCCCAAACTGAAAACAAGATGGCAGTCATCACGAACAATAAATTTCTCACGATCAAAGATTCTTTGATCTTGAGCCTGCAAATTCTTTGATCGTGAGGAGTGATTAGATGGTCAAAACCCCATTCTTCTTTCGCAAAATAAGCATATAAATTTTCCTATAGACTTATAATGGGAGCTAAAAACTTTAATAACTTTTGAATGGATTAATATTTTTTCACCAAACAAAAAGTGGCATGTTTATTGACCAAGGTTCATTCTGCATGGCATGTTACAGACTGGCAGGCCACATGGTGGCTGTGCAGTGCCACAGACAAAATCCCCCAAACTGCACACAAAAGTGGCGAAAAGTGCATTTTTGAGCATTTTGCTGCACAAAAACCGTAAATCTGAACAAAACACAACTTGGCAGATCAAGAGATCTACCATGCCCTACTGCGCATATCAAAATTCATGCAACTCCATTGAATGGGCCAAAGTTATTAATGCACAAAATTTCAAGTTTAACATTAAAATGCCTTCTCAACCCTAACTATAGGAGTGCGGTGTATATGTATATATATAGCTATTTATATGTATATCTATATATATTTATATTTATATATGTATATATACTGTATATATATATATATATATATATATATATATATATACACGATATATTTTATATATATATTATATATATATATATACACACACACATGGCATATATATATATATATATATATATATATATATATATATATATATAAACATTTGGCATATAGACACTGTTGCCAGCCCGCCAATATACGGATTGGTCTGTTACACAAACACAAGCACTGTATGTCTACGGATGCCCTTAAACTAGCCATCTACAGCTCTGTCACCTCTATCATTGACTACAGTCTTGCTATCTACAGCTCCGCCTCTACAACTGCCCTCCGCAGGATTCCAGTTTCACTCAACAAAGCCTGCTGGCTATTAACGGGTGTGTCCCACCAAACACACACCTGTGACCTCTACGCACAGGCTGGCTGGCTACCACTACTCAGCAGAATACAATACCAGACCTGCCTGCTTACCAGAAAGGTTCTCCTTGGATTCATGCCCCCTGGTGTTGGTACACTCCTTACTGCCTACAGTGGCATTCAGCATACTCACAGTGCCCAATGTCAAACCTTCCAGGTTCCCAGATGTCGTACCTCCATGGGTCAGTGGTCCTTCACCCATAGGGCTCCACTATGGTTCAATACCCTCAACAAAGATGCACTTTCCTCTGCCACGCTTGGACCCTTTAAAAGGAATCTCTGACTTTACCTCACCTCTACCACTCAATGTGACTGTTTCTCCTAATAGGTCTGCTCCAAACACCACCTAGTTGCTCATATCCAGCGATCCACCCTCTTCCTGAGTATCATTCTCTCTGGTCCCTGCCCTTCTATGTTACTCCTTCCTGCTCCCCTTCTCCCTAGTACTAGACACCCTCCCTCTCGCCATCCCACTGACAGTGGCCCTTCAGCCTGCCTACTTCCCTCTCTCCCCCTCCTACCCTATCATACACCTAAAGTCCGATTGCTTCTTAATCGCTCTATCTCTTACTGTTATCTCAACCAGCTGCCTACTTAAGTTGCTTGCTAGTATGTCTATTATTTCTAAAGTGTGTTGTAACTGTAAAAAAAAGAAAAAAAAACTCTTTGCCAACATTGATTTGTGTTATTATTCTACACTCTTTTACAACCTTTGTATGTATGTTGCCCTGTCCTCTGATGTGGAACCTCTGTAAACGAGCAGTTCTTGCTCAAAGGTATTTGTAATCCAAGGCCCAGATATTCAAACTGTGCCAGGCTGTGGCGCAAGCCTGGGCACAGCTCAACTTGGTTGCGCAGGGGTGTGGACTGGGCGATATTCAATGCAGCTGCGCCATGGCTCAGCATCATTGAATATCGCACCCTGGCCACCCGCAGTGCACATGGCGCAGTGGCACTGCGCCAGCGCCAGTGGCCAGAGTGGAGCATGGGGATGCGCTAGTGGAAGTTCCATTGCACTAGGCGCAACAACCATGATATTCAAAAGTTTACATGCAAATGGGGCCATAATGTATGCAAGGCACAAATGGGGCCATTTGCATGTCATTATAGCCTCATTTTCATGCAGGTGCGCCAATCCCCGACAACTTGCGCCTGGTGCCCTGCCAGGCAGCAGCCATCGGGGACCAACGCCCCCTGCAGCACAGCAATGTGCCGCCATAGCCCGATCGTGGGTATTAGTAAAATAAGTAAAAATCCTTGTATCCCTGGTGGTCCAGTGGACCGCTGTCTGCCCGATCGCGAGCTGAAGTAAAAAATATACATCTCCTATATCCCTGGTGGTCCAGTGGACCGCTGTCTGCCTGATCGCGAGCTGAAGTAAAAAATATACATCTCCTATATCCCTGGTGGTCCAGTGGACCGCTGTCTGACCGATCACGGGCTTAGGTAAAATAGTACTGACTCCCATATCCCTGGTGGTCCAGTGGACCCCTCCCCACCCGCCCACTGATCCTCACTTCCCCTCCCCAGTCAGCGGGCGGCAGCACCCCACCGTCTGCCGCCCGCTGCCCGCTGACTGACACTAAATAGGCTGTACGCCCATTGGTCCACAGTGAGCTATCGGGCGCAGCCATACTGTACTACACATTCCAGATATGTGAATGGATATCCATCGGCAGACAGTGGTCCACTGGACCACCAGGGATATAGGAGATTTATATCTTTACTTCAGCTTGCGATCGGCTGACAGCGGTCCACTGGACTCACCAAGGATATAGGATTCTATATTTTAATACCAAATGCCCATGATCGGGCATGGGGGCCACCACAGGGTGGGCTGGAGCTGGGTGGCCACCCACGGTGGCAGCTGCCATGTTGCACCTGCGTCGGCGGCTCACCTGTGGTGGCGACGTTGCTCCTTTTTTTTTTTTTTTGCTCAACTTTGTGTGGCGCAGGTAGGGGTTGCGCATGCATGGCTCAGCACATCCCGGGCTGAATATCAGGCTGTGCAGAGTATGCTTGGGGATGCCCCCCACCTGCCCCTGCACACATTATTGATGTGCTCCAGTGCATCGGGATTTGTGCCAGGTGCAATTCCCATTTGAATATCATGCCAGGGCACATCAGTGGATTGTGCATGGTGTAACACTGTTGCGCCATGCACAACCTTTTTGAATATCTGGGCCCTAGAGTTTAATAAATAAATAAAAAAATACATAAAATATGTATGTGTGTGTATATATATATATACATACATGTAAAATATGTGTGGTTGCGCCCCTAGAGTTAGGATTGAGAAGGCATTTCAGTGTTAAACAAAACATTTTGCACTTTAATGACATTACAACCGTTTAATGGATTTGCCTGAAATTTGGTATGCACCTTCCTGTGGGGTAGTCTATTGATTTGGCAAGTTATATTCAGGGCCCCTGGTGTTCTGCGGCAGAATTTTCTGATTTCTGCGGCAGGGCTCCTTGACTTCTGCGGCAGCATTTTCTGATTTCTGCGGCATGATTTATTCATTTCTCTGGCAGAATGCAGTCCTGTCATTGGCTAAATATGATGTGATGTAATCGATGACATCATATGCTGAGCATAGAGGAGGGGCTTTAGGATAAACGAGGTAGGAAAGAAAGCCTGACACTATGGAAAAACAGTATATTTGTATGAAAATTCACCAAAAACAATGAATTCTGTGGCACTATATATATTCTGCGGCATGATGCAAATTCTGCGGCAAATTCCGCAACCGCAGAACTGCAGAATTCCAGGGGCCTTGGTTATATTACGGTCAGATGTGTGGTTTCCAAGTTACAGAAAGGTGAAAAAAACATGTTTTCACTCATTGAAATTGCTTGGATTTTTCTTTGAACTTGCCTACAGCCCAGACAGTTTGGTGTTTTGGTCTAAAATTTTCAGAGCAGAAGGGGACTGCCCCACAGTTGTATCTTTTTCTAGTCTGGTGAAAAATTAATAAGCAGTTTTTAAGTTACTGCAATTAAAAGATTTTAAAAAATAATTTCTGAGCATGCTCAGTAAGCACTAAAATATATCTGTATGAAACATAGTAGGAATCCTACTTTGTATGGGAAAATTCCTACTTCATATGGCCACCATCTTGTTTTCAGTTTTGCCTGAAAAATTCTAATTTGGAAACCTCCCAAAATGATATTCTGGGAAGGAACCAACACATATAGCTTGCTTATTGGGACCCCCTAGGTGCATTCTGCACATTACTGCTTGGAAAACATCCTTAAAATGTGTCTTATTTATCCTTTTAATTCTTTGTTCGTATGGTCATCATACAAAGTAGGATCCTAGTTCATATGATGAATTGCGAACTAGTATCCTACTTCGTGAGCCAAAAATCCCCAAATATTTATTTTAATACAAAAAAAATTGCTGCTGACATTGGGGTGCCCAGCCCCCATGTTGGCACTAGATGACAGTGTCCCCAACAGTCTCCCACATTGCCAACATCAGAGTGCCCAAATCCCATGTTGGCAGTAGCCCCCTCAAGGTTGGACACTGGTGAGCCCAATCCTAGTGTCCCCAGTTATGTGTTATGCCCCAGCACCACCAGTACTGTGGATATTTGGGAGCCCACCCCCAGAGTCCCTTAATGTTCCTTTCCATATACCTAAAACAAAGAAAACAGTCCCCAACATCTTTTTTGTTTGTAATCCTGTAAAAAAAGAAAATGGTTCCTCATCATTTCCCTGTCCCCTTCCCCTATCCTGACCCTCCCACTGAGCAACCCACCACCCCATACTCCTCGTTGCCCTACACTTGCCACCAGAGGTCTTCTTCTGTCATCTTCTGTGGACCGGGACACATCTGCACTCTTCAAAGCTGAACTGCAAACTGAAGAATCAAGGTAAGCACCGTATAATGGCTGTCAATGGCATTTTGAACTTATGTTGATATTTTGGCCATGTTTCAGAGTTGTTTTTTTTTACAAATTTTCAACATAGCCTTTTTGGGACCACACCTCATGAACACTGTCACTGTCATTTCATTAATCGGACCCAGTGATTTTGCGGTTGCTATGCGAAATCACCTTTTGGGACCCATTAATAAAATGATGGTGCCAGTATTCATGAGGTGGGGTCCCAAAATGCCCATGTTGAAAATTAGGTGAAAAAACTCCCCAAAATGGCCGCATTATGAGTGTGCTTTGTGCAGCTTCTACTCAGGCATGTAACTTTGGTAATTTACAATATTTTGACCCAAATTTTCACCATTGCTATTTTTATACACCACCTCATGAACAGTATAGCTGTAATTTTTCATATCCTGCCTGATGTGTTTTCGCTTCTGTGGCACAGAATGGTGTGTATGCTGTGTGAAATCATCTTTTGCGGCTGGTTAATGAAATGACAGTGCCACTGTTCATGAGGTGAGGTCTCCAAAAGGCCATGTTGACAATTTGGTGCAAAAGTTACTCAAAATGTCTGAGTTGCATGTGTCTGTTGAATTAATTCTATGCACATGCATAGCTTTGGTACTTTTCCATATTTTTCTGGCAAATTTTCAGCATAGCCATTTTTTCACACCATCTTATGAACAGTACAGCTGTCATTTCCCACATTCAGCCCAAAATGTGTTTACGCACCTGTGGCACAGAATGGCATTGCAGCTGTGCATAATTGTGTTTTGCCTTGTATTTCACAATTACTCTGTACATGAAATGGGTTACTATGATGGCTATGCTGACAATTTGGTCACTGTTGTTCAACTCATGGAAGCGCACCCACCTACATAAATATGCACATATTCAGCGGGATTTGGACCCTACGCTCCCACAGTAAAATAAGTATACTATTATACTATCTCAAAAAGAAGGGAAGTTCATTGCAAAATACTCTGTTAATGCATCAGTTAGGTTTCCTATTACAGTGACGAAAGTATGGAAATTTTACGTTAGAGTTCCCAACCTTATCACCTCACGCTCCACACCAACAGGCATTGGGGTGTGCCTTGAGTGCGTCATTCTTCCACCCCCCATTCTCCCACACTCTGCACCATCTCAGCTTCCTTACACATGGAATAGTGATTTAGGCCCGATGACTCCAAGGCACACCCCAATGTCTGCGGTGGGTGGAGGATGGGAATAAGTGTTGAGAACTTCTAATACTGAATTACCATACTTTTGTCACTGTGATAGGAACCCTAACTGATGTATTAACAGAGATTTTGCAATGATATGTGTGTGTGTGTGTGTGTGTGTATATATATATATATATATATATATATATATATATATATATATATATTCAATGCAAAAACTTTGTTAATGCATCAGTTAGGGTTCTTCTACAGCGACAAAAGTGAGGAAATTCGACATTAGGGTTTCCACCCCTTGCACCCCACTCCCACCAACAGGCATCGGGGTGTACATTGGGGTCATCGGCCCTAACTCTCTCCCCATCCCATGTGTAAACAAGCTGAGGTGGTGCAGTGTAGGAGAATGGGGTGAGAGTTAGGACCGACCACCCCAATGCACAAATTAAAATTTCGCATGAATTATGACTTTCCTGGCTAGTTTTGTACTTAGCCTCTAATGGGGAGGCTAAGCATTTTTGTGTTGAAAAGTCCGTATCTCGCACTGTTTCCGAGGTACGGGCCCTGAAAGACGCAACGGATGCCATAATGTTCTCCTATGGCAAAAAGCATCAACTTTGGAGTGCTGTCACTGTGCCACCCTGTAATATTTTTTCACCAAACCACCAAAAGGCACATCTGTGGGATGTTGGCTTTAGTCTCTCCAAATTTCAGCCCAAAAGACCAAACCATTATTTTGCTGAAAGGCGGCAAAGAATTCCTGTAATACAACAGGCCATAATGTTATCCTATGGGAAAAAGCGGCAACTTCATAGTGACTTAACTTTGCTGCCCTGTAATATCTTTGACCAAACCACCAAAAGGCACATCTGTGGGATGTTGCCCTTGTTCCCTTGTTGCCCTTGTTCCCTCCAAATTTCAAGTAAAAAGACCAAACCATTTCCAAGATATTCAATATTAAAGATTACTAAAATTTCCCTATCTATTCCATTATAAAAAATCTGGCCATCTTGTCCCTCCCTCGCAATCAAAGATGGCGATCAAAGAATCTCACGATCAAAGAATTTGCAGGCTTGCAATCAAAGAATTTGCAGGGTCATCAACAAAGAATTAAAAACCTTATAAATCAAAAAAAATGAAACTATAGTTCGACAGAATGAAGCCCCCTGAGTAAAACCCACCCTCATTTGACTTCCTAGGACACCCCTGGGCTGAGAAAATTAATTTTTTAATTGGCCTATCTCGTTCCTCATCCCTCACTTACGATGCACGATCATGATCAAAGAATCTCACGATCAAAAAATTTGTAGGCTCACGATCAAAGAATTTGCAGGCTCACGAACAAAGAATTTCAAAATCTTATAAATCAAAAAATTGAAGGACTTGCAGTAAACCAACACCATGGTTCGACAGAACGAAGCCCCCTGAGTAACACCCACCCTCATTTGACTTCCTAGGATACCCCTGGGCTATGAAAATTAATGTATTAATCTGGCCATCTCATCCCTCACTCACGATGCAGATCAAAGAATCTCACTACCAAAGAATTTGCAGGCTCGTGATCAAAGAAATTGCACACTCATGATCAAAGAATAAAAAATGGTGAAACACAAATCTTTCACTGATTTGAAGTGAACCAATGCCATGGTTCGATAGAACGGACACTCCTGAGCAAATCCCAACCTCATTTGTGTCCCTAGCCCACCCCTGAGCTGAGATATTTGTGTTTTTAGGTCGCGATGCAAGATCACGATCAAAGAATTTGCAGGCTCGCAATCAAAGATCGTTAGCGAGCCGCGAATTAAGAATTTAAAAGCTTATAACTCTATTTTTTGAACAATTTGGATGGAGCCAAAGGCGTGGCTCGATAGATTGGAGCCCCCTGAGTAAAACCCATCCAAGTTTTACTTCAGAAGTGACCCCTGAGCCGAGACAGTTGCGTTTTTCCGATTGGAAATTTAAAACCAAAATGGCGGACCTTACGATCAAAGAATTTTTGAAATTCCTTGGGGACAAAGATTCTTGAACCGTGAGGCTGCAAATTCTTTAATCGCCAGTTGGGACGAGATGGCCAGAACCCCATTCTTTGTCCTCAAAATATGCATATACATTTTCCCATTGACTTATAACGGGAAATTAAAAGTGCCATTACCTTTGAATGCCTTAATATTTTTTCACCAAACAAAAAGCGGCATATTTGGCCACCAAAGCTCAATCAAATGAGTCATCTTGCAGAGTGGCATACCACACAACGGCCGTGCAGGATCTCATTCAGAATGCCAAAAGGTGCCTCCAAAAATGGATAATTTTGCATTTTTCAGTGCATTCGTACACAAAAACTTATAAAATAAATGCCTGAGCTCCAGGCAATGCTAACTGAGGGAGCAGTGGATGTGGCAGCGGTCACTGAGACTTGGGCCACTGCAAGACATGACTGGGACCTGAACCTGGAGGGTTACACTATGTTCAGGAAGGACAGGGGGGAGGGAAGGGGAGGAGGGGTAGCAATGATAGTCAAAAACTGCATTGGCATAGGGGGAGTAGAGGAGGCGGAGGGAACTGTGGAGGCGATTTGGGTCACCTTGATAACAAGGGGGGGCAAGAGAGTAAAAATAGGAGTGGTGTATAGACCCCCTGCCCTGGAGGAGGAGCTGGAGGACAGTCTGGTGGCAGATGTTAGGAGACACTGCAGACTGGGCAGAGGAACGGTGGTGGTGTTGGGGGACTTAAACATGCCAGGAACAGACTGGGAGACTATGACATCCTCTGTGACCAGGGAACAGAGGTTGTTGGATGTCTTTCAAGACGCGTTCCTAACTCAGCAGGTGAGGGAACCGACCAGGGAGGCACGGGTACTGGATGTGGTCCTGGCAGACAGTGACCAGATTGGAGCCTGGAGGTAAGGACCCATTGGCGGGAGTGACCATGCCACGGTCTGGTTCTGCCTGGACCTAGGAGGGGTGAAGGCTGCACAGACAGTAACCGACTTCAGGGCGGATTTTAAGGAAATGGGAAGGATCCTTAAGGAGCATTTGGATGGGATTGGGTCAGACATGGACGCTGATAGTAGGTGGGAAATCATCAGGAGAGGGTGCAGGATGCTACCAGCACCTGTGCAAGAGTAAGACGAAAATGCGGTGGGGCCCAAAACCCTGTTGGTGGACCAGGGAGGTCAGGAGGTGGTGCGGGAAAGAAAGCAGCCTATAAGCAATTCAAGTGCTCAAGGAGTGAAAGGGATCGAGGGGAGTGCAGAGTTGATGGCTAGAAGGGCCACTAGAGTGGTGAGGAAGCTAAGGCAAGGAAGGAGCAGAACCTGGCCAGGAAATGGGAGAGGGAAAAGGGTTCTTTAGATACATTGGGGAAGAGACGAAGGTGAAGGGAAGATTAGCAGGATTAAATCAGGGAGAGATGGGCACAAGACCGGGGAGCAGGCTGAGGTACTAAATGAGTACTTCACCTCAGTTTTCACCAGGGAAAATGGGGGCTGCATCATACATGGGAGGAGACAGAGATACTGAGGAGGGGCCCTTACCGATCAGCAGGTCTGGGGAGGGAGGCATCACTGGCAGGTGGGGGGAGGGCTAAGCAGGGAGAAGAGGTACCGGAAGTGGAAATCACAGCAGAGAGAGTGAGGGAAGCCCTCAGCTCCCTTAAGATGGAGAAAGCACCGGGGCTGGATAAATTACATCCCAGAGTGCTGAAGGAACTTGCAGATGTCCTGGCAAAACCCCTGGCAGAGCTTTTCACCACCTCTCTGAGGACAGTGCCTATCCACAAGGGGGGATCAAGGGAGGTGGCAGGGAACTACAGGCCTGTCAGCCTGACATCGGTGGTGGGCAAGGTGATGGAGGGCATTGTCAAGGAGAGGCTAGGGGGGGACCTGGATAAGTCAGGGTGCCTGGACGATAGACAGCAGGATTCATCCCGGGGAAATCGTGTCAGACAAACCTGGTGGAGTTCTATGACTGGGTGACAAGTGCCCTGGACCTGGGTAGACCAGTGGATGTCCTCTTTCTAGACTTCAGCAAGGCATTTGACTCTGTTCCTCACGTGGGCCTGTTGGATAAGCTGGGAGAAATGGGGGTGGGAACCAGATGATCAGATGGATAGGCAATTGGCTCCAGGACCGGACCCAGAGGGTCGAGCTTGGTGGGACAGTCTCATCCCCAAGGAGGGTCATAGTGGGGTCCCACAGGATCAGTCCTGGGCCCCTTCTGTTCAACGCCTATGTATCTGACATAAGGACAGGAATCAGGAGTGAGAGAGTCTCTTTGCAGATGACTCGAAACTGGAGGCGGTGGTGGATGGGGAGGAGGGAGGGAGGTGGCCTACAGGGGACCTGAGGCTCTGGAAAGATGGTCTAGAAAGTGGAAGCTGAGGTTCAATGCAGAGAAATGCAAGGTACTCCACCTGGGGACCAGAAACCCAGGCCAAGTGTACACCCTGGGGGGGGAAATGCTACAAGTCTCAATGGCTGAGAGGGACCTGGGGGTGGTGGCGGATGTCAAGATGAGCAACTCTGAGACTTGTAGGAGGGCAGCAGCCAAGACCAACAGGATGCTGGGATGCATCACTAGGGGATCACCAGAAGGAGGGAAGTGATACTCCCTCTGTATAACTGCTTGGTGAGGCGCACCTTGAGTACTGCGTGTGCAGTTTGGAGGCCACACTAAAGAGGGACATTAACCTCCTGGAGAGGGTCCAGAGGAGGGCAACCAAAATGGTTTGGGGCTTGGGGGACAGGACCTATGAGGAGAGGCTTGAAGAGCTAAATATGTACACATTGGAAGAGAGAAGGGACCGGGGGGACATGATAGAGGTCTTCAGGTACATGAAGAGGGTAAATAGGGGAGGAACAGTCAGGGTGCTTTGAAGGAAGGAGGAAGGGGCCACTAGAGGGCATGGGTGGAAGCTGGAGGGGGGAAGATTCAGGGGAGAAAGGAGGAGGTGCCACTTCACTGAGAGGGTGGTGAAGCCATGGAATGCACTGCCTAGGGGGCTGGTGGAGGCAGAGACAGTGGAGGGGTTCAAGAGGGGGTGGGACAGGTACAGGGGAAGGGTTCTGGAAGCAAAATCCAATGCAGCAAGAATATCCGGAACTGGGAAGGGAGAAGCCAGAGAAGGCGAGGGGGACAGCAAGGTCAGCACCCAGGGTGGGGGCTGACCAAACGAGCAGACACGAAAGACCGTTAGGCCTATTCTGCTGTCATTTTAGTATGTTAGTATGTAAAAACCAGCACTCCAACCAAAATGCAATTTGGCAAATCAAGAGATCTACCATGCCCCAATGTGCGTACCAAATTTCAAGCATATACATTCAACGGGTCCAAAGTTATTAACGCCCAAACTTTTGACTTTAGTATGTAAATGACCGCTGAACCCTAACTATAGTGGCGTGACTGCACCACTATAATATATATGATGAAACATGTGTCTGTGTCTTCGGTTGGCACCCTTTGCAAACTGTGTGAGAGGCCTTTTGGCACCATGCATTTCTGCTTAAAGTTGAACCAGCATAATATTCTGTGGTGATTTGCATATGAAGCCCATGATGCTCTGCATTATGGGGGCATGTGTGATATTGTATTTCTTTGAAACTTGGCTTCCCGGACAATGCCCTTTGGGGTAACCACTGCCTCAGTGCTTGCGCACAGAGGTTCTCTGTCTTTGAACTTGTTTTTTGTTTTAATTGGGTTCACCACAATATAACCCAGATAGACCATCTTAGGGTAACTGGTTCATTCCACTGGGGTGTCAAACAGATGAGGCATACTGATGAGGCAGGATGAAACACGTGTCTATGTCTTCTGTTGGCATCCTTTGCAAACTGTGTGAGAGGCCTTTCGGCACCATGCATTTCTGCTTAAAGTTGAACCAGCATAATATTCTGTGGTGATTTGCATATGCAGCCCATGATGCTCTGCATTAATGGGGCATGTGTGATTTTGTATTTCTTAGATACTGTGTATATATATATATATATATACTGTATATATAAAACTTTCATATATATATATATATATATATATATACAGTATACAGTATATATATATTTAACTTTCATATATATATATATATATATATATATACACACGGTATATGTATATATATATATATAACTTTCTTCCTCTCCCTCTCAGCTTCCACCTCCCCCCAGAAACATAACAGTGACATTGGGGGTGCCCAATCGCCCAGCATTGATCGGCATCTCCATCCTGTGTTTTTTTACTAGAAACCATTGCCAGCAGTTGAAAAAGTACCCTTACGAGTGGCAAAATAGGTACAGAAGCATAATCACACTTGCTGCTTTCTCATCTTCCAGAAAAAAATGTACCCGTGTTTTTGTCCTTAGACCCTGTTACCACCGAGTTACCATTTGAGCAGATGCCTCTAAGTGACCAAGGCTCCATGCACGAGTAGCAATTACTAGTGATTGCCACTATATTATAGGTTGGACCTCCAATGTGATAATTTCGGCATTATGTCATATTTGACCTTTGCAGTCTGACTGTGGGATAAATGACATCATGGAATGTTATCTTGGGATAAAGACAGTCCCAAAAGATCTGTGTCTAGTTCTACCATGCATGATATATATATATATATATATATATATATATATTTTTTACTTTCCTCCCCCCACTCAACCCTTCTTCTCAGTGCCCACCACCCCCTCCCAGAAACATAACAGTGACACGAGGGGTGCCCAATCCCCCACTGTCGACTGACATCTCCATCCTGTGTGTTTTTCCCTAGAAACCATTGACAGCAGTTGGAAAAGTACCCTTCGAGTGGTGAGATAGGTACAGAAGCACAATTATACTTGTTGCTTTCTCATCATCCAGAAAAAACATACCCGTGTTATTATCCTTGGCTCCAGTTACCACTGTGAGACCGGTTGAGCAGGTGTGCCTAAGTGAGCAAGGCTCCATGCAGGAGTCACAATTATTAGCGATTGCCACTACATTATGGGTCGGACCTCCAATGTGACAATTTCAACATTATGTCATGTTTACTTTGTCATGTGTGGCCCTTGCAGTCTGATTGTGGGCTGAATGACATTGTGGAGTGTTATCATGGGATAAAGGTAGTCTTAAAAGATCTATTCAAATGTCTAATTCTTTTTCATTGTTTTCGGCAACTTGCTGTGTTCTATTTACGTAATCCCTCTGACTAGCATTCTTTGGACATATGTGAAGGACATTACCATCCTACACGTTATATTCAGTTTGTCACTTATTTATCCACTGTTCCTTAAAGACAGTCTTTTGCTTCTGTGAAACCACCTCATTAGCACTGTGTCATATACAGACCGAATTACCTTAATAAGATTGCTGAGTTTTGTGCCATCATTAAAAAAATAGAATATTTGGGTTTGCAATGCTCACCCCTAGGTAACCACACTAAGGAAATTTTTCCAGTCTGATACTGTCCCATGAATCATTATGCATTGAGCCCTATTCCTAAACCAGCCCTGTAACCATTCTGCATTATTTCCTATTTGCAAAATGCACAGTGTAACAACAATTGTGGATGTATTGGGATGATCTTTGCCCAATGGATGCATTAGGATGATCTTTGTCCAGTGACAGCATCCCACGATGTCATTCAACCCACAATTGGACTGTAAGGGACATACATGAAAAGGGTACCTAGCACCGTATGCACATTGTAATGCACATTCATGAATAAATGAAGTGTTCATCAATGAACTTTGGCAAGGGAAATAAGCTGGCACTGCACATGGAAAGTGACGGTCCCACTGAGTAATGAAGTACAAACACTGACAGTGTCCCTTTAACCTTTAACAAGAAACCATCTATCAAAGTCTTTGCACCATTACGCCCCCCACCTCTACCCTCCCAGTCAGCACCCAACACCCCACCCCCAAGCCCTTACTAATTCATCAGAGGTCCAACACCATAATTCTCGCTGGACTGCAGACATGTCTTCACTCTTCAAAGCTGGGACCGCGAGCTGAAGAAACAGGTATGCAGTTCAATGTATTTCAATGAGAGATTGAACTTAGAGGCATAACTTGGGCATTTTTTTGATATTCTTGGCCCAGATTTTCAACATGCCTTCTTTTGGAACCCACCTCATGAACAATGTCACTGTCCTTAGGCAAATTTGTCCCTAAAGGTGATTTCCCCATCACTGCACAAAATCACCTTTTGGGCAGGAGTTGCAAATTTTCACTGACCGTGTTCATGAGGTGGGGTCATAAGAAGGGTATGTTGAAAATTTGGTGTAAACATATTAACAAACAACAGTTATGAGCCTACATTGAGTTTTGCAAATGCAGCCTTGTAATTTTGGTAATTGTCAATATTTTTACCCCAAATTTACAACATAGCCATATCTTTACAGCACCTCATGAATGTGACAGATGTCATTTTTCAAATTCTGGCCAAATGTGTTTGTTTTTTTACATCCCGAAAGGTGATTTTGTTGTCCCTGTGCAAAATCACCTTTCAGGCAGGAGTTAACAATTTTCTCTGCCCTTGTTCATGAGATGGGGTCATAAGAATGCTATATTGAAAGTGTGGTGTAAAAATATTAAAAACAACAAAGTTATAAACCTACATTGAATTTTGCAAACGCAACCTCGTAACGTTGGTCATTTTCAATATTCTTACCCCAAATTTACAACATAGCCATATCTTTCCAGCACCTCATAAATGTGGCAGCTGTCATTTTTCAAATCCTAGCCAAAATGTGTTTTTTTACATCCCGAAAGGTGATTTCACAGTCCCTGTGCAAAATCTCCTTTCAGGCAGGAGTTGAACATTTTCTCTGCCCTTGTCCATGAGGTGTGGTCATAAAAAGGCTATGTTGAAAATTTGGTGTAAAAATATTAAAACTTAACAAAGGTATGAGTCTACACTGAATTTTGCGAATACAGGCTTGTACGTTTGGTAATATTCAATATGTTATCCCCAAATTTCCAACATAGCCATTTCTTTACAACACCTCATGAATGTGACAGATGTCATTTTTCAGCTCCTGCCGAAAATATTTTAGCATCCCTAGAGTTGATTTCACAGTCCCTACACAAAATCACCTTTAAGCCAGGAGTTGAACAATTTCTTTGCCCGTCTTCATGAGCCAGGTTCATAACAAGAGTATGTTAAAAATTTGATGTAAAAATATTAAGAAAATAATTTACAATATTTTTATCCCAAATTCTTCAGCTGCAGCCCTATTGGCTCTGGCCAGAGTTTGTTGATTTTGTTAAAACTCTTATAAAAATAGTAGGCAAAAATCCTACCCTGTTGTATCAGTCTTTATTTGTAATCGTCTGTCTCTTTTACATTTGCAGAGTTCCCTCCTTTGTTAGTACTACTTTGTTTGAAAGCAACTTTTTTTCAATATCTTTTCCTTTCCCTTGGAGATTTTCCTTTATAGCTCCATCTTTTTTCACTTGTGTTTTTTATATATTTTCTCCAGGGTGTTCTTACTTTACCTCAGATCTGTGATTTGGCGATCTGCTATTTGTTTTTCATTCCCTTTTTTATTCATGTTTTTCTTTTGCTTTGTCTTTTTGTTTAGACTTGGGCTTCAAGGTGCCCACCAGGTCCTGAATTTCTTTTGCTTCCCTTTCAGCTATTTCTTTTATGTCAGATATGCTTTTGTTGTTTTTACCTTTTCCTTTACTTCTGTATTGCTTTTTTAAATCTTTTTTCAGTGATTTAAGCACTTTCTTGTTATGCTATGTTGTACTGATTATTGTAGTACCCTCTGCTTTTTTGCCTTTTTACCTTTTTTGTACTACTCCCTTTAAACCTTTTTTTAAAAAGTCTTGCTAATTTTATCAGTTCTAATAGATGGGAATTTCCATTTTGTATTTCTTTTTTAAAGTTGACCATTACATTTTTCAGTTGCTTTATCTCTTTTCTGAATTTCTCATTGAATCCTGCAATTTCATTGACTTTACTCTCTTCTCTAATTGATCATAAATGAGGAACATCTGGAGGATTTCTTGATGGAGGGTCTAGTCTTAGTTCTTTAACTTATTGGGTCAGGAAACTGTCAAATTCTTGTAAAAATGACTTCTTGTTTCTTTGTTTTCTGCCTTCTGACCTTTTCTCTGCACTTTTATCTTTACTGGCTACGTTTGGCTTACTGTTGCCTGCTTTATATTTGTTTGAATAGTCAACTGGCACTGCAAGCTCTGATAAATGAAGAACTTCACCAGTTGCCTCAGAAAGATCGATTAGTGGCCCATCCTCTGCCTCTGCTGTTGCGGGGGATGCCTCCATTCTATGAATTTCTGCCAAAACTGGGTGTAGTGAGACTGTGGAGGATATAAGATTTGACATGAGTATGTTATCTTTTAATATTTTTTATCCCCTTGTAAAACCAAAAAATTATTTTAATTTGCTGAGAACAGGTCAATTATTTTCGATACACCTTCATTGTTTTTCAACTGCTTTCTTAGTTTTTGTAATCATTTGCTGGATTTTTTTGGTTTGTTGTTTGCCCATTACAATTTTCTAGTGGATTTTACTGCTAAATTTAGAATAGCAGGATATAAGCTAATAGTAGGATATAAGCTTTAATAGTAGGATATAAGCTTCAAGCAGGCACTGAAGACTCTTTTATGAGGTAAAATCTTTCCTGATTTTCTGTGATTTTATTTATATTTATTGAATTTCTTGACTTTTTATGTATTTGTGAAGCGCCTTGATACTATGAAAGGTGCTCTATTAAATAAAGTTATTATTATTATTATAATGATAATAGGTAATACACGATATAGCCTGTTGCAACAGGGCAAACACCCTATTACAACATCTTTCTGCACCTTTACTACTCGCATAAATTAAATTCAAAATAGTTCACCAAATGCTGTAACATCACCAGCTTTTGTCCCTCTTCATTAAAGTTCTGTGTTCAGCACTTGTTATTCTGTTTTCAACATTCACTATTCGCTGTTCAGTCTGCTCAGTCTTCACCCCCATCTGTCTCAATGCTTGTTGTTGATATTTGGCACTAATTCCTGTTCAGTTGGGTGGGGCTTGCACAAAATGTTTGCTGAAAGTCTTTTTGCTAATATCCATTTATCCAATGTATTTTGTTACTGGGATTCTTGTCTTCATAGAAACATGAATATTAAGACAAAGTCTTTGAAAAGTTTTATTTTGTATATTATATTGCAGCCACTCATTTTCCAACTTCAGCCACTCATTTTCCAACTTCATTGGGAGAATACTTTGGCTCGGGCTCCTTATCAACTCCTACAGCTGTTCTCCTTTTGCAGTTACGACAACAGATTGTAATCTCAGTTCGATGCATTTTTAAACAGAAGAAAACAACTCATGTAGCAGAGACGAGTCCAGCTCCTGCTAAATTAAGTGTCCCCCCTTTTATCAGTTTACTTTGAGGGCTTTATGCTTTTTTAACAAGGCCACATTGTAAAAGAAAAAAGTCAGAGAAAAGCTAAAGTGGCATACTCATGTAGCTCCAGTAGCTCACCTGGAATCCATCTGGAGCAACAGAAGGAGGTAAAGTGGCTTGCTTAGAATCACACAATATGCACATGGAGGTTGTAGGAATCACCTACCGAGTCACTATGTCGCAAATAGCTCCGCGCAAGGAATACCGTGCAGAGAACATTGCACAGTGCACTAGTATGATAAGGTACAAAACCCCGCATGACATATATGATGTGTGCAGTTTTGCACCCTATCATGCATGGTTGGGGAGGAGGAGTGTTGTATAGGTTAAAACTTCTGTTCAAGAAGTGGTACACCAAGCTTGTGCCATGGCTCAGTGGAATAAGCCATGGCACTACAGAATTTTGCTGTGTGTCTGGACCAGGCTCGAATCCCGGTCCCAGACATTTTGGAAACTGCATTTGTGTGGTGTTTATTTTTTTCTGGTCCCAGTGTTTCTCCCTGTCCCTGTGTTGATCCCCCCTGGAGTTGATTATCTTTATCGGGGGTTCGGAGGCAACAAAACAGACACATGTTTCCGTCACCAAAATCCTTTTCGGCAGTGTGTCTGTGCACCAGCAATGTATCTGCTGATTTTACAGTGTGATACACTGCTGCATGGTTTTGTCTTTCATGGTAATGACCCCATGCCTGGGAATCAAACCCAGGTCTGCTGGATGTACCAAGCATTTTCACTGCTCCTTGCTCTAAACTGTAGGCTATACTACCAGTTGAAATTGTCTCCCTGTGCCACATTCAATGTGTGGGGAGTGTTAGGTGGCTCTGGGAATGGGCTACTGGTTTTAGAGTAGAAGCTGAGTTGGGTTTTGCTGCACAGATGATGGGCTCCCTGTACTGTTTTCTAGTAGGAGATCTTTCCTGCTCTGAGGAGTACACTACAGAGGAAGAGAATTCTTGAGGTTTGGGAATGTGTGATGACATGTCATGAATAGAAAATCTATAGAAAACTGATCATCAATTGACACACACCAGCATTCTGTTATTTTCTGGTAGCAGCTGTTGCGTGTCCATAGGATTCAATGAGTGATACTAGGGACTTATTGTATATAATTAAATTGTATCTGGGAACCAGCTATAACACTAAATTGGTGCTGTCACAAACAAGCCAGACAGGCATATTACATTATAAAATGGCAAGAAAAAATCTAGAAATCTCATTGGCCAAGACAGATCAGCTGACTGTACATTAATTCTCTGTATATGCACAGTCATCCTGGTCCTAAACCACGTTACACAATGAGCAGATCAGTCCTCCTACAACCAGAACTATCTTCCATCAGTCTCCCTACAACCAGAACTGATCTTCCACCACAAACATGGCCGCTACCTTTACACTGTAGAAACCTTCAACTGGGCCCTAAAATTAAAATGATCTTAAATATAAAATAAAACAAATTAATTAAATGTTGTTTACCAGATCGTCACACTCTCCATACACACATAAACAAATTCGAAACATTAAGTATTGTTTATAGTTTTCATTACAACTGTTTGTTTGCTAACAGTGAAAATCCTCCTTCTGTCTTTACTTGCTCATCAAGGAAATCTCTTCTGCTTTCCCTGACAAGTGAGAGAATTGAGTCTCTGGCCCTAAAACAGGCATTTGTTGTCTGTGTGTACAGTATGTTAGTAGAGGAACATTCTGCTAGTAGAACTGAGCAGAATTTTGAATCCCTGTATTCCATGGTAAACATTCCATGATTAACATTCCATTTCTTGAACGTGGGGAAACACAGAGGGAAAAAAAAAAACAGAATGAAGAAAGTAAGCAATAATCCTATATAAACAAAGAGAAAAGATGGTGAGTGACTCACCCTGGTGATTATCTTTTAGGACAGAGTGAGGAGTTCATGATGCTGTCAGTGAGTGTGGCAGTTTTGAACCACGCTCATGCTTGCAGCACTGGGGAAATGAGGAGCCTCTGTTATGGCTTCCTTTTACTTCTGTCTACAGAGTGAGGAGAATGAAATAAAATAAGGGGGCTAAGTGTCATACTTAGAATGAGAAAAACAGCATTTGTGAATTGTTGTGGCTGGCAGTGGAATACGAAGCTTAAGCGGGCAGGGAGACACACTGGGTGGGATATTCAAAGGGGTTGCACCATGCGCAATAGGGTTGCGCCTGCACAAGTCCGAAATTGTGCCATTCTGCGATATTCAGCAGGAGGTAGTTGTGCCACTGAAAACATGCTGAGCAACAGCGCAATGCTAATGAAGGCATGCGCAACCGAAGAGGTGGAACCATGCATAAAGTGCTGCGCAATGCGATATTCAGTGGTTGTACGAGACAGCAGGCGCAACCCCAACCTGCGCCTGCACAACTTTGAGCCCCAAAAGGAGAAACAGGGCCACCTGACAGGTGAGCTGTCGCATTGCAGGGCGCAACACAGCAGCTGCCACCTGTGGCTGGCCTCAACCTACTCCTGTGCCCCCCCCGCCAGCCCGATCGTGGGCAAAAGCAGAAAAGTCCCCCCTCCCCAACTGGCCTGATGGCGGGCATAGCTTAAATCACCCCCCACAGCCCGATCGCGGGCAACAAAGTGTTCCCCGAACATATCCCTGGTGGTCCAGTGGACCGATAAGCCAGATCGCAGGTTGAAGAAGTTTAACCCCCAGAATGTATCCCTGGTGGTCCAGTGGACCGATAAGCCCGATTGTGGGCTGCATTATGTTGCAACACCCCCACCCTCAAGACCATATTCCTGGTGATCTAGTATCCCCCACCCCACCCACCATGAAGCCCACCACCCCGCTCCCCGGCAGCGGGGGCGGAGCTATCCACCCGCCTGCCGCCCGCCGCCGCCAACTGACTGCCGGTAGGGCTGCACCCATGTTGGTGCAGGCAAGAGCCAATGGGCATGCAGCCCACAGTCACATAAGGCAGTCCAGATTTGACATGAATTCATTCTTCATATCTGACCGCCTTAGTACAGTAAGGGCTGCACGCCATTGGCTCTGCTCTGCACCAACGGGTGTGCAGCCCCACCAGGCAGTCAGTCTACGGGTGAGGGGCGGCAGGCGGGTGATGCTGCCACCGCCGCCGGGGAGCGGGGTAGGGCCAGGTGGGTGGGTGGGGACACTATAGAAGCGCCTCACAAAGTGAGGACAAGGAGCACCAGGAAATGCAGCAGTGCTCTGAAACCAAATTGAGCAAAAGCAGATAAAAATCCAGCACGCAATAGCAACCATACAAAAATGTAAGTAATACACATTTATTAAAGACCAACACTAAGGGCACATAAAACTGACGTTTCACTTGGCCGACTGCCAAGCTTCTCAGAGTAAAAGACATATGGTAAACACATATGTTTAAATATCTTTCAACCCCAACATGTGGTTTCTCATGCACCAATGACCATAAGGTACATTTCAATATGTAATTAGACCACTATGATCCTTAAAGCTATACATACTAAAAATACATACTGTATCCATTATATATTGTTTATTAATCTAAAATCTTTCCACTAAATAAATATGGATCTTTATCTTAACCTAACTCATTTATATTATTTAAGGAAGGCTGCTAGCTCTATATTATCATTGAGGCCATTATTTTCACAAGCTCCTAGATTATAAATCCAGTAGCTCTCCCTCTGGCCTATTTTTTTACTTATATCACCCCCTCTAGGCCCCAATCTTACCTGTTCCAATCCTAGAAAACTGAAAGTATGATTCTTTCGGCCACACTTCTTTATATGTTTGACTATTGCATAGGAGTCATCATTTTTGTCAATGGCTCTAATATGCTCTCCTATTCTAATTTTAAATTTCCGTGCAATCGTCCCATAATACACCCCACATTCACAGGTTAACAAATATATAATATTGGTACTATTACATGTAATGAAGTCTCGTAATTCTATAATTTTCCAGATACTGGATGTACAAAGTTCTTACAATTGTTGACATATTTACAATAAATGCAATTTCCACATTTAAATGTTCCTACTGGTGGTGAAGCAAGCGTCATCTGTTTGCTTCTAGATTCCAAATTTCCTATATTTGATACCACATAATCTTTTATGCATTTACTTTTTCTATACACTACACTAGGCCCTTTCTCAGTAACCTTATTTAATTTGGGCTCAAGCTTTAAAATAGACCAATTTGATCGTATAATATGTTCAATATCATTAGCTTGATTAGAAAAGCTTGTGACAAAGGACAATCAATTTTAACTTTTTGGACTTTATTGTAATGTATCACCTGATGTCTATCTAATTTATCTACCTTTTTCAATGCTGTTGCTATACTATTATAGCTATACCCCCTTTCCTTAAAACGTTTGACCTGTTCAGCTAGCTTGATCTTATATTCAGATTCTTCAGAACAATTCCTCAACATTCTGATTAGTTGACCCTTGGGTATATTAAACTTAACATGATGTGGCTGACAACTATCATATCTCAGTAGAGTATTACGATCTGTAGGTTTTTGAAATAGAGTAGTGTGTACTCCGTCTTTTCCATCTTTATACAATTTTAAGTCCAAAAAGTTAATTTCCATCTGGTTTATTTCATATTTATATGTTAAACAACTACTCGTAGATTCCATCCATTTAATAAATTCCCCAAATTCCTTTTCAGTTCCCTTCCATATTATGATTATGTCGTCAATAAAACAACGCCATAAATCAATTTTGTACCTAAATGGGTTAGTATCCGCCTCATATAGGTGTTCCAATTCCCATTTGCCAACAAACAAATTCGCATAGCTAGGGGCCATAGTTGTGCCCATAGCAGTTCCTCTAATCTGATGGTACAAAGTTCCTTCAAATAAAAATATATTCATGGTTAGCACAATTTCTGCTAACTGTAACAGAAACTCTGTAGGCACTTTAACCTGATCTTCCTCACTTCTGGTATTCAGGAAATGTTCTAATGCTTTTAAGCCTTCCTTGTGTGGTATGACAGTGTATAACGGAATTAACATCCACAACAAAAAAATACCAACGTTTATCAATGTACAAATCTTCTGCTATTTGTATTATTTGTGTTGAATCTTTAAGGTATGATCTTAAACTCTGAACTAGCAGTTGCAGAAAACTGTCTACATACATCAAGATTGGCTCAGTTAACCAACCGTTCCCTGACACAATCGGTCTACCTGGTGGATTTTTTGGATCTTTGTGTATTTTCGGAAGTGTGTAAATAACTGGAATAACAGGGTGGGCAACCACTAAAGTGTTATATTCTACTTCAGTAATATAACTCTTAACGAATCCTTTACTGAGACAAGCATCTATTTTGTTTTTAAACTTTTCAATAATATTATGTGTGTTTTACTATAAAATGTCTCATCCCTATTAATCTCTTGACTTCTCTGATATAATCAGCAGTATTTTGAATTACGATGGCCCCGCCCTTATCCGCAGGTTTGATAGTAATCAATTTGTTAGATTTCAATTTGTTTAAAGCTTCCATTTCCTGTTTTGTACAATTATATTCAAATTTCCCTTTCTATTCTTTCAGGGATTTTAAATCTAGTTCACATTTTTTGATAAAAAATGATGCGGTTGAATTCAATGGTGGACAATATTCAGATCTGGGTTGTAATTTGGAAGTGTTAAAAGTCTCATCACACTCATTTTGTTCATACAAGCATTTAAATGTTAAATTTCTTCCAAACTTGTATAAATCTACATAGGTGTTTAAAAAATCAATACCTTTCTCAAGGCAAAATGATAAGCCCTTATTCAATATACTCAACACAGATCCAGATAACATATAATCAAACAAATTAATCACTGAAACCAAACCATCATTATCACTACTAATAACATTCAGGTGATTTATATCTGAGTGTATGTGTGAAATGAGTATGTCTTCATTAACACTTTCCTCCACAGTTCTATGTCCATCTGTGATAACCATTTCATTTAAAGGATCACCAGGGATATGGTCTTGGGGGTGGGGCGGGGTGTCACAACATAATGCAGCCCGCGATCGGGCTTATCATTCCACTGGACCACCAGGGATACATTCTGGGGGGGTTAAAACCTCATCAGCCCGCGATCGGGCTTATTGGTCCACTGGACCACCAGGGATATGTTGGGGGACACTTTGCTGACGCGATCGGGCTGGTGGGGGGTGATTTAAGCTTATGCCGTGATCCAGGCCAGTCGGGAGGGGATTGCATACATTTGCCCGTGATCGGGCTGCAGAGAGCATCGGTCCCCAATGGCTGCTGCCTGGCAGGCGCCAGGCACAAGTCCTCGGGGATCGGCGCACCTGCATGCTAATAGCATGCAAATGGGGCCATAAACAGATGCAAATGGCCCCCTGTGCCTTACATGAATTATGGCTATTTGCATTTCACCTTTTGAATATCGGTTGCGTAAGCGCAATGGTACTAGCATACCACAAGTTGAATGCTCCACTCTGACCACTTGGCGGTGGCGTTGTTCCACCGCGCCATGCACAGTGGCTGTGGCCATGGGGTAATATTCAAAGGAGTTGCTCAATAGCACAACTCCTTTGAATATCGCTCCGGCCACACCCCTGCGCAACTATTTTGTGCAGCGCAAGGGCTTGTGCCACAAAATAGCGCAGTTTGAATATCCGGCCCACTCTGTATAACACTACTTTAATCTAGCATCAATAGGCGGAAGGACTATTTTATGTTAAAAGTACAGATTCAGTAAAATTTTTACTTATTTAAAAATGTGTTTAAAATTAAAAAAACAACTGCTTCTAAAAATAAAGGGACATTTTATAAGCGCAATAAGACACTCCGGGATTGTGCATTACGGTGTGCTAACTGCACTCCTAGGGACAACTGTCACTCGGCCTTCAGCCTCGTGCCTAACTTTGCCCCTAGGAGTGTGGTTATCGCACCGTAATGCACACCCTGTCGTGTCTTATTGCTTACATACACAGTTAGTGACATCCTTGATGACACTCCACAAGCATATATATGCACAAGCGGTCAAAATAGCAGGAGAAGGTGTACCTGCAAGAGTTGGACCTCCAGCCATAGTGCCCAGCAATGAGTTAGAGGAAGGTTAGCCCCCACAGGAAAACAGGCATCCACTAGAACAAATGTCTCCAGTCTGCTAAGGTGCAGTACCACCGTGACTTGCATTGTCAGCAATGGATCAGTATGGCAGACATCCCCTCAGCAAGCAATCAAAGCAACACCTGTGCCTTCCCATTGCACCAGTCCATCTCAGCTTAGGATGGGATGGCCCCCACCCCTGTACCTCAACACTGAACTGAATCTGATGGTTCCACCAAGCTGGTTCAACAGAAAACCTGTAGACTGGCTTTACAGCGATGCGCACAATGTCAACCATGATCGCGGTCTGCATTGTGGGGTCAGGAAGAGAAGCGTGTTTTCTGTGGTGGGCTGCACTCCCAATACCTCCCATGCAGGGGCCTTCACCCCCCCCAGAACCTCCACAGCGGAGGTGTTTCAGGCTGGAGGCGCAAGACCCAGAGAAGCTGTGCC
The DNA here is from genome assembly GCA_016271365.2 of Neoceratodus forsteri. NCBI lineage: Eukaryota > Metazoa > Chordata > Ceratodontiformes > Ceratodontidae > Neoceratodus > Neoceratodus forsteri. The sequence goes on along the minus strand of CM028129.1, from coordinate 1,005,757,416 downwards.
AGGGTCCCATCTCACTGTAGCATGACCATTACTGCAATCCACAGTGACTGGTCATTTTGTTGCTGTAATATTGTCGATGAACCTGCTGTATACCGAACCTGACACAGCCAGTAAGTTGTAAGTCCAGCAGCTGTGTGAAAAAACAGCATTAGTTACTGTGGAGGGCTGCTCATCATCTTATGGCAAAAGGCAATGTCCAGATGTACCCAGTTATTAACCCTACTCTGTTTTGAAAGGATACCAAAAAAAGATATATTAAGATTCTATTAAAAAAGGAGAAATTTAGGATTTATACAACATCAGTAGTGATACATTTTCCCTGATAAACTTGTTTATGCAACAGGTGTGTACTGACAAATAACAAGATAAAAAGCAGTATCTTGACCAAACATAGCAAGATAATATTATCCTGCAAAGTAGGGTATGTCACAATGCATACTAAACCAATCAGAGTGCATCCTTCACAATGCTGATGACATCTCAATAGCAAACAAAAACAGTTATGTCTTTATACAAAGGGCACATTTAAAAGGAATAATTAGTAAAATGATGTATAAATTAAATATACAATGGTCTGACTCACAATACTCAGTTTATCATCATTTGTATGGGGACAGGACTTCATTACTTACTCTAGGCTCCACCACTCATGAATTGTGGTCTTGCCCCTTCACACAAAGACATTAAAAACCGAGGGCCCATCTGCCTGTTCTGGTGGTAGTTCAGGTGGATGCTAAAGATCTCATGGCACTTCTCGAAAAGAGTAGGGGAATTTTTTTATTAAAAACCAAAAACAATCACAACCATAATAAACAACACAATGAAAAACAGGCTATATAAACATGAAAACAAAAGGCAAGAAAAAGCAACATTGGTAAAGAAATAAATAAGAAACCCCATCACCCCACCCAATCAACATCATGCCATAACTGTAGGGTGTGTTGTACCACCAAATGAAACATTTCATATTAGTACATCACATCCAGCTCAGCTTGCAGTTTAAAGAATAAATCATCAAGAGTAATTAATTCCCTCCCTTAAAAATCTTTGACAATGAATTTGCCATGTTCCATTTTAAACTAGCCAGAATAACATGCATTGTACTCATATCCCATTTCCTCCAAGCCGTCAGTATTTGTCCATATACCAAACTTTCATTGGTCATATTGGTAAAACAGGCAGTATTCCAATACTGATCTAACATAGGCCAAAAAGGCTGAATAAAAGGACAATCAAAAAGCAAATGTTGCATAGTTTCAGGTACATTGACACAATCCTGGTGAAGGCAAAACCTGTCCTCCACAGCTTTGTGCTTCTTGTTAGCAACAACATTCATTTTCCCATGCCTTCACAACCATTTGGTATCTCTCATCTTAACTGGAATTCTCTGTCCTAGCAAGGCATCCAGAAGCTGATTGCTATTTACCTGTGGAGGAACTAAAAAAAAAAACGTGCTCCTCATAGTACCAGCGTGACAGTATAGTAGCATACAATTGCTTCCAGGATGAACCCTGGAACAGTTGTAAATCCAGTTTCTACAACCTAACGTATTTTAAACACTCCTGTGCATATGATGGCAAAACTCTTTTCTAGGGTACCCTTACACCCTGTAGCCTAGGCAGAAAAAAAACAGGACTCCAAAGCTGCATAAGAGTATTCCAAACATCTACTCCCTTTGCGGTATGTGTGCCCTGAAGACCTTATGGAGTTATTGAACCTCTCAGAGTTTCCGGCTGCTAGCAATGGTCCAGAGTCATTGGTTCTGGCTTATAATCAGGCCATTTCCTCAGCTCTCGACTTACTTACTCCTGTCCATGTTCGTCCCCTCTCTCTCCGCCCTCGGGCCCCATGGTTTGATGGGTCCTTGAGGGAGCTGAGACGAGTGGGACGACGGTTAGAGCATTGCTGATGGAAATCTGCCTTAGAAGCCAACTGCCTTAGTTTGGAGGGGCATTATCAGCTCTACCAATCAGAGATCTCCTGTAAGAAGGCAGAATTCATGTCCAGGGAGATCGCTGTCGCACAGAATTGATTGGCCCAGCTTTTCAGAACTGTGGACAGGTTGTGCAACCCAGCCTGTCTCCAGCTCTGTTGAGCCTTTTCACAAGAGAAGTGTGATGATATCGCTCAATTCTTTGCAAATAAGGTGGCCGACATGAGTTCAGTGATCCGACACACTCTATGGGGGATGCTGTTGGTCGGCGCTCTGTCACGGTACCCCGGGCTTCCTGGAGTTCCTTTGACCAGCCGAAGCTTGAGGATATTATGTGGATTGTCCAGGGGATGAGACTGACGTGCTGTAGTTTAGATCCCGGTCCAACCTCCCTGATTTTGGGGTGTGTTGAGATCGTGGGGCCATTTCTGGCTCAAATAATCTGGTGCTCCTTAGAATTGGGTGAGTTTCCTCACTCCTTGAAAGAAGCAGTGGTTACTCCCCTTTTAAAGAAAGCTTCCTTGGACCCAGATGTTTTTGCCAAATACAAACCTATCTCTAACCTTTCCTTTATAGGGAAAGTTATTGAGAAGGTAGTGGCAATCCAGCTAGAGGACCACCTGACCATCCATAATATCTATGAACCTCTCCAGTCTGGTTTTCGTAAGAGGCATAGTACTGAGACTGCTCTGGTTCAGGTGCTCAATGATCTCCTGATGGCGAGAGATTGGAGACACCATTCTATCTTGGTTCTCCTTGATCTTTCTTCAGCTTTTGACACTGTAGACCATGGGGTTTTGTTCGAATGCCTGATGACCATCTGCGGACTGGCTGGCACAGTGCTCAGATGGTTTTCTTCTTTTTTATCTGGGAGAACACAGAGAGTGGTGCTGGGGATTTTTTCCTCTGACCCTGTCTCTCTGCAGTGTGGGGTTCCCCAGGGCTCGATGCTCTCCCCCATGTCATTTACAGTGTATATGCTGCCCCTCGGAGACATTGTAAGATGGTATGGGCTGAGGTTTCACTGCTATGCTGATGATACCCAGCTCTACCTGTCTTTTGCACCTGACCAGGATAGTGCTCTCTCAGTATTTAATAACTGCCTCACTGAAATCCATGACTGGATGAATTCGAGCTGGTTGAAGTTGAACTCCGGAAAGACTGAGGTTATGGTGGTGGATCCGGGTCGCAGGATCAAGGGGTTGAGGTCTGATCTGCCTTCTGGTTTATTCCTGGGGGGAGATCAGCTCCTTACCTCTGAATGAGTGCGTAACCTGGGAACTGTACTTGATGACGGGCTGACCCTTCATCATCAGGTGTCAGCAGTCGTTAAGTCTGCATTTTACCATCTTAGGAATATTGCCAGGGTGAAGCACTTGGTTCCATTCTGTGATTTACCTGTGTTGGTCCATGCCTTCATGACCTCTCGCCTTGACTACTGCAACTCCCTTTACTTGGGGCTTCCTGGGGTTGATATTCGCCGCTTGGAGCTAGTGCAGAACACTGCTGCCAGTTGCTGACAGGGGCATCGAGAAGGATACATATTACCCCTGTCCTGCACGATCTGCACTGGCTGCCTATACAGTGGCAGATCACCTTTAAAGTAGGTCTTTTGACCTTCAAAGCCCTGCACGGACTTGACCCTGACTACTTGAAAGAGCTTCTGATTCCCTATATCCCTGTCCAACAGCTCCATTCGGCTGACGAGGGGTTTCTAGAGATTCTTGGGTTATTTTAAAATCGTCTGGGGCTCGGGCTTTTATGTTTGTTGCCCCAAACCTCTGGAATTCTCTGCCTCGTCAGCTTAGGGAATGCACAACTGTGGAGATTTTCAAGCGCAAACTTAAAACCCATCTTTGGACTCAAGCTTACATGACTTGAGAGAGCTGTTACTCTGATTTTATATATGTCTGCTGTTTTATATTGTTAATATTTCAGATAGTTGTGATCTGTTTTTATACATGGCTTGTTTTATACTTATTTTGTACAGCGCCTTGGCAGTTGAAAGGCACTTAATAAATAAAGTTTTATTATTATTTATTATTTATTACTCTCCCACCCAAAAGGGGCCAAATATTGAAATAAAAAATATACAAAATAGAAAAACCACAGGCTGCACCATTTTCAACCCACCCTCCTTCATGGCTGTCTATACATATGACAGCGTTTGACAGGATTCAGCTGGCTTCTCCACAATAACTGAAAAAATAATAATAAGATTTTAGTAAGCATGGAAAAAGGCTGCAGAAAAATGTGTACCACACACAAAAAGATGGGCAAAATAAATGTCTTCAACAAAATAATCCTCTTTTTCTTTGTCATAGTCCAAGATTTCCACCACATAATCTTGGAACTGATGATCATAACCTTTGCATCCCAGTTAAGCTGTACTGCATTATCATATCCAAAGTACATACCCAACAATTTAACATTGCCCTTAGTGACTGGCACTACAAAATCAGTTGGTAGTGGCACATTGCCTAAAGACAATATCTGACTCTTCTGGAGATTAATAGATATGCCTGTAAGGGGTTTATGATCTGCAAAAATCTGCAAAGCCCGATTTCCAGAATTCATGTCTGTTACCTGTAAAACGCAATCATCAGCATAAGCTAAGGTCTTTGCCAAAGGCCCACCAGACAACAAAGTCAAAAGGACAACATCCTGACAATGTTCTACAGCCCTCAGTAAAGGATCCAGATATAAAACATCCAAGAGCAGACTCAGAGGGCACCTTGCTGAACCCCATTTCGAAGATACAAAGGGATTCCTAAATGTCCATTAACTATAGGGAGAATCTGAGCTTCACTATAAAGCATCCTAAGTAACTGTAGAAACTTCGGTGGGACACCGTAATGCAGCAATACCTCCCACAAGTACTCATGTTTGACCGCATCAAAAGCAGTCTCCTGGTCCAGGGCTAATAAATACCATCCAGGGACATTGCTACCCCATGATCCACCGCCTCCCTAATGAACATTAAATTGTGAAAAATATTCCTTCCAGGAATTGCACAGGACTAGGTTGGCAAAACTAATTCCTGGGCTACCAGGGCTAATCTCCTCATAAGCATTTTAGCCAGTATTTTATAGTCTGAAGTCAAGAGGCTCAAAGGCCTCCAATTATTAATCTCAGCTGAATCACCCTATATATATATATATATATATATATATATATATATATACATAATACCCTGCTGCATGCTAGTACACACATGTCCAGCATAAAGAATTGCATTAAACACCATCAGCAAAATCGGCAAAAGCTGGTTCAAAGAGGATTTATAAATACCATTCGGAATACCACCTATTCCAGGGGCAGTATTGGTAGTCAATGACCCAATCGCCTACCGTATCTCAGATTCCGTGAACAGTTCACGTAAAATAGTTTTAACAACCTCAGAAACCTGTGGCAAAGCCAAATAATCAAAAGAGTCCTGATGAGGGGCATGAAGCAGGGTTGCTGAAATTTACATTTAACATGTTCCTGTATAAGTAACTGCATGGAGGACAAATCATTAAACAGTGAACCAGAAGAGTCCAGGAGTTCTGTCATTTTTCTCTGCTTTAGCCTATCCATATTACTGTTGTAGGGATTAACATGCTGTCGAGTACCCTGGGTTCCAAATTTTTGTTCCAAGAGAAGAGACTTGGCCCTAATGTATTGATACTTAAACAATGCTTGCTTAACTTCAGCAAGTTGAGCAGTAAGATCCAAGCCACCTTCCCTCATCTGCATCAACAGATGGAGGATCTTAGCCCTTAGCCCTAAGTACGTTTTGTACTTAGTCCCAGCTATTTTATTTGCCTCCTGCACCAACAGGTATTTAAGATCCAATTTAGTATCTTCCCACCATTCCATAATACCATCATAAAGACATTGCACAGACAGGCGTGCAGACAAGATCTCAATGATTTACAATCTGACAGATTCCTCCTGCAATAAGGAGGTATTTATCCTCCAATAACCCCTCCCAATCTGCAGGTGATCAGATAGGTTAAGTACCACCTGAACAGCAGTGTAGTCAGACATTTCAATAGGAATGATGCCAACCTCCTGAATCCATGTCCGATCCGGCACGAACCAAAAATCAATGTGGGAAGACAGGGGACCTTTATAAAACATGTGTAAAGGCCTCATATACATCCTTCAGGCCAGATATTTTTTAGTATTGTCTTTAGCAAATTAGTGTCACAAAACACTGTCCATCTTTCTACCCCAGTCCTGTTTAGTAAGCCCACAATTAAAATCCCAACCCCATAAGATGAGTCTAGAGGTACGTAAATAAGGTTCAGAGATTCTTAACAACTCTGTCCTGTCTGCCGTGACTTGAGGCATATAAACATTCAATAACCGTATGTGTAGATGATCAGACGGGGCATCTACCATTAAAACTCTCCCTGGGCAGATATCCACTACTCTAGAAACCTGAACATCCTGGTGTGCCATTAAAATTCCTACCCCCATACACAGATCCTCCCCAATGGACCACAAGGAAGGGCCCCATCTCCAATCCTTTTACTCTTGTTGGATATCCTGAATGTTATGTAAGAAGGTATCCTGTAAAAAAACAAATTCACACCGCAAATCCTGCAAGACAGAAAAAATAACAGTACGTGTCTTACAAGTCGTAATACTATTAACATTTCAAGTAAGAAGCCATAACTCAATCATGAGGTTCAAAAGGAGAAAAAGGTGCCAAAACCTAAAACACAAAGGAAACATAATCATCTCTTCTTTTTCCTCTTCTTACACTTCAGCTTATCCGTTAAGACCATCTCCAGATTAGGGTCAGCAGAAGAAGAAACAACAGAGGAGGCATCAGAGTCACTTTCTGACTCTGCTCATTCTTTACCCTGCAACACAATAAATTTATTATGCACCACTAGCTGATCAGAGTCTCCCGACTTTAATTTCAGCATGGGTGGTTTAATCAGTTTTTTAGACCAGGTAACCATCTGGAAACAGCTCCCTGCAGGTGTAACTGGGGGAGGCATAGCAGATGCGGTGGTCTCCTCAGTACAAACAATGGAGGGTACCTCCATCATAATAGGTGCCATGTCCTGGGAAGGGGGAGGCTTCCTCAGGTGGCACAATAGACACTTCATCATCCATAGAAGGCAGTTGTACCAGTGGGGCCTCCACTGGTTGCTCTGAAGGGGGAAGGGTGGGTCTCAGTACTGGTTACATCAAACCCATCCTAGGGTGAACTACTGACTCTACAGGCCTTCAGGCAGGGCACCGTCCAAAGTAGAGGCAGCCTGTCTGAGGTGCTCTTTCTTTGCCAAAGCAACATAAACTTCCTGCTCAGCCCTGTCCACAGGATCTGTACTGTTAATGGAGGTACAAGAGCAAGTTCGAAAGGTGTGCCCCACCTCTTCATAGAGGTTACATCACATCGGATTGTCACATTGCATACTGGCATGACCAAGATACCACAAAGACCACATTTGATTTTATCACAAACATTACTCAAGTGACCTTTGCCCTCACACCTATAACAAACTCTAGGCTGAGCCACATAAAAAAAACACCCCATAATCATGGCCCAGAAAAGGCATTGGAGCCCAGGGCAGTGACAAGTGGTGTCCCACAGGGCACAGTACTGGGACAAGTCCTGTTTAACATTTTCATCGCAGACATAGCTTAGGGATCCAGAATAAGATCAAGTCTTTTCACTGATGACACCAAGATCTGTGCTGAGATGGACGGGGGAAGGTGGCAAATTACTTCAGGAGGATTTGGCAAAACTGAAGGAGTGGTCACACACCTGGCAGCTTAGGTTCAACACCAAGAAGTGCAAAGTGATGCATTTTTGAGCCAGAAACCTAGGATACAATTACTGGCTGGACAGTGTCCAAGTGTCCACATCCAACAAGGAGAAGGATCTGGGGGTGCTGGTGACCGGGGAAATGAACCACTCGGCTCAGTGTAGGAAGACATCGGCAAAGGCAAACAGGATGCTAGGGTGCATAGCAATGGGGATGACGTCTAGAACTAGTGAAGTCATATTGCCCCTGTATAGGTCCCTGGTGAGGCCGCACTTGGAGTACTGCATGCAGTTCTGGCACCTTTACTTAAAAAGGGACATCAAACTACTGGAGATGGTGCAATGAAGAGCAACAAAGATGATCCTGGGGTTGGGGGAAAGACCTTATGAGGAAAGACTAAGTGAAATCAACATGTACACCCTGGAGGAGAGAAAGGGGACATGATTGAGACCTTAAAATACCTGAAGGGGATGAACAGATTGGGCTTCAGGGGTGGGTTGACTCTCAAAAGCAGAAGAGAAACCAGAGGGCACTACATGAAATTGAAAGGGGGCAGATTCAGGAGGGAAGTGATGAGGCACTATTTCACTGAAAGAGTGGTAGCAGGGTAGAATGCACTGCCTGATGAACTTGTGTCATTGCAGATAGTGGGGAGCTTCAAGAGGGGGTGGGACAGATTCAAGGGGAAAGTGCATACCGAGAGAGGGCAGGGTGGGGGAGGGAGGACATGGAGGTTGGGGAGGGCAGTTGCAGTCCAAAGGACCGATGTACTGCATACTCAAGCAGACTAGATGGACCATAAGGCCTGTATCTGCTGCCAATTTCATACAGCTGATGTCCAGAACCATGTCCGACTCTCTGAGTGACCACTGGCCTATCTTTTGCACCTGGTCTAACAAGCTCCCAAAATTGGCTGCCAGGGTGATTGAAGCCAGGAACTACACCAGACCTGTTACAGTCAATTTCTGCTCGAACCGACGTGCTATCGACTGGCATCCCATTGTCACTCTTCCCACCCTGGATGAAGCCTTGGACTACTTCATCTGCTTGTTTCTGTCCGTGGCTAATGTCCATGCACCATGTAAGAAACTAAGAGTTCAGGGTAGGTGCCACAAATGGCTAGGTCCTGGCCTCAAACGAAGTATGGTGCTTTTCAACAGGGCCTGGGGACTATACAAATCCTCCAGCCGCAATGCTAACTGGGAGAAATACAGAGAACTGAGGAATTACTGTAAGAAAGCTTCCAAACACGCCAAGTCTAAGTACCTGCGTGATCTCCAGACCAGTCACCTCCGGGACCCCAAGAAATTCTGGGGCCAAATAAATTTGTTACTTAGAGGTGCCCCTAATGCCCAAGACAGAGCAATACTTGTTGGGAATACCCTGACTAATGACCCCTCCACAGTAGCAGAGACATTCAACATCTCCTTTTCCAACCCAGGTGGACTATCTTCCCCCCATCCCACCTGGTGTTTCCCTCGCCAGCGATACCAAATGGGAGCATGCATGGCCCAAGTTTCACCTGAAACTTGTTAAACCATCTGAGGTACTGCCTCTCCTGCTCAAAATTGACCCCGACTCCTCTCCAGGACATGACCTGCTCAAGCCAAGGCTGCTGAGGGCTGTGGCTCTTGCCATTTCCCTCCCTGTCACTTGGCTCATCAATAGGTCCCTCCCCGAGGGAAATTGTCCCAAGCAAATGGAAAGTAGGGACTTTAGTCCCAGTCCATAAAAAAGGGCCCAGGGACAAAGTGGGGAACTATAGGCTTATTTCCATTCTCTGCCCCCTTGGGACGGTACAGGAGAGATTGGTCCACAACCAACTGCATGATTACCTTGAGCTGCACTCTCTCCTAGCCGATATACAACATGGCTTCAGGAAAGACCATGGCACAGACATGTCCCTCATCCGGCTCACGTCTGATATCCTTGATGCTATGGACCAAGGCTCTCAGACAGGTGCATTATTTGTCGACCTATCCAAGGCCTTTGACCTGGTCAGCCATAGTCTTCTTCTCTCTAAACTCTGCCTCCTTGGACTGGATGGGCTCTCCCACGCCTGGTTTGAGAGCTATCTACTCAATTGAAGCCAAAAAGTTCATTGGAGAGGAATGCAGTCCAGGACCTAACCAGTAGTCTAAGGGGTACCCCAGGGCTCAGTCCTGGGCCCCCTGCTCTTCACCCTCTTTGTTAATGACATAGAGAGGGCATGTGGGCCAAGTAAACTCATCCTCTACACAGAAGACACTGTCTACTGCAGTGACCCACTACCCAGCGTCATCACTGCTAAACTACAAACCAGCCTCACAGCACTTGAAGCTTGGTTCTCCGCCAACTCCCTAGTGTTGAATGAGGAGAAAACAAAGGCTGTCCTGTTTGGAACCAGACGTCTCGGTTTGGATAGGAGTGACCTTCTCCAGCTCCATTTAGATCAGGGGAAATGGTTGAGGTCCTAGATAGGATCAAATACCTTGGGATCCTCCTTGACCAGGAGCTGTCTTACAAACCCCACATCGACTCCTTAATCAAGTCCACCCACCATCGACTTGGACTCCTCTATCATCTGGGGAACTCCCTTTCTGACGAGGCTCGGCATGCAATCTCTAACTGCACCCTTCCTCCCTACCTCTGCTATGGGGCCCCCCTGTTACAGTTCCTATGAAAAGGGGAACTAAGAAAGCTCATGGTGCTCTACCACAGAGTCACACGCTTTGCCACTAACTCCCTCCCTAGGAGACACCACTGCGAGGTCCTCACAGACCTTTGGCCCACTATATGCCATAAGTTGGCCTACCCCACCATCTGCCTAACTTATAAGTTCACTAACGCTGGCCCTCCTCCTCACCTGCGTGGACTGCACAACCCCAGAGTACAATGCCGAGACATGAGATCCTCAGCTGGCCACCCCCTTGACATCCCCACGTACCCACTAACCCAGGTAAGCGCTCTTTTACATATGTTGCCCTGCATTTGTGGAACATGCTCCTAGCTATGCTGGTTGATAGGCCTTCTCTCCAAGGATTCAAGGCAGGCCTCAAAGCATACCTCCTGGAACTTAACCTGTGCGGCTCTACTCGCTAGCCCCATTTTCCTTCCCGTTCAACTGTGTGCTCTGTACGTCTATGCCCTACTGGCATATGTGAAAATCTGTGACCCCTGTTAATCTCTCGCATTGTGAAAATATATATTCTGGATTTTTAACCTGTAATTACTGTCTCTCCATTGATACTGTCCCAATTCTAACCTCTGTATTATTGTCCACTGTATGTAATTAATGCTGTATGTATCTAATCCCGGGTCGCCCCTGAAAAAGGGACCTCTGGTCAGACGTATGGCAGCTAGGATTCAATGCAAAAAAGTGCAAAATAATGCACCTGGGAAACAAGAACCCAGGGGAAGAATACACAATGGGTGGGGAGGTAGTAACAACAACAAAACAGGAAAGGGACCTGGGGGTAATCATATCAGATGACCTTAAGGTTAGCAAGCAATGTGAGAAGGCAGTAGGGAGGGCCGGGGGTATACTGGGATGTATAGGGAGAGGCATCAGCAGCAGAAAACAGGAAGTTGTTATCCCTCTGTACAGACAGTTGGTGAGACCCCATCTGGAATACTGTGTCCAGTTCTGGAGACCCCATCTCCGCAAGGACATAGACAGGATAGAGGCAGTCCAGAGGAGGGCAACTAAAATGGTGCAGGGTCTGCAAGAGAAACCCTATGAAGAGACTAAAGGAGCTTAATATGTATACCCTTGAGGAAAGAAGGAGAGGGGACATGATAGAAACTTTCAAGTACCTCAAAGGAATCAACAAAATCCAAGAGGTAGCATCTTTCAGAAAAAGAGACTTGCAAGAACAAGGGACACAATTTAAAGATAGAAGGAGGGCAGTTCAGGGCAATGTGAGGAAGTATTATTTCACAGAGAGGTAGTGGATGCATGGAACAGCCTTCCTGAGGAAGTTGTGGGGTCTAAAACTGTGGGAGAATTCAAGAATGCATGGGACAGACATAAGGCAATTCTTGTGGGGGGCAGGAGGATATAGGCTGTTGGTTAACTAGGATCTGCGGCCTATCCTGTAGGTAGGGAAATGGGCAGACTAGATGGGCCTAGCGGTCCTTATCTGCCATCAAAGTCTATGTTTCTATGTTTCTATGGTCTCAGTGGGCTTATCCGGTTATCAAAATCTAAATAAAATAAATAAATAAAATGTTCGCATGTTCATGCTATCATTGATTATGGTGTGACCTACAAAAAGCCTGTCTGGCAAGTCCGGAAACCCCCCGTGTACTTAAGCTGGACTGCATTACGCCTCTTGGCAGGTTCAGCAGCCAGCCTTGTGGCTACTGGAAACAATCTCGCCCTGACGTTGCCAGCCCATACACTGTCTGACTGGACCCTCTGCGGATGAGCCTCAGCAGCAGTAACTGCATCATCAGCTAAGGGGGAATCCCCATCTGCCCCCATAACATCAGTAGCAATCCCTAGGGCAGGGCTCAAAGGGGTAGGGTCAGGAGACTGCAACACAAGTACAGCCCCACTATCTCTATCCTGGGCCCTAATGTCTTGTAATAAATCCTGTTCCTTAGGGGGCACTGGAGGCATCCCAGAAGAAGCAGTACCAGGTGCACCCTGACCAGGGGGAACCAGAGTGTTCTTCTCCTGGTCCTAGGAATCAAGTGTAACCATAGTCATTAAGGTTGCAAGAGGGAGTGCAGCTCCAGTGGTGGAATTGCCTGGACAATTAGCCTGCCATCCAGAATCATCTGCTGTGTGGGACCACCCTGCATCCAGCAGTGCTGCAGAAACCCACGGAGGAGAGGGAGTTAGCACATCATGTAAGTCAGTAGCTGGCACACCAGGCTGGTCAGAAGGTGACAGGGCAGCCTCTGGCTACATAACCACACTCTTTGCCCCAGCAGAAATGGAACCGCTAGATGTACAAGACTGTGTTCCTACAGCAGACTGTAAAGATGAAGGAACACGCCTGTCAAGTCCCCTGGATCAACCATCAGGCAAACACCATTGTTGTAAGCAAAACTGTCATAGTCAGTAGAAGAAGTCCCTTGCCTAGCGACAACAGTCACCACCAGGGAGGAAACAGTCTGGCCAACCGCCACATGAATAGGCAAAGCAGTCTTAGGCATATCTCAGGGTGAAAGCAGGTCAGAGACACCTGACCTCATAATCATACCTTTTTGTGAAGATAAAGCAGATGCAACACCTGAACAAACAATAAACTCTGCAACAGGTAAAGTCTTTGAAGCAAGTTCAGTGCTGTGCTGTGCCACATGAAATCTTTGGACATCCTCTTCTTCCTGAATGGCAGTGTGCAACCTCATTTTCTGCTCCTCAAAATGCCTCTCTGCTTCTCACAGTTCTGCATACAAATCTCGGTGAACTCCTGGATCCACCACAGCGTCAACATGCAGCTCCGTAGCAATGGGTGAAAAACCTGAAGACAGAACAGTGGCTCCAGTCTCCTGTACTGCACCAGTGGTAACATCTACCGAAACAAAGGTATCCATACTTTCAACAGAATCATTGGCAGTAGCAGTAGTGGTCTCTAACTCTCCCAAGGCAGGGGAGGAGATCCACTCCTCAGCCTCGCCGACATCCATCCTTTCTGGCAGTCTGGACTGGCCATGCTCTCACCAAGCACAGTGCCCCCTAACAAAGAGTATTTTTTTATTATTGGTAATAACATACAAACGTTTGAAACAAAGCAAAATTGGTATATAATCCATAATCTTGAAGCAAATTCATACAACCACCCTCTTTAAGTCCAAAAGATGGTCTTATTCTAACTTTGTAATAATTTTTATACAAGTTCAATATATGCTATTCTTTGAAAACACACAAAAAAAACCTTGGTACTGTACTACATGAACAATAGCCATAACATGCATTTTTATTATTATAACAGTTAAATAATTGATTATAAGGCAACCACTACAATACTATAAGGAAAAGCATCATAGTGCCCCTCCCCTCTCTTTTTTCCTTCAGACTTTATCTAAGAAGACAGAAAGTTTTGACAATTTTTCCATAATGTTCTCTCTTTGGCTGTTGAAAACTTTCTGCTGTCTTGCACATATACTGACTGTGGTGCCTTCCTTATATTTTGTATAACCTCCTGATGATACACATATTTATGTTGGAGAAGCCAAGCACACCTAGATTGCCACAAGTACTACATTATAAATGTGCCTATTAATTGAGGTGTACTTTTGTGAATCATTGCCTCCTGTGTTACATATATCTCCAAGACAATTTTTTTTTTCTTTCTTTTTCTCCCTGTGGCCCTGGTTGACTCCTACTACTCTCCTCCTACTCTGGCCACCATCCACCCACTCTGAACTCCTCTCAGGCCACCACCTTGTACCTGAAAGAACACACTGTAAATCCTTGTTTCTAACCCTTTGGAGGGACCTATATAGCTAACGTATGCAAAGACTGATAGCAACAACGTTTTTATCAGTGCTATTCTTTTCAGTTTTTATATCTTCTTTCCCTTCCAGGCCTGTACTTTATGCTCCGCTATTCCTATACACTTCGTCCAGTTTTTGTTAGCCTTATCTGGGGCCCCAAAAGTAATTCCCAGTAATATCTATAGATATATCTGCTACCTGCAAGGGTAGTGGCCGTTCCTGGTCACCAAAAGGAAGTCCTACACTTTTATCGTAGTTAATCCTTAATGCTGAGAAAATGGCGAACTCCTCCATTTCTCTTTTTTCTCATCTGCTAATACTACAACCATGTCATCAGCATAAGCCATAACTTTAATCTGTGGATAGTGTGGTGTGAGTTCTACTCCTATTATATCTTCATTTCCCTGAATTTTCCGAAGTAGTGGGTCCAACTCAAAGATGTAGAGCAGGAGGCTCAAGGGGCATCCCTGCTGTACACCGCCTCCAAGCATATATATGCCATCAAACCAACCATTCACCAAGGGAGTTACATAAGCTGTTCTATAAAGATTTGCAATCCATTTAGTAAATTGTTCTGGAATCCCATAGGCCTTTAAAGGGGACAGGAATAGTGTCACAGCACCAACTTAGCGCTGTCAGGAGTGTATGATGTTTGAAAGCAGTGGACGTACACTGACGAACAGGTAACAAAGATAAGTAATATCAGACAGTGAAGGTACTGGTCAGTGTTCTGTTCACAGACATGGCTGTGTATGTGTGGCCCAAGCAACCATATCCTGTTCTGTGTACACTTGCATGTGGTTATGAGCACAGAATGACATCACATCATGGTTCATGCGCACAGTGCCCAGGCTGACTGTGATGTTCTGAGTCCTACCATCCTGAAACTGTCAAACCAGTGTGTACCAGTAGCAGTGCAACAGTGCAATTCATGGAGCTCCAAAACAATATGGTGTGAGTGTTACCCACGTGTTGGGGGGGGGGCTCTCAACATAACCTGGGATATGTGAGTGGCAGGGAAAACCATGTGGAATCCATTGCACGTATCACTTTCTAGAGCAACCATCCAGGATTGAATGTGTGTGGGTGTCAAATGCAACACACAACAGCAGCAACGTATAGTAACTCCGTAGGGGTGCACACTGTATCTGTGTACTGTGATGTACCAATATACTCGGTAGACTACAACTAGTGTGACATCCCCAAGAGTGTAAACACTACAGCTGCCGGTTGCTGCATGTATAGTACGGCACTGTCAGCCTTCGGTAATCACCATGGCTTGCAATACTACCAGTAGACTCCCAAAGCAGGACCCCAGCCCTGATGTACCCTTACTGTGGCCCTGTAATTTGCGGTTCTATTCACACTGCCTGTCAGTACTGTCCTGAATGCATGCATCGGTATAGCACTAAGTGAAACAGGAAAAGGGACGCTGTACTGCATGTGTTCTCAAGTTGTGTGTGCTGGTTTCGTAAGTGGTGAAATTGAATGTGGAACTAGCTAGCCACAATAACTGGATGTGTACTGTACTGTGAGGTACCCCGTGAAGATTTAGCAGATGTGTGCCGCAAGGGAATGGAACACATGCCTTCAGGAGACCATAGATATACAGTTCCAGTGATATATATGTGTCAGTGGTTAGCGTCGATGCCCCTTGCCTGTGAAAGGTAAAACTATAGAAAGGAGATGAAGCATGGAAAGGAATATTGCATGGTGACATGGACTGAATCAAACAAATCGGGATGACAAATGTCTGATACCAAGTCATTACTCATCATGAGAGATGGTGATATACGTAGGATCTAACACGTAGAATATGTTAGCCACTGAGTCAGTCATGACTTTGCGTCCTGGCCCCCTCACAATGTGTTCAAATGCTGTACCTTGCATATGTTCCTGACAAGGTAACACCATGGCCAAAAGCAGGTGAGAAACAAATGGCCCTGGAACAGTCACCGGTCCTGTGGTACTGTGCAGCACGGCGCCAAGCCATCCCTGTTATAATACTGTCCAGTCTGCCAAACAAATCCCTCTGTCAGAGATAACATGTACAGAACTAACACGTGCAGACCTGCCACAGGGGTGGTCAACAACAGGAGGAGGAGGTTGGAGATAGGATTTCTGTGTCTGGTACGAACTACAGCAGTTAGGACAGGAGGCAGGGTCTGTGGTGAACATTGAAGGTGTGCTCTGTCATGGGTCAATGAATGTGATGGTTCTATATGATAGGGCGATCACCGGCACGGCAAATGGACATCGCAGAACATAAACATGGTGATGTACATGTACAGCGAGGGAACACCCGTGCCCCCCCACTAGTCATGTGGGGGAACTGACCCCTGCACCCCCATCGCAGGAGGAATAGCCCCCCGTGCACCACCCATACTAACAGGAACAAACTCTGAGGGGGGTGCATGTCAGGGAGGGGGAGAACCTGGGTGAAGAATACACCAGCACAGAGTACAGCGCAACATATTGTTCCCCTCCCCAGATGATTTGTCAGTGTGCACTACACATTGGTAGCCCAACCTGTACATGTCATGCCTAATGGGCTTCACCACTAGTCATGACAGCTGTTGCCAGTCCTGTTATACAACTCGCATGACAGCATTAGAGGTGCTCTGACAATTTACAACGCTGCTGATGGGGAGCATAGGGGTACTTTTAATCCATGTTGCAGACATCTGTGGGCCTGGGACATGGCCGTTTGTGGCTCATACAGGCTACCAACATGTTCCATGTAGGCAATGGCCACACACGCATGGGACCAAATGACTGCATACCTTGAAATGTGGCTGATATTGGTCAGGCTACTGATTGCCACACATGTTTCTGTGACACCACACTGTTTCGGACACTAGCGCCAATGTGTCTATTGTTCCACGACATGGATTCTTACCTTTTAATACTGTACTTCACAGGCGGACTCTGTATTACTTTCAGGTTCAGTGGCAGTGCACAGATATCCCCATACATAGCTGCCATCTGCTTGCATTCCGTGTACGCCGTGATACAGACTGCAATTGTATTTCTACACATGTGCACACTATGACTCATATTTATCTTGACACATAATACATGGATAAACCTTCATTACTGTACACCCACTAGTATTTTTTCGGTGGCGTGCTGCCAGCTGAACACAGTCACGCGAGGTCTGCCATGGCAACAAACCATGACATGACGTCATCACATTTACTCTTCTGGTTCATCATGCAGATCCAGCACACACAGCAGTCGGAACAGGAGACACAGGTTGGGGGTACTGATGCAAACAGCTCTTTCTTAGGGACAGCTTCATACACTGTACTATACTCTTCATTTTCCTGATGCCACAGGACCTATGGCAATGCAGTACCAATGCTCAGTTTTGGTATTCTGGTCCCCTTTAAGACTGCCCATAAATAAATGTGGGTTAGTCTACTGAACACTTTCTCCTGATCAATGCTCAGGAGAAAGCCACTCAATGTGTTATTATACCCCCTATAGAACAATTCTCGTATCACTATTAAATTATCCTGGATCTGCCGATTTTTCAAGGTGCATGTCTCCATTGGGCTAATAACATTCTCTGCTATTTTAACCAGATATGTCAAAATTTTGGTCAATATTTTATAATCTGCACTCAGGAGACTTAAAGGTCTCCAGTTATTTGATACTGTTTACTCACCTTTCTTATCAATAAAGATCATTAATCCTTGTGACATTGTAAAAGAAATGGTACCTGTCAAGAGACAGTAATTAAAAACCTCAGTTGATGGGCCTGCCAGTTGTTTCTGAAAAGCCTGAAATAATTCTGAGCTCAACCCATCCTGACCTGGGGCTATATTCTTATTGAGCATATTTTTTCCAGGGTCTGAGGGCAGGTTCATCCTGTCTGCCCTTCCAAGCCCCAGCCTGACTGAATTGCCGCCAAATCTCCTGTGGAGAAGGGTCTGAGGGCAGGTTCATCCTGTCTGCTGCCCTCCCCAGCCCCAGCCTGACTGAATCACCACTGAATCTCCCATGGAGAAGGGTCCGAGGGCAGGTTCATCCTGTCTGCCCTTCCCAGCCCAGCCTGACTGAATCGCGGCCGAATCTCCCACAGAGAAGGGTCTGAGGGCAGGGTCATCCTGTCTGCCCTCCCCAGCCTGACTGAACTCCACTGAATCTCCCGGGAAGGGTCTGAGGGCAGGTTCATCCTGCCTGCCCTCCCCAGCCCCACCCTGACTGAATCACCACCGAATCTCCCACGGAGAAGGGTCTGAGGGCAGGTTCATCCTGTCTGCCCTTCCCAGCCCCAACCTGACTGATTCACTGCTGAATCTCCCACGGATAAGTGTGTGAGGGCAGGTTCATCCTGTCTGCCCTCCCCAGCCCCAGCCCGACTGAATCACCACTGAATCTTCCACAGAGAAGGGTCTGAGGGCAGGTTCATCCTGTCTGCCCTCCCCAGCCCCAGCCCGACTGAATCACTGCTGAATCTCCCACGGAGAAGGGTCTGAGGGCAGGTTCATCCTGTCTGCCCTCCCCAGTCCGACTGAATCGCTGCCAAATCTACCATGGAGAAGGGTCTGAGGGAAGATTCATCCTGTCTGCCCTCCCCAGCCCGAGACCAATTGAATCGCCACCGAATCTTCTGCGGAAAAGGGTCTGAGGGCAGGTTCATCCTGTCTGCCCTCCCCAGCCCCAGCCTGACTAAATCACTGCCGAATCTCCCACGGAGAAGTTATGGGACTTCCTCTAAGCAAGCTGGCTGGCCGTTTGAATTTGGCGCCTAAATTAATTTGGCAGCTACAGCTTATTTCAATAGTCCCTGTGCTGCTATCACTGCTGCTCTTTAAGCTATTTTTTTTGTGTTTTTTGGGCTAGTTTATTTATTTCCCCTGCTTTAACTGAATTAATACTAGATTTAGTGCAATTCTGCTTTATTAATTGTGCTTATTTGTGCTCCCTCCCTGTGTCTCTCCTCTATCTTCTGACTCCCCCACCCCCGTTTATCAGCCCAGCCTCCCTCCATCCCCCTCTGGCATTCTGTTGTGGGTTTATTTTCCTTTTAAGCTGCTCCACCCTGCTAAATTTCCCTCATTCTCTTTTTCCAGGGTCTGAGGGCAGGTTCATCCTGTCTGCACTCCCCAGCCCCAGCCTGACTGAATCGTCGCCGAATCTCCTATGGAGAATGTACGGGACTTCCTCTAAGCAAGCTAACTGGCTATTTGAACTTGGTGCCTAAATTAATTTGGCAGCTGCAGCTTATTTCAATAGCCCCTGCGCTGCTATCTCTCCCGCTCTTTAAGCTATTTTTGGCCCACCCTCCTCCTTTATTAAATACGCTTTGTCCCTGCCCCCTACTGCCTGCAATTAGTCCAGTACGAGTGGAGGCATGGTCAAAGTGTCGTTTTTCTACTGATCTCGCCCCAGTTTCTCAGCACTCTCACCTGTAACTATGCACTCCTGGTCCCATTCTGCACAGACTTTACCCCCTGAGCAGTGCCAGATTTAAAGCACACTCCTACCCTGTTGTTAGGGATCTCCAGGGTACAAACTCTATTTTCCACTCCCTGCAAGTTTGTACGCACACTCCTTAGTACTGGTTGTGGCAGTACAAGCCACCTTTGATTTCCTCCTGTTTCTCAGCTTGTCAAAAGCCCGTCTATGCCTCTGTAGTCAACTTATTCTTCCTGCCACTGTCTGGGAGGCACTACAACTACCATTATATTGTGCTGGCTTTCACTCTTGCAGCTCCCACCCCTGTAGGGTTATTTGTATTTCACCCTCATCACTGCAGCTCTCCCCTTGTACTATAGCAATCCTCTCTCTCTCTCTCTCTCTCTCTCTCTCTCTCTCTCTCTCCCCCCAACCTAGTCACTAATTACCTACCCATTCTGGGTTATCCTCTCTACCATGCTCCTGCTCAATATTTCTATCCTCCCTATGTTATTTCCCTTGCTATCCCCCCCCGCCCCTGCCTTGCTGGTTAATAATCTGCTCACCTAGCTCTATCTCCTAGCTCTGGCACCGCCTCCCCCCTACCACCAGCCAGCACCTGGTCACACAACCCCTGTCCAATAAGCCCCTCGATATTACCCCTGTCTCCACCCTGGATTGATCCATCTAAATACCGCCTTAGGGTCTCCCTTAGTCTCTCACCTCCACTCCTCTCACCACAAATGTCTGGCACCCCCTGCAAAGATTATGCTAACTCTGCTCCTACTGCTAGCAGGTGACATTGAACCCAATCCTTGTCCAGACCATGCCTCACCCATTCAATTTCCCCATGGCCTAAAGGTAGCTCACCTAAACATCAGGAGTCTCCTACATAAAATCTCGCTGCTCCAACCCTTAGCACTCTCACTAAACTCTGATGTTCTAATCATGACAGAAAATTGGTTGAAGCCTCACATCCAAAATGAAAGTGTCTCCATACCCGGCTACTCCCTCATCCACCAGGACCAGTCTGGACATGGAAAGGGCAGAGGTATTGCCATGTATGTGGCCTCTTCATTCACATTCACACCAATACTGGCAGAATCCATCCCACAGTCTCATGAGTCCCTGCTGGTGAAACTCACCTTTCCTTGCTCCATCCCTATTTTCATTGCTGGCTCCTATTGTTGCCTCAGTGCACCCATGTCTTCAGTCACTGACCTCCTAGCCTCTCTGCAAACTCATTCGGCCAATGGCGAACTCCATGTCCTGGGCGACTTCAACGTAAATTGGCTCGCCCCCTCCCACACCAAAATTTGGCATGACACAGCTGCCCTCAACCTTACTCAGATGCTAAATGAACCCTCCGGGCTAAATACCAAATCCCTCAACCATTCTCTGATTGACTGGGTCCTCTCTTCTCATCTGTACCATATAATAGCAGCAGGGCTACTCCCTGACTCATTAAGTGACCACCACCTGACCTACGCAGTTCAGAAAAAACGTCGCCCCAAATCCCCGCCCAAAACTCTGCTGATCCAGTCTTATAACTCCCTGGATATCACTTCTCTCCTAAATGATCTGGCCAACACAGGCTGGTCTTACATTTCCTATGCCCCCTCCATTGACTCTGCACTTGCTCATTTCAAGGCCAAATTTCTCTCCTCCTGGGATAAACATGCTCCACTGAAAAGGATTTGCGTGCATGGTATGCTTCTGCCATGGGTATCTGCTGATCTCTTGGCATATCTTAGAGCTTGGGACCAAGCATGGAAGACCCACAAATCCACCGGCCTCCCTACAGATTACCAGAAATATCAAACACTTCACAACACCTGTACCAGGGCAATCAGACTTGCTAAGGCTGAGTACTTTAAGGACACCTTCCTAATTAACTTAATTACCCCTCTATGTTCTGGAAGGCGGTCAATTCTCTATTCCATCCCCCATCCCAGCCCCCCACTCCTATGACCAAAACTGGTAACAGCACTGTATCTGATCCACTGTCTGTAGCAATGGAGTTTTAATTCCTTCTTTACCTCCTGCGTGTTGACCCTGCTGTCTTCCCTGCCCTTGGTCCCTGTGGACCACACCCCCCCCCACTGCCTCCCAATCTGCCCCTCCCACCACACCTTCACCTTCAGTCTCCTCACCCCCGATGATGTCTTTCATGCTTTTATTACACTCAGTCCCTCCAAGGGCAAGTGCCCCTCTGGGCTGAATGCCCAAATTCTCTACCTGTCTGCCCCTGCTATCATTTCCCCTCTCATTTCTCTTCTAAATCTTTCTTTCTCCCTTGCTACTGTCCTGGCTGAGTGGAAACATGCCACTATTGTCCCCCTCCCTAAAGGTGGTATCTCCTCCTCCCCTGGTAACTATCACCCTATCTCTCTCTCCTCCCATTCTCAATAAATTTCAGGAATGCCTAGTGTTATCTCAGCTTTCTTCCTTTCTTGACTCCACTTCCTTTTTCACTCCTTATCAGTCTGGTTTTAGAAAATCCCATTCAACCATCACCTCCCTACTGAGGATCACCAACTCCATTCAAACAGGCATGGATCAGGGACATATCACCTCTGCCATTTTTGTCAACCTTGCAAAGGCCTTCAACACTGTGTCACATCTCCTCCTCCTCGCTAATCTTTCCAATGCAGGGCTTTCAAATGAGGCCACCAGCTGGATCCACTCCTACCTTGTATGTAGGTCATAATCCATCTGGATTGGTAATTCTGCTTCCCCCCACTCCCCATTACCACTGGCATGCCCCAATGCTCTGTCCTTGGCCCCCTGCTGTTCTCTGTTTTCCTAAATGATTTGCCCTCTGTCTGCCCACATACCTCTATCCATATGTATGCTGACAACAATGTCTTGTATGCATCTGGCCCCTCCACCACTGAAGTGGTGACCAGACTTCAATGTGACTTCGATAATGTTCAGCTCTGGTTTTGCTCAAACCAACTTTTCCTGAATGCCAAGAAAACAATCTCCATGACCTTCGGAACAAGGCAGAGATTTTCATGGCTCCCCTCCTTCCCCACCCTGGATGGGACACCGCTCGAGGACTGCTCCTCCTTCAGATACCTTGGGGTCTGGCTTGACCAGCACCTCAACTTTTCTGTGCACATAGAGGCCATACACAAGAAATTACACCCCAAACTGGGTGCTCTGTACCACAACCCAGGGGTTATATCCTGCTGCCAGCTTGCCGGGCCCATGTACAGAAAATTATTCTCCCCATCTTCGACTACAGAGACGTGGTATACAGTGCCACTCCCTCCTCCTCCTTAACCAGACTAAACACACTCTTCCATTCATTCTGCCGCTTTGCCCTTGATTGTCCCCCCCCACACACATCATAGTACCCTTTACCATTCCTTGTCCCTCCCCTCCTTAGAGGATAGACAGCGTACCCACTGTGCCATTTTCTCAGCTAAACTCTGCTTCCAGTCAATGCCTTCCTACCTCTCCTCCTACCTCACCACTCTTCCCTCTACCTCTTACTCTCTCAGAAACCATAACCCTCACACCTCGTCTGTTCCCCATCGGACCTCCTCAGCTGGTCAGCCTGCCTTTTCTTATAGGTTCCCATTTCTGTGGAACTCCCTCCCTTACTCCATTTGCTCCGCCCCCTCTCTTCAGGTTTGCACTTCCCTCATAAAAAACATTTCTGCACCCCCTGCACCTGATTCTAATCCCTCTGACCACACTCTCCCCCACCTGCTCACCCCTGTCTTGCACTTTGATTACCCTTGTGCACCCTACCCTGTTGGCAGCTGCTGGGTGATTTCCTGTGGTAGCTCTGTAAATAACTTGTATTATATAACTTCTGTAAATTTGTATTCTAGTATCTATAATTCTATAATATAAGTTTGGTATTTCTGCTTTAATGTGACTTCCATTCTGTATTTGCATAGCTCACTGTATTTGATGATGTTTATTTATCTGCTCCTACTATTTTACATATACTTGTCTAAACTCGCCATTTGTTCCCTTTCCCCCTAGATGCATCTGGAAACGAACACTTGCTGCTCAGGATGTTCTATTCTGTATTTGCATTTTTAGCTCTCTCACTTAATTGCTTGCTAGTATTTGATGGTGTTTATTTATCTGCTCCTACTGATCTATATTTACTTCTCCATTCTCCATTTTTTTCCCTTCCCACCCAGGACGCATCTGGAAACAAGCACTTGTGCTCAGTATGTTCTTCCTGGTAAAACTTTTAAATAAATAAATATTTCTTTAACTTCCTGAACTGTTAGAGGAAGTACCAAATTATTTTTTGTTCCTTCAGACAGGTCAGGAATATTTAAATTTGCAAAAAAAAGATGGGTCCAGGTCAACGTCCCCTTTGACACAAAAGTTGTTTTGCATGTAACCATTCACCCCCTGTAATATGTCTTGCTTCGTGAACACTTTTTGTCCTTAAACTTGTCATTTTCCTACTACCCACTCTTTTCTGGCAGTCTATAAAGGGGTCGTAAGTCTATTTTTTCTGTTGTGTCCCATACTGCATTTCCTGATTAAGAGAAACCCCTCAAACATACTGAATCTGTCTCATTTCCTGAATTAGATTGAGTGCTATTATTACACTGATATTGTTCAGCTTGAGAAATCGCTTTATGCAGCATAGACCTCAGCTGTAGATATTTTAAGTATGTAGCAGTGGCTTTTTTCCCCCTGAATATTGTTTAAAGAGATTCACTAATCAAAGGCACTGCACCTGAAATATAGGTGCCTTACTGCCACAGGAGTGTAGAATTGTGAACTTTGCCAAATATAATCCACTTAGCAAAAAACTGTATCCCTTGTAAAATTGTTGTAACAGGGTCCCATGGACGTCTCTGTTATGAGTGCTTCGTGATCACCAATGTTATGATGAGATGCCAGTGACAGCGCAGGGGTGCGCTCCATTATAATCAATAGGAGGCATCTTTTCTATCAATTTTATATATTATTATGGCCACCTGGTAATGAAACATGGGCACCAGTCAACTAACAAACCCCTTGTTAGTCAACACCAGGTGGCATAATAATATATAAAATTGACAGAAAAGATGCCGCCCATTGATTATAATGGAGCATGCCCCTGCACTCTCACTGGCATCTCGTCATAATGTTGGTGAGCATGGAGGCGGAGCGAGGGTGGCATTTATAACACGGAAGTCCATGGGACCCTGTTACAACAATTTTATCAGAGATACAGTTTTTTGCTAAGCGGATTATATTTGGCAAGGTTCACAATTCTACACTCCTGCGGTGGTAAAGCACCTATATTTCAGGTGCTGGGGTATTTATCTTTAGATTAGTGAATCTCTTGAAGAAGGTCCCTGATAGCTTCTTTGGTCTCTTCCCACCGTTCCAAACATCTTCATAGAAGCAGAGAACTGACTACCTAGCTGTCCACAATTGATGCCATTCCTTCACTAAGTCTGGTTCCGTCAATACCTCTACATTCGTCCTCCAAGGTCCTTTTCCTGTAGGGGATATCTGTCCCTGTTGTATCTTTATCTCAAGCCTCTTATGATCTGATATTTCTGTTGATGTTAAGACTTCATAATTTATTAAAAGGGTGGAGGAAGTAAAAAGAAAGTCTATTCTAGTCTGCAGGGGGCCTTTAGAAAAGGTAAACCCTCCTTTGCTATATATCACTCATATGTGTAACCCCCCTGCAAATGGGGGTTCCCAAAAGACTTCCAGGAGCTTGCTTGAATGCTCCAAGCCTGAATGGTGTTTGGCGTTTAAGCCATTTATCAGTGAGTGTTTTTAGAACCTCTGGTACTGTCTCTTTAAGAGCTGTCTGCTTGCAGACATAATTAGTTTGTATGGGGGACTGTGTGCTTCTCTGAGTACCACTCGAGCTGCTGCCAATTCACTTCATTTTTGCAGTCACTAGGAGTGCAAAGTGAACCTATCTGAAAGATGTAACTGTTTGCCAGAAATTATTTAGAGTAATAATGAAATTACAGTTTGTCTAACCTGCTTTCTTTGCAGTCAGAACTGTGTCTGCTAGTTCCCCATTCTAGTTTTGAACTGCTGAACTGGACCAATCAGTGTGGGGTAAGCTAGCTCTAAAATGGTGCCTTGGACGAATCAGAACTTGGACTCATAATCTGAGCCAGCCACAAGAGGATTGTATGGGCAGTGACTCTGGGAGATGTAGTTTAGACTTCAGTGCCTTTTGGACCAACAGCAGCAGTCTATTGTGGTGACAGTCCAATCCAGTCAAGAACTGGGAGGAACTCAAAGGAAGTGCCGGTTTTGTCGGTTGGAGTTTCAGTTGAGCTTTGGCAGTGAAGAAGGAAGGAGTCCTGTGCTTTTTGAGTGTGCAGTTTTAGTCAAAAAGCGTGTGTAAGGCCCAGAGTTCCGGTCTGCAGCTTGTGTAACAGCTTGTTAGGACTGAATCCGTCCTGTGAAAAGAATCAAAGGATCTCTGAAGAGTAGAAACCAGGCTCACCCTGTGAAGACTGGAGGAATTGCTGAAAGTACTTTCGGTCTGTCAGGAACTGAATCTGCTGTGTGTTCTCCGGGTTTGTGCAGTAATTGCGATCGGGATACAGATGCAGCCTGCCTGGTATAGTGCTTTCTTTTATATGGATGTGTGAAGAGGTTTGTGTACCTCAAGTGAGCCCTGCTGACATTGAAGGATCCTATCTTATTTGGAGGTCGTGAGTACTAATTCAGGGTCGCTCCTGTTGAATTGCCACATTAAATCCAAATGGAATTACTGTACTGCTGACTGTTTAATTTTCCTTTTCTCTGTGTGAAAGGGCCCTACCAGCTGCCACGGTTTGGACTAGCCACTAGGGCTTGGGTACCCAGGGACAGTAACTGATAGGGATAGGCCTGTGCACAGAGCCATAAGTAGATTATTAGAGTGATAAGCTAATTAACCTGATTTCCCCTGTCCTTGTTATATCCCCTAAATAAATCAGAGCTGCTTGTTTCAGCAAAGTTATACTGCCTGAGGTATTTGTCTATGTTAAAGTACTGTACTGTGATTGTTGCACTGTATCTCATTTCACAGGAGGTCCCAGTGCCGGAACCAGACCTGGGGGTAAGTGTATACTGTGAAGGTAATTCTAATATATTGTGTGGGCCACTAGTGGGAAGAAAGGGGGGTTGCAGTGTCCCAGAGGGCTGTGACCAAGTTAGTTTAACTATTGCAAACCCTGACCTCTGGGTGGAGGCACCCGCCTTTGGATCCAGGCCCCTCAACCTGTTAGTGGCAAATCAGGCAGGGGTAGTAGCCCCTGGGATAGCGCCATCTAGGGGTTACATATGAATCTCTCAGTGAGGACTGTTGCAATATTTTTGTCAAACAGTTTGAATCACAAAACATCTTGTCTGTCCTTAAACCTCTATTCGCCTTTTCGAGTCTACAATTAAAATCTCCACTCCACACTACAAACCGAGATGTATGCAAATATGGTTGTATAATATTGAACAATTCCACCTCTGCTGCTTTGGTTTGAGGGGCATAAATATTTATAAGCCTAACTCTTGTGGCCAAATAAGTAACATCCAAAATCATTGCTCATCCTGGGACAACATCTATCAACTTTGTGACATGGAACCCTGTTCCCATTATTATTATCCCTACCCTATCACACCTGTCTGTCCCGATTGACCAAAAAGCTGCACCCTTGGTCCATTGTTTATTTGCTTGCGTTATTTCAAAGTGTGTTTTTAGCCTGGTGTCTTGTAAAAAAAATGTAGCTGTGTCACACTGTCCCTTAATGTCATAAATGTGGCGAGACGTTTTCATTTGTTTTTTATACTATTGACATTTAAAGTGTATACTATCAGTGTCCCCATGAATAAGCAGTGTAAGAAAAATCACAAATATCCTCAATCTCTAGACAGGTCATGCTGTTTTTCCCAACTTGGCAGCTGATCTAGTGATTCTGGGTGTTTCTTTTTTGGTAGCATTCTCGATTTCCATTTCCTCTAAATCTGATGAAGGTTCTTGCAAAGATGAGGAAATTGAGGAAGATTCTGATTCATTGTCTCCCTCCTCTGATTCCTCCCACTCTTTCCCTTTATTCAAGGCTCGAAATCTATTCTGCAAAAGAATATCCCTCTTTTTTCCCTAGATGTTGGGGTGGATCTTGATCTTACACTTTTCTTCTTATTTTTTAAATGGTCAGTGGTAAAAGCATTCAAGGGTCTGGGAAGGGGCATCTGACTCGAGGTGCCAGGATGTGATTGCACAGGGTTCTGCACTACTACTTCACACTCTGGGTTCTACACACCTTCTTCAGGTATATCTACCATCTCTACATCCTGTTCTTCTTCAGTGTCTAACCCTTCCCTGGGTGGTGCACTGGGCCCAGCTTCTTCCTGTGGTTGGGGGGGGGAGGCCTTGCACATTTGACTGGGCCTGGGTCTATGACTGCACTCTTATCTCTTCCATGCATCTTTCTGATGCCCTGGCTGAACCCTGCTGTTGTGCCCTGGTGACGATATCCTCCTGGGACATACGGGTTCCTCTACTATGTGATTCCCATGGACATTTTGAAAAGGAATGTCTCTGTCACACAGATTGCACCTAAAACCATTAGTGCATGCTGTGGTCACATACCCATATTCCATGCAATGGGCACACCTGGTACTATCACAAGCATTACTAAAATGTGACAGTGACCCACACTGAAAAACAAGATTTGGGCTGGCCAGCATAAAATTGTACACCTTTGTCCCTGCCTAATAAAAAGCTATTTGGCAAGTGCGCAATTCCATAATCAGTTTGTTACAATTTGACTTGTACCTTCCACCCCCAAGTCCAAATATGTTGTGAGTTGATGATTAGCTCAGGTTTATCCAATACTTCACAACATTGCCTTAACCAATTCAATATGTCTGCAATGTTGATGCTTTCTATGCGAAACATGATAGTGATAGTTCTTAAGGCTGGTCTTGTTAGTGGAATTGCCAGACATGGGAGCCACAGGATGGTATCTTTTAACCTTTTGTACTGTTTCCAAAACCTGTCCAAGTTCTGTAGTTGTTTAAAACAAATATTGTAGCTAGAAGCTCTTGTGTATATCATAGCATATATATATTTTTTTTTTCAATTCCAAGTTTATTGACATTTTATATATATAAAGGACAAAACACCAACAGTAATACAGAACATCAGTAATATACAACCTATTATTTGATGAGTCCTTCCACCCTCCTTCATCCCCCCAATACTCCCCCCCCCCAAATCTTGCATGGTATACGTAAACATATATCCTTAGGACTTAAAATTGGACTCATAATATTATACAGAATGCAGGGAATAGAGAGCTTTCAAGGGGCCCCAAATCTTATTAAATCTGGTTATAGTGTTCTGGGGGACTGGCTATTGATCTTTCTGTTCTGAGATTAGCCAATAGCTCTCTCAAGCTCTCTCAGCCATTCAGTATAGGAGATCTCTGCACTGTTCGTCCAATGCTTCAGTACCAATTTTTTGACTGACATGGAAATTAAGGCCATATGGAATTTACGGGCAAGGACTGGTATTTCTGAGAAATCACCCAGAAGGCAGATTTAAGCCATGAACAACTCGTCAGGACCTAGAAGAGGGTCTGCTCTTTGCTTAATAAGAGTCCATAAGGGGGTTATTTTTGGACAGGTCCAAAAGATAGGAAGCAGGTTACCTTCTTCCTGTGCACATCTGGTGCAAGTTGAAGAAGAGATTATGCCACATCTAGCCATTTTTTTGTGGGGAATAATATAGATTATGCAATATGCAGAATTGCATTAGGTGGAGTCTGTCCTGCGTAATGAACTTGTCACACCCTTGCCATAAAACCGGCCAATTCATAATTGTCCCGGGGAGAAGATTAATCCAATAGTTTGAAGGTCCAAAATCGTCTGGGTGACTCCAATCAAAAAGAATATTAAACATCTTGGACACAGCATGGGGAAGGCCTGCTAAAGGAGCTAGCTCCATTTTAAAGGGTGGGGATTTAGGCAAAGGAAGGGTAACCTTTATAGTTTTTATCAACAAATGGCATAATTGGAAAATTTTAAAGATACAGGAGTTTGGAATATTGAACTTGGTTAAAATCTCTGGCGAAGATAACCAGGATCCTGTTGATCCATTTAAAAAGTGAGAGAGAATACAATCAGTAAGCTGTGGTAACCAGGGAGTGGAGAAAGTTTTACCAACAATTTTAAGATTAGGGTTAACCATTAATGGTAGTGTCAAATCTGAACAGTGGTCATACTTCAGGAAAGTACAAAGCTGAGAATGCACTTTAACAGAGAGAGCAATCGAGGTGGGCTGAAGTTGTGAAGAAAGAGATTTAGCTTTGGTGAATAAAAGTGTGGACGGGGAAAGACCATGGAGTCGGATCAAGGCAGATTCAATTTTGAGCCAGAGTGGTGTATAAGAGGGAGGTGTTCCGGGATTCTCTATCTCGAGCCATCTCAGATATTTACTGGCATGACAAGCCCAGTAATATAGACCTAGGTGAGGGAGACGAAGACCACCTTTTGATTTAGCCGCAGCTAGTTTATGAAAAGCCAGACGGGGTGTTTTACCATCCCATATGAAATCGACAAAAAGACTATGGACTTTCTTGAACCAAGAGAGGGGAAGCCATATATTTAAAAGGTTGAGTAGATAAAGGAGACAAGGAAAGACATTCATTTTGATCAGGTTAATTTGGCCCCAAAGAAAGAGTGGAAGAAGGGACCATCTTTTTAAATCTTGAGTAAGTATGGTCAGTAAAGAATCCAAATTTTTCTTCTGAAAAAGGGCTGGGTTTTTTGGGAGCACTATACCTAGGTATCTCAGGGATTCTTTTTCCCAGGACAAACCAAAGGCTTGAATTTCATGTTTTATTATTTTATCATTAAGGGGGAAAACAACCGTTTTATCTACATTTAATTTATAATTTGAAAAGGCACTATATTCCCTTATGATCTCTAACATAGGAGGAATTGACAGGGTAGGATGGGAGAGTTGAAGCAATAAGTCATCGGCATAAGCTGAGACTTTAATTTCGTAATCATTTACAATAATGCCATGAATCTTGGAACAATTAACTAGTCTCCGTATCAGAGGCTCCAAGTATAAATTAAAAAGTATGGGGGACAAAGGGCATCCCTGTCTTGTACCGGATCTCAGAGGACAGAGGTCCAAAACCACTCCATTGCAAGTCACTCTGGCTGAAGGGGATTTATACAATGCACAGATCCAATTTTGGAATGTCAAGGGAAAGCCGAAAATATGCAAGGTGCGGAACAAAAAGTTCCAGTCAACCCTATCAAATGCCTTCTCGGCATCCAGGGAAACCAGAGCAGCGGGGTATTGTGCATCCCTGGACGCCGAGAAGACATGGGCCAAAGTACGTAAATGATCAACGGAGGATCTGCCTGCCATAAATCCCACCTGTTCCAGTCCAATTAAATCAGGAAGAACAGTGTTAATACGATCAGCTAATAGTTTGGTCAAAATTTTAATGTCCTGGTTAAGAAGAGAAATTGGCCGGTAACTCATTGTTATCTCTGGGGGCTTACCAGGTTTTGGTAAAAGAACAATTAGAGCCTCGAACAAGGTTTTATCTACATCGGCAGCAGAAAGAATGTGCTGGTATGGGGGACAAGCAAAGGAACCAGTTGCTTCGCATAAACTTTATAGAAATTGGTCGAAAAGCCATCAAGTCCCAGGGTTTTCTCTAATGGGAGATCTTTTATAATTCTGAAAATTTCTTCTTGGGTAATGGGGGTGCATAATGCGAGTTGTTGACTTTTGGACAGGGAGGGTAAATGGGAGTCTAGAAGATACTTATCTTAGTTGTCTAGAGAGGGGGGATTTGGCATGGAGCTGTATAATTGCTGGTAACATGAACTAAATTCAGCCGTAATCTCTGATGGGGAAGTTTTTAAGGTACCGTCCATAGGTGATTGAATGGCAGCAATAAGTCTGGATGATTCCTGTTGCCTGATTCGCAATGTCAGGAGGCGTCCTGCTTTTTCCCCTTGATCAGTGTAGGAGGCATTGGTTTTGATAATCACAAATTCGGCCTTCTCTCGCAGGATAGTCAAGTAAGCATCGTTCAATTTAATAAGTTCTTGTTTGATTTGTTCTGTTGTAGATGGGGACATTTTGGCTTCAATGGCTCTAATTTTGGAGATGAGATTTAGCAACTGATGTATATATATATATTTTTTTTAAAGCCTGGATGCCAAACCAATTAGTAAGCCTCTTAAATACGTTTTTAAAGTGCACCATTCCATATCTGGTTTGCCGGTAGTGTTATGACTGATATCCACAAACTGGGTAATGTGGGTTGTGATAGATTGCCTTATACCTGGGTCTTTTAAAAGATGGGTGTTGAGTTTCCATCTGCCTCCTATTTTAGGAAGGGATGAAAACAAAAGATGACATGTGACCAGTGAGTGGTCGGAAGGGGGGGCCTGGGAGAATGGAAGCCTGTAATACCCCAGAAAGTAAGCCATGGGAGATCAAAATAAAATCTATTCTTGAGTAAGTCCCATGAACCAGGGATGAAAAGGTATAGGCTCTTTCTGAGGGGTGAAGGATGCACCATATATCATTTAAGCCCACTTGGTCTACCATTTCCCTCAGCGCTCTTTTTGCTGGTGAGAGGCCTCTAAATTTGTTCCCCGTGCGATCTAAATTCAGGTCAAAAGTTAGAGTTAGATCTCCGTCCAATACCATAGGGATACCAAATAAGAAACCATAGGTCCGTAGATGCTGCCTAACAGAACGTCTGTCATATGGAACTTCCCCTGGACAAAAATAAATCTACCATTAGAATCTCTGATAATGTTTAATGGTTGAAATGGAACTGATTGTGATATTAAAATCATAACTCCACAACTTTGGGAGGATCCCTCTGCAGCAAAAATTTGGCCTACATGTTGCCTTCTCAATTTTGGAGCTTCTGAGATTAGTAAATGAGATTCTTGTATGAACACAACATCCACCTTTAATAAACATAGATGTTTCAGAAGCTGGTATTGTTTCAATTTACTGCGGGCCCCCCTTGACATTCCAAGTGGCAAATATTAAGTCCCTAGCCATTGTCCCAGATAAGTTGTAAGAAAACAGAATCTCACTTGAAAAAGGTTTGAAGTGGGTCTGACCGTGCAAGCCTTCCCCCCCACTATTACCCACACTCCCCCAACCTCATAATAACTTCTACCCCCTCTTGCCATCCCATAAACCATTTTGCCCATAAATAAGTTCCTTGATGTCTACATATTACCCAACCCTCCCCTTTACCCTTACTATTACAAGCTACAATCTGCATAAAACCTCCACCCCCCTCCCTCCAGCCACCCAAGTATACACCAGTAAGTTATAATGAAAAGGTTATTTAACACTCTGTAAGCATAGGACATTAGACCATTAAAGTAAGCAATTTACCAATAAATTTGAGCCTGTAACTTATTTGACTTGAACAAAACAAGGTTAACAATCCGTTGATACATAAATACTGTATTCCTGTCTATGCCGCCAAACTTATAATAGTTGCTTTACTCAGCAGAACGGGATTAAAATAAAAATCATGGCAGAAGAAAATGTAATTTGAACTAAAAGTATGAGTGAACCAGCCAGGTCTAATTATATTTACTAAATAAAAACATTTCCCATTGATTTATTGGGAAATAGACAGTCGCTCATATTTATACAGTTTGACTAACTACCATACTTAAACCATCAAGCAGTTAAGATTGCAAAACAAGGTAAACAGGCTCCTTGTATTATCTATCTTTTAATATATAAATAATAAATAAGCATCCCAACAAAAGGGAGAGTTAAATGAAGAATAATATTGCCATTGATATCCTGACTATCCTGAAGATTTCTGAGGACAACCGGGTACAGGATATTTTTAAACATCGGTTTCTGTCAGGAGACAAGAAACACTCTGGTGAACGAGAGCCTGTACAAAAGTTTTGGAAAAACAAGGACATTTTCTAGGAGACGGTTCCCTCTAGTGGCTAATCACAGTCTGTACCAACTTGTCTCCACTAGACTAAATGCTCAAGCGAAAAAAGTACTTGCAAGGTGCTTCAAAAGCCGCAGATGACAGACAGAATAAAAACTGAAAGGGTCCAAACGCCAAGGATTCCTCTGGAGATCACTCCGAACATAGGATGCCCGAGGTCGAAGAAATAAGTCACACTGCCAGAACACAGGCAAACCAATGGAATAGTCAGCAGGGTACCTCCGCATTACCGTTCGTTAGTACAATCTATCTGTCTTTGAGCGACATCTGTACTAGAGGTATTCTTGCTTTACAAGCCTGCAAAGTTAAGCCTTACACTTTTAGGGATGCAGGTTTCTCAGCCTTCTGTAAAGAGATCTGGAAGAGCCATTCTGAGACCTGCCGCAGCTGCATTGGATTCTTCATAACTCACCCAGCTACCAGACAGGAGTACCTGCAATCTCGCAGGATATCCCATACGGAACCGAATTCCTGCGGCTATCAATTTGACCACTAGTGAGTGATAAGTGGCCCTCCATTGACGCACTGAGGCAGGAAGATCTTGTGCCACTCTCAGGGTAGATCCTTCCCATTTTATCTTGTGAATCTCTCTGATTTTGGAAAAGAAGTGCTGCCTTTCCAAGTAGTTTAGGAAACGTAAAATGAAGAGACGTGGTGGGGAGCCCGGTGACGGCATAGCTCTCAGTGCTCTATGGGCTCATTCAATTACGTAGTGGGGGCCAAAAGGAGTGGGTCCCACCAGTTTAGACAACAATTTTTGGGTGAAAGTATTGCATCAGTCCCCTCTTCCTTCTCGGGGAGCACAATTATCACCACGTTATTTCTCCTACTGCGCCCTTGGAGGTCCTCCATTTTGCTTTCCATCTTGTTGAGTTTTTGCCTGAGAGCAACCACCTCCAGCTCCTGCTTGACAATCTATTTTTTCCATTGAAATGATGCGGGCTTCA
Source organism: Neoceratodus forsteri (assembly GCA_016271365.2). Taxonomy (NCBI): domain Eukaryota; kingdom Metazoa; phylum Chordata; order Ceratodontiformes; family Ceratodontidae; genus Neoceratodus; species Neoceratodus forsteri. Next base: position 1,005,722,954 of record CM028129.1, on the reverse strand, counting down.
TTATCGCTCGTTCTCTTTGTGAGATCCTCCAGCGCTGTAGTTACCAATTTCATATCCTCTGAGAGGGTACGAATCTCCTCCCGGAATGGCTTAAACTTAGCGAGGAGCCATGCCAGTGTCAGCGGTTCATGTTCCTGTGCTGTCTGTTCCTTTTCTGGGCCGCCAGCAGTGGGAGAGGCTCTGGATTTTTTTGAGGCCTTCGCCGGCCACTGGGGTGGAGTGTGCCTTGGCGGTGGCTTCCTCATCTCTACTTCCATTTTCCCCGATGTTTCTTTATGTGGCTTCAGGATATCTTCCAGTAGACGTGGGGTAAGAAACCAGTTTGAGTAACACTTTTGAATCGTTAAAATTTAACTTTAGTGGTTCAGGGGGCTGGAGCAATTGGAGCTGGTTACTCATCAGTTCTCTGCATCACGTGGTCTCTCCCATAGCATATATTTCTGAAGCATTAAATTTCATAGAGTTTTTGATCAATTTTCATGCCACATAAACTCTTTCAGGCAGTTGCTCTAAACCTCTTTTATAAATGAGGCGCATTGCATTCCTACGGGGTGCTGGTTCTCCAGTTGGTTTAAAAAAATCTAAATATTGTCTATTTGCTTTATTGGTATTGTCAGGTCCTGGGTGGTCACCATTATTACTAGGTGACTCTCTTTGTGCACCCCCTTTGCAGTTGCCAGAATGCCCTGTTTCTGTTCTTGTTTTTTCCCCACCAGTAAAGCCCTCATTGTGCTGCTGTTCTACAATATCCGTGCTCCCCAGTAAGTCATTTTCTACTGTCGTTGGTCTCATACCCTCCCAGTCTAGAGCACAGGCAGCCACAGAATCTGGTGCAGTATTTCTTATAACAGTTGTGGGCTTACCCTGTGCAAGAGGGATTTGTGTATTCTTTTCCATCCCATATCTTTGTCCTGCTACATACATTTGTGTGTTGCTACTCTTGCTGCTCTCCTCTACCGGTGTGCTCTGTTCTCTGCGGTGTGCTCTGTGGTGACCTGTAATGCTGTACAGCAGCATCGATGTCATCGGGGATCCAGTCAATGGATTTGGACTGTACCCACCCTGCAGCACTCTGCGCTTTCTCTGAGGACCAAGGTGCATCCTTCCCATTGTATTTTGTAGTTTTACTGTCGTTTCCTTTACTCAGCAATGTTTGCACTGCTTCACTGTGAGACAACTACAGCTCCTTGTCAATTTCACCAGGTGGACCTGCCAACTCTTGCTGCACCATTGAATTGCCAAGATCTGAACCCATGTTTTCCCAGTGATAAGTGCTGTTTTTGCCACTGCTAAATGATGTTCCTCCTCTTGTAGCTGTGCCAGTAGCAAGGCTCTCCATCTGTCATGCCTTTCGACATCATGCAATGAATCTGGAGCAATTTCCATACTTCTCAGCTGTACATTTTGTTGTTGCTGTTCCTGCTGGTCTGGCATGGCATCATGTTCTGTTGGTGTCTGTGAAAATTCCATGTTAATGTCATCCACAGCAAGCTGTCCAACTTTCTGGGTTTCTGAGGCTTGTACCTCCAGCCCTTCCACTCCAGTGTGCAGTCCCAAAAGATTCTCCTGCTCCACCATCTTGGACCGTTGGTGCCCCTACAGAAGAGTAGGGGAATTTCCCTGGTGTCCTGGCCAAATTTCCCCCATTCACTAAACTTATCACCAACAGCTTAATCTGGTTCAATTTCAGTTGGATACCATCTGTACCCCCCACCTGGGTTGCCCCTCAAAAAGAGACTTCTAGTCTCAGTGGGACTACCCGGTCAACAAAATTCAATAAATGAATGAATGAATTAACTAATTAAATAAATAAATAAATGTATGACCACTGGGACATTGAAAAGCAATGGTGTTTCATATTGATCCCTGAATATGGTCTCTCCTGATGGCTCAGTAGTAGCATGCCATATTGTTAGACAAGTCTTTGTTTGTTTGGTGACCTGTGATGAATGATATTTCTGATGGCAGCATTTACTGGCCAAAAAGGGGGAGGGCAGCACCATCTGTTTCCACAGTGCCCTTGTGGCAGGCCATGAAGGACATGTGATAAATGTATCCCTGACTCATCCATAGGAGTTCTGTGGATCTATAGGTGGGCAGGGATGCCTGTGTGTGTGTGTGTGTGTGTATACGTATGTGCGTGTGTGTGTGTATATGCATACGTGCATATGTGCGTGTGTGTTGTGTAACTAGTGAAAGACTTGTAGGAAAACAAATCCCTGCTGGAAGGCCGATAGTCTCTGTTGCTCTTTGCCCCATGCACAAGATAACTTGGTAAATGGTTGTTCATGCTGGGAGATCATTAAACATGGCATGGATTGGGGCAGCCAAGATGTAAAGGAAGACAAGCATCTATATTAAAAAATAAACATAGAAAAATAGATTGAGCCCCAAACGTTTGCACAACTCTGGGGGATTCTCCTCTTATCTCTGAGGTCAGGGTTAGACAGAATCTGCCAACTGTCGACTCTGTTGTAACTTAATCAAAGAATGGGTTTGAAGTCTGGGGAAAAAAATACTTTACTGTAGCCCAAGCAAACTAAGTAGAACATCCACAATAAGAACTCTGCGGGGGAGGCAGAGTGTGATTTCAAGCGGAGCTCCATTTAGGTTTAATTTAAGCACAGAGAAATTTAAGCACAGAGATTGTGAACTGGAGCATTTAAGGTCTGACTCTGTCTATGCAAGTCCAGTGCATCTTTTGGCTAATTAATTAAGCTAACCCAAGAGAGAGAGGCACAGCTGTACATTTTCCAGTCTAGATGGTTATGATAAGCTTTTCCTCATTAGCGGTAACATACAGTATCTGTTGATCATAACTCTGAACCATTTTCATTGAAATGAGGGACAGAGATGCTCAAAATGAGGGACATTGAGGGACACTGACTCTCATAATAAGGGACACATCCTCAAACATGGAAGTAAAAGCTCTGCAGAAACCATTGTTTTTAGTTATACAAAGATTATTTTTGATTCAGCCTCTTAAAATGTGTATTTTTTGCTTTAAAGCCTGAATTTACAGTACATTCTCTGAGCAGCACCTTTTCCATGAAGGATGAATGAGAGACAGTGCAATTTTGAGGGGTAAAATGAGGGACATCCCTAGTAATCAGGGGCAGTTGAGAGGTATGCTGTGGATCCTGCTTTGAACTTTTCTCTCATTTCACCCAAAGACATCACCTTGGCTGCTGCTATTTGAACTGTCCTTGTAAATGGTCATTCAGTGCTGTATAGCCTTGTTTTTGCTCCACATCAGAGACACTGACCTTTCACCACCTAAGAGGTCAGTGCCTGAGTCCTGTACTGAAATTCCAATCTCAGCACCACCAATAGGATGAGCAGTGTATGTATGCTGGCATATGACCATCTGTGCTCCGAATTCTAAATATCAGCAGTGTTACTGATACTGGTGTCAGTCAGTTATGTAAACAACATCAGGGATAGATAGCCATCCCAGTGGCTCTCAGGGTTGAAGCACTGGATGCCACACCTCATGCCACACCGGCAACCTGGGTTCAGAAATGGACTCGGGCGCTGGGGGTTGGCAGGGGGAAGGAGAGGATCGAGCATCTAAAGGAATGCTCTCCTCTCCTGGGGAGGTAAGTTGCTGCTCTATGCAGCTATAGTGGCCCCTGGCAGAGGCTGGCAGCCACAGCATGACATGGAGCACGTACAAGGGATAAGAAGCATTGGCAGATGTCCTGCAAGAGGGTGCAGGAGCATGCCTGCATTGCGTTGGATGTCAGTGCATGTCCACACTCCCGGGGATAAGCAAGAAAATTCCCCACTCCTGGAGATAGGCAAAGGCACCTCTGCCTACGGACCACACTCCCAATACTGGGCCCTCTCCTCTCAGGCCCCAGCTCGCAAAGACCATAGAGTGCCCTGGGCTGATAGGGCAGCCCCTCCTGGGGGGTCAGATCCAGCAGCTGTGTTGGTTGGAGCGAGGGAGAAAAGTGAGAGTCTCAGGTGGGAGGTAGAGTTCGGAAATCAGAGGATGCCGGAGAGAGAGAGTTCCCCAGGAGTGATGCAAAAACAGAGTTAAAAAAATATATATATCAGGGATAGACAAACTATTCTGCTCATCGACGTCACAGCTACACTTGGGATAGTACTGCATGGACACACTAATGATCTAAGGCTAAGAGTTCCAATCCAAGTACTAACAACTGGGTAAGAGCAATAATACTTTGAGCTGAGGTTAGAGGTTTGACTCCCAGAACTGTAAGGAATGCTTCTGACGTGTTTTTGCAAATGCATTATACATCCTGAAGTTGAAGGCCTGATTCACAGCACAACTAGTCAGGTTAAACTGTTAGTTACCTGACCTTCTACACCCTAAGGCTGGGGGTTCACTCCCAGCACTGCAGGACATGTTGATAACAGAGTAAAACACACATAGAAACACACACTCATGGCCAGCCGGTACTGTGCCAAAGCAATGTAAGACAAAACACACAAACAGAAAAAATTAAAACTGTACTCACAAAATGTGGGTAGGAGCCAGGAACTCACGAGGATTAATCTCATGTAGAAAAACATGGAACTAAGCCACAGTGCTTTGGGTCTAGCACGACCTGAAACATCAAGGCTTAGTGTTTTTCTATGTGTGAATAAACCTTGGGAGTTCCTGCCTCCTACCCCCATTTTTTGCATATGTTCTTACATTTTCTCAAGTGCTGCTGTTTGTGTCTTTTGTCCTGCTGAGAGAGTATCCTGGCCTTCTTCATCTTGTCCGCTTCCCTGGACTGCCTCCTGCCTTGACTTTAACAACCCCTTCTTCACCCAAAGCTTCCCCTGGCTTGACGTGTCCGCCTTCAGGCAACTGGACTGGTGCACCTGTCTCGGTTCCCAGTCTGTCAGTGGACAGGGGGCAGAGCCTCCAGCTTTTAAAGGAGAGCTGCTGCAATAAAGTGATTGCCTTTCCCTGCTTGAGAGTGTCTACTTTTCCCAGACTTCCTCCTGCTTTGTGTTCAATAGTCCTCCCCATGCAAAGCTTCTCCCGGCTTTACATGTCCAGGTTCAGGTAACCAGAATAGTAGCAGCTGTCTCAGTTACCAGTCTGCCATCAGAAAGGAAGCGGGGCCTCCAGCTTTAAGAGGAGAGCAGCTGCAATCAGCACTCTATGGAGTGGCACTCTGTGTGAGTTGTTCCCATGGGGTGGTGGGAATCACCTGCAGGAGTCCATTGCAGAGGACCCTGGGGAGGGCAGGAATCTATGCCTAATTGAATAGAATTAGTAGAGAACTTACAAGTGTTGCTGTTTTACTTTTGTTTTGTTAGAGATAACCATGTTAGTGTGAAGGGCCATAATAATTATGGGTCTTATTAACAACATCTCCATGTGCTTTTTGTAAGATGGAAAAAAAGGGTGGTGGTGAGTATTCCATTCTAGTTAGGATTACCAACGGGCAGAGAAAACTGTTTAAGTTGGCCAAGAACTTGTTCTCTTAGTTACCCAAATGTTTTGTCTGAAAAATCTAATGAACAAGGGAACTGAATCCCTGTACAGATGTCTCCCTTTAATGCTACTAACTACAGAAAAAGTGTACACAAAGATAGGAAAGTAAATGTTAAAAATCTGATACTGATAAAAATAACCAAAACATGTGTTTCAACTTTTTAAAATACTAATGTTAAAGCACTGGTATAAAAAAACGTATAAGGTAAGAACTGTATTTAAACAAAAACAAGTGCAGACAGCATGTATCACGGAGACATAGTGTACTAACCTTGTGCCCTATAGAGCCATTTACATTGAAAATTTCAGTGTGGAACGATTGGATCAGGTTAGACAGAATGGGGCAGGGGGTTGCATGCTACAGCACTTGCATAAAACTGTGCCATATAGGAGCCATATGAAATTATGTGATTTGAAATCAAGACGCTAAACTTGTTTGTTTATTTAATGGGTTAGTACAACTGGATATAAAATAATTTTACAGGTGCGACCCACAGAGTCAAACATAATAGATACAATTACATAACAAAGACACATTAAGAAAAAAATTGATAATTTTTTTCTACGTCAAAATACAAATAATACAAAAATTCAATTCAAACATTTACATTCTAAAAGAGACTTAAGGTGCAAGTACATGTGTTTCAAAAAGATCCATAAGAGAACGAATTCCGATAATAAGTGGTATACCATTCCAAATACATGGGCCAGTAAAAGAAAAAGCCTTCTGCCCACACTTAGTTCTTCTTAAAGAGAGCCTCAGGGTCGCTTCAACTCTCCTAGCTCTGGAAGACATACTCAAATCAAAACACTGTAAGTATCCCCAAAGACTAATTGGAATACCAGCTTGAACTATTCTATAAATAAATGTTGCCATTACATGTTCATAATTCAATTTAATTGACAGCCATCCCATTTTGTCAAGAATTATGCAATGATGGGTACCACAGGGAAGTGATAAGGCAAATTTACCTAGTTTTTGTAGCAAGATTGACTTTTTGGATAAGAAATTTATGGAAACATTGTCTGTAACTATAGAGGCATAAGTAAGAACAGGAAGTAAACATTGCTTAACTATAGTTATTCTAGTCTCATCTGTCAGGAATGACCTGATTCTGTATAACATACCTAATCTACCATGTATCTTAGACATTACATTAATCAAATGAGCATCAAAATTTAACATGGGGTCTATTATAAGGCCCAAATATCTAAAGGTATTCACACTCTCAAATGTGGTACCATCTAAGGCTTTAACCTGAAGACTAGAACCATATACCTTTAATTTAGGAGTTGTACCAAGTGCCAATGTTTTTGTTTTTGTTATATTCAACACCAAGTTGTTACAAGCCAACCTATGTTGAAAATTGCCCATCGCCCCAGTCAAGATTACATTCAGTTCACAGACAGTTTTACCATGGGCATACACTACCACATCATCTGTGTAAAGGGTTAAAGAAACATTGTTTAAAGCAGCAGAAACCCCATCAAAGTACAATGAAAACAGGCTAGGACTCAGTATGGCGCCCTGAGGGACTCCATACTTAACAGAAACCTTTTCAGAAACATACCCATGTAATTCAACCATCTGAAATCTATTATGTAAATAGTTAGAAAACTACATTACAGCAGGATGTCCCAGTCCCAATGTTCTTAACCTATTAATCAAAAGCTCATGGTTAATCAAGTTGAATGCCTTGGTCAAGTCCATGAATGCGTCCCCAGTTAAACACCCCATCTCCATGCCCTCAAGGACCATGTTCGTGAACTTGATCAAGGCAGTCTCTGTCCCATGACCCTTTCTAAAACCATTTTGATTTCTAGAGAATAATCCATAGTTATCAACATATGCAACTTACCAAGAGCATGTAGGCCATTCATTTTGGGCTGTTTTTATTGTCCTCCTCAACTTGTAAAAAGGAAATGATTGATTATTTAAATTATTGCATTGATGTAATGTTCCACAGGCATTCAATCTGTGGTTTAATAATCACAGGGGATGCAAATGAGTTGCCATTAAGTAAAGTGATGAAAGAAAGACATTTAACATAGTCTGTAATTGAAGGAACAAGGCTAAATAGTGTTTTGGATGTCATGGTTACTAATATGGTTGATTGGTTCGACACCCCTAGGATCTTATCACAGATTGGTGCCTTGGACCATAAAACAGTACTTATCACTCCTAGTTTTTAAGAAGGTCAAAACAAATGGGAAGAAAATTAAATCCAAATGCAATTGAAAAGAAAGACAGGATCTTAACTGTTAACTCAAGACTTGAATACTGAATGTTTTTCTGAAAATGATCCGGACGAGACATGGGATAAAGTAACAGAAAATTTGGGAAGTGATGAATAGAGTAAAACCTGTTGTAAAAGTAGTTGGGGTTGACAAGCCATGGATAATGAATGATTTCAAAAATGTAATCCTTTAGAGGCAAATTGCTCTTTAAAAGAATGACAAGGTTAAATGTACTTATTATTAAGAGATAAGGTAGTCAGGTGGGGCAAAAGATTATGAAGAAAGTATTCCCAGAAAAAAGTTACAAATTGCAGAGATCCGATCCATGTAATCGATGGAAAAATGCTAAAATGTTCCTAGGATGTGAGAATAATGAATGTTAATACATGGCATCAATCAGCTGAGGAGTCTGTGAATTCCCTGAATACAGTTTTTTTTTGCAATGTCAGTAAGAAATTAATGCCATTAAAATATAAACCAACCTGTGGAGTGGGATATACCAAGTAATCTGTTTATGGATGTAGGGGGTGTTGCAAAAAGACTGAAAAAAAAATTAGGATGGGGAAAATCCCAGACTAGAAGTGGCTGGAGGGTGCGGATATATTAGCCCCATGGATATGCAGTATTTTTAACAGGATTACAATTTTTGACCAGGTTCTGCTGCAGTGCAAGGAGACTAAGATAATGCCCATTCCTAATGTTAGATTGCCAGCAGATCTAGAAAAAGGTTTTAGGCCTATTTTGCATAATTGCTAAATTACTGTATGTGAAGAGTTTATCTACAAGTGGCTAATAGATTGCGTACAGACTAAAACAGACAAAAATCAGTTTCAGCCACAAGAAGGGTGTTCTACCACAATTGTGGTTTCAAAACTTTTGGAGGTCCGTTTGCAAGCTTGGGACAGGGGCGACCATGCTAGGGCTGTTCTTGTAGATTACCGTTATACCCTCAGTCTTATAGATCATGAAATGCTGTTACAGAAGATGGCACAATATGGTGTCCTTGTTGTCTTACCAGATGGGTTCATGATTTTTTTGAAGTGATGGTCTCAATGGGTGGAAGTAGAAGGGTTAAAGTCAAGCAAAGACTCTATATAGTAAATGGGGGTGTTCCCCAAGGAACAAAATTGGGTCCCCTCCTGCTTTTACTAATGATAAATGACTTGAGTACTGTTGGTCTTTGTGTCAACTACAGTCAATGACACTACAGACATTTATGTGTTTGATGAGAATGCCAACAGTACAATGCAAGGGGACTTCTGGAGGATCAAGGAATGGTCAAAGAAAACTAAAATGGAGATAAATCCTGTGAAGACCATGGAACTCAGTTTTGGTAAACATACCAAAAGGACTATGCCAGCTTTGACCTTTGGTAACTGGGAGGTAACAGTAGTGAAAAAGGTAAAGTTGTTGGGCTTCTACCTCCAGAAAAAAATTTTTCATGGTCCCGAAACATGAAAAACATGATAAATAAAAAAGCTAGCATCCATCCGTATCTTTTAATACTTCTTAGAAGAGCAGGACTAAGCCAATCTGATTTGCTTAATCTTTTTTCAATGTCATCAGACCGGTTTTGGAGTATGGAGCGGCTGTTTGGCATGATGGGATAACCATGGCAGAGTCTGTTGACACTGAAAACTGCAAAGGAGGGCAGTGAGGATTATTTTTGGGCTTAAGATAAATTACAATGATGCACTGGGCAGTTGTAGGGGTGAACAACTGGACCAGAGAAGGGAAAAGTTGTCAAGGGCATTTTTTTTTTGTTTTTTATAAAATTTGTGACCAAATCCTAGATTGCACTCCCTCTTAAAAAACGAAAGTTCAGAGTAGCATTTACATTGAGAACCCAAGAAGTGTGGGGAAAAACCTAGGGCTAGAATGAAGAAGTAGAATGAAGAAGTATGAAAAATCTATTTTTGTACAGTATGGAAAATTAATTTTGTACAATATCTAGTATGACAGTTTGTAGATATGAAATTTAGATATGTTTTAATACATTGTTCATAAGATTATAATCCTGCAGTAGATATTGGTATAAATGACTATATAAACTGTATGCTTTTCTCTTTTTGTAATTTGTGTAATTGTAATGACTGGGTAATGTATGTCAACTAGTCCACATGACTAGTTGTAATTGCAAAATTTTAATAACAATCAAATCAAATCAAAAGCTCTGGAACCAGTGTCACTGCTTTTTTTCTGTGTTGCATGGGCTTACATCCCAGGTCAGTCTCGGCTCTCCCCACTCAAAGCCAACTGGCATTCACTGGTTTATGGCCCCCTTCCCCTGTCAAGGTGATTTTTGAGTGGTGACACTTGGCCCTTGAGGAGGGGTGGCACACCATGAACAGTACAGTAGATGGAATCCTGGATTCAGGGGACTGGAACCAGTGGAGAATTGTTCACCATTAGTTGCAATAACAGTTGAAAACGTAAATGTCCATGCTGTCTGAAGAGTCTAGATTTTCCTTTATTCACACAAAGACAGATATCAGCAGGTGTAAGGCATAGTGGACACCTGAATCCAGGTGAGGAGCTTTACATGACAAAGTCCCATTCAAGTACAAAAACATCATCACACTAGAAAGGTGAGGATGACTGCTTATTTGGTGAGCCAGTCATGGTCTCCACAAGACAATACCATGCAATGGAAAGGCAGTGTAACAAGCAGTTTGGGTTTCTCTCATTACATCCCACAATTAACGGATGACATGGCATGCACCTTGGATCTTCAGGCACTCAACAGTTATGGAGCAGAGTCCAAGAGTAATAGCTAGCAACATAGGTAGTCGCATATAGCAAGTATATAGGAATACCACCAGCACACATAGGGGTGGTTCAGAGCTAGAATGACATCAACATTTAATACCTAAACCCTCTATCCCTGCACAAGAGGAATGAAATATGGGGGTGCTTCTGTAACTAAAGGGCAAGCATCTGACCCTAGTTGGCAGCAAGGCAACCCTCCCGGCATCACCCTTTGCAGTGGTCAAGGATATCCACAGAAGTGACCCATATCACATCACAACAATCCATTTAAGCCAACCCAGTAGCAAAGTGGTACAGCTACCATCTGCTACGCAGGTGACCTGGGATCAAGAACAGACTTGGTTTGCTTGAGGGCTGACCGGGGGGGGGGGATTGAGTGTCCATTAGACAGCTCTCCTCCCCTTGGGAGAGAATAAGTATGTTCAACTGGTTAGCTGCCACCTGGAGGAATCTTGAAAGCAGCAGAGTGGGACAGCATGGGAAGGGATCCTACATGCAGATTCTGGGAGCATGTCTGCAGAGATGGAGCCCACAAATCATGTCACTGCACACAGGTGGCCCTAGGGGGAAGACTGGAGGAAAAACCACTGATCATGGCTGAATGATGGCCTGGTCTCTTGCAGGCCTCACACTGGTGACTGGGCCTCTCCAGGGCCTGTGGCAGAGGACAGCTGGAGTCAAGGTAAGCCCAGGGATGTTGGGTGATGGGGCTGGGGGAACTGGTCCAGATGGAGGCAAGTTGGCCAAGAGAAGTAGAAACAGTAGACTGAAAAATAAACAACAACCCATCTAAACAGCAGTTTAGGATAAAGGAAAAAACACATTATGGTTCATAGTGAGGATAATGCAGTGACAGTTTTCAATAACAGCAATATCAAAAGCAGAACTCAGTTCCCATTTTAGTAGAACATGTTCCAAAGCAGTAAAAGCAAGAAATGTGCCCTAGCTCTTGCAGTGGCAACTTTAGGAAGAACCTTAGCAATTTGCTAGCGTCAGTAAAGGTGTTGACATCTATGGTGATAAATGATGACAGACGTAAAGAGCAACTAACAATCACACACAAACAGGCAGGCTTGCAGCAGCCCTAGGAGGTCGTGAGGGTGTCGTTGTCCTGCCCTCCCCCAAGCCAGATCCCCGCTGTGCACACAGTGTCCAAGGAGGTCGTGAGGGAGTCGTTGTCCTGCTCTCCCCCAAGCCAGATCCCTGCTGTGCACACAGTGTCCAAGGAGGTCATGAGGGCGTCGTTGTTCTGCCCTCCCCCAAGCTAGATCCCTGCTGTGCACACAGGTATGAAGGCCACGCCATGCTACTGTAGGCTTTTCTGTCAGTTACTGAAGACAAAGGACTTTTTGAATTTGGCACCTTTTGAGCCGTGACAATTCAGTCGGAAGAGATATGCTGATAGTTTTTGGGCTTCTTCAATATTGTAAAAAGCATGGGGTGCTGCACACTCTATGTGGGAGCTTTAACTGATTAAGTGTCTGATTTAACTTATTCTGCAGGGAGCTTTAACTGATTTAAGTTACAGTTTATTAAGATCTAGCTTACTCTGCAGGGATCTTTAACTCCTGGAAGCCTTACAGTCTGTCTGCATGCCATGCTTACTATTAGGCAATCTCAGTAATTTTAAACGTTCTGCCAGGTTCCTTAGCATGCTTGTACAGGATACTTTAAAATGTACTGTTGTGCATCCAAATGTTAATGTCAGATTGTCTCTGGAAATGAGCATCAGTCTAGCTTGTAATTGCCTGCGCCTCAGCTGTAATCCGAATCAGACCACAGTGCAAAAAAAAAAAAAATCCTTACTGCTGTGTATTTTAAAAGTGTTAGTTCTGATGGGGGCCATGGCTAGTTTCTCTTAAGCAATGCCCTTAGTGTGTTAGTAATCGCCTATGCCTCAGCTGTAATCTGAATCAGACCACAGTGCAAAAAAAAAAAAAAGGAAAAATCCTTACTGCTGTGCATTTTAAAAGTAAAACTAATTAGTGGTAATGACAGGCTGCCTCTGGAAACAAGTAGCAGTCTAGCTTGTAATTGTCTATGCCTCAGCTGTAATTCGAATCAAACCACAGTGCCACAACATTATTTCATGAATTCGAGTAGGTCTCTGCATTACTTAGCTAAGCTGCCACGCTGAAACTGTAACCCGAACAGGCTACTGGGCAGGCTAAACCGAGTTGTTGAAAGATCGTCCTCCTCCTCCTGCTGGCTTACCTGGTTAATAAATCTTCACATCTCTCTCTTCCCCAGTGTCCAAGGAGGTCACGAGGAGTCGTTGTCCTGCCCTCCCCCAAGCCAGATCCCCGCTGTGCACACAGGTATGAAGGCCACGCCACGCTACTGCAGGCTTTTCTGTTGGTTACTGAGTCCTCGCCGGCTCTCTGTGTCTGCTGCCCCACCACCCCTGCCACCAACCTTGGTGGACTTAGCCTTACATAGGCTGCGAGATCAAGCAATGATTTCTAACAGCCAACTTTCCCCTTAGCAGATTATCTACTATCACCACTAGTGGCCACCCTAAACACAAGCAACTGCAATATGTTGCCACTGTACTTCACTATGTTATGCATGTTTCCACCCCTTACATATCTTCCACCTTCCTCCTTTCCAGTCCCTCAGCCATACACCAACCTAACAGATAGTAGGACTGCTGCCTCACTTTTCCACACCACTGCTTCCACAGGCCCTCTGCTCCTACAGCTCTCGAGTAACTGGGTACCCGGCCCTTCCATCCTGCCTCCTCCTTCCACGCTGGGCTGTCAGGCTAAAAGTTTCTTATACACCTAGAACTCCTAAACCTGCCCAGCGATGTTGTGCACTAAGCAAGCCACCAGGGTTTATGCCTAAAACTAAACAGCTGCTCACTCTGCTGCTTCTTCTTGCTGGTGATGTACAGCCTAACCCTGGCCCAACACCCCCTAATACCCCCACTCCTATAAAACTTCCACAGGGCCTTAAAATAATTCACCTAAACATATGCAGCATCCTAAACAAGCCTACCATCCTACAACCGAGTGTCCTTACACTGCACCCAGATAAAATAATCATAACTGAAACTTGGCTGAAGCCCCACAATCTGGATGCTGAATTTTCAGTCCTTGGCTACTCCCTCATCTGGCACAACCGGCACGGTAATAAAAGAGGTGGAGGCGTTGCCATGTTCATCGCTGCACACTTCCATTACACCCCAGTCCAGCTCTCCTTGCCCACATTGTCCATTGACTCCTTGCTAAGAAAGCTCTCACTCCTCCACTCAGTGCCATTATATGTAGCTGAGTCCTACTGTGCTCCCAACACCCCTACGCCACTCATAATGGACCACTTGAGCACACTTAAACTGCTTGGTTCAGTGGGTGAGCTGATTATCCTCGGTGATCTCAACTCTAACTGGCTCTCCAGCACCAGCTCTAAGTTACGGAGCCACGCAGTATCCTTAAATCTCTCCCAACAAATTACTGAACCCACATGATTGAATCATAAGTCCAAGAACCACTCCCTTCTAGACTGGACCCTTACCTAGCACCCTCACCGTATTTTAGAGTCAGGACTCCTTCCAGACTCACTAAATGACCATCGCCTGATCTACACGGTAAGAAAAATATTCAGACCCAAAGCTCCCCAACCGTGGATACTGCTCACCAGGTCATATAAATCCCTTGACCTCTCAGAGCTCCTTTACAACCTGTCCACCTTGGACTGGTCTTTCATCCCTCAGGCATACTCCATTGACTCTGCCCTGGACCTTTTCAAATATAAATTCCTTGCCACATGGAACTACCATGCGCTGCTAAAAAGGACCTGTGCAAGAGGTGCCCACCTGCTCTGGGTCACCACCAATATTATCGATCAATTCCATGCCAGGGACCAGGTATGGAAAGCATATAAGGCAACCAGTTCCCTGGAGGCACTCCAACTCTACTGCACACTCTGAAACTCCTGCACCAGCCTTCTAAGTCAGGCCAAGGCTAACTACTTCAAGGCCTCTTTCCATTCTAACCTTAATCACCCTGCGAAATTCTGGAAAACATTAAAATCACTACTCACCCCCCCCCTCAGCCCCCCACCCTGGCCCTAAATGTTGATGGCTCAACCATCACTGAACCAGGTGCAGTGACCTCAGCTTTTAACAACTTTTTCACAAGTTGTGCAGCCTCTCTCCTCTCCTCACTCCCCCAATCCCACCTATACCCGTCCATGCCTAAGCCACCCTCCTCCATGTCATTCGCCTTTCATCTGGTCACCCAGAGCGAAGTACTAATACAACTGCGAGCTCTAAACCCCTCTAAGGGTAAATGCCCCTTGGGTCTGGACTCCAAAATGCTTTACTTGTCTGCTCCAGCCATCGCCACCCCTCTAGCCACACTATACAATCTCTCATTCTCACTTGCCTCTGTCCCAGCCGATTGGAAGCATGCCACAGTCATTCCTCTCCCAAAAGGGGGTGACCCCTCCTCACTGGGTAACTACCACCCTATTTCACTACTCCCTATCATAGCCAAAATTCAGGAGCACCTTGTGCTCACCCAACTGTCCCCCTTTCTCAACTCTGCCTCTTACTTCACGCCTTACCAATCTGGCTTTCGGAAGTCGCACTCCACCATCACCTCTCTGCTAAGACTCACAGACACCAGCCTCATGGGGATGAATCATGGCCACATCACCTCAGTGATCTTTATCAACCTTGCCAAGGTGTTCAATACGGTCTCCCACACCCTTCTGCTATCCAAACTCGCACAAGCAGGTCTCTCTGTAACCAGCTCCAATTGGTTCCAAACCTACCTAGCTGGTAGGTCTCAAGCTGTAAAAGTTGGTCAACATACTTCTGCCCCACTCCCTGTAATTACGGGTGTCCCCCAAAGCTTGGTCCTTGGCCCAGTCCTGTTCTCCATATTCTTAAATGACCTGCCCTCAGTATGTGAACACACATCCATTCACATGTACACAGACGACACGGCACTGTATGTGTCAGGTCCCTCCCATGCTGAAGTGGCCTCCAGACTTCAGGATGACTTCACTGCTGTCCAGCAATGGTTTTGCTCTAACCAGCTCTTTCTAAATCCCCCCCAAAAATCTCCCTAACCTTCGTTACCAGGCAGAGACTGCCCTTCTCCCTGCCACCCCCCCTTTCCATACCTTAGATAGGACACCACTGGAGGCATGCGCCTCCTTTCAGTACCTTGGGGTCTGACTCGACCAGCAGCTTGACTTCTCAGGACACATTGACTCAATCCACAAGAAACTGTACCCCAAGCTTGGTGCCTTATATCGAAACAGGGGTTGCATCCCTTTGGAAACCCGCAAGGTTATCCTACAGAAAATGATCCTCTCGATACTGGACTATGGAGATGTAGTACAGTATACACTGCCACCCCCAAATCCACCCTAGCAAGACTCAGCCCCCTCTTCCACTCCTTTTGCCAGTTCGCCCTATACTGCCCGCTCTCTATGCACCATTGTGACCTCTACAAGGCTCTAGACCTACCTTTGCTCCAGGATCGGAGACAGCTCCACGGCATGAGGCTAACTGCAAAATTCTGGGCCCATACCTTCCCCCCTACCTCAGGTCTGCCCTCCAAGCTCAACCCCCCTCAGTTTACTCCCTCAGGAACACTGACTCCCAGCTTCTACATGTCCCACACATGGCTACAGCCAAAGGGCAGGCCGCCTTCAATTATCGCATGCCTAAACTATGGAATTCCCTACTGGCGGACATTAGGCACACAGACAACTCACAGCAGTGCAACCTGCTCCTCAAGGCGCATTGCCCCCCAATTGCTCCTGCTGACAGTCCCACCGTGATACCATATATCCCACATCTCACACTTGATGCCCTAAGTGCCTTCCCAGGCCTCCAGTGTATTCCCTAGTATATGTAGGCCTACATTCACCACACTGCCATTGTATTCTTCCTGTATTCTAAGGGTGCGACCATCAAGTTCATATAGGCACCTATACGACATAGCTGAGTTGCTGAGTTGCAGAATTCAAGACTTGCTAGCTAGTTAACTTACTACAGCACTCTGTGTACAAACTGTTTTCCCCATTAACGACGTTATTGTACGAGTAATTTTGTTTTTCTATAATACCTGTGTCATTGTTGCAATATACTGTAGGTACTGTGTACTATTTGATACTATATACATCCTCCCCCCACCCCCCAGGACGATCGGGAATCTAGCAGTACTCTGCTCAGTATGCCCTCCTGGTGAAACTCTTAAATAAATAAATAAAGTCCTGACAGACTACAGAAAGACAAAGTCTAAGCTTGCCCCAGCAACAGCTGTAGTTCAACCACATAGGAGACTCTTGACAGCTGGGTGAATCCCGATGGCTGCTGCCATTTCATTGTGACTTCTAAAGGATCACGGGCAACATGAAAGAATAAGACAAGAGTACTTCCATTGCACCTCTGACACAAGTGACTCATGCCCAAACTCCTGCTAGAAACAGACAAATACTCCCCTAAGCAGCAGGTATACATATATATTTTTTTTCAATTGTTTAACCAGGAGTGGCACACTAAGAGGAAAGCTTGTTTACAGATGCAACCTGGGAGCACAGAAAAGTTAAGTGACTTGCTCAGGGTCACCCAGTATGCAAGTGGGTGCTGTGGGATTCAACCCCAGGTCTACAGATTTGCAGCTCAGAGTCTTAAACTACTGCGCTATACTGCCTCCCATGAGCATCAGGCCTATGAACATCAGGCCCCTCCTCCTGCACATGCACCAGAGCATGTGGTCACACGAGTGCTCACAACCTTAACCCCTGACGTTCAGCAGGCAACTTCACCAAATGTTAGGAACCCACAGGCTTCCCAGGGGTTACATTGGTACTTAGTTGGCAACACACGTATCTAATTTCTTATAAAGCATTTTACCCCAAATCATGTGATGGCAGCAAGTGGACCACCAATGTAACTGATATTTCCTAGGACACCTGTGCAGAAATTTCTTTCTACATGCCATCCTTCTCTAAAATAATCTTTATAAAATGGGTAAAGTTAGCTGCCATAAATACTGCTTGCTTACTGGATGAACCAGGTCACCTACCATGCCTGTACATACTCATGAGCATGTTTTTCGTTTTTTCTTTGCTTCATTCTTCCTGTTCATTGCCACTGCCTTCATCTGTCAGCCACCTCCAAGACCCACCTGCTTCCTTCTGGATCACATACTCAACCTGAACCCCACCGTATTCCCCCGTGGTGAACCTTTGGGGGTCAGCGTACCCCACAACATGACAGATGAAAATGTTGGGGTGTATAATCAGACTACTGAGGCCCAAGAGTGATTAACTTTATTGTGCTCTCACCAGGGCTTTTCCTCCTGTTTCACTGACACCCCTTTGATGTCTGTGGCGTGGACTCCAAAGCATGCATGCCCATGCATGGCAGCTTACAGAGCCAGCCAATGTCACTCCTCCATAAAATACTCTGTAGTTATCCAGGTGGCAGCACCGCAGTAGCACCTACTGCCTTCATCCCCAGAGAGGGAGGATGGTGTCCTCCAGGATACTCAGTCCTCCTCCTCCTCCTCCTGCCGACCTTTGGATATTCCAGGCACATTCTCAAACCTGACTTCCCAGCATCATGAGTTGCAGCCCTGCCGCTGCACCGACGGCAAGTCCCAGTGATGCATTTTCTAGGCCAACATTTTTAATACTAGGCCATTTTATGTAAGTAATAAAACATGATGGGGTGTGCATTATGCAGTTTTAACCACAATACCAGGGGAGTAATTAGGCACAAAGCCACAGGTTGAATGCCTTCTGGTCCTGGCAGTATGGCTATAATGGCATAATGCACACCCCGCAGTTTCATATTGTGCTTATAAAATGTTTTTTAAATGTCACTAAGAATTAAAAAAAGAACTACTTTTTGAATTTGTTAATATTAAAATGTTTACCTTAGTTTTTGATAAACTTGTCCTTCCACTTGCATGAAATTGACCAATTTAATTATTTATTTTTGCTTCAGGACTTTTGTCCTAAATAGGCCTCCATAACTGCAGTTTTTATATGGTCTCCTGTAGTTCATAGTGGCCCCATGCCCCACACCCAAATCAACTGATGAACACACAAACACATGCATATACACACACACACACTGTCTAAGTAGTGGATGTTATTTTAAATTTACATTTTTTATTTTTTTTTTGGCAAGGCAAGGGTAAGGCAATTTATTTGTTAGGCACCCATCCCAGAGGCTCTGGGCACCATACAGAAGCAACAGTAATTAAAAAACTCTGATCAGAGGCAACACGGCTACTTCAGAGTGGTGAGTCTTAGTGAAAAGTACTTGGAGCTCATGTGGCTGATGCTATACTTGCACATGCTCAGTGACTGATAATCACTGTGCATGTGTAAGAAAAGAGCCCATTGTGCTGAAGAGGTGGGTCTGCAACATCCCCTTCTTTGTAATTTTGCAAGCCCTGCCATGGACACAGCAAGGGGCTCCACTTAGACCAGCCAGGAGGTGGTCTAAGTGATGTGCACCGGTGCCACACACTGTGGTGAAGGGGGATGGGATCTAACAGTGGGCTGCTATGGGCAGAAGCAGCATGTGAGGTGACATGGGGGAGGCCGGGGAGATAGCTGGGCATGGGAGGGAGTTCTTTTGCACCCGTCAGAGTGCTTTTTTATTTATTGGTTATAGTCTAGCAGTTCATAACAGTGTCCTACAAAGTACTGTAACACTGACTTATATTTAAATTATAATCTGATCAAGTCCAACAAAGCCAAGAAATGGCAAGTGAAATGTCTCAATAATAACAGTATCATATTTATACATAACTCAGCAGACCTCCAGACTGTTACGTTATACAGACTGCAACAAACATCAACTATATACCTATGATTGGGGGTGCCATTTGCATATCCTCAGAGCCAATGAGATGGGACTGCCAAGGGAGGAGTGGGTTCCAGGAACAGAAAGTGACATGGCACCAGGTGGGCACCTTTGTGCTGTTTCCCATCTTAATAATTAATTAAGTACCCTTTTCCCATCTTAATTTTAAAAGTACATAAAATAAATTTATTAAAACATTTCAGACTTAAAAATGGAACTTTGTTTTTGTTAACATGGGGCCCATTTTGAAAGTGCAAAAAGACATGATGGGGGGTAGTTGTAGGTTGTTCATGCACTTCAAGGTGCTAAAGGCAAACAGCACAAGCAACACATTCCTTATTATGCGACTGGGTGAGCATTAAACTGAGACAACCAACACCCCTGTTATGTCTTATTGCTCACATAATGCATGCGAATGAGAATAGCAGAGTGCATGGCATATGGAACATAATATGGCACAGTTGCAATACTGTGTGACATACTCCATTGGGGGGAATGAACTTCATTCACTTACATGTGGAGAAATAATGTTTGTCTCCATATTCAGACTCCAACATGTGCGCATTGCAATATCACTGCACATCAGATTGTGTTCGACAGGCACAAGTATACTAATCATGAATATATTGTGCTCCAAGGGGAGCATTTAGCTTTACTGTGCTCCAATCAGAACATACAGTCAGAGTATTGCTATTGAGCCAGCCATGCACAATCGACGGCACGGTGTTATTGTGTGCACTGCACAAATGCAAACGTCTGAATGGGACAAATGCTATTTTAATGAGTAGGGAAATGGGCAGACTAGGTGGACAACATGGTCCTTATCCGCTGACAGATTCTATGTTTCTATGTGCAACTGAAAGACTTCACACAGCATACACACAGCATAGATTGATCACAATACATGAACAACACAACTGGGTGTGTGTGTGGGCCTGTGTGTGTGTGTGGAGGGGGGGGAGTTAAGAGAATGTACATATGACTCAGCCAGTCCCCCCCCCCCACATGCATTTTGAAAAATCAATTCATAAAATTAGGACATAATTCCCTATAAGTGCAGCTCATTCTATTTTAATAATAAAATGCATTCAAAAACAGAAACATAAGCTGCAGGTATATATAGGGAAAAAGGTCCATTATTTTAAAGATCTCTGGACTGTTTTAGTATGTATCTGTACGTTTCAGCAATACAGTAATTGGTGTTCTTAAGTGCACAAACACTGACATATTTTAGTGACTGGAGAAATTACTACGGCTCACACTGCCACAGAATGCAAAAATATTTAATACAAAGATTCAACCACTAAGAGGGAAATGACATGTAATAAATTATTTGAAAACAGATTAAGTATTAAATTGCTGTAGTTGTGTTTATTTTTAGACAGCTAATGGAACAGCTGAATGAATGGTAGTGAGGAAAGTCCCAAGTGGGACAAAGGCATGTCTAGTGTAACTTGCAAGCATGATTTAATCTCAGAATCTTGTTTTTTTTCTTTTAAGTTAGCATTTAGCAGGTGAACTGATACAGGCACAGTAAAGTTTTGCAACTGAAAATTAATTTTTACATCTACTGCTTGTTTGCATTGCAATAAACTAAAAAGGGTGCATTTGAGAAGCAAATAAAAGAAGGTTGATTAAGGATTAAAACCATATGGGCAACAACACTGTGCACACCAACCAAAACTTAAATATCCCTACACGTTTCACAACTACAGACTCTAGAACAGTTTATAAAAAACAGAGGTAATTATTGATTTGAAACTGAAAATCACTATCAGGCACCATCTAGAACAAATATTACAATGGGGCCACCCCTTGTCTGGTGAATCACACATTCATGAATGAAAAACACAATCTTTAAAATGGACACATATGATAAAATATATATTGTGCTTAATATACAATTAATTTCATCCAGCCTTCATGGTCCTAATAATTTATATCTGACAAACAACTTTTTCACTCCGTACATTTCTCATCATTACCAAAGTTTGTCATTACTGAAATGTACAACTTGGGAGTGCTGATAACATTTAAACTGAAAGGCTTTTACTAGAAAAACAGACACTCCACAATGTTAAATTCCAAAATGTTATTAAAAATGTTTGAAATAGTCACATATTTTCAAAAATAACATACTATCAATGGGCCTGAGCCAGGACATTGCTCCAAATCTACAAAAACAAAGTGCATGCAACCTGGAATCACAACATTCAGAAAATAAAGCACTCAACACATGAAATACACACTACGCTACTAATTTTAGCTTTTATCTATTTTAAAAGAAAGTACAGGAAAACACATTATAATTGCTTTTGCCAGAAATTTTGACTTTTTACAGAGTACCAACAAGCCACAGCTAAAAAAACGCATTGTTCCTTGCACAAAATTGACTTTTTAAAATGACAACCACTAAAGAATTGCAATGGCATGTGGTGTTTCAACCTGATCATACACAGATAAAGTGCAGTCTTGTAAAAAGCACTTTTCCATTCTTTTCTGGCAACACGGAATTTGCACGCTTTTATAGACTGGTGAATTTTCATGGTCCTGAGTAACATACAGAAATGAAATGGCCCAATTAAAAATAAATCAAACACATGGGACTTATTTCAGTTTCCTTTTTAACTAATACATTGAATATTTAATACTTAAAATGGATTCTGTAGTTTTGAGAAGTCTGGAACAGTTAATACTATTTCATGGTACTTTGCAAAACTAAAAGTGCGCTGAGAGGCCACATAACACTAGGTGCCAAATTCCTAACATTAGATTTTGAAACACACACACACACACACACATCACAACCTTAATAGGAACATTTTTTCCTTTTTTTGCTATTGGCTATGCTTTTTCGCAGCACTCTCCCAAGGATTGGCCCCACAAATTTCTCAGCCCCAAGAAATACCAATCGAACATGAAAAAATCATTTGGACAAAATTTAAAAATATCACACACTAGTTACCACAGACAGTGAGGTCACTAGTACCACACACACTGAGTCAGCGGGAACATTTAACAATGCCAAAGCAGTCCACAAGTATTTTCACAAAATCATTTTGTTCAACTCCTTTAAGCAATCACATTTGAGGAAGGGAAGGAAGGGGACTTAATTAAATCTAAATAAGTACTCATAGGGGATTTTGACTCATTCTGTTTACTACATACACTGAGGTCAACAGTACCGTGCAGATGGGATCGGCAGGAACATCTAACAATGAGGTTGTCGCAAAGATTTTCACAAAATCTTTTTTTTTAACACAATTAAGCATGATCACAATTGCAGAGGGAAGAAACAGGACTTTATTTAACATACAGAAAGTACTTGCAGGGGATTTTGACTCACGCTATTTACTATCATACATTTGGCTCAATAGTGCCATACACATGATGTCGTCGGGGAAGAAAAATGATGCAGCAGTCTAAATATGTTAACTTTATATCAGTTCCTTCAGCACATCACATATAAGCAATCACACTTGAGAAGGGGTAGGAAACAGGACATTATTTAATTAAAATCAAGATCACTACTCGAATGGAATTCTGACTCATGCTGAGTCACGCTTACATTGACCTTTGCAAGAGCCATATGAATGTTAGATAGCATTCTTAATTAAAATAGGGATCACATTGTTTTTGAACACAGTGTCAATACATGTTGAATAAGAATAACAACAAATCTGTGTATGAAAATATAGTGAGCACATTTATTTTAATATCAGGATTTTTGCTGGACATTAAACAAAAAGTGCTTGTCACATTTAAGTGACAGACGTGTGCATGCATAATACTCACACATGCACAATGAGTTCACGGCAGCCTTCTTGGGCATGGTGGGCTCTTTTTTTTCCACCCGTAACTGCAGAAGTGACGGCAGAAAAATATAGTGCCCCTGTGGGGGCGAGAGGGTTGTGCGTCCTGTGGAGGAGCGTGGTGGCGGAGAACCTATTGAACATCACTGATGGCAGCACTGTGTACACTGATTGCAGCACTGTGGAAGCACAGACCAGAAGTATCCAGTCAAGTACTTCCACAGTTCCTTTTCTCTCTCCTAGCAAAACTACTGCAGGGCTCCAACTACTCAGCCATAAAAATGACAAAATATATCAAAATACAAGTATAACAAGTAGGCAGGTCAGCTATACACCATTACAATTTGAGAATTAAGGTTAACATTTTTAGTTAAAATTCAGGCAGTCCTGGATGCTAAATTAAAAATGAGAGTCTTTAACATACCCTTAAAGACTTCCACAGATGGGGCTCCTCGAATATCTGGAGTCAGCGAATTCCACTTTAAAGGTGCAGCAACACTGAATGCTCTGTTTGGGGGGTGGTATCCATGTCAGTGTTAGACAGAGGACTAGAAAACAAAAACACTGGCTCCATACCAGTGGGTAAGATAGGGTGCGCAGAGAGAATGTGTGCTGTTTTATTTTGTCTTATTATGGGCACACTATTTGGGATTTATCATGCAGTTCAGTGACAGAATTGGGGGGGGGGGCCTGGAAGTAAATGTGGTGGAGTTTGGTGACACAAGCATAGTGTTGGTGGTTAAAATACTGGAGAAGTTTTAAAAATAGTGATTGTCTTTGCAAGAAGGTTAAGAATTGTTAGCCAGGAGCACAGCAAGAGACAAGACTTGAGATGTGAGACTATTTTTTGTTTAACAAAAAAACTCAAGAACCTGCCCGCTTAAAGGAACGCTGCTGCTGAAAGTTCCACGAATGGCTGTAGACAAAGCTTCTACAAAACTAAGGTCTTAGGCTTAAGGCTTAATACTGGGAAAAAATTAACTGCAACTTTCAGCATAATTTCCTTTAGGCTGGCGGATACCGATTGGAAGGACTGCTAATAGCTGGTAAAGGAAAATCAAAGATATCACTGACCATTTCTACCCTGACTGACAGACTCACCGTGATTTGAAGCAAAAGAGATAAAACTATAAGCCCTGGGTTTCACTTTCTCCCAACTTCTTTCTGCAGGTGTGGCCCCAACCACAACAGCTGACATAAGGAACCTTGCAGTTAAATCAGAATATAAGACGTGAATTATCCTGCCAAATCCAGCAGACTCAGGATTGGATGCTGAACTATAGTATTTCTCACCCGCATCCTTCTGCACCAGATACTCTTCTGTGCAGATTAGCCACTGCTTGGCATTTTTAGATCATGGATAGAAATGAGAGAGGAAAAGTGTGTCCCACTGGGAATTTATTCCAGACCACTGGTAATTCTATTCGAATGCTCTAACCATTAAGCTACAAGGTTCACAAAGCTAGATGGCCTGGCAGGCTTTCCTTTGAACACACATTCCTCTGGCAATGTCCTCCCTGCCATCTCTGTCTCCCCTCCCAAATACACCTAGAACAAATGCACAAACTGCTGGCATCTGGCCCAGATTTGGCAGTTGCTATGGAGGAAAATGGCAGCACACAGCATGCTTCGACCACTACAACAGACAGCACACTGCAAATCCAGTAGCGCTCTCAGCTCTCATAACAGCAGTTGTGACTTCAACCCTAGTCTTCCACTGATCAAACAGCTGATGTGCCTGGGTTTCTAAAGGCAGATCCTGCTGCAGCAAACAGTGAACTGCAGACTCAGCAGCACTTACAGCAGCATCCGCATTCACAGCCTCAGCCGACTCTGACCATACAGCTAATATGCCCAAAGAGATGGACAGCATAGCCCTCCTAGCCCAGATGGTATGGACTCTGCAGCAAGATATCAAATTGGATTTTGAGGACATCGAATGATTCATGGGGGATATTACAAGTGCTATTTCATCATCAATAATAAGATGGAATCCATAGCCTTATACACTGGGGAGCGGAAGAAAAAGGTAAACACTGTCGAAGTTGGTTTAAATCCACCATCAGACACCACTGCTGAGCTCTCTAAACAGCTGAAACATTTGTTACAGAAAATAAACAAGCAGGAGGATCGTTCTGAGTGATGCAATTTTAAACTGGCTAAAATACCTGAGGGCACTGATGGCAGAGGTGATCCTGTACCATTTTTTCAAAGTTTATCTCTGTTGCTATGGTATGGAAATACCCACAAAAAGCAATTTGCTTAGATAGGGTACATGGAGGTGTGGGGTGTGGTAGGGAACTGACCTGCTAAACATCAAAACTAACCCTGAGTTTGTCTATATAAATCCTCATCAGCAGCAAGACAGGGAAAGTATTTTGAGGCTGGCAGTATAGCATACAGATTAGAGTAACGAGTGGTGAATGAGCTTGCTACATCCAGCAGACCAGGGTTTGATTCCTATAACCTCCACTTGCATACTGCTGTCTGACTCTGTGCAAGTTCCTTAACCTCCCCAGTACTCCAAGGTCTCTCTTGAAACAAGTATGTGTGCCTAGTGGGCCTTACCCAGTTACTTAAGAGTTATAAAAAAAAAAGTTCTGAGGGAAGCAGAATGGAAGGAGGTCTCATTGCCGTGAGAGTTAAATTTCATATATACCCGGATTTTAGTGCTGAAGCAAACAAGAAAACAATTTGATGCTGCTGAAGCTGAATTAAGTAAGCATGGTATAAAATATGCTCTGCTCCCCTCTCCAAACTGTGTTTCTTCTACAAAGGAAAGACATGCTTCTGCTCAGAACCAGATGAGGTCTACAACTATCTAGAAGACATGGACCTGGACAAACAAAGTGGTAGAACTTTTTACTCATGCCATCATGGAGAGCCACCCCTTCATCTTCACAAGAGCACAGGCACTGATCAATATCCTGGGGGAAAACAGACACCTCAGGATGCCCAGACTCATCCCACAGTGCTAGAAGCTCATTTCATACTAAACTGTCATCACAGACAATCTCAACCTTTCAAGTGAAAAATGGCAGAAGGCCCAAGATTCCCTGGGAAAGAAGACACAGGGTCCAAAGATAGTTCAAACACTTAAAAACTCTGTTGTGAAAAGCATAAATACACTATTTTTAATTGCAGAAGCTCTAAATGACTTATACAATCTAAATAAGACCCTCTTAGAAACTTCACATGATGAGGGAAAGGAATTCTGCTCACCCACCCACAATTTTTAACTTTTCCCATGATATGCTCCCCCTCGGAGTGAGAATCCTTCAGTCTGGGGGAAGGGGACAGAGCCCCGCCCCCCACAAAAAAAGGATGCTGTTATTGCCACACAGTTCTTGACGGTGCTATTATTGTAGGCACTCATCTGGCCCAGTGCCCCCAGAATGAGGGAGCTCAACCACATTAGAACAAGTAGCACAGCTTCAGTGTTCATTAAAAAAAAGAGTTGCTTTTCATTTTTTCATAACTTTGTGTGCTGCATTGAATAATGTGGATTGGAGTTCTGTGTTCAAGGAGGTACAGTCAGGAGGTGTGGAGATCTGGAGGAGAACGAGTGCAGTTGGCATCAATAGTTAGGGAGCTGGCAGGTTTGCAGCCGTGGATGGAGTGAGGGAGAGAACTGGATGCCTGGACTGGATGACAGTATGAATCCTTATTACGGGTGGTTTGCCAGTGAAACAGCAGTTATGAAATCCAGAGTGCTACCTTGTGCAGAAGGGCAATGGAAAAAAGGTACAGTTAAAAAAAAAAAAAAATGAAATAAAATGAAAATTTGTGTGGAAAGTGTTTTAGCCAAAACAGGATAATATTAAAACAGACCAAAGCAAGAGGCAGAGATTTGAAGCCATTTGGGAGGGGGAGACAGCATGTACTGTGCTACTGAAGTTTAAAAGAAGAAACAAATTTGTTGTACATTTGCTAAAGTTTAGTAAGGTGTTAGCTGTGTGTTTTGAATAGTATAGTCATCGCGGTGTGGGGAGCTTCTGTTGGGGGAAGAGTTTTTGTTATATGGTACTGTAGTACAGTAGGTCAAGTACTGTGAAAACAGAAAGGAGGTAAGTAGTGGCAGTAATGTAACTGACAGATAGTGTAGAATAAATGGGGGATAATTGACAGATGGGGTAGAGTAAATGTGGATTATAAAATTTAACACCAGTGGAAAAAAATGAGTTTACATAATGCATATTGTGTCCACACCTATTGCATAAATATATATCTCTAAATAAATCCTGTCTATCAATAATCTGATGTACTATTCCTGTGAATATGTAGGAACTGGCTGTATGGCATCAAATCCTTGAGATTTTTATTGTGGTGGCTCTCAGCATGTAATAGGGAATTCCCAGTTGTGGGCTTCCTGTAGCTTTCTGTTACTACTGGTTCACCAGGTTTGCCAATTAAGTTGGGATCCAACAAATGGATCTCATTTTTATTTTGTACATGAGTGAATTTTAAGTTGATGTTGTTTGCATTAATGTAAGCAATAACATTGTCTATGTTTTCAGTTGAACCCTTTCAAATTCACACAGTATCATCAATGAAACACTGGAATAGAAGAATGTTACTAAAAATCGGGTTCCAATTATCGGCCCAAATATGCCTCTCTGTCTAATGCACCACATAAAGATTAGAAAAAGATGAGGTCACAGCTGCCCCCATTGCAGTTCCACATTTCTGCCTGTAGAATACATTATTATAAGTCTATATAATTATTCATGAGCTTAACTAGCTCATTGATTGGCTGCCGTGCCGGGCTGAAATCTTTTAGAAATGCCAGGCACAACAGCCGCACAAAGAATGCGAAGTTGGGGGTGGGGAGCTTTTGTCTGCATCACAGCCTTCTGTGGCTTGTGTTTCAGGTTGTTGGTAACAAATCGGCTCAACTGGATGGGAAACGTGTATCTATCTAATCTTGTATCCCTCAGCTTGTTGAAAAAGAAGAAAAAGGAATACTTGTTTCTAAAAAGTGGTTGTGGATTTGATAAAGTGAGGCGTGTTTCCTTCCTTCATATTATTCAACTGGGCTTGACCGGTGGATTTTTGCCGGGTGCTGGGTTTATATTTAACACTCCATATAGGATTGGGAGTCGTTGTGTGGTGAGCTCGGAGGTCAGGATGGGTCTCACTGCTGCTCTTGACTGAGAAATGAAGATTAAAATCATTCAAGGTAGGAGGAGTGTCCGCACAGATTCACTCAACTATCCATGTGATTGACAACGCATGACACGTCTATTTTACACACACACATACTGAATATTAAATGTGGTTGACATTTCAGCTAGAACTGAAGAACTGCAGTATAGGAACTGGAATAGAAAACTTAAAAAAAAAAAAACAGAATTAACCAGTAAAACAACATTTAACAAAATTTGTACAAAAACAGGTAAAAGAAATAAAGTCATAATACCTCCTCAAACACAGAACAGCACAGAAAGAGAGCATGTGGCAGCCTTCAACCACCACAGTCTCGACGTGTGATGTCACAGAGAAACAAAACAAAGAAAAAAAAAGAAAAAGAAAAAAAAGCTCCCCAAAAGTTCATTACTGCGATTAGAGTTATAATCGCAATAATGACCTCAGAGCCATTCATTTCCTGTTGATTACTGACTCGCTGGGTGGGGTTGACCCGAGGCACCCCCAGATAGTCATTAATCTCCAAGAAATGACCGGTTCTTTGGTCATTATTGCTTAATTAATAAGAAATAATTATTTCTCAATATGTATTCCAGGGAGATAGACAACAATTATTTGGGACAGTATTAGGTACTGGAAGGTTCCAAAGGTAATAGGTAACTGCTTCACTGCCTTTATGGTGAGATATGCAAGTGTATAAACTACATACATGTAGTGTAACTCAACAATAATTAATGCCCCACACAACAGTATGTAATTTCTTCATTAGATTCATGTTGTTGCATATATATGATTGAAGTTTGGAGACTACTGGCAGTAAAAATGCATCAGTGTATAATGAAAGATTCTGGGACAGGGAACCAATGCCCAAAATTATTGGCCAGCCTGGTGGATTTGTAGGATTTTTATTAATTTTTGGCAGTATATACAGCATGGGTGCGACAGAAAAATCAAAGTTTCAAAAGTCAGCTTCATTCTGTAATATCCATCCATGCTGTATAGCCTGATCCACCATGCTATAAAGCTCCATTTTCTAAGTGTTGGTGGGATCTCCTTTTAACACTTCATAGTCATGCTCAACTGATAACAGCTCCATTACTTTTTCCACTTAAAAACTCTCTTTCATGATGACCACATTTCCCCTTTATCAGACAGTTTTTATTATTTTACCAGACATGTCCTTCAGTTCCTGTAAAGCTTTGTTTTCTATTGGTGGCAAGTTACTACATTTGATACAATTTTTCTCATTATGTAGTTTCTCGACTTCTGATGTTAAGGTTTTCTGAAATGTCTGTATTATAGCATTGAATCCTATGTTAGGGCAGAACACTGACTTGGGTTTGAATTTAGTTCTGTCAAAGTATACTAAAGTGACCAGATTTGCAAAATCCCCATAGGTTTAGGTTAATCCTGTTTCTCAGATCCACTGTATCTACTTGATAGGTATCAATATATCATTAAAAGTCCATGCAAGGTTGTTCCTTTCAATAATATCATAATCCCAAATACCTAAAGCATTGTTTGTTTGCTGGGGTAATGGTTGCTCTACTGACATCAAATGTCTTGATGTGGGAGATATTTCTGCAATGACAGTCATATGCTTGTGGTCAAGGTAATTGATCACTTTCAAATTTTGGTTTTCGTGTATCGCCATGCCTGCATGTTCAACTGCAATAGACTTGTTGAAGTGATATGTTAGTTTTATATTTCGCCCCAGTCTAAAGATGTCCACACAGACTTGAAAGAGGTCATGGGGGGGGGGGGTTATGACAAAACTAAATTCATGACGTAAAACTTTTTCTTGTGCTTCTGTAAGGGTAATCTCTGTTAAATTTATGGAAACACAGACAATGATGGCAGATAAGGACCAAAGGTACAGCCAGTCTACCCGAGCTCCTTATTTAGCCCTGGGGCCCTACTGTTCCTCCAGGGTCATAGTCCTCCCCACCCCCACCCCATTCTCCTCTCTGATTCTGATGCCCTGAGAAACCAATATACCTTTCATTCTGTCCCAGCCATGCTTAAAACCACTAACAGTTGTTGCAGCCACCACCTCATCTGGCAGTCTGTTCCATGGCTCCATCACTCTTTCTGAAAAATAATATTTCCTCATGTCCCTCCTGAACCTCCCTCCTTTTGCTGACCTATAAAGCCCTACATGACCAGGGACCCCGCTACCTGCAAGATCTCCTTTCTCCCTACTGCCCCTCCATACCACTTCAATTCACCGATGAGGGATTGCTAGAGATTCCCAGGGTCTGATTGCAAACATCTGGGGCCCGTTCTTTTGTTTATGTGGCCCCGACCCTGTAGAATTCTCTACCTCATCGGATAAGGGACTGCCTGACCATCCAAAGTTTTAAAAAAGAACTAAAAGCATACCTTTTCATCCTAGCATTCATGAATGATGATTAGAGATAATGATGCCAGAATCTTTGATTAGATTATGACGCCTATTGTTTATATTTATGGTGTTAATGTTTTCATGAAGATTGATTATTAATGTACAGGCACCTTGGTTTAAGAAAGGCACCTTTTAAAGAAATAAAGTTTTGATTGATTGATTTTAGCTTCCACTCATAACCATGTGAGCGAGAGCTGGTATTCAATATAAATATTTCCTCACAGTTCACCCTTTCTTTTAGGAATCGGAAAGTCTCTGTCATATCTCTTATAATCCATATGTTGTCCATAAGTATTCTTTCATTGCTTGTCACTTGTTCTTCATTCTCTACTCCCTCTATGTGTTTTCTTTTTGGCTGTAATATTTGTTGTTTTGGTTTTGGCTTATTTTTGTAGTTTTTTTTTCTAAAAAAGGTTGTTGTGTGCTAGTCGAATTAACTGAAGAATCTGATTTCTTTATGTCAGCTACTGGCATGGTTTCTTTGAACTGAACTGATCTGAACCTAATTCTATTTTGGTTAAACTGACTGTTGTGGGACTTCAACCTTCTTGACTGAATGAGCGTTTGCTCCGTTCCCAAGAAAAAAACTTCTCCCTTTAAGTAGTCCTTAGGGTCCCTTGCAAGTTTCACTTTTTTCTGTGCACTTAGTTCTTTTCCTAGTTTAGTGATTTCTGCAATGTCATTTTTATTTAATTTATCAAATCCTTCAGTTGTCTTTTATTTTTGTTTTTAGTTCTTGTTGTACTGTTTTGATTTCTGCAGTAATATTGGTCAGGTGTTTGTTGTCTTGCCTGATGAGGGCTTTCATCAGCTTGTGCAAGCACTCCATTAATGCTTCCTTCCAGTCACCTTTAAAATCTAATTCCTCTAGCTCACAAGTGGGCAGTTTGTCAGTCCTCAAATTGCTCAGTATCCAGGACTATTTCATGTAGTGCTTCTGTGTAATTTTGTAAAAGAAGTGACTTAGTTCTGCTAATCTTAATTTTTCAAGCTTATTCAACAATTCTCTCAGGGGAATGTATGTCGGTAGGATTAGACGAAACTGAGATGCTGTCATTACCAGCAAAGCGTACTGTTCTTGCTTGCTCTTTGCATCTGTTGGTACTCTACTCTCCTCATTCTCAAGACAGTCGGCTTCTTCCTGCCCCCACTCGTCTATTGCCAATGCTAAATCCAGTGGTTGGCTGAAAGAGTTATTCATGCCTTTGCAAAAAAGTGGGTATGGACGGCCTGATTTAACAAAAAAAAAAAAGTAAGTAGAAAAAGTGCAATGTTTAAACAAAACCGATTTGATAGCTCACTGGATTGTTTGATTTACAAATGCATCTCCTCTAGTTTCCATGGTTCACACAATGTCCTCCCAGCAGTAGCTGTTTGCAAACACCCATCAGTACAACAAAAAGGAAATCAGCGCATCCTGGGAAACTGGACCGGTGCAAAGCAGGGGAGCAAACCCCTGCAGTACAGACACAAAGAAAAGGAGCTTGCACACAAAGAGACCTGGTCTTACATTAAAGCATGCCAAGACCAACGAGTTAAATTAGCAGATGTGCATATTTATTCATAGTGATCTTATAGAAAAGAAGTAGAGACAAAACCCTGGTGCTTCGACCACAGGTGGCCTTCATTAGGGGGGCAAAACCAACAGAAAGCCAATGTGAAATAAATATTAAGTATTATTAACAAAAAAGATATGAAAAAAACATGTAAAACCTCAATAACTCATAACTCATGAGTTTATACACATAGAATATCAAAAGGACAAGAAAGAAATACCATTAGAAAGCAAATGATTTGATACCTTTTAATGGACCAACATAGATGTAACAACAAGAACAAAGTGCTCTAGCTTTCGGACCAACCAGTCCTTCTTCAGAAGCTCATGGCAGTTGTTTAGAAAATACAATACTTATAACAGCTAGATAATGCAGAGAAAAACAGAAAAAAATCCCCATTGGTTTAAAATACTCATTTAAAAAAACCAGAAGATGATGTCAGAGAAGTTTAACAGTACAATACTGCCCTCAGTCCGAATGAACCTTGAGGTTCAGATGTGCTAGAGCAACACACATGCAAAGAATCCTACTGCACATAAATTTAATTGACATAAGATAACACTGCGGAAGCAGATAACTCCCAAATCAAACCATGAGTGTCACAGTCAGTATAAGGATAGTGATTACTGAAAAGCACCCCCACCAACAAGACAAACTAAGATAGTTATAGGGCTCATGAAATTACAATGTATGCATTAAAGACAAGAATTCACCAGTAAAGTTATCTAAAAACATCAGTGCACACTGTGTGATGTGTACATACTGATGTTTTTTAGAAAACACTGCACACCGTGATGCACACTGATGTTTTTAGACAACTTTACTGGTAATTCTGTGTTCTAATGGCCACATTGTACTTCATGAGCCCTTTATAACTATCTTAGTTTGTCTTGTTGGGTGGGGTTGCCTTCAGTAATCACATCCTTATACTGACTGTGACACTCATGGCTTGATTTGGGAGTTATCTGCTTCAGCAGTGTAATCTTATGTCAATTAAATTTATGTGCAGTAGGATTCTTTGCATGTGTGTTGTCTAAGCACATCTGAACCCAAGGTTCATTCGGACTGAGGTGTATTGTACTGTTAAACTTCTCTGACATCATCTTCTGTTTTTTTAAATGAGTATTTTAAACCAATGGGGATTTTTTTCTGTTTTTCTCTGCATTATCTAGCTGTTATAAGTATTGTATTTTCTAAACAACTGCCATGAGCTTCTGAAGAAGGACTGGTTGGTCCGAAAGCTAGAGCACTTTGTTCTTGTTGTTACATCTATGTTGGTCCATTAAAAGGTATCAAATCATTTGCTTCTGGATCTATTCTTGCAAGGACCAATACGGCAACTACTAAATCTAGATTTCATTAGAAAGCAAGGCAGCACTATATTCTACCAGCTATATTTTTAATGAAGAAATAATTCATTTATTTCATTTAATTATTTTATTTAATATTTGGTGACTGGATAAAACCCGAGGGAATCAAATGCCCATTTTCATCTGTGACCCAGACACAAAAACAATATCAATATCAATACAATACAATTAAATTATTTACTACAAGAGCAAGTAGAACTAATAAGACAATGCTGCTTCAAAATTTTTTTTAAAACATATGAAGAATTCCAGGATAAAATAGAAATAGGCAAGTCATTCCACAGTTTAGTGACCTGATAGAGCCAAGATCTCTGACTCAGTGAAGACCTACAGCAGGGGAGATTCAAATTACCATTATTTGCTGATTGTTAAAATGAGAACGAGAACAAATTTATACATAAGACATAAATAAAAAAGGTATTTGAGAAAACTGAATGCTAACAAGCTAAAATAATTTACACTCTGTTCAAAAGAAACCAACCTAAACCATTATACAAGGTGCAGTGATGAGTAGTGCAAGAAGCAGAACTATCACAGCTACAGACCAATTGATATAGTGTTTTGACATGTTGAAAAGCAGTAATGGTAGCGGAAGACTAATTGGGAATACCATAATCAATTACTGGTAACAATACAGACTGTACCAGACCTTCCTTGAGTGAGTTGATATATGATTATGTAATCTATACAACTGTCCTATTCAAGAATGTACATTTTTAATAACATAGCTAATATGATCTTGAAATATTCAATTTTGATCCAGTACAAAACCCAGATATCAGAAGTGTGTCACATGTTCAGTTTTAGCACTAGACAGGTCACAAAAGGAAGAGAAAGGCCCAGATTGGTTCAACTTATGTTGAGAACCAGAAAACAAAGATTTGGTCTTTGAGGTATTAAGCAGCATTGCATTATCCACCAACCATTGTTGCACACTTACAAATTCTTTCTGCAGATGATTCCCAATGTCAAGAAGATCATCCACAGGCCAATACAACACTATGTCATCTATATACATGGTAATAAAAGTATTTTCATCCTGAACAACAGCAGCTAAAGTATTCAAAACAACTACTAAACAAAATAGGCCCAAAAATTGATCCCAGGGGAACACTTGTATGCATATCGGTCAAAGGCGAAATAACTGAACCAAGAGCAACAGATTGCATTCTATTAGACAAATAATGTGAAAAGCAATTTATTACATTAACAAAAAAAATTGAGATTCCCACGATGAGTAAGTAGGCATCCGTGATTAACTAAATCAAATGCTTTTGATAAATCAAAAAGAACAATGCACCTACCATACCTTCTTTGTCCAAAGTCCTGTGCAGAAAATTTGTGAGCTCTAAAGTAGCTGTCAGGGTACTATAATTTTTCCTGAAACCATGCTGATTTGGTGTTAATAATTCCTTGACTCACTGGTCCAGTGGCACAAAGGCCTGAGGTGCTTTGTGCCTTACCTCTCACCACACTGGCAACCTGGGTTCGGGAATGATCCCATGTCACTGGGGGTTAGCCAGGAAGGGAGAGGGCTGAGCATCTGGAGGACAGCTCTTCTCTCCCAGAGGGGGGATCCTTTTCGATTTGACCCTTGACAGCACCTGTGTGGAGGCCCAGAGGTTGTGTCAGCAGTGCAAATGACATGAAGGGAAGGGCTGTGGTCATGGCATTTGTACACCTCCACATACACTCACTTACACCACAGCAGGGATAGAGGGGAGAACATGGGAAAATGGCAGTCACAGGCTATATGAAGCTTTGCCTGCCTGCCCTCACCCTGCACTGTCACTGGTTCACTGACCCACAAATCTGGACACAGGGTCTTCAGGTGGGGCGAGGACAGCCCTTCCCTTCCTGGTTCCACCACAGGGGTCAATACATAAAAACATAGAAAGGTGACAGCAGAAGGAGATCAAAGGTCCATCAAGTCTGCCCTTGAGATCCCGAGATCCTAGGTGACCCTGGTTCCTAGTTAGTAGATTCCCTTGTGGACTTGGTTCAAGAGTACTTCTTATCCCAACCCCTTTTGAATGCTGATACAGTCCTAGGCCCCTAGGTCCTACCACCTCTGCAGGTAGTTTGTTCCATGGCTCCACAATCCTTTCAGAGAAATAGCGTTTCCTAAGATCCCTTCTGAAACTCTAATCCCTCAGTTTTCATCCATGCCTCCTAGTGTTTGAGTTGGAGGCTTGATGAATAGTTTAGTGTAGAGTACTGAATTTAAACCCCTCATGTACTTAAAGGTTTCTATCATATTCCCCCTTTCTCTCCTGGATTCAAGTGAGTACATGTTTAATGCCTCCAGTCCAGTCCCTCGTACAGCAGCCCCTGAAACCCCTGTATCATTTTGGTTTCCCTTCTCTGAATGGTCTCTATCTTGTCCCTATCCTTCTTAAAGTATGGTCTCCAAAACTACGCAGTTTTGTAAATGAGGTCTCACCATAGATCTGTACAGTAGAAGTATCCCCTTCCTGTTCCTACTGTCAAATCCTCTCCCTATGCATTCCAGCATTTTGTTGGCCCTACTATATGCTGTGTTGCATTGGCTGGTATGTTTAAGGGTGTCACTAATAATAACTCCTCGATCCCGTTCCTCTTTTGAGTCACAGAGTTTGACCCCATTTAACCAATAGGCTGTTCTAGGATTATTCCTGCCAATATGTATCACTTTACATTTCTTGGTTTCAAATTTCAGCTGCTACATACTAGACCATTGTTCTAACCTTTTCAAATCATTTTGTACGATTCTCACTGCTTCTTCGCTGTCCACCCTTCCTCCTAATTTAGTGTCAGCAGTGAACAGTGCAATCTTGCTCTGGATACCTACTCCCATGTCGCTGATGAATACATTAAACAGGATTGGGCCTATGACCGAGCCCTGTGGGACCCCACTCATCACTTCTCCCTCCTCCGACATCTCCCCATTGACCACCACCCTTTGCGTCCTTTTGTCCAACCAGTTTCCCACCCACTTAATGATGCAGCTTGCTATGCCCAGATCCTCTAGCTTCTTCAGCAAGCATTTGTGTGATACTGAATCAAAGGCTTTGCTGAAGTCAAAATAGAGGAGGTACACTGGCTGGCTACTATCCACTTTCCTAGATACCTAGTCAAAGAAAGTAATCAGGTTTGTCTGGCATGACCTGCCTATAATGAAACCATGTTGTTTGCTGTCCTGTAGGCCATGCTTATCCAAGTAGTCTACTAGGGCTTGTTTAATTGGGACCTCCATTTACCTTCTTAGCATTGATGCGAGACTGATTGTTCTGTAGTTACTGACCTCTTCCCTGCTACCACCTTTATGCAGAGGCACCACATCAGTTCTTTTCCAGTCATTAGGTACAACTCCCATCTGGAAAGAAGGGTTAAACAGGTGTAGTAAGGGGGTCTGCTAACTCACTCGCTAACTCTTCAATTATCCTCGGATGTATTCCATCTGGACGAGGAGATTTGTCAATCTTTAAATGCTCAAGCACCTCTCTGGCACTGCCTGTGGTAATACTTGGTGTTTCCATTTTTGGCACTCCCCTGCTGTGTGCTGTAATGCCACAGTCAGGCATTGGGCCACTGTGTTCTTTGGTGAACACTGAACAGAAGTATTCATTCAGAATATTGGCCTTCTGCATGGAGGGTATGGGGTTTGGTGGACAGGGGAGACAGTTGCTGGGTGGCAGGGACAGGGCTGAGAAGCTGCCTGTGATGTGCCTGGTGGAAAAAATGTATGTGGAAAGGAAAAGAAAAAAACATAAGTTCCTAAAATCAAGATATTCTTTTACTTGATCAAATACTATGAGCTCCATTACCTTGGACAGAGAGGCAAGCAGTGATTTAGGTCTATAATTCTTTGAAAGAGCATGATCACCATATTTAAATATTGGAACAACAGATCCCTGCTTCCAGAGTTGTGGAATCTCAGCATACGATAGGGAGTGATTAAACAAAATGTTCTCTAGCAAAACAATTAAATACAAAACCAAGCCAAACAGACATACAGTGGTCACTAGAGAAAAGTTGCCCAGTACCCAATTATACTGTGGCACTTGCAGTAGAGGTAGTGGCAGCAGCTGCTGCGGTGGATGCCGTGCGTTATGCGGTGGATGGGCTCGAGTCAGTAGTTCCCAGTTTATTTAATCAAACGAGGTTACTGTTCCACCGTGCAAAATGCACCAGGTGGTGCTCTTTTTGGCATAGTTTTCTTGCTATGTTTGCCGTTCACCAGCAGGTGTTTCATGATTCCACAACACTCTCGGATTAAATGCGAGGGGGGGAGCATTGTTTTCTTCACAACAGCAGGTCTTGAATGTGACTTAATAAAGGTGCTTCAAAACAAATTATGTACAGGGGAGGGAGCTGGATGTCATTGTCCACCTAGGGACAAATGACCTGGCTAAGAAAGGGATTAGAGAAGTGCAGGAAAAGTTTGTGGAATTGGGGAAGGGCCTTAGTCAAGTAGCACACACAGTAACCTTCTCGGAGGTGCTGCCCATCTATGGCATAGGAGAGGCTAGGGTGTTCCGCACCATGGGATTCAATCAGTGGTTGAAAAACTGGTGTGGAGCTCAGGATTTGGCTTCATTGGGGACTGGGGGTCCACCTGGAGTGATGCAAGCCTATACTGGCATGATGGGCTGCATCTGTCCGGGAGGGAACCAGGATCCTAGGTGATGGGTTTAAATGCTTCATTGCAAGCTTTTAAGCCTTAATGAGGAGACACTGGAAAGGAACTTGGGAAATCTAGCCCCCAAATAATCATGGTAGTAAGTGCAGCAAACACCAACATAGAGGTGTCGATAGGGAGAAGGCAGGGGTAAATGGAGAAAGTGACAAAGGCAAGAAGGACAGGGATGGGGCAAAAGGGAGTAAGGCCATCAGGAAATGGAGGGTAATGAGTACCAATGCTCAGTAGTCTGGGCAACAAGCTCCTGAGCTGGTGGCCTTGATGGAAGAGGGATGCCTGGATATCGTAGAGTCACAGAAACATGGTACACAGAGAACCATGACTGGGATGTTAACATACCAGGGTACATAACCTACAGGGAGAGACAGGCAGGGAGAAGAGGGAGGAGTAGCTCTCTATGTAAAGGAAGGATAAAAGCAACTGAACAAAAGAGTAAACAGGAGGAGAGGAGACACTGTGGGTCACCTTGAGACTGGAAAGGGCACCACAATCCGCACAGGGTGTGTACAGACCCCATGTCAGGGAAGGGAATAGACAAGGATATGATAGAAGGCATTCTTAGAATGGCAGAGAAGGAGATACCATTGATGGGAGACCTGAATATGCCACATGTTAACTGGAGCATTTGCTGCAGCCACATCCAAGAGCAGGGCCATTCTTGATGCCCTACAGGTGGCAGGCATTAGACAGCTAGTTTCAGAACCCACTCATGAGGGAGCAATCTTAGACCTCGTGCTCTCAAGCGGGGCAGTGAGAGGATCTCAGATCTAGAAGTGGGGTTGCCACCTGGGGACAAGTGACCATCAAACAGTGTGGTTCACGTTAAACTCAGCTACAGAGTCAAGCCATGCAAAAGTGAGGTACTGGACTTTAGGAGAGCTGACTTTGGCAAGATGGGAGAGTGCCTCAGAAAAGCACTAGCAAACAGGCTAGAAGGAGTGTGGAGCAACAATGGGGAATCATCAAACTGCCATCACAGAGGCAACAAGCCTTTGTGAAGCAAATAAACAAATCAAATGAAAGAAAAAGCCACTATGGTTCTCAAAAGAGGTGGCTGTGAAAGTCAGGA
Organism: Neoceratodus forsteri; assembly: GCA_016271365.2. Taxonomy (NCBI): domain Eukaryota; kingdom Metazoa; phylum Chordata; order Ceratodontiformes; family Ceratodontidae; genus Neoceratodus; species Neoceratodus forsteri. The sequence goes on along the minus strand of CM028129.1, from coordinate 1,005,683,604 downwards.
AGAAAAGATAGCATTCTGGAAGTATAAGGAAACACAGAAGGAGCAGGACAGAGAGCTGTATCAGTTAAGGCAGAAGGAAGCAGGGAGGGAAGTCAGAATAGCAAAGGCCCAAACTGAGGAAAAGATAGCCAACTCAGTTAAGAAGGGGGATAAAACCTTTTACAGGTACATCAGTGAGCGTAGAAAGACAAAGGGAGGGATAGTGAGGCTGAATAGAATGAACGGTGGGTGGGCAGAGGGGGACAGTGAAAAAGCAGGGATACTGAATGAATATTTCTGCTCAGTATTCACAAAAGAGGAGGGGGAAGTGCCTAATCCAATTAACAGAAGCACTCTTGATAGGGGGGTCGATCCCAGTCCTTTCACAGAAGAAAGGGTTCTGCAAGAACTCCTAAAACTGAAGGTGGACAAAGCAATGGGTCCTGATGGAATTCACCCCAGAATTCTAAAAGAATTAAGGGAGAAACTAGTGAAACCACTGGCTACTCTTTTAATAAATCATGGAGGATGGTGTGGTACCCGAGACTGGAGGAAGGCGATGTGATTCCCTTCACAAGTGGGACCAAGACAGAGGCAGGAAACTACAGACCTGTCAGTCTGACCTCTGTGGTAGGGAAAGTGATGGAGTCACTTCTGAAGGAAAGAATAGTTGAGTACCTAGAGGCCAGTGGAGCACAGGACCCAAGGCAGCATGGGTTCACAGCGGGAAGGTCATGTCAGACGAATCTAATAGATTTCTTTGACTGGGTGCCCAAAGTAGTAGACCAGGGAGGGGCTGTGGACATGGCCTACCTAGACTTTAGCAAGGCATTTGACACAGTCCCACACAAAAGATTAATAGTCAAATTAACCAGCCTGGGAGTGGGTCCCAGGGTGGTAGCCTGGGTAAAACATTGGCTGCACAACAGAACACAGAAGGTAATTGTAAATGGAGTCCACTCTGAAGAAAGAGGGGTTACTAGTGGGGTACTGCAGGGTTCAGTATTGGGTCCAGTCCTTTTTAATGTCTTCATCAGTGACATTGCAGAGGGACTGGAAGGAAAAGTATGCCTTTTGCAGATGACACAAAGATCTGCAACAGGGTTGAATACACAAGGAGGCGTGGAAAGGATGAAAAGGACTTGGCAAGGTTGGAGGAATGGTCAGAAGTATGCAGCTAGGATTCAATGCAGAAGTGCAAAATAATGTACCTGGGAAACAGGAACCCAGGGGAAAATACACAATGGGTGGGGAGGTAGTAACAACAACAAAAAGGAAAGGGTCCTGGGGATAATCATATCAGATGACCTTAAGGTTAGCAAGCAATGTGAGAAGGCAGTAGGGAGGGCTGGGGGCATACTGGGATGTATAGGGAGAGGCATCAGCAGCAGAAAACAGGAAGTTGTTATCCCTCTGTACAGACAGTTGGTGAGACCCCATCTGGAGTACTGTGTCCAGTTCTGGAGACCTCATCTCCGCAAGGACATAGACAGGATAGAGGTAGTCCAGAGAAGGGCAACTAAAATGGTGCAGGGTCTGCAAGAGAAGCCGTATGAGGAGAGACTAAAGGAGCTTAATATGTATACCCTTGAGGAAAGAAGGGAGAGGGGACATGATAGAAACTTTTAAGTACCTCAGTGGAATCAACAAAGTCCAAGAGGGTAGCATCTTTCAGAAAAGAGACTTGCAAGAACAAGGTATACAATTTAAAGATAGAAGGAGGGCGGTTCAGGGCAATGTGAGGAAGTATTATTTCACAGAGAGGGTAGTGGATGCATGGAACAGCCTTCCTGAGGAGGTTGTGGGGTCTAAAACTGTGGGAGAATTCAAGAATGCATGGGACAGACATAAGGCAATTCTTGTGGGGGTAGGAAGAAATAGGCTGTTGGTTAACTAGGATCTACGGCCTATCCTGTAGGTAGGGAAATGGACAGACTAGATGGGCCTAGCGGTCCTTATCTGCCGACAAAGTCTATGTTTCTATGTTTCTATGTTACTGTTGTTTTGCCTATAATAAAGCATTTCAATTGAAACAGTCTCTGTGTATTTGTTTTATGCCCTTCAGTGTGTAACATACATAGAAAATGTATACAAAGTTAGCCTCCTCTTGCTGCGATTGCAAACAGTTTTTTTCTTCCCGATTCCCATTCATTGCACGATTGCATTTCTGAACAGTGACAAAAGATTCCATACACATGCCTAAGTCTATCAGTAGTCCTTGTAGCACATTTGTAGCTGTTCCTGCTCCCCAAACTCCATCCACGATGTGCACATACAGTATATTGTGCCCTCCCACAGATCTAGGATGCGTCCTTACTCAGTATGCAACATAGTAAAGAACCCCAGTGGTTGGTAATGTAGATCATCCAATCCAAAAAATTGAAACTGCCAGAGGCAATATTTAGGCAGGATATAGGATTAAGTCCATCAGATGTCTGACTTCTACATAAAATTAAAAGACTGCAGTGCTCATGGTCCACTATAAATAATTTTAATGGGCAGACAATTATTGAGCAATTAGATTAAAAAATAAACCCTGCAAAATGACAACAGTGAGACAGACATTGTAAAGAACAGTTGTTTATCGATTACATAAAAATCCAGTAGCAAAATGACAGTAAATGGGAAACAAAATAAAAGTATAAATACTGAATTAGCTTTGTGATATTACAATTTAGTGTTTGACACCTGACCCCAAGTATGAGCACATCAGCAAATATCACAATCTGAGCCTGAACTGTTGAGTAAACTATTCAAATTCCAAGTAATTTAACAGAAACTGATGACCACTGTGTTATAAGCATCTGATCTGAACTTGTTAAAAAAACAATGAGAATAAATGCTCGCAGCATGACTAATTGTCACAGTACCTGTGATACATCAACAGTGGTGTAGAAATCATAGACATTCATCTGAAAAAAATTGAAACAGCTGAGGCAATGTTTAGGTACCGTGTACTGTAGGATTAAGTCTCTACTGTGTCACAAACTGATGAATGTGTTCAGTTATTTGTTCTAAAAATGTTGAGCTGTGCTATTTATTTTCCTTTTTTTATTTTGTTTCAATTTTATTTAGAAATCGGACATCTGATGGATTTAATCCTACAGTACACAGTGCCTAAACATTGCCTCAGCTGTTTAAATTTTTTTCCGTAGATGGTTATGGTTTTTATTTTTTTCTCAGTCAAATCATGATTTGATGCTGTGAAACACTCAGAATGAATTGAAACAAAAGAAAAAAAGGAAAATAAGTAGCACAGCGCAACATTTTTAGAGCAAATAACATACGCTTATTTAGTAATGGACTGGTGGCAATATCTAAATTTTATCATCAAGCATGCTCACAGTTTACTGCTAAAATGCATGATTCTGTCACTCTGAGTCTTTCACAGCATCAAATCGTGACTGAACTGAGAAAAAAATTAAAACCATAATTATCTGTGGAAAAAGTTTGGGGTGAGATGGGGGTGTGTGGGGAGGCTGGGTGCACAGAGGGTGGGCACGGTGGGGTGATGGGGTCAGAACAGTCAACGAGGGAAGGTTTTTTCTTTTCAGGTGCTTTTCTTTTTAGGAGGACGATGGGGGACTTGTGCCATGCTGGGGTGGGCTCCCAGCGTGGCAGCTGGAAAGCTGTTTAGGGGGCAGCAGAGCCAACGAGGGATTGGGCACCCCCATTGGCCATACAGACTATTGCCACGCTGGGGTGGGCTCCCAGTATGGCACCCAGTAGTCTCTTGGGGGGGAGGGTAAACAGTGGAGTCAATGGGGGACTGGGCACCCCTGTCAGCCATACAGAATGTTGCCATGCTGGGGTGGGCTCCCGGCATGGCACCTGGAACTCTGTTGGGGGGAGCGCAGCAGAGCCAATGGGGGATTGGGCACCTCTGTCGGCCATACAGTGTGTGCGTGGGGGAGTGATGCAAGGACTGTTATTACTACGGGTAAAAGGAGGGATGGGGGGACATGATAGAAACTTTTAAGTACCTCAAGGGAATCAACAAAGTCCAGGAGGGTAGCATCTTTCAGAAAAAGAGATGTGTAAGAACAAGGGGGCACAATTTAAAGATAGAGGGGGGCTGGCTCAGGGGTAATGTGAGGAAATTTTTTTCATGGAGAGAGTGGTGGACGCATGGAACAGCCTTCCTGGAGAGAGTGGTGGACACATGGAACCACCTTCCTGGAGAGGTTGTGGCGTCTAAAACAGTGGGGGGAATTCAAACATGCATGGGACAGACATAAGGCAATTATAGTGGGGGGGTTGCAGGATGTAGGCTATTGGTTAACTAGAATCTGCAGCTTATCCAATAGGTAGGGAAATGTGCAGACTGGGTGGGCCAAGTGGTCCTAATCTGCTGTCAAAGTCTATGTTTCTATGTTTCTAATGTGTGTGTGGGAGGAGTGCATGAGCACGCAATATCTTATCGCTGCTCACTGAAGCGTAGCTCTCCCTTTCAACTGCACGGCACTGCATTTTCAACTGCTGTCATAAACAGCTGCAGCATTCATTGGCAAACTGTGGCCGCACCTGCAAACACACTGACTGAATTGGAAGACAGGGTGCCACACCTCTGAAAACTTGGATTATGGCACTATGTTTCTCGCACATGTGTGCAAGCAAACATAATGACCCACACATTTATAATACATTTTTCCTAACATTAGCCACATTGAGATCTCCATATATAGTAGGAGGGGCCTTCAGTCTCACATTAAAATGCAATTAAAGACCGATCACATACACACCCAAGTAGGTCTCAATCAGCAACTTTAACACTAAAGAACTTCATGGCAGAAGTGAATCTAATGGATCTACGGAGGCAGAAAAACAATATTCCATTTTTTGTCTGCAGTATATCAGTTGTATTAATCCGTAGACTTTTTTCTAAGTTCAGACTCATCATACCATAACGTAAAGATTGTCAATGGAAAGGTATCTTCATCTCTAATCATTCACCCATATTAATAACAGTTAAATTGAATATCAATAAAAAAAAAGGCCTGTATTCAAAATGGAACCCTTGCTAATAAAAGATCAAATGTTTATAGATAAGGTTAAAAGTGAAGCCTTGGTATATTTTTTCTCAAAATCTAGATTCCAATAATTCTTTGAATTCAGTAAGGGAAGCATTTAGCTGTGCTATACAGGGAATAGTAATCTCTTGCAAATCATATAAAGATAACAAATTAAAAGAAGGACCTAACAGGGTAGAAGACTTAATAAAATATAAAGAAAACCTGCATTATCAATCCAATAATCCTCAAATTCTTCAAGTACTATCAGCACTAAGAGATAAATATAATGAGATATCAACAGCTAACGCTCAAAGACAGTTACCTATGATATGCAATAAATATTACATAGAAGGGGATAAATTGGATAAGTTCCTGGCTTGGCAACTTAAAAAAAGAAGTGGAGGAAAAAACTATGCACAGAATAAGAAACTCACCACGTACAATAACAGACTCAGGAGAATGCTGTGGGCAATGGTTATGAGGTCCTTTTTCAGCTTCCCCGAGGTGCTCAAACAATATCCCAAGTAAAAGGCAAAGAATGGGGTTGTTGTGGCTTTCTAGAAGACATACACTTCTCCAGCGAGGTGCTTCAGTTGTCTGGATTTTATTAAACTCCACAATGTTTCGCTCTGATATGCAAGTTTTTTTTTTCTATAAGAATATGTAGATATGGGCTGGCTATTACCTTGGGAGGCTGATTTATTGTGTAACAACTACCCCAGGGTCCCTACATTTAACAGTATACCAAAAATTCAAACAAATACTCAGAACCCACTGGGGATGTCGATAGTACCTGGTATTGGCTCCATTTTTGAACCAATCTCTCAGTTCATAAATTATCATATACAACCAACAGTAGAAGGTACCAGTACATATGTTACAGACACAACAGACAGGATTTGTAAGTTAAGAAGCATTTCAGAACATGGTGTTCCATCACATTCAATACTTATAGTTATAAATGTAGCAGATCTATACACATCTATAGTCCATATACAGGGGTGTGATGTATGGGTAGAATGCTGGATACCAGAGGTGATGGAGCAAAGCCCAATATCAGGGTGTTGCAAGAACCGGTAGAAATCATTCTTAGTAAGAACTACTTCAAATTTGATAGTAAATTCTACCAGCAAATATGAGGAATGGTCAAGGGTAGGACAATGGCCCTTGCCTGTGCCAACTCTTATATGTACAGTTTTGAGTTAGAACATGGCATGGCTTAAACCCCATTACCAATCCATTTAATCAATGTATTGTATGATGATATTGATATAGTGTGATACATTTTTTATGTGGAAGGGAACAGAAAAAACATTACTGCAATTTTATACATTCTTAAGCAGCAGGTACATCAATTTAAAATTTGTTATACAATAAAGGGACAAAGAAATTGCACATCTGGACTTGAAGATTATTAAAAACAGCAACAGAATAGAAACCACACCGTTCAGAAAACCCACTGACAGAAATACTTTACTCCATGGTACAAGTTACCATGAATTAAGATTGAAAAATAGTATTCTGTATGCCCAGCTAGCGTGAATAAAAAGAAATTGCAGTAGATCACAGGAATTCATGAAGCACAAACAAGAGATGCTTTCTAGGTTCAGGGATAGGGCCTATGACTGGAAAACTATCAATAAAGCAGACCACAGAATAAGGAATATAAGTAGGACAGAGCTTCTGGTATCAAAAGAGTCAAGCACTGTCTCAGTCAGGGTAGTATTTGCCACTAAATATACCCATACAATTTAGGTCATCAAGATAATCATTAACAGACATTGGCATTTGGTTGCTGTGGATAACCCCACTTTTTCTGCTTTTTTCATAAAGACCAATAATTACAGCCAAGAGATTCCAGAATATTAAGGACAGAATAGTGGAGTCCTAGTTTAAACTCCCACAGCTAAGAGAAGGTCAGCTTCTGCTGGGACCTCTGCAACCAGGCATGGTCCCATGGGGGAGCTACTCTCTGTGTGGACACACTAGTAAAAAGCAACAATCTGAGCATCCACACACAGGACAGAAGTTTAAAATCAAACAACATATTGATTGTACTACTTAAGGTGTTATTTACATACAAACATATGAAAATGCCAGCAGAAGCAGGCCTTACGGTCTATCGAGTCTGCTCGATTGTGCAGCTAGCCCCTCAATTTGTAGCTGCCCCACCCTCCCCCACCTCTTCATCACAACCCCATCACCTGTCCCAACCCCTCTTAAAGCCACCCACCGTTCTACAGGATACCACGTATGTGTACCATACCATATGTATTACAATGTCCTTGTGACAAATTATATGTGAGACAAACTAGTCATGCACTTAAAGCTAGACTCCAAGAGCACAAAGGAGACATAAGAAGGAAAGAAGAGTCATCTCCTGTGGCTCAGCATTTTAGTGAAGCAGGACATACTGGGCCATCATTAAGATTTTGGGGCCTGGAAGTTGTGTCACCACCAGACAGGGGTGGGAACTATACAAAAAAGTTGTGCTCAGTAGAAATGAAGTGGATTTTTAATATGCATACTGTACACTGGACCCAAGAACTGATATGAATGTTGATACTAACTGGCAAGCATGTTGGCAGTAAATTTGTCAGGCTGATGGGGGCCTAATGAAAGGACACCATATATGGTACTCAGTACGTAGTCCTGCTATGCATATGTTAATGAAGCTGCACAGTGAAAGGGAGTGTGACAATATTCTAAACACTCCACTATTCTTTCATTTACAATAATATGTAGATAATAATAATTCAATGTTTCGTTAATAACATTTGAAGTTAGTAGCGCTTGTGTAATGTACTTTACCTTTTGGCTTTACTCTATTCCCACCCTTGGTAGGAAAACTGGATAGTGAGTAGGGAATAGAAAGCCCAGTACCGAGGGTGAGGAGAGTGCCAGAGAAGGAGGAGGCAGGGGTGGATAGTGGGTGTTGCACAATGCCCTAAACAGGAGACTGCTGTAGGAGGCTGGCCTTTAAGAGGAATGTGGGAGGAGCTATTCCCCCACATTGAACCTCAGGCTGTAGCCCTCCCATTCAATGTTTTGGTGAATAGCGTATGAAGTCAGTAGTGCTTGTGTAATGTAGTTTACTTTTTGGCTTTACTCAATTCCCACCTTTGGTAGGAAAACTGGGTAGTGAGTCGGGAAAAGAAAGCCCAAAAATAATTACCAATGTGTAACCCCCTTAAAAATGGGGGTTCCCGAAAAGTATTCCAATAGCTTACCTAATTGCTCACAGCCTGGTTGGTGTTCGACGCAAAGCCGTTTAAATGTTGTTGCCAGTGAGTGCTTTTAAAGCCTCCATGTACTGTCTCTTTAAGGCTGCCTGCCTGCAGTCATAATTAGTTTAACTGGGGGTCTGTGTGTTTCTATACTCGAGTACCGCCCGGGCTGCTGAAGAATCGCTTTGTTTCTGCCATTGCTAATTGTGCAGAGGACGCACTGCTGAAAGATGTAATTATTTGCTGCACATTTGCTAGAGTAGTAATAATAATGTAGTTGTTCTAACCTGCCTTCTTGCAGTATGGACTGTTTCTGCTTAGCTCCACCATTTTGGCCCTGAACTGCCGAATTGGACCAATCAGTATGTGGGGACTCTAAAATGAAGCCTGCTGAAATGGGACTGTATGGACTACCAGTTGGGATTTGAAGTTTTTGACTGTTGGCACCTTTTTGCAACACAAGGGGGCACTCTTACTGTGATTGACAGCTAAACTGCCCAACCGAACCTTTTGGATCTAAGGGAAATCCTCTGAGCTGTCTGCTGGCAAGCCAGATTCGAGTTGGAAGCTGAGAGAGAAGGAGCTCGTCTAGTTCGAGCAGTCATGTTGCACAGTAGTTCACGCGGGAGAACCATGGAAGGCCTGACTTCTGGCCTGCTAGCCTGATTTCTGCCCTGAGAGGGAGAAGAGGACTTTTGTCGGCCTAATTCCGAATTCTGTGAGAACAACGCAAGCTGCTGATTTGGGACCAGGCTTAACCTGTAGAAGACCAAGGATTTAGCTGAATGCGATCGGCCTGTCAGGAATTTCAGTCACTTCTGAGCTCCCAGTGTGTACAGAGACTTGCGATCGTGACTGGGGAGCATTTGGCCTGGTACAGGTAGAATTCTGGTATATAGATGTACTGTGTACTGAAAGAGAATTGGGACTTAGTTTGGCTGTGAGCTGCTGGCTTGTACATATGAATGTGCTATGGGCTGGATGGGGATAGCGATCTAATCCCCCTTAAACATAGAAACATAGAAACATAGACTTTGACGGCAGATAAGGACCGCTAGGCCCATCTAGTCTGCCCATTTCCCTACCTACAGGATAGGCTGCAGATCCTAGTTAACCAACAGCCTATTTCTTCCTACCCCCCACAAGAATTGCCTTATGTCTGTCCCATGCATTCTTGAAATCTCCCACAGTTTTAGACCCCACAACCTCCTCAGGAAGGCTGTTCCATGCATCCACTACCCTCTGTGAAATAATACTTCCTCACATTGCCCCTGAACTGCCCTCCTTCTATCTTTAAATTGTGTCCCCTTGTTCTTGTAAGTCTCTTTTCTAAAAGATGCTACCCTCTTGGACTTTGTTGATTCCACCGAGGTACTTAAAGTTTCTATCATGTCCCCTCTCCCTTCTTTCCTCAAGGGTATACATATTAAGCTCCTCTAGTCTCTCCTCATACGGCTTCTCTTGCAGACCCTGCACCATTTTAGTTGCCCTCCTCTGACTACCTCTATCCTGTCTATGTCCTTGCGGAGATGAGGTCTCCAGAACTGGACACAGTACTCTGAGATGAGGTCTCACCAACTGTCTGTACAGAGGGATAACAACTTCCTGTTTTCTGCTGCTGATGCCTCTCCCTATACATCCCAAGAGTATACCCCAGCCCTCCTTACTGCCTTCTCTCATTGATTACTAACCTTAGGTCATCTGATATGATTACCCCCGTCCCTTTCCTTTTTTGTTGTTACTACCTCCCCACCCATTGTGTATTCTTCCCCTGGGTTCTTGTTTCCCAGGTGCATTATTTTGCACTTCTTTGCATTGAATCCTAGCTGCCATACGTCTGACCATTCCTCCAACCTTGCCAAGTCCCTTTTCATCCTTTCCACGCCTCCTTGTGTACCCTTCTTCTGTGAACTGTGTGCTAGTGGCTGGAAGCTGTTTCCCAGCTAAAATCGGACTGAATCCACTGTTGCCTACTGCAGACAGGCCTTGCCAAGAGGGCCTTGTCTCCCTACCCTGCTGCACAGAGAAGATCCATCAACGAGGGACCAGCCAGGGGATCAGCCCCTGTTCTTTGCCTGAACAAGAACAGCGCCGAAGCAACTCATGTGGACCCTGTTTCCTCTGGCAATCCAGACCATTCATCCATCAGTCCTCCTGTGTTCAGCCTGGGTACCGCAAGTAATTATCAGGGTAGCTCCCTGCAACTCTTCTCAAATCAAAAGTGTGTCATCTGATTTTTTTGTGATTCTTTTCACGAACTGAGCCCTCTGACTCCGCATTACAAATTGTGTGTGTGTGCATGTTCTTTTTCCATCACAGGGCCCCAACTAGCTGCACTGCCAGCCTACCCCGGGCATCGGTCCTGGCTAGCCTTTTCCCCCATCCTGTGTACCCAGAGAGTGTGACTGAGTTGGACTCTAATTGCATGCACAGTAGTGTGATTAGTAATGTGTTTAAGCCAATTAACCTGATTATTCCCCCTCCTTGTTACAGACCCCTGAATAAATCAGATTTGTTTTTTTCTGCAATTTACATTAACTGTGGTGTCAGTTTATGTTGAAGATATTGCACTGTTGCTTTTGTACTGTATCACCTTATTTTATGGGGAAGGGGTCCCCAGAGTCAAGTTGAAGGAACCAGTCCTGGGGGTAAGTGCCAAATATAAGTGTATGTACGAAGTATATCTTGGGTGTTGGGAAGGTGCATATTGTGCAGTGTGTGGGCCACTAGTGGGAAAAGAGGAGGTTCACAGTGTCCCAGAGGGCTGTGGCCTGGTTAGCTTGACCCAAACCTACCCTGACCTTTGGGTGGAGGCACCCGTTTCAGAACTCAGGCCCCTTAACCTGTTGGTAGCCAAGCAGGCAGGGGTAGTAGCCCTTGGGATAGCGCCACATAGAGGTTACAAATGAATGTCCAAAAGAGTGTGATTACCTCCTCCAACTCACGGAGAGTATGACCAGTAGCATGCAGGAGAGGAAAAATCCCAAGTGGAGAAAACTTCTGAGGACCCATGGCTACTGACCCGCCTGTCCTCCGGGCAAACTAAGGAGGAGATGAATCTAGGTTCCAGCAACCATATTCTAATATCTGAGGAAGGTGAACTGCTTGGAGAGATGACGGTCCATCTTGAAAGTCCATTGGATGATGCGTTATGGAAGGGCGATTCTGAGGTTGACGAGGTAGGTCTATTCTGAAGGAGTATTCGGATCCTGAAGTGGAGTAGTTCAGTTGAAAAAGGGGCGAATGCAGTCCAGGTTTCCAAGGTGATGATAGACAATATCAATGGGATTACAGACACAAAGTGAGCATTGAGAGCATGATTTGATAAAATTTGCTGCCAGACTTTGAACAGTGGAAAGTATGATGGGTTATAGAGTCATAAGGTAAACAATCTGACTTTGTAGAAGGTTTGACAGTCATGTTAGAGTCTGAAGATTTGGAGTTAAGCGGTGAGCAATAGGTTGCAATATAGGCATTCATGAAGAAGATGAAGGAATCAGACAAAATCTTTAGGTACCTGGTAGGAGGGGTGATATGGAAGCTTTTTAGACCAATGAAGGAAGGTTGGTATATGCAGTAGGAATGGTAACTGAATGTATATGGAAGTAGGTGGAAGTTCAGTATGATGAATTCAAGAGTTGATTTGGGTACTGATGCCATAATGATACTTGCATAAGTTCCTTGTGGTCTGCTGGAGGGAAAAGGAGATATGAGTATTGCTGTGGCATAATTGCCAGTGACATGAGCTGAGGTGGTCATGATTGCTCTGCCTTACAGGTTGATTCACTGTCTGAATGATATAGGAAGCCCAGAAATGGGTCTTTGAAGGAGTCTATAGACTAATGTGGCAATGGGAAGTTGAAAGCGGTGTAGAATTCTGGGGGTGCCTAGCAATGAAGTTGGATATAGGCCTGGTGAGAGGCATGACTGGGATAGTGAGACAGCCAGGTCCGTTATGGATGTGCAGATTGGGGAATCAATAAAAGCCTGCTCTCGGTGAAAGTCTTCGCTGGAAGGAGTATGGTGACCTAGGATTCTATAAGGCATGTTGTCTGAGGGATGTTTCTAGAAGAAGTTTTCCTCAGGTGAAATGAACGAGTGCTGAGTAGTGGATGGGAGCTGTTAGGCTGGCTAAGGTAGGAGTATGAAATAGATGAACAGGAGAAGTAGTTGACTGGGTATGAATACTGGTCAGTGATAGGTATGAAATGCCCAAGAAGAGCCACAACACATGGGAAGGAATCCCGAGCCGCCAGGGCGATGAGGAGAAGGCAACTGTTCAAGGATGGAGGAAATGTCTGGAGTGGATGTCCACGGACTGGATGAAGGATTCCTAGAAGAAGACAGCAAAGGCCAAGCTGTACTGACATCGCAGGTGCAGGAAGGAACAGGACCGGGGTCGATGCCATAATAAACTGAAGTAGGATGTAGCAAAGCCGCTGCAAGCCATGAGTGGCAGATCCATGGAAGACCAAGAAACGAATCCAGGTACCAAGTGCTATGAAGTTGAGGTACGAGATCGCATGGCAGACAGGAAAGGGTGACCAGTAGCAAGGAAGTCCAGGAGGCAATCGAACTGAATGGAGGTAGAGACTGAACAGGCTGGTGGAGTCCAAGTCCAGAGCATGAGGAGGCCAAGATGGGGACAAATATGATGAGTCTATGAAAGTGCAGGATGTAGACTGGTGAGGAAAAATGTGGAAGGCAAATGGGGTACAGTGGTCCTGTTCCCAAAGGGAAGCGGCAACTGGGTATCAGGTAGAGAGTGCAGAAGGCTGAAACAGTCTATTGCAGACACGAGCTCCCGTCCCTGGTAGTTGAGATGAGATGACCTTCACTCGATGCCACCAGGCAAAGGTAGGAAGGTGAAGGCAAATGGGGTAAAGTGGTCCTGTTCCCAAAGGGAAGTGGCAACCGTGTATTCAGGTGGAGAATGCATAGGTTGAAACAGTGGATTGCATACACAGGCTTTCATCCCTGGTAGATGGTGCGAGACAACCTTTATTCGATGCTGCCAGGAGAGGTAGGATGTTGAAGCAAATGGGGTATAATGGTCCCATTTGCAAGGGGAAGTGGCAACCGGGTATCAGGTAGAGAATGCGTAAGGTTGAAATAGTTGAATGTAGACTCAGGCTCCATCCCTGATAGTCAAGGTGAGACAACCTTGACTCAAGGCTACCAGGCATAGGTAGGATGTTAAAGGCACATGAGGTAATGAGGTCCCATTCCCAAAGGGAAGCAGCAACCTGTATCGGGTAGAGAATGCATAAGTAAGACTAGATTGCAGACATGGCTCCCATCCCTGGTAGTCAGGGCGAGCTAACCTTCACTCAATGCTGGCAGGCAGAGTTAGGGATGGAGGATGTCAGGTTTGTAACTAGTAGGTAGTAGGGTTGCACATCATGTCAGCGATTGCAAAACAGTGTCGAACGTGACAGTGAATGCATGTCGCCAAAAACCACAATGGCGACTTGCATAATAGCGACGAAGAACAGCCAGGATCGGGCGCATGTTACAAAATAAACAATTACAGCATTTTTTTTTTATGCAGGGCTGCATCCCCTGCACCCCCATTATTAATATAATCAACCCGGGGGGGGGGGCAGACACAGGGGAAAAGTGCTAAATAAAAAGCAGCAAAATATTGAGCATGCTGCAAGCTCCAAACCCAGAGCCTTGTGCAGTAGTGGCATACACCCTATCACTATGCTAGTTGGCCATCTCGAAATTGCACCACCAGACTGACTACCATATCCTGTTACCGCTCTCCCCCTGTATCACATGCAGCCTCTTCCTACACTCGCTATTCCTGTAGCACACCCTCACTATTCTCCTACTAGCTATTCTTCCACACTCGCTTTTCTTATGGGCGGTCAATATGAGTAGCTCATATTGAGTCACTTAATTTGACCTCACACATATCAATAGTAGTGAGTGTAATGGAATCCCATCCCTGGAAGAGAGAGAGAGCAAGTCTACCGTCACTCATTACTTCAGAAGGTACGAGTTAAGAATGGAATCTGAACAAACTGCTGGCATGGGCTGAGCAATGAAAAGGCAGCTGACCATGTAGTCTTAGCTAGGTAGCCTGTGAGACTGTGAGGTAGTATAAAAGGGAAGGAAGCAAGTCAGAGTAGGAGAACATGAGGAAGAGTCATCAGGAACACCAGTAAGGATGAATTTAGAGTAATCTGAGAAGGAGCATACTGGTAGCGATGGAGTGCAATGAATGTTGGAAGGCTATGAGAAGAGTCAATGATGCGGGCCTAGGAGGCGCCACAAGGGGCATGGAAGAGGGAGCAGGTAGGAACGTTGCAGGTAACTGGCAAGCTGGAAGATGTGGAGCACCAGGGGAAAACTAGGGGACAGAAATCCTAAAGTGGAGCAGGGTATAGATGTCAGAGCAAATGGTAAGGGATGTAAACACCAGACTAGGGAAGAGGTAGCATGAGTCTGGTTGGGAGAAGGGGCATAAATGGAGATGGAATGTCAGTGTGAGGAGCAAAAGGCCCAAAAGAAAATCCAGGGAAGAACAGGACAAGGGCAGGAACAGGGGATTGGGGGAGGGAATGGGGACCAGGAATAGACAGCAGGGGCAGATGAGGAGCCAGGGGAGAAAGGAAGGGGGGCAGAACAAGGAAGGGAATTACAGGAGTACAACACCTACCCAAGCAACAACCAACAATACATGGGGAAAAGCAAGCAAACAGAAAAATAGGAAATCCAGCCAGAAGTCAATAGGAACCATTGTATAAGCCAAATTGGAGCAGTAATATTGACAGCAGGCTGAGTGCAGGGGTAAGCACAGATAGGGATAACTGGACCATGCACAAAAACAGCAGAAATGTAGATAGAGACCCCTAGGTGGCGGCTGGAGGGTCAGGCAGGGAAGGAGAGGGAGACGGAGTGGGTTGAGGCAGTCAGTCAGATGCAGCATGCTGCAGAGCACCAGGGTAGCAGGGAATGCAGAATGAGTATGGGAGGTCACAGGCACAGAAAATATAGATGGAGCTGGGGCATGCCGGTGGATTAAACAGGGTTGCCCAGCATGGCTGAGCATACCAAGAGTAAGGGTAATGCAAGGATAAGGACGCTCTCCCATGTTAAACACAAACTCCAGCAGGAAACAATGCACAATCACAGCTGGTGGGGGCACACATACAGGCCATGCTGCCGTGCGACGGTTGGTGTACTAGGCAAGGCACAACAATGCAGTTCAGCACAGTACCCCCGGAAAACAAAGAGAGAAGCTTACTAATGGGAGGTCCAGAGAGCAGTCCCCATGGAACAGGTGGATCAAGGGAAGAGGTCGACTAACTGGTGCAGGGGGGATGACGCCGCACCCAGAAGGGAAAGAAACAGGGAGCAGCGGCCTAAGATGGAAAGCACTGTAAGTCGTGCACAGGGTGAGTGAATGAGGAGAAAATGCAGCATGGATGTACTGCAGAGCACACTGTGTGGGACAAATAAGTATCGGAAGGCACAGATTAAGTGGCAGAAATGAGCAACAATGGAGACCAGACAGGAGAAAGGAGCCAGTGAGGGGGGGGGACAAAGAAAGGAAAAGGAACAAAGAGGATAGGGGGACAACAAGTTACAAAATGAAGGAGCAGGAGAAAAAAGGGAAGGAGACAGCCCACGAGCCACACAGGATCCCAGAATGCTGCAGTACAACGCTACAAGAGGGACTGCTGTAGGAGGCTGGTCTAATGGAATGTGAGGAGCGATTCCACATTGAACCTCGGCTTAACCCACCCATAACAGATTTGCAATCATAATTACATACAAGAGAACTATCATGGGAGTTCAAATCCATGCATAAATGTTATGCCATCTTATTTTATTAAGTAACTTTATGTAATTATAGGAGAGTATAGCATGTTGTCACAACCCACTATCCCAGGCAGCACCAGGTTATATTTTATTTGATAAATCATGTGGTTTCAAGGTGTCTATTTAGTACAATACAACAAACTGTTTCCATATAGTGCAATAATAGAAATCATTGCAAATTACTTAGGTGTGTGCCAAAAGGCACACTGCACAGATATTAACAAAAACAGAGAGGTAAAGCTGACAGTGCCCCTTTAATATGAGAGAACAATCACAAGTTCCAGAGAAAGGAGGAGGAAGGGTCAACACAGACATGGACAGACATGGAAAAAGTAAGCAAGGGGAGAAGGAGTTTAGCTACTGTGAAAAACGAAAGAAAGATGGAGCAGAGTTTAGCTACTATGAAAAAGGGAAAAAAGACGTGCAGAGAGAGGCAACAATTGGAGATCATTCAGGGCAGAGTAAAAAGATACAATAAGTGTAAGAGGGACAGGTGGGTCTAAGTGTGTGTGAGCAAAACAAATGTTAATTTGGGGGAAAAGAAGTAGGTAAAGAAGCGCGGATGCAAGGAGGAAAGGGTGAATTGAGGTGGAGGGGTGAAGCCTAGACCCTGAGTGACCCCTTCAGGATGCTGAGAACCCTGCAATGGGACTGAAAGAGCTAGAGTGAAAAGGGGGGAAAGATGGCAGAAGGACTTTGGAGAGGGTGGAGAGAGGGAACTAAGTGTGGGTTAACAACTAAGAGAGGAATAGGACCAACCCAACGGAACCCTTCAGGATGCTGTGAGCCCTGCAAGGGGGCTGGGAAGGCCAGTAGAGGTGAGTGAAGGTGGGTGAGAAAGGGGAGCCTAATCCCAGGAGGACCCATTCAGGATGCAGTGAACTCTGCAAGGGGACTGAGAGGGCTAAAGAGATGGAGGGAGAGAGATGGGTGTAGGAATATGGAGAGGGTAGGGGAGAGAGGGAGGAAATTAGAGCTTAAATCTTTGAGAGGCTTGGGCCAAGCCCATGAGACAACTTCAGGATGCTGAGAATCGCATTATGAGTGCAAGGAGGGAGAAGGGGGGAAGAGAAGGAGTGTTGGAATCAAAAGAGAAGGGGGTGTGGAGTTGCATCAGGGAGGGGGAGGTATAAGTACAGAAAGGGGAGGAGGATTTGTATGGAGTTTAGGAGAAGGAATTAAGGAGGGTTGTAGCAGGAACAGCTAGGTGCAAGGTAGTTATGGAGGGCAGTGCTGAAGGAGTAGAAGGAGGAAGATTGGTGAATTTGGTGGGGGGTTCCATAGTTTTGGTAGGCAGTAAGAGTAGCCAGGCTGACTGATGAGGGTGGATTGGAGGGGGACAGCCAGTGTACAGTAGTCAGTAGATCTAAGGGAGTTGGGGGGTTATACATGAGGATGATAGGTAGGATGGCAGTTCACCCAACCAGTGCTTAGAGGTAAATTTTGCACAGTAAGAAAGGCACTTATTTGTAAGAGAAGGGAAGGATAGGGCCTGATAAAGATTGCAGTGGTCGGTGTGAGAGGGAGCATCAAGAGCAAAGTGTAGTGGTCCTCGATTTCTCACTCACTCGGAATCACATACTACTTCTCCCCCACCTAGCATGGTCACTGGTTGGCGAGAGTCATTACTTCTCCATGGCTGCCTGCCAATTGAACTGTCAATGAAAGCATACAGTATACACTACAAGCCCATTGGTTCAGGGCTTGTAGCTTGTACTGTATGCTGTCATTGACAGTTTAGTCGTCGGGCAGCCATGGAGGTGTGAGGAGGGCTGTGCTGCTTGCCAACCAGTGGCTGTGCTGGGGCAGGGGGAGCGGTGTACTATGTGGTTACTGGAGTGGTTGGGGGGTTGGGGTAACCACTACACTATGGAAAGATATTAACTTTCATATTAAGTGGGAGATTGGGCAATGGGGTGGGTCCCTACACTATGGAATATATTTGTCCTATGAACAGGTGGGGGAGCAGGAGCTCGGGCAATGGGGTGGGACTCTACACTAAGGAAATTTATTTTTTAATTCTCAGGCAGGAAATTGGGGACTGGCGTGGGACCCTACACTATGGAAAGGGTTTTATTTTTACAACACAGTGCGGCAATCGGTGGCAGGGAGGGGGAAGGAACACCATGCTACAGAAATGGGGGTATATTTTTATTACAATGCAGCAATCGGTAGCGGAGAGGGTGGAGGGACACTATGCTATGGAAAAGGAATATGTTTTTATTACAGTGCGGTGATCAGTGGCAGAGAGGGGGAAGGACACTATGCTATGGAAAAGGGGGTATGCTTCTATTACAGTGTATTGATAAGTGGCAGGGAGGGGGGAGGGACACTATGCTATGGAAAAGATGGTATGTTTTTATTACAGTGGACTATCTGTGGTGGGGAAGGGGTTGGACACTACACTATGGAAAATTATTTTTATCATTAATGGGTGGGGGATCAGATGAACAGAGATCGGGATGGGACCCTACACTATGGAAAACTATTTTTATTATTAACGGGTGGGACATCATGAGCTCAGGGACCGGAAAGGGACCCTATACTATTTAATAAACTTTTATTTACCATCAGGTCCACAATCAGGGTGGCAGAGGGCACCACTAGACTAAGGAGGAATGCAGCTGCGTGGGATTTGGGCTGGTGGGGGGGTGCGCATCGCCACACTAATGGCATATAAATAAGCCCATAATGGGCATGCTAATGGCCGCTAGTGCCTTGGATGCCCAATGGGCTCATTTGCATGGCTCACTTTGTGAATATCACACTAGCGCCTGAGCACTATTGGCTGCAGGGCTATTGTCCTGGCTGGCTGTGGGGGCAGCGCTACTGGGTATCACACTGCTTTTCTCAGGTTAGCGCTGCCCCCCTCCAGCTCCTATTCACAGTCAGATAGTGCACTGTGCTATCTGACTATGAATAGCTCCATTGCCCACCGGTGCTGCTGGGAAGTGCAGTGGAAACTTTTGCATCCACTTTGCATTCTCTTTGTGCACCCTGGCCATGATGTTGAAATCTGCAGCTTTAAGCCAATTCTGGAAGGATATATTAAACACCGTGCAGATAGCAATATTAATTTCAATACAGAACAAGAGAGCCCACTTTTACTGAACAAAAATATCTGATCAGCTCACCTTCCAATTCACAACTCCAAATTAATTCACATGGGCCTCATCATAATAGCAAACAAAAAAAATGCATGCTGTTAAACAAACTCATTTGAGTACAATTCGAAGTCCTCACAACCAAGAGAAACTGAAAAGGCACTGTCTCTTCACCTCAACATCTCCTTTTAAATGTAAGTGTTAAATACCATGACTCAGCTAGACCCCTTTTTCATTGGTAATTGGTTAATTATCTTTATAAAATGACAAGAAAGAACCTAAAAACGTCATTGGCCACAGCACATCACTTAACAGTGGTTTGACCTAAAATATTCACTCTGTAGCTTTAATGAAAACTGTACTACCAACCAGTAGTCTTCGATCAAAGTACCAATGGTACTGAGAGGCATCAAGTTATTCTTAGCAGGAATGGGACCCCACTGGAAATGAGATGTCACATCTCAGCTATGCTATCATCTGTAAATAAATTGCTTGTAAAGCACTTTGGGATGCAGTGCATATACAGTCCTACATAAATGTACATTATATACTATTTTTCAGTCCAGACACTACTAGTAGTTAATCAAAATGCAAATAGTACTGAGATGTGCCAAATACCATATTGCTGTGTAATCAGCACTACAGCAAGGCCATGCACACTACAAGATAACAGTAATCTTCCTAAAATACACAATCTTTTCTGCTACTAAAATCTGTAGGAAATATAATCTTCAGGTTCAAGAAGGGGTCAGAATCTGGCAATGGTAAAAGCAGCACCTAACTACAGTCAACATCTGGGAATCCAGGGTCAGACTTTTACAAAAACTAAAAGCTATTTTCGAATGACTGAAAATTCCTTTTCACTACTATTGTAGATGAATCCCATAAGAATGGACAGTTATTGATGCATAAGCTTTCTGAGAGCAGATATGTTTGAACTTCTCTTTTTATTGTTGTAGGGAGTGAAAAGAGGTGATGCAATTTAAATGTATGTGTGCAGGCTAGTCTAACTGGGAAAAGAACTGAACTTTTCTTCATAGTAAAATCCACAAGAATAAGATGCAGAGTGCTGGAGTGAGGAGCCGACCAGCTGCAGTTGTCTGATCTGGCTGAGTGCAATACATTACTTAAGGGAACCTGGTACGCAACACTATTCTTCCATCTTTAGCTCTAAGGAAGAAGTAAAATCTGGCAATGGTACACCAGCCCCTAATCACAGCCAACCCCCGGAATTCCAGTGTCATACTCCCAGATAATGACAGAGAGAATACTTCACTCCAAAATGTAAAACACAAGCTAATGTACACACACACCTTGTTTGTACTGTGACATAATTGGGCATGTGAGTAAAGTTTGAGTACCCCACTGACATCACGGCACCTGCAAGGTGCATGAACCGACAAGTTCTACACACTTTGATATTTTTCTTTTATTTTTTATAATACTATTCTTAGCATGTTTTTCCAACAGTTTCTCTCTGGTGTCACAGAGTGCAACATTCTTTGTGGCTGGAGCCATAAGTGCAGTCCATTCAGAACTCTTGACTCTTCCTCTACACCATGGACTGCTAAGACTGAGGTTTGGCACAGAGGGTGAGGGTGGGGGTGGAAGCCATGATAGATGGAGAAAATTTGCTTTTTTTGCTGCTGTGTTTGTGAGGAATGGTGCTGATGAGAGACTGTTTCAAAAGTTGACATTTCAGTTTCTTTGAGCATGTGAATCTTATGAACACAGCTGTGATTGCAACTGAACATGCACTCAGGGTTCAAAGTTGTTCTTTAACATATGTTAAGAACAACATTTTGGAACCAAAGGGAAACATGCTTAACTGAATTATAACTCCTTTTTACCACAAGATAAATCCCATAAGGATTGGCAGGCACTGTTGCTAAAGGTGCTTGAAAGCAGACACATTTGAACTCCTTTTCTTGTCACAGTACATGGAAAGAGGTGAGGTCATTTAAAATGCTGACAAGAAAGAACAATATGTAGAAGGCACAAATGATACAGGAAGGCTGATACTTTCCAATTTGTGTGGTTTCTGTGAGTACACATACAGTCAAAAGCCTCAAATGCAACACAGAGCATCATGGGTATACCAATCCGTGTGTGTGTGTGTTGGGGGTATGCTGACTACAAAATGATTCAGCTGGTGCTACATTCTGTTTTGCATGCCACCACATAACTGATGACTCACCCAGACTAAACGTAAAAGTCAAACATCCGTTCAAAAGTGTAAGTATGATGACAATAGGTGGAAGCTATCACTTGCCTCCTAAAAAAATTCTGCACTCACACACCAGCTTTCACAACCAACCTATCAGCCATTCTCTCTCTCCCCCTCGCTCTTTATTCAGAGTGGCACATTTCCCTCCCCCAACCACAGGTGTTTTAGCTTTTAATCAACAGCACCACTTCACTTATGTATTGGCACACAGCTGGGGATCAGCAGCTAACCCACACCACTAGCAGACACAGTAAAAGTCACAATATACTATTTAATTACCGTTAACACTATAAAACATAAATCTACTGTTCCACTGTACTCATACAACTGTGTTTGCTTGTTTATTTAAATCTTCTATGCCCACGGGATGCACACAGGCCATTCAGGCTATTTTATAAGTGCTCTAAACCACTTAAGATTGTGGTCTGAAGTGTCTGAGATGTACTTCCCAGCAGTGAAAGGACATTCAGCTTCTGCCTCCATGTCCTTCAAAGTCTGGGGTGTGCTTCTCAAACCCTTTAAACCATGCTCTGGAGTGGTTTATTACTTACTTAATAAATATATAATACTATTTTAATCTGAAAGTAAAATGCTACCCAACAAGTGTAAAGTATGACCTGAAATAATTATGTCAGAGAAGCAAAACATTAAAATGCAAGCTCAGAATAAATACTGATCATCATTAAAGCTCTCCACATTTACTTCATGCTACGTAGTTTTATACTGTATATCAGAATGTCTTTGAAATCACTACATCTTGTGGAAAAATAATGATTTTACCTGCTTATCTACCTACATCAGAATGTAATGGCATAAACAAATTTCATTGGTAATTAGGGATGGATAGACCAGTCCAATTATTATCAGAACCCCCTGGATCTCCCAACGTCTGGTGAGCTTGAATAGATTTGGACTCTGCCGATGGTGTACTGGGTCTGCCTCATACTGCTTTTGCTTTGATTTAAAAAAAATAACACTCAGTCCCCACTCTTATCCATTAAAGCAGCAGAGCAACCACAAATGTCTTTTCAAAAAGCTAGTTTAAGCTACAATACATAAGAATATTAGAATACTGTCAAATCGACTTTTCTAGGTATCTCCTATGCTTGCGCCCGTGAGTTTATTTTTATTTTCTGGATCCTAACTCTTGCCAAGCCTACAATGGTATTTCTAAGATAAATGTGACAGTCTTAAGAAAAAATACATTTAAATATTTTTAAAATACTCAGATTTTGGTGAAACTACAAATTTTTGCCACCAACTAAAACTAGAAGATGCCTGGAATCTTTTTATAGTGATAAAAAGGTAGGGTCAAATTGTTTGCCCAATTTCATTGCACTGCTGCTTTAAAATCACTGCTCCAACAAATCCCACAAGGAAACAATTTAGTTTCTTCCTGCCTGCCACTCACACTATGCTACAAGCGTACATGTTTGTGGCACTGGCATGGCTGAGAGAGCAAGCAAGCATGGGAAGATGTGACCTAGTAGGAGAAAACAGCAATGGCAACAGCTCGCAAGGCTTTGTTGGAGTACTTTGCTTTTTTTTTCAATCAGTGCATCAGGCAGCAATGGCAGGCTCTATTGAGTGTGTGTGGCAGGGTGCATATCAGCAAAGGAGAGGGGAAGGGATATTCATTTTACTCTGGGAAAGGATGGGCAAGTTGTAGCAGATGGGAGGGGCAGTAGAGGTGTTTATTCTGGAACTGCATGAGTTCCACAGACAGGGTATGGGCAGTGGTATATTTATATTGGGACAGGTTGGGTGCAAGCAAATGGAGGAGGCAAGAGGTAATCATACTAGGCATGGGAGGTGGTAGAGGAATTCATTCTGGGAGAGAGTTGATATCCACAGATGAAGGTAATAGGGGGTTAAATATTGGGCCAGTGTGGGTGTCAGAAGAGGGATCAGGGTTGTGCTGCATACTGGGATCAGATGAGACAGACTGGGGATATGCAAATTTACATGGCTGAATGGGGGGGGGGCTTGAAATGTGTTTAATTAGTTAAACCCACCATACCCTCACATAGAGGGGGAAGGGAAGGACTACAAGTGCATTATCTAAAACTGGCAGATGAATGCACAGAATAAAGTTAAAGACACTGGCAGAAACAGCTAAGTATGAACAATAATTTTATTTTCTATTTTTAGTGCATTTGTAATTGTTTTCAGGTGTTACCATTAATTTACTCAAGGTTCTGAGTTGAAGCAGAAGCAATCAAAACTAAACAGGATGCTGAACTGGATCCTGATCCAAATAATAACTTTTGGGTCCATACATCCCTGTTGCTAATCCAGGGTCAGCAGAATCATATTTTCTAAAATCCCTAAATAGGAAATTCCAGTGTTAACAATAGATCAGACAAAGTAGAGAATGAAAAAAAAAACAGGCACTGGCTTTGTTTGAAAGCAGCAGCTTCTTAGTTACTAGGCATCTCTTGAAGTCGCTGAAATAAATTCTTTGGAGCATCTTTATAAGTCATAGGCTCTTGCTGACTGCCTCCAGGGACAACCTCAAGCACCATCACAGTAGGTAGCTGGATTACAATGGGGAAGCCAGCCATGCAGCAAAAAACAGCACCCCACCTCAGTGGTAGTGGTGGTGGTGGTGGTGTGGGTGGGGCAAACTGAGGTGGCAAGGCAGCTGTGCTATAAGGGAGATGTTTTGAAGCACACGGAGAGCCAGCCTGGTTGAGCTCTTTAGGAATAGAAGGTAGACATCATTGCAAGAGTAGAGAGGTCCCAGTTGACTGATCTGGGAAATAAAGAGAATTCTCACCAAAAACATATAAATTATGGAGACGACTTGTTAGCAAACTAAAAAAGAACCTTTTAGATCCAATCTAAATTCTAATTAGATCCATGACCATCTCACTCATCTCTAATGTAGTATAATCCATGAAGAGGCAGTGAAGACTTTGGGGAAAGTTCTAGCACAGTCATATGCTTTGCATCAACCAGTGGTCATACAGAAAAAGGAGAGAAAATAACATTAAACTGACATGGAGATCCCTAGGGGCCATAAAACATGTAAACAAATTTAGAAAAAAAAACTCCTAACAGCAAACAAAGGAAAGGACACACTAGAAAAACACATACAAATCAAAACACTACACAGAATATATTTTTGTGTATTTTGACTGTAGTTCTCCTTTAAATAATTCACAATACAATGCATTAGTGTAAGGGCTATAAGAGTATATGATCAGCAGTAGTACCAGAGTCTGCATCCCAAGGTTTCTATCTATGCTAACCAAAGCAGAAACTTCTCAGAACAACTGACACCTCCGAAAAATCCTTGAAAACCATAATAGCGAGACACAATTAAGCTTGCATTTGGTGTATTTTCTGCTTCCCATCACTCATTTATTATTACTGAGCACATTTGCATGGAAACAGGGTCTTTATCCTTTTTCTGCTGCTTGTCTACACAGTTTTTATCCACTGCTCATCACATTGCAACCATTTCCATGGCAACAGAGTCTATCACACACAGAGGGTTATGAGTTCAGGTTAGAGAAGCACCTGGAACAAATGGGGGTTGAAGGAGCAAAGAGCCTGGTTTCATGCACACATCCTCAGTAACAAAGACTAGGAGAGGAATGACATACATAACAAATATTGGAGATGCTCAGATAATGTGTTATAAAAATGGATAGTTAGGATAACAGATGAATTTTAGGATATTAGGATATTGGTCCTATAAATCTGATATCCTAAAAGTTGCCTTGGATGTCAAATCAGATTTAAGGATATTGGACTATCTGACATCTGACATCCTAAAATCTGATATGCTTGTCCTCTGACTCTTCCTCTTTACCGCTGCCACACCCCCCTTCCTAAATCGTAAGCTGACTCCCAAACACACATGACAATCTCAACTATTTTGTGTAAAGTGGAATCCCCCCCATACAGCACACCCACTACCCACACCTCCCTCTCCCCCCAGAACTCAAAATACCTTTGTTATGGGAGTGGGGTCCCACAGATCCTCACAGCTGTGGCACTTGCGTTAATAATACCCCTCCCACTAAATCATAAGATCTCGCCCACCTGCAGCACACATGCCCACCTCAACTGTTAAGTGTGAAGTGGAACCCACCAACACACCAACTAGCCCCGACCCCCTCTCTCCCCTAGCTTACAAAATACCTTTGTCATGTAAGTCCAGTCCCATGAATCCTGACAGCTGTGGTGCTCATGTTAATAATGCCCCCCGTTAAACCATAAAATCCCTTCCCCTCCTAGTATGCTGTACATGCCCATGTCAACTGTTAAGTGTGAAGTAGAACCCCTCCACCCAAAAACATCCACTAGCCCCCACCTCCCTCTCCCCCTAGCACCCAAAATACCTTAGATTTGTGAGTCATGTTGGGTGATGGTTCCACAGAAGAGTGGCTACCTGGTGCTTGTCCTCAATCTAGTTGTATGATTGAAAAGATGTCCTACAATAGAAGTAACACCTAATTGGTGAACAGTGGACAAACCAGATGTTACTACTATTGTAAGATATTTTGCCATTCATGCAAGGAATCACAAAAGAATGCAAGGCAGCCGCTCTGTCACCCAACTCAGCTCACAAAATTAAGGTATTTTGGGTGCTGGTGTGGGGGAATGAAGGTGGGAGCTAGTGGATGTGTTGGGTGGGGAGTCATTTCACACATAGTACTTGAGGTGGGCATGTGTGCTGTGGAAGAGAGAGATCTTATGATTTAGTGGAGGAGGGTAGTTATTATAACATTAGTGCCTCAGCTGTCGGGATCGGTGGGACCCAATTCATGTAAGGAATGTATTTTCAATGCTATGGGAGAAGAAGGATGTGAGGGCTAGTGGGTGTATTAGATGGGGTGGTTCTTTCTAGCTTAATAATAGTGTGTCAGAATGGGTGGAGTCACATAGGATGTTAGGATAGTTGGATATTAAGATAATCTGTATCCGAATTTGACATCCGACCCTGGGATCGGATGTCATATTTGAATACGGATATCCTAATATCTGTCTAGTCTAACATGGATTGGAGTTTAGGGTATTCAAGCAACCTTAAATAGTAAATTTGTTAAGTGAGTCAGGCCCCACCCTGCTTCTTAGAACGTCTCTGAAGTAGAAACAAATCTGTGTCTGAAAATATTATGGTTTCTGAAACTTTTTCTAGACATGTCAGTGACTGTTAAAAAAAGCCTTTGAATCCAACCATGGTTCAGTGATAACGGTCTGTCTCCTGTTCTCGTGTGTGAGCTGCAGTTTGTACTTTGCTTCATGCCTCACTCACTACACTCAATGACTGATTAGCTATCTATATTTAAATGCAGAGCTGTTTGGAATTAATGCAGCATGGATCCATTCCTGGTTGCGATGCTCTGCTCAGCCAGCTTGTAGAGAGCAGATGTTCTCACTTCAAAGACCAGATGTTCTCACTTCAAATTTAAGAACAGAAAAGAATGGACTGCAATATGTATTTTTTTTTATTATAGTGCTGCCCTCATACAGAGATACTCAGATACTCCATTTACATTGCTGTACAGACACAGATTTTCCAATTTTGGGACATAATAGTTAAAATAAATATCATGAGCTCCACACCAGGGTAACCCATATTTTTGTGTTTAATGTTTTTGCATTTTGACCCTACATTTTCAACATAGTGTTTTTGTGACCCTACCTTGTGATCAGTACAAGTGGATTTTTTTAAATCCCGTCTGAAAGAAGATTTTTGCAGAGTGACTGTGGAAACATGTTTTGGAGGGGACTCATAAAATGACCCCTGTCATGTTCATCAGGTAGGGTAATGAAAGGACTATGCTGCACATTTGGGGGCAAAATCAGCAAAAACCACAAAGTTATGAGTAAACATTGACACAATGCAACATTTCCTCATAGCTTCACTGTTTTTTGACATTTGACCCCACATTTTCAACAACCATTTTACGACCCATAAGGAGGAATTTTTTTAAATCCTGCCTGAAAGGAGATTTTTGTGGCGTGACTATAAAAACATGATTCAGGGGATTTGAAAAAGGACACCTGTCATGTTTATGAGGTGGGGTAACAAGAGAGCTATGTAGAAAATTTGGAGCCAAAATCTGCAAAAATTACAAAATTATGAGTAAATATTGGACAAAGTCAATGTTTCCTCATAACTTCATTGATTTTTAACATTTTCAACCCAAATTTTCAACATAGTCTTTTGATGACCCCACCTTATGAACAAGATAGGTGGATTTTTTTAAATCCCATCTAAAATGTGATTTCGTAGAGTGACTGTGAAACCTGTTTTGGGGATTTGAAAAATGCCTCCTACCTTGTTCATCAGGAGGGGTTTAAAAAAGGATATGTTTAAAATTTAGTGTGAATATATAAGAAAATGACAAAGTTATGAGTAAAAGTGCAAAACACATGAAAAAGCCATTATGTGAACTTACTTTGTTTCAGTCATTTCCTATTCTGCGCTGGAAGTAGCATGATGAGCTGGTCATCATTGGAGGATCTGATAGGTAAGAGATGGGTGTTGGAGGGTCTGGGGTAGTGGGTGCTGACAGGGGATTGGAGTGCAGGGCCATAAGGTTTAGGGGCAGCAGATAATTGATCAGGGGCAGATAACAATGAGGGACAGTTTCCTTCTTTTCAGGTACTTGACTGTTGGCACCGGGTGATGGGCACCCCAGTGTCACATTTTGTTTGAGGGGTAATGTTAGCCAGATCAAGGGCTGGGCACTCTGGTGTTGGACTGCTGGGGGAGGCAAATAGTGTTGGACTGTGGGGGTGGGCAAATGGGGAAGATACTGGTGGTGGGGTTGAATGAGCACCCGCCACCAGTTACATTTTTTTTTTGCTTCTATTTTTTGTCTCCCCAGGGCCACTGGTCTGCCTACCTGCCACGTCCTGGCTTCACCCACAGGTCTGTCCGGCCAGGTCCCTTTAACCACCCCAGCAACCTCATTAGTCTCCATGGCTACCCCGTGGCTTGTCCTCTCTGCCGGGGTGGGGGAGCACTCTTCTGGAGCTCAACCCCACCCATTCTCGATCCAGTAATGCCATGCACCCAGGTGCCAGAAGAGTCCGCGTGGAGATGGCCATCATGCCGCCGCAACCAGTGCCCTCCTTTTTCCCCACTTTTCACCCCTAAGCCGGCAGGCGTGCACTGACGCCAGTGGACATGAGCGTGCACGTGTCCGCTCACGTTCTGGCCAGGCGTCTGCCTCTGGCTAAGCTTGTGCTCCCAGCAGTGGAAGTACCTCCGGTCTCCACCAGGGGTCTCTCCCTTGCGGGATGTCCCTGGATCCCCCTAGGAGAGAGAGCTGTCCTCTGAGGATGCTCGATCCTACTCCCTCCCTGCCGACCCCAACAGCCGGGACGTTCCCGAACCTGGGTCGCTGGCGTGACGCGAGGTGTGGCGTCCAGCGCCTCAAGCCTCAGTGCCACCGGGCCAGCACCAGTTACATTTTAATAGTTGGATCAGGTAGGTGGGAGAGACCAGCGATCACACCAGATCTGCATGCTTGTGTGTAAAAACTGCATATGTTAAGAGTGACTTTGTCCAGTCATATGTAAGAAGTTTCTGCCCAGCAGCAAACAGAACAGTGTCATCACCAGCATCCTTCTACCAGGCTGATCACAGCCCATTCTCTGCCACGCTCAGCTCCGTTGTTTCCAGAACACTCACATCTTCGAAAGCCATACAGGAGGCATTCCTATTAATGTGTGGAGGAGGTCAGTTGAGACTACTTTGCTGCTGAACTGATGTGCACAATTTAAAATAAAATGAAGTACTTTATTCACTGAAAGCAAGTCTACATGTGAAGTTTCTCAACTTAAAACCTCTATGAGTTCATCGTAAGGATTATTGAAAGGTTCGGTAAGTAGCCAGTGCTGTTGGATTCGCCAGTTTGTGTCAGCAGGACTAGGAGACTCTGTTTGGCAGTAGGTTTGTGAGTTTTTGAAATTGTCTGAGGCTGTACTTTAACTGCAGGTATCACATTTTAGGGGATTAGGGAGGGTTGAAACTGAAGTGTGTGCCTAACTGACATTCAGTTGGATTTGCCAGTTTGTGTAAGCAGGACTAGGAGAATCTGTTTGCTTGGAGGTTTGTGAGTTTTTGCCTTGTACTTAACAGAAAACTGTCTTTTTTTTAACTTGATTCTTTTTGTAGACACAGAGTATCATAGGAACTGCCCACTACCTACCCCCATTCCTGAACCAACCCCTGGGTGCTCTGCCTTTATAGTGGAAGGCCAAGCCATACCTACTTAAATTGGCAGGAACAGTTAGGCAGCACAGCCAAAGCAATAGCCTAGCTCATAACATATGCAGAATTACAAAGGGTGTAGCTAGCAACTAGGTCCAAAGGGCACATTCAAGAGGAGGAGAGAGAAGCTGTAAGTCCCTACAGAAGAAGACAGTAAGAGTTTTGTGGCACTACTGCAGGTTTAGAGCTCTTATAGAAATATGAATGCAATTGTAAAGAGCTGTGGAATATTTAGAGACTAAGAGAGACAGGGGGGATGTGGAGGCCAGGGCAAGGAGACAGGTGGATATGTGGGGGAGAGAGGAGAGGTAGGGGTGACTGGGGTTGGGGGCACAGGGAGGCTGGGAGAGTTGTGAGCTGCAATGGTGTGGGGCAGTACTGTTTCTGGGAACCTGGTGGAAGTTGGGAGGGTGTCCAGTATGCAGGATGTTCAGACAGCTTATGCTGGAGATAGAGAGCTTGAGAGGAAAAGCAGGCAACATGCAACAACAGGGAGGGGTTGGAAGGGGAGGATAAGGAAGAGGGGGCTACATGGTGGAGGGGGTTAGTAGCAAACGCCCCAGAGCTTGGGGAATAAACTAGGGGAATCGGAGGCCACCATGGTGGAAGAGGGTCTCGACATAGTAGCAGTAAGTGAGACCTGGTGGACTGAGCATCTTGTCTGGGAGACAGTCTTACCTGGTTACAGACTGCTTAGGAAAGACAGGGCAGGGAAGAGGAAAGGGGATAGCATTATATGTCAAAGAAGAAATTGGGGCCACGGAGGGGCCAGAAGAGGAGGGGGAGACTGAGATAATGTGGGTCAATTTAGACAAAAGGAATGGGAAATCATTGAAGGTGGGGTGGTTTACAGACCTCCTATGCAGGAGGAAGAGGGGGATAAACAACTTATGCAGTCAGTGACAAAAATTGCACAAAAAGGGGAGATTCTGCTAGTAGGGGACCTAAACCTCCCTGACATCGACTGGGAGATCCCAGCAGTGGTATCTTCTAGGAGCAGGGGACTCTTAGAGGCAATACAAGGGGTATTCCTGCAACAACTGATAAGGGATCCCACTAGGGAAAAAACATATTGGACTTAGTCTTCACAAATGGGGACAGTGTGGAGGAGGTGGAGGTGGGGGAAGCATTAGGCACACGTGACCATAGGGCTGTAAGGTTCAGGGTAAAAATGGGGAGGGAAGTAAACAGGACAAGAACTAGGGTAATGGACTTCAAGAAAGCAAACTTTAACAGAATGAAGAGGATATTTGGGGAAGAAATGTCAGGGATGGGGAATATAAAGGATGTGGAGGAATTATGGGCAGCTATTGAGGGAGGAGTACTGAAAGCCACTGAAATTTGCGTCAAGAAGTTTAGGAAGACCAGAAGAAGGAGGAGGAGACCTCTGTGGTTTACAAGGGAGGTGGCAGGAGCAGTCAGGGAGAGGAAAAGGGCATTCAGGAGGTATAAGATGACACAAAGGTAGGAGGATAGGGAGGCATATATAGAGAGAGAAGAAGAGGGAGGAAGAGCAGAAGATAAGGAGGGCTAAAGAGGTCACTGAGGAGAAAATAGTAAAGCAGGCCAAGAGGGGAGATAAAACCTTTTTTAGGTATGTGGGAGAAAGAAGGATGGCATGGCAGGGAATAGTGAGATTGAGGGGGGAGGGAGGAATAAAACTGGAGGGGAACTTTGAAAAAGTGGAGGTATTAAATAGCTACTTCTGTTCGATCTTCACGAAACAGGGTGAGGGTAGAGGACCAGAGCTGGAGCGGAAGGAATTGGAATGCAGGAGAATGCATTTTAGAATGTTCACATTCGAAAGAGTAAGGGAGGAATTGGGCAAGTTAAAGGTAGATAAAACAATGGGGCCAGATGGCTTGCATCCAAGGGTACTCCGTGAGCTGAGGGAGGAGCTGGCAGCACCTTTGACAAAACTATTTAACTTGTCCATGGATACAGGGTGGGTGTCTGGGGACTGGAAGAGGGTGGAGGTGGTTGCACTACACAAGGGAGAAAGCAAGGAGGCGGCCGAAAACTACAGCCCTGTCAGTCTCACCTCAGTGGTGGGAAAGGTAATGGAGATGTTAATAAAAGAAAGGGTGATAGACTACCTGGTGGCCAGTTGTATGCAGGATGAAAGGCAGCATGGCTTCATGAATGGGAAGTCATGTCAGACCAACCTGATAGAGTTTTTCAATTGGGTGACGCAGGTAGTGGACCAGGGAGGGGCAGTGGACGTGGCCTATCTGGACTTTAGTAAGGCCCAGCCGACTTCCCGTCCATGAGAAGACTAGTCAAATAAGCTGGAGGCTTGGAGGGCCAGAAGGTAACTACGTGGGTCAAAAACTGGTTGACGGGAAGGAGCCAGACAGTAGGGGTAAATGGGGTACATTCCAGGGTAAAGGGGGTAACAAGTGGGGTGCCTCAGGGGTCAGTACTGGGACCCCTATTTTTTAACATTTAGGTCAGTGGTCTAGCAGAAGGACTACAGGGTAGGATGTGCCTATTCATGGATGATACGAAGGTTTGTAATAGGGTGAACACCCAAGGTGGAGTGGAGGCCATAAGGAAAGACCTGGAGAAGCTGGAGAGGTGGTCAGAAATCTGGCAATGAAAATTTAATGAGAAAAAGTGTGCAGTGATGCACCTGGGGTGGAAAAAATTCGAGCAGCTTATACCCTTGAGGGAGAGGAAACAAAGGAAACAGAGCAGGAGAGGGATCTGGGGGTTATTATATCGAGCAACCTTAAGGTGGGGAACCAGTGCAGCAAGGTGGTGGGAAAGGCAAATAGTATGTTGGCCTGCATTAGAAGGGGCATAACTAGCAGAAGGGGGGAGGTGCTAATGCTGCTGTATAAAACAATGGTGAGGCCGCACCTGGAGTACGGGGTACAGTTCTGGAGACTGTACCTACGTAGGGACATTGAGGGGATGGAGAGGGTTCATAAAAGAGCAACCAAAATGGTGCATGGGATGTGGGGAAAAACATATGAACAGAGGTGGAGGGAGCTGCATCTATACCCACTAGAGACTAGAAGGGATGGGGGGGACATGATTGAAACTTTTAAGTATTTGAAGGGGATCAATAATGTGAAGAAGGGGAGTTTGTTCAAAAGGAAGGAGGGAGCTAGAACAAGGGGGCATAGTCTCAGATTGGAAGGAGGGAAATACAGAGGCAATGTCAGGGGGAGGTTCTTCACAGAGAGAGAGAGAGTGGTGGAGGCCTGGAACAGGCTACCAGGGGAGGTGGTGGGATCCGAAATGGTGGGGGGATTCAAGAGGGCATGGGACAGACATATGGGGTTGGAAGGAGGGGAGAAAGTTCTGAGCCAGTAAAAGGAGGAGGGGAAGGGGTGTATATAAGGGCAGACTAGATGGGCCAGTGAGATCCTTTTCTGCTGTCAAATTTCTGTGAATCTGTGAGATGGGAACTGAGGGGGGGACAGGTATGGGGGGGTGAGGGGAAGATGGGGCAGAGGGGCAGGGAGGTCTCCATTGCAGGCTAGGCCAGGCTGCCAGAGGATGGAAGGGGGCACTCGGCCAGGGAGGACAAGTCCACAGGGTCCTGGAAGCATCAAAAATGGGTGCTGGCAGGTGGTAGGGAACATGGATAGACAGAGAGGAAGTAGAAAAGAGGTTCAGGGTAAGCAGAGACAGGAAGGGATTTCAGGGGAGGGCAAGGGCAGAAGGTTGGAGACAACTAACAGGTACGCAGTACTGGCTGATGAAACAAAGTCAGGGGACCAGGATGGAGGGAGGAAAATACGGGGTACAAGGAGAGAGGGAGGACTGGGCGGTAAAAGCGGGGAGAGGCAGGGAAGTAGGTCAAGTTGGCACAAACACACTAAACAAATGGGGAGGAAGACCAAAACATGCTGGGAGGGGGAGGCACAATGCAGGGGGCAGTGGGAGGATGTAAAAGCAGTGGAGGGGGTGTGGTTGTGGAAGGGAGTGAGCACAGAAAGGATGAAGGAGGAGGAGAGCAGGTAGAGGTGCAATTGAAGGAGAAGGCAGGGAAAAAGGGCAGGGTATGAAAGGAGAAGACACTGAGGAAAAGGGGCTTATAGGAGGGAAAATCATGGGAGAAGTGCATGGGATGGGGGAGTGAGTACTTGCATTAGGAGATTCTATGCTCAGGGGGGTGAGATGGGGAGGTAAGGGAGCAAGGAAGAGCTGAACCTGGGTGACGTGTATGCCAGGTATAACAGTGGGGAAAGTCGTACAGTGCATTCAGAAATGAATGGAGAAGGTGGGAGGGAAGTCTCATATCATTGTGCATCCAGGAACAAACGAACTAGAGGGCAGTACAGTGGAAGAAGTGCAGGATAGGTTCAGGGAAGTGTGGGGTATCTGCAATCGGGTGGGAAGCTCAGTGACGTTCTCTGAGGTACTCCCAGTACCTAGAGCAAGCACAGTGAGGAAGCTAAGAATACAGGAGAATAATGGATGGCTGAAAGGGTGGTGTGCAGAAATGGGGTACAGGGTAGTAGAAGAGTGGGGTGAGGCATGGAACAATAAGGGGCTTTATGCCAAGGATAGGCTGCATCTGAGCATCAAGGGTACAAGGGCATTAGGACAGGTGCTGGAGAAGTACATTAAAAACAACATAGATTTAAACTGAGGAGGGAAAGGGCTGAGTCAGACAGCAGGGAGGAGGCACCTTCCAGGGTAGACTGGAAGGCCTCACCCCTCAGAGAGAGAGGAGGAGAATGAGGGGAAGTTACCAAGACAAAAGTGGAAGGGGGAGAGACGGGAAGAGGAGGGGCAGGACACAAGGTGGACTGTAGTATCCTTGCATGCAAGAAGCTTAGCAAACAAGCTGGCAGAGTTCCAGGCAATGATGGCGGAGGGGAGGTAGATATTGTCGCCATCTCAGAGACCTGGGCAACCCAGTACCATGACTGGGATCTCACAGTCCCGGGATATAAGGTGTTCTGCAGGGACTGGGAAGGGGGGAGGGGTGGTTATTTATGTCAGGGAAGGGATACTGTGTACCAGGGAGTGGGGGATGAGGGGAGGCCAGAAGCCATATGGTATTGCTCCAAAGCCCTAAAGGTAAGAAACTCAGGATGGGGGTGGTGTACAGGTCACCCTCACAGAGCAAGGAGGTGGATAGGGAGCTAGGGGAGCAAATCAAGAAGGTCAGTGGCGTAGAGAATACTGTTATAGTGGGAGACGTCAACCTTCCTGGGGCTGACTGGCAGACAGTAACTACAGCACACGGCAGGGAATACGTGCTGCTGGAGGCTATCCAAGACAGCTACCTAGTGCAAGGGGTGATGGATCCTACTAGGGAGGGGAACATACTGGACTTGGTGCTAACAAATGGGGATCAAGTCCAGGATGTGGTAGTACAGGACCCTCTAGTAGGAAGTGACTTCCGCCCTGTGTGGTTCCTCCTTAACAGAGGGAGGGAATCAGCTAAGACCAGGACAAGAGTGTTGCACTTCAAGAAGGCAGATTTTGCCAGAATGGGCAGCATCCTAGAGGGGTATTTAGCTAAAATTAACCCAGGGATGGATGCTGAACAGAAGTAGGCAATCATTAGGAAGTGGCTGAATGAGGCCACAAACACATGTGCCAAATCTCAGAGTAAGCAGGCCAGGTCAAAAAATCCTAGCTGGCTCAGCAAGGAAGTGGAAGGGAAGGTGAGGGAAAAAAGATAGGCCTTCATTAAGTAAAAAAAAAATCGGGGCGTGAGGAGGATAGAGAGGTGTTCACAAAGGCATCTAGGGAGGTGACTATGTCAGTCAGGGTAGCCAAGGCAGTAAAGGAGCTGAAGTTGCTTCAGGGGATCTGAGAGAGGGAAAATGGGCTCTTTAAATACATAAGGGAGAAGAAGAGTTGTAGGGATGACATTGTTAGAATCAGGAGAGAGAGGGGGGGATGGGCGGAACAGGGGAAGATCGGGCAGAGACAATCAATGAGTATTTCTGCTCAGTGTTCACGAAAGAAAGGGATGGCCCAATACCAAAGGGGAAAGGGGGAAAGAGTGGAGGGGGGGCAGAGATAACAGATGGGGTCATTCAAGAGGATAGAGATCTGAAGGGCCTTAAAGCCTTGCGGGTGGACAAGGCACCAGGACCAGACAGTGTACACCCAAGGGTCCTGAACGAACTGGCAGAAGTACTGGCAGGCCCTCTAATGGACCTGTTCAACACTTCCTTGGAGATTGAGAATGTACCCAGGGACTGGAGGATGGCTTACATGGTGCCCCTTCATAATAGTGGACCCAAGGACCAACCGGGCAACTACAGACTGGTGAGCTTAACTTCCATAGTGGGGATGTTGATGGAGATCATTCTGAAGGAGAGATTGATGACCTTTCTTGATAGCAATGGTCTGCAGGATGAGAGACAGCATGGATTTGTCATGGGAAGATCTTGCCAAACTAACCTGATCAACTTCTTTGACTGGGTCACTAGGGCGGTTGATGAAGGCCATGCTATGGATGTCCTGTATCTGGACTTCAGCAAGACTTTCAACTTGGTGCCGCACAGGAGGTTAAAGAGCAAGCTAAGGGACATGTGGGCAGGGGAAAAACTGGTGGGGGTGGGTGGAGAGCTAGCTGCAGGGCAGACAACAGAGGATAGTTGTAAGGAGGGAGACATCCAAGCCAAGGCCAGTAACGAGTGGGGTACCGCAAGGTTCAGTGCTGGATCCCATTTTGTTCAATATCTTTATTGGAGACATTGCAGAGGGGGTCAAGAGTAAGGCCAGCCTGTTCTCAGACGACACTAAGATCTGTGCAAAAGTGGACAATGAGGAAGGGAGGCAGGCACTCAGAGAGGATCTAATTAGACTCGAACACTGGTCTAGGGAGTGGCAGTTGGGCTTTAAAGCCAAGATGTGCAAGGCCATGCACCTCAGAGCCTGAAATCCCAGGAACAGCTACTGGCTGGGGGGGGGGGGAGGAGTGCAGGTAACAGCTTCAGAGGAAGAAAGGGACCTGAGAGTAATAGTTACAGGGGACATGAAGGTATCAGCACAGTGTAGGAGGGTGGCAGCAAGGGCAACTAGGATGCTGGGGTGCATTGCCAGAGGGAGCACCTCTAGAAAGGGGGAGGTCATCCTGCCATTGTATAGGTCACTGGTGAGGCCACACTTGGAGTACTGTGTACAGTACTGGTGCCCATATCTTGAAAAGAATGAGAGATTGATGGAAGGGGTGCAGCATTGGGCTACAAAAATGGTCAGGGGACTAGGGGAGTTGCCGTACGAGGAAAGGTTGAAGGAGCTCAACGTGTACTCACTGGAAGACAGAAGGGAAAGAGGGGACATGATAGAGACCTTTAAGTACTTGAAAGGCATAAACAAAGTCAGGGGGGAGGAGTGTTCCACTTAAAGGGAGGAAGAGTCACTAGGGGGCACAGTCTGAAGTTGGAAGGGGGAAGGTTTAGGAGGGGGATGAGGAGGCACTACTTCACAGAGAGAGTGGTGGCAGGTTGGAATGCCCTGCCAGAGGAGTTAATCACTCAAGGGACAGTGGATAGCTTTAAGAGGGGTTGGGATTGAGTCAAGGGCAGGGTTAGTACAGACAAGAACACAAAGCGGGGAAGGACCAGGAAAGAGGAGGAAGGGAAGGGTTTTGGTGGGGGTGGGGCAGCTATAGTGATATGAAACTAAGAGCTGCACAATCGGGCAGACTTGATAGACCTGTGGGCCTTTTTCTGGTGACAATTTCATATGTTCGTATACTGGCAATTTAACTTTTTCTATGTGCATTACATTTTCGGCCAGGCATGGCACTCACAGGTGCAGCTAAAAACACTTTAAATAAAAAGCCATACAGTGTAGGCACACTTCCAGTATGTTTGCTTTGTGCATCAGCAAGCTAACATTAAAAAAAAAAAAAAAAAGACACACCCAGAGAAAGAAAGCAGTGTGGAGCCAAATTCTTAGGTTGTCATCCCTCTAGGCTTACTAATATATTCATAACTTAGAGGAAAGACCTCAGACCCCCTGCCTCAATAAAGAACAAAATGGTCTCCTTTTATCTCACATAGAAGACTTCTACACTCTTGAAGGTACTACAAAGCTTGGCCTTGCAACCAAAGGAGTCCCTGTATGGAAGACCCTACTCCTGAGAAGTGTATGGAAGCAGAGCCCAGTAGTAAAGAAATAATGAGGATGCAGGTAGACATGAGAGTGGCAGTCATGCTGCTGCTGAAGATTTGCAATAAACGTTATCTATATCCTGCAAATCAATTGTGGTTCTTCTCTGGCTTTTTTGGAATCCATGAGCCTGGCCTCCCAGCTCTTTGTAGGGATGCAGAATAAACCCTGAGAAGAAGTGGGAGACTTATGGAGCAGCTACGTCAGGCTTGGTTGACCAGTTACTCTCCTCTGAGTACAAGGTCCACTGATGGAAACTTTGGAGACAGGCACTTGAGCAACGAATCCCAAAGAAAAGCCCAGAGCCCTCAAGGGGCAGTTCAGCACTGGGTTGAAAGCCCAATTGTCATTAGGGTGACTGCCCAGAAACTATAGAGGTGAATGTATGGTAGGTGCTGGGGTAAGTGCCCTGAAACATAAAAGTATGGTAGCATG
Organism: Neoceratodus forsteri; assembly: GCA_016271365.2. Classification (NCBI taxonomy): domain Eukaryota; kingdom Metazoa; phylum Chordata; order Ceratodontiformes; family Ceratodontidae; genus Neoceratodus; species Neoceratodus forsteri. Next base: position 1,005,645,445 of record CM028129.1, on the reverse strand, counting down.
ATGAAGAGGGTTCATCCCACTGTGAATATAATGTATGAGGGCTCAGCCTTGAGGATAAGAGCTGGAAAACTGACTAGGCAGAGTGGTGGCAACTTTAACGGGGAAGAAGCAGCATACTGAAGACACAAAAATCTAAAAGAAGTAAAGCACAGCTACAGCAACCGACAGTTGAGGTGGCAGGGATGCTGAGGGAACACAAAGGCTCCAGGATGCAGAGCCTGGTCAAGGTAGCCAACAGCCATGGTGACACAGAAGTACAGAGGGAGCACAGTCAGTACTGCAGGAACAAATTAGGTCTGATGTACTAGGGAGAGTCAAGCAAAACCAACAAATGGCAGGAGTTCAACAAGTACCCAGCAGAGGGTACACAAGGCACAGTGTAGCAGGGCTGGGAGGAAAAACAGGAAGCTGGTGCCAATTTAGGTTTACAACTGTTAATTTTAGAGTAATTTAGTCTGTGCACGGGGAGGAGTCATTATGGTAATTTTTGCCACGTTATTGCATCTTGTGTAGGGATGGCTAAGCTTGTTATATGAGGTGTTATCTCATGGTTGTATCTTGGGGTCTGAGCTGTTCATACTGAAAATACCACATCTACAACAAGGAGTTACACCACTCTAACAGGGTGCTTCCTATAGGATAAGGTGGCCCATGTGACCATCTCTAGACCAGTGAGGTACAGAATTGGCCACACCACATTTTATAAGAATTGTTAAGGCATGCCATTTTAACGCAGTATGAGTTACCCTCGAAGCAAACTGATGTAAATTGCAGTCTCCTGGAAGGCCTTATATTGCAGTGATTGTCTGTCTTATTTCTCAGCATCTACAACCCCCCCCTTTAAGGAGGAACAGTTTTTATTTATTTTATTTATTTAAAAGTTGATAACCAGGAAAGGCATCATGAACAGAAGCTCGTTTCCAGGTGCGACCTGGGGAATTGGGGTACAGAGTGGCGGCAAATACATTAGACATACAGAGTGCAATAAAATATGCAATAATGAAATATACATAAAGTGATATTCACAGCATGGCAATATAGAAAAATAGAAGTACAACTCAAAGCTATTTACAGTGGGTGGAAAAAAACCCACACATGACCCCACACTCAAGTGTGGGGTTGGTCCCACTGTGCACTCTGTGGGAAAAACATTTTTGTTTTCTTACTGCTTAATTTAGTATAGTAGATGATATCAAATTAATTTCTTAGTTGTAGGATGACATCTTTTACTACAAATCCCAGAATCCCCTGCATCTGACATCAGAGCAGTAGGCAGCAGTGGGAGATTCAATAGTCTGCAGTGCATAGTTTTTGTGTTTGTTTGCACGCATGTGCAAGAAACACATTGAGTCAGCTTTCTTCACAAGGGGGTTGTGGAGGCATGGCAGTGTTGTGGCCAACAGCAGCAGCAGTCCATTTTTGGGCTGGTCTCTGCTGCACCAATAAAGCAGCATGCTGTCAATGATGACAGTTAACCGAAAAGGCCACTAGATCAAAGTAATTGAACCGCTGCAATCAGGGAGCACCCAGTCAGTGCGCAATCAGCTGTCTATATGATCCCTGACTGCAGCGGCCAATTATAAAACTGCAAGCCGCCGGCCCCCCCTTCAGTGTGTAGCCCTCCCCCGCACCTCTATGTGCTGACGGGATGCCCAATCCCCTGTCGGCATGCCCCTCATTCATCATTTGCTGACAGGAGCCCACTCCCGTGACACAATCTCACCTCCCAAACTGTTTTTTGCCGAGGTGCTCAATCCCTTTGGCTCTGTCTCCCCACCCTGATAGGTGCCGACGTAGGTGCCCAATCTCCGTCAGCTACCAACACCCCAAACAGTCAGTTGGCACGCTGAGAGCCCACCCCAGCATGCCCAAACAAAATGTCCCTATAAAAAGAAAACCTTCCGGTGATTTTTTTTTTAAATAAACCTGTAAAGTAGAAAACGGTCCCCGTAGATTCCTCCCCAACCCGCGCCCACCTCTGTGGCACCCACCTCCCCACACACACCTTACCCCATGCCTACCTCTGGAGCCCAGATGATGATCTTCGTGGACCGGGAACACGTCTGCACTCTTCAAAGCCGACCGCGAACTGAGGAAATGCCGGTAAGCTGTATAATGTAATAAATAGGGTTTTTTCAACTTTGATGCATATCTCAGGCATTTTGGGATTTTTTCACCAAATTTTCAACATGGGGTTTTTGGGACCCCACCTCATGAATTCTGTCACTGTCATTTTGTTAATCGGCCCCGAAAGGTGATTTCGCAGTCACTGCGCGGAACCACCTTTTGGGACTGATTTACAAAATGACAAGTCTACATTCATGAGGTAGGCCCAAAAATCCATGTTGAAAATGGCAAAATCCAAAATGACTGTTTTACTGAGCCTGCTGCGCTGTTCCTACGCGGGCTTGTAAGTTCACGCAATTTTCAATATTTTCACTCCAGATTTTCAACATTGCCATTTTACCACCTCTCCTTATGAGCAGTACAGCTGTCATTTTTCACATCTCACCCATAATGTGTTTCTGCGCACATAGTGCACAATGGCGCAGTTGGTGTGTGAAATCAGTGTTCAGCACATATTAACAAAATCATAGTAACACTGTTCATGAGCAGAGGTGTTAAAATGTCTATGTTGAAAATTTGGTGAAAAAATTCTCCAAAATGACTGTTTTAGGAGCGTACATTGCGCAGTTCCTACACACGCTCGTAACTTCGAGCATTTTTAATATTTTCACTCCAGATTTTCAGCATTGCCATTTTACCACACCTCCTTATGAACAGTACAACTGTCATTTTTCACATTTCACCCAATATTTGTTTTCGCACATGTTGCATACAATGGCACGGTCGGTTTGCAAAATCAATGTTCAGGACAGATTAAGAATATCACAGTGACACTGTTCATGAGGTAAGCCCCTCAAAACCCTATGTTGAAAATTTGGTGAACAAATTCCCCCAAATGACTGTTTTACGAGCGTGCGTTGCACAGTTCCCTACACACGCTCGTAACTTTGAGCATTTTTAATAGTTTCACTCCAGATTTTCAGCATTGCTATTTTACCACACCTCCTTATGAACAGTGCAACTGTCATTTTTCACATTTCACTTGATATGTGTTTTTGGACATGTGGGCGGGATATTCAGACTGTGCCTGGCTGTGGCGCAAGCCTGGGCACAGTGCAACTAGGCTGCACCAGTGCGAGGACCAGACAATATTCAATGGTGCTGCACCATGGCTCAACACCGTTGAATATGGCACTGAGGGTGCAAGCATTGCGCACGGTGCAGTGGCTCTGTGCCAGGCGCAAGTGGCAGAATGGGGAGGGGGGAATGTCCCTGCGCAAATGCACTTGAGCTAGGCGCATCAAAGCGATATTCAGAATTGCACATGCAAATGAGGCCTTTATGCATGCAAGGTACAAATGGGGCCATTTGCATTTCATTATGACCCCATTTGCATGTGGTGCTTCGATCCCCAGCGAGTTGAGCCTGGCACCCTGCCAGGCTGCAGCCATCAGGGACCGACGCCCTGCAGTTCCCCTGCCTGTCCGCCTGATCGCGGGCATACATGAACAATATATCCCTGGTGGTCCAGTGGACCCCCCTTGCCCGATTGCAGGCAGAAGTATAAGACAGATCCTTGGTGGTCCAATGGACCCCCCTTGCCTGATCGTGGGCAGAAGTTAAAAAAAATCCTTGGTTGTCCAGTGGACCCCCCCTAGTCTGATCACAGGGATAAGTAAAATAAAAATCCCTGGTGGTCCAGTGGACCTTCTTCCCCCCTCACTTGATCACGGGCAGTAGTATAAAATGATTCCATGGTGGTCCAGTGGAAACCCCCCCCATCACCCAATCATGGGCACAAACATACAGAAATACCATGGTGGTCCAGTGGTACCCTCTCCCCACCTGCCCACTGCAGTACCCTGCCACCCTGCACTCCCCCAGTCAGCAGCGAGCAGTAGCACCCCACCCGCAAGCCGCTCAGCCACCCGCCGGCTGACAGTGTACAGTTTGGCTGTATGCCTATTGGTCCACTGTGTGGGCCAGTGGGCGTGCAGTCCAAACTGTACTACCAGATCCCGAACTGTGAATAGAACACAATTTGGGACTGTGTAGTACAGGTTGAACTGTACCCATGGGCTATACAGTGGACAATAGATGTACAGCCAAACTATCACCATCGAATGGCGGTAACAGCGCTGGTGAGGCGCCACCAACTGACTGGGGGTGCAAAGTAATGCAGTAGCAAATACTGCTGGACCTGAAATCTGTGTTTATGCCGCAATGGCGGCAGAGTTCCACTGGCCTGAAATCATTTATACTACCGCAGTAGTAATCCATGGATCGGGGATGCCCCACGCCTGCCCCACGACCGGGTGAGGAAGGCACTGGACCACGAAAGCTGTGTGCCCTGATATGGTGTCTGAGGAGAGTCAGGTGGCCACCCATGGCGAGGCGGCTGCTGTGTTGCACCATGCAATGTGGCAGCCCACCTGTGGGTGTCCGACTTGTTCCCTGTTTTCAGGAACATCTTTGCACCCCTCCTGTGGCACAATGGGGGTGGCGGCATATCAGCTGCATCCCGGACAGAATAACCGAGATGTCATGGCATGCCGTAGACATCCTGCCATTGCGCACGCATACATTAAGGTTGCACCCCAGCGCGCATCGGGATTTGGGCAGCTCAGTTTGCCCTTTTCAATATTGCGCTGGGACGCATTAGTGGGTCGCATCCCTTTTGAATATCCTGACCATAGCGTACAATGGCGTGGTTAGTATGCGATATCAATTTTTGGGACAGATTAAGAAAATCACAGTGACACTGTTCATGAGCTGAGGTGCTAACATGGCTATGTTTAAAATTTAACGACAAAAGTCCATAAAATGACTCTGTTACGAGCATGCAGTGCACAATTTCCACACACCCTCATAGGTTCACGAATTTGTAATATTTTCAGTCCAGATTTTCAATATTGACATTTTTCCCCACCTCCTTATGAACAGTACAGCAGTCATTTTTCACACCTGGACAAAATGTTTTTTCGCACTCCTGGCGCAGAATAGCACATTTGCTGTAGGAAATTAGTGTTCAGGACAGATTAAGAAAATCACAGTGACACTCTTCATGAGCAGAGGTCCCAAAATGCCTATGTTGAAAATCTGCTGTACAAAAATCCCCAAACGAATTACATTACGGGTGTACATTGCGCATTTTCTACGCACGCTCGTGACTTCACCAGTTTTTGTATATTTTTGCTCCAGATTTTCAACAATGCCATTTTTTTATACCTCCTCATGAACAGTACACCTATCACTTTTCACATCCTGTTCAAAATCTGTCTTTGCACCTGTGGCTCCAAATGACGCAGTCGCTATGAAAAATCACCTTTCGCCTAAAGAACTGATAGTGTCACTGTTCATGCAATGGGGTCACAAAAAGCTCATGTGGAAAACTTGGAGTAAAAATACCAAGAAACACCCAGGGTGCTAGGGTTTTTGACCATAACGCCCTACCCTGTAGGGACTGACAGGCATCAGGGGTGTAACTTGGGATTGTCGACAGTAATGTTCATGCCATTCCAACTCCACCCCCACCGTGCAGCCAGTAACAGGCATCGAGGTGTGCCTGGAACCCTTTGCTGCCAGACTTCCCCCCATTCTCCTATACTGCACCCATTTCAGTGTATTTCCTTATGGAATGAGGTAAATGTAAAGCCCAAACACTCCAAGGCACACCTCGACACTTGTCAGTGTCTGAGGGGTAGGGTGAGGTGAAATGTGGTGACCGTCATGGGCAATGGCCCAGAGGCACACACCAATGCCTGTCCATCTCTGCAGGGTGAGGGTGGAGTTGGCATCAATTCAATGATGGCTAATGCCAGCAAGCAAAACATTCAGCATTGAAAAATGCTTGTTATAATCGCTGATCAGATGTTTTCTGAGGCTGCTTTTCTCTGGGGCCTAAGTACAGTCCTCTGTGACTTTACATAGCTCATGGAGGACAGTAGGACCAGCGGACAGAATATCAGCGCTTATATAAACTCTAACATGCACTGCAGGCTATTGAATCTTCTCACTGTTGCCTACTGCTCTGATATAATCTGCAGGAGATTCTGGGATTTGTAGTAACAGAACATGTCAGCCTACAACTAAGCAAAATTAATTTAATATAGTCTATTATGCTACAGTAAACAGTAATTAAAACAAAATGTTTTTGCACACAAAGGGCACGTTGGGACAAGCCCCACACTTGAGTGTGGGAGTCCTTAGTGGTAACTGTTCCCATTTAAGCTGTTCTGATAATAAGTTCAGTATGCTCCCTCTGAATAACTGTTCTCAAATGATACGTTGTAAAGAGTAGCTTCACTTACCCTCCTTTTATGTAATCTACAAACGTGTATTCAGAATCTACTGTGAAGGAGAGGAGGGTAACCTTGGAGAGAGAGAGAGAGAGAGAAAACAACAATCAGAACTTCAGAGAACATGGGGCTTAATTTAAACATCACTGCTCATGCCAGACTGCGGTAATTCAAGGAAGGAGAAATGAGAAGGTATGCTTGTTAGCAAACAACAACAAGAATAACAACAAAAAAACTACTATAATGAGGGAGGGAGGAAAGACAGAAAATATTTGACAGGAAGATAACGGTTCTTCCAACTTCTCCTCCCCCGAAAAACATCCCCAGTGTACAGGGTCTGCAGTCATACCTCTCAACTGCTATGTATTTTGCATAACTTTATATATTTTACACTCATATGTACCCTTGCTCCACAAAGGAAATTGACACTCTACATAATGTTAGAGTTATTTCTGGAGACATGAACTATTAAAAAAACTAACTTAATAGAAACATTCCTTTATGCTAAACATTTGGTGCCCAATACTTCTAAACTTATTATGTAAAAATCAAAAAGTGCTACACTTTTTGGCCATTTGTTCCACATTTTAAAGTCCAGTGCTATTCATTTTCATAGTAATAGGTGGAGAAGTATGTGCCTTATCACAGTGCACCATGAATGCAGTGGTCGGACCACTCAACCATAGTAATACATGAGCAAGACTGAAAATAAAAACATATTTCACACTAATCTAAACCCAAGTGATAGTCCATCAGAGATAGCCATGTCGCCTTACACTCCCATTCACAGTTTACATACAGTCTAGAGGGATTATAGCCAGCTGCCATTCCTAGATTACTTACACTGAAAGACAATAACCCTGCACCCTTTTTCTCCAACTCCAGCTACCATTTCCAAGCCACTTACAATGTAGATAACTCCTCACCCCAGATCCCCCTTACACCAGCTTTCATACCCACAATACTTATAATTCAGGGATAATTCCTTCACACTCAGATCCGCCTTACCCCTATTCCTTTAACCATCTTACTCTGTCCATGGATGAAAACCCCTCACTTCTGCTCCCACAGTCCCTGCCTTCACCCTTAGCTCCTATACTTAGATTGCTCAAGTTCCATTGTTGACCCTTCACCCCTGCTCCCCGTCATTCCCTACTCCCACAACCCCAACTCCTATATCAAGACTACTCACAGTCCCAGAGTTGATGTATTTTTTCTTCTTGCCTTTCTTCTTTGGATTTATGACCTACAGAAGGCAAAAGTGAGAAAAATATTTACAGTTTCTCATTGACAGCAATTTCCTCTGTACCAGAATCCCCTTCTGAGACACAATATTGGAAAAAGGGATCTACTTAAAAGAGCAGACACGTTCTTGCCAGACACCACAGAGAAGTAGGCAACAATTCTGTCTGCCTATCATCATTCATGGGAGGGATGTAAGAGATAAGGAATATTTTTAGTGACTAATGCAGAGCTGCCTATAAATCCCATAAAAGTGCCACCTTCTGTGTTCCTTTAGGAGAGACAACCATAAAGCAAAGATGAGCAGTTCTGACTTGTCAGAGATGTACAAGAAAACAGGGTTTTAGTATCAAGAGACACCTCCACATCCCTATTAACAATATACTGATTCTTCTATTCTAGTTTTTTTTTTTTAAACTGGAGAAAGGTAATAAGAAGTTTTTGTTAAATTTGTAGTAGTCTTCTCTCCGAAAAAGTGGGCATTCATCTTCTGCAAATCTTGACCATGAGGACCTCTTGTGGATATAAGAGGTCATCACACACAAGTGAATCATTAGTGCTGATTGGCTGAAGCAATTATAAAGCTCTACAGTAACAAGTTTAGCCAGATGGACGATTAAAGATGGAGTCCACTCTGAAGAATGAGGGGTTACTAGTGGGGTACCGCAGGGCTCAGTACTGGGTCCAGTCCTTTTTAATGTCTTTATAAGTGACATTGCAGAGGGACTGGAAGGAAAAGTATGCCTCTTTGCAGATGACACAAAGATCTGCAACAGGGTTGATACACAAGGAGGCATGGAAAGGATGAGAAGGGGCTTGGCAAGGTTGGAGGAATGGTCAGAAGTATAGCAGCTTGGATTCAATGCAAAGAAGTGCAAAACAATGCACCTGGGAAACAAAACCAGGGAAGATTACACAATGGGGGTAGTAACAACAACAAAAATGGAAAGGGACCTGGGGTTAACATGTCAGATGACCTTAAGGTTAGCAAGCAGTGTGAGAAGGCAGTAGGGAGGGCTGGGGGGATACTGGGATGTATAGGGAGAGGCATCGCCAGCAGAAAACAGGAAGTTGTCATCCCTTTTTACAGACAGTTGGTGAGACCCCATCTGGAGTACTGCATCCAGTTCTGGAGACCCCATCTCCGCAAGGACATAGACAGGATAGAGGCAGTCCAGAGGAGGGCAACTAAAATGGTGCAGGGTCTGCAAGAGAAGCCATATGAGGAAAGACTAAAGGAGCTTAACATGTATACCCTTGAGGAAAGGAGGGAGGGGGGGACATGATAGAAACTTTTAAGTACCTCAGTGGAATCAATAAAGTCCAAGAAGGTAGCATCTTTCAGAAAAAGAGATGTGCAAGAACAAGGGGACACAATTTGAAGATGGGGGAGACGGTTCAGGGGCAATGTGAGAAAGTATTTTTTCACAGAGAGGGTGGTGGACACATGGAACAGCCTTCCTGAGGAGGTTGTGGGGTCTAAAACTGTGGGAGAATTCAAGAATGCATGGGACAGACATAAGGCAATTTTTGTGGGTGGTAGGAAGAAATAGGCTGTTGGTTAACTAGGATCTGCAGCTTATCCTGTAGGTAGGAAATGGGCAGACTAGGTCGGCCAAGCAGTCCTTATCTGCTGTCAAAGTCTATGTTTCTATGTTTCTAAAGACGAACTCCTGACCAACACTACAAAATCCACAAGACAGCATAAGCAGTCCAGTAGCCAGATACATTTTGAAATTACCTTGTGGTGACCAGGACAGGGTGGATACACAGTGTGGTACTTGGCACAACTTGAGATGACCCAAGTGAAACCAGTGTAAGGGTGGTCTATTTAGGCACCATAGTACTAGACACAATTCAAAATGATACAGAGGTGACACACACTAGGGTAGGCTTCGTAGGCTGTACAGTACTAGACACAACTGGAAATTACCCAGGAGTGACTCAAGATAGCATAGATTGCATAGACAGTGTGGTACTAGACACAGATTGAAATGACCCAGAGGAGAGAAAAGGTATGGTAGGCTGTATAGGTAGTATGTTTCTAGGTACAACTCAAAATAACCCAGGGTGAATAAATGTAAGGTAGGCTGTATACATACTATGGTACTAGACACAATTTAAAATGACCTACGGTAGGGGGGTGGTGACCCAAGGTATAGTAGGATACATATGCAGTGCAGTATTAGAGACAGTTCAGAAGACCCAGGGCAGAGTGACTCAGAAGTACTGTTGCAGTCATGGATAAGTGGTATTATAAGTCTAATTATGTATTAATGAACCTAGCAAGGTTCCTGATTGGCTACCAGATCGGTCTTTGATGTCTTAGAAATGACCAATCCAGCTGTGAACTGATGCAGTGGGGCACACAATGGGCTTGATTCTCAAAGAGCCTTTAGACTGATGCAAGCTGTCACCAAAGGCAGGTTGCGTCGAAGCCTGGTGCGCCAGGGACCCTGTGCCACATTCTCCATTGGGCAGGGGTCCCAGTAGCAAAGTCCCGTGGCTTGTGGCAACCCTGGCAGTGTGCCAAACTGACAGCTCATCCTGAGGGTCTGACACAAGCTGTGGGGCAGCTGTGCACTGCTCTAGCTAATCCCTGGTGGCTAGCGGCCCCCGTCCACAGCCCCAATGTCTCCAAAATGTATATTTAATGAAACCCCGTTGTGGTATAGTGGCCCCCTTCCCTGATGACCCCAAAATGTATGTTTTAAACTAACCCCATGGTGGTATAGTGGCCCCCTCCCTGATCCCTGATGTCCCTGATATTAAAAACAGAATACCCTTGTGGTCTAGTGGACCCCCAACTCAGCAGTGCCCAACCACCCTGCTCTTCCCTATCTCGTAACTGAGCTGGCAACTGGTACAGCCCACTGCGCTCCACTAAGGCCACCTGCTGACTGAGCACTCAATGAGCGCATACTGTATATAGCACGTGCTCAGTGAGCTGTCAGTCACTGAGAGTGTACTATATACAGCACGTGCTCACTGAGTGCTCAGTCGATGGCTGGCCGTGGTGGTGAGTGGTGGGCTATGCCAGTCCCTGGCTTGGTTATGGGATGGGGGCAGTGGCAGGGCACTGCTGGGGTCCACCAGACCACCAGGGTACTTTGAGCTTTTATTTCTGGGACGCTGGGATCAGGAGGCGGCCACTATTTCACAATGGGGTTTGATTTACCAATCAGGTTGGGGACATTGGAGAGTGGGGAGTGGGGCCACTATACCACCACAGGGTTAGTTTAACACATACATTTCAGGGACATCGTGGATTGAGGAGGGGGGCCACTATACCACAGTGGGGTTTGATTTACCATTCTTGTTGGGGATATCGGGAAGGGGGACCCGCAGAACATTGCTGCTACCTGTTCAAGCCTACCAGTGGTGACATTTCTAAGTACCCTTAGACCAGCCTTGGTTGGTCTAAGGGTGCTTAGAAAGTTCATCACCGGGGGAGTTTTGTGAATTGCAATTCATGGGATTTGGCAGCCTGTGTCTGATGCAAGACCCTAGCACCATGCCGCATCCCAGTGTGTGACGCAAGGGCGGTGCAAGCTCCATTTGGTGCAGACTGCATGTGGTAGGCACAGCCTGCCTTTGTGAGTTGCTCACAGGGCATCATTTGGTGCAAGGAGCACTTTGCACAAATCACTGGGATGCAAGCCCTTGCATCATCCCAGGAGCTTTGAGAATCAGGCCCAATGTCTTAAATGTAAGGCATACTTGTGCCACACTGCTCAAACATTGCTCAGTTGTTATTGTGATTAGACTTATAACTGCTATAACAACCTCAAAGTGGTAATTTCCTTGGAATAACAACTGATGCAAGGCTGTGCCTCAGGACTCCCAACCCCCCAACCAGTTATTAATCCCTTAGAAATGACCAACTTCCTCAGTCGTCATTGTTTATGTACATCTGGAAATATCTAGATATGTCATAGAGAAATCTAAATTGATTTTAAATGGATTCCCTGAGTAATATCTAGATATACAGTACCACTTAGCACTGGCTACAACTATAGGGTGGGAGGCATATGCAGTGCAGTACCAAACACAACTCAGAACAACCCAGAGGTGACACAAGATAGACTAGGCCGTATTGGCAGGTACAACTCAGAATGACCTTATGATGACTCAGGGAAGGGTAAGCTGGGTTGCCAGTGAGGTGCTAGCTACAATTCAGAATTACCATAGGATGACTCAAGGAAGAGAAAATCAAACACACAGAGGAACTGACTCATCAGTAAGAAAAAAACTGTGGCTCAATAAAGCTGAGTTTTTACTGTTTTCAACACAGATTTCAATGAGGATACAGTGAACCTTTCTTCAGTGCTTCTAGTCAGGGCGGCTCTTCATCGAGGAACCAAGTAAAGGTAAGTTGTACAGGCAATGTGGTACTAGACACAACTTGAAGTAACCAAAGTGTGACCAAAGATCAATTTGTAGGGAGACTGCTGGGTAGCAGAAGAAAAACACTTACATTTGACCAGCCTTCATCAGGGAGAACATGAGAAAATGTAACTTGAATAAAGAACTAGTCTCACAATTAGTTTTTGGTTTTCTCTGTTGCCTTCTGGTAAATCAACAGTGGGTTACTCCTGGGTCATTCCAAGTTGTGTCCAGAACTCCTGAAGTCTACTGAATTAAAATTGCAAGCCTAGCGCTTGCCTGTCCAAAGTCTCTGTGGGGAGAGCTTCAAAATGCAAACAGGACTTCTCCAGCCCAACATTTGAGTAGAGGCACAGAATAAGGGTCACATCCTTGAAGTAACCCCAACTGAACTATCAGGTTGCAGAGGTCTTCTTTGTTGTTATCTGATTCAGAACTTGGACAGTGGTAGTATATTCCCCTGATATGCTGTGAGTCTGACAAACATCGTCTTTGCTGTCTTTAGACAGCTGAGTTTTTTAAATGTTTTAATTTTGCAGTTAGTTGTGTTTCTCCTGCGGCCCCACGCCACCCTCTGGCAATTGGCCACTGCAGCCTTACTCCCCCGCTTTCCTCCAGGACTTACCTTTGCACTAATGCAGCATGGTGTGAGTGCTTGACAGACTGCAGGTAGCTGGGGTCAGCGGCAGCTCAGGATACCATTTTCTGTTTTGCATCCCTGTGGGGTGGCATGCAATGCTGCCCAGACATCCCCAGCAGAGTTTTATTTGGGTCACTTATTCTCTGCAGTTCAGGCTGCTTAGGATTTTGTAACACTACAAGAGGTCAGGAATATATCTGTATTCCACTGTTAAGACTCCCTATATTGCACGTACCCTGGTGGGCTTAGCTGAGCAATGCACAACAACACAGCCATTATCATAAATGGAATTGGCACTGATATCAAATCAGGAGAGCAGCAGCTGGGACTACAGTGCAGGGAAGTAAAGAAGAAGTCGCTTAGAAAAATGACCTTCCATTACCAGATATACCCATGTAGGGCCAGACCAGATCCTGCTGATCAAAATGGATCAAAGTTCTATCGAAGTTCATTTAAGCAGCTGTTTGTTGGTTGAATTTCATAAGTAACTGACTCCAGATACTTCACCCCTTCTGAACTAGAAATGTGGCATGATGAGTGGTGGAAGATGTAATCACTAACTACTGAACCAGGAATGTAGTGTAAGGTGTAATAATCACTCCCTATTGAAAAAGGAATGTGATGTGATGTGTGGTACAAGGCGAAATCACTACCCTGAAACCAAAATATGGCATGATGTGTAGTGGATGGTGGTTTACAAGGATGATAGTGACTGTAAATGAGCGACTGTCAATACAGTGACTCATTTACAGCGTTAGCCATTTAGGCTACCCTGTAAGAGTAGTGACTGAACGTGACCGCTAGTGTAGGGAGGGTGACCGGAAGGGGGAAGGATAGGGAGAAGAAGGGGAGGGATAAGGAAGAGGGGTTTGTGGGATAGTGTGCCTGCTGCAGCTGAGCTAGCCATGTGGTGTCGTGGAGAGGGTGGCTAGCATCGGTGCAGCAGGTGCTGGGGACAGGGGACATTTTTTGTGCTGTCGTAATTTTTTTTTTAAATTCAGTGTCTCCTCCTCCCCAACATGCACCCCCCTTCCGGAGTTTGTTATATTTATTAGGTGTGGGGGGCATAAATACCTAAGTGTCACTTGCTAGATGTTTGTTCGCTTCATGTATATCACCGATTTGCTTTTCGGTGATATACACTCGCTATAACAGCGATTGCAAAACAGCGATCGCTGTTATGACATAGAACCATGGATGGTATAATCACTACCTACTGAAAGAGCAAGATGGTGTGACATGTGGTAGAATGTGCCATCACTACATACTGATACAGAAATGTAATGTGGTTTGTGGTATAATGTGTAATCACTATCTACTGATACAGGAATGTGGCGTGATGTGTAGTAGAAGGTGTATTCATCACCTGATGAAACAGAAATGTGGCATGATACATGGTACAAAGTGTAATTACTAGCTACCAAAATGGGAATGTGGTGTGATGTGTGGTAAAAGGTGTAACCGCCACCTACTGAAACAGGAATGTGCATGATGTGGTAGAAGCTCTAGTCACTGCCTATTAAAACAGGGAAGTGATGTAACATGTGGTAAGTGTAATCACTTACTACTGATACAGAAATGTAGCATTATGTGTGATACAAGGTGTAATTACTACCTTCCAATGCAGGAATTTGGCATAATATGTGACAGAAAGTAGAATCACTACCTGCTTAAACAGAAGTGCACATGTTGTGTGGTAGAAGGAGTAGCCACTACATATTAAAACTGGAAAAAAACATGATGCATAGTAGACAGAGTAATCACTTCTTACTGATACAGGAATGTGTCATGATATGTGCTATAAAGCACAGTCACTGCATGTAGTAACAGGAATGTGGCATGTTGTGTTGCACAAACATAGAAACATAGAATTTGATGTCAGATAAGGACCGCTTGGCCCACCTGGCCTGCTCATTTCCCTACCTAATGGATAAGCTGTAGATCCCGGTTAACCAACAGCCTACTTCCTCCTACCCCCTCAATAGAATTGATTTATGTCTGTCCCATGCATTCTTGAATTCCTCCACTGTTCTTGACTCCACGACCTCCTCAGGATGGCTGTTCCATGCATCCACAACCCTCTCCATGAAAAAATACTTCCTCACATTACCTCTGAGCTGTCCTTCCTCTATCTCCAAATTGTGCCCCCTTGTTCTTGCATATTTCCTTTTCTGAAAGATGCTACCCTCTTGGGCTTTGTTGATTCCCTTGAGGTACTTGAAAGTTTCTATCATGCCCCCCTCCCTCCTTTCCTCAAGGGTATACATATTAAGCTCCTTTAGTCTCTCTTCGTATGTCTTCTGGTGCAGACCCTGCACCATTTTGGTTGCCCTCCTCGGGACAGCCTGCACCCTATGTTTTTGCTGAGATTGGGTCTCCAGAACTGCACACAATACTCCAGATGGGGTCTCACCGACTGCCTGTACAGAGGGATAACAGCTTCCTGTTTTCTACTGGTTATGCCTCTCCCTATGCATCCCAGTATCCCCCCACCCAGTCCTCCTTACTGTCTTCTCACATTGCTTGCCCACATTTAGGTCATCTGATATAACTACCCCCCCAGGTCCCTTTCCATTTTTATTGTTGTCAGTATCTCAACCCCCACTGAGTACTCTTCTCCTGGGTTTTTGTTTCTCAGGTGCATTACTTTGCACTTTTTTGCATTGAATCCAAGCTGCCATACCTCTGACCATTCCTCCAGCCTTGCCAAGTCCCTTCTCATCCTTTCCACCCCAACTTGTGTATCAACCCTGTTGCAGATCTTTGTGTCATCTGCAAAGAAACATATTTTTCCTTCCAGTCCCTCTGCAATGTCACTTATAAAGACATTAAAAAGGACTGGTCCCAGTATTGAACCCTGCGGTACCCCACTAGTAACCACCTTTCTTCACTGTGGACTCAGTTTACTATTAACCTCTGCATCCTGTTGTCCAGTCAATGTTTTATCCAGGCTGGCTAAATGTTTATCAATCTTTTGTGTGGGACTGTGTCAAATGCCTTGCTAAAGTCTAGGTAGGCCATGTCCACAGCCCCTCCCTGGTCTACTACTTTGGTCATCCATCCACTCAAAGAAATTGATTAGATTTGTCTGACATGACCTTCCCGCTGTGAATCCATGCTGCCTTGGGTCCTGTGCCCCACTGGCCTCTAGGTACTTAACAATTCTTTCCTTCAGATGTGATTTCATCATTTTCCCTACCACTGAGGTCAAACTGACAGGTCTGTAGTTTCCTGCCTCTGTCTTGCTCCCATTTTTGTGAAGGGGAATCACATCCACCCTTCTCCAATCCTCAGGTACCACACCATCCTCCCATGATTTGTTAAAAAGGGTAGTCAGTGGTGTTACTAGTTCTCCCCTTAGTTCTTTTAGAATTCTGGGGTGAATCCCATCAGGCCCCATTGCTCTGTCCACCTTCAGTTTTAGGAGTTCTTTCAGAACCCTTTCTTCTGTGAAAGGACTGATATCGACACCCCTATCCAGAGTGGTTCTATTGACTGGATTAGGTACCTCCCCCTCCTCTTCCTTAGTAAATATTGAGCAGGAGTATTCATTCAGTATCTCTGCTTTTTCACTGTCCCTCTCTGCCCACCCACCCTCCTCTTTATTCAGCTTCAGTATCCCTCCCTTTGTCTTTCTTCGCTCCCTAATGTACCTATAAAAGGTTTTATCCCCCTTCTTAACCGAGTTGGCTATCTTTCCCTCGGTTTGGGCCTTTGCTATTCTGACTGCCTTCCCCGCTTCCTTCTGCTTTAATTGGTACAGTTCTCTGTCCTGCTCCTTCTGTGTTTCCTTATACTTCCTGAATGCTGTCTTTTTCTCCCTAACCGTCCCTGCCACCTCTCTTTTGAGAACCATAGTGTTTTTTTCTTTCATTCATTTGGATTTGTTTATTTGCTTCACACAAAGGCTTGTTGCCTCTGTGATGGCAGTTTTGATATGTCCCCATTCTTGCTCCACACCTCCTTCTTGCCTGTTTGCTAGTGCATTTCTGAGGCCTTCTCCCATTTTGACAAAATCAGCCCTCCTGAAGTCCAGTACCTTCACTTTTGTATGGCTTGACTCTACAGCTGAGTTTCTCGTGAACCACAGTTTGGTAGTCACTTGTTCCCACATGGCTACCCATTTCTAGATCTGAGATCCTCTCTTTGTCCCCATTTGAGAGTACCAGGTCTAAGATTGCTCCCTCCTGAGTGGGCTCCAACATTAGCTGTCTGAGGCATGCCCCCTGTAGGGCATCGAGAATGGCCCTGCTCTTGGATGTGGCTGCAGCAAAGGTGCTCCAGTTAACATCTGGCATATTCGGGTCCCCCATCAGCAATATCTCCCCTTTCTCTGCCATCCTAAAGATGCCTTCTATCATTTCCTTGTCCATTTCCTCCCCCTGAGACGGGGGTCTGTATACAACCCCTGTGTGGATTGCTGTGCCATTTCCAGTCTCCAGGGTGACCCACAGTGCCTCCTCTCCTCCTTGTTTACCCTTTAGTTCCATTGCTTTGATCCCTTCCCTTACATAGAGAGTTACTCCTCTTCCTCTTCTACCCTCCCTGTCCCTCTTGTAGATTGTGTACCCTGGTATGCTGACATCCCAGTCATGGTTCTCTGTGTACCATGTTTCTGTGACTGCCACGACATCCAGGCATCCCTCTTCCATCAAGGCCACCAGTTCAGGGAGCTTGTTACCTAGACTATGGGATTGGTACTCACTACCCTCCATTTTTTGATGGCCTTACTCTTTTTTGCCCTATCCCTCTCCTTACTGTCTTTGTCTTTTTCTCCATTTACCCCTGCCCTTCTCCCTATCGATGTCTCTATCTTGGTGTTTACCTCACTAACTACCCTGATATTTGGAGGGGGCTAGGATTTCCATTCTCCTTTTCAGCGCCTCCCCCTTGGCTAGTTTAAATGGTTGCCAATGAAGCATTTAAACCTATCACCTAGGATACTGGTTCCCCTTCTGGACGGAGGCAGACCATTGTGCCAGTATAGGCCTGCATCCCTCCAGGTGGACCCCCAGTCCCCAGTGAAGCCAGAACCTTGAGGTCTGCACCAGTTTTTCAACCACTGATTGAATCCCATTGTGTGGAGCACCCTAGCCTCACCCATACCATAGACAGGCAGCACCTCCAAGAAGGTTACCATGTGTGCTACTTGTCTAAGGCCCCTCCCCAACTCCACAAACTCTTCCAGCACTGCTCTGATCCCTTTCTCAGTCAAGTCATTTGTCCCTCAGTAGAAAATGACATCCAGCTCCCTTGCCCATGTAGCTGCTCTCATGATCCTGAGGATTCACTCCCTGTCCCTCCAAGCCATGGTACCAGGCAGGCACCTTACCTCCCTCCCTCTCCCCTCCCTCCCCAGTTCTACTCTCCTAACAATGGAGTCCCCCACCAGGAGTTGTTTCCTTCCCCATGTGGGATCCCATGCCACCCTCCTGTAGGTCTCCTTTGTAGAGGTTCCCAGCATCCTCCTTGGTCTCCACTGTGGGTGCCTCCATTGAGGAACCACACTCTGTCAGAATGGCATGTGAACTGTGGAGGAGAGGTACAACTGGAGGGGTATGCCTCTGTTCCACTACCCTCACCCTCCCTTAGCCCACTGTGATCCAACCACTCCTCTTTCTTGTCAACCTCTGAGGTAGCAACGGTGGCCCTGGTGGTCCCTGGGTGGGAAAGAAGGTCCCCGAATCCTGACCAACTCAGCCTGGAGATGAGCAACCTCCTCCCTCAGCCCAGAGAAGTGCCTGCAGATGGGACAACACCGCATTTTCCAGAATGTCTCCCAGAAGAATGCTGCTCCACAGCCTCTGCACTTCACCACTCCCATCATGTCCTATTTGTTGCCCCTTAACCGTTGTTTTGTATACTTACTCTTTCCTCTCTCTGTTTATTTTTATTTTTATTGTATAATATTTTTTTCTCCCTACTTTCCTACTGCCTCGGAGCCCTTAAAGCTCCTGATCTTCCTGTTCTGGGACAGTAAGTTCCTATATTCCTCAGTAGTCTCTTTCTTGCTCAGAGTCAGACCGCCAGCAGCTGGGGGGGGGTGGAGAACTACTCTTTTCCTTCTAGGATGGCGAGTCTTTTGTGCCTCTGTGATCACTCCCTTCCTGATCCCAAACAGGAAGTTCCTGTTGTCAGTCAAATCCTATGCCTATAAAAGTAGAACTGGCTGGTGGGGTGGAGGGCAATATAGTCCCAGTAAAGTTCTAATAGCATCTCCTTCCTCTTGCTGTTCTCTGTCACAAGCTATCTAGATCAGTTTTTAAATGCAAACACCTGGCTTCCTTCTCTCTAAGTCACTCCTCCTAATTCACAGTTTCTTTCTTCGCCTAGCTAACTGCACAGATAACAATTCCTTCACCCAACTCAGACAAACACACAGTTTGTGACAAACACAAGACACAGTTACTGCATGCTGTAACAGGAATATGGCATACTGTGTTGCACATGCCACAGTTACTGCATGTAGCAACAAAAGTGCAGCATGCTGTGTTGCACAAGGTACAGTTAATGCATGTAGACACAGGAATGTGGCATGCAGTGTTGTAGGCACAGTTACTACATGCTGTGACAGGAATGCAACATGCTGTGTTGTACAAGCCACAGTTACTGCATGCTGTGACAGCAATGTGGCATTCTGCATCGTACAAGGCACAGTTACTGCATGCTGTGATAGAAATGTGGCATTCTGTGTTGTACAAGGCACAGATACTGCATGCTGTGACAGGAATATGGCATTCTGTGTTGTACAAGGCACAGTTATTGCATGCTGTGACAGAAATGTGGCATTCTGTGTTGTACAAACAACAGTTACTGCATGATGTGACAGAAAGGTGGCATTCTGTGTTGTACAAGCCACAGTTACCACATGCTGTGACAGAAATGTGGCATTCTGTGTTATACAAGGCACAGTTAATGCATGCTGTGACAGAAATGTGGCATTATGTGTTGTACAAACAACAGTTACTGCATGCTGTGACAGGAATGCAACATGCTGTGTTGTACAAGCCACAGTTACCGCATGCTGTAACAGAAATGTGGCTTTCTGCATTGTACAAGACACAGTTACTGCATGCTGTGACAGAAATATGGCATTCTGTGTTGTACAAACCACAGTTACTGCATGCTGTGACAGAAATGTGGCATTCTGTGTTGTACAAACAACAGTTGCTGCATTTTGTGACAGGAATGCAACATTTTGTGTTGTACAAGGCACAGTTACTGCATGCTGTGACAGGAATGTGGCATTCTGTGCTGTACAAGGCACAGTTACTGCATGCTGTAACAGGAATGCGGCATGCTATGTTGTACAAGGCACAGTTATTGCATGCTGTGACAGGAATGTGGCATTCTCTGTTGTACAAGGCACACTTACTGCATGCTGTGACAGGAATGTGGCATGCTGTGTTGTACAAGCCACAGTTGCTGCATGCTGTGACAGGAATGTGGCATTCTGTGCTGTACAAGGCACAGTTACTGCGTGCTGTAACAGGAATGTGGCATGTTGTGTTGTACAAGGCACAGTTACTGCATGCTGTGACAGGAATGCGGCATTCTGTGTTGTACAAGGCACAGTTACTGCATGCTGTGACAGGAATGAGGCATGCTGTATTGCACAAGGCACAGTTACTGCATGCTGTGACAGGAATGTGGCATGCTGTGTTGTACAAGCCACAGTTGCTGCATGCTGTGACAGAAATGTGGCATTCTGTGCTGTACAAGGCACAGTTACTGCATGCTGTAACAGGAATGTGGCATGCTGTGTTGTACAAGGCACAGTTATTGCATGCTGTGACAGGAATGCGGCATTCTGTGTTGTACAAGGCACAGTTACTGCATGCTGTGACAGGAATGTGGCATGCTGTATTGCACAAGGCACAGTTACTGCATGCTGTACCAGGAATATGGCATGGTGAGTGATACAAGGCACAGTTACTGCTTGTAGTAACAGGAATGTGGCATGCTGTGTTGTACAAGGCACAGTTACTGCATGCTGTACCAGGAATATGGCATGGTGTGTGATACAAGGCATAGTTACTGCTTGTAGTAACAGGAATGTGGCATGCTGTGTTGTACAAGGCACAGTTACTGCATGCTGTGACAGGAATGCGGCATGCTGTATTGCACAAGGCACAGTTACTGCATGCTGTACCAGGAATATGGCATGGTGTGTGATACAAGGCACAGTTACTGCTTGTAGTAACAGGAATGTGGGATGCTGTGTTGTACAAGACATAGTTACTGCATACCTGTCCGAGGGAGTAATATACTTGACCTCATCATAACTAATATTGATAATGAATTGTCTGAAGTTGCATAGTATAGCTCAATTGGTAATAGCGACCAAATAACTATAGCATGCTGTTTAATATCTTGCAAAGTTAGGTAGATTTGTGCCCCCATATTTAGGAACTACAGCAGGGAAAAATTTGACAATATAAGGAGCTGCCTCGACTCTATGGACTGGGCGTATGAAATGCAATATCTACCAGTAGAGGACTGCTGGACACTTATTAAGAATACAATTCTAGATTTAGAAAACAGATCTGTTCCCATTAAGAAAAAGTTTAATACGAAAGGAACAATCCCGATGTGGTTTACACCAGCTATAAAAAAAAATTAAAATCAAGAAAAAGGCATTTTCTATATGTAACAAGGAACAATCCAAATCTTCAACAACTAATTATAGACAGAAATTGAAAAAACTAAAGTCTATGATTAAAAGGGGAAAATAAAAAATAGAATTTCTCACTGCCCACACTAAAGATAATCAAAAATCGTTATTTGCATACGTGAACAAATGTAAAAACTCAACAAGGAGTGTTGTTCCACTTAAAGATAATGGTTATGTAGTAAACAATGATGAGATGACAGCTTATATATTTAATAACTATTTTGGTTCAGTATTTGGTGATAAAATGGATTCCCCAAGCATACACATATCCCAACCACCAATCATCTGTCGAGTCACCACAGATGAGGTTTGTTCTGCATTAGCACAAATCAAAGAAAACTCAGCTGCAGGACCAGAAAATATACACCCAAAGTTATTAAAGGGAATGTCATCTGCTCTCTCAGTCCCCTGACAGTCATGTTCAGTAGATCACTGGAGACTGGGGATGTACCACATGACTGGAAAAGGGCCATAGTGGTGCCAATATATAAAACGTGTAACAGGGGTGAGGTCTCCAACTGCAGGCCAAAAAGCCTGACATCCAACTGCAGTAAAATTCTGGAGTGGCTAATTAAGCAGAGACTGGAATATGAATGAATATTTAAGGGAATTAAAGATATACATCAGCATGGGTTTACAAGTAGCCAATCCTGCACCACCAACCTCATAACCTTTTAATATAAGATTACTATAGACATGGATCAGAACATTCCAGTTGATGTAATATTATTAGATTTTGGGAAGGCTTTTGATACAGTCCCTCACTATGAACTTCTGCAAAAGCCGGTAAATATGGGACTGGACACCAGTTTGACTAGATAGATAAATAACTGGCTCAGTGATAAACCTCACTGAGTAAGAATAAATGGCCACCTCTCTGAGGAATAAGGAGTCAGTAATTAGGGTACCCCAGGGATTGGTCCTTGGACTAGTTCTGCCTGGGCTTTTCATAAGCGACCTGAATAATAATGTACTCAACTATTTATCCAAGTTTGTGGATGACGCTAAACTTGGGGGCAAAGTTAACTCTGTTACAAGTTACCACCCCCTTGTAAAGCATTTAAAAAGTATTGAATTATGGGCTACAAGGAATAAAATATATTTAAACCAAGATAAATGCATGATTCTGCACTTGGGACATAAAAATCCAATGTATACCTATGCACTGAATGGCAAAATTCTATAAGTTGTTGAAAAAGAACGTGACTTAGGTGTCATAGTAAATAGCGGATTATCATCACAAGATCAATGTAATAAAAGAACACAGAGGGCAGGTAGATTACTAACAAGTGTCCAGCGAGCATTTGTTACAGGTAGCAAACACTGCATACTGCCACTATATAGAACCTACATTCATTCCTACTTGGATTATGTGTCCCCCCTTCTGGAGTCCATATCTTAACAGAGATATAGATATAATTGAAAGAGTCCAGTGCAGAACAACAAAGCTTATCCCTTATTTCAGAAGACTCACATACACAGACAGATTGGCTGCAACTGGTCTAGTTAGAGTCGAGGACAGACAGAAAAGGGGGATCTAGTGCAGTTATATACAATTCTTAATGATCCAGAATTAACATCAATGTGTGGACTTGAATATAACAATAGAATTCTGACCTTTAGATCCCATGACAGACAATTATTAATTCCCAAGGCCAACACCAACAAAAGGAATATGCTCTTTACAATAAGGGCAGCCGCAGCCTGGAACAGGTTACCCAAGGAGGTGGTAAACTCACAAACGTTTAACAGTTTTAATACAGGATTGGCTAAACACTTAAAACTGGACTGTTACCAGGACCTAATCCACCCACATGGAGTAGGAGACAATCAAGATGTGGATATAGCCTTCTTTTGTTTTAAATACCAAGTAATACTGTAAAAGGAATCTGGTATGCTGTGTTGTACAAGTCACAGCTACTGCATTCTGTAACAGGAATGTGGGGTGTTGTACACATCACAGCTACAGAATGCTGTAGCATGAAAGTGGCATGCTGTGTTGTACATGCTACAGTTACTGCATGTAGCAAAAAAACACAACATGCTGTGTTGTACATGCCACAGTTACTGCATGTAGTAAAAAAATGCAACATGCTGGGTTGTACATGCCACAGTTACTGCATGTAGTAAAAAAACACAACATGCTGTGTTGTACATGCCACAGTTACTGCATGTAGTAAAAAAACGCAACATGCTGTGTTGCATAAAGCAGTTACTTCATGCTGTAACAGGAATGTGGAATGGTGTGTGATAAAAGGCACAGTTACTACATGTAGTGACATGAATGTGTCATGCTGTGTTGTACAAGGCACAATTACTGCTTGTAGTAACAGGAATGTGGCATGTTGTGTGGTACAAGGCACAGTTACTGCATGCTGTAGCAGAAATGTGGTATGGTGTGTGATACAGGGCAGAGCTACTGCATATAGTAACAGTAATTTGGCATGCTGTGTAGTGAAGGGCACAGTTACTGCATGTCGTAATAGGAATGTGGCACGCTGTGCTGTATGATGCTCAGTTACTGCATGCTATAATACTGTAGGAATGTGGCATGCTGTGTTACACAAAGCACAGTTACTTCATGTAGTACCAGGAATGTGGCATGCTGTTTTATACAAGGCACAGCTACTGCATATTCTAACAGGAATGTGGCAAGCTGTGTTATTGGATGCTGTATTGGGAATGTGGCACAGTACTGTGTGTAGCACAAGGTGCATTTACTGCATGCTGTAATGGAAATGTGGTATGGTACTGAGTGCAGCATGAGGTGCAATTACTGCATGCTGTAACATGAATGCAACACAGTATTGAGTGTAGCACAAGGTGCATTTACTGCATGCTGCAATGGGAATGCAACACAGTACTGTGTATAGCACAAAATGCAGTTACTGCATGCTATAATGGGAATGTGACACAGTACTGTGTGTAGCACTAGGTGTAGTCACTACATGCTGTGATGGGAATGCAACACAAAACTGTGAGTAGCACAAGGTGCAGTTATAGCATGCTGTAATGGAAATGTGGTAGGGTACTGTGTAGCACAAGGTGCAGTTACTACATGCTGTAATGAGAATGTGGCGCAGTACTGTCTGTAGCACAAGGTGAAGTTGCTGCATGCTGTAACAGGAATGCGGTATGGTACTTTGTGTAGCACAAGGTACAGTAACTGCATGCTGTAATGGAAATGTGGCATTGTATTGAGTAGCACAAGGTGCATTTACTGCATGCTGTAATGTGGCTGCAGCTTGCTACTGAGTGTAGCACAAGGTGCAGTTGCTGCATGCTATAGTAGGAATGTGGCATGGTACTGAGTGTAGCACAAGGTGCAATTACTGCATGCTGTAATAGGAATGCGGTATGGTACTGTGTGTAGTGCAAGGTGCAGTTGCCGCATGCTGTAATGGGAATGTGGCATGGTACAGAGTGTAGCACAAGGTGCAGTTACTGCATGCTGTAATAGGAATGTGGTATGGTACTGTGCAGCACAAGGTGCATTTACAGCATTCTGTCATGCGAATGCGGCACAGTACTGAGTGTAGTACAAGGTACAGTTGCTGCATGCTGTAATGGGAGTGTGGCACAGTACTGTGTGTAGCACAAAGTGCAGTTGCTGCATGCTGTAATGAGAATGTGGTATGGTACTGTTTAGCACAAGGTGCACTTACTGCATGCTGTAATGGGAATGTGGCATGGTACAGTGTGTAGCACAAGGTACAGTTGCTGCATGCTGTAACGGGAGTGTGGCACGGCACAGTACAGTGTGTAACACAAGGTGCAGTTACTACATGCTGTAATGGGAATGTGGCATGGTACAGTGTGTAGCACAAGGTACAGTTGCTGCATGCTGTAATGGGAGTGTGGCACAGTACTGTGTGTAGCACAAAGTGCAGTTGCTGTATGCTGTAATGGGAATGTGGTATGGTACTGTTTAGCACAAGGTGCACTTACTGCATGCTGTAATGGGAATGTGGCATAGTACAGTGTGTAGCACAAGGTGCAGTTGCTGCATGCTGTAATGGGAGTGTGGCACAGTACTGTGTGTAGCACAAAGTGCAGTTGCTGTATGCTGTAATGGGAATGTGGCACAGTACTGTGTGTAGCACAAAGTGCAGTTGCTGCATGCTGTAATGGGAATGTGGTATGGTACTGTTTAGCACAAGGTGCACTTACTGCATGCTGTAATGGGAATGTGACATGGTACAGTGTGTAGCACAAGGTGCAGTTGCTGCATGCTGTAATGGGAGTGTGGCACAGTACTGTGTGTAGCACAAAGTGCAGTTGCTGTATGCTGTAATGGGAATGTGGCACAGTACTGTGTGTAGCACAAAGTGCAGTTGCTGCATGCTGTAATGGGAATGTGGTATGGTACTGTTTAGCACAAGGTGCACTTACTGCATGCTGTAATGGGAATGTGGCATGGTACAGTGTGTAGCACAAGGTGCAGTTGCTGCATGCTGTAATGGGAGTGTGGCACAGTACTGTGTGTAGCACAAAGTGCAGTTGCTGTATGCTGTAATGGGAATGTGGCACAGTACTGTGTGTAGCACAAAGTGCAGTTGCTGCATTCTGTAATAGAATGTGGTATGGTACTGTTTAGCACAAGGTGCACTTACTGCATGCTGTAATGGGAATGTGGCATGGTACAGTGTGTAGCACAAGGTGCAGTTGCTGCATGCTGTAATGGGAGTGTGGCACAGTACTGAGTGTAGTACAAGGTACAGTTGCTGCATGCTGTAATGGGAGTGTGGCACAGTACTGTGTGTAGCACAAAGTGCAGTTGCTGCATGCTGTAATGGGAATGTGGTATGGTACTGTTTAGCACAAGATGCACTTACTGCATGCTGTAATGGGGTGTGGCATGGTACAGTGTGTAGCACAAGGTACAGTTGCTGCATGCTGTAACGGGAGTGTGGCACGGTACAGTACAGTGTGCAACACAAGGTGCAGTTACTACATGCTGTAATGAGAATGACACACTGCATGAAGCACAAGGTGCAGTTGCTGCATGCTGTAATGGGAATACGGCACAGTACTGTGTGTAGCACAAGGTGCAGTTGCTGCATGCTGTAATTGGAGTGCGGCATGGTACTGCATGTAGCACAAGGTGTAATAGTTGCATGCTGTAATGGTAATGCGGCACGGTACTGTGTTGTAGCAGAAGGTGCAGGTACAGCATGCTGTAATGGGAATGCAGTAGGGTACTGTGTATAGCACAAGGTGCAGTTGCTGCATGCTGTAATGGGAATTCAGCATGGTACTATGTGTAGCACAGGTGCAGGTACTGCATGCTGTAATGGGAATGCGGTAGGGTACTGTGTATAGCACAAGGTGCAGTTGCTGCATGCTGTAGTGGGAATGCCGCACGGTACTGTGAGTAGCAGTAGGTGCTGTTACTGCTTGCTCTAATGGGATTGCGACATGGTACTGTCTGTAGGACAAGGTGCACTTACTGCATTCTTTAGTAGAAATGTGGCACGGTACTGTATGTAGCAGAAGGTGCAATTTCTGCATGTTGTAATAGGAATGTGGCATTCTGTGTGGTACAAGGCACAGTCACTGAGTGCTGTAATAGCAGTGTGGGGTGAAAATTTGTATGTTTAGTTAATGAATGGTGTAGCAGAACTATGGTATGGAATGTGGGACAAAATCTCTGCATGATGAAACAGAACCATGGTGTGATACATTTCTTTTTTAAATGAAGGAAGCTTAGAGGCAGACTAGAAACTAAATGATTTTCTTAAGCCTCAGATCCAAAGTAGTGGAAGTTTTCCTTTTTAGCACTTACCTCGTACACGTTAAATTGGTTCTGTCCTCGTGATAACTCTCTGTAACTTGTAGTGAACTCACCAATAAAATCATGGCTTTGCGTAGATAGAAAAGTGTGAAGACAGCAGAGAGAAAGACAGAGAGAAAAGGCAAAATTGAAAAAAGAATTTACATTGCTTTTATTTAGAGAGTCTCTTTTCAACATGTTGAAAGTAAAAAAGACAGACTGTACAGAACAGACAGGACTGGAGAGTGAATTAAGGAGAAATGAGAAAATGAGAAAACCAAAGAAGTTAGATGCTTTCATTAGGAGCAGCACAACCCAAATAAAAATAAGAAATGGATACCCATGTCAGAGAAACATTTAGGCAAAGACGTTCTGTCCACTTGTTCAGTTTTATTCTGCCTTCTCTGCCTGTTCTGGGATTGTTCAGTTTTATTCTGCCTTCTCTGCCTGTTCTGAGATAATGAGACTGCATAGGTTTTTCATAACCATTTCAATTTTATAGCCCAGAGGTAAATCTCTGGGGTATCATGGCTGCATTCCTGATTTTACACAGACATACTGTGTAAATGCCTGCTCACATTACTAGCATTTCAACCCGGCATACTTTTTATTTTTTGGTGAGCAGTTGAGTTAATTTCTTTAGTGTTTTAGTGTGTACTGAGGTGTATATCCCTTTTACTTGATTGCACCCAGCCTACTGCTTTCGTTGTGACCATTTCACTGTGCCAGTTATTCTACCTTCATCCCTTGCAGAGGGACTAGACAGGTATTTATTGCATAGTACAAATTCCAATCCCAACCGCTGTTTTTTTTTTTTCCATATCTAATTTTCATCATAAGAAATAGGTCTGCTTGTGCTTTCAAACTCAAGTCAAGAACTGCTTACCCTCCACACTGCTGATGAAGTCTAGGAAGGAATTTTTTTCAGGGTAGGGAAGAAGACTACTTGAACTCTAAGGATTTTCATTCTATATACAAACCACCTTTGAAATATTTATATACCCTTTTCAGCAAATGAATAATTGAAAAGTTCAAAGAATTAAGAAGACATCGGCAGGAAGTCGAGTCTCTGAGGGCCAAGGTCAGGTTGCAAAATCATGCAGTTCTAGCCTGTGGTATTGCTTTAAGAAATTATGCAAAGGTGAGGAAGCTACAGTTTTTTGCAGCCATTTCTGTAAATGATTTAGGATCATCAAGGTTAAAACTTCCAATCTATAATTTGGTTTTCAGAGACACTGTCATCGCCCCCACCCTCAAATGGGATAACTGTCTGATGTGTACCAAAGTTTTCTTTTTGTTTCATTTTTTTGTTTATACATTCATCCCCATTCCGCAGCACTCACCATCCTGAGCAGGCTTCCTTCCAGTCACATCAAGCCCATCCCAGCCAGTGATTCCACAAAGTAACCCTGCTGGTGTTGTCTTTGGGGACCTCTGTACCCTTCTGGAACAGCATCTATCATGGCCGCTGGAGGACCGGGAGGAGTGCCTCAGGTACATCATTCTATGTCCAGAGAGGCTTTTTCTTCTAATTACTCTCCTACCCACAAGGACATGGAAGAAAGGGCTCCAGTTTAGATGCATACCACAGCATGTGACTACAGAGACAACCAGTGTACTCCTGTACTGCGTCCCTCAGCTGTACTGCCACTTCTACCAACCCAAGTGGCAACAGTACAGAGGGGACTTGCCACTGCTTACCCCCAGAGGACAAAAGCATCCTCTAGTATGTGTCTTCCTCCTTCAGCAGCTAAATTGGACCCTCTGCCCTGGTGTTTCAGTCTTTTCCAGCTATAATTCTGGATATCTACAGCCCTCCCTCCATGGTGCTTCAGTACATCCCAGGTGTACCATTTGATAGCAACAGCCTCCTCCCTCCCCCAAGTGCTTTAGTCCCTCACAACAGTAACATTTGTAAGCTACAGTCCCCTCCCAGAGTTTCCTTCTCTCCAGCAGGGACACTGATTAATTAAATAAAAGGCAAAATATGTTTTGCCGAATGGAAAAACTGGTATTGTATCTGGGTGCCTACAAAGCCAGACAGTAGTGTAGCAAATTCCCAGAGGGCCTGGGTGCAAGGTGATGTTACAGGGCCCCTCTCCAGTTTTGAATAAACAACAAAATTATGATTTGGGCCCCTCAAAACTCGTGGGCCTGGATGCCACTGCACCCTTGTAGCTACGCCCCTGCAGCCAGAATCCATTTTTATTGGTGTTTTGTTTTCTGAGCTTTATATATATATATATATATAAATTTCTCTGCTAGCATGCATTTTATCAATTTTTCTGCCTAGTATTGTGCATCAATCCTTGTACTATAGCTATTAAAAATAAACTCTATGATAAGCTCAACCTGTACCTCACTTTGGTTTTGTGTCTTATATGTATAAGCAGTCCTCCCACTATTATCAATGCCTAGCTGCCCCAGTGATCCATATGTGTGTGTGTGTTTGTGTGTGTGTAGCTGATCCCATGTATGGCATCTCATGTTTATGATCCCTCAGATGTGACAGCTGCAGCACTATGGCCTTCAGGGTTGACAGCAGCACTACAGCACCCATCCCTGGGGGGGGGGTGACAGCCACAGCAGGAGGAGCAGCACTGTGACTGCCATTACTCAGGGATGGTGGCAGCATTATGGCTCCCACACCTCAGGGGATATGGCAGCAGAAAAAATATGACCCACCATCCCTCATGTGTGATGACAGCAGCATTACAGCCAACAGTCCTTCAGGGGTGATAGCAGCAGCAACAACACTATGGTTCTCATCTCTCAGGGGTGAGGGCAGTATCACTATGGCTCCATTCCTAATGAGTGATGGCAGCAGCAGCACTATAATCCCCCCTCATTCAGCAACCACACCCCACAGTCTCAGGTTTCACATTTCTGAGTTTCTTAGTTTCTCAGAACTCAGATATGAATTAAACTGAATCACCAGACGTCAAGGTGGCCTCCCTCAGTTCGGACATATCTAACAGTTAACTGCCTGAATTGGCTTCTTCAAAATAAAAAGCCCCCACTGAAAAAACCCACAGGTGATTAGTGGAGGGCCCTGTAATGGAAAATCATTCATCTCCCAAACATTAGGATACTTTTTTTACTGGCTTTCTATGAAAAGCAGGACTCTTAGTTTTCATGTCTGAGCTCAGATGTGAAGTAAACCTTACTCTGCCCACTGGTGTCATACAGTACCTGGGGCATTACCTTCTGTGTGTCCCCTCAGTGGCTGTTTGGCACCCTACCCAGTGTTGTTGGCATCATACAGTGGCTGCTAGAGTGACAACAATTGGACAAAATAGCAAAACTCAAGGGCACACAGATGCTAAGACCACCAACTCACTTAGGGGAACATCATAAGCAACAGCAGCTGCCCTACTCTGCGCACTGGCATCATACAGTATCTGGCACTTTACCTGCTGTATGCCTCTGAGTGTGCAGTCTGCCTTGGGTGTTGCTGCAACCCCCTTGCCCCCAACGTGTTGGCATCATGCAGTGAGAGGTAGGGCAACAACAGCATTCAGTTCATATAGCAAGTCCAGGGGCACACAGAAGCTAAGCCCCCTCCTCTTACTTAGGGCACATAATTAACAACAGCAGCATTGAGAACTGCCAGTGTTTATACCATCAGCAGCTCAACTGACCCACCCACCATAATAGATACTATGATATGGAGGAAGAAGATACAAATACTACGTGAGATAAGTTTGTAGGAGAAATAAAGCACCTAGAAGTGAAATATGTTCCTACAACTAAAAAAAATAACAAAGATGGAAAAATACCAAGATGGTTAAACAGGAAGTTATTCAGCAGGATTAGAAGACAAGGAAACTAGTGGCAAGCTAAATTAACAGGTGAACTGAAGAGCTGGGAAAAATATAAACTTACTGCTAAAATATGCAAAGTTAAAATCAAGCAAACAGAAAGAACTGGAAGTTGTGGTAAATTTAAAATCTAACAATAAAACTTTCTGGACATATGTCAGATTGTAAAAGGGGAGGTAATAAGACTATAGGACCTTTGAAGGAAAACGATAAAGCACATGAAAAAGAGCAGGATATGGCCAACAACCTAAATAATGTTTTTGGATCTGTGTACCAGAAAACTCATTTAGCAAAGGCTGTAATACCAGATGGTAATATATCTCCCACGGTAGATGAGTCAGAAGTACTGAGTTTATTAAACAGCATGGATATAAATAAATCACAGGGCCCAAATGGATTGCACCCAAGAGTGCTGAAAGAGATCAAGCCAGATATTGTTGGTCCTTTAGTGCTGCTGTTTATGAAGTCTCTAGAAAATGAGGAAGTACTAAATGACTGGAAAACCACCATTGTAGTTTCAGTACACTAAAAAGGAATTAGAGAGGAGATCTCAAACTACAGGCCCATAAGTCTCACCTCCATGATGGGAAAGATGTTCAAAACCCTAGAGATAAGATCAAGAAGTACCTTAGGGATAATAAACTTTGGGACAAAACACAGCATGGATTCACAAAGGGACGGTCATGCTTGACAAATCTGATGACATTTTATGAGGGGGTTAGTAGGCCTATGGAGGAAGGTAAACCAGTTGACGTAGTGTACAGTACCTGGACCTGAGAAAGGCATTAAATACTGTTCCCCATGAATAACTAGTAAACAGCCTGATAAATATAAATCTCAACTGCAAACTAATAAAATGGATTAAGTCTTGGTTATCAGACAGGACCTAGACAGTGAGAATAAATAGCTATGAGTTAGAGAAGGTTGAAGTCACAAGTGGAGTGCCTCTGGGTTCGATTTTGGGACCTATATTGTTTAACATATGTCCACAATGCAAATGACAAAAGAAGGATTGATGACAAAATGTTCTGATGATGCAAAAATTTGTCATATAGTTGATTCACTGGACAAAATATCACTACTACAGAAGGAATGGGATCAGGTGTCCCGTAATATGGGCGACTCAAATTGAATGCCTTAGGGAACAGTGGCTTTGTATTAATAGCGAGCATCACAATAGCGATGACATGGTGCATGCTCTTTTTAAGCATTGTGATGTCAGAGTTTGTTATTTTAGTTTATGTGGGGTGCTGGGGGCAAAACACAGTAACTATTGTGATGCTTGCTATTCTGCACCTGAGCTATTTTCGGTTTTGCTGTTTTGCGTTTGCCCAAGTGCTCTTTGCTATTTTATTTTCACAATTGTCACATAGATTAGAACCATTGGATCACATGTATGAGTGATCAAGGGAGAGTAAAATGCAGTTTAACAATGAAAAGCACATTGTAATGCATTTTGGTTACAACAATATCACGGCAAATTACAAAATGGGAGGAGCAGTTCTAAGAGAATCAAGTTGTGAGAAGGATTTGGTGATAGAGAATTCCCTCAAACATACAAGGCAATGTGACAAAGTTGTCACCAGATGCTTATAAATTCTAGTATGTACTAGTAAATATAAGTAGTAGGGTTGGGGAGGTCATGTTGCAAATCTATAGATCTATGGTGCGAAAGCCTCTAGAGTACTGTGGGCAATTTGGGGATCCTCAGAACAGGCGTGATGTCACAAAGCTGGAGAGAGTACAGAGGAAGGCAGCAAAAATTAAAACAGGAATGGAAAATCTGAGTCATGATGAAAGAATGAACAATTTGGGACTGTACAAGTTAGAAATGAGAAGACAGAGGAGACTTACTAGCAGTATTTACAGCAACCACAGATAATGACTTCAGATCATGTGTGCATGTATCTTTCAAACAATTAGAGGAAATATTCTGCGGACATAAACTGCATTAATTGGGCATTATTTTCAGAACAGAAAGGAGAAGAACATGGTTTTCAGAACGTGTAGTTACTATTTGGAACACTCTCCCTAATACAGTTGTAGATAGCGACAACGTTAATACATTTAAGAGAAAATTAGATAAATATCTAATAGAAAAGGGAATACATGGTTATCCCCGTTAGCTGTAATATCAGATAATCAAGCTAGGCTTTGCCTTCTCTTGTCTGAAACATTGTATGTTCCTATGTTCCCAGCATGAAAACAAAATAGTGGCACAGGCTAGCAGTGCACAACACTGCCAAGTGGGAGATCTGGGTTTGTGAGCTGTGCCCATCCAGACGCCATTGGGATGGTAGGGTTAGGAGCATGATGTACAGGAACTGTGTGCCATACCTCTGGGGTAAGTGGGGGAAGCCTCAATGATGTGGTTGATCACACAGTGGTGTAAGATTCCCTCCAGGTTGCATGATCCCTGCACAAAGACTTCCAGATCAGCAATCATCCCTTGAGCCTCCCAGTTCAGCAAGGCTAAGCTCAATTTCCCAGAGACACACTTTTAAATAAACAGAAGTAAGAACACCCTACTGAAGCCCCAAGACTGATTCTCTAAGTGTGCTGATGCTTAGATTTTTTGGGGGGTTTAATCATGCAGTGTAACAATGGCTTAAGCACATATGTTTTTCAACGCAAAACTTACTTTTAGAATGGAGAGCAGTTGCATCAGCTGATCAAAGGGTTAGAGGCAGAGCTGTTAAACTTTAAACCTGACAATCCTGATCCTGCTGCCCAGCCCAATTCACTGAGTGGGCCGATATTTAGGTGTTTTTTTGGTTTGTTTTAAATCACCCAGTGTAAAAATGTTTAGGAATATACTTTTTATACCCAAAAATTTTATTTCAGGTTGGTGAGCAACCACATCCACAGATCTAATGAAGGGTTAGATGCAGAGTAGTTAAACTTTACCCGACTCCCCCACCCCTACTGCCCAGTCCGATTCCCCAAGTGTGACGATACCTAACTTTTTTTTCTGCTTTTTGATAGCATTCTGTGTAATGCAAATAATAACAGAAGTTTAGGCACATACTAAATGAGACCTGTGCTTTCAGGATAGAGAGCAGTTCTCAGCTGATCGAAAGGTTGGAGGGAAGTGTGGGTGGCTAAACTAAAGCATGGGTGGTTACACCGAAGCAGCGTGGGTTGTTTCCTTACTGATTCTTGAAGCAGCAGAGCAGAAAGAATGCACAGCACTGCAGCATCCATTTTAAGATGCTGAAATCTCAGGGATTCCCTGCAGTGACGTGATTTCCATGTGACACTGGTTGGAGAATTTAAAATCCACAAACCAGTCAGGATTTTTTTCCCCATTTTTCTGTGAAAGCAGAAAATCAGGGTCCTTGCCTGTCAGCTATAACATTGAGTATCTACAGTCCCCCAACTCCCTGGTACTTCAGTCCCTCCCAGCTGTAACACTGGGTTATCTACAATCCCCCACCTTCCTGGTGCTTCAGTCCCTCCCAGCTGTAACACTGGGTTATCTACAATCCCCCACCTCCCTGGTGCTTCAGTCCCTCCCAGCTGTAACATTGGATTATCTACAATCTCCCACCTCCCTGGTGCTTCAGTCCCTCCCAGCTACAACATCAGGTATCCACAGTCCCCCACCTTCCAGGTGCTTCAGTCCCTCCCAGCTGTGACACTGGGTATCTACTGTTACCCCCTCCCCAGTGCTTCAGTTCCTCCCAGCTGTAACATTTGGTGTTTACAGTCCCCTGCCTCCCTGGTGCTTCAGACTCCCCCAGCTGTAACATTGGGTATCTACAATCCCCCCGCCTCCCAGGTGCTTCAGTCTCTCCCAGCTGTGACACTGGGTATCTACTGTTACTCCCTCCCCAGTGCTTCGGTTCCTCCCAGCTGTAACATTTGGTGTTTACAGTCCCCTGCCTCCCTGGTGCTTCAGACTCCCCCAGCTGTAACATTGGGTATCTACAATCCCCCGCCTCCCAGGTGCTTCAGTCTTTCCCAGCTGTAACACTGGGTATCTACTGTTACTCCCTCCCCAGTTCTTCAGTTCCTCCCAGCTGTAATATTTGATGTTTACAGTCCCCTCCCTCCTGGGTGCTTCAGACCCTCCCAGCTGCAACATTGGGTATCTACAATTCCCCGCCTCCCAGGTGCTTCGGTCTATCTCAGCTGTAACACTGGGTATCTACAGTCCCCCTTCTATCTGGTGCTTCAGTCCTTCTCAACTGTAACATTGGGATCTACTGTCCCCCAACACCCAGGTGCTTCAGTCCCTCCCAGCTGTAACACTGGGTATCTACAGTCCCCCAACTCCCAGGTGCTTCAGTTTCTCCCAGCTGAAACACTGGGTATCCACAGTCCCCCGCCACCCTGGTGCTTTAGTCCCTCTCAGTTGTAACACAGGATATCTACAGTCCCCATCCCAACTGGTGCTTCAGTCCCTCTCAATGGTAACACTGGGTATCTACAGTTCCCCGCCTCCCAGGTGCTTCACTCCCTCCTAGCTGTAGCACTGGGTTATCTACAATTCCCCACCTCCCTGGTGCTTCAGTCTCTCCCAGATGTAACATTAGGTATCTACAGTCCTGCACCTCCCAGGTGCTTCCAGCTATAACATCGGGTATTTACATTCTCGTGCCTCCCAGGTGCATCAGTCTCTCCCAGCTGTAACCCTGGGTATCTACTGTTACCTCCTCCCCAGTGCTTCAGTTCCTCCCAGCTATAAGATTGGGAGTCTACAATCCCCCACCTCCCTGGTGCTTCAGTCTCCCTCAGCTGTAACATTGGGTATCTACAGTCCTATACCTCCCAGGTGCTTCAGTCCCTCCCTGCTGTAACATTGGGTATCTACTGTCTCCCACCTCCTGGATGCTTCAGTCCCTTCCAGCTGTAACATTGGTTATCTACTGTTACCCCCTCCCCAGTGCTTCAGTCCCCCCAGCTATGACACTGGTTTATCTACAGTCCCCTGCCTCACTGGTGCTTCAGTCCCTTCCAGCTGTAACATTGGATATCTATAGTCCCCCACCTCCTTGTTGCTTCAGTCTCTCCCAGATGTAACATCAGGTATCTACTGTCCCTACCTCCCAGGTGCTTCAGTCTCTCCCAGTTGCAACATTGGGTATCTACAGTCCCCCTCCTCCCAGGTACTTCAGTTCCTCCCAACTGTAACACTGGGTATCTACAGTCACCGCCTATCTGGTGCTTCAGTCCCTCTGAGCTGTAACACTGCATATGTACAGTCTCCCAACCCCCTAGTGCTTCAGTTCCACCCGGTTATAACATTAGGTATCTATAGTCCCCCACCTCCCAGGTGCTTCAGTCTCTCTCAGCTGTAACATCAGGTATCTATAGTCCCCCGGCTTCCAGGTGCTTCAGTCTCTCCCAGCTGTAACATTGGGTAACTACACAGTCCCCTGCCTACCTGGTGATTCAGTTCCTCCCAGCTATAACACTGGGTATCTACAGGCCCCCTCCTCCCAGGTGCTTCCTTCTGTCAGATATAACATTGGGTATCTACAGTCCCTCAGCTCCCTGGTGCTTCAGTCCCTCCCAGCTATAACATTGGGTATCTACAGTCCCCATCCTCCCAGGTGCTTCAGTCTTTCTCAGCTGTAACATTGGGTATTTACAGTCCCCAGCTTCTCAGATGCTTCAGTCTCTTTCAGCTGTAGCACTGGGTATCTACAGTTCCCCACCTCCATGGTACTTCAGTACCTCTCAGCTATAACATTGGGTATCTACTGTCCCCCACCTCCCGGGTGCTTCAGTCCCTCCCAGCTATAACATTGGGTATCTACAGTCCCCTACCTCCCTGGTGCTTCAGTCCCTCTCAGCTGTAAGTGCTTCTGTCCCTCCGAACTGTAATATTGAGTAGCAGCCCCCCACCACCAGTGTTTCAGTCCCTCTCAACTTTAACATGGGGCAGTAGCTCCCCCAAGTGTTTCAGTCCCTCTTAACTTTACCATTGGGCAGCAGCCCCCTCCTCAATGTTTTAGTCACTCTCAAGTTTAACACTGGGAAGCAGCCACCTCCTCCAGTGTTTCAGTGCCTCTCATCTTTAACATTGGCCAGCAGCCCCCTTTCCCCCAGTGCTTCAGTCTCTCTGTCCTTTAACATTGGCCAGCAGCCCCCTCAGTGTTTCAGTCCCTCTCAGCCTTAACACTGGGCAGCTCCCCCCCCCCAATGTTTCAGTCCCTCTCAACTTTAACATTGGGCAGCACCCCCACCCAGTGTTTCAGTCCCTCTCAGCTTTTAACATTGGGCAGCCCCCACCCAGTGTTTCAGTTCCTCTCAACTTTAACATTGGGCAGCAGCCCCCACCCAGTGTTTCAGCCCTCTCAATCTTTAACATTGGGCAGCAGCCCCCACCCAGTGTTTCAATCCCTCTAACTTTAACACTGGGCAGCCCGCCCACCCACCCAGTGTTTCAATCCTCTCAACTTTAACAGTGGGCATCAGCCCCCCCAGTGTTTCAGTCCCTCTCAACTTTAACATTGGGCAGCAGCCCCTAGTGTTTCCGTCCTCTTTCAATGCTAACATTGGGCAGCAGCCCCCAAGTGTATCAGTCCCTCTCAATGCTAACATTGGCAGCAGCCCCCAAAGTGTTCAGTCCACTTAAATGCTAACATTGGGCAGCAGCCTCCCCCACCAGTGTTTCAGTCCTCCTAACTTTAACATTGGGCAGCAGACCCCACCATGTTTCAATCCTTCTCAACGTTAACACTGGGCAGCAGACTCCTGTGTTTCAGTCCTTCTTAGCTTTAATATTGGGCAACAGCTCCTCCCTCCAGTGTTTTAGTCCCTCTCAACTTTAACACTGGGCAGCAGCCCCGCCCCTGTGTTTCAGTCTCTGTGAACTGTATTATTGGGCAGCAGCCCTCCCTATGTTTCAGACTCTAACTTTTAACATAGCAGCCTCAAGTGCTTTCAGTCATTCCCAGCTTTAACACTGTGCAGGAGGCCCCTCAGCAGCTTGAGTCCCACCCAACTTTAACACTATGCAGTAGCCCCCCTCAATGTTTCAGTCCCTCCCGGCTTTAACACATTGCAGGAGCCCCTCTCCCCATTCAGTGTTTTAGTTCCTCCCAGCTTTAAGGAGCCCCCCCTGCTTCAGTGTTTCAGTCCCTCTCTGCTTTAACACTGGGCAGGAGCCCCCCTCAGTGTTTCAGTATCTCCAAGTTTTAACACTAGGCAGTAGCAGGCCCCCACTGACAACTAGATGCTGCAGCTCACTTGAGCTATATTGAGAAAATAAATTGTAAAATTAACAAACAAATCCTACTGCATGACTAGTATTCCATGCTCAGAATGTTAACATTCTTCTAACTTCTGAAGTTAGCTTGAAAGGTCAATTTTCTGTATAAAGTGTGTGTATGTGTGTGTGTGGGGGGGAGGGACTGTTCAACTGCAGCATATTGTTTTGATTTTAAAAAATAAAACAAATTCTCTGCTCAGTGGGGCTGAGGGTTGTGAGTTGCTCTACAATGCAGGAGACCTGAGACAGCTTTCAAAACACAACAACATCAGGTTGGAGGAGTTTAGTATGCACTGCAGGGGCAGCTGCTCTAAAGAAGGGAAGGAAACTGACAGAGCACCCTTAGGGGTCAACTAGTCATAGATCTTCCTGTGGGGTTTAAAGAAAAAGATCTTTTAAGGGCCAACATACACTGAGGTGAAAGAGCTTACATAAGGCCCAACTGACTGACTGGGGATGAAAAAGGCCCTTTGAAAGGAGAAGTATGTTGAATTTATAAGTCATGTTTATGGTTGCAGTGGGCATAGCCCTGCAGACATCTTGCAAGCACAGTAAAGAAAAGAAGGATTACCGGATACCGACCGCACTTTTGAATAGTGGAGGTGAATGGCAATAACTTCGCGTTCACCACACTATTTAAAAGACTGTCCGGTAGAACACAGCACTGTCTGCCATGTCCAAGATGGCCGCTGGAGTTCTCTGCACATATGCGACGACTCACGCATATGCACGGAACTCCAGCAGCCATCTTGGACATGGAGGACAGTGCCGTGTTCCTCATTTTATCTATTTAACACTTAAATAATGAATTCCACTGCAAAACGTTTTGTGTTAACCATACTTATGATGAAGTTTGGCACCACACAAACTACCTACCAGCAAATTAAAACTTTGTAACCCTCCTAACCACTGTGACCCAACACTACAGGGAGGGACTGAGAGGAGAACTGCAAGGAATGCCGAACAGCAGTAAAAGGTTCTTTTGCATTTCTTTTGTCAGCAGACCCACCGCATCCTCTCTCCCTCTGCCTGCCATGTGCACTCTGTTACTACAAGTAGTCTGTAGCATTGCCACTTCTGTTCATATGGATGGTACTAACATCTTTCCTGGACTGGAAAGAACACAGCAAGAGAATCTTGAGGAACAGGTAGAATTCACCTGTTCTTCTGGCAGTACAGTCACTGCTTCTTCTCTTGCTTGTCTTCCTCTCCTATCGCATGCTTCAGCTGTCACTGTCTGACCCCTAATGCTCTGACTGAGCATTCTCTTCAATGGCCACTGCCCAAGGGGATTTTGAAAAGTGGGGCTCCACATTTTGTCCACATGCTAGGTAGGAGCTGTGCCTAGTCTCAGCATAAATCCAAAGAGAGACAATGGTTGGCTCCAACAGTGCTGGGCCTGGTGCAATACCTAGGGTTGGCTGAACCTTATATTAAACTATTGGATATGGAATGTTGGTATGTATATGGGGTTAAAAAAAGGTTCTGCAAAGCTGAAAATACACCAAAGCTGTAATCAATCAAGGAGTTCCAATACCAAGCTGCAGCATAGAATAGCATTTATTCAATGTTGACAACCAAATAATTCATTTCCTGGACTTCCCAAAAAGTGCCTAAACATCTGTTTAAATTGACGAAACAAGTAAGGTGCATACAAATGTGCAAAGAATGCAAAACAGCCTATGCACGGCTACCATTTGAAAACCCCATGCAAGGCAGAAAGCTGCAAAGAGATATACATTTTTTCTTTTTACTGTGCTGGTCTGGGGAAAGGCCACGGCTATTTTAAAGGAAAAATGTACCAGCTTCTGCTTCAAATGGGCACATGCCCAGTTAAAGCATTTGTATATGCCTTGCATAAAGCAGTTTCTACATGTGTAGTTTAATTAAAATAAGGGCAAGTCCTTGCCAACATACTGCCTGAGCGTCTGAACATTTGTGCACCACAGTTTTTCATTTTCTGAATATATGCACTTCCAGATTTCAGTACAAATAGCATTGCCCCTCCAGTGTGCATACAAGACAATGTTTTTATTTTGCTTACACATTTTATTGTTATAGTATATTTAAAAAATAAAGAAGACAACACTGTAATACAGTATGTATATTAGATTACTGTAATAGCAATAATAGCAAGAACAACACATTCAGCATAATAGTTCTTCTAGGTGGAAACAGATATATACACAGGAAGTGTTTAGCTATTAAGTATTGAACGTTTGTTGTTGTTTAGGTTTTGAGTCCAGCATTTACTACTTTTTAACATTCCACTGGAAACAGTAAAAGGAATGGTCCTACTTGTTGTGGTCTTAGGCAATGTTTGTGACCTGATGTTGTGGCATTTGCTTGTTTTTTTGCTCTAGGATGAGTTTTTCTTTTTCTGATATCTCTTTTGAATACACCTACCATAATGTTGAAGTAGAGTGAGAGGAGAAACTGAAAGCAGGAAGTTTTCAAAGGGGTCTAAAGACTCATCTTTTTTATGTTGACTTACCTGGACTAACCAGAGCTATTTTATTTCCTAAAGACTGTATTTATTGTTTTAAATCTGTATTTATGTAATATATTTTAATGTATCTATTCTTGAAATTTATTTTATTTGTATTACCCTGCCTGTTTTTACGTAAGGCACCCAGAACCTCTGGGATTGTGAGCCATATAAATAAATGTTACCTACCTACCTACCAGGCAATGGGAATCAGCGGGTGGGAATGGCAGGTGCCCACAAAGATAGAACGAGCACAACAAAGTTTTTAAAACATGCACAACAACTTCAGAACATGTACAGCAAGGGTTTTGAGCACCTTGAATTCCATGCACATAAAGCCCTAACCATACACTATAAGGTTTTTGAACTGGCTGAATTCTATACACAATAAGGTCAAACTCTATATTATATAAATTGCAAAAAACTTTGTTAATGCTCTAGTTAGGGTTACAGTCACAAAAGTAGGGAAATCTGGTGTTAGGGTTTCCAACTCTAAGGAAATCTGGTGTTAGGGTTTCCAACTCTAATACCCCAGCCTCACCCTGCATGCACCAACAGGCATCGGGGGTGTGCCTTGGGATTGTTAGCACAAACGCTCACCCCACTCCATAAGTAAATAGGCTGAGATGGGTATAGTATAGGAGAATGGGGTGAGTGTTAGGGATGATGACCCCAGGGCACAACCCTGATGCCTGTTGGTGTGGTCAGGGTGGGGATTAGGTGTTAGGGTTGGAAACCCTAACACCAGATTTCCCTACTTTTGTGGCTTTAACCCTAATTAGAGCATTAACAAAGTCTTTTGCAATTTATTTCCTTACTTTTTGAGATAGTATAATGGTATCCTTATTTGCCTGAGGGAGTGCACAGCCCTCCGGGCCCTGCACTCCCATACTTCCATAGATGTGTGTATGTATGTATGTAGCTGTGGAAGCAAAGGACCCTCTGGGCCCTGCACTTCCATTTATAGGATAACAGTGATCAAATTGTCAGCATAGCCAACTTATTACCCTACCTCTTGTACCTGATACAGAAAATGTTTGAATCTCTGCCAAAGCATAACTCTGTGTGACTGCAATGCCATTCCACATCACAAGTGCGAAAACGCATTTTGACCAGGATTTGAAAAATAACTGTGATATACATGAGGTGGGGGGAATAAGAAGGTCATATTGAAAATCTGAGGTCAAAATATTTAAAATGTCCAGTGTTATGAGCGTCC
Organism: Neoceratodus forsteri; assembly: GCA_016271365.2. Taxonomy (NCBI): domain Eukaryota; kingdom Metazoa; phylum Chordata; order Ceratodontiformes; family Ceratodontidae; genus Neoceratodus; species Neoceratodus forsteri. The sequence goes on along the minus strand of CM028129.1, from coordinate 1,005,603,615 downwards.
GCAGCAAAATTGCAACACATGGTCATAACTTTGCCATTTTTTTTCATATTCTGACCCCAGATTTTCAACATAGCCTTTTTATGGCCCTCATCTCATGAACAAGGTCAGGAAAAATTTCAAATCCCACCCGAAAGATAAATTCACCAAGTGACTGTGAAATCACCTTTCTAGTAGGAGCTGCATCATGACAGTCATATTGTTCATGAGGTGGGGTTCCCAAAAGGCCATGTTGAAAATCTGGGATCAAAATCTCAAAAAATGGTTAAATTATGCATAAAAGTTGAACCCCCCATTGAAATACATTGAACCGCATTTACCTTAGTTTCTCATATTGCAGTCGCTGGTTCCAGCAGCAAGACATGTCTTCCATCAGAGAGTGGGTCTTGAACCTCAGACCTGTTCAGGTGAGTGAGGGTATGTGGGGTGTACTGGGGGTGTGGGATGGTGGGTGCTGAGGGAGGTGGGGCTGATTGCGGGGACCTTTTGTTTTACAGGTTTGAAAAAACACTGAGGGACCATTTTCTTTATTTCAGGTTTGGGCTGTAATGGGAGGGTTGGGGGTGACACTAGACACTAGGGAATTTAAACATTGCCAACAGGGATGGTGATCTGTGGGTGGGGGGGCTGTCACTAGACCCCAGGGAAATCCGGAACAGTAATCGGAGGGTTGGGGGGTGCCACTTGACACCAGGGAATATATAAATTTATAACAGGGATGGTGATCAGCAGGTTGGAGGTACCATTAGACACCAGGAAAATTGAGAATGGTGATCAGTGAGTGGGGGGTGCCACTAGACACCAGGGAAATATGATATCACTCTTTAGGATCACCAATCTGTACAGACATGGACTGACTACGATGTACAATTTAAAGAACAGAAGTGTATGATGTAGTCCACAATATTGTGACAATCACTGGTCACTGCTTGAGTGAAATGGCTGGAGAGGGGAGCAGCAGCAGAGACCTAAACCTTCCACCAGAGGTCATGTAAAATTAAAATAGCAATATACAGTCTGATCCTATCATGTCAAAACCCAGGGTACTACAACACCAAATGTCTGAAACAGGGATAGTGGTCCCAGCAGCCCTGTGCACATGTGCGAGTTGTCGTGCATGCACAGAGAACTCCAGTGGCCATCTTGGACATGATGGACAATGCCATGTTCCACTGGACCGCGGCTGCAGCCATATTGGCTCTTGCTAGAGTTTGTTTTCTGTAGATGCTGGTTTCAAATATTGGTTTTATTTCTGTCATGGTGCCATCTTTACTGGCTTTTTTGCTGACTGCTTGGATGTTTCTGATTTACACATGGATGGTAAGTATTAAAAATAAAAAAGTATTAGTTTAAAACTCTGCTGTCACAACAGTGTACGAGCTTAACAAGTACATAACCTACATCATACAGTTCTAAAATGGTGCTCACTACCACTATGTACATTAGAAAAAATCACTGTGTTTACCAAAACACCAGTAAAGCTGGAAGAACAGAACTGTGAAACCCAGTGCATAGCTTCCCTGCCAAATTCTGGAAGGTGATTCATTTCCTTTCTGACCACCAGCCCAGTATGCTCTCCCAGTCCTCCTGATTAATGGCTCAGCAGTATCTGACTTTCCCACTGTTGCCGCTCACTTCAGTAAGTTTTTTTACATTTGTGCACTCCCAACCCCCATCTCCTCTCTCTCTCCCCTACCCTCAGTCTCCCCTGAGTTTTGACTTTTCACCTGTTTCACACCCTTTTCTTGCTCAAGCCTTCCAGATCTAGTCCAGGTGGTTTGGACCCTAAACTTCTCCATCTGTCTGCTCCAAGCAATTGCCTCCTCCTTCACAGACCTCCTAAATATCTCCTTCACCCTTTGCATGGTTTCTCAGTCTTGGAAGTTTGCCAAGGTTCTCCCCCTGTACAAAGGGGTGATCTGTCCACTACTGGCAACTTCTACCCCATCTCCCTCTTCTCTTCTTTTGTGAAGCTACAAGAGAAACTGCTGTACTCATGACTTGCTGACTTCCTCCACTCCTCCAGCTTCTTCCTCTCCCCCTTCCACTCTGATTTCAGGAATGCTCACTCCACAATCACTTCCCTACTTAGGGTTATTGATTCCATCCTCTCTGGAATGGATTGGGGTACTTTATTGTGGCCATTTTCATTGATCTGACCAAAGCTTTTGATTCAGTGTCCCACCTTCTCCTGGATAAGCTGGGCAATGCCAGCCTCTCAGCCTCCATTGTTGACTGGTTCTTATCTTATCTCATAGGCCATCAACAGTCAACGCAGGTAGGAGGCACACTTTTCCCACCATTGCCTACCCAGGCCAAGGTCCCAAAGGGCTCTATTCTGTGTTCAGTCCTATTTCTGATCTTCCTGAATGACCTACCCTCTTCCTGTGCCTATTCACATGTATGCAGATGACACAGTCCTCTAACCCTCTGGTCTCTCAACTGCTTCTGTGGAAGTCTCACTCTGGCATGTCTTTCCCAATGTTCTACATTGGTTCCAGGCCAGCCAGTTACAGGCCAACACAAAAATAAAATGTCTATGGCCTTTGTTACCAGCCAAAAACTGGCCCATCTCACCAGTATCTGACCCTCGCTCTCTTGCCACTCACTTCAAAGAGTTTTTCAGCACTTGTGCTCTACCCCCCACCTCCTGGCTCCTCCCCTTCCCTCTCCACTCTCTCCTCCCTCTCCCTTGGGGAAAACTGTCCTGGCCCTTCTTCCTCCCCATTTTCTGCATGTTAGATAGATCCCCACTTGAGGTTGTCCCAACTTTCAAATGCCTCAGTGTATGATTAGATAGCGGGCTTCACTTCTTATCTCACATTGATGCTATCTATACCAAACTCCACCCCAAACTTTGGAGACCTGTACTGCAGTAAGGAATTTCCTCTCTCCACTGATTTGTCAGGAGTTAGTCACCAAAATGGTTCCCCTGGTCTTTGACTATGTAGATGTGGTCTATGGCACCACTCCGTTCACCTCCTTAGCCAAACTGGTCACCCTCTACAATGTTTTTTGCTGATTTGCTACAAACTCTCCCTCTCACACTCACTACTGCTCCTTTTACTCCACCCTATCTGCTGCCAGCTCCATTGTGCTTCCCTCATCTCTAAATATTGGTTTGGGTCCCTCCCCTCCTACTGATCTCATCTCCCCCATCCCCTCCTACTCCTTGCACTCCAGGGACCTGTGCAATTTCCCCCTTCCCCACCCTCACTCCTCAGCTGGAAAATCTGATTTCTCATAATGTGTCCCCTCCCTCTGGAATCAGCTACTCTCCTCCATTTGTCTCTCTCCATCCCTCCCCTCCTTTAGATGTCAACTAAAACTTCTCTCTCTTCCCCCTTGTTACTGTCAACCCCCTTCCTGAACCCTTCCTTTCCCTACCCCTACCCACCTCTAAGCTCTTGTTCAGCATCCCGTGATCTGGGTTTCCCTGCACTTTTGAATTTACCTTTATTGCATATGTGTTTATAACTCTATACGCTATTTACTGGACACCCTGTTGCAGTATATTTGACATTACTGTTTGTACTGCGCATGACCTATGTACTTTATTGCATTATTAGGCTGTTTTTTATTTCTTTGTAACTGTTTCATCCCCTTTGCTCTACCCCAGGTCCCACCTGGAATGAGCCTTGTCTTAGTGTGTCTCTCCTGGTCACCAATCTTCAAATACCTAAACAAATAAATAACTAAATAAATATCTACCCAAATCTGTTTTGGGGGACAAAGAAGACAGTTGTTTTGGGGCTAAATGGCGGACTTGGATCCCCCAGAAACACATCTCAGGGATGTACAAGTACCCAGATATGTGGTCATAAGGGGGTACTGAAGACATACCCCCAGGTTTGGTTAGAATGCAGCTTAAAATAAAGAAGTCATGGATGACACAAAATCATACATGGAAGTAAAACTAAGTCCACAAACATGTGCACTGTGCTTTTTCTAGGACTGAGATGTTCTCAAGTACCTGCATGTGGCAGATGGTGGTCAGCCATGGAGGAGAGAAGAGGGTTAGTACTAGCCACCATTTCAGGGCCACGGGGTAAGGGGTTGGTATGGAGGACTGGCACCAGGAGGGGCTGACCTGGGCCACTAGTCTATCTGGGATAGTTGACATACCTGATTCTTGGTATTGTTGGAATAGATGTGTTATATCTCATGTTACTGCAACACTTATTTGGTTGCATTTTATACCCCCTGTACTGCTCAAGTGTTAAATGTTGCCCTGGTATCTTGCTTACCATGTTTGATGTCTTGTATCGTTCTAATTTGATACTCACTTTGTCTGTAACTCTCCCAGATCATGCCAGAAAATGGGCAATGCTTTTGCCTAGTGCATCCACCCGGTCAACAAAAACTAACTAAATAAATAAATATTATTACTGGTGCAAGGGAATCGGGGGAAGGGGATCACTAGAGTACCAAGGACACTTATTATAACATATCTTCTGGCAAAGGAATCAAGTGAGGGTGGGGGAGTGAGGGTCAGGGAACAAAAGAAAACCCTCACCAGCATGCCCATAAGGGGACTTACTTAAAACGAGTGTAGTTTTCTAATTTATTCAAAAAACTTACAAACAACAATTTTTGCACCTTAATAACTTTGGTGGTGTTCGATGGAATAGCCTAAAAATTTGAACGTGCAGCTAGGGAGGCAGAGTCTCAAGGTTTGAAAAGTTTTGTGGTGGCATCTTTTGCAGTTTCCAAGATCTGGAATGCTGATTTTTAGAAAAGTGAAGATTGTTCCAGTACTTAACATGTTTTTTTTGTGTGTGTGCTCTCATGCACAGCCTAGATGGTACAGAATGTTACCATGAAACTTTCAGAATAGAAATTAGCCTGTGCTGAGGTAGTGCCTTTTGAAGGTTTCATGAAAAAATATTAAATGGTCCAAGAGTTTTAAGGATTTAACGTTTTTTTGCTGAGCTGTTCTGAGCATGCTCAGAAGGGTTTTTGGATAACCCTCTGATATGAATGATAAGAAAAATCAATAGTGAGGGCTTATGTGCCGCAAAATTGGTGCTTTACTTGCCATGAGAAAAAAATACCTGTCATCTTGTTTTTTCTTACCCTATAAAAACATGAAAAACATAAAAAAACGTAAAAACAATTATGTATTGTCAAAACACAAACACCTGAACCTAGGTAAACGGGACTTAACTAGATTCTGGTGTAAGTTTGAGAAAATATTAATGGAAATAAGGTGTCTGGCCACCCAAAAAAATCCTGGGTGCTTAGCTTAGCGAGAGGAGCCATTTACTCTCATTCTCTGCATGAGAACAGTGGGACTTTCTTGATTTTTGTAGCTGCAGCTGCAGTCCTGCTGCCAGCTTCAGTGGGAGTAGTGAGCTGGCAACTATTGGTTCTCTCTCTCTCTCTCTCTCTTTCTCTCTTTTCTCTCTCTCTCTTTTTCTTTTATTCTCTCCCCCTCCTGTCTCAGCCCTCCCTCCCTCCCTTCCTCATTCTGCCTTGACATGTGGTCAAGAAGTGAGGTCTAAGCTGCCATCTGTACAGTACTGTTTAACTCACTGCAACTCCTGTGCCTGCCTGCCCCAACCAAAAGCATGTCTGCTGCTCTGAAAGCATGTCTGCTGCTTATACCTGTGCAATGCAATGCAGTCAAGAAGTGGGATCTAACGAACAGGCTGCCATCTCTCAGTAAATGTTAGCTTGCCATCTCTCCTCTGCCTGCCCACCCATACCAAAAGCAGTTCTGTTATCCGTTTTTTTATTTCTACCCCTCCCAGCTCAGCCATCCCTTCCTCTCATTCTTTATTGATTCATTTTTAGCTTAATAAAAGCAGACCATGTTGCCCACCCCCAGTTGCCATCTCTCAAAAAAATTTAACTCACTGCTGTTCCTGTGCCCACTTGCCCCAACCAAAAGCAATTCTGCTGTTTTTTTATTTCCCCTCTCCCAGTTTAACCAGCCCACCTCTCATTCTTCTCTGACCTATTTTTAGCTTAATAAAAGCAGACCAGGGTGCCCATCTCAGTATCACTTGCCCACCCCCCTCACCTCTAGGTTGCATGTCCCCCCAATTCATAGTTGTAACATGAGGGCGCCCAACCCATGCTACCGTAAAGTAAAAGCTAACACTGGGGTGGCCAATCTCCAGTGTTGGATCCAGTAATAATAATTCCTGTCAAAAAGAAAACTGTCCCTAATTGTCTTTTCATTCAATTTTTGTAACCCTGTAAAAAAGAAAATGGTCCATTACCGATGTGACCCCCCAGATCCCCCCACCCCAACCTGCCCCCCACTCAGCACCCACCACCCCAACCCATATACACCCTCACTCATTTGAACAAGTCCCATGATGTAGATTCACTCTCTGACTGAAAACACATCTTGCTGCTGAAACTGGTGACTATGATATGAGAAACTAAAGTAAGTTTGGTTCATTGCACTCCAATTGGTTTTGAACGTTTACTCATAACTTTGGCATTTTTCACTATTTTCCCACCAAACTTTCACCAAGGCCTTTTTATGACCCACTTCATGAAGAAGGTAGTTTACATTTTTCAAATACATGCTGAAATGTGATTTTGCAGTCCCTGTGCAAAATCACGTTTCGGGTGGGATTTGAATATTTTCACCTACCGGGTTCAAGAGATGGGGTCACAAGAAGACTGTGTTAATAATTTGGCGTATAAGTCTGGTAAAATAATCAAGGTATGAGTGAATGCTGAAATAATGAAACATTCAGTTACAACTTCCTTAATTTTCAATATTTTGTCCTCAAACTTTCAACGAAGCCATTTTTTGACACCATCTCATAAATGTGATGGGTGTCGCTTTTCAAATCCTGGATGAGATGTGTTTTCACACTTGTGGCATGAAATGACATTTTTGCCAGTACTCTACAAATACCACATGTTATGTTTGTAAGGAGGAATCATAAAACTGCTATATAAAAAATGTTGGGTCAAAAATAAAAAAGTAATTATCAAGAAATGTTGTGTGTAGTGCCAGCCTTTACTCCAGCTGGTAGTGCTTTGTGATCTTGAGCCAAAGAGCCGAGTTTGGGGGTGAGTTCTGTGAGCCAGCTGGATGGGTTGAGGCTAAGGGGATGGCACTGTAATGTGATAGCACCTCCAGCCTGGAAAGGGAAGGTATGGGATTATGGGTGTGGGCCCAAGTACCACACAGTGAACAGAAATCTTCTCTTAGCATAGGGCCCTGCATCTCCTCACCTGCAAACGCTAGTAGCCCCTGTACTTTGGTTGAGAGATGGACTCTGCCCTGAGCATGTGCTTATACAGCCCACCAAATGGCCACATGAATTCTTGACACCCGTTGCTGTCCATAGGCAAATAGAGTCTTCCATTGGGGACGTGCACATTTTCATCTGTTCATGCAGGTCCTGAAGGGACCTGTGTGAATGAGGATACAATTCTATTATCTCAAAAAGAAAATAAATTCTTTGCAAAAAAACTGTGTTATTGCACCAGTTAGGGTTCAACTTAATGCCACAAAAGTAGGGAAATATGACATTAGGGTTTCCAGCCCTAACTCCCCCCAAACAGCAAAAGGACAAGACCACACAGGCAACCACAGACAGCCATCATCAGGTAAGAAAACAACATACGACTGTTTCCAGATTGCACAAATGCAGTAGCACTAATGTATTTCCATTTTTGTATCTGTGACTGCATAAGCACAGCCCCATAGTGGCCTGTGCTTATGCATCCAGATTTGTGTTGTGTATGTCATACGGTGTGCATGAGTATGTGTGGCTACAGAAGTGCCGGCCCCATGGGGGCCCGCTCTTCTTCAGAAAGAAGACTCTATGGGGCCTGCACATCTGCAGCCAGAGTTACTCATGCACATTGTACAAAGCAGCTCTTTACATAACTTCAATGGGCCTATGCAACTTGGTATGATTGATGCTTGTGTGACTTGAATACATTGCGGCTGTTTGCCTCTCTATCCATGGGATATACCACCCTGTAGGGGTATAAAGGTAAGGAACCCTAGAGGAGGGTTCCACCCCTAGACTTGCCATGGGAATGATTCTCTTGGCTAAAGGTAGCTTAGGAAGGAGCCCAAAAGAGTGCCCAAAAGAGAGTCAAGTAGTGCAGACAAGGTGATGCATGCAGCATTGATGAGGCAATGAATTCGGAATGATATCAAAGACATGAATGGAGGAAGACAGGTGTAGACCATTAGGACTGGAGTAGAGGAACTAAGCAACGAAGGAATAGTTACCAGATTATAGGTCAGAATGAGGTACGAGGGCATAACTTCCTGAGAAGCGAGGGAACAGCCACAGGGCCATCATCTGTCTCCATCCAGCAGCGGAATCTATCTACGGAACCTAGGGAGTATTATTAACCTATCTAGAGTTTATAACCATTGGCATGGAGGAGAGGAAAACCCCCCTTTGAGAAGGAAATCTCTGGGGATCCAAGGCCAAGGTCGCCTTCCCTCCAGGCTTGGGGAGAATTTGATTAGGGATGGCTCAGCTACTGCAATTTAGTATGCCAATCCAGGGGTGAAACTAAGTCGAGGGGAACACTCTCACTCTATTCCTCTAATGGTAGTAGCCTGGGTAAAAAATTGGCTGGACAATAGGATGCAGAGGGTAATAGTAAATGGAGTCCACTCCGAAGAAAGGGGGGGGGTTACTAGTGACTAGTGGGGTACCGCAGGGTTCAGTACTGGGACCGGTCCTTTTTAATGTCATTATAGGTGACATTGCGGAGAGGCTGGAAGGAAAAGTATGCCTCTTTGCAGATGACACAAAGATCTGCAACAGGGTTGATACACAAGGGTGGGTGGAAAGGATGAGAAGGGACTTGGTAAGGTTGGAGGAATGGTCAAAAGTATGGCAGCTTAGATTCAATGCAAAAAAGTGCAAAGTAATACACCTGGGAAACAAAAACCCAGGGGAAGAGTACACATTTTGGGGGGGGAGGGGTACTAACAACAACAAAAATGGAATGGGACCTGGGGGTAGTCATATCAGATGACCTAAAGGTAGGCAAGCAATGTGAAAAGGTAGTAAGAAGGGCTGGGGGGATACTGGAATACATAGGGAGAAGCATCACCAGTAGAAAACAGGAAGTTGTTATCCCTCTGTACAGACAGTTGGTGAGACCCCATCTGGAGTACTGCATGCAGTTCCGGAGACCCCATCTCTGCAAGGACACAGACAGAATGGAAGCAGTCCAAAAGAGGACAACTAAAATAGTGCAGGGTCTGCATCAGAAGCCATCTGAAGAGAGACTAAAGGAGGTTAATATGTATACCCTAGAGGAAAGGAGGGAAAGGGGGGACATGATAGAAACATTCAAGTACCTCAAGGGAATCAACAAAGTCCAAGAGGGTAGCATCTTTCAGAAAAAGAGATGTGTAAGAACAAGGCGGCACAATTTGAAGATAGAGGGGGGACGACTCAGGGGCAATGTGAGGAAGTATTTTTTTCACAGAGAGGGTGGTGGATGCATGGAACAGCCTTCCATTGGAGGTAGTGGAGTCAAAAACAGTGGGGGAATTCAAGAATGCAAGGGACAGACAAAAGTCAATTCTAGTGGGGGGTAGGTGGAAGTAGGCTGTTGGTTAACTAGGATCTGCAGCTTATCCGAAAGGTAGGGAAATGGGCAGACTGGGTGGGCCAAGCAGTCCTCATCTGCCACCAAAATCTATGTTTCTATGGATCAGGAACGCCTTTAAGGGTTGCAAGCGAACTCTGCAACACAGAGTACTCTGGACATGGTACGAGCCTCCAAGGTGGGAGGAAGAGAGTACCGACCGCCAAGGCACTCAGTCAGCTTACCGATCTAAGAACAAACCGGGATAACCAGAGGTGGTCATAGGGAGAATAGCTTAAAGGGTGCCTACAAATCCCATTCAGGCAGCTAAAGGGGCCCTGCTGGTGAGAGCCCCACACCTCGCTGCTGAAGTCTTAATTTCTACATCTAGAGTTGCCGTCGGTGTGGGTGACGACTGAAGGCCCACCCGGGGTGAGGACATTCCCACTATGGGCCAGATGAGAAAGACCTCACCCTAAGCTTTGCATGCTCAAGATGCGGACTTTGTGGATGCAAAGTGGGACAGTTGGCTGCAGGTTAGCCCTGAGCCAGGAGTAATGGATGAGGAAGACATGTCCCCAAAGTGGAGAGAAAGGAAGTAGAGATTTAGCATGCAACCCACACAAAGGTAATGCTTGAATATTTGGATATGATGATGACCGTCACGGGGGTCAGATGAAACGATGGGGACCCAGAACAGATCCAGACAAGGTAGATAGCAAAGTAATAAGCAAAGGAGCGCATGCCACCCAAGTCCATTAACAAGCCAAATTAGGAGTGAATGAATTGTATGAGTAGGAAAGATGGAATGGCAAGGTGAAGCCCACAGCCGACAGTGGGGTAGGAGGAGCAGCGAAGTCGGTATGTGAAAATCTGAGGTTCGAGAATGAATGGATTTGATAAGCCAATTGTGTGAAAGTCAGAAAGGCCATTATGGAGCAGCAGTAAAAGGCAGGGTGAGCCAGCACTGACTAATATATGGGAAGAATAAAGCTGCTCTCATTGCCTGGAGCCATGATACCTGCTGTGACAACATAGTCCCCCGCTGTGGAAAAAACATGGAAGCCACAAGTTAGGCACCAGGACTCCAAGCAGCAGGATGAAGTGAGAGATAAATTAAATCATGGTAACACCATCAGCTGTAGCTGGCTGTTAAGGAGTGAAGGTAAATACATGCTGAGGGGCCTGAACGTAGTACTAGCGAAGACATATATGAATGGTAAGGGTGAATGGTAGAGCAGAAAACCACCAAAAAGCAGAGCCAAAGAGCAGGAGGCCCAACGGAAAGAAGAAAGCGAAGGTCAAAGGTAAACAGGGACAAGGCCAGCTAGGAGAACAAGAACAAGGGTGAGGAGAAGGACTGGCAATGGAAAGGGGGCAGGCTGTAGACATACAAAACAAGGGAAAAACTGCCAATGGATCCGCTAGACTATGATGCAAGCACTTGGCACGGGAAACAAAACAGTAAGAAGGATGCAATGGGAAAGAGAGCAGAGGATGTGGAGCAAGGCAACAGGACGGAACAAAATGAAAGAACGTAATGTGTGAGGGTGGGTGTAGGGGAGCGAGGAGGAGTGATGGGGGGGGGGCCCAAGCAGAGGCAGGAGGACAGTTCTGCAGCAGTGGAAGGCAGAACTGGAAGGAATCGGAAAGCAGAATGTGAAGGCCAAGGTTGGTCGCAAGTTGGGTCGACAAGGTATGGGTGGATGGTGAGCACCAAGAGGCACAGGCAGAAAGGAACTGAAAAACAGAGGAAACCCCAACCCCAAAGGAGACAGGACTGATAGGGATAATGGAGGAGAAGCTCCACCAGCAGGCAGCACCAAATCAGGTACGGAAGGCAGAAGCTGGCATGGAAGGCTGCCGAGCGGTGGGGCAGAAGGGGAAAGACACAGAGCAGACAGGAAAATGAGGATCAGACAGCGGAAAAAGCAAAGGAATGGCAGGCACAACAAGTACTGGGGAACAAGAGAGAGAGAGGGGGGAACATGGACAATGAATGGAGAGAAGGGGAACTGGGAAAAGAGAGAGAGACTCTGGGGCAACCAGAGGCAAGACACATGGGGGACAGACACTGGAAAAAGTGCAGTGAAACACAAAAAGCTAAGCAATGGAATGAGAAAAAGGATATACCCAGATAAGGTGTAGTGCAAATGGCAGAAGGAATGACCGACAGAGTCTCTAGCCACAACGGGAAAACTATCATAGGAGTGGCTAGGAGTAGCGGCCTTTTAAAGCCCATCAGGGGCGCAGTTAGTTGCTCTGCCCCACTGAACCACAGGCATAGCCTTACAATTGATCTGCTAGTGCATGGTTTTAACTGCATAATTGAAAAACTGCTACCCCTTGAACAATTTCTAGATCAGCTTCTGAAACCATGATACCCACAGTGCAACAGTACTTCCATCTGGGTAACTGCAGGCTCCACAGCGGCCTGTTCTTCTGAAGCCAGAAGTCAGTGTGTATGTCTTACACCTGTGGCTGAAGAGGTGCAGGCAGAAGTACTGTTGCAGTTTTGGTATCATGGATTTTTTGGCACCTGCACTTCTGCAACCAGAGGTTGAGGTGTGCAGCTGCAGAGGCACTGGGCCGACAAGTGTGTGTATGTCTTAGAATGTCCATGAGCACCTGAGGTTACAGATAGGGCCTGCATTTCAGTAGACAAAAAGAACTCTTGTAATATGGGTATTGTGTATTTGTTCTGGCTGCAGGGGTATGTTCTTCTAGACACAGAAGCAGTGTTGTGATTTGAGTATCATGGATTTCTATCTGCAGTGACAAGTGAGTGTGTATGCCTTGCAGTGTGCATGCTTCAGATACAAATCCATTAAGGTAGCAGCACATCAGTGCTACTGCATTTGTGTCATCTGGAAACAGTTGTATGTTGTCTTACCTGATGATCGCTGTCTGTGGTTGCTTCTGTAGTCTTGTTCTTTTGCTGCTTGGAGAGGTGGGGAGTTAGGGTTGGAAACCTTAATAACACATTTCCCTACACTTGTGGCATTAAGTTGAACCATAACTGATGCATTAATGCAGTTTTTTAATCATCTATCTCTCTCTCTCTCTCTCTCTCTCTCTCTATCTATCTATCTATCTATCTATCTATCTATCTTCCTTCTACCTACCTTTAAGTTAAAGCTGGGTTCTTACCCTCCTTTCTGCCAGCCATTTCTGCACTTCCAGCTTTGACATACTATAAGGGTATGGAACGTGGAAAGCACTTTTTGAACACCCTAGTCCCTTTTAGTGCTGAGCAATACAGTTGAATATCAGACCCATAGTCTTTTATTACATATGACATAACAGCATCATAAATCTAAAACACAGAACAGCATTTGCCATTGATCTGTAAGGGCTAGCATCGGATGTTGAGAATGAAAGCACCAATTTAGGTGACAAGAGCAGAGATGACAGCAACCCTTTCAGAGCCAACATCGACCAGTTAGGGTTACAGCTCCCCTTCAAGAGAAAACAGTGGGGATGAGAAAGTTCCTCTAATGGTCAGCATTGTACCATTGTGGGTTACACAGCCCCTTTAAGAGACAACATTGTCCTGTTGAGGGGTGACAGTGGTACCTTTTAAAAGCTAACAGCAGCCCTATGGGGGGTGAAATAGCTCCTTAAAAGAAGGGTTTAAGCCACCAGCAGAAACAATATCACAACTGGAGTCAGCAGAATTCAACTAGTACAGGTAAAGTAGACAATTGTGTTGGCTGCCTCTTGCCTCACGGTGGGTAGGTGGGGTGGCACCTTCCAGTTCATGGCTTCCCCCTTGTGACACACAGCAGGGGGTAATGCAGGAAGGAGAATACATGCAACCCTTGGCAGTGCTTGGTGCCCTTGTGATGCTTAAGGTCACACCGTATACAGCTGGGAGTTGTGGAGTTCATAGCCAGGTCTTCTGGATTTCCAGGCTTATAGCATTGTGCACTAAGCTCTAGATTACACTGCCTCCCAATGATTGCTAATATATGTACAATATATATTTTATTTATTGACTTACTATAGTTTTATATTTAATAAATATTAGGGCTGTGCATAGGGCTGATTTGCGATATCTTTATTTGTATGGTGGTGTTGCCATTGTATTACTCTCTGGTGAGACCCACCCTGGAGTATTGTGTCCAGTTCTGGAGGCTGTAACTCAGAAAGGACATAGACATAGTGGAGGCAGTTCAGAGGAGGGCAACAAAAATGGTGCAGGGGTTGCACTAAAAGTCCTAGGAGGAGAAAATGAATAATGTCAACACTAGAGTTGCTCAGATAGTATCCACCTGTATAGGATACAAAGGATACTCTCGTTCTGACTGAATGTCAGATGCCATCAGATACTGATGGCATCCAACCATGAATCTGGTCTCCTCAGATCCCAGGTGGATCTGTTCATAGTACGAATGTTCTACTGGATCTGACAGTTGGATCACAACAATCTGAGGAGCGGATCCAGGAGATCCACTGGATCCTATGGTTGGACCAGGGATCCAGTGGTCAGATCACAACAATCCAAGGGGTGGATCCAAGGATCTGACTCTGGAGTAAGACATATGACCCCATCTGTCCTAGGATATGGCATTCAATTATTTTCAGATGGGGGTCAGATCAGATGGCTGGATAGCGTGGCTATCTGTCGGAGGCTTTTTGGATTTATCACATCAGTATCTGAGCTCCTGTACTCAGTCTTACACCCTGGAGAGTGGAGAGTGTGAGGGGGCATGATAGAGACCAGCAAGTACCTCACAGGGGCAAACAGGGTACAGGAGGGGAGTCTCTTTTAAATGAGAAAGAGCGCTAGGACCATGGGGCATGGGATGAAGCTGGGGGTTAAGTTGGATATGAGGAAGTACTACTTAACTGAAAGGGTGGTAGACACCTGCAACAGACTGCCAACGGAAGTGACAGAGGTGAAAACAGTGGTGGCTTCAAGTATGCATGGGATAGACATAGGGGAATATTAGTAAATAGGTAGGGAGGGTGGCCAGAGATAAGTTAGGGTCTGTAGAGAAGGAATAGGCAAGAAACATAAACTGAGTGGGCTAAGCGGTCTTTGTTTACCCACAGATTCTGTTTTTATGTATTTGTGTCTCTGGTATTTGTATTTGTTTGCATATTAGAGTTTACAAAATATCTTATTTTACATTTCAGACTTGTTTCTACTGTGATGACATAAGACCTAGGATTTGAGAGTTTTCAATAAAAAAGGCAGTGTTATTGTATCAATAAATTACAAATTTATGTTATGAACTGTAGTAATCATGTGTGTATCATATCAGCCTCAATTAAGGCCTGATACTACTGTACATTTTATTGTCTAACAGATAAAAATATTTAAGAGTGTGAAATTTATATTTGTAAAAAGTGTAGCTTTTGTTCGTCCAGAATAGTACTTGTTTTGCACGGCCCCAGTAAATATGGTTTGTTTATAGTTTACATTTATCTTTAAAATACATGTATAATGCATTCTGTAAATATATACTGGTAGTAGTATTTCTATACATTTTCTTATGGTAATATATATATACAGTATATATATGTGTGCGTGCCTTCTTTACATACAAGAATACAGTATGTGAAGAATATACAGTAAGTAGACTATATGGTAAATGCAATTTTAATAAATGCTTACTTTGGTACTGATATGTGTTACTAATCTGCATACTTCAAACCAGTTTAGCTACCTTAATCTTGGTCATTTCTATTTTTCAACTAATTTTGAATTGACAGTATTAGTTCACAGATTGGAAGGCAAGATAGATTGTAGACCAAAGTTATATAATGTAGGAACTAACCCCAACCTAAAAGGGAAACAAACAAGGTGGTATAAACATTAATTTGGTCCTTTCTTTAACATGAGATTTAGAAGTAAGTCATTCGAATAAGAACAAAAGATTGTACTGTGAGGTCTTCTGGCACCATGCAGTTCTGCTTAAAGTTGAGCCAGTCCAAATTAATTCATGGGTATTTGCATATGTTTCCCATGATACTTTGCATTGTTGGGGTATGTGCAATTTGTGTTTTCATATGAATAAATATTACTGTGTAAACAGTGTTTTTGATTTAAAGATACATTATTAATGATGATTCTGATAAAGATGCCAAATGTACAAATAAAAGTGCATTGTATCATGAATAATTAATCATCATTAATTATCTTTTTGTCTCTGTATTTTAAGATTTTCTATGTACAGATTTGCAAAATAAATGCTAGAACATTTTACAGAAACATGTCAAAAACAAATTTTAAAATTTATGTCAAATATGTATTTCTAATACTCTGTATATCTTAAATATATTTATAAAATGTTTTGCAAAAACTCAGATGTGAAAAATTGGACAATTTGAATTATAAAATGGGCATCGGATTGCTACAAAATTCACTGGTCTAAATATATCACCTAAGCATTGATTAAGCCACCTATTTAATCAACAGTTGAGTTACTGGTGTACATTACAAAGCTGGCAGCGACCTCATGACTGAGCAGAGAATAACTACTATGCTGTTTCTCTACTATATCAGACAACTGACTCACCCTGAAGACAGCTCTTAATGAGCTGAGCTGTATACAACTTGTGCAAAAAGCAGCCCAACTGACATGCCCTGATAAGAGCTTCTAAGCAACTAAGCTGCATACAGCCTATCCTGGGAGCAGCCCAAACCTTTGTTAATAAGGCAGCTAGATAGCAGGGGGATGGGGAGGGGGAATTTCTAGTAAAGTATAACTGCAGAATAGAACCTATACTTTTTTTTATTCTCCCCTTCGTTGGTGGCCCCCTTCGTCCCTCTCTGCTCACCCAACTTCATTTACCACTGTTCCTGGGACTTACTTTAGGGCCACTGAGTGCCCCACAGATTGCCCTCTGTGGTTGGGCCATCAGGGGGTTCCCCAAGCCCCCCTTCCAATGCTGCTTTCGGATCTGTAGTCCATGTGCCCAGTAGGCAGTGTGAAGGCTGCAAGGCTCCTTGGGGTGGCATCCTGTAGCCCTGTAGCCAGCATTTTTTCTGGTGTTCTCCCCTGAGCCCACAGACACTCTGTGGAGGTGGTGGTTTGACATGTGCACATTGGAGGATGTGCTTACATCTCCTGCCGGGGAGCATCCCCCACTCAAAACTGCTGACTGGCTGTACTGCCTCCCATGGTCACCTAGGAATCAATGTTACAGCAGCACCGCCTTCCCTCCTCCCTCCCAGACACTCAGTTCTCCTTCCCCTGGCCAACCCCTGAATAGCCCAGAGTGATTTCTTGATCCCGGTAGCTGGCATGATGGAAGTTGAGTCATAGATGTCTCTGCCCTCTGCACCACTGAGCTGGCGGAAAGTTATACCTTCAAAAGTGGAAGTATGACATCTCTGTCTTCATTTTTTTCAGCAGTTCAAAAACCTTTCTGTTTATATTTCATTATTTGTGCAACATACTTCCCATTTTATAAGCCACTATAGGACATAGGTGTATGATGATATAATCCAGGGCCCAGCTGCATGGTAAGGCACAGGCCAACAGCTGAGTGTCTTATGAAGCTAGGACATGCATTAAGTCAGCATACACCCATGCCCTAGAATAGCTTATTGCTAACATAATACGTATATGTTTCACAATATGATGATAATATGTCTTAATATTTATTTACAAATATATTTATATTTCTTTCCCATATGGTACTAGAGTCAGTTGACCTTCCTAACTCCATGGCTCTGTTTAATCACTATCTGATTTGTCACTAGACTGTTGTGTGAATCCCTCTGCTTGTGCCTAGTGGCAGTAGCATTCTTTTCCCTTCCTCTCCAGCACTGTATAATGCTTCAGGATGTAATTTACATGAAAGGCACTATAATGAATTATTGGGAGGCAGAATTTTTTATGGTCATCAAACATATTTTTTCCTGGGGGGAGTAGATGAACTTAAGGGGGAGCTAAACAGAAGAATTCAGGACTTGGTCACCAGCAGTATGGTGTTGTTATTTCTTACCCTAAATATAAGCTCCAAAAAGTGTCAGAGAGTGTGTAAAACCCCACAGCTTGTAGGTATCATCCACATAGCCACCAGACTCTTAGCCTTTAGGTATGCCATCCCCAAGGAAAATGAAAAGTCAGATCTAGATCATAGAAACATAGAAACATAGAAGTTGACGGCAGATAAGGACCGTAAGGCCCATCCAGTCTGCCCATTTCTTTTTCTACCTTATAAATGTGCCATCGGCCTTTGCTCTGTCAGTGACCTATCTATTCATAGTCATTTGTATTGCTCCCTTATGCCTATCCATGCCTGTTTGAAGCCCTGCACTGTATTCATAGCCACCACTTCTTGTGGTAAGCCATTCCATGCATCTACCACCCTTTCTGTGAAAAGAATTTCCTCACATTCCCCTTAATCGGCCTCCCTCTAATCTCATGCTGTGTCCTCTTGTCCTGCTATTTTTCTTATATTTAAACATGTTAGACTCTTTCACCTTGTTTATGCCCTTAAGGTGTTTAAATGTCTCGATCATATCACCCTCTCCTCCTTTGCTCAAGGGTATACATATTGAGTCCGTTAATCTGTCCTCATATGTCTTCTGATGCAGTCCCTGCACCATTTTGGTTGCCCTCTCTGGACTGCCTCAATTTGGTTAATGTCCTTGTGAAGGTGTGGCCTCCAATACTGCACGCAGTACTCCAGATGGGGCCTAACCAATGTCTTGTACAGAGGGATTATTACCTCCCTCTTACGACTTGTGATACCCCTACTACACACACCCTAACACCCCCTAGCCTTACTCTACTGCTTTAGAGGTCTGCTTGATGATTTTAGGTCATCAGTGATGATGATGCCCAAGTCTCTTTCTTCCTTTGTGACTGCTAGCAACTCCCTCCCAGCCTATAAGTGGCTTCAGGGTTTCTCTTCCCTATGTGCATGATTTTGCACTTCTTTGCATTAAATCCCAGTTGCCACTCTTCTGACCATTTTGCTAGTTTATCCAGATCTCTTCTCATTCTACCCACCCCATCTGGATCATCTACTTGTTGCAGATCTTGTGTCATCTGCAAACAGACAAGCCTTACCCTCTAGTCCATCTGCAGGTCACTAATGAAGATGTTGAATAGGACTGGCCCCAGGACTGATCCCAGAGGTACCCCACTGTGACTTGCATCTCTTCTGACTGTATACCATTTACCACCACTTTCTGTTTTCTGCCAGTCAACCAGTTTGCCACCCAGTTGACCAACTTCGACCCACCCCGAGCCTACCTAGCTTATTTATCAATCTTCTATGTGGAACAGTGTCAAAAGCTTTGCTGAAGTCAAGGTAGGCGACATCAACTGCTCCCCCTTGGTCCACCACTCTGGTTACCCAGTCAAAGAAATCTATGAGATTAGTTTGACAGGACCTTCCTTTGTAAACCCATGCTGTCTTGGATCCTGTGCCCTATGGATTCCAGGTGTTGCACTATCCTTTCCTTAAGAGTGCCTCCATAATCTTGCCCACTACTGAGGTAAGACTGACTGGTCTGTAGTTCCCGCCTCCTCCTGCTACCACTCTTGTGGAGCGGGATCACATGAGCCCTTCTCCAGTCTTCTGGGACCTCTCCTGTGCTCAGAGACCCACTAAACAATTCTGCTAATGGCTCTGCTAGTTCCTCCTTTAGCTCCTAAGTACCCTGGGATGTATGCCATCAGGTCCCATTGCCTTATCCACCCTGAGCTTAGCAAGCTCTTGTAGGACCCTTTCTTTGTGAAGGGAGTAGTGCTCACCTCCCTCCCTGTGTCCGTGATGCTGAGCTGTGGGCCCTGCCCCACCTTCTCTTCAGTAAATACTGAGCAAAAGTATCTATTTAGGATAGATGCCTTTACAGGGTCCTCCTCCTCACATGCTCCCTTTTCTCCATTAAGCTTAGCAATACCCCCTCTGGACTTTCTCCTTTCACTAATGTATCTATAGAAAGTCTTGTCACCTTCTTTTACTGTTCGTGCTAGTGTTTCCTCAGTTTCATGCAGTGGAAGCTAACCTTCCTGAAGTGCTGTGTAAATGCTGAGCAGATTGCAATCATTCCAACTCAGCAGAGCAATTATGACAGTTACATTAGAACCATGGGAAACTGTCAGTGGGCTGTCAAAATTATTCTGGGAAACAGGGCACCCGTCAGTCACAGCACAGCACAGCACAGTGACAGAGCTCTCCGTCCTGTACAATTTTTTAATTTGTTGCTTCCATTATAGTACCAAGGAAGAAACAAAAAAAATCAAACATATTAAGGGAGACATTTTAACCTCAAAAATGAGAGGCAACCTGGTGAAGTGGTTATTACTGCACTTGACTGTGAGGCAGAAGATCCCAGGTTTGAATCCCACCAGAGCCATTGGCTTCCTGTTTGACCCCGAACAAGTCACTTGATTCCTTTTGATTCGGTTCCTCCCAGATTTAAAATTGGATAAATGCAAGAACCCTTCAGGACCCCCATTGTAAAAGAGATTCTGGATGAGTAAGTTAAAACCACATCATAAAAATAATACAACTGGTGGGAGGGGTTTTAGAAACCATACACAGTTGCAGCTTCCATAAGATATGCACAGGGGTTACATGAGATAGAGAGAAGGTACAGGATGCTTGGCAGAATTAAGCACAGAGACAGAGAGACAGAAAGGAGGGGAGCCTAAACAGAAAGAGGTTAAGTGACATGCTCAAGGTCACACAAGTAGTGACAGTGGTGGGACTCAAACCTGGGACTCTAGGTACTAGGCTACACTATTTCTTGGATGGTTTTTCGAGCAGGACATGTGTTGGCAGTATTTAAATACATTTTTACTACTTTTATTGACAACCAGGAGAAATGGCTTGAGATTAATATTCCCATTTTCAAGCATGTCCTGGGGCAAGAGGTATAAGAAGCACACAGCACAGTTACACCAGTTTTGCAGTATCACTGTCACCTACTCCATCACAAGTTGAAAGCTTTTATCACTGAATGCCTATTCTCAGTAGTGAGATTATTGCATATGGTATAGTGGTTAGATGACAGGCTAGGGCAACATAAGATGCAGGAGAACCAGGTTTAACTCCATCAGAGCCACTTACTCACTATGTAACCCTGAGCAAGTAATTTAGCCTCTCAGTGTTTCAGTTTGTCCAGCTGAGTAAAAACAGGACCCCGAAGAAAACTATATACTGCATCTCAGGTGTGTTACACTGGGTAATAAATTGTACAAAAAAGGTAGAGAGGCTGCTTGCCATTGTAGAGCCAAATAAATTTCCAACAGCAGCCAAACTGTAAAATCCTGAAACCCTGGGGACCATTCTCATCCGGAGCATTTCTGCAGCTACACCAGACACCTGGTCAGATGCAGGGCTGGGAGCTCTGGCTGTCCCACTCAGTTCCCATGCAGGTACTGTAGCAGCAAACTCCATTTACATGCTTTATAACCTCCCGAGTCATGCCCACTTAATGAATTTGATTCAGCCAATGAAGTTTAATGTTTCACTTTCTGGATATTCATTCCTACTAGTAGAAATTCATCCACAGCCCCACCAACCTGTGCAGCATAGCAGGCTGCCCCTGACTTTCCATTTCTATGGGAGCAGAATGTGTGGACAGTTGAACCCCAAATCTGACCATCCTACTCTTTTGCTGTCCATGTTTTCATGGACAAACAAGGTTGTCCATAGACATACATGGCCATACCTGCTCTGTCCATAGTCTTACTGCTGCCTTTAAAAAAAGAACAAAATGAAAACAATCTCTCGAGAGATGGATGATTCCAAAGTTCTCCTCTTCATAAAGCGGGTGATCCCTCCTTCCCAGGCAACTTCTGACCTATCTCACTTCTCCCTTTTCTTGCAAAACTGCAAGAGAAACTGGTCTACTCTAGGCTTTCTGACTTCCTCCATTCATTCAACTACCTCTCCCCTTTCCAGTCTGGTTTCCAGAAGCACCATTTCCGTGTCTCCTCCCTGCAGTGTGTTACTAACTCCATTCTTACTGGAATGGATCAGAGGTAAATCACAGTGGCCAAAGTCTTTGAGTTGTCACCTGTCCACTCCTTCTGGACAAACTGAGCTCTGCTGGCTTCTCAGTTTCCATTGTTGGATGGTTTCATTCTTACCTCAAGGGCTATCAACAGTCAGTACAGGCAGGAGGCATTCTATCACCTCTACTACCCATCCAGGTGGGGTCCCACAGGGCTCCATCCTGGATCTCATTCTCTTCTCCTTTTTCCTGAATGACCTCCTCTCTTTTTGTGCCAACTCGCATAGTCACATGCATGCAGATGACAGTCATCTTCATCTCTGGACCCTTGACTGCAGCAGTGGAATGCTTGTTCCAGCAAGTCTTCCACAGTGTCTTGTACAGGTTCAACTCCTGCCAGCTCCAGGTCAACACTAAAAAAACAGCGTCCATGACCTTTGATACCAGCCAAAAACTGGCCATGCTCTCCCCCCTTCCCGTCTTCTCCATCCTGGGTGACACCCTCCTCAAAGTGGTTCCTGTCTTCAAGTACCTTGGTGTGTTGCTAGATAGCAAGCTTGACTTCTCTGCTGACATCAATGCCATCCATGCCTTGCACTGGCCCAGACTTAGTGCCTTATACCACAACAAAGACTGCTTGTTCTTTGCTGGTCTGTCTGGAGCATGTTACCAAAATGATGCTCCCGGTCTTTGACTATGCAGATGTGGTTTGCAGCACCACCCCACCTCTTCCCTTGCCAGACTGGACACCTTCAGTAACACTTTATGTTGCTTTGCTACCAACAACCCCCTTGAACTCACCAGTGATCCCTGTACTCCTCTTTCAGGTAGTAAGCATGATTGTCCGTCATTTAAATATGTTTTTTAGTGTCCATGCTTGATAATGGTTTTTAGGGTTTGTTTTTTAATTGTGATTTTAAAATACAATATATGGCAGTATAGCCTAGAGGTTTCTATTTATTTTTATTTAATTTGTTAACCTGGTAAGAGCACTGGACTAAGGATCCTTTTTCAGGTTCAACCCTGACAATTATACAATACAAAAAAAATTACAAAACATTAAATAGTAACATTCAAGAACAATTACAGGTATAGTATATAAATCAAACAAATGCAATTTTAGTCACTTTTTAAAAACTTGTAAAGAATAATCAACATGTAAAACATCAGGTAAGCTGTTCCAAAAGTGAGGAGCAGCTGCAGTAAATGCACATAATCCAACTCTAGTTTTACAAGATCCTTCATTAAGAACAACCCCATTAGCTGACCTCAAGCTAGGTAGCATGTCCTTAACTAAAAGAAAATCAGAAGGAGGAGAAGAAGCAGAACAAAAAATGTTTTAAAAAACAAACAACCAAATAAGTATTGTATACGTTGAACTGGGGATAACCAACCAAGCTGGGAGTATAACTGATAGTGGTGAGCACATACAAGAGCCAATAAAAACAAAACGGCAAATGTTATTGTAAACAACAGAAAGATTTTGTACCGGAGTAGAACCCAAATCAAAAAAAAGGTTAGATACATAATCAAAATGAGGCAAAAGAGATCCAATAAGCTTTGAGGGATTCAAAAGAAAAGAAATGTTTCAATTTCTATAAAATTCAAGTTTTTTTATTAATATTTCAACAAACAGATGTAAGGTGATCAGAAAGGGAAAACTATGGATCTAAAATAACACCAAGGTATTTGAACTGGGATACTTGCTCAATTAAATTACCTTGATTATTGTAGAACTCAAGTGAAGGTCAATTATTTAAGTTAACACATGAACCAAATAGTATTGATTTAGTCTTCTTTGCACTTAAAATAAGTACATTTTCAAAAAAACAATTATGAAGAAAAAAATCAGACTGATGATCTTTAACCAGTTTAGTGTTCTTTAGTTAAAGGAAAAAAATAAAGCGATGATTGAAAATTTTTAAAAACAGATGGGAAGGAATTAATAAACAAATTAAACACAAGTGGACCCAAAATTGACCACTGAGGCACACCCGTGTCAATTTTATTTACACTAGACAGCACTGAAGAAACTCCCACAAACTGAGATCAATCTGTTAAATAATCTTCAAACCAAGAAACATTAAGAGGAAAGCCCAAGGATTTTAAGCTGAGACAGAGCATTTTATGATCAATATATTCAAGGCCTTGGTCAGGTGACAGGTCCACGAACATGGCCCCAGTGAGGAGACCTGTGACTGGGAGCTCCTGCCACTCTTGAGGACCAACCTTTTCTTAAATCTGTTGCAACAGTTCTTCTGTTTCTAAGCCTAATCTATCCTTTACTATTTCTAGTCCATAAGGTTGGCCACCTATGGGCACCCCCTCCCCTCTCTTGACTATGCTATAGTGTCCTCTTTGATTTTCCTTTTCCCTCTCAGGTCCTCGTACAGGGAGGTTATTGTGGTGACTTCAGAGTATATGTAAAAAAGATTGTGTTTATTGTTGTTGGATTTAGTATGTAATAGCACTATGTTATAAAATACCTTAATGTATATACCTTATGTTTATGAAATCTGTAGATGTTTAAAATACCATGGCACTTGGTGTTTTGATAATGGTAAAAAGTACTAGGTGACTATTATAGAAATTAAGTTAGTTGTGCTATTTAAAATGCATGTAAACTGATGTAAGATGAACAAGTCTGAAATGTCATGGTGATTTGAATGTATCCCATGATGCATTACATTATGGAAGTACAGTATGTATGATGTTGTATTTCTTTGAAACTTGATTTGTTGCCAATGCCCTTTGTGGTAACCCTTCTTTCAGTGATTCTGCATTGAGGTTCTTTGTTTATAGCTTGCTTTTTTTTTTTTTTTCCCCCCTTTGAGACCCCACTATGCAAGCAAATGGGGCTTGCATAAGGGTGGTCGCTACATCTCAACTGGTGAATTGGATCAGAGATCAGTGTCAGTAGGGGCTAACTAAGTGCAGAGAAAGGACATTCATAGTCTGTTGCTGCAAACTGATGTACTGAAGAAGGAATATGGCATTGCAGAAACTTATTTCTTGTATTTTGAATAAACATCACACAGAGATTGTGTGTTGAACCTGAAGTTCAGTGTCTGGTCCATCTGTTATCCCACAACCCCTCCACAAGACCATTCTCCATACCACTGAGAACTGAGTCTGTGAACCTGACCAAGGCAATCCCAGTTCCCAACCCATTTCAGAAACCATGCTGCTGTGGGCAGAAAACTTTGTATTTCTCCAAATAACCATTAATTTGTTTGGCCACAATTTTTTCAAGAAGTTTAATAATTGGGTTCAATAGTGAAATAGGATGAAAATCTTCAACACAAACAGCACAGGTACAACCCTAGCACATTTCCATGCCAAAGGAAATTGCTAAAAAATAAGTGACAAGTTAAACATACTGTAGTTCACAAAGGAGTTATAATATATGGAGCAGCTAATTTAAGAAACTGACTATCCAGCCCAGCCCCACAATCAGAACCATTATCAGGGAGAACAGAAAACAGTTTAAGGATCTTACCAGGAGTAACTTATTTAAATGAAAAAAACAGGCCAATTATGGGAAATATTAACCTCAAAAGAAGAGAGGGGGTTCCCAGAAAAAATATAAGGACTATAATCAGAACATTTAGAATGATAGAGGTTAGAGTATCGAGCTGTGAATGAGCTAGGTACATCCAGAGGACAGACCTGGGCTTGATTCCTACAACCTCAACTCGCATACTCTGTGACTCTGAGCAAGTCACTTAACCTCCCCAGTGCTCCTGGGTCACCCCTGAAAACAATCATTTGTGTCTAGTGGGCGTTAACCGGTTACCAAAGAATAAATACAAATACAAAATATTAGGAGTTCCATTATTTAAATTACTTGTATTGATTCTACATTAAAACTGTGTAAAATATTTCTGGTGGTCAGTTTTGCCTTCTTTGAATTTGGACCCACTTAAGCCCCTTAGAGAGGTCTAGATATTTTTAAGTGATGTTGGAGGTATGAACCCAAAGTGTGAAGATCACGGTGAAAGATATGACTCTCCTGGTTTGTTTTATTGCAAACTTTTGTGTGTGTATGTTATCATAGTTGATTTTAGGCACCAGTAAACCCTGCAATCGCTGGGGACCCCTTCTGGCCATCTGTGCGCTGGTCTGAGTGCGCCCATCAATAGGGTACCAAAATTCAAAATTTGCCACCCCTTCTCCAAGGTCCACCCACCCCCCGAGTTAGAATATTTAGTTAGGGGAGGTGTGGCATGGCAGAGGGGCACAGCTCTCTGCATAAATACTGGGCGGTGAATTTAAATCCTGGTGCCCTAATGATGGGTGCACTTGGACAGGCGTGTTCTGATGGTGAAACCCTGGTAGGCACCTTGCTTATGGGGGACACCCAACCACAGCAGTTTACTTTGTTAATTTTAATTTCTTCAAATCTTATTATCTTCTTAAAACAACAAAAAAGGGTTGTACAGCTCCATCTGATTTGGCATCCACAGAATGATTTACCAAGCTATGACACAGTCAATAACAGGTGAATGGGTAGCAATGGATGGGATGAAAAGAACAGCCCTAAGGACTAACATTCTTATCTCTCTGCAAAATTAAATATACCACTGGGTGTACTAAAAAAATAAAATGGTGCACATATAGGTTATAGTAAAACACATTGGGTAAAGGAGGGCCAAGTAGGGGGTCTCATGGCTTTAGTAATCCTACTTGGGGCACCCAAATCCTAAAGAATGGCCCTGTATGTCATCATCTCTTATTTGTGCTAATCCAAACCTTGTCAGAATTAGTTAAAGTTTAATTCTCAAACTAAATTATGCCAACTATCATCGCTGTAAAAGATAGCTACCTACTGTAGCACATCTTGTTTGTTTTTCAGGTATAAAACCAGTTTCTCAAAATATATTCAAGCTGTAGCTGTATTCTTAAAGTATATAATACTAGAAGTCCATGTTAATAAAAACACTGTTTTGTGTCCATTTGGCTACTGTTCTTGGTTAAAGCTGCTATAGAATTCTTCAAGCATGGCTGCTGTGCATTTATGCCTGCTCTTTAAATATTTTCTGAAGGCGCTGAAAATATCATGATCAATCATCATTCACCCATGTTTGTCCATGGTTTGCCCCTGGCCAAAAGAGCATGGGATAGCAACCAACTTTAAATATTTTATTTGCATAACAGAATGCAGAATTTGATACTTTAAACTAATATCAGTAATCACATTTATACGTTTTGTTTTTCAATTTATGAAGAAAAAAAAGTTTACACAAGAAAATGAATTGAGCATAAAAATGAATATGTGAACTCACCACATCTTTTTTTTTTTATTGGTATTTTATCCTCCTGAGCTCCCTGGTGACCCTCATCTAATCGACCCCCATCACCCAGCTCCTCTAGGATTTGCCTTCGCCAGTGTCCTCTACTGCAGGACCTTGGCTGTGTCTGGCCACCAGTGCGGAGCCTGCGGGGGGTTGATCTTCATCCTGCTGCCGAGAGTTTTTCCACTGGTTTTCTCCCTGGCCCCTCACCATTGCTGGGGCATGAGACATCAGCACGTGTATGTGGAGGTATATGCATGCTGCGAAGTCCCGCAGCACCCTCCCTTTATTTGGGTTCCCTGACCTGTTCTGCCCTCAGGCCTCCACCTGGGGGCAGTCATTCAGTGGGACTGCCAAGCCACCATCCCCGGACAGGAGAGCTGTCCTCTGGATGCTCGAACCTCTCCCATCCCAGCTGACTCCTGGCGACCCGCTCGCACCATGAACATGGGTTGCTGGCATGGCAGGAGGTAAGGCATCGATGCCTCAGCCCTCCTAGCCACTGGGCCAGCCTGAACTCACCACATCTTAAATAATTTAATTTTATGGAGGTGTAAACAGAAATTAGGCTAAACTATCAGTTATGAATGAGGAGATAACTCCTTGGGTAGACTAGATGGGCCATTGGCCTATTTTTACAGTGATGTCAATGTTGCTATGAGAGATGCCATTTGAAAGAGGAGAAACAGCGGTGATGGGTAAGTGAATGAAAGCTATTTCAAATGTAGGTGTGGATACTACATATTCATTACAAAATGTAGAGGTTGTTGGGGAAAAAAAATGTTATTATCTAAACGGTGTTGACATTTGTTTTATTATGCTGGAATCTTCTGAAATTAGCAACCATGGATGTCCATGGTTAATTTGAATAATTCTCTAACTATCCATGGTCTGCCCAGGGCCATTTTTCATCAGTGGTCATCCATGGACAATTATGTTTAAAATCATGGACAAATCATTTGTGATGATGATCACTATGCATAACAATGGGTTCTCCATGCACAGCCATGGTTTACTTATGATCGTAAGAGTGGGGCACTAACCTTCAAGCTGTAAACATCAGTCCTTACTTACCTGCCATCGCGTTCCCAGTCAAAAACGTCCACTTTTACTGTCCTGAAAGAAGAGAGAGAGAGAGAGAGACATTGTTTGAGAGGCTTACCTCACACCGTGTGCTGTGCACCTTCTTCTCAGGCACTTGCTTTTTTTCTGCATTATTCTGTGACCCCTCCCACTAGGCAACCATTTTGCCTCAGGCTCTGTCAGTGGATCAGTGCCTGATGTTTCCAAGTCTGCTGTGGACTCCTTTCCGTGGTTACCAGATCTACCAGTTCTAGAGAGCTGGACCAGCATACCAGCCCAATTAAAGTTCTGTTTTAATATTCCCCAGTGGTTTCCCCTGACCCCCACCTTGACAATCATGGTCGTCGTGGCTACACCCTTCTTCCAGATGGGAGGGCAGCTGGGTGAGTGGCTGCTTTTAGAACTGATTGCCAGTTCTACTCTATGGTTAGTCACTGGGGAATGCATGAACTAGGGATGCCCTGAACTGGCCAAATCTGTTCCGATTGGACTGTTTAGGAATTTCAGGTTCCATATCTGATTCATAGCCGGTTCTGGAAAGGACCTCAAAAATGGACCGGATTCAGAATCCTAATTTCTAAATTCCTACGTAAAAGCATGTTTTAGTCTTACATTTTGGAATTAGGATTTTTCAGACAGCAACTGCAAAAATCCTAATTCTGAAAACTGGAATGGAATCCAACAAATCTGATCATGTGATATGGAATCAGAGCAACTCTAGCATGAATGTTAGACAGCTTGTGCATTTTCTGCTGGGATCTGAGGGCCTCCTCTTTGTGACATGCCCAAACACCAACCAGTGCCCCTAGGTGTTGGACTCTGCAGATTGTACATGAACCCTGGTTTCCTTTAGAGCTTCCCCCCCCTTGATAAAGCTGTGCTCTTGAGCCAGCACCTGCTCCTTCCTTTCAGCTTTGTCAACTACTCCTTCACTGTTGAGATGGTGGGGATCCACATAGCGCAGGGCCCGAAGGAGGCTACAACTATCATTTAGACAGCACAAGGCTTATATTTTTCCAGTTTTTCCTTTCCTCTCATTCAAGTCCATCCCAGCTCCCCTGATGCTGGGTCATGCTTCTGGCAGCCTTAGACAAAGCAGCAAGCTATGGGGCTGATACCACCCCTTGCAGGGGAGCAGGCTCCCCAGCTCACCATGAGAAGGCACCATAATGCCAGTACCTGAACCACTCCCTTCCCAGGCTGGATCATAGAGTACTCCCCAGCCCCAGTGGCTCAAATGCCAGCTCCCTGAGTCCACCTCCAAACCTGGATAACCAGCAAAGAAATGCAACATACTTCTGCTGAATCATCAGGTGGTTCTAGCTTTTGATTTTTGTAACTGTGTTCATGAAAGAATGGGGACAGCACCAGAGAACCATACTTAATTCCTGACTTAGGTTCTGAAGGGAAGGGGGCCTGGGAGCCCAAGACAGCTGGATGCCACCTCTGAGATTGACCTGATGTAGCTTAGCTTGCTTTTGCATAGCCATAAGTTGAATATTTAGGTGATTAGAAAGCTGAGCCATGCTTGCATCTCATATGTTTTGACCTTCTCTGACTGCTGGCTGACTAACTGAGAAAACGTTATGAATAAAAAAAAAACATTAAACTGCCCAGGAGCCTGAAGCATTCAACCAAACAGCTGTCAGCATTCTTTTCTTCTGTTAGAAGTAGCAATCCTAAATTATTCACATCTGGCTACACACATTTCACCAGGCCAACCTTCCACACCAAGATATTGTACCTAACCTTCTTGAGGGCTTGTCTTAAGAAAGATACTACAGATTCATTTACATTGATAAACATTTCAGGTCTAATTCATTAAGACTTTATAAAACTTTTTTTCTAAATGAAGGAAAACCTTGTAATATTACAAAACAAGTCCAAAACAACTTAGGTATCCATGATAACCTTGAAGATTCTTTTTTTTTCCCGTAGTCAGAATGGGTAGGCTGTCTTAGTCCTATCCCCACTACCCCCTGTCTGGCAGTCACCCCAACCCAACCCTGCTGGACCCAGTGGGCCCCACAGATTGGTGTCCCCCCCCCCCAACACACACACACGCAGGAGTTCAAA
This sequence comes from Neoceratodus forsteri, assembly GCA_016271365.2. Lineage (NCBI taxonomy): Eukaryota > Metazoa > Chordata > Ceratodontiformes > Ceratodontidae > Neoceratodus > Neoceratodus forsteri. Next base: position 1,005,573,687 of record CM028129.1, on the reverse strand, counting down.
TCCAGTGATGGGTCTGGTGGATAAGGAATTGACACAGGATGGAGGCTGATGGGCAGGATTTCATTTACTTAGCTCCAACCCTTTTTCTGTTTTCTCCCTAGGTCCCCAGCCACTACTGCACGTGGAGTTTGTGTGCGTGGAGAAACACACATGTCATGGAACTGTGGCTTCCTCCCTGCTTCTTGCTGCTTGAGGATGGTGCTACTCCCCCAGGCCTCCACCTGGTGGCAGCCAAGAGCTGAGATGGCAGGCCACCCAACCCTAGGTGATGAGAGTTGTCTACTGGACACTCAATCCTCATGCCCCCCCCCCCAGCTGATCCATGGTAACCTGTGTTTGTTCCTGAACATGGGTTGCTGGTGTGGCAGAACTTTGAAGATTCTGATTTTTTCATACTAGATTTACCTGAATGGATTTTTATTTCCCATTAAAAATATATATACATGAAACTTATTGGTAAAGTATTATTATAAATTGTATCACATCAGATGTGTTTACAAAATGAGAAACCAGCTGTAGCTATAGCTGGTCAAGTAATGCAATGGGTTAATAACTGGCTGTAGGATAGGAAACAGACAGTTATTATTCACTGGACCATGGGCACCATACATGTAGGTTTGGCTATGAACACAGATTAGATGTTAATGCAATGCAAACATTGGCTGTTCCTCTCTGTGCCCCATTAGGGGACTACCACTCTTACAAGGTACAGTTGATCCCATTCATGTGGCAAAGGAACCCATCTGGAGGAGGGTGGCACCCCAAGAGCTAACAAGGTTCCCTTTGACTAAAGGTGCTTTAGGAAGTATAGTAATGATCATCCCCCTGTGCCTTTTCTCTCACTGGATCAACCTTAAAACCAACCTACTACCACTACCTCCCAACCTCCTAGACAAAGCCACTTATTTTGGCCGCCCACCCCCCAGCCTCCCCTTCCCTTGACTCCTCCTCAGACTCTCACACTAGGTGTCACACCTCTTTATCTCCTTTGCTACATATAAACACTGTCCTTTACCCTAGTTGAATGCTCTTGATGCTGTACTATCACCATTGGTACTATGAATGACATTGTAACCTTATTGTATACTAGCTACCTACTATTCGAGTATTGTATATAAACTGCTTGTTATTGTTGTCATTGTCACTATTTGACGTGGAACCTTTGTAAAAGAGCTCTGAGCTCAAAGGTATGATCCAAATCCCTAAATAAATAAAAAATAAATAAAACAAATAGAAACCTGAAGACATGGTGGAGTACATACAAAATTGTAAAGCACTTCCTACAAAGAAAGAAAGAATGAAACTAGCAGTAGAAATGTTTTAGGCAGGCAAGACACAATGTAGGCCCCAACTCACAGTAAAAACTATTTTATGGCCTACTGCACAAAGGAAGGGAAACTCACCCATGTGAAGGAAACCTCTTGGGATCCAAGGCCTAAGGTCACCTTCCCTCTGTACTTTTTATTATAAGCCCCCCAAATGGGCTTACCTTGTAGGGCTATAGCCCCCTCGCTCTTTTGGTAGCACCCCATCAGTGGCTCTGGGGGGGCCTCTGGACCTGGTGGTCCTGTAATTGTCTCTGCATTGTAAGTTACTTGACTCTAACTCTCTACTCCCAGAGCTGAGCTACCGTGATGTATCGGCACCTCCGGATGCTGGGGAGGTTTGTTTAGGGGTATTAGAGGCGGTGTGAGCCCTTTCAAAATGTAACCAAAAGACATGGGAACCAGGGACCAGGTGAAATAGTAACCAGAAAGTCTCTGGTTTTAGGGAAAAACTGTTTTCAACTCTTTTAAGAGCTCAAGTATTTATATATAAGGACTGTATTGCTTTAAGATTAATATACTCCAAGATGGCAGCCCCCACAAGACTACAAAACATGGAGCTGCTGGGTAAAGGTTGTAGGGCATTGAAATTGCCCAGGACTGCAACAGCCAATCAATGAAGGGCTAGGAAAAAACATAAATAGGACTGCCAGCCCAACTAAAAGAGAGATCACCCTGGGAGAGTGCAGTACAGCTGAAGAGGGCTTTACCACCCCATAGCTGCACTCAGGCCCCAAAGCCTAAAGGAGCAAAAGATATTGAAAGCTGCAGTACAGAGTAAGCACAGAGTTTGCAATAAGATATTGAAAGCAGCAGAACAGAGTAAGTGCAGATTTTGCAATAGGAAACAGAAATAGTTTGGAGGTGGCTGCAGACACATCAGTGCTGGAGTTTTGCTGAAAGGAAAAAAAAGTGAGGTGAAAGTTGTTTGAGTTTGGGACTAAGCGACTGGGGTAATGCTGTTGAATGCAGAGCTCTGAGAAGTGTTTACTGCAGTCTGAGATTCTAGTTGGAACCCTTGTGTCAGGGTTCAACCTTCCCCTCCTCGGAGGAGTGTTTTTTTTAAAAGTATTCCAGCAAGGGGAGTAATCAAGAGTGCTGGTGTCAGAGACTGTGGAAGGACCAGCCTGCCTAAGACAGAAAAGTGAAGTGCCAGATCTGGGTTGAGAAACTGAGAAAAGAACCTGGTTGTGGTCTGTTGGTGTGAAGAGTGGTAGTGAAGGATCCAGGGGACCAAGTTTAGCATCCACTGGATAAGAGACCATCGGCATGGGATGGAGAGAGGCCTGTCTGGTGAACACTACTTATAAAGGCCATCAGGCTATGATTTAAAAGCTAGGCAGGTGAAGATCATCTGTGTCTGGTTCTTCAGGCATCTTCATTAGAGCAGCATTCTTCTGGGACCACCACGGTACCGTGCGACTGTTATTGCGACTGCCTTTCAGCTGGCTGCAACACTTCTGTGCAGACATCAAAACTGTAAGTACCCCAAGCTGTGGCTTTGGGGAGTTTCTTGTAGCTAGCTAGTTAGAGTCTGGGGAAACCCCCGTCAGGACTGTTGGGGAAGAAACGTAAAAGCTGGGACCAAGCAAGGTTTAATGTGCTACAAATGACAGAGAAAGTTGGGAAGAAGCAAGATTTAATCTGTTACAAGTGACAATGAAAGTTGGGACTCAGCAAGATTTAAAGTGTTGCAAGTGAAAAAATAAGGTTTAAAGTGTTGCAGGTGTTTTACAAGTTATCAGGCCCTCAATGAAAGTTCTCAAGCCTGCATCTCTATCCGGTGTGGTACCTACCGCAACAAGGACATTTATGGGTGCACCCATAGTGGGGGTAGAGGGACTGTGTGGGGTCATTTGAAAATGATTAAAAAGATTTTGTTACTTAACGCCTCCCTTATCCCTTTTCCCCAAATAAACCAAATCATTGTTTGCATGTCAATTCTTGTGGCTATAAATTTGTATGCAGAAGTTACTGTGTACGGGGGGATTGTTATTGAATGGGGAAGTGTACTACAGGGCAAATACTGTTATTTTCTGGGGGTGGTAACCTGCAAATTTTCTGCAGGTATTCCCTGCCACTGTCCCAGGTGGAGGCACCACACCAACAGACCGTCCAGTTGCAGAACCCATGCCGGGCCCCTTGTAGAAGTGTTCCTGGTAAATACCAATTGCTATGGAGCAGCCCAGGTGAGTCAAAGGGGCTGTTACAACTGGAGGAACTGCTGGGATTACTGCCCCTAGTGGTCAAACCCTGAAATTACTGTCTTTGAAAAAAGGGACATTTTTGGTACCCCCCCATGGGGAAAAGTATCATAATTCTGACATGGAGTCACAAGAACTGATTGACTGATGTCGAGGGAGGGGAGGGAGAAGGGGAGGGCTCACTTCCCACCCCAAGAGAAGGCCTTTTTAGTGAAGGGGATCCCAGAGGGAACCACCTGAGAAGCCATTAAGACTGCTTTAGAGACTATACCTGATATTGGGAGCCTGACAGTGGTAGGCCTGAGATATGATAGTGGTTCCCAGAGTGTTATGGCCTTAATCCAGAGTGACCAAAATGTGGCTCCCAGTATGTTACCAGCCACCCTTGATGTTGATGGGGTGGAAGGTGCCTTGAGATTATGCAATAAAAGTAGTACACCATTTTTGCCTCACCCTTCCCCAGCTCCTGAGCCTCCTGGAGAAGATCGAGTCCCTGGTGGCTACCGAGGGGAAGACTCTCCAGGATGTGACAGAGTTGCTGCCCCTGTGAGTGACCTTGGATGACCTCCAATCTTCTCAGGCTGCTGGCTCAGAACATTACAGATGCTTAAGGGTTTTCTTGAGCACTGTACCCACTCCTATTGGGGAAGATGATTACGAGACTTGGGTCTCCTATGCTGCCCCCATGCTGCAGGAGTGGCAGTGTTACGATGCTGAAAAACATAAGAGGTTGGTGGAAAGTTTGAAGGGCCCCTCTTTAGATGCTGTCCGTTCCTTGAGGGCTACTAATCCTGAAGTCACATTGGACAACCATCTAGCTGCCCTGGACAGTATATTTGGGAGCACAGACTCATGTGATGATCGGTACTGGGGGCTTAAGATCACTACCCAGTGGTGAGGTGAGATCCTCTCAGCGTATTTATACAAACTTGAAAGAGCACTGCAAAAAGTACTCAAAAGGGGGGAGTGGCTGCCAGGGATTTCAACTGTGTCAGGATTGAGCAAGTGTTGAAAGCTGCATGGTTTCTGAAATACTGTTGTGATAGTTGGGGTTGAGAGAGACTGACTGATCTCCCTCCCATAGTGCATTATTGCAAGAAGTAAGGGCCGCTGGAGAGCAAACTTGGCCCTGGGAACAGTCGCCTGCTGCTGCTGCTGGTGCCCAGGTGTCAGATGAGGGGAACTCGGGCACAAGGGCTGAACTCCAGGGTCTGCTCCAAGAATTAAAGAATGTTGTACAGCATGTGAACAAGCCAAGCACTGCCACAGCTGAGCCCAAACCAGTGGCTCTTGTTGTTACGGTGGAGAGCGAAGTAGTGGCACCTTTCCTGGAAGCTGAAGCCTGGGCCACAGATGGCATCACCCTTCGAGATGAGTATGAACAGTTGGTGAAGCTTAAAGAGACTGTAGACCCACCCTCACGACCTACTGTAATAGCCGTTCCCCCTCGAGGTTCTTTCCAAGAGTCCCTCGTGCCAGAGAGCTAACACCAGATGTCCTTTGTTTTCAGTGTGGAGAAGAGGGACACATATCTTGTGGGTGTGGCCAACCCCCAAATCCCTGCCTGGTGGAAGAAAAGAGGCACCCAAAGCAGCTGGGAAACTAGAAAGGGGCCCAGTGGGGAAATCAAACTGGGTCCCCAGAAATAAAAAGCTTCACTAGATGGACAGAGTCAAAGATTCCATCTGGCAGTAAAGTACGCTGGGAGTTGGTAGGACCCCAAGCTGATGTGAAAGTCCTCATTGAAGGGGTCTTGTGTTCCACCCTGCTGGACAGTGCGTTACAAGTGACAGTCCTCCATTGATCCTTCTCTGACCAGCACCTCAAGCACCTGCTGCCACTCAAGCCACTGTCTGGTTTGTCAGTGTGGGGACTGGTACCCAAAATTCTCTGTAGGAGAGGTACTGCACTATCCAAACTGTGTTCGTATGAAGGGTATGGATAATCTGCCTACTGTAGATGCAATGGCCATAATATGTCCAGGGAGAGGGAAGCTGGATGACGCACCTGTTTTAATAGGGGCCAATGCCAATATGTTTGGCAGGCTGGCAGCCCTATGCCAGGAAAGGGACAGTGTGGATCAGTTACTAAGTCCTACTGTTCAAGCAGCTGTGAAAAAGATCACGTTGTCTATGGGTCTGCCAGGTTGGCTGACTGGCTGCCTTTCGTGAGATTATTCAGAGACTGTGTGAGGTGCCTGTAGTTGCATTTGCTGACCTCCATAAGCCATACATCCTTCACACTGATGCCAGCTTAAATGGATTGGGGACTATCCTTTACCAGGAACACCCGGAAGGGCTACAGCCAGAGGCCAGTTCAAGCTGTAGCTTGACTGCCTCTGAGAAGTATTATCCTGTCCACAAGTTGGAGTTTCTGGCACTGAAATGGGCAGCCACAGACAAGTTTTTTGATTACCTATACAGAGTCCCCTTCATGGTGTGGACAGATAACAACCCCCTGACATATATCAACACCACTGCTAAGCTGGATAATGCTGGCCACCAAAGGCTGTCTGCTTTGTCCTTATATGATTTCACACTAGACTACCAAAGTAGCAGGACCAAAATAGATGCTGATGCCTTGTCCCAGCACCCCCATGAAGATACATTTGTCAGAAATGTGCACCTCTCCAATAAAATTGCTAGAGTCTTGAGTTCAAAATTTGTGGTGCAGTCTGAGAGCCCCTTGAGCAACCCCAATAGAGAAATTGATCAACTGGGTGCATCCCTCGAGGTCCTTCCAGCAGCATATATGAACTTCACTGGGTTGGGGTTGTCCTCCCTCCCTCCCTTCCTCCCTCACCTCAGTAGGTGGGAGCTGCAACAGGCCCACCAGTAGGACCCGGGCCTCAAGGATATTACCTGTTCACCGAATCTGGAAAAAGAATAGGAGGGGAATTGAGAAGACAATGCATTGCAATCATTTGCTCCCTATTGGAGAGATTGGGCCAGAGCTTCACCCAGAAAGTGAGACTTCAGGGATCTGGAGGCTTCAAACCAAGAGTCTCACCACAAAAAAGCCAAACTCAAGTGTTGTTACCCCTATGCCTCTTGACAGGACCACTTTGAACCTGAATACTGGTCCAACTGAGCCTTTCAAGCTGAATATAAGAAGGAGAGCTGTCCCGCCTATGCCTCTTGAAAGGGCCACTGCGGACTTGAATACTGGTCTGCCTGAACCTTTTGAAGAACCTCAGAACAATTCTTCAGAAGAGAGTGACTTTGAAGAGTTTGTGATTGAATATTTCATGGCAGAACCAAACCCTGCCAGGTGGTCACAGCAAATGGGCTATAATCAACCTCAGCCCTCCACAAGCACTGTCCCATGTCACAGTGCACTTGTTTTGAATCCTAATACAGTGCCATTTACCCCTGTCAGGAGGGCCAGTAGTTCTGTACCAAAACCAGCAGTGGACATTGAAATGGACGATGCTAATGACCTGGCACCAAGTACCCCTGTAGTTGATGAGTTTGTAGCTGAAGAACCTGGGGTTGCTGAGCCTGTCCCTCTTGACTCTGTAACTGTAGCAGAGGTTGTTTCCCCAGTTTCATTACCCCATAGATCTGAGAGGTAGCCTAAGCCAGTAATTAAACTGATGTATGATACCTTGGGTGCTTCCTCTAATACCCCCCTGTATGTTGCTCCTAAACACATTAACCCTAGAGTTCAGGTTTTTCCCCTTTACCCCCAGGTGCTATTCTGAATTAAGATTTGATGTTGGGGAAAGTGGGGTTTTAGTACCCAGGTAATTTATTAACAGACAGTAGCCGATGTCTAGTTAGCCAATGTTATGCTGATGCAATTCTGAATGTATGACTGTTGATTGACCACTATATGAGATAGTAATAAAGTGTATAGTTAGTTATGTGTTACCATGTTTTACTGATTGTTCGAGTATTGGTTTGTCAGGGTGCCAAACATTTCCGCAAGGGGAGAGTATAAGCCCCCCAAATGGGCTTACCTTGTAGAACTACGGCCACCTCGCTCCTTTGGTAGCACCCCATCAGTGGCTTTGGGTAGGGTCTGGACCCAGTAGTCCCATAATTGCCTCCGTGGCTGTAAGTCACCTGACTCTATCTCTCTACCCCCAGTGCTGAGCTACTATGATGTATTAGCACTTCCAGGTGCTGGGGAGGTTTATTTTGGGGTATTAAAGGTGGTGTGATCCCCATTCAAAATGTAAGTAAAAGACATGGGAGATGGGGACAAAGTGAAATAGTAACATGAAGGTCTCTGGTTTTAGGGGAAAACTGTTTTCAACTCTTTTAAGGGCTCATGTATTTATATTTAAGGACTGTATTGATTTAAGATTAATGTACTCCAAGATGGCAGCCCCCATAGGACTACAAAACACAGGGGGGGCCACTGGGTAAAGGTTGTAGGGCATTGAATTTGCCCAGGACTGCAACAGCCAATCAGTGAAGAACTGGAGAAAGACTATAAATAGGACTGGCAGCCAACCTAAAACAGAGGGATCATGCAGACGGGCAGTGCAGTACAGCTGAAGAGGGCTTCACCGGCCTATAGCTGCACTCAGGCCTCAAAGCCTAAAGGATCTAAAGATATTGAAAGCTGCAGTACAGAGTAAGCACATAATTTGCAATAAGATATTGAACAGTGCAGAACAGAGTAAGTGCAGAGTTTGCAATAGGAAACAAACAGTTTGAAGGTGGCTGAAGACACATCAGTGCTGGAGTTTTGCTGAAAAAAAAAGTGAGTTGAAAGCTGTTTCAGTTTGGGATTGAGTGACTGGGTCAATGTTGTTGAATGCAGAGCTCAGAGGAGTGTTTACTGCAGTATGAGTTTCTAGTTGGAACCCTTGTGTCAGGGTCTGGCCTTCCCCTCCTCGGAGGAGTGTTTTTTCGAAAAGGATTCCAGCAAGGGGAGTAATCAAGAGTGCTGGTGTCAGAGACTGTGGAAGGACCAGCCTGCTTAAGACAGAACAGTGAAGTGCCAGATCTGGGTTGAGAAGCTGAGAAAAGAACCTGGTTGTGGCCTGTTGACGTGAAGAGTGGTAGTGAAGGATCCAGGGGACCAAGTTTAGCACCCCTCCTGATTGAAGACTGAGGAGGAGACCATCGGTGTTGGACAGAGAGAGGCCTGTCTCATGAACACCGCTATTAAAGGCCATCAGGTGACAATTTAAAGGCTAGGCAGGTGAAGATCATCTGTGTCTGGTTCTTCAGGCATCTTCATTAGTGCAGCATTCTTCTTGGACCACCACAGTACCGTGCAACTGCTATTGCGACTGCCTTTCAGCTTGCTGCAACACTTCTGTGCAGACATCAGAACTGTGAGTACTCCAAGCTATGGCTTTGGGGAGTTTCTTGTAGCTAGCTAACTAGTTAGAGTCTGGGGAAACTCCCATCAGGACTGTTGGGGAGGAAAGAAAAAGTTGGGACCAAGCGAGGTTTAATGTGCAACAAGTGAGAGTAAATTTGGGACAAAGCGAGGTTTAATGTGTTACAAGTGAGAGTGTAAGTTGGGAAGAAGCAAGGTTTAATGTGTTACAAGTGACAGTGAAAGTAGGGAGACAGCAAGGTTTAAAGTGTTGCAAGCGAAAAATCAAAGTTGGGACAAAACAAGGTTTGAAGTGTTGCAAGTGTTTAACAAGTTATTGGGCCCCAACAAAAGTTCTTAGGCCTTTATCTGGTGTGATACCGTACCCACAAGGACATTTATGAGTGCACCTATAGGTGGGAGCAGAGGGACTGTGTGTGGTCATTCAAAAGTGATTAAAAAGGTTTTGTTGCTTAACACCTCCCTTTTCCCCAAATAAACCAAATCATTGTTTGCATGTTAATTCTTGTGGCTTTAAATGTGTGTGCTCAAGTTACTGTGCATGTGGGGAATTATTACTGAGTGGGGAAGTGTACTGGGGACAAATACTGTTATTTCCTGGGGGGTGGTAACCTGCAAGTTTTCCACAGGTATTCCCTGCCACTGCCCCAGGTGGAGGCACCGCACCAACAGACCGTCCAGTTACAGAACCCAGGCCGGGCCCCTTGTAGGTTTGTTCCTGGTAAATACCAATGGCCATGGAGAAGGGCCAGGTGAATCAAAGGGATGTTACATTATTATTTAAAATACCTCAAATCCCAGTGCAACAGCTTGGCAGAGCTTGAACATAACAAAATGACAAAAAATGAAATGACAGCTTGAGTACTGCTTGGAATATAACAAACAAACAGGATCCAGTGCACAACCCCCGCCCCCCATATGGCAAATCTGATGCACTAAACTTATAAACTGCCTTCCATGGCTTTTGTTATTAAATTCCATGAAAAAGGGGTCCTCTTAGTTATCAGATTGGAATTCCAATGTGAGCAAGCCAAACCACCAATCATCAACTCTAAACAACTACCAAAACTAGCATGCTCTAACCCCAACTCTGAAAATGCACTCTATTTAAGAGTACCCACTGCAGGCATTTCAGAGTTGGAGAAGTAGGGAAAGCAGTACTGAGAACCAAACCATGGAGTCCCACCTTGATGATTAGTGGTTTGGCTTGCTCACATTGTAATTCCAATCTGATAACTAAGAGGACCCCTTTTTCATGGAGTTTAAAGTAAGAAAAGCCAATTCAGGCAGTTTATATGTTTAATTTCTCAGATCTGCCATGTTGGGTGAGGTGTGTGCATTGGATACTGTTTGTCTGTTACATGCCACAAACCAGTAGCACCCCTCAGTAGAAATGTGAGTTATATTTTGTGAGCAACGCAAAGGTTAGTGTGCTAATTTTGGTATCTGCTTGGAATATGGAATGGAACTGGTGGCAGAGAGTTGGGTCAGAAATTTAAATAGAGAACTAGCATAACCCTCACTCCCTCTCTCTAATGGGATAACCAACCTTGAAGATGTCAAAGAGCTTAGCTGATATGACTGAAGGAGTCCTCATGTCAAAGGAGGGTTCCACCCTTAGAGGGGAAAGGCCCTGCCCTTGGCTAGTGCAAGTTACTTGGAGTCCCCAGGAAGAGAGGTCACAGCTGCTGTATGATTGAGACATCTGGCATCTGGCCAGCAAGCAGCCCTAACCTACAAATGGTGACACAGAGCTCAGTCAGGATGGGTAAAATAACCTTAAGAAATAAGAATACAGCATAAACCACACTCAGTGGGAACTGATTTTATTTTAGGTGGCGCTAGAAACACCAGGCAACAACCCTTACATTTCACATCAGAATGAGGCCTCCCTCAGGAACCCTGATCTATGGGTAAATTATCCAACAGCATGGTTTTTATGGTATAACTGTACAGCAGCACCTTTGGGAGTCAGGTGTGTTCTCTTTCACTGCTCCTTTTCTATGTTTGAAATAAATCCCAGCAAGGTTAGAGTTCCATTCCTAGCCAATATGGGCCTTGGCCACACTACAGGAAAAGGGATGCATCATGATTAGGCAGAGCCACAGGCATGTTGGCAGGAGAACCCAAGAATCAAGCAGTAAACAAGCAGGACAATACTTTTTAGGCTGGACAGCATGGCTACAACTTAGTTTACAGGACAAATGTGGGCTAGTGCTTGGGCTACAACTTGGACTATGGCACAATGATGAATCTAACTACAGCTAGTCCATACAGAGCAAGACACCACCACTAGGCCCCACGCAAACTAGGCCTTATATTAAGCCCAAGAGGAACAGGAGGTGGTGCTGGATTGAGTTTGTAGGATGGAACAGCTACATTATATAAAGAGTTCTGTCCAGGATTTATCTGGAACCTTGAATGAAACACAGCCTAGACCTCAAAACAGTCCATTCCCAATTCCTGTTTATCCAGATTGGAGTTTTCAAAATAAACCCAGCTGCAGCAGGTTGGGAATTTAGTACAGAGACCTGAATCAAATAAAAGTGTAGGACTGTAGAACAAAAAATGAGTTAAAAGCTTAGAGCTTGCAAGCGAGGAAGCAAATCCATAGGACTCTGGGAAGGCTAGGGAAGCCAGTTCATGAAGGTGAGCAGTGTGTAGTAAAGTAGGTAAGGGAAATGTGTCTTATTTATTCATTTAATTTTTATTGACTGGGAAAGGATGGCTAGGCAATTGTGCCTATTTTCAGCCTTATCCCTGTGGGAGGGGGGATAAAGCTGAATCAGACTAGGCTGTTGGTGGCATTTTTCTAGTGAATTGGGAAATTTGGCCAGGACACAAGGAAAATTCCCTTATTCTTTTCAATAAGTGCCATGGGATCTTTAAGATCCACCTGAACAACCACCAGAACAGGCAGACTGGACCTTGGTTTAACATCTCATCTGAAAGGTGGCACCTCAAGAGTACAGCATCCCCTTCATGTTGCACTAACGTCAGTACTGAGTTTTACCCCAGGTTCCTGGTACAGGGCTATAACCCACAACCTATGACAGACAAGTAAAAGGCAGGAGGAGAGAGGAGCAGGGAATCACATTACCTGAGCACTAAAAGCAAGAAAATATTGACAGAAGAAAGAGGGCATGGACCCCCCCCCCAAAAAAAAATACAAAGGGATTCAAACTGGAAAGCAGAAACACAGTATCAGAAAGTAGAACAGGATCAGCAACTCAGCTCCATGGAGCCAAATTATAATCCCTTCCCTTCCAAAATGGGGCACAGTATGGTTCTTGGGGGCCAATGTTACAAAGACCAGGAAAGGAGCTCTTTAAATACAATGTAATTTCCAAATAGGACTTAGCTTTAAGAAAATGTGTTCGTACAAGGATTGTTTTCTTACTGTTGGTTAACATATTTGTATGGTGCTCTTACGGAGGGCATTTATATGGGACTTATTATGCATGAGACACTGCCCAGTTCTTCTTGGGATTTTCCTCGAGTGGCTGAAGGCAGGAGATCCAGCAGCTGGAATGGGCACCATTGGTGGTCCACCTGGATCTCATGATTATAGCCAGCCACTAGGGTGGCTGTAATCTTCTTAAACCTACTGGTGCACCAAGTGACCTCTTATGTGAGCAACCCTGAAGCGTGAGTACCATGAAGTAGGAGTGTGGTTTCTGGCTTCATGATGTCTGCATGGTGTCTGCAGGGCCAACCACATGTCTGCAAGGGATGCTACTTAAAAAGAGAAGGGCCACAGCAGGAAAGCAAGGGGAAGGCAGCAGGGCAGACTGCATAGGGGAGGCTAGTAGAAGGAGCCAGTAAAAACACAGATTAGTAAATACGCCCTATTTGGAGTAGGCCTACACAGGCAGTACAGAGGAAGGAGGCTGTAACACCTTATCTGGGGTAAGTCTATATGGGCAATACAAAGAGAAGAGGCTGCCACACCCAATCTGGGTAGGCCTACAGAGGACTATCAAGGAGGCAGACCAAAACTGCATACCAGAAGTTGTCTCAGAGCACAGTTCAGGTTACTGTACTTAGTAAGGATAATGTTCAGACAGGAAGCAGAGAGAGGGAGGGTTTTGAGTTGTAGGGGATGAAGGGTACCCTTGGCACATTCTGGGAGACTGGTGATGGCACTGTGTGCAGGATACTAGTATCAAGGATGGTGGAAGTGCAACTACTCAGTGGAGAAACTAACAACATGTTGGGGATGCACAGGGTTGTGTCTGATAAGAAGTTAGAAGCTCAGAGGGCACCAGTATCATGGTGACCTCTGAGACATGAGAAGAAAAGGATAAGGGAGGCAGGCTGGAGGATGAGGAGGTGAGGGGGTACAGGCAAAGTGGGCAAGCATTAAGGATGCAATACTTGAAGCAACATCCCATTGTGTTAGACAGAAAAGGAAGTGCAAAAGAAGAAGGAAACCACTTTGGTTCTCAAATACAGTAGCAGAAAAGGTCAGAGCCAAAAGGGTGGCATTGAGGAAATATAAGGGAACACAGCGGGATGAAGATAGGGAGGCATACCAAACTGCTTTAAGGGAAGCAGGGAAGGCAGTAAGGCAGGCAAAGTCCCAAACTGAGGAAACACTAGCACGAACAGTAAAAGAAGGTGACAAGATTTTCTATAGATACATTAGTGAAAGTAGAAAGTCCAGAGGGGGTATTGCTAAGCTCAAAGGAGAAAAGGGGGCATGTGTGGAGGAGGACCCTGTAAAAGCATCTATCCTAAATAGATACTTTTGCTTAGTATTTACTGAAGAGAAGGTAGGGCAGGGCCCACAGCTCAGCACCATGGACACAGGGGGGAGGGAGGTGAGCACAACTCCCTTCACAAAAGAAAGGGTCCTACAAGAACTCGCTAAGCTCAGGGTGGACAAGGCAATGGGACTGATGGCATACATCCCAGGGTACTTAAGGTGCTAAGGTGGAATTAGCAGAGCCATTAGCAGAACTGTTTAGTGAGTCTCTGAGCACAGGAGAGGTCCCAGAAGACTGGAGAAGGGCTCATGTGATCCCGCTCCACAAGAGTGGTAGCAGGGAGGAGGCAGGAACTACAGACCAGTCAGTCTTACCTCAGTAGTGGGCAAGATTATGGAGGCACTCCTTAAGGAAAGGATAGTGCAACACCTGGAATCCATAGGGGCGCAGGATCCAAGACAGCATGGGTTTACAAAAGGAAGGTCCTGTCAAACTAATCTCATAAATTTCTTTGACTGGGTAACCAGAGTAGTGGTCCAAGGGGGAGCAGTTGATGTCACCTACCTTGACTTAATCAAAGCTTTCAACACTGTTCCACATAAAAGATTGATAAATAAGCTGGGTAGGCTTGGGGTGGGTCAGAAGTTGGTCAACTGGGTTGCAAACTGGTTGACAGACAGAAAACAGAGTAGTGGTAAATGGTATACAGTCAGAAGAGATGTAAGTCACAAGTGGGGTACCTCAGGGAACAGTCCTGGGGCCAGTCCTCTTCAATATCTTCATTACTGACATTGCAGATGGATTAGAGGGTAAGGCTGGTCTGTTTGCAGATGACACCAAGATCTGCAACAGAATAGATGATCCAGATGGGGTGGGCAGAATGAGAAGAGATCTGGATAAACTAGCAGAATGGTCAGAAGAGTGGCAATTGGGATATAATGCAAAGAAGTGCAAGATCATGCACATAGGGAAGAGAAACCCCGAAGCCACCTATAGGCTGGGAGGGGAGTTGCTGACAGTCACAAAGGAAGAAAGAGACTTGGGCATCATCATCACCGATGACCTAAAATCATCCAAGCAGACTTCTAAAGCAGTAGGTAAGGCTAGGGAGATGTTAGGGTGTATTAGTAGGGGTATCACAAGTCATAAGAGGGAGGTAATAATCCCTCTTTACAAGACACTGGTTAGGCTCCATCTGGAGTACTGCATGCAGTACTGGAGGTCACACCTTCACAAGGACATTAACCAAATTGAGGCAGTCCAGAGAAGGCAACCAAAATGGTGCAGGGACTGCATCAGAAGACATACGAGGACAGACTAACGAAGCTCAATATGTATACCCTTGAGCAAAGGAGAGGTAATATGATCGAGACATTCAAACACCTTAAGGGCATTAACAAGGTGAAAGAGTCTAACATGTTTCAATATAAGAAAAATAGCAGGACAAGAGGACACAGCATGAGATTAGAAGGAGGTCGAATAAGGGGGAATGTGAGGAAATTCTTTTTCACAGAAAGGATGGTGGATGCATGGAACGGCCTACCTCAGGAAGTGGTGGCTATGAATACAGTGCAGGGCTTCAAACAGGCATGGGATAGGCATAAGGGAGCAATACAGATGAGTATGAATAGATAGGCCACTGACAGAGCAAAGGCCGATGGCACATTTATAAGGTAGAAAAAGAAATGGGCAGACTGGATGGGCCTTGCGGTCCTTATCTGCTGTCAATTTCTATGTGTGATTGGAGGGAGGAAAGAGGGGAAGGGGAGATTGTGTATCATACAGCTCTAGATGTACTGGTACAAAATTGCTACCAGGTTCTTAGTTCACTGGAGCAGGTTAATATTCAGAGGAAAGAGGAGGGAGAGGGAGAGGGAAGCATGGAAAATAAAAGGGGAATCAGTATGGAGGGCAGGATGCCACTGGGAATGGTAGTATTAGGTCTGATGAAAGGAGGTGGTGGAGGACAGGGAGCATGAGGGTCTATAAAGAGGTAGGGAGTAGAGACAATAGATAATCCAGATGGGAGATGAGGAGAAAAATTTGTGCCTTGAAGACCGGTGGGTGGAGATGAATGTGTAGGGTCAAAAAGGGTGGAAAGGATTAAGAAGGGTGACTTGGTGTGGGGGGGTCAAATGTATGACTACTGAAAGGGGCTCAACAAAGGATAGTACAGAGACTGCTTGGGGGTGGGACATGAGGCAGCAGAGAAGGGAAGGGGGAGTGTTCAGGTCAGGCAGGAACTGAACTCTGGGGACAGAGAGGGGGTGCGGGAAGAAGCTGAACCCCAAATTGTGGTGGTTGAGGGGAATGGAACTAGGGAAGGCTGCACCTCACATGAGGCAGGGGTTGAAGAGATGGAAAGTCTCTGCCTGTAACCTTACATTTAAAGAAAGGCCCATTGTTCTTATGTCACACTACAGGCAGTTGGAGATACATAGAATTCACACAAACAAAAGAAGAAATTACTTTACTGTAAGGGCGCCAAGAATGTGGAAACGGTTACCCCAACACTTGGTCAACATATTTAAGTTTGAAACATTTAAGAGCGAACTGGATAAATATCTGGGGTATTAGTCAACAATTACCACATGATGTGGGCGACAGTCTAGATGGGCTAACACCCACTTCTGTTGACATCCTACCAAGTACCAAAAGAAACTGAGACTCAGGGAAACAGACCTCAATACACACAGGAACATAGAGGAGAAAGACAGGAAAAAGAACAACATAGCTGGGGTGGGAAACAAGGGAGAAGGAGTGCACAACTCTCTATATTGAAATGGAGGGTTGGAGAACAAAAGGGGAGGGGGACAGCAGAGTACTTGTGTTAGGGATTTCACAGTGAAAGATCAGGTGGTCACAGGGCAAGATGAATCTATCTAAAAGGAGAGTGGTGTGTCTCCCAGGTATAATGGCTGAAGAATCATCATCATGGTGCACTCCTTTACTGAGGGGGCATGATGTAAACCATATGTAATTACCCACAATGGTACCAATGACCTGGCAGGGTGTGAGGTAGGGTGGTCCAGGACAGTTTCAAGGTACTTGGACAGACCATAAAGGGGGAGGCAGAACTGAACATATGAACATACATATGAACATGCCAGCAGATGAAGGCCTTAGACTGTGCAAATTCCTATGTATTTACAAAGGGAAGTGCTCCCTCACAGTTTCCATTTTGACCTCTCTCTCTCTACCTCCTCCTCCCCCTTCCCCTTCTAACCACAGTTTTTCCCCTCACCCTGTTGCAACCCCTCTTGAAGCTGTTCACTGTTTTTAGGGATACCACTCCCTCTAGCAGCTCATTCCACTCAGCCACCACCCTCTTGGTGAAAAAGTACCTCACCTCCCTCCTAAATCTTCCCCCACCAGCTTTAGGCTGTGCCCCTAGTGATCTTGTTCCCACTAAGGCTGAAGAGTCCGTCAATGCTCACCCTGTTAACACGGAATTCAGACCCATAACATATGGGGTCCCACAGGGCTCCATATTGGGCCCTTTACTGTTCTCACTTTTCATCAATGAGTTACCCAACAATTGTGGAGGGGATGCTGTGCATCTTTATGCAGATGATGCTATTATCTACTGCTCTTCTCCTGATGTTGCTCGGATAAACAGGGAGCTTGCATGTGGCTTTGTAGACCTTGAGGGTTGGTTCAGGTGTAATCAGCTTGTCCTCAATACAAAAAAGACAAAAAGTATGCTCTTCTCTCATCTACCTTCCACCTTCCACCTCCCACTCCCTCTCCCCTCCTCTCTCTATACTACTTCCCTCAATGGGGAATGTTCTGGAGGCAGTCAATACCTTCAATTATCTGGGCATTACCCCGGATTCCTCTCTCTCCCTTATTGCCCATGTCTCCACCCTAATTAAAACTCTGAATCAGAAGCTGGGTCTTCTCTATCACATAAGCCCTTTCCTCACATCTACCTCTTGCCTCAAGATCACCTCTTTGTCGCATCTTCCCCATCTTACTTATGGGGCTCCCTTATTGCTCTCTACTAATACATCTACTATGTCTCTCCTTGCACAGGCATACCATAGGGTGGAAAGGTTTGCCCTAGGAGTCAACTCCCACCTCCACCATGTGATGTCCTCTCTTTGTTGGGATGGTTGCCTTATGAATTGAAACTGAGTCTCTCCACCTTGAGCTTCATGCTCAAGCTTATCCGCAAATTCACCCCCCCTTGCCTTAGTGAGATTATTTGATGAAGATTAGCTCCTCAAGCCCTCAGATCAGCCTCCCTTCCTCTTCTCCTAAAACCTAATCTGTGGCTAGCTGTCACACGTAAGCCCTTCTCCTTTGCGGCTGTAGCTGACTGGAACTCCCTGCCCCCCTCAGTCCTGCCCTGTACCTCACTTCCTTTGTTACAGTCCAGTCTACTTACCTTTCTTGCCACCTCTGCAAAATGCACTTGCTTCCGTTGTTGACTGTTCACCCCTGAGACTGCAGGTTGTTGACTGTTCACCCCTGAGATTGCAGGTTGAACACCTCTTGGTGCCTTGGATAACCATATACCCCTTTTTTTTCTTTTTTCATTCCCCTAGTCCATCTCATTTTCCTCTCTCACTGCCTAAGCTTCTATACCTGATATCTGACTCCCCCCCCCCAACCTATATACCTGTTTGCTGGCAGTGTTTGCTGATGGTGCCATCACTTGTACATAGTTATGCATTGTATATTTACTAACGTATAAATAATAATTTTTCCTTTTTGCCTAATGTTATGTGGCATAGCATACTTCTCTGTATGTCCTTAGATCTGTTAATTGATATATGTCTTCCTGTTGCTCCTGTAATCTGTCTCTTCCTGAATTTGCTGTAATTGCTTTGTACTTGTTTTGTTATCTTACCTGGGTCGACCCTGAAAAAGGGACTGTAATTGTCTCAGTGGTCTTACCCAGTTACCAAAATTCAAATAAATAAAATAGATAAATAAATAATACCCTTAAGGCTCCTGAAAGCCTTAATCATGTCTCCCCTCTCCTGTCTTTCCTCAAGAGAGTATATGTTGGGCTCCCTGAGCCCCACCTCATACAACACGTCCTGCTGGCCCAGGATCATCTGGTTGCCCCTCTCTGAACCTTCTCTGGAAATTGGTAGCATTCTCAGAAGTGCTGGCAGTGCCAAGAGCCAGTTCGTCTGGGAAGTTTAGGATAGTTGACTTCAACAACTGGCTCAGAGAATGGTGCAGTAAGAAGTTTTTCAGCTCCATAGGGAACTGGGGAGATGTCTGGAATGAGAAATCTCTGTACTCGCCAGACAGGCTGCACCTTGGTAGGGGGTACCAGAATACTTTGGGACAGGCCTGGGGAAAATATCAAGGGGAACTTGCATTTAAACTGAGTGGGGGGCTACTATGGGGTTCAGAACCCAAAGTTTACCCATGGAGGGGGCTGGTGGGTCTTCCCCAGGTTGGGGCGGATTAGAAAAGGGTGGTTTAGTGGAGAAAATGTGAGGGGAAGGGGAAGGGAAGGGGCCAACTGGAGCTCAAGAGAAAGATGAGATTGGGGGACAGGGGACGTGTAAGTTCAGAAAGGCAGAAGAGGTAGCAAGGGAACAAAGGGAAGGGGGAGGGTAGGGGAGAACAGGCATCTTGGAGGGTGGTAATAAAACAAACAAACACCACAGTCAGCAAGCAAGAAAATAAAGAGGCTTACATAGCCAAATTAACCACAGTGAACAGCTTTATTGCTTCATGAAAAACACTAACCCTAATGACTTCAACCATACGTGCTCTTCGTCAGGGGATGCTTACTTTGTCCCACAACCATTCCATTTAAATCCACATCTTATAGTGACAGTATACAAAAAGACAACGATACATATAGAACAGGGATTGCAGAGAGCTATCATAATTCAATTAATTTCCCATTGTTATAACAATAACTAATGACACCAGACTTTGTGGAACATAATACCATAGTCATTTTTAATAACCATAGAAGCATACTAGTAACTAATCCATATATTTTCAATGGTTCTGCTGCGAAGGTGTCACTGTATATGTCCTGTCCCTGCATTTTCTGTCATACAGAATATAGAGATTCATCCCTTCCGATAAATTAAAGTGAGTAAAGAAAAAGAGAGAGATGGAATCAAACCAATGGAGGGTGGTGTCTATCGATGCCAGGAGCCTGGGGAATAAGGCCAGGATATCTGAGGACCTCATGGTAGTCATGACCAGGGAAACCCCAAATCATAGCTGGGGTCTCTCTATTCCATGATTCACCCTCTGTAGGAAGGATAGAGCAGGAAGAGGGGGGATGTTTTATATCAAGGAGGGAATCAAGGCCACTAAGGAAGACATGGGGAGGAGTGGTCATAGAGTCAATTTGGATGCAGATTCAGATGGAGACAGGAAGAAAAATAAGGGTGGGGTGGTGTACTGGCCACCAAATCAAGATGAAACTATGGATCAGAAGCTGGGGTAAGAGATCAAAAGAGTGGCATGTAAGGATATGGTGATTTTAACTTGCCTGATGTGGATGGGAGCATCCCACATGCAAGCAGTCCTGGATGTGGTCCAAGACTGGTGTTTAACCCAGGCAGTGACAGAGCTAACTTTGGGACTGCACCATTTTGCGCTTGTACTAACAAACAGCAACCATTTCAGAGGCATCATTATGGCTGAGCCCCAGGGAAGCAGCAATTACCAGTCAGTGTGGTTTCACATTGATATGGTGAAAGGAGTGCTGGACACAAAAACACAAATGTACTGGTCTTCAAGAGGGCTGATTTCACCAAAGTAAGGATAATTTTAGGGAGGAGCTCCTGGCCCAGTTCAAGGCAACCATGGGACCGAAAGAAAAATAGTATATAATCCAGAAAGGGGTCCAGGAAGTCACTTAACAGAAGGGAAAAAAAAAACAAGACTAAGAGACCACTCTGGTTTTCAGAACAGATTGATGGAGACATTAAGCAAAAAAGAGCTAGGAGAATCCAGAGAAAGAAGGACAGGGTAGACTACCTGGAAAAGTTAAAAACAACAGAGTGGTAAGAAAGGCCAAGGCAGAAACAAGTTGAGGATAGCAGAGAGGGTGAAGGATGGTGATAAGATCTTCTTTCTTTACATCTGATTAAAACAGACAATGAAGGAAGGTATTGTGAAGCTGTACAAAAAGGCCTGAGTGGGTGAAGGACAACAGAGGAAAGGCAACAATATTGACTGATTACTTCTGCTCAGTATTCATGAAGGAAAAAGATGGACCAGTCCCACAGTGAAAGATGGGAATGAGGAAGAGAGTGAAAATGTGTGAGGTGGCAATTACAGTGGACAAGGTCTTCAAAGAATCAGGACCCTGATGGTAAAAAAATCTCTTGGGCCAGATTGTATGCACCTTAGAGTACTGAGGGAACTTGTGGAAGGTCTGGCATCCCCTCTGGCTGACCTGCTCAACAATTTCCTGGATACAGGAGTGGTGCTAAAAAAATTGAGGACCACAGATGTACTGCCCCTGCACAAGAATAGGGTAAGAGATGAACCAGGGAACTACAGCTAGTCAGCTTGATACTGATAGTTGGCAAACTGGTTCATGAAAGGGAAGTCATGCCAAATGAACTTGATCAATTTATTTGACTGGATTGCAAAGTTGATTGACAGGGGCCAGGCAGTGGACATACTGTATATGGGGCTTCAGCAAGGTCTTAGACATGTTCTCCCACAGGAAATTTATCAAAAAGTTGGAAAACCTGATGACAGTGGACAAGTTGATGAGGTGGGATGCAAACTGACTGGGATAGAGCTCACAAAGGCTGGTGGTTGGGAGGAGTACTCAGGAATGAGAGGGGTAACCAGCAGGGTTCTAAAAGGGTCAGTATTCATTCTGGTGCTGTTGAGTGTGTTCATAAATTACATAAGGGGCAGCATAAAAGGCAAAATCTTCCTCTTCACAGATGACATCAAGCTCTGAGGGAACATAGAGAAGGGGGCCTGAGATCTGTGGGAGGACCTGGTAAAGTTAGAAAGATGATCCGGAATCTGGCAACTGGGATTCAATGTGAAAAAGTGCAAGGTTATGCACATTGGGAGCAAAAACTCCAGGGTAGGGTATAGACTGGGAGGCATGGTGGTCACAGTGTTCAAGGTAAAAGAAAAATAAGTAAAATTTTATTTATACAAGGCACCCTACCTGAGCTCAGGGTGCCTTTACAATACACCATACAATAACAAAATTATATTTAAGATCAATAAGACAGTAACAATCAATCAGTAAGTCTCTGAAAATGGCTGGTTAAACCAGTAAGTTTTTAAGGATTTTATAAATCCTTCCATGGTCAAGCTATCTCATATCTGGCGAGGTAGAAAATTCCACAGGGTAGGTGCCATAAAGGCAAAAGGTCTTCCTCCAGATGTTTTCAGGGATACCCTGGGAATCTCTAGCAATCCCTGCCAGAGGATTGGAATGAGCAAGAGGGGCAGTGAGAAAACAGGCGCTCTTTCAGGTAATGAGGTTCCAACTCGAGTAGGACCTTCTAGGTCAGCAATGCGACCTTGAAGGTGATGTATGGGCAGCCAGTGCAGTTCACGCAGCAAAGGTGTTATATGACTGGATCTAGGGGTTCCAGTCAACAACCTGGCTGTCGCGTTCTGCACCAGCTGCAAGTGGCAGATATCCACCCCCAGTAGCCCTAGATAGAGGGCATTGCAGTAATCAAAACAACTGGTGATAAAGGCAAGGACCAAGGTAGGAAGATCTTCGGGCAGGACCAGGTGCTTCACTCGGGCTATATTCCTTAGAAGGAAAAAGGAAGATTTGACTACAGCCAAAACCTGCATCCTCAGCCTGAGGTCATAAGTGGGGTCTCCCCAAAATATAAACCAGAGGGTTTCTCCACTCATGCCCTGTCGTCCTAAAACTAGGGTCCACCACCAATACCTCTGTTTTACTCAAGTTCATCTAAAGCCAACTAGTACTCATCCAGTTCTATATCTCCAGCAGGCAGTTATTAAACACCGCGACTGAATCGAACTCCTGTTCAGGCACAAAAGACATGTAGAGCTGAGAGTCATCAGCATAGCAATGAAAACTCAGCCCATACCATCTTATAATGTCCCCTAATGGGGGCATATACACCGTGAATAACATGGGGGACAGCACTGAACCCTGTGGAACCCCACAAGACAGCCAGTGAGGGGCCGAGGAATGAATCCCCGACACCAATCTCTGAGATCTGCCCTTAAGGAAAGATTGAAACCAGCTGAGGACTGCCCCCCTCAGTCCACAGAAGAACCACAGGTGCTTGAGCATCACTCCATGATCCATGGTGTCAAATGCTGCTGAGAGATCAAGCAGAATCAAGATGGAATGGGGTCTTCAATCTCTCACCATCAAGAAGAGATCATTTAGTACCTGCACCAGGGCCTTCTTGGTGCTGTGCCATTTTGTCAAGCCAGGCTGGAGAGGGTCATAGATATTGTAGCTAGTCAAATGATCCTCCAACTGCAAGGTGACCACCTTCTCAATAACTTTCCCTATAAACGGTAAGTTTGAAACTGGTCTGTAGTTTGCTGGGCAGTCGGGGTTAAGGGAGGGTTTTTCCAAGAGGGGGCACACTACTGCCACCTTTAAGGGATCTGGGAAGATCCCTCTCTCCAATGAAACTGCCACTATCCCAGTGAGAACTGGGCCAATGACCTCTACACACCCCACTAGTAGGCGTGCAGGGCCTGGATCCAAACTATAGTAGGTTGGCCGCAAAGTCTGGACAATTCTCACTATATCTATGACTTCCAGTTGGCTAAAGATGAACCAAGTCAACTGGGCATTAGTACCATCCGACTGATCAGTGCAAGGTCCAATGGGAAGGCATTGGCTGATCTCATTCCTGATGGTGGACACCTTATCAGCGAAAAATTGCTCAAACTCCTCACACTGTACTTGTGACAATGCTCAACCGGCATGAAGACAGGCTGGATTGCACAGTCTGTCCACAGTCCGGAAGAGCTGGGCTGGCCTATTCTTCACTGTAGCAATTTCCCTGGACAGGAACTCTGCCTTCTTAACAGCCCTATTATAGGCCAACACCAGGGGCCCTGGGTCGATGCTATCCATTGGAAGTCTCGAGTAATCCAGCTCTGTCATTAGGCCTTCTGAGGTAACTCCTCTCAAAGGACAGAACTGCACTAGCTCCTTGGGGAAGGCCTATTTTGGGGGGCTGCAAAACTGAATCTCAGGGTGTGATGGTCAGACCAAACGATTGGCTCCACCTCTACATCAGAGATCTCCATCCCCAGGTGGAACACCAAGTCCAATGTGTGCCCTCCTTCGTGAGTTGCAGAGGTAATAACCCATGTCAGGCCCAATGAATCCATCAATTGGAGAAGGTTTTGTCCAAAAGGTGAGAGTTCATCGTCGACCCAGGCATTGAAGTCCCCCAGAATTAACCATCTGGGGGACTCCAATACCATCTTGGCGATGAAGTCTGCAACCTCCTTCAGGAACTCCCTCCCATCACCTGGAGGATGGTAAATTAGAAGGGTCCTGTAGCCTGCACCTGCACTGACTATATACTCATAGGAGTTTGTGCCTCCAACTGGCACCTATCTGAGATCCAGTTCCTGTCTAAAACAGACTGCAGCCCCTCCCGCCCCTGCAGTCCACTCTCGGGCAGTGAATAACTGAGAACCCAGCCAGAACCACAGACTCCAAAATAGGGCCTGTACTTCCATCCAGCCAGATTTCGGTGATGCAAGCCAGGTCAACAGAAACAACAAGATCCGCAACCACTGTGGTCTTATTCCTAATTGACCTGGCATTGCTTAAGGAAGAGAAAGACCTAGGGACTGCAGTCATGAGCAATCTGAAATTACAGTAGGTCCAAGGGTGAGAAACCACTCTCAGCAGTGCTGGTTTGAGGTGCTGCTGTGAGGGTGCACTAACCCTTGAAAAATGAAAAATGAAACAGCGGGTCCAAGAGCAGTACTCTCACAGAAGAAGGGTAATTGTTTACTATGTCCCAATTGCTTGTCAATATAGTGAAAAAAAGGACAAATCCAACAGCTAGAAGAATGCAGTAAAGTTCTATGATTTATTGGAGCCATTAGCCAGAGTAAGAACATCAATACTGCTGACCGAATGCATATAACAAGTGTCTACCATACAAACTTAATAGTGAAGACAAAAAAATACCACTGCAGATGCCCCAGTGTTTTGCTTGCTCTTGAGCTTCATTTTAGGGCAGACTCCTAGTGAAAAGTCTACCCCTTAAACAAGAACTGCAGCGAACCTGTAAGTCATTTTTCCCTGTACAGGCTGGTTTATAAGTACTGGTTCAGATTCTCTTATTGTTCCATCTACACAGACCTTTTAGTAACCTCAGTGGATATTTCTGCTTGACACTCTGGTGGTAAGTACCAATTTAGAAATATATGATATAGTTTATGCCCCAAACAACAACAGACATCTGAAATAGAAGATAGGTGCATAGTGCCACCAACAGAAGAGTAGAATAGGGGCATGAACTACATCACACAGTTCCAAAATGGTTCTTACCAGCAGCTTAGAAATTAAAAACAACCACTAGGATAACTAAAAAGTCTGAGCAGATAGAGGAATAACAGAATTTGAATCGGTATTTAAAAAGCTGCATTTACTGTGAAAAATGACGCATAGATTCAGCGCAGTTCTTCTTTAAATACCATAGTGCACACAGACATAATGATTTATTAACATTTACCAGGGGTTATGTCATAGCCAGTTCTTGAATATTTAATGTTTAAAGAGCTACAAGTCTGGTAAAGCAATCCATTTAAGGTTATAGCACTGAAATTTGAATTTGTTTCATAATGCAAGTTGCTGAAACAACTTTTTTGAGTTTTTCAGTCAGTGCAATCACCTGTTTTACCTGAATTTCCAATTAGAGAAATTTTGTTAAAATAATTTATATTAAAAAAAAAACGTAAAGAGGGCATTTATTGAATTGGCACCCCTAAATATGGATAGATCTGTTGGGCAATCAAAATTTGTGAAACACAATACAGTGCTACCAATTGAAAGAGACGAGAGAGAAACTAATGAGTTTTTAATGGTGTTAGATACAAGAGTTTGTGCTTTGTAGCATATGCTTTATGGTGCCCCTGTTCCAAACCATACATAGGGAGAACTACCATAAAAGAACAGGGGGAAAAAAAGGATTCAGGAATGCAATAGGAGCATAACAAATGTGAATTCAGTAATCGCAGTTGGATGTCATTTTAGAGAAATTCATAATAGTTACTTTATATGCTTGAGGTATATGGCTTTGGAATCAGTACCAGCGCCAAAGTAAGGGGGAAATAGATTAAATAAATTGCTCAGGAAGGAAACATTTGGGATATTCACTCTGAAAAGTCTCAAGCCCTCCGGGCATAATGAGGAATGGGACTTGAAACCATTCTTAACTGTAAAACAGGAATGCAATTGGTCATGGGGGTATTATTAATAGTTTAACCTTTTAGTATAGGTATTAGTAGGAACTCATGATAAAATAATGTCCTTTGTATTATAATTTCTCCTGTATTGTATTGTTTTGTATTATAATTTCACTTGTATCTAACACTATTAAAGACTCATTAGTTTCTCTCTTCTCTTTAAGGTTATGATACCTGTTGGGACCGTTTTGATGTCAGCAGATCCCTAACATAAACTGTACTTGGCAAAAGGAAATACAGAACTTTCATATCATACTGTTTTTCCAGCCCAGGACTCATTGATCATTATCAAAGGCTAAGATTTTATTATAATTAGTCTTTTACCTGACAGCCAAGAAAACTTATTGTTCTCTTTGTGATTTGAAAATCCTATCCACCCTTTTTGATGAATTAGATGTATTGGTAACACAGTATTATGTGTTTCACAAATTTTGATTGCCCAACAGACCTAGCCATATTTAGCAGTACCGATGTGGTAAAATCCCCCCTTTTCTTTTCCCCAAAACTTTTTTTTTCCTTTTTTCACAAATTATTTTAACAATATTTCTGCAACTGGAAATAAGTCAAAACTTTGGTGATTGCACTGACTGAAAAAAATCAAAAAACTTAATTCCGCAACTTGCATTATGAAATAAATTCAAGTACCAATCTTGAATGGATTGCCTTACTGGACTTGTAGCTCTTTAACTGTTAAATATTCCTGAATTGCCTATGACATAACAACTGGTAAATATTAATTACATCAATGATTACATCTGTGGGCACTATGGTATTTAAGAGGTAGACTTTCACTAAGACTCTGCCCTCTATTTTAGCAACTGGGACACAGCAGACAATTACTCTTCTCCTGTGAGTGCACTGCTCTTGGACCAACGAGCAATCTGAAACCCTCGACACAAAGTATCAAGGCAGTAGTGAGGGCAAACAGAAACAGGAGAATACATTACCTCCATTCATTTAAATTAAGTTTAATTAAATTTAAGAATGATGTATTAAACCAGCTAACTTCCATATCTGTAAGTAATTGCTTTGAAAATGGGGTTACAAAGGTAGAGACTTCACCTGCAGGAAGAAAGAGGTCATGCTGTCACTATGCAGGTCAATGGTGCGGCTGCCCTGGAGTACTGTGTACAATACTGGAGCTCCTACCACAAAAAGGACAATAACTTGCTAGAGGCAGTCCAAAGAAAAATTATGAAAATGATTCAAGGCCAGCAATGGCTCTAGTATGAACAGAGGCCGGAGGATCTAAACATGTACATTCCCTAGGAGAGAAGTGGAATGAGGGTACATGATTAAGACCATCAGGTACCTCAAGGGTATAAACAAGCTTATCCATGGGGATCTGTTTATGTGCAGTGACAACAGGAACACAGTGGTAAATGTGTAAGCTGGTGGGAGGAAGTTTCAGGACGTAGGCCAGAAATCAAAAGCACTTCTTGACAGAGAGAGTGGTCACACTGGGACAAACTGCCAGAGGAGGTGGTAAGCTAGAAAAGATTTGGGGATTTTAAGTAAGGTCAAGGGACAGGGAAGGGTGTCAAGGGGTGGAGTATCATGTAATACACGCTACACAAGCTCTGTATTGAGCAGACTCAGAAGACCACAAGGCCTTCTTCTGCTGGCATTTTCATGTGTTCGCATATTTATCTAGGATATTTTATGGATGTTGGTTTCTAGTCATGGTATAGGACTAAATGTGGTCTCATAGAATGTGTAATGGTTCAACCATCATACCAAGCACAAACAAGTTATTAATTACCTAAAATGTTAAAATACTGACACATAGCCCTCATCCAGGAAATCCAGTTTATGTCTGACAATATACAATGGTCATCAAAGTATGGGTAGGAAAAATAGCACTGAACTCATTAACCAAAAAAAAAGGGATTGCTATCCTCATCTATAAAACAATAAAGGACACAGCAGCATTTTATAAACTCACACTGACACAGAAGGTTGATGGGTGTTTATTGAATTAGAACACAGCAATACACAGTGTTGGGCTGGTTGTATATTGGCCCTTATCATGACAATCCATTGTTTTTCCCCATATTGGACACATTTTGCAAGATAATACTTATTTTTTATTTATTTTATTTATTTATTTAAACATCAGTTTAACAACCTTTGAGCCAGAGGCTCATTTACAAAGGTACCTCGTCACATAGAGGACAAACAGACATTAGAGCAATAAACAACAGTTAATACAGAAATAAGGCAAGTTCAAGATACATATGTTTTAAGGTGAGGACCGTAGGGTAAGGTTAGATGGAGAGGGATGGGGAGGAAAGATGAGAGGTAGGGTGGAAGTTCAGGGGAGAAAGAGAGGCAGGGGCAGGGGGGTGGGAGTGCTGCTCAGCGAGCATTGCCAAGTCTATAAAAAATTTTATGGTCTTAACTTTTAAAGTCTTATCACCCCACTTCTACTTCTCAGCAGCAACACCTGCGGGAATTGAGCAGGTGGTTTCTGAGGCTGAGTTTAAAGCTTGCTAATGTGGGGGAGTCAGAGATACTGGTAGGGAGTGAATTATACCAGGTAGGGGCTCTGTAGGGGAATGCCCTTTGGCCTTGTGAAGTCCTAGCCTTGGTATGAACAGGGGACGTTTTGGACGAGCTCTTGGTGTTCACTGCTGGTGCAGTATGGCGAATAGAGCTAGCTAGACCAGTTGGAGATAGGCCATGCAGTGCTTTAAGGTGAGCAGGCAGGTTTGATACATGAGCCGCTCATCCAGGTTGAGTAGAGTGGACAAGGCATACAGCTGACATGTCGTTTGTCTAGAGTGCACCAGTGATAAGTCTGCAGGCTTTGTTAAGCGTAAGGCGGACCTTGCTGGCGCTGTCTGATCAGCTGATCCATGACCGGAAGGCCATAGTCGATGAGGGATAACACAGAAGAGGTGACAGCCAGGCAGAGGGCATCCACAAGGAGACATTTTTGTGCGGAAGAGAATGCCCAGCCACGGTTACGGCAGTGTTCAAGGCGGAGATATGGTCATGAAAGGAGAGGCTGGGTCAAAGACAACTCCCAGGTATTTAAAGGACTGCACAGGTTCAATGGGCATTTTGAGGGTGGAAAGAACAGTGAGGGGAAATTTGCTGTGCTTGTTTTGGGAGTGGGAGAAGAGCATTGTTTTTGTTTTCTTTATGTTGATAATAAGTCGATGCTCAGAGAACCAGGTTTCTGTGGAATCAAAAGCAAGTTGGAGAGCGCTTTGGAGCCGTGTGGGGTTACTATCAGCGGCAAGGAGTACAGCATCGTCAGCATAAAGCAGGATCTTGCCCTTGCAGGCACTAGGTAGCGAGTTGAGGAAAAGGGAGAAGAGTAAAGGTCCAAGAATAGACCCCTGAGGGACTCCAGAGCGAATAGGGCAGGCACTGGAGAGGTTGCCATTAACTTTCACACATTGGGAGCGAGTTGAGAGATAGCTGGCGCACCAGGAGAGTGGTCCAGTGGCAAAGCCTAAGTGGTCCAGGGTAGTTAACAAGAGTGGGTGCGATATGGTATCAAACACTTTAGACAGGTCAATGAATACCCCTCAGCCAGGGCACCAGTGTCCAAGGAGGTGTGGAGGAAGTTGGTAAACTCAGGAGAGCCGTGTGGTACTATGACCAGCTCTGAACCCATGTTTCTCAGGGCAAAAGAACACTGTACTTTGAAAGGTAGTCGGAGACTTGTGGCAACAATTTCTCAAGAGCTTTAGAGAGGAGGATTGAGATGGGTCTGTAATTACAAGGCAGAGTCCTGTCGCCACCTGTGAGACAGGAGTAACTGTAGCAACCCTCCAGACAGCAGGAATTGCCCGAGGCAGAGGGATTTGTTAAAGATGCTTGTGATAGGGGTGAGGACCTGATCCAGGACCTGGCGCGGGAGGCAGGGGTCGAGGAATCATTACCTGTGGCGTTACCTTTCAGGGCCTTGAGGAGATATGGTCTAGTTTCATGCAAGGTTACACAAGCAGGTGGAACAAGGGGCGTGTGATGGGAGGGGCGGAGCTGGGGCGGGGGACTGAAGAAATTACTAGGGAGTATTGAGCTAAGGTCGGTAAAGGAGTCATTGAGGTGGGTGGCAATGAGGGTAGGGTCAGTGGAGACAGTACCATTGATGTTAAGAAGCGTGAGAGACGGGGACTGGGAGTGGCCATTCAGCTGCTTGACATTGTCCCAGAAAGACCTAGGGTTCCCCCAAGAGGAGGAGAGGGAGGCTTGGTAATAATCCGCCTTAGCTTTACGGATAGCCCAGGTGCATTGGTTTCTAGCCGCAGCATAGGTCTGCCTGTCAGATGGGCGGCCAGAGGCAACTGCAAGGTGCCACAGATTATCCTGCTGCTTAAAGAGCTGCCTCAGTGCAGGGGTGAGCCAAGGAGCATATCTTAATTTGGACCTATGGGCAGTTATAGGAGCGAAGATGTCACAGGCAAAGTTGAAGGTGTTGATAAAGAAGGACAGGGCTATGTCCACGTTAGTTGCATTTATTAGTGGGGGCCAGTCAGTGTGAGCAAGGTAATTCTTTAGGTCATTCAAACCCCCGGGTCTAAGCAGCCTTCGATAGGTGGTTTTGACAGAGGGAGTGGGCAGAGAGGTTACCCAGTTGAAGAGAATAGGAGAGTGGTCACTAAGGGAGTCAGGAGAATTTGGATATTGTGGACCCGTCCTGGTCTGTTTGTAAGGACCACATCCAGGAGAGTGCTAGTGCTCTGTCTGGGGTTGGTTCTAGTGGGCTGGGAGACTAGTTGGGTTATATCAATTGCAGCAAAGGCTTCACGGGCGGAGGAGGCTGAGGCAAAGCCAGTTGACATTCAGGTCACCCACCAGGATTTGGTCCGAGGGTTGGGTAGGAGGCAATGTAGTCAATTAGTGTGTCCAGTGCCTAGACTGGTTTTGGGAGGTATGTAGGCTGTAGTAAGAAGATAGGCCCTCTAGAGGGTCAGGAGATAGTTTGATTGTTGAGTGCCTGGGCATGGTGGGCAAGGTCGGGGCTAGCGCAGTGAGTGGGTCCTTAGGTAGATGGCACAGCCTCCCCCCCTCCTACCTGCCCGGTCCAGCCAGTAGAGAGTGTAGCCAGGGAGAGAGACCAGGGAGTTAGGGGTGGAGTCCGACAGCCAGGTTTCAACCAAGGCAACCACATCTGGTTGATGGACCGACATCCAGCAGTGTAGTGAGTCCAGTTTTTTCAGGAGGCTACAGATGTTCATGGATGCAATACGAAGTCCGGTTGGTTTCGAGGAAGGTCTAGTGTTGCCGGGCCCCGGATTGGGATGAATATTGCCAGACAGAAGTAGAAGAGGAGGAGGGCTGTTCTTGAGCTGCAGTATGAGGTTTCTGACGACTGAGGTAGGGGGATGTGAGGATGTGGGGGAGCAGGGGATAGGAAGCGTAGTGCAGACAGGATAAGCAAACACAATGAGACGCAGAGGGGGAAGGGGAGTGAGTGAGGGGGTGACCACACAATTGGTGGCAGGTAGGTGGCCAGGAAGGGTGTGTGAAAGATGCAGGGGGTGGTGTGGCAGGGTGGGATGTGGGGTGGGTTGCAGGCAAGTCTCTGAGGGCAAAGTAACCGCTCAACAACGGGGGTGTAACACCACTGGGTGAGTTAACTAAGATTAGAAGGAGAAGAAAGTGGGGGAGGGGAGCAAGACGTAGGGTGACAGACATGCCTGACGGTAGTAGTGTCATGTTGTCTACAAAGACTATTTTTTTTAATACTGATGCAGAGATTCCCATTATGATGAGGGGAGACATTAATTTAGTGATGGACACCATGTCTGACAGAAGTGCAAGACACCCAAAACCCTGACTTAAGCATATCACTCCCTAACCCATATTATTCAGGAATGGTGACTCTCTGACACATGAAGAAGTAAGCACCGTAATGGCAGGGATTTCTCTTTTTATTTAACTGTGTCTCATTTACCAGAGTTTATTTTTGGTCAGTCATGCTGCTACTCTGGGAATTTCAGCTTTAGCTACTCATCTTTCACTGACCAGGCAGCAAAAACCACTAAAGCAATAAACCAAAAATTACAGTAGGAGCCCTCTACAGAGTTAAGATCTGCCTCGGAAAGCTATCACCACCCACACATTGTTTCACTCTTGGAATACAGAGCTGTATCTTTGGAGGCCTTATCAAACTGAAATTGAACAAACTGTGCACTGTATTTAACAGTGCAGTATCTGCAGCTTTGTGTTAAATGTGCCCAGACTTATGCACCAATATACACTATAGATTCAGATGGGTATACTGCAACCCCACAAAAGCTGGAACTTCATGAGGTATCTGCTCTTTACGGTAATTAATAAAAAGAGCACAGGACTCTGCAAACTTCTTAAACTGTATATACGAACTGGTCTCTACAACCTACTCTTGGCTACCACCAGCACACT
This sequence comes from Neoceratodus forsteri, assembly GCA_016271365.2. Taxonomy (NCBI): domain Eukaryota; kingdom Metazoa; phylum Chordata; order Ceratodontiformes; family Ceratodontidae; genus Neoceratodus; species Neoceratodus forsteri. The sequence continues at coordinate 1,005,541,350 of CM028129.1, read as the reverse complement.
TAACACTACCCAGGACTAATACTTATTCCATAACCAAAATCCTTAGCTATGGAATACGTTACCTCCATTCATTCAAATTAAGTTTAATTAAATTTAAGAATGATGTATTAAACCAGCTAACTTCCATATACATAAGTAACTGTTTTGAAAATGGATTCTGAATATTAGACATCTATTTTAGGCTTGTACAGTGGATTATTTTCATGTATAGTACTTGTTCCTCTGATGTGTTCTAATCCAGTCATGGCTAAAAGAGACTCGTGTCTCAGTTTACATTACCCAAATACAATCAACCAATCAGTAAAGTTACATATTGATTTCTGATCACTCTCTGGCATCTACATGTTTTTGCCCCATATGGGAAACGGATAGAATCAATTAAGTAAGTAAGTAAACATTTATTTGTATCTACAGTACAGTAGCTTCTTCTTGTTGTTTTTACATTGTTTCTTGTGGATTCTACTTGGTAGAAGGTTATTTCTTTTCTTTCTTACTACTAAGGGGCTAGTAGGGTATTGTTTGGGGCTGTTGGAATTTTGAAACCTGTTTTGGTAGCTGTAAGTGGGCTCATTTGATGATTCACTGTGTGGCGGGCTGCATTTGTAGAGGCCTATTTCTTCTGTTTTAAAACATAATTGGTGTGATTTAACTGGGTCTGTTTCTTTGAATTGGAGACCTATCTCTTCTAATTCCAAGCCTATTTTGATGTGTTGTTGGTGAAGCTGTTTGAATTGGAGTCATGTTTCTTTGGGTAGCAAACCTATTTTGGGGGCTTTGAGTAGAATTGTGATTCATTGTTGCTGGCTTCACTAGCTGCAAAGTTTTAGTGCAGAGTGGGGAAGGGTGCTAATGGTCTGACCAGAGGCCTCAGTTACCTGATTGTTTCTGGAAGACTTGGGCTGGTCCCACCCCAAACCCCCTCACCCACCCCTGGTCCATTGTTTCCTTTATGCCAGGGTTCTGACATCACTTCCTTAAACGGGCAAAGGATATACACCTGTCATAGCAGAAGCAGACATCCAGGAAAGGAACAGCAGCAAGTGAAGAGGTGCCTGCTATCTCAGTGGAAGGGAAGTAAATGCAAACCTAGGAGCTTTCATTATTACTTCTTCGCATTGATATTGCATTGGGGAAAGGAGGAGTAGGAGTTTGAAGAAGGTTGTGTAAATGGCTACTTAAAGTCTCTTTTTGAGTGTGGATAGGAAGGATAGGAATATAAAAAGCAGTTGCTCAATATATGTAAATGTGTACAACAAGGGAGGTAAGGGAAATAAAGAAAAGAATGTTTTGCACTGATAGAAGGAGAGGGAGACTTGGGGGAGTGTTTGGTATCCTGCATCTGGAAGGGTGGGGGGTGCTGGTGGGCAATGACAGCAATGGGTAGGGTGGTAGGCTGCAACAACTGCGGTGCACCAATCTTTCTAAAAATTGCCTGGAGTGTGGGAGGATGTTTAGTGTGCAACCACATAGAAAAACTTAGAAAGGAGATTGAGGGTCTGCAGGAGGAACTAAGACAGGCAAGGCAGATTGGGGGTGGGTTTAGTCAATACTGGAGGGAGGAAGAAGGGAGATGAGGGAGGGCGATTTAAGCCAACAGTGGTGAGGAGAAGGTCAGAAGAAGGGAAGCAGAGACAAAGGGGCCCAGGCCAGAAAGAACTATTGCCGGGGAAACCAGGTCAGGAGACAAAAGACAGATGGAAGGAGGAGATAGGGACTTGTGAGGGGAGGCGAGAAGTGGCAAAAGTCATGGAGTGGAAAGGAAGAACAGGTTACTATGAAGAGAGAGGGCGGGCATTTGTGAAGGGCCTTCAGAAAATAGTTGTGCACTGCTAGAGAGGAAGAAGGTGGAGGAGGAAATGATGAAATTAGAGGAGTAATTGATAAATGCCTGGACCAAACTGGAGCGGGGAAGTTCTTCTGGGAGAATTGCAAAAGGGGTAAAAGGGGGAAATAATGTGCAGGAGGAAGAAGAGGAGCTGGAAATGAGAGAGGGAGATGAATGGAAGCAAACAGGGAGTAAGAGGGGTGGAATCTTAGTGCTGGGGTACTCAATACTAAGAGGAGTCAGGTGGGGTAGCAAGGGGGAGAGGCAAAGTTGCATTTGGGTGGAGGCCATGCCAGGAATGACAGTGGAAAGGGTGGGACAATCTGTTCTGAAATATGCTAGAAGGGGTAGGGACAAGCCTCATTTAATTATACATCTTGGGACAAACGACCTGGCTGACAAGACAGTAGATATAGTCCAGAGGAGGTTTGAGGAACTAGCACAATTATGTGAGGGGGCAGGAAGATCAGTAACTTTTTCAGACATACTTCCGGTGCCAAAGGCAAGCACAACAAGAAAGCTGTAACCAGTGGAAGAGGCCTGCTCAGCTTGCAGGGACCAGGGACGCCAGAGAAGAGGCCATCCTTTGTCTGGTGGAGTCAGAAGATCCAAGTCAGATGGGACTGTGAAGAAGAGATGGTGAGTTGTGGACTCCTTGTATTTTAATATTGCTATCCCCTGTAAACTGTATGCTTTTGGCCTAACTCCGCGGAAAGGCATTACAGTAGATCAATTAGATTGAACTGGGCAATGTCTCCTGGGTGAGAGTCAGAAAACAAAATGATTGTTTATCAAAATAAGTTGTCCGGGTACTGTTTTAGTTTCCATAGAGGATTTAGGGCTGCTCAACAGTGAGAGTATGGAGCAGTACCTTTTAGCACTTAATTAATCATCTGTATGAATGCTACCCGGGAGTCCTAATTTATGGTAGGACATGACATTTGATTGCATGAATTTGGCTACTTGCACCACAACTTGTTATGTTACTAATATTGTTCTTGATTTTGTTAATTTGCTTCATTTGGGTGAGTCGGAGAGAGAATGGTGGTTAGAATTTGATACATGATTAGTGTATGTTAGTGCGATTGCTGGGGGGAGGCAGCATGGCAGGATTAACCTGTATGCAAATTACGCCATGGCATAGGGCCCCAAGGTTCAGGAGGGCCCCCACTATTAACCTATTTACAGTTACTTTCTTTAATTCTGGCTGTACTGGGTGACCGTCGATGGGCCAAATTGCCCAAAAAGCACCCCCCCTTCTTGGAGTCAGTCAGCCCCCCCGCCCTACTGAGTCAGCCTGGTGAGTGGAGACCCTCCCCCTGCAGCCGCTTTGAGCAAGCGAGCCTCTCAGTCTCCCCGATGGGTAGCTCCAGCTTCAGCTCTGATCTACCTGACCCCACAACACACAACCAATCATGTCCATCAGAGGTCTTCTGGAGGTGTGGCTACTGGGGAGCTGGAATCAGTGCGTTCGTGTGCGTGGCGGCAGAGTGTGTGGCCAGGCAGTGAAGAGGAGTAGAGGAGGAGAATGAGAGAGAGCTGTTGTGGTTAGTTGTTGATGCCGGTGTCTGGTCTCATCTATCAAAGAAGAAGAGTCTCTGCCTAAAGACAAAGAAGCAGAGAGAGAGAGAGAGTCTGATCAGGCTGCGGGGGTCACCTGGACTTGGATTAGGCTTCAGTGCAGCATCGCATGCTGCTGGCGTTTTCCATGTAGCCACTAGCCAGGATCAGTTAGTGTTGCTGCTAGTTGGGCCTTTGGTCCTGATGTGACTGTGAGGACCCATCCCATGCCGGGCCGCACTGCATGGCCGAGTCGTGTCACCGCCGCCTGTGTGATCTTGAGGAAACAATCAAGAGGACAGACTGGACTCATCACATTCACATTCACATCAGTCAGGCCACACCAGGTATGTAATGTTGACTAGTCATCTGTGTTCTGCAGTGTCCAAGCCATTTTTTGCTGCTGCAGAAATAACTTGTTTTTGCATTGGAGAAACAAACTAAGTTGTGGTTGCCTCTGGTCATGGTCTGCCTGTGTGTGTTCAGTAACCTGAGTAGTGTACTGATGAGTCTTTAATAAGATTTGAGTTTGGCACTGAGTGGACCATGGGGTGCTGATAAGTCACCTGAGGGGAACTAACCTGTGGGACTTGCTCTTGCTGGTGCAGATTTGTCTTGGTTTGATTTGAGTCATATACATTACTGGGAAGTTGCAGTAGGTTGCTCTAGGAAGCTTAATCTCTGAAGTGACTGCAGTCAACACCTGCGGGTCCTGCAGAGTTCTTAAGGCTCAGTCTTCTTGACACAACTCTCTTTAGCTGCTTTGGCATCAATGACTTGGAGTGGGGGCAAGGATGTGGCAACTCAGCATTGGCAGCAAAGCAACTTTTAAGCTGACAACAAAACTATAAATGACAATGGAGATGGAGGACAGGAGACAGTGGGGAGAACAGACAAAATTGAGGACACAGGTAGCTGCACAGAGGGTGATTGTGGCAGATGCATTGCGGAAGCAAGGAGCTTAAGCATGTCTCAGGTTTGGAGCTCGAAGGAGTCTTGAGCAAGGAAATGATGCAAGGGAGCTGTGAGCCCCATTAACTGCTTCAATACACGCTTCAGTTTTTTGGTTTTGGCAGAGAGAAAAGGTATTTAAGGAGGCATGAGCAGGGAGATTGTGGCAGCTACAATCCCCATTTTTTATTAAATTATTTATGTGAAATTTGAATTTGATATCTGGGAAGGCAGGGCACACTAATCGAAGTCTAATGTCCAGGTGTGTCTCGGAGGAGGGACGAAAAGAGGAAGAAAAGAGGATCCATAATTAATAATTAATCCATAATTATTAATAACAAAAATAGTTACAAGGTACAGTAGTGACAAGGGAAAAACAAGACAAGTTAGAGGTAACTAAAAAGTGAAAATTTACAAAATGTTAATACTGTACCGATAAAGTATTTCTTTATGCAGTAATTGGTCATTCTGAATTGTGTTGTTTATAATCAAGGGCATGTGACCTGTCAAGTCATGTGGCATAACACAGCATTATAAAACCACATCCTGCTTGAGTACCCTGGTTATTGCTGCCTTGCCAGTCCGGCACCGTAGAAGAGTGGGATGTTGGCATTTAGGGGTCCCAGGCCACAAAATATGACTTGGAGTAGGGTCCCCACTTCCATTAATCTGGCCATGGGAGGCATGTTGGTTATAACAACAGGGGGGCAGGTAGAGACTGGTGAGTGTTTATCTGGGGTTTTTAAGCAAGGCTGAGTTGTACTGGTAATTTCCTGTGAAGATCCCTAGCCTCAGCTACTTCACATCTCTGGTCCGGGACCTGTGCCCCCTTTAATGACCCATCCATATGTGGTGCAGCATATCATCGCTGAAGGGAGGTGGGAATTGCTAGGAGGCATTGGGGGGGCAACAGATTGCAAAAATGCTGCTATGGGGGGGCAATTAGGACTGTGTGGGCCAGGAGATGCCCTGGGGTGAAATAGGGATTTGAGAGAGGCCAGACATGTTTAATCCCCATACCCAGGGATTCCACGAGACCGAGTGGACGGGTAGCTGATGGGTTGGCTGTCACCACTTGTCTTCTTCTGCAGGGCTGTGCAATGCCAGATCAATGAGGAATAAGTCCACTGTTACAGTAGATTTTATATCTCGTTCCGTGGTTGATTTGGCTTGTTTCATGGAAACAGTCCAAACAAAGGGAGTGTGCTATGGTGGATTCGAGAGGTCTGGTGCTGGGCTGGAGCTGCTAACTCTGTAAAATGTTTCAATCAGATGAAAGGAGCTGGGCACAGAGGTGAGTGCATGGAATCATTTAAATCACCACACTGGAATCAGTGATCTTCTTCACTGCTTTTATTAAAATTTAAATTTAACTAAGTGGTGGGCTAGTGTTAGCTGCTGAACACCCTGGGTGCAGCACAAGCAGTTACTGCTGTGACTCACCAACACGGGCATGCCTTGGACTTGATGTTCTCTATGGGGCTTTAGGTGGAAAACCTCAGGACTGATCCGATTAGCTGGTCAGATTATTGAGCCATCAGGTTCAATTTCAGGGCATCCTCTGTAGTCCACTCTCTGCGGAGATGGTCTGGTACTGCCCTTTACGAAGGCTTAGGCCAGATGGGCTTATGGCAGTACTGTATACCTCAGGTATGTTGGCACATGGCTGGGGGTTGGGAGGAGGCAGTGGTGACTTAAAGGTATAGCCTCTGACCTTGTAGCACCAGTCTGTTTATGCCTGTTGTTTTCATGCCTTGGCTCGCTGTGGTCTGATGGTGAGCTGAGGGAGATGAATTCAAGGGGATGGAGTTGGAGCACTGTTGGAGGAAAGTGGGGGCCCAGGAGAACAAACTGACTCTGAATATTCACTACTGTATATATCAAATGGCAATCTTCTGTAAGAAGGCAGAGTTCTTGTTATGGGATACTGCAGCCAGAAGGAACCGACTGGCTCAGTTTTTCGGACAGTAGACAGGTTTCTTCATCTTGCCTGTCTGGAGTTCGTGAAGGCTGCTTCATTCACTAAGTATTAGGAGTTTGTTACATTCTTTTCAGACAGAGTGTCCTCTATTCTGGCTGGGATTTCACCAAGTGGGCTGTTGTGGCCCAACAGTATTGAGCCAGTAAGACGCATTGACAGTCAATGGTTCTGGGGACAGTTTCTGCCAGTGACGGTGGATGAGGTTGGGAAGATGATCTCAGAGTTTCCACCAGCATATTGTGAACTGGATCCAGACCCAATCTGGCTACTAGTGAGCTGTGTCAGGCAGCTGGGCCCAGTGTTTGATGAGATTATCTGATGTTCCTTGTCAGAAGGGATTTTCCCATCTGCATTGAAAAATGCATAGATTGAGGACCCTCTTGAAAAAGCCATAGCTAGACAGGGACATCTTGGTGAATTACTGACCTGTCTCTAGCCTGCCTATCTTAGGCAAGGTTACTGAGAAGGTGATTACATTGCAACTTGAGGCAAACCTCACGAACTTTGATATCTTTGAGCCTTTCCAATCTGGTTTTAGGTCAAAGCACAGCACAGAGATCATTGGTCAGGGTGCATAATGACCTGATCAGGGTGAGGGATAGAAGACAGTGGTCACTTCTTGTCCTCTTCAATCTCTTCTCAGCATTTGACACTGAGGATCATGGGCTTTTATTGGACTGACTCAGGAGAATGTAGCAATACTGCCAAAGTCATCTTCTGGTTCAAGTCCTACCTCACAGGCAGAACACAGAAGGTAGTGATGGGAAGTTCTTCCTCTATCACAATGGACCACCACTGTGGTGTACCCTAGGGATTGGTTCTCTCACCCATGTTGTTTGCAGTGTATATGCTACCCCTGTGCGGGAACATTACATAATATGGAGCTGGGTTTCATTGTTATGCAGATGATACTCTGTCTTTTGTACCCAAGATGAGTGGCATGGTGGATGTAAAAAATCAGTGCTTGGTTGAGATCCAGGACTGGAAGTCAATGAGCTGGCTGAGACTCAACCCAGACAAAACTGAAGAACTGGTGATTGAGTTGGGTCGGATGGGAGGAGCAGCAGCTACTGAGAGGGAGATGGGGCGTCCAGGCTTTTGGCTGCTGTGAAGATGAAGAATCTGGGTGTGTTAGTGGATGATGGGCTGACATTTGAGGCTCTGGTGTCGTAGTAGTTTGGAATGGCTTCTACCAACTGAAGAACATCAGCCAGATTTGATCCCTTATCCCCCGAGGACTTGCTGTCACTGGTGCATGCTTTTGTGACCTCACGGTTGAATTACTGCATTGCTTTATACCTTGGGATCAGTGGAGGATTAAGTTCAAGTTGTTCAAGTTCAAGTTTATTTCAGGAAAACTCCTTTGAGCACGCTCATTTACAAGGAAGTCCTGTCAATGACAACATAATACAAGTACAAAACTACAGACTTTGATAGAAACAACAAAAGACCGTGTCAAAGATAACCTGATACAAACATTCTAATAATAAGAAAGTATAGAATGGTGATTACACGTACCCCTGCAAAGGGATTACAGGCTTTACATATTGGAACATAACATTTACGCCATTATAATGGCAAAGATTGACATGCAAGTGTATGGGGAAGGATATCAAGGAATGGGCGTAAGTACTCACATATAAGATAAAAACATTTGAGGGAGTGCTAACTCGAAAAGCATTTGAAAGCTTTCTGGACAGCTGTTTTAGCTAGGGATCTGAAGAGATTCAAGGATACTAACTTGTTGTTCCTTAACAATGTCTGGGGTTTGTTCCAGGCTGATGGAATGGTGTATTAGATAGCCGCTTTACTGTAGCGGGTACGGAATTTGGGCACAACTAACAGGATGTTGGTGTTTTTCCTGTGTAACAGCTATTGGAGCAGTGGAACAATGATGTGATATAAGTAGGTAGTTCATTCAGCAATGCTTTATAGGTCCAGGTACAGATACGGAGCATCCTTCTGGAAGTCAGTGAAGTCTGGCCTACTAAAGAATACAGAACACAATGGTGGGTTCGGAAGGGTGCATTAGTTATGACTCAGGTGTGACAAGGAGATCCTGCCACTCTTGAGGACCGACCTTTTCTTAAATCTGTTGCAACAGTTCTTCTGTTTCTTAGCCTGATCTATCCTTTACAATTTTTGGTCCATAAGGTTGGCCACCTATGGGCACTCCCCTCCCCTTTCTTGACTATGCTATAGTGTCTTCTTTAATATTCCTTTTCCCTGTCAGGTCCTCGTACAGGGAGGTTATCGTTGTGACCTCCGAGCCGATGTAAAACATTAGGCTGTGTTCCTCATTGTTGGATTTAGTATACAATGGCACTGTGTCATGAAATACCTTGATGTATATACCTTATGTGTATGAAACCTGTAAATGTTGAAAATACCATGGCATTAGGTGTTTTTGATAAAGATAAAAAGTACTAGGTGACTGTATTATAAAAATTAAGTTACCGGGGTAGAAATATCAGAAAACCCCCTGTTATGTTGTTAAATGTATGCGTGCATCATACTGCTGAGTTTGTGTACTGCTCGACCTGTCATTGTTTTATTACACACTCCTATGTGGGTGTTTTATTTCAACTGTACCTATGTTTTGACCTTCCCTGCATGGGGTCCTGTTTATTTGTGATTGGTTATACTTGTCTTGTCCTCTATAAACTTTGCTCCATTGTTATTTTGTACTCTACCGGGTTGTGCTTGAAAATAGCAGGTCTTTTGCCTAATGCACTTATCTGGTTACCAAAAGCTAATAAATAAATAAATAAATTGCAGATTGTTTGAGAGGCCCTTTTGGTACCATGCATTCCTACTATAAGCTGAGCCAGTCTGAAATGTCATGGTGATTTGCATATACATTCCATGATGCTTTGCATTATGGGTGTGTGTATGTGATGTTGTGTTTCTTTGAAACCTGGCTTTATTGCCAGTGCCCTTTGGGGTAACCACTACTTCAGTGCTTCTGCACTGAGGTTCTTTGGGCCTGATTCCAGAAGGCATGGCGCAAGTTGCCGACAACTGCAACTTGCACCAAATGCCGATGCGCCGGGGACCCTGCACCTGGTTCCTGAACAGTCATGGGGCCTGGTGGCTACATCCATGACTTGCGGCACCCCAAGTGTTGCGCCAAAGGGAGGGTGCACCTCAACAGAGTGCCGCAAGCTGCAGTAAAGCCCACCAACAGGGTGCAAGCCCCTGCCCCAAGTTCCACTCCCCAAGTAATGCCCGGCAGAGCAGAACATACCCCCCCAGTACCTGAGTAGTGCCCCGAAGGGCTGAACATGTCTCCCCCATCCCCAAGCCTCAGTCCCTGATCATCAGCTTCCTGGTAATATTAATAATGCCTTGCCTGCATGCCCTGGTAGTCTAGTGGCCCCTACCCAGCAGTGCCAGTCCACCCCACCCCCCACACCCGTTCCCAGTTGGCGACTGGCACTTCCCAACTCTCATCTCCATGGCCAGTTGCCAACTGAGCTCTCACTGAGCATGTACTACTGTATATAGTACGTGCTCAATGAATGACAGCTCATTTATTGAGTGCATACTGTATACAGTAGTAAGCGCTCAGAGGGAGCTCAGTCAGTGTTTGGCTGTGGAGGTGAGAGGTGGGGTGTGCCAGTCACCGACTGGGAATGGGGGGTGGACCGGCACTGCTGTATTGGGGCCTGGGGACACTAGACTACCAAGGCATGTGGGCAAGGCATTATTAATACTACCAGCAAGCTGGCAATCGGGGATTGGGTCTTGGGGACTGGGGGAGACATATTCAGACCTTTGGGGCACTACCAGTACATGGGGGGGGGGACATGATCAGCCTTGCGGGGCACTACTCAGGTATGGGGGGAAGACACGTTCAGCCCTGCAGGGTAATTCTCAGGGATCAGGGCTTGGGGGAGCCAGTAGCCCACAGAGGGCAGGTATGTGCAGTCCCCAATGGGGGATGGGCGGTGGGGCATATGTGGGTCCATATGTGGGTCCATGGGGAGTGGCCATTGGGTGCACATGGCACAGTGGTGCACCCCAGTGGACTCAGAGTGCAGTTAGACCAGCTAATAGCTGGTCTAACTGTACTTGGACAAGTGTCCTCTGGGGTGTCTCCTGGAATAGCAACAGTGTTGTTCCGGTGGCCACCCTCCTGGAATAGGGCGCAACTGCTGCCGTAAACCACTTGTGCCATGTTGCAAGGGGTGTATGGCATATATGGGGGTGTAAGGCCACTTCAGCACAGGCAGCCTGCGACATGTTGCAGGCTGCCTTTTGGAATACAAAATGTCAGAACTCATGGCGCAAAGTGCTACTTGTGCCATTTGTTATGGTGTAAGACACTTTGCACCATGCGTATCTGTTCTGGAATCAGGTCCTCTGTCTTTAGCTTTTTTTTTTTTTATTTGAGCCCCCCACCACCACCCAAACACACAAGACAAACATAGGTATGAAATGATTTTCATTAAAAAGTTAGATCACTAGATCACTGGTTCAGTAGGTGCTGACTAACTGCAGAGGAAGGACATGCATAGTCTGTTGCTGCAAACTTATGTACTGAAGAAGGGATATGACATTTCTGAAGGCTATCTCATGTATTTTAAATAAACATCACACAGAGATTGTGTGTTGAACCTGAAGTTCCGCATACGGTCCATCTGTCATCCCACAACCCCTTCACAGTCTTGGTGTTAGAAGTGGGATAACTTGCTGGAAATGTCTGGACTGGCCTAAGAGGGACATTTTCCAGTGGATATCGCCCAGATTTCCCAGGTGGATGGATGCACCAGGAGTTGCCAGAGGAGAACCTAGAGAAAAAAGTCCGTGGAGTTCTGACCAGAACCATGGCCGACAGACTGGGAGAGACAATGCTGCCTAGACTGAACCTGGGAGCTCGGAAGAAGGCCAAGTCTGAAGACGATGAAGAGCTGCAAAGGGATGAGGAAGAATCGAGGGAACTATGTCCTCTTGAAGACCCTCCACCTGAAAGCGTAGGGGAGTTGTTGAAATGGCTCTGCATAAAACAGGTGTAGATGGAGAGAGATAGAGACATTGAGTGGAAAAGCCAAGATGCCAAATGGGTGGATACCATGTGGGTCTTGCATGCCATCAATGCAGAGTAAACAGAAAGAGCCAGTAGCGAAGTCACGTGATGCGTCGGCGCAGGTAAGACGCAGTAATCTCAGCTCCACTCCTCAGCTCTTAATTTAAAATCTTTTATAGCCGTTCTACCTTTAAAAACTAACTGTTCATCTTCAAGGAGTGTGTCAACATTTCAGTGGCATCAGTGGAAAGTATCCTGCCTTTCCAGTGCATTCAAAATCGAAACCTCGCCAATCACCTACCATGGAGGTAAAGATGTGACCTGCAGGGCCTGTACATATTCCTCTGACCATATCTGAGAAGTCTAATGCGGCCAAAAAATCTAAAACTTAGCCAGCCACCGCTATCAAGGTTATACCGCCCCCAATTCCCCTCACAGAAGAAAAATTTCTATCGGAGCTGTCTCCCCTGAAAGAAGCTTTGCTGGGTATTACTAAACAGCTTACCCATCTACAGCAGATCTCTGAGTCCTTATCTCGATGGATGGGGGATGGTGAAGCACATGTGAGCTTTCTGGATGACTGGTACTCCCGACAAGAGTCTGATGCCACAGCGGTTCGCCACAAACTCACAAAGCTGGAGGAAAAAATAGAGAACCTTGAAGGTCATAGTAGGAGTAATAGTCTCCTTATCATTGGCCTCCATAAGGGGCTGAGGGACAAAACCCTGTTTTATTCACCCAAAATTTTGTGAGAAGGTAGCTGGGCCTTCGCCTAATGATCCTAGCTGTGTAATTGAAAGGGCACACAGAGCGTTAAGACCGATGTCGACTCCTTACTCAATACCTCGCCCTCTCATATTTAAATTACTGAACTACTTGGATAAAATGCATATTCTTGCAAAACTAAGGGAGATGAAGGAAATCCTGTGGGAGGGAGTCAAGCTTCGCATCTCTCAAGACCACCCAAGGCCTGTCAGGCTGAAAAGGGCAGAATTTAATCACATTATCTCCAAGCTTATGGCGGCTGGCCTACATTTAAAATGCTTTATCCTACTAAGTTACAATTTGTTTACCTTGGCTCCCCAAGATCTTTTGACTCAGAAGCTCAGGCTAAATTGGAACTACCCACCCTATTTCCAGACGTGTTTCAGGCCCTGAAGTGACTTGCATTTTTGTGGAATTGGGTTCTAGCCAGTTACAGTAAGACTGGAGAATAGGACTGTCTTTGAATTCTTATACAGTTGGATTTCAACCTAAGAAGCTTTTGACTGTTTGCTAATTTATCCCTCACAAGAACTTTTGGCCCTAATTTTTCCTTCAGACTCCCCCACTACCTGGAGCATAAACTATCCTTGGGCATTCTGCCTTTTTTGATTTCACCCTGCGGTGCACACCAGAGTATTCGTGTCTTCCTGGATTAGTAATTGTGAGCCCACACGAGTACCATACACCCTCTTGATCTTGCGGCTGCAGCTGATTTTGGGAACTCACACAGGGTCGGTGGAAGATTGAGGAGCCATGGAGTTAACTGTGACTGATGGAGGGTAGGTACTCCAGGGCGAATCAGGGGGTCGAGGGGCTCCGGGAAGCCATGGAGGTTCCCTGTACCCCTCCTGTGGTGACACACATGTTTGGTCCTTTATATAACCTGCTTAGATATAGAACCTGGCATCTTTTTAAGGCACGATACACTCCAGGAGCCAGGGCTTATTCTTTGGCCATTGGGCACTGGAGAGCAATAGTTGAGAACTGTCATTTTGCCTCACTTTCTAAAATGCCCGTCGCTTACCTAGGCTCCCCAGCGCTCTAAAGCCTGGCAAGACTGTCTCCCCCTCCCTTCTGTCCATGTCCTACTGTAAATGGTGAAAAGCCGGGCATATTAGGGAATAAACTAGGGGGCAGTATGCCTCTGAGCGAAGGATTGTTCCTGCACCTAGCCTGGGTAGCCCTGAGTCTATGAAAGTGACTGTCTTAGGGGAGGCAGATGAGTGGTGGCTCTTAATGTTATCGAAGGTCCTGGACTGGAATGGTCTTTGGTTGAGGAACCGACAGTCAGGGTGTGTCGTGCAGAGAGTTGGGGAGTCAAACTGGCCCCAGGAGTGCCTGATCCCACTGGTAAAGCCTGGGAGGACTTTCTATCCTGGCTTGGGAGGCCATCGTGATTCCACTACTGCACACCCTGGGGGGACGCCCTACCGGCTGTACCCGCTAATTTCTAGGCAATGGCTTCGGAATCTCTTTACTCTTGCCGGGCTCATAGTGGGGTATTTTTCAGGACTATGGAATTGCAGGTGTTGGGGGATAGTAAAAACTAACAGATTGGCTTTATTGACTTGTCAACCTTAGTTAGAACTAGATTAGTAATGGCTATCATGTTCTTTTACTGTTGCAGATTATATAGGAACTGGGGGCTGCTCCAAGTAGGAAACCATCACGGACAGGGATAGTTCGAGGAATGGCCTTCAGGCCCAGGGCAAGACTTATGTATATAGTTGTTGGGGATTGGGGAAGGTTGGGGTGGGGGAGACGGGGGTGGGGAGGGTTGTTCAGGGATTTCACTGCTTCTCTTACTGTTTCATTGGTCTCCAATTTTGTTGTTGAACCTTGGGCTGGGGGTGGAGGGAGGGATGGGGGGTGGGATGGATACCTGGAAAATATGGGCAGACATTGTATTTTCGAATGGAGGCTTGGACAATGGAATCCTGCATAGATTATCATGGGATGGAGCGGGGTAGGTGAAAACAGAGGGGATGACTTGTATTCTGGAGCTTATGGGCAAGTAATGAGTCACCATGGGAATGCTGGGGCAATGATACCCATCATGAACTGACATGGGCTCAATATTTAACTTTCTATCCTGAAATATTAAGGGGACTGATAACAAACACAAATGCAACGTGATCCTTAGACACCTATTCAAATACCACCATCATGTTGCATTCCTACAGGAAACCCACCTAAAACTGGAAGATATTTTACTTTTCTGAAGGGTATGGGTTGGCCAAATTTTCGGGGTTGGGTCCAGTAGTAAAAGAGGTGGGGTGTGCATCCCGATTGAAAGGTAGACCCCCTTCCAGCTAACAGATGAGCACTGAGATCCAGAGGGGCAATTTATCTTGATAAGGGGTCAGCTTGGGCTTACAGAAGTTTTGTTAGGATGTATATATGGTCCAAATTTTGATTCACCAGTTTTTTTTTTTCTTCCAGTTTCATAACTCACCTTTCTACACCTTCCAATCCTCTCATTATATTAGGAGGGGATTGGAACCTGGTATATCAAAATGACACTGACAAATTTGGGGGACATAAAAAGGGGCTCTCACCAGCCCAGAGAGGCCTTTGGGAACTTATGGACACCTTCAGTTTGAGTGACCCCTGGCGTATCCTGCACCCTATGGACAAAATACACATTCCACTCCCTTCCTCATAACTCTTTTTCCTAGAATAGACTACTTTTTGACCTCCACAGTAGGCTTCCCCGAGTTGGTGTCATGTAACATCCTATCCACAGTATAGTCAGCTCATGCCCTGATACTTATGGAGCACTCCTCAGAGGGGGCCGACTGACAGAGACAGAATCTGGAGGTTTAATCCAGGGCTTCTGCAGGACCATTAAATTACCCAAACTCTCTCCATGTTTATCACAAACTTCCTCAATGAAAATACTGGGTCAGTTGCCTCGATGGATGTGCTTTGGGGTGTGGTGAAATGTGCGATTAGGGGAGAATTCATTCGCATTGCCTCCAAAACAAAGAAAGCAAAAGACGCCTCTATTAAAAAGATGCTTGACCAGATCAGGGTGCTGGAGCGAGAGCTCTCTTCCTCTATGGAAGAGGGAGTCTGGGCTAAACCTAACGCCCTTCAGGCTTAATATTTTGGGCTGTTGGCCACAAAAGCGGACTTGGCGGCACAAAAGAACCAAATTTTGATATTTAGAATCAGGAGAGGAAAGCAGGCAAATTGCTGGCCATGAGACTCAGACAACTTGAAGCACAGTGTAGTGCAGAGCATTCAACTTATAGGAGGTGGCTCAATATTAACCAATCCCAGAGAGATAGCGGAAACCTTCAAACAGTTCTATAAGACCCTTTACTCAGCACCTCCTGAGGCCTCACTTGACTCCTCTTTAATAGACCAGTTTCTGGAACCAATAGCCCTGCCCTCCCTCTCCCAAACCCAGCAAACAATCCTGAGTGCCCCCATCTCAACCGAAGAAGTTAAACAGGTAATTAGACAATTGCCTAGGGACAAGGCCCCAGGCCCCGATGGGTTTAACAATTCATTCTATGTGGCTTTTGCAGACGAGCTGGCCCCTTTTCTCTCTCAGCTTTTCAATTTCTTGCAATCTTCCAGCATCTCGGATTTCCCACTCACCCAGGACTGGATTTCAGTCATTCTAAAACCAGCCAAGTCCCCATTGGTGCCAAGTAATTATTGTCCCATTTCTCTGCTGAACTCGGATATAAAGATACCAGCTAAGATTCTGGCACATCGTCTTCTTCAGGTATGGCAGAGTTTAATCAGCTCCTCTCAGATGGGTTTTGTGGCAAGATGACTTTCTTCGGATCACATACGCAAGATACTTCCCTCATGGGTTCCGCTCGAGATGGCTCTCTTCCTTCAGTTGTTGTCTCGTTCGATGCCGAAAAGGCATTCGACCGGGTCTCCTGGCCATTTCTTTTTCCAGTACTTGGTAAATTCGGCTTTCTTTCTGAATTCAGTGATTGGCTCCATGCACTGTACACCTACTCTACAGCTCAGGTCCGCTGTAACAGAGTCCTCTCTACCCCTCCCCCCTCATGGCACCAGAAAAGGCTGTCCTCTTTCCCCATTTTTCTTTAACCTTTACTTCAAGCCCCTGATTTTCCTGCTGCAATCCAATCCTGAAGTTCAAGGCATTCGTGTGGGTCAGTCCGCATTTCCTCTATCGGCATATGCTGATGACCTGCTGTTGCACCTAGAAAATCCCCAGCAGTCAATCCCATCAGCAATAACCATTATTATTCGCTTCTCATTAACCTCAGGATACAAACTAAACTTGGAAAAAAACCTATGTTATGCCCCTTAATCACCTGGTCCAGAAGCACTGGATTACGGACCTTGGTCTGACATGGGAACCCGGAGCTCTTACCAACCTGGGCATTAAGCTCCCACGCAGTCTTACACAGCTTACTAAAATTAATCTTCTTCCAATCATCCAGGACATTAAGGCTGGCCTACTTAGATGGCAACACCTCCCCCTCTCTCTCTTTGGGGATGCATTAATGTTATAAAAATGAATGTTCTCCCATGCCTTTTGTACCCTCTCAGTATGCTCTGCTCACACCTCCCCAAAAAATGGTTCAGTAAGTTGCATACTCTAGTGTCTGATTTCCTTTGGCAAGGGAAAGCAGTATGATGGGCATACGCTAAACTGACCTTTCTGAAAACTGTGGGTGGTCTTGGTCTTCCGAACTTCTTTCTATATTATTTTGCAATTCATTGCAGTAAAATCTTCCCTTGGGGTGCGGACAGGATTGTGAATGGTATCACGGAATACTTCCCCAATGGCTATTACTAGAGCAACAGCTCTGTCAGACCAAAGGTACCAATTTAAAATCCCTCTTATACAGCAAACCACCAGCTCTGCCGAGGGTACTAAGGGCCTGTCCTCCAGGGTGGTCTGTCAAAGCCTTGCACCAAATCAGTTCCCTCCTCTCTTTGGATTTGACTAAGGACTTGGACCAAATGATTCTGGGCAACCCACACTTCAAGACTACGGGCTGTGCAATACTGAGTGGCTTTTTCCCCAAGCTGTGGGGGACACTGCTTTCCTTCCCATTACACTCAGGTAGACTTAGGTCAGTGCAAGATATCTAGTCGGAATACTCGACCTCAGTGCTACACCCCTTTAGGCACTTACAGCTGTGTAAAGTGCTTGTGGACTTTCTGGGCCCACCCCCATGGGACTTTCCAGTAAACTCCTTAAAAAGATGTCTACTGAGCCGGCCCAGTGGTGCTGAGGGTAGAGGTGCTGGTTGCAGCACCTGGCACCACGCCGGCGACCCGGGTTCAGAAGTGAGCCCAGGGCGCTTGGGGCTGGCAGGGGAGGAGAGGTATTGAGCATCTGGAGGACTGCTCTCCCTCTCTGGGGAGGAGGGTCCACGACAGTCGATGCTCGACTGCCCTCTGGCGGAGGCTGGGAGGTGGCAGACGATGCCGCATTTAGTAGAATGGGCAGATGCTTAGATGGGGGCACGTGCGGATATGTGTGCGCTCATGACTGCTGGTGTCAGTGCATGCCCACTGACTTGGGAATCTCTGAACAGGGGAAAAAGTGGCACCTCCTATGGCTTGATGGCCGTTCGTGAGTATTCGTCAAGATGCTGGCACCCGAGCTGGATCCATCTGAGTGGGGAGTTAGGGGGTTCCCTGCCACCCTGCTGCAGGGGGTAAGACGCAGGGGCTATAGGGGTGCCAGCGGTCCCAGTTGAGATGGACGGCGGCCGGATCCCAGCTGATGGGATGCGAGAAGAACAGCTGGGGTAGAGAGGCGGCCACAGGAGGATAAAGAAGCATGTAAAAAAAAAAAAGATCTCTACTGGACCTGGCATCCTAATCCCATGTAATTTCCTCCTTTTATAAAGTCCTACAAACTCAGGCACCCCATTTTCCCCAGGGAGTTTGCTATTATTGGCAACAGGAACTCAACCTCTCCCCTACAAGTAGGGAATGGAAGAAACTGTGGCAGCACCTGTATAAATTCATCAGACAGGACAGACAATGATTTTTGCAGTTCTGTATCCTGCACAATCTCTACTTCTCCCCCTTCCGACTACACTGGATGGGAAGAATAATTTCCACATTATGCACTGCTTGTCAGAAAGCGGATGGTACGATTAAACATCTCTTCTGGGACTGCGATAGGGTGGCCCTTTATGGCAAAGTATCAAAGATTCACTTGATCCAATACTGGGGCTAAACCCTTATTTTACTCTGCAGATATGCTTAGTGGGTCTATTCCCTGCTGACATGATAGGTGCACATAAGGCACACATGGCTGTTATATCAGCAGTTGCAAAGTTGATTATTGCTCACCATTGGATAGATTGAGAATACCCTCCCTTCCAGGAGTGGCATGCGGAATTACTCCAGATGCTACAGTTGGAAAAAAACATAGTTTATAGACAAGATAGGCTACAGTCCTTTAATGACCGATGGGGCCAGCTCATGGCTTTGATACCCCTTAGCAGTTCCATGGGGTACCCTAAAGTTACCTAGAGGGGCTTGAGATTCTACGCAAGCTCCTGGGTTACACAGCCAGTGGGTCACCACTGTTAGATCCACATGAGTGCCCCAGCCTTCCCAAGACAGACATAATCTTACTTCAAGATACAGCTCTTGCAGCAGGTAACACCATTAGGATTGAAGCCGGCAGGCATCAGGACCCCACGGAAATCTTCTAGCTAGCAGTCTTCAGCGGGGACCACGTCTGACATCGGTCCCACCCTCGACGTCAGACGTAGTACATAAGGAGGTGGTCCCGCCAGATTCCCCAGTTCTTTCCCGCCATCGACTTGCATGTCTCGACCCTTTGGTTTGTTTCTAACGCGCGATGCCTGGTTAAGTTCTTCCTTCGGGAAAAAGTTCATTTTTTCGGCTCAGTTTCTATCTGATGTCCTCTCCAACCTCCGTTGAAGGCCATCCTTTGAAGTGCGCCTGTGGGAATCAAATCCCGTTCAAAGACCCACATTCGGCCTGCGTCCGGTGCCTAGGCCCAGACCACGACACCCGGGCCTGTTCCTTCTACCAGGGGTTCAACAGCCGGACCCGGATCCGTCGCCAGAAGGCCCTTCAGGCTTTCCTGCTCGAGGAGAAGATTAAAGCCATGGATGCAGCCTCCAAGGGGGAATCTTCCGATAAGGCCCGGAGACACCTAGAGAAGCATAGGGAGAGAGTGAGATACAGGTCCCCATCTAGGGCCTCTGACTCCCGTAGCTCCAGCTCCCGGTCCAACCGCTCCCCCTCCCGGGCCCGCTCTCAGCCTCCCCCTGCAGCGGTGAAGACCTCCTCAGGTTCCTCTTCTCTTTCGCAGGCCAAGACCTCCAGACATTCTTTGTCTTCAACTACCAAGGCCCTGTCGAGGTCAGGGGACTATCACCACCATCACAAGTCCAGTTCCCGCCATTCGGAACCCGATGCCAGGTCAGTCTCTTTGCCTCCTCCTCCCCAGCAGAAGACCAAAGAACTGACTTCTCTCAGAGATCGTCAGCCCTGATGCTGGCCAAACACCATCGGTCCCGGGCACCGACAACTGCCAGACACCCATCACCAGTCAGGCCTTCACCTCCACGGACGCCAGCCGGGGGACCGAAGTCCGCATCTACCGAGAAGAGGACCCCCTCGCCTCCCACCGACGTCGGTCAAGAGGCGATCAAGGAGGAGGACCTGACCCAGCCCGAGGACCAGATGGGCGAACCTGGTTCTGTCGTACCCCCCAGGGAACCCTCACCAGAACCTGAGGTCCCTGAGGAGCAGACGCTGGAACCTGACAACCGTTGTCGGGTCTCAGCATATTCGAGGTCAAGGAGTTGTTTTCTTCCTGGTGGGACACCATAAAAAGGGATGTGGTTCCCACACCACCTCCTCCTCCTCCTCCTCCTGCTACTCCGCTGGCCCCCGCACCTCCTACTTTACCCAGAGATGCGGGCCGAGTACCTTCCCCCCAGGAGCCTACGGACCCTCCTAGGGGTAGATCATGAAATAGGAGACCTCCATCCAGATCTTCTTCAGAGTCACCCAGCCCCAAGAGACCCAGAAGACGCCGCCGTTCAACTTCGACGGAGGACATGGGATTGGACTTCTCGGACGGATCCAGATCCCCCTCTCCGATCAACGTCCCTTCTCTGGACCCACATGAGCTCCAAGATCTCCTCCGGATGACCCATCATTCTCAGAGATTATGAGGCATATCCAGGAGAACATGGGCTGGGACGCAGAGGAACTAGACCCCGAGAGATTACACCTTGCCAGATATCTTTGGCAAAAAGATCCTAAGCCTGTGGTGGTGCCACCCTTGGTGGACACTTTCGTGGACGTCACCAAGGCAGCATGGAAACGTCCACACTCGCTTCTGGTGATGCCAAAGAAAGCTGACCTCCTGTACAAGGCCCCTAGGGAGGACCAGTACTTGGCATCACATCCTCTGGCCGATTCTCTGGTCATTACAGCCTCTCATGACCGGTCCCAGAGGCCGCAACATTTGAGCACCCTGCCACCGGACCCAGAGTCCAAACAGCTGGACGCTATGGGCAGGCGCATGTATGCCTCCACTACCTGCGCCATCAGATCCCTCAACTACTTGACCCACATGGTACAGTTTCAAAACGCCTTGTGGGAGCAAGGACTGGATCTGGCGGAAAAGATGCCAGAAGGTGAGCAGAAGGAGGAGTTGCTACAGCTCCTTCGTACGGGTTTGGACGTGGGAACCCAGGTGCTGCGAGCCGCGTATGATTCCGCGGACTCCTCGGCCAGAGCGGCAGCTTCAGGCGTATGAGACACTCATGGCTCCGTGTTTCCGGATTCACCCCGGACATTCAGAAGAACATCCTGGATGCCTCATGTCATGGAGAAGTTCTTTTTGGAGAGTCCTCGGAGAAGGTCCTCACCAATCTTCAAGAGGCCGGGAAGGCGGTACGGTCTGTCCAGGCCAAGTACAGACCCAAGCTTAGTTCCTTTCATAGGAACCAAAGCCGTTTTCGAGGCTGGATGCAGAGACAGCAGTCCCGCG
The DNA here is from genome assembly GCA_016271365.2 of Neoceratodus forsteri. NCBI lineage: Eukaryota > Metazoa > Chordata > Ceratodontiformes > Ceratodontidae > Neoceratodus > Neoceratodus forsteri. Next base: position 1,005,520,235 of record CM028129.1, on the reverse strand, counting down.
CTGGTCCTCAACAGAGGGGTCCTTCTCCCGCAGAGCCCAAGGGAAGTCATCAGCGGGCCGAGGTCAACGACCAGCTAAGTCGACCCAGCCTGCTGGACCCTCAGCCACCACAGCATGACTCCTTCCCAGCCGCCGGCGCTCAGGATCAATGGGACACCAAGGTCGGGGGCCGCATTGCGGACCACCTGCCAGGGTGGCAGTCCATAACCACCGACAGGTGGGTCCTTCAGTTGGTCGAAAGAGGCCACTTTATAGAATTCGTGGACAAGCCACCCACAAGGCCTCCTCTGCTCTCCCATTACTCGGGTCAGCACAGATCACTCATCAGGCAAGAGGTACTCGTGCTCCTGCAAAAGGGAGCGGTGGAGTATGTCCCAGAGAGCCAGATAGAATCCGGATACTATTCCCACTTCTTTCTGGTTCCGAAGAAAACAGGGGACCTCCGTCCAATTCTGGACCTCAGCGACCTCAACATGTCGGTCGCCTACAAATGTTTTTGCATGGTGACCCTCCAAGGACTCATTCCCATGCTGAAAAAGGATGCCTTCTTAGCGTCCCTGGACATGCAGGATGCCTACCTGCACATCCTAGTAGCTCAAGCGCACAGGAGGTTCCTGCGCTTTGAGTTTCTCGGCCACCAATTTCAGTTCCGGGCCCTTCCATTCGGACTGTCTTCAGCCCCCAGGGTCTTTACCAAGTGTATGGCAGTCATGGCAGCGTCTCAGAGGAGACAGGGCCACTACATGTTTCCGTACCTGGACGACTGGCTTCTCATGGCCGCCTCCAAAGAGGCACTGTTGAAGGCTATTCAGAGCACCCAGGATCTGTTCCAGTCTCTGGGGATTCTTATCAACTGCGAGAAGTCTCTCCTAGTACCGTCTCAGAAGCTGCAGTTCATAGGCTCAGTTCTGGATACCATCCAAGGGAAAGCTTTTCTTCCCAACGAAAGAGCAGAACACATCAGATCCTTCATCAGGGATCTTTCAGCGAAAAAGACCATCCCCGCCAGGTTGGTCCTTCGCTTGCTCGGACACATGGCTGCAGCCATTCCAACCATCCCTTTGGCAAGGCTCCACATGCAGGTAACTCAGTGGATGCTCAAGGTGCAGTGGGACCAAAGGCAAGACCACATGCAGCATCTGGTCAGAATCACGAACGCCGTGATTCGAGACTGGCAATGGTGGCTAGACCCAGGGACACTTTCTGCGGGTGTCCCATTTACCGTGCCGTCCCCAAAGGCAATCCTCTCCACAGATGCCTCAGGGCTGGGATGGGGAGCGCACCTGAATGGGGTGAGGTCCCAGGGAACATGGACCCCTCAGGAAGCTCACCTCCACATCAATGTGCTGGAGATGAGGGTGGTCCTTTACGCCCTGAAGGCCTTTCAGTCAGAAATACCGTCGAGTACCCTTCTGCTTCAGACAGACAACACGGCGGTGATGTATTACCTCAACAAACAAGGAGGCGCACACTCTTACCATCTCTGCAGGGAAGCTATGAGGGTGTGGGATTGGGTAATCTGACACGGTGCAAGCCTGATTGCAGTTCACGTTCCCGGAGTGGACAACACAATCGTGAACGGCCTGAGTCGTTCCCAGGCCAGAGTCCATGAGTGGGAACTTCTTCAGGAGGTTGAGAGGATCTGTTCCTTCGATGGGGCACTCCAGAGTTGGACTTATTTGCTTCCCCATCCAATGCAAAACTGCCCAATTTTTGCTCGCTAGATCCAGGGCCTGGTGTTTTCTGGCGAGACTCGTTGTCCCTCTCCTGGGCGGACAGATTCCTCTATGCTTTCTCTCCCTTCCCATTGATCCAGATAGTTCTTCTCAAACTGCGAAGGGAGCATGCAACATTGATCCTGGTAGTTCCTTTCTGGCCCAGGCAGATCTGGTTCCCCATGCTGATGCAATTGTCCCGGGAGCCTCCAGTTCCATTGCCTTTGAGCTCCCACCTCTTGTCTCAGGAGGAGGGTTCACTAGTCCACCCGGACTTACGCTTACTGAACCTGCATGCATGGCTCCCAGAGACATAGCCATTATGTGATACGGGGTCTCGCAAGAGGTGGCGGAAGTCCTTTCTGCGGCCAGAAAGCTGGCAATGCATGCGACGTACGCCATGAAATGGCACCGTTTTTGCTTATGGTCGCAGGCACGCGGCCTTTCCCCTTTAGTATGCCTGGTGAAAGGGGTGCTGGAATACCTTCTTTCCCTATTCCATTAAGGTCTCGCCTACTCCTCCATTAAAGTGCACCTCTGCGCGATCTCTGCATATCACGTCCCAGTGGGACAGCGCACAGTGGCACAGCTTGATGCCTCTCGAGACTTCCTGAGAGGGGGTGTTACACCTTAGGCCACCCATCAAGGATCCCGTTCCTCCTTGGGACCTACTCTTTGTCCTGGAACAACTCACGCTTCCCCCCTTTGAACCTGCCGTGGATTGCAAGCTGCGTCTTCTGTAGTAGGAAACATTATTTTTAGTTGCTGTCACGTCAGCAAGGAGAGTTTCCGAGCTTCACGCTCTCATGTGCAAGAAGCCTTATTTAATTTTTCACTAGGACAGAGTGTCTCTGAGGACGAATCCTAAATTCCTGCCTAAGGTGGTCTCTGCCCTCACTCTCAACCAGGACATTGATTTGCCTGTGTATTTCCCCAAGTACTCTAATAAAGGAGAGGTGCTGCTTCACACCCTGGATGTTCACCGCTCCTTAAGGTTCTATCTGAATAGAACTAAACAGCTTTGCAAGTCGGAGCAACTATTTGTTTCCTTCGCTGAGAGGATGCTGGGCCAACCAGTCTCAAAGCAGACGCTTTCTCGCTGGCTTGTCCAGTGTATTTCATTTTGCTACAACAACAAGCATAAGCCCTTCCCAGGTACAGTCCGGGGCCACTCGACAAGGGGGGTGGCTACTTCCTTTGCAGCACTGCGTAACGTCTCCACCTCGGCCATTTGTGCTGCAGCTACTTGGAGCTCTGTGCACACATTTATTAGGCACTATAGCTTGGATATTACATCATGGCAGAGAGCCGGTTTCGGCCTGGCCGTTCTACAGGGTCTCCTGTCCTAGAGTCAGGACTTGTTCAAGATCTCTCCTAATTTCCTCCTCCCAGAATGCTTACAGGTGCTATTGCTTGGGAATCAGTCCTAATAGTGTTACCTGCTGCAAGAGCTGTATCTCGAAGTAAGATAGTACAGTTACGTAAGAACTTACCGTAACAGTAGATCTTCGAGAACAGCTCTTGCAGCAGGTACCTTCCCACCCACCATTCCCCCTTGGAGGAGGTATGGCCTACCAGGCCTTGGCAGGAGCTTTTGCTCTTTTTCTTCTGATGGCGGATCCTCGGTCTCCCCTTCTGATGTCATCCTGCGACTGGGAGTCTCCAGCGGGAGAACTGGAGAATCTGGTGGGACCGCCTCCTTATGTTCTACGTCTGACGTCGGGGGCAGGACTGATGTCGGAGGCGGTCCCCGATGAAGACTGCTAGCTAGAAGATTTCCGTGGGGTCCTGACGCCTGCCGGCTTCAGTCCTAATGGTGTTACCTGCTGCAAGAGCTGTTCTCGAAGATCTACTGTTACGGTAAGTTCTTACGTAACTGTACTTTACTGTACATAATATTGTTCTCCCTAGCTCCTTTCTTTACTTCCTAGCTCTGGGGGGAGAGGGTGGGATGGGGAGAGGGGTGTAAATTAGTTAATAAGTGGATAAGTTAGATAAGTTTCATTTTGTGGTGCGGATAGGCTCCTACCTGCATATATGAAGTTGTTTCAAATGTAGGGGGCCTTCTTAAGTAGAGAAGACAGATTATTTGAAGGGCTTGGGGTTTACTGCCTTCTTGTTCATGTGGACTTGTTATACACATTGATGGTCTGTCTTCTTGTATGGTCAATGCCTTTTTTTTTCTTTGTAGAGATGTTGTACAAGCCATAAATTGAAACATCAATAAAGTATATTAAACTGAAAAAAAGGAAGAGCCAGTAGCCCAAAAGACATTAAACTGTCTAAATTTTCAGACAGTGATGACATTGAAGCCTACCTCACAACATTTGAGAGGGTTGCTTGAACATGTGCATGGCCAAAGGAACAGTGGGTTGTTTGACTGGCACTGCACCTGACAGGCAGTGCTCAGTTGGTTTATAGCCACATGGACTCCCAAGAGGCAGAGGACTATGACCGTGTGAAGCAGGAGATCCTAAAGTGCTATGACATAAATACTGAAACCTATCACCAGAGGTTTAGGTTTCTTAAAATGCAGTCACTGGATAACCTCCCCCCCCCAAGAGACTTATGCCCGTCTCAAGGATCTATGCTACAAATGGTTGCAGCCAGATAACATGAGCAAGGACCAACCTCTGGAGGTGGTAATTATTGAACAGTTTATTAAAGTTTTACCCCAGGATGTACAACTTTGGGTTCGGGAGCATAAGCCTGATTCTGCATGTTGGTGGAAGACTTCCTGGCAGTGTGACCATCTAGACCCAGAGGGTTCCAAGGGACATCAGCAACTGCAACCTTCAGCAATCTGGTAAGGAACCCTTTTACTTATAAACTGTCAAATCCAGCCCCCAGTGAAACAAGACTGCAGAGCAGAGAGAGGTGGGTGAATTCCAGTAGCAGAGATTGTATGTCATGGGTGCCAAAAGAAGAGAAATTATGTAAGGAACTGTCCCAATATAAAGAAAGAGACAGCTCATATAGCCTTAGTGAACTGGGGTCACTTTATGGCTACTGTGAAGATTGAATCACAGCAGATGATAGGACTGATTAATTCAGGGATCCACCACACTTTTGTGCAAGCAGATCTGGTGACTGGGAATAATAAAGGAATGGATACAGCAGTCATCTGTGTGCATGGAGATACCCATTACTACCCTACAGCCACCAAACAAATGACTGTTCAAAAAAAAGACACGTGAGGTAGAAATGGGGTTGGTACCTCACCTAGCCATGCCAGTTGTTATCTGGCATGACCACCCAGACTTTGCTTCATTTATACATTGTCATGCCACCCAGGACTCTGCTGTGGTTGCTGTAACCACCAGAACTCAAGTGAAGAAGGGACATTTGCCATCTGTGTTCCCATTTGATGATGTTTTTGAGGATCCTGGCAAGGACCGTAAAACTAAGGCAGAGAAGAGGTAGCTAAAGAAGGACTGGATTGCTACTCATGCTGGTGTACAGTCAGTTTTGGGACATATTTTTAATTGTAATATGCAGCATGAGCAAAAAGCAAACCCTTCACTTAACCCTTTTTTTTCACAGGTGGGGAAGAGAGTGGAAAAAGGTGCCCCTCAGTTTGTTGTAAAACAGGGAATACTGTATAGAAAATACACTAACCCCAGAACTGGAGAGGTAGTAGATCAACTAATGGTTCCAGAAAAATTCCGCTCCCAAATCCTGTATCTGGCACATGACATCCCTTTAGCAGGCCATGCAGGCAGAGATAGCACCCTGAATAAGATATTACCCAGGTTTTATTGGCCCTTTATCCACGAGAACATAACTGAGTATTGTAAGGTGTGTGCTGCGTGTCAGAAGATAGCTCAGGCAGGAAAAAGGGATAGAGTATCATTATACATAGAAACATAGAAACATAGAAACATAGAAGTTGACTGCAGATAAGGACCGCAAGGCCCATCCAGTCTGCCCATTTATTTTTCTACCTTACAAATGTGCCATCGGCCTTTGCTCTGTCAGTGGCCTATCTATTCATAGTCATTTGTATTGCTCCCTTATGCCTATCCCATGCCTGTTTGAAGCCCTGCACTGTATTCATAGCCACCACTTCTTGTGGTAAGCCATTCCATGCATCCACCACCCTTTCTGTGAAAAAGAATTTCACATTCCCCTTAATCGGCCTCCCTCTAATCTCATGCTGTGTCCTCTTGTCCTGCTATTTTCTTATATTTAAACATGTTAGACTCTTTCACCTTGTTTATGCCCTTAAGGTGTTTGAATGCCTCGATCATATCACCTCTCCCTCCTTTGCTCAAGGGTATACATATTGAGCTCGTTAATCTGTCCTCATATGTCTTCTGATGCAGTCCCTGCACCATTTGGTTGCCCTTCTCTGGACTGCCTCAATTTGGTTAATGTCCTTGTGAAGTGTGGCCTCTAATACTGCACGCAGTACTCCAGATGGGGCCTAACCAGTGTCTGTACAGAGGATTATTACCTCCCTCTTACGACTTGCGATACCCCTACTAATACACCCTAACACCCCCCTAGCCTTACCTACTGCTTTAGAGGTCTGCTTGGATGATTTTAGGTCATCAGTGATGATGATGCCCAAGTCTCTTTCTTCCTTTGTGACTGCTAGCAACTCTCCTCCCAGCCTATAGGTGGCTTCAGGGTTTCTCTTCCCTATATGCATGATTTTGCACTTCTTTGCATTAAATCCCAGTTGCCACTCTTCTGACCATTCTGCTAGTTTATCCAGATCTCTTCTCATTCTGCCCACCCCATCTGGATCATCTACTCTGTAGCAGATCTTGGTGTCATCTGCAAACAGACAAGCCTTACCCTCTAGTCCATCTGCAAGGTCACTAATGAAGATGTTGAAGAGGACTGGCCCCAGGACTGATCCCTGAGGTACCCCACTTGTGACTTGCATCTCTTCTGACTGTACACCATTTACCACCACTCTCTGTTTCGCCTCAACCAGTTTGCCACCCAGTTGACCAACTTCTGACCCACCCTGAGCCTACCCAGCTTATTTATCAATCTTCTATGTGGAACAGTGTCAAAAGCTTTGCTGAAGTCAAGGTAGGCGACATCAACTGCTCCCCTTGGTCCACTACTCTGGTTACCCAGTCAAAGAAATCTATGAGATTAGTTTGACAGGACCTTCCTTTGTAAACCCATGCTGTCTTGGATCCTGTGCCCTATGGATTCCAGGTGTTGCACTATCCTTTCCTTAAGGAGTGCCTCCATAATCTTGCCCACTACTGAGGTAAGACTGACCGGTCTGTAGTTCCCCGCCTCCTCCCTGCTACCACTCTTGTGAAGGGATCACATGAGCCTTCTCCAGTCTTCTGGGACCTCTCCTGTGCTCAGAGACTCACTAAACAATTCTGCTAATGGCTCTGCTAGTTCCTCCTTTAGCTCCTTAGGTACCCTGGGATGTATGCCATCAGGTCCCATTGCCTTATCCACCTGAGCTTAGCAAGCTCTTGTAGGACCTTTTCTTTTGTGAAGGGAGTAGTGCTCACCTCCCTCCCCCCTGTGTCCATGATGCTGAGCTGTGGGCCCTGCCCTACCTTTTCTTCAGTAAATACTGAGCAAAAGTATCTATTTAGGATAGATGCCTTTACAGGGTCCTCCTCCTCACATACTCCCTTTTCTCCATTAAGCTTAGCAATACCCCCTCTGAACTTTCTCCTTTCACTAATGTATCTATAGAAAGTCTTGTCACCTTCTTTTACTGTTCGTGCTATATAACCCATTACCATTGTGACTAACTCCTTTGACAGGATAGCCATGGATGTAGTGGGTCCCCTGGAAAAGAGCTCCAAGGGTAACAGATTTGTACTGGTCATATGTGATTATGCTACCCACTACCCAGGAGCTATCCCCATGAAAACTGTCACCACAGCAAGGATAGCAGAGGAGCTAGCAAAGGTATTTATCTGTATGGGAATCCCTCAGGAAATACTTACTGATCAGGGGAGTAATTTTAATGCACACCTGCTAAAAGAATTGTACCGTCTGCTAGGCGTGGTAGCAGTGCGTACTTCTCCATACCACCTACAGACTGACTGCCTCATAGGGAGGTTTAATCAAACATTAAAGAGAATGTTGAGGAAATATGTAAAAGAAGAAGGTAAAGATTGGGATAGGTACCCCCCTATTTACTTTTTGCATACAGAGAAATCCCTCAAGCATCCACTGGTTTCTCTCCTTTTTCATTATTGAATGGGAGGAAACTGAGGGGACCACTGGATGTGGTTAAAGAACACTAGGAAGAAGGGAAGGAGCTGGGACATCTTATTGTCACAGAGTGCATGGCTCAGTTACGCAAATGCCTGGTGAGGTATATCAACTTGGCACACCAGAGCTTAGAGCAGAAGCAAGACTTGCAGAAAGAAAGATACAGCCAGGGTTTGAAGACTAAAACATTTCAGTCAGGGGACAAAGTGTTGTTACTCCTTCCCTCCACAGAGAACAAACTACTCATAAAAAGGCAGGGCCCCTTCACTATTTTGAGGCAAACATGATCAGTGAACTATGAGTTTAGCATGCCCGGAAAGACACCCGCCCAGAAATTTTACCATGTAAACCTTCTTAGGAAATGGCATGAGAAGCCTAACCCCTCCCTTTGTATTCATCCTGAAGTTAGGGAATCAGAGCTGGAGGTTGCCTGTAAAAGGCTAGGGCAGTCAGGACCATTGGGGGAGATTCCAATAAACCCTGAACTTTAGCCTCAGCAACAGAAAGATTTGCAGGGGGTATTACAAGAATTTGAGCCCATATTCACAAATGTCCCAGGGAGGGCCAAAGGAATTGTGGACACCATAACTGCCATGCAAGACAAGCCCATAAGCCAAAAGCCCTACAGATTGCCCATAAAGGTGAGGGATAAGGTGATTCAGGAAGTCAAAAAAAATGGAGCAGTTTGGCATAATTGTGCCCTCAAAGAGTGCATGGTCTTCACCCATGGTCATAGTGGACAAGAAAAAGGGTGGGACATGTCTATGCCTAGATTTTAGAAAGCTTAACAACGTGTCACTATTCGATGGCTATCCAATGCCCTGAATAGATGACATCATTGACAGGCAAGGCAATGCACGGTATATCTCCACCCTTGACCTTACTAAGGGATATTGGCAAATCCTCTTGTCACCTGATTCACAAGATAAATCCATATTTAGCACCCCAATCTGTTTATACCAGTTTGTCACAATGCCATTCAGACTACATGGGGCCCCAGCCACTTTTCATTATTTTATGGACCACATACTAAGACCACATGCCGAGTACTGTGTGGCTTATTTGGACAATGTGGTCATATTCAGCCCTGACTGGGAAACCCATGTTAGACACTTGGCCCAGGTACTGCAAGCAATAAAGGAGTCAGGAGTGGCCATTAACCCTGCAAAGTGTGCCCTAGCAAAGATTGAGACAAGATACCTAAGGTTCATTTTAGGCAATGGACAAGTGAAGCACGAAGTAGAGAAGGTTACAGCAGTAGCAAACAGCCCAATACCTGCACAAAAAAAGCATGTGAGATGTTTCCTAGACATGGCTGGTCATTATCAGAGATTTATTCCTAATTTCTCAGCCATTGCTAGTCCTTTGACTGATCTCACTAAAAAGAGGTGCCCAAATAAGGTTCAGTGGGCCCCTATTTGTGATGAGGCATTTAGGAATATCAAGGCCATTCTAAGTACAGCTCCTGTACTGAAAAGCCCTGACTTCAGCCAAGTGTTTGAAGTTCAAACTGATATATCAAAGAATGGTATTGGGGCAGTCTTATCTCAGAAAATAGATGGGGAAGAACATCTGATCATGTATGTCAGCAGGGAGCTATATGAGAGGCAGAGAAAATATGCTACCATAGAGAAAGAATGTTTAGCTCTGAAGTGAGCTATTAAGTCTCTGAAATATTACTTGTGGGGAGTTGAATTTAAGGTTGTAACTAATGATAACCCCCTCTACTGGTTGCACCAAATGAGAGAAAAAAATCCCCATATAATGCGGTGGTATTTAGCTCTTCAGCCCTATCAATTTACTGTGTCCCACAGGAAAGGGACACAACATGTAATGCTGATTTCATGTCTAGATATGGTGTAAGAATTGATGTCAATGAAATATGACAGACTTTCCCCAAAAGGAGATAGTGTGGGGAAGGTACCGTTAGTCTCTGTTGAGAAATATGTTAACACCTCAGAGTAAAGCATGATGATATCCACTGTGTTTATGATGGAATGTTTATCATTAAAAGGGACCCTGAGATGGAGCTTCTGAAGATGGATGGGTGGAAGCTCTATCCCTTCCTAGGACAGGAAGGTGGTAAGCAGTCTGAGATAACTGCTTTCCACTTAAGGTGGAGGATAGGTGACAGGGAGATCCTGCCACTCTTGAGGACCGACCTTTTCTTAAATCTGTTGCAACAGTTCTTCTAATTCTTAGCCTAATCTATCCTTTACAATTTCTAGTCCATAAGGTTGGCCACCTATGAGCACCCCCCTTCCCTTTCTTTACTATGCAATAGTGTCCTCTTTAATTTTCCTTTTCCCTCTCAGGTCCTTGTACAGGGAGGTTATTGTTGTGACATCCAAGCTGATGTAAAACAACAGGCTGTGTTCCTCATTGTTGGATTTATTATGCAATGGCACTATGTCATAAAATTCCTTGATATGTATACCATATGTGTATGAAACCTGTAAATGTTGAAAATACCATGGCACTACTGTAGGTGTTTTTGATAAAGGTAAAAAGTACTAGATGACTGTATTATAGAAAATCAGTTACTGGGGTAGATATATCAGAAAACCTGATTCCACGTGATAATGGCAATTGTGGAATAGTGATCACCATTTGGGAGAGTCTACATCACCTAAAATGAATTTTGGCGATGTAGACTCGTGACGAACAGCAAGAGGGCGCCCAAGATGTAGGTTTCATGTATTTATGCGGTGGGGACTGTGCCCTCTGCACTCCCCTACTTAAGGATTCTCAATTCCAGGGGGTTGCATGTCAGGGGGTACAAAAGTAAAATAAAATAAAAAAACTGACCCTGCACAAAAACCATGAGCGTGCCCAGAACCAAACCTGGCACCCTCCCAACCCCAGTCTGCCACCAACCCACCATGCCACATGGCCAGCTCAGCAGCCCACTGCCGCACTACACCCCAAAAACCCTCCCTCTCCTTCCGCCCATCGCACAGCATGGTCCCACCCCCCCAACACATGTGTATACATAGCAACATCCCATTGCTATTTTCACTGAACCCCCTATCTGGTCCCCACCAGGCAGTATTGTGCACAGGTGCCATGATTCAGTCACCCTTTTTGAAAGCACTCAATCGCGGTCGCCTTGTACATGGGATACCGAAAAAAACCCTGTTGCGTTGTTGAATGCATGTAAATTGCAGATTGTTTGAGATGTCCTTTTGGTACCGTGCATTCCTGCTGTAAACTGAGCCAGTCTTAAAGTTCATTGTGATTTGCATATACATCCTATGATGCTTTGCATTATGGGGGTATGTGTGATGTTATGTTTCTTTGAAACTTGGCTTTATTGCCAGTGCCTTTTGGGGTAACCCTTGCTTCAGTGCTTCTGCACTGAGGTTCTTTGTCTTTAGTTTGTTTTTGATTTTTTTTTTATTTGAGCTCCCCCATCACCCAAACACACAAGACAAACATAGGGATGAAATGGTTTTCACTAAAACGTTAGATCAGTAGATGCTGACTACGTGCAGAGGAAGGACATGCACAGTCTGTTGCTGCAAACTGTTGTATTAAAGAAGAGATATGCCATTACTGAAGGTTATCTCATGAATTTTAAATAAATATCACACAGAGATTGTGTGTTGAACCTGAAGTTCTGCGTCTGGTCCATCTGTTATCCCACAATCCCTTCACAGTAGGGCACGGTGATAATGGACATCTAGCTTATGAAGGTTAGCGGCAGAGCTGCTATTGTAAATGATGTCTGCATAATCCAGAAGGGGAAGGAAAGGTGCGTCAACTAACCTAATCCTTATATCTGTTGGAAATAGAGTTTTGTTCCTGAAAAAAACCCGAATCTGGCTTTTAACTTTTTTATAAGAGTTTCAATATGTTCCACGAAGGATAGATTACTGACAAGCCAGATTCCTAAGTATTTGAATTTGTCAGCAACTTCTAGTGAGTCCCCTAACAAATGTGTAATAGTAGGAATAGTTTGTTTGCAATGTAAAACTGAAGGATTATGGGGTGTAAAGAACACAGCTTTGGTTTTCTTGGCATTTTGCAGTAATTTGGAATTTATTAAATTGAGCTGTAATTGATTAAAGTCGGCCTGGAGCTCAGCCATAATGTCTGCTAGAGAGGATTTAGAAGTGTAGAGAACCATGTCATAAGCAAACAGGTGAAGATCGGTATTGTGGATATTGTCACTTATGGTATTTATACAAATTGAAAAAAGTAGTGGTCCAAGGATGGATCCTTGCTGTACACCTCTCGGAACTCGAAGCTGGGGGGGGCGGATAAAAGCTCATTGGACTTGATATACTGCAGTCTGCCTGAAAGGTAACTGAAAAAACAATTTAGTGAGCTGTTGGTTAGCCCATGGCCTTTGAGCTTATCAAGCAGCAGGTCGTGATCGACCGTGTCAAATGCCTTACTTACCGTAGGCTTAGGAAAACAGCCCCGGTGAGTAGTTTATTGTCAAGGGCTGTAAGCCAGTCATTTATTACAGTGGCAAGTGCTGAGGCAGTGCTATGCTCATGCCGGAAGCCTAATTGTGCTGAATTTAATAAGTTTAGATTTTCAAGGTGGTCTTTCAGCTGTTTGTTAACTACCTTTTCTAGGAGCTTTGTTAAAACAGGCAGAATAGAAATGGGTCTGTAATTATTCAGGTCACTTGGATCACCTGACTTGAACAGGAGGAGTAGAAAGGCTGTTTCCCAAGGAGAGGGAACTTACCTGATGTAATAGACAAGTTATAAAGGTACGTTACTCGGGCTGTTAACAGGTAATACCCTAGCTTTAAAAAGCTAGGTTCAGTGCTGTCAGCACAGGTACTCATATTCGTGTCCAGCGTTAGCAGTAGGTCCTCCACTTGCTTAAAAGTTACTGGAGAAAGACTAAAAGTCCCTATATCCTGCTACGTCCCTATGTCCTGCTGGTTATCAGCAGCATCCTTTGGAGCACAGTGATCCACTAGACAAGCAGCTGGGAATTGTAGGTGTGACAGGGAGTCAAAAGCAAGACACACTGTTGCAAAATGAACATTTAGCTTCTCCAATATGGTATCACAGTCAGATATTGTTGTTCCTCGTGAATTAATTTTTATGGGTATGGATGGAGGGATTCTGTGACCTTTGACAGATTTGATTGTCTGCCATATTTTTGCTGGGTTGCTTTTGGCATCTTCTAGGAAGTGTGTTGTGACACCTGTAGTTGGTGCAGTCATATCTTCCAGGAACTGTGTGAAGTGCACTGGCTGTCAGATAAGTGGCGTATCTCCTATAAAGTTGGGTTGCTAACTTATAAGGCTCTACATGGGCTGGGCTCAGGTTACCTGTGTGATCTCCTGTACCCTTACATGCCTATGTGCCCCCTGCTCTCCACCAAGGAAGGTCTTCTGTTTGCCCCCAGGGCTAGGTTTAAAACCTCAGGGGACCAGTCCTTCGAGGTTGCAGGTCTGGTTCTCTAGAACTCCTTCCCAAGGGCCCTGTGGGAGGCCTTCTTGGTGGAGGCCTTTTAAAGGGGACTTAAAATATACTTATTTGCACAGGCACATGGGAAGTGAGAGTCCCTACTGGTTCTATAGTGTCAGTATCTGAGCTATTGTACAGTACACTTTAGCTGGTTGCTGGAAATGTTATTATTGTATAATGAGATGTTATTTATTGGTATTATTTATTTGTGATTGTGTTTGTTTTATAATTTTCTGCTATCTCAGTATTATTGGACTGGTGCCCTGAGCCTCTGGGGAAGAGCACCATAAACAAATAAACTCTACTACTACTACCCCACAAACTAGGTTTGCTGAAGGAAGAATGGGCGAAGACAATATAAGAATACTATAACAACTGGTCAGCAATTTTTTCAATGGTCTGAGCCAGTTATAATTTGCCATTATAACCTGCAGTTTATAACGGTGAGTACATGTCGAGTCAGTCAACAACAACCATTCCGTGATTGGTTGTTAATGTCCTACTGGGCGGGCTTCCACTCATTAGCAAACACAGCAGCTCCTTATCCACATAGCGAGGAGCTGCCAAACCAAAAGCCCTCGTCACGTTTTTTAAAATAAAATAAAGTAACAGTCATGTCAAGTACATTTCAAAAATATCTGGTTGATCCCACTATTCGAAAGCCATAGAGGACAACTGCCATGAACAATGGCTCTAACCTCGCTCTTGAGGTAAGAAGATCGTGATTGCAACACAGAAATCTGCTCAATGTAAAAAAAATAAAACAGCAACGGTAAAAAAGAAAACTACAAGAAAAAAAAGACGAATGGGAAGACAGACAGTGTGTGTGTGTGATTCAGACACAGGGCAGGAAAAAATTGCTGACCAGCAATTATAAATAATAAACTATGAGGAAGTATGCTTAAATTCGAAATTAATGGTTGCCCTTGGTATGGGATGCTTTAATAAACCCCTTGAGCTTCGCCCTCTGGGTTTATGTAGCATCTCACACTGAGAGCAACCATTCATTTCTCATTAAGAACACTTCCCCATACATTATTGTATATTTTAAACATCACTCTCAGACCTTTAATATCCTCGGCAAAGGTCTTGCTATTAACTTCCACTGGATCCTTAATTCCATAGAATGGGAGATTTTATTTCAAACTCTTCAGGGTTTTGGAGGAGGTTCCTCACTCATATTTTGGGTATGCCCAACTCATAGCATCTGTTCTGATAAATAATCATTTCCACCTTTTGCCTTGGAAAGGGGTACTTGAAAATGGTGTCCTTTATCACCTTTACTCTTTCTATTAACCATTGAGCATAAAGAAATCAAACTAAGGCATGAGCCTAAAATATTTGGTATTAAAATTCAAGATTATACTGTGAAGACCTGTTGTTCACATTGGGGGCTATGCACTACAGCACACTGGGTACACATGAGAGGCACGTGCCTTGTCCATCCAGCTCCGCACCTGTGGACAGGTGCACAAGGCTCAACATGTATGAATGCTGGCCACCACCACCCCCCTCCACTGCGCTGGTGCATGGGAGTAAATCAGAAGACACAGGTGGGCACCCAATTGGCTGCCAGTTCTGCTCTGGTAGTGGATTTCCTGCTCCATACAGAGCTGGGGACTGTGGAATGGCACAAGTTCTAAAATCAACAATTGTTGGGCGAGTGTCCAAATGATTGCCCCTAGCCCTCTCTGCCTGACTGAAGGGCTGGGGCTGCATATGTTTTCCTGTTGTGCCCAGCAGGTGTACATTGTGGGGGGTGCACAGTGGTTACAGTATGGTGCTTGTTCATGTAGCCTACACTCCCTCACCTGGCACTCCTCGCCTTTTGAATGGCGTCTAGTTTGGGCATGCCCCCTGACACTCCTCTGAACCATCCACTAGTGTAGCTCCTTGAACAGTCAGGGGATCAAGGGCTGAAAGTGGGGGTGTGCCTCCTTCATGAATTCCACCGGGGTCCATGGGACCTACGGTGTGTGACTTTAAGACACAAGGTAGCCTAGGTGCCACAGATACGTGTTGCATAGACATCTGTAATTTTTGTGCAGAGCCCCCATATCTATTCCTCAGACTTCTATCACCCCCCTTAGTAATATGTCACAAGCCTGTTCATTTTGTTCAGGGTTAGCAATAAATTTGCAAACAATTGAGGCTTTACCTCATAATAATCTATCCCCATCTTCCCACTTCAATAAAGCTGCTTTCAGATGGGCTGTAGGTTGAGTTTCATATTTGGGTATTGAAATTCTTCCAGTGATTTCCTTTTAAGTCAAAGTTACTATACTGCTGGTCTTACAGGATACTGAGTTAGAATGCCAAAGATGGAAAATGTTCCATTTATCTTAAGAGGGATATAGCTACAGTTAAAATGATGTTAATTCCTAAAATAGTTATTATTTTAGCCACAACCCTTTTCGCATTAATTGTTATTTTGTGTTTCTGAAATATGGCAGAATAGTTAGTAATTTATTTGGGGAAGGACAACCCCATCACTCAGGCACATTGAAAAATACAGTAGGTGGATGGAATTTGTGTGGGGCCTTAGGTTATCATAGGGCATATCTTATGTGACATGTCTTTCATAGATTTCATAATTACATCTACTCTGATGAGGCATGGAGTCATTTAGAAAAAGTCATATAAAGCCAATTATTTGTTCAGCTTCCTTCTTTAAAGTGCAAATCCGGTTATTAGTGCCACTGTAGCGGCATGGGCCAAAGATACTAGAATGTGTATTAATATGGCAGCTGTTTCCCCTCCCATTCAGCATATGCGTTTTTGGTCTGCCTTTTTGGTATAACACTAAATTAAAATTTGATGGGAACATCCTTTTAAGAGCCAGTGTATTGTCTGAAATTAATGCTAAGTTTCAAAAATCGGCAACTATTACTTCTTCTATCTGAACATTTTGTTTCTTTTTCCCTTTTGCTCAGTAGACAATTTGGGTGACATAGCTACTTCTATTTCTCCTTAGAAAATGGACTAAGAAATTTCCAGGCTCTGATTGCCTGATAGCCCTGGCAAGGTGGACATCTATCAGACAACAGAGCTTGGGTATTATAAGTACTGGTGCCAAGGGCCGTGGCACAAACATCAAAGGGCAATAGAATGTTCAAAACTGTCACACCCACCATTTCTTTTCTGTCCCAGCAACTACAAGTCACACAGCAGCTGAGATTAAAAGTTTTGTCCCCCACAAACACAACAAATATTTTGGAATTGAGGAATGCAGTTGAGATTAAAAGTTCCCCCCCTTCCCCGCAATACAACAAATATTCCGGAATCGAGGAAGAGTAGAATGCAATATGAAAAACATGCCATGAAGTAACATCGCACTTAAAAACTTCTGAGGCAGTCAGGTTTTATCTCTCACTCCATAAAGCCGGCCACTACATTGTAAGCTGCAAGCCGGCAGCACGCATTCATCGATGGACGGGACAACCTAGCAGGGTCCCCATGGATGCTGAATGGCCATTCCTCAAAAAATGACCTGCACATTTCCAAATTAACCACCCTCTACCATAATCCAGAAGCAAACTAAAAAGCTGCCAGTAGCATACAAAAAAATGGGAGAAATTAGGCAATTGCTAAAATAAAATGTTTTTTTCCCAAATCAAGCATGACAAACCAAAACATTTTTTCCCCACAAGCGGCACTCTGTTTATTTCATTGTTGAGGGAAGGAGGTGGAAAAGTAGCAGGTGTGCCTGTCAGCTTTTTGTCTTTCTAAGTCATGGAACCTGAATGTATGTCTCTGCAAAAAATTTAAATAAAACAAAAAACAACAGCCTCTAAGTGAAATACCACAATAACATTGGGGAGACATAAAGCGGTAGCTCCTACTGATACTGTGCATGATAGGATGTCTATCTGCAAAATAGAGCATAAGGAAATTACTGCTCCTCTCCTGAACAATGATAACGAAATGGGGTGGGGTGATCAACGCATCTTTTGTCATTTACCTCAACTACTCATTCTACTATCATACATCGGATGTCTCCTCATCAGAACCCGAAATTGTCACTGGTGGCTGGGCTGGGGGGAGGGGGGATACGTGATCAAGCATGACTCAGCTGTACACAAGAGTTAACATTAAAAAAAAAAAAATCAGTGGACGGGAAAGGAGTGCCCACAGTATTCTCAGTCTCCTGTCTCTCTCTCTCTCTCTCTCTCTCGCTAAAGTGATTAAACTAAGCTAAGCTAAAAACCAAAACCTAACTCAGCTAATTTTCCAAAAAAAGAGCTAAACTGTGAGCCTCCTGTAGCAGCGCCCTCTAATGGCAACTGTGCCAGGCAGGAAAGGCGAATGTACCAGGCAGGGACTACTTTACCATAAGATTTTTTTTGTGTGTATTTTGAAATTTTTTTTAATGTTATACCCATTTGTTAACCTCTATAAAAAAATCCAAGCTGTGACCTGTTTTCTAAATGCAGTAATACCCTCCAGGGTGGGAGGTATTTTGTTTTTTTTTTTTTATATTTATTTCTTTGGTTAACCGGGTAAACATAGGAGCCAAGGCCCTTTTTCATATGTGACCTGAGACTATAAAATAGTCACAAGATGTTATACAAAAAGATAACTTTTACATTCACTTAATACAGGAATACAAATACATGACATATAAGACAAACAATATAATACAAATTATTTAAAATAGCAGTGACATTGCAAGCTACTGAATAAATGATGCTTCAATTTCTTTTTGAATAAATAATGACTACTCATAGTTCTCAATTCAATTGGAAGATCATTCCAGTATGCTGGTGCTTGGATAGAAAAAGCTTGAGCACCCATTTTAGTTTTAGTGACTTTCAAATTTAAACAAGAAAGAAAATTTGATCTCAAGTTTCTCAGCGCTTCCCTTACAAATATCAAAGAATACAAGGGAGAGAGACCTTTTTGTCTCAATACATTACCAGACCTTCCATGGGCTATAAGGCCCTCCACCTGCGGCATTGGGCCTTAGTATGCCCATGGGCAGTCTGGTATTGCCAAATATCACCCACCCTGTTGGGTATTATTGCTTACTTATACATCCTCAGCCTTATAACCTCCCTGTCTGTGACATCACAAATGACCAAGAAGAAGAAGAGCAAATCACCTTCTGCAAGAGCAGTCACTTGAGATGTCACAATACAGGAGGTCATGTGGTAATTTAGATTTGAAACTTTGCCAATGTGAAACATTTTGGCAATATTGCATGAAATCTTATTATGCACCAGGTCTGAATGATTACTTTCAGCTGTCTTCTTACTTGTAATTTTCTCAAAGTTACATAGAAACAGAACTTGACGGCAGATAAGGACCGCAAGGCCCATCCAGTTTGCCCATTTCTCTTTCTACCTTATGAATGTGCCATTGGTCTTTGCTCTGTCAATGGCCTATCTATTCATACTCATCTGTATTGCTCCCTTATGCCTATCCCATGCCTGTTTGAAGCCCTGCACTGTATTCATATCCACCACTTCCTGAGATAGGCCGTTCCATGCATCCACCACCCTTTCTGTGAAAAAGAACTTCCTCACATTACCCCTTAATCAGCCTCCCTCTTATCTCAAGCTGTGTCCTCTTGTCCTGCTATTCTTCTTATACTGAAACATGTTAGACTCTTTCATCTTGTTAATGCCCTTAAGGTGTTTGAATGTTTCAATCATATCACCTCTCTCCCTCCTTTGCTCTAGGGTATACATATTGAGCTCCGTTGATCTGTCCTCATATGTTTTCTGATGCAGTCCCTGCACCATTTCGGTTGCCCTTCTCTGGACTGCCTCAATTTGGTTAACGTCCTTGTGAAGGTGTGGCCTCCAGTGCTGCATGCAGTACTCCAGATGGGGCCTAACCAGTGTCTTGTAAAGAGGGATTATTACCTCCCTCTTATGACTTGTGAGACCCCAACTAATACACCCCAACACCCCTCTAGCCTTACCAACTGCTTTAGTGGTCTGCTTGGATGATTTCAGGTCATCGGTGATGATGACGCCCAAGTCTCTTTCTTCTCTTGTGACTGCCAGCAACTCCCCTCCCAGCCTGGGTTTCTCTTCCCTATATGCATGATCTTGCACTTCTTTGCGTTAAACTCCAGTTGCCATTCTTCCGATCATTTTGCTAGTTTATCCAGATCTCTTCTCATTCTGCCCACCCCATCTGGATCATCTACTCTGTTGCAGATCTTGGTGTCATCTGCAAACAGACAAACCTTACCCTCCAGTCCTTCTGCAATGTCACTGATGAAGATATTGAAGATGACTGGCCCCAGGACTGATCCCTGAGGTACCTCACTTGTGACTTGCATCTCTTCTGACTGTATACCATTTACCACTACTCTCTGTTTTCTGCCTGTCAACCAGTTTGCCACCCAGTTAACCAACTTCTGACCCACCCCGAGCCTACCGAGCTTATTAATCAATCTTGTTTGTGGAACAGTATCAAAAGCTTTGCTGAAGTGAAGGTAGGTGACATCAACTGCTCCCCCTTGGTCCACCACTCTGGTTACCCAGTTAAAGAAATCTATGAGATTAGTTTGACAGGACCTTCCCTTTGTAAACCCATACTGTCTTGGATCCTGTGCGCCTATGGATTCCAGATGTTGCACTATCCTTTCCTTAAGGAGTATCTCCATAATCTTGTCCACTACTGAAGTAAGACTGACTGATCTGTAGTTCCCTGCCTCCTCCCTGCTACCACTCTTGTGGAGCAGGATCACATGAGCTCTTCTCCAGCCTTCTGGGACCTCTCCTGTGCTCAGAGAATCACTAAACAGTTCTGATAATGGCTCTGCTAGTTCCACCCTTAGCTCCTTTAGTACCCTGGGATGTATGCCATCAGGTCCCATTGCCTTGTCCACCCCGAGTTTATAGAGCTCTTGTAGGACCCTTTCTTTTGTGAAGGGAATGATGCACATCTCCCTCCCCCCTGTGTCCATGGTGCTGAGTGTGGGCCCTGCCCTGCCTTCTCTTCAGTAAATACCGAGCAGAAGTATCTATTTAGGATAGATGCTTTTACATGGTCCTCCTCCTCCTCACATGCCTCCTTATCCCCTTTGATCTTAGCAATGCCCCCCTCTGGATATTCTCCTTTCACTAATTTATCTATAGAAAGTCTTGTCACCTTCTTTTACTGTTTGTGCTAATGTTTCCTCAGTTTGGGCCTTTGCCTGCCTTACTGCCTTCCCTGCTTCCCTTAGGGAAGTTTGGTATGCCTCCCTATCTTCATCCTGCTGCGTTCCCTTATATTTCCTGAAGGGGAGCAATTTTGGCTCTGACCTTTCCTGCTACTGTTCTTGAGAACCAGAGTGGTTTCTTTCTTCTTTTGCACTTCCTTTTCTCTCTAACACAATGGGATGTTGCTTCAAGTATTGCACCTTTGATGCTTGCCCACGTTACCTGTACCCCCTCACCTGTATTTCTTCTTGCCAGGGCTAGCTTAACTCTGTTGGCCATCTTATCAAAGTCAACTCCTCTGAAGTCGCATATTTTTGCCTTGGAATGGGATGATTTAGTTCTAGTGGCCAAATTGAACCATACCGTGTGATGGTCACTAGCCCCTAGGTGACCTTCTACCTGGAGATCTGTGATCCTTTCCCTGTTAGTCAGTACTAAATCTAGGCTAGCCCTGTCTCTTGTGGGTTGTTGTGTCAGTTGTTTGAGGCCCTCCCCTGCAGGGAATCCACTATATGTCTAGTTCTGGCAGATGTTCCTGCTGGTATTGACCAATCAGTATCTGGCATGTTGAAGCCTCCCATCATTTTAAAAAACACATAGTTATTTTTTTGAATTTTCATCGTAACAATTAGATATTTATTTTGGGGTATTTCTCTCATCTATATTTATTTATGTGGGTCATCCTGACTATTTATCCCGTTCTAGCAATCAATTGCCTTTTTAAATATGCATTACTTATTTAGTATTTAACATCTATTTCTATTTCTTTTCTTTTGTTGGGTCCACAATGAATGGTGTGGGCAGTGAGAGTGCCCTCTAAAATCATGACTGCTTTTTTATTATCTGCTGACTTTTTCTCCTGGCTTACATGAGAGGTAGGGCCAGGGATTAATCTTTTTGCCTGTCTCCTGGAGAGGTGGGAGCTCTTCTGCTCCATAACTCACTATCAAGAGACTCAAGTGATTACTCTTTTGAATTGTGTTTTTCTTTTATGCTGCCATAACATTTTTTTTATTTTTTCAGCTTTATGAGTGTGAACCATCTAACTGGGATTTCTGTTTGTTTCTCCCTTTGTGGCCTGGACCTAACTGGACTGGCAGCAAGGGTGTTGTGAGTGACTATTCTTCCATAAAAAGTAAACTTTATGACCACAAAATTTTGGGGCAGTGAGAGTGTCTGGCTTTAGTGGAATTTTTTGGACATGGACTGGGAAGTGAGAGTTCCTAGAGTTGATATCTCTCATTTGGAGTGTGGCAATATATATTTTTAAATTAGTTATAATTTTAGGTTGTGTTGTTATTTAATTTGAAACAGGGTTTATAATTGTGTGCTTAAGGGTTTGTATTGTGGGAAGTGTGGCTTTAAATTATTTATATTCAGTTAAAGGGATTATTTTAATTATTTGTATAACGTGTCTGTGACAGGGATTTGAAAGGCACAGCTACTCGGGGGACTACTTCTGTGACCTACGTCCCTTTGAGCTTCCTGGACTTTCAGCTGTGACCTACAGGAGGTGTAGAGCCTTGGGAATAGCTAGGAGGAAGAGGTGGGATGGTGGTGGTGGTGGTACCTGAGTGACTACCGGAATGTCTGGGATTCAGGTGGTGAGGTCAAGGAGACGCCCTGGGGCAAAATGGGAACTGGAGAGGGGGTTGCCATGTTTAGTTCCCATACCCAAGGGTTCCACGGTGGATGGTGGGGAGTTAGTGGGTTTGGCTGCCTCACCTTATCCTACTTGGGTTGTGTTATGCAATGCCAGGTTGATGAGGAATAAGACTGCCATAATGGCAGACTTGATATCCTCGGTTGACCTGGCTTGCATCACAGAAACCCGGTTGGATGAAAATGCAGCCCCCATTTTGGAGGCAGCAATTCTGGCTAGGTATTCCATGATACACAATCCAAGGGAGGATCACAGGGGTGGGGGGGTAGCCATATGTTTTAAAACCAGCCTGAACTTCATGGTGCTACCTGTAGGTCATATGTAATCATTTGAGTATGTGGCCGCCCGAGGGGGTGTAGGGGCAGGTTTCAGGGTCCTTGTGCTTTATCGTCCTCCTGGAGTGTTTGGGGATTTTGTTGCTGAGGTTGAGGAGCTCGTTGTTGGTCTGGTGCTGGAGTCTCCCAGGTGTTTAATTCTCGGGGACTTCAATGCCTGGATCGACGGTGGGCTTTTGAGTGTTGGGAATGATCTTTTAGAAAGCATGGGGGCCCTGGACCTGTCACAAAAAGTAACAACAGATATGCACTCGGGTGGCCACACATTGGATTTTTTTTTTCTTTGGGTTTAGATGTTAATGATCTTAGCATTGATTCTGTATTTTGGTCAGATCATAGCACCTTGAGGTTCATGCATGGTGCCACCCCCCTAGATGGTCCTGCCCCTATGGAGATAGTCTGGTACCACTCATTAAGAGGAGTTTCCTCAACAGGACTGTCAGTGGTGCTGGACCTATCTTGTGTTGGGGCAACTTGTGTGATTGGAGTGGAGGAAGCTGTGGTAGGCTATAATGGGGCGGTTGCAGCGGCCTTCGATTCCATTGCACCCATTTGTGTCCAACCCTTGTCTGCTCACCGGAGACCTCCCTGGTTTGACGTAGATCTCCGGAGTTTAAAGACTAAGGGGCGGAGGTTAGAGAGATGCTGGAGGAGATCTGGCCTGCCAGAGGACAGTTTGGCCCTGAGGTTGCATTATATCAACTATCAGGGGGCAATCTCTCATAAGAAGGCAGAATATCTCTCTAGAGAGATTGCTGCAGTGAGACACAGACCAGTTCAACTTTTCCACACAGTGGATGGGCTATTACATCCTGACTGTCTCTGTGCTGGGGGAGCAGGTTCAAGCACCAGGTGCAAGGAGCTGTCAGTATTCTTTGCCGACAAGGTGTCCTCTATCAGGGATGAGGTCTCCTTAAGGATCTCTCAAAAGGGATGCATATCAAAACACTCCTCCTGCCTGGAATGAGTTTGAGCTGGTTGGGGTGGAGGAGGTGGCGAAAATAATCCTGAAGCTGCGGCCAACCCAGTGTGAATTGGACCCAGGTCTGACCCGACTGTTGGTTGGTTGTTTGGACCTGGTTGAGCCTGTGATTGCTGGGGTTGTGTGGAGCTCCTTGAGGAGTGGAGTCTTTCCAGTGGCCTTGAAAGAGGCCTTGGTAAGACCCCTTTTTGGAAAAACCCTCCCTGGACCCAGACTGCCTCAGCAATTACAGGCCAGTCTCAAACCTCCCATTTTTAGGAAAGGTTATTGAAAAAGTGGTGGCCATGCAGCTTGAGAGACATCTTGCCTCTTTATCCACCTATGAGCATTACCAGTCTGGGTTTCGTACGGGACATAGTACAGAGACCGCCCTGGTGAGAGTGCTCAATGATCTCCTAGTAGTGAGGGACAGGCGAGACCAGACCATCTTGGTCCTCCTGGACCTCTCTGCAGCGTTTGACACTGTGGACCATGAGGTGTTGCTTGACCACCTATGGTATTGGTGTGGCCTATCTGGTATTGTCATCAACTGGTTCAGGTCATACCTGACAGGCAGAGTGCAGAGGGTGATGATGGGGTTAGCCTCATCCAACCTGAAATCTCTGTGCTGTGGGGTACCACAAGATTCGGTCTTGTTGCCCTTCTTATTCATGGTGTACATGCTGCCACTGGGGTACATTATCAGGTGGTACGGGCTGGGATTTCACTGCTATGCAGATAACACCCACCTGTACCTGTCCTGTGCACCCAATACTCGGGTGTCGGACTCTGTATTTAACAGCTATCTCAATGAGATCCAGGCTTGGATGACTCAAAACTGGCTTAGGCTCAACGCAGACAAGATAGAAGTACTTGTTGTGGATCCAGTTCTTTGGGGTGGAGGGCGTTGTGAGGGGTTACCCCCTGACCTTGTATTGGGGGTGTTCCCCTTACTCTGTCTAGTCAGGTGAAGGATTTGGGTGTGATCCTCGATGACGGTTTGACACTTGATGCTCAGGAGTCAGCCGTCATCAGGAGTGGATTTTATCATCTAAGTACATTGCCCGAATCCGAGCCCTGATCCCACCGTAGGATCTGACCACACTTGTGCATGCTTTTGTCACTTCCAGGCTGGACTATTGTAATAGCCTGTACCTAGGGTTATCTGGGGGTAACCTTCGCAGGCTGCAGCTGGTGCAGAATGCAGCAGCAAGATTACTGACTGGGGTGAGACAAAGTGTTCATATCTACCCGGTCCTCCGCGGACTGCAGTGGCTGCCAGTCAGGTGGAGGATTGTCTTCAATGTAGGGCTCCTGACCTACAAATACCTACTTGAAAGGGGATCTGTCTGTCTATCTGCAAGATCTTCTTGTCCCCTACCGTCCACCCCGGGGCACTCCATTCTGCCGGGGTGGGGCCTCCTTGGAGTTCCCAGAGTGAGGCTGCGGCATTCTGGAGAAAGGGCATTTTTGGTGGCCACGCTCACTCTGTGGAACTCCCTGCCTGATTATTTAAGGGAGGCCCCCTCGGTAGTAGCCTTTAAGAAAGCATTAAAAATGTATCTGTTCCAGCAGGCTTTTAATGACTGATTGGTTTTAAAGGGATGGATAGAATTTTAGTTTGTGTTTAAGCTGCTGCCTTTATATATTGTGTTATTGAATTGTTTGTGCAGCGTCCAGAGTCTATGGAAATGGGCACTTTATAAATAAAATGATCTATCTCTCTATCTAGCTATCTATTTATCTACTTTCAGAGTCCATGATAAGTGTTATATATTTCTGCTATAATATTTCTGATACAGTATTTATTTCTTTGCACTTTCAGACCATATAGTGAGGTGATGTTTTATATGTTTTTGTACAGTATATACTGTGATATACATTGAATACTATCACTTTAAATCAGGTGTTTTTAACTGAGACACATTGTCTCAACTTTCCGGCCTTAAGAAAGTGCTGTTTATTGCACAAAAACGTTCGCTATTTCTTACATGGGGAGGGGCTTGTGCACCGTGCTGCTAGTTGGAGAATAAAGTTTGTTATCCTGTTATCCTGAAGCATCATAGCTGGAATTATCTTTTTTGCAAGAATAATGACGTGCAAGGCTCATTCAGCTTCACCAAAGCCTTGACTGCACAGAAGTGCCTCGGAGATAAAATCTAAGTCCTCCTCAGCCAAAGACCCACCTCACCACTGTACTTTCCTCCAGCACACCAGTGAGTCCAAAGGAGCCTTCAGGTCACAATCACTGCAAGGAGAGGAAGAGGAGTTGCAGCCTATAATTGCCAAGCTCATCAAGGCCATGCACATCCTCATGTAGGCTGTATATGCATCGCATTCTCAGAAATGGATAAGAACTACTTAGACTCACCAGGCACCCAGCCCTCAGGTGACAGTAATTACTGAGACATCAATCCAGTAAGAATTATTTTCCTAGGAACTGATACCCAACACCTTCATATGGTAATAGGTCTGATGTCCACTCAGCAGTAGAAGAGGGTGAATACGCGCCCTCAGATGAACATCATGAGGGAAAAAAATCAGGCAGGGCTTTTAACTGGGAACATCTTAGTGCCATCACAAAACAAACTTGCATCACTCTGGACATGGAAGATGAGCCACAGTAGGAAGCCAAAAGGAAGGCTGATCCCTTAAAAAGAATGGCCAAGAATGAGAAGGTTTATGACATGGCCAATGACACTGTGGTCATGAAATGGCACCACAGGGGCAAGAAAGCCTCTTCTTTGAGATTCACAAGGACCTATAATGCAGATAGCAAGGAGGCAATGGCATGGGAAACAATTTCAAGAGTCAACAGTGATGCACCCATTTCTGCAGCCATAAAAGAAACACTCTACTGCTCCAAGGGGTAATGGCTATCAAAGACCCACTAGATATCAAAGTGGAGTCAGTAATGAAGAAAACTTACAAGGTAACAGGAGCCTCGATGCAGACAATTTTGGCATTGGCTTGTCTAGCCCGAGCCATGGCATATTAGGTAGCAGATGACTTCTTCAATCTACCACACAACTCTGAAACAGCTAGCTCTACAGTATATCTGTTCTTTCCATAGGAATGACCTTTCTAGCAGATATCTCCTATGATTTACTGCAGTTCTTTGGTATGTCGTCTCTCTATTCAGTGATGGCTAGATGGGCTCACTGGCTCTGCCCTTGGCATCCTTTCTGAATATGCCTTTTTCAGAGGAACCTCCTCTTTAGATCAGAGCTTGAGGCCTTTATTAAATAAATCTAAGATTAAAAAATGGCAGTGCTCCAGGACAAGAAGCCTAAAAATGTCACAACTTTGTGAGATGCATAGCAGTATCACCCAGGCCATTGGTTCAACTACTCTCAGAATACAGCACCTAACAGTTCCAACCAGGGATGCTTTTTCTACTACAGAAGAGGTTGAGGCCAAGGGAATCACAAGAGAGACTTTAAGGACAATCAATCATAGTGAGATTTATTCTGTTACTATTCAAGAGCCCCACTTCTATCACTCTATAGGTTGCATATTTAGCACATTCCTATTCATCTGTCACATCACCAGTTTCTTCACTTTTGCATTCAAGGTCAGCACTTTCAATACACAGAGCTGCTGTTCGAGTTGTCCACTACTCCAAGAGTATTCACAAAAGTCATGTTATTAGCTTACTTGGGTGCAATCTTGAAGCACAGCTCATGAAGAAATATCAGATGATCAGAACAACATAGTATCACAGCAGGGATGATAAACCCCAACAAGAACACCCTAGAATGGGCCCAGAGTATATAACACCATGGGACAACATTTATTAAGTAAAAGGCCATTGTATTATTTAAAGTGGACGGGCTATGGACACTCATACAATCATGCAGGAGACTTGGGCACAAATCTGTGGCACAGACATATACAATATCTCATATCCTAGGTTCAGTAGCAGCAAGCATAGATCTGATCCAGTCAGCCAGATTCCACTCTTGCCCACTACAGCTTTATCTGCAGAAGCAATCTTTGTTGACCAAAATTCTTCTTGTTTTATGGATGAGATCATCTCTCAAATGGTGGACAGTGCCCTCATATCTAAACAAATGGGTCCCAAAAGGGACATTGAAAGGATTATGCTCATGACAGCAGCTTTGTGGGCTAGGGAGAAGTTCTCGGCACATCCTCAGAGCACGGGATCTTGAGCTTCATAGAGTGGAAACTGCCTATCAACATTCTCAAGATGCAAGCATTTTTCAACATGCTACTGACTTTCTTGGCTAGCCTTTGCAACCAGTGTGTCCTGATTTGGTTGAACAGTGCAGTCATGGTAGCATACCTCAGGCAGCAGGGACCACAAAAAGCAAATCCATGATGGAAGAGGCTTACAAACTGCTCTAATGAGCAGAAAAGAACCTTCAGTCTCTCTCTGCTGCACACATGGCATGAACTCCAAACAGCCAAATGAACTGGCTCAGCCATCCTGTATTACATTTGAGGGAATGGGAACTCAAACAGGAAGTGTTCCATATGCTCTGCAGCAAATGGGAAACTTTGGTTTTGGACCACTCAACAACCAAGGTCAACACAAACACCACAAGGTACTTCAGTCCCTAGAAATAGATTGTCTCTCCTTGGCATGGCTGGATGCCTTAGTATATACATGTCTTCCATAGCCAATTATCCCAAAGGTCCAAATAAGGTTAAGAAGAGATTTATCAATGCTGCTTATTGTAGCACCTTATTGGCCATGCAGATTGTGGTAATTGGAGTATATCCCCCTGGCAGTGTGTGATGCTATCACCCTGCTGATTCTCCCAGACCTCCATCAGGGACCAATTCTTCATCCAGACCCAGAGAGGTTTCAGCTCATGGCCTGGCTCCTGAAAGCAGGAGATCAGTAAAAGGATACTCAACAAGAATCATTCTTATTTTGCTGCACTCCATAAGGGTTCTCTACCAACACAGCCTACAAAGTTATCTAAGATACTTTTAGATGATGGCATGCTCTTCACATCAAGTGATCTGGGTGAATGTACCTTTTGATTATGCTTGATCTCTCGGTAGTTTACAACATCACTGACCATCAGATAATGTTGGAACAGCTTTTAACTGTGGGGTCATCTGAGTCAGCTGTGAGTTGGTTTGCATCCTTCTTGCTTTCCTGCATGTTTACTGTTCAGATGGGTAATTTTAAATCCTCAGCTTAAGTTTTGACTTCAGGTGTTCCACAGAGTCCTTGTTAGGGCCAATCCTGTTCAATATCTATATGCTTCCAATGGGAAATATCATTCAAAAGTACAATTTAAACTTTCATATTTATGCCGATGATACACAATTGCATTTTTGTGTCAAGTCATTGTCCAAGGATGTTGTTGATAATCTGGAAGCTTGCCTTTGTGAATTAAATTCTTGGCTAGTAAAAAAATTCCGCCTGTTAAATCTCAAGAAAACCAAATCAGTTTGTTTTGGCATACAGTATCAACTTAATTTTTCTCTAGGAAATCTAGTAGTATTAAACCTTGGTTGCAACTGGGATTCATCATCAGGTGTTAAAAATCTGTTTTTTTCTTGGTTTTAATTTCTCATTTGGTGTGCATATTAATTCTATGAGAAAAACTGCATTTTTCCATCTTAGGGAAATCTTCAAAGGAAAGAAATTTGTTAGTAATTCCCATCTGAAAACATTGGCAAATGCATTTGTTATTTCTGGGATTGACTATTGCAATGCCTTTTTATCAGATTTTCCTAATTGCAAAATTGATAAATTGCAATATGTCTTGAATGCTGTGGCAAGACTGATCTCAAATGTAGGTATTCGACAGCATATTACTCTGATACACAAAAACCTTACCTCTTTGAGTGTCGAGTATGTTTAAATGTATATGATTCTGAACGTACATATACTCATGCAGTCTTCTAAGGATTAATTTGTTGCTGATCACATACAGGATTGATCACAAAGTGTTATTTCTTATACACAGACGCCTACATGATTGTAGCCTAGGTTATTTATCAGACTTAATTGTGAAGCACTGTCCTAATAGAGTTTTTTGCTGAGCAAATTATAAGTTGGTTACTCATCGGGTCTTTGAGGTTAAGGTTCTACATTTGAGAATGTCCTTCCATTAGGATTAAGGTCAGCAAACTCAGGTGATACTTTTAAATCTGCTTTGGAAACTTGACTATTCGCTCAAGCCTTTAGATCTCACTGAGATTAGGTTCCCCCCTTTTTTCTTGGAAGTCCAAGATAGATCTTAGTTTAGCAAACTCTTTCTTAGTAATCTCTGCATTGTGTTTGCCTTGAATCCTGTTTTTGCTTATATTTTCCAAATGTAAATGTTTTTAACTATGTAAGGTGTTTCTAATTTATCTGTTAGTATTTTTAATGTCTGGTATGTATTGTCAAAATGATTTTACTCTGTGCAGCACTCACAGCTCTTTGGATGAGTGCTTTATAAAGACAGCTGGATTAGATTGGATTGAATTGGATCAAACCTGCAGCTGCCTCTCCTTAAAATGTTTTGGAAGATGCACAACAGGTACTAGACAAATGTTTGCCGGTTAGTTCTCTTTAGGTACAGGTAGAGGCTCTGTTGGCCATAAGGGGTCACATGGGGCCCCGCTCTCTCGGGTCCTATCCAAACATCTGTTTCCCTGAAGTCTGTTCAAAGATATTCAAATGTGTCTTCCCTGGAAGCTAAATATAATTCTTGGGGCTCTAATGAATTCTTTCATTGAGCCTCTTTACGAGGTGTCACACCTGTTCCTTAAGGTCCTAGTTCTTATAGCATGTACTCAGCTGGGTGAGCCAGTGAACTCTAGCTTTGTCTTGTGTCTATTGCACAGACATGAGAGCCAGGAGACCCAGGTTCAAATCCCACCAGAGAAGGGTTGCTTGGATACTTTAAACTCTAATCTGAGTTAGGTTAGCCAGATATCAGAATAATCTGTATCTGAACCCGACATTCCATCCTAGCCTTGGATGTCACCAGATGTCAGATTCGGATATCCTAATATCTGACTGTCCTAAAACCCTAAATGACAATCCCCTCACCCTGCAATTAAATAACCCCCAAGCCTCCACCCAAACCACATTGCAAGCCCCAATGTACCTCCCCCCCTTCAAGCTCTTGAAGACTCATGACAGTATCTACTGCAGCTGTGGTAGATGTGTGAGTGTAAATTTATTTTATTCATTATACAGTCTGAACTCTTTATAATAAAAATTCTCAACACCAACCAACCATGCAAAATTAGGAGTCCACCTTCCCCCACAATGTTACAAGCTACCCACACCCCCAGTTCAATTAATAACCTTCAACCAACATGCCCATTAGTCCCCACTTCCCCCACAGCATCCAAACAAATAAAATGACTACCATCAGGTAAGGGTCAGTGTTAATGACTCAGATGTAGTCTCATGGTGGAGCAGCTTGCATTCATCTTTGATTCAGCTAGGTGGAATGAATGATGATGTACTCCTGTAGCAACACCTGATTGGCCAGCAGCAGTCAATCAGGTGCTACTATAGGAGTACTTCAGTATTCATTCATTCATACCTGGATGGAAGATGAGTACAAACTGCTCCACCGTGGGACCATATCTGAGTCACAACAATATTTCTTCTATTTTTGGGGTGTTATGAGGGGACGGAAGTGGAAGCCAGTGGTATGTTTGTGAGGGCATGAATTGAACTGGGAGTGTGGTGGTTGTGCTAGGGGTGGGATGAGATGAAGCTTTCTGATTTAGCATAGTTGGGGGGTGGCTTTTTTATTATAAGGAGTCTGGACTGTATAATAATATAAAGAAATTTATACTCAGTCACTCACAAACTTCCTACAGCATTTATTTATTTAACATTTTGGTAACTGGGAAAGGCACACTGAGCCGAAGCTTATTTGCAGGTGTGACCCAGGGACATGAGGTACAAAACACAAAAAAGGGTTACAAAGATTCAAATCTAGTAATATACAATATACAAATATTGTCCTCTTATAAAAGTTGGTTTCAAAGTCATACATGAAAAAAAAAAGAATAAAAACAAGGTAGACCATAAAATGAGGTAGCATCATTTTTTTTTGCTATTACAGATGGAAGACAGAGAGGAGGACATAAGTTTAGTCATGAATTAGGTTAGTGGACAGCAGCAAGATATAACAGGGGATGGTCTGAGAAGGTGCTCAAGTGCAGAAGAGGAGGGGGTGAGGCAGGTTTGGAAGGGGAGGTTATTACAGAGGGAAAAGAAAGCAAGTTTCCCAGCAGAAGTGTGGGCATGTGGGTGGGTGAAGAAGCAGAGGTAATTTGTGCATGAAGGGTAGTGGGAGGAGGTGGCTGGAGCTAGGAGGGAGGAAAGGTAGGATGGAAGAGTGCCAAACCAGTAGTTAGAGATGAAAGTAGGATAGTGGGACAAGCGTATCTGTGAGAGGGATTGAAGAGCTAGGGAGGAGTAGAGGTTGCAGTGGTGAGTCAGGGGAGATTAGAGGCAAAATGACAGAAAGCGTTGAAGAGGACATCGAGTTTGGCAAGGGAGGTGGCCAGGGCCTAGTCATAGATGATGTCATCATAGTCAAAGACTGGGAGAATCCATTTGACAAGAAGATCACATCAGACTAGGAGGGAAAGACTACCCTTGTGACAGTAAAGAAGCCCCAGTTTGGGGTGAAGCATAGATTGAGGGGCATTAAAGTGGGAAGGGAGTCCAGCAAAGGGTAGAGCAACACTCCAAGGTATTTGTAGGTAGGGATCTCTTTGAGAGGAGTGCTACCGGGGACAGAGAAGGCAGTGAGGGAGGGAAGCCTGGCAAGTTTCTGCTTGGAGCCAAAGGTCATGACTACAGTCTTTTTGGCATTCATTTTTAAGCTATTTGCTTTGAACCAGTTTGTTACTGCAGTGAAATCATGTTGAAGGGGAATCTGGACATCTGGGGCAGAGTTACCAGATAGGTATAGGATGGTATCATCTGCATACATGTGGATGTGGGCATGGGTACATACAGAAGGCAAATCATTAATAAACAGAGATAAAAGAGCAGGTCTGAGGAGTGATCCCCGGGGGACACCAGCAAGAATGGGGAGGGGGGAGATAGGATGTTGTTAACTTCTACTGACTGGGACAGACTAGTTAGATAAGATTTAAACCAGGAGACAAGGGCAGAGGAAAGACCAATGGTACTTAAATTGTCAAGGTGATCTGCCTTTGATCCATTGCAAAGTAAATGGCGTCTATGAGATGAAGTAGGGAGGAGGTGGTGGAGTGAAATTTCCTAAATCCAGATTGGACGGGGAGAGAGTGTTGGAGGAAGAGAGGAAGTCATTTGACCTAGTGAGGACAAGGGATTCTTGGACCTTGGTGAGTGAGAGGAGAAGTGATATGGTTGTTTTTAAGGGTGCTTGGGTCACCCCCTTTATGAAGGAGGAGGAGGACCGCAGTGGACTTCCAGGCTGAGGGGATGGTAGAGGAGGATAAAGAAAGACTGAGGACATAAGCTAGAGGGATCAGAACTAAAGATGTGGAGATTCTGAGACATCTAGGGTGTATGCAATCAGGGCTGGATTTAGAGGGTTTAGAGACCCTAGTGCCCTAACGACTTTTAAGGGAAGACAGGGAGCAGTTGAAAGCTGGTAGGCAGAGTGGAGGTGGGGGGAGGGGAAGGGTGGGAGTGGAGGGGTGGTCTTGTGGGAAAGTACAAGTCATAAAGAAATTATTTAGGGCAGCTGTGATGGGGGTGGTCAGAGACAAGGGAACTTGCCTCACAAAGAGTGGGTGAGGGAGGTTATGAGGAGGGGAGCAGAAGCGAGTGGAGATCATTCCAGAAGAAGGACAGAGAATTGTTGGAAGGGTGCTGTCGGGCTTTGAAGTAGTCAGATTTCACCTGGTGAATTGCCTTTGTACAGCCATTATGGAGAGCTCTGTAATTCTGCAGGTCTGACGGGTCACAGGAGGTGCTGAAACAGTGCTAAGCGAGGTCACAGGTTTTGCACATAGACAAGATTTCAGGAGAGATCCAGGGGTGGTGGTGACATTTTACCCTGACTGTTTTCAGTGAGGCATCACAGATATTTAGGAAAATTGATGTGAAGTGGGTGAGGGCAGCATCAATAGAGGGAGTAGAGAGGACCAGTGACCAATTTGCCATGGCCAAGTTGAAGAATAATTTGCTTGTGTCAAGCATTTTGAGGGGTTGGTGCCAATATATTTGGGGGGATTTGGTTGGGGACGTATCTTCCTGATACAAAAAGTGGGGAAATGGTCATTGGGCATGTCAGGAAGAACTCCAGCAGCACTGATACACTGTGGGTGGGTTGATAACACCCAGTCAAGCAGGATGTGGGAAAGGGAGCCAGGGCTGGGATGGGTTGGCTCTTTGATCAATTGGGTCAGGTTTAATGATTTAGATCTGGTGGCATGAGTTTTGAGATAAGGGAGAGAGTCAGCCCAGCTTAAAGTCTTCAAGAAGGATCAGTTCACCTGCAGATGTAAAGGTGGTGGTGGTGACACAGTTGACAAGGGAGGAAGTTTAGTGTACACATACAGAACTCCAACAAAAAGCTACATTGAGGATGGAAGGGTTAGCTTGGCTAGAAAGAGTTCATGAGATTGAGGGACTGTTTCATGGTGGGTGATATTGCAGGTAAGGGAACTGGGAGTAAATTGCAACCCCACCTCCCCTTTTGCCACGATCTTGGCAGTGAAGGTTATAGTTAGGGAGGGCAAGCTGGTTGTCTAGGATCTGTGAGGACAGCCACAGTTCCATGATGCATAGGATGTCAGGGGAGTGCTGAGTGACCCAAACTTTTAAATTATCCAATTTAGGAAGGAAGCTACTGGCATTTATGTGGAAGAACCTCAAGCCCTTAAGAAGAGGCAGCAGACAGGTGGGATGGGAGGGACCAGGGTTGAGCTTGACATCACCAGCTAAGAGTAGGAGAAAGATGAGAAAGAGATAGTGGGGAGACTGACATTTGAGCTTTAGTCAGAAATATTGGAGAAGATGATGTTTGGAGGAGGCTGGAGGCAGGAGATGAGAGATGGCTTCAAGATTTATAAGACAGATGTTGAGTAGCCCAGGGTGGATTTTTAGCAAAGGGCAGTAGGATAGAGTCAGAGGAGGGAGGTGAGTAGCATAGAAGGGGAAGGTGGATAGGCCACACAGGGGGCAGGGTGTAGAAGGTAGGGTGCTGGAAAGGGATGGGGTGGAATTGGGGGGAGACAGGAAGAAAGAAAAGGAGGGCTATGAGGGGGTTAAGGAGAATGCAGGGGAGGCATTTTAGCAAGGGTAAAGTCAGTGGAGTCACTGAGGAATTTAAGGTGGTGCAGCAGTGGCCTCTAATGACCCAACAGTATATGATGCAGATGATCTAGGGAGATTGAAAAATATCATGTATGGTAACGTGTCATGTGACAGGTCACATAACACAGTGGACCTATAAGTTAAATGCTCACCTAGAGTGAGAGGGTGGGGTATGGGTAGGGCAGCCACCATGCTAGCGGTGGTGGTCAAGCACAATAAAACAGTGTGGAGGCTGTGTTCCTGTGCTGTGGACAGTACCTGCTCCTGATATGCAGGTTCCAGGGGCTCCTGCTGTGGAGACGACTTTGCTGCTTGCTTGGGGGTGGGGTGGGGAGGAGAGCACACACTTTACCTGGCTCTTGCGACCCAAAAGTAAAGTTACAGTAGATACTATCATGTGCTCCTAGGGGATTGGGAGGGGGAGTGGGGTTGGGGCTTACAGGGTGGTTTGGGTATGGGTTTTTATCAATTGCACGGTTGAGGTACTCACACAGCAAGTGGTGGGAGTCACACAGGTGAAAAATGTGATCAATTTTCCATGTAAGAATCTGATTTGGTATCCTAATACAGTATTTAGGATTTCAGATCTTCAGCAGCTATATCCACAAATATGAAATCCCACATTTTTACTGAAATCCAATATATCCATT
Source organism: Neoceratodus forsteri (assembly GCA_016271365.2). Taxonomy (NCBI): domain Eukaryota; kingdom Metazoa; phylum Chordata; order Ceratodontiformes; family Ceratodontidae; genus Neoceratodus; species Neoceratodus forsteri. The sequence continues at coordinate 1,005,484,843 of CM028129.1, read as the reverse complement.
TAGCAAAATGTATATCTCAGCAACCCCACACTAGAGCCACTTTCTCTAAGTGTAACCTTCAGCAAGTTACTTAATCACCTAGTACTTCAGTCTACACACCTGCAAAAATGGGTAAAGGCAGGACACCTATAAAATGAGACTTTATATCAGCTAGGCTCTTCAAACAAAACAAAAACAAGATACTCAAGGTAGTAAGGCAAGGGAGCATGGTACAGGGCTGACAGCACAGAACTGTGAACCAGGAAATCCCAGGTTCAAATCCCACCCCAGTCATTCACTCATTGTGTGACCTTAAGCAAGTTACTTGACCTTCTTGAGCTTCAGTCATCACAACTGTAAAAGTAGGTAGTAGAAAGACCCCCACTGACAACTAGATGCTGCCTCTCAGTTGGGCTATCATACGTAAATAAATTATAATTACTGGATGTCATTTTTTTTAGCTTAAATAACTGAGTTGTAGTTTTTGGTTTCAACCATTGTGTGTAATCATGAGATGTCATCAAGGTCACGCTGCTGAAACCACATACCCCAGAAGCACAACTGCCACTTGTTAACAAAAAGCAACTTTTCCTCACATAAAATACTCCTTTTTTGGAACAAGTAGCAGCAAACAGTAGAAACTCCAATACAACTGTACCTGTAGCTCATTTTTTATTTGTTCTGCACAGTATATGGTGGTCACTGAACTCTGAGCACTCTCTAGCTCTCTCTCTCTTTTCTCACAGGTGCTACAAAATAGATTTTCACCACTGATCCTACAATCACTATGGAAAGCTGAAACTGTTAAGGAAACCTTGTTGCACCCAAAATTGTTAAGGGAACCTAGTCACACCCAAAATTGTTAAGCGCACCTAGTTGCACTCAAAACTGCTAAGGGAACTTAGTTGCAAAGCATGCTCAGAAATTTAAAAAGGACAGATGCTAAGTAAATAAACTGTTTCACAGATTTTGCTCTTAATTTATTGGTTCCAAACAGCACACTGCAGATTTTTCTCTCTAGTAAAACCTTCCTTAATTAAAAATGCTAGGCATTAATTATAAGAAATAAGATTGAGTGTATTTAACATAGTATTTTAAACACATCCTTGGTATGGGATGTTTCTTTTTAAATCTGTATCTTCTCTCGTGGGGTTTATGTAGTATCCCACACCTAGGGTATGTATACATTTCTAGTTACACACACACACACACACACACACACACACACACGCTGTCTCTCTCTCTCTCACCCATGTACTATTTGCCATGTAACCCTCATAGAAAAACCTTTCTCCACTGTCTTTCTTCTCATCCAGTTTTTCACAGTTTGTACGAAGGGCTGTGACCGAGGAAGCACCAGCTGGTACATGGTATAGGCTGGGGTTATATGATACCTAAATTATAGGCCAAAGAGGTAGGTTGTAGGCATTGTCTATAGCCTGAATTCCAGAGATCTGATATTACTAGAAACACAAAATAAGGAGGGAGGGAGGGAGGAGGTACCTAAAAAATTAGCAATGTAGAAAGAAAAGAGTAGTGGCCGACCTGTCAAAATCTCCATTACAGAGAGCTCGCACGGGAATGGTAAATGGCTGCCAGACAGGATTTAAGGTATTCTTCACAACTTCAGTTTTATGGCAAATGGTGAACCTGAAACACAAGAAAATCAGATCAGTACATTTGCTGTATTCTAAAATGCCTCTTAACATCAAAAGCTCTCCCAACATCTCTGCTTTCAAATCTTTGTAAGTGGATCACTTAACCACAGTAGCAACATGTCCACACCAATAATCTCTCCATTTATTACAGACTGATATTTGCTGTCAATTACTATGTATGAGATATTTAGTATATTTATTATAACTGCTAATTGTTTGTTTAGTATCAGCTGATAACTGTACACTATCCTCCTTGGAACCTCTCAAGGAAATGGTACATCTGCCCTTGAGGGGGCTTTCTGTTCCTCTTGAATAGATTCATAAGTAAATAAATAATGAAATAAATTACTAAACAAATAATCCTTGCAACAGAGTAGGAGCCTCCAGAATTTGATATTTATTGACTAAGACCAACTAAGTTTTGGTTTTATGTCTTAAAAACATTACTAGCTGCATAAGTCCCTCCGTTTGTATGAGAGACCTCTCGTCCATAATAGACCAGGCTAAATCTAACAGTTTCCCTGAGCTGAGCAGATGGAGCTACTCCTTCATCTCAGCTGTTACACAGTTTTCAAGTATAAAGCATGACTGGGGCACAGTCAGGGCACAAAGGCCTCGTGACTGCACATTTTTGGTTAGGTATATTTTTAGTAAATATGATGTTGGCAGCTATGTATCAATGCCAAATCATAGCGTGGTCACTGTAGATTTTTACTATAGCATGTGCCTCATCTGGCCAAAGCTAGGAACTGCCACTGCTGTTCTTGCTACTATTTAATAGATCCAATCATGTCTCACTTTTGTCCCTTGCAGATGAGGCTTGGCTTCTATACTGCCTGGCTGTCTATGGCAATGGTGTGCGTCTCTCCAATACAGACCTCAGTATTTTCCTACATGGCAACTATTGTTCGTGAAAGATATGTAACATACAGATATGATGGCATGTAACATCTAATTCTTTTCCTGTACACTGTATAAGCAATGTAAGACACCTAGGTTCATGTTAAGTTAAAAAAATGTTGCATTTAATGTAGTCCACAGCTTTTGCAGTGCAATGGTTCACAAAGTTCACACTACACATGCCACAAAGTGTGAAGTGTAACCAAAGTGCACTAATTTGCTACTTCACAGCAGTTTCTTGCCATGAAGTGGCAAAGTACTTTACAAGTTACGGCATAGCGTGCAGTGGCCATTTTGTTGGCACTACACAACGTGCATAGTGGGTCACTTTGTGTGAACTTTGCTGGCGAAGTTAAATCTTCCCATGCACCTAAAGATGCCTTGTGCCATCCCTGTACTTTTCATAGGTGAATTGAGCCTGTGGCACTTCAGATAAAGTACCAGATGCTTTCTCATTTGCACTTCCTAGAAAAGTGAACCCAGTTCAGAACTCACGTGCCATCCTCGTTGCTCCGGTAGAACACCAGGAAGGGATCAGATTTCCCAAAGAAGTCCTTCTTGTCTAACTTATTGGCACACAACTGCATTGTTACTATGTCCTGGGGAAGCAAAAGAAACTCATTATTAATTTGTACAGATAAAAACTAATTGAATTGTAGGGGCTGCTACCAGATCAGGCAGTGCAAAAAGATCTAGGTGTCTGGCCTTTGTCCACATTCTTTTTGAAACTGCAAAGTCTGATGCAACATCAGAGACACTTTAAATGAACAGGTTTGATAATGTACTGAAAATGTTCTATTGCTGGAAATGTGCTTTGTTCACTGAGAAATGGTGGTTCTCAGTTTACTAACCAGGCAGAAGTCCTGGGGCCAGGTTACTGTCTGTAACTAAAGCATTTCAAATAATGTATTCCAGTAATTTGATGGCAAAATAGGGTACAAGGCTGGAAACCAAACAGCACCCTTAATGGCAAAGTAAGCAAAGATGTTCCTTAGGAGCTGCTGGGCAGTTTCAGACTTTACTCATGGTGGCTCACTTTTGTAACACAAGCAGAGGAGCTTAAATGGTGTTTACTGTCCTGAAAGCAATCTCACTTAAACACAAACTAAGCTAAGCTGCAGAGTATGAGGGCTTTCCACAAGTCATCAGTAGGAGTCTCCCTAGACTGTCAACCAGTCAGTTATTTCAGAACAGGTGTACTTCTGGGGGCTCTTCAAAAGGCCCTTTTATCATGTCTCTCCAAATAGTTTTATTTTTAGCTTCCTCTGAAGAGTGTAAGTCAATTCTCAATTGAATTGGGAGTGTAACTATGAATTGCCTTGTAAAGGGTAATTGCCAGTCCTTTCATGAAACAATTCTAGCTATCATTTCACTTACCATACAGTGTTGTCAGTTCTCTGTTGGAATGGATTGTAAAACTCAATACTATCACAGTGAGCATCATACTTCTCCATCTCTCCCCCTCAAATGGAAGCTATTCAATTAGTGCACCTAACCAGCCATAGCTGACACATCATGTTCATGGACAATGAAGATGAGGTGGAGAACGTGCTGTTGAGAATGTTAGGACACACATGAAAGGAAGGGAAATAAATGAGAGGATCAACAAGCAAACAAAGATGACCAACAAGGTTGATGAAAAGACTCCAGCAAAGTACATGGCAACTGGACAGATGCCTTGTCAGCTGACAGGACAACCAAAGGACCCAGATAATTTATTTATTTAGTGTTTGATTATAGGGCAACTGCACTAGCCAATTTTCAGTCATGATCTGGAAGAGTACAGTTACAGTAGAAGCACAATGGAATACACATATAGTGATGAAATAATGGCATTATAAATGTTATAGTCACAGTACAATATGTAGGCAGAAGCATTACCATACAATACAGTACACGATCAGGGTAGCAAGGAAACAGTACATTGCAACAAAAAACAACTGGAGCATAAGGTGCATCAGTAATAAGGTACATCAAGATAATTAAACAAATGTGTCAACCACTTTCTAGTATGGGTAATTTTAATTGAACATAGGTGTATTACTCAGGGAGGCAAGAAGCAGGTATAAAAGTCAGAGGCCATCAGATGATGGTAGAACTCCCTTTTGAAAAAGGCATGGGAGGGTGAGTGCTGTAGGGCAACTGGAAGGGAGTTCCAATAATTGGGTACAAAGTGGGAGGAGGCCTGAAACTCCATATTGGTAGCATGCCTAGGAGCAGTTAAAAGGGACAGGTCACCTGATTGTTAGGTGTAAGCCAGGTCATGGGATTACAGCAGAGCAGCTAGGCAAGAAGGTACCCCAGTCCTAAGAATTTGTCTGTAAGGGCATCCAGAGCAAGATAATAATATGCCTCAGAAGATAGCCAGTTTAACCAAAAGTATAGCTGGCAATGTTGAGTGACTCAGTTTGAGGTCAGGGCAAAGTGACATATGTTGCTATTGGTAACATGCCATTTGTGGAGGTCTGCTTTGGAGGTGTGGTAGTAGGTGACAGAACCATAGGTAAGGCTAGGAGGCAACAAGCCTTTGTGTGAAGCAAAAAAACAAATCAAAATGAAAGAAAAAGCCACTATGGTTCTCAAAAGAGGTGGTGGGGAAGGTTAGGAAGAAAAAGATAGCATTTAGGAAGTATAAGGAAACACAGACGGAGCAGGACAGAGAACTGTACCAGTTAAGGCAGAAGGAAGCAGGGATGGAAGTCAGAATAATAAAGGCCCAAACTGAGGAAAAGATAGCCGACTCAGTTAAGAAGGGGGATAAAACCTTTCATAGGTATATCAGGGAGCGTAGAAAGACAAAGGGAGGGATAGTGAGGCTGAATAGAATGAACAGTGGGTGGGCAGAGAGGGACAGTGAAAAAGCAGGGATATTGAATAAATACTTCTGCTCAATATTCACAAAAGAAGAGGGGGGGAGGTACCTAATCCAATTAACAGAAGCACTCTGGAGAGGGGTCAATCCCAGTCCTTTCACAGAAGAAAGGGTTCTGAAAGAACTCTAAAACTGAAGGTGGACAAAGCAATGGGGCCGATGGGATCCACCCCCAAATTCTAAAAGAATTAAGGGGAGTACTAGTGACACCACTGACTACCCTTTTTAACAAATCATGGGAGGATGGTGTGGTACCTGAGGACTGGAGGAAAGTGGATTTGATTCCTTTTCACAAAACTGGGAGCAAGACAGAAGCAGAAAACTACAGATCTGTCAATTTGACCTCTGTGGTAGGGAAAGTGATGGAATCACTTCTGAAGGAAAGAACTGTTGAGTACCTGGAGTCTAGTGGGGCACAGGACCCAAGGCAGCATGGGTGCACAGCGGGAAGGTCATGTCAGATGAATCTCATCAATTTCTTTGACTGGGCAACCAAAATAGTAGACCAGAAAGGGGCGGTGGACATGGCCTACCTAGACTTTAGCAAGGCATTTGACACAGCCCCACACAAAAGATTAATAAACAAATTAACCAGCCTGGGAGTGGGTCCCAGGGTGGTAGCCTGGGTAAATCATTGTCTGGACAACAGGACACAGAAGATAATTGAAAACAGAGTCCACTCTGAAGAAAGAGGAGGTTACTAGTGGGGTACCGCAGGGTTCAGTACTGGGTCCAGTCATTTTTAATGTCTTTATAAGTGACATTGCAGAGGGACTGGAAGGAAATGTATGCCTCTTTGCAGATGACACAAAGATCTGCAGCAGGGTTGATGCACAAGGAGGCGTGGAAAGGATGAGAAGGGACTTGGCAAGGTTGGAGGAATGGTCAGAAATATGGCAGCTTGGATTCAATGCAAAGAAGTGCAGAATAATGCACCTGGGAAACAAAAACCCTGGGGAAGAATACACAATGGGGGGTAGTACAACAACAAAATTGAAAGGGACCTGGGGGTAATCATATCAGATGACCTTAAGGTTGGCAAGCAATGTGAGAAGGCAGTAGGGAGGGCTTGGGGGGGAAACTGGGATGTATAGGGAGAGGCATCACCAGCAGAAAACAGGAAGTTGTTATCCCTCTGTACAGACAGTTGGTGAGACCCCATCTGGAGTACTGCGTTCAGTTCTGGAGACCCCATCTCCGCATGGACATAAACAGGATGGAGGCAGTCCAGAGGCGGGCAACTAAAATGGTGCAGGGTCTGCAAGAGAAGCCATATGCAGGGCCAGATTAATGCAACCTGGGGCCCTAGACCCAGGAGAATCTGAGGCCCCCCTCACCGCACCAGTGCTCCTTCACTGTGACCACACACTTTTTGGTCATTATATATTAGTTACTGACATTTTTAAAACATATTCTTACTGTTCCTAAAAAGTGGCATAAAACCTAAATAACCTAACTAAAATGCTTAAAAATGAATTAAACTAATAATATCACTATGAAAAAAACATCAGTCCTAGTTTTAATCATTTAGAGAAAATAATTTTCTAATTTGCCTGGTACAAATATTGTTTTGGGTATGAAATGTCTTGATTTGCACTTCTGCCCCCCCCCCAACCCACACACATACAATCATGTGCACTTTCAGTCTGGGTGTTACCATTTTGTCCTGTCAAGTAGTATGAACCAGGATTTGGGAGTTTTATCGGTAGGGTAGGGCCCAGCTCTGAAAAAGCATAGGTCCTGGGTGGTATAGGAGTTAAACTGGTGGTTTACTGATGGAGTCATGATGAATTACAGAGATTATGTTGCAAAGTGAGTGATTGTTGGAAGAAATCATTTCAGTGATCAAACATTTATGTTACTGCTAATAAGCCAGGATCAAATAAAGGCAAGATTTATTGATGGAATGATGGAAACATATTCAGTGGTTCACCCTGAAAACAGAACCACATCAGTGCCAAAACTTCAAAATGAGTGGGATGAGGAAATAAAATTGAAAAAAATGACATTTTTATCAGTACAATTGAAACACATTGTACATTTCTTGATTTTAGGAGTGAGATTAAAGAGTTCCTGACACAACTGAGACAACATTGAAATAAATGTAACATTCGGGCATAGATGTAGCTTATATTTTGTATTTTATTACCAACGGTATTTGTAAGAATACAGCATCTCTTCTCTTTTTAATTCTGGCTGCCTGTCTACACCTGGAATCTAATTGCGACATTAAAATATGTTGCTGTGAAGATATTTGTGTTATCATAAATAGGGGATTGTGATACAATATGTAGAGAAGCAGACAGGGTAGATATAAGAAGATATAAGATCAGTCTGTTTGCCGATGATACCAAGGTAGGAGTGGTGGTGGATGACCTAGGAGGATGGCAGGGGTTGCAGGATGATCTGGCAAAGCTTGAAACCTGGTCAGACACCTGGCAACTGGGGTTTAATGCCAAAAAGTGCAAGGTGCTGCATTTTGGGATGAAGAACCCAAGGAGGAGTTACCTGCTGGGGGAGTGCAACTAGCCCAGACAGAGGAGAAGGATCTGGGGTGCCTCATTACAGGGTCAATGAACAACTCAGCACAATGTAGGAAGGCAGCTGCAAAGGCCAACAAAATGCTAGGTTGTATTGCAAGGGGTATATCCTCAAGGAGGGAGGAGGTGATTCTGCCACTGTATAGGTCATTAGTTAGACCGCACCTGGAGTATTGCGTGCAGTACTGGTGCCCGTATCTGAAGAGAGACATTAAGTTACTGGAGGGGGTGCAGTGCAGGGTGACCAAGATGATCAAGGGGCTTGGGGACTTATCATATGAGAGGAGGCTGAGGGAGTTGAACATGTACTCGCTGGAGGAGAGGAGGGACAGGTGGGACTTGACTGAAACCTTTAAGTACATGAAAGGAATAAACAAGACAGGTACAGAGGAGCTGTTCAAAGTAAGGGAAGGGAGGGACACCAGGGACCATGATATGAGACTGGAGGGAGGAAGGTTCAGGAGGGAGATGAGGAGACACTTTATTTTACAGAGAGGGTGGTGGCTGGGTGGAATGCGTTACCTGCAGAAGTGGTATCCAGTAGAACAGCGGACTGCTTCAAAAGGGGATGGGACAGGACCAGGGGGAGGGTCAATGGAGGGGAAGGGTGGAAGGGAGGGTCAGCTGCAGAATAAGGCATGCTAGCTGCACATTCGAGTAGACTTGATAGACCTCTAGGCCTTTATCTGCTGGCAAATTTCATATGTTCGTATAATTCCGTAGTCTGACAGTTTCTATATTCTATAACATATTCTCAAGGTTTTGCTCTGTAAATATTGTATTACCCGTGTATTAATTGAACATTATTTACCCCATGTTATTTATGTGCTAGTATTGTATGTATTTTACTTGCGTTTTATCTGTATGTGTTCCTGATATATGTTCTCAGGACCTCCTTGTGAATGAGCCTGCTCAAGTGGAGTTATTCCTGCAATAAACTTGAAACTTGAACTAGTCTACAGGACAGGGATCTTGTTTTCATGCAACTGTTTTCAGTCATAAACAACACTGAGAATTCATTACTTAAATATATAAAGTAATAAAGAAAATGGAATGGAGCTGATTATAAATCTTACTTTTTTAAAAGTTTTTCCTAATGCTCTCAGAGGCTCTTTAAATATAAAGCATACATATTAAATTGCACTGTTAATGTTTTATATTTAAGAGCAAAACTTATTAAGTGGAGATTCTAAGTGGGAGAGAGAAACAAAGCAAAGGAAATGGGCATGTTCACACCTTACAGGCCAACCTGGCCATGAGCCCCTGAAGCAATCAGCTACACTTAACATCTAATCAGTTAGGTGAGAATCATGTCACAGTTCAGTCCCTGCCTTGCTCAAGTTATCTAGCAGTTGAATCTTTTACAAATAATGCATCTCAGATAGAAGAAAATGATACATAATAAATATATGTTGGAGATTGCTGTAGGCCCCCTGGCAGGCAGGGCCCCAAGGCCCATGCCTATGTTGCCTATGCCTTAATCCACCCCCCCCGGCCATATGAGGAGAGACTAAAGGAGCTTAATATGTATACCCTTGAGGAAAGAAAGGAGAGGGGGACATGATAGAAACTTTTAAGTACCTCAGTGGAATCAACAAAGTCCAAGAGGGTAGTATATTTCAGAAAAAGAAATGTGCAAGAACAAGGGGACACAATTTGAAGATAGAGGGGGGATGGCTCAGGGGCAATGTGAGGAAGTATTTTTTCACAGAGAGGGTGGTGGATGCATGGAACAGCCTTCTGAGGAGGTTGTGGGGTCTAAAACTGTGGGAGAATTCAAGAATGCATGGGACAAATGTAAGGCAATTCTTGTGGGGAGTAGGAAGAAATAAGCTGCTGGTTAACTAGGATCTGTAGCTTATCCTGTAGGTAGGGAAATGGGCAGACTAGGTGGGCCAAGCGGTCCTAATCTGTCATCAAAGTCTATGTTTCTAGGAAGGAGAATGCCATGAGCAATGGCAATTCGGGCAGAGGGGGTGATGGTTCCATATGCCAAGCCAAGCTTGGTATTCATGGATTTACAGGTATTAGATAAGTGTAGTGCAAAATATAGAGAAGGATCAAGGGTTATACCAAGGTACTTGAAAGTGTTAACATTCTCAAGCAGAGTACCATCTATGCTAGAGACTGCCAGGTTGCCAGGACACTTTTTCATCCTATGGGCAGAGTCCAAAAGCATGAAATAAGATTTGTTGCCATTAAGTAGCAATTGTTTTGGAAGAGCCAGGAGTATACCTTACGAAAATCAGAGTTAAGGTTGGTGTTAATGTCAGCCAGATTTTTTGAACTTTAAATGTGTACCAAGTCATCTACATAAAGCAGAGAGGAGCAGGATACAGGATTAAGGGAGAGATCATTTGCAAAGATAAAGAAGAAAAGGGCACCCAAGGCAGATCCCTGAAGAACACCAATGTTTATAGAAGTGAGGTCAGAAACAGCTGTACTGAACTTGGTAAGCTGTTTTCTGTCCTTAAAGGAAAACACTGGACAAGACACAGCTTTCCTCAGACACTACAGAAACTCTCAATTAGTGCTTTCAAACAGTAACAATTTTTTAAATTATTTAGAACTGTCCTTAAAGGAAAACACTGGACAAGACACAGCTTTCCTCAGACACTACAGAAACTCTCAATTAGTGCTTTCAAACAATAACAATTTTTAAAATTATTTAGAACTGCTACCAACAACTTTCACTTTCTGTTGCTGGCAGCAGTGAGTCTCCTGAGCCCACTGTATGCTAATATGCCTATTTGACCTCTGCTATTGGTTGGCAGGTTATATTAGCATAAGGTGAGCTCAGAAAGCTCTCTGCTACTCATGAAATGGTGGTTGCCAGCAAAAGAATGTGAAAGCTGAAGGCCACTGTTTAAGTCACTACAAAAGCAATTAGAGGAATTAAAAAAAAAATGTACTGTCTGAAACCACTAATCAGGAATGTTTGTAGTGCCTGAGTAAAGCTGCACCTTTTCCAGTGTTTCCCTTTAAGGTAACTGTCAAACCAGGAAACCACGTCTGGTGAGATGCTCAGCGAATGTAGTTTTATCTTAAGTAGGTGATGATCCACTAAATCAAAGGCCTTAGTAGGGTTAATGAACAGTGTCCCTGTAAGCAGGCCTTTTTCCAAAGCTATGTTGGTATCATTGGTGAGTTAAAGCAGGGCCGTGGCAGTGCTCTGGCCTTTTTCCAAGCCATGCTGGGAATCTGAGAATAAATTACAATCATGGAGATACTATAATTAATTGCCTAAACGGTAACATGTTTCTCCAAGAGTTTGCTCAGAACAGAGAGGATAGCAATTGGGCAATAATTTATAATACATTTGGGGTCACCCTTCTTAAAGACAGAGACAATTTCTGCAACTTTACAGACCTCCGGTACAATCCCAAAGCACAAGGACAGACAGTTGATTCTGGCCAATAGGGAGCCATGTGAGAGGAGGTAATCCTGAGCAACCTAGGCTTGAGGCCATCTGAACCAGCACTACTACAGACAGAAATATTGTCCAGTAGTTCACACACCCCGATGTTAGTGACAGCACGTAGGTGGAAATGCGGAGTGGTGAGGGGAGGGGAGGGATGAGGGCAAGGAGCATCCACTGGGGTGAGAGAGTTGGGAGCCAGGGTTGCTGGGGTGGAACAGGTATATTTTGACAAATCAGATAAATGATGGTTGAAGGTAATAGCAATAGTAACAGGGTTATTACAATTAATGCCATTGAGGACAATATCATTTGTAAAATGAATGTGCCCACACTCACAATAAAGTCCTTAATATGGTTCCAGTATTTTTGAGAGTCACCAGCGGCATCCAGCAACAAGTTCTGACAGCAGGTGATTGACAGATCAATTAAGAAGGCAGCTGTGCCAAGCATCGAGAAATCCCAGAGGGCAGGAGGGTGCACAAGCCTCCAGATGCAATAAACAATGGAATGGTCATAAACAGCATCTGCAAGGATTCCAGTCCTTGTGATCCTATCCTTTCTGCTAGTCAGGATCTTGTCAACTAAAGTATGACTGCCTGTAGCAAGAGAAAGCCTGGTCTGATCTGATGTAAGTTGGGTCAGGTGGTATTTTTGTATTAGTGAGTCAAGATATTTAGATGATTTACCATACCAGTCAATACTGAGGTCACCTAGTAAGATAACTTCGTTATTCCCTGTTGAAGAGGCAGAGTGTTTAAGGAGTTCAGTTAGGCCAGCCACCCTTCTGTAGGGGACTATAGGCACATATAATGTGGAGCTTCTTTGTACCCCAAGCAGTGGAATAGAGTGCAATGCCTTGCATACAGAAAATCTAGGGTTAGGTAAAGCTGAGAGATTCAGGTGTTCCTTATAATAGGGAACTATACCACCTCTCCTTTTGGGGGGGGGGCTCATCTTAGTAGGTTGTAATTTATCCAGGAGCAAGCAGATTCTGGTATGAACGGCATAAGCCAGGATTCTAAGATACCTAGTATATCAGGTTTGTATTGGGACACCCAAGCCTCTAACTCAGGAAGGTTATCTAGTAGACTTTGAACATTAAGGTGGGCAGTTTTAGCCCCTCAGATACAGCATAGTGAAGGTCAGAACTACTAAGAAGGGCTGTGGGGCCAGGGTTTAACTCAGCATCGCCTGATAAATTTAAGGTAATAAAAATTATGATACCATAAGCCACACATGTCAGCAGTAATGCAGTCATATTGGGTATAAAAATGATACTTATTTACAAACCTCAATAGTAAGTATAATATTTTGATTTTGGGAGTGGGGTCAGGTTAGGATGAGACACTCAAACTATAATTGAGTTATAGTATGCAAAATCATATGGTTAGGCAGCTGGGAGGGGGGAGGGATACAGTCTGACAAGAAGAGGAGGGACAGCAGAACAGTACAGCACAGGACTACAGATTAGAGGGAAGCCATTTCGGGGGTAGGAATAGATTAGTTGCTGGCAACTAACTTCTGAGGGGCAACCACAGTGACCACTCGGTAGCAATGAACAGAGACTACAGTCACAAAAACTGAGTCAGGGAAAGGTAAACTTGGTGGGACCCAACAAGAAAAGCTACAAGCACACCTAAAATATAAATACAGATATCTTACGAACAGTACCCACAGCACAAGCTAGCTATGGTGGTACAGCTTAACTATAGATCTCCATTCAAACTTTGATATAATTGAAGGCAAATATTGAAATAGGCTAGCAGACCCTAAGTGACAGTAGCAAACCTCTGTGATGGATTAGTGTAAGGTGGATGAAATCATATTTGTCAGATCAGAGACAATGTGTGGTTCTGGGGGATATTATTTCAGATCAGTGAGAAGTTCTTCAAGGGGTCCCACAAGGATCAATTTTGGGACCCCTCATGTTCAATGTATATGTGAACAATCTCCCAAACCAAATAAAACACTGTGATATTAGAATGTATGCTGATGACACAGTAATTGTGGCATCAGCAGACAATCTAGAACAATTGACTAATAAATTTCACCAAGATATATATTCAATAGAGACTTGGTTTAATAATTAGGTTTACTTTTAAATTCAAAAAAGACACAATGTATGGTTTTCAGAGGAATTAGAACAAAAGGGGAACCAAAACTACAGATAAAACTTGGTGTGAACACTCAGATTGAAACTGTTAACACCTACAGATATTTAGGCATACAAGTTAACTCTGGTTTAACTTATACAGAATGCACTCTCATACAAGTTAAAAAGGTAGCCCAAAGACTAGGGAAGTTGAGAAGGGTTGCAGGAAGTCTATCCAAAAAAACAAGGGAAAAAGTGGTAGGACAGCTGCTGGTTCCAGTCTTGGGATACAGATCGACATTATACATGCATTCTAATATAACAGTGTTAAGTAAAGTAAATCAGGTTTAGTACAAAATGAGTAAATTTATAACTGGAAGCAGGCATGGAGTGCATCATTGTGACTTGTATAATAAATTAGATTGGTTAAATCCTAAAGAAAAAAGGGATTATATTTGGTATATATATTGTTATCAAATATTAAAAGGAAAACCAAAACATTGTCTATTAGACCATATTAAAACCAAACGTGATAGTGAGATAGCAATTCATACTAGATCCTTTGGTCAGGAAATTCCAATGTCTAGATCATGTAATACATACAGTGACATTATGCTTCAGAATACTACTGCACATTTTTGGAACAAACTGCCTCAAAGATAGAAGACTATTGACAACCTACCCACTTTCAAGCACAAAATAAGGGAATACTTGATTTCAATGTGTACTTGTTTTAAGTAACTGTAACTGTGTATTGCATATGTTTTGTACTGTTGTATTGTCTTTTTAGTTTGTATTACAGGACTTTGTTGAAAATGGGACTTTTTGTCCCAACAAATGTATTTCTTGTATAAAAATAAATTTTATCAAATCCAAAAAAAAAATTGAAAAGGACAAATGTCTTGCAGCTGTAGTACTTAACAGAGGGCCTCTAAACTTCACACAGCTTCTCCTGACAATAGCTGAGCAAAGAAACATGAAGACAATGGTACAATGTTACAAAGCCAGTGATGTTTGCTTTACCTTGTCTGTAGTTGAAAGGAGGAGAAACTCCACTACATTCTACCAGTACTGTACTAACAACAACCTAGACACATTTAGAGGAATACTGTGGTGGTGAAATATGGAACTATCCAAGAAGTAAATAAAAAGTCATTATTACATCAACGATGATCAAATGTTCATATTAATGATACAGACACAGCATGCATGTAATAAATTAGCTCCATAGATTTTATGCATTTTAATTAAGTTTGGATTGTGTGTGCCTGAAGAGGAATGTAAGAGGTTTTTTTTTTTTTAACCATTGGCAATGCAGTACAAACACCACTTGTTTTGTAACACTTTTCAAGTCATTTTGGAGAGTGCCTCAGTTAACTGTTCAATTATATGGCTTTATATCTGCATTCATTTGTGACTGTGCCCACAGCTTAGGGATGAATTGTAGAAATACAGTACATCTTAATATGCAGAGCTGAGTTGTCAGAGGAAGGTAATTGGTATAATCATTTACTATGGAGCTGCTTTTGCCCAACGCTGGATCAGTCATGGTTGTTATCATTAATGTTACTCTGAGCAAAATATTGGAACATGACAATTTATTACTTTACCAAGAAAACCAATTGACGAAGTCTGTTGTCATGGCCTATCCTAAAGGCAGATGAAGTGAATAAATTCACCATGTTTACTGGAAACCTAGAACATGTCACATAGTGAAGCATCTAAATGGTGATACTTGGGGAATTCTCTGTATAGAAGTCATATAGTGAAGTTCATTAGGAAAGGTTACATTGAAGTGTTTTGGAACAAGTCACATGATGAAGTCTGCTGGAACGAGAAACATTGTAAAATCTGCTGGAACAAGTTACATGATGAAATGTGTTGAAATGGGTCACAAGGTGAAGTGTGTAGGAGCAGGTCACATGATTACATTTGTTGGAGAAGGTTAAATGGTGAAGCATGAAATCTTTTAGAATAAGTCACATGGAAAATCTATTGGAGTGGGTGACATGGCATGTTAGAATGGGCCACATGACGAAGTTCTCTGGAATGGGTCACCTTATTGGAATAAGTGATATAGTAAATAGATTGGAATGGGTTGCATGGTGAAGTCTGTTGGAATGGGTCGCAAGGGATGAAATGAGTCACTCATTCAAGTCTGCTGAAATGGGTGAAGCGGCGTGTTTTTATTATTCTATTTATTTATATACAGTATATACCTTCAGTTTCATGCACTACTCCTGCAACCCCCTTCACTTACCATTTAAATTCCCTGCTGTATGAGATTCCTCCAGGGCTTCCCTCTGCTCATGACATCTAATAGCCCTGCAACTTTCCTGGTGTGAGAGCTCCCTTCCCACCCACAGACACTGGAAGGAACAAGGTATCTAGCTTCTGGTGGTCAGGGAGGCAAGTGTTGGACCCATGAGTGCATGGGTGATATCAGCTGGAGGGGCCAGACCAGAACTGCCTGCACAGGCCACATCAGCACTCCACTGAGCATCGGGGGAGGAGTAAGACTGAACTGCCTTTGCAGGCAGGCCACATCACAGCCCCCCTTCATCATTAGAGGAAAGGCAAGGAAATGAAGATCTGCTGCGTGTGACTCCCATCCCACTGACTACCACTTTGTGACAGGTATCACTGACCATCTCCAATCCTCCAGGAAGGCATTTCCCATCACCTGTGAACCACACCATATTCAGCCTTCACTAGCCCTACTGGGATGCTAGACATGTTAGCAAAGGTTGGGTTTCCATTTACAAGGTGAGCTTAATGTTTGTGTATTTTTCCTTTTCTTTCTACTAATGCTCTTTATTGTTATGTCTCAGCAGATGCATCTACAAACATACAATGGATGGGAGACTCAGTGGTGATCCAGTTTTATTTCTGACTCCAGTCTTCTTCCAATATCTAATTTACTTTGGTTACAAAAGAGCAGAACTGGGTCAAAAGACAAAACCAAATTACCTGTACTCTCCCTTAATATGCCTTTTTTAATGTAATTTAATGTCTGAAATAGCTTATATTTTTCCCATCAATTTGTCATTTTAAACAAGACTAAAGCTACAAAATATATTATGTTATCTGACCTGGATCAGAACTGTATCACTAGCAGATCTGTACCTGGTCAATGGACTGGACTGAGTGAAATCAGAGCTGAGTCACAAATTACTTCAATTTTCAGAGTCAAGTTAAGCAAGACTGGTCTGGGGGATTCTTATTTGATACAGAGTCAGTCTTCCCATTCCTAAAATACACACTGTGGTTCCACATCTGATTCGATATCTTGTATACCCATCTCAGAAGAAGAATGCTCTGCCCCTGCCCAGATCAATATTTTCTTACTCTAACTCATTCTATACCAGTGTCTCCTTCAATTGTGGGCTTCTCTAGTTACTCAGTTGTCATAGGTCACTATTGTAAACAAGATTACAGTACATAGTGTTTGTTACTGTATGCTTCCCTTGTAAAACCATTAAAGTAAATAAATCTTCTCAGACTTCTTCAGAATTATAAATCATTTCCTTGCGGAGCAGAATAAATGGCACCTGGAATGATAAATATTGCCCACCCATAGTTTCATTTCATTGTCAAAACCATCCTTCGGTAGCTAACAATCTGTAGCAGCTTCTGAGAGGTGCACAGACGTTTAATGAGAAGCAGTTAGATAAATGGCCTGTCAAGTCCATCCCTTGCTGTTCTGACAGTAGTATCCAGCAGTGGTATTTCTCTTTAGGAACATTGCGCTTGAAGCAGGCAACTAAATATAATCTGAATGCCTCTTTAAATTGACCCCCAGTTCAACCACTCTCTGTGTGAAGCCATGCCTCCTTATTCCTGCTAATCTTCAACCCATGCCCCTTGCTTTTCTTTCTTCGCCTAAAACAAACAAGCTACATGGCTCTGTCTTCATTATGTTTTTTTAAAAAACATCCTTTTCATTTAGGAAGCTGCTTAAAGTGATTTCCAGTTGTTTTTTTGGCAAAAAAACTTTAGGCTGGCATTGACAGGAATCAAATCTCGTAGCTCTCCAGAAAGAACTCTGAATTTAAGGATATTCCACTCTTTGACACTAAAAGCAGTTTCATAAAAAGTATTTTTGTGCCTTAGACTTCATCTGATCCTGCTGTCTTTCCTGCCTTGAATTGACAATCCTCTGCTTGTGGCATTGAAATAATTTTCATGGTAACCGATTGTTATGTTTGTTGTAAGAAGAGGATTATGCCTTCACAGCAGGAATAAGCTATGGGAGCAGGTAAAGTCTAAGAGAAAAAGCTCACGCGTTAATGAAAATGCCTTTAGAAATGAAAAGGAAGGTCCTGACATTTTAATTTTGGAAGAAGTTTGTGAAACTGAGTTCTGCTGGTGCCAGCTCTGTATATATTTATTTATTAGTTTATTAGGAAATCATCTTTGAGCACATGAGTTCCATGTTAGGGTCAATACAATACAGTATAAAACAACACAGAAACACAGTGAAGCAATAAACAGGACAAACCAGTTAATTAAGCAATATGTTACAGGAAATATTAATCTATATCTATAATATTAATCTACATCTATAATTTAATAATCGTCTTAATACAGAATTAATAAGAAATAAAAAGACACCCATAGCAGAGCAGAAAACTCCACATAACACTAGTCAGTGCTTATCACAAATTGCCTATTACTGATCTCGTGCTATATGCAACCCCTGGGAACCCTGTGGGATTTCCAACTGTATGGTTGCTTCGTGAAGGCAAGGGTTAATTAGGAATTCCTTGTGCACATGTTCTCTGAAGGGGGTTGTGTGTGTGCATGTGTGTGGGTAGGGGCAGGACTCGTCACTTTGCTGCATTGTAGGCTGGAGACCAAAACAGATCAGAACTGAGTTAGAACCAGTGGGAGGAAGTCATAAGCTCCAGGACCAGAGGGAAGAGGACTGTCCCATCTCTGGATATTGACTCCCCTTGTTCTCTTGGATAAGAATTAGCTCCAGCAAGAGGAGATGTGGTGGGGGCTGCTGACTAGCATTACTTTGTATGGGAGTTGCCAGAAAGGATTTTATTAGAATTGCAGACTGCATTTATGTTCAACACAAATTGCTATAGTGACTGAGAAGAGTCGCTCCAGTGCCTGAATTGTAATGGTAATCTGTCCTTATGGGATCTTCACCTCATGGAAGCTGTTGAGGATGAGGTTGGTGGATAATAGCTCATTCACACCTGAGGTCTTTCAGGAGGCCTGAGTGGTTGTTCCCACTGCATGATAGCTCTTCTGGAGGTGCCAGGGACAAAGGGTTGTATAGACCAATGAAATAGCCCTATCTGTAGGTTACCGGAGTTTGATGCTTTAGCTCATGAGTAAATGTATGTCATTTAATGAAACAGCACATTTGGGTACTTGTGAATAGCCATGACTTTTTCACTCTTGTGCAGCCTTCTGCTATTGGGGGCCAGTGAGAAAGAAAATGATTACAGAAGGCCTGAAGCAGAACCTTTTCCCCACTGAGTCCCTTATTGCCAAATGTACTGTACACCCACAGGTCATTTGAGTCTCTTCCAGGAGGTTGGGATGATAAAATTATAACAGAATAAAAAAATTAAGATAATTGATGCTGCTACTATTCCAAGGAATCTGAACTGAGATGGATGATGTGATCCTGAGATTAATAAAGCAGATGATGACTGAACTATACAAATATATAATAAGGGATATGCCATGGCCTGACTGTTATTTTAGCTGAGTGCAGTTTGGCCTTGTGATATCATGAGTGACAGAGCCATGAGAAATGCCAAAGGTCAAAGTGCATGAAGTGTCCATTGTGGCGGTTGGCTGCACTGGTCAGAAGAGTGAGAGCCTGTGCTGATGCTTAGCATTGTTGCATCAGTGCACTGGGTTATGGGACATGTGGCCTGTTTCTTGTGTGAGGTGGTGTTTTCTCAGTTGGAGTGGGGAGAAATGAACTATGGGTCCAGGGTGAGTGCACCTGGAGTACAGGTGAGTGGTTGCAAATGGCTACAGTCATGGAGCATTGGAACTCCAGTCCTCAATGAATGCAAAATGCAAAGAGTGATCAGTCAGGAGTGGTTACAAATGTGGGGGAAAAAGCTACATTTGAAAGCTTTTTTTTAAGGGCTGAAATGTTTTTGGAGTGTCTGCTACACTGATGGCTGGAGCCGACACATGAGTTTACTGTGAGCGTTTGAAAGTGTAAGTGTGGTGCTGCTCACGCAATTGACTGCAGCCAGTCAGGATCTATTATGTGGGATATTTCTTGCCACTATGAACCTAGAGTGAAACTAACACTGATGTTCTGACTCTAGTTCCCCATAGTGGCAAAAATATCATTGATGCTTAACACTATTTATTCTTACAGGTATGGCATAAATTATACAGGCGCGGTCATGCCGTATAATAGGGTTGAATAAGCACTTCTATGTTAAACTCAAGTTTTTGCACCTTATTAACTTTGCCCCATTCAACCAATTTACATGAAATTTGGAAAACACAGCCTTTGTGCCAGAATCTCTTTATCCTATAAATTTCATATAGATGGGTTCAGTGGGAGCAAAGTTACAGAGGTGCAAATAACTGCAAAAGTCTCTGTTTTTGAACATTTTAAGACTTTTTTTGCCACCTGACAACTAACAAAATAGGAGGCTTTGAAACCTGAAACTTTCAGGTTTGATAAAGTTTGGTCCAAGACATGTGCTTTTGTGACTTTTAGGTCCAGTTGTTAAGTAGTTTTTTAAATATTTAATAAAAATATTCCATTTCTGAGCATGAGCAGCTCAAAAAAATCAATGTTCTATTCATAACTGAATTTCTGCTAAAGTAGCAGCTTGCAGTATACGACAGAGCTGTCTTTAATAAACAACAGGTGTGTTGTATAGTACTTTAATCAATCAATCAATCAATTCTTTATTTAATCAGGTGGAACACCATTGAGATGTACTCATTTACAAGGTGGACCTGCATACGGTCACAGTAATACATCACAGACATAGTCAACAGGGGGCTACATTACCAGTCAATATACAGACACAAATGACATGGGATACAGGGCAAGGTAGGCTTAAATATCAAAACAAGGTTGAATACAGATACAGCTATACCTGCACTATACAACACAGCTGTCATTTATAAAGACAGCTGTGTCATATAGTGCAGGATGCTGCTGTCGTGACTCGGTCAGGGACGGGGCTACTATCATTGTAGCCCACCATCCTGACTCTGCCTTAATTAAATTATCTGTTATTTATTTTTTATTATTTATGATTCTTAGCGGACACTGGGATGCTTCCCCCCTGAGCAGTCCCTTGATTAATTAAAACAAAACAAAAATAAAGCAGCGCACCACTAATGAGGGGGTGCTCTTATGGAGGTCGCAAACCTCAGAACAGTTCAACAGATGGGCAAATAAGAGCAACTCCAGACAAAATAACCAAAGATAAACTCTGTAATAGCAGTTTATTTAAGCCAAAGTAAATATAGCCAGGAACCCTTGCGTTTGGCCTGCTAGGCTTATTTACCCCTTGATTAATTAACACTGCTGACATTGAGGGAGGTCCAATCCCTGTGTTGGCATTTATACCCCTAGCAGTATGGGACACTGGAGAGACCACCCCCAGTGTCCTAAAATAGTGTTATTCCTTCATAAGTTCCCTGAAAAGAAAAAAATCCCGTGATGACTTTTTTTAACCTGAAAACAAGAAAATGGTCCCTCATCGTCGCTGCTATCTACCTACCACCAATCCTACCCTCCCAGTGAGCACCCACCACCCCACCCCTTACCCCATACTTACTTATGAGGTCAGCTGATGCCATCTTCTGTGGACTGAGACACGTAAGACACAGCTGTCTTTAATAAATGACAGCTGTGTCGTATAGTGCAAGTACTATATGACAGCTGTCTTTAATAAATGACAGTTATGTTGTATAGTACTTGCACTATATGACACAGCTGTTGTTTATGAAAGACAGCTGTATCGTATAGTACAGGCTGCTGCTGTCACGACTTGGGTCAGGAACGGGGCTACTGTAATTGTAGCCCCACCAGCCTGATTGTGCCTCAATTAAATTGGTTATCTGCACACCGGGGGCTCCAATCCCCAGTAGCAGTGTATTTATATATTCAATTTATACATTATTTAAGATTCTTATCTGACACTGGGATGCCCACCCCCTGTGTTTGATTATTCCCCACTTTGCAGCCCCTTTATTTATTAACACTGACGACATGTGAGGGTCCCAATCCCCGTGTCAGCATTTACATCCCACCCAGCAGTGTGGGACACTGGGGAACCCTCCCCCAGTGTCCTAAAATAGTGTTATGCATTTATAATTTCCGTTATAAGAAAAAAAATCCCACATCTTTTTTGTTGTTTTTAAAAGTGAAAAAAGAAAATGGTCCCTCATGGTCACCGCTGTCTCCCTACCCCCAACCCGATCCTCCCACTGAGCACCCACCACCCAACACCCTCCTTACCCTATACTTAACTACAGAGGTTGGCTGATGTCATCTTCTGTGGACTGGGACACGTCTGCACTCTTTAAAGCTGAACTGCAAACTGAAGAATCAAGGTAAGTGCCGTATAATGTATTTTAATGGCGTTTTCATCTTACGTTGATATCTTTGCAATTATTTGGTATTTGTTCACCAAATTTTCAACGTGGGCTTTTTAGGATCCCATCTCATGAACACTATCACTGCCATTTCGTTAATTGGGCCAGGAAGGTGATTTTGCGGTCACTGTGTGAAATCACCTTTCCGGACCAATTAATGAAATGACAGTGCCAGTGTTCATGAGGTGGGGTCTTAAAAAGCCCATGTTAAAAATTTGGTGGAAAAAAAATCCTAAAAATGGCAGCATAATGAATGTGTGTTGAAATGTTTCTATGCAAGCACATAACTTTGGTAACTTACAATAATTTGACTCCAGATTTTCAACATACCCATTTTTTCATATCACCTCATGAACAGTTCAGCTGTCATTTTTCACATCCTGTCCAAAGCATGTTTTTGCACCTGAAGTACAGAATGGTGTTTCAGCACAGATTTGAACATTTTCACCTATGGAGTTTATGAGGTGGAGCCATAAAAATACTATGGGGAAAGTTTGGGGTCAAAATATTGAAAAACAAAGAATTTATTAAGTAACATTGTTTGCAGAGATGTCCATTGCACCCCTGGTGTACACGCTGCCTTACTGTGCCAGTGAGCTGAGTTTAGGTGTGAACTCAGTGAGCCGGTTTACTAGGACACAGCTGATGGGGAAGGTGTTGCAGCATGCAGCACCAGTCACAGCCTGGGAAGGGATGGAGCAGTGTTTTGGTGCAGACACAACACCCTGTGGTGGGTCAAGGAACCTCTGTGGTGGGTCAAGGAACCTCACCCCCAAGGTATCAACATATGTGCCGGGGTCTGCTGGGCCCAAGCACTGTGTCAGGACTGTCTCCTGTATTACAGTTATCGGGACCTGTGCAAATGAGAATACAGTTCCACTATCACAAAAATAAGGGAAATTCTCTGCAAAAAACTATGTTAATGCAGACATTAGGGTTGCAAAAATGCAAAGCGCACAAAGATGGGAAATGAAAAAACATTAGGGATTTGGGTCTCCAGATTATTGATGAATCAGTGGTGGGGTCTTATTTGAGGTTGTCAAGCCTAATGCCCACCCCTGTCCTGGATCAGATGAGGTAAAATGTGATGTTTTCATGCAGGGCCCATAGGGCCCTGTGTGAAGAAAGCTCTGACAGATTATGTTGGCCATACTGTATTACTATGAGACACTAGGTTGTAGCTGTATCTTGTGCTTTGGACAGTAGACTATGGGCTGAGTGGGATGGGCATTAGATTTGACAACCCCAAGTAGGACCCCACCACTGATTCACCAATACTCCAGTGACCCAAATCCCTAATGTTTTTTCATTTCCTGTCTTTGTGCTCTTTTGTTTTTACAACTCTAATGTCTACAATAACATAGTTTTTTGCAAAGACTCTATCTATCTATCTATCTATCTATCTATCTATCTATCTATCTATCTATCTATGTTGCAAAAACTTGGTTAATGCTTCAGTTAGGGTCAAAGCAACAAAAGTTGGGCAAATGAGACACTAGGGTTTCCAACCCTAACACCCCTCCCTCCCACACCATGCCTGGAGAGCAGGCAATCTGGAAATAAGGTCAGACGTGTAGACTTTATGAGAATGAGGTGAGCGTTAGGCTTGAGAAACCCAAGGCACACCCCACACTTTGGTCTGCAGGCCTGGTATGGGAGAGTGGGGTGTTAGGGTTGGAAACCCTAATGCCTCATTTCCCAACTTTTGTCACTTTGACCCTGACTGGAGCATTAACAAAGTTTTTTGCAACTTACTTCCTTACTTTCTGGGATAGTATAATAGTATCCTTATTTGACTGTGGGAGTGCAGGATTCTTTGGACCCTGCACTCCCATTCCTCCATACATGCATATATGTATGTAGCTGTGGAAGCACAGAGCTGTCCAGGCCCTGTGCTTCCATTTATAGGACAACAGTGAAGAAATTGTCAGCATTGCCATCTTATTACCCCACCTCATGTACCCGGTACAGAAAATTTTCAAACCACTGCCAAAACATAATTCTGCACAACTGCAATGTCATTCCATGCCACAGGTATGAAAACACATTTTGGGCAGGATTTCAAAAATGACAACCATGACATGCATGAGGTGGGGTAATAAGAAGGCTATGTTGAAAGTCTGTGGTAAAAATATTTAACATTTCCAAAGTTATGAACAGGCATACCGAAATTGCAATGAATGGTCATAACTTTGGCATTTTTCTCATATTTTGACCACATATTTTTAACATAGTCATTTTATTACCTCACCTCATAATGAAACTGTTCAAATCAATGGCAAAATGCCATTCCGTGCCACAGGTGTGAAAACACGTTTTCAGGATGTAAAAAAATGACAGCTGTACTGTTCATGAGGTGGTGTGAAAAAATAGCTATGTTGAAAACTTGGAGTCAAAATACTGTAAAACAGGTAATTGAAATGCAAAGCAAATTTCACGGTCATGGCTTTGGGATTTTCAAAACGCAAAATTGAGTTTGTGCTCTGCACACTGAGTAAACTTCAATAACCCCGCTCCAGTCACCTGTCAATTAGCGACCAGTTACAATTACAATCAGACCGCTGTGTTTTTTAAACTGTAGTAATCCTGCAAGTAGAAACTAGTCAGCTGTCAGTTGTGGCGGCTCAGAGGAACCGGATCATTGGTTTAAAAAAAAAAAACAACTGTGTGATTCCGTGTTTGCTCCAGTGCCATCCCTCCCACCTCCTGGTGCCTTCTCACTATTGCCTACTGCTGTTATGTCTCACAGACTGACAAAACAAAAGAGGAAAAGCTGCCATAAGCAGTTATCTGCTCTGCTGCTGTGTATTTTGAAAATGCCTCAGGCTTTAACTGATTTTCTGGTCGAGGTAATGCAGTCACTTAGGAGGTGGCAGGCTGGGAATGACTGGTTCTTTGCTTTGGTGGAACAGATGAGCAGTTTCATTTTCCAGAGCAAGTGGGTGGCCGACTTAAGAATGTAGCAGCAAGAGCATGGTTGGCTGTCTGAGAGTATTTCAAAGTTACTGTTGCTTAGTTGTATTTTTTCTTTCATAGCTTACTAGCTTAATAAAGTTCAGTACTTAGTACTATGTGCATTATTTGTTGTTTGCAGCAAAACAAAGTTCACACTTGTGATAAGAGTGTGAACATAGCGAGATTTTATTTAATTATTTATTACCAGTTTCACAATATTGAAAATTACCAAAGTTATGCACGTGCATAGAAAATTTTCAACAAACACATGTAACTTGGCCATTTTTATGAATTGTTTCACCTAATTTTCAACATGGCCTTTTTGGGACCCCACCTCATGAGCACTGGCAGTGAAATATTTGTTATTCAGTCCTGAAAGGTGATCTCATGCAGTGACCATGAAATCACCTTCCGGGCCTGATTAATGAAATGACAGTGGCAGTGTTCATGAGATGGGGTCCCAAAAAGGCCATGTTGAAAATCAGTGAAAAAATTCCCCAAAAATGGCAAAGTTATGAACATAAGCTCAAAACACCATTGAAATACATTATACTGCGCTTACCATTATTTCTCAGTTTGCAGTTCGGGTTTGAAGAGCGAAGACATGGCCTGATCCACAGAAGATGACAGCCTATGACCTCTGGTGGTAAGTATGGGGAAGGGGTGTATGGGGTGGTGGGTGCTCAGTGGGAGGGTGGAGGAGGGGGACAGGGGAGATGATAAGAGATTGTTTTCTTTTTTTCAGTATTAAAAAAAAGTGGGACTCTTTTCTTTTTTATAGGTCAAAATATAGAAAATAAATATACTGGGACACAGGGGATGGGATCCCCAGTGTTGCACACTGCTGAGGTGGGGCACTAAATGCTGACATGGGGATTGGGCCCCCAATGTCGGCTTAATATAAAAGAAAGGGCTATTGGGGGGGGGCATTCAACACTGAGGATGAGTTGCCCAGTGTTGGATACTTAAAATGAAATGATCAAGAGAGTAGAGGACAGTGATCAGAGAGTGAGGGATGCTACTAGACGCCAGGGAATATATGGGGAGAGTGATAGGGGTGTGATGGGTGCTGCTAGACACCAGGGAAAACAGGGGGCATATAACTGACACTGCAGCTGGCAGCAAGAGCTCGTCTGTGTCTGCACAATTAAATAAAATCTGCTGTTCTCATACTGAGAATATGGCGGAAGGCTCTTTTTGCTAAGCTGGGCATCTGGGATTTTGGGTGCTCAGAAAAAGTATTTCTGGGGCTAACTGTAAAAAAACAAACACCAGAATCGAGCTAAATGGGTCCTGTTTAGTTAAATTATTGTGTTTGTTTTGTAAAATGACAGCAATTTTATATGTTCGCCACAATTTTTAGTTGGTAAACAAAAACAAAAAAACAAGATGGTGGCTCGTGAAACTGAATTTCTTCCTCACAAAAAAGGATTTCTTCTTCACAAAAAAGGAATGGAGCTTGATAAAAAGAATCTTTTTTCACGAGAACAAATCCTTTGTCAAACGTTTTACCTCTATTCTGAAAAATGAACTTCCCATCGGAAATAATGGAAATTTATAAACTGAATAACTTTGCAACAGGTTAATATTTTTGCACTAAATAAAGCATGGCAGTTCTGTTGCCCAAGTTCTTTCTACCATAGAAAAGTCATGTCAAAATTCCACACCATCTGGGCACAAGGTGATGCGGAAACAAATGCAAAAAGTGGTGATTTTTAACTTTTTGACACTGTCTGGATCTCAGAATCTGCACATCCAATATAAATGAAACTTGCCACATCAAGAGAGCTGCCCCACAAGACAGCACATTACAAATTTTGTGCAAATCTGTTGAATCGTTGCAAAGTTATTAAAGTGCAAAACCTTAGGTTTAACATTAAACAGGCTACTCAACCCTAACTATAGGGGCACGACCGTGCCCCTACAATATATTTATACAACATAAGTTTTGGGATATAAACAGAGATAAAAAGTGCTATCTGAAGCAGACAGTAGAGATATCAGATATATCTCCATGTTCCTATACGTTATAGTGATATCTTCACGTTCCAGTACATCATACTGAAACTTATCTGGTTGACCCTGACATTTCCAGACAGTCTTACCATACAAGGACTTTCACTTTTCTTCCTCTGTAGTGTGACTGAATGCTGTCAATAGCGGTACATGGTGCGCTGGCAGAGATTTAAAATAAGGCACTGTCTGTTAAAAAAGTTAGAAAACTGTGTTTTTATTTTAAGTTTACCTAACTTTGTTTAAAAGAAGCTGCCGACTATAAAGAGACGAGAGCGAGCGAGTTGGCAGCTTCAGAAAAGTAGAAGCAGGCCAGAGTGCTTGCATCCACTTTTCTGAAGCCTGGAATTGTGGTCTGAAATTTTCAGGGTAGAAAGGGTGTGTCCCACAGATGTGCCTTTGACTGGTTTGGTGAAAAAATATGAATCTGTTCTAAAGTTATTAAATTTTAAAAAATTCGGCTTCTGAGCTTGATCAGTAAGTACTTGCCATATGAATCGTCATTTGCTGCTTATACATTTCCCTCAAACCAGAAAAAGTGGTTCTCAGTTGGCAATCTGGTTCACAACCCTGAAATTGTGGTTCCAACTAATATGTTTAGTTCTGGATGCAGAAATTCTGCTCCAGCCCCTGGGTGTGGAGTAAGGCATGAGGCACTGCTGAGTGCCTTACTATGCCCCTGGGCATAGTTAGGTGTGAGGCACAGCCCAGTGCCTTCAGCCCCTGGCATGGGGTAGGGCACAAGGTGAAACTGAGTGCCTTACTGTGCCCCCTGGGGCATAGTAAGGCATGAGATGCAGCTGAGTGCTTTCAGACCCTGGATAAAGGGTAAGAGATGAGGTGCAGCTGAGTGCCTTACTACACCACAGGGACATAGCAAGTCAAGAGGCATAGCTGAGTATTTTCAGTCCCTGTATTCTATTGTGCAATCTCAAAAAGTAAGGAAATTCCTTGCAAAAAACTGCATTAATGCAACATTTAGGGTTAAGCCTAAACCAACAAAAGTAGGGAGATGTGATTTTAGGGTTTCCAACCCTAAAACCCTGCCACCACCCCAGAAGCAAATCAGGGTAGAGTCTTCTTTGGGGTTATCAACCCTAAAGCTCACCCCATTGCAGTAGCAAGAATGTGCAAATGTGATGGACATAAGTGCATACAGTCTGTTTCAGGACTGTTTAGAATGGGATGAGCTTTAGGACTGACAACCCCAAGGAAGACTTCACCCCTGATTTGCTTCAGGGGTGGGGCGGGAATTTAAGGTTGGAAACCCTAAAACCACATTTCCCTACTTTTATCGGTTTAGGCTTAACCTTAAATATTATATTAATGTATTTTTTGCAAAGAATAGATATATATATATATATCTATTCTTTGCAAAAAAATGTGTTAATACACCAGTTAGGGTTCAACTTAATGCCACAAAGTAGGGAAATGTGGCATTAGGGTCTCCAACCCTAACTCACCCTCCACCCTGCGAGCAGCAAAAGAATAAGGCCACACAAGCAAACACAAACAGACATCATCAGTTAAGACAAACAACATACAACTGTATCCAGATGAAACAAATGCAGTAGCACTGATGTGCTGCCTGTGTGGATTTTGTATCTGTGGCACAGTCTCCTGCCGCCACACATATAAAACCACAATATCTAAACTACAAGAATTCTTTCTTTTTCTGCAGAAGGGCAGGCCCGTATGAGGCCAGCACTTCCATAGCCTCAGGTACTTATGAACTCTGTAAGACATATACACACACACTTAATGGGCCTTCTGCAGCCACAGGTGTAAGACACATACATCAACCTCTGGCTACAGAAGTGCAGGCACCCCAAAATCCATGATACCAAAGTTGCAAAAGTACTTTGTCTGCAAAAGCGCAGGTCCTTAAGGGGCCTGCACCTCTTCAGCCACAGGTGTAGGACATACACATCAACCTCTGGCTCTAGAAGAGCAAGCCCCAGTGGAGTCTACAGTTACACAGACGGAAGTACTGTTTCAATGTGGGTATCGTGGTTTCAGCAGCTGATCTAGAAATTTTTCAGGGGGGAAGCAGTTTTTCAGTTATGCAACAGCGTATAGAAAACCATGTGTTATTGGACCATGCTATCTAGCGGGGTTACCTTGTACAGCATGTAGGTGTAACACTGGCTGCAGATGCATAGGCCTCATGGGGTCTTCTGTCTGCAGAAGCACTGGCTCCTGTTAGTCCTGCTCTTCTGCAGCTACACATACTCATGCACACTGTAACACATACACACACAGGTGTGGTTGCATAAGCACAGACCACTGTGGGACCTCTATTCATGCAGCCACAGACACAAATCCACACAGGTAGCACATCAGTGCTACTGCAATGCCACCTGGAAAGAGTTGTATGCTGTTTGCCTTACTTGATGATAGCTGTCTGTGGTTGCTTGTGTTGTCTTGTCCTTTTGCTGCATGGGGGGAGGAGGGGGTGGAGAGTTAAGTTGGAAACTTTGATGTCACATTTCTCTTCATATTTCCCTACTTTTGTGGCATTAAGTCGAACCCTAACTGGTACATTAATACATTTTTTTGCAAACAATTTCCTTTCTTTTTGAGATATGGGAACCATATCCTCATTCATGCAGGGACCTGCATGAGCAGATTCAGATGTGCTGGTACCTTTGGTCCCTTTGCCAATGGAAGACTTCCATGCAGCAACAGATGTCAAGAACTCATGGGGCTGTCTGATGGGCCACAGAAGCAAACTGTTTTAAAGTTTCCTGTCATTTAATCTGTTTATTACCTTTCCAGCACATTCAATTGTCATAGATCAAACCAAGTACATTTGTGGCTATTCAGAACCAAGAAAATATAATTTGCTAGCTATATATGTAAGCAATAATGCCCAACAGGGTGGGCGGTATTGGCCTATACTGGACTGCCCAGGGGCATAATGAGGCCCAACGCCTCAGGCGGAGGGCCTTATAGCCCCTGGAAGGTCCAGGATAGGCCAATACCACCCACCCTGGAGGATATTATTGCACTTAGAAAATGGGCGCTGTAAAAAAATTAGTTTAGTAAGAAATTATTAATAAAAAATGTGTTTAAAATTACTTTTGTAATAAAATAGTTCCTCTACCTGCATTATAATGATTTTTTTTTAAGCTCAGGACTTTTGTCTTACTGTGTAGTATCTCTCTTCTTCCCTGCTGTCCTGTTTATCCCAATGAGTTCTGACCACACTCTGAGATAGTCTTGAAAAAAGACTCGGTGAAAATTAATCTAAGGAATAAAAAATTATTATTTTTTAAAATGCTTCTCTCTATCTGGTTCTCAGCTTGCTTGACTTCGTAAACGCCAATGCTTTCACACATACAGTGTGTGCCGTGCTCATCTTCATTCTCTTCTAACTCTGGAGATAGGGAAAATTAAAAACCAAAAAAAGAATACAGTTCTGTTATTTATTTAACTTTCAGTGGTCTTGATACTCAAGCAGATTGCTGCTCTATTCAGTGGGCTGACGGCCAGCCAGCTGCAGTATGTAGCTGCTGAGGAATGGAAGGAGGTCTGCGACGGAGCGCATGCAGGACTGCAGTTCAGGAAAGTAATTTAAAAATGCTGTCATCTTCAGTTCGGTTAGGGTAGGGATGGTATAGGAAACACAGTTGGATTTTGCAAGAGGCTGAAGGTGAGAGGATTCAAGACACTCACTGCGCTATGTTTACTGCAAGTTACTCTGGTCTGGGACCTGTCAGCTTCGCTGTGGTCAGTGGAGGGGCCTGCACATTCACTGTGTCTGGATTGGGATTTCGTCTTTTTGGAAAATTTTTCTTTTTATGTTTTTCTGAATAGAATAGTTTATGAAATGTTATTGCCATCTGAGACGCAGTGAGTAATCTCCAGTACTGTACATGAAAGGAGTGGTAGTTTCTTCATTTTTCTACCACAGATAGATGTCCATCTGCGGTATGGAAAACTAAGAAAATACACTACTGTCATGCACGGGTTCATCTGCTACCACTGGATCTCTTGCTAGGGTTACTTTAGACGTTCATTGTGCTTTTTACTATGCCATTCCAGTTTTAATTTTTTAGACTGTGTAATGTACTTCGAATTGTTGTAAGGGAAATCTGTGTGAGTAGACTGGAGAAAGACTGGCAGGCCCACCCGCTACTTTTGTTCAGCATCAGAAAGAGCACTGGTGAGCAGCGTGGTGTGGGGAAGTTAGATTGCTGATTTATTTAGAAAGAATTTTTAAACTGTTAGCAGTTAGTTTCTTTTTTATGGTGGTGGCAATGGTAGTGTGGGGGGCATAAGTCGCTCGCTAAGTGTTAAAAAATGGAGACAGTTTGAAATTGCGTGCCCAGCACTTCAGCCAATGAGGAAGCAGGGTGCTGGGCACAAGGATACTTTGCTGGCTATAAGGAAGGTTTGGGCTGGGGCTTTTTATTTGGTGGGCATCTATTGTCTGATAGATGCCTACCTAAATTAGTGTCTCAGCCAATCACAAGAGAGAATTTTCTTTGCCCATTTTCTAAGATTACAAAATAGCCACAAACAAATATATATAAATTATCTAATAAAATAGACAACTGTCAAGTTACAAGAAACGGATGAAAATAAGTACATTTACTACTTGGTAATTACTATTTCTCTTCTGTCTGAGGTTTGTATTTTTATATTATTTTATTTTTAAAACTGACGATGATTAGTGGTATTCAGATAGGGAAATGGTTGTCCACCTCATATTAACAGTACTCCCTTTTTTTCGTACAGACAATCACAATCAAGGAACAGGGAGGTTAAATTACTTGTTCTAGGACATACAGTGTGTAAGTAGAAGTTGTGAGAATCAAACCCGTGTCTGCTGAATGCACCAAGTTCATTAATGGCTCACTTCTCTACCATGTAGACTATACTGTCAGGCTAGGCTAAGCTATATTGCTTCTCAGTCTTGCCTGCCTCCCAAATAAGAAAATCTACATTTTCTAATAACGTTACCTATTAATAGTAACGTGAAAAAAACAATTGCAGGTATGAGAAGATCCAAAGAACATTACTTATTTATTTTCCCATCCATCATATCTGTGGAGTGGGTGTATAACAGAAGCCAGTTTTAAATTGTTTTTATATTAGCAAAGCTGGTGTGTGCATTGCAGGTACTGACTAGACATCCTGCTACACCAGATGTGAGTAAGCAATCTCATTAAAAAGGTAAGGCTGTTCTGATGTGTATTCCCACAAATAAAACAACTGCCGGTGAGATAACTTGATGTCCACTATTGTTTATTTATTCTGGCATGTGGAAAGCGGCAACCAACTCCCCAAACCACAGAGGAATAATCAATTCTCAGATCAAATTGAATGTTTGAATAACAAAAAACATAGAAACACAGAATTTGACAGCAGATAAGGACCGCTTGACCCATCCAGTCTGCCCATTTCTCACTACCTACACTGTTACATCAAACCATGCTCAATCTACAGCTCTTTCTCCCTCCCCCTTCCTTTCACTATGATTCCTTTGTGCTTGTCTAATGCATTCTTGAAACCTGCCACTGTTTTTGCTCCCACCATCTCTGCTGGAAGGCTGTTCCAGGAATCCACCACTCTTTCTGTGAAGTATTTGTTCTTTATAGCGCTCCTGAATCTACTCCCTTCCCCCCCCCGGATTCATAGCATGCCCCTTTGTTCTTGAGCACCTTTTCTTCTGAAAAATACTCCCCTTCTGTACCTTACTTACCCCCATGTGGTATTTAAAGGTCTTTAGCATATCTCCCCTCTTCCTCCTCTGTTTCAGGGTATACATATTGAGGTCCTTTAGTCTCTCCTCATAGGGCTTTTGATGCAGACCCTGCACTATTTTAGTTGCCCTCCTCTGGACTGCCCCCACTCTGTGTATGTCCTTCTGGAGATTTGGTCTCCAGAACTGGACACAATTATCTAGGTGGGGTCTTACCAGTGATCTAAACAGAGGCAACACCACCTTTCTCTGTCTGCTGGTGATACCCCTCCATATGCACCCCCGCATCTCACTTGCTTTCCCTACTGCCTTGTTGCACTGTCTGACCACCTTTAGGTCATCTTGGTAACTTGGTAGTGTGCAGACAGAAGGCTGTGAGCCCATTGGGATGGTCTCCCACTCAGAGTGGAACATATGAAACCTAGTAACCCAAACATTTATCAAGGTGCCTTTTGAATACATTAAAGAGCATGTGCAACAGTTTTTACATATTTTTTATAAAAGCTTGAAAAGCTGACATTTAAGTCCCTGTGTCATGATTAGAGTTTCCTGAAAATTTCGTGCTGTTTGAGTTTGTGGTTTTCTTTAAATCAGCATTTGTTAATTTGCTCTACAGTGGCTGAAAACAGTGGAGTTATTTCTGTCCTCTCAGTCAAACTTGGAGTGCGATGACATCATTTTGGAGTAGCTTACTGTTTCAGATTCCCAATCAGAGCAGTACTTTGTAGAGTTAATGGTTTGCTGAGCTCTCCAAGTTTCTTACAAACCCAGTCTCTGGCTTATGTTTAGATAGATCAACTTAAAACATATCATTATCTTCTGATAAAAAGCTGATCAGTTCAGTTTCAATGCAGAATTGAAGTAGAGGAAATCTTTCTCTGTGAGAAATCAGCTTGTCTGTATCATAGCTTTCAGTTCTTTCTAATCAAAAATCTGATTTGTTTTCTAACTATATAACACAGGACTGTTTAATGAATATAAAATAAATCTAAATTTTGTTCATTCACAGAAACAGTTTGTCTTTGATGTAGCTTTCATAAATATGTTCATTTAAGATCATTTTTTTATGTCAGATTGACAAACAGTACATGTGCTTGAAATACTGTAGCAAAGTGTGACAGGCACCTGTCTGAACTCACAAATTTCAGTTCTTTGGTGGTTTCTGTGTGAAAATATATCATGTATGTGTAGAACCAGAAACACTATGTGGCATCCCAATGCACTGTGTCTCTGCCCCACAGTTGAGACAGCTGCAGTCCACTGCCACCTGTCCCTGCCCCACAAGCCCCCTGCCTTCAGCTCCACATGTGAGACTGCTTCACCCTGCTGCCCACTGTCTTCTCCCACACAGTCAGGGATTGTGCACCTTGCTGCCTCCATCCCCTGCCTAAAGAATCAGGGTTGCTGCACTCTGCCACCCCCTGCCTAAACAGTTGGGTGACGCACCCTGCTGCTCTCTTTCCCTCCCTCACAGTTAGGGAAGCTGCACCTGTTGACCCCTGTTCCTTTCTCCACAGTTAGGGCTGCTGTGCCGTGCTAAGCCCTAGTGTGCCAGGTCCCCTGCCTCCACAGCTGGGGCTGCTGTACCATGCTGCTCTAGCCACCACAGGTGAGGCTTTTGCTACACCCTGCAACCCACTTCCATTGCCCCAAATGGGAAGGGCTGCTACACCATCTGTACCCCATCTCATAGTCAGGGATGCTGTACCCTGTTGCCCCCTGTGTTCTGCACCACAGTCGAGACTTCTGCATCATGCTGTCCTCTATCCTTTGTCACCAGAGACAGGGCTGCTGCACCCTGGTCCTTTCTACACAGTTGGAGTTGCCATGGCCTGCTGTGCTCTAGTTTCCCATGCCACTGCAGTTTGGACTGCTGCACCATGATGCCACTTGCCACAAGATGCAGGACATTTGCTGTGCCCTGTTGCATGCTTCCACAGTTCAGGCAGTTGTCCCCTGCCACCAGAGTCAGATTCTTTGCTATACCCTGCTGCCCACATCCCTTGTCCCAGACAGGCATGGCTGCTGCACCCTGTCCGACAGTTTGAGCTTCTGTATCCTGATGCCACACCTATCTCCTGTCTGAACATTCAGGACTCCTACACCCTGCTGCCCTCTGTCCCCACACTCACAGTCAGGGCCATGGCACCCTGTTCCCCCCTGTCCCTGTCTCCACAGTCAGGGCTGCTGTGCTGTGCTACACCCTAGAGTCTCATGCTGCCTGCATCCACATTTGGGGCTGCTGAGTCCTACTGCACATTTCCATTGCCCCAAATGGGCTGGGCTGCTGCACAATGTACTCCCTGTATCACTGTCAGGGCTGCTGTATCCTGATGCCCACCTGTGTCCTGCCCCACAGTCAAGGCTTCTGCACCATGCTGTCCTTTGTTCCCTGCCACTGTTGTGTCCTGCTGCACCACACAGCCCCTTGCCTCCACAGGCAGGGGACAGGGTGCAACAAATGCCCTTACTTTTGTGCTGCACCCTTCCCAAACAGTTGGGGTTGCTGCACCCTGCTACCCTCTCTCTCTTGCACTCTCTCTCTCTCACCCTCTCAGCCAGGAACACTGCACATGTTGCCCCCTGTTCCTGCCTCAGCAGTGTGTAGCAAAGGATCTGACTCTGGTGGCAGGGGGACATCAGGGTCCAACTGCCTCAACTGTGGAGGCACGCAACGAGTGCAGCAAATGCCCTGAATCTTGTGGCAAGTGGCAGCATGGTGCAGCAGCCCTAACTGCAGAGACATGGGGCTCTAGGGCACAGCAGGCCATAGCAACCACAACTGTATAGAAAGGAGCAGGGTGCAGCAGCCCTGTCTGTGGTGATAGGTGATGGAAAACAGCATGGTGCAGAAGCCTCGACTGTGGGGCAGGACACATGGGGCATCAGGGTACAGCAGCTCTGACTGTGAGATGGGGTACATGTGATGCAGCAGCCCTGCCCATGGAGGCAGGGAACATGTCACTTTATGGCCTAGCGCAGCACAGCAACCTTAACTGTGGTGACAGGAACGGGGCAATAGGTGCAGCTTCCCTAACTTTGAGGGCGGGGGGAGATAGGGCAGCAGGGTGCAGGAACCCCAATTGTTTGGGCAGGGAGCAGCAGGGTGCAGTAGTCCTGATTCTTTAGGCAGGGGATGGAAGCAGCAGGGTGCACAATCTAGGACTGTGTGGGAAAAGACAGTGGGCAGCAGGGTGCAACAGCCTCAAATGTGGAGCAGAAGGCAGGGGGCTTGTGGGGCAGGGGACTGGTGGCAGTAGGCTGCAGCTGCCTCAACTGTGGGGCAGAGACACAGTGCATCAGGATGCCACATAGTGGTTCTGGTTGTACATATACATGATGTATTTTCACACAGAAACCACCAAAGAGCTTAAATTTGTGAGTTCTGACAGTACATGTGCTTGAAATACTGTAGCAGAGTGTGACAAGCACCTGTTTGTCAATCTGACATAAAAAAAATGTTCTTACATGATTGTATTTATGAAAGTTACATCAAAGACAAACTGTTTCTGTGAATGAACAAAATTTAGATTTATTTTATATTCATTAAACAGCCCTGTGTCATATAGTTAGAAAAAAATTGAGGTTCAGTTAGAAAGAACAGAGCCGTGATACAGACAGGCTAATTTCTCACAGAAAAAGATTTCCACTACTGCAGTTCAGCATTGAAACTGAAATGACCAGATTTGTAAAGGAAGAGAATGATATATTTTAGCTGATCTATCTAAACACAAACCAGAGACTGGGTTTGTAAGGAACCTGGAGAGCTCAGCAAACCATAAACTCTACAGAGTGCTTCTCTGATTGCGAATCTGAAACAGCAGGCTACTCCAAAATGATGTCATCACACTCCAAGTTTGACGGAGAGGACAGAAATAACTCCACTGTTTTTAGCCACTGTAGAGCAAGTTAACAAATGCTGATTTAAAGAAAACCACAAAACCAAACAGCATGAAATTTTCAGGAAACACTAATCATGACGCAAGGACTTGAATTTCAGCTTTTAAAACTTTTATAAAAAATTTGCAAAAACCGTTGCACATGATCTTTAAAGTTGGTAACATTAACAAGGTGTTGGGGAAGGTGACCAAAAGGGAGATACGTAATCTAGGTGTGGACGAACATAAGTCCTATAAAGACCCATCATGCAATGTTCATCCCTTGTGATGAATGATTTCATTATGTTGATTATGTTGATAAATGTATTAGCTTTTTGTACTGATGTCCTTATCTGGGTGTGCATCTTAATTGTAGCATCTGTAGTTACTCCTAAGTCTTTTTCAGATTGCAAGCCCTCCAACTTTGTTGGGCTTACCTGGATGGTGCTTCCCATCCCCGCATCCTCACCACCACTTCCCCAGGTCTGGTTAGAGACCCTATTTCTCTATCCGGCCCCTGCTCATTTTCTGATGCAAAATGGGACTTGAGGACTTAAGCCGTGGAACCACCGCAAGGTTTCCTTGTGAATCTGCAAGGTGGCAGTCCACGCATGCATGGTAGCATGCGCTGGTTTACTTGCTGCTGCAGCGGCAAACTGGATGCCTCTCCAGTGCTCCCAACCACCTGTATTCTGCTAAAGAGGGTCTGCACACACGGAGAAGGCAGCAGTGAGCCCAAAATGTATTTAGTTTAGGAGCACCTATGAGTGCTTGGAATTGGGGCATCAATAACGTATTAGGGTTCATGAATATTGAGGACATGCTGGCTCTCAGGGGGGATGACAGTGTTTAGGCAGCAGCGACAGGTAGGATGGTAAATTAAAATGTGAAACTCTGCAGTGGATGTAAAGGGCAGAGGTGCTGCTATTGAGTGCCAGGGGAAATCATTTAATAAAAGTGTTTATTCTGGCTGCAGAGGACTTGGAAAGTGGAGACATTGTTGTGGACTACGTATTCTGCAGCCATGCTGTTCACCCTTGCCATCTGCTCCAGCCAATCGATGTGCCTGAAATTTTTACAGAGGCTTCATGGGACTGCAGTGGAGTTCTAGGAGAAAAACAGGAATAATTCTTTCACAGAGCCAATAGGGAATTGAAGGAGGTTAATGAATATTAATTTGCCCAGTTGGACAAGTGAGGTAGCCAATGAGGAAGGACTGCTGGAGAGCTAATAAACAGGACTGTTTGCATGCCAGAAGGGGTCTTTGGCTGGAGGCTATAAGCCTAGCCCGAAGCAAGAGAAAAGAATGCTGGGGGCTCACTAGCCCTTAAGGCCTGTGTGTTTTCTCCATGGCCTAGTTGGCCACCATATAGGACAAGCTGCACTGCACCTAGAAACCAGTTAGCCCCAGGGAAAAGAGCTGCTCACTGAAAGAGATTCCCTGGGTGAAAGTGAACCTGTGGCCGATGAATGTTGCTGCAGTGAGAAAAAGTTGCTTCTGAGATTTGGACCTGTGGTCGATGAAAGTTGCTGCAGTGAAGAAAGTTGCTTCTGAGAGTTGATCCTGTGGCCAATGAATGTTGCTGCAGTGAAGAGAAGTTGTTGCTGAGATTTGAACCTGTGGCCAATGAATGCTGCAGCAGTAAGATAGAGTTGCTTCTGAGATTTGAACCTGTGGTCGACGAATGTTGCTGCAGTGAATGACTTTTGCTTCAGAGAGTGAGCCTGTGGTTGAGAAAATTTGCTACCAAGGATTTTGACTTTGCTGTTGAGATTTGAACCTGTGGCTGGGGAAGGAAGACTCCGCAGTTTGAGTTGAGAGATTTCTGAGGTTTGTCCAGAAGGAGTGGACTGTTCTGCAGTGCAGAAAATGCCATTGAAAATTACAGCTGGATTTCAGAGACTTTAAAGGTCACTACCTAAATTTCACAGTGTCTGCCAGCTAAGACGTAAGGTGATGTGAAATTGTGTTCCCCCAGGTGGGGATGAGAAGTTATACCCCAACAAGGAGAGAATCCTTCAAGAGGAAGAGCTGAGAGGCCTGCCAGGTGAACACCGCATACAAAGGCCTCTCCTATTGGCAAAGATTGGAAAGGTCTGGCAGGTGAAGACCGGCTTTCATCATTGCTTCAGCCAACGACTGTGTGTTGCACCAACTCCTGATACCAGCATCATATTGTAAAACAAGTTTCTGCCATCACCTCTGAACATCTGGACTGTAAGTACCCTGGGCTGTGATTTTAGGGAAATATTTAATTAGATAGTTAGCTAGCTAGTCAGTATAAAGGGGGTTAAGCCCTGGGAAGGACTGCACCAAGATCAAAAGTGTGCCCAGGCAAAAGTTTAAAAGTTTGCATCTGTTTAAAAGTTATTTGAGCCCCAATGAAAGATCCCCCCTGTCTTCTGCATTGGCGGTGTGGTACCCGCCCAAGGTACTTTATAGACTTTTGGCAGCTGCCATTGGAAAGCCTGGTGCACCCATAGGTGGGAGGTAGGGGCTGAGTGTAGCAAAAGTGCTACACCAGTTGTTAAATTTGTTATGCTATTTTTTCCCTTTTCCTCCTTCCCCCAAAATAAAAAATGTTACATGTTAATGTTACATTCTAGTATTGGGGCTCTTTGTGAAAAGCATGAATTGCTGTGTGGGGAGGGTGCAGTCGTGACAGTTGCTGTGTTTTCCTGGGGGGTGTTAACCTGCAATTTATCTGCAGGTGTTCCCTGTTGCTGTCCCAGGTGGAGGCACCACATGCAGCTGTTGGTCCAGTATCATTTGTCTGCCAAAGAACCTAGGCCGGCCCCCTCGAGGTGTGTCCAGGGAAGACCCGAGGGCCCTGGAAACAGCCAAGGTGAGTCCAAAAGAGGCTTGGACTCGTGGGCTACAAGATGTAAAAACAGGTAATTGTTTATTGTTTAAATAATAGGGTCTTCATTGATTATTTCTGCTGAGATGTAATATTGTACATTTATTCAAGTTTAGTTCCATCATATTTTTGTTTGTCCAACCTGATATTAATTCTAGGTCCCTTACCATAGAAAGATGTTCGAAGTGGGTATTTACCTCACCTCCTAATTTTGTACTGTCAACAAATTTTGTACAATTGATGCTGATAACCACATGAAGATCATATATGAAGCTGTTAAATAAGAATTGTCCAAGGACAGACCCCTGTGGAACTTTGCTTGACATCTCTCTATCCATTGAGTTTTTACCTTGGATCCTAACTTGTTGGGTCCTGTTACATAGCCATGATTCCACCCACTCAACTAGGTAGGAACTGTACCCCATATTTGATATCTTGGCAATTAGTCTACTGTGTGTAACCGTATTGAATGCTTTTTTTTGTACTCTAGAAAAATAACATCATAGGGTATCCTGGTATCCAGTGAACAAGGCGACCGAAATTGGGTGCCAACAAAAACGGCGACTCAGTTATGGCACCTGTATTCATGGCTACCAAGCAGGGGGATGGGCGAATATCATGATGGGAAGTAGCGGGTATGCACACACATGGGAGGAAGAGGCAGGGGAGGAATGGTATGTGGCAGAGGGTGTGGCGGGCAGCTGCTGAGCTGGCCTGCTAGTGTGGTGAGGACAGCAGTCGGCTGGGAGGCGCAGGGTACAGAGTTTGGGTCCAGTGTGGTGCAGGTTTTTTTTTTGTCAGCAGGAGGCATGTATTTTTTTAAGTTTCTCACCCCCCCCCCAGACATACACCTCCTTGAAACTGAGAATCCATAAGTAGGGGCACAGGCCTTCCCCCACATTAAAAATGAGACCTGTAGGTCTTGGGCACCATTTATGTCCGCGCTGCCAGAGTGCATCACTGAAACTGATTTTTGGCAATGTACACTCACTGTAACGGCAATCGCCTTTCCGCAATCACTGTTATGACATGGAACTGGGTGTCCCAGTGTCCAGACTTTGACTAATAGCTTCATGGAATACAATCAGGTGTGTTATACAAGACCCGCCCCTCATGAACCCATGCTGTGTATTGTCTTTTATATTTAGGGTGATATTTTCTTCCTCAGACCTAAGTTTGATTAGTTTCTCCATCACTTTCCCTGGCACTGAAGTGAGACTTATTGGTCTATAGTTTTCTGGCAGGGGTCTATTTCCTTTCTTTAAAGATTGGGGTTATAACTGCATTTTCCAGTCAATTGGTACTTGGCCTAGTGTTAGAGATTTATGAAGCAGTAATTTAAAAGGTGTGCTTAAACTTGTAGCAAGATTTTTAAGATATGAAGGATGGATTTTGTTCAGACCAACATAAGAATGAGGTTTTAGGCCTGGAAACCATTTTTAACTTCTTCCAATGAGAATTCAGCCACTGGTAATTCCGTTCTGGTACCACGTGTTGTCGTCATTTTTTTTTTAAACAGTTATGATCATAATAGTTATTAAATATATTGGCAATATAAGTGGGTTCTGTAACATTTTTCCCTTTTACTTTTAGCATTACAATTGAATTTTTTCCTTTGCTCATATTGTTCACATAGGAAAATAAGTTTTTTTGGTTTCCTTTACTGATTGCTATTTTGTTTTCCATGTTACATTTCTCCATTTTGATAGGCTATTTTGTTTTCTTTAATTATCCTTGTACTTCTCACAGGCTGGCAGAATATTTTTCTTTTTACAGTTTGTGTAAGCTTTTCTCTTTTTATTTATTTGTCTCTTAAGTTTGTATGTTATCCATAATGGAACTTTACCTTTTTTATTGTTTATAATTTTGTTGAGGATGAACCAGTCTTCTGTTGTTTTGATAATGTTTTTGATTGTGGTCCAACTTGCCTCAACCATCTTATTAAGCATGATTTGTTCCCAGTTTATTGAATCTATAACTTGCTGCATTTTATAAAAATTTGCTTTATTAGTTTTTTCATTGTTCAGGGTTTTAAATAATTGATTAGCATTTTTTTTCTTGGGACGATACTAACTGTACAGAAAGTATTTATATAGATTTTCTAGAAGTGCTGTGTTTGTTAAACACAGTGAGGAAAGAGCTATTAATTTTGACAAAGTTTTAGCACTTTTATGAGCAAAATGCTAATCAAATTTTAGAGTTAAATAAAACCCTGTTGTTAATTGTTTTGTGTTTATAATTCTGGTTCCTGTATATGTAAAAGAGAGTATACAGTGGTCGCTGTTTCCTAGGGGTGTTTTAAAAGACATTTCTGAAAGACCCATGTTTAGGTTGGTTATTCCCCTCTGAAATGATTACCCCCAGGTCTCTCTCCTGCTTGGTGTTCATCATATAAAGACATTTAAGAGGACAAGTTCAAGCACTGATCCATGAGGCACCCTGCTGGTCACCCTCCCTTCCTTGGAGTGAACTCTGTTTACCACCACCCTCTGTTGCCTGTCCCCTAACCAATTTCTTAGAATCATAGAAGGTGATAGCAGATAAGAACCATGTGGCCCACCTAATCTGCCCCTTTTCCCTACCTAATGCAATACCACAGACCCTAGTTGATCTGCCGCTTACCCTCTCTTCCCTACTGCAAGAGTACTTTTATATCTATCCCATGCATTCTTGAATTCCCCTACCATTTTTGGCCCCACCACCTCCACGGTGGAGGCTGTTCCAAGCATCCACTACTCTTTCTATGAAAAAGTACTTCCTCACATTGCCTCTGAGCCTACCACCCTCTAGCCTCATATCATGCCCCCTTGTTCTTGTATACCTTATTTTCTGAAAGATCCTACCCTCCTGTATCTGTATCTGGTGAAACATTTCAATAAATAAATAAATCTTGTTTATACCCATGTGGTACTTGAATGTCTCTGGTATATCCCCCCTCTCTCTCCACTTCACCAGGGAATATATATTGAGGTCCTCTAGTCTTTCCTCATTTGACTTTTGGTGCAGTCCTTGCACCATTTTTGTTGCTTTTCTCTGGACTGCCTCTGTTTTGTTTATGTCCTTCTGGAGATGCAGCCTCCATAACTGGACACAGTACTCCAGATGAGGTCTCACTAGTGATCTGTACAGTGGCATAACCACCTCCTTTTTTCTGCTGGTGATATCTTTCCCTATGCACCCTAGCATCCCACTGGCTCTCCCCACAGCCTTCTCACATTGTTTGGTGACATTTAGGTCATCAGATATGATTACCCCCAGGTCCCTTTCTTGATTGGTGGCCATCAGTACCTCTCCCCCCATCTTGTACTCCTTCCTTGGATTTCTGTGCCCCAAATGTACAATTTTGCACTTCTTTGCATTGAATCTTAGCTGCCAAACTCTTGACTACTCCTCAAGCATGTTTAGGTCCTTCCTCATTTTTTTCTACCCCCCACCCTTGAGTGTCAACCCTGTTGCAGATCTCAGAATCATCTGCAAAGAGGCATACCTTCCCCTATAGCCCCTCTGCAATGTCACTTATGGAGACATTAAAGAGGACTGGCCCCAGTACGGATCCCTGTGGCACCTTGCTGGTTACCCCCTATCCTTGGATTGAACACCATTTACCACCACCCTCTGTGTCCTGTTATTTAACCAGTTTCTGACCCAGTTTACCACCCTGGGGCCCACTCCCAGGCTGCCCAACTTATTTACCAACCTCCTATGTGGGACAGAGTGGAAGGGCTTGCTGAAATCTATGTAGGCCACAATCTAGGTAGGCCACATCCACTGCCTCTCCCTGATCTACCTCCTTGGTCACCCAGTCAAAGAAATATATCAGATTTGTTTGACAAGACCTTCCCACTGTGAATCCATGCTGCCTCAAATCCTGTGCTCTGCTTGATTCAAGAAATATCACAATCCTTTCCTTTAGCAGTGACCCCATTAATTTCCCCACTACTGAGGCCAGGCTGACTGGCCTATAGTTGCCATCCTCTTCCCTGTTCCCACTTTTGTGGAGAGGGACTACATTTGCCCTCCTCCAGTCCCCTGGAACCACCCCTGTCTTTATCAATTTGTTGAAAAGGGCTGTAAGTGGTGCTGCCAGCACCTCTCTAAGTTCTTGCAATATTCTGGGATGTATCCCATCCAGCCCCATAGCCTTGTCCCCTTTTATATGCTCGAGTTCCTTTAAGACTCTTTCCTCCGTAAATGAGCTGGTATCCACCTCTTTCCCATTGGTGCCCCTATCACCCAATAGTGGTCCTTCTCCTTCCCTTTCTTCTGTGACTACTGAACAAAAATATTTGTTCAGAAAGTAGCTTTTTCTAGGTCTCCCTCCGCACACACCCCTTCCTCCCTTTTTTAACCTCACAATCCCACCCCTGTTCTTCTTTCTTTCACTAATGTAGCTGAAAAAGATCTTGTTTCCTTTCTTCATTGCCTGGGCTATTTTTTCTTCCATTTGTACCTTTACGCTCCTGACTGCTTTCACCACCTCCCGCTGCTTTTCCAGATATAGTTCCCTGTCTCCACCCTCCCGTGTCTCCTTGTGCCTCCCGAAAGCTAGCCTTTTCTCTCTTACTTTCCCAGCCATGTCCTTTGAGAATCATAGTGTTTTTTTCCTTCTCTTTCTTTTGCTTAGTTGCCTAACAGAAAGGCATGTTGCCTCTGCTATGGCTCCCTTAAGCTTAGCTCATTGTTTCTCTACACCCCTTCCTTCTTCTTCTCCTGTCAGGGCTTCCTTGAGACATTCCCCCATTTTTGGAAAGTTGACCTATCTGAAATCCAGGACCATTGCTTTCATGTGGTTTGACTCCTCCACTTAGGACCTTTGCTTTCATGTGGTTTGACTCCTCCACTTCATATCCAGTTTATCATCTTTCTACCCACTTCTAAACTACCCATCTTAATTATGAGTCTCCTATGTGAAATGGTGTTGAACACCTTACTGAAATCTAGGTAGGTCATGTCCACTGCTCCACCCTGATCTAATTCCTTGGTCACCCAGTGAAAGAAATAGATGAAACCATGCTGCCTTGGGTCTTGTAACCCACTGGATTCAAGATATTCCACAATCCTTTTCTTCAACAGTGATTCCATTAACTTTCCCACCACTGTGTCATTGATGCATAGGTCAGGAAGCATAGGAAGACCAGGAACAGTTACAAAATTCGCAAGTAGTGTTTTATTATCATTAATAATGGTAACATAGAAAATAAAAATTGTTCAGTATAACTATTTATAAAGGCAGTACAAATGGAGAAAACAAAGTTCCTCATC
The DNA here is from genome assembly GCA_016271365.2 of Neoceratodus forsteri. Classification (NCBI taxonomy): domain Eukaryota; kingdom Metazoa; phylum Chordata; order Ceratodontiformes; family Ceratodontidae; genus Neoceratodus; species Neoceratodus forsteri. The sequence goes on along the minus strand of CM028129.1, from coordinate 1,005,440,089 downwards.
TGAGGGTATCTCTGATTCCAAGTTTCAGTTTTTCCCCAGCAAAAGATTGCTGCTCTTTTTATATAAGTCTTTGCCTTATAATTAACTTCTGCAACCTCAGCTCATTAACAGACATCCTGTTTCTCATAAAATGTATATGAACTTTGTCACTTTCCTTACAGTTGCTACAAAATGTAATATGGTGTCCCAGAACTGAGCTCCTGTTGACGGCTCTGCAAAAGTTTGTGCTGCATCTCAAGGTTAATCCCTTGAGTTACAAATAGCTTTTTGTAATCATTTCAACAGTATAACTATAAATATTTTCAAACCAAGGTATCCCAGTTTATTTATTTATTTCATACTTCGGAAATAACCTTTGAGCAAAATGCTCTTTTTCAAAGGTTCCAGGTCACAGAGAGCCGTACAGTACATAGTAATTGATACAAATTGCGAGACAGAATTTCAATGGAACACTAGAGGAACAATATTGAGCACAATGTAAATATTCTATTAGTTAAAGAATCAACCAGTGAAGCCAGGATAATGCAGCCAGAGAGGAAGGCATTGTTGAGGAAGCAGAAAGCTGAGAGGGAAGGGAGGGGAGGAATAACAAAAAGGGGGGAGAACAAGGGACACATGGAAGGAATGAGAATGCATAGATAAGTGCAATGTGTTGTGTTGAGGAAGCAAGGCAGCAGTTTCACACAAAGATTCACATATATTTTATAACTGCGGATATGCAAGGGGGAAGAAAAGACAGAAACAGCAAGGGAAGGCAAAGAGATAGCAAGAGGTGGAGAATCGTGAGATTATCAGAGTGATCAGTTCCTAGGTCTCATGAGAACATTTGGTTGCGCAACCAGACAGACGAGAGACAGAAAAGGAGAGGATAAAACAGATCCTTGCATTTAACTCTTTCTGCATAACAAATGAAACAGGGCCTTATTCAACCCTGCCACACACTGATATCAGACTGACTGGCCTATACTTGCCAGCCTCCTCCCTGCTACCACTTTTGTGTAGTGGGACTACAATCGCCATCCTCCAGTCCTCCAGAACTACTCCTGTTTCCTTTGAGCTATTAAATAGAACTGTCAGAGGTGCAGTCAGTATTTCCCTGAGCTCCCTCAATAACCTTGGGTACACTCCATCTGGCCCCATTGCTTTATCCACCTACATATTAGCAAGTCCCATCAAGACTCTTGCCTCCAAAGGACTAGTGTCCTCATCTCTCCCTCCTAAGCTTTTGTTACTTTTTTGTGGCCCCTTCCCTTCTCCTTCCTCTGTGAACACTGAATAAAAGCATTTGTTCAGAATGTCTGCCTTTTCCTGGTCTCCCTCTGCAGTCCCCCCTTCTCTTTGTAACCTTACAATCCCACCTCTGGTCTTCTTTTCACTTACATATCTAAAAAATATATTGTCCCTTTTTGTTACCTCCTGGGCTAGTTTCTCTTCAGTTTGCACCTTTGCACTTGTTAATGCTTTTCCTGCATCCCTCCATTTTCCCCGTTACACCTCTCTACCCTCCCCTCTCTGCAGTTCCTTATACCTTCTGAATGCTGCCCTTTTAACCTTTACCTTTTCAGCCACCTCTTTTGAGAACCACAGCATTCTCTTTTTCCTTTTGCTTTTTCTCCCTTGTTTGATACAGAGGTTTGTTGCTGTTACTATACTCACTATTATCTTTGCCCACTATTCCTCCACCCCACCCAGATCACCCATAGGAATGTAATTAACCTGCTCCAATTAACTTGCTCTTAACTAAAGCAAATTCAGTCTGACAAGCCATGATCCCCCCAACAATTAATCATAGGAATAGTAGTACTCATCAAACGATCAGCCAAATACATACAGAAATATGAGTATAACCATAACTGGGCACACTTGTTGAAGATGTTCTTACTGTTTTCAGTATTGTACCAAACATTGTGAAACCCATGTAAATAAAACAATTAATGAAACACATGATGCTGCAAAGATAAAAACTTTTCCTAACCCAAAGAATGAGCTTGCTGTTGACGGTATTCTTTCATCAGTTTATCAAATTACTTACTGTATATGGTCGAGCATTATGGAAGCATTGTGTGGGTGGGGATGAGGAGTGGCTTGAATCCCTATAAGATGATCTTACTTAGAAAGTGCAGTAGAATTGACAAAAAGAAATCAGTCTCAGAGATGCTTAAATCTGCCTGCATAGTGGAGGTGAAGCAGCCCACTTCACGTTGTCTCATAGCTACATGAAGAGCCCATAGAAAACCGCAATTTCACCACTTCACCTCATAATAATGACTTTCCGTTGCTCACCCCTCCTTATTTCACTTTAAAGGTGGAGTGAAAGCAGCCCAGAGATCACATAGCTCTCACAGTCTCAGAGTCTGCAAGTCACATGCTCCAGGCAGGAAGTGAATCATGCAAGAAAGTAAGTTTCACTTTCACCTTGTAGGAAAAGGAGCTGGTTGAATAGAAAGAGAGGAGACTAAATCCAAAAGCTACTATAAACCTTTTAATTTTTGTGCTAATTAGCTGATTTGTTTCGTATTTTAAAAGCCTATTTTTTGTCTGAATTTGTGTTTGTGCAGTATTTCAGTGTAGTATTTGTTAAATGTTAATTTTTTTTGTGCGTGTGTGTGTAAGAGAGAGAGAGCAGAATGGAGGGGGGGGAGAGAGGTGGTTTTTGCTGACGTAGCAGAGGAGATCACATAGGTTTATGCACACATGGTGGCAGTCTGCGTTTGAACCAGAGAACCATCTTGACTAGTGTTCCCCCCCCGAAGCAGGAGATAGTGGACTTGGTGCCATGGAAGCATCACCTCTGGTGGCACCTACCAGTGCCTCCTGAGTGCCACCACCTATTATGACCCCTGTGCCAGCAGTTTAGCAGCAGGAAGTCAGGGAGGAGGAGTCATAGCAGTCACAGCAGCAGCAGCAGGTTTCCACACCCCTGGCCCCAATTGTGCAGCAGCAGCTGCCAGTTCCAACAACACTTGGGATCCCCCCACCAATGCCTGGTCCTCCTCACACCTCATTAGTATGGGAGTGCTTCACTACACAGCCTGGGGACAGCAGTGTAGTGAAATGTTATCTGTGTAGTATGGTGGTGCCCCATGGCCCCAAAGGAATTCACCTTGGCACAGGTGGTCAGCGCACCCACTTGTACAACCACCACCACGTAGAGTGGCAGCCCAGGGTTGTGGAACAGGGCAGGAATGCGCCTGCTGGCCCTGCTGGGCAAGAGGTGGCAGCACAGCATCCACCTGCATGTGGTGGTGTGAATTGGGGGAGGGCCGTGGATCAAGCGGCTGCTCCACCACCACAACCTGCAGCAGGTGATGGTGGCAACCCACTCCAACTACCTGCCATACAGGCTGATTTGGGCCTGAAGTGGAGTGAGTTGGAGGCTGTTAACCACTGTCTTGACTACGTTGAGTAGCAGCTGGATTGAATTGAGGGGCACCAGCTACAAATTATGGGATGCTTCAACTGCTGCTGTTCCAACATAATGTTGATCATTAGTTTTAGTACCCACCACACACTCTGTGAAAAAATAGTCCCTGATATTGCCCCTGATCCATCTCCCCTCTATCTTCAAATTTTGGCCACTTCTTTGTGCACATCTCTTTTTCTGGATGTTGCTACACTGTTGTACATTGTTCATTCCCTTTCGGTACTTGATAGTTTCTATCATGCCCCCCCTTTTCTTATGGTTATACATAATGTCCTTTAGTGTCTCTTCACCTGGCTTCTGCTGCATACCCTGCAACATTTTACTAGCCCTCCTTTGTACAGCCTCCATCCTGTCTATGTCCTTGCAGAGACATGCTCTCCATAACTGCATGTTGTACTCCAGATGGGGTCTCACCAACTATCTGTACAGAGAGATAAGAACTTCTGGTTTTGTACTTGATTTTAAGGTGATGCCTCTCCAGTGCATCCCAGTATCCCCCCAGCCCTCCTTACTGCCTTCTCTCATTTCTTGCCTACCTTTAGGTCATCTGATACAGGTCACTTTCCATTTGTGTTGTTGTTAGTAACCCCCCCCATTGTGTATTGCTTGGTGTATAATTTTAAGTCTGTGTTCTGTCTTCCTTTCTCATAACCTTGTTTCCCCCCCAAAAAAATTGTAAGAACAGTGCCCAAAAACAGTTTAAAAAAATTACCTAAAAATGATGTCTTTCCCTTCCTTATAGTCCTACTTAATAAGTTCTGTTTACCAACAGGAAATATTTTTGGGGGCTCAATAATGCTTTCTTCCTGTTGTGGGGTGTTTGTGGAAAAGCAGCAGTGAGTAGTGCAATACTCTGCTAAACCACATGTGCATACTGTCAGGTGCCCACTGCCCATCCCCCTGAAAATAGATATGTTAGATGACTTGGTCCACTGTTGATGATGGTACAAATAATATATATGGGATATATTATTTATACCATCAAAAGTGGACCAAGTCACCTATCATATATGTTTTCAGGGGGTTGGGCAGTGGGAACCTGACAGTGTGCATGTGCCATTTGGCTAATTATTGAACTGCTCACTGCTGCTTTTCCACAAACTCCCCATGACAGGAAGAAAACATTACTGAGCCCAAAAAAATATTTCATGTTGGTAAACAGAGATTATTAAGTAGGAATATAAAGAAGGGAAGGACACCATTGTTTTAGGTTATTTTCTTTAAACTGTTTTTGGCTGGTGGTCTTACAATTTTTTGGCTCCTGTCAAAATGTCCCCAGAATGCCAGAGTTCAGAAGAAGAGAAATTGCATAATAAAATGTTAAGAAAATTCTCAATTATTTCCTGATGCACTGATACAGTACATGCATGCAATGCATAAGTGTGGCCCCAGAAATGTCTGCTGTCACAGTGTCCCAAAAATGCCAGAGTCCAGATGAAGAGAAATCACATGACAAAATGCTAAGAAAATTCTCAAGTATTTCCTGATGCACCGATGTATGCGCGCACCCACTCCCACAACAACTATGGCACCTGCTGCTGCTCTTGTACTTCTGTCTTCTGCTGCCTATGCTGACTGGGCTGATGCATGGTGTCTTGCCAAATGATGATAGCCATGGATGACCATTGTGTGAACAATGATGTGATGATGCATTTGCAGTCAGAAAGTTTGCTGCGCTGGCTGCAACATGATGCCCTATACAGTATGTGTGTGTACCCATACTACCTTTGGTAAGTTACTATATCTTGCACACTCATGTTTTTACACAGAACCAGATGTTAAATTTATATACAGGTGTATATATATATATATATATCTATATATATATATATATATATATACATGTAAGTATTGCTGTTTTTTCTCTCACAGGTCACCCAGTCATACTTTGGTTGTGCATTGTTTGGTTTGCTGAGGAATTTGCTATAGGAAAACTGTCAAGCCAGGAAAGGTAAGTTTTTTTTTGGGGGGGGTCATTTGGAAGCAAGTTTTGCGAATGGTTTTGTTTTGACTTCTTTACAGGTTTTCAGTGTATCCTCTGGATTCATGCCAGTTGCATGTGTTCTTATTTGAAGAAATCCCCAAAGGCAGTACACAGCACCGAAGTGTTGCCTGCAAACAGACAAAGAATAAATAATTCATACTTCATTGCACTAACACATTCTGCTCTAAGTGTGCCAGTTACTGTCTGTTATATCCTGCTTAACAGATACCAATCTATTAGTAAACCACACCAAGACCAATAACAAGTTTAGTGCATGTGACATGCACTGTCCCAGTGCATTAACTTAAATGACATTCCAAGACATCTTATCATGACCTGCATAAAACTTTGTTCAACCCCATGGCATGCTAAAGTAAGCTAGTGACTGATGTGCATGACAAATATATTATCTACCGTACATGTCACCTACTTTGTATGATTTACACTGGCTTTAAAAAATGAAACACTTAAAAGAAGTGATGAAATCAGATTGATATACTTACCTGAAACTGATATCCTATAGGTGGTTGTAGACTGTACTGCAGTACAGCTGTCCTCTGGTCCATTACACTTTTTGAAACTGGAAACCTGTAAAAAAAGGAAAAAAGTTGACTGTATATGTTTCTCAAGCGCATCTCTAAAATGTTAAAAGAAGCATTCACACAGCTCAATGAAATTCCATAGTATGGCAAATAAGTACATACTCACTGTACACTACTGATAATAAGAAGTGTGGTGGCTGTGGCTGGATGTAGGCCCCTTCTGGCAGATTCTGGTCACAGGAACACATTCCCTCTCACTGGCATAGTGACTGGTGGCTTTGGCTGGCTGTGGGTTACTTCTGGTCATGGGCACAGGAACACATTCTCTCACCCTATTAGATTGGTGGCTTTGGCTGGCTGAGGGTTACTTCTGGTCATGGGCACAGGAACACATTCTTACTCACTATCAGACAGACAGCCAGCTGGCTGGATATGGTGTGTTACAGTCTTTCAGTGGCACTCAGGAGGAAGATGTCTTTAAATGGCAGGATTTAAGTGGCTACTGCCTACTAGAAATGGACAGTTGTGTTTAAGAGACTGACTGTGTTTGATAATGACAGCACACATTTTATTAAATAGCAGGTACCCACTGTCAGGTACCCAACCACTCTCACACATATATTATAGCCAACCTGCTCCATTATTGAGTGGTGTAATAAAAATTCCACACACTTCCCTCCAGTTAAAAAGTTATAGCACCCCGAATGTGCACCCCCATAAAAACAGAGCCGTGCCTGACATGCCCCCAGGGATGTAACCACAGCCCCCTTTTGTGATGTCAGAAAATGAATACTGAGTGTGCATTCCATAGGCAAAGAAACACATTCTCTCTCCCTATTAGACAGATCAGTGACTTTGGCTTGCTGAGGGTTACTTCTGGTCATGAGCACAGGAATGCATTATTACTCACTTTCAGACAGACAGCCAGCTGGATGGATGGATATGGTGTGTTACAGTCTTTCAGTGGCACTCAGGAGGAAGATATCTTTAAATGGCAGGATTTAAATGGCTACCACCTACTACAAATGGACAGTTGTGTTTAAGAGGCTGACTGTGTTTGATAATGACAGTACACATTCTGTTAAACAGCAGGTATCCACTGTCAGGTACCCAACCACTCACATAGTGATTCGCTCCATTATTGAGCGGTGTACCCCACGAGCCCAGTTGCGCACCCCATAAAAACAGAGCCATGCCTGACACGCCCACAGGGATGTACCCACAGCCCCCTTTTATGATGTCAGAAAATTAATACTTAGTGTGCATTCCGTTAACCTGTGTGTATGCAATATTTCTATGGCTTTTAGTACTATTTAGAGGTGCCATGTACAAAAATAAAAGCAGTCGGTGTAGTAACAGTCACTGTTTACTGGAGTGGTCATTTTCATTTTTCCAAGTGGCAACTCTAATTAGTACTAAAAGTCATTGACAACATGGTACCAATACAGGTCTATGGAGCACACACACAGCCTTTATTTTCTGACACCACAAAAGGGGACTGGGGGTACATCCCTGGGTGCATGTCAGACACAGCTCTGTTTTTATGGGGGTGCACATTCAGGGTGCTATAACTTTTTAACTGGAGGGAAGCGCATGGAATTTTTATTACACCACTCAATAGTGGAGCAGGTCAGCTATTATATATGTGTGTGTGTGGGGGGGCTGGGTACCTGACAGTGGGTACTTGCTCTTTAAGTGGAATCAAAAGATATACCAAGGGGAAGGTAAAATGGAATGATTGTGATGGGGCATTATTTGTGCCAATCTGTATTATGGAATGAGACATGTCAAGAACACTGGTTTTATTTTATAAAAAACAAAAAAGGTACCATTAATAAAATGTGACAGCCTTTCAAACCATTAACTTAAATACCAGCAACATCCACCTCATCCTCATCAAACAGGAAGCTGCCCTTGCAGTCATCAAGGTTGGAATTGTGTCCAGTAGGGAATTCTTTGTCCATGATTGCATCATCAGCTTCAATGGTCACCTGATTGGCACTGCCACCAGGATGGTCTACTTCTCCTACATCATCAGCACAACCATCAATGTGACAGGGTACGAACACAGATGTGGTAGATGAGGTGGTATGTGACCTTCATTCATTTTTATGAATGTCAGCATGCTGACATTTGTTGGTGAGAGGTTGGCATGATGGTCACGAACTATTGCCCCCACAGAACTGAATACCCTCTCCACACTTACACTAGCGGGTGGGCTGGTCAGGTACTTCAGTGCCACTGAAGTCAGCTCTGGCCATTTACTCACCTTTCAACTCCAGTACAGCAGTGGATCGTCAATTACTGACAGATGCCCTTTTTAAGACAAATATGAGTCAACTATTCTCTGTGCTGCACACAGTCCTGTTGTTGACTCATCCTCCTGTTCACTGGATTCATCGATGTCACAGATTCCCACTTGGGACAAGGCACCCCAAAGTGGGTTAATAGCAACCGGTTTTACTGACATCCCACCTGGACCCACATCCACCTTACTGGATGTGCCTAGTAGTCCACAGTGACCTTCAGCCTTGTCATGCTGTGATTTGCTGAACTTGGCATGTGACTTCTGTGCCCCATGAGCCAATCACACCAATTCTCCACTGAGATTTTTATCCTGTTCAGGCCCTTCCTCCAGTAAGGATGCTATTCCACGTTTGTATCGTGGGTCCAGCATTGTTGCTATTCTGAATTTGGCGTGTTGCAGAATACTTGCGATGTGGTGAGTGTGGTCCAATACTGTCAGCATGTGTTTAAGTAATGCACTGCTTGAGCAATCTCAGGACACATGAAGACTACACTGCAGATTCAACAAAGTCTGCCTCAGCACTGCTTGAACAATCTCAGAACACATGAAAGCTACGCTGCAGATTCAACAAAGTCTGCCTCAGCACCCGCAGCAGTGGAATGGCTTGGCTTATGGAGGCAGTGTTGCCACTCACTGCCTGTGTGGCATGTTCAAAGGGCCTCAAAATTTATATCACCGAGTCCATGAGGCGCCACTGTTCTGTTGTCATAGTCATTGAGGCCCCTGAAGTGTCATGGCTAGTGTGCATGACTAGGTATTCTGAGATGGCTTTGTACTGTTCATACAACCTCTCTGCCATGTAAAGAGTCGAGTTTCAGCACGTGACAACTTCTAGCTTGAGGTGGTGCTGAGGGAGGCTGTTTTGAATCTGCAGCTCCCGAACCTGATCATGGGCCTTTCCAGAGCATGAAAAGTGTGCACAGATGCGGCGTGCAACTGTCAAAATTTCCTTGATGTCAGGGTGCTGCAGAAACTCCTGGACCATGACATTTAAACAGTGGGCCATGCATGGAACCTGAACAAAGCCACCATCGATGATACATTTCACCATGTTTGAGCCATTGTCACTGGCTATAAAGTCAGTTTTCAGGGATGGGGGGGTGCAGCCACTCATCAATTTTGGTCAGTAGCAAGTCAAGCATGTGTTCACCAGCGTGGGAACAAGCCACACTGCCCATTGTAAGCGTTGCATGCTGTTGAATTCTAGGAAGGTTGCTACCATGACAGTCTGCCTTACTACACTGATTTCCAATTACGCCAGCACAGACAACCCCCGCTACCAGCACCCAATGTGCAGTAATACACAAATATGAACTGCCTGCCGTTTTGCCACTTGTCCACATATCCATACTTAAGTGGATAAATGGTGAGGAGAAATGTTAAAGGGCATGTCTTACAGACTCTGTCACAGTCTGGTAAAACTCTGGGACAGCACAGGTGGAAAAGTATGTCCTGGACGGAACTTTACATTTGGGACAGACACGTGTGCAAAATGCTGGAATCTGAATTCTCCACAAAGGAGAAAGGCAACAGGTCAATTGCCAGCATTTCTACTACAGCAGCATTCAGTTCATGTGACACCACATGACTGGGTGGGTATTTCATGTTCCTGGCAAAAAGACTCTGCAGTGCAGGCTGAGTTGTTACCCATTTTGCAAGGGGTGTGCCAAATGGCTCTGATCTGTGAACGGCTGTGGGTGGGGTGCTTTTGACGTGTGATGAAGAGGGGAGCATAGGTGACAAGTCCACAAAGTAAGTTATTTTCCCCATTTTAAGCATAGGGGTTGATGTTGCACTTGCACTAGACGTACTGCATAGACCACCATCACTGCTGCTACTCTGACCATCACTTGACAACAATTCAAAATCATCATCCTCCTCATGCCTGTAGTAAACATCAGCTGTTATTTCACCACTACTACAGACATGGCTACTTGGGCTACTTACAGTCATGAAAGAGGATAACATGCTTAATAATGTGGGTGAAGATGAACACCCCACTATGGCAGCATTAGCTCCCCTCTGATGCTGAGTCCATAGTGCCATGTGCCTGTTCTTCAAATGTGTATGCTGGCCCCCGGTGCCCAGAGGACTACCCTTTTTACCACGACTGACATTCGCATGGTAAAGCTGTCAATTTGCCACTGCTTCATCACTTGGATCTTGTACAAAAAAATCCCAAATGAGGGATTTAGATCCCCTACTTTGTTTTCACAGGGCCCTGATGCTGCAGATTGGACACCAGGGGCCTGATTCCAGGGCATATGGCACAACTCATGGGTGGATGCGAGTTGCAACATACACCGCTATGCTGGGGACCCTGCGTCAGATTCCAGAACAGGCAGTGTCCCTGGCACCTATGCCCTGTGACTTGTGGCAGCTCCAGGGTTGCGCCACAGGAAGGGCGCACCAGACCTGGTTGCCACAAGCCGCAGCAATGCCCACCCACAGGACGCAAGCCGCGCATGGCACGGCCCCCCCAAAGCCCCATACCAGAACACCCTGGCAATGCCTCACAGGGCTGTGGAGGGGATGGGGGCCACCAGATTGCCTTTGGGTGTGTGGCAGGTGGAGTCATGTACAGCCCTGTGGGGCACTGCTCAGGAATGGGGGCACAGAGGTGCCAACTGCACATGGATGGCAGCCCTGCCAATGGGTGTGGGATGGGGACCTATGAAGGACCTTGGGAGGGGTCAGCTGTAGAGGTGGAAGGCATGGAGGTGCAACCCCAATAAACATAGGGTACAGTTAGACCAGCTAATAACTGGTCTAACTTTACTTAGACCATTGTCTGCCAGGGTCCCTCCTGGAATAGCAACTTGTCATTCCATCATCCGGCCACTTAGAATACATCCATAACTGATGCCAGAAACCCCTTGTGCCATGTCACAGGGGGTTTCTGCCATTGCCAGTGGTGTAGCCTGCCATTGGCACAGGCAGCCTGCGCCATGTCGTGGACCGCCTTTCAGAATCGTGGGCAGCATAACGCATGTCGCAAGGTGTGAATTGTGTCATTGGGTTTGGCGCAAGTCACCTTGTGACATGCATAACCCGTCTTAGAATCGGGCCCCAGTTTTTTTAGACACTGACATGGGGGGTGTACTACTACATGATTTCTGTTGCTGGCCACACTTGGGCTCTACTGGCCTATCAATGTCTATGATGACTACTACTGGGTCATCATCATCAACAGAAACTGCCACATCACAACTTTGAAGAGGGGCTGATTTAACACTGACTGACTGAGACTGTTTACACACAGCCACCTTTAATTTCTTTTTCTCTGGTTCCCAACTGGGGTCACAAAAAGCATCATCATATTCCTCATGTGCATCCACAATATCAGCTTGGATGCTGTCCTGTGGAGAACAAGTACCAACCACAGCATCATTATGATCATACAATATTTTTTCTTCAACATTTGAAGGGTTGGATGGCACAGGCATGACCTCATCAACAGCACTGGAAACATGAGATTGCGATGACTCTTCATCAGCATCAGAATCATGTTCAATCAATGTGGGGACAGGGATGGGGATGTCAGGGGAGTGTGACATCTACTACACTCTTACTCACGGTCATGACTTTAGACTCCACAATATTTTGGAAGCCAGTTAGCTTGTTGTCATGGGTTGAACTTGGGGCAATACTCATGCCATCAGCAATTTCACTACCACCAGCAGGGACGACTGCATCTCCAATCATGATTGAAGCTACTGATTGCACTGTGAAAAACATAGTTGGAGAAATCCCTTTACTGGCATCAGCTAGTCACTTCTGCTGCGTACTACTACCACGCTCATGGCCACTCTTGCTACTGGCAGCAGTGCCATGGCCAGAAGCATCTTTGCATGCATGTCTCTTTGCAGGCATTTTTGGGGGATTATACAGAAAATTCACAACAAATTGAGATTTCTGAAATTTGAGGTGGATGGTAAGCCAACAAACAACAACTATGGCTTACAGATACTGACTGGTCACCAAACAGATGCAAACACACAGGCGCAGATTGCACACTATAAAGAGATGCAGCCGCACAGGCATAAAAACACCTTAACCAGTGGTCACACAAATCCAAAACTGGAAAAATAAATTATACCTTTTGGCCGGGTGTAGCGCTTCACTATCTAGATAGAAGGAAGCAGTAAAAATACAGCAGACGGATAACTGATTAAGAGTGCAGCAGAATACTGTGTGGCACAATAAAATGTGTCTGACTTGATGGCACACACACACACATACTACAGGTAATGAGCAGAAAATGTAACAGTGCAGTACACTATATAACCAAATCTTTTAAACAGAATGAAAATATGCACTGCACCACAACAAACAGAAAATAATTATCAAATATTACTTCAAGTATTACTGTGTGTACATAAACACACAAATACTGACACACACTAATACGAAACAGTTAGAAAGATTGTCTTTCTCATGTGAATCTCATTCCACCACAGATATGCCCCTCCCCCGAAGCACACTTCAACAGTGTCTGTCAGTACACAAGTTGAATGTTCTAAATTAACATTCAAAATGCACAGAAAAACAATTAACACTCGATGATCTAAGCACAGGAGGGGTTCCTACAATTGATGTACTAAATTTGGACCAAAATAATTGGATCAAGAGTGATTTTTTAAAGCTTTTTTTGATGGTTTGATTCTCAGAGCTCTGACAGCAAACTGTCTCAAGCTTTCCACTACACACGCTACTCAGAACTGAGGCTGTGCAAGACAATATATAGCCCATGTGACCTGCTGTCCCATGAATCAATGTAAAATTCACCTCACACAGCAATAAAAAGGCAAAGCGAAGTCCATTCAAATCAATGGCACTTCACATAAAAATTAAGGGGAGGCAGTAAAACAAGGCGAAGCAGTGCAAAATCCATTGTAGCAATGCACTTCGTGTTCCTAATTATCAGGCAGAGTAATTATGCTTTGCGTTGCGAGCACTACGGATTGAGGGTTAATACGGTAGTGCTCCGCACAGCGAAGCAGGAGCACTTCACCCACCTCTAATCTCAGAATAACAGCTATTATACATAGCCATAACTATTTAAAGTGTTTTGTAGTGCAAAGACCAATGATGGCTGACAAATACAATGCTGTATCTTGAGAAATAAATAATTTTTAATATACGTGTTTCATTTTTTTATTTTTAAAGTACAAGTGAAATTTTCAACATCCACTAATTCACATTTAACAGCATACAGTGTTGTTACCAAAACATGCTAATTTCATCTGTTATTGTTACTGCTGAATAAATTGTATGATCACACATTTCAGATGGCTCCTTTTATGGCACAGGGTGTGTGTGTATGGGGGGGGGGATTGCACAGCTGTGGTACACGACCACAGTGTAGGAAGCACCTACTGTTTACTGGTAATTTGTATATATAATGAGTGAAACAAAGTCTGCACTGCGATAGTGGTGCACTCAACAAATAAAATTCACTTTCAAACTCCCAAATAAGGCACTCACCACCTATAAGGATTGGGAAAGGGGAAATTGTTTAACCAGGAAAGGCACACTAAGCCAGAGCTTGTTTCCAGGAGTGACCTGGGAGCACAAGGAAGTTACGTGACTTGCTCAGGGTCACACAGTATAGATCTGGGGGGTGATGGGATCCAAACCCAGGTCTCCAGGTTTGCAGCTCAGCCCCCTTGACCACTATGTTTTTCTGCTTCCTAGGATTGACACTGTGGCTCTAAATAAATGTAGAAGTGCTGCAAAAAATCCTTTATTCCCAATTCAAATACGTATTAACATATTAAAAGACAGACGTCCCTCTGCACGGTTGACACATTTCAGATCCATTACAATGATTCTCACTGATGATTCTGGTGACAAAACATTGTTTAGTAATTGTTTGCATGGCATGCTACTGTTTCAGTTGTGTCATCTCCCTCTATCATATCTGTGAACAAATAAGTATAATTTTTTTCTATATGGAACTGTCCAATCACAAAGTTTCCATGTCTTGTTGAAAGAGATCTAACTATTGATGGATTTACATCAGTTTTACACAGAACAGTATTCTTATTATATTTTTACATGCAAATTGTTTTAAGCAAATCCCTTTTTTGCTGGCTGATGGTTACCTTGATATTAAACAAACTGCCAGTTTTATTAAAGTATCTATCTATCTATGCATGCTGTACAAACTCATTGATTTAAATATGTGTCTGTGTACCTGTTCACACCTTTTCAACTGAGGATCAAGTTTATGAGGCAAAACTAGTCAAAATATGCAAAACAGTGAAACCAGCTAATATCCTGCATGCACTGTGTAAATTATAGTTAAGCAGAAATTGTGTGTGTGTGTGGGGGGGGGTTGGCGGCACCTACAGTTCATAATATATTAGGAAATGTCTTGTACAAATGGGGTTCTCTCATAAACCTCCCAATGGGTACATTTGGTCTTTCATGTTCATATGAACCCCATTCTCTCCATGCTTTGGGTGAGGTACTTTCAGTTCCATGGTGTGGCAGCAGCTTGCACAAGGCAGCTGGTGACGTTTCTTTTCTTGTCTCTGTAATGAAGTGTGGGGGTGTGGCAGTGGGCAATAAGGGTCTTGGATCCATCAAACTGAAAAGTTTTGGAATAATAACCCCAGTAACAGCAACATTCTTATCACAGGGCTTCAGAAGGTTCTTTCATTTGTCCTCTGTAGTTGGCAAATTCTGAAAACATAATAGCCAAATAGGTTTCCTATACAATTTGTTTGAAGAATCAAAGAATATATGAGGCGTGCGTGTGTATTAGTATGGTATAAGCATCTAAAATGGTTGCATATAAAGTTTATATAGCAGGATATATTTTTTATAATCATTCAATGTACAGTTTTGGAGTGCTTTTGTAAAAAAAACATGTTTTGTTCATAGTGATACAGCAAATTTAAATTTCGACTGCGGAGTGTTGGTGAAGTGGTCAAATCCGCATTGCGGAGCACTTTGTGAACTTTTCCTGCAGAAGGCTGAAATTAAGCTAAGCGAAATTCGCCTTCCGTAAATAAAATTACGCCTTCCACAATGAAATTTCACCTTCCATCCAGGGCAAAATTTCAAGGGTATAAATAACTAAATTTATAAAACTAGATCCCTGGTGGCTAGTAGTCCCTCCCCCCACCTGTCCTACATGTACAGAAAAATCCCTAGTGGCTAGTGGTCCATCTCCCCCAACTGTCCCACAAGTAATAATTATCCATGGTGGCTAGTGGTCCCTCCCCTCCTCCACCCGGTAATCCACCCGCCGTGGAAATGTCAGTAACCCCGAATCCCTCATATCTCCTTCTCTGACTCCTGTTAAAAAAATCTGTGGTGGTCTAGTGGTTTTGTTAATTAAACACCCTCCTTGATCCCCCATTCCAAATAAATCCCCTGGTGATTCATTTTCCCCAAAGCCTCCCCAGCAGCCAGATGTCCCTGACCACACCCTATTCCCAACCCCATCCTAAATCCATCCGGCAGTGGCAGACCAGCACAGTCCTCCTCTCCCCCTCCATGGCCGGCTCACCGACTGAGCTGTCAAATGAATGAATTTCATTGACAGCTCTGTCAGTGGGCCAGCCATGGAGGAGAGAGGATGGCTGTTCTGGTCTGACACTGCTGGGATTTATGATGGGGCTGGGAGTGGGGTTGTGGTGCAGATCTCTGGCTGCTGGGGAGGCTGGGTGTGGGGGGCACTGGATCACCAGGGATTTATTTGGAACTGGGGAATCAGGAGGGGTTTTAACATAGAAACATAGAAGTTGACGGCAGATAAGGACCGCAAGGCCCATCCAGTCTGCCCATTTCTTTTTCTACCTTATAAATGTGCCATCGGCCTTTGCTCTGTCAGTGACCTATCTATTCATAGTCATTTGTATTTTAATTACCAAAACCACTAGACCACCAGAGATTTTTTTTTTAAAAGAAGTTGGAGAAGGAGATACGGAGGGATGCGCGTGGGGGTGGGGTTACTGTACATTTTCATGGCGGTCAGAATACTGGGTGGAGGGGAGGGACCACTAGCCACCATGGGTAATTATTTACATGTGGGACAGGTGGGAGGAGGGACCACTAGCCACCAGGGATCTATTTTTATAACTTTACTTATTTATATCCTTGAAATTTCACCCGTGGATGGAAGGTGAAATTTTGCCACAGAAGGTGAAATTCGCGTTCTGCTCCTGAGTGAAAATTCCTTGCCATGGGCATTTCACATTCGTTGTGCGAAATGGGCGGAATTTCGCGGATTTCTCTGCTAAGCAAATTCTGCCCACTTCCCCCACCACTATTTGTTCATGAACAGCGTGTGTTGAATGCATGGGCCCCCCTACCACCAAATAATATTGGGAACAAGGCAGACTCATGTTTAACAAATACACGACAACAGTAGCACCTAATAAGATGTATGGTGCTGAAATATACAACAGCAAAAGAAAAGTTGCACTGGGCTGTTTGTTGTGAGGTAGGAATAGAACTCAAGTACATTTTGCAAGCTCAGAAGTCCATATATTTCTGCCATACTGTATACCATTGAGGGTATTACTGCATTTACAAAATAGCCCCAAAATATGAAAAATGATAACTAATCAGCTGCAAGAATGGAGTTGTCTGGTCATGCTAGTAAGGGGTCATCGCATGACAGTTCTGAGTTATATAGATTGCTGATGTCTTCATACCTGGGGTACATGATAGTACCTGTGTAGCCCAGTCTTCTTGTGTTGGGTTTAGTTTATTTACTTATTTAAAATATTCACCTTGGGATATGCTTATTTATGGTGCAACATTTTCTGTAATGGTCTCAGTCTGTTCACATCATTGAATTCAAGGAATCAGCACATTAGATCATTCTCAAGTTCCCCAGAAAACTTTGAAAAATATATACTATTCAGACACAGCTGGACATTGTTAATCAGTTTTCTATATTAACCACCCTGCATCCCCATTACTGGAAACATTTGCATGAAAACAGAATTTTTCTGTCTCTTACTTCATCCATCCTTCTGTATGTACCACACATGCACCCCACCCACCCACTAAGTCAGAATGCTTTCTTCATGAGATCACATAATCGTTTCCACAGCTAGTGACTGTTGTGATGTCAGGAACCGAGAATTATGACTGAAGGTGGAAGGATGGTTTGAAGTCTGGGGACAAATGGAACATTTTAATGCAGAAGTTATCTGCTATAAATAATGATGTGAAATGAATACTGAAAACTGAATTGAGCTTTGTCCAAATACAAAGTAGCATGTGTGTGTATGTGCATGTGTTGGTGTTGGTTGACTGGGGTGAATAACACTTTGTTACAGTTTTCTTCTCAATTAAATTTTATTGAAGACTGTATATACAAACAATGAAAAAAAAAATTACATTTCCAAAACAGATCAAATGATCAATAGGTTAATAATTAACGGACACATATCATTTAATTATTGTGCCTGTGTGTGTGTGCGTATGTGGAGCTCGATTTGGGCACTACTGCACTACCTATTCTTTTTAATATTTATACGAATAACTTTACCTTAACAAATACCTTGATAAATTATCACTCATACGCAGATGATACTGTCATATATAAAGAAGGATCATTGTGCCATCAAGGCACAGATCAGGAAGCACAGGAAAACCAAGAACAGTTGTAAAATTCGCAACAAGTGATTTATTATTAATAATAGTAAAATAAAAAAAAAAATTATTGTCGGTATAACTATTTACAAAGGCAGCATAAACAGAGAAAGTCCATCTGGGTTTCTTCTCAATTTCCAATCTGTCTGTCTCTGACTTTTGCAAAACATTTCAGCTCTTTTCTATAAGTCGTTGCAGGATCTCGTTAAAAAACGGCTTGCTTCTCACACAGTGTTCTTGTATATTTCAGCAAGTGCAGCAAAGAGATCATTGTGACCCAGAACTGACCTCTTGTTTACATCTTCTGCAAAAGGCTTACAAATTGCATCTCAGGTTAACCCCTTGAGTTCCAAATAGCTTTGCAATCATTTCAACAGCATAACTATATACAGTTTTAGCTTTGCAATCATTTTGACAGTAAAACTTTATACAGTTTTAAACAAAGGAATTCCAGCATCAATTAAATTTCCACAAAATGATTCACATATGTTTTTATACTGGCAGATATGCAAGGGGGAAGAAAATACAGAACAGAAATTGAGGGTAGTGAGGTAGCAAAAGACAGAAAATTGCAAGACCGTTGGGGTGATCAAGTCCTAGGTCTCAAAAGAAAATTTTGTTGCACAGCCAGAGAACAGAAAGAAAAGGAGAGAGTAGAATTGATCTTTGCATTTAAACTCTTTCTCCATAACAACTGGGACAGGGCCATATTCAACCCTGTCACATACCCCCCCAAGAGGGAACCTGTTATACAAAAACAGGTTTCTAAAATGTTCTTTTAAATATCTTTTAGCATAAGCATATAACCTTAATAGTTTATTGTGCATATGCAGTATCCTTTTCTCCATAACAACAGTACAGCAAATAGTGAAGTTGAAACTCACACATTTCTTTTTCGCCTTCAGAATTCTCAGTTCCAGATCCAGATCTTGACGGAAAATCAGTATTGATATTCTCTTTCCCAGATTTGTGCATCACTTTAAATTTAAATGGCTGTAGTGCCAGGTACCACCGTGTGATTCTAGAATTATTATCCTTCATTTGGTTAAGCCAACAGAGAGGATTGTGATCTGTTACAAGTACAAAGTCAGCATCTAGAAAATAAAACGTAAGGGACTTCATGGCCCACTTTGCCGCAAGGCATTCCTTTTCAATGGTGGAGTACCTTTTCTCTCTATCATGCAATTTCCTACTTAGGTATAGAATAGCTTCTTTCCCATCTATTTGTTGACTCAAGACTGCACCTAGGCCTATCTCTGATGCATCATTCTGTAACAGTAATTGTTTCTAAAAGTCTGGGCTTCTTAAAACAGGGGTTGAACATAATGCAGTAATGGCTCAAAAAGCCTTGTCACACTCTGGGGTCCATTTCACATTATTTGGGAACCGTTTCTTTGTGAGTTCAGTGAGGGGAGTAGTTAATTGGGAAAAAATCTCTGATAATAACCAGACAGCCCTAAAAATGACCTGACATGTTTCTTGGTTTTGGAGACAGGGCTGTTAGCTATAGCTTCTATCTGGGAAAGCTCTGGTTTGACTTCTCCATTTCCCAAAATATAGTCCAAATATCTGGTTTCCTGCATGCCCAATGCACACTTGGT
Organism: Neoceratodus forsteri; assembly: GCA_016271365.2. Classification (NCBI taxonomy): domain Eukaryota; kingdom Metazoa; phylum Chordata; order Ceratodontiformes; family Ceratodontidae; genus Neoceratodus; species Neoceratodus forsteri. The sequence continues at coordinate 1,005,420,609 of CM028129.1, read as the reverse complement.
AGGATTAATTGTCAGACCTGCCTTTTTGATCAACTGGATAACTGTTTGTAGGTGTCCCAGGTGGCTTTTCCAGTCTGGACTGTACACCATGACATCATCCAGGTATGCAGCACAATAACCAGTGTGAGGGGATAAAATTACATCCATGTACTGCTGGAATGTAGCAGGAACACCATGTAAACCAAACAGCATGGTGGTGAACTGATAGAATCCTATAGGAGTGGTAACAACAGTTTTGTCTCTGGATTCTTTAGCTAGGGGTATTTGCCAGTAACCCTTGGTGAGATTGAGGGTACTGATATACTTGGCACTCCCCAGTCTGTCCACCAAATCATCTATTCTGGGCATAGAACAACTGTCAAATTCTGACACTTGATTAAGTTTCCTAAAATCAAGGCAGATTCTTACACTTCCTTCTTTTTTGTTTACAATCACCATTGGTGATGACCAAGCACTTCTTGACTCTTCTATGATACCCAATTCTTTCATTTATTTGTATTTCCTTCACCACGTCAGCTCTTAACCGCTCTGATAATCTGTATGTCTTTTGCCTAACAGGGTGAGCTTTCTTTGTTGCTATTACATGCTCGACACTTTTAGCTTAGCCTGGTACTGTGGTAAAAGTACTGTTAAATGTCTTTAGCAAGTTACAAATTTCTGCGGTTTGTTCGGAGGTTAAGGAAACATTCACCTTTACAGCATCAGCACTAACAGTTTGTTCCAGTCTACCATTAGCTACATCAATATCTGCTTTATCAGTTTCTGGTAAAACTAGCAAAACAGCTTTTGGTGTTTTTTCAACCCATTTCTTGAGGAGGTTAGCATGGTATATCTTAGTAGGATTTTTCCTATCAGGGGTCTCAATCTCATAGTTAACTGTGCCAGTACATCTAAGCACTTTCTAAGGCCCTTGCCACTTCATTAACAGTTTATTTTCTGTAGTGGGTAACAGTAGAAAGACCTTTTCAGCTGGTTCAAAAACATTTTTTTTACCCCATGGTCATAATACACCTTCTGCTGGTTTGGGGCCTCTTCCTGATTACTATGGGTGATTTTAACATATTTTGCCAGCTTCTGTCTCAGGGCACACATATAAGATGTAATACATTGTTTCTGATGGGGGCTATCTTTCCATATTTCTTTTATTACATCTAGTGGCCCTCTAGGTTGTCTACCATACAGCATTTCAAATGGTGAAAAACCTGTTGATGCCTGTGGCACTTCTCTGTAAGCAAAAAGCAGGAAAGGTAAGTACTGGTCCCAGTCTTTCCCTTACCCTTTTACAAACCTTTTTAGCATGTGTTTTAGGGTTTGATTAAAATGCCCAACAAGACTGTCTTCTCTGAGGGTGATAAGGGGAGATTCTTATGGCAGTGATACCTAGCAGATGGTACAGCTCCTTCAGTAATGCAGCACCAAAATTACTACCCTGATCAGTAATAATCTCTTTTGGTATGTCCACCCTGTTAAAACTTTTGGCAAGTTCTGCTGCAACTTTTGGGGCTGTGACAATATGCAAAGGAAATGTCTCTGGGTATTGGGTAGCATAGTCACATACTACCAAAATGAATTGATTTCCCTTTTTACTTTTGTCTAAAGGGCCAACCACATTCATTGCAATTCTCTCAAAAGGCACATCTATCAAGGGTAGGGGCACCTCGTCTATTTTAGTCACTGGGGCTACTTTCTGACACTCAGCACAAGAACTGCAATAGATAGAATCATCTTCATGAATTCCAGGCCAGTAAAATCTGTATAGCAGTCTGGCAAGGGTGTGATTCCTCCCCAAATGACCAGCCATAGGACTATTATGTGCTATCTGTAACAACTCAGATCTATACTTCTGTGGTATAACCAATTGTTCTATCTGGTCCTGTGTCTGAGATTTAACCCAAACTCTGTACAGTAGCCCATTACATTTTTTAAACATAGGTTCATCTGGTTTTGGTTTCACACCCAGCTGCTTAAAATAACCCTGGAGAGAAACATCATTAGCTTGTTCTGAAAGACAATCACAATCAGAGATCAGTTTAGTTTCAACATTTTCATATGTTGAGCTCCTGTCACCACAGCTGATGAAACATCAGGATTTACTCCCTCTTTGATTAACTCAGTAAATCCTGGAAAGTCATTTCCAATAATCACAGGTACAGGTATCTTAGGTACTACCCCCACTTTCATTTGGTGCGACACCCCATTAATAGCCAGAGTCACTTGGCTGGTGGGATAGTATCAAGTGTCCCCATGGATGCAGATGACACCAGTAGCTGGTCCTTTTTGACATTGTTTTCCTAGCACTTCAGTATGTACTAGGGTCTGTCTGCTTCCCGAATCTATAAGTCCCTTCACAGTCTTATCTCCCACCTTCACATCTGTTAAGTACTTGCCCCAATTTGCTAAGGAAAAATCTGCTCCAGTGTCACTCTTCTTACTATGGCAATTTCTTGCAACATGACCCGGCTTATTACAGCTATAGCAAATAAAGTTTTGGGGTGCAGATTTGTTACCCCCTCCAAAGTTCTTATCAGACTTGGAGTTTAAATGGGAAAATGAATGTCTTACTGGTGCTTGGCTGTTACCTCTCTGTTGTGGCATCTGTCTGGCCATTTGGTAGTCTTCTACCAAAGAAACAGCCTTTTCCCCACGGTTGGGTCAGTGTTCTTTCACCCAAAGCTGCACATCTGTAGGCATGCTATTGATGAATTGCTCCACTGCAAATGTGTCGATGATCAGTGAGACTGTTTTGCCCTCTGGTTGGAGCCATTTCATAAGGAGTTCTCTGAGTTGGGTGAAGGCTTCTCGAGGATTGTCGACTGAGTTGTACTTCAGAGACCAAAATCTCTGTCTGTAGGTCTCTCCTGAGAAGTCGTACCTTTTCAGGATTTTGCTTTTCACTAGGTCATAGTTTTAGGATTGTGCAGTGTCCATATTGCTGTAAGCAAGTTGGGCTTTCCCTGTCAAGTAAGGCACTAGTCTGATTGCCCATTGCTGCTTTGGCCACTGGCTAGCTTTGGCAAACCTTTCAAAAGTTGTCAGGTATGCTTCGATATCATCTGAGGGACACAACCTTTTAAGTCTAATATATTTTATGGTGATAGTGTCTTATTGCTCTGCTGGACCAGTGCCAGATCCTCCAGCTTTGATAACTTGCAAGGCATCCATCCATCACTGCATCTCTTCTCTTCTTTGCTGCTCCTGTCTCCACATCTCTTCTTTTCTTTGCTGCTCCTGTCGCTGCATCTCTTCTTTTCTCTGCTGTTTGAGTTGTTGCATTTCTTCTTTTCTCTGTGCTTCTAAACATTGAATCTCTTTTTCTCTTTGCGTCTCTGTTTCTTTTTGTTGTATAGTTCACCATTTGAAAAAGGCAGTCAGGCTTTCAGGTTCTGTCACTGCCTGTTCTTCTTCTATAACTGGTGCCAGCTGTACAGTCTCAGCTTGACTTCTGTCTCTGTTTGTTTGGCTGCCATTCTCCTGGTAACCAATCCTGGGCTTACTGCTGCAGAATCCATATACTTCTTCTATGTCTCCCTGGTACCAGGTCTAGTACCCACGCACAAAACTCCTGGCTTAAAGTATGCACAGTATAAATCCCACTTAGGCTGACACCATCTGTCATTGAGGCACAGGTCAGGAAGCATAGGAAAACCAGGAACAGTTGTAAAATTTGCAGTAAGTGATTTATTATTAACAGTAAAATAAAAAATAAAATTGTTCAGTATAACTATTTACAAAGGCAGTATAAACAGAGAAAGTCCATCTGGGTTTCTTCTCAATTTCCAATCTGTCTGTCTTTGACTTTTGCAAAACATTGCAGCTCTTTTTTATAAGTCTTTGCAGGAGCTCGTTTATAAAAACAGCATGCAAAGTTGTAAGTTTCAGCAAGTACAGCAAAAAGAACATTGTGACCCAGAACTGACCCCTTGTTTACATCTTCTGCAAAAGGCTTACAAATTGCATCTCAGGTTAACCTCTTGAGTTCCAAATAGCTTTGCAATCATTTCAACAGTATAACTATATACAGTTTTAGCTTTGCAATCATTTTGACACTATAACTTTATACAGTTTTAAACAAAGGAATCCCAGTATCAATTACATTTCCACAAAATGATTCACATATATTTTATACTGGCAGATATGCAAGGGGGAAGAAAATACATAACAGCAAGTGAGGGTAGTGAGATAGCGAGAGACAGAGAATTGCAAGACTGTCGGGGTGACCAAGTCCTAGGTCTCACAAGAAAATTTGGTTGTGCAATCAGACAGAGAAGAAACAAAAAAGGAGAGAATAGAACAGATCTTTGCATTTAAACTCTTTCTCCATAACAACTGGGACAGGGCCGTATTCAACCCTGCCACATGTTGCTAATACAGATTGAGCACAAGTTAAAAGAGGCCTTTAACAAGTTGCAAAACTATTCAATCTAGGCTTGTCTTCACCACTACCCCCCCCACAGATTATGCATTCAATAGGGAAAAAGTTATAAATCCACTAAAAGCTACCTTACATATTAAAACCTTTGACCAAGTGATCTTGCAACAGGTCCAGAGTTATAAGTATCTAGGTCTCTGGCTAGATGATAAAATGAGGTGGAATGCACAAATAGCTCATTTAATGAAGAGTGTGGAAAAGTGACATGAAGCTTTGTATAGCTCTAAGCACTCTATGCCTAAGGAAGTTAGAAAACACGTAGTGAAATCCATGGTTTTTCCACTCTTTGACTACGGTGACTTGATGTTAGCAGGGGCACCAATGACAGAGCTGGCTAAACTAGATATGATGTATAGTAGGTTTGCCATGTTTATTCTTGACGTACCCCGAAGGATCACTAGGAGTGAGTTTTACAGATCATTGTGTAACCCCCCCCCATTACCCAGGGTTACTAGAATCCCAGTAAGACCTAGTGGTAGGCAGGGAAGGCAGCTTGTGAAACTCCAGTTAAATGGATTTCACACTGTCTCACTCTGTTCTCAGTCTCAGCTGAGACTGATGGATGACATCATCTTAGAACTTTCGCAGCTGCATAAGCCACACTGGAATGTTGCAGTTGGAGGTTAGTGTAGAACGTTGGGGGATTTTGAATTCAGTCTGTGTGCAGTCTGAGTGAGAGACAGTAGTACAGCTGAGTGTGTGCAGGCTCTCAGAGCTTTAAGCTCTTTTTTAGAGCTACTTTTGGAAGGTGTATGTTTCCACCTGAAGTGGAACACAGGAACTGGTAATTGAAGTGGTGGAGACCACTATCAATGGTTCAAGATTTCCATCCCTGAGGGGATAGGGGGAAGGTTTTTGCCTGTTTTCCAGGGACAACCCTCCTGTGTCTAACTAAGGGGAAAGAAGCTGCCTATTCAAGTTGTGCTGAGGCACCAGAAGCTCTGAGAGAGAAATTCCTTGTGGAGGAATCGCCTGTGGGGCACCTGCAAACAAAGGGTGAGTTCGCTGTGAAAAAGGGCTGAGTGTGTTTCCACCTGAACAGTTGGAAAGTGGGGATTGGACTACTTAACTCAGTGGGGGGTCTAGAGAAATGGACAATGCCACTTAAAAGTATGTTCAAGTCCAGCACAAATGGGAAGCAAGACAAGTAGATGGAATGTGATATACATTTAGCAAGAATCTACATTGCAAAACTTTACAGGATGAGGTGTTTACTGTCCAGAGAAATGGCTGGGTAGGAATTGTGGGAGCGAGAGGTAGGAGACCCCCCCATCAGTAGTAACCAAATTCACCTCTATGGATTTGCTCTGAGACACCTTTTGCTTTCCCTCAGGTACTTGGCCAGTGCCTGAGGAAAGTACCCAGGACGGATTGAAAGGAAGTTTCCTGATGGAGCCAAGGTGCTCTTAGGTGGTTTGGAGCCACCAGAAAATGTTTCCATGAAGTATGGAAGTTGTCCAAGTGGCTGGCAAGGGAGCAGAGCCAAGGAAAACCCAGAACAGTGTACAAGTTCAGGCTGTGTAACCCAAAGCAGCGTGCAAGTCCGGGCTGTGTGCCCAGAGGGTTCAGAGCCTGATGGATAAAATGTTGAGGAAGTGTTCTTGTTTCTTTTAATCTGCATTACCAGGAGTGTAGCCCTGTGGGGGTCCATCTATTCTTTGTTTATTCTGTTTGGATGTGAGTAAAAAGCCACACTTTAGAATCCCACTTCTGGTATTGGACATTACAGTTATTGCTTCCTGTGTTCAGAATTACTTGGGTGCCCCTGAGCAGAGTAGCCAAACCTAGCCTTTGTGCCAAGTAACCTATTCCTCCCTGAACCCAGCCCACCTGGTATTGCTGTCAGACACAAATGACAGACCGGCCCTGGGTTACAAAGCGGAGGCACCGATGAGGATTTGGGTTTGGAACTTAGGGAGGAATGCAAGAAAGGTGCTCGGGCAAAGGGCTAGCATTTTGGTTATCTGACAGTGGGTAGCCCAAAAATCTGAAGCAAGGTTAACTAATGTGCCGCTGTGTGCTGTTGTCCATGTGCTGCTGTTAAAATGCCAACTGTTTACCAAGGAGCAGTAAAGCCTAAGATTGTGTGCCCTTGTCTTGCATCAAAATTACAGCATTTTGCCAGCTTTTAAAACTTTTGTGACAAAGAAAAGTGTGGAAAACTAGGGGTAGCAAAAGGAAAATTGTGCCCTGGATGTTGGAAATGCTTTCTTGTGAACTGAGAGACTTGTTGTGTTAATAGCCATGAAAAATGGTTGAAATGGGCTCCCACCGTGGAGTCAGTTGAGAAAAAAAAAAAGTGTGGTTTTGCAGTTTAAATTTGCCTGCTTGACGATCGCCGTGAGGAGAAGAGCACTCGAGAGGAAAGAGGCTCATTTGCATGGCGTCGTATGATTGGTGAGACTGCAATCAGTCCCGCCCCCAAGCCAGCTCTACAGCGACTTCCCAGCATTTGAGAGGGAGTGTGAGTGGAGTGTGTGTACTGACGTACAGGAGGAGTGTCGCGGTGACTGAAAGCACTGTAAAAGTTCAAAAAACTGTCTGTTCTGTTTAAATTCAGGCTCAACCCACATCTCGATTGACTGGACTGTGAGTGTGGTGTTCAGAGGGATGATTGGCAGGACTGCCAACCCGCTTCTGTTCAGAGGCCTCCAAGACTGGCTGCAGGCCATTTTCCATCACAGCAAACAGCTACTGATAACAGTGAGTACCAACAGAAATAATTGCTCAAACAAGTGATTTTTTTCCAAAAGCCAGCTGAATCTGAGTGTAGCAGTGTAATCGCTTTGAAAACAAGGACTGTGTTAAGTTTACCAGCAAAAGCAAGCCTTTTAAGCCATCGACTGTGAGCATAGTTATGTGTTCAGCATCAGTGTAAGTTTCAAAGCTATGAGAGAGACTGTGAGTTGTATCAAGATATGAAGCAAGAGTTACAGGCAATCCTGTGCTTGAAATACTGAAGCTTTAAGGGACTGTGAGCTAGAGCAATGCCTTCAGCAAGTGAAAAGTCCGTGGTGAATCATATAAATGTGCTAGGAAAAAGAACAGTGCAAGTTTGTGCAGTTTGAGCAAAGTTATCATTAGCGTGTGTAAATCGGATGCGCAGTGGCTTGACCCAATTTCAGAATGTTGATGCGCAGGAATGCTGCCGCCGCCATTACAGGGTGGGGTAGTAATGTAAACACAGCAGCAGAGGAGCCATTTTGAAAGTGAAAGAAAGTGTTCAGTGATGTGGGACTTTCAATAACAGTGAGCGTTTGTTTGTTTTTCTCTGCAGTCATGGCCTCAGGACCAGCCCACTACCCAGATCATGCCCGGGCTGTGGTAGCAGTAGAAGTAAACAAGTTAAGAGACATTGAGAGATGTTACTACTGAGGACAACTGCCTCCTCATGTGGCGATTCCTGGATATCCAGTGCAAGTGTGCTTAATATGCTTAAATGCTGGAAGGGACGTCTTCATGGTACCTCACTGTTCTGGGTGCCTAGATAAATATGGTTTATTTAAAGCACCCAAGATTCGTTTGGCTCCCACATGGACAAAAGTTCAAGAATCTGCAGTTGGCAGCACACAGCACCAGGCGGAGCCTGTTGGAGAAGGCCCCTCAGGGGAGTGTGGCACAAAGCTAGAGGGTACAGATTTACAGACAGAACAATGTGCTGATGTTTTGGATTCTGGATCACAGAGAGACAATTCAGGAAGAGCATCAGTAGACCCTTGGAGAGGGGGGGCCTAGCCCAAGTCTCATAGGAGAAGACAAGATGAGGGAGGCCTCTGAATGGGAGGTTTTGACCTCCGCACCCAGCGAAGAGTGGATAGTCTCAGGAGTGAGGACGACTGCTCACTCCTGGGCACAGATTCTCAGTGAGGAAGAAGAAGAGGGGGAACCTATGTGGCCTTGTGAAAAAGGAACTGGTATACAGCCTCAAGCTCTTGCCTCAGAGAAATGCATGGAAGAAAGTGGTGATTCCACTGCCCTGGCTGTGCAAGAAGAATTCAGGGATCCATTTTTTGTGTCTTTGAGAATGCGTAGCTGGCAGAACCAGGAGTGGCCACCCCCAAGCCAGGCCAGAGGTCTCAAGTTGACCAAAGCTAGTAAAGAGGAGAGACTGGTTCGTAGGAAGGTGAATGAAATCTATGGGATGTCCTTTCCTACCTTTCCTCAGAGAGTCTGGGAGGAGATTGAGCAAAACAGGAAGTCCTGGATTTGGGCAGAAGCAATGAAATGTGTGCATCCTGGTGCAAACAAGCATGTCAGGAACCGAATGTTTCGCAAAAAATACAGTCAGTAGAAAAGAGGCAGGACACTGTTAATGGACACTTCGAATAGTGGATGGAGAGGGACGTGAAACCTTTCACAGTGTGAATTATGTGCGCCCAGACGGGGTAATAATTCAAGCACCTGACCCATTGTGCTATTGGCCACAATGCAAAGACCTCCCTGTGAATGTGCCCATGCCTACCAAATGGAAAGCAGAGCAGTGGTAGTCAGTGCTGCCACTCCAGCCATTGTAGTGCCTTTGTTGTTCCGCCAGTATGGACGTCCAGGACTCAGGTGCCCCACATTCATCAGTTCTACAGTGTACTGGTTTCCAGAATCCATAGACTGGCCCACCAGATGACTTCAGATCCAGAAAGGATGCCAGCCCAGCTGTATCCTGATTCATCGCCTGGTATCTGGATGATGTCAGACCAGCTGTTTTCCTTTTTGTTCCTGTTCCAAGGTTCCATCTCCAGAGATGACATCAGCCCAGCAGTTTTCAGATGTTCCCTCCTGTCATTTCCAGAAGATGTCCACCCAGCTGTATCGGAAGAATGTTGCCTGGGAGAGTCTTCAGCTGAGGAGCAGGTCGGTGCTGTTTTCATTCTACAAGGGACTGGTAAGTCCAGACTTTTCTATTCTTATGACATTGCAGTACACACCCTACGCTAGCAGACTCCAGATGTTTGAACTGTCCTCAAAGACTGTCCCCTTTGGGACTTTGGCCTGCTAGAACTGTGCTTCACCGGGCTCTGGCCCAGGAGAGACTCTTCAATAGACTAGCCTTTGGGCACTGTGGTCACTAGATGGGACTTTTAGGGCACTCCATCCCCCAAATATGTGTACTGTAAATAATGTCATTGTTTTTCTACTGTTTTCTAATGTTTATACTGTTTTCTACCTTTTCTAAAAAAAATATATATATTTTTGGGATTCTCCAGTGTTTTGATGGTAGGGGTTTAGATAGACTGTGTATGCAGATTAGGAGTGTGTGTGTTGTCTTTCTTTTTTCTTGCAGGTGTTCCTGAAGAAGACAGAAGAGAAGACAAGAAGAGGAGGAGGGACTCATCGGAGTTCCTTACTAGTACTTTAGAGTGTAGTATTTGAAGCACTGTTGTTGTTGTTACTGGGTGTAACCTTTTTCTTCCACAGGTATGGTTGTGGGGAAATGTGGGAGTAATGCATATGGTATGGTATTAGCTCCTGGTGTGTGGTTGCATGGTGTCCAGGGTCGGGGAGGTCCCCTGTTTGTTTTGTTTTGGGATTTGAGTTAGAGGCAGTCAGGTTTTCCCTAGAGGGCTAGGGAGGATAGACAGGCTGTGGTCCTGAATGGCTGTAGGGACTGCAGTGCTGATCTATTAGGGCTATGCTCTGGACAGTTCTTCCAGAGTCACTGGGTACCCATAGTCAGCGGGTAGAGTAGAGGCTGATGCCTCAGCCGATGGCCTCTGGGCCCTTAGTGTTACCTGCCTGTGCCTAGCACATGGTAGGAGAGGGCCTGATCACCCCTCTCCATAGGTAACACATAGGGTAGGATGGCCTAGGTCAGGTAACTAATGACTGCAGACAGTCATTTTCCTGGCCCAGGGTGAGTGTAACCCCCCTGTTACCCGAGGTTACTAGAATCCCAGTAAGACCTAGTGGTAGGCAGGGAAGGCAGCTTGTGAAACTCCAGTTAAATGGATTTCACACTGTCTCACTCTGTTCTCAGTCTCAGCTGAGACTGAGGGATGACATCATCTTAGAACTTTCACAGCTGCATAAGCCACACTGGAATGTTGCAGTTGGAGGTTAGTGTAGAACACTGGGGATTTTGAATTCAGTCTGTGTGCAGTCTGAGTGAGAGACAGTAGTACAGCTGAGTGTGTGCAGGCTCTCAGAGCTTTAAGCTCTTTTTTAGAGCTACTTTTGGAAGGTGTGTGTTTCCACCTGAAGATGAACACAGGAACTGGTAATTGAAGTGGTGGAGACCGCTTTCAATGGTTCGAGATTTCCATCCCTGAGGGGATAGGGGGAAGGTTTTTGCCTGTTTTCCAGGGACAACCCTCCTGTGTCTGGCTAAGGGAAAGAAGCTGCCTATTCAAGTTGTGTTGAGGCACCAGAAGCTCTGAGAGAGAAATTCCTTGTGAAGGAATCGCCTGTGGGGCACCTGCAACCAAAGGGTGAGTTCGCTCTGAAAAAGGGCCGAGTGTTTTTTCACCTGAACAGTTGGAAAGTGGGGACTGGACTGCTTAACTCAGTGGGGGTCTAGAGAAATGGACAATGCCACTTAAAAGTATGTTCAAGTCCAGCACAAATGGGAAGCAAGACAAGTAGATGGAATGTGATATACATTCAGCAAGAATCTACATTGCAAAGCTTTACAGGATGAGGTGTTTACTGTCCAGAGAAATGGCTGGGTAGGAATTGTGGGAGCGAGAGGTGGGAGACCCCCCCATCAGTAGTAACCAAATTCACCTCTATGGATTTGCTCTGAGACACCTTTTGCTTTGCCTCAGGTACTTGGCCAGTGCCTGAGGAAAGTACCCAGATGTGGGATTGAAAGAAAGTTTCCCTGATGGAGCCAAGGTGCTCTTAGGTGGTTTAAGGAGCCACCAGAAAATGTTTCCATGAAGTATGGAAGGTGTCCAAGTGGCTGGCAAGGGAGCAGAGCCAAGGAAAACCCAGAACAGTGTACAAGTTTGGCTGTGTAACCCAAAGCAGCGTGCAAGTCCGGGCTGTGTGCCCGGTGGGTCCAGAGCCTGAGGGCTAAAGTGTTGAGGAAGTGTTCTTGTTTCTTTTAATCTGCATTACCAGGAGTGTAGCCCATGGGATCCATCTATGCTTTGTTTATTCTGTTTGGATGTGAATAAAAAGCCACACTTTAGAATCCCACTTCTGGTATTGGACATTACAGTTATTGCTTCCTGTGTTCGGAGTTACTTGGGTGCCCCTGTGCAGAGTAGCCAAACCTAGCCTTTGTGCCGAGTGACCTATTCCTCCCCGAACCCAGCCCACCTGGTATTGCTGTCAGACACAAATGGCAGACCGGCCCTGGGTTACAATTGGATTGGTTATACCTCAGAGATAGAATAAATTACCATATGCTCATTACAAGGCTTGTGTACATGATTATATGCTGGAAAACTTGCAACTAAGGAGTGCAAAAGACTGTCTTAGGTCTTTGGGAGGGGTGGAATTCCAACCACCCAAGAAAAATTTAAAAATAGGTAGGACACGTTCTTTTAACATGGGCCCAAATCTATGGAAGTCTATGCCTCATTATCTAAGACCCCCAATGATAAATTCACCTGGGTGTTATAAAAAATGGTTCTGTTCATGGGTGTCTCGGTAGTTATTATGTTGTCTTGCTATGCATATTAGTTGATGTATTGTGCAACTGTCTGTACTGAACTATCGTAAAATCCATATCTAGTGGATTTAATGTACAGAATGTCTGATATTAACATTTGTACTAACTGATGATTTTTCAGATAATTTTTCCTGATTATCTATATATCCCCAGCAATATTTATGCTTTGTACTTTGCATATTTATGTTATGTCCTTCTGATGTTTATGTAGATATATAGTTTGGGTTGCTTGACTGACAATATTTTTTGTCAAGGAGATAATTCTCCATTGTTCTCGTTGCGTCACATAAATAACAACATTAGGGATCTTTGTTCAAGTGATATGACTAGACTTATAGTACCAAGAACCAAAACAAATATGGGAAATTGATCCTTCTCTTTTAGTGCTTCCTTTAATTGGAATAATCTGCGTAAATTATTTTCTGGCATAATGAGTCATCAGACTTTTAAGATTAAACTGAAGAACCATCTGTTTGATCAATTATGCTGTAGTTGTTTGTGTTAGTTTCTCTGTCCTCTGACTTTCTTCTGTATTGTTTAATGTTTACAATGTTTATATGTAACATCTTGACTGTATTTTATGGTCCTGGGTCATGCATGAAAACGGGCCTTTGGCTCATTGTATTTACCCAGTAAACAAAAGTGAAAATAAATAAATAAAAAATAAAATGTAATATTTAACGAAACTTCACTTATTTTGAGTAATTTTGTTTAAAAGGACCTAAATGGAAATAAGCTTGTCTTAATTGAGTCTCCTATTCATTTGAAATGAATACAATTTTACTATTACTACTACTACAACTACTACTGCAGGAAACCCCAGATTCCAATCCTGCCACAGTCACTTGCTGTGAACTGAGTAATCCTTGAAAATGGGCAAAATAAATAAAAGTATCCAGTAAATGGGTTAGTTATCCCTTATTGACTTATCAACACCATTTATTGCCCAACCCCCAAACCTTGCACTGTTTCTTAGGCAGTGTTTCTCTTTCTTGAGTGTTTCTAGGTTTCTGTCCTTAGCAGCATACATGTTTAATAATGTATTGTTTTCTAGTGCCAGCAAAGAGGATACACAGCAACTGGACAATTTAATCACAGTGAATTGTATTTCAACGGCAGCATGCTGTAGTGCACTATCTGCAGAGACTTGAAAACCAGGGGACTTACAGAGTCACAGAGGGACAAACTGGGTGGGGGAGGTTTGCAAAACCTGATAAGGGACTAAATTCACTTAGTTGTATGTGTGTGCATATGTGTGTGTGTGTGTGTGTGTGTGTGAATCTGTTTGTGAAGCCCATTCAGTAGGCACACATAAGTCATGGTGATCGAGATGGTTCAGGTAGGGACTGGCAAACTGGGAGCATGGTGGTTTACAAATACTGATCTCTGGCACAGTGGAGCTTCCCTGTGTGGTTGAGTGCTCCTGTCGGAGACTTTTCTGCAGGGCATTTAAAAAAACTCTCTTTGTGGATGCAATAGAGAGTTAGAGGACATTTGACAAACAGCTGTTTGTATCAGGTACAGCAGCTCACACTTTTTCCTGACAAAACTGTGACATACTTTCAGTGCTGAGTAGGAATAAGACTTCATTAAAAAAAACTTACCTCAGGTTTTTTTCTCTTACTGTTGCAAGTCAGAGTGTTTTAATTGCTCAAACTCACAGTAGTATTGAGTGTGAGCTGTCTAATCCTTGTCATTTCTTCTCAGCTTTTAAAGAGGTAAAAACTGCTCTCAGTAATTGAAAACCATTCCAGATGTGATTTTATATTTGTTTAGTCTCTGCTTCATTAAGAACTCATGTGTATCTACTTATTGCTTTTGTAACAAAGTCTGCTTGCGGTTGAATATAAACTGACTTCTGTCATACCGCTTTTGAGTGTGCCACTTTGAAAACTTAAAAATGTAGTTTCACATATACGGTATTTCTATATATGGTATGTACTCCACAGAATTGCAGTCCAAAACAAAACTTATTTCCAGAACTCTTAACTCGAACTTGGCAGCCTTGGTAAATAGATATGACTGCGAATGGTTTACCCATGCTGCAGTGACAGTCGGCAGGAAGACATCCCCGACAGTGACAGCCACAGTGCCGACTGTTGGCATTGCAGTGTCAGGGATGCCTCCATGCATCCATCGGGATGCTGTGCCTCCCGAACCCCCCCACACTCCCCGGTCTCTAGGATTCTAACTCTGAGTTAGAGTTGGACGGAGAGGGGAGGCAAACACCCAGCAAGGCAGTCCCAATCACCAAACAGACCACCATAGCGACGGATGGATTTTGCCAAATTCCTGTCGCTGTGGTGGTGTTCGCGATGTGGGAGTCGCTGCAGCAACGGTATATCCTGCGAAGATCTCCTCTGTTGGGGTTCGCATAATCACTGGAGTGATCAGTGATAAAGAACCTTTTTGTGATCTGCAATTTGGAGCAAATAGGGCAGCAAAACATCTGGCATGTGTCGTTATATTTGAGCGTGAACCATAATTGATTTAGAAGTATAAGAGCACAGCATATTTAGCCACTTAAAAGTAAAATAACCATTTTTACTGCATATTGGCAAATTTCACAATCGGCATCACCTTATTGAGTGCACTACGTGAATTCTATGGTTATTTGGGTCAAACAGCAATCTGACATGAGTATCATCCAAATACACAGATGCTGGAAGCAGCACACACAGACAGGGATTTTCTCCTGTATTCTTGACAGCCTCAGTTTAGTTATGAACATGAAAACGAGCATTACACACAATAAACACAATGTTTAACACAGTGTGTGACTACGAGGGTTAGACATTTCAAAGACTTTCACAAAATACTGGACTTCACAGCAAGACAGAACATATCCACACAAGCATGGTAGCCTGACTAGTAACAGCACATTCATGCTGTAAAGAGAGATACATGGGAAAACTTTCACCCGGCATGTGGCACAAAGGCATACTCGCTCATGCTGCTCATTCATAAAACTGCCAAGGACATCATGGAGCATGGTGCTACACGAAGCTAGATCAGAAAGAAACATTAGCTAAAGACAAACCAGCCCTTGTAAAAAAAGACAGTATAAGGTACTGAATTCTCTGTTTTACTGTATAAATGCCACTCAGCTTGCCTGTCCTTCTACTGAGTATAGTCTGCATCAAGCAGTTCAATACATTTACCAAGGATCTTCAACTATCCAAGCACCCCCATGTGAGTCAAAGTTTTATTAATGAACATATTCACAGTGGAGAATGTTTGTGACTTCTAAAAGTCTGTATGACCAGCTCAAGTGCCCACCAGAGAAACATAATGACGACTCAGCCATTTGCTATGAACCACTCAACAGCATATCCAAATCAGAGCCCTGTCACACATGTAGTCATTTGCACCAATCTATCTGGCCCTGCTGAAACCTACTGCAGGACTTTTTGGTCATGTTCTAGGACCTGGGACTAGCAGGGGCAAATTATAGACCCGTACAGCTCCACTTTCTGCCTATTGATGATGACAACTCGAAACTCACATTGCAAATCAGACTACAACTCCCAGCATGCTCTTTGGGGAACAGAAGCAACACACAGCCACTTCTAGAGGAGAGCTACAGTGAATTTCCATGCCATTCTCAGGTGCTACAGTCAGTTCTGTGGGAGACGGTTGGAATTGCTGGCTAATAAAGGAAAGATGGACAGAGGGATGCGATAACACTGGCTAGAGGCCATGTCACTATTGTGGGGATCTGCTGTGTGAACTGCAGGTGACACATTGTTGCTCCCTTTGAATGTGGCCAGGCTTGTGCTGGGTATGCAGATACGGGCAGAGTTATCCAAAAGTCAGAGGAAGGGGTGAAACTAGCTCTAATTCCCCTTGGTGTAGTTTTCTGTAAAGAAAGTTGTCTTTCAGAATTACAGGGACAGTGAGGTTAGATAACGGTGACTGCAATTTGTGTTTATATGATGAAGTTGCAAACTTTTCACTCAAAAAGTCTCTGAAGATGGATGAGCTGTGCCACAGTTGTTTATGATCTGTAGGCCTACACATGTACAACAACTGTAATGCTTGACAAGCTGCCTTGTTATTTTCATACAAAAGACATGCTGTTCAGTATTCAGGATTAATGTTCATGAAAGCTATTACTTGCTTATATTTGTTGCTTTAATCTTCTACAGTTTTATCACTCAGGTGTGGTACTGGAAACTGGTGCAAATTAGAGACTGTACTATATGGGTCCTTAGCTAGAGAAGGGTTCCGGTGTTGACACTAAAATCTGCACACTGAAACTTGTCCAGTAACACGTACCAAACCACCTACCTTGTCTACATTTAAACTGTGCATTACTGTAAGAAGAGTGACTTAAAAGTATCTGTTCATACATGTTGGCTAGATCATATAGTCAAAAGTTAGCCCAAACAAACATTAACATGGACATTTGCTTCGCATTTCAGGTTAGTTTCTGAAGTAAGTTACATGTTTTTGAAATTTTTATAAGCTTCTGTCTTCTTGACACACGTACCATGACATAACTTAATATCCTGGACTAGTGCTGCACTGTTCTCAGAAATGTAAATTGTTTACCATCAGAAAGTATTACTTCTGCTTTGTCTTCTCAAGGGAAGACAGTGGACCCCTGCCTGAAAGTGGCACCGTGGCAACTGTCAGGAGCATTCTTGAAATGAGGCAGCCAGTATTTACCACAGAAAGGGTCAAGAAAGGGCTTGCAGCCCTAAAGGTAGATAAAGCCCCAGGACTGAAAGGGATGCACCCAAGGATGCTCAAGGAGTTCGCTGTGGACCCGGCTGAACTCCTATTAGGGACTATTCAATAGCTCATTTCAGATGGGTAGCTCCAAAAGAATGGAGGGTAGCAGACATGGTCCTGCTACACAAGAAGAGGGACAAGGAACAACCAGAGAATTACCGACTTGTCAACCTTAAATCTGTAATGGGTAAATTGAAGGAGTCAATGATCAAAGAGGACCTTATGGACTACATAGAGAGCAGTGGTCTACAAGATAGTAAACAGCATGAGTTTGTGGCAGGGAGGTCTTTTCAGACCTACCAGATATAAATTGTTTGACTGGGCAACTGATCAGCACCTCCAGAAGTCCATACTGATGCTCTTATCTTTACTTAATTTTACATTCTGCACTATTTATGCCCCTATCTATTTTAAAAAGAATCCATTTTTAACTCCCAAACCATGAGGCAGCAGGGGAATGCTCTAATTTCCAGAATTTAACTTGGATGCGCCCATCCTACAATGCACCCAATCTGATTTATAGTACAGTCTTCTAACTGTCCTAGTGATTTGGCATGTTACTTGGGGGGGGGGCAGAGTTGTTAGTATCAGTGATGATGATAGGCAGACTAATGACGGTAATGTCTTTGCCCTTCTAGTAACACATCCAGTCACTAGTACTGTCCAATGACCGTACCATGAATGAATGAGATTGGGAGCATTATGGAGCAGGCAACTGAGTTAAAATGTAAACTTCAGCATTGCACCCACCCCAAATTATGGATCAGGGTTCAGGAGAGGGGACATCTACTAAATTTCATAGTGCTGAGTACTGAAGTAGTCAGACTGGGTGACGCTACTGGAAAAAAAACATTGTCAGCTCCTGGCTAGGTGCTAGCCAGAACCAACATTTTTTTTTTTTAGAAATGTGCAGGAGGATAGAGGAGTGTAATGGAGGGTGGAAAATGATGAAATCAGAGGGTGATCATCCAGGGATTAGCACGAGCTTTGGGGTACTTTTTGTAACATTTTTAAATATGCAAGTATTTTGCCAAAAATAGGGGAAAATGCTCAATATTCGGTCCTGAGTACATGGACCCTATCATTTATAGTATCCAGGAAATTATATACAGGGCATTCCAACTTCTTCTTGCATGTTATTCTTAGTCTTCTTTTACAGATAGGAGAGTACAGGTCCAAACAAAAGGCTTCATAATTTTGCAGAACTGAGAAAAGTGCTTAATATGAGCTCTAAACTGCATGGGCCAATAAAAGTGATCCTCTAGCCCTTTGCATTCCCCTCTGATCAGTTGGAAGTTTTAACCAGGTAGCATCCATATAGTATGTTTAATGTTCTTTGGATGAGATCTGTCCTTCAGATGAAGCATTAAATCAAGGTCCTGTCTGTCAAAACCCACTCAGCAGGTCAACACTGTACTCCCAAAGTGCCAACCTCCGAGCGCAGTCTTGTGAACAGTTAACAGAACAAGGTAACTCTCTTGTCTGTTTTTGTGGATTCAAATCAACCTTTGGTTTCAAATCTTGGAGGGATTCAAGCTGTGAACCTCTTGCTAGCATACCCAGTGCACAGGCTCAGATAATTCTGTCTTCGGGGGGCCAGAGATCTTTGCCTATGGGCATCTAACTAGGTGTACAGAAATGAACCCTTAAAAACTGTAATAAAAGACCTCAGATTTAAACCGCTTACCTTTTTCCAGTTTGGTATCACCATTCAAGCTTATGTACAGTGTCTGCTTTAACCATATATACTCTACTTGTAAAGGAAAGAAATCAAAGACAGACCAAGTAAGCTCTAAAAATAGAGTTTTACTAAACTAGATAAAAAATATGTAACACATAAAATACAGAACTACTATATCGCAAGACACACAAATCTCTTAAACAAAAAAGGTTTTAACAGTGCAATTCCTACTACACTACTTAGATTTGCCTCTGTCTCTCTAAATACCTGCTTAAAGTGCTCAATGATGTTTCTTTGTCAGAGTCTAGATAAAAGTGTCTCTGAAGTAAAACAGAATAATGTTTAAAAGCTGGCGTTGCCCACCTCTTTGCATGAGGTTTCCTAGCTTCTCCCTGTCAGAATATATAAAAAAATATATTTATATAAAAACAGGATGTCTTTTCCTAGTATTAAATTCTGCAACCTCAGCATAACTCATGTTCTTCAAATGACTCTCTGACCTATGATCAGTTTCCCCTTTCCAGGACTTCAAAGCATCTTTTATGACTTCGCAGTAAAATGTCATACCCTGCTCTTCTTCCTCTAAGCGTTATAAAAGTTTTTGATTTTCCCTCTTAGCAACTACAGCTATAATTAACTTAGTTAAAGTCTATAATTAGCTTTGGGTCTTCCAGGTAACACCTTGTATCTAAAACCTGTGTGTGTATGTGTCATCTCACATGCGGTTTCAGCATTTCTCAAGAGAGACAGTTCATAACCCATTTTTGTGTTACAAAAACTGATACAGTGATCAGAACCAGCTGTCCAAGTGTCACAATTCCTTCCCACCTAAACTGAATTTGGGGGCTCTATCCCTTGCATGGGATGAGCTTCCCAAATCAGTTCACTCCTCATAGTCCCTAGACAGCCTTTCTGAGTTCTGATTTTTGGCTCCAGCCCTGTGTACAATTGTCATATCATACCCTCACAAAGCAAGACTCCATCATAGCAATCTACCATTGTTCTTTCCCATCTGCGTCAGCCAAATCAGGGGGTTGTGGTCAGTCTGCATCACAAAATGCTGCCCATATAAGTAAGACTATAATTTCTTTAGGGCCCACACTATGGCAAGACACTCCTTTTCTACCGTGGAGTATGCTTGCTCCCTGGGAAGTAACTTCCTACTCAGGTACACTACTGGGTGATCTGTCCCTTGGTTGGATGTCTGACTCAGTACTGCCCCAATACCCATGTCTGAGGTGTCAGTCTGAACTATAAAGGTTTTGCTATAGTCAGGATTTGTCAAAACAGGAGCACTGCACAGTGCATCCTTTAGTTTGGAAAAGTCTTCCTCACAGGCTGGGCCCCATGTAATTTTCTTGGGCATCCTTTTCTTTGTCAAGTCAGATAGGGGAGTGGCCAGGGCACTGTAATTGGGTACAAATTTCCTGTAGAACCCTGCTGTGCCTAGAAAACTCCTGACCTGCTTCTGTGTTTCTGGTCTGGGCCACACCTGGATTACCTCTCTCTTTATTTGGTTAGGATGGAGCTGTCCCCGGCCTACCACATGCCCGAGGTATGCCACTTCTCCCATGGCCACCTGGCACTTCTCGGCTTTGACAGTGAGCCTGGCCCTCTGTATCCTGCCAAGCACTTCCCTAAGGTGGGATAGGTGTTCCTCCAGTTTGTACTAAAGATGGCAATGTCATCCAGGTATGCCACGGCATACTCCTCAGCACCATTTAACACCTGGTTCACCAACCTTTGGAAAGTGACCGGGGCATTCTTCATTCCAAAAGGCATTACCTTAAATTCAAATGGGCCTATCGGAGTGATGAAGGCCAACCTCTCCCTAGCTCTGTCTGTCAACTCTACCTGCCAATACTCCTTGGTCAGGTCAAAGGTTGTAAGGTAGGTCGTCCCTCCCAACTTGTCCTGGAGTTCATCCATCCTGGGCACTGGGTGGGTGTCTGACTTTGTGACTGCATTCAGTCCACGATAGTACACACAGAAATGAGTAGGGCCATCTGGCTTAGGCACAAGGACTTCGGGTGAAGCCCAAGGGCTGTGGGATCTCTGGATTACCCCTAAATCCAGCATCTCCTCCACTTCCCTCTTAATGTCCTTTTGGACAGCCTCTGACACCCACTATGCTGTCTGCCATATGGGCATCTGTGTCCCTGTCTCCACATCGTGAGTCGCTAAGGTTAGTCCAGGCTTGGTGCTAAACAAGGGGGCAAAGTCTGCTAAAACCTCCCTTACTTTCTGGATCTGGTCCAGGGCCAGCTGGGGAGACAATTTTACTGCCTCCACAGAGGACTCCCGCTTACTTTCCTCCAGCATATCCAGAAAAGGGTTTCCTTTGTCCATCCCCTCCTCATGACTACACACTGCAAACACCACGTCCACCCTATTTGCATATGGCTTCATCATGTTGACATGGTACAGCCTTTCTGTCTGTCTTCTGTCAGGTAACTCCACAATGTAGTTCATGTCATTTACCTTCCTAACCACTTTGTATGGTCCTGCCCATTCAGCCTGCAGCTTCTCTTTCCGGACCAGAATAAGGACCATGACTTCCTGACCCACCATGTATGAGCGAGCTCTGGCTCTGTGGTCATACCACACTTTTTGTTTCTGTTGCGCAGCTGCCAGGTTGCTCTGGGCTGTCCCCATAAGCTCCTTCAGCCTTTCCCTAAACCTAAGGATGTAATCCACAATGGGAGTTCCCTGGTTGGTGTGCTTGCCTTCCCAGTCCTCCCGGATCAAGTCTAGGGGCCCACGTACCTGTCCATATAAGAGTTTGAAGGGGGAAAATCCTGTTGACTCTTGGGGCACCTCCCTGTATGCAAACAACAGGTGGGGAAGGTATTTATCCCAGTCCTTCCCATGCTGTTCAGCAAACACCTGGAGCATTAACTTATGGGTACCATTGAATCTTTCCACAAGCCCATGGGCTTGTCGGTAATATGGTGTCATGCATCTCTGCACCACCCCACACTTCTCCCATAAACATTTCATCAGGTCCAACATGAAGGAACCCCCTCGATCAGTGATAACCTCCTGCAGAAACCCAAACACAGGAGAAAATCCCAAGTAAGGCATCTGCCACTTTGTCTGTCCTCAGTGAGGATAATGTGACTGCCTCTGGGTACTGGGTGGCATAATTCACCACAGTCAGGATGAATCTCTTCCCTGAGGAACTGGGGGAATTTAAAGGCCCCACAATATCCATTCCCACTCTCTGGAATGGCTCCTCCACTATAGGCAATGGAATCAGGGCAGCTTGGATTTTCTTGCTGTCTTCCCTATTTCTTGGCACCGGTGACAAGATCCGCAATACTCCTTTACCTGCTAGGTGAAGTTAGGCCAGTAGAAATTCTGGGCCAACCACTGCATAGTGCATGCGATTCCCAGATGACCAGATAAGGGAATATCATGTGCAATTTTGAGCAACTGCTCATGATACCTCTGGGGAACAACAAGCTGCCTGCCTAGCATCCCTCCCTCCCTCTGTCTATACTGCCTGAATATACATAAGTCCATTTTCCCAATAAAGCTTATGTCTGCAATCACCTCCCTGTGAGCCGTCCGAGTCTGCCCAAGCTCTAAGCTTCTCTAAACTAGGGTCACTTCTCTGAGCAGCTGCAAACCCCTCACACATTCCCAAGGCATGGGATGGTTCCATGGGAAATTCAGGACTACAAAAATGCGACTTCAATATCAGTGAATGAATAATCACATGGGTGATATTCGCGGTGAAGCATATTAGCACATACATTATAGCGCTACAGTCAAAATTGCTCAGTAAAATGCACCAAAATGCTAATTTTCAATCTCATCTCTTCCCAGTACCAATGCGTATTTCAGATTACCCTAACACTCATTAATCATGCACAAAAATAGAGCAGAAAATGAAGTGTTGATGTACCGGAGAGGTAGATGTGTTATCTTAACGAAATATCTATATTTGTGACAGTAGGCAGCCCAGGTCCAATTCAGACAGCAGTCAGCATTTGTCATGGGTTGCTTCAGAATCTAAACTAATGACTCCAAAAGCCCAGCACAAAATGGCAAAGAGAGTATACACCTCCCCCCCCCACACACACACACACTGCATTAAGCTCTACAGCTTTTCTGTAATAGCTACAAAAGGTATTTGTTGCTAACCTAGCACATCAAAGGCTTGAAGTGCAATGAATGCATTGTCGATAAGAACCAGGGCTTCTTGATGGTATGCTGCAGCTGCTAAGGGAAGAACCTTCTTCTCTTCATCCTAGGAATTACTGGTCTTGGATTCAAATGCAACCCCCCACCCATGTACACAAGGGGATGCAGAATAATTCTACTTCCAGTGAGTAGATTTGTGATTTGACCACATAGTTGCTATTATTGATTGGTCGCTATGTTGTTTACACTGTGGCAGGGTTTTTCGCTGTTATTATACTTGCGCTGTTTTCCTGTGTCGCTGATTTGTGGGTAGCCATTGTTGACTCGCTATTTTTATAGTCGTGCTTTTGGAGTCGTGATTATCACGGGATACCCATGGGACAGGTCCCCTTCAGTCGCTAAACTAGGGTCCCTAGCACTAGCATCAGGGTACTCAGGATCACTATCAATCCCCACCCTCTGACAATGGGTCACCCCTTCCTCTTCGGAGTAACCCTCTGTAGCTGTGTGGTTACTTGCTACTGGTGAAATTTCTACCCCATTTTCATTAGTCTCCCCATCTGGAGACAGGCTGGGGAACCAGTCTCTCAGTGGTTTCCACAATGGCTTCTGTGGGGTTCAGGGAACTACAATTTTCCCTTGCTGCTTGGCTAAGGGTAACTGCACACACCATCTCCTGTTTGAGATTATTGCCCAGGATCAAATCCACTGCTGAGGTTTGGGCTACAGCTACCTGTTGCATAGTTCACCCTGTTTCACCCCAGTCCAGGAGAACACTGGCCAGTGGCAATGTTTTCTCTTCACCAGTGAACCCCTTGACAGTGATGTATTTATTGGGTATAAGCTGACCAGGCTGTACCAGATCCCCTTTTACCAATGTCAGGGATGTCCCTGTGTCCCTTAACCATTGCATCTGTACACCATTCACCATGACTGGGTGCATGTGTTCCCTCATGTTCACTAGCATGCTTCCAGGGATGCACAAACAACCCACTTCCTTTCTAGCACCCAGTTGTGTATTATTGCTCACCTTTTTGGGACACTGTCTGGCAATATGCCAATTTCTTTACATAACCAACAGTCACTTCTCTTTTCAGAAAAAATCTTTTCTCTGAAACCTGGGGATAACTGGTTTTGGTGGAGGCAGTGAGGGTTTTAGCTGCCCTGAAGGCATGCTTTTCCCTTTCTGTGCTGCCACGCTCGCCCCATTCGCTCTCAAAGCAGGTCTGCTCTTGGCATAGTGGTCCAAGAGTTCAGCAGCCTCCTGCACTGTTTTGGGATCTTGGTCTTCCAGCCAGGTTTTCAGCTCTGCTGGGTACACCCAGAAAAACTGTTCTAACAGAATCACATTTTCAATTTTATCAACAGAGTTTGCCTCAATTCCTTTCCACCAATGTTTTAAAAACTGACGTTGTTTTGTGGCTATCTCCTCACAACTCATGTCAGTGCTTCTCCTGAGCTTACGGAATTTAGCTCTGTATGATTCAGCAGTTAATTCAAACTTTTTTAACAGTGCAGCTTTAAGTTTGGTGTAATCATCGCTGTCCTCACTGTCCATTTGACCCAATGCATACCAAGCTTTCCCGGTAAGTAGCGGGGATAGCAGGAAGCTCCAAGACTTCCTAGAAATTTTAGCCTGAATACAAACTCTTTCAAAAGAATTTAAAAAGGCATCCATATCATCCCCTCTTTAAATCTGGCTATTAATTTGGAGTTCAATTTGTAACCCAGTCCTGCAGTCCCAGTTAAACCCAAGCCACCTACCTACTCTGGTGCCACTGGTCAGAGTCATAGCTTCTCCAGTTTGTGTTGCCTCTGGTGCTCCTCTCACTTCTCCTCTGCAGCTCACTGGTGCTCATGCTCCTCACAGTCTGCCTCCCTGTGTTCTTGCTCTGCCTCTCAGCATTCTTGCTCTGCTTCATAGTCTGCCTCTCACTTCTCTCGTTCCCTCTTCTCCTGGAACTCCAGCTCCATCCTGCACAACTCAATTTGCAGTCTGAGTACTTCTGGATCCAGAATACTGGTGACCTTCCCCTGCTGCTGTGGCCCTTCACTGACAGTGGCCCTGCTGCCCTCCTCATCAGATCTGGACATTGCACTGGCCGCTAGCCCTGCCACACTTGAGGTTTGGTCCTTTTCAGTCACGGTCTACGACATGCTGCTCTAGGTATCTGCTACCATCAGGTCATCTATGAGGTTCTGCTTGCTGGCTTTCACTGCAAGCAGGACTCCTCTGTCCCCGCACAACAGCTTTAAGGAGTCTACAGTGTGCCTGCTGTAGTCAGAAGTCATCTTCCCTCACTACTGCTACTCTGACTTGCACTTTAGAAAAAAAAATAAAACGGGTAGGAACTTGACTGTATGCCAAGTGCTATAATTCTGTTTCCTTTTTTAAAAATAAATCACTGCCTTTTTCTTTCTTTGCAAGTGAGCTTATGATCTCAGCTGACACACTGAACAATAAAAGCTTGTGATACCAAAATTATGCCACCACTGCCAACCAATCTGTCACAAACCCACTCAGCAGGTCAGCACTCTACTTCCAAAGTGCCAAGCTCCGAGTGCAGTCTTGTGAACAGTTAACAGAACAAGATAACCCTCTTGTCTGTTTTTGTGGATTTGAATCAACCTTTGGTCTCAAGTCTTGGAGGGATTGAAACTGTGATCCTCTTGCTAGCGTACCCAATGCACAGGCTCAGATAATTCTGTCTTCAGGGGGGCCAGATATCTTTGCCTATGGGCATCTAACTAGGTGTACAGAAATGAACCCTTAAAAACTGTAATAAAAGACCTCAGATTTAAAATGCTTACCTTTTTCCAGTTTGGTATCACCAATCAAGCTTATGTACAGTTTCTGCTTTAACCATATACAGTATACTCTACTTGTAAAGGAAAGAAATCAAAGACAGACCAAGTAAGCTCTAAAAACAGAGTTTTACTAAAATCAATAAAAAACATGTAACACATAAAATACAGAACTATTGTATCACAAGACATACAAATCTCTTAAACAAAACAGATTTTAACAGTGCAATTTCTACTACACTACTTTGATTTGTCACTTTCTGCATGCCCATTGGCTCTTGCTCTGCACCATGGGCGTGCAGCCCTACCGGGCAGTCAGTCGGTGGTCGGCGGGGTGGCAGGCGGGTGGGATGCTGCCGCCCGCCAGCTGCGGGGGGGAGCGGGGTGGTGGGGCTTCGTGGGTGGTTGGGGTGGGAGGACACTAGGTCACCAGGGATGTGTTTGTGGGGGGTTGCCAATTACATCCCGCGATTGGGATTTTCGGTCCACTGGACCACCAGGGATATGATCAGGAGGTGGGGGGGTGTGTTTGAATACTCCAGCCCGCAATCGGGCTTATCAGTCCACTGGACCACCAGGGATATATTCGGGAGGTGGGGGGTGTTTAATTACTTCAGCCCGTGATCGGGCTTATCGGTCCACTGGACCACCAGGGATATATTCAGGAGGTGGGGGTGTTTCATATGTCAGCCCGCGATTGGGCTTTATCAGTCCACTGACCACCAGGGCTGTGTTGGGGACACATTGCTGCCCGCGATCGGGCTGGTGAGGGGGTATTTACGCCATGCCTGCTATCGGGCCAGTGGGGGTGGTGGTGGTTTTTATGCTCTTTTGCCCATGATTGGGCTGCAGGGCATCCTTCCCGGCAGGCTGCTGCCTGGCAGGGTGCCAGGCACAAGTCCTCGGGATCGGCGCGACTGATACTAAAGACAGATGCAATGGGGCCATAATCAGATGCAAATGGCCCCCCCTGTGCCTTGCATGAATTATAGCCCCATTTGCATGTCACCTTTTGAATATCGGGATTTTGAACATGGCACAATGGTACTTGCACCACCGCAAGTTGAATGCTCCACTTTGTCAACTTGCGGTGGCGCAAGTTCCACTGCGCCATGCACAGTGGCTGTGGCTGGGGGGTGATATTCAAAGGAGTTGCTCAATAGTGCAACTCCTTTGACTATTGCCCTGGACACACCCCTGCGCAACTATTTTGCGCAGCGCAAGGGCTTGCGCCTATGAATGGCGCAGTTTGAATATCCAGCCCAGGATGCTTTTCCAAGTATTAAATTCTGCAACCTCAGCATATCGCATGTTCTTCAAATGACTCTCTTTGATCTATGATCAGTTTCCCCTTTCCAGGACTTCAAAGCACCTTTTATGACTTTGCACTAAAACGTCATACCCTGCTCTTCTTCCTCTAAGCGTTATAAAAGTTTTTGATTTTCTCTCTTAGCAACTAAAGCTATAATTAACTTAATTAAAGTCTGTAATTAGCTTTGGGCCTTCCAGGTAACACCTTGTATCTAAAACCTCTATGTATGTGTGTCATCTCACATGCGGTTTCAGCATTTCTCAAGACAGACAGTCTATAACCCATCTTTGTATTACAAAGAATGATACAGTGATCAGAACCAGCTGTCCAAGTGTCACACTGTCTACCTTTTCTTGTGGCTATTCAGGTTACATTAAAGATCTGATGGCACCTCTCGAAAAGAGTAGAGGAAGATTTTATTGTAAATAAAATAAATCATACATACAGTAATATGAAAAAAGTCTAAATATGTAAACTAAAAAAAGGAAAAATGAAAACAAAAGTAACTATACTTTCATCAGAAATCTCCAGTCAAAAATGCAAAGAAACAAAAAAAGCATGAGAAACAGAACTCAGCAGTTATTTATTTATTTATTTAAAAACTGGTAACTAGGAAAGGCACTATGAGCCAAGGTTCGCTTCCAGGAGCAACCTCGGGGAGAGGTACAGGAGAAGGGTGAAGTGCAGCACATATGGTAACTGAAAGGTACAAATAAGTGCAAACAGTAAAATGTAAGTAAAGTGAGGTTTCAGTACAAAATGGGACACATTTACAGGTACAAATGAAACTAGAGCAGTAACGTACAGCGCAAAAATAACAACAATTTTAAAGGTGCTAATAATTAGCAGCAGTAGGGTCCAGTGTGATAATAGTAACATCAAAAAAAAGCCTCAGACAAGTCACCTGATTAGGGTGCCATAAAGAAGGGAGACTCCCTGGTGTCCTGGCCAAATTTCCCCCATGTGCTAAAATACCACTAACAGCTTAATCTAGTTCAATTTTAATTGGTTTGCATACTCCCCCACCACCACACAAGGCCTTTCCCCCAAAAACAAAAACTAAATAAATAAATCAAAGGTGCATCTTAGCTGTGGATTTACCACTAGATAAAAAAGCTGAGGGGTTGAGTCTAATAAAGGGGTAAAATTAATAATGGTCAGGGGAGACTACAATAACATTAATAAATAGTTGTCAAATAGTAACCTTTAAAGTTACTGTCCCAAACTGCTCTCACTCTTTGGGAGAGATACAGCCTGTGAACCTTTGGTTTCTTATTCTGCTAATGACCTGGGGGCCAGATATTCAAAACTCTGTGCAGGTAATAAACAGATTGCGCCTACATCAGGCTACAGAATTGCACCGGCTGCCATATTCTGTAAAGCGCCAAATAGCGCCAGTGCAACGGGTTAGTGCCAGCCCTCAAAGATAATGTATGCACGGGGCAAAGTGAAGGGCAGGGACATGCATACTGGCACAACAGTAGATTCAAAACGATAGCGCCACGCATGTGTTAGCGCAACCTATAGCACGGTGCTATTTACTGCCTATAAAAAGGTTGTCTAAACTCAGGGCAAACCACAGAGGGGGGCCTGGACACAGCAGGAAGCAAGATAGTGGTCAGCAACAACTCTGTGTTGCGCCATCTGATGGCAGCCATACTGGAGGAGAAAGAGAGGGACCAAGCCCACCCTGAGCCACACTGTAGGCCGAGGAAGAGATATGCTGCACACAAAATGTACCATCCCAGAGTGTCTTTCAAGACACTTTCTGATGACCATCTTGTGGGCCACTACAGACTGAGCAGGGTCCTTCTGAGGCAGCTGTGTGAGCTCCTGCACGAGCAGCTGCAGTCTACCATCCACTGCAACCACGCCATGACAGTCAAGCAAAGGGTGACAGCTGCAATGTGCTTTCTATCCACTGGGAACTTCCAGACACCGGCTGGAGATACCATCAGCATGTCGCAGTCCGCCACCTCGTGCCTCCTGATCCAGTTCACAGATGCCCTGCTTCTACACTCTGGTGAATTCATCATATTCTTCAGCATGACAGTGGAGTGCAGAGAAACAATGCAGCGATTCTATCGAGTTGTACACCTACCAGCTGTACTCGGTGCTACTGACTGCACCTACGTTGCCACCTGGGCACCACCTGGTAAAGTGGGTGACAACTTCCTCAACAGGAAGGGTACCACTTCATAAATTGCCAGGTGGTGTGTGATGCAACTGGGCGCATCATCAATGTCCTTGCATGGTTCATCACCAGTACACACGATGCCTTCATCTGGCACCAGTCAGAGCTGTGCCAGGCCTTTGAGGAAGGCACAATACCCAGAGGACACCTTGTCAGTGAGTACCTGCAGCAGGCCCAACCACAGTCCCACCAATGGTGGGACAGTGCCACAATAGAGCACACAAAGGAGGTAGTGAGGGGTTGGGTGGGAGGGTGCACAGGTGCACAGGAAGACTCAAACAGTAGGGGAGTCAAAGTGATCAGGCTGTGAGGCACAGTATACACAGTCTAACAACTGTTAATGTTCCCACAGGCAACAGTGCCTATCACCTGAGACCCTGGCTCTTAAACTCAGTCCTCTGGCCAGCTAATGTGTCTGAAGAGAGGTATAATGAGGCACACATTGCAACATGGAACGTAAGTAAGCATGTCTTTGGCATACTGAAAATGAGATTCCGATGTCTGGACTGTTCCAGTGGTGCCCTACAATATGACCTTCCGAAGGTATGCCACAAATCTCTAGCCTGTTTTATGTTGCACAGCATGGCACTAAACCATGGAATACACCTGCCTGAACCCGAGGAACATTCATATAGTGACATTGAGCCAGAGGACCAGGGGGATAGTGAGCAGCTCAATAGGTGAGACCCACGGATGGCCAGGAGGGAGCAGGAGCACAGGAGTAACATCATAAGAACCCTGACACAGATGGGCAGGTGAGTGAAATAAACATGAATAGACATGAGTTCAAATGTGTATTAACAGTAGTAACGGTACAGTGACAGGCACAAAATGGTGATAGGATGTGAATAACATAGAAACATAGACTTTGACGGCAGATAAGGACCGCTAGGCCCATCTAGTCTGCCCAATTCCCTACCTACAGGATAGGCTGCAGATCCTAGTTAACAAACAGCCTATATCTTCCTGCCCCCCCACAAGAATTGCCTTATGTCTGTCCCATGCATTCTTGAATTCTCCCACAGTTTTAGACCCCACAACTTCCTCAGGAAGGCTGTTCCATGCATCCACTACCCTCTCTGTGAAATAATACTTCCTCACATTGCCCCTGAACCGCCCTCCTTCTATCTTTAAATTGTGTCCTCTTGTTCTTGCAAGTCTCTTTTTCTGAAAGATGCTACCCTCTTGGACTTTGTTGATTCCCTTGAGGTACTTGAAAGTTTCTATCATGTCCCCCCTCTCCCTTCTTTCCTCAAGGGTATACATATTAAGCTCCTTTAGTCTCTCCTCATATGGCTTCTCTTGCAGACCCTGCACCATTTTAGTTGCCTCCTCTGGACTGCCTCTATCCTGTCTATGTCCTTGTGGAGATGGGGTCTCCAGAACTGGACACAGTATTCCAGATGGGGTCTCACCAACTGTCTGTACAGAGGGATAACAACTTCCTGTTTTCTGCTGCTGATGCCTCTCCCTATACATCCCAGTATACTCCGCCTCCTACTGCCTTCTCACATTGCTTGCTAACCTTAAGGTCATCTGATATGATTACCCCCAGGTCCCTTTCCTGTTTTGTTGTTGTTACTACCTCCCCACCCATTGTGTATTCTTCCCCTGGGTTCTTGTTTCCCAGGTGCATTATTTTGCACTTTTTTGCATTGAATCCTAGCTGCCATACGTCTGACCATTCTCCAACCTTGCCAAGTCCCTTTTCATCCTTTCCACGCCTCCTTGTGTATCAACCCTGTTGCAGATCTTTGTGTCATCTGCAAAAAGGCATACTTTTCCTTCCAGTCCCTCTGCAATGTCACTGATGAAGACATTAAAAAGGACTGGACCTAATACTGAACCCTGCGGTACCCCACTGGTAACCGCCTTTCTTCAGAGTGGACTCCATTTACAATTACCTTCTGTGTCCTGTTGTCCAGCCAATGTTTTACCCAGGCTACCACCCTGGGACCCACTCCCAGGCTGGTTAATTTGACTATCAATCTTTGTGTGAGACTGTGTCAAATGCCTTGCTAAAGTCTAGGTAGGCCATGTCCACAGCCCCTCCCTGGTCTACTACTTTGGTCACCCAGTCAAAGAAATCTATTAGATTCGTCTGACATGACCTTCCCGCTGTGAACCCATGCTGCCTTGGATCCTGTGCTCCACTGACCTCTAGGTACTCAACTATTCTTTCCTTCAGAAGTGACTCCATCACTTTCCCTACCACAGAGGTCAGACTGACAGGTCTGTAGTTTCCTGCCTCTGTCTTGGTCCCACTTTTGTGAATGGGAATCACATCCGCCTTCCTCCAGTCCTCGGATACCACACCATCCTCCCATGATTTATTAAAAAGAGTAGCCAGTGGTTTCACTAGTTCCTTCCTTAATTCTTTTAGAATTCTGGGGTGAATAAGAAACAAAACAAAAACGATGGCACACAGGTGATACAGGGAATGTGATGGGAAGTGGCCATATACAGAGATGTCCAGGTGAGGGGTGCAGGTGGGGGAAAGGTGCGCAATGGTGTGGTATACAGATAGCATCATCGCTGTCGCCCACCATGGACCCTCACAGATGCCCTACTGTGGGAATGCGAGGGGGGTGTACTGTGGACTGAAGAGCCAACAGGTGATGCCTGCATAGATGGGAGACCCTGGGATGACCCCGGCCATGGTGCCGGCTAGGTGTAGCTGATGACATTTGCTGCCCAATGTTTTGTGGTGTGCCCATGGATTATAGTGTGCCCAAGGTTCCATGGTGTGCCCCCGGATGATAGCGTGGCAGTAGTGCTGGCTGACCCCGACCTTACACTCCATGCTGTGGAGGCATGCTGGGGGACACTACTGGCATGGCGACAGCATGTACCAGTGGTGCGCTGCTGCCCGACCATCCCAACATTCCTCACTGTGGCTGTGAGCTCCCTTACAGCCCCAGTGAGCTCACCAATTACTTTGTGGAGGGCACTGAGGAAATGCACCTGACGCTCCTCCGCACACTGTTCCACATGCAATAGGTCGGTGTGTACTGCCTCCCGGAGGTGGGACAGTTCCTGCTTTGCACAGGTGATTACCTCCTCAACCCATATTCATGGTCATTCCCTGGACTTGGTGTTCCTCCCGGGGGATGGAGATATCAGATTTGGTGGTGAAACCAGTCGGATGGTCTGACCATCACACCATAGGGTTCAGTTTTGACACCCACCCCCAATTAGGTCTGCCCCTACGGAGATGGTGCAGTGCTGCCCTTTGAGGGGAGTTTCCCCAAAAGGCCTAATGGCAGCACTGGACCTATCACGTATACCGGGGAAGGCATGGATCCAGGGAAACTAGTGCTTGCCTATAATCAGGTAATGGTAGCGGCCCTGGATACTATTGCCCCTGTTCGTGTTCGCCCCTTACTCTTTGACCCAGGTCCCCATGGTTTGATGGGGCCTTGAAAGAGTTGAAGAGAGTGGGACGAAGGCTTGAGAGGAGCTGGTGAAAATCAGGCCTTGAAAATGACAAAACTTAGATTGATGGACCATTATGTGGTCTATTAATCAGAAATCACCCATAAGAAGGCAGAGTTCCTGTCCAGGTAGATTTCTGTTGCACAGAATCAGCCTACTCAACTCTTTTGGACCATGGACAGATTGTGCAACCCAATCCGTCTGCAGCCCTATGGATTTTTTTCACAAGTAAGGTGTGAGGAGTTTGCTCAATTCTTTGCAGATAAGGTTGCCACGATCAGGGCTGATATTCGTCTGGCCCTCCCTAATGGAAGTTGTGATGGTCGGTGGGAGATGATGAGCCCTCAGTTTGCATGGTCTGACTTCACCAGGCCTGCAATCACTGATATTGTAATGATCATCCATGCTTTGCAACCGACCTGCTGTAGATTGGACCTGGGCCCTAAGTGCCTTCTAATAGGGTGCGTAGAAAAAAATCGGCCTGGTCCTAGCTGAGATAGTCTGGATGTCGCTGGAGAGGGGGGGTCTTTCCAGATCCCCTGAAGGAGGTGGTCGTAAGACCCCTCCTTAAAAAAACCTCCATTGACCCTTACTGTCTGGCAAACTATAGACCATTCTCTAACCCGCCTTTTGTAGGCAAGGTTATTGAGAAGGTGGTCGCTCTGCAATTGGAGGATCATTTATCCAGCCACAATGTGTATGATTCTCTTCAGTCGGGTTTTAGGAAAAGACATAGTACTGAGACAGCTCTTGTTCGAGTACTAAATGACCTCCTGATAGCGAGAGATTGGAGGTCTCATTCTATCTTAGTCTTCCTTGATCTCTCTGCAGCATTTGACACTGTGGACCTTGGTGTGTTATTGGAGCACCTGCGGTTCCTCTGTTGACTGTCTGGTACAGTCCTCAGGTGGTTTTGATCATTCCTCAAGGGCAGGACTCAGAGAGTGGTGTCTGGGATTTATTCCTCAGTTCCACTCCCCCTGCCCTGCAGGGTGCTGCAGGGCTCCATTCTTTCGCCCATGTTGTTCGCAGTGTATATGCTGCTGTTAGGAGAGATTATTAGGTGGTACAGTCTGAGTTTTCCCTGCTATGCAGATGATACTCAGCTGTGCATGTCCTTTGTGCCCGGACAGAAGGAGACTCTCTCAGTATTTAACAACTGTCTATCCGAGATCCAGAGCTGGATGAGTGTGATCTGACTGTGATTGAACCCAGCAAAGACTGAGGTGTTGGTAGTGGACCCAGGTCATCAACAGATGGGTTTGCCGACTGGGCAACCATGTGGTTTATGGTTAGCTGATGTCCAGCTGACAACCTCCGATCAGGTGCGTAACCTGGGCTTTATTTTTGACAACAAGCTGACCTTTAAATCTCTGGTTCTTGCAGTTGTCAAATCCTCTTGTTACAATCTGAGGAATATCACTGAGATGAAGCATCTGGTTCCTCCTGATGACCTTCCCGCTCTGGTCCATGCCTTCATGACCCCCTGCCTTCACTATTGCAATGCCCTTTACCTAGGGCTACCAGGGGTTGATATCCGCCACCTGCAGCTAGTGCAAAATGCGGCAGCCAGGCTTTTGATCGGTGCTTTGAGGACCAGTCATATTTTGCCTGTGCTCCACGGACTGCATTGGCTGCCAGTTCAGTGGTGGATCACCTTCAAGGTCGGGTTACTGACCTATAAAGCCCTACATGAGCAGGGATCCCGATACATGCAAGATCTCCTTCGACCTTACTCCCCCTCCCACGCCCACTCTGATCCACTGATGAGGGATTGCTAGAGATTCCCAGGGTCTGTTTAGCGATGTCTGGGGCCCAGTCATTTGCATTTATGGCCCCGACCCTGTGGAATTCTCTACTTCATCATGTATGTGAATGCCTGACCGTCGAGAGTTTTAAGACCTCGTTGAAAAGCTATTTATTTACTGTGGTGTATCCAGATTCTTTTTAGATTTTATTACTTAAATGATTGTGTTAATTTTAGCTGTATATAATTTGATTTGTTTGCTATCATGTTTTATTATACAGGTGCCTTGGATTTGGAAAGGCACCTTCAACAAATAAAGTCTGATTCGATTTGATCCCTCCTGAAGGCATGCAGCTCCTGCTGTACGGAAGTCTGCGACTCCACTGCAGAGCAGAGTAACTGCTGGGATCCAGGGGCCTCCTGTCCCACATGTGGCAGTGGGTTGTTTTGGGTGTGGTGGGTTTCTCCTCCATGTGGCTATCACATTCTGTGCTCCGCGTGTACCCCGCATGTCGTGTGTGTGCTGCAGGTGACCTCTGTCTTGTGTCTGCCCATAGACATGGTCTGTTCCCTATTCCTTAGGTGCACCACAATGGCATTGCCTGGTGGGGGGGTGGGCACTGGTCTGCGGGCTAGTGTGGGGCTTTATCTATGTGGCCATCGCTGCATCCATCCCCCTGTGTCCTCCCACAGTGTATCCTCTGACGTGCAGTCCCCTGCTCTGTGTTAGGGATCCTTGACCCCTTCCCCTGTGCACTGTGGGCTCTGCTTGGGTCTGTACTGCCACACAGGCATGGATTGTCCTTTCTGTGGATCACATCACCCCTGTTCCAACTCTGCACCTTTTCCACAGTTCACATCCATACAGTGTTGATACATTTTGGAGGTTCTCTTTCATGTTATTTTTTTTTTGGTTAATTATTTTTAGTTTTTGGTTCCTGTGCTTTTTCCTGGCATTGCCTTTGGTGGTTCATTTGCCATTGTTTGTGTTGTACACTGCTCTGGTGTTCACATTTTGGGCTGCACTTCTTTGCATGTGCCCCCAGTGGACACATGTTTCTCCTATGCACTGTGCTGCTGTTGCTGTTTGCTCTGCCCAGTTGCTATATTTTCAAAGCTGTCTTCTTTGCTATTTTCAGAGCTGTCATGTTTGCCAGGCTATTTTTGCACTGCACTGTCAGCCCCGTTTGCACGGCTTCATTTGCATGCTATATTCAACTGATTTAGCCCCTGGGCTGTTCCTTTGAATATAGCATGCAAATGATTCTGGGCTAATTTTGCACACCAAGCAGTGCTAATTTTGCCCCGGGGCTAAGTTTTGAATATTGGCCCCCTACGTTTTGTTTTTTTTGTTTATCGCTTTCTGTCTCCTAGGGCTGGCCTATACTAACACCATGCTGATCACGATCCATGCCTTAACCAAGATCTGGCCCTCTGGCTTGCTTGCTTGCTTATCCCCCACCACAGGGCCTCCTATTACAGCTGTGCAAGGATGGTGGTGTAATGAAATTCCTTTGCCAGGTGGAGTCTGAGACTGAGGGGAGGGGGCAGGGGGCTGAGAGATGCCCATAAGGAGCAGCCATTTGCCTGTTTTATGCCCCTCCAGCTCCTGACACTGGCCTACATCAGAATGAGACACCTCCTCCACACTTGTTCTGATGTATCATCATACTCCTGTCTCCTGTGGCTAGAGGCAGTGACACATAATGCATCAGACACCTCCTGGAACAGGCACAGGGTCTCTCAAGAAGTGGGACTGCATTCTATATAAGTCCAGGAATGAGAACTGTGCCACAGACAGCACTCTTGCCCACTGTTTGAGTCCAGTGATCTGGGTTCATTGTACAAACTTAGATCCCCAACATGGTAGCCTGTTGTGCTACCTCGGGGCCATCTTACAGCCTCAAAAGGTCTTATGTTCATGTACAAGGACTTGCAGTACATTGTCTTTGGCTGCCATACCATATTCTGCCAAATATTTAATTTAAATTTTCCTTACC
The DNA here is from genome assembly GCA_016271365.2 of Neoceratodus forsteri. Taxonomy (NCBI): domain Eukaryota; kingdom Metazoa; phylum Chordata; order Ceratodontiformes; family Ceratodontidae; genus Neoceratodus; species Neoceratodus forsteri. The sequence goes on along the minus strand of CM028129.1, from coordinate 1,005,384,508 downwards.
ATGCTGGTTAGTGAGGCACCAAAATTGACTGATATCTTAATAGACAAAGTTTGAAAGAAAACAAAAATTTAGGAAGCAAATTAACTGTCAGAAAGAGAGAGAGAGCGAGAGAGACAGCAGCAGGGACTAGCAGGCTAAATTTGAATTCGCTAACTCCAAAATCTGCCCATAATTTAAAAAGGACAGCTGTGACTTCAGGCAAAACCTCTATGTCCAAGTAACATATCCCATTCCTACATGCCCAGTCAAATAGTGGAACTTCTGGGGATTATGAAGCACTCTGGACAGGGTGCGCTTTAATTTGTGCACAAACAAACTTATGGTATATTACGCTGACATCAACATTAACAATCAATTGTGGTCCTGTGTGCTCCGATGTCAGTAAGCCTATATGTGAAAATCTCACATTGTTTCTTGAATACAGTAACATGACACAGACACAGGTAATTACAGCAGCGTATTAGTATTAGAATGTTTAAATGTTTAGGTGTTCAGTGCTGTCATGCTTTCAGTGGGGACACTCCACCCCCCCACACCCCCTCTCAGTGGGGATGCTCCGCCTTCCCCAACCCCTGGGGAAAACAAAATCGACAGAATACAGCAACATTAGGAAGTGTAACGCTGTACCTAGCTGTACTCCGAGCACCTTGCATTATTATCTATTTCTGGACATTACCATGCTTAACAACACAGCTTAACACTTCCCAATGGGTGTACAGCATGTTGCTGTATTCCATTGAATTCGTTTTTTCCCGTGGGGTGTGGGGGGCAGAGCACCCCTACTGAAAGCTGGACAGCACTAAACACCTAACACCAAACACCTAAACATTCTAATTATAAAACGCTGGACATGTAACAGAACCAATTTGCAGCAAAAACAAATTAGTATTTGTTTTTTCCATGGGGGTTGGGGCAGAACCCCCCAAGTGAAAGCACTGAAAGCTCACAGGACCACAGCTGTTGACACTGATGTCAACTTACTGTAAGTATACTAGCCTAAAAATAGACGTGCGACCTGTCCAGAGTGCTTCACAATCGCCAAACTTCCTGCTGTTCTAGGGACTTCAGCAGAAGGCTGTCTGACATTTGTATGCTCATCTTGTAACCTGAGCAGTTTCAGTACAGTTGCAAGGCCGGCAGCAGGGGAAGCATCGAGTGTAATGTATCATTAACAAAAAAACAGCAAGTCATCAGCAATGACTTGTGTGCTTCTGTTCTGTCCCTCCCACCTCTACACCTCTTACCAACGAGAGTTTCTTGATGAAAGCTACAAAGGAGTTCAATGCAGATCAGGATCACCCAAGACAGCACCATCCACCATTGCCATGAAATTACATTTGTGCATGTGTGTCTACTTCTGAACTGATGTGGAATAGATGTCTTTCTTGTCTCTGGACTGTGACTTACAATCAAAACATGCCTTCTGTCTGCAGTAGTTCTTCATTTGATCACTTTGTCTTTTGGAACAGATTTCACACTCTGAGTCACATTTCCATTTATCTCTGCCCTTCTGGTTAATAATGTATTGGCTTCTCTGCACCTCCTTCTAATCCCACAGGAAGCTCCTGGAGCATCAGCAATCTTTATGAAAGAGGACTGGCATTATCTGTGTTTTCAAACATTTTCTTATAAAAAAAAAAAAAAAAAAAAAAACTATCCTTTTCAGTCACCAAGAAACAATTCACTGGAGGTTAGTGGCCAAGGATACATTTTAAAGTGATCACCCCCTCCTGTGAGGTGAGTAATAGGCCTGGGTGCTGAATGGCTTTGTCTTTAGGCCTTTGGGAAGATTGTGCTTAGGTTCAGGTTGGTATTGGGACTTCGATGCAGCTGATGTTGTGCCTCCGCCAATGGGGATCCTTGTAGCAGAAACTGCCAGGGTGTTTCCCCACAGGAAATAAAACCTCCTAACTGCAGTGACAGGGAACCCAAATAATATATTCCACAAAATAATATGCTCACAACCTCCCTTGATCAAAACGTAGTGTGACAAAAAATATAGTGAAGTAATAAAACTCAGTAGTAGAAGTAGAGACAGTAATATTGTGCAAACAAATTAACAGAACTTTATTTGGGGAACAGGAAATGGGATCTAATTCTAAGGAAAAGAAAGGTAGGGTTAACATGAGCAATAAAATAAGTAAATGCACTTCCCACACAGAAATCCCATCTCCCCCCAAGAGGCAGCTAAATTCTCAGCACACCGTCCCACTGGTGCATCAACAGACCAAAAGTCTGTGATGGGAGCTTCCAGTCTTTACTGTTCTCAGTAGTGAAGGTTGCACACCTGCTAGGTGTCCAAGCAGTGCAGTACCTCTGTACAGGGGATCCTAGAGAAACACTGTCAACCACCTTAGGACCAAAAGTGTCGCTAGATTAAAAAACACATTCTGTGATTGCATACATTCTGTAAAGATTGCTGATGTAGCTCGTAATTTGATTCTGGCTCTTTTTCTTCAAAAAAGTGAAAAGCTGACTGCCCATGTGGTGTTACCACACAAACACAGGCTTGTTTATATTCCTTGATCAGCTCCAACTGCATATTTCCTGGGCTTGGGAACTTCCACAACACAACTGAGTCCCTCATGATGCAGTGGGAGTTCAAGAGGCTACTGCATCATGAGTGACTGCATCGTTTGGGTGTGTTTCTAATGCTCAGAAAGTATGCAGTAAGAACAGATCCAGGACTGTAAACAAAACAAGGTTGTTTATAAATATACACTAGCATGCATTTCAGTTCTACTAAACTAGGAGATAAACAAAACAAACAGCAACATCAATGAATGTTAGAGAAGGTAAGCAATCATAAAATGTAGGTTTTTAACTAGAAATAATATGCTGAAAAACAGATTGACAGGGTTCCTTTAATGCAACCTCTGTTTAGATACTGTTGCTCAGTAAAATAGCTGTCTGGTGCATCTCTAAATCATGTAAGACTGGCTCAGATACACTAACTAACTAACTTACTAACTAACTAACCCTAACCTAGCTATCATTATTGCCAGGCAGAATCACCATATGGTACTCATGATCATGTCCTGGTATTAGGTGCATCAGAAGCAGTCACTCTGATCTCCTTGGTAAACTAGGTGGCTGAGCAGCTATGACACAAGACCTGAACACTTCATTCTTTCACAGGATTGCAGCAGTGCAAACTATGCAGAAATTCTTCTGATGGAAAAATTCCTTCAATGGTCCTCTTCATCCCATGAGGGGACTTCTCTTCACCTTCCCAGAGGGCAGATAGTTACATAAGAATATGGTTTCTTGGACCTCTGCCAAGACCAATCCTGGCAGCAGGATCTGCAAAGTGGTGGCAGACCTTTCTCATAGAATTAGAGCTTCAGCAACGCAGCCCTTGCTCCAAACACCACAGCCATGGGCAGACACTTTAGTTTCAGGCTTTGATTCTGTTTTGATTTAATCCAAGTCAAGGATTTCAGATTGGGTTTACCCAAAGAGAGTAACATGTTTGTACTCTTCTCTGGATCAGACAGGTCTGAAATTGGCAGAATGAGCTTCTGAGAACTCTAGAGACATCACACATTCTCAAGCTTTGATGTCGCTTGGTGGATGCAGTCCCAGGGGACAAAAGGAGCTATCTGATGGGTCTCTTTATGGTGCCCTACCTATAATGCATTTGCAGCCCCCTCAACTAACTTGGCCACAGCGGGGCTATTGCTATGGTCGCTGAAGCTTACCTTCAGCTTCTACACTAATTTGGCTCTGGTGATCACACCCTACCACAGGGAATTATAAGCAGGGTCCTCCCCTTGTGCAACACTCTACCTGATTTTGTTGAGCCCTGTGTGTCTCTACGTCTGTGCTCTGCATTGTGCTTGTAAGACTGTGCTAATAATGAGTACCCAGGGAAACACAACAGAGACAGAGAGGGCTCATCCACACCATCAGCAGGTCACTTATTTGATGCCCTCATAGCAACATAAAGCAACATTTTAAACAGTTCAGTAGGTTCTCTTTACAGTCTGTGCTATTGCTTCTGCCTCTACAGATAGACTCCACTAACAACTTGAGTCTAATGTCCTCCCTAGATAGACTACAATTCCCAAAACTCCTTGTGGCTTTATTTGTTCTTCCATTTAAATGAACTGCAAAGTCCATCAGCTTTGCACAGCCTCAGAGCACTGGTTACACATTTCACTGTACTCTGCTCCTCTCTCTGGAGGGCAGTATTTTCTGCTCTGCTGTTGAGTTGTGAGGTGGAATGGCCTGAGACCTTGAATACACCCTGACTGCATCCCCACAGCACTGACACATGCTGCAATATCTGTCCCTTTCCACAAGTGTGTGTGGGCCAAAGGTAAACACCATGGAGCCCATGTCATCTGGTGCCTTTGGAACTGATTTTGTCTATCCATTTTTGTAAAATCTTGCCACTTTCCATGTGCTACGAGGCAAACAATTATTCTGGCCAAGCTGGTACCTACTGATCATGGTGCTGTCCACTGGGGTTGGGCACTGGGTTGGAGCATTCTAAAGAGCTCATCTGTTCCGCTCCCAGAGTGGTTTTGGTTCCTCCATGCTCCCTGTCAGCTCCTGGCATGGAGTCAAGTTCTTTTTATTTATTATAAGTTCATAGGTCCATTTGGAGGGCCTCCTATGGATATAAGAGTGTCACCTCAAACATTCTTAGGACAATTGTACTGAAGATGAGCAGTTATGTGTTCCTAGAGATACAAGAGGCAATACTCTTAGAGCCATAACAGGCCCTCCAAATGGACACATAACATTATAGGTCACTAACTCTATTAAATTAAAAAAAAAAACCTTTTTAAATTTAAAATACTGACAGTGCCAGCTCCATGGCGCAGAGTGAAGGATTTTGTTCAGCACACTGGTGACCCGGGTTCACGTCCTGAGCTTGGGTACCAGGAGCAGAGTCTGGCAGGGAGGGGATGCACAAGAGTCCATTGGACGCTCCCATCCTGCAGAGGGTACTACCTGGGCACATCTGGGTGGATTTGGTGTGTGCTTGGGGGACATGATGCCTCGACATGCCCCCTGCATGTCCCCACCTGAGGACGCCACCCACAAAGGCCGAGAATTTGGTGGACAGGGTGGTGAAAAATGGAAAAATGGCATTTCGGTTGACTGGATGATGGCCGCTGGATCCTCACTGGCATGGAGCCCCCAGACAGCTGGGACCAACCTCAGCAGCACCCAGGGCCAAGAAGGTAAGGCTGTGAGGTTCATTCTCTCCAGAAGGAAAGGACCCACCCGATGAAGGGATACATCAGGTTACCCAGAGGGAGCTGCAGTATGAGGCGGTAGTTGGTGGTGGAGGTTGCCTGAGGTGGCCTGAAGGAGAGGCCAGCTGGGATGCAGAGGAGGAACAAAATAGATAATACAAAAAAATGCTGATGGCGTGAGCAGTCAGTGAGGAGCCAGTTACAGTGGCTCAGCATGTGACATACTCTATGAGAATAAGGGTACATCATGCGAACTGAAGGAAGGTTGTGATTGGTCAAGGACACTTCCATGTTCTATAATTAACTGTGAAAGTTTAGTCCCTTGATGTGGCTTCTAGACATTTTCTCAGCTATACAGCGGGAATGTGCACCAGCAGGCATGAAGACAGAAGTGGAGCAGCTGACTTGTATGCTGGACAGTCCCCCTTCTGTAGTCCTCAGAGACCGGAAGCAAAGAGACAGTTTGGTCAGTGGCTCAGGGGAGGAATGCTGACAGGATGATCCCAGGCAGGGAGCAGGAAAAAAGTACCCCCTTCTCTATTTTTATCAGGTTTTTAAAGCAAACAAGAAATTCATTTTCCATTCTGACTGGACTCATGTCATGGGTTTTGGGACTGTCCTCAAATCAAGAACAGAGATTTAATATATGGATCTTGAATTTAATACTATTGAAAAGCATTTAAAAAAACTCTGGTAATACCATTGATCCCTCAATGATAATACCACTGTTAGACAGTGATAATACCATCGTTCGAATGTGATAATACTATCGTTCCACTCCTGAACGATAGTATTATCACATCTACCAAACAGTGCAAGCGCCCATTAAAGATGCTCTTCTGCCCCCCACGCCATCCTAAGCGCCTTCCCTAATTGGCCGCTTTGGTGTGGAGCAGAACAATTTTAAAACATGGCGGCTTGTTCTCTTGCTTAGCGAGACCGCATTGCTTCTGCACATTTCTTCATGCTTTTTTTTCTTTCTCGCATTTAAAGGGGAATGCAGAGCGAGCCCAACAAAAGGAAAAGGTAGGACTGCTCACCGTTCTTGTCATAACGGCAAGATGAAGGCGGGCAGGGTGGGCTGAGAGCAGCAGCAAGATAGCTCGGCGGTTGGCCAGACCGAGAGTCCTTCACTGAAACGCCACCTGCCAGTCGCAAAAATAAACAAATAAATAAAAATCACATCCATATATTAAAATAACGATAGTTGAGCCAGTATGGAATACCTATCTGAGGTTGTGGACGTGAGAACCTCTAGCTCGCCTTGAGGTTCCTACATCCCCAGAACCTCTCAATGGAATTATTCCCTTGTAATGCACAGTAAGCTATCCATTATTCTATTTATAATACCCTCCTCTCCACCCAGGGACGAGAGCTGTTACTACCTCCAGCAGTGTATATATCATTTTAGATAGTGTATATTTATTTATTATTTATCTATTTAGCTTTTGTTAACCAGATAAGTACACTAGACAAAACATATGCCTATTTGCAGGTACTGACCTGGGAGGGTATAGGAGAATAAAAGAACATACAGAGTACAAATTGATGCAGATAAGGCACATATATACACTGAAGCCAGAGAGACATAACATACATAGGGGGATAGCTCAGATAACAGCAGTGGACACCATCAAATGTGAACATGTAGCAGTACAGTTTCTATAGCAATATGCCTAGGAAGAATATACAGTATATACACAACATACACAGGACCACACCCAGACAGGCAGGCAACAACAGTAGAGCCGAAGCCAGGTACAGAAGATACTGTGCTCGAGTACTGTGCAGGGACCACAGTACTCAGGGAGGTCTAAGACAGTCGCATACTGAGGAGAGCTTCAAGTGCTTCCATAGAGAGGTTCATAGATACGCCTGGGAAGAGGCAGACCTGACCTGGACAGGAAAAGAGTTCCACAGTCTTGGGGCACAGGATGTGAAATCCCTATCCCCCATTTGGGTGTGTGTCACAGGCATCTTGAGGATAGCAGGACCCAGGGATCTTAGGGAGTAGGTAGTGGAAGCAGCTGGCACAAGAAGCTCCACCAATCCAGAGGGGGTGCCAGAGCCCAAAACCTTGCCCATGAAACAGCCCAGGACGAAGGTTATGTGGTTGGATGGGGAGAGCCAGTTTAGCCTGCTATACAGATCACAATGGTGAGTGAGACGAGGGACTGCTAGAGCAAAGCGACAGATGTTGTTGTAGGTTACAGTCCACCTATTGAGGTGAGCCTTGGTAGTACGGGCAAACAAAAGAAGCCCATAGGCTAGAGATGGGAGGAGCACTCCTCTGGCCAGTGCAAGGCGAGCAGCCGAGGTAAGATTATTCCTCGCCCTGTAAGCCAGTCCCAATTTCCAGTTAACAGCCTGACACACATTATGGATGTGGTGACCAAGGTCGAGCAGAGGGTCAAGTGTCACCCCAAGATATTTGACAGAGTTGGTGGTGAGCACTGGAACACCATCAATCCCCGAGATGCACAAGGGGCCTGAGGAGGCCTTTAACTTAGCCTGGGACCCAAACAGCATGGTCTGAGTCTTTCTAAGATTTAGGACCAACTTGTGGGATGATGTCCAGGATGGGATGCTCATAAAATCTTCACTCAATTGGTGATTAATGACCCCAATGCCCCGGGCATCAGTAAAAATAATGAGATCATCAGCATATAGGATGGCCTTGCAAGAGGCAACAGAGGAGGGGCGGTCATTGACGAATACAGAGAAGAGCAGGGGACCAAGGACTGACCCCTGGGGAACCCTGAGAACACAGCGGTGGTGTCAGAGAGCATCTTACTATATTTAGTAAGTTCGCCTGCCCTGAAGGTAATTGTGAAACCACCTAAGTGCAGGTGGGATAGACCCAATGTCCTAAGTTGCGCATATAGTAAGGTATGGTCAACTAGGTCAAAGGCCTTAGAGAGATCAATAAAGATGACCCCAGAAAGTCTGCCCTGGTCTCATAGCAGCCCTTATCCCAGAAGTGACAGTACAAGGGCAGAAGTAGTACCATGACATTTACGGAATCCATGCTGCGAGGGAGACAATCGCTCATGAGACTGGATATAGTCTGTGAGTTGCCCGCCACGACTCTCTCAAGAAGCTTACCAATAGCGGGCAGGATGGCAATCGGCCGATAGCTATCTAGGATCCTAGGGTTGCCCTGTTTGAGTATAGGCACAACCCTCGCCACCTTCCACAGGTCAGGAATAACCCCAGTAGCTAGGGATAGGTTGACCATATGGGCTACAGGGGAGGCAATGTAGGTGGCCGCAAGGCAGAGAAGCTTTGGTTCCATACCATTGTGACCTGCACTAGTAAAGAGGGAGAGACCAGAGAGCAGTCTCTGCATCTCATGCACCGTTACAGCCTTGAAGCAGAACAGAGGATGATGGGAAGGAACTGGCTGAGATGAAGGGGCCTGGACTGGTCTGTCACTACCATTGGAGAAGAATAACGGGGTGAATGCAGACAGGTCTGAGAAATGTGAGTTAAATGCATTTGCTATGGTTAGTGGATTAGTGCAGCTGGCACCCTCAATAAGCATGTCAGGAGCCTCACAGGTGGAGGAACCACTCATAATGTTTTTAATATTCCTCCAGAGGCTCCTAGGGTCCTTAGCTGAGGCCCGTAATGTGGCTTTACAAAACTCACTTTTTGCAGGCCTGATAGCCTTTTAACATTAATTCCTGAGTTTCCTGTATTGCTGGAAAATGGCCTGGTCCATTGAGACCTTAAAGTTGGCCCAGCATTTGTCCCTCATCCTCATGAGAGCAAGGAGGCTCCCATGTAGCCATTTTGTAGCTGCCCCTTACTCTCCATCTGACAAGAGGGGCATGTTTGTCCTGTAGCACCGCAAAGATGCTGAGAAAGGCAATACAGCTGAGGTAGCACACTGGGCCTCCATCACTACAGACCAGTCCGTGATCATAACATCCTCCTGAAAAGTACCAAGGTCAAACCTGGAGAAATCCCTGACATGAATGATCTTAGGGGGGAACTTAGAGGCCGAGACCTTCCATATGCAATACACAGGGGCATGCTCGGTGATAGAGTCAGGAAGGGTACCAGAGGAGCTGATCCTCTAATGCCTATTGGACACGACCCAGTCCAGAAGCGAGCCGGTATCCCCAGCGGACGTCCACCTGGTGGGATCGTTAATGAGTGTGGTCAGTGAGAGACCTGTGAGCATGTCTCATACTGCTGCTTGGTCTTGCTTCCAAGCCAGTTTAGGTTGAGGTCCCCTAGGATCAATAGCTCATTATTCCTCGTCCTAGTGCCTACAGAGTCAAGAAGGGAGGATAAGCCCACTACTCCACCAGTGGGGGGATTGTAGGTACACACAATGTGCAGTTTCTTAGCATTCCCCAATAACAGCACTGTGTGCAGCAGTTCACAGGAAGACTGCTTGGGCTGTGAGCAAACTAGCACTGAGAGGTTAAGGTGACTGTATACCAGTATACCACCCCCCCCTTCTTCCCTGGACGGTCATGTCTAACAAGGTCGAAGCCAGGGAGCGCACAGGCCGAATCTGGGATAGAGGGTTTCAGCCAAGTTTCGGTTATCCCAAGGATGTCAGGCTTATAATAGGTGACCCAGGCAAGAAGTTCTGCCATGTTGGGCAGAAGGCTACGTACATTAAGATGGTCAATTTTCAACCCATTGCCAGCCAGCCAGCCCACAGGAGAGGAGAGGGGGCAGCTTGGAGGACCAGGGTTCAGCTCCACGTCCCCAGCAAGGGCTAATATCACCAAGAGAAGCCAGAGAAGATGTCTCAGATGTGGGGAGCCAACCCTAATGGGTGACCTGCGCCCAGAATGCCTGACCACTGTGACAAAATAATGGAAGCTACGCAAATTAAGGCAACAGATGGGCCAGGGAGAATGCCTGTCACAGGCTATTATGTTAGAGAAGGTAACATCCTTCTCATCAGGTATCCCATATGAGATCTTAGATTGTCCCATACGGGGTGCACAACCCATAATGAGGAGAGGGAGGACCATTGCCATTGGTAGCCAACTGAAGAGGACAGTTGGAAAAAGGTGGGAGTCTACAACACTCCTACGATACTTAGGGGCCCACATGTTTTGCATGCCTCCTCCTGAATCATACACAGTATCCTGCAGAGACACAGCAGAGTAGCAAGGAACAGAGACGTCCAGCCCCACCAGTAACCTATTAGAACAGATAGGAGCACCTCATCACAGCATAATTTTCAGACTAAATGCAGCAAAACACACCCTGGCAAGGTACAGCAGAATGGTACAGTCTAACAATAGCCCCTGGAGGTATAGCAGGCAGAAGATGCATGGACAAACATAGGAATATTCATGATATGCAGCACCCAGTGAAGACTAACAATAGCTCCTGGATAGAAAGCATGCAGTGAATGCATGAACAAACATTGGAATATTCATAATATACAGCGTCTAAAGTCCTCAAGATTGACACGTGGCTCAGAATGTGATTATAAAGAGGTTACAACACTCCAGGGAACAGGAACCCTAGCAGAATCCCTAACTCAGCTGGTGAGGACAATAATTAGCTGCCCCAGTCTTCAAAAATTGCTGTGCTTGCACATGGGGATTAACCTGGCCCTAACTTTCAAACAACAATGCACTGATCATTTCTCAATAATTAGTAAATCTGCACAGTCAATGTGCATAACTAGCTTTGCCTTTAAGACAATAATATGCTGAACAGGTCTCGGGGACTCAGTCAAATATTAGATAGTTGGAAGCTACAGTACGCACAGGGTAGAACCACATTGTATACATTAGAATGAAACAGCAGTACGCCTGCTTAGGCCAACCAATAAGGAGGATGCAGTAGGCTCACCCCAACTTAGAGGGAGGGGCTATGGAGCATTTAAGGGGAGGAGGGAACGGGGCGGGTGAGAGGGAGAAAAAACGAAGTCCAGCAATCCACCCTCCACACTACTGTACTGCAGCCCTGTCCCGCTTCCACAGTGATATACGGCAGTCTTTCCCACTAAGAGCGAGCACCGTCAGTCCCGGGGATTGGCACACTGTAGCCAGGTCTCCCTCACCTCCCATGTCCCTCATAGCTGGCAGCAATGAGCCACAGGGCTCTGGAATATAGCCTAAATCCTGGCTGGTTGAGTGACACTGCCGCGGAGGAGCCAATCAGGCAATAGGGCTGGCGCAATTCAAACTTGGTGTCCAAATGCTCCTCTGCTTCACCATGGAAAATCAAGCAGAAATCAAGTCCAGCAATTCAATTCACCCAAAACAAAAACCGAAGTCCAGCAATCCACCCTCCTCACTACTGTGCTGCAGCCCCGTCCTGCTTCCACAGTGATATATGGCAGTCTTTCTCACTAAGAGCGAGCACCGTATAGTTAGGACAGTATTAAGGTTCCTGAAAACCTGCAGGGGGATCTTACAGTAGGTAATGTTAATGCATTATTAAGTTTCCACGGTCACAAAAGTAGACACGAGACCAGTCTCATATGGTTTTTTTTCACAAAATCAGTCATAACTTTTTTCATGCAAATGAAATTGCAAACATCTAGTTCTTTGAAACATTCAATTTTCTTTTATTATAAAGTTCCAACAATTCACCTGGCAATCAGGCTTCTTCTGGGGAATTGTAAAAGTATACAAATAATATTTTTAATATTACATATCAAATAATGTTTTACAAATTTTAAATCAATACCCAACAACCAACAGTCTCATTTTTCGGTTGAGCTATTATCTCCAACTTCTCAATAATAATGAAATAGTGCCTATAATTTAGTAATAAACAAATTATACTCTACATAAAATAAAATCACAACCAAATCATTTTATGTGATAATTGTTTCACCCTACACCAGTCACCAAATTTTACAGCATGTAAATAACATTGCCTTACTTTTTAACCGAGCTCTCAGAGAGATAGCCTATGCCAGTGTGTTTCTTCAAAATGAAAATCTTCTTCACTAATACTTAAAAGAAAAGTTCAATATTTACTACTTTAAACTAGTTTCAAACGAATTCATTACAACACTTTTGCCACACCATTTCATGGTATTCACCTTGATTAAATCATGTCCTGCTCTATCAAATATTTCTGTGTCACATTGCATGCTCCACCTGCAAGTGAATAAGGCACCATGATCATTAAAACTATTTATATTATTGTTAACTTTGTGCTTTAACAGCACGCATGTCAACTTGTTTCTGTGGTTATCTGTATCATTAATTATTTCTCCAGTAGCAAAAAATTAAAAACGTTTCTAAATACTCTTTCCTTAAGTTCCATAACACTGTTGTTTCAAAGTCCTGAACACACTCTATGAGTATGCTGTATATCCATTCTCTTAAATGAGTAGGTGAATTGGCAGGTCTTTTGGCAGTGATGGTGTTCCGAGAGATTTGGTTGCGATTTTATTTTATTTTGAGTATAATTTATTTATTATTAAATTATAGGCACTATTTCATTATTATTGAGAAGTTGGAGATAATAGCTCAACCGAAAAATGAGACTGTTCATTGTTGGGTATTGATTTAAAATTTGTAAAAACATTATTTTGATATGTAATATAAATATATTATTTGTATACTTTTACAGTTCCCCAGAAGAAGCCTGATTGCCAGGCGAAATGATGGGACTTTATAATAAAAGGAAATTGAATGTTTCAAAGAATTAGGTGTTTGCAATTTCATTTGCATGAGCCAGCCAGACTTTTGAATTTGGAATTTACTAGCCATTTTTTGGCCAGCTCCACCGCAATGACTAGATAAACTAACAAGAGGCAATTTCCCAGAGTCAACGGCATATAACTTTGTTCATGTCAGACCATGCAAGCCCTGACCAAAACCAAAGATAAGTTGTAACATTCTTCGCTGTAGCTTGAAGCAGCAGACCCATGAAGCACAACTTTGGACTTGTAGAATGATCTTAGAAAAAGGCTGGGTGGTTAGGGACTGGAGAGGAGTATGGCCATTGGGGCTGAAACAGCCCTAATGCCACATTTCTCTCTTTTTATGAATATGGAACCCCAACTAGATATTGACATAACTTTTTGCTATGCATTTTCTTACTTTTTCAAAAAGTAGAGCCATAACATGCTTTGTGCAAGTCCTGCACAAAGCAGGACACACAGAGCCCTATGGGCCCTGTGCCACACAGGACCTAACTCATAACTACACAAAACTGGAGCTGAGTCCTAACTTGCTTCATATAGGGCCTGTCTGACCCTGCATGAAGCAGGACATGCAGGGCCATTTGGACCCTATGTGAAACATGATATAAGGAGGACTGGCACACCCCACTTGCCCCTCCCCAGCCTCCACTGTCAGACCCTAAACACAGCATTATAGTCATACAAGAGAAGGATGGCACAGACATATCCAAAGCCAGCCCCACCCCTGGCATTATTGACTGTGTCTCTCCAGTTGTCTCTGGATGCCTACTGCACTGCTGCTGGACTTGAAGTTCCAGGGTTGGGCTCTGCACTGCTCAACTTTGATACTTTCAACTGCTCCCACCTCACTCACATTAGCAATTTTACTTATTTATTTTTGTCTAAAATATAGAATACATTTTGATTCTGTTTAGCTATCTTCACTTGACTGCTAAAAATCCAGCAAGCATTTTAGAACTGACTATGCATTCAGCTGGTTTAGCAGAAGCACTATCCATCAAGATCAGACTGAACTGGCCAAAATATTCAGCTGGTTTACATTGCACAAGATTCTCTGCCGTGGAGGTGTGCTCTTTGACATCCCTGGTTATGTGCTCTCCTAGTTCTGCTTAATAGTGGTGGTGGTGGTGGTGGGGGTACTCAGACCTTCTTAGTCTTGAGACCTCATTTGCTGGTGGCTCAATCACCAGAAACTGCTTTTGAGCTGGGTGGCAATAAAACCTTGGTGCTTTTATTAGAGATGAATCACCAACATTGTACAAGATAATACTGCATCTAAACAAAATATGAATGTTTGCCATCCCCATCCCCACCCCCAAGTACTATCTCAGTCAGCTTTTTATTTTTTATTTCCACACATTTTTTTTCATGTGGGTGTTAGTGGGCACTTCAGCCCCTCCTGCCATCTTCTACCTCCCTTGAGACTAACCTGCCTAGGTTCCCTCATAGATTACTCCCCCCCCATGACACATCCAGTGAGGGAGGAACATCCTTCTACCAAAGAGCATACATCCAGAAGTCAGCAGGGGTCTTGAGTGGTGGAGCCAGTAGAAGCAGGCAAGTGAGCCTTCATATGCCTGCTTCAACCCCCAACTAGCAATGAACAATGACCCTGGGAATGTGTGCATGTGGATGTTTACATGCACTATGGCATCTGCTGCCAGCTGTCCCTAGTGAGTTATGCCCTGCCACCACACCTCCACAAGGTGGCACTGTAGGAGAGGCAAGGCTAGGCCCCACCCACTGGAAGAGGAGAGCTGTCAGTCACAAACTCAACTTCTCCTCCCCAACTGACCCCAGTGACCCAAACCTTTCCTGAACCCAGGTCACCAGGACAGTGGGAGGAGTGATGTCCAGCACTCAACCTCTATGCCACTGGGCTGGCACTGTTTCAATCAGCTCTAGTTAGCAATCAGAAAGCTGCCCATACTTCAACCTCCTGCATCATATTTATTGACCTCACAAAGCCTTTTGACACGGTCAACCACCTCATTCTCCTCAGTGTTAGATTCCTGAGGATTGCAGGACACACTCTTCCATGATTCTCTAGCTACCTTTCCAACAGAAGCCAGAGCATGAGGATTGGCTCTTCCTTTTCAGACTATCTCCCCAACCCACCCACTCGGCATTCCCCAAGGTTCAGTCCTAGAACCCTTACTTTTCTCACTACATATCAAGACAATCTATCACTGTTTCAAATACTCCACTCCACTACTATATGTGGACATTCTAGTGCTCCTCTGCCATAGCTCTAAAAGAACTGCTATCAATAGGGACATAACAGCAGACCTTAAAGCTGTACAATCCTGGTTCAATGAAAATAAACTTCTCATGAACCACACAAAATCCCAGGCAATGCTCTTGGAACCTCTCATCGGCTAAAAAACACAAATACTCTCTTAACCGTGGTATGCAAGAATGGTACCCCACTAAATATTGTCACTTCTTTCAAATACCTTGGGGTCATGCTTGACCCCACCCTGGATTTCTCCCTCCATGTTCAATCTGTATGCAAGACTGTTAATTCCAACCTAGGCATTGCGTACCAGGCTTGTTCTAATCTCTCTCTCTCTCCATCAGCACGCATCACTATTGCCTGCAGTCTGCTCCTCCCAAAATTAACTGACAGCCTACCAGTCTTTGCTCACTTCTCCAATACCCTGCTATGAAAATGGGTAATAGGGTATAACAACATCTGCCAGTTTGCTGTCATGTGTAACCATCTCACCCACCATTGCCTCCTATGCAGTAAGTTAGGTTGGCCTTCCCCTACAGCCCTATTTGATTTTTCGCTTGGGAGAATCGTCAGCAGCACATTACTCAGTCAGAGGCCCCACTTCTTAGTGTCTCACCAGTACTCTGCACAAATCACTACTCCCTCAGGTCTTTAGACTATAAGCAGCTATCCATCCAAAGGTCTCGTACTAAATATGAACTTGCTGTCTCCTCCATTGCCCCTAAACAATGGAATAATGTCCCACCTTCTATTCGACATTGCCAATTGGCTGACACCTTTAGAAGTTCATTCTGCTCCTTCCTGATTCAATATTCCAAATGTACTTGCTTCTAAAAACCTACCTACCTGGACCAACTCCCCCCTCCCCACCATCATGCACTTAAGACCTCTACTTCATATGGACGTCTACCTACAGACTTCTAGGAAAACATAAACTGAACTTACAAGCTCAAATGGGCAGACTGGGTGGGCCACAGGCCCTTATCTGCTGACACTGTCTATGTATCTATGTATGTCTACACCCCCCCCATAAATTACTACTGCTCCCTTGAACTTAAGTCCCCGCCTCTCTAGACTCTTGTTAAGAATGATCAGTAAGATGTAATGCATAATTCTGAATCCCTTTACTGTGTGTTACTTGTTAGTTTTATTCAGCTGTTTGCATTGAGTACCAAGCAATATTCTATTACTTTGAATCTGTAATCTCTGCTGCTTTGTAACCTCCTGGGTCGTGCCTGAAAATAGGCAACTGCCTGTCAAGTGCACCCAAGCTGGTCAACAAAAACTAAGTAAATAAAATAAAATAAACTGGGTACAAGGCTTAAAGAAAATCTGGGCCAAAGAACCAAAATTAGGGACACACCTTAAAACACAGGAACATAGGATCTTCGGACAAGAGGGAGCAATACGCCCATCTAGCTCATCCACAGTATATTTCAATGGTTGTAACCATGGATCCCTCACTCCAAGAGATACTTATTTAATCCATGTTTGAACATTTGTAAATAGCCACTCATAACTAACGTCTCAGGTAATTTATTCCAGACATGTACCACCCTCTGTGTGAACCCTTTCCCTCTTTTCTGTGTTATAATTACGCCCTTTGTGATATTGGTGATATCTGCTCAGAAAGCTGGTAGAGTAAGGGGCTTAGCTGAAAAGCATTTTCTGAGAAAATATCAGTCTGTAACTTTAAAGTTGAAATTATTTGGTGCTTACAGTCTCTATTGCTCTATCATGGAAGCACACATTTTAGGAGGGCTAGAGAAAAATTCTGAAGCAAAATCTGGGATAGTTGAGAGGCATGAGGGCCACCTGACAAATGTTTTTTAACAACATATTAACAGCAGACTGCTGTTGCTGAAGCCTTCATGTTTAATCAAACTTTCTAATTAGAATTAATTTGAGCAAGTTGATGACAACAGCATTTTTAATCTGTAACAGATGTACGCAGTTATAATGTAGGGCAAATAAGTTTGCAGTAACTGCCACCACTGTTATAATTCGCTTAGATCTAAACAATTAAAGCACATGAAATTCGACAAGCACAGTGCTTCATATGTAATGAAATCAGCCCATTCTCTTAGTTGTTTCACGTTATGAAAAGCCAGTACTCATTGCTTTTACCTGTTATCTTTTCCCAACACATCAGAACTTGAGATTTTTGGCTATTCATGTAATTCATGCTCCATGCACAATTCTGAAAGTACAAAAGATAGGTGCACCTGCTGCAGTTTGCAAAGCAAAGCAAACTCATCCTTCCCGACCTGAGTACTAGCTGTCACTGGCATCTGCCTTTGCAGTAGGCTGCAGATACCTTTGGTTCGTACTCCATTCCATGTTCTGACCTTTTCAACCTCCTTTAGCTCAGACAGGCCATAGCTCAGCTCCTGACCTCTGACCTTGATGACCACCGACCAGACTGTCCATCTCGTTCACTCTGTGCTACGCAGCGGGTCTCACACTCACTCACCACGAGCTGACTGCCTCACCTCACTCAGTCACCTGGCTGACAGGACTTTCTTTTCATTTTTTTTTTGTTAATGTTTAGTATGCTTCATGCCTCCTTCCATCAGCCAGCCCCATTCAGCATATCCATTCCCCCAGCTCCTTTGCCCCACCATCTCCAGGATTTACCATCCAGTCTACTGTGCTCCATGGCTTACCCCTCATGATGGAGTCCCCCTTGAACTAGCCCCTAATCCCAGGAGGAGTTTTAACTCAGATGTGACCAGTGAGACCGGTAGGCAGGTGCAGAGCCTGTGAGGAGGAGGCTTCAGCCTGCCAGTTGGAATTTTTTTCCTCCTGTTTTTTTTCTTCCCCCGAGGAGGGTGGTAATGGGCAATGATGTAAATGGCACATGGTTGTATGTCTGGCACACCCTCCAGCTAGAGCCAACCCCAGCAGTCAGACCCCTGACTGTTGCAAGGGGTCAGAACTGCATCGGTGACTTCCCCAACCTCCCCCCAGAGGAGGACAGCAGTCTATGGGATGCTCGATCCTCCTACCCCACCATGTTGGCCCTCTGACTCCCAAGATCACTTCTGATCCTGGGTCATCGTCATCACAAGTGGCAGTGCTACTGCTGCACCAGTGGGCTGGTCTGACAGGACTTTCTTGAGCGCACAGTTAGTCATCAAGAGACCGCTTAATGAATGCCACCAAAACTGAGAAATGGATGCTCACCTCATCAAGTGTCCCCTAGGGTGCATGCGTACAAGAAAAAGAAAGAGGGAGAGAGCACGTCTTGGACAGAGAAGGTAGTGTGGGCAGGACAGACAGCAGGAGGTAGTGGGCATACTTGCATTACGATTGGAGAAAAGAAGGTTGAGTCCTCCCTCCCCACTTCAGAGATGGGAGGAAGACTACTGAGTCAACATGCAGCCCAACAAACAAACAAACAAAAAAAATGGCAATTCTGGCCATACATGCACTCAAAAATGCCCCCCCCCCCAGTAAACAAGGGTACTACACACATGCATACTTTGCATAACACTAAATCTGGCCCTGGACATGAGTCATAACTTTTTTGCACAGGACATTTTGGGCCCTGCCTGAAGCAGGAGCTGAATCCTAACTTGCTTCCTGCAGGACATACAGGGTCCTTTTTTCCCTGCTCAAAATACAACATGAGTCCTAACTTGCTTCACTTAACTAGGCATGAGTCCTAACTAGGATTTAGTACATTTTTCATAACCGTTTGGTGCTTTTAACAGTTTGTTTGTGCTGGACTCAAAACATTTTTGCAACACCTTTTTTGTTTTTTGTTTGTTGGTGTGTTTTTTTAAGACCAAAATGCATATATTGTGCATGCACCTGGACTTTTCATGACAATTTTCATGGTTTTCTGAAGTCCAGGAACGTGTGTATTGCGCCAAAATTAAAACACACCAGCTAAGTGATCATCCATAAAATCAACACATGGCACAACTCCATGTGATACTATCTCAAAACAGGCTGCATCAGGGGGATCCCCATGAAGCCCATTTTGAGGGTGAATGCACACAGGGTTTGTTTGACATGTGGTGATTTTTAATAAATAAATTGAGTCCTTATAAGCCTTGGTGTGTGCGGCACTTTCTATTTGGGTTTGTTTGAGCTACTTACGCTTATAGACTGCACCTTCAGGAATTCTTGTGCACCTTCTTTTTATTGTTTTAATATACTGTATGTACTGTGCATGCATCTGGACTTTAAAACATTTCCCTCTTTTTAACTATCCTGGACAGTTTTTGCTGTTTTTCATTAGTGTTTTTTCTCCCCAATCCACCTTTGTCCCCAGATATATACCCTGATCCCAAGGATGTGCCATGTCAGGTCTGGAACCTAAGTCTCCCCCGAGACCCTAGTAAATCACCAGTTACCCCATTGCTTGCCTGTGTGGCAGGGGCTCCAGGCGGAAGGCCATCCTCACCTGAGGCAGTTCACTATGTAACTAGGATCCAGAACAGACAGGCACTAGGACCCAGGGAAGTCCCCAAGGTTCAGACCATCATTCAGATGGAACTGGGGATTTTCTTCCTTTAGGCTGGTTCCCTCCCACCTCTCCTGACATGAGCTTAGCTCCTAGGCCTGAGATGAACACAGCCAACCCTGTAGCAGAAGCAAGCTCCCTGGTCCTCCCTCAGTGGTCATTGTGGAGCCAGCATTGCTGCCGATCCTCCTTGTCTGAGGTGCATTGCCATGTGGCAGCTCCTTAGGCCCAACCTGCCTCCCAGTGCAGTGACCGAACTTGGGTCACCTACATGGTAATATCGACGCACTATCACTGGGCCATTTGGCACACAGTTTGGCCATTTGAGCTCAATGTTCAGAGGGCTGGCCCCTTCTCACAATCTCCGAACATGTGGCACCTTGTAAATCTGGGCTAAAATGTATTTTGGGCTAAACCAGCGCATATATTTTTGGTCAGATTTCAAATGTACCACTGAAATGGTTGTGAGGTGAGGTGAGACTTGTCCACCTCTGAAAGTTGGGTCTATAATGGTCAACACTGGCTAAGATATGATGAAGGCAGTATAGCCTAGAGGTTAGAGTAATGAGCTGTGAATGAGCTTGGTACATCCAGCAGACAGACCTGGGTTTGATTCCACAACCTTCATTTGCATACTGTGTGACCTCTAAGCAAGTCACTTAGCCTCCCAGTGCTCCCAGAACACCCTGAAAACAGGCACTTCTGCTTAGTGGGCCTTATCCGGTTAATAAAAGAATAAAAAAAAAAGTTAGAAAAGTGGGATATTTTCTAAGCCAAGGTGAATCCATAGTACATACATTGCTGGACTCAGAAAAATGTTTGTGATGATTTTCATGTTTTTTCCTAAGTACAGGCACATGTGTAGTACCCACATTGATGAACTTAGAAATGATTACCACCAATTTTCTTAATTTCGGGTAGTGGAGCACATCAGTGGCCATTTACGAATTGCTGTCAAGGGACCCTGAGGATCTGTAATGAGGGTCTGAATTACAGGTTCCTGTGGGGGAGGCAGAAGGAGGGTGGTGTGGGTTCCAGAGGGTGGGTGAGGTTTTTTTTCTCAGATATTTATCAGCTGGGGACACAGGTGAAGGCCGTGACTGCTTGTAGTGGAAGGAGGGCTGTGCTAGTCACTCACTGGTACAGTAAAATTAATTACGTGTCAGAGTGGTGGAGTGGGGGAAGACGAGGGCATGGGTTCCAGAGGGAGGGTGAGAGTTTAATTCATTTCACTGGTAGATTGGGTTGGGGACACTGCGGAGGACAGTGACAGACCATGGTGGAGGGAGTGCTGTACCGGTCACCCAACATTAGATCTCAAAACAGTTAATCAGGGACCTACAACAATTGACAGGCAGGAAACAGTGACCCTCCAATAACCAAAACAGCACAGTCAGCCAAGGGGGAAAAAAATCACAATCCAGATGAAAATGTCTGTTTGTGGATTTATTCAGGAAAATCCGAAAGTGAATACAGATGTGGGTGACTGAGAATTAAGTGGCAAGCCTTACTCCCAAGCAGAGATGCCATAGCATTTCTCCCAGGTGGGTCTTCATTAGGAGAAACTTCACCAGGTAACAACAATTTAATTTTGAACTGTCTTGATATTAGCCCCAAACTGAGTAATGCTGAATACCCAGAATGTTGGTTGTCACAGGACAATGAGAATTTAAATGCATGTGGCTATAGAACATGGGTAACAATGTTTTCGTGTGTAATGAATCTAGAGATACACTAACAGACTTAATGTTTAACTTAGAAAATCATGAATTTCCTAGCATGGGAAAGAAATTGTTTGGGAAGTTGTTTTATGGCTGTGGGTGGAACCTACAGCCATCTTGCTATCTGTAGCTGAAAAAATGGGATAATGAAGCACATTTTAGTGCTTTTCAGTGTATCCAACAACAACAACTGCAAATCACTACCCAGTTGAATAAAATACTCCCTTCTCTTCACTGGGTTGCTGGAACTCAAGACCTGTCAAGTGCTTTTAACATAACAATATATTGTAGCATCTAAGATAAGGATTCCAGCCCCCTTACATGTGTCTAGCAAGCCCTGTCTAGCATGACAAGTTTAATTAAGTTCTAATGCACACACAAGAGGTACTTTGTTATTTCAAGAACTGTCAAATGCTTTTAACATAAATAACATTTGATCATTAAGATACGACCTCCCAAATCTGCTGCTTAAAGGAAGGAGAAGTCTCATGTATGCAGTGTTGTGTATTTTCACTTACTTCTCCTATGTCAAATTCATTGCCTCTGTTTATATTTTCAGTCAGCTATTGTGGTGTAAGGAGCATTTGAAAAGTAAAGAATACACTTTTTAAACTAAGTCATCTAGCTGTCCATTTTCCCAGCTGTTGAAAAGAGGATGTGTATTATCTGTGCAAAGGAAGCCTTTGGTCTAATTCTCCCCCACAACCTATTACAGCTGTATTACAATGAGAGCTGAGCAGCACAAATAAATAGTTTTTTTCTTGTGAATGAAATACTGTTATATGTATTATGTTCTATGCACAAATATAATCTACTAGTATTACTACACACTGTGTAAGTGGCATGAAAGGACTGTCTTAAGCCATCGCAAACTTAAAATAAAATACAGATAGTAAGCACTGAAAACTATATGCTACTTCCCAAACTTCTATAAACCTATATATAAAAACATTGGATTTAGTTTCTATTCCTAATAGGTACCTCTTACCAGTTTCTTGTGTCCAATTAAAATAAAGAATGATGAACTTTGTTAACTGCAGATGCTGTGGGGCAATGTTCACTGACACATCAACTGTAATATAGGACATTGCCCCATGTTATGTTATAGGAAACCTACAACATCAGCTCCACGCCATGTGGGTGGAGATTGCTCATCTCAACAACAAGCTCCTTGAGACCAAGCCACAAGACACACTGCCACAGCCAAACCATCCAGGAACACCTCTAACACAAAGGTCAGTGGAACACGGGGACTGGCAGGTGGTCACAAAACTGTGTAACAAACACAAACAGCAACATAGCAATACACCTGTAATTACAACAACTAGATTCACACCAGTTGCACCCAAGCCAACCATACAGGCTGTGGGGGCTGTGAATCAGGTCCTATCACTGGACTCACAGACACAAGCAGGAAACAAAATAAATGCACCCCGTCCCCCATGTCAAAAGTTGAGACAAAGGGTCAAGCCACGCCACAGGAGATGGATGCACCACTGTCACCCATGCCAAACATCAGGGCAGGGGTAGCAGTGAGGCAGAACCTCTCAGAAACCAGGTGCACAAACAGCAAACAACACTAAAGCAACTAGTAAACCTATACAGCAGGTGCTAATCATTGGAGACTCTATGATCCATGGAGTAGAGCAACACATCCAGCAAACAAAACAGACAAACATCACAATCCAGTATCATCAGCATTCAGGGACACAAACCATATTCTAGGATTGTGCAGCAAATTGGAATGAAACCACATGTCTTAGTCCACATAGGCACCAACAACCTGGCCAGTGGAGGAGACAAAGAGGCACATGCTCTCACTAGGGACAAATTAACTCAATTTTCATCCTCTGTGTCTTTCTTTAAGATTCTTCCAATTTGGCAACTGGGATCCAATAGGAAGATGATGAGAGAGAAAACATTTCTGAGCTAAATACCTGGACAAGGGTTGCACGGGGAATGGCTTCAAATTCATTGGGAACTGGAACACATTCTGGGAAAAGACAGTTCTTTAGATATGATGGTCTTCACCTTACAAAGGAGGGCACCTGGAGCCTTTGCCAGAAGTTTGATGTCTTTGTCACACATTTAAATTAGAGATGGGGAGTCCAACAACAGCCTTTGGGTCACAAAGGGATAGGGTTGGCACTCCCCACTCATCAGATCAAACTTTTAGACTAAGTCTTAAGACAAAGTACTCAAAGAAAAAAAAACAGAAGGGCAAAAACCCCAATCAATATGTAAATACGTCAGAACCAAAATGGCAGGCTGCATGTGTAAATGCTTGCAGCCTGGCAAACAAAATCAATGATTTAACTGCCTTACTCATGGAAGCAAACATAGACTGGGTTGCAGTCACAGAAACCTGGTTCACAGAGAACCACACCTGGGAGGTAGCCATCCCAGGTTACACCCTTTTCAGAAGGGATTGAAAGGGTAAGAAAGGTGGAGGGGTAGCACTATATGTAAAATACAGCATTAACACCATAGAAACTCAAGGACTAAACACTGACACAGAAGTCCTCTGGGCCACCCTTGGTGCAGGGAGCAAGACACCTGTCTAGGTTGGGGTGGTATACAGACCTCCATCCCATGATAAAGATGACAACAAGGAGCTCCTGGAATCCATCTTACAGATGGCGGATAAGGGAGAATTGTTGCTAATGGGAGACTTCAATCTACCAGACATATATTGTCTCTCATATGCTGCTTCCACAGAAAGGAGCAGAGACTTTCTCCTTACAGTGCAAGAAGCAGGTCTAGTACAGATGGTGACCTCACCAACCAGAGAATAATCTATTCTGGACCTTGTGCTCACAAATAGCAACAGGATCTCAGACTTAGAAGTGGGCAGCAACCTAAGTTCCAGTGACCATAGGACCTCTCATTCAAGGTCACCAGAAAGTGGAGAGCACCCACAACAAACTTTCAGTCCTGGATTTCAAAAGGCCAATTTTGCACAAATGAAAACATGCATCAAACCTCTCAACAACAAAGCAGAGGATACGGTAGAACAAAAGTGGGTGGCACTGAAGGATACAATACTCACAGTGATGGCCCAGTGCACCAAACAAGTTAAAAAATCCAAGAAATACAAAAAACCTCTCTAGTATACTGAAAAAGTAGTATCAAAAAGAAAAGAAAAGAAAAAAGCATACAAAAGATTCAAGGAGACAAAAGCAGATGCTGAAATGGAAGACTACAAAACAAAACTCAAGGAAGCTGGAAAGGCAGTCAAAATGGCCAAAGCTCAAACAGAAGAAAAAATAGCAAGAGAAGTTAAGAAGGTGACAAAACTTTTTATCGTTACATTAGGGAAAAAAGGAAAATAAAAGGGGGCATCATTAGACTCACAACGGATGACAGACAAAACGAGGAAAGTTACAAAGGCAAAGCCGAGATTCTCAACAATTTTTTCTGCTCGGTATTCACAAAAGAAGACCAAGGTAATGGATCCAGGTTACACAAAGCGGACAGACCAACAAGGAGGCTGACACTGAACCCTTTACAAGAGACAGAGGGCGGATATTCAAAAGGGTTGCACCATCGCAAGTCCGGAAGTGCACCATCTTGCGATATTCGCAGGAGGCAGTTGCGCCACCGAAAACAGGCTGAGCAACAGCGTAATGCAAATGAAGGCATGCGCAACCAAGGGGGTAGATCCCTGCATAAAGAGCGCAATGCGATATTCAAAGGGTTGTGCAATGCGCAATAGTGGAACGGCCGGAAGTTGCACCACAGCGGAAATGAGCCAAAATCAAAAGGCTCAAGGAAGAGGCGTAAGAACGCTACAGGGATGCCAAGCGAGACAGACAGAGAAAGACAGACAGTGACAGTCTAGAACAGGGCAGGTAAGGGAAGTTGTGTGGGCCATAGGCTGCAGAGGCCAGCGGAGGTACCCGGTGCAGTGGAGGTAGCAGTCAGGACAGCGGGGGTAACAGAGCAACATCAGCCAGGGGGGGTCACAAGCCAGGAGATGGACAGTGCCAGCTTCCACATGGAAGCTGTAATGAGGGGTGAGAATGCATGCTGCAGGGACGTGGCCGTGGAAGGCCCATCAGCGTGCACGCCCCCAACAGGCAGTACTGCGGCCCGATCAGCTTTGAGCTGTACACACAGATGTAGAGATCGCGGGCCGGTACCACCTGAACAGGCAATACTGAGACGGCTCTGTGAGCTGTGCAGTGATGTGTTGCAGGCACCCTCATGACGGAGTCATGCTCTGTCGGTGGAGACCAAGGTGACAGCCTGCATGTGCCTGCTCACCACGGGCACCTTCCAGAGGCCAACAGGGGACACCACAGGCATCACACAGTTGGCCACATCACGCATCCTCACCCAATTCCTCAGTGCACTGCTGCCACATGCTGCGGAGCACATCCATTTCCCCAGCACCGCGGCACAGCGTACAGCAAACATGCAGGAGTTCCACAGGGTAGCACATATGCCTGGCGTGCTAGAGGCCATAGACTGCACCCATGTGGCCATTCGCACACCACCTGGCCCCGATGGGGCTGCATATAGGAACAGGAAGGGCTATTCCAGTGTCAACTGCCAGGTGGTGTGTGATGCCACTGGGCGCATAATCAATGTCTGTGCCACACACCCTGGTGGAGCACATGATGCCTTTATATGGTATCAGTCCACACTGTGCCATCAATTCGAGAGTGGGGACATCCCCACAGGCCATCTAGTGGGTGAGTACGCATGTAGGAATCTGCAAACGGGGCAAGGGTGGGATGCCACAGGTGCTATGGTAGTGGCACAGGGATATTGGCAATATGGACCTGAACATGATACTCATCTCCACCATCTCCACACAGGTGACAGCGGATACCCACTCCGTCCCTGGCTGCTCACACCATACCGGCGCCTCATGACCCCATCGCAGCAACGCTATAATGAGGCGCATGCCGCCACACGCAACATCATCGAGCGGGTGTTTGGGATGCTCGAGGCATGCTTCCGATGCCTAGACACCTCCAGCGGTGCCCTACAGTACAGCCCCTCAAAGGCCTGTGGGATATTCCTGGCCTGTTTTATCCTGCACAACATGGCCAAAGACTGTGGGATAGCCATTCAGGTCGAGGAGGGGGACAGAGATGGGGACGCCAGCGGCGCTGGTGATGATGGTGATGAGCAGCCCCCCCTTTGACGGCGGGACCCCGACTGATCCGGCAGGCCCAGCTGCACCGGGACACCATCACGGAGGAGCATTATGCACGACACAGGTAAGTCAAGGGCCATGTGCACCAACACTGTCCTGGCGCAACCCACAGGCACAGAGAGTAACACACCAGGGTGCATGATAGCAAGGGAGTGGAAAGGACCAGGCACACAAACACACCATCCGGGAGGGTGAACAGTCATATGGACACACACACACACCAGGCACAAAGCATACATGGGCAGGTGCACAGCAGAGCAGGAACAGACATGGCAAACATACAGATCCACAGACCACACCCACCACCTGTACTGTCCAAGTACGTAGTGTCAGATGCTGGGCACCCTGCACCTTGGTGTACAGTACAATGCAGGCATCATCATGCACACACACCTGTGGACAGCAGTCGGATGGGTGCAGGTGGTCCATATGTCAGCGTGATGGGCAGGGCACCCACCAGTGCACTGCCCACCATGACGCACATTGCACACAGGGCAGCACCAGACAGGGCCCCACTGGGAGACAGGTCAGTCATGTTGCACTGTTCCACGCCACCGTGGATGCATGGGCAGCCCCGCCAGACCCAACAGCACTGGCAGGCTGAGCAGGGCACATGGGTGGCACCGATGGACCACCAGGGGTCCCACTGCGCGATCGCGACCTTGTCCGCACTGGGGTCTGTAGTATGCCAAACATACCTGCACCAGGGGTGCTTGGGATGCCCACAGCAGAACCCGGCATCGACAGGCTGGGTGTCGCACGACACCGGGAACGGGGAGTGGAGAGCGTACTGTGTCGGGTGCGCGGTACAGGGGCACCTGCCTGTGTGCCCAATGCAGCCACGACAGCGACCAATGCCTGGGTCTGCCTGTCAATGGCGGCGGTCACATCCATCCGCATATGGACCATCTCTGCAAGGATCAGAGCACAGTCCCTGCTGTGCCACTCCACAGCCACGCACAGTGCCTCCACGGACATTGCAACCCACCTTTGCTGCTGTACTGATTCCCGCAGCAGGCAGATGTGCTCTTCAAATGGGTACTGTGCCACAACGGCATCTTGTCCCCCAGGATATGGAAGGTCCTGATGCTCAACACCCCTTGAGGGTGGGCGCTGTTCACCAGGACCAGGAATGGGCATATCAAAGGGCGGTGGGCATGTGCCACCGCTGGACACTGTACCCCCAGACCTGGTGGGTGACTGCTGCTGCTGCCCCTCCAACCGCTGTGCCCCAGGGACCACTCATTCCACTGCTGTGGCCGCAACAGTGCCAGACACCTGCACAGCCACCGGTGCTGCCCCACCGGTGCTGACAGGCACAGCCTGGGACTGTGCCGACATGCTGGCACACACGTTGGAACCAGCAGGCCCAGGGCACGTATGGTCTGCTGTGTCCGCTATGGATACACATGTCACTGCCCATTGCTGTCCTTGCATCATCAATGGTGCAGGCACGCGTTACAGCCACAGTCACAGCGTGCCGGCATGCTTGCATGCCAGACTGCTGAGACACAGGCTGTGCACCCCCCACACCTGACTCACCGACAACAGAGTTGGCAGTCAGGCGTGCATGCTGGTGCAGTGCATGCTGGCTGGTGACAGAGGTGGATGGACCCTCCTCCAACTCCAGCAGGTCTTCCTCACTGCCTGGACCCACCACCACCATCCCCTGAGGACGAACAGGATCTGTAACAGAAAGTGAGGACATGTGAGTGCATGTGAACAACCTCTCCAACACCACCAGCATGTCATACTGCGCGGTGATGGGCTTCCATCTGTCTGGAATCCACCTCCTGGTACGCCCTCAATAGCACTCCACTGCATTGATACAGCCAGTCGGTCCTCAGCTGGGATCAGCTCCGCCACCGCTGGCTGGCCCCCGCCTGTGCCAGCACATGCCGCCCTGAGGGCTGCCACCTTCTCCTTCACCCTCCTGCGGTCTGTCTCCATCTTCTTTTTGCATTCCTGCACGGAGCGCTGGTGGCTTCCGTGCAGGTTCACTGCCCGAGCTACCCCCTCCCATGCAGCCGCACGGGCCTGGGGGTGCCCCGCCGTCCACTCAGTAGTGGCTCCTCCTCCAGGTAGGCCTGAAGAGGGCCTCTGTCTCCGCCGTGGTGAAGTTGGGCCTCCTCTGCCCACCATCCTCACCCTCACCTTGGCTCTGCTCGGTCATGTCGATCTGTATGGGTGGAAGTGACACCTGTCACTGTGCAGTCTACAGCGCTATCCCATGACCATTGACCAGAACATCACACAGCATGCAACCCACCTCTCACCTACAGTAACCAAATCTGGCCAGCGCAGCCCAATGTCGTACATTTATAGCGCAATGCATGCAAATTAGGAGGAGCAATTAATGAGATGCAAATCGTGCCACCGCGCCTTTGAATGGCTGATCAGATGATTTGCATGTGTCGGCTGAATATCGCGCCGTTGCACTTTGCGCAATACAGTTGAGCTGGCGGAGCCAATGGCGCATTTCTGTGACTGTGTGGTACACTGCATTGTGTATGCCCAGGTAGCTTACGCAGGCATCTGCCACACTGATGACGTGCTGAGCGCGATCAGCAATTCAGGCCACGGCCACCATTGTGCCAATGGCGCTACAGCGCTGGTCACCATATGGCGCTGTGGCAGTACTGCGCAATAGTCCACTGTAGCACTGGCACGCAGGTGTCTGATCACCCAGGACATGTGGACATCCAGTGGCGCTGTGCGTGGCCTTGCGCCACTGACCCATGACCCTGTGACCGACCTTTGTCCCCTGGCGCTGTACGTCTGGCATGTGTACGGCTCTATCGCGCTGTTCAATGACAGCGTGATGTGGACCGATGGCACTGTCTGAACAGCGCGATAGGCAGTGTTGGAGTTGTATTGCGCAACATTTCCACGTGGGGTTGCTGTGCTGCAGAACGCCATATTGCCACTGTACTTTTTGAAAATGGCATGCAGGAGAGCACCACAATGGGGGGCTTTGGAGATAGCTAACCTGGTGGCTGTGGTGGAGCCTCACTATGGCTCACTGTTTGAGGGAGTGCCCCTGCAGGTGCCACGCACCCATGTGTGGCAGCAGGTCACCGCTGCCCTGGAGCAGGCCACTGGGTGGAGGAGGACCCCGGAGCAGTGCAGGCACCGCCACGGTGACCCTGCAGAGGAGGGAGCGAGCTTGGCTTGCCGCCCAGGTCACAGCATGAGGGCATTGTGCCCAGGCCAGGTGGGTGTGCTGTGTATGCACTGGTATTGTCTGCATGGGTGACTGTGTCATGTAATCTGCATGGGGGTGGGTTGGGCTGTGGTTTGCTGTGAGGGTGTTTGCAGGTGTGTGCTGTTTGGGTCTGGTGTGTGGAAGGCACACTCAATGGGGCAAGGGGCTGTCTGCTTGGGATCTCACTGATGTATTACTCTTCCTTTGTCTCCCGCAGGCGTGGAGGAGCGGAGGCGGGCACAGGCTGAGGCCTGGGATGGTGGTGCCAGGGTGGCAGGCGGAGGAGGTGTGGACCAGCCACAGCCACAGCAGCAGCAGCAGCCGCAGCAGCACCTGCTGCAGTGGCTTGATGAGGGTGAGTGTCATTACATCATGGATGCTATTGCATGCTGGGGGGGCACAGACACCTTCCAGGGACAACACTACCATGCATGCAACATGTGACAGTCATCACTGTCCAGTGGCACTGCATGTGTGTGTGTGTGCATCACTGGTGGTCCATGCATGCAACGGGCACATGGCTGTGGCACTAGCATCCCACCACATAGCCACGTCACTGGGCAGCCTTGGTTGTGCTGTGCTGGACATGGGCGGTGTGTGTGTGCAGTGGTACACGTGGCCATTGCTGGCTGGTTGGGCTTGTCTTGTGCACGTTCACTGTGGGTGGGTGCATACCATCACAGGTGCAGGGCACTTGGCTATATGCCTTGCATGATGGGTGGGGTTCAGGGATATGGACAGTCACAGCCATTGACTCTGTTCCCTTGTCCTAGGTATCCAAATCATGCAACGCATGGAACGTTCCCTACAGCGGCTGACGCGGGTGTCGATTGCCACACTTGACATTCTCATGGAGATGCAGCGCCATGGCGTGAGGTGCCGTAAGAGGCCCCGGACCAGCAACGGGCAGCAGGAGGGCAGCCTGCCAGGCGCTAGCTGCGCATCACGCATCTACTTCACTCCATCCCTCACACCCTGCCTTCCTCTCCTGTTGTTCACCTTACCCCTTGCCCACCCCTACCTTGTACCCCTACCCCCTTGTATTGTAAATATGTAAATAGTTCTGTTTGTTCCTTTTGGTGTTGTACATTTATTGGTTTGAATATATATATATTTGATATGAATACTGTGGTGGTCTCTGATTTGCAGCTGGCTATGGGTGCTCAGTTGCAGTGGTGCATGGCATCTGGGGTGGTCTTGTCCTGGGTGTGTGTGTGTGTGTGTGTCTGCATGGGGAGGTGTCTCCGTGTGGGAGTGGCTTCAGTCGGTCTTGCTATCTGCTGCCACCCACTGCTGGGTGCTCATGATGGTCTGGCTTATATGGTTCTGTGGTACACAAGGTTGCAGTGTGCCGGGGATGCATGGGATTCCTGCAGTGACAGTCACTGCACATGGGTGGTGTCTTGGGGTCACAGTGCAGGGTGTGCTATGCACAAGGGGGTCTGTGCACTGTGGTTGTCGACCCCATGTGTGGCAGTCTCAGCCTGCCAGTGGGTGTGCTGGGGAAACATGGCCCAGCTGTGCTTTGTTGGCTTGTCCCCATGGGCCGGTGGATATTCCATCCTCCCCAGTGATGCTGTTCTTAGGTGTGGGGTGTATTGTTAGTTCTGCATTGTGTTCCTGTGCCCGCTGGGCATGGGTGGTGGGCCCCGCCTACCTCCCTGGTTGTGCAGTTCCATTGCTCTGCTGCTGTGGGGGTCTCTGCTTGCGCTATGGCACCTCTGACTGCTCAGCTGGCTGGCCTTGTTAGCGCTATGGCATCATATCTGCTCAGCTTCCCCTTCCTGGTTGCACTATGGCGCAGGTTGTGTGATATTCAGACGTTGGCTGGATGCGCAATTGGCCTTGCTCCATGTTTGAATATCGCGTCTATTGCGCATGTGTGCAATGGACTTGTGCTTGCTCCTGCTCTTGCGCACATTGTGGGCACAGTTTGAATATCCGGCCCAGTGTATTTAAGCAACTACAAAAATTAAATACAAATAAGGCAATGGGACCAGATGGAATCCACCCCAGGATTCTGAAAGAACTTGCAGAGGAGCTCACAGACCAACTAGCAGAATTGTTCACAGAGTCCCTGGAGAGTGGATGAGTGCCACATGACTGAAGAATGGCCACAGTGGTGACTCTACAAAAGTGTGAACAGTGAGGATGCCAGAAACTATCGCCCATCAGCCTGACCTCAGTAGTAGGAAAACTTATGGAAACTCTACTTAAGGACCGCCTAGTGAAACACTTAACAGAAACTGGGCAGCTGGATACAAAACAACATGGATTCACAGCAAGGCAATCATGTCAGATGAACATGATCAAATCTTTGACTGGGTCACAAGAATAGTAGACCAGGGAGGGCAGTGGATGTAGCATATCTGGATTTCAGTAAAATTTGACCCAGTCCCCACAGGAGATTGACTGACAAACTGGAACACACAGGCATAGGGCAAATAATGGTCAGGTGAGTTCAAACTGGCTTCAAGGAAGGACCCAGAGAGTCATAGTCAATGGAACTATGTCTAGGGAAGGAAAGGTAACCAGTGGGGTACCACAATGATTGGTCCTAGGACCGGTCCTCTTCAATGTGTTCACCAGTGACATAATTGAGGACCTACAGGGGAAGGTTTGCCTTTTCTCAGATGACATGAAGATCTGCAACAGGGTGGACACATTAGCAGGGGCAGCAACAATGAAAGAGAATCTAGGATGCTTGGAAGCATGGTCTAGGAACTGGCAGTTGAAATTCAATGCCAAAAAGTGCAAAGTTATACACACAGGGAAGAGAAAGCTGAACAGATCATGCACACTGAACCGAGAAAAATTGACATTAACAAAACTCGAATGGGATCTCAGAGTACTCATTTATGATAATTTAAAAGTAGGAAGGCAATGTGAAAAGGCAGTACAAAAAGCCAGTGACATCTTTAGGTGTATAGGCAGGGACATTTCAAGTAGAAAACAAGAGGTGGCAATGCCACTCTACAAGACATTGGCAAGGCCACATCTTGAGTACTGTGTACAGTTCTAGAGGCTGCACCTCAGAAAGGACATTGATCGCCTGGATGCAGTGTAATGGAGGGCCACAAAAATGGGGCATAGCTTACACCAGGAACAATACGAAGCTAGACTGAAGCACTTGCAGTTGAACTCCCTTGAACAGAGAAGAAACAGAAGGGATATAATGGAAACCTTTAAATACATGAAAGGGATAAATCAGGTAAAACAGGAACACCTATTCCAAGAAAACAAATCACCATGAACAAGAGGACACACATGCTCTTATAGGAGGTAGATTCAAATCCAGCCATAGAAAGTCCTTCTTCACCGAAAGTGAGTGGTGGGACCTTGGAATAGTCTTCCCACAGCAGTAGTGGAATCTAAGACTGTCATGGCACTCAAGTTAGCATGGGACAAGTACTGTGGTAATCTAGGAAAATTATAAGGTGGGGGGTAGTCAAAATGGGCAGACTAGATGGATCTCACGATCCCCTTCTGCCATCACATTTTTATGCTCTTATGTTCTTTCTTCTGAGCTGCTGTTCTGGTGACATCATGGAATAGGAGGGGTTGTATTACAAGTGCCTTATTTGCATATAATTGGGGTCTGGCTTGAGGCTTTACAAGGTTGTGTCAGAGCCTTAGACTCAAGATAAGTGCTACAGCAGAAATAAATGACTGATCTCATACTGACATATTTGTAGTGACTGAAGTAATGTACCAAAAATGTCAGATTGAGCAAAGCATTTCCTGTAGGGCACCCTCCTTTTCCTGTATTTTCCATCTAAAACTGGGACAAAACTCCTGTACATTTTCCTGTATGCTCAAATCAATACATATATGCAACTGACTTCATTATGTCTGTCAGTAAAATCACTGTAACAAATGTTAAGGCTGTTTTATATGTTCTTATTTATTTTAAATCGTACAACTCACCTGCAACATATCACAGAGATGGGAAAAATGTTGGAATCTCTCAAGCTTTGCTCTCAATGTTCACATGTCCCCAGAACCTCTTGATGGTATTATAGCCCTGTTACTATGTACTGACACAGGATAGCCTGGCTGAGATGCAGTATCTCATTTTCAGGGGGGTCCCAATTTTACCCATTTTTACAATGCACTGATACAGGTTAGCCTGGCTGAGATGCAGTATCTTATTTTCAGAAGGGTCTTACTTTTACCCATGTTTATGTCTGTATGCAATAGCTTTGCTGAGATACTGATGGCCGCCGTGTGCAACAGGGCAGCACAGACTTAAACTGTGCATATGTGAGTATTGCGCATACGTAGTCATGTTAGCACTGCCATGTTATGCATGGCTGACTTGGGGGCAAACTGTGCATGTGCGAGTATTACACATGCGTAGTTCTGTAATCACTGCAGTATTAGTTATGTCTGACTTTGGTGTGGCGAGAACACTGCATATTCTTTTCAACACTCTTGCCAGTCCTAAAAGCTCTCCACAACTGTATCGGCTCTGACCATATTTGGTTCCTGTCATGCTTAACCCTGTAATCAATGCATACAAAACTTGTATTAAATGAAGTGAATAGGTTATTACAAGAGCAGGATGTTTTACACCACAAAAATGTAAAACCTGATGAGCTTGCAGCTTTATAATCTGTCAAACAGATGAGAGAAGTAGTGGCAAAACCTCAGATAAGGAAGTGAACATTGTGTTGATGACTTTGGAGTTCTGTGAGAGTAAGGGTATGATCCGTTGAATAACAACACAGGTTACAAAAAATTGTACAATGATCTGATATCACAGTACAATAAGGTACTGTACTTCTTAAATCGTGGAAAGAGCCAAAAATTCTGACCAACTCTCAAAGTTTTCCTTCCTGTGGTCTGATGCACCAATCATCCCTATGTTTTACAGCCTCCCAAAAGTGCATAAAAATAGGACTGACCCACCTGGTTGTCCTATACCTTTGGTGTGGGGTCTCTTACAAATAATCAATGTAAATTCATTGATTTGTTTTCTTCAGAGAAGTGTATCTAATCTGGGATCCCACCTCAGAGACACTATGCACGTGCTTGAAAAGTTTAACAACTTCAAGTGGGAGGATGATTATTTTATGTAGGAATTGATGTAGAGTCCCCACACATCTGTCTCTCATAAAGATGGCATCAGAGCGTATAATTCTTTTCTCAGTAGAGACCCCTGACTGCCTTTGTGCCCATCCCATTCATACAGGAAACATTGGAATTTGTGCTCACTCATAATTATTTTGAATGTAATGGGAAACTATTTCTCCAGATATGTGGGATGGCCGTGAGGCAGCCATGGCCTCTTCTTTGCCAATTTGATCTCGGGCAGTGGGAATCAGAGATTATCCTTATTAGGGCAGTTAATCCGTGACACAGCCCATGACATACAATGGTATAGATTTATTAATGGCATGGTCTGCGGTGGATGGGGCATCAAAGACAAAGCTTCAACCTTTCTGGAATGGCTTCACAAAATTATTCAACTCTCACGATTCACAGGAACCGTACTGTGATAAGAGCTAAAATAAAATACCGAGGGTCACAACTGCCATCTGCATATCAGCTACATAAACAAAAGCAACAGCACATCACAAAAATAAAATAAACATATGTAATCACAACATTTATGCGGAGGAGCTATTATATAACCAACTCGGGGCGGACACTGAGGAAAAGAGGCAAACATGGGAGGGCTACTTGGTGGAGTGGCAGTGTACAAGGGAAAATGTAGGGGGAGCAACCTGCGGGCGGGGATACACATAGTTGGGGCATGTAAACCCCCCCCAAAAAAAGCACAACAAAAATGATCAGAAAAATAAACTCCACACCAGTACCGAACCATGGACCACCATCATCGCAGACCACAGCTCTACTCACCATGCCAGACAGCAAGCTCGATCGGCCTTCCCAAACAACCCCCTGTTAACCTTCTTCTGCATTCTCCCGCGTACCTTCCATTGCTATGCCATACCTCACTCTCTTCTACATTCACCCTCTTTCCCCCTCCTCATTCTGTAACTGTAGCTCTTAACCCAGTCACACAAACTGTGTCACTCAATTTGAGGGGTTACCACAGGAACCATTGACCAGAATGAGCTGAACTTTTTGCATGCCACATGGTTGATGCTGACAGGAATATTTGTACTAAGGGATTTGGAAAACCTGCAGCCGGAAATATGCTATTACAAGCAGACACTGTGCATCTCCAGGCCTTCAAATGACTCCATTCCCTATGGCCAGTACCATTAGGATTAAATAAAATTGCTCCAGATCTGAAGATTTTGAAGCCTGAGCTGCATATCTGACACAAAGCTTCTCTGAAAATGGCTATAAAAATAGTACTTCAGAAAATGCGCTTCATTAGACCAAATCAGTAAAGAGGTCACTGCTCCTTAACCTCCCCGAAATAGACTAAATCAAGATCATACTTGTGACTGAGTACAATGCACTTGCAGGAAAAACAGGCAATTTTGTAAAAATATTGGATCAGCTGTAATGGGGGATCCTTCTTTGGCTACTGAACTAGCTGAGGGACTATGTATCAGCTCCAGCAGGGCCTCCAGCTTGAGGGTAAATTAGGCCACAATCAGTATAAAGGAAAACTGATAGTAGGCAAATTCTCTGAAAAGGGCTATACAAATGCTATTTTTTATAACACTTTTGACAAAACACCTGGCTGCTGCTACAGCCAAAGGGAATGCTCAGATGTGGGCATTGTGAAATTTGCAAATATTGTTGTCAGTCAAACATGACTGTGAAAGAGGGACTTACCAAAACTATGGAAATAAGGGAATTTCTTACCGTGGTTCTAATTTTGTAATTTGTGCAGTTTGGTGCGGTTGTCCTAAACTTTACATAGTATTAACAATCCACCCGTTAAGCCAAAGAATTCAGGAGACATATGTGTCATAACAAACTACAACAGGAACTCCCCAGGCCATGGCCATGACCCCAGAAAACTTAGGTACATGGGTATTGAAGTTGTAAAGAAACTTAGGAAGGGTGGAAATAAACTACAAAATGGTTACAGAAAGTTTCTAGATTTTCACCCTAAATAGCTTGAAACCACATGGCCTCAATATAGCATGGGTCTTAAGCCATTTCTGTAAAGTTATACCCTAGGTCTGAGATCTCCTGTATATAAACAATTTATCCCCCCAGGGATTCACCTAAGTTTCTATGTTTTATTGTTTAATTGGCTTAAGATGGTTTAAACTGCTTACAAGTTTATTTATTTAGTTATTTGCTTTTGGTAACCGGGTAAGTACACTAGACAGTACTGCCTATTTTCAGGCACGACCCGGGACAGTACAGATCAAGGAACATGTAAAAACAAATACATATACAGTGTTGTACAACAGGATATTCCAAACAGTTATACAGAGGTGCAAGTTACATAGTACATAGAGGATATACAGATCACACAGTATAATAGGAACAAAACGGACAAAAAGGCACAATTTACAGTTAATAATGTACAAAGCATGACAGTGCTGTTGGTAAGTCAGCAAGGAGACAATTCTAGGAGAAACAGGGAACAAAGTGCGTAGCTGCAGCTGAGGAAGAGTGGATGGGAGGAATCAAGAGGCCGCAGGGAAACTGAAGTGCAGGACAATGGTAGATTTGCATGACTCAGGAAGCTAGGGACATTTGCAAAATGTCAGGGAAGGCAAGGTAATTGGAGAGGCATTTGCAAAATGTTAAAGTTCTTTTCTTTCTGTACTAATATAAGTTTTCTTTTGTCTTTCAGGGTCATTGAATTATTCCATCTATTTTTATTCTTTGAGGAGATGGATTTCCTTCTGGGTTTGCACTGGACTCATTCGCTATGGCGTTGAAACTCAAACAGGAGCAGTCAGATGAGTTTCACCTCACTCCCTTTCTTACTGTGATTAACAGGTTAGCATATTTAGCTATTTCTTGCTCCAGACTATCACCTGTAAACCTTGGAATATTTTTAACAAAAGCAGCAGTACAAGAAAATGGTGAAAATATTGACCTATACTTCTTTATTCTATTTTAGATTGCCCCTTATCTACTGACTTGTATGATGCCCTTCTTTCCACAATTTAAGTCCACTTTAATACTTTTTTTCACATCTGAAATCATAAAAGGAGTGCTCCTTTTAATATGGCTTGGAGCAGGTTTTCATCAGTGTTTTTTTGGCAGTTTTTGTACATCAATTGTCTAAAATCACTTCTGTTGTGACTAGAATGAACTAGCATGCAGCAAGCAGTGCGTGCTCCCTGACCTTATGGAACAGCAGGTGTTCTAAAACAGCTGGGAATAGTGATGAAAAACTGGACTGAGCCATATTAAAAGGAGTGCTCCTTTTATTATTTTAAATGTGAAAAAAGTACTAAAAAAGACTCAAATTGTAGAAAGAAGGGTATCTTACAAGTCAGTAGATAAGGGGCAATTTAAAATAGAGTAAAAAAGTATATGTCAAAATGTTCACCTTTTTCTTGCACTGCTGCAGATCAAGTTTGAGAAAATACTATATTGTTACTTACTTACAGTTTTTGGTAAAACAGGGTATTGCAAAATATTTTGCTTATAATTTGAAATTACTACTCAAAATTAAGACAATGTATTTTAACAAAACAGTTATTTTGTATGTGTCTGTTACTAAATTGGATTAAGTAGTTTATATTTAGTATTTACACAATTGCACAGTGTGGGTTCTAGTAATCCCATGTACCGCTGGTCACATTTGGCTCACCATTCTTAAAAAAGGTCCTCTGATAGGTACCCACTGGTCAAAGTGCCGGGCACCTGTGTTTGGGAGTAAGGCTCACCACGTAATGCTCAGTCACCCATGTCTGTATCCACTTTGGGATTTTCCTGAATAAATTCACAAACAGGCATGTGCAACTTGATTGTGATTTTTTACCTTGGCTGACTGTGTTATTATTTCATGTCTGTATATTGCTTGCTGGGAGTGTTCTCTCTTCAATTGGCACCTGGATCCTGTACAGGGGTGCATGCATTCCCAGCCCATGCATACAACAGTTGACCAGCAGACAGGGAAGGAGGGATGAGTACCAGTGGTAGGATTGGCACCCACCACCAGTCTTTAATACTACTGATCATTACCAATCGGGTGC
Source organism: Neoceratodus forsteri (assembly GCA_016271365.2). NCBI lineage: Eukaryota > Metazoa > Chordata > Ceratodontiformes > Ceratodontidae > Neoceratodus > Neoceratodus forsteri. Next base: position 1,005,345,749 of record CM028129.1, on the reverse strand, counting down.
CTGGGAGCAGGAAAGGAGGGGTTTAATTAATATTACCAATGGAGCATGCATGAGCTGGAAGGGGGGACTACAGACGGTAGGGTTGGTTCCTCACACCCAGTGTTTTATGTAATTATGTGTTTGGGGGTACTGGTGGCAAGAATGGGGACCCTGTTGCAGACGTCTTCTGTAGCTATAGGTCAGGTATTTATTTGCATCAGTTATGCAGTAGGTGGCATCTGGTTCTGTAGAAATAATTAGGATTTTCTAAAGTCATGAAACCTTTTTTAATTAATTAAAATACTTAGGCCCAGATATTCAAAAGGGTTGCGCATGGCGCAACGGTGTTGCGCTCATGCACAACTCACTGATGCGCCCTGATGCGATATTTAAAAGGGGAAAACCAATCCGGCGCGCCAGGGCACACAGAGTCAGTAGAAGTGAGGCACAGGTAGGGGGGTGTCTCATGCATAAACTGTACAGCCCTATATTCAGCCTGGGCTGTGCAGAGTTATGCAGGTGCAACTCTACCGCGCCTGCACAAAGTTACGCCAAAAAAAGGAACAAGTCGAGGGCCACCACACAGGTGAGCTGCCGCATTGCTGGGTGCAACACAGCAGCTGCCACCTGTGGGTGGCCATCACCTGTTCCCACCGCACCTGGTGGTGCTCCCCATGCTCTGATCATAGGCATCAGACGCCCCCAAAGTCCAATATCCTGGTGGTCCAGTGGACACGATTAGCCGATCGCAGGCATAACTGTATCCCCGATTAGCCCGATCACAGGGCATAACTGCTACTCCCATTAGCCTGATCGTGGACATCAGTATCCCCAAGTCCAATATCCCTGGTGGTCCAGTGGACCCATGCGCAGCCATCGGTGGCGGCATTCCTCACCCCCCAAGTCCGAAATCCCACAGTGATCTAGTGGACCTCCCCACCCCACCGCCTACGGAGCCCCACCACCCGCTCCCCGCCAGTGACAGAGTGGCAGCACCCGCCGCCTGCCGCTCATCGCCCGGCCGACGATGGTAGGTGACACTGCCCATTGTTCAGAGCAAGAGCCAATGCAGTAGCCCATAACAGATTAGTTAGTCCAGATATGTGAATGAATTCATTCATATCTGACTGACTAGTACGGTGGCTGCACACCCATTGGCTCATTCTCTGAACCAATGGGCGGCAGCCACACCGAGCTGTCAGTCGGCGGGCGGGTGGGGCAGCAGGCGGGTGGGGTGCTGCTGCCCGCCGCTGACAGGGAGCCGGGGTGGTGGGGCCAGTGGGCGGGTGGGGTGGGGGTCCACAGATCACCACGGATTTCGGACCTGGGGTGAGGAATGCCGCCCGCATCAGGCTGCCTGCAGTCCAGCTGGACCACCAGGATATTGGACTTGGGGTACTGATGCCCGCAATCGAAGCACTGGAGGGATACATACCATGCTCGCGATCGGGCTAATCTCGTGGGGATACAGTTATGCCCGCGATCGGCTAATCGGAGGGGGGAACAGTTATGCCCGCTGATTGAGCTAATCGCGTCCACTGGACCACCAGGGATAGGAGACGCTCTTTGTCCCTTATGGGACATCCCGCAATCAGGCTGCAGGGGGCGTCAGTCCCCGATGACTGCTGCCTGGCAGGGCGCCAGGCGCAAGTCGTCAGGGATCGGCACACCTGCATGCTAATGGCATGCAAATGGGGCCGTAATCAGATGCAAATGGCCTCCCATGCGCCTTGCATAAATTATGGCCCCATTTGCATGTCACCCTTTGAATATCGCAGGTGCTGTGTATGGTGCAATGGCATTTGCGCCACCGCATCTCAATGCTCCACTCTGACCACTTGCGCTGGTGCAGTTCCACTGCGCCATGCACAGTGGGGGTGGCCAGGGGGCGATATTCAAAGCAGTTTAAGCCAAGCGCAACTCCATTGAATAGCACCTGGCCACACCCTCAGCCAACAAATTTGAGCTGCGGACAGGCTTGCACCACAGAATGGCGAGTTTGAATATCTGGGCCTAAGTGTAACTTTTTTTTTTCAAAAATAAGCTCAGAAGTCTTGCTAGACTGTTTTCTGATGAACCATAATGTCAGCCTTTAGAGTAAAGAATTGTTTTACTTTTTTGGTGGGGGGGTTAAAGTTATGGCTCACCATGAACTTTAAACCTGAAAAAAAAGTGTGTTTTATCAGCTATTTTCCAGCATACCATACATGCACCCTATTTTAAAATGGTTAAGTGTTATAATTTGACAGTTACAGGTCTGTTCATCTATAAACCACAAAGGGATGATATTATGGATAAATGACAAACCTGCAATTATTAAATTATAAATTGGTTTTGTTCTCCCTAGCTGTGTGCAAAAGGAGTTGTAAGGGAGACAGTTAATACTACTTATATGGCACACAAGAGCTGAGGGGGGGTGTACCAGTGGAAGGATTGGTCACCCACCTCTGGGGCCAGATTCACAAAACTTTGCCCTGGTGCAACCCCAGTTTGCCTGGGGCAAATTGGGCTTTGTGAATAGTTAATATTCACAAAGCCCAGTTTTCCACTGCAAACTGGGTTTGCACCTGGGCAAAGTGGTGAGAGGGGCTGCAATGCTAATGAAGGAGAGGGGACCTGCATGTCTCTGCAATCCCATTCACTAAGACTTTGTTCCATGCAAGGGCCTTTGTGAAGGTCTTTGCATGGAGCAAATTACTGCTGACAAAAACCTTGCGGTTATCCATGCAACCTTAGTGGTTGGCAGTGGTATTGCGGCCCCCACCACCCCTCTCTGGTGCCTAATTTCACACCCGATAGCTTGAAAGGTATTTTCTATAATGTAGCGTCCCTCCCCAGTGCCCAATCTCCCACCCAATATTGATAATCCCTGTTCCATAGTGTAGTGGTCCCCCCGTCACCGATTGCTATCCCCATACAGACAAAAACCCAGTCCCTGGTAGTCTAGTGGTCCCCCCAATCCCCCCACTCTCTCAGGTAACCACCCATCACCCCGATCCCCTACCCTGGCACAACTGCTGGTCTGCAAGCAGCACAGCCTTCCTCACACCTCCATGGCTGCCTGCTGACTGAACTGTCAATGACAGCGTACGGTACACACTACAAGCCCACTTGACAATGCACTAATCAGGAAGTAAGTCCTGATTTGCTTTGAGCAGGGCACTGGAAGGAAGACACAAATTACCTTTCAGGGGTTTTGGAACCCTTATGATGCATAAACATCCTTTTTACAATGATATATTCATAAAATGGCAAGAAGAAATCTAGAAATTTCATTGGCCTATAATGCACACCCTGTTATGGCTTATTACTTACACATATATATCTATATCTATATGTAATATTGGTGCAGTAGTGTCAGTATAGTTAGAGCTGAGTAAGGTGTTGAATGTTAAACCCCAATTTTTGCACCTTAATACAGTACTTTGGTGGTGTTCAACAAAATAGGTAAAAATTTTGCATGCATGGTTTGACTTGCAGGATCCCAAGATGTGAAAAGTTTCATGACAGCATCTTGCGCAGTTTCCAAGATATGGAACATTGATTTTAATGAATTACCTTTTTTTCTGTACTTAACATAATTTATTTGGCTCTCACGTACAGCTTAGACAGCATGGAATTTTTTCACAGAACTTTTCAGGGTAGAAGCAGCCTTTGTTGAGGTAGTCCCTTTGAAGGTTTTGTGAAAAAATGTTATATGCTTCCAGAGATATATGGATTTGAAGTTTTTTTCTGAGCATGCCCAGTAGGGTTTCTGGATAACCCTTTGATATGATCGATAAAAAACATTGTTTGTGAGGGTTTATCATTCATGATTTGTCTAGCATGAAAAAAAATATTGATCGTGATTGCCACCATCTTGTTTTTTCTAAACTAAAATACATTCAAAATACAAGAAAATAATCTATTTTCAAAAAGTAAACACCTGAACGTAGGTAGACAAGACCCGTTTAGCTAAATTCTGGTGTTTGTTTTTAAAACAAATGCCAGGAATACCTTTTCTGGGCACTCCAAAATCCAGGGTGCTCCGTTTTGTGAGAGGAGTCATTCAACCACATTCTCTGTATAAGAACAGTAGGGGCCCGATTCCAATCGGCATGGCACAACTCGCAGGCGTATGCGAGTTGCACCATGCAGCACTACACTGGGGACCCTGCACCATATTCCAGGACAAGCAGGGTCCCCGGCACCTATGTCTGTGACTTGCAGCAGCCTAGCGCCACACGTATGGTGCACTGGGCCTGGGTGCTACAAATTGTGACATGTGTTCTACAGCTCCCAGAGCCCCCCCACCCTGGAACACCACTGCAAGCACTAGGGGGCATGGGGGGCTGGACAGATAGCACTGTCATTTGGGACAGCAATTCGAAAAACAGACCCCAGGGGTCCCTGACATTTGGGGGAGCTAGGGGACATATATGTGCTGTGGGGAGCACAGGGAACATGGCTGGGACATTGCTGTGGCACAGTGGAGTGGGCATCCATCGATCAGCATGGAAGGATGCCCCTTAGACCATCTCCTTGATGGTCTAATTCCACTGCACCATTGCAGCTCTTGGAATGGTGTAAGTGGCAGCTGCCCTTTTGGAATAGGGTGCAGCTGCTGTCATAACCCACCCTTGCACCATGCCATTGTGGGTGTGGTGTAGTGGGTGGTATAACCTCATTTCTTGGCAACCTGCATATGGCATGGTGCAAGGCGCCTTTTGGAATGGCAATGGCGTAATGCATGGTGCAAATTGTGAGTTATGCCATGGGGTTTGGTGTAACTTGGCTTGCACCATGCATAAGCCATCTTGGAACCTGGCCCCAGGGCTTTATTGACATTTGAAGCTACAGATAGAGGCATACTGCCAGCGATCTCTCTCTCTCTCTCTCTCGTATCCATCTGTCTATCTGTCTGTCTATCTATCTTTCTATCTATCTGTCTGTCTTCTGTCTGTCTGTCTGTCTGTCTGTCTGTCTGTCTGTCTGTCTATCTATCTATCTATCTATGTTTAATTATTTTTATTTCCTTCCCCTCCCAGTTCAGCCAGTCCTCCCTTGTTGATCCCCGATACATATGTTTTGTGAAAGTGGACCGGGGTGCCTACCCCAGTATCACTAACCCACCCCTTTCCCTCCAGGTCACCTAACTCCCCCATGTATAGGTTGCAACTCTGGGGTGCCTACCAACCCCATTACTGCTGCACATTCAAAGCCAACACTGGGGTGCACAGTCTTCAGTGCTGGATCCATTAAATTTGTTAAATACAGTATACTGAAAAAAGAAAACATTTCCTCACTGTCTTTATTTTTTACCTTGTAAATAAGAAAACTGTCTTTCACCAAGATGACCTCTCACAACTCCACCCAACCCACTCCCAACACCCCACTCAGTACCCACCACCCCACCCCCACACACACCCTTACTCACCTGAAACTGTCTCATGGGACAGATCCACTTTCCAACTGAAAAATAGGTCTTGCTGCTGGAACCAGCGACTTTAAAATGAGAAAATCAGGTAGTTCAATGGGTTTTGAATTTTACTCATAACTTCATCATTTTTTATATTTTTACATTACATTTTCAACATGGCTTTTTTGGGACCCCACCTGATGAACAAGGGTGGTGGAATTTTTCAAATCTGGCCCAGAAGGTGATTTTGTAGTCACAGTGCAAACTCACCTTTTGGGTGGGATTTGAAAATGTTCACCTATCAAGTTCATGAGGTGAAGTAATAAGAAGGCTATGTTGAAAATTTGATGTGAAAATATTGTAAAATGACCAGGTTATGAATGAACATTGAAACATTCACTCATAACTTCACTAATTTTTAACATTTTTCAGCCAAACTTTCAACATGGCCTTTTTGGGACCCCATCTCATGAAAAAGGCAGGTGAAATTTTTCAAATCCATCCCAAAAGGTGATTTTGCAGTTGTTGCATAAAATCACATTTTGGGCAGGATTTTAACATTTTTACCTACTGGGTTCTTAAGGTGGGTCATAAGAAGGCTATGTTGAAACTTTGGTGTACAGATATTTCAGTGTTCACGATAAGTTCACTAATTTTCAATATTTTTCCACCAAACGCTCAACATAGCCATTTTTTCACACCACTCATAAACACGACAGTAGTCATTTTCAAATCTTGGATGAGATGTGTTTTTGCACATGTGGTGAAAATGAAATTTCAGCCAGTATTCTATAATTGCCACATTTCATACTTATAAGGGGGAGTCATAAAATGATTATCTTGGAAATTTGGATTTGGATAAAAAATACAAACAATAATTATTAAGAAACTCACATTGCAGTTGCTGTTTCCAGCAGCAAGACATGTCTTTGATTGGAGAGTTGGTCTGCATCATGGAACATGTTCAGGTGATTGAGGGTGTATGGGGGGTATTGGTAGATGGGTGCTTAGTGGGAGGTCAGGGTGGTGGTGTGGCAGTCTAGGGTGTCAGGTCATCAATGGATCATTTTCTTTTTTACAGGAAACAACCTAAAGACATCAGAGGTACAGTTTTCTTTTTTGTAGGTTTACATGAAATATTGTATCTGACACTGGGGATTGGGCACCCCATTGTAAACAAAACTCCATGGCAGCACTGGAGGTGGGCAACCCAAATGTCACCACCTATTCATGGGAGAGGGCAAACTGGAGGGAAGAGAGTTGGTAAGTGATACTGGAGGTGGGTACCCTGGTCTGCTGTCTTTAACAAATATCGTACTTGCGATATCGTTGAAACAAAAGGGAGGGCTGGCTCAGCTGGGAGAGGGAGAGAATAAAAAATTAAAAGGATAGGTAGACAGATAGATTGACAGATAGACAGACAGATCCAGAGAGAGAGAGACTGCGATCACCAGCATACTGCTGCAACTGAAGCTGGCGGCATGACTCCAGCTGCGACTTTGCATGGCAGGCAAGTCCCACTGTTCTCATACAAAGGAACATGGGTGAATGGCTCCTCTTACTAAGCTGGACACCCTGGATTTTGGGGTGCCCAGAAAAGGTATTCTGGATAGTCACAAAAAAACACACCAAAATCTAGCTAAATGGGTCCACATCATTACGCTTCTCAACTGGCATCAGTGCCTTGGATGTTCCAACTGACCCCTTGACAGCATCTCTGGGGGTGCCTACCCACCAAGGGCACCTGGAGCCTCAACACTTCCTGCCAGACTTGACAGCTAGCAGCACTACTGTTTCTCCCACTCCAAGCCCAAGGCTAAGGGCGGTCCTCTGGAACTCCTCAAAAGGCCCCCAGTACCTTGATGGGCACCCTATTTATATACTCCCTGTGGCTCCTCCCCACTACCTTCAACCATAAAGCATGTTAGCAGGGCATCAATCCCCTGCTGGCCACATTTGGTAACAGCCTCCACCCCATACTGTAAGGAGAGGTTTGTTACATATATAGTTGTGCATCATACATTTATTCATTCAGTTATTTATTTTGAAAGTTTTACCAGGAAAAACATACTGAGCTGGTAACAGAGCATTTCCAGATGTGTCTTGAGGAGAAGGGAAAGTGAAGTACATTAGAAAAAAGTGTAATAAATAATATAAAACAGCAAGTTACAGTTGTAGAGAAAAAAAATATGTTAGCTGTGAGAAATGGACAAGTGTATTGAATAACAGATTCAGCATTGACCATGTTTGAAAACCCAGGTTAAGCTGGTGCAAAAAAAGTGGAATTACTGGGTTTTTTTCTATGGTCTGGAGGATAAATACCCTGTGAGATGGGGTGCCCATGGGATCCCCTAAGACTGGATTGTTCTGTTTCAGAGCTGCTGTGACAGAGAACTGGGAGTTAATGGTGGGCAAGTAATGATTAGTATTTCCTGAACAGCATGAGCAATGCACTATTCGTTATTCAGATCCAAATAATGAATAGTGGTGCTATCCATGCCTATTCCTATTCAGGAAATGCAATATTTAAAACACAAAAGCAAAACAAAAGAAACAGCCCCCACCATATATGCTGTAAGATATAGATCCCCATCCCTCCACCTTCTGTTAGAATCCATCCATCCCACCCTCCTCTTCCTCCAGCACCCACAATTTTCAATAAAATGAACTATATTTAAAAAAAACAACTCTCATGATGAGGGTCCAGCACAACCAGTCCATCTCTATGGTCACTATTATTTGTGTTAAATCAAATATCTTTCCCACCCCCTACCCATGGCAGCACCCTTTCCCCCACCAGCACCCAGAAGCTGGTGAGTGGCAAGTCTAAGGAGGAAGGAGACGACTAACACAACCCACCATCCTCCATGGTTGGCCTTCTTCTGAATGAAAGTGCTCGTGAGCGTGCTTATAGTAAAACCAGCTGATCTCATTTATCATTTTCCTAATTATCCAATTAAGCCAGTTATGATACTGTACATCAGTTATCAAGTTTGCTTGACTTTTGTGAACTGTGAGTGGCAGTGCCACCATAAATTCTGCATTCAACATCAGTACCTGTGGCCTGTGTCATTTCTGGGCACTGTGAGAGAAGAGAGAAAGGGGAGCCACAGGACCTGTGCTCATTGAGTACCTGGTTTACCTGATACCATGTAAAATATAAATGCTTGTGGTAAGCACCTCCCTGGAGCCACGTTAGCTGGGACCCTAGTAGGGGTGGAAACACTGGCAACAGAACTCAGAATGAAGATTGTTAGTAGAAGGTTTTGTTTCTTCCTGTATAGCCATGGCAAACACTATCATGTGACTGAGCTCCACCAATTGCAGATAAGAATTTCACTTTACCAGTTTATAAATCCGGCTATGGGATGATGGTAATTAATGCTGCCCCCACCCCAGTAAACTCTCTATACTGAGTATATGTGCACAGCAAACTGATGGATTGTGCACTCAAGTACATGGAGTGCTACACAGCATGAGTAGGGTTAGCAAAGTGACTGTGTCTGTGTGGAGCTCCCCTAGCTAAGTAAAAACGTGCCATATGTTTTCTAATTTTAAATATTTTTTTCCTTGTGTACAGCTACTGGAGTGAGACAGAGGGAATTGTTTTCTACAGTAAGGTGTGGGATTTGTGTGTGTTGCTGTTAGTTGGGAGCAGGATAGTCACCACATTTGTTCAGGGATGAATCACTTCTAGCATAAATTTAATTTTGATGTTTGCTTGTGTGCATGTGCAAAGCGAACACATTGTTAGTGTGGTGTAGGGGGTTGTGTAGGTGTGTACAGTATAAGTCAATGGATGTAGAAATGCAGTAGGCTTGCCTCTAAAAAGCCAATACTGAAAAGACTGACAATGACAGTATTTAGCTGGCTGATGGGTGTAAACGTCTTGTAGTTCAAAGGAGAAACCCCCACCAATCACACAAGTTTTCTGCCCAATAGTCAACTAGTTGACATCATCAGGCGTTGAAGGTAAACATCAAGACTCACAGTATGTGTTTGTGTTCCCTGTAGTATCGGACAGGAAGTGCCTATTTGAAAGCACTAAACAGAGTTGGGAAAAATAACATGCAGAATGCAAGTATAATAGCTTCAAATATCTCAACAGCATGTCAATGATAAACACAAAACACCAGCAATAGTTGATCTAAATTACATATTGTATAGGATCCCTTTAAAGAGCCCTTGATACCAGTTGGATAGCTGGATAACTATGAAAAATGTGAATTAGACACAAATCAGTTTATTGTTTAAATATTTTGTAATCCTTTTAATGGACTTTATACTTCTGCCCTTCCTTTGGCACCTTTCTGCTATTGACCTAGCCTCTTCACCCCACCTCCAGGACTTACATGATCTACTTTCACCTCATTGTTGGAGTGGGTGCCATGGATGGTGGTGTGGTGCCTTCAGGGTTGCAGCATCATCCTGAAGACAGGGATTCTTTTTCGCCGTTGCTCCCCTTGAGTCAGAGCTGGTGGCATGCAATGGCACACACGCACACCATGAATATGATACATGCTTGTAACACCTGCCTCTGACTTTCAATTCTGGTGACCGCTACGGTGCCACCTAGCCTACACTAGGTAGCAGTCAAGCAGAAGTACCCACTGTTCCCCCATCCCGAAGGAGGAGATGCATTGATGGACATTAAATCCTCCTTTCCCTGCTAGCCCCTGAGTGAACTTGGTCCTTCCTGAATCCTGGTCGCTGGTGTGGCAAGAGGTAAGATGTTCAGTGCCTCAGCCCTCCATGACACTGGCCCAGCTGCAAGTTTATTGTAACATAGACTTCTTAGATATTGTTGGTGGCCCTAATGGACTGGAAACGGCAACCCACTGTTTTACAGGTGTAACCCCAAAATGGTGGAGTTTGGGGCAGGCTTACCTGGACTCTTTATGCTGCCCCAGAACTCTGACTGCCATCATCCCTGTGCTCACTCCAGCTACATGATTGCACCCTGGTGGAGAACCAAAAGAACACTCCTCAGCTGCTGAGCTGCCTCCTCCACTGTAATCATCGCACATCCCATGGAACATGTCACTTAATGTCACTTAATGCAGAGAAGGCCGAGGCCCATAAACAACTCCTTAATCATTAATTATAAAAGCATGTATTGTTAGCAATTATTTATTTTTATTTGGAAAATGTTTCACCAGGAATTAACATGAGCTGTAAACAGCTTGTTTCCAGAAGCATCCGGGGGGGGGGGGGGATACAAGAATTGGGAGAACAGGCAAACGTATAGCAATAAGAGAGCAATACAAGTACAATTACTAAAACAAAGCAGTGTAGTACAATTACAGAGCAGAAATAACCTAGACTAACCGGCAAGGGTAAACAAAACCATGTTCGGATATAACATGCATTGCAACAACCCAAGGGCAGGTGATCCAGTAGGGTAAAGGTCAGAGGATGGATAACACATTTGAAGTGCTAGAAGTTGTAGGCTGAGCACATGATTCAAGTGCTATATATACCCAGTTATAAGACAAGTGGGAAGTGGACAGGAGGGAGAGGGTGGAGGGATGGAAGAGGAAGAGAGAGGAAAGCTAAGATCTAACCCTTTCAGGATGCTGAGAACCCTGCAAGGGGGACAGGACCAGAAAGGGAGGGGAGAGAAAGGGAGTGGGGAGGTAGAGAAGACGGGGCAGAGGAACAGAAGGGGAGGAGAAGGATAGGGAAGTAAGGAGGTGGGAGGGTGATGGATTTGAAAGTGAGGGGAAAGGGAGAGGGGGAAAAGAGAGAGAGCCAATCTATACCCCTTCAGGATGCAGCGAACCCTGCAAGAGGGTCATGATTAGAAAGTGGGGGGAAAGGAAGAGGGGTAGAAAAGAGGGAGCCAGAATCTATACCCCTTCAGGCTGACAGAGAACCCTGCAAGGGGGAAATGACCAGGCAGAAAAAAAGGGGAGAGAAGGGGGACAGGGAGGAGTGGAATGCAGCAGGTGACCAGAGGGGAGGAGAGTGCTAAGGAATAAGGAGGCTGTAGAAAATAGGGGTAAACTAGGAATGGAAAGAGGAAACATCAGTGGGGGGCAGTGGGGGAGGACAGCAGTAGATTGTCAAATAGCACAGTAGGTTGTGGATGGTAGTAGAAAGTCGAAATGGCACAGCAGATCGTGGTAGGGAGTGGGAGGAGGGGGTATAATAGGTGGGCATGTGAGGAAGTAATCAGAAGAAGGGTTCAGTTAGAAGACAGGAGGGGTATGGGACAGAGGCATAGGGATGGTGCGCAAGGGTGGGAGGGCTGCAAAAATTTGGTGGACAGGGTGGTGAAAATGGAAAATGGCATTTCAGTTGACTGGATGATGGCCGCTGGATCCTCACTGGCATGGAGCCCCCAGACAGCTGGGACCAACCTCAGCAGCACCCAGGGCCAAGAAGGTAAGGCTGTGAGGTTCATTCTCTCCAGAAGGAAAGGACCCACCCGATGAAGGGATACATCAGGTTACCCAGAGGGAGCTGCAGTATGGGGCGGTAGTTGGTGGTGGAGGTTGCCTGAGGTGGCCTGAAGGAGAGGCCAGCTGGGATGCAGAGGAGGAACAAAATAGATAATACAAAAAAAATGCTGATGGCGTGAGCAGTCAGTGAGGAGCCAGTTACAGTGGCTCAGCATGTGACATACTCTTATGAGAATAAGGGTACATCATGCGCAACTGAAGGGAAGGCTGTGATTGGTCAAGGACACTTCCATGTTCTATAATTAACTGTGAAAGTTTAGTCCCTTGATGTGGCTTCTAGACATTTTCTCAGCTATACAGCGGGAATGTGCACCAGCAGGCATGAAGACAGAAGTGGAGCAGCTGACTTGTATGCTGGACAGTCCCCCTTCTGTAGTCCTCAGAGACCGGAAGCAAAGAGACAGTTTGGTCAGTGGCTCAGGGGAGGAATGCTGACAGGATGATCCCAGGCAGGGAGCAGGAAAAAAGTACCCCCTTCTCTATTTTTATCAGGTTTTTAAAGCAAACAAGAAATTCATTTTCCATTCTGACTGGACTCATGTCATGGGTTTTGGGACTGTCCTCAAATCAAGAACAGAGATTTAATATATGGATCTTGAATTTAATACTATTGAAAAGCATTTAAAAAAACTCTGGTAATACCATTGATCCCTCAATGATAATACCACTGTTAGACAGTGATAATACCATCGTTCGAATGTGATAATACTATCGTTCCACTCCTGAACGATAGTATTATCACATCTACCAAACAGTGCAAGCGCCCACAAAGATGCCTTCTGCCCCCCACGCCATCCTAAGCCGCCTCCCTAATTGGCCGCTTTGGTGTGGAGCAGAACAATTTTAAAACATGGCGGCTTGTTCTCTTGCTTAGCGAGACCGCATTGCTTCTGCACATTTCTTCATGCTTTTTTTTCTTTCTCGCATTTAAAGGGGAATGCAGAGCGAGCCCAACAAAAGGAAAAGGTAGGACTGCTCACCGTTCTTGTCATAATGGCAAGATGAAGGCGGGCAGGGTGGGCTGAGAGCAGCAGCAAGATAGCTCGGCGGTTGGCCAGGACCGAGAGTCCTTCACTGAAACGGCCACCTGCCAGTCGCAAAAATAAACAAATAAATAAAAATCACATCCATATATTAAAAAAAATAACGATAGCTTATCAGGTGTTAAGGAATAATTCCATCTCGAGGTTCTGGGGACGTGAGAACCTCTCGAGCTTCGCTCTTGAGGTTCCTACATCCCCAGAACCTCTCAATGGAATTATTCCCTTGTAATGCACAGTAAGCTATCCATTATTCTATTTATAATACCCTCCTCTCTCCACCCAGGGGACGAGAGCTGTTACTACCTCCAGCAGTGTATATATCATTTTAGATAGTGTATATTTATTTATTATTTATCTATTTAGCTTTTGTTAACCAGATAAGTACACTAGACAAAACATATGCCTATTTGCAGGTACGACCTGGGAGGGTATAGGAGAATAAAAGAACATACAGAGTACAAATTGATGCAGATAAGGCACATATATACACTGAAGCCAGAGAGACATAACATACATAGGGGGATAGCTCAGATAACAGCAGTGGACACCATCAAATGTGAACATGTAGCAGTACAGTTTCTATAGCAATATGCCTAGGAAGAATATACAGTATATACACAACATACACAGGACCACACCCAGACAGGCAGGCAACAACAGTAGAGCCGAAGCCAGGTACAGAAGATACTGTGCTCGAGTACTGTGCAGGGACCACAGTACTCAGGGAGGTCTAAGACAGTCGCATACTGAGGAGAGCTTCAAGTGCTTCCATAGAGAGGTTCATAGATATGCCTGGGAAGAGGCAGACCTGACCTGGACAGGAAAAGAGTTCCACAGTCTTGGGGCACAGGATGTGAAATCCCTATCCCCCATTTGGGTGTGTGTCACAGGCATCTTGAGGATAGCAGGACCCAGGGATCTTAGGGAGTAGGTAGTGGAAGCAGCTGGCACAAGAAGCTCCACCAATCCAGAGGGGTGCTAGAGCCCAAAACCTTGCCCATGAAACAGCCCAGGACGAAGGTTATGTGGTTGGATGGGAGAGCCAGTTTAGCCTGCTATACAGATCACAATGGTGAGTGAGACTAGGGACTGCTAGAGCAAAGCGACAGATGTTGTTGTAGGTTACAGTCCACCTATTGAGGTGAGCCTGGTAGTACGGGCAACAAAAGAAGCCCATAGGCTAGAGATGGGAGGAGCACCTCTGGCAGTGTAAGGCGAGCAGCCGAGGTAAGATTATTCTCTCGCCCCTGTAAGCCAGTCCCAATTTCCAGTTAACAGCCTGACACACATTATGGATGTGGTGACCAAGGTCGAGCAGAGGGTCAAGTGTCACCCCAAGATATTTGACAGAGTTGGTGGTGAGCACTGGAACACCATCAATCCCCGAGATGCACAAGGGGCCTGAGGAGGCCTTTAACTTAGCCTGGGACCCAAACAGCATGGTCTGAGTCTTTCTAAGATTTAGGACCAACTTGTGGGATGATGTCCAGGATGGGATGCTCATAAAATCTTCACTCAATTGGTGATTAATGACCCCAATGCCCCGGGCATCAGTAAAAATAATGAGATCATCAGCATATAGGATGGCCTTGCAAGAGGCAACAGAGGAGGGGCGGTCATTGACGAATACAGAGAAGAGCAGGGGACCAAGGACTGACCCCTGGGGAACCCTGAGAACACAGCGGTGGTGTCAGAGAGCATCTTACTATATTTAGTAAGTTGCTGCCTGCCCTGAAGGTAATTGTGAAACCACCTAAGTGCAGGTGGGGATAGACCCAATGTCCTAAGTTGCGCACATAGTAAGGTATGGTCAACTAGGTCAAAGGCCTTAGAGAGATCAATAAAGATGACCCCAGAAAGTCTGCCCTGGTCCATAGCAGCCCTTATCCCAGAAGTGACAGTGACAAGGGCAGAAGTAGTACCATGACATTTACGGAATCCATGCTGCGAGGGAGACAATCGCTCATGAGACTGGATATAGTCTGTGAGTTGCCCCGCCACGACTCTCTCAAGAAGCTTACCAATAGCGGGCAGGATGGCAATCGGCCGATAGCTATCTAGGATCCTAGGGTTGCTCTGTTTGAGTATAGGCACAACCCTCGCCACCTTCCACAGGTCAGGAATAACCCCAGTAGCTAGGGATAGGTTGACCATATGGGCTACAGGGGAGGCAATGTAGGTGGCCGCAAGGCAGAGAAGCTTTGGTTCCATACCATTGTGACCTGCACTAGTAAAGAGGGAGAGACCAGAGAGCAGTCTCTGCATCTCATGCACCGTTACAGCCTTGAAGCAGAACAGAGGATGATGGGAAGGAACTGGCTGAGATGAAGGGGCCTGGACTGGTCTGTCACTACCATTGGAGAAGAATAACGGGGTGAATGCAGACAGGTCTGAGAAATGTGAGTTAAATGCATTTGCTATGGTTAGTGGATTAGTGCAGCTGGCACCCTCAATTAGCATGTCAGGAGCCTCACAGGTGGAGGAACCACTCATAATGTTTTTAATATTCCTCCAGAGGCTCCTAGGGTCCTTAGCTGAGGCCCGTAATGTGGCTTTACAAAACTCACTTTTTGCAGGCCTGATAGCCTTTTAACATTAATTCCTGAGTTTCCTGTATTGCTGGAAAATGGCCTGGTCCATTGAGACCTTAAAGTTGGCCCAGCATTTGTCCCTCATCCTCATGAGAGCAAGGAGGCTCCCATGTAGCCATTTTGTAGCTGCCCCCCCTTACTCTCCATCTGACAAGAGGGGCATGCTTGTCCTGTAGCACCGCAAAGATGCTGAGAAAGTGGCCGACAGCTGAGGTAGCACACTGGGCCTCCATCACTACAGACCAGTCCGTGATCATAACATCCTCCTGAAAAGTACCAAGGTCAAACCTGGAGAAATCCCTGACATGAATGATCTTAGGGGGGAACTTAGAGGCTCGAGACTTCCATATGCACACACAGGGCATGCTCGGTGATAGAGTCAGGAAGGGTACCAGAGGAGCTGATCCTTATTGCCTATTGGACACGACCCAGTCCAGAAGCGAGCCGGTATCCCCAGCGGACGTCCACCTGGTGGGATCGATAATGAGTGTGGTCAGTGAGAGACCTGTGAGCATGTCTCATACTGCTGCTTGGTCTTGCTTCCAAGCCAGTTTAGGTTGAGGTCCCCTAGGATCAATAGCTCATTATTCCTCGTCCTAGTGCCTACAGAGTCAAGAAGAGAGGATAAGCCCACTACTCCACCAGTGGGGGATTGTAGGTACACACAATTGCAGTTTCTAGCATTCCCCAATAACAGCACTGTGTGCAGCAGTTCACAGGAAGACTGCTTGGGCTGTGAGCAAACTAGCACTGAGAGGTTAAGGTGACTGTATACCAGTATACCACCCCCTTCTTCCCTGGACGGTCATGTCTAACAAGGTCGGGCTTGGGGAGCACAACAGGTCAATCTGGGATAGAGGGTTTCAGCCAAGTTTCGGGTTATCCCAAGGATGTCAGGTTTATAATAGGTGACCTAGGCAAGAAGTTCTGCCATGTTGGGCAGAAGGCTACGACATTAAGATGGTCAATTTTCAACCCATTGCCAGCCAGCCAGCCCACAGGAGAGGAGAGGGGGCAGCTTGGAGGACCAGGGTTCAGCCCACGCCCCAGCAAGGGCTAATATCACCAAGAGAAGCCAGAGAAGATGTCTCAGATGTGGGAGCCAACCCTAATGGGTGACCATGCGCCAGAATGCCTGACCACTGTGACAAAATAATGGAAGCTACGCAAATTAAGGCAACAGATGGGCCAGGAGAATGCCTCAACAGGTAATCATGTTAGAGAAGGAACATCCTTCTCATCAGGTATCCCATATGAGATCTTAGATTGTCCCATACGGGTGCACAACCCATAATGAGGAGAGGGAGGACCATTGCCATTGGTAGCCAACTGAAGAGGACAGTTGGAAAAGGTGGAGTCTACAACACCCTACGATACTTAGGGGCTCACATGTTTTGCATGCTCCTCCTGAATCATACACAGTATCCTGCAGAGACACAGCAGAGTAGCAAGGAACAGAGACGCCCAGCCCCACCAGTAACCTATTAGAACAGATAGAGCACCTCATCACAGCATAATTTTCAGACTAAATGCAGCAAACACACCCTGGCAAGGTACAGCAGAATGGTACAGTCTAACAATAGCCCCTGGAGGTATAGCAGGCAGAAGATGCATGGACAAACATAGGAATATTCATGATATGCAGCACCCAGTGAAGACTAACAATAGCTCCTGGATAGAAAGCATGCAGTGAATGCATGAACAAACATTGGAATATTCATAATATACAGCGTCTAAAGTCCTCAAGATTGACACGTGGCTCAGAATGTGATTATAAAGAGGTTACAACACTCCAGGGAACAGGAACCCTAGCAGAATCCCTAACTCAGCTGGTGAGGACAATAATTAGCTGCCCCAGTCTTCAAAAATTGCTGTGCTTGCACATGGGGATTAACCTGGCCCTAACTTTCAAACAACAATGCACTGATCATTTCTCAATAATTAGTAAATCTGCACAGTCAATGTGCATAACTAGCTTTGCCTTTTAAGACAATAATATGCTGAACAGGTCTCGGGACTCACAGTCAAATATTAGATAGTTGGAAGCTACAGTACGCACAGGGTAGAACCACATTGTATACATTAGAATGAAACAGCAGTACGCCTGCTTAGGCCAACCAATAAGGAGGATGCAGTAGGCTCACCCCAACTTAGAGGAGGGCTATGGAGCATTTAAGGGAGGAGGGAACGGGCGGTGAGAGGGAGAAAACGGGTCCAGCACCACCCTCCACACTACTGTACTGCAGCCCTGTCCCGCTTCCACAGTGATATACGGCAGTCTTTCCCACTAAGAGCGAGCACTGGCCAGTCCCGGGGATTGGCACACTGTAGCCAGGTCTCCCTCACCTCCCATGTCCCTCATAGCTGGCAGCAATGAGCCACAGGGCTCTGGAATATAGCCTAAATCCTGGCTGGTTGAGTGACACTGCGGCGGAGGAGCCAATCAGGCAATAGGGCTGGCGCAATTCAAACTTGGTGTCCAAATGCTCCTCTGCTTCACCATGGAAAATCAAGCAGAAATCAAGTCCAGCAATTCAATTCACCCAAAACAAAAACCGAAGTCCAGCAATCCACCCTCCTCACTACTGTGTGCAGCCCTGCCCTGCTTCCACAGTGATATATGGCAGTCTTTCTCACTAAGAGCGAGCACCGTATAGTTAGGACAGTATTAAGGTTCCTGAAAACCTGCAAGGGGATCTTACAGTAGGTAATGTTAATGCATTATTAAGTTTCCACGGTCACAAAAGTAGACACGAGACCAGTCTCATATGGTTTTTTTTCACAAAATCAGTCATAACTTTTTTCATGCAAATGAAATTGCAAACATCTAGTTCTTTGAAACATTCAATTTTCTTTTATTATAAAGTTCCAACAATTCACCTGGCAATCAGGCTTCTTCTGGGGAATTGTAAAAGTATACAAATAATATTTTTAATATTACATATCAAATAATGTTTTTACAAATTTTAAATCAATACCCAACAACCAACAGTCTCATTTTTCGGTTGAGCTATTATCTCCAACTTCTCAATAATAATGAAATAGTGCCTATAATTTAGTAATAAACAAATTATACTCGACATAAAATAAAATCACAACCAAATCATTTTATGTGATAATTGTTTCACCCTACACACAGTCACCAAATTTACAGCATGTAAATAACATTGCCTTACTTTTTAACCGAGCTCTCAGAGAGATAGCCTATGCCAGTGTGTTTCTTCAAAATGAAAATCTTCTTCACTAATACTTAAAAGAAAAGTTCAATATTTACTACTTTAAACTAGTTTCAAACGAATTCATTACAACACTTTTGCCACACCATTTCATGGTATTCACCTTGATTAAATCATGTCCTGCTCTATCAAATATTTCTGTGTCACATTGCATGCTCCACCTGCAAGTGAATAAGGTACCCATGATCATTAAAACTATTTATATTATTGTTAACTTTGTGCTTTTAACAGCACGCATGTCAACTTGTTTCTGTGGTTATCTGTATCATTAATTATTTCTCCAGTAGCAAAAAATTAAAAACGTTTCTAAATACTCTTTCCTTAAGTTCCATAACACTGTTGTTTCAAAGTCCTGAACACACTCTATGAGTATGCTGTATATCCATTCTCTTAAATGAGTAGGTGAATTGGCAGGTCTTTTGGCAGTGATGGTGTTCGAGAGATTTGGTTACATTTTATTTTATTTTGAGTATAATTTATTTATTATTAAATTATAGGCACTATTTCATTATTATTGAGAAGTTGGAGATAATAGCTCAACCGAAAATGAGACTGTTCATTGTTGGGTATTGATTTAAAATTTGTAAAACATTATTTTGATATGTAATATAAATATATTATTTGTATACTTTTACAGTTCCTCAGAAGAAGCCTGATTGCCAGGCTAAATGATGGGACTTTATAATAAAAGGAAATTGAATGTTTCAAAGAATTAGGTGTTTGCAATTTCATTTGCATGAGCCAGCCAGACTTTTGAATTTGGAATTTACTAGCCTATTTTTGGCCAGCTCCACCGCAATGACTAGATAAACTAACAAGAGGCAATTTCCCAGAGTCAACGGGCATATAATCTTGTTCATGTCAGACCATGCAAGCCCTGACCAAAACCAAAGATAAGTTGTAACATTCTTTCGCTGTAGCTTGAAGCAGACCCATGAAGCACAACTTTGGACTTGTAGAATGATCTTAGAAAAGGCTGGGTGGTTGGGACTGAGAGGAGTATAGCATTGGGGCTGAAACAGCCCTAATGCCACATTTCTCTCTTTTATGAATATGGAACCCCAACTAGATATTGACATAACTTTTGCATATTTTTACTTTTTCAAAAGTAGAGCCATAACATGTTTTGTGCAAGTCCTGCACAAGCAGGACACACAGAGTCTCTATGGGCCCTGTGCCACAGGACCTAACTCATAACTACACAAAACTGGAGCTGAGTCCTAACTTGTTTCATATAGGGCCTGTCTGACCCTGCATGAAGCAGGACATGCAGGGCCATTTGGACCCTATGTGAAACATGATATAAGGAGGACTGGCACACCCCACTTGCCCCTCCCCAGCCTCCACTGTCAGACCCTAAACACAGCATTATAGTCATACAAGAGAAGGATGGCACAGACATATCCAAAGCCAGCCCCACCCCTGGCATTATTGACTGTGTCTCTCCAGTTGTCTCTGGATGCTCACTGCACTGCTGCTGGACTTGAAGTTCCAGGGTTGGGCTCTGCACTGCTCAACTTTGATACTTTCAACTGCTCCCACCTCACTCACATTAGCAATTTTACTTATTTATTTTGTCTAAAATATAGAATACATTTTGATTCTGTTTAGCTATCTTCACTTGACTGCTAAAAATCCAGCAAGCATTTTAGAACTGACTATGCATTCAGCTGGTTTAGCAGAAGCACTATCCATCAAGATCAGACTGAACTGGCCAAAATATTCAGCTGGTTTACATTGCACAAGATTCTCTGCCGTGGAGGTGTGCTCTTTGACATCCCTGGTTATGTGCTCTCCTAGTTCTGCTTAATAGTGGTGGTGGTGGTGGTGGGGGTACTCAGACCTTCTTAGTCTTGAGACCTCATTTGCTGGTGGCTCAATCACCAGAAACTGCTTTTGAGCTGGGTGGCAATAAAACCTTGGTGCTTTTATTAGAGATGAATCACCAACATTGTACAAGATAATACTGCATCTAAACAAAATATGAATGTTTGCCATCCCCATCCCCACCCCCAAGTACTATCTCAGTCAGCTTTTTATTTTTATTTCCACACATTTTTTTCATGTGGGTGTTAGTGGCACTTCAGCCCCTCCTGCCATCTTCTACCTCCCTTGAGACTAACCGCCTAGGTTCCCTCATAGATTACTCCCCCATGACACATCCAGTGAGGGAGGGACATCCTTCTACCAAAGAGCATACATCCAGAAGTCAGCAGGGGTCTTGAGTGGTGGAGCCAGTAGAAGCAGGCAAGTGAGCCTTCATATGCCTGCTTCAACCCCCAACTAGCAATGAACAATGACCCTGGGAATGTGTGCATGTGGATGTTTACATGCACTATGGCATCTGCTGCCAGCTGTCCCTAGTGAGTTATGCCCTGCCACCACACCTCCACAAGGTGGCACTGTAGGAGAGGCAAGGCTAGGCCCCACCCACTGGAAGAGGAGAGCTGTCAGTCACAAACTCAACTTCTCCCTCCCCAACTGACCCCCAGTGACCCAAACCCTTTCCTGAACCCAGGTCACCAGGACAGTGGGAGGAGTGATGTCCAGCACCTCAACCCTCTATGCCACTGGGCTGGCACTGTTTCAATCAGCTCTAGTTAGCAATCAGAAAGCTGCCCATACTTCTCAACCTCCTGCATCATATTTATTGACCTCACAAAAGCCTTTGACACGGTCAACCACCTCATTCTCCTCAGTAAGTTAGATTCCCTGAGGATTGCAGGACACACTCTTCCATGATTCTCTAGCTACCTTTCCAACAGAAGCCAGAGCATGAGGATTGGCTCTTCCTTTTCAGACTATCTCCCCAACCCACCCACTCGGCATTCCCAAGGTTCAGTCCTAGAACCCTTACTTTTCTCACTACATATCAAGACAATCTATCACTGTTTCAAATACTCCACTCCACTACTATATGTGGACATTCTAGTGCTCCTCTGCCATAGCTCTAAAAGAACTGCTATCAATAGGGACATAACAGCAGACCTTAAAGCTGTACAATCCTGGTTCAATGAAAATAAACTTCTCATGAACCACACAAAATCCCAGGCAATGCTCTTGGAACCTCTCATCGGCTAAAACACAAATACTCTTAACCGTGGTATGCAAGAATGGTACCCCACTCAAATATTGTCACTTCTTTCAAATACCTTGGGGTCATGCTTGACCCCACCCTGGATTTCTCCCTCCATGTTCAATCTGTATGCAAGACTGTTAATTCCAACCTAGGCATTATGCATCAGGCTTGTTCTAATCTCTCTCTCTCCATCAGCACGCATCACTATTGCCTGCAGTCTGCTCCTCCCAAAATTAACTGACAGCCTACCAGTCTTTGCTCACTCTCCAATACCCTGCTATGAAAATGGGTAATAGGGTATAACAACATCTGCCAGTTTGCTGTCATGTGAACCATCTCACCCACCATTGCCTCCTATGCAGTAAGTTAGGTTGGCCTTCCCCACAGCCCTATTTGATTTTTCGCTTGGGAGAATCGTCAGCAGCACATTACTCAGTCAGAGGCCCCACTTCTTAGTGTCTCACCAGTACTCTGCACAAATCACTACTCCCTCAGGTCTTTAGACTATAAGCAGCTATCCATCCAAAGGTCTCGTACTAAATATGAACTTGCTGTCTCCTCCATTGCCCCTAAACAATGGAATAATGTCCCACCTTCTATTCGACATTGCCAATTGGCTGACACCTTTAGAAGTTCATTCTGCTCCTTCCTGATTCAATATTCCAAATGTACTTGCTTCTAAAAACCTACCTACCTGGACCAACTCCCCCCTCCCCACCATCATGCACTTAAGACCTCTACTTCATATGGACGTCTACCTACAGACTTCTAGGAAAACATAAACTGAACTTACAAGCTCAAATGGGCAGACTGGGTGGGCCACAGGCCCTTATCTGCTGACACTGTCTATGTATCTATGTATGTCTACACCCCCATAAATTACTACTGCCCTTTGAACTTAAGTCCCCGCCTCTAGACTTTTGTTAAGAATGATCAGTAAGATGTAATGCATAATTCTGAATCCCTTTACTGTGTGTTACTTGTTAGTTTTATTCAGCTGTTTGCATTGAGTACCAAGCAATATTCTATTACTTTGAATCTGTAATCTCTGCTGCTTTGTAACCTCCTGGGTCGTGCCTGAAAATAGGCAACTGCCTGTCAAGTGCACCCAAGCTGGTCAACAAAAACTAAGTAAATAAAATAAAATAAACTGGGTACAAGGCTTAAAGAAAATCTGGGCCAAAGAACCAAAATTAGGGACACACCTTAAAACACAGGAACATAGGATCTTCGGACAAGAGGGAGCAATACCCATCTAGCTCATCCACAGTATATTTCAATAATGGTTGTAACTATGGATCCTCACTCCAAGAGATACTTATTTAATCCATGTTTGAACATTTGTAAATAGCCACTCATAACTAACGTCCTCAGGTAATTTATTCCAGACATGTACCACCCTCTGTGTGAACCCTTTCCTCTTTTCTGTGTTATAATTACGCCTTTGTGATATTGGTGATATCTGCTCAGAAAGCTGGTAGAGTAAGGGCTTAGCTGAAAAGCATTTTCTGAGAAAATATCAGTCTGTAACTTTAAAGTTGAAATTATTTGGTGCTTACAGTCTCTATTGCTCTATCATGGAAGCAACACATTTTAGGAGGGCTAGAGAAAAATTCTGAAGCAAAATCTGGGATAGTTGAGAGGCATGAGGGCCACCTGACAAATGTTTTTAACAACATATTAACAGCAGACTGCTGTTGTTGAAGCCTTCATGTTTAATCAAACTTTCTAATTAGAATTAATTTGAGCAAGTTGATGACAACAGTATTTTAATCTGTAACAGATGTACGAGTTATAATGTAGGGCAAATAAGTTTGCAGTAACTGCCACCACTGTTATAATTCGCTTAGATCTAAACAATTAAAGCACATGAAATTCGACAAGCACAGTGCTTCATATGTAATGAAATCAGCCCATTCTCTTAGTTGTTTCACGTTATGAAAAGCCAGTACTCATTGCTTTTACCTGTTATCTTTTCCCAACACATCAGAACTTGAGATTTTTGGCTATTCATGTAATTCATGCTCCATGCACAATTCTGAAAGTACAAAAGATAGGTGCACCTGCTGCAGTTTGCAAAAGCAAAGCAAACTCATCCTTCCCGACCTGAGTACCAGCTGTCACTGGCATCTGCCTTTGCAGTAGGCTGCAGATACCTTTGGTTCGTACTCCATTCCATGTTCTGACCTTTTTTCAACCTCCCTTTAGCTCAGACAGGCCATAGCTCAGCTCCTGACCTCTGACCTTGATGACCACCGACCAGACTGTCCATCTCCGTTCACTCTGTGCTACGCAAAGGGTCTCACACTCTCACTCACCACGAGCTGACTGCCTCACCTCACTCAGTCACCTGGCTGACAGGACTTTCTTTTCATTTTTTTTTTTTGTTAATGTTTAGTATGCTTCATGCCTCCTTCCATCAGCCAGCCCCATTCAGCATATCCATTCCCCCAGCTCCTTTGCCCCACCATCTCCAGGATTTACCATCCAGTCTACTGTGCTCCATGGCTTACCCCTCATGATGGAGTCCCCCTTGAACTAGCCCCTAATCCCAGGAGGAGTTTTAACTCAGATGTGACCAGTGAGACCCGTAGGCAGGTGCAGAGCCTGTGAGGAGGAGGCTTCAGCCTGCCAGTTGGAATTTTTTTCCTCCTGTTTTTTTTCTTCCCCCGAGGAGGGTGGTAATGTGCAATGATGTAAATGGCACATGGTTGTATGTCTGGCACACCCTCCAGCTAGAGCCAACCCCAGCAGTCAGACCCCTGACTGTTGCAAGGGGTCAGAACTGCATCGGTGACTTCCCCAACCTCCCCCCAGAGGAGGACAGCAGTCTATGGGATGCTCGATCCTCCTACCCCACCATGTTGGCCCTCTGACTCCCAAGATCACTTCTGATCCTGGGTCATCGTCATCACAAGTGGCAGTGCTACTGCTGCACCAGTGGGCTGGTCTGACAGGACTTTCTTGAGCGCACTGTTAGTCATCAAGAGACCGCTTAATGAATGCCACCAAAACTGAGAAATGGATGCTCACCTCATCAAGTGTCCCCTAGGGTGCATGCGTACAAGAAAAAGAAAGAGGGAGAGAGCACGTCTTGGACAGAGAAGGTAGTGTGGGCAGGACAGACAGCAGGAGGTAGTGGGCATACTTGCATTACGATTGGAGAAAAGAAGGTTGAGTCCTCCCTTCCCACTTCAGAGATGGGAGGAAGACTACTGAGTCAACATGCAGCCCAACAAACAAACAAACAAAAAAAATGGCAATTCTGGCCATACATGCACTCAAAATGCCCCCAGTAAACAAGGGTACTACACACATGCATACTTTGTATAACACTAAATCTGGCCCTGACATGAGTCATAACTTTTTGCACAGGATATTTTGGGCCCTGCCTGAAGCAGGAGCTGAATCCTAACTTGCTTCCTGCAGGACATACAGGGTCCTTTTTTCCTGCTCAAAATACAACATGAGTCCTAACTTGCTTCACTTAATTAGGCATGAGTCCTAACTAGGATTTAGTACATTTTCATAACCGCTTGGTGCTTTTAACAGTTTGTTTGTGCTGGACTCAAAACATTTTGCAACACCTTTTTGTTTTTGTTTGTTGGTGTTTTTTAAGACCAAAATGCATATATTGTGCATGCACCTGGACTTTTCATGACAATTTTCATGGTTTTCTGAAGTCCAGAACGCAGGCTGGGCGCCATTAAAACACACAGCAGTGATCATCCATAAAATCAACACATGGCACAACCCATGTACATATCTCAAAACAGGCTGCATCAGGGGGATCCCCATGAAGCCCATTTTGAGGGTGAATGCACACAGGGTTTGTTTGACATGTGGTGATTTTTAATAAATAAATTGAGTCCTTATAAGCCTTGGTGTGTGCGGCACTTTCTATTTGGGTTTGTTTGAGCTACTTACGCTTATAGACTGCACCTTCAGGAATTCTTGTGCACCTTCTTTTTATTGTTTTAATATACTGTATGTACTGTGCATGCATCTGGACTTTAAAACATTTCCCACTTTTTTAACTATCCTGGACAGTTTTTGCTGTTTTTTTCAATAGTGTTTTTTCTCCCCAATCCACCTTTGTCCCCCAGATATATACCCTGATCCCAAGGATGTGCCATGTCAGGTCTGGAACCTAAGTCTCCCCCGAGACCCTAGTAAATCACCAGTTACCCCATTGCTTGCCTGTGTGGCAGGGGCTCCAGGCGGAAGGCCATCCTCACCTGAGGCAGTTCACTATGTAACTAGGATCCAGAACAGACAGGCACTAGGACCCAGGAAGTCCCTCAAGGTTCAGACCATCATTCAGATGGAACTGGGGATTTTCTTCCTTAGGCTGGTTCCTCCCACCTCTCTGACATGAGCTTAGCTCCTAGGCCTGAGATGAACACAGCCAACCCTGTAGCAGAAGCAAGCTCCCTGGTCCTCCCTCAGTGGTCATTGTGGAGCCAGCATTGCTGCCGATCCTCCTTGTCTGAGGTGCATTGCCATGTGGCAGCTCCTTAGGCCCAACCTGCCTCCCAGTGCAGTGACCGAACTTGGGTCACCTACATGGTAATACGACGCACTATCACTGGGCCATTTGGCAACACAGTTTTGGCCATTTTGAGCCCAAATGTTCAGAGGGCTGGCCCCTTCTCACAATCTCCGAACATGTGGCACCTTGTAAATCTGGGCTAAAATGTATTTTGGGCTAAACCAGCGTATATATTTTTGGTCAGATTTCAAAATGTACCACTGAAATGGTTGTGAGGTGAGGTGAGACTTGTCCACCTCTGAAAGTTGGGTTCATAATGGTCAACACTGGCCAAGATATGATGAAGGCAGTATAGCCTAGAGGTTAGAGTAATGAGCTGTGAATGAGCTTGGTACATCCAGCAGACAGACCTGGGTTTGATTCCCACAACCTTCATTTGCATACTGTGTGACTCTAAGCAAGTCACTTAGCCTCCCCAGTGCTCCCAGAACACCCCTGAAAACAGGCACTTCTGCTTAGTGGGCCTTATCCGGTTAATAAAAGAATAAAAAAAAAAGTTAGAAAAGTGGGATATTTTCTAAGCCAAGGTGAATCCATAGTACATACATTGCTGGACTCAGAAAAATGTTTGTGATGATTTTCATGTTTTTTCCTAAGTACAGGCACATGTGTAGTACCCACATTGATGAACTTAGAAATGATTACCACCAATTTTCTTAATTTCGGGTAGTGGAGCACATCAGTGGCCATTTACGAATTGCTGTCAAGGGACCCTGAGGATCTGTAATGAGGGTCTGAATTACAGGTTCCTGTGGGGAGGCAGAAGGAGGGTGGTGTGGGTTCCAGAGGGTGGGTGAGGTTTTTTCTCAGATATTTATCAGCTGGGGACACAGGTGAAGGCCGTGACTGCTTGTAGTGGAAGGAGGGCTGTGCTAGTCACTCACTGGTACAGTAAAATTAATTACGTGTCAGAGTGGTGGAGTGGGGGAAGACGAGGGCATGGGTTCCAGAGGGAGGGTGAGAGTTTAATTCATTTCACTGGTAGATTGGGTTGGGGACACTGCGGAGGACAGTGACAGACCATGGTGGAGGGAGTGCTGTACCGGTCACCCAACATTAGATCTCAAAACAGTTAATCAGGGACCTACAACAATTGACAGGCAGGAAACAGTGACCCTCCAATAACCAAAACAGCACAGTCAGCCAAGGGGGAAAAAAATCACAATCCAGATGAAAATGTCTGTTTGTGGATTTATTCAGGAAAATCCGAAAGTGAATACAGATGTGGGTGACTGAGAATTAAGTGGCAAGCCTTACTCCCAAGCAGAGATGCCATAGCATTTCTCCCAGGTGGGTCTTCATTAGGGAGAAACTTCACCAGGTAACAACAATTTAATTTTGAACTGTCTTGATATTAGCCCCAAACTGAGTAATGCTGAATACCCAGAATGTTGGTTGTCACAGGACAATGAGAATTTAAATGCATGTGGCCATAGAACATGGGTAACAATGTTTTCGTGTGTAATGAATCTAGA
This sequence comes from Neoceratodus forsteri, assembly GCA_016271365.2. Classification (NCBI taxonomy): domain Eukaryota; kingdom Metazoa; phylum Chordata; order Ceratodontiformes; family Ceratodontidae; genus Neoceratodus; species Neoceratodus forsteri. Next base: position 1,005,317,932 of record CM028129.1, on the reverse strand, counting down.
GATACACTAACAGACTTAATGTTTAACTTAGAAAATCATGAATTTCCTAGCATGGGAAAGAAATTGTTTGGGGAAGTTGTTTTTATGGCTGTGGGTGGAACCTACAGCCATCTTGCTATCTGTAGCTGAAAAAATGGGATAATGAAGCACATTTTAGTGCTTTTCAGTGTATCCAACAACAACAACTGCAAATCACTACCCAGTTGAATAAAATACTCCCTTCTCTTCACTGGGTTGCTGGAACTCAAGACCTGTCAAGTGCTTTTAACATAACAATATATTGTAGCATCTAAGATAAGGATTCCAGCCCCCTTACATGTGTCTAGCAAGCCCTGTCTAGCATGACAAGTTTAATTAAGTTCTAATGCACACACAAGAGGTACTTTGTTATTTCAAGAACTGTCAAATGCTTTTAACATAAATAACATTTGATCATTAAGATACGCACTCCCAAATTCCGTGCTGCTTAAAGGAGAAGTCTCATGTATGCAGTGTTGTGTATTTTCTTACCTCACTTCTCCTATGTCAAATTCATTGCCTCTGTTTATATTTTCAGTCAGCTATTGTGGTGTAAGGAGCATTTGAAAAGTAAAGAATACACTTTTTAAACTAAGTCATCTAGCTGTCCATTTTCCCAGCTGTTGAAAAGAGGATGTGTATTATCTGTGCAAAGGAAGCCTTTGGTCTAATTCTCCCCACAACCTATTACAGCTGTATTACAATGAGAGCTGAGCAGCACAAATAAATAGTTTTTTTTCAGGAATGAAATACTGTTATATGTATTATGTTCTATGCACAAATATAATCTACTAGTATTACTACACACTGTGTAAGTGGCATGAAAGGACTGTCTTAAGCCATCGCAAACTTAAAATAAAATACAGATAGTAAGCACTGAAAACTATATGCTACTTCCCAAACTTCTATAAACCTATATAAAAAACATTGGATTTAGTTCTATTCTAATAGGTACCTCTCTACCAGTTTCTTGTGTCCAATTAAAATAAAGAATGATGAACTTTGTTAACTGCAGATGCTGTGGGCAATGTTCACTGACACATCAACTGTAATATAGGACATTGCCCCATGTTATGTTATAGGAAACCACAACATCAGCTCCACGCCATGTGGGTGGAGATTGCTCATCTCAACAACAAGCTCCTTGAGACCAAGCCACAAGACACACTGCCACAGCCAAACCATCCAGGAACACCTCTAACACAAAGGTCAGTGGAACACGGGGACTGGCAGGTGGTCACAAAACTGTGTAACAAACACAAACAGCAACATAGCAATACACCTGTAATTACAACAACTAGATTCACACCAGTTGCACCCAAGCCAACCATACAGGCTGTGGGGGCTGTGAATCAGGTCCTATCACTGGACTCACAGACACAAGCAGGAAACAAAATAAATGCACCCCCGTCCCCCATGTCAAAAGTTGAGACAAAGGGTCAAGCCACGTCACAGGAGATGGATGCACCACTGTCACCCATGCCAAACATCAGGGCAGGGGTAGCAGTGAGGCAGAACCTCTCTCAGAAACCAGGTGCACAAACAGCAAACAACACTAAAGCAACTAGTAAACCTATACAGCAGGTGCTAATCATTGGAGACTCTATGATCCATGGAGTAGAGCAACACATCCAGCAAACAAAACAGACAAACATCACAATCCAGTATCATCAGCATTCAGGGACACAAACCATATTCTAGGGATTGTGCAGCAAATTGGAATGAAACCACATGTCTTAGTCCACATAGGCACCAACAACCTGGCCAGTGGAGGAGACAAAGAGGCACATGCTCTCACTAGGGGACAAATTAACTCAATTTTCATCCTCTGTGTCTTTCTTTAAGATTCTTCCAATTTGGCAACTGGGATCCAATAGGAAGATGATGAGAGAGAAAAACATTTCTGAGCTAAATACCTGGACAAGGGTTGGTGCACGGGGAATGGCTTCAAATTCATTGGGAACTGGAACACATTCTGGGAAAAGACAGTTCTTTAGATATGATGGTCTTCACCTTACAAAGGAGGGCACCTGGGCCTTCGGCCAGAAGTTTGATGTCTTTGTCACACATTTAAACTAGGAGATGGGGAGTGGCCAACAACAGCCTTTGGGTCACAAAGGGATAGGGTTGGCACTCCCCACTCATCAGATCAAACTTTTAGACTAAGTCTTAAGACAAAGTACTCAAAGAAAAAAAAACAGAAGGGCAAAACCCAATCAATATGTAAATACGCCAGAACCAAAATGGCAGGCTGTATGTAAATGCTTGCAGCCTGGCAAACAAAATCAATGATTTAACTGCCTTACTCATGGAAGCAAACATAGACTGGGTTGCAGTCACAGAAACCTGGTTCACAGAGAACCACACCTGGGAGGTAGCTATCCCAGGTTACACCCTTTTCAGAAGGGATTGAAAGGGTAAGAAAGGTGGAGGGTAGCACTATATGTAAAATACAGCATTAACACCATAGAAACTCAAGGACTAAACACTGACACAGAAGTCCTCTGGGCCACCCTTGGTGCAGGGAGCAAGACACCTGTCTAGGTTGGGGTATACAGACCTCCATCCCATGATAAAGATGACAACAAGGAGCTCCTGGAATCCATCTTACAGATGGCGGATAAGGGAGAATTGTTGCTAATGGGAGACTTCAATCTACCAGACATATATTGTCTCTCATATGCTGCTTCCACAGAAAGGAGCAGAGACTTTCTCCTTACAGTGCAAGAAGCAGGTCTAGTACAGATGGTGACCTCACCAACCAGAGAATAATCTATTCTGGACCTTGTGCTCACAAATAGCAACAGGATCTCAGACTTAGAAGTGGGCAGCAACCTAAGTTCCAGTGACCATAGGACCTTCTCATTCAAGGTCACCAGAAAAGTGGAGAGCACCCACAACAAACTTTCAGTCCTGGATTTCAAAAAGGCCAATTTTGCACAAATGAAAACATGCATCAAACCTCTCCTCAACAACAAAGCAGAGGATACGGTAGAACAAAAGTGGGTGGCACTGAAGGATACAATACTCACAGTGATGGCCCAGTGCACCAAACAAGTTAAAAAATCCAAGAAATACAAAAAACCTCTCTAGTATACTGAAAAAGTAGTATCAAAAAGAAAAGAAAAGAAAAAAGCATACAAAAGATTCAAGGAGACAAAAGCAGATGCTGAAATGGAAGACTACAAAACAAAACTCAAGGAAGCTGGAAAGGCAGTCAAATGGCCAAAGCTCAAACAGAAGAAAAATAGCAAGAGAAGTTAAGAAGGTGACAAAACTTTTATCGTTACATTAGGGAAAAAAGGAAAATAAAAGGGGGCATCATTAGACTCACAACGGATGACAGACAAAACGAGGAAAGTTACAAAGGCAAAGCCGAGATTCTCAACAATTTTTTCTGCTCGGTATTCACAAAAGAAGACCAAGGTAATGGATCCAGGTTACACAAAGCGGACAGACCCAACAAGGAGGCTGACACTGAACCCTTTACAAGAGACAGAGGGCCGGATATTCAAAAGGGTTGCACCATGCGCAAGTCCGAAAGTGCACCATCTTGCGATATTCAGCAGGAGGCAGTTGCGCCACCGAAAACAGGCTGAGCAACAGCGTAATGCAAATGAAGGCATGCGCAACAGAAGGGGGTAGATCCCTGCATAAAGAGCGCAATGCGATATTCAAAGGGTTGTGCAATGCGCAATAGTGGAACGGCCGGAAGTTGCACCACAGCGGAAATGAGCCAAAATCAAAAGGCTCAAGGAAGAGGCGTAAGAACGCTACAGGGATGCCAAGCGAGACAGACAGAGAAAGACAGACAGTGACAGTCTAGAACAGGGCAGGTAAGGGAAGTTGTGTGGGCCATAGGCTGCAGAGGCCAGCGGAGGTACCCGGTGCAGTGGAGGTAGCAGTCAGGACAGCGGGGGTAACAGAGCAACATCAGCCAGGGGGGGTCACAAGCCAGGGAGATGGACAGTGCCAGCTTCCACATGGAAGCTGTAATGAGGGGGGTGAGAATGCATGCTGCAGGGGGACGTGGCCGTGGAAGGGCCCATCAGCGGTACGCCCCCAACAGGCAGTACCGTGCCCGCATCAGCTTTGAGCTGTACACAGATGTAGAGATCGTGGGCCGGTACCACCTGAACAGGGCAATACTGAGACGGCTCTGTGAGCTGTGCAGTGATGTGTTGCAGGCACCCTCATGACGGAGTCATGCTCTGTCGGTGGAGACCAAGGTGACAGCCTGCATGTGCCTGCTCACCACGGGCACCTTCCAGAGGCCAACAGGGGACACCACAGGCATCACACAGTTGGCCACATCACGCATCCTCACCCAATTCCTCAGTGCACTGCTGCCACATGCTGCGGAGCACATCCATTTCCCCAGCACCGCGCACAGCGACAGCAAACATGCAGGAGTTCCACAGGGTAGCACATATGCCTGGCGCTAGGAGGCTATAGACTGCACCCATGTGGCCATTCGCGACACCACCTGGCCCCGGCGGGGCTGCATATAGGAACAGGAAGGGCTATTCCAGTGTCAACTGCCAGGTGGTGTGATGCCACTGGGCGATAATCAATGTCTGTGCACACACCCTGGTGGAGCACATGATGCCTTTATATGGTATCAGTCCACACTGTGCCATCAATTCGAGAGTGGGGACATCCCCACAGGCCATCTAGTGGGTGAGTACGCATGTAGGAATTGCAAACGGGGCAAGGGTGGGAATGCCACAGGTGCTATGGTAGTGGCACACGGGATATTGGCAATATGGACCTGAACATGATACTCATCTCCACCATCTCCACACAGGTGACAGCGGATACCCACTCCGCCCTGGCTGCTCAACACCATACCGCGCCATGACCCCATCGCAGCAACGCTATAATGAGGCGCATGCCGCCACACGCAACATCATCGAGCGGGTGTTTGGGATGCTCGAGGCATGCTTCCGATGCCTAGACACCTCCAGCGGTGCCCTACAGTACAGCCCCTCAAAGGCCTGTGGGATATTCCTGGCCTGTTGTATCCTGCACAACATGGCCAAAGACTGTGGGATAGCCATTCAGGTCGAGGAGGGGGACAGAGATGGGGACGCCAGCGGCGCTGGTGATGATGGTGATGAGCAGCCCCCCCTTGGACGGCGGGACCCCCGACTGATCCGGCAGGCCCAGCTGCACCGGGACACCATCACGGAGGAGCATTATGCACGACACAGGTAAGTCAAGGCCATGTGCAACCAACACTGTCCTGGCGCAACCCACAGGCACAGAGAGTAACACACCAGGGGTGCATGATAGCAAGGGGAGTGGAAAGGACCAGGCACACAAACACACCATCCGGGAGGGGTGAACAGTCATATGGACACACACACACACCAGGCACAAAGCATACATGGGCAGGTGCACAGCAGAGCAGGAACAGACATGGCAAACATACAGATCCACAGACCACACCCACCACCTGTACTGTCCAAGTACGTGTGTCAGATGCTGGGCACCCTTGCACCTTGGTGTACAGTACAATGCAGGCATCATCATGCACACACACCTGTGGACAGCAGTCGGGATGGTGTGCAGGTGGTCCATATGTCAGCGTGATGGGCAGGGCACCCACCAGTGCACTGCCCACCATGACGCACATTGCACACAGGGCAGCACCAGACAGGGCCCCCACTGGGAGACAGGTCAGTCATGTTGCACTGTTCCACGGCCACCGTGGATGCATGGGCAGCCCCGCTCTGACCCAACAGCACTGGCAGGCTGAGCAGGGGCCACATGGGGTGGCACCGATGGACCACCAGGGGTCCCACTGCGCGATCGCGACCTTGTCCGCACTGGGGTCTGTAGTATGCCAAACATACCTGCACCAGGGGTGCTTGGGATGCCCACAGCAGAACCCGGCATCGACAGGCTGGGTGTCGCACGACACCGGGAACGGGGAGTGGAGAGCGTACTGTGTCGGGTGCGCGGTACAGGGGCACCTGCCTGTGTGCCCAATGCAGCCACGACAGCGACCAATGCCTGGGTCTGCCTGTCAATGGCGGCGGTCACATCCATCCGCATATGGACCATCTCTGCAAGGATCAGAGCACAGTCCCTGCTGTGCCACTCCACAGCCACGCACAGTGCCTCCACGGACATTGCAACTCACCTTGTTGCTGTACTGATTCCCGCAGCAGGCAGATGTGCTCTTCAAATGGGTACTGTGCCACAACGGCATCCTGTCCCCCAGGATATGGAAGGTCCTGATGCTCAACACCCCTTGAGGGTGGGCGCTGTTCACCAGGACCAGGAATGGGCATATCAAAGGGCGGTGGGCATGTGCCACCGCTGGACACTGTACCCCCAGACCTGGTGGGTGACTGCTGCTGCTGCCCCTCCAACCGCTGTGCCCCAGGGACCACTCATTCCACTGCTGTGGCCGCAACAGTGCCAGACACCTGCACAGCCACCGGTGCTGCCCCACCGGTGCTGACAGGCACAGCCTGGGACTGTGCCGACATGCTGGCACACACGTTGGAACCAGCTAGGCCCAGGGGCACGGCTGGTCTGCTGTGTCCGCTATGGATACACATGTCACTGCCCATTGCTGTCCTTGCATCATCAATGGTGCAGGTACGTACACAGCCACAGTCACAGCGTCCGGCATGCTTGCATGCCAGACTGCTGAGACACAGGCTGTGCACCCCCCACACCAGACTCACCGACAACAGAGTTGGCAGACAGGCGTGCATGCTGGTGCAGTGCATGCTGGCTGGTGACAGAGGTGGATGGACCCTCCTCCAACTCCAGCAGGTCTTCCTCACTGCCTGGACCCACCACCACCATCCCCTGAGGACGAACAGGATCTGTAACAGAAAGTGAGGACATGTGAGTGCATGTGAACAACCTCCCCCCCCCAACACCACCAGCATGTCATACCGTGCAGTGATGGGCTTCCATCTGTCTGGAATCCACCTCCTGGTACGCCCTCAATAGCACTCCACTGCATTGATACAGCCAGTCGGTCCTCAGCTGGGATCAGCTCCGCCACCGCTGGCTGGCCCCCGCCTGTGCCAGCACATGCCGCCCTGAGGGCTGCCACCTTCTCCTTCACCTCCCTGGGTCTGTCTCCATCTTTTTGCATTCCTGCACGGAGCTGGTGGCTTCCTGCAGGTTCACTGCTCCAGCTACCCCTCCCATGCAGCCGCACGGGCCTGGGGTGCCCCCATCCACTCAGTAGTGGCTCCTCCTCCAGGTAGGCCTGGAAGAGGGCCTCTGTCTCCGCCATGGTGAAATTGGGCCTCCTCTGCCCACCATCCTCACCCTCACACTGGCTCTGCTCGGTCACGTCGATCTGTATGGGTGCAAGTGGACACCTGTCACTGTGTAGTCTACAGTGTTTACCCATGACCATTGTCCAGAACATCACACAGCATGCAACCCACCTCTCACCTGCAGTAACCAAATCTGGCCAGCGCAGCCCAATGTCGCACATTTATAGCGCAATGCATGCAAATTAGGAGTGGAGCAACTGTAATGAGATGCAAATCATGCCACTGCGCCTTTGAATGGCTGATCAGATGATTTGCATGTGTCGGCTGAATATCGCGCCGTTGCACTTTGCGCAATACAGTTGAGCTGGCGGAGCCAATGGCGCATTTCTGTGACTGTGTGGTACACTGCATTGTGTATGCCCAGGTAGCTTACGCAGGCATCTGCCACACTGATGACGTGCTGTGCGCGATCAGCAATTCAGGCCACGGCCACCATTGTGCTAATGGCGCCACAGCGCTGGTCACCATATGGCGCTGTGGCAGTACGCGCACAGTCCACTGTAGCACTGGCACGCAGGTGTCTGATCACCCAGGACATGTGGACATCCAGTGGCGCTGTGCGTGGCCCGCGCCACTGACCCATGACCCTGTGACCGACCTTTTGCCTCTGGCGCTGTACGCCTGGCATGTGTATTGGTTTCATCGCTGTTCAATGACAGCGTGATGTGGACCGATGGCACTGTCTGAACAGCGATAGGCAGTGTTGGAGTTGTATTGCTAACATTTCCACTTGGGGTTGCCTGTGCAGAGCGCCATATTGCCACTGTACTTTTTGAAATGGCATGCAGGGAGCACCACAATGGGGGCTTTGGAGATAGCTAACCTGGTGGCTGTGGTGGAGCCCCACTATGGCTCACTGTTTGAGGGAGTGCCTGCAGGTGCCACGCACCCATGTGTGGCAGCAGGTCACCGCTGCCCTGGAGCAGGCCACTGGGCAGAGGAGGACCTGAGCAGTGCAGGCACCGCCACGGTGACCCCTGCAGAGGAGGGAGCGAGCTTGGCTTGCCGCCCAGGTCACAGCATGGGGCATTGTGCCCAGGCCAGGTGGGTGTGCTGTGTATGCACTGGTATTGTCTGCATGGGTGACTGTGTCATGTAATCTTGATGGGGTGGGGTTGGGCTGTGGTTTGCTGTGAGGGTGTTTGCAGGTGTGTGCTGTTTGGGTCTGGTGTGTGGGAAGGCACTCAATGGGGCAAGGGGCTGTCTGCTTTGGGATCTCACTGATGTATTACTCTTCCTTTGTCTCCCGCAGGCGTGGAGGAGCGGAGGCGGGCACAGGCTGAGGCCTGGGATGGTGGTGCCAGGGTGGCAGGCGGAGGAGGTGTGGACCAGCCACAGCCACAGCAGCAGCCGCAGCCGCAGCAGCACCTGCTGCAGTGGCTTGATGAGGGTGAGTGTCATTACATCATGGATGCTATTGCATGCTGGGGGGGCACAGACACCTTCCAGGGACAACACTACCATGCATGCAACATGTGACAGTCATCACTGTCCAGTGGCACTGCATGTGTGTGTGTGTGCATCACTGGTGGTCCATGCATGCAACGGGCACATGGCTGTGGCACTAGCATCCCACCACATAGCCACGCCACTGGGCAGCCTTGCTGTGCTGTGCTGGACATGGGCGTGTGTGTGTGCAGTGGTACACGTGGCCATTGCTGGCTGGTTGGGCTTGTCTTTGCACGCTCACTGTGGGTGGTCACACAGTGCAGGGCACTTGGCCATATGCCTTGCATGATGGTGGGGTTCAGGATATGGACAGTCACAGCCATTGACTCTGTTCCCTTGTCCTAGGTATCCAAATCATGCAACGCATGGAACGCTCCTCACAGCGGCTGACGCTGGTGTCGATTGCCACACTTGACATTCTCATGGAGATGCAGCGCCATGGCGTGAGGTGCCGAGGCCCCGGGACCAGCAACGGGCAGCAGGAGGGCAGCCTGCCAGGCGCTAGCTGCGATCACGCACTCTACTCTCACCCATCCCTCACACCCCTGCCTTCCTCTCCTGTTGTTCACCTACTCCCCTTGCCCACCCCTACCTTGTACCCCTACCCCCTTGTATTGTAAATATGTAAATAGTTCTGTTTGTTCCTTTTGGTGTTGTACATTTATTGGTTTGAATATATATATATTTTGATATGAATACTGTGGTGGTCTCTGATTTGCAGCTGGCTATGGGTGCTCAGTTGCAGTGGTGTGCATGGCATCTGGGGTGGTCTTGTCCTGGGTGTGTGTGTGTGTGTGTGTCTGCATGGGGAGGTGTCTCCGTGTGGAGTGGCTTCAGTCGGTCTTGCTATCTGCTGCCACCCACTGCTGGGTGCTCATGATGGTCTGGCTTATATGGTTCTGTGGTACACAAGGTTGCAGTGTGCCGGGGATGCATGGGATTCCTGCAGTGACAGTCACTGCACATGGGTGGTGTCTTGGGGTCACAGTGCAGGTGTGCTATGCACAAGGGGGCTCAGTGCACTGTGGTTGTCGACCCCATGTGTGGCAGTCTCAGCCTGCCAGTGGGTGTGCTGGGGAAACATGGCCCAGCTGTGCTTTGTTGGCTTGTCCCCATGGGCCGGTGGATATTCCATCCCTCCCCAGTGATGCTGTTCTTAGGTGTGGGGTGTATTGTTAGTTCTGCATTGTGTTCCTGTGCCCGCTCTGGCATGGGTGGTGGGCCCCGCCTACCTCCCTGGTTGTGCAGTTCCATTGCTCTGCTGCTGTGGGGTCTTCTGCTTGCGCTATGGCACCTCTGACTGCTCAGCTGGGCTGGCCTTTGTTGCGCTATGGCCATCATATCTGCTCAGCTTCCTTCCTGGTTGCACTATGGCGCAGGTTGTGTGATATTCAGACGTTGGCTGGATGCGCAATTGGCCTTGCTCCATGTTTGAATATCGCGGCTCATTGCGCATGTGCAATGGACTTGTGCTTGCTTCCTGCTCTTGACATTGTGCTACAGTTTGAATATCCGGCCCAGTGTATTTAAGCAACTACAAAAATTAAATACAAATAAGGCAATGGGACCAGATGGAATCCACCCCAGGATTCTGAAAGAACTTGCAGAGGAGCTCACAGACCAACTAGCAGAATTGTTCACAGAGTCCCTGGAGAGTGGATGAGTGCCACATGACTGAAGAATGGCCACAGTGGTGACTCTACAAAAGTGTGAACAGTGAGGATGCCAGAAACTATCGCCCCATCAGCCTGACCTCAGTAGTAGGAAAACTTATGGAAACTCTACTTAAGGACCGTCTAGTGAAACACTTAACAGAAACTGGGCAGCTGGATACAAAACAACATGGATTCACAGCAAGGCAATCATGTCAGATGAACATGATCAAATTCTTTGACTGGGTCACAAGAATAGTAGACCAGGGAGGGGCAGTGGATGTAGCATATCTGGATTTCAGTAAAAAATTTGACTCAGTCCCCCACAGGAGATTGACTGACAAACTGGAACACACAGGCATAGGGCAAATAATGGTCAGGTGAGTTCAAAACTGGCTTCAAGGAAGGACCCAGAGAGTCATAGTCAATGGAACTATGTCTAGGGAAGGAAAGGTAACCAGTGGGGTACCACAATGATTGGTCCTAGGACCGGTCCTCTTCAATGTGTTCACCAGTGACATAATTGAGGACCCACAGGGAAGGTTTGCCTTTTTCTCAGATGACATGAAGATCTGCAACAGGGTGGACACATTAGCAGGGCAGCAACAATGAAAGAGAATCTAAGATGCTTGGAAGCATGGTCTAGGAACTGGCAGTTGAAATTCAATGCCAAAAGTGCAAAGTTATACACACAGGAAGAGAAAGCTGAACAGATCATGCACACTGAACCGAGAAAAATTGACATTAACAAAACTCGAATGGGATCTCAGAGTACTCATTTATGATAATTTAAAAGTAGGAAGGCAATGTGAAAAGGCAGTACAAAAAGCCAGTGACATCTTTAGGTGTATAGGCAGGGACATTTCAAGTAGAAAACAAGAGGTGGCAATGCCACTCTACAAGACATTGGCAAGGCCACATCTTGAGTACTGTGTACAGTTCTAGAGGCTGCACCTCAGAAAGGACATTGATCGCCTGGATGCAGTGTAATGGAGGGCCACAAAAATGGGGCATAGCTTACACCAGGAACAATACGAAGCTAGACTGAAGCACTTGCAGTTGAACTCCCTTGAACAGAGAAGAAACAGAAGGGATATAATGGAAACCTTTAAATACATGAAAGGGATAAATCAGGTAAAACAGGAACACCTATTCCAAGAAAACAAATCACCATGAACAAGAGGACACACCATGCGCCTTATAGGAGGTAGATTCAAATCCAGCCATAGAAAGTCCTTCTTCACCGAGTGAGTGGTGGGACCTTGGAATAGTCTTCCCACAGCAGTAGTGGAATCTAAGACTGTCATGGCACTCAAGTTAGCATGGGACAAGTACTGTGGTAATCTAGGAAAATTATAAGGTGGGGGGTAGTCAAAATGGGCAGACTAGATGGATCTCACGATCCCCTTCTGCCATCACATTTTTATGCTCTTATGTTCTTTCTTCTGAGCTGCTGTTCTGGTGACATCATGGAATAGGAGGGGTTGTATTACAAGTGCCTTATTTGCATATAATTGGGGTCTGGCTTGAGGCTTTACAAGGTTGTGTCAGAGCCTTAGACTCAAGATAAGTGCTACAGCAGAAATAAATGACTGATCTCATACTGACATATTTGTAGTGACTGAAGTAATGTACCAAAAAAATGTCAGATTGAGCAAAGCATTTCCCTGTAGGGCACCCTCCTTTTCCCTGTATTTTCCATCTAAAACTGGGACAAAAACTCCTGTACATTTTCCTGTATGCTCAAATCAATACATATATGCAACTGACTTCATTATGTCTGTCAGTAAAATCACTGTAACAAATGTTAAGGCTGTTTTATATGTTCTTATTTATTTTAAATCGTACAACTCACCTGCAACATATCACAGAGATGGGAAAAATGTTGGAATCTCTCAAGCTTTGCTCTCAATGTTCACATGTCCCCAGAACCTCTTGATGGTATTATAGCCCTGTTACTATGTACTGACACAGGATAGCCTGGCTGAGATGCAGTATCTCATTTTCAGGGGGTCCCATTTTACCCATTTTACAATGCACTGATACAGGTTAGCCTGGCTGAGATGCAGTATCTTATTTTCAGAAGGGTCTTACTTTTACCCATGTTTATGTCTGTATGCAATAGCTTTGCTGAGATACTGATGGCCGCCGTGTGCAACAGGGCAGCACAGACTTAAACTGTGCATATGTGAGTATTGCGCATACGTAGTCATGTTAGCACTGCCATGTTATGCATGGCTGACTTGGGGGCAAACTGTGCATGTGCGAGTATTACACATGCGTAGTTCTGTAATCACTGCAGTATTAGTTATGTCTGACTTTGGTGTGGCGAGAACACTGCATATTCTTTTCAACACTCTTGCCAGTCCTAAAAGCTCTCCACAACTGTATCGGCTCTGACCATATTTGGTTCCTGTCATGCTTAACCCTGTAATCAATGCATACAAAACTTGTATTAAATGAAGTGAATAGGTTATTACAAGAGCAGGATGTTTTACACCACAAAAATGTAAAACCTGATGAGCTTGCAGCTTTATAATCTGTCAAACAGATGAGAGAAGTAGTGGCAAAACCCTCAGATAAGGAAGTGAACATTGTGTTGATGACTTTGGAGTTCTGTGAGAGTAAGGTGTATGATCCGTTGAATAACAACACAAGTTACAAAAAATTGTACAATGATCTGATATCACAGTACAATAAGGTACTGTACTTCTTAAAATCGTGGAAAGAGCCAAAAATTCTGACCAACTCTCAAAGTTTTCCTTCCTGTGGTCTGATGCACCAATCATCCCTATGTTTTACAGCCTCCCAAAAGTGCATAAAAATAGGACTGACCCACCTGGTTGTCCTATACCTTTGGTGTGGGGTCTCTTACAAATAATCAATGTAAATTCATTGATTTGTTTTCTTCAGAGAAGTGTATCTAATCTGGGATCCCACCTCAGAGACACTATGCACGTGCTTGAAAAGTTTAACAACTTCAAGTGGGAGGATGATTATTTTTATGTAGGAATTGATGTAGAGTCCCTCTACACATCTGTCTCTCATAAAGATGGCATCAGAGCGTATAATTCTTTTCTCAGTAGAGACCCCTGACTGCCTTTGTGCCCATCCCATTCATACAGGAAACATTGGAATTTGTGCTCACTCATAATTATTTTGAATGTAATGGGAAACTATTTCTCCAGATATGTGGGATGGCCGTGGAGGCAGCCATGGCCTCTTCTTTTGCCAATTTGATCTCGGGGCAGTGGGAATCAGAGATTATCCTTAACAGGGCAGTTAATCCGTACACAGCCCATGACATACAATGGTACAGATTTATTAATGGCATGGTCTGCGTGTGGATGGGCATCAAAGACAAAGCTTCAACCTTTCTGGAATGGCTTCACAAAAATTATTCAACTCTGCGATTCACAGGAACCGGTACCGTGTGATAAGAGCTAAAATAAAAATACCGAGGGTCACAACTGCCATCTGCATATCAGCTACATAAACAAAAGCAACAGCACATCACAAAAATAAAAATAAACATATGTAATCACAACATTTATGCGGAGGAGCTATTATATAACCAACTCGGGGCGGACACTGAGGAAAAGAGGCAAACATGGGAGGGGCTACTTGGTGGAGTGGCAGTGTACAAGGGAAAATGTAGGGGGAGCAACTCAGTAGGGATATATAGTTGGGGCATGTAAACCCCCCAAAAAGCACAACAAAATGATCAGAAAAATAAACTCCACACCAGTACCGAACCATGGACCACCATCATCAGAGACCACAGCTCTACTCACCATGCCAGACAGCAAGCTCGATCGGCCTTCCCAAACAACCCCTGTTAACCTTCTTCTGCATTCTCCGCGTACTTCCATTGCTATGCCATACCTCACTCTCTTCTACATTCACCCTCTTTCCCCTCCTCATTCTGTAACTGTAGTTTTAACCCAGTCACACAAACTGTGTCACTCAATTTGAGGGGTTACCACAGGAACCATTGACCAGAATGAGCTGAACTTTTGCATGCCACATGGTTGATGCTGACAGGAATATTTGTACTAATGATTTGGAAACCTGCACGGAAATATGCTATTACAAGCAGACACTGTGCATCTCCAGGCCTTCAAATGACTCCATTCCCTATGGCCAGTACCATTAGGATTAAATAAAATTGCTCCAGATCTGAAGATTTTGAAGCCTGAGCTGCATATCTGACACAAAGCTCTCTGAAAATGGCTATAAAAATAGTACTTCAGAAAATGCGCTTCATTAGACCAAATCAGTAAAGAGGTCACTGCTCCTTAACCTCCCCGAAATAGACTAAATCAAGATCATACTTGTGACTGAGTACAATGCACTTGCAGGAAAAACAGGCAATTTTGTAAAAATATTGATCAGCTGTAATGGGGGATCCTTCTTTGGCTACTGAACTAGCTGCGGGACTATGTATCAGCTCCAGCAGGGCCTCCAGCTTGAGGGTAAATTAGGCCACAATCAGTATAAAGGAAAACTGATAGTAGGCAAATTCTCTGAAAAGGGCTATACAAATGCTATTTTTTATAACACTTTTGACAAAACACCTGGCTGCTGCTACAGCCAAAGGGAATGCTCAGATGTGGGCATTGTGAAATTTGCAAATATTGTTGTCAGTCAAACATGACTGTGAAAGAGGGACTTACCAAAACTATGGAAATAAGGGAATTTCTTACCGTGGTTCTAATTTTGTAATTTGTGCAGTTTGGTGCGGTTGTCCTAAACTTTACATAGTATTAACAATCCACCGTAAGCCAAAGAATTCAGGAGACATATGTCATAACAAACTACAACAGGAACTCCCCAGGCCATGGCCATGACCCCAGAAAACTTAGGTACATGGGTATTGAAGTTGTAAAGAAACTTAGGAAGGGTGGAAATAAACTACAAAAATGGTTACAGAAAGTTTCTAGATTTTCACCCTAAATAGCTTGAAACCACATGGCCTCAATATAGCATGGGTCTTAAGCCATTTCTGTAAAGTTATACCCTAGGTCTGAGATCTCCTCTGTATATAAACAATTTATCCCCCCCCCCCAGGGATTCACCTAAGTTTCTATGTTTTATTGTTTAATTGGCTTAAGATGGTTTAAACTGCTTACAAGTTTATTTATTTAGTTATTTGCTTTTGGTAACCGGGTAAGTACACTAGACAGTACTGCCTATTTTCAGGCACGACCCGGGACAGTACAGATCAAGGAACATGTAAAAACAAATACATATACAGTGTTGTACAACAGGATATTCCAAACAGTTATACAGAGGTGCAAGTTACATAGTACATAGAGGATATACAGATCACACAGTATAATAGGAACAAAATGGACAAAAAGGCACAATTTACAGTTAATAATGTACAAAGCATGACAGTGCTGTTGGTAAGTCAGCAAGGAGACAATTCCCAAGGAGAAACAGGGAACAAAGTGCGTAGCTGCAGCTGAGGAAGAGTGGGGATGGGAGGAATCAAGAGGCCGCAGGGAAACTGAAGTGCAGGACAATGGTAGATTTGCATGACTCGTGAAGCTAGGGACATTTGCAAATGTCAGGGAAGGCAAGGTAATTGGAGAGGCATTTGCAAAATGTTAAAGTTTCCTTTTCTTTCGTACTAATATAAGTTTTCTTTTTGTCTTTCAGGGTCATTGAATTATTCCATCTATTTTTATTCTTTGAGGAGATGGATTTCCTTCTGGGTTTGCACTGGACTCATTCGCTATGGCGTTGAAACTCAAACAGGAGCAGTCAGATGAGTTTCACCTCACTCCCTTTCTTACTGTGATTAACAGGTTAGCATATTTAGCTATTTCTTGCTCCAGACTATCACCTGTAAACCTTGAATATTTTTAACAAAAGCAGCAGTACAAGAAAATGGTGAAAATATTGACCTATACTTCTTTATTCTATTTTAGATTGCCCCTTATCTACTGACTTGTATGATGCCCTTCTTTCCACAATTTAAGTCCACTTTAATACTTTTTTTCACATCTGAAATCATAAAAAGGAGTGCTCCTTTAATATGGCTTGGAGCAGGTTTTCATCAGTGTTTTTTTGGCAGTTTTTGTACATCAATTGTCTAAAATCACTTCTGTTGTGACTAGAATGAACTAGCATGCAGCAAGCAGTGCGTGCTCCCTGACCTTATGGAACAGCAGGTGTTCTAAAACAGCTGGGAATAGTGATGAAAAACTGGACTGAGCCATATTAAAAGGAGTGCTCCTTTTATTATTTTAAATGTGAAAAAAGTACTAAAAAAGACTCAAATTGTAGAAAGAAGGGTATCTTACAAGTCAGTAGATAAGGGGCAATTTAAAATAGAGTAAAAAAGTATATGTCAAAATGTTCACCTTTTTCTTGCACTGCTGCAGATCAAGTTTGAGAAAATACTATATTGTTACTTACTTACAGTTTTTGGTAAAACAGGGTATTGCAAAATATTTTGCTTATAATTTGAAATTACTACTCAAAAATTAAGACAATGTATTTTAACAAAACAGTTATTTTGTATGTGTCTGTTACTAAATTGGATTAAGTAGTTTATATTTAGTATTTACACAATTGCACAGTGTGGGTTCTAGTAATCCCATGTACCGCTGGTCACATTTGGCTCACCATTCTTAAAAAAGGTCCTCTGATAGGTACCCACTGGTCAAAGTGCCGGGGCACCTGTGTTTGGGAGTAAGGCTCACCACGTAATGCTCAGTCACCCATGTCTGTATCCACTTTGGGATTTTCCTGAATAAATTCACAAACAGGCATGTGCAACTTGATTGTGATTTTTTTACCTTGGCTGACTGTGTTATTATTTCATGTCTGTATATTGCTTGCTGGGGAGTGTTCCTCTCTTCAATTGGCACCTGGATCCTGTACAGGGGGGTGCATGCATTCCCAGCCCATGCATACAACAGTTGACCAGCAGACAGGGAGGGAGGGATGAGTACCAGTGGTAGGATTGGTCACCCACCACCAGTCTTTAATACTACTGATCATTACCAATCGGGTGCCTGGGAGCAGGAAAGGAGGGGTTTAATTAATATTACCAATGGAGCATGCATGAGCTGGAAGGGGGGACTACAGACGGTAGGGTTGGTTCCTCACACCCAGTGTTTTATGTAATTATGTGTTTGGGGGTACTGGTGGCAAGAATGGGGACCCTGTTGCAGACGTCTTCTGTAGCTATAGGTCAGGTATTTATTTGCATCAGTTATGCAGTAGGTGGCATCTGGTTCTGAGAAATAATTAGGATTTTCAAAGTCATGAACCTTTTTAATTAATTAAAATACTTAGGCCCAGATATTCAGGGAATAGATGATGCGAACGGTGTTGCGCCCATGCACAACCCACTGATGCGCCCCTATGCGATATTTAAAAGGGAAAATTGCGCTTGCACAAATCCCGGCGCGCCAGGGCACATCAGTACGATGTGGGCACAGGTGGGGCTCCCATGCACAAACTGTACAGCCCTATATTCAGCCTGGGCTGTGCAGAGTTATGCAGGTGCAACCCCTACCTGCGCCTGCACAAAGTTACGCCTAAAAAAAAAAGGAACAAGTCGAGGGCCACCCACAGGTGAGCTGCCGCATTGCTGGGTGCAACACAGCAGCTGCCACCTGTGGGTGGCCATCACCTGTTCCCACCGCACCTGGTGGTGCTCCCCCATGCTCTGATCATAGGCATCAGACGCCCCCAAAGTCCAATATCCCTGGTGGTCCAGTGATCGATTAGCCGATCGCAGGCATAACTGTATCCCCGATTAGCCCGATCACAGGCATAACTGTACTCCATTAGCCTGATCGTGGACATCAGTATCCCCCGTCCAATATCCCTGGTGGTCCAGTGACCCAAGACGAGCCCATCGCTGGGCGGCATTCCTCACCCCCCCGTCCGAATCCCCAGTGATCTAGTGGACCTCCCCACCCCACCCGCCTACCGGAGCCCCACCACCCCGCCTCCCCGCCAGCCAGAGTGGCAGCACCCGCCCGCCTGCCGCCTCATCGCCCGACTGAAGCTCGGTATGGCTGCACGCCCATTGTTCAGAGTAAGCCAATGGCTGCAGCACATACCAGATTAGTTAAGTCCAGATATGTGAATGAATTCATTCACAATCTGACTGGACTTCATAGGGTATGCACACCCATTGGCTCATTCTCTGAACCAATGGGGCGGCAGCCACCGAGCTGTCAGTCGGCGGGCGGCGGGGGCAGCAGGTGGGGTGCTGTTGCCCGCCGGCTGACAGGGAGCGGGGTGGTGGGGCTCAGTGGGCGGGTGGGGTGGGGGTCCACAGATCACCACGGATTTCGGACCTGGGGTGAGGAATGCCGCCCGCATCAGGGTCTGCAGTCCAGCTGGACCACCAGGGATATTGGACTTGGGGTACTGATGCCCGCAATCGGGCACTGGAGGGGATACAATTATGCTCGCGATCGGGCTAATCAGGTGGGGGATACAGTTATGCCCGCGATCGGGCTAATCGGAGGGGGGGAACAGTTATGCCCGCGATTGAGCTAATCGCGGTCCACTGGACCACCAGGGATAGGAGACGTTCTTTGTCCCTTATGGGACATCCCGCAATCAGGCTGCAGGGGGCGTCAGTCCCCGATGACTGCTGCCTGGCAGGGCGCCAGGCGCAAGTCGTCAGGGATCGGCACACCTGCATGCTAATGGCATGCAAATGGGGCCGTAATCAGATGCAAATGGCCTCCCATGCGCCTTGCATAAATTATGGCCCCATTTGCATGTCACCCTTTGAATATCGCAGGTGCTGTGTATGGTGCAATGGCATTTGCGCCACCGCATCTCAATGCTCCACTCTGACCACTTGCGCTGGTGCAGTTCCACTGCGCCATGCACAGTGGGGGTGGCCAGGGGGCGATATTCAAAGCAGTTGCGCCATAGCGCAACTCCATTGAATAGCACCCTGGCCACACCCCTGCGCAACAAATTTGAGCGGCGCACAGGCTTGCACCACAGAATGGCGCAGTTTGAATATCTGGGCCTAAGTGTAACTTTTTTTTTTCAAAAATAAGCTCAGAAGTCTTGCTAGACTGTTTTCTGATGAACCATAATGTCAGCCTTTAGAGTAAAGAATTGTTTTACTTTTTTGGTGGGGGGGTTAAAGTTATGGCTCACCATGAACTTTAAACCTGAAAAAAAAGTGTGTTTTATCAGCTATTTTTCAGCATACCATACATGCACCCTATTTTAAAATGGTTAAGTGTTATAATTTGACAGTTACAGGTCTGTTCATCTATAAACCACAAAGGGATGATATTATGGGATAAAATGACAAACCTGCAATTATTAAATTATAAATTGGTTTTGTTCTCTCCCTAGCTGTGTGCAAAAGGAGTTGTAAGGGAGACAGTTAATACTACTTATATGGCACACAAGAGCTGAGGGGGGGTGTACCAGTGGAAGGATTGGTCACCCACCTCTGGGGCCAGATTCACAAAATGTCTTGCTCTGGTGTAACCTCAGTTTGCCTCGGTAAATTGGGCTTTGTGAATAGTTAATATTCACAAAGCCCAGTTTTCCACTGCAAACTGGGTTTGCACCTGGGCAAAGTGGTGAGAGGGGCTGCAATGCCACGAAGGAGAGGGGACCTGCATGTCTCTGCAATCCCATTCACTAGACTTTGTTCCATGCAAGGGCCTTTGTGAAGGTCTTTGCATGGAGCAAATTACTGCTGACAAAAACCTTATGCGGTTATCCATGCAACCTTAGTGGTTGGCAGTGGTATTGCGGCCCCCACCACCCCTCTCTGGTGCCTAATTTCACACCCGATAGCTTGAAAGGTATTTTCTATAATGTAGCGTCCCTCCCCAGTGCCCAATCTCCCACCCAATATTGATAATCCCTGTTCCATAGTGTAGTGGTCCCCCGTCACCGATTGCTATCCCCATACAGACAAAAACCCAGTCCCTGGTAGTCTAGTGGTCCCCCCAATCCCCCCACTCTCTCAGGTAACCACCCATCACCCCGATCCCCTACCCTGGCACAACTGCTGGTCTGCAAGCAGCACAGCCTTCCTCACACCTCCATGGCTGCCTGCTGACTGAACTGTCAATGACAGCGTACGGTACACACTACAAGCCCACTTGACAATGCACTAATCAGGAAGTAAGTCCTGATTTGCTTTGAGCAGGCACTGGAAGGAAGACACAAATTACCTTTCAGGGGTTTTGGAACCCTTATGATGCATAAACATCCTTTTTACAATGATATATTCATAAAATGGCAAGAAGAAATCTAGAAATTTCATTGGCCTATAATGCACACCCTGTTATGGCTTATTACTTACACATATATATCTATATCTATATGTAATATTGGTGCAGTAGTGTCAGTATAGTTAGAGCTGAGTAAGGTGTTGAATGTTAAACCCCAATTTTTGCACCTTAATACAGTACTTTGGTGGTGTTCAACAAAATAGGTAAAAATTTTGCATGCATGGTTTGACTTGCAGGATCCCAAGATGTGAAAAGTTTCATGACAGCATCTTGAGCAGTTTCCAAGATATGGAACATTGATTTTAATGAATTACCTTTTTTCTGTACTTAACATAATTTATTTGGCTCTCACATACAGCTTAGACAGCATGGAATTTTTCACAGAACTTTTCAGGGTAGAAGCAGCCTTTGTTGAGGTAGTCCCTTTGAAGGTTTTGTGAAAAAATGTTATATGCTTCCAGAGATATATGGATTTGAAGTTTTTTTCTGAGCATGCCCAGTAGGGTTTCTGGATAACCCTTTGATATGATCGATAAAAACATTGTTTGTGAGGGTTTATCATTCATGATTTGTCTAGCATGAAAAAATATTGATCGTGATTGCCACCATCTTGTTTTTTCTAAACTAAAATACATTCAAAATACAAGAAAATAATCTATTTTCAAAAAGTAAACACCTGAACGTAGGGTAGACAAGACCCGCTTAGCTAAATTCTGGTGTTTGTTTTAAAACAAATGCCAGGAATACCTTTTCTGGGCACTCCAAAATCCAGGGTGCTCCGTTTTGTGAGAGGAGTCATTCAACCACATTCTCTGTATAAGAACAGTAGGGGCCCGATTCCAATCGGCATGGCACAACTCGCAGGCGTATGCGAGTTGCACCATGCAGCACTACACTGGGGACCCTGCACCATATTCCAGGACAAGCAGGTCCCCGCACCTATGTCTGTGACTTGCAGCAGCCTAGCGCCAACGTATGGTGCACTGGGCCTGGTGCTACAAATTGTGACATGTGTCTCATACAGTTTCAGAGCCCCCCACCCTGGAACACCACTGCAAGCACTAGGGGGCATGGGGGCTGGACAGATAGCACTGTCATTTGGGACAGCAATTAAAACAGACCTCAGGGGTCCCTGACATTTGGGGAGCTAGGGGACATATATGTGCTGTGGGGAGCACAGGGAACATGGCTGGGACATTGCTGTGGCACAGTGAGTGGGCATCCATCGATCAGCATGGAAGGATGCCCCTTAGACCATCTCCTTGATGGTCTAATTCCACTGCACCATTGCAGCTCTTGGAATGAGAGTGTGGCAGCTGCCCTTTGGACAGTGGGTGCAGTTGCTGTCATAACCCACCCTTGCACCATGCCATTGTGGGCTGTGGTGTAGTGGGTGGCATAACCCACATTTGGCGCAACCTGCATATGGCATGGTGCAAGGCGCCTTTTGGAATGGCAATGGCGTAATGCATGGTGCAAATTGTGAGTTATGCCATGGGGTTTGGTGTAACTTGGCTTGCACCATGCATAAGCCATCTTGGAACCTGGCCCTGGGCTTTATTGGACATTTGAATACAGATAGAGACATACTGCCAGCGATCTCTCTCTCTCTCTCATCTGTCTCATCTTGTCTCGTCTATCTATCTTTCTATCTATCTGTCTGTCTTCTGTCTGTCTGTCTGTCTGTCTGTCTGTCTGTCTATCTATCTATCTATCTATGTTTAATTATTTTTATTTCCTTCCCCTCCCAGTTCAGCCAGTCCTCCCTTGTTGATCCCCGATACATATGTTTTGTGAAAGTGGACCGGGGTGCCTACCCCAGTATCACTAACCCACCCCTTTCCCTCCAGGTCACCTAACTCCCCCATGTATAGGTTGCAACTCTGGGGTGCCTACCAACCCCCATTACTGCTGCACATTCAAAGCCAACACTGGGGTGCACAGTCTTCAGTGCTGGATCCATTAAATTTGTTAAATACAGTATACTGAAAAAAGAAAACATTTCCTCACTGTCTTTATTTTTTTACCTTGTAAATAAGAAAACTGTCTTTCACCAAGATGACCTCTCACAACTCCACCCAACCCACTCCCAACACCCCACTCAGTACCCACCACCCCACCCCCACAACACACTTACTCACCTGAAACTGTCTCATGGGACAGATCCACTTTCCAACTGAAAAATAGGTCTTGCTGCTGGAACCAGCGACTTTAAAATGAGAAAATCAGGTAGTTCAATGGGTTTTGAATTTTTACTCATAACTTCATCATTTTTTATATTTTTACATTACATTTTCAACATGGCTTTTTGGGACCCCACCTGATGAACAAGGGTGGTGGAATTTTTCAAATCTGGCCCAGAAGGTGATTTTAGAACACAGTGCAAACTCACCTTTTGGTGGATTTGAAAATGTTCACCTATCAAGTTCATGAGGTGAAGTAATAAGAAGGCTATGTTGAAAATTTGATGAAAATATTGTAATGACCAGGTTATGAATGAACATTGAAACATTCACTCATAACTTCACTAATTTTTAACATTTTTCAGCCAAACTTTCAACATGGCCTTTTGGGACCCCATCTCATGAAAAAGGCAGGTGAAATTTTTCAAATCCATCCCAAAAGGTGATTTTGCAGTTGTTGCATAAAATCACATTTTGGGCAGGATTTTAACATTTTTACCTACTGGGTTCTTAAGGTGGGTCATAAGAAGGCTATGTTGAAACTTTGGTGTACAGATATTTCAGTGTTCACGTATAAGTTCACTAATTTTCAATATTTTTCCACCAAACGTTCAACATAGCCATTTTTTCACACCACCTCATAAACACGACAGTAGTCATTTTTCAAATCTTGGATGAGATGTGTTTTTTGCACATGTGGTGAAAATGAAATTTCAGCCAGTATTCTATAATTGCCACATTTCATACTTATAAGGGGGAGTCATAAAATGATTATCTTGGAAATTTGGATTTGGATAAAAAATACAAACAATAATTATTAAGAAACTCACATTGCAGTTGCTGTTTCCAGCAGCAAGACATGTCTTTGATTGGAGAGTTGGTCTGCATCATGGAACATGTTCAGGTGATTGAGGGTGTATGGGGGTATTGGTAGATGGGTGCTTATGGAGGTCAGGGGGTGGTGTGGCAGTCTAGGGTGTCAGGTCATCAATGGATCATTTTCTTTTTACAGGAAACAACCAAAGACATCAGAGGTACAGTTTTCTTTTTGTAGGTTTACATGAAATATTGTATCTGACACTGGGGATTGGGCACCCCATTGTAAACAAACCCATGGCAGCACTGGAGGTGGGCAACCCAAATGTCACCACCTATTCATGGAGAGGGCAAACTGGAGGGAAGAGAGTTGGTAAGTGATACTGGAGGTGGGTACCCTGGTCTGCTGTCTTTAACAAATATCGTACTTGCGATATCGTTGAAACAAAAGGGAGGGCTGGCTCAGCTGGGAGAGGGAGAGAATAAAAAATAAAAAGGATAGGTAGACAGATAGATTGACAGATAGACAGACAGATCCAGAGAGAGAGAGTCTGCGATCACCAGCATACTGCTGCAACTGAAGCTGGCGGCATGACTCCAGCTGCGACTTTGCATGGCAGGCAAGTCCCACTGTTCTCATACAAAGGAACATGGTGAATGGCTCCTCTTACTAAGCTGGACACCCTGGATTTTGGGTGCCCAGAAAGGTATTCTGGATAGTCACAAAAACACACCAAAATCTAGCTAAATGGGTCCACATCATTACGCTTTCAACTGGCATCAGTGCCTTGGATGTTCCAACTGACCCCTTGACAGCATCTCTGGGGTGCCTACCCACCAAGGGCACCTGGAGCCTCAACACTTCCTGCCAGACTTGACAGCTAGCAGCACTACTGTTTCTCCCACTCCAAGCCCAAGGCTAAGGGCGGTCCTCTGAACTCCTCAAAAGGCCCCCAGTACCTTGATGGGCACCCTATTTATATACTCCCTGTGGCTTCTCCCACTACCTTCAACCATAAAGCATGTTAGCAGGGCATCAATCCCTGTTGGCCACATTTGGTAACAGCCTCCACCCCATACTGTAAGGAGAGGTTTGTTACATATATAGTTGTGCATCATACATTTATTCATTCAGTTATTTATTTTGAAAGTTTTACCAGGAAAACATACTGAGCTGGTAACAGAGCATTTCCAGATGTGTCTTGAGGAGAAGGGAAAGTGAAGTACATTAGAAAAAGTGTAATAAATAATATAAAACAGCAAGTTACAGTTGTAGAGAAAAAATATGTTAGCTGTGAGAAATGGACAAGTGTATTGAATAACAGATTCAGCATTGACCATGTTTGAAAACCCAGGTTAGTTGGTGCAAAAAAGTGGAATTACTGGGTTTTTTTCTATGGTCTGGAGGATAAATACCCTGTGAGATGGGGTGCCCATGGGATCCCCTAAGACTGGATTGTTCTGTTTCAGAGCTGCTGTGACAGAGAACTGGGAGTTAATGGTGGGCAAGTAATGATTAGTATTTCCTGAACAGCATGAGCAATGCACTATTCGTTATTCAGATCCAAATAATGAATAGTGGTGCTATCCATGCCTATTCCTATTCAGGAAATGCAATATTTAAAACACAAAAGCAAAACAAAAGAAACAGCCCCCACCATATATGCTGTAAGATATAGATCCCCCATCCCTCCACCTTCTGTTAGAATCCATCCATCCCACCCTCCTCTTCCTCCAGCACCCACAATTTTCAATAAAATGAACTATATTTAAAAAAAACAACTCTCATGATGAGGGTCCAGCACAACCAGTCCATCTCTATGGTCACTATTATTTGTGTTAAATCAAATATCTTTCCCACCCCCTACCCATGGCAGCACCTTTCCCCACCAGCACCCAGAAGCTGGTGAGTGCAAGTCTAAGGAGGAAGGAGAGACTAACACAACCCACCATCCTCCATGGTTGGCCTTCTTTCTGAATGAAAGTGCCTGGAGCGTGCTTATAGTAAACCAGCTGATCTCATTTATCATTTTCCTAATTATCCAATTAAGCCAGTTATGATACTGTACATCAGTTATCAAGTTTGCTTGACTTTTGTGAACTGTGAGTGGCAGTGCCACCATAAATTCTGCATTCAACATCAGTACCTGTGGCCTGTGTCATTTCTGGGCACTGTGAGAGAAGAGAGAAAGGGGAGCCACAGGACCTGTGCTCATTGAGTACCTGGTTTACCTGATACCATGTAAAATATAAATGCTTGTGGTAAGCACCCTTCCCTGGAGCCACGTTAGCTGGGACCCCTAGTAGGGGTGGGGAAACACTGGCAACAGAACTCAGAATGAAGATTGTTAGTAGAAGGTTTTGTTTCTTCCTGTATAGCCATGGCAAACACTATCATGTGACTGAGCTCCACCAATTGCAGATAAGAATTTCACTTTACCAGTTTATAAATCCGGCTATGGGATGATGGTAATTAATGCTGCCCCCACCCCAGTAAACTCTCTATACTGAGTATATGTGCACAGCAAACTGATGGATTGTGCACTCAAGTACATGGAGTGCTACACAGCATGAGTAGGGTTAGCAAAGTGACTGTGTCTGTGTGGAGCTCCCTAGCTAAGTAAAAACGTGCCATATGTTTTCTAATTTTAAATATTTTTTCCTTGTGTACAGCTACTGGAGGAGACAGAGGGAATTGTTTTCTACAGTAAGGTGTGGGATTTTGTGTGTTGCTGTTAGTTGGGAGCAGGATAGTCACCACATTTGTTCAGGGATGAATCACTTCTAGCATAAATTTAATTTTGATGTTTGCTTGTGTGCATGTGCAAAGCGAACACATTGTTAGTGTGGTGTAGGGGGTTGTGTAGGTGTGTACAGTATAAGTCAATGGATGTAGAAATGCAGTAGGCTTGCCTCTAAAAAGCCAATACTGAAAAGACTGACAATGACAGTATTTAGCTGGCTGATGGGTGTAAACGTCTTGTAGTTCAAAGGAGAAACCCCCACCAATCACACAAGTTTTCTGCCCAATAGTCAACTAGTTGACATCATCAGGCGTTGAAGGTAAACATCAAGACTCACAGTATGTGTTTGTGTTCCCTGTAGTATCGGACAGGAAGTGCCTATTTGAAAGCACTAAACAGAGTTGGGAAAAATAACATGCAGAATGCAAGTATAATAGCTTCAAATATCTCAACAGCATGTCAATGATAAACACAAAACACCAGCAATAGTTGATCTAAATTACATATTGTATAGGATCCCTTTAAAGAGCCCTTGATACCAGTTGGATAGCTGGATAACTATGAAAAATGTGAATTAGACACAAATCAGTTTATTGTTTAAATATTTTTGTAATCCTTTTTTAATGGACTTTATACTTCTGCCCCTTCCCTTTGGCACCTTTCTGCTATTGACCCTAGCCTCTTCACCCCACCTCCAGGACTTACATGATCTATTTCTTACCTCATTGTTGGAGTGGGTGCCATGGATGGTGGTGTGGTGCCTTCAGGGTTGCAGCATCATCCTGAAGACAGGGATTCTTTTCTGCCGGTTGCTCCCCTTGAGTCAGAGCTGGTGGCATGCAATGGCACACACGTACACCATGAATATGATACATGCTTGCAACACCTGCCTCTGACTTTCAATTCTGGTGACCGCTACGGTGCCACCTAGCCTACACTAGGTAGCAGTCAAGCAGAAGTACCCACTGTTCCCCCATCCCGAAGGAGGAGATGCATTGATGGACATTAAATCCTCCTTCCCCTGCTAGCCCCTGAGTGAACTTGGTCCTTCCTGAATCCTGGTCGCTGGTGTGGCAAGAGGTAAGATGTTCAGTGCCTCAGCCCTCCATGACACTGGCCCAGCTGCAAGTTTATTGTAACATAGACTTCCTTAGATATTGTTGGTGGCCCTAAGGGGACTGAAACGGCAACCCACTGTTTTACAGGTGTAACCCCCAAAATGGTGGAGTTTGGGGCAGGCTTACCTGGACTCTTTATGCTGCCCCAGAACTCTGACTGCCATCATCCCTGTGCTCACTCCAGCTCACATGATTGCACCCTGGTGGAGAACCAAAAGAACACTCCTCAGCTGCTGAGCTGCCTCCTCCACTGTAATCATCGCACATTCCCATGGAACATGTCACTTAATGTCACTTAATGCGAGAGAAGGCCGAGGCCCATAAACAACTCCTTAATCATTAATTATAAAAGCATGTATTGTTAGCAATTATTTATTTTTTATTTGGAAAATGTTTCACCAGGAAATTCAACATGAGCTGTAAACAGCTTGTTTCCAGAAGCATCCGAGGGATACAAGAATTGGGAGAACAGGCAAACGATAGCAATAAGAGAGCAACACAAGTACAATTACTAAAACAAAGCAGTGTAGTACAATTACAGAGCAGAAATAACCTAGACTAACCGGCAAGGGTAAACAAAACCATGTTCGGATATAACATGCATTGCAACAACCCAAGGGCAGGTGATCCAGTAGGGTAAAGGTCAGAGGATGGATAACACATTTGAAGTGCTAGAAGTTGTAGGCTGAGCACATGATTCGAAGTGCTATTATATACCCAGTTATAAGACAAGTGGGGAAGTGGACAGGCGAGGGGTAGAGGGTGGAGGATGGAAGAGGAAGAGAGAGGGAAAGCCAAGATCTAACCCTTTCAGGATGCTGAGAACCCTGCAAGGGGGACAGGACCAGAAAGGGAGGGGAGAGAAAGGGAGTGGGGAGGTAGAGAAGACGGGGCAGAGGAACAGAAGGGGAGGAGAAGGATAGGGAAGTAAGGAGGTGGGAGGGTGATGGATTTGAAAGTGAGGGAAAGGAGAGGGGGAAAAGAGAGAGAGCCAATCTATACCCCTTCAGGATGCAGCGAACCCTGCAAGAGGGTCAGTGATTAGAAAGTGGGGGAAGGAAGAGGGGTAGAAAAGAGGGAGCCAGAATCTATACCCTTCAGGCTGACAGAGAACCCGCAAGGGGAAATGACCAGGCAGAAAAAAGGGAGAGAAGGGGGACAGGAGGAGGAATGCAGCAGGTGACCAGAGGGAGGAGAGTGCTAAGGAATAAGGAGGCTGTAGAAAATAGGGTAAACTAGGAATGGAAAGAGGAAACATCAGTGGGGGGGGGGGGAGGACAGCAGTAGATTGTCAAATAGCACAGTAGGTTGTGGATGGTAGTAGAAAGTCGAAATGGCACAGCAGATCGTGGTAGGGAGTGGGAGGAGGGGGTATAATAGGTGGTAGCATGTGAGGAAGTAATCAGAAGAAGGGTTCAGTTAGAAGACAGGAGGTAAGTATGGGACAGAGGCATAGGGATGGTGCGCAAGGGTGGGGAGGGCTGCAAAGGGGGGGCTAGTAACAAGTACAGTTTAGGGATGCAGCAAAATTTAATTTCGACGGCAAAATTCTGGCAAAATCACCAATTTCGCCTCGCAGAACATTTCACGAAATTACGACCTCGGGGCAGAATTTCACCAGTATAGTGAGGCAAAATTTTGCCTATACTGTGCAGCGAAATTTCGCCAGTAAATTTCACTTCTGCAGGTAAGTTTCACCTTAGCATTTAATTAAGGTGAAATTAGGAAGAAAGGCATGTCACATGACTTGCTCTCTGAAGCAGACTGCAGGTCACATGTGTGCCTGTACTCAGACAGGAAGCCACTGAATCTGCATCCTTTTCCTGCAGTTTGTAGGATAGAGACAATGGGTGAGAGAGAGAGAGCGAGAGCGAGAGAAAGACTAAAAAAGATACAGTGTGGTGAATTGTGAGTGAGATAGTGAGAGTTTGTGTTGTGTGTGTGTGTGTGTGTGTGTTGAACTTCTGTTCATCCTCTATTTCTTTATTTAACAAACGTTTATCTTTCTTTTGTGTTCTATTTTCTCCCTTTATCTTGTGTGAGTGTGTGTGTGTTTCACGCTCCCCTTTTTTCATTTTTCCTTCAGGAGTTTAATAAAACTTTTTTTTTTTAAATAATGATGCAAGGGAGTGGGTCTGACTCTGGAGCCGGAGAGTGGAAGGGGAGGATGACGCATTCGCCTTAACAGGCGTGCATTTATAAGTGAGCCCCTCCCAGCAGCAGGAGCAGTTGGCCCTGGCCTCTGCCCCCCCCCAGCAGCAGCTGGTTGTTGGCCCTGAACCAGCAGGTTCCACCCACCCTCAGTCCGCAGCACTGTCAGCCACAGGAGCAGCTTCCCCCTCCCAGCAGCCGGATGTGGACCCTGCCACAGCCACCCAGCAGCAGCAGCAGCAGTCAGGCTCGGAGCCCATTGCCCCACCCTCAGGAGGATCATGTGGCTCCTGTGGCTGCCAGCCCCCAGAATGATGATGTAGAGGGAGAGCCCCCCCCCCGGGACATCAGCTTGTGCCCCCCCAACCAAAGATCATCAGTTTGGGCATTATTTACCACAAAGGCAGATAAAATAAGTGTAGTTGTCTGCAGCCTTTGTGGTAAAAATGTAAAAAGGGGGAATCAAGAGTCCCACTTTGGGACTTCTGGTCAAAGGAGCCACCTGCAGCACCACTGTGCTGCAGAGTAGCCTCAAAACAGCGAGAGACAGCAGCCAGAGGCAGCACTGAGGCTCGGGGGTGCCATACCAAGGGGAGGAGGAGATCTAGTAGCAGGATGCACCCAGAGACAGAAGCATCCCCCACCCGCGATGCATGATGGAGGACGCGGTGGCACCCCCCCTGCCCTAAGCATCCTGCAGTTACCCCCAAGTCAGGTGGTGGTCACCAGGGCAGACCTGGAGGCTGTACACACCATGGTCCAAAGTGTCCATTAGGACATTGACCAACTCCACCAGGAGATCAGAGGGGACCTCCAAAAAATAATGGCAGACCAGAAGAAGGTGTTAGACCTCTTGTTTGAGCTTCGTGGTGGTGGTGGTGGCACAGTTGGCAGTGCCCAGCAATGAATGGCCTGTGTCTGTGGTGGTGGGCTAGTGTTGCTTTCTTTTTCTTCTCCTTTCTTTGTTATTGTTACTCTTTTTGTTCTGCACCCCCTTCCTTAAAAAACAAACAAAAAAAAACTTTAAAAAACAAACAAACAAAAAATATATTTTCTGTCCTCTTTGTCTTCTGATCTACATCCTCTTGTTTATTTTATCTTTTTCAGCTGTTTATGCTCCCTCCCTTTCCCATCCCCTCTCATATATATGAATAACTTTGTCCTCCTCCTGACCATGCACATCCCCGGTTCCTGCCTTCCCATCCCCATCCCCCTGTTGTAGACTGTACCATGCCCATAAACCGTGTACCTCTCTACTTTGATCTTACTCCATTTTTCTTTATATGTTTCCTCCTTGCTCCTTCTATCCTAGCCACAAAAATCTGATCTCAGCCATGATGTTTTAGGGTGCCACCCCCACCACCCACACATTAAATAGCTGTTTAAGGGCTCGTTTGCAAAATATTTCTGCCTGAAACTCACTGCTACTGGTGCCAAACAGGGCCTACAGGTCCAGAAATGTTTACCAAAAAATGTTACATCAAATTGAAACTGAAATCTGCTGTCAGTTCTGATGTTTTATGGTGCCCCCAAGCACCCAGACATTAGAATGCTGTTTTGGCCACTGTTTACAATTGTTTTTTGGCCCCATCTTGTTTCTGCCAGTGCAGTTCAGGCAGTAAATGTCCAGAAATGTTAAAGGAAAAATGGTACATTAAATTGAGACAGAAAATCTGATCTTAGCCATGATGTTTTATGGCGCTAAAACCACCGCCTGGACCAAACAATGGTCTTTGGTCCACTGTTTACAATTGTTATTCGGCCCCATCTTGTTTTTGCCAGTGCAGCACAGGCAGTAAATGTCCAAAAAAGTTGCAGGAAAAATGGTACATTAAATTGAGACAGAAATCTGGTCTCAGCCATGATGTTTTATGGTGCCCAACCCCCCCCCCACCAGGACCAAACGATAGTCTTTAGTCCACTGTTTACAATTGTCTTTCGGCCACATCTTGTTTCTGTGACTGCAGCTCAGGCAGTAAATGTCCAGAAATATTACAGGAAAAATGGTATATTAAATGCAAACTGAAATCTGGTGTCAGTCCTGATGTTTTACGGAGTCCCCCCCTCCAGCAACCAGACATAAAACTGCTGTTTTGACCACTGCTTACAATTGTTTTTCGGCCCCATCTTGTTTCTGCGAGTGCAGTTCAGGCAGTAAATGTCCAGAAATGTTACAGGAAAAATGGTACATTAAATTGAGATAGAAATCTGGTCTCAGCCATGATGTTTTATGGCACCCAAACCTCCACCCAAACCAAACAATGGTCTTTGGTCCACTGTTTACAATTGTCTTTAGGCTACATCTTGTTTCTGCGAGTGCAGTTCAGGCAGTAAATGTCCAGAAATGTTCCAGGAAAAATGTTAAATCAAATTGAGACTGAAATGTGGCATCAGTCCTGATGTTGTAAGGTGTGCCACCCCCTCAGGGACCTGAAAAGGGGTGCCAACCCATGCAGAGAAAATGAATTCCTCCTGCAAAATGCTGCTGCTGCTTGCAGTTCTTTCCTCCTGCTGCTGCTGTTTCAATTGATTGAGATAGAAATGTACAATTATCATTTCCCTATCCCTATGCTGCTGTACTGATTGTCTAGCTATGTTGACTGATTGACTCTGTGGTAGTAGCTTGCCTGGCAGTGGGGAGTGAATGACATTTTGGTGCACATTAGCTTGCTGCCTGATGCTGTCTCTGACTACTACTTTCCAAATTGCCACAAGAACTATTGTTCTGGATGGTTGATGCCTGGTGGATTACCTTCACACAGTACATACTGCTGCTGCTGAACACGTAACTGTCTTCATTTTTTACCCTGTGCAAGGTAAGGGTGTTGGTGGGTTGGTATTATGGCCTCTTGAGTTCTAATATGCTTCTACTGCTCTTATATTATTTTTCAGTGTGCTGTGGATGACATCATCATGCCAGGCCTGGAGGGAGGGAGATCGAAGGATCTTTCAATGCACAGCATTTCCCAGTTTCCCAACGCAGATGGTAAGCATAGGAATTTTCATACTAGTGTGGTATGTCTGTTACTATCATCTGGTTGTCTGAGCTTGATAGTAATTGTGTTATTTTTTGCTTTTGTCAACATCAGGACTTCCGGCGAAGTTAAGTCTCGTTCCATCCTGCTGGTGCTGCTGCTGGCTTCTCAACCAGATCAGGGGGATTTATTTAATTGTGCGATGGTTCTGCTTTCACAGTCCTTGAGGTAAGTATTTCTTCATTTTTTATGGTCTTCTGTAGTGGGGGGAGTGGACGGTCACTGGTGGTGGGATCGGGAACTTTGTAGCAATCTTGAAAATTTGTTCTTACTTTTTTCTTATTTCAAGGTACGCAGTGCTAATAGGGGAAGGGGAATGCCTGCTAGTGCTACTATGCTTCATCATGAACCTTGGTCTGGAATCACGTGCACCACACAGCATGTTCCTGTGGGGAATGTCCACAGTTTAATGACATCACGGGGGTATGGCAAATATACATTTTCTTCTCTGCTTCTTCTTCCAACTTGTTAGGTAAAACCAGGTATGCAGATTGACGAGTATCCAACATTTTTTCTTATCTTTGGTCTTGCTTAGGTCATTTTCCTCTGTTGAGGTTTCATTGTATGTTGTATCTTGATGACAACATGATCAATCCAGGCCCTGCAGGAGCTGTGTTGTGTCTGTAGAAGCCAGGGGTGTTGCTTGAACTGCGATGTTGGCCACTGGATTGGTGTCCATACCATTACCATTAATGAGTAATCACCACTGCCATCCACATACAGGGAGGAACTATATGCAAAAATAGATGGTTGGGATGGCATTTAGTAAATAATTAGGTGGAGGGGGGTTAATGTCTTGTCTAATCAGGTGAGCGTGTTGGCCACTGGTGCCTATTTGGCTTCCCTTTTTCCCCTGACTAACACGGGCTTGACAAAGTTGGCATATTGCTATGGTCTCATCAGCAGGATCTAGCACATAAAAGTCCCAAACTAGGGACTTTTGACCTCTGGACTTCAGATGCTTCTGGGACTGGGATAGTTTAGAAACAGGTGTGGAAGTGTGTGTTTTTTGGGCTGCTCTCATCACTTCAGTAAAACTACATTTGGGAGGGAAGGTTACTTGACTGCTTGGAGGTTTGCTTATAGGCCTGGTGACTGACTGACCCATGGGCTGTACATGTAAATGGCTTACATCACCCTTGACCTTTTTTAACTCAGGCATCCCAGTCATCATCATCACCACCAATAGCGATGATGTCCTTGTCTTCCTCCCCCCCATCACTGTTTTCTTGGAAGATGGCACCTTTTTCTTTCTCTACAACCATCTCAGGGGGCTGACTATCCTTATCTCCAGGATTGTCAGACTCTTGTTGAACACTATCATCACCAACTGCTGCAGGAACGTGGACAGTCACACTGACAGATTTATTATCACCCTCCTCTGAGTCCTCCTGGACCACTGTTCCTGTGCTGGTGTCAGTGCCTCCCTTCCTATCACTGTCAGCTTCCCCCACTAGCATGGCTGCAACAATCTGAACTTAAAAAAGACACAGGTATGCCTGACCCAGTTCGGCCACCAACTCCTTTGCTGGGTCCTTCTGCACCACCAGGGCCACATCAGAAGACACTGATATAGACATATTTATGTATTCACTGCTATGGGGAAACTGGGACTGAAATTGTACTTTTCTCAGCAGACTTCTTAGCTCCCTCATCCCCCCTACAACGTTTCCCCCCTGTACTTGGTTGACTCTTAGCAGGCATTTTTGCTAACTGCTGCTTCAAAGTGTTGCCTTTCTCTGGGAGTATTTGAAGAAAGGATGTATTACTACTAACTGTGTGAATAACACCTCACACGTGAATGATGATGTCATACACCTACTGTACAGGCTTCCTTACAAGTCCAAATGCAATCAGGACAGGTAGCAGCACTTAGAGTACAACCAACACCGTATATGGTAGGAAGCTTATTCTATTAAAAAACAGAAAGGTAACTTTTTTTCCCCAAACAGGGTAAGAATCAAAAAAAAAAAAATACATACAAGGAAAAAGGGCACAAGCGGTCAACTTTGTGTCTCTGGACAAATAAAGTACTGTAATGTGTAATTGCTTAGTACCACAATTTTTTTTATATAAGGGCAGAGACAACCATAAAACCACAACAAAAGCAAGTAGTATCACACAGTATGTTAGTGGTCTGGATGGGAGCGATCACCAAGAAATCTCTTGAGAATGACTATTTTAACACATACTGTTTTATAATGCACGCGTCAGGTGTTACACAAACAATGCTGTAACAGAGAAAGGGTAACGTACGTTAACTAAAACAGGAACACCGCACAGTATGCAGAGTCAAACTCCAGCAATAACATACAGGGGAACAATTCAACAATGCAGTACGACTGTAAATGGACAAGTTCAAGTGATCAAGTAGAAGTACTTAAGTAAAGATACAAAAAATATAGAACTGTTGATTTTCACAGTTTTAGTAACACAAGTTAACACTCCTGCAAACAGAACTAACTACAAAACAAATAAAACTAAGGATCAGCTCTGTGTGTTTAAAACTTTAGAATTCACAATCAATTCACTACTAAAAGTGGAAGAATGGTATATAACACAGCTAACAGCGGCAGGAACTCTCTCAAACAGGATGGAGAAACTTTTCAGAGAAAAATAAATGGCAAGATATAACAAAATTAATAAGAAATAACAGTAAATAAATAACTCACAATTGTGAGTAAATACCAATCTGCTTGGCTAGAAATAGCCTGCAATGCTTTGCACTCTGACTCTACCCTTCACAACTCTTTCAAAGTTAGAGAGAAAAGTAAAACTTAATTTAAACTAAGTATTATACTAAAATCCACACAATTAGAAAATGTTCCCTAGCAGCACAGTATCACTGGAAAAACTTTATATTTTGCAGCAATTAGCACTCAAAAACAAGTTTTAGCTATGTTTTCAAAGGCTTTATTGGCTCTGATGCACCACAACAGTCTGCTCTCCAACTCAACTCACAGCAGAATGAGCTGTTAACAAGCTACTCGTGACTTTTAACCTGTTTACCCATAATGCACTGCGAATTTCGCCTTTGGACCAAAATTTCGCTGGCGAAATCAAAAGTTACACCA
This sequence comes from Neoceratodus forsteri, assembly GCA_016271365.2. Classification (NCBI taxonomy): domain Eukaryota; kingdom Metazoa; phylum Chordata; order Ceratodontiformes; family Ceratodontidae; genus Neoceratodus; species Neoceratodus forsteri. The sequence continues at coordinate 1,005,282,126 of CM028129.1, read as the reverse complement.
GTGAAATTATGCTACAAGGCTGAATTTAAAGCATCAATGGGTGAAATTGGCAGACTAACGCATTTAGACGAAATTTCACCATTTATGCAAAATCATGAAACCAAGCAAAATGTTGCTTTGCATAGGCAAAAATTTTCACCAAGGCATGTGAAGTGAAATTTCACCATTACATGAAATCAAGAAAACAGGCGAAATTTCATTTCAGATAGGTGAAAAATTTCGTGTAATTGCGGAATTACACGAAATATTTCACCAGGCGAAATATTTCAATTTCGCAAACCACTAGTACAGTTAGGCAATAAACTTATCCAGGTTTCTTTTAAAGATCCACTTGTTTTCACTTATAATGACATTTACAGGAAGGTTCCATAAGTTTGCTGCCCTTTGTGTATAAAAATATTTTCTCTTATTGGTCTTGAATGGGTTTATTTTCACCTGCAACGGATGGATGACCCCTAGCTATTGAGCTGATGATCTTGTATTCTATATTCAATTCAGATATTAAATATGGATCATTCATAATATCATTGTAGAGGAGCATATTGCCTCTAAGCCTTCTGGTTTCTAAACTATGAAGACCTAAGTGTTATAGTCTGGATTTATATGTCAGATCTTTTAAATTCCTAATTGATTTTGTGAGTCGACATTGCACCTTTTCTAACTTATCTATGTTCTTCCTTGTATGAAGACTCCATATCTGGCTGCCATAATCTAACTGAGGTCTTACATATGACAAATACAAGGGCATTAAAACTTCTGTTGACCTACTTTTTATATTTACTTTTTATATTTCTCTTGATTGTTCTCAGTGTATTATTAGCTTTGGCTACTACAGTGGTATAATGCGTCCTAAGATCCAGGTTATTGTCAACTGTTATCCCAAGATCATTTTCATGTGTATTTTTCTTGTATAATTTGGTCATTCAGTAAGTATTTAAAGGGTTACATATCCCTATATGCAAGACACAACATTTATCAGTGTTTAGAGTCATACCCCATGTGGATGCATATTTGTGATTCAGTCAAGATCTTTCTGCAAATGATTTATTTGATCTGTAGTATGACAGGGCCTCCTAATTTAGCATCATCTGCATATTTAACTATGTAGTTGTGAACATTTTTTTCCATGTCGGCAATTTAGAGTTGGAAAATATCAGGTCCCAAGACTTCCCCCGTGGACATTCGAACAGCTGCTTGCTCGAAAGTGTGAACTGGCTGCTTGAACATTTCCTGCATAGCACACCCAATCTGAGTGCACTGAATTTCACCACTACACCCTACGGCTAGCACAGAACACTTCCTCTGGTGTGCTCCAGCCCCAGGGACTCCAGCAGTCATCAGGGGGCATGGAGACAGTAGGAGGACAGAAAGGCAGATCAATGATTTTAGCACCACTGTGCCTTTAAGAACAGCGTCAGCCACTTTCTCCGAGAGCACTACTCAGTGGGGGGAAGGGGGATGTAGAATGGAGCTCCTGACAGCACAAGTAAAGCTGTGGCAAAATCTACACCACCACTGGATTACAATGCACAGGTGTGCCTGACAAACTGGGGGGGGGGGGGGCAGGAGGTCTTTATAGTAAAAGCTGAACAGTAGTGACAAAAAGTGAACTTTAAAGTAAAGTGATATTTCTGTACTGTGAAACAGCCACCATCTTGCTGACCCCTGCCCTTGCAGTAGCCAATCAGAAGTCAGGGATCTCAGGGCAGAGTTCCTAAAACCTTCAATGAGTATGACCGCCAGGGAACACAACCTATCGTCAAGGAAAGACTTCAAAGCTTTCTACAACCTGTGAATGCGGAGACTGAACTGAGTATGTCTACTCAAAATGTCAGGACCACATTTTCCAGTGAGAGAAACTGTGACCTGCTTTGGCAGAAAAGGAGGAAAACTGCATGCCACAGCAGCCAGGCTGTGGGCACCAGAGAGAGACCACTTGAATGTAGCTGTGAAAAACCTGAATCGAGCCTGCAGCCAGTCTAGAAGAAGGCCAGTCAATGCTGTTGCCAGGTATTAGCTATCATTCTACATTAGAGCTCTGAAGCCAATGCATGGGTATGAGGCTTATGACCCCTGCTTCTTAGACTGGTTTGTTCTGTGGAGGAGAAAGAGGGAAGAGCCAGAGAGGTCATGACAACTGTAGACACAAAGAGCCTCTGATTTCCATCCAGATGTACTTGAGACCTGAAGCATCTTCGAGCTGCCCCCCACAACTGCAACAACTGAACTATCAACCTGAGAGGAACTGCAGCTGCAAGAAGGAGGAAGGGGGCCCTAGTTGACAGAGAAGTTGGTACCCCAGATCCATGAGTACTCTCAGGGCTTGCCCTGCAGCTGGAAAAGTTTGTACAAAGTTTTGCCATCAAATCTACAGATTTGACCAATGAGTCAGGAATTAAAAATATCTCGTTTGGGAATAGGGACATTTTTTATTTGCTTTTTATTATATTTTAAGAGTTCTGATTATAGCAAATCAAGGCCACCGCTCAGCTAACAAGGTCTTTGTTTGAACAGTGGCCTTGATTTGATATAATTGGAACTCAAAAGTATAATAAAAAGCAATTAAAAACCATCCCTAGTCTACTCTATGGAGCACCCCCATGCTCTCCATGTACTGACATTGCAAAACACACAAGCATGGGGTCATATCTGGCAATACAGGAACATACGAAAAGAGCCAGCAGAAGAAGACCACTTGGACTATCCCATCTGTTTGGCAAGTGATGCAGGGTCTGACCTTACAATTTATGCCAATGTCCCTGCCCCCCCAACTGTCCCTCCCTCTCCCCCTCTTCTCCCCTTCCTTGTTCCCAAGGGCTCCCTTTGTGCTTGTCCAAGGTTCTCTTGAATGCTCCCACCATCCTTGCTGATACCACCTCTTCTGGCAGCTCATTCCAGGTGGACACCACCCTTTCCATATAGAAATGCTTCTTTACATCCCTTCTGAATCCCCCCATCAGTTTTAGGCTGTGCCCCCTAGTGGTGCTGTTGTCACTCATTTTAAAGAGACCATCCCTTTTCACTCTGTTAATTCCCTTCATGTACTTTAAGGTCCCTATCATATCACCCCTCTACCTCCTCTCCTCCAGGGAATACATCCCCAGGGCTCACAGCCTCTCCTCATAGGACCTATCCTGTAACCCCTCGATCATCTTGGTTGCTCTCCTCTGGAACCCCTCCAGCATGCTAATGTCCTTCTTAAGGTAAGGATGCCAGGTGCCAGCCCAGTGGCGCAGACAATTGAGGTGCTGGATGCCACACCTTGCGCCACACCAGTGACCCAGGTTCGAAAGCAAGCCCGGGCCGCTGGGGGTTGGCAGGGGAAGGAGGGGATTGAGTGTCCGGTGGATAGCTCTCCTCTCCTGGGAGGGAGGGGGGTTGTATCCTGCACAGATAGTGACACCTGGTGGAGACTGAGTGTTACTACAGATGTCGGGATCACGTATGGGGGAGGAGGACGTTGGGCGGCTGCCTTTTGGATTTGAATGGGAGCACTCATGTAATGAGTTGGGCAGCATTGCACAATCCACATCCATGGGAGGGATTAAAGAAGGAAAACCCCTCCAGCCCAGATAGGCGGCAGCTCTCGGTGCTCACCGCCACATGCCCAATGCTGGATTTCTGCCTCCGCCCCTTTGATCTTCTTGCAGACCCAGGGCCAGGGGGTTCATCAAGGAGAAAGCAACGCCCATGAGGAGGTAGGATCACAGTGGGCAGTAGAAGCAGCAGGTTAGCTGAGTAGCCTGAGAGAGTTCTGGGCCTGGAGGTGAGAAAAAGTTCTGACAAAAAAAAAAGGTAAGGATGCCAGTACCTCACCCCATATTCTAAATATGGTCTCACCAATGACCTGTACAATGGTAAAATAACCTCACTCTGCCTACTACTGAATCTCTTGCAATACACCCCAGCATCCTGTTTGCCTTCTCCACCACCTTTTTACACTGAGAGGTGTGTTTCATGTCACTCATAGTCATACCCCTAGATCCTTTTCCTCTTTGGAATCAGTTACCTGAGCCCCTCCTATGTAATACTCTGTCCTAGGGTTCTTGGCCCTTAGGTGCATCACTTTTCACTTTTTGGCATTAAAACTAAGTTGCTAGATACCTGATCATCTCTCTAGTCTGTTTGAAGTTCTCCCTCAGGTCCTGTATCCCCTTCTTGGTGTCCACTCTCCCACAAAGTTTGGTGTCGTCCGCAAACAGGCACATTTTGCCTTTAATGCCTTCCCCCATGTAACTTATGAAGACATTGAACAACACAGGCCCCAGCACCGTTCCATGCGGAACCCTGCTGATGACCTCCTTGGTGCTGGAGAACTCATCCCCAACCACTACTCTCTGGAGTCTACCACTCAACCAGTTTTCAACCCATCTTACCATATTCTCCCCCATTCCTAGATTCTTCAGCTTCATTATCAACCTTCTGTGTGGTATAGAATCGAAGGCCTTGTTAAAGTCCAGGTATATGATGTCCACTGCCTGGCCTTTGTCCGCTGCCCTGGTGGCCCAATTAAAGAATTTGATTGGGTTCGTTTGACATGATCTGCCTGCAACAAACCCGTGCTGTCTTTCATCCTCTAGACCATTCTCCTCTATGTACCTTACCATCCTTTCCTTTAGTATGGTCTCCATGCGTTTACATGCTATTGAGGTCAGGATAACTGGCCTATAGTTACTTGGGTCATCCTTGGGTCTGCTGTTGTGGAGTGGCACCACATGTGCTGTTCTCCACTCCAGTGGCACTACTCCTTACTCCAGAGATATATTGAAGAGAACAGCCAGTGGGCCCGCCAGATCCTCTGCTAACTCTTTCAGCACCCTGGCGTGTAGTTCATCTGGCCCTGGGGATTTGTCCACCCTAAGAGCCATCAGCCCCTCCCTCACGCTTTCAATCCCGATTATCCCTACAGTTTCCTCCCTCTTCCCTCCCTCCTTCTCCCTGCCAGTGGCACCGGTCCATCCTTTTCCATAGTAAAGACAGAGCAGAAGCATTTGTTTAATACCTCTGCTTTGCTCCTGTCTTCACCAACCCAAACAGCCCCCTTCTTCAGCCTAACAATGCCATCCTTCTTATATCTCCTTTTGCTTATGTAGCAAAAAAAGGCCTTTTCCCCATTGTTTATTCCTTCGATTATTTGAAGCTCTTTCTGTGCCTTTGCTTGTTGCACCTCCCTACTTGCCACCTTAGCTAGCCTCTGGTATTCTTGCTCATCCTCTTTCTTTGCTGTTCTTTTGAATCTTCTATAGGCTGTCCTCTTTTCCCTCACCACTCTGGCCACCCCATTAAACCAGCTTGGTGGTCTGGCTTTCTATTTCTTCACCCTCATTTTGATACAACTGCTTGTGGCCTTCTGAATGGCCCCCTAAAGGTGGCCCATAATCAGTTTATCCCCACGCCCTCCTCCATGCTCTCCAGGTTTTCCCTTAGCACTTCTTTCATCTTTTTAAAAGTTGCCTCCTAAAATCCAATGTCGTGGTCTTAGTGGGGATGTCACCCTTGCCCATGTCCAAACTGAACCGCACTGTATTGCAGTCGCTTCCACCCAGGGGTTTCCTAACTTCGATCTCCTGTATGTGCTCCTCATTGGTGAGCACTAGGTTCAGGATTGCCCCCTCCCTGGTGGCATCAGTTATACACTGAGTCATGAAGCCATCTTGGATTGCATTTAGGATTTCATGACTTCTGGCACAGGATGTGCTGGGAGTAGCCGAGTCCACTTTAGACAGGTTAAAATCCCCCGCCACTACCTTTTCCCCTTTTCCGACTGTGATCCTTGACTAGGAACACAGCTCTCTATCCTTGTACTCACCCTGGTTGGGCAGTCTGTATACAACCCCCATCCTGATCTTCCTTCCTCTGCTAGCCTGCAACTGGAGCCACAATGTTTCTAAGTTCCCCTTTTACTTTTCTTCCTCCCTCATGCAAATTATTCCCTCCCTGCTGTATGCCGCCACCCCTCCCCCTTTGCCTATCTCTCTGTCCCGCCCGGGTCTCTGTAACTGCCACTATATCCACCTTACCCTCCGCTAAGTAGGCATGCATTTCTGCCATCTTGTTCCTGAGACTGCGGGCATTCAGCAACATCACCCTCCACTTTGTCCCTGTAATACCTTGGCTCTTTCGTTCAATAACTTTGTTCTGGCTTGCCCTCCTTCCCTCTTCCTCTCCCCCACTCCTTAGCTGCCCCCCTGCCCTCCCCTTTTTTTGTTACTGCTTTTGTGGGAGGGAGGCCTACTGACCTCCCTTTTTCAAATTGTGTGGGACTTCCAGACCCCCTCCTCCGCCTCCTCTTAGCAGTTTAAACCAAGTTCCTTTCCATATATTCTCCCAGCCTGTCCTTTAGTGTTTTCCTCCCCTCCCAACTAAGGTGCAGTTTCTCTGGGCAATAAAGCTCCTTATTTGACTATGTGTCCCCCCACCCCTCTATAAGACTGCACCCCTCCTCTTTATACCAAATACCCAGCCACTCATTGAATTTTGCTGTTCTACTTTTCCTAGCTGTGCTGGCCCTGGGGACTAGGATTACTTCCCAAAAGGCCAGCTGGTTCACAGAATTCCTGCATGATCTTGCTATTTCCTTGAATCTGTTCTGTACCACCCCCTCCTCCTCACCTGCTAGATCGTTGGTTCCAAGGTGTATAATCAAGTCAGGCTTCCCTCCTGTCTCCCTTACCACCTCCTTGATCTTAAGTGTTTCTCTCCCCGCCTCCATTCCTGGCATGCAAGCTACCAGCGTATCATTCTGTGGCTCCCCTTTCCCCCACATTGTATACCCTTTATTATTGAATCCCCGAAGACCATTACAGTACCTTTCTGCTGCTTGTGTCTGTAACTTGACCCCCCTTCATTTCCTCATAAGCTATTGTGCCCCCCGTCCCTCCTTTTCCTTTGCTGGAGTCATCCCAGGTGTGCCAGCAACTCCCCTCTTCTTGGTTCCTTGCTGCCATTTGATCCCCTCTCTCCCTGGTTCCCCATCGTTGCTCCCATTATGCCTTCTCCGTTCCCTCCTGTAACTCCACTTCCCTCATTGTTCTCTTCTGGCTTTCCCCCACTCTTTTCCCTCTTGAGCTACTCCCTCCCCCGTTAGCTTCCATTCCTTGTTTGACCTTCTGAGATACTCCTTTCTGCACTCCCTCAGCCTCTAACCTACATCCTTGTGACTCTCCAGCCCTTTTCCCTCCCGTAGACCCTTGTTTCCCTATGTCTGCCAGTACTTTATATCTATTAGATGTAGGAATCTCAACCAGAGAGGTGCAGAATGCTACAGCCCGGTTGTTGACAGGGACCCCTCAAGTGTCTCATATCACACCGGTGCTGTGTGAAACTGCACTGGCTGCCTATTCAGTGGTGGATCACCTTCAAGGTCAGATTCCTGACTTAAAAAGCCCTACGTGGACAGGGCCCAGACTGCTTGATAGAGCTCCTGTCCCCCTACTGCCCTGGGTGACTGCTCTGCTGACGAAGGGTTGCTAGAGATTCCTAGGGTATCCTTAAAGTCATCGGGGGACCATGCATCCATGTATGCAACCCCAGCCCTGTGGAATTCTCTACCCCATCAGCTATGAGAGTGTGTGACCATGGGGGGTTTCAAGCAGGCCCTAAAAACCCATCTGTGGTGCCTTGCCTATCTGAATTTATTTTACTGACTTATTTATACTTGTATTGTGTTTTCATGATTTTATCTTATTTTATTCACTTGTATGTTAAAGTGCCTTGATATTTTGAAAGGCACTATATAAATAACATTTATTATTATCATTATCCTCTGTTCCTTTTGCCCTTCTTAGAGTAGATCCTCTCACCCCCCTGTTCTTTACCACCCGCCATTCCTCCTCTTTGGTTCTGTCAGTTCTGTATGTTCCCTGATGATGGCATGTGCTCGACCCTTGTACATTCCCTTTATTTTCTGTTCTATGTCTGCTATCACTGTGCCCCGAAGTGGCTTCTACTTGCCCTATCAGCCTTTGCTGATCCTCTCTGCTTCCCCCACTCCTGCATTCCAACTTCCAACTAAGCCACTGTAACACTCTACTTAATTGCTCTAGGCTACTGCACGGCGTCAGGAACTAGGGTTGTCAGAACTTGTTCGAAAAGATTGAACCACCTCGAAAATTCCCTGGTGTTCGAAGTTCTAATTTAGAACCGAACACCAGAAGGTTCGCAAAGGGTTCATCTCTTTATTACTTAAAATGACACTGCAGTGCCACTGCCTGCTATTTCCTGGGGTGGTGAGGTTGACTCTGCACACTGACAGTCTGACACAGAGGATGATGCAGGGGTATAATTATGGGGGATGAGGTGGCAAGGTGAGCACATTGTCCTGCGGGAGGCGCAACATTGTGCTCTCGTCATTTCACTCCCTACTTCTCGCTCCCGTTCCAATTCACTCCTGATCATTACCCTCCTTCAGCAAATTCACTGATGCAAAATAACAGGAGTGAAATGTCTGCTCAGATTCCAATCTGCAACCGTCCGCCCTACTCCCTCTCTCTTTGACCCAGAACACCACCACCCACCCCCCATTCACCAGCGGCTCCTGTCTCTGCACAATTAGGTACAACAAAATAAAAAAATGAAAAACGAACCTGCCGCTTCGGTAGTAATATTAGTCCTGATGGGAGACTTGATTTTTTTGCATCACTTTCCTGAACCATTTTATTTATGGATACATACAGTATTTTTCCACCAGGAGTGAAATGTCTGCTCAGATTCCAATCTGCAATTGTTCACCCTACTCCCTCTCTTTGACCAAGAAGCCCCCAATTCACCAGCAGCTACTGTATCTGCACCATTAGGTACGACAAAATAAAAGAATAAAAAATGAACCTGCCGTTTCAGCCGGACAGTGCTCTGAGGAATGTAGTAATATTTGTCCTGATGGGAGATTTGATTTCTTTGCATCACTTTCCTGAATCATTTTATTTATGGATGCATACAGTATTTTTCCACCAGGAGTGAAATGTCTGCTCAGATTCCAATCTGCAATTGTTCATCCTACTCCCTCTCTTTGACCAAGAAGCCCCCCCCATTCACCAGCAGCTACTGTCTCTGCACCATTAGGTACGACAAAATAAAAAAATAAAAAACAGACCTGCCATTTCAGCCTGACAGTGCTCTGAGGAGTGTAGTAATATTTGTCCTGATGGGAGATTTGATTTCTTTGCATCACTTTCCTGAATCATTTTATTTATGGATGCATACAGTATTTTTCCACCATCTGACACTGACACCCAAAAAATTGTTTAGTCAGTGACGGAATGCCAAGGCAGACCTTGGACATACATTTTTAAAATTCTCCCATAAGCACGAATTTAATTTAATCAAACACTTAGCAAGTACTGTAGTTGGTATATTGTTTTAGACTTTCGTGATCTACAAAGACCACCAGCTCGGGCACCAGCAAAGTCTTTATTCAGCAGATAAACTGAATTGGCATTCTGCTTACTGTTACTCAGTACCCATAAAGATCTCACTGGTCGGAGAGCAGAGAGGAGGGGGATTGGTATAAGGATGGGGGAAGGGGAACAATAGTAGGTAAGCGGGAGTGAAATGCCTGTGAGTGAACCTGCATGGGGCAAAATTATGTGGGAGTGAAATGACGAGAGTGAAGGTGGCGGGAGCGAAATGATGGAAATGAAATGTCGTTGACCCGTCATGCCCAACATTCAGCCTCTTTTGCTGCTGCTGCCTGCTGGTGAGCTTGGAGAGCCTGCCATTCCAGGGGGTGCTGGGTTTCACTGGGAATACAGACTGCTGGTGGCTCGAGGTGGAGGCTGCTGCTGCAAGCAACAACTAACTGGGAGGTAGGACTGAGTGGTGGTGCTGCAGTGCGGTGGGTGGGGTGAGCAGTAATTGGGGGATAGCCAGCAACATCATCATGCTGAGGGGACTATATGCTTATATGCTGTATGGACAAAAATAAGACAAAGTAATTAACCAGAGGAGGTGGTGGGAGTGAGGGATTACAGTTTGCACAAGGCAGTTCTAAGCTGGCAGGTGCTACATACTATTGCCCATTTGATTTGGTGCCAGTCAGGGTCAGGGAGCACCCAGGAAAAGAAGCCTGCTGCAATCTAGGAGGCATTCTCTCTCCCTGTTGTGTCTGGAGTGGGTCAGTGGCTCTACCAGTGACCATGACCAGCATAGCAATCAGCAAAGCAGCACGAAACTGTTCAACCTGAGCTAACATAGCTGTAGTCCGGAGGAAGGCAAGGGTAGGTGGTGTTTAATTATGTTTATTGGTGGTCTGCTCTGCTCTGCTGCATTGATCATGTCTACTGTACTGTCTACAGTCAGTGTCTGATTTAAAATGCTGTGCTGTCTAGTGTCTCTCCTGTGTGCCACCTGAGCCTGGCTATGTCTGCTTTGGTATGGGCTGCTGAGGGGTGAGGGATATTATAGCCTAGCATGCAACTCCAGTGTTTTCCTCTGTGTTTCCAAAATTAAAGCAGTTAAAAAAAGAAAAAAAAATCACCCTTACCCTGCAGGAGGGTGGAATGGCACAAGGGAGTCATTGTGGGAAGGAAGGGAAGAGGGAGAGAGAGAGCTATAGATCAAGTAGGCAGCACAATTTAAAAAATAGGGTTCGAGTTCTAAAAAGTTCTAAAAAAGATTAGAACCCTAGAACTTTTTCAAAAGTTCTAGACTAGAACTAGAACCCAGAACTTCAGAGGGTTCTGACAACCCTATCAGGAACCCTACCCCCCCATTTTCTAAAATATCTCCATGAAGACTGCGGACCAACATCCATTACAGTTTACAATCCTTCCTCTGCTGACCTGACTATTTGCCTTCCTGCTTCCCTCAACCTCTCCCTTTCCCATCTGTCTTGCTGTCTGTAATGATTCCTAGCCCTCCACATTTTCTGTATGTGGCCTATCCCAACCTAGCTAACACCAACGTGGTGTCCTAGGCCCAACTGTTAGTCTCTCCCTGAACCTCCCTCGCTCGGTGTCCACCCACCACCCAAGCCCCACAAACCCCACATAATTTGCAGTCCCCCCAGCATTTCCCAACAATGTAAATTCAAATAAAACAAGAAGTAGATCAGTATGATTAGTGTTGTGTGAAATTAACACATTTCGTTACATGGAATATTTCGTGAAATTCGTGCATTTCGCGAAATATTACACGGATAATGAAATGTGAAAATTTGCACTCCGCGGGCAAAATATCACATGTGAAATGACGAAATTCACTGCTCATGGGTGAAACTTCACCATTTTAAGCATCACTTAAATCATCTTTGTATAATAACCTCATTCCTATTCATGCACAGCATATCAAAAATATTAATTCTCCGGTTAATGCAGTGAATTTGAACTATGGTATAGAGACCCAAGACACTGTAGTAGATCACTTTAACTCTAGTGTAAATGTCTAACACTGGGATTCATGTCCCAATCATGAACTTGTAGTTGTCATGGGCAATGAATGACATGTTGAACGGGAAGGAATTTATGACAAATCTTATGAGACACGATCTTCCTTAACAAAATTGAGTAAGTAGTGAACAAATATCGGCACCACTCTGTAACGCTAAAAAGGTTTTTTAGAACAATTTAAACATACCACCACATAGAAAAATGTCAAGCTGTCACAAGGACTCCAACCTCGACCAGTTTCACAGGTAGTGCATCGTCAGGAGGCTAGACCAATCATTAAGCAACAGTTTTAAATAGAGAAAATATTAAACTGACAGTGCTTTAAAAGTGCTTAGAAACATATAATACAAAGTGCAAAGTGCATATTAATTCAAAACACTCAGCTAACACAATACAAAATGAATTAAACATTCTATGATTTCATAACCACAGGAAATGCATATGTAAAACTGATTTCAAATTTGATCTTGATCAACTTGCTTTTGTGTGTGTGGATCCCGTTTCTCTTCCACTACTTCAGGTGCAAAAAATGTATCTTCACTCTCTGGTGTCTAGTGGATCTCCACCCCTCCACCCTATCATCAGATAGTGCTGCCCCGCTTCCCCCCAGTACCCTGATCGGGGGAACAGGCATAGCCCTCCACTCACCTCTCCATGGAGTGCGTCAATGAATGAGGACATGCTCATGTACTCATTCACTGAAATGCTCAGTCGGGCTGCGGCCCTGGAGGAGGTGAGTGGGGGCTGTGCCAGTGGCCTGATGGGGTACTGGGGGAAGAGGAAGGTACTATCTGATGATAGGGGTTGGGGTCATCTAGACACCAGAGAGTGGGACTGGAATTTATTTTAATTTTTACAGATTGAGGGATGGGAAATAATGAGGGTAAATCTCGGTGGGGGCAGTGGGGAAGGGGTGCTTTCTTCAATTTGGGACAGTGATTGGCTGGGGAGGACCCACTAGACACCGGGGATATTCTTTATCTTAAATTTGGGCTAGTGATCAGCTGGGGGGGTGGGGCCACTAAACACCAGGGATATGATAATAATGCTACCCATTTGCAAGCAAAATTGAGGGTGAAAGTTTGCAATTTTGCAAAATATTTCATGTGTCGAAATTGCTGATTTTGCGGCAATTTCGCTGGCGAAATAATATCTCGCAACATCTCTACGTACAATGGACCCTCAGTCCTCAAATGCACAAAACAACTTCTTTTTTTTACTTTGATACAATAGCAATCTCAAGAAGATATCCTCCTAGGTTATGCAGCATTGCCTGGCTGCCTTCTGTGGTTCACCCCACCCTGTTTTGATTCAGAGCAGAAAATTGTCACACCTTCTTATTTAAACCCATAAAACTGCTTGAGCTGGAAGTGGTAGCATTTAGGCTGTCGGCTCCATGGAGTCACATACAATCTCTTTTCTATTAAATACAGGCAGCAATTAATGAAAAAGATGTTTCAGTCCACTTGGGGCCAGGTAAGGGTTATTGTATGGGATGGACGGTACTAGAAAGCTGCTCTTTAAAGTTTAAGGGTTTAAATAGGTACTAGTGTGCAGTGTCCCCAGCACAGGTGGGCTGGTGATACTAAAAGGTTTATTTGCTACTGTCTTGTCTTGCCTGGTGGGGGGTGGGCACTGTTACTGTGTTTTAAGTGTATTACTGACTGAGTTGAGTCAGACACCTAACTTTGGCCCTGCAAGTACAGTTCACAAGTTTCTCTTAAAAACAGTTTTGCTTTGCATTTCCTCATCCCTTGGGAATATCCTCCAATAAATATTTTACTGATATTTTATATATTTTGTCTCTTGAGCATATTATTAGTGGTAAATCACTAATTGCACTTTTGCTGAATTTAAGGTTGCACTGTGATATTGCATGTGTAGGGGTACACTGAGGGGGAGGGGTAGATGCTGCATCCCAGGGGGTTGTACCGCTGTGACACTAGGTCCACTTAAATTTTACCCTGGGTGGAGGCACTGCGCTAAATTTGAAAGATCAGGAATATCAGAACCCAGGCCCCTCAACCTTGTTTGAGTCCATAAGGCAAGGGTAGTAACCACAACATCCGTGGTGACCCAGTTATACAGTGCTGTGCTTTTACCCTCTATCATTCAGCCAGAACTATATTTTTGTAATTCTTTCTCCTTTTTCTTTATTACTGAGGGATATGACAAAAACAACATTAATATCCCTTGGACATTATTAGCTTTGGCTGCTTGTCTACATATTACATCATAATGTCAGGCCTATGATGTCATAATTATCACCACAGCAACAGACTGGGATGTCATAAGCAGAACTGTGACTGCAGAAGTAGACAAGCAGACAGAGCAAATAAGGTAGAGAGCCTGTTTCCATGCGTATTATCATTAGTAATAAGTAAGGGTGATAATTACAAAAAAAGGTGAAATGTAAGTTAAATTGTGTCTGGATATTACATTTTCAGAGTCGACCCAACAACATCAGGGTCTCTAAAGCCCTGTTACACAGCAAGCAAACATTCAGCATTGATAGATGCTTGTTATAGTTTGGCAGTTTTATGGGGTTGTCTTTGTGACCAGGATTTTGCTAACTTGTTATTGTGGTGGCCTGTTAATTATTTTGTACTGTAATTTTGTTTGTCACTGTTTAGTGGTCTTCCTGAACTGCTGATTACTTCTTGTTTTAAAAAAAGCATTTGGAAGGCATTTCTTTTGGCCACAATCTGGCTGTTGCTAAGACAAAGCTTTCCTGGCACAGTGTTCTGGTTCTAATAGAACATCTGAAGTAGCAGCCCACTGAGTTCTAGAATATTGAGATTTGCTCTTAACATTTGTATTATAGTACAATTTGATACAAGTGAAATAGGTATGTATATATTTTTTGTATATTTATATTTATGTATATGTTAAGGAATAAGTAGGGTTATGGGAGTAAGTAAGGGGACGTGTAATAGAACCCCACATATAAGGTAGGCCTGTTTGGTTCTAGTCTAAGGGTTCTAGGCAGATAGAAGAAAGCAAGTTATTAACAGTGGTCTAGGAGTTATCATAGGATCAGTATGGAGATGAGGCAGAGTGAGGAGGTAGTCAGTTGCAGGGAATGTGGGGCGCTCTTCTCCAGGGTTATGCTCTGGAGGAGGTGGCACTGCTCCATCTGCAAGATTAGTATGGAGAAACATAGAAACATAGAATTTGACGGCAGATAAGGACCGCTTGGCCCACCTAGTCTGCCCCTTTTCCTACCTAACAGATAAGCTGAAGATCCTAGTTAACCAACAGCTTACTTCCTCCTACCCCCCACTAGGACTGCCTTATGTCTGTCCCATGCATTCTTGAATTCCCTCACTGTTCTTGACTCCACGACCTCCTCAGGGAGGCTGTTCCATGCATCCACAACCCTCTCTGTGAAAAAATACTTCCTCACATTACCTCTGAGCCATCCCCCCTCTATCTTCAAATTGTGCCCCCTTGTTCTTGCACATCTCTTTTCTGAAAGATGCTACCCTCTTGGACTTTTTTTGATTCCCTTGAGGTACTTGAAAGTTTCTATCATGTCCCCTCTCTCCTTCTTTCCTCAAGGGTATACATATTAAGCTCCTTTAGTCTTTCTTCATATGTCTTCTGGTGCAGACCCTGCACCATTTTGGTTGCCCTCCTCTGGACAGCCTCCATTCTGTCTATGTCTTTGCGGAGATGGGGTCTCCAGAACTGCACACAGTACTCCAGATGGGGTCTCACCAACTGTCTGTACAGAGGGATAACAACTTCCTGTTTTCTACTGGAGCTGCATGTTTTGCTGTTAGCAGCAAGAGATGAGATATCTCAGCTGTGGTACGACCTTAGCGGAGTCTGTGATATATTTGAATGTACTGAAGCAGAGTGTTGAATCTATTCATGCGAATCTGCAACTATAGTTCCTTAAGCAGTTGCTTATGTTGAATCTGCTGTTCTGTAGTGGTTGCTATGTTTTTGTTTCCTTATGTGCTGCTGAAACACACAGTCAGAAATTGTTGCTCCAGCCTTGTGTGTGTGCCTGTGTTTTTGAGCAAGGATTCATGTTATAACCAGAAATACATTATGTAAGCCCCTCCTCCCCTGTCTGGGGGTATTTTTGATAGTATAGAGTTCGAGGGGGAAGGGGAGGTGGAGCACTACAGCCAAAGACACAATCCAAAAATCATATGCTGGAAATAATGTAAAAATTATACCTGAGAATCCAGGTTCAGTGTGATAACAGATGAGCTCCGTTGGGGGTGTTTTCAAAGGTACCAGAGAGGCTTGTCCTTTTCTTGGAGGGCAAAACTTAGTAGAATTTGAATGATTACACGGCATGGTTCAACAGGGTATGACTATTGACAAAGACAATGTCCAGGCAAAATACCGTTGCAAAACAGGTGGGATTTATTTTGATCTCTCTCCCTTGAACAGTTCCTATGGTTCAAGCCAGAAATTTCAAAACCGCTCCATGGAACTGAGGGCACAATTTGATCGGTCAGTAGGCTTTCAATGGCCAGGACCGCAGCACAATTCTTGCGGGCTCAAGTCCTGAACCTGGATCCCCTCCATGGTGTGGGGCTGACTGTGAGGCTGTGCTTTAAAGGGAGAGCCAGGATTGAAAGAGCAGTGCCCTGTGTGTTTGAATCTAAGTGAGAGCCTTTCCTCTGGGGCAGTTGGGAAACTAGCATGGACTGTTTGAGGTGATGTGAGTCCACGGGTTTAAACATCTGCTGCCATCACATCTGTTTTCTGGAGCTCATTCAGCTCCACTGTGGAGGGGATCCGGGGTTCAGGACTAGCAATGGAGACAGCGATAAGGGATGCAGTCGAATTGCAAACCAGAGCTAAAACAGAGGTAGGAATGCATAAAATATCTACTGCACAAGGCAAGGGGCAGTCCACTCAGCAGACACTCACGTTATTGGTGTGCAAAGGGGTTCCACACTCCTTCTGATTGCTGGTTTAAAGACTCATACTGCAGAAGCTGTAATAACAAACTCTGGTCAGAGCCGATATGGCTGTGGAAAGCTGTTAGGAGTGGCAAGAGTGTGGAAAAGAATATGCAGTGCTTTCACTGCACTGCAGTCAGCCGTAAGTAATAATAAAACAGAACCACTGGAAACTGTGTCGGAGCACTGTGGCAGCACATCAGACAGCAGTCTGGTTACGTGCTTCCACAGTGCTGTTATATAGATATGATGATGGCATAACATCTGTGGAGCTTGGCCCATGCAGTTGTACAAATCAGGCTCAGGAGGAGTCTATTAACAAACTAGAGATCTGGTTTGGGACTTGCTCATCATTAAAGACACTTTCACATTCCTTCCTAAGCATTAATTTCTGGAAAATGTGCCTTAACCATATTGATCTTAGTGCTGGCAGACTACTTCTGGTTTTCCCCTGATTGTATTAGGCAGGGTTGTAGTAGTCATGAAGTGGTAGCTGCTGGTGGTGGCACGCTCTGGAAAAAAGAGGTCCCCATGTTTGGCTGCACATTTTAGAAATTATGCCTTTCCTTGTTTTTGCTGTAAAGAAACGGACCCCTTTAACACAAAATCAAGGAGTCAGTTATGGCCTCTACCTCCTCCCCCCCCACCCTTTTTGCTATAAGTGAGGAATGTCATTATGGGTTTGCATCAGATGTACAGTGTCAGCCACAGATGCAAAATATTGTTAAACAGTAATCAATTGTATGTAAAAGCTCTTTTTTTTTGAATGTGTGCTTTCTTAATGTTGTCAGTACCACTCCACCCATGTGTACTCTGCCCCTGGATTTCTGTTCCTCAGGTGTATTATTTTACATTTTTGTGTTCAGGACAAAAATGGCTTTCAAAAGAGGGTAGTCAGCAATCTAAATTCTTTATAGTTTTTCACATTTCCTTGCAAGTGTGCAAGAAGCATCTTGTGGTAGAATGACATTTCAGAGGTGTGTCAGGGATGAGTCCAATGCACAGTAATCTACTGTGGACTCATCCCTGACAAACCAATGAGCATATAACCAGACTGTGGCACTTGTCACAGTTTCACAGCTGGAATCCATTCTCTAGTTGAAAGAAATAAAGTGCTCGAATGAGAGCACTTCATTCCTTTCATTCGTGCCCTTACTGATCTTACTGCTTGTCTCCCCACCCATCCTGCAGATGTCTGGGTACCCAGCCATAAACTGCATCCCCCACTCTCTGTGCCATAAGCAGTAAACAGTCATAGCGGTAAAGAAGAAATAAATATTATTTATCCTTCCCCAGACAGATGTCCATGTAACCCCCTACAAATGGGGGTTCCCGAAAAGTCTTCCTTGAGCTTGCCTAAATGCTCACTGCCAGGCTGGTGTCCTGCGTTTTAGCAGTTTAGATGTATTGCCAGAGATTGCCTGTATAGCCTATGTGTACTGTCTCTTTAAGAGCTGCCTGGGTTGCAGTCATAATTAATCTGGGAGGGGGCTGAGTGTTTCTATGCTCAAGTCCCACCCAGGCTGCCAAATAATCGCTCTGTTCTGCCATCGCTCTTAGCACAGAGGGAGCTATGTTAGAAGATGTACTTGTTTGCTGATTATTTATTAGAATAGTAATAATATTGCAGTTTGTCTAACCTGCTTTCTTTGCAGCATGGACATTTCTGTTTATCTCCACCATCTTGGTCCTGGACTGCTGAAATGGGCCAATCAGTACCTTTGGGGACTCTAAAATGGAGCCTGTCCCCAGGGGCTTTGTGGGAGCAAAATTCTGTAGGAATTGTAGTTTTGGCTTTTTTGCACCTGGATGAACCTGGAGGGGGAGCCCTTGTTGTGACTGACAGAGAAATCAGCCAACCGAACCTTTTGGATCCTGGGTAAAGTCCCAAGCTGTCTGCAGGAGTGGGGCAGAAGTAAGTTGGAGCTGGAAGAGTGAACAGCTCCAGCTCGAGCAGCTGCTGCCCCATGGGGTAGTGTGAGGACTTGGTGGGAAGGTTAAGTCTGGCCTGCCTGCCTTCAACTCTCTTGCATGGAGAGATAAGAGAAGCTTTAATTTGGACTAAGTCTCCAAGCCATTTCGCTGTGCCCCAATTCCTGGGCACGGTAAGCAGAAAAGTCAGATCCGAGTTGGGAAGTGAAGGAGTAACAGCTCGAGATAATCGAGCAGCAATCCTGTGGGGATTCGCATGAGAGAACTGTGGAGAGGCCTGAGTTTTGGCCTGCATGCCTGCCTGCTGTCCCTGAGAGGGAACCTGTGCCTTTATCGGACTGAATCTGAGTTGTGAGAATGATTTAAGCCACTGAACTGTGACCAGGCCTTAACCTGAAGAAGACAGAAGATTTGCTGAATGCGATCTGCCTGTCAGTATTTCCAGCCACCTCTGAACTCCTGGTTTGTGCAGAGACTCTGTAATTGCAACCATATAGCAATCTGCCTGGTATAGTGGAATTCCTTACATGTAAATGTGCTCTGTGCTGTTAATGGGTCGTGATTTGGTTCCTCACTGTGTGTTGAACTGTGTTCTGCTCGCTGGAGGCTGCATCCAACTCCAATGGACTGAATCTATATTCATCTCCCTTCGGCCTGGGCCTGGCCACACTGGCCCAGCCAGAATACCCACTGCATAGAGAAAGCCATCAATGAGAGACCTGCCTGGGGATCAGCCCCCTGCTCAACGCTTTGAACAGGAGTGACGCATCGTTGATTTGTGTGGGCCCTGCTTCTCCTGGCACTCCAGCTCAACAATCTGCAGTCTCGATTTTGTCCTGCCTGTGTCCTGCATTTGGTATCATGAATAGACATCAGGGTAGTTCCCTGCAACAACAGCTAAATCTAAAATGTTGTTATCTGATTGCTTTGTTGTCTTTTCCTTCATGAACTAAGCCCTCCGGCTCCGGATTACAAATAGTGTGTGTTGTGCATGTTGCTTTCTTCAATCACAGGGCCCCAACCAGCTGTGACTCCGGCCTACCCCGGGCAACGGTCCTAACTAGCCCACCTTTTTCCTACCTGGGTACCCAAAGTGTGTGACTGTGTAGGGACTCAGAAGTGCATGCATAACTGTCTGATTGATTTAGCCTTTAAGCCAATCAACCTGACTATGCCCCTCCCTTGTTCAAGTCCCCTGAATAAATAAGATGTAATTCTTTTTGCATTTAACCTGACTGTGGTTCCAGTTTGTGCCAAGAGTACTG
The DNA here is from genome assembly GCA_016271365.2 of Neoceratodus forsteri. Lineage (NCBI taxonomy): Eukaryota > Metazoa > Chordata > Ceratodontiformes > Ceratodontidae > Neoceratodus > Neoceratodus forsteri. The sequence continues at coordinate 1,005,262,617 of CM028129.1, read as the reverse complement.
TACTGTTGCTATTTGCTGTGCATAACCTTTTTTTACAGGGGGGCCCCAGGGTCGATCTAGAGGAACAAGCCCTGGTGGTAAGTGTAAGCGGTGTGGGTAATTGCATGGTGAATAAGGGTCATTGTGAAAGTGATTACTGTATATTATTCAGGCCACTAGAAGGGAAAGAGGGGGGTTACAGTGTCCTTGAGGGCTGTGCCCAGGTTAGCTTGACCACTAACAACCCTGACCTCTGGGTGGAGGCACCTGTTTCAGTACCTAGGCCCCTTAACCTGCTACTAGCCAAGCAGGTGGGGTATGAGCCCATGGGATAGCACCACCTAGGGGTTACATCCGCATTGAACTTGTTTGTGTCTCTAAGTGAATGGCAGTGTTTTCTTGTCCCTGAGCTCCTCTTTCTCCAGTGCTTCATGTATCCCACAATGCCCAGCCTGAGCATTGCTCTCTGTGATAGTACCCACTGACCTGCCCCTTGGATCTGCTTGTGTCCATTCTGCCTTAGTGTGCCCCCCATCCCACTGCACAAAACAAGGCACAAGAGTGCTGAGAAGTGTGGCAGCATTGCCTGTAGAGCTGTAGCTTAAACTTGGATGGCAGGGAGAAAGCGACACAGGCTGCAGGGACAGACACCAAGAAGGAGAGGCAGCAGTGCCCACCCCCCCGAAAGAGAGCGCAGGATCGAAAGAGGTGGTGAGTGGCACCAGTGTCAGGGACAGAGCAGAGAGAGAGAGAGAGCCCCCAAACAGTGACAGCAACATGCTGAGATATGGCAAGTAAGCAGAATGAGAGTAATCACCAGGTGACAGGCTGTCACTATTGCAGCACCACCTTGGCAGTGTGAAATTGGGGGCAGTGCAATGTAGTGACCATAACTATGAAGACAGGTGGCTCCCAGACCTGTACCTGAACAAACATTCATTTAAATTTGTGGCCTGACCCATAGTAGTGTCTACTCCCCCCCCCCCCCCGGCCTGAGAGACAGCAACAGTGAGAGCTACTTCCAGTGCGGCAAATATGTGCAGGTCCAATCTCTTCCAGTCAGAGACGGTGTCAACCCCACCACCACCAAACAGATAAGTAGAGTACAGTGTGCGCCTGAGCTCGGTTGCCATCCATTTTATTTCCACTCACACTTCCGACACCTTGCTGTTGGCTTGACTCTTTATTTGTCTTTCTGAAGCACAATGGAAACAGACAGCACATACAGAGAAGCAGATAAAGTGGCAGCAAGAGTGCCATGACTGGGACAGAGAGCAGTGCTGCAGTTTTATTTTCACCATGGGGGAGCGAATGTTAGAGAGAGAGAGAGAGACAGAAAGAGAGGGAGACCAGGAGATACACAGTGTAAAACAAACTTGGTGCATCTATCCCACCACTTCACAAAAGAACCCAGACAGAGCCAGGGGTGGGCTCCAGGTAGGTGGATCTGGGATAATGATGCCCCATACCACCTCCACACAAGAGCAGCACCCCGCAACAGCCAGGGATAGAGATGCAAGTTGCACATCGGCCCCTTCATACCCATCCCTGTTCCACCAGAGCTAGTATGAAGGTTGGAGTGGGCTTTAGGTGACTGGCATTACCTCACCCTATGCCACACCTCTACATTTGCAGAACACGCTACTTCAGCCAGAGACTCTCCCATCTAATGTGCTTTACCCATAGTGAGCACTCTGATGTACTGAGATATAAAAATATGGATCTTGTATCTGCCCTTCCACAACTATTCGCACTCTGCTGGGTGGGTGGTGGTGGGGTGGTAGGATAGAGTGGGTGCTCCTGAGTGAGTGGTGCCGCCTCTTGCACCCCCGCCTATCAACCCAATACATTACGGCAGCCAGAGAAGAGATGTGGATTGCACATCTACCCCTTCATAAACTGTGCCCATTCCAAAACGTTTCACATGCAGGCTGGAGTGGGGTCTAGGATGGTGGCTATTAAGTGACTATCCCCCCATCCCACCTCCATAGATGGGGAGCACTCCTCCCCCTCTATTACACATTTGCACATAGAGAACACGCCTCCCCTCCATGCCTTCTTTGCATATGGGGAGCAATTCTCCTTCTCCAACCCTCTTCCACATGGTGGACATAGTGTCTTATATAATCATATTTGGTCTCAATCCTTGTTGAATGCAGCATTGTACATATTGTATATACTAATGTAAAGAAAATTGCTTTATTTTAATTTATCTTATGTGTCCTTACTTATTGTATCTCACACCATGTATTGTCTTTATCTTTGCTTGTACAAGGGACCTCCTTGCAAATGAACTTGCTCAATGGATTTTATCCCTTCACAATGAACTTGAACATGGAAAGCACTCTTCCCTCCATTCCATCTCCACACATAGGTATCATTGCTCCACCTCCGTACATTGTGAGCACTCATTCCCTGACCTCTCCGGTGCTTCTGCCACTAATTTCACCTCCCCCACATGGAGAGCACTTCTCCCACTGCATCCCACTGCCTACACATAGGGAGCACTCCTCCACCTTCATTCAACCTCCACACATGGGGAGCTTTCCTCCCACTTCATATCAGCTCTGTACCTGGGGAGCAATCCACCCCTTCATCAACTGCCCCTACATGGGGAGAATTGCTCCTCAACCATCCCACTCCTACACATGGGGACACCTCCACACATTTGCATCACTCTTCCTCTACCACCATCCCACCTCTGCATATAGAGAGTACTCCTAACCCCGTTCCACTGTTGCACATGGGAGCACTCTACAACAGCCAGAGACAAAGATGTCAGTCAGGCATCTGCCTTTCCACACCTAATCCCACTCCACTTGATAATCTCCAAATCGGGCAGAACATCGGTGGGATTGAGATGTAATGAGTGGGTTGCACTGGGAGATGGTGCCAACACCCCTCATGACCTCTCTCAATGAGAGAAGTCCCCTCCCCCAAATCGATCTTTATTCTTTTCTCGACTCACCACTTTTCTGCTGATTATCATTCTGTTGGCTTGCCTTAACAGTCACTCTCCTCCCAAGACAGGACTACAGACCACTAGGCCAGGGCAGATTTTTTCTCAACCTCTCCTGTCTTCTCTTCAAACCACACCACCAGTCCAGACAGTGTCCAGCATAGTCAAGAAGACATGCAGCGCATCACTCACAGCTCAGCCCAGGATGGGTCTGTTCTTTCTGTGGTAGACCATGCTTCAGGTTCTCCCACTGTTCAACTGAGGCTAGAGAAGAGCAGCACATAGTCCTACTCTACCACCATGACAGTGAACAGGACACCACAACTTGCTCTGCACTGTACAGATGACACAGCAAAGTAGCATGCTCACTAGTCTGTCTTACCAGGCTTCTCCTGCTCTCTCTCTCTGTTGATGATGTCTCTATTACCCCTAGCCATCAGTGGTCCCGTGCATGCACATTGTGTTGCGGCTAGCTCCAGCCGCTATGGAGACTACTGAGACACTGAGTGTTTTAGCTGCTGAGCCTGAGGCAACCCAAAAATAAAATACAAGAATCTGAACATTTCTGAGTTAATATTGGGGGGGGGGGGTTGAACACCCTGAGCACCCCCTGCCTACACCCATGCAATCTACAACAGTTCAGACACATGCAATCCTTACACTTAAAGGCACTCATCCCAACCCAACCAGCCCCCCTGCCTTCCCCAACACACAAATGAACACCAACTAGTACCCCTTCCACTTTCTTTGCAAGCAGTGAGGATCCCTCGCTTTCAATCGGTCAGTCCTATATAAGCAGCAGAGTTGGGGGTCCGGGGCTGCAGTCGGACCTGTTGCTGTAATGGAGCTCAAGTCTGCCTGAATACAACAGGACAGCTAAACTGAGTCCCCTTAATCCTTACAGATGGAGAGCTGCTGCAAAGATGATTGCTGCAGCCAATCAGGCACCACCAGGGATTTAAAACATGAGCTGGACTGTGACAGGCAGCGTACCATCCACCTCCTCCTCCACCTCCTACACTGACTACTTGCAGCACTTGTCCAGATCCTCCTCTGCTACCAGTGCCCACCAATAGTCAGTAGTGTTGGTGGGTAGCCCCCGTTGGAATGGTCAAGCGAGCTCCTTGACTTGCTACTAGCCCCTGCAAGCGATACTCTCTTTTTACTTCCTTCTATGTCTGGTTGCATTTGCCTGCTTCCAAACACCCAATAAACTTTTTTTTCTAGTGTCTACTTAGATACAGAATATTAAATATATCAAAATAAAATATAATTGCTTTGAAGAAGATAGAAGCCTTTATTATGGCTCGGCTTCAATGTATGGTTGGAGAACACTGAAATCTTATCTTGATTGTTTTACTTCCTTATTACTATTTTGCATTTTCAGGTTAAATCAAATATAATAAAATATAATTGCTTTTGAGAAGATAGAAGCTTTTATTATGGCTCATTTTGGTTTGATCCACGCACACTGAAGCGTTGAAGCAGCGAGATCGCCATGATTCTGGTAGCCTTGCACCATTCCTCTGATCCTAAAAATATGTATCACAATGGTTGTATAATTGTAGGTCTATAGTCAAATGTCTTTAATTCATTATAATTACACACTAGGAAGAATGGTCTTAATGAGTGCATTTAAGGTTTCATAATTTGACCTTTTGCAATTTTAATGATCCCCCATCCTGCAGTCATCAATTTGTCTTATCTAAATATTTCTTTGCTCAGTTCATCAATAGTCCAATAAGATTCAGAATAACATTACTTTAGAATAAAAACTCTATAAACTTTGGGTTTGATTTTGCACAAATATTAACTTCTCTCTGAGTTGAAAATGCAGAGAAGATTAGTTGAACATAGTTTTCTATTTCTCCAAAGTTTTACTTTGGAAATTTGGAAAAAATATGAAAAAGTAACACTTGACCTTTTGCACAGGTCTTGACCTCCCATAAAGGGAATGGCTTAAACTTATTTAGGAGTCATCCAAGAGTTATTCCAAGGTAAAGATTTAGTAAAATATACATTTAATGCATTTTAATGGTAGAAGTTGTCAAAGATGACATAATAAAATAAAATAATCAGTGGTACAGCATAGATGCCTAAAAGACATCAAACCATTTGCTTCTAAAAGTTTCACAGACAGCCAAGTCTTCTTTATGTGTGTGAGCATTGTTTTCTTATTTGTCTTCCTTCTTCCCCCTATCTGGTCAGTGACAGCTTCACATGTAGATATTGTTTTGTTTTGTTTTGTTGAATTTTGTTGACCCGGTAAGCCCACTGGGCCTAGAAGTCCCTTTTTCAGGGGCGACCGGGGGGAGGGGGGATACAGATGGTGAGCAACTGAATTTGAACCAGATTAAGCTGTTGGTGGTATTTTTAGTGAATGAGGGAAATTTGGCCAGGACACTGGGGAAATTCCCCTACTCTTTTCGATAAGTGCCATGGGATCTTTAACATCCACCTGAACTACCACCAATCCAGGCAGATGGGACCTCGGTTTAATGTCTCATCTGAAAGACGGCACCTCAGAAGTGCAGCACCCCTCTCATGCTGCACTAGTGTCAGTACTGGGATATTAACCCAGGTGCCAGATGTGGGAACTGAACCCACAGATATTGCTGGCTAATAATTATTAAAATTAATCTGCTACATTTTTCCTGAAAGGATTTAACATGATCCCATCCTGAAAAGATCTAATGTGCCCCCAATAAGCAGATCATTTTGTTTCGAGTGTTTTTTTTGTTCATATTAAGAACTAAAGAATTCCATTGACGTGCTCTACATTGCTGGGATAACTTCAGCATCTGCTGTTAAATTAGGCTTGACAAGATAGAAACCATATGTTCTGGTAGCGTAGTGGTTTCAGAAATCAGGCTGTCAAAAATTCAATAGCAGTCATCCCAAACAAATGTAAATATCTCCGTATCGGAGTTACTCATAGATCATCAATATGAAAGTTGTACAAGGCAACAATAGCGTTCAAATGAGCCTACTCATTAATCTGTACTAATTATATATTTTTTAATTATGGCCATCTGATTACCTGAATTTTCATTTTTCTTCACAATTTTCACCTTTTGGATGGCTATATTTAAAAAAATCTAATGAATTCAGATTAGTGACTACCCTCACTTGAGAGGTCATTTTATCCTGAACAACTTTCGTGTTGCTTGTATATTGGTAACTTATGTACTTTCCGAGATATTTACATGTGTTTGGCATGAGTCCTACTGTGTTCACTCAGAGAGAAAAAAAATGAAGTTGTTTGGAAGACCATATTTTACAAAATATAAAGAATTTAGATTAGTGACTACCCTCATGTGAAAGGTCTTTTTGCCCTAAACTACTTTCACGCTGGTTGTTTTTGCGCACCTTAAATAGTTTTAAAGATATTTAGATTTGTTTGGAAGGTGTGTACATTTGCTCTCAGAGAAAAGCAGCTTTGAGTTCTGTGTCCATCATTCTAAACAGAAAGAAGGGAGTATTTTTTAACTGCCATAGGGATTTGCAGTGTTATGGAAGGATACACTGAAAACTACTAAAAATATGTGTTCCACGGAAACCCCTTTTCAAGCTTATGCGATATGGCTGTAGGCTCCTCCCACAGCCATAAAAAGGGACAAATCCAAATGGTTTGCTGCCCTAAGCGGGATATAAAAAAGGCCAAATCAGAGCATAGAAAAAGGAATACCAATGTACATTCTGTGGACAGACACAGTAGTGACACAGATTGCAAGAATGGAGTGGCCAGCCTGGAAATATATAGTGTGAGCAACAATGACAGGTCAGTAATTTAGTTGACACCCCGGGTGGTGGGAAAAATGCTCAAAATGGAATTGGACATGGGGTCTGCAGTGTCTGTTATCTCACATTCAGAATATGAGAAAAATTTTAAAAATATCAAACTGAGGGAGACACCAATGCTGCTAAAAACGTGTACTGGAGAAAAGATAATGCCCATAGGAATTATGTAAATGAATGTGGAGTACAGCAGTAAGTGATGTTTATTAGACTTATATGTCATTGAGAAGGGTGGACCAGCCTTGTGGGGCTGTGAATAGTTACATAAGATTCCTATATATTGGAAATCTATAAAGATGCTGTAGTCACTCCCACCAGACGCCACTAAAACAGTCGAGCAGCGGCTGGAAGGTATACCAAGTCAGGCATCAGAAGTATTTAAGGAAGGCATAGAAACCCTATAACATAAGAAAGCTAAAATAATTCTAGTAGAGATTGCACAGCCCAAGTTCCACAAAGCCTGACCTGTCCCATACAGTATCCGCTCAAAGGTAGATGCCGAGTTGGAATGGCTAAAGAAAGAGGGCATACTCTCAAAAGTGACCTTGAGTGAGTGGGGAACCCCTATCATTCCAATTGTAAACAAATGTGGTGCAGTGTGGGTGTGTGGTGATTTTAAGGTTACCATAAATCCAGCACTGAAAGTTAAAAGGTACCTTCTGCCATGGATTGAAGATATCGTTGCCACATTAGTAGGGGGGAAACGATTCGGCAAGATTGATCTGTCATAGGCCTACCTACAGATGGAAGTTAAGGAAGATTCCATAGCATACCTCACAATCAATACAACAAAAGGTCTGTACCAGTACAACAGGCTAGTGTTTGGTATTGCTTCAGTTCCTGCTATATGGCAATGGGCGATGGACCAAGTTTTGTTACATATTCCATGAACATAGTGCTATTTGGATGACATTATTGTGACAGGAGTAAGTGATGAAGAACACTTGGAAACCCTGAAAAAGGTATTAAATTGTTCAGAGGAATATGGATTATGAGCCAATCACGCAAAATGCGAATGTTTCAATGACGCGCTAGTTTACTGTGGGCACGTTATTAATGCACAAGTCCTGCATAAATCCCTGGAGAAGATTCAAGTTGTTCTGGAAGCTCCACAGCCAAAATACATGTCTAAACTTAGATAATTTCTAGGATTTGTTAAAATTTGTGCCAAACTTAGTGACTGTTTTGCATCGGCTTTACTGTTTGCTGCAGGCTGGTCAAAAGTGGGTATGGTCACATGAGTGCGAAGAAGCTTTTCAGGAAGCAAAGAAATTGGTCACATCAGATAGTGTAATCACACACTTTAACCCATCCTTGCCTATCAAGTTAGCATGTGATGCTTCCCCTTGTGGAATTGGGGCGGTTATATCTCATATCATGCCAGACTGCAGCAAGAGACCCATAGCATTTGCCTCCAGATCTCTTACAGCGGCAGAATGTAACTATGTACAAATAGACAAAGAGACCTTAAGTCTGGTATGGGGTGTGAAGAAATTCAACCAGTACCTATATGGGAGTAAAATTCACCCTCGTCACTGATCACTAACCCCTAGCTGCAATCCTTCATCTAAGGAAAGGAGTTCCTGTGACAACTGGAGCATTTATGTAATGCTGGACTCTTTTTTTAGCTGGTTATGATTATGATATTGAGTTTAAAAGAACAGCAGTGCATGCAAATGCAGATGGGCTTTCACGTCTGCCAGTGCTGGTTGAAGGTCAACCTGCAACAGAGACAGAACCTCTTGAATGTGTCAACTTATTCCAGACTGTGTGCCTCCCAGTGACTCATAGAATGATTGAGCAGGAAACCAAGAGGGATCCCACACTAGCTCATGTTTATGAAGCCACTTTTAAGAGCTGGACATATACCAAGAGCCATAAGCTGGCACCCTTTTATGCATGCAAAGGTGAGCTTACTATACAGCAAGGATGTGCAATGTGTGGAATCTGTGTTATTATACCTAGCAAACTGCACTTAGGAATCTTAGGAGAGCTCCACATAGGACACCTAAGGGTAGTAAAAATGAAGGAAGGCACTTGCTTGAAGCATTGCATGGTGGCCAGGCATTGATTAGCAAGTAGATCAGCTGGCTAAGGAACGTTCGGGATACCAATAGGTACAGCACATGCCTAAGCCAACACCATTATACCCCTGGGAATGGCCATCGGCTCCCTGGCAACATGTACATACTGACTTTGCAGGGCCATTTTTGGGAATGATGTACCTGGTACTGGTGGATGCCCATTCCAAGTGGCCAGAAGACTTTTGCATGAAATCCACCACAACTACACAGACAATGAAAAACCATTGACACTTGTTTGCAAGAACTGGGCTACCAGAATAAGTCATGAGTGACAACGGTTCTCAGTTTAGCACAGAAGAGATTCAGTGGTTCATGAAGAAAAATGGCATTAGACATATCACCTCGGCACTGTACTACCCAGCCACAGACGGGTTGGTTGAGAGGGTTATACAAACTTTAAAGCAAGCCCTGTGATTCAAGGCAAGTGAAAATGGGGTAATTGCAGCAGAAGCTTGCACACTTCTTGCTAGCATATTGAAATGCTGTATATGCCACAACAAACCAAACACCTACAATGTTGTTTATGGGTCAGAAAAAAGGTCAAGCTTGGACTTATTAAAGCCAGACCTAAGTCTACAAGTCAGAAATCATCTAATAAGTTTAGCTATCGTGAGAGGGACCAGTGCACCCTGTCCGCTGCAGGTGGGCCAAACTAAGTTGGCACGTGACTACAGGGGACCTACTGTATGGCTTCCTACAATTTGTTAGTGCATAAACTGGTAATTTTCCCTATATGGTACAAGTGGCATTCAATACCTTTTGGTGCAGTCACATTGACCAATTGTGGGATTCAGGTGTGACTGTCGCTGATCCAAGAAGCAAAACCTTTGGTGCCCCAGTTGTTCTGGCATCAGTGCCTCAGCTTGAGGCAGCAATCAGTACTGCTATACTGGAAAGCAGTTGTGCTGAACAGCCAGCATCATCCGAGGTGACTTCTGAGTCAGGCATTGTTGCAGACATGCCACTATCTCAGGAGAGTGTTCAAGATGCTGGCCGATGCTATCCAGAAAGGAAACACAAGCCACCTGAGAGACTTGACTTGTAACTGGACCTTTTGTTTGTTCCTCTGCAATTTCTTGTAAAGATATCGAGATATATATATATATATATATATATATATATATATATATATATAATTATGGGGAGGATGGGTGTGATATATTTGAATGTATTGAATCAGAGTGTTGAATCTGTTCATGCAAATCTGCAACTGTAGTTCCTTAGCAGTTGCTTATGTTGAATCTGCTGTTCTGTAGTGGTTGCTATGTTTTGTTTCCTTATATGCCGCTGAAATACACAGTCAGAAGTTGTTGCTCTAGCCTCAGGTGTGTGCTTGTATTTTTGAGCAAGGATTCATATTATAACCAGCAATACATTACAGGTCCACCCCACTTCCCCCGCTCCCCAAAGGCCCACTGCCCAGGGATGGAGGTGGTGGGGAAGGGGAAGGGGACAGCCAGCAAATCATTTTGTATCCCTGGAGGTGGCTCAGGTACCTAACTTCACTGGGAGGGACTCTGGATCAGTCGAGGTAAATGGGTAGAATGACTTAGTGGTCGTTGGGGGGGAGTGAGCAGGAGGAAGTTAACAAGGAGAGACTTAGTGATTGAGGACTCAGTGATTAGGGGAGTAAAAAGGGTGATGGGTAGGGAAGGGAAGGTAAGTGAAATGGTCAGATGCCTTCCTTGTGCATTAGCCATCCGAGATATAGTTAGGACAGGGAGGATGTCAGAGAATGGGGATGGGGAGCTGGGGGTGCTGGTTTACTTGGGTATCAATGATCTAGCAAATCAGCCTATGGAGGCAGTGAAGTGAAACTTTAAGAGGCTGGGGCATAGATTAAAGGTGCAGCCAGCTTCCCTGGCTTTTTCTGAGGTCTTCCCTGTGTGGAATGGTGGGAATGGGAATAATAGAGTAAGGAAGGAAGAGACAAGTGTTTAATGGGTGGTTAAGGGATGGTGTCAAAAGGAGGGATTCCACTATGTAGGGGACCTGGGGGAGGCTTCTGGAACAGGAGGCTCTTCGAAGGTGATGGCCTTTACCAGATGAGAGATGAAGCCAGTGTTTTGGTCAGACATTTGATATCTACATTGCACAGTTACTCTGACTGTAAGGAGACAGAGGCTAGAGGAACCACAGAGAAGGGACAGCAGGACAGAACCTATCTAGGGTTCCCCCTGAACAGGGAACTAGTAGCAGCGAGGTGGGTAACTGTAGGTTTAAGTTCAAATTAGATTAGGGATAGAGGCTAATGAGGGAGAGCTGACAAAGCCTACATTCAGCATGAAAAATAAAAAAATAAAGTGGCTTAGGATGACTAAGGGAGACAGAACAGAAAAAGAAAGAGGGGATCAGCAGAACGATGGAAAGAGGTCTGCCTTAATGCCAGGAGTCTGGGAAATAAAATTGGTGAACTTCAGGCAATGATGGCAGACACTACGACGGACCTAATAGCAGTCACAGAAACTTGGGCCACAGAGAATAATGACTGAAACCTGACAGTCCCAGGTTACACCATGTTTAGAAGTGATAGAGGAAAAGGTAAAGTAGGAGGCATAGCCCAATATGTCAGGGAAGGCACAGAGGTAGTGGAGGATGGAAACATCAGGGGAGGTAATGGGGAAACAGAATCACTGTGGGTTTAACTCATTGCATCTTCAGTCAAGAAACTGTTGATAGGGGTAATCTACAGTCCTCCAGGACAGGGGGAAGAGAGAGACAAAGAGCTAGGAGCAGAACTACAAAAGGGGGGGGGGGTGACAAAGGGGGAGATTGTAGTGGTGGGAGATCTAAACCTGCCAGATACTGATTGGGTCATTCCAGTGGCCAGGAACTCCAGAAATTAGGCCTTGCTAGATACATTGCAGGACTGCCTACTGATACGATTAGTGAAGGAACCCACTAGGCAGGCTGCTATTCCCAATGTGGTGCTCACCAACTTGGAAGTGGTAGGAAGAGTGAGGGTAAGGAGCCACTAGAGTCCAGCAACCATAACTCTATATGGTTCAACCTGGCCCTTGGGACAAATAAGCCCTCATCAAAGATTGTACTCCTAGATTTCAGAAGGGCAGCCTTCAACCAGATGAGGGGGCTGGTCCGGGAAAACTTAGCCCAAGTGGACAGCATCAGGGATGTGGAAGAAAGATGGGGGGTGGCAAACTAGGGCACTATTCTCAAGGCAACAAAGTTTTGCCTGAGAATAGTAATCAAAAGAAACAGGTAAAAGAGACCAATGTGGTTTTCTGAAAAGGTCCAGGAAGCAGTGAGAGCCAAAAAGAAGGCCTTCACCAGGTACAAGGATACACAAGGGAAGGAGGACTGGGAAGAGTACCAAATGAAAACTAAGGAAACCAAAATGCCAGTCAACTAAGCAATTGTTGTGCAGGGGGTCAAGGGAAGGGAAAACAGTTCTTTAGAAAAATTAGGGAGAAAGGAAAGAAGGGAGGAGGAATTGTTAGGCTAACAGAAGGAGGTAGTGTAGCTGAGGAGGACTGGCAGAAAGCAACCATTGTTAATGACTACTTCTGCTCTGTATTCACAAGGGAAGGCAGAGAGCTTCTGCCAGAGAGACAAATTAAGTCAGCTGTGAGGGGAATCCCTGAGAGAAGGCAGCAAGCATTTACCAGTGACAGAGTTCAGAAAGGGCTAGTAGCCCAAAGATAGGTATGGCATTGGGGCCAGATGAGATGCATCTAAGGGTGCTCAAGGAATTGGCAGTGGAACTAACTGCACCTCTGCTAAGGCTATTTAATAGCTCAGTTGAGACAGAAGGAGTTCCAAAGGACTGGAGGGTAGCGGGCATAGTCCCACTCCATAAGGGTGGGTGACAAGGAGCAACCAGGTAACTACAGACCTATGAGCCTTACCTCTATTGTGGGTGAAGTGATAGAGACACTAGACAAAGAGGACTTTGTGGACTAGCAGCAGAGCAGTGGAGTCCATGATAATAAACAGCAAAGGTTCATGGCAGGGAGGTCTTGTCAGACCAAACTGATAGAATTCTTTGGCTGGGTAATGCAGGTAGTGGAGAAGGGCTACATTGTAGATTTACTCTACTTCAATTTCAGCAAGGCTTTCAACTTGGTGCCTCACAGAAGGTTGCTGAAGATGCTAGAGGAGCTGAGTTCTGCGAAGGACACAGTTAGATGGGTGAGAAATTCGTTGAAAGGGAGGCAGCAGAGAATTGTGGTTAATGGAGTTAAATTAGAAGTGATGGATGTCACCACTGGGGTACCACAAGGATCGGTCTTGGGTCCAGTCCTTTTCAATATGTTCAACAGTGATATGGGAGAAGGAATCCAGGGCAAGATGTGTCTCTTCACATATGATATTAAGCTCTGTGGCAGGGTAGACAGTGAGGAGGAGGTTAGGGAGATGCAAAGAAGCTTGCAAAGGCTAGAGAGGTGGTCAGGGGTTTGGCAGTTGAAATTTAATGCCAAAAGTGCAAGGTGATGCACATAGGGAACAAGAACCCCAAGAAGGAGCACCGGATGGGGGAGTGAGTAAAGCTGGGAATGACCTCTGAGGAAAGACACAAGGTCATTATCAGTGACTTAATAAAACAATCAAGTCAGTGTAACAAAGCCTGCAGTAAGGCAAACAGGATGCTGGGGTGTATATGGGGGTACTGACAGCAGAAGAAAGGCAGTATTACTACCTCTCTATGGATCACTGGTGAGGCCCAACCTGGAGTACTCTCACTGCGCCGGTTCAGGGCACTGACATTAGTGCACCCGTCATTAGGGCATCAAAATCCAAAATTCGCTGCCCCCTCCCCAGGGTCCACCCCCCCGGAGCTGGAATGCTAAGTTAGGGGTATGTGAGTGGCACAACCCTCCACAAGGAGGGGTATGGGGGCACAGCCCCCTCTGCATAAACAACTATCGGTGAATTTGCCGACTGGCACCCTCATGACGGGCACACTATGGCTGGCGCATTCTGAGAGTAGAACCGAGTATTGTGACCAGTTCTGGAGTCCTCACCTAAAGAAAGATAAGGACAGACTGGAGACAGTGCAACATAAGGTGACCAAAATTATTCAGGGCCAGCAGGGCAGATCTTACAAGTACTGACTCAAGGTACTGAGCATGTTCTCACTGGAGGCCAGATGAGAGAGTGGAAATATTGATATAGACCTTCAAGTTACTGAAAGGAATGAACAAAGTAAACTGCGAGGAACAATTTATCATAAGTAATGGATCAAGAACACAGAGAAACAAGTGGAAACTGGGGGGGGGGTCAAGAAAGAAGTGAAGAAGTTTTATTTTACAGAAAGGGTGGTGGAGCTGTGGAACAATCTACCAGCTGATGTGGTGGGTGCCAAAACTATTAATGATTTCAAACACAGCTGGGACAGAGTGAGGGGCCTAGCGGTTTCTCAGTATGGTAGCAGTAGGGTGGGGAGCATGGGGCTGGATAGTGTGGGTTTGAACCTTGTATGGACAGTAGATCCTGGGTTTCTTAGGGTTTTATGGGCAGACTGAATGAACCAGTAGTCTTTTTCTACCATCACTGTCTATTTCTATGTTAAGCTTGGATCTGTATCATTACTCATATTTGGGAATTCACTGATATGTGGCAGAAGCGGTGGAAAAACTAGACCCCAAATCCCTTTCATCATCACAATACTATTGTAAAAAATATTTCTCTTCTTCCAAGCTTGAGGCAGATTGCGAGGGAGCACTCAAAGGGTTAACCTTGTCCCTGATAGTGGTTTCCTGCTGGGCCTGTGCTAGAGACAGAGTGTCTGGGTGTCTGTGTCCTTGTGCCTTCTGATTTACCAAATGGACCCAGGGTATGACTAGTCATGGTTATGCCTTTCCCCTTTAGCCTATAAAGTGGGGAGTCCGGCTGGACCTAGCATATTTTAGGTGTTTCTAGAGTTCCCTGCTAGTGGGCATTTTGGCATCTTTTGGAGTACCACCAGAGAAGAATGAGAAAGGGAGAAGTCCCTGGGAAACCCTACTTCTGCATGCTACTCCAAGAAGAAGAAGCTCACTAGCAGCCCTAGCAGGGTAGACCCCTTGTCCCGATGAAAGACCTGACAGCAGATCCCTGCCCAAGAGGCACCTGGAAGTAGTAGTGGGGCTCCACTCAAAGTAGGTCCCCTGAGTCCATGTGAATCCACTCCCATATCAGAAGAAGGGAGCAGAGTGGGAGTACACCTCAAAGAAAACTTAGGTAGCCAATGGTAAAAATGTGTATGGAGTTCACCTCTAGAAAAGTACTGAAGAATGTTTGCTAGTGTATTGTGATAAACCAGGGTATTAGTGACTAGTAAGAGTCAGGGTCAGCCAAAGTCACAACGAGGTTGGGCCGGTCGATAAAACCTATTGCAAAAGGTCACTAGGGTCAAGGCAGCATGACACAGGTATGGTGTACATGATGCCTGGGCCAACTTGTGCTATAGATCAGAGAACCATAACTCGATTCAAGTTTTTACCTAGTTGTCACCAACCGACACTCCATTATAGCACAGGCATTGTAGCCCCCCTGGGTAGCGTGTCATCCTACCTGGGGAGAGTGCCACTGCACTCAGTCCTATGAGATAGCTCTAATGGGACCCCATTTGGGAGAACAAGTAACATATGAAATGTAAGCTATCTTAATGCTGCATGTACTCGTCCTGTGCAGAGGGTAAGTGACATCATGTGAGCCCTTCCTGGTTAAATTTTAGGGGAAGTGGGGCTGGAAAGGGATAAGTAGCCCTTTGAGGGACCTGAACATTTGATGTTCAGTAAACACTGACCTGCTTGATTCCAGCTGCAAGTATGAACATTTAGTTTCTGTGTGGTATCCTTGTTTCTGCTGCACCTGTTGTCTCTGTTGTCCCTGGTTCCTGTTCCCAGGCTCCTGGAGGTCAGTGGTAGCATGGCTTTCCGGTGCAAGCAGGCCTTCCCTGGATGAGAAGTAACATCGATGCCCCTAGACACAGGGGAACCTGGACTTTACACTGTGTTACTATGTTGCTATGAGTAGGGGCTCAGTAGGAAATACCATTTCAGGCAATGCGAGTTTGAAAGGCTGTTATGTGATGAGCTATTTACATTTTGAGAAAACCTACAGAGTGCTATGCAACAACATTGGCCTACAGTATATTCATAAAGCTTGAGTGTTAATGAGGGACTTCATACATTAGTTTTATTTCACTATTCACGAAGCATGTTTAGATTTTTACCTTTGCTTTATTTAACTTTTTTTAATTTCATTTTTGTCTTACTTGACTCCTAATGGTCAGTGCTAACTGTTGAATCAGAAGTCGAGTAAAACTACAAGAAGAGCAACAAATAAAAATAACACTGAACGAGTATTTATTGACTACCATGGTGAAATAAAACCCTTCATGCCCTAGAAGGCACTGGGAAGATCTTCGAGTGTGAGTACACACCTATATCCCCACCATAAATAATGAGGAAACAGCAATGTAAATAAATCATGCGTAAAGTTCTGCTGGGTTAAAGGACCATTTATTGTACAAAGCAATCACAATCACAGTCTATGCATCCTACAGCAATATTATCAAGCCTAAGAACTGAGCCAAAAAGTATTCTGAGATGAATAGGAGAGACTCTGTGGGTTACCCAATGCAGGAGACACTCCCGCTAGCTATAGACTGACTGAAAAAAAAAAATGTCTTGCAAGGTTGCTGTGTGTTTGAAATAGCAATCATTAACATGCTAATTCTTATCCTGCTGCCCTGCCTCACAGCACTGCCTCTCATCTACAAAGCAGAAATGAAGGAACACTATTATTATTTCTCCAATAGAGTAGTGGGGCGTCCAGCATTATACATTTCCGTAGCAGGACGAGCGCTTGCCAAGCATAAAGGCAGCACTCTCAAGCTAAAAGCAATTTAGTTTTAAAAAAAGCACAAAGTACTACAGGAAATCCTTATCATTTGCCCAAACACTCTACTGAGCTTTGATTGCCTCAGAGTGAAAGAAGAAAAATCAAAGTGGAAATTAGAAAAAAAAATGTTAAGATATGGCTTTTTGAACTAGAATAAACTGAGGAATTCTGCAGGGCACGAAATGAGTACAGTCATCTGGGCATCAGCACTGCAGGGGAAAGGCTACAGAGAGTCAATTTTCTTTAACAGTAGGAGAAGCAAGTAGCCCTTTTCTATTACACAAGTGTCCTTAAACCTCGGGGAACTGCTCTGTAAATGAATACTTGTGGAGTGATGCACAGCAAACTGCATCACTACTCCAAGCCCACAGCTCCTTGCACAGAGTGATTGGGAAGACATTTTTAGTCTAGCTCTCTCCACTTTGATGCTGAGATGTAAGTGTACAGTTTAACTGTTTATCGTACGGCTGAGCAAGGCAACTGTTTTACAGCTGGAGTCTGGCACAGATCTTCAGGAACTGTACCTGGATGATCTGAGCAAATGTGAGACAACCTGACTTGGGGGGTAGATCAGAATCTGTGCCAGGTCAAATGTAATGGCACAAGTATAACAGAATGGGATATAATGGGCAGACCTGAGGCAATACAAGGCAGTCTGCCCGTAGTTGGGGTTATGCCACCTGAATCTAAGCCAGACCAAATGTCAGAGTATGAGCAGGAACATAATTGATCTGAGCTGACCTAGGACAGCACACCTGGGGTGGAGGGAGAGGTAGATCACACTGAGTTTGAGCCCTGTACATTGCACTTATTGAAGCTGAGGCAAGACAGAGCACTCTGAATCTGAGGCTGCCACATGGTGGTATATGCAGGAATATAATAGGATAAGAGATGATGTGAACTGATCCCAAGCAGCCCACCCAGGGGGAATGCAACTCTTATGCACTGCTGCAGCCCACCCCAGGGGACAGGGATGTAGCTCTAATCAAAGACAGCTCGCCCACTGGAAGGGAAGGAACAGACTGAATCTGAACAAGGCCACATGTCAGGGTATAAGCAGGAATATCATAGCATAATGTTAACCCTCTCCCAAAATGGATGACTCTTTCTCTCCTGTCTTGCAGACGTTCATCCCATCTCTTCTCCCTATACTTGCCAAGCTCCAGGAACTTCTTGTCCTCTCAGAACTTACCCCCTTTCTCAACTCCTCATCCAATATCACTCCTTTTCAGTCTGGTTTCAGGAAGTCCCACTCCACATCATCCAGTTCATTGATTCTGTCTGGCATGGAACAGGGCCAAATTACTTCTACCATCTTTGTCGATTTGGCCAAAGACTTTGGCACTGTGCCACATTCCTTTCTCCTGGACAAGGTTAAGGCAGTGGGACTCTGCATCTTCAATCAGGTGGTTCCATTACTACCTAGAGGGCTAGTTGCAAGCTGTCTGTACTGGAGACATCCTTTCTCCCCCATTCCCTATCTGTTCAGCCATCTCCCAAAGGTCTTTACTGGCCCCATACTCTTCTCCATATTCCTAAATGACCTCCCCTATGCCTGTTCCTCTGCATCCATCCATGTGAACGTAGATGATGCTATGCTGTTTGTCTCTGGCTCCTCTGCTCCTGACCTTACTGTTTATCTCTAACAGGATTTTGACAGTGTGCAGTGCTGGTTCTGTTCAAACCATCTGTCTTTCAGTACCAAGAAAACTGTCTCCATGACCTTTAAATTTTAATTTCATTTTTATTTTTCGTACTTGTAAACCAGATGAGCAAAATGCCCATTTTCACAAGTTACAAGTTTAACATACATACAAAAAATAATAATATAATAATAATAATAAACTTCGTTGTAAGCGCACTTCAACAAACACCAAAGTGCTTTTACAAAATAAAACCTTTAAACTATCAATATTTAAAGCCAATAAATAACAGACATCCATAAATTAATTCTCAGGATAGGCAAGTGAGAATAAAAATGTTTTAAGTGCAGATTTGAAGCTCTCCACAGTCAGGCAACCCCTTATCCGATGAGGTAGAGAACTCCACAGGGTGGGAGCCACAGATGCAAGCACTTAGGCTCTGGAGGTCTTCAAGTGAACCCTGGGAATCTCCATCAATCCCTCATCGGCGGAGAGGAGTGGTCGGAGGGGGCAGTAGGGTGCAGGAGCTCTTGCAGGTAACTCGGTCCCTGTCCATGTAGGGCATTGTAGATCAGCAAACTGACCTTGAAGGTGATCCATCACTGAACTGGCAGCCAGTGGAATCCATGCAGCACAGGTATGACATGGCTAGAAAGCCCAATCACCAACCTGGCCACAGCATTCTGCACCAGCAGCAAGTGGCGGATATCAACCCCTGAAAGCCCTAGGTACAGGGCATTGCAATAATCAAGGCAGGAGGTCACAAAAGCATGGACCAATGTTGGAAGATCAATGGGCAGAACCAGATGTTGATGCTTGATCCGGACGATATTCCTCAGATGGTAAAATTACCTGAGACTTCAAAGTCAACCCCTCATCAGAAACAATGCCCAGACTTCACATCCATTCAGAGGCCACCAGCTGGCAACAGCTGAGCAGAAGCTCAGAGGCCTGCCCAGCTGAAGACCCCTCTACCCGGTGACCTGAGTCCACCAGCAAAACCTTGGTTTTGTCAGGATTCAGCCTCAACCAGTTGGCACTCATCCAGTCCTAGATCTCAGCAAGGCAGTTGTTAAACACCTAGACTGCATCATCCTGGTCAGGTACTAAGGACATGTATAGCTGAGTATCATCTGCATAACAGTGAAAACTCAAGCCATACCACCTTACAATGTCTCCCAACAGCAGCATTTATACTGTGAATAACATAGGCGAAAGCACAGAGCCCTGGGGTACCCCACATGGTAGAGAGAATGTGTCAGAGAAATAAATTCCCAGCACAACTCTCTGAGATCTACCAGTGAGGAACAAGTTGAACCATCTGAGGACTATCCATGACAATCCACAGACAACTCGCAGGCATTCCAGCAATACGTCATGATCCACGACGTCAAATGCCGCAGAAAGATGAAGGAGCACTAAGATGAAACGACTCCTCTGATCTCTCGCTATCAGGAGATCATTGAGCACCGAACCAGGGCAGTCTCAATGCTATGCCTCTTCCTAAATCCCGACTGGAGAGGATCATAGATGTCATAGATGGTAAGGTGGTCATCCAGCTGAAGCGCAACCACCTTCTGAATAACCCTGCTCACGAAGGGCACGTTAGATACAGGTCTGTAGCTGGTGGGACAGTCCGGGTCAAGAGAAGATTTCTTAATGAGGGGCATCACCACCCATAACCATATAAAAAACAGTTAAGAAACACACAGCAAAAATCAATGCATTGTACAAGTACAGTATTAGTAGCTCCTAGCAGAGTTTTACCAGACTCTTTCTGCTCCACTTTTCCACATCCTTGATGGTACTGTGCTTGAGGATGTGGACCAGCACTTCAACTTCTTATTGCACATTGATGCTATCCACCCCAAACTGGGTGTGCTTATAGAAGGAAAGTCAGTATCCCTCCCCCTGCCCACCAGGAGCTAATCATGAAGATGCTCCTTCCTATCTTCGACTACAGTGACATTGTCTACAGTGCCGCTACAAAGTCCACCCTTGCCACACTGGACCCCCTCTTTCACTCTTTCTGCCATTTTGCCTTTTACTTCTCCCTTTGTACACACAACTGCTCTCTCTACTCCTCCCTCTCCCTCCCTTCCCTCAGTACCAGATGCCTCACTCTCTGTGCCACCGCCACCTCCAAATTCTGGTTTGACTCTCACCCCGAATGTCCCCCCCACCCCCTCTAGTGCATCACTTCCCATTCCTTCTCCCTCCCGCCATGAAAACTTCTGTGGGTCAAACTGCCTTCTCAAGTCATTTTCCTAAGCTCTAGTTCTCTCTCCCCCCCGTCTATCTGCTCAGCCTCACCTTTCTCTTTCCTCAAATACCTTCTTCATGGCTCCTGATCCCCGACCCTTGTGGTCCCTCCTCCCTGTGTTGTTTATATCCCTCCTACCCCCCCCCCGGCTGTTTACCTACCCACTAGGCTAACTGAGCCTAAATCAGTTAATCATATCTGGTAATATTCTGCTTCTGAGCCTACCTCCTGCTCTGACTTTGAAAGGTCTTGCACCCTACCCGTCTGGGTGATGGTAATCTGCTGCTGTCTGGCATTCCTGTTAGTACTGTATAGCAGCTGCACATTAATCTGGATTGCTATTCATCTTTATTTTGTTTTGCCTTGACTATCTGCCTGTAGATCATGACTGCGCACTGTTATGTATTTTCAATTTTATTTTATTGTATTTTTTATTGTATGTTATCTTTATTACTACTGCACCTTACATTATATATTTTTACTTGCACATCCTGTATTGTATGCTCTCCTGCCCCCCATCCCACCAGAATGCATCTGGAAACAAGCTATTACAAGCTCAGTATGTCTTTCCTGGTGAAACATTTGAAATAAAAAAAAAAAAATACATACATACATAAAATAAATAAAAAAATAAATAATGAGATGATGTGATTGATTCCAAGCAGCCGCCCTGGGAAGAGGATGCCATCTGAATTTGAGCCAGGCCAAAGCCAGGGTATAAACAGGAAAATTATGGCCGACTTGAGTCAATATGCAGCCCACCACATGGGTGGAGGAGGGGATTCTGATTCTGAATCAGGTCAGTTTCCAAGCAGCCCACACTGTGGTGATGGTGTTACTCTGATACAAGGCATACCAACCGGATGGGATCTTAGCTTTCAGGTTATAAGCAGGACTATAGTTGGATATAATGAAATTATGTGAGCTGATCCCAAGCAACCCAGCCTGGAGGAGTGGTGTAATTCTGATGCAAGGCAGCCCACCTGGGAGGAGGAGATCTGAGCCAGGCCACGTATCATGGTACAAGTAGGAATATAATAGGATATAACGAGATGATATGAGCTGACCCCAAGCAGCCCACTAGTGTGGGGGAAGGGGAGCACTCTGATACAAGGCAGCCCTCCTGGGGGGGGGGGCAGTCTAAATCTGAGTCAGACCACATATCGGGGTACAAGCAGGAATTTAGTAGTATGTAATCAGATGATGCGTGGTGATCTCTAGCAGCCTTCTGGGGAAGGGGGTGCCATCTGAATCTGAGCTATGCTAAATGTCAGGGTATAAAGCAGTAATATAATGGGCTGATTTGAGCCAATCCAAGATAGCCCACCACATGGTTTGGGGGGAGGGGTATTAATTTGAGTGGATATAAATGTCAGGGTATAGGCAGAAATGTAATGGGATGATTTAAGCCAGTCAAAGGAAAACTACCACATGGTTGGGGGATCTAAATTTGAGCCAGACCTAATGTCATGGTATAAGCAGGAATATAATAGGATATAATGAGATGATGTCAGCTGAGCCCATGAGGCCCAGCTGGAGGGGGACCTGAATGTGAGCTAGGTCAAATGTATAGATATAAGTGGGAATAAAGAAATGATCTGAGCTGATCACAAGCAGGCCAGCATGGGGTTGATAAGAATACGAAATGGTTATTCCAGTTGGCATCCTTAGTTGTTTTTTAACTTCTGCTTATTGAAGTTTTCTCAGTACATACAATACAAAGTCAACAAGCTGCTTGAATATATTGGGCCCGATTCACAAAGGGTTTGGACCAGCGCAAGCACCAAGTGTGCTGAACACATGGTGCATGGGGCTTGCAGCGGTCCTCGGCCGTAGGACATGATTCACAGCTATTGCATCCACGGCCCACTGTTAGACCAGCTTTTTGCCACCCAATATACAGGGCTTTCACCACAAATCTAGCGCAAGCTGGCATAACCAGGGTAAAGTGTTGCAAAGGCATGCAACCTTTGTGAACTGGGTGCATGGTGCACCGATGTGATTAGCGCAGCTCCCGGGTGAACGTAGCCCTGACGCAAGCCTTGCGTCCACCTATGTGAATTGGGCCCATAGTGTTCACAGATAAGCTGATACATCCCCCATGCAGTGTAGGTGTGAAATTAATTGTAGGCAATAACAGACTCAATAAATGAACACAACCACAGTTAAAAACATCAGAAATACTAATAACATAAAGATCAATTCACACATGCTGGTTAGAAGTCTGAGTTCATAGTTGGATTTGTTTTCTTAGAAGTCATGTACTTTACATTATCAGTCTAGCAGCCAGTTCTAATTAGAGCAGCCTGTAAGGTGAGAACATGGCTATGTAGGGTCCCCATTGTCTCTCAAATTGATCCATCCATCCCTTACACCATATGTCAGACATTTCTGAGGCATTACCTTCAACAACAGGTCCTGCCACGTGGACAGTGTGGGTTGCTGATGAGTTACAGTAGAAGAAAAAAAGACAACAAACATGTTGCAGGTGATAACCTTTTATTGGACTAACACAATTGTTTTTGAGCATACCTTTGAGACTCTTATTCCCTTCATTAGATTCATTAGATTCATTAGATCAGTGACAGCAGAGCTGTATTAAATGCCAGATAAACAGATTAGAGGTAGATTCAAAGGAGACATTGTGTAGTTTGTTTACACATCATGTCCATGATGAGGCAATTCAGATTTGTAAAATGCAAGCAGGTTTCTGATGAGACACCCAAATATTTTGGACACATTCCCTGCCCATTTGTAGCATAATTCTAATAACCCTGGGCTTGTTTACTTGTGTTTAACGATGTTAGTCATGGCTATCAATAGACATGTCCCAGTCCATTTACATGGTTAGAAATAAAAAAAATCAAATAAGTGTCCCAGTCCTCATCTGTATTATCTTCAAATACAAATAACAGTGAGACTGCAGTGTCCCAAATACTAACACCCATGATTTGTCTCACCCTCTACTCCACTAATACCCAAAAGGGTCTGAACTTGGGACAGCTCCAAAAGTAGTGTATGTATGTATGTCCCTCTGGCTAGATTGCATCTCTCACAAACTGGAGAGACCCCTACACTGAATTTGCTTTCTATATTGGAGGGGGGCGCGGAACAATCTATTAACAAGTTTATATAGGGCTTTTTAAATAACTAAGTTACAGATGAGTAGGCCCACATGGGACTTACTGATCACAACCCATGCCTTCTCTGGGGTAGGGCACTGGAGGTCTTGTTCCGATAACTGGGGTCTTCTTTATAAGTACCAGATAGAATTTAGCTAGCATGCCTCCTGGGCTAATTCTTGCCTTCATTATTACGCTCTCTATATCATGCCATGGGGGCTCTAACAGGTTAATCCTTCCCATCCTCCTCACAAAAGTTCAGGCCTGTAGATATCTAAACCTATAGTTCTGGGGTTAAGATAGTTCTCTAATAACATTTGGAATGTTTTAAATCCCTAGGGTTCAAAGGTCTCCCATACACTGTACCCCTCCCTTCATTCCTTTACTTAAAGAAGCCCATATCTTTCAGCCCAGGCAGAAATTGTGGCTAGCACACACATAGACATAATGGTGTGTCCGACTGTGCATTTCTGTTTTTCTATGAATGAGTTCTCAGGCCTCCAGCATTTAAATCATCAGCTAATTTTTATAGGCTCATGATTTCAGACCCCCGTTGTTAAAGATGTGTGGTTAAGAACTACCATATCTTCCTTGGCCTCTAGGAATACTCAGCTTGCACTCTCTATTCCCAACTCTCATGTTCTGATCAAGTGTGTTTGTGCTGCAACAGGTTAGTAGGAGAGGTCAGGCAATCTCATTGACTGCTTCACTGTAGTGTCTTTTAAATTCAGGTGACTGGCTCTTGGGCATTTCTTGTTCCATATATAATCAGGGCACTTAACTGTGAACAGCTGCAAATCTTTTCTAGTTAGTCCCATGGGAATCATTTGTATGGGATATAATATTCTTGACAGCACATTCATTTTTAACATATTGGTTCACCCCATCTCAAAATTGGATAAGCCTGCCAGCTAGCTAAATCTGCCTGCACTGTTGCTAGGAGAGACCCATAATTCATGGTGTATAGGGAGGAAAGGGCTGGTTCAACCTTAATCTCCAAGTATTTACCTGTGAAGTCTCTCTTTTATAGTTCTGTCCTGCCTCAGTCTGTAACCCCTCCTCTCATCTGCATTAGTTCTGATTGTTCAAAATTGACTTTGCATCCCGAGAATTGTGAAAACCTCTCCACTGCTTTGGTCACCATGGAAATGGACCTTCTTGGCTACAGCAAGCGCAGGACATTGTCCACATACAGCAAGATCTTATGCTGCATCATCTATCCACCCATTTGCCCCTGCTATATTCAGATTTGTCCTGATGTATTCACCCAGAGGTTCAATTGTCAACATGAACTGTGTGTAGAGGGAGGACATTATAGGAGGCATCCCTGCTTGGTGCCATGACCCACATTAAACTCATTGGGACAATCCACCATTAATCAGGTTCTGAGCCCCTTATAAAACAGTTTTCACTGGATCCAAAAAAGCCTCCCCAAAACCACATCTCTCTACTACGTAAACCAGTATGCCCACTGTACTCTGTTGAAGGCCTTCTTGGCATTCAGGTAAAACACAGAGACCACCACTGGATGCCGAGAACCTCAACAAACAACGTTCAACAGGTGTCCCACATTGCTGAATATGTGTCAGTCTCAAAAAAAGTCTGTTTGATCTGGTTTTAACAGGTTTGGAAGTAATTCCCTCTTGTCTGGATGCCATAATTTAAGCCAGTACTTTCACATCACGATTTAATAGTGATGTGGGTGATATGCAAAGCATTTTGTGGGGTCCTTCCCTGGACTAGTTCCTTTAGTCTCCTTATTTTTCTTAGGCTTTGCTACCAGGTTTAAAATAATTGCCTAATGCATGTAGTCCTTAGAGAAAATGCATTTTGAGGGGGCTGTGAGAGCATTACTATCCTACTACAGTGTAGCCCACCACAATGCAATGCAGTGTTCCAGATGCTGGCATTACAAAACGGATTAACTACCATTGAAATTGTACTATTTCCTGCAGTAACACTGCAGAATCCTGCAGCATTTGGCATAAGGCACAATGTAAGAGTATATCCAGAATAGTAACAATACAATAAACTTAACCATCAATATTGTATGAACAAGTAGAAATAATGAGCATCAGTTGCCTATGTCCTCCTTCTAACTATATGGAGGTCTACTCCTCTAAACCTCTTACAAATGCACACGACCCATCCATGGTCAAGGACAAGAGCTTCCAGTTAAGACCACTTTTTCCATACTCCCACTTCCCTGTATATCCTAGTCGAATTTAAATTTAGCACCACCTTTTCTCCCTCCTGCATTCTCTTATGTCAATATCTGACCCACAAGTTTTATTTTTTAAATAACTTTTTTTCAGTACTGTTCAGGAGTTATATAGCCCTTCAGAAAGAAATTGCGTATGTCTGTTTACCAAACAACAATATTACAGTGGTGTACATTATCATACATTCAGTGGATTAACAGTGTGTATAAGCTGCTGTCCTGCTGGCATATGTTGTAGCACTAACGCTTGTAGCGCTGATGACCCTGGTTTTGGAATGAGCCCGAAGCATCGGAGAGCAGGCTAGAGAGAGGAAGATGAGCTTCTGAGGGATTACTGTCCTCCTCTGTGGTGGGTGGGTGTATGCATTTGGCAACAGCTTTACCCCTCGTGGTTGCCTGGAGATGGTACGCTTAACTCTTCAGTGGTAGCTGGTGACTGCTGGCTTGGCAGGTGTCACCACAAAAATGCTCAGGAGTGTGCAGGACGTGCCTCTGATGCCACTGCATGCCTGAGTCACTGGGGAACAACACACAAGAAAGAAACTCCCTCTGACCTGTGCAGCATGGTGCCCTGGACTCATAGACACTCAGCTGAACGGACATCATCGTAAGTCTCGGCCAGGACAAACAGGTTGATCTTGGTCCCTCCCCTAGGGAGGCCCACCATGAAGGGTAAGTCACAGGCCTCCTAGCCTGGGTAGTTAGAGAGAACACAAGGTAGGTGTGGGGTGTGGGTGCAATGGCAGAGATGGGGTACATCCCTGTCTGGCCAGAGGGCCTAAAATAGAATTAAAAAAAAATGGTGTGTATAAGTCAGACACCCCATTTGACTCCAAATTAATGAACACACATTTGATGTCCTGTTTTAATCATGAACTGGTCGCATTTTTGCTTTGCCTACCAAACAGTGAATAAACTTAATTGCGCAAATGACTAGTCAACTTGTGTTTATTAGGATGCTGAAAAAGCACCTAGAGTAGACCCCCCCCAACAGATTTATGTCAACCATCTGCTAACTGGGAAAGGACTGAACGGCCTTCCAGTTCCTCTAATAATGTTAGAAAAGGAAGCCAGCAGGATTAGAATTTTCCCCTCTGCAGTCTCAGGTCTGCCATGATCCACTTCATTTGATAAATGCATTTCAAAACTGATACTCACTCCTTGATTTGTGGGCCCCTGTATATCTTAGTTGAGTTTAAATTTAGCTTCACCTTTTATCCCTCTTGCACTCTATTATGTTAATATCTCATTCACAAGTTTTAGACATTCTAAGGTTCAACATACTCTGACCAGCATTACCTAATCTGAATGTTGCTGTATGTTAGAGATTTTATAAGCTCAGATGGGAAGTTTGCCAGTTCTGCTGTTCATCCAGGGCTAAGTACAGCCACTGTACTTAGCCCCAGGAGGACAGAAGGAGCAGCAAACAAAATATCAGAGCTTATAAAAACTCCAACACGCACTGCAGACTTTTTCTTCTTACAGTGATGCAACCCTCCTCTGATATCTGTTGCAGAGGATTCTGGGATTATTGATTAAAGCAGATGTCAGCTTGAAAGTCTGCAAAATCAGCCTAATACAATCTGCTATACCACAGTAAACAGTAAGTAAAAAATAGTTTTTGCACACGAAGTGCAAATTGGGACCAGCCACACACTTGGGTGTGGGGTTCTTAGAGCTGGGTGCTTCCCAAACCCAAAAGGACCTTAAAGGATTACTACAGTCAGAATTTGTAAAAACATAGGTTGTGCACAGTGTTTTGATTTGTGTGTGTAGTCCTAATACTATATGTCCTTCCATTTGTCTACTATTAGGAGTTTTTTCTAAATTAGCCTGCTAGTTCTATGGTAGCTTTAAGGCCCCTTGTGATCCCCATCTAAGCATGGTTTATTGCTCCTCTTGTTCCTACAGTGCCTCCTGTCCCACATGACAGTGCTGTATCTGGGACCATGGATTCAACAAGCACTAATTTGGAGTCAATTTTACAACAGCAGAGCTCTGCTATTAAGTAATGTTCCTTATCCAGTGAGCACTAATGGCTACATTTACATTTTAGAAAATATCTGAGGGCTAATTGAGTGGGTTATTCTGTAAGAAAACAGCTAGAGTCTTTATTAATTATAGCATTGATGATCTGGGGTGATTTGTGTACTTTTTATGGCTGTATGTAGTTAGATGAAATGAAAAGCTTTAAAGGCATAACAAATTGAATGAATGAAGTCCACTACAAGACCATAAACTCATGTGGCTTTCTCCTTAGACATTCCGACCCAGACTGGTCACCCAGTCACCCTCTGACCATGTTATTATTCCATATCCAGGTCAGTGTTGAAGAAGATGACTGACAATTTACAATCTGCACGCAGTCCCTCCACAAAGTCCATATGTACACAGAATCTGCAATTTACCAATGTTTCACACATCACACCAGTCTTCTGTCGTCAGGGCTGACACCTTTGATGTGTGATACCACTGGAAGCTTTAAAGGTAAAACTCCCAATGGGGGAATACAAAATATTTAGCACTGAACTACTCCCTATGCTGAATAATTACCCAGTCAAAATATTTAGCACTTTGCTACCCTGCATCACTTTAACAAATACTGTAATTAAATACTTAGCATTCTGCTACCATACCTCTATATCTAGTTCAGTTATTTACTACTGTGCTACTCATTTTCCCCTAAATAATACTCAGTCTAAATTCTCGGCACTGTACTACCCAGCCCCCATTAATATACAGACCAAATACCTAGCACTGTGCTAACACCACCCCCACTGAATAGATACCCAGTCCCAATTCCCAGCACAGTACTAAATGACTTTCCCTGAATAAATGCCCAGTGTATGGTAAGTACTCCTCCTCCCAGCCTGCTGCAATGTCCCAGACTTGGGGCATTAACTAGGGTCACTGGTCTAACAAGTGGTGTCACTTTATCGCTTTGTCTATGTTGTCTTTACTACTGTTATTCAACATTGAAATCTACTTCAGATCATTCTCATCTCGCTGACAGGGAGCTCCTGCCACTTTTGAGAATGGACCTTTTCTTAAATCTGTTGCAACAGTTCTTATAGTTCTTAGCCTGATCTATCCTTTACAATTTCTAGACCATAAGGTTGACCACCTATGGGCACCCCTTCCCTTTCTTGACTATGCTATAGTGTCCTCTTTAATTTTTCTTTTCCCTCTCAGGTCCTCGTACGGGGAGGTTATTGTGGTGACCTCCAAACTTATGTAAAACAGGTTGTGTTTATCATTGTTGGATTTAGTATGTAATAGCACTATGTCATAAAATACCTTATGTTTATGAAACCTGTAAATGTCGAAAATACCATGGCACTAGGTGTTTTTGATAATGATAAAAAGTACTAGGTGACTATTATAGAAATTTAATTAGTTGTGCTATTTAAAATGCATGTAAATTGCTGTAAACTGAACAAGTCTGAAATGTCATGGTGATTTGCATATATCCCATGATGCTTTACATTATGGAAGTATGTATGAAGTTGTATTTGTTTGAAACTTGATTTGTTGTCAACACCCTTTGGGGTAACCTTTTTTTCAGTGATTCTGCATTGAGGTTCTTTGTATATAGCTTGTTTTTTTTTTCCTTTGAGCCCCCACTACCCAAGCAAACAAGGCCCACATAGGGACGAAGGGTTTCACTAAAAATGTTTAGATCAGAGATCAGTGTCAGTAGGTGCTGGCTAAGTGCAGAGAAAGGTCATTCATAGTCTGTTGCTGCAAACTGATGTACTGAAAAAGGAATATGCCATTGCGAAAGGTTATTTCCTGTATTTTGAATAAACATCACACAGAGATTGTGTGTTGAACCTGAAGCTCGGTGTTTGGTCCATCTGTTATCCCACAACCCCTCCACAATCTCCTTTGTCTCCAATTTATTTTCAACCACTTTTATTTGTAAAACAGTAAACCTACAGTACACTACAGTTATCTCTGTGATACACATGGCTACAGCAACTCAGCTCCCTGTCCCAGCCACTGTACTATTTAGAACATTTTGGATTCCAGAGACTAGTAGATCTTCACTGGACTTTAATATAATAGAAGTTCAGGTTTGTTTTTTTTCTCCTGATATGTTATCAGGTGACACCAGCAGTGCACTGACTCCCCCATCAGCTATAATCCCTTGCAGCCTAATGTACAGCAGCTATAAGACTGGCCTGTGATATGAAGGATGCCAGTTACCATGGTGTGGGCTTGATTGTGGCTGAGCTCCTATGATGGAATTACAGAGAAAGCATAAAATAAGAAGCATTCTGAGAATGCCGGCCCTTATACTATGTGAACAACTTCTGTTCTGTGTTTTGAACTAATATTCTCCTGTAACATGGAAGCATAAAGATCTGAATGAAGAGAGCTTTGTGTTGGCGCAGACTGCAGATGGTTCTGGCAATCTGACTAGCCTTTACATGTTTGTTTTTACAGTGTGCTGGAGAAGATAACCCCTTCCCTTGAGGATGCCTTTTACCTCTTCTCTGTTAGACTGTAGCACAATAAGGTAATGACTTTCTTGTAATGGGAAAGCTCCCATGACCTTGTTCTATAAAAAAGTAGTAACTCTGCATCCTTGCACCTCACTGCACCTTTTCTCTGTAGCAAGACTATTCAGATTTATGGCAAGCTCCTTGATGATGGAGGACTAGATTCCTGTGATAATTTCGAAAACACTCAAATCAAGTATGGTTCTACTAAAAAGGTTTCTGTAAACTCTTTCCTGATTTTCAAATTCAGATTAAAGCATTAACTTCAATTTTTCTCCCAAGTATTGCCTTGGAGTGGGTTTAACAATTCCAATGCAATTACTGTAGTCTTAGAGTCTTATAACAAGACTTACAGTGCACAAGGCCCCACAGCAAAACTTACACTAGATCTAATAGTGACATATATATAGGGTCCTACAGCAAGACATACACAAGGCCCTAAAGCAAGACGTACACTGGGCCTTGTAGTAAGACTTACACTGGGTCCTGTAGCACATAAACAGAACCCCATGGCAAAACTGATATAATGCTCTATAGAAGGACATACACAGTTCAATTCAGTTTTACTCAGGATAAAAACCATCGAGCAGAGCTTGTTTACAATGGTATCCAATTAAGGCAAAACCTCTGATGACAAGCATACAGTACATGTTACAGACATAGTGCTAGATACAGTGCACAGCTTACAAGGCATTGTATATTTACATAGACATATCAAAGTTTCAGGTGCAAGGTAAGGTTCAGTGTAGCTAGTATAAGGTCAGATGGTCACTGTGTTTGCCTTCTATGTTTCTGGGTCATACCTGAAAATAGGCATTTAATTGTCTAGTGTACTTACCCGATCACCAAAAACCAAATAAATAATAACTACAAGTATTAATAAAAATACATTAAAAAAGTTACCACCTGGAACAACATCATCAAGGTTTATGCCCAGAGGAGATGAATAAGAACCTTTCCATGACTTTGGTACTGGAGTGCAAAGAACAGTTTACCACACATAGGTATTCTGGCAGGGAGTTCTGCAGAGTCGGGCATATGTGACTGAAGGTGAGGGACCAGTGGGCCATATTAATGTGCAGGACCATCAGCTCAAATGATCCAGTGGAGTGCAAAGACGAAGGACTGAAGGCAGGTAAGCATCTGGAGAACCTGCACAAAATAGAAGGGGCTTAAAACAAAGTGGCAGTGATTAAAGAGGAAATAATGTCTGCCACCCATGTGTGTATACAGCTTGTTAATAAGGAAAAGAAGCAGAAAGAAGCCACTTTACCTCAACAAACAAATGAAAGAAGCAGTACAGGACAAAAGAAAGGCTATTGCCTCTTTAATCACTGCCACTTTGTATTCAGCCCCTTCCATTTTGTGCAGGTCCTCCAGATGCTCATCTGTGATTATCTTCATCTTATTGTTATTTCGACCTCCATGACATTGGGACACTCTGTAAGCCAAAAAAGTCAGAAGCTCCTAGAAATGACACAGGCCAACTTCCTCACACCATGGGTATGAGAACCCATTAGAGGGGAAGTAATTTTGGACCTGGTAAAGTCCAACCATGATTTTATCAGTCATATCATTATCATGGACCCTACTGCACAATGACCACAACTCCATTTAGTTTGACATTGTGCCGGGAACTCAGCAACTTCAATCCAGCAGTTTTGTTTTTGACTGTAGGAAATTAGACTGTAATAAAACTAAGTAAATCACTGACAAACAGCTGGAGGACCTAAACAAAATATATGGGGTGAAAAAGGTGATCCACAATTAAAGAGGCAATAATGAAAGTCACCCACACTTGTAGAACATGTGTGAGTAAGACCAATAGGCAAACAAAGCCAATTTGGCTTAACAAGCATGTAATAGAGGCAATACAGGACAAAAAATGCTTTAATGGTATAAGTGGGACCAGAATGAGACCAACAGGGCTAGATAGAAAGATAAATCAGAGAAAAGCAAGGACATTCTAAGGAAGACTAAAGCAAACATAGAAACACAGAATTTGACAGCAAATAAGGACTGGCTGGTCCACCTAGTCTGCCCATTTCCCTACCTACTGTATAAATGCCAGATCCTACTTGATCTGCAGCCTACCTCCTCCTTCCCATCCCTAGTGTTGCCTTGTGCCTGTCCCGTGCATTCTTGAATTCTCCTACCATTGTTGTCCCCACAACCTCCTCAGGGAGGCTGTTCCATGCATGCCAACACAGAACTAA
The DNA here is from genome assembly GCA_016271365.2 of Neoceratodus forsteri. NCBI lineage: Eukaryota > Metazoa > Chordata > Ceratodontiformes > Ceratodontidae > Neoceratodus > Neoceratodus forsteri. Next base: position 1,005,229,979 of record CM028129.1, on the reverse strand, counting down.
AGATAGAGGAGGGGTAACAATAGTGACAAAACATTCTACAGGTCCAGTACATAAGGGGAAAATGACAGACAAAGGATAACAAAGAGAACTAGGAAGGCTGGAGCAAGTGTAGAGGAGGATGAAAAAAGGGCATACATATTACATGAGGACTTCAGTTTTGTGTTTAAAATAGAAAATATAGGATCACTTCCTGACAGCAAAAATAGAAACAGAAACATAAAATCTGACAGAAGATAAGGACTGCTTGGCCCATTTTTCCCTACCTACATTATTACTGCAGACCAAACTTGATCTACAGCTGTTTCTCCTTCCCTCCTTCCTTTCCACTATGATTCCACTGTGCCTGTCCCATGCATTTATGAATCCCACCACTGTTTTCCTCCTACCACCCCCATAGGAAGATTGTTCTAGCAATCCACCACTCTTTCTATGAAGAAGTACTTCCTCACATCTCTCCTGAATCTACCTCCTCCAGCTTCATAATATGCCCCCTTGTTCTTGAGCACCTTTTCTTCTGAAAAACACTTCCCTCCTGTACCTTATTTACTCCTGCAAGGTATTTAACGATCTCTGTCATATCCCCTCTCCCCCTTTCTGCCAGGGTGTACATATGGAGGTCCTTTAGTGTTTCCTCATAGGGCTTCTGATGCAGACCCTGCACCATTTTAGTTGCCCTCCTCTGGACCGTCACCATTCTGTCTATGTCCTTCTGGAGATGTGGTTTCCAGAACTGGACACAATACTCTGTGTGAGGTCTTACCAGTGATCTATACAGAGGCAGCACCACCTCCTTCTTTCTGCTGGTGATACCCCTCCCTATGCTCCCCAACCCTCCAGACTGCCTTGTCACAGTGCCTGGCCACCATGATTACCCCAGGTTTCTTTCATGCTTGGTAATTGTCAATAGCACTCCACCCATTTTGTACTCTGCCCCTGGTTTTCTGTGCCCTAAGTGCATTATTTTGCACTTTTTCACATTGAAACCCAGCTGCCATACTCTTGACTACTCCTCTAGTTTTCTCAGGTCTCTACTCAATCTTTCCAACCCCCCCCATGTGTCCACCCTATTGTAGATTTTGCTGTCATCTGCAAAGAGGCAGACCTTCTCTTCTGTCTCTTATGCAGTTTACCACCTTTGCATCCACTCCTAAGCTACCCAGCTTGCTTGCTAGTTTCCTATGTGGAATGGTGTTGAAAGACTTACTGAAATTTAGATAGGCCATGTCCACCACTCCACCCTGATTTAAGTCCTTTGTCACCCAGTTAAAAAAATCTATCAGGTTTGTTTGACATGACCTCCCCCAGTGAACCCATGCTGCCTCAAGTCTTGTATCCCACTGGATTCAAGATATTCCACAATCCTTTATGTCAGCAGTGATTCCATTAACTTTCTCACCACTGATGTCAGGCTGACTGGCCTACAATTGCCAGCCTCCTCCCTGCTACTACTGTTCGAGGGTACTGATAGCAACTGGTTGGAGATAGGGTTTTAACCAGGGACGAGAGTACTGAAATGTCTACAAGACCTAAATGTTACTAAGTTTGCAGGGCCAGATGGGCTGCATCTGAGGGTATTAAAGAAGAGAAGCCAGTCCCTGGCAGCCCTATTTAATGTATCACTGGCTAATGGAGAGGTGTTGAAGGACTGGAATGTGGATAATGGTGCGTAGCAGTAGAGACAGTGGGAACACAAGTAACTATAGGCTGGTGAGCTTTATGCAAATATTAGCTAAGCTGTTGGAGTCAATCATAAAGGAACAGATAACTAACTTCCTAGAAGTAAATAGTGTAATGGGTGGAAATCAGCATGGGTTCAAGAGGCACAGGTCATGTCACACAAACTATTTTCTTCAACTTGGTGACACAGATGGTAGATAAGGGTTAGGCAGTAGACATTCTGTACCTGGACTTCAGTAGTGCCTTTGATCTGGTGCCATAAAGGAGGCATATACAGAAACATGGAGGAAATATGACTAAAAATATGACTAACTAGGTGAGTAGGCTAGGCAACCAGTTATCAGGAAGGACCCAGAGAGACATTCTCTGATGTCAGAACAGACAAGTGGAGTGCCCCAGAAGTTGGACTTGAGACTGATACTCTTTAATGTGTTTGCTGATGACACTAAACTTTGCAAGAGGGTGAGCAATGAGGAGGGGATCAACAGCATGAAAATGGATTTTAAAAAGCTTGAGCAGTGGTAAGATGCAATCCAAAAAATGTCAAGTGAATCCCTGAGGATGAGTAATCACAACTCAGTTTGGTTCACGTTGGACCTAGATGAACAGAAGACAAAGTCTAGGGCAAACGTCTTAGATTTAAGGATGGTAAATTGTAGGAGGATGAGGAGACCCTCTGAGAGGGGGTGGCAAGGATTGAGGAAGTAAAGGAAATTTGAGAACTCATCTTGGGCAGTTTTTGGAGGTGGCTAAAACCTGACAGAAGCATGTACTTAAAAACAAAAAACACAGGCGGCGACTAAGATTTTCTGGGAAAGAGAAAGATGCAGTCCTAGTAAAAAGGGCTTCATTCAATAATTATAAGAGGATCAATCTGAGGGTACTAGAGAGGTTTACTTTGCGGAAATGAAACAGGAAAACAGAGTCATAAGGAGGGCAACGGCAGATGCACAGTTAAAGAGCAAGGGCCCAATTCTCAAAAGCCTACACTATTCATAACACCATTGCGCCAAAGAGAATGGTGCAAACTGTGAGATGTGCCAAACATTTGCGATATGTGTGATTCTCGAATGCAGCTTGTGCCATGGCAGAAACACAACACGCCAAAGTCGATATACACCACACTTGCGCCAAACACTGTGTTATGTACTTACGTAAACCGACTTGTGCCAAAGATAGCAGCAGTATCCCCATTGGCGGGATTCTAGAAGTGACCAAAGGACAAGATACGCCACTTACAAAAGGCATAAGTTACACCAGACTTGAGCAGGTGTAACTGCAGCAGACTATAAAAGGAGGACCACTGAGACAGACAGCAGAGTCACTGTGGAGCAAGCAGTGTGAACACACTCCTGCTGATAGTGTGAGAGCATGATGTCAGCACCAGCATCCATACTGGAAATATTATTACTAAACAGGTGGCATAGGCACCGCAGGCAGTGTCATGGCAGGAACCAGGGGAACAGGCAGCAACTAGTCAGCACATACCCACCAGATGTCATTTGCCATGTGTGTGCAGAGCTAGGACATCATACGTGGATCTCACAGAGAAGCAGTGCATCGGAAGCTACTGCCTGCCATAGGCCATCATAGCTGGGCTGTGTGATGACCTATGGGAAGATTTACAGAGTGCTATCTGTAGGGGGCACCCCATTCCAGTGGAGGTGAATTTAAGTGCAGCACTATGCTTCCTCGCCACTGGAACATTCAACCCCCCACAGGTGAAACTGCAGGCATCTCACAGCCAGCAATTTTTTTATTTTTTTATTTTAGTCTTTGGTAACCGGGTAAGGCCCACTAGGCACTAGTGCCTGTTTTCAGGGGTGACCTGGGAGCACTGACCGGTTAAGTGACTTGCTCAGAGTCACACAGTATGCAAGTGGAGGTTGTGAGAATCAAACTCAGGTCTGGTCTGCTGGATGTATCAAGCTCGTTCACACCTCGTTCCTCCAACCTCTAGGCTATACTGCCAGCCAACTGTCCAGGTGCCTCAGGCAGTTCCCAGATGTAATGGTGGACCGAATAGAGTTACATTGCATTCCCAAGGGCTGCACAGCAGCAGTAGCAGGCAGTGAAGCAGGCATTCTATGACATTACACTGTTCCCCTATGTGCTTGGTCCCATCAACTGCACACAGATTGCCATCAGGGCACCACCAGGCAGAGGTGTACATCAACTGGAAGGGTTTCCACTCCATGAATATGCAAGTGGTGTGTGATAGCCAGTGCTGCATAATGGATGTGGTAGCCCAGTACCCTGGTTCCTGCCATGACTCCCACATCCTTCACAACTGCAGCCCACATGAGGCATTCGAGAGGGGACAGATCACAGGCAGATGGCTCCTTGGTAGGTGACACTGGCCTGCATTGGAGCACCCTTGTCCCTGCAGATGCAGTGTGTGTGTGTGTGTGTGTGTGTGTGTGTGTGTGTGTGTGTGTAACATATGACATACACACTAATGATGTGTAACTTCCATCCCACAGGTGGCAGTGGATATCCACAGCTGCCATGAGTCATGATGCCACTCCAGAACCCACACGCACTGTGGCTGAGGTGAGCTAAAACAAGGCCCATGCCACCACCTGGGCTGTCGTAGAGTGTACATTTGGCATCCCGAAGGCACGTTTCCAGTGTCTGGATCAATCAGGAGGAGCATGGCAGTACAGCTGTGAGATGGTGTGCAAGATCTTCATGGTGTGCTACATGCTGCACAACCTCGCACTCAGGAACCATGTGCCACCACCTGACCTGGGCAAGGAGGAGGAAAAGGAGGATGGGGCTGATGAAGACCACCGCGAAGAGCATGGCAAACATGACCAAGCAGCATGGGGCCAGGCAGAGCAACGTGCCAGACATGAGCTGATAGCCCACCTGTTCAGCTGAGGGACAACAACCACCAACAGGTGGCACCGGCAGCATGATGCGATTAACCCATGGACAGCATACCAGCACACAGCCATGCTGCCTGGTGCTTGACACCAGACATGGTGACACTGTATAGAGTGAACAGTGGCCATGTCAGGTGGAAGCACCTTGTGGGCATAGACAGCCACTGTGGTATGTGATGGATACATTTCAGGCAAGGCAAAAGGACAAACAGCACACAGCATGGCCACACACATGAATATGTGCACCACAGTGGGGGGTGGGGACAGTGCTGGGATGCAGCACAACACCCACAGAGGTGTCATGGGGTGGAGGGCTGGGTATAGTCCACGATGTAGTATCACACATCAGATCTGGGACACACAGCGCAGCTGTGCATGCTGTGAGTGCAACTTGCAACAATGTGCGACATGCATGCAGGTCACCACCAACATAGTGCAAAACGCATATTCATGTAATTGTACTGCATGTCTGATGCCAACATGCCACAACAACCTGCTGTGTCCCTAATGTGTTGGTACAGCCAGGTGCTGCCCACCAGCCACGGTCACTGCACACAATGATGCCATGTCTTCTGTGATGCACATGACAGACAGTCCGTGCTCCTGTTTGGCCTTGCAGATATGTATATGTGCTAAGACATGCACATGTGTAATGCTGGGAAAACCTGCACACACGTGACTTCCAGTGGAAAACTACTGCACATGCGGCTGGCGGCACGATGTATGTATCGCATGTGGCAACACATGCAGCCCTCTTCCCACAATGCAAAACACTGCACACTGTACAGAAGGTACCACAGGGGACCAGTTAGGACTGTCAGTGTCCAGTAAAGCCTCAAAATGACACGCTTAAGTGGAATGGCACCAAACTTCGCCCCTGCAGCAACTGCCCAGCTCATTAATCTGGTGCAGCTGTGGCTATGAACCCTGCTGCCACCAGGATGCAGGAGGCACACCCCATGTGAGAGGGGTGCAGTCTGGAGGCAGATTAGGGCATACCTGGAGAGGGTCAGTGGTGTCAGGTGCACACCCCACCAGCTTAAACACCACTGGTAGGCTCTTCCCAACATCCTGCAGTGGCTACTTCACATGGCTTCAGGGAGTGATATGGCCATAAGGATGGGCCACTGACCTGAAGAAAGTAGGTAGGACACACAGAGTGCTACAGTGGCAGACCTCAACAGCATCCAGTGCATGGCTGTGTGACTAGCACACTCACACATGTGACCAACTGTGTCTCCACAGGTCACAGATGTGCAGATGCAGGAGTGGTACAGGGCCAGCAGGAGGATGGACATGCAAGCCCACCCAGCCGTCCATGGCAAGGTAAGTGGGTGCACTCCAAACAACAGGGCCAGGGTGAGGTTGCATAACTGCAGGTAGTGATGTGGGCCACACACCACCTCCACACACGTACCCAGTGGTGCAGTGTGTGCATGGGGTGAGGCACATACATGGCATGTGTATACATGTACCACATGGGAGTGGTGGGCTGTTAGTGCACCAGGGGTGGAAACAGGCATTGCAGCATGACGTGGTTTGCAGCAAAGGGGTGGTATGTGGCAGCATGTCCATAGTGGTAGGACCTGGTGTGTTGCGCAGGCAATGTGTGGGTGATAGTATCAAACTGTGTCCCCAGGCCAACAGGTCTGGAATGTGGCATGTCCTGTGCTGTGACTGCACACTGATATGTGTCCTGTTGCCATATCACAGGTGCCACACACAGGGATGGACAGCAGAACGTGCCATGGCAGAGCAAAAATGGAGGAATGCAAGGGATTATGTCCTGAGAACACATCGCCACCAGAGGAGGGCATGGCCAGTGCCACCGGAGAGCAAGGAGGAGGAGGATGCCACAGACATGCCATAGCAGGAAGCCGCTAGGACTGAAGGACTGGAGGAAGAGGCACAGCAGGAGGCTGCCAGGATGCTTGGACCAGACACTGAGGCACAGCAGGCCCTGGTGGAACAGGGACAGCATGCAGTGGATGTGGCAGAAATGGAGAGTGGTGACCCAGCCCAAGACAGTGGTGTAGTGGTTGGGCTGGTTGACACCAACGTAGCACACAACCTGCAGGAGGGGGAATGCCAGACAGGAGGACATGCTGGATGTTGAACACCAGGAGGTGCCAGGAAGTCCTGGGGATAACATGGTCATTGAAGAGGATGCCCCACACCAGGACATTGTGCCCACCATGGCAGTGGAACATGGGCATGCACAGCAGGAAGTGGCCAAGGGGGATGGGTTGCATTCCCCAGTCCAACCACCTCAACCACAGAGGGACAGGGACCAGTTTCTGGCCGGGCTGGTGGAGGCTATTATGCAGGATGTGGCCCACCTGCATGGCTCCCTAGGGGACCCTGCTGACTGCCCTGCAGAAGCGGTGAGGCCACAGTCCTGCAAGCCACCTGTAACAGATGTGGGAGGTGGAGGTTGTTCCTGGGAATGTAGGTGGCGTATATTGTTGTTATTTTAGGGGGGCATTGATACTGTTGCATTACTGTTATTTAAACCTGTTATTGTGGAGGGGAGTTGTGTACTGAGTATTCTGGTTGGTAATGTTGATGGTGGGTGGATTTTACCGGTGTGATTGGTTGTCGATGTTGTGGGGGGTTTTCATTGCCTTTACTGTTGTTTTATAGGGGTGTTTTCTTGTGGGTTTTGCACTGTTCACCATTGTTGGGGGGTGGGGGTGTGTTGCGGGTGTTTACAGTGTCACTGTCATCATTGTTTCCATTTCACACATTAAAGTGTTGATTGTTACCCCTTACCCACCATGTCACTGTGTCATTCTTGCATGGTTGTGTCACGATCCACACACATTGGTAGCCATGGCTGGCTTTGTCCACATATCCAGCACTATGTTGCCGTGGCCTGCATGGTATCACGCACACACGGTGGTCATAGAACTGCACAGTGTTGCTTTGTGGGGTGCAACATAGCAACATGCTGTGACGCAAACATACAACATTGCACCTGTCCCCAACTTCACCCACATGGTGACATGTACGCAGCAACAGTGTGCACCATGGTGTCTGTACTTGCCCACCTGATCTATGTCTAGCCCCTGACATCAGTGACATTGACACTGTGTGACATGCCACACAGTACATGTGACATGGCACATGCAAACAGATGTTGTTGTGGGGCGTGTACATCCCAATCCACATGCATGTCCTTGCACATGCACCTGACATGCTATACTGCACAATGTGTTGGTCAACACAGTGGGCTGGACATGGGCATGTACAGCAGCACTCCACCTGAGGTTCTATACCACCTTCTAGGTGGCACCATTAGCAGCTTTCCATGTGCAGACATGCACCAGCCAGTGGTGGAGATGGGATGCCCGGTGCTGTCCACCTGTCATGGTGTCACTATACTCATACTCTGGTGGCCATGGCTGGTGGATTGTGCCTGGTGGTCACAGACATCATCATGTGGTTGTCAGACTAGTGTGTTGTGTCCACATGCCAATGTCTTGTGCTTGGTGCTGCACAACAGGTGTATAGCAGCATGCTATTGATATCACATTGCATTGTCCACCCCCGCACAGTGCAGCACAATATTGGTGGTGAAACATGACTCAGCATGGGTGTGTTGCTATATGGCCACAGAACTCACCATCTGTGCCTGTAGCAAACCATTTCTGTGCAGTGTTGTATGGTCACCCTTTGCAGGCACAGACCCACCCTGTGGTGCTGTGTCAGGCATGGATGTACAAACAATTGGGCCCTATACTTGACAGCTACCACAGGTGCACTCCCAGGCAGTTGGGACAGACTGTATATTTATTTATTTAGCTTTTGTTGACCGGGTAAGTGCACTAGACAAATCCTGCCTATTTTCAGGCACGACCCGGGGGGAAGGGGATACAGATGAATGGCAACTGACCTTGAACCAGATTAAGCTGTTGGTGGTATTTTTAGTGAATGAGGGAAATTTGGCCAGGACACTGGGAAATTCCCTACTCTGCTGCTGCATTGCTGCCAGTAGGGGGCCAGGCCATTTCCAAGATGGCTGCTCCAAGTGAACCAAGGAAGGTGGAGGAAGCAAGTGGAGTAGGAGAGCCAGCCTCAACTCTTACTCCAGGCTTAGTAGAGGCTTCAGCCGTGGATATGGCTGAGAGAGATTCGGATGCAGATTTTCAAGATGCCTTTGTGGAATGGGAACAAGCTGTAGTGGATTATAAAAAAGAAGAAAGTGGTCAAGTTATTGTTTCTTTACAAACTGAAATGGAATCGTGAGATTTGAACCTGAGTCTGGGAGCAAACCAGTTCTTCCTAGCAAGCAGGCTGGTGCTCCTATTTGTGGAGACTCTGAACTGTTTCAAACTCTAAAAATAAAGAAGAGTTTATTTTTTAAACGAGCCTGTGGAGCGTGTTGTTTCAGCAACAGAGGACTTCAAACGGAGAAAATGCTACAAAAGGATCACAGGATGTCGGCTCAAACGAAGAGCTTCTGGAAGGTACTGTGCCTGTGTCTAAAATCATTTCCACTGATACTGTTAGTGTTGGGAGAATCCTTTGATTTTAAAATACAGACTTGTTCCGGTCTTTTGAAGCTCGCAGAAGCGCCGTTGAGCTTGTTAATGATGCCAGGTGCGCTTAATGATAGCACTGATAGCTCTAAGGCTGAGCGCTGGTTTGCTTTTAGCCCGCAGCAGAAAGAAAATTTCAGCAGGGCTTGAGATGTATGACAAAAGCAGGAGTACGCTTTAAATCAAATACAGGCTGGCAGTGTTTATGCGTGGTTAATAGCAGTGCCCACAGCCTAGCTCAATTACAGAGGACACAAATTGCAAAGGTGGAAAATCTGGCACCTGAGTAATGATTCAGTTTTGTTTTCCTCTTGGAGACAAAGAGGAACCACACCTAAACAAAATGACTGGTTTTGTCTTTAAACACCAGAATAAGGAGAACTCTTTATCTGACCCAATAGTAACTTATCAGTCGTCTGCAGGTTCACAACGAGGGTTACTGAATTTTTTTTCCCAATAATAAAAACAAAAAAAAAAAGAAGAAGAGAGTCAAATCCAAATATTCCAATGACTGCTTCCTCTCAGGTACAAAATGAAGGAACACATGTTACTTGGTCACCACAAAAAGCTTTATGTGAGGCTGGTGGAAACAAACAGTCTCAGGGGAATGGAAGCTCGACCCTGCATGGGATTTGAACTCAACCTTATCGCAGCACTCTCCAGAATGGTTTCAGTTTGTCAACAGCAGAAAGGGTCAGAGTGTGAGATGAATAATAAATTAGAGAAAGAATCTTTACATCCTCCTTCTGGTACTTCTAGCCTGAACAATCATTCTGCTTTACTATTACAACGGCAGGAACCTATGCAGAAGAATTCAATTGAGTTAATGTGCAGCCCCCTTCTTCTGCTCAGAAACCTTTGATGTCCGAACTATTTTCAAATTCTATAGGAAGCTGCTCCAAGGCGAATGCCGAAGAGATTGAGATATAAAGGAGGGTTGGAAGTAAGGCCCGATAGGTATTATGTGGGCAAAACCTTACTAAAAGACTCATTAAAGTTTACACCGCAGGATGTTTATGCTTTCATAAATATTTCAGGGGAAGACAATTATGACATCAGTTTTCGTTCTCAACATGCTTTAGACCTGTTTTGGGTTAGGTACAACCAAGTTAAGTTTTCACCTGTTTGGACGCCCTTTATTGTTATTCCCCTATCTAAACCACTACTTAAATTTGTCACAATCATGTTTCGGAACGAGGGAGTTTGGGTAGAGGATATAACATTTTGGTTAAAGAAAAAATGTGAGGTATTAAGTGAGCCAGAGCCTATCTTAGATATAGAGGGTTTCTGGACTGGTGGATGGAAGTATAAAGTTAAACTAAGGCAGTCAGAGACAGGGATTGAACATATTCCTAATTCTTTTCTTTTGGGGAAAGATAGAGGGGTATGTTTTTATAGTGGACAACCTCGTGCATGCTACAAATGTGGTGCTAGAACACATCTTTCAAGTGTCTGTGACAAACCTCGCTGTGACAATTGTGGAGAGATAGGGCATTTAACTATGTTTTGCAATAACCAAGCTAGCTGTGAGTTATGTGAAGCTAAAGGTCATACATTTAAAATGTGTCCATGGGCTGCTCAAAGGACAGCACAATGTTCTAATTCCGAGGTTTTCATACAGAAAGCACAAGACACCATGGCTAAAGCTTCCTCACAGTGTGAGCATTCCCCACCCCAGGCTACTACTCAGGCTAAAAAGACAACTGACTCAAAAGAGGGGTTAAAAGATAAGGGTTTGGATAAGGGTGGGGATAAGGGAAAGCTATTTTCAGCAGGTAGGGCTGGTAGGCTGGAATCACCTTCAGATGGGGAAGGGTTAAAGAAGGATAGCATGGTTCTTCATAGCCTTTCAGAATTTCCCCCGGTTTGTTATGAGGAAGGAGCAGTTAAGGAGGTGGGTTCTGTAGCCACAGTAAGTAAATCAGCGGTGAGGTTGCCCCAGAGAAGATCTACTAGAAATCTACTCTCAAAACTCCCCCCTTCCCCTTCGGTAGTTCAGATTGAAACTAGTAACTCTTATGCAGCTCTGTTCTCTTCATGGGGTAATACTGAGATAGAGGTTGAAGACTCGGATTCTCAAAAATCCTCCTTTTCATCTAGGTCTCAAATTTTGATAACTATAAGGACAAGAAAAGAAAAGAGGAAAAATAATGATTGGCTTCTTTAAAATGGCTATGAGTTTGGCATGGGGTTCTTTAAATGTTCATAGTTTATTAAATAAGGTCAAAGACAAGCCCTTTTTATTACATTCACGACTTTCCAATTTCTATATGCTTCTTGCAGGAAACATGGATGTACTCCATAGAACAGTCGGTATCTTTTAAAAGAGAGTGGTTCTGGGGCCCCTCATTTTGGTCTTTTGGAGAGGACTCTGCTGATGGTATAGGAATTGTATTTAACTCATTTGACTTTCAACTGCATAATCTAATTGATTTAATACCAGGAAGGGTTCTGATCGTGGATGGAAGTGGCAAGGGTTATGTTTTAGGTTCATTAATATCTATAATCCCAAACGAAAGCGGTAGGGTAAATTGCTTAAAATGGTCCAGCCTTTTTACTAACAACTGTTAGAATATTATGGGAGGTGACTTTAATTGTCCTATTTCAGCTCATTCTAAATCTAAAACTAAAAAACATACTGTGATACTAATGCTTTAGAGAAAATTATTAAGGAGGCTGGTCTTTGAATTGTAATAATGGTATGCAGGCAGGGGTAGCTTTTCCTTTAAAAGGGGACATGTTTTACTTAATTGATCATATGTTTGTATCAGCTAATATGCAATTAGAGTCCTTAAAATATTTCCTTGTGAGTTTTCTGATCATTCCTTTTATTTAGTATTTTTGTCTTTCGGATGTGAAAGAGTGTAGGCATACTAGATGGAAACTTAATAATTCTTCTTTGGATCTTCCTTTATTCAAGCAGGAGTAAAATACCTTTAAGTGCTAGATTATCGGTGGCCTTCTTATATTCAGACCTAGGAGATTGGTGGTTGGAAACAAAAGCTGATTTAAGAAATTGGTTCAAATCTCAAGGAGTTAAAACAAAAATCACAATTTTCTACGTTACTTAGGCATTAGGCAACAATTACAGAGGCTCATGACCATAGCTTATACGTCTAGGCATGACTATTCTGAACAAATTGCTAACCTAAAAGCTAAGATGAGAGATTTTCAATATGACAGAGGCAAAACCATGCAAGCCATTTTAACTAATGGAATTAAAAATCACCTATTGGAGATCCTTTTGTGATGTGTAAACAACTAAGAGAAGCTACAAGAATGGAGTTACTTAAGAACGCGGATGGTAGTATGGCTTCTTCTGTATCTCATTTACGAAGTGATTGTAGACCACTATCGCTTCTTTAGAACCCTAGAAAAGATTTCAATCTCTTCTATGGATGCTTACTTAAGGGAGATTGTGATCCCAGGTGATCAGTTAAGGAGACAGTAAGTATGGGGCCCAATTACACAGATAGAAATCTTGAACTCCATTAGGCTTTTTAAATTGAATATTTCACCAGGGATAGATGGGATTTCTAATAATCTTTATAAAAAATTTGCTGAACAATTAAGTCAGTGCCTTTTTCTACTGTTCAAATTTTTTCTAGATAAAGCCATTATTTTTCCTTCCTTTTCAGAAGGATTATTAATTTACATTTTTAAATCAGGAGACAAGCAAAACATTGCTAACTGAGACCAATTACTCTTTTAAATTCAGATTATAAAATATTTACTTGTATTTTAAATAATAGATTAAAAAATTATGCGAAAGGAGTTATTTCACCTTACCAATATTGTGGATTACCTGATAGATGGGTTCAGTCTGCTCTTATGTTAATTAGGGATGTTATTGAGCATCTCTCTGATATAGGATCGACGAGATGTTTAATGACTGCAGACTTGGATAAAGCCTTTGATAGAGTCTATTTGCCCTTTCTCTTCCTCACGCTTAAACACTATGGGGTGCCAAACCAATTAGTGGATATCATAGAGAAATTGTATGATAGTTATTTTGTGTTTCCATATTTAAAAGGTTATAAGGCAGAATGTTTTAGATTAAATACAGGTTAGTCAAGGGTGCCCGCTAGCCCTCTTCTTTATATTTTGCTTTAGATCCCTTTCTAAAATTATAGCTTCAAGTCAGAAATGGAAGGTATGACAGTCAATAATAGATCAGATTTTCAATTAAGAATCCAGGCCTATGCTGATGACTTAGTAGTATACCTTGAGGATTATGCTTCAGTAACCCATTTTGTGTCAGCCTTCAAGGACTTTTCCAAGGTATCTAATGCAAAATTAAATTTAAATAAAACTAAGGGATTATTAATGGTGCAACAGGGATTAATGAGGTATGGCAGGAGGGCATTTATATTTCTAGGATTCCTCTTAAATATTAGGAATTAAGTTTGGTTCCCAGAACATACCTATTGAGAATTGGGAAAGTGTCATATAAAAGTAGAGTCAAAGTGAATAGGTGGAAACAGTGGAAACTATCCAAATTGAAAAGGGTGCAAGTCATTAAGCAATTTCTTCTCCCTATGGTACAATATGTAGCCATGATTTTCCCCTTCCAGTGCTTTTTGAATCAAAGTTATACAGTTTGTTTTTCAAATGTTATGGGGCAATCGTTTAAATCCTGCTAAAAGGGTTAATGATTGATGAAAAATAAGGGTGGATTGGGTATGGTTGATCCAGTTATTTTGTGCATGCATTATTTCTTGCTAATTTGGTTAAAGAAGGATTAAAAGCAGACTCAAGTGCTGAGGAGACTTGGTATTTAAAAACAATGGGTAAATATTTTAAGAACTGGCTTAATTTGGCTCCCAAACTAAATCGTCATTTAGCTGTACCTTTATATTTTAGGGCTTCAGCACAGAAATTGTTTAAATGGCAGATACAAAACAGATAATTTTGAATAACAACATGAAAGGGCTTTACCGTTATCTAATGTCAACTGTGCGTCCCTTGGAACCAGGATTTAAAATTGCCCTACAGTATTAAATGATAAAGTTTTGGTACAATTAAACAATATTAGGATGCCTCAGAAACAATGGGAAACACAGTGGTTAATTTTCTATGGGAGATTAAATGTCAAAGGTAATGCAAATATAAATCTTTACAGGAGAGAATGTGTCCATACCTAGAATGTATTAATGTGGAGGAATCCATGGAGCATTTTTTCTCAGATGTTCATATGCTATTGGTCTATGGAAGTATTTAGCTAACTTATGGGGATTTAGATGGTTATGTAATATGATTTATGATTTATTGATTTTAGGTTGTTATCCAGTTAATTTATCAGAATTCCATGAAGAGACTTTGTCTTTATTCTTGGGGTGTTTAAGATATTATTTATGGCAGCCAGGGTACAATGGGTTCTTTATCAAAAGAAAATGCCTTATTTTAAGGTTAGTGAATTGATAATTAAGGAGTTAATTCAAATTTATTCTCTAGATGCTTTAAGAGTTACCTCAGGAACCCTGCGGAAATGGTGGAAAGGGTTTTTTCACTTTATTAAATTTAAGTAAAATGTGTGGATGTTATAGAAAAGTGTATTTAGCGATAGCCATGAGGGTAAAAGTTGGCACAAGTTCTGTTAAATCTACAGTTTCTTATGAATGCTTTGTTTTTGTGGTATTTAAGTAATTATGTTTAATTGTTTTTCTCTCTGTTATTGAGATATTATTTGTTCTAAAATGTGTTATTGTCTTTATGTTATTTTGCCAATAAAAACACCCCTACTCTTTTCGATAAGTGCCATGGGATCTTTAACATCCACCTGAACTACCACCAATCCAGGCAGATGGGACCTCGGTTTAACGTCTCATCCGAAAGACGGGTGTGACCAGCATCACAGTCTTGGCAATCACCACCAGTACACAGTGATGTGCCAGACAGCAGCACACATGGGGGTAATGGCACGTCATAGCACCTATCTCATGCTGCCACACCGGAACATCAACAGCAGCACAAGCACCGTCCATGATATGCTCCCCAACATCCCCAGTCCACCGTATGACCCCCATCTGCCTTGCTGTGACTCCTATGTTGTGGGCTTTATTTCACCCATGGTGACGTATTGTCCATCACATACACCTGACCTGATACAGGCACCACATAGCAATGCCCCCTGACCTGTACCCACCCATTTGCCATGTTATCACGTTGTGTTTCATCATGATGCTGTGTGACCCTCCAACTGGTGTTTAGCAGCATTTGTCTGCCCACATTGCCCTGGCACTATTGTGTTGCAAATTAAACAAGAAACCTCCTGCATCATCCACCACCATTCAAAATAAGCAGGATCTGAGAACAAGTAATAGACTTAATAAAGTGCTTTATTTATTCCAAAGTGCTTAGTGAATCATACCTCTCAAAAACAGAGATGCCAGCAGGAACCCTGCATCAAATGCCTCAAAGCAGTTTCGCTCAACACATCATGAGGGAGTGCCTGAGATGGTGTGTGATCTCACTTTTAAATGTGGCTCTTAAAGGGACACTGTCAACCCCCTTAGGTCTCAAAGTGTCCCTACTTTAAAAAACACATTTTATGATTGCCAAAATTCTGTAAAGATTGTTGATGTAGCTGGTAGTTTGATTCTGACTGGTATTTTCTTTATAAAAAGTAAAAAACCAATTGCCCAACATACTGGTGTTATCACCCCAAAGCAGGTTTGTTTACATTCCTTGATCAGTTCCAAATACCTCTTTCCTGGACTTGGGAACACCCACAAAACAGCTTAGCCCCCTCATGATGCAGTGTGAGTTAAGGAGGCTACTGCCTTATGAGTGACTAAACTGTTTGGGTGTGTTTCTTATGCTCAGGAAGCATGCAGTAAGAACAGAACCAGGATTGTAAACAAAAACAAGGTTGTTTATAAATATACATTGCCATGCATTTCAATCCTACTAAACAAGGAGACAGACAAAACAAACAGCAACATCAGTGAATTTTAGAGAGGGTAAGCAATCATAAAATGTGAGATTTCCACTAAAAATAATGTGATGAAAAAAAGGTTGACAGTGTCCCTTTAAAGGGCCATACATATAAATATACATAAAACAGTGCAACCAATTAATAGGTGAATAATAAACAGAATAAAGAATACACACATACATCTCTGACATGAAGCCATGTACACCTAAGAAGTGCTATGAATAGAAGATTGTTATAAATAATTTTAACACAATACATGCATTTTATATGACATTTTCATATATTATTAATTCAATCATCCATTTTGATCTCATTTTATTTATTTATTATTATTGTATATATTTAATTCCATCAGTTCCAAATTCATGTTTGTATCAAAGAATCAAAACCACTAAATGAACTACCTCAATTCAATGGATATAATATTAGAGGGAGGGTTAAAGCAGAAACACCAAGGGTAAGGGAGGGCAGCTAAAGAGATTAATAATACAGGCAATATGGAAAGGAGTGTATGATTTATATGTTATTATAAAAAGGGAAAAGAAAAATGAATATATATATATATATATATATATATATATATATATACACACACACCCCTATCATAATTTCTAAATTTACTTAGAGAGTAATTTTTCTTTATTTATCCCTTAGGAATAATGATATGCCTATACTGTCATTTAAACCAGGAAACCATAATCCCCTTAATTTGTAAATTCAGTAAACTTCTTTTTTATGTAATGCAAAATCCAAATCCCCTTCCCATAGTCCCACTGTTCCTTTTTCTATGCCCTGAAATCTGAATGTGTGTGTCTATTGGTGTTGATTTTCCTGTATGTGTAATTCAAGGGCATTATGTGAGTCCTGAAGTCTGATGCAACTTAAATGTTCTCCTAGTCTGTTTTTTATAGACGTCTAGTTTTAGCAATGTAGAAAGAGGAGCAGTCACAAGTTGCTAGATAAACTACTGCACTTGGTGTTACAATTGATACATTGTCTAATCAGAAATATTCTACTGTTATTCACTGTACTAAATTCTTTGGTTTTAAAAATATGTGGACAATAAACACATGCCACACAGGAAAAGCATCCCATAGGTTTAGATGCCAGCCATGAATGCAGTTTTGGACTTTCCGTAGGTAGAAAACTATGTACCAACATATCCTTGATGTTTCAGCCCTTTTATATGTGATTCTAGGAGGAGCAGCAGCTATAGTTGATAGGGTTGGTTCTGCTTCTAGAATATGCTAGCATTTGTTCAGACATTCTCTAACAATATAACTCTTGGCACAATATTTTGTCACAAAAAGTGTCTGATCACCGATAGAATTTGTCTTGTTTTTATATGTCAAAAGTTCTGTCTGAGGCATTTTGTCAACATGTTCCAGTGCTTGTCTAATAAGGCCCCCGTTGTAACCTCTTTCCTGAAATCTCTGATTAATTTCTATAGATCTGTTGGCATAAATATCTGGGTTGGAACAATTCCTCTTAATTCTCATAAATTGTGACTTCAGGATGTTGCTGATGGTGTGGCAGGGTGGCAGCTATTTGCCATAAGAAGACTCTTTCGGTCTGTGACTTTCCTATACAGAGCAGTCTCGATTGTGCCATCAGGCATCCAATGAGTACCCAAATCCAAACAATGTGCATTACACTTATCATATTCTACAGTGAATTTTAGATTTGGATTTGATGCCTCTAAATATGACACAAATTCAAGCAATTCTGCCTCACTCCCCCATCACACCATCAGCACATCATACAAAAACCTCTTCCACAAATCCACTTGCTCAAAAAAAGGATTAACATTTTCATCATAAATGTGCCGTAATTCCCATAGTCCAAGATAAAGGTTGACATATGTGGGGGAGAAGGTAGCCCCCATAGCTGTCCCCTTTACCTGGAGGAAATGCTGGCCCTGAAATATAAAGGCATTCATGGTCAAAACAAATTCAGATAGTTGACACAAAAAATTCATAAAGGGTACAGAATGTTGAGTAACTTCCTGCATCCAGAATCTAAGTGCTCCCAGATCTTCTTTGTGGAGCATATTTGTATATAATGACTGGATGTCTAAAGTAACCAACATCCAGTCATCATCCATCTGTAGATCCCCCAGGATGCCCAAAATCTGGGTAGTGTCTTTAATATACAATTTTAAGGTAGAAACAATGTGGTTAACATGTTTATCCACAAATCTAGAAAGAGGCTCTGTCAGTGAGCCTATACCAGACACTACTGGGCATCCTGGGGGATCCACAGCGCTTTTATGCACCTTGGGGAGCACATATAATATTTGTCTAATAGGATGTGCTATTACTAAAAATTCCAAGGTTTGAATTGAAATGAGGCCCATCTCATGAGCATGCATTAAATATGTATCAGTCTCCTTTTCAAATTTAACTGTTGGATCCAATTTTAAGCACACATGGGCATCTGTAAAGTCTGCGCTCAGCACTTTGAGGGTTGTGCCATTGGCTGCATGGCCCTACAATCCATGTACATGGTGACAACAAACACTTCCCCCACACGGTTGTATGGGCAGTACCGCTGTTGTGTCCCTCATGCTGGACTGCATGGCAATGGTGATGGCTGTTAGATGACCCCCCAACCTCTGATGGTGTTCCTGCATAACCTGTCTCACTGCAGCAACCTCCTATGTTAGCTTCCCCTACCCAGACAACACTGAAGTGCAATAGTTGCCAATGTAGGCTGATGGTGACACCTGCTCTTGCAGGTCCCTCGCAGCCTCATCTAGCCGTACCTCTAGCTCAGTCACACTGATTGGGCTCTGTTCTCCTGCCACTGTCCCATGCATGGTTGTTGTCAGCCCAGTTCCTCTGGCACTATGGTGTTCCACAGTCTCTTCCTCCAAGTTGGCACTCTGGCTGTTGCCTTCAGCACCCACATGATGCTCCAGCTGGGTGCTGTGTTGTCTTTTTTCCTCCACAACCATGGAACCCTCCTCTGACACCACCTCAGCACTATCATCATCCAACTCCACTGCCTCCCCAGGCTCCATGGATGTACTACTGCTTGATGGCATGCTGATCACATCACTGGTGTCCACATCTTCCTGGCTGGCCTGCTGTTTGATGCCTTGGTCTGCGTCACTGGCCTCAATGTCATCTGGCACTGCTGCAGACCCTGTGGGATAGACAGGATGTCAGTTGTTGCTACACACATCTCCCTCTTGAACTAATACACAGCTATCCACTATGCTCCCTAATCCAGTACACTCCAGTTCCACCCCCCGCACCACACAGCATGTAATGCAACTTTGGGATGTGCATATGAACCACAGCCCCCAACAACATGGCCAGCCACTGAGAGGTGTACAGTACATCACTACCCTGGGCCCACCCACCACAACCTGTACTGGTACTGTGGGTTGTGCAGATCTGTGGCAGCCCCCCAAATAACCATATACAGTGGGCTATTTGGGTATGCAGCAGGCCCCCCCCATGATCATGTACAGTGGGCTGTCTGGGTATGCAGCAGGCCCCACCATGTCCATGTACAGTGGGCTGTGCGGTTATCCAGCAGAGCCCCCCCCACGACCAATGACTCTGGGCTGTGCTGATATGCAGCATGCCCCCACCCCCGGCCATGACTAGCACCTAAGGGATCTGCATCGTGCCCCGGGCCCACCCCACAACATGACCAAGAACTGTGGGGCAGGCAGTCCACAGAAGCATATGTGCAACACGCACATGTCTGTTTGTGACAGCCTTGCAGGGCCACAACCATACTTGTGCCTGGCTGTCAGTATGTCTAATGTGTCACAAGCCTAACAGCCCTGTTCCCCATTGTGGCAGCATCTGGTGCCACTCTCATTCCTGCCTTTGGGTTACTGTGCCCTGCTGCAGTACACAAACACACACACAGCAGCATTGAGATGCATACATTCCTGTTGCATGCATTGCCCCCCCATTCCACATACCTGTACTGCTCTGCCACCTGAAGGTATCGTGGTCCCTGTCACCACTGATGCTGTGCTGGCTGAGGTGTGCAGCGATCTTCTTTTCTAGGGTGCTCAGTGGTGCAGCTGCTTGGGCCACCCCCTGTGGCCTGGGTACAGTGGTGGTTGTGCTCCAGTTTTTGCTTAACGAGCATCTTCAGGTCATTATGCTTTTTCTGGAGGTCATGTATAGTTCTCTTGTGGGTGGCCACAGCATTGACCTTCCTGGCCACAGTGTCCCATGCCACTGTCCTCTTGTCCCTTTGGCCTTCTGTCCTACCCTACTTAACAGTAGACCGGGCTACGTGTCAATTTCTGTGATGAGTATGTCTACCTAATCATGCAAAAAGTTGTTTTTTCCTCCTCTGCCTCCCGGTTGCTGTTTGCAACATTTTTGTGTTGTGGTCTATGGTTTGTCTTGCAACATTCAGTGTTCAGCATTCATTATGTCCATATCACGATATGCGCCTTTTTCTATGGTGCATGTTGCTGCCTACGACATTCCAGACTTCTCTTGAGGCAAGTTGCAGGTGTTCTAGAATTTGGCACAAGTTGCATGTCACAATTGCTTTGGTGGATTTTGCGCATTTATGTAATTTCTGTCAGATGTAACTGCACCTTTGAGAACTGGGCCCCAGGTGTTTACTTTTAATAAACAGATAACAGACTTTTATTTATTGTACTTCGATGTGTCAGTAATTACGTTCTACTTTTATAATAAAATATTTTGCTTGTGCAGTGAATCAAGATTGTTTTAGCTTTTGCTTTTTACACTGTTAGTAAAAAGAATTCAGTGGAGTTCTTAGTACTGTGTTGTCAGAAACTGCCAACTACTGAGGAGCCCATTGCATTTCAAAGAGAAACTAAATATGTTTTTCTGTCTTTTTCAAAAGAAATAGATACCTCTTCAGCAACAGACATTGTCTTTTATATGTTTGCACTATTGTGGTCCATCTGTATGATTTTAACACTTTTAAAACAGAAAATGGCTTCACTTTTCTTCTTCACAAATAAATTCTGCTTATGAAGAATATTTCACCTGATAAATTATAACACAATATTACAAGGTTTCAAATATCACATCTTTCTATAAAATATATAATATTTTGGTGGTATAAAATGTCATTTATTTAGAAAAAACTGAAAACAGGGCAGTTTCCCATTGAAATACACTGCCAGCCTTGTCAGTAAAAAAATTTCTGACATCATAATAAAATAATTTTATTGTATTCTTTTGTACTATTAGTTGGCAAAATACAAATAAAATAATGAAAAGGAAATTAAAGAAATAAATAAAGGGAAGCAAAATTACTACAGAGATATCTAAAGACACCAAACTGTCATCCTTTATCATATATACATCATTATTAAGCACTTGTTCTTTAAGGATGGCTGAGAGGGGAAAAGGCCTTCTTAAAGAGCTAGTGGAACCAAAATAAACAGATAGGAAAATTATATAAATTTTAAGAAGTACCCAGTTGTAACTTTTTATTTCTGAAGTATTTTCCTTTTTCCTTTTGCTCATTAGAAAGTTTTCTATGTGATAGTTTTGTGCTGGATGTGTGGCACAGCTCTCTCATGGCAGCTGACATATCTATCTATCTATCTATCTATCTATCTATCTATCTATCTATCTATCTATCTATCTATCTATCTCTCTCTAATCCTCCCACTACATCTTCAGCATTGCGATCTCATTGGCAGTAACATCACAGGTGACTTACCTGGCAGCTACTGAGTGGCTGTTCCTATGCTGCAGTGATGTCACAGTCACTGAGGCGCAATGCTGACTATGTAGTGGGAAGAGAGAAAGTTAAGTCAGCTGCCAGGCAGAGAGCTGTTCCACACAGCACACCTACTAACATCAGGTAAACAATCTTCTAATTAGCCAAAGATAAAAGAAAAAGTACCTCACATATAAAAGGTGATGGTTGACTGCTTTTAAAAACTAATATTAGCTTTGGGCAGTACATTAGCTCTTTAAGATATAGCAGAGAGAGAAATGGAATACCAAAGAGGATATTGTGAGACTAAAGTAGGTAAATGTATGTGTAGAGGAGGATGAGAAGATAACTGTCTTCTTCAATGAGTAATTTTTCTCAATATTCACAGTAGAGGTGGGGGTCCAGTCCCCAATTATGGTAGGTAGGCTCCACTGGATTGAAGAAGTATAGATGTGGTCCCTTTGCACAAGACTGGGAGCAAGGGGGACCTGGGAAACTATAGACCAGTTAGTTTGACATCTATATTATGAAAATTGTTGGAGACCTTCATCAAGGTGCATCTGGTAGAATTTCATGAAGTGAATGGACTCCAAGCTGGTATGTGTCAGGCTAACTTGATTCAGTTCTTCAACTCTGTAACAAGAGCACTGTCAGCCAGTGGGGTGACAGATTATAGAAGTCTCTCAAGTGATCTTACAAAAGTTATGTTTTGTTTTCTCTTGGTTATTGGCAATAACAATAGCACACTCACCTCTAAGGCTGGGAGATCAGAGGGCCGTGGGTTCAGTTCCCACATCTGGCACTTGGGTTCATATCCCAGTACTGACACTGCAGTGCAGCATGAGAGGGGTGCTGCACTTCTGAGGTGCTGTCTTTCAGATGAGACGTTAAACTGAGGTCCCATCTGCATGGATTGGTGGTAGTTCAGGTGGATGTTAAAGATCCCATGGCACTTCTCGAAAAGAGTAGGGGAATTTCCCCGGTGTCCTGGCCAAATTTCCCTCATTCACTAAAAATACCACCAACAGCTTAATCTGGTTCAAGGTCAGTTGGCATTCATCTGTATCCTTCTCTCCCGGGTCCTACCTGAAAATTGGCAGGATTTGTCTAGTGCACTTACCCAGTCAACAAAAACTAAATAAATAAAAAATAAATAGTGTTGTGGCCATGTGCTTTGCAAATCTAGCCAAAATTATATTATCTGATGGCATGGCAGGTGTGCAATGTTTGGGCTGCTAATTATTTAAAATCTATAACTCCAATAACTTAGCAAAAGGTGATCAATTTGAGTATGGTAAATGTATTCTGCTTAAAGTCTTTACATTTAAACTAGATGAAGTATATGATAATGTTATGGTATGGATATGGTAATGTTAGAAGAAATTAGAAAAATGGCAGAATAGGGGGAGGTGTTACTGGTAGGGGACTTCAATCTGCCGAACGTAGATTGGATCCTCCCTGCTGCAATATTAGCTAGAAGCAGGGACATCCTGGTCTTCCTGCAGGATGCTTTCCTTGGGCAGCTAGTAAGGAAACCTACTTGTGATAGGGCAATACTGGACCTGGTGCTTACTAACAGTGACCGTGTTGCAGATGTCAGGGTGGGAAGCCATCTGGGGACAAGTGATCATTGTACAGTGTGGTTCAACAGAACAGCTGCAGAATTCAACCATTCAAAGGTGAGGGTACTGGATTTCAGAAGGGCTGATTTTACTAAAATGTGAGAATGCCTCATGAATGAACTGACAGGAAGTGAGGACCTGGGTGCATCGAGAAGAAAAGTGGGCAAGACTAAAAGATGACTTAGCGAAGGCAACAGACATCTGTGTTAAGCAAGTAAGCAAAAGTAAAAGAAAGAGGAGACCATTATGGTTCTCAAAAGGGGTAGCAGAACAGACAAAAGCTAAAAGAGCAGCATTCAGAAGGTACAAGGAGACCCAGAGAAATGAGCATAGGGAGGTGTATCAGGGAAAACAGGGAGAGACAAGCAGAGCAGTAAGGAGAACAAATGCACAATCTGAGGAAAGAATAGCTCATGGAGTATCAAAAGGGGACAAGCCATTTTTTAAGTATGTTAGTGAAAAAAGTAAGACAAAGGGAAGGATTGTATGTTTAAAGAAGGAAGAGAGGGAGACTGTACAGAGGATGATCAAGAAAAGGCAAACATATTGAACAAATACTTCTGCTTAGTTTTCACAGTAGGAGAGAAATAGGAGGGACCACAAAGAAGCATCAGAAATGTAGAGGTGAGAGAAATAGACAGTAGTACATTTTCAAAGAGGAGAGTCTGGAAAGCACTCAACAACCTGAAAGTAGACAAAGCATTGGGGCAGGACAGGGTACATCCAAGGATACTGAGGGAACTCAGGGAGGTACATTCCACATATGAGGCTGGTGGGCAAGTTGGGTAACTTGAGGTTAGATAAGAAGTTATTAACCTGGATAAGAAACTGGTTGATGGATAGGACAGAGAATAGTGGTAAATGGAGTGTGCTCAAAGGAGGGGAGGGTGACCAGTGGGGTTCCTCAAGGATCAGTATTGGGGCCAGTCATGTTCAATATATTTATAAGCAACATAGTAGGTGAATGGGAAGGGAAGGTCTGCCTCTTTGCAGATGACACCATCATCTGTAAGAGAGTGGACACACCTGGGGGTAGATAGAATGTACAGGGATATAAATAGACTGGAAGAGTGGTCAAGGGTTTGGCTAGGTTGTAATGCAAAAACATGCAAAATAATGCATCTAGGACATAGGAACCCAGGAGCAAAGTACAAGATCAGCAAAGTGATACTGACAAACACCAAACAGGAAAGAGACCTAGGGGTAATCATATTGGATGACCTGAAGGTGACATGGTAGTGTGATAAGGCAATCAGGAGTGCTAGTGGGATGCTGGGGTACATAGGTAGGAGTATCTCCAGCAGGAAGAGAGATGCTATTCTACCCCTATATAAATCACTTGTGAGACCCCCACCTTGAGTATTGTGTATAATTTTGGAGACCACATCTCAGAAAAGACACAGACAGAGTGGAGGCAATTCAGAGGAGTACTACCAAAATGGTGCACAATCTGCATCAAAAGTCCTACAAGGAAAGACATAAGGAGCTAAACATGTACACCCTGAAGGAAAGGAGGGATGGGGGATATAATAGAAATCTTTAAATACCTTACAGGAGTCAATAAAGTACAGTACATGAGAAGAGTATCTTTCAGAGGAAAAGGTGATCTAAAACGAGAACATAATATGAAGTGGAATGGGTGTAAATTCAGAAAGGATGTGAGGAAGTACTTTTTCAAAGAAAGGGTGGTGTTTTCCTGGTATAGCCTTCTGGAGTGGAAGGAAGTGACAAAAACAGTAAATGGATTCAAAAATGCCTGAGATAGGCACAAGGGAATCGTGAGGGGTAGGACAGAGAGCATAATAATAATACTACTAAACAAATTCTAAAAAATACAATTGGGCAGGCTGGGCAGGTCCAGCAGTCATTATCTGCCATCATATTCCATATATCTGTATAAGCAAGGGCCCAACCAGTAGAACTGAATGAAATTAGAACCCAGAAAAAAAATGTGGATAATATGATCAGAATTGTTGACCCATCAGTCACTAGCAGTGTAATGACTAAGGAGTCTAACATGGGGTTAAAAAGAAGTAGAGAGGAGGAGGTCAGTGAAGCCTGTACTAGTATGTGTGGGGTTTGGGGTGATGTCTGGACCACAGTTTTATCTCAGCAAAAGTAATAAAAAAGGGAAAGATAGGCCGAAATCCTTGTAAGCCCAGAACCTCCAGATCAGACTGAAACTATGAATAGATATAAAACCTTTCAATCTGACATTGGCGTTGCCCCTTTCTAGTGACATAAATAGCAGCCAACCTAAACAGGAGCACTATACCAATTCCAAATTACAACAGAGACACTCAAAGGAGGTTTGGTGCTCAGTGGCACAATTTCATATGCCTGTAGAAAAGTCATGGCACGCACCTTAAGTCTGTGGATTGCTTCAAAAAGACACCAAGTCCTTGTTTTCCATTCCCCATACATTCATTTCTTTTATTGAAAAAAAGTGCAGCATGCAGCATACAACGGTGACCTCCAAAATGGAGGAGCAATTGAAACAGACCTAACTTTTCACCAGCAAACCTGGCTTTGTCAAAGGTAGTGCCCCCTATGTTTCAGACACTTATATAGCATAAAGCTGCCATTCATGCCACACCTTGAACAACATCCCCAAGAGCCAATTTCTGAGGATAAAATGTAACTGCACAAAAACAGAGACCTGCACAAAGGTGATGATAAGTCAGGAGAAAAGATTATTGGAGAGAGGATATGGCCAGGATACAATAAATAGGGCTATGGAGGCTATGAATAGCATAGCCAGGGAAACTCTACACCAGAAAAAAAGTGATGCACAGAATGGGGACACATGTAATAGGATTAACTTTCTCAGTACCCATTGTGTCAGGTCATGGAAAATAAGAGATAATATAGAACTGGCATGTGCTAGCATCTGACCCAGACTTAAGGAGACAGCTAATACACCACCAGGATGGCATACAGAAGGGCCAAGAATCTTAGGGACAGTTTAGTCCACTGTGTCCAACCAGTAGAAAAAACCAATGGCTGGTTACCCCATTACCAAAAGTTACTAAGAAATGTGGGAGGTGTAAATACTGGGAATATTTTAATGAATGTAAAGAAACAGTGAATCCATATGATGGCAGTATAATACAGACGAAACATTTAATTAATTCTGACACAGAATATGTGGTATATTTAGCCACATGCTCATGTGGGGTATACTATGTGGGTAGAACAAAACGGAAATCGAAGGAACGTATAGGGGAGCACATTAGAGCTATTGGGAATGGGAATTTTGAATACGTGTTAGCTGCTGATATGCATGCTGTAGCTAACAGAGCTGAACAT
The DNA here is from genome assembly GCA_016271365.2 of Neoceratodus forsteri. NCBI lineage: Eukaryota > Metazoa > Chordata > Ceratodontiformes > Ceratodontidae > Neoceratodus > Neoceratodus forsteri. Next base: position 1,005,203,320 of record CM028129.1, on the reverse strand, counting down.
ATTTTGAAATTTACAGGCCTGGAACAAATATGCTTAGGTGCAAGAAGAGGAGACAGAGACTTGCTTTTGAGCAGGAAAGAAAACTATTGGCTATTTATGCTAGGTGAAAGTATAAGTGAGCGGAGTTTGAATGATCAAATGGAATTAGAACTCTTCCTAGTTAATAATTACATGCATAAGAGAGGGCATATACTGTAGTTATCTGAAAAATTGTCCATGTTCTCTGATACTGTATGTACCAGCTGGGAAAAACAGAAAATACGTTAAGAGATGGACTTCAGTAGTTAACATTACAGTATAGACACTTAACCCCTGATATGGACTTTGGTGAAGGCCAGATATATATGAATTTGTATTTCGAATGTTCTTAGACCCCCCCCCTTCACTCCGTTAATTAATTCTTTTGGAAAATGGATGTATGATTGCTTTGCCAATAATAGATAGAAAAAGATCACCCCTTCAGGAACAGGTTTTTCTTGCACTGCTAAAGCACTTCTTGAAGTATTAAGAATTATGTAGTAACATAAATGAAATAATGGTACTTTAGCATGGCGACACTGAAATAAATTAAATTTGGTTTGCACATCCCATGACAGTATTGCACTTTATTAACAACGTATGTCAGTTTAAATTTTCAAACAAAATGCACTTTATCATGTGACTTTATGCTATATAAGTGTCTGAAATATAAGGGGCACTACCTTTAACAAAGCCAGGTTTTCTGATGAAACGTTAGGTCTGTTTCAGCTGCTCCTCCAGTTTGGTGGCCACCGTTGTATGCTGCATGCTGCCCTTTTTTTCAATAAAAGTTAATGAATGTATGGAGAAAAAAAAAACAAGGACTCTGTCTTTTTGAAGCAGTCCACAGACTTGAGGTGAGTGCCAGCAATATACCAATACGGACAATCATGCCTTCACCCTTAATGGTGTAAATCGCAATCAGCCCAGACAGGACAATGATACAATCTCTGCTGAACACACAGTGGTTACTGGTGACTCAATAGTAAAATTCACCAACAGAACAATCTGTTGGGATAATAAGGATAAAGCAATGATGTCTTGTTTACTATGTGCCAGAGTCTATGACCCCACAGTTAATTTAGATGGAATTTTAAAACATTGTGGAAATAGTCCCTAAGCTCATATGTACATCGGCACAAATGATATTGGAAAAAAGGGAGTTAGAAATTCTGAAAGGTTTAAGGGACCTGGGGGCATGCTTAAACTCATTAGGATGAAAAGTTGTGATTTCTGAAATCCTACCTGTTCCTGGAGCATCTGATAATAGACAAAATGTTATTAGGAAAATTAATAACTGGCTCAGGAATGGGGCTGCTATGGAAAACTTTACATTTTTATGCAGTTGGGACTCATTTGGGGGGATGACATTTTTTTGTTCTAATGATGGCTTACATCTAAATAAATACGGGACAAGAATTATTTTCTACAAGAGTAAAGAATATTATGGACAGAATTAAACTAGGCAGAGGGAGTATTGGGATCCATAATAATATAGGAGGGAATAAACAAGGAATGTCATCAGGAATTATGGGGAAAGTATGCTCCTTGAATAGAAGTAGGGAAATACAAATACTTCTCCATGAATGCAAGAAGCCCCAACAATAAGAATATTGATGATCTTAGGGTGTTAATTCCATCTAAAATGCCTGATCTGATAGCCAGACTGAAACACAGTAGGATACTAATGAAACATGGAACAATGATATTCTGGTCAATACATATTAAAAAATGACAGTCTGAAACATAGAGGTGGAAGCATGGCAATTTATGCAGGGACTATCTATTTTGTATAGAAATTGATGCCTCAACACTAGGTGGAACAGAATCATTATGAGTCAGCGTATGCAACCTTCAACTCAAGCCCCTAACTGTGGGTATTTATTTCCTACCTCTCTGGTGATGGCATATTTAAGGCCTTCTTGGGAGAAACAGTCCACTTTGTTAATTAAAGGGACACTGTCAATCCCTTTTGCACCATATTATTTATATTTGAAAAAACACATTGTATGATTGCTTACCTAACTAAAATTGATTACTTTTGCTGGTTGTTTTATCGGCTTCCTTTCTTAGATGAACTGAAATGCATGCTAATAGTGTAATTATATCCAGTCTTGTTTTGTTTCAAATCCTTGATCTACTCTACATCTCACGTGTGGTCAATACGTAAGCGCACTCCCCGTATGTTGGCCCGAGGACGAACATTATGCCTGCTGGTTTTTTGTTTTTAGTTTAGCACGGTAGCGCTTTATTTGTTAGCAGTTTGGTATTTGGCTGAAGTTCAGCCTCGCTCCTACATAGATACATAGACAGTGTCGGCAGAAAAGGGCCTATGGCCCACCCAGTTTGCCTATTTGAGCTTGTAAGTTCAGTTTATGTTTTCCTAGAAGTCTGTTACCCCTTACTCCTGACCTCCACAATTCCTTTATATCTATCCCATGCATTCTTAAATCCTGTGATTGTTTCAGCCCCCACCACTTCCTCTGGCAGGGTGTTCCACTTGTCCACCACCCGCTCTGTGAAGAAATTCTTCCTCACGCTTCCTCTGAATCGTCCTCCCTCCAACTTCATCCCATGCCCTCTAGTCCTGGAACATCTTTTTCACTTAAAATAGTGTATTCCTGCACCCTGTTTCTCCCTGTAAGATACTTGTATGTCTCTATCATATCCCTCTCTCTCTTCTCCTCCAGGAGTACATGTTCAGTTCCTTCAACCTGTCCTCATAGGACTTGTGATGCAATCCATGCACCATCTTTGTTGCCCTCCTCTGAACCTTCTCTACCCTGTCTATGTCCTTACGTAGGTAAGGTCTCCAGAACTGTACACTGTACTCCAGGTAGGGCCTCACTAGTATCTTGTATAGTGGAATTATGACCTCCCTTTTCCTGCTGACGATGCCCCTGCCTATGCATCCCAGCATCCTATTTGCTTTACCTGCTGCCTTTTAACAAAAAGTGAGTGCACAACACATCTACTCTTTTCTGAGCAGCAAACAGTAATGGGAGCCCACGGACTAGCGCGGCTGACTTTTTTCCCGTATGGGTGAGACATATCTGTTTTATCAGTATTTTTACTTGTTTCCATGTACCTAATAAAGTTGGTTCAAAATATCACTTTATTCTATGCCTAATTAGTGCTGACCTCCATTACCATTGAGCAGGTCCTGTGTAAGTTTTTTCTACATTTGTTTAGCAAACTCTGAGGTATTTAAAGTGCACTCCTCTGTTTTCTAGAGCCCCCCACCTTCTACTTGTTATAAGGTTGTGTTTTATGGAACAGCATGTATTAAAACCTAATGGGGTTGTAAAATCCTTGACCTGGTCCTAACTAACTTCAATGACCAGAGCAGATATTCTGCTGTGGAGCCTTTGGCTTCAACCAGTCATTGTGTAATTGAATTCAGGTGTAGTCTATGTTTTGTAAGGATCAGGGGATTGCATCTACATAAGTACAACAGTAATAAAGCTGACTTTGTCTCTGAGGGAATACAAATGAACTCAATAGCGTGACTGGGTCTCAGAAATGGTGGCTTTGAATATGGATACCCGTTGGATGGTGTTTAAAAGCAAATTACTAACACTACAACTCAAATATGTACCCCGGCAACTACTATGTAATAAAAGATGCAAAATGCATCCTTGGTTCAATGGACAGACTGCAAAGTTATTTTCACTTAAAAGATGAGTATATAGAGTCATGAAAAAGAAATAATCACCTGAGACAATCATAAGGTACTAGAAGACAGTCAGAAAATGTGAAAATAAAATAACAAAAAAAAAAAAGCAAAACTTAATTTTGAGGCCAAATTAGCACACAAAATGAAGAACACAAAGGCATTTTTAACTATACCAATTTTATGAAAGGCTGCCAGGCTAAAATTGTCCTAATTAAGGATGGGGTAGCAGTTTCCAAAGATGCAGATATTACAAACATATTGAATGCCCAATTCTCTTCAGTTTTTAGACATAGAGTTTTGGGTGTCTATGAAGCTGCCCCCACTGACACAAATTCCTTAAAATCTGGAATCACTAAAACTTATATTGATAAGCTCAATATGGCAAAATATGTGGGGCCTGATGGTCTGACTACCAGGCTATTAAAAGAAACTGCATGTTCATTTTCTGCAATACCTTTGTTTATTTCCATGACGTCTCTGTCTATGGGAGGTTCCTGATGATTGGAAAAAGGCTGACATTGTACCACTTTTTAAAAAGGATTCCAATGCAAGCTAGATAATTATTGACTTATCAGCCTCACTTCAGTTGTCTGCAAAATAATGGTGGATAAGGAAAATGAATATTTGAATGCCCAGACAGTGAAACTGGCACAAGCAGATGAAATGAAGCATGGATTTATTAGGGGTCATTCATGTGTTACTAATTTACCCTGTTTTTTATGAGCCAGTAAGTCAGGCTTTGGGCAATGGGAAATCAGTAAATGTGATATTCTTTGATTTCAGCAGTTCCTTTGATACGGTGCTCCATGACAAACTGATTATGAAATTGATTAACTTGGGTATAAATGGGACATTAGTTAGATAGGTTCAGGAATGGCTAAATAACTATACCCAAAATGTTAAAGTAAATGATTATAAGTCTGGGGAGTGTTTGATCACTAGGGGTGTATCTCAGGGGTCCATCCTGTGCCCTTTGCTGTTTACTATTTATATAGCTGACATTGGTCTGGAAATAAACATCAAATGTGTAGAATGTGCAGATGACAGAAACATTGGGGGCTGTGTAGATGTTCATGAAGAACAAGTCAAATTACAGAATGATTTGGCCATTCTGGCAGTTGGCCAAATGAATGAAGTATGTCATTTATGACAATGTATAGTCTTAGGGTACACTTTTGGTGCTAAAAATCAGAATTTTAAACACATAGCAAATGGGGAATTCTTCAATTAAACTTCCGATGAAAAAGACTTTGCTATACCAATTCACAATGACCTGAGAAATAAATAATGTAATTTTGTGTTCCATAAAGTCAATTATTTACTTAATTTAATGAGGGGGCACTTTATAAATAAATCAAGTGAAGTAATACTAATGCTTTATATGACATATGTAAGGCCTCATACTGATTACTGTATCAGTTCTGGGGAGTACTAACTGAAACAGAAACACAAAAATATAGAAGTTGTTGGCAGGTAAGGGCCTCTTTGCTCACCTAGTCTGCCCTATAGTCCCTTCCTACTGTGCTACCGCAGACCCTACTCAATCTCCAGTCTTCTCCCCCTCCTTGCCTTGTTTCTAAGGTCCCCTTGTGCCTGCCCCATGCATGCTTGAATCCCGTTACTCTTTTAGCACCCACCACCTCTGCTGGGAGGCCATGCCAGGTGTCCACCACCCTCTCTTTGAAGAAGTATTCCCTCATATTTCCTCTGAGCCTCCCACCTTCAGTTTCATGGTGTGATTCCCTTCTCATGGAGCATCTTTTTCAACAGAAAATGTTACCATCCTGTTCCTTATTAACACCTGTGAGGTATTTGAACATTTCTATCTTATCCTCCCTTCCCTTCCCTTCTTTCTTCTAGAGAGTACAAATTTAGCTCCTTGATTATTTCCTAGAATGGCTTTTGATGCAGGCCCTGCACCATTTTGGTAGCACTCCTTTGTATTGCCTCAATGCTATCTATGTCCTTACGGAGGTGAGGCCTCTAGAAATGGACACAGTACTTGAGGTGGGGACTTACCAGTGATCTATAAAGGGGTAATACTACTTCCCTCTTTCTGCTGGTGATGCCCCTCCCTATGCACTCGAGCATCCTACAGGTAAGATTAAATAACAGCAAATTCAAAATGGCAACAAAAATAATGAAATATATGGAAAATATGGAATGCAGTGATAGACTTGAGGAACTTGGATTATTTAGTTTACATAGGAGAAGAATAGGAGCTCATCTCCTATTAATTTTAACCATTCTTATTTATTTTAGTTACTTATTTCAAGACATACTGAACTGAAATAGCTTGTTTCAGAAGATAATAATAAAGATCTTACTGACAGATGTGGCCTTACCTTTAAACATAACATAACATAATATGATTGGCATTAGGTGGCACAGCAGGAATCTCTGTTTCAATCACTTTTAAACAACTAGGAGGAAAAAATTCTTCACACAGACAGTTATAGGGATATAAAGTGCACTGCTGGAACACATGGTTGCTTGTGACAACATTACTATTTTCAGGTCTGAGCTAGATAGTTTTATGAATGGACAGAAACTGATGATTATTGCCACAGTTAAGAGGGGTAACAGCTATGTGTGGACTTTTTGTCTTCTGCTGTGACAGAATATGTAGTATGAAATCTAGTATGAGCAGTGGACAAAGGCCAAGCAGTCAATGCATCTAAATTTCAATTAGACTTCAACTCAGCAGCACATAGCTGGCTTATTATGAAACTGGGGGACTAGGGGTTGGGGTAAAGCTAACAAGGTGGGTAGCAAATTGGCTAGGTGGAAAGACCCAGATGGTGACTGTACATGATGAACATTCAGAGGTCAGGGAGGTCACAAGTGTGGTACCATGAGGATCGGTGCTGGGACTAATACTGTTCAATGTGTTCATCTGAGAGATAGATTTGTCTCTTTGCCAGTGACACTAAACTTTGTAGTTTGGTAGATTCCAAGCAGGGGGTCAAGAATATGAAGAGGAACCTAGAAAAAACTAGAGAGGTGGTCCAAGGTATGGCAAGTGAAGTTTAATGCAAAGTGCAAAGTTATACTCATCATTAAAGGTAACCTGAAGATGGGTTATTTTCTAGAGGGTGAAAAAATCAGTCTGACCACTTAGGAAAGGAATTTGGAGATCATTATTAGTGATAGCCTCAAGTCAATGACCGAGTATATCAGAGCACTTGGGAAGGCAAACAGAATGCTAGGATGTATAGGGAAATAGTTCTCCAGTAGGAGGTGCTGTTGCCCATCTATGGATCACTGGTGAGGCCACACCTGGAGTACTGTGTCCAGTTGTAGAGCCCACACCTGAAGAAGGATAAAGGCTGCATAGAATCTGTCCAGATGCAGGCTACAAAGGTTATACAGGGTCAGTAAGGAAAATCATATGAGGAATGTCTAGCTAGTTGGAACATGTACTTACTGGAGACCAGAAGGGAGAGGGGGACATATTAGAAGACTTTAAGTATCTGAAAGGGATAGGCAGACTAGAAAATCATGACCATTTTAAGCATAGTGTGGGATCAGCAATGAGGGAACATGAGTACAGACTGGTGGGGAGGGTAGATGAAGGACATACAAAAGTACTTCTTCACAAAAATGCTGTTGAATAGAAGGAACAGTTTACTAAGGGAGATGGTAAACACCAAGATGGTGGCCAACTTTAAGAGAGTATGGGACAGTTACAAGGAGTTGATGAAAATGAAGATGATGTAGGGGGGTGGAGTGCAGGGAAGGGGGATAAACTATCAGTGGGCATTCAACCGTGGCATGACCAAGGGTAGGCTGGTATGGTTCAGGTAGGAGAATGGTCAGACAAGATGGACTATGTGTCTTTTTCTGTATACAACTTTATAGCTTCCTATGTGATACACATTTGTAAAAAAAATTCACAAACAGAATGCTGCATCAATGGAGTCAAAGCAGATCACTGAAAAGAGGAAAAGGGACCTGAGATTTACAATAAACAGAGATTTTAAAGCTCTTCTCAGTGTAGTACAGCATATGGGAAAGTTAAAATTAAACTGGGATGTATTGTGCAAGGTTTTACAAATTGCAACAAAGAGATGATAGTAGAAACAGATGAGTGGCTGACCACACTGGCCGATCTGCTGATACTACTACTACTACTATTACTACTACTACTACTACTACTATGTCATGTCACCAACTCATTAAGTATGAATGAATCTCTGAGAGGCTGCCTGGTGCTGGCCACTGTGGGGGACAGTTTTTTTTTCCTTACAGGCTTGATATTGCTGAGCAGCAAACCTAATTTTTAACATTCTTGTAGGTGAATGGGGGAGGGTGCTAGGCACCAGTGAGTGTGTAAGGTGGGTTCTACTATTTGGATGTAACCATGGTGGGTGAGGGTGGGAAATGTCAGGACACAGGAGTGGGGGAAATATTTTATGTTAATAAATATGGATTACTGTCATACTATAACAGTACACTCCTTTAAAGGAATGTCACTGGGACACTGGAAGACGAGGAGGAAAGTACTTGCTTCAAGGGTCAGGGGTGGGGTAAGATCCTGATTTTCAGCTGGGTGTGTGGAAGGGGCTGGTAAGATGTTGCAAGTGGGTTGCTGTATTTTGTTTTTAAATAAAAACATTTTTAACAAAAAAAGAACTATGCATAGTGGCACTTCACAAGTGAAGTTGCCACTATGCATAGTTTTGACTGGCAGGCAATACCCAAAGTGGTACCTTCCCCAGAATAGTGCTGCTACACCTATTCTTCACCTGGCAAAGTACCCACTTTGCTAGGTAAAGAACTACGTGTAATAGCACTTCATGCTATGTGAAGTTGGGTCACTTTTATGTAGTGCTACACATAGCCAAGTTTAAAAACTACATGCACCTAGCCATGACACAGAGAAAGATCCCATACCCTTGCAAAATGCATAATTTGTTCTTGACTTTCACCTGGACTCCCACCAGGAATGCATCAGAGACGAGCAGAAGGATCTTAAGTTTAACATCTCATCAAAAGTACGGCACACTCTGACAACACAGCAGCCCCTAGCATTGCACTGCAGTGGCAGCAATGTTGGAGCAGGAATCAAGTTCTGGTGTGGAATCACAGTCCTCAGTCTTTTGGTACAGAGGTGGATATGCTACCAGCTTGGCCACATGTTCAGTTTAAGTAATGGTTTGTATTTCTGACAGTGACACACCAATTTGTTTCTCATCAGCTCACAGAAATACTCTAACAGCTTGCACTATATCTTTAGCAGACATACTGGGCAGGTAAAGTTTAACCCCCACCAACAGGAAGTGAAGTGGCACTGTGGCAGATGTGCAGATACTGCAACAAGAAGTGTTTTGACCCTTAGTAGTGTGGAGACCTCGGGCTCTCAATAGGCCCATTCCAGGTAAAGGAATACCAGTTTTTAACCCCATGACAAAATTGGTTTGTACTGGTATTATCATGCTCAGCACTGGCACAAGGGCAGCCTGGAACTGCAATGGGTTATTTTGAGTTGGAAACCTATTTTACAGGTGGCAATATCTTTTTGTGTGCTTTTTGGTAGTATACTTCAAGCAGTGCTGCTGTCACTGGACTGAAACTGTTGATCCTGTATCCATGAGGATGCTCCAGGTCACTAAGCTAATCTCAGCATCCCATGATAGCTTTTTTCGACAGTGAGAGCGAGCAGTACAGTACATGGACATTGATCGCAGCTTCAATACTTAAAACATTTTTCTTTCTCTAACAGATGCTGACTGACACATTTTTGCAAACTAACTGACCTACTTAACAGACAAGTAGAGAAGGTATTTCAATAAGAAACATTTTAAAAATCCTGCTTCATAGAGACATAAAGGCTACTGTTTACATTGATGCTAAAACTGCATTTATGTAACAAGCATACAAGCAGTTTTCATCGCATTTGAAAAATGTAAACAAAAGCACACACCTTTCAAAACTCCTGCATTGTCTGCTGTACAAAATGACTGGCAGATGTGCAAGGTAATGAGGCCATTGAAGCATGGAGACATAGAAACACAGAAGTTGCTGGCAGATAAGGGCCTCCTGGCCTACCTAGTCTACCCTATTTTCCCTGCCTATAGCACACCACAGACCCTACTCAGCCTCCGGTCTTCCCCACCTCTTTACTTCTAAGATCACTCTATGTCTGTCCCATGCATTCTTGAATCCTGTAACCATTCTCTGGGCTGCTTAATGTCCTCGCACCAGTCTGTGTATGACCCAGATCCTTTCACTTGAGATCCCCGTGGATTGATGGGGATCTCAAGGCGATGAAGATCAGGGGTTGGAAGTTGGGGCGTTGTTGGCAGAAGACCCAGTCAGATGTGGACAAGCTGGCCCTGCATACTCATTATTCTGACTATCAGGGAGCAAGCAATTGTAAGAAGGCAGAGTTCCTGTCCAGGGAGATTGCTGCCGGGAAGAACCGAACTGCTCAGCTTTTTAGGACTGTCAACAGGCTTCTTCATCCAGTCTGTCTCCAGCCAAAAAAAGCCTTTTCAATCACTCAATGTGATGAGTTTGCTCAGTTCTTCTCAGACAAAGTGTCCATTATCCGACAGGGGAGCCCATCAGTGAGTCACATTATGACTCACAGTAATCGGTGTGGATAGAATAGGAGCACTCTGCCTGGTTGGGAGGAGTTTAAACTGATGGAGATGGTCGAGGTCATTGAGGTAATCTCGAAGCTGAAGCACACGTATTGTGAACTGGACCTGGCTCCAACCCATTTCTTGATGAGATGAGTTGCTTCCGTTGGCCCGGTGTTCACCAGGATTGTCCAGTATTTGTTGTCTGAAGGTTTTTTTCTGGATGCCTTAAAAGAGGCTCTGGTGAGGCCCCTTCTGAAGAAGCCATCACTTGACCCTGACATCCTGGCAAATTACCATCCTATCTCCAATCTTCCTTTTTTTGGTAAAGTTGTTGAGAAGATTGTGGTGCAGCAGCTCGAGGAGCATCTCATGTCCCTTGACATCTATGAGCTATTGTAATCAGGTTTCAGAGCTAGGCATAGCACTGAAATGGCATTAGTTAGGGTGCACAGTGACCTCCTCAGGGCAAGAGATAGAGGAGGCATGTCAGTTCTTCTGCTCCTTGATCTATCCTCAGCTGCCAACACTGTAGATCACATTGTGCTTTTTGATCACCTTAGAGAGTACTGTGGACTCGCCAGCACCACCATCTGCTGGTTTGAGTCCTTTCTCTCTGGCAGGATGCAGTGGGTAGTGATGGGGAATTTCTCCTCCTCCCCATGGCTCCTGCCATGTGGAGTACCCCAAGGGTCTGATGTTATTTGCAGTATATTTGCAGTATATATGCTGCCTCTGGGTGAGCTCATTAGGTGGCACAGTGTGGGTTTTCACTGTTGTGTAGATGATACCCAACTGTACCTGTTCTTTGCACCTGGAACCTCAGACGCTGTGGAAGTTCTTAATATCTGCCTGGCCAAGATCAATGATTGGATGTCCTCCAACTGGTTGCGACTCAACCCGGACGAGATGGAGGTACTAGTGATTGGGACGAGGACGTGATGAGAGTGCCAATGATGTGGCCACTGGGTTATTCCTGGGACTCACACTGTTGATGGCCTCCCCTATGGTGCGAGATCTTGGAGTGATCCTTGATGACAGACTGACACTTGAAGCTCAGGTGTCGGCTGTCACCAAAAGTGGTTTTTACCACTTAAGGAACATTGTCAGGATCAAACCCCTAGTTCTGCCCAAGGACCTGCCCACACTGATGCATGCCTTTATGACATCCAGACTCGATTATTGTAATGCTCTCTACTTTGGGGTCTCTGGAGGTACAGTTCGCCAGCTGCAGTTGGTGCAGAACGCAGCTGCCAGATTGCTGACTGGCCTCTCTAGATCCAGCCATGTGAACCCAGTGCTGCGAGCTCTGCACTGGCTGCCGGTCAGGTGCAGGGTTATCTTCAAGGTGAGTTTATGCACGTAAAAGACTCTACATGGTCTTAGCCCTGGCTACCTGGCTGATCTGCTGATGCATGTCTCCTCAGTCCACCCCCTCTACTCCATGACCAGGGGCCTCCTTGAAGTTCCCACAACCAGATTAAGAACTTCCGGTGACCGGGCCTTCAGTGTCACCAGACTGGTCCTGTGGAACTCTTTACCTGCTCATATCAGGGAAGCCCCATCAGTTGAGGGGTTCAAGAGTGGCCTGAAAACCTATTTATTCTCCCTGACTTTCCCAGATGGAGAAATCTGACCAGCCCTGAATTCTTGCTATTAAACTGCTGATTCTGATATTGCATTTGTTGTTTTATTTATGACTTTATTCTATCTGATTCCCTGTCTATTGTATGTTTTATATTTTTATGTATGGCGCTCAGAGCCTCTGGGATTGGGTGCCTTAGAAATAAACCTTGCCTTTCCTTGCCTATCTACACCACACTAAGGATTTGTATTTTTTGGTTTTGGAACACATTCTGAAGAAAGGGGGGGTTACTAGTGGAGTACCTCAGGGCTCAGTACTGGGTCCAGTCCTCTTTAACGTCTTTATAGGTGACATTGTGGAGGGTCTGGAAGGAAAGGTATGCCTCTTTGCAGATGACACAAAGATCTGTAACAGAGTTGATACACAAGGGGGGGTAGAAAGGATGAGAAGGGACTTGGCAAGGTTGGAGGAATGGTCAGACATACAGCAACTTAGATTCAATGCAAAGAAGTGCAAAGTAATGCACCTGGGAACTAAAAATCCAGGAGAAGAGTACATAATAGCAGGGGAGGTACTAACGACAACAATAATGGAAAGGGCTCTGGGTGTAGTCATATCAGATGACCTAAAGGTGGGTAAGCAATGTGAGAAGTCAGTAAGGAGAGCCAGGGGGATACTGGGATGCATAGGGAGGGGCATCACAAGTAGAAAAAGGGAAGTGGTTATCCCTCTATACAGACAGTTGGTGAGACCCCATCTGGAGTACTGCATGCAGTTTTGGAGACCTCATCTATGCAAGGACATAGACAGGATGGAAGCAGTCCAGAGGAGGGCAACTAAAATGGTGCAGGGTCTACATCAGAAACCATATGAAGAGAGACTGAAAGAGCTTAATATGTATACCCTTGATGAAAGGAGGGACAGGGGGGACATGATAGAAACTTTTAAGTACCTCAAGGGAATCAACAAAGTCCAGGAGGGTAGCATCTTTCAGAAAAAGAGATGTGTAAGAACAAGGGGACACAATTTAAAGTTAGAGGGGGGATGGCTCAGGGGTAATGTGAGGAAATTCTTTTTCACGGAGAGAGTGGTGGACGCATGGAACCGCCTTCCTGGAGAGGTTGTGGGGTCTAAAACAGTGGGGGAATTCAAACATGCATGGGACAGACATAAGGCAATTATAGTGGGGGGTTGAAGGAAGTAGGCTGTTTGTTAACTAGAATCTGCAGCTTATCCAATAGGTAGGGAAATGGGCAGACTGGGTGGGCCAAGTGGTCCTTATCTGCTGTCAAAGTCTATGTTTCTATACCAATAAATCTACTGTCAGAGAAATATTTTGGAGTTTGCCAGTCCTTATTTTCATGTTCAGCATTGCAGAGCAAACTTGGAAGATTGTAGAGGAATTTATCTGGTGGTCAAGTGGTTATTACATAGCTCCACTGCCCAGTTCATGTCCAGCAGTCCCTTGTATCCAAAATCCATCAGTATTGGGTTTCTGTTTAATTCTGTGGAAGTTAGTCAGAATTGGGGAATTGGGATATCTCTGGAATCTCTTCTGTTGTGACTATAGCAGAGTTTTGAAAATTCTCATTCTTAAGTCCAGTTCTAGTCTGCATCCGATTATGGCATCAGAATAGAATATGAAATGGAATCAGAAATTCCGATTCTGCATCTGAACAACTTGCAAAAATAAACCTCCCCCCACCCAAGTACACAAAACAATACCATTTATTACTACCTTGCTTTAGTCACCCCACTTCAACCACTTCTTATGCTTCCTTCTCTCTCCCAGTTTTACCTTCTGCACCATTTGCCAGCTGGCCTGAGTGAAGGGGAGGGGCCTCCTATGTTTCTTAATTGTCCTCAGGTCATGATCACACTGGTGGCATGAGGGTCCTACTCTGGTGACTCCTCTCATCAATCTGAACTCTCTCAACCCAATGTTAGACCCAGGGAAGTCCCATGACTTACCCCCTGCCACCAGCCCATCACCTGCCCCATCTTGACTGGAGTTACACAACTTCTACCCATCCCAGTAAGCAGAAAGCATGTATCATCAGCCCAGTACTGCTAGAAGCAAATAATTCCAGGGCAGGTGAGTCCTGGCCTGCCATCAACATGTCCTCCTCCAAGCAAATCAAGAGCTCCTGCTGTCTGCTGGGAAATGGGGGTGGTCAACATGCGCCAAACCCTGTGTCTACCCACCCAGCCAGAAGTACACCATGCCCTTGCTTCCAGCTCAACAGAGTCTAACCCAGGAATTGTTCTGACTGGCCTGACCAGTGGCTACCTCCCTACCATCCAGACAGACTTACCAGGTTGGGGGATGTGGGAAATTAATAGTTAAAAAAAAAAAAAAAATTGGGGATTATAAAACTGACTGTTTGGGACTGAGGAGGAATAGTCATGATTGGCCGGGGCAGAGCAATATATATGTGTGTGTGTGTGTGTGTGTGTGTATGTTGGGGGGGTGTTAGACTCCTGAGCAACAGGAATAGTAGCCTCCACTCATGACTGGATGATACCAGCCAAGCAGTTGGGTGGAGTGAACCCTCAAGGAAATTGCAGCACCACACTGCATGCAGCACCAATTCTCCATCTTATGCTCACTCAAGGTAAGGGTGAGACAAGGGACATGGAAGGAGGGAGGACTTGTTTAGGGTCACTCCCAGACAGTTTTGTTTCAAGAGGTGGGATTTGGGGGAAGGTTATGTATGTTTTTCTACTGTAGTTGTATACGGAATGGAATCAGATTCTGATTCTGACCCTTTTTCCGAATTTGGAATTTTGTTCCTCAATGCCGAAAATTTTAATTCTGAAGAAAAAAAACAAATCTGATGCATCCAATTCAGTTAGATAGATTCTTAGCAATCCTAGATCACAGGTTAACCCCAATTGTCACAGATAAGACAGAAGAGATCCAGTGTACTCACAGACAGGAAATGGGTGAACCCAAGTGATTTCAGATAGGTCAGAAGTGAGCCCACATGTTCACAGGCAAGTCAGAGGTGAGAAGATGACACCTTAAAATGTATTTTCCAAGAACCACTTCACTGTCTTTTAAACAAAACCTCTAACTTAAAATATGCAATTTTTGTTTTGCAGTTATTGTGATTATACATACATATACACTACATTCTCCATTATACAATGGGATATGAAAATCCAGTAACCTCATTGGTCAAAACATATCACATGACTGTGACAAATCCTCCAGTATACCCACTGTAAAAGTTTTATATCACTATAAAAACAAAAAAATAAGTTGAACATTGTATAATAGCAATATACCATGACAGAAAATGGGTATATGGGTGGATTTACCACTTCTGGTGCGATTAAGTAACTCGGCTGTGCCTCATGACCAAACCACACCAGGCGTGGTAAATCCACCAATATACCGACTCTCTGTCATGGTATATTGCTTAAATATACACTTACATAAATTCTTAATGGGAGAAGGAAAAAACATGTTGTCCGAGTATTATACAATGATATTAAAGAGGAAAACAAATGTTGAGAAAACAATATGTAGCAGTACAATCTGTATGTTAGAGAGAAAATATGGCAATTTATGATTCAAGGGGTAAAAGGAGTAGATACAAACAAGAAATATGAGTAGTTGTGATTGTACTTCTATTATGCTGTAATTTAATACAAGTACGTGTAAGATTATATAAAGGAAGAACATAAAAAAGAGAAGAATATCTAAGAAAGTGAACAAGAATGAAGAAGGAAAGGGAAGAAGAAAAGGAGATAAAAAGATAGAGAGAGAGGAGATGAAGAAAGAACGAAAGAGCTAGAAGCGAGATTCCAATGTGAACATATAATGACCCATGGATTAAGTGACGATATGTGTAGATGTGTTTAAATATTTAAAACAGTCCTGCCAGCATTTATTATATAAATTAAGTCAGTCAGAGGCTAAGTGTGACATATGATCAAGGATGGCGTATTGAGATAGTTGTTTGAGAACATCCGGGAAATAGGCAATTTATAATCACTTGTGAGTGGGCAGGGCTTTCATATCTCACTCGTGAGTTATAGTCCTCTCCCCACACATTTGAAGATAAATTGTATGTTTTGAGGCAAACCATTGCATATCCCCTATATACATAGATATAGTGTATTATATTACAGTATTGAGACATGGTTCTGCTTTTCCCCATACGAAGATGAAGTTTATCATGATATAATACCAGATAAATGTATAATACCCACTGAAATATCTGTTATACACACTAATCAATTGTGACATCATCAATACACTTATCAATTTAGTACATCATCATCAATTGATAACTATTTTAAATTTCCCACATCAACCTCAAAACCAGATTTTCATAAAAAAACATTTTCTCAACATTTTGGGTATCCCCTCTTCCACATAGCTGAAAAGCAACAGATCACATTTAAGAAACTTTTCATTAAATTCAGGTAATTATCGTTAGATACAGGTAATTATGAAGCTTCGGTTTTTGTGGCCCTCACCAAGGTATTCAGCTTTTTTGACCAAGAAATGCTGGCTCAGGCTTTAGCCTTTCTCAGTTTTTCCCCTGATGCCACCAATTGGTACAGAAACTATTTGACCTACTTGTTCACAGGACTGCTATTGAAAATATATTCTTAGACTTTTGTCATATATGTTGTGGGGCCCCTAAAGGATCTATTCTTGGTCCCCTACTTTTTCTAGTTTTTTACATTCTTTGTCAAGGGCCTGCCCATCAACCAAAACTATCCCGCATGTGGATGACACAGCCATCTTAATTGTAGGCAAGCATTGGTCTACTTTGAATAAAACTAGTCAGCATAATTTTGACCTTCTCCAGATGTAGTGTTTAAATAACAGGATGGTCCTCAACACTAAAAAAACTGAAAGCATGTTTTTTTCTGGGGTTTATAAAAAATCAGTTAGTTCTTCTTTTCAAATACATGATTTGGCTGGCACTGAGGTGCAGCATGTCTCTGAGTTTAAATATTTAGGTTTGTTTTTCGACAGCACTCTTATCTTTTGACACCCATGTCAACTATTTGGTAAAACCAGCTGCCAGTTACTTGCTTCTATATATCAAGTTAAAAGGTTTCTAGTTTCAGGTACAATAAGATTGTTTGTCAATAGCATCCTGGTCCCTATTGTTGATTACAGTTCCATTGTGCATACTGCTGCTCCTGCCAGTGTCCTCTTCAAGGCGTGCACTGTTTACAGCTGTGTTTGTTATTATCTAACTGACCTACTCTGTCGTACACACCATTGTCAATTGTATAAATCTGCTTCATGTCGATCCCTGGAGGATCATTTGGCCTATAGTTCAGTGGTGTCCCTTCACGAGATTGTTCTTGGTAAAGTCCCCATTTCTATAACTGAGGTTTTTCAATGTTCTTCCAACATATTCTGAACATGTTCCCAGTCTAAACTGAAATTTAAGTTCCCCTTTAGGAACACTGCTGCTGGACAAAAAGCCTTGTCTTATCAGGCTATTGGCCCCTACAACCGTGTACTCTCTCAAATCACCAAGAGGCTAAGTGCTTTTCCTGGTTTTTAGCACTGAGTAATTGAATATTTTAACAGTTTTATTTATTTGTGTATTGTTTTTAGAATTTGATGATTGTACAGCGCTTACATACTTATATTGAGTTTAATAAATAAACTTGTTAATATTATTATTATATTCTATCATTCAGCTCCAGGCTCCATCCCATTTGATAATTTACACTGTGATTGTTTCTAATTGTTTTAATTTGTCATGTGCCATTTATTTATTGATTTTATTAATCAGGTAGGTCCACTGAGACTAAATGCCCCTTTTTCAGAGCTGCCCCTGAATTAATTACATAGAAGAAGACAATGCACAGGAATTGCAGTTATATACAAGCCAGCACAAATTTACACTTGGTTCTTAGACACAGGTCAGAGGAATGTTTAAGAATTAACAACAGTATGACTTAAAACTGGGCATCTCAAGTAGAGTGTAGATGGAGGATCCTAGCACCCACCTAAGGGGCTTAGTAACAAGAATACTTGGGAGGTTTGGGAGGGGGTGTAGACTTTGACCAGTTAAAGAACATGTCAGTTAAGGTGGCAAGTCAACCTCCCCTATAGAGAGGAGCAGTTTAGAACAGTGAAGGCATTGCAATGATGCTCCCTGTGTAGAGCACCAAAAGCAGAGCACTCAGTTTTATTGTACAGGATTTTGAGTTTATTTCCAAGCTCCTGAGGGCATGGAGGCTTGGGGCACCAAACAGTAGTATGTTAAGCAGAGTGCTATTTGCAATGACTATCCATGCATCCTTAGTGAGGTAGGCATTTAAACAGTAGAGGATACCAATTTTTTGGTGTAAAGATTTAGCCATATTATCCACATGAGTTTGGAGATAGAAGTCCTGATTCAAATACCAAGGTCCTGTATAGACTCAGCAGCTTCAGTTTGTGATCCTGAAGAAGCAGTCAAGTTTACTAAGTGCTATCTTACTGTTCTCGGGAGTCTGGAGCCCAATAGTATATATTTTGCCTTTTTTGTATTAAGAACCAGCGTATTAGCAATAAACCATTCTTTTAACCCCTTGGAGTTATTTGCAAGATGGTTGCTAATTAGATTGGTGTCATTTGAGATTCTATACAAGACAGCATCATCAGCATACAGCTGCAGTTTGGCCCTACCACAGTTGCCTGGTATGTTGTTTATAAATAGGGAGAAAGGTAAAGTACCCCATACTGAACCTTGGGGGACACTGTCAGTGATGGTTCTTTGTGCTGAGTGAACACCCTTCCACGTCACCTAATGTTTTCTGCCCATTAAGTAGTGTTTAAATTGGGGGTGTAGCCAAGCTGCATCCAGAATGGCAGCATAGTTCTGGAGCTCTGTGCCTAAACCGTGGAATATATTGGATCCCCGACTCCCTGGGACCCTTTCTGGTAAAAGAACAGACATTTATCTAAGAAAAAACTGGTATGCTGCCTAAGATGTCAAAAAAGCAAGGACATTTAACTTTTAAAAGCTCTAGCAGCAGACCCAAAGCATCAGGATCTGAGGCCCTGCCACCATGAGCTGAAACTATGGCAACTATGGACCCATCACGGCAAGCCTCTAACACAGATGAGAGCAATGTGAACTCACTGCTAGTGGCCTTGGAGAAGCTATTTAATGATTTAAAAAATGATTTAACCTGCAAAATGAATGCAGTATTCAAAAATGTTTCTGCTCAATTGGCACACCTCCAAACAACAGTGAATGCACTGGGGGAAACGGTGGAGTAGCACTCAACCAGATTATCAGAGGTGGAAGAGCAGGTTAGTACTCAGGAAGACCAACACTCTCAGACAAACCCCTCAGTTAGCAACAGTCAGCATTGGCCGAAATAGAGAAGTTGAAGGCAGTGCTCGACGACCACGAAAATCGGGAGAGATGCTCAAATATCCATATAGTGGGTTTGGCTGAGGGAGCGGAAGGCCACGATTGTGCTACTTTCTGCAAAAATTGGCTGAAATCCCATCTGAGCTTACCACCTGTGTGTACCTTAGAGATTCAGCGGGCACAAAGATCTTCTGGTCACTGCTCTGCTTTGAATGAAAGGCCTCGGCATATCATATTAAAATTTCTACATTACCAAGACAGAGTGATGGTGTTGGAGGTCACAAGGAAAGCGGGACCCATCCGAATAGATTTGTGACCGTTAGTATCTTTCAAGACTTTTCCCGTACATTGCAGATGGAATGAAATGCCTTCAAGCCAGTGAAGAGGTGATTACATCAGCTTAATTGACCTTTTGCGTTGGTTTATCTAGCACATCTGTTTATCCGGAGGAAGGATGTAGCCCTGAAGACATTCACAAGCCCTGATGCAGCGTTGCAATATATCGAGCAGGAGGCTCCTCAACAAGACAATGCTGCTAGATGATTTTCTGTAAGTGGAGTTACAGTTCTGCCAGGTACTTCTGAGAAGGTTAGGGGTTTCTGCTATTGGAACACCAGGAGGTGGATCGGGGGGGGGGGAGTTGGGCTATGCCCAGCCGGGTCCGTAACTCATTAGAGGCCTATCATGGCTGGATCTGGCGGCCTCCCCTGCGTCCCTCGATCACTGCATGCCCGCTACTTCTCGGGGCTCACCCACCCAATCTTATGCTCCATGTGACTTTAAGTGTGGGACAGATTTAAATGGACCCAGTTTTGACTTTGACCTTGGTGTGCACATTATATTGAAATCAAAGCTACAGCTGTTGGATATAACTTGTATGAAGCAATACTTGATATAAAAACTGTAAGAATTTTATGTTTTCTTTTATCTTACTTTGGTCGGTTCAGCTATGTCAGATGCTAAAAGTGTTGGGGAAGGGGTCCTGGGGAGTGGGGGAAACAAGAAAACAAATAACTTATATATGTGTGGGGACCAGGATCCACGCAGGGGGTTCAATCTGTCTTTATTATGTGACTTGAATTGCTCTGAAATGTTGGGGGTACCAAAGGTCTGAATGGACGTCTGAGCAATTTTGGGGCTGTTTGTAAAAATTATGTGCCAGAAACAGGTTTCGCCCTTTGAGGTACTCAATCTGGAGGTTCCCTGGGTGGTTTTATCTCTGGGGTGCCTGCCTGCAGGAAATTATTTTGAAATTTCATTTGTTTTATTTAAATTCAAGACATATTTCCTTATATTTTTGGAGTGGACAAACCCTGGGGGGGCCTTCGGTACTGTATCCTGATCTAATATGTGGACAGTGATGGTGCAGCCAGGAGGGTAATCCACGATACTAAAGGGGTCTTTGCCGAGTAGGTACTAAGGCGGGGAGAGGGATAAGGGAGGTGAGGAAGCAACCGTTGTTGCCACACTCAGTTTTTTTTAAGGGTAAAGTTACTTTTATTGATTTTAGTGCCTGTTGTGCTTAATTCATAGTTCCGAGGTTTAAATGCCTCATAGGGAGATGGGGGAGATTTCGGTTTATGGGGGTTTGTGGGGTTTTGGGATTGGGGAGGGATAACAGGGGTTGTTCTTCAGTTGGTTAAAAACTGAAAATGTTCAAGGGTCCTGTGTGATTGGACTGGCATATACAAGTGCTATTGGGTGTAGGGTGAGGGGTTCAAGGCATAGTTATCAACCTGTATTCCCGAATGGCTAGTTTAAGGCTGCTATCCTGGAATGTAAACGGACTTAAGACAGTAGCAAAGCAAAAACGAGCCTGGTCCTATGCTCGAAAGAAGAAGGCAGATGTGGTTATGCTGCAGGAATTACATTTGACACACGAGGAGGTGAAAAAACTGGGAAATGTATGGGGGGGGGAGTACTTTGATAGCTTCGCACTTTACATCCAAGGCTAGAGGCACATGTATTTGGTTTCGACCGGGGGTCAGGGTCCAGATTCATTCCTCCCAGGTAGATAGACAGGGGAGATATGGAGTAGTTCAAGCCACTGTGAAAGAACAATTAGTAGTGTTGGTGTCCCTTTACAGTCCTGCTTTTAATTGCCCTGAATTTTTTGAGCATCTCGCCCTTACAGTATCAGTGTTCCCCGACAAGATGATTATAGGAGAAGATTTCATATTGGGATCCCTTGTTAGATCATTCTAATCCACGGTTCAGGCGCTACCCTAAGAGTGTGTCAGCTTTACAAAATTTAGCAGGGGAGAGGTCCTTGCAGAAGGTGTGGCAATTTAAATATCCAGATTCTGAGGAGTTTTCCTTTTATTCCCATGCCCATAAAGTCTATATCAGGCTAGATTATTTTCTGGCCTCCCCTGAATTTATGGATTGAATAGGGGAGATCCAATATGGCCCCATCCTTGTTTCAGACCATACCTCCCTTTACTAAGAACTAAATAGTGGGATAGATGAGGTAGGGGCACAGCGGTGGAGACTTGACCCTACTCTACTGAATGACCCTCAATATGTCCAACAAATGTCCAGGTGCCATATGGAGTTTTTAGAAGCTAACAAAGTTGAAGATACTTCAGCAAGAGTTACATGGGAAGCCCTTAAGGCATATGTCATGGGGGAATCTATTTCCTATGTGGCATTTAAAAAGAAACAGGAGGGGATAAAGGAGCTAGAACAGGAGTCCCACATTCTGACACTAGAGAAGCAGGTTATGCAGTCTTATTGCCTTAAAGAAATGGCGCTGTTGAAAAGACTGAAGGATGAATACAATCAAATTAGTTCCAAACACATAGAGAGGGACATTATGGTGTCTAAGGCAGGGCGGTACTTCGAGGGAGATAAATTGGGGAGGTGGCTGGCTTGGATAATTAAGAAACAAAGGGCGGAAAGATCCATCATCGCTATTGAGAATGATAATGGGGAATGCACAACCTCTGCTCGGGAGATAAATAGTATATTTCAGACATTTTATGAAAAACTATACACCTCTAAGGTCCCACATAATGGGAATCCGGCCAGCTTTCTGGACAGTGTTCCCCTGCCTGCCCCATCAGCAGTAGATAATGAGATACTTGGCCAGGAACTTACATCCCAGGAGGTAGGGGAGGTGATTTGGGCATCAAGATCAGGTAAGACCCTGGGTCTGGATGGACTGCCCCTGGAATTTTATAAGAAGTTCTGGGGACAGCTGAGCTCACTTTTCATGGGTATGCTCCAGGAGGTGCTGGAGGGGGGAAGAGTTGACACCATCTCAACAGTTGGCTACTATAACGAGTCTCCCTAAACCAGGCAAAGATCCAAAAAGGTGTGGCTCTTATCACCCTATTTCACTGCTTAACGCAGACTATAAAATTATAGCAACGATCCTGGCAAAGAGACTTGAGGGTATTTTGACGGGGGTTGTCCACCCGGACCAGGAGGGGTTTGTTAGGGGCAGACAGGCCAGGCACAACCTGAGGTGAGTTTTGAATATAATGTGGCATGGGTCGAGGGGGGAGAAGAATGGTCTTGGTGGTCTTCTTGCCCTTGATGTGGAGAAGGCTTTTGATAGGGTCGAGTGGCCTTTTATGTTTGCCGTATTAAAAAAATTTCAGCCTTCATCCGGTCTTTTGTCGGTGGGTGGCATGCTTGTACCAGTCTCCATGGGCTAAAATACTAACCAATAACACTCTCTCGAGCCCTTTTCGGCTCTTTAGGGGTACTCGACAGGGCTGCACCCTCGCCCCTGTTATATGTCCTCACTATTGAGGCGTTGGTGGTAGCTATACAATGTCACCAGGAAATCAGGGGTTTTGTGATCAAAGGAAAGGAACAGGTTATTTCACTTTTTGGCGACGATGTTGTGCTGTTTTTGGCTGATCCAAAGAAAGCTATGCCTGCCCTGACCTCTCTCTTTAAGAGCTTCAGCCCTCTCTCTGGTCACAAGATCAACTGGAGTAAAAGTGAATGGCTCCCTCGGGGGAATGTCAGCCAGTCAGTTCATATAGATGGAGTAGATATACCCCCCAAAACAGTGATAAAATATCTAGGAATACAACTTCCCCATAAATTGGCATAAGTGGACCATCTAAATTATAAACCCCTGGCAATAAAAATTAAGAAACAGTGTGGTAGATGGAAATCGCTTCCCTCTTACACTATTGGAGAGGGTGAATTTGGTAAAGATGCAAATATTGCCTCAATGCCTTTATCTCTTTTGAGCATTGCCTGTAGCGGTTCCCTCCTGTTATCTATGTTCACTAGAGGGCTCCATTACTTCCCTCTTATGGGCGAATCATAGACCAAGAATCAGGAAAGCTATATTGTGGCTACCAATTCGCAGGGGGAGCTTGGCACTCCACAATCTGAAGATTTATGCCCTCACAGCACAGTTAACACATGTTCTGGATTGTCTGGAGGATGGGGACAAATTCTGGGCTTGGGTACCTATGGAGTCACACTCTTCCAGGGTCTCTCCTTTTGCTCAGTATCTTTTATCTCTGAGTTCTGGGGAGTGGGAGGGGGAGCAGCCTCAGAATCCTTTCACTAATACTAATCTCAAGTCTTGGAAGCAGGCTTTGCAGGTTCTGGGGGAGGTGGGGGGCATATCACCAGAGGGATCCAGTCTTTACAGTTTATGGAAAGATGGAGGAGCCCCCTTCCTGGTCAAGAGAGCTCTGGCAGAGTGGGAGAGGAAGGAACTTTTCCTCCTCTCACATTTATTTCAAAATGGTTCCCTTCTAAAATTTTCTGACCTAATACAAATTTATAACATTCAACCTTCTCATTACTTTATATATCTCCAGGTATGGTCCAGGCTGACTAGGCTTCATAGGCCAGAGGGGGGTACCCCACCACCTTTAACTAGAACATCTTTGGAAGAGGTTCTTCAACATTGTAGAACACATAGAAATGTGAAACCCTTAAGTATAATTTATAGTGCCCTGGTGGGAGCCCAGCCGGATGGGCTACAGAAACTGAGAGACAGATGGGAGAGGGATTTAAGGGGAGACACTTTGTCGGAAGGAGATTGGAATTTGGCTCTGGGAGGAAGTATGTCTAGTTCAGTGAATAATAGACTTAGAACCATTCATTACAATATTATCCACAGAGCTTATTCCACTCCTGCTTTGGCTCATAAAATAAATCTTCAGGTTCCTGATCAATGTCCTAAATGTTTTTCACAGGGGTGCTCTTTTTTTCATCTGGTATGGGCATGCCCAAGGGTGTTGCCATATTGGGATGAGATAAATTATCTTATAAATAAGGTCCTGGACTGTGATATACCTTTGGATCCAGTTGATATCCTGCTGGGGGTATATAGAGGTGGGAAGGGCCAAGCAAAGACTTCACATCCTCTGAGAAGACTAGCCTTGGTGGTGGGCAAACAGACTCTGGCGCAGAATTGGATGGCCCAGTCAACACCCACCATTGCTCACTGGATTAAAATATTATTGAATAATATGAAACTAGAACATATCCAATACAAGGTCTTGGGACATCTAAATAGATATAAACAGATATGGTCCCCACTTGAGAGGGCCCTGGGTGAACTAAGGTTTCCACTCTTCTAAGAAGAAGCTTTATTGTAGAGATAGACAGCAATAATATGTTAGTAGATCAGTCTTGAAGAATTATTCTTGAGCTATGACATAAGTCTTAAATTTCGCTTTTGCTGCCTAAGATAAATCAATGTATTTCAGAGCCCATGCCTGTACCTGAATATGTAATAATATGGTGTATATAATGCTGTAATGTAGTTGCCTGTTCCTGAATACCAACTCTTTAATAAATAAAGTTTAAAAATAAAAAGTAGTGTTTAAATCAGCAACAGGAAGACTATCAAGACCTAAATGCTATAACTTGGCAAACAGTAGGCTCTGATTGAACAAATCAAAAGCGTTGGTGAGGTCTGTAAGGCTGCATCAGTCATAAGCCTGTTATCCATACACCTAGTAGGCAGTCTCAGCCAGGCCTGTGTCAGTCCCATACTGCTTCCTAAATCTATGCTGCTTGTCAGTCAATAAGTGATATTGTTCGAAGTATGGAGTTGATTATAAACCAGTATCTCCTGTACTTTAGCTAGGAAGCTTAGCACTGAGATGAGACGGTAGTTCTCCCCTCGTTCCTGCTGATCAATGACTACAGACCCATCAGCTTGACATCGATATTGGGTAAAATTAAGGAACAAATACTAAAAGATCATATTTTGGAAAGTATAAATAGTAAACGAGGGGAGAACTACCATCTCATCTCAGTGCTAATCTTCCTAGTTAAAGTGCAGGAGATACTGGTTTATAATCAACTCCATACTTCGAACAATATCACTTACTGACTGACAAGCAGCATAGATTGCTGATGGGTGATTTGAATATGCCAGATGTTAACTGGAGTGCAGTTGCAGCAGCCACTTCTAAGAGTGGGGTTATTCTAGATGCCCTACAGGGGGCATGCCTTAGACAACTAGTATTGGAACCCACTCGAGAGGGAGCAATCTTAGACCTGGTTCTCTCAAATGGAGATGGAGAGAGGATCACAGGTGTAGAAGTGGGTAGCCATGTGGGAACTAGCAACCATTGAACAGTATGGTTCACAATAAACACAGCAATAGAGTCAAGCCATACAAAGGCAAAAGTACTGGACTTCAGGAGGGCTGACTTTGCCAAAATGGGTGAGTGCAACTAAAATGGTGCAGGGTCTGCACCAGAAGACATATTAAGAGAGACTAAAGGAGCTTAATATGTATAGCCTCGAGGAAAGGAGGAGAGGGAGACATGATAGAAACTTTCAAGTACCTCAAGGGAATCAACAAAGTCCAAGAGGGTAGCATCTTTCAAAAAAGAGCTGTGCAAGAACAAGGGGCACAATTTGAAGGGGGGCAGCTCTAGAGCAGAGGTAATGTAGGAAGTATTTTTTCACAGAGAGGGTTGTGGATGCATGGAATGGCTTTCCGGAGGAGGTTGTGGAGTCAAAAACAGTGGTTGAATTCAAACATGCATGGGACAGTCATAAGGCAATTCTAGGGGGTTGGGGTAGAAAGAAGTAGGCTGCTGGTTAACTAGGATCTGCAGCTCATCCATTAGGTAGGGAAATGGGCAGACTGGGTGGGCCAAGCGGTCCTTATCTGCCATGAGAGTCTACGTTTCTATGTTTCTTATGTTAAAGGGCCATTAGATAGGACACAACATGACTTCACTAGATGTTGTTCTTGTGTGCCAAACCTCTTAACTTTCTATGAAACAATTAGTGACCTCCTTGACCAAAATGTTCCTTGTGGTGTGGTTTATATGGACCTAAGTAAGGCTTTTGACAGAGTACCTCAGAATAGGATGATTTTCAAGTTAAATAATCTAAATATTGACAGCAATGTGGTACAACGGGTCTGTCACTGGTTAACAGGAAGAAGACAAAGAGTGAGGGTCAGGGGTGCTGTGTCTGATTATGTCAATGTGACGAGCGATGTACTGCAGGGCTCAGTACTGGGTCCCCTGCTTTTCAACATATACATCAGTGACTTGCATTATGAATTAAATAGAACAGTTAACAAATCTGCAGATGACACAAAAATTGGGGACAGAGCCTGCAGTCAAGATTATACTGCAAAGTTACAAGCTGATTTAGATACCCTTCCGAACTGAGCTATAACATGGGATATGAAGTTTAACCCCGATAAGTGTGTGGTAATTCATATGGGTATCAAGAACAAGCTGGGGTGTAGAGTTAAAATCTGTTACTGAGGAAAGAGACCTGGGTATCATAATCCAATCAAACTTCTCTTTCAGGTCAAATAGCTCCACGGCAGTGGCTAATATTAGGATGTATCAAAATAAATGTTGTTAGCAGGCAGAGTGAGGTCATATTGCCCCTGCATAGATCCCTGACTAGACCACACCTAGACTGTTGTTATGGTCACCATACTTGAGGGGGGACATACGAAGTGTGAAGAAAGTGCAGAGAAGATTTACAAAAATTATACATGGATGTGACACCTTCGATTACAAAACCAGACAGACACGACTAGGGCTGCATAACCTTGAGAGAAGATGTTTAAGGGGAAACCTTATATTATTGTATAATCTAATAAAAAAATGAAGTACTACTGCCAGATTTGGGTTTTGTCCTCAGGGTACTGAATATAATACTAGAATCCACAACAAACAGATACAGGGGAGACCATATTAAGACTAGCAAGAGAGGAAATGTTTACACACAGAGAGTCGTCAGGCACTGGACTAGTCTGCCCCCAACTATTAATTTACCAAATGTACATAGTTTCAAAAAGCAGCTAGATGCCCTGATGGGCACATGAGAAGGCAAGTGGATAACCACTATATAGTGGGGGAAGGGTGGACTAGAAGTGACTTTGGTGCACATCTGCCCTTTTTTACCTAAGTTCCTTGGGACCACCAAACTCCTCCAATAATGACTTATAAGAGCAATTTGAGAGGCAAGGCAATGACTGGGGCACCCTATTTTATAAATTTAGGTTCACGTTTGTCAAAGTCAGCTGAGCCATCAATTTTAACTGCCCCAGCTGGGTTAGTACCTCCTTCCACGAGATCAGATGGAAGAGAAATTCAGGAAATAACCTCTGTTTCAGGTTGGTCAGGGGGGGGGTGAGGGAATGCCCAGAGATAGGTTTAAACCTATCCAAATCAGTAAAAAAGCTAACAAAAATCACTGTATGATTGATCATCAGCTACTATGTATATCATGCTTAAGTGGACCAGAATGACCCTTTAATAGAGAATTAATCTGTGCCCAGAAATTTTTATGGTCACATAGTTTTTTTTTCCTGTAGATTTCTGTAAAATTTTCTTTTAATGTTTTTTGAGGTTCATTTTGTGGGTATTCCATAATTTCCTGCATCTCTGCCAGTCAGCCGTGAGACCAGTGAATTTAAATTCCCCCAAGCCTTTTCTCTCTGCCTCATGAGTTTTCTGAGTTTGCTACCAATCCATTTAGAACAGTAACCCTTTGCTCTTAGCTGCTTGAAATGAGCATGTTTAACTACAGGTACTGAGAATAAGCTATTAAAGGAGAACTGCACTGAATCTATAAGTTATTTTTTCCAGTAGAAGCTGTTTTTAAAAAAGTTGTTCAACATTCTGTTATTGCTTTAGCTTGTACAGGCTTTTCAGTTATTCTGGTGGTGTTTCTGATTTACATGCTGCTGGTAAGAACCATTTTAGAATGGTATGATGTACTGTAGTTTATGTCCCTGTTCTACTCTTCCATTGTTGGAACAATGCATGCATGTTCTTTTATAGAACTCTATGGTTGAGTGGGACATAAACTACATCATACAGTTCTAAAATGGCACTTAACATCAGAGTGTAAATCAGAAACATCCACTGAGGTTACTAACAGGTCCATATAGATGGAACAAATAACAGAATTTGAGCCAGTACTTAGCTTCTACTAGGTAAAATGAGAGATTCAGTGCAGTTCTCCTTTAAAGAAGAAATCAAGAGCAGAACTGACATTAGGAAGATGTCTTGTAGTGTCCCAGTGGATTTCAGAGAGGATATTCAGGAAAGAACTAAAATCAATTTTAGAATAATCACATGCCAGGATGAGTCTAGGCGGGGGTTACAGGATGTTATTCTTCCATATGCAGAAAATTGGGGAATGGTCACTGAGGGAGTCAGCAAATATGCCTGTGGCTCCGATTCAATCAGGTTTATTGACTAGAACCCAGTCAAGGAGAATATGGTTACTTGATTTATTTTTCATTCCAGTGGGCGCAGTAATAAAACGTCTGAGATGTGCATCGGGCAAGGCAGCCTTATAGCCACTGTCCATATCATTGGTTTAGTTTATTTTAAAGTCACCAAGGAATACGAACTTATGAACATACAAACTTGCCAGCAGAAACAGGCCACATAGTCTAGCAAACCTGCTCGAGTGTGCAGCAAGCCCTTCATTTTGCAGCTGCCCTTCCTACGTACCCATCAAAGTATCCCTTCTCCTTCCCCTTACCCTGTCCCAACCCCTCTTGAAACTGCCCACCATCTTACAAGACATCAGCTCTTCTGATAAGGTGTTCCACTTGCCCACCACCCTTTCTGTGAAAAAAATTCTCCTTACCTTCCTCCTAAATCTTCCCCCTTCCAATCTCAGTCCATGCCCTCTTATGTCTCTTCCCCTTCTCAACTGGAAAATCTCCTTCATATTGGTCTTGTTTATCCCCTTCAGGTACTTAAAGGTCTCTATCATATCCCCCCCATCCCTCCTGTCCTCCAATGAATACATCTTTAACTCTCCCAGTCTGTTCTCATAGGGTTTGTCCTCCAATCCCTGGATCATCTTTGTGACTCTGCGTTGCACCCCTCCAATAACCTGATGTCCTTCTTCAGGAACGGGTGCTAGAACTGCACGCAGTACTCCAGGTGGTGCCTGACTAATGATTAGTATAGGGGAAGTATAACCTCCCTCTTTCTGGACAACATCCCCCTAGTTATACACCCCAGCATTTTGTTGGCTTGTGCTGCCACCTTCCTGCACTGAGCAGAGTTGTTCATGCTTCCCGTTATGATTACTCCTAGGTCCTTTTCCTCTGTAGTGCTTCCCAACAGTACTCTATTCAAGTGATAGTCCCTCCCCTGGTTCTTTGCTCCAAAGTGCAGAACCTTGCACTTCTTGGCATTCAACCCTAACTGCCATGTTTCTGCCCACTCCTGCAGCTTAGTCAGGTCCTCCTGCAATCCCTTCCACCCCTCAATGTCATCTACCATAGATCCCATTTTGGTATCATCTGCAAACAGACTGATCTTGCTCCAGATCCCATGTGAGATCTCAGCAGTAAATATCCCAAACAGCACCCGGTCCCAATACAAATCCCTGTGGCACCCTGCTTGTCGCTGCTCATGGTGATGAGAGTTCCCCTTCCACTACCACACTCTGCTGCCTTCCCCTCAGCCAGTTCATGATCCATTTCACCAATTTTGGTCCCGCCCCCAGATATTCCAGCCCCCCCAACCTCCCATGTGGTACTGAATCAAAGGTCTTGCTGATGTTCAAATACAAGATATCCACTGCATGGCCCTTGTCCAGTTCCCATGTCACCCAGTCATAGTACTCTACCTAGTTGGTCTGGCATGATCTTCCCATGACAGACCCGTGCTGTGGACCATCCTGGAGACCATAATCTTCCAGGAAGCTCACCAGGTGCTCTTTAAGGATGGTTTCCATGAGCTTCCCCATGATTGATATGAAGCTCACTGGCCTATAGTTCCCTGGTTCATACTTTGGTCCACTTTTGTGGATGGGTACCACATGGGCCATCCTCCAGTCCAGTGGTACATATCCCATGTCCAGGGGGGGTATTGAACAAGTCAGCCAGTGGCCTCGCCAGGTCCTCTGCTAACTCCCTTAGCACCCTAGGATGAATGCCATCCGGTCCAGGTGCTTTGTCCACCCTTAATACCCTTAGCCCTTCCAGTTTCCTGTCCTTAGTGATCCCTATATCTGTTTTCTCCTCTCCCTGCTACCCACCATCCCCATCACCAGAGGTATCTTCCCCCCTTCTCCTGAGTGAATACAGAGCAGAAATACTCATTCAGTGCCTCTGCCTTCTCCTCCCCTTTCTCCACCCACCCCCCCCATCCTTCTTAATCCTCACCAGCTGGTCCTTGCTTCTTCTTCACTCTCCAATGTAACAGAAGAATTCCTTTTCTTCAGTTTTGATGCCCTGCACCAGTCTTAGCTCCTTGGAAGCACTGGCTGCCCTGACCATTCTGGTAACCTCCCTGGATTTCCCTGTATACATATCCTTATCCTCCTCCCTTCCCAATTTCCTATATTTTCGAAATGCTGCCCTCTTGGCCCTCACCCCTTCCATGACCTCCTGTGTCAGCCAACTCAGTTTCTTTGCCCTACTCTTCTTACTTTTCTCCCTAGTGCATGTCTCCATAACCTCTTCCAACCCTTCCTTCCTAGTGCATTTCTCCATAGCCTTTTCCAACCCTTCCTTTATCATGTCCCATTTCTGGTCTGCATCCATGTGCGGATGCATGCCTGCTAGATAAGTGCCCAAATTTTCCCTATTTTTTTTAAGTCCTTCTTCTTAAACTCAATCACCCTTGTGTCCGTTCCCCATTTTCTGTCTCATGTTGAGCATGAACCACACTGAATAGTGGTCGCTCCCAGCCAGTGGTTCCTTCACCTTCAGATTTCTTATCGACTCCCCATTCTCTAGCACAATGTCCAGAGTCCTCTCTAACTGAGTTGGCCCCTGGACCAGCTGTGTAAGAAAGAATTCCTGAAATGCCTTTAACAGGACCATTTCCATTGCACTCATGGTGGATGGCATGCCCTACTCCACCCCTGGTAGGTTAAAATCCTCCACCACCATTGTGCTCCCATTCCTGCAGATTCTCCTGATTTGCTCAGCCAATTCCGTATCCAGGTCACTCGCCTGATCTGGTGGCCTCTACACAACCCCCATCCTCAGTGCCCTATTCTTTGCATCCTGAAACAGCATCCAGAGGGCTTCTTTCCACCCCTCCTCCCTTTCCTCCCTTATGCAATGTATCCCCTCCCTTACGCACTTTATCCCCTCCCTTACATAGATTGCAATCCCCCCGCCTTAGCCCTATCCTTTCTGTATAACCTAAACCCCGGGATCATCATCTCCCAGTCCTGGTACTGGGTAGCCCATGCTTCTATGATCGCCACAATGTCTACCCTCTCCACTACCAGGAAAGCCTGTATCTCTGCTGCCTTATTCCCCAGGCTTCTAGCATTCAAAGAGACCACTTTCCAACCTGCTTCCTTTCCCTCCTTACCCTTATTCTTCCCTCTCTTTTTTTCCCCCAGTGCTCCTTCCCTACTAACTTCACTCATAACTAGGGGGGTGAGCTTTTCAGGCTCCCCTTTTCAGACGCCCCCCCCAACGGTCCCTTCTCCACCACCCCCTCCTAGTTTAAATTCAACTTGGTTGATATATATCCTTCTAACTCCTGTTTCAGTACTCCCTTCCCTCTCATGCTCAAATGTAACCTGTCTCCTGTATATAGGTCACAATTGCTCCACACATTACCCCAGTCTGCCACCAATCTGTACTTCCTGGTCTGGCACCAATCCCTCAGCCACTCATTGAACTCCTGTATCCTTTTTTTCCCTTGCTGTACTCGCACAGGGAATTGGGAGTACCTCCAAGAATGCCACTGACCCCCACCTCCTCACACTGCTTTCCCAGATCTTTGAACCTCCCCTTTAACACCTGTACCATCTTCCTCGCCAAATTGTTCATACCAACATGCACCATTATGTATGGTTTCCTCCTTCCCCTTCATTCACATTGAGAACTCTTTGCTCTGCGCTTTCCACAGTCAACCACAGAATAGCCTCTACCCAGATGCAACTATGCCTTTCTCTTCTGCTCCTTATCGGACCCCTTTCAGTATAGAATCCCCCAGCACTAGCACCCCCTTCTTCCTGCCTTGTACCATCCCTCCTGCTATTATCTATATCCTCATATCCAGAATCTACTCTGCCCTTCTCCTTATTATATCTCTCCTCTCCATTTGCGACTCCCACATCCTCCCCACCTGATAACTCCCCCCTGGTGTCACCTCTCTGTCTATCCTCCTCCTCCACTACCCTTAGTCCCTATCTCAGCCTGACTCCTGACCCCTGGACACTCATCTCCCTTCAATTCCCCATCCCCCCCCCCACAGACCTCTGATACCTCCTCTTCCACCTCATCAGTCAACACTGCAAACCTATTTTGTGCTCCCCTACAGTGGTGCCCATTGCCCCCTTCCTCTCCTGCCCTAAGCCTTCCTCATTTCACTGCCCCTATGCCCTCCTTATCCTTACCCCCCTCCCTACCTTCTCCCTAGATCCAGCCCTGATGTTCCTTCTCTGCTCGCTCCAACTTCTCCTCTCTGGGGTCCATCATACCCCTGCCAGCACCCTTCAGAGTCCCTGTACTTCTTCCTCCAGCCCCCTCAGCCTGTAACAAATGGGACACCCTCCCAGGGATTTTTAGGTCAGGATCCTTGTTAGGTAATCTAAGCTGTGATCACTACTCGGGGGGGGGGGATTATAGACACACCCCACGTAGACTTGTTTTATACTTCCTAGGAGTAACTTGACAAAACAGCCTCATAAGTGGAGTTCTCAAGGTCAAGGATACTAGACAGAGTGGAATTTAGAGCAGACATAACATACATTAGGACTCCTCCACCTTTATTTTTGTAACATACCTTTCCTGAAGACAGTGAACCAAGAGAGTTCAATCTTCTGAGTTTGCACAAAGGGCTTGAGGCAGGTCTCAGTGATGGATATTATGTCTGGAGTGTAAAGGTCCATCCAGGCTTCAAGTTCATGGAGATTGGGCCTAAGGCTGTTGATAGTCATGTGAACTATCTTTAAACCTCTTGTTTTGCACCAGCATTGGTTGGAGGGAGAAAAACAAACCCTGCAGTGGGCAGGGATTGGACCTAGGTTAAACTATATGGGCAGGATTTTTGAAATCTGGCACAGGGCTTGGGTCCAGCTCCTGCAGCACCACTCTTAGGTTCTGGCCATGTGCCGAATGCTTTGCTGCAAATGCACCCAATTTTCCAATCTCGGGTTCAGTTGTGACAGTTTCCATGAGTTATGGCAACTTGCACCAAATATCTGATGTAAGCTCCATAAAAAGGGCCCCCAGGATTACCGCAATGTATACCAGAGAAAGTTGGTCTACCTTGCGACAATTGCTGCATGGGGTAGAAAACCCAGTTAAATTGTTGCAAGCCCCATGCACCATATCATCAGTGCACCAGGGCTTGCGGAGATCTAAGAATTCAAGAATCCTGCCCGATGTCTCTGGACAGGAGCAACAGTAGAGACAGCAGAAGCCTAATTTGAGGTCCAGGGACAGCCAATGTAGGCCTCACCTCAGCTTCCTGTAGGAAGGAGAAAACCTTGTAATGATTACCTGTTCTATAAAGTCCATGAAATACAACTAGGGGGATCATACCTCAGCAAATAGGAATATTGCAAAAGGGGTTGGGACTACATGCCTTAATGATTATATAGAGGAGTGCTAGGATCCAAGAATTCTTGGTCCATGCAGAGAACCAATATGAAGTAAAAGGCAGCAGCAGCAGTCCCTTTCAGATCATGCTTGAATTTCAATGATAACTCCACTCAGTGAGAGTCCTCAATTTACAATACGTTTAAACAACACACCTACAAGTTATGCAGTACCTAGTAACTCCAGGGCACTCCAGAAATAGTCCAGAGAAGCAGCAAACTAAAGAGCAGGCATACTAGGATACAAATAGAGTCAGCTTAGATAAAGTATAATAAACAGGCACCATGAGTGCATCAAAAATAATGCTTAACCAATGGGGAACAATCTTAAGTTACAGATACATATCACCCAGATAGGGTGATGCTTAGGAAACATCAAGTATTAATTAATATGAGTACACATGCAGTCTACCCACATATAGGGTTACCACCTGTCCATATTTTTGCAGGACAGTCCTGATTTGGGCAGCTGTGTCCTGCAAAAAAACATAAAAAATACTGTATGCCCTGACATTATAGCAAAACAAAATATTTTCTGACTTTCCTCTAAATGCTGCAAAACAACATAATACCTTAACTAAAATACCTTAAAATGGCATGAGACACTAAAAACAGTTAAAAAACTACAACACTTAGTCTTAATTCTAATTATTTACACAATACAAGTCTGTTATCTTGGTTGAGACTACATATTGTCCTGCGAAAAATCATGTTTCAGTAAGAAATGTCCCACTTTGAGCTTTTTAAAAGGTGGTAACCCTACCAAGATAAGAAGTAAATGAGGAACATCCAGTTCTTGTAATATGATTTATACTCAGAACCCAGATAGGGAGTACTAAAGAAACACCAAAAACTGTTGTTATGGTTACATACACACTCCACCCAGATAGGGTGTACCTAGAATTCCCAGAGCACCATAAGGAACTATGAGAAGTACAGCCACTCCACCCAGAGAGGAAGAAGGAAACTAAGGACACAAGTAAGCAGAAGCCTGTAGTATGTGTGACTATAGGAATGGGAGCCAGATAAGGTGAGATCAGTAACTCAGTGAACACAAGAATAAAAAGTGCAATTAGCAACAAAATGCCCTCAGAGGTAGCACCTAAGGCCTGGGCTCCTGCTATGCAAAACACTGTACAGTAAATTACCACTGCGATTTATACCTGAAGTACTAACATGAAGTGTTCAAAAGCAGTGTTCTTCACAGGGTCTGTTTAGGGCAGCAGCAGTTCTGACCACTGGCAGCCTCCCACGGCTTATGCCCAAGGCAGATGCCAGAGATGATATCCTTTGCACTGTGGCTCTTATCAATGAGGACTGCTAAGAGAGCAACCCATTTAGAGGGAAAGGATAGCTCTGCCTACTGTCTGGCTGATGGCTCCCAATTAGAGGAAACAGGAGGCTGTGGGCAGGGTTTCAGGAACCGAAACTCCCATTCCTTGGCTGAGCTGTGTTTCTGGTCCTGTGAGGTGATGTCAGTTGGGAGGAGGGGTTCTGGATTACGCTCCCCTCTTGGCACCTTGCAGCACAGGTTCTAGCATGTCTAGAGGAATGGTGCCAATCATGCCAGTCAGGTCTCTTTGTCTTCTTTCAAAAAATCCCATGCCTATGGAGCTCCGTCCACTGCTGAATTGGTGGCTCCCAATTGAAGGAAACAGGAGGCTGTGGATAGGGTTTCAGGAACTGGACCTCCCAGTCCTTGGCTGAGCTGTGTTCCTGGGACTAGTGATTCTTTGTATTTTGCATTTATTCTCTACAACTGGTTGCTTGTGAAACAAGCTATTTGGCTCATCTTTTTGTCTGGTATAAAAAATAAATGTAATGAAATTTTAGATCCCAGTGCCATCCTTTCAACAAAAATGCTTTCTAAACAGTTTGGGCTCACCACCTCCATGGGCACAGCTGAGAAGCAATACATCACATTTAAGAAACTGTTCAGATACCAGACCCTCCTTTCAACAGAAGCACATTTTAAAATAAAATACTGAAATTCAGATTTAAAAAATATTTTAGGTCCAGCAGTAGAGTTACTGCTTGTGAAGCCAGCATCCTGAGACTGGACGCAAGCTCGAGCCATTGAGGGCTGCCATTGGGAGGAGGAGGATTGCACATCCCAATGGAGGGTCTCCTCTCACATGCTGTGTGTATACATAGCATACACATGATATTTAGGTATAGTCTTTGAAAACGGTAAGGCATAGGAGATACAGAGATTATTAAATCTCCGTACATAGGGCATGATACAGGACGTGACAGTCATGCGTCATCATACCATGTTGTTAACTCTCTCGTGCAGCACAGTGGGATAGGCACAGGCATGGCAGAAAATGCCAATCTGCTACAAGAAGATTACAGGATTTTATAAGTGTTCTGGTATGTACTTGCTTAAATTACATTTGTGCTATTGTGGGATGCTTTTGTGAATGGGAGTATGCTGGGTGGGAGGTGGGGTGGAAAACTGATTTTTTCAAGGGCAGGTGTCATCATGCCTGAGTTGGGGAGGAGAGTCTTATGCTGATACTAGGTACACTTATTACAAACTTCACTGGGATGCTGGGGGAAGCGGGAGGTGGGTGCTATGAAGCTGGGGGTTGGGGTAACATCATGACTTTAAGCTGATGGTGTAGAGGGGTGATGGTGATAATATGCTGAATGTTGGTGGAGGTTTTTTGGTTTTTGTTACAAGAGCCATTTTAAAAAAGAATGTGTAATGATACTCTGCTAGTGAAGGTGCCACTATGTGTAGTTTTGACTGGGATGCACTATGCTAAGTGGCACCTTTCTCTGGTGAAGTGCCACTACATGTAATTTCTTCCAGGCACAGTGGTCACTTCACTAGGTGAAGAACTATGTGAAGTGGCACTTTGTGCTACATGATGTAGGGCCACTTCATGCTGTGCTATGCATAGAGAAGTTTAAAAACTTGGGGCCCAATTCCAAGTCGGGCTATGCCGGCGTAAGCCGAGAGATGCTAAACCCCTTGGCATATCCCGCAACTTACGCCAAGCTTTACGCCCACCAGTATTCCAAGTGGCACCTTGTGCCATGGTGGCTGCGGGCTATGACAATCGTAGGTCATGCCACCCACTACACATTGCAGCCTGCAATGCCAAGGTTCAAGAGTGGTTTATGGCAGCAACATTGCCCAATTCCAGGAGGGTGGCTGTTGTAACCTGCCTGCGCGATTACAAAAGCCACACTTGCATAGCTACCTTACGGCAGCTCAGAGTTATCCTACATGACAGCTGACAGCTGGCACCATTGGATGCCACCACGCAGTGCCATGGCACCAGTGCCATACTGCCCCCAAGCTCCCGCAAGCACACCCCTTCCCCCCACCCCCGATCATCGGGGTTCCCCGGGGGTCCGATCTATGGTGTACCCCCGGACGCCTGTGCCATCTGTCCTGCACCCCCATGCCCCCTGGTCTGTGCTGTGGTAGTCTGGGGCAGGGAGGGCTTCAGGGTGGCTGCCTGTCACCAGCCATGATTTGCGACATGGGGCATATATGCCATGCGTGTGGTGTTAGCCTCCGCATGGGGTATCCCACATGTCACAAGTGCCGGGACCCTGCTACTCTTGGAATGTGGCATACGGTCCCTTGCATAGTGGCGATTTTCGCAACTCCTCTACACCGGCGAGTTGCAGCAATCCTTTTGGAATCGGGCCCCTTGCAACCAGATATCCCTCAGTAGATCTTTGAACAGTGTTGGTCAGATTATGTTCTTATTCTCAAAGATTCCAAAGTTAGATCTTTTGAAAGATAAATTCTTTGATAGGAGAGAACCTTGGAACTGGAGAGGCTAGGACCTTAATTATTTTTTAAATGAGAGCTTACAGTTAGGACAACATTGATATGTTACCCTGGTATAGCTTACATATATCCATAGTTAAAAGTTTTATTGATAATTTAACTCAATACATTAGTCTAATATATTTTACAAGTTTCAATAAAACTTTTAAATATTGATAAATGAAAACTGCACCAGTGTAACATGTCAATATTGCCCTGACTCCAAGCTTTTATTTAAAAAAATACATACATATTAAGTTTCTATCCCTAATGGTTCCAGTGCTAGTCCTTTTTAAAGATAATGGGCCTGATTTTCAAAGAGCCCTTACAGCAACGCAAGTTACGTCGCCCTAGGGCTGCAGTGAACTCTAGGTATGTCAGGGACCCTGCACCCAATTTTATAAAAGGGGGGGGTCCCTCCATCAAAGACCCATGAGTTGCCAGAGCTGCAGACTTGTACCAAACATTTAGTGCATCTGCAGTGATTGGCTCAGGGATCTGGCCTCTCGCCCCCTGCCTGGTGCAACACTAGAGGGGCAGTGAGGATTGGGGGAGACTCTACATGCCAGGAGGGGTCCTGGGGCAGAAGGAGCATGGGGGATGCCCTAAGGAGTATTGAGGAGACAGTGGGAATGACAGGGTGTGATATGGCTCCCAGTGGGGGTGCCATGTGCAGAGCCATACAGCCAATCAAATGGGACCACTTTGTGGAGGGTTGCCAGGAACAGACAGTGACATGGCCCCAGGTGGGCACAGCCCTAGCAGCTGTCCATAGGTGGCAACCACTCAGAACCCTGTAAGTGGAGTAAGCCTGCTACAACGTGGGAGGTGGGTACTAGGGGACTGTTGCGGTGCCAAGAGAATGTTCCCACCCACCACTGGCAGCCGTCAACTTGCAGCTCCAGCTTCCCACCTACAGAGTTCTGAGTGGTTGCCACCTATGGGGCAGCTGCCAGGGCTGTGCCCACCTGAGGCCATGTCATTGTCCATCCCTGGCAACCCCCCATGAAGTGGTCCCATCTGATCGATTGTATGGTTCTGCATGTGGCAACCCCACTGGATGCCACATCACACTCTGTTATTCCCATTGTCTCCTGATGCCCACTAGGGTACGTCCTGTACTCCTTCTGCCCTCGGCCCTCTACTTTCAGTTCCCCACCCCAATTGCCACAGTGTCTGGCAGTGGCACAAGTCCCTTAGACCATCTCTTGATTGGTCTAACTTGAGACCCTCTTGTGTCCATGGCAGGGCTTCTAAAATAGCAAACAAGGGAATGCTGCAGCCCCTCCCTAGTGCAAGCCCTCTTCTGACCTGGCACTTGGACAATTCTGTCACAAGGGTGGCGCAGGGCAACTTGGACACAAGGCATCCCGATTTCGACATGCCTCCATTTGAAAATTGGAATTGCCACAAAGTTTGACACAGGGTGCCACTTGCATCGTACCCATTTGGTGCAGACACCTTGCGTCAACCATATTGTTTTGAAAATTGGGCCCAATTTCTTTGATAGGAGATAATTTTGGATACTGAGGGTATAGGAACTTTTTTAATTTATTTTTTAAATATTTTTTTTTTAAATAAAAGCTTGGAATCAGGGCAATATTCTTCTCTTATCCTGGTACAGCTTACATATATCCATGTTTGAAAGTTTTATTAATAATGTTTATGGATATATTGGTCTAATATATTTTAAAAGTACTGATAAAAAACTTAAATATTGAGGCATAAAATCAGCACCAGTGTAACAAAACAATAGTACCCTGACTCCAAGTGTTCATTTAAAAAAATATGACTGTAAGTTCCTGTCCTTAACAGTTCCAATGTTAGCCTTTTCCAAAGATGATTTCTTTGATAGGGGATAGCTTTGGAATCATAGGCATTGGGAACTTTTTTTTTGTAAATGAAAGCTTGAAGTTAGGACAATAGTGACAGTTTACACTGGTACAACGTTACAGATAGTGATACTGTGAAATGTATTAGGAAATGCAAGGCTTTTATTTTACAAAATGTGCTTTATTACATTTAATTTTTTAATTTTGCTTTTTCTGATTTTTGGGTCTACCACAATCTATAATGCATTTAAAGAGCCCCTAACGATATTCATATCAGTCTGTAATTTTGCCACCTTACCCAGTGTTAATGCTAGTTAGGAATGTCGTCTTGTATAACTGACTGTCATTCTTAGACACTACAGCTCTGTTATCATTACCTTGATGTTCCTGCCATTCTGAAACAGTCATTGGTCCAAAAGGCTGGTGACATCATAGGTAGTCTGGAGTCTCAAGTCACAACCACTTTAGTGGTAAAGCAGTCAGCACCTCAAGAAAACAGCCACATAAATGTTTTTTTGTGCTGTATCATTGTAATCAAATTCCCAATACTAACAGCAACAGCAGGGAACCATCTCCGGCTCACAAGAAATATACAGCATTTAAAATGCAAAAGCATAGCTAATGCAGTCATATTGTGATTTTACATAAACTGAGCGTTCAAACAACCTGCTAACCATCATACAGACCTGAACTGAGACCTTATATGAGCCTGAGACATTTACCTGCTGTTGGTGTTAGCATCATTTATGGGGCCAGCATTTTTTGCTGGTTTTGGTCCCCTGAGAGGTATGACATGCAATGACATGGTGCACCAAAATGCTGATGTGTGGCATGCCTCCCCTGCATCTCAGCTCCTGCAGCAACTGATCTTCCCCAGGCCTCCACAAGGGGTCAATCATATACCAAACGCTAACCCTGCCCACCCCCCCAGGGGAGGAAAGCAGCCCATGAGATGCTCCAGCCTTCTCCCCTTGGCTGGCCCTCTGACTCTTCGGGTCCATTCCTGAACCTGGGGCATCGTCTTGCAAGCAGAAGCTCTTCTGCTGCACTAGCAGGCTGGTGTCGGAACAATTCTCATGAACATATGATGAAGTCAGCAGAATATGGGCATTAGATTTACGAGTCTGCTCATATTGCAGGGTGGTCAGAGCCAGGTAATGATCCTGCCCCCCCATCTAGCTTTAACTGACTAACTAGCTAAATAAAAATGGCAAGAGGAGTTGAGTTTCATCTTTGATGGACTTTTTGTGAGCAAGGTGACATCGCACATGGGTTTTTAAAAGCCAACAAGAGCCAAGTGGCATGTATGTAAGCAACCTTTGTAGAACAAGTAGTAATACTCCACATTCTCTGTGCTACTGTGGGAGGCACTGTGTGCATCTTTCAGCTGTGTGTACGGTTCCATATGAATACAGCGAATCAAGTACAGCGAGTGCGTTATCGGTGAGGTTTTCACAGTGAAGCCCATTTTGGCAATCGATAAATAGAGAGAGTGACTATTCAGCACACATCTTGCAAGTATTCCTATGATGGGATATTACTAGGCTATGGACTGGTATTGCAGGGCATACTGCACCCCCCCCGGAGAGTTGCACCCTGAACCCCTATTTCTAAAATAACATCTTCCGAGGTGCACCTAGACACGGAAAGTAGGCCGTATTGAATAAGTTACTTTTCTGTGCTTTCTATTTCTTTAGAAACTTGATCCAGGAAGCTGTGTGCAGTCACTAGCAAGGATGGAGAGTACTAGAAAAGTAGTACACCTGACAGTTACAGTTACTTATTTCTTTTTATACAAAAAATAAAAACTATAACAGATGACATTTATTTGAAAGTAATAGGTTAGTTACTAGTTAGTTTCAAATAAATGTAATCAGTTACAGTTACATATTACTTTTGTATAAAAATACATAAGTAATTGTAACTGTAAGGTGTATTATTTTCCAGTACTTCTCCATCCTTGCTAGTGACTGCACAGAGCTTTCTGGAATAAGTTTCCAAAAGTAATAGAAAAACTAACTTACTCAACACTGGAGGTAGGCCATAACCCTAGAGCCGCTGAAACCATCTTTGCTGTAATGCAGCGGTCGCTATTATTACAGTCGCTATAATAGCATCGCTGTAATTGACTCGCTGACCTTTTTTCGCTGTATTCACATGCTACCATGTGTACTACACTGGTCTGGTATATTGCTGGGAAAATCACACCTTCAAGTCCCAAGTCAAGTTTTCCCACATTCCCCCTCCATCCCTGCACACTGGTGTTTCAACAAATATAATTTCTTAAGAATTAATGTTAGTTTCTGGTACCTTAACATACAGACTTCCTGGCCAAGTCTAGTTAAGGACTACTTCAGTAGTTTCAGCACTGTAGCCATCAGCTGTACTTGATCCCATCGCTGACTGTCTGCTGCCTCCTCATTGCCTGCTGTTTGAGGAGGAATTTGTAACTTCTGACTCACCACTGCCTGCTGTTTGAGGGTGAGGAGTCTATAATTTCTGACTCCCCATTGCTTGCTGTTTGAGGGAGAGAGGTCCATCTGTAATTTATATCTCCCCTTTTCCTTCTTTATGAGAATAGTCTATCTGTGGCTTCTGAGTCCTCATTACCTCTGTAAGAAGAGGATGAGATCATATGTATCCCCACTGCCCACTTTTTGAGGGGAGGAGTCCATCTGTGTCTTCAGATTCTCAACTGCCTGCTTAGTGAGGAAGAGGAGTTTGTCTACAATTTTTGACTCTCAATTGTCTGCTGTGTGAGGAGAAATAATCCATCTCTGGCATATGACTCCCAATACCTCTTTAGTAGAAGGAGTCCATTTATTTCTTCTGACTCCCCAATGGCTGCTGTTTGAGGTGAAGGAGTCTGTCTGTGACTAATTCTTCACTGCTTGCTATAGGAAGAAGAGTTTGTCTGTG
Source organism: Neoceratodus forsteri (assembly GCA_016271365.2). NCBI lineage: Eukaryota > Metazoa > Chordata > Ceratodontiformes > Ceratodontidae > Neoceratodus > Neoceratodus forsteri. Next base: position 1,005,160,537 of record CM028129.1, on the reverse strand, counting down.
ACTTCTGACTCTCAATTACTTCTGTAGGAGGAGATCAGAAGGAGAAGTGTCTGTGACTTCTACCTCATTGGCTGTGTAGTAGAAGGTAGAGGAGACCATTTGTGACTTCTGACTCCTCTTTGCCTCTGTAGAAGGCAGTGGCCCACTCTAGAGCAACACCCTGACAGTGAAACGCAAAAACAGACCATTACAGTGACAGTCACTGTAATGGTCTGTTTTCACTGATGCTTTTCTCCTGCCCCCCTCCCTAGTACAACTCTGACCTGGAGTTGATTATATTGAAATGTAGGGGTTGTAGTGGGTGTAGTCCCCCACAAAAAGCACTTCCTTTTGTGACAGCACAATATCGGTGTTGGTATTGTCCCATCACTGTGCGGGAAGTTGGCGAGTTTACTGTCAACCACAAGTGGTGCTTCCTGTAGGAGGAGGGTTCCATCAGTACACTGAGACTGTTTCCTGGCTCTCATGTGGCTGTAGAGTCACAGAGAACAGCTGTCCTCCTGCTCAAAGGACAAACACACTTTGTAAGTCTCCCAAACTGCAGGAAGTTGTCAGATTTTCCACAGCATGCAGCTCATTTTACATGATTGTCAAATTTGCCTGTATTCTGGCCCATACCTCTCAATTTACAAGCATTAAAATTCATAGTACTGGCCTTCAAAATTCAGAGCAAATGGTCAGAATGTATAGCACTTCCTTATTTTAAAGAATAATATGTCTAAAATAGTGAGCTCCATATATTTAGTGTTAAGGAATGTTGCTGTCAAGTTACTTCAATGATTTAATTGTCTGTGTGTCCGGAAATAGCTCCAACATTATTAAGAACATCAGCAACCCTTTGAAAAGCAAGGGTAAATTTCAGTGTAAAAATCATAGTACTATGCCAAATTCATAGCAGTTGAGAGATATGTTCTGGCTTTTTCATGGCTATTTGGGGAGAGTTATCCTGCTAACAACTGATAAAGGACAGCAATGGCAGGCAGAAATAGGACTTCGACAATCTCAGTGTGTTTGCAGAGATACTGAATGCTGTAACTGGAGTGGAAAATGAAACTGAGTCAAAATGTGCCTGTGATCACATTCGGAAAATGGGGGCACTAGTATCTCTGAGTTCAGAGCTGCATTTCTGTGCTTCGGGATACGTATACCATTTACTATGGCAAATCCTAACAAAACTACATAATCATAAGATAGGGACTCAAAATAAGTACTGTATATATAGAGCATATAATTAAACATCAATCAGACTGGGTTGGATGTGTTAACAACCCAAGCCCTCATCCTGTGAGCTTACTCAGGAAGAATGATATGTTATCTTGATCTCTCCTGATGTCGACTGGATCAACAGAGAACTAGCATCTGATGTTGCTGCTCTAGAAGATTGTTTTTTGTAAAATCAACTTGTTCTTAATACAAAAAAAAAACAAAAAGTATGCTATTTAAGCAATAAACCATGAGAGTTGTGGGTTATGGGGGGGATTTACCTCGGCTGGCGTAGTTTGCACATGAGGCACATCTGAGTGGGTAAATCCTCGCCAGTCATGGTAAATCCCCCCATAACCCACACCCTCGAGTGGGTTATTATGATTATACCATAGCTTTCTTCTTCTTTTTCTTTTAAAAAGAGAAAAACATTTTTTTTCCCATTTTAAATAGTTTTTCTATATTTTATTGTTGCACGATACAAAATAGTTCTGGGTTGCATTTCCGGGATTTGCGTTGGGGCGATGGGTACTTCCAGGTATGAGTTTGTGGGTATAATTCAGTCATGGTGGTGTTCAGGGCAATTTCTTTTGAACTGCCTTTTTATTTTATTGTAATTTATGGACTACATGGTATGTGCAGAGTTGAAGTTGGGTGCTGCAAGACTGGAGAACGGCATGCTTGTACTGTTGGTGCTGGGGGTCTGAGTGGTGGCCACCCGAGCTATTGGAGTGAGAGGTGACTGCTTTGGTTGCTCACACTGTTTGCTGCTCATTTTAGTCAAGCAAATAAAATGTTTCATTAAGTGTGGCTGAATGTATTAATTGAAAGCTGGGTTTGTTTCTTCTTTTGTGATGAAAGGTGAGGTATGGTAGAAGTTCGTAGTGGGACACTGAAAAAGGCGACCATTTCAGGGTGAGGGGTGCCTCGCATTGATTTAAACTTTGGGGGGCTCGAGACTGGCAGGCTGGCAACTCTTGCGGTGGTTATCGTAGGATCTACACCAGCTCCGATGTGCCAGCCAGCCAATCAGAAGCTGTGATTTTAGTGTTCATTTTGTGACCATGGTATAATCTCCCATCTACCCTCCCATCCCTTACCCTCCCCACTCTCAGGATTAATTCTCTCAATGGTGATGCCCTCAAATCTGTCCTTACCTTTAAATACCTAGGCATCATCCTGGATACCTCTCTCTCTCTCTCCCTTAATGCTCATGTCTCCATCCTAACTAAATCTCTGAACCAAAAGCTAAGCCTCCTCTATCGTATCCTCCCCTTCCTTACCTCTGCTTCTTGCCATAAGATCGCTTCCTCCTCCCTTCTTCCACTTTTAATTTATGGTGCTCTGCTAATACTCACAACTAATGTTACTACCCTCCCTCTTCCCAAACAGACTTACCATAGGGTGGGAAAGTTCGCCTTGGGGGTCAATGCCCGCCACCACCACTGTGATGTTATCTCTACTCCGGGTTGGTTATCATATGAATCTAAGTTGAGGTATGCCACCCTGAGTTTTATGCACAAACTGGTCTACAAATACACTCCTCCATGCCTCAGCAAGTTTATTCACTTAAGACAACCTCCACGAGCCCTAAAGTCTGCTTCCCTTCCCCTTCTTATAATACCCAAAGTGTGGCTTGCTAGTGCCCATAAGTCATTCTCCTATGTGTCTGTGTCTGACTGGAACTCCCTCCCTCCCCCATCCTGTCATGCTCCATACTCCCTAAATTCCAATCTAATCTTCTTTCTTTTCTCTCTACCTCTACACCATGCTCCTGCTTCCAGTAATATCAGATTCCCTACCCGTACAGCTCTATTCTTCTCCTCTCCCCTGCCCTACCTCTGACCCTGGCTCCTTGCCCTACCATCTGTGCCTCACCTCTAAGTGTTACTGCTCTTTGTTTGCACTTGTGCCCCTGATATCTTTTTGGCTTTAGTAAATATTGTATTTGGTACCTCTTGACTGTGCCATGCATTTTGTAACACTAGACAAGTATTTTGTCTTGCTACTGTGTAGCTATCTATCTGTTATTTTTGTAAGGTTGTATTCTGTATGTATCATGATTCTACTGATCTTTGTAATGCTGTAAATCAATTTCTGCCATTGTAACTATCATTGCTATCTAATTGCACTGTACTGTATACTTACTGCCCTTCCGGGTCACCCTTGAAAAAGGGACTGCAATTGTCTCAGTGGACTTACCTGGTTACCAAAACTCAAATAAATCTTAAAGTAATACATAAGGCATCGACACAGAAAGACCCCCCACCCCAGTGTTATTTGAAGTTTTAATATGAAGAGCCATTTCCTACTAAACCTCCCTCTAGGTGCTTTGAGTATTCAAGTTGCTATCTGAGGAACAGTCCCATGCTTTTCAGAACATGCTCATCTTTTTCAATGGCATCTTTTTTTGTAGAACTCTTCTTCCTCTTCTGAAATGACTTGAAGATTGTTTTGGGGTGTTGGCCTTTCAAAACAGCATCACATCTGTGCTGCCTTTGGGATCTAATCCATTTCCCCAGTGGTTTGTTCACTTGCTTACAAGCTTCATATAAAAGAAGAGGGTGGGACTTTATCTCTCTGAGAAGTGGCTTTTTCTGAGGATACAAACTACAGTTTATCTTTTATATAAAAGCTGAACTCATAACAGGGTAAGCAACACCTAACTGTAAACTTGAGGATGAGAATCTAGACTCTTGACTGTCTGGAAGCCATGTGGTAACCATATGGTAACAACACAGGGCTAGAACATACACAGTAAAGGGGATAGAATGTATGGTATCAGATCAGGAAAGAGATCTTGGGGTTAGTGTATGCAGGGCTCTGAAGTTAGTGCAAATGTTCTAAGTTCAGTTGGTGTACTGTAGTCTTTTCCAACACAGGACTTTGTCTAATTTTCTGTAAAGTAAAATATTTTGAGATCACATTCCAGTTCCATTTTTTAACAGAAATCTTCTACATGATTTGTAATATGTTTATACATACAATTTGTGTGTCTCTTATGCTTATACGTGTTTCTTCTCAAGTTCTTTGCATGTCAGAACTACCCAGCTTCGCTTTGTACAGTAACTCACTAGCCCAAAGAACATATGACTGTAGTCTTATAACCAAGAGACACTGTAACTGTACATATAAACATATACCTGTGTACCATTGTTCATATGTACAGTGCTGTGTACCTATGTATGGTAGCTATGTATCTATTTACAGAACCTGCATGCATGTGTACCTATGTACAGTACCTGTGTACCTATGTCATATACTGTGTATCTTGTACAGTAGCTAGGTATCTATTTACATTACCTGTTTGCATGTGTACCTTTGTACGATACCTCTGCACAGTACCTGTGTACTTATGTACAGTACCTGTGTACCAAGTTTGGTGCCTGTGTACTTGTGTACCTGCAGTATCTGGATACCTATGCATACTGTAGTATATCTGTACCTGTGTACATATGTACAGTTCATGTGTATCTGTGAACCTATCTATAGTACCTGTATGCATCTTGTGCATCTATGTACAATATATGTATACTGTACCCATACACAGTAGCTCTATACCTATATACAGTTCCTGTTTACCTACATTATGCACAATACCTGTGCACCCATGTAAGTACCTGTTCACCTATGTACAGTATCCATGTACTTATGCACAGTACCTGTGTACCTATGTACAGTACCTGGCACCTATGTACAATAACTGTGTATGGTACATACTGTATGTACAGTACTTGTGTGCCTATATACAGTATCAGAGCACCGATGTACCTTTGTACAATACCTGTGTACCTATGTATATGAACAGTACTTTCATACCTCTCTGCAGTACCTTTGTCCTTGTGTACAGTTCATGTGCACCGATGTACCTTTGTACCATACCTGTTGTGACAGGGCGGTCCTGCCGCTCTTGGGGACTGACCTTTTTCTTAAATCTGTTGCAACAGTTCTTCTATTTCTTAACCTAATCTATCCCTTACAATTTCTAGTCCATAAGGTTGGCTACCTATGGGCACCCCCTTCCCTTTCCTGACTATGCTATAGTGTTCCTCTTTAAATTTCCTTTTCCCTCTCAGGTCCTCGTAGCGGGAGTTTATTGGGGTTACCTCTGAGCTGATGTAAAACAGCAGGCTGTGTTCCTCATTGTGGGATTTAGTATGTAATAGCACTATGTCATAAAATACCTTGATGTACTGTATATGCCTTGTGTGTATGAAACCTGTAAATGTTGAAAATACCACAGCCCTAGGTTTTTTGATAAAGGTAAAAAGTTACTAGGAGACTGTATTATAAAAATTAAGTTACCAGGGTAGAGATATCAGAAAATCCCCACTGTGTTATTTAAATGTATGTAGATTACAGATTGAGAGGCCCTTTGGCACGATGCATTCCTGCTTTAACCTGAACCAGCATAAAATGTCATGGTGCTTTGCATACACATCCCATGATGCTTTGCATTATGGGAGTATGTGTAATGTTGTGTTTCTTTGAAACCTGGCTTTATTGCCAATGTCCTTTGGGGTAACCCTTACTTCAGTGCTTCTGCACTGAGGTTCTCTGTCTTTAGCTTGATTCTGGAGTTTTTCTATTTTTGAGCTCCCCATCACCCAAACACACAAGACAAACAAAGGGATTGAAAAAGTTTCACTAAAGAGATAGCTCAGTAGATCAGTAGGTGCTGAATAAGTGCAGAGGAAGGACATGCATAGTCTGTTGCTGCAAACTGATGTGTTGAAGAAGGGATATGCCATTGTTTGAGGTTATCCCCTCTGTTTTAAATAAACATCACACAGAGATTGTGTGTTGAGCCTGAAGTTCTGTGTCTGGTCCAGCTGTTATCCTACAACCCCTCCACACCTGTGTACCTATGTACAGTACCTGTATATCTATGTACAGTATGTTTGTTTCTCCCTACAGTACCTTTGTTCTTGTGTACAGTACCTGTGCACCTCTATATATTTGTACAGTACCAGTGTACCTATGTATAGTATCTGTGTACAGTGTATTTTAACCTATATGCAGTACCTTTGTACCTCTGAACAGTACCTTTGTACCTAAGTACAGTACCTGTGCACCTGTGTACAGTGCCTGTGTATCTTTGTGCAGTATATGTACTTATTTACAGCACCTGTTCACCTATGTACTGTACCCCTGCACCAATGTATAGTACTTTTGCACCTCTGTACAGTACTTTTTGTTCTTATGTACAGTACCATGCACCCATGTACACCTTTGTGCAGTATCTGTTTGCCTATGTATAGCACGGGGCCTTGAAAAAGCTCCAAGTACAGGAGTGAAATGGTGGGAGCTTCTTCAGCTTATTGCTTTGTCCCTACCTCTGTACTTTACTCACAACTGTTGTTTTTAAGAGCAACTCTCTACTATAATAAAAAGCTTATGAAAAGTAGACTTTCACCCATTATATTTTCATTTCATTGAGGTTCTAGTTATTTCTTATTTCTTTTTATTTTCCCTTGCTGTTAGTTTACTAAATACTGTAGATAATACAGCACTTATTTCACTGAGTCTTTCAAAGATTATTTGACTCTCCCCTGCTAAAATTTCAATTGCTGTGTGTGACATCACAGTATGCTGGCATGGAGGGCACTATGATGTCATAAACAAAGGCACTGTTAGGTTAACAAAGGAGAGGCAAATATTTTTCATACAGACTTTTTAGATAGATTACCAAGATGTGCTGTGGACATTGGAAAGGAACACAGAAAAGGAAGACATGTGTTCTCTAGTAAATCATAATAGCCAAAACATCTTATTTATGAAAGTACATGGTAAAGCACAGAGTTTCTCTTTAATAACTGGAACCCCACTTTATAACTTCTGAATTGTTTAACCACTACCAGCAAAAGGGTGAGTGCATTGCTTTTTCCTACTCTTGACATTATAGCAGACTCCATTGTTTTTAATGCTTTAATTTATGAGATCCTTGTTCTGCCAATCATCTTCTCCTATTCTACTATTAAAATCTCGTAAGAGTAAAATCTTTGCAGATCTGCACTTTTACTCAGTCTTTTTCAGTAGCTGAGAAAAATCTAACCGGATCCTTTGGTCAAAATATTTTGTTGCTAAGCCATTCTTCATAACTTAGATTCCGTAGGCCTGGCATTATTTTGGTTACCCCACTTTGCACCTTCTTTAGTGTAATAATGCCCTCTCCTAATCTTGATTTACTATTTTATACATGCTCCAAATTGGCACAATATTTCATAAAAACAGTATCCCTTCAGTATATAATGTCATGAACATACTCCATTCACATATGGCAATTTTTTCTCGTCTTTCTGAGGTTTTACAGTATGTTTATGTAAACATATCATGAAGTCTCTACAATAAGCTTTCTTTGGAATTTTCTGACTTCAGTGTGCACTTGTTGTTCATTATAGTGTTCACCATGATGCCCCTCTGTGATGTCACAGACACAGCGACTGTGAGTTCAGCTGAGCACAGTCAGACGTTTCTGAAATAGACAGTCACTATGGAATACATACAGTACATCTTAACATGAAATATTTAAAGTTCAGCAAAAAATGTCATCATAACGTTTTCAGCATTAATATATTTCCAACATAAGATTCAGCATCACTTATTTCCCCAATTTTTTTCTTTGATAACTGGGTAACACCCATGGTGACAAGGTCTGTTTACATGGGTGACCCTGGAACACAGGCAGGTTAAGTTACTTGCTTAGGGTCACACCGTATGCAAGTGGAGATTGTGGGAATCAAACTCAGGTCTGCTGGATGTACCAAGCTCATTCACAGCTCAGTGCTCTAACCTCTAGGCAACACTGCCAGGTGTTTTTAAAAACAGCTTTTATTACTAATTCTATAATGGTACATGGTTTGGGCTTATTATGGATAGAAATCAGTGACTGCTCAAATGTTGTTGTGCACATTCTAAAAGTTGCTGTGCATGGTCTAAAATTTATTGTGCATGTTCAACAATTAATATTCTTCAGCGCCCCATTAATATTCATCAGGCATGTGCTATATGCCACCTGACTGGATGAAACAGAGCTCTTCAAACCAGGAATCCAAACAAACATGGTGGCACGTCTTAGCGAGTGGTACAGAGATATGATTTCAACATGGAGTGCCAAGTCAGTTACGTGTTACCAAAATACAATATTTCATGTTTTTTTTTTGTTTAAATAAATTAAGTCCTGCCATAAATCTCTCAAGACTCAAGACTGGAATGGGACCAACCAGCTTCGGAGCAGACACAGTTGCTGACAACAAGTGGCAGTGCAAACACAAGGTAGGAAACCTTGTGAGACTAAAAACTTCAGAACTACAACTTTTTTTGAGGGAACCATATACTATAAAAAATAAAGTATGTGCACCCAAACACAACTCGACTTGTGTTTCCATCTTGGGGTTGAGATACCAGATGGACCTCTCGAGCTTTACTCTTGAGGTCCATACACTGGTATCTCAACCCCTCCATAGAAACACAGGCTCACTGTGTATGGGCACCTATACTTTATTCCTTATATTACTGACCTATGTCATTAAAGATGGCTGTCACAAGCAACTTTTAAAAATATCGCTCCTCAAGATTACATTTTACTTTACTGTACATTCAGGATTCGTACTGTGGCTTTATTAAGAGGGTAGTAGCACATATTTCTGATAGTAAACAGCAGAGCAGCATGCCAAAACATTTAATCTAATCACAGTGGGCATGGCCAGAAAGCATGGCCTTTTAAAAACTTCAAAACCGCATATCTCAGTTCAGAAATGAACTATGATGAAAATAAAAATGTATATACTGCTGTTTTTGCCAGACATACATTATTACTATAAAATTATTTCATGATTGTATTTCCTGCTAACAAATACTGGTGCTTTAAAAGCCTAATATGGAGAAAAAGCCAAAAAACTAGAAAACTCTGATGTAAGGGATAACACATGACAGGGCACTTAGTTATAAGGGAATAATGTATGCCTTGAGTAGTTGTTAGGCACAAGGCATAGCCAAGTGCCATCATTTATTTATTTTTATTTGTTGCTTGGGAGGATACACTGATCCCACAGACCATTTTTAGGCATGACCCAGGCCATAAAGATGGCACAAACAAGGTAAAAAAACAAGTACATAAGATACTGGGTAGAGTAAGTTGTTACAGATCATTAAGTGCTGGAGAAGTAAAGGTACAGAAATGAATGACTGAGTAAAAAGTGGCAGTAGTGCAGGCAATTATAATACACAGAGTCTTTGTGGCTGTGCAGTGTCTAACATGTATTATCATAATGAAAACAAATTCCAGAGTCATTGTGGCACCCCAGGTGTCACAGTAGGATGAGGGGGTGAGAGCAGATGCTTCACACACAGATGGGTCATCTTAACTTCAGGGGGAGGCATTTACAGGTAATGGTGGCAGTGAATAAGGTCTCGTAGTGCGATTTAAATTGGGGGTATAATTCCAGGGTCGGTAGTGGGGTAGACAGGCTGTTCCAAATGCTCAGCCACCCGAGAAGTGCATTATCCCCTCATGACTGCATACCTTTGAGTATGTTATCCCACTTATAAAATGTGCTTTTATTTGTTAAAAAATATATAGTGCAGGTGAGATGTGCAGTTGTCAGGAAATAATCAATGGGCATGTGACATGTTTTGACCAATGTGGTTGCAGAATTTTCATGACCCTTTTTTTTTATTTGTTTTTCATGCCCCATCTGTCACCACCGCCAATCCCTCTCTCCAGGTATCTCACTGTACCTCTCAGCTGCGCAATGAGGACTAGCAGGACGCTCCTATAAGTGCCCCTGCTCCTGTACATTTCTAGAGACCCAGTTGACATCCCCCCCAGGTGGGGCGGAGGAGTCCCCCTACTTTCCTCTGATACCGCAGAGAAGCGTGCAACTGAAGTTCCTCCCGGTTTCTCCATGGTCACCTTGGTGCGAGAGCTTTTTGCCTGGATTGGTTGTGGGTTTTTTCCTACTTTCTAGTCCACCCCCTCTGATGTTGGCATGCAAGGAGGACCAATGACACAGATGCACACTGAGACGTGCATCTGCTCCAGTCCTTGGCTGACGTCAACCCCTCCCTGCTTGTATGCTTCCCTGTCTGCACCAGCTCCTCCCGTGATCACCCAGGCAGTGGCAGTATAGTGGCAAGGAAAGCAACCCACCCCTCCCCTGAGAAGGAGAGCAAGCCATCGGGTGCTTGATCCTTCTCCCCCTGGCCGATGCCCAGCAGCGCCAAATCCATCACCGAACCCGGGTCGCTGGCATGGTGCAAGGTGTGGCATCCAGCACCTCAACCCTCAGTGCCACCGGGCCGGCTATGACCAATTTTTATAAACATTTTATTTTAGCAGATACCTGCTCTTGAAAGTGGTTATAAATATATATCAAGAGTGCACATCATCCTATCCCTGTATAACTAGGCTGCTGCTAGACCAGGATTTGTTGTGGGGCTACATGAGAGTTGATTATTGAATACTCACCCTACAACAATTTGCTCCCTCCAGATCTCGGGAACCATTACAGGAAAGTAAACATTATGTTTCTCAGTGTAAAGTAAGTTATTAATTTAGGGTATACACAAAATATAAATAAAATCATGCTGCAGTATTCCATTTCTGTGGGACAGAGGGAGTGAACTGTTATGGGAGGAATTGCCCATAGAAAATTGACGTGCTCCCTTGTTGTGGTCAATGCTCCTGTCATGGTGTTCATTTCTGTAACAGACAGGTACCCATGACTTAGTGGCCACATGAACTCCCAAATATATTTGTTAGTGGCTACTGGTGCTTTTTTTTTTTTTAATTACATGCTGTTTTTTTAACATCCTGCACACCTGACAAAAGACATCACCTTGCTACAGAGTGGTGGGCCCTGGAATGTGCCTACCACTCTATCCTTGGTAGCTCTAGTACAGGTATAAAACAAGCATTTGGCAATGGCGAACATGTTTGCTTGCATGCTCTTACTAAGTTAGAACAACAGCATCTTGAGGTTGAGGGCCGACCTTTCATCCCCAGTAGCCACTGTTTCATGCTGTGGAGGACAAAGAAAAAATTACTCACCTTAGTAATGTTGTTTCTTCTAATGGAGTCTTGCTATATTATGACATATGCAGTTTGTCCCAGCCTTAGAACTGCTCCGGAGGTGAAAGAGTTAACTTCCATGCCAGGCATGGAATCTTGAGCGCGAGCTCGGTTGAAAAAACTCTGTCTGTTGATCTTCAAACTGAAACTGTCAGATCTTTACGAGCAAAACTCACTAAGGTTCTGTGTGGAAGCTGTAAACCTACACTAGCCAACTGGCTACTAAAATATTAACACATTTTTCTGGTCCCAAAACCAAGACTCAAGTCAGGGGATCCAAAAAATAAAATAAAATAAAATACAACACCCAAACACCCCAAAAAGAGGGGTGAAAACACAAGGTGGGCATCATTAAGTGCCAACACTGCACTGCCCACCCACATCCCAAGAGCAAAGGTTCTGAGAGGGGCAGGCAGGGGGGGAGGTCATAATATAGCAAGACTCCATTAGAAGAAACAACATTACTAAGGTGAGTATTTTTTTCTTCAAACAACATGAAGTCTTGCTATATTATGAATCATACACTACACAGCAGTACCTCCATGGAGGAGGGACAGAACCTACTTAGGAAATAGGCTCTGAAGCACAGCTGTGCCAAACGAGCATCACTCCTAGCCTGGATGTCCAGAGAGTAATGCTTGGTGAAAGTGTGTACTGTTTTCCGGGTAGCTGCTTGACATATCTCCAAGATAGGGATGTCCCTGGCCGCAGCTAGGGACGCAGCTGAACCTCTGGTAGAGTGAGCCCTCAGGCCTGAAGGGGGAACCTTACCCAGTTTTTGACAGCAAAATTGGATACAAGAGACAATCCACATGGCAATGGATCTTTTAGTGGCAGGTTTCCCTTTACCAACCTCACCATAAGTGAGGAACAGTTGGAGGGAGTCAAACCTGTGACCCTTGGTACGCTCTATGTAGTAACTAAGGGCTCTCTTTACATCTAAACTGTGCAGCCTTCTCTCACCAGAGGAGGAATGGTCAGTGAAGTACACTGGAAGAGATATAGATTGATTAAGGTGGAAATCTGAAACCACCTTAGGCAAGAACTTCCTGTTAGTCCTGAGGACTACCTTATCTCAGTGAAAGGAGATAAAATCAGGCTCCACTGACAAAGCTTGTAATTCACTTATGCGCCTAGCAGAAGTGATGGCTACTAGAAACACAGTTTTCCAAGTCAAGTACTTAAGCTCTGCTGAAGACAAAGGCTGAAAAGGGGGTTGCTTTAGCTGAGCAATGCAAACATTAAGATCCCAGGCAGGAGCAGGGTCCCTGAATGGAGGGTTGGTGTGAAGCAATCCCTTGAAAAACTTAGAGAATACAGGGTGAGCAGAAAGAGAAGAGGGCTTTCCTGCTGAAATAAAAGCAGAGACAGCTGCCAAATGCACTTTCAGGGTAGCTGGCCTCAGCCCCAAAGTATTTAGATGGACCATATAGTCCAGGACTGTGGGCAAATCAGCAGATTCTGGGGAAATATGCTTTTCAGAGCACCATATGGAAAACCTTTTCCATTTAGAATTATAAGTAGCCTCTGGTGGAAGGCTTCCTAGAAGCTTTAAGATATCGAGTACACCTTTGAGAAAGGTGTAGGTCAGCAACTCTAACTCCTCAAGAGCCAGGCCTTGAGGTTGAGGGATTTGAGATTCGGATACCAAACTCTCCCCTGGGCACAGGTTAACAGATTGTGATTCCTGGGGAGACACAGGGGAAGGTGGACTGCTAAGGACAGAAGGAGTGGATACCAGGGCTGTCTGGCCCAATCTGGAGCAATCAGAATCATCTTGCAAGGCTGAGATCTGATTTTGACTAGCACCTTGAACAAGAGAGGAAAGGGAGGAAAGGCATAAAGGAACTTCCCTTCCCAATCGAGAAGGAAGGAATCCAGAGGGACTGAGCCCAACACTGGGGGTCTGCAACAAAAAAGCGGAAGTTGGTGATTGTCTGGGGCTGCAAAAAGATCTATCTGAGGGGTGCCCCACCTGGCAAATACTACCTCCAGTACTAGGGGAGCTAGTGACCATTTGTGATGGCCCTGGGAAATCCTGCTGAGAGCATCTGCCAGGACATTGTCCTTGCCTGGGAGGTGAACTGCCATGAGGGAGGTGTTCAGGGAATAAGCCAGAGACCACAACTTCATTGCCTCAGTGCGTAAGGCCGAAGACCGAGTGCCCCCTTGCTTGTTGATGTACCACATTGTAGTGGTGTTGTCTGTTCTGACCTGTACCACTTTGTTCTGAGCAGATGCAGAAAAAACCTGAAGTGCTAGAAAAACAGCTCTGAGTTCCAACAGATTGATGTGGAGCAGAGATTCCTGAGGGGACCACAATCCTTGGGTGGTGAGGTCGCCCATGTGAGCTCCCCACCCCAAGAGGGATGCATCTGTAGTAAGGGTCAAGGAGTGAGATCGAGGGATGAAAGGAACCCCCTGTCTCAGATTGCTCTGATCCTGCCACCACTGCAGGACCTGGATCAGGGTTCGAGTTACTGGGATCAATTTGGTTAGAGGATCTCTCCTTTGAGACCAGAAGGCTCTCAAATGGAACTGGATGTCCCTCATCTGAAATCTTGCTCCTTGCACTACAGCTGTGGAAGCAGCCATGTGGCCAAGGAGCTGTAGAAAGTGCCTTGCTGGTTGAGAGACCTGCAGAGTGAAGGAGGAGGCCAGAGCCACCAGGGTCTTTACTCTTTCTAGAGGAAGGAAAGCTCTGGCCTGCTTTGTGTCCAGTTCTGCGCCTATGAAGGTGAGTAGCTGAACAGGCTCTAGAACTGACTTTGGAAGATTGAGGAGAAAACCTAGAGATGTAAGCAGCTGCTGGGTAACCTGAAGGTGTGATTTGACTTGGTCTGGGACTGACCCACTATGAGCCAGTCGTCCAGGTAAGGAAAGATGGCAATCTTTTGCCTTCTTAAGTGAGCAACTGCTACTGCCAGGTATTTGGTGAATACCCTTGGGGCAGAGGTGAGGCCGAAGGGCACTGCTCTGAACTGGTAATGGCCTGAGGGCAGTTCGAATCTGAGGTACTTTTGGTGGGAGCTTCTGATGAGAACATGGAAGTAGGCATCCTTGAGGTCCAGGGACGCTAGCCAGTCCCCTGGCCTTAGGGAGGGTAAAATAATTCCCAGAGTCACCATTTTGAATTTTGGTTTTAAAAGGTGCTTGTTTAGGTATCTTAGATCCAGGATGGGCCGCCATTCTCCTGTCTTTTTTGGGGTAAGGAAGTACCTGGAGTACAGTCCTTTGCCCTGGTGCAGGGGAGGAACCCTTTCTACAGCTCTGAGAGCCAGGAGGGTTGAGACTTCTGTTTCCAAAGCAAGAGCCTCTGATGGATTTGCAGGTGGAAAGGATCTGGTTCTCATCTTTGGAAATTTTTTGAAGCTGAGAACCAGTCCCTGGCTTACTACTTCCAGGACCCACTTGTCTGATGTTAAAGACTCCCAGTCCTGGATGAAGTAAGCCAGCCTCCACAGGTAATGGAGAATCGGCCCTGGGCATCCCATCAGGGTGCCTGTTTGGCAGGGCTTTAGGCTGAGGGGTGGGAGCAGGCCTGCTCTGCCCAGTCTGCCTCCTCCTCTGAAGAACCCTCTGGGAATAAGCTGAAGAGGAGGCCTGGGCTTGCAAAAGCCTGTGAAAGGCCTGCCCTGCCCCTGAAAGCTGCCTCTGAGGAGTAGCTTGCCTCCTCCTGGCCTGTGCACTCCTATAAGTGGTCCTATACTCATCCATTTTCTTCATGTAATTCTCTGTCTGCTCCACAAACAGAGAGTTACCCACAACAGGAAAATCCATGGCCTTAACCTGGGTATCCTGTGACAGGCTAGTACACCTGAGCCAAGCCATTCTATGAAAAGCACAGATGTAGCCATGACTCTTGAAGATACATCATTAGAGTCCACTGCAGCATGGAATTGCATCTTGGATGCCTCAATACCATCAGCAGCCACCTGTTCCAGCTCCTTGGCAAGCTGGCCAGGGACCTGTTTCGCTAAAGCCATAACAGTATCCCATCTGGATTTCTGGTATTTTGCAACATAGGCCATATAATTTGCCTGTCTGAGTCCCAAGGATGCTGCCATGTATTGTTTCTTTGCCATGACATCAATCCTCCTGGAGTCCTTGTCAGGGGGGTGTGAAGCCAAGGGAATATTTGCCTTATCACAGGCTGCAGCCTGCACTACTAACATGGCTGCATTGTTGTGAAAGGAACTCCATGATCAGAGCCTGACAATGTGTACCTCCTGTCCATCTTTTATCCACAGGAGGTAAAGAATTAGGAGCTTTTAAAATCTTTTGTCTGTTTCCTAAAAGATTTATGTAAAGGAATAGACAATCTCCTGGACTCTGGGATATCCATCATTTCCACATAGTCAGGCTCCTCCTGTTCATCCACAGCTTCTTCCAAAGGAGCTGGAGGGTTTCAACAACTTTTTATAAAACAGAAAATGAGAAGTGGACTCAGAAAGCCTGGGGAGACACTCCTGAAGGTCTGTCTGGGGAGATGTCCGTTCAATCGGCATCCAGACTTTCAAAATCACATTCCTCTCTTCATAATCCCCCTTCCCCTCCTCCGGTTCATAAAATTCTTCTATATCATATTCTTGAACCAGTGGAACCGACCGAACCGACCGTTACCTGATGGTGCGGTTCAGATGGAACCGGGGAAAGCGACTGGACAATTTGGATCGCTTTGGCTATCTCTGCAGCGGTTGGAGAAGGAAATTTTGGCTCCACACCTGCTGATTTTCTAGTCCTCTTTGCTGGAACTGGCTCCTCTGAGTCAGCTCTTCGTTTGCCCGAGTAAGTATCGCCCTGGTCAGAGGGCACTCCCTCCGGTTCGGTTGGCACTGAACCGGGCTGGCCATCCGGGTCAGCGGACTTTTTGGCCTCTCGTTCCCTAAGTCTACCAACTCTCTTATCCAGGGTAGCTGCAGGGAAATTCTTGCAAATCTGGCAGTCTGCATTGAGGTGGTCAAACCCCAGACTATAAACACATGTGGTGTGTGGGTCAGCCTTGGCAAAGGCTTCCCCACAGACACTACAGTGTTGAAACCCAGTGGGCCCGGTTTTTCTTTTGGGTTTCTCAGACATAATGCCAGCCTAACCAAAAACTTGCCCCTTTCCGGCAAATCGCCAAGCAAGACACCCTTATCGGTTTCCAACCGTGTCACGGGTCGTGGAAAAAAACGTAATGAAATCCGTTTTTTTTAGAACCGATAAGAACCGGGAACCGCACTCTAAATGTAATTTAACAAGTTTTAACAACAACCTGATCGGTTCAAACCGAACCGATAACAACGTTTGCAAGTTCCGCACAGAGACAAGTAAAACCTATCTATTACTTACGATACCACAGACAGAGCTTGAACCGACCGGTTGCGGTTAAAATATACAAATTCGGTTTAGAAAACTGAGAAATAACACTTTTTTAACCGACAAAAGAACCGAGCAGTAGGAGGAATCTCCGGAGCGACTGTTCAGTGAGGCGGAGTAAAGAATCTGACAGTTTCAGTTTGAAGATCAACAGACAGTTTTTTCAACCGAGCTCGCGCTCAAGATTCCATGCCTGGCATGGAAGTTAACTCTTTTACCTCCGGAGCAGTTCTAAGGCTGGGACAAACTGCATATGTCATAATATAGCAAGACTTCATGTTGTTTGAAATTTAAAGTTGCCTAATGCCCAAGAACTGCTTTCTTTCTTGGTATCCCTGGTTCCCTCTGGCTGCTCTCTCTTTCTCTCTCTCTCTCTCTCCCCATCTGTGTTCCCTTAGTGTTGCTTTCTGTCTTGAAGGTCCCTTCTCTGTTTCTGTCACAGTATCCCAGTTCCCTAAGGCCTAAGTGTGCTTTCTCTCCAGGTATTCCTGCAACCTTAGGCTCTCTTTCTCTCTCTCTCTCTCCTCTCTCAATATCCCAGCTCCTCCAGGGCAGCCTGCCTTCTTTCTCTCTCTCTCTCTCTCTGTATCCACAGCTCCATCAGGCCATTTCCTCTCTTGGCATCCCCATCTCCCACAGGCCATTCTTTCTTTCATGACATTCTCAGAGCCTTCTCTGGGCCATTGTACCTCTCCCCACTAGTATATATAGCTTCCTCCAGCTGCCCTCTCTCCTCAAGTCATTTCTTTCTCTCTGAGCTCCCAAAATCTCGACTTCTGCATGCCCAGTCTCTCTCCCAGTATCCCAGCTCACTCAGGCACCCACCTGGTATCCCTGTCTCCCACAGGCCCCCAAGTATGTCCATTTCCCTCAGCCATCCACACCTGAAGCTTGCTCTCTCTCTCTCTTCTCCAGTCTCCATAGTTCCTGCAGACCTCCCTCCTTCTTTCTCTTTCTCCCACCAGTATTCAAGCTCCCATTGACCACCCTCTCTCGCTCCCCTCATCGGCATCTCAGCTCCCATATCCCTCCCAATATCCCAGCTCCTGCTGGCCACCTCTCTTATTCCCCCCAGTATTCAGGCTCCCACAGGAAAATCTCTCTTCCGCTCTATCCCAACTATAACAGGCTACTCTCTCTCCCTCAGTATGCCAGCTCCCACAGGCCTGCTCTCACTATCCCCCAATATCCTTGCCCTCCTTGTATCCTAACTCCCACATGCTCCCTCTCACTCACTCTCCCTGTAGTGTTCTGGTGCCCTTCCTCTCCATCAGTATCATGGCTCCTGCAAGCCTCCCTCTCTCTCGCTCTCTCTCCCATTACTCCAGTACTCCCTGCTCCTTTAGGCAGTTCTCTTTCTCATTCAGTATCCATGGCTCCATCTCTAGCTCTAGGTGTCCACTGTCCCCCCTCCCATCAGCTCCAGTAACTTACTTCACTACATCTGACTTTTTGCTGATTCTTTTGGTTTCTGGTGTTTTTTTTATTTTTTTATTCTTTGTTACCCGGGTAAGGCCCACTAAGCACAGCTACCTGTTTTCAGGGGCAACCCGAGAGCTTTAGGCTGGTTAAGTGACTTGCTCAGAGTCACACAATATGCAAGTGGAGGTTGGGAGAATCAAACCCAGGTCTGCTGAACCAAGCTCAATCACAGCTTGTTACTCTAACCTCTAGGCTATACTGCTGGTTCGCTCTCTCTTTTCTCCCATTTCAGTTTGGTAATGGATTCCCCTTTCCTCAGTTGTCAGCAGCACTGTCACCGAGTTCCAATCTTTAGGCTATGTTGCAGTTTTGTGCTGCGTGCTGGATAAAGAGGCAGGGTGAACTCCTCATCTGCCACCAATTGAGTGTGACTCTATGAGACTGGAAACAAGCTTTGACCCGCTGCACAGGAACATATTAATAATGGACAGAGTGGTCCTACACTGAAGTGGTTAATCTGGCTGGTCACTTAGTACCACAGGATACCAGGCCAGTCTGTTGACATACCACAGGGATACCAGGACAGTTACATGATAACCCCTTCAGTACTATGGCATGGTGATAGTGGGCTGGTTAGTCAGGAATCCTGTCAGTATCCTGGGGATACCAGGCAGGTCAGTTAGTAACACCTCAATACTGTGGAGATACAATCAGGAGGATACCAGGCTGGTTGATCACTTAGTAATGGGCATGGGTGAATTTCGGAATGACAGAATGGGCAAAAATCTGAACAGCCACCCTATCTCACATCAAACAGATGGGCAGTATAGCAGTGGAGGGGAAGGGAGTGTTTTGTTAATATAGCATGCACTGGGAGAAGCGATCAGAGGGAGGGTGGGCTGTATGGCAATGGGTGGACTTTTTTCCATAGAGCTGACACCAGGGGAAGCAATCAGGAGGTGGGTGGGCTGTATGGCAGTGGTTGGGATTGGTTTTCAATGGCACGAACACCAGGGAGGAAAGATCGGGATGCTGCTCTGCTGGTTGCTGGGTGGTGTCCTGTAGATGAAAGACTGCAGCCCCGTCTGAAAGGTGCAACTGCCTCCTTTCAAATACACAAAGTGTCTGCCCATCAAGTAGCAGAACAGCATCATAATAAGCCTTGCTGATCATTGGCCTGTCACTGCTGAGCCTCCTGCAGCCTGAGCTGCACTGTATATGACAGTGACATGCCTCGAAAGCCCAATACTCTTCTACTCTAACAACATGTTTGCTTCATCCATGCATGCACAAGCAAACATAACAAGGTTGCCCATTTTTTAACAGTTACATTCTGTACTTAAAGGGCTATTACAATATTTTTGTCTTTATTTTCAGTGGCTCCCGGTCTCTGGTACTGTATAGTAGGTTCCCCCTTTGGCTAACCTACTGCACTGAGCTGGGTAGTAATAGCACTGTATATATTGGGCCACCCCCAACCTCCCATAAGTTTTGCAAACTGGATGATGGCAGCACTGCCCATAAAGTAATCCTGGAGCAGCTAACTAAACCTGTAGCCAGCTGTTAACAAGATCAGTGGTGATCAGCCCTGCTAGTTTCCTGGACCTGCAAAGCATGCCAGGGTTGCCACAAATTGGCTGAAGTTTCAAACTTGCATTTTCCATGTACCTGGTTGTGGAGCTATCACCACAAACACACAGACACACACACACACACTGACGAGTATCCAGTGTTGACTGGCAAACTCTGAGAGTTGTGTTCATCCTAACATAGAAACACAGAATTTGACGGCAGATAAGGACCGCTTGGCCCACCCAGTCTGCCCATTTCCCTACCTGATGGATAAACTGCAGATTCTAGCTAATCAACAGCTTACTTCCTCCTGCCCCCCACCAGAATTACCTTATGCCTGTCCCATGCTTTCTTGAATTCTCCCACTGTTCCTGACTCCACAACCCCCTCAGGAAGGCTGTTCCATGCATTCACAACTCTCTCTGTGCAAAAATACTTTCTAACATTACCTCTGAGCTGTCCCCCCTCTATCTTCAAATTGTGCCCCCTTGTTCTTGCACATCTCTTCTTCTGAAAGATACTACCCTCTTGTACCTTGTTAATTCCCTTGAGATACTTGAAAGTTTCTATCGTGTCCCCCCTCTCCCTCCTTTCCTCAAGGGTATACATATTAAGCTGCTTTAGTCTCTCCTCGTATGTCTTCTGGTGCGACCTTGCACCATTTTGGTTGCCCTCCTCTGAATAGCCTCCACTCTGTCTATGTTTTTGCGGAGATGGGGTCTCCAGAATTGCACGCAGTGCTCCAGATGGAGTCTCACTAACTGTCTGTAGAGAGGGATAACAACTTCCTGTTTTCTACTGTTGATGCCTCTCCCTATGTATCCCAGTATCCCCCCCAGCCCTCCTTACTGCCTTCATTGAATCTGAGCTGCCACGTATTTGACCATTCCTCCAACCTTGCCAAGTCCCTTTTCATTCTTTCCACCCCACCTTGTGTATCAACCCTGTTGCAGATCTTTGTGTCATCTGCAGAGAGGCATACCTTTCCTTCCAGGTGCTTTCCAATGTCACTTATAAAGATATTATAGAGGACTGGTCCCAGTACCGAACCCTGCGGTACCCCGCTAGTTACCCTCCTTTCTTCACTGTGGACTCCGTTTACTATTACCCTTTGCATCCTGTTGTCTAGCCAGTTTTTTATCCAGGTAACCACCTTGGGACCCACTCCAAGGCTAGCTAACTTGTATATTAATCTTTTGTGTAAGACTGTGTCAAATGCCTTGCTAAAATCTAGGCAGGCCATATCCACAGCCCCTCCCTGGTCTACTACTTTGGTCACCCAGTCAAAGAAATCTATTAGGTTCATCTGACATGACCTTCCTGCTGTGAAACCATGCTGTCTTGGGTCCTGTTCCCCACTGGCCTCTAGGTACTCAACAATTCTTTCCTTCAGAAGTGATTCCATCATTTTCCCTACCACTGAAGTCAAACTAACTGGTCTGTAGTTTCCTGCCTCTGTCCTGCTCCCACTTTTGGGAAGTGGAATCATATTTGTCCTCCTCAAGTCCTGAGGTACCACTCCATCCTCCCATGATTTGTTAAAGAAAGTAGTCAGTGGTGTTACTAGTTCTACCCTTAGTTCTTTTAGTATTCTTGGGTGAATCCCATCAGGCCCCATTGCTTTGTCCACCATCAGTTTCAAGAGTTCTTTCAAAACCCTTTCTTCTGTGAATGGACTGGTATCGACCCCCCTATTCAGAGTTACTCCCTTGTTTGGTTTAGGCACCTCCCCCTCCTCATCTGTTGTGAATACTGAGCAGAAATATTAGTTCAGTATCCCTGCTTTTTCACTGTCACCCTCTGCCCACATCCCTCCCTTTATTAAGTCTCTGTTCCCTCCTTGGTCTTTCTTGCTCCTAATGTACCTAGAAAGGTTTTCTCCCTTTCTTAACAGATTTGGCTATCTTTTCCTCAGTTTGTGCCTTTACTATTCTGACTGCCTTCCCTGCCTCCTTCTGCTTTAACTGATAAAGTTCTCTGTCCTGCTCCTTCTGTGTTTCCTTATATTTACTGAATGCTATCCTTTTCTTCTTAACCATCCCTGCCACCTCTTTTGAGAACCATAGTGTTTTTTTCCTTCGTTTTGTTTTATTGATTTGCTTCACACAAAGGATTGTTGCCTCTGCGATGGCTGTTTTGATTATTCCCCATTGTTCCTCCACCCCTCCTTCTTGCCCATTTGCTAGTGCTTTTCTAAGGTACTCTCTCATTTTCCCAAAGTCAGCCTTCCTAAAGTCCAATACTCTTGTTTTTGTATGGCTTGATTCTATGGCTGTGTTTATTGTGAACCACACTGTTTGGTGGTCACTTGTTCCCAGATGGCTACCCACTTCTAAATCTGAGATCCTTTCTCCTTCCCCATTTGAGAGTACCAGGTCTAAGATTGCCCCCCGAGTGGGTTCCAACACTAGCTGTCTGAGGCATGCCCCCTGTAGGGCATCAAGAATGACCCTGCTCTTGGATGTGCCTACAGCAAAGGTACTCCAGTTAACATCTGGCATATTCAGGTCCCCCATCAACAATATCTCCCCTTTTTCTGCCATTTTAAGGATGCTTTCTATCATTTCCTTGTCCATTTCCTCCCCTGAGATGGGGGTCTATACACAACCCCCATGCGGATTGTGGTGCCATTTTCTGTCTCCAGGGTGACACATATTGACTCATCAACTTCCTGTTTACTCTTTAGTTCTGTTGCTTTAATCCTTTCCCTTATATAGAGAGCTACTCCTCCTCCTCTTTTACCCACCCTGTCCCTCCTGTAGACTGTGTATCCTGGTATGTTGACTTCCCACTCATGGTTCTCCGTGTACCATGTTTCAGTGACTGCCACAATATCCAGGCATCCCTCTTCCATCAAGGCCACTAGTTCAGGGAGCTTGTTGCACAGACTGGGGGCATTGGTACTCATCACCTTCTATTTATTTTTTATGGCCTTACCCCGTTTAGCCCCATCCCTGTCCTTAACACCTTTTTCTGCATTTATCCCTGTCCGGCTCCCTACTGACTTCTCTGCCTTGGTGTTTACCTCTCTAACTACTGCGGGGGAGGCTGGGATTTCCCTGCTCCTTTTCAGTGCCCCCCCAACCTTGGTTAGTTTAAATGCTTGCCAATGAAGCATTTAAACCTGTCACCTAGGATCCCCTGGACAGATGCAGACCATCGCACCAGTATAAGTCTGCATCCCTCCAGGTGGCTCCCCAGTCCCCAATGAAGCCAAAACCCAGAGCTGCACATCAGGTTTTCAACCATTCATTGAATCCCATGGTGTGGAATACCCTAGCATGATCCTTGCCATAGACAGGCAGCACTTCTGAGAAGGTTACGTACATGCTACTTGTCTAAGGCCCCTCCCCAACTCCACAAACTCCTCTTGCATTGCTCTGATCCCATTTACAGCCAGATCATTTGTCCCTAGGTGGACAATGATATCCAGCTCCCTCCCTCGTGCAGCAGCTCCCGCAATCCTGAGGATTCGCTTCCTGTCCCTTCAAGTCGTGGTGCCAGGCAGGCACATTACCTCCCTATCCCTTCTTCCCCCATGTCTACCCCCCTAATGATTGAGTCCCCCACCAGGAGTTGTTTCTTTCCCCTGTGGGGTCTCATGCCACCCTACTGTGGGTTTCTTTTGTGGAGGTTCCCAGCATCCTCCTTGGTCTCCATTGCAGGTGCCTCCATAGAGGAACCACTCTTTGCCAGAACAGCATATGAACTGTGGAGAGCTACAACTGGAGGGATGCACCTCTGTTCCACCATCATCTCCCTCCCTGAGCCCACCTTGGTTCAACCGCTCCTTGTGTGAAACTGAAACTGGGAACATAGTCTTGGTTCTGTTCTATGGCAAACTACTGCCTTTCAGTTTTAACTCAATATGAGATAAAAAAAGTGTCTACATCACACTCTTTCCAGTGTGGCTGACAAAGCCATGGCCATCAGTCTGTAAAGCTGATGGGTATTTTGTTCCTCGATCAGTCAGATCTCTTCCATTTCAGACTTCCTTCATTGGATTCCCCCTCCATCCTAGTTCAATTTCAGAATGATGCTCCGCTACCATGACAACATCATGAAACTCTATGTTACCACCAATGTCTGCTGTAATTCTAAAGTATAGCAAGTGATTATTATCTGCCAGTTTATCTTTTGTTCCTGAAGCACCAAACTACCATTTCACTCCTCTTAAGTTCATAACATGAAGGGAAAAAGGAAAAGCAGTCAAAATGTTGGCAGAAATCTACATGGACTGCCACTCATCCACACTTCTGACTACAGCCCAGGATGTAAGGAGAAGTAAAACAAACATCCAAAAATGTTTTTGACTTATGTAACTGCCTAATTCACAACTGAAAGGAGCCTTGGACATTGGCCAACAGATTATAGAGCTTTCAATCAGTCAAATGCATTTTATAAATCAAGCTACATCTGGAAGAATTTCTTGGTTACTGATGCCTCTGGGAAAGTGTTAGATTTTTTTAGTCACACAAAAAAGATTGCCAGTATTACAACACACTGAGCTCAAAGGCTTTCAGTACATCATTACACATACAATATAGCACTAAGGCTGTCATTACATAATACCTCACACAGCAGAAAGACTGTTGGCACATTCCAGCACATAGCAGAAAGGATGTCAGTGCAATATAATACACACAACAGAAAAATTGTCATTTCATTACCAGAAACTCGGGACAAAGGCAATCAGTACATTGCAACACACACAGCTCAAAGTCTGCCAATACATTACACACATGGAACTAGAGATAGGTGAAGTCCACAAATTTTGCTCTGCAAAATATTTTGCCAAATTTGTGCATTTCACGAAATATTCCATGGGTGCGAAGTGCAAAATTCCACTCAAGAAATGCAAATCCTTTTGCCCATGAAATGCAGAATTTTGCCACTCACAGGTGAAATTCTGCTATTTGAGGGTGAAATTCCACCGTTCTTGGGTGAAATTCCATATTTTGCACCCGCGGAATATTTTGCGAAATGCACATATTTTGTGAAATATTCTGCGGGGCGAAATTCCCGACTTCACTGGGACTTTGCTAGTAAAATTAAACTTCTCTGCATCTCTACACAGAACACAAAGACTGTCAGTACATACTGTAGCAACACACAACACACAGACTTACAGTACATAAACACTCAGAACAAAGAATGTCAGTACATTGTAGCGAAGAATGCTGGTACATTATAACACACACTGTTCAATGGCTGTCATGTACTCTTGCACAAGATTTTATGTTTTATAATTCAAAGCCTGCTGGGAATTCATCATTGTGAACTTTTAAAACAAAGAGAATGCCTATCTGTTGGTCAATGATATAGGCATCAGGCTGCATGTTTCTTATTTAAGACCCATTTTGTCATGCTACCTTCTGCTGTTAGCAATTTATTTTGTCTGGCCTGGCCTTCAGAGGCTACAAGGCAATCACCAAGGTCAAGTTTTTAAGATTCCCTTCATACAGACATCTCTTGGCCAAAGATTCCTACATTTAAGTAACAAGCCTTCATAGACTATTTTTAATTTACCTGATCTAGCATAGCTCATTTCAAAGTATAGCAGAAATTATCCCTGTCAATGCTGTCAGGCTAGTATCCTGGTAACTAATGTGTTCAGGAGATACTGAAAACAAATTATTTAATATGTTAAGACATTTAGGGTTTAGAGATCAAATGTTCACTTCCACCAAGGTGTTAGCCAGGTTGACTTCTAGGGCATCAGCCTTCCTGCATCAACGAGTTTCCAGTGCTTCCAGTATTTCCAACAATTTAATGACCTCCTTCAGGTCAGAAAAAGAGTATGCTTTATTTTGAATTGTTAAATGCAAGAAGGCAGTAAGCAGCAAGGAGAATGGTATCTGTTTCTAGCGCAGTTCTTTCTGGATGCTGTCAAATGCCTTGTTCTTCTGCTGCAGCATGGCATATAACCAGTCCTTGCCCTCCACAAGCACAGGGACTCACTTGGCGGCAACAAAAACTTTATCTCAATCACACACAGATAAGAAGCCCAGAAGGACAGCCCAAATATGTTCTGTTTGGGTAGTTGCTTGTTGTAAGGTGATTTTATAAGCTTTTTCCAGCCTAGGAGGATCGGAGAGTTTTAGTTCCCTTTGTAACCAGTTCTCCATAAAATCAACAATATCCTTCCCCTTCATTCCCTCAGGCAATCCCAGCATTCTGATGTTTCATGCCCAGAGTAAATTTTCTGAGTCTCCCAAGTGAGTTTGTAGTAATGAGTTCTCCCTCATGAGACTGGTGGCTACGATGATGGCTCGCTCCGCATGTGAGTTGCCTCGGCTCTGCTGGTGTTGAAGTGTCAATAGATTGCTCCACTGTTGTTATTTTAATGGCAATGGAGTCTAGTTTCTTTTTGTCTTTAGAAATGGAGGTGAAAAGCTGAGAAACTGTTTTTTCTAGAGCCTCCAGTGATGCTCCCATGTGATCCTTGACCGCTGACAAGCTAGAGGCTTGCACTGCATCATGCTGCCCTCAACGCACCTGGAAACAATCTGGGCTCCCTGAGCTTGAGGATTATTTTTCCTCAGGTTCTCCATGAAATATGTGGATAATTTTGGTATCTAAGGGCTCCTCTTGACCTCCATCAAGTTTTTAGCATTAGCTGAAAGTAGAGGCGTTAAATTATATTTATAAAATCTGCAAGGAAGGAGCTCTGCCAAAGTGCTGCTGCTCATTGTGATGGCTGGCCATGGCCCACCAGAGTGTTTATATTTTCAGTTGTATGTTGGTATTAAACACAGTTCAATGTCTTATTTGTTTAATGGAAATGAATGTCACCGTTTTGTTTAATGTGATACAGTAATATGCTATAATTGAATTGTTCGTAAAGCAGCAGTGCAATGTAAAATAAAATTTCACTTTTTCAACAGTTTATTCCCTGTGCTGTGCTGAGCATTTTTCCTGGTATTCTTTCCTGCTGGTATTGTACTATCATCCTGTAATTTGTTCAGTTATCCTTTGTTTTTGTTTACATTTCTGCCACTGGCCATGTTGAACTGGAACCCCCTCTGCTGCCAACTGCACATGTGTATGACTGGCAGTACTACACAGGACATCAAGAATGTTCAGCACAGGGTCCCACTGCAGTAACCAAAAGATGTGATGCAATGTGAAGGGGGAGCACAGCTGAAAATTAGGCAGCCACCATATTTATTGTGGCACCACAACAATTGAAATAAATGTTAAATACCTAAAGATGTAAAGATAGCTAGAAAAAAATATTGACAGATATGGAAACCTCATCTATGGCTGCATGCTTACAACCAAAACAATTATTTTGATAATCATTTCCTGATTATGTTGCACTGCTGCTTTAAAGACTGTATTTCTATTGTTTATTTCTCCCCTGGCCATCCATGAAAATGGGCAGGTACTGCTCATGGACCCATCAGGTCTTTTAAAATAAACAGAAACTGAAATATTATAACACACACAGTACAAAGGCTGTCATTACAACACACACAGTACAAAGGCTGTCATTCTTCCATAAAAACACACAGTACAAAGGATGTCATTGTATTATAATGCACACAGTACAAAGGCTGTCATTATTACATTAAAAACACAGTACAAAGGCTGTCATTACATTACATCACACACAGTACAAAGGATGTCATTACATTGCAACATGCACAGTACAGAGGCTGTCATTACATTACAACACACACAGTTCAAAGGCTGTCATTATTACATTAAGAAACACACAGTACAAAGGTTGTCATTAAATTAAAAAAACACTGCAAAGGCTGTCATTATATTACAACACACACACAGTACAAAGACTGTCATTACATTAAAAACACACTGTACAAAGACTGTCAGTACATTATAGCATGCACAGTATAACAGCTGTCAGCACATTGCAACACACACAGCACAAAGGCTATCAGTAAATTACAACACACAAAGCACTTAGCACAAAAGCTGTCAGTACACTGCAACGTACACAGTATGAAGGCTATCAGTACATTAAAAAACACATGAATAAAGGCTGTCAGTAAGCTCCCGGGATCATCGGGAACTTGAGCAGACTGGATGGACCGCTAGTCTTTTTCTGCTGTCATTGTCTATGTTTCTATGTTTCTGTTAGAGTGGACACATACACACACACACACACCCCGAAAAGAATCTCAGTGTATGACAATACAAACAGGGCAAAGAATACTAGTACATCACATCACAACACACACAGAGCAAAGGCTGTCAGCCCATTACAATGCACACAAGACAAAGTCTGTCAGTGCACAGCAAGCCACACCACACTACACAGTGGTTGTCAATACATTACAACATACACTTCACAAAGGTTGTCAATATATAACACACCACACAACACAACACAAAGACTATAAGAATAATACAGCACACAATGTACACAGCCCAAAGGCTGTCAGTACACAGCATCACACACAGAACAAAGGCTGTCAGTACACTGCATCACACATAGCCCAAAGGCTGTCAGTACACTGCATCACACACAGCCCAAAGGCTGTCAGTACACTGCATCATACACAGTCCAAAGGTTGTCAGTACACTGCATCACACACAGCCCAAAGGCTGTCAGTACACCTCATCACACAAAGCCCGAAGGCTGTCAGTACCCTGCATCACACACAGAACAAAGGCTGTTAGTACACTGAATCACACATAGAACAAAGGCCATCAGTACACTGCATCACACACAGTCCGAAGGCTGTCAGTACACTGCATCACACACAGAACAAAGGCTGTCAGTGCACTGCATCACACACAGCCCAGAGGCTGCCAGTACACTGCATCACAGAACAAAGGCTGTCAGTACCCTGCATCACACATAGAACAAAGACTGTCAAGTACACTGCATCACCCTCAGAACAGTGGCTGTCAGTATATTACAACACACAAGGACAAAGTCTGTCAGCATTACAACACACATACAGCACAAAGGATGTCAGTACATTATATTATGTACAGGACAAAGACTGTCAGTATATTACAACACACATCACTTGGTTGTCAGTACATTACAACATACACAGGACAAAGGCTGACAACATTTCAACACACAGCACCAGGCTCTAAGTTCCACTGCAACATGCACAGCACATGGCTGCCAGTATATTAGAACACAGATAGAACAAAAGCTCCATATATTACAGCACAAACTTCAAAAGAGTTGTCAGTAGTACAGTACATCACAACACACAACACACAGCAAAAAGGTTGTCAGTACATTACAGCACACACACACACAACAAATACTGATGTAGTGTGTTATGGTGTAACATTGTGTGTACATTTAGAGTAAGACACTGTGAATCACGGTTCTGTTCTGTCACATATGGTTTTGGTGACATCACTTTGCCATGGAAGCAAAGCTCGAATGGCTCTGTTATGTTTTACTAGATGTCAAGGGTGCAGAACGAGCTATTCTACAAAGCTACCTGTGTTTATATTATGCAATAGATAGATAATCCATTTTGCAGTTCAGGCTGATGGACTGATCCTGCCTGCCCATGAAGAATTACTCTGTCTGGAGCCGTTTATTTTTTGCCATGAAGGTTTTTCTCTCTTTGAGTACATGAGCAGATCTTCAGCCCTGACCCCATGCCCTGAAACCGGCTCCCACCTCTCACAGATCTGGCTGTACTCATTCCCTGAGGATTCCCCGTATAGCGGGGCCAGGAGGGGAGGTGCCGTCCTTCCCCAGATGACAGATATTCCCCCAGATTGGAATGGTGAAGCGGGCCCCAGGGAGATGGGCAGGGATTCACATAACCCACCCTCCCATTTTCTGTTTTCTGTGCCCATCCCCTGCTATGGTGCCAGTAGATGTGCATGAAGGCACACACATCCTGCACAACCACAGCCCCGCCCTTCAAGTCGCTTGAGCCTGCACTGCCACTGGGCCTAGACCTGGTGGCAGTCATGGGCCAAGATAGCAGGTCTCCACTCCCTGGGAGAGGACAGCAGTCCCTGGGATGCTCGATCCTCTCCCACTCTGCAGATCTTGGCAACCTGTGCTTGTTCCTGAACATGGGTTGTCAGCATGGCAGAACGTAATAGCATGTTATTTTGTCTTGTCCATATTCGTTTAATGTTCCATGACATGCAGCCTTTGTAAATGAGTCCCTGACTAAAAATGGTTGCAATTCTGATACCATTAAAATATATAAATAAATAAATAAGGCATGCAGTGCTTTAGCCCTCCATGCCACCGGGTCAGCAAAATAAACATTACCCAGCTGCTTGTGACCCATCCCACTGGTGTACTCCAGAATTAAACAATTATAATTACTGACTAGCACTTTTTCCCATAGGGAAACCTGGTTATAATTTGCTGTTATAACCAGCTGGTTATAATGGCAAATTATAACTGGGTTTCCTTCAGATTGCGCATGGGCCAGTTTAGTTATGCGGTCTTCCTTCAGCAAGCGACGTTCACAACATAGCCCTGTCGTAGTCAGTGTTGAATGTTTTTTTTTTTTTTTAAAGTCTCTTCCCGCAGTCGCTGGCAGGGAAAACCAAACACAAAATATTTAAACATACTGGCTGCTTTCGGTTTTCCTGCCAGCACGCAAGAGCCAGTGGATCTCCCGACTGTTTCCTACCGGAAGCTCACCACAGCTCTGCAACCACCGTTCACCAGTAAGTTCAAAAAAAAAGAAAATTATACATTCTTGTTCCACATAAATAACTGGATCTCTGTAAATTGGCAGACCATGGACCGCGAAAGCACAAAATCCTAACTAGTCCGTGGCTGCCTGAACACCAGTCTATTGCCTAATTATATATAATTGCTGAGGCGAAAAAGCACACACCAGCAATTATAAAAAATAAAATCTGGGGTGGTGTGTGTAAAACTTGATTTTACACACACCCTTGTTGTGGGATGCATTTAATAAACCCCTCGGGCTTCACCCTCAGGGTTTATGTAGCATCCCACAACTCGGGTGTGTGTAAAATCTCATTACACGCACCACCCCATATATTATTCTCTATATAATAACCAGGGAATGTTTTTTCCCATAGAGAAACCCAGTTATAATTTACCATTATAATCAGCTGGTTATAATGGTGAACACATGCCAGGTTTCCCTTGCTCCATGCATTTGCCAGCCAGCCAAGTTCCCTTTGTGGTGCAGGACACTTCACCACCACTTGGACTCCGCCATAAGTAAATAAAAAAAATGAACTTAGCTATTGGAAGTACACCCTGGGTATGAACTGCTTCATATTAAAAAAAAAAAAAGTTCCCACAACCACTTGAACCAGACAGCTTTGGACCACGCTTGAATCCGACTGGACTGCAGCTACACAGCGATACATTTGTATTTTATATAATTGCTGTGGCAAAAAAAATGCTCCCCAGCAATTATGTAAAAATAAAACAAGAAATTGGTGTGTAAAACTCAAGTACACACCCTTGGTGTTAGACGTAGTAAACCCCTCCAGCTTCACTCCCGGGGTTTATGTAGCATCCAACACCTTGAGTGTGTGTAAAATCTCATTAAACACACCACCCCATGTATTATTCTATAATATTAACATTGTAAAGGTACTTGTTAAAGTGGGGGTCTAGTCAAAAGTTCTAACAACAATAAATGCAGCATTAGCAACAGCATATCCTCAACAAACTTCATGTCAAAAATGAGACCCAAAACTTACAGCCTAGAACTCTCTGACAGCAACGTTATCTGACTTATTTCTCAAAAGTTTATGAAACTGTAATTATAGTTAGGGCTGAAATTTTTTCATGGCAAAAATAAGTAAATTTCATGGCACGTGCATGTTGAAAAAAAAGAAATTTCACGGCTCTTCACGGTCCCAAAATATATATTAATAGATATCACTGGAAAAGAACAGAGCGGCAGCCCCTTTTCTTTATATGTACCCTTCTTCCCTATGCAGCTCTCTAGTACAGTTTTTGTGTAATTTCTAAGTTGTCATTGCTAAGAGCCAGGTTCATGACATGTTTCCTGGAAGCCTTACTTTAACATTGCAAGCCTTGCATGCAAGAAAGAAGCAGCTTAAGACAAAGGAAACCTTTCCTGCCAATGCCTTTACAGAAAAGCAGAGACCCTGTTCAGCAGCTGCAGTAATTATTAAATCAAACTGCACTGCCACTGAACCTCCACTCCTTAATGTACCCCTGGTACCAGACAGCGAACTGTACTGTGCCACAGCAAACCTGCCTCTTAGTTTACTTTCAGAGCAGGTAAAATATATCCCACTACAAGTGGCTCTCCTTTCCATAGCCTTTCGAGCCTATACTATTATTGTAGTTTACACTCCTATTAGGTAATAGAGACAGAGAGAACCTAAGGAATCCTGGCACTTCTAGCTCGTGTTTTCTCTCTGTCTCTCGATGCAGGAGATGTACACCCCCTGTAGCTGTCTTGAAGCCCGAGCAGCTGTGCATTTCAGTGCCCTGTTACCCTTATCCAGAACGTTTACAACCTTAAACCAGCTACCACAGTGTAGCAACGTGCCTGAGGAAGAACAAAAATCCTGTTTCACTGATTTCACGGTAATCATGAGATCCGTGACGACCATGAAATAATTTCAGCCCTAATTATAGTAAACATTTGAAAAGTGAAAGCTGACACACGCTTCATGATTCTATGTGGGGAATGACTTTTTGAAAACATCAGCAAAAACTAGCTAACCATCTAGAATTATGGTATAGTGGTACAATGTGGTGCTGTGCAATGGATGGGGTGTGTGATTGGATGGTGGTGCTGTGTATGTTACAGTGTTCTTACAATCACTGTGGAGTGTGTGTGGTACTATTATGCATGACTTGGTGTGGTTTGTTATGAGTAGAATGTTATGGTATAGGAATGTGTCTTGGGGTGTGGTATGGAATGGTGTATGTTGGTAGCAAGATACAGAATGGCATGATATAGTAAAGTAAGGTGTTGCATGCAGCGATATAGTATGGTATTGTATTGTGTGGTGTGGCCTAGTATCACATGGCATGGTACAATGTCATATTGTGTGGTCTGCTATGGAGATGGACATGCTAAAGGCATTTGATACTCTAGTGCCCAATTCTGGGCTGTGACTTTTCTCTATTTCCTTTAGCAGCAAGGCACAAGCTAGCTGTCGGCCCCTCCAGCACAGCGGCAAGGTGTCCGCTTGTGATGCCGACATCCCGGGTTTGGGAACAGACCCAGGAGTCAGAGGGCCAGCCAGGCGGAGATGGATTCAGTGCCCAAGTGGTGGCTCTCCTTCTCGGGGGGAGGAGAAGGTTTGAGTATCCGGCAGATTAGCAGCCCCTGGCTGAGGCTGGGGGATCCATGGAGACTGGCGCCGGACATTGTGGGAGATGGGATAGACGTTGGGTGTGCCTGTTGATGTCATTGCATGTCCTGCCTCCAGGTAATACCATACTAAAAAATCTGGCCCCCATCCATGATGCCCCACTTCAGCCATCACTCCCACTGCCACCTGTGTCCACCAGTGGGGTCCTGCTCCTGTGGCCCCACCCTGGGGGGCAAGCCAGGGCTAAGAGACCATTGTCCATGGGGAGGGAATGCCCACCCAGTGGCCCCACCCAGGAGGGTAACCCTGGGCATGGGGGAGCGGCATGCAAGGCAGGGGCTGAGCCTCAGTCTGGAATGGGGCAAGGGGAGCCAGGCCCTCCCAAAAAAGAGACAAGCTAGCTGTGATTAGCACAATTGTTTTTTAGCCTGAGCCCAGTTAGTGCAGTGGTAGGAACCAGTACCTCTGAGAGACATACATGTGCAATGTTGTCAACTCTTGTTGCTCACCTCTGATTTGGCTCCTGTTAAACTGCATCTGTTATCACAGGGAAAACTTGCAAAAAACATAGTTCAATTGTGCTTATGCAACTGGATGATTATACAGTACAAGTCACATTAAACTGTTCCTGCAATGAGCTGTTTTACCATTTCTGACTGAGTTGCATAAGTGTTGCAGGATCCAGCACAAAGCCCTGCACAAACTATTTCTTAAGAGTTAAAACTCAGTTTTGCATTGCATTGCATTGTGACTGGAATACAGATGCATTCCAGCTGAGCTGCAAAACATTTGCCTAACATTGCTCTTGAGTTGGTTAAGCATTGAAAAACAATGCAATATTAGTTGCCAATGCATTTCCAACTGTAAAAAAACATTGCTAAACCAACTCACTGGTGAAACAGTTTAATGCGACTTGTACTGTATGCTTGTGTGACTTCGATACATTGTGGCTATTTGCCTCTCTATCCATGGGATATACCACCCTGTAGGGTACAATGCAAGGAACCCTAGAGAAGGGTTACCCCCTTATAGGTGCCGTGGGAATAATTCGCTTGGCTAAAGGTAGCTTAGGAAGAAGCCCATGGGAAAGAGAGACGAGCCGCTGGAGGAGGAAGGGTGGATGGTGAGGCAATGAAGAGACAAATCCTGGAACAGTCCAGGAGGAGTGGCCTTTTAAGGCCTGATGGTGAGTGACATAGTTGCTCTGCCCATTGAACCTCAGGCTTAAAGCCTTCCCATTCAATTGTGCTTACGCAACTGGATGAGATGTATGCTTGTGTGACTTCGATACATTGTGGCTATTTGTCTCATTATCCATGGGATATACCACCCTGTAGGGGTACGATGCAAGGAACTCTAGAAGAGGGCCCCCCCCATAGGTGCTATGGGAATAATTCCCTTGGCTAAAGGTAGCTTAGGAAGAAGCCCAAAAAGAATACCCAAAAGGGTGTCAAGCACTGAAGATGCGAGAAATCAGAAGGTATCTAGACCGGAAATAAATGTAACAGACATAGATAGGAAGGACAGGAGAAGAACAAGAAAAGGTGAGGACAATGAATGAAAGGAAATCTGATGAGATGCAGAAGGGTGGACTTCCTAAGGAGAGCGGGAACAGCCGGGAGTCACCATCCGACTCCATCCAACAACGGAACCTAACTAAGGAACCTAAGAAAGCACTAACCCTGACTAATATTATGACCATCGGCATGGAGGAGAGGAAAAAACCCTTTGAGGAGGAAACCTCTGGGGATCCAAGGCCTAGGTCACCTTCCCTCCAGGCTGAAGGATGTTTTGTTTAGAGAGGGCTCTGCTACAGCAATTTAAAGTAGAGATCGAGGAAGAAGGAAAAGTCCAATTTTAGATGAAGATCTCGCTCCGTCCTTCTAAATGTACAGCAGTCGAGGGATGTGAGTGATGTCTCTGCAACCAGACACTCAAAAGCAAGAGGGGAAGTACGATGATAGAAAGAAGCCTTGAAGGCCTGAATGGCTTAAGATGAAATATGAAATGAATGATGTACGATGATGGAGAGAAGCCTGCAAGCCTTGAGCAAATGGGCAATAGACATGAAGGCATGTCTCTGAGTGGAGAGCAGGTCGAGTCGAAGTAGCATGGACTGAGAGGGTTATGCTCGAGTAGCCAATGTGAAGAAGTAGACCCACATAGAGGTCAGATGAGCAAGGGATACCAGGATGAGGTCATGAGAAGACTGATGGTGATAATAATCACAGGAGTGCAGCAGTTCGATGAGGTAGCATTGGACCCAATAAGAGGTATGCTCAATTAATCAAAGTGAATCAGTAGACCCTGAGGTCAGACTGAGTGAAGGAGAACCGGACTCAGGCACCTGGATGCCAGACTAAAGTAAGACGAGGATATGAATAAAGAAGGTGATGTCAGGATAGGGAAAACCCCAAAAGGAAGCAAAGGTCACATAAAGAGTAGAATGGAGGATGGAGGGAACAGGAGGAGGAGGTCAACAGTGGCGTCGACTAGGGCAGACACCTCTGAAACAGTGGACATAGGTAGCGAGAAGGACCGAGGCAAACAACTGAGGCCGATGATGAAACAGGTTGTGTGTCCATGAATAGCTCAAACAGCGTGAGGGGTGTCAATAGAAAACTGCAACACTGAGATGACACCACATACACAGCACATCAAACTGGAAGAAACGCTAAAACCAAGAAAGGGCCATAATACAAGCCATAAATGATGAGAGGTGAAGGCCAGATCTATGAATGCCAGTGCAATGATAGGCAACCCTGAGAGGGTCGGAGGTAGGGGAATATTGGGAAAGCTGAGGAGTGACCCTTGAGGTAGACACATCACCTTTCAATTGCAAGGAATGTAGCAGAGCACCAGGCATACCTGTCAACAGCTATCCATATCGCAAATTGCAATGACCGCACACACAAAGTACTCCTGCTCAGAAATAGAAGTTTCAGTTGCATACCAGCACACACAGAAATTCAGTCATCACGAAAAGGTGAAAAATGGAAGAGCAGGACTCACGGTGTTCCATGGAGGGAGAATGAAAGAAGAAATGCTGTGAGGAAGGCCAGACTGAGTAGGGGAGGAGTCGAGGACCACAGGAGAGCGGAGCCATGGATGGCTAGAGGGCAGCCTGCCAGAGGAGGAGGAAGGGCCAGGTGGCGAAGCACTGGAGACGCTGAACACCGAGAGATGTGGCAGCACCAAAAGTTGGAGAGTCGAGATGCAGGGAGGGCGGAGCAGAGCTGCTGGCCAAGGTGGCCATCGGAGAGGCCCAAGGGGGCTGGAAGAGCGAGGCACGACTGAGGGGGCTAGAAAAAGTAAGTGCGGCAGCAAAAGGAAGGCCACAACACCGGGGACAGGAGGGCCAAGCATGAGGGGACGAGGGGCAAAAAAGCTGCAAAACGAGGAAAGATGGAGGAATCCAGCATCCAGAAGTGACCGCAGTCACAGAAAAACTCTGCAGGAGCTATGAAGAGCGGCGACTCCAGCCGCAACAAAGAGATGAATCCTGGAACAGTCCAGGAGGAGTGGCCTTTTAAGGCCTGATGGGGGGAGTGATGTAGTTGCTCTGCCCATTGAACCTCAGGCTTAAAGCCTTCCCATAAGCTAACAATAATACTCAACAGGGTGGGTGGTATTAGGTTATACCAGGCCACCTCAGGGGCATAGTGAGGCCTGACACCACAGACGGAGGGCATCACAGCACCTAGGTAGTTTGGTATAGCCCAATACCACCCATGTTGGAGGATAGTATTGTGCTTAGAAAATGGTTAAAAAAACAGGCAGACAGTTTTTTAAATTTTTAAAAGAAAACACTGGACAAGATACAGCTTTCCTCAGACACTACAGAAACTCTAAATTAGTGCTATCAGACAGTAACAACTTTTTTTAATGATGTAAAACAGCTACCCACAACTTCCACTTTCTGTTGCTGGCAGCCCCCATCTCATGAGCAGCAGTGAGCTTCATGAGCTCACTTTATACTAATATGTCTGTTTGACCTCTGTTGTAGGTTGGCAGGACATATTAACATACAGTGAGCTCAGGAAGCTCACTGCTACTCATGAAATGGTGGCTGCCAGCAATAGAAAGTGGAAGTTGAAGGCCACTGTTTAAATCACTAAAAACGCAATTAAAGATAATTTAAAAAAAAGTTACTGTCTAAAAGGACAAATCAAGCATTTTTGTAGCACCTGGGTAAAGCTGTGCCTTTTCCAGTGTTTCCCTTTAAGTAACAAGCAAAATGTAATAACTTTTGTAACTTATTTTTATGTTTCCTTGCACGTGCCCAAGAAACATTTTGCTTTGCTTCAGAGAACGGCATTTCAGAGGTGTGTCATGGATTAGCCCAATGCAGAGCAATCTACATTGGGCTCATCCCTGATGGACCAATGATCACGCAAGCAGAGTTTGACAGTGGTCACAGTTTCATGGGCATAAACTTTATGTACTTGAAAGAACTGAAGCGCTCCAATGAGTACTTTTATTTGCATAAAGCCGGCCGTCAAGCAGCTGAGTGCAGGACTGGTGTTTGGCTTATCCTTACAATGAGAATTAACAACAAGCAGCCCCAAAGTAGCAGCTGGAGCTGATGGTAGTGAAACATGTATAAACAAAAAAACACCTCCCGCTCCCTCCCTCTGTGTGCTGTGCTGCACCAACCCTCTGTTCCTACCCTGGTAGTAAGAAAAAAACTCACGCTCTCTCCCTTTGTGCGCTGTGTGTGTGCTGTGTCACCTCCACCATATGTTCCCATCCTAGTAGTAAGACAACACCCTTCCACTCCCTCCCTCCCTCTGTGCACTGTACTGCCCACAACCCCCATTCTCATCCAGGTAGGAAGGGGAAAAAAACACTCCTTCCCTCTGTGCTGTGACGCCCCCACCCTCCGTTCCCATCTGTTAACCCCCAGGTTGCACCTGAAAATGAGCTTTGGCTCAGCATGCCTTTCCTGGTTAACAACTTTAAAATAAATAAATACATAAAAACTCAATAAGCCGACATTGGGGGGCCCAATCCCAGTTTCAGTATTCAGTGCCACTGCCCCCCAGCAATGTGGGACACTGGGGAGCCCACCCCCAGTGTCACAATATATTTATTTTCTTTAATAAGACCTGAAAAAAAGAAAACAGTCCCCCTTCTTTTTTTTTAATCCTGAAAAAAAGAAAACGGTCCATCTTCATCTCCCCGTCCCTCTTCCCCATCCCAATCCTCCCACTGAGCACCCACTACCCCACACCTCCCCTTACCCCATATTTACCACCAGAGGTTATAGGCCATCATCTTCTGTGGACCGGGTCACGTCTGCACTCTTCAAAGCCAACCCACAAACTGTGGAATAAAGATAAGTGCTGTATAATGTATTTCAAACGGCGTTTTGAAATTATGTTCATAACTTTGCCATTTTTAGGTATTTTTCACCAAATTTTCAACATGGCCATTTTTGGACCCCTCTTCATGCACACTGTCACTGTCATTTTGTTAATTGGGATGGAAGGTGATTTTGCAGTCACTACATGAAATCACCTTTCAGGACTGAATAACAACATTTCACCACCAGTGTTCATGAGATGGCGTCCCAAAGAGGCCACATTAAAAATTTAGTGACAAAATTCCTAAAAATGGCTGAGTTACGCACGCTCATTGAAATTTTTCTATGCATGCGCATAACATTGGTAATTTTCACTACTTTGACTCCAAATTTTCAACATAGCCATTTTTTCACACCACCTCAAGAGCAGTACAGCTGTCATTTTTCACATCTTGTCCAAAATATGTTTTTCGCACCTGTGGTGTGGGATGGCATTTTGGCACAGATTTGATCATTTTCATCTATGGGGTTTATGAAGTGGGGTCATAAGAAGAGTATGTTGAAAATTTGAGGTCAAAATATGAAAAAATGCCAAAGTTATGACCATTAATTGCAATTTTGCTATGCCCGCTCGTAACTTCAGAAACGTTATATATTTATACCACAGATCTTCAACATAGCCTTCTTATTACCCCACCTCATGTATGTCACAACTGTCATTTTTCAAATCCTGCCCAAAACCTGTTTTCACACCTGTGGCATGCAATGGCATTGCAGTTGCACAGAATTATGTTTCAGTGGTTATTTGAAAATTGAACATGTGGTGGGGTAATAAGATGTCTATGTTGACAATTTGGTCGCCGTTGGAAAGGTTCCTTTTTTACCTAACTTAAGAACACGAGGTGTTTATAATTCAACTAACACAATACACCTCTGCCACATACACCATGCAAGGAAACAGCCAGCACTAACAAATGCTTGTTTTGTTAACGGTTTTGAAAAAATAAATCATCCCTTTTTGGAGAGTGGCCAGCAAAAGAAACACAGAAACCTCACAATTGCACATTTTGTCGAAGGGCTGGCCAAAATAATAAAGGAGACCACTACTTATTGTATGTTATGAAGTTTCTGGGTGAACTGAAGGTGCAGGTCGCTGGGTTCAAGTTTTGAGTTGGGGAGCTGGCTGAGCTGGCTGCAGTTTCTGGTTGCACTATTCTGGTTCTGGTGGATATGCAGGTGCCATGCTTGAGCTGGTAGTGCTTGCTTTCTGTAGTGCTGCAGGCTGCCCACCACCAAGGATTGAACTTCATGTTTGCTGGTTTTCTAGGCTTGCACACCAGTAGTTCTGCAGGCTGGTTTTGGATCAATGTCCAGTTACATAGGTGATCTCATGAGGAGAGAGGCCAGCATTGCTGAGTATCTGAACCACATCTGAATGAATGCTGTGGTTCATATATCTGACGCTGAATCTGGTTACTTTACTTAATTTTGGCATCGGGTTACTGAGGAAATTTTTCCTATGGCTTTCCGGGTATACCAGTGCTCTTCACTGCTGAGGTAAGTTTGCAGATGCCTTTGTGGGAGGAGGTAGAAGGCAGGGGTATCTGGGGTGGATTTTCTCTGTGTATTTCAAGAAGCTACACATAGGGCACAAAGGATTTTCACATTCTTCATACATAAATCCTCTACTGTTTACCTTGTTGATTTCCAGAGGAATTTTTTTGTCACATACTTGTGGCCGGTGTCGTCGGTTTTTACTAGAAACAAGTCAGGCAGAGGTTCTGGAGCCCTTCCTGACCACACCTCCCATATACAGCTGAAGGTCGGACCACACCATCTGGGCCAGACTAGGCACAGTACTGGGGGAGGGAACTGGTGACTGTTTAAGCTTTTGTAGATCTGCCTGTGACATAAGTAGGTGGTGGGCAGCTACATCTTTTTGTTGCTTCCATAGCTTTTTAAGAACAGAGCTCAGTACATTGTTTGTGGATTGGAAAACCAGCTTGCTAATGAGACTGATATTGCAGCCTACTTTGGGAGTGTTTAGGTCATTGATGCTAGCATGCAGAGGCAGTACCCCAGCACAAAGTGCTGCTGGCCTGTTACAGTTCGGGCTTCTGCATAGAAGCATCATTGGTTATTGTTATTGTTTGAAAGTCATCCATTTGGCAGTTAGTTGAGACATTTTTGCTACTGTCCCATTGATTACATATACTCAGTGCCTACTGAGTGTTTTTTTTTTTGTATTAATCTCCTCTCTGTCACTGTTTATGATGTTCCCTTGTATGGTACTCACAGTTAAGAAGCATGAGTTGACATTTTTTTCCTGGCAAGTGATTGTTCAGAAGAGTTGTCTTCTTCTGGGAAAAGCCTTCTTATGGCATCTTCTGCTACCAGTTCAAAGTTTACAGGTAGGTAGTCTGGCATTTTTTTGGTTTTATAGTGAGCTCCACAAAACTAAAATAACTGCTGGTTAGTGGTTTTCTGAAGTGCGAAAGTTTGCATTAGGACAGGCACAAGGATACCACATATGATATGATATGTGGGGAATTAATAATGATTGGCTCTCTCCTAACAAAAACAAAATCCAGGCCATCTTATCTGACAATAACCTCACATAAATAACCTCACATTGACAACCCCACTTGACAAAACAGCAAGACCGGCTCATCAACGCTGCTAGACTGGATAATGTCCAATCACCCCCACAGGATTAGGTCAGCTGGTGTACTTCCTGACTGTATCAGTGATCACTCCCCTGTCTATTGCATATGGCACAATAATTTTGTAGCTCCCTCTCCCAAAATTCTGGAGTCAAGAAATATGACTCACTTTAACATACAGTAAATGAGTTTTTGTTTTCAGTTTATAATACTGAATTTGGCCCCCTTACCAAATTGCCCACTATTGATCAGGCCCTTGACTATTTTATCACTACCTTTACTAACATTATCAATAGGCATGCACCCCTAACCATGCGTAGGTCCAAAAGCATCAGAGCCCCTTGGCTTTCCACTGAATTAAGGGCCCTCATGAAGAGCAGGGGTATTGCCTGGAAAGCCTTCAAGATTAGCCATCTTCACTCTGACTGGTTAGTTTAGCGACAGTTGAGAAACTCTTGCAAAACAAAGCTACACTGAGGCAAAAGAGCCTACTATTGCACATAGCAAACAGGAAAACCTTAGTAACCCCAAGGAATTCTGGAAATAGATCAGCTTTTTTTTTGCAAATAACTATACTTTATTGAAATAACACCATAACATACATAAAATCCCCATCCCACAAAACCCCATACATTGAATACCATGATATAATAGAATACAAAGGTGCTATACGAATTTAACCACCCACCCTGACCCAACCCACCCTCTTTGGTCTGGCAGCTCAATATCTATAGATAGGGTAAATAAAATCCAGATTGCCTAAGCATTATTATAACAATACACAAAGGATAAGAAAATAGAAGACAAAGTAGTATAGCGGAGAAAATAAGGGAGAAAAGGAAGGAGGAGGAGATTATCATTACAGAGAAACAAATCGACTAACCTACTGAGGAGGGGTAGTAAGAGACTAGATACTGTTGCCTTTATAATATAAGATTATGCAGCTGCTAAATACTTTAATAACCAAATTTATCTTTTAACAGCTGGTAGAAGTTACCCCAACATTTATCAAATCTTCTGTTCAAATTGAACAGGATGGCCACGGACCTTTCTGCATTTAAAGCTTCCAAGAAAGTATCCCACCACTCTTTACATGAGG
The DNA here is from genome assembly GCA_016271365.2 of Neoceratodus forsteri. Lineage (NCBI taxonomy): Eukaryota > Metazoa > Chordata > Ceratodontiformes > Ceratodontidae > Neoceratodus > Neoceratodus forsteri. The sequence goes on along the minus strand of CM028129.1, from coordinate 1,005,118,577 downwards.
GAATCCCTTCCTTGCACCAATAACGGAGGAGTAGCAGCTTGGATACCAAAGAGATTAGGTCTATCTGCTGTTTATGAATTGTCGATGGGACATATGTAAACCTGACAAGGATACAGGTCTCGAGGTTCAGGTGTCGTATTACATCACAAAGGGGGGTCATCCATAAACGGACTGAATCCCAAAATTTGACCAGTTTAGGGCAGTCCCATAATTTGTGAAGGGTGGTAGCAAGAGGGCCACCACAGTCTTGACATTTTGGGGATCTATGTTTGTATATATGTGAAAGCTTGGCTGGAGAGAGATACAGGTTATGTAAGATGTTAAATTGAAGGCCTCACAATCTATCTTGCTTAATATGTGTATAAATCCTGCCAAATCCTTGTCCAGGTTTCTTCAGGCCACTGTAAGGATAGGTTCACCTTCCAGTAATGCGGGGCAGGAGAGACCGTAGAGTCTCTTTGCGTTAAAATAAATTTGTAGATCTTAGATATTGCCTTGTTGGATAATGCTAGAGCTTTTATTCTCATTACAAGACTACGGCTTTCTCTGACCCTAGACCACCTTTCAGAAAGGAGAAAAGCATCTCTGAGTTTGATAAAGCGAAACTTGTCTTTAGGCCTACCTCAAACTTTCCCGTCAGTTCTAAGAAGGAGGCTAGGTGGCCATCAAAACAAAGTCGGCTAGTCTAAGTTTTTGGGGAGGTTGCCTATACATTTTTTAGTGGTTGATTCCCAACCAATAGGTTAGGATTATTAGTAATGGGTTGCATCAAATCTTTTTAAAGGAATATTTAGGAGTGAGTATAATTGGTGAAGCCTTAATATCCCAACCAAGTGGGGTGTCCTTAAAACCAGGAGGAATTTTGGACCAGGGAGAAAATAAGAGGGACTCCAGGTCCAAATTAGCTCTCTGGGCCATCATACAATCTAAAGTTCCACTTGCAGTATTCATTAAAGGTTCTGAGGCCCATAAGGTGGATCTAGCCACGTGGCTTGCCAGATAATAAATGTAAAAGTCTGGTAGTTGTAAGCCCCCATGTTCTCTACGTTGAGTAAGCTTCCGGTAGGCTGCAGAGGAGATTGCCATTCCATATAAACTCTGTACAATATTTATGACAAAGATTAAAAAGGATTTTGGAAGATATACATTGAGGTTAAAAGAAAATAAAAATTCTTGGTAGAATGGTCATTTTAATTACGTTAGACCTTCCCCAGAAAGTTAGGGGGAGTCTGGCCCATCTTCTAAGATCCTCTTTGATCGATTTAATTAAGGGTTTAAGATTTAGGTCTGGTAACTCAGTTAGATCTTTAGAAATTTTTATGCCCAAGAATGGCAAGCAGCCCTTCTGCCAACATAATCCTAGGGATGTGCACCAAGACTGTTGTAAATGAGGGGAGAGTGGGTAAACCATGGTTTTACTCCTATTAAGTTTATATCCTGAGAATTCACTGAATTGTGAAATAATAGAGAATAACTGTGGAAGGGAGGCCTGGCTATGCCAGATGTGAATTAGCAAATCATCTGCAAAAGAGGACACTTTATATTCGAATTCCCCTATACGCACCCCGTGGATTCCTGCGTCCATCTTAATGGTTCTGATAAGGGGCTCTAGATATAAATTAAATAAAAATGGTGAGAGGGGGCATCCTTGTTGCATTTCCCGCGTTAACAAAAAGGGGGATGAAATTAAATTGTTGCAAAGGATCCTCGCAGAGGGTCTTGTATACAATATCCGAATATAACCCAGAAATTTCTCTGGGATCCCAAATTTGGAAAGTACTTCAAACATAAAATCCCTCCACCCTATCGAATGCTTTTCAGCATCTAACGAAACCAGAGATGCTTCCATATCTGGGCATTTAGACTCTTGAATTAAGTAAAACAACTTTCTGAAATGGTCTGGACGACCGTCCCATCATGAATCCAACTTCGGGACTTAGTAAGTCCCTCCAGACAGCCTTCATTCTATTAGCCAGAATTTTCATAAAAATTTTATATCAATATTTAATAAAGATATAGGTCTATAATTGGTCACCAAATCTGGGTTTTTTTGGGTTTTGGCAGGAGGATAATCCTAGCCTCGAACAGGGAGTGGTCTTCTATCCCCTGTTCGTACCAAAAGGTATACATTTGGAGTAGCAGTGGCGCCAATCTTTCTTTGAAGGCCTTATAAAATAGTGCGGTAAACCCATCTGGGCCCGGTGCTTTATCGAGTTTCAAGGCATTGATAGATTGTGCTATTTCTTCAAGTGTTAAAGGGGCCTCTAACATCCGACTAAAATTTTTGGGGAGTTTAGGAAAGGGGATATTGGTAAGGAACTCTTTCATTCTAGAAGCCACATCAGATAAGAGTGGCTCCCTTGAATATAGGTTTTTATAAAAATCCACGAAGATATTCAAGATGTCCTCCGGGTTAGAAATTATGTCACCAGACTGGGGGTGTCTTAACGTAGCTACCCATCTTGCCACCGCTCTCTGTTTCAACTGCCATGCCAAGAGTTTCCCAGCTTTACTGCCTTGCCCTATATAAGTCGCCCTCAGGCTGGAAGCTGATCTCTCTACCTTCTCCTTCATGATTTTTCATACCATGCCCTTAGGAGGCAAGCTCCTGCTCCTGAGAGTAGGATCTTGATGCCTCATCCATAGAATCCAGAATCTTGATCCTGTTTAGGCAATTGGATGTTAAGCGTGTAATGCTTTTTGCGGTTTGATGCCAGCCTGATAAACTCCCTTCTCCATGTGGCCTTCAGTACGCCCAGACTCGATCCACTGCTTGTAATGACCCCAATTGCAGTTAATGGAATTGGACATAAAGGTCGGAATCGGTCCAGTAAGGGAGGGTCTTTAAGTAAGTAGTTATTTAGCGACCAGGAGTATGATCTAGGTGGTAATGATAGTGGACGGCACCGAAGGCCTATAGGAGAGTGGTCAGAGATTACTCGACTGAAAATAGTACTATCTTGGACTAAGGAAAGGATTTGGTGGCTCACTAAAAATAATCTAATCGGGAGTAGCTTTTGTGGACCAGAGAATAAAAGGTATACTCCCTAGTAGTAGAATTGAGTAGTCGCCATGGATCAGATAAGCCTATCGAGGACATGAGTTCTGATAGTGCTCTCTGGGCTTGGGAAGGGGGAGAGCCTTTGGACCACGAACGGTCCAAACTGTTGGATTGCACCAAGTTCCAATCCCCCCCCTAAGATTACTGGTTTGTCAGCTAAAGAAGCAATATGGACCGCCATCTGGGAAAAAAAAGTTGGCGAATCCTGATTGGGTCCATAAATGGATCCTAGTACTAAGTTAGCACCTGCCAGCTTGCCCACCACAAGGATGAACCTACCTTCGGGGTCTGAAATTATCTCTGATGGGGCAAAGGGGATTTTGTTAGCCACTAGGACAGCTACACCCATTCTGCTCGTGGAGGATCTCGCACCAAAAAGCTTGACCCACCCATCTTTTTTTGAGAAACGGGAGCTGTTCCGGAGTCATATGTGTTTCTTGCAGGAATACTATTGAAGGGTCATAACGCGCCAAGTGGTTTAAAATAATATGCTTCTTTCTGTTATCTCTACCCCCTTTTATATTCCATGAAATGATATTCAAATCGGAAGCCATACAAAGAGTTGCATTATGTACAAAATAAAATGATGAGCTGCCAGACCCCCTCCCCCCCATATCCCCAACATATCCCAAAAAGAGAAAAGGAAAAACCTCACCGTTAGAATCCGCCCACTTACCCTAGTCCTAACGACTAGGATAGTCCCCGGCCCCAGGCCGCCTCCGAACAAGTGGTCCGTGGCGCGCTCAGAAAGGTGGGGCCTCTCCCTCTCCACAAAAAAGAAGAGTTGGCTAACAAACCTCTCACTTTGTGAACATTATATCACTTTAGTAGTCTTTCTTAAACAAGCTATCCTTAACTACCTAATACTATATTTATATGGAATCAAATATAAGAACATAATAATGGTGGTCTAGGAGGCTCCCTTGGGAGTCACAACCACCCCTATTGAGCTTTAAATATTTGAACAATCTAGGTCTGTAAGTGTCAAAAAATTACGAAATAGCTGTAATCATTACAATAACGAACAGTGTCTTTTAACTAGTGTAACTATCCAGCAACCTAGCCTCTGAAAGCTATAACCTTAAAAAGCTACACAATATATAATACCCATGAACCCACAAATAAACAATAACCTTCGGTTGAGATAATATGAGTAATGGGTTCCGAACTGGTCTAGAAAGGTACCATTGAAGGCCTCAGGTTCAAGTATAAGATGGGTTCCATAAGGAACACTGAGGCCCCTGGTCAGGCCAACATCCATGAAATTATCTCAGATAGAGGCATCCAACACCCAAGGCATAGCTACCATCTTGTCCGAGATGGCTCTAGGAATAGATGCATTAAGGGCCTTTATTAGAGACACCATTGGAAACCATCTCTAACATATTAGTATGATGCTTAACAATAATATCTGAGACCTAGAGGGTCTGGTGTGTTTGCAAATAACTGTGAAAAGAGATGAGAGGAAACCAAGGAAGAAAAAGGGGGAGGGAAATAGGAAAAAGGGGAGGGGAAGGGGAGAAAAGGAGGAAATAACAGGCGATGGGGACACAATTGCCCATATTAATTAAAGTCCCATTCAGAAATCGGAAGGGTGGTTCCATATTTGAAAATATGCAAAGAGCTAGGACGGTTCAAATGTCCTGAAGATGTCTTCACGGCAGTCCTTATCAGGTCTTGTGGAAGAGGTCAGGAAGCAATTCCTTTAGGGCGTTTATCGCTTCTTCTGGCGTCTCAAACCGTTTTCTCCCCTCCTTGAGAGTAACTTCTAGCTTGGCTGGGTAAAGCATCGATGTTTTATCCCGTAGCCCAGAGTTTTGAGGTGATTGGTGGAACTAGCTCTGCCATTCTGCTCTTCAGTGTAAGGTCAGGCACTACCGGAGTTTCTTCCCTCCATAAAATAGCTGAAAGTTTCCTTGCCTCTTTCAAGATGTGTTCCCGATCCAGATAGTTTAAGAGTTTAAAAATTATAGGCCTTGGAGGGTCCGTTGGGGAGGGTTTTGCTCTCAGGGCCCTGTGCCCCCTTTCAATGACGTATTCTGGCCCATTAGGAGAGGGGTCTACCGTTTTCTTAAGAAATTTCTGAAGGAAAACAATTGTGTTTGAACCTTCCTCACATTCTGGCAGCCCAAGCAATACTAGGTTGTTCCTTTGGTTTCTCCCCTCAAGATCATCAAGGCGATATTCCAATTTTGCCAACGATCTTTTAAGATCTGATAGGACAGGGCCCTGTTTTTCGGAGCTACGTTCCAGAGAGGAAATACGGGCTTCAGTATCAGTGATACGTCGCGCCAATTGAGTTAATGCGGGCTTGAAGTCCGCTACTTCTTCTATTAATTTAAACAGAGCGTCTTTTATTTGGGAGAGATTGGCATATATACGTGAGGGAGTTATATCCTCCGGCTGGGCCTCTGGGGAGGAACTGCGCCGCGGACATTTTGCCTCAGTTCCTGTTTCGGGTCCTCCATTTCACCGGTAAATAGCGATCACTCCCCCGATCGTACCCACGACTTATTACCAACGCGATCTGTTGAAGGAGTGGTATAAAAAAGGTATGGAGAGGTTTATTTTCAGTACTTTGGTGAGAGAGAGCCCCTTAGCCGCCCGCTACGCTTCCCGGCGCATCACGTGACTCCAAGTAAGAGCTGTTTTTCATAGATCAGCTTTTTAATCAAGGGTAAATCAGCGCAGTGTCCTAGTTCAATTCTCCCTAATGGCAACTTCCTACAAGATCCCCCTCCATCGCTGAGAGAATAAATCAATTTTTCACTGACCTGGACAGATACACATCTCATCTTCTGCCAGCCTCTAATTTTGCCATCCACACACTTCCACATGTTAGTCTAGGCTTGCACCCTGCATTCCACATAAAAATCACAACCAAAAAGAAAGTTCTTAGGCTGTTATTAAAGCTTAAAGAAGAGAGTTTCCGTGGCCATGATACCATTGAGCCCAGGTGCCTCAAATTAGGGACACCAGCACTTGCTGTACCAATCAGAAATTTAATAAACAGGTAATTCCTTTCTGGATCAGTCCCAATCAAATGGAAAGTTGCTGTGGTGGTCCCCCTCCATAAGGGTGGATCCCATGCAGTTGAAAACTATAGAACTATTTATATTCTTTGTCCCTTGGATAAAATACAAAACAGGATACTTTATAGTCAGTTACAGTCATATTTGGAGTCTCATCACCTGCTCACTAACTGCCAACATGGCTTTAGAAAAAATTATAGTATGGCTACTGCCCTTGTCAAACTGTCGGCAGAAATTCTCATGCAATGACAAAGACTTAGTTACAGGAGCAGTATTTGTTGCCCTGACGAATGCCTTCGACCTTGTCAACCACCACCTCCTTCTGAGACAACTTAACCTACTGGGTCTGGATGGCTAAGCCATAACCTGGCTAAAGAGTTATCTCATCAGGAGACCCCAAAGGGTGAAGGGGTCTGGTTCACTATCGTCTCTCAGGCCCATAACACATGGTATACTCCAGGGATCACTCCTTGGTCCATTGTTCTTCTCGCTCTTCATCAATGATCTTTCCAATTTCTGCAGTGGTGCATCTGTGCAACTTTATGTGGACTATGTCGTTCTATTCTGCTCCTCCAATGAATCAATGACATGGACTGGCTTAATCAAAGTCTTAACTCTGACTTCAATTCACTTGAATCTTGGTTCTTAGATAACCATCTCATTCTTAATACTGAAAAAAGCAAAGTCATGGTATTTTAAAATCCCTCCCCTAAAACCTCTAAAATTTGTTCACAATACCCTCTCAATATCTGCTCACTTTCAAGGGATCCCATAGAAATAGTCCAAACCTTTAAATACTTACAGTAGGACTGAACCTTGACTTGGCCTTCTCCTTAGAGTCCCATGTCTCCTTGCTAACTAAGACAATCAACTGGAAATTAAGTCTGTTATACCATCTCTGCTCCCTCTCATCCACCACCTCCTGCAAGAAAATTGCTTCCACATTCCTGCTTCCTATTCTCTGCTATGGAGGCCCGCTACTTCACTCAGCCCAACCCTCATCGGTTGCCAGGCTCCAACAACTTTATCATAGAATTGGGTATTTTGCCTTAGGGGCCAATGCTAGGAAACACCACTGCAGCATCCTGACTAACCTGCAATGGCCAGATTATGATTTAAGGCTACAGTACCTCATGTTATGCTTTGTATACAAGCTAGTGAATATTTGCAACCTGCCATGACTTAGAAATATTGTCTATCGCAAAGAAGTAGTGCATCCACTCAGGTCATCCCCTCTACCCATTCTAGGAATCCTTAAACTGCACTGTCTTGCTGGTAGGCAGTCATTTGCCTTCTCTGCCACCATGGCCTGGAATGCGCTACTGCCTCATCTCCTTTCATGCCTCTCCCTATCACTATTTAAAAAACTGCTAGCTGCAAACCTACTTGAACCTCCATCCTGCATTCACTTTTGCTACTGCCTGTCGATCTCTTATCCTATTTACTATCTAGTTTACTGTCTCAGGTGCTTTAATCCTAGTTTGCTCTCTCCTGCTCTGTTTATGTACACGCTAATCCCATTATTGTTCCATAGTATGCTGAACATATCCCAGTTTAATTTACTACATCTCTTTTGTACAATTGTATATAGCTCTGTAAATCTTGTAAGGATTTTGTAATACTGTCTTGTCCTTCTCTGTATTGTACAGTATTGTTATTTGTCTCCCGGGTCACCCCTGAAAAAGGGACTGCATGGTCTCAACAGGCTTACCCAGTTACCGAAATATAAATAAATAAATGATAGGCAGCTTGGCATGGCTCTTGTTTTTTTCCTGGTCTCTGTTGGCACATAAATGTACCCCTTGCCAGGGGTCTTGGCCAGTCAGAGACCAAGAAATCTCTACTCTTTTTCTAAAAGCTCACTTTTTAGCTTATATTTCATAATCTTAGCTTCCTCTCATACTTAAGGTATTTTCATGAAAACTGTATTTATGCAATAGGCATGGACATAAATCCTATGTGATAAATCTGAGCTACTATGAGATAAATTCAAAATTTTACATTTATACACATAGAAGACGCATATTTATATAGGCCCTGGACACACTACAGAACTGTTTTTGAAAACCGTTTTTAAAACCAGTTTAGCTAAACCATTTCAGTGCAGCCACACTACTAAGTAACCATTTCTGATAATGGTTTAGTGTGGCCACACTGCTAGTGTTAAACCTGTTCTCATTGCAACTATTTTGTGTTAAGTCCAACACATAGAACTATGCTTGCCTGGACACACTGCAGCTAGAACTGTTTTAGTTTAACCATTACAGCTTAAAACACTTTTACTCCAGGACAGACGTATGAGTAAAACCATGCTAGCTCCAAAACATTTTTAAAAATGGTTTTAAGACTAGGTGTCTAGCAAGGTTTAAAAACACTTTTGTTAAAACGTGTTAAGGGGCTTGTAGTCTGTCTGCAAACAGTGCTAGAGAGATTTAAACCATTTTAAGGCACTTAAACCATTTTAAGTTCCCCAGTGTGTCCAGGGCCATACATAGTAGATATGTCACAATCACTCCGGAACTCATTTAGAATGTTCAGGCTCAGTACCAGTACTAACTATATTCAAATGCAAATAACTTTAAAATGAAAAAAGACGGCAGAGTGCCGTGAGCAGGAAAGTTGTGCAGCACAAAATTATCTACAAAATGAGTGGTATTTCATTTATAGGTACCTTATAGATTTTTTTATAATTAGCTAAAAAAAGGCAGAAAATGCAATTTTTTCTTCACTTTTCTGACAAACATATGCAAAAAAAAAAATAAGTAAACAATCAAAAGCAAATGTTCCTGCACTGACAGAAAACATCCCTATTGCATAAATGAAATATACAATGGTGAGCTGTCAGATAAATGATTTATCTACACTCGTGCTGTTCAACCTCGGACATCTCACTCGTGGCTTACGCCACTCGTGAGGTTACCCGAGGTCAAACAGCACTTGTGTAGATAAATCATTTATCTGACAGCTCATCATTGTATATCCCTTATCTGTCATATGATCTTCATGTGCTCTTGTTGCTTGTCTACAGGTGATATAATCCTTTGCTTATGACATTGCAACTGGTTGCTGCAAAAATGATAAGAATGCCATAAGAAAGGCTTATGATTACAGCCTTGTGAAATTCTTTTTATTTTTTATAATTTCGTGTTATTTGTTTTTATTCATTGAAAATGTTGTTTTATTTCTTATCACATTTACATGCATAAAATACCTCACAATGACTTAATACACATTAGAAGTCACATGCCTAGTATACTACATTGTATTAAGCAGCATTATGCTATGGTCTTGCAAGGTTTTTGTGAATCAGACAATTCCACTGCTGCTTCCTTGCTGACCACCTCTGTGATAACAACGGAGCCTAAACAACAACTGCTGCAAGCATTTATTTAGTTTTTGGCAAAAAAAACCCAAAACATTTTGCAACTTTTTTCATGTGCTTGTTTTCATTTGATTTCTTTTCATACCTTGGATTTCTTATTTAAATAAAACACGGGTATCTACTTATGATATCACTTGTTGACAAGTAAGAAGAGCAGATAAAAACTGAGTGACAGAAAAAAGTTTTCACGGAAAAGCCCTCAGTTATAAAGAATTAGGGAAGAGTAAATAAAGAAATAACGGTAGTTAAATTCTTACTTGACTGCTGTCAAAATATTTTATTCAGTGGTTCAGCTGGCAACTACTGTAGGTGTGAAGTGCTTGCGAAACCTAAGTTGAGTAAGAAATATAAAATCACACATAGCCCCTTAATTAATCATGAAATTATACGCTGGTTCAGCTTTAAGCAGGAATTCATGGTACCAAAGGGTCTCTAACACAGTCTGCAAAGGGTGCAAATAGAAGACACAGACACATGTTTCACCCTACCCAGGACTTATTAGTGTGCCTTGTCTGTATGACACCCCAAGGGAAGTGAACCAGCTACCCTAAGTTGGTCTTACGGATTTCGGTCATGATCGGCCCCCAAAAAAACAAGTTAAAAGACAAAGAACCGCAGTACAAAGGCATTGAGGCAAGGGTTACCTCAACTTTCCTTTGGCTAAAGGTACAGTACCTAAGAGAAGATACACAAATGGACAGAGCCCAGAGTGTTAGAATAGAATGATCAAAAAGCACTACTTCCTTTAATTATAGAGGGAATGGCAGATGAATCGACATATCCACCACACTAAGGCCCACCTAAAGTCCTTCTGATTCGCTCCTACAAGTCTTTGGACCTGGCACCCTTACTAAATGATCTCTCAAACTCTGGCATGGGGTCATAAAGTTGCAAACAAAATGAGTACAGCAATGTACTGCAGTGTCAATACAGCAGGAACATTGCCTATGCTCCGCCATATAGTCAAAAGTAAGTATTGGTGAACAACTAGAAAAATCATTATTTTTGACAGGGCTCGTACCCCCACCCCATTAGGGGGGTTGTGCCTAACCCTCCCAATTGATATAATCAACTCAGGGGGAGGGGGTACAACACAGGGATGGGGAGAAACACAGGCGAGGGGATCTTCTTGCACAAAGTGCGAAAAAAACAAAAAGCCAAATGCTCCATTGGTTTGGGACCAGAATTCATGACCCAGTCCACAGACACATGGCTTTCCTTGCTGCCAGTGACTCATCCCTCTGAGCCACGGCAGCTGCTCAGTAGATTTTCCTCCCAGCAGAGGTCTTATCCGCTGCATCACTGGCTATTCAGCCAAGAGTGACAGGGTATGAAAGTGTGCTTACAACATTTCATCCTTTCGCAGTTTTGTACCCTGTCACTATATCTGCCCATGCTGTGTGCAGTGCATGGTTTTGACTATGCCATTCTGTATACAGCATATTGACCTGTTACCTCAAACTCTGACTGGTCTCCCATCCTCCAAGCTTCCTCTATTGACTCTGCATTACAATATTTCCAGTCAAAACTCCTCTCAGTCTGAAACCACTATGCACCACTACGGCATACTCAGGTGCATGGCTCCCACCTCCCCTGGGTGACTGCAGAACTGATAGCATGCCTGCATGCTAAGGATTAGGCATAGAAGTCATACAAATCCACCAGCTCCCCCATTCCACTCCAGAAGTACCGCACTGTATATAATGCTTGCACTAGAGCAATCAAACTGGCCAAGGCTGAATACTTCTCAGCAACCTTTCAAACATAAACCACCCATCCAAATTCTGGAAGGTGGTTAAAAACCTGTTATCCCCCTCCTCATCCCAGCCCCCTGCTCCAGTTATCCAGGCAGGTGATGTCTCCCTATCTGATCCCCTCTCTGTTGCCACAGAGTTTAACACATTTGTCACTGCCTGCGTCTCCTTTCTTCTCTCCACTCTCCCACCTTCATCCACCATCCACTCCCTTCCTAAGTCCTCTCAAATGGACTGCTCCCCTCCTCCCTCCTTCTCCTTCTACTCTATTACCCCTGCTGATTACCTCAACACTCTTCTTGCCCTCAATCACATAAAGGGTAAGTGCCCCTCCAAACTTGACTCCAAAATCCTTTACCTGTCCACTCCTGCTAGCTCCTTCCCTCTTGCTTCTCTCCTAAATCTCTCCTCTCTTGCCTCTGTCCCTGCTGACTGGAAACATGCTACTGTTATCCCCCTCACCAAAGATGGTATTCCCTCTTCCACAGGAAACTACCACCCAATCTCTCTGCTCCCCATTCTTGCGAGACTCCAGGAACACTTAGTGTTATCCCAGCTCTCCTCCTACCTTGATTCCTCCCCTTCATCACCCCTTACCAGTCTGGTTTCAGGAAGTTCCACTCCACCACCTCTTCCCTCCTCAGGCACATTGATTCCATCCTTGCTGGCATGGACTAGGGACTCATCACCCCCACTATCTTTGTCAACTTTGCCAAGGCCTTTGACACGGTCTCCCATCCCATTCCCTACTACTTGCCAAACTCTCTGCCGCTGTGCTATTAGATGCAGTCACTAGTTGGTTCCTTTCCTACCTTATGAGAAGAATCCCATCTGTTCAGATCAGAGACAAAATATCTCTTCCCCTCCCAATAAGCACTGGAGTTCCTCAGGGCTCTGTTCTGGGTCCACTGCTCTTCTCAATCTTCCTTAATGACCTTCCCACTCCTGCCCTCACACCTCCATCCACATGTATGTTGATGATACCATCCTGTATACACCCAAGCCCTCCACCGCTATAGTGGCTGCCAGACTCCGGCACAACTTTGATAAGGTACAGCTCTGGTTTTGCTCAAATCAACTGTTTTGAATGCCAAGAAGACAGTCTCCCATGACCTTTGACACTAGGCAGAGACTCTTTTTGCTCCCATCCCCCCTTCCATACCCGGGATGGGACCTAACTCGAGAACAGTACCTCCTTTAGGTACCTTGGGGTCTGGCTAGACCAGAACTTCAACTTTTCATGACATATTGACTCCATCCACAAAAAGCAGCTCCCCAAACTGGGTGCCCTATATATAAACCATGAGTATATTCCACTGCCAGACCACCATGAGCTTGTCCAGAAAGTGATCCTCCCTATCTTTGACTATGAGGATGTAGTCTACAGTGCCACTCCCAGATCTTCCCTAACCAGGATGGACACTCTTTCATTCCTTCTGCTGTTTTGCTCTTGACTGCCCTCCCCGCACCCATCACTGCAACCTATACCAGTCTCTCTCCCTTCCCTCCCTTGAAGACAAGCACCACATGCACAATGCCAGCTTTCTAGCTAAATTCTGATTTCACTCTCTCCTCCCATATCTCTCCTCCTCTCTGTCTCCCAGACTACCTTCCTCTCACTCACTTAGAAACCTTGACTCTGCACTTTAAACATCCTTTCCATATCCACCTCGCAGGTCAGGCTGCCTTCTTCCCACCACTTCCCTAAAATCTGGAACACATTTCCTACCCCATCCATCACGCTGCCTCCCGTCATGTCCTCACCACCCTCCTAAAAGACCTATACTCCCCTCCAGCAGCTGTGGTTAATACTGCCCCACCCTTACTGCCACCCTTGTTCTGTAACACACATCACACTTTCTATGTTACTCGTGCAACTGTTTATTTGTTAACATACCTCCCCCACCCTTACTATCCCTTTTGTTCTTTAACACACGATCACACTTTTTCTGTGTTACTTGTGCAAATGTTTCTTCGTTAACATTCATCCACCACCCTTACTACCCCATTTTGTTCTGTAACACTTGAAAGCACTTATTCTATGTTGACTGGTGCTACTGTTTTGCTTAGTTAAACTTCCTATATTTTTTCTGCTATTCTAATGAATGCCTTCAATTGTCTACATGTATTTTGCTGATTGTATCTCTTATTCAAATTGTCTTATTGTAAGTTCCTTTTTCTCTGGCATTGTAATGAATGCCTTCAATCGTCAACATGTATTTTGCTAACTGTATCTCTTATTCAGATTGTCTTACTGTAAGTTCCTTTTTGGTTGATTGTATCCTATACTGTTTCCCATTTCCCCTCTCCCCCAGGATACATCTGGAAGCAAGCATTTCACCGTTCAGTATGTCTTTCCTTGTAGAAATGCATATATATACATATATATATATATATATATATATATATATATATATATATATATCAGATTAAAGATATAAGATTAAAATATATATTGATAGACAAAGTCACCATTTAGTCCCAAATAATAGTGGCATTTATATTATTTATATTGTGACCTTTGATATGGAGGAGAGTAAAATCTCTTTGTCAAAAAAACCTCTGGGGATCCAAGGTGTCAAGTTGCCATCCCTCCATTTTATTAATTTGTTTATTCATCATTTTATTTATTGTAACTGAAAATGACTGTGACTCTGAGCAAGTCACTTAACTTGTCCAGTGCTCGTTCAAAAAGGGCTATTCAATCACGGTGCCTGTGTACAGGGCTACCTGGCAAGGTAGTGACTGGATACTGGGGTAGGTGAACACAGTGATGGGATGTTGCTGTATATACATGCATGGGGGGGACGACCATGTCACGTGATGGGTGGAAAGGGAAGGATGGTATGTGGGGTGTAATGTGGTGATCGGCTCCCGAGCTGGCTGTGTGGTGGGCTGGGGTTGGGAGGATACCAGGTTCAATTCTGGGTGCAATTGTTTTTTGTGTCGGGTTGGTTTTTAAAATTTTTTTTTTAAGTTTTACACCCCCAACCGCACTCAGTTTGAGAATTTGGTGATGTACACTTGCCCAAACAGCGATCTCTATTCTCGACTGCTGTTATGACATAAAACCCCTGAAAACAGGCACTTGTGCCTAGTGGGCCTTACCCGGGTACCAAAGAAAAAAATAAAAAATAAAAGGCAGAACCTCAGACACACTACTTCATGATGGAAATGGATACACCTGCCTTTCTCTTCCATCTCATGTAGTCTTCCAGCCTCTCTGAGGTGCTTCAGGGCTCAGCCACACAACCAAATGCATTGCTGCAAACGTGGACTCCACCCTTAGGAGCTTCATGAATGTGTAACTTAAATACTGAAGGAACATCAGGGTTAGAGAATGGACTCCAAGGAGAAGGAGAAGGAGAAGATCTAATTAAAATAATTACTTAAGGCATAGCCATCTCATTAAGTCCATAGTAAGGAACTGAACCAAGCTAACCCCTTAAGGGACAAGGCCCAAAAGTTGTTCAACACCAATGAGGGGCAAATGCATACAAAGCCCTTAAGGGGTGCTGAGCATTGGAGCAAGATCCAAATAATCATTGGGATACATGACTGGTAGTCATTAGGGTGAGTATCCAAAAGTATGAAAGCAGTATGTTTATATGGGGTGTAGCCCTATTTGAAGTATAATGGAATGAGTGTTGAGCCCTGAGGAGAGCAGCTGACCAGATGCCTGGGGAGGCTGGTGGGAATTATTAGCATGGAGAGAGAAGTAGCAGACTGGGAACTGTAAGCTTGGATGCTTATCAGTGGATTGAAGGCCCAAGGCCAACACAGGGGCAAAACATAACCAATGCTCTGGGCAGCTGAAGCAGCACACCACGTTAGTCAGCATGCAGGGGGTGGGGACATGCAGAGGGTGTCCTCAGTGGCAATAGGTAGTAGTAGAGGAAGGAATAAGGGGAGGCAGGAAGCAGGGAACTCTGAAGCAGAATCAACCACCAACTGGAGCAGCGGTCAGCCTGGAGCAGGACAGGAAAGGGTACAAGAAGACACAGCACAGCAACACACTGGGCCAGCAGGTAGCAATAGCAGGGCTCCCTGAGAGCAGCACAGGCCACTGGGAGGAGAAATTGAGTGGAGGACTAACCCAGCAATAGTTCTTGAGCCACAGCAATGGACCCCCAGGACCCAGTCAGCACAGCAGGAACCAAATGGACTAGTATAGAGAGATGGCAGCAGAGGAGCCATAACCATAGGCACTGTAAAGACTAGAGCAGCAGCCAAACAAGGGCAGCAACAAACCAGGAGTGAATCCAGAAGCACAGAATGAAGCAAGAGTAGCCATATAAGCTGAAGCAAGTAAGGTTCCTGGGGTGGATGACTGCAAAAATGGAGGAGAACATGGATATAGGAAAAGACAGGCAGACAAAAGCTTACTGAGTGGGCAGGCAGCTGGTAATGAAATGGGTGTTTGAACAACGCTCTGGGCATGCGTTTGAAGTAGCATTTCATGGAGGCCATGGCATGAATAATTTACTGTCCCATTGAACTCCTTGAAGTTTTTCCTGTGGTGTTAAAATTTGTCTGGCTTGCCCATCTCCAGTATGGTAAAGAGTAGAATGGTGTGAAATGTGATAGTATGTATGAAAGTAGAGTTACCACCTGTCCTGATTTTCGCAGGACAGTCCTAATGTGGGTGGCTGTGTCCTGCAAAAAAAACGTGAAAAATACCAAATGTCCTGATTTTATAGTAGAAAAAATATTTTCTAATTTTCCACTAAATGTTCCAGAAAACTACAATAACTTAACGACAATACCTTAAAATGATAAGAAACAGTAGAAGCAACTAAGAAACTACAATTCTGATTATATAGAGAAAACAAGACTGTTGCACTGGTTAAGGTTACTTACTGTTCTGCGAAAAATCATGTTTCAATAAGAAATGTCCCACTTTGGGCTTCTTAAAAGGTGGTAATCCTATATGAAAGGGCATTTTGTGGTGTGATACATAATTGTTTAGTGTAGTATGGTATGGTGTGGCATACAATGGCATACTATAGTATGATACACAAGTGACAGAAAATATACCTTACACACTCGGCCAGCTACCATCTGAATAAGTGAGTATTTGCTCACTAATACATTCAGACCATGGTCAGTCTAGGAGGTGTGAGGTGAACTGTGTGCTGATTTTCATTTTGTGACTCTTTTACTGAGTAAGTCCTTGGGAGGGTGGATGAGGTGGTACAGCTGTGTGTTATGAGTATTTGGAGAGGAGGGGATCATTTAATTTTAACTGGAAGGGAAGAAGGTGGGCAAGATGAGTACTACAAGAGTCAAGCAAATTAGCTTATTTCATTATACTGTACCTGGGTGATGCATGGAAGGAAATGAGTGCTACAAAAGTAGGGGGAAGTTAACTGCAGCAGCCACGGATATTGCAGTTTGACAGGCACAAAGTTTGGCCCAACGAGGAAACTTCTCAAAGCACAAAGTTGGCCACTTCACTGCAACTTAAACAGCAACTTTTTAATCTGTAGTACCTCTGCCTGAAAAACCAGAGGAAGCATAGGGTCTTGCAAAAGTATGTGGGCTTAAAACAAAGCATGCAGATTCAAAACTAAAGTATGTAGACTAAAGCCAAACATATAGGGGCTCAAAGAAAAACATGGGGGCTCACACTAACAGCATAAAAGCTCAAAACAAAAACCTGGGGGCAGAATACAAATGACTGTGGCACCAAATGCACACGTGTTTTAGAGGAAACATTAATGCTGCATTGCATGGTGGTGTGATTCTATTTGCTGTATGGTATGGTATGGTATGGTACAGTATGGTATGTTATGATATGGTGTGGTGTGGTGTAGTAAACAGTGATTTAGTGTAGTATATTAATTAGAGCCACTGATGCCTCTAGAAGAACTTTGAAAAACATAGTATTTGGATACAAAGTAGCTTATATTTCTCTTTAGCTTTGTATTTCTTATTCCCATTATTATTAAGGTCACATATGCATGAAAACAAGATAGTTGTTGCTTGAGGGTTCATCAGCTCCTATTGCTTCTTCTCAACCTGATGTCATAATACTGTGCTTGGAGCATCACAATTATTCACATGGCAACAGACTGTGATGTCACAACAGAGCATTATAATTTCAAGTAGGGAATACATTATAGAGGCAAATGAACTGTAAGGGATGGGGGCTTATTTTAGTGAGAATTTCTTCAGTAATAAATAATGGAGAGATGATATATATATATATATATATAGAAGATATATGAAATAAAAGCTAAATTGTGCATAAATATTATATTTTCCAAAGTTTTCTCAGATGCATCAGCAGCTCTTTAAAGGGACACTGTCAGCTGTTGGGTCCAATTTTGAAAGGCTGACAGTGAAGGTGTCAATTTCATAGTTGAGCAATATAAAATGTATACGTAGCTCCATAGTTGCCTGGAAGAGCCACACATATACTATTTTAGTAATACTAGCATTTCGGACAGTCCGCCCATAATATGGACTCCGTGTGTCCATGAGCTGCAATGGCACGGGAGCAAGTAGAAACTCGTTTATGAACAAGTTAGGGTTTTGGGGTCTTACCTTTAAAAATGGTCAAATCCATTACTTGCTGCAGCAGAGATTCGTACAAACTGAGTTCCATCGAAAACCGAGCGTTGGAACCTGTTCAATTTTGCATCAAAGAAATCAAAGCTATGATTCTGAGCATGCGCATTACAGGCTCAGTAATGCTCATGTGCAGAATCACGACTTTGATTTCCTCAAATTGTCAGTGTAACTACCAAAACATTTTCTGCAGTTTAAAACAGGATGTAAATGAAAACTGGAATTTTTTCCCACTGCTTACAAAACAAGTCATTGTGAACTGCAAGCTTTTGTCATGCACAATTTTTCAGTACAGCTCCGACTTCCACTGTTGCAGCAGTTCTGCACATGGAAAAGAGCAAAATTCCATGGATTCCACATAGGCAAATTTCCCAAGCCATTTCTGCAGAAGATACATTTGCAAATTTCACCCAGCCCTAGCAGTGACTTACAGTGGCGCCGGAGCCGGGGGGGGCCACCCTGGCCATGGCCCCACCACTTTAAAATCAGGTAGGGCATAGCCTGGGCACTTTTTATTGTAAAACAGTCATTGTAAATTGCATCTTCTTATGCCCCGATTTTGTTCCCGGTCCCAAACTCACGTGGCATCCCTGTATTTTACGGGGAAATGGGGCACTCTACATGGAGAGTGTTCCCTTACTGTTCATACAGCCAAACAGGGCAATACGCATAGCTTTCACGACACATAACGCATTCTACAGGAAAACACAGGAAGATAACCTGGGGTTACAAGGAAATGTGACAAAACAATTGTTGTGGGAGTTCTGCGACCGAGCTAAAGCAGACTTCCGCTTTGGCAGAGAAGAACAAACGGAGTTCTGGCTTTCTGCTGCTGCCAGATTCTCAGGTTCCTGAAACTTTCCCCTGCTTAGATGCAGTCGCTACCGACTTGATGCGCTACCCAAATTCCACTGAGAATTTGATCTCAGTGGATATCCTCTACCCCAACTTGGCTCACACTGGGCGGAAGACAGGTGGTAACTGCCCCCATTGGGTTCGAGTTGGGGCAGCTGGTTCCCCCATCGGGTTCCAGTTGGGGCCAAGCTGGTTCAAAGTGACACCCGAACCGAACACCCAGCCCCTCCCCATCCCGAACCAGGCACGTACTGAGGCGAAGGCGTGAAAACTTACCTCACCCAGACTGGACATCCATTGGGTGCGGGGGCCGGAGACACTCTCACCCCACCCAGACCCATCACACACTAGAATGGATGCTTGGGGGTATTACCCCATAAGAATTTAGGGCTGAGATTGGGGGCGGGTGAAGGTTTGGGTGACATCACCCATACCAGTGCATGTCACCCATATCTGCCTCACATTATTGGGGTGGGTTATGGATTGCCTGCCCCCCCTCAGAAAAAAAACCCTGACTAAGCTGGGGTGGAGATCTGGGATGACAGCCTCCCCCCACCCCAAAAACACACACACGCGCAGTTGTCCGGGGCATCCTAAATCACACTGGGACCAGGCAGGTGCCTAGGCTAAGGGCTCGTGATTAGTGTGAGCCTTTGCCCAGGTACCAGTCACACGTGTTTACACTGAGAGGGTGGGACACACAATCAATAGCTATCACAGTACAAATCAAAGTTGACATGCTGCCAGGATAAGGAAGGGGTGTGGCGGGGCTTTTTCCCAACCGATGCATGCAGGAGGTCCTCCTGGACATAAGAGTAGCGCTGCGGGGGGTGTCGTGGGCGGCGGAATGTTTGCTCGCTGCCTTACTGGAAGGACATGTCTGTCGGTGACACTCGAGGACGGGTGGCTTCTCCCTTCGGCTTCCATCATTCTCTCTCGCCCGGCGAGGACAGTAGCATTGCGGGACTTCCCAAAACCAGACGTCACCTCTCAGGGCTGCCAACACCTACCTACCTACTTCGTATTTAAATAACTTTTTATTTCCACTCGCTTCTCTGATGTCGTCTGGGGGTGGGAGCTGTTCGATTTCCCATCATTTCACTTGTGAACCCACCATTCAGGATCGTCTTCTTGGCTCTCAAGTCCCAGAAATGAGCTGCCAGTTTTTCCGAAGTACTTTTTGCTGGGCTAGTGGAATCATGTGAATTGCTCGGGCTGCAAATCCACATCATGCCTGAGTTGGATGGGTATCACAGGAGACAACTTGTTCCGGTGTTCTTCCTCAGTGGAATGTACTACATGTTTCTCTTCTGGACCAAAGAGCTTAATGCTTTAGATTTCTCAGGTGAGAAGTTCATTTCAGATGTATGTGCATGTCAGGTTTCAGACCACCACTTTCAGATGTGTGGTAATAACGTCCAGTTTAGACAGTGATGACTTCACTTTTAAGTGTGTGACATTCACTTTCAGGTGAGTAATAGGGACTTCAGGTGTGCAATCTCTGCACTTTTAGCCTGACAGCTTCACTTTCAGATGTGTGATGATAGCTTCACTTTCAATTGTGTGTACCATTTGCCTTCAAGTGTGTCTGTGTGTGTGGCATTCACTTTCAGGTTCATAATAATATGACATCACTCTCAGTTGAGTGGGGACTTCACTTCCAGGTGTGTTTGACATTTACAGTATTTCCAGTAATGTGTGACATTCTAGCCCCCTCAATCATGTCAGGTTGCAGGTCCGGACTCCACATGCATAGGAATAGTAGTCCCTCCCCCCCATCCAGTATGAGCGCTCAGTGCTGGTGGTGTGACCACATGACATCCCTGCCTGGCTGCCTCAAGGAGATTAATTTCCAGGGTGGGAAAGCAGTGCGCAAGGCGAGCACCATGAGAGAGGAGGATGGAGTGAGTGATGCCTGAGGTAGATGGACGACGAGGAGGAGAGTGGAGAGCGATCGTCAGGACGACGGCAGTCGGAATGGAGCCTGGTGGTCCAGAAGCCAGTCGTGGGTACGTGAGCAGTGAGCTCATCTGAGGGGAAGAAGACTAGATGATCATGAGAGAGGACAGGAAGGAAGAACAGAAGTCCAGTCCTAGTCCAGAGAGTTGCCCCCTAAAAAGACAGTTAAGTTAATCTATGTGAATATTTCACTTCACACTTGTGGTGTGTTGTCTCCTTTCTTAGACTTCACTTTTCACTATAGTTTCAAAAATTGCAAATTAGCAATCACTTGTCTTGACTCGCTGGCCTGTGATGTGCTGCTGCCTGGGCATCTGGTCAGGCCCCCCCCTTTTATTAGTCTGTGACTCTATATAGGTAAGAAATTATAGAATTGATTGAAACAGAACAACAATGAACTTGAAAGAAGAAGAGGCATTTTGAAGCAGAACTCAGAGATGCAGTTTGTGTTTATGTGGCATTGCATGTTTGTGGAATTTGAATATGCTATCCGGCACTGACGCTGACTGTAGTGCGACCTCAATGACTCAGTTTGTATGCTTCAGCTCCATTAGTTGATTTATCCAGGACTGTTATCTTAAATGTAGGATACATCCTGAAGTCGGCTTACTATATGGTAGTGGAAGATTGTGAAATTGCAAAGGGACTGAAGTGGTTGTGTGGGGGGGTGCTGGTTGCCTGTTCTCGTGCTCCTGGTCACCTGTTATTCTGGTCAGTAGAACAAAACGCAAAATGCTACAGGTGGGTTTTCTTTCCTTTTTTTCATTCTTTTTTTAACTTCTCCTACCAGTGTGCTCAGCCTCAGCCAGTTAGTGCAGAGACTGGCCGGTAATAATTAGAGTGTTTCTTAGCTTGCATTTTACCTGTGTAAGTGATCAGAATTCACCATTATTGTTCCTGGCTTCAGGGCTTGCATTAGTATGTGTAAAGAATGTGTGGTGGTGGTGGGGGCAGGTTGACTCTTTGCTTCAGTTGCTGGGGGTCAGTCAGACAAGAGAATCCTGGGGCCAGAAATTTGCTGCAGTGGCTTTGTAAAACATTACCAGATATTGTTTCTGCTAATGAAACCAATAAAAAAAATCTTCCCTATACAGGGCATATGCTGAAGCGTTGCTTTAAAACCTCAACATTCCCATTTGGGGACTTCAGTAGAGGGGGTAAATGGTCACTGTCAACCTTTTGTGCATCATATTAGTTTTAGGCAACAACCAACATTTTATGATTGCTTACTTCCTCTAAAATTCATTGATGTCACTGGTTGCTATTTGCCTATCTGCCTCCTTGCTTTTTAGAATCAAAATGCATGGTAATGTATAACTATGACCAGACTGGTTTTGTTTCAGATCACTGAATACTCTTAGTGCACACTTCCTCAACATTAGAAACACACTTGAATAGTGCAGCCACTCATGATACAATACTGTGTCCTTTACTCCCACAGCATCATGAGTTGTTAGATTGTATTGGTGATGTTCCCCCTGTGTCCAGGAAAGATGCAGTGAGAGCTGGTCAAGAAATGTAAACACACATGTTTTGGTGTGACACCAGTATGGTGGGCAGTCGGTATTTCAAATTTTTAATATAAGATAGGGATCTGAATCAAACTACCAGCTGCATGATGCATCAGTAGTCTCTCTATAGAATGAGAACAATCATAAAATGTGTTTTTTAAACTAGGGACACTTTGAGACCTAAGGGGACTGTGACAGTGTCCCTCTAACACAAGCAAAGCTCTGTTGGCTAGTGCAGCCATCTGCAGCTGCAGGCTATATAGAGCTGACTGTAGATAAGGACTGCAAGGCCCATCCAGTCTTCCCAATTTTTCTACCTTATGAATGTGCCATTGACCTTTGCTCTGTCAATGGCCTATCTATTCATACTCATCTGTATTGCTTCCTTATGCCTATCCCATGCCTGTTTGAAGCCCTGTACTATATTCATATCCACCACTTCCCGAGGTAGGCCGTTCCATGCATCCATCACCCTTTCTGTGAAAAAGAACTTCCTCACATTACCCCTTAATCGGCCTCCCTCTAATCTCATGCTGTGTCCTCTTGTCTTGCTATTTTTCTTATACTGAAACATGTTAGACACTTTCACCTTGTTCATGCCCTTAAGATGTTTGAATTGATTCTGAATTTCTGTAGCTTTGATATTCTACTACAATCTTGAATCAACTTGTCCTGATGGTTAGTGCAAAAAAAAAAGGTTAAGGTTGACCCCTGCTTCCACCCTCTTTTGCCTGTTGTAGACAGACAATTGTTTGTGAGTTGTGACTGTGCCATAATGAGTTTACAGTTGCACCTGTTTTTATCTTCTCTGCTTTGCTGCCTAGTTGGTAATAAATACATTTTAATATTGCTATGTTTGCTGCTGTGCATTTAATGCTTATATTACTGCATTTATTTCTGTATAACTGGCAAATCTGGATGAAGAAATCTGTCAGGGACTGGGCAGATGATGGGGAAGGGGGACCATGGGGCGAAGCCAACTGGGTGGTGTGGGCGGAGTCAATGGGGAAGGGCGGGGCCAGACCATACATCCCATTGGCCCTACCACTTTTCAGAACCTTCCAGCACCACTGGTGACTTACCAATTTGAGTATAAAAACAGATCCAAGTTTATTCGCAATTATAGCAGTGTAGTTTTAATGGCTGCAATCTTACTGGCTAATGGAGGCTCAGAAAGGTTACATTAATCTTTGGTTATTAGCCATGTATAACCTCATTACATGCAGCACAATCCCACACCAGCAGTCTGTCATGGAATGCTGTAATTGTTAGACTGTGCTTCATCAGCATTCCATGACATTTTTCAGTAAGTCACTCCACCTGCTTTGCTATTTCAACATAACAGTACCCGGTTGTTGTGCTCAGCAAAAGAAATGTTTAGGTATAGAAACCATCTGTCAGCTGTCAATATTTTTTCAAAAGCACTGGAGAAGAAAAAAAACCAAAACAAATCCCATGGCAAACTCATTAAAATACTCAGTATCCCCTAGATTTTCTGCCCATTACACGAGCGATGTGGTCATGGAAAGATGGTGTTTTCCTTGGTGCACACAGCTGTCACCATGACAACTGCTATAGCAATTATGTCAAAAGTGCATCTGACCTGCACTGAGGATCTGTAATTAACACAGTGGCAGTGCAGGCTGCCATGGTAGTAACACAGTTGATACCACTTGGAAAGCATAATAAAGCCCTAAAAGTTATAAAACCCAATATTTGACGCAGTTTAATTTGCTCTTTATGAGCTCGCTCTTTATGAGCTTGCTCTGGGTGCGTCAGGGATCCAGTACCCAATTTTATAAGGGGGGGTCCCTGTGTCAAAAACCCAAGATTTGTCACAGCTGCAGCTACAGGCTACATAGTAACATAGAAGCTGATGGCAAATAAGGACCGCAAGGCCCATCCAGTCTGCCCATTTCTTTTTTTACCTTATGAAAATGCCATCGTCCTTTGTTCTGTCAATGGTCTATCTATTCATACTCATCTGTATTGCTCCCTTATGCCTATCCCATGCCTGTTTGAAGCCCTGCACTGTATTCATAGCCACCACTTCCTGAGGTAGGCTGTCCCATGCATCCACTACCCTTTCTGTGAAAAAGAACTTCCTCACATTACCCCTTAATCGGCCTCCCTCTAATCTCATGCTGTGTCCTCTTGTCCTGCTATTTTTCTTATATTGAAACATGTTAGACTCTTTCACCTTGTTAATGCTCTTAAGGAGTTTGAATGTTTCGATCATATCACATCTCTCCCTCCTTTGCTCTAGGGTATACATATTGAGCTCCGTCAATCTGTCCTCGTATGTTTTCTGATGCAGTTCCTGCACCATTTTGGTTGTCCTTCTCTGGACTGCCTCAATTTGGTTAATGTCCTTGTGAAGGTGTGGCCTTCAGTACTGCACACAGTACTCCAGATGGGGCCTAACCAGTGTTTTGTAAAGAGGGATTATTACCTCCCTCTTCCAACTTGTAATGCCCCTACTAATACACCCCAGCATCCCCCTAGCCTTACCTACTGCTTTAGTGTTCTGCTTGGATGATTTAGGTCATCAGTGATGATGATGCCCAAGTCTCTTTCTTCCCTTGTGACTGCCAGCAACTCCCCTTCCCTCCCAGCCTATAGGTGGCTTCAGGGTTTCTCTTCCCTATGTGCATGATCTTGTACTTCTTTGCATTAAACCCCAGTTGCCACTCTTCTGACCCTGTTGCTAGTTTATCCAGATCTCTTCTCATTCTGCCCACCCCATCTGGATCATCTACTCTGTTGCAGATCTTGGTGTCATCTGCAAACAGACAAACCTTACCCTCCAGTCCATCTGCAATGTCACTAATGAAGATATTGAAGAGGACTGGCCCCAGGACTGATCCCTGAGGTACCCCCACTTGTGACCTGCATCTCTTCTGACTGCATATCATTTACCACCATTCTCTGTTTTCTGCCTATCAACCAGTTTGCCACCCAGTTGACCAACTTCTGACCTACCCTGAGCCTACCCAGCTTGTTTATCAATCTTCTATGTGGAACAGTATTGAAAGCTTTGCTGAAGTCAAGGTAGGCGACAGCTGGGGCAGTGCCACACTGGCACAACCACTCCCATTTTCAATGCAGACCACATTGGGACTCAGAGATTGCCACATCTTTTGATGCAAGGTATCACTTACGTCAATTATGTTTGATGCAGGCACCTTGCATCATACTCTGGACTTTGAAAATCAGCTCTATGAGTCTGTCGGGGTTAAAAATAAAATTGATGGTTAGTTATAAAGGACAAGTAAACAAGCTTTTTAAATATTTTGTTTTTTAAAAACTTACTCCATGGGCTTGTAAAGGAGAGGCTATTGTTTACATTAATACTGAAACAGCATTTATTAAAGTAGGAGAAATGTAATTTCATGGCATTTGAAAATTTTAAATACAGCATCAACACTCCTGATTCAGAAATCCTGCTCTGAGAATCCTAAAATTATTGCCTTGATGATGTCAATGAAGTGAGAGATGCCTGCTGTGTAGATGTATTCTTGCTCCACAAACTGTATTCAAATATGAATAACTTTAAAATGAAAAATGATAGCATGGTACTTTGAGCAAGAAAGTTGTCCAGCATAAATATATCTACAAAATGAGAGGTATTTCATTTATAGATACCTTTTAGTTTTTTCTAATTAGCAAAAAAGCAGCAGAAAATTCAATTTTGTGTCACTTTGGCAACAAACAAATGCAAATAACTTTAAAACAAAAATGATAGTATGGTACTGTGAGCACAAAAGTTGTTCAGCACAAAAATATCTACGAAATGAGTGGTGTTTCATTTATAGATACCTTTTAGTTATTTTATAATTAGCAAACAAACAGCAGAAAAAAGCAGTTTTTTTGTTTTTTACGTTTTCAACAAACAAATGCATATAGCTTTAAAACAAAATTTGATAGCAAGGTACTTTGATCATTATAGTTGTGCAGCACAAAAATATCTGCCAAATGAGTGGTGTGTCATTTATAGATACATTTTAGATTTTTTTTATAATCAGCAAAAAATGGCAGAAAAATAAATTTTCTTCCCTTTCTTTGGAGATATGGCATAAATGGAATATGCTACCTCACTACTGGAAATACTGTTGATATGTTTTGTTACTTGGTATTACTTGGTACTTCAAGAGTGGAAGTAGGCCTAGGCCCATCGAGACCACCCTCCCCACACATGTGGAATGTATTCAGTTTTCTGTCCCCAGAAGGAACCTGTCCAGTTCAGTTTTGAATTTCTGAGGTGTATAGCTTTCCGCAATATATTGAGGCAGAGCATTCCATAGCCTGGCAGCTCTTATTGTAAATTATAAAAAGGGGTTGAGAAATGGAGATTTCTGATTGGTTCTAAATATTCTAACAGCCTTATGTTAATCTTTTATTAACATACATGTACGGCTTAACCATATGCTGAACAAGGTTTAACACGGTTTAAACGTATTTTTATTATAATAGCAATAAGGCACTCCCAAGGGTTATGTAAATGGTCAGTTAATCACCCTCTAGGGGCATGCCTCATCCCACATTACACCTCTAGAGGGTGATTAGCAGACCATTAACATAACCCCTGGGTCATGCCTTATTGCTTAAGTATTGGCCACGTTTGCTTGTACATGCCCTAGGGATAAAAATCTGCTTGTTGTTACAGCTGAGATGTTTAGGCTTTTCAGCATATTTGATGTTGCAATCATTCATTAAATTTATATTGTTCAAGATTTTGAATAATAAAAAGTCTCCTCGGTTCCTCCTAAGTTGAAGGTCATGTAGACCCAAAGCAGTAAGTCTGCCCTCATATGACAGTTCCTTAACTCAAGGTATTATTTTTGTGATCCTTCATTTATTTATTTACTTATTTTTATTTTGTTTTTGTTGACTGGGTAGGGCGCACTAGCCATAGCAATGTCTATTTTCAGGCATGACCTGGGAGAGTACAGAAACAAAACATTTTTGACAAATATGAAACAAAAGCATTTTAACAAAATGTAATTACAATCATATAAACAAAAAGTGTATAAAAATAGCAGAACAGTACAAGTAATGGGGATCAAATAGATACAAGTAGATACAATTGATTCTACAAGAACAAATATAGCAAAAGAAAAAATAGGGGAGGGCAAGAGGTAAAAATCATGAGCAACAATGAGGTAGTCATCAATTTAAGCTAGAGAAGTGAGAGTGTCAAACTGGCAGCCAAGGAAGATGAAATGCAAAAGAAAAATAAAGAGTAACAGAGGTGGGGAGGAAGTGTTTGGGGATGAAAGAAGGAGAAGAGTGGTGAGGAAAGGGATGATAATAAATTCACAATGTGACAGGCTAAGCGACAAAACAGTACTGAAATGGTTGAGAAAAGAACCACTTAAAGGCTGTTAGGTTGAAGTGCTGTTTTAAGGGGGTTTGAAGTGGGAGCAAGAGCATAAGACAGTAAGATGATCACGCAGTAATAGTTTGAA
The DNA here is from genome assembly GCA_016271365.2 of Neoceratodus forsteri. Taxonomy (NCBI): domain Eukaryota; kingdom Metazoa; phylum Chordata; order Ceratodontiformes; family Ceratodontidae; genus Neoceratodus; species Neoceratodus forsteri. Next base: position 1,005,090,982 of record CM028129.1, on the reverse strand, counting down.
AGTGGCATGGGATGATGCCTGATGAATAGTTAGAGGGAGGGAGTTCCATTTTTTCAGGGCATGGCAGGAGAAGGTGCTAGTACCTTTGGTGAAGTGATGTCCACCATGCGCACTGACCTTGCCATATTCAATGGTGTTGCGCTATGGTGCATCACCATTGAATATCACCTGGCCCTGGCACCGGTGTATCACAGCTGCGCTGCACCCAGGCTTGTACCACTGTCTGGCATAGCCTGACTATCCTAGACCCAAGTGTTTAACTGAACATTTATCAATGTTAAATGCCATTTTGTTGTTAATAGCCCAGTCTTCAATTTTCTTTAGGTCTTGTTTGAATTTGTTAATCTTGGATTCGGTATCTACTTCAGAAGACAGTTTTGTATCATCTGTGAATTTACTAATTTGTGTATTGATACCCCTATGTAGATCATATATAAATATGGTGAAAAGTGTTGATCCCAAAACAGAATCTTGGGGAGCTCTACTAGTGACCTCTATGCTGTTTGAGATGGTATCAACTATTTTAACACTTTGGGATCTGGTGTTTAGCCATCTTTCCTCTCATTTAACTGTATAACTGCTCAAATTTAATTCCATGATTTTTTCAATTAATATGTTATGGGATACTTTGTCAAATGCTTTTTGGAGATCCAAATAGATAATATCCACTTGGCAGTTCTTGTCTAAGCTATTACTGACTCCCTCATAAAATGAAACAAAATTAGTGGCACATGACCTGTTTTTTTGAAAGCCATGTTGTGAATTCTCAATTAATCCTTTGTGATTCATCTCTATTTCAAATTTTCTGTTTTAGTATTTTTTCCATAATTTTACAGATAGTTGAGGTAAGGCTAATGGGGCGATAATTATTAGTTATATTTCTATTACACATTTTGTGCATTGGTACTACTATGGCCCTATGCCAATCTCCGGGAATCACACCTTCTTTGTATGATTTCTCTGTATGCCGCTCTAAAATCAGGAGTATTTCCAAATGCATGGAAGTCAGCTAATGTAACGCCTGTCTTTAAAGTGGGGGATAAAACCCAAATATCCAACTACAGACCTATATCCATCCTTCCTCCCCTTTCAAAAGTACTCAAAAGAATGGTCTCAGAGCAGCTTACTGAATACCTTGATAACCATAACCTACTCTGCCCGAAGCAGCATGGCTTCCGTAAAAAGCACTCCACACTCACCACTCTAGTTGATTATTCATCCCAACTATATAATGCCTTGGATAGTGGTCAGGCAGTTGGATCAGTTTTCATCAACCTTATGACTGACTCTGTTAATCACAACCTCCTCCTAAGTTGCCTTCTGTCTACAGGTATATCCCCAAATATGGTACTATGGTTTGGCAACTGCCTCTCTAACAGATCACAATGAGTCAAAACTGGTGATACCCTATCCGCAGCTAAGAAGGTGCAGCTCGGGGTTCCACAGGGGTCAATCCTCTGTCCTCTACTCTTTAGCCTTTTCATCAACTCCGCCCCAATGGCTTGCTCAGCAAGCTCAGTTCTCTATGCTGACGATACAGTGATCTCAGTCACTGGCAAAGACCAACAATCCACCACAACTGAACTCCAAAGCAGCTTCCATAAATTTGAATCTTGGTTTACAGAAAACAAGCTACTGTTAAACATCAAAAAAACAAAGAGTATGCTCTTCAACACCTCCCAAAGCAAAAATAAATTCCTGCACCTGTGTATTCATAACCAGAAGTATGAGATCCTAGACCAATTGTCTAACTTCAAATTTCTCAACATTACCTTTGATGACATGCTCATCTTCTCAAACCATATTGGCTCTGTTATCAAGACTACAAATATAAAACTTGGTGTACTTTATCATCACAAACATTCAATGACACCGGATGCACTCAAACTAGCCACCAGTAGCTCAATACTGTCTACCACTGACTATGGGTTGCCTATATATGGGGCGGGCACAAAAACTGCTCTTAACAGGATCAACACACTCCTCAATAAGGCCTGTCATCTTGCTTTGGGGGCTACTCTTAACACCCACACCTGCTTGCTGCACACTGAAACTGGATGGCTCTCACTCCATCTTAGATGGCAATACCTAACCTGCCTACTTCTAAAAAAAGTACTATTTGGACTGACATCCCCATACTGGGTGGACACTTTAAGCTGGTTGTCCCAATGACATCTACCCATAGTGTGGTCACTGACAAGATGTTGACTCCCTTCAAAAGGACAAAACTTGCCCAGAACTCCATCCTGTATCAAGAACTGAAATGGTACAATGAACTACCTGCTGACCTCACTGATACTACCAAGATTAGTACCTTCACAGCTGGGCTTAAATCTCTCCTTGGCTCTAAAATGAATTTTACCTGCCTGCACTAATGTGATAGTGCCTCACCCCCAGTTTTCCATTTACCTACCCCCTCTACATCTTTCTGCTATATACCACTTTTTTCTTAATCCACTCCCCTACCCCCAATTACCTGACGATAGCCTCACTTGGTTGAAAGCTCCACCTCTCTCCCACCTCAGATGATGCCACCTCCAGCTGACACCCCCAATCCCCTCTTATCTTATCAGTCTATCTGTTAATATGTACTAATCTGATGTGTATAAATTCAAATTTTACTATTACTGCCTGTGTATATGCTTCAATGTTTTTTTTTTTCCTCTGTAAACATTGTATTTTTGTAATGTTTGCTTAACACTGATGTGGAACCTTTGAAAATGAGTCCTTGACTCAAAGGTATTAATCCCAAACTAAATTAAATAAATGATTTATTAAAAATTATTTTTAAGGGACATAACAGTTTGTTCGTAGTTTGTTTAATGAAGTACGCATTTAAATTATCAGTACCTGAAGATGAATTCCCTTTGAGAGAGAGAATTGCAGTTCTTATTTCCTCTTCTGTTATTCAATATATTCATCTGTTTGGGAGCTATCGATATTAACTTCATCTTTCTGCAAGAACACTGTCCCAAAATATTCATTTAAATTAGTACTAATTTCACCCCATCACTAATTTCCTCCCCATTTTTATGACTGAAGTAATTGTATAATCACTGTTTTTGTTTGAACTGATATATGCATAAAATGTCTTTATATTTCCTTTGGATACCAACAATTTGAATTCAATTTTACACCTTTCCTTTTTAATGGATTCTTTTATTTTCTTTAGTTCATACTTATATCTGGTCCTATGTGCCTCGGTTTGGGATTGCTTTAATTTTGTGAATGTCTTTTTTTTTTTCTTATTTGACTCATAATTCTTGGGGTTATCCAAGCTGGTACTTTCCCTTTATTATTCCTTGTCTTTTTCCATGGGATATATAGCTGTTCAAGTTCATAAATAATATCCTTCAACAATTCCCAACACTCATTTGTTGGGAGATCTAAGAGTAGAGTTGTCCAGTCATATTTGTTTAGATCCTTTTTAATTTTAATATAATTACCCTTATTATAATTGTATTTATATGTATTACACAAATATTTTGTTTTTGTTTATTAAGAGTGAACAGAACAGTATTATGGTCACTGTTATCTATAGGTTCAGATATTTCCATATTTGTTATTTCCATTGATTGGCATGTTAGGACAAAATCCAAAATATTTTTGTCCCTAGTGGGTTCAGAAATCATTTGCTCCAGACCCAGTGTTAAGAATGTATCTAGATATCTATGCTCAGATTGCTTGTTTGCTGTTAAATCTTGCCAGTCTAAACCCGGTAGGTTAAAATCGCCCATAAGCACTACATTCGGCCTGTTTGCTAACTCAGTAATTATCTTGATAAGTTTGTTATCATAATGAATATCTGCTGTCGGCGGTCTATAAACGTTGGCTACTGTTAATGTATTTCCGTTTTTGAATTCTAGTTGTATACAACAACCTTCTATATTAGGGTCTTCATCAGATTGAATTGGTGTTTCATGTGACTCGATGGTGTTTTTTGCATATATACAGACACCTCCTCCTTTCTTACAGACTCTGTTTTTATGATATAGTGCATATCCTGGTAGGGCATTATGCCATGAGGAAGCCTCATCCCACCACATTTCAGTAATGGTAGATATATCTATGTTTTTTTGTTCCATTACTCCTGCCAGTTCACTCACTTTTGTAACGTTAAGGCTTCTGGCATTGGCCAAAAGGAATTTAACACTGTCATTGATGTTAGGTGGATCAATTATTACCAGCTCTGTTTGCCCCTTTATGTCTAGTTTAATTGTTTGTCAATTATTGATAGGGTACTTTTTCCCCAAGATAAAACTGCCCTTTTTACTGAAGTGCAAGCTGTCCCAGCAAAACAAACTATCATCATTACTAAATCTCTCCCAATGTGTAATACATGTTGTTTTATTTTTAATGTCCATTTCCATAACCATTCATTGATTTTTTTAGCTTTGTTTCTTTTAACCATTGTAGCCTGTGTTACTGGCAAGATTTCAGATATGCAAAGGTCACATTCCTTAGATCTGAGGGTCTCAACCAATGATATGTAACTGTTTTGAATGCCCTTGGTTGTAAATTTGTTGATATCATTGGTACCTACGTATACTACCACTAGGGAATTGGCATCAGCATCTTTCAGAATATTTGGGATCTCTCTTTCAATGTCCCTTTATCCATACACCCCTAAAGCTAGAACAGGTTCAATACACTCCTAAAGCTAGAACATATTCTATTGGCTTTATCTTGTTTACAAATGTGTCCATCAGCATACTTTATGATGGAATCCCCTAACACCACTGTCTGTCTGGGGTTTGTGATTTTATTGTTTGTGGCCTCATTTGTAGGTTGTTCTATTTCCATTGATTAAATATCACCATTGTCTGTATTTCTCTGTTTTGGTATCATGATAGTATTCATCTGTTTCTCATTCATGTTTGTGGACATTGATTTCACTGTGCTTATACTAGTTGGGGCTTTTTCTATACCCAGCAGAACTATTTCCTGACCCACAACTTTACAATGAACCTGAACAGCGATCACCATAGTATTTTTAGTTTATTGTATAACCATGTCAGATGTACGTTTGTCAATATGGATTGTGGTTTTTGAGTTGATAATTCCCTCAGTAGTATTTTCAATCTGATTTACCAATGGTTGATAAGAATTACATAATGGAACACTGAAGTCCATTGCCCTGTGTCCCTTTTTAGTTTTATTTGTATTTATTATAGGGTTCCTATCATTCCCATCATCGCTGTCATCCTCCCTTCCCCTTTTAAGAGAGTCATCATGTTGTCTGTTTGGGGCATTACACATGGTTGTAGGATTACGGTTATTTACGGCTTGTTGGCACTTGTTCTTGTGCCTTTTCCAATTAACTAAACTGCAATTTGCTTTTCAAATAGCTCCCACATCCTGCCTTTTGATCGGGGGGGGGCAGGGTGCAAAACTGTTGTACCCTTAATGGGCCAGATTTTGAACAATATTTCCGGTACGGAGGTAGTGTATTCTATTTATGCTATACCTCCAAAAAAGTGAAAAACAAATTGAATTTCCTGTCATTTTTTTGCTGATTATAAAAAATCTAAAAGGTATCTATAAATGAAACACCACTCATGTGGCAGATATTTTTGTGATGAACAACGGTTGTGCTTAAAGTACCATGCTATCATATTTCGTTTTAAAGCTATTTGCATTGTCTGTTGCAAAAAGTGAAAAAGAAAATGGAATTTTCTATCATTTTTGCTAATTATGAAAAAACTAAAAGGTATCTATAAATGAAACACCACTTATTTTGTAGCTATTTTTGTGCTGAACAACATTTGTGCTCACAGTACCGTGCTATCATTTTTTGTTTTAAAGTTATTTACATCTGTTTGTTGCCAAAATGACAACAACAATTATTTTCTGCTGCTTTTTTGCTAATTTAAAATAAAACTAAATGGTATCTATAAATGAAACACCTCTCATGGTGTAGATATTTTTGTGCTGAACAACTTTCGTGCTCAAAGTACCACACTATCATTTTTCATTTTAAAGTTATTCATATTTAAAAACAGTTAGTGGGGTTAGACTACATCTACACAGCTGATTCTCTCCCCTTAATTGACATAATTGAGGCAGTTATTTAAAGCAGCAGTGCTATGAAAAATGTTATTCCAAAAAGCTGATTTTCTGCTATAGTTATACAAAATATTGGTAGAACCATTGATTTGGGTTTTCTGGATGCTTCATATGCCATGTGCTATACATTTGCATTTTTATCTGGACTCTTATTTGTATGCAAAAATGAGGTGGCCAGCTTTTTTTCTTGAGAAATAATTACTTTAAAACATTCATAAAATTCTTAAACGATAATGAAATCTGAAAATTTCACCACCAACATAAACTGGAAGACCTCTGGTATCAATTAGGAATAAAAAAAGTTGGGGTCAAATGTTAACAGATTTTCATTGCACTGCTGCTTTAAGGATGCTCAGAGCAGGATTTTTGAATCGGTAGAGCCTGTGTTTAAAATTTTCAAATGCTATGAAACTGCATTTCTCCTACTTTAACAAATGCTGTTTCAGTATAAATGTAAACAACTGCCTCTCCTTTATAAACCTATGGAGTCATTAAAAAACATGTAAAAAACTTGTTTAGTTGTCGTTTAAGTGTGGGGGTGAGATTACTTAAACTGACCACCGGTCACCATACTGGCTGACCAAATGGATGAAACAGCTCTAATTAGATTATGAATGCAGGTTTCAACTCATGCCTTCAGATGGTGGATGGACTATTTTGCATTAAAAACAAGATATTTCATAACAAAAAAAACAAAAAAAAAACAACTAAAAAACAGAACTGACTGTATTAAACCATTCTAGACATTGCTATAAGAGCAATAAGGTACTCCCAGGGGCTACATTAACAACCTGTTAATCACTCCCTAGGGGTATGTGGCCCTAAGCTTACCCTCATGCCACATTACACCCCCAGGGAGTGATTAACAGATAGTTAATGTAACCTTTGTCCATATACTATTACTTAAAAATTATACACCTACTCATGCCATGTAACCCTAATTACTACTTTTCCTTAGAAATCTGTCAACAATGCTTGCTTCCAGTCTTCCATAAACTGAATATGTAGGCAATTCCATATGTTAGCCACTGAATTTTTAAAAAAATTAGCTTTCTAATTTTTCCCATTCCTGTTCCACTGTATGTGGGTATGACCTCTAATTCCACTTGTACTCTCCAGCTGAAACAAAGCAAGACAAAGTTCTGCACACACTATTCAAAGGAAGAATCCAAAAAGAAACACACCTTATAAAAAAGACATTTTGTGGTTTAATGGTGTCAGCTTTCCAGTTTCTGAATATAACAAATTCTACTACTAAAAATTATTTTTTATTTTTATTTTATTAAACTCTAGGATTACAAATACCTTTGAGAAGGAACTGCTCATTTACAAAGGTTCCATGTCAAAGGATGTAGGGTAGCATACATACAAAGGTCAACAATGGTTACAGTGTTAAAAACACAAAGATGTCTAAGCATTTATTATACAGCCAAAAATGGAGAGAGACAACATAAGCCAGCTTCAGACAAGTTTCAGAGTGAACAGTATATAGTTAATATAGGGTAGGAGGGAGTCAGGAAAAAGTAGGCAGGCTAAAGGGCCATTGTCAGCAGGTGGAGGTGGGTGGCAAAAGTATGAGGTGGATGGGCTGGAGGGCCCCATATCTGAAAGTTCCATTAGAGAGGGGAAGGGGTGGGTGAGGCAGTGTGGTGTGGTGGGGGGGTAAGGGATGAGAGTGGGGGAAACTGGTGCCAAAAAAGTGGAGCTCTAAGGGAGGTTACAAGTCACCTTCAATTAGGGTAAAATGAGGAGGCAGTTACTTAGGAGAAGCAGTCGCATTGAGTGGTAGAGGCGAGGAATAGTCGGAGTTGCCTTTTAAAGGGACCAAGCATCACAGTTGTAAGTGTTTCTTTGTTAAGGGTATTGTACCACTGAGGAGCCCTGTGCATGAACGACCTCTGACCCATTGTGGTCCGGCATCTGGGGACCTGGAAGGCTTGATATAGAGCACTGCATGTAAGCTGGGTACTGCTGTTGTCAGCAAGGAACTTTGCCACTCCTGATGGCATGAGCCCGAGAAGAACTTTTTTGGTTAACAAGCAGGTCTGGTATTGTATTCTACTAAGAAATGGTAGCCATCTGGCCTGGGTGTACAGGTCAGAGGTGTGTGTTAGGCTGGCAGCACCCATTAGAAGCTCACAGGCCTTGTTGAGTGTCACCAATATCCTCCTGAGGGCAGTAGGGGAAGCAGAGCCATAGATGACTAGACCGTAGTCGACGAAGGAGGTGACAGAGCTGTAGATGGCCAGTCTAAGAGCATCAGTGGTCATGCAGTGTTTATGCTTGTGGAGTAGGCCAATCCGTATGTTGGTGGCCTTAGCTACATTGCCAATATGCCGAATGTTAGAAGGGGAACTGTCCAAGGTGATGCCGAGATATTTAAACTCAGGAACATGTTCAAGTGAAGTCCCCACGTGGTTCTTGAGGGTGAGGGACAGAGGTTTATACTTGCTCTGTGCATTGCAGAATGTCATGACCTTAGTTTTGCTGTAGTTCAGGATGAGTTTATGTGAGCTAAACCACTCTTCAACATGCCTGAAATCACACTGAAACTGACTCTCAAGTTGTTTAGAGTCTTGGTTGCTAGTAAACAGTACTGCATCATCCGCATAGAGTAATATTCTCTGTTGGCAGACCCTAGGGAGACTGTTCAGGAAGAGAGAAAAGAGTAATGGCCCCAGTATAGACCCCTTCGGGACACCTGAGAAAACTGGTTTTTCATCAGTGGTGACACCAGCAATCCTAACAAATTGGACCCTTCCCCTGAGGTAGCTAGCAAACCAGGGTAGTGCATCCTTGGAGAGCCTGAGAGTGGTCAGTTGCTTGAGTAGGAGTGGGTGGTTAACAGTGTCAAAGGCCTTTGTCAGGTCAATGAATACTGCTCCCCCACAGATTCCTTGGTTGAGGGTGTCATGGATGAATCAGGTAAATTTCAACAGTGCCGTGGTGGTACTATGCCCTTTTCGGAAGCCATGCTGTTCTGGGCACTGGATATCATATTTGTCCAGGAACTCGACAAGCTGGTCTGAGACTATTTGTTCCTGAGCTTTAGTTAAGGGGGATGGAGATGGGCCTGTAGTTGGTGTACAGTGACTTGTCTCCACTTTTGTGTACAGGTGTGATAGTCACCTGTTTCCAGAGTGATGGGAGTTGACCCAATCTTAGAGAAAGGTTGAAGATCTTTGTCAGGGGTTCAAGCATTTCATCTAGGACTAGTACAAGCAACTTCAGGTTGAGTGAGTCACCACTGTAGCCAGTTTTGCGGATGGCCTTGCATATATAGGTTCTGGCTAAGTGCATTGGGATCTCTTTGAAAAAGAACTGCGGAGTTGTGTGTACTTGGGACGCAGTGTCAAAGGGGGACTTGGTGGTGGGGGCATTAAAAAATCAAGAGGAAGGACACTGCCAAGGTTGGAGAACACATTGTTGAATGTATTGGAGATGGTACCTAGGTCTAGCACAGGTGTTCTATCAATGTTGAGCATGGTGGGTGGTGCCTTAGTATCCTTGCCAATGAGGTCCTTCAAGTTATTCCAGACTTTTTTCCCATCACCCCAGGAGCTGGAGACTTCCTCCCTAAAATATTTGCTTTTAGCCTTCCGTATAGCTCAGGTACAGCCATTTCTTGCAGATTTGTATTTTTGAATGTCCCCTTGAGCTGATGTGGCTCGAGCACAGTGCCAGAGGTGGTCCCTTTGTTTGAGCCATGCTACAAGCTCAGAGTTTATCCATGGGTTAGACCTGCTTTTAACCTTCATCTTTTTAAGTGGTGGATAGATATCACAGGCCGCCGTAAAGCAGCTGATGAACAGTTCCAAGGCTTTGTTTGTATCATTGAATGAGTCAAATATCGACCAGTCCTGCCTGCTTAGATGTGATTTTAGCAGGTAAAGGTGCCCTGCTTGAGTACCCTGGTGTGTATTATTTTAGACGGGGGCCTCCTAAATTAGGGAGCCTGTTGCTGATCCCCTGACATCTGGGTCAAGAGAAGACTTCTTAAGAAGGGGTCTCATCAGCACTTCTTTCAAAGCCGCTTGGAATACCCCCTCCACCATCAAGCACCTGGCAATCCCGGTGAACACTGGGTCAACACCCTCGACACATCCCATTAAGAAACACATCGGGGCTGGGTCCTGTTCACAAAATGTGTGCTTCAGCTCTAAGATCACTTCAGTCACCTCAGACACCTCCACCGGCCTAAACTCCTCTCAGACAGGCAGAGTGTCTCTGCTCCTACTAGTCTGACCACTGCAAGGCACAAGCCTCCCTAACGGAATTCCCAACCAGATAGATGACACTGTGTCAGAGAAGAACAGAGCAAACTCTTCACACGAGATGGATGAAAAAGTCGTCTTTGGCTGTAGTCAGGCAGGATGGAAAAGTCTATCCACAGTCTGAAAAAGCTGAGAAGGTCTGTTCATCCCTGCCACAATCTCCCTGGACAGGAATTCTGCCTTCTTATAGGAGATTGCCTCCTGGTATTCACTGTAGTGAGCATGTAGGACCAGTCTGTTGGCCTCCAGCCGGGTCTTCTGCCAGTTACGCTCCAACTTCTGACCCTTAATCTTCATCGCCTTGAGATCCCCATCAAACCAGGGGAATCTCAAGTGAGAGGATCTGGGTCATATACAGACCGGTGCGATGGCATCCAGTGCCTCAGCCACCATCCTGTTATATGAGGTGGCCACCACCTCACTGGTGCCAATCGCACAGGCTGCCTTAAATCTAGATAAGTCAGTCAGTGCCAAAAGTTCTTCTGGGTGAAAGCCCCTTAAGGGTGGTAGCTGACCCTCTCCACAGGGGAAGAACCATCAGGAGGGGCCCCAAACATGAACCCCACGGTGCAATGATCGGACCAAGAAACCTGATCAATCTTGAGGTTAGCAACCCCAAGATCCAGATGGAAGACCAGATTGAGTGTGTGTGGCCATGCCGATGGGTTGCAGAAGCAACTGCTTGTGCCAGGCCCAGTGAAGACATTAACTGGAGGAGGTCGTAACTGAATTGTGAAGATTCATTGTCGACCCAAGCATTGAAGTCCCCCAGGATTAAACACCTGGTCGATGATGAAGTCTGCTACCTCTTGCAGGAACTCTCCTCCTGACCCTGGAGGGCAGTAAATGAGGAGAATCCTGCAACCTGCACCTGGACTCCTACGTATGGCGATGCATGCAAAAGACCTGATATTACCAACTGGATGAGTCAAGAAGCCCAGGTTAGCTCTAAAAATGATGGCCACTACCCCACCCCGTGATCCTTCCTCGGGCAGTGCTCCACAGAGTACCCGGTGGGAACTGCAGCCTCTAAAACAGGACCAGCATCGTCACCCACGAGGTCTCAATAATGCAAGCCAGGTCGACAGAGGAAGTCAAGTGTGCAAAAATAGCGGTCTTGTTCCTTATCGACCTGGCATTGCACGGCACCACACAAAGATGATTAGAGGAGGTGGCTGGCCCTCTGGCTACCTGCCCACACAGTCTGGTGAGACCCCTGGGTACAGGAACCAAACACGTCCCTCATCGTCCATGGCCCTGTTTAAACCCAGGGCATCTCCTGGACCTTACAACCTCAATTCCCCTCACCACCCCCTCCTCAGCTGCTCCCCACCAACAACGACCCACCTCCTCATAATTTTGACCTCCCTACAGCATCTATCAGCAATAGATGAAACTGGGAGGTTGGTGAAGGGGTGGAGGTTGTGAAGCAGAGAAGCAGCATAGGTGATTCGTACAAGGGCAACACCCCAACACATTCTGGCCAAGTGTACTAACCCAAAACTAGAAGAACCCAATAAGACAAATTATGACTGATAAATAAAACCTTAATTATATACAGTAAATAAAAACTAACCTAGATATACACACTACCCACTCATTCTAACTATACAAACTCCAAATAACACATCCACACACCCCAATCATATACCCCTTAAACTACCCCCTTCCTATCCACTCTCAAAATCCCAACAAATCAAATAACAAAATAGCAGCAAAGGAAAAAAGGCAAGTAGCATGCACTACAGCAAATTACAAATAAGTCTAGAAATACTTGGTAAAATAGTCTATTGTCCAAACAAAGTTCCAAGTCAAATTCCAACTTGATAATGGTTCAATATGCAGAGGAAACTAAGGTGCTCACACCACCAAAGTTCCATTAGACAAGACAGTGCACCAAATAATTTGTGGATTTCTAAATGTCATGGAGCCTTCCAGAGTCTGCTATCTGGGAAAATGCTCTCACCAAATCACCCAGACGCTGGTCTCAGATGATCTTATTCAAAATCTCACAGGTACTCACCCCAAGGAGCAAAGTCTAAAACACTAGAAAAACAAGCCCTCACTAGGTCTTCCAGGCAGACTCCACTCCGATCAACAATATTCCTCAATGTTAAAACAGATGAGTAATCTGGGAAAGGGCAAAGTCCAGTCACTTAGACGAAATGGGGCCTGAGGGAATATTATTCCTCACCCCCAGCTACTAGAGCCAAAAACAGGCCACCTCACTAGGGTCCAGGGTCGGACTCGCCAAAATCAACCCAAGCGGGAGACAGGAGGGGTTCTCCTGAGGGGCAATGGAGCTCCCACCTCTTGCCACCCAGTTACCCCCACTGCTCAACTGCCTAAGCTAACGAGACCCTCCACTCTCCCCTGAGGTGGCAGGAAACACCAGACTCAATGATCTTCTTTCCACGATGCAGCAAAAGCCAGCAAACAAATAAATCCAGTCCGCTCACTCCAGCAGCAACCTTCCTGTGTCCCCGCTCTTCTCTCCATGGCGCAGCAGAAGCCAGCAAGCAAACAAATCCAGTCTGCTCACTCCGGTAGCAACATTCCTGTGTCACTTCTCATACCAGCACACTGCGCGAGTACCTGGAGAAAAGTCAATGTTCAGATTCATGCTCCCAAAATTAAAATCCATTAAGCATACGCTGCAGTGCAGGCTCCAAACCCTTACTAAAAAAGGAAAAAGAAATAAAGCTACACTCCTATGCTACATCCACTCAGAAGCCCTAAATGTACCTTTTGCACAGCTATGTTGTGTACAAGAGAAAAGCCAGTTCTCTTCCATGTGCTAGACCACCACTTCTTTTATGGCTGACTCTTACACTTTGCCAAGCACTGATGTATGGCACGGGTCTGTAGTTTTCTGGGTCTGGCTTCCCTATCTTCTTGAACAGACAGATGACACTGACCTTTCCACAGTCCTCTGGCACTAACCCTTTCTAGTAATGGTGTAATTTAAGATTGGCATGGAATCTAGCTCTATCATGTCCATCTCTTGGTTCACAAACAAGTATGAATAAGTATGCTGTGCAAGTATTTACTAATACAAAGGGATTAATTGTGCATTCTATTATTCATGGTATCCAGTGATTTTCTTGGTAAGTAAGAATGTATTTGGGCTTCTATTGTCTTCTTGTCCACTACCTCCACTGGTTGACTCTTCTAGATGCTCAACACACTCGGGGAGAAAAAATGCTTATTAATGTTACCCCTGAGTTTACCACCGCTGAGCTTCAGGTTGTGTTCCAGAGTTCTACTTGAAGCTACAGGATGAAACATTGATGTCAGCTTGACTTTGTCAGTACCTCAGAGTATGCAGAAGACTGAAATCATGGCCTGTCTCATCTGTTTCTCCACTGTAAACATACATTTTTTTACACAAAGGTTTCTATGCTCCTGCAGTCATAGAGTCGGCTAATCAGCCCTGTCCCCACCTCCCCAAGCCAGCTACCATCTTCCCTGGTACTCACCTCAGTCATGCAGTTCCTCCACAAATTCACCCTCGTGGCAGGGTTGGAGGGAGGAGGGCTGTCCTCCCCCACCACAGTACCAGTAATCCAGAGCAGATTGAGGCAAGCTCCTGGGTGACAGTGAGGACCTGGGGATGAGCAGGTAAGGCTTCATTAAACCCCCCCAACTCTCCCTTTTTCTTGGTTTTCTCTCCATCCCTGCAGCAGGATGTCAAGCGTGCATGTGGAGGTGCACATGCAGGATGTTCCTGTAGCCCCCACCCTCTGTGCCACCCATGCCACACTACCACCAGGCCTCCACCTGGTGGCAGTTTAAGATAGACATCCCTGCACTCCCTGGAAGAGGACAGCAATCCCTCGGACATGCAATCCTCTCCCACCACAGCCCACCCCAGTGACCTGAGTCTGTTCCTGAACCTGGGTTGCTGGTGTGGCAGTTGGTAAGGTGCCAGTGCCGCAGCTCTCCATGCCACTGAGCCAGTCTTTTTGTGAACATATTAAGGAACACCAGTCTCTTCTCATGGCTTTTATCATCCATACCCTTCATCATTTTTATGGCTCTGGGTTGTACCCTGCTGACTGCCTCAATGTCCTTTCTGTACTACAGAGCCCAGAACTGCACACAGAGAAAAGAGGAGGGACCTGACCAGGTTCTTGTAAAGAGACAGGATTACTTCCCTTACCCTGCTCCTCACTCCTGTTTTGATGCATCCAAGCATTCTGCCAGCCCTCTTGCCACCGGTCACACATTGCTCGTCATGTGTCAGCCCTTTATCTGTTAAGACCATGAAGTCCTATACCTCATTCACTACATCAAGAGGAACCCCATACAGTATGTGAAGTCTTACCTCTGGTCTCCCTTCACAGGTATAACACCTTGCATTTAGCTGCACTGAATCAGAGACTCTAGTAGCCTGACCAATCACCCAGCTTGTTCAGGTTCTCCTGAAGTTGTTCCCCAACCTTAAGGGTGTCCATCACCCTGGCCAGCTTTATGTCATAAGTAAACTTAAGCAGCATACTGGAGACCTCCATTTCCAGACTGAAGGCAGTACCACATGCGACGCTGGCAACCTGAGTTCGGCAATGGACTCAGGTTACTGGGCCTCCATCGGAAGGGGAGAGGAGGGAGTGTCCAGAGGACTACTCGCCTCTCAGGGATCTTTCACTCTGCTGTTGACAGCCAGTAGGTGGAGGCCTGGTGGTAGTACTAGCATGAGCAGCATGCAGGGAGGGAGCTGCAGGTTTGATGCAGCGTGAGTGTTCCTCCACATGGCATGCAGAAACATCTGTGCTGCAGCTGGTAAAAGGCTAGGAAGAAAACAAAAAAGGTGCAGCAGGCATAATGAAGCCCTGCCTGACAACCACCCCAACCCTTGCCATTGTCAAGGGTACCAGGCCCTGTTCTGGAAATGTATCTCCTGGGGGAAGGAGACCTCTCCTTCTCCAGGCCCTCCCAAGGAGGAAAATCAATGTGGGGACCCCATGGGCCCTTTGGGATTTAATTGGCTTAATCTTCACCAAGTAGTCATTTACCAAGGTGCATATGATGTTCACATACTGCATCATGGGTAATATTGATGCCATGGGTCCTGCCAGTAAGAACCTTCCTGATAGGAGCCTCTTGGTGAACATTGTAGCAAAGTATTCATTAAGCATCTCAACAATCAATCTAGCATTCAAGCCTTCTGTTTCCTCTGCCTTTTTCTTTTGTATATTGTAAAACATGAAATTTTCACTGTCAGATAATTTTGGCTATTGTCACTGAAGCACTAAGTTGCACTAAAATAAAATTGCATTCATTGGCATTATTAGCACTTTTCCATTATAGTAAATGTAGTGCTAATGCCTTAGTGCTAAATTTAATTTTCGCAATTATGGTTGCAGTTGTGTTTGTGCTAAAATTACTCTGTATAAAAATACCTAGTTTCATAGTATTATTTTACTTTGATCTTCTTCTATACTTTTGTCTTTCTCTCCTACTAAGAATCAATTTCTCAGGGTAAATTACAAGTTTGCAAAGAGACTCCATCTACTAGCGTGGCTCAGTTGGTAGCACATCCGCCTCTGGACCAGAAGGTCGTGGTTTCTCGTTCCACACTGGGATTGGATTTGCACCTAAAAATCGCTGGCATCTGAGTGCAGTATTGGGGGGTGCTGTACTGCTGGGGTGTGCCGTCCTTCGGATGTGACGTTAAACCGAGGTCCCTTCTGCCCATCCTGGTATTGTCCAGGTGGAAGTAAAAGAACCCAGGGCACTGTTCGCAAAAGAGTACGGAACATTCCCGGTGTCCTGGCCAACATTCTCCTTCCCATGAAAACCAGTTCATGCAATTATCCAGGCTGTGCGTGGGTGATGATGTGCGATATGGCTGCCACCACACATTCAGTCACTTCACTACCAGTCTAGCATTGCTTGTAAAGCACTTTGGATGTATGAAAAGCGCTATATAAATGCTGATTCTTCTTCTACTATTATTTTATTCTTTGTGTAGTGTTTTCATATTCTATAATGCAGCTATCCTATCTCTTTTCCCTATACCTTCTTCTTCCAGATAAATGGTAATATTTAATGTATTAATTAAACTTACTGTTTCTTAAAAATGTTTTTATATAATATGCTTTTACTACTTCAGTTAAAGAGTTATTGATAATCACAGAGAACAGTTGTATCATTATAGTGATAATTTTTGGTTATGTTTATTTATGTAATGTATTTGTGTAAGCCACCCCACTCAGGGGGGCTTACTAAATTTACCTTCTCTCCCTCTTGCCAGTCCAGTTTGATGGGCAGCCTGGGTCCGCCCAATGTGGATGTTTCCTTATGCCCCTGCCCTTTAAAATGGCCCTCCTGGGAGTGGTTCGGAGAGGCCGGCGGGTTGAGATAGAGCAAGTGGGCCAGAGTCTTGATCCCCCTGCACAGGAGATGTGGTCATCTTGGTTCCGGCATTGGTTCTGCAGACGGGTCCTTTTGGGGAAGTTGTTAGGAGCATATGACCATGGGAGTGGTGTCCCCAGATCAAGAGTAGTAGTCGTGGACTGGAAGAATGGAGGTAGGCCCACCTCAAGCACTGGGATGGGTTGGGATCCTGGTTCCAATCTAGCAAGAGTGTGCAGTGGGGCTGTTACAGTGGTGGCAGGGTTTTTACAGGGCCTCCTTGGTGGTGGCAGTGTTGAGGAAGCCATTACCTGGTGTGGCACACTGCCAGGGTATGTTCAGGTGGCCTGCAGGGATCTTGCATTATTAGGGCCTGCCGTGCCCATGTCTGGGGCAGGTCTCCAATTTAGGCCCAAAAAGTGCAGGAGCATGAGACTGGAAGAAGGTAACCAAGTCATTGTGCTGTTTTTATCCCTGTAATTTTCCTGGTAAGGTGGATTGGGTATGGTTTGATCTCCAGCAAGGTGGTAGGGTGGCCGCGGTTTAATAGGCCGTTTCTCATTTTGGGTTTTGCTGAGGGGGAGAGTAAGTCACTCCCCCGGTGTGAAAAGACCTCTATACCAATTTAACATTATGAGCTTATTCTGGCTCTAGGTAGCTGCATGGAGTCTGAGCCTGAGCCTGGCCTAATTTGGCTTGTTTGGGATCTGCAAATGATGTGCTGTATTCATCTTTGCTTGCGTGGCTGCAAACTGGTCTGACCCTCTGTTCAATGGAGCTGTGCACCTTATTCCTTAATTTTAATAATTAATTAAATCCATTTTATTATTTTCACCCTGTGTGTGTGCTGGCATTACTTCTACTGCTCGACCATGCTTGCTCCTCTCAAAGAGAAAAAAAATAGCATCTATCTCTCTGGTCCTGCCTGAAGTGTTGCAACCCGTTTCTGGTTGTCCAGCTGATCAAAGAGACCCAGTTTTCTCCCTGCTTCATGAGTTTCTGCAGGTGAGATAAGTAAGGATCAAGCCACGAGAAAGCATGGGTCTACTGTGATATTAATCCATGATTGGGGGGGTTGGACCACGAGGCCAAAGGCCGAGTGGGTCCAACCAACCAACCATGGATTAATTCCACTGTAGACCCATCCTTTCTCGTGGCTTAATCCTTACATATTCTACTTCCTTCTCTCTATCCTCAGAATCCTTGCAGTTATCATATGCTCTCTTTCTCATCCTTAATGTCTTCTAGTGTTCATTGGACAACCTTGGAGGCCTTCACCTTAGCTAAATAGATGATAATTTTATAGGGATGTATTATGAATGATTACTACTGATTATGTTCAAAGATCATGCACAATCTTCCAAAACCATAATTGTGATCATGACTAACAATGATTAAATATGAATATTAAATGGCAGCCAATCAAAAACCATGATGTTATAGAAATGATCACGATTTTTCATAATTTCCAATGGTGAAGATCACCACAATAAATTAAAAAAAAATCTCTGTTCTGTAATTCTGGAATTTATATTGTCTTCTTTTCAATCA
Source organism: Neoceratodus forsteri (assembly GCA_016271365.2). NCBI lineage: Eukaryota > Metazoa > Chordata > Ceratodontiformes > Ceratodontidae > Neoceratodus > Neoceratodus forsteri. The sequence continues at coordinate 1,005,072,734 of CM028129.1, read as the reverse complement.
TCTTTACTGGAATCATCAGTTATGATACATCTCTCCAGACTTGCTGGTTTCATTTACACTTAGTCTTTGTAGGTAAATTGTTTATTGAAAGTTTTCAGAGAAAAGACAATACATAACAACAAAGAACAATACATGGACTGTGGTACAAGCAATGTCAACTGGATTTACGACAATAAGTAACTATAAGTTCCTAGGGACCAGCCCAGGGTCATTATCATAGAAGAGAACAATGTTCATGTTGTGATACAAAACTATCATGGTGGACTGGGTATCAGAGTGCTAAAAGCAAATCATTGTACAGGGACTTGGGAACTGGTTAGCTTTATAAAGCATGCTGCTATTATACTTGATCAAGAGGGAGAGAAAATCCTAACTAAATACAAGAACAGTTATGGTGCTATTATCAACTGGATGAGTGTATTCGTACAAATGTAGGTGTAAGTGGAGAAGTGGATACAGGACATAACGATCTGGCTAGGGGGTGGCAGAGCAGGATCCTTCCAAGATCCAAATTTCGAGACTAGGGTGAATTCACCCAATCCCTGTTTTAGGGGGTGAATGTGATGACTGTGAGGAAGGAGCTCCAACTAGCATCTCCTGGTTGAGGAAGGAATAGAAGGGGCCCCAGATTTTGTTATGACAGTCAAGTGTATTAGCAGCTAGGTGAGAAATGCACTCGTAGGTGGCCTGTTGAGTTAAGCCAGTAAGGTATTCAATCTTTCACAGTATGTTTGAGATAAGCCATCTATGCTGAATTAATAATTTTTCTTTGACACTGGCAATTGTCACCATGTCAAACTGATACTCTGTGACATGAAGAGCCTCACACCATTTATGCTTACTGTTACACCTCACTACTTTATCATGTTATAAATGTTCAAACTAGTTAAGAGATCTCTATTGGGGTTCCTTTTATAGCTGCAATGAGTTTCTTCTAGTACGAACATACGAAATTTGCCAGCAGATAAAGGTCTAGAGGTCTATCAAGTCTGCTCGAATGTGCAGCTAGCACCCCTTATTCTGCAGCTGCCCCTCCCTTCCACCCTTCCCCTTCATTAACCCTCCCCCTTGTCCTGTCCCATCCTCGTTTAAAGCAGTCCACTGTTCTACTGCATACCACTTCAGCAGGTAACGCATTCCACCCAGCCACCACCCTCTCTGTAAAAAAGTGTCTCCTCATCTCCCTCCTGAACCTTCCTCGCTCCAGTCTCATACCATGGCCCCTGGTGGACCCCCCCTTACTTTGAACAGCCCCTCTGTACCCGTCTTGTTTATTCCTTTCATGTATTTAAAGGTTTCAATCATGTCACCCCTGTCTCTCCTCTCCTCCAGTGAGTACATGTTCAACTCCTTCAACCTCCTCCCGTATGATAAGTCCCCTAGCCCCTTGATCATCTTTGTCGCTCTGCACTGCACCCCTCCAGTAACTTAATGTCCTCTTCAGATCCGGACGCCAGTACTGACATATACCCAGGTGTGGTCTAACTAATGACCTATACAGTGGCAGAATCATGTCCTCCCTCCTCGAGGATATACCCTTGCAATACAACCCAGCATTTTGTTGGCCTTTGCAGCTGCCCTTCCTACATTGTGCGAGTTGTTCATTGACCCTGTAATGAGCACACCAGATCCTTCTCTTCCTCTGTCTGGGCTAGCTGCACTCCCCTAGCTGGTAACTACTCCTTGGGTTCTTCATCCCAAAATGCAGCACCTTGCACTTTTTGGCATTAAAGCCCAGTTGCCAGGTGTCTGACCGGTTTCAAGCTTTCCAGATCATCCTGCAACCCCTGCCATCCCCTAGGTCATCCACCACTGCGCCTACCTTGGTATCATCAGCAAACAGACTGATCTTGCTCTTGATGTCCCATGATATGTCTGCAATGAATATCCCAAACAACACTGGTCCCAACACTGAGCCCTTGGAACACGCTCGTCACTGCCCTTGCGTGTGAGAGCCTCCCACCCACCACCACCCTCTGTTGCCTTCCCTGCAGCCAGTTTCCTACCCATCTCACCAGCTTTGCACCGCCCTGTGCCTACTAACTTCCTTCCCAGCCTTCCATGTGGCACTGAGTCGAATGCCTTACTGGAAGTCCAGATACAGGACATCACTGCATGGCCCCTGTCCAGTTGCCTAGTTACCCAGTCATAGAACTTGACCAGGTTGGTTTGGCAGGATCTGCCATGTATGAAGCCATGCTGTCTGCTGTTCTGTAGTCCTCTGACCTCTAGGAGGGCCACCAGCCTCTCCTTCAGGATAGTCTCCATTAGCTTACCCACGATGGATGTGAGGCTCACTGGTCTGTAGTTTGTAGTATTTGGTTTGTGCTCCAAACCTTTTCTTGCACTCTACAAACTAATACTGTCAAGTCAAAATAATCCTAAAACTGTTAATTACCACTCTTTTGGTCCATAAACTGTGCCTGTAAAAATATGCAAACATACTATATATACTATACCAAACTTAGGATGTATTCTTCCTAAGGGGGTTAAAACTTGACTTCACATGATTTATATTAGAATACATTATCTTTTGCAGATATTTGCCTCATTCATCTTTTCATATTAAAATACAGTGTTGTTTAATATTCCCAATGTAACACAGAAACATAAACACAGACTACAGTATGATAGCAGAAAAAGACTGATGGTCCATCCAGTCTGCCCACATTATCCTATTATACTCCAGGATCTATTGTCTCTGTGGGGTCTTCTCTTACACTGTTCCATCTTTTATATCTGTATTTCCACACCCCACTTCTAGCTGAGTACCTCATATCCCCTTGAATCTATCCCAGCTTTGTGTGAAGTCATTTATGGTTTTGGCACCCACCACCTTGGCCAGCAGACCATTCCATGGCTTAACCACTTTTTTCTGTAAAATAATACTTCCTCATAACCGTTTTAAATGTTCTCTACATTAACCTCTACTCGTGACCTTTTGTCTGACCTCTCTGTTTCTAGTAAATAGCTCCTCACAGCCCACCTTGTTAATTGCGTTTAGGAACTTGAAGCTGTCTGTCATATCCCCCTTTTTCTTCTGGCTTCAAAGTAAATATACGTTCACTGCCTTTAACTGATTCTCATAGGATATGCTCTCCTGGCACTAAATCATCTTGGTCATCCTATATTGTACTGTCTCTAACCTTTCCCTCTCTTTTTTTTAGGAAGGGACTCTAGAACTGGCTTATAAACTTACTTCAAAAACCATCATGCTGATTTAAGCTTATAAATATAATCAATAATCATCAGCTGGTAAAGTCATGTGTTCAATCTTTAAATCATGAGCTGGATGATGATCTTAGATGATGCTGTCCTTTGATGACCATACGGTGGCATTTGATGATGAACAATGATCAGTCACAATTGACCATCAAAATACATGAATAATGATTTACCAATTTGCCTAAGTCATCTAATTCTTGTTGCCCATTGGGAAGCATCTACAATTGCCTCTATAATATACCTCTTTAAGGCCTCTCACTTGGCATTAGCACTCCAATGTAGTGGCACTTTCATCATTTATTGTAAGATATAATATTCAGGGTGTAACAATTGATTTTTGGATTACTGGTGCCAAATTTTAGTTCCTTAGTGCCTGGTGATCCTCTCAACAGCAAATACTAGGAGTCCACCTAGTTCAAACCCCTGCCTCTAAACAAACTGATAATCAACTGTTTATGTCTTTTATTAAGCCCATTGCTGAAGTGTAGGGCAGCTGTCCACACATTATCTTCACTGTGGAAGGAATAATGAGATTTTACAAGCCCTTATGAGAGTGTACAGTATATACATAGAAAGCAGACTTGTTCTGCTTGATAATGTCATTGCTGGCCTTGGTGTATGCATGGAATGTGATTAACTCCTTTTAACGGATGCCATTAGTACAGATATTGTTGTAAAACTCATTTATTACTCTTAATGATATGTGAGGTGTCTTATCGGTACTGACACTGACACTTAACTTTGTGCTTACCCTGCCACCAATGTAGTCTGACATGAAAAATGAGCCAGAATCATTATACACAAAATAAATCACAAATGAAAAAAATGCAACAATACATTTGTGCATACATGAGAAGAATTGGGGGATGGGGTGGTTGGGGAGGGATAGGACCTTGGAGGGACAGTAGGTCCCAGGGCTGAATAGGGAATTTGGGCAGACTAGATGACCATGAATTTTTTTCTGCCACCATTGTCCATGTTTCTATGTTTTTACACTGTTTTAGATAGAAACATAGAAGCTGTTTAAAGATGCTCGATGGCCCATTCAATCTGCCCAGCCCTATGGAATATTGGATGTCATGGCCCTAGTAAACATTCTCTCCTTTATCCCTCTCCACTCCTCCTACTGCCTTTACTAGTTCCATGTGTCTGTCAGAGCCATGTATGAATCCCTCCACTGATTTAGGACAGACAACTTCCACTGGCAGTTTGTTCCACCTTTCTATTGCCCTTTCCATGCAGAGATTTTTCCTGATACCCTTCTGATATCTCTCCCCTATCTTAGTTTGGAAGCACCACAGGTTGCCCACAGCAACATTGCCAACAGCCCCCACAGCGACACCCTGAAACTGCCACAATCGACCACGATGCACTACAAACCAAACACCAGCACCCCGACACTGTAGCCAGAACAGAGACACCAATGGTACTGAGAGGTGCCCAGACACTGCAACAACGCACCAGAACTGACTGCCACTGCGATGATGGACCTGATAACATGCCTCCTCCTCCATGGAGGACCCAATGGGCAGTTCAGCGACAGGTCAGGGTGTGGGCAGGGGTCACCAGTAGGCAGGGGACAGAGTGCATATACCACAGGGGGTAAGGGTGGCCCATCTAATGCACCCAGGTCTGCAGCTGCTGTGGTTGCCCGTGTAGTCACCGCTGGTGCACTTGCTGCCCCTGTGGAGGCATGTCAGCAGCTGTTGCAGGTTGCTTTTGTGGCAGTCGAGTGTATGCCCGTCGATATGCCGGTGTCGGGATTGTGGTGTCGCTCTGACACCGTGCTTCCATTTCATGAAGGTGCTTGTATATCTCTTTTTTCACACACACATACTATGTATTATTCTGCATGAAACCTCTGTACATAGTAGTATATCTACACATATATGTACACACTTTTAGAGATTAATGTGGCTATACAGCTACAGAATCATACACAATCCCCTCCAAGAACACATACTTCTACACTAACAGTGTAAGATGTTGTTACACAAAGATGCATGGTAATGGCACACACACACACACACACACACACACACGCGCGCAGAAACATAACATACATACAGCTCTGCAATCAGCCTATCAGACACCAATCTATGCTCACACAAACAACACACACACACACTGAACTGTCTGAGTAAATCACTGCACGCAGCTTAAATATAGTGTTGGCCCAATCTGTACATGAATACACACAAACAACACCCCCCCCCCCAATATCTATCTAGAAAAATGTCAAACACACACTTTGATGTCTGTCTAAACAAAATTCCATAAACACACCCACACATATTTTTTTAAACAAAATTCCTGCACATAATTGTGTATGCACACACCATCAGACACCTATCTGTGCACATAAAGACTTGCACAGTTGGACAGATTAATAGATGGGTTACTCAGTACCAACTGTGTATGAAAGGCACATGGCAAACTTTAGCACAATTTTACTCAGGTTGTACATGAGAAATGACCGCAAGAGAATATGCAAACCACAGCGAGAGAATGTGTGAAGGCTGCTGTAGCAATACTGACCCGGCAGTTACTGAGCTCCTCAGCGAAGAGGATAATGGTCCCACATTTCTTCCCTGGAATTCCCCTGGGGATGAGAAAGAGAGAGAGAGAGAAACAGAGCCATTTATCAACAGGAAAATACAGATAGTTTTCGGGGGGGTGGGGATTTAGTCCAAAAATGGATGACAGATTGAGGTCTCCAGCTGTCTCAAAACACCAGACATGCAATTACATGCTGCCTTTTTGTACTCTTGGCAGTCTGCAGCTTCAGTTTTACATCTCATTAGGAAAGATATGACAAGGAGAGAAATATTTTCTTTATGAGGGATTCCAACGTGGCCTGGCACAGCCAAGCCTGCAGTTTACAGAGGAAGAGAATGCACAACTGATAATAAGGGCTTCCTGCCCCTCAGCCTGTGTCCTGCTTCCTTATATTTTTTTATTACTAATAAACATTTTGCGCTTGTGAAAAGTGCTAGATTGGCAGCACTGGGGAGTGAAGTCCTACATTTATCCTGACAACTGCTACTATACAGTACAGTACAGGACAGCACAGGTGGCTGCAGTGCAAGCATCTCCTCTCCCACATGGCTCTACCAGTATACCCCCAAAAGTTCAAGTTTATTTGGCAAGCAAATAAATAGCAAACCTTTCTTTACAATTGCAATCCTTCAAATTCAATATTCAACATTAACGTCATACACATTCAAATGTACAGCATATCACATTTAGTATAAAAAATACATTTCTTCTATAACAGACACAATATTTCTACAACAGATAAAAAAACAATCAATGCTTCAAAATAAGAAATTGAAATGTTTGTCTTCAATTTAGCAATCCTTGAATCTGATGCCAGACATAGGGAACAAAGAATAAGAAACACAGAGACCCAGCTTCAGTATGGAATTCAGGAAATGAAACAAAAAAAATATTACTAGTGCATAAATTATGTCCCAATGTCCTTTCTCTGAATTAAAAACGTCCTTCCTTCTCTAGTGGATGGGAGGAGAGTGGTTTTGTGATGTGGATACCTGGGGACACCACTGCTCCTTTCAAATACTATAGGACAATGAACAGCATTCTTTGTTTTAATCCCTTTCTATACCTGAACTCACCATTGTGTGGTGGTTATTTATTTATTTTAGTTATGAATGTTGTTGCTCACTTCTGGGTTCAAGGTGCCAGTATTTTAAGCCCCATTTAGTTCTACTGTGGAACATGGATGCAGTATGGCCTGCCCCACCCCAGAAAGCTACTTTTATGGAAGTATAAAAAATGAGCCAAATGCTCAGTGGGCAGCACTCTTGCATCTAAGCTAGTAGGTCACTGGTTCAGGTCCCACACCAGCAGTGTTGGGTAAGTTACCTTTTCTATTACTTTTTATTATGTTTGGAAACTTCTTCTAGGAAGCCCTGTGCAGTCACTAGCAAGGATGGAGAAGTACTAGAAAAAGTAATACAACTTACAATTATAGTTACTTATTTCTTTTTATGCAAAAACAATACAAAAATAATAAATAGCTATAACAGATTACGTTTTTTGAAAGTAATAGGTTAGTTACTAGTTACTTTCAAATAAATGTAATCAGCTACAGTTACGTATTTCTTTTGTATAAAAAGACATAAGTAATTGTTACTGTAAGGTGTATTATTTTTCCCAGTACTTCTCCATCCTTGCTAGTGACTGCACAGAGCTTCCTGGAACAAGTTTCCAAAAGCAATAGAAAAAGTAACTTACCCAACACTGCACACCAGGGGACTTGGCCTCATTCAGAACACTAATGGGCTAGGCGAGGGATGTGCTTCTCTGTTAGAGATACCAACCTTTGGATGATTCATTAAACTAGGGTCTTATCTGCCCACCTCTGTTGTCCAGGTGGATGTTAAATATTCCAGGGCACTGTTCGTAAAGGGTTAGTGAGATCCTGGTGTCTCTAAGTAACTTTCTTTCTATCTGTATAAAAGGTTCTAATGCACCTGTCTATGAATGTGTATGAGGGGGGCAACTGAGCAATCTTAATTGCAGCTGTTTGCTTCCATTGCCATCACTTCCCTGCCAGTAACTACCTTATTCCATTGTAAAGCACTGTGAAATATTTGGCATATGGAAGGCACAATATAAACTAAAGTTATCTTCTATTTTTTTTTATTTCACCATTTGCAATTTCTGTTGTTTTCCTTCGGGAAGATATACATAGTGAAATTACAATAAAATATGCATAAATTACAATAAAGTAAAAAAGTAAAACTTTAATCCTATTGTACCATAAATCAGAAAAGTATGCAACAATGTGTCCTAATCATACTACAAATGCCTTTATAAACAAAAACATTCACAGTCATTTTGTTAAAACTGGAACAGACAGAGCCCACCTAAACAGAGCTGGTAGAGCACAATGCCAGCAAGGTGCTGCAACTGTGAGTTCCCAGACACTGACAGAGGGTGACAGAGAAGTTCTGGGACACCTTGAAGTGGGTAGGGGTTCAAACCTATTTAGGACCTCCTAGAATATCAGCAAAAACTGGAAACTGGTTTGCTGCCTAGGAGACAGGTGGCAGTTGTTGCATGATCTTTCAGACCTGCTGAAAACAGCATCCTTAGCACAGCATTCTGCACTACCTACAGCAAGTGAGTCTTGCAGCATCCCAAGAACGAGCATGCCACAAAGGAATATGCTTCACTGTGGCAAAAGCTTCAGCAAGGCAATCCAGATCAGCAAGGAGGATGATAAAAGTTAGCCCTAACCACAGCCCGTTCCTGAATTTCCATGGTAATGTTGTGGCTGTGAAGCCCCACCAAATGTCTACCTTTGCAGTTCCCATTATGCATGGGGGGGGGAGTGCAAACTTTATACCTTCCAAATTCCTTTCCTGACCATCCACTAGAATTTCAGTTTCATCTGGATTGATTCTGAGCCAGTGTTCCCCTGCCAGAAAGTAAGTGCATTTGTAGCTGACATGGACTTAAAACAAACCATCACTGGGAAAGGAAACAGACTGCTGAGCGTGCGTATAAAGTAGCTGTAAACCTGGAGTGTAGCAGCTAATGATTTCCCTGAGGGACATCATGTACACAGTTACGAGTATCAGAGAAAGTTTGTAACACCACAGACAAACCCCTTTCCTGCGGGTTTGGGTCAATCCAATGTCAAACTATGCTAGATTCACCCCCATATTCTCACAAGTGCTCCAGCAACACCAAGTGGTCAACAGTGTCAGCTGCTGCAGATTGATCAAAAAGCATCCTGATGGACAGCTGACTCATATCCAGCAGTGGAGGAAGGTCAAATCTGAGCACCAGCCTTTCCCACAATTTGCACCTGCTCACTCTTGAATTCTGCACTTGACATCCTTCCTGAAATTTCTGTGCCCTATTCCCCCACATCAGCCTAGAAGTTTACATTCTGCTGCCTTCCTGAAATCCATTTCAATGTGGCCGCATTCCTCTCAAACATTGCATCTAATACCCATTCAGATGTGTGTGCTCCACACCTTTCCTAAAATTTGCATCCCACACTGCTACCAGAATTTGTGCATCCACACACCTCTAAAAGGTTTTGCCCTTTACCCCTCACAAATTGTGTGTCCCACCTATCCCTCTTTCACACTGTTACCCTGACAACACTTTGGATATTAGTGCCCCCTATCCTTATTAAAATTTGAGGCCCTGCAATTTCCCAAAATTTATACCCTTTGCTTTTTGTGTTTCTGTGCTCCTAAAAGTTTTCCTACCCTTCCAAACATTTGCAGTCCACACACCTACCAAGATCTACCATTTTCAGAATGTACTCTATTTTCTTTCATGTTTAAAAGGCTTCTGTTTAGGAAGCAAATTTTAGGTTGGAAGGATGATTTGAGAGGAATCAATAAAAAGAGAGACAAATTTTGTTGGGGTTGAAGTGATCTTGGCGATATGCAGGATCATACAGGATACATTCTGTGAGTACAATTATACATGATCATCCACAATGAATACTTCATGTTCCTTCATAACGGAACCAATCTGTGGAGATCAAGCTTTCATCAACATCAAATGCCTTGAAAATGCAACCTATCCATGTGAGAAGAGTGCACTTCACCACCAAATACAATTGCAATTCATCCCAATTGTTTGTGTGTGTGTGTGTGTGTGTGTGTGTGTGTGTGTGCGTCTCTAGGGAGAGTGTCTGCTTCAATGCCGTATCAATTTTTAATACAACCCAACTATGGAGGAGAACTTGCTTCAATGCAAAATGCCTTAGTTGTACAACCTAGCCATGGACAAAATCCCTTTTCAATGCCAGATTTCTTTTAGATGCTGTGCAACCCAGCCAAGGGGAAGAAACTGCTTCATTGTGAAATGCCTTTTTATTACTACTTAGCCATGGGAGAAGTGTCCACTTCAATGTCAAATGCCTTCATAAGACAATCTAACAAGGAGGAAGAGCCCATTTCAACACCAAATGTGTTTCTGATAAATACAACTGTGGAGGAAGAGCTCATCTCAATGCCAAATGTTTTTGCAATATAACCAAGGCATGGGTAATAAACCTGATTAAATGCCATATAATTATGTGACACTGTCCAACAGTGGGGGAAGACCCACTTCAATGTGCATGCTTTAGTAATACAACCCAATCATGGTGAGAAGAGGGTGCCTTAAAACTAGATCACTTTGTGATACAACCAAACCATGTGGGAAGAGCCCCTTCAATGCCAAATACTTTTGTTGTACGTCTCAACCATGAATAAAGAACCTACTACACTAAATCTCTTTTTGATACAACCCAGCTGTGGGGAAAGAGCCTGTTTCAATGTGATTGGCTTAATCAAGGAGAATATGGCCCTTTATACTCAAACTTAGCTTTTTGTTTCTAATTGAACTGTTCTGTCTTGCTTCCCCTCCCCAAGTTGGTAGGATTTAGGTTCAAAATAGGTTGCTGTGAAGTTAGATTTTGCATAAGCAAATAATACCCAATGAGGTGTCCAATTGTGCTGAAACATGCAGACTCCCCCATAAGTCTGTTTATTTCTATACTACCAAATAACTTAGAAAGTGACCTTGTGTTTACAAAAAAGTCTTAAAAATTAAAACAAAGTTAATAAATGTAACAAACAAAATTCATCGGAGCAAAGTTATCCAGTGGGGCTGAGATGCTGGACACAATTTGTTTGTTCTTAGATGATCTAATTGTTGGATTTTTCCAACCTGTTGTTATAATTAAGCATAAATAAAACCAAATTTCTGTCTTTAACTTTAATGACACTGCACAGAATTACATAATAGTGTGGGACATTGTAGTGAAAAGCCTGAGACTTCAAATGGGCTAGGGAGACAACGAAAGGAACTGTGTTCACTTGCAGCGATGAATCTGGGGTAAGGAATAGGGAGCCTGTTGGGGAGGGTTAAAACCCTGTATTGACACTAAGTTGCACCATTCCAAAGTTGAGCTTCACACTGTACTGACTGGAATACAGTAAACCTTATATGATAAGTTACGTTAAAAAAATATATATCCCACTATGTGGGAAAAACAAAGCAAACATTTAAAACCAGGATCTCAGAACATCTGAGAAGTATTCAGAGAAAGAATTAAAGTAATGCCTTGGATATGCATGTTTTGCAGGCTGGACCAGGACATGAGTTCAGATTCCAGAGTTTGGAAAAAGTAACGCTGGGCATTGGGGGGGGGGGCAATTTAGATAAACTTTTACAGCATAAAAGCAAATGGAAATATACTTTGAGAGGGCTTACCCATGTTGATGCAACATGTAGAAGGGTGACTGTCATTAGGCCAACAGCAAAATGCTGATGGCAATCATTCCACCTGGCAATTGTGCCACCCAACCCCCATTGCACACAATACACCACAGCAAATGCTGACTGGCTGTGGGGGGCTTTGCCACCTGCATCCCCCACCATGGGGAGCTACCCTCCGCATCCCGTGAAAATTACAACAATCACCTCCATGGCAGAAGTGTATCAGGGAGGAGGCACAACACCCATGCGGTGCTCTCACTGTAGGGCACTCTGACAACCAGTTCACCACTGTGACAGTGGATCTGGTTGAAATACCCTCATTCCATTGCCCTCATTGTGTCACCCTGTTGATGAGATACCCTTTGAAAGCCAGCGGTGAGAGGGGATTAAAAAAGCTTTTAGTTTGATCCCATTTTTATAAGAAAAAAGATGAATTTTCAGAACAAATATTATTGTTTTTAATATAAATAAAAGATGGCTTGCATTGTATATCCTGGGCAAATTGTATTTATATATGATATAGAGTTATAATTGTATATGTGAGTACTGGGGTATTTGTTAGTTTTTTGTTGCTATTCAAACAGTATTCCGTACTTTATCTTTAAATAGATGCCTTATATAGGGCACCTAGGACCTGTGAAGCCATGCCTTGATAAAGCGTTGCATATTATGTGAAACACTGGCATTTTCAGGGAGTAATTACTTCTGTGTTGTTTTATGTATTTTAGCAAATAAATGTGTTTTTTTTAACATAACCTATCACATAAGGTTTATTCCAGTGAGTACACTGTGAAGCCTGACTTTGGAATGGAGCAATTTGGTGTTTTTTACATCGTGACTCCAGTATTGTTTTAAATTGCCACCTCCTTGCAGTACGATTTCAATTCTTTATTGCTAGAGCACTAAAACACTTGCAAAAGTCCATTGTAATGGCTACTGGAGAGTCAAGGGAGACCATAACAAGTGGCAGCATACGCCTTGTATTTCGTAACAGCTCCACACTAAATCCTGCAGAAAATATGGCTCAATGAGTGAATTTTGTGGAGTCTCTATTCTTTAAGAAAGGGGGTGAGAACCCATTATTAGCTGGAAGAAGTGAAGGTAACAATGATATACAGAATGAAGTGCATGAATGGAATGAGCCAGATAATATTAAAGAAGCCTTTGTGGAATTAGAACAAACTACGTTCAAAGCACACAAGCTTTACTGGCAGTGTATAACTCTTACTGTCTATTTGGAAGTAAACAGGGCACCAAGATGTTTATGAGTAGTTAAGCAGTCCACTTTTGGAACAGACAGATAAGTCTTCTTGTTTACAGTCGACTGCAGGATTTATTAAAATCATTTTAAAAGATGCAGAAAAATTGGAACAAGAAATTAAGGAGTTCTTAATAATAAAGGAGGCACAAGTGAGTCAATTTGAAACACACACTGAGTATGCTAATTGTGGGCAACAATTGGAAAAAACTACTGAAAATTGTGACATCACAATTAGAAGAACAAAGGAAAGAAAATGTGAAAGAGACGGGAGGGACTATTTAGCAGGTTGCATATTCTATTGGAGCAAAAATGCAAAATTGGTATAAATCAAGCCTCGGTCTATAATTAAAAACAGAGAAGATGCACAAAATCTAGATGTTTACACTAGTGGACCTGATTCAGAAACTCAGAATGTGAATAAGCCTGATTTAGATCAGAGCAAGGAGAGAGCCCTCCCCCCCCACTGACTCAATTAGCTATCTAAGAATGAGATTAGGACAACCACCAGGGATATGGTCCAGCCAGAATAATGCAGAACAATGGCCTTGCAGCCATCTTAATCTCCTGGAGATCCTACAGCAACCCTTGAAACGTAGTCTGTGGATCATCAGATTCTAAGACAAACAAGGAGATGGGCACTGGGGATGGAGAGGAGGAATGTGAGGATACTAATAAAGGAATCAAAGAACATGGAATAGTTTCAATTATGTACCAAAAAAATCAGATTAATGAATTTGATGTTACTGTGCACCCTCACAGATTCACTTGGAAGCTTGACTTAAAAGTGTGTTTCAGTAAAGTAACATAGTGTCTCTTGATCAGGACTCCAGTAATCTGACAAATGGGACTGATAATAACCAAGGCCACTGTTTTTCGTTTTTTACTGGAAAATCTGGTAAAATTCCAGAATTAGGGCTGCCTGAAGACCATAAAAGCAAAGATTTCATGGAATCTGGCATTTTATATCAGATCAGTAGATCTACAAAACTTGTGTTTTTCTTTAATTCCTTCCTGTACTATTTTCAATTTGCTCTATTTAATGCTCTGTATATTAAGCCTTCTTTAATTCTGATTACTTAGGCACATACTAAAAGAATGATAGCAGAATCCCGGTAAAATACGGAAATTAGAGTAACAATCACCGGTGTAATTCCGGAATCTGAAGTCTTGAAAACAGAATTTCAGTATTTTAATCACTGTAAATCAGTGGCCTTGATAATAACCTTGTCTTAAAAAAACCTTCTACATACATCCCCCCAAACAATCAAGTGGTGGCAATTTTTGAAAAGACTTGTGAGAAGGTAATAAAGTAATTTGTAGCATCAATGAACAAACCTAGGTTTTTTAATTGTACAGCAGAAGAAAAATGAGTATTACGTGATTTGGCTGCAGATGAACAGATCGAGATAAAAGCAGCTGACAAAGGTGGTTCTATAGTTGTTCAAGACAAAGTTAAGTATGAAATACTGATGTTAAATCAACTGCCTGAAAATAACTTTTATAGGAAACTGCCCAGAGATATTACTAATATTTTTAAGAAAGAAATTGTTATTTATCTGAATGAAGCTTTACTGAGTGGTGTGATTACCAAACACAGGTTTGATTTTTTGACAGTCTCCAATCTAGTGAGAGCTACTATTTATGGACTTCCAAAAATCCATAAAAATCCCATAGACCCCGCTCATCCCAGTGTGGCAAGTATAGGTTCCTTAATAGAACCATTGCCACAGTATATTGATGAACATATTAAGATACTGGTACCATTGTGGGCAGTACATATGAAAGATACAACACACTTGTTAAACATCTTAAGAGATATAAGAATGGAGAAGGACGATATACTTGTTACAATGGACATTGCCTCATTATATACAAATATCCCACATGACAGTGGTGTTGAAGCATTACAGGAGATGCTATATGAAAAATCATGGTACACCAATGGCTTCATTGAGTGTTTACTGACCCTAAATGAGAAAGTGTTTAAATTAAATCATTTGTGTTCAAAGAAGACTACTCCCTGCAGGTAAAGGGAACTGCCGTTGGGACTGCCATTGCATCGAATAATGCAAACGTCTATCTAGAACAATGGGAAAAGGAAAATGCAATGTCAAGCAAAAGTCCTTTTTTGAAGTACGTACACCTTTACAACTGCTTCACAGACACTATAATATTGGCATGGAGGGGGCCCCCTAAAATGCTACCTGAGTTTGTCATGTATTTGGAATCCACCAATGAGAATTTAAGATTTATAGTTACATAAGATATGGAGAAAATACACTTTTTAGATTTGATTATTGAAAAGAATGGTAAGGAGGGTGTGGAGACATCCCTATACAGGAAGGGTACTGATGGAAATGCTCTGCTTGCATACGATAGCTGTCACCCCCGTCATTTAATCAGAAATATTCCAAAGGGCCAATTTATGCACTTAAAAAGATACACAAGTGATTCAATACAATGTGAGGAAGGGCAAAATTATTGAATAAGTGCTTTTTAGACAGGGGGTATAACAGCGCTTGCATTAGTGTAGTGCAACTAATGGCTGATGTAATGGAATGGTGAGATTTGCTTAGCACGTGGAAATGTGAGGGTGTAAATAGTTGTCTAAATTTTGTCTCTGATTTCATCCCCCAGAGTTACAGGATAAAGAAATTCTACAGAAAAATTGGCATTTTATAACCACTGAGCCGAAATTAAAACATGTTGTCCAGGAGTCCCCCCCCCCACATAGTTTATTGCCGTGGCAAGAACATTGCTGATTATGTGGTGCACAGTCAATATAAACCACCAGAAGTACACAGTTTGAATTCACTACCTAGGGTGCATTACCTGTGGAAACTGTATATTTTGCAAGCACAGCAATACAAGTACAAGCTTTATTCATCCCACATCAGGAGAGGTGTTTAGAACAGAAACTTTATTAACTGCTTCACTAAGAACACTACGTACGTTGCCACCTGTAAATGTAGCATATTTTATATGGGAAAAACAAAGCAAACATTTAAAACCAGGATCTCAGAACATTTGAGAAGCATTCTTAGAAAGGATAAAAATAATACCTTGGTTATGCATGTTTTACAGGTTGGACTCGGACATGAGTTCAAATTCCAGTATTTGTCAAAAGTAATGCCGGGCACTCAGGGGCAATTTATATAACAATCTTTTACAGCACGAAATCAAATGGCAATATACTTTGAGAGTCAATGGTGAGAGGGGATTAAATAAAGTTTTTAGTTTGATCCCATTTTTAAAAGAAAAAAGATGAATTTCCAGATTATATATTATTGTTTTTAATATAAATAAAAGATGACTTGCATTGTATATCCTGGGCAAACTGTATGTATATATGATATAGAGCTATAATTGTATATGTGAGTAGTGGGGTATTTGTTAGTTTTTTGTGGATATTCAAACCGAATTCAGTACTGTATCTTTAAATAGGAACCTTATAAGGGGCACCTAGGTACCTGTGAAGCTGCGCCTTGAAAAAGTGTTAAGTATTACGTGAAATGCTGGCATTTTTTGGGGAGTAATTGCTGTTGTGTTTTATGTATTTCAGCAAAAAAATGCTTTTTTTAATGTAACCTATCATATAAGGTTTATTACATTCAGTACGCTGCGAAGCCCAACTTTGGAATGGTGCAATTTGGTGTTTTTTACATTGTGGCTCCAGTATTGTTTTAAGTTGCTGCCTTCTTGCATTATGAATTGATACTAGATTGCAGGATTATATAGGGTCTCATGGGCAGACTTGATGGATCATTGGTCTTTTTCTGCCATCAGTGTCTATGTTTCTTTGTTAGTGGAAACATCAGGAGCTCAAAGGTTCAGTTTCCATTCTGGCAAAGCAGGCTTGTTATGCTTCCATTGGCTGGCATTTTCTGGAATCACTGCCTGTCCCTAGACTGATAGATTTCCATTGGTATGGGGAACATACTGATAACAAAGATTTATAATGACAATTGTGCTGCATACTTTAATGGCGGCTTGGGTCTCCAGTTACACGCAATCATCGCGTACTTCATCAATTTCATTTTTACTTATATTGTATTTCTCCAGGATAGGACAAGTTGGCCAGTGTGATAATTGACTCCACTGAGAGTAGAGACAAACTGCAGAAGGACCAGAATAAGCTGGATAACTGGTCATACTCCTGGAATCTTAGATTGAATGTAACCAAATGTAAGGTGCTGTACTTGGGTAGGAAAAATGGTAACACTATTGTATCGCTCACACTAGTGTGGCCCCACCTGGAGTACTGTGTTCAGTTCTGGAGGCCACACCTCTGAAAGGACATTAAAAGGATAGAAGCAGTACAGAGGAGTGCAACCAAAATGGTGAGAGGGTTGCAGGGAGTTGCATGAGAAGCCATAAAAGGAAAGGGTGCAGGAACTCAATACGTACTCCCTGTGGAGAGAGGAGATTGAGGTAGGACAAGACAGAAACCAACAAGTACCTCACAGGAGTGAACATAGTGTAAGTGCAGGGTCTATTTCAGAGAAAGGAAAGCACTAGAATGAGGGGACATGCAATAAAGCTAAGAAGGGAAAGTTTAGGAGAGATGTGCAGAAATACTTTTTCATGGAAAGGGTGGTGGATGACTGGAACAGCCTGCTAGAGGAGGTAGTGTGGATAAAGATGTTGGGAGCTTCAAGCATGCATGGGATAGGCACAGGGGCATATTTAGTAGAGGAACGGGGACGGAGTGACACCTATGACCAACTAGGGTTAGAGGCGATGGAAAAGGCAGGGACAAGGGACAGACTGGATGGGCCTAAAGGTCCTTTTCTGCTGACAAAATCTGTTTCTATGTTTCTAAAAACAGAGGTAGGACCTACACACTGTATCTCGCTGAAGCAGAGTAGGAAAAGAACCTGGGGTGTGGGACCTATGAGTCCATTCTGGCCCAATTCTAAATCTGATTTATTCATTTTCATATAGGTCAACTAAGGCTTGATTTAAATTTCTAAGTGAATGAATAACATGCTAGTTTTTCCCTTTGCCCTTGTATTGTCCTACTTCTTATATATGCTGAAAGGACTAAAGTATTTTTTTTATATTGTACACAAGTACTGTTAGTGTCTACCAGGGTATCTAATCTGCAGTCCTTGTTTATTGTTTAGGGGACAAACCTATAAGCAATGCTGAATTGTGTGTAAACAGGTGCATTTATAATGTGTTCCATGAGCACCCTCTAGTGGTCATATTATGAAGTCAATATGTGAAATTAAGATGTTTATTGAGTTCATCGGGCCCACGCGCACAGACAAACTCATTGAAATGAGAGTTGCTATACAGAGGTATGAGGGAGTTGCATCCACTGGAGAGCTCAGTTCCAAGGGGCAGGTCAGTGGCAGGCAAATCAGTAGGCAGTTTGGGGATCACTCACTTTCTGTTTTGGGGGTGGAGTTGGCAAACTGTTCAAAGGACAGAGTCGAACCAATAGTGGTGCAACGCGATCCTTTGATGTGTAAAAGTCTGCATTACATTGACTTCCTGGTTGTGCTTTTATACTGCCGTAGCGCTTACAGTGTGAACATGCTGAGCCTACCCACTGCTCCTGTCCTCCCTCCATTCCCATTCGAGTCCCCCTACACCACCAGCAAATCACTCCCTCCCACTTTCTCCCACTGCTGCTTTCCTCCCCACACCCTCATTCTGTGTGAGCCCCCCCACTAGCAAATCAATCCCTTCCTCTCCCTTCCACTGCTGCTGTCCTCTCCACACCCATACACACAGCAAATCTCTCCCTCTCCCTCCCACTGCTTCTGTCCTCCTTGCACCCTCCGTTCCTTGTCCCCCCCAGACACTGGGGTGCACACTCCCAGTGTACAGAAATGTTCACTTCCTTTCCTATAAAAAAAAAGAAAACTGTTCCCAATGTCTTTGTTCCTTTAAACCTGAAAAAAAAGGTCCATTGTTGTCTCCCCATCCCCCTCCCCCATCCTGATGCTCCCACTGCGCACCCACCTCCCCGCACCCCCCTTATCCATTCTTACCTCCAGAGGTTGAGAGCAATGATCTTCTGTGGACCGGGACATGTCTGCACTCTTCAAAGCAGACTGGCAGAGTGAAGATTTCAAAGTAAGCCATATAATGGGAATCAATGGGGGGGGGCACCTTAGGTTGATATCTCAGCCATTTTTAGGAATTTTGGGACCCCACCTCCTGAATGCTGTCACTGTCATTTCATTACTTGGTCCTGAAAGGTGATTTTGAGGTCGCTGTGTGGAATTACCTTTCAGGACCAATTAATGAAACAACAGTGCCACTGGTCATGAGGTGGGTCCCCAAAAGCACATGTTGCAAATTTGGGGACAAAATTCCAAAAAATTACTGCGTTACGAGTGTGCATTAGGCAGTTTCTATGCACACTCCTAACTTCACCAGTTTTTAATATTTTCACAACAGATTTTCAACATCACTATTATTTCATACCTCCTTATGAAAAGTATAGCTGTCATTTTTCATATCCTGCCTGAAACATGTTTTTGCACTTGTGGTGCAGAATGGCATGCTGGCTCTGTGAAATCACCTTTTGGGATGAGTGAATGAAATGACACTGGCACTTTTCATGAGGTGAGGTCATAAGAATGCTACATTGAAAATTTGGTGTAAAAATATTAACAAACAACAACGTCACGAGCATGCACTTAAATTAACAAACGCAGGCTCGTACCTTTGGTACTTTTCAATATTTTACATACTAAGATTACATACTAAGAGAGATACTGTAGATGCACAGAAGGCCACAGCCCATATAAGTACATCTCCAGAAAACTGGAATTCATTTATACCTTATTTAGTAAGAAATGATCAAGGTTAATTTTGAAGGTTTCTATATTCTCAGTGTTCATCAGTGATTTAGGTAATCCATTCCATATGGGTATAATTCTTTAAGTAAAAAAGGAGCATCTGTTGTCTAGTTTTGGATATGTTAGGGATATTTGAAGTTTATGGCTTCTATGATTATGTTCTCTCATATTAAAGGTCATTCCCAATTGCGTAATAAGCTCCTTGTCTTTCACTATTTTAAACAACAGGAGCATATCCCCCCTGGTCCTTCTCATCTCCAATGAATATAAATCCAATTCCATAAGTCGCTCCTCATAGCTTTTACTTTGCAGACCATCTATTATCTTGGTGACCCTTCGCTGCACCCCCTCCAAAGCATTAATGTCTCGCCTAAGGTAGGGACTCCATAATGGGGAACAATAGTCCAGGTGGGGATGTATATATGCCCAATAAGGTGAAAGGATGCATTCTTTGCTTCTAGACACAAATGATCTTTTTATACACCCTATTATTTTATTAGCTTGTCTCCTAATATGATTGAAATGTGAGGTAAAAGTGAAATCAGCACTAATAATTACTCCCAGATCTTTTTCTCCTTTTACTGATATCAGTTGTACATTATTCAGCATACATTGTACATTAGGGTTAGTATCTCCTAAATACATAATAACACATTTATCTGTGTTAAAAACCATATCATTTTGTTTAGCCCAATATTAAACCTCTTGATGATCTTTGGAAAAATCCACTATTTCATCAGGTGATCCCACCTTGGCTACAATTTTTAGTGTCATCAGCGAATTTTATAGTCATATTCTTAAGGTTTGCTGTCATATCTGATACATATCTACTGAAAAGGGTGGGTCCCAGAATGGATCCCTGTGGCACCCCACTAGTAATAGTGCCTATAATAGAGGTATAACCTCTTATCCGTACTACCTGTGTTCATTTACTTAGCCACCCTTGGACCCAATTAATGAACACGGGGTGTATCCCAAAAGATATCATCTTGTTTATCAGGGTTTGATGCAGCACATTTTGACCCCAAATTTTCATCATAGCCATCTCTTCACTGCACCTCATGAATGTGACAGCTGTCATTTTCCAGATCCTGGGCAGAATGTTTTTCTTTTTGCATCCCGTAAGGTGATTTCGCAGTCACTGCGTGAAAGTACCTTTTGGACAGGAGCTAAAATTGTACTCTTCCTTTCTTCATGAGGTGGCATACTAAGATGGCTGTGTTGAAAATGTGGTGTAAAAATATTAAAAAACAATGAAGTTATGAACTCATGTTGAAATTTGCCAACACCGGCTCGTAAACCACAGCCCCCCCCCAAATAAATGGCACCAGTGCACACAAACGTTCGGCATTGACAAATGCTTGTTTTATATAATGTATAATCTGCACCTTGTGAAATAACTGAGATGTGTTTTTGTAACTGTGTGACTTCAAAGCTCTGTTAATATTATATTGGTATGATGCTCCTATTATAAGATGTATCACGAATTGCCTAATTGAAAGTGTTGAAAGCTCTAAGAAACTAGACCAAAGATCAAACTCCACTGGGCAGATTTTGGCAAAAATATGTTTAGCAAATGTTTCTTGGTGGAATATTGACAAAGTTCATGTGGTCACCTCTCTGTCTGTTGACAAAGTGAGAAGGATGCTCATCCATGGATGTTGTAGTGTATAAGATATGAACATTTTTTCAAATAAGTAGTACTAAGGGGCCACAGTATACATGTGTATGTGTGGCATTTCTAAACATCTTGCTGCCATCTCAGCAATTGGTACTTTCAACATCTAACAATACCATAACATCCTGACACCAAACCACAGCTGGTGGAAGAAAATAACATCCAGTCTTCATATGTCTTTTCATGCACCTAAAAGCAGGAGTCCACCTACAGTAAAGTGTCACCAGGAGGGGTTCATCTCATGTTTGCTTGAAGACATCCAAGTCCAGAGCTGGAATCAGGTAACACGATTGCAGTGGGGGATCCAGGAACTCACAGAAGGTGGGTGCACTTAGCCTTGAAGAGAAACCTCCCTAGGGGGTTCTGGGGGCATGCCCCTCCAGGAAATTTTGAAAATGTAAGGTGTGAAATGATGTATTTTGGTGCATTTTAGGCCCAGTTTCATCAAAAGTGTTGATTACCTCCTCCTCCAAAAAATCTCCTTTCCTAAGTGATTCCTATATTCTGAAAATAAAACATCAACTACTTCCAGTGTCTCCAGAAATAAGCAAAACCAGAAGCAGATAGTGCACAACATTTTTAGATTGGTTCCCAATTTTCTTTAAATCTCAAGAGGGCTGCAGTCAACAGGAAAATGTAAGTGGCAACATCTGATCATCTGAAATTTATATCATAACTCCCGCTACCATACTGGTCAATTACCCCAAAGTATGAAAGACAGCAAGTCCCTCGTATGTTAAGTAACATACAGAAACCCTTTGTCCCACACTGAGAGATTACTACCCTGCATTTGACACAAGCTCTTACAATTTGTATTTATCAGTGTTGCTCAATGAACAACATTATAAACATAAAGACACACATCTTAACCCCTGCAACTCTACCTTTTAAAGAGCAGCTGACACCTTTGGAAAAACTTTGGAAAACATAATAGACACAATTCAGCTTGTATTTCATGTATCTTCCATAAATTTCTCCTCTCCATTATTTATTACTGAAGAAACTGCCACAAAAACAAAATATTTATCGCTTAGAGTTCATTTGCCTCTATAGCTTATTCCCTACTTGAAATCATAATGCTATGTTGTGACATCACAGGTTGTTGCTATGGGGATAACTGTGATGTCACAAGCAGGATATTGTGACATCAGGTTGGGAAGAAGCAATAGGAGCTGATAAATCCTCAGTGGAACAACTCTCCTGTTTTCATACATATGAAAATCAGTAATACATAATGGGAATAAGAAATGCAGAGCGAATGAGAACTATAAGCTGCTTTTGTGACAAATAGTATGTTTTTTAAAGTTGTTCTTGAGGTGTCAGTGGCTCTTTAAGATTACTGTACATAACGTGTCCCACAGCAGTTTGGTTCTTATTCCCACATTTTAAGAGGCAGTGTACTGTATGTCTAGAAAGTGTGCTCACCAGAATTCCTTGTGCATAAATTCAGGGCAAAGCCTACAAAATCCAGGAGCAAGGGAATAACTGGTAATATGTACAGTGATATAGTGCCCTAAAACTCACAAGAAAGCTTTGAATTTAGCACACTGTGGAGAGGACAGGATATTAAGGCATGATGGCACTGATAATGTCCCTGTTCAGCATCTGGGTGTAGTGAGGCCCCAGGAAATTTATGAATGAATTTCAAGCAGTCATTTTCCTGGTTAAACATTTATTTCAGTAAAACAGTGTACAGAGAAGCAAGTGAGAACACTATGCCTGTTACTTTGTGAGAAAAAAATAAAACACAAAGCACTGCATTCAGTGTTTAAGATCTCAGGGAAAAAGGTCTAGTATTTTCTTTATTGTTCAAAAAGATCCTTTACAACATGAATAACTTGCTCACCCCTCTCCTTGCTGCACACTAGGACTGGTGAGATTGTTATATAATTTCAATGCCTTCACTGGCCACAAATTCATTGCCCATACAGAACATTGTGAAAACCTAATGTCTGCATTTCTCAGTGCCGGAGGCATCGTGACAACTGCTTCTCTTCATGTGTTTCAGCCAATTAGGAATGCCTTTAATAAAACTCGGATGCAGTCTAAATATTATAGTATCTTACCTACTAGAGCACTGTACAGCACTCTGGGATGGCAGCAGTAAGGGA
Source organism: Neoceratodus forsteri (assembly GCA_016271365.2). Classification (NCBI taxonomy): domain Eukaryota; kingdom Metazoa; phylum Chordata; order Ceratodontiformes; family Ceratodontidae; genus Neoceratodus; species Neoceratodus forsteri. The sequence continues at coordinate 1,005,049,382 of CM028129.1, read as the reverse complement.
AATGGCAGCAGGCAGTCAGGGAAATGGGCCAGTGGCAGTACTAGTGTTCAGACCGGAGCAGAGCGGGAGTCAGGAGGGTGGGGGCGATGATAAGGCAGGCTAGTGAGGCAGCAGTGTTAAGGACCAAAGCCTTTGTACCAGTCCCTGAGGCATTCTTATACACCTCAGGACTGCTAGTATGATGGTGGAAATTAAAAAAAAAAAAACACATTCCTGAGGCCATAATGATCTGTACTGATTGGTCCAGCAGCTCCACTGTCTACACTTTGTGCATGTGAAACACACATGAGTGGAGCACTAGACCAATTAGTAATTAAATCCAATTGTAAATCTCTGGCTCTGTCAGTTCAGAACCGAGCCCGACTGTCACCGACACCGATCCCTTGCTCACACTACAGCATACAGCTAATATGTGTCTTCTTCACCTGTGTAATTCAAAGACAAGCATTTGAATTATGCAGGGGAAGAAGACACATACTGTACCGGCTTCAGTTTCCAGTTAAGCAAAAGGGATGGCATGCACGTGGCACATCAAAGGGGGTGGTACCCGCTCTCATGCCATGACATGAATCTGTCACTAAATTAGTTTAAGACTGTGAGCCCTTGATGAACAATACTCCCTAAAGCTAATAGCCTATGTAATATCTTGATCTGTGGCAAGTGTTAAAACTCTACTGCACTATGACTGTATGCTTATGTTTTGTACTATTGTGTATTTTTCTGCCATTGTCTCTGTCATATTAACAATACTGTTTACATCACAGAACATCGTGTAGATTTTTCCTTGTATGGTTGATTACCTCTGAGTTATACCTGTTATTTGATTTGTTTGCCAATTTTGTATTGTAACCTCCCGGGTCGTGTCTGAAAATAGTCTTATTTTGTGGATACGACACCTTACACGGTAAACAAAAACTAAATAAATAAAATAAGTGAAAGGGACTAGAAATAAGTGTTACCTGGGGGACAGAAGGCTAAGAGTGGCAGAGAGTTGTGCACATGGCTGTTGCTAAGAACTGTTGAACTGTTACTGTCTGTACTCTGCCTGTTGCCAAGTTTCATCCACTAGACAGGCCAGTCCACCACCAATATACTGCCTCATACCAACTTTGATTGATGTTGTGATTCATAGCTTTACGAACTGTTTATACGCTGTTGCAAGCAGTAAAGAGACAAATTCAGCAGATCCTCCCCAAAGTCTGTTACTATCAAGGTTGTACTAATGTTCACAGATGGGTATTGCTGTACTTGCACATTTACATGCTAATTGCTTATATAGTAAGTTTTATTTTTCCTTTTCAAGCTTATGTTGCTTAAATAAAATGATGAATAACTTAACGTTTGTTTCTACTGAGTGATATACTATGGTTAATTTTAAACCTTTCTTGTCCAACAAAACTCACAACGTTGTAGGATTCATGTAAGGTCCTATAACTGGGCTTAAGATTTGCTCTTCAGTTAGTATAAAATAAATCAGGTTGTCTCCCATGCATTTGGCTGCCAAGTTTGGGTTGGGGTAACTAAAACCAGGTCATTGCATTCACATAATTGGTGCCCAACGTTTGGCTGTGAAAAGTGTAAACTACCATGCTACAGTATATCTTAAAAGAGAGAAAAAGAAAGTTAAAAGTATGTTTTAAAAGTGTTTTTTTCTGCCTTTCTCAAACAAGACGGTTGCACACTGAAATCATTGCCAACCACTATTCTGGTCTGGACTTGTAGCCACCTTTGATCTTGAAGCTTGTACATAAACTCTTGGTATGAACTATTTTTATTTCTCTCTCCAAAAGTTAGCATAGACTAGTTTTCTGTCCGAACCCCATCTCACACCTGCACAGATGGACACTGTTAGCCACGTAGAACATCTTGCACTTATTCACACCAACCTGGGGAATGACAGAGAAAAAGACACAGATCACCGGATAGCAAAGTGCAAGTGTTATGGTTATGATATAGCCGAGTTTGAAAGGTTAGTAGACAGCGCATTTTGGGAGTATGACTTCTGCACTAAGAAAAAGCAGGATACAATAACATTGACGGCTAATTATGCATCTACCTTCTAATTTGTGGCTGATAAACACCTAGGAAAATTAGGTGAATGGAAGCCCAGGTAAAGATATACATTTACAAAGGGTGTCAGATTTGCTGGGAGAGGAAACAAGCTTAATGGTGTATACTGAAGCACTGGGAAAAGCAGCTAAGTGAAAAAGAAAAATAACTGAACTAGATGCACAACCCAATCAGTTTATTACTTTAAACACCCAAAATACAGAAGAAATAGAGACAGCCCACAACCCAAAAAATAACAGGATTTACTTTTACTTAAAGACAAATGTGATGGAAACAATTGTGATGCAGTTAAGGAGGTAGATGCACTTCTGGAAGCAGCAAGAGGGAAAATTAGGAATAGCGAGAACAGGAATGAAGTCTATCGCAACACTGCATGGAAAAAGCATTCCCTCTTTCTAAAGAAAATGATGAGCAACCGAAATAAATTGTGAGACTGCACAGAGAAATAATACACTATGGGCCTTATTCCTGAAAGCACATAAACTGTGCAGAAAAACAATGTAGCAAGAGCACGTAGTTATGTGCCCCAGCCACCTAAAACGCACACAGTGGGAGGCATGGCAGAGGTGGGGCAAACATAGGCATGCAGCATGGTGTGTAGGGGCAACAGGGTGGCTGAAACATACATGTCCCTGCCCCTTGAACCCCTCAATATATGGGCATGTGCATCACTCTGTGTGGACACAGGAAAGTGAATATTGTGAAGGAACAGTGCCCAATTGTGGGATGAGGAGACAGAGGTGCTGTGCCTATGCAAGACCCCCACCCCCACAAGAGGCAGTATGGCCAGGGATGGGCTGAGGGCAGTGAAGGGTGGACATCACATAGTTCCACCAGGGCCTAGTCCAGTAACTTCACAGGTGACCAGGTGGCAGCCATGATCTTGGACATCTGAAACAACTATGGGGTACTGTATGGTGAAGAATCTCTGAAGACCTTGGCTAAGGTCAAGGCAAGGATATGGCTTGATATCTAGGCCACAGTTAATGTGGCTAGTCAGGAGGCATAAACTTTTGTGGCAAACAAGCACAACTGGAGTGGCCTTCAGTTGGTCATGAAGTGAAAGCTTGCCGGCATGGAATGGGCACAGCATGGCACAGGCAGGAGAACACCCCTGCAGGTGTTAGCCAACATAGGGAGATGGAGGCCATCGACACCATGACAGGTATGGGGCATAGCATGGGGGACACATAGTGGGAGGTATATAACTGAATGGCATAACCAACAGTCCTTTCCCACATCCTGCAGAGCAGGTGACTGCCTGCATGGTCAGGCATCTAGGACTGTGCTGACTGCTCCTTGGGACCCTGTCCCATGGCACTGGATGACCAGCTGTGTGGTGGCTGTGGGGTTGGTTCAGGGCAGGGAGGCTTTTGCTGGCTTCTGTCAGGTGTCTAGTTCAGGTCCTGCATGGCCTCTGGCATCCCCAGCAGGATCTCAGAAATAAGTGTCCTCCACAGTGCCCATCTCCTGTGTTGTGTCCTGGGTCCCCTGCACTGCACCTGAAGATGAGAGAACATTGGCTGGTTATGTATAGGTGCCTTAGTAGGCACTGGCATGACTTCAGTCTGCCATGATGGGGACCACATGTCTATGCCATCTGTGTCTGTCACCCTGTGTATCCTCCTCCACAGCAGTCACTGGCATCACATGGGTGCTGTGTGCAGACATACCATCCCACACACATGGTCCTTGGATGTAGGGGGCCAACATCCCACCCCACAAAGGCATGCTGACAGCAGGCCCCCAGGTGTGCAGGGCACCACTGCTTTCCATCATGCAAACCTGAACTTCAGCAGCTGAAATGGGACCACCTGCAGGCCCAGCGGGACAACACAGATGCCCTGAGGGACCTGACCGCAGAGGTACATGGGCTGCAGCATACCCAGGAACAGATTGTAGACCTCCTGGAGCAGATCTGTTCTCTGGGGCCAGCACAGCTGGTTATGTCACCCACCCAGCAGGCCAGGATGTGGCAACCCAGGGCCTGCCAGGCAGGCACACAGGGCCTGGCACATCACTGCATGCCACCACCCTGCAGACACCAGCAAGCACCCCAGTCACCATGGCTAAGAGCACTGGGCTACACTAGCTGCCATCCACCAGCCCTAGAGGCCCTGGTATACACATACAGGGTGCAAACATAGAGTCATCTGCCAGCCCAACAGGGACACAGGTGTCAGGGGTGGGCACCACAACCCAGGAGTCAGTGCCCACTGGCACATCTAGGGACCCAGGGGACACACAGCAGCAACCAGTCCTGGGGCCATCCAGAAATGTAGGCCACATGGCAAGGGCAAGGCAAAGGCACAGTCACACCATCAGGGCACATGCACCTTTGCACACTGGGGGGGGGGATGCTGCCAGGTGGCTGTAATGTGGCCTGTGCATGATGTACAGTGACACCCATGCATCTACACCGGCCCCTGGCACAGCCCCACCACACAGCCCTACACACACACACACACACACACACACACACACACACACACACAACTCCTGGCCCCCCGAAACTACACAGTACACCCATGAACCCCACCACCCGGGGCAATGGACCATACACATGAACCCCACCTCCCAGGATAGGGGGGCCAACCATAGCAGCTGCGGACATGGACTACTGTTGTATGCACCCATCTCACCCAGCTCAGGACAGCTGGACTGGCATGTGATGCATCACTGGAAAAGAATGAACCACGCATCACACATGGGGCAGGACTCCCATTCCACCCCCCCAATATGGGCACTCAGGATGTATTGGCCTCATCACTGTGCCACTGTGGTGTACACCCCATTTACTGAGTGACCCACACATAAGTGCATGGTGTGCTGCCCGGCCAGACAGCATCTCCGGGCAATGGTGCTGCAGGTGATCCTCTTCCCCATCGCCCCATGGGACAGCATCCTGGTCCTCAGGATGGGCCACCATTTGTGAACGGCTATGTTGTGCAGCATGGCACATGCGGTGATCACTCTGCAGGCCTTCCCGGGGCAACATCATTGTGCCACTGGTGTAGTCCAGGCAACAGAACCGCATCTTCAGCACCCCAATGGTCCTCTCGACAATGGCATGTGTGCCTCCTGTGTGCCTCATTGTATGCCGCCTCCTTCTCCCTGCTGTGTAGCATCAGGAATTGCATCATCAGGTTTGGCCAGAGTGGGTATCCACTGTCATCTAAGCATTGGGTACATCTACAGAACCAACATGTTAGTGACCCATGGCAGTGTACACAGCTGTGTCTATGTATGCGACATGTCCATACTCACCCAGCAGCCAAACATTGACACCCCCGGGCCGTGAGGTGGTCATTCAGCCTGGATTCATCAAACACATATGCATCATGGGTTGACCCCGAGTACTTGGCATACACATTGGTGATGATACCATCTGCATCACAAACTATCTGGCAGTTGACACCATGGAGACCCTTTCTGTTTCTGTACACCTCCTTGTCCATGGTGGGTGCAATGATTGCCACGTGGGTGCAGTCTATGGCACCCAAGACATTGAAAATGCCATGCATTGTGTGAAATGCCTCTTTCTTGGCATGGATGTCCACATCAGCCTTGGGGAGCTGTATGTGGTCATGCACATAGAGTAGGTCATTCGTAACTTGGTGCAAGGCCCATGACACGGATGACTTACTGATACCAGTGCCAACCCCGTCATGCTCTGGAAGAAGCCCATGGCATAGTATGACAGGGCACACAGGACTTTCATTTCCACAGACATGACATGTGACCGATATGTCAGGGCTTGCAGCTGCTCCTGGAGCATGTGACAGAGTCCTGAGATCATGTCATGATTCAGGTGGTATCGCTCAATACACTGTCCTCGCGTAGCTGTGCCACTGTGGTGTGGGGCCTAAATATCCTGAGTCTCTGTCATCTCCTTTAAGCCCTTTCCCTCTTGGCCTCCCATAGGAGGACATTCATGAGACGCCCAGGGCACATCCTGTGATCCTCGTGCATGTGATCGCTGCAACTCACAAACCAACTGCTAGTACTCACTGTACTCAATGCTGTGTACTGTATGGAGCATCTTCTGCCACAGGTGCAGGTCTCCCTTTCAGTAAACCATGACCCAGCATGCCTGCAGATTCATGTATGCCAATGGGTATCACCATCTGGCATGCCATTCTGCATCTCAACATGGCGCCTGCAGCATCGGTCTACTATGATGGCGTGACAGTACCCGAGGTCAGGAAGCTGGAAGCGTAATCTCACAAATTGCTGTGGGTGTCTGCAATGATGCACACGGATGACCCCCAGGAGGGGGCCCTTTGGCAGGCAATGGAGCTCAGAGAGATGAATGAATATGTTCTTCCCTACTGTGTGCTATTGTCCTGTCCATGTCTCACAGGCCATGGACATACATGGTAACTATAGTGTGTGCACCTGCTACCTGGTGCATGCCCACCTGTGGTGTAAACCTTGTGATGTCCACCATGGGTGCTCCTGAGTGCTGTCATCTGTCTGTTGCCCCTACTGGCAGTGTCCATATGTGTCCAGGGTCCTTGAGTGCTGTGCTGATAATCTCTTGCTATCTCTTTGTGTCTCCGCAGGATTTCCAAGGACAGCAAGAAGTATTTACATTGGAGTGGTGGGCGCAGCTGGATGGGGCTGTGTCACTGGTGGAGGTGCCGCAGTGGCAATGGGTGCCTCTAGATCTGCTGTACCACCTGAGGAGCCCTTGAAGGTATGTTGTGCCAGTGCCTGTTGTGTATGTGTGTGTCTGCTGGTGTCTGTCATGTCCCCATCACTCATGGCTGTCTTCTCACTTTTCTCTTCCAGGGGTATCATGGATCACTCCATCACTTTGTCCTGCATCTCCACAGCTATTTGGACACCATCCTCCAGGATCCAGCAGGAACTTGGAGAATGAGGTGGACTGGGAGCCAGTTGTAGACTGCGTGTTGGCCTGTATGGCCCATATTTTGTGACCTGTGGCATCTCTTCATTAAAGACATTTCATATGCACATGTAACCCCCCCTACTAAAACAGGGGCTCACCTTAGCCCAACAGCTGCAGCTGATCTTCTTTGGTCACCTCCTGTTTGCCTGCATTTTTTTTCTGTCCCCTGTCCTGCCCGAGTTCCTTCTGTGCCCCTGTTTGCCTCGGGGAAGTGCCTGGAGTAATTCCAAGCAATGCAGGGCTCCAAAATCCAGACCACAATCACCCGCACTGCAAAAGCACTGCAGTGTGGTGGGGATTGTGTAGGCACCAGTGGTGCCTTTGATCTTGTGACCGCTTGCTTTGTGGTCAATCCAAGAAAGTGTTCGGTAGTCCCGGGTTCCCTGCCTGATCAGTGGGACCCAGTGACCATGGACAGGGTCAAGAGATCCCATTTTTCTAGAAAATAAAAGAGATCCACAATGCAGTAATGATCAGGGCTCATGAATATTAATAAGTTGGAGCCCCAATCGCCATAAATATTCATGAGGGTGCTTCTGCCTCAGGTGAAACTGTATTTCAGCTACGGTCGAGAAAGGGAATGAAAGAAGTAAATGTTAGAAGAAATAAATGTAACTGCAATGTGTGTTTGGGAAAAATGTTTTTAAAAGGGAAAAAGTGTTTAAAATAACTAAATGATTGATCCTGGCTGCACCAGCAACTGTTGGCACTCAGATGGCATAGCTTGCCTGCTGCAAGTCAGGGAGCTAAAATATTGGCAACAGTGACAGGCTAACGGACTGAACAATTTACAAAATCTGTGCAGCAACAGCAAGTACACTCCCAGGGCTAATGGACTGTGGGACATTTGGGCAAATATTCATGATAAGAACTTTGTTTGAGACTGTATTGATCTGCTCAAGGGACTGTGTGTTTTCAGTAGCCATTACAGAGCAGCACAGCCAATCGGAAAGCTAGGATATCAAAGCCAGGACTTGTGGGACATTAGCCAAAAGCTCATGGAAAACATCCAAGTACTCATGGGGAACTACAGGGACCTAATTTCAGGTGCCACAACAGCAAACCAACGGTGCATCGAGTGAGGTTCATGCATAATTCATTTTCTTGACTGACAGGCCCTCCAGTCAATCGGAGGCCATGCACCCAATAGCATCAGCCAATCAGGAGCCTCAGGAAAGCCCTATAACAGACTGTGTTTTTCAGCATTTTGCCAGATTTGAGCGGGAACCCCCACGGGGTGGGGGCTCTGGTCCCCAGCCATGCATCCAAGCCTGGCATTCCAGTTGATCCTCTCTATCCAGGAAGGGGCGTTTTTGCCTTCTTTAGCAGTTAAGTTTACAGTAATTTAGTTTGTGCTGAACTTGCCAGCCTGGGGGTTGCCAGAATGTCCCCCAGGTGCTAGCCCTCTCTTCCACTTTGGGGAAAAACATGGGCCTGCAACCTGTTGACATCAAGCCAGCTGAGAGAGAGCTGATTGCACCTCAGTTGTGAGAGGACTGAAGAATTCAGGAATCTTGATAGCGGAGATTCTACTCTGAGGAGCCAGAGTGAGTACTCTTGTACCTCCCGGTGCAAGAACAAAAGAAAACTTGCTGAATTGGGTCTGCTTTGCCTAAGTGACTGTGCTATCTAAGATCGTTCTTGGTTCTGCACCCTGCAACTGCTGCACCTAACCTTAGCCCAGTGAGGGTGGACCCGGCTATTTGAACTTTTGATGAATGTATCTATTTTGGGGGACACATGTGAGCCCAGAACACAGTATAAATGTGCCAGTATAGGACTGAAAGGGGAGCACTCAGAATAGGGTCTCATCCTGACTTTGCCCAGGAGGTCCAGTATTGTACTATTTGTCTGGGTAAGACATCCAGTGGAGCTGCAAACCACAGCCACAAACCACAAATTGGACTGAGACCCTGAAGTCTGAATTGCATTTCAGTAACCTGGAAATGACTGTTTTCCACTAAGTAACCTGACCAGGGCAGCCCTCCTAGCCCCTGGTGGAAGGTGCTATCTCTTCTATAAATTTGCTGAGTGTTTCAAATCATATAAATGTGCTAACCAGTCAGAAAAAAATGTTTAACTTCCAAACCCGGTGTGACTGACTGGTTGCATCTAGTCAACGTTCTAACTGCAACATCCCTGCGCATCCCAAAGGGTCTGAAATTGTTTGTTTATTTAATTGCATTCCAGTTGAGTACTATTTCCTCTTTAAATCAAGCTGGCCAGTGTATAGCTGCTCTGTTCACCAGGCATGCAACCAACCAACTTGGGTCACTGGTAACTGGGTACCCAGGGTAACAGAGAAGCTGATGGCAGATAAGGACTGCAATGCCCATTCAGTCTGCCCATTTTTTCTACCTTATGAATGTGCCATAGGCCTTTACTCTGTCAATGGCCTATCTATTCATACTCATCTGTATTGCTCCCTTATGCCTATCCCATGTCTGTCTGAAGACCTGCACTATATTTATATCCACCACTTTCCTGAGGTAGGCCATTCCATGCATCCACCACCCTTTCTGTGAAAAAGAACCTCCTTATATTACCCCTTAATCGGCCTCCCTCTAATCTCATGCTGTGTCCTCTTGCCCTGCTATTTTTCTTATATTGAAACATGTTAGACTCTTTCACCTTGTTAATGCCCTTAAGATGTTTGAATGTTTCGATCATATCACCTCTCTCTCCCTCCTTTGCTCTAGGGTATACATATTGAGCTCTGATAATCTGTCCTCATGTTTTCTGATGCAGTCCCTGCACCATTTTGGTTGCCCTTCTCTGGACTGCCTCCATTTTGTTAATGTCCTTGTGCAGGTGAGGCCTCCAGTACTGCATGCAGTACTCCAGATGGGGCCTAACCAGTGTCTTGTAAAGAGGGATTATTACCTCCCTCTTATGACTTGTGATACCCCTACTAATACACCCCAACATACTTCTAACCTTACCGACTACTTTAGTGGTCTGCTTGGATGATTTCAGGTCATTTGTGATGATGATGCCCCAGTCACTTTCTTCCCTTGTGACTGGCAGCAACTCCCCTCCCAACCTACACACAGTAGGTAGCTTCACGGTTTCTTTACCCTATGTGTATGATCTTGCACTTCTTTGCGTTAAACCCCAGTTGCCACTCTTCCAACCATTTTGCCAGTTTTTCCAGATCTCTTCTCATTCTGCCCACCCCATTTGGATCATCTACTCTATGCAGATCTTGGTGTCATCTGCAAACAGGCAAACCTTACCCTCCAGTCCATCTGCAATGTCATTGATGAAGATATTGAAGAGGATTGAGTAAAATGTATAAGATTGTGGGATCTCATGTTGAGTCTGGGGAACTGGTACCAGTGGTGGGTAACAAATGAGATGTGTTCCATCTGATTATCATTCAGTTTAGAAAGTCAGGGCTCTGGGTATCAGTGTTGGTACAAAGTGATTGTTTCTACTGATTAAAATAGGTATCTACCCAGCTGGGTGGTTTTCACTAGCACCAAATCAAACCAAACTAATCAACTGCAAATATGTACAGTAAATATTAATAATCACTGCATAACCTCTATTGCTGGTGTTCCCCCATTCCTAATTCTTATGCCCCCTAAATAAATATTGTTGTTATTGTTTTTGCAAATGTGTTGCCGTGAGCATATTATTAGAGAGACTCTTTAATTACAGAAATATCTGAAATGTGGGGAAATGCTATTGGGTCATGTGTTGGGATGGCTAATGGTTGCAGTGGGTGGTATGACATCCCAGGGGGTTGTACCAGGTAACAGTTAGCCCACTTTAAAGGTAAACTCTGGGTGGAGGCACTTCACAAAAGTAAAAGCATGAAAAAGAACCAGTTAAAGTACAGTCTGGGAACCCAGGCCCCTCAACCTTGTTGTGGCCAGGCAAGGCAGGGGTAGTATCCCTTGGAGTAGTGCTGCCTGGGGTTTTACACACACACTCTGCTGTCCTCCTCATTTCTGGTGGTGGCGTGTGTCTGCTGTCAGGGTTTTGGGGTGCCTTATACATCTCAACTGGTGGCCTGCTGCACATGGCACTGCCCGGGGGTGTGCGTGGTTGTGCTGCGGGTGGGGGGGTACTTGTCCTCCCTCCATCACTGTGGCCTGGGCTGTCCATTGGCATTCACAGGTGGTCTCTGGGGTGGGGTGCTCATCTGGGCCATGGGGTGTACTCATGTTCATCACAGCACTCGACATGTGTGGCAGCGGAATGCGCTGACTGTGCTCTGGATTTACAAGCGGTCTGTACCCCTGTATTAGCATTCAGGTTGGGGGAGTCCACCTGCATTTCTGGTTTCCCATCCTCTACCCTTTCCTGCATTCCAGGGGCGGTGTCCTGGTGCATGAGCAGAGTAGGGGATGGCCACCCATGCTCGTGTGTGCTTGCACCTCTGTGTGTCCATTGCATTGTGTCTACAGTGCCCTCCGGGGGCATTTAACATTGCTTTTTGGTGGATTGTGTGCCATACCATGGGTGTTCATCATCCATGTCTATCTATTATAGTGCTGTGCCTGATGTCCTGCACATTATCTGGTGCCAGTGTCTGCCATGTCCACCATTCAACAGCCTGTGGGGGTGTCACCCTGCATCCTGCTTGCTGTGAGATGTCCTCACACTGGCATCTGCCTGGTGTTGTGCTTGTGGGGCTCTGCCTGCCAGCTGTCCACTGATGTGCCTGTGTTGTGTACCTGATGTTTACAGCTGCCCTCCACCCAACGTATTGCTGTGCATCCTGGTCCACATGCCTGGGTGACATACTGCAGTTTGTACAAGTGCGTACAGTGCCATGCACACACTGCTACATGGACACGCCCCCAGGCATGTGCATAATTTCTGTGGCAAATAGCTATGCATCTGCCTTTCCTGTGCAGGGCAGGTTCTTGTTCATGAATACTGCCATGGTACAGTGCATGCGGTATACTGTCATATACCATTGCACACATCACTTACGTGCCATGCATCTGCAGCTGGGGCTTCATGAATAGGCCCCTCTGACACTAAGATTAGACAGTTGGAACAAAGTATTAGGTAAGTGGACCCCCCTTCCCCAAGAGTCCCACTAGAGTTGTCATCACCTGTGGTTACAACAGAACCTGATTCTATATCTGAATACTCCTTGAGAGTGTTAAAGATTAGGAATGTAAGACACAAAATAGGACCAGCAGTGAGAAAGACTGACCATCAGGACAGAAACAGTAGTCTTGACCCTGAATATGAACTCATATTTCCTTATGCTGTGGTCAAATGTACAGGATTTAGGGGTCTTCAGAGCTGATCAGTGAAAACTCATGTTACTGAAATCATCATGCACAGAGCCAGTTGTCCATTGAGTACTAGAATACTTTGATACAACAGGACACGGACATTTTGAAATGCTTTACCAAGCTATGCAAAACAATTTTTGGAAATATAAGGATTGTGTCAGGTTGAATATGGTACAGGAACCAAACCAAAGTGTGAAAGACTATTACAAGTTGATGAGGCAAACTTATTTTTCAGGAAAATCTGAGATTGTGGAAAATCCTATTTTTATAAGACAGCAGTTCACCAGGGTTTAGAGCATGAAATCAGCCACCAGACGGTGGCCATTTATGACCTCCTTAGGTCATACCCCTACAGGTAATTTTAGACAAACCTGAAGCCTGGTGGAAATCCCTACAGAGTTAAAAGACACATCTTTCTTAGAAGGGAGTGAACCCTGAGGTATGTGCACTTACCCATGAGAAGCCCAAGCAAAGACAACCTAGACCCACCAGGACTCCCTCACATGGGAAGGGTCAGAGACAGACCCAGTCTGTTCCTCACCAGGATCATCCCTCTGCTGATAGAAGGAAGTGACTAGACCAGTCCACACAGACAGGACAGGGTGCCTTAAACCCAGCCACACCTGTGTGTCCTGATTTTGCAAAAACCCACAACCAAAACAAAAATCCGAAATATTTTGACTCCCTAGGAGAACTGACATGAAAAGACCCAGAAAAAAAGAATGTATACTGATGTGGTTCTCCAAGATACTGTACCTGTACTATGTCACTTCTGGTGGTTGCTAGTGCCGAACTCTCCTTGATGACTACAGTGACATTAAAGGAGCTAAGCAAAAAGATCCAGAATATCCATCAGAAGGTTGAAGAGGTACCCGTACAATAATAATAGACAAGGGACTTAAGCACACAGGCAGAGGCAAGGCAAGTTTATTTAAGAGACGCCCATCCCGGAGGCTCTAGGCGCCATACAACAATCAAAATAAATACAAAACAACATAATAATAAACATTTATATACAATATTCCAAACAATTAAAACAGAATTTACTACCCTCAACAGCAACTAAATTCAGAATAGCTAAAAACTAAATCAAACATCGATTTCTAAAAGACGGGTAGGGACTATAAAACAGTCCGGCAAGGCCTGATTATACAAGTAGGCCTTGAGATGGGCCTTAAATACCTCCACAGAAGGGACCTCCCTGATGGCTAAAGGAAGTGAATTCCACAGGACAGGGGCAGTGACACTAAATGCTCTGTCACCAGCAGTTTTTAACCTCATCCTGGGAATCATGAGGAGGCCCCTAGAGGAGGTGTGAAGGAAGCGGACCGAGACAGCAGGTGCAAGAAGGTCCTTCAGGTAGCCAGAGCCCAGGCCATGTAGGGCCTTAAAGGTGAGCAAACCCACCTTAAAGAGGACCCTCCACCTAACCTGCAGCCAGTGCAGCTGACGCAACACCAGAGTGATGTGACAATATTTAGGCTATCCCATCAACAGCCTTGCTGCCTCGTTCTGCATCAGCTGCAGTTGGCACAGGGTGCCCCCAGAGACCCTGAGATAGAGTGCATTACAGTAGTCAAGCCTGGACATCACGAAGGCATTCACCAAAGTGGGGAGGTCCAGTGGCAGAACTAGGGGCTTTATCCTGGCGATATTCCTCAGATGATAAAAACTGGTACAGACAACAGATGCCACCTGAAACTCAAGTGTCAATCCACTGTCAAGAATAACACCCAGATCACGCACCCTAGAGGAGGCTTTCAATGGTACAGAGCCAAGACAAAGCCCTGTCTCTGCACCAGAGGCCAACCTATCATGCTCTGTTCGACTCCACCACCAGTACCTCCGTCTTACTGGGGTTCAGTCGCAACCAGTGTCAGTGTCAGTGGCTCAGTAGGTAGCACACTCGCCTCTGAGGCTGGGAGATCAGAGGGCTGTGGGTTCAGTTCCCATATCTGGCACTCGGGTTAATATCCCAGTACTGACACTGTAGTGCAGCATGAGAGGGGTGCTGCACTTCTGAGGTGCCGTCTTTCAGATGAGATGTTAAACCGAGGTCTCATCTGCCTGGATTGGTGGTAGTTCAGGTGGATGTTAAAGATCGCATGGCACTTATCGAAAAGAGTAGGGGAATTATTTATTGCAAGAGACAAAAACATCAATACAGCATCACAAAACAAAGCAAAAACCAAACAAGGGAAGGAAATAAAAACATGCCTTGAAAAAAGAAAAACAAAAAAGCACTCCAAATTAGATAAAACAGCAAAAAATACATAAGAAACTTGGCTGTCTCTATCAAAGTCTCAGGAAAAATCAAATCCAATAAACATGTTTCCAATATTCGTGGAACTGAGGAGCTGGCAAAAACCTGGATTCAAAGTCTTTCTGAGTCAGCAAAGTAGATTCAATATGATGTAGGACAACAGAAGGCAAGGTATAAGTATGCTGCAATGAAAACAAACATCGTGCCTGCCACGTAAAACTTAATGCAAGCAAAAATGACATTGAGCATGCTAGGATAATAACTGGAAAAGAAATCTGAATAGTCCCCAGGTACTAAGCACTCATAAGGTACATGGCAAGAAACACCCCATCCCCACTTGGTAAGCAAAACAGACCAAAATAACTTGGCATAATGGCATGAAAGAAAAAAATGATCCATGGTTTCTTTCAAGCCAAAACATTCCGTATAAACACATTGCCTTTCTGTCACAACCTTATGTTTTAAATTCTCTTTGATCCCCAGTCTCCCATGACGTCCCACATTTTTTGGGAATCCGCTTATCATTAAGAACTCACAGGGCCAAATGAACTTTGGTGGGGAAACATCTTGGAAAATCAACCACCACTAAAAAATGTGAAGTCATTATCTCAGTATACAATGCTTTTCGGGAAAGGCGGCGCACCACAGGTTGAGCAAGTTTCTACAGTCGTAATTTAGCTGCTACTGAATAAATAAATGAAGGGGCGCCAGAAGTAGACTTAATAATGGGAGCCTCAGTAGACCACCTGGTCAAAAAATCCCGGATCAGAAAAAACGTCCAAAAGTCCCACGGATGTGACCGATACTGTGCAGGCTCCTTAAAAGTAGATTTGATAAAAAAAGAAAAAGAAAAAAACAAAGGATTTATCATGCTAAGACCCCCTGCATTAACTGGCAAATAAGTAAAATCCTTCTTGATGGGGTTCAATCGACTTCCCCACAGCATTTGGAAAAAAATGCTATATAAATGAGTATCATAATGTCTAGGCAAAGGAAACACAGAACTAATATACAAGAACATAGGTAAAAGAAACTTCTTAATTATCATAATACGTTTTCATTTTGAAAATGTCCAGGATTTCCATAACTGTACCTTGCTTTTGCCCAATTCAATACGCGGTTTCCAGTTAAGGTCAGCCAAATCCCCATTACCAAAGAAACACACCAATATTTTAATAGGGCCAAGGGTAATATTAATCTGCCCAATGGAGGATTCAAAAGGCCCCTCTCCCCAAAAAATTCCGTCACTTTTCCCATAGTTCACCGTAGTTCCAGAAATAGAGCTGAACTGGGCCAAGGTATCCAAAGCAAAAAGGCCAGAACCCTTATTACATAACAGGAGACACATTTCATCAGCATAAACAGCCAAAACCTGAGAAGGAACCTCTACTGCAGGAGTAAGACCCATGATATTCTTGTGATGAAGGAGTTCTCGAATTAAAGGATCCAGTACAAAAGTTTATAACAAAGGGCTAATTGGGCACCCCTGGCATACTTCCCTACAAAATGCTATACCAGCCCCCATTAGACTGTTAACCAAAGGAAAATTTCTGGCATTGTCATATAAAAGACGAACCCAAGCTCTGAGTTTTATGGGAAAGCCATAGCGTTGAAGAACTTGAAAAAAAAAATCATGGGAAACCTTGTCAAAAGCTTTAGCTTGATCTAGTGAAATTAAATACCCCATAAGTTTCCAAAGATAACTACATTCACAGACATTCCTCAGTAGTGTTAAATTTTGTTGTATGTTACGACCGGGAATTGAACAAGTTTGCACAGGAAGAATGAGCGTCGTAGCAACTCTTTGAAGTCTGTGACATAAAATAGCAGAAACATTTTTATAGTCCGTATTTAATAGACCAATCGAGCTCCAATTACCAATTATATGTTTGTCCCCTTTCTTAAACAAAAAATTGACAAAGCGTTGGAGAAACCCGAAGGTAGAGTATTAGTGATTAGTATTTCGTTATAAACGTGAGTCAGAATAACACTAAAATCAACCACAAAAAATGTATAAAATTCATTTACAAGGCCATCCAGGCCAGGAGAAATCCCTGTTTTCAAACGGGTGATTTCCAACTTGACCTCAGCCAGGGAGATGTGTAAATCTAACTCCTGTGACTGAGAAGGAGTTAGCTCAGGGGGGCAAAAAAGAAAAAAACTCATCCCAAACAACTGTCAGTTGAAAGGCCTACCCATGTTGTTTCTAAAGAAATCTCTGAACTATTTGAAATATGTGAGCAACAGTGGACTTTTGAATGCCAGCAGAATCGTAAAGACCATCCATAAGCTTCTTCTCTAAGGCCTGTCTACAGACTGAGAAAGGGTCTGAGACAGGAGAGGACTTTAGACCATAAGACAAATCATCATGTACAGTATATGACAAGCTTTCCCACAGTGAAATTGTCTCATTTTAGTTTTAAGCAAAGAAATTTGTTCCTGGATGCGAACATCTGAGGAAGTGGGGAGGGACAGTAATTTATAAAACTGAGCCCTACTGTATAACCCAAATAGGCAATATACTCCTCAGACTGGGTGGTTCTATCAAAAGTATTGGAAAATCGCTGAAATTCAAGTTTAGTGGCTGCCCACCAATCTCCCCAGGAATCATACAGCCCAGCCACAGACTGCTGTCGTTCAAACATTTGTAAAACAGCAGTCTGAAACCGAACCTGAGTAAGCAAAACAGGGTTCAGCTTCCATCTGGTAGGTATGGCAGGAAAGCAAAGTGGAATACAGGAAAGAGTAAAACAAACCTTCAATAACATGTGATCAGAAAACTCACAAGGGGTCAGACAAAACTTAGGTAATAAATGACGAGAAGAAAAAACAAAATCAATCCTGGTGGCAAAACTGCTGCATCTATAAGTAGGCCCAGGGTCAGAATGGAGAGCCCTATATGT
This sequence comes from Neoceratodus forsteri, assembly GCA_016271365.2. NCBI lineage: Eukaryota > Metazoa > Chordata > Ceratodontiformes > Ceratodontidae > Neoceratodus > Neoceratodus forsteri. The sequence continues at coordinate 1,005,031,970 of CM028129.1, read as the reverse complement.
ATCTAATAATGAGGCTTTAACGATGAGTTTGTGAAGAGCATGGGAGTCATAGTACACCTTTTGCTGTACCTGATTCCTAAATTTCAGATCCAGGCCACAATTAAAATCACCTCCCAATATTATATGTCTAGGGGAGAAAAGATATTGCTCAATATCGTAGAAAAGGTCAATCCTGGCCGATTTAACTTGAGGAGCATAAACGTTTATAAGGCAAAGGGGATATCCTTTACAAAAACAGTCCAGGAGCAGTGCCCTACCTGGGACGAGATCCACCAGCCGAAGGACCTGTACATGAGTATGGTAAAAGATTATCCTGACCCCATCTGCAGCATCAGGACCATAGGACCAAAATGAAGGCCCATGAACCCATAATTTTTTAGTTTGGGTAACATCAAACAAGGAAGTAAATTGGCTCTCTTGCAAAAACAGAATGTCTGCGGTTTGTGATTTGCAAAAATGCAAAAGCCCTAAATGTTTCCTAGAATTTGTAATGCTACAAGTATTTAGGGAAAAAATAGTCAAGGAAGCCAGAGGAAGGGATTAGAGTTTGTCCTTTTTACTCTTACGGGTTGATTTTTTCTTAGACTCCAATAGGTCAGGACCTCCTTCATCATCACATTCCATACCAGACAGAGCCCCCGCTTTAACAGAAACATCGGAATCTGAGTCCCCATCCTGATCCTGTAATATGTGGAAGGAGTAGCAGCCTGGACAAGTTTCTTATTATGGGACCTCGTAACCCGTTTAGGGTGAGGTTTCTGAAACTAGGAGTCCGGGGGGGGGGAGTAGATGTGGTGGACTGGGATTGTTCTGGAGCTGCAGAAGGCTGTTGAGCACTAGGTACATCAGAGCTGGGAGGCGAATCAGAGGGCCGAGGTTCAGGAGCACTAGGAGGGCCCGTGGTGGAAGGGTCTGAGTCAAAAGAGTTGGCACCCTCAGAACTAGGCCTGAACCTGTCTTGGGCTTCGGAGATTAGGGTTTCTTTATCAAGACCCCCTTGATTGTTTTGTTCTGCATAAGGACACTGATGGCAGGCATGGCCTTGTGCATCACGTAAGTTACTGCGGAAATCATTGTGACAGGTCCCACTGTCATGGTCTAACTCCCCGCAAAGTGCACATTTAATCTTATCACATGCACTACTCAAATGGCAGGTACTACCACATTTGTAGCAGGCCTTGGACTGGCCAGTGTAAAAACACACGCCTCTGTCTTCCCCCCAAAAAAACTATTAGGAACATCCTTTACAGTATTCCCCACAATGTGCAACTTAATCTTAAATTTCCAACTCCCGGTCCAAATTCCCTCCCCATCAATGATAGGTTCAGGGGGCCCAACACAGTACACTTACTCTCCAACCAATAAAGTATATCCCCCACATTAACACCTTCATTCCTGAACATAATATTTATGGTTTTAAACAAAGGCTTGGTAATTGGAATAGCCCAAAATGGAGTCCATAGGGGAGTGGTTTTCAGAGTGTCATACTTCAGCCAAAACTTGTCAAGGCCAGCAAATGACCGAAAACTAACATCAAAGGTGTCCTCCCCATTGATGTTAATGAAGGCATATATATCAGAGGCCTGGAAGTTCATGTAATTTTTAAGTAACCTCTTAGCAATGTAGAAACGGTCAGGGTATTCCTGGAGACCCCCTCTATACCGTAAGCAAATGGCGTTTCACCTGGGGGCCTGTTCAAGCCTATTATTTCTGAAAAGATCAGAAAAATGGGGGCCAGTACGAAATTGTTCATGGTGAGGAAAAGGAGGGGGGGGGGGAGCATGTGGCAACTCAGTCCCTGCCCCTTCAATAGCAACCGTATCAAAAGGAGGAAAAGGTTTTATACTGTCACCTGAAGGTCGTGAGTCTGGAGGCACCGTATTCGATGGACGTGCAGAAACCTCAGAATCCAGAGGCATGTCTGGTGTAAAAGTCACCCATTCAGAATCCGACATCCGACGACCATCCTGAAAAATCCAACCAGCATCCATCAAAGCCGAGTCCTTACTCCAGTCGACAGAAGGGAAGAAGCCATCAGTATGTCTTGACTTCCGCGTTCCAGCATGGGAGGCGTCTCACGGATGAGTCATCTCTGTAGCAGCAGTAGAACAGTGAGACTGGCAAGCTGCTATCAAAGCGGGCAGATCCTTCATAGAAATGCCACCAGCCCTGTGTGTTTTATCAGAAGGAAGAGCCTGCACTGAAACTGCAACCGGGGACTGCTCTCCTGGAGGCGACTCTGCAGGAAACTTCACTGCAATGGCTCCCTCTGCACAGTTCAGACTGTGCACATCTCTAAGAGGCTCCAAAGGTACAATACTAGCGATAGCTACATCCCTAGGCAAAGCCGACTCAGGCTGAGCACTAGTGATCTCCATTCCAGCATCAAGCATAATGTCCATCTCCGCTCCAGCATCAGGCATAGCATCCATCTGCGTGGAAGGTTGATTACAGTTTGCCATTTCACAGACTAGCACCAACAGCTCCCCCTACCACCAGCAATGCAGTAGGGGAATTTTCCCAGTGTTCTGGCCAAATTTTCTTCATTCACTAAAAATACCACCAACAGCTTAATCTGGTTCAAGGTCAGTTGGCATTCATCTGTAGCCCCTCCCCGGGTTGTGCCTGAAAATAGGCAGGATTTGTCTAGTGCACTTACCCGGTCAACAAAAACTAACTAAATAAATAAATAACCAGGTGGAGGCCATCCAGTCATTGATCTCAGCAAGGCAGCTGTTGAGCACTTCCACTGCACAAGATGTTCCAGGGGCAAAGGAAAGATACAGCTGGGTGGTATCAGCATAGCAGTGAAAACCCAGACTGTACTTCCTAATGAGCTCTCCCAGGGGCAGCATATACACGGCAAACAACATCAGTGACAAGACCGAACCCTGTGGAACTCCACATGACAGGTGGCCAGAGAGGAGGAGAAATTCCCCATCACTACCCTCTGCCTCCTGTTGGATAGAAAAGACTCAAACCAGCAGATGACAGTGCCGGTGAGTCTGCAGAATTCCCTTAGGTGGTCAAGTAACATTTGATGGTCCATTGTGTCAAATGCTGAAGAGAGATTGAGGAGAACAAGAATTGTCCCCTTCCCTAGATCTCTAGACCTAAGGAGGTCATTATGCACCCGAACTAGTGCAGTTTCTGTGCTATGCCTCGCATGAAACCCAGACTGGAGTGGCTCGTACAGATCATGGGCTATGAGATGCTCCTCAAACTGAAGCACCACCACCACCTTCTCCACAATCTTTCCCAAAAATGGGAGATTGGTGATAGGACAGTAATTTGCCTTGACGTCAGGGTCCAACAATGTTTTTTTCAGAAGGGGTCTCACCAATGCCTCCTTCAAGACATTGGGGAAGACCCCCTTCAACAAGGAGCACCGGACAATCAAGGTAAACACCGGGCCAATGGAGTCAACACATCTCATTAAGAAACGAGTTGGCACCAGGTCCAGTTCACAAAAGGTGTGACTAAGCTTGGAAGCAATCTCACTGACCTCAGCCACCTCCACCAGTCTAAACTCATCCCAACCAGGTGGATTGCTCTCCAGTCACCCATGGCAACCGCTGTTGGCCAAACTCTGGTCCACTGGCGGAACCCCCTGTCTGATGGCAGACACCCTGTCTGAGAAGAGCTGAGCAAACTCCTCGCATAATGCATTCGAAAAGGCTACCTTTGACTGTAGACAGGATGGATGAAGAAGCCTGTCCACAGTCCGAAAGAGCACAGTTGGTCAGTTCCTCCTGGCAGCAATCTCCCTGGACAGGAATTCTGTTTTCTTATGGTTGATTGCCCCCTGGTATGTACCGTAGTGCACACGTAGGGCCAGTTTGTCTACCTCCAGGCCGGACTTCTGCCAGCAGTGCTCTAATCTTTGACCCAAAGTCTTCATCACCTTGAGCTCCCCATCATACCAAGGGGACCTCAAGTGAGAAGCATCTTAGATACACGGTTGGTGCAGGAGTCGAAAGACCAGACAACGCCTGTTATAGGCATCCACTGCCGCGCACACACCCCCAACGCATGCACTGTCCGCATTAGATAGGTCAGCCGCTGCCAGAAAACTCTCAGGGGTCAACCCCCTCAAAGGGCGATAGCTGACCATCTCTGCAGGGGGAGGGCTATCAAGGAGGGCCCCAAACTGGAACTTCACCGTGCAATGATTGGACCAAATGACCAGATCAGTGCTGAGACTATTTATCTCAAGCCCCAGTGAGAACACCAGATCCAACATGTGGCCACCCTGATGGGTCATGGAGAAAACTCCTTGCGCAAAGCCCAGAGATGACATCATCTGGAGGAAGTTGTAACCAAGCCGTGAAGAATCATCCTCGGCCCAAACATTGAAGTCCCCCAGCACTAAACATCTGGGAGCCTCCAATGTTTCCCCGTCGATGAAATCGGCCACCTCCTGCAAGAGATCTCCCGCTACCCCAGAAGGGCAGTAAATCAGGAGAATCAAGCAACCTGCGCCTGGAACCCCACAGATGGCCACACATTCAAATGAATGTGATGCTCTCACTGGGTGCAGGGTGAAGCCCAGCTCAGATGTAAAACAGATGGCTACCTCCCCCACCCCTGTGTTCCACTCTGGGGCAGTGCTCTAAAGTATACCTGGGTGGGACGGTGGCCTCTAGAACCAGGCCAGCATCATCCCCGATCCACGTCTCCGTGATGCTAGCCAGATCGGCCAAAGAAACCAAGTCTGCTATAATTGCAGTCTTGTTTCTGACCGATCTGGCATTGCAAAGCACCGCCCTCAGGGGATTGGTGGACAGTGCAGCCCCTCTGGCTGCCTGCCCACTCGGTCTGGTGGAAACCCTGGGGATGGGAACTAAACACGTCTGGTCTCTCCCTAAGGCCCATCTAATCCCAGGGCACCTTCTGCATCTCATCACCTCAATCCTACCACTAACCGCAGTGCATGGGGCACCCCACCCTGATCGAATCCTGTGATTCCTCCCTATTCCAACCTCCCTACAGCACCTTGCTGTAGTAACAGACACCGGGAGGCTGAAAAAAGGCCAAAGATCAAGCAGCCGGGGATGCCCCATACACTATCCTGGCCCGCCCCAGGCCCTCATACCTTCCCAGACACTTCCCTCCTGACTATGTAATCCCAAAACCCCAAAAACACTCTACAAAAAAATCAATACCACACACTCCACACACACACACACACAAACACACACATACATTAAAAACAGTGTATCCACTGTCTCAAGAACTAGATCAACACTGAGGTCTATAAAAGAGGGGTTATCAGCAGAGCACAGGAAGTAATCCTGCCACTTTACAAGGCCCTGGTAAGGCCCCACATGGAGAGCTGCATACAGTTCAAGACATCTCAATAGAAACGGAGTACTGAGACAGTCGAGAGGATGCAGTGCAGAACCACCGAAGTGATAGGGGGTTGGAAGACAAGCTATAAGGAGTGGGTTAAGGCTCTTAATGTGCTCAATTTGGCTAAAAGGAGTACGAGGAGGGACACGATCCAAGACTTCTTCTGCATACTTACTGGTATCAACAAGGCTGAGCAGATGGAAATGTTTGATCTGGTGTGCTCCAGCAGGATGTGGGGCCACACCTTGAAGCTCAAAGGTGGTATATTTATAGGTAACATTAAAATGTACTTCTTTTCCAGGGGGTGGTGAACAGTAGTGTCATTTTACCAGAATCACAGGGGTTGCTCCCCTACCCACCACATTATCTATAAATAAATCCTAAGGAAATCATGATTTAGGAGTTTCTAGGGGTTGCAAAGGACGTCATGGGGTGGCAAAGAAATCATAGAGGCCTCAACCACGACCCTTAGCTACCCCTAAATGACACCCCTGGTGGTGGTGAACATATGGAAGAGCTTACCAGCAGATACAGTGGTTATGAAAACAGTACACATCTTTAAGGGAATTAAAAGGCACCCTGCTTAGTAGCGTGGGTGGGGAATTCATGTAAATTTTCACACAGTATACTTTACAACTTTACATAAGCCAGTTTTCTGCACTAGATTTTTAAAAATTCTACGTACTATATTCAAAAATTCTGCAACGATATTTTTTTAGTATTAATTGTTTAATGTTACATTTGCTCATACTAGCAATTTTGTTTTAGATCAGCTACTTATGTAAAAATATGGATGATGTGAGCAGTACTGGAGTACCTCTAAACAACAGGATAGCTATCTGATCTCCGCATTACATCACAATCCTGTGTTTTTCCCTTGCTGTATCTGACTTCCATGCTACTCTTCACTGTTTTAACATCCCAAAAGCTTATTTTTGATGAATTCCGTAGCTGTGAAAAAGTATGTTTTTTCTGCATTTTGTCTGCATTACTCAGAGCCCCCACCCCCAGAAAATTGACATGTGAGTGTTTGGTCCGTGTTTATAAAGTGGTGGGGGCAGATGTGCTGGACTTTGAGTCCTTTTTGTTTACTATGAATGTTTACTATGCTAGTCCAGCTAAACATCTTATTTTCAGTGGCATCTTGTTTTCATACAATTACACTGATAGGATGGACTGAAGCACTGGAGATGAAGTTTCTTTCTCAAGGTCACACAATGCTCCAGGGTATGCAGTGGGAGCAGAACTTTGGATCTCCTAATCCACAGTTCCATACTCTAACCACAGCACCACCCTGCCTTTCTTTTAGGTATTGGTGAGGCAGCTGTGACCCAGTTCATATTCTGGCCCCATTGTCTAGGAACGTGATGTGGAAGATCTGGGCCAATCCAAGCAAGACTGCTTTGAAAGGAGGCCTGTTGTGAAATTGAAAGACTGCCTGCACTCTAACATATAACCTGCCTCCGATGCAGAGTTATAGTGGTATAGATTTCTGAGAATGTGGTTAGTGTGATCTGAGCCAATCCAAGACACACTATGTGGTGGGGGGCAGTTTCTGCCCATCCCTGCTTTCTTTGCTTTTTTATCCTTCATATTTACTTGTACACTGTCTCACTGTTTTAGATAAAATAATTATTCTATGCTTTTAGAGCTACAAAATGTTGTAGCGTAGGCAGACTCAGTGGGTAGAAGTTCAGAGTGAAATCTCAGACTACTTGAATTTAATTTGCTGTACCTGCAGGGTTAATGTGACACACTTTCAGTTCAGTTATTCATCCACTCTGCCAGTGGAGGGAGGGTTTAATTTATTTGATTTTATGCAGAAAATGGCACCCTGGAGTCTTTCATTAACTGGGAAAGATCCTGCAAGGTGACTCCAGCCAGGAACTGTGCCTAGCTGCTGCTATAGTATGGTGCTTCATCTAAGAATCATGTCACTTCTGAAACTTGCTCAGTGAGGACATGCTGGACACAGTACAGGGACAGGTCAATGACGATTCTGGGGTGCTATGTGAACCTTCTTATTAGGGTCCTGTAGTAAAAGCAGAGAGCCCTGAGAAACATCCTCTTACCTCGCCAGATGAGGACATGCGAAATACAGTACAGAAACAGGTCGAGAGATCTGTACCTGATTTACACAGATAACATGAAATAAAATAGAGCCAGTAGAACTTCATAGAACAGATTCAGCCTACCTGTTGCTGGTAGAAGTTATGCAATATATTGTAACATTTCCTGTCTCACATTAGCCCCACTATATCAATATTCCAGTATCTCCCAGACTGTCCCTGCCTGTGTCCTGATATACCCCAAAGCCTTATACTGTCCATATTTCCATATACCTCAAAATCCCTCCCTCATCATAGTCTAGTACACACCAAGACACTTCCCAGTCCATATTCCATACCCACAAACCCCTTTCTGCCCATATACCATACACTACAAAACCCTCAGTGCACATATCTCCATGCACTACTAAATACCATCCTGCTCATATCCGTATAGATCTCAAAACCCCTCCCTGCACATATCTCATATACCCTCAAACACCCTCCTGCCCATATCCTATACACTTTACCCCAACCCTCCATGCCCAGATCCCCATACACTGTAACCCCTCTTCCTGACCATATCCCTATACATCCTAAAATCTCTTCCTGTCTGTATTCCATATAAGTTGCAAAAAACTTCATTAATGCTCCAGTTATGGTGAAAGTGACAAAAGTTTGGAAATGAGGCATTAAGGTTTCCCTAACACCCCACCCTCCCAAGACAGGCAGGAGGGCAGGTGCGAGATGTGCCTTGGGCTTCTCAAGCCTAACGCTCACCCCATTCCATCTGTAAATATGGTCAGATGTGTAGACTTCATGAGAATGGGATGAGCATTAGACTTGAGAAGCCCAAGGCACATCCCACACCTGCTCTCCTGCCTGGTTTTGGAGGGTGGGGTTTTAGGAAAACCCTAACACCTCATTTCCTAGATTATGTCGCTTTGACCCTAACTGGAGTATTAACAAAGTTTTTTGCAACTTATTTCCTTACTTTTTGAGATAGTATAATAGTATTCTTATTTTACTCTGGGAGAGCTGGGTCCTTTGGACCCTGCACTCCCATTCCTCCATAGATGCATATATATATATATATATATATATATATATATATATATATATATATGTAATAGATAACCCACTCTTGGGTGTGCGGTCACGCTTCTGATATACGACTTTGGTGTGTTGTATGCACGAGGCCACAGGCTGAGCGCCAACCACCCAAGGCGCATGAGATATCAGAGCGCCACCCCACATCCTAGAGTGGGTTATCTATCTTATAAAATGGCAACATTGTTTTTAGGGGGTAAAAGTGTGCGTGCGGCCGCCTGATATACGCATGGTCATGTGATGATGATTGTCCACTAGATGAGCTACTTTTTTCTACCCATTTTATAAATATATATATATATATATATATATATATATATAGTGCTGTGGAAGCACAAGGCCCTCCGGGCCCTGTGCTTCTAGTTATAGGACAACATTGACCAAATTGTCATCGTAGCCATCTTATTACCCCACCTCATGTACCCAATACAAAAAATGTCTGAATCCCCGCCAACACACAATTCTGTGCAACTGCAACGCCATTCCATGCCACAGACGTGAAAACACATTTTGGGCAGGATTTGAAACATGACAGCTGTGACATACATGAGGTGGGGCAATAAGAAGGCCATGTTGAAAATCTGGGGTCAAAATATTCATAATTTCCAAAGTTACGAGTGTGCGTAGCGAAATTGCAACAAATGGTCATAACTTTGGCATTTTTTCACATTTTGACCCAAAATTTTTAACATAGCCTTCTTATGACCCCACCTCATGAATAATATGACTGTCACTACACAAATTCTGACTGAATGGTGAAACCACCAAACAACCACAAAATCACCTTTCAGGCAGGAGTTATATAATGGCAGTCCTATTGTTCATAAGGTGGGGTCCCCAAAAGGCCATGTTTAACATTTGGTGTCAAAATCTCAAAACGTGGCAGAGTTATGCATAAAAGTTGAAATCCCCATTAAAATACGTTCAACCACATTTACCTTAGATTCTCATACTGCAGTTGCCGGTTCCAGCAGAAAGACTTGTCTCTGATCAGAGAGTGTATCTCAAACCTAGGACCTGTTCAGGTGAGCGAGAGTATGTTGGGGTGTACTAGGGGTGTGGGGGCTGATCAGGAAGGGACCATTTTCTAACAAAAAAAAACTAAATCTGATCAGAGCCGTTATGACTGTGGAAAGTGTTTGGGATGCTTTTACTGGTTATTTCTAATGAATTTGCACAATGCAGATCTGCTGAGAGGGCAGTTTCAATGTGGTCTTCCTTTTACACATTTTTACAATGTATTTTTCTAGAATATGCCTGCTGATTGCTATATATTTAGTCTGGACAGTTCACAGAAGAAATGGCATCTTTTTTTCAGGTGATGGAGCACTGGCAGTAGGACACTGGAATATGTCATACATTGGCATGAGCGCTGTGTGGGCGATAACACCCAGTGGCCATACACCTCAGGCACTCGCATGCAGATCCATCATCCGGTGCCACTGCACTGCTCAGAGTCAGTGACAACTGATGCTGTGCCCACTTACGCAGGTCCCAGAACAGGCATGTTACAGCCAACCTCCCATTCGTTTGTACAAATGGGGAACCACAGATGCACTATCAATAGCCTTGAGTGTACACTGCAAATGGCATTGCAGGATACTGCACCCCATGGCACCCAGGATACCTCAGCAGTCCAGAGGATGGCATATTACACAGTGGAATGGGGGAGAGTGTGGGCCTGCAGCAGTGTGTTACAGCAGGAACATACAGCATCAACAAGGCATGCATTGGAGGTATGTCAATTCCCTCTTACGGTTTGCCAGGGACATACACTCGACTGCATACGCTGATGGGTCCACAGCTTACATAGTGCCCCAATGCATGGCACAGCCACTAGCATCATTCTGGAGTGCAGATCTCTGACCTGGGTCCAGTGCAGTCAGCGGCTGGCCATGGCAGGGTGTGGAGGGCAGTGCCAGTCTGCGCAACAGGTTGGGTATGGGGGAGTGGGGGTGTCTACGTACCAAGGCAGTAGGTGCAGATCCTCTGTGCTATGGATATGGACCGTGGTTTCCTCTGGTGCAATTGGGTTGGGGGGGGGTCCTACACTATGGAGCTCTTTGGGGATGGAGTTGGATCAACTGGGGATGGGAAGGGGTACCTCTAGTCCACCAGGGCTGCCAGGCTGCTGGGTACCTGGGTGCACCTCTGCAGCCTGCTTGTAGGTAGCTGGCCAAGTTAGGCCAGCTATTCATGGCCTGTGAGCTGCACTGCTCTGGACAGTGAGGGGTGCATTCCCACTGAGTATGTCGCAGCACAACATATGCATGGGTATGCACCCTTGACTTGCACGGCATACTATTTGTGTACACCCTGACCCATTCCCTTGTGGCTGGCATGTCCTGCACGTTTGAGTATCACACTGCGGTGCATTGTTGGAGTTGCATGACACATCTCCCTTTTCTGCCGGGGTGCCCCATTCATCTGCTTTGAATATGGGTGCCCTGGACTAGGCTTTCCTGAAGAAATACATTATCAAAATGGTAAAATCATGACCCCACTGAAAACAAGATATTGCATTTAATCTGAGACAGCCTGAGTAAATACAGTGCGAAAATGTGTAAATGGAGATCCCTATGACAATGAGATGTAGCATCTCCCCTGCGCTATCCAGGATACAAAATATAGGATAACAAATATTTAAAGGAAATCTACTCTAAACTGAACTTCACTATGTTCACTGACAAACATACAGTTTCTTTAAGCAATAATGCATGAGAAGGTGTTGGTCATGCTGGGATAACCTCACGCCTGGTTGGTTGGGCACGAGGCCGCATGACAAGTGAGTCCAATGTCCCAGAAGTGAGGTTATTCCAACACAACCCACACCCTGGAGTGCATTATTGCTATTATACAATGGTTCATTACACAAAATAAAAAAAAAAAAAAAACATTAAAAAATATTTTTAGTAGATTTTTTGTGTGGCAATATAGCTTTGTTTCTTAAGAGAAGATGCAAACAATGCAACAACAAATCAATACAGTGAGGTTGTTCTCAGATAACCTCACTATTGCCGAGGGCAGACAGCCAGTCAGGTTCCAGGATTTTTTACTGCCATTGTGTAATTATTGGTTTCTAACATATTAGAATGCAGTATTTATTTTGAATGCTGTGGCCATGAGGGTGGTGTGTACAGCGTAAGTGTGTGTAGAATAAGTGTGTGTGTGTGTGTGTGTGTGTGTCCATGATACAAAATATAGGATAAGAAATATTTAAATTAAATCTTCTCTAAACTGAACTTCACTGTGTTCCATGACCTAAACAAACAGTTTATTGTTTCATAACATATTAGAATGCAGTATTTATTTTGAATGTTGTGATCATGAGGATGGTGTGCACAGAGTGTGTGTGTGCATGTGTTTGCTGTAGCTCAATATATTTTTTCCCAAAAAGCATAGTAGAAAAGAAAATGCCTGCTGATTGCTACATATTCACTGAATAGTACTTCACTGAAGACCTGGCATATGTCTGAGACAGTGTCTTTAGAGGTTAAAAAAACAGTGTAAATTATAGATGTGTTGGAGAAAGTGTGATATTTATGAGGCATGAATCTTTCTTGAAAGACAATACATTCCCAAGTGAAACTCTAGCAAGAAGCTGTTTAAATGCTTAGTATTTAAATGTGCAAGTTGTTGCATTCTGAAGTCTGGGGTAAGCAAATCTCCAGTTTAATAGCCAACCAATATTTAACAAGCAGTTTCAGTTTCCTAATGGCATCTGAAACAGCTTGGAGTTATGTCTCCAACATTCTTAACAGAAAAAAGGGAGTAATTTATTTCAGTTGGCATGGAAGGATACATTGAAAAGTCCAAAACATATGTTCCACGATACTCCATTTTCCAGCTACAGATAGCAAGATGGCTGTAGGCTCCACCCTCAGCCGTAAAAACAAGGACCATTTTCTTTTTTATGGGCATGGGAGCAATCGAAGGTTGAGGGGTGCCACTAGACACCAGGGATTTTTTGTAAAACCATGGGAACAGCAATCATAGGGGGGGGGTGCCACTAGTTACCAGGGATTATATAGAAAACCATTGGGACGGTGATCAGAGGGTGGGGGGGCACCAGATACCAGGGATTATTTTACAAACCATGGGGACAGCAATCAGTGGGAGAGGGGTGCCACTAGACACTAGGGATTATTTTAAAAACAATGCGGATGGTGATTGGAGGACGAGGGTGCCACTAGATACCAGGGATCATTAAAATCAAAGGGGGCAGTGATTGGATGTTATTTTGGAGATGAAGTGTAGCTTTTTGTGTTCCTGAATGTGAGACTCTGTAAGTTCAAAAGTACGTAACCAAACTAAATGTCTGGAAGTTGGTCAGGCACTTAACTTTACTCCCTGCATGAACAACCCAATTGTCAGATCTCTTGCTGAAAAGGATGGCTAAGATACAACTTGTTAAACATCCTGGCAAAATGTCATGAAATTCTGCATATTTCTTCAAAATTTGTGAAATTTTGTGAAAACGTAACAGACATGAATCTGCTAATTCCATCCAGAGACCTCTGGAATTTACAACCAGTGCCTTTATTTAACATTTGCCACACAGGGGTCAAATATCTCTCCCCTTCCCTCCCTCTATCATCTGGGATCTGCTGTCTGTCCTGTTCCCAAGACATGAGGAGATTGATACCCTCAGAGCAGGATAATGGACAAGAAACTAGGGGGCCAGCTGCTAATCTAATCAGCAGGAGAGAGGTTTTGATCTAAGAAGACTTGAGAGGTAAACTAATCTTACTTTACAAAAAAGCCGACTTGACAACTATAAACAACTTCAAGCACAATGCCATGGTTTTCACTTATTTGCTGGTATAATTTTTATTGAAATCTGTTCAAAATACATTCATGCTGATTAAAAAGAAGCATTTTAGATTTTGTTTAGTCCTCCTCCTTTGGGAGACTGTTTGTTCTAGGTTTTAGAGCACATAGCTGTAACCCTGGAGCCCCAGATGGTGACTGGAGGGTGGGGTGTACCACTAGACACCAGGGAAGATATTATTTATGAGGACAGTGTGTGTGTGTGTGTGTGTGTGTGTGTGTGTATGCTCGTGTGGTGGGGCACCACAAAACAGCAGGGAAAATGGCAGGGCATCTCACACTGCAGCTGACAGCAGGACTTCAGCTGCAGCTGCATAAGTCAAGAAAATTCACTGTTCTCATACAGAGGAGGAAGGTTACTCTCGCTAAGCAGGACATCCGTGATTTTGAGTGCCCAGACAAAGTATTTCTGGCCCTAATTTTTGAAAAAAAAACCCATCAGAATCTAGCTAATTGGGACCCGTTTATCTGGGTTCTGGTGTTTGATTTTTAAAATGACTACAGTTCTATGTATTTTCCACGTTTTTTAGTTCGTAGAAAGAAAAAACAAGATGGCAGCTCACGAAAAAAGGAATTTTTTTTCTGGTGAAAAAGAACTGGTCCCTCATGAAAAAGAATCCTTTTTCTTGCGGTCAGATCCTTTGTCAGACTTTCTCCCTCTCTCCTGGAAAGTGATATTCCCATTGAAAACAATGGGAACTTAAACATTGAATAACTTTGCAATGGATTAATATTTTTTCACCAAACAAATGAATGGCAGTTCTGTTACCCAAGCTGTTTGCACCATTAAAAAAATCACACTGAAATTCCACACCATCTGGTTACAAGGCGATGAGGAAAAAATTGAAAACAAAATGGTGACTTTTAAGGTTTTTGCACTATCTGGATCTCAAAATCTGTACATCCAACCAGAGTGAAACTTGCCACATCAAGAAAAATGCCTCACAGGACAGTGCATGACAAATTTTGTGCAAATCCAGTGACAGTTACAAAGTTATTAAATGTGCAACATTTGAGATTTAACATTGAACATGCTACTCAACCCTAGCTATAGTGGTGCTATCACGCCGCTATAATACCTCAAATTCAATCTTGCCCACTCCCTACATCCCATACATCTCAAAATTCTTCCCTGCCCTTATCCTGTATGCTTCAAAACCCCTCCTTGCCCCAATCCCCATGCACCGTCAAACCCCTCCCTTCCCCTACTCCTCAACACCTTCAAACCCCTCCTTCACCATTTCCTTATATATTACACAACCCCTTGCTACATATATCTGTATAGATCCTGAAACCATCCTATGTGATTCATAAGAAATGCCAGGCCAATGCCATCCCATATGTGCATAAGGAATAACAGGCTAATACACTTCTATGGCAACCCCCTTGATGTATTATGTGAGTATGTAGCAAAGGATAATGGGAATGGAATCAAATGGACCAGAAAACCTGGACTAAGTTGGTTAGCGAATGTTTTCAGTTCTATCTACAAATAACAGTGGGTGGAGACAACAGAATGGAACAGAATTTGATTTTATATACTGTATCATCCTTTGGACACAATGGGCCAGATTTTCAGTGTCAAGAGTGCCACAAGACCCCAGTGCACTAAAGATATGGTTCTCCAGGCCTGTGGCAATCTAAAGGGATTTTCCATCATTTGTGGCAACTGATGCTTGCTAGATCATCTTTTTTGTTGTCTAATTTGAGTCAGTAACAGGGACCGTTTCAACGGAGCTTGCGCCCAAGATTTGATGCAAGCTGCCATAAAGCAGGTAACATGTTGTATCTCGCCTGCGACTGTAGAATCCAGTGCAGTTGCAGCAAATGAGAATGACTTAGCTGTGGCAATGAAAGGGCATGCCGCAGGGCTTGATGCAAGCCCTGTTCCATCCTTTGACAATCCACCCAGTGTATTCCAAAGCACTTCACAAAACAATGACTGACAGAGTAAGGTGGACTAAGACACATGCCCTTTTCCAGTGACAACCAAAGTCAAAGGTGAAGCACAGTAACACAATTAAGGATGGTAGCACTGGCTCTGTGTCACATCAGAGCTCTCCAGAATGGCATGACTCAACCTGAATATGGAAATCAGTGTCACCTGTAACTCGAGACCGATTTGACCAGTTTTAGAGTTTTAAGTGACCCAGATCTAACCCAGTTCTGTTAATGTAAGTGATTTTGGAGCTCAGGTTCTATTAAAAATGAGAAACTGGTTAATAAAACATAAAATAACTATTTTAACTATTAAATGACATAAACAAAAGTATTGTGAAGAGCATCAAGGGGTAAACTGATTATGTCATTTGATCCAGTCCGGGCCTACCTCTGACCCTGTTCTACACCAGTCTGGAAAATGTACCTGTTTTGTCGAATCAGAGCATATCAGAACTTTTTGGACAAAGTATACATTTATAAGGATTATTTATTGTCAATTTATTAGTTTTTTGTCTTTTCTATCAGGCATTCATTTTTGAGGTCTCGAGTATGTTTGCTATCTTCCATAGTATGAATAATTGATATCAACGTTTTAGTTTTGCTTATTACATATTATTACATATTGAGACTTGTGTCATGTGATGCCTTATCTTGCATTTGAACATTTGGTTAGATTGCCCCTTTGCACAAAGCTCCCTGATGAAGAGGCAGTGTTCTCAGAAGCATCTGTTTTGCACACTTGAATAAAAACATCATCGCTGAACAGCCTTGGTTTTTGCACAATAATTTGTTGTTTTGCGTTCATGCCGTTGACTATTTTGACTGTTGCATTACCCTAGCCCCAGAGTGCATGTTTGGTGTGTGCCATTTCATTTGTGACTCAATTCTGATTTGACCCATCACACTCTATTGACCAGGTTTGGATTTTCAAGTGACCCAGCTCTAAGTTGGTTCTGTTAATATAAGTGATTTTGGAGCTCAAATTCTATTAAAAATGAGAAACAGGTTGGAAAAACATCAAATAACTATTATGACTATTAAATGACATAAACAAAGGGCTTATGAACAGCATCAAGGGGTAAACCAATTATGTAATTTGGCCTGACCCGGATCTGACTATTCTGCACCAGTCTGGAAAATGTACCTGTGAACCAGAGTAAATCAGAACTTTCTGGAAAAAGATCAGAGTCAGAATCAGAACCTGGTCACAGCTGACCCTCCCTTCCCTGTATACAATTACAAATACAAAACACATGTAAGGGCCAGGCACCCCACTGTGTCTAGAGGTACAGTATATGGTGGCCTCTCTTATCCAGGAAGTTAAGTTTAGTTTATTGATTTGTTAGAGTGTGCTATATCATTGTGACTCTAGGTGCTTTACAGATGCATAAATAATATAGACAGACTTAACATGAAATAAACTTAAAAGATATTAATAAAGCATAGTAAATTAAGAGGAGGGAAATGCTTTATTAAATAAAAAGGTCTTCAGGTCCCTCTTGAAGGCATTAACCGAGGGGGCTTCTCTAAGTGACCGAGGCAGTGAATTCCACAGGGTAGGCACTGCAACTGAAAAAGCAAGGGCACCAGATGATTTTACATAGACCCTGGGAATCACTAGGAGGCTCTCCTCGACTGACTGGAGGGGACGAGAAGGATGGTAGGGCTGTAAGAGGTCTTGCAGGCAAATGGGCCCCAGACCATGCAGGGCTTTATAGGACAGTAACCTGACCTTGAAGGTGATCCGCCACTTAATATGGAGCCATTGCAGAAAGTGCAGCAATGGTATAATGTGACATGACCTTGAAGGTCAGTCAGCGTCCTGGCTGCCACATTCTGTACCAGCTGTAGGTGGTGAAGATCAGCCCCCAATAGCCCTAGGTACAGGCCATTGCAGTAATCAAGCCATGTTGTAATGAAGGCATGAACTAATGATGGCAGATCACCCAAAGGGATCAAGTGTTTAATCCTGGAAGTGTTTCTAAGGTGGTAAAAACCACTCTGTACCATGGCCAACACCTGAGATTCAAGTGTTAGGCTGCTATCCAGCACAGCGCCATGATTTTTCACCTTAGAAGAGGTGAGAAGCTGGGAGTCTCCAAGCCTAAGCCTGGAGACTCAACCAGAATGCACACCAACCCTCAGGTAACCAGATTCTACCACTAACACTTACGTCTTATCCGGGTTAAACCTCAACCAATTGGCACTCATCCAGTCTTGGACCGCAGACCTTATCCTGTTGTTGGAGTACAAAAGACAGATACAGCTGGGTATCATCAGCATAGCAATGAAAACCCAGTCTGACCTGTCTTATAATATCCCCTAGTGGTAGCATATACACCGCGAACAACATGGGGGCAAAATGGAACACTTCGGGACCCCACATGGCAGGGGCAGTGGTCAACATGAAAAAGCCCCTAAGACCATCCTCTGTATCCTGCCAGTGAGGAAAGAATGGAACCAGTTGAAGACTACACTAGACAGTTGAAAACTAACCCACAGGTAATCCAAAAGCACCCCATGGTCCATGGTGTCAAAAGCAGCTGAAAGTCTGAGGAGGACAAGAATGGACTGCTCTCCTCTATCCCTCGCCACCAGGAGATCAGTAAGCACCCAAACCAGGGCAGTCTCAGTACTGTGCCTTTTCCTAAAGCCTGACTGGAGAAAGTCGTAGATGACGTGAGTTAATAAACGGGCCTCCAGCTGTAAAGCCACCACCTTCTCAATAACCTTCCCTAAAAAAGGGTAGGTTAGAGACAGGTCTGTAGTTTGCCAGGCAGTCCGGGTCTAATGAAGGTTTTTTCAAGAGGGTCTTCACCACCACCTCCTTAAGGGGCTGAGGAAAGATCCTCAATAATGAACACTGGACTATCCTGGCAAAGACCAGGCCAATGGACTCAATGCACCCTACAGGAAGGTGCGTCGGACCCGAGTCCAAACTACAGTAGGTGGGTCTCAGCTCATGAGTGACTTAACGATATCCTCAACAGCCACCTGATCAAAGTTGAACTAGACAGAAGGAATGCCCATGACAAACGCTGGCACGTCACTGCAATCTCCCATGGTGGGTGCCGACAGGATCCCAAATCTGCTAAAGAAAATCTTAAAAGCGAAAATCAGAGCAAACTCATCACATTTAGACTGTGAAAAGGCTAACAGGCTGAGCTGGTCTGTTGATTGCTACAGCAATTTCCCTGGACAGGAACTCTGCCTTCTTAAGGGAAATTGCTGTTTGATAATCTCAATCATGAGACATCAAAGCAAGTTTATCCCCATCAGACCGGGATCTCTGCCAGCAATGCTTCAACCTTTGGCCCCTCACTTTCAACTCCCTGAGAGTCCCATTAACCCATAGGGATCTCCAGTGTGAAGTGAGGGGGTCAAACATGGACTGGTGTGACTGAGTCGAGAACGTTAGAGATGGCCCTATTATAGGTTGAAACCAATTCTCCCTGCTCCTCGCAAGCTCTCATCACACCCGATAGATCCAGCACTGCCATAAGACCCCCTTGAGTCAAACTCTTCAAGGGGCAGTACTGGACTATCTCCACAGGGGAAGGTTTATTGGGGGGGGCTTTAAATGAGAACTTTAAGGTATAAATAGTGGTCCGACCAAACGACCGGTTCCACAATGAGGTCAATGATCTCTAATCCCAGTGGGAAGATAATGTCCAAGGAGTGACCGTGTAAGTGGGTTGCAGAGGTAACCACCTGTGTCAGGCAGAGTGATTGCATTAACTGGAGGAAGTCTTGTCCAAACGGCAAATGTTTGTCATTGATCCAAGCATTGAAGTCACACAGAATTATCCATCTGGGTGAGTCCAAGATTTGTCTGACTACGAATTCCGCAACTTCCTGCAGGAATTCCTTCTCATGCCCTGAGGGTGATAAATGAGAAGGATCCTGCAACCTGCACCTGCAAACCCTTGAATGGCCACACATCCAAAAGACCTTGTTCCTATGGGGAGAGCCATAAAGTTCAAGTCTGACTTAAAACAAATAGCTGCACCCCCACCCCTACAATCCTTTCTTGGGCAGTGAATCACAGAGAACCCAGTAGAAACCATCGATTCCAATACTGGGCTGGCATTTTCACCCAACCAGGTATTGGTGATGCAAGCCACGTTAACTGTAGATACCAGATCAGCTATAATAGCTGCCTTGTTCCTAATGGACCTGGAATTACATAACGCTGCCAGAGAAGGATAGGTAGATGAAGTTGGTCCTTTGGGTATCTGCCCACCAAATGTGGAGCCCTTGAGTATGGGAACAAGGAGGGGGACCCCTTTCATGAACCCATTTTGCCCCAGGGTGCCTTCTAGAGCTCACCAAACCTATCTGTCCACCTCCTACATCATTTCCCATAACCAGCCCCATAGACCTCTGTGCTCTCCTTCTTTGGGCAATGCCTAAATGCCCTACAGTGTCCGTAGATGTCAAGTGAAAAAGAAGGGCAATCAAAAGGGTGAAGGTCCCAAAGCCAAGATGGGGAATAGTGCCTTCTAACAGGAAGAACCCACCTTATGCCAGGAAACTCATACCCTGCACTTGCCATGCCACCATAGGTCTGGGCACATGGAGACCAAACAGATATACTGGGGCACCATTAACAGGAGACCATTCACATAACAAGGTCCATACTAGGAGCTGGGGTAAAGCAGGTTTCCTGCTGGCTGATGTTACTCAGCTTTGAAATATCGTTGCTCGGATGTCCTGATATCCAATCTGCCAGTTGGATATCGGAATTCAGACTATCTCAGTCTGAAATCCAATATCTGGCTGTGAAAAAGAAAAATTCTTAACCCCCCCCCCGACAAGTACATCCTCACCAGTAAGTCATCCTGCAGTCGATTATCACCCATCCAAACCACCTTCTGTCCCCAACCTCTCTCCCCCCAGCATCTGATGAGAGAAGGAACACAATGCAAGTGACTTATAAAAAAATGCCCAACTCCTATAAAAAAATCCTACCTCTACCCACATAATCAGGATGCCTCCCAACATTCCCTCTGTGTGCACAAACATAACCTCCTATTTCAATGTACCCCCACCAACACACTGAGCTAATCGGCCACTTCTTTCTTCTATAACACCCAGATATTTACTAAAGAAGTATTGGGTGGGTGATACTGGTCCCGCAGTGCAGCTGCTTGCTCTCATCTTCAGATTAGGATAAGTATGAATGAATGATGATGTCCTCCTGCAGTATCTCCTGATTGGCTGATAGCAGCCAATCAGGTGTTACTATAGGTTTATGTCATCATTGATTCATACCTCCTAGTTTGAAGTTGTGCAAATGCAGCTCCACCATGGAAACAATCTCACCCACCCAACTGTAACTTGGTAAATATTTGGGTGTTATGGGGAGAGAGGAAGTGGGAGCAAGTGAGTGCAGTGGGTGGGGGGTGACTAACTGAAGTGGGGGGTTGTGGTTGTGCCTGGAAGGGAGGATGTGGGGAGGCATCCTGATTTAGCAAGGATGGGGGTGGGATTTTTTTTTATTATAGGAGTTGGGCATTTTTTGTAATAGTAGATCATATGCATTGTGTTCCTTCTCCTATCAGGTGTTTGTGGGGAATGTGGGAGGTTGGTGGTTAGAGAGAGTTTTGGGTTGGGAGGCTATTAATTGCAGGGTGGGGGGAGTTTCAATTTAGACTAAGTTGCCAAATCGGTCTGAATTTCCCAATCCATATCCGATCTGGCATCCTAAAATTTAGGACTCTGATTTTTTTCAGCAGCTTAATCCAAAAATCTGAAAACCTAGTTGTTAATATCCAAAGTACTCATTGCTGTGCTTTGCCATTGCCCATGATGACGAGAATGCTATATTCTGTTAGATATTGCACCAACGCTATTCGACTGAATAAAGAGGCATGTCGGCGCAGTGCTAAATCAAGTAGCGCTGCCCCAACATGGATCCCTGCAGTGCAGGGAATAGAGCACTTAGACTTGATAGTGCTGGGAGGCAAGGGTGCGATATTCAGCCAGCACCATGCAAATGATCCCATTGGGCATGAAAGGCACTAAGGGTCCATTTGCATGCCCATTATGGGCTCATTTCCATGGGAAGCAGTGGCAGGTTTCTGCTTCTCAGACCAACACCACCCCCTCTCCAGTTGCCTGTCCCCAGGAAAAACACAGTTCCCCAGTGTCATGTGGTCTCCCACCCTTTGATTGCCAGCCTACATATAGCAGATCTTTTCCCTGGTGTCAAGTGGTGCCCCTGCCCTCCAATTGCCAGCCCATATAAATCTTTTCCCTGATGTCCAGCCCTCTGATCACTGGTCTGCATATAGTTAATCATGTCCCTGGGGTGTAATGGCCCCCATCCTCTGATCACCAGCCTGCATATAGTAAATTTTATCCCTGGTGTCCAGTGGTCCCCCTACCCTCCCATCACTAGCTTGTATGTGTGAAACCCTTTCCCTGGTGTCTAGCGGTCCCCCACCCTCCAAATACTGGCCCATATATATTAAATCTTGTCTCTGGCATTCATTGGTCTCCTGTCCCCAGTCCCTGGCCCTGTAAAAACCAATAGAGTCCCTAGCATCCAGTGCCACCCCCATGTTCCAATCATGGGCCCCAAACATAGTAAATCTTTTCCCTGGTGTCCAGTGGTCACCCACCACCCACTGGCCTGTTTATATTAAATCCTGTTCCTGGCATCCAGTGGCCCCCAGTCCCTGATCCCTGGCTCTGTAAAAACCAGTACATTCCCTGGAATCCAGTGACTCCCTGGTCCCTGATCCCTGGCCCCATAAAAACCAATAGAGTCCCTGGAGTCAAGTGGCTCCTCCCGTACTCTGATCACCGGCCCTTTATATAACACTACAGAACAGTGATGGTCATGGCTAAGGTTAATGAGAAATGCAGGAAAAAAGTCCCTGGCAACTGGTAGTAACCTCCCCAGCCACTAATCCTAGTTCCCATAACAATGTCCTTCCCTAGCATCTAGTAGCCCCCCAGTGGTGGGCACCGACCACCCACCCTGTAACTCCTTCATACCTGACTCACCAGTGCCGTGGCTCAGATACAGCAACTGGCACAGCCCTCTTCTCACCTCCTCAGCCAGCTGCAATATGAATAGACAGGGAGCATGCATCCTATGTATAGTACAGGGCACGCATCCTCTGTTTTGTACAGCGTGTACGTAGACTGTGTCCTGGGGGCAGCTATGCACTACATGGCAGTCTGTAACATGCAGCCAGACTTGTCTTTGGCTCTCATGGATCCTATATCTTCTAAGAATCAATCTTCACCATTGATTCCCACTTACAGGTCTGGGCCACAGGTACTAGAACCCACGAGAACAAAGATTTTGGCCAGGGGGCTGGCAATGGATTCTGGGCATGCTGCCTGCAGCCCCCCACATGTGGTGCTGCATGCTAGCCAATAACCACTGCCAGCTCCCTCACCAACCTCAATTCTTCCTGCTGTTGGGTGCACACTGTGGCAGCACTGCCTCAGTTCACCTGGCTGCCACTAGAATTCTACCTGCGTGTTTGTTTTTTTATTAATTCTTCTATGTTGCCATCTCTGTTTGTTATTTTTCTGTGATGCAAAAATCTGACAACAAAGGGGCCATTTGAAGAAAAAGAAAATCCTGCAGGTGCCCATCATTCATCGTTGCCCCTGTGGGAAAGCTATTTCTACAATGGACCAGCATCAATCTTGTGCAGCCTGTGCTGGCCCACAGCATGACATGGATGTGTGCATTGCCTGTTTCTCTATGGACTTTAGACAGTCATGTGTTAAGGTGAGGTCATATGATCCCCACCTTTGAAGGCAGGCCTCTAAAGCGTGCATCCAACACTAAGTCCCTAGGCCTTTCTCCTGGGCTTCTTCCTGAGACCTCTGTTGCTGTGAAAGCACAGAATTCTCAACCTCATTACACTAAGGTATTGGATACTCCAATGAATAGGTCTAGTGGACATTCGACTCCTTCTGGGCAGTTGACTGTGAACTCTCCACAGTCTGCCTGCCTTGAGTGGCAGACATCCTCGATGGCAAGGCCAAAGCTATATACTTGGTTTACAGTGGTAGACACCTCAACATCACCTTCTGGAGCTGCCCATGCTGCTATGACCTTTTGCAGTAATGCTGCTGCAGGTGGCAATGAAGACAATGCTGGGCCTCCTCCTGGCACTGTTTCCAGTGTTGGAAGAGGGACCCGCACTGAGGCCTTTCCCTGTTCCACAGCAATTTCAGACATTGTCACCATCCATGGTGTTGCAAGCAACACCAGGGAGGGTGACAGCATCGCATACTGTGATGGAGGCAGCAACTGCAGTGGTACTGATCCTAGATTTGGCTCTGAGCAAGGTGTTGATGACAATGCCACCTCAGAGATTGTCTCTGACTCTGGATTCACCTACAGTCCCAAGGAGGGTGACAGTGTCGAAGCTGATGCCGAGTGAAGAGTCGATGGTGGTGCTGACCACGAGGATGGGAGAACTCTATGTCTGAGAAAGTTGCCAATCCTCAGCCTAGTGTCACAGGCAGTGCCAACTTGGGAGTTTTCTTGGAGCCATTGGACATCACTATCACTGGTGAGGACTGGGGTTGCTTTGTGAGACTTGTGCAGCACTGGTCTCATCACCTGGGGGTTCCCCCATGGGCAACAATCTGGTCACTCCTCAGATATAGGAGGACACCTTTCAGGTGACTCTGCTAGGCCATCCCCTTGGACGAGGCACCATGCACAGTTCCACAGCCCAGTCAGAGGCCCTTGAGACCAGGAGTGTAAACCTTTCCTACATGATTCTTGCTGCATCCTGGAAAAGATGCTCTTGTTCATATGCCCCAAGGAGCCATTAAAGTGGGAGTAACATGGGTTATTTGTCAGTGCCTTGGGGAACAGCCACAGGGAGTCTGACTATTCCAAGAGATGGTGCTTCATCTCCATTGATGTCCTCGAATTTTCCATTCACATTCCTTCAGCTGCTGAGTATGCCTTGTATCATCAGTTCTTGGTGGAGATGCTCCAGATGCTTGACCTACAAACTTTTACAAGCTGCGATCCAGCAACCCTGCCACTGGGACTTCTCTGGGTTCTCAATGTTGTCATAGTAGTTGTTCATCCCTGGCTTATTGCACTGGAGGAGGCATCAAGGGCAGTTTAGAGACATCCTCTCTCCAATCCAGCCCTCCCTGTGACCTCCTCATGTGGTATTATGTACCCACAGTCTCCGCACGCAATGTGCTTCACCCTGCCCGGGGACTTCAAGTTTGCAGATCCCATCAGGGCCATGTTGGACACACCTCCAAAGCAGTTTCTTCTCAGATGGACACTCTGGGAGGGAAGGCTTTTACCTTGGCACATGTCCTAATTAAGCAATAAACCATGACAGGGTGTTGGATATGCTGGGATTTACACATGCCTGGTGTGGTTCGGTCGCGAGGTCGCATGCTGAGTGACCAAACCACATGAAAAGTGGGTAAATCCCAGCATAACCCATACCCTGGAGTAGTTTATTGCTATTATACAATGTCCCCTTTTTTGTTGTTAAAGAAAAATTGAGAAAAACAGTTTTTTTTATGTATTTTAAATTATTCTTATTGATGTTATTGCTCAGCCAGAAAAAATAGTTCTTTGTTGCTATGAGACCATGTCTAGCTTCCTCTTTTCTCTGGTTCTACTGGTTTTTCTAATAGTAATTAAAAAAAGGGCTGTGTTTTATGTCTAAAAAATGCACACCATACTGATCTTTGTTTTTTTAAAGCAAGAGTCTGCCAGTCGTGAGTTTTTTAATTTTGAGACAGCCTGCGACTGTCTCTTTAAGTGACTGCATGAGACAGTGTTGTGAGTACCATGCCATCGTTCACATTGTAGTTCCAGGGTAATGTCAGCTATTGCGGTTGGAGAAAGTAATGGTTTCCTTTGGTGCCCGACGTGTTGTCATTTTTTTCAAAGGGGAATAAATAGTTTGAGTATCAGTGAGGCAGGAGGAGCCAGCATTTTGAGGACCTGTGATGCTTTGTGGAATGTGGAAACAGAGTCGACCGACAGTGAGAAAAAGACCATGAGGGAGAAAAAAAAAACACTTGACAAGTGAGCCGGGTGGAATCGGTTACGGGGGAAGAGTTCCAAAACACTGTTCTCCCTGCAATGTGGGTATTCCCATGATTTCGAGAGTTACTCTACTTTATTTTATGTGCTGCATCAGGTTTTGTTTTCCCCATTGATGTTTTGGGGGGGTCAAAGCGATTTAAACAGGGGGTGATTCTAGATGTAGCTGACTGGCACCTTTTGAGTGAGTAATGCCAGAATTTACCACAGCAGAAAGGTGCAAGTCAGCCAACCAGGGACTCCGATTCTCGAACCCCATTGTATAATGTGCATGTCTTCATACCAGGCACATATTTTGACCTATAACCATCGCTTATGATTGCAGAAGAACACACTTGTAGGTGCACTGCCGCAGAGTGAGTGAGTCAGGCAGGCCTTTGACCTTTCTACACAGGGTCTGGAGGTAGCATGGGACCAGTTGAGAACATCTTACGATGCCAATGAGGTGACCTCCAAACTGGTAGGAACTGCAGTCTATATCAGGCAGATGACATGACTTCACTTCTCAGGACTGGCACCTTTGGCCAGGCATAAGGTGATTATCTCACACTTCCATGAGGTTCACTTCTCCCCTAGGACTGGACGGGAACTATCAGGGAATCTTCCTGCTTCTGTATCACAGGAGCCCCCACCTGACCCTGACCTGTCTCAGGTCTCACTAGACTTGTGAGCTGCCCCTGCCCTCAGGTAGCCACGAAAAAAAAAAAACAGGGAGAGGTAGCTCCCTCCTTCTTTTCTTTTCTTGTCCTCCTTGTCCCTGCCTGGGGTATATCCCCCTTTCTTGGGTATATCCCTATTAGTTGCTAAAAGTATCATGTGCCTCTGGCTACTATCCAAATCCAACTCCACTTGGAAGCAGCACTGTCTGTGGAGGGTGCCGTGCTCTAGACTGGATCAACTTCACTTGTGTCATTCAAAACATTTATTAAAGAGTGCCCCCAGTAGCAATTAACACTTGTCCCTGCTGATAGATGTCATGGTTGCCATTTCCCTTGATTTCTCCTACCCACACTTACTGGGGAATCTTAAGTTGTGTCTCTACTGTGTGTCGTACTGTATAACTGCAATATCGAAGTGTATTATGTGATGTACCATGCAACCTTATGTATTACTTTCATCTGCATTGTTGTTATGTCAACTGCCCTCTTGTGTATCCCCGATATACCTGAACTTTGTTATCATTGTAAATGTGTGTTGATTTTTCCTTTGCTCAACATAACTAACTCTGGGTGGCTCCTGAAACAAGCATTTGTCAATGCCGAATGTTGCTTGCTTCTATGTGCTGTTTAGGTATTTGGAAGTCATTGGAGTGCAAATATTGAAAATTTGTGAACTTACGAGCGTCCGTATGAACTGAGCAATGCACGCTCGTAAAACAGTCATTTTTAGGAATTTTTTCACCAAATTTTCAACATAGCCATTTTAAGACCTCTGCTCATGAACAGTGTCACTGTGATTTTGTTAATGTGTCCCATACATTGAGTTTGCACACCGACTGTGCCATTGTGCGCTACATGGGTGGAAACATGTTTTGGGCAGGATGTGAAAATGACAGCTGTACTGCTCATAAGGAGGTGTGGTAAAATGGCAATGTTGAAAATCTGGAGTGGAAATATTGAAAATTCGCAAACCTACGAGAGTGCGTGGGAACTGTGCAACGCACACTCGTAAAACAGTCATTTTTAAGAATTCTTTCACCAAATTTTCAACATTGCAATTTTAAGATCTCTGCTCATGAACAGTGACACTGTGATTTTCTTAATGTGTCCCATACACTGGGTTCGCACACCGACTGCGCCATTGTGCGCTACATGGGTGGAAACATGTTTTGGGCAGGATGTGAAAAATGACAGCTGTACTGCTCATGAGGAGGTGTGATAAAATGCCAATGTTGAAAATCTGGAGTGAAAATATTGAAAATTCGCAAACTTACGAGCATGCATAGGAACTGCGCAACGCATGCTCGTAAAACAGTCATTTTTAGGAATTCTTTCACCAAATTTTCAACATAGCCATTTTAAGACCTCTGTTCGTGAACAGTGTCACTGTGATTTTCTTAATTTGTCCCGTACATTGATTTCACAAGACCGACTGCCCATTCTGCGCCATATGGGCAGAAACACATTTTGGGTGAGATGTGAAAAATGACAGCTATACTGCTCATAAGAAGGTGTGGTAAAATGGCAATGTTAAAATCTGGAGTGAAAATATTGAAATTTTGCGAACTTACGAGCCTGCGATGGAACCGCGAACGACAAGTCAGAACAGTCATTTTGATTTTCATAATTAACACGGGTTTTGGGATCCTTCTCATGATCGAACACTGTCATGGCAGATTCAGTGTCGAAGGGTGATTTCACAGTCATCGTGGAAATCACCTTCGGGCCCGAATAACGCCATGACAGTGACATCATTCATGAGAAGGGGCCCCAAAACCCATGTTGAAAATTTGCGCAAAATTCTAAAAATGCCTGGAGATATGCAACAAAGTTGAAACCCCCTATCTAGCCCATTATACAGCTACCGGCATTTCCTCAGTTCTGGTCGGCTTTGAAGAGTGCAGACGTGTTCCCAGTCCACCGAAGATCGTCGCGAGTCCGGAGTGTAGTAAGTGATGAAGGTGGAGGGGAAGCTGGGTGCGAGGTGGTGGGTGCGGGTTGTGGGGCTGGGAGACGCCGCCGGACCGCTGCTTTTATAGGTTTCAAAAAAAAAAAAAAAAAAGACATCGTGGATGCTTGCCACGCTGGGGTGGGCTCCCCAGCATGGCACAAGGACATTGGGGGCTTTCAGCCGACGGGGATTGGGCACCTCGCCGGCCATAGGACTGCTTGCCACGCTGGGGTGGGCCCCAGCGTGACACCTACTACGGGGACGAGCTCAGCCGACGGGGATTGGGCACCCCATCGGCTATACAGTGCATGCTGGGTGCGCACACTCAGTGGTGGGGGAGCTGCGCATGAGCAGCCTCTTATCGGTGCTCACTGGAAGCTGAAGCTCCCCTTCAATCAGAGGACTGCATTTTGGAGCATGTCATAGACAGCTCCAAAATGCATTGGCTTACAGGGGCCGCGCCTGCCAGCACACTGACTGAATTGGAGGAGGAGGTGACACACCTCCGAAATCTCCGATGATGGCACTATGTTTCTTGCACATGCATGCAAGCAACATAAAAAGGACATTCTGTCTCACTGAGCTAACCTAGTTAACAAAATTCAATAGATAAAAGTTACTAGGCTTGGCTGGCCCGGTGGCATAGAGGGCTGAGGTGCTTTGTGCCTTACTTCTCCCATGCCGGTGACTCAAGTTTGGGAACAAGCTCGGGGCACCAGGGATCAGGTGGGAGGGGGTCTGGGAGAGAACTGAGCGGCTGCCAGGCAGCTCTCGTCTCCCAGATTGGGGTGGTTAGCCTTCCCGGCCCTTGGCTGACACCAAGTGGAGGCTTGATTATAGTGCAGGTGTCAGGCGGCTAGATGCTAGGCCAGGTGGGTGGATTGGGGTCATTTGGGCCAAGGTATGCATTCGCACCCCCACGCGCATGCACAGCCTTGCACTGAGACTCTGAGGTGTAAGGGGAGAAAATGGTGGAAAAATACCCTCTACAATAGATAAAGACCAACCCCTTGCAGGCACTGCACCAGTGGCTAGGCACCCACCAGTCCTGTGGCAAAGGATGATGGCATTAAGGTAAACCCCGGAGGAACCATGTGACGGAGCTGGAGGTGGTGGTTGGATGCTGGAGGCCACAGAGGGTGAAGGCATCGAAACACTGGATGGAAAAAAAAAGTCACTAGCCTTCGCACAGGTTACAGCCCTGTTATTGCAGGAAAAGCAGGTAACTTTCTTCTGATGTTTTCTTTTTCTGGCTATGCCAAGGTACTCCTATTGGTTGGTATGCCTTTTCTCTCCTATGCCAGCTGGGCTATTAGCCCACTACTCTTAGGGGTAGCTGGAGAGATGGACACATCTCGACTCCCTTGGGCTGTTCAGCCCTGCAGCTGGCACATGCACCAGAAATCCATTCCCTTTTTCCCATGCTAGAAAGTAGGGGCATACATTAATTCAGTTTTAGTAGGTTTTCTATCTGGCGGCATGAGGTTGCCTTTTAGGAGTCTTTGTGGTTCATTACTACTTTGGGCACATTAGTGCCATCTCAATTGCAAGGAGGTTCCATCATTTGGGCATATAGCTCTTAGTTCACCTGCCAGAGCCACATGCCTCCAGTCTGCTGCCTTAGTATCATTACCCATCTTCTGTCTAGCTACTGGTGCTGTGGCTCGGTTTCATACCCAACCACTGCTTTGTGCCACCAAATGTGACCTTCTCTCTATCTGGATGTGGTAGTCAGGTTTTATTTTGTTGTATATTTATTTTCCTATATCCTCTTGGGCTAGGGAATAACCTTAGTCCTTTCTTTACTTTTCCCCACTTTGTTTCTCTCCTGGTGAACAGAACGGAGGTTGATGACAGAGCTGACAATGGTTAGTGGCTAGAACATGATACTATATTGTGGGTGCACAGGTGCCATGCCCAGTAGCCATTGCTGGACTCTTGACCAAAAGCATTGCTTCTGCAGTATCCTAGTGCTTCCAGCCCAGACCCAGAAGTGGTAATTAATGAAGAAGAGATTCTGGAAGATCAACAGTTAAGGTTAAGTATGCAACTTTCATTTCTGGTCAGAGGCTTTCTGTAGTGCTCCCATCTCTCCTCACAACCTCTTTCTCACTTGTCCCTGACATATACAGAACTCTTTCCTCACTTCTGATCCTCTCAGTCCCTCACAAAGAGATTGTGCTCCTCTACCACTGCATCTAAACTTGTTTCATCATTTCCCAAGGCGTCTGTGAGTCCTATTATGGTATAGCCTGTCTCAAAAAGTTCTCCCTCCAGATCATCCATTCTAGAGAAATTTTGGATAAACCCATGGTAGTGTTGTAACTAGGTGTAACCCCCCCCCTATAAATGGGGGTTCCCAAAAGTCTTCCTTGAGCCTGCCTAAGTGCTTACTGCCAGGCTGGTGTCCTACGTCTTAACAGTTTAAATATGATTGCCTGAGAGTGCCTGTATAGCCTCTGTGTACTGTCTCTTTAAGAGCTGCCTGGATTGCAGTCATAAGTAATCTGAGAGGGAGCTCTGTTGAAAGATGTAACTATTTGCTGAAAATCATTTAGAGCGATAATGATAATGTAGTTTGTCTAACTTGCCTTCTTTGCAGCAAGGACTGTTTTGTTTATCTCCACTATCTTGGTCCTGGACTGCGAATTGGACCAATCAGTACTGGTGGGGCATAAAATAGAGCCGGACTACGGGAGCTGTCTGGAGTCAAAATCTGTAGGAATTGTAGTTTTGAGCTTTTTGCGCCTTTTTGCACCTGAAGGGGGAGCCTTTGTTGTGACTGACAGGAGGATCAGCCAACCAAACCTTTTGGATCTTGGGGAATTTCCCAGGCTGCTGCAGCTAGTTTCAGTTTTGAGCTGAGAAGTGAAGAAGTAACAGCTCAAGTAATTTTTGAGCAGCAGTTCTGTGTAGTTTTGCATGGGAGAACTGCAAAAGGGCTGAGTTCTGGCCTGCCTGTCTGCCTGCTGTCCCTGAGAGGGAAAATAGAGTTTATTCGGACTGAATCCGAGTTGTGAGGAC
Source organism: Neoceratodus forsteri (assembly GCA_016271365.2). NCBI lineage: Eukaryota > Metazoa > Chordata > Ceratodontiformes > Ceratodontidae > Neoceratodus > Neoceratodus forsteri. Next base: position 1,005,000,986 of record CM028129.1, on the reverse strand, counting down.
TATTAAAGTCACTGGACTGTAACCAGGCTTTAACCTGAAGAAGACCGAAGATTTGCTGAATGCGATTGGCCTGTCAGGATTTCCAGCTGCTTTTGAATCCCCGGTTTGTGCAGAGAATTTGTGATCATGATCGGACAGTGGTTTGCCTGGTAAAGTATAATTTAATTACATGTAAATGTGCTGTGTATTGAAAGTGGGTTGTGATTTGGTTCCCCACTATGTGAACTGTGCTCTGCTTGCTGGAAGCTTTATCCAGCCTAATCGGACTGAATCCATGTTCATCTCCATTCGGCCTGGGCCATGCCATGCTGGCCCTGCCAGACTACCCCACTGCACAGAGAAAGCCACCGACGAGAGACCTGCCTGGGGATCAGCCCCCTGCTCAATGCTTGAACAGGAACGACACCTCGGTGAATCGTGTGGGCCTTGCTTCTCCTGGCACTCCAGATTAACCACCTGTTGTCTCGATTTTCATCCAGCCTGTGTCCAGTCTTGGATATCATGAGTAATCATCAGGGTAGCTCCCTGCAACAACAGACTAATCTAAAAGTATGTCATCTGATTGGCTTGTTGTTTTCTTTTCACAAACTGAGCCCTCCGGCTCCGGATTACAAATAGTGTATGTTGTGCATGCTGTTTTCTTCCATCACAGGGCCCCAACCAGCTGCAACGTTCCTGGCTAGCCCACCATTCTCCAACTGGGTACCCAGAGTGTGTGACTGTTTATGGACCCTGAAGTGCATGCATAACTGTTTAATTGATAGAGCCTTTAAGAAATTAACCTGATTATGCCCCTCCCTTGTTCAAGCCCCTTAAGTAAATCAGATCTAACTCTTTTTTGCATTTACCCAGACTGTGGTTCCAGTTTATGCAAGGGTACTGTACTGCTGTTATTTGCTGTATATAACCTTGTTTTACAGGGGGTTCCCAGGGCTGGGCCAGAAGAAAGCCCTGGCGGTAAGTGTAAACAGTGTTGGTACTTGGGTGGTGTATCAGGGGTATTGTGAAAGTGATTATTGTGTATTGTTCTGGCCACTAGTAAGGAAAGAGAGGGGTTACAGTGTCCCGGAGGGCTGTGCCCAGGTTAGCTTGACCACTACCAACCCTGACCTCCGGGTGGAGGCACCCATTTCTTTGTGTGGAATACCTGTGTCCTGAGCTTTGACAGGGCTCAGTGCAATATCGGGACTGTTAGTAGGCTGACATTTTAAAAGCTGGGACATGCATTGCTGGCCTCACCCGTGACCTTTAAACTTGTTGGCGCCACTTGTTTGGATCACTTGCCCATATTTCTGGACCATTGGGGATCTCCATCTCTGTGTGGGGACTTTGTGGATCTCTGGAGAAGGTTTTGGTCCTGCAGTTTTGTTTGGGATTGCCTGGACGTTGTCCCTGTGTTAGGGATCCCACTGTTTCCGTGGCCCAATTTGTATCAGGCAGTGTCTTGGACTGCTGTGGGGAAGATGTTCTGTGGATGTCCCAAACCAAGGGAGTAGATTTGTGGAGTGGTGTGAGTTTTGGAGACATTCGGGTGTACTTTTTTAAGTGAACAGTAAGATTTGGGACTGTTGCACTACAGCGAGGAGAAGAGCTGCTGAACCCTGGAACAATCATTTTGTGGTGTCTCGATAACTGGGTCCTTTTGAGGGCACAGGAGTTGCCTTCTTTTTGGGAAGTGGAGCAGATTATCAACAGGGTGATTCTCTGCTGGAGTCTGGGGCTACTCGGGGAGTGGAGCCGTAGTTTTGCCAGATAACTGGCGGAACGGGATATTGATTCCCTTAGGTTCCCCGGGGTACCAGCTGGTGGGCTGGTGCTGTTGAGGAATCGAGGTAGTGGCTGTGGATATTTTCCAGCGGTGGCCCTTTGAAATGGATTTTGTCAAAGCTGTTGGATGAAGACCTGAGGTTCCTGGACTTTTCAAAACTCATTCTGTTTATACAAGCAGTGAGAGTGCTTATATTTTATCCAGTTCCTGGTTGTGAGGAGGCCTGGATCTGGAACTTTTCCTGGACTTTTTCTCTACAGACAGTGAAAGTGTCTATATTCATTTATCTCTCTAAGGCAGTGAGAGGGCCTGGGGAGTTATAATTTTGAAGAACTTTGATTATTCATTTATTGGTTTTATTTTTTGAAATGTTTTAAAATGTTTAGGGGATAAGTGGGTGTATTATTTAATTTTTTCTTTTATCTTTTGGTTTATTATTGTGTTTGGGTTAGTAGTTGAGTGCGGGTCATATGTTAAAGTGGCTATTAGAATGTGGTGGAGGCCTGCCCCCAAGGTCATGCGCTATTCGACCTCCACTCTCCATGTTCTCTGCCCCTTTTTCGCCCCTCCATTGCTGTTTACAACTTACTAGTGGTGTAGGGCCTGTCATCGCCTGAGGGGCAGGAGGGGGGTGGGGGTGTGTGAACAGTGGAGGGTGAATGAGCCGAGCAATCACATCGGGGTTGTGAGGTCCAAGAGATGCCCTGGGATGAAATGGAACCAAGAATGTGGTTCGCCATGCCTGGTTTCTATACCCAAGGGCACCATCAGTTTTGATAGGCAGATGGTTCGGCCCGCTCTGGAGGTTCATCCAATTCAGGTGGTGTTATGCAATGCCAGGTCCATTAAAAACAAGACTGCAATTATTGCAGATCTTGTGGGATCGGTGGACCTGGCTTGTATCACTGAGACTTGGCTGGATGAGAATTCTGGCTTATTTGGGCTTTAATTCCAGCGGTAGCTCGATTCACCGTCGAGATTGGATGTCGCAGGGGGGTGATTGCGGTCTGTTTCAAGACCTAACTAAACCTGCGAATGTACCAGTTGAGGAGGCTGTGTCATTTGAGTGTACTGTTGTAGCAGGTGTAGGTTGTAGGATCGCTCTTGTTTACCATCCACCCGGTGACGAGAAGCGTTTCCTTCAGGAAGTGGCAGAATTTGTCGTCGACATGGCATTTGAATCGCCCAGATTGATGGCTCTGGGTGATTTTAACGCCTGGGTCAATGACAAACTCTCGCCATTTGGACAACACTTCCTCCAGTTAATCCCATCTCTGGGCCTTACACAGATAGTTACTACTGCTATTCATAAGCACGGTCACTCTGTCGACTTAGTTTTCCTCCAGGGGATCGAGGCCTCAAACCTGGGGGTGGAACCAGTTGGATGGTCTGATCATTACACCATGGGGTTTAGTTTTAGCACCCCCCTTCGTAGGCCTACCCCTGTGGAGATGATCAGGTATCGCCCTTTACAAGGTGTTAGCTCTGAAGGCCTGGCCGCGGTGCTGGACCTATCGTCTCTTCCAGTAGCAAACAGCGACCCAGAGGCCCTTGTTGTAGCCTATAATAATGTTCTATTGGTGGCCCTGGATCTCGTTGCTCCTGTCCGTGTTCATCCTCTCTCCCTTCGCCCTCGGTCCCCATGGTTTGATGGGACATTGAAGGAGATGCAGCGACTGGGATGAAGGTTAGAGCACTGCTGGTGGAAATCCTCCCTTGATGCCGACCGCCTTAAATTGATGGAGCATTATGAGGCCTATCAATCGGCAATCTCCAGTAAGAAGGCAGAATTCCTGTCCAGGGAGATTGCTGTTGCTCAGAATTGACCAGCTCAGCTTTTTTGTACTGTAGACAGACTGTGTAACCCAGCCTGCCTGCAAGTGCAAAAAGCTTTTTCACAAGTACAGTGTGATGAGCTTGCTCAGTTCTTTGCAAATAGGGTGGCTGACATCAGGGCGGCGCTTCATCCAGCACACTCTGGTGTTGTGTTACAACAGCATGTGGCTGCTTCTCCTCGGTTCTCTTGGAGCACCTTCAACTGACCGGAGTTCATGGATGTCATGCGGATTGTCCAGGGTATGCGCCCTACATGCTGTAGTTTGGATCCCGGACCAACCTCCCTAATCTTGGGTTGTGGTGATTCTACTGGTCTGGTCCTTACACGGATAGTCGGCTGCTCCTTGGAAACAGGTGAGTTTCCCAGTTCTCTGAAGGAGGCGGTGGTTACACCCCTTCTGAAGAAAGCTTCTTTGGACCCTTACTCCCATATCAACTACAGGTCGATCTCTAATCTTCCCTTTATAGGGAAGATGATTGAAAAAGTAGTGGCCATTCAACTGGAGAACCATTTGACCATCCATGATATCTATGAACCTCTCCAGTTCTGTTTTCGAAAGAGGCATAGTACCAAGACAGCGCTGGTTCGGGTGCTCAATGATCTCTTGATAGCGAGAGATCAGAAGAGCTGCTCTATTCTGGTTCTTCTAGATCTTTCTTCAGCGTTTGACACTGTGGACCATGGGGTATTGCTGAACCATCTGAGGTGCAACTGTGGACTATCTGGTGTAGTCCTCAGGTGGTTTACATCTTATCTCACCGGAAGAACACAGAGAGTGGTATCTGGGATTTATTCCTCAGGTCCAGTTTCTCTGTCATGTGGGGTTCCTCAGGGTTCGGTATTGTCCCCCATGTTGTTCACAGTGTATATGCTGCCCCTCAGAGTCATTGTAACAAGGTATGGGCTGAGGTTTCATTGCTATGCTGATGATACCCAGCTGTACCTTTCTTTTGCACCTGACCAGGATGGAGCTCTCTCGGTCTTTAATAACTGCCTCACTGAAATCCAAGAGTGGATGGATGCGAGTTGGTTGAAGTTGAACTCTGATAAGACTGAGGTGTTGGCTGTGGATCCAGCATGTCGGACAGGGGGGTTCGGGGTAGGTTTGCCCTCTGAGTTATTCCTTGGGGGCATACCTCTCCCAACCTCTGAACAGGTGCGGAACCTGAGGGTAATTTTTGGTGATGGGCTTACCCTGCATTCGCAGGTGTCTGCCGTTGTCAAATCCACTTTCTGTCATCTGAGGACTATCGCCAGGATTAAGCACTTTGTTCCCCTTGGTGATCTTCCTATGTTGGGCCACGCCTTTATGTCCACACGCTTGGACTATTGCAATTCCCTATACCTAGGGCTAACCAGGGTGGAAATCCACCACTTGCAGCTGGTGCAGAACGCTGTGGCCTGGCTTTTGATAGGAACATCTCGATTTAGTCATATTTCACCAATGCTGCGTGAACTGCACTGGCTGCCCGTACAGTGGCAGATTACCTTTAAAGTCATTTTATGGACTTTTAAAGCCCTGCATGGACAGGGAACGGACTATCTGAAAGAGCTCCTGGTTCCCTACCACCCCGGGTGATTGCTCCGTTCAGCTGACGAGGAGTTGCTAGAGATACCGAGGGTGCGTTTAAGATCTGCTGGGGCCCGGGCATTTATGTTTGTGGCTCCTACCCTCTGGAATTCTTTACTCTGTCAGTTACGGGAGTGCCCAACCGTGGAGGGATTTCAACAGGCCTTGAAAACTCATTTATGGAGACAAGCTTTTGGCGAATGAAGTCTTTCTGATTTTAGTAGTGGTTTTATAATTGTTTATATATTTATATTTTAATTGAGATTGTGATGTATTGTCTGTTCAATTTGTTCGGTGACTTGGTTTTTGAAAGACGCCTTAAAAATAAAGTTTTATTATTATTATATTATTATTTCAGAACTCAGGCCCCTTAGCCTGTTACTAGCCAAGCAGGCAGGGGTAGTAGCCTTTGCGATAGCACCACCTAGGGGTTACATTTTGGAGGCACCGCTGGGATTTTGAGCCTTCTAGTGGCCAGAAATTATGAATTATTGTTAAAGATTAATGGCTACCCCAGTAGAAATGGCTATACATCAGTTGGTGGGGTGGTGTACTGGGCAGGAGATTAACCCCCAAAATGTTCTACTTATATTGGATATTCCCCTTGGTACCAGTAAAGACACTGTAGAGGGAGCACTCTCCAGAGTTGAATGTTTAAAAAACCCTGTGGTGGTGGGTTGACAGGCTGATTTGATTGCCCAAACTTTCATAGCCTTGGTAGAGTGTAGTGACCTCATGGACAGCTCTAAAGTGCCACAGACTATTGCCCCAGAAGGGGTTCCAGCTGCCTGGAGAGTGATAACAAAAGACAGTAAAGACCCCGGGGAGGATGAGCTCCCACCATTATCTGAGACTTTTGAGGAGAAATTTGCTAAGTTGTTGCTGGAGGAAGGGAAAACCATACAGGACTTTAAGAAACTATTCCTGCCACCTGGGGGTGTTTCTTCCCCAACACCCCCTCCCACTCCAGCACCTGTTACTGCCCCCGCCTTCTGTGCCCATGCCAATGCTGGCTCCTATATCTGTACCTGCCATTAGTCACGACTCCTACTGAAGGCTGAGACTCTGCTTGGGCACCCTTCCCACCCCCCGGGGGGATGACTGGGAGACCTGGTTAGACTTCGTTGCTCTTCTAGTACTTGAATGGCAATGCACAGAAGCAGAGAAACAAAACAGGCTGAGTGAGAGCCTCCAAGGTCCTGCCCTGGTTACCATCCGTGCTAAGCAGGCCAATAACCCCGAAGCAACTGCACAGAACTATCTTGATGCATTGGAAAATGTGTATGGGAGCCCGGATTCAGATGAGGATCTGTGGTGGAGAGTAAGAAATGCTCAGCAGTACCCAGGGGAGCCACTGTCTGTGTATGTACCTCGGCTTGAAAAGTTGCTACAAGAGTGCCTCAGAAAGGGTTGTTTGCCGTCAAATGAATTAGATCGAACAAGGCTGAACTGGATCCTTAAGTCTGCTCCATTTTCAGAATTGTTACTGCTTCAGTTGCACCTTGCCACCCAACTGGAATCGCCCCCCCCTCCTATGACAAGCTAATGAAAGAAATTCGGGGAGTTGAGCAAAGGCAACCCAGTGGGGGAATTGCACCCATATCTGCTGCTGCTGTGCAAATGACCGAGAGTGATCAGCCAAGTAAGACTTAGGGGCAAAAGTTGGCACTTAACGAGCACTCTGAGAATGCAAAGGACTTCCTGCCCTGGGCCCAGCACTGGAAAGATCAGCTACTAAAGGAAATCCGAGAGTGGAAGATGGGTGCGTCTGCAAGGGTTTCCCCCATGGAACAAGATTCTGGTTCCTTTCAGGATGTGACTGCCATGGGGGTTGGGGTGCACCCTCAGGCATCCGCTACCAAGGGTGGCTCCAAGGCTGAGATCACCGGATTGACTGCCACTCTAAAGGAACTGTTAAGACATGTTGCGCCACTCTCACCACTGCAAGCAGATACTAGACCCCAATCTCTTACTACTGCTTCAGTTCCTCATACGATGTTCTCTCCCAGGATGATCCAGGAGTCTCTCATTTGTCACAACTGTGGAAAGAATGGCCATATGAAAAGAGAATGCCAGACTCAGAAGGACTTAGAAAGAGTAACAAACAGACTCCAAGGGGAGCTCTGAAAAGCAAATCAATGGCCAAGGGGTGCCCAAAATGACCACAGTGAGGGTTCAAGAAACCCTAACTCAGATTTCTTTGTGGCTAAATTGTCTGTCCAGGCTTCTGCTACTACCTATCCAGACTGGTCCAAAATAGTGGGCCCTTCAATGGAGACTATGGTGACTGTGAATAGTATTCATACTCGGGCTGTGCTTGACAGTGGATTGCAAGTGACCATTGTATTCCAGGACTGGTATGACAAACACTTATCTGATGTGCCTTTGCAATCCCTGGAAGGCCTACGTGTGGGGCCTGAGCGACAAGTCTTATCCCTGCCTAGGGTATGTCCGCCTCTGGTTGTCTTTTCCTGCAACTGTAATGGGTGTAGAGGAGCGAGTAGAGACATTGGCCCTAGTGCGTCCCCCCCACCAGACTGTATGATGGGGTCCCCCTGTTAATTGGGACAAACACTCATATGTTTGGGAGACTGGTGCAACTATGTCACGAGAAACAAGGGTGAACAAACTGAGAGGGCCCTGAGAATTCTGGCTCTGATCAAGAGAGCCTATGATTTGCAACAGAAACCTGAGGAAGTAGACCAGGATGAATCAGTGGGGATCATGTGGAAGAAGGATCCCGATTCAATAGTACTGTCCCCTAATGCCCAGTGTTCCATTCAAGGTCCACCTCCAGAAAGATGTCACGAACAAAATACTGATGTTGGTTGCACCAGACGATGGAAAATGCCAGAAGGATTATTGGTCAAGCCCAGCATCTTACCTGCTCATGCCCATGCCTATGCACGATGAGTGATGGTCCAGATTCACAATGTGTCAGATCGGGAGATCCGGGTGAACAGAGGGTGCACCCTAGCTATGGTACACTGCGCAGACACTGCAGTATTGCCTAGCAACAAGCACCCTGGTGAGAAGGAGAGAGTGACCCCAGACTTGTTTGACTTTGGTGACTCCCTGTTGCCAGTTGAATGGAAGGCTAGAATTAGCAAGAGACTTGCCCAGAGAGACCAAGTGTTTTTGTTGAAGGAATGGGATGTGGGATGTGTCCAGGGTGCGGAGCATCATATATGCCTGCACGATGAATGGCCATTTCGAGAGAGGTCCTGATGCCTAGCTCCAGCAGACATAGAAGATGTGAGAAGACACCTGCAGGAAATGCTAGCTGCTGGCATGATGCAAGAATCCAGGAGCCCATACGCCTCTCCCATTGTGGTTGTGCGTAAGAAGAATGGGTCTGTGAAGATGTGTGTTGATTATCGAACCCTGAACTGGTAGACCATCCTAGACCAATACACTATGCCTCGTATACAGGATGCCCTGGACTGCTTGAATGGGAGCAAATGGTTCTCGGTGTTGGAACTTTGCAGTGGATACTACCAGATCCTGATGGCCCCAAAAGACCATGAGAAAACAGCCTTCATCTGTTCATTGGGGTTCTACGAGTTTCTGAGGATGCCACGGGGGATATCGGGTGCCCCGGCCACCTTTCAGCGACTGATGGAACGTGCGGTGGGAGATATGAATTTTCTGGAATGCCTGGTGTACTTGGACGATGTCATTGTGTTTGGGAGCACCTTAGAGGAGCATGAGAACTGACTGTTTACAGTCCTAGACCGACTGGAAGACTTTGGCCTCAAGCTGTCCATTGACAAGTGTCAGCTTTTCCAAACCTCCGTGAAGCATGTGGGGCACATAGTATCTACAAAAGGGATAGAGACTGACCCAGTAAGGTTGAAACACTGACTACTTGGACCCAGACCCATAATCTGAAAGAACTACAGTGTTTCCTGGGGTTCTGTGGCTACTACCGCAGGTTCATAAAAGACTATTCCAAGGTGATTCGCCCACTCTTGAACCTTACCCAGGGTTACCCTCCTTCCAATCATAAATACAAAAAAGGGTCCGTTAAAGAACCAGAAAAAGAATACTTCCACCCAGGCAAACTCTTTGGGCCCCGCTGGAAGCCCGACTGTGAAGCAGCCTTCCATGAGATCATATACCAGCTTACCCACACCCCCATCCTCGCCTATGCTGACCCCACCAAACCCTATATGCTGCATGCGGACACTAGCCTGCAGGGTCTAGCAGTGGTGCTGTATCAAGATCATGAGGATTGCCTGAGATCAGTAGCTTCCGCCAGTAGGAGCTTGACCCCGTCCGAACGAAACTACCCCGTGCGTAAGTTGGAGTTTCTTGCGTTAAAATGGGCAATCATTGACCAGTTTCATGAATACCTCTATGGGGCAAAGATATTTGTGAAGACTGACAATAATCTGTTGACCTACACTACCGGTCAAAAGTTTTAGAACACCCCCAATTTTCCAGTTTTTATTGAAATTTACGCAGGTTAATGTCTCAATGTATTCTGAAATTAAAGCATAGAACAAATAAACAATTGCAGATCAAAAAGAAATCATAGAATCATTTTGTTTAACAAAATTTAATCTAAATTTTTGACTCATCAAAGTAGCCACCTTTTGCAGATATACTGTAACCGCCGAACACACTCGTGGCATTCTTCCTACAATGGACATCAAATATTGTTCGGAAGTTCTTCCCAACACTGTTGCAGAAGTTCCCTACAAATGTGTTGCACTTGTAGGTTGCTTTGCTTTCACCCTTCTGTCCAGTTCATCCCAGACCAGCTCGATGGGGTTTAAGTCTGGAGACTGTGCTGGCCATTCCATGATTTGAAGCCTACCATCTTGTTCTTTTCTCGGTAGTTCTGACATAGCCTGGAGGTATGTTTTGGGTCATTATCTTGCTGTAGGATGAACCCCTGACCAACTAGGTGTAGACCAGAGGGTACTGCATGGCGCTGCAAATGCTGTGGTAGCCCTTTGGTTCAGGGTGCCAGTCACTTGTGCTGTTTTCCTGTGAGCCGCCTATCACGCAAGCTGTTGACTCTCAGAAACTTGTCTTCTGATTCTGTTGTGGCTTTGGGTCTGCTAGACCTCTTCCTGTCAGAGTTTCCTCCAGTTTCCAAGTGCCTTTGATGGTGTAGGAAACTGTACTCACTGACACCTTGGCTTTTGCAATTTCTCACAGCAGTTTTTGCTAACCTAAACTTTTTTTTTAACCTCTAGCAGTTTACCGCTTACCTTTGTACCATTTCAGGTTATTCACTGGACTTGAATTGCTTAAATTTCAATAAAAACTGGAAAAATGGGGGAGTTCTAAAACTTTTGACCGGTAGTGTATGTACAGACTTCAGCTAAGTTAGACGCCACTAGGCACTGGTGGCTTTCTGCATTATCAACCTATGATTATGCTGTCGAATACAGACTGGGCCTGAACCATATTGATGCTGATGCCCTATCATGAAGGCCCACTTCCAAGAGTGATTGGGTCAGGCTGTCTGAACCTGACATTCAAGCATTGTGCCAAACATTTGATAGAGATGAACAGATGTCTGCGGACACAGTGGACTGTTTAGTAGATTGCTTGGGCCCTTCTGACACCTGCATACCAGCTGCTTATTGCCACTTCTCTGCTCTAGATATTAGTGCAGTACCTCAATTTGACAATGACAACATTCATTGGGCTCAATCCCAAGATCCTATGATTCATCCAGCACTTGATGCCCTGCGTGCAGGGAAAGATGTGTCTAAGATACGTTCCACTGACTTGCGAACTGCTTTATTGTTTAAAGAAGGTCCCAGATTGAAGTTGCTCAATCAGTTGTTGTATACAGAGACAATACATTATAGTGGCAAAGTAGACAAGCAACAATTGGTCCTGCCCTCAGCCTTTAAAGATTTGGTACTGAGGTCCTTCCACAATCACATGGGGCACCTTGGTATTGACAGAACCCTTGACCTGGTACGATCTCGCTTCTACTGGCCCAAAATGGGGGCTGATGTTGAGCACCATGTAAAGACTTGTAGTCGCTGCCTGCAAAGAAAAGCCCGGTCTCAGAGGGCTGTCCCCCTTGTTAATATTACTACCAGCGCACCCATGGAACTAGTCTGCATAGACTTCTTGTGTTTAGAACCTGATCAGCAGAACATTGGCAATGTGTTAGTGGTTATGGATCATTTCACATGGTATGCACAAGCTTTTTCCACAAAAGATCAAAAGGTATCTACTGTGGCCAAGGTGCTAGTGGAAAATTTCTTCGTCCACTATGGTGCCCCCCAGCGGATTCATTCTGATCAAGGCAGAGACTTTGAGAGTTGGCTAATTAAAGAAATGCTCTCTCTATGGGGGTTGTGAAAGTCAAGAACCACCCCTATCACCCACAGGGAGACCCTCAACCAGAACATTTTAACCGCACCCTTCTAGACATGCTGGGCATTCTCCACCCAAAAGACAAGCATAAATGGAGCCAGCAGATTAGCACCTTTGTACATGCATGGTTACCCCCCCCCAACAGCGACATTTCACCAGCGAGGTCCCCCACAGCAACTACAGTGCCATGCTGCTGTGGGAAACCTGCTGGAACCTGCCGCTGTCTGTTAGTCCTGCACCCCCCAATCAGCTCTGACTTGGGTTGATCATCTTTAAGTGGGTGGGGTGCGAGGAGGCTAAGCCCCTGTGGGGGTTTGGGGCAAAGCCCCCATAAGAAAAACAAGGATAGATAGTGCAGACCAGCAGCTGTACTGCAGAATGCGGTCAACCTGCCGGTGCCATTGACGGGGCATTCGACAAAAATTTTGTCACGCTCCTGTCATGGATCCGTACATGCATACAACTGCATGAAAAATGATGCTACTGGGTTCTCACCCTACTGCCTCATAGAAACATAGAATTTGACGGCAGATAAGGACCACTTGGCCCACCTAGTCTGCCCATTTCCCTACCTGATGGATAAGCTGCAGATTCTAGTTAATCAACAGCTTACTTCCTCCTACCCCCCACTAAAATTGCCTTATACCTGTCCCTTGCATTCTTGAATTCTCCCGCTGTTCCTGGCTCCACAACCTCATCAGAAAGGCTGTTCTATGCATCCGCAACCCTCTCTGTGAAAAAATACTTTCTAACATTACCTCTGAGCCGTCCCCCCTCTATCTTCAAATTGTGCCCCCTTGTTCTTGCACATCTCTTCTTCTGAAAGATACTACCCTCTTGTACTTTGTTAATTCCCTTGAGATACTTGAACATTTCTATCATGTCCCCCCCTCCCTCCTTTCCTCAAGGGTATACATATTAAGCTGCTTTAGTCTCCCCTCATATGTCTTCTGGTGCAGACCCTGCACCATTCTGGTTGCCCTCCTCTGAACAGCCTCCACTCTGTTTATGTCTTTGCGGAGATGGCATCTCCAGAATTGCACACAGTACTCCAGATGGGGTCTCACTAACTGTCTGTACAGAGGGATAACAACTTCCTGTTTTCTACCGTTGATGCCTCTCCCTATGCATCCCAGTATCCCTCCAGCCCTCCTTACTGCCTTCTCACATTGCTTGCCCACCTTTAGGTCATCTGATATAATTACTCCTAGGTCTCTTTCGATTTTTGTTGTTGTTATTAACTTACCCCCCATTGTGTACTCTTCCTCTGGGTTTTTGTTTCCCAGATGCATTACCTTGCACTTCTTTGTATTGAATCTGAGCTGTCACGTATTTGACCATTCCTACAACCTTGCCAAGTCCCTTTTCATTCTTTCCACCCCACCTTGTGTATCAACCCTGTTGCAGATCTTTGTGTCATCTGCTAAGAGACATACCTTTCCTTCCAGGTGCTCTCCAATGTCACTTATAAAGACATTAAAGAGGACCGGTCCCAGTACCGAACCCTGCAGTACCCCGCTAGTTATCTTTCTGTCTTCACTGTGGACTCCGTTTACTATTACCCTTTGTGTCCTGTTGTTCAGCCAGTTTTTTATCCAGGCTACCACCTTGGGACCCACTCCAAGGCTAGCTAACTTGTATATTAATCTTTTGTGTGAGACTGTGTCAAATGCCTTGCTAAAATCTAGGTAGGCCATAACCACAGCCCCTCCCTGGTCTACTACTTTGGTCACCCAGTCAAAGAAATCTATTAGATTCATCTGGCATGACCTTACTGCTGTGAAACCATGCTGGCTTGGGTCCTGTGCCCCACTGGCCTCTAGGTACTCAACAATTCTTTCCTTCAGAAGTGAGTCCATCATTTTCCCTACCACTAAAGTCAAACTACTGGTCTGTAGTTTCCTGCCTCTACCCTGCTCCCACTTTTGTGAAGTGGAATCACATTTGCCCTCCTCCAGTGCTCAGGTACCACCCCATCCTCCCATGATTTGTTAAAGAGAGTAGTCAGTGGTGCTGCTAGTTCTACTCTTAGTTCTTTTAGAGTTCTTGGGTGAATTCCATCAGACCCCATTGCCTTGTCCACCCTCAGTTTCAAGAGTTCTTTCAAAACCCTTTCTTCTGTGAATGGACTGGTATCGACCCCCCATTCAGAGTTTCTCCCTTGTTTGGTTTAGGTACCTCCCCCTCCTCTACTATTGTGAATACTGAGCAGAAATACTCATTCAGTATCCCTGCTTTTTCACTGTCACCCTCTGCCCACATTCCCTCCCCTTTATTAAGTCTCTGTATCCCTCCCTTGGTCTTTCTTTGCTCCCTAATGTACCTATAAAAGGTTTTATCCCCCTTCTTAACAGAGTTGGCTATCTTTTCCTCAGTTTGTGCCTTTGCTATTCTGACTGCCTTCCCTGCCTCTTTCTGCTTTAACTGATAACGTTCTCTGTCCTGCTTCTTCTGTGTTTCCTTATATTTCCTGAATGCTATCCTTTTCTCCTTAACCATCCCTGCCACCTCTTTTGTGAACCATAGTGTTTTTTTTTCTTCATTTTGTTTTGTTGATTTGCTTCACACAAAGGCTTGTTGCCTCTGAGATGGCTGTTTTGATTATTCCCCATTGTTCCTCCACCCCTCCTTTTTGCCTGTTTGCTAGTGCCTTTCTGAGGCGCTCTCTCATTTTCCCAGTCAGCCTTCCTAAAGTACAATACTCTTGTTTTTGTATGGCTTGACTCAATGGCTATGTTTATTGTGAACCACACTGTTTGGTGGTCACTTGTTCCCAGATGGCTACCCACTTCTAAATCTGAGATCCTTTCTCCTTCCTCATTTGAGAGTACCAGGTCTAAGATTGCTTCCTCCCGAGTGGGTTCCAACACTAGCTGTCTGAGGCATGCCCCCTGTAGGGCATCAAGAATGACCCTGCTCTTGGATGTGCCTGCAGCAAAGGTACTCCAGTTAACATCTGGCATATTCAGGTCCCCCATCAACAATATCTCCCCTTTTTCTGCCATTTTAAGGATGCCTTCCATCATTTCCTTGTCCATTTCCTCCCCCTGAGATGGGGGCTGTACACAACCCCCATGTGGATTGTGGTGCCATTTCCAGACTCCAGGGTGACCCATAGTGACTCATCAACTTCCTGTTTACTCTTTATTTCTGTTGCTTTGACCCCTTCCTTTACATAGAGAGCTGCTACTCCTCCTCTTTTACCCACCATGTCCCTCCTGTAGACTGTGTATCCTGGTATGTTGACATCCCAGTCATGGTTCTCTGTGTACCATGTTTCAGTGACTGCCACAATATCCAGGCATCCCTCTTCCAACAAGACCACTAGTTCAGGGAGATTGTTGCATAGACTGCGGGCATTGGTACTCATCACCTTCCATTTATTTTTTATAGCCTTACCCCTTTTAGCCCCATCCCTGTCCTTACCGCCATTTTCTGCATTTCTCCCTCCCCTGCTCCCTACTGACTTCTTTACCTTGATGTTTACCTCTGTAACTACTGTGTTTTGTGAGAGGAGGCTGGGATTTCCCTGCTCCTTTTCAGTGTCTCCCCCTTGGCTAGTTTAAATGCTTGCCAATGAAGCATTTAAACCTGTCACCCGGGATCCTGGCCCCCCCCCAAGACAGATGCAGACCATCGTGCCAGTATAAGCCTGCATCCCTCCAGGTGGCTCCCCAGTCCCCAATGAAGCCAAAACCCTGAGCTACACACCAGTTTTTCAACCATTCATTGAATCCCATGGTGGGGAATACCCTAGCACCATCTTTGCCATAGACAGGCAGCACCTCTGAGAAGGTTACCATACATGCTACTTGTCTAAGGCCCCTCCCCAACTCCACAAACTCCTCTTGCACCTCTCTGATCCCATTCACAGCCAGGTCATTTGTTCCTAGGTGGACAATGACATCCAGCTCCCTTTTTTGTGCAGCTGCTCCCGCGATCCTGAGGATTCGCTTCCTGTCCCTCTGAGCCGTGGTGCCAGGCAGGCATCTTACCTCCCTTTCCCCTTCCTCCCCCACTTCTACCCCCTAATGATCAAGTCCCCCACCAGGAGTTGTTTCCTTCCCCTGTGGGCTCTCGTGCCACCCTCCTGTGGGTGTCCTTTATGGAGGTTCCCAGCATCCTCCTTGGTCTCCATTGCAGGTGCCTCCATAGAGGAGCCACTCTTTGCCAGAACAGCATATGAATTGTGGAGGTGTACAACTTGAGGGATGCACCTCTGTTCCACCACCCTCTCCCTCCCTGAGCCCACCTTGGTCCAACCGCTTTTCTTTCTTGGCAACCTCTGAGGTAATGGTGGTGGCCCTGGTGGTCCCTGGGTGGGGGAAGAGGTTTCTTGAGTCATAGCCAGGTCAGCCTGGAGACGGACAACCTCCTCCCTCAGCCCAGAGAGGTGCCTGCAAACAGGGCAGCATCGCAGCCTCCAGAGTGTCTCCCAGAACACTGCTGCCCCACAGCCATTGCACTGCACCACTCCCATCTTGACTTATTTTTTGTCCCCTCTCCTGTTGCTCTGTATGCTTACTGTCAACTGCCTCTATGTATTTTTACACTTACTTTCCTACTGCCTATGTGCCCATACAACTCTCGCCCTTCCTGTTCTGGGACAGGAACTTCCAGCAGTCTTCAGTAGTCTCCTTCTTCCACGCTTGGATTCAGACCCCCAGCAGCTGGGTTGGGGGGGAATGTTTGGGAGAGAGGCCCGGCTGCCAGTTGATGTCTGTTTTGGGATCTCTCCAGATGGGGGTCCGAGCTGAAAACTAGTTGCAATATGTACAAAAACTGAAAGCTCAATTGAACCAAGCCTATCAACTGGCCCAGACAGTGGCCGCCAAAAGAAATCTATCCAACAAAGAGAGGCATGATAAAAAAAATAAAGGCTTAAGAGCTTTGACCTGGAGACCATGTGTTGTTACACAATTTGGGACTGCATGGTAAACACAAAATTGCTGATCGGTGGCACCATCTTTCCCATGTAGTAGTTGGAAAGTTGGATAATTTACCTGTGTAGAAGGTGCGCCCAGAGAACAACTCCAAAGCTGCCAAGACCATGCACTGTAACCACTTGCTGCCTATCAGCCAAGTCATGATTGAGGTTGAACCCCCAGAAATTGAGCCCCCTGGGCCGGTGACTCATGCTGCTGCAAGAAAGAGACAAGGTCAACCTACCCCAGTGGTCACAGATTTAAGGTTTCCTTTGCAGCAGGCCCAGAATGATAGTGACTGTCAGTCCACTTCTGATGAAAGTGAATACGACCATGCCTATTACCCCTCTTATGAACTGAATCAGCTGTTTCGAGGTAACCCCCTGATAAATTGTAGGGATGAAGCTGGGCCTTCTGGACTGCCTTACCCCCAGCTTCGTCCTTGGAGCCAATGTTCCCAGAAGGTGAAGTGCAAAGTATAATGTCTGTAGATATTGAGTCTCTGTGTATTGTGGAACTGTATGATTTGCATGAAGAAGGGGCTGAGGGTTTGAGTCTTTCTGGTGACATACCAGAACTTGAAGAACACTATGAGAGAGTGCTGACTACCCCCCTTCAGTGCCTCAAAGCTTGATTGTGCCTGAGTCTTCGCAAACTGAGTCAAGTGTTGTAGAAACTGAGCCTGCAGAGCAAGGAGCCGACAGTGCCCCAAGTTTGGATGTTCCCACCCAGGTAGAGGCACCCCTCACAAGTGACGAGAGTCCCCAGACCAGTGCTGAGAGTACAGAGACTGTAGTTGTCCCCCTCAGAAAGACTGGCCGAGCCTTCAAGACAGTAGTACGCCTCAGTTATGATTCTCCCGGGAGGCCAGCAGATTTGCCTCTCAATGTGGTGCACAAAGGTGTTTATGTCTCACCAAGCTCACTGCCCAAATTGAGCTTGACAGCCAAGTCCAGGTTACTTGTCTTTCCCTCTCACCATGGTGCCCCTGCCCCCTCTAACCTCAAATTAGCTGATAGGGAAGGGCCCCCTCTTCCGTTGTTTAAGGTACAAGAAGTTATCACCTGATTCAGTATAGCAGTGTTCAATTTACCGGTGTGAAATATGCACAATGTGTTGCCAGAATGGCTATAGTATCATGAAGTGTAGTGAATATGTATAGTAGAGTAATAAGCTTATGTTAACTGATGCATGATGGTACAGACGTGATGCACACACCAAGTTTTCTCCAGGCAGGGAAGGGTGTAACCTCCCCTATAAATGGGGGTCCCTGAAAAGTCTTCCTCGGGCTTGCCTAAATGCTCACTGCCAGGCTGGTGTCCTGCGTGTTAGCAGTTTAAATATGATTGTCTGAGAGTGCCTGTATAGCCTCTGTGTACTGTCTCTTTAAGAGCTGCCGGATTGCAGTCATAAGTAATCTGAGAGGGAGCTCTGTTGAAAGATGCAACTATTTGCTGTAAATCATTTAGCGTGATAATGATAATGTAGTTTGTCTAACTTGCCTTCTTTGCAGCAAGGACTGTTTTATTTATCTCCACTATCTTGGTCCTGGACTGCAAATTGGACCAATCAGTACTGGTGGGACCTAAAATGGAGCCGGACTACAGGAGCTGTCTGGAGTCAAAATCTGTAGGAGTTGTAGTTTGGGGTTTTTTGCGCCTTTTTGCACCTGAATTGGGAGCCTTTGTTGTGACTGACAGGAGGATCAGCCAACCAAACCTTTTGGATCTTGGGGAATTTCCCAGGCTGCTGCAGCTAGTTTCAGTTTTGAGCTGAGAAGTGAAGAAGTAACAGCTCAAGTGATTTTTAAGCAGCAGTTCTGCATAGTTTTGCATGGGTGAACTGTGAAAGGGCTGTGTTTTGGCCTGCCTGTCTGCCTGCTGTCCCTGAGAGGGAAAACAGAGTTTATTCGGACTGAATCCGAGTTGTGAGGACTATTTAAAGCCACTGGACTGTGACCAGGCTTTAACCTGAAGAAGAATGAAGATTTGCTGAATGCGATCGGCCTGTCAGGATTTTCGGCTGCTTTTGAATCCCCGGTTTGTGCAGAGACTTTGTGATCTTGACCAGAGAGTGGTTTGCCTGGTACAGTAGAATTTCCTTACATGTAAATGTGCTGTGTATTGAAAGTGGGTCGTGATTTGGCTCCCCACTGTGTGAATTGTGCTGTGCTTGCTGGTACCATAGAATCCTTTACATGTAAATGTGCTGTGTATTGAAAGTGGTCGTGATTTGGTTCCCCACTGTGTGAACTGTGTTCTGCTTGCTGGAAGCTTTATCCAGCCTAATCAGACTGAATCCGGATTCATCTCCATTCTGCCTGGGCCATGCCACGCTGGCCCTGCCAGACTACCCCACTGCACAGAGAAAGCCACCGACGAGAGACCTGCCTGGGGATCAGCCCCCTGCTCCATGCTTGAACAGGAACGACACCTCGGTGAATCGTGTGGGCCTTGCTTCTCCTGGCACTCCAGATTAACCACCTGTTGTCTCGATTTTCATCCAGCCTGTGTCCAGTCTTGGATATCATGAGTAATCATCAGGGTAGCTCCCTGCAACAACAGCCTATTCTAAAAGTGTGTCATCTGATTGTCTTGTTGTTTTCTTTTCATGAACTGAGCCCTCCAGCTCCACATTACAAATAGTATGTGTTGTGCATGTTTTCTTCCATCACAGGGGCCCAACCAGCTGCAACGTTCCTGGCTAGCCCACCATTCTCCAACTGGGTACCCAGAGTGTGTGACTGTTTATGGACCCTGAAGTGCATGCATAACTGTTTGATTGATAGAGTCTTTAAGCAAATTAACCTGATTACGCCCCTTCCTTGTTCAAGCCCCTTAAATAAATCAGATCTAACTCTTCTTTGCATTTACCCTGACTGTGGTTCCAGTTTGTGCAAGAATACTGTACTGCTGTTATTTTCTGTTTTACAAGGGGTCCCCAGGGCCGGGCCAGAAGAAAGCCCTGGTGGTAGGTGCAAACAGTGTGGGTACTTGTCTGGTGTATCAGGGGTATTGTGAAAGTGATTATTGTGTATTGTTCCAGCCTTTAGTAAGGAAAGAGGGGGGGTTACAGTGTCCCGGAGGGCTGTGCCCAGGTTAGCTTGACCACTACCAACCCTGACCTCCGGGTGGAGGCACCCATTTCAGAACTCAGGGCCCTTAACCTGCTACTAGCCAAGCAAGCAGGGGTAGTAGCCCTTGGGATAGTGCCATCTAGGGATTACATAAAAATGTGCAAAACTGGGGATGTTTTGTCATATCACCTCTGGAATTGGTTCTGGTTTCGGTTTGGGATTCATGGCTAATATTCATTCAACATAAAACATGGCCTGTGCCTCCTCGGGTCCTCAATATTATTCCTATGCAAAAATGAAGCGCCCATCTTTTTTTCTTGAGAAATAATTACTTTAAAACTTTCATAAAATTCTTAAATGATAATGAAAACTGAAAATTTTACCACCAAAATAAACTGGAAGACATCTGGCATCAATTAGTAAGAAAAAAGGTGGGGGGCAAATTTTTGCTCATTTTAGTTGCACTGCTGCTTTAAAGTAGAATATAAAAGTTTGACAGCTAGATTTGGCTTACCAAAGGGTGACTTCTGGAAGTACCTTCAGATTAGAAATCTCTTCACCACATGGGTTAAGCAGAAGTGTTTTTGCTCAATGTTTGTCAAACATAAACAGCAGGTTCTGCAACCACTTCCCATTAAAGCATGGCTCAGGCGAAAACATGGTCTGGCAGGGATTATACAGGGCCTGATGAGGGACAGTGCTCCACACCCTTCCTTCCAGCGAAAAATAAATGGGAAATAAAGCTTAATATTAGGATCACAGAGCAGCAATGGCAGCAAGGTTGACTAAGGGTCCACCAAGCCTGTGGCGATCAGAGAAGTCTGCTCAATCCAAAATAAGGGCATGCACTTATGGTACTGTATACCGGCGCAGCTGCAGGCAATATGTATGTTACAAACAGACAAATGCTGGAGATGTAGTACCCCCGCAGTGGATCTACCACACATAGTCTGGTCATGTGCTTCCCTGCAGCCCCTATGGGCAGAAGTGGTAAAACACTGCTCACAAATTTTTAAATCTTCCTTTACCAATGGACCCTAGGCTATGGATACTGGGCCTTTCTCTCCTCAATATTACCTTAATTAAATCCCAGCATTTATGGCTCATACAGGCCTCTGTGGAAATGAAAAGGTTGATTCTGAGGAGGGGAAGGTCGACAATAATGCTATCTTTCAGGTAGTGGCTTTCTGCTATGGGTGATTTGGCGAGTATGACAAGACTAACCTACTATAGTAAAAGGAACTTACGTAAATATGACGATATCTGGTCCCCCTATTTGAACGATAGTGCAAACTGTCAAAACAGTGTGCTAAACAGGAATGCAAAGGACAGGTTACAGCCTCCATGACATTTGCATGAGGAAATAGGCTATGGTTTCAGGTGATCAAATGTTATTGTTCTTTCAGGTGTCATGAGTCTTAGCATGTGGACAGCCACATAGTTCCTTCTTCTGCATACTAGGTGAAGAAATATTCTGCTCTCCATGTATGTGGTGAGTCATCTTGTTTCTCAGGGAAGTTCCTCCAGAAGGATTAAATCTTATAGGGTAAGTCCCTGAAACATTCTACCGGTATTCTCATTAGACATGGATGTTGTTAGTACCCTCTTTGTTTTACTGGTTGTAATTGCAGTTTGGTTCATTTTCCCTTGTTTATGCGTATCTCTTCCTCCTCCCTTCTAATGTTTACCATTGAAGTTTGACTTATGCAAATGCATTGCACTGAGCTGCCAGTATAATGTTTGCACTTGGTGAAAACTACTCAATAAAAAGATTAACTGTAAAAAAAAAAAGTGTAATATAAAGGAAAATGGGTTAAATTCTGTAGAAAAACAGTTTAGTAGCATGGCAGCTGCAGTAGCAAGGCCCAGCTGTTAGTAAGTTCACAGGAAATATTGTGTATTATTTTGAGCCAGTGCTAAAGTTGAATAAGCACATAGTTTCATTTGCTTGCAGTCTAAATTTCTAGCAATAAATGACAGGAGACAAAACTTGTGTGGGAAATGGCTGGTGACAATCTGCAGAAAGAGGCTACTCAACTGCCGGGCTACCCCCTTCCCCAAAACATTTCACACATGACACTGAAGCAAGCCTTTATTTGACAGAACCACATAAAAAAACAACATGGTCCTCACCTAGAGTACTGTGTGCAGTTCTGGAGTCCTCACCTCAGAAAAGATAAGGATAGGTTGGAGACAGTGCAGTGCAGAGTAACAAAAATGATTCAGGGCCAGCAGGGCAGATACTATGAAGAGCACCTCAAGGCACTAAATATGTATTCACTGGAGACCAGAAGGGAGAATGGAGATATGATAGAGACATTCAAGTTCCTTAAAGGAATTAACAAAATGAACTGAGGGGAACTATTTAGCCTGAATACCAATTCGCGGTCATGTGGACACGAATGAAAATTAACAGATGGTAGGTTCAGAAGAGATGTGAGGAAGTATTACTTTATGGAAAAGGTGGCAGAACCTTGGAACAGTCTGTCAGCTGAAGTGGCTAGAGCAGAAACAGGGGATTCAAGCACGGCTGAGACATAATGAAAGGTACAGTGGTTACTGGGGGCAACAGGACCAAGGAGGAGTAGAATAGTGACAGGATGGAGATGGTTAGTACCCTGGAGGAACAGTAGGTTCCAGGGATTATAGGGAACTTGGGCAGACTGGATGGACCTATGGTCTTTTTCTGCCATTATTGTCTATGTTTCTATCACACCCCTGCTTGTGTGGGAAATGGCTAGTGACACTGTGCAGACAGAGGCTACTCAACTGCCGGGCTTCCCCTTCCCAAAATGTTTCATATGTGACACTGATGCAAGCCTTTATTTGACAGTACCACAGAAAAAAACAATATGGTTCTCCTGTTCCAACCCCTGCTTGTGTGAGAAATGGCTGGTGACACTGTGCAGGCAGAGGTTGCTCAACTGAAGGGCTGCCGCCTCCCTAAAACATTTCACATGTGACACTGATGCAAGCCTTTACTTGACAGACTACAGAAAATAAATATGGTCCTCCTGTCCCAACCCTTGCTTGTGTGAGAAATGGCTGGTGACACTGTGCAGACAGAAGCTACTCAACTGCCAGGCTGCCCCTCCCCAAAATGTTTCACATGTGATACTGATGTAAGCCTTTATTTGACAGGTCTACAGAAAATAAATATGGTCCTCCTGTCCCAACAGCTGCTTGTGTGGGAAATGGCTGGTAACACTGTGCAGACAGAAGGCACTCAACTGCCAGGCTGCCACCTCCCCAAAATATTTCACATGTGACACAGTCACAAGCTTTTATTTAACAGGAGTACAGAAAAAAAGAAAGACTCCTACTGTCCCAACTCCTGCTTATGTGGGAAATGGCTGGTGAGTGTTAACACTGCACTCTAAGGACAGGTGCCTGATTTCAGGGGTGACCTGGGACTCAGGAGCACTGGGAAGGTTAACTAACTTGTTGAGCATCACATAGTATGCAAGTGGAGGCATTGAATCTGCTGCTGGATGTCCCCGCAGCCCACAATGCAAGTCTACTTTACAGGACTTCCCCCCCACCAACACACACACAGTCAGTTCCTTCCCTGGCCCAAGTCCCGATCCTCTGTTTGTTTTTTTATTAACTTGTTTTATTTCTGTTTCATTGGTGGTATGGGTGGAAGTTTATTTGGAGCTCTTGGCTTCCTTCCCCCTCCCCAGCCCACACACAGACAGTCCCTGGCCTGAGCCCTGACCCTCTTAGGTTTTTTAAGTTATTTTCTTATTTTGTTTTGTTGGTGCTGTGGATGGAAAGTTTATGGAGCCCTTGGCCTTGTGCCCCCCCTTCCCCAACACAGTCAGTCCCTGGCCCGAGTTCCGACCCTCTCACTTAGGGTCAATTCTTTTTTTTTCTCTTTCTCTGTTTCATTGGTGGTGTAGTGGGACTGCAGGCAAGAGCTGACCCTTTTAGCCACTCACCTTGGAGCCTCGCTCCCCATTCCCCAGTCCCTGAACCATGTCCCTCCCAAGTCCCCACCCGATTGCAGACTTTTTGTGTTTTTTTTTTACTTTTTTTTTTTGTTTCCTTTTTTTGGTCTTCCTCCTCCATGTTGTGCCTGGACTCCACACACTGCTGAGTGACCGACCCTTCCTTCCCACCAGTTCCCTTCCTGACCATTGGCTTCCTGGCTCCACTCACTGCTGAACAGCTCCTCTCTCTTCCGTGACTGAAATGGCACCGAGGAGGAGAGATCTTCCAGCAATACTCCAGATTGCTCATGTGCAAATTGGAGTATCCAGTGCACCACCAACTGACAAGCTCCTTGCCTGTCATATGACAGATGGGAGCTCAAAAACAAAGGGAAAAAAAAGTTAGAGATCTGAGCCGGCAAGGTTCAGCTTGGGTCTCATGGAAACCGAGCTGTATGGGTTCGGGACAGCTCGGTTTCCACAACGGAGGTTCAGCACACCTCTAGTTGTAACCACCCCCACCCATGAGGTGTGCTGACTCAGCCTGGAGATGGTAAAGGGCAAAGTCTGTTATGCCTCTGGGTGAAAATAGCCTGGATTTGTGGTTACAAATGGGCTTGGAAAGTGGTGTGGTTCCTACATCTATGGGGCTCCTTATGACAGGACACTGCCAGGGTGTTTCCCCACAGGTAATAAATACAACACCCACCTTCTGTGGCAAGTAACACAATAACACAATTCCCTTTCCACTTATCCCTCTAAGCATGCAAATGAACAGCAAGGCAACAATGGCAAAATAGATTAGCAGTTTCAAATAAATAACCAATTGGTTTATTTTGGGGTTGAAGAACAAGGTAGGGGACAAGAGAAGCAAAGATAAAAATAAACAAAGATAGCAGTTTGCATTCGCCCACTCTATAAGGCATGTCTCAGCATCTCTCAACCCACTTGTGCACCAGTTAACCCCGCAGTCCCTCTGGGAGCTCCCAATTACAGCCTGAGTGTGCATACAGATGCAACATTGCAGGTCTGTGATACTTGGACCGCCATGCAGTACCATGTAAATTCAGTTGTTGACTACAGCTGCTGACTGGCAAATTACACAATAATGAACAGTAAGTGGTTGCTCCTGACTGTAAGCTGCAGCTATAGGCTTGACTCTAAGGTTGCACAGAAATGCCCAAAAATTATCTAGCTAGGTAGCCAAACAGTAGGAATGATAAGTTCTGTGGATAAAACCCAGTACTCACAACCTTTAGATGACAGGCTGGTGCTGTTTCCATGGGGATGTCTCCTCTACTTAGGCAAGTGATGGCTGGATGGTCTTTTCTGTAGGCTAGATGCAGGTACAGCAGACCCAGCATGCTCCCAGCGGTGAAGGGTGTGAGCTGTGATGACTCTGGATGATGGGCACTCTGTTCTGTAAGCTGGTTACAAATGTAGAGTACCCAACACACTTCCGGGTGATGAGGGCTGAGGTCTGGGATGCTCTGGATGTCAATGAGCCTATTCACCCCACAAGGGAACTTGCCTTCATCCACCCCAACAAGCGTGCAGTCACTTAGGACCTCAGCTGGTTCAGTCTCTTGTCAGGATAAAACCCTAACAGCAGTAGAAGACGCTAAGCAGTTTTCAAGGCAACTGCTGTTCTACTTCAGTGCTAGAGCCCAGGCTTGGGTCTAGCTGGAGCTGGTCAGAGGGCTTGACAGTGTATCTGTAAACTGCTACAATACTGCAGGTTATCTTTTAATTTACTGTGTTTGGGATCATTTGTTTTGCTGTGTCTAGTTGTACTGGATTTGTTTTCTGGGGCAATTCATTGGTGGTGTGAGTAATCTGGAGGAGATCCTACTTGGGAAACTCGAGTAGTCCATATTCCAGTACAGTTGATTGTTTTTACTACACCGTGGGCTGCTCAAGTGGATACAATAGCACTGCTTCAGAAGATTTGTTTTGCTTGATTGTTATCCTTGCACAGGGTCAGGTGGAGTGACTTGGATAATGGATAAAGTACTAACAGCTGGTTCCAGGTTTTTTTTTTTAATAGAAGCGGACACTGTAGTAGCAGCAGAGGGATTAGGAATTCCTCTGAGTGATGTGGACAGTGACCAACCAGTAGAGAGCAGGTGCTGGATTTGAAATTGGGAACAGAGCTTTAAGCAGAAGGAAAGAACACTTTTAAACACAGACGCCATCTACCCAGAGCTGGTCAAGGGCACGATGGTGGATCTGTAAGCTGCTACAATATTGCAGGTTATCTTTTGATGTACTGTGTTTGGTTTTTCATCCATTGGCATTAAAGCAAGAGAGAAGGGGTATTACTGTGGAGCCTGGTACATGGGGCTGGTCAGAAACTGAAAGGGTGTTTTGTGTTGTCTTGGGGCTCACTCCACATATGATCTGCTAGGGGCTGTTTGTACACAAGTTTTTTTTTCTTGCAGCAGCCAGAGAGAATGTTGGGGAACTAATAAAATGTCCAGTGGGATCATTGGATAATCTGATTGTTTCCAGTGACCGGAGGATAGCTCCTGTCCATCCTCCCCCATCCCTCCCAACCTGGGCTACTCCACCTTTATAGGCTACAAACAGACTATTACTTCCTGCTGTTACACAGGAACAGGTGGAGAGAGAGACAGAGGGTGGAGTAAGGAGGAGGGCAGACTACATAAAAAAGGAAACACAAGGAAAATAAATTAATAATAATAAAAAGCCACCGATTAATAATAATAAAATATGAGTTTTCTCTCTCTAAGCTTTCATTCCCTTTCTTTTTTCAGGGGAAGATTTCTGCCACTACGCACAGGAAGGTCTGCATTACAGGAGCAATGGATGTGGTTAGTTGCCAGAGGTGTGGGAAACCTGTGTTCTGGGTGTAACCCCTAGATGGCGCTATCCCAGGGGCTACTACCCCTGCCTGATTTGCCACTAACAGGTTGAGGGGCCTGGATCCAATGGCGGGTGCCTCCACCCAGAGGTCAGGGTTTGCAATAGTTAAACTTACTTGGTCACAGCCCTCTGGGACACTGCAACCCCCCTTTCTTCCCACTAGTGGCCCACACAATATATCAGAATTACCTTCACAGTATACACTTACCCCCAGGACTAGTTCCGCACTGGGACCTCCTGTGAGATAAGATACAGTGCAACAATCACAGTACAGTACTTTAACATAGACAAATCCCTCAGGCAGTACAACTTTGCTGAAACAAGCAGCTCTGATTTATTTAGGGATATAACAAGGACAGGGAGAAATCAGGTTAATTAGCTTATCACTTTACTATCTACCTATGGCTCTGTGCAAGGCTATCCCTACCAGTTACTGTCCCTGGGTACCCAAGCCCTAGTGGCTAGTCCAAACCGTGGCAGCTGGTAGGGCCCTTTCTCACAGTGAAAAGAAAAATTAGTTTAAACAGTCAGCAGTACAGTGATTCCAGTTGGATTTAATGTGGCAATTCAACAGGGAGCGACCCTGAATTAGTACTCACGACCTCCGAACAAGATAGGGTCCTTCAACGTCAGCAGGGCTACTCTTGAGCTCCACGAGACT
This sequence comes from Neoceratodus forsteri, assembly GCA_016271365.2. Taxonomy (NCBI): domain Eukaryota; kingdom Metazoa; phylum Chordata; order Ceratodontiformes; family Ceratodontidae; genus Neoceratodus; species Neoceratodus forsteri. The sequence continues at coordinate 1,004,973,980 of CM028129.1, read as the reverse complement.
CTTCACACATTTATATGGTAAAAAAGAAAGTACTATACCAGGTAGGCTGCTTCTCTATCCCGATTGCAATTACTGCACAATACCCGGGAGAACACACAGCAGATTCAGTTCCTGACAGACAGAGTGCAATTCAACAATTTCTCCAGTCTTCTACAGGGTGAGCCTGGTTTCTAGTCTTCAGAGATCCTTTGATTCTTTTCACAGGACGGATTCAGTCCTAACAAGCAGTTACACAAGCTGCAGACTGGAACTCTGGGCCTTACACACGGTTTTTTGACTGAAACTGTGCACTGAAGGAGCACAGGGTTTCTTTCCCATTCACTGCCAGATCTAAACTGAAACTCCAACAGACAAAACCGGGCACTTCCTTTGAGTTCCTCCCAGTTCTTGACTGGATTGGCTGTCACTCACAATAGGCTGCTGCTGTTGGTCCAAAAAGGCGCCGAAGTCTAAACTACATCTCCCAGAGTCACTGCCCATACAATCCTCTTGTGGCTGGCTCAGATTATGAGTCCAAGTTCTGATTCGTCCAAAGCACCATTTTAGAGCTAGCTTACCCCACACTGATTGGTCCAGTTCAGCAGTTCAAAACCAGAATGGGGAACTAGGCAGACACAGTTCTGACTGCAAAGAAAGCAGGTTAGACAAACTGTAATTTCATTATTACTGTAAATGATTTCTGGCAAACAGTTACATCTTTCAGATAGGTTCCTTTGCACTCCTAGTGACTGCAAAATGGAGTGAATTGGCAGCAGCTCGAGTGGTACTCAAACAGAGAAGCACACAGTCCCCCATACAAACTAATTATGTCTGCAAGCAGACAGCTCTTAAAGAGACAGTACCAGAGGCTCTAAAAACACTCACTGATAAATGGCTTAAACGCCAAACACCATTCAGGCTTGGAGCATTCAAGCAAGCTCCTGGAAGTCTTTTGGGAACCCCCATTTGCAGGGGGGTTACACCCTTCCTGGCCTGGGAAAGCTTGACGTCCGCGTCAAGTAAGTACCCCCATAAGTTTTAACTGCAACCATATACATTTGCATTAGGCTCACACATGTAATCGCTAGTCAGTACATCATTTTACCAAGAACACATTTCTGAAACATTGCAGTACGTCACTCTTACACAGTATTACACACATTGTACCATAACTCAAGTTATACTCTTGTACTTGAAACCTGAAGAGGGGGCCCTTCCCTATCAGTTACCTTGGGGCTGGATGGGGCAAGGCACCATACTTAGAGGGCAACACAAGTAACTTGAGTAGCACTGACGCTCAGTTTGGGCAATGAGCTCGGGACACATACACTCCTTTTATGGACAACATTGAGAGGCAAGTCCACAGGCCTCCCAAGTGAATCATAACTGAGGTGCACCACAGGCTTTACAGCTCGACCAGTCTTCCTAGGGGGAACTGTTACAGTCTCTGCACTCTGAGCCTCATTTTCAGCATTGTCCTCACTTGTCAGGGGGGGTTCCATGGGGGTAGAGAGGCTAGAACTTGGGGCACTTTCAGCTCCAGGAGTTACAGATTCTGAGTCCACAACATTTGGCTCGCATGGAGAGCTTTCGGACACTGGCAGTGGACTGTCAGGGCACCCAAAATACTCTTCTTGTTCGGGTGTATCTACCAGTCTGCCCTAATCTATCATTTTCCTCCTGAAAGCTCAAACAGTTCAACCATGCACAATGATTCCATTTCATCTGATCTGATGCTTTGCACTTCACTTTCTGGGAGCATTGGCTCCAGGGATGAAGCTGGGGCTTAGACAGTCCAGAAGGCCCAGCTTTGTCTCCAGTATTGACTAGGGATTGCCTCAAAACAATTGACTCAGTTCGTAAGAAGGATAGTATTCAAAGTCACTCTCACTTTCTTCTGATATGGACTGACAGTCATGCTCAACTGGGACTTGTGCAGGGGAACACTTTAACTCTGCTTCTGTAGGTGCAGACTTCCTTGATCTTTCTTAGCAGCAGCTCTAGTCACTGGTCCAGAGGGCATCTTCTGGGGCTCAGACTCAATCAGGATTTGTCCAATGGGCAGTAAATGATTTCTATGCATTGTTTTTACATCTTTGAATTGTTCTCAGGCCTTACTTTGTACACTGGCAGATCATCTAGTTTGCCCACTACAATGTGAGGGAGATGGAAGCATCTGTCAGCAATCTTGTGTTTGCCATGCAGTCCCAGATTTCTTAGCAATACCTGATCTCCCTCCTGAGTTCCTGTGCTTTCACCTTTTATCATACCGTTCTTTGTTGGCCAGATTTCTTTTGGCAGCCATGGTTTGAGCCAGTTGGTACGCATGAGTTAGCTGGGCCTTTAACTTTTGCACATACTGTAAATAGTTGTCAGCTTGAACCCCATCAGGAGAGACCCCAAAACACACATCTACTGGTAGTCGAGCTTCTCTTCCAAACATCAGGCGGTAGGGGGAGAACCCAGTGGCATCACTTTTGGTGCAGTTATAAGCATGTACCAGGGTGCTAATTTGTTGGCTCCATCTAGGCTTGTCCTTTGGGTGCAGGGTGCCTAGCATATCTAGCAAAGCGCGTTGAAACGCTCAGGCTGTGGGTCCCCTGGGGTGGTAAGGAGTGTTCTGGACTTTCGTACTCCCACAGAGAAAGCATCTCTTTGATCAGACGACTCTCAAAGTCTCTCCTTGATCAGAATGGATTCTTTGTGGAGCCCCATAGTGAACAAAAAAGTTTTCTACAAGTACTTTGGTCACAGTGGATGCTTTCTGGTCTTTGGTGGGGAAAGCTTGGGCATATCTCGTGAAATGGTCAGTGACCACCAGCACATTACTGATATTTCTTTGATCTGACTCCAAACTCAGAAAATCAATACAGACCAGCTCCATGGGTGCACTGGTGGTGATGTTAACAAGGGGGGCAGCCCTCTGGGGCAAAGCTTTCCTCTGTAAGCAGCGACTACAAGTTCGAATGTGTTGCTCCACATCAGCCCCCATCTTAGGCCAATAGAATCTGGATCTCACCAAGTCAAGTGTTCTGTCTATACCACGGTGCCCATGTGGTTGTGCAAGGACCTCAGTACTGAGTCTCGAAGGGCAGGGAGCACTAGTTGTTGTTTGTCTACTTGTCCCCTCTGTCTACTGTTTCTCTGTATAACAGTTTATTGATCAGTTTCAATCTTAGGACCTTCTTTGTATAACAGTGCAGTTCTCAAATCAGTGGAGCGTAATTTGGACACATCTTTTTCCTGCAGAGAGGGCTTCTAAAGCTGCTTTGATCATGGGATTGCGAGATTGAGCCCGTCGAATACTGTCATTGTCCAGCTGAGGCAGTGCACAATGTCTGTGCAGAAAAGTGGCAATAAGCAGCAGGTATGCAATTCTCAGAGGGTCCCCAAGCAATCCACCATGCAGTCCACTGCGTCCGTGGACATTTGTTCCTCCCTGTCAGACTTCCGCAGAGTGCCTGAATGTCAGGTTCTGCCAATCGGACCCAATCATTCTGGGAACAGGCCTCCGGAGAGCATCAGCATCTATGTGGTTCAGACCTGCTCGGTATTCGAGAGCATAGTCATATAGATAACGCAGAAAGCCACCTATGGCCAGTGGCATCCAACTTAGCTGAGGTCTGCACATAGGTCAAAGGATTATTGTCAGTTTTACTAGTATTTTAGCCCCATACAAGTACTCATGGAATTGGTCAACAATAGCCCACTTCAAAGCTAGGAACTCTAACTTATGTACAGGATAGTTCTTTTCGGATGGGGTCAGGCTTCTACTGGCAAAGGCCACTGGTCTCAGGCCATTCTCGTGCTTTGGTACAACACAGCCCCAACCCTTGCAAGCTAGCATCAGTGTGCAGGACGTAAGGTTTTCTTGGATCGGCACAGGCCAGCACTGGAGCATGGGTAAGTTGATATATGATCTCATGAAAAGCAGTCTCACAATCAGGGAGTCCAGCGGCCCCAAATACTTCACTCGGATGAAAATACACTCTTTCAGTCTTGAGGGACGCTGACTTTGGTATTTTTTGTGGGTTGGGGATACCCTTGAGTAAGGTTAAGTAAAGGGCGGATCACTCTTGAATAGTCCTTGATGAAGCGGCGATAATAACCACAGAATGTCAGGAATCTTTGCAGTTCTTTTAGATTTTTGGGCTGTGGCCAGGTGGTCAAGGCCTCAACTTTACTTGGGTCGGACTCTATTTCCTCGGAGGATACTATGTGTCCCACATACTTTACTGATGTTTGAAAGAATTGACACTTATCAATGGACAGTTTAAGGCCAAAGTCCTCCAGTCGGTCCAATACCTTAAATAATCTGCTCTCATGTTCCTCCAGTGAGCTGCCAAACACAATAACATCATCTAGGTATACCAGGCACTCTAGTAAGTTCATGTCCCCACTGCACGCTCCATCAATCGTTGAAAGTGGCTGGGGCACCTGAAATCCTTTGAGGCATCCTCATGAATTCATAGAAGCCAGCTGACAGATAAAGGCTGTCTTCTCACGGTCCTCTGGGGCCATCGGGATCTGGTAGTACCCACTGCGGAGATCCAACACAGAGAACCACTTGCTCCCGCTTAGGCAGTCCAAAGCATCCTGAAGCGGGGCATTGTGTACTGATCAGGATAGTCCGCCGTTTAAGGTGCGATAATCCACACATCCTTACTGTCCCATTCTTTTCCTCACTACCACAATGGGGAAGCATAGGGCTTGGATTCTTGTATTACACCAGCATAACATCTCTTGCAGATGCCGCCTCATCATCTATGTCAGCAGGTGCCAGGCGTCCGAGACCTCTCACAGAATGGTCTTTCGTCATGCAGCCGGATATTGTGTTCAGCTCCTTGCATGCATCCTATGTCCCATTCCTTTAAAGAAAACACCTGGTCTCTCTGGGCAAGCTTCTCACTGATCCTCACTTTCCATTCAGCTGGCAATGGGGAGTCGACGAAATCAAACAAGTCAGGCGTTACTCTGTCATTCTTCCTCGAACTCTTGCTACTGGGTAGCACTGCAGTGTCTGCACAATGCACATTAGCCAGGATGCAACCTCTATTTACTCGAATGTCTCTTTCAGGCACATTATGAACTTGGACCATTACCCTTCTGGCATAAGCATGGGCTCTAGCGGGCAAAATACTAGGCTTGACCAGCAGTCCTCTGGCAATTTTCCATCGCCTGGTGCATCCAACATTAATATTTTATTCTTAACATCCTTTCTGATATGGACCTCTCCTGTAAGGTACACTGGGCATTTGGCGCCAGGATCAGAGACTCAGGATCCTTCTTCCATACAATTCGACCGGTTCCTCTGGTTCTATTTTCAGCATCTCTCTGTGCCTCATAGGCCTTCTTAATTAAAGCTGGAACTCTTAAAGCTCTACTAGTTTTGACCCTGTTTTCATAACACAACTGTGCCAGCCTTCGAACATATGAGCATTTGTTCCAATCAACAAAGGGACACCATCATACAGTCCAGTGGGGGACACACTAAGGCTAGAGTCTCTACTTGTTCAGCCACTCCAGCCACGGAGGTGGGAAAGACAGCCAAATTCGGATGTACCCGAATAGGGGTAGGCCTTCTCACTTAACCCCCATACATGCAGTCCTTCTAATGGTTGTAAGGGTATGTCTGACAAATGCTTCTGATACCAATCCTGGAACATAATTGTCACTTGGGAGCCACTGTCTAATACAGCTCTTGTAGACACTCCATTCACCTTTACAGTGGTCTCCATGGAGGGACCCACTATTCTGGACCAGTCTGGAGAGGCGATAATGGGGGCCTGGGCAACTGACCTTGCCACAAAAGGACGTGAGTTAGCATTTTTGGTGCCCTCACTGGGATCATTTCGTGCACCTCTTAACCACTGATTTGTTCTCTGAAGCTCTCCTTGTAGCCTATATGCAACTTTGTCAGTGTCTTTTGAGGACTGGCATTCCCTTTCCATGTGCCCATCTTTCCCACAATTATAGCAAAACATACTTTCTGGAGTTTGAGCTGGCCGAGGCGCCACACTGGGAGCCAGGGCGGGTATTAACTGGAAACCTTGGTGCCATCTCTGTCTGGGCGTGATAAGCATTTGGAGACATCTCGTCAGTTTCTCCACTTCCATGGTCAAGGAATTGAGTTTGGAGCTGTTATCAGCAGGAGATACATGGGTGGGTACCCCCACCCCATAGCAGATGCAGTCGGATATAGGTCAGGGCCCATACTTGCAGGCGTGGCCTTCATAAAGGACTGTTTTGAATTCCGGATCTCTCTCAACAGTTCGCCCCATTGTGGCATATCTTTTTCCTTGTCAGAGCACTCATTGACTGCCAACCTCTGCCCCTGAACTTCACTTGATGGGCACCTCAGTCCACTCGGGTCGTAGCCGCAGCTATTGGTGCAGGTCCCTCCAGTCGCTTCTTTCTCAACTCCTCAATTTCTCTCATTAACTCATCATGGGAGGGTGGGATTCCAGTCGATTTTCCAGGCGTAACTGAAGCAACAGCAGTTCTGAGAGAGGCAGACTTAAGGATCCTGTCCAGCCTGGTTCGGGTCCAGTTCAATCGCTGGCAAACTACCCTTTCTGAGGCATTCTTGCAACAATTTTTCCAGCCGAGATACATACACAGACAACAACTCCCCTTGGTACTGTTGTGCATTTCTTACTCTCCACCATAGATCCTCATCAGAATCTGGGCTCCCATACACATTCTCCAAGGCCTCAAGATAGGCCTGTGCAGTCACTTCAGGGTTACTGGCCCATTTAGCACGGATGGTAGCCAGGGCAGGACCTCAGAGGCTCTCACTAACCCTCTTTCACTTTTTGGCTTCCGAGCATTGCCATTCTAGCACTTGGGGGGCAACATAGTCTATCCAGGTCTCCCAGTCATCCTCCCCTTGGGGGGTGGGGAGGGTGCCAGAGAAGATCCTCAACCTTCGGTAAGAGTCGTGACTAATGGCAGGTGCAGAAATAGGAGTTTGCATTGGTTCAGCCACCATTACGGTACTGGGCGGAGAGGGTGTTGGGGAGAACACCCTCAGGTGGCAAGAATAGTTTCTTCAAGTCCTCCACAGTTTTCCCTTCCCCCAGCAACCATTTAGCAAATTTCTCCTCAAAAGTTTCAGACAGTGGTGGGGGCTCATTCCCCACCTGGTCTTTACTGTACTTAGTTATCACTCTCCAGGCAGTGAGGGCTCCCTCTGGGGTAATGGTCTGTGGCACTTTGGAGCTATCTATGGGATCCTTAAACTCTACTAGGGCCAGGAAAGTGTGGGTGAGCAGATTAGCATGCCGACCCACCACCACAGGGTTTTGTAAACCTTCCACCTTGGAAAGTACTCCCTGTACAGTGTCCGTATTGATACCAGGGGGATGTCCAGGATAAGCATAGCATTTTGGGGTCAGTCTCCTCCCAGTACACCACCCACCAGCCGTGCACAGCCACTTCTGTTGGGGTACCCATTTTTTTCTTAACAGTGGTTCGTAAATATGGCCACTAGAGGACACACAATCCCAGCGGTGAGCCTCCAAGATGTAACCCCTAGATGGCGCTTATCCCAGGGCTACTACCCTGCCTGATTTGCCACTAACAGGTTGAGGGGCCTGGATCCAATGGCGGGTGCCTCCACCCAGAGGTCAGGGTTTGCAATAGTTAAACTTACTTGGTCACGGCCCTCTGGGACACTGCACCCCCTTTCTTCCACTAGTGGCCCACAATATATCAGAATTACCTTCACAGTATACACTTACCCCCAGGACTAGTTCCGGCACTGGGACCTCCTGTGAAATAAGATACAGTGCAACAATCACAGTACAGTACTTTAACATAGACAAATACCTCAGGCAGTATAACTTTGCTGAAACAAGCAGCTCTGATTTATTTAGGGGGATATAACAAGGACAGGGGGAAATCAGGTTAATTAGCTTATCACTTTACTATCTACCTATGGCTCTGTGCACAGGCCTATCCCTACCAGTTACTGTCCCTGGGTACCCAAGCCCTAGTGGCTAGTCCAAACCGTGGCAGCTGGTAGGGGCCCTTTCTCACAGTGAAAAGAAAAATTAGTTTAAACAGTCAGCAGTACAGTGATTCCAGTTGGATTTAATGTGGCAATTCAACAGGGAGCGACCCTGAATTAGTACTCACGACCTCCGAACAAGATAGGGTCCTTCAACGTCAGCAGGGCTACTCTTGAGCTCCACGAGACTCTTCACACATTTATATGGTAAAAAAGAAAGTACTATACCAGGTAGGCTGCTTCTCTATCCCGATTGCAATTACTGCACAATACCCGGGAGAACACACAGCAGATTCAGTTCCTGACAGACAGAGTGCAATTCAACAATTTCTCCAGTCTTCTACAGGGTGAGCCTGGTTCTAGTCTTCAGAGATCCTTTGATTCTTTTCACAGGACGGATTCAGTCCTAACAAGCAGTTACACAAGCTGCAGACTGGAACTCTGGGCCTTATACACGTTTTTGACTGAAACTGTGCACTGAAGGAGCACAGGGTTTCTTTCCATTCACTGCCAGATCTAAACTGAAACTCCAACAGACAAACCGGGCACTTCCTTTGAGTTCCTCCCAGTTCTTGACTGGATTGGCTGTCACTCACAATGAGCTGCTGCTGTTGGTCCAAAAAGCCCGAAGTCTAAATACATCTCCCAGAGTCACTCCCATACAATCCTCTTGTGGCTGGCTCAGATTATGAATCCAAGTTCTGATTCGTCCAAAGCACCATTTTAGAGCTAGCTTACCCCACACTGATTGGTCCAGTTCAGCAGTTCAAAACCAGAATGGGGAACTAGGCAGACACAGTTCTGACTGCAAAGAAAGCAGGTTAGACAAACTGTAATTTCATTATTACTGTAAATGATTTCTGGCAAACAGTTACATCTTTCAGATAGGTTCCCTTTGCACTCTAGTGACTGCAAAATGGAGTGAATTGGCAGCAGCTCGAGTGGTACTCAAACAGAGAAGCACACAGTCCCCCCATACAAACTAATTATGTCTGCAAGCAGACAGCTCTTAAAGAGACAGTACCAGAGGCTCTAAAAACACTCACTGATAAATGGCTTAAACGCCAAACACCATTCAGGCTTGGAGCATTCAAGCAAGCTCCTGGAAGTCTTTTGGGAACCCCCATTTGCAGGGGGGTTACATGGGGACTACTATGGAGGATTGGGTACTGTCCTATGTGCAGTAACCTGAATGAGATCTGAGTTCAACTGGAGGAGGCAAGAAGACAAGTTGCCAGACTGCACCACCAACTTTACTGAGGTACACTGCCCCGTACCCTTCCCCAGAGGCCTGCTGGCCCAGGGGGTTGGAAAATGATGGGACAAGAAGCGAGCAAACAGACAAGGAATCTGAACCAAACAGCAGAAATTTCAACTGCAAATCACTTTACAGCCATAGGGAGGCTGTAGGACACAGGGGCCAAGGAAGCAGAATCTGAAGCAAACACTTCAGAGGAAACAAGACAGAATGGAAGAAAGGCTACAGAGGGACACAAAGGTAAACAGAAGAAAAAGAACTGAAAACAAACACTTATTCTGGGGGACTCTCTGGTTAAAGGAGTCGAGTCCCACTTGGATGGATTTGCAGTAAAAGTCTGATGCCTCCCCAGCACCTCGGCCAAGAGAGACTCCCCAGAAATTAAAAGGATAATAGACCAGGCAGATGAAGGAATAAATGTCCTTATCCATCTTGGCACCAGCGACCTAGTGAACCAGACAGTGGAGGAAGTCGAGCTAAACTTCAGAAAGCTGGGGGAGTGACTGAAAGTACAGACAGCCTCGCTAACTTTCTATTCAAGCCAGACAGACTTCACTTAAACAGGCAAGGAACAAGTGCATTAGGACAGATGTTTGATGTTCACCTTGGGAATTTGGACTAGGCAAAAGGGAGTATGGTGATAGGAAACCTATCAGTGACAGTTTAGAAGATGGGAACTTAGCTGCCACTCCTCCACAATCAAGACATAGTGAATCACACCACAGGTACAACCAGAATAATTAGAAAAAGGTGCTGAAGAACCAAAAAAGGCTGCAGGATAATGGGAAACACAAGAATTTACCAGGTGGAAGAAGCAACAATTCAGCCACAGGCTCTTGGACAGGGGTGTGCATTAATGACAGAAACCTGGGTAACAAGATGAGTGACCTTCAGGCATGGATGGCGGCGTCCTGCATGGATCTTGTGGCAGTCACAGAGACCTGGGCATCTAACAATGATGACTGGGATTTCACAGCCCCTGGGTTCGTGCTTTTTAGGAAAAGACAGGAGGGGAGTTGAGGGAGGGAAGGGGTTGTACTCTATATTAAGAAGGGGATAGAGGCCACATTTGCAAAATGAGCCCTACAAAAGGAGTGGAATCCCTATGGGTTCAGCTTAGTTTATCCTCAGGAAAGAAAATCTAGGTCGGGGTGGAATATAGACCTCCAAACCAAGCAGAGGACAAGGATAAGGAACTTTTGGAGGAAATCAAAGAAATGTCATTAAAAGGAGAACTAGTGGTATTCAGGAACCTTAACATGCCAGATGTGGACTGGGGCATCCCAGTGGCTAGATTATCAAGGAGTCAATCAGTAGTAGAAGACTTACAGGATTGCCTTCTCACACAGTTAGTCAAAATTCCTACTTGGCAGAACAATCTCTTGGATGTGGTCCCAAGTAACTCAGAAAAAACTGCAGCAGTCAGAGTCGGGGAGCTGCTGGTGAACAGCAATCACAACTCGATTTGGTTCAAAATTTTTTTTTAATTTTATGTATTGAAATCTAGGATTACAAATGCCTTTGAGCAGGAATTGCTCGTTTACAAAGGTTCCACATTGAAGGAATGGGGGGTATACATACATACAAAGGTCAACATAATAATACATAGTTACACAATAAAAAGAAGTAAGAGACTGAGGCTTAGGAAATTCCAATAATTCAAAATGTGCCAAATGTTAGGTAGCATGACATACCAGCCAAGGGCAATCTTAGAAATAAGCACTGCAGGTGAGAGGAAAGGGGTATGTAGGCAGGAAGGCCATTGTCAAGGGTGGTGTGTAAGAGCTCTAAAGGGAGGGAGGGAGGATAAAAGTCAGGAAATGCCCGGGGGGGAGGAAAGGGAGAAGTGGCAAGGGGGTAGGCAGGTAGAAGGGGGCAAGGCGGGGAGAGGTAGCTGTCAAGACTGAAGTGGAGGGCAGTGAGCAGTGGGCCCCTGATTAGGCGAGGCAGTCACAGCAACTAGTTGAAATGAGATGAAGCTGGAGTTGTCTCTTAAAAGGGCCAAGAGCAGCAGCAGTAAGAGTTTCTTTGTTGAGAGTATTGTACCACTGTGGTGCTCTGTGGGCAAAGGCCCTCTGGCCCATGGTAGTCCGGCATCTGGGGACAAGGAAGGTTAGTTATTGTGAACTTCTAGTTCACTGGGCACTGTGGTGGTCAATGAGGAGCTTTTCAATGCCCGGGGGCATGACCCCGAGGAGGACTTTTTTGGCTAAGAGGCAGGTTTGATACTGTATCTGGCTGATAAGAGGAAGCCATCCTGCCCGAGTGTACAGGTCACAAGTGTGTGTAAGTCGGTCAGCCCCAGTTAGCAGCCTGCATGCTTTGTTGAGTGCAATTGTAATTCTGAGGAGGGCAGAGGCAGAGGCAGAGCTATAAACTGCTAGCCCGTAATCGATGATGGAGGTGACAGAGCTGTTGATTGCCAACCAGAGAGTGTCAGGAGTCATGCAGTGTTTGTTCCTGTAGAGCAGGCCTATACGGATGTTGGTGGCTTTGGCGACAGAATCTATGTGCCGATGGTAGGAGAGTGAGCTGTCCAATGTGATACCTAGGTATTTAAAATCAGGAACGTGTTCAAGTAAGGTCCCTGTTTGGTTTAGGATGGTGAGGTCACAGGATTTGTACTTGCTCCTGGCATTGTAGAAGGTCATAACCTTTGTTTTGCTGTAGTTCATGACCAGTTTGTGAGACTTGAACCATTCTTTGATGCTCATGAATTCAAGCTGTAATTGTTTCTTGAGGAGCTCTGTGTTTTGGTGGTTGGTGAACATGACTGCGTTGTCAGTGTAGAGCAGTAATTTCTGGTGGCAGACACTGGGAAGGTCATTGAGGAAGAGGCTGAAGAGTAGTGGCCCCAAGATGGACCCCTGTGGGACCCCTGAAAAGACTGGCTTTTCTTCCGAGGTGACACCAGCAATTCTAACCCGCTGGACCCTCTCCCCAAGGTATCTTGAAAACCAGAGCAGCTCTTCATTGGAGAGCCCAATGTTTGATAATTGCTTGAGTAGGAGTGGGTGGTTCACAGTATCAAAGGCTTTCGTAAGGTTGATGAATACTGCCCCTACACAGTTTCCTTGATCAAGCGTGGTATGGATGAAGCCCGTGAATTCTAATAGTGCAGTGGTGGTACTATGCCCTTTTCGGAAACCATGTTGCTCAGGACACTGGATGTCGTATTTTTCCAGGTACTTGACTAGTTGGTCTGAGGCGATGAGTTCCAGGGCCTTAGACAATGGAGGGAGGATGGAGATAGGTCTGTAGTTGGAGTGCAGTGATTTGTCTCCACTTTTGTGTACTGGTGTGATGGTCGCCTGTTTCCAGCGAGATGGGAACTGGGACATCCTTAGTGATAGGTTGAGGATCTTTGTTAGGGGTTCAAGGACAAGTGCTAACAACTTCAGGTCAAGGGAGTCACCACTGTAGCCTGTGTTGTGAATGGCCTTCCGAATATAGGTTCTGGCTTCATGCACTGGAATCTCCTTGAAGTAGAATTGTGGGGCAGGGTGTAGGAGAGGAGTAGTTGCAGGAGGGTTACTACCAGAGGGGGCATCAAAGAAATTAGAAGGGAGGACACAATCCAAGTTGGAGAACGCATTGTTAAAGGTGTTGGTGATTGTGTACAGGTCAGATGTTGGTGTTCCATTTATGTTGAGCATGGTGGGTGGTGGCTTAAGGTCCTTGCCTGTAAGGTCTTTCAAGTTACTCCAAAATTTTTTTCCATCACCCCAGGAGTTGGAGAGAGCTTCCATGAAGTATTTGCTTTTGGCACTCCTAACTGCCCGCGTGCACTCATTTCTGGCAGTTTTTTATTTATGAATATCCCCAGATTTGGATGTTGCATGGGCACAGTGCCAGAGATGATCCCTAGGTTTGAGTAAAGTGATTAGATCGGGGGTTATCCAAGGGTTAGCTCTGTCCCTGACCTTCAGCTTTTTGAGAGGTGCAAAAATATTGCAAGCCACAGTGAAGTGGCTGATGAAAAGTTCTAAGGCTTGGTTTACATCAATGGCAGAGTCAATTGGTGTCCAGTCCGGGTGACTTAGGTGTGTCTTTAGTAGCTCAAGGTACCCCTGTTTAACACTCTGGTGTGGATTATTTTAGGAGGGGGCTTAATGAATTTGTTTGTCCAGGTACATGTGACCAGTGAGTGGTCACTGATCCCATCAGGGAGCACTGAGACTTTTGAGATTCATTCAGGGTGATTAGTAAGGATCCAGTCCAGAAGTGTGTGTAACCCTGTCCTATAGTTGCATCTGGTGGGGGTGGTAACAAGCTGGGTGAGGTTCTGTGATGTGACAGCATCCTTGTAGTTTCTGGCCTCCAGCGATAGCCAATTTATGTTGAAGTCGCCTAGTACTATGAGTTCACAGTTATGGTGTAATCCCTGTAGGCTTTCCAATATGCTCATAAATCCATTGGGCTGATCTTTAGGGGGTAGGTACACAGAGGCAATGGTGAGCTCCTTGTTGTGCACCCCGAGTAGAACTTTAATAACGAGAACATGCGAGGGTGGTTTAGGGTTTGAGAACAGGAAGACTTGACCCAGATAGGAATTCCTCAGGTAGATGGCACAGCCCCCACCTCATTTGGAAACCCTGTCCTGACTGAATATAGAGTATCCAGGGATGGTGACTACAGCGTCTGGTATCTTGGGGTTAAGCCATGTTTCGACAACAGAGAGTACATCAGGGCTATGTTGCTGGACCCAGGTTTGCAAGTTGTCAAGTTTGTTAATGAGGCTGCAGACATTGATTGAAGCTAATGTGAGGGGCCCCTCCCGCCTTTTTGTGGCATGGGGTGCTAGGCCGGTAGGCCCCGGGTTAGGATGAACATTTCCAGATATCAGAAGTAGCATAAGTAGTATCCTAAGAAGGTACGCTTTAATCATTTTGCAGATTAGTTTTGTTGTAGGGCATCTAGTCCTCTTGGCCTTGCTGGTCTGCATTTGCCCTGTGATATTGCAGAGCACAATATATAAAGCCATTTTCTCAGAGGTGCCACATGATTGATGAAAAGTAATCAAATCCACAGGAAATGGTGAACTACCAGGGACCAGAAAACTGTTATTGTAGCTCAAAGACCCAGAATGTGATAAATTCCTGAAGGTGATGAACACTGGCCTGGGGCATATGCAAGATGTAAAAATCCTTTGTTAGTATCTTCCCTTTGTTCTCCAAAATGGTTATGAATAGACCTCAAAGACAAGTACACATCCTTTAAGAACAAGTCAAACGGAAATCTGGATTCAATGCAGCACTCCACAACTCAGTGCTTGTATAACAGATTTACTGACCTTACATTTGGCTTTGATGGCTTCCAAAAAAGTTGATTTATGATGAGAATGCCAATACCTGGTGGTGATATTTTGCAGTTTCTTAGTCCAGGAAATGTTCATAGACGTTATGACCAAGAATGGTCCAGTTCCTCCAAGCAGAAACACATGAAAATCCACAAAAACTAAACTACTGACAAAGACAAACACACACAGCCAGCCACACAGGCTCTAGTCAATAGCCATGAACAATGTCAAATCCCAGCCAAGGGCAGAAGTCCTAAATTTCAGAGGGGCAAATGTTGATAAAATGAGGGAACTAGTAAGAGAAAAGCTAACTAAGATTCACCAACATTTTGTAGTACAAGACATTTGGGGAATGAATAAACTAACCATCACAGAGGCCACAAAGGCATGTAGAAGGACAGTGACCAAAAGAAACAGACACAAATGCCCCATTTGGTTCACGAGTAAAGTTAGGACAGCCATTAGGGCCAAGAGGGAAGCATTCTGCAACTTCAAAAGTAAGCTGGGTAATAACTGATGGGAGGAATACATACTCAAGAATGAGGAGGCTAATCTGGCAGTGAGACAAGCAAAGGTGACTGCAGAACTTCGGATAATTAGAGGTGTTAAGGAAGGGAACAAACAGTTTTTCAGATATTCGCAAGAAAAGAGAAAGAAGGGTGGCGGGGTAGTTAAAATCAGGGATGGGGATAGGATAGTGGAAGAGGACGAGCAGAAGGCCAATGTTCTGAACAAATACTTCTGTTCATTGGTCACCAAAGAACATAGCGGACCAATTACAGACTGTGGAATGACAGCACATGGCAGGGGAGTGCCAAAAATGGAAACACCAAGTATTATCGTAGGCAAGGTCAGAGAGGTGCTTGAGCATTTAAAGATTGACAAATCTCCTGGTCCAGATGTCAAGCATCCAAGGATAATCAAGGAGTTAGTGAGCGAATTAGCAGACCACTTAGAGCACCTGTTTAACCATTCTTTCCAGACGGGAGTCGTACCAAATTTTATTTTATTTATTTACTGAAATATTTCACCAGGAAGGAAACACTGAACAAGTTGCTCATCTCACAGTGTGACCTGGGGGCAGGGGGTATATGAGGAAGGAATTATGGAGGTGATACAGTTATACAAGTTACATTGCTGGTATGGAATACAACAGTATACAGAATCAATATACAAATAGCTGAGTACAATCAAACTGGAAAAACAACAATACAGACAACAGTACAATCAGCTGCAGGTCATCAGAAGTGCAAATAGAATAAGTGCAATATAGGTACAAAGTAGCTGATAAGTGCAGTGGAAGATGGAGGGAGGGGTGTAGTAAAGAGGTATGAGGGAAGGGAAGAATAGGGCGAGCCTGGATCAACGCCCCTTCAGGCTGCTGAGAATCCTGCCAGAGGGCTGAACCAAACAGGGGTGTAGTAAAGAGGGAGGAGGGAGTGCAGTGAAGAGGCATGAGGGAAGGGAAGGAAGTGACTGGAAAAGAGCCGATGTGGTGCTTCTGCATAAGGGTGGTAGCAGGGAAGAGGCCAGTAACTACAGGCTGGTCAGCCTCATATCAGTGCTAGGAAAGCAAATGGAGGCCCTGATTAAACAAGACCTTGGAAACTACTTGGATAAGCATGGCCTACAGGATGACAAACAACACAGTTTCATGACAGGCAGGTCATACCATACAAACGTGATTACTTTCTTTGATTAGGTATCTAGGGAAGTGGATAGTGGCTGGCCAATGGACTGCCTCTATTTTGACTTCAGCAAAGCCTTTGATTCAGTACCACACAAACACTTGCTGAAGAAGCTAGAGGATCTGGACATAGCAAGCTGCATCATTAAGTGGGTGGGAAACTGGTTGGACAAAAGGACGCGAAGGGTGGTGGTCAACGGGGAGATGCTGGAAGAAGGGAAAAGTGATGAATGGAGTCCCACAGGGCTCGATCTTAGGCCCAATCCTGTTTAATGTGTTCATTAGTGACATAGGAGTAGGTATCCAGGGGAAGACTGCACTGTTTGCGGACAACACTATATTAGGTGGAAGGGAGGACTGTGAAGAAGATTTGAAAAGGTTAGAACAATGGTCTAGTATCTGATAGTTGATATTTAATGCTACGAAATGCAAAGTGATGCATATTGGCAGGAATAACCCTAGAACAACCTATTGGCTAAACTGGGTCAAATTCAGTGACTCAAAAGAGGAAATGGGTCTAGGAGTTATTATTAGTGACACCCTTAAACAAACCAGGCAATGCAATGCAGCATATAGTAGGGCCAATAAAATGCTGGGATGCATAGGGAGAGGATTTGACAGTAGGCACAGGGAGGTGATACTTCCACTGTACAGATCTATGGTGAGACCCCATTTGGAATACTGCATACAGTTTTGGGGACCATACCATAAGAAGGGTAGGGACAGGATGGAGACCATTCAGAGAAGGGCAATCAAAATGATACAGGGGCTTCAGGGACTGCTGTACGAGGGGCATCTGGAGGCGTTAAACATGTACTCCCTTGAATCTAGAAGAAAAAGGGGGGATGTGACAGAAACCTTTAAGTACATCAGGGGTTTAAATTCAGTATCCAACACTGAACTATTCGCCAAGACTCCCAACTCAAACATGAGGGGGCATGGATGGAAACTGAGGGGTGGGAGTTTTAGGAGGGATCTTAGGAAGCACTATTTCTTGGAAAGGATTGTGGAGCCATGAAACAAACTACCTGCAGAGGCGGTAGGAGCAAGAAATGTATCAACATTCGAAAGGGGTTGGGATACAGAGTATGCTAGAATCAAATCCGCAAGGGAATCTAACAGCTAGGACCCAGGATCACCTAGGATCTCGGGATCTCAAGGGTAGACTTGATGGACCTTTGTTCTCCTTCTACCATCACCTTTCTATGTTTTTATGTTTCTATACTTCTGACTGCATCAATCCCCTTTTCCAGGGGTCTCAGGTCTGTTTTGGACAAACTTTTTAGTCAGACTGGTATAGCCAGTGAGAACAATTCACAATTGCTCTCATTTCTTCAGAGGTTTTATTATGGACAAATCTGCTTTATTTGTACATATCTCTCCATTATGCAGAAATCCAGGAATTAAATATCAGTGGCTAACATCTTATGCATCGTTCATTATGTTAAACCTCTGACTTTAAGTGACTGTCTGTTCCAGGGGAAAAGTATGCATACAAGCCATGAGCCAGCTTACAATTCAGAGCTGTTTTTAAGAGCTGAGCTCCAAATAGATGTCAGTTTCATAGGGACAGGATGCCCTAATTTAGTTGTTTTGCAGAGCTGAACTAGTTTCCAAAGTTTGTGCTCCCAGGCAAGGAGTGGATTTGCATTGTGTGCAGTTTTGAGAGCTGCTTGAAACTGAGCAACCTCCTTGCTGTGGGCTCCCTGACTCTAAAGGCAGTTTAGGCTTTGCCTAGTCTAGCTGAGCAAAGAGAGGTGGCGGCGCACCTGCTTGGTGAGAAGGGTACTGAACAAGCCTGCAGAACAAATGACAGTGTCAGTCCATCCCCAGGTTCTGGAGCTGCAATCTGGACTGGGACTGGGGTGAAGGAGCGGTGCAGGGGAAGGCAGCAAGTAGGCAAGAGGGGGTTACATCAAGAAGCCTAGCGAGAATGTTTCCCTGCTTCCTTGGCAGGTAAATCCATGCTAGTGATGCTAGAAATATACTTAGCAAGACTAGTTTGAAACATTTGAAAGTAGAATGGCCCCAACAATATTAAGGAAGCAGCATGATCATGTGATTAGAGAACATGTTGGGGAACTGGGAGACCTACAGTAGGTTCAAGTCCTTTTAGAGCCAAATATGTCACTTTACCTCCATATGTTTCAATCCCCCCCCCCCAACTATAAAACTGTGTAAAAGCAGGACCCACTAATAATGAGATGTTAACTTACATCTCAGTTTGACTATCCAGTGTAAAAGAAAATGGAAAATAGAACACATTTCTATGTATTTTGTGCAGGTTCCATTTTCAATAAGAAGTGCAGCATGTCTCATATCTAAACAAGCTGTTTTTCCTGGTGTAGTTGCATTGGTTATATTATCTGCCAGTCCAGTTAGTGCCATAAAATGCCTGACTTGAGACACATGGCCCTAACCTTCCTATACAGCTGTCATCACAAGTTAGCTAATGAATACCTAGGAGAGGCAGCCAAATGTAAATGACCACTCTATCATGTCTCAGACTGTCAAAACACAGCATGTAAGGGGTCTCTCATTCCTGGGCCTGTCATAACAGACCTGCTCATAGCACTGATAGACTACTGATAGTACTGGAGTTATATCTGAAGGGGAGAGGTGCTGATACTGGACAAAACATTTCTCAGCCCTTTTTTCCTGTTAGTAATCTCTAATCCTACAGTCCTGTAAAGGTGTTCACATTGGATAAGACAGAAATATAAACTCATGCCTCGACATCACAGTCTATACAAAGGGAGATATGAGGTTGTGCACGGTCTGTATATGTTTGTTTGTTTGTTTATTGGCTTAATGAGTAAACACATTGGAACAAAAGTTCCATTTGCAGGTGCGACTCAAAAATTTACAAAACATACATCACATACAGTACACAATATAACAATTCAGGACAACGTACATTCACATTTAAATTAGGCAATAATATAAGAAAACAATTTTCCATTAAAAGTGGTGACAGTGATTTTGAGTCCTTAAATCAAGGGGAAGGCTATTCCATATACTTGGCCCAGTGTATGCAAACGACCTCTGACCATTAACATGTCTCATAAAAAGCACTTTTAAGGTTCTATTATCAACTCTATTTCTAGAGAAAAATCCCGACTCATGATATTGGAAATGACTATATAATAGTAAGGGAACACAAGTATTCATAATCCTAAAAGAAAACCTAGCCTCTGTATACAGTGGTGGGGAATGCTACGCAGTTTATACACGGGGAAATGTTTTGTAGACTGTAGGAAGGGGGTGAGGCACAGTCTATACAAAGTGGGGCCTGCTGTATAGTCCATATAAAGCTGACTGTGAGACTTTGAGTAAGTTACTTAACCTCTCTGTGCATAACTTCCTCTCTGTCTCTCACTCCCTCTCACTTTCTGTGTATCTTGCTAGCTCTCTCTCACTCTGAGCCTCTCTTTCTTAACCTCTCTGCCTCTCTATCTCTTTCTCTTGCTCTTTCTCATTCAGTCTTTCTCTTTCTTAATCTCCCTCTGCATGCATTATGACTGATGCCACTGTTCATTAAGCATTAAGACACAACCATGGGTTGAGTTACCATCTGTTAGTCTTACCCTACGAGAGTCATGAGGTATGAAGTGAAGCCAAGTGACTTATTCCCCTAGTGTTAGACTAACAATGGTAACCCAACCCCTAGAATGCCCTACAGTCCTAATGCTATTAATAAACTGAACAATTTTTATATTTTTAAAACCAATGTTTGTTAAAGTATATGGTCATTAATGATTGTACTTAGAAATCCATATCTTAAAAAAACCCTGCTGTGTTTTGGAAAGAGTTCATAGTGTATAGCTCAAAAATAATTGTGTAGTGGTCAGAGGTCAACAAAGCTGTTTTAATTTGCTTGTGTATGGTTTTTGACATCACAGCCATACACAGCAGCTTTTTTAATTTACATACTCCTTGTGCTATTTTTGAAAGTTTGTGTCTCATTCGCTGCAGCTGTCTTGCAAACCATGCTTGAGTTCATTTAACTTCACAGCACTTCCCTCACAGTGCTTCACAGAACAGCATCAATAATCATTACATTTGCACATTATGGCTGTCACAGTGTTCTCAAAAACAACACCTGATCGACTTGAAACCCACAACCATTAAACTTTCCCTCCTGGTATTCGTCTGCTTCAAATGTTACAAAACTGTTTGACCTTCAGACAGGTTTCAAGAAAAGGTCAGACTTGCTTTCCTACACAATGTGACTGTTTCCTACTGAAAGGAAACAATATTTTATTTATCTTGGCTCTCTAATTACAGAACTGTATATCATAAACAACTGATTACAATTCATGATTTACAGATATGTCATCAATGTTATAATGATTCAGAAAACACAATAAAAAATGCATAAAAATGTCTTTATTTCATCATGAACAATCCCATACCATATACTATAAAAACCTAAGATATGGAGACCCTTACATAGCTCATCTTGTGCTTCCTTATTGGAGTACAGATGACAGCATGGACCTTGCATATGCTGTCATCTCAACCCTTCAGAAAATCAAGTAACATTTTAGGATGTTTTGCTTGTGGGGGATGAAGGGACATTTGTGTAAACTGGAGGGTCTAAATACTACCAAAAATAACAGATGGGACACTCCATTCATAACAAGCATGAGTACCCATTTCAGGATTCAGATGCCATCTTGGAGCCACTCAAGCTTTGTGCTTGTGGTTCTGATGGCATCAGAATCCCTTGATGAAAACAGAGGCTTGTTATGAACGGTTTCCTATCTGTTATTTATAGCTAAAATTCTAATGAAACATAGAAAATAATGGCAGAAAAAGACCAATAGTCCATCAAATCTGCCAAAGTTCCCTATTTAGCCTTGGGACCTACTGTTCCTCCAAGGTCCAAGGCAGCCCTCCCCATTTTCTTCCCAGTTTCTGCCATCCCAAGCAATCACTGTGCTAACTATGACCTTACTTCCGTCCCAGCCATGCTTTAAATCACCAACGGTTTTAGCACCCACCACTTTGGCTAGCAGACTGACTGCTCCACAGCTAAACCACCCTTTCTGTAAAATACTACTTCCTCATGTCCTTCCTGAACCTCCCTCCCATCAGTTTCCACTCATGTCTACATGACCATGAACTAGTATTCAAGAAAAATAGTTCCCCACAGTTCACCTTGTTAATTCCTTTTAGGAACTTTGAAAGTCTCAATCATGTACTGTAGCTTCTCTTTCTTCTTGTCTCCAGTAAGTATATGCTTAGTGGCTTGTGATGCTCCTCACAGGACCTACCTTGTTGGCTCTAAATTATTTTTGTTGCCCTGTGCTGCACTGTCACCAGCCTATAGCTATTTTGTCTGAGGAGAGGACTTCAGAACTGGCTGCAGTACTCCAGGTGTGGCCTCACTATGGATCTGTATAGAGGAAGTATTACCTATTCCCTTCTGCTATCAATACTCCTCTCTATACATCCCAGCATCCACCTTGCTTTACTATATGCTTTGTTGCACCAACTCGATTGTTTGAGGGAGTCACTGATGATAACTCCAAGGTACCGTTCCTTAGCTGTAGTGCTAAGTATTCATTCAGTACTCTGTCCTGGGGTTCTAGTTCCTATGTGCATTACCTTGTACTTTTTGGCACTGAATTTTAACTCAGAAAAGTGAACAGCAATCTATGTAAACCCCCTAGAATTAGGGCTGCTAGTTTGGTTCTACCAAAGAATCAAACACCTCGAACTTTGGGTGTTTGATTTTTGTGAACAGTAGTAAAGTTTCCACAGAAACTGGTACACTTTAGGTTTGACTGGTTCGACGTGGTCCAAATGGTGCAGACCAGTCGAACCATTCAAACCATGAACCGCAGTTCACTTCTGAAACATTTAACTGACTACATAGTGATTCACAGCTCTAGCCTCATTTTGACACTACTTGACTGCATCACATGAGTCAGAGGGAAGCTCACTTGCACACTTGTCATCAGGCTGTTGGGTAGCTCAGGCAAGGCTATGTGATTGATTAGTTAGATTAGCTAGGAGATTGTTCAAATTTGCTTGATTTCTTGAATCAAAACTTTGACCTATTAGCAGGGTTGCTGAAGGGATATATTAGAGGAAAAGGAAGGGAAAAAAATGAAAAGGCAGGCTAAGTAGCAGCAGTGTTGTAGACTCACAGCAGGCCTCTGGGACCAGGTAGTTCCAGGGGTGGGTACCATGAGTGCAGTGCAGGGCAAGTACAAACAGCAGAGTAGGAGCTGCCAACCCCAGGATAAATCATAAAGTCCAAGGAAGCTGCTGCACTTCATGAAAGAAATCTGGTAGCCAATCCATCTATGCAGTGAAACTCAAAATTTATTGCTGAAAAGAAAAATAAAAAAATACAGTTGGGCAGCCCAAACTAGGCAGGATTTGCTGCTACTCCATGAGCCCTGGCGCTTTGACTCTCGTGGGTCTTCCTTGGGGGGGGTCTTTATAATACATTTGCCCAAGTGGCAGGCTTGATTGCAGGCTGAAGCAATTTCTTCTTTCTTCTTCTCCTGAGTCCTGAAGCAGCCTTTTACATTTTGAGCTCTGTAATGGGCAGGGCAGCAAGTGTGTGTCAGCTGGCAACATGTCAGTTCCCCATGCTGGGTAGTTGGCACCTTGGTGGCATCCCATAAAAAGAATAACTTTTTCTTTTTGTGTCACTTTTCAAATGGAAACTCTTGGTCTTCACATTCCTTCAGTTTGCAGCAGTTCCTTCCTCCTGAAGCAGCCTACATGTGTTGTCCTGAGCTGTGCTGTTGCAGTGTGATGTGAGTAGTGGGCAAGGAAGCAAGTGTGTGCTAGCTGGCAGTGTGCTGGGCTGGATGTTGGCACCTTGGTGGCATACCGTTAAAAAAAGTTAAAAAAAAAATTCTTCACATTCTCCACATTCCCTCAAGTTGCTAAAGTTCCTTCCTCCTCCTCCTCCTCCTCCTCCTCCTCCTGAGTCCTGAGGCAGCCTGAGTGTGTGTTGTCCTGAGCTCTGCTGTTGCGCTGTGACCTGGGCAGCAAGCAGTGAGTGTGTGCCAGTTGGCAGTGAGTCGGGGCCTGGCCTCTGGTAATCCTTGGTGGCATTCCATTGATAAACTAAACATAAAAAATAGAAATAAAAAACTAAAATTAAATTTAAAAAATAAATAAAATAAAAAAATATTAAAATAAAAGAATAAAAAACCTTAATAGCAAAAAGTAACATAAAAAATTAAATACAATAAAGTCTTACTCTTCATCATTCATCACCCAAGTGACTGAGTGGTGTTGCAAGCATTAGGAAATGGAGCAATCTCTAACTTCCCCTTTTTAGGGAAGGTGTTTAAGAAAGTAGTGGCTGTGCAGCTGGAGAACCATTTGACCATCCATGACATCTATGAACCCCTCCAGTCCAGATTTTGAAAGAGACATAGTACTGATACAGCGTTGGTTCGGGTGCTGAATGATCTCCTGATGGCTAGAGATCGGAAAAAATGTTCCATCTTGGTTCTTCTAGATCTCTCATTAGCATTTGACACTGTGGACAATGGGGTGCTACTTGATCTCCTGAGGTTCATCTGTGGTTCAACGGGTACAGTCCTCAGATGGTTTTCATCTTTCCTCACTGAAAGAACTCAGAGTGGTGTATGGGGTTTATTCCTTGAACCCAGTTTCTCTCTTTTTGTGGGGGTTCCTCAGGGCTCAGTGTTGTCCCCCATGTTGTTTGTAGTGTACATGCTGCGCCTCGGAGACATTGTAAGAAGGTATCGGCTGAGGTTTCACTGCTATGCCAATGATACCCAGCTCTGCCTATCTTTTGCATTGACCAAGATGGAGCTCTCTCAGCTTTTAATAGCTGTCTTGCAGAAATCCAGGAGTGGATGGATTCCAGTTGGCTAAAGTTGAACTCGATTAAGACTGAGGTGTTGGTTGTGGATCCAGCTACGGGATAGGGGGTCCGGGGAGGGTTCAGCTGTTCTTGGGGGTGTATTACCCCCGTCCTCTGAACGGGTGTGAAACCTGGGGGTAATTTTGATGAGGGGCTGCTCTGCATTCGCAGGTGTCAGCCATCATCAAATCCTCTTTTTACCATCTGAGGAATATCTCCAGGGTTAAACACCTTGTTTCATCCGGTGATCTTCCTATGCTGGTTCATGCCTTTGTGTCCTCACGCCTGGATTACTGCAACTCCCTTTACTTAGGACTACCTGGGGTGGAAATCTGCTGCTTGCAGCTAGTGTAGAACACTGCAGCCTGGCTTTTGACAGGAACTTCTAGATCCTGTCATATTACGCCAGTGCTGCATGGACTGCACTGGCTGCCGGTACAGTGGTGGATCACCTTTAAAGTCGGTCTTCTAAAGCCCTACATGGACTTGGCCCAGATTACCTGAAAGAGCTTCTAGTCCCCTATTGCCCTGGATGATTGCTCCGCTTAGCCAACGAGGGGTTGCTGGAGATTCTGAGGGTGTGTTTGAAATCTTCTGGGGCCCATGCATTCTTGCATGGGCCCCTACCCTCTGAAATTCTCTACCCCACCGAAACTGTTTCTGAGACAGTTAGAGTCACTCAAGCAAAAAAATAAAGTTATGAAAGAAAAGTTGATGGACTTTGAATCACGCACTCGAATAAAAATCATTTGGCTTTTTGGAGTGCTGGAAAGCTGGAACGGAATGAGACCAATAATAGAATCCTTGAAACAAGTTGCAACTGCATATCTGGACACTTACCCATGAGAAATAAACTGGGAAATTGACAGGCTCCACAGGGGACTAAGGCTTCACCAAAATGACAACGCTCCCCCAGACGTATAATAGTGAAGTTTCTAAAATCAGGCAATAAAGAAAAACTTATGTCTGAAGTCTATAAAAATAAAAAAGGATGAAACTACAAGGAGCCAGTATATTGCATCTTTAATGTTTGCCTTCCGAGTTGGTAAGTGAAAGGAAAAAATATGATCTAATTAAAACTATAATTTGGTCTAAAAATATTAAAGCTACAGTAGTCTACCCACCCAAACTTAAAGTCATTTTAGATGGAGAAAGGTTAATATATAACACTCTTCAGGAAGCTGCCACTTAGTTAAACAAGCATTTGTCAATGCCGAAGTTCGCAGTTGGTACATGTATTAGTGTTGTGCTGGGTGGGGCAGGGCTACAGGTTCCAGCACAGGCTTATTTACATGCAGCTGAGTAGCACAATTTCTCACCAACAATACAAGGTTCTTATTTATTCCCCAGGTAACTTTCTATTGTCTGTGCTCCCCATGTCCTCAACCCCCACCCCCACCCTGCAGAGACTGACAAGCATTGGGGGTGTGCCTTTGGGTCGTTAGCCATAACACTAATGCCATTCCACCTCACCCCACCCTGCAGACATTGACAGGTGTCACAGTGTGCCTTGATGTGATTGGCCCTTATGCTCACCCCATTCCATAAGGAAATAAGCTGAGATGGGTGCAGTATAGGAGAATGGGGTGAATGTTAGGCCTGAAGACCCCAAGGCACACCTCAATGCCAGTCAGTGGCTGAAGGGTGGAGGTGGGGGTGGAATGGGGTGAGCATTACGGCTGACGACCCCAAGTCACACCCCTGATGCCGGTCAGTCTGTACAGGGTGGGCGTTATGGTTGGAAACCCTAATGCTCCAGATATTTGTTGGTATTTTTACTCCAAATTTTCAACATGGGCCTTTTGGGACCCCACCTCATCAACAGTGGCAGTATCGTTTCGTTACTCAATCCCAAAAGGTGATTTCGCACAGCAAGTGTGCCTTTCAGCACCACAGGTGTGAAAAAACATTTCAGGCAGGATGTGAAAAATGAAAGCTGTACTGTTCATGAAGAGGTATGAAGAAATGATAATATTGAAACTCTGGAGTGAAAATATGAAAAAGTGGCAAAGTTACGAGTGTGCGTAGAACCTGTGCAATGCACGCTTGTAACGCAGTCATTTTTTGGCATGTTTTCACCAAATTTTCAACACGGCCTATTTGGGACTTCTCCTCATGAACAGTGGCACTGGGATTTCATCAATCTCTCCTGAAAGTTGATTTCACACAGTGACTGTTCCATTCTGCGCCACAGATGCAAAAACACATTTTAAAAAAGATGCAAGAAATGACAGCTGTGCTGTTCATAAAGGGTTGTGAAAAAATGGCAATGTTGGAAATTTGGAGTGAAAATATTAAAAACTGATTAAGTTACGAGCATGCGTAGAAACTGCACAACAGAAGCTCATACCACATTAATTTTTTGGATTTTTTTCCACCAAATTTGCAACAAGGGCTTTTTGGGACCCCACCTTATGAACAGTGGCGCTGTTGTTTCATTAACTGGTCCCAAAAGGTGATTCCACACAGTGACTGCGAAATCAACTGTTGGGACTGAGAAACAAAATGACAGTGACAGTGTTCATGAGGTGGGGTTCCAAGAACCCCATGTTGAAAATTTGGGACCAAAACTCCAAAAATTGGCTGAGATGTCAACCTAAGTTGAACCCCTCCCCCCCATTGACAGCTATTATAGGGCTTACCATCACTTCTTCAGTTTCCGGTTGGTCTTTGAAGAGTGCAGACGTGTTCCCAGTCCACAGAAGATCACTCCTCCTGACCTCCGGAGGTAAGTATGGGTGAGGGGGGTGCAGGCAGGGGGGTACATAGAGGGAGGGTGCAGGTTAGGGAGGGGGCCAATGGAAACGACGAGGTACCATTTTCTTTTTTTCAGGTTTAAAAAAAAAGACCTTGTGGGACTGTTTTCTTTTTTACAGGTGAAAAATTAATAAAATGGTTTTGGCACACTGGGGTGGGCTCCCAGTGTGCCACAGAACTTGGGGGGATCAATGCTGACCAGGGGATTGGACACCCTGAGGTCGGCTGAGGACATAGGGTCATGGGGGAGGTGGTGGTGCATTCAACAGCAGGAGTGGGCATCCCAATGTTGAAAACATCCAAGAGGTAGTTTTTTGGCACATTGGGATGGGCTCCCAGTGTGCCACATTAATGGTGGGAAGGGGGATACATGCTGACATGGGGATTGAGCACCACATGTCCACTAGCGGCATCTCCTATGAATCTCATGGTGGGCTGCACTTGCAGCCAGCCCCGCTAGCGTGATCATGCTTAAGTGAATGTTCCTTTGGGGACTGTAAACTCCCAGCCTGTATGGAGCTTGGGCTGTGGCCTACTCCACACGGGTAGGAGAAGAGAAGCAAAAGGAGTCAGCAGGAAGTGGAGGACGCAAGGGAGGAAAGTGCCTCCTCCCACCTTCCAGAATCACTGAACCGGCTGCACTATTGTAAATTTATTTATGCTCTACAGGGCTTAAAGTGTTAGCCAGGGTTGCAAGGGGCTGGAGAGAGAAGGGACTGGTGGGGTGGCAGGGGGGGCAACAGGGGGCAGAGATGTCAGCCAAGCTGATCGGGATGCAAACAGTTGTTTGCTGGGTGGTGACCTGCAGATGAAAGGAAAAAGCTGCCACATGATTGGTGCGGCTTTTTCTTTTCAAGTGCAGATCACTTCAGGCAAAACAGCGTCATGATCAGCCTGGCTGATGATTGGTGTGATACTGTCAAGCCTCTTGCAGAGCACTCTGCATTGGGCAGACAGTGTCGCACCCCTGAAAAGTCACTCATGGCAAGAACATTGACGCGCATGTGTGAACTTAAAAAGAAGTTACCAGACCTCTTCATATAATATAAATATACAGAAATAAATAACTTACTGTAAAAAGATGGGGGGGGGGCAATGAATATTGAGACATTGAATATTGAGACTTGGAAGTTTGTAATATAAAGTTTGTGAATTTTTTTCCTTTCTCTTCTTTTTTTCTTTGGTGTAAATAGATACAGTTTAACAAGGAAAGGAAGGAGACATTGAATACTATGACTCTGAAAATTGCAACCATACCTTTTTTTTCTTCTCTCTTTTTCTTCTTTGATGTAAATGGATACAGTTTAACAAGGAAAGGAAGGATACACTGAATACTATGACTGAACATTGTAATCATACGTTTTTGTTTTGTTCATAAGTACAGTTTTATAAGATGTCTGAAGAGATATTGAATTTGTAACTTCTAACTTTGAATACTGCAATAATATCTTGATTCTTTGCTTTTGGTTAGCATGATGAAAAGAGTTAAAACACATTGCTCATTAGTTTTGTTCTGGGAAGGAGGGGAGGGACTGAGGGTTACAAAAAGGGATGGGGACAGGCCCCTTTGGGCCTATTAACACTATGCAAATCACATTTTTGATCTTGTGTGTGTGTGGGGGGGGTACTGGGGAAGGGTTGTTTTCTTTTGTATGGTACCTTGTTGATTCTATGTGGGGGGGTAGACTTATTGGCACCCTTTGTCTGGTAGAGCAGCAGATTTTAAATAGGGAAAGGGGGTTGGGATGGATTAAAAAAAATACATGAAGATTATATTTTGGTAAAGGTTATAATGAGAAATAAAAATGGTCTAATTGAATTGTTACGCATTAAGAACAAGTTTTTTTTTTTTTATTTATGTTTACTGAAAGAGGAGATGGAAAAAGATTTTCATCCCTAAGAATGTATCTAATATCAACCAAGGATATTGGGAAAAACAGACAAATTCCCAATACATGATTCTGAAAACCTTTATAGAATTAAGTTTAATAATTAATGGATAACTATAAAAAGATTCTCCGATGGGTCTCCTTTAATGTTAATGGAATAAATACTCCTATCAAGAGCGCTACAGTACAAGTTCAGTGCCTGAAGACAGTCTTCACAAGATCTGCCCTGTTGACCTTGAATCTAATTGGTCACCCTGTGTCACACTGTCTCCAGCCTGTCCCTGTCCTTCCTTAGCTGAGGACTCCAAAACTAAGTAGAGTATACTAGGCGGGGCCTCACCAGTTATGCTTCAGGAAGGTTTCCCCCCTAACTAATCAGTCTTAGGGAAGCAATCTTCCTCCACCCACCAGTGACCTATATAGAGGCAGCAGTGCCTCCTTTTTTCCTGCTGTCAGTATTACATTCTGATATTGCACTACTCTTACTCTAGGTCTTGCTACACTGGCTTGATTATTTGAGGGACTCACTAATGATGACTCCCAGGTCCTTTTCCTCTGTTGTAGTGCTCAGTTTAATCTCACCCATGCAGTATTTTGTCCTTTGTTTTTTTGTTTTCCCTAGGTGCATAACCTTGCATTTGTTTGGTGTTGGATTTCAACTGACAAACCTTACACCACTTCTCTACCCTTTGTACAGTATATCCCTCTGCATCTCCCCAATCCCTTCATTACTATCTACCCTACCACAGAGCTTAGTATCATCTGTGAAAAGACATGTCTTGCCACAAGTGCCCTCTCCAATGTGACTGATGAAAAGATTGAAGAGCACAGGACCAAGACAGATTCCTGTGGTACCCCACACATGACCACCCTTGCTTCCAATTTGATCCTTTTAACTGTATCACTACCTTCTTCTGTCTCTCCTTCAACCAGTTTCCTACCAATCTATGTCCCTAGCTGCACCTAGGTCTTCTGGCTTCTTTAGCAATCTTCTGTGTGGCACCAAGTTGAAAACCTTGCTGAAATCGAGCTAAAGTAAATCAACAGCATGTCTCTTATTTACCACCTTTGTTTCCCAAAGAAAACTATCAGGTTGGTCTGACAAGACCTCTCTGCCACAAACCCATGCTGTTTACTATCCTGCAGACTGCTGCTGTCTAGGTAGTCCACAAGGTCCTCTTTGATTAGTGACTCTGTGAGTTTACCTACTACAGCGGTAAGGCTGACAGGTCTGTAATTTCCTGGTTGCTCCTTGACCCCTCCCCTGTGTGGTGGGACTATGTCTGCTACCCTCCAGTCTTTCGGAACTACCCCATCTAAACTGAGATATTGAATATCTCTACCAGTGGTTCAGTCAGTTCCACAGCCAATTCCTTGAGCAACCTTGAGTGAATCCCATCGGCCCTGGAGCTCTATCTATCTTTACGGCTTCAGGTCCCTTCTGGATCCTTTCTCTGGTAAATACTGGCTTCCTCATTTCAGGAGTGTTCCAGCTAGCCATCTTGGTGCTACTTTCAGGAAGGGGCCCACTGTCTTTCCTTGTGAAGACAGAACAGAAGTTATTGTTCAGGATGGTTGCCTTTTGTTCATCTTCCTCTAGTACTCTCCTCTAACAATACCCTCTCCCTGACTCCTTTTTCCCTTACTATATCTGAAGAATTGCTTTCCCCCACCTTTGACCCCCTCCACAATATGCAGTTTTATATCTGCCTTTGCCTCCCTGACTATCCTTTTTGCTTCCCTAGTTTTTATTTGGCAATCTCCCCAATGCTCCTCCCTCTGTTTTCCCTCGTACTGTATCTGGCGAAAGCCTTTTTCTTGGTCCTTACTGCTTTTCCAACCTTTTCTGAGAACCATATTGGTTACTTGTACCTGTTTTATTTTGTAAAAATTCTTGTGCATGACTGTTGCCTCAACAATGGTCCCCTTGATTGCCCTTATTTTTCCTGCACATCTTTGATGCTGTCCACATCCAAGGGTAGAGGAGGCTGTGGGGGCAAAAACAGTTGTCGAATTCAAAAATGCATGGGACAGGCAGAAGGCAAAACTAGTGGTAGGAAGGAGGAGGTAGGCTGCAGATCAAATAGGATCTGGAGCTTATACAGTAGGTAGGCAAATGGGCAGACTAGGTGGGCCAGGAGGTCCTTATCTGCTGACAAGTTCTGTGTTTCACCCTGTTTAGTTTGTCTTGGACCAGCTCCCTCTTCTGGTAACCTGAACCAAATGGAGTTATGTTTTCTGGACCCCAGTGGCTCCCCTACCCTCACTCCACTCATCCCTGAGTTGGTGAGCACCAAGTCGAGAATGGCTGCCTGTCCAGTGGGTTCCTTTACAAGCTGCATCAGCAAGCAGTCCTGCAATGTGTTTACCACAGGGCTGACTTCTGGTGCACCTGGTGACTGGAATGTTCCAGTTGATATCTAGCGGGTTCGGATCACCCACTACCACTACCACCACCACCACCACTTTCCCCTTCTTCACTCCTCTTGTCAGCTTCTCACCAAGCTCCCTATATCTCTTTCTTCTCCTTGTTCTGGTGGTCTAAAGATCACTCACCAGTATTTTCTTGCCTGAGGGCACCATGATGTAAACCCGCAGTGACTCTGTTTCCTCCCTGCTTCCTCTGATATGTTCATCCTTCACAGCCTCTATGCCCTTCCTGACATATAGGGCTATGGCCTCCTTTGCCTTTCTCTCTGTCCTGTCTAATCACTGTGTTACCTGGGAGTGACAAGTCCCAGATATTATTCTCTGAGGCCCACATTTCTGTAATGTCTATGAGGTTCACCTCAATGTCCGCCACTAGTGCTGTTACAGAATCTACCACCAGCATGTTGTTAGTGCAGCCTTTATCTCTGTGCTGTTACACAGCCTACTGCTAGCATCCTGTTAGTGCAGCCTTCTGTTATTGTGCTGCTATATAACCTGCCACTATCATCTGGTTAGAACTGCCTTTTATCCCTGTGTTGTTACACAGTCGGGTTTATGTGATAACGGTGAATGCCTAAAGGCAATTACCGTTATCACTCAGTCAGAATGCCGAAAACATTTTCGGCACTCTGACAACCACGACGCTCAGGACAACGGCACCAGGACAGTATTTTACTGCTTTCTGTAGAAGGTCCTCGTCCCTCCACCCCCCACTTAATGATTCTCAGTTCCGGGCATGCATGTTGGGGGGCTGAAAGCAGGGAAAGTTTGGGCCAGGTGCAATAAAATCACACCAGTGCCCGGACCAAGCCCGGTACCTCTTGCACTGCATCCACTCGCCAACCCCTGAGGCCACAATGCAGCTCGGCCAGCCACCACAGCACCACCCCTTACAGCCTTTCCACCCCTTCCCAGCCCATGGTCGTTGTGCTCACTCCCACCCCCCTGTGCGTGCGTACGCATAGTGACATCCTGTCACCCAGTTCACCCACAACCTCATCTGGTCGCCCTACCCTCCCAATCGCCATGAGGGATTGCGCTGGGAAGGAGTCGCCATTACGGACGGCACCCTCCCTCATGCGCCCACCTCACAGGTTACCTACACAGCCTAGTTACATAAAATCAGCAAAAAAATCTTATTATTGGAAGCCATACCTACAACTAATGTAAATGCTATTTTTGCTTTACAAAGCAAGAATAAATCTTGGGACATGCCTTATGATATAAAAATTAAAAGGGACACATTCATGCACAGTGGCCATCATAGTTTACAAGCCTATGAAATTGCCCTTTAAAAGAGGTATTTGTCTCATTTGTAGCTGGAAGTGCTTCAGAGATATAGACAACAGAGTCTGTTCAACATTAATACTTTAGTACAGCCATTTGTAGGACATTGTGATATCATCAAAGAACAAGCTGTGCCCAACAACATGGAGTCAAGCAGAGTTAGTTCCTCAATGATATCACAATGTTCTACAGATGACAGCATTGTAGTATTAGTATTGAACAGACAAAGTTGTCTGCATCTTTTGAGTACTTTCAGCTTCAAATGAGCCCAATACCTCACTTGAAAGAACTTTTTATGGGCTTTCAAACTATGTTAGCCACTATACATGAAAGTGTCCCGTTAAGACTTGTTGGGGTTCCAAATTCATTTGATCAGGATTTCCCCACAATTACAGACCTACTTAAAGATTTGTTTGTCTTGATACTTGACCTTCCTCTTGAGAACCTGCCTTTCATTTTGAAGACCTATCACACACCTGTTAAGAAATATCTGGGTTTGAAAGAAAGAGGGAAGATGAATGCTTCATCTGTGAAATTAGGCACTTCTGCTACAAGTCCTACTGCTTTAAATGACTGAATGGCTTCTGATACAGCTGCTGCCTCTGAATCTGAATCAAACACCTTTATATTCACTGTGGGTCCACAAACAACAAAAATATTCTCTATGGTATTTGATACCATTAGTGAACTGGCTCTGCAAATTCCAAGAGAAGAAAGGTCTTTATCATTATTTTATTGTATCGAATGCCCCATTTATCCAGATATTGCTTGAACAGTTCACTTAAGACGAAAGTAGTTTCTTGTGCATACAGATGACCTAGAAGAGAATGGGACTATATTTAAAATGCCTATTCACCTGCTGCAAGGAAAAGTGGCCTTTTTTTCCATCCAGAATGGTTAAAAGATTACTTATCAGCAAAAAACATGGAATGAGAGGAGCAATGGTGGAAAAGGGAAGAATCAAAAGAACTCACATGGTGGGGGAAATGGATGAAAATCGATCTTCAGTGAAAAACAAAACAGGTGTGAGTGTGCACATACAGTAGAACTATTTCTACTGTAGGTGTGTACTCACTTCCTGTCATGCAGATGTTAGCTGGTTGAGGTGGTGAGCAGAGGGTCTGTGCAGCGTGCTATTGCTGCAGTGAGAATACCAGGTATTTGATCTTAAGGAAGGTGGGATGGGTGCAGATAGGGTGAGGGTGTAGGTGGTGGGTTAGCTGGATGGGGAAGGGGTCTGGAGGTTATATTGGCACCTGGGTGGGGACCACTAGATTACTAGGGTTCCTATGTATTACACCATCAATTGGGCAAGAGGGAGAGGGAGGGGCCGCTAGACAACCAGGGATGTTTACACCTATTTAGGTCATCATCACATGGATATAAAAAAGGGGGCAAGGCGAAAAGACTGCCTGGGGCATTTATTTATTTATTTATAGCATCTTGATAACTGGGTAAACCCACTGAGACCAGAGGTCCCTTTTTCAGGGGTGACCCAGAATTAGTTACATACCTTTACATAACACAGCAAGTATAGTACAGTAGATTACATTGCATACATTTACATTATACAGCATGTATAAGATTACAGCAACCCAGATAGGAGGGACACATTAGAGATGGAAATACATAGTTACAACATTATCACAGTAAAAGTTAGTCACAACAAGTCGTATAGTAGGATTGGGGGAAATGGACAGGTGCGAAAGTAGACATGCTAACTGTGGGCAAAGACATATTATGTGATCACTTAAGTTTAGTCAAATAGGATACATTCAGGGATAGGGTAGAGGTTCAATGGTAGCAACTGCAGTGGCAGTGTTCCAACTAGGGTTGCCACCTGTCAGGTTTTTTACCTGGTGATCAGGTTTTCAGGGTCCCTATCAGGTAATCCGGTTTTGCTCTGTGCTGGTCAGGTTTTTGAGCCATTTTGAGTGCTCACATACTTTTGAAACAAATTTTGTCATATCACTCATTGTTTCAGCTGCACGTCCAGGTTACAAACAAGTTCTGTTGTCAGTGTAGTCTTTTGTTTGTGAATGCAGTCACACTGGGAGTTGTAAAGTACAGCCATTAACACTATTAGCACTTACTTAACCTAATCTTTTCCACTGCATTTTAAAGTGGCATAGCAGCAAAGCTGCCCCCACCTTTTGTAACTGTAACTGTAACAGTAACAGAGCCAGTTGTCCTCCACTTTCATTTGCTGGTAAACATTTTCATCTCTAGCAGAATTTAGGCATTTTTAAATGTTTTAAATTATTTTTTCCCACAAGAAAAAAGTATGGTCACTTCTTTGGTTTTGAAATATTACTGTGGACAAGAACAGGAAATGGAGGCAGAAAAAGATATAAAGTATGTGTACTGCTGTATGCTATTTACAGTATTTCCCTTGTGTCCCCCAGATCACATCGGTAAATGAGATTTATTGTATCTGTTTATGTTTATCTGGTTAACCAATGTCAATAAATAAATAAATACATAAGTAAATAATTAGGAAGAACATAGGAAAGTAACTTTAACTGCACAGTACAGTATCTTAACATCTGCATTTCACTGCTGCTTTAAGTGTTGCCTTTTATTGGAGGAACAGTGCATGATGAGTCATGAAAAGGGGTGGGGCTAAGGGCGGAGCTTAGGATCCGGTTTTTGCCTCATCCAAAGGTGGCAACCCTAGTTCCAACATGTACACCTTAAGCCCCGCTTTGAAACCTTCAAGGGAAGTGCAGGTGGTCAGATTCTCCAGGAGTGAGCACCAGTAGTAGGGTGCTGAATATGTGAAAGATCTTTTACTAAAGTCGGTGCAGACCCAGGGAATTTCAAGTAGGTTGCTGTTTGTGGAGCAAAGGTTTCATCGTGAGACATTGGGGTTCAGCAGACCTACCAAGCTGAGCAGGGTGTACACATTGGAGAGTTTGTAAGTGAGACAGAGTAGAGGATATAAGAGTTTGAATTCCAGGGTGGGCCAATTTAAGTCAGCAAGGATCTCACAGTGGTGTCTCCGGGGTGGAGAGCAGGTTGCAAAACAACAAATTTTGTTGTAAAGCACAGACAGTCTGCGATTTCAGCTTTCCCTAAGGAAGTGTAGGAGTGGAGCACCATACAGAAGGGTGGGGAGTAGGGTGCTCTTAGCTATGGTAACTTTAGATTCTCCAGTTAAGGAGTTACCAAGCCTGTAGAGAAGGCCAAGTTTATGGTGTATGGTCTTGGTTATGTGCACCACATGTGGCTTAAAGGACATGTCCTGATCTAGGTAAACACTGAGGTATTTAACCCTGTCGACGACTTCTATCTGTGACTCTGTTGCAGAGAAGAGCAGGAGAAGGTGTTGCCTATGCTCACCCAGATGACTAGATCCAAAAAGAACAGCCTTAGTCTTTTTGGCATTTACGACAAGCAAATTAGAAGCAAACCAGCTTTCCAGGGAGTTCAGACTGGTAGCTAGTCTTTCAGCAATGGCACTAGGTTTGGGATCACTCCAGTAGACAACTGTGTCATCCGCATACAGGATTATGTGCCCTGTCCTTCAGTTTAGTCCAATATAATTGATAAAGAGAGTAAATAGTAGTGGGCCCAAAATAGAACCCTGGGGTACTCCATCAGTTATCAGACGGCAGCTAGATTGTGCCCCTCTAGCTGCCTTCTGGTAACTGATGGAGTACCCCAAATAAAGCCTATTTATTTAAAGATCAGTTGGGTACTGGGAGAGACAGGACCCATAGACTGCCAGAAATGTTAAACATATTTACTTACATATCAGATTGGACCTGGGGAGGGAGGGAGGGGCCACTAGAGTGCCAGCAATGTATAGTGGTAGCACTGCAGTCAGAGGGTCACTTGGAAAGGTATGGCATCAGTGATCTTCTCCAGCAGGATTTCGTCCCAGTCACAGCACTGAGATGGCAGTCAAAAAGGGTTCAGTGATCTCATGGTGAGATATAGTGGGCATCATTCTTTTTTTTTTTTTTGTATTAAGTTGTTTTATTAAAAAATGTTTTGCTAATGGAAATACAAATATCTCTGAGGTACAGTGTAACCAATACATATGAAATCCATAATTATAACACAATGCAGCAGTGCCATCAGCAATGTTAGGCAAATAGATGAGCACCAGAGGAAAAGTATTATACAGAGTTAATATGAAGGATAGCTAAGTCTCTCAACTGGAATGAACATCCACACTCAGATTCTGGAATATGTTCTAACATCTGTCTGGAGCTATACAAAACAATATCTAAATCAATATTTAATAATGATAATGAAATACGTTTAGAATCATGGAACAAACTGTGACTCAGTAGATATATAGTATAGTTGTTAAGGTTTCCACATATTATTAAAAGCATTTTCCCTGCCCTGTAACCTAAAGGTAACCTACTCCATTTGATAAATTGATAATACAGTTCATTGCCATTGTTGAATGGTAGGAGAGGCTTGTGTTAACTGTCTGGTAACTGCCTTTTCTGCAGTCACAAGTAGGATAGGAGCGAGGGTCCAACCTCGTATTCTAGAACCCAAAGGTGGGACAGAAAGCAGGAGCATAGAGGGAGTTATAAGGTGAACATCTAATGAGAGATCCTGAAAGTGTTGCTCTAGGTTAAGTCAGAATTCCTGGAGTAATGGGCAACTCTAGAAAATGTGAATATCGTTGACTTCTGTGGCCCCACAGTTCTGTCAGCAGTGACCATGATGTGGCCCATATATTTTGCCTATACTTGCTTTGTGCTGAAAAATCATGACCGCCATTTCCAGGTGAATTCCTGACAAAAGGGAGACAAAGTCACCCTTAGAGCCGGAAGCGGGTGCCTTGTCCAGATTTTGACAGTAAAAGAAGTCTCCAATTCTTGATTCCATTTATGTACGATATTCATAGAAGTAGATAGCCATAGTTTTTGAATATCTCTGTAGTGATTACCTATCAAATAATACCAGGTCTCACCTGCTAGTAAAGTCATTATAGAGGGCATTATTCCATTTTTATTCTTCTTGACCACTCATCTGCATTTAACATGATTGACCATGGGGTGCTCGTGGAATATCTGAGGCAATATTTAGGTTTTAGAGGCACTGTTTTGTGCTGATTTGAGATATACTTGTCTGGAAGAACACAGCAGGTAGTCTTGGGTAATTTCATCTCTGAGACATTTGCATTGAACTGTGGTGTACCTCAAGGCTCTATCCTGACCCTATGTTGTTTGACATGTACATGTTTCCTTTTAGTTAGATCCAGGATCAGCACACAGCAACTGCATCAGAGTTACCGGGATCGGGTCGAGAGGGCACCCTTACCAAAAGCCCAGCCCTCCCCTGCAGAAACTGACGCAAGAACCCCCCCCCCAAAGCTCCCAAGTATGACCGCCCCACCGAGGCAGTAGAGCATGGTTTTTGGTGCCATTTTTGAATTTTCAACAAAGCCAACAGCAAAGACTGCAACAGGGGCTCCTAGGCTTCTCTGTGCTTCAGTCGGCAGACGTCTGCTGATTTTTTTTCATTTAAAGAATTTTGTGTTGTGCACTACCATTTCAGCATTTCTCAGAGGTTCCTTAAGACACCGCAACACACTGCTCATTATCTGGGTTGTCCCCAGGAACTTTAAATGAATTTACAGTTTACTTTAACAAGATAAAGTATTGTACACTACAGCTGGTTCCATAATATGCTGAATCACCAGCTCACTTAACCTGTGCTGCCCCAGTGATTTCTTAAAGGCATTTTCATGTTTACTTAATTAGTTAAAGTGTTGGGCACAAATGTTATGGTTCTTTAATTCATCAGGAACATGCAGTGTAATACCAGTGTTGTCCCCAGGGATTTAGTTGGATTTTCAGATAATTTAAAAAGTAGTTAAAGAGTTGAGCACAAATGCTGGTTCAGTAAAACACCAGGAACACGCAGCTCATTTCCTGTACTGTCCCCAGGCACTGTAATTATCTGAAAACAGAATTGCTGAATCACTGACTGCACTCTGCATGATTACCGGAGCTCAGCGCATCACCAGTGTTGTCCCCAGGGATTTAGTTGGATTTACAGTTAACTTAAAGCAGTTATAGAGTTGTGCACAAATGCTGGTTCAGTAAAATGCCAGGAACACGCAGCTCTTTTCCTGTACTGTCCCCAGGCACTTTCTGAATTACTGACTGCACTCTGCACGATTACCGGAGCTCAGTTTAAACCCCTGCACACCATCGGATTTCAGTTTCCCCATGGCAAACGCATTTCTGGCTGACCGCGCTGTTAGCAGCCTCCCCAACCCCCACAGCATCTAATTTTGGACCCGATATACAGACTGCACTCAAACTGAAATAATATCCCCCAAGTCTGCAGCTGTGTCTGGTCCAGTTAGCTGCCACACTTACCTGTAGGTTAGAGTTGCTCCTCCCATTGCATTTTCAATAAATTCTCTCCCTCTCTCCGCAGTTACCAGGATTGGGTCAAGAGGGCACCCTAACCAGAAGCCCAGCCCTCCCCTTCAGAAACCGACACAAGGACCCCCAACCCCCGAAGCTCCCAGGTACGACCACCCCACCGAGGCAACAGAGTGGTTTTTGGCACTATTTTAGAATTTTCAACAAAGCCAACTGCAAAGACTGCAACAGGGATTCCTAGGCTTTTCTGTGCTTCTGGCCCCGCCGGTGCTGCATGCCGGCTCCTCACCACCCCCACCACCGCCCTTGGTGAGCTCCTACCTTTATAGGCTGAGTCACGTGATCTCAATAACCTTTTAGCCTATTTTCCCATTTGCAGCTTATCATCTGCCTCCACCAGAGGTTGCCCCACCTGAACATTCGCTCTTCTCCTTTCATTTTAGCCGAGATGCTGCCTTTTACACTCTTGCCTCTCCTCACACTGGCCACTCTGTCATCCCTGCCCCCAGCTGACCTACCAAGCAGAGAACCTCCCTCGCGACTGCCCCCTCGACTTGCACCAGAGCCCTACCATGCTGCCTCTCACCTCCTGCCTGCCCATGCCCAGGATCACATCCATCACTGGCACATTAGCGCCACCATCCTGCCTCCTTCCTTTTGCCTGGGGCTCTCTGATCTACACACCCCAGCCAGACGCTGCCCACTGCTTGTTGACCACACCCCTACCTCCCGTCCAAAATACACCTGGATAAAAATAAAACACCTTATCTCTCTGCTTCTGCTCCTGTCCAGGGACATAGAGGCAAACCCTGGTCCCAACACCACATACACCCACACCCCATTCTCTTTTCCCAAAGGACTCAGAATCCTGCACCTTAACACCTGCAGTTTACTATCTAAAATATCTCTTCTGCAACCAATTGCCCTAACACAGCACCCTGATATCTTGGTCATTTCTGAAACCTAGCTAAAACCCCAGCATACTGATGCTGAAGTAGCCATACCTGGATATACCATCATCAGACATGACCGTCCAGGAAAAAAGAGAGGCGGAGGAACTGCTATACATTTCGCCAACAGTCGACAGTTCACAATAGCGCAAATTCCCTCACTCCCAGCCCACATCGACTCCCTACTAATTAAACTCTCTCTCCCATGTTCCACCCCTGTGTTCATGGCAGGCACCTACTGCCCACCCTGTACGCCCCCAATGGACATCCTTAACCACCTAGTCACCTTACAGTCCCTAGCCACAGGTGGCGAGCTCCATGCCACCGGTGACTTTAACACCAACTGGTTAGCCAGTGATAAAGCTCACCTTAAGACTAAAATCAAGGCCCTGAACCTCACTCAACTTATAGCTGACCCCAACAGGCTCAATCACAAGACACAAAACCACTCACTGCTGGACTGGGCTCTCACCTCCCACCCACACAGGGTTTTATGTGCAGGCCTGCTCCCTGACTCCCTAAGCAATCACCACATGATTTTCCTGATCAGGAAGGTGCACAGGCCCACTGCCCCAAGACGCTGTGCACCAGGTCATATAACTCCCTGGACATAGCATCACTCCTGTCGGACCTAGGGCACATAAACTGGTCCTTTATCTCCATGGCTCCATCAACTGATGCAGCGCTTGATGAGTTCAAGACCAGATTTCTTAATGTCTGGGATAAACATACCCCCTTGCGCACAAAAAGAGTCAGAGGGGCCCACCTTCCTTGGATCACAGCTGATATAATCAGGACTTGTCACTCCAGGGACCATGCCTGGAAAGCCCACTAGAAACAGGGCACCTCGGCTTCCCTCCTTACCTATAGAGCCCTTTGCTACTCATGCACAAACATCATCCGCCAGGCAAAAAATAATTATTTTCTATTGGCTTTTACTGCAAACATTAACCACCCTACAGACTTCTGGAAATCACTCAAATCCCTGCTCTCCCCATCCCACTCAACCCCCACCCCTGACACTATCAGTCCAGGGCACCCTCATCACTGACCCCTGCGGGTAGCCGAGGCCTTCAACACCCACTTCTCCAGCTGTGCCGACACGCTCCTATCATCCCTCCTGTGCCCTGCCGCAATGGTCCTCCCCCAGCAAACCAGCGCACACCCACCAGTCCAACAGTTCTCCTTCCACCCTGTAACCCAAGCAGAAGTCCTCGGATCCCTACGTGCCCTAAACCCCAACAAAGGCAAATGCCCTGCATCCCTGGATGCTAAGATGGTATTCTTGTCTGCCCCAGCCATTGCTGCCCCTCTTGCCGCACTTTTCAACTTCTCCTTCACTCTGGGCAAGTTACCCACAAATTGGAAAAAGGCAACCGTCATACCCCTCCCTAAAGGGGGGTGACCCCTCCTCCCCAGGCAACTATCGCCCCATCTCCCTACTCCCGATTCTGGCCAAACTGCAGGAACATCTTGTCCTCTCCCAACTCACACCCCACCTGGACGCCTCCTCATTCTTCACCCATTTCCAATCAGGCTTTCGCAAATCTCACTCTACCATCACCTCCCTTCTACGAGTCACTGGCGACATACTCACCGGTATGGACAACGGACACATCACCTCTGCCATCTTTATTGACCTAGCCAAATCCTTCGACACCATCTCCAACTCCCTGCTCCTCTCCAAACTCACCGGAGCTGGGCTCTCCAAATCAGCCACTGCATGGTTCCATAACTACCTAGTGGGCAGACTCCAAGCAGATAAAGTCGCATCGCATACCTCAAACCCCATGCCGTTACCGCCAGCATCCCCCAAGGTTCAGTCCTGGGCCCACTGCTTTTCTCCATATTTCTAAACGACCTCCCATCAGCATGCCGCCACTCCTCCATCCAGATGTATGTGGATGACACAGTCCTGTATGCCTCCGGCCCTACAACAAGCAGTGTGGCAACTCTCCTACAGGAGGATTTCAGTGCCATCCAGGAATGGTTCCGGTCAAACCAGTTATTTCTAAACCCTAACAAAAACGTCACGAACCTTCGGCTCACAACAAAGACTCTCCCGCCAAGCCCCCTGCTCCCCTTTCCAAACCTTGGATGGGACCCCTCTGGACCAATGCTCCAACCTTAGATACCTAGGCATTTGGCTAGACCAGCACCTCGATTTTGTCACTCATATCAACTCCCTACATAAGAGGCTGCTCCCCAAGCTTGGTGCATTATACAGAAACAAAAGCTGCCTCCCCTCACCTACAAGGCATGCTATAGTCCAAAAGATGATACTACCTGTACTTGACTATGGTGACATAGTGTACATTATCACTCCCTCATCTACCTTGGCCAGCCTCAACACCCTATTCCACTCATTCTGTCGCTTCATCCTCAACTGCCCACAATCCACCCACCACTGCTCACTATATAGCTCCCTAGCCCTGCCGTCCCTCCAAGATCGCAGACTAATCCATTGCACTAGGTTCACAGCCAAATTCTGGTCCCTCTCCCTACCCCCTTACCTGGCCTCTACCCTTTCCCAACAACCTCCACCTGCTTACTCCCTCAGACGCACTGACCCCAGGCTACTCCACGTCCCCTTTATGCGCACAACCAAAGGTCAGGCCACTTTTACCTACCGAATCCCACAGATCTGGAATTCCCTGCCAGCTACCATAAGACATGCACCAAATCCCAGCCATTGCAACCAACTACTCAGCACACATTTGTCCTCCAGCTGCTGCTGTTTTTAACTATCAATGTACTATGCTGTTCATGGAGATAAGTTGCTTCTTCTAAATTGCATCATGTATTTCAAATATTCCACTGTTTGTATCTATCTGCCTGCCTGTAGCTATCTGCCATATGTCTGTAAGGCAGCTAGCCATACCTTTCACTGTTGAATGTCTCTGTCTCAAATACTGTGTATTGTATTGGGTCTTACCCCCAGGTCGCATCTGGAATCGAGCATCACTGCTCAGTATGCCTTCCTGGTAAAACTTGTAAATAAATAAATAAATGGGGAATTCTGGAGTGCACTGTTATGCAGATGATACCCAGCTATATTTGTCATGTGGTACTGATGGGGTGAATGTTGGCTCAGTGCTGTGACATTGTTTAAAAGACATCAATGACTGGATGGCCTCCAATTGGTTGAGTCTCAACCCAGGCAAGACTGAGGTGATGGTTATCGAACCAGGTCAGCAAGGGTCAGCTATGACATGAAGCAACACCTGGTTGCTATCTTTAAATGGTGCTGACCTTTGACGTATGGATACCATGAGAAATCTGGGGGTTTCAATAAATCAATTAATCAATCAAAATCTTTATTTAACCAGGCAGACACCATTGAGTGAAGCTCATTTGTGAGGTGGACCTGGGAGGAAAAAGTACAACTACAGGATAATACACAACAGTTACAACAGTAAAAAAAACAGAATTGGCATGAACAGCAATAAAAAGAAATAATGCAGACTGAGTGCTACAATACGAAGAATCAAGCAGCATGTACAACAAAAAGTGATGTGAGAGAAAAAAAATGTAATACACACAGTTTCAGTGCACAACATGTGCAGCAAAGGCATGAGCAATTGTGGGGCTAGGTAGTGCATATTCTGATAACCACAATGATGTACAGTCAAGCAAGGTGCGCCATCAAGTAGTGTTGCAGATGAGTTCCGCAGTTATAATCCATAGGTAAGGGACATGAGGCAAGGGTGAGCCGTCAGGCACCACCAGGGCATCTCCAAGGATACACTAAGGGGTAGGGAAAGGATGGGGTGGGGGACAGGGAGGGGGGTGGGAAGAGGGGAAAGGACAGCGGATTATGAAAAGGGGTGTGCAGTGCAGGTTTGATGTGGAAAGGGGTGCACAGTAATTGTTATGATGCGAGCAGCCTTCTAGGAAGAAGAGTAACCAAAGGGCAGGGCATGGGAGAAGCAAACTCAATACTAAAACTGGCTGGTGGAAAGGAAAGAAGGAGGACAGAGGCAAAGAATAGGAAAGGGGGGGAGAGAGAGAGAGAGAGAGAGAGAGAAAGAGAGAGAGAGAGCCAGGAGGAGCTGGACCAGCAACTAAAGGAGGCCACAGCAAGGTAAATAGTGAACTCCAGGAGGTTAAGGGAATCCGTGATCAGAAATAGCAAACGCAGGGTTCTGTAAAATGATGAGAGTATAGTGTTTTAAAGAATGCTAAGCTGATGGCAAGCTTTAGTTTTAGGGTTTTTTGCAGTTTATTCCACAATAAAGGCAGCACATGACTAATAGCTGCACAGCCAAAGCGAGATCAAGCCTTATATACCTTCAAGAAGAGGTAGGAGGCGCTTCTCAGAGCATACCTACTAGAAGTACAAAATGGTAGGCAGTCAGAGATATAGTTAGGCAGTTTATTATGTTTGCTTGCACACAGCGCAAGAAACATATTGCGGCAGCTTGGTGCCGAAGCAGGTTCTGGAGGTGTGGCACTGTTGTGGCCAATAGCAGCATGGCATTTTGGGGCATGTGTGATGTCCACCAATAATGGGGGACATAGCCAGTGACACTAGTTTTGAACATTGCCACCAACTTGAAAGAAAATAGCTGCGCTCTCCCCCCCACACACGCACGCACATATATTGCGTGTTAATGCGCTCCCCCAACACACTATATGGCTGACGG
Organism: Neoceratodus forsteri; assembly: GCA_016271365.2. Taxonomy (NCBI): domain Eukaryota; kingdom Metazoa; phylum Chordata; order Ceratodontiformes; family Ceratodontidae; genus Neoceratodus; species Neoceratodus forsteri. The sequence goes on along the minus strand of CM028129.1, from coordinate 1,004,929,555 downwards.
GGGCGCCCAATCCTCCGTCAGTTCCACTGTTCCCTCCAACAGACAAGCGGGTGCCATGCTGGGAGCCCACCCCAGTGTGGCAACAGTCCGTATGGCCAACAGAGGTGCCCAATCCCCCGTTGGCTCCACTGCCCTCCCCCACCCCAAACAGCCTTCCAGCTGCCACGCTGGGAGCCCACCCCAGTGTGGCAAAAGTCCTGCATCGTCCAAAGGAAAAAAAGAAACCTGAAAGAGTAAACCTTCCCTCGCTGACTGTCCTGACCCTGGTCCTCCCACCCACACCCACCCTCTGCGCACCCTGCCTCCCCACCCCACCCCATACTTACCTCCGGAGTCCAGCGTGACAATCTTTGGTGGACCGGAACATGTCTACACTCTTCAAAGCCGACCGCAAACTGAGGAAATGCTAAGCTTTAAGTAATGTAACAAATAGGGTTTTTTCAACTTTAGAGCATATCTCAGGCATTTTGGGGAATTTTTTTCACCACATTTTCAACATGGGGTTTTTGGGACCCCACCTCATGAATTCTGTAACTGTCATTTTGTTAATCGGCCCTGAAAGTTGATTTCGTGGTCACTGCACGGAACTACCTTTCGGACCGATTTATGAAATGACAGTATCACAGTTCCTGAGGTAGGCCTCTAAAATTTATGTTAAAAATCTGGTGAAAAAATCCCAATGACTGTTTTACGAGCATGCATTGCGCTTGTTCCTACACACGCCGTAGAAGTTCACGAATTTTCAATATTTTCACTCCAGATTTTCAACATTGCCATTTTACCACACCTCCTTATGAGCAGTACAGTTGTCATTTTCCACATTTTGCCCAAAATGTGTTTCCGCACATGTAGCGCACAATGGTGCATTCGGTGTGCGAAATCAATGTTTGGGACAGATTAAGAAACTCACAGTAACACTGTTCATGAGCAGAGGTGTTACAATGGCTACGTTAAAAATTTGGTGAAAAAAGTCCATAAAATGACTGTGTTTCGAGCGACCATTGCGCAGTTTCCATGCACCCTCGTAAGTTCATGGATTTTTAATATTTTCAGTCTAGATTTTCACCACTGGCATTTTCCACACTTCCTTATGAACAGTACAGCTGTCACTTTTCACACCATGGCCGAAATGTGCTTTTGCACTTCCAGTGCAGAAATGCGTGGTCGCTCTGGGAAATCACTGTTCGGGACAGATTAAATCACAGTAACACTGTTCATGAGTAGAGGTTCCAAAATGCCTGTGTTGACAACCTGCTGTAAAAAATCCCCAAACTAATTGCATTATGGGTGTGCACTGCGAAGTTTCTACACACGCTCATGACTTCACCAGTTTTTTTTTTTTATATTTTCACTGCAGATTTTCAACATTGCCATTTTTTCCACCTCCCCATGAACAGTACAGCTGTCATTTTTCACATCCTGTTCAGAATGTGTTTTCACACCTGTGGTGCCAAATGGCATAGTCGCTGTGTAAAATCAGCTTTCGGCTAACAAACTAATATTGTCACTGTTCATAAGGTGGGGGTCACAAAAAACCCATGTCGAAAATTTGGAGTGAAAATGCCAACGAATGCCTGAGACGTTAGGGTTTCCGACCATAATGCCCCACCCTGTAGAGATTGACAGGTATCAGGGGTGTGACTTGGGATTCTCACCTGTAATGCTCATACCATTCCACACCCTGCAGTCAGTGAGAGGCATCGAGGTGTGCCTTGGACTCTTCAGCCCCAAAGTTCACCCCATTCTCCTATACAGCACCCATCTCACTGTATTTCCTGATGGAATGGGGCGAGCATAAGGGCCAAAGACCCCAAGGCACACCGTGACACTTGTCGGTGTCTGCAAGGCATAGTGTGGTGAAGTGGCATGGCCGTTATGCCTGACGACCCAAAGGCACACCCCAATGCCTGTCAGTCTCTGCAGGGTGGTGGCGGGGTTGGCTTCAGTTCAGTACTTCACTGCCATTCCTATTATGCAGCTCTCTAACTCCTACACTACCAATGCCAATGCCAGCAAGCAAACATTCGGCATTGACAAATGCTTGTTTAAGAAGACTTTGTATGTCCAGAAGGCAGCGTTTCTTTGGCGCCTGAAACTAAGAGAGGACCACCCTACTGCTGTGTACAACAAGCAATGGTGGGTGGAATAGAGAAGGCCCATTATAAACCTTAAGGCTCTGTGATAAAGTGTATCAAGTTTTGAAAGTGCTCCGGCAGGCCCTTGGTTGTACAGGAAGTCAGCGAATTCAAGGAGGGAAAGAAAAGTGGTTTGGACTAGCCTCATCCTGGCTTCCCTTGGGAGAAGATCTTTTATCCTGAAGAAAAATCCAAGCCTCTGGTGAAGTTTCTTTGTCAATTCTTCAACTTGTGCCAGGAAGGAGAGTCTATTATCAAGCCATACCCCCAAGTATTTCAATTTGGTCACGTACTCCAGTTGCTCACCAAGTATGGTAGTTACCAGAGGAAGGGTCCCAATTGAGGCAGGGTTAGGTAGGTTGGGAAAAGCGAGAGGAACATAGCTTTTGTTTTCTTGGCATTCAAAAGCAACTTCTGATTTATGAGCTGATGCTGCAGTAGATTGAATTCATCCTAGAGGACTTGAGTAGGTTGCATCGAGGGAGGGTCCACTGACATAAAGCACTGTGTCATCCACACAAAGATGTATTTGGGCCTTTCTGATGATGCCGTCTATCCTATTAATGTAGATTGCAAATAGCAGGGGCCCCAAGATGGAACCTTGAGGTACTCCTCTTAGGAGGGGCTTTAAGGGAGAGACTTCACCTTCTGCTTTTACCTGCTGTGAGCACCGTATGAGGTAATTCTCGAACCATCTGATGAATAGAGCATCTAGGCTGATATATCGGAGGGACATGAGGAACAGGCTGTGATCGACTGTATCAAAGGCCTTGCTTAGGTCCAAGAATACTGCACCAACAAAGTTCTTGTTGTCCAGCTCACACTGCCAGTCATTAATTACTCTGGCTAAGGCTGAGATCGTGCTGTGCTATGCTCTGAATCCTGACTATAAAGGATTGAGCAAGTTCATCAATTCCAGGAAGTTTCTAAGCTGGGTGTTCACAATTTTTTCCAGCATCTTAGACAGGATTGGTAGAAGGGAGATTGGCCTGTAATTGTTCAAGTCACTGGAATCACAAGATTTGAACAAAGAGATAACATGGGCCGTTTTCCCAGATAGAAGGAAGGTCACCCTGAGAGAGGGAAAGGTTAAACAAATGTGTAATGGGCACTGCAAGTATGCGGTAGCCTAACTTTAAGAAATATGCCCCAATAAGATCTGCACCAGCACTTTTTCTAACATCCAGCTGGAGCAAGAGATCTTCAGCTTCCTTCAGGGTTGTAGGTTGAAGGGAGAAGGATGGATCTGGAGGGAAGCTTCCTTGATCACTGAGTCCAAGCTGAGTGCAAAGTGTACTAGCTGGGGTGGTATTAAAGGTTAACCCTGCAGTAACAAAGTGATTGTTGAAGGAATCTAAGATTGATTGTCAGTGAATGTGGTAGTGCCGATCGAGACTTTTGTTGGTAGGCAGGCACCGGGGGAGTGGCCTTCGATATCCTTGATTAGTTTCCAGAATTTGGAGGAGCAATTGGATGAAAGATCAAGTTGAGCATGGCAGAAATTAGCCTTTGCTTCTCTTACCATTTTGGTACACAGATTCCTCACCCTCCTGAACAGATTCCAGTCATTCCCAAGTTTAGCCTTGCGGGCCTTTTTCCACAGCAGATCTCTATTGTGCAAGGCATCTTTCAGCTTGCTGGAAAACCACCAACAGGTTTTTTTTCCTCTATGGACCTGAGGCTCACCTTGGAGTACCAGGTGTTGGTGGCTGTCCATAGTGACTTTTTCCATCTTTGCAACATTGTCTGGATCAAATTCTAGCGCTCGGTGACCTAGTGATTATAGTCCATGCTTTCATCATAGCTTGGACTACTGTAATGCTCCGTATCTAGGGTTATGCTGGAATTGGATGTGCCCCATGCTGCTGATCCAAAATGTGGCAGCCCGTTTGATCTCTGGAACATTCCCCAGAGATATTATATCAGTTCTGCACAAACCCCACTGGCTGCTTATTCAGTGGTGCATTAGCTTCAAGATATGCTTGTTGGTATACAAGGCCCTACATGGTTTGAATCCTGGCCATCTAAAAGATCTACTGTCTTCACTTACCTCTGTCCATCCTCTCCTTTCTACTGATGCTGGCCTAATGTCCATCCTATGGTCCAAGTTAAGGGTTTCTGGGGACATGTCTTTTTTGGTAGCTATGCTGACACTGTAGAATGCTCTGCCTGCTCACATTAGCTCTACCAGCATGAAGAGGCCTATACAGCGGCCCTGAAATACCACATATTTAAACTTGCCTACTGTCTGACTTAAGATTTAAAATATGTGTTTAAAGCGTAGCTAACTGGAACATGTCTTGCTTTTTGAGTAATTTTCTTACTTATTTATTATGTAAACTGCTTTGTTTACTTTATCTATTTTTTGTCTTTGCTTTTTTTTTTGTTTTGATGTGCTTGTTCCTACAGTGCCATCAGCCCCTGAGAAAGGGGCCAACAGAATAAAATTGGCTTGCCTTGCCTTCATGCTGTCCACTGAGTGTCACCTACTCATGGACTCTGAATGTGGCCCCCACCTAAATGTGCACAGCCTGGCTAGTGCAGTGCTGTTCAGGTTAGCACCACACTAACTTTCTGAATATTAAGGCCTAGGACCACACACTGTATATGGTTGTCACCTGGTTATCTTTTTGCAGCAATATACCATGTGATCAGTCTTTTCAAAGTCATGAGATTTGCTTGGCTTCCTGAACTTCATGAAATATCAGTGACTTTACTGGGGCACTACATTAAAAGTCAACTCATTTTACGTTACAAAATTCATAAAATATGCATAATCTTTGCATTACACTGTGAATCATTGTGTGAACAAAGTTTGGGCGACTTCCCCTGCCATTACTTAACAAGCTCTTGGGCTTACTAAATTGTCTTGTAAAATCATAAAAACAAGTGGAATCCCCATAACATGATAAGTCTATTTCAGCTTACAAATACCTATGATTTTGTTCTGCTTATAGTGAAATACTCTGTAAGTATTAGCTGATAGGGTGGATCCAAATGTACTCAATATTTTATTAGATATGGTTAAATGTACTTCACATTTGAAAGTGTATTTTTTTTTGCTTTAATATTTATGAAATGATTTAGTCAAACTCTGCTTCTGTCACACTACAGAAATGAATCTGAGAACCTGCAGCACAAGGCAGGTTCTTATATCTGAAATTTAACAGCAAGGCACACAGGAACTTGCAGGATTGAGACATGACTGCATTAGCTCTACTATGTGCAACAGAGCATCCAGGTACTTACAGCACTGAACCAGGACTGCAATACCTCTGCAGTATTAGGGGGGCATCCAGGAATCAACAGCACTGAGACAGGAATATCGGTATACCATTAATATGGCACAGGAACAAGGGCGCTATAATATGGGCGTTCAGGACTTATGGGTGACCTGCTATCAGGGCATCACTCTGCCTCCCACTCACCGATGTGCCCCACTGTGGAGTTGGTAATATTAACTTCGAGGGGTGTGGGTGGCAGAGCTCCCCTGCAATAGTACGGCACATAATTCTATATGGTGCCATACTTTGTGGGGTTGGCTTTCTGGCGGAACTGGGTCATATCACCTTTTTTACCTATTGCCTTTTTGATGGGTGATCTTTTGGTTGCGCCCTTTTCACCCAAGGTCTTTCTGTTTTCGCCCACATGTGACAGAACCGGAAAATCTTACAGTGATTTGCATACCCTTGATGCCTTGCATGGAGTTTAAGACTTTAGAGTGTATGCATGTAGTTTGGAGAAATGCAAAGCAAAAAAAATAGGATATTTCAACTTTGTTAGCATCCATTTGTGGATCCTATACACTGCACTTCTTGCAAACTGCCTCTTCAGTACGCTACCTCTGAGTGTATATAATGTCTGATTTCCTCTAGGGTGAAACTGGTTGTTGATTGAGACAATGATTGCACTTCATTGAGGAGTCCCACCATGATGAAGCAAGTGGCAACTGCTTTTTTAACGCATATTATAAAATGGACCTTGGAAATCCAGCAAACTGATTGGCTACTACATCATCTGAGCCATGTCCTTATCAGAAGATATAGTAGCTAACCGACACTTACTGCCACTTCTGAGCCCAATAGTAACAAATATTAGTGAGCTCTGCCAATAGTAAACACAAACACTGACTGGCAGAGCTCACTAAAGCGGTTGTGCCAGCAGCTAAAGCAGCCGGAAGAGTCACACCGTAGCCCCCCTCCCCCTGAACAAAGCTTCATTTTAGACTAGTACCACTTCACAGAAAAATACTTTTTTTAAAGTACCACTCACTGTGCAACTGCAGCTTCTCTGATAAATCTGGTAAACAAACTGGATCATGATGAGACAACCGACTGTAAGCTCCAACTGATTCCCCCACCGCCAGGACACGGCTTTCAAACCACAGCCCTGCACCTCCTTATCTTGCTTAAGACGCACACAAAAAACCCAGTAACCATCTCTGCCCCCCAATCAGGATCTGGCATTATCACTATGGCACCCAACCTCACCCAGAAAAACCAGATCATGATCTTGAAACTCCACAGCGGTCTATAAAGCGGACCGCAAAACCGGAAGTCGGTCCTCTGCACTCGACTCGGTCATCTTTTACCCACATACTAAAAAGCTGTCTCACATTCAATTTCCTAAACAAAAGTACACACCATACAAAAAAATATATTGCCAAGAAATCTTCTCACAGTACAGACTGCGATCTCAAAGGTTCACTGAAAAACCAGAAGTAATTGTTCAGCAGTTCTCTCGGTCATTAAACTATGGACAGAAATCTTTGAAATAAAATTAAAAATATAATCTGTTCTCTGCTCTATTATCACTGCACAGTATGAACATTTGCAACATAACCAGTGTGTGTGTGTGTGTGTGTGATGGGGGGGGGCACAAAATGCAGTGGACATCACACACCACAGAAAATGCAGAAATAGAGATACCATTTTACCACTACTCTTATTAAAACCTCAATTTAAAAATATTTAGCAATGTTTTTTACTCTTTTTTTAATTTTTATTAAATGCTTACTTAGGGGTCCATTTTATAAGTGCAATAACACACTCGAAGGTGTGGGTTATCGCATGATAAGAGCACACCCAGGTGCATAAGGCATTCTGCACAAGCGCCTTGTGCCTTAATATACCCCTGGGCATGCTCTTATCAGGTGATAACCCACACCTCATTGTGTGTTATTGCTTGCTTGCTTAAGCATGTTTTCTCTGTTGAATCAAAAAGTTGTTCTCAACACTTAGAAACTTGTCCAACAGCTTTTCTGAGCTGCAATATTCAGTCTCATGCTCAAGTCATAACAACAGTGTAGAGCCCAAGCAGAGCTGCTGTCAGTCTCACCTGCAGAAATCAGTATCTCACATGCCAATTAAAATAGCTGTTTACTTCTGAGAAACCAGTACTGTACTCAAAATGTTCAGTTGCTGCCTTTGTTAATTTATCTGTTCAGATATGGGGGGGGACTCACCTGCAGAGATGACTTCATTCATTCCTCAGTTTGATCCTAAATTAGAATATATATATAATTTAAAATAAAAAAAAAAAAACACCTAAGTGCTAAAAACTTGCAGGTTCGCACACTTCCTTAGTGTGGTGACATCATTAAGACACTCAAACTTTATTTATTCTTATTGGTGCCTATGCACGAATTTTGTGCTGGGTACACCCAATTTGCATGTACCCATCCCATATTGCTACGCACTAGCGGACAGGCACAGGGGGCATAGTGTGAATAATTGCACTTACTTGCAGGGTGCCTGTCTGTAACCCCCCCCCAGCATGCAACTTCATGGGGGTAGATTGAGGGACATAGGTGGGCATCAAACTGCATGGCCGTCCTGGGTCCTGAAGTGGATTTCCTTTTACCTACAGTCAGGGGATCCTGGAAGGTGCAGGACCCTTTCAGTATCAAACTATGGGCGAGTGCCCAAATGGCTGCCCCCAGCCCTCCTTGTCAGGATAGTGGTCTGGGGCAGCAGGGTGGAGGGTGTTCCCCTCCCACCACAGCTGGTGAGTGTCCTTTCAGAGGGATGTATAAGTGTTATAGCAGGGTTCTCCCTGCTATATGTTGTATCCCCTGTGCCCAGCGCTCCACACTTTAGTGAATGGTGTGGAGTGTGGGCACACCACCTGACATGCACCCAGACTACCCGTGGTATGTAGTTGTGTAACCGACTGGCTGGGGGATCATGTGTGCAAGGCGCTCACACCCCTGCTGTGAATGCTGCCAGGGGTCTGCTGGACCCCTGCTGCATGGCATTCTGACATAGGGTTGCTTACATGCTTCAGATATGCAGCACATATGCTTTTTGAAACTACATGCATAGACACCATTTTTCTTAACACATAGTTGTTACTTATTGTCTGTGCTCTCTGCCTATACTGGATCAGATGTTAAAGCCTGTCTAGAAGATGGTGGGTGCTCTGAAGCCTTGCTAACCTGCCCCCTACAAGGATTTGCATTTCTGCAATGGTGTGGCGGTATGCTCAGAAACCAAGCAAACTGGATATTTCTTCTCTTCTGGCATCCTTCTTTTGGATCCTACAAATGCACTTTTTCCAAACTGCCTCTTCAGTATGCTACCTCTGAGTGTTCTAAATTCCAAATTATTTCTAGTATTATAGAATAATGCATGGGGAAGTGTGCATAAAATCTGAGTTTAAATACTTCCCCATGTTTTATTTTTTATATTTACTGGTTCTTTGACTCATGCATTTTTTATTCTGTTGCATTAAAGAATTGATGAGGCAACAATAATGAACTGTTGGTTAGTGTTCAGCTGTACTTTTTTTTTTAAAAAACATGTTCAGCATTTTTTAACACATTTTTAACATTTTAAGAATTATGAGATATCCCCTGCCTCCCAATCCTCAGCCCCAGCCATATAACCCATAAATCAGTATTAGTACAAGCCAATGCAAAGGAGCAACATTTTTACAGTTCATCTTGACAGTGACAATGTATAGAAAAGTTTCTACTTGCACTTCTTGATCAGACTGACTCTTTGTGCCTTCTGTAGCAATGTTGGTGGGGTCATTGTCCTTTAGTAGTCCATACTTATCCTAGCATTTAATAACAGAGTCTGTCTGCATTTTACCCAGCTTATTTTTATTGTGTTCTGTTGAAGATTTTGTAGCACAACTATGACATGGTTTAGTCTGTTTTACTTGACGAGAAGTCAATCCCTCACACGCAGTTTTCTGTGGCAGCGTGAACGAACTGACAGTGTGAGGAAAGGCAATTGCAAAACTGTTTCCCTGGCATAGAAGCTGTTTTCAGAATCTTTCTGAAAAGTGGTTAACCAAACTCCATTATTCACTATTCGTTATTCACATCTGTGAATAATGGAGTTTGTGAGCTTCTGCCAGTGGTTGATAATTTATACTAACCAGTAAATATAATACCGCAGTGCACCTCCTACTGCACTGAGTCAGGTCTGTAATACCTCTGGTAGATTGTAGTGAGACATCCAGGAAGCTACAGCACTGAGACAGGACTATGTTAACTCTATTACATTACAACATGGAATCCAGGAACCAACAGCACTGAGAGAGAATTATGTTAACTCCACTATATTACAACAGGGCATCCAGGAACCTACAGCACAGAGGCAGGACTGTGTTAACTCCACTTTATTTTATTTATCTATCTGAGTTTTGGTGACCGGGTAAGTCCACTGAGACAATTGCAATCCCTTTTTCAGGGTAAACCCAGGGTCAATATACATTGTACAGAGACAGTGCAAGTAATACAGGAGAGCAACTACAAGTATGCAAACCAAAGAACATACAACACAGGAATATATACAGCAAGAAGACAAAGCAGAATAAGTACACTTTTTAAATAAATACATTTTTACAATGCATATACAATAGGACCTAATGGTTGCAGAACTGAGAGGCCAAAAGAAAAAAGAAAACGAAGGATGTGGGGGTCTGGCATGGAACAAGCAGTAAAAGAGTATAAGGTACCAGAAGGTTGGGAGAGGTAAGGATCAGTAGAGAGTAGAAGGAGGATGGGCAGAGAGGGATATGTTGTTAATGGAAGCAGGAGCAAGATACAGATGGGTAAACAGATTAGATTGGAACATAGGGAGGGAGGAACAGGACAGGACAGACGGGGGAGGGAGTTCCAGTCAGATACAGCAGCAGATGCAAAAGACCTTTCGACGATGACTAGATACAGTTTAGGTTTTAAGAGAAGTGGGAGTGAGGCAGATCAGAGTACACAAGAGGATTGTCAAAGGCATATGATCGCACTGAGGCAAGGAGGCAAGAATTTATGTACAAGCTTAAACAAGAGACTCAGGGCAGAGTACCTTAACTTAGTTTCATGCGGTAATCAACCCAAAGAGGACAGAACATCACAGTGGTGAGATTGGGCATTAGTACCCAGGGCAAACCTTCCCACCCTATGGTATGCCTGAGATAGGAGAGAAAAGGAGGAGGAGGAACTATATGAGAGCAGCAGAGGAGCACCGTATGTCAAGAGAGGAAGAAGGGATGAGGAAGCGATCTTGAGGCAGGAAGCAGAGGTGAGGAATGGATGGACACGATAGAGGAGTCCAAGTTTCTGGTTCAGAGATTTAACAACGCTGGAGACATGTGTATTAAGGGAGAGCACATAGTCAAAGGTGATGCCCAAGTATTTGAAGGAAAGTATGGACTCAAGAGTATCACCATTGAGAGAGGTTATGCAAAGAGGAGGGAGAGTGGACTTGGAGGGGAGTTAGTGGGTAACTAGCATACTTTTTGTTTTCTTTGTGTTAAGAACAAGGTGGATGTGGCTGAGCCAGCCCTCAAGGTAAACAACAAAGTCAGAGGTAAGTTCTCTGTGATTCAGATTAATATCTGGAGAGGAGTGATAGATGATAGCATCATCTGCATAGAGGTGTACAGAAACCCCTCTGCAAAAGTTGGTTAAGTTGTTGATGAAAACAGAGAACAATATTGGACCCAGAATGGAGCCCTGGGCCTTAGGTCTGAGACAGATCCAACCAACTTAACTCTTTGGGAATGGCAGGACAAATAGCTGTTGACCCATTTCAGAGCACTGGTGTCCAGACCTAGAACGTGAAGCTGATTGAGCAGTAGACTGTGATTCACCAGGTCAAATGCCTTGGTGAGGTCGCTGAAGATGGTGCCTGTGGCATAACCTCGGTCCATTGTTTGGAATATATCTGTGGTCACTTTTATCAGGGCAGTAAGGGTACTGTAATTCCTTCTGAAGCCATGTTGATACATGTTAAGTAGATTATGATGTTCAAGGTAGTCCTGAAGGTGGTTATACACTATACATTCTTGGATTTTAGCCAATGGGCAGAAGATGGATATGGGTTGAAAATGTTTGACAATAGTATTGGGTCCCTCCTTATGCACTGGAACAACCACACTTACAACAGGGCATCCAGGAACCTACAGCACATAGGACTGTGTTAACCCAATTAAAGTATAACAGGGCAACCAGGAACCTACATTACTTACACAGGACTGCATTATCTACACAGTATTACAGCAGGGCATCCGGGAACTTACGGCACTGAGACAGAATGTTGTTACCTCCTTTATATTACAGCAGGTCATCTAGAAATCTATAGCACTGAGACATTAATACTTCACCTCTGCTATACAGCAAGGTACCTGATAACCTATGGCACTGAGACAGGAATGCATTACCTCTGCTTTATAAAATGCAGTCTAGCCAATTCTGCTTCCTCATCAGTCGAGAGCCCATCATACGAGAATGCTACATCTTGTACTGTTGATAACTCCCTGCTAGAGTCCGTATATCTAGTGTAGGTCATAGCTGTCACCGTAAACCATACAGGTCACAGCATAACCATTCTAAGTCACAGTATTACCATACCATGTCAGAAAGACCACTGTATAGCCATTCCAGGTCATAAAAGTCCCGGTAGAACCATGTCTGGTTACAGTATAACCATTCCAGGTCACACTACAATTATTCCCAGCCAAAATGGTCACAGTTTAAACATTTCAGGTCACAGTATAAGTATTCCAGGTTAATAAGGTCACAGTATAACCATTCCAGGTTACTGCATTTGATTGACTGATTAAAAATTTATTTCTATATAGGAACATTTACACAAGAGCAGTTACTCTTTTTATAAGTAAAGGCATGGGTTGATTAAGTGCAAAAGTACATAAATACAAATAGGAACTATAGCAATTAAAATGCCAAACCATACATACAAATCACATTTTTTCCAGACACAGACAAATATGGAAAACTAATATATTCAAAGTTGCTGATGTCTGATAAGCAGCTGAAAGCTTGTTCCAAGAATTTGCTATGCTAACATGTAAAGCATTTAATTTAGTGTTTTTTTCTTTTAATTAACATTTTTTTTTTACTTTGACCTTGTGGGTTATTCCTCCAGTGTTCTAAACATCAAAGAACTATGTGACTTTCACTGATGGGGAATCTCGGAGAATAAAAATATCATAGACCACTGATAACCATTCTTATCTCCCGTCTATTACTCAGAGGTTGCCAACCCAGGATTTCATATATAATACAATGCTATACAGTTGATTTACATTGAATGACAAATCTGGCAATTTTATGGTACAATGCATCTAACTTAGTCAGGGTTGTTTTCCCTGAAAATTGATAGATCTGACTACCATATTTCATGGCAGGTAGAAGCATCACTTGTACAATGTTATGCCTGTCCCTCCTTGGAACATGGTAAGCCACTCATCAAGTGGCACCCAGCTTTCTGTTAACAGAAGAAACCACAATGTTTATTAGCGCTGTGTGGAATGCAGAATTCGCAGGTGAAATTAGTGTGGAATGGCCATTCCACTGACGGAATTTCTGTTGGAATTTCACTGGTTCTTCTGCAAAATTCCACCTGCTGTGATCTGCGGAATAATATGTCACAGAACAATATTTTTTTCCATGGAAAATCATTCCACAACAATTTCTGCAGAAATTATTTAGCTCTACAGAATAATATTCTGTGGAACAGTATTTTCCCACAGAAAATCATTCCACGACCATTTTCACAGAAAATATTGATATCCACAAAATAAAATTCAGCAGAAATGTTGTGGAAAAACTCATTGCTCATTTTTCTGTCATTCTGTTTCTGGTGAAATTTGATAGAATTTCAACACAAGTTTGAAATTTCTGTGAAATTTTATTTCACCACAATTTTAAAATTCTAATCAGCACTAGTGTTTATGTGAAATGTAAAATTTAAGGTGTTCGTCACACATATACCCAGATATTTATATACTTTCGCTCTCAAAATTGTATGCCTTTTATTGTCATCAAATTCAGTCCCCTTTCTTTATGGGTATAATTTCCAGACCTCATACACTGGGACTTTTCAGCATTAAGCACTAGACCAGATTCAAGAAACCAGTTTTGTATGTTCTCAAAATCCAATTGCAAGCTATGCTCCATTGTGTTGAAATCGCTATTAGATTATATCAACACTGTTATCTGCATATGTTCTAACTGCAGAATTTTTAACTGCATGGGAAGCAGGGTTAATGAAGGTCAAAAGCAAAAGAGGACCCAGGATGGATCCTTGTGATACTACCCCTAAACATTTCTGTAGGCAGAGACAGGGAGATTGCCACAGAGACCCTCTGTTATCATACAGTCACATGTAATTTGAATTAAGTTATAGGAATATTAGCTACTCTGATTGCCTTTAGTCAATGGATCACTGTATCCAATCCAATGGGTTTGGCTTTCAAATAAATTATTTTCTGAGGCCAACCTCTCCTTTTAAAGGGAGCATCCTAATATGACACCATCATCTTTGGATTTTGATTTAATGGTAGAGTTTAATAGGCCTTTGTTTACTTTTAATGATACAAAAGAGGGGGATGTCTATAGGAAGCTTGTTAGATTGGATACTAACAAAAGGTGCAGGATTCAATAATATAGAGCCAGCTTTTTATAAAATTGCTGCTAAAATACTGGCTAAGCATTTAGTTTATCTTTACAATTTTTTCCTTACAAACCTCACAGTTGCCTGAGGATTGAAAAATTGCTTACATAATATCTATATTTAAAGGGGATGAGGCATCAGATCCTGGCTGCTATCGACCAATTTCCATTCTTACACCAACAATAAAAATCTTTGAAAGACTAATTCATAGACAGTTTTTTTTTTGTACTTTTCTAAGCATTATGTACTGACTGATTATCAATCTCAGTTTAGAAAAGGTTACAACACTACTAATGTGGTATCAAAGTTAACCAAAGATGTGTTTGTATCACCCTTGTTATCGACACCCCAACAGCGAAACACAGAAAAAGACCACTATGGTGGCATTTGTGGTAATAGTCCTTTTTCTGTGTTTCACCTTCCCCCATTGTTCTGCCCCCTCCCCAGACCAACTCTGACCTGGAGTTATAATCCTAGAGTCTGGGGAGGTGCGGGGGTGCTGCCCCCACAGAAAACACCCATGCAAGAGGTCGCACAGTACCTGCGTCAATATTGTGCCGTCGCTGTGGGGGAGGTTGGCATTCTTGCTGATGAGATAACTTGGTGCTTCCAGATGTGTTTACCTCATCTAGTATAGGACATATTAAACTAGCAATCGTTCTCGATCTATCAAAAGCATTTGCTATTGTAGACCATAATATTCTACTAAACAGATTCAAAAATACAGGTTTAGAACTTTCTGCACTATTATGATTTTATTCTTATTGCCTCTCTGTCAACAATATGTTAAAGCAGGAGAATTCAGATCGGATATGGTAACAATTAGCAGGGTGGCCCCCCAAGGGTCAGTCCATGGGCCCCTCCTATTCCTGATATACATAAATGAATTAACCAAGCACTGTTCCTGTTCAACAAATGTTTATCTATATGCAGATGACACCATTATGTATACTCACCATAGTGATGTTGGTCTAGCAGCTGAAACTATACAAAATGATTTTAGCAAAGTACAGGCTGCATTGCTGGATCTAAGATTATTGCTCAATAAAAAAAAGACCCAGTGGATGTCGTTCCAAAAAAAAAAAAGGACGCAGATATTCCCAAATTTAACTTAAGATCAAGGCCCCTTGAATTCTCCGATTCTACGGTTGCAGAATTTTCCACAGAATTTACATCATGCCGCAGAATCTATATGGTGCCACAGAATTCATTGTTTTTCATAAATTTTCATTCAAATATACAGTTTTTCTGTAGTGTCAGGTTTACTTTCTCATCTCGTTTATCCTAAAGCCCCAACTCTGTGCTTAACATGTGATGTCATTGACGACATCACATCATATTTAGCTAATAGCAGGACTGCATTCTGCCAGAGAAATGAATAAATCATGCCACAGAAATCAGAAAATGCTGCCGCAGAAGCCAAGGAGCCCTGCCGCAGAAATCAGAAAATTCTGCTGCAGAATACTAGGGGCCCTGCTTAAGATCAAACAACGGTACTGAGATTGCTGGGGTCCCCACTTACAAATATTTAGGAATAACACTGGATGATCAATTAACATTTAAGTTTCATATCCAAAATCTTTCTTTTAAGTTAAAAAGGTTGTTAGCTTTCCTTTATAGAAACAAAGTTCATTTTAGTTTTCCACTTAGAAAACAGTTGGTTTGTTCATTATTTTTTTCCCTAATAGACAATGGGGATTGCACCTATAGAAATACTACTGTATCAATACTTGGTGCATTCGACCCACTTTACCATGGTGTTCTTAGGTTTATAGCTGGTTTATCCTGGGAATACTTATTGTTCCCTATATGCTGCTGTTGGCTGGAGTTCTTTAACTAGCCAAAGGCAAACACATTGGTAGTTGTTTGTATACAGATTTTCTTTAAATGTACTTTGTCCATTTATTTTAACTTCATTAGATTTAAATTCATTATATTATAAATCACTATCCAAACATAACCTCAGGTCAGCAAAATTCCCAAACTTCTCCATACCTAAAAATCAAAAATTGGGGCTTATACTTTAGCTGGTTTTGTTCCTCAGACGTGGGAAGTAATGAAGAAAAAAATGCAACCTGATTGCCCTATTGCCTATTTCCCATTTTAAGACTTTTAGCCTGTGTGATTGCTTTGGCTGAACTTCCACTATCTCTCATCTTAACTTGCATCACTTTTGGAACAAATGTACTTTGAATTTGTATTATTTGTCCAACTTAACTTATGTGTTGTTTGTTTAACTGTATTTTGTATTGTATTTTTTCTGTATCCTGGACACAGTTGTAAATGAGAGTTTCTCTCTCAATTTGCTTTACAATAAAACTGATGATGATGAAGACGACGATGATCAATGCTGTATAACAATTTCAGAGTAATACTATTACAGTACAATCATATTAGGTCACAGTAGAACCATTCCAGGTCATAATATAAAATACCAGTTCAAAAAGGTGACCATATAACCATTCCAGCTCATAAAGAACACAGTATAACCATCTCCGGTAGCAGTATAACCATTCTAGATCATAGTATAATCATTTGAGATCAGAAAGCTTCTTTGAATCAAGGAGGTTATTTTCTAGACTACACTGAACTGAATTATTACTTTCTGGACCTGTGTAAGTAACTAGTATTGATTCTGTTTTTGGGGTTGATTTTTCTTAGTTTTAACTTTAATTTGCCAGGGAGGAACTGCAGCTGGGAGATATTTGCAGCCATTTGTGACTAGACCTGTTACTTAACCTCTGTGAAATAGGTGTCTGAAAGGAAGGAAGGCACTCCCCGGGGTGGAGGGTCAGAGTTGTAGTTGATTGTTTCTGGACAGCATAGGTTTACTCCATCCCCACCTTCCCCTCACCCCACCCGCCCCAAGCACACATAACTTCCTTTATAACAAGGGTTCTGACATTACTTCCACAAAACTGCTAACAACATACACCTGTTCATATCCTTAAAGGCACAGCACACTGAATAGGAGAAGAGACACTCACAAGCTTGCACACACTAAAACAAGAACAAAAAACAACAAAAGAACAGCATCCATAACTGGAAGGGATGCAGACATGTGGGGAATGGTGCAATGAACTGTTTGTGGAGCAGCAGTCTTTTGGGAGACATTCTGGAGACTGCATTTCTGTGTCTCCATGCTGACCTGGCAAGGATTCGGAAAACCTGCTCCCCTACCCAGGAACCACCCAGGCCAGTGCCACTACTTCAGAGGTTTCCAAGTAAGAGGAGTGGTTGGACCATGATGGGCTCAGGGAGGGTGAGGGTGGTGGAACAGAAGTGCATTCCTCCAGTTGTGCCCCTCCATAATTCATTCACCACTCTGTGGAGCATGGTTCCTCTATGGAGATACCCACAGTGGAGACCAAGTAGGATGCTGGGAACCTCCACAATGGAGACCCACAGGAGGGTGGCACAGGACCTCACAGGGAAAGGAAACAACTCCTGGTGGGGGACTCAATTGTTACGGGGGTAGAACTGGGGAGGGAGGGGAAAGGGGAGTAAGGTGCCTGCCCGGTGCCATGGCTTAGAGGGACAAGAAACAAATCTTCAGGATCATGGGTGCAGCTTCAACAGGGAGGGAGCTGGATGTCATTATCCACCTAGGGACAAATGACCTAGCTGAGAATGGGATCAGAGCAGTGCAACAGGAGTTTGTGGAGTTGGGGAAGGGCCTTAGACATGGTTGAAAAACTGGTGCAGAGCTCAGGGATTTGGTTTCATTGGGGACTGGGGCTCCACCTTGAAGGATGCAGGCCTATACAGGCATGATGGTCTGCAGCTATCCAGGAGGGGAACCAGGACCCTAGGTGATAGGTTTAAATGCTTCATTGGTAAGCATTTAAACTAGCCAAGGGGGGGCACCAAAAAGGAGAAGGGAAATCCTAGCCACCCCAAAACAATCAGGGTAATCAGTGAGGTAAACACCAAAATAGAGCATTCGATAGGGAGAAGAGCAGGGGTAAATGGAGAAAAAGACAAAGGCAGTAAGAACAGGGATTGGGCAAAAAGAAATAAAGCCATAAAAAATTGAGGGTAATGAGTACCAATGCCTGTAGTCTAGGTAAAAAGCTCCCCAAAATGGTGGCCTTGATGGAAGAGGGATGCCTGGATATAGTGGCAGTCACAGAAACATGGTACACAGAGAACCATGACTGGGATGTCAACATACCAGGGTACACAATCTACAGGAGGGACAGGAGGGAAGAAGAGGAGGAGGAGGAGGAGCGTCTCTATGTAGGGAAGGGATCAAGCAACAGAACTAAAGGGTAAACAGGGAGGGAGGAGAGGAGAGGAGGCACTGTGGGTCACCCTGAGACTGGAAATGGCCTACAATCTGCACAGGGGTTGTATACAGACCCCATCTCAGGGGAGGAAATGAGAAAGGAATGATAGAAGGCATCCTTGGGATGGCAGAGAAAGGGAGATATTGCTGATGGGGACCTGAATATGCCAGATGTTAACTGGAGCACCTTTGCTGCAGCCACATCCAAGAGCAGGGCCATTCTCAATGCCCTACAGGGGCATGCCTCAGACAGCTAGTTTTTGAACCCACTCGGGATGGAGCAGTCTTAGACCTGGTTCTCTCAAATGGGGACGGAGAGAGAGGATCTCTGATCTTGAAGTGGGTAGCCATCTGGAACAAGCGACCACCAAACAGTGTGGTTCATGACAAACTTAGCTGTAGAGTCAAGCCACACAAAAGTGAAGGTATTGGACTTCAGGAAGGCTGATTTTGTCAAAATGGGAGAGTGCCTCAGAAAAGCACCAGCAAACAGGCAAGAAGGTGGGGTAGAGCAACAATGGGAAAACATCAAAACTGCCATCACAGAGGCAACAAGCCTTTGTGTGAAACAAATAAACAAATCAAAATGAAAGAAAAAACTACTATGGTTCTAAAAGAAGTTGAGGGGAAGGTAAGGGAGAAAAAGACAGCATTCAGGAAGTATAAGGAAACACAGAAGGAGCAGGACAGAGAACTGTACCAGTTAAAGCAGAAGGAAGCGGGGAAGGTAGTCAGAATAGCAAAGGCCCAAACCAAGGAAAAGATAGCCAACTCAGTTAAGAAGGGGGATAAAACCTTTTATAGGTACATTAGGGAGCAAATAAAGACTAAGGCAGGGAAACGGAGGCTGAATAAAGAGGAAGGTGGTTGGGCAGAGAGCGACAATGAAAAAGCAGGGATACTGAATGAATACTTCTGCTCAGTATTCACAATGGAAAAGCAGGGGGAGATACCTAATCCAGTCAATAGAAGCACTCTGGATAGGGGGGTTAATATTAGTCCTTTCACAGAAGAAAGGGTTCTGAAAGAACTCTTAAAACTGAAGGTGGATAAAGCAATGGGGCTTGATGGGATTCACCTCAGAATTCTAAAAGAACTAAGGGAAGAACTAGTAACACCACTGACTACCCTACCACTGAGACCCTTTAATAAATCATGGGAGGATGGTGTGGTACCTGAGGACTGGAGGAGGGTGGATGCGATTCCCCTGCACAAAAGTGGGAGCAAGACAGAGGCAGGAAACTACAGACCTGTCAGTTTGACCTCAGTGGTAGGGAAAATGATGGAATCACTTCTGAAGGAAAGAATTGTTGAGTACCTAGAGGCCAGTGGGGCACAGGACCCAAGGCAGCATGGATTCACAGCGGGAAGGTCATGTCAGACAAATCTAATTGATTTCTTTGACTGGGTGACCAAAGTAGTAGACCAGGGAGTGGCTGTGGACATGGCCTACCTAGACTTTAGAAAGGCATTTGGCACAGTCCTGCACAAAAGATTAATAAACAAATTAGCCAACCTGGGAGTGGGTCCCAGGGTGGTAGCCTGGGTTAAACACTGGCTGGACAACAGGACACAGCAGGTAATAGTAAATGGAGTCCACAGTGAAGGAAGGAGGGTTACTAGTGGGGTACCACAGGGTTCAGTAATGGGGCCAGTCATTTTTAATGTCTCTATAAGTGACATTGCAGAGGGACTGGAAGGGAAAGTATGTCTCCTTGCAGATGACACAAAGATCTGCAGTAGGGCTGATATGCAAGGTGGGATGGAAAGGATGAAAAGGGACTTGGCAAGGTTGGAGGAATGGTCAAATGTATGGCAGCTTAGGTTCAATGCAAAGAAGTGCAAAGTAATGCACCTGGGAAACAAAAACGCAGGGGAAGAGTACACAATGGGGGGGTGAGATACTGACAACAACAAAAATGGAAAGAGACCTGTGGTAGTCATATCAGATGACCTAAAGGTGGGCCAGCAATGTGAGAAGGCAGTAAGGAGGGTTGGGGGATACTGGGATGCATAGGGAGAGGCATCACCAGTAGAAAACAGGAAGTTGTTGGACCTCTGTACAGACAGTTGGTAAGACCACATCTGGAGTACTATGTACAGTTCTGGAGACCCCATCTCAGCAAAGACATAGACAGGGTGGAGGTTGTCCAGAGGAGGGCATCCAAAATGGTGCAGGGTCTGCACCAGAAGACATATGCAGAAAGACTAAAGGAGCTTAAGATGTATAGCCTCGAGGAAAGGAGGGATGGGGGTGCATGATAGAAACTTTCAAATATCTCAAGGGAATCAACAAAGTCCAAGAGGGTAGCATCTTTCAGAAAAAGAGATGTGCAAGAACAAGAGGGCACAATTTGAAGATAGAGGGGGCGGCTCAGAGGTAATGTGAGGAAGTATTTCTTCACAGAGAGGGTTGTGGATGCATGGAACAGTCTTCCTGAGGAGGTCATAGAGTCAAAAACAGTGGGGTAATTCAAGAATGCATGGGACAGACATAAGGCAATTCTAGTGGGGGGGGTAAGAGGAAGTAGGCTGTTGGCTAACTAGGATCTGCAGCTTATCCGTTAGGTAGGGAAATGGGCAGACTAGGTGGGCCAAGCGGTCCTTATCTGCCATCAAATTCTATGCTTCTATGTTTCTAAAGGTTGAGTATAATCATTTCAGGTTACAATACAATCATTACAGGTTAAAAAGGTCACAGTATAATCATTCCAGGTCAAACAATGTCACAGTACAGTATGCACCAACTGTACTGGATGTGGTTGTACTGGACGTTTGGTTCTAATGGACAAACCACTCTTGCCATTTGCCACTCGTTATGCCTGCAATGTTAAAATGTGCTGTAAATGTGGACCTTGCGCTCAGTTTGTAGTTGCCACCAGGGCTTCTAACTTGTGTACTTCTCTAATCATTCGCACCTAATTAGTGCATTAATCTATCAGCGGTCTGGACACAATAGACCTCTCAGCTGCATTTGATAATGGCCTTCCAGTTTCAATGAGTGTTATTTACTTTTTTAAGTGTTTAATTAAATCTAGGTCTTCTTAAGCATATGCCAGCATTAGATCCCAGTTGCTGATTTTTTTTGGTATGTGTTGTTGTGCGAGCGTGCGGCTCCTCAGTACTGCTGAACATCACCCCCCCAGCCCAGGAGACGTCTGGCTCAGTCTCTGGTTCTGGCTCTGGTAAGAGAACATGCCGGACTATCATCACAGGCAGTTGCAGAGCTGTGTATCCTTGGCGATGAGATGGAACAGGTGGAAGTTGATGATATTGCCTAGGTGGTCGTGGGGTGACATCATCGCAAGAGGACTACGAAACAGCCAAAGCGAATGCCGAGGAGGAAGAGATGCCTGTCATGCCCTCAGATGTTAGGATGGTGCTCCTGACATTGAGGCAAGCCATTAAGCAAAGGGACGACCTGGTCCTGTGATGCAATCAACTGATGTCTGTGGAGGATTATTGGAGGAGGTACACCACCAAACCTAAAAAACAAGCCCTGATGGAGGCGTGCCTAACATAACCCGAGCTGGAGCAGCTATTGACTATAAAGTAGGCTGCAGATGTCAGTATCTGGAGTACTGTGTACAGTTCTGGAGACCCCATCTCAGCAAAGACATAGACAGGGTGGAGGCTGTCCAGAGGAGGGTATCCAAAATGGTGCAGGGTCTGCGCCAGAAGACATATGAAGAAAGACTAAAGGAGCTTAAGATGTATGGCCTCAAGGAAAGGAGGAAGAGGGGGGACATGATAGAAAGTTTCAAATACCTCAAGGGAATCAACAAAGTCCAAGAGGGCTGGAGGGAATATGGCCGGCAAGCTGGGTTAGCTGTAAGCTGCGTGAGCTACAACTGCATGTTTTAGCAGCATTTTCATTTAATTGCATTCCATTTTAGTAACATTTTGTTTAGTGGTTTAGCAGCTTTGTTTCGCTTTAGTAACTGGATCTAATCACTACAATATTTTTTACATCGTGAGTATTCCGTATCAATATATGGATTTATCATTTCCCAGCTTGATCCTGGCCTGACTTGATGAGTAGTGAGAGAGTGGCGAGACAAATTAGAGGAGGTGCTATTGGCGAGCTGCGGAGAGGGATATATGGGTGGAAGTCTCTCACTGAAGACTTAGTGTGTGGTGCCTGGAATTGATCATTCAGCACCGTTCTTTGTCAGCCGGACAGCTGCTGAATTTTTGTTGTTGCTCCCTCTGTGGGGAACAGGAGGTGCCACTGGTCCAGGACTGGTCATTTGTGGGATCTGTTATTGGCATGGGGGGGTCCAACTTTGTCCTGGTAGCTAAGCTGTTGGATCCACTGCTGTGCAGGAGACTGGGGTTTAAGTCAGTCAGAGAGCCGGCTGATGAGCTCTGAGTGCTCCTAGGCCTTCAGGGGGTTGGCTGGTGGGCTGACACTAGCTATGGGCTGAAGCTACAGTGGTGGGATATTTCTGGTAGTGGCTTCTTGGGGCAGAGATTTTTGGCCCCCCACTAGTCTTTAGGTGACCCTGAACTTTGGACTCTGGAATTTTGGAAGAAGGTTTGCTTTTGAAACATTGTGTGGGCCCAATTCTGGACACAGTCAGACCTCCTTTTCTTTTTTTTTTTGATGTCCATATTGCAGTTTCTTAAGCAGTGAGAGTATTTGGCTATTTCATTTATAATGACTTCGTGGCTCTACCCTGCCTACGTGAGCGGTAGTGCAGATAGAGCTCATCTGGACATATTGCAGTTTATCAGGCAGTGAGAGTGCCTGGCTAACTGCTCCATTTATAATTTCATGATTCTACCTTGCCTACGTGAGAGGTAGTGCAGACAGAACTCACTTGGACATTTTTTTTGGAGGTGTGAGCTCCTTGAACTAAATCATCTGTATGAGAAATCTTGCCTACGTGAGAGGTAGTGCAGACAAAACTTACTTGGACATTTTTTGTGGAGGTGTGAGCTCCTCGAACTAAATCATCTGTATGAGAAACATTTGGTGACTGGTTTCACAGTTTACAGCCTAAATCACTGTTTGTTTTTGCCATTATATGCCTTATCTGTACATTGGGTTTTACTGGTTGTGGGGGATATCATTGTAGTACAGTGAATAGTATTGTAAGGGTTGGGAGGGAGGGAGTGAAGTGTTAGTTTGTTATTTTATTATTTAATATACATTTTGTGTTAACTTTGACTTTTTAGGTTTTTATTTTATTATTATTTTTGTATTATTTTTACAGTTATATATGGTAGTGAGAGTACCATTTCATTTCCTCTGGCTACCATAGTGAGAGTATTGTGTAGTCTGGGGGTTTATTTTATTTTACTTGGTTTTTGGTTTATTCGTTTATTTTATTTACTAATATTTGAGGATTTTATTTTGGTTTGTTATTGTTTTGTTTTATGGTTGTTTATATTTTATTTTGTTTTGTTGGTCTTGGGGGTGTTTTATGTTTTAGGTTTTTTAGGAGTTTAAGTTTAGACTGTAGCTTTGCCTTTGATCGTGTTCAGAAATTAGGATTTTTTGTGCTGCTTTGCCACAGTTTTTGTGGCATTTTGTGGAATATGCCTGCTTGCTCCCCCTGCCCTGCACTATTCGGCCTTCTCTCTCCATGCCCTCTGCCCATTCTCTCCCCCCCACCTGCTTTTACCTATCAGTGATGTCGGGCGCTGGGGATTGCTCATGGGTGGGGGGCAGGGCCGGGCAGGGGGGCGCAGACATTGGAGCTCGAATGAGCGGCTTTCTTCCATAGGGATTGTTAGGACCAGAAGATGCCCTGGGGCGAAATGGTGTCTGGAATGTGGTGATCCATGTCTGGTCCCCATACCCAAGGGCACCCCCTTTTTGGGTGGGCAAGTAGCCGGGATGGCTCACGAAAATTGTCCGACCCGGGTGTTGTTATGCAATGCCAGATCCATTAAGAACAAAACTGCACTTATTGCAGATCTTGTTGGAACAGCGGATCTGGTTTGCATCACCGAGACCTGGTTAGATGGGAATGCTGCCCCAATTTTGGAGGCAGCTATTCCTCCCAGGTACTCAGTGCTACATTACCCGAGATTGGATCGAGTGGGGGGGGGGTTAGTGGGCTGTTTCAAGACTGAATTGGGCCTCACTGGAGTACCGGTTGAGGAGGCCATATCATTTGAGTGCACTGTGGTAACTGGTGTGGGGTGCAGGATAGCTCTCATTTACTGTCCACCAGGTGATTAGAAGCTGTTCCTGCAGGAAGTAACAGACTTCACCGCCAACATGGCATTGGAGTTGTCCAGACTGATGGTTCTGGGTGACTTCAATACCTGAGTTGACGATGAATCCTCACTTTTTGGACAACACTTCCTCCAGTTGATGACATCACTGGGCTTCACACAGGTTGTTTCCTCAGTTACCCACAACAGCGGTCACTCTTTTCATTTGGTCTTCCTCCTGGGGATCAAGGCCTCCAATTTGGAGGTGGAACCTGTCGGTTGGTCCAATCACTACACCGTGAGGTTCAATTTTTCTGCTCACCCAGTAGGTCGGCCCCTGTGGAGATGGTCAGTTACCGCCCTTTGTGGGACATGGTCCCTGAAGTCCTGATGGCAGTGATTGACCTCTGTATTCATGGAGACCAGCACAGATCCAGAGCTGTTAGTCATGGCCTATAATAAGACTATTTCTTCAGCTCTTGACCTGATTGCTCCTGTCCGTGTTCACCCCCTTCCGCTTCACCCCCGGGCCCCATGGTTTGATGGGTCTCTGAGGGAGCTGCGGAGGTTGGGGTGTAGGTGAGAGCATCGCTGGCAGAAATCTGTTTTAGATGCTGACTACTTTATTTTGTTAGAGCATTATAAACTCTATCAATCAATGATTTCCCATAAGAAGGCAGAATTCCTGTCCAGGGAAGTCACTGTTGCTTGGAATCGATCGGCTCAACTCTTCCAAACTGTGAACAGGTTGTGCAACCCAGCCTGTCTGCAGCTCCATCGAGTTTTTTCACAAATGGATTGTGATGAGATCACTCGATTCTTTGTGAGTAAGGTGGCTGACATCAGGCAGGAGGTACGTCAGTCTCGTTCAAACGGGGACGCGGTTGGTCGGTGCTTGGTCACTATGTCCGGTGTTTCATGGAACCTTTCATCTGCCGGAATTCATTGACTTTATGAAGATTATCCAGGGGATGTGCCCCATAAGCTGTAGTTTAGATCCAGGCCCTACTTCCATGATTTTGGGTTGTAGTGTTACCATTGGCCCGGTCCTAGCTCAGATTGTCCGGTGCTACTTAGAATCGGGTGAGTTTCCAAGCTCCCTGAAGGAGGCGGTGGTGACACCTCTTCTGAAGAAAGCTTCTTTAGACCCGGAGATTCTAGCAAACTACAGACTCATCTCAAACCTTCCTTTTGTGGGAAAGGTTATCGAGAAAGTTGTGGCAACTCAACTGGAGAACGATTTAACCATCCATAATTTATACAAACCTCTCCAATCAGGTTTTCATAAGAGGCATAGTACTGAGACTGCTCTGGTTTGGGTGCTCAATGATCTCCTGATGGCAAGAGATCGGAGAAACTGCTCCATCTTGGTACTCCTTGATCTATCTTCAGTTTTTGACACTGTGGACCATGGGGTCCTGCTCGAGCGCCTGAGGTCCCTCTATGAGCTGTCGGGTACAGTGCTCAGATGGTTTTCATCTTCCCTCACCGGTAGAACTGAGAGAGTTGTCTCGGGAATATTTTCTTCTGAGTCTTTCTCTCTGCTTTGTGGGGTGCCCCAGGGCTCATGTTGTCTCCCATGTTGTTTGCAGTGTATATGCTGCCCCTCAGAGACATTGTAAGACAGTATGGGCTGAGGTTTCACTGCTATGCTGATGATACCCAGCTCTACCTGTCTTTTGCCCCCAACCAGGTTAGTGCTATCTCGGTATTTAACAGCTGCCTCATTGAAATCCAGGATTGGATGAGCTCTAGTGGGTTAAAGTTGAACACAGGAAAAACTAATGTTTTGGTGGTGGATCCGGGTCACAGGACAGTGGGGTTGAGGACTGATCTGCCCTCTGGTTTAGTCTTAGGGGTGCTCAGATCCTTACCTCTGAATGGGTGCGTGACCTGGGAGTGATACTTGACGATGGGCTGACCCTTCATCATCAGGTGTCAGCAGTCAACAAGTTAGCCTTTTACCATCTTAGGAACATTGCTAGGACCAAACATCTCATTCCGTCCAGCGACTTGCCTGTTTTGGTCCATGCCTTTGTGACCTCATTCCTTGACTACTGTAACTCCCTTTACTTAGGGCTTCCTGGGGTTGATATTCACCACTTGCAGCTAGTGCAGAATGCTGCTGCATGTTTATTGACTGGGGTATCTAGGAGATCTCACATTACCCCAGTGCTACATGATCTGCACTGGCTGCTGGTTCAGTGGTGGATCACCTTTAAGGTAGGTTTATTAACCTACAAAGCCCTACACAGACTTAGCCCTGACTACTTGAAAGAGCTCCTGGTTCCTTACACCCCTGTGCGACAGCTCCACTCTGCTGATAGGGGTTGCTGGAGATTCCGATGGTTAGCTTGAATTGATCTGGGGCTCGCGCTTTTGTGTTTGTTGCCCCTACCCTCTGGAATTCTCGGCCTCGACAGCTATGGGAGTGTAGGACAGTGGGGAACTTTAAGCAGACACTGAAGACCTTCTTATGGGGGCAAAGCTTTTCCTGAATTTCTGTGATTTTATTGATATTTATTGAATTTTTTGAATTTTATGTATCTGTGAAGTGCCTTGATATTATGAAAGGTGCTCTATTAAATAAAGTCATTATTATTATTATCTTGCACACAGCACTTTTTTATTTTGTTTCTTTCTAAACACTGGTTTTAAAAATCATAAAATAGTTTGTTTTAACAAGTGTTTTTGCACCTGAACCTTCAAAACACAAAAGCGCATGAAGGGGCTGTAATTCACTTATGCTCACCCTAATGTTTGTTCATCATGTCTGCTTTGTATCGTTTATGTGTGTGCCACATACTTTTCAAAATGTGCTTAAATGATGTACAAGATGCCACATCTAATGGACGAAATCCATATGGACAAACTAGTCCATTACATGTGGCGTATACTATATAAGCATTTCAGGTCCCAGTATATCCATTCCAACTCACAGTATAATCATTTCAGGCCAAAAAGGTCAGAGTATAACCAATCCAGATCATAAATTTCACTGTATTACCATTCCAGGAAAAAAAGCAAAAGCCCAGTAAAACCATTCCAGGTCACTATACAGATGAAAGTGACCTAAAAGCACTTTAATTTGTTTATTAGTTTAAACCATTTTATAAGTTGAGTAACACATTCCAGACAGATAATTGTGCTGATAGTAGCATCCACCCTGGTGTTTACATACTGAGCCCTTTGGGGTCGGGATATAAACCTACATTTGGGATGCTATTGTAGCTTAATTCCTTGTCAGTTATGTGAATCCAGTTCACTGCCCTTGTGCTGTGAACTGCATCTTTGATGTGCAACCTCTGACTGTACTACTGCTTTATTTCCTCTGATGTGACCTGGTATGTGGCTGGGCCAGCAACTGTACAGCACTGGAAGTACCAACAGGATGAAACATATGTCTATAGTGGATCAGATGTACAAGCATGTTAAGAAGTAGATATCAGTTCCAGCAAAGCCTTTTTGGTTTGTCCTACAGAAAGATTTGTATACCCATGATGTCTTGCACTGGGTTGGAGGATTTACAGTAACATAAAAACATTGAAACATAGAAATTGTTGGCAGATACAGGCCTTCAGCCCACCTAGTCTGCCCATTACCCCTAACGACTGTGCTCCCTTATGCATTGCTAGAACTAGGTTTTACCCCTTCCCTGCATGTACAGTATATGTATATAATTTGGAGAGATGCACAGAAACCAAGTAACTTATATATTTCTTCTCACATATCATCTTCTTTTACAGATCCTATGCACTGCTCTTTTCTTGTGAACTGTCTCCTTGATAGGCCATCCTGTCTTGAGTGTATTAACTACCTAATTTCTTCTAGCGTGATCTGGTACTTCACTGAGACAGCAGTGACTGCACAACCCCGAGGTGTCCCAACAAGATGAACACACGTCTGTAGTTTGTTGCTCTTAGTCTATGCTGGATCAGATGACTAAGCCTGTTCGAAAGTCGATATCAGTTCTGGTGAAGGCTTATCAGCTTGACTACTCAAGAATTTGCATACTCGTGATGTCTTGCACTAGTTTTAAGGCTTTAGAGTGTATGTGTGTGGTTTGGAGAGATGTACAGAAACTGAATAATCTGTGTTATTCCTTACACTTTACAGCAGGGCATCCAGGACTTTACAGTCTGTGACAGGACTGCGTTTCCTTTAGTATATTTCAGAATGGTTTCCAGGAACTCACAACACTGGGAGAGGACTTCATTTCCTTTGCTCTATTTCAACAAGGCATCTAGAAAATCAAGTCTCCTTCCTATTTCTGTCTTTGGTGCTATCCTAGTGAATATCCAGGTGGCAGTCAAAGAACCCATGGCACGTTATGCAAGATTATAAATCTAATTAATTATTCATGAGCCTAACATTATAACTGAACTGTGCTTAATTCTGGGTTGAATTGTATTAGCTACTAGAGGGGTCTTAAATGTGATGTTATAGCTGAACTGTGTGAAATTCTGTTTTTTTTTTTTAGTTGTTTAACCAGGAGTAGCACACTAAGCTGAAAGCTTTCTTACAGGAGCAACCTGGGAGCCCAAGAAAGTTAAGTGACTTGCTCAGGGTCACACACTATGCAAGTGGAAGCTGTGGGATTTAAACCCAGGTCTGGTCTGCTGGACATCACCAGATTTGCAGCTCAGAGCCTTAAACCACTGCACTATACTGCCTCCCTATCTTAATTCTAGCCAGGCAGTAGTTACAAGAGGGATCTTCATGTTAAACTGCTTTAGCAGGATCTTAATTGGGATGTTTTAATTGAACTGTTTTAATGTTAAATGCTTAGCATTTGTTAGGCAGCTGTCCTCCTATGTTCTGAATTAAATTTCTTCCCATTGTCTACGCTCAGAGCCCCTGGCATCAAAGACCAGACTCCTCAACTGCTTCTCTCACCTTTGCCTTCCCCACCCTCTCCTACTTTCACACTCACTCCCTGAACACATTGTTTTTCTCCCTGCCACTCTCACTGATTTAACCATGCTCTGTTTGCCCTTTAAGACTAACCTCTTGATCTCTCTCCCTCCTTTCCAGGACTTGCTCTCGCCCAGAACGGGCTCCTGCTGACTGGCAGCCCCGGCCCATGCTCAGGCCGGCCGCACGATCCCTCCTGCCAGCCCACACAGACCCAGGTATGGCCTCTGCCTTTATACAAGCATGGTTTGAAAGCTACAAATGTCATAGGGCCAGCCAGAACTTTACTGGCTCCTCATTGGCTCACTGGACTGCCTCTCCACCTGGTGCTGATTTTTTTTGAAAGCTCTATCCACAAACACTTCCAAACTGTAAAGCTGCTTTAAAAGCTGCCTATCCAGCTTTACTTTACCACAGAAAAGCAGTGCTTCTGTTTAAATTAGCACTAGAAACTGGCAGTACTCAGCATTTCAAAAGCACTTGATAATACACTGTCCAAGGCAGTAAAACAGTGCTGCTCTGATTATGTTTTTACAGTGCTTTATAACTAAGTGATTACAGTGTTTTTCTGATTAAGTGATGTTCTGGGGTGAATTTGTGGCCCACCCACCCTCACCTACCCCCAGATTTTATTAAATAGACTTCCTCCCCCCTCAGGGACCACCTACAGGAGTATACTGTCTCATTAGCAGACACGCTTTAAAGTGACAGTCCTACATTTTTACGTCTTACTGACAGCAGGCTACCCTGCATCTCTTGAGGTCAGACCTAACACCAAGTTGTCAAACCCGGAGTATAGGTGGAGGTTAAGCTGGCCCCTGCACCTAACATATTATTTCTCCCACCTAGCATACTATTCTATTCAAAATGGATGCCAAAATTAGCAGGCACATTAAGCTAGGAGGTATCCCTTTACAGTTGATCCTAACCCTGGTGCTTGCCTTATATCCCAGATACCTTGCCACAGTAACTACCAACACCAACAGCTACCAAGAATACCTCTTCTGATGCAGCAAACCGGCTCAATGGGAGAACCACAGTACTCCACCTTCTCCTACTCACCTAGTGCTACAGCACATATAGGCCTCTACTCTAAGTTTTGGCCTTGAGTCAATTCCCTGGCCTTCACCTAGCACTAGGCTCACCTACCAAATACACCTCCCAGAATCCACTGAGGCCACAAGCAAAACTCATCTACCCGAAGTAATGCAGAAAACTTATCCTAATCCTATTCCTGATCTCAGGTAACATCCACCCTATTCCCGGACCACTGCCTACTAACCCACAGGCCACAGCTGCTAAGGGGCAATTAAAGATTGTGGTCTTGAACATCTGTAGTTTCTTAGCTAAGCTAACTCAGTTTGAAGCTTGGGTGGAACACACCCAGCCAGATGTCATTGCTCTAACAGAAATCTGGCTCTCCCCGCAAAATGCGGACCCAGTAGTCTCCCATCCTGGCTACAACATGCACAGGCTGGACCACACCAGTAAAGGTGGGGGCGGCTGCATAATCTACACTCACAGCCACCTGAAATGCCACAAAGTTCCACTAACTCTGGTCAGCAAGGACTGTGAATGCTTAACAGTAACAATCATACTTGGCAAAGGGCATAAGTGTCTAAATGCTATGGTCACCTACATCCCTCCCGGGCACCAGAAAGCAGGGCTTTAAGCCTTTGCTAATTACTACTCCCAAGTTAACAAGAAAAAGGAGACTATCATCCTTGGGGATTTTAACTCCAACTGGCTTGCCAGCTCCAGTGCCATGCACAGGGATCTGGTCTCTGAACTTTACCTAACACAGATGGTCTCAAGCAGCACTAGGACTAACTACCCCACAGGTACAAGCACCTTGATCAACTGGGTCTGAACAACATACCAGAAAGACTATCTAATGTCAAGGTTCTCTCTGATGCCATGAGTGATCATTTGCCGGTCTAATGCGAATGATCAGCCAAACAGGCCAGCCCCCCCCCTCCAAGATCGGTGAGGAACAGGGTTATAAAAATGTGCCATGACTCACTTCAAGAACTGCCTCACAGGCATAGATTGGAGCTTCATTGACAAATGCCCCAATGTTGATACAGTACTCCAGCTATTCATCTCCCACTTCAACACAGCTGTGGACAAGTTTGCTCCTTATTGCAATTAAGTGATAAAGGGAGGTAATATGGATTGGGTCACCCCTTAATTGCTCGGTATGATGAGGCAGTGAGACACACTCTGGCACTGTGCCAGGGAGATGGGGGCAACTGCAGATATACAAAGGCACAAAGCAGCCCATAACAGGTGTATGTGGGAAATCCAGCAGGCCAAGGCCATGTACCACAAGAACCAGCAGGCGCAATGCTGGGGTGATGGGAAGAAGTTCTGGACTTCGATAAAGAACCACCTAGTGTCAGGTGATAGGTGCTCCCCTCTATGCCTCAGCATAACGGTACGGTAATACTAGATGACAATACCATGGCCAATATATTTAACATAGCATTGTCAGATTACAGCTCAGTCCCCCCCCCCCAGACTGGCTATGTACCCCGCTGGAGCACCAGCTATCTCCTTTCCTAATTCTACACCAGTACAATCCCTGACTTCTACTTCAAACATGTAACTGCTCAGGAAGCAAAAAAAAAAAATACCTAACTAGAACTGCTGGGCAAAACCAGGATGAGCAGCGATGGTGATGATATGAAACTGGTAGCCACTGCTCTACCTGAGGTCATCATACCAATAACAAAGCTGTTTAATCTGTCTCTCCATTTGTCCGCTTTCCCTTCTACCTGGAAATCTGCTCTTGTAACTCCAGTGCTAAAAGGAGGTGATAAGGCAAATGTGTCTAATTACAGACCTATCTCCATACTATCCTCACTCTCCAAAGCACTAGAGAGAATTATAGTTGACCAACTCATGGACCATCTGCACGAATACAACATCCTCTGCCCACAGCAACATGGCTTCCACAAGATGCATAGCACAAATACTGCCTTGGTTGATTTCACAGGCTACATGCATGAAGCACTTGACCAAAGCCAGCTAGTTGGAGCGATCTATATAGACCTTACCGAGGCTTTCGACCTTGTGGATCATCAGCTGCTGTTACATAGGTTAGGCTGCCTGGGGATGTCCTCAGGCACAGTTGAGTGGTTTGCTAGCTACCTAACTGGATGCTCCCAGAGAATAAAAATTAACAAAGGGGTCTCCCAGGCTTGTGAAGTCACAGTAGGTGTCCCCCAGGGCTCTATACTGGGCCCGCTCTTGTTCAGCCTCTTTGGAAAAATCTCCCAGAGGCATGCCCTTTGGCTAGGATCCTGCTCTATGCAGATGACACAGTTGTCTTTCTGCAGGATTTGTGCCAAGAGACTCTCACCAGGCACCTGCAGCACAACTTTAATATGCTGCAGAACTGGTTTAAAGACAGCCTATTGGTGCTCAACAGCTAAAAAACAAAGAAAATGCTCTTTGCTGGGCATCAAAATAGAAGAAATACTGCACCCTTCATCATAAATGACAGCTCTCATTCCGCCCTTGAGCAAGTGTCCTCCTTCAGGTACCTAGGGATCACAATTGATGAGTTCTTTGCCTTCGGCGAACATATTCGTACTATTACCATCACTGCTAACAGGAGGTTAGGAGCCCTTTACAGGTTTCTTTCCTGCCTCACTCCAGAGGCCGGGTATCAGGCTGTCAGAGGTACATTCCTACCAATCCTAGATTATGGAATAGTGGACTATGGTGCAGCCTCTGACACCAGCCTACACAGAGTCCACACCACCCTAAACAAAGCCTGCGGGCTTGTCTTATATGCTGATCACCTTATGCACACTTGTGATCTGTACATTAGAACAAAATGGCTTCCTCTCAAGGACCGGATCTGACTCCACTCCTGCCTCCCAGGAATGGAAACCCTGCCTGAACTTGCACCAGGCTTTATTCTGCTCTGCCCATTCTAAACATGTTACGAGAAGTGTTACAAAACACAAGCTTGCAGTGCCATTCAGAAGAACTGCCGTAGGGAGTTGTGCCTTTGCAGTCAGGACACCCACCTGGCTAAATGAGCTCCCTCAAGCAATCACAAGCTTCACCATCATGAGTCACCTCCAATCTGAACTTTGGAATTCCATCGCTCCACCTACACACTTTTACTGCTCTACCTAACCCACAGGGCATTACCTGTGTACCCTATTAGACTATATCTATACGTACTCCGCTGAATCAGGCTCCCCACTCTCTTACTTAGTGCCTGCTACATATTCACTGAGATGTTTCTACCTCGGCATCTTCTTGCCTACAACAAGGCTTCTTAGCTATTTGTGAGTAGCTAACTGAACTGTTAGCACCTTATTTATACTGTCGATGTTTTGTTCCTTATGAATTCTGTGTAAAGACTGTACTTTACAATTTGCCTCTGTCTTTAATACTCAATTTCTTGTATTATATTAGTTTGTTAATGTGTTACTAATATGTTTATGACAATGCCTGTTAGCTGCATTTGCTATTCCCAGCTCATATAATTGTTCCCCTCCTTTGATTGACAAGGACCCTCTGTAAATGAGCTCTTAGCTCAAAGGTTTGTAATTCTGATTCTTTAATAAATAAAAAATAAATAAATAAAAATGAGGCTCCTGATTGGCTACTAGATTGGTCATTAATCAATCAATCAATCAATCAAAATCTTTATTTATTCAGGCGAACATCATTGAGCATAGCTCATTTACAAGATGGACCTGAGTGGTCATAACAAAAAAGGTTACAGAGTGTATACAAAAACATGATATTGAAATAGCACAAATACAAACATTTATGAGTGAGATAGATGTACAATTATTTACATATATACAAGGCAAAGGACAGTAAACCAAAAACCTATTAAAGGTGAGAAACAAACAGTCTGGTGGGGATAAGGCTTGGATAATGGTACATGGGTGGGCATATATGTTTGAGGTTTGATGTGGAAAGGACCAGAGCAATGATAGAAGAATAGGGAGGAGATTTAGAAGGGGGTGAGGGAGTGAGAGGTGTGGGGGGTGGGGATGTGGGAGGACTAGGCCTTGTGGAAGCAATTGCAAGAATCAGGGATTAGGCTGGTGTACAGCTTTTTGAAGGATGTAATGTCTTAGTAACGACCGATCCAGCTGCCAACTGATGCTGTGAGACATGCATGCTCGCGCCACTCTACTTTAAAATGTAATTGCGGTAAAAATAAACAGAAAAAAAGTTGTTATTGTAATTAGACTTATAATCGCAATAACAACGTTGAAGCCAGTCACTTCCTTGGCTTAATGAGTAGCTGAAGGAGGTGGCCCTTGGCTGTGTCTCGAGTACCTATCCCCCCAACTGATTGTTAATCCAAGGAAATGACCGGCTTCCCTGTCATTACTGCTTAAGTAGGAGATCTTCAGTGTGCAAACCAACATTCACATTTCCAGTAAAACTAGTTTAGGTTATTGCCTGTTTGTGGTGTTTGGCAGTTGCTGAGTAGAATGGCTACCACAACAAACAAACAGTCACTGCAGTACCAGTTGCTCTTATTGCTTGTAAAGCACTATGGCAGACAAGAGTGTCTGAAAAGCTCCATATAAATGCAATTTCCTCTTTTTTAGAGTGCATAAGATCATTTACAAACAGGTGGAAAAAAAATCTAAGTGCTGGAAATGTAATAAATAAACATGGATACAGAGGTCAACACTGCTTGCTAATGGAATCACGATCAGAGTTTGTCAGTCAACAGTCCCATTACATAATGTAGAGGCTGATGTGGGGTTGCTGTTTATGTATTCACTGGCGGATGATTGTTCTTACACAGAAACTGTGGCATACTAATCTTTAATACAGTTAGCTAACTGGAATGATACTGTATGATTCTTCGATGATTTCTGAAGTTTGCTAATCAAAAGACCCTGTTGTTCACATAAAAGGCGGTCCTGCCTGTCATAGATCTTTCTCCTTTGGGAAACTAATGTTTTCATAGCATTACCTGGCAGACTGAAGGGTTCCAGAAAAAATGGGATGCCAGCTAGGTCAAATTCCAAAAGTCAGCACAAGTGGTCAAATGATCCTGCTGTTTATCAAATAGTTTACAAGGAGGGTCATTTGAGTGATGCGATTTTTCTATTCCTGGGGGTCTACAGGCAGGATGCCATCCTGGGGTAAGTGATATGGTTGACACTGTTTAAATGTATGTCTTTGGTCATAAGGCAGGAACTCATGTATCATCCTGCTTCAAACACAATGTTTTTATATGTGAGAGGCATGTGCTGAGACATGTTAGCTCTTTCTATAAAAAGCCTACTTCACAGGTAGAGAGAAAGAAGGTGGGGGTTGGGGTGGTTAGTGTGTAGCCTATGAATCTACCCAATAGTTTTGAGACTCAAAGGGGAGAACTCTATTGTGGATTCAAGTTATCCAAAGACAAGAGACTTTCTTTTTTTCTGTATCTTCACCATAGGAAAGCTAAATTTGCATTTTATGGTTTAATTCACTTTATTTTCAATGTTTTCTCCTGTCAGCACTTTTGTTCTGTTTTGGCCAATGTGTAACTATATCATGCAAAAAAGTAGTTATTATTTAGCACAGTATACAGACTGGTTGTGCATTTTAATAAAAAGGGTATAGTCTGTGAATCTCTGGGGTACCAGTCATTCCAAAGAAGCATGCTAAATCTAGTTTAATCAGTTTGAAAACATATTCCTTCCTGACACAGGGAAAGGACTAGAGAGAAGTTTGATAAGACAGAACCCACACTTCACATGTGGTTCAAGTAGTTGGCCTTGGCTTTACCCAGGGGGGGATTGGTGACTGGACTCCAAGGGTCCAGGTGTCTGGGTTGAGTCACCTTTGCACAGGGTTGAGCATGGGCACAAGGACATAGTGAGGAGAGAACAGGGGTGAAGATCTGCAGCAGCTGGCTGTGAGAGGGCTGCTAGTTGGGGATCCATGACACAGTGTCAACAACTTTTTGCTGACATGACACTACAGCAACAGATTTATGTGGACCACAAGTTGTGGTCCACATAAATCTATCAGGAAACTGTCTGTTTTTTTGGGAGGGCTTCACTCCCAGAACCCCCCATGCGGGGGGCTCTGCCTCCTGCATCCCCCATAACTAATGATTATCAACTCCAGGCTGGAGCTGATTTGGGGAAGGGGTCAAACCCCAGAGAAAGCAGTGCTGAGGTCCTGCAGATACATTACAGCAGCAACAGCAACTTGCTGCTGTGATGTACTTTGCTATAGAAATGTCACTGTGGCATCAGCATACAGCTGGTTGGGGTGTGAACAGGTGGGTTTGTCACAGTAACATAGTATGATGATGATGGAGTGGTCTCATTGTCTATTTGTCCACTGGTCCTGCAGTGCACTAGTGACTATTCCCAATCTGAGCATGGACACACCTCCAAGCTTATCAGTTAACATGCTATCCATATGCATGCTGTGTAATCCCCAATGCCATCACCTTTAGGCTAATGTTTATTTCCGCTTTCCAAGTAATAACAGAGCTAGCTCCTCAGTTTCACTGGGTTGGCTAGTCCACATGTTAACTGACCTCAGTGTGAAGTAATACTTTCTAATCTATGCCCTTATCATGCCCTCTCCCCCTCTCAGTTTGAATACATGTCCACTGGTTCTGCTTGCACTTGTCAATGCAGACATTCATGTATACTTCACCCAGTCTGTCCTTTTTAGTATTCAGAACACTGTGATAAAGTCCTCTTTCAGCCTTCACTTTCCTAGATAGAACTATTTTTGTATGTCTAATCTCTCCTTGTAGCTGTTGCCTTCTAAACCACTAATAAGCTTGATGGCCCTGTGTTGGACCCTCAAAGTCTAATATCCTTACTGTGCTGCAGTAACCGAAACAGGGTGCAGGACTCCAGATGTTGTCTAATCAAGCCCTTGTACAGGAGTGGGAATAGTCTCCTTTGACCTGCTCCTTACTCGTTTCTAATACATCCAAACATTGCATTTGCTCTGTTGATTGCAACAGCACATTTTCTGCCTAACATCCACATCTACACCAAGATCCTTTTTTATTCATTTGTGCTGTCCACAGTTCCAACACACAAAGTGTGTGTGTGTACACCACATTCTTTACCTCTAGGAATAGTACCTTGCAATTCTCCACATCAAAGCTAAGCCCCCAATTTTTTGGCCCAGCCATCTAATTTGTGCAGGTCCCCCCTGTAGTGCATCCACCCTTTGCTGTGTCAAATCTTTTTCCCAAGCAAGTGTCATCAGCAAACTTCAGCAAAGGAAGGGGAGAATAGAATATATTGAAATTTGGCATGGTTGTGTGATGCTACCTGAAAAAGATAGCCAGCCAAAAGTAGGCAACTGTGTAGACAGCTAGTCAGCCAGTCATGGAGGCAATAGTTTTGTATTTCCTAATAAAATATAGGACTCTACAATTAATTTATATCCTGACTCATTCATGAGGGAGCTGTGCATGCACCTTACAACTTGCACTGGTAAGCATCAACAGCCTGCTGCTGGCCTCCTTCTCCAAGTCATTAGTGAGTATGTTAAAGAGCAATGGATCAAGCACTAATCCTTGGGGTACTCCTCTTAGCACATCCCTGCACTCTGAATGGTAACCGTCCAACACCATCACTTCCAACCATTCAGCCAATTTCTTATTCACCTTCTATAAATTTTGTGAGCTTTATATTGCACTACTTTTTAAGGGTATTCCATATGATATAGTGTCAAACATCTTGTGAAAGTCCAGACAGACTATATCACTGCCCTGGAGGCATTCGGGTTAGTTTGATAGGCTCTATCATCCATGAAATCTCTTTGTTTGCTAGAAAACAATCCATTCTCCTCCAGGTGCTGAGCCATTACATCTGTTATGACTGGCTCAAACTGATGGCTTGTCAGAGCAGTGGTAGGGGTACTACTTGCAACGCTGGTGACCTGGGTTTGGAAACTAGCCTGTTGTAGAGGTTAGCCAGGGGGAGGAGGACTGAACAATAGACATGCTCTCCTTCTCTGGGGAGAGAGGCAGTGTACCATTGTAGTAGTATCATCTGTGTGACTACAGATAGATGTGCAGGCTGACATGCCTTGGGGGCATTCAGACACTGGCTGATATTGCACAGCAGCATGTTTTCCATGTGCACCTGTGCTTGGCTTCCCAGATGCTGGCATCTTGTGGGAGAGCCACAGAAAATCAGAGAAAATAGTTGTGATGTTTGTGATGTCAGACCTTGCTATATTCCAGTTCCACTGCCTGATGACTCACCGTTGTCACAGGTACATCCTCTACCCTGATCCCATCCAAGGGGCAAATCAAGGCTATATGAAAACAAGTGAATGCAGGTCTGTTGATGCTGGGAGTCAGGTGTGTCCTGGGAGCTGAGTGCGAGGGACAGGCTGGGGTCACAAAGTACATAATTTATAAAAAAAAAAAGATAAATTCAAACAGTCTGTCAAGCACTGATGCATGACTCACAGGTCTATAGTTGCCTAGCTCCAACCTCACTCACTTTTTGAATAGAGAGATGGAACTGACCACTTTCCAGTGCTCTAGCATTATCCTCATTTGTAAAGAGTCCTGCAAGATAGCAGTGAGGGACCTTGCCCAAATCACTTCTAAGTCTCCCATTATCCATAGGTGGATACCATCTGGACCTTGGGAATTTCCAACTAATTCTGGCACAATCATTACTGCATCCTGGTCTGCCTGCAGCTGTCTCATAACTTCCACCCCCAGCTGGCCATGGCCCTCAACTTGCTGTTTGAATACTGACACAATGCGGTTATTCAGTGCTTCAGCAAGTCATCTTACCTCACTTAATGTCTCCCCCCCCACACCGATCAGCATCCTACCTTATACCTGGCTTTCATTTTGTTCCCTATGTACTGAAAAAAGTGTTTATTACTCCCCTTGATCTCCTGCTCAGTGTCGTCTTCCAGATCAGTTTTGGCATGCACAGTCATGGCCCTGAATTCCTTCTGCATTGCCTTATATTCATATTCCTTCTCTTTGCCCCCCAAATGGTTTCATTTATATTTCATTTTCTCCCTTAAATTCCCCTAGAGTTCTTTGGACAACCACAGAGGCCTCTGATTAGTCCTCTTGCCCTTGTTTTTCTCAGCGATACATCCAGTCACATCCTCCATTATATTCTGCTTCAGGGCCGACCACATAGTGGCTTGTAGTTGGTAGTGCTCCCACTCCTCAGTTAGTGGCTGGTAGGGGTCTTTATTTGTGCTGTTGCCGGTGGCATTACCCTTCATGTGGTGACTAGTGGGGGATGTTTCTTCAAGTAAAGACTGTTGAGGAGAGTGCTCTTCATGTAGTGACTGTCAGGTAGGTTGCTCTTCGTTGAGTGGTTGATGGATCTCTCTTCATGTTTTTGCTGGGGGAATTACTCTTTGCATATTGACTAGTGGTGGTCACTCTTAGGTTTTGACTGGTGGGTCACTGCTCTTCATGTAGTGACTGGTTGGGGGATAACTCATTGTTTATTGGCTGATAGCGATCACATCACATTTCATGTTTGATTGCAGCGCATACCTCTTCATGTTTTTGGCTGGTAGGGGATCACTTTTCATGCATTAACTGGTGCATGATCACTCTTCATAAACTGACTGGTGGGAGGTCACTCATCATGTACTGGCTGGTGTGGGATCACTTTTTATATACTGACTGCTGTGAAGGCCACTTGATATTCAGTGACTGGTAGGGGGAAGCAATCTTTTTGAAGTATTTGATAGGAGGCGGGTATCAATTTTCATGCATTGACTGGTAGTAGAGTTCCTCTGTGTGTATTGGTGGGCAGGGGGAATTACTTTTCACTGAGTGGCTGATGGCTAGAGTTTTAGTTTCTCAGTTTGATTGGAGAGTGGTGGGGTTATTTTTTGTGTGAATGTGTAGGGTAGACATTCATGGAGAAACTAGTGGCTCAAGAGAGGTTATACCTCTTCATGGAGTGGCTGGTCATTTGCAAGTCAAAGTGAGCAGAGTAACAAGAGAGTGCTGAGAACTGATGAGCCAGAGCTTGTTGAGCTAGGTCCAGGCTTGTATCTTCAGGGGACACCTATGAGGCCACACCCCCATCAGTTAGGAGAGTGACAGCTACAGCTAGAGACAGGAATATGTTAGTGTGAAGACAGAAGGAGAACACTATAGAGAAAAAAATATAAAACCGCAGTCAAGAACAGCATGACTCATTGTAGCTGTAAGGTGCTATTAACATGTAACAGTAAAAAGTTTACAATAAACTATCCAAAGCCCAACCAGTGAACAAAAATTGTGTTACATTTTTAAATACTATTTTCCTGAATTATGATTGACAGGCCAAGCCTCCAGAAACATCTAACTATTGAAATCCAAAAAAATGTCTGGGTCCCCTAAACCCTGCTGTCAGTGAGTTCTCAATCAAATCCTTTACTAGGGAACTCATCAAATCCCTAGCTACAGATACCCAACCAAAATAACCAGTCTTAGAGATCTAAGCATTTCTCTGGGCATGTGAACTCAACAGAACCTCTATGTATGGGTACCAAATCTAATCCCTTTTCATGTCAACCCAGTGAAACCTGTTGTCATGAGAATCCCATCCCATCTGTGGTCATGGGGCCAATGAAACATCTGGTGATGGGAACCTAGACAAATGCATCCCTTCTACTCCTTGAGGAAAAATACCAGTTTCTGAATCTTGAGTTATATACTTAACACAGGTTAAGAGATGGCTGTAATGCATCTGGGAAGATACATTAACATTGCACAAATGGTCAGTAACTGAATGAACCCTGGCCTACACCTCTCATTAGCTGCTTTAAAACCCAGTGCAAAGTGCAGTCATCTTTGCATAGCTGCCAATATCTTTCTGTCTGACAAGCATGTCAGTGAGCAGAAAGCGGTGAACAGAATTCCCTGACATCACGTTCCTCCTCTCAGTCATTGACAGATAAACAATCCAAGTACATCAGTAAACTGCCTGCTGCTTTTATTTAAACACTTGTCACTCTGGTACACTGACAGGGGGAGTCTGAAATTAGTCCTGCTACCATGAGACTGTGTTCTGGGCTGAGCTCATCAATCATGGAATCAGAAGCTTATTAAATCTTACAGAACCTCCCTGCACATGCTACTTTGTGCTGTGACAGAACCAGTGAAACATATCACTCTCCAGAGGGGAAGGGATGAGAGATTTGTGAGGAGTTTAATGCTTTTAAAATGTTACAACCTGTCAGTGTGGGTTTTCTCATGCTCCTCTGTCAAACCCCGTCTTGGCCTCACAAGGAAAGTTATCCCCCTACTACCATCATGCTCTGCACCTGCAATCTTCTGTAAAGAGAGGCTTGGGTTCCATCCTTCTAACCCGCTAATCAAGTTGGGATTTGAATCATGCTCGGTTTTCTCTAACACAGGCCATACAAAAACTGTGTCTCCCAAATGTATATCTTAACTTCACTGGAAGTCATCTTTAATTATTTTAAGGTCCTTTTTTCACTGCTTGATTCAGCTGCACTAAAATGCATTTTACTTTGAAAACACTGTCAGACTAGAGACTGAATTTCAGAACCCTAGCACCAGCAAAAGGCATAAATTGCAGCACAAGTGCAACTTTTTCATGCTTGTAGGATTTTTCCCTCCACAAGCATAAATGGTGAGTGTTTTGACTACCTTGTTGAGTATGAGTGTTATAATTACAGCATGTGCCGCTTATATCAGAGACATCTGGCTGAAATGAGTCACCTGGTATAAGAGGCTTTCAGTATATCAAATTAGCAATTGTACTTACTGGTAGCTGGTGATGTGGGTAATACAGGTAAAGACAAAGATGGACTTTTACCCAGTCCAGATCCTGTACTTACTGTACTGATTTTGAGTTTTTAGAGACAACCCACTAAGCCACCATTAAGCCTGCCTAGAACTATGAAATACTGTACTGAAATTCTATGAGCAAGTTGTGTGTGGCCATCTGAATTGTATGTACGGAGAGGAGAGGAGAGGTTTAATGTACTGAGGTCCTTTCTAAAAGAGAAACATGACAGCTGATAATGTGGCTGTGTCCGTGATTCTGATGAGAGCAACTGCTGCCTGCAATGTAAGTAGACAAAAATGGCACCACGAAGTTAAAACAAAAGAAACAACAAGAGAGTTATATATTTTAATTTTATCTTTCAACTGTTCAAATTTATTTATTTTTTGATAACCGGGTAGATGCACTAGACACGAAAGTGACTATTTTCAGGCACGACCCAGGAGGTCAACACCACAGAGAGATACAGTTACAATGAATACAGTGTCAGGAGATATGCAATAATCACAAACAGAAAGTTAGAACAAAGATTAAGACAAATAT
Organism: Neoceratodus forsteri; assembly: GCA_016271365.2. NCBI lineage: Eukaryota > Metazoa > Chordata > Ceratodontiformes > Ceratodontidae > Neoceratodus > Neoceratodus forsteri. Next base: position 1,004,886,810 of record CM028129.1, on the reverse strand, counting down.
TGGTACAAGGCACGTAATGGTGTAAGTTATACAAATAGAGATAAGTGCCCATGTGTAGACTATCATAGTAATATCACAATATAAGGTACAGAAAATGAAAAAAAAATATATACCAACAGGGTAACATTGCATCCTGCTGAAACTGAAAGGATGTTATTGGTAGGAGGCAGGGAGAGAGGTAATAGTGGGATAGGTTAAAGGGAGGCTGAAAGTAGCAGGGTGCCAGCTCACACCATAGAGGGGGATACCAAGGGCAGCCAAGGCAGAGGGAGTCAAGATCTATGGAGGGTTGAAGCAGGTACAATAAGCACAAGCTATAAGGAGGGAGCGGTGCCTCTTCTTAAAGGTGGCATGATTAGGGGCAAGGCGTATGTCTAGGGGCAGCGAGTGCCAGTAGGAGGGACCTACATGCGAGAAACCTGATTTCCCTTTGGTAGTTTTACATCTGGGAATGCTAGTCAAGGAAAGGTCAGTAGATCAGAGACCAAAGGAGATGGGCTGCGGGGTCAGCAGGGAGGCTAGGTAGATAGGCATACTTGATCGCAGTACACTGTCCAGAAGGTTCCCAAGAGAGGCGATGGTGTGCAATGGGGGATGGCCAGTTTAGGTCAGAGTGCAGCAAGCAGTGATGTTTTAGTCTAGAGGATGCAGAAGTGTAACAGCATATGTTGTTATAAGTAGTGTCCCACTTATAAAGAGTAGCCTTAGATGCATTTGTATAGATTACAGATCTGTAAGAAAGTGATGGAAGCAGGATTCCTCTGGCAATGGCAGTCCTAGCAGTGGGGGTAAGAGTATGGCTTGTTGTAATGCCGTTTGGCATTTACAGCCTTACAGGTGGAGGTAATATGAGCGTCATAGGTGAGGGATTCATCAAGTGAGACACCCAGATATTTAAAAGAAGTTACGTCTCCAACGGGTAGCCGTCAGCCATATTGACCTGGAAAGATTCATGGCACTGTTTTAGTTTGATAGGGGATCCAAAGAGCATAGCCTTGTTCTTTCTAAGGTTAAGAATGAGTTTGTTTTTGGTGATCCAGGACTGAATATTTTGTAGGTCCATAGAGAGCTTATGATTAATAGAGTGGACATCATCTGAGCTAGTGTAAAGGACAAGGTCATCGGCATGTAGCAATGATGAACAGGAGGATATAATTTGAGGAATATTGTTAATAAAAATCGAGAAAAGGAGGGGTCCTAGGATAGAACCCTGAGGTACACCAACATTAATGACTGCTTTTTCTGAGGTGGCAGAGTTGAATTTCACAGTTTAATATCTGTTTGATAGGGAGCTATGGAACCAGTTGATCTTGAATGGATCATGGTGAGGAGGGGAGAAGGGACAAATAGAGGGGACAAAGGGGACAGCTTAGCACCCTGTTAGATTAGCAGTGGTCACTGGTCAGGTAGTCTAGGGAGGTCCAGTAATACCTCCACAGCTGTGGTCAGGTAGCCTCAGGAAGCGTCGGGAAGGCTACCTGATAGCAGTTGTGAAAGTGTTAATGGGTCATAGGCATCTGTTATAGCAGGCACCACTAATCCATTATAGCCAGCAGAATTATAAAGGAGCCCTATGAGAAGCGATTTTTGGCATCCAGGAATTGTCTGTTATATGCAGCCATCTGCCTTAAGCATAGATGGTATAAAGAATGCATACTGTTGTATGCAGAATGTTGTGCTCTGGCACCCTCATGCAAATAATATACTGCATCTCATAAGGCTGTCCTGATGAGCCAAATCTTAATTCTACAACAATAGCTGGATATGGAGCATTTTGGTAGATTGGAATGCATGTTAAAGAGTTTGTTAATGGCTTAAGACCATCCAATATAATATACAAATTTGAATTTAAACTACAAAAACAAAACAAAAATGTAAAACATTTATTTAATAATAGCATTAATCCAGCGGTTGGCTTGCCTTTGCTAAACAAACCCTAGGAGCTTTGCTTCATGCTTAATGACTCGTCACCCACCCCAGGGTTACATTACTTGATGGTAACCAAACCTCTGGTTGTGTCTTAAGAATGGGAATTCAGTCACTGGTAAACATAAAACACACAGGTGGCATCATAAAAACTCAGTTGCACTACTTTACAGAAAAAAATGTATTTCAAGTGATTTTATTCCTTATTTTTGTGGCTGTTTCTATGAAAGCATGAGGTTTGCCACATATAGTTCATCTAAAGCGAGTCTGAGTCAGGGGCTGAAGTCATCATGTCCTGCTTCTGACATCACAGTCATTCTCACAGTAACAGACTGATGTTACAAGCAGGGAATTATGATTTCTGGCCGGACTTGAAGTCAGCTATAAATAAAATGCAATGGTGAAAGACCCAGATTTCATGCAGAAAACAATAATAAGAAGTGAATTGATCCAAAGTCAACAAATGTCAGAATATTGTTTTGCAGTCGTGTTCTGCTGATGTCAGTTGTAATTTTATGTACTGTAAGGGAAAGGATAAAAACAACAGAACTAAAGGGTAAACAGGGAGGAGAGGAGGCACTGTGGGTCACTCTAGAGAGAGGAAATGGCACTATAATTTGCACAGGGGTTGTATACAGACCCCCATCTCAGGGGGAGGAAATGGACAAAGAAATGATAGAAGGCATCCTTAGGATAGCAGAAAAAGGGGAGATATTGTTGATGCGGGACCTGAATATGTCAGATGTTAATTGGAGCACCTATGCTGCAGCCACATCCAAGAGCGGAGTCATTCTCGATGTCCTGCAGGGGGCATGCCTCACACAGCTAGTGTTGGAACCCACTCAAGAGGGAACAATCTTAGACCTGGTACTCTCAAATGGGGATGGAGAGAAGATGTCAGATTTAGAAGTGGGTAGCCATCTGGGAACAAGTGAACACCAAACAGTGTGGTTCACGATAAATACAGCCATAAAGTCAAGCCATACAAATGTGAGGATACTGGACTTTAGGAGGGCTGACTTTGGCAAAATGAAAGAGTGCCTCAGAAAAGCACTAGAAATGAGGGTTCCACCACTGTGCAGTGACATGGAGAACAGTGACCGTTAGTACAGTGACGGCACAACACCACCAGTTGGTGCTGTGCCATCACTGGAGGAAACTGTGTTTTCTGTGGGGGGCTTTGACCCCCACACTCCCTATGTGGGGGTCTCTGCCCCCTAAACCCCCTGGACTTTACATAACCAACTCCAAGTTGGAGTTGGTTTAGGGAGGGGGTGAACACCCCGCAGGCAGCAGTGTCAAGAATACAGTGGACCATCACAGCAAACTGTCGGTAATGATGGTCGCTGTGATGGTCTTCACTGTTGCGACATGATACCACAAATGGGCAAGAAGGAGGGGTGGTGGAACAATGAGGAAAAATCAAAACTGCCATCACAGAGGCAACAAGCCTTTGTGTGAAGCAAATAAACCAAAACAAAGAAAAAAAAAACACTATGGTTCTCAAAAGAGATGGTGGGGAAGGTAATGGAGAAAAAGACAACATTCAGGAAGTATAAGGGAACACAGAAGAAGCAGAACAGAGAACTGTATCAGTTAAAGCAGAAGGAAGTGGGGAAGGCAGTCAGAACAGCAGAGGCCCAAACCAAGGAAAAGATAACCAACTTAGCTAAGAAGGGGGATAAAACCTTTTATAGGTACATCAGGGAGTGGACAAAGACCAAGGGAGGGATAGTGAGGCTTAATAAAGTGGAGGGTGGGTGGGCAGAGGTGACAGTGAAAAGCAGGACACTGAATGAATACTTCTGCTCTGTATTCACAAAAGAAGAGGAGGCGGAGGAGGAGGTACCTGAACCAATCAATAGAAACACTCTGGATTGAATGGTTGATACCAGTCCATTTACAGAAGAAAGGCTCCAGAAAGAACTCCTAAAACTGAAGGTGTACAAAGCAATGGGTCCTGACAGGATTCACCCCAGAATTGTAAAAGAAATAAGGGAAGAACTAGTGACACCACTGACTACCCTTTTTAAGAAATCATGGGAGGATGGTGTGGTACCTGAGGACTGGAGGAGGGCAGATGTGATTCCCCTTCACAAAACTGGAAACAAAGTAGAGGCAGGAAACTACAGACCTGTTAGTTTAACCTCAGTGGTAGGGAAAATGATGGAATCACTTCTGAAAAGAAAGAATTGTTGAGTACCTAGAGGCCAGTGGGGCACTGGACCCAAGGCAGCATGGATTCACAGCAGGAAGGTCATGTCAGACAAATCTAATAGATTTCTTTGACTGGGTGACCAAAGTAGTAGACTGGGGAGGGGCTGTGGACATGGCCTACCAATACTTTAGCAAGGCATTTGACACAGTCCCACACAAAAAATTAGTAAATAAGTTAGCCAGCCTGGAAATGGGTCCCAAGGTGATAGCCTGGGTAAAAAATTGGCTGGACAACAGGACACAGAGGGTAATAGTAAAAGGAGTCCACTCCAAAGAAAGGGGTGGGTTACTAGCAGGGTACCGCAGGGTTCAGTATTGGGACTGGTCCTTTTCAATGTCTTTATAAGTGACATTGCGGAGGAACTGAAAGGAAAAGTACGCCTCTTTGCAAATGACACAAAGATCTGCAACAGGGTTGATATGGGTGGGGGTGGAAAGGATGAGAAGGGACTTGGCAAGGCTGGAGGAATGGTTAAAAGTATGGCAGCTTAGTTTTAATGCAAACAAGTGCAAAGTAATGCACCTGGGAAACAAAAACCCAGGGGAAGAGTACACATGGGGGTACTAACAACAACAAAAATGGAAAGGGACTTGGGGATAGTCCTATCAAATGACCTAAAGGGAGGCAAGCAATGTGAGAAGGCAGTGAGGAGGATTGAGGGATACTGGGATGCATAAGGAGAGGCATCACCAGTAGAAAATAGGTAGTTGTTATCCCTCTTTACAGACAGTCAGTGAGACGCCATCTGGAGCACTGCATGCAGTTCTGGAGACCCCATTTCTGCAAGGACATAGACAGGATGGAGGCAGTCCAGAGGAGGGCAACTAAATGGTGCAGGGTTTGCAGCAGAAGCCATATGAAGAGAGACTAAAGGAGCCTAATATGTATACCCTCGAGAAGAGGAGGGGAGAAGGGGGGACATGACAGAAACTTTCAAGTACCTCAAGGGAATCAACAAAGTCCAAGAGTGTAGCATCTTTCAGAAAAAGAGATGTGCAAGAACAAGGGGGCACAATTTGAAGGTGGGGGGATGGCTCAGGGGCAACGTGAGGAAGTAATTTTTCAAGGAGAGGGTGGAGGACGCATGGAATGGCCTTCCTGAGGAGGTCATGGGGTCAAAAACAGGGTTGAATTCAAGAATGCATGGGATGACATAGGGCAATTCTGGTGGGGGTAGGAAGAAGTAGGCTGTTGGTTAACTAGGATCTGCAGCTTATCAAACAGGTAGGAAAATGGGCCAACTGGGGTGGGCCAAGCAGTCCTTATCTGCCATCAAAGTCTATGTTTCTATTGCCACAGAGAACTTAGAGTTATAAATGGTAGACTGGAGGCCTGGGGTTGAATGGGGTAATGGGTGACTCCCACCATGTCCCCACCAAGCGCTTCATACAAGCACATGCCCAGGTGTCCTCTAGATGCCCGTTTCCTTGCAGCAGCTGCAGAACTGCTGGATTCATGCCTGCCTGCCCTATCCTCATTACCTTGCCATGTGGTCATTACTTGGGCTCCCGTCCTCCTGCTCAGTTTGGCAGTCTTGCCACCCTCCTGTTTAGTGGTGGTTTGCTGGTCTGCATGCTGCCTGGCAGCCTCCTGTCTTCCTCCAGCCATGGCTGTTCTTCCACTGTGGTTGCTCCTCCTAGTTCTGATGCTGCTTGGTCCTAGTTCTCCTGGACTGCTTCCTTGTTTCTCTTTGTGGCCATCTTGGACTTACTGGCTGCTGGCTCCTCTGGCAGCTGATGCTTTGCCTGCCTCCACCTCCACCTGGTCTGGGGTTGCTGGTTGGAGCTGGGTCCTCTCTCCACTTGTTTCATTCATCGTCCCAGTTGGGGTGCTAGGCTGCCTGCTTCCAGGTCCTCCGGCATGGTGTGGCCATGCTTTACTTCCCATTTTCCTCTTGGGTTTCCTGTTGCTCTTCAGCTTGGGTGTTCATCATTCCTTCTCCCTCATGGGTTCTGTACATTGCCGGTGGCCTGGCTCATTCCAGAGATTCCTTCAGCCAGTGATCTGATGCTCAATAGGTGTGTAGCTCTAACAGTCTTCCCTGGTGGCTGTCTTGTTCTCTCCTCAGGGCTCACCTTTACCCTTACCATCTACCATTCCTACCCTGCTAACTACTTTCATGCAAACACCTCACCAGCTATCAACATGTACTTGCCATCTTACAACTAGGCACACACTCACTGACTCTCAACCCATCAAGGGCCCAGTATGCTCTTGCTGCTACAACTTTGTATTGCAACTATTAGTAGACTTTTACCCTTTATGGCTTCATGCTGCAATGATCAGTATACTTTCACCCTCTGTGGCTTTGTGCTACACCACCTGACCCCCTCCAGAGATCAGCTTCCTATATCAATGAGCCTCACCAGGAGCAGTCTTGGACTACCATGCATGAAGAAGCTGTTTCTGATCTTCTCTTTTTCCTTATGGTATTCAAACCCCAATATTCCTTGGCATTGGTGCTGACATGCACCCAGATGGCAAACCTTCATCTCCTCTGTTGTGGAACACTGTCTGTCAGAAAGAGAAGCTCACATCATCCTAGTAAGCTGTGATTCTTGCAGGTTTGACTAATGCCTGGATCAGTAACAGTTTGTTCAATGCCTGGAGAGATGGGACCTAAAGCCTTGGATCCCCAGAGGTTTACTCCATAAGGGAATTTTTCCTTCTCTCTGTGCTAACAGTCATAAAAGTAGCTAAATTCTTAAAGTGTAGTTAAGTTTCTTCCACTGGACAGGCTGGTACCTGGATGGTGGCTCCACTCCTTCATTGGTCACTTTGCTTCATGGCCTTCCCTATTTCCTTACCAGAAGATGATGTTCTGACAGCTTTAGTACATGCCTTCAACTCTAACTTTTGGATCCTTTCCTAAGGTACCTTTAGCTAAATGACTGCATTCTGAGACACCTGTAGGGGTGGAACCTTCCTCTAGAGGGTTCCTGTGTCTTTGGTACTCCAAACAGGGTAGCAGTTCAATAGGAACAGACAGCCTGAAATATCATATAAACTGCAAGCTAATCAAGCTTGCAATCCACATGTTGCACAAACACAACATTCCAAGCGACTAATTGCACATCTACTCCATACATAGTTGCCCACTGGACAGACAAATTAATGTTATTACATCTAATATCTAGGATCCCACAGATAATACAAATTTATTAAAGTTTTAACCTCCTTCTTTTTCTGTTTTTTCCTTTAACTAAAAGGTTGTTACCTTCTGATGTATGAAAATGTAAAGCTCACCATCTTGGTGGCAATGGCTGTGGTGGTAGACCCTTGTCGTATAATTATGTCCAAGGTAATCAATTACAGAGGCAGCTGTGGCATAACAGAGCCACGACATGCTTTTTTTAAAAGTGCTTTTCTTAGAGACAACATTCATTTTCCTATGAAAAAAAGAGGATTCTAGTTGCAAAGCCCTTTTCCAAAATTAAACAAGTAAGAGCCTTGCATGTTCCCAAGGCCCCTTGATTTCCAGACTGAGAATGTGACTCTACAAGTTATCAGTGCTCTTCCTTTCCAAACTGAGATTGCAATTATACAAGTTCTCAGTGCTGTTCCTTTTAAACTGAGACTGCAACTGTACAAGTTCTCAATGTTCTTCCTTTCAAAGAAGATTATGCTACTGTACATGTTCTCACTGCTCCTTTCTTTCCAAGAAGAAATCAGTATTTTCTGCCCAAGCTCCCAAGGCCCTTTCCATTCAAAATGAGGTCTGATACTGTTCATATTCCCAATGCCCTCTAATTGCCAAACATGGATTAATACTATCCAAGTTAGGAAGATCTTACCTCTTTTTTACCTGGACTGATATTTTTAGTTTTTGTGGCTTTACCCCTTTCCAAACCAGCATTTGTACTGTCCACACTCCCAATATCTTACAACCTCCAGACTAGGTTTGGTAAAGTCCATTATTCCAAGATCTTCTCTATTTCAAATAGTGATAGGTACTTTCCAAATTCCACCCTCCCCCCTTTCCAAACACGGTCTGATACCAAGCCTTACTCCTTTCTGAACTGGCACCGGTGCTGTTGTTTCCCAAGACCCTACTTTCTTCAAACTGAGGTTGTGGCTAGACAACTTAACAATGCCTCCTCTGTTCCAAATTGAGATTGGTACATTCTAAGAACTCAACGCTGAACTTCTTTTGAAGCATAGCTTGCCACTGCCTAAGTAAGTGGATGTGTGTAGAGATTGATAAGTGTAATGGCAACCAATACACATTTTATAGTCAATGCAATACCAGTCTCTCTCATTGGGGCCTATTCACTAATGTGCACCCCGAAGGCACATGTCCAGGTGCACAGCTCTGCACCTTTGTGAGATCTGTGTGGGGCTGCATTCACAAACCCTCCCCGGCACGCAGGTCCATGGGGGGCCGGCAGGTTCGGAGTGGCAGATCTGGACAGGCAGCCAATCGGCTGACTGGGCAGGGTCCCACAGTGGATCTCTTGTGCCTGTCGGGAGCCATGATGTTGGCCATCATGCAGAGCACCAAGCACAATGTTGAGGGTGGGTTCCCTGGCTGACTGCCCCTGAACTTCTGGTGTGCTCTGATAGCAGGGGCTTCTCATTGAGGGAGCCAATGCCCCCCCCACAGTGTCCGCCATGGCCAGCAGCTGCTTTCCTGGGGAGGGCACATAACTGGCCACTCGGGGTTACGGTTGCCCCAAGAATGTGTTGCTGCCAGCTGCCATGTGCAGCACTTTGTGGCTTTGAGAATCACATGGAGTGCTGGTACGGCCCCTGCCCCACACCCCGGCACAGAGCTGCACATTCGGCTGGGGGATTGGGTGTGTAGGGGACATGTAACTGAATCATGAATGCATGCAGGGGGCTGAGAAGTGTGGAGTTGGCTATATGCCAGAGATGCACGTATCCCACTCCGCACCTTTGTGAATAGGCAGGATTGCTTGTAAAGTACTTTGGGATACAGTGTTTATGAAAAACACTGTATACATGCAAATCCTAATTCTTCTTCTCTTTCTCCTTTTTCTTCTTTCTCCCATTGTTCTTTAAATAATCACTACCTTTGCCTCTCCTAGTTTCACATTTTCAATGTTTTCTCCAAATTGAAATTCATATTGTCCAAGATCCCAACATCCTACCTTTTCCCAATAGAAATCAGTGCCACTTAAGTTCACAAGACCCTCCTCTCTACAAGCTGGGATTGTACTATCCAAGTTCCCAAGCTACAGGACCTTTGTAATCCAGCCTTGTGTTTTTCATAAGCATTCTGGTTACAAAGAACATTTCAGACTTTAGTCATGGACATTTAATGCATTGAAGGGTTCCCTACCCAATTACATCTCTTCATTACTTTATAGGGTGCAAGGCCCCTATGCTCTTAGAATGCATAAATCCATCTCATTGGAGATCACCTGGCATTTCTCCAAGTATGGTAAAATGGCATTTAGTTGGATTGCAGCATCTGCCTAGAATTACTTTCAGAACGTGCCAAATTATCCACTTTGACCTGCCCCTCTCTCTTCCGTTCTCTTCTAAAACAGCACTGTGTCGACACATGTAATTGTACCTAGCACCTACATTTTTGCCGTAAGTGTCCCTGCATGCCTTGGCTGACATGTTGAACTGCAGCATATACCTACCCTAGATCTAATGCTATTACTGGCCATGAGATATGTTCTGTACATATTCCTTCCTTGTACAATCCTAAGACTATGTTGTATTTCTCCTTATCCTTTTGTTATATTTTCTGTGATTCTTTTGTTATATTTCTATGATTCTCAAGTATTCCTGAATATCTGTATTTTCAATTTTGTTAATCTGTCTTACCGAGGACCTCCTTGTAAATGAACTTGCTCAATGGAGCCTTTCCTGGGAAAATAAAATAAATAAATAAATAAATATTGAATAGGCCTTTACCCAAACTGCCCTGTTTTCAGCTCCTAATATCTGCCCACTCTTATTTCAGTTCTATAACTCATCAGTTATTTATTTCTTAGATATCTTGTTGATAATACATGCAGCTTACAGGGTGACAGTGAAAAAGAAGGGATACTGAAAGAATACTTCTTTTCAGTATTCACAAAAGAGGAAGTGGGGGAGGTGCCAAATCCAATTAACAGAAGCACTCTGGAGAGGGGGGTCGATTCCAGTCCTTTCACAGAAGAAAGGGTTCTGAAAGAACCCCTAAAACTGAAGGTGGACAAAGCAATGGGGCCAGATGGAATTCACCTCAGAATTCTAAAAGAATTAAGCAGAGAACTAGTGACACCACTAACTACCCTTTTTAACAAATCATGGGAGGATGGTGTGGTACCCGAGGACTGGAAGAAGGCGGATGTGATTCCCCTTCACAAAAGTGGGACCAAGACAGAGGCAGGAAACTACAGACCTGTCAGTTTGACCTCTGTGGTAGGGAAAGTGATGGAATCACTTCTGAAGGAAAGAATTGTTGAGTACCTAGATGCCAGTGGGCCACAGGACACAAGGCAGCATGGATTCACAGCGGGACGGTCAAGTCAGAAGACTCTAATTGATTTCTTTGACTGGGTGACCAAAGAAGTAGACCAGGGAGGGGCTGTGGACATGGTCTACCTAGACTTTAGCAAGGCATTTGACACAGTCCCACACAAAAGATTAGTAGTCAAATTAACCATCCTGGGAGTGGGTCCCAGGGTGGTAGCCTGGGTAAAACATTGGCTGAACAACAGGACACAGAAGGTAATTGTAAATGGAGTCCACTCTGAAGAAAGGGGGGTTACTAGTGGGGTACTGCAGGATTCAGTACTGGGTCCTGTCCTTTTTAATGTCTTTATAAGTGACATTGCAGAGGGACTGGAAGGAAAAGTATGCCTCTTTGCAGATGACACAAAGATCTGCAACAGGGTTGATACACAAGGAGGCGTGGAAAGGATGAGAAGGGACTTGGCAAGGTTGGAGGAATGGTCAGAAGTATGGCAGCTTGGATTCAATGCAAAGAAGTGCAAAGTAATGCACCTGGGAAACTAAAACCCAGGGGAAAATTACACAATGGGGGAGGTAGTAACAACGACAAAAATGGAAAGGGACCTGGGGGTAATCATAACAGATGACCTTAAGGTTGGCAAGCAATGTGAGAAGGCGGTAGGGAGGGCTGGGGGATACTGGGATGTATAGGGAGAGGTATCACCAGCAGAAAACAGGAAGTTATTATCCCCCTGTACAGACAGTTGGTGAGACCCCATCTGGAGTACTGCGTCCAGTTCTGGAGACCCCATCTCCGCAAGGACATAGACAGGATGGAGGCAGTTCAGAGGAGGCAACTAAAATGGTGCAGGGTCTGCAAGAGAAGCCATATGAGGAGAGACTAAAGGAGCTTTATATGTATACCCTTGAGGAAAGGGGGGCATGATAGAAACGTTTAAGTACCTCAGTGGAATCAACAAAGTCCAAGAGGGTAGCATCTTTCAGAAAAAGAGATGTGCAAGAACAAGGGGACACAATTTGAAGATAGAGGGGCTCAGGGGCAATGTGAGGAAGTATTTTTTCACAGAGATGGTGGTGGATGCATGGAACAGCCTTCCTGAGGAGGTTGTGGGGTCTAAAACTGTGGGAGAATTCAAGAATGCATGGGACAGACATAAGGCAATTTTTGTGGGGGGTAGGAAGAAATAGGCTGTTGGTTAAATAGGATCTGCAGCTTATCCTCTAGGTAGGAAAATGGGCAGACTAGGTGGGCCAAGCAGTCCTTATCTGCCGTCAGAGTCTATGTATGTGTCTATGTTTCTTACAAGGTAAGTTTTTAATTGGGGTTCACTGTTTGTCGCATAGTCAACTTTTATACAGAATTTATATATCATGAACTGATGTATTTTCTTTTTTATTATGTCTTTATTCATTTTTTGGATGTTTTACTATTGTTCATGTACTGTGCTATGGTTTTCAGAAAGGTGTATGTAAATAAATCTCTGCCTAAATATCTTTTTAAGATAGTGTTGTGTATTGTATTACCATATGTGCCCTCTTGTGGCAGGATGTGAGACTGCAGGAAATATAAACAAAAAGGGCAATCACCCAAGATGACTTCAGACCATGTGAATTTGCTTTGTTAATGCTCACAGACTGCAGTGAAAAAAGAAATGTGACCTAATGGGAGTTGAACCCAGGTCCTGGAATACAATCACAGTGCTCTAACCACATGCTTGGACCTGGGGTCCCAGACACACTTCCTTCCTCTGGTATTGCATATCCTGCATATAGGAATAATCAAGATGATAATTGGGTGATTTTGTTTGTTCCAGTTCTGAAAAACCATTTGCTTGATCACGTCTTCCAGATATTACATATTGGTGATAGGAATATAAACATTTATCCTGTTGTAGTTGTGAGTACAATGTTTTGCTTAAAATAGTATAATAAGGAGGGAGAAAGAGTTGTAGAATGGGCACAAGCTGATGTAATAGTGTAGTCAGGGAGACATGGGCAGACTGGATGGACCAAGCAGTCCTTATCTGCTGTCAAATTCTGTGTTTCTATGTTAAGTAGAACCCCATTTATGCATTATATTACACCTCCTTCTGCATCACTTGCTTTCCCTGGGCATACAGCTATGCCATAGAACCAATGGGAGAACTATTTGAAAACTATTTTTTTATTTATTTGAAATTACTCCAACCAGAATAACCCCATGAGGCAGAATCTCATTTTCATGGAAGTCCAAGGGATGACAACAGCAGTCGATAAGACAACATAGCCCAGTGAAACTAGATATACACATAATAATATAAATAGTCAAAAACAAACTGTAAAGGCGAGCAGAATCCAAACAGAATTCAAAGCGAAATAAGAAAGTACATTCATTGTGAATGAAGATCGACAGCATTGGTATGCAACATGATCATGGTCTGGCTGGGGGGGGGTACAGAACTAAAACAAGTACAGGGATTCTAAGGTAGTGGGAAATACAGGATTCAAACACTTGGAAGCTAGAAACACTCCAAGTGTAGAGCTGGTCCAAATTTGCACTTTGTGTGAAAAAAGTGTTTTTACATACTATTTTCTGCAGTGTGTTAGACTGTATCAGGCTGATTGTGTTGACTTCAAAGTTGACATTTTCTAATTACAAATCCCAGAATCCCCTGCAGCCGACATCAGAGCAGGGTTGCAGCAGTGGTAGATGTTACATGTTAAGGTATGTATAAGGTCTGATCCTGTTTTTGGGTCTGTCTGTTTTCCTTGGGCTAAATACAGTCACAGAGGATTGTACTTAGCCCTGGGAGAACAGTGGGACAAGCAAACATCTGATCTGAAATTACACAATCTCTAACATACTCTGCAGGCTACTGAATCTCCCACTGCAGCAGCCCTGCTGTGATGACAGCAGCAGGGAATTCTGTGATTTGTAGTTACAGAAAATGTCAACTTGACATTCAACAGAATCAACCTGATACAATCTACTACATTGCAGTAAACAGTTAGTAAAAACAATGTTTTTGCACACAAAGTGCAAATTTGGACCAGCCCCACACCTGGGTGTGGGGCTGTTAATGTTGATTGTTCCCCTTTAAGGCAAAGGCCTTTCAGCTAAATTCACACTTCATCCTGGTAGTTTAGAAAGTATATGCTGCTAATGAACAGCTTAAGTGTGTGAGGTGGGCAAAGAAACAATCAGGGGCTTTCCCTTGTGCACTGTTGTAGAGCAAAGAAAGCCAGTGGCAGTCATGCCTGCTTGAAGGACTTAAGCAGCTAAGTTGATTAAGGAACTGACAATGATGGGCAAACCATCAACAGGGGACATTAAATCTGCATAACTTGTTATGCAAATGATTAAGGGGCAGCAGACTTTTGTTGTTGTTGTTGTTGTTGTTGCAAAGAGTTATCAGACATCTCCACAGACTATGAATGAGAGCAAGAAGTGGGAGAAAACAAATTTACAGGGAACATTTGTAACACATTGTTTCACATATGGAGCCATTTGGTCAGTCTAATTATTCCCCCATAGGTATGATATTGTATTTCATTTAATTTTTTATACTGGCCAGGTATGAGAGCAAAAATTGCCCATTTTCACAAGCATCCAGTGTAAACAACAGAGTAAGAAGGTGTATTATCCCCGTAGTGTTCTTTATTTATTTGGCTATGTTTCTATTCTGGAAGTACAGTACAATACTTTATTTTTACTGGACCCCAGGAGCTGAGTCGGGCGCCATTCCATGTGGTCCCACAGCTACCAAAAATCTCTGACTTTTGTTGCTACATGATGTCTCTAGTCCGATCGGAGATCACAGTCTTCCAATGCCCTGGTAACGTAATGGTCCTACTTGGTAAAGCTCCTCAGCCTGCAGATTACTTTATGTGTTATATATTGAAAAAAAAAACAACAGAGAAAACAATAGGTTCCCTGCAAAATCCCACCAACCCTGACTGCTGAATTTGTGCTGCTTGCAGTCAGTTTCATAGTGATCTCCCCCTCTCTGTCTTCCATTAATTTATAACATTTCTCAACCTGTAGATTACTCTATGTGTTTTATATCTAAAAAAAAAAAACAAGAAGATCCCTGTGAAAGGCCGCCAAATGACAACCACCAATTTCTTGCAGCATGTAGTTGGCATCAGAGTGATCTCCACTCTTATGTTTTCTCTCTTTTCTCACTACTACAAACAAGAGTGGACCACTACCCTTCCTCAGGCATATCAGATGTATCTGATGGGGGCACACAAGAAATAAAGAAGGGTGCTATTATGATGGGACAAGGAGAAGCTATATAAGGTATACATTGTTGATCAATGCAAGCATGATAATGAAGACCTATATAGCACATCAAGCCAGATTCACGATATCTGAATGCATTAACTTGCTCAATAGAGTTGCCATCTAATGTTTTGATTGCGAGTCAGTTGATTAAGTTAAAAAGTTCAGAAGCTAAACCACTTATGCTGTGAAGTAGTTATTCATATTTCCCTTGAATCTACCCCTTTTTAATGACATTGAGTGTTTCCTTGTTATCTCATCCTTGTATATCCTGAACTGCATTTGGTCTGGTGGAGTTATCCCTTTCAGATATGTGAATACTATAATGATGTCACTCAAGACTTCTCTTTTCCATGGAGAACAGTCCCAGTTCTGCCCAATCAGTCTTTATTACCCATGTTTTATGAACATCTGATCAGATAGATCACTCGCTTCTGCTCCTTAATAATCCTGTTGATATCTTTCCTCAGAAATGGAGACATGAACTTGACATGATCCTCAAGATGGTTTCTGACTAATTATCTGTACAGCAGCCTAGGAATATCTTTCAGTCTGATCAGTTGTTTCTCATTGCATTTCAATATATTTTTTAAATACTGACATTCTTATTTCTATATTATAGCAAAAAATAATTAACCTGTAATAAAAACTTCAGAGAGTGTACATAGTTACATTGGTGTCCTATTGACCTTTATGTTAAATTAGAAGAACTAACATACCACCTTGTTTACTAGTCTGGCATGACTTCCCCTCAAAGAACCCACATTAAACCATACAGTGTAAATAATCATTTTGAATGTGTTCAACCATTGTGTTTCTTATGATTGTCCCAAACAGCTCTCCTGGTATTAACATTTTACTGACTGGCCTACAGTTCCAGGTTTAGCCCTGGAGGCTTTTCTGAATCCTGGTAAAATATTGGCCTTCCTGCAATCATCAGGAACATGTGTAGTTCTCAATGACTCTTAAAATATTATAGCCACAGGGATGGATCGATAGCTCCGTGGCTAATTCCATCAGGAGTTGTGGATGTTTTCCATTGGGCTCCATTGCTGTATTTATGTTTTTCATCTGCAGTATTTTTTTTAAACCCCTTTAGTTATCACATATATTCCTGTAAAGTTTTCCTGATGTCCATTGTAAACACCTCTTGCTATCTGGTATTATTGCATCTCTTTCTTTTGTTAATACCAATGCAAAGTACACAGTTAAGCATATGGTCATTTGTTCCACCTTGATTATTATTGAGTTATTACTTTTTTTCTCCTCCAGTGGTTTAAAAGGTAGTAGTAGTAACATTTTTATTCAACTGAGAAAAACAGTGAATAGGTACAACTTCACTGAGACAAGCTCATTTCCAGTGAGGCCCTAAGTTACATTCAAGTTAAATTAAATTCAATATATGGTTGTTGCAGTATCAAAACATTAACTACTTTAAACTTCAAATACAATGCCATACAACATACAACATACATATTAACACACAATATCCCAAAGTCATACAAAGTTACTAAAGTATACAGACATTGTTAAACTTGGGGAATAAATACTAGTTTGTCTACATCAGGGTGTTCCCTCTCTAATTTTCCTAGTGGCTCCTCATTGGAAACAAGATTTAATTTCACCTGGGTGTACACTAATTGTTAACAATCTAAGATGGGATGGTAAAGTGTTCCAAGTTTGGGGACCCCTGCAGAAGAAATATGTTTAGCCAAATTCTGTCCTCTTTTTTGGTTGAGTATATTCAATGCTGTCTGCAGAGCGTAATCCAGATTTAATTTCTCTAATTTGTAATTCTTACAAAATATATTCAGAAACCTCCCCCTTGTGACACTTTACCATATAATTCAATACATGAGACAGTCTTCTATCTTTTGGATAAATCCAGTCCAATGATTCATATAAATGCCATCTATGTGTCATCCTAGGGGCACCTAAAATGAATCTGACCAATTTATTAACATTACATCTACCCTAGATAGTTATGTAAGTGCTGCACCCATGTAGACTATATACCCATAGTCCAAAAGGCGGGGAGTACTAATATTGTAACCACATGTTTCCTTATGTTCTCAGTCATATAGCCTCTGAGTCAGACTGGGCAGACTGGATGGGCCTTGTAGTCCTTATCTGCCATTAACTTCTATGTTTCTATGAGTCTATATAAGGCCCCCAAGCATTTTCCCACACCTAGTGTTTATCCTTAGGAAAGCTTCAGAAGTTCTAACCCCACTGTCCCTTGAGAATAGTAACACCTGAGTTTTCTTTGGGTTTAAAATAAGTTTGGATTCCAGAAAAAAGTTTTGAAGCTCTGTAAAGGCTTTCTATTATGTAGCTTCAATTGTCTGAATAGATAAGCTTTCGGTATAAATAATAGTATCATCTGCATACAGGTGCCAACCTACATCTGGGTAAGACAAATTGAGGCTATTCATATATAAATTAAATAGAATAGGCCCCAAGATGTATCCTTGGGGTCCTCCTGAAATAATAGTTCTAAACCCGACACATAGTCTTTTATGACTACCTGCTGTTTTTTACAGATCAAGTATACATGAAATCAATTTACAACCCGCATGGATACCCCCAGGGTTTTTAATCTGGATAAGAGGATGCCATGGTCCAGGGTATCAAACGCCTTTGACAAATCAACAAAAATTGCCTGCACCAACATTCAATTGTCCAGAGCTTTGGTGATATCACCTGTCTCCTTTAGTAAGGCCAATGTGGTACCATTCAATGGTCTAAAACCAGATTGATGATTATTTATAATCTTTCCTGCTTCCAAAAACTGTTGTAACTGTTTAGCTATCAATCTCTCAAATATTTTAGCAACGATGGGTAGTAAAGAAATTGGTCTGTAATTATCTATGTTGTGTTTTGATCCAGATTTGAATAAAGGGATGACTTTAGCCATTTTCCACATATCCGAAAGTTGCTTTTCCAAAACTGCGTTGTTAAAGATAAATACCAAAGGGAATGATATAACTGGAGCTGTGTATTTAAGTAAAGTATTAGGAATTTCATCTAACCCTCCAGATTTCCTTATATTAATTTTCAGTAATTCTCTTTGTACTTCTGTGTGATTTATTTAATCAAATTCAAAACCCTCAGATGTATAGTGATTAAATTATTTTGAGATCTTAGGTTTGGAAAGATTTTTGGGAAGGGATGCTGTACCCATGGTTATGAAGTAATTATTGAAACTGTCCACCTCCTGTGGGCCCAGCGGGGTCCTTATTGTATTTATTTCAAAATTCTCTGGGTAGTCCATTATTTGTAAACCCTTTACGTTTTTAATTATTTTCCAAAACTCCCTGGGGTTGTTAGTCAGATTAGATGTTAATTCTCTATTATAAAATTCTTGCCTGCTATTTCTAAGTGCAGCAGTGTATTTGTTTCTAAGTTGTTTATACTTAACCCAGTCAATATCTATTTTAGAAGTTTTAGCATCTCTCCGAGCCCTGTCCCTTTGTTTCTTTAATTTAAAAAGATGTCCATTGTACCAGGGGGAATTTTTTGATTTAACCGTCCTGTACTTTATAGGGGCATATCGATTCCAGATGGCCATAAAGTCTTCATGAAATAAACTCCATGCATCATTTACTGTTGGAATCAATGCTAGTCTTTCCCAATTATAAGTATCTAACTCAAGCATAAAACGCATATAGTCAAATTTTCTATAGGACCTAAATCAAACCATTTTTCCAGGTCATTTTGTTATTTTCTGTCCCCTTACACAGTATGTTATTTGGTGATCCAAAACAGAATCAGGGAGCACTCCACTATCCACATACTTTTCTGGTTCAGTAGGAAACATCAGGTCCAAAGTGATAGATGATTCTGGGTGTCTGACATTAACCCTAGTGAGTCCCTCAATTAGTTGGGTCATACCTAATTAGTAGACATTTCCTTGATTTTATGGTTACTGTCCACTGTTTCCAGTCTGCACTGAAGTCTGAAGTCCCCAGATAGGAGGATTTCATGGGAAACCCAATAGTTCCCCAGGAAATCCTGTAGAGTATCAAATACTTCAAGGGGACATGTAGGTGGGCAGTATACCCCAAGAATCAGTATTGGTTTCATGAATGTCACCTGTAAAGAGTTAGATGTATAAATTACAAGCCCCCCTCCCTTTTTATTTCTGTCTTTCCTCCATATCCCATACCCTTGCAATCCAATTAAATTATCTGCAGTTTTCTCATTCAACCAGGTTTCCGATGTCTGTTCTCCTCTTGTCATTTACATATCTGAAGAACTTATTATTATTGGATTTGACCTTAAAGGGACACTGTCAACTCTTTTTGCATTATATTATTTCTAGTTGAACACCCACATTTTATGATTGCTTACCCTATCTAAAACTCACAGAAGTTGTTGGCTGTCTTATCTGCTTCCTTTCTTAGCAGAACTGAAATGTATGGGAATGGTGTAATTATACCAACCCTGTTTTGCTTCAGATCTTTGAACTACTCTTACTGTATGCATCTTGAATATTAGGAACACCCCAAAATGGTGCAGCCACTCATTACATTAGTCTTGTCTCTTCCCACAGCATCATGAGTGGCCAGATTTTGTGTTAGTAGTGCTCCCACATCCAGAAAAGGTGCAGTGGGACTTGGTCAAAGAATGTAAACATACACATTTTTGTGTGGTTGTTATGATATATGGCTTCCAAGCCACTACAAGGAGCTCTACCTCTGTATTTAGTTAACCCCATCTAGTTTAATGGCTCATTCAGAGATAGTTAATCGAGGAAGCCAGAGAGTGTCTTCCTTCCAGTGGTAATGACTAAGGTGTTTGGCTGTACATGCTGTGTGTGAGTTCACCAGAAAGAAAGAATCTGTCTGCAATCAAAAGCTCCTGTTGTGGTCATTTACTGCATACAGAAACATGGTGTCAGAAGTCCTGAACTTGAGCGCATAGGAGAGAATGCCTATTTACTAAAATACACTGAGAAAGAAAGTGTAAGCAAGCAAAGCTACTGCTAATTCAAAAACACAAAGTTGAAAAGTTAGCAACCAGCAAACAGTGGCTGCACATGATTGCTTCCAGTCAGATTCCAGTGCCAGCTCCTATGGACATGAAGGGTGATGCCTATAATAACGGGACATTTTTTAGGTCTCAGTGGAAAAATTATGAAATAGCCACAGACCTTAATGAAAAAGATGCAAAGATTAGAGTAGTGACCTTACTGACTGTAATGGGGAAAGAATGCCACATGCTGCAAAGGCACTTAGATATAGCTGAAGAGGACAGAAAGGATCCTAACAAAATTCTAGATGCACTGCAAAAGCATTTTGAGCCTACTAAGAATGTTATATATGAAAGCTATCTGTTTAACATGTATGAACAAAGTCAAACAGAAACAGCAGACCAGTATATTGCAAAACTGCTCAAAATGGCAGATTCATGCGAATACAGAGATTTGAAAGATGACCTGATATGTGATAGAATTGTTATTGACACAAAAGATGGCGGAGTCAGAGCCAGAATGCTGGGTGAGCCAAACCTAACATTGGCAAAAGCAATAGACATGTGCAAGACCAGTGAACAATTACAAATTTAACTAAAAAAGCTAAGCTCAGCAGAATCTGAAACAGTCCATCATGTAACATACAAGATGGAAGGGAATCAAAGACAAAAGAGACCAAATAATGACACAAAACAGCAGCACAATCCGGTGTCACAGCAAAGCAAGACAGCCACCACAAAAGCCATACAAATATTGTGGCGCACAGCATGCCAAGGCAAAATGCGATGCATATGGAACTGCATGCAAGAATCATGGCAAAAGAAACCTCTTTGCGAAAGTGTGCAGGCAAAAGTAGCAAGGCAAGCCAATGCATCTGGTGACTGAAGCTAGTAATGACTCTGATGCTGAAATCTTCTACATATTAGATATTAAGTCTGTAGAATGTGGAACAGACAAGTGACTCATAAACCTGAAGCTCGCTCCAGAAAAAAATGACTGGTATAGCTATTACCTGATGAACGAGATTGCATGCCAGCTAGATAGTGGGTCACCTGTAAATGACATGAGCCATAAAGATGTCCTCACTGCCACGCAAGATGGAACAGCAAAGCTAGAGCCAAGCAGAGCAAAATTGAAGCTATATGATGGCACCATAATAAAGCCCCTTGGGCAATGCAAAATGCAAGGAGAATACCATGGTCGCAAGCATATGCTAGAATTCCAAGTCATGGAAACCACACAGAAACCAATACTTTCAGCTACCACTTGTAAACAGATGGATCTTGTGAAAGTGAACTTTGAGCAACCAGTCCACCAAGTGGAATCAGAAAAGAAAAACACACATTAAAAAAGCCAAAACACAGAAGGAGGCATTTCAGTACCACAGATTCTGAAAGACTATAAAGATGTTTTTGAAGGTCTGGGCTGTCTTCCTGGTGCACCTAATCTTGAACGTTACAAGACAGTCACACCGGTACAACAGTTACCCCACAGAGCGCCCATTCTGCTCAAGAAACAAGTAATGGCAGCAATTGGGAAAATGAAAAAAAAAGGGAATCACTGCCAGAGTAACAGAGCTTACTAATTGAATTAGCAATATTGTCACGGTGGAAAAAACAGGCAAACTTCACATAAGTATAGACCCAAGTGACTTAAACAAAGCCTTAAAGAGAGTGCGCCATCAAATGCCTACAATAGAAGAAATTCTACCCGACTTAGCCAAAGCAAAGGTATTTTCTGTACTGATGCCAAGGATGGTTATTGGCAGATTTGCTTGGATGAAGAAAGCAGCTACCTCTCCACTTTCTGGACACCAGCAGGCTGCTATCACTGGTTATGTTTGCCCTTTGACATTAACCCTGCAGTGGAAGAATATCAGCACAGACAGCAAGATGTGCTTGAAGGACTTAAAGGAGCCAGTGTTGTCGCAGATGATATTCTAATTTATGGCTGCAGAGACACCATTGAACAAGCAATGGCAGACCATGATCACAAACATTTAGCCTTCCAGAAAGGGACAGAAAGTCAATCTTAAAGAGGGACTATGGTCACAAATTACGGGCATCAATAAATTCAGAATATGGATCAACATGGCCCCAGTCACCCTCATGCCAAAACTGAGATCCCTAAGTTACTTTGTTTAAAAGTTACAAATAATTTTACAACCCTAAATTCTCTGCCTGTTCAAAAAAGCCAGTTTCAGTGAAGCGGTGCTGATGATGTCATCTCCGGAACTCACAGTCTGGCCCTCCCTGTCAGCAAGCTTACAGGACCAGCTTCTCCGAAGTTTAAAAACTATGTGCAAATGGTTTTCTCCAGTAAAACAGGCAATACCATTCAATAAACATTGCTTTAAAACCTATGTGTGTTTCAGGTTTTGTAACAAAGTTGACAAATTCATATTTTTGCTTTTGGTACATTTTTGTTGGCCTTTTCTCCTGGGTTGCTAAATGCTAAGTCACAGCATACTAATGTGAGATTGGTAGACTGGATATCTCTGATATGGTGAAAGGCTGTGATCATTCACACCAGTCATTCAATTGAGGTGATTTCTTAGGATGGCACTTTAAATCAATTATTCCATCACCCAGTAAACGGGGGTTGGAGAAGTAGTGCTGCTTTGAATCCCTACTAAGAGTTTCTATGCAGTAGCCAGCTCAATGCTTAATCACTCACTCACTCAATCAATCTTTTATTCATCATCAAAGTATGAATGAATGGGATACTCAGTTAAGCAGAGCTCATTTTTTGTTTTCTCACTGACAGGCTGTTACTTGAGCTATATCCAGGCTCATCTGCGTTGTACTCCACATTACAATAATTGTTTTACCAGGGCTAATGCTTGCACCTCAAGTAGGAATTAACACATATAAGGCCCCTATTAAAACTTTTTGTAAAGCAGACACTGACAAACAGCAATGCAGTTACCAGCATTGCAACAATTGTAGCATTACAATTTCCAAACAGGCACTGCAGAGTAACACTTCACATGGTATCAGCAGCCTAGAGGCATGCTGACTCAGCATCCTGCAACTCTGGAGAAATGAACCACGCCAAAAAGGCATTAAAATACACATTTGTCAACATTTTTACAAAACCTGAAACACATAGATTCTATAGCACTGTTTTTAGAATGGTGCAGCCTGTTTTACTTGCGAACACCACTGCAGAATGATCTTTTAACTCTGGAGAAACAGGTCCTATAAGCTTGCTGACAGGGAGGGCTAGACTGTGAGTTCAGGAGATAACATCATCAGCACCTCTTCACTGAAACTGGCTTTTTTAAACAGGTAGTGAAATCAGGGTTACAAAATAGTCCATATCTTTAAAATGGAATAACACAGAAGCCTAATGTTTGGTATGAGATTTATTGGGGGTATGCTTATTCTAATTCTGCAATGTAACACTTTTGACCAGAGTCCCTCTTTAAACTAAACAAGAAGAAAATGAGACTTTGACTGCCTAGCATAGCATATATGGTACATCTTCTCACTGCCAATGGCTTGTGTCCAGACCAAAAAAGTCAAAGCCATACAAGATATGCCTAAACCAACATACAAGAAATAGGTGCAGTGACTACTAGGCTTTGTAAATTATTTGACAAAATTCTTTCCAAGCCCCTCTGATGTCTGCGAATCTCTGAGATGCCTGACAAACACAGATACAACATGGACATGGCTATCAGGGCACGATGCAGCCATTGAATGCATCAAACATCTTGTGACTAACCATCCAATACTGAAGTATTATGATGTGAATGACAAAGTCACCATAAAATGTGATGCAAGTGAAATTGGACTTGGTGCACCACTCCTCCAGCAGGGGCAGCAAGTAGCAGTCACCTCACAGCACTGTCACCTACTGAACAAAGATCTGCCGAGATAGGAAAAGAGTGCCTGGCGATCATTTTTGCCTGTGAGAAATCTGACCAATATGTCCATGGCTGAGAAGTCATTCATGTGGAAGGTGACCACAAGCCTCTGGAAAGTATATTTAAAAAACCCTTACTTGCAGCAGCACCCAAGCACCAATAATGCATGCTACTAAGACAGCAGCAATACCAGCTGGACATCAAATACAAAAGAGGACCACAGATGTACATAGCTGATTTTTTGTCACGTGCTTCACTACCCACAAAACAAACATCTGAAACAACAGACTCTGAGGTTGTATACAACATAGACTGTAGTAAGCTGCAAGTAGAACTAGAAAACATAAATCAAGCAAACACAACAGCTTTCTCTGTGCAAGGACTTGAAAGAGTCAAGCAACTCACACAACAAGATGTAGCCTTCCAGACACTGAAATCAACTGTTCTAGCAGGCTAGCCAGATACAGAGAAGAAACACCTGTCATCATCCATGAGTTCTGGACCTATCAAGATGAACTACTCACACAGAATGGCATTCTTTACAAAGGTTCAAAAGTCATAATACCCAAGGCAATGAGAATGGAAATGCTGTCACACATTTACTCTAGCCACTCAGGTATTGAAGCCTGTCTTAGGAAAGCCAGAGATGATGTACACTGGCCAAACATGACGCATGAGATCCAAGACCTTGTCAGCAAATGCAGCAGATATAATGAACACCAACATAAACAGTGAAAAGAAACACTAATGACTCACCAAATTCGAGAGAGATCCTGGAGTAAGGGTGGCATGGACCTCTTTACTGTTAACAATAATGTCTACCTCATCGCCGTGGACTACTGTTCAGATTTCTGGGAAATCAATGAAATGCAGGACAGTACTGCAGCCACAGTCATCCACTGTTGCAAGAGATACTTCAGCAGACATGGCATTCCAAATACTGTCGTGTCAGACAATGGACCTTAATTCATGAGCAGTGACTTCAAACAGTTTTCAAGGGACTGAGAGTTTGAACACGTCACATCTTCTCCCTGTCACAG
Source organism: Neoceratodus forsteri (assembly GCA_016271365.2). Classification (NCBI taxonomy): domain Eukaryota; kingdom Metazoa; phylum Chordata; order Ceratodontiformes; family Ceratodontidae; genus Neoceratodus; species Neoceratodus forsteri. The sequence goes on along the minus strand of CM028129.1, from coordinate 1,004,862,081 downwards.
CCAATCTAATGGCAAGGCTGAATCAGCTGTAAAGATAGCAAAAACCCTTATAGAGAAAGCAAACGCTGATGACCAGGAACTATGGAAAGCTATACTTGATTAGAGAATCACGCCAACAGAAGGCATGAACAGTGGTCCAGCACAACATCTGATGTTAAGGCACATGCCCACACTGCTACCAACTGCCAGAAAACTACTGATGCCCAAAGCTGTTGATGGAGTTGTTGAGAGGAAGGAACTGCACTACAAAAAGGCTAAACTCTACTACCACCGGCACGCCAAGGACCTACCTACACTGAATGTGGGTGAACCAATACGTGTTAAGTTATTCCCAAATGACAGGACATGCAAATGTAAACCTGGGAGATGCACACAGAAGATTAGTCCCCGATCATATGCAGTGGAAGAAGATGGACAACTGTACCATAGGAACTGCAAGTACATCCATCCAGACAGCAAACAACCACCTGACCACCAGCAACCGGATAACACCGCATGCCATCAGGCTGAGCAAGAGGGCACAGAAGACCCCAGAACTGAACTGGAGACTACCCCAATGCCATCAGAGGCTGATTCTCCAACTAACATGAAACCACCAGTAATAAAGAGTGCAACGCCAAAAGACACACCCAAAATCCTTAAAAACACTCACACAAGAACCAGCATAAGACCCCCTGTCAGATATTCTAAAGACTTTATTACTTAAAAGTTGGACCTTTTATTAATCTTGACAGGGACAAGTTCAAAGAACTAGAGTAGTGTTCTTACTAGTGCTATCCTTGTTTGTTTCTATCTACCCACGTACATTTTGGCAAACAGTGAATCAACTATCAAGCCTAGGTTGTGTTGGTCCACAAAAAAACTTCAATTGAAATATGAAGGTAAACTGACAAATGATCCCAATATAATTTTTAATATTCAAAATATTTATTTTGTCAACTTGCCAGGATCAGAGAAAAGTGACTGCCCAGAAACCACATATGATAGAGAAACCCATAATCATTTAAAAAACCCAAATGAAAACAACATTAATAGGGAAACTAGACCCCCACCTCCTCCCTTTAGGTTTAGGGTTTTGAGTAATTCTGAGGTTGGTAAGAGCCTAAAGAAAATTAATGCATGTAAGTTGTCAGGGCCTGATGAAGTCGAGGGTACATTTTTTAAGTTGACGGCCGATTACATAGCCGCTAATATTACTTATATTTTTAACTGGAGCCTAAGTATAGGACAGCTCCTTTCAACATGGAAAGAGGGTGAGGTGGCTCCAATTTATAAAGGTGGGGATGATATGAACCCAGGCAATTACAGACCAGTAACATTATTGTCTGTACTATCAAAAGGCCTGGAAAAACATGCACACCTACAGTTGTCTGAATATTTGTACAAATATGATCTTTTGATGCCTTTTCAGTCTGGATTCAGAAAGAGACATTCCACAACTACAGCCTTATTGGAATTTATGACATCATCTCTGGATTCCAGACTAGAAACAGCTGTCATTTTTATAGACTTTCAAAAGCGGTAGACCACTTCCTGCTACTAGAAAAAATAAGTGCACTGGGGATAGAAGGTGGTCCCTGGGACTGGAACAGGTCTTATCTAACTGACCACTCCTAGAGGGTATCAATCGATCACACTGTCTCGACTAAGATGAAAGTAACATGGGGGATTCCCCAGGTGTCCATTTTGGGATCCCTTCTGTTTTTATTATTTAACAATGATCTTCCATAAGTGGTACAGCATTCTCTGCTAAGATTATATGCAGATGATACGCTCTTATTACTACAAGAAATCATATGTTAGATCTTAGACACAAACTACAGGTAGATTTTGATAGTGTGCGGGAGTGGTTCACCAGGTCAAAGCTAAAAACGAATACAAAAAAACCCAAACTGATCCATTTTGGATAAAAAAAATAAATCTCAGCTGCAGATATTTACAGATGCAAAAGAACAAATTGAACAGGTAAATGAATATCATTATGTGGGAGTAGTTTTTGATACAGATTTAATTTTTAATGAACATATTACCTTATTAGTTAGTAAAGCAAATAAAAAGATAGGTGCTTTAAGGCACGCTCCGAAATGCCTTAATACATCTGCAAGGAAAAAGATAGCCAAACAATTGATATTACCTTCCCTTGAATATGGAAATTTAATATATCGAACTGAAAATAAGAATATGCTGAACAAGTTAGATAAATCATAATACAAATTAGCATGGTATGTACTGTGGTGTAACTTTAACACTCACCACTGCACATTATTATCTAATCTTTAATGGCAAACTTTAGCTGTATGAAATAAAAAAAAATTGGTTAAAGCTCTTCCACAAGTGCTCGATACAACACCCAAGTCACTAAGGCCCAGATATCCAAAACTTTGCCCTGAGCCTCACATAGCACTGCCCGGCATGCAAACATTGCCCAGCCCAAATCGCCTTCCACATTCAAAAGGAATAATAATAATAATAAACTTTATTTTTATGGCACCAGTGCTAACCCTGCTGAATACAGTATGCAAAGGAAGCTGGGCAAACTGGTCTGGGAGTGCAGGGCAAACATAGCCCAGGAATAAGGCAGCACTGAATACAGCAACAGGGAAGTGCACACTGCAACTGCAGCCCTGTATACCCTGGAGCATGCCAGTGTTGCTGGTGGAGAACGTTGTGTGTGATTGCACAGAGAAGACCCACAACACCTACATACAACAATGCAAGCCACACACTGCAGAACTGTGCTATGCTGATGTGTAGTTTGCCCAGGCTAACCTGATTGTACAGTGCTAACACATTAGCTCAGGGCAAACGGGAGCCATATTCAAAGCTCCCATGCAAATTAGCCTACTTAGGTAATCCTTGGGCAAACAGGTACATTTGCATCTTATTAACTGCTGCTTAGCATACATTACCATGCAGTTTGCCTGGTGCTATGGCATGGAGCATACAGCTCCACCTTTTGGTCAGAATGGAAGTACAGACTAGATGCTGCAGTTCAAGGCATGCCCACAGCATCCCCTGTTGGTCAGCACGGAAGTACAGGCTAGAAGCAGCAGGCATAAACAGAGCAGACAACCCGCCCATGCAGCAGTGCAATCGGTACAACACAAGGTACATATATATATATATATAGAGAGAGAGACAGGGAGAGAGTGATAACCATGTGACACATAGCTAGATATACAAATGATACACACACACATATTATTATATATATATATATATATATATATATATATATATATATATATATATATATATATATATATATATATACACACACACACACACACACACACACACACACGGCCACTGGCCATATGTGCCCTTGTAGATGCCCCCTCAACAACATAGGCACTCCACAGCAGGTGTTGGTGGAACACAGTTGGGGGATCCATGAATGCATGGGACAGGCATGAAGCATGCATGGTGGGGGTGGGAGGACATAGGCTGTAGGTTATGTAGGGCGTGCAGCATATCCATTCAATAGGGAACTGGGCAGACTGGCTGGGTCAGGCAGTCCACTCTGCCATCATGGTCCCTGTTGTCATGTGTGCCTGTTACACACCCTGGTAGTCTAGTGGTCCCCCAACCCTCAGCACATATCTCGACCCAGTTTCAAGTAACCTCATAATCATTTCCCTGGTACTCTAGTGGTCCCCCACCCCTGCACGTATCTTGACCCCCACCCACTGTCGAAAAGCAGACTATACCCTGGTAGTCTAGTGGTTCCCCCCAACCGGCAGTGATGCCCCCGTGCATCCAAAGCAACAATTAGGAACCATGCCGGCGACTGGCTCAGCCCTCCTCTTACCACCACAGCTGGCCTCTGACTGAGGTACGAATGAGCGCTCATTCATACCTCAGTCGGCGTCCGGCCATGCTGCATATTAACAAATTCAGTCCCCCTATGTGTAAAACAAAATTTGGGGAAAAAAACTCTGCACCTTTATGGAATAACCTTTCTTTTTTTAGTACATACTACTACATCTTACAATGTTTTTGCTGCTGCCTTGGAAAACCATTTTTCCTTTGTTTGTAATTGTTTAAAGTACCTAGAGTCTTCCATGTTGTTGTAAGAGTTATCTCATAGCCTGTAATTGTCAAAAGTGTTTCTAGCTATTAGTGCCTTCAATGTTCTGTTTAATAGGTCTACAGCTAATGTGAAGTCAAATATTTTATTGTAATACTGTGGTGTAAAATGTTTATATTTCACTATAACTGAACTACCAGCACACAGGACTGTCTTGTAAGCAGGGACATTACCTAATGGCATGTACTACATCCTGTATAAAAATAAAGACTTTTATCTATCTATCTATCTATCTATCTATCTATCTATCTATCTATCCATCTATCCATCTATCCATCTATCTATCTATCTATCATTTAGGTTTAAGATTTACCTTAAGAAAGCATCCTAGTTTAACCATTTATGGAAAGGGGGATGTTACTATATATGGCTTCCAAGCCACTAGAAAGAGCTCTGCCTCTGTATTTAGTTAACCCCATCTAGTTTAATGACTCATTCAGAGATAGTTAATCGAGGAAGCCAGAGAGTGCCTCCCTTCCTGTGCTAATGACTAAGGTGTTTGGCTATACATGCTATGTGTGAACTCGTCGGAAATAAAGAATCTTTCTGCAATCAAAAGCTCCTGTTTTGGCCATTTATTGCATACAGAAACAGTGGTACCACCAGTATGGTGGGCAGTCTGTGTTTTACTCTTAGAAGAAAAAAAGGAATCAGAATCAAACTATCAGCTACATCAGTAACCTCTACAGAATGTAAGCAATCATAACATGTATTTTTCACACTGACTAGACCCACTTTGAGGCCTAAGGGGGTTGACGGTGTCCCTTTAAGAACTATCTGTTCCTCTGCCATTAATGTTACACCCTAATTCTTTGTTTTTGCTGTCAGCATTTGTTCATGTAGATCTGTCTGTTTTCATTGTTGTCTAGCAAGTTCCTCATCTTGTATGACCCTGTTCCCCTCATTATGACAGCTACCTCCTTCAACATCAACATAGGTTTAAATTTCTTCCTATTGTACTTTCTCCTCTGTGGGATAAAGCCTTGTTTTAAACAATCTGAATGCATTTTAAGGGTGCTGCATTGTTGTTGAGAACTTCTGCCCATGAGCTTGCTTTCCCCAAGCCCCTGTGTTGTGAGTTGTCTCATTTTTCCAAAATGTTGCCTTTTGCAGAAGTATGGTGTAGGTTTTTTTTGTTATCCCCCTTTCCAATGGTGAATGTGATTATGTTATGTTCACAGTTTGTTAGCATCTCTCAATTTCTACATCTCTGATCAAATCATCCTTATTGCTGAAGATCAAATTCAGTGTTACTTGCTCCCTAGTGTTACCCTTGACACACTGTATTAAATACCAGTCTTCTGTGATATCCAGAGGTTGCCTACTTTGTCAGATTTTAGCAATCTCTTTCTTCCAGGCTGTCTTTTTTTTTTTTTTGTTACCTTTGTTTTGCCAGAGAGACACACTAAGCGGGAAGCTTGTTTACAGGTGCAACCTGGGAGCACAAGGAAGTTAAGTGACTTGCTCAGGGTCACACAGTATGTAAGTGGAGGCTGTGGGATTCAAACCCAGGTCTCCAGGTTTGCAGCTCAGAGCCTTAAACAACTGTGCTATACTGCCTCCTATGTCTGGGTAGTTGAAATCTACCATGGTTAGCATACTTCATTTTACTGTTGCCTTTTGAATTGTTATGCCTAAGTCCTCCCCATCCCCCTCAAACCAGGCATCTCCTCAAGTTTTTCTTTTTTCCAAGATTCTTGGTATGCGCCTCCTTAGCCATTATAACCGTAAACTGTACTGAGTTTGGGCTGTGCCTTTTTTCTTCTCTCCCCTATCCCATCTCTACTATCAACTATCAAAAATTGTTACCTATTACCCCTTAAATTTTACCTATGTAGGCCTGCGCCTTTCCCATCTGCTTTTCCTCTTCTAGGCTTCCCTTTGTAGTGGGGCCTCCAGCACATTTCTATTGCACAATTAAAATGTATTGAAATGTCAGTTGTTTGTGCTAATGTTCTGATGTACACAAGACTGTGCCCTATATGGATTTATTGTACAGTATGATGTATGTTTGATGCATGTTTTTTGTAAGATGTATGCATTTTTTGTACCTGCCCAGGTCCATCTTATAAATGAGACTACTCAATGGTGTTTCACCTGGTAAAATAAAGATTGATTGATTGACTGAATTACCTCATGAAGTTTAAGGCCTGGTTTTCCTTGTGTTCTAGTGTTCTATAGTAAAGGCCAACTGTAACGGTGTTCTCTTCTATTTGAGACTCTCAAAGTGTCTCAATCTTTTTTGTGTAAATGTGGCATAATCCTAGATATGTAACATAGATACGTATCCTAGTTGGGGTAATATTTTTGACATATTCATCAGAGGTCATCAGAAGGGGTTAAAAACTGCTTGTACTTGAAGACATATCATGGGAGCAGGGCTAGGTTACATTAGACTTTGTTTTAAGAGGCTGTAGTCCATGCAGAGTTACCACAAAGGACACCTGTGGTCAGAAAATTATTATCCCGGAGGCACGACAGTAACGAGAGCTAAGTGCCCTCTCTCAGCATTTAAAATGGTGGACCAGAACTGGAGTTACTATCTGATACCTCTGCCTTACCAAGTGAATGTAATGTCTGAAGGAACCCAGGCTTCTTAGGCATCCCCCACCCTGGCGGTGGTTCTGCCTTGTCTTGAGCACAGGGGCAGCTGGTTTTGTGTGAGAACTACTGAGTGCACGTCTGCACATATGGAAAATGTAATTTAGTTCCAGATTGGTCTTAGCTAGGTTTTTTAGAACTAGAAGCATCTTCCAGGACAACGAGTGAGCCGACCTTGGTGAATGACAGGGATGGCTGATGATGAGATTTGTGGGCATACCCCTTGAGAGGGTTAACCTGGCAACACAGCTGAGGCCCCTCCAGATGCAATGGGGGGGAAAACATATCAGATATCCACTGACCTGAGGCCTTAGTGCAACTTGGATTCTAAAAGAGGAAGTAACACAGAGTTGGGCTAAGATCTTTTAGATTGTAGTCTAGGGACTAGAGAGGTTCTTCTTTTGTAATCTTTTTGTTTAACTGTATTGTTTTGCATTCCCTAGTGTGTATTATCCGTTTGTAGTTTACTGCATATCATGTGATTTAGAAGTATAAATATTAAATATTTATATATTTAATTTTCTCTGTGGCTCTGCAGTGTTTTATGGAACAGGTAACATCCATTTCTATTGCATAAACTGGTGTTCCACTACCACCAAACAGCATGACTACCACGTATGAAAGTAATTTAAATCTGATGCAGGGCAGGTGAGAGCTTCCTGGGAGTGACATAAGGGTTGGCTCTGTTGCCAAAAGTAATGCAGTGGTCAGTGGTGGGATAAGAACCAGATTGAGATACCCTAATAGTCAACCAAAGACAGCATCACTGCACTACAAGCAGCTGTCCATGTGTCCAGTCACTCTTGTGTGTAACCCTGTGACAGACAGGTGACAGAGGAGCAGAAGTTTGTAACAGTAAAGGTACAGTAATTTATTTTAGTTACAGCAGAAGCCATAGATAAGTAGTGATATATCTAGATACAGCACTGTGAAATCCCACTGAAATAAATGTGATTTTGCTGTGTTATATCTAGATATATCACTACTTATCTTTGGCTGTGATTACAGCTGCAATTGGATTTTGACATACAGAGTATGGCTATCCCTCCTGTCTTGCTGGTCTGTCCATTCTGTATACAGTAGTTTGTAGTTGTACAACTCTCTATTCCACACACTCCATTGTTGTCCCCCCACACCTCTGTTAATCCTACTACAGTATGTTCAATTCTTGCTTGCTGATCAGTATTTCTAGTTCATCAGGTCTGTGTCTTGACTTCTTGCATTATTGTACATACAGTTTCTGTTTTACTTTTTATTTCACTTATCAGCCTTACAAGTTACATCATTTGTTTTGCTTGACACCTTCTCTAAATTAGATTATTCAGTAATTTGAGGATTTATTTTCCTCTGCCTGTTCTTTGCTTCAATAGCCTCTTCTCATATCCATCCCCTCCCCATGATCTGGTTAAAGTTATTTCTATTATTGTGTTGATCTGAGATCTCAAAATGCTTTCTCAATTTAGAATCAGATGTAATCCATCTTTCCTATAGAGATCCTTTTTTTCTGGCAAAAGTCATCCAAGTTCTAAGAAATGTGAATCCTTCTTGCTTGCACCAACATGTGATCTAAGCATTCACCCTTTGAATCCTGGCTTTATGTCTTTCGTCTGCAAACTGAAATGGTAGTATCTTTGAGATGACGACACCTAATTTCATGTAGTTAATCTTCTGACCTATGTGCTTTAAATCTAGGCTGTGCAGAAATAAAATTCTACCAGTGGAATTTCCATGAAAATCAGAATTATGCTTCTGCAAAAGTCAAAATGTCACTTCCACAAAATTTCAGAATGCACTTTGGTAACTTTCAAGGAAATTCTGACTTAGAACAATAGAATGAATGTATGAATTGCCAACTAATGTATTAAAACGGTGGAAAGAAATTCTGCAGAACCGATTGCTGTCTATGATCAGTTATGTAGAATTTCTCTCTGCAGTTTAATACATTAATCCACAATTCATACCTTTATTCCATAATTCAATGAGTCACTGAACTACAGAATGAGTGTATGAATTGTGGATTAATATATTAAACTGCATAAATAAATTCTACATAACTCATCACTGAACTGAAGAATGATTACTAGTATTGCAGATTAATGAATTAAACTGCAGAGTAGGAATTCCTCAGAATTGTCACTCCGCAGTTCATGTGTATTACTCTGAAATTCAGACAGAAAATGTTGCAGAATGGGGCGAAAATTCATCGAACATATTTGGAAGATTCAGATTTTGCCAAAGTCAGAATTTCAGAAAATTTCATGAAATTTGTGAAATTTTGCAACATTTCAACACATTCAGAATTTGAAGTTTTCACCCAGCTCTAATTAAAATCTCTCATGATTTGTGGCCCCTTCTTGCCTCTGGTGTCATGCATTCCAACATGTAGCACTACCAGAGTTGGTCTTGAAAAAGGCTAAAGGTGTCCCATCAATTTGTTCCGTAATGTACTTAATTATGGTTCCTGACAGACAGTGGAATCCACAGCCTACTTTGTCTTTTTGGCACACTTTATCTCTACTCCTCAGGACTGGATCACCCTTAATCATTCTCTCCTGATTCTGGACCTGCCTGCCTCTGCTGGGTTTATCTTATCTGGCATGCCATGGGCTTTTCCATGTCCCTGGTCTTCAGGTTGATCAAATCTCTTCATATTGAGTAGCAGCAGACTATTAATGAGATGCACTGTACTTTCTTCCTCTTTTATTTCATTTTCTTACTTGTTTCCTGTTCAGATCTGCTTTTATGTTGAACTGTCTGGTATTCCATTTGACTGCAATTTCTGTTGATACATTCTGATTCATCATACCTACTGTGATATCCCTCATATGAATCGCATCAATGTGTTTGGGGGGTTATGAAATTAAAAGGAGGTGTGAATTCATGTTTCATGCTAAGTGATGCTATACCCTATTCCAGGAGAATACAGAAAGAACCAAGGAGCTCCATTGGATTGGTGGTTGGGAGGGGAGGTTACTGCAACTGCCTACAGCAATAACCTTACAATCCAACATCCAAACATCAACTTTTTTTTGTTTGAGGCTTTATTTATGCCCTTTTTGCTCTCTCAGTCTTCTTCTATTCCCACCAATCCAGCCCCATCAATCACCATCTCTGAGACTTACCTGGCTCCAGAGTCCCCCACCGATTCTCCCTCATGGTGGGGTCAGGGGAGGGTGGTCTGTCCTCCCCTCCCATTGTCCACATCCATATACTGGAGCTAGGGTTCAGTTAGTGGTGAAGGGCCTGTGGCAGAGAGGCAGAGTTTCTTCCTGCTGGTGGGGTCCCTGCACTGCCTTGGTAAACATGGCGGGTGGAAGTGTGGCCAGCAGCCTTATATATGCCTTTGTCGTACCCATCCTTTTTCTTCCCATTTTCTCCCCTTAAGCCTCCCTGGGTCTCAGCAACTTGGTCACACATACTTGTGGAGGCACTTGTGTGCACCAGAACCAGCAGCTCTGCACCCCCCACCCTGGCCTAGCACCTGGTCCCCCACCTATGTGGCACTACCACAGAGTCTCCACTCCTTGTCAGCCAAGCACTGGGAAGACCAACCTCGCTAATCCAGGAGGGGAAAGCTGCCAGATAGCTGCTTGCTCCTGCTCCCAGCCCTTCCCACTCCCAGCTGACCACCAGTGGTCTGAGCTTGTTCCCGAACTCGGGTTACTGGTGTGGGAGATAAGGCGTTTAGTGCCTCAGCCCTATGTGTCACCAGGCCAGCGCCAACTCTTCTGTTTTTAAACATACAGTTTGCTTTATTTCTCTGCTAGTTTCCCTGTCAAAAGGGCAAAGGAATTATAGTGAGTACAATTATGGCGATGGCATATCAGCAAGTGTTATTATATGGTAACCGGAATTTATGGCAATATTTGCTTTCTGTGGGGGGCTTTACCCCCACATCCCCCCAAACCCCTTATACTAATATATCTAACTCTGAGGTCATAGCACCTTGGGGGGAGGCAAATGTCACTGTAATTGTGGTTGCCCAAAATTCCAGTTGCCGTATTAATGCTCGCTGCTTTGCCATCACTGTAATTGTACTCGCCGTAATTTCTTCACCCTTTTGACATGCTACCCTCTGTTATTGCAACTCAGACCAAAGAGGACTCACTGAAGTATATACATCAATAAGCTCCAGTAAAGTTTCCTATTATATAGTATGCCTAGTATCATTCTACTGGACCCACCTCTTTGCCTGGCCCTCCTTTTGGCATGTTGAAGCTGTCAGCTAATTGCTGAACTTGCTCAACAACCTCAGTGTGCACTGGAGAGAGATCCAGATGTTGGACCACTATCTTTTGGCTATTGTCCCCATCATGGATTGGAGGAAAACTTCAGGATTTTGTTTTTTCACCCACATAAGGAGTTACAAGGGCCAGGGTGTTTGTCTTTGGAAGGGGGTTAATCTATAAAATGTTCTGAATGGAGGAATGAAGGGTGGGCCTGCTTGGTCCACCACATACATTGGCGTTTCAGCCTCCACATTTTCCCAGCCCCCAATATCTAATCAAGGATTGGGGTGATAATCTCATTATGGCACCTGCTTCACACTCAGTAAGGGGTTTGGTGATTTAGTTAGGGAGCCAGATGCCTTTTTATGTTGTCTTGCATGTGTGCAAGCAACATCTTGCGGTAGTAGCACATTCAGAGGTGTGTCTGTCTTGGCGAACACAGGGAACACTTTAATGGACAAGTCCCTTAGCCACCAATTAATGAGCATGCTAGTGATGATGTGAATCTTCAGAGTGCTAAAACCTTGAAAGAAATCTGCTGCTCCAATGAGGTGCCGTTTCCTCATTGGAGCATAAGACGACATGGCTATGTTACATGCCTTTCCTGGTGAAACATTTTAATAAATAAGGTGGCTTCTGCCATCTGCCACATAATCATCAGTACATGATCAGTACCTAATTGAGTGTCATTCCCTCAGACTGTGCATTCACATGTTGTTGGTGGCTTACCTTACAGTATGTATTTTTTTGTTCGTTTCGCTTATGTGTTAAAGCAGATAAATGGCACTACCAGAGCTCTGCTAGCAAGAGCTTTTCCCCCTTGCACACTGATTTTTTTTAACTTCGATTTGGTGCAGTGTAGGAAAGCTGTACAAAATGGCAGGCACACACATGCAACAAAAAGAGTAAACCTACTTCCTGAAAATACTCACAACTAGCAAAGTTTACGGAAATATGCAAGTCATCCAAAGAATATCTCTGGTGCTTCAAGGGTATAATCCCTTTTCATCATTGTACCCTCAATGTGCCAGGGATATTCTGTGGTTGACTTACATGTTCTCCAGTAAACTTTACTAGTTGTCGCATTTTGTAGAAGCACTGTACTCTTTGTGTTTCACCAGCTTTTCTGCCAATTGAGTGAGCAGACTATACTGGGGGGGGAAGGGGCTGCGTGAGTTCACGAAAATTTAAAGCTTACATCTGGGCTTCTGTTCCCCACCAGCTCAGTTCACCACTGGAGATGATGTTGAGGGTAGGAGGGTTCAGTTGTTTCGCTGCTCCTATCCCCTAAACTGAGAACTTCCATGCCATACCAGCTTGTCACTGGCCCTTGTCTCCAGTCTCTCGCTGACTTCTCCAACAGTCAAGCAGATGGACAAAGCCGATATTGTGGATGCCCAATCACCATATTGTTATTTCTCCCCCAGTTCAATGTGTTTTCCAATGGGGGTGCCCAATTACCATTGGCATCATGCCCCCCCAAACTCATGGCACACTGGTAGTCTACCCCAGTGTGCCCCCCCAAAAATATCCCTCGTTGTCCTGCCACCCCCTCCCCAACTCACACCCACCCTCTGTACACCCCACCTCCCTGCACCCCCCTCACCCCATACTTACCTCCAGAGGACCAGCGCTGTGATGTTCTATGGAGCGGGAACACGTCCAAACTCTTTAAAGCCCACTGGGATCTGAACAAAATGTGGTCAGCTTTATAATGGCAGGCAATGGGAGGTTACAACTTTGGTGGATATCTTAGCCATGGAGAATTTTGGTACCAGATTTTCAACATGGGTTTCTTGGGACCCTACCTTATGAACACATGCACTGTCATCTCATTACCTGGTCCCGAAAAGTGATTTCATGGTCACTGCATAAAATCACCTTTTAGGACTGATTAACAAAACAACAGTGCCAGTGTTCATGAGGTGGGGTCCCAAAAATCCAATGTTGTAAATTTGGTGAACAAATTCAAAAAAATGACTGTGTTACGAGTGTGAGTTGCGTAATTTACATGCATGTTCGTAACTTCAACAATTTTTAATATTTTTCACTCCAGATTTTCAACATTGCCATTTTTTCACACCTCCTTATAAATAGTACAGCTGTCCTTTTTCGCATCCTGCCTGAAATGTGTTTTCGCACCTGTGGAGCACAATGGCGCAGTCGCCGTGGGAAATCAACTTTCAGGACACGTTAACAAAATCACAGTGCCACTGTTCATGAGGGGAAGTCCCAAAATGGATATGTTGAAAATGTGGTTAAAGAAATCCACAAAATAATTGCATTACGGGTGTGCATTGTGCAGTTTCTATGCATGCTTGTGACTTCTCCAATTTTTCATATTTTCATTTCAGAATTTCAATATTGCTATTTTTTTACACCTCCTCACGAACAGTACAACTGTCATTTTTCACATCCTTCCCAAAATGCATTTTCACACCTGGGGTACCCAATGGTGCAGTCGCTGTGCAAAATCACCTTTCCGCTAATGAACTGATAATGCCACTGTTCATGAGGTGGGGTTACAAAAAGCCTGTGTTGAAAATTTAGAAAGGAACTACTAACAAATTCCTGGGGCATTAGGGTTTACAACTGTAACACCCCACCTTGTAGAAACTGAAAGGCGTCGGGGTGTGACTTGGGATCGTCGGTTGTAATGCTGATGCCATTCCACCCCAACCCCCATTCTGCAGCCAGTGACAGGCATTGAGGTGTGCCTTGGAGTCTTCAGCCCCAAAGTTCACCCCATTCTCCTATACTGTTCCCATCTCAGAGTATTTCCTTATAGAATGGGGTGAGTGTAAGGCCCGAAGACCCCAAAGCAGACCGCGACACTTGTCGGTGTCTGTAGGGTAGGGTGAAATGAAATGGCATGAGCGTTATGGACGATGACCCAAAGGCACATCCCAATGCCAGTCAGTCTCTGCAGGGTGGGGGTGGGGTTGGCATCAGTTCAATACTTCACTGACATTCCCATTATGCATCTCTCTAACTCCTGCACTACCAATGCCAGCAAGACAACATTTGACATTGACAGATGCTTGTTAAAGACAGAGTCAGGTGGGGTCAATGCTGGCAGCATGCCAGCTGTTGTTTTTAAGATATAAGGGGACCAGTGAGGAGGTTGGTAAGTGAATGATAACTGAGGGGGTAAGAGTGGCCACTTGACTAGCTCTGGCACCTAAGGGAGGAGGTTGACTTTGCAAAGCCTTTTTTTTGTTTTCAAATCTATATTTGCCTGAATAACAAATACCCAAAAAAAAAAAACACTAGAAAATGTTGAGCTCCCAAATACAGATACTTTTCAAATATTTGGAAGATAGTATTTGTATACTTTAGTATACATGTGTGCACTGGGAAGATGACCAAGTGCTGGACACCTATCTTTGGGATATTGCCCCCATCATGGATTGGAGGAAACCCTGGGATTTGAAATTTAGACCCCAAAAGGTACAGGGGCCGTAGGGTTGGGTTATGGGGTGGGAGTGGGGGTAATCTATAAAATGTGTTGTATTGAGGGATGGGGGGTGGGCCTGGTTGGTCAACCACATATATTGAAATTTAAAACCAAGCCTTTGTCCCTATTCCCAATAATGGATCAGAGACTGGGGATGGGTGATAATACAGTTATGTGGCTGGCTAACCACTTAATTAGGAGGCTAGGTAACAGGCTTAGGGAACCGGATACCTTTTTAAAGATGGAGTCAAGTGGGTTCAGTGCTGGCAGGATACCAACTTTCTAAAGATATAGGCAGATCAGTGAGGAAGTTAGGAGGTGAAAAAACACTGACGTGGTAAGGGGGGACTATTTGACTAGTCCTGGCCATCTAAGTGAGGGGAGGCTTTTTAAAGCCTTTTTTATTTTCAAACCAATTTTTGCCTGAATAAGGGTTACCAAATAAATGAACACGCAATTATTTTGGGCAACCAAATATGAATACTTGGTAAATATTCAGGAGAAGGAATTTGAACACCCTAGCATGCATATGTCTGAGTAAACATTTAAATATGATAGGAAATGATCTGTACAGGGGCACAGGTTTGCATTGCCTGGTCTCTCATATAAGGAAACAACAGGCATGAGCTGCGTGGCACTGAGTGGTGGAGGACAGCTCTGGCAAGCTAGTTACAAGGGTTTGCACCCCAAGTCAAGGAGATCAGGAGCAGACGCAGTGAGGAGGGTAAGGTGCATCCATGTGGACACTTTCCTTTTGAGGTGACTGGGTTCCCAGATGATGCTCACGTACTGACACTTAGTGGGGCTTGAGGTGTGCCATTGTTGCTGTGGGTGACCACATAAGCACACCCTCCTAAGGCATTTGCAAGGGTGCATTCAGATGACTCAGGGAGGCAGGATGGGACAAAACTGTGAAGAAAATTCTCCCTCACTAGGCAGGATGACAGAACCAAACGGATGGCTGCCCACATCCAGGCACTTTAATGCTCTGACTCTTTACGATTCAATGCTTCAGCTGCCACTTGATATACTCTCTCTCTCTCTCTCGCCGAGTAAGGAAGGTTGGGTCTCATGGAAAGAGTACTAGGAGCTGCCTTGAGGCATACACATACCTCTCAACTGCTAAGAATTTTGCATAGCGCAATGTATTTTACACTCAGATTTACCCTTGTTTCATGAGAGTTTACTGATGTTCATAATGTGCCAGTTATTTCTGGACATACAAATGATTAAAACATTGCATTAACTTAATATAAAGATTTCTTAACATTAACCATATGGGGTCCACTATTCGCAGACATAAACTTCTTTAAAATAAGGAAGTGCTACTTTTTCTGTCCTTTTGCTAAGAATTTTGAAGGCCAGTGCTATGCATTTTAATGCTGAGAGGCTAAGAGGTTGAGAATGATGCTTTGGGTTTTAATCAGAGGGAGTACACAGGAGTAAAGGTCTGTATGGCGGGATTTACCAGCACTAGTAATGGAGATCAACGATGCGTAGTGGATTAAGTAAGGAAAGTCACATAGTAGCACATGAGATCAGAACCAGTTTTAAACCTAGAAAGAAACACTTGAACATAAGTAAATGGGACCCATTTAGCTAGATTCTGGTGTTTGTTTTTGAAATTGCTCTGGAAATAATGTTTCTGGGTACTTGAAAATCCTGGGGGCCCATCTTAGTGAGAGGAGCAGTTTACCCACATTCTCAGTATGAGAACAGTGGGACTTTTTCAATTTTGAAGCTTCAGCTGGAGTTATGCTGCTGGCTTCAGTTGAAGCATTGAGCCTGTGATCCCCTCCTGTCTGTCTGTCTGTCTGTCTGTCTGTCTGTCTGTCTGTCTGTCTATCTATCTATCTAATGTTTCTCTGCCTGTCTGTCTATCAAGCATATGTTTCTCTCTTTCTGTGCATCTGTCTGTCTGTCTGTCTGTCTGTCTGTCTATTTAATCAATCTATCTATCAATCAATCAATCAATCAATCAATCAATCAATCTATCTATCTATCTATCTATCTATCTATCTATCTATCTATCTATCTATCTATCTATCTGTCTATCTACCAGTTTTAGATCTAGTGGCACTCCAAGAAGAAAAACTTGTTGATGCCCCCTTCACTGCATCCACCACCCCCTCCTCCTTTCTACCTCAACCCACAACCAAAAAGCGGTAAACATGATATGAATACAAGGGTGGCAACAACAATGTTGGTTGTTATACTGATACTTTTTGTATTTTAAGCTGACCTCTGCTTATATTTTATACTGTATCGTGCCCCTTCCATGCTGGTGCCCCAGGTGTCTGCTTCATTTGCTTATGCCTAACAGTGACTCTGGGTGTGGCAGAGAAATTAAGAAAGAATTAAAAAAAAAGAATAGAAAATAACAGTCTCCAAAAAGGTGCACATGTTTAGCCCTGAATTACTCACTGTACTAACAAGGCAATCTATAATAGAAACCAAACTGAAAGCTTTATTTTCTGATTTTCCTTCCTCTGTTCAACAAGAGAGTGATAATTTTCAGTTGCTAACCCAAACTGGTAGCACTGTGCAAGCTCTCAAAGCACTCGCCTTTTATCACTGGAATTCCCAAGGATCTACCTTTTCAGTACTGAGATTGATACAGTTCATTTTCCCTAGGCACATCCCCTCACTACTAGGACTGTGACTATCCTAATTCCTAAATCCCTTCCCTTTCCTTCAGTGTTGAATTTTATTGAAAACCAAACCAAACAACCAACCACAATAAGAAACTCAAGACCAACAGTCTTATACCAGAGTTTCAAGCAATAAATTGTAATACGTTGACAAAAGCCCTCCCCTTTCAGTACTGGGATTGGTACAGTCTGAGTTACCATGCACTAAAAAACTCATTACTGGAATGTAAATCAATGTACGTGCCTTCACTGAGATGCCCCCCCCCCCAAAAACATGGTCTTCTATTGCAAATGTCAGCACTTGTTTTAAGACTGCTACTCTTTGTACCTGGCCTATTCAGCCACATGCTTGCATGATTTGCTTGACATTTGTTAAACTACATGTTTGACTAGACAATTGTTTAACACTGAATGTATGTAACTTTGCTTTTAAGTTATGAATGTAAATAACCCTTTGTAATTTCAGTTATGTCTACATCTATAAGGTCTGTTCTGATATGCCTCAATGTAATCAAACCTGGGTCACCCCTGGAAAAGGGACACACAGTGTCAGAGGGCCTACCCCGTCAACAAAAGGCAATAAATAAAACAAAATTAAATAAATAAGACCCTTCCCTTTAAATATTGGGGTTGGTGCTACAGACTGACTTCCCAAAGGGTCATCTCTTTTCAAAAAGTCATCATTGTTCCAAAGGTTGTCCCATTTTCAAACTGAGGTGGATACAACTAAATCTGTTAGGCCATTCGCTTTTCAGTACTAGAAGTGGTACTGTCCATGTTCTCAAGGCCCACCTCAATAATACTGAGATTGATATGTATTGTTCAGAAACTCATGAGGTTGCTGCTTCTTGAGTTCCCTTATTCCCTCCCCCACAATGTACTGTAGATCCATACTCACAGGTTAATATGTGCTTCTGTTGCCAGGGAAATCATTATCACTTTAGCTGCTGAAGAGGTCCCTGTCCTGTTCAGAATTTTCCAGTGTGTTAAACACATCAATACAATCCCGCTACACTGAACTAAGAAGTGAGCATTAAAAGATAAACCAACCATGACCTCATGGGTGGGGGTTGCTATCTTATGCTGGAAACATTTTTCAGTGGAGGGCCACATTGGCAAAGAGAAAAGTTCATAGCAGCCCTTTTGGAAAGAAAGTGTGTTGGGAAATGGCTGCTGAACTAAAAATTACAGCAGTCATTTCCCAGGGCCAAATCCAAGCCAGCCATCTATCACCAGAGATCAGAACTGCCACTTCTGTGATGTGCCCCATGCCAGAAGCTGGGAGTCGGGTTTGAGAACTAGTCCTTGGTCTGTTGTGCTGCCAGCTGGGCCATGTCCATGATGCCCCAGTAGACCTTGGCATGGGACTGGAGGTCAGAATCAAGAATGGATTGTGAATCCATGCTGTGAAGCTGACCTCCTCTCAGCTCACTGAAGGCTGCCTATACATTGTACTGTACATGTCAGTCACACCCAAAACGCACTGCATACTGTGCTATGTTGTGCAGAAACATAGAACAGTATGAGCAGATAAAGACATGAGGCCAGATTTTCAAATGGGTGCACTGAATATCTGACACATAGGGCTTGCAGCATTCTCCCAGCCGTCAATCAAGATTTTCTATCCCCATGCATCAATTGCCGCAAGTTAGTCAAACTTTTTCTTGTCTAGCTTGTAGCAATCCTGTGTACCCTTTTTATGGTGTTTGCACCAAATAATTGGTGCAAGCTGCCATAAATTGGGTAAAGTGTCATGACTGCGCCTACCTACTGAAATTGGGTGCAGTTGTGGCAAAGGTGTCTGGTGGAGCTGTGCCAAAAAATGGGTTTGTTCAGGGCTTGTCACAAGCCCTGTATCGCCCTTTGGAAATCCAGCCCATGTAGTCCATTCAGTCAGCTCTGGATCCTTTCCTGAAATGGCTACTTCGTTGCCACCTCACTCATTTCTTCCATTTAATTAACCCTTTGAAATGATTCCAATAATGGTCTTCACATATGACCACTATGCTAAGCAAGATATCTCACATACTGTGCAGTACAATACATTTTTTTGACATTTTTGAAGCACAATACATTACAAAATAATAGGTACAATCAAATTGCAAAAAAGAATAAAACAGTATAAAGGGTTTGAATAAAAGGTAAAACACCAGAGTCAGTCAGGATACATGCATAATGTAGTCATAAGTGTCATTACAAGTGCAACGATTTACCTCATGTTAGTGAGCCAGAATAACGAGAGGACATAGCTTACATCAACTTAGTGATTATTAACAACATAGTGTTATATTTAATTTAAATAAGTCTTAATCAGCATCCACAAGAAATTCTTAGAAACTTCTTGAACTTGCCTCAAACTTCACTAAGTACTTATTTAAGCTATGCAACATCTTATCATTGTTAATAAGAATAGACCCGTACCATAGGTAATGTGCTACTGTCTACACAGGGCAGGATTCTCAAAAGAGATGCACCCAGTGCATCTCCGACTTGTGCTGTGGTGTGATTCAGGAAGGGGCCAATGCACTACATACCACCCATAAGTATATGCGGCGTATCTGGAGGGGCTGTGAAGTGAATGTGCCCATGCACGTGGTGCACATCCCCATTCACAGCCCAACATGGAGGCGCATTCCTGGGGCAAGTCTGGAGATGCGCATCCCAAAGATAAGTCTACTTCAAGTAGACCTAAGTGGGTGGCCACCTACAGGCAGGCTGCTGTACTGCAGATAGCAGCATGGCAGTCACCCATCCTGCCAGTCCAGAGTGCTCCCCCCTTCCTGCCAGAACCCTCGTTCCAGATGCCGCACCGTGTGGCAGTGGAAGCCTGTACATAGATACCCCCCTCCCTGCCCCTAGCCCCATGTCCATGCTGCACACTCTGTTGGACATCCTGAAGCCACAGTAGAACCCTTCCTCCCTCCCTGCCTGACTCATCTGATGCATGCCACACACTGTGGTGGTACAGACCTACAGGCTAAACCACCCCCATCCTGCCTGACACCCCATAAACATGCTGTGCACTGCGATGGTACAGAGGGAAGAGCCCTACACCCATACTGGCCTACCATGCACAGGTCAGATTCTGACCTGCCCGTGGTCTAGTGGACCCACCACTCACTCAAGCACCCTCACCCCACCCCACTCCCCCTGTCCCATCCAGTCCTGTAGTTTGGCAGGCAGCACAACCCACCCACACACCGCCATGGCTGCCCACCAACAGAACTGTCTGTGAATGACAGCTACAGTAGTACTGTAAGCCCATTGGTGGACCCTGTCAATCAATGGGCTTGCAGTGTGTACTGTACTCTGTTATTCACAACTGTGGCAGACAGCTCTGTCAGTGTTCAGCCATGGTGGTGTGTGGGCAGGTTGTGCTGCCCATTGATCTATTGGATTGGCTGGGACAGGGGGAGCAGGGTGGGGTGAGGGTGCCTGGAGTGGGTTGGGGGTCCACTGGTCTACCAGGGATAGGTGGGTTGGCAGTATCAATTACGATTGGGGCATGGGGCACCACAAGACTACCAGGGTATTTTGTTGGGATCCTGACCGGATGTGGTCTGGGGACAGGAGGGGGTCCACTTGGATCACCAGGGATTTAATGGAAGCTCTGGTCCCTCTGCAATTGGGTCATGGTGGAGTGGGGGCAGTGCATTGTACAATTCTGCCACACTGAGTGGCATAATAACAGAGTCTCAGGCAAGGAGGGTGGTTTACGGCTTCATCCTCTACCACCGCAGTGAGTGGCATCTTAATGGAGCTTCAAGCGGAGGGGGGGGGGTTCATGGCTTCATCTTCTACCACCGCGGTGAGCAGCATCTTAATGGAACCTCAGGTGGGGGGGGGGAGGTGGAACTGACCCGACAGGTGTGCTGGGACTGTGGTTGTCCTGCCGCACATGAAGGGTGCTCGGCGCATGCAAATGGGACTGTAATGACATGCAAATGGCCCCATTACACTTTGCATGCCTAACTGCACCATTTGCATGTTGTTGGCTCTGAATAGCACATTTGGGTGCAGTGCATCGTGAGATGTGCTGCCCCATTGGTTTTGCCAGCCCGACCAGGTGGGTTGTGCCAGCACATCCAGGGCTGGGCACAACTGTGGTATTCACAGAGGGGATGCACCGGGGGCATTCCCTGGTGCATCTTCTGTGAATACCACAGTTGGTGCTCGGCGCATCTCATTTGCGCCAGGGCATCTGAGATGCACTGAGCACAAATCCTTTATGAATCCTGCCCACAGTGTTTTAGTATTAGCTGCTTAACAACTGTAGCTATCATAAATATATAATGTTTAACTTTGTTACACATATTAGATGGAAAAAGACCAAATAAACATATTTCAGATGTGAAGATGCATCTCAAACATAACTTCCCTTTGAATTGTGTTCTCAGGGCATACCACAATGGCTTCACTTAGCTAGTCTACATATCCACCACTCTGTGTGTGAAAAAGAACATCCTCATGGCCTTTTTGAACTTGCCTGCCACCAATTTAAGGTTATGGTCCCCCTCTGGTTAAATTCTTATTCACTTGAAAAAATACAGAGTGATCAATCCTATAGTATTCTGGCAAAAATCTGTAGGTTGCAAAAAATGTATTTCCCTTTTTTTTTTGCCCCAATTTTCCTTGCCATGTGCCAGGTCTTCCTTCCTCCTGCCAAAGCCTTTCAACCCATCATAGGAGTCCTCCAACTGTAACCCGCTGCCAGCCTCTGCACAACATCCTTTATGGAATCTCAACTGTTACCAACAGCTTGTCCCCATGGATGGGTTCCCAAAGCCAGAAGTCTAATATGTCACTCAATGGTCAAGTTCCAGGAGGATGAGCCAATGAGGTATGGAAGGAGTCAGCGAGTAAGGCCCTACTGTGAAGTGAGGGGTGGGGTGGCTTCATCTGCTTGGGGCTGCAGAGGTATTATTTTTTCACTAAGCCCTACTGTATTCTGTCCCATGGTGTGGTTCTGAGAAGTGATATGGCAGAAGGCCAATCAAGGCTGTTGGAAAGCTGGGTGAGTCCTACCCTACCTTTGGAACTCCCCTGCTAGTCCACTCTGGGCATGTGATTCCTCCATGTCATTCATCAGATGGGTGGGTGGGTACCAACATAAGACTTCTCCAGAGGGACCACTTAGCCTTTTTTGCATGATATGCCCTCCCACTGGGCAACCAGGGAGCAGTCAAGCAGCAGAAGGAGGCATTGTTTCTCCCTGAGGCAGAAGGCTTCTGAGACAGATGCCAGAACCCTACCTTGCCAGTTGGCACATGACATCTTGGACTCATGGCACAAACCTGGGTCACCTGAATGGCAACAGTAGCACTACCGCTGTGTTAGCCAATCAGCTGTACAGTATGTCCAAGTCATATCCCTCCACTCCCTTCTTGTTTCCAGACAGTATATATTAAGGCTCCCCAGTCTTTACTCATATGTTTTTCCTCATTGCTCCAGGATTTCTTTGATGATCCTGCACTGTATGGTCTCTAGTCTATGCATCTCTGTTTTAGGTGTGGGCTACAGACCTGAACACAGTACTGTATTTTTGGTGTGGCCTCACCGGAGACCTGTAGCATGACAAAATCACCTTCTGTCTGAGGCTGGTGCTGCTCAGCTCTGTATACCCTAGGATTCTATTGACTTTCTTACATGCTTTGATGTATTGGGATGGAGGTGGCCTCCACTGTGTCACTGATGTTTATCCCCAAGTCTCCTTCTTTCCTAGACTGCTTCACTTTCACACTACTGATCCAGTACCATTTCTTGATACCTATAACCAGTGTGAATTATACTGCACTTCTTAGTGTTGAATTTCAATTACATGCAGAAAACCTCAGGATGCCCTTGTGAATAGATATTCAAATTTAGTGTCAGAGGATCCTTCACTGAACAACACCAAGAAAGATGAAGAAATAAGGATCAACCCCTGAATAATTATTTTTCTTTGTGTTTATTTCTGCCACCAATTGAGACTGACATTTCATGATTATTTATGCCACTTATTCAGACTATATGGTGGTTCCTAAAATATGAGCATAATATTTACATAAAACACTTAAAAGGTCCAAAGACTTTTATAGTAACCATTATTAAATTAGTTGCATACTAAAATTGTGTGTACCACCAAATGGTTAGCAATTATGCACCACAGTGAGGCACTGACAGTTTAATATGTAGTGCTTTTGTATGAACAGTTGATAACTATTCACTTTACTACAATGTTCTCTTAAACATCTTAATTTCTATTATTAAAATTAGAAAGCCTACCAATAACGCCTGTCGTCATTATTTACCTGCTTTGTTTAATAACCTTTTCTTTTCTACAGTATTTAGGTAAGCTTC
Source organism: Neoceratodus forsteri (assembly GCA_016271365.2). Classification (NCBI taxonomy): domain Eukaryota; kingdom Metazoa; phylum Chordata; order Ceratodontiformes; family Ceratodontidae; genus Neoceratodus; species Neoceratodus forsteri. Next base: position 1,004,838,714 of record CM028129.1, on the reverse strand, counting down.
TCATCACCACATCTATGAAGAAAAATAAACTCTGGTCAGAGCCAATATGGCTGCAGAATGATGGCATTGATGCAGCTGTAAAAAGTGAGAGGCTGCTTCAGATCCAAGGATAGTGTAAGATTTCAATGATGTGTGAGCAGAAGCAGATGTGCAGAGCTCTTTGGGCCATGCGATATAGGAATACTCCATCCACCTACAGAAATGCAGGGCCTGGTACATGCACTCTTTACACATTCACACTAGCAAGCAGATTTAGGGAAGCAGTGGAGTGGAGTGCTGAGAAGACAGCAGTTGTAGCAAGCAGAATCAGATGAAGCAGCAGAGCTCAGAGAAGGCTGTAGTTCACCGCAGGGCAGGGAAGTTGATTTATGTGATATTTTCCTTTTCTGGGTTGTGTTTATTTCTGTTGAGGTAGGACATTAGGGGAAATGGACAAATTCAGTGTTTAAGTCTGGGCACTGAACATATTCTGCGGGGGTTGAAAGCTGGTTTAAATTGACTGCCTCCATTTTTGTTTGTGCACAGATTGAACTGTTGAGGGGCAGACCAAAGTGTTAAACATACTGCTTAAGTGTGCACTGTAATATTGACTGATTGTTTTCTGATGGCCAGGGTTGCAGTGTAGACCATCCTCCCCTTCCCTCAACCCAACCACCCCAGGCTTCTCTATCTTTATAGGGGACTGTTCCCTGACTACTTTCTGCTATATTGCAGGAAGGGATTACTCACAAATCTACAGTACAGCTACTGCCAAACATATAGTTGGAGCCCTTTTCAGCAAAAACATACAAAATGGCTATAGTATAATGAGAGAAAGCTAAAACAAAACACTAATAGAGAACAAACAGAAAACAGAAAAAAAACTTTACTTGGGGCACTAACCACAAGCAGCAGGGTCGGGGGGGAGAATAAATCAGAACTGGAAGATACAGAGAGTGGTGCAGTGCACTGGGTGAGGGGCAGCAGTCTTCAGGAAAATGTTCTGGGTGCTGCGGTGCTGCCCCATTTGCAGGCACCACTCTGGGCTGAGGGTGAAACTTGCCAGTCTCTGGGCCAAGCTGGCAGGACCACTGGGAACCTTTGCCCCCACATAGAGACCACCATGTCCACAGCCACTGCCACAACGGCTGTCCTGACAGAGGGCAGGATGGACTATGGTGGGCTCAGGGACATTTAAGGAGTGTGATCAAAGGCACATCCCCATCTGGTCCAGCTTAAGAACTCCTATGATTCCCTGAAGGAGTGGGAGAGGCCCATAATGGAACCTGAGGCTGCAACCTGGGAGGAGGTGAGGGTCCTCCAAGAGGGAGACCCAATGGAGGGAGGAAGAGGACCAAAAAGGAAGAAGGTACTCCTGCTGAGGGACTCAATTGTCTAGGAATGGTTCTAGGCACAGATAGCAAGGAGAAGAGGGAGGAAATGTGCCTTTCAGAAGTCACCGCTCGGAGGGAGGGGGAGTGAATCCTGAGGATTACTAAAGTGGTGGCAAGGAGAGGGAGGCTGGAGGTTGTCCTCCACCTGGGAACCAATAACCTATCTGAGGACAGAGCAAGCATACAGCAGGTGCAAAAGGACTTCAGAGAGTTGGGAGGGAGCCTGGAGCAGGTAGCAAGCTCCATGACATTTTTGGAAGTGCTGCCAGTCCACAGTATGGGGAAGGACAGGAATCTCCATATCAGCAGCTTCAACAAGAGAAGGGTACAGCAGATCTCAGTGAACAGTTTAAATGTATCCTAGATGAGCATTTAAACTAGCCGGGGGAGGGGGGTCAATGGGAGCAGGGAGGCTCAAGTAGCCTATCCTCACAAGCTAGAAAAGCCAGAAATGACGAATAGGAATTTAAGCACACCAGTACTGAACACAAAGGGAAAAGTAGGAGTAGGAAGGCAGCATAAAAAGGGAAATGGGGTTGGGGAAAGAGGCAAGAGGGCAAACACAGGATTGGCGGGAGGACAGGCAACAAAAAATGGAAGGCCATGGTTACAAATGCCCATAGCCTGTGAAATAAAATCCCAGACCTGCAGGCCTTATTAGTAGAAGTAGACCTGGACACAGCAGCAATAACAGAGACCTGGTACACTGTAAATCCTAACTGTGATGCAAATATATCAGGTGATGCTTTATTCAGAAGAGATAAGGGGAATAAAAAAGGGGAGGACAGTGGCTCTGTATGTAAGAGAAGGTATACAAGCAGCAGAGGTGCAGGGGAGACAGGAGGAGGCCTAGGCACTGTGGGTCACCCTTGAGCCAGGCAATGGCACAGCAATCCATACAAGGGTGATCTACAGACCTCCAGCACAGGGGGAGGAGGGGGATAGTGATCTAGTGGATCAAATTCATGAGATGGCAGCAAAGGATGACATACTGTTGCTGGGTAATTTCAATATCCCAGACATGGATTGGACTATCCCAGCAGCTGCTTCAACCAGGAGCCATGATGACATCCTGGGCATGATATGACATCCTGGATTCTCTACAGGGGGCAGGCCTCAGACAGTTAGTGGCTTGATCCCACAAGAGACAGGGTGATTCTGGACCTCATACTGACAGAGTCACAGACATCCAGGTAGAAGGCCAGCTGGGATCCAGTGAACACCACATACTGTGATGTGGTTTGGCATGGGGATAGAGACAGAAGATAGTCACACAAAGGCAAAAGTCTTAGATTTTAGGAGGGCAGATTTTGCTAATATGGGGAGGTGTATCAAAGAGCCGTGGCAAGGAGGAAGACTGGAGGGGGAGTTAAGGAGCAGTGGGAACACCTGGAGAGAGTCATAGAGGAGGTAACAAAACAATGCATCAAGATTGTAAACAAAGGCAAAAGAAGAAGAAAACCACTATGGTTCTCGAGGGAGGTCAAGGACAAAGTAAGGGCTAAAAGGTGAGTTTCAGGAAATATAAGGAGACTGAAAGGGAGGAAGACAGGGATGTGTACCTAAAGAATTTTGGAGAAGCGGGGAAGGCTGTAAGGAGTGCAAAGGCGCAGACTGAAGAAAAATTGGTGCAGATGGTGAAGAAAGGGGACAAGACATTCTATAGGTACATCAGCAAAAGAAGGAAAACCAGGGGAGGGATTGTAAGGCTCAGAGGGGATACATGGGAATGTAAAGAGGGAGACCTGGAGAAGACGAAAATACTGAACAAATACTTTTGTTCAGTATTAACTAAAGAGAGGGAGGGGAAGGGACCACAGCTGGGTAACAGACACAAAGGAGGGAGGAGGTAAACACAAGTCCATTCACAGTGGACAAAGTCCTGCAGAAGCTCACAAAACTGAAGGTAGACAAGGCGATGGGGCCAGATGGCATACACCTGAGGATATTAAGACAGCCGTGTAGAGAGCTAGCAGCACCTCTGGCAGCCATGTTCACTGAGTCACTCAACAAAGAAGTGGTTCCAGAGGATTGGAAGAGGGCATATGTAGTCCCTCTACACAAAAGTGGTAGTAGGGAGGAGGCAGGGAACTATAGGCTGGTCAGCCTCATCTCAGTAGTGGGTAAGATCATGGAGGCACTTCTTAAAGAAAGAATAGTGGCACATTTGGAATCCAGCAGTGCCCAGGATCCAAGGCAATATGGATTCACAGGAGGAAGGTTGTGTCAGATGAATCTGATATAATTTTTTGACAGGGCAATGAAGGAAGTAAATCGGGTTGGGGGGCAGTGGATGTTGTCTACCTTGATTTCAGTAAAGGCCTTTGACACCGTCCCATATAAAAGACTGGTTAACAAGATGGGCTTCTTGGGCATGGGGCACAAGGTGGTAAACTAGGTTAGGAACTGGCTAATGGACAGGAAGCAGAGGGTGGTGGTAAATGAGATCCAATCTGGGGAGACGGGAGTGACCAGTTGGGTACCTCAAGGATCAGTCCTTGGACCAGTCCTGTTCAATGTCTTCATTAGTGACATTGCTGAAGTGCTGGAGGGAAAGGTCTACCTGTATGCTGATGACACCAAGATCTGCAAAAGGGTGGACACTCCAGAAGGGATGTAGAAAATGAGGAGGGATATGGAGAAACTTGAAAAATGGTCTGAGCTGTGGCGACTGTGGTTCAGTACCAAGAATACATCCATCTTAGCACTTGGGACCCCCTAGAGCAAGTGTCCTCCTACAAATACTTGGGCATCACCTTCTATTCTGCTGTCACCTTCCACTCCCACATCAGCGCCCTCACTACCGCCACCAACTCCAGGATCGGGCTCCTATATCATCACAGCAATTGCCTCCCCCCGATGCTCTCTGACTGGCAATCACCTCATCTGTCCTGTCTTTAGTGGACTATGGACTGCCAATCTACACAGCTGCAGATATTACTGCACTCTCTAAAATCCAACTCTCTATCAACACTGCCTGTAGGCTCTTGACCAGAGCCACCAGGTGCACTAACACATGTTTGCTGTATTCCACTGCCAACCTGTTCAACCTAGAAGAGAGAATCCACTACCAAACTTGCCTGCTAGCCCAAAACAACTCTGCTCAGGCTCTCCCCCCCGGGGTAACTGCCTCTCTTCACTGTGCCACCACTACTGTCTTCACCTGTGGTACCTGCAGGGCCACCCTACTGGTACCTAGAACCAGGAAGTCCCTAGCCCAACGGTCCTTCTGTTACAGGGCTCCCCTCTTGGATCAGCTCCCTCCCAGCTAATATTACCAACATCCCTAAAATTGGTCCCTTCAAGGTGGTCCCCAGGAACCACCTATTTGCTGCCTTCTGCTGTATATGTGCCTAATTGCAGTCTCCCTCCTCTCTGTACTTTGTACCTTCCCTGTAGGGCCTAGTTGCCATTCTTTCTGATGACAATGTCCCTCAGACTGCAGTGTTCTCACCCCTGCCTCATTTCCCAACCACCCTTCTGTTCTGCACTAATACCACTGTCCCCACTGGGCCTTTGTTTACATCCTATATCAGCTGCTGACTCCTGTCTCCACAATGTATTTGCTCAGTACTTCACACTCTGTTGACCAGACAACGTTGTACCCTGCCTAACAATAAACTGCTCATGTATTTCTGAGACATTATCCTGTAACACTTTGTCTGAAACCTTGTAACTATTTGAAACCTTGTAACCTGTATATTGCAACTGTGCATTGCTCTGTGTAATATTGTATGTCTCTGTTCTCTATGACAAGGTGCCTTTGTAAACAAGTCTCTGACTCAAAGGTCTGTAAATCTGATATGTACAAATAAAATAAAAATAATGCACCTGGGATGAGGGAACTCTGGGGAAAGCTACAGGATGGGGGGAGTTACTGATGATCACCAGAGATGAAAGGGATCTGGAGATTATCATTTTTATGACCTAAAGGTGTCTAAGCAGAGTACAAAGGCTGCAGGGAGGGCCACTGGTATGCTGGGGTGCATAGGCAGAGGTATCACTAGCAGAAGGCAGGAGGTGGTGATGCCATTGTAGAAAACACTGGTGAGGCCTCACCTAGAGTACTGTGTGCAATTCTGGAGGCCACACCTTTGCAAGGATATTGACGGAGTAGAGGTGGTCCGGAGAAGAACAACTATGATGGTACAAGGCCTGTTCCAGAAACATATGAGGAGAGATTAAAGGATGTCAATATGTACTTGCTGGAAGAAAGGAGGGATCAGGGAGACATGATGGAAACATCTAAGTACCTTAAGGGTGTAAACAAGGTACAGAGGTGAGACATCTTTTAATATAGGAGGAGTACAAGAACGAGGGGACATGATATGAAATTGGAAGGTGGCAGGTTAAAGGGAAATGCGAGGATGTTTTTCTTCACAGAGAGGGTGGTAGACACATGGAACAGTCTGACACAGGAGGTGGTGGAAGCGAGCACAGTGGAGAGATTTAAACATGCCTGGGACAGACATAAGGGAACCATAGAGGTGGGAAGGAGTGGTAAATGCCGTTGACCAGATAGGGTCAGAGGCCACAAACAAGTGTAGGGCTTACGGGCAGACTGGATGGATCTAGCAGTTCTTATCTGCCAACAATTTCTATGTTTCTATTTAGTACACATTCACTCTTCACAAGTTCAGTACACATTGATCTACTCTTCACACATTCAGTTTTCATACATTCACTCTTTACACAATTGCTCTTCACACATTTACTCTTTTTTTTAATCTTGACCCAAAATTTTTAAGATAGTCATTTTATGACTGCTCTTATAAACGTGACATGTAGCATCTACAATATATTGGCCAATATGTTATTTTGTACCACAAACATGAAAAGACATTTCATCCAGGATTTCAAAAATGTCACCTGTCATGTTTAGGAGGTGATGTGAAAAAAGGGGTATGTTGAGAGTCTGGAGTTAAAATATTGAAAATTGGCAAAGTTATGAGTGAATGTTGAAATACTGCAATGTTCAGTCATAACCTAGACATTTTACCATATTTGTACACCAGATTTTCAGTATAGCCTTCTTATTAGAAGTCACTGGTTGAACCCTGGAGCGTGTGCTGCAGCATTTTTCATATTGGTTTTCAACGTTTTGGAGAAGCCTCTCTCAAGAACTTTGGCACTCACTTAAAGTTTGTGAGGATGCTGAGCAGGCATTGAGGTGACCGGATTCTGTGATTGGTATTGATTTCCATCTGCTGGACTTTGGCTGAAATGGGATCAGGTTGTCCATTTTTTGGGGCCACCTCGGAGGCAACATTGGAGCTTGCGGGGTCCATTGGCGGTTGAGTGGTGGGGGTAACTGGTACGGCAGGAGATGGGAGCTCCACTGACCTCCAGGAGAACCTTGCCTATCTGCCGCCGTGCTTGGTGTAGACCTGAGCAGCAGTTCCTGGGCCTTAGTGAGGTGGACCAGTTTGAAGATCATCTGCTGGGGTAGAGGATTCTGTTCCCTAGAGGATTTTATGTTTCTAGGTTCCAGCCGTTGACTTTCTGGTGGCTTCCCCACAATACTCCTGCAGGAACTGTTGGGCATAGGAGGTGAAGGATATTTCCTGGATGGACTTGGTGAGAGCTTGTCCCTGGTTTTCTTTCCCTGGACTTTTTCTGCTGATGGGGTGAGTGACCATATTTTTAAAACTTGTGCAGTCATGCTGCTTTGGTGACTGCTGAGCCGTTTTCGACCCGGTGCCTTTGGAGGAACGTCCTAAAACTGAAAAGTTGTTTTTGAACTGGTAATGCCGTGGTAAAATCATCAGTTGAACTTTGATGGTGAGAGCACCTAACTGTTTGGACTGCACCTTGAGACACTTCCAGTTTTGCTGTTTGGACTTTGAGTTTGATTTTAATTTCCTTATTTGCCATTTTCTGTTTTGCTTTTTGCTGCAGCTCATTCTCTTCTCCCCTTATTGACCCTCTGATTTATTTATTCATTTTATTGTATTTGGGTGGTGGGGAGTTGTTGATTGGAGTGTGTGGATGAAAGATAGAGAATCTGTATTAGTAGAGCGAAGGGGGCAATTGTTTTTGGGTGGTCTATAGGCTGTGTATGCCTAATATGTATGAGGGGAATTTTTGTTACTGGGATATCTTAATTTTAAGGGTTTTGTTTTGAGTAAGTGGTTGGGGGATGGTTGTGATGGTGGTGTGTGTTTGTTTTATATTTCCAGAATTCCGTTGGGGACTAGAATAGCCAGGCAAGATGTGTTGGTGCCATGACCCTGCTAGAATTACCTACGCTGCCACTCGGCTCTGCGACCTTCACCCCTTTACTGACCTCCTGGTTTCTGCCACTGCAGTGAGATGCTGCAGGGAGGCTGGAATTACTAGGAGGTGAGGGAACCGCAAGGAGCCAAGGGCAATTGAGGAGGGGGTGGTGAGCTGCATTGAGGTTGTATGGTTCAGGAGACACTCTAGGTGTAAACGGAGCTGAGGGAGAGGCCAGATGCGTTTGGTCTCCATACTCAGGGTTCCCACCGGACCGAGTGAGCAGGCAGCTAGAGATATGGCCACATCTTCTCATCCCCTTCAGGTGGTGCTTTGCAATGCCAGGTCAATAAGGAACAAGACCGCTATTTTAACATACTTGATTTCTGCTGTCAACCTGGCTTGCATAAGAGAGACCTGGCTTGGTGACGATGCTGGCCCAGTTCTTGAGGTCGCCATCCCTACCGGGTACTCCATAGTGCACTACTCAAGGAAGGAACATGGGGGGGGGTGTGGCCATTGTTTTTCTAGCCAGCCTGGACTTCACAGTGCATCCAGTTGGCGACACACAATCTTTTGAGTATGTTGCTGTGTGTGGGGGCGCAGGTGCAGGTTGCAGGATTCTCCTTGTTTACTGCCCTCCCAGGGTGGAGGGAGATTTCCTGCAGGAGATGGCAGACTTCATTGCCGATCAGATGTTGGAGTCCCCCAGGTGTTTAATCATGGGGGACTTCAATGCCTCGATCGATGATGAATCCTCATGTTTTGGTTATGACCTCCTCTAGTTGATGCAGTCACTGGGCCTGTCACAAGCAGTTGCTACTGTGACCCACCAGCACAGCCACACACTCAGTCTGGTGTTCCAGCTGGGTCTTGAGGTCAATAAACTCAAGATTGGTCTAACCACTGTACCATGGAGTTCATGTTTGGGGTCCCCCTAGTAATTCCCCCCATGGAGATGGTCAGCTTCCATCCTTTAAAGGGTGTGTGCCCTGAGGGACTGTTGGCGCTAGCTGACCTATCTCAGGTTGATGCGGCATGTGCAATGGGTTCCGGAGAGGTGGTGGCAACTTGCAACAGGGTGGTTTCTGAAGCTCTGGATGCTCTTATACCAGTTCATATATGACCCAGATCTTCTCACTTGGGGTCCCCTTGGTTTGATGAGGATCTCAAGGTGATGAAGATCAAGGGTCAGAGGCTGGAGCATTGCTAGCAGAAGACCCATCTGGGGGCTGATAGGCTGGACCTACATGCTAACTATGTGGAGTACCAGGGGGCAATTTCTAGTAAGAAGGCAGAATTCCTTTCCAGGGAAATTGCCACAGGGAAAAACAGACCATCTCAGCTATTTCAAACTATAGACAGGCTTGTGCACCCTGCCTGTTTTCAGCAGAGAAAAGCATTGTCATCCACCCTGTGTGAGGAGCTTGCTTTGTTTTTCTCCAACAGAGTGTCAGCCATCCAGTTGGGGATCCCGCCAGGGAAGCATTTGCCTCGCAGTGGTCAGGCTGATGGTCTTGGAGGTACTTCACCTATCTGGGAAGAGTTTAGGACAGTGGAGGAGTCTGAAGTGACTAGGATGATCTTAGAGCTGAAGCACACCTCTTGTGAACTGGACCCATCCCCAAAGTGTTTCTTAATGGGATGCATTGAGGCTGCTGGCCCAGTGTTCACCAGGATTACCAGATGCTCTATGGTGGAGGGGGTCCTTTTTGTGACTTTGAAAGAAGCGCTGGTGAGGACCCTCCTTAAGAAATCTTCCCTGAACCCTGATGTCCTGGCAAATTACCATCCTATCTCCAACCTGCCCTTTCTGGGCAAGGTTGTTGAGAAGTTAGTGGCAAATCAGCTCAAGGATCACATAGTGTCCTCAGACATCTATGAGCTATTTCAGTCAGGTTTTCAGGTTAGACACAGCACAGAAACAGCTCTAGTGAGGGTGCATAATGATCTGCTCAGGGCTAGAGATAGAGGAGACAAGTCAGTTCTTGTTCTCCTTGATCTGTCCTCAGCATTTCACACTGTGGACCACACTGTGAATCTTGATCAGCTCTGTGAGTTTTGTGGATTTGCAGGTACTGTCATCAGGTGGTTTGAGTCCTATCTCTCAAACAGGGTGTAGTGGGTAGTGATGGGGAATTTCCCCTCCTCCTCAATGCCCCCTGTCTTGTGGAGTGCCACAGGGCTCGATCTTGTCACCGATGCTATTCACAGTGTACATGTTGCCTCTGGGTGAAATCATTCCACAGTACAGCATGGAGTTTCTTTGTTATGCAGATGATACCCAGCTGTACTTGTCTTTTGGCCCAAAACATCAGGAACAGTTGATGTGCTTAACAACTGTCTGACTAAACTCAACTACTGGATGGCTTCCAGCTGGCTGAGACTTAACTCGGCCAAGACGGAGGTACTGGTGGTCGATCCTGGTCATGGACATGATGGGCTGCCTCCTGGGGCTGACACAAGGCTTTTCCTGGGTTCTGCTCCATTGGTGGCTGCCCCACGGGTGCAAAATCTGGGTATGATCCTTGATAACAGATTGACTTTTGAAGATCAGGTGTCATCTGTTGTCAGTAGTGGTTTCTATCACCTGCGGAACATTGCCCAGATTATGCCCCATGTTCCGTCCGAGGACCTGCCAACACTAGTGCATGTTTTGTGATCTCTAGACTGGACTACTGCAACTCTGTATACTTCAGGGTCATGGGAGGGACCTTCCGCAGACTTCAGCTAGTGCAGAACGCAGTGGTCCAGTTGCTGACAGGCCTTTCAAGGTCCAGTCATGTGACTCCAGTCCTGCAGGCTCTGCACTGGCTGTTGGTCAGGTGGAGGGTCCTTTTCAAGGTGGGTCTTCTCACCTTCAAGGCCCTATATGGACTGAGTCCAGGTTACCTGTCAAAACTCCTCTGCGCACTCCCTCCGCTCTTCTTTGAGGGGCCTCCTGGATATTCCCAGGGTTCAGCTCAAGACCTCAGGAGATCGTACATTTAGTGTCTCTAGGCCAACCCTGTGGAACTCGTTATCACCTCAGTTGAGGTGTTCAAGCAGAGGCTGAAGGCCCACCTCTTTGTCCTGGCTCTTCCAGTTTTTTGAGCACATCCTGTGCTAGTCCCTGCTGTGATAGTCCAAACCCCTTTTTAATCTATTTTAAATTGCTACATTTATACTTGAGCATTGTTATTGTATTTTTTTATTTATGCTGTTTTTATTATACCTTGTTTTAACTATTGTTAAGTGCCCAGAGCCTTCAGGATTGGGCACCCAACAAATAAAATTGCCTTGCCTATTACCCCACCTCATGAACCCCACAGGTGAACATTTTCACATCCACGCCAAAATGTGATTCTGTGCCACTGAAATGTCATTCTGCTCCATAGGTGCGAAAACACATTTTGGTCAGGATCTGAAAAATGACAGCTGTCATGTTCATGAGGTGTTGTGAAAAAAGGGTTATGTTTAAAACTTGGGGTCAAAATATTTAAAATTACCAAAGTTATGAACAGGCATAGAATTATTTCAATGTACACTCATAACTTTGTCATTTTTGCATATTTTATCCCCAAATTTTCAACATAGCCTTCTTATGACCCCACCTCATGAGCAACTGTGTTGAAAATTGTCATATGCTACCTGAAAGATGATTTCACCAAATGACCATGAAATCACATTTTAGGCCTGATTTGCATACTTCCCCCACCACTGTCGGTATGGTGGGGTCCCTAAAAGGCCATGATGAAAATGTGGGGTGAAAATATACAAAAATGACAAAGTTATGTCTCAAAGTTGAAAAACCCCATTAAAATACATTGAACCACACTTACCTTAGTTTCTCATATTGCAGTCGCTGGATCCAGCAGCATGATGTGTCTTTGATTAGAGTGTGGATCTTCACCCTATGACCTATTCAGATGAGTCAGGGTGTGTGAAGGTGTACTGGGGGTGTGCAGTGGTGAGTGTTGAGTGGAAGGTTGGGGTGGCAGGAGTTAGATCAATGAGGGACTGCTTTCTTTTTTATATATCTAAAGACAGAAAAAAACATTGAGGGGTGGTTTTCTTTATTAGGGCCCACAGGATGGCAATCAGAGGTTGGGGGTGCTGCTCGACACTGAGAAAACATATAGGGGGGTGGGGATTGGAGATTGGAAGGTTCCACTAAACACCAGAGAAACATCTGGGGGACAGGGATTGAAAGGTGGTGATGCCACTAAACACTAGGGAAAATTACATAAATAAGGGGGACAGAAACTGGAGGGTGGGGGTGCCACTAGACAACAGGGAAACATTATACAAATATAGGGCCAGGGATCAGAGAGTGTGTGTGTGTGGGGGGGTGCCACTGAAAACCAGGGAAACATTATACAAATACAGAGATGGCAGTCAGAGGGGGGTGCTACTAAACACCAGGGAAACATATAAATATGGGGATGACAATTGGAGGGCAGAGGCAACTAGACACCAGGAAAACATTATATAAATCCTGGAACAGTAATCAGAGAGTGCCACCAGACACCAGATAAACATTACATACATCACAGGGACAATGATCAGAGGGTGGGAGGTTGGGGTGGCAGGGGTCAGACCAGTGAGGAATTGTTTTCTTTTTTACAGGTTTAAAAAAGAAAACAAAACAGCAAGGGCAGTTTTCTTTATTATAGCTCACATTTCTAAAATTAATACTGGGACTGCAATTGGAGGGTGGGGGTGCCACTAGACCCAGGGGAAACATTGCAGAAATATGAGGATGGCAATTGGAGAGAGGTGTCACTAGACACCAGGGAAACATATAGAAATGTGGGGATGGTGATCGAAGGGTGGTGGTGCCACTATACACCAGGGAATCATTACTCATATAATGGGGATGGCACCTAGCTCCAAACCTGGAAGGGAACCTGAAGAGAACATGGAGCAGAAAAATAGTGCACCTGGCGGGGGGGGGTGGGACAGCACTGTGATCAATGGAGAGGATCACATGTGCTTCAGCTCCACTGTGGAAGGACACATTCTAGGTATCCAATCATGTGCTTCCCCAGTCCCCTCACTCTACTATGTAACAGCAATATGTCAGTATAGCACTGCTATGCAGCTGTAAAAAGAAACATGTGTGTAGTGTCCAATGATCATAACCAGCAATCATTAAACAACATTTGTGAAGAAATCTGTATTAGAAAGAGTTACCTGGGCATTTACAAGAGCGTACTTAGTGTCACTATTATGTTCATTTTTATTATATTCTAGTTCTGTTCTATGAGTACTTTTGTACCATTATGTGTTACCTGATGATTATCAATAAAAGGTCACTTGGACTGTATCATGTAAAATAAAATGCCTTCAAATAAAATGAAAATCTTTCCCAAGGTATACTCTTTACTCGTGTCTTTGTTCTATAAATTATAAAGCAAGTTGAATTGCTATGCTCCATTTTTACATGCCCCAGTAAAGTGCCCATACATTGTTAAGTTACACTTGATTCCATGTAAAAGTTTCCCTTAATAAAATTATAATATTCTAGCAGTTCTCTAAATGCATACTGTGCTTGCTTTTTACTGCTGCATGGCGATGTACTGCTATGACTGATAGAGAGAGAGAGAGAGAGAGAGAGAGAAAGAAAAGGGACTCTGGAAGTACGTGACCAGATACCTAGACTGTCTCCATCCACCAAGTTCTTTGAGTGGAAATGAACCACCTCTCCAACTCCGCCTTGTACTGTTTCTTGCTGTTCCTTTGTCTCACCCTCCCCCACCACTGTACTAGCCACACTATTTTCTTGAGAAATAGGAGTGCTTGAAGTAGTGCCTCAGCAGCAACAGCAATTGACTGGTAGCAGTCTAACTAGGAGTCTTCATTTAAAATTCTTCTTTAAAACCAGAATCAGGAAGGCAAGTAACACACTGGCATTCAGTGTGGGTGGTTCTAGCTGTCTGACTGTGTTTTGTTTACATCTTCCTCGAGTAGTTATTTCAGTTACTTCAGAGGCGTTGATTGCTGCCTATAATTGCTGCTGAAATATATCCATTTCTGCTCTATCAATTACTCTCCCCACAGCATGTCTGACAGGGCAGTCCAAAGTGCTTAATTAACCCTTGGGCTGCCAGCAGAATCTGAATGTGTTAGAAATTTGAACTGATATATCAATCCATGGCAGAACAAGGGTTAACAGTTTTGTGCTACAGTGAGGTAATAAAGCAATATGATAATGTTCTCAAAGTCTGCCAAGTGGGGGAAGGGACATTTGTTGGGAGAAGCTCATACTGCTTCCTTAAACTGTTGACCAGCAAATAGCATTCTCATATTTCTACTTCACTGTTAACTGTAGGATTTATACTTAGGTGACGCCTAAGAGTGTGGCGGGGGCAGGAATTGGGAAGGTACATCACAATACCTGATGAGGAGACCAGCAATTGCAAATAGCATTTTTTAATTTTTACTGCACTAAGTATAGGATTTCTATTAGTTCCCACTTGTCTTCTTTTCTGAATTACACATTTTATAAGCAATTAGATATAATAACATAGCTAAAAAGAGAAACAGGTGCATGTTAAGTTTGCCTAACTAACGTGTGTCTATCTGCAGACTACTCTAAACTACATAGCTTTCCATTCCTCTAGTAACATTTTTTCAAATAAGGATGGATGCTTGGACCAGAAATATAATCAGAAAATGTATATAGATTTCTATTTTTCTTTTTCTCTGAATATTTCAATGCATAAAAGGAATGAAAAGCATGTGGAACATGTTGTGCCTGTTCTAAAATGATATTTGTGCAACATGGGAAGTTAGTAAAGTTTGCAGCAAATGTTTCATATACTTGGCCTTGAGATCATTACCTCAAAAAAAAAATCTGAGAAAGTTGTGCAGTCAAGACTGAATAAATTTCTTAGAACTTTATTACAGGCTTTTACCAATCCTGATGCCTAGTTAAGAAAACTCTGAACACAGCTGACATGTTTTAAATGAACAGTTGTATGTAAGAAACTCATCACAGTGATATAATATTATTAGAAATGCATAACTACTTATGCTAATAGTGATATTGTTACATGCATGTGCCAGCGATTATAAGTGGAACAACAGTTTATATGTGTGTGTGTGGGGGGGGGGGACTGTGCACCACTCAGTTCTGTGCACAATTTTGCTTTTAGGATCATGGTGGATTGGAAATGGAAAACCAAGCATTCTGAGCAGTAAGCAGTCAGTGAGTGCACTTCTCTAAAATCATGTCACATAAGGAAGGGGAGATATGATTGAGGGAAGGGATAGGAATGAGTGCTCTGGAGCTGGAATAGTGAAGTGATTGTGTATGGCAGGGGCATAGATGTGGGGGGCAGTCACTGTGTTGTCCTGGAGGGGGCAGTATGTCTGGTACCGAAGCGTGTGTGGGGGGGGTTTAACTGGTGTTTGCATAGCTCAGTTTGCAGCACATCTACTGAAAGGCCAAAAGGTCTTGGGTTCTAGACCCACACTGGGACTTTGCACACACCATAAATGCTGGCATCTGGGTGCAGTACTAAGGGGA
Organism: Neoceratodus forsteri; assembly: GCA_016271365.2. Classification (NCBI taxonomy): domain Eukaryota; kingdom Metazoa; phylum Chordata; order Ceratodontiformes; family Ceratodontidae; genus Neoceratodus; species Neoceratodus forsteri. The sequence goes on along the minus strand of CM028129.1, from coordinate 1,004,823,612 downwards.
TGCTGTTCTGTGCAATGGCACTTCTTGAAAAGAGTAGGGAAATTTCCCTGATGTACTGGCCAGATTTTCACCATTCATCAAAATACCATCAACCACCTAATCTGGTATAATTTCTGTTGACTTCCATCTTTACCATCTTTATCTTTACTTTCAACAAAAAACAATAATAAAAAACAAACAAAACAGTAAATATATTTGGTGCTGGGGTTGAACTTGTGATTCCAGATCTGGGGATGGGGAACTGTAAGCGTTTCTTGCACAGTCAGCAAAAGTGTCATCACTGGCTGAGGGCTTTTTCGGACGTAATGGAGAATGGTGTTGGGAATGTCTGGTGCTGGGGGGATGAGATTGCAAGGCTCTTGGGAGCATTAGTTTAAAGTAGTGGCACTACAGTATTTCCAAACCCTCTTGTGGGCACTGCATAAAATAAAACTGTAAATAAGAAGGTCGTGCCACCTACAATATGGGGTTCAGCCTGCATAGGGAGAAGGTGGGGGGCTGACTTATTTTGAGAAGTACTTCTGGGACTTTTTTATGCCTGACTCAAGTGCTATAAATGTGGTTGTCAGTGGCATAATGTGGAATGAATCTCGCATCATTCTATTTACTGCATACAAGTCATTTAGGATACCAGCGTCTTACTGTTCTATTTTATTTCTTTCAAAAGTTTTAACAGGAACGACATACTAAGCTGACCCTCCTGTGTGTGTGTGTGCGTGTGTGTGTGTGTGTGTGTGTGTGTTGGGAGGTTCAGCAATATTGTAGACAACCATTAATTTCCAGGTGGAGGGGAATGCAAATTGCTGGTGATCTGAGAAAGGAAGTTATACTGCCCAGTTGGAATACTGTGCCCAGTTCTGGAGTCCACATCTGAGAAAGGGCATAGATAGGCTGGAGTGAGTGCAGTGAACAGTTACCAAAATGATACAGGGCCAGCAGGGCAGATCCTATGAGGAATAACTAGAGGCTCTGAACATGTCCTTTCTGGAGGCCAGAAAGGAGGGGGGGGGGCCTGGTAAGAGACCTGTAAGTTTCTAATGGGTATAAATAGAGTGAATAGTGAAGACCTATTGATTAGAAATAGGGATGCATTCATGAGGGCGCACAGTTGGAGATTGATGATGGTAGTGGGGTAAATTAACTAAAATTCCACCAACAGCTTAATGTGGTTCAGTTTCAGTTAGTTACCATCTGTATGTCCCCCCTCCCCCAGGGTGAGACAGAAAATAATTAGAATTGCTTAGCCCTCTTTTCCCCGATCACAAAAACTAAATAAATAAAATTCAGGATGGATGTGGGAAGTTCTTTTTCACTTTTACTATGGGCAGATTTAATGGGCCCTCAGTCTTTATTTGTCACCAGTGTCCATGTTTCTATACTTGGGAGGATGAGGTTAGCCTGTCTGATGAAGATAGTCTTGCCAAATCATGAAGTGTTTCCAGTGCTAGTGCGCACGCTGTAGTATCCCTAAAGACACCAAAAAGGTAAAGATGCAGAAGCAAAAGATGGGCTCATTGAGGCGGCATGGAGGCTTTAAAAAGGGGAAGGAGAGAGGAGTTTATAAAGAGCACAGCAGGCAAAGAAGTTAGGACAATGTAAATATTTATTTAGCAAGGCAAGGCTCTGAATAGCATGCCAAGTTCCCCCAGCACTTCAGGTGTATGGCATCGCAGGGTAGAGTCAGGAGAACAAGCAGCAAATAAGCAAGCTGGGGTGGGGGCAGCATTTTTGTGGTACTGAGTACAAAACTGAATTTGAAGGCTACACCCCTGGGAGGCACGCACAAGCCTCCAGTTGCTTAAGCACCATTTTGTACTGTGACCAGCTGTGGCAACCAGTGTACTCAGTTTAAGCAGCCCACCAAGGGTTTCGGTTATGAGGGGGAATTATTAAGATATATAGTTTTGTGTATGAGATATTGCTGCTGTGTATTCTGCACTAATAATGGGACTGATGCAGGCACTGTATTCATATTTCTGGATACCCTCGGGAAAAGTAAGACAATGGCCTGATGGCACTGTGTCAAAACCCTGCCTTCAAAAAATGCATGGGCAAAAAACACGCTGCATGGTCCATGTAATGTAGCACAGTCTGAAACCATGCTACATTATATAAACAAACTCCAAGACCGCACATGCTTCTATGCCCCCGCAGTTTTCGACCATGCGTATGTACGGTCAGGGTTTTAACCAGTTACCTGGCCTGACAGTTTCCTTTTAAAGCACTATAGCAGCCATATTGGCTCTGCTAAGAGTTTGTTGTAATACTGGTCTCATGTCAGATACTATTCTTCCTGAACTTAAAAGTAACATAAGTTGCCTAAAAAGTAACAGAAGCTTTGGAGGGAGGGAGGTAGACACTAGTCATTTTTTGGATGAGAGACTCCTGAAAGGACTCGCTAATCTGAAGGTGGAAAAGCAATGGGGCCAGACAGAGTGTATCCAAGGCTGTTGTGGGAGCTCATGCACCTCTGACAGCTTACTGTAAACAGGAGTGGTTCTGGATGACAGGAGAAGAGCAGATGTAGACTAACTGCACAAAAGTGGTAGCAGGGAGGAGGCTGGAAATTACAGGCCAGCAGCCTGCCATCAGTGGTGGTAAAGTTAATGGAATCACTGCTGAAAGAAAGGATTGTAGAATGTCTTGAATCTAGTGTGTTACAGACTCGAGATAGCATGGGTTCACAGGGGGAGGTCATGTGAAACAAATGAGATAAATTTCTTTGACTGGGTGACAAAAGAATAAGATCAGGGTGGAGCAGTGGATATGGTCTACCTAGATTTCAGTAAGGTTTTTGATACTGATCCACATAAGAGACTAGGATGCAAGCTGGGTAGCTTAGGAGTGAGTCTAAAGGTGGTATACAGGATAAGAAATTAGATAGGGGATAGGCAACAGAGAGTGGAGGTAAATGGAGTTCACTACAAGGAAGGGAGGGTAACCAGCTGGGTGCCTCAAGGATCAGTATTGGGACCAGTTCTCTTTAATGTCTTTATAAGTGGCATAGCAGAGGAGCTGGAAGGGAATGACTGCCTCTTTGTGGAATACATCAAAATCTGCAATAGGGCAGACACTCCAGGGTGTGTGTGTAGAAAGGATGAGCAGAGGCCTGAGAAAACTAAAGGAGCGGTCAAGGGTATGGCAGCTTCGTTTCAATGCAAAAAAGTGAATACGAATGTACTTAGGGCACAGAAACCCAGGAGCAGGGTACAAAATGGGTGGAGTGACATTGAGGACTACCAAACAGCAAAGAGACCTGGGGGTAATCATATTTGATGGCGTAAGGATGGTCTGGCAGTGCAAGAAGGTAGTTGGAAGGACTAGTGGGATGCTGGGGTGCACATGGAGGAGTATCAAACAGAAAGAGGGAGGTGGTGTTGCCTCTGTAGATTGCTGGTAAGACCCCACCTAGAGTACTGTGTCTGTTTCCAGGGACCATATCTCCAGGAGGACATAAACAGAGTAGAAGCAGTCCAGAGGAGGGCAACTAAAACACTGCAGGTTCTGCATCAAAAGCCCTACAAGAAGAGACTAAATGACTAACACTAACACATACTACTACACTATGAAGACCCATAGAACACAGCCAAAAGTGTTCGACCTTATGTATTATATAAAATAAATGATGGCAAAGTGTGGTATATGAGGAAATAATACCATCTCGGGGTTGAACAACCTTCAGGCTTGTGGCTTTATGGCTTGTTCCATCCCTTGATGGTATTATTTCGTCATATGCCACACTTTGCCATCATTTATTCTCTCACTATATGTATCTATGCATATTACACAGGTGCAATCACACCTGTACAGTATATTAGGGCTGAGTAAGCACTTTAATTTTAAACCCCAATTTTGCACCTTAATTTTGCCCCAATTTACTCAAAATTTGGAATGCACAGAGATGGCGCCAGTATCTCTAGATCCTGAAAATTGTGTGGCAATCAGTTCACAGTGGGGAGGGGGGCAAAACCCCACATTACATTAATTGAGGTCTTTTGCTCACCTATAACTAATAAAATAGGGTGATCTGAAACCTGAAACTTGCAAGTTTGATAGAGTTTGGCCCAAGGTGCGAGCTTTTGTTGTTTTTATCTCTCAAAGTTAAGTCATTTTTAAAATATTTAATACAAACTGCTCTCTTTGTGAGCATGCTCAGTTTAAAAATCAGCATTCTAAAGATCGCTGAATCTTTATAACCACATGGTTGTATTACAGAAATGTACTCTTTTATCAAGTGGCAGGGCTGGCTACCTATCTGCGTATGCCGTTTTGTTGTTTTCATTCAGCAGGGATGATGCTATATGTCAGTGTGCAGCCCCATCCCTGCTTAGTGTGCTGAGAGCATATTTGTGTTTTTTTCTGGACTGCCTGCCATTAGCTGCATGAGCGACTTTATTTATCCGAACAGGACACCGGGGTTCCCAATCCTTGGTGCCACTTTAATGATTAAAAATGTAGTCCGACACCAGGATGCCCACTCCCAGTGATAGTTTGTTCTCCTCCCCAATGCCCATATTTTATCATAATTTATACTTGATGATGCAGGAGAGTCCCAATCCCTGGTGCTGGCATAGACAACCTCCCTCCCTCTGTCTCAGCAATCTGGGACACTGGGGTACCCACCCCCACTGCCCCAAAGAGTAAAACCAACACTTGTGCACCCAATCCCCAGTGTCAGAGGTACCTTCATCCTCCCCCCATTATGTAGTAGTAAGTACTAAAATAATGTATTCTGTATTTCCAGAGGAGGATAGCCCAGTTGAGCCAAAGCTCATTTACAGTGCTCCACAATGCACATAATTTATACTTGCCAACACCAGGGGTGCCCAATCCCTCGTGTTAGTATAGACATCCTCCCTCCCTTCCCCTGACCCAGCAGTCTGTGACACTGGGATGCCAAGCTCTAGTGCCCCCAAGTGTCATATTGACACTGGGGTGCCCAGTCCTCAGTGCTGGAGGTACCTTTAAACAAAAAAAAATCCCACAATGGCTTTTGCCTTTTTGTTCTCTGAAATAAAGACAACAGTCCCTGGTTGTCTGCCACTGACCCCATACCCAATCCCCACTCAGCACCCACAATCTCACCACCCCTTACTCTATACTTACCAAGCCAAAGTCCAACACCATAATCTTCTCTGGATGAGAGACATGCTCGTCAATGCTGGACCGGGAACTGAGGAAAACAGGTACCGTACAATGTATTTTAATGTGTTTTGAATTTTTCTTCATAACTTGGCCATTTTTTCATATTTCTTGCCCATATTTTCAGCATGGATTTTTTTTGGGACCCCACCTCATGAACAATAGTGGTGAGATTATGTAAATCTGGCCAGAAAGGTGACTCTGCAGTCATTGTGTGAAATTAAGGATGGATTTGAATAACTTCACCACCTTTGTTCATGAGGTGGGTCCCAAAAAGGCCATGTTGAAGATTTGCGCAAAAAAATAGTAAAAGATGACCATGTTATGAGCGTATGCTGAAGTTTTTCTACACTTGCTCATAACTTTGGTAATTTTCAATATTTTGACCCAAACCTTTTAACATAGCCATTTTTTCACACTGCCTCATGATCGTTACAGCTGCTGGACAAAACAGGTTTTGTATCTGTGGTGCAAAATAACATTTTGGAAGAGATTTGAAAATGTTTACCACCTGGGTTCTTGAGGTGGGGTCATAAGAAGACTATACTGAAAATTTAGGGTCAGTAAATTAAAACAACAACAAAGTTATGAAGTTATGTTGCAACTTTTCTTTGCACACTCATAACTCCAACATTCCAAAATAAAATGGAATTTCAAGCTAGTTTTTGCATTAAGAGTATAGCCAAATCCCCCTTTTCCCTCTCCCACAGTCTTTACTGTGGTGAAGAGTGGTGGACAATAACCTCAGGGGTGACCCTCCTAATCTAGATATAGAGATGGTACAGTCTCACTGACAGCTCCCCCCAAACAACTGTAAAGTTCTCAGGCTTGGCATTTAGACCTCAGCCCTGGAGGTGGAGCCCAGACCAGCATGACTATAAAGTCTCAACGCACCACCATGGCCTTGCTTGACCATCCTGATTATCTGTATTCAGGGACTCTTAACTTCTTCCATGTAGCCTCTGTGCTGCCAGAAGGACAAGCATAAACTGGATTTGGGGTCAGGAATCCATGGCTACCCCACCCCAGACTAGTCAGCAAAGCCTGGGTACCATGTGTGGTGCCTCTTCATTTTCTTCCCCTTCCCCACCATCATCGTTCCCATCGTCATCATCACTGTCCTCTTGGCCCTGGTGGTAAATGGAGCCACCTATGCTGGTCAAAAAATAGCTCTTGCTCTGCACTTTTATTTTATTTATTTATTTATTGAACATATTGGAATTACAAACTTTTGCGTCAGAAACTCCTTTGAAAAGGCTCCACGTCAAAACCCAAGTTAACTGAACAATACAAATTAAAAGAACAAGTGGATACATGAGGTACAGAGCTGGGTACAAGACATACAGAGGGTAGACAACTATACACTGAGTCACAATAAGCAGATAAGCAACAAACTGTATATTACATTAGGATAGTACAATAAGTAACATAGAACAGCAATATAATTGAGAACACTCAGGAGCAGGTACAAGCCTATCATTTTAGAGATAGAGGGACCACTCAGGAGGTGGATACAGACACAGCATTTTAGAGAAGGGGGAGAAGGTATGGAGGATGAAGGGGGTGGGGTGCCATTGGAAAAGACTTTGTCCGTGAAAGCTAGTAGGGGAAAAAGTAGGGGGTGTAAGGTGAGCAGGGGGAAGGGAGGAAGGTTATAAGCAATTGCAGACACCGGAGGAGAGGAGTAGCTCTCTAAGTTTGGATTTGAAGGGGCCTAGTTTCAATTCCAAGGAGATAGCTAGAGGTAGGTCATTCATTCACAGGGGGCCCTATAGTAGAATGTATGTTGCCCCAAAGACATCCTGCAGTGAGGGACTAGGAGTGGATCTTTTGTAGAGCTTCTGGTGGATCTAGCTTGAGAGACATGCTGGATTAGATCACAGAGTCCCATAGGGAAGAGATCAGCTGAGATTTTCTTAGCTATAAGGCAGGTTTGGTATTTTAGTCGAGCCTCAAAGTTTAGCTAGTTTGTTAGCTTGTAGAGGTCACAAGTGTGGGTCCACCTATCACAGAAACTGTCTGGCAAGCTTTGTTCAGTGCTCCTTTGATATGACTGAGAGCAGTATAGTCAGCTGCACCATAGAAAGTAATCCTGTAGTCAACCTGGGAAAGGAGTGAGGATGACATGGCCAAGCAGAGGGCAGCTGGAGGCATACAATGTGTGTGTCTGTGCAGCAGGCCAATTCTTGAGTTAATGGACTTGGTTAGAAGATGGATATGATCGAGGTAGGTAAGATGGGAGTCTAAGGTGTTACCCAGATATTTAAAGGATGTTACCAGGTTAAGTGGGCCAGTTTTGCAGTTAAGAATGCGAAGAGGAAAGTCTTTTTGTTTTGGCAATGTGCGAAGATCATAGTCTTGCCTTTTTTTATAGTTAAGCATGAGTTTGTGCTCAGTGAATCAGGCTTCTGCTTCAGAGAAGAAGCTCTGTAGGTCAGTTTGGAGGGTAGGGGGTTTGGGTGTCTACTGTAAATAACCACATCATCCACATACAGAAGAAGGTGACCTGTACAGGCTGAGGGAAGTGCATTCAGGAAGAGACTAAAGAGGATTGGACCTAAAATGGATCCCTGAGGGAGCTCAGAGAGAACAGGCAGGCTGGAGGAGAGGGTAGAGTTAATTTTAACTTGCTGAAACCTTGCATTTAGGTAGTTCTCACCAACAGGTGGATTCCTGTTCAAACCCAAGGGATGGTAGGGTCTTGAGGAGGAGGGCATGATTAATTGTATCAAACACCTTAGGTCAATATAGACTGCCCCAACTAACTGTCTGTGATCAAGAGCTTTTGTGAATAAATGAAGTATATTCCAGCAGGGCAGTGGTGATACTGTGGCCCTTTTTAAAATCATGCTGTTCATGAAAGAGTAGGTTATATTTTGACAGGTAATCAGTTAACTGGTCAGCAGTAATTTTTTTCAAGGGCCTTAGATAAAGGGGGAAGGATGGAGATTGGGTGTTAATTGTCTGGGGAGGTGCGGTCACCACATTTATGAATGGGTGTAATCACAGCTTGTTTCCAGAGTATTGGAAAGTAGCCTAGACAGAGAGAAAGGTTGAGGATTTTGCAGAGGGGGGCAAGGACAGCATCAAGGGCGAGGTGAAGGAGCTTAAGGTCCAGGGTGTCACCACTATGTCGGGATTTGCCTAGCACTTTTGTTAGGTAGGATTTGGCCTCATGGGTGGATATGATATTGAAGCAGAAGGATGGAGCTACAGGGGGAGAGGGGAGTGTGCACACAACCGGGGGAGTCAAAGAAGTTGGAGGGAAGCACGCTACTAAGGTCTGAAAAGGCAGAGTTAAAGGCATTAGCTATAATCTTGGGGTCCTGTGAGAGGGCACCATTGACAACAAGTTGAGAAGGGGGGAGAAGATGATTTACCACTGAGCTCCTTGATGTTATTCCAGAACTTATGCCCTGAGCACCAGGAGGATGTGAGCACCTCTTGATAGTGGGCTGCCTTGGCTTTATGAAGTTCCCAAGTACAACACTGTGTACATTACTGCCCCACATGGTAATTTGGGGATGGCCCAATATAAATAAACTGTAAACCATAACTTTATTTGCAGTTGTATTAGCCATTGGCATTGCAGGTTTAACACTGTACCCATAGCAGGAAACACTCAGACAGGGGTACACACTTTTTGCATAAGTTGCTTGCAAAACACTAAACATTTATTTACAGAAGCAGGTGCACACAGCTTGAGGTAGTGGGAAAATTGTTTCCTCATTTACTGGCAATGGGCCCTGTTCAAATCAACATTAATCATAGTTACTGTAGATGTCCCTAGAAACAGCCAGCAAAGCCGTAGAGAAGAGAAGCCGTATGAGAAGAGACTAAAGGAGCTTAATATGTGTACCCTTGAGGAAAGAAGGGAGAGGGGGGGCATGATAGAAACTTTTAAGTACCTCAGGGGAATCAACAAAGTCCAAGAGGGTAGCATTTTTCAGAAAAAGAGACTTGCAAGAACAAGGGGACACAATTTAAAGATAGAAGGAGGGTGGTTCAGGGGCAATGTGAGGATGTATTATTTCACAGAGAGGGTGGTGGATGCATGGAACAGCCTTCCTGAGGAGGTTGTGGGGTCTAAAACTGTGGGAGAATTCAAGAATGCATGGGACAGATATAAGGCAATTCTTGTGGGGGGGGGGTAGGAAGAAATAGGCTGTTGGTTAACTAGGATCTGCGGCCTATCCTGTAGGTAGGGAAATGGGCAGACTAGATGGGCCTAGCGGTCCTTATCTACCGTCAAAGTCTATGTTTCTATGTTTCAAAGGGTTTGAATCTGATAAGCAGCATAATCACATTAAACATATTTACAGTTTAAGCACACTCTCTACAGCCTGTTACTTTATTGCATTTTCCTGCTTACATTCAGTTAAAACCAGGGATATAGCAGTTATGTTACAGCACTCCACTCGCCTCCATAAGGAAGACTGTGAGATCAGGCTTTGCCTGGCCCAGCATGGCACAAGAAAATAATTGCTGCCTGGCAAAGAAGAGATATACACTTCTGATCACACAATCATGCCAAACATGAGGTAGTCTACCCAATTGCCTCTGCAGTCTGCCCCGAGTCCCGTGCCTACATGGGGGTCAGGCTCAACACCTTTGTACTGCCACAGAAAATGAGTCACCATGCCAACTAGGTCTATCTCTTGCCACTGAGGTTCCAAACTTTGGTGCCAACTATTCTTATCTTTTAACAGTTGCACAGAAAGCCCTCTCGCTTTAGGTCAATCTCCCTTATCAGGTGGCAATGACTGGTGTGAGGAAACACTTTTATTCCTTCTCATTGCAGCCAAGAAGAACAGACCCACACCTCTGTTCAGGCTGGTTGAGAAGCTTCTAAATCCAGACTATACTGGCTCTTAGTAGGAGCCAAGTTCAATGGAGAGATGCCAATGGTTTCCTGATTTCTTCACAGACAGGATTGTGGAGATAAAGCAGGATATCTCCCTCACGTGTGCTGATCTCCAGGGAAGTCCTCTTAGTGTTGAAGTGATTGAATCTAGGGTACTGTGGTTAGACATCCAGCCAGCTGATTATATAGAAATCTGCCAGGTGCTGTCAGCATTTTTATTTATTTATGATCTTGGATTAACACCATTGAGAACAAGCCCATTACAAGCATTGTGCCAGTCTTCTGCATCTTAAATCCTGCTCTCTCTCATTTGATAAAGGTGGCTGGCAGATGCTATTGCCTATGTTTGTGGAGACTGTGAATTTTTTCTTGACAGAGGATGTTTTTCCTGACCCCATTAAAGAGGCATGACAAAGCCCATCCATAAGAAGACAAATGTAGTTCTGGATGATCTCTCAAACTATAGGCCTATCTCTTACCTTCCTTTTGTTGCAATGATAACAAAGACATTGGTGACAATTTGTCTGATGGAAAAGCTGGAGAAATTTGAACTCCACAAGCCTCTCTATTCTGGTTTCTATTTAGGCCACAGCACAGAGACTGCCTTGGTCTGGGTCATGAATGATATGCTCCTGGTAAAGGATCAGGAAGCGCTTTCTGTTTTGGTTATCCTTGAACTGTCATCAGCATTTGCTACTGTGGATCATGGGGAGTTGACTGAGTTTCTGAGGAGTTTCTGTGGATTATCTGGCCCAGTATTAAACTGGTTCAGATCTGGAAAACTACCACCAGACCATGGTGTTGAGAAGCTGCCAATCTGCCCCTTCACTGGTCATGTGTGGTATCCTTCAGGGCTCTGTATGCTCCCCTTTGTTATCTGCAGTATATATATACTTCCACTGGGAGAAGTGACCCAAAGATACAGCTTGAGTTTTTACTGCTATGCAGATGACACTGAGCTGTACCTTTTGTGTAAACCCAGTCAAGGGGATCCAATGTGAGTGGTCAAGAAGGCCAACATGGAGATCAAGTATTGGATGAGTGCTACCTGGCTGAGACTCAACCCCAGAAAGACTGTGTTGCTTCTGGTGGGCTCAGATCGCTTGGTGTTAGCAGCAAAAGAAAATTGTATAGGCCACTTATTGGTGAAAAACAATGCCTGGGAACCCTCCCAACCAATGGGCAATCAAAGGTGCATTGCTGGCAGCTAGACTTAACTGTCACTAAGCAAAAAACACATATTGCAAGACAGGAAAACAGGATATACCTCATTAACATTTTAGAACACATTTCAGAACCTTGATGCAAGGCTAGGCCTAACTCCATAAGTACTCTTTAATTCACTGTCACATTATTTTTTTTTTTGCTGTCCATAAAGCATAGCCTCTAACACTGGAACCCATTATGTGGGTTCAGGTAACTTGCTGTGCCCACAGTGGGTTACAACAGGATATCTATATGAAAACACTTACCTGTTACAGCATAGCTCTGATGCTGCAGTATTCAGGAGTGGAGGTCAAACACCCCTCTAGCTGAGATACTACTGTTATTTCCAGAGTAACACGCTGTGACATCACCAGCAGAGTATTAAGACATCAGCTCTTGAACAACATTGCCGAACAATGGATTTTACAGGGAATTGATATGATTTTGATTCACATATCCATATTTTTAAAAACAGAATGGCATGCAAATCTGGTTTATTTCAGCTTGCTGTTTTATTGGGATATGCAGATGCAGACTGGGATTTTAGTTATTTACCTTTGCATTTATATATTTTTGTTGTCAGCAAAGATGGCAAAATATATTTGTAAACCAATAGAGTGACAATATAGCATTTGTTAATGTGTGGAGTGCTGAGTTCATGATTCTGCACACTTTGGCAGAAGGACTGCTCTGGGCAGTGTAGCTCATCACATACTTTGACGCAGGTTGTGAGTGATGTCATCACACCATTCGTGCTATTTGAGCCAAACGCTACCCGGAGCACAACTCTCCATAAGAAGGAGAGAAGAAGGCAGTTTGCCTTGTTACAATGGTGAATGAGAGCATGTGGGGAATGCCAGAGCAGAACGTTCAGAGTTCACAAGGTGGGTGATACCAAACAAACTCATATATGAGCAACAAACTCAGCGAGCTCCAGGTACTGATGGCAGCCACTGAAATGGACCTGGTGGCCATCAGGGAAATATGGGCCACAGATAAAAATGACTTGGAGATGACAGTCCCCAGGTATTCACTGTTCAGGAGGGATAGAAGAACTGGTGGGGAGGGGGGAGTTGCTCTTTTTGTCAAGGAGGGCATTTAAGTTGCAAAAGATGGAAGTATCGGGGTAGCAGTGGGGGAGGCTGAATCAGTATGAGTGTAACTCATGGCAGCTTCAGGCAGAAAAGTGTGCTCAGGTGTGATCTGTAGGCCTCCAGGACAAGGGGGGAAGGGACAGAGAACTTGAGGAGGAACTTAAAAGAGAGGCAGCAAAGGGGGGAAGTAATGGTGGTGGGTGACCTGAACCTGCCTGATGTCGATTAGGAGGGCCCGGTGGCCAAGAGTGACAGGATTCAGACATTACTGGATGACTTCCAAGACTGTCACTAGTGCAGCTTGTCAAGAAACCTGCCAGGCAGAATGCAATCCTTGATGTGGTGCTCACCAACTCAGAGATGATGGGTGCTTTTGGAGCAGGGGAGTCACTAAATAACAGCAACCACAACTCCATGTGGTTTGAATTGGCCCTGGGGGCCAGCAACCCACAATTAAGAACCGAAGTCCTTGACTTTGGAAGGGTGGACTTCAATAGGTCGAGAGCACTGGTCAGGGATAAATTAGAAGGGGTGGAGGACATGGGAGGGTAGAGAAAAGATGGGGAGCAATAAAGGGAGTCATCCTCAAGGCATCAAAAGCAAGCATAAGAACAGTATAAAAAAACAGGTTTAAGAGACGATTATGGTTCTCAGCTAGGGTCAGGGAAGCAGTCAGGGCCAAAATAAGGCCTTCTGTAAATACAAGGAAAAGCAGGGGGAGACAGAAAAATAAGGAGGCAAAGAGGGTCATTAGGGAGGTGAAAGCAGACACAGAGCTCCACATTGTGGAGGGGGTTAAGAATGGAAAAAAAAAGGTTTTTTACATATATCAGTGAAAAAAGGAAAAAGGGGGGGTGTCGCATGGCTATTTGAGGGCGATAGGGTGATAGAAGAGGATGGGCAAAGGCTGCAGTCCTGAATGACTGCTTTTGCTCGGTATTCACGAAGGAGGAATGTGGGTCCATGCCAGAAAGTGGAATCAAAGCAGCCACTGAGGGAGTCCCGGAAATGAGGCAGCCAATACTTAATAGCGAGAGGGTCCTGAAAAAGCTAGCAGCCCTTAAGATAGATAAAGTGCAAGGACCAGGTGGGTTGCATGCAAGAATACTTAGGGAATTAGCGGCGGAACTGGCTGAACCACTGGCTGGGCTGTTCAACAGCTCACTTTGATCTGGAGAAGTTCCAAGGGATTGGAGAATGGTAGATGTTGTACCACTTCATAAGGGGGGGGAGATAAGGAGCAACCAAGGAACTACAGGCCTGTCAGTCTGACCGCCATTATGTGGAAGCTGATGGAATCACTAATCAAAGAGGACCTCATGGACTACCTAGACAGCAATGGGCTCCAGGATAGTAAACAACATGATTTTGTGGCAGGGAGGTCTTGTCAGACTAACCTGATTTTTTTTCTTTGACTGGGTGACCAAGGAAGTAGACAAAGGCCACACTGTGGATCTGCTGTACTTTGATTCAGCAAGGCTTAAGCGGGATTCCACTGGGATCTGTCCTGAATCTGGTACTCTTGAACGTATTAATTTTAGTGACACTGGTGAGGGAATTCAGGGCAGGCTGTGTCTCTTCGCAGATGACAAAAAAAAACTATGTTGGAGGGTGGATAGTGATGAGGGAATAAGGGATATGCAGAGGGACCTACAGAAACTAGAGGGATGGTCAAACACCTAGCAGTTAAAATTCAATGCCAAAAAGTGCAAGGTAATGCACATAGGGAAAAGGAACCCCAAGACAGAGTACTGGATGTGTAGAGTGAGACTTAACACTACAGAAGAGGAATGGGATCTAGGAGTTATCATCAGTAACGCCCTTAAACAGGGGGGCGCTGTGGAGTAGCATCATGGCGGCAGTTAAATAAGGCATCTCTGGCTATTGAACTTTTAAAATATGCTAAAACCCTTATTTTCATTAGTCAGATACAAAAATAATAGTATTGATATTCGTCTGAGACTACCTTACACAAGATGGGTCCAAAAAAGACAGTAAACACACTTCTCAAAGCTTAGATGTTTTTCTATCTTCCACGAGCTCCTCTAAAAGCTCAGGGCTGACTCCAGCTAGTGGAGTGGTGGTGCCAGAACTACACTCAACACAGACCAGGTGCCACGGCATGGAGGGATGGAAGTAAGATCCTGGGGATCACTGGGAAGGCAAGACGGGAGGGTGAGCTGGATGTCATTATCCACCTAGGTACTAATGACCTGGCAAATGGGGAGCCAAAGGAAGTTCAGGAAGAGTTTAGGAAACTGGGGAAGGGTCTCAAGCAAGTAGCTACTTCTGTCACTTTCTCAGAAGTACTACCTGTGAGAGGCAAGGGAGAGCATAGGAGTGCATGTACCAGGAACTTTAACTCATGGTTAAAGAACTGGTGCTGTGAGAAGGTTTGGATTCATTGGTGACTGGGGACCCACCTGGAGGATGGAGGTTTGTTCAAGCCTGACTGCCTGCATCCATCCTGGAGGGAATCCAAGACTCAATGATAAGTTTAAATGCTACATTGACAAGCATTAAACTAGCAAAGGGGTGGCAGGCCAGCAAGGAGGGTACCTACTTGCTCACCCCCACCAGCTAGCAGTGGAACCAGTGAACCAGAAGAGTGGCTATCTCTGTAAAGCAGTGTGGAAAAGATGGAGATTAGTGCCCAAGAGGTGGATAAGCAGAAAAGGGGCAAAATTCAGCAGAAGGGCAGACAGCAAGGAGAACCAGGGATAAATTACAACCAAGGAAGGGGCTGGAGTAGAACAGTGAAACAGTCTAGGGAGGTCAAATCATGGAAAGCCATGTATGCAAATGCCAGGAGCCTTAGCAACAAGATGGAAGATCTGGAGGCTGTCATGGTACAGTCAGACCTGGACATTGTGGCCATCACTGAAACCTGGTGTAATGATAACCACGACTGGGAGATGGCCATACCTGGCTACAACATATTCAGAAGAGACAGAGCAGGCAGGAAGGGAGGAGGAGTGGCACTGTATGTGAAAAATGACATAAGGGCCTCAGAGATCCAGGAGGAACAAAATGGGGGAGAGATGCTGTGGGTTAAGCTGGAAAGGAAAATGGGGACAGCCATCCGCACAGGTGTGGTCTATAGACCACCAGCCCAGGAGGAAGAAACAGATAGGGAGTTGATGCTAGCCATCCAAAGGATGGCAGACAAGGGTGAGTTAGTACTGGTTGGAGACTTCAATATTCCAGGCACGGACTGGAGCACCCCAGCAGCAGCATCAACTAGGAGCAGATTTATCCTGGACTCCCTTCAGGGTGCCTTCCTCAAGCAACTGGTCATGGACCCAACTCAGCAGAAGGCAATGCTGGACCTTGTGCTCACAAACAGGGACAGTGTGATGGGGGTAACAGTGGGGGAGCACCTGGGAAACAGTGACCACCAGTCATTGTGGTTTGAAATCACAGAATGAGCAGAACCAAACCACACAAAAACACATATCCTGGATTTTAGCGGGGCAGACTTTGGGAAAATGGGGAGATACTTGAAAGAGGCATTAAGGGGAATGGGACAGGAATCAGGGGTTGAGGAACAGTGGGCAGTATTTAAAATGGGGATTACAAGAACAGAATTATGCATTAAGCAGGTTAGCAAGAGGAAAAAGAAGAGGAGACCATTATGGTTTTCCAAAGAGGTGAGCAAAAGAAAGTGGAAAGCCAAAAAGATTGCATTCAGGCAATACAAAAGACACAGGCAGAAGGGGATAGGAGAAGTACCAGGAGAAGCAAAGGGAGGCAAGGAGGTCAGTAAGGGAAGCCAAAGCTCAGACAGAAGAACACATTGCAAAATCAGTGGGTAGAGGGGACAAAACCTTTACAGGTACATAAGTGAAAAAGAAAGACAAAGGGATGGATAGTGAGACTGAAGGGGAGGATGGGGCCGATGGAGGATGACAACAGTAAAGCTGACATATTGAACAGGTATTTCTGCTCAGTCTTTACTGAGGAAGAGGAGGGTAATGAGTCTGAAGGGAGTACAAGGTGAGAATGGTGCAGAAATGGACACAAGTCCTTTACAGAAAGGGTCCTGAAGGAACTGGAAGTAATAAGAGTTGATAAAGCAATGGGGCCAGATGGGTGCACCCCAGGGTCCTTAAAGAACTAAGAGAGGTGGTGGCTGAACCTCTGGCTATCCTGTTTAGCTGATCACTGGAAACAGGGAGGTACCCAAAGACTGGAGGACAGCAGATGTATTCCCTTTATACAAAAGTGGGAACAAAGAGGAAGCAGGAACTACAGACCAGTCAGCCTCACCTCGGTAGTGGGGAAGATCATGGAAGCACTGAAGGAGAGATTGGTGAACATCTGGTTGTCAATGGACTACAGGACCCAAGGCAGCATGGTTTCACCAGGGGAGGCATGCGTCAGACCAACCTCGCTGAATTTTTGACTGGGTGACTAGGGAGGTGGATCAGGAGGGCAGTGGACATGGCCTATCTGGACTTCAGCAAGGCCTTGACACTGTGCCATAGAAGACTATTACACAAACTGGGGGATATGGGTGTGGGCAGGACAGTAGTGTGGTGGGTAGGTAACTGGCTGGGTGGCAGGATACAGAGGGTGGTGGTAAATGGCTGTCACTCCACAGAGAGGGAAGAGTGACCAGTGGGGTACCACAGGGATCAGTGCTGGGACCGGTCCTATTCAACATCTTCATCAGTGACATTGCGCAGGACCTAGAAGGCAGAATTTCACTGTTCGCTGATGACACAAAGCTCTGTAACAGAGTAGACACACCAGACGGTGTAGACAGAATGAGAAGTTCCTGCAGAAACTTGAAGAATGGTCAGGGGGTTGGCAGTTGAAATTCAATGCAAAGAAGTGCAAGATAATGCACATATGGGCACAAAACCCTGGTACAATATATCAGTTGGGGGTGAGGATATAGCATGCACCAAGCAGGAAAAGGGATCTTGAGGTTGTCATCTCTGATGACCTCTAAGGAGGAAACAGTGTGACAAGGCAGCAGGTAAAGCAAATAGGATGCTGGGATGTATAGGCAGGGCATCACCAGCAGGAAAGGAGGTCATAATTCCACCATACAAGACACTAGTGAGGCCCCACCTGGAGTACAGTGTACAGTTCTGGAGACCATACCTACGTAAGGACATAGAGAGGGTAGAGAAGGTTCAGAGGAGGGTAACAAAGATGGTGCATGGATTGCATCACAAGTCCTATGAAGACAGGTTGAAGGAACTGAACATGTACTCCCTGGAGGAGAGGAGGGAGAAAGGGGATATGATAGAGACATACAAGTATCTTACAGGGAGGAACAGGGTGCAGGAAAACACTATTTTTAAGCGAAAAAGATGTTCCAGGACAAGAGGGCATGGGATGAAGCTGGAGGGAGGACGATTCAGAGGAAACATGAGAAAGATTTTCTTCACAGAACGGGTGGTGGACAAGTGGAACACCCTGCCAGAGGATGTGGTGGGGGCTGAAACAATCACGGGATTTAAGAATGCATGGGATAGACATAAAGGAATTCTGGAGGTCAGGGGTATGGGGCAACAAACTTCTAGGAAAACAAACTGAACTTACAAGCTCAAATGGGCAGACTGGGTGGGCCATAGGCCCTTATCTGCCAACACTGTCTATGTATCTCTGTATCTATGTATCCTTGACATGCTTACAAAAATACAGGCAAATGAGAGGAAACAAATAAAAGTTTGGCTGCAGTGGAAGCCAAGCTCACCGAGAATGAAAATAAAATTCAAGAAAATACTACGGCCATTAAAGATCTTAACAAGGTGAATGCTCGACAAGCAGTCTGCAACACTGCATATATGTGGGATATCAACTTACTTAATGCCAAAATTGAGAGCCTGGAGAATACACAATGACAGGCCAATGTCAGGGTTGTAGGCTTTCCTACCCAGTTTGCCAGTGAAACGGATATCTTAAATGCCATAACAAAAATGATCTTTCAGGACTTAGAACTTTTGCCACAGAACTTGGATGTTAAGATATCAAACATTTTTGCTATACCACAGAGGCCTTGGCCACACAGGGACCCAACACAGAGGCCTCTCACTGCCATCATAACCCTGTCATCACCAGAGGTTTGGATACCCTTACTACAAGCCACCCATGCTAGCGGGGGCATCGTGTGGGAGGGCAGTCACCTTGCTTTCTTCACCGATTTGTCAGCACAAACCCAAAATAGGAAGAAAGAGCTATAAGACATCAAGAAGTATCTCCTGAAAAATGGTATCCAGGCACAGCTTAATTACCCAGCAAGGCTGCAGATCTATCATGAACCTAAGCTGCATATCTTTGTGTATCCGACCTCGGTGGCTACCTTTGCGGAGAAGATAATTGAAAAATGGAAGCCTCTGGAGGTCTCTTCTAATGAGGAAGGGTGATGTACTGTGACTTGAGCTTTAAATCACTCTCTGTGAATGTCGATGATAGTTGGATTGCATTCTAATAATATGCTTATAAAGTTTCTGGTAATTGCCAGTTGTGTTCTTACAAATTTACCCAAATTGGCTGAGCTTTTCTTATCCTTTTGTCAGCCTGCTACTGTGTAGTTGATAATACTGTATATATATTCATCAGTCTGACCATAGCTGTAGTAAGTTTCTTAAAATCCTAGCCAGGGTTGCTGCTCCAATGAATATTATGATCTAGTTTTTTTTTGGCAAGTACTATGAAAGTTTAAAGGCTGGTGTGTATATGCACCGCTCAGTTTGTGAACGTTAATCAGCACCTTCTGATATAATCTGTTAGCCCACAGGATAGGTTTGTCTTGCCTTACCTTGACCTGTGGGGTATGTACTGCAACTTAACTGAGATCAAGACATCGTACAAATTACCTGTTCATAGTTATATTGCCACTCAGTTCCCTCATAGACTTTTAGTTCTGCATGGGATTTGATATGCTGGGTTTATTTTTTACTCAATTGCTAGTGGTGAGAGTGCTACTGATCTACAGTATAATCAAATCTTACTTTACTTCTTTAATAAGTAATTGACAGTGCACCATACTGCATTGACTTATTGACCTAACATAAGAATGCATATCCATTATTATAAATGTATTGTACATACACTTTGGAGGTCTGCATACCTCATTTCTCCTAATCTATGTATTACAGCACCTACTATAAGTTCATAAAACTTTCATATAAAAAGTAAAAAAAAAGTAACTCCCTTAAACAAATGAGCCAGTGCAACAAGGCCTATAGCAAGGCTAACAGGATGCTGGGATGTATCGGGAGGGGTATTGCTAGCAGAAGAAAAGAGTTAATACTTCCCCGATACAGATCCCTAGTGAGGCCTCACCTGGAGTACTGCATCCAGTTCTGGAGCCCTCAACTCAGAAAGGACAGGGATAGGCTGGAAACAGTGTAGCTCAGAGTAACAACAAGCATTTGTCAATGCCGAACATTCGCTTGCAGGTATTTGCAGTGGTGTTTGGCATGTATGGTGCTTTACCCTAATGCCCTGTGCGATTGCTGGTATTTGCACAATAAATTGTTAGCATGACCTTGTTGCTGCCCCCATTGTGCACTACATAGGCGGAAACACGTTTTGGGCAGGATGTGAAAAATGACAGCTGTACTGCTCATAAGGAAGTGTGGTAAAATGGCAATGTTGAAAATCTGGAGTGGAAATATTGAAAATTCGCAAACCTATGAGCGTGCGTGGGAACTGTGCAATGCACGCTCGTAAAACAGTCATTTGTAGGATTTTTTTCACCAGATTTTCAACATTGCCATTTTAAAACCTCTGCTAATGAACAGTGTCACTGTGATTTTCTTACTGTGTCCCATACATTGACTTCGAACACCGACTGCGCCATTGTGCACTACATGGGCGAAAAGACATTTTGGGCAGGATGTGAAAAATGACAGCCATACTGCTCATAAGGAGGTGTGGTAAAATGGCAATGTTGAAAATCTGGAGTGCAAATATTGAAATTAAGAACATACGAGCGCATGAGGAACCGCGCAACGCACGTCAGAAACAGTCATTATTTGTAGGAATTTTTCACCAAATTTTCAGCATAGTCATTTTAAGACCTCTGCTCATGAACAGCATCACTGTGATTTTCTTAATGTGTTCCATATTGATTTCAAGACACCGACTGCGCCGTTGAGCGCTACATGGGCAGAAACATGTTTTGGGTAAGATGTGAAAAATGACAGCTATACAGGTCATAAGAAGGTGTGATAAAATGGCAAAGTTGAAAATCTGGAGTGAAAATATTGAAAATTCATGAACTTACGAGCCTGAGTAGGAACTGCAATGCACGCTAGTAGAACAGTCGTGTTGGAATTTTTACCAAAATTTTCAACATAGGGTTTTAGGACCCCCTTCTCTGAAGATGACACTGTCATGGTGTTGATTCAAGGCCGAAGGGTGATTTGCACAGTGACTGTGCAGTGCCTGCGAATCACCCTTCGGCTCGAATAACGCCATGACAGTGACATCATTCATGAGAAGGGTCCCAAAACCCATGTTGAAAATTTGGCAAAAATTCCAAAAAGTGACTGAGATATGCAAAGTTGAAACCCCTATGTAGCCCATTATACAGCCACGCATTTCCACAGTTGACGGTCGGCTTTGAAGAGTGCAGACGTGTTCCCGGTCCACCAAGATCATCGCGCTGGAGTCCAGAGGTAAGTATGGGGTGAGGGGGTGTGAGGAGGCGGGTGCAGTGGTGGGTGCGGGTTGTGGAGGGGCTGGGAGACGCGCCGCGGGACCGTTTTTGTTCTACAGGTTAAAAAATAACAAAAGATGATGTGGGACATTTGCCATGCTGGGGTGGGCTCCCAGCATGGCAGAAGATGGCTGGGGGGGCAAGGAGCCGACAAGAGATTGGGCACCCCCGTCGGCAAACTACGTGGGGGGGGCGAGGAGCCGACAGGGGATTGGGCACCCCCGTCAGCAAAGTAAATGGACCGTTTGCCATGCTAGAGTGGGCTCCCAGTGTGGCAGCAGGACGGCTTGAGGGGGGGAGCTGTGGAGCTGATGGGGATTGGGCACCCCATCAGCAACAACATTTGCCACGCTGGGGTGGGCTCCAGCATGGCACCAAAGCTCTGGGGGCGCATGAAGGACGGGCGCGTGGGGGAGAAGGCAGAAGCAGGCGGGTAAGCCAGGTAGGGCAGCGGTGCTTTCCTTTTAAGCAGAGGAACACCGCTGTCATACTGAGCTCCTGCACCCATTGGTGCAGGACCGCCACGCCTGCTCAAGGGAGCAGTGCATTGGGTGGGAGAGACACACCTCCAAGTGTGCTACTCTCCCAAAATGTTCCTTGTGCATGCGCGCACGCGAACGTAAAAATGATTCAGGGCCAGCAGGGCAGATACTATGAGGAGCACCTGAAGGCACTAAATATGTATTCACTGGAAACCAGAAGGGAGAGGGAAGATATGATAGAGATCTTCAAGTAAGAATTAACAAGGTAAACTATGGGGAATTATTTACCCTTAATACCAAATTGAGGTCACATGGTCATGAGTGGAAATTAACAGGAGGGGAGTTCAGAAGGGACATTAGGAAGTACTTCTTTAAGGAAATGGTGGTGTTACCTTGGAACAGTCTGTCGGCTGAGGTGGTGGGTGAAAACACAGTCATAGGATTCAAGCAGGCATGGGATGGAATGAAGGGAATACTGGTTGCCTGGGGCAACAAGATCAGGGAGGAGAATGGGGATCGGACAGGGAGGGTTAGTAACCTGGAGGAACAATAGATTCCAGGGATTATAGGGAATATGTGCAGACTGGATGGAACTCTGGTCTTTTTCTGCCATCATGGTCTATGTTTCTGTGTTTCTATATTGAAGTTTAAATATAGAATGGATTTTTCTTGGACGTTTGAATGTGAAAGTTTTCGGTTTTCAATAAAGGTATTTGTTCATGTTTTCAAGGAAACGGATTGAAAAAGAGACAGAGAGGTAAGCACACACTAATAAAGGTTAAACAAACAGGTTGGAAAGGAGATAAACAATACTTGAAAAAAGAGAACATTCACTTGGCTGAGAAATAACATTATTTTATAGTTTTATATTCTGTAGGATAAATATTACTGAAATAAATGAGGCCAGCATTCTAAAATAGAGGACTTTAGAAGTACATAATTGATTGGGAAAGTTATATAAACAGCGATTTTCATATTTTAGGATGCAAAATCAAAATAAGAAAAGAATAATTTCTTCTGAGGCTTGCACATTGAAATGAAAAATAAATGAATGAGATTTCCCCAGTGAAAAAACAGAGTAAGTATGATGAATTCATATGTGTTGCATAGGAAAATGATTATTATTAAAATACAACAAAAGTCATATGTATAAATCGTTGATGTATAATTTTATTTGAAGATGGTTCTTCACAATATTTATGTTTATGAAGAACAGTGAACTTAGTTTATGTTTTTCTACATTTAGATGCAAATAATACTCAAAACAAAAAAAAGAGGAAGTTTGGATAAAGACACTGAATGCAATCTCATTAGATACAATGGAGAGTCAATCCACTCCATTTGTCAATTACTAACAATTATATAATTTTATTTAATTGTACATACAAACATGGAATATTAATGGTTATTTTTAGGGCTGTGGGCAGAGCCTACAGCCCTTTTGTCATCGATCATACTGTAGCTATTAAAAATGGCTTTTCATTGAACTTCCTTTTCAGACATTTGTATGTATTCCTCCACAGCTACAAAGTAGTGCACTTCCCCCTGATTTTTGCTGTTTGCTGCTCTATGTTAAAAGCATCTCGGGTGGGGTGATACTGTATTGTACCTTAGAACTTCTCAGGATATTAACAAAAAACCTTTTAAACTGCTGTTTCTATCATCTGTTCTACTCAGTCTAACAGATTTGTTCTATTTCTTTCAGCAACCTAGGGATTAACTCATTTACTCTTGGCTTTTGTGAAGCGAAAGTCAGATTCAGTGTCAGATTACAGATATTGGGATTGCAGTCTGTTAGCCGTCATTCCTTGAGCAGGACAGGTTATAGGCAAGCACTGGAAACAGAAGACTGTTTTTTTTTCTCATTTTATAATATGATGTACTGAGTGCGTATTTAGTTGCAGGGTCAGGGCCTTGAAGAAAATAATAACATTTATGTAACTCATTCAAGATTTCATGAGGTGGTCAGAAAAAAATCTGAGAGAATTTGTGTAAAAACTAACAAATGAAAAATGCAAAAATAGCATGCACATTGGCCTCTGAGACTGGAAGATCAGAAGGCTGCTGGTTCTATCCCCACACTAGGCATGTGAGTTAAAGAGCTAGTGTACTGCCTAAAGCTAATATTAGATTTTAAAGCAATCAACCATTATCTTTTAATTTGAGGTACTTTTTCTTTTCCCTTTGTTTAAAGATCATGTGCAACACTCAGGCGCTTCCTTCAGACTTAACATAGCAGTACAGAACACCTTTCTAAGTGGTGTCCTGTCATTGCTGTGCAGTATCTGTTACAAATATTGTATTACAATGTAGTTCAAATTGTTGCCCCATTTGGCTGTGCTGTGCCCAATCTACTCAGACACTCCACAGATGATGTCCTTAGCATGATGACATCATTTGGCGTGCAAGCAGGACTGTGGAGATACTGACAGTATAGAGTGTCACTGTCTTTGTTGTTTTACTGAATGCTTTAATGAAAGAGAGCAATGACTTAATCAAAGTTGAAATTACCCCCTCACTCTATTGTTCTGTAAATCCAGATCTCTTAGAATGATAACCTGAGTTTATAAAAACATGCTGATTCTGAAGCCCCCCCCGTACTTGTTATTCTGTACCTGCGCAAGCACGATCTGAGGATGCATCTCCGACAAGGTCCCCAAGCAGCCTGGAGAGTCATGCTGGAGCTAATTTCCATATCGGGAGCATGTTAGGTTAACATGTTTTTTAGATGGACGAATTCATGCTGGACTTAGGAAAATAATTCCTTTTACGAACCGAGTGCTATAATCTTTACAATTCATTGTTGAAATAGTAAAGTCGTGGCTCAGTGCATGCACACCAGCATCTGCCTTGGCTCTGCACATCTGCACCAGGTCGATGCTAGACGTCCTTCAGGCAGTGCAGCGGGAAAAACAAACAGCAGGCAGTACATGAACTGATGAGTATGTGAAGGACGTAAACTTAATTTTCTTGGCATTTGAGCAGCACAGACCAGAAATCACTGCTGAGGACCAATGAGCAGCCTGTTAGTGAATCACAAACAGCAGCACATTGAATTACATTAAGAACTTTTGCACATGATCTTTAATTAGAAGATTGTTTACCTGATGTTATTATGTGTGATGTGTGGAACAGCACTATGTGTGGCAGCTGACATAGCTAACTATACTGCCCCCACTACATCATCAGCATAGTGAATTCACTGACTATGACATCACTGCTACTTAGGAACAGCAATTCAGTGACTGCCATATCAGTCACCTGTGATTTCACTGTCAGCAAAATCACAATGCTGATGATATAGTGAGGGGCAGTAGAGCTAGATATGTCAGCTGCTATGCTAAGAGCTGTTCCACATATCCACCACAACATTATGACATAGAAGACTCTCTGATGGGGAAAAAGGAAAAAGAAAGGTACTTCAGTAATAACATTTTATAACTGACTACTTCTTAAAATGTACATTATTTTCCTGTCTGCCTGGTTTGGCTCCACTAGCTCTTTAAATCCCAATACTGACATTGTAGTTCAGCACGGGGGGTAGGGGGGCTGCAATCCTGAAGTGCCGTCTTTTCTGTCTGCCTGCCTGTTCAAGTAGATGTTAAAGATCCTATGGCACTTCTCAAAAAGAGTAGAGGAATTTTCATGGTGTCCTGGCCAAATTTCCCCCATTCAATAAAAATACCACCAACTGCTTAATCTGGTTCAAGTAAGGATTTACAGTATGCCATGTTACAATTTCAGTTGGTTACCATTTGTAACCCCCCCCCCCCAAATCACCCCTGAAAAAGGGACTTCTAGTCTTAGTGGGCTTACCCAGTCAACAAAATTCAACAAATAAATAAATTCATTATGCCTTATGGATTCCATATAAATCCAAATCATTCCAAGGCCATCTTGACATACAATTTTAAAACCTAACAGCAAATCAGAGCCCTTTTCCTGATAAAAGGCTGCCAACATATTAAATTTAAATAAACAACAAAGTCACAAATAAGGAACTAGTGGCTTGTGGAAAAATCTACAGGGATTTATACAGGGATTTGATGCTGCTTCTACAGGGAAAATACAGGAAAAATGAGGGCTTGTTACAGGAAAATGGTTATTTGGATCTTGGAGCACTGTAATTGTGACTAAACAGCACTACATGGCACTAACAAGAAAATAACTTTGGTCATTTGTAGCTCTTCATAGCCCTATTGGCTCTGGTTAGATCTTTTTATATTGTTTACAACCAGTTCCATGAAGAAGAGAAAAAGTGTGATCTCATCTGGCATTGAAAATAAACTGTGCCCTAAGTGAAAACAGTCCAATTGGTCCTATTTTGTAACTCTGTTGGTTTTTAGGTCCAGTAATTTAGGCCATTATCTTGAAGGTTTGAAAAGGATTGCCAAGATATCTGAGGAGCCATTCCTAAAATATATTTGCAACCTCATTGTGAGGGTGGAAACAGAAAGTGCAAGACACATTCCAGGTACATATGACATTACATGAATACAGAAATGTGCAGCAGACTATTGGGACTGCACATTGCTTGCTTTTACACAGAGCATAATCCTAAAGAATGGATACAACAGTCTTGGTAATACAAGGCAACACAGCAGCTAGGAAGAAAAAGAGCCTTACAGGTCACCATAGAAACACAGAAACAGAATTTGCCGGCAGATAAGGAACGCTTGGCCTGCCTAGTCTGCCCATCTCACCCTGCCTATAGCATCACCACAAATTCTACTTGATCGCTGGCCCATTCACCTACCGTCTTCCCTTTCCTTCAGTTTCCCTTATGAACCACATCACTGTTTTTGTCCCCACCACCTCTGCTGGAAGACTTTCAGGAATGCACCACTCTCTCTCTCTGTGAAGAAATACTTCCTCACATCTCTCCTGAATCTATCCCCCCACCAGTTTCTTATTATGCCCCCTTATACTTAAGCACCTGTTTTTTCTGAAAAATACTTCCCTCTTCTGCCTTATTTACCCCCCAATGAGGTATTTAAAGGTTTCTATCATATCCCCTGCTCCCTCCTTTCTTCTATAGTGTACCTGTTCAGGTCCTTAATTCTCTCCTCGTAAGACTTCTGATGCAGGCCCTGCACCATTATAGTTGCCCTCCTCTGGACCACCTTCACTCTGTCTATGTCCTTCCGTAGATGTAGTCTCCAGAACTGGACACAGTACTCTAGGTAGGGTCTTACTAGTAATCTATACAGAGGCAATACCACCTCCCTGTTTCTGCTGGTGATACCCCTACCAATGCACCCCAGTATCCCACTAGCCCTCCCAACTGCCTTATCGCATTGCCTGGCCACATTTAGGTTATCTGATATGATCACCCCCAGGTCTCTGTCTGGCTTGGTGGTTGTCAGTAGCACTGTTCCCATTTTGTACTCTGCCCTGGGTTTCTGTCCCAAGTGCATTACTTTGCACTTTTTCATGTTGAAACACAGCTGCCATACCACTGACCAGTCTTTGAGATTTCTCAGGTATCTGCTCATCCTGCCCACCCCCCCCAGAATGTCCACCCTATTGCAGAATTTGGTGTCATCCACAAAGAAACAGACTTTTTCCTACAGCTCCTCTGCAAAATTACTTATAAAGACTGTAAAGGGGAGGCATTCCGGCATTGATCCCTGAGGCATCCCACTGGTCACCCTCCCTTCCTCTGAGTGAATTCCATTTACCACCACCCTCTGTCAACCTATGTCCTAACCAATTTCTTACTCAGTTTACCACCTTTGGACCCACTCCTAGGCTACCCAACTTGCTTACTAGCCTCTTATGTGGATCGGTGTGGAAAGCCTCACTTTACCGCAGAGCCTGCTAATGGCACACTCAGGGCCAATGTTATCCAAACTCGGGATTTTTTGGAATTTCATAATGAAGGCTAAAAATTTGATTCTAAGAAAGGCTTAAATCCAATGCGGATTCAGAATCGTATTCTGATTCCCCATCTAATTTCTTCTTCAACCCTCCCACCCCCACTCAACATACAAGAGCTGCCCTGCAGCTGCACCTAACTTACTTGGTTCTCTCTGCCTGATATGCTGCCTCCCTGGTTGGTCGGTCAGTCAGTTAGGTGGTGATGGTCCCTCCCTGTCAGATGTAGGTGAAGTGGTGGTAAGGAACTGGGCAGGCTGGAGTGATATGGGCACTGTGCGCTTGTTAGCAGGCACTGACTGCAGTTGATTCTTATTCATTACCACATGCCATTGCCTACCCAATTGATCTTCTCACATCGCCTATCCCTCCCTTGCCATCACAACTAAAATCTGCAGTTAACCAGCCATTTACTCAGTGAATGTTGAATTGATCAGTTTTTTTTCCCCACACAAAATAAATAAAACTGCCAGGTCTGCCTCTAGCTCCTCCACCTACCCTGTGTGCAACCAGTAGATCTGATCTCACTGCCTTCAAGCCAATCTGCTATTAGAGGAGTTCCTTCAATGCAGCTGGTCTACCAGCATAAAACCCTGGGTAACAGACGTTATTATTCTTCTACTTGTCAGTGTGGTGTGACTGAAATTCCAGGATTTTCTGCTGCTGGACCACATAGGGTCAGGGGTAGGTCAAGAGAAGAATTTGGAGGGTGGGCTAAAGGCTTTTTTGTTAGTTAATTAATTGTACTTAATTTGTGCAGTTATGCATTGTGGCTGGAGGATGGATTATGGGACTTGCATTGGAGAGACTCTCTGAGCAGAGAAAGTGGCTGCCGATGAGTGACTGGCTCATAGCTTCACTATACAAGCTTCTTCACTGCTAGTAGACATGGGTGAGGGTCAACTCAGGTGAAAGTTAGACACTGCAGGTGGGGTCATACTGACCATGGCTACTCACTAGTGGACTAGGGTAGGGGAGCTGGGGGGAATTATAAGAGGATGGACCTGCAGGGATGTCTCCATTTCCTGGATGGTAACAACCAACAGCAAAACAGTAGTGTGCCCTTGGATTAAATGGTCTTTGTTTTCTTCCCTACCATCTCTGTCTCCCCACAGTAGCAGTCAACCGAGGCAAGAGGTGATGAGAATAAGTAGGTAAAGGACATGGCCAGCACTGGACTATGACTGGGGTGGGAAGATCAGGTTGGATCTGCTTGACACTGGCTTGTATTGTTTTCTTTGTCTGCCCCTCTACCTGTCACTATGCTAATTGGTTTGAGAATACCTTCTCAGTATTCGAAGGCGAAATCAGAATTCTGATTCCAGCTCTGATTTCACCCCCGTGGGGTAAATAGAATGTGGAATGGGATTGGGGTTGGAATCGAAACTGCTGAAATTTTGATTGCATACCACAAGGACAGCTTTTACAGAATCCAAGCACCTCAATCCAAACTCTCTACCCCCTGAATGAAAAACTTTCTTTACAGTATTTTTAAACATTTCTGCCTTCAACTTTAATGTGTGCCTCTTATTTTGGACCCCTAGGCATTAATGAACAGGTTACCTTTACCAGTTTTTTTTTCTCATATTGATGTTTATTCTCCAGCAACCCTCAGACTCAGGGATTTACTTAGTTCTGGCATTGGCTGCCACCCAGCCTCAACTGCCACCTACCTGACACCTCCAGAATCCCAAAAGGATCTTTTCTCCATGGCAGGGGTCTAAAGGAGAGCTGCCCTCATCTCTGAACAGTCCAAACCTAGATGCAGAGTCCAGTAGTGTGGTGGGGAGCCCAAGTGCACTGACCATCATTGTGATAGCAGTTGTGGTACTTAGGCTTTTTTCCCAGGACCACCAATTGTGCAATGACACACCATGCTGGCATTCAGAGGCCCACTTACACATACTAGCATCTGAACATGGACCCTCCCTGTGTATGTTGCTTCACTTTTCTACCATCACTGGTTTCTGACAGGTGGTAGACAAGTCCAGTGCCCCCATCTCAGAGGGAGAAAAGCTGCCCTTGGGATGCTCAGTCTTCCCTGCCCAGACAGCCCCCCCAAATGACTTGAGTCTGTTCTCACAGTCAGGTTGCAGGTGTAGCAAGCAGTAGCTGCACCATTGCTCTGCCTGTCAGGCTACCTTTACCTAACTTTGTGATGCCCCTCAGGTTTATAACGCCTTGATTAAGTCACACCTCAGTCATATTTTCTGAGCAGTGGACAACATACCAGACCACTCAACCATTCAGTACTCAAATGGGAAGCACATCATCAAACATTATTGATAGAAGCTCAGAACACTGTGGAAGTTCACACTTTAATGTTCGCCAAGTTTGCTGCTCAGAAGGCAACTGAAAGGAAGCATTTGGGGCACAATCAAAACCAAGGCAACTTAGTCAAGGGATGCAGAGTATTTATGCTAGGAGTCCCCTGGTGTAAGTTCAGTGCCCTCCCAGTCCTCTCTGCAGTGCATATACAGTATCATGATGTGGATCCCACAGTTGTGCTGGCATGCCTTTTGATCATACCTGTATCCTGACCTGACAGCCTGTATAGATCCCTAGATGAGGTTCAGGTTGTGATCTTCAAAGTTGGAGTATTTACTGTGGATGCGTGGAGGCCTCCGCACAAGTTATGGGGGGGTTCACACATCCTGGGCTACGCTACACACCTGCACAGCATTGGATAGGACTCTGTGGATTTGGTTCATAGTGTAGCTTGCTGGCCAGATCCTTTTTAATGAGGCCCAGAGGAATTCTAAGAAGTAAAATAATGGACCCCTCCCCCCATAATGTGAGGCTGTGATATGGGAAGCAAAAGAGGATCGGTGTACATACGTTTCAGAAGAACATTTGAAAGACTTTCTGTATTAACTTTGGACTGCTTATAAATGTGCAGATGATTAAACAAGGATGTTTACGTGAAGTACATGCCTTTTCGTGAGACTGCTTCTCTCCGTACCGTCGCTCCATCCCTGAATTAATGAGCATCCAACAGGTCGGCTGAGAGATTGCAATGGGGAACGTAAATACTGCCCTTACATAATTATCCTGCTAAAAATGTGCCATCTGCTCCAGCTTTTAATTCTCCAAACAACTTTCTAGCTGACTTCAACAGCTGCAATAATGCTCTTCTAATAAAACTCTACCAACCTGGGCCTTTCTAGATACAAAGTCCACAAATGAGTCCCCCGTGGAGCCTAGTACTGGTTATTACTGGTTTTCAGCCACATTCCCCTACCCTACCATGACAGAGCTGTTCATGCAGCGTACATAATGTAGCTCTTGATGGAGTTTAAAAATAGCTCCTAATTTCTGGTGGACTCCCACAGGGTAGGGAGTACCAGAATATCTAGCAGTCTCACTCAAATGTGAAGAGAATTTAAAGGTAGAGCCTCCTACAGCAGAGGCCAAGGCACATTGTTTTCAAACATGCAGGCATTCAAACTTGCACCCTTATGGAAATCAACAAGATCCAGCACCCATCAATTAATAAGTTGATTTAAAAGATTACAGTCTATCAAAACAAAACAAAAAGTCTGCTTCATGCTGGTATCAAAGCAGGACAGATTTACTACTGTATTTTAAAACTGCATTCTTTTTCCATGTAACTCTGCTTTACTCATTATCTGTAATGTCACCAGCATATCTTGATGGAATTATAGCCTTGTGACTCAGTTATCTACTTTTATTATTCACGTAAGTGTGGCCTAAGGGGGGAGGGGTCGAAAAATAGGGAGGGGCTGGCTAGGGTTCACAGTCATTGCTACCCGCAGTGCAATGTAAGAAGGGGAGGGAGGGTTAACTAAAACAAGTGTGAAACATTTCATAGAGAATCCCATTTTGGTGACTGTGTTCACTTTACAATTGAAAATACAGAAGAAGCATACTACTCTGGCTCACCCCAGTCAAAATCACAAGCTAAAAAAAAGGCAGGCACACTCAGGGCTCAAAGTAAAGTGCAGTATTAACTGTTTATAGTTAGCATTGTAATCAGCTTCTCAGCTCCTTTGGGTTCGATTCTGGATTACTAAGACTTAACAGTGTGAAAGTGGTGAGTCTTGTGTCTAGTGTGCAACCCTGAAAATTTGTTTGTGATGTTAGAAATATTGTCAGCTTCTGCCACAGTTGATGAGCTGGTCTCATCTGAAACTAAGTCTGTAGGCAGTCATGATACCGAGATGGTCACGGAAGAATACGACTCTAATTTAAGAAGGGTAGGGCCTTCCCCCATTAAGTTTGTCTATGCCTGTTACTATAAGTAAAGAAGAGGGTGCTACAGTACACTTCCAGCACTGCCCCCAAAGGAAAGTGAACAGATAGACTATTCAGTGGATGTTCATGTTTACCTGTTGTTTTCGAGTGCCATCATATTTGCTTCCCTGGGAGGGAAAGTGCACCTACCTTCTCCAGGTCTGAAAGGATCTGTCTGCCCAGCTATTCCTGTGTCCACTACCTCACTGGGGAGTAACCCTGTGCCCCATTTCAGTTTTTGCTCCTTGAAAGAGAAGGCAATCATGGACAGAAGGCGGGGCAGTAAGTAGGAGAAGCCTGGTCCAGCCCAAGAAGAAGGTAGACAATGGCAACTGGTGCAATGCGTTTTTGCTTACACACGTTCATATGTGCAGCAGGGAACATTTCAGGAACAGCCTCTGGCTGAGACTTAGGATCTCCCTCAGAATACCCTACTATGTGGAATCTGACCACAATCTTTTTGACCTGGTTAGACATCCACGTTTATCCCTGTTCATATCCCAATTGCCAGTTCCATGTATTTTATATAAAGGAAATGTTTTTAGAGCCCAAGTACTGTGTTTCATGGAATGTTAGTTGTTTTTATTACAGGGGTTGTGGAAAAAAGCCAGAAGGCTGAGGATGAGGACGAGTTTGTTTGGATGATTCAATATTTAAGGAGAAAGGGGAAAGGTTATATCACAAATAGGCTAATGGTTTCCTCCTAGAAGGACAAGTGAAAGACAGGGTTTGAGTATTAATATCTGTTACAGATGTCAGGTTATATGAATGTCAATGTCTTTGTGAAGGCTGTTTTTTTCCCTTTCAGCAGCCAGAAGGGCTAGCAATGTGGAAAGTGGGACTGCAAGCACTGCTAAGTGTAGTACGGTGCAAGACCAAGACGTTTGTCATATAGTAGAGGTTTGTGGGCCACTGAGTAATGTAGCACTTTGTATGTGATAGCCAAATGTATATGTGCAAATAAGAGGTGTGGTAACATGTAGCAGTGAGGTACCCACTTAACAGTTGAAGCAGTCCATTGGATACAATAAGGTGGTGTTGCTGAGAGCCATGGTAATGGAGCTTCCTTTACCCCATCTCACCCTTTGCAAGAATGGAAGTGTTTTACAGTATGTTTTCTAAGTGTTCCCACCTGTGCGGATTACAAGTAAAGGGTAGATCATGCACACTGTCCTTGCAAGGGTACGGGGGGTTGACTAGTACCCCTGCGATTTGTATGTTGATAAAAGTGCCTTGGGGTGTATGTAACCAGCTTCTCAACCTCTTCTGGTTCGAGTCTGGGTTACTAAGAGTTAACAATGTGAACAGAAGTCCGAGTCCTGAACCTTACAGGCTCCTACCTGCTTTGCTAGACTATTGAATCACTGTGCATGCCTTCTTATTTGCCAGAGTATATAAAAAAGCTGGATTGCTTCTGGCCCCTTCTACTGGCAATATAAGGGAGAGGGAAGGCACATGGTTTGTTCTCTAAGGGGGCAGAGTTCCTGGCAGAAAGAGAAGAGAGAGAGAGAGAGAGAGAGAGAGTGGGATAGAGAAAGAGAAGCAGCAGAGCCTGAACACAGGAACAGAGATGAGAAAAGTAACACAGATACTATACAGAGTGACCAAGAGAAAAAGAGAGAATATGCAGTGTTGAACAAAAAGAAAGACTCCTGAAGCCAAAAGGTCTCATTAGCAAGAGGAAGGAGAATATAGAGTAGTTGTGGGGATTTCCTCTTGAGGAAGCCACCCAAGGTCCATGAGGACCTACTTGAGGTTTTATGGGGGCAGTGGAGATGCCCTAAGCCATACGTCAGAGCCATGGGGGTCAAGGAGAAATCCTCTACCACCCTTTTATTGACATAAGCTCCAGGAAAAGCCTAATCATATGTACTAGGTATGGCCTGTCAGGTATGTGTCTGTTCCCCTGGAGGCTCAAGAAAGTTCACCCTGAGGGTAGTATGTAAGCATGACTGAAGAGAGGTACCCATTTACAGCCAGCTTCCCAGGGATCAGCCCAGAGTGTGTTTTAGAGAGTGATGGCCGTAACACTATAGGACCATACCCACTCTTTGACCTAATATTTACCTGGGTAAAGAGGAAATACAGACATGTAGACGGACAAGTGCAGTGAACAAGAAAACAATGATTTTGGGGACTCCCTGCTATGCAAGGACCCTGGAAAAGAGAACCCAAAGATATGTTTGTGTCTGTAGATATGTAGTTATATAGTCTCACCCTGGGGTGTCTAAGTTCTGTCTTTGTAGAGTTTAATAAGTTATGCTGCACTTGACTCTACTTTCACTTGAATGGACAATGCTGTTTGTTGTAATTTTTTTGGTTTTTATTTAAACATTTGGTAACCAAGAAAGGTAAACTATGCTAGGGCACATTTCCAGGTGCAACCCAGAAATTATGTTTATACTGTTTATCAGCCCCTAGGGTCACTGCAGTTGCCCCAGTGCCCAAACGCAAAAATAAAACCTCTTCAGTTCTCTACCCCAGAGAGGTTAGGCCTGTAGTACCAAGCAACCAACAGACAGGTTACAGTATTTAATATAGACTGGGACTCTGGGTCATATATACACCCTGTGTGATATGAACATACAAAATTGCCAGCAAATACAGGCCATTTGGTTTATCTAATCTGCTCAAGTGTGCAGCACTTCCGTCTATTAGACTGCAGCTGCTCCCCCCTTATACAGTATGCCCCCCCATCTCCCACCCCCTCCCGATTTGTACCCTTCCCTTGAATATGTACCACCCCCTCTTGAAGCCCCCAACACTCTGCAGCGATACGACTTCCTCTGGCAGAGTGTTCCACCCTGCCACCACCCTTTCTGTGAAATAGTGCCTCCTCAGTTCCCTCTTGAACCTGCCCCCTTCCAACTTCATAGAGTGTCCCCTGGTTTCCCTTCCACCTTTCAGATTGAACATGCACCTCATGTCTACTCTGTTCAAACCTTTCAGGTACTTGAAGATCTCAATCATATCCCCTCTCTCCCTTCTTTCCTCCAGGGTATACTTATTGAGCTCTCTCAGTCTCTCCTCATATGGTCTGTCCCCCAACCCCAGGATCATTTTTGTTGCCCTGTGCTGTACCCCTTGCAGTAGTTTGATGTCCTTTTTCAAGCAGGGGTGCCAGAACTGCATGCAGTACTCTAAGTGAGGTCTCACCAGGGACCTGTACAGGGGCAAGATGACCTCCCCACTCCTAGAAGTAATCCCCCTTGCTATGCTCCCTAGCATCCTGTTTGCCTTCGCTGCTGCCTTCCTGCACTGAGCAGAGTGGTCTGTCTCCCTGGTTACCGTTACTCCCAGATCTTTCTCCTCCTTGGATTTTAACAGGACACCCTCCAGTCAGTAATTGTGTCCTGGGTTCTTGCCTCCTAAATGCATCACTTTGCACTTCTTGGCATTGAAATCAAGCTGCCAAGTGTGAAACCATTCCTCCAGTTTTGCCAATCCTCCTGAAGTACTTTTGCTCCCTCCCCACAATCTACCTCAGCACATGGACAGCACAACTGAGAAGAGAATCTAACAGGGGCATTTCTAGGGTCTGAATAAATTAGGGATTTGAGTCAGTGCACAATCCAACACAATAAAAAAATGAAAGAAACAGGCAGGAAGTCTGAGGGGCCACCAGTGCCCTCATATATTTTGAGGTTATTAGATGTTTCTGGTTCATTTTAAGTAGTTTCGCAGGACTGTTTTCTTAATCGTTGTGATGGCATTCGGTCTTGGTTATTTTCTAAATTTCCAAGTCTGGGGGACAAAAGTCAGAGGCAAAAATTATCATACAGGTAGGGGATCTTATAAAAGTTCAAATGAGAAGTCTTTCTCATCACAGGGTGATTAGGCATGCATAAAATAAAGGCACTTAGTCTGGCATATGCAGAAGGAAACAGGGAGTATATAGGATTTTGTTTTTGTTTTGTGCTGCTGCAGAACACAACTGTTATTGGCACACGCAGCCTGTGACACAACTCGGTCTATCTGTCTCTCTCTCACTGAACTGCAAGCACCCCTGCAGTGTGACTATTTTCTATTTTATTGGACGATTATCTCTTTCTGCCTTTTTTCAATTTGAACGTCCCTACCCTGCTGCCCTTTACTGTAAACACATCAGATAGTGAATTCCAGTAGTTCTACCCCTAAGGAGTTTTATTTTTATAACTTTTTCATTGCTCCATGTTGTGAGACTCAGCAAGTATTGGAGTTCCCCTGTTCCTGAGCTGCCTGGCCCTTGCTGGCCAACACTTCCCTTCCCTTTTCTGCCTATCCGGTGCCCTCTCTGCCTGCTGGTGTCTGGCCACCCACCCACCCACCACAACCACATACTGCTGATGGCTTTTTCAGCTATTGAGTAGAACTACTGTCTATCAGGAAGGAAGGACGAGTGTTTTTTCTGTGTGGTAATAGTTTTATTTGACAATTGCCACTCTGTGCACTATGCATAACTGATTTCTCTCACAACTGAAACCCCAAGCAGTAAAGTGCAGGGACACAGACACATATATATATATAGAGAGAGAGAGAGAGAGAGAGAGAGAGAGACAGACAGACAGAGGGGCAAGGATTGGATTATGTAGTAGTAGGCTATATAAAAGCAGTTGCTTCACTGGTTGGTGGTGTCTATGTGTTAGGGGATCGCTCTGTCCCTGAGGAAGCACCACTGAAATGAGACAGACTCTCACAGTTAATGAGAGTGTCACTGACTGTCATCAGGTGCACCAGGATTCTTCCCTCCTTGTGATATCTCCTGAATCCATCGTGAGTGTGAGCTTGCATGCCTGAAGTGGCCTGCCAGTTGCTGGGGAGAGCATGCAGCATGTTAGGGGGGGGAGTATCAAGCATTGTTGGCTGACATGCACAGTCATGATGGGTAGCCACTGAACAAAAGAAACAAGCAATACAGGTGCAGCATCTATACTGACCCCCCCCCCACTCGAGCGTCATATCTGAGGAAATTGAGTCAAGCCAGTAACTGGTTTAATTTTTTTTTTAATAAACACAAACTAATGTTAAACTAAATTCAAAGGGTTAAAATGCAAGCAAATGCTGTGCTTCCCAGAGTCAGACGAATAGCAACCAGGTAGCTGTGAGCATGTAAACAAATGGGGGTTACCATTTTTATGTTGTCTTGGGTACGTTGCAAGCAACATCCTGCGGCAGTAATAGCACAGTGAGAGGTGTGTCAGTGTTGGCGAATGCAGTAGTAGGTGGGTCCCTCATTCCCCAATTAGCCAGCATGTTAGCACTGACACAAGAATTATGTAAAGTGCCACCGACTTGAAAGAAATGTGCCACTGCAATCAGTGACAAGCTCATCAAGCAGCAGCAGAGATGATACTCCTCCTGTACGTGTCTTTCCTGATGAAACATTTCAATAAACATGGCAGCGGCTCCTGCTACTGCCACACAATATCCAAACAAATCCAACATCAGGGGTGCAATCCCCGTGTCAGCATGTCCCCCACCAACCCCACATTAAGTGTCACACTTGGAGCCTACCCCAGTGTGATGCCGCTCACACAAAGCTGACCATGTCGGCATCGCGATGTCCGGGTCCTGTTTTGTCCCCCACGCCCCCACATTGTGTGGCACACTGGGAGCCCACCCCAATGCGCCACCACTCACACAATGCCGACCGTGTCGGCACTGCAATGTGTTTTTTTTTACCTGAAAAAAAGAAAATGGTCCCTCGTTGTCCATGGCGCCCCCAACCCGCACCCACCCTCTGCATACCCCATCTCCCCACACACCCCCTCCAGAGGGCTGGCGCTGGATCTTCGGTGGAGCTGGAACATGTCTGGACACTTCAAAGCCGAACTGCAAAATGAAGAAATGCCGGTAAGCTGTATAATGGCATCAGTGGGGGTGGGTTAACTTAGGCGGATATCTCAGCCATTTTTTTTTTTATTTTGGCTCCAAATTTTCATCATGGGGTTCTTGGGACCCCACCTCATGAACACATGCACTGTCATCTCATTATTTGGTAACGAAAGCTGGTTTCACGGTCACTGCATCGTATTACCTTTCAGGACCCATTAATGAAACAACAGTGCCACTGTTCATGAAGTGGGGTCCCAAATTGCCTATGTTGCAAATTTGGTGAAAGAATTCCAAAAAATGACAGTGTTACGAGTGTTCATTGCGCAGTTTCCACGCACGCTCGTAACTTCGACAACTTTTTATATTTTCACTCAAGATTTTCAACATTGCCATTTTTTTACACCTCCTTATAAACAGTACAGCTGTCATTTTTCACATCCTGCCTGAAATGTGTTTTCACGCATGTGGCACACAATGGCGTGGTTGCTGTGGGAAATCAACTTTTGGGACAGATTAACAAAATCACAGTGCAACTGTACATAAGCAGAGGTCCCAAAATGCCTATGTTGAAAATCTGGTTAAAAAATCCCCAAAATAATTGCATTATGGGCGTGCGTTTTGCAGTTTCTATGCATGTTCGTGACTTCACCAATTTTTCATATTTTCAAACCAGATTTTCAACATTGTCATTTTTTACATCTCCTTATGAGCAGTACAGCTGTCATTTTTCACATTCTGCCCAAAATGTGTTTTTGCATCTGTGGTGCCAAATGGCGCAGTCGCTCTGCAAAATCACCTTTCGGCTAACAAACTGATAGTGCCACTGTTCATGAGGTGGGGTCACAAAAAGCCCATGCTGAAAATTTGAAGTGAAAATACCAACTAATGCTTGGGGCATTAGGTTTCCAACCATAATGCCCCACTTATAGAGACTGACAGGCATCAAGGGTGTGACTTGGGACTGCCGCTGTAATGCTCACGCCATTCCCCCACCCCACCCGGCAGCCAGTGACAGGCATCGAGTGTACCTTGGACTCTTTGACCCCAAAGTTCACCCCATTCTCCTATACTACACCCATCCTAGAATATTTCCTTATTGAATGCGGTGAGCATAAGGCCTGAAGACCCCAAGGTGCACCGTGAGACGTGTTGTGTGTCTGCAGGGTAGGGTGAGGTGAAATGGCATGACTGTTATGGCCGATGACCCAAAGACACACCCCAATGCCTGTCAGTCTCTGCAGGGTGGGGGTGGGGCTGGTGTCAGTTCAATACTTCACTGCCATTCCTATTATGCATATCTCCAATACCTGCACTATCAATGCCAATGCCAGCAAGACAACATTCGGCATTGACAAATGCTTGTTTTGCTTGTTGTCCGGAGATCAGAAGCAAATCTTATTAATTAAATAATTGGCCTGAAATTAAAGCTTTGACTAGCTGACAGCCTATGTAGTTCCATTAGTTCACTGACGTGCTCTATGTTTTTCTGCCTCAAACAAGTGGCCGGGTTATCATGCATGCTAGTAACTATACTTTAAATAAACAAATCATCTGGGATGAACTGATTTAAAGTCCAGTGACTCACTAGCAATAGCATGCATGATAAATAGACAGAGCAACTTGAAGCTTCACAACTCTTACTTGCAGGCAACTCAGACAGGTGCTGGTGAATTCGAGCATCTGTCCTAGTCCTCCATCATGCTACTGTACAAACATCACAGAGATTAAAAACAGAAGGAAAAAAAACACTGCAGCAATACTGACCAAGACTGATATCCCTGACCCTCTGTTTCTCTACCCTTGGCTGACTTATACTCTCATCACTGTCTCTGTATATGTGAGAGGGACAGTGATAGTAAATAAAAACAGCTGATCACAGCAGATCACAGCAGCAGCTCCACTGGGCTTCTTTGCTGTGATATGACTAGTAGTGATGATGTGCTACAATTAAGAAAAACAGTTCCTCTTTCACAAATCATCCAGGGCTACTGCTAAAAGATTCAGAGCTGCAGTCCTGAATGCCCACTCCTAGTGACACCACTGGTATCTAGGGTAATTGGACTCAGCCACGTTATATGGTAGCAATCAAGCTTTGCATCACTGCAAGGCAACACCATCAGGTGCACTTACATAGCGGTGAGCTGGAACATTTATTTATACTGAAACCACATGTCCAATGACTCCTGAAATTACTTGCAGTTTTACATGTTTTTGATGAAAGAGATGTAAAAGCTGCATTTCAAATACATATTTGTATTTTCAGGTAAGAGGCTATTTTTAGCAGACAAACAAGGGATAGAAATATAACCCTGTCAATCATTTTGTAAACTTAATTATAGAAATGATACAAGGGAACTCTACGAATTAGGCCTCAAATCTCCAGAGTGCAAGATGGTCAGAGTTATTCAAATTTGAAAGGGATAGGTATCCAACAAAAAAGTCAAAAAGAATCCTGATTAACTGCTGAAACAGACTTGAACTGATGCTTATCGTCCCACAGACAGTGAAGTCTATGAGTAGGGTTGCCTGGAAAGCTACATTTTTTTTGTTCTGAATTTTAATTTTAGATGTAGTAAGAGTATGATAAAATATATTTTGGAAAAT
Organism: Neoceratodus forsteri; assembly: GCA_016271365.2. Lineage (NCBI taxonomy): Eukaryota > Metazoa > Chordata > Ceratodontiformes > Ceratodontidae > Neoceratodus > Neoceratodus forsteri. The sequence goes on along the minus strand of CM028129.1, from coordinate 1,004,783,592 downwards.
GCTTAAGAGAGTCTACTGTGCAGAATAATGACCCTCACATTCAAGTTCAGATAATCATTTTCCAGGCAGCTGTCAAGAGTAACTAACAAAAATACAAAGAACCATTAATTTTTGAGTCTGGTCATTGCAGCAAATAAATATTATCACTAATAGGTGGTCAAAAATTCATTCTAAACAGGAGAAGTGGTGGTGAGCACTAAATAAAATGTATTTTAAGGAGAAACTGAAAAGCACTGTGAGATGCTGAAGGAAGCTGTTGACAATAAATGGGCATTATGAGATGTGTTTATCATTTCCAGAATTGGCAAAGTGCTGCCATGGCCTTCTTTGTATCTTAATGCTCCTTGGACCCCAATATTTATTTAGTTTTTGTTGACCAGGAAAGAGGGACTAGACAATTCTGCATATTTTCAGCCTTGTCCCAGGGAAGGGGGATGCCAACTGATGACATTGAACCAGATTAAGCTGTTGGTGATATATTTATGGAGTTGCGTGGCAAGGGAGATTTGATCCTATGGCCCAATCAGCTTATCCTACACTGACTGCTTGCGGTACATAACTACTGTGGCAGTCTATTGGATGGTAGAGGCTATGGACCCCTGGAGCTGCAGAATGGATGCCTTGGAATCTGTCAAGATTTTGTGTCATGCAAGTTCATCCCACTTTCCACCCCACACAGTCAGGCCAAAGAGTAGCTATGCATGCCTATAGTGGACTGGGTGCAGAGGGAGCAGAACACAAATTCATGACAGCTGCATAGGCCACCACATGGATAAAGGAGGGCCTCTATGGTATGTTAAAGCCCTTCACACACACTCATATGGGGATGCATATAGGGCTTCATGGATTGGGCCCTTAGAGTAACTCATGGAATTGTTTTGAGCTGCCTGCTGAAGTGTAGAATTTTATTACATCTTGCTGAGGCTAATACTCCTAATTTCTGTGTTTATTCCTGCCTACATAGTTTGCTAAAACAAAATATTAAACCAAAAAAAAACACACACATCTGATTTTGAGATCTTTCTTTAAAGGGGTACTGTCAGCCTTGTCCCTCGTTTTATTACCATAAAACATCAGTGTGCCTCTGTGGACACAGTGATCACATATGGTCCACAGAATATCCCTATATATAACATGATCAAGAATTCTTACCAATTTTTTTAGTTTTCACAATATTTTACTTTCCCTCGGGTTCCCCATAAGTATGCTGTGCACCGGAAGCAGAAGCAAGATGAGAGCGCACATCGGACACTGTGCGCCAGCACATACATCGATTTTGCACATGGCCATAATAAAAATTTAAACACAGCATGTATTTTCAAATGCTGTACTAGAGATGCCGTTTTTTAACTGAAACCGAGCGCTGGAAAAGAAACTAAATGTATTTGAAAGGAGCTGCCGAAATCTCGCGCATGCACGAAAGCAGGACGATGCACAAATCACACGCATGCGCAGTAGCATCCCACTTTTGCGCATGCGCGAGATTTCGCAGCTCCTTTCAAATGCATTTGGTTTCTTTTCCAGCGCTCGGTTTCAGTTAAAAAACCGGATCTCTAGTACAGCATTTGAAAATACATGCTGTGTTTAACTTTTATTATGGCCATGTGCAAAATCGATGTATGAGCCGCGCACTAGTGTCTGATGTGTGCTCTCATCTTGCTTCTGCTTCCGGTGCACAGCGTACTTATGGGGAACCCGAGGGAAAGTAAATATTGTGAAAACTAAGAAAATTGGTAAGAATTCTTGATTATGTTATATATAGGGGTATTCTGTGAACCATATGTGATCACTGTGTCCACAGAGGCACACTGTTGTTTTGTGGCAATAAAACGAGGGACAAGGCTGACAGTGCCCCTTTAAATGGAAGAACAGCATACAAGACCATCACAGAAACAGAGACCATGACAGCAAAAATAGACCAATGGTCCATCCTGTCTGCCCGAGATCCCTATTTAGCCCTGAGATCATATTAATTTAATCTGATGTTTGTTGGCCTGACTAGCCCCAGTATAATTTATTTGGCAAATAATGTTAAGGATACCCAGAATAAATTGCATATTTTTTTCAACTCCTAATGTGACTTTAAGTGCCGATTTTGTGACTTTAAGTAGTGATTTCTGAGGCAGTATTATCCTGTGAACTTAGTGTTAATACTCTTTTAAAGCTGGGAATAGCAGTTTCAAAACAATAGAAACAATATGTTAATTGGTTAAGTATTTCTTTAGACATCGGCCTTCACAATCAAATCAAATCAAACCAAATCACCTTTATTTATAAAAAAGTACTTTTCAAAAACCAAGGCACTTGTACAAGGTTCGTTAAAAATCAAAAGAGTTAATAAAACCATAATAAACATGTCAAAACCCATGGCTGCAACACTAAAAATCAGCATATGCTGGACTAAAAAGAAAGGTCTTCAGTGCTATTTTAAAACTTTGGACGGTCGGGCAATCTCGCACCTGATGAGGTAGAGAATTCCACAGGGTTGGGGCTGCAAAACTAAAAGACCTGGCCTCAGATGTCTTTAAACAAACCCTGGGAATCTCTAGCAATCCCTCGTCAGTAGATCGGAGAGAGCGGGAGGGACAGTAGGGATGAAGGAGATCTTGCAGGTGACCAGGTCCCTGGTCGTGTAGGGTCTCATAGGTCAGCAAACCGACCTTGAAGGTGATCCGCCACCGTATTGGCAGCCAGTGCAGTCTGTGAAGCACAGGTGTTATATGACTGGCCCTAGATGAACCAGTTAATAGCCTGGCTGCCGCATTCTGCACGAGCTGCAGGCGACGGATATCAACCCCCAGTAACCCAAGGTAAAGGAAATGAAAAAATGATGCAATTTATTTAGAACACTTTGCTTATTATACTTAGCACCCCAGTCAGGAGACAGGTACTTTCTGCTCCCCTCAGAAAAACACAATTGTTCTGTTACCTGACTTACTTTTCAAGATGATGGCCCAGTCAAATCCTATACCACTGAAAAAAACTCATTAGCCCAGCAGAATACAGATACTGTTGGTTATGCGATCTTGAAGAGAATGAAAGAAGCAGGCCTGAAAGAAAACCATGCTCCTTATTCTGGAAACTCTTTTCATAGAGGAGGGTAAGTTTCTGGTGGTAAGGGTGCTAATTGTTTAACTAAGGGTGAACTTAGGCCTGCAAGGAGCTTCCATTTCAATTGTAAACTGGTCAGCGCACAAAAAATTACAAAGGAGGCAAAGACTGCTTCCCTACTGACCTTGTATGCATTAAAGAAGCACTTTGAATCCTCATGGGCAAAAGTGGGTGTTCTACAGCTCTCCCTAGCACCCATATGTTCTGGCACCTATGAGTGGGGGTTTTGCATGTGGCCTGCTCTCACTGCTCTGTACCTTTAACTGCGAGGATGTCAGGTTACATTTGAGCCACTGGTCAACCCTTTCCTCACCCACAAAGCAATGTGCACCTGGAAGGTGCAGGCTTGGGGGAGAAGTAATGCCAGACAGACATCAGGCATACAATGGGAAGTCCATGTTCCATTAGTGATGAATTCCTGCTCTATGAGAGTATGGGACTATAGAGTGCAGCAGCCTTGCTTTAATATTCCTATATCCAAGGACAAAGTCAGAGTGGCAACATCAACACTTAAAGGGAAAGTCCCTTCAACCTATTTTTATATATACCTGTGTAGTTTGTATGCATGAACAATGATTTCCTCTCATGTCCCCCAACGTCATCCCAATTTAAGTATAAATGAGATTGCTTCTCTTTGTTTTGCCCTGGTATGAAAACCTGTTTTTCTCCATTCCAAGGGTCATGACACCATTCATGCAAGGCACCATGGTAGTTGATGATGCATACATGCACAAGCCAGCAGAGGTTATACTCTTATTCAGTTCTGTTACATATCTTGTGAAGTCCCTGTATTCTCTAAAATTACTTTTTTCTAACTCAGATACATTTCAAACTACAGAAAACAGCAGGGCACTTACTCTGCCATGAAAAGTTTCATGGCTAGCTTAAGACAAGAACATAGGGGCTGCAGAGGACAGCAACATCACTGACTAATACAGTGTAAGTACTGCAGGCTTCAGCACAAAAACATGATAAAATTGCAGGATGCCTTACATGAGTCAGGTCATGACCTTTGCAATGGACCAGACTAAAGTACCTTAATTTACATTTTAAATCCTGAGGAAATTAAGAGGGTGCCATAAAGGCAATCATTGTGCATGCCTACAAATTACACAGGGAAACAGAATAAAAGGCTGAGAGGACCTTCCCTTTAAAGTGCAGATGGACTGCGACCAACCAGCTTTCAATTGCACCAGCAATGTGGTGTAAAAGAGAATCACTCTTGGTATTGCTGGTGTGATGAGCCCAGCAGCCTTTCCCCATGAGCATTGTCCTGAGTATCACACAGCATGTAACTCACCTCTCACCTGCAGTAACTGAATCTGGCCTGCACAGCCCACTGTCGCACATTTATAGCGCAACACATGCAAATTAGAAGTGGAGCAACTTTAATGACATGCAAATCGCGCCACTGTGCCCTTGAATGGCTGATCGGATGATTTGCATATGTCGGCTGAATATCGCAAATCTGCGATTTGCGCAATACGGAAGAGTCAGCTGAGCCAATGGCGCAGATTTGTGCCTGCGTGGTACACTGCATTGTGCATGCCCAGATAGCTTACGCATGCGTCTGTCGCGCTGCAGACGTGCTGTGCGCGATCGGCAATTTCTATTCACAAAGCCCATAATGACCGTTGTTCAGCAAAGAACTTCCTTCCACCTGAAAGGTCCCTGGATGCAACACAAGTAGTATGAGACAGAAAGTGGCTGGCTGAAGCTCTGCTTAGCCTTTTTACCTGATACTGTAGTTCAACTAATAGACCACTTGAATGGTATTTTGCAGACTTGACTTTTGTTCCCAGTTTGATCACATTACTTCTTTTTCTCTTCAAAACTGACTTTGGGGGACCATATTATGCAGACTTGGTTTAATAATTTTCTCGTTTGAAAGTTGCTAAGCCTAGTAAAGACTGTGAGCTGGCTTTTGAAAGCCCACTCTGACTGGCACACCAACCTGTGGCACCATTTTAGTGCAATTATGCTATTTGTGGTGCAACAATTATGCTGTAACTTGATAGAGATAACCAAATAGCAGGCTGGAGAAACTGAGTAATTATCAACAGGCTGCTTTTTTTGTATGACATGCCACATAGAAAGTGCTCAGAAGTGCAGATAATGTGCCTAGCTATAAGGTGGCCTCTATAAGGGTCCAAATTGCTCAAATCCTGAGATATTGGTGTATTCTTTAAAACATGGGGGCTATGTAGGCAAATGAGGGAAATTCAGGGTTATAGCTTCTCTCTCCATTGTCTTGCTTGTACATCTATCTGGCATATATTTCATGTAGAGAATACAGTGGGACATAAACATGCACCCTCCCTGCTTCTCTGATCTGATACAGTGCGAGTATCATCACACAGGTTCCTAGATAGGGTTGGTAACTACAACATTCAGGCGGTGAAGGGATGTGTATGCTGAGCAAACTTTCACCTGTGTGCAGGGTAGCTCCCATGGCATGAAGGACTTTGCACAGCTAGGGGTGGGCCTTGGAGACATTCAAGGATCACACACTAAGAAATTAACTCTACCACCCCATCACAAGTCTCTGCTGGGGGAAAAAAACATGTTGTAGACCTGTTACTGTGTGAATACTTTTTTGGATCCTTATTAGGTAAAGGGCTGTCCCTAAGGGACTAGAAAACACAAGAGAGTCTCTGTGTCTCAGACAGATTTTTATGGTAAAAGCCTTTGAATGCAGAATGACTGCCTTAATAAAAAATCAATACCTTTCTCAGTGAACTGTAATACAATAAAGGTTTTAAAAATTGTAGCTAGCATACTTGGAGTTTTCACATTCTTTCTACAAATCATAATGGAAGTAATGTTGTTTTGGGAGACCTGTCCCGTTCAAAGGACTATGGCCAAGTAGGCAGCTGACCACCAATGTGGGGGAAAAGAGAATCATTTTTGGTACTGCTGGTGCAATAGACCCAGCAGGTTCTATTCACAGATCACATAACAGTTGTTTAGCAAAGAACTTCCTTCCACCTAAAGGATTCCTGGATTCAGCATCAGTAGTCTGAGACAAAAAGTAGTTGGCTGAAGCACTTGTTAACCCCTTTAGCTGATACTATACTTCAGTTGCTAGACCACTGGAATGGTGTTTTGTTGACTTGACTTCAAGTTCCTGTTTAATTACATTCTTTCTTTCTCATTACAAAACTGAATTTTTTGGGAAACATTATTATACTGACTTTTGGTTTCATTATTTGGCATTTTGAACATCACTACACATTTTCAAAGCCCCTGCTAACTTGCACACTAACTTGCTCCATCATTTTGGTGCAACTGAGCTACAGTATTTGTGGCACAACTGTTAGACCTCCTAAAACATTACCAAACTTTTTGCTGCAAAGGTCCACAAGCTATGCATGAAAAATTACCCTAGCATCCCAAAAATTATGCATACATAATACTTCTACCATAAAGCAGCAAAAGTGTTGCAAATGTTGTCAATTAGTTGGAAAATATGACATGCTCAATGCAAGTCCTGTAGTACACATTTTGAAAATCCAGCTGTATGTGTGTTTGATTATCTTTAGGTAAATGTACTGCATGCTGAATATTAATTTCCAGGATCACAAACTATTTGATAGTTATTTGGCCCAAACTGTGTTTTGTAGCACATCGATCTGCTGCAAAAAACAGTGGCTAGGCCTTGTCTTATGTTAATGTCATCCCCCTCAGTTATTTGCCATCCCACCCCAGTGCCACCAAACCATGCCCGATCCTGAAGAGAACCACTAGCAAACCCCCTGACACATATACCTGTGTCCCAGACTCAAAGGGGACTTATTCAAGCAAAACTCACTTTCATTTCTTAGCCAACAGCTAGGACAGTGTTCAAATCCCACCAAATCAGTTTTGACTTGCAGAGCTGTCACAACAGCTGTTGTTACCCTAACGACCCCTATGCTGCAAAAAACACATTGCGAGGTTCTGCAAAGAGCAGTCAGATGAGGAAGCAGAAGATACAGCTGACCACACAAGAAGGGGAGGGGGAACCACACTACAGGGAGGTGAACAGAAGATGCACAAACAACCAATGGCATAGAGGGGGACAACGTGGCCAGAACCAGTGAGGAAAGAACTGCCACAAGAAACATTCACTGTCATTGACATTTCAAACTACCAACTCTCTGAGATTGAGAGGACAGTGTTAGAGAAAGGACTCACTTTTGTCCCTACCTGTCAGACACACAACTATGACACATATCTGAACCTTAAGAAGTTCACTAGGAAACTGAACTTGAGAGCCCACTATCACAAGAAAACAGTAATGGGCTACAATACAGATACAATTTGACATCAGGAGATAAACCCATATCTATGGACAGAAATACACTACAGACAACCAACAGTGACATCATTTTGAATAGTGGAGGAAACCAGGAAGCTAACAGACTCAAACCAAAGTTGACATTTATTCCATCCACAAACCTGACTGTCTTGACTTTTTGAAACATTCTGTGAGTGGGATCTGGAGCATCTGTTCTCTAACAAGCCACAACCACACTACAGTACTTCAACTGCACACAAAAATCAAGAGCAGCCCTAAAGAAATTACATCAGAAAACATCCCTGGTCATCAAACCAGCAGACAAGGGTGGTACCATAACACTTACGGACAGACATAAGCATGAACAGGAGGTTCTCAGACAATTGTCTGATGAAACATTTTACAAACAAGATTTGATCCAACCAAGAAATTCAGGATAGAAATAGACATATACTTATATGAGGCACTTACTGTATGCAAAACGTAATATTTAAGAAAATGTACATCCAGTGGGTTACAAGAGCCAAGGCAGTATAGTTTCACAAGGAGGAGGTCATGTCAAATGAATCTGATAGATTTCTTTGACTGGGTGACCGAGGATCTAGATCAGGGTGGAGTGGTGGACATGGCCTACCTAGACTTCAGTAAGGTGTTCAACACCATTCCAAACAGGAGACCAGTAAGTAAGCTGGGTAGCTTAGGAGTGGGTCCAAAGGTGTTAAACTAGATAAGAAATTGATTAAGGGATAGGCGACAGAGGGTGGTGGTCAATGGAGTTCTTTCCAAGGAACTGCCAGTGACCAGTGGGGGGCCTAAGGGATCAGAGCTAGGACTGGTCCTCTTTAATGTCTTTATAAAACACAGTGCAGAGGAGCTAGAATGGAAGGTCTGCCTCTTTGCAAATGGCACAAAAATCTGCAACAGGGTGGACACTCCAGGGAGGACAGAAAGGATGAGCAGAGACCTGAGAAAACTAGAAGAGTGATCAAGGGTATGGCAACTGGGTTTCAATGTCAAAAAGTGCAAAATAATACACTTAGGACACAGAAACCAGGGGTAGAGAACAAAATGGATGGAGTGGTATTGACAACCACCAAGCAGGAAACAGACTTGGGGTAATCATATTGGATGACCTAAAAGTGGCCAGGCAGTGCAACCAGGCGGTATGGAGGGTGAGTGGGATGGTGGGGTGCATGGGGGGGTAACACCAGCAGAAAGAGGGAGGTGATGTTGCCTCTGTATAGATCGCTGGTAAGACTACACCTAGAGTATTCTGTCCAGTTCAGGAGACCACCTCTCCAGAAGGACATAGACAGAGTGGAGGCAGTCCAGTAAAGGGCAACTAAAATGGTGCAGACTAAAGGACCTCAATATGTACACCCTGGAACAAAGGACAGAGTGGGGAGATATGATTGAGACCTTCACATACCCCACTGGGGTAAATTAGGTACAGGAGGAGATTATTTTTTAGAAGAACAGGTGCTCAAGAACAAAGTGACATGCTATGAAGCTGAAGGGGGTAGTTTCAGGAGAGATGTGAGGAAGTACTTCTTCACAGAATGAGTGGTGGATTCCTAAAACAGCCTTCCAGTGGTGGTGGTGGGGATGAAAACAGTGATAGGGTTCAAGAATGCAATAGAGGCACAAGGGAAAGACAATGGAAAGGAAGGGGGAAGGAGAAAGAGCTGTAAATCAGGCATGGTCTGTGGTAATAGTGTAGGTATGGAGAAATGGTAGGCATGTGCCAAGCAGTCCTTATCTGCTGCCAAATTCTATGTTTCTATGTACAAATTATTGGGGGTTAAATGTCCAGTGAGGGCAATGATATACTGTTAGCCCAAGGTGCACTTAAATTTGTGGGACCCACCAGGTAGGTCAGTCGTGGCCAGCATTGGCTCCCTTGTGGCACCATTGGCTCACTTTGTTGACCTCCATATAAAGAAAGCAGCTAACATTTTCCTGAGCTGTGTGAAAGACGGGATATTCTTCATACCTTACAGGACTTGCACATTGGCCCAGAAACCATACTGGCAACACTCAACGTGCAAGCCCTGTACACTAATACATCCCACCAGGGGGGGCACAGTCTTGAGAGAGGCACTTTATGAATATACAGATTACACCCCTGCATTTATTGAGTTCCTGTCTAACAGAAAAAGCTCTGCATTCCAATCCATTTGCATTCCTGGGTAAATTTTACCATCAGATCAAGTGTGTGGCCATGGGGGCAGCTTTTTCCTTCAACATTGTGAACATTTACCTGGGAATGTGGAAAAACGAGGTTGTTTCTGTATGTTCGGTATCAACAAATCTACACATATATCAATGCTTTATCGATGACATCTTCCTGATGTGGTATGGCAACCCTGAAACCTTACAGGAATTTATGACGTACATGGAGAATTCAAATCCGAACTTAAAATTTTCACTCACTTGGAGTTAAGATGGTGTCAGTTTCTTGTATCTTAGAATTAAAGGAGAACTGTGGCAATATGAAGCTCCCCCCCAAAAAAAAAGCTTACCTCCTGATTAAGCTTTTGCACCTTAAAACCCTCTTTTTTTCCAGCAGGTAATTACTTTATTTTTATTTCTTAAAATCTGAGAACCGGAAATATGTCAGACTGTGTGCAGCTCCATTTACTGTAACAGTGTGGCGCCGCACCGCTCACTTAGATAGAAGCGAGCAGTGCGCGCCACACTGTTAGAGTAAATGGAGCTGTACACGGTCTACCATATTTCTGGTTCCCAGATTTTAAGAAATAAAAATAAAGTAATTGTCTGCTAGAAAAAAAGAGGGTTTTAAGGTGCAAAAGCTTAATCGGGAGGTAAGCTTTTTGGGGTGGGGAGCTTCATATTACCACAGTTCTTTAACAAATATGGTCAAAATGGAGTTCATACCTGCATTGTTTAGCAAGGAAACTGACAGTGACGGGGGGCGGGGTCTAACAGAAAGCCAGATGTAATTATTCTATTGTACAAAAAAGCAGAGGTGGGGGCTGTAGATATCTTGGGGAGCAGGATGGACATGAGACTAGCCTTGACCAACTAATGGAGAGGAAAGTGCTTTTTTTCTGATTTAGGTAGTGATCCAAATAACACCCAAATGATGAATGTCAAGGCTGATATTTATGATTTGGATCTGAATAATAAACAGCCTTTTATTCGTAATACAAAGCAATACTCATTATTTGCACACCCTCATCCCACAATAAATGACATGTAACTCCCTGGTTCCCCAATAGGTTCCCAAAATTCAGTAATGTTGTTTGCTGACCCTTCAGAGTTAAGTTTAAGCATTTCTGCAGCTATGTGCTCTGATGCATGTTCAGGGGAGGGCCTGAAGTGCTGTATAATAGCTGCTAATGGGCACACCAGTTCATTGGTTGATGGCAGTTCAGAGCAGAGTAGCCTGTGCCAGAGCTGTGAGGGATGTACCCTTATCGGCTTCTTTCATGCTGCCCATGTTCCTGTTGAGACATTAGTAAAGTGGCGGAAGTCATAGGGATTTTATCCAGCTATTGAGTGTCTTCCCTGTGGATTCGAATGATACCTGTGGTTGTAATCAACTTGAACCTTATTTGCTGGAGTCTGCTAGGATTGCTATTACAACTATGGACCGACTCATTTGGTGTTGGACTGTTATTTGCTGTTTATTTCTATCATCATCTATCACCAGAGATGTTGAGCAACACTTTTTTATTCGGCGAGCATAATGATAAATTTTTACCTAATGTTGCTACCATAAGAACAGGGGAACATATATTGCCATTAATGTTTCTGAACAGTGTTCTATTAGAGCAGGAGTCAAATTCTATTACTGATGTCGCTGCTGCCTGAACCTTTCATTGCATCATCCTCACCAACGTTTGAAATGTTGGTGTTTCACTGTTTACCTCCAACCTCAACTATGTTTAGATGAGTTGTGATGTGGTATGGGTCACCCTGTGGAGATCCTTGGTCTATGCCATGGATGTTGTCAGGAGGTTTCCCCCACTGCTCAGGTGGGTCTGATGCGTTCTCTAGTTGGTGTGGCAAACACAGCTTCCAGTCATCATGCACATGGACAAAGGATATAGGTGGTAAATGTTAGTGTCCAGGAAGGCTGTAACAATCCCGTTGCATCCCAGGAATGGTGAAGTAATACAACTACTACCTCTATTGTTTTTGCTGCATGATTACCTCAGTTATTAGTGCTGACAGTTTCTGCTCAATAACTGCAGGGTACCCAAAGACCCATGGTGCATGCCATTAAATCCATTACCCTGTGGGATGTAGTGAGAGAGAGATCAGATTTGGTTCCTACTAAGCACAAAGCCTGTCTCGGGGTGACCTGAGAGCACTGGGGAGTGACACAGTATTCAAGTGGAGGTTGAGCGAGATCAAACCCAGGTCTATGGAATGCACCAAGCTCATTCATAACTCATTACTCTATCCTCTAAGCTATACTGCTAGCCCACTTAAGTGCCTTCTACAGAAATAGAATTTCTCTTGGAAGTTATAACTTGCATATCAGCTACACAGACATCCTTGTCTCACTTGGAGTGGTGATAAAAAATGTTAATGTTTGTGACATTATAATCTAAAGTTCCTAACTTGGATTTAAATGTTCATGGTGTTTTAAACCTGCTGCCATCTGTATGTGTAATAAAGGAACATCTGGACTTCACAGATGTTGTGGGCATTAATGTCTGTAACTGTTATTGCAACTAATGGTGCCTGGTTCATCACTAGGTTCCCACCCACCAGACTCAGATTTCCATCTAATATAAAAAAAACCTGAGGGATTCATGGTGCGCCATTGGCTCCTTGACAGCCATATATCACCACTGAAAAATTCCCTAGATTGAGGAGGGGGCTTACAAACAGCATGTATAAGTATTCATTACCCTGGCCTATAACCTCACTGTACAGCATATGCACGTTGCACCCAAACTGTACCAAGGGACTCCCAGGAAAATGAGATAGTATACAGTATCTCATGATGCCATCTCCCAATCTGTATGAAGCAAATTTCAAATAAAAAAATTAATACTAAGTCATTACTTGTGCTTATTGGAATTTGTTAATTAATACTACACTTTTCCTTCCATTTCCTTGTTGAGAAGTGATTTATATTGGAAGAGTTCATTGCTTCATGGCTGTTTTTCTACAGTTCTTCTAGAGGATGCCGGAGCAGATAGGGAATCCCTATAAACTGGTATGTGCTTGCACAACATACTTACTCATCCATGCTTAGAAAGCAGGGTGACAGACATAATGGACCAGGAGTCCTTTTTGACCTAAAAGTACTAGGTTCCTATATTACTACAGTATGTGATGAAAACTTCATCCCTAGTCATTCTCTGCTCATTTTGGTTCAGATGTCACCCCCTGTCTAGAAGGTGATCTAGGTTTCTTTGAAGTCTTTTTAACTTGCCTCATACAATGATTTGCATATTCATGATGCTTTGCACCGGGTTGGAGGCTTTAGAGTGTATGTGTCTGTATTTTGAAAAGATGCAGAGAAACCAAACAATGTGCATATTTTTCTCCCAGTATCCTTTTTTTGTATACTATGCACTACTCTTTGTGCAACCTTCCTCTACCTCAGAGAGTACTAAATGCTTGATTTTATTAGATTTATTAGGTGGTGTGTGACACTGGAGGAAGAGCTACACACATGAGGTAGTCAGGCTTGTCATCTTTAAGAAACTGTCTCCATGGGTACCAGGGGCAGTTGTAGTCAGTCTATAGCATACTGTGAAGACCCAGGTTACTACTTTTTACATGCACACAAACTACTAAGGACTGAAGCTAATAGGTATCATGCTGTATAAGATACAGCATTTAGGCACTCATCATGTCAGATGCCCTGAGATGACTAGGCATATTCACTCTCTCGGCTAACTCCTGCCCCAATCAAATGGCAAATGGAAAAATACCCAGCACACTTCAGCCCTGGACACTTATGGTATACCAAATTGCTAATGCTCAGTTTCATGCAGTCAGAGTGCAAGAATAACACTATTAGAGCAGTGTGCCATGTATTTCTGTTTATTGTGTCTAAGCTGTCAAATCATGTGACTTGACCACATTGCTTGGTTTGGGAATGGGTAGAAGCCTCACAGCTTATCATATATGTGTCCTGTTCACATCTGCCACAGATTATAAATTTTCCAGGTCCACCACAGAATATTCAACTGTCTCTGTAGTCATGTCCAATGAATACAAGGGTACAGCTGAGCAGACACAGGCCTTGAATAATTCTAATTACCAAATCCATTCAGAGTAATGCTTCCACTCCATACATCATTAACATATGTGGCATGATGATTTAGCAAGTTAATTCACTGCAGGTTCTGTAATTGGAGTGCCTACTGTGTGTGAAAGAAGTGAAAATGTTAATGAGATGAGATAGCCTAGGTCAGTGTTTCGCTTTTAAATCTAACTTAGATATATGAGGGAAGCAGGCCTTAGATATTATAACTTTTGATCAGCAGGTGTTGGTCTTGATGAGCTAATTGCTCTGATTCTGTCTTAAATCCTTATATCCCTATGTAGTGTGTTGACTGGTGGATGGAGTTCTTACCTATCTGACCTGAAACAGGAAGGTAGGTAGGTAATGTAGTTAGGTAAAATGTTATATTTCATCAGGATACGACTATTAAGACAAGTCTTATTTACAAAATCACCCTGAGTAGGCAGGTTACAAAAAAAAATATACAATAAATATAATTCCATATAACAACAACGTGATATACAACAACACTGACTAATATTTATTCCTAACGTACAACTGGGTACACTGACTTATATGTTGTAACCCAATTAGCAACTTGACTCTAAAACTGATTAATTGTTTCATCACTTTTCAGATCAGGGAGAAGGTTTGTTCCATTTAGGATGAGCATTGTTTGAGAAGGTCATCATGCCAAACCTTAAATTTGTTTTTGGTATGACGAAACCATAATGCTTAACATCTCTTAAAAAATACTTAGTTTGTGGCTTTTGTAGTTTGTCAGATAAATGATGTGCAGTTCCTGTTTTAATTATTTAACTCGGTATTAAAATCGATGCTTTTACTTTCTGGATTTCTTAAGGAATCTAATTTAACTTTGAAATCATATGGCAATGATGCGTATCTGATGGGCACCTCAAAACAAACTGATACAATCTAAGAGTTATTTAATTTACCTTGAAGCGATTTGGAAGTCTGCTTAAATAAAACTGCACCATAATTCACTCCTAGACTAATCAAATCAAGTCACTTTTTTAAACTCATAAAGACCTCCATCAGACAGTGTGAAACCCTACACAAAGTATCTATAGGAGATTAACATTTTTTTTTACAATCTGCTTTTATATGAGATTCAAATCTAGCTCACTGTGTACTAGTTGTACTACTTCACTAATGGCCTTCTCTTCCTTTGAAAATGGTCCAGCTTTCAAGACAAGTAAGTTGTTGACTGATCCATGTACTCACAGTCCTGTGCTCAATGACAAAGGGGCTGCATATAGTACTTGGAGGTGGAATATTGGAATTACGTGTGCATGCAGGGCAGCAAAATAATACAATATTTGGATGTGCTTAGATCCTGAGACGTGTTCACTACCCATCTTCCTACACTGTGGCACTCAACTTGCCAATTTTGTGTATGCCTGTGAGTCTCTTGTCAGAGCTCCCCCTGGTTCAGTGAGGAGCTAAGATGGTTGAAGGCCAAAGGGCAGAGTTTAGAGTGTTCTTGGCAGATATCAGGATTGAGGGAGGATGGACTAACCATGAAAGCCCAGTAAAAGGAATATCAGGGGGCAGTGACCCTTAGAAAGGCAAAGTTCCTGTCACAGGTGATTGTTGCAGGGAGAAGCACATCTGCTCAACTCTTCTGCACTGGAGGCAACTGTTAAACCCAGCTTGTCTACTGCATGAAGGACCATTGTCACTTGAGAGAAGTGAGACATTTGGAAAGTGTTTTTCTTGATAGGGTATCCTCCATTTGATCATCGGTCTTCACAAGTGGGCTATCAGGACCAGCAATATCCAATATGTGACTGGCAATGGCCTTCTGTCAGTCTGGAGGAAGTTTCAACTGAGAGCAACTGGAAATATTATCCACCTCCTCTTGAAGCAGCATCCCACTTTCTGTTCACTTGACCCTGGACCAACCCGACTGTTGATGGACTGCCGGGAGTCCCTGGGTCTGGATATTGTGGAAATAGTCCAGTGTTCCCTTAGGGAGGGTGCTTTCCCTTCAGCTCTGACAAAGGCTGTGGTAAGACCCCTTCCTTAAGAAACCATCTTTGAAACCAGACATCTTAAAGAACTACAGACATGTCTCAAACCTTCCCTTTTTAGAAAGTCAATGGCAGCACTGCTGGAAGCTCATCTGAAGGCTTTTCTTGTCTGAAAGCCATTACATTCAGGTGGATTCAGGGAGCATCACAGCACAGAGATGGCATTAAGGTGCAAAATTAGCTCTGCCTGGTTAGAGATAGAGGGAAATATTCAATTTTTGTTCTTCTTGACCTCTCATCAGCTTTTGACACCACAGACCATGGGATCAGGAACAACCCTTATATCTATGGGCGATCCTGAGATTTTATTTTTATTTATTTATTTATTTCAGTGTGGGATTAATACCTTTGAGTCAAGGACTCATTTTCAAAGGTTCCATGTGAGTGTTGAACAAACATTACAAAAATACAAGGTTTACAGAGACAAAAAGAAAAAAGAAAAATATTGAAGCAGTACACAGGCAGTAACAGTAAAATTTGAACTAATACACATCAGATTAGTACATATTAACAGAAAGACTGATTAGATAAGAGAGGGTTGGTGGGTCAGCCAGAGGTGGCATTATCTGAGGTGGGAGAGAGAGAGGTGGAGCTTTCAACCAAGTGAGACCATCATCATGTAATTGGGGGTAGGGGAGCAGGTTAAGAAAAAAGTGGTGTATAGTAGAAAGATGTTGGGGGGAGGTAGGTAAATGAAAACTGGGAGCGAGGTACTATCACATTAGCCAGGCAGGTACAATTCATTTTAGAGCCAAGGAGAGATTTGAGCCCAGCTTTGAAGGTACTAATCTTGGTAGTATCAGTGAGATCAGCAGGTAGTTCATTGTACCATTTCAGTCCTTGATACAGGATGGAGTTCCAGGCAAGTTTCGTCCTTTTGAAGGGAATCACCATCTTGTCAGTGACCACACTATGAATAGATTTCATTGGGACAGCCAGCTTAAAGTGTCCGCCCAGTGTGGGGGATATCAGTCCAAATAGTACTTTTTTTAGAAGTAGGCAGGTTTGCTATTGCCATCTAAGATGGAGTGGGAGCCATCCAGTTTCAACGTACAGTGAGCAGGTGTGGGTGTCGAAAGTAGCCCCCAAAGGAAGATGAAAGGCCTTTTTGAGGAGTGTGTTGATCCTGTTAAGAGCAGTTTTTGTGCCCACCCCATATATAGGCAACCCATAGTCAATGATAGACAGTTTTGAGCTACTGGTGGCTAGTTTGAGTGCATCCGGTGTCATTGAATGTCTGGGATAATAAAGTACACCAAGTTTTATATTTGCAGTCTTGATGACAGAGTCAATGTGGTTTAAGAAGGTAAGCATGTCATCAAAGGTAATGTCGAGATATTTGAAGTTAGATAATTGGTCTAGGATCTCATACTTCTGGTTATTAATACGCAGGGGCAGGTATTTCTTTTTGCTTTGGAAGGTGGTGAAGAGCATACTCTTTGTTTTTTTGACATTTAATAGTATCTTGTTTTCCATAAACCAAGATTCAAGTTTATGGAAGCTGCTTTGGAGTTCAGTTGTGATGGATTGTTGGTCTTTGCCAGCGACTGAGATCACTGCATCATCAGCATAGAGAACTGTGCTTGTTGAGCTAGCCATTGGGGTGGAGTTCACAAAAAGGCTTAAGAGTAGAGGACTGAGGCTTGACCCCTGTGGAATCCTGAGGTGCACCTCCTTAGCTGCAGATAGGGTATCACCAATTTTGACTCATTGTGATCTGCTAGACAGGTAGCTGCCAAACCATTGTACCATATGTGGGGACAGACCTGTAGACAGAAGGCAAGTTAGGAGAAGGTTGTGATTAGCAGAGTCAAAGCCTTTGTAAGGTCGATGAAGACTGATCCAACTGCTTGACCATAGATACATAGACAGTGTCAGCAGATAAGGGCCTGTGACCCACCCAGTCTGCCCATTTGAGCTTGTAAGTTCAGTTTATATTTTCCTAGAAGTCTGTTGCCCCGTACCCCTGACCTCCAGAATTCCTTTATGTCTACTATTCAAGGTGTTATATAGTTGGGATGAATAATCGCCTAGTGCGGTGAGTGTGGAGTGTAACAGCTTGGCTAAAGGACTTGGTTGCACTAGAAGGCACTGTGTTGAGGTAGTTTGAGTCTTTTCTTTCCAATAGGGTGCATCAGGTTGTGTGAAGTAATTTCTCATAATGTTCTGCTGCCCTCACCTGTGGGGTGACTAAAGGATTGATCTTGTCACTCATGCTATTTACAATATATATGCCACTACTGGGTGACGTCAATTGAAGGTATAATCTGCAGTTTCACTGCTATGCTGATGATACTCAGCTGTGCCTATTGTTTGCTGCAGGGGAAAGAAATGCCATGAATGTGCTGAACAACTGCCTAGCAGTTATCAATGACTTGATGGCCACCAGTTGGCTTAGGCTGAATCCAGACAAGAACAAAATGCTACTAGTGGTTATGGGTGCTCAGGGCATGGCAGGTTTGGCTAGTCTGGTGGCTTGATTACAAGCTGGGGCCACCCTTCTCATTGCCAGGGGTAGGGTGAAGAATCTCAGTGCCATCATGGATTGAAAGCTTATGCTAGAACATCAGGTAGAAGCAGTGGTCTGTGATGGTTTTTGAGGAGGTATAGTATCAGGATTAAGCGATATCTAATTCTGACAACCTAAAGTCACTGGTTCATGCTTCCATGCCATCTAGACTGGATTATTGCAATGCTTTTTGCTGCCGGCTACCTAGAGAGCTGACATGCCACTTGCAGCTGGTGCAGAACACCACAGCTAGATCGATTGTTGGGGTGTCTTGCTCCAAGCATATCTGCTTAGTGTTGTGGATATTGCACTGGCTGCCTATGAGGTAACATGTCTCCTCAAGATAGGTTTGTTGACATATAAAACCCTACGTGATTTGTACCCAGGCTACCTGAAAGAACTCCTCTGTCCTTATGCTGTTGATCGCTCTCTTCATTTCTCTAAGGTGGGCCACCTGAGGGTCCTCAGGTCCCAGTTTAAACTATCTGGGGACCTGGTGTTTGTCATGGAAGTACCCATTTTATGGAATCAGTTGCCACATGATTTCAGAGAGGCTCCATTTGTTGAGGTATTTAAATGGAACTGAAGTGTCATCTCTTCTCCATAGCCCTTTCCTACCAATGAATCTTCATGTCATTTCATTTAATGTTTTATACTTATTAGCAGATAAGCAATTTGCCCATTTTCAGTTACAATAAGTACAATCATTTACAAAACAGTAATTATAGAGCACACAAACATTCAGTAACAAGGTATGTATTCCTTTCATGCAACCATTTTTTTAGTCTTTCTTTAAAGGTGCCAATCTTGGACAATAAGTAATGCCAATGGGGAGAGAATTTTAAAATGTTGGGACTCTGCCCAAGGGTTGTTTTGAAGAAAGGGATTTTTAATGTAGCTCTACTCTGGGACCTTGCTCCTTATAAATTAATTGCCTGAGAAAAAAGTGAGTTGCAGTTTGTAGGAGTAACCCCACTGATGCTTTGTATAAAAAAAAAAAAGGAAAAAGAAAAATTCCTTCTGAGCCTATCTTCAAGGGCAAGCAACCAACTGCCTGATACAGAAGATAGTAGTGTGGAAGCCTTGGAAGATTTACAATTAATCAATAGATACTACTGAATGTGACTCTTAACCTAGACTAAACCCTTTCTCAGGCCACCCATGTAAACTGGTAGCCCACAGTCCGAAACTGAGAAAAGAAGACTGTTACCTTACATGATGTAGTATATACATGGATATGTATCATAGTATGCCCCGGTGCAATATTAGAAAGAGGGACTTGTGCAGCACAAGTCCTGATGTGCCAGGGTGCAAAGATAATGTATGCGGCGCATCTTTAAGTGGCAGGCCCATGCATATGCAGCACATCCCGATATTCAGCTAGGGATGTGCGGTGCATATGCTGGCACAACCCTAGGATGAGCCACATACCAATGCCCACAGCTGAGCCTGAAATAAGCAGCTCAAACGGCGGCCACTCAGAGGTGAGCTGCTGTACTGCATGGTGTGACACAGCAGCCGCCAGCCATGGGTGGCCACCTGCCCACCCAGAACACCATCCACAAGCACCCATACTGTACTTGTCATACACAAATAAGTGAATGGAGTCATTCATTCACATATTTGTGCTTGACAATTACAGTATGCACTGCAAGCCCATTGGTCCACAGTTTGATCCAATAGGCTGACAGCTGCTACTGTAAGCTGTCAGTTGGCAGGCAGCCTGGCGGTAAGCAGGTGGGATTGCTGCTGCCCGCCAATGACAGAGGGGGGTGCTGGGTTGGTGGGGGTCCTGTGTGGGTGGAAGACGTGCCACTGGACCACCAGGGAGATATGTCTATGACTTGTACTGGGATCGGGGATATGGGCAGGGTGGGGAATACCACTAGACTACCAGGGAATAGTACCCATTCCAATATGGGTGGTGCAGCTATGGGCAGGGAGGGAGGTGTCACTAGACTACCAGGGAGGGTTTAGACATTCATGTACCGGCAATCAGAGCATCGGGAGGGAGGGGGCTACCACTGGACTGCCAGGGCTGTTGCTCCATTCACTACTGGCGATTGCTGCTACAGGGAGGGTGGGGGGTTCCTCTAGTCATCCTCTAGGGGCACCACATGCTGTGCAGGGTGCCAGGCGTAAGTTGCTGGCCTGCCCTGCACAACACATGCAAATGGAGCCATAATGGCATGCACATGGCCCCAGTCACATCTTGCATACATTATGGCACCATTTGTATACTGCCGGCTGAATATCGTGAATTTACACACAGCATAACTCTGTTGCACTGGCACAGTTCCCATTCTAGGTATTAAGCCTTGTCTGGGAGGGATGCACCAGTGCATCATATTTGCACAGTGTGCATTACCTTATATATTCAGAGGAGATGTGCCATTACTCATCTCCTTTGAATATATCCCTGGGTTGCATCAGTGCAACACAGTTGTGCTGTGTATCCACTTACGCCATTGCCGGGTGCACCTCTGAATATCAGAGCCTGCAGCTGCAGAACACTCCACAGCCATGACTGCAACTGGCAGAGTACAGAATTTGATTAATCAAAAGAGGACTTTGATTCTTATTTGGAATGCTTTGAATGCCAATTGGAATCAAATGAAGTTCCTGATACAAAAAAGGCAAAGGTTTTCCTAGCAGTTTTGGGACCTACAGTGTACCAACTCCTCAAGAATCTGACTGCACCTGCCAAGATGGTGGACATGTTGTATGCCCATCTCACAGAGACACTTTCATTGCATTTCAAGCCTAAGCCAATTCTCACTGCAGAATGCTTCAGATTTTATCCTCGGAACCAAAAGAAGGGGGAAGCTCTTGCCGACTACATCATTGGTTTGAAGTGTCTGGCAAGCACCTGTGACTTTGGTCAGTTTCTGGAGGATGCCCTCTGGGATTGCTTTGTCTGTGGTCTGTGAGGAGAAGCCAATCAAAAATGCCTTTTGTCAGAAAAGGACTTAATCTTCAACCTTTGTGTACAGACCTCCATCTCAAGGGGAGTAAATGAACAAGGAAATGATAGAAGGCATCCTTAAAATGGCAGAAAAAGGGGAAATATTGTTGATGAGAGCGTGCCTCAGAAAAGCACTAGCAAACGGGCAAGAAGGAGGGGTGGAGGAACAATGGGGAATAATCAAAACAGCCATCACAGAGGCAACAAGCCTTTGTGTGACACAAATCAACAAAACAAAACAAAGGAAAAAAACACTATGGTTCTCAAAAGAGGTGAAAGGGAAGGTTAAGGAGAAAAGGATAGCATTCAGGAAATATAAGGAAACACAGAAGGAGCAGGACAGAGAACTTTATCAGTAAAGCAGAAGAAGGCAGATAGGCAATCAGAATAGCAAAGGCACAAACTGAGGAAAAGATAGCCAACTCTGTTAAGAAGGGAGATAAAACCTTTTATAGGTACATTAGGGAGCGAAGAAAGACCGAGGGAGGAATACAGAGACTTAATAAAAGGGAGGGAATGTGGGCAGAGGGTGACAGTGAAAAAGCAGGGATACTGAATGAATATTTCTGCTCAGTATTCACAATGGAAGAGGAAGGGGAGGTTCCTAAACCAAACAACAAAAACACTCTGAATAGGGGGGTCGATACCAGTCCATTCACAGAAGAAAGTTTGAAAGAACTCTTGAAACTGAGGGCGGACAAAGCAATGGGGCCTGATGGGATTCACCCCAGAATTCTAAAAGAACTAAGGGTAGAACGAGTAACACCATTGACTACTCTCTTTAACAAATCATGGGAGGATGGGGTGGTACCTGAGGACTGGAGGAGGGCAGATGTGATTCCACGTCACAAAAGTAGGAGCAGTGCAGAGGCAGGAAACTACAGACTACTTAGTTTGACCTCAGTGGTAGGGAAAATGATGGAATCACTTCTGAAGGAAAGAATTGTTGAGTACCTACAGGCCAGTGGGGCATAGGCAGGGTCCCTACTTTTCTGCGGCACAGTGGGTCCAAGTTCTGCGGCAAGACTACCATTTGCCGCAGAACTTCTGCCGCGGTGGTTTGTAATTTCCGCAGAAGTTCTGCGGCACTAAGAAACTACCACATCACAGTGTCAGCTTGTCATCCTGACTTCACTTTCATGGCAGTGGTTATAGCAATCAGGATGGTGGAAAGCACAGTAACACTAGTTCAAAAAATAACACTTATAAAAATAATTGTATTCCTAAAAAAGCAAAACAAATGTCTCTCCCTTAAGGTCCTAGCCTGCTGCATAAATGACATATGCAGAGGGGATCTTATGTAATAAATAAAGTATTTCTATATGCAGGCTATCTATCCCACTAATGAGGTTTCCACTGTCTATCACTTATAAATTTGTATGTGCTTTCTACACCACTCATGAGGTTCCCACTGTGTAACACTTATATATTTATATGCAATCTGTAGCATACATACAAATGTATGTGTGTGGTGAGAGATACAGAGATACTGTATATGTGTGTGTGTATGTGTATATATATATATATATATATATATATATATATATATATATATATATATATATATATATATATTTTATTTCCATGAACTTGCATCCTCATTCATACAGGTCCCATTGGAAATGGAATAGCGGAGTTATTGCAAAACTCATTTTTCATGTCAGCCTGCTAACCCTGACACACTGCGTAACACCATTAGGCCATGACATGCATGTGAACCGCTTGTGAGATAGAGCTCTCCAGCCCATCACAATGTGTCCCCCATGTGACAGAACACTGCACCATACCTTCCCAGGCTCTGAGCAGTGATGTGTTCCACCAATCCTTGTGCTGCCCAGCCAGTTCCCAGAGCTAATCTCTGAACTTGAGTTGCCGGCACGGAAACACAGCATGCTACCCTCTGGCCCAACAGGTGTCCCTGCACACAACATTTCTCCATAACTTTTATGTGATTCTATCAACCAGTGACAATATGTAATCAATAACCCTGGCAAAAATGCTTACAATGCAGTTATGTATTTAACAGGTCTATTTTTCAACAGGTCTACACATTATTAAATTCCACTTTTCTGGGCACAATTACTTTATTTTTCTTAAAAATGACAGTTAAATTCATTTTACAAGTTATTCATTTCAGATGGCATCTCTATACCTTAAAGTCACAAACAAGTTTGTACAAAGTGAGGTATGGACTTAACAAGCCTGTGCTATTGATAAGGTTTTGTTTAAGTTGGCCCTAGCGCAATAATGTAAGACTGAAAATTGTATTCGGCTGTAGTGCAGGTTGAGCAAATATCACCATGCATGATGTGCTGTGCCACCATCTCTGGCAGTGGGAGCTATGGTAGATAAGTGGCTGTTCATTTCTGTTGCAGAATGCAGCCATTTCGTTAGTTAATGTATGATGTTATAGCAATGATGACATCACATTCTGAGCATGTGGGGGGGTTTGGATATAAAAAGAGGGTAAGGGAACCAGATTCTATGGATAAACAAAAATATTAATAAAAAATCATCAAGAACAGTGAATTCTGCGGCGCCACAGAAGTTCTGCGGTAGATTGCAAGTTCTGCACAAAAAGGACACAAGGCAGCATGGTTTCACAGCAGAAAGGTCATGTTAGATGAACCTAATAGATTTCTTTGACTGGGTGACCAAAGTAGTAGACCAGGGAGGGGCTGTGGATATGGCCTACCTAGATTTTAGTAAGGCGTTTGACACAGTCTCACACAAAAGATTAATATACAAGTTAGCCAGCCTTGGAGTGGGTCCCAAGGTGGTAGCCTGGATAAAAAACTGGCTGGACAACAGGATGCAAAAGGT
This sequence comes from Neoceratodus forsteri, assembly GCA_016271365.2. Lineage (NCBI taxonomy): Eukaryota > Metazoa > Chordata > Ceratodontiformes > Ceratodontidae > Neoceratodus > Neoceratodus forsteri. The sequence goes on along the minus strand of CM028129.1, from coordinate 1,004,759,634 downwards.
AATAGTAAACAGAGTCCACAGTGAAGAAAGGAGGGTAACTAGCAGGGTACCGCAGGGTTCGGTACTGGGACCAGTCCTCTTTAATGTCTTTATAGGTGACATTGGAGAGCACCTGGAAGGAAAAGTATGTCTCTTTGCAGATGACACAATGATCTGCAACATGGTTGATATACAAGGTGGGGTGGAACGGACGAAAAAAGACTTGGCAAGGTTGGAGGAATGGTCAAATATACGACAGCTCAGATTCAATGCAAAGAAGTGCAAAGTAATGCATCTGGGAAACAAAAAACTGAGGGAAAGAGTACACCATGGGGAGTGAGATAATAACAACAACAAAAATCGAAAAAGACCTATGAGTAATTATATCAGATGACCTAAAGGTGGGCAAGCAATGTGAGATGTCAGTAAGGAGGGCTGGGGGAATACTGGGATGCACAGGAGAGGCATCGACAGTAGAAAGCAGGAGGTTGTTAACCCTCTGTACAGACAGTTGATGAGACCCCATCTACAGTACTGTGTGCAATTCTGGAGACCCCAACTCCTCAAAGACATAGACAGAGTGGATGCTGTTCAGAGGAGGGCAACCAAAATGGTGCAGAGTCTGCCCCAGAAGACATACGAGGAAAGACTAAAGCAGCTCAATATGTATACCCTTGAGGAAAGGAGGGAGAGGGGGGGACATGACAGAAACTTTCAAGTATCTCAAAGGAATTAACAAAGTACAAGAGGGTAGTATCTTTCAGAAAAAGAGATGTGCAAGAACAAGGGGGCACAATTTGAAGATGGGTGGATGGCTCAGAGGCAACGTGAGGAAGTATTTTTCAAGAAGCAGGTGGAGGACGCATGGAATGGCCTTCCTGTGGAGGTTGGGTGATCAAAAACAAAGGGGAATTCAAGAATGCATGGGACAGACATATGGCAATTCTGGTGGGGGTAGGAAGAAGTAGGCTGTTGGTTAACTAGGATCTGCAGTTTATCAAATAGGTAGGAACATGGGTAGACTGGGTGGGCCAAGTGGTACTTATCTTTTTTTTTTTTTTTTCTTCCCAAGCTGCCAGCCACCTGGTACTTTCAGCCTGGTCATGGGCCACAGACTTCCATCCCTCACATCAGCCGCAGCCCTCCGATATCCCATGGCTTTTCCCCCACTGCAGGGCTGCAGCGCTCCCCCTACACATTGCAGACATCGGGATAGGTTGGAGGGCTAGCTTGATGGGCTAATTGAAGCCGTGGTGGGCTTCATCGAGGGTGGCCAACAGCTGTCCTTTTTCCATTTTTTCTGGGGAGGCGGGGACATGCAATGACGTCCAGCATCCGCCCCGCCTCCTCTGCATACTTGTGCCGGTAGTTGCATGACCCCCGGCCTCCACCAGGGGTCTACCATGCACTGGGCACTTCCCCCCCCCTCTGCCCCAGAGAAGGAGAGCAGTCCACAGGACACTCCATCCGTCTCCCCTGGCCAGCCCTCCAGATCCCGGGTCCGTTTCCGAACCCAGGTCGCTGGCATCATTAGCGGAAATACAACCGGTGCACCGATGGGCTGGTTGGGGGGGCATAATTTGAAGATAGAGGAGGGACAGCTCAGAGGTAATGTTAGAAAGCATTTTTTCACAGAGAGGGTTGTGGATGCATGGAACAGCCTTCCTGAGGAGGTTGTGGAGTCAGGAATAGTGGAAGAATTCAAGAATGCATGGGACAGACATAAGGCAATTCTAGTGGGGGGTAGGAGGAAGTAAGCTGTTGATTAGTTAGAATCTGCAGCTTATCCATCAGGTAGGGAAATGGGCAGACTGGGTGGGCCAAGCGGTCCTTATCTGCCGTCAAATTCTATGTTTCTATGTAACAGCCTGTGAGAATGCCCTTGCTACGGAACTCACTCTGAAGTATGCCAGGGACTTAGCAGACATTGTGAACCCCAAATAAGCAGAGTTCACAGAGTCCATACTCCAGCACCCAAAGGACATTCCACACCATGAAGTGGTCCTTCATCTGTTTGTTTTTTTTTAAACTTAAATTTTTATTTAAAAGTCTTATCACAGGGCACATGTTTAGCATCATACAAAACAATAAAGAAGAAGTAAACCACTTTGGTTCTCAAACACAGTAGCAGAATTGGTCACAGCCAAAAGGCTGGCCTTCAGGAAATATAAGGGAACGCAGCAAGATGAATATAGGGAGGCATATCAAACTTCGCTAAGGGAAGCAGGGAAGGCAGTAAGGCAGGCAAAAGCCCAAACCGAGGAAACACTAGCACGAACAGTAAAAGAAGGTGACAAGACTTTCTATAGATACATTAGTGAAAGGAGAAAGTCTGGAAGGGGTATTGCTAAGATCAAAGGAGATAAGGGCATGTGTGAGGAGGAGGACCGTGTAAAAGCATCTATCCTAAATAGATACTTCTGCTCAGTATTTACTGAAGAGAAGGTAGGGCAGAGCCCACAACTCAGCACCATGGACACAGGGGGAGGGAGGTGTGCACTAGTCCCTTCACAAAACAAAGGGTCCCACAAGAGCTTGATAAGCTCAGGGTGGACAAGGCAATGGGACCTGATGGCATATATATCCCAGGGTACCAAAGGAGCTAAGGGTGGAACTAGCAGAGCCATTATCAGAACTGTTTAGTGAGTCTCTGAGAACAGGAGAGGTCCCAGAAGACTGGAGAAGGGCTCATGTGATCCCGCTTCACAAGGGTGGTAGCAGGGAGAAGGTAGGGAACTACAGACCAGCCAGTCTTACCTCAGTAGTAGGCAGGATTATGGAGACACTCCTTAAGGAAAGGATAGTGCAACACCTGGAATCCATAGGAGCACAGGATCCAAGACAGCATGGGGTTACAAAAGGAAGGTCCTGTTAAACTAATCTCATAGATTTCTTTGACTGGGTAACCAGAGTGGTGGACCAAGAGGGAGCAGTTGATGCGGCCTACCTTGACTTCCGCACAGCTTTCGATACTGTTCCACATAGAAGATTGATTAATAAGCTGGGTAGGCTCGGGGTGGGTCAGACGTTGGTCAACTGGGTGGCAAACTGGTTGACAGGCAGAAAACAGAGAGTGGTGGTAAACGGTATACAGTCAGAAGCAATGCAAGTCACAAGTGGGGTATCTCATGGATCAGTTCTGGGGCCAGTCCTCTTCAATATCTTCATCAGTGACATTGCAGATGGACTGGAGGGTAAGGTTTGTCTGTTTGCAGATGACACCAGGATCTGCAACAGAGTAGATGATCCAGATGGGTGGGCAGAGGAGAAGAGATCTGGATAAACTTGCAAAATGGTTGGAAGAGTGGCAACTGGGGTTTAACGCAAGAAGTGCAAGATCATGCACACAGGGAAGAGAGACCCTGAAGCCACCTATAGGCTGGGAGGGGAGTTGCTGGCAGACACAAGGGAAGAAAGAGACTTGGGTGTCATCATCACCAATGACCTGAAATCATCCAAGCAGATCACTAAAGCAGTAGGTAAGGCTAGAGGGATGTGGGGTGTCTTAGTATGGGTATCACAAGTCAGAAGAGGGAGGTAATAATCTCTCTTTACAAGACACTGGTTAGGCTCCATCTGGAGTGCTGCATGCAGTACTGGAGGCCACACCTTCACAAGGACATTAACAAAATTGAGGCAGTCCAGAGAAAGGCAACCAAAATGGTGCAGGGACTGCATCAGAAAACATGGGGACAGATTAACTAAGCTCAATATGTATACCCTAGAGCAAATGAGGGGGAGAGAGAGATGATATGATTGAAACATTCAAACACTTTAAGGGCATTAACAAGGTGAACGAGTCTAACATGTTTCAATATAAGAAAAATAGCAGGAAAAGAGGACCCAGCATGAGATTTGAGGGAGGCCGATTAAAGTGTAATGTGAGGAAGTTCTTTTTCACAGAAAGGGTGGTGGATGCACAGAACGGCCTACCTCAGGAAGTGGTGGATATGAATACAGTGCAGGGCTTCAAACAGGCATGGGATAGGCATAAGGGAGCAATACCGATGAGTATGAATAGATAGGCCATTGACAGAGCAAAGGCCGATGACACATTCATATGGTAGAAAAAGTAATAGGCAGACTGGATGGGCATTGCGGTCCTTATCTGCCGTCAACTTCTATGTTTCTATGTTTCTAATAATAGCAATCAGGCAGGAATATATTCATGGTACATAGCTTCTCAGGTTAAATTTTACATTAGTAAATATATAAGTTGCTACAGATTCCCCATCCATGGTCTGATAACTCTATTATAATTCAGTTGAATTCATCCTGAAATTAACAAGAGGGGAGAGAATAAAAAAAAGGGAGGTGGGGAGCCGGGGAGAGCAATCACACTGCAGAGTTTTGCACAGATCATTCTATGGTTCTATAGAATGGGGCTGCCCAGGACCAAACCAAGAGGGGACCATCAACTTCACCATATTATGGGACAAGGTCTGGTCTATGTGCAGTGACATATAGAAATCAGGTTGTCCATCTATTCAAGAGTGTGTGGGTTCTGTTCTGCAATTTAGCAGTCATGCTTTCCATCTTGTATATATCATAGATTGTATCTTCCCATTGTGCAATAGTAGGGGAGTCAGTCTGTAGCCCTTTTTGTGTTATAACTTTTTAGCTGCAATAAGGAGGATAGTAATCAAATAAATGTGGTGTTTTTATTGAAATTGTATAGGGTAATGTAACAAAAGAGCGCTCTCTGGAGTAAGATTCCCTAGACTAGGGAATAGTTCCAGAATAACCTCCGCCACCACATCTCAGAACTGCGCCAATACAGGACAGAACCAAAGGACAGGGCATGGGTGGAAACCTCATATCCACATCTTCTCCAGCAAGTGGAATCTCTGGAAGAATGAAACTTCACTGTGATCTGGGGGTCTGGAAGAATCTTGCTACTGTTTTCCATCTGAATTCCCTCCACGCATAAGAGCCAGTAGTGCGATGTTGCTGTCACCAGATTCCAATCTAGTCCTCCCGTGGGATGGCTGTCACCAGATCTGCCTCCCATGCCTCATACACTACATCCCAACATGACCTACTTGCATCTCACAAAGATTTATGAAAATGAGATACCAAGTCTTTTGGGTGGGATTCTCTCTGAACCTGCATGAGTAAGATTAGGGTAGGAGGGAGCAGTAGTGAAGTTACATCTGATCCCGAATGTTTTAACCAAGAAATGGCATACCTGTAAATAACAATACAGGTTTTGTTGCAAGAGACCGAATTCAAGCTGTAATTGTTGGAAGGATTTAAGGATGCCTTCAGTGTAAAATTGGTATGTATGTGCTAGACCCATGAGATGACAGTTCTGGAAGCCATGGTCCAGGTGAGAAGTGAGAAGAGGGATCTCTCCACTCAGACCCATGATAGGGTTTGCGAAGGGGGGGGGTGTAACCAATGAACTATATGTGTTAGCAGTGTTGCCATGGCATAGTCTTGTAGATTAGGTAAAGCAAGACCCCTTTCTCCTCTATCAACAGTAATTTTGCATAGGCCACCCTGGTTTTTTTCCCTTGCCACAAGAAACTTGAAATAATTCTATTCTATTTAGTTAACTCTCACTTAGTTATAAAGAAAGGGATATTTTGCATTAAGTACAGTAGCTTAGGCAATATATTCGTTTGAATTGATTGTACTCGGTTGAACAGAGACAGTGGAAGGCAAGACCACTGCCTGAGATCTTCATGCACCTGGTTAAACAAGGAGTCATAGTTTAAAGCAAATACTTTAGATGGGTCTGATGGAAGATGGATTCCCAAATAAGGGAGGGAAGTCTTACCCCATTTGAATTGGTATCTACTCTGAAATGGACAGCCCTGTATAAACAGAACCTCTGTTTTATTTGGGTTTAATTTATAACCGGAAACCCTCTCCACTTCGACCAGACTCTGCTCTAAGGTCCACAGCGAAGGTTCAGGATCTGTGATATATAGAAGCAAGTCATCCATGTAATAGGTGAACTTATGCTATTCACCACCTACATGAAGACCTCTAATCTGTGTTTGCTGGTACAAGTGTTGCGCTATTGGTTCTGCATATAATGCAAAGAGATACGGGGAGAGGGGACACCCCTGTCTAGTTCCTCTATAAAGGGGAAAATGTGAGGAATGAGAGCCATTCATTTTTACTGTAGCTTCCAGATTAGTTTAAACACCCTTAATATTTTGGAGAAAGTCTTATGGGAGTCTGAATTTTTGGAGAGTGCAATATAAGAAAGACCAGGAGACTCTATTGAATGCTTTTTGCACGTCAAGGCTTAGTATCATTAAAGTGGTTTTGGAAATGATTGCGTGGCTGACCAAATATAGGCTTAGCTTGATGTTATTCATGGTCTGATGAGCTTTAATAAAGCCTGATTGATCCAGATGTATTAAAGTAATGATCTCATCCAGACTACAGTATGAGTCAGAATACTCATAAAACTCTTATAGTCCTGGTTTAAGACTGAAATGGGATGATATGATTCACATAGATGTGAGGGTTTATCAGGTTTTAATATAGCAGAAATCATGGCCTGGGACCAGGAAGTGGGATATTCACCTGTAAAGTGGCTCTCCTTAAGGACTTAGAGAAAAGGATCTTTACTAAGAGCCCACATAGTTTTGTAAAACTCCGCCCTGTACCGATCTGGACCTGGAGTTTTGCCATTTTTAAGGTTTTGAATTATGGAATAGACCTCAGAGGTTGTAATGGGATGGGAAAGGGAGTAAATCTGTACTGAAGTCAAAGATGGGAGTTTTAGTCTGGATAGGAAGGTTTCAATGTCAGTAAGGGCAGGGGGAGTATGTTCAGCATACAGATCAGAATAATGTCGCTGAAAAATCTGCTATATCTGAGAAGTCAAGAAAGTAATTTCACCAGTCCAGGGCTTCTTAATTTTGGAGATAATAGTTGCCTGGGTTTGTTTCCACAGACGGTGTGCCAATATCTGAGCGGCACAAGCCCCTCCCAAGTGATATTTTTGCCTGAGCCAGAGAAGTGCCTGTTCTGTCCTTTTAGTTAATAGTTTTTGGATTTCTTGCTGTGTTTGTTTAATCTGAGTTTCTAGGGAGTGATTTCCCAGCATATGTGCAAATTGTAGAAATTGTAACTTATCTTGGAGCTCCTTTAACTTGGCCTCTGCTTGTTTTTTCTTCTTAGCGGCATAAGCTGTTATATGGCCACAAAGTACCACCTTTAACGTGCCCATAAAGTCTGGGGTGAAATCTAGGGGGAGAACATTTTTAAAAATAGGGTCTTTCAGTAAGGAATTATTGAGAAGCCAATCGGTATTCTTTTCTTCTTATGCAGTAGTTAACTCTAAAATTGTTAGAGCATGATATGAGAGGTAAATACTTTTAATATCAGAATGGCATATTTGTTCTATATGTTCTTTACTGATGCAAAAATAACCAAGCTGAAAATAATGTTTATGGGCATGTGAGTAAAATGTAAATTTTCCAGAAGAGGGATTCAAGTTTTTCCACGCATCTATCAAACTTATTTCTTTTAATACTTTTATAAGATGTTTCTGCCCAGAAGTAAGGGGGGATGGGTGGGAGGTAGACGTTTCTAATGTGGGATTTAATAGGCAATTCAAATCACCCCACGTACTAAAATACCTTGTTTATGCAGAGAACTGTATCACTCAGTTGCTGGATCGACAAAGTGTCACTACCGGGGGTATATAAATACTGCCTGCTCTTTATTTCTGGTCTCCAGTCATACCCATTGCCAACGCCAATCTTCCCTCTTTGTCAGAATATGAATCTGTCTGGAGAAAAGAGGAAGACTTAGGAACCAGCCCCACAGCTGCCCTGCATCTGCCATGATGAAAGGAGGATTCCACAATTTGTGAGAAGCGGAATTTCATTAACTTCATATGTTCGGTTGTAGAGAGTTGGGTCTCCTGGGGTAATAATAAGTCAGGCTTTAACTTTTTAAGTGTGGAAATGGTCTTGCACCTCTTGACTGGCCCGGACAGCCCATTCACATTATGGGATACAATTCTAAGGAGGGTAATCATCATCCCAAAGGTCAGTTTGAACCTCCCCAGCCCCCACCCCCACCACAAACAAAGCAAATACAAAGACGTGCAAGATCATGCACATAGAGAAGAGAAACCCTGAAGCTACATGTACGTTGGGAGGGTAGTTGCTGGCAATCACAAGGGAAGAAAGAGACTTGGGCATCATCATCACAGATGACCTGAAATCATCCAAACAGACCACTAAAGCAGTAGACAACTAGAGGATGTTGAGGGTAGTTGGGCATCACAAGTCATAAGAGGAGGTAATAATCCCTCTTACAGTACACTGGTTAGGCCCCATCTGGAGTATTGCGTGCAGTACTGGAGGCCGCACCTGCACAAGGACTTTAACAAAATGGAGACAGTCCAGAGAAGGGCAACCAAAATGGTTCAGGGACTACATCAGAAAACATATGAGGACAGATTAACAGAGCTCAATATGTATAGCCTAGAGCAAAGGAGGGAGGGAGAGAGGTGATATGATTGAAGCATTCAAACATCCTAAAGGCATTAACAAGGTGAAAGAGTCTAACATGTTTCAATATAAGAAAAATAGCAGGACAAGAGGACAGAGCATGAGATTAGTGGGAGGCCGATTAAGGGGTAATGTGAGAAAGTTCTTTTTCACAGAAAGGCTGGTGGATGCATGGAACGACCTACCTCAAGAAGTGGTAGATATGAATACAGTGCAGGGCTTCAGATAGGCATGAGATAGGCATAATGGAGCAATACAGAGGAGTATGACTAAATAGGCCATTGACAGAGTAAAGACCTATGACATTCATAAGATAGAAAAATGGGCAGACTTGATGGGCCTTGCAGTTCTTATCTGCCATCAACTTCTATGTTTCTATGTTTTTTCATATTGTACTAACCATTCCCATCTAGGCTTCGAAAGCATGAACATCTGTGTGGATAAACTAAAACTTAAGATAGCTGCCTGTGTGCTCCTTTTAAACAGTGAGAAATATCTAAAACCTGAACCCTAAATTATAAAAGTTAACCTAGGCGTATCAAGCCCGAGAAGGGGTAGGAATGTAATGAGGAAAAGTAGGCTAAAGAACTTGCCTACTGGAACAAACAGGGGGGACCTGGAGGCTCTGAAAAGATGGTCTAGAAAGTGGAAGCTGAGGTTCAATGCAGGGAAATGCAAGGTACTGCAGCTGGGGGCCAGAAACCCGGGCCAAGTGTACACCCTGGGGGGGAATGCTACAAGTCTCGATGGCTGAGAAGGACCTGGGGGTGGTGGTGGTGGATATCAAGATGAACAACTTGGAGACTTGTAGGAGGGCAGCGCAAGGCCAACAGGATGCTGGGATGCATCGCTAGAGGATCACTTCCAGAAGGAGGAGTGATACCCCTCTGTATCACTCTTGGTGAGGCCGCACCTCGAGTACTGCATGCAGTTTTGAGGCCACACTTAAAGAGGGACATTAAACTCCTGGAGAGGGTCCAGAGGAGGGCAACCAAAATGATTTGGGGCCTGGGGGACAGGACCTATGGGGAGAGGCTTGAAGAGCTAAATATGTATACATTGGAAGAGAGAAGGGACCGGGAGGACATGACAGAGGTCTTCAGGTACATGAAGGGGGTAAATAGGGGAGGAGCAGTCAGGGGAAGATTCAGGGGAGAAAGGAGGAGGTGCTACTTCACTGAGAGGGTGGTGAAGCCATGGAATGTGCTGCCCAGGGGGCTGGTGGAGGCAAAGATGGTGGAGGAGTTCAAGAAGGGGTGAGACAGGTACAGGGGAAGGGTTCTGGAAGCAAAATCCAATGCAGCAAGAATATCCAGAACTAGAAAGGAAGAAGCCAGAGAAGGTGAGGGGGGCAGAAAGGTCAGCTCCTAGGGTGGGGGCTGACCAAATGAGCAGACGCGAAAGACCGTTAGGCCTATTCTGCTGGTATTTTAGTATGTTAGTATGTAAAACAAATGGTAGACCAACATGGTCAAACCTGAAACATCAACATGGCGATGGGAAAATGTCCCAACCAACTCAGTATTTGTAGATAGGGAATAAAAGTGACTTCTAACATCAGGCCCTCCGGCTATAGGGAACCTAACGTGGGTGGGTTAAACCACCCAGAGGAAGAAGCATCTCCTTGAGGGGAGGTGGCTCCCTCAGGGTACCGTTGACCCCTAAAGGGAGGGAAGAAGTTCGAGGATGTCGGGGATAGGGTGTAAATTAAAATGAGGAGGTAATAGGTATGGGTAATAGGGGTATAGAAAAACTGAAGATTAATGTGTGTCAAGTCCTCCAGGTCTCTGAAACCACTCTTCAATCACATGAACAATTAAAGAATATACACCTCAGGAGGCAGCCTAAATGTCCTTTATAAGCAGCTAATATAACTTGAAAAAAGTATAACCTTGGTAGAGTATAGCATGCCTTCTGACAGCTTATAGCAGGTCAGCTTAATAAAATAAGTTTTACATGTGCTCTATAATGAATAAAATATAAAGAGAATCATGCTTTTGCCAGTATGGGATCATACAGAGGAAAACAGCAGTCAAAGTTCAGGATTCACTCTGTAGTCTCATATATCCATAATGGTAGTAAGAAATACCCATGAATATCGAAGTGGCCAGTAACAAAAGCCAAGAAACTGAAGACAAAGCCCACCTCCCGGGACCACTGCAGTGTTTGAGAAGTCATTGTCCAGTCAAGGCTCTTTCACTCCTAATTCCATATGCTGGGCGAGTCCCCAGACTCCACCCAGCAGGGAGAAAAGAGCAGATCCCCGAGGTGGGCAACTAGCTTATATGGCCCAACTCCCAAGAAGGGTCAGCGGCAATATGCCCCCCCCAACAGGCCCTGGCCCGGAGTTCCCTGAAGGGGCATCATCTATTATACAGTGGGCCACAGGCCCCACCTCCCGGAATCCTGATTAGTGTAGGTCACATTTTACAAAGGAGACAAGAAAAAAAAGGGAAACATTTTTCCCCTGTTCCTGTGGCAATGGCATCAAGTTTGAAAACAGCAGTGGGGGTGACCGAGGACCCAGAAAGAGACATTACCACAGCTGAGATACTCTGCTTATTTAGCGTGATCAAGGAGGAGGTTATATATGTGGAACAGCCCTATTTAATGGGACACCATTCGATGGGGGTAACTGAGTGACCGGGGCACCCTCCGGTCTACTGGGCACTCCTCTGTTCCCTCTTTTGTGCCCCCCCAAACTAAGGCTTACCATCTTTAAGAGAAGACCTTGGATAGAGAAATGCAGACCCCTATTTAACGGGGATTTTTATATGTGTATAGGTCTCATGGGTAGAAGGCTGACTCTCAGTACTCTACCTGCCTCTGCCCATCTTTAAAACATACATATCTGCCTGTAGAGTCCCCCCCAAAATTTTTGAAAATTCTATATCTGTGGGATAAGTTCTATTTATTGAGCATCTCTCCCCCTGCACTTTGTTCATGGCAAAACCAGCATTGTCCATAGAGCATTGCTACCTCCCCTTCCCCCCTGCCCCCCCCACTGCACAAGACCAGAAATGATCCTGAGAGTCCAGCGAGGCTTGGCACAGCCCAAGACCCCCCGTCCATTGGCCCCAGATCCAAAACCAGACCCACGGAGGAAGAACTGGGTAAAACCGCATGACCCCCACCAGACAGAGGAGAGAGGCGACCAGACCACTGTCCAGCACACTATGGGATACTTGCTACAGTCAAAAGGGCATGTAAGAAATGAAAGCCATTGCAGGATCGGGTGTCTGAGGAGGTAAGCTGCTCAAGTAGGTTCTTCATGGAGGCCAGAGTCTATTGCTGAGATAGCTGCCCCTGAGAAAATGGATTCCTGGCAGCTCTAAGGGTGGCAGGTCATTGTGGAAGAGACAGCCGAGAAGGGATAGAGTAGCCTCTTTTCTGAAGGTCCATAAAGGCTCTGGTTGCATCTTCATAGTTTTGTTAGCCAGAGGGGTATTGTACCATAAGACGTGATGGATATGGTGTCTGAAATTTTAGTTTATTTTGGCGCAGGATGGGAAACAGCAGAATGTATTCCCTTCTGCGTTTCATGGTAGTGCGAGCATAATCATTGTCTAGAAAGATTCTGGTGTTTCCATAATAAGCTTTACCTTGGGTCCAGGCTTTTTTAAAGTTGTCTATTAGGTTTGGTAGAGAGGGAATGAATTACAATAGATTGGGGCCTGGCATTTGGGTCTGAAGGCTTTGGTCCAACAGCATTGTGAACACGTTCAAACTCTAGTGGGAAGTCAGCATCCAGGGTTAAGGAGGTGTGCAGCAGTGTTTCTAGGAACTCCATAGTGTTGGCGCCCTCGCTGTTTTCAGGGACTGAATAAATTCGGATGTTCTGCCAGCGCTGTCGATTTTCGGCATCCTCCTGTCTTTCGATGGTTAGTTGACAAACTTTGGTGACCATTTCTACTGTGGATTGTAATTTCTCAATTCAGGTATCATGGTCCGCATGGGCCTCATCTAGAGTCCTCACTCGGTCCTCCAGGGTCATGAGGTCCATGCAGAAGGCCGACAGGGATTCTTGAAAAGAATTAAATTCCATCTTGAATTCAGTTAATTCTGACAGGATATTTGTGGCTGTGGAGTTCGTTTTTGCAGTGCATGACCTCCAAGAGCTATTCTGTACAAAAGTTTTAGAATGTGTGGATGTGTGGGAAGCTTCTGAGGCCTCCAAGTCTGAAACATTGAGCTCTGGTAGTTCATCATCTTGTGAAACAGTGCATATGTTGCTGCCTCTTTATCCTTATGATTTGCCATTCCTCATCAGGTATTTTTAAGTAGATGGAGTGGATGCAAAATATGGAATAACAAGGAAAATAGCCTTGCCAGGTGAGGAGTAGTAAACTCAAGTGGCCATTAGTGAGATGATGTCACTGGAAGTCCTGGTCCTTCATCTGTTTATCAATAACTCCAAACATTTTGGAAGCCAACACCACAGGGCTCTTCTGCAAAGTCAAAACCATGTTACAGATGTGGAGGTAATCACAAGCAAAGCACATGCCGATTTTGACATGCGAAATGTGGTTGCAAAAAACTGGGTCACTTACTGAAAGTGTGCAAAAGTACATCATGGATTGCTGCTGCATGGTATGTCACAGATGGTACTGCAACCACTGAAACAGAAGATGAGGCATTGGACCTGTTCATGGTTTATGCAACACAGGCAAATGCAGCAGAAATTTACCACCAAATGGAGCTGGTAGGAAACCCAGTTAGCATGCAGCTAGACACCAAAGCTTCAGTATCTCTTATACCAGAGCACATCTAGACAGAGAAACTTCAGCAATGCCCATTGCAACCATCAAATATTCAACTCTCATCTTACTTGGGAGACCCAATCCCTGTGCTAGAGGAGATTGAAGAAACAGTCACCTACAAGGAAGGAACGTGGATTTTGCCTCTGGTGGTGTTACAAGGAGAAATACCTGAATTACTAGGCAGAGACTGGCTCACACAGATCAAATTGAACTGGGAAAAGATCCTCAGCTTAAATACTGTGACCAAACCACCGCAAGATGCACTAAAGAAAATATTGCACAAACATGGTCCTATTTGCCAGGATGGTTACGGCACAATCAGGGATTTAAAGGCAAATATTGAGAGCAACTGGGAGCCGCTCCATTTTTCCACAAGCCTTGACCAGTACCTTATGCTTTAAGAGAAGTGGTAGAGACTGAACTGGACCATCTCAAGAACCATAGTATCATCTCACGTGCAGAGAGGAGTGACTGGGCTGCCCCTATCATTGTGGTATTGAAACAAGACAAAGCAGTGAGGTTGGGTGGTGACTACAAGGCTACAGTGAACTGTTGTATACAGCAAGATCCATACCCATTACCCAATGCAGAGAACTTGTTTGCCATACTCTGAGGGGTCAATTTCTTTAGCAAGTTGGGCTTACCTTTTGCATACCATCAGTTGGAACTGGAACCAGAATCAGAACCATATCTAACCATCAACAGCCAGAAGGGACTTTACTGGTATTATCACTTGATTGAAGTTTATGCATATGGATATTTGTAGTCCTAGCTAAAGTATAAGTTCCTGTACTGCCCAGTGGGTTTTTCTTTGTGTATGTCCATTAATGTGTGACCACTGTTATTCCATCTGCCAGCTATTTCATCTGTTGGCTGATTCAATTGAACTGTGCTGACTTTGTATCTGTATGTGTTCCACGAACTGGTGTTTTATTTCTACCTTGTATCTACAAGCTTCAGTGTTTAAAATCTTGCTGTTATTCGTGTGCCAAAGTTCCCCTTTGAATTACCTGCAGCTGCCTGAGAGGAGGTGGAACAGAGAGCGCATTATCAAAGGAGGAGGGGCAGTAGCATTTAAAACCCGAGCGTTGCTAAAAACACAACAGGTACGCGGCTAACTGTTATTCCATCTGCCAGCTATTTCATCTGTCGGCTGATTCAATTGAACTGTGCTGACTTTGTATCTGTATGTGTTCCACGAACTGGTATTTTATTTCTACCTTGTAGCTACAAGCTTCAGTATTTAAAATCTTGCTGACATTCGTGTGCCAAAGCTCCCCTTTGAATTACCTGCAGCTGCCTGAGAGGAGGTGGAACGGAGAGTGCATTCTCAAAGGAGGAGAGGCAGTAGCATTTAAAACCCGAGCGTTGCTAAAAACACAACAGGTGCATGGCTGACTGTTGTTCCATCTGCCAGCTGTTTCATCTGTCAGCTGATTTAATTGAACTGTGCTGACTTTGTGTCTGTGTGTGTTCCGTGAACTGGTGTTTTATTTCTACCTTGTGTCTACAGGCTTCAGTGTTTGAAATCTTGCGGACGTTTGTGTGCCAGGGCTTCCCTTTGAATTACCTGCAGCAGCCTGAGAGGAGGTGGAACAGAAAGCGCATTATCAAAGGAGGAGGGGCAGTAGCATTTAAAACCTGAGCGCTACCTGCCGCGCAAGCATGGCAGCGCGTGTGTGAGTGGCGTGAGCCCACTCGGTAACAAAAATATATTAGTAACTAAGACTCCTGAAGTTCCTTTTACAGGTGGGACTTGTATAGTTTGTTACCTCATGAAAAAGGTAATAGAGTTATAATTGGGAGATTTGCTAGTGGTGCCATATAAACTTAGGAATTAATGGTGCATTGATTAGTACTTTGTCTTTTATAAGGAGCTGAACTGTTTTGTTAAGAGCAGTGTTTGTATCAAGATACAGACTAATTATTGGTTGCTTAACAAAAATTGTGTGTTTATTTTTAGATATAAAGTTGATAGGAGGTAAAAATAATTTTTAAAATGTCAGTACTCTGGTTGGGAATTTTTATTGTGGGGAGTCAGTTGTTATTAAATGTAGTACACCCTTTAAATGTGAAAAATGATGATGTTAATTTGTATAATATAATAGACTCTAAGGGAATCATATTAGGGAAATTTGATGTACCAAAGGGTTGGCAGGGAGAAATTAAAGCCAATTTATTGGATACTGATGCTGAAACTATTCTGATTAAATAAGTATGCATTACCAGTAAGATAGTGAGTGGCTAGGGGCAGAACTTATTGTTGGAGGATTTCAGCACTAATCATCAAATTAAAAGGGGAAAATTAAGATATTTTAAGATGTGTAGATTAAGTAAATTGATGATCATTTTGGGTTTGATGATGTGTGGAGATGTTCAATTAAACCCAGGACCCCCATTTGATTTAAAGAATGATTATACTACAGAAATTTTAAAGGAAGGTCTGAGGATTGTTCACATTAATATTTGTAGTTTGTTTAAAAGAATTGAAATTTTGAGAGAATGGGTAGAACAATATAAGCCTGATATTCTAATAATAACTGAATCTTGGTTGCATAAAGGGATTCAAGATAATGACATAGTATTAGAAACATTTAATGTGTGGAGAAAGGATAGATCTAAAAGAGGAGGGGGTAGTAATTTATGCTAGAGATTGGATTAACATAAAGGAAATGGATAATTTAAATAAATGGACTGAAGCAGAAATTCTCCCACTAGAGATAAAATTCCCACACAGCAAACCTATACTATTATTTGGTATGTATCGTCCACCAAAAAGTAAAATTGTAGTTTTTGAAGAAATGCAGGAGATCTTGAAGGATTATTTAGTTACACAAGAATTATTGGTAATTGGAGATTTAAATGTTGATTGGGGCACAATAGAAGTTCATCATGGTTTAATGGATATGGCCACTACTTTGGGATTAACTCAATTTATAACAGATGTAACTATTTTGAATATAAGTAACCCTGTTAAATCAACTATACTGGACCTCATATTCACTACAAATCCTGATAAGTATGTAAAAAGTGGGGTTTTGCTTGATACAATGTCGGATCATCAAATTATTTTTTGTATAAGAAAACAGAAGGTAATAAGAGGATTTATGAACACTAGATACATCAGGACATATAAACATTTTGATTATATTGAATTTATGCAGAAATTGGAGGGATATAATTGGGAAAGAATGGAGATGGTCCCAAATGTGGAGGATGCATGGGATATGTTTCAAAAAGATTTTATAGGCATTTGTAACAAACATGCCCCAATAAAGGTTAGACAAGTTAAATCAAATAATGCACCATGGTATGGCCCTGAACTATATAAAATTAAATGAGATAGAGATAAGGCATGGAATAAAGCTAAATTAGTAAAAGGAAATCAGGAGTGGACTAAATTTCGACAGCTTCGGAATGTATATACTAAAGAGGCACGGAGGGTTAGACAAGCTTATTGTAATGATAAGCTATCTAAAGAAGTAATTGAGAATCCAAGGGCCTTTTGGAGCACTATAAATAAATTACATAAGGGACAGAAAGTGGATTATCCTTGCCAATTCCTGATTGATGGAGTTAAGATGGAACTAGGAAGTGGAATAATAAATGCATTTAATCATTTTTTCATCAGTATGGGTACAGAGGTATTAAAAACTGGACTAAATATTCCAAATCAATTACCTATTATAGACTCTGAGAAAAATCAATTGGATGAAAAAAATGTACAATAGAATGAACAAATGCAGTTTATATTCACTCCAATAACTAGTAAGGAAGTTAGAGAATTGTTATTGAAAATTAATACAAAAAAATCTGAAGGTATGGATGGTATTCCCAAATATATCATTAAAGTTTGCAGCCCCTATTATAGCTCAGCCAATGGCAAATTTATTTAATATGTCTCTTACATATGCAGAGATACCTAAAATTTGGAAAACTGCTAGAGTTGTCCCAGTATATAAATCAGGATCTAGAATGTTGATTGAGAACTACAGACCGATTTCTTTATTACCAACTATGTCAAAAATTTTGGAAAAAATTGTGGCAGGTCAAATGCAGGTTTTCCTAAAAAGGAGAAATATACTTAATGAGTTTTAGTCAAGATTTAGATCGAAACATGGAACACTATGGCATTGTTAAAGGTTACAGGGGACATTGTAGAATGTATGGACAGGAGGATGCCAGTGGGAGCTATTTTTATTGATCTTTCAAAAGCATTTGACACCTTGGACCATGGCATCCTCCTGTTCAGACTGAAAACCTGTGGTATATCCGAGATGGCAGTCAATTGTTTCAGGAATTACTTGAGATTGAGACAACAACAAGTAACCGTAAAGGACTGGACCTCAGAATTGAAGGAAACCATCTCGGGTGTACCGCAGGGATCTATACTTAGACCTATTCTCTATAATCTTTACATGAATGACTTACATTTTTCACAACAAGGGGTACAGTATCATTTATATGCTGATGATATAATTATCTATGTGGCAGGACCATCATTGGGTCCAATTCAGTTAGTATTGCAACAAGCTTTTGATTTTGTACAGTGCTTTTTGCAGAGTTCTAAATTAGTTTTAAATGAAAAAAAGTCACAAGTTATGTTGTTTCATAAGGGTAGTAGGACTATAACTGAACAAAATCGACTTCAAATTGTGACTGTTTCAGGGACCATTTTGGAGCAAGTAGATAGTTATAAATATTTGGGGGTTTACTTATATAGTAATCTTAAATGGGATATTCATATTGAGAATACATTAAAAAAAGTAGGGAAAAGCCTAGGATCCCTGTATAGAATTAGAAGTTTTATGTCCCGTGAGGTTAGACAACTCTTAGTTACGGTAATGGTATTACCTATATTGGAATATGGAAATATTGTCTATATGGGTGCCACAACTGGGCAGTTGTCCAAATTGGATATTATGTACAATAAATTGGCAAGATTTATATTAGGAGTGCCGAAAATGACACATAGATTACAGATGTATAAGGAGTTAAATTGGGTTTCCTTGCCTCAAGGAGAATTCTAAATACAATCACATTTCTGACAAAATGTATTATGGGAAAGGTCCTGATTATATTGGAAAGGGCATTGGATTAAAAATACCAAATAAGGAATTATGTTCTGCAAATAGATTGGAATGTGGTACCAAAACGAATAACTGCTCAGGAAAAAACATTTTGTATATCTTGGCCCCAATTGTGGAATAAATTACCTGGGAACTTGAGACAAGTAAACAAAGAACTTCAGATAAATCTGATAAAAGAGTGGTACATTAATCATACAAATATAGAAGGGGAATTGATGTAGTACCGAGTGGGGGTTGAGAATCAGTATCGTGTTTATGTGTATTTTGTAAGTGTTGTCTTTGTTGACTGATATGATTGATTAATAATATTTTAGAAATGTAATTGTTAAATGTTATTTGTCTATGTTTAGTTTTGATGTAATGTGATTAATGTATTTTAATGTAAGAGTAACTGGTATGGAACTAATGGACCGCACTGTAAATGAGCTTCGGCTCAGTGATGTTATCCATATTCATTTTTATATGAATAAAAATTTTACCTACCTACCTACCACTGTCGCTGAGAAGAAATAAAGATGGCTACTACAACAAACCTGCTGTAACTGAGTCTCCCTGCACAGGACCCCACAATATATTACACATGACTCAAAGTGATACTGTCACACCCCTCAGGCCTCAAATTGTCCCTAGTTTAAAAAACTAATGTTATGATTGCTCACATTCTATACAGACTACTAATGTAGCTGGTAGCTTGATTCTTATTCTTTTTTTTCTTTCAACAGACTGCCCACATACTGGTGCTACCACATAAAAACATGTTTATTTACATTCCTTGATCAACTCCCACTCTATATTTTCCTTGACTTAGGAACAACACTAACACATTCTATCCACTCATAATGCAGTGGGTGTAGAGGAGAATATTGCATCTTGAGTGGCTGCACTGTTTTGGGGGTGTTTTTAATGTTCAGAAAATGCAATAAGAGGACATCAAGAATTTGAAATCAATTAAGGTTAGTTATAACTATACATTAGCATGCATTTCAGTTCTGCTAAGCAATGAGTCCAATAAAACAACCAGCGACATCAATGAATTTTAGAGAAAGTAAGCAACCATTAAATATGTGTTTAACTAGATATTATATGATGCAAAAAAGGCTGACAGTGTCCCTTCCCTTCTAGCACTAAAAAGTCCCATATCCTGACTAGCATACCCAGACTCTGATGAATAATTTTAATGACATAGGAAACATAAGACTCAAATGAGAGGGTGCTATCTAGAATCACCCTTAGGTACCTAAAACACACAACACATTCAATTGACTTCCCCTTGGGTCCATCATTATCAAGTTTCCCTCTCTTTCCTTCCTGGGGCCTGAAAAAAAAAACACTCATTTGGTCTTTTCAGTGTTCAAAACCAATTTCCTACATGTAAGCAAATTCTGAAAAAAACTAAAGTCCTCCTGAACTCTTTCAACAACATCTTCGAACATTGGACCAGAACATAAAATAACCACACGGTTTGTGTATAAGATGACTTTTGCAAACTTGCAGGATTGAGGTATAGAGTTAGAAAAATAGTGGGCATAGGATTGAACTATGGGGCACTCCACAGTTAGTGGGGTGACAATCTGACGAATATCCTGAAATTAACATCTTTTGGGACCTGTCTTTGAGGAAATTGGAAGACCACTTGATTACATCTGGTGAAAAGTTTGTATGAGCCAAGGAATCATACTAAGGAAGGTCAAGGAGCCGTAAGGCAAATACTTCCAACAAAAGTCTGTGGTCAACAAGATCAAAAACCTTGGTGTGATCCACACATACCCATACCACTGCAGCACAATGCCTTTTATTAATGGCACTGTGCATGCAGCACATGAACCTCACCAAGGCAGTTTCAGTGTTGTGGGAACATCGGTAACCATGTTGGGCAGTTGTTAGAATTTTGTACTGAACAACATAAGAAAGAACCTGATCAATAACAATTTTTTAAAGAATTTTTAAGAGAGGAGCCAGAAGGGAAACTAGATGGCAGTTAGCGACAGTGCGCTGGATTCACAAATCTTCTGAAATTCCCACAGCTGTTGGAAAAACCCGGCATAAATGTGTTGCCACTTGAGGATCTGCAGGTTTCCGCAGTTTTCCCACAGCTGCGGGTGTTCATAAAGGTAGAGCCAGATTACAATCAGCTCCATGATTTATGGCAGTATGTGGGTGGTGTTGCCAGGGAAATCCCTGCAGCTGCAAAAAACTGGTACAGCCAGTAGGACTAGCTGTATCATCTTTCACAACTGCTGAGGCTTTGCATAGCAATCTCCACAATTGTGGAGATTTCAGTCTGCAACTGGAGTTGCAGTCCCAAAATGTTTTGTGCATCCAGTCCAACGTTCCTACTCCCAGCTTTTTAAATTAGCCTGATGGTCACCATTTTCCAGAATCTGGGGAAAACCCCATGTCAAAGGGAAAAATTAAAAACAGAGGCTGGGGATTGTGCAATAACATCAACTGCAATTTTCAGAATCTAATGACGATGTACCAATGTGTAGTATGTGTCATTACTGTATTTCTAATGCTAATATGCTAAGTATTTATCTGTGTTCTGCTATTTATTTTTGTACTGTTGCTGTAAGGCACCCGAGCCTATGGGATTGGGCACCAAATAAATAAAACTACTACTACTGCTGCTACTACTACTACTACTACTACTACTACTACAAACTGTCCCCCGATGTTCACAAAAGTCATGAGGCTCATGATAATCAGTGACAAGTAGATTACCAGACCCAGGAGTAAACACAACAGTATTTGACAGACTTGCTGAGTAACTACTAGCTTTAGTTTACTCTCCTGGGTAATCAAGCAACAAATAAGTAATAAAATAAATAAATGCCCTGCTTCTATGTTGTGTGTGTGTGTGTGTGTGTGTGTGTGTGTGTGTGTGTATTTAGGGAGCATATTCCTCTCATTCAGGTGCCATCATAGAAAACAAACAAAAATATAACATAAAGTGCTGTAACAAGAAGCGGCAGTTGCCATAGAGTTCCCATTACCCATGAATCATCAGTAAGTCACCAATGAGTGACTCCAAACTCTCCCAAATCACCCAGACTCACCCTTCTGTTGCAATAATGAAGTACATACAGTATTTTAAGAATGTTTTTCTTGCTATGCTGGATATGTGTGTTACATTGTACAGTTGTCATCTATTGTACATATTTAAATATATTTTATTTGCAAAAAACTGTGTTAGTGCAATATTTAGGGTTCAGGTTAAACTGAAAAAAGTAAGAAAAT
The DNA here is from genome assembly GCA_016271365.2 of Neoceratodus forsteri. Lineage (NCBI taxonomy): Eukaryota > Metazoa > Chordata > Ceratodontiformes > Ceratodontidae > Neoceratodus > Neoceratodus forsteri. The sequence continues at coordinate 1,004,738,082 of CM028129.1, read as the reverse complement.
GTGGTTTTAGGATTTCCAACCCTAAAACCCCACCCCATGCCTAAAACAAATCCGGAGTGCAGTCTTCCTTGGAGTTGTCAACCCAAAAGTGCACCCCATTCTATATACTCCAGAAACATACACACCTAATGGGGTAAGCTTTCAGGTTGACAACTCCAAGGAAGACTGCACCCCTGATTTGTTTTAGGTGTGGAGGTTAAGCTTTAGGGTTGGAAACTCTAAAAATGCAATTTCCCTACTTTTTTCACTTTAGCCTGAACCCTAAATGTTGCATTAACACAGTTTTTTTGCAAAGAATTTCCTTAATTTCAGAGACAGTATAATCATATCCTTATTAGTCTATGGAAGCACATGGTTCTCTGTGCCCTGTGCTCCCAAACAGCCATACTTTTCCAGAAAGTGTAACTGTATTCTTATTTGCCTGTGGGAGCACAGGGCCCTCTTGGCTCCCATCCCTCCATAGATGTATATATGTTTGTTGATGTGGAAATGCAGGGCCCTCTGGGCCCTCCACTTCCATTTGTAGGACAACAGCAACCACATTATCAGTGTAGCCTTCTTATTACCCTACCTTATGAACCTGGTACTAAAAACTTTCAAATCCCTGCCAAAACATCATTCCACACCACTGCAACATCACTCCATGCCAAAGGCATGAAAATACATTTTGGGCAAGATTTGAAAAATGACAGCTGTCACATTCATTAGGTGGTGTAAAGAAATGGCTGTGTTGAAAATTTGGAGTGAAAATATTTAAAATTATGAGTTATGAGTAAAGGTAGCTAAATTTCAACAGATGCACATAAAGTTGTCATTGTCATGTATTTTGACCCCAAATTTTAAACATACCCTTCTTATGACACCACCTCACAAACAAGGGTGTTGAAAATGTCTAAATCCTTCATGAAAGGTGATTTCGCTAAGCGACCACAGAATCAACTTGCAGGCCAGATTTGCATAATTCCACCACCCCATTCATGAGGTGGCACCTCAAAAAGGCCATGTTGAAAATTAGGTGTCAAAATACACAAAAATAACAAAGTCATGCACCAAAGTTGAAAACCCCATTGTAATACATTGTGCCACACCTACCTTACTTTCTCATATAGCAGTCACCAGTTCCAGCAGTAAGAGGTGTCTTTGATTGGAGAGCAGGTCTTCACCCTGGGACCTGCTCAGGTGAGTGAGGGTGTGTGTGCAGAGGTACAGGATGGTGGGTGCTCATGGCAAGGCAAGGCAAATTTTATTTTTATGGCGCACAATTCCAGATGCTCTGGGCACCTTACAAAGTATATTACACAGACAGTAAATCAAGAGATTAAATACAAAATAAAACATGCAACGAATAAAATATTTAAAACATTCTAATAAATTCCAGCAATAATAAGAATGGCTAGGCTAAATTAGAATAAATTATAATCTAAATAGCAGATCAGAGTCACACTCAGACAGGTTGGTATACAGCAATCACATGGCTGTTTCAGGGAAGACCTGCAAGAACAAGTAGGTCTTCAGCCCCTTCTTGAGGGTCTCAACTGTCCGGACTCCTCTGACACTCACTGGAAACAAGTTCCATAGGGTAGGACTGGCAATACTGAAAGTGCAATCACCGGAGGTTTTAAGCCTAACTCTAGGAATGTCGAGGAGCCCTCTAGTAGAGGACTGGAGGAAGCGGGTTGAGGTTGCAGGTGAATGGAGCTCAGTCAGATAGCAAGGGCACAATCTCCATATGGCCTGATAGGTGAGCAAGCCCACCTTGAAGATGACCCTCCACTGGATTGGCAGACAGTGTAGAGTTTGTGGGACAGGGGTCACATGACTAGACCTGGGCAGGCCAATCAGCAACCTTGCCGCTGTGTTTTGCACCAGCTGCAGCTGGCTAAGGGTTCTCCCAGTGACTCTGAAGTGCAGAGAGTTACAGTAATCAAGCCTAGAAGAAACAAATGCATGTACTAGTGTCGGTAGGTCTTCAGACAGAACTAGGTGCTTAATCCTGGCAATGTTCCTCAGGTGGTAAGAACCACCCTTAACAACAGAAGACACCTGGGCCTCCAGGGTCAATCTGCTGTTTAGGATCATGCCAAGATTTTGCACTCTAGTAGAGGCCAGCAATGGTGCTGATTCCAGGAACAAACCTGAGTGTGCTCCAGCTATACATCAATCACACCCTCGAGTTGGCTCAATTACCAGTACCTTCGTCTTATCCTGGTTTAGCCACAACCAGTTGGAGGACATCCAGTCTTTGATCTCAGCAAGGCAGCTGTTAAGAACGTTCACGGCATTGTATGTTCCTGGGCCAAAAGACAGATATAGCTGGCTATCGTCTGCATAGCAGTGAAACCCTATGCCATATCATCAAATGAGCTCTCCCGGGGTAGTATGTATACCGTGAATAACATTGGGGACAGGACTGAGTTTGACAAACCCCGTATGACAGGAGCTTCGGAGACGAGGAGAAATTCTCCATTGTCACCTATTGCATCTTGCCGGATATGCAGGACTCAAACCAGCAGATGACAGTGCCAGAAAGTCCACACAATGTTCAAAGGTGATCTAAAAGGACATTGTGATCCACAGTATCAAATGCTGAAGAGAAATTGAGCAGAACAAGAATTGACTTGTCTCATCTTTCTCTGGCCCTAATGAGGTAATTTTTCACCCTAACCAGTGCCCTTTTAGTACTATGCCTCGCCCAGAAACCTGACTGGAATGGCTCATAGATCTCAAAGGATACGAGGTGATCCTCAAGCTGCTGTGCCACTAATTTCACAACAACTTTGCTCAAAAATGGCAAGTTGGAGATTGGACGGTAATTCACCAGGATGTCAGAGTCGAGAGATGGTTTCTTCAAGAGGGGTCTTACTAGGGCCTCCTTTAAGGCATCCGGAAAGACTCCCTCTAAGATAGAGCACGGAGCAATCCCAGTGAACACCGGGCCAACGGTCTCGGCACATTTAATCAAGAAACAAGTCGGGGTCAGGTCCAGTTCACAGTAGGTGTGCTTCAGCTTTAAAATCACCTCAGTGACCTTGGCCACCTCCACTGGTTCAAACTCATCCCAGATGGATGGAGGGCATCTGTTCCTCATGGGTTGATTACTGTGAGACAAAACCTGTCTCCTTGATGGAATCCCCGACTGGATGGAGGACACCCTGTCAGAGAAAAACAGAGCAAACTCCTCACACAAAATGACTGAAGCTTCCTTCTTCAGCTGCACACAGACAGGATGCAAAAGTCTGTCTACAGTCAAGAAAAGCTGAGCTGATCTGTTTCTCCCTGCAGCAATCTCCCTAGACAGGAATTCTGCCTTTTTACAGTCGATTCCCCCTTGGTACTCACCGTAATGAGCATGCACGGCCACTTTGTCCTCCTCTGAATAGGTCTTCTGCCAGCAATGCTCTAACCTCTGAACCATGATCTTCATTGCCTTGAGATCCCCATCAAACCAAGGGGATCTCAAGTGAGAAGATCTGGGTCATATATGGACTGGCACAATAGAATTGAGCGCTTCAGAGACAACTTTATTATAGGCTGCCACTGCCTCACTCATGCCAGCTGCACAGGCAGCATCCACACTAGATAGATCAGCCATTACCAGTAATCCCCCTGGAGACAATCCCCTCAAAGGGAAATAGTTGACCATCTCTGTAGGGGAAGGGTATCCGGGGGGGGCCCAAACAAAAACTTCATGGTGCAGTGATCAGACCAAATGACCTGATTACTCATGAGGTTGGTAACATCAAGCCCTAGTGAGAACAGCAGGTTGAGAGTGTGGACATGGTGATGGGTCACAGAAGTAACCACTTGTGTCAGGCCCAGTAATGACATCAACTGGAGTAGACTTTGGCCAGGTTGAGAGGATTCGTCGACCCATGCATTGAAGTCCCCCAGAATTAAACATCTGGGGGCCTCCAATACCATGTTGATGACAAAGTTTGGTTATAGTGTTACAGCCTTCTAGCATGCCTAGTCCTCAATAACAAGAACAAAAAAAGTCTAATATGCAGCCATAACATTAAAGGACTATACCTCTAAGGACATTAAAAAAGAGACATTGAAACAGATAACAAACAGTATTTTATGCAACAGAGTGTTGGATGAAAAAGAGTTCTCGTCCTATTGGGATATGCTCTAACAAAAAGCAGCATGCAAAATGTGGCCACACCAGATGGGGAAATAGAGGCATAGTGGACCAACAACAGTCCCAGTCCTCCTCTGCTAATGGGCAACCAGGCTGCTTTCCCTATTTGATTTTTAAGTTGTCAGTTGTGGGGGTATATTCCTGCAGGAGCCCTCTGTAAATCTGTCCTATTTCTGGAGGTGCTGGGAGATGTCTGCCCTTGCCTGCTAGCCCTAAAATATCATCCCAGATGCCAGTCTTGCTATTTTTCCTGAATACATAAAACCTTATTATTCATTATATTTTGGAATTAATATTAATATACTCACACACAGCCCACAGCCCTAGTCACCACACCTATATATCTGAGTCACCTACAGTAGTTACCCTAAACACCCATGAGTTATCCCTGAATAACAATACTGTTACATCTGAATAACTCCCATTACCTCCTGAGTCACTCATAAGTTACCCTAGTCCCGAACCACACCTGGCTTACCACTGACTCACTCCTGAGTTGCTCCTGAGTCACCCTTGAGTTATCCCACAATCATCCCTGAAGAACTCCTGAATCACCAATGCACCTGAGTCATTCCTGAGTTAAACCAGAATCACCAGAGTCATTCTTGTGTTACTCTTAGCTTAGCAGAAATGGGATTGCCATTCCAAGAGAATTCCATATTCCACACAATACTATCCTGACTCAACCCTGAGTTACTTGAGTTACCTTTGAGTTACCCCTGCATTACTAATATTGAGGAGCTGCAGCTGAACTCTCTGGTGGGACTATCTGAGTAGTGGGCAGCAGCATCCAGGTCAGCTAACAGTATTGTATTTTATGTACTGTGATGTTGTGCTGAACAGAGTGTTTCAGGATTCTGAGCTCTGATTGTAAGACTACCTGCCTTTGCTCTAGGGTGCACTTTCAGTGGGCTTTGGGATGAAACAGCCCACATAAACCTGGGAGCCAAATGAGCTGCCTAGGAACTTGCTTTCCCCTTCTTAATAAAGGTTGTGTTCAGTGGTCCTCTGTACGGCAGTTGGAGCAAAAGTGTGGAGTATAACAGCGTCACACTGGGGTCACTTACGGTTGACTGCATACCCTGCCCATGTCTCTATCCTACTAAACTAAATGGTTGTTTCTGCACATTTTAGAAGCCTAGATGTCTGTCTAACACAGACTGGAAGTCAAGAGACACCTAGTTAAGTTTAAGTTCTTTTTATTTATTTATTAAAGTTTAGGAATTTATTTATTTATTTATTCAATTTTGACAGCTGGGTAAGCCGATGAGCCCCGAAGGTCCCTTTTTCATGGGCAACCCTAAGTTACTTACACAGTAGAACATTTCATATACAGAGAAAATACATAGCAAGTTGAAGCCTTTGACCATTTCAAGTTACAATCTGGTTGTCACAGTGTGGGGTTCAAGTCTTAGTACACAGGATGATTTAAGTATTCATACATTAGGAATAAGTGGAATTAGTATAGGGAGTGGACTTAGACAAACAGAGCAATGGACAGTATACTTGACTCTGCCTGGTGGAGGATTGGCCTGGACCAGTGTAGGTTGTGGGCTAGTCTCTCTGGCTCAGTGTTCTTGAGCATGTACAAGTGTTGTTTCTTAAGCGGTGTGCTCATAGCCCGGATTAGAAAATTCCCAAGGAGGTTCAGGGTTTTAAATAATTGATTAGCAGTTTTTTCTTGGGACAATGCTAGCTGTACAGAAAGTAGTTATATAAGTTTTCTAGAAGTGTTATGTTTGTTAAACACAGCGAGGCAAGTGCTATGCATTTTCATAGTGTTTTAGCACTTTTATGAGCAAAACGCTAATCAATTTTTGGAGTTAAATAAATCCCTGCTGTTGCATCCTGCAACTGTTGTGGGAACTTATTCCTCAGTGCCAGGGCTGCATGGGCGAAGGATTTGTCACCCGCTGTGGTGCATACCCTGGGTGTTTCAAGGAGATTTCTCCCAGTGGTTTACAGCTGCCTGCCCAGTCTCTTGGGGACCAGCATCCCAGTCAGGCTGTCTGGGGGACTGTAGAGTAACTTAAATGCATTACATAACAATGGGTACTGCAGACGACTAATAAGAGATGGCCATTTAGGGGAGGCCAATGCCTTGCAGTGGTGTCTCCTTTTGTGAGATGATGTGGCAAAGTGGGCTACCTTATTGCATAGTACCTGCATTCTAGTGTGCTCCTATTATCCCAGGCCCTGCATGACAGAGGCAGCATAGGTCAAAGTTGGTAGCAGGACGCTGTTGGCTACTGTGATCCTGGACTCAAGGACTAGCTGAGCATTCAGGTGGTACAGCAGGCCAAGCTTGTGGTGCAGGGTTTTGGTTACCTGATCAACATAAGGAATTACAACCCTTTGAGTCAGAGACTCATTTGCAAAGGCTCTGCATCCAAGATGCAGTTATGGACAGGGGGTAGAAAAACAGGCAAGACATACAAAACTTAGAATACAATAATTACACCATAGAATTACTTACATGGCTATAACAACAAAGTTTTACAAAAATTACTTATTTCCATTACCCAATTCTTTATTTATTCTTTATTTATTCATTACAAATCAGGTTTACAACCTTTGAGTCAGAGACTTATTTACAAAGGTACCCTGTCGCAGGGAGGGAAGACATCAAGACAGTTATTACAGTGCAGATTAAAACAGAGCATAACATTACAGGTGCAGTAAAAGGAACATTTAACATAGATACACTTAGGTTACATAATGTACTAGTTTGTATGTTACTTAGGTTACATAATGTTACAAACTTGTGAGTTACAATCATGGATATAGTAGGTCCTCAGAGAAGACAGTGGGTTACATCCCTATTTGGACCTAGTAGGGAAGGAATGGGTCTGGGGGAAGGAGAGGCTGTCTAGTGGATATTGTCGAGCCAGGAAGCAAGGTGGATGGGTACCACAGGTTACAACAGGGGGTTAGTTGCACCTACAACAGTGGGAATTAAAAATATGGTTCCGAAGGGCTGTTTTAAAGGAGCCAATTTTTGGCAAGTTGGAGATGCAGCTAGGGAGGGAGTTGAACCAGGTGGGGGGCTCGGTAGAGGAAGGATCTCTGGGCGAGAGAGGTCTTGGTTCTGGACACCTGGAAGGTGGCCTTAACAGAGCTACAGGTGGTGATGGACGATGATGACTGCTGTAGTGAGGTGGAGAACCCCGGGGGGGGGGGAAGAGTCCTAGCAGTGATTTCTCAGCGAGAAGGCAGGTCTGGTACAGCAGTCACTCAAGGTTGAGCAGATTGGTGGTAGAATACAGAAGGCAGGTGTGAGTGCGACTGGGGGCACCAGTCAGGAGTCAACAGGCCTTATTGTTGGAGAGTTGGATTTTGGAGAGGGCAGTGTTGTCAGCTGCGGCGTAGATGGGCAAGCCATAGTCCACAAGGGACAAGACGGAGGAGGTGATGGCCAGCCTGAGGGCAACCTGAGGCAGGCAGTCCCTGTGCTGGTATAGCAGGCCAATCTGGGAGTTAATGGCAGCTGACAGGGCATTAATGTGGGTGTGGAAGGAGAGGGCAGTATCGAAAGTGATGCCTAGGTTCTTGTATGTGGTCACTTGTTCTAGCGGGTGCAGAGTGCTGGGGATAATCAAGAGGGGGTATTTTTAGCTTTATTTTGGTGGTGGTAGGAGAGCATTGATTTGGTTTTCTTTAGGTTAATGACCAGTCTGTGGTCACCGATACACCTTTCAGCTTGGTTGTAAGCTTGCTGGAGGGATAATTGGGAGGGAGGTGGGATTGGGATGTGAGGCAATGAGGACTGCATCATCAGTGTAGAGGAGCATTTTACCAGTACATGAGCTGGGGAGGGTGTTGAGGTAGAGACTAAAAAGTATTGGACCCAGGATGGAGCCCTGAGGGACCCTGGATCAAACAGGAAGAGTGCTGGAGAGGGAGCTGCTGATCATGACACACTGGGATCTAGCAGAGAGGTAGCTAGAGAACCAGGAAATGGGACTGCCAGAGAAGCCAAGTTGGTGGAGAGAGTCCAGTAGAAGGGGATGACAGACAGTGTCAAACCTTGGAGAAGTCAATGAACACTGCTCTTGCAAGGCTGCCAGAGTCAAGAGCAGCATGCAGGTGTTGGGAGAATTCCAGGAGAGCCGCGGTTGTACTGTGTCCTGGGTGGAAACCGTGCTGCTCTGGACACATAATGTCGTAATTGGTTAGGTATTCGGAGAGCTGGATCGACACCACTTTTTAAAGGGCTTTAGAGAGTGGGGGGAGGATGGAGATCGACTGGTAATTGTTGGTGGTGGACCAATCCTCACTCTTATGTATGGGTGTGATTTTGGCAGTTTTCCAAGCACTTGGGAACTGATCAGGCATAGAGACTGGTTTAGAAAGTCAGTCAAGGGGACTAGGACTTCGTCCAAGACCATACGGAGGATCCTGGAGTCGAGAGGGTCACTGCTGAGGTTATTGCTGCCTAAGGCTTTTAGCAGATGAGACCTGACTTCTTGGGGGGGGATAGGGTGCACGGGTGGAATGGTGGGTGATGCAGGACTGGAGGGAACTGGGTCAAAGAAGTTGCTGGGAAGGACCGAGCTTAGGTCAGAGAAGGCGGTGTTAAGGCAATCAACTATAAGGAGTGGATCTGTGGTGGGGGTGCCATTGATGGAGAGCTGGGATGGTGGGGGGGGGTTGGACTTCCCATTTAGCTCTTTCATATTATCCCAGAAGGTCGGGACTGAACCCCAAGTGGAAGCGAGGGTGGTCCCGTAATGCTCTGCCTTGGCCCACCTAATGGCCCAAGTGCACTTAATGCGTTCTGCATTGTAGGCCTGTCTATCAGATGTCTTTCCAGATTCTACAGCAATGTGCCAGAGATTATCTCTGTTTTTGAGTCCCTGGAGGAGGGGTGGGGTAATTCATGGGGCATTGCATTTTTTAGAGCGGATCCTGGTGAAGTGGGGCGAAAAGGTCACAAGCCTTACAGAAGGCATTGTGAAGTGGCCAAGAGCTGAGTCAATGTCAGGGGTGCTTTGGATAGGGGACCAGTCTAGCTGTGCTAGGTATTGTTTTAATTTTCTGAGGCCACCGGGGCATAAACGGTGGTGTAGAGTGGCCTGGGACACTGGCTTCAGAGTGGAGGATGACCAGAGACAGAGGACTGGGGAGTGATCGCTAAGAGAGTCGGGGAGGACAGTGACATTCCAGATTTTCTAGGGGTGGTTAGATATAACAACATCTAGGAGAGTGCTGGTACTAGTAGAGTGGTTGAATCTGGTGGGCTGGGTGACTAACAAGGACATATCCAGGGCAGCAAAGGAGTTCCTTATATGGGAGGCAGTGGAGGCAAGACAACGAACGTTGAGATCACCTAGAATGACTTGCTCCACTTTGTGAGGGAGAGATGTGAAGTAGTCAATAAGGGACTGGACTGCTTGGTTTTGATTCCTTGGGGGTACGTAGGAGACTGTGAGGAAGAGAGGACCTCAGGCATGGTCAGGTGTGATTTTTAAGGTGAGGGCTTGGGCTCCATAATCAAGTTTGGGAGCTGGGAGTGCCTGACCTATGAGGGAGTCCCGTACAAGTAGTGCACAAGCACCACCACATTTGCCTACTCAGTCTTCCTCATAGATGGTATAATCCAGGGAGGGTGATATTGGAGTCAGGGGTGGATTTGTAGAGCCAAGTCTCTACCACTGCAATTATGTCAGGCTGATGTTGAATGACCCAGCACTGGAGGGCAGCTGATTTCTTTAGGAGACTGCAAATGTTTAAGGATGCAAAGCAGAGGCCAGTTGCAGTACAGGGTTTGGAAGGGTTGGAAGCCATAGGTCCTGGGTTTGGGTGTACATTATCAGATAATAATAATAATAGCAGTGTGATTATTCTGGTTAGTGGCCAGTGGCAATGAAGACCCTTGGGTTGACACACAGCTATGGACTTTACAATCAGGGTGCATGGGATAGATGAAGTGCGAAGAGTGGGAATGGCAGGGGAGAGCTGGGTCCAGGTCAGGCCTTGGAGGGTGGAGGGAGTGAGGGTGTTGGCAGGGTAGGGGTGTTGGGGGGTCACGGGTGTGTTGAGGGTGGGGGAGGGCCGAATCACTATGGGGTATTCTGGGGATGAGGTGCCTAGTGTGGAGGACAGGTGCTTTGGTCGGTGTGGGGTCTGTACCAACAGGGTGAAGGACAGCAGACTTAGTAATGGAGTGTAGATACCCATAGTTTTATTCTTATAGTAGACAATAAGGATGCAGGCTGACCTTCAGTGAGGGTGACTGCCACTGTGGAGTAGCAGTAGTGCTGCCGGCTTTGGTGCAGAAGGTACCAGATTCGAATATCCCGGGGGGTGTCTTAGAGCCTAGCAGGGAGGTTTTCTGGGGTTGCCGAGAAGGCTGGGGAGTGCTAGGTTAGCTGTGAAAAAAGGGGTGGACATAGTGACTCCTAGTGGTCTCAAAGGGAGCAGGTTAGGGGTAGGTATGGGGTGTGGTCATCTGGTAATTGGGTAGGGAGGTTAAGTATTGAGCAGAGTAGGGTGGGGGGAGGTACAGTGAGGTTTTCCAGGCAGGGGGACAGAGCAGCTGAGTAGGAGAGGAAGAATGTCTAGGAGTAGTACAGAGTAAGGGGACATAGAGCAGCTTTGGCATGGTGGGGGAAAACCCCTCTAGTGGGCAAAGAGTATATGCTGCAAATGGGAAAAATCAGTATCAATCGGTAGAAAAGGGAGGGGCAAAGACTGATGAGTAGTGATAGACTGACCACACAATAAGTGAAATGAGACAGGAACTGTATTGTGTTGGATTGGGTAAGTGTGCTTATAACTGGGCCCTCTGGTAGCTAAAAGATACAATCTGCTAATGCAAAAAAAAAAAAAGAACTGGCAGAACACTGCAGTATGTTCAACAGGAGAGAGCAGTAGCAAATGGGAAAATCAGTATCAATCAGTAGAAAAGGGAAGGGCAAAGACTGATGAATAGTGATAGACTGACCAAACAATAAGTGAAATGAGACAGGAACTGAATTGTGTTGGATTGGGTAAGTGTGCTTATAACTGGGCCCTCTGGTGGCTAAAAGATACAATCTGCTAATGGAAAAAAAAAAGAACTGGCAGGACACTGCAGTATGTTCAACAGGAGAGAGCAGTAGCCTCAATACAGTTGTGGAAGGGGCTGATTAACACTAGGGCACAGAGCTAAAAAAAAAAAAAAAGAACGGAGGTTCTGAAGCAAGTTTTTTTTTTGGGGGGAGCACTGCAGCAGCCTCAATAGGACACAGAGATCAAGGGTGCAGCCCACAGACTTACAGCTCTAAGAGAAGGGGTACAGGGCTCTTGGTAGATAGCATCACACTACCTTAAAACCTCTCTCAAAACTTAAATCAACTCTTCAGAAATCTCTGAGTCAGACTAAACATTACTTAAAGTGAGAAATCAAGAACATGTCAAGCAGAGGTCAGTCCTAGCATTAATTTCTTGGCAGCAGTTCCTAGAAGACTTCTGGATTGCTGCACATAGTGTGAGAATCACTGGCAAACAGGGGCAAGTGAGATTCCTCCAGGGGTAGATGCCAAAATTCAGAGTTCCAGGCCGTACCTTGCTTGAAGGGTGAGCTTCAGGCAGCTTCTCCTTAGTCTGCTTATCAAACTGCAGAATGCAGTTTGCTTGAGAGGAAACAGCCCAAAAGGGCACAGTAGTCCCCTTGCTTGGAGGGTGAGTTTCGGGCAGCTTCTCCTTAGTCTGTTTATCAAACTGCAGAATGCAGTTTGCTTGAGAGGAAACAGCCTGAAAGGGCACAGTAGTACCCAATTGGGTAACTGGTCAACAGCTGTGGGGCAACTGGAAAGCAATCCATCGGATACTGTCAGTTATGGGAAGGAGTAGTGATATGCAACTCCTGCAGTGGGGTTTGAGTACCGAGACTACTGGGTTTGTCAGGGTTTGGGGTGGCATGTAGTCAGTCACAATTAGAGGAGGCAATTAACAGCTGCCGTAGTTCAGACTTCAAAAGTCCCAGCCTGGAGGTAGCCATTTGAGTGGTAGGTAGAGTATTCATCCAAAGTGATGCTCTATAACTAAAGGATCTTTGATCAGCCATGGTTCTAAAATGGGGAGGCTGGAAGGCAACATTGCTGGAGTATCTAGTGATTCTCATTCTACAGGCAGGTATTAGTAATGTGGACACTTGAGCAGGAACTAGTCCAAGAGACATTTTTTTGGTAAGGAGGTAGGTAGGTAGCAGAGACGCCCCTCTAGGTTTAATCGGGAGGTTCACCGATAGAGATCACATGCAAACATATGAAGAAGGCCATTTGGTCTATCAAGTCTACTCGTATTGCAGGTTCCACAGCTTGAGCTAATGTCCCAGATCTCCCTCCCCACTCCTCCCATCCTCCCTACCCATGATCCTTATCTTCCCCCTATGCCTATTCCAGCCTCACTTAAAGCTGCCTACTGTCTTCAATGAGATGACCTCTTCTGGCAGTACATTCCAGGTGTCCACCACTCTCGATGTGAAGAAGTGCTTCCTGGCATCCCTCCTAAAACTTCCACCCTCCAGCTTAAGACTGTGCACCCTTGTGTTATGGTTGCCACTCAGCTTAAAGAGACTCTCCTTATCAACCTTATTTATGCCTTTCAAGTACTTGAAGGTCCCAATCATGTCCCCTCTCTCTCTCTCTCTCTCTCTCTCCTGTCTTCCAGGGAGTACATGTTCAATGCCCTCAGTCTCTCCTCGAATGCCTTACCCTCATGACCAGCTATCATCTTTTTAGCCCTCCTCTAGACCTTCTCCAGCAGGTTAATGTCCTTTTTGAGGTGTGGGCACCAGTATTGAACCCCATACTCTAGATGAGGCCTTAACAAGGACCTGTACAAGGGCAGTATAACCTCTTTTCTCCTACTACTGACCCCCCTAGATATGCATCCCAGCATCTTGTTTGCCTTTGCTGCTGCTTTCTTGCACTTTGTGGAGTGCTTCAGGTCACTAGTGAGCATCACTACCAGGTCATTCTCTTCTGATGCAATTACTCAGACTCCATCCAGGTAGTACTCTGTCCTGTGATTCTTGGCTCCAATATGTATAACTTTGCATTTCTTGTCATTGAAGCCCAGCTACCAGATCCTAGACCACCTCTCCAGCTTTTCCAGATCTTCCTGTAGGTCTTGTATCCCTTTGGCTATGTCTACTCTCCCACAGAGATCTGTGTCAGCTGTGAATAAGCACATTTTGCCCTTAATACCATCTCCAATGTCATTGATGAAGACATTGAACAACACTGGCCTCAGCACTGAGCCCTGGAGGACCCCACTGGTTACCTCTCTGGTGCCAAATAACTCTCCCCCCCCCCAGAACCACCCTCTGGGTTCTGTCCCTCAGCCAGTTTTACACCAATCAGGCCACCTTTTCCCCAACCTCGAGATCCATCAACTTCCTGATCACCCTTTTGTGGGGCACAGAGTCAAAAGCTTTGCTGAAATCAAGATAGAGGATGTCTACCTCTTGGCCCCTGTCTACTGTCTTAGTGACAGAGTCAAAGAAGTCAATCAGATTTGTTTGACATGATCTCTGTCCCCCCATGAACCCATGCTGCCTCTCATCCTGGAGACCATGCTCCTCTAGGCATTCCACCAACCTTTCCTTTAGTATGGTCTCCATGAGCTTGCCCACAATGGAGGTCAGACTGACTGGTCTGTAATTCCCCTGGGTCATCCTTGGGACCGCTTTTGTGGAGGGGCACTATATGTGCCATTCTGCTGTCCTGTGGTACCATGCCTGACTCTAGTGAACTATTAATTAGGTATATTCAGTACATACATGTATGGGTATATTTGTCACACCCAGTTACTAGTCCGCAGGCTTTGTTCAGAGCAGTTCTGATTTCGTTTAGAGTGGTATTGGGAAGCTGACCCATATATGACTAAGCTATAGTCAAAAAGAGGAAGAATGGATATGGATATGGCCAGTCTAAGAGCATTTCCTGGGAGACAGGAGCACAGAAAATACAGTAGACCAATTCTGATATTTACAGCTCTGCAGGTGATAGAGATGTGCTCATGGAAGGAGACAGCTGAGACAAGGATGATCCTTAAATATTTAAAGCTGGGGACAGTTTCAAGGGGTGCAGAGTTAGAATTGAGAATGGGGGTGCTGGTTGTGTTCTGAGGGTGTGCAAATAGCATCACCTTGACTTTCTTAGAATTGAGAACCAGTTTATGGTTGGCTAACCAAGTCTCAATTTCAGTGAAATGTTTCTGGAGGTTATGTTGCAGGGAGGAGAGTTCCTGGTGCTGGCAAAAAAATGGCAGCATCATCTGCATAGAGGAGGAGGAGTTGTCCAGAGCAGGATCAGTGGAGTGTTCAGAAATAGGGTGAACAATAGAGGTCCAAGAATTGAGCCCTGGGGTACTCCAGACCTGACTGGGAGGGGGAAGACAGTGTAAGGTTTAATTTCACCTGTTATGATCGACCGGAGAAGTAATTGGAGAATCAAGAGGTGGCTTCATGGGATAGGCCAAGGGAGAGGACGGAGTCAATTAGCAGGGGGGTGATGAACAGTATCAAAGGCTTTAGTCATGTCAACACAGACTGACCCAACTACGATGCCCTGATCAAGTGTATTATGGATAAAAGAGATATATTACAGGAGGGCAGTAGTGGTGCTGTGGTCCTTCCTGAATCCATGCTGTTGGGGACATAGTAGATTATGTGTGTCAAGGAACTACGAGAGTTGTTCTGCAATGATTTTCTCCAGTGCTTTAGACAGGGGTGACAGTATGAAAATGGTCTATAGTTACTAGGTAAAATTCCAGCCCCATTCTTAACAATTGGAGTGACCATGGTTTGTTTCCACTGGGATGGAAATTGGCCCAGGCAGAGGGACATATTAAGAATCTTGGTAAGAGGGGGTAGAACAGATTCAAGGGATAGATTGAGGAGACTGAGATCTAAGGTGTCTGCGCTATGTCTAGATTTCCCTAGGACCTTGGATAGGTATTTTCTGGCAACACTCCAGGAAATAGTCTTAAAGCAAAAGGTGGGCACCCAAGTTGGGGTGGGGGAGGCCAGAGAGGGGGTCGAGGATGTGGAGACATAGTCCAGTGGGAAGACACTGTTGAGGTCAGTGAAGGCAGTGTTTAAGGCACAAGCTATGAGTTCTGGATCCTGTGTGGTAGTACCATGAACCTGCAGAAGGGAATGAGGGGAAGAAAAGAATTTACCATTCAGTCTATTAATAGTCTCCCAGAATTTGCGTCCATGTTCCCATGAGGAGGAGAGACTAGCCTGGTAGTAGGCAGCGTTGGTCTGCCATATGTCGGGGGTGCAAGCATTTCTAGCTGGAAGCACCAAGCTTAGTCGACAGCAACAATGCCAACCTCCCTACAGTGACAGCACAATGACTGACACAGGTATTGTGCTGCCTCTTGGCAGGCAGCTTTTCCGTGTGGGGCTCTGCCCCCTACACCTCCCGGACTTTAGGATTCCAACTCCAGGTCAGAGTTGGTCTGGGGAGGGCTCAGAACACTGGGGGAAAGCAAAACACAGAAAAAGAAGCATTACCGTGAATGTCGCTGTAATGGTCTATTTTCCTGTTTCGCCGTCGCGGTGTCGATGAAAAGGGGTGCACCATTTCTAGCTGCACGGTAGTTTTGTCTGTCGGCTGCTAGACCTGAGTCAAGGGATTTACACCAAAGGTTGTCTCTGTAACGCATGCGATTTAATAAGGACTGAGTGATCCAAGGAGAGACATGGTTCTTGACAAGTTTTTTGATCAGAGGGGCAAAGATGTCACAGGCAGCATTGAATGAGGAAATGAAGAGAGCTAAGGCCTCATCCACTGTGGCTGTGTAGTCGAGGGGTGGTCCAGTCAATGTTTGATAAGTAATTCTTGAACTATTACAAGGATCCTTTTTTTTAGGCAACGTAGGTAGGCGACTCTGGGGAGAAGGGTTTCAGATGGTTAGACCAACAGCAGATGATGGAGGAATGGTTACTAAGAGAGTCTGGGAGCACCTGTACATCAAGGAGGTGATTGGAGTGGCTAGCCAAGATGAGGACAATGAGCATCCAATTTCCGTTAGAGGGGTTTAGCTGTGTGGGCATAGGGACCATCTGTGTGAGAGTCAGGGCCACCGTAGCATCTCTGTACTGTGCTGCTTTGTGGGCTAGCCAGTTAGTATTAAAATTTCCAAGGGCAATGACTTCAGAGTTTGGTGAGAGTTGAGAGATGATATCCAGGATAGAAGAGAAAGTGTTTTTTTGTTGCCTTGGGGGGATGTACATGGCCAGTAAGTATAGAGGTTTACCCAACTACCCTATTGTCAATTTTACCATTAGAGATTGAGCCCCATGGGAAGGCTCAGGGGTGTTTACTACATGACTTGGTAGGTTGTTCTGAAGGTAGAAAGCACACCCACCATCCCTTTTACTAGTCTTATCAACTCAGTGAAGTGTGTAGCCATTTAGGTATACTGCAGAGTCGGGGGTTTTGGGGGACAGCCAGGTCTCTACCACAGTCAGGACATCAGGAGTGTGTTGAACTACCCATGCTTGTAGGAGGGAGTGTTTCTTTAGTAAACTACAGATATTAAAGGATGCTAACCTTAGACCACTGGCAAGGGTCTGGTTTGCTGAGAGGGGGAAGCAGGACCTGGGTAGGGATGTATGTTGCCCAAAAGGAGCAGCAGTAGGCAAACAAGTCTGTAGAGGGCTAGTTTGGGTAGTTTCCTTTTGGCAGGTAGGTGGCAGTTTAGGGGTGGGCGGCTAGGGGAGTTAACTGGGGTGGATCGGATAAAAGAATGTCAGCAGCCTAGGGAAGGAAGAAAATGGGCATCAGTAGTAGTTCCAGATAGGTGGTGGAGTTATGCTTTGGGAGGTCATCAGAGGTTAAACGGGAGCAGAAGCTAAGAAAGAACATAGGGGTGATGGGCTATAGCAGGGAGGGTAGTGTGGGGATGGGATGGGGTAGAGAAGGGCATGGAGGAGTATAATTAGTGGATGCATATCATAGGGGTTAAGTTATAGATAGCTTGAGCAAGTAAAGGGATTTTATTTAAGAGCGGCCAGTAGTAGTAGCACAAGACAAGCTGCAAAGAGCAAAGTGAGCTGTTTGGTTTTGAATGACATATGACACAGAGGTATAAGAACACAAGTTCACCAAGGGTGGTGGCAGGGGTGGTGAGGTAGCCAACACATAGTGTTAGTGGGGCCAAAATCCAGCTCCGACCAGCAGTAGCTGTGGACTGTGGCATATTCTGAAATCAGTTTGTTGCATGTTCACCATACCTGCCTTGCTTGCAGGGGCTTGCAGCCGAGCTTGAGGGATGGCTACCTTCCTTTTTGGCCCTCATGACCACCAGGGGACTTGGGAAATGCTGCAGACAAAGAAGAGAAGAGAAGTTCTCTGGCTTTGTATACTTATTTAGCTAATGTGCTTTTTCAAACCTGCCTTCCTGCTAACGGTGCTGTATAGGGTACTGTAACTGTCTAATTTGTGATTGTAAGTTTGTAACATACTGCATTCTGAGTGCCTCTGATCCCCATAGTGAACTTTGTTTGAAAATGGGTTTTCCAATCACTATGCAGCCTGGTAACATCCCTGGAGGATCTGTAAGGCATACAGCTGCTGTTATGCTCTGCAAGGTTACTTACACAGGCATGACCCACTTACCCACCGCAATTCTCTTGGTGTTATTCCTCACTATTACCTTTACCATTTGCTCTTGTAACCATTAACTGCCCCCCTACTGTAGTGGTTGCAAGGCAACACCCCATGGATTTCTCTGTTAGCAATACAATACTAACAGACCTCCCAGTTATGGATACCACAAGTATACTAATGCTAAGACATTTTTCCTTTTCTGGTATCACAAAGCTACAGTGGCCATTTAACTAACACCTCCCCCCCCCATTCACATACTTCCAACTAGGCCCTCCACTCTCTATTCTCACCATGTTCACTACTGCACTCAGAGGACACTAACCCTAACCCATGGTCTCTCCATGTTACTTTCTCATTTATTAGCAATCTTCAGTGGTCCATTCTATGTGGCCTGAAAATTACCCACATAAACATATGTAGTCTCATGTCTAATTTGGAAGCTTTGACAAATGTAGACAATCTTGATTTTCTGGACCTGACAGAATTGTGGCTAAAACCATCAATCCGTGACCCTTCCTGCTCATCCCAGGTTTCAGTTTTATCAGTAAGGACGAAACCTCTTCTAAAGGGGGGTTCTAATTTATTGCAAATCCCACCTAATCCCTTCCAGTCACCCCACCCGACCACTTACAATGCCATCCCCCATGAGATATCCATTCTGTTCTCCTACTGGGAAATGAAAAAGTAGCATATGGTTTGCCTCAGCAACCCACCTCATAATAATCTTGTTGGCCTCTCTGCCCTGGTTGTACACATCACTACCCTCTCAAATACTTATGAACTATTACTGTGCAGTAACTTTAACCTTGATTGATCTGCACAAATTCAAAAGCTCTTGATGCTCTCATAAAATAATTGACTTCTCTTAGCTCATACCTGACCACACCAGGATATCTTCAGGAAGCTTTAAACAGGTCTTACTGGTCTTTCTGCCTTGGTTGAAAATGTCGCTACTCTCTCAAATACTAATGAACTATCACAGTGAGGTAACTTTTAACCTTTACTGGTCTGGCACAAATTTAAAAGCTCTTGATGCTCTCATAAAAAGATTAATCTCTCTCTGCTTATATCTGACCCCACTGGGGCCTCTTCTGGAGGCTCTCAATGCACTCAGTTGGATTCGATCCTCACCAACAGGCCACATCAAATAGCCATCACTAGTCGACTACCTGACTTCTTTAGTGATCACTCTCTGTTTCTTGCAGTCTGAAGTGCTTGTCTGCCCCAAATTCCCCCAGAGTGGTATGTTTTAGAGATTTATCTAATCTAGTTTGACAGAATTGCTCAAGATTTTTCCCTTATTAATTAGCCCTGCCTCAACTTCCAGTCCTCTCTGACTGCTGCTCCTGACTCTTTCCTGGTTACTTTCAGCGACTTACAAAATAAACACTCCCCTGTGACAAAAAAAAGGATTTGAAGTCAGCCACCAAATGACTCACAGGGGACTTACCCAAATGAAATCTAGATAAAAAAGCTGAAAACATTTCAAAAGCTCTGGGTTGTGGTCTGACTGGGTGGAATAGAGAAAGTGTGGAATAATTAAAAGGCTGGTATTGGGTCTAGAAATAGCTCCAGCAAAGAGAAATTCAGCATGTCTTCTGGTGATCCCTGTAGATTGTGGGATAACATAAAATGTTTTATGTGTATAAAAAAATCTTGCTCACTTTCAGATGTCAACACTGAAGAAGCAAACTGCAATAACTCCTAAAATAATACTAAATTCTCTGACCTTTCAGCTTTCACCACTGATCCCGACTGAGTCCTTCCTGGAGCCACTCCCATGCCTTCTGCTGTTTGCACCTGCTCCACTCACATCTATTTTAGGAAAGTGAGAGTGCCTGAGGTTCAAAAATTACCTGACATAACCACTGATAACAGTTCAGACTCTGATACGTGATTGTACTCCATGACTGTCAGACAGGGTCAGGCTGTGCAGGTGAGAGAAGAGCTGTACTGGCTACCAATGTCACAGAAACTGGCACTCGGGATGAGAGGGGATGTAGGCAGGCATCCTCCATAGGTGAGCGGGGGAGGGGCCAATGTATGGTCAGGGGATGGGGGTACTGGGTGTATATAGCACAAACAGAACAGTGCAAGAACAACCATGCTGTGTAAAGCACAAATCCTTTCAGAGCGACAGGGGTATAATAGCGGTAGGAAATAAACACTACCCCTGTCACTGTATGGAGGAATGTGGAAGAGATGAAGAGGCTGCAGGTCTGGCATGGCTGAGTGGCTAAGGCACTAGACCATGCAGTGGAAATGACCTGGAGATCAGGGTTTGATTCCCTGTCTCCTGATGTTTTATTTTTTTCTCTTTCGCTAAGAGACAAAGTTTTCTCCCTCCTGAGTTGCAACATACAGTACCACCGAGATCCACATCCCCTTGGAGTTGATTATAATCATTCCTGGGGGTGTGGGGGGTTGAAGTCCCCCATGAAACAAGACAGCTGTTTCATCCCCCCTATTGTTTGAATGGGCGGATGGTATTTCCATGACAGTCGGTGTTTTGATCAACGTTTTTTGTGCAGACGGCATTTTGCCTGTGAGGTTATGTGTGACGCTGTTATTGTGTGCAGCATTATGACCTTGTGCCGGGTATTGGGGAACCCCTAGACCACCAAGGCATACTTCCCTTTTAAACTTGGCAGTCAGGGGTGGGAGGAACCATTAGACCACAGGGCATACTTTACTTGTAAATCAGGTGATCAGTGTTGAGGGGAAACACTATGCCACTAGGGCATTCTTAACTTGTGAACCAGGTTATGGGGGTGGGGAGAGAACTGCTAGATAGCCAGGACATACTTCACTTTCAAAAGGAGCAGTTGGGGGTGGGAGGAACCACTTGACCACCAGGGCATATTTCACTTGTAAGCCAGGTGACTGAGGGGTGAGGGGAACCACCATGCCACTAGGGCATATGAAACTTTTAAACTGGGGGAGCTGGGGAGTGGGGGAACCGCTAGACCACCAGAGCATACTTCACTTGTAAACTACAGCAACCAGGGATGGGGGGAACCACTAAACCACCAGGGCATATTTCGCTTGTAAACTGGGTGATTGGGGGCGAAGGGAATCAAAATGCCACCAGGGTATACTTGACTTGTGAACCCAGTGATTGGGGAGTGGGGAGAACTACTAGGCCACCAGGACATACTTCCCAGAATATGGATCTCCTCGTACTGTAGTTAATATAACCTCTGAAAATCATAGGGTCTTAGTATTATTTTTATACCTTTGTAGGCTTTCTGATAGCGATGTTATGCACCCACTTGAACATAACTGCATAGATGCTCGGATGCCTGGAAAGCTCATTCTGAGTTCAGATTTAACCAGGGCAGGTCACTATCATTAAAGCCATTAAATCTGTTAACATTTAATAGTATTTTTCTGGCATTTTTTCGCTTGTATGAGCTAGCATCATATACACTACAGACGCTTCAGTGGCAGAGAACTTGAGAGTTCCTAAACATTCTGTTTGGAGATTATCCCAGCTCAGTTTTTAATCTGAACTTGAAAATAAAAGGGAATAAGGATATACGGTAAATACGGTAAATAAAAATAAAACAGAAATACTTAAATTTTATTATGTTCCATCGCCTCAAATAAATAAATATTTCCCATTAAAATGGAACACCACTAAAATAAAATATCTAGGGACTTATCTTCCCAAAAATCTTAATAATCTTTTCACGTATAATTATGACCCCCTCCTGGAACAAATTAAAAGAGATATCCAAAAGTGGAGGCTACTTAACCTTTCCCTCTACTCTAGAATAGAAACCATCACAATGAACGTATTGCCCAGGTTCTTGTATTTGTTTCAGTGTCTTCCCATCAAAATACACCCAGAACAATGCAAAGTTTGGCAAAAGATTATTATGAGGTATACAGTATCTGGTCCAATAAAAAAACCCAGAGTTAAAAACCTGATCATGCAGACCAATAAAACATTTGGAGGTATGGCAGTGTCTAATCTAGAAGACTACTATCTAGCAGCACAAATAAAAAATGCTCTGCTCTGGGCTGTCCCAGAATATCAAGTGATCTGGAAAATCCTAGAAAGAAAAGATACAGAGGGAACCCCCCTTTTAGACAGAATATTTACACCTAAATTCTTAAACAAAGGTAGGGGAACCATAATGCTTACAGTTAAGAACACTCTAGATGCAGTATAGAGGACATGGAACAAGTACGAAGTCCAAATAAATTTATGCCCTTCCAGATGGTTTGTTTGGGATCAGGAGTTTGGGCCAGCTAAGCAGGATCCAACATTCAGACGTTGGGGCACACTGGGCCTGAATACTCTGGACCAACTGATGAATGACAACAGAATTAGAGACTTTGTGAATATTAAAGCACAGTTCCAATTCAGACAAGTGACCTCTTTAGATATTTGCAGGTCTGGGCCCATATCCAAAAACTGCAGAAACAATATGGAAATCCTAAGGATCCATTAGCCATACAGGTTGTCTTGGGTGAATTACTGAGCTCCCAAAGAACTAGGGAACATGTCTCAGCTACCTATAGTACCCTAAGAGACCTAGGAAAAGGGCACACCATACCCCTCAAAAACAGGTGGGAGGGAGAGTTGGGGGAACAACTTATAGAAAAAGAGTGGGATAGTGTCTTTGCATAAGCCCATAAAACAACGTACTCCCAGAGGTGGAAAGAATTTGAATGGAAAGTAAGAATTAGATTCTTCATTACCCCGGTAGTGAGAATAAATGGGATGGGGGACACAGATCAAACTGTTGGAGGGAGTGTGGGACAGAGTAGGCCAGTCACCTACATGTTTTTAGGCAGTGTCCATGCCTAGTTTACTTTTGGCAGGAGGTGAAAGATGCAATGGATAACATTTTTATCCTTGGAGAAGAACTGACCCTGAAGCATGTGGTGCTAGGCCTGACCCCACGGGGAATAAAAAGCAAAGACCATGTATATTTATGGAATATACTGATTGCTGCGGCTCACAAAGCTATAACTAGGAAGTGGTTGTCAACAGACATACCTACAGTGGGTCAATGGTGTGACATAGTGGGAGAAACACAACAAATGAAGGAGTTGACACACAAAGACCAACTCCAGAACCTCACTCTGGGTGAATAGGTGGGCCAGATGGCTGATGTGGAGGGGGACTAATGGAGAACAGAAATAAAGAGGAGAAAACCTAATGGAAGCCAACAAAGGGTGAGATAAGAACGGGTGGGCCAGTGGGTTCTGGAAGCCCCACCAAAAGGAAGATGGCTTAAACTTATTGTATAACTGTATTAGAAGGGGCAAGAGGGAAAACTGGCAGGGTTGAAGCCACTGGAACTCGAGAGAAAGAAAACCCTGGTAAGAGAGAATATACCACAGATAGCAGGGTAGATAGAAAAGCAATTAACTAAAGGTATGGTGATCTGTAACAGACAATAAGGAGAAAGTTATTTCTTTCTTTTCTAATGTTTGTGAAAATGTACTCTGTAATAATGCTCAAATGCTCAATAAACATGAATTAAAAAAAATAAATAAAAGGGAATAGCTGTGTTTTAGAGATTTATTTATTTTTTAATGTTTATTGGCCTGTTCTAGGCACACTGACTTCCTCTATTGGTATTGGTAATATTCAATACTTTTTATATCTAGACCATCATTTGCCATTGCCCGTGGAAACCTGCTCCCCATCCTTGACTATTGCTTTCTGGTTTACTCATCCTCGCTGTCTGCTATCCTTCACCTTAGACTTAACTCAGTCTATAATAGCATCTGCCACTTTGTGCTAATGACTCCTCTCTCTTCCCATCACTGCAACTTGTACAAATCTCTTGGTTGGCCCTCGCTGAAATGTCACTTCGACTATGCCCTTGGTAGTATCATTGATGGCACATTACATGATGGTATCCTGTCCCTGTATGCGTCTCTCCTTAAGGCACGTACTGTCCCTAGGTGTCTGCACAATACTTCAGTCCCCCCGTTGGAAGTCCCCAGAGTCTCCACTGTTATGGGGAGGAAAGCTCTTTCGGTTGCTGCACCATCTCTATGGAACAACCTCCCGCCAGGTATCTGCATGGCTGCCTCTCACCACTCCTTCAAATCCAGTCTCAGAACCTGGTTACTTCTGGATTCCTCCTGCTCATGCTCTCTAGGGTGACCGTCCCACTCTGGGGTGCTGTTACCTTCACCCCCTCCCTTTCTCCAGCCCCACCCTCTTTTTTTTGGTACTTTTGTCTTTCCCTTCCCCCTTCTCCATTATGTGCTTGCTCTATCACCCCTCCCCATCCCTACCCCTGCTACTTTATATCCCCTTGGTCTCCACCTGCCCCTCTCCCCAGCTCTTTAGCCTAGATGTCCTGCCTTGTCTTCCTACTCTATTTCCCTCCCCCTCTCCCTATTACTTAGTTACTTAGCAACCTGGGGTGTGCCTATGACTCTACTGGCACTTAATTTCACTACTTTCCCCCCCACCCCTCCCTATAGACCCTCCTAGGTGTCTCACCCTGTCACTCACCTCAGTACCTATTGCACTCAGTGGATGACTCAAAACAGGTTCTGTTGTTCCCTACCTGCACTCATCTCCCCTACTCCTCCTCATTTCACCTCTACTAGGTATTGTTCTGCTTACAAACTCTTTACCCTTCTCAGTTTTGTTTGCCATGTGTCAATTTAGTATTTACTGCTGGTACCAAATATTTTGGCTACTCCATTTTGAAACTTGTAACTACATCATGCATTATCTCCCCATCCCATTGCTTACTCTGTTATGTACTGTTTTCTTGTGATTTATCTGTATTGCCTATAACTTGCTATTACTATTTGGTGTGTATAATTATCTCATATCATTGTCCTGTGCAACTGTTTGTGGCCCAGGTCATGCCTGAAAACTGTCCTTGGATCAGTGCACTTACCCGGTAAACAAAGACCTAAATAAATAAATAAATAAATCATACTTATAGCAGATTGCTGTTTATTTATAAACTTCTACTTTTAGCAGATTTCTGTTTATTTATAAACTTCTACTTTTTTTTATTTAGTTCACTTTATACCCCCTATCAGCTAACCAGACCTCATCAGTCTGGACCCATACACCCAGCCTCATTACCTGCCTTCTCCAGGACTTACCTCGACTCCATAGCACCCTGCCTTGCCTTCAGGGCAGGGCCACTTGGGGACCTCCCCAATTACCCTCAATGGAGACTGAGTAGGTATGTTAAGAGTGAGAGCTTGGTCAGCAGTGTGAGGCCTGTGGTGAGGGGTGGTTGTTCTTCTGCTGCAGTCAGGCAGTTTTTCCCTGTTTTCTGGTCTCCCCCAATGCTACCTCAAGCACATGTGCATGTAGAGACATGCCCATGTGCTAAAGCAAAGCTGACATCCACCTACCCATGGTCCGTGGTACCAGTTGTACCTGCACCTGTGGTCACCCAGGTGGTAGTTGTGTACCAGCAACTAATCACCCTCCCTCCCCAATCTGGAGAGTGTCCTTTTGGATGCCCTGCTCACCTCCCCCTGGCCAGCTCTCTGATGACTTGGACCCATTCCCGAAACTGAGTCATCAGCATTGTGAGTGGTAGCTCTACTGCTGTGCCAGTAGACAAGCCCTAAACTTTTATTTTTTTATAGAATATATAAACTTTGGTCCTGTGAGGAAAGACTGCCATCTTGCTTTTTGTTTTACCATCGAACAGAGGAAGTGAAGTTCTTTTGTTAGCTTGTTTGAGAAATTTGTTGTATGAGCCAAATGCTAATTGCACTTTAAAGCTAAGAAATAAGAACATGAACTTGTAGGAATCACACTCATCAAAGATCATACTGAAAACACATTAAGAAGAGGAACATGCTTACTGTTTTAAGATTTAAAAATAAGTTTCCATTGATTCCAAAACAAATCCTTTTGCAACGTGGCATTAAAGGAAAATTATTTTAAAGACATAGCAACTTTCTATTCAGGAATGTTTCTTTTGGAAAGGTATTTCCTTTTCTATATTTAACTTCTGGAATGATTTCACTAATTTATTTATTCTTATATAGACGCACAATATTAACTCTTAAAAATCTAATTTTGAATTTACTGCAATACTGATTGAATGCTCTACTTATTGCTAAGTGTTAGATTTTGAGCTTTTCTGTGATAAAATGGGTACTAAAAGACAGCAGTGACCATAGCCAACCCTTTAAAAACAACAATCAAACAAAAAACTTCAGAAAAATATAAACGCTAATAGTCCAGAAGCAAAGAGAAAAAGACTAACCATTTTTTAACTCCTGACTCTCAGGTAGATTTGATTGATGTCGAAGGGATTGTTACATTCAGGGATGCTTACTGCCACAATTATTGTCATCATCTATTGCACAAAACAAAGTTAGACAGAAAAACCCTTTACGAGAACAGATTAGATGATTGGAAGTCTCCAATGAAGGTCAGGTAGATCCATCAGACTAAACTGAGGAATACAGGTAAGGTAACCCAGGTCCACCTTGTAAATGAGTTGTCTCAACAGTGTTTTGCCTGGATAAATAAAGATTGATTGATTGGTAAAGAAGCTACTCCTGTTCAGAATTTTGGTATGGAATGAGAAAGGGAAAGAGCAGAATATAGTGCATAACTAATCAACTCAAATAACAAATGATGGAAAGAGTCAAATGAAAGCCACAGAGGCCAGACAAAATCTGAACATAGCTCCTGTGCTAATAGAAAACAAGCAAACAAAATTAATTTCGATCCAACCTCAGAAGGATTTCTTGATATACTTCACTTAACTCAGCCATGGCAAACTTTACTTCAAGAAGCTTAAGTACAATCAGGGAATCAGACACATGAAGAAATTAATAAACAAGCTAAGAGGCATCCAATAGACAATGCAGAAATTCCACAAGCTATAGAATTGTTCCTTTCTAAAATCTTAGTGCTAATTGGGCTAGTAGAAATCAAACCAGAACTAGAGGGAGCCTTAGAAATAACATTATTTAATCTAGTAACCTCCTTTTGTTTGGGTATAGCTTTGTATAATCATGCTTCAGTTCATATGTTCTGCAAAAACTAAAAATAAAACAAGAAAAAAGGTGTTTATGATTCTGAGGGACATTTTAAACAGAGCAAGTCTGAAACATAAGCAGGCACCTATTATTATTATAGTGGGGAATGCCAGTGCCAGGACTAGTGATCAGCTAGAACACAAAACTAACCATTGAGTTTATCATCCCCATACAATTTTCCATGGATAAAAAAATGAATAATAAGGGTAAGAAGCTATTAAAAATGGCCAATGATCTTGCACTATGATTACTAAGTGGAAGAGTAAATGGAGAGTGCATGGGTGACTTCACCTTAACAACTAACTAGGTGGATACTATGCCTAATATCTGCTTGATAGATGCATTTTCCTTCAGTCGGGTAATTTCCATGAAAATTCTCCAGCTCTGGGATAATGACAACTTTACACTTAATATTAAACTTAGATTGTGTTGTACAGAACCATTAACTCATTGTAGCCAATAATTCTGTTTGATGTCTGACCTATCCACTACTTAACCTGATACAAAATGGTCAAAGGGTACAATGATTTAAAAAAAAAAAAGGTTCGGGCAGAACACACAAATGCCAGTGGACATCTGGTGGTGTTGAATAACAAAAGGTTGAAGTTGATTCCTTACATGAAATAATCTGGAAATGATACACTAATTGGTGAAATATGAGGTTTTTGAAAAGAGGCTTCTGTGATGCTATGGCAGATATTGAAATGGAAGATGTTTAAATTATCACTATAAATTTATAATGTAATAATTGAAAATGTTGATAAACTTCTTGATAGATTCTAATGGGATGGTAACACACTCGGAAGTACAGCTAAAAACCCTTGGTTCGACAAGGAATTTATAGAAATGAAGAGAAATGTATATAAAATTGGAAGTATATCCACTAGAAAAACATGAGGCATAATAGACAGCCCTAATAGAAATAAGAAAAGAATATTATCATTTGTTGAAATAAAAAAAATGTGAGTTCCTCATGGGGAAAATCACAGCGATCAACCATCCAGAAAGACAGTAACTTATTTTGGGAGTTGGCAGTATATGATATATATATATATATATATATATATATATATATATATATATATATATATAAGACAAAATAACATAGATGCCATCATCAGTACCTAAATGTGGATTGAATATTTCAGTAAAACATAAGGGGAAAATTAAGTGGAGGAGGCTCTCAAGGAGGATAGTATACTAAGGAGAAATACATATTTGGAAAATATGGAATGGTGGCCTCCTGTAACTAAAAATATGATGCTATCAATAATTTTAGCCCCAGAAACCTAACAAGTCCCCTGGGCTTGATAAAGTACAAGCAGAAGAACTGCAAGAAAACCTTGACTGGTGGGTAGAAATTCTGGCCTCATTATTTATTCTAATGAATGATCAGCTGACAGTGCCCCAAAATTGGAATACAGGCTCTGTTTTATCAATTTTCAAAAAAGGGGCTTACAGTAACGTGACGTGCTATCATCCATTCACACTATTGTTTATTGGTGTCAAGGTTTATTTCAGATTGATACTGGATTTGTTACGAAATTGTGTTCAAGAGCATAAAATGCTATCCTGCTTCCAAGCCGGATTTAGAAAGTTTTATAGAATGACTGATCATATATCAACTCTTAACTATATTATTGAAAAGTATGTTGGGGAAAAATGTGGGCAGTATATATCTGGCCTTCCTGGATATAAGAGTTGCATTTGACAACATTAATAAGGGTCTACTATGGATGCTTTTAACAGATTTGAATATTCCAAAATGGCTATTGGCTGTAATTATAATGTTGCAAATGGAAACATCTGCTTGACTAAGGACACGAGAAATTGTGATATGAGAGAACCAATCCAAGTTGAAAAAAAGGGTTTGGCAAGGGTGCCTATTAGTCCCCATGCTTTTAAATCTAAATATAGAAACACCGGTGAAAGTACTAGAAATGATTGAAACCTTTTTGCCTAGAATTAATTACAAGGAAATGAAACAGCTTACAGTATTTATGCAGATGACCATGTTTTACTTGCTAGAACCCCTTTGAGACTAAACAGGGAATTAGCTGTGGCCATGGACCATTTAAAAAAAATCAAATTAAAGCTTAACATAGAGAAAACCAAAATTATGGTGTTTGATGATAATGCTTATAAAACAAAAAAGTGGACTATGAATAATTAAAAGTTTGATGAGGTACAAGAATATTGTTATTTGTGGGGTAACACTGAATAGGAAATTAAACTGGAATGCTAATCGAATGAATGTAAAACAAAACACCATTTCTACAAATACAGCTTTTAGGTTTGCTAAATCCTTTGCTAACAGTTCATATGTAGCTCCTAAAAGGATTTCTGAGGCAAACACTGACTCCCAGCTATTGTGAGGTGAAATTTGGGGAATTCATTCAATCTTAGCTTCATTGGCAAAAAAAGAAAAAGGAAAACTATTTTTTGAGGACTACATTGGAGCTACCTTGGGAATTTCCCTCTGCAGCCCTCAGAATGGAGTCAAATTCAAAACCACTAAAATACATGGCACGGAAAAGGGCTGTTAAATACTGGGGGAAGATATTTGATATGGAGGAAAACAGGCTACCGAAACAATGCTGGTTGGACTCAATCAGCCTCACAGAGCCCAATCCCTGTTTTTTTAAGATTAAATTACCTGGTGAAAAAAAAAATGACTTGGATATCTGGTTGGATTTGTTCATCTAAATTACTGACAGTTTATGTATGATGCCATCCAACATTTATCAGATGGTTACCTTAGTAGAAATAAAGCAAAATTATTAGACTTCCCTTCTTTGAAAGGTTATAAGAATGCCCTACTGTAGATACAGAAGAGCCAGAATTTCACTTAAAAATATGATGAAAGGTGGAAGATAGAAAAGCCTTGTGTAAATTCTGCTTAGGGCTTAACTGTCAAATCAGGTGGGTGGTGGGTCCTTTAGTCCTTAATGACTCTTGCACATATTTGCAGCTGTAGTGAAAAGATTAAACTTACTGTGAAACATCTTGTTCTAGATTGTATCAGCCTAGATAACGGCAGCTCTAAATGGCTAACACCATTCTAAATCAATTTTACATCTCTGAATCTAGGGAAAGCAAATTAAATAAGCTCCTGCACTCAAATGATAAAGTGGCACTGTTTGCCATGGCTACATTTGCGCATGCTGCCTATTTAAAACTGGACAAATAATGTGGTTTTGCATTTTTGTTCGGATGAATACAAACTGAGTTCTATAGTTTTGTATGCTATTATATCTGTACTTTTTTTTAAAAATGGAATTTGGATTGTCTGTTTTATAAGTGAAATGTGAAATTGTTTTTACTGTAACTTTTCTTCATGTAACAATTATATGATTTTTACATGATTTGTTTCTTTATAAAGTGAACTGAACTGAACCATGTTAGCCTGAACGTATGTAGGAGTGGGAGTTCCCAAAGGGTCTATAATGAGCCTTCTCCTTTTCAGATTATTTATTAACAACCTCCCAAATGTGGCTAAAAAATTAAAATTACTACTGTCTGCTGACAGTCTGGTTCCATATCACAGTGCAGCTGATGTCTTAGTAACCAGAGACGCCAACACCTCTTCTACTCTTTCACTAACATTCAGTCTGGACTACTTGACAACAAGCTGTTTCCTAACTGTACAAAGACTAAGGGATTGCTGTCTGATTCCAAGATTTACTTACAGTAGGTTCCCCTTGCCTTGGGATTACCCTTTACCCATCTTTGGTTTGCCAGGACTCCTCTGGCTAACCTCAGGTATAGAAACACAGTAACTGTGGCGTGCCACACCATCTTAGATCACCCTGGCTGCAATTCCTATCAGAGGATTTCACTGATTGTTTTTGCCCTGCTTCCGCTTGTAACCTCAGCCTGTATATGCATTATCTGGAGCATATTCCATGCTGTTGTTAAGCATATTACCTGAATTTTGTTAGCTATTCCAGTTTAATTTCCCTGCTTGTACCTGCTGTATATTGAATAGTACCTGTTGCTTTTAAGCATATTGCCAGACATATTTTGTTAGCCATTCCAGCTTAAATTCCTTGCTTGTACATTGCTGCTTCTAAGCATATTACCAGTTGCTGTATATTGAACATTTCCTGCTGCTTTTACTGTTTTCTGTGTTTCATTTCTTGTGCTCCTGCTTCTTGCAGCCCTCCTCCCTGCTATTCCCCCTTACCTATCTGCCTCCTGCTCCCACCGCCTATTGACTGCACTGATGCAGAATCAGGGTTGCGAGGGCTTGTTCTGCCACCCTCCCTACACCACACACCTGAAGAGGATGCCCTGGCTGACCTCAAGTATAGAAGCATGCTAGTCGTGGAGTGCCATGCCATCTTAGATCACCCTGGCTGCAATTTCTATCAGCAGATTTCACTGATTGTTTTTGCCCTGCTTCCACTTGTAACCTCAGCCTGTATATGCATTATCTGGTGCATATTCCATGCTGTTGTTAAGCATATTGCCTGCATTTTGTTAGCTATTCCAGTTTAATTTCCCTGCTTGTACCTGCAGTATATTGAATAGTACCTGCTACATTTAAGCATATTACCAGACACATTTTGTTAGCTATTCCAGCTTAATTTCTCTGTTTGACCTTGTCGCTTCTAAGCATATTACCAGCTGCTGTTTATTGAACATTACATGCTGATTTTACTGTTTTCTGTCTTTCCTTCCTTCCTTCCTTTCCCTGTGCTCCTGCTCCTTGCAGCCCTCCCCCCTTCTACTCCCCCTTCCTTATCTGCCTTCCACTCCCACCGCCTATTGACTGCACTCTCACAGTCCTCCCTTAGTCGGACAGCCCTCTGTCCCATGGCTCTAGTACTGTCTCCTTTCCCTCCCCAGCCACAGTCTTAAGCTCACTGGATGTTGCAGAATCAGGGTTGCAAGAGCTTGCCCTGCCACCCTCTCTGCTCCTGAAGAGGACCCCTCTGGCTTACCCCAGGTACAGAATCATACTTGTGTTGGGTGCATGTGGCACCTGCTAATGCAGCACCACAGAGAACTAACCCACCCACCCACCACCCACACTCCTGCCCATAGTGAGTATACATAATTTATACTCTCTCAAATCTTGCATAAGGGTCTGCACCTGTCTTCTCACCCCCTCTGATTAGCTTCTAGTCCCCAGTCAGTAATGCTTAACTGCTCTGCACTGCTTCCTGCCTAACCACTTTTTTAACTAGGCTGCCAGAAATTGACTGGAGTCCCACTTTCTTACTTGTAGCTTCCACACTTTCCTGCTACTTCTTTCTACCTCCTAGCAATAATTATTATATTATCTACAACCCTGAGTAACCTTGTGCTAGAAATAGAACCATCGCTATATAGAAGTAAAAGGGTTAAGGTCCTCTAACTGAGGCAGTAGATAAATTACCTCACATGGCTGCTTTGAGCAGTCATAACTCTACTATCTCTGCCTGCCATGAAGCTTCCCATTTACTACTGCTGCTGCTGGGTGGAAAAATGCCAATCCCATTCTGGCAATACACACACCGCTGGAGACCTATGTTAGTTTTTGTTACTCTGTTAGTGCTTGCTACTAATGTCCCAAAGGGTACCAACAGTTATCTGCCCTCCCTGCCTACAAGCACCCAGTACCCGAAGGTATGTCAATGGGTAACAGGGGACCCTTCACCCCTCACTTCCAACATGAGCCAACCAGATGACCCTCACTCTACCATCTCAACTGGGAGGTCCCCCCCGGCCTTTGCCCCCTGAGTTGTTTCACTGGGCCCAATGACCCATGATAACAGCTGCACATGCTCCAGAACACATAAACTGCACCAACAGTGTCACCATCAGATTAGCTTAAGAAAACTGTTTCTGATCTTACTATTAGTATCAGGTAATATCCACCCAAATCCAGTTCCCCCCCAGGATAGTGCCTTCCAAGGCCCCACCTTGTGCCCTAAAGATCATCTTCCTCAACATCGGTAGCCTCCTTTCAAAACTCACCCTCCTTGAAGCATGGGTTGCACAAGAACAACCTGATCTAATCTCAATCATGGAAACCTAGCTCTCTACTAAAACCCTCAATGAGCAGAGCTCTCTGAGTGGTTTCAACCTCTACACACAGGATAGGTGATCCAAGCAGGGTGGTGGCTTCCTCCTGTATGTGCAGGATAACCTCCAGGGGCACCAGCTTCACCTTTACACCCTTACTGAGGAGTGTGAATGCCTCACCGTGAAACTCCCCTTAGGTGAAGGTCATAAAAACGTAATCATCATGACTGTCTATATACCAGTTGGCAAGCAACAGGCAGGCCTTGGCACATTTGCCAAGTACTTTAAACAAGCTAGTCAGAACTAGAAGACTATAGTCACAGGGGACTTCAACATCAACTGGGCCAGCAAAATCAGCATAGCACATAGAGATCTGGTGGCTAGCCTTTACCTCTATCAGGTTGTAAAGGACTGCACCAGAACCATTTACAGATCTGGCACTAGCACCCTTATAGACTGGGTACTAGCCACCCTTTCAGAGCATCTATCTGAAGTTTCCATGCTGCCAGATGCAATGAGGGACCACTCCCCAATACTATGCACCTGGTTGGCTAAACTCACAAAATCCACCCCCCCAAGCTTATAAACAGCAGAGTGCAGAAGGCTAATCGGGGCCTTCAAAGAGTGTATCTTGCCAACCTGGACTGGAGCTACCTGGATTGCATTCCTGACATTGACCTAACTCTAGAATTTTTTATCACTGATTTTATCGTTGCCTGTGACAGATTTTTCCCTTATAAGAAGCGGATGCTGAAAGGCAATACAGCAGAGTGGGTCACACATTCACTCTTAGCACAGATGTGGGCCAGGGGCAACCTGTGGCACTGGACTAAGGCTTCAGGTTCTCCTGCTGACTTGCAAAACTGTAAGACTGCCCACAACAAATGCACAAGAGACATCAGACAGGCTAAAGCCTCTTACTATAAAGAATGACAGGCCATCAACTAGAGCAATGGCAAAAAGTTCTGGGAGGCCCTTAAGGAGCTACAGTTACTGCTGCCTCAGATGAGATTGCAAACGTGTTTAACTGCATTCACTGACCTCAGTGCAGTTCTCCCCCCAGACCTGGATCACAACGTAGTGGTGCAGCAGAATCTTGAACATTCAGAAGGCTCTTGTGACCCTTCTCATCCTAGGTTTTATTTTAAAAACATACCTGCGGATGACACCATCAGGTACATTATGCAGGTACTGAACAAAACCAGAGTCGGCAGTGATACACTGGATAGGAAGCTAATTGCTCTTTCCATGAATGAGATTGCTACTCCTCTAACCAAACTCTTCAATCTTTCCCTGCAATGTTTCCAATTTTCAAGCATTTGGAAAATTGCCCTAGTCACACCCATTCACAAAAGTGGCGACTATTCTGCTGTTGCTAATTGTGGGCCCATCTCTGTTCTCTCTCCATTATCAAAGGCTCTGGAGATAATAGTCTCAGATCAGCCAGTATCATATCGTAGAAAATATAACATTTAATGCCCACAGCAGCCACTGCTTTAGTTGAATATACAACCTTTCTAAATGAAGCCCTCGATAGCAGCCACCTTGTGGGCTCCATCTATATTAACCTTACAAAGGCATTTGATCTGGTCAATCACTCCCTCCTGCTGGCCAAAGTTGACTCTCCCAACCTTTCCTCAGAGACAGTGGCATGGTTCACCAGCTACCTCAGTGGCAGGTCTCAATGAATTAAAATTAATGGGGTTCTATCAGACACCAAAATGTATCTGTTGGAGTATCACAGGGCTCCATATTAGGTTCCCTACTCTTCGGATTATTTTTCAACAACCTACCTGAAACCTGCACCACATCTATGGTTCTACTACTGTATATGCCGATTATGCTGTCATCTTTTCTAGTCATCCATGTCAGGTAAGTCTCACCTGTGAACATCAGTGTAGTTTCAGGTCACATAAGGCTTGGCTTAAAAACTAGTCTTAAATTACAAGAAAAATGTTGCTGGTCCGCAAAATAGGAATAGGGTTAACCTCTAACTATCCTAAATGAAAATGCAGCCCCCTGGAACAGGTCAGCACCTTTAAGTACCTAGGTGTTACCATTGATGAGACACTTTCCTTCGTGCCCCATGTAGACAATATTGTTAGCTCAGTTAATAAAAAACTAGGAGCTCTGTTTAGGCAAAGGCATAATCTGACCCAGAAAGCCAAGCATATTGCCGTGATCGGTACAGTCCTTCCCATAATTGATTATGGAATCACTATATATGGTGCAGCCTCCAATGCAGTTATCAGAAGGGTGAAATTAGTACTAAATAAGGCCTGTCGCTTCATTCTAGGAACAAACAGGTACACCTACTCTTGCAGTCTCCACTTCCAAACCAACTGGTTCTCACCGCAGGATAGAATCAGATTCCATACCTGCCTTTTGGGTGACAAAGTGCTACTGGGTCTCACACCTCCTGCAATCCATAACCTCCTGCGGCCTGTCCTAAATCAATACTCTACTAGGAACATGTCCAGGAATGCCTTTGTTTTTCCATTTCACAAAACATCTCTAGTAATGCGCTCATTTTCCATCAGGGCCCCACTGTGGACTACAGAACTACTAGAATCCTTTGTTAACCTTCCTAAAATTAGACAATTCAAAGTTGGACTGACAAATACCCTGGCATCCTAGCTGCCTGTGCATGCTACTTACCTCACCACCAAACTCTGGCCTATCAAACAATACTCTATGAGTTGCTACCTGCTCTGCTCTGCCCTTCTCTCTACCCTATTTCTCTTATAGTTGACAATGCCACTTGATGTGCTGCTTGACCTACCTATATCAGCCTCATGTGCACACTGCTGTATGTACCTGTAACTTTATTGGACTCTCATGTGTGATGAGGAGCCTTTGTAAATTAGCTCACTGGGCTCAAATGTATTGTATCCAAATTGCATAAATAAATACATTTTAATAATATATCAGCCTGTCAATTCTAAACTGGCAATGGCCCACAGAGTTAAACATTCCCTCTCTTCTAAGGGCCTCCCCATCATTGTTCAAGATGTGTAACTTCTGAGCCTCACATATTGCTTTCCTGCATGCCGTGGCACTGTCAAATTTAACCTAAACAAGTGGAGTGTTGCTAACAGTAGCATGTGTCGAGTTGCCCTTGCCACTCTTCAACTCACTCACCACTTCCTTCTTTACTCAGGGTTAGGTTGGCTACCTCCAGCAGGGGTGTACTCCTACCTCCACAGCTACTTCACAGACAAACTGCTTAGCTATCATTCCCCTGCTGTCCTACTATAGCTGGCTTCCTGCAATATCCAGCTACATCTTACTGCCTGAGATTTACTGAATCTCCAGTTCTCCTAGAATGTAGATGTTCCACTAACCTGGGTCAACTTACCATTACCCCTGTGCTCCTAAGGCATGGAACTCCCTGTCCATTTCTACAACTTTGTAATTCTCTAAAGGCTTCCTTGCTTCAGTAGTTTTCTGCACATGACAAATATATTGTTGCTCTTCCAGTTATAGTACAGTATATCTACATATTACTGCCAGAGATGCTGCTGATGCCTTAGTTATTTTCACTTTTTTTGATTGGTTGGGGGGACAGAGCAACAAGATGGCTTTTCCGCTGCTCTGCTCCATGCAGCTCCATATTTGCAGCAGCATATGTAAGTTTTTGTTAAAAAAAATGTTGTTATTCTGCTTTACCTCCAAATTGGCTAAATTAAACTTATGTTATCTTAGCACGCAGCTTGCCATAATGAACTTTTTACTTCTGCTGAGTGCTAAGTGCTGACAAAGAGGAGTTGTTTGTTTGAGCCATTCATACCCCCATTGATAAAGCTAGCTTTTACTAAATTTAGTAGCTCTTTACCGAAGGGCTGGTTATAAGGCAATTTGTACATTTTCAAACAATGTCTAGTGTTAAGCTGTATTACACTGTGAAACTGAGATTTCTGCAGTGAGTGAGAATGGAAGATAAGAAATGCAGATATTGAAGATAATTATGGATTGAGACCTACCTCAGGGAGAAAGGAAAATGGAGACTGACTTGTTTTTGGAGGGTGGAACACAACAAGGAGCCACAGTAAGCCTCAAATAGTACGGGTGCGCAGCTTGTGGGAGTTGTCAGAGGCAAACTAAAAGCAGCATAATTTTGATGAATCTGGAGTATTGGGAGCACTATATGTGCAGATCAGCTTTTTTTCTTCAATAGAAGGTATGATACTATTGCCTAAGGGGACGGGGGCTCCAGTGTTGTGCTAATTGTATCAAATTTACCATACTCAGTGGAGCACTATACTTTTTTTCCTTTCAGGTGAGCTCAATATGCTGGAGATAACCCAGGAGGATCCCAGACTTGTGAAAGTGGATGGCGGCTGCTTATAAGAGACCTTCAAGGGCTAGCAGTATACATACGCTTACCTCCAAATGAATTTGTAAAACCATGCTGATACCATGGACTCCCTGATCAGGAGATAGGAGCTAAGTCTGTTTTTTTCTCTACTAGCTTATACAATAAATGCTGATTTGGAGAGTAGTGGAAGCTGATTATTGGGTTAAACTCCATGTTAAAGTAACTCTCTAAACTTCCCTACTATGGATGGCAACTGATTCCCAACTGTTTCAGTGAAGTCACATTTTAGCCCTGAAAGTTTTAAATCTTAAACATATGTCCATTTATGTTGCTTTGTACATGCTTGAAGTTTACAGCCCAATAAAAACACCATTTGGGAAAAGTTCGACTGAGGAAGTTTCCTAATGGTGCATAACTGATACATGATATTTTAACTATTTGTGTGAAATAAAGCCCCTGTGTGAGACTTATTATCTTTATTGATCCATTAGAGCATTTAGTTAGCAGATTCTGTTGGTCTACTGCAATCAGATGGACTCCTTTTCTAGGAATGCTGTTTCTTCCCGAATTAATGGGACACTACAGCAACTAATGGCACACTACAGCATTAAATTGAGAGACTAAATGTTGCTATGTGCTTTCTATTCCTTCTGCAGCAGCTCCATTTGTGTTCTGTGGTTTGGATTTTCCCAGATGCAATAAGTAACAATATAATTTGGGACTCCTTGCTGTGGAGCCGTTGTTATAGATATAGGACTGGAGGTTTCACTTTCCTATATTTGTAAGCCAGGAAGGGACATTTTGTGTATATTTTAACAGCTCTTTCTGCAAATGAACTGCCTCTAAATAGGTTTTACATTTTTAAACCCCTTTTTTGCACTCCACAGGGGTTACAAATGGTTAATACTTTGTTCTTGTGCGTCTTATGGTGAGCTGTTTTAAATCAAGTGAATTTCTAATTGCTATAATTTTACAAGGACTGATTTTTGATTTTTCTAGGGGTATTCATAAATACTTGTAAGCACTGTTGCTTCCTTAAATCCGTAAGTTATATGAAGTTTAGTAACAACAGGGGATTTCATGATATAAGGGGCAAGTCACAGCCCTAAACAAGATGAAAGAACTTTCAGCTATCAGTGATTTCCAGCGGGGGGGGGGGGATTCCTTAATAGGCAGAGAATGGGAAAAACTACCATATACAGTGCATCTAAAGTCTTGGTAAGTGGATGCCTAAATGCCAATATGTGTGCTAAGGTTATGGAGGAATGTTAAGTTTATCTAAATGATCTCCCTTTTGCAGTGGGTGCAGGTTTAATAGTTTGAAGCTGAACCTGCTGGAGCCTACAGATATAAAGAGGGCAGTATAAGACTGATGGCTTGGGAGCATTTTGTGTTTAGAAATGCTTATGGGGAAATAAATTTACAACTGTTGTGAGGACCACCATAGTGATAGCAATAAGGTATGTTTCCATTGTAGTGTAAGGGCCATTTTCTTTTATTAGTTTATCCAAATAGGTGAACCTCTTTAAGTGGTAATGGTTTCTCCTATTTAACCTAAAACCCAAAATTTGGCTGGACAAGCACTTGTGTCAAAGTAGCGCCATCTGATGACTAAACGTGCTCCCATTGGAACCAAGCCAATACTTGTCTTTCTTGTCCCAATGGTATTGAGACTGGGTTATGTTTTGGATTTGCTTTGTGAATCTGTAATTTCTTTATTACACCCTGGCCTTTCTGGGTGGCCTACTTTTTGACTTTGTTGGTATAAGATTTATCCTGGATGGTCCTTCTCCTAAGATCTAGAATTGGGAGCTAGTTTCTCATTCTCTAAACCCATGTGTTTTTGCAAAACTAATACTATAAATATTTATCAGCATTTATAATGAATAAGGTACCACACTCAATAATTTTATGGCTGAGATTGTTGTTTAAGGTCATTTTAGGCAAAAACATATTGGCTGAATTAATATTACCCCTGATTTAATAACCTTGGACAAATGCTTCATGAAATGTATTCAGTATTAATTAAATGTGATATTTAATTTTCCATATATACTGTGCATTCATATGGTATGTTTTAAGTGCACCAATTTGGAATAATAAGTAGATTGGACGCCCTTGCATAAAATGGTGTCATCTGGTTTTCCTACTCTACAGATTTTTAGATATTATTCTGATGTGTAATGTGCTTTAAGTTTTAGCAAAAAGGCTTTGAGGTGCCTGGATTATTTGTATTTTTGAATGCTATGCTCTTTATCCATCCTTCACCAAAAGTCAGACTGGAAACTGGATTTGGATGGTTTCTTTTGTTATGAAGAGTGATTAATTGTACATGCACAACTTTTATGTATACGTTTGTATGTCTGTATGTTCTGTAAAGGCTATTGCTGAACAAATAAACCTTTCGATGGTGATGGTATTTGATTGGTTGCTGATTATCTGCTACTTGCACAGTGTATCACTGTTTTAATTATAATTATATTACCTTGCGCTAGTCTTACTTGTAATACTTTAAGTTGTCATGTGTAACTGCTCTAGTTACATGCTTGTAACACCTGCTTGCTGAGTGAATTAACATGATGAACTAAAACAAATTAAATACAGTCCCAGAGTCATCGCTGAGATACCACTGAATTATATTTATGTGCCCCAGTCACCATACTGGCAGACAGTCTCAAGAGTGGAGACTTCCCTTGTTGTAGATTAGTAGTTAAATGCCCCTCCATCCATACTTCTTGTTGGCCTAACCCTTAGTTATCAAACTGTGAACTTAAAACAGCAGGACTAGTTAGAAGCACCATTACAACAGTACTAGTCAGGAGCACAGCTGCAATAGGATTAGTTAAGAGCACAGCTATAGCAGTACTAAGCAGGAGCATGGCTACAACAGTACTAATTAGCAGCACAGCTACAGCAGGACTAGACAAGAACACAAATGCAGTAGCCCTAGTAAGGAACACAGCTACAGCAGTACTAGACAGGAGTACAAATGCAGTAGTGCTAGTAAGGAACACAGCTACAGCAGTACTAAGCAGGAGCACATCTGCAGCACTACTAGTAAGGCGCACAGACATAGCAACACTAGGCAGGAGCACCACTACTGCAGTACTGGACAGGAGCACAGCTAAAGAAGTATTAGGCAAGAACAGAGCAGCATCAGTTTTAGGCCAAAGGATAGCTACAACAGTACTGCCAGATCACAGCTACAGCTGTAGTAGGCAGGTGCACAACTATAGCAGTGCAAGGTAGGAGCATGGTTGCAGCAGTACTAGGCAGGTATACAACTGCAGGACTACTAAGGAGCTCAGCTAGAGCAGTACTAGGCAGGAGAACAGCTACCGCAGTACTAGTTAGGAACACAGCTATAGCATCAGTACAAGATGGTGATGGAGCTGTGAGTAGGGTTAGTTGCAACTTTCCCTTGCTCTCCCCTTTAGGGATGAGGAGTATGCCATGGCCTGCGCCTTTGATTGAATGAAGAAACTGACTGTAATGTCCTTGCAGAACAGAAGGAGATTTTGAAAAAAAGCTTTGCAAAACTTGGAGTCATATCCAGACTGACTGAAGTAATTGTGGGTTCACAGCAGCTGCACAAGTCCACACAATAACCATGTGGTCAAATTACCGACATTTAAAAACAATTTCCTTCCCAAAGACTGAATCTATGTTCTGGGGTGGGGGATACTGAAATCAAATGCAGTGGTATGATGCTACACCCCTCCTGAGAGTGATAGCAAGTGCTATCAATGGTTAACTTTGCAAGTCATAGACCTGATTATCCTGATCTACTGCAGCTTAACTCCTACATATCAGATTCAAAGTCTACACAGGAGATAAATGCTCTTTCCTCATTGGTACTCGGGGGAGGGGAGGGTACTGGACTGGAAGTGAAAATGGCTGAGACCACTGAGTCTGCTCCAATGCCAGTGATACAACATCCACCAAACATATGCCTTGTTCAGGGAATGGTAACCCTGGTTTTGCCGGGTGCTGCAGAAATGTCACTGTCAACTGTGAGTGCAGTCAATCATGGCATTAGGATGGGAGCACGAATGAAAACTAAAGTGCTAGCTACTCAACTACAACTGGAGGTCAGATTTTCAATTCTGTTAAATCAGGGGCCCGATACTGGAAAAGAGCAAAAGTGTAGCACAAAGGTTTGCACTGCCCTTGCCCATGACTCCAAGGATCATATGCTCAGTCACACAGCACACTAGTGCTATCCGACTGAATATAAGGGCATGTC
Source organism: Neoceratodus forsteri (assembly GCA_016271365.2). Taxonomy (NCBI): domain Eukaryota; kingdom Metazoa; phylum Chordata; order Ceratodontiformes; family Ceratodontidae; genus Neoceratodus; species Neoceratodus forsteri. The sequence goes on along the minus strand of CM028129.1, from coordinate 1,004,696,740 downwards.
AGTGCAATGATAAGTCAAGTAGCACTGCCCTGACATGGATCTTGGAAGTACAGGGAACAGCACCCCCCAGACCTGATAGTGCTGGGAGCCCCTGGTGTGATATTCAGCTGGCTCCATCCAAAGGAGCCCATTGGACATGCAAAGTGCTAAGGGCCATATGCATGCCAGTTATGGACTCATTTGCATGGAAAGTGGTGGCAGGTTTGTGCCCCTGTGACTGGCCCCACCCACTCCAATTGCCCAGCCCTGAACAGGAGTAACCATTCCCTGATGTCCAGTGGTCTCCCCCCCCATCCTCTGATCCATGGCTCTCTTAAAAAAATTAATTCCCTGGGGTCCAGTGGTCTCTGTTTGCTGATACCCAGCCCTGTTAAAAATAAATTATTCCATGGTGTCCAGTGGTCTCTGCATACTCCGATCCATGGTTCCTTTAAAAATAAATAATTCCCTGGTGTCCAGTGGTTCCCCCATCCTCCAGTCCCTGGTGCCAATAAACAAACCAATTCCCTGGCATCTAGTGGTCCCCCCACCCTCTGATCCCTGGCTCTGGTAAATGAAACCATTCCCTGATGTCCAGTGGTCCCTGCCCTCCTCCAATCCCCGACTCTGGTAAGTGAAACCATTACCTGGTGTCTAGTGGTACCCTCCATCCTCTGATCGCTCACTCCACTTTCATACAAGAAGTCTCTGGAGTCTAGTGGCTCCCTGCACCACCTGCACTGGGTACACCACCCTGCCAGTCTCCCCTTACTATAGTTGCTGACACCACAGAATCCCATAAGGCAACTGGCACAGCCCTCCTCTCACCACCTCAGCCGGCTGCCATATGCAATAACAGGGAGTGTGCATCCTGCATACTGTAACAGGAGTGTGCACTCCCGTTACAGTACACAGGACATGTGCTCCCTACCATTGCATATGGTGGCTGGCTGAGGTTGTGAGAGGAGGGCTGTGCCAGTCAATGTATGGGCTCCCATGGTGTCAGTGACTATGGTAAGGGGTGGTGGCAGGGTGGTGTTCCTGGTGTGGGTAGTAGGATCCTCAAGACACCAGGAACTCCTCGTACAAAATGTCAGCAAGCAATTGGAGGGTGGGGGGGTACCACTAGACACTAGGGAATGGTCTAGTTTACCAGGGCTGGAGATTGGAGGACACCAGAGAATAATTTATTTTGAACAGGGCCAGGGATCAGAGGATGGGGAGGCCACTGGACACCAGGGAATGATTTATTTTTAAAGGGGTCAGACACTGGATGATGGAGGGAACCACTGGAAATGAAGGAATGATATGTTTTTAATGGGGCTGGGTAATGGAGGATGGGGGAAATCCCTGCACACCAGGTAATAATTTTGTTTAATGGGGCTGGGGATTGGAGGACAGGGGGGGCTCTGGACACCAAGGAATGGTTTTGTTTACTGGAGCCAGGGACTGGAGGACAGGGGGGATTGTCAAACACCAGGTAATTGTTTCGTTTACCAGGGCTGGGGATTGGAGGATGGGGGAACCACTGGACACCAGGGCATGTTTGTTTTTTAACAGAGATGAGGTCTGGAGGGTGGGGAGACCACTGAACACCAGGGCATATGTGCTTTATAATGAGGATGGGGATCGGAAGGTGGGGGTGCCACTAGACACCAAGGAATATTGCTTCATATGCAGGGACGGGGACTGGAGAGTGGGGGGGCACCACTGGACACCAGGGTATGTGTGCATTTTAATGAGGACAGGGACCAGAGGGTGAGGGTGCCACTAAACACCAGGAAATATTGCAACTTATACAGGGATGGGGATCGGAGGGTGAGCGGTGCCACTAGACACCAGAGAACATTACTACATATAAGGGGATGGGAGGTGGGGACAACTTGACACCAGAGCATGTGTGCTTTTTAAAGGGGATGGGGATCAGAGGGTTGAGGGGCTCCACTAGACACCTGGGAATATTGATACATATATGCAGATGGGGATTGAAGGGTGGAGGTGTCACCACACATCAAGGAGCTTGTGTGCTCCCCTAACCACCAACTTGGTTGTTGGCTGCAGTGGTTCCCCCAGCCACTAGGTTTGCCTGGAGTGAGGTGGCCTTTTCTCAGCAGTAATTGCACTGCATAATGAGTCCTGTGCTATTCCTTTTGTGCAGCTCTAAGAGGGCCCTTATGAAGGAGATAAAGCATAGAACATATTTTCTCTCTGTTATACTGTTTCAGAACTACTAATAGGAAAGATATAGATAAAGCTTTTTGGTCCCTCATCCACTTTTGGTAGCTGAAATGTCTCAACCTCGGCTACACTTTTGGTTTCATGAATGATTAACAATACAGAGCTTAAAGGCATGAGTACTGGTATCAGTGCCAAACAGACTGAATAAGAAGTAATATCTCCATGGGTAAATGCATTATTAAATGGGATATCTGAAATTAGCAAAAATTTTCACTGTAGGACAGGGCGGCTGAAAAGCTCAACATGATTGAAATTACCTTAGACAAGAATGTTTCTGACACAGCTGTTTTAAAAGATAGGGTAAATGACATGGAACTAAAAATATCTGGTTCAGAAGATGATTCAACTCTGGCTGGAGAAATAAAAGAACGGGATGTCAGAATTAAGGAAATTCAGCAAATGCTTTCCCAATTTGAGCTAAGGACACTCAGGAGAACATTAAAACTATAGGTGTTCCTGAGAGTTGCAACAAAGAGACCTTAATAAAAATGATGGAGTATATATTGGCTGTTTATCTAGACACTGAGCATAGAAAGATTAATACTGTAGTGGGTAAAGCTCACTGATACCTGCACACTAGACCAGGACCTGATAAACCCCCATGCTCAGTAACTGTTGCATTTTTAAGGAGTACAAAGACCATATAATATCTAAAGTTTATACATAAAACAAAACCTGATTCCAAGAGGCATCAATTTCAGTCTATCATGACCTTCCAATAGGCATTGTTTTTGAAAGACAACAATTTAAATCTTTGCAGAAGTTGTTATGTAAGCAATAGTACCCATCAAGGTTGGTGGTATTGGGCAATACCGGACCATCCAGGGGTGTAATTGCCCATACTGTCCACCCTGGAGGGTATTATTGCACTTAGAAAATGGGCACTGTATTATGTCTCTTTGGGAAAAACATAATTTCCATGTTAAATTGTTAAAACAATGAAGTATTTTATTTTGTTAAAAAATATTTCCTCCACCTGTATGACAATGTATTTTTTGAGCTAGGGACCTTTGAGCTAGTTAAGCTTCTGTAGGTTTGCCCTTTGGAGTTGGTTGTCATAGTTACCACCCCATTGACCGACACACACGCACATAGTCACTGGGCTTAAGATGGAGCATTTAATTTACTGTTTTTTTGTTTTGTTTTATTTATTGAAGTCTCAGATTACAACCTTTGAGCTACCAGCTCATTTACAAAGGTTCCACATCAGGAAGAAAAATTACAAACGTACAAATGTATGGCACAGTTTAACAAATAGCGTAAGACACAATTCAGAAGCACTATAACTAGCAGTTGACCTGGGAATGGGAAGTGAGTCTAGCCACACAGACAGAGTCAGGGCTAAAGCAGAAGTAAGAATGAGGGGGGAGGAAATAGAGTGAAGAAGGGGTGGACTAGAAATAGGTCAACAGTAAGTGGGAACCTGTAGATAGGGTTTGCCTTGTCAGGAGGGTGGGGGTTGAAGAGGACAGGGGGTTAGAGAAGCAGGTAGGAGCATAGGCCCCTGGGGAAAGGGGGGGGTTTGTAGGTTTATAGCCTGTTTTTTTATTCATTTATTCAAGTGTTGTACTGGGGAGGATGCAGCTGCTACAGGAATCAGCATCTTATGCCTGCTTAGATGAAATGTTTCCCCAGAAGTACAGTATGGAGGGATGAGAAGATTCGGCAGAACCCTATTTAAAAAAAAAATAAAATGAAGTTGAGTCTTGCCATTTATTTTCCCATGTTTGTTAATCAGTGAGTGGTGTGTGCGACCGGAAGATTAGTGGTGGCGCTGAGTGAGTCATCAGCGGTGGTGCTGACTGGGATATCATCAACAATGCCAGTGGTCAGCTGGGAAAGAGATTTCTAAGGTATAAATTAATTTTTAGTTGTAAACTGTGCCAGTTCTAAGTTGGGTTATGGGGGTCTCTCGATCACTAAGCGAGATGATAAACATGGCAGTGATAGCCATTTCAACATAAAACAGCATCGAAACTCACCCACTAAGTGAGGCAGAAAACATGGCAGCTGCTCTGTTTGTAAATTTGGGATGCACAAGAATATCCCAAGTAATGGGGCACTCCAAATGGGAACTCGTTTTTCTGTGGGCTCTATTCAAAAATACCCACCCGCTAAGATCGGTGTCCTAGCCAGTCAGAAAGCTAGGATTCTCTTACCCATTTTCCAAGGGAACATAATCATCATGCTACAGTGATTTTCGCTGCATAGATGCAATTTATTTTGAGTGGGCAAACTTTGGTTTTCAACTCTCTCTTGTAGAGGCAGAAGTAGATCTTAAAAAGACATTACTCTAAGTGTTTAATGCTAGATAAGGATTTTTACTCATGGTTGTGTAATTGGTGCCAAGACAAGGAATACCACTACAAAGGGAACTGGCACAACTTTTGGGAAAGAGTTTTTTTACATACGACAGATTGCACCTAAACAAAGAAGGTGTGCGAGCACTCGGACTAAGATTCGATGTCTATACAGGTAGTTTAAACTAAATAAAGGGGAGTATGACACAGCTCACACCCCTGCCATCGGTGGGCTAGTCATCACTCCCCAAAAAAATGCCAAATGAATGCATACATCCTCAGAAAACAAATCAGAGCCAACATCCGCCAGAATCAGCAACCTCCATAATCTCTTGGCCGGAAAAAGCAAACTGGAACTGTCCAGGAAGAGGGTACAACCTTGCACCAAGGAGGATGTACATTCCTGGAAGGCAATAGTTGCAAATACTAGGAGCCTAACCAACAAACTTCCCGAACTCACAGCCATCTTGGAAACAGAAAGGCTGGACTGGGTGGCTGTAACAGAAACGTGGTTCACGGAAAACCACGGATGGGATACAGCCTTTCCCAGTTATAATCTGTACAGCAAAGATAGGCAGGGCAAAAATAGAGGGGTGGGGCATAGCCATCTACATTTGAGAGGAAATAAAAGTCACAGAAGTAAAAGGGCAAACTGAGGACTTCAAAAACAGTAGACACAGGCAAGGGAAAACTGTTCAGAATTGGCATTGTGTACAGGCCCCCAAATCAAGGAGATAAAGGAGACAAAACCTAATAGAGGAAATTCACAAAATGTCTGATAAAGACAAAGTAATACTGGTGGGGGACTTCAACCTACCAGACATAAACTGGAGCACACTAACAGCGGCAACAAGAAGAAGTAGGGACTTCTCATTGTCACTACAAGGCGCGAGACTGTACCAAGTTGTTAAAAAAAAAACAAGGGGAGATGCCATTCTCGATCTTGCCCAAGCAAACTCAGAAAGGATCAAGGACATCGAAGTAGGATGTGAAACATTTCAATAAATAATTAAATATGGGCAACAGAGACCATTGCAAAGTAAGCTTTAAGGTAAACATAACAGGACACCAGCCATTCAAAGATAAAGGTGCTGGACTTCAAAAAAGCTGACTTCCAAAAAAATGAGGAACAACATACTGTAAGTAGCCAGTTAATGGAAATAGAGGTTGAGGAGGTGGAGGTCATGTGGGGACACTCAAGAGAGCAATAAAGACTGCCACAGATCAATGTGCAAGATAGGTCAGCAAAGCAAAAAGGAAAAGAAATCCTCTGTAGTTTTCCAAGGAAGTGGCTACTACAGTCAAAGAAAAAAAGAAGGCTCCCAGCATATACCAGGAAACCAAAACTGAGAAAGACTGGGAGTCATACAAGGAAAATATGAGAGAGTCTAACAAACGAATTAAATAGGTAAAAGCCCAGACAGAGGAAAAGATAGCAGTAGGGGCAAAGAGAGGAGACAAATCATTTTTTAGGCACATTAGGGAACATAGGAAGGCAAATGGAGGGATAGTAAAGATTGCTACTGAAGAAGGGGAATGCACCAAACATGACCCAGAGAAAGCTGAAATCCTCAACAAATACTTCTGCTCGGTGTTTACCAAAGAGGACTCAGGGATGGCCCAGCCCTGAAAAAACACAACACCCCAGAATCAGAGGTAGACACTAGTCCTTTTACAGAAGCCGAAGTACAGAAGGCACTAAATAAACTAAAAGCAGACAAAGCCATGGGACCAGACGAGATGCACTCCAGAATCCTTAAGGAACTGAAGGCAGAATTAGCAGCCCCTCTGGCATTTCTATTCATAAAATCCTTGAAGAGTGGTGTGGTACCCGAAAACTGGAAAAAGGCAATAGTCATTTCACTTCACAAATCAGGCAGTTTCGAAGAGGCTAGTAATTACAGACCAGTGAGCCTCTCGTCTATAGTAGGAAAACTAATGCAGACACTACTGAAACAGAGGATTATAGCATTCCTCAAAACTAGTGGCCAACAAGACCCTAAACAGCACAGTTTCACACTAGGTAGATCATGCCAGACAAATCTGCTTGAGTTTTTTGACTACGCTACAAAAATAGTGGACAACGGTGGGGCAGCAGATGTGGTCTGCCTTGACTTTAGTAAGACCTTCGACTCAGTTCCACACAGAAGGCTAGTAAAGAAGCTTGATCACTTAGGGTTGGTCCAGAAGTAGTCAGATGGGTACAAAACTGGTTACAATGCAGAACACAGAGGGTACAGGTTAATGGAATGCAATCAATGAAAGGCAGGATGGCCAGCAGGGTGCCACAGGTCTCAGTACTGGGGCCTCTGCTCTTCAATGTTTTTATAACAGACATCTCTGATGGACCAGAACGGAAGGTGTGTCTGTTCACAGATGACACCAAGATATGTAACAGGGTGAACACCTCAGAAGGAGTGAGCAAGATGGAAGCTGACCTCAAAAAAATAGAAGAATGGTCTGGAGTGTGGCAGCTGAGATTTAATGCCAAAAAGTGCAAGATCATGCACATAGGAAAGAAAAATCCAGGAAAGGAGTATTACCTAGGAGGTGAAAGACTGACAGCCTCAAACCAGGAATGAGATCTGGGAATCATAATCTCAGATGACTTGAAGGTTAGTAAGCAGTGTGAGAAGGCAACATTGAAAGCCAACAGAATGCTGGGCTGCACGCGGAGGGGAATCACAAGCAGGAGGAGAGAGGTGGTGGTACTACAACTGTATAGACTGCTGGCCAGGTCTCACCTGGATTACAGAGTCCAGTTCTGGAGGCCTCACCTCAGAAAGGACATTGACTGGGTGGAAACAGTACAGAGAAAAGTGACACAAATTATTCAGGGTCTGCAGTATATGTCCTACGAGGGAAGACTTAGGGAACTGAAAGGTACTCCCTGGAACAGAGAAGAGAGAGAGGGGGGACATGATTGAAACATTCAAGTACGTAAAAGGCATTAACAAGGTACAGGCACAGGAATTTTTTCACTTCAAGAAGGGCTCCAGGACCAGGGGACATGACCTCATGCTGCAAGGAGGGAGGTTCTCTACCAACACCAGGAAGTGTTTCTTCACAGAAAGAGTGGTGGATGCCTGGAACAACCTGCACCCAGCGGTTGTGGGGGGTCAACACTGTGGTGGGATTCAAGAATGCATGGGATAGACACAAGGGAGTCCTGACTACAAAGGGCAAATAGAGTGTCAAAACAGATCTAAAACAAATGCGCAGACTAGATGGACCTAGCAATCTCCTTCTGCCATCAAGTTCTGTTTCTATGTTTTAATTTTATACTTCAAGGAGCTAAGATTTGTGGAAATTTTAATTTTTTTTGTTTCTGCCTTATACTACTTTTTGGAATTCTATGGCATTGCACATATTCATTACAAAAAAAACTTCATTAATGCAGCTGCTAGGGTTAAAGTATTAAATGTAGGAAACTGTGGTGTTAGGGTTCCCAAACCTCACACCCCACCCCCACATTGCAGGCAGCAACAGGAAACCCCATTACGGTTTCACCTCTCCTGAGTCTTCGTAAATCAGGTGTGGGGCATCCCTTGGTGTTGTCAACCCTAACGCTCACCAAATTACATCAGTAAATAAGTTGAGATGTGTAGAGTATATGAGAATGGGGGTGAGCATTAGGAAGCATACCCTATGCCTGATTTGTGAAGACTCTGTTGAGGTGAAACCGTAATGTTTTCTTCTGTTGCTGCCTGCAGAGTGGGGGTTTCTAACACCACATTTCCCTACTTGTGTTGCTTTAACCCTAACTGCTGCATTAACAAAGTTTTTTGCAATAAATGTCCTTACTTTTTAAGATAGTATAATCATATCTTCATTCACACAGGTCCCAAATATGAAAATATCCATTTGTCTTTAGAAGCACAGGGCCTGCTTTCATCCTTGCATAGATGCATACATCCATGTTGGTGTGGAAGTGCAGTGTCCAGGGGGCCCTGCATTTCTATTTGTGCCAAAAAGCTATTTATTTGCTTGGTTATATAACTTCTTCAACTTCCAATGTTACTGTATGGGAATTTTCATGTTTTAAATTTGTTTTTGGTTTTTATATGCCCCCTAAATTGTTGGGGTGGGGGAGTATTATGTGTTATTCTTGTAACATGCATTATAACATTTGTTTTGATATATAGATTGTCCCTTACCTGTAAATACTGAGGGAGGTAAGGTTTGTTGAAGTTGAAATGTGTTAAAAAAAACTAAATGCAAAATCTTTTTTTCATATGAAGGGATTTTTTTTTCATATTAAACAAAAGACCCATGCAAAAAAGAATTCCTTCATATGAAAAAAGAATCAGAAAAAAATATCTAAGTCCAAAATCTTTTTTTGTATGATGACATCCTTTTTCATATGAATGAAAAAAGCATACGAAAAAGGATCCCTTCATACAAAAAAAGAACTGGGACATAGTTTTGTTTTTCCGGTTCTTACTTTCATATGAAGGTATCCTTTTTTGTATGTCTTTTTTATTCATATGAAAAAGGATGCCTTCATATGAAAAAAGAATCGGGGGGGGGGACTAAGTCCAAAGTCTTTTTACATATGGCTGAATTCCTTTTTCATATAGCCATATGAAAAAAGGGAAATGAGTCATGAAGAAGGATTTTAAAATTAAAAAAACTCACACATTTTGGGGTCATTTTTCCAAGAAGTAAGTGCAGAATCCACCGAACGGGGCCCCGATTAGCAAGATACATGTCTTTGTGTGGGTGCAGGGATGTAATTGTTGTGGGTTTTGAATATGTTTTTTTGAAGAGAATGGAAACAAGATGGCAGTGATATGAAAAAGAGTTTTTTCCTCACAAAAAATGATTACCCCATATGAAAAAGGAACATTTTTTGTATGGACCAAATTATTTTTTTGTTCCAAGCAGCTACCCAAAAGACTGTCCTGAGCATGCTCAGAACCAAAACTTTAAAATGGTATAACTTTGGGATGGATTCATATTTTTTCACCAAACCAGTGAAAGGCACCACTGTGGCCCAAACCCTTTTTACCCTAAAAATATCAGACCAAAATTGCAACCTGTCTGGGCTCCAGCTGATGCCCCAAAAAAGCAAGAAAAAACAAGCTTTTCAATTTTCCCCTATCCACATCTCAAAATCTGCATGTCTGAACACAACAAAACTTGGCACATGAAGAGATCTATCCCTCGAGACTATGCTTGCAAAATTCTGTGCAAATCTGTTGAACGGTTATGAAGCTATTAAAGTGCAAAATGTGAGGTTTAACATAGGAACCCCTGCTTAACCTGATACACACAGTGTGCATGACTACATGTGGCTGCAGAAGTGGAGGCCCCTTGGCAAGAGGTACTCCTGTATGCTGCACAAGGTACAGTACATCACTAGACAATATGATCTGCTAGTGTACTGTTTTCTATATGCAGCTGTGTAACTGAAAAACTGACACCTGTGGTTGAAGAGATGCAAGTGCCTCAGGGGCCTGAGCTTCTTCAGACAGAAGTACTGTTGCAATTTTGGTATCATCAGTTTTGTGGCACCTGTGCTTCTGTAGCTAGAGGTTGGTGTGTATGTCTTACACTTGTGGTTGCTGAAGCATAGGCCAGTCAAGTGTGTGTATGTCTTACAGTGTGAATGAGTACCTTACGCTACAGAAGTGCTGTTCCCTTAGGGGCCTGCACTTCTGCAGACAAGAGAACTCTTGCAATTTGGGTATCACGGGTTTGTATCTGTGGTTGCAGGGGCTTGTGCTTCTGCACACAGAAGCATTATTGTGATTTGAGTATCATGAATCTCTATCTACAGTCACAAGTGAGTGGGCATGTGTTACGGTGTGTATGCTGCAGATACAAATCCATGAAGGTTGCACATTAGTGCTACTGCATTTATGTGGAAATAGTTGTATGTTGTTTGTCTTACCTGATAATGGCTGTCTGTGTGGTCTTGTCCTTTTGCTGCTTGGGAGTAGGATGGGGAGTTATGGTTGGAAACCCTAATGTCACATTGCCCTACTTCTGTGGCATTAAGTTGAACCCTAACTGGTGCATTAATACAGTTTGTTCTGCAAAAAATACATATAAAGGAATTAGACTGTGACCAAAGGAAATGGTTTCCTAGTTTGAATAAATAGTTATGATTTGGGAAGGGATTGTACTTAAAATGACAGAATAGGTGATACATAGAAACATAAAATTAGTCAGCAGGAAAGGTCTGCTTGACCCGCCCAGTCTGCCTAAGTGATCCCAGCCTATTCTTCCACTGCAGACACTATCTGGTCTTCAGCAACTCTACCTGCCTCTGATCTAATATACCCCTATATTTATCCCATGTATGCTTGAAGCCCTCCTCCATTCTAGCCTCCGCCACTTTGACTGGGAGTTGGTGCTATGCATCTACTGCCTTTCATTGAAGACATTTTCTCACATCCCTCCTGAACTTGCACCCCCCCACCCACACTTCATTGCATGCCCCCTTGTCCTGGAGATCATTCTGATTTGGAAAAGGCTTCAGATTCCTGCACCCTGTTCACCCCGGTGAGGTACTTGTAAGTTTTGATCATGTTACCTCTTGTTCTCTCCTCTCCTCCTGGGTGCACATGTTGAGATCCCTAAGTCTCTCCTCATAGCACCTCTCTTGTGACCTCTGCACCATTTTGGTTGCCCTCCTCTGGACAGCCTCCACCTTGTCTATGTCCTTTCAGAGCTACAGTCTCCAAAACTGGGCACAGTACTCCAGATGGGGGTGTACCAGAGAGCAATACAGTGGTAGCATCACCTCCCTCCTAGTGGTGATGCCCCTCCCTATGCAACCCAGAATCTCACTAGCCTTGCCTATGACCTTTTCACACTGCACTTCCACCTTGAGGTCCTCTGACATAATAACCCCAAGCTGGCTTTCCTGTCTAATGATTGCCAATACCTCCCCAATCTTGTACCAGCACCAGGGTTCCTACATCCTAGGTGCATGATTTTGCACTTTTGGCATTGAAAGTCAGCTGCCATGTCTTTGATCATTCCTCAAGTTTCCCTAGTTCCCTGATTTTCTGCTCCCTTCTGAGTGTCTGCCCTATTACAGATTTTGGTGTCCTCTGTACAAAAGGCATATTTTTCCAAGAGATCGTTTGGTTTATCAGCATTCCTTTGATAGGTTTACATTAGATAATTGTTTAGAAAATGTCTGTTTGACCTCTGTTCATTGGTTATGTTTTTAGTTGTTGTATTGTCTTTTGTGTTATATACGAGACCAGGCATGTGCAGATACGAGCTAGTACCGTTATAAGGGAAAATAACTACATACCTCAGTATCCATAGCTACTTTTCTGAACCATATTTCTATGCTGACAATTCAATAACCCCAGTACTGTGGAACCCTTCCCTGGACATTCAAATATCTCCCCAGTCTGAGGGCTCCTGTTTTTGCCTCCAAATCCAACACAAACATGCTTACCTCCTTCCTACTATTCTCCTACATCTCCTACCTTCTCTCATCCTCACCTCCAATCCTGCACTCTAGCTACATTACCCAGACCCCCAGCTCCTAAAGCCCCTCTCACCTCTATTCTCCAATATAGCCTTGACCCCCCTCACCTCCTCCCTCATTCCTATCCACCTTCCACTTGATTACCTCCAGTGTCTTACCCCCACAGATGAATACTTGTATAACCTTCCTCTGGTGTTCCCGTGCAGCTCCCAAATCCACCATTACCACAAGGAGGTGCAAACTTCCAGCCACTTTCTCCTTTTTCCTACTCGTCCTACTCCTTGCTGGGGACACTGAACTTAACACAGGTTCTCCACTGGGACCTCAGCAAATGAACTCCCACAAAGGTCTTTACATAGTGCATATGAACATCAGGAGCCTTTTACCAAAACTGAACCTAGTTAACTGCTGGCTAACTCAACACTCCCCTGACATTCTCTGCCTCACGGAAACATGGCTATCTATGAAAACACCAAACTTCTCCCTGATGATTTTGGACTACTCAGTTTTCTGGCAGGACTGTGGCAAGAGGGGTGGTGGGGTAGTGGTCTATGAAAGGCAACCTCTATCTTGCTCTATCACCAAGCAAGAAACCTGGCCCAGCTCCCATGAACTGATCATCACTCACATCACCCTTCCCTCTACTCTCCCAATCTTCATGAGGTGATTTATGCTTCCCTCAGCTAGCCCAAGACCCACTTATTTTGTGCATATCCACCTTACCACCCCTTGTGGAAAATGGTGAGTTAATATTACTGGGTAACTATAATCTGGACTGGCTCTCATCTCCTCCAAAGCTGCCATCTCCAAAATTGAATCGATAAACCTCACCCAGTTAATCACAAAGCCCACCTCCTATAATCCCCATTCTACAAACCACTCCTTGATTGGATCCTATCCTCCCATCCACACAGAATATTCACATCTGGTGTAATGGCCAACACTCTAAGTGACTGATGCATCACTTACTGTACTAGAAAAACCCAACTACCCAAATCAGCCCCTAAATACATACAAATCCACCCTTTAAACTGACTTGATACCAGCACCCTCCGGCATAACCTGAGACATGTAGAATGATACCAAGTCTACTCAGCATCAGATGGAGGTACAGCCTTAGCCTGGTTCCTGCACATATTCACCAGAGTCTGGGACTCTCTTGCGCCCCTGGTCAATGCTAGAGTCAAGAAACACCACCATCTCTGGGTGTCTGCTCCACTCGTTGCCCTATGTGAAGCCTGAGACAAGGCTCGGTCTCAATTCAAATCCATACAGACCCCTCAAGCCAGGCAAGCTTGCAACACACTCAGAAATGATTGTACTAAGGACATAAAGTGACCTAAAGCAGACTACTTTAGGTCACACCTCCAAAACACACAGCCTTCCTCCTTCTGGAAGGTGGTGCACTCCCTCATTGATATCCCTACTCAAACCAACACATCTGCACTAAAGCAAAATGGCCTACCAATTGCAGACTCTGTCAGAATAGCTAACACCCTGAATTTCTTTATTTATTTATTCAAATGTTTCACCAGGAAGACATACTGAGCAGTACTGCTCATTTCCAGATACGTCCTGGGGGGAAGTGGAGGTGAAGAGTGCAAGTACAAAGTCACTGGATACATTGAAAATAAGTCATAAGTTACAAAGCAGACACTGCATTCCATTAATAGTTACATTCAAATTTACACAATTTTAACATCATAGAATACACTGGTAGAATATATACAAAGCAGTAATACATAGATAAAAGGGCAGGTAACCACACAGAATAGTACAACATAGGGTAGCAGCTGATTAGGTTAGTTGGATCGGTCCAGATAAGGTCCAAGACCTGGAGATAACAGGTGACTGGTCAAGGCCAGTAAATAAAATTCTTCACCACCTGTGCCTTCCCCGACTGTCCTTCACCCCCCTCCCAAGGAGCCTTCCAAAATACATGTCACAACACCTTCCTGCTTGCTCCTATCTCCACGCAGAAAGTCCTGGATGCTGTATACTCCCTAAACATCTCTAAATCTAGCCTCAATGGGATTCGCCTTAAATGTCTACATACATCAGCCCCTGAAATCGCTTCACCACTAGCATTCCTACAAAGCCCTCTTTTATCACTACACTCTTTAGCACTTAAGACAAAAGAACTGCTGCCCATCAAGTTCTCGCCTCCTTGCATATAGTATTAGTTAATTATTTTAGAGACTATATTATCCTCTGTTCCCTACCTGATTCGCTCTATATCCTGTAGATTCTCAAGTTGTTCACTTAACAACCTGTCAACCTAGCCTGCTTTAAATTATGTGTCTATATAGTTTTACTTATGTACTCCCTGTTATTGTAATTATGTAACCTCTGTAACCTGATGTACTCATGTCTTCCTCCTTGTATCTGCTTATGTACCTGTAACCATTGTAAATGATGTTATGCCCATGTATTAGTACGACGTGGAACTTCTGTAAAAGAGTGTTTGGCTCAAAGGTACTTCTTAGAAATAAATACATAAAACTGTCCTTCTCCTTGGGAACTGTCCCTCAAGCCTGGAAAATTGCATACATAATCCCCCCTGCATAACAGTGGTGACCCTTCAGTGTTGGGAAACTACCAGCCAATCTCCCTCCTCCTAGCCCTTGCCAAAGTACAAGAATCACTAGTCCAATACAGGCTGTCTGAGTTCCTCACAGCTTCTGAGTTCCTTTTTCTTTACCAGTCAGGCTTCAGAAAGTACCACTCCACAATATCTCATCTGCTATGAGTCACCGGACACATCCACTCAGCCTCAGACCAAGGCCACCTAACTGCAACAGTTTTTGTAGACCTGGCCAAGTTCATTGATTCAGTCTCACACTCCCTGCTTCTTACAAAACTGGATGCAGCTGGAGTGGCCTCCACCACATTTCAGTGGTTCAGTTCCTACCTTATTAACAGGCTTCAATCTGTCAGGGTAGCAAACTCCTCTTCCCACCTCTTTCAACACTCACAGGCATGCCCCAAGGATCAATACTCAGTCCCATCTGTTTCTCATTATTTATCAATGACCTCTCCACTGTTTGCTCAAGGTCCATACACATGTACATGGATAATACCATTCTCTTCACATCAGGGCCAGTTCGAGACTATGTCTAATCCCAACTTCAGCAGGACTTCCATAACATGCAGTCCTGGTTCCAGGCAAACCAGCTCAAAATTAACACCTCCAAAGCAGTTTCAATGACTTTCAGGACTGTGCAAAAACTAACCAGAGTTCCCCTACCCCACTGCCATCACCTCCCTGGATGGGACCCAACTAAATGCTGTTATATCATACAAATATCTAGGCATATGGTACAACCTTCACTTAAACTTCTCGACCCACATAGAAGACATCACCTTGAAACTCTGCCCGAAGCTTGGTATATGATAATGCAACAGAGACTCCCTCTCACTGCCAGTGAGGTGAGATATACTGACAAAAATGATCACACCTATTTTCAACATCACTGATGTAGTATACAGCACAGCCCCTGCCTCATCTTTGTTCAGGTTAGACTGCCTCCAAAATTCCTTCTACTGTGGGATGCATTTAAGGCTGTCATAGAGGCCATGTGATATTTTATGAAAGTTGAAAAAGAAAAGTGATAAAGATCAAGGAAAGTCCAAAAAATGGTAGATTAAAAGAACTGGACAGGCTGGTTGCCCAGCACTGTAATACTTAGGAACAGAGTGGTACCAAAAAAGGCTGAAGCAGACTCTCTTAAACAGTGAAATAGAACATAACCTGAGGAAAGTTAAGGTGACAATTTGCCTACAGGGAGATAAAAGTGGTAAACTACTCATTCATGCATTAAAAAGCAAAAGGAACAAAATTTCACATCAGTATTACAAAATAAGCAAGCTGGTCCCATAGCAAAGCAAGCTAAATTATGTGATATAATTTATGACCATCTTAAAGATATATATGGGCCATGATGTGGGTGAGAGTGAGATAGCAGAAATATCTCCACTCACTGCCATTGAACTCTTGATATCCCATGAGTGGCATAGCAGAAAAAAATACAATTGGTGTTAACTGGGGGAACAGTAAGGACAAAGTTCTGTTTTTTTACTTTAGGTTGAGGATTCTAGCAAGATATATTGACAGGAATTGAGAATATACTAAAAATTTATGTGGTGGCATGCGCATAGGGTCACAATGTCGCTAACAAATACAGCGCGACAATCAATTCCACAAGCAAAACAACATGAGCCACAATAATGTCAGTAAAACACTGACCCAACACAATAAGCACACACCAATCTGACTAACAGGACTTTCTGTTTTCTGTGGGGGGCTTCACCCCCCACACCCACCTGACTTTAATTAACAAACTCCAAGTGGGTGTGGACTTCTGGAGTGGGGAGAAACTTGGGAGGGGGAAAATTCTATTTAAAAAAAAGTAAAAAGCTGTATCACCAGGAGACCGGGGGGGAACCAAACCATGGTCTCAGGTTGACCAGGCACCACACACATGGCAACTTGATCCATTTGATGTATCAGCGCAGAGTGACAGGGGCAGCAGTAATTCTCTATTGCTATTATATCCCTATCACTCTAAAATGCTTTTACGTTTTACACAGCATGGTTCTTGCAGGGCTATTATTGTAGCACTATTTTGACCTCGTACCAGTGGCATGAACTGTGAATGGTATTCACTCCCCCATCAAAAGTTAAAAATATACTTATTCATGCAAATAAAAAGTAGTATATACCTATTTTACAAGAAACTCATTTACTGGATCAAGAGGTGGTAAAACTGAAAACTGAGTGGGTCATGTACTTTTCTCAATAGACACAAACAAGAGTGTGTGTGTGTGTGTGTGTGTGTGTGTGTCTGTGTGCGGTGATATTAGTCAGGAACCCTACTGAAACTCACACAGAAGTTTTTGGATTTAGAAGGGTGGATAATATTAAAGGGTTTTGTATGGAGAGGTGATTCTAAGAGGTATAGTTTATTCTCCTTTTGTTACATATGACTTCAGGATTGGTGGAATTGGCTTGAGTTAGGACTCTCATGGGGAGACTGGAACTCGCTGATTACTCCTCTTTAGACACATTTTCCTGCCCTTCTAGAGTGGATTTTTATTGGTAAGATAAGGTAACATATTATGAATGAGCATATCCTTATTAAAGCTTTGCATATTAAAAACTCTAATTTCAGCAGGTGTACCCCATTTTCAGACAGAACGTTCTTTATGAGAACTGACCGCATATTAATAACCAAAGACATTTTGAACAATGTGGTGTGTACTGAGATTGCCCCATATTGATCTTGAACCACACAATGGCAAAGGTGATGCTTCCTTTCTCCAGCATTAGGAGATTGCTTTAATGGAGATTTAATAATAAACTTTTACAGGATCAAATCTTTATTCAGAAACATGCAAGGCTATTAAGGAATAAAGTTTTGATGGGGGTTCTAGGGTGGGTAAATTGTGGGATGCATTTAAAGTTGTCATAGAGGCCATGTGATATTTTATGAAAGTTGAAAAAGAAAAGTGACAAAGATTAAGGAGAGTCAAACAAATGGTAGATTAAAAGAACTGGACAGGCAGGTTGCTCAGCACTGTAATACTTAGCAACAGGAGTGGTACCAAAAAAGGCTGAAGCAGATTCTCTGAAACAGTGAAACAGAACATAATCTGAAGAAAGTTAAGGTGACAATTTACCTACAGGGAGATACAAGTGGTAAACTACTCATTCATGCATTAAAAAGCAAAAGGAACAGCATTTCACATCAGTATTATAAAATAAGCAAGCTGGCCCCATTGCAAAACAAGCTAAATTATATGATACAATTTATGACCATCTTAAAAAATATATGTGGAATATGATATCGGTGAGAGTGAAATAGCAAAAATATCTTCACTCACTGTCATTGAACTCTTGATATTGATATCCCACGAGTGGTGAACCCACTCGTGGGATATCTAGAGTTAAATGATGGTGAGTGGAGACATTTCTACTATCTCACTCTCATCCATGTCATATTCAGTTTGTACAACAAGTGTGGGTCTCTCTTTTTTCCCTTTTAAAGTTATTTGCATTTGCTTGTTACAAAAAGTGAAGAAAAATGAATTTTCTGCTGTTTTTTTTTTTGCCAATTATAAAAAAGGTATCTGTAAATGAAACACCACTCATTTTGTAGATATTTTTGTGCTGGACAAATTTTGTGTTCACAGTACCATGCTATCATTTTTTGTTTCAAAGTTATTCACATTTGTTTTTCGAAAAAGTGAAAAACAATGAATTGTCTACTTTTTTTGCTAAATATAAAGAAATAAAATAAAAGGTAGCTATAAATGAAACCACTCATTTTGTAAATATTTCCGTGCTGAACAACTTTTGTGCTTACAGTACCATGCTATCATATTTTGTTTCCAAGTTATTTGTATTTGAATACGGGTAGTACCGCTACTGAGGCCGAACATTCTAAATGAGTTATGAACCTTTTGTGACATGCCCATCATGAAAAGATACCCATTGTGACATACCCAGCTTGAAGGTAGCAGTGCTATCTCACACGTGGTCTGCGAGATATCTCTTATCTTCTTGAACAGAGACCCACAGATGTTGTATAAATAGCAATCTCACTTCAATGCAGATAACCAACAAACTAAAAACTGGAATTTCTGATTGTTGGATTACTGGAATTCTATTTTAATAAATTTCCTATAAATAAATCTATGTTTTAGAAGTTGGAGATTGAAAAGGTGATACAGGAATTATCTAACTGGAAATCTCTGGGATTCTATGTGAGAATTCTACAAAGTATTTAAAGAAATGTTAGTCCTATGCATTACCTGTATAGTGCAAGAGGTTCTGGATGGGATTAGGGAACTACCCCCTTCTGTGCATGAAGTGATGGTCACATTAATCCAAAAATTTAATAGAGATTTATCTAAAGCAGATAACTAATTACTGCCCAATTTTCATGTTCAATATTGATTACCAAATTATAGCTAAAGCAATTGTTAAAAGATGAGAACCACACAGTACCACAGTTACATACCCATACCAATCAGGGTTTGTTAAAGGTCATAAGTTCTTTGATGGCCTACATAAGGTACACAACTGTCACTGATCATGAGGGTAAATGTAAGTCTGAAATAACTGCACTGGCTCTGGATGCCAGTAAAGCATTTGATTTAATAAATATGGATAATCTTTTTAAATGTTTTAAACAATGGACTATAGATCAGAAAATACACAATATTATTTCTCAGCTTTACTCAAATAGAGTTGCTTTCTTTAGGGTAAACTTTAAGCTGTCTGATAGTTTAATTATGAATAACGAAGTCTGTCAAGGGTGTCTGTTGTCACCAGTTTTTTTTATTCTGGTGTTGGAACCTTTGCTATATAAAATAAACATATCTAATAGAATCAACAGTATCACAATTGAGAAACATGATTTAAAATGAATGTATACACTGACAATGTGCTGATTATTTTATCAGAGCTTGAAATATCTGTTCCTGAAGTTCTGGAGACAATAGAGAATTTATCCTGTATTTTTCAGTTTAAACAAAATAAAAAATGGTTGCTTTGCCATTAACCCAGTTATGGAGGGAAGATTTTAAAAGTCTGTGTTTTTATTCAGAATGAACTGAAATATTCAAGGATTAGGACTTTTAACAATTTGCAAGAAACACTGGATGTGTATTAAACACAATATTGAATACATAGGAGAAATGTTAGAAATTGTCCTTGTCCCATTGGGGGAGAGTTAAATGTATCTGCCTGCCTTGAAACCGTAACAGAACTAGGCAGGAGCACAGCTGCATCAGTTCTAGTTAGGAGCACAGCTACAGCAGCTCCAGATAGAACAGCTGCAGCAGTACTAGTTTGCAGCACAGCTGTAGTACTACTAGTTATGAGCACAGCTACAGCAGTGCTAGGCAAGAACACAGCTGCTTCACTACTGAGCAGGAATACAGCAACAGCAATACTAGGCAAGCGTACAGCTATAGCAGTACTAACCACAAGCACAGCTACAGCAGTACTAGGCATGAGCACAGCTATAGCAATTCTAGGCAGAAACACAGCTATAGCAGTACTAGACATGAGCACAGCTACAGCAGTTCTAGACAGAAGCACAGATACAGCAGTACTAGGTGGGAGTATAGCTACAGCAGTACAAGACAGAGGAACATCTACCACAGTACTTGGCAGGAGCACAGCTACTGCAGCATTAGGCAGGAGCACAGCTACAGCAGTACTATGCTATAGCACAGTTGCAGCAGCACTACTTAGGAGAGTAAGCATACAGCAGTTCTGGTTAGCATAGTAGTAGCAAGGCTAGTTAGGAGCACAACTGGTGCAGTACTAGTGATAAGTACAGCAGTGCTGTACCAGTAGTACTAGTTAGGAGCACATCTGCTATAGTACTAGTTAGGATCACAGTTTTGACAGTGCTAGTTAGAACAATAGTACCAACTGAACTAGCCACATATAGATTCTAAAGATGCCAACATCTCACTGCCCCCCCATGCTCTTAAGAAAACCAGCTGCTCAAGGATTATCCACTTCTTTTTCATGGCACGTCTCTGTAGTGAAAAAAACACCAATGAGGTTTTTGGAACAGCAGGGTTATGATGCCACCATTATCAACTCAATCAACTCAATTCTCTGTAGGGATGCTAGGCTAGCAGTTAGCGTACAGAGCTATGAACCTATTGAGCCAGGTCAAAATGCACAACTGTTACATACTTAATGTGTGGCCTTCAGGAAGACCTTTAACCTGTTCTGTTCAACTACCAGAGCAGTACTAGACAGGAGCAGAGCTGCAGCAGTACTAGTTAGGAGCACAGCAGTTTATGTGTTTGAGAGCAACCAGGCTAGCCTGGAATTTCTACAGTTGAACCCCTAAATTGTGGATGGAAGGGTAGGGCACCCAACTTGATGTATTTACCAGTTTGGAGACTGGGGTAGGACTAGAAAAGGGAATACTTTTCAAGGAGATACCAGCTTATGGATTGAGTGGGGAAGGGGTTGCCAAAGGCCTAGCCCTGACCACCAGGGGAGGTATACTGTGTTTTCAAAGGTGTCAGTGTACAAATAATGAATAACAGATAGCCAGGTATCTGCCCTAAAAGCACTGGCCTAGGATTATTGGTACACTCCAAACATTCTGACCCCTTTACTTAGTGGATGTAGTCTATTTTGCACCCCTTCTCTGAATGTAGATATAGATGTTTTTCTGTATAGCTGTTTCTCCACTGTTCTGGTTAACCCTCCACCTGATGTCACCCCTCATCCATGTCACTAACCTCCTCATGGATGTACTGGTTGTCTACTACTTGCCTAGAACCATAGCGGTGGTGGGTGGCCTGTCATGTCAGTCATGTGTGGGCCTGTGGGAGGTGCTAGCTTCACCCTTAGCAGACTGGGGCATTTTTCTATTTCTTTTTCTGGCCCTAAAGGAACACCAGCTGTGCAGTAAAATGCACATCATACCACTTTGTGAGCATGCTGGTGTCTAGAAGCTTCCCCTCCCTTCCAAGTAGCCTGGACTGTAATATCACCTAGCTTTGGCTGGGGGTACATCACAATGATGGGCTCTCAGCCCCCCCCACCCTGAGGGAAGAGAGTAGTTACAAGGGTTATAAATCCTCATTACCCAGCAGGCCACTGATGTTCCAAGTCTATTTTCCAGCCGGGGTCAGCAGAAGGATATGGATTGTTCAGTAATCTATTATCTGTTCCTCATTCCCCATGCAAGCTCTGTCATAGACAAATATTTAATTACTTATTTTAAATATCAAAAAACAGTGGGGTTGAGTTACCAGTAGGGGTTTGTGGGACAGGTTTTGGAGTTCTGACAAATTGGACCAGACTGGACACTGCACATCAGAACCAGAACCAAAATAACTGGTGCAATCAATAGAAAACACATGAGTAATGTTATACTGTAGGTCTGGATCTTCTGCACTGAAGATATCAATGGGAACCAGTGGCTTCATTTTCCCCCATCTGTTTCATCCAACCTGCCATACTCCAATCATTCATTTACACAGGTGTAATATTTCTGCCAAATCAGTCCAACAGATTTTTTTTGTGTGTAAGGGAAGAATTGAAGACATGCACAGAGTAGATACAAGCAATGTGTTTCTCTCTCAGACTAACTAAAGGACAATTCCTGCACTTGATTGTTATTTTTATTATCTCCAGTATGTATTTCAGTGGCAGTGGCAAGAAAACTGGCAGTGGTGTTGGTATTGCAGTGGAGCAAAAAGATAGTGGTGGGTGAAAATTGAAACACACCCAGGAGCTGAATGCCTGCCAGCACAATGGGAGTGATACCACTTGCAGCATCAATGACTGGAGTTTGAGAGCGAGCTTGGGATATCAGAGGGTCAGCTGGGGAAGAAGATTGAGCATACCACGGATTGCTCTACTCTGGGAGGGAGGGGGCTTGGGTCCCAGTGTTAGCCTGGGCCCTAGTGGTGGCTGGGAGGCAGTGCAATGGGATTACAATGCGAAGGCAGAGGAGTGGCAGACATCTGGTATGCTACATAGGGGAGCATGTCTAGCACTGCCATTGAAATCATTGCACACATGCTGCACCACACCAAAAGGGGAGGGGAAGAAAACCAGAATAATCTCAGCCAGCAGGATGACTTCGGCAGTTGCAGGCCCCACACCCAACAACCCAGGTGATGCCACATAACTGGATCCATTCTGTGGTGGAGGTTGGGGAACTCTGCTGACCCTACCAGGGGGAAGGGCAAGCCCTGGAAGAAGATGCAGGTGAGTTACTCCTGGGAGAAATTGGGGTGATGGGGCTAGAGTGGCCAGCGTGAAGGGGCCCACTCAGTAGTAGGGTTATAAAATACCCCCCCAAAAAAATAGAATGCCCCCTCGGCAATCACATGGGGCATTCTAGCAGAGGCAGTAACTGGTGGGTATTTCAGCAAGGATATTTAGTAGGATGCATTTAGAGTGGGGCTCTATTCCAGATTTGGGGTCCACTTTAGTTTTAAATTGAAATGCACCTAGAATTAGAAGACACCCCAGATCTAGAATGGTGGTACTTGAACTAGCAAAACCCATTTAAAGTCCCTGCATTAATGCCCCCAAATGCCCTGACTTATGGGTTAGGTCTTTTCCAGCATGCAGAAGGTTGCCATGGCAGCCCCATGGTCAGTTCATCTTGGAGCTCAAAACAGGAAGAGGTGTGCTCTGGCAGAGAGAAGCTGGTGCTGAGCAGAAGCTGCTAATTCCCAAAGCAAACACTGCAGACATAGGAGAAGCCAGGTGCTCTAGCTGAGAAGGCTGCAACTCACAAAAAGAGCCAGCAGTCAAATGTGCAGGTGCATAACTTTTTATTGAAAAAGTATCCCAAGTAGAACAACAGATGTAAGGAGTGGGGTTAGTACCACTAGATGCACCTGCACATTTGACTGTCGGCTATTTTCCCCAGTTTGGAACCTTCTCTTCTTGAGTGCCTGACTTCTCCTTTGTCTGCAGCATCTGCGAGTTGGACATGCACTTGCTGATGTCACCACATCAGCACAAGTCAGTCAGTCAGTGAGCATAAGAGGCATGGCTTCAGATGGTGTCCTTGCTGTATGGGTTAACTTAAAGTAAATTTCAAAGATATGGTATGGGCTTCATAGACCATTACCTTAGGGCAGTGGTAGCACATTCCTGTAAGAAGTTTAATTTTCCAGTAAGTAGTTTTCAGGAAGGAAGGGGTCATAAATAAATTCAAAGCCAGGGGCAGCCGATCCCTTCCACTTCCAGATCCGCCTGCTCTGCCCCCCAAGTTCCAACATTTTGTGACATTTAACCAGGGAGAGCACAGGGGCACATCCCATTGAAGTCTATGGGGCTCATTTTCAGAATGTTTTTACAGATGTTTATGCAACTTTTGATAAAAATGAAAGCCACTGCCCTCTGCTTAACTAATAGGGCCCCTATTAGTTGAGCGGTGGCTTTCATTTTTATCAAAGGTTGCATAAACTTCTGTAAAAATGTTCTGAAAGTGAGCCCCATAGACTTCAATGGGGTCTGCCCCTGCACTCTCCATGGTTAAATGTCACAATAGGTTGGCACACGAGGGTGGAGCAGGCGGACTGGGAAGTGTAAGGGATCGGCTGTTTATGGCTTTGGCTTTATTTATGATCCCTTCCTTCCCAAAAACTACTTACTGAAAAATTAATCTTTTAACAGAAATGAGCTACCACTGCACTACTGTAATGGGCTATGAAGCCCAAATACTTAAACAAATATATTGGACATTTACTTTAAAAAACAGGTAGCAGCTAAGATGCTTTTAGTTTCAAAGCAAAGGTTCTTTCTGCTAAAGTGAAAACACTCACAAATTTTAGATTGCTAAGTCTGGTATGAAGCTATGTACCCAGAGAGTTCAGGTCTTGCTTACTGTGTAGACAGGTAATGTTTTGGGGCTTAAACAGTAGGGTGCAAGAGTTATTTTCTGTTCACCCTCACAATTGCTCTGTCTGAATGTAGACTTTATAACCTTCTTTTTCTAAGTCACATAGGAAATACAAAGTCATTTGGACGACAGTTTATAACTTTTAAGGTTACATTAAGATACAATTAATCAGGTAGGGCAGATTTTGTACTGCTAACTGCTGCTGGAGCCTTTGAATGGGGGAGTATATTAATTGCTATTTCATTACTTTTTTTGTGAAATTCATTGGAACTTTTTTTTTTGCAATTCAAACTTTTATTCATTTTTACACAGTTACAGAGAGAAGATCCAAAAGTACATACATAAAAATGAAACAGTAATATGTATCAGTAAATAGATCAACTCTCCCTCCCTCCCTTTTCCCATTCCTTCACACAGGGTAAGCTACCAACTGGAAAGAGGAAAACCTTTATGGCGATTGGAGCGAATACAATGTCACGAGCAGGTCCCAAATCTTATGAAATTTCTGAGATTGATCATGTAGACTAGCAATTGTCTTTTCCATTCTCAGATTTGCCAGTAACTCCTGTAACCACTCACTATAAGTAATGTCAGTCATATCTTTCAAATGACGCAAGACCAGATTCTTGACCAACACAGCTATAAGGGTTATGTGAAATTTTCTGTTAGTGACTGTGACAGAGGAAAAATCCCCCAATATACATATTTCAGGAGAGAAGAGGTCAGATAAACCTAATAGAGAGTCAGCCCTCTGTCGAATCACATTCCAAAGGGGGACTATCTTGACACATGTCCAGAAAATGTGCAGTAGGTTACCCTCATCCTGCTGGCAACGAGTGCATGTGGAAGATGATAGGAGTCCCAACCTAGCCAATTTCTGAGGTGAATAATAAAAGTTATGTAAGATTTTAAACTGTATTAGCCGGAGCTTGTCTTGTCTAACGTATTTATGATAACTCAACCACAAGGAGGGCCAATTAATTTCCTGATGGGGAAAGAGAGAAGACCAAAATTGAGTCGGGCCAAAACAATCAGGCCATTTCCAGTTGTGTATTATCCCATACATTTTAGAGACAACATGGGGAAGGCCTGCAAGGGGAATCAATTCTATCATACAGGACGGGCTTGAAGGTACAGATGGAACAGAACCAAAAGATTTCACAATCAGGTGGCGCAATTGGAATATTTTAAAGATAATGGAGTTCAGAATATGGGCTTTATATAAAATTTCAGGGAAGGTTAACCAAGAGGCATCTTCCTGAATAAAGAAGCTGAGGGGGTGATCCCCCGATTGGGAGATCCATTTCAACTGAAGAGGTTTACCATCAACAGTGAGATTCGGATTCCCCCACCACGGTTGAGAAAGATCTGTAATGTGCTTGTATTTCAGAAAAGAACACAATTGAGAGTGAGCTCTGATGGATACCGCAATAGGGCTACCTTTGAGCAATGGGGGCAAAGATTTTAAATTTATATGCAAAAGTGCAACAGGGGATAGCCCATTTGCTTTTATTAGTGTATGTTCTATTTTGAGCCATATGGGAGTAAAGGAATGTGCTGTTGGAGAGTGTTCTGGTGTGAGCCACCTCATATACTTACTTGCATGACTGGCCCAATAATGTAACCCGATATGTGGAAGACGGAGTCCTCCTTTCACTTTCAGTGCTGAAGGCTTGTTGTAACTTATCCAGGGTTTCTTAGCCACCCAAATAAAGTCTGTGATTATCTTGTGTATCCTTTTAAACCATGCCAGAGACAGCCAGACGTTTGAAAGATTAATTGGATAAAATAACCGGGGGAAAATATTCATTTTGACTATATTAATTTTTCCCCAGAGAGAAAGGGGAAGTAATGCCCATCTTTTAAGATCTTGTCTAATAACAGATATTAATGGATCCAGGTTCAATTTTGTAAATCTACTGGGGTTCCTTGACAAGTTAATTCCCAAGTATCTCAAGAATTTGGTCTGCCAGGAAAAACCTACTGTTAAAGCATCTGTCTTCATCGCTTTGTAGTTTAGGGGGGAACCACGGTCTTGTCTGTATTTAATTTATAGTTGGACATGGAACTAAATTCTTCCAGAATTGTGATCAGGGCAGGTATTGCAGTATTAGGGTGGGACAACTGCAGGAGCAAGTCATCCGCATAAGCCAAGACTTTGACAATCTGATGGTGAATGTTTATACCCTGGACATTCGGACTTGCTGTAATCCTATGGATAAGAGGTTCTAAGTAGATGTTAAACAGCAAGTGGGATAGTGGGCAGCCTTGTCTGGTTCCAGCATGTAGTGTGAAAGGGTCAGACAGTAGCCCATTACAGACAAAGTGCGTAGTTGGGGATTTATACAGTGCTCCTGTCCACTTTATGAACAAAGGGGGAAATCCAAAAGCCTGAAGTGACTGAAATAAAAAGTTCCAATCAACCCTGTTGAATGCCTTCTCAGCATCCAGGGAGACAAGAACTGCAGGAAAATCAGCATCTCTGGTAGCTGAGAAGACATGCGAGAGGGTTCTAAGGTGGTCTACCGAGGATCTGGCTTTCATGAATCTCACTTGTTCCAGGCCTATGATATCCAGTAACATGGGGCCTAATCAATCTGCAAGAAGTTTTGTGAGAATCTTGAGATCTTGATTCAGAAGGGAAATCAGTCTATAACTTTGCATTCTGTCAAGAGGTTTACCATCTTTGGGTATTAAGGTAATTAAAGCTTCAAATAAAGACTTGTCAGAATCCTGTCCAGAAAGAATGTGATGAAATAAGGTCATAAGGGAAGGAACCAGTTGTGGGCCAAAGATGCTGTAAAAATTGGCAGAAAAACCATCTGGACCAGGTGTCTTGTCTACCGGCAGATCTTTAATGACTCTAATTATTTCATCTGAGGTGATGGGAGCAACAAGGGTGGCCTTATGAGAATTTGAAATTGAGAGTAAAGAGGAATGTGCTAGAAAAGAACTGAGTGGTAATAAATATGGGGGTTCCTCAATAGGACTGTATAACTTCATATAATATTTCCTAAATTCAGAGACAATATCTGGCAGAGATATTTTTAGGGTGCCATCATCCTGCGAATGGATCACAGCGATAAATCTGCATGATTCAAGCTGCTTAAGTTTAAGGGCCAGGAGACACCCTGCCTTTTCTCCTTGGTCTAAATAGAGGGCTTTGGTTTTCAAGATGGAAAATTTGGCCTTCTGTCTTAATAAATTCAAATATGCGTCCTTTAATTTCACTAGATCTTGCCTAGTTTGGTCAGAAGACTGGGGCGATAAGCTGTGTTCCAAGGACCGAATTTGGGATAATAGAGATTTGAGTTGCTTTTCTTGCATTCTTTTTCTTTTGGATGCCAACCCAACCAGGAGGCCACGAAAATAGGCTTTTAAGGAGCACCATTCGATATCTGGTCTTCCTGTAGAATTAGTATTGTCGGAAAAAACTGTAATGTGCTCAGCTATGTATTTAACATTCTCTGGGTTTTTAAACAATTGATTGTTGACCTTCCATCACCCACCCTTGGTGGGAAGAGATATAAGGGAGATCAAACAAGACACTGGGGAGTGATCCGAGAGTGGACCCGGAAGTATGGTAGCGTCCGACACTCCAGAAATCAAGCTTTGGGAGATTAACAGGTAATCGATACTGGAAGATGTATGATGAACTTGTGATGTAAATGTAAACTCTCTATCAGTGGGGTAAAGGACGTGCCAAATATCTGTCATGCCTGCACCATCTAACAACTCTCGGAGTGCCCGCTGTGCTGGAGAGAGCCCTTTAAGTAATTTGTCTGAATGATCAGTCTGTGGATCAAGAACCAGGTTGAAATCACCTCCTATAATTAGAGGTATGTTCAAAAATGGTGTGAGAGTATTTAGTAGATGCATGAAAAAACTGGGTGAATCGATATTAGGGCCATATATACACTGCCTAGGACGATGTCTTTGGTATAAAGTTTCCTTTTCACTATGATATAACACCCTTCTGGGTCAGGTATAATTAGATTGGGAGTGAATGATATGGACCTATGAATTAGAATCAAAACCCCTCAACTTTGGGTATTACCTTCAGCTGAGAAGCACTGACCTATTTGCTGCCTATGTAATTTGACTGCCTCTGAATTCAATAGGTGGGACTCTGGCACTAATACAATGTCTGCTGCCAGCAAATTTAGATGTTTGAGGATCTGGTACTGCTTAAGTCTGCATCTAGCCCTCCTCCCCCAACATTCCATGTGATTATTTTCACTGTTCCTGCCATGGAGGCATATGTACTAGTTGACATGAAAAACATATATTAACTTTCCAGATTGGCAGTCCCTGTGTGAAGTACCCCCATCTCCCCTGAACCCCAAATGATCCCCAGATATGTATAATATACTGTGTGAACAATAAGTCTTGGTCCCAACCCACCCTCCCACCCATTCTACTATGCTTCACCTTTTGTCTCATGCCCTCCAACCATCCCCACCACTCCAGCCACCCTAACAAATCCTAACAAGTAAAGAATACTAATATCAAAAATTCTTCTAAGGTCAAACATCACAAAACCTCTACCAGATTACAACCTAGTTAGGTGCATAAACTTGATTAGAATATCTAAAGCTACTTAACATCAATTTACCCACATGAAGTTTTAAAACTATAATATTAAATATATGGTATACTGATAAATCTATAATACTGCTAAGTTGTTCTCTAAGCATGTAGTAATTCAAACATCATTATCTAGCTTAACAACAGAAAGTGTCCTGAATTGGGTTTAAATATATCTGTATCAACAGGTTTTCTCCAATACCTATCTATATTTTAGGAAACTCCATACAGGTTATGAGGCATCAAGAAAAGAAAATCAAGAATTGTAGTTTACATTGCAACTGAAAATACATTTAAGCAAGCAAAATAAAATACCTTATCTATCACTCATTTCCCAACATGCTATAACAGATTGTTGTTAATCCCATTTGAAAAGGAGCTCTTCACAGCAAATCATGAATCTACCTATTTTTAAAAGCAAGATGAACAGTATTGGGTCCAGAGACAGTGGGATACCCCCACTGAAATACCCACAGCTCCAATGTCCATCAAATGAAAGATTCCAGTCAGAATTTACTTACTCACCGCTACTGCGATGGATCAGGACAGCTATCCATTAATTATGTTGGAGCGCCCTCTCATGGCGACGGTGTTAAAATACTAAAAAGGGGTTCAGCTAAACAAGCCACGAGGCTCCAGTCCTAAAATCAATGAATAATAACAAAAAAGAAAACCCAGATTTTCCAAAATACAAAGGGATAACATAACTGAAAGTCCACTGCTCTGGTGTCACACATTTGAGCCTCGCAAAACAGGATTTACTCATTCTGATATTCGTGGTGATTAAGCACAGCTGTCTTCAGAAATAACAGTATTCCCTCTAGCAGAAAAGGTGTTGAGATACTGAAAGGGCAAATCGGGGAATACAAGTTGCAACGAACAAATCAGGGCTAGACTAGATCCAATGTAATTATTTTAGAAGGCTGTCTATTTTCACCCCACCAGCATTAAAGACTAAATTTGGCCAGGTATGAGACACACTTGAGTTCAGCAATCAAATGATAGAATGTCTCATTATGTTTACAAGCTAGCGATTGACAGGATACCTGGGCATATGAAATCCCTCCCAAAGGAAACAGCTCTTCTTTGATCTCTATGACTCCACTCTTCCAACTAGAGTCTTCCCAATATCACAGTCAAGAATTCTTGAAAAGGTCGGGGAAGGCAACTTTGAGCTGTGGAGCAGCTGTTTCTGGATCATCAAAGGGGGTCCAGGTTCCTGCAATGAGGACATGTAATCTAGCTGGGTATGCCATTCTGTACCCGATGCCGGTGGCGATTAATTTGGACATCATCGGGTGAAAAGCTGTTCTCTTCAGGTGCACAGAAGTAGGCAGATCCTGGGTTATTCTCAGATTCTTCCCTTCCCACCTAATTTCCTGGAGTTCTTTACTTTTCTGGAGGAAGTGTTGTTTCTTCAAAAAGTTCAAAAATCAGAAAATTAGCAGACGTGGAGGGGCACCAGGTGCTGGCTTGGAACGAAGAGCCCAATGCGCTCTTTCTATAATATATTTGTTGCCAAAGGGTGAGGGGCCAATGAGCTTTTCTATCAATTTTTGAGTAAAAAGAATTGTATCATGCCCTTCTTCTCCTTCGGGAAGCCCAATTATTACCACATTATTCTGTTGACTGCGCCCCTCGAGGTCTCCACTTTTGATTCCAATTTAGCCAGACGCTGTCTACAGGCACTGAGTTCAGAATCAAGCTTGTCTTGTTTTTTCTCCAATGAAAAGAGCCTGACTGAGTTATCGGAGGCCCTTTGTGAGACTTCATTCAGTTGTGAGCTCAGGGTACTGAAATCCGATGTGAGCATGTGCAGGTCATCGTGAAACGGGTTGAACTCCTCTAAAAACTGTTGCAGGGTAAGCGGCTCGCTGTCCCCCGAAGCAGAGATAGAGCTTAGATTTTGACTGGAGCACAAGGCCCTAGGCTTTTTTGGGGCCTTTTTGGGTGTAACAGGGGGTGTACATTTAGGTAGCATTTTCTTAATCTCCACTTCCATGTAGAGATAAGTAATGTATCCTCTATTCGTCTTTGGATATTCCATTGCTTTCTTATGTACGTTGCGATGTCCACATAATACTGTTTATGCATTGAAATTGAGTTTTTGGAAGTGGGTGGCTGGAGCTGTGCAGGGAAGCTGCTAGTCTGCATGGTGCATCACCAGAAGTCCTTTTAATTTTTTTTTCCAAAATGTATTTATTTGTATATGTAGAACACTCCCCTGCAAAAGCCGTATCAGGTGAAACACTGGGTACAATGGATGAAATAAAGGAAGAGTACACCTTTAAAAGGACTGTTTGGTTCAAGCTTTTTTGTAACTTCATGTTTATTTAGTTTTGTGCTTTGTTTCCAACAAGCAAGACTACAGATGTGACACAGCTGAACATTTCAGTATAGCAGTTCCAAGCACATGCTTCCCCTGTTGATATACTGTAGACATGGGTGCACAACTATAAAAACTGTTACTCTATGTAGAATTGTAGGGAAGTAGAATGAGAAAACAAAAAAACAGAAAAACCTCTATGAAGGTAAACAACCCTCTTGTGTAACTCTAACCAAGAGGCAGTTCATCAGTCCACTTAAGATACATCAAATCGGGTAGTCCATTCATGTCCTGTTACTAACTCCTGTGAAGATTTGTTTTATACACAGTGAAAAAAGAAAAGACAGGTTAAGAAATAGACCCACACTTTGTTCCCTCATTCGTTCAAGAAAATGCATATCTGGCAGATGTTCAGATCTGTTGTCATTATTATCCCCTTTCCTCTGATGATGTGAGCGACACCCCCCAAGAATCCTGCCACAATGCCTCCCAATACCACTCATGCAAGACTGTCACCTTTGTTGAGTGCCTCAGGGGTATTTTGGCAAGGGATGTGAAAGAATTAATTCTGGGTGTATTATGATTTTTATTATGTCTCCCACCATACTGATGAAGATAGAGACGTGTCACACATGAAAGAATGCAATGCACACACTCAACAAAACCAACAGAATGCAGTCAAACTGACTAAAATGGAAACTAGTTTCATGAACCTGGATCACTGATCCAGTACACCTTTCAATGACAGCGATGGTGTAGCACAGAATGAAGAAGAACACAGCAACAGTAGAGGGCGTAAAACTAATGCAGTTAAAAGGAGAACATGGTGCACTGTCTCCTGTGCTTCCAACCAGGAAAGGGAGTTGTAGGGCAGCATGGATTTAATAAATATCTCTAATTTCAATATCGGACTCAGTTTCATCCTGCTATACATATTGGTTATGACTATATTTCAGAGTGCAAGTTAACTTTTAAAAATGCCAATTGTTCAATACAATCAGGTAGGAACAAAGCTCTGGTTGGGAATACTATGTCACCAGTGGTGCTAAATAGCTTTTATTATGGTACAATGACTGGTGAGTGGTCAGTCAAGGTAATACGCAGCAACATGAGCAAGAGGTTTCCAAAGGACTCTTTCAGACCTCCAGTGGAACAAACGATCTGTATTAGGGTTGGGGATTTGGGTTCATTCAGGTATACAATGAGCATTCTTGCAGCATGGAAGTCCTCTTTAAACTGGTTTGCTAAATCTGTTTGTTTTGTCAGTCTGACTTAAGGAAGTCCAGATACTGACCCAATGTTGTCTGCTGATCATCATAATTTTCTGCACTAGGCATTGCCACATTCCTGGGGGATATTTCTGTACTGTATTTAAACTTGCCACCTAACTCCAGTGCCTGAGGACAGTTTCTCCAAGGTGCTGGAGACTGAGTATTCACTTGTACCTGTCTAATAATGCTCTCTTTATACTTCTGTAATGCAGTAGGATCATGCACACAGAAATCATCCTGGAAACTGGGATCAAAGATTTTGGCAATGGCATATAAGTTGTCTCTTAAGACTGTGTCAAACTATCTGTGCAGCCATTCATTCAATGTCTATGATAGTGCAATGTCAATGCCAGTGCTATGAAATCAGAAGAGTAGTCATCCTTATACAGGATGTTATTGGTGAAGCTTTCATTGGTGAAAGGGAGTGAAATGGTCAGATGCCTTATTGGTGCATCATCCATCTGGGATATTGATAGGATAGGGAGGATGGCGGAAAAGGGGGAAGGGGAGCTGGGGGTTCTAGTACACTTGGGTACCAACTGGCAAGCCAGTCTGTGAAGGCAGTGAAGTGAAACATTAAGAGGTTGGGGACAGATTGAAGGTGCACTTGGCTTTCCTGGCCTTTTCCAACATGCTCACTGTGTAGAATGGGGGAATGGGAATGACAGAGTAAGGAAAGAAGAGATTCAGGAGTTTAATTGGTGGTTGAAGGGATGGTTTGAGGAAGAGTTTATGGGGGACTGGGTGTGCTTCTTGAACAAGAGGCTCTTCAAGGATGTGGCCTTCACCTAATGAGAGAGGGGGCCAGTGCTCTGGGGCAGAAGTTGACATCTACAGTATATTAGACAGTTAAACTAACTATGGGGGAAATGGAGGTAAGGGAAAACCACTGAGAATACAGAGATCATGGTGAACCTAGCTAGGGCTCCTCTGAACAGGGGACTAGTAGCAGCAATGTGGGTAATAGTAAGATTGAAGTTCAAGTTAGGTTAGGGGAAGAGGCCAATGATGGAGGGCAGACAAAGCCTACATTTAGCATGAAAAATAAAATTATGGAGACTAGTAAAGAATATGGGAGAAATAATAGAAAAAAGCAAGATGGGATTAGGATAAAGATGGAAAGTGGTCTGCCTTAATGCCAGGAGTCTGGGAAATAAAATTAGTGAGCTCCACATAATGGTGGTAGACAATGCTACCAACCTAGTAGCCATCACACAAATTTGGACCACATAGAATAAAGACTGGCACCTGGAAGTACCAGGTTACACCATATTTAGACATGTAATAGGAAAAGGTCAAGAAGGAAGCGTACCCAATATGTTGGAGAAGGGCACAGAGGCAGTGGAGGATGGAAACATCAGGGGAGGTAATGGGAAAACAGAATCACTGTAGTTTCAGCTTACAGCATCCTCAGGCAAACAACTATGGATGGGAATGATATATAGACCTCCAGGACAGGGGGAAGAGAGAAATAAGGAGGTAGGGACAGAACTAGAAAGGGGGATGGTAAAGGGAGGTGATGATGATGGGAGATCTAAATCTGCCAGATACTAATTCAGTCATTACAATGGTCAGAAGCTCTGGAAGTCAGGCCCTGCTAGATACCTTGCAGAACTGTCTGCTGGTGCATCTGCTTAGGGAACCCACTAGACAAGCTACCATTCTCAATGTGGTACTCACCAACTTGGAAGTGGTAGGAGGAGAGAGGGTAAGGGATCCATTAGGGTCCAGCGGCCATAATTCAGTGTGGTTCAACCTGGCACTTGGGACAAGTAAGCCCTCATCAAAGGATTACTGAAGTTCTAGATTTCAGAACAACAGACTTCAACCAGATATGGAAGCTGGTTCAGGACAAGTTAATCAGAATGGACAGCATCAATGATTTGAAGAAATGATTGGGGCAATCATGGGGGCCATTCTCAAGTCAACAAAGTTTTGCATGAGAACAGTAATCAAAAGAAACAGGTACAAGAGACCAATGTGGTTCTCTGGAAAGGTCAGGGAAGCAGTGAGTCAAAAAGGTGGCCTTCACCAGGTATAAAGAAAAACAAAGGAAGAAGGAATGGGGAGAATACCAAATGAAAATAAGGGAAACCAAGATGGTGGTCAGAGACGCAAAGGCAGACACAAAGCTGCATATTGTGGAGGGGGTCATGGGAGGGGAAAAACAGTTATTTAGATATATTAGGGAAAAAACAAAGAAGGGAGGAGAAACTGTTAGACTAACAGAGGGAGGTAGGGTAATTCAGGAGGGTGGGCAGAAAGCAGCCATTCTTAATGACTGCATCTGATCTGTATTCACAAGGAAGTACAAAGGGCCTCTACGACAGAGTGGCATTAAGGTGGCTGTAAGGGGATCCTTGAGATGAGGCAGCATGCTTTTGGAAAGTGCTAGTAGTCCTTAAGATAGATCAGGCCCTGGGGCAAGATGTGATGCATCTGAGGGTGCTCAAGGGATTGGTAATGAAAGTAACTGAACCCCTGGTAGGGCTTTTCAATAGTTCCATTCAGACAGGGCTAGTTCCAAAAGACTGGAGGATAGAGGACATAGTCCCCCTCCATAAAAGGGGGGGACAAAAAACAACCAGGTAACTACAGATCTGTCAGTCTTACCTCTATTGTGGGTAAACTGATGTAAACACTAGTCAAAGAGGAGGAGGATAGTGGACATAGTCCCCCTCCATAAAAGGGGGGGGCCAAAAACAACCAGGTAACTACAGATCTGTCAGTCTTACCTCTATTGTGGGTAAACTAATGTAAACACTAGTCAAAGAGGACTTTGTGGATTACCTGGAGAGCAACAGACTCCAGGATAATAAACCTCTATGTTCTCCATCTTTCTAAACTGCTAAACCAACTTCTCAAACCCATTTCCTTAAATGACATTCCATCTGTTGGCTCCTCCATCACTGCCATACATATGTATGCCGACGATATGGTCCTGTATGCATCTGGCTCTTGCCCAGCTGAGGTTACATCCAACTTGCAGCAAGACTTTAACAAGGTTCAGCTCTGATTTGCTAACCATCAGCTTTTTCTCAACGCCAGGAAGACTGTCTCCATGACCTTTGGCACAAGGCAGAAACATAGACTTTGATGGCAGATAAGGACCGCTTGGCCCATCTAGTCTGCCCATTTCCGTACCTACAGGATAGGCCACAGATCCTAGTTAACCAACAGCCTATTTCTTCCTACCCCCCACAAGAATTGCCTTATGTCTGTCCCATGCATTCTTGAATTCTCCCACAGTTTTAGACCCCACAACCTCCTCAGCAAGGCTGTTCCATGCATCCACTACCCTCTCTGTGAAATAATACTTCCTCACATTGCCCCCGAACCGCCCCCCCATCTTTAACTTGTGTCCTCTTGTTCTTGCACATCTCTTTTCTGAAAGATGCTACCCTCTTGGACTTTGTTGATTTCACTGAGAGTGCCTTAAAAGTTTCTATCGTCCCCCTCTCCTTCTTTCCTCAAGGGTATACATATTAAACTCCTTTAGTCTCTCCTCATATGGCTTCTCTTTCAGACCCTGCACCATTTTAGTTGCCCTCCTCTGGACTGCCTCTTATCCTGTCTGTGTCCTTGCAGAGATGGGGTCTCCAGAACTGGACACAGTACTCAGATGGGGTCTCACCAACTGTCTGTACAGAGGGATAACAACTTCCTGTTTTCTGCTGCTGATGCCTCTCCTATGCATCCCAGTATACCCCAGCCCTTCCTACTGCCTTCTCACATTGCTTGCTAACCTTAAGGTCATCTGATATGATTACCCCCAGGTCCTTTTCCTTTTTTGTTGTTGTTACTACCTCCCCCCCATTGTGTATTCTTCCCCTGGGTTCTTGTTTCCCAGGTGCATTATTTTGCACTTCTTTGCACTGAATCCTAGCTGCCATAATTCTGACCATTCCTCCAACCTTGCCAAGTCCCTTCTCATCCTTCCCATGCCTCCTTGTTTATTTATTTATTTATTTATTAGAACATCAGTTTAACAACCTTTGAGCCAGAGGCTCATTTACAAAGGTACCTCGTCACAGAGAGGACAAAACAGTGAAGAAACAAACATCAGGCAGACAAAAAATCAGAGTACATTTAGGAATCAGGCAAAAATACAGGCATATGTCAAACACAGTATACAACAGGCTTACATGTGAGCTTTACAGAGTAGACAATATACAGTAGTTACATGGAGATTGATTCAGTGGGCAGATAAAGGTAAGGCTGGGTGGAAGACATCAGAAGAGGAGTGTGGGGAAGATAGTAGCAAGTAAAGGTAGAAGCTGGACAGAAGGTCAGAGAGCGGCTCAGCGAGCTTTGTCTGGAAGGATAGGAGGAGGCTTAGAGGCAGGTACAGCTGTGTGTTGAGAGCAGGTGATTTCTAAGGCTAGTTTTAAAATAAGATAACGAGGTGGCATCAGTGATTCCGGCGGGGAGGGCATTATACGAACAGGGGGCTCTGTAGGGGTAAGCCCTTTGACCTTGTGAGGTTCTCGCCCTCGGTATAACCAGTGCAGTTTTGCGGGATTCACGGGTATGCACTATAGGGTTTGCTCGGTGGATAGTGGTTGACAGACCCGGTGGGGATAGCCCAAGGAGTGATTTTTTTGTTAGGAGGCAGGTTTGGTATTTGAGGCACTCATCTAGGTTGAATAGATTAGCCATGGTGTAAAGAAGGCAAGTGTAGGGTTAGACTAGGAGCCCCAGTTGTGAGCCCGCAGGCCTTGTTTAAGGTAGTGACGGATCTTGTGCAGGGCAGTCTGGTCTGCTGCACCATACAAAGGTAAGCCATAGTCTACCAGAGATAGAACAGAGGATGTGACTGCAAGTCAGAGGGCATCCGTGGGGAGGCAGTTTTTATGACGATAGAGGATACCCAGCCGAGTGTTAGAGGCTGAGGCAAGGGCAGAGATGTGGGCGTGAAATGAGAGGGCAGGGTCAAAGGTTATACCTAGGTATTTATAAGAGTGAACTAGCTCAATAGGGAGTGTATCAACCCTGTTGCAGATCTTTGTGTCATCTGCAAAGAGGCATACTTTTCCTTCCAGTCCCTCTGCAATGTCACTTATGAAGACATTAAAAAGGACTGGACCCAATACTGAACCCTGCGGTACCCCACTAGTAACCCCTCTTTCTTCAGAGTGGACTTCATTTACAATTACCTTCTGTGTCCTGTTGTCCAGCCAGTGTTTTACCCAGGCTACCACCCTGGGACCCACTCCCAGGCTGGTTAATTTGACTATTAATCTTTGGTGGGACTGTGTCAAATGCCTTGCTAAAGCCTAGGTAGGCCATGTCCACAGCCCTCCCTGGTCTACTACTTTGGTCACCCAGTCAAAGAAATCTATTAGATTCATCTGACATGACCTTCCCATTGCGAACCCATGCTGCCTTGGGTCCTGTGCCCCACTGGCCTCTAAGTACTCAACTATTCTTTCCTTCAGAAGTGACTCCATCACTTTCCCTACCACAGAGGTGAGACTGTAGTTTCCTGCCTCTGTCTTGGTCCCACTTTTGTGAAGGGGAATCACATCTGCCTTCCTCCAGTCCTTGGGTACCACACCATCCTCCCATGATTTATTAAAAAGAGTTTCCAGTGGTTTCACTAGTTCCCCATAATTCTTTTAGAATTCTGGGTGAATTCCATCAGGCCCCATTGCTTTGTCCACCTTCAGTTTTAGGGGTTCTTGCAGAACCCTTTCTTCTGTGAAAGGACTGGGATCGACCCCCTATCAAAGTGCTTCTGTTAATTGGATTAGGCACTTCCCCCTCCTCTTTTGTGAATACTGAGCAGAAATATTCATTCAGTATCCCTGCTTTTTCACTGTCCCCCTCTGCCCACCCACCGTTCATTTCTATTCAGCCTCACTACCCCTCCCTTTGTCTTTCTATGCTCGCTGATGTACCTATAAAAGGTTTATCCCCTTAACTGGAGTTGGCTATCTTTTCCTCAGTCTGGGCCTTTGCTATTCTGACTTCCCTCCTGCTTCCTTCTGCCTTAACTGGTACAGCTCTCGTCCTGCTCTTTCTGTGTTTCCTTATACTTCCGAATGCTATCTTTTTCTTCCCTGACTTTCACAGCCACCTCTTTTGAGAACCATAGTGCTTTTTCTTTCTTCATTTGTTTATTTGCTTCACACAAAGGCTTGTTGCCTCTGTGATGGCAGTTTTGATGATTCCCATTGTTGCTCCACACCTCCTTCTAGCCTGTTTGCTAGTGCTTTTCTGAGGCACTCTCCCATCTTGCCAAAGTCAGCCCTCCTGAAGTCCAGTACCCTCAGTTTTGTATGGCTTGACTCTGTACCTGAGTTTAATGTGAACCACACTGTTTGATGGTCACTTGTTCTCAGATGGCAACCCACTTCTAGATCTGAGATCCTCTCACTGCCCCCATTTGAGAGTACAAGGTCTAAGATTGCTCCCTCATGAGTGGGTTCTGAAATTAGCTGTCTGATGCCTGCCACCTGTAGGGCATCAAGAATGGCCCTGCTCTTGGATGTGGCTGCAGCAAATGTGCTCAGTTAACATCTGGCATGTTCAGGTCTCCCATCAACAGTATCTCCCTTTCTCTGCCATTCTAAGAATGCCTTCCTATCATATTCTTGTCCATTCCCTCCTGACATGGGGTCTGTACATAACCCTGTGCGGTTGTGGTGCCTTTCCAGTCTCCAAGGTGACCCACAGTGCCTCCTCTCCTCCCTGTTTACTCTTTTGTTCAGTTGCTTTTATCCCTTCCTTTACATAGACAGCTACTCCTCCCCCTCTTCTCTTCTCCCCTGCCTGTCTCTCCTGTAGGTTATGTACCCTGGTATGTTAACATCCCAGTCATGGTTCTCTGTGTACCATGTTTCAGTGACTGCTACAATATCCAGGCATCCCTCTTCCATCAAGGCCACGTTGCCCAGACTACGGGCATTGGTACTCATTACCCTCCATTTCCTGATGGCCTTACTCCTTTTTGCCCCATCCCTGTCATTCTTGCCTTTGTCACTTTCTCCATGTACCCCTGCCCTTCTCCCTATCAACACCTCTATGTTGGTGTTTACTACACTTACTACCGTGATTTTTTGGGGGGAGCTAGGATTTCCCTGCTCTTTCAGTGCCTCCCCTTGGCTGGTTGAGTAGCTTGCCAATGGAAGGCATTAAACCTATCACCTAGGACCCTGGTTCCCTCCTGGACAGATAACCCATCATGCCAGTATGAGATTGCACATCACTCAAATGGACCCCAGTCCCCAATGAAGCCAAATCCCTGGCTCCACACCAGTTTTCAACCACTGATTGAATCCATGGTGCAGAACACCCTAGCCTCTCCTCGTCATAGATGGGCAGCACCTCCGAGAAGGTTACCATGCGTGCTACTTGTCTAAGGCCCTCCTAATTCCACAAACTCTTCCTGCACTTCTCTAATCCCTTTCTTAGCCAGGTCAAGTCCCTAGGTGGACAATGACATCAGCTCCCTCCCTGTGCAGCTGCTCCAGCAACCCTGAGGATTAAGCTACCTGTCCCTCCAAGCCATGGCAAGCCAGGAACCTCCCTCTCCCCTTCCTCCCCAGTTCTACCTTCCTAACAATAGAGTACCCCACCAGGAGTTGTTGCCTTCCCCACAGAGGTCCCTGCCACCCTCCTGTGGGTCTCCTTTGTGGAGGTTCCCAGCATCCTCCTTGGTCTCCACTGTGGGTGCCTCCATGAGGAACCACACTTTGCCAGAATGGCACAGGGTGTGGAGGTACCAGCTGGAGGGATGCACCTCTGTTCCACCATCCTCACCCTCCCGAGCCCACTGGTCCAACAGCTCCTCTTTCTTGGCAACCTCTGAGGCAGCAGCAGTGGCACTGGTGGTCCCTGGATGGAAGGAGGTACCACAAATCATGGCCAACTCAGCCTGGAGATAGCAACCTCCTCCCTCAGCCCAGAGGTGCCTGCAGATGAGACAACTGCATCCTCAGAACATCTCCCGAGACTGCTGCTCACAGACCACTGCTACCACTCCCATCATGTCTTATTTCTGGCCCCTTAACTGTTTGCAATCCTTACTCTTTCCTCTGTTTTTCTCTCCCTCTCCTTACTTTCTGCCTGTGTGCCCTTAAGCTCCTGATTGTCTGTTCTGGAACAAGAATATCCTATATTTCTCAGTAGACCCCTTACTTGCTCAGGGCAGACCTCCAGCAACTAGAGGAGCTGGAGAGCTACTCTTGCCCTTCTAGGATGGTGGGTCTTTGGTGGCTCTGTGATCACTCACTTCCTGCTCCGAAACAGGAAGTTCCTGTTGTCAGTCAAATTCTGTGCCTATAAAAGTAGAACTAGCTTTGGATGGGAGGGAAGGAGGGCAATACAGTCCCAGTAGAGAAGTCCAGTCACACAGCAGTCCTTTCTCCTGGTGTCTTCTGCCAAGCTACTAGCAAAATCTTTCTAAGACAGTCTTTAAATGTAGCTTCCTTCTAGCTAAGCCACTCCCCATACTTACTAGATCTTTCTACAAGTAATTTAAACCTCACAAGCTATCAAGTCTTTCAATCACCTGAATTTACATAGCTAACTGTTCAGAAAACCATTCAGTTCAGTTAACTCAGACAAACACACACTTTTGTTTTGTTTATTTTTTACCCTAAATTAAGTTCCAAGTACAAGAGTTCTACTTCTTTGGTCCCAGCAGAAGTCAGTCACAGCCAGTCCTTTCTCCTGGTGTCTTCTGCCAAGCTACTAGCAAAATCTTTCTAAGACAGTCTTTAAATGTAGCTTCCTTCTAGCTAGCCACTCCCCTACTTACTAGATCTTTCTACAAGTAATTTAAACCTCACAGCTATCAAGTCCTTTCAATCACCTGAGTTTACACCTAGCTAACTGTTCAGAAAACCATTCAGTTCAGTTAACTCAGACAAACACACTTTTTTTGTTTTGTTTATTTTTTCCCTAAATTAAAGTTCCAAGTACAAGGGTTCTACTTCTTTAGTCCCAGCAGAGAAGTCCAGTCACACAGCAGTCCTTTCTCCTGGTGTCTTCTGCCAAGCTACTAGCAAAATCTTTCTAAGGCAGTCTTTAAATGTAGCTTCCTTCTAGCTAAGCCACTCCCCCTACTAACTAGATCTTTCTACAAGTAATTTAAACCTCACAGCTATCAAGTCCTTTCAATCACCTGAGATTTACACCTAGCTAACTGTTCAGAAAACCATTCAGTTCAGTTAACTCAGACAAACACACACTTTTTGTTTTGTTTGTTATTTTTTTTACCCTAAATTAAAGTTCCAAATACAAGAGTTCTACTTCTTTAGTCCCAGCAGAGAAGTCCAGTCACACAGCAGTCCTTTCTCCTGGTGTCTTCTGCCAAGCTACTAGCAAAATCTTTCTAAGGCAGTCTTTAAATGTAGCTTCCTTCTAGCTAAGCTACTTCCCCTACTTACTAGATCTTTAGACTCTCTAGTTTTCCCTCCCTGCCCACTTTCCACACCATTGATGGGACTTTACTTGAGAACACACCCTCCTTCAGGTACCTAGGAGTTTGGCTGGAACAACATCTAAACTTCTCAAGACATAATGACACCATCCCAAATAAATTGCACCCCAAGCTTGGTGCCCTGTTTAGGAACTGTAGTTGTATCCCCTCTATGGTTAGATGTTAACTTATTTAGAAGATGATCCTTCCCATCTTCAACTACTGTGATGTAGTCTATGGTGCTGCTCCAAAGTCCTTCCTGGCCAGATTGGATACCCTCTTCAATTCCTTCTGCTGTTTTGCCCTTGATGCTCTCTCTTGCACCCACCACTGTGATCTCTGTCATGCCCTATCCTTCCCCTCTCTTACAAACAGACAACTCTCCCACTGTACTAAATTCATCTCCAAGCACTGGCCCTTCCTACCTCTCCCCCTCATTTATAACACCCCCCCACTCCATCTCACTCCCATAGCTCATCCGACTCCCATACTCTGGTGGTCCCCCACAGAGCCACGCTCATTGGCTAATCCAGTTACTCACACTACCTCACAAAAATGTAGAATTCTCTCTCCCCTCAAATTCATCACTCATCCTCCTACTACTCCATCAGCTCTGCCCTCAAAAACTTCCTTGCACCTAGCTGTTCTTGCTACAACCCTCCCTAACTCCCCCCTCTAAGCCTGTGACAAACCCTACCCCTTTTCAGTACCCATGCAATACCCCTGCCGCAGCTCCACCTCCCACCCACCTAAAAACTAGCATTCCTTCCCTTCCCATGATTCCCTCCCTTCCGACCTTCCATTGTTCTCTTACTGTGTTTTTTCAATCATCCAAAGTTGAACCAAGGGCCTGTCTGTACCCTATCCTTACACCATTAACCCAACTCTTCCCTCCACTTCTCCACATGTTGAAGGGCTGGGATTTGGCCTCTGTACTCTCTCACCTTGACCCTCTCTTCTGTTCTCCCAAAGCTTATTCCCCCTCACTGCCTAAAACCTGCTTTCCTCCTATCATAGTCTACCTCTCACTGCCACAATCTGCTCCCTTCCCATCATGCTTGACCCCTACCTTGTGCAGGCAGGGTCCTCAGTATACTGGAGGGGTCAGGTCCCAGCAGACCTTTCTCCTCTTACCTCTTCCTTCACTTCCTCCTTCCATCCCCTTCCACCCCCTTGCTTCTCTGCCTACCAGTATACCTACCTCTCACCTTTCCTTCTCCTCCTTACATAGCCCTAGCTGTGGCTAACCCCTAATCTCTAATGCACTTGTAGCTAACTTGCACTTCTGTTATGGCTGACCCCTAATCTTTACTGCACTTGTAATTAACTTGCACTTTTGTTATACCTTAGCCAACCTGTTCTGCCTGTGTTTACTCCTCACTAACTTCCCTAGATCAAACTACAACAATTCTATTCAGCCATTTTCTAGCTTCACAGTTATGTGTCATTTAGTGTATGCCTAAATGTTATTTTGTGTTGTTGTATCTATCTAGTCCAAAAGTGTTGGTGTAGTAGCTATCTAGTTCAAAACTGTTAGTATCCCACTAATTCATTACTCCTGTACAGTCTGCTCAAATTATTTGAATGTAATCTACTGTAAATTTATATTGTGTACCTAATCTCTGTAAACTATCCTCATGTTCCCCTACCCCCCAGGTTGCACTGGGAGATGAGCATATTGTTGCTCAGTGTACCTCCCTGGTGAAACATTTCAATCAAATAAACAGTACAGATTCATGGTAGGCAGATCTTGTTAGAACATCCTGACAGTATTTTTTGACCGGGTAATAAGGCTTGCGGAGAAAATTCAGCAAGGCTTTCAACTCAATGCCTCACAGAAGGTTGCAGAAGAAGCTAGAGGATCTGGGTGCTGTGAAGGACACAGTTAGATGGGTAAGAAATTAGTTGGACATGAGCCAGCAGATGTTTGTGGTTAATGGAGTGAAATTAGAGGTGGTTGCTTACTGGTGAAGTGGTGGAAGTCAGAGTTCAGACATTGTGTTGACATTTCCACATGGAGTGGACAAGCCCTCCTGCTGGCTACATACTATTCTTTTTCAGTTTACCTTTCTACAAATTGTGTGTCTGCTGCAGTTATTCTCAGCTATCCCCATTGACCCCGCATTCTGTATG
Source organism: Neoceratodus forsteri (assembly GCA_016271365.2). Classification (NCBI taxonomy): domain Eukaryota; kingdom Metazoa; phylum Chordata; order Ceratodontiformes; family Ceratodontidae; genus Neoceratodus; species Neoceratodus forsteri. Next base: position 1,004,652,613 of record CM028129.1, on the reverse strand, counting down.
TGACCATTCTCCCATGTTGACAGCGATTCAGAGGCTGTACTGGGCCAAGGAAGAGGAAAACAGAGTGCTGAAGGAGACACACAGAGAGGAAGGACAAAGAGACAAAGAACGGGGTTGGATTCCCATCTGTGACTGCACCTGTTCCTAAAGCTAGAAAGAAAGTAGAAACAAAACACTTTGGCCTAACTCAGAAACATGTGGAATCAGCATTGGAAGGAAAGAGGAGAAAAAGAAGCATCAAGGGGGATAGTTGTAAAAGATGTAGAAGGGACAAATGACAAGGATAGCTTTGGGGCAAAAGGGAGGAGACTAGTTTATCTGTTCCATTGTGACATATAAATAACACAAAAAGCAAAATCTATAAACAGTGAGATACTGATATAAGCAACAGCTAGCAGCAGTCGTTTAAACATCCTTAAAATAAGCAATACTTTGTGTATATGAGGGTTTTCTTTTTGATTTCTGAATGTGATAAATTATTATTTTATTTAAAACACTAGGTTGTAATCTGGAATTTTAATTTTCATGCTCTTTCTTTGGTGAGCCTAGTGAAGGTATGATATCATGGTCTCATCCAGTATTTGATAAGCCAGGATGCACTGGGCTCTTAGAACTTGCATGAGCCTTGATGCAAGAACACTGCTGCAGAATGCTGGAAAAGAGCAGCTGGTCATCTTTTTTAATGATAAAAGTATTTTAGGCATAGAAAAAAAGCAGTTACTACTGTTAAGTTTGAACAAATGGGGAAAACGGATTTTAATTTGTTACCCAACCAAAGTTTTGCACAACTTTTCTCTCTTTTTATGTTCAAATTTATGAAAATTTTAAAAGTAAATAGTTTTAAAGTATTTAAAGTATTCAATGTATTTTGGTCAATTTTACAAGGCATTAGGTGCTGCAATATTATGTATAAAAAATGGAATAAAAACATGCAAGAATAAACTTAACTCAGTTTATTCTATTTAGGGATGTTTATCTGCTGCTGTAAAAACTGGTAAATTGAGACATTCAGCATCATTTGTTTTTTCATATTTATTTTTTTCTGTTGACGGTATCGTGAACTTAAGTATGAGAGGGCTTGGGGACTTAATAGTCAAACACCATGATTAAAACACATACAATATGTGGAGTGCTGCTTCCTATAAAAATCTGGGTTTTTTATCACTGCATAACCTTAAAGACTATTCACTTTCCCTGGATGGTTGAGAGAGATTCAGTTTAACAAAACGTACGTATAGGGTATTGACCAAGCAACATACTTGAGCAGACTCACTAGATCATTACTGCCTGTTTCTGCTGGCAATGTCCTATGTTCATATAGATTCTTCCTGCAAATCTGTTGAAGATTGTACGCCATGAAAATGTTATTAGTCATTGTGCATTCACTGGGAAGAAAAAGGACTTTTTGCACTATTGACTTTTCATTCTTTCTCTTTTCTTCAGTATAATTGTTCTTCTGACACTTTAATAAGTACTGTAAGTATTTAAAAAAAGTTGTTTAACATGGAAACAAGAAGTACAAAGAAAAATTACAAATGGAAACATTAGATACAGACGGCTTCCCCATAACACCTTCAAAAAAGAATCAAAAACTAGTTGTGGCTCAGATTCTTAAAGTTCCCCAAAAGCCTCACACATATCCCAGGTAAAGATAAAGGTCTACTTCACGAATAGTCATTGCTCTCAATGTAACAAGGAGTTAGTATGGTCCAAGATAATCCAGTTTTCAATTATATAAAGTCTCTGAAAAAAGAGAAGGAACCACAGGGTTTGATGCATCCTAAACATATCCAAAACTGTTCCATTCAGGGAAATCAATCAACACTACACTATGTTAGAATATCCAGGAGAAAGCATGTATTACAACAAGAAAAGAATGATTTGGTGGATAGTAAAAAAGAGGGGAAAGGGGACAGGCCTCTACCCCAAAACAAAAAAATAAGAAAAAAAATATGTTGACTGGGCAGCAGGCTATAGGTAAGTTTTGCACATCAGATTTAAGAGAACGTAGTGGGGGAAATAAAGATGAGGATGCACTCAACACTTCAAATGTGGCACAAGAGATAAATGTAACATTAAACTTATTGAATAATGAAAAACAGTAGGTTATATCAGAATCTGGTGTTCATGAGGTGACAAAACTTGATCTTTTTGGCCAATAAATAATTAAGGAAGCCAGTTTTACTTCACAAGAGATGAGCAAAGTGAAAAATTACATCATCCTTAATTCTCCTCTGAAATTTATAAAGAACCATTACTTGGCATTATAGACAATAAATATCCCACGATTCTATCTAAGGAAATGACTGATGCATTCCCATATACGGCCAATATCCTAATCATGGAATATTTACAAGCTATTAAAATCAAAGTAAATTAAGGGATTATGTAGGGGTGTTAACAAATAATGTATCTCTAGAACAATAGTAGTATAAGTTCATATATCTCATCAAATGTTAAATTTCAGCCAATAAGTACATGCCACGTCATTTGACAGGTGGGCATGGCCTAAAATGGACCAATCAGAATTGTCCCTTGTTAAACTGGAAGTCCCTCCCTAAAATGCACTATCCCCACCCACTTCTGGCTGAAGTGACGTAAGCTCGACTCGTGTCCCGGCCCTTGTGTAGGAAATGGCACACGTTCAAACCCATGTCCCACCCACTTGCGTAGGAAATGACCTACACTGAAACCCTGGAAGTGACATAACACCACCATTTTGTAAGCATCCTATGCCCCTCATTCTCATACACTCCTTGAACCCCTGCCACCCACCATTTTGTAAGTGTCCTGCACCTCTCCTTTTCATACACTCCTCGAACCCCTGCCACCCACCATTTTGTAAGTGTCCTGCGCCCCTCCATCTTGTGCACTCCTCAAACCCCTACCACCCACCATTTTGTAAGCATCCTACGTTCCTCCTTTTCATACACTCCTCGAACCCCTGCCATGCCATCCTGGCTGGAACCTGAGCCCCACCACTCTAGCTCAAACTCCTGTCCCCTCCTTTCTCCTGCACCCCACCATCCTGGCTCGAACCCCTGTCCCTCTTTACCACCGTGCCCCCACCCACCCCCAAAAAAATAAGTTAGGGTTTATGTAGTGTTATGTGCCCCCTGTCAGCTTGGGTGTATAACTGCAGGGGCATGTGTGTGTTTTTTTGATTAGGATATTTTCAGAAAGAAGTATCTAAGAGGTTACCTGATCGTGCAGAGGTTTCACAGATATGTTTGGAGAGCCCCCAAGGGAAATCCATCTGCCTGTGTGAGTACCCTTTTTTTGTTTTATAACAAGTTATAAAATGTGTAAAACTAGTACCAAAAGGATGCCTTTATGTATATGCATGTAACATTTATAAGCTAAATCAGGGACCTGCATGTAAACAAGATGGTTCAACAGTTTTCTCTGGATAGCATTGCAACATGCTGGCAGTATGCTGTGTGTGTGTGTGTGTGTGTGTGTGTGTGTGTGTGTATGTGTGCATGTGCGTGTGTGTGTGTGTGTGTGTCCCTCATTAGGCATGTAGGAAAAGCAATGTCTTTTATGTATGTTTAAAATATAGATGGCCTTTCTGGAGCCCATGGTCCTGTTGGCAGTGTGGTGGGTGTCTTTGTCTTTTAAGACTGAGAAAAACATCCGTTTTTCATTTACACAGCCATGGCTACAAAGGACTATTGATTCTCTTTGGAAACATGTGTATCTCAAGATTTTTGGATTACAGGGTCCCTGTATTTACAGGGATCTGTCAAATGTAGCTTTATGCTTTTGTTACAAAATAAATGTCTATAGTAACACTATCAAAAAATTAAAAGTCATGCAGTAGGTTTGTAACCATTACCTGTATAATGTTTCTGTAATATATCTGACTTGGAACCTTTGTAAAAGAGCTCATGGCTCAAAGGTATTAATCTAAAGCTTAACTAAATAAGAAAATAAATAATATGTTACAAAGAAAAGACAGAATGTAAAATTATAATGTTTCTCTCTCAGAATCATTTCAAAGCACACAGTCTTAAAATATATCTACAGCTTTGCTTAGAGTCGGTGCAAAAGAATACATGCTGGCCCAGATATTCAAAAGGGTTGCGCCATGCGCAATAGGGATGCGCCAGCGCAAGTCCGAAAATGCGCCATTCTGCGATATTCAGTGGGAGGCAGATGCACCCCCCAAATCACACTGCGCAAGAGCGCAATGATAATGAATGCATGTGCAACTGAAGGGGGAAGAACCATGCATAAATGGCACAGTGCGATATTCAACAACATGCGCCAAGCGCAATAGGGGAGCAAGCTGAAGTTGTGCAATAGCAGAAATGAGCCAAAATAAAAAGGAACAAGAGAGAGGCACAAGAAAGCTACAGGGAAGGCACATGTTGCTGAACCATAACCAGCCACACAGGCAACACACACACACACAGGGCAGGACAGAGACAGAGCACCTGGAACCCACAGGAAAAGGGAAGGTGTGGGGAGCCACAGCCACAGTGCAGTGCAAAAGGGGGAAGTGAAACACAGCACTGAGGCCACCACAAGAAGGTGTTCCCGGTGCAGGGGAAGTAGCAGCAAGGACAGCGGGGGGAACACAGAAACAGCTACCGGGGGGAACACAAGCCAGGGACATGGCCAGTGCCACCATCAAGATGGGGGCAGTTATGAGGGGGGTGAGAATTCAGGCAGCAGGCGGCGGCCGTGGAAGGGCCCCGCTGGCGGTATGCCCCAACAGGCAGTACAGAGCCCGCTGGCCAGCTGTGCACCGATACTGAGATCGTGGGCCGTACCGCCTGAACGGGCAATTCTGAGGTGGCTCTGTGAGCTGTGCAGTGATGTGATGCAGGCACCCACACTATGGAGCCATGCTCTGTCAGTGGAGACCAAAGTGACAGCTTGCATGTGCCTGCTCACCACGGGTACCTTCCAGAGACCAACAGGGGACACGACAGGCATAACCCAGTCAGTCACGTCACTCCACCTCACCCAGTTCCTCAGTGCACTGCTGCCACATGCTGCGGAGTACATCCATTTCCCCAGCACACCAGCGGAGCGCACAGCAAACATACAGGAGTTTCACAGGGTAGCATATATACCTGGCATGCTTGGGGCAATAGACTGCACCCATGTGGTCATCTGCACACCACCTGGCCCCAGAAGGGCCACATCATAATCGGAAGGGTATGCAAGCATCAACTGCCAGGTGGTGTGCGATGCCAGGGGGTGCATAATCAATGTCTGTGCCACGCACCCTGGGGGAGCACATGATGCCTTCATCTGGCACCAGTCAGCACTGTGCCACAGATTTGAGAGTGGGGACATCCCCACTGGCCACTTAGTGGGTGAGTATGCAAACCACGCAGAAAGACATGGAGCTTGGGAGGAGCATAGTCAGAGGTGACATGGGTATTGGCCTAGATGGCCCAAGGCAGGGTGAATCTGATCACCAAACTAACTTCCACCCTCTACACACAGGTGACAGTGGATACCCACTCCGTCACTGACTGCTCACACCATACCGCTGGCCCGCAACCCCATCGCAGCAACGCTACAATGAGGCACATGCCACCACACGCAATGTCATCGAATGGGTGTTCGGGATGCTGAAGGCACGTTTCCGTTGCCTGGACACATCTGGCGGTGCCCAACAGTACAGCCCCTCAAAGGCCTGTGGGCTATTCCTGGCCTGTTGCATCCTGCACAACATGGCCAATGACTGTGGGATAGCCATACAGGTCGAAGAGGGGGACAGCGATGGGGACAATGAGGACACTGGTGAAAATGGTGATGAGCAGCCCCCTTGGGTGAAGGGACCCCCGACTGATTCGACTGGCACAGCTGCACCGGGACACCATCACAGAGGAGCACTTCAGCCAACCCGTAAGTCATGGGGCCATGTGCAACCACCAATGGTAATGGCACAACCCACAAACACGCATGGACAAACACCAGGGGTGCATGTCATTAAGGGAATTGGCTGAACATGGAACCGCATACGCTGCCAGGGATGGGCTAGGTCTAACACAGAACGTGGTCACACACACACACACACCTCACAAGATATGCACAAAGAGTAGGAGGCATGCCAACCCGACTGCCACCCCTAGCCACACACACATCCACAGACCACGACGCCCAGTGCCTGTCATTGTGCATGTGTCAGACGCTGGGCACCATTGCACAGTGGCGGACAGCACAATGCAGGCATCATCATGCACATGCTACAGTGGACAGCAGCCAGGAGGGTGTGCAGATGGAATGTGTGCATGCGTGCAGGGCCGGGTACCCCACCCGTGCATTGCACGGTGAACAACACAATGCACACAGGGCAGCATCAGACAGTAGCCATGCTGGGAGACAGGTCAGTCACATGCCACAATGCCACGGCAACCACGGATGCATGGGTGGCCCCGCCGAGACCAGTCAGCAGTGACAGTCTGACCAATGGCCTCATGGGGTGGCACTGACGGTCCCCCAAGGGTTCCACTGCGTGAATGTGACCATGCTCACGCAGGGGTCTGCAGCACACCAAACATGCCTGCGCCAGGCGTGCTTGGGATGCCCACAGCTGAACCCAGTGTTGACAAGGAGGGTGTCGCATGACACTGGGAATGGAGGGTGGACATTGCACTGCGTGGTGTCTGTGACGCATGGGCAAATAACTGTGTGCCCATTGTGGCCATGACAGCTGTGATTGCCTGTGTCTGCCTGTCAATGGCAGCAGTCACATCCTCCTGTAACCAGTCCATCCCTGCCAGGAGAAGAGCGGTGTCTCTGCTGTGCCACTCCTCTGCCTGGTGCAGAGCCGCACTGAGTGCATCCACTGCCGTCACAAGCTGCACCTGCTGATTGACTGATGCTTGGAGTATGCAGGTGTGCTCATCTAAGAGGTCATCTGCCTGACTGGCATGCTGTCCCTCATGGTGTTTGTGGCCCTGATGGTCAGCACCCCTTGAGGGTGGGTGCTGCACACCAGGGCCAGGCCTGAGCATGTCCACAGGTGGTACACTGATGCCACCCCCTGATACTCTACCCCATGGCCATTGGCCAACTGCTGACACTGCCCCTCTGGCTGCCGCTCTCCAGGGCTCAACGGTGCCACTGCAGTGGCCACAACAGCCCCACTGTCCTGGACTCACACCAGTGCTGCCACACTGGTGCAGACAGGCACAGGCTGGGACTGTGATGTCACGCAGGCCTCCATGGCAGCACCACCCACAGCCATGCTTGTGATGTCACCTGCTGTGTGGCCATCCTGTGGCCCACACATATCACTGCCCATGACGTTAGCTCTATCATCATCAGTGATGGATCTGGCACCAGCCCGAGTCTCAGCATGCTGGCATCCATGGATGCTGGGACATGGGCAGGGCCTCCTCCACACCTGCTCCACCAACATCAGTCTGGACATCCAGGCAGTCCCACTGTTGCCCTGACCCTCATATGCCTGTGGAGGTGGACAGGCCCTCCTCTATCTCCATGCTACCGCCCTCAGTGGAGAAGCCCACCACTGCTGACCCAGGTAGATGCTCAGGAGCTATAAGGGAAAACAGTAGCATTAATGTATGTGACCTACCCTGTGCCCCCCCATTGACAGACCAGGACATACCATGCAGTGATGGGCTACCACCCGTCTGGAATCCACCACCCGGAATACCCTCTATGGCACAACACTGCATGCTGCCAGCAACCCGCTCTTCTTGTGGGGTCAGGTGTTGCACGTCTGGCTGTCCCCCACCAGTCACAGACTGTGCTGCCCTGATGGCAGCCACCTTCTCCTTAATCCTCCGCCTGTCCAAGCCCATCTTCTTTTTGCACTCCTGCAAGGACCGCTGGTGGCTGCCATGCAGGTTGATGGCATGCGCCACCTCTTCCCATGCAGCAGCATGAGCCTGTGGTGTTCCCTGGTGTCTGCTGAACAGCAGCTCCTGGTCGATGTAGGCCTCAAACAGGGCATCTGTTTCTGCCTTGGTGAAGTTAGGCCTCCTCTTCCGCCCACGTCTCTATTCCTCTTCCTCCACCTCACAATCGGTCATTATTCCTCCTGTGAGAATGACAGGTGTTACCTGTGACTGTGCAGTCCCATGCATGTCCCAAACACCACAGTCCACACTCCCAAACAGCATGCAACTCACCACAATAGACTGCAGTAACCGACTATAGCCAGTGCAGCCCAATGTCACATTTTTATAGCGCAACACATGCAAATGAGGCAAGGCACATTTTTAAGTGTATGCAAATGCAGTGTCTGCGCCATTAAATGGCTGATTAGCTGATTTGCATATGTCAGCTGAATATCACGCTGTTGCACTTTGCGTAATTGTGTTGAACGTGCTCAGCCAAGGGCGTAGTTCTGTGACATGTGTGGTACACAGCAAACTGTGCATGCCTAGGCTGATGACGCAGATGCCTGCTGCACTGCTGACGTGCTGTGCATAGGAGGCAATGCAGGGCACGGCCACCATTGTGCCAGTGGTGCTTCTGCAGCCCCCTGTACGGGGACCTCCAGTGGAGGGTCCCAGACAGGCTTGCCTGCCTGTGGGCACAAGCCAGGAGAGGCACAGTTCCATGGCCAGGTAGGTGCCCCATCCATACACTGGTTACGTCTGTACGGGTATCGTGGTGGACACGTGTCCACCGCACGGGGGTGGTCTGTCCAGTATGGGCAGTGGTGGTGGTGGTGGTGGTGGTATAGGGGTGGGGTGGGGGCTGAATGATTTGGCTACATGGGATCGTATGCAACCGGGGGTGGGGGGGGCCTTTGCTACTGGATTGTACTAATGTTCCTCTCTCCATGTTTGCACCCTAGGCCCTGAGGAATGATGCCATGCAAGGGAGGAGCAGCAGTGGTGTGAGGAACATCCCGATGCAGGAGGACCCTTACTGGCTCAGTGCCAGGACCAGCCTGATGACAGTGCTTTACATCCAGGATTTTCTGTGCATGCTGTGTAGCAGGGCGGGCGGTGAGGCATGGCCACCATCCACTGACACCACTGCTGTGCACGCCACATAGTACAGTCAGCACTGTCCAGTGGCACTGCATGTCTGGGAGTGCATCACTGGTGGTCCATGCATGCACCGGGAACATGGCTGTGCCACTGCCTTCGCACCACAAAGCCATGTCACTGTACAGCCATGGTGGTGCTGTGCGGGACTTGGGCGGTGGGTGTGTGCAGCAGTCCATGTGGCTGTGTGCACCTGGGTGGGCAGGTCTTGTGGACACAATCACTGTGGGTGGTTGCACACCATTACAGGGGTGTGTCATACAGCTGTATGCCATGCACAATGGGTGGGCTGCAGGGGGCTGTGCATTCATGCCTATTGACTCTGCTCCCTTGTCCTAGGTGGATGGAGGATGGTCTGTATAGAAAGGGCACTATGCAGCCAGCTGTCCATTCTAGAGAGTGTGGATCGGCATGGCGTGAGGAGAAGACTTTGCAGGAGGTGACATAGGAGCGGGGAGCAGGGCTCCCACTGAAGACTGTCCACATGGACTACTACAACCCCCCTGGACCCACTCTCACACCCCTCCGTCCCTCTCCCATTTGTTTACCCCTGCACCTTACCCACCTCCACCCAGTTTGTGTCCCTCACCCCATTTTTTACTATAAATATGTACATAGTTTTGTTTCTAATTCTAATACATTTGTTTAGTTATGCCTACTGTGGTGGTCTCTGATTTGCAGTGGGCTAATGGTGCTCAGCTGCAGTGCTGTGCATGGTGTTGGGGTGGTGCTATCATGGGGTGTGTGTGTGTGTGTCCATAGGGGAGGCAAGTTTGGTGTGGGCATAGCTCTCAGTCACTGTCTGTGGTTTGTGTGTTGTTTCCTGTGCACTGGATGCTGTGTGCAGTGGTACACAGTGCATGCGCTGTGTCCATGGTGCACCTGTCAGACCATCCATGGCCTGTGCAGCTGCCACCCTTGCATGTCTGCGACCTGCACAGTCTGCTGGCATGGCAGTGGTGGCTGCCCATGATGGACTGCCACTGTACCCAGCGTGATGCTGGGTTGCCTCCTGTCACTGGTGGGGTGCACATCTGCCTCAGGTGGCACTGTTGCCTCTGCTGTTGTTGTCCCACCTTGATGCTGTCACTTATGTCTGTTGCAGGGGATGTGCTCCACTGTCTATCACTTGTGCTCCAGCTGCATGCTGGTGGCATACAGCATCGTGGTGCCTGCACAGGGTTGCTGGCACACCTGTGCCATGGAGGGGTTCTGGCCATGTGCACACGGCTGCCGTGGCCACATGCCAGGGGCCTGGTTGACCCGCTACTGTGTCCCTGTGTTGGTGTGCCCGTGGGTATGGGTGGCTGTTTGTCTGTGCACTGTGTTGCATCCTGTGTGGTGCAAGCTTCCATGCAACACTGTGTGTGTCTGTGCTGGCTATTGTGGCCAGTGCTGGGATGGGATGTGTCCTTGGGAGGGTGTGCAGGGTGCTGTACCGCTGGTTGTGGGGTCCGGGGCATGCTCTGTCGCATGTGGGTTACCTCGTGTGCCGATGCATGGTCGGTCTCTCAGCTGTACCTTGAGGGGAATGTGCAGGGTGGCACTGTGTATGCTGTTGTTGCATTGCTGTTTGCTGCCACCCACTGCAGGGTGCACATGGTGGGGCTGCCTTGCATGGCTACATGGTGCACTGGGTTGCATTGTCACAGTGGGGGTGGTGGCATGCATGGGGTGTCCTCCACTGTTGGACGCTACTCCTGGGAAGGGTGTATGGTGATCGTGGTGCAGGGTGTGCTCTGCATTGGTGGGATGGTGTGGCATGGGGTGGTCAGCCCTCCTTGTGTGCCAGTCACAGCTTGCCTGGGGGTGTGCTGGGGCACCATGGCCCGGCTGTGGGTTGGTTGCTAGTATCCATGGGCTGGTGGTTATTCCAGCTGTCCCCCGGTTGTGCAGTGCATGGGGTGTGGGGGACGATGTCTGTTCTGCTGTGTGCTCCTCTGCCCATCTGTGGCATGGGTGGTGGGCCTCTGCATCCCTGGTTGTGCTGTTGCATTGCTGCCCTGCTCCACGGGGTATCCCTGGTTGCACTATGGCACATCTGGACTGCTCCACTGAGCATTCCTTGTTGCGCTATGGTGCATCAGAAATGCGCAACTGCACATCTCTGGTTGCGCCATGGTGCAGGTGGTGCGATATTCAGCTATGTGCCATAGGCGCATCTTGGCTTGTGCAGTTTTTGAATATCACACCTCTTGTGCATAGGCACAGTGGACTTGTGCTTGCTCCTGCTGTTGAGCACTTTTTGGGTGCAGTTTGAATATCTGGGCCACTGTGTGTGTGTGTGTGTGTGTGTGTGTGTGTGTGTGTGTGTGTGTGTTATGTTACACTAAATTACTGATTTAAAGGTTGCAGCTGTTTTAGAAAAAAGACAGAATTTCTATTTTGACTTTTAAAAACATAACTTAAGCTGACACTCAACTACTGTTATTATAAACTGTGCCCCTTTGTGTTTTAAGATTGAGAAAAAAACATCTGTTTTTCATTTACACAGAGAATCATTAATCTTGCTAGAACCCCTACTGTGTGAAAGAGAAAAACAGGTGATTCTCATGATTAACTATTTAGAAAAGACAAAATAAGTTTTATCTTCTGATTAGTGGTATGTAAGCTGTTTTACTGAATTACTAATTTAAAGGATGCAGCTGTTTAAAAAAGACAAGATTTTCATTATACATTTTAAAAATTAACTAAGCCATAAGCTTATTTGGACTTAAAGAAGCAGTCTGCATACCTTTTAATTAGACTCTGACCGAAATTTTAGCAGAAAGGTATTAGAAAGATACCTTCCAGCTGTTGCAGGAAGTGAAAAACAAAGCCTACAAGGAGTAGCCTAGGACTTATATATTTCCCCATGGAGGAGTAGGGAGGGGGTTTTGATGGACAGTACCAGATGTTCAGACATTTTTTAACTACTAGCCACGTAGTTGGGGTGTGGGTTTTACACATTTTATATAAGAATTTCAAGACACTGAGAGCTAAAGAGAAAAGAACAGAGTGAGACTACTAAAAATACATCTTGAGCTAAAAGAATTTTTAAAAACATTTAACAAGCAATAATGGAGTCATGGGGTGTAAATGAAAATAGGAGACTGAGGGGCCCTTTTCCAATCGATTGAAGAGCTGAATAATGCACCATTTACCACTACAGAAGGTGTGTATTTTTATTTTCAACTAGGAATAGTAGATGCTGCAGGTTTTTTTGGGAGAGTTAAGGAAAAAGGGCTGCAGGTTTCAGATTTGAAATTTGTTTTACAGTATAATGATGAAAATAGGAGACTGAGGGGAGGTTAAAAAATGCTGTAAGTTTTTAGAGTTTAAATTTTGTCTTACAGTATAAAGTTGAAAATACAAAAGTAGTGACAGGGGTGTATTTTCTGTTTTTACCAGCAGCACAGCGAACCCCTGCAGGAGAGAGAGGGAGAAAAAGACAATTACTTGAATGAGATGTTTTTCTAAGGCACTTGAAAAGTTTCTGTTGGTGTGAGTTATGAGCAAAATAGATCTTGTGTGAATCTAAATGACGACGTACAGCCATCTACAAGCAGCAGCACAAGGGTTTCTGACAAAGAGTTACTGTACTCAAGGTTTCAAGAAAGGGGCATTGACACGATCAATGCTGGGAAAGCCTGTATTCTTAAAGCATTGATTGTTTATTTAATGGCTTGATAATTGAGAGCAGATTATCTAGTGATGTTTATGATCATCAGATGATTAAATCTGAGTTTTGTAAAGGTGCTTTACTGAGCAGTGTATTTTCTTTATTATGTGCAACAAAGTTCTCATACTCAGAGCTGAAACAGATGGCAAATGTGGCCCACATGTTTGAAAAGTACAGGAGAATGGAGGAAACAGTGTTCAAATACAAAAATAGAATTACAAAGTGAAAGCACAGAAGCTCTCACAAGCTGAGTACAAAGGGTGGCAGCACTAACAAAATGAAAAAAAAAAATAACAAATGGTGTCAAAAAAGAAAAATCTGGGTAAAAAATTAAACAATCCGAGAAAATTTGAAAAAAAGAGTAAAGTGTGCCAGGAAAATATTACAACATAAGTTATTACAGCATGTTACTAATGTTCAGCAATCTGGTGAATTAGAAAGCCAGGTTGCGGCACATATGCAAGATGATGATGAACTGGCAAACAGGTCACCCCCTACAGTATTTTTAGAATCTGTGCAGCAATATGAACGTGTTTAAAAAAAATGTAATGCTACAGAATTCCATCAATGATACAAGTTTATAAATCTAGATAAAATGAAATCTTTTACAGAGGCCATTGCTGCAATGCACCAGGCTATATAATAATTGCTGGACAGGGTGATGAGACAAACATGCCGTGGAGACTTTAGACAGTTAAGATTAAATGCTGCTTCTTAGATCAACTAGCTGATATGCTACAGAGCAAAACAGAAATCATTACTGATGACAGTATACATCTCGTGGTAACTACTATCAGGAATCACCAGGGTTCAGGGGTGGGGGGAGACGGACACTGAGCTTCATCTTGTATAGCAGGATTTTACAAAAAAAAGAGATGATACTTGATTGATTTAAATAACAGAGATAATAGTTTATGTTTCAGTGGCTCCATTCTCGCATTCCTAAGTCCACATATGAGTGACAGTCAGTTGTTGAATAAGGCTAAAATATTGCATGCTGAGTTAGGTTTGTCAGACCAAACCCCTGTCACTTTTAGTGATGTGCACCAATTTGAACATTTTTTAGGAGTCAAAATTAAGATTTTATATCATAATGAAGAAAACTGGCAAACATTTCCAACAGGACCAGAAAGACTTCCTAAAACACTGTTTGTATTACTGCATGACAACCATTATTATGGTATAACAAATGTAAAAAATTCATCGGGGCTAGGTACCTATGCGAATATTGTGATGTAGCCTATAGCCATAAGGGAAATCATATCTGTGCACAACAGTGCAAAGTTTGCTTTGACCCCAATTGTCTTGAACAGGAAACCGACACTGCATCCTGCCCCTACTGTAAAAAGATTTGTAGGTCTCTAGCATGCCTAGAAAGGCACTTAGCTAGAGCTGAAGGGAGTACAGGGTCTTGTAAATCCATGAAACTGTGTGAACAATGTTTTGTCTTGTACAAGGGATCTCATGCATGTAAATTGATTCAGTGTAACAGATGTGGTTCTTTCATGACCGCAGACAAGCATCTGTGTTACACGTCACCACTCACAGATGTAAAAATCTCTGAGAAATATACAGTGTTTGATTCTGAGGCCACACAAGAAACGGGAGAGCACATACCAAATTTTGTGTATGCTAAGCAATTAGATGGGGAGAGGTCCTTGGAATTTGAAGGGGAAAGTTGTATAAAATCTTTTGAAGGACATTTTATTGATGCATCATTTAGACACTACATATTTATAGCACACAATGCCAAAGGCTATGGCAGTTATTTTATCATTAGCCAGCTAGTCAAGGAAAGAATTGATATTAAATTGTTCACACAAGGAGGGAAATTACTCTGTGTCACAGTGACATCCCTACACATCAGATTTATCGACAGCCATCGTTTTCTTCCTTTTAAACTAGCAAAAATCCCTGCAGCCCTTGGATTTGAGAATGAGACTGCTAAAGGTTACTTTTCCCATTGTTTTTTACACCAAGGCTAATGAAAATTATGTAGGCCTCCTGCCTGATGTTCAGTTTTATGGTTCTGAATATATGCTGCCTACAGAAAAGCAAGAGTTTTACAATGGTACCCAGCTAACTGACATGGAGAATTTGATCTGAAAAGAGAGCTTCACTACTATTGTCAGTTAGATGTTGAAATTATTTGAAAAGCCTGTGTCAAATTTAGGAAAGAAGCGATGAACATGACAGCCAAAAGTGTTTTAAAACAGTCAGATGGTGATACAGTAGTGTATGAAACAATATCCTTAGACCCCTTCCAGTACGTCATGATAACCTCAGTCTACATGGCCATGTACAGATTTTTATTTTTGAAAGAATGCACTGTCACTAGTTCTCCCCAGATGACTACCACAGACAATTAAAGAGATACTTCCACCTGCTATTCAGTGGTGTATGTGCATATCTGAGAAAACATTTCTATTCAGCATGCATGAAGGGGTGGTGAATTTAAGGTGGGTCCATACTTTTTGGATGGCTATTCTGTCATAAATGGAATACCCACAGCATTTGAATTTAATGTTTTTTTTCACAGCTGCAACATCTGTTACTGTGAGAAAGATAGAAACCACATGACAGGAACTAGTTTTGGACAGTTATTCAATAGGACCATGCACAAATTTAATTTTCTAAAAAGCAAGGGTTTTGCCATTAAGAGTATTGTGGGAACATGAATGGAAAGCAATGCTGGCTATAGATCAGGGTTTGAATAATTTTTTGAGGGACAGGCAGCTACCACAGCCACTCCAACCTAGGCAGTCACTGTCTTGGGGGAGAACAAATGCCATTTGTCTGTACTATAAGATGCAGCCTGATGAGAAAATACACTATTATGATTTTACCAGCCTCTACCCTTTTGTTAACAAAACAAAACAGTATCCAGTCGGTCATCCTGACATCATTTATGACAATTTTGATGATCTCACTCAGTACTTTGGTTTAGCAGAAGTAAAAGTCTTACCCCCAGAGGCCTTTTTTTCCAGTGCTGCCATCCAGGATTGGTAAAAAACTAGTGTTTACATTATGTCTCACATGCGCTGAAGACAGACTTCAAACAACATCATGCACACACGATGATGAGCAAAGGTCACTTACAGGTACCTACTGTACTGTGGAACTAAACCTGGCACTGGAAAAAGGCTACAAAATCATTAACATTTATGAAGTTTGGCATTTTAAAGAGTCATGCACAGAAATTTTTGCAGACTATATCAAGCTGCATCTAAAAGGCAAGCAAGAGGCATCTGGTTTCCCTTCATGGGTAAAATGAACCAGATAAAGTCAGGTACATACAGTATTTTGAAAGGAAAATATACACATTTGACCCCTACGATAGCCTACTGTAACCCCGCAAGAGACAGATATCTTAACTGTTTTAAATTCTCTTTGGGGCAAATTTGGGCATAGAGCTAATTTGCCGACCACGAGCATGGTAACAGACTCTGACAAACTCTTTCAGTTTGTGTTTGCACCATACTACAATATAGCCTCATGCTGTCTCATCAATGATGAAACACCTTGTTTAAGCTGGAAATACACAAGAGATCATTACCCCAATTCTAATAATATCAACGTATTTACAGCTAGTTTTACAACAGCGTATGCCAGAGTGGAACTCTACAACCTGCTATACAGGTTACAAGATGGTGCCTTTACCACAACACCGACTCTGTCATTTTTGTGTCCAGACTGGGTGACTGGACCCCACCTCTAGGTGATTATTTAGGGGAGCTAACCAGGGAAGTTCCTGCAGATGAACACATTACAGAGTTAGTTTCTGCAGGCCCAACAACTTACAGCTACCGGATGTCCAGTGGAGAGGTTGTTCTTAAAGTGAAAGGGTTTACCCTTAAAGTAAACACATTCATTTTGAAAGTCTGAAGGACCTGATCATTGATTATACGGGGTCACAGATCTCTATAGAAATTACTGTGAGTCAACCCAGCATTGTTAGGAATAAAAAGCAGTGGTCCCTTGAAACAAAAACGCTGTCCAAGACCCCGAGAGTAGTTTATGACAAGTGAGTTTTACAAAACAATTTTAAAAACACTTCCTTACGGATACTGATTGTGAAAAATGGATATCAGGCTGCAGCATCCCTTTACTTGTCTGTTGGCTGGCCCCTCTAATAGTGGGAAGAGCTTCTTTATAAAACAGTTGTTGGAACATACTGATGCCACTTTATCACACAAGCCTGAAAATATTGTCTGGTTCTACAGCTGTTGGCAACCTTTGTATAATGAATTGTTGTTAAAGTTCCCACAGATTAACATTGTGGAGGTGCTACCAATGTCACTAGCTGACAATGATCTCTTATCCCCTGGAAAGGTAAATTTTGTTGTTATAGATGATTTAATGGACAGTGCCCGTCAAAATAGTGAAGTTGAGTATGGGTTTACCAAGTACAGTCATCATAAACAGTTGACAATATTTTTAATTGTCCAGAATGTGTTCTGTCAAGGTAAAAAAGGTAGGACCATCACACTAAATGCCAAATACATGATTTTGTTTAAAAAACCCAGAGACAAGCTGCAGATCATAACTCTGGCTAGGCAGATGTATCCTGGTCAGACAAAATTTTTCTTAGAAGCTTTTGAAGATGCTACAAGAAAGCCTCATGGCTATTTACTGATTGAGTTAAGATCCAATACACCAGATGAATATAGACTGTGTAGTGGGTGGTTTCCCCCTGACTGGCCTGTGGCATATGTCATGAAAAAAACACATTCTGCTTCTAAAAATATTTGATACTGTATTGTCATTATGTCTAAAAGACTGCAGAGAAATCTGTCTGTTTTAAAGTTACTAGTAAAAGGGCCTCTGAGCTTAAGAAAAGCTATTTTATGTTCAGCCTCTGATGATCTGATATCAGCTATAGCTGAGATAGCCTTAAACACTCTCAAAGGAAATATTGCACTGTCATCAAAACAGTTAGGTTTGCTGAAAAAAACCCAGAGAGTCATTAAAACTTTAAGCGATAAACAAATAACCTTAAAAAGGAAAAAGAAAATAGTTAACCAGACAGGTGGCTTTATAGGGACACTGTTAGGAATTGCTGTCCCTTTGATTACCAGCCTGCTGGCTAATAGATAATGGATTTTACTCAGAAAATGTATTTGGTGCCTCAGCAACAGACGGATCACATTAAAACTAATTACCCTAATCAGGATATGAGAAAAAGTTGCAACTAACAATTTGGACACTGACATGAGAGCTATACTGTCCTGGACTGATTTATCAGACTATGACAAAGCCAAAATGTACTCTGCTGTGTTACAGCATTATCTGAATTTGGTAAGAGAAGGAGAACAAGCTAAAACCAGTTTAACATTATTGATGCCTGAAAATGAATCAATTTCTGACCCCTCTGCGGACACGGCAGAGACAGCTTCTGTACCTAGTACTATGGAAAAAGACATTTTAAGTAGTGTTTCTCATTGATCTAAAACCAACGCTGAACTTTTGTTAAAACATATGGCAAAGAACAAGGATGTTGTATTTTGGAGTGATAAGGGGGAATTAATGTATAAAGGTACTGTTGTTTCTGGGTCTCACATGGTCGATTTGGTAAGATTGGCTACATCCACTCACACAATCCCTGACCACAGAAAGCCAAAGGGCTGGGATGTTTTTGTCAAAGCAATGGCTGAATCTAACATACCCACCTCAGTGTTTGCTCATTCAGCAAACAGGAGCTATGTGGAAAGATTAAAATTGGCTGGTGCAAGACAACCACAGCCATCTCCAGTCAACCAATGGTCAGTGACACCCCAAAGATGAAAGTCTTTTAAAAACCCTATGTGGCTCACTGTGTAAAATTTAAATGCAGTCTCTATGTATGAATGTTATATACCTCAGTGATTGCTGTGTACAACATATGCTAACCATTTACCTCATATTGACTATGTAATCCTGTTTTTGGAAAAAAGTGTTTATAGTGATGCACGTTAGCCTACCTCATATTGACTATGTAATCCTGTTTTTACAAAAAAAGTGTTTATATTGATGCATGTTAGCCTACTTCATAGTTAAATATGTTAACATGTTATTAGAAAGAGGTGCTTACAATAATTCTACCTCAGTGCTACAGTATATATAGTGTGCATTTTTTAACAGAAGATGCTTCTGTTTACTATATCTTATCCATGATGTTACCACTGATGTATGTTGTATTTTATTGGCATGTTTTTTACAATAAATACCTTAATATTTTATATATTTTTGTCCTTATTGAAGACATTGCATATCTGAAAATTTTAAACATAGGTGCCCTCCCTCAAGTTTAAACACAGACCCCCAGAAAAACTGACACAGACACACAATTATGAGTGTTTATATATGATTTTATAAGTAAATACAAAATCACACTTCCCGCTCCCGCATTGTGGGAGCATGTGTGATTTTGTATTTTCTTGAAACTAGGCTTCCCAGCCAAATGCCGTTTGGGGTAACCCTTGCCTCAGTGTTTACGCACAGAGGTTCTTTGTCTTTTGATTTTATAAGTGACTGGTTTTGAATAAAATTATAAGCGGTTGCATATTTTAAATTCATTACAAGACAAACAAGTCTGAACATGTTGGCACCTCACTGATACCTGCCCTGACATGTTTAGATGTCTGAAAAGGTGACGTACAAAACTAGTTACCATGGCATCATTTTTCAGCAAATCATTAGAATACACTTTTAAAATTTGATCATAAGAAAGTCCTTTGCATCTGTGGTGTAAGAAAAAGATGCAGTGAAATCCACAGGTGGTAGAAAAGGTATCTTGCAACTGTGTGTTTTAGTACAAAATGTATTTTACATTTCTGTTTTAAAAAAAACAATCGTTTATGCATGATTGTCAGGATGAAAACCTTAGCTGTCGAAGAACTCCCCAGTCCCATTTTCTGAAATGTATACAGCTAACCAGTGCTGTCCAGGGAGGTCATGGGGGTCAGTATTGATGACTAGCGCTGTGGAAAGGTTTCTCAGTCTCTCCTTGGGTAGCAGATCACAGGGAAACATGCCCAGAAAGCAGTCACAGATGTGGGAGTCAATGGTTACAATTTTTTCCAGCTGCTTTGTGTTAATTTTTATGGTTTATCACATATAATCAAAAATGACATTTTTTTCTCTAGTTTATTTCAATGACATTATCAAACACAGCATAGATAATGAGATTAACTGTTTGTGGAAGGGCCTCTGCAAATCTGATCTCAGCTCTGAGGTTCCCAGTTTTAATTAAAGAATAATGATCAGCACATTCTTGGTCCGGAGTGAGATCAAAGGCAAACAGGGTGTACCCTTGGGTAAATTCCTGACGGTTAACAACTAGTGGCCGATCTTTCATAGATCCCCCCCACTCATACTAGATTAAACATAGAAACATAGACTTTGACAGCAGATATGAACCACTTGGCCCACCCAGTCTGCTCATTTCCCTACCTATTGGATAAGCTGCAGATTCTAGTTAACCAACAGCCTACTTCCTGCAACCCCCCACTAAAATTGCCTTATGTCTGTACCATGCATGTTTGAATTCCTCCACTGTTTTAGACCCCACAACCTCTCCAGGAAGGTGGTTCCATGCATCCACTACTCTCTTCGTGAAAAATAATTTCCTCATATTACCCCTGAGCCATACACCCCTCTAACTTTAAATTGTGCCCCCTTGTTCTTACCCATCTCTTTTTCTGAAAGATGCTACCCTCCTGGACTTTGTAGATTCCCCTGAGGTACTTAAAAGTTTCTATCATGTTCCCGTCCCTCTTTTCATCAAGGGCATACATATTAAGCTCTCTCAGTCTCTCTTCATATGGGCCCTTCCTGGACAGATGCAGACCATCATGCCAGTATAAACCTTCAACTCTCCAGGTGGACCCCCAGTCCCCAATGAAGCCAAAGCCCTGTGCTCTGCACCAGTTTTGCAACCATTCATTAAACTGCATGGTGTGCAGTACCCTAGCCTCACCCCTGCCATAGACTGGCAGCACCTCTGAGAAGGTTAACGTGCTTGATACCTGTCTGAGGCCCCTCCCCAACTCCACAAATTCATCCTGCACTGCACTGATCTCATGCCTAGCTAGGTCATTTGTCCCAAGGTGGGCAATGATATCTAGTTCCCTCTCCTGTGATGCTGCTTCTGTAATCCTGAGGATTTGCTTCCTGTCCCTCCAAGCCATGGCACCAGGCAGGCACCATACTTCTCTCTCCTCTCCCTTCCCCAGATCTACACCCCTAACAATTGAGTCCCCTATCAGAAGCTGTTTCTTTCCCCTGTGGTGTCCCTTGCCACTCTTTTGAGGGTCTCCCTTGTGGATGTCCCCAGCATTCTTCTTGGTCTCCACTGAGGGTGTCATCATAGAGGAACCTTGATTTGCCAGACTGACATATGATTTGTGTAGAGGTACAACTCGGGGGCTACGCCTCTGTTCCACCACCCTCACCCTTCCAGAACCTACTGTGGTCCATCTGCTCTTCACACATGGCAACCTCTGAGGCAGTGGTTGTGGAACTGGTGCTTTTTGGGTGGGGGAGGCTTCCTTAGTCCTAAAATATTCTCTCACAGCATTCCCATTTCTAAAATCAGGCTGCAGAGGTTTAGCGGGGATTTGTTCACCGTCCGGATATAGAGCCACAAAATTAATGTTATAATGTTTAAAGTTAAAGGGGATTTTAGTGTAGGGACCGCTAAAAGCATCATTGTCAAAGAATCCCATGACCATCATTTTTGGTAACTGTCCCAAAAACAAATTATCTTGGTTGCAGACCCTGCTGCTTGCAGGGAGGCTGAACACTTTCATTCCCACTCTGCCTATAGGGTATTTAGCATTGGAAGTCAGCAGGGCTTCTGAGTGTCCCAGACGAACACCAGGGGTCACTTTAACACTTTTGACAAATAGAGAGTCGGCCATGACTTTTAGCTTATAAGGATCAGCATCTCCACTCATCAGGCAAAAGTTGTCCCTGTTACGTGCCAGTTTAATTTTAATATCCACACCATTCAGCATCAGTTTCTCTTGAAAAAACAAGTCTGTGTGCAAGTGTCCCAGCAGCTCTACCCCTCTACTGAGATGTGTGAAGGAGCTTCTTTTATTAAAACCTACATTGTCACTGTCTCTGTCTGTGATTTCATGTTTCCCCGGGGTGTCTTTGTAAAATAACCCTGTGGTAAATTGGGTAGAAAGGGTCTCTTTACTGAAGTTCAGCACAGATTCTATGACAGCTCTGTAGGGGTACCAGATATTGCTCTGACTGATGAACCGATCACCGACAGTTGCATCCAGCTAACTGAAAATGGTGGCCACTGGGTAGTTTATAAGGCCCACTTTGGCCGCTGCAGGTGTATCACTACCATCTGCTTCAGTGATTTTGCAACCCAGGTAAAGAAGCATGTTGTTTAGATCCAAATAGTCTTCACCATTCCCTGCTATATAAAATTAAATCAATGAGTTTTCTGAAAGGGCAGTCAGAGAGGGTATCTCTACATAAATGCTTTTTTCAACGCTTGTCTGTGTGGGAGAAATGGCAAACAAGTCAAGTTCTGATTTTGTGCATTCTTCAGAACCACAGTGCACGAAAGCCATGTTTTTTTTTAGAACAGGTCTCTGCTTTTTTTATTACCCCTTGAAGATCTTTTTGCCTTTGAATGCTTTCTTTTATGTGAAGTTTTGCATTTTGAAACACCTCTTTTAAAGTAGCCGTGACGTCTGATGAGAAGCGAAGGGTGTACTCTGTGCTTTCTCTTTTTACCTCTCTTGAATACAATCAGCGCTGAACCACCCTAAGTAGGCTTATCACCCCGTGACATCTTTTGAGTGACAGCACTAGTCACATGATCCACAACATCCTTTGCAACATTTTTAGCAGCTGTCTGTAGATGTGATTTTGCAATTTCAAACCCCCTTCTTAAAAATGGAACTGCTTTTCTGAACAGACTACAAAATATCCTACCTATACCAGAACCATACATAGTAGGAAGCCCATGAAAGCCGTGCAGACCATATTCTGCCTGTGCCTTGTAATAGCTTCTGTACAAGGCAGGGTCCCCATAATGTTGAACGATCATCATCCTTGTTTAAATTTCAAAGCACTCTCTGGGGGCCAAAATACAACTTCACAATCACCTTTCCAAATCGAAATGGTACAGGTTCATTTTGATCATTCTTTATTTTAGTAGTGACTGTATCGATCTGATGTTTACTGACTGTTTGATAATGGGGTTTATCGTAGGTCATGGTCACCATCTCATTGTCTTGGCCCCTGATGGGTGCGCATCTCAGCAAAGGCACTAGACTGTCACCCACTATTTCATGCGTGATAATGTCAGTGTAGATATATAATGTGTAAAAGCCCCCATTAATATCTGTAGGGTTCTTTGTTAGAGTCTTTCCTACACCTACCTCGAGTCTGCTAAAACCCAAAAGGTACTGTAACTACTCGTGCATAAACAAAATGCATTTGATGTCACTGTCAATGCTTATTTCTCTCCCGACGGCTTGTTGTTCCAAAACCACTGACAGTTCATTTACTTCAAATATGCTTTTATTAATTTGAGTAATAACACCAGCCATGTTAGGATAATAGCCCGATGGAATTTTAAATGCTACTGACTCAGTAAAGGGTCCAGTTGGTGGTGTTTTACTGTGGACTATGCTTAGAGGCTGATAGAGCA
This sequence comes from Neoceratodus forsteri, assembly GCA_016271365.2. Taxonomy (NCBI): domain Eukaryota; kingdom Metazoa; phylum Chordata; order Ceratodontiformes; family Ceratodontidae; genus Neoceratodus; species Neoceratodus forsteri. The sequence continues at coordinate 1,004,629,299 of CM028129.1, read as the reverse complement.
TACTGAACCTGTTTTTCTGTGCAGGCACATTGTCTCAGGTATGAGGGTACTGAATTTCTGCTAAGCCCACTTCCTATTCACCAGGTAGTTCAGGCGTTTGTGGTAACTTTACTGTAAAAGTGGATGTAGTATTTTTGGGGAAAATGTTGTGCGAGGTGTTGCTGGGCAAGGTGATATAAAAAACATTTTTCAGCATTTTAAGCCTTATCTGCTTCTAATGTACTGAACCTGTGTTGCCTCAACCCAACTATTAAGTTTATCGGGCCACCCTCTCCACTTTACCAGATACCAAGTTTAAATGCCATGCTTTTTCTCTGCCAGGATTTTCTGCACCCTATACACACGGTCCTCATTTGGTTCAATTTTTTGCAACTCCTCAGCATAAGAAGTACCTTTGAAGTCTTCCCCCAATAGCCTTTTAGCTTATAGGTGGGCCTCTGTGTCTTTAAGATCTCCATCACAATAAATATCTCATCTGTGTACATCTGTTCATATCCTTTTTCAAACACCCCTTTTAGCTTAGATAGTCTCGCGTGATCATCTTTCTGAAGGGTACCCTTTTGTTTTTTGCCAAGAACAGTATTACCATAGAGGATCTTCCATACACCCAGGGCATTGGAAGGGTTAACATCCACAGGCCTGTGTTTAATGCTTCTGTGATAAGTATGGTTATAGTTGTGCACCAAGTCTGACAACACATCTGTATATTTCCAAGTATTCTGGGCTGTAAAGTAACGCCACATGCGTGACTTCCGTGTCCTATTAAATCTTTCTACAGTGCTGGCCTTAACTTCATTATTCATCACAAAATGGTGTATTTTATTTTGTTTTAATAGGTTCTTTAAGGAGGCATTTAAAAAGTCTTTACCCTGATCAGTCTGCAATGTCTGAGGTGTGCATCCACTTTCAAAAATAGTTTTAAAGGCTTGCATCACTGCCTTGCCTGATTTGTCTTTTAAAGTCACTACCAAGGCATACTTGGACAGCACATCAATGCACGTCAGTATGTACTTAAACCCATTATTGTACTTTGCATATTGACTCATATCCACTAAATCAGCTTGCCATTGTCTGTCTATGTCAGAAACAATGATGGGATTTCTCTTAAATAAGACTCTGGCTACTTTGTGTAATGAATAGGCGTCCTGCTTCGTAAGCCATTCTGCAACACCTTTCCTAGTGACATCTTTATCAAGTTTTTTTTTTGCAGCCTTGTACAGCTGAGTCACCCCTGTGAAACTACCCAGTTTTTTGCATTAAAATATATATTCTGGAGCAGGTCATCATACAGCTTCTTTCATCAACCCCTGATACATCTGTTAGCTAGCAAAACTCTTGTCACCAGTAAAATAAAGCATGTGCTCTTTCTATTCTTTTAAAAACACTATGACAACCACAAAGTGCAATGCATGATTATATTTTATTTATAAATACACATGTCATAGCAGTATTGGAAGGTTTACTTTATATATATAAACTAATGCATATAGCTGCTACCTACAAAAGGCATAACACATGGCAAGCATGCAATGATTACATCATATCTTGTTTTCTACTCTTCCAGTTTTACATGTTTTACAATACACAGAGACAGTAACTTTTGAGCTGCATGTTTTACACAAGCATGGGCATCATCCACTTCCCCTTAGTGATGAGGCGGCACAATACATACACACATATGCCATACACCACTCAAAATAATTAGCCTGATTTTTAAGAAAATCTGTTACATCTACAATGTCATTCACCTTACATAATGCTCTACGGTTAATTTTTTCCATTACTTCAATATAGAGTCTCCATATAAAGTGAGGCAATGCTTTAATCATAGACAGTGTGTTTTCTGCCAGTGAAGCAGCAGCATCTTCAGAGCAGACATTTAATGCAGGCTGCTTTCCAAAGTATACAGGTTCCTTTAAAATGTCCTTTATCACAAGGTACATTGTAGACATCAAGACTGCCTAGAATATTGGCAGCATGCCAGTATGTTCCATCTGAAAGTGCATTATAATACACTATTTAGGAAAATCATATGCTAAATGTGATTTATGAAGCACAACAAAAGCGATGAAAGAAGCAAAATATAAGATGACAGACTCAGACCCCCCGTTCTGCAGACTAAACACTAAAAATTCAACAGCGGTACAGATAAAACCACATCATAAGGATTATGCATAAACTCTATAGCAATTTTATACATTGCTTCCTCAAGAGTAGCACCCTCATCCTTAAAATAATCCATAGTTTCCTTTTGGGGTCCTTCTGGGAGACCATCAAAAAGACCTTGGCATGTCTCTAAAAGTACAGATGGTGCTTGTCCTGTAGGTAGATTTAAACCAGGTTGTTTAGTTCTGTGTCTGACTAGTTGGTAAATAAGCCTCTGGACGCACTGACAGGGTGATTCCCATCGTGGTATACCCTGGAAAAAAACATACAGCACTATGTTTTAGTGATCTCTCACTGCATGGTGTGGTTTAGCAGGTGGAAAAAGCCAGGGTAACAACATGAACAATATTAAAATGGTAACAAGTAACAGTTTTTTTGGGGGGGTACATTTTTTTAACAACATAAACAGGGTTCCCAAATTTCCTTATAACATTTTTTTTAAAGGGACCTTTTTTGACCAGTGAATCATTTCAGCAAGCAGAGAAGCCAGTTTAACAACACGTACAATATCACAAGGTTTTTTCTGCTTTATAGTACACATGACTATAATGATCATGATATAAAGTCCACAAAGACATTCATTGTCTTCCATGAATATACCAGCAAATACTTTAACATTTTCTACAAGTGGCAACACCAATTAATTTATATATTTATCTGTATCCTCCCATACTTCTGGAAGGGCACACATCATCAGTTCAGAGGCTGCATGTATCTCACAAAGGCAAATGTCATATTGAGGTGAACCAAATAGTGATGGATGGCATTAATGGCTTAGGATCAGATACATAAGTCTTTGGAATCTTTCTGTACTTGCATCCTGCATGATTATCTGTAAAATAAAATATGACACTTTTTGGTACTGAAATGTTTACACATATTAATTTGGGTGGGTAATGGTTTTTACAATATAAACGGGGTCCCTGAACTTCTTTTTAGAATTTTTTTAAAGGGGCCTTTGCTGACCAGACATGTGGCCTCTCTTCTAATCTCTCTGTCTGTCTGGTGGTACATATTTTTAATACACCACTTGGGATCATCAGCTCTTTTCACATCATTTAAAACATGACCGATATGTTGTAGTGTTTCGATGGTCATATTTAAGCCCTGTTGTTTCATTGCTATTGCTAAAATCACAGGCATAAGTTGCCCTATATATATGGCTTCAGAAACATTTCTGTTTAATTCTATAAGGATCAATCCATCGGTGATACAAGAATGATTTTTCTGATTAGGGTCATCTATCTCGCACCCGGGACAGGCGTCAACCAATTCAGCATGTATCACCCTCTCTATCACTGCAGCAATTATGCCACGGATGGTATGATACATAACGTACTTGCAATACATATTGTGGTCAGTTTTGGGGGGTTTACTACCGAGGCCTGGTTTTTCACATGAGGGCCCCTGTCTAATCTCAGTAGAAGAAGAAGAAGTAGGTTGGGTAGTGATCACAGCCTGTTCTGTGACATTTTGAAACATTCTATTATTCTCTGCATTTCTATTATACTGGTCCTCACACATCTCATTAACAAACACATTTGTATCTATCACACAGCAAACACAATCGAGCAGTAGATTTGTGGAAAGTTGCGAATCCATGCTGTCAGAATATGACTGCTACTCCATCGCAAATCCTTCAGTCTATTAAAGTAAAAACAGAAAACAGCATTGGTCCAGTGACTCATTATAGGTAAGATTTAGTTCTACTGCTAACTCATCTCCTCAGTTACACCATGTACACATGTCACCACTCACACATTTGTTAAAAGACATTTACCTCATCAAGGCAGCTCTCTTCTTCTTCTTCTTCATTTTTCTTATCTTTCTCTTTCTTAACCTGGGCTTGACTGCTTGTGGCTACATTATCATCATCATCCACCTCTTGGGCAGAGGCGCCTCTTGGCTATGTCTTGGATTTCCTTTTCACAACTTTCTCTGATTCTTTTTTTGGCAGTCTCTCACTGCCCATCTTCTCTGGCTCACCCGTCTTGTCAGTCTCTGTTTTGGGTTTCATAGTAACTTCTTTTACTGCATCAGATTCACACCCCAGAAACTCTTCAAGGTCTTGCAGTGGTACCTCTTTGGAAGGACAGCCAGATTTAGGATTTTCCTGATTCACCAAACTGTTCAGCAAGTTTATTTTTTATGTCAGACACTTTTCCACTCAACAAGACTTGTGTGGGACATTCTTTTTCACACCTCATGTAGTACACATACGTTGGCTTGGGTTGTGGGGCCCCGATAGCCATCTTCTTGCTTGGTTTTTCATCTCCAGAATTTTCATTCGGTGGTGTGACAGTCTGGCCTGTTGCTGGGAGGTTGAATTGAGAAGTGCTGCGCTGTGCCATCTTGCTTGGTTTTTCATCTCCAGACTTTTCATTCAGTAGTGTGACAGTCTGGCCTGTTGCTGGGAGGTTGACTTGAGAAGCGCTGCACTGTGCCATCTTCTTCTTGATGTGTTTGATAATCTGCTCCAAGTCTATAAAACAGAATCTGAGGAATCTCTCAAAAAGCTGTGCCTTCTGACTTCAAATGCAGGGTTTATATAAGGCTTTGTAAGATGGACTGACCCTTGGTAAAACCATCACCACACCCCATCATACTATACATGGTAACATGTGTCAGAGGCACATATGTTGTAGCCAACACCCCTTTATTAAAAACATTATAAATATCACTCACATTTCATTCAGCCTTCTCCTTGATACTACACAGAGCTGAGGGGAGAACTATAAGTATGTGTATTCCTTTTTATCTGATATATTTTATTCTTTTAATTCATGATGGGGTAAAATGATTAGTTTGTGATTGCTATAGATTACACACACACACACACACACACACACACACACACACACACACACACCAGCATGTTGCAATGCTATCCAGAGAAAACTGTTGAACCATCTTATTTACACACAGGTCCCTGTTTTAGCTTATAAATGTTACACGCATATGCATAAAGGTATCCTTTTGGTACAAGTTTTACACACTTTATAACTTGTTATAAAACAGAAAAAGGGTACTCACACAGGCAGATGGATTTCCCTCGGCAGGGTCTCCAAGCAGATCTGTGAAACCTCTGCATGATCAGGTTGCCTCCTAGATACTTCCTTCTGAAACTATCCTAATCAAAAAAACACACACTTGCCCCTGCAGTTATACACCCAAGCTGGCAGGGGCACATAACACTACATAAACCCTAACTTATTTTTTGGGGGGTAGGTGGGGGCACGGTGGTATAAAAGGACAGGGGTTTGAGCCAGGATGGTGGGGTGGGGGAGAAAGGAGGAAGACAGGAGTTTGAGCTAGCATGGTGGGGCTCGGGTTCCAGCCAGGATGGTGTGGCAGGGGTTTGAGAAGTGTATGAGAAGGAGGGGTGTAGAATGCTTACAAAATGGTGGATGGCAGGAGTTCGAGGAGTGTACGAGAAGGAGGGGGTGCAGTATGCTTACAAAATGGTAGGTGGCCGGGGTTTGAGGAGTGTACAAGAAGGAGGGGCGCAGGATGCTTACAAAATGGTGGGTGGCAGGGGTTCGAGGAGTGTATGAGCATGAGGGGCATAGGACACTTACAAAATGGTGGTGTTATGTCACTTCCAGGGTTTCATTGTGGGTCATTTCCTGCACAAGTGGGTGGGACATGGGTTTGAATGCATGCCATTTCCTACACAAGGGGCGGGACACCGGTTTTAGTTTACACCACTTCCAAAGGAAGTAGGCGGGGCTAGCACATTTTAGGGAGGGACTTCCAGTTTAACAAGGGACGATTCTGATTGGTCCATTTTAGACCACGCCCACCTGTCAAATGACATGGCACGGGCTGATTGGCTGAAATTTAACATTTGACAAGCTATACGAACTTATACTACTAACAATTAAGGAAGAATGTGGATACGCCTAAAGTGTCGTGCAAAAAAAACAATCCTTCCAGACTGAAAACTGAGGACTCCACTGAAAGGAAATTTGCTATTGCGAATATTTTTGCTTGTAAAAGGAATAAAAAAGAGGAAAAAAATCAAAGAAACAAGACAATAAGAGGAACATAAAAACAATCAAAGACTAATACATTAAAAAAACAAGAAAAAGGCAAACAAGAAGATAAACAGGGACAGGGTATATATTATGAGACCATAGGCATACGACAGGAGATATAAACAAACCCTGGGCTTGTGGTACCTGATCCACAAAGGAATGGAGATAGAAATAAAAGAATAGGGAGTTGGAAGGCTGTAGAGATTGAACATGTTGCTAAAAAAGGACAAGGATGACAGTAGAGTAATGGTCCAAGGAAATGAATGGTTTCTTGAAATGGAGGGAGTGTATAAAAAGAATATAAAAACCAAAGAAATCGCAGTGAGTTATGAAGCATTTAGTGAAAGCTGAATTGGAAATGAATAATAATGAATACACTGCTCTACAGGTATTTGGACTAAACACTGCCTCTAAATAGTTATCATCATTTCTAATAATGTATACCTCTTGTATATTTGGGCAAATCAACTTAAGCTAAGGAAACTTGCACTAGAAATAAATAACCCCAAACCCATAACAGAAATGTTCTGTCAGCCGCAGGGTAAACTTCCAAGTGTGTCCCCAGCAGAACAGGATAATCTGCTCATGCTAGGGGAAAAAAGAAATCAGTAATCCTGTTCTATCAATTTTTGTAATAAAAGAACAAACAGACAAATCTCATATCTCACTGGTATGCAAGGTACTATCTGTTTTGCAAGACATTTTGAAGTTAACATTTCTGGAAACAGACTTTATAGATTTAGAAAGAGAAAAGGGTTTAGTGGCCAGGGGAAAATCAATATAACATTGGCAAATAAGATACAGGTATTAGCAAACTAAATATTTGATTATGTGGAAATGTTGGACCCCTTGAGCATTAACATAGTGAATGCTTTACAGCCATGGAATAGTATCAGTGATGAACATAATACCTATGTAGAACAAGAAGCCCGTCTCATGCTATTGTCAAAGAAAGGTCATTTTAATAAGGATGGTCTCCCTTTAACTACTAGATTTGATGTGATATCAAATAATTAAATAGCTTGACTATATAAAACTATAACATAGGTACAATATGAAAACCATCACAATGCAATTAAGGTTACAACATGGAACATTGTTGGTATTTTGAATAAAACTGAGGATAGAGATTGGCAGGACTGTCTTTCAGAAAGTGACATTATTTTCTTCCACGAGACATGGTTTGTAGAGATAGATAGCTTTAAACCTAATGGATTCTCTCTATTCTCACCAGCAAAAAAAAAAAAGGTGGTAGGCATGTAGGAGGTTTAGTCACAGAAGTAACAAGCATTTGTCAATGCCAAATGTTTCCTTGCATGGTGTATGCAAAATAAGTAAAAAAGAAACACATGGCAAGTGAACTGCAATGCCTGGAGATAGTAACATGGAATAACATGGTTGAAATGGAAAGTTTTTGTTAGAGGGAGAACAGGTACCAATGGTCGGCATAGGAAAGAAGCTGAAGATATCATACAGTGTGTTTGAAATTGGCTAAATTAAATAAAACAATAAATCTAACCCATATAGCTGTGTAACTATTTTTAAACTGAACCACAAACTGAGTGCAACAGCATGCCATGCTGTACTAAAATTGCATGGTAAAGTGCAGCTGCCTTCTCATACAAGCCAAGGCTTCAGTTAGGGGGCTACTTCTATTAAATCTTTAATTTTTAAAATTTTTAGATGCAGCTTCTACTGGAGGGCAGCTTCTATTTTAGGGTTTATTAATGTTTAGGGAAAAAAGATGAAAATATTGCAGGCATGGCCATTGCGGAATAATCGATGGTCATGTGATGTGTTTGCACAAGTGGTAGAGTAAGATTTTTCTTACCCATTGTGATATATATATATATATATATATATATATATATATTCATTACAAGAACTTCATTAATGCATCCGTTAGGTTCATATTAAAGTGACAAACTTGTGGAAATGTGGTATTAGGAATCCCAACCTAACACCCCACCTCACCCACCAAAACCTATCACCCACCCTGCCCCCATTCTCCACACACCAACAAGGGATGGGTCTGCCTTGGGGTTGTTGACCCTAACACTCACCCCATTTCATGTGTAAAGAAGCAGAGATGCTACAGTCGAGGAGAATGGGGTGAGTGTTAAGGCACTTGTGGAATATACTTCTTTTTGTAAAGTGTAAAAATTATTGTTAAAGGTTCAGAAAATGTACAAGTATCACATTAGGCTGATTTGATCAGGAATGTATAGCAGCTAATTATCAGCTAAGTTGAGGAAAACTAGAGAGAATCCTACCAAAGCTTACATTAGGCACTAAAAGCTGCCAGAAGAGAATATAAAACATTTCTGTCTTTTAAAAAAATTCATATGATAATCATTTATGGAAACAGATATTGGAGGCTGTACACAATGAAGATATGGAAGTGTTTTGGACAATGGTAGCATATGGTACAACTGACTGGCAAAGTAATACTGATTCACGTAAACATCCATAAGTTTGGCAAGCATATTTTAAAGCAATCTTCTTTAATTAATAAATAATCATGAATGATTGTGTTACTGGTCAGGAATGTATGCATACTATTTTGGAGGAGGAAGTTAATTTAGACATATCAATGGCAAAATAAAACAAAGCCCCATGCCCTGATGCAAAGAAATTCTGAAAGGCGCTTTATTAAATAAATTTTATTATTACATTATTATATATGTGTATGTGTATATATATATATATATATATATATATACATATATAATATATATTTATATATATATATATATATATATATATACACACATGTGTGTGTGTGTGTGTGTATATATATATATATATATATATAGAAAATAAATTCACTGTCATGAAAAGGTGCCATACTGTTCCCTGTTTTCTGTTTTCAAAAAGGGCAACTAACAATCCAGAAATGCACAGGTCTCTAAGACATCTTGATACAGCCTCCAAAATCTTTACTAGAACTACAGTATCTGTAATAAGTTACAAATTTTCTGGAGCAGTATGGTTTGATATCTGACTTATAAGGTGGCTTTTGGAAAGAGGGACCTACCCTTAATCAATGTTATGTTCTACCCCATATCCTCGAAAAATATGTTTTAGTAAGATCACAGACAGTCTCTCACCTTCATAGATTTTAAGAAGGTGTTTGATACTTTAAATGGGAATATTCTAGGGAAAAGCTGAAGGGCATTGGTGTTGATCCTGTTTTGGTCAGCATCATTTATATGTTATATTCAGACAATTGGTGCCAAGTAAGATTTGACAAAAAAGGTAGTGTAACACAAAAAATTAATATTAGTACTGGTGTTAAACAGGGCTGTGTCTAGGCACCACTACTTTTTAATATATACATAAATGACTTGTTGACTGCATTAGATAACCATCATTTTAGCTATCCAAAAATTGGTAAGAGATTATGTCCAGCCCTCGCATACACAGATGACATTGTTCTGATTTCCTTTATTATACAAAGTTTACAGTCACAGTAAGATTTACTGTCTGATAATGTGACAACATTAGAGCTCAAGGTAAAGATTGAGAAAGGCAACATAATGGCAGTAAACAAAAAATAATTAAGTAATAAGAATCTATCAACTTTTTGGATAGAAAAGTAAAAATTGGAAACTGTAACAGAATATGCCTACAGTGGTTGTCATAGTAAAGTTCCGTGGTACCCTAGTGTTAAGTGTCAGTAGCATTAGCAGTAGCCCTGGCAGTAGTGAACACCGTGTGTTATGCCCTATGAGGTATTTGGTCAGTGCAGTGTAGTAGAGGGTTTAATTAATTACATTTGGTTTCCGTAGGAGCATGCAGAATGCACCAGGTGGCACTTTTCCAGGCAGTGATTTCCTGCTTCTTTCACTTTCTCCAGCAGGTGTCTCAGGAATCCACATGGAAATGAAAATGTGCCAATGCCTATGAAAGTAAATGAAAGTAAATAACTGTGTAGAAGTGGGAGTGGGCACCCAGCCCACTAACAGTGATTGTCACAACTGGATTGCTGGCAATGTTCACCTTTAGTTCAGGGGAAAAAAACAATATGGGAAGCTCAGAAGAATCTGCCTAAAAAAGTGATGCCTTCTTTATGTATGAATGTATTTATTTCTTTATTCATTTTGTTATTTACTGAAGTATTTCTTTCATTTTTGGTTAAAAGTTGTTAACTGGAAAGGTTAATTGAGTCCCAAAAGACTCATTAACAACAGCCTCCTATAAGTGATGGTGCTGCAACTGTACTTCAAGCATTGTATTCAGCACTATAATGAAAACGTCTCTACAGTACTTTCAAATATTAAAGCATTTGAAATCTCACTACTACTTGATTTATATGGTGCACCTTATGCAGCTCATAAATATTCATTCCCTTCCCCGGCACATTAAATCCCAGCCCACTAAGCATTAAAAGAATATACAAGAACAAACAACTTAAAATTGGTCTAACATTTTATTGACAGCATCACCTAGTGTTAAATGTCAGTGCTCCCCCATAGTCCACTGCTGTATTAAATTTATACATCAGTAAAGCAGCTCTTTACTGTTATAATAGCATTTGGTGGTGTCTGTTCACACTATGATCAGACTGTATGCTACTCTATGCCACAACTGAATTACTTAGTTTAAATCTTCTTTTGTTTATTTTTGTGGTATTATTTTACTGGATCAGCTTGGCAATTTTACTGTATTTAAATGGAGCCAGAGTTAAAGTGGAACTGCTGCTACTGCATATTAAAAATTAGATTACTTCAAATCTGGGTTCTATAATGAGAAAATATTCATATAAGTGTAAAATTGAGCACATGTCTTAAGGCAAAACACCACAGCTCTTGATAGGGTTGGACTGCCTGAAAAGATTGTGGTAGGCTAACTGTGTGAGATTTATTACAAATCAGAATTTTACAGGCGTTTCTTTATATGATCCCAGTAACACTGTGGTCTGCAAGGATTTATGGGGACTAAATAGCTGTGTTATGTATCACTGAGATGCAGTGAAACAGACGGTTCCCAGCTGCATTACAACATTTAGCATCAGTACTCCATTTTACTGTTTCCGTGCAAGTCCCAACATGGAAAATCACATAAAATGTAAAATGGGGAAGAATGGAGGACTTTCCCTAATTTACTTTAAATTATAATATAAATGGTGAGCAAGGGAGAATGTTCCTTAATTGACTTTATTTAAATTAAAACACTTATTTACAGTGGGGGCGGAGTAATAAAAGGATAGAGAGAGAGAGTTAAAGTATGAGAAATGTGAAGAGGAGAGGGGAAGGGAGACAAAGGTAGCAAGGACAATGTGAAAAAACAGAGTGCTAAAGTCTAATAAAATATTAGAAGGAGAATACAAGTTTAAATATTACAGTAATGGAATAAAAGGTATCTAACCATTACTACAAGATCAGTTCATATCACTCAGCTATTCATAATCCATGTACCTAATGTCACTTGTATAGTTACAAACTAGGGACATCATATTAACCACAGACGTTGTACATTAGTACCACTGCTATAATATTTTACAGCAATATCTGATTATGTGCAGCAATCAAAAATGAAAGAGAACTCATTTATAAGAACAGAATTTAGTTACAGTTAAAGTCTTTTGACGCAGTCGCATTGCAGTCATTTGAGAAAGGATGCCAGTTAAATGCATCATTTAACTCTGGTGGATTAAAACATTTCAATTTATAGTGCCAAAAGGCTTCTCTGTGAAGCAACAGGTTCTCGAGGTCAACACTCCTCCTAGGACCCAATGCAACTCTTTCAATACCTGTGAATTGAAAGACATGTCTACTATTTATGTTTATGTTATTCACATTGATAGCTGAGGCAGGAAAAAAAATGCCCCTACAGATAATGTGCATGCAATAAACAATATACTGATGAAATAATTATTTTATCCTTACTTGTCCTTCCATCTGAAAAATGGGGAGCATAAATCATTTACAAATGCTCGTTCCTGCCTTCCTTTAATAAGACTAATGTACTGTATCTATCTTTGGGTACAAACAGTTCTGTACCTGCAGCTCAGTCTGATATCCACCTGAAGAGCACATGTCAGGATCATCCAACTAGTTATTGCTTTATCAAACAGAATCCACACCTAAACTAATTACAAGCAAATATGTCCTGGGTAAAGGATGGGTATAGGGATTTGACAATATTATTTTCTGTCATTCAAGATAACAAAGTGAAAATGTTCTATTGTATATTTAGTGCATATTTAATCATTAAAAAATACACTTTAAAATTACCCTTTAATCCTGTGGGGCTAGAGCTGACAAAACTCCAAAACCCTTCTCACTGAAAACAATTACAAAATACAGATTATGCCACACCTGCTCTTGCCAACCACAAAGGACCCCCCCCCCAACACATACACACACACACACGGACTGGAATCACCCATACAAGTAATGACTGTTGTCATGATGACTGATCGCTTTTTTTCACACACACTGACTGCTATTAATTTAGGAACAATAGGTGTGAAAGGGATTAACCCACCCCTCTCCCCATTGACTTCAGATCAGTGAGTTTGAAAGGCCTAAAGCAGTTCTGTTACATTTTGCTCTTTTTCAAAAGTCTTTACTGTTTCAAATATCAAAGAGAACTTGTTAGGAATTTGGGATAAAAATATAGAAAATAATACAAAATAATAACAAAAAAATGACATCCATAATCAAATAAAATTAATGCTGTAGGGCCCTGTCCACACTACACCAGTAAAACCCTGTAATAGTTTCAAACTGTTACAGACGGTAACCGTTAGTGTGTCCACACTGCCATTGAACCGTTGTGATAATGGTTTGGAACCATTACAGCTGGTCCACATTGTGAGTGACGTGTGACCATTATGGTAGGCACCCTATCCCACAATGCATTTCATGCTGCACTGAGGGTAATGCTGGGGCTACACACTCACACATCCATACTACAGCTGGTAATGTTACAGAGGCAGAACCATTTTTATAATCATTGTTGAAACCACCTCATAAGTGGTTTCAGCAACGGTTACGAAAACGCCACCTGTAACGTTACAGGTGTAAATGCAAACCACTGCAGTAACGGTTTGGACCCTCTGTAATGTTACAGAGGGGGGGTTTCAGTGCAGTGTGGACAGGGCCATAGGGAAGTTAACTCTGGCAACTAATTTGATGACTTGCTAGTGAGAGAATGGGCATGCTGTAAGCTGCACAGTTGCAAAAAAAACTTAGAATAGCCTGTTTTTAATAAGCATGAGACTTAGGCCCCATCCACACTACACCACTCAGGCTCAGTAATGGATGCAAACCGCTATGGCAGGGGAGTGGTACAGTGTGTCCACACTGCAGCGGTGTCTGTTATGGGACAGGTGCTGCCGGTCCACACTGCGGGAGCCAGGTGACCGTTACGGCAGCACCCGATCCCACAATGCAGCTCATGCTGCACTAGGGGACCATTACCATGGATTACACTATGGCCGTTAATGTTACCGAGGCGTAACCAGTTTCATAACCATTGTTGAAACCACCTCATATGTGGTTTCAACAACGGTTATGAAAATGCCTTCTATAACATTACAGGTGTAAATGCAAACTGTTGTGGTAATGGTTTGGGCCCTCTGTAACGTTACAGAGGCATAGTGTGGACAGGGCCTAAGTTGTCAGGCTCACAGACTGATGAAAAGTATATAGTAAAATATACAAATATGCACATTTTTCTCTGACTCAGTAAATGAAATACCAATGATTTACCTGCTGATTCTTAATACAATTATAAAAGTTCAAGTCCTTTGCAATTTAGTATTTTCATGGTTGCCGTACCAATTGTGAGGCATTCACAACTGCTATTTAAAGCACCTTTCAGTTTTGACCCTGTATTTGTAACAAGTGTTTTTTCTGCATAGATGGAGATGTTCTGTTACACCAAGCACTTTTATATGATAAAGAACTGTGAAATTTAATGTACAGCTGGCTGCTTGCTTGTGAATATGGCCTATATTTTTGATCTTTGACCACAAAAACACAGCACTTCTCAGTTTCTTCTATACCACTAAAGAGAAATTAAATATTGACTTCTGTGTTTTTGTAGTCAAATGTCAAAAAATATAGGCTATATTCATGAGCAGGCAGCCAGCTGTACATTCAGTTTCACAGTCCATAACCATATTAAAGTGCTTGGTTCAACAGAATCTCTCCATGTACAGTATATAGAAAACACACTTGATCAAATGCAAAGTCCAAACTGATAGGTATCTTAAATAATTTCCAGTGTCTCATTGCTATTTAAGGCATGTACTGTATCAGTTCATACTCTGCCTCAAGTGTGTTTTCTACATAAATGGAGAGGTTCTGTTTACTTTAAAGGTGAAAAGGTAAACAGTATACAGTCAGAACAGATGCAAGTCACAAGTGGAGTAACTCAGGGATCAGTTTTGGGGCCAGTCCTCTTCATATCTTCATCAGTGACATTGTAGATGGACTGGAGGGTAAGGGTTGTCTGTTTGCAGATGGCACCAAGATCTGCAACAGAGTAGATGATCCAGATGGGGTGGGCAGAATGAGAAGAGTTCTGGATAAACTGGCAAAATGGTCAGAAGAGTGGCAACTGGGGTTTAATACAAAGAAGTGCAAGATCATGCACATAGGGAAGAGAAACTGTGAAGACACCTATAGGCTGGGAGGGAAGTTGCTGGCAGTCACAAGGGAAGAAAGAGACTAGGGCATAATCATCACAGATGACCTGAAATTATCCAAGCAGACCACTAATGCAGTAGGTAAGGCTAGGGGGATGTTGGGGTGTATTAGTAAGGGCATCACAATTCGTAAGAGGGAGGTAATAATCCCTCTTTGCAAGACACTGGTTAGGCCCCATCTGGAGTACTGCATGCAGTACTGGAGGCCACACCTTCACAAGGATATTAACCAAATTGAGGTAGTCCAAAGAAGGGCAACCAAAATGGTGCAGGGACTACATCAGAAAACATATGAGGACAGATTAACGGAGCTCAATATGTATACCCTAGCGCAAAGGAGGGATAGAAGTGATATGATCAAAACATTCAAACACCTTAAGGGCATTAACAAGGTGAAAGAGTCTAACATGTTTCAATATAAGAAAAATAGCAGGACAAGAGGACACAGCATGAGATTAGAGGGAGGCCAATTAAGGGGTAATGTGAGGAAGTTCTTTTTCACAGAAAGGGTGGTGGATGCATGGAGTGGCCTACCTCAGGAAGTGGTGGATATTAATACAGTACAGGGCTTCAAACAGGCATGGGACAGGCATAAGAGAGCAATACAGATGAGTGTGACTAGATAGACCATTGACAGAGCAAAGGCTGATGGCACATTCATAAGGTAGAAAAAGAAATGGGCAGACTGGATGGGCCTTGCGGTCTTTATCTGCTGTCAACTTCTATGTTTCTATGAAATGAACAAAAATGTATGACTGACATTTCTCTGTGTGTTTATTCGGATGACCGATATATACTGTACATAATTTATAAAAATGAGTAATCATTAACATTGATCTTGTTTCTAGCTGTTTTTTACCAGTATTGCTATCAAGTGCTTACTTCAACAATAAACATGCCATTCAAAAAAATTGCTATATATGTAAGCAATAACACACGACGAGGTGTGGTTTATCGTCTGATAAGAGCATGCCTAGGGGTGTACTAAGGCACGAGGCGCTTGCGCAGAGTGCCTTATGCCACTGGGCATGCTCTTATCAGGCGAAAAACCACACCTCGGATTGTGTTATTGCACTTATAAAATGGGGTTTCTATGTAGAAATTAAAACAATAAAAAATAGCTGTCAAAATAGGAAAAATAGGGGGAAAAAGTTTTTTTTTTTGTTAGAAGAGAAAAAATAGTTCCTCTGTTTATGTATTGTATTGCCCTGTATAGTACAGTGTATTTAGCTTGGTTATTGCTAGAGCTCCCCCAAATACAATTTGTACTGCCTAGGTCACCACAGATACATAGTTTTAACTGTGGAGTGCTTTAATGTGCATTTTAAAACTGCAGGGGCAGTTTAATGAGAGAGCGAGCATGTATGTCTTAAGCCATCCTAGTGTACAGTTTGAATTAGATGACGTCTGGCTAAAATGACCCTGTGTTTAAAAATTGGAAGGGTGATTTCAAAGGGCTCTAGCATGTGCCTCTTAAGCTCCCTACTATACACTGTTTGTAACACAGCGGGTCTTACTGAAATCGCCCTCTATTTTGAAACTGTGAAGACGTTTTTTTAGGGACCGCACAAGTTCGTCATCAGCTACCGTAGCATGCGAAAGCACGCAGGTTCGTCATCAGCTGCCGTAGCGTGCAGTTTCTATTGTAGTATATTTTGTTTACATGGAAGCTAAATGTCTGGAGGATAGCAGTGACTGAGTGGTTTTGTGAAAATTTTATTTAGATTTTGGAGTGGATGATGGTTAAATATGACAGTTGATGGTGGGGGAGCAGCGCCATCAATTAATGTGGTGGGATCGAGGAACAGAACGGAATGGAGGGACTGGAGATGAGCTGCTGCAGGGAAGAAAAGCACCAGGACAGGTACAGATCATTTGGGGGTCCCAGTAGAGGTGTAATGTTGTAGTTTGGGGCTTTTTCCGTTGATGTTTGTGTCTGGGTACTGTACTGGTAGGACTGCATTTGTGATGATTTGCCATGAGGAAAAAAGTGTCTCATCTCTCTACCGCTTCAGTGAGCTGTGCCAGTCAACGTTTCTGTTTAAGGTTGGCAGAGCTCACTGATTTGCTGCTTTTATGGGACTTTCATGTAGGCAGTAGTGCCGGTTGGCTTCTATATCATCTGATAAGGACACGGCTCAGATGATGTAGTAGCCAATCAGAGGCTTGGATTTCTTAAGCCCATTCTATAAATTTTATTAATAGCACATATTTCAGGTAAGCCATGCCACTGGAGAAACAATGCTAATAATAGGTGCTTTAAATAGCAGTTTCCAGTGTCTCACACATGGTACTGTAATGGTATAGATACAGTACTAAGCTGCAAGGGGCTTGACATGTTGTATTAAGAAGCATTTTGTAATTCAGAAATTACCCAGATTTTGTTATAGGATGAAAAGTGAAGTATTATTCCATTCAAAAATGCCTGTAACAGCAAACAGTGTACTGGCCCCACATGAAATGTTTTGCACATGCTGTACATACTATGCACTTTTCAAGAATAATGCCAGCGTATGATAAATTCTATTTATAAGACCCATTTCAAGAACTATTGCCAAAAAATCAATAAATATAGCTTTGTAGTTTATGTGTAAATTAGCAATAGGACTAAAAAGTGGCATACACCAAACTCCAATAATGAATAATTAATCACAAGAAAAAATAGAGATAAAATGTCCATAATTTTTCTTCCAATCTGATAGTTCTTAGATAAGTCACACTGGAAACAATGAAATGCTCATTAAACAACCCATATCTTTAAATTGTTGACAATTAAAAAGAGAGACATGCAAGGTATGAAATATGAAGAAGAGGGAAGGGTGTAAGAGGGATGGGGAGATAAAAAGAGGGCAAAGAAATAATAACGGAAGCATGAAAATGGAGGGAACCACGGGATGAGACCACTACAGTTAAAACACTCAGTGGTTCTACTGCCTAGATAGTGAACCACAGACCTCTACCAACCAAAGCAAAAGTGATGTGCCATCATCAAAGTAGCTGATAACAGTATGCAATAATGATAAAAAGTTACATGAAGAAAAATGTTACTTCAACAACCATAACTGACTACTTCATTTTCCTCGATCCCACTAGCTGTTGATGGTGGGGAAAAAACTGAGGAGACATGGGTCTGCTCACATTATATAGGCAGTGCAGATGGGTGCCAATGCAGTATTCTGTTTTATAAGTTGTTCTTCCTACATTTTCCTTTTCCCCAGGCCACACTTGGAAAATAACCTTGACTCAGCATGCCTTTCCCAGTTGAAAACTTAAATGAATAAATAAAAAATAAAAATGTCTTGGCTATGGCAGTCTACTATTACACATTGCTTGGCTAGCACAGCTGACCTACAAAACATTTAGTGGGTTTATAACAAAATAGCCAGGTTTGCTCTCAAGATCCTGTGCATCCCCTTCCCCCCACCTCAGCAAAATTCACCACTCCGTCATACTGAAAGCTCAAGCATGGACACCACTTCCTATTAGATGGGGAAAACAATTTAACGTGAACTATAAAGTCTCTAGTTACTTGACAAGCAATGACTCAGACCCATTCCCAATACAATCTTTGAGATATTACATTTGGAAATTTTAACTATACCCAAGGCTATGCCTTGTTGTGTTGTGGCCAGTTAATATTTGCCTTTACTGCCTCCACATCCTACTAGAGGCTTCACAGCTAACTTAGGAAATGTGTAGTTTGTTGAAAAGCTGTATTTTTTTCCTGGGATTTGGCAGCAAAGATAAAAATACAGAGTGAGCCCAGAATAAAACTGACTGTCGCTCTGCACGATTATCATTTTAGGAGATGTTACACAGTACATGGGGGCTCAACACTTTACTTATGTACATTACTGATCGATTATAGCTAATGAATAATTACAAATTATGGTGATCTGTAGGAAAAATTAAATTCTTGCTTTTGATTTGGCAGAACAGAAACAAACAAATGAATTGCTGTTTAAACATACAGCACTACAGCAGTACTGATAAATCTGACAAATACAACACATTTCTAAAGATACATACATCGTGAGGTCATATAAAAGTCCTTCATCTGAATAATATTTTAATAATAGTATTGGGACTGCAGTATAGCATAGCAGCTAAGAGCACTGAGCTGCAAACACGGAGATCTGGGGTTGAATCCCACAGCCACCATGTGCATATTGTGTGACCATGAGCAAGTCACTTAAATTGCTTTAAGCACCTTAGTATCTATACCATTACAGTATCATGCATAAGACACTGCTATTTAAAGCACATACTGTATCAGTTTCGACTCTGCATCAAGTATGTTTTCTATATAAATGGGGAGGTTCTGTTTACTTTAAAGGTGAAAGGAATAAAAATGTATGACTGACGTGTCTGTGTGTTTATTCGGATTACCAAAATAATACTATATATATATTGTATAAATACATAAAGATGAGCAATCATTAACATTGATCTTGTTTTTAGCTGTTTTTACAAGTGTTGATATCAGGCGCTTACTTCAATAATAAACATGCCATTGAAACAAATTGTTATATATGTTATTACTAGCACATATTTCAGGTAAGCCATGCCACTGGAGAAACATTGCTAATAATGCTCTGAATCATTTTGATTAAATGGAAATCCACTGATTATTCATCTACTGACAGCAATTCCTGGCACACAATAAAACCCCCAGTGTTTCAGAATGACTCTGAATGGCTCTATCCGCTTGATTGTTCATTCTCACAATCATGGAACCCAGAAAGCAATTACATTTCTTAATTAGTGGCTGCATAGACCCTGCTAATTCAGGTGTTGGCTAGAGATGTTTTTTATTAAGGAATTTCTTTCAAGCTACTAATTAACAAGTATGGGGAAGGGACCACCAGTATTGGACAGCAAATGACTGTCTTTTTAAAGCAGAACAAATGAATGGATAAAAGTATGTTCTGACTTCTGCGATCAAACTAAAAACACTGTCTCTGACATTTGCATATACTGTAACTGTGCAAAGAAAGTGGACATACTAAAATGCCAAACTTTTCAGTAACAGTGGTCTGTACAGTGTAAGATATTTAAGATATAAGCATGGGCTTTTGTGTTAATGCCACAGGTAAAACTATGTTTACCTATCTATGTTTTAAGAGCAGCCATGTTTGATTATATGGGACGAACTGACACAATTTTCCATGCACAACGAGAATGTTTTTTCTAACACTGTAGCTCATCCTGTGTATGCATTAAATTTACTCTGGACAGAAAATGACTGGTGGCCAGAGGTGAGTGGTTTGCACAGAGGTGGGGAAGAATTTTGAATAATAATGGAAACACTGAATAAGTGATAATCTTGCTATTAGAACTTAGTTCATTGGGTGTATGTGCATGGGGGGTGGCTGGCAAAAAATACCACTGCCCTTGGTTGGAGGGGGGTGGGGAGAGCTTTGAAATGGCTGTGTGTGTGGAAATTTAATGATATAGGGGTGGGGTGGAAATATTTGAAAAGCTAATCTACAGTATGCTTTGCTATTGCTCAGATGAGTTACTACTGCAGCATGCAGCACAACACAAATACAAAGTATGTATGTTTATCAATGAGGGATGTGTAGAAGTTAATCCTGCAGCGCCAAGAAGCACATATTTCCGCTAAGTGCCCTGTCATACATCAGCAATCAGCAAAGTGGGTATAGTTGTGAAAGCAAGAAAACTTCACACTTTCCTATCATAGCCAGTATGCATTCATGATGATTTCATTTTTACTAAACACAGTTTGCAACGGACTGCTGGAAAGCTGCAACAAAGATGCAAGAAATAATAACAGTGTTGCTCCTTGTGTAAAGATCAATTTTTGAGGGTAGTGTAGGCAAAAAAAGATACAAGTAATGGTTACAATGTTGCACATGCTGCACAGACTGCATTTTAATTACAAGCCATGTATGGAGTCCTTGCCATTCACCATTTCAAGTCTGATATGGTAATGTACCGTAAAAAATGAGAAACGTTTGCCTGTGCTAGTGTTTCAACCCCCTTCCCCAAACAACATAAAACAGCTGCACAGCATGGTTGGATAGTTTTTGGGTGGACACAATGTTTAGTAGTGGACCATGTCAGCTGGAACAGCAGCTGTACAAAATGAAAAAATTGGCCCAAAAACTTTACCTTATTTGAGTCAGTTAACCTTAGTGTTATGCCAAACACTTAGAACTATATACATTCAAACAGCTGACATGTTTTCAATAGGAACTCTCAAAAGACAGAAGCAATAACCTGTGACCTGCACCACATCACGTATTTCAAATTACCTTTCTGTTCCAGCATACTTTGTCCTCCTCATTGTTAAAATAATATCCAACTGCTAATCATAATTTACATCACAATCAACTCAAGTTCTCCTCTGCCCACTTTAGTAAAAATGCCGTTAATTCCTCCTGGCACTTCATTGGACATCATAAAGAGCAAACTACAAAACTTGGTAAATGTCCCTTCATTTAAAAATAATAATAATAACTAATGTTTCTACCTGAGAAAACAATGTTATACTCTAGAAGTGCTACAATTACTGTCTTAAACTAGAGCTCCCAGAGGCAACAGTGTGCTCATATTTCATTATAAGAGCAAGCATGTGCCTCTGGGTGTTCCATTCCTAGACAGTAATTGCAGCACTACTGCAATCTGGGCGTCTAAAACCAAAAATGACCAATTGTTATCAAGAAATAACTGGATCAAGTTTGAGTAGTTTGTGGAAGGGGTCACAACAAACAGATTGCATATAACTTGATTGTAGAGAACAGCCTGCAAACAACACAGCAGTTACCTGGATACATTTTAGTAGCACCTCCACCATACTGCATTGCATACTAGCAATTTCTGGTGACAGCCCACTAGCAGAATAGCTATTTTATATGATACAGCACATTTAAAATGTTTATAGTTATTTTTATTCAATTAAAATTTAATTTTAAACTGTGACTACTGAGTTTGGGGTGGCTCCAGTGTATAAAAACTCTTACTAAGGTTTCAAAACAGCATTACTTCTCTCGTCCCAATTTACAGAGTGAGGAGATAATCACTCTCGGGCCATCTTAATAAATCTCCTCTGTTCTAGTCAGGTGTGAATGAGCACAGCCATCATTAACATAACAACAGGACTCATGCCTTGCAACACAACAGAACGTCTGTAAACCTAAAGCAGTGTGCTACTCGCCCAAATGTCCTGCAGGTTAAAAAAAAACTGTTAAAAGAAGACAGTTTGTATTGTGCTGAATAGTTAAACAATTTTGTCCATACCCCAGACCCCACTAGAATATAATATTTGTGAATTAATCTTAGCTTCAAATGTTCTTTTTAAAGCTGTGAACTAATTATTTGAATAAAAATTGGCAAACCCTTGTATCCCTTTGTTTGATATCATTGCATTTTATTTGCATTATCACTGTTATAATCAATTTCCATACTAGTTTTCTGTGAATTTGTGCTCCAAGATATCTATTCTGTAGGTGTGTGCATAACTTCAATGTTTTGTGTTCCTATGTGGGTGCAATCCAGACTGCTCTAGGTCTATAATTCCTTAAGTTGTATATGTCTGTTCTTTTGTGAATAGGAACTATGATTTCAACCTCCCAGTCCCTTGGAAGAGACAGACTTGTATAATGTTATAGTTCTCATTATATGAAGAAGCTGAAAATAAAGGCAATAATCATAAGAGTACTGTACTGTGTGATTCAAAGTATTTTTTTCAAATAATGTGGTAAAAGATGGCATTGATTGCAGACTTTTCCTAATGCCTGAAGTAAACAGGCAGAAAAGTGGAGTAATCAGTGAGATACAGTACAAATTCAGTTTAAGCGTGCATTTCAAAACATCTATTGCATTGAGTTTTTTTTTCCTGGGTAGACATTATTAGACATCAAATGCAAGAGTTACTTCAGACCCTTAAGGAAAAGAGATTCAGTGTTATGTATATGATGTGGGTGGGCTCAGTCAGGGTGGCTTCCTGCAGGTCAGTGGTGGTGCTGGTGGTGAAGGGGCAGTTGACAGGGTTGGCACGGTTTGACGGAATCTGCTACACATCTTGCTATATGATAGGAATGGGGTTCTGCTAGATGGCCATGCTTAATTTTTTCCAATGACAGCTTTGGAATGAATAGTGAATGTGAATCAAAACAGATTCAACCTTGAGTGCAAATCAGAGAACAAATAGTGATGGTGCAGACCCCAAAAGAAAAGTGTGAAACTGGAAGTGCTTGGGCAGTAGTACAGTAGCTCAATAATGCACAAGTCAGAAGTTGCAGTATTCCAAGTGTTCTGGCCTGTCTAATGGCAAGCATGCTAAAAAGGCTTTGTGGCTATCAGCTGGGTCTGCACCATCACTTCTTGTTTACTTTATTTGCAATAAAGCTTAAATTTGTTTTGACAGCAGAATTTGTGGATTCCTATTTGAGCACAGCATTCTTTCTTTTTACGTTAGCATGTGCTTGTTATATTTGAAGTGCTAATTCAGACAGTGTTCAGTGGAAATTAGTTGCGCATGCAAAAAAGGTAGAGTATGCCTCATGTAAACAGTTACCAACCCTAAAATTTGCAGTCATCTAATAAACGGTTGCGGCTGCATGCATTAGATAAGGCAGCATGGTTTGCACAGTGAAAAAACAACATTACCTTGCAAGAAAGGTAAGCTGCTGGCTATCAGATGATTTTTCTGTAGGTACAGAACTTTCAAAGTCTGTAACTGAAAATGTTTCATGACTTGTGAAGAGCCAGAGCACAATCACATCAGCACCGACAATCAACAGATGAATACAATACTGTATCAGACAGGAGCACATCAAGACCTGTCTACTCTTATTCATTGAAGAGTACATTAAAAAAAGGGGAGGGTCAGTAATAAACCTTCAGACATCCCCAGATTAACAGGTCGAGCAGCTCTCTCCATGGCAAGGATGGATGTAACAATAAAAGCAGCTGGCAATGTATCACCACATGCCTCCCCCCCCAAACAAAAGATTCCACAGGGCAGGCTCAAGAAAATGTATGGGTTACAAACAAATGGAGATAAAAGCAAAATCAACACTAATATTACACATATGAACAGATGGACTGCATTTATTTCGAATGTCAGCATTGCTGAATTATTACCAGGATAGGTCATGCAGGATACAGCACAAAACCACATTAGGAATGAGCTGAATACACAATATCAAAAATGCCAGGACTACTTCAGATGTAACAATGTACCACATAACCATTTGCAGGGCTGATGTTATCATGCAGGGCACATATAGAAATTTAATAATCAGGGTTGCTATTACTTTCATTGTTGTCAGTGTGTGTTCAGTGCACAGGAAAGTGACTGTCACAATACACTACTGATTTCTGGATAGAAACATAGAAACATAGACTTTGACGGCAGATGAAGATCACTTGGCCCACCCAGTCTGCCCATTTCCCTACCTATTGGATAAGCTGCAGATTCTAGTTAACCAATAGCCTACTTCCTGCAACCCCCACTATAATTGCCTTATGTCTGTCCCATGCATGTTTGAATTCCCCCACTGTTTTAGACCCAATGACCTTCTCAGGAAGGTGGTTCCATGTATCCACCACTCTCTCCGTGAAAAAAAATGTCCTCACATTACCCCTGAGCAGTCCCCCTCTATCTTTAAATTGTGCCCCCTTGTCACTTGCATTAATAGCAGCCCTCATTATTATAACATTTCACTACTAAATGTACAGTGCATGATAAGGTCAGCCCTGCAAATCATGGTGCTGGTTCCTTGCTTAGCCTGAAGTAGCCCTTGCATTTTTGATACTGTAAGTAATGATGACCCAACCAGCAAAAAACAAGGAAACAAAAACTTTTGAAATGTACAGTTCAGTACTGTACACTGAATTTGTGCCTAACAGTTTACTTGGGTTTTAATTCAGGACCCTATAGAGGCTGAGATCAGATAACACTGGAAGGCCTTATTTTCATGATAATATCATGCACCACACAGTAATTGTTTTCCATATCACTGTAAGGTTAGAAGCATAAGTTGTAAAATGAAATAAATGCATGCCAGGATAAAACCTATTGTTACAGACACTGCAGTCTGGATGAATTGGTTTTATAATGGGATGCATTTATTTAATTGTGCATGTATTTACAGAAACTTCAGTCTGTATGAAATTGTTTTATGAAGGCATGCATTATATTTAAAAGGAATGCTGTTGACATGAAAATCACTGGCTGGTCAACAAAAGCATGAAAAGATAGCCTACCAGTTTTATCTGCTCTCAATCTCTGTGAGGCCCTGAATGAAGACCTTGCCAAAAGTATAATTTTAAGGGATGCAATGTTATGTTTATGATGTGGGTGGGTTTGGATGGGGTGGGTTAGTGCAGGTTGGGTAGTGGTTCTGGTGGTGGAGAGGCAGTTGGCAGGGTTGGCATGGTTTGACGGAATCTGCTGCACATCCTGCTACATGATAGGAAGGTGGTTCTGCTAGAATGCTAGGTTTGATTTTTTCCAGAGACAGCTTTGGAATGAATAGTGAAAGTGCAATCAAAACAGATTCAACCTTGAGTACAAATCAGAGAACAAATAGTGATGGTGCAGACCCCTAAAGAAAAGTGTGAAACTGGAAGTGCTGGGGCAGTAGTGGCAAGCAGCTGGGAATAATTTAGGAAAACGGTATGCACAAACCTTATTCCCAACAGACATGACAGGATTCCAATGGAATGATGTACAGTAGCTCATATAGTGGTACGTAGCAAAAATCTTGTCTTACACCAGAGGGTTATTATGCAAGGGATGTTATACAGATTTTGAAACCCAAATTACTATATATCCCCATAGAAAAATAGGTATGGTAGAGCCACCTAAAGTATTTATTTTAGCTGAATATTGCACACAACAGAAGTTGCAAGTATTCCCATTATTATCTAATGGCAAGCATGCTAAAAAGGCATTGTGGCTAGCAGCTGGGTCTGCACCATCACTTCTCATTTACTTTATTGCAATAAAGCTTGATTTAGTGTTGACTTCAGAATTTGTGGATTCCTCTTAGTGTGTAGCATTCTTTCTTTTTGTGTTAGCATGTGCCTGTTATATTTGAAGTGCTAATTCAGGCAGTGTTCAGTAAAAATTAGTTGCACATGCAAAAAAAGGGTGTAAGACTGTATTAATCGTGGAGATACTATTCAAGTGAAATCTATGCAGTTACTGCCTGTTTATGTCTCGATCCACTCAATGTCTGAGTGTGAGACTGCATTCTGCATAGTAGTGTGGGCTTAAAGTGAATCCTTTCAAAAACAGAAAGTGACAGAGTTGGGGGGCACGGTCTGAAAGACACCAACACTTTCTGAAAGCTGGGAGAACAGGCTTGTTATTGTCTTTGCAGACAGATGGTATACTGTGGAAAATAGTATGTGTTATTGAATAAAATAGTTTATAAACTGGCATAATAATTATTGATAAAGTATTACTATATTTGGTATTTTACTCTTTTGACTGAACAGATTCAAATAAATTCTCATTCATTCTTTGTGACTGATATGACAGGAAAGAAAATCTTCAGTTTGACTTGTCAGCTTTGACACTGTTTGCCACTCTCTACTCATTTATTTATTTATAAGAAAAATCATGAAAACAGAGAAATATTTCTATTTTATGTCGTTTTCTTTTTATACATATGTACATTAGAATTTGTATTATTAACCGGAAAAAAACCCTGCTATCTTTATTTTGATCACAAACGCAACTTCCAAGTGTAGGTATTGTTCTAGAAGAAGAAATGTACATTGTCATTTATTATTAGGGCTTTCATTACCCTGTATCAGTGTCATTACTGCATGGTTATATGGTCACATTTGGATCTCGATGTGTATACTTAGACTTACAGACAGACCAAACAGAAAAGGACTGTGCTAAACAAATCAAACAGCCACTCAGTGGCACTTAGCCAGTGAATTTACTATGGCATATAGAAGAGACTTACAATCAAGTTCCAAGTAACAGCGCTACTAATAACAGCAAATACCATGTAAGAAACAATGCTTTTCAGCTGAATTGTTGAATTTATTTCACCAGTGTAAATCACATACAGCACTGCAGTTAAGGCAGCATCGAGGATCTTTTGACAACCGGGGAAGGTATTTTTTAAATTACATGAACATTGGGGATGGGCGGGAGTCACTTAGACTACAAGGGAAGGTTATTTTTTTAATCTAATAGTTGAGGCAGAATCGGGGATCACTTATGAACTGGGAAAAGTCTATTTACAGTAGAACCGGGGAAAGTCTATTTTACAATAAGGAAGAATGACTAGACAGCTGTATACCTGTACTTCAACAACACCTGATGCCATCTGCAGGTTACTTTAGGGATGTGGATGGGACAGAATACTTAACACTGAAACCATGCAAATTCTGCAGTGATAGATCACGTAGCCACCCAGTGGCTAATTAGGGAACAGCACTTAATCCACTTAAAAAACAACAGAAATATACCGAAGAAACCTGTCTATCACATCTCTACCACACCGCAAGGAGCACTCTAACACATGGCGGGGGAGGTACCAACCGGTATACCTCGGTGCCATGGAACTTTTCTATAATGATCACTGTATGTTGGGTTTACCTTTAATAATAGAGCGATGTGGACACAACAAGTCATACAAATGAATCAAAATTAAAACAATCATGTGGTGCCATATTGAGATTCAATAGCAGATGTGAAGGAAATACAGTACAACCAGCAATAACAGTTGTTAATGCTAAACCCACTGCTCAGACCCTTCATGCTATGAAAATATGGGGTTATGAGGTAGACAGTAACCTAAAATCCTTTTTTAATTTTTCTGAAATCCAGGCAGCTTGCTCCGTTTTCTGTATTTTTTTTTTTTTGGTAAAGGGGGTTACAGAATTACAAACTTCTATAAAAGCTTCTGTAAAGTATTTAACCACCAAGTCCAAACTTGGAATGAGAAATACTCTATTCCAATTTACAACAGCAAACAGGCCAATAAGTGATCCTTAGTATAAGTTCTGAAAGACCTACTGTAATTTATGTTATTTTCCTGCTTTAATTTATGTGTTTTTATATCATAGAATTCAAATTTACCAGTCAGAGTGTAATGGTCTCCAAGTATCAGTTATTGTACTATTACTTCTATGGGGACAATTTTTGGAGAAACAAAAATCAGATCTAGAATATTCCCAACACTAGATACATTACTTTTCCTTTTATGATTTTCTAGGGCTTTACCCCAAGGGAGACCCCAAGTAGAATTAAAATCCCCCACTAACATCATATCTTTGCCCGGGGTTTTATTTATAAGGCACTGGGAACATTTTTTAAACAAACTTATGTTAGCCCTTGGAGGTGAATAAACAACTCTCAGTACCAAATTTAAGCCCTATATTTCCACCAACAGGCATTCTATTTTATCTGTCTTCGCAGAGTAGATAACTGAGGTTTGTCCCAATTCCTATTTAATATACAAGAGAACTTCTCCCTCACACTGTCCCTCTCTATCTCTTCGATGCTCATAAAATCCCTCAACTTCTATTTCAGGGTTCTTAACCTTACTATTTAGTCATGTTTCTGTTAAAAAGACAGCATCTGTTTTTTTTCTGAATCAACCCAGGCTTTTAAAATATCTGTTTTATTTTTCAAACTTCTAACATTGTCATACAACACTTTGATGTTTGATTGTTTATGAATTTGTGGCACCAGATTTATCTCAATATCCCCTGCAAGTACCAATAACAGTAACAGGCTAAAGTCTCAGTTGTTTAATGTAGGACTGATTTTTTTCCATGGGGTCTGGTTTAAAGCCTCAAGATGAATTTCACTAAATATTTTACATCTTTTAGAAAACACAGTGGTATTAATTCTGTCACTACATTCTCCAAGATGTAAAGCAAGTACTCTAACATTTTCAATAGGTTTAATCCCTCCCTTATTATAACAGTATACAATCAATTCTACACCAAGCAGAAATATCAAAAAACTTATTTTTTAGCCTTTTCCCAAGTAGTACCTATGAATAAGTAAATCTATACTAAGAACACTGAGATGTCATTTAATAAAGAAATATTTATATTCCAGGAACTTAAACCTTTTTGGCAATCAAATATCACTTTCAATGTATCCCTTACAGCCTAGGCTATATAACTATATATCTGATTTATCTCCTAATTTGCCAGAAATAAAAATACAATCTGATCATCAAATTTAAACACTCAGTATTGTCTCTCTCTCTCTCACCCCTAACAGAGTGACTACCTCATTTCTCAGTTTCCTTTGATTTAAAATAGAAAATCTTAATTAAATGTTGCTCCCAGTAGTCTCTAGACTACATTTATTTTTACCAATGGTGCAGCCACTCACGCTTGCTCACAACACTCACATTGTGTGGTGAGTGCTGAAATTTAGTGAACAAATTCCCCAACCACCGAGGCGGACCCACTCATTTATTGGCTCACTGCCAAGCCCCCTTTTCTCCCATGAGCTAATCCACCACAGGCACACACCTGATCAATTAAACAGGGGTCCCACTGCAATATAGGACCATGTCCTTTTAAATAGTGGCAGCAGTTTTTCAGAGCAGCAGGCAATGAATATAAATAAATATAGCAGCAGTTACTTTAAAGCAGCAGACAGTTCTTAAAGTGCAGTCCATGCTTAGTTGCTCACCACTCACTGATCACAGCAGATGTTAAAAACTTCAAAATGCAATGTTCAGTGTAAGCTGGACCCTCTGTAATATTCTGGATAGATGGAAACTGTAGGTGTTCTTGCTTTGGGGGGGGTTGTGCTGTGTGGCGAGTGCTGAAATTTAAACATCATATTCCCCACCCACTGAGGCAGACCCACTCATTTACTGGCTTGCCGCTGAGTCCCCTTTTCTCCCATGGGCTAATCCACCTCAGGCACACACCTGAAAAATTAAACAGGGGTCCCACTGTAATACAGGACCCAGTCCTTTTAAATAGAGGCAGTAGTGTTTCAGAGCTGCAGGCAGTTTGTATAAATAATATAATACCTTTCACTGTATATCTTGAGGTGCTGTCTTTCATCCTCTTTACCCCACATACATGCGACTCCATTTCAAAACATAGCAGCAGTTATGGGACATAGTCAGAGGCATTCAAAACTCACTCCCTGTGTGTCTGCTCAAACAAATAGTGGTTTCCTGAAAATAATGTTCCTGTGCTGCTATGCATTGTACTAGGATTTTGTTTCTGTGGTTACGGAGTGAACATGGCAGAGCATGGATGCAGTTTCTCCCTCACCACCATCAGGTAAATGGAGGATCAAGTGGGACATGGAACACTGAGGGTAACGCTGATGTGATGGATTGACAGTGGAGTTGCAGGTTGCCATTGTTATTCAGTCTCTCTCATCACTGGTCACTAAATACTTGCAGAGTCAATGGCAGTACTGGATGGTTTCAGCTCTTTGGCATACATTCCCTCTCTCTCCTGTCCTGTCCATGATCTCATTATCAAGCAGGAGGAAGGACTATTTTATCATGAATTCCCATATTCAAATATGTTTTTCTCAATAAAACATTACTTTTTCGGACTCTAACAAGTAATATAAAATGCAGCCCATTTTATAAGCACAATAAGACACTCCAGAGTGCACAAAGAAAAAAGTTTACCCCACAGCCAGCGGCTGAAGTTACTACTCCCCTGGGCATGCAGTTAAATCTGTTCCATGTACAACCTGCCATGTCTTATTGCTTACATAAAAGAGGATCCTGCATTCAACATGCATATAACATTTAAAATTATTTGACTAACTTTGTAAAAAAAATAGAATATTTGACTAAATTTTGCAAAAAATAGTTCCTCCACCTGTGTGGACAGGACAGCGAATGGATGGGATGGCAGTCCCCACTCAGTGTGACTGACTGTTCATGGCTACGTAGTTTTGGGAACTGGTGAGAGGCTCTAATATAAGAAGATGGTCTGTACTAAAATGCATTTCAATATGTAAGGTATGCAGTGTCATAACAAATAATTATGTGGTTTACAGGGTTTGATTAACTCCGTGGCTAGTGGTTAAAAAATGGTGGCAATTCAAAAATGAACATTCCATTTGGCTTCTTGATACCTAATTTTTTAAATGTGGCTGTAGTCACCTGAACTTGTTGCTAGCCATGTGTTAGACATTTCTAACGTACTGCTAGCAACCAATCATAATACAGGATTTTCCCTACCCATTTTATAAGAAATGTTAAGTAACACTGTTGATATTCCTATCTATATCAATAGCTATATCTGTTGTGTCTTATTGCTTACATAAAAGAGGACCCTGCATTCAACATGCATGTAACATTTAAAATGAATTGACTAACTTTGTAAAAAAAATTGAATATTTGACTAAATTTTACATAAAATAGTTCCTCCACCTGTGTGACCTTATTGATTTTTTTTTAACTTAGGACATTTGTCTTAACATGGTCTTCATAGCTGTAGTTTTTTCTTCTAGACGAAGTTGGACAGTAGTTCTGTTAATGTGTGTACCCCCCCGAGACATACATACACAAAAAAGGTTAGCTTTCTTATTTTGTGTTTTGTTCCTAAATTTTTGTTGATGGTTTTCTTGATTTTAAGTGAGTTAGCGAGAAGGTGTTTTGTTTCTAAATTATTGTGGATGGTTTTCTTTATTTTAAGTGAGTTAGCAAGAACAGTCTGGCATCTGAGAGAGGATGCATGTGTGGAAGTAAGCTTCTTTCAAGACTAACAGGGCATGTCTGAATAGTGGCACTTTAAAAAAATGTTCAGCTTATTTTTACAATGCAGGACATTACAGTATTTTGAGTGAATGCCAGTGACAGACTGAAATGTTTCACAGAATGAGCAAGTGCTGGCAGTGGCTGTGGTGTGATAGTTGTGTGAGGCAGTTTTCAGGAGGTGTGAGTGGATGTGATGAGCTGGCTGGAATGTGAGCAGACTACTTGGTTGAACTGATGAATCATTCTGCACTGACTTTCCACAGTTGTCAGGAATTATTTTAAAAATTAATTTATACTTTGTTTGCTTGTTATGAAGTCTGAACAAGTGCATTATTACTGAGTGAAAGAGTGGACAGGACAGCGAATGGATGGGACGGCAGTCCCCACTCAGTGTGACTGACTGTTCATGGCTACATAGTTTTGGGAACTGGTGAGAGGCTCTAATATAAGAAGATGGTCTGTACTAAAATGCATTTCAATATGTAAGGTATACAGTGTCATAACAAATAATTATGTGGTTTACAGGGTTTGATTAACTCCGTGGCTAGTGGTTAAAAAATGGTGGCAATTCAAAAAATGAACATTCCATTTTTGATACCTATTTTTTTAAATGTGGCTGTAGTTACCTGAACTTGTTGCTAGCCATGTGTTAGACATTTCTAACGTACTGCTAGCAACCAATCATAATACAGGATTTTCCCCTACCAATTTTATAAGAAATGTTAAGTAACACTGTTGATATTCATATCTATATCAATATCTATATCTGTATCTATATATAGATGTTACCTATGCCAGGATGATTTGTATTTATTTAATGTAGAAGTATTGTTGTAGTTTATGTATTTAATGTAGGCACTGTAATGTCTAATTGACAACCAAAATGTTACCTACCTAGTCAAAGAGGACCTTGTGGACTACCTGGAGAGCAATGGTCTCCAGGATAGTAAATAGTACAGATCTTTGGCAGAGAGGTCTTGTCAGACCTACCTGATAGTATTCTTTGACTGGGTAATGAGGGTAGTGGATAAGGGCCATGCTATGGATTTACTCTACTTCAATTTCAGCGAGGCCTGGATTGATTAAGTCTGCTTGCTGGCTGTGGAGAATATTTCTGTAAGTTTTGCTATTGTTTTTTAAACTACAGGAGAGAAGGATTAGTTAGTTCTACTTGCTGTTGAGGGAGTTAATGTATAGAGGATTTTTGTAAGTTTTGATACTGTTTTATTTTCTTTTTAATTTAGCTTAAAGTAGAATTTTGCTTAAGGGCTTCTGTGGCTGGAGTGATTGTAAAAGCCCTCCCATCCACCCCTTCCACCAGCCTTTCTTAAATACTGAAATACCACTGGGGCTTGGGTTTGAAGACTGTAAGGGAGGAGCTTGGGGAGCTGCAAACTGATCTGAGCTCTCAGAACAGGCCAGGAAGGAGGAAACAAGGAACAGCCATATGAGCTAAGTCTTAAGGACATATAAATATATAAAACGTGTGAGTAGATCTATAGTCCTTATGAGTAGGACTGTGGTTTCCAGTTAGTACTGTAGTTGACTGTCTTATGCTGCATGCAAGGCCATTTAGGACAACAATTTATGCTAGAGACTGGGCTAGGATTAGTTAATTCTACTTGCTGTAGGGAGAGTGGTGTGGAGAGGCTGTATAGGTAGTGTGGACCATGAGTAGGATTGTAGGGTGCAATGGTTGTGGGGCAGCAATGTAGATGAACATACTGTGGAGGCTGGGAGGGTGTCCAATATGCCACAGGCTAAGGAGACTTGAGGAAGAGGCTCAGTGGCCTGGCAGGGAGCTGGAGAGGTTCAGTGAGGAGGGGAGGATTGCATCAGAAGGAGGGCTGACATCTGAGAGTATTGTGGGGGCACCACAGAGAAGGAACAGTGGGGCAAGGGAGAGGTCAGGGGAGGCACAGTAGACAGGAAGCCAGTTGATGAAGGGTGGACTCAAGTAGGACCTAGAAAAAGAGGAGCAGCAGTAGGCAGGAGGGAGGAGAAAACACACAATAAGGCAAAAGGAGGAGGGAACATGTTTGCTGTACAAGCAACACTTGGGAAAGAGGACACAGGAGGAGATTTCCCAAGGGATAGTACTCACAAAGAGAAGGGAGAGAGGGGTATTACTAGTGGAGAGACTGAGTATGGCATGGCAGGGGGAAGGATACTACTCGGAGAGGTGAGGAGGGAGCAGAAGGTTGGCAGTCAAACAGGAGAAGGGGAAGAGTCTTAATTGAGAAGGGCAGGGTGGAAGACACTGGGACACACTGTAAAGGCACCATCTTGAGTGGCCCTCCAAATGAGAACCTGGGTGGAGGGGGGTGGTGACGGGCACAAGGAAAGAGGAGGGAAGTGTACTAGTGTTGGGGAACTCCATACTCAAGGGAATCAGATGGGGCAGCAAGTGGGAGAGGCACAGTCAGATATGGGTGGAGTCCATACCAGGATTAAAGGCAGACAAGGCAAGACAGGCAATGCTAAGGTGCGTAAGGAGCAGTAGGAGAAAACCACACATTGTGGTACATGTGGGGACAAATGACCTAGTGGGGAAAACTGTGGAGGTAATAAAGGAGAGGACTGAGACAGTGGGAAGGTTGTGTGAGGAGACTGGGGAGTCTGTGGCATTCTCCGAAGTGCTCCCAGTACCCTGCACAAGCACAGTGAGAAAGGAGAGGATTAGGGAGTTGAACACATGGTTGGTAGAATGGTGTCAAACTAAGGGATATGGGGTTGAAGGTGTAGCTGGAGCAGTACCTGGAATGATAATAATCAGTTTGCAAGGGATAGGCTGCACCTGAGTGGGGAGAGGAAGGAGGTATTAAAGCAAAGACTGGGGAGGTATATTGCGACAAAGGTGAATTTAAACTAGATAGGGGGTGGCAAGTGGACAGCAGGTAGGCAGGGATCTGATAGAGTGGAGCCTACCTCCCAGGCTATCAGGGAAGGACTCAGGGTAGCCGAAAAAGAAGGGAGTAGAAGGAAGGAAATGGAGGCCAATGAAGGGAAGGGAGCAGGATGGAGGGTGGACTGCCTGAATGCAAGAAGCTTAGGCAAAAAATCTGCTGAGCTACAGGCACTCTTAGCAGTGTGGAGGGTGGATATTGCAGCTGTCACAGAAACATGGGCAACTGAGCACTGGGACTGGGGATCTGGCAATCCCAGGATACAAAGTATACAGGAAGGACCATAAGGAAGGGAGGGGCAGTGGGGTGGCAGTCTATGTGAGGGATGGGATCAAATGCACAAGGGACGAGGGGGAAGAAAGGAGAACAGAGACAATCTGGCTGTAACTCCTAGACTCAAGGGGTAGGAAACTGAGGTTTGGGGTGGTATACAAGCCACCGTCCCAGTCTGAGGTGCTTGACAGGGAATTAGCAGGAAAAATCAGAAAGGTATGTAGAAAAGGGAAGGTGGTCATCGTGGGGGATTTCAACTTGCCTGGGGTTGACTGGAGCATTCCAGTCACCTCTAGTGCTAGGGAGAAAGTGCTCCTAGACTCAATTGAGGAAGGTCTCCTGACACAGTTGGTTAGTGTACCTACTAGGTTAAAGAACACTTTAGATCTGGTGTTGTCAAAAGGGGGAGCAATAAGGGAAATAAAGGTGGAGGACCCACTAGCCAACAGTGATCACCAAACGGTGTGGTTTAATATCATGATGTGCGGGGAGCCAGAGAAATTAGTTACTCAGGTAGTAAACTTCAGTGGGGCAGACTTTGGAAGGATGCAGGAAGTACTGAAAGGGAAACTAGAGGGCATAAGGCAGGAGATGGGTGCAGAGCTGAAATGGGATGTTATTAAAAAGGGGATTACAGAGGCAACAGAAGCCTGCACCAAGACACAGAGTAAGAGAAGCAAAGCAAGAAAACCATGCTGGTTGAACAGCGAGGTAGTGAAGGGGTGAGAGCAAAATGAGAGGTGCACCAGAGGTATAGAAGGACAGGGAAGGAAGTGGACAGGAAGGAGTATGCAAGACGGTCCAGGGAGGACACCAGAAAAGTGAGAGAAGCCAAGGCCCAGAGGGAGCTGAGATTAGCACAGGGAATAAATGGGGGGGTGGGGAAAGACTTTTTCAGATACACCGGGGAGAAAAGGAAGTGCAAGGAGACAACAGTGAGGATAAAAAGGGGTGGGGAGTGGATGGAAAAGGGTGAGAAGCAGGCAGAAGCACCGAATGAATAGTTTTGCTCAGTGTTCATGGAAGAAAAGGGGGGCCGCTACCACCATGGGCTGGGAGGGTGCGGACAGGGGGATAGGAGGCAACAGATGGAAGAATTGAGGCAAGTAGAGTCCTAGAGGGACTGAAGGCACTGAAGGTAGACAAGGCACCAGGGCTGGATGGTATCCACCCCAGGGTGCTGAGGGAGATGGCGGAGGTGTTGGTGGAGCCACTGGCAGATCTGTATAGCACCTCACTGGAGTTGGGATGTGTGCCACTGGACTGGAGGATGATACATGTAGTACCATTACACAAGAGCAGACCAAGGGATGAACCGGGTAATTATTGCCTGGTAAGTCTCACCTCCATAGTGTGCAAACTCATGGAGACAATATTAAAGGAAAGACTGGTGTCGTACCTGGAGTGCAATGGCCTCCAGGATATGAGGCAGCATGGGTTTGTTTCAGGGAAATCTTGTCAAACCAACCTGATACAATGTTATGACTGAGAGACAGGTGAGCTGGATAACGGTCATGCGGTAGATGTTCTTTACTTGGACTTCAGCAAGGCCTTTGATTCCGTGCCTCATGGGTTACTTGGGGGGAAGCTAACTGGTGGAGGGGTAGGGGCAAAAATGATGAACTGGATTACAAGCTGGCTGAGTGGGAGGCTGCAACGGGTGGTGGTGAGAGGGGAGCTCTCAATTCCAAGGCCAGTGACAAGTGGGTGCCACAGGGCTCTGTGTTGGGGCCAGTATTGTTCAGGATCTTCATATCAGACATTGCACATCGGGTGGTGAGCAAGATAAGTCTGTTCGCTGATGACACCAAAATTGGAGCAGTGGTGAATGGAGAGGAGGGATGGAAGCAGCTGCAGAGGTACCTAAGCAAGCTAGACAAGTGGTCAGAGAGGTGGCAGCTGGGGGTTGAATGCAAAGAAGTGTAAGGTTATGCACTTTAGGGTGAAGAACCCAAGGAGAGAATACTGGCTGGGAGGGGTTAAGCTTGGGATCACTGAGGAGGAGAAGGACCTAGAGGTAATGATAACAAGGACCATGAACAACACTGCCAAGTGCAGGAGAGCATCTGCAAAGGTGAACAAAATGCTGTGGTGCATAGTGAGGGAATTTTCATCCAGGTAAAGAGAGGTGATCTCGCCCCTCTACGGGTCGCTGGTAAAGCCGCACTTAGAGTATTGTGTGTAGTTTTGGAGGCCATACCTAAAGCATGATATCAGGCTACTGGAGGGGGTGCAGAGAAGGGCAACAAAGATCATATGTGGAATGGAAGGGACAGACTATGACAGCAGGCTGAGAGACCTGAGTATGTACACCCTGGAGGATAGAAGGGATGGGGGGACATGATAGAGACATTCAAGTATCTAAGAGGAATCAATAAGGATGGGGCAGATGGGATCTTTAAGTTAAGGAGGGGGAGCGTCACCAGGGGGCATTCACTAA
The DNA here is from genome assembly GCA_016271365.2 of Neoceratodus forsteri. Lineage (NCBI taxonomy): Eukaryota > Metazoa > Chordata > Ceratodontiformes > Ceratodontidae > Neoceratodus > Neoceratodus forsteri. Next base: position 1,004,592,109 of record CM028129.1, on the reverse strand, counting down.
GAATAGAGGGGGGAAGAATTAGGAAGGAAATGAGGAGACACTATCTCACAGAGAGGGTGGTAGCAAAATGGAACACCCTACCAGAATGGGTGGTACCATGTAAATCTGTGAACAGTTTCAAAAGGGAATGGGACAGGGAACAAGAGAAAGTGAGGGTCGGAGGTGGCAGTGGGATGACAAATGGGGGGGTGGGGCAGCTGCAAACTAAGGGTGCTAGCTGTACACTCGAGCAGACTTAGATAGACCGGGTGGTCTGTTTCTGCTGGCACGTTTGTATATTCGTAATTCCATGCCGTGCCTCACAGAAAGTTGCAGAAGAAGCTAGAGGATATGGGCACAGTGAGGTATGCAGTTAAGTGTTAGAGAAACTGTTTTGTAGGGAGACAGAAGAAGATTATGGTTAACAGAGTCAAATCGTAAGAGAGGGAGGTCACCAGTGGGGTCCTATAAGGATCAGTTCTGGGTCCAGTCCTTTTCAATATGTTCATCAGCGACACTGGAAAAAGGAATCCAGGGCAAAATGTGTCTCTTCGCAAATGATACTAAGTTCTGTGGCAAGGGAGACCCCGAGGAGGGGGTTAGGTAATGCAGAGTGACTTGCAAAGGCTAGAGAGGTGGTCAAAGGTTTGGCAGTAGAACTTAATGCCAGAAAGTGTAAGGTGATGTGTATAGGGAACAAGAACTCCAGGACAGAGTATTGGATGGGAGCGGGTGGGTAAAGCTGGCACAACCTTTGAGGAAAAAGACCTAGAGGTCATCATTAGTGACTCCCTAAAACAATCAAGCCAGTGTAACACCTACAACAAGGCAAACAGTATGCTGGGGTGTACAGGAAATTCACAAAATAGTTTATGGGAAAAACCTCACCAGTTTTTGGGTGTACAAAGTTCAGCCCCTTTACTGCAAATCTGCATGTGTTACAACTATGACATTTCTGGAAGTTTTTTGGAGCAGTGCTCTGGTGTTTGATCTGTCTATATAGTGACTATGTGTCACCATATCTGCTATACTCTTCCCCCTTCTACAAGAGACTCTTGGTTTTGGACCCACCACTGGGGCTAAATCAGGACCTGAAGTCAGCATTCCCCACCTATTGCATAGGATTTCTTTGATTTTATTCAAATTTGAGTTGTAGTCTGTTACAAATGTTATCCACCCTGAACAACCCTATTCTTGATTTGGGACCAGAGATTGACTCCTGTTTTTTCCTTTTTGTTTTTTATGAGCATTGTCTGTGACTTTACAAAAGTAACCTCTTTCCCTAAAACTAGTGGACAGCATCCTCACTTCCTATTCAAAAGTTTCATCAGATGTACTATTCCTCTAGATTCTGAGGAATTGACCAAAGGGGATGCTAACCACCAGGGACCTGGGATGGATACTTTCTACTCGAAGAAGCGCATTCCCTGAAATGGCCAACTTGATGTTCTCATTGCGACAGATAACTTGTTCAGAATATGCATTTACAGCCTTTTTAATATCATAGTTTTAAACTCACAAGGTACAGCATTGGATTTTAATGTCAATCACAAATGTTTTTGAAGAAATTTTCAGTTTGCACATGTTCTACTTTGCCATTGAATCTTTACCTTTATTTAAATGTGTGATGCCACTCATGAATATTCAATTAATGTACATACTTAATCACATTAAGATATGTGGCACTGTCCCACTGATGAAGCCTTTGTAGGCAAATGCAACTGGGAACATACTTTTCTCCTTCTGTGCTTTTATTAAATATCTGCACAGCTAACTCCGTGTGTGTGTCTGTTATGCTCTGAGGAAAGAGACCTAGGGGCATCATCAGTGACTCCTTAAAAGAATCAAGCCACAGTAAAAGTGCTTACATCAAGGCAAAGACGATATCCGGGTGTATAGGAAATGGTTTTGACAGCAGAAGGAAGGAGGTATTACTACCTCTCTGTAGATTGCTGGTGAGGCCCCAGCTGTAGTACTGTGTCCAGTTCTGAAGTCCTCATCTAAGGAAAGATGAGGACAGGCTGGAGACAGTACAATGAAGAGTAACCAAAATGATTCAGAGCCAGCAGGAAAGATTTTACAAGGACTGGTTTAAGACATTGAACATGTGAGATATGACAGACACCTTCAAGTTCCTGAAAGGACTGAACAAGGTAAACAGTGAGGAACTATTCAGCATAAGTTGCAGATCAAGAAGATGGAGGGCATGAGAGGAAACTGATGATGGGGAGGTTCAAGAGGGAAGCAAGAAAATGTTATTTTACAGAAAGGGTGGTAGAGGCATGAAACAATCTGTTAGCAGATGTAGTGGGTGCCAAAACTAGCAATGGTTTCAAACATGGCTAGGACAGAATGAAGGACTTAGTGGTTGCTCAAGGTGGTAGCAGCAGGATGGAGAACATGGGAGTGGATAGTGTGGGTTAGAACCCTGCATGGATAATAGGTCCTGGGTTTGTTAGGGAGTTATAGGGAGACTGGATGGACGAATGGTCATTTTTTTGCAGTTGTTGTCTATGTTTCTCAGCTGAGTAGAATATGCAACATGGGAATGACCTCAATAATAGAGTCACTGCAGCTGCTGAGTTCATGAGTAGCATTACGAAAAGGGTTGAGGATTTGATGGTCGGTTATGGCAGACCTGCTATGAATAGTTCAGCCAATGTCATAAGGCCATCTTTTGCTTTACTCACGATATAATGCATGGAGTTCAACCAAGTGGTGACCTACAACATTAAGGAATGCTGACTAAGGTACCTTCTGTTCCTACTGGAACATGCACAGTGCCTGTTTCCTTCACAGATCTGTGGAAGCAGCTGTTTTTTCTGTGTTTATAATGCATTGTTAATGCTTTGTTTTTTGTCTAAGGCTTAGCAGACAATAAATACTTTAATATGTGTACAATGCACTTAACATTTATTCTTTCAGTGCTGTCACTGTCCCTGAAAGCCTTTATCATATGAGGTCCATTATCTGTCATTGTCATTCCCATTCATACTTTATTATGACTATTATGAAAAAAATTTGGACAGACTTGATGGAACATTGGTTTTCTTCTGCCAGCAGTGCCTATGATTTTATATTTCAATATATGTAAGTATGCCTTCATCCTACAGTTTCTCTAGGGTGTTACATACAGTATATTGGTTGCAGTGTGCCCCCCTTTCATAACAATGTCACTGAGAAATGCCATTCCACTGGCACACCCTTTTGGTGTCACATCAGACTGCTGTGAGTGTCAGAATGTGACCTATTGTGGGGTACCAAGCAAATATCTGTTTGTATGTGTTTGTCAATGTCTGTTGTGAAGTATACAACCCCACCCTCTCCCTCTTTTACTACATGTAAGATTCAAGTTTTAACTACCAGGTAAATGCCTGGAACTTCTCTGCAGGTAAATGTAAACTTATATGGTATTTTATATCTTGGCTGTAAAAATGAAAGATGAAAGCAGCCTCAGAATCCAATATTTTCCACAGTTAGAAGGGCTGTAAATCAGTACCTATCATCTCACCAATAAATTGTGTAATTGGGAAGCAGCGGATCCTTGGAGTCAAATTTATTTGTTCCAATAAATGAGAGTTATAGTTAACTGCTTCACATTTTGAAGAGGACTGGACAAGGAACCAGCAGTGCTGCTCTGCTGTGACAATACTGAAAGAAGTATACTGTTCGCTGAAGCTGCTGATCCAAGAGATATTGACCTGATTCTGTTACCTGATGGAGGTGGAGTCTGCATAATTGATCTCCCTCTGCCACCACAGTTGCCTCTGGGGGACTTATAGCTACAACCCGGATCTGCCTCATCCTAATAATTACCACCACCATTGTCACCCCATCTGGTTCAATGAAATCTATGGCACAAGAGGCTATATGAGGGTGAAAAATACACAAGTACCTTAACAACTGCAACTAGTCTTCAGGGAAAATAGCCATGGCAGGACACAGTGGCACACCACTGGCTGGCAACTGGAATTGCAAGTAACTGACTGGCAGGCTGAGATAATGCCAGCTGAGATGTGAGACACACACAAGACCAAGGCAGCAGCAAACCTGCCTAGCCCATGTGATAGTAGCTGTGGGCTCAGATATCCTTTATACAGTGGAAAAGAAATTTGCAAGTCTAAAGAGAGAAACTGCTGTTTGTGCTGAAGACTGCTGGATTCATTATATGCATTTGGTTTGAACTGTGCTGACCATGTTCCTGGGCATCAGGAACATTACAAACTATAGCTTTTCTTTTTCTACATTGGCCTTGGATTTTTACTACAACAGTTACCATGTCAAATCATTGGGGTGTACATTAAAGGTTCTAGGGTCAGACTGAGAACACAGCATCAGTATTGGAGTCCACGGCCTGTCCAACAATTTACAGAATTTGGACACAGGAAACTGTCTTGGCTTTTGGAGATGAAGAACCTGTCAAGGGCATATAAGCTGGAGCAGGCCACCTGTGGCGGGGGGGGGGCGGGATGATGCCTGGTGCTATTGCTAACTGACAAGGTATAAGAGGCATGTAATAATTGAAATGATGTAGCAGTGTGGACTATTATACTTCGAAATGCACCATTCTTAAACACTGTGAACTCATTCCAGAATGTTGTAGACAGGAAACATAGAAACACAGACTCTGATGGCAGATAAAGCCCACCTGGCCCACCTAGTCTGCCAATTTTCTCTACCTACAGTAACACTATAGACCCTACTTGATCCCAGCTTTACCCCCCCTTCCTTACCACTAAGGTTCCTCTATGCCTAGCCCATGTATTGAATCCTGTTACCATTTTTTGCCCCCACCACCTCTGCTGGGAGGCTGTTCCGGGCATCCACCACTCTTTCTGTGAAGATGTACTTCCTCACATTTCCCTGCATCTACCCCCTCCCGCTTCATAGCATGTCCCCTTGTTCTTCAGTATCTTTTTTTCTGAAAAATGCTTCCCTCTTGAACCTCATTTTTCCTATGAGGTATCAAAAAGTCTCTATCCTCTCCCCCTACTTTCCTCCAGGGTGTACATATTGAGGTCCTTTAGTCTTTCCTCATAGGGCTTTTGATGCAAACCCTGCACCATTTTAGTTGCTCTCCTCTGAACTGCCTCTATTCTGTCTATGTCCTTCCAGAGATGTGGTCTCCAGAACTGGACACATTACTATAGGTGAGGTCTCACCAGTGATCTATACAATGGTAAAACCACCTCTCTCTTTATGTTGGGGATACCCTCCCTATGCACGTTAGCATCCCACTAGCTCTCCCTGCTGCTTTGACACACTGTCTGGCCACCTTTAGGTCATCAGATATAATTATCCCCAGGTCTCTTTCCTGTTTGGTAGTCAGTAATACTACACCACCCATTTTGTATTCTGCCTCAGGGTTTCTGTGCCCCAAGTGCATAATTTTGCACTTCTTCGCATTGAAAGTTAGCTGCCACACCCTTGACCACTCGTCTAGTTTTCTTAGATCTCTAATAATTTTTTCCACTCCCGCTGGAGTGTCTACCTTATTGCAGATTTTAATGCCATCATCAAAAAGGCATACTTTCTCTTCTAGCCTCTCTGCAGTGTCATTAATAAAGACATTAAAGAGTACTGGTCCCAGTACTGACCCCTGTGGCACTCCACTGGTCATATTCCATTCCTCAGAGTGAACTCCTTTTTCCACCACCCTCTGTCTCCTGTCCCCTAATCAATTCCTTACCCAGTTTACCACCTTTGGACCCACTTCTAGGCTGCCCAGTTTGTGTATGAGTCTCCTATGTTGAACAGTGTTGAAGGCCCTACTAAAATCTAGGTAGGCCACATCCATCGCTCCACCCTGATCTAATTCCCTGGTCACCAGGTGAAAGAAATCTATCAGAGTTGTTTGACATGACCCCCCCTTCAATGAATTCATGCTGTGTTGGATCTTTTAAGCAACTGGATTCAAGATATTCCACAATCCTTTCCTTCAGTAGAGATTCCATTAATTTCCCCACAGCCAAAGTCAGACTAACTGGCTTATAATAGCCTCCTCCCTGCTAACACATTTGCGAAGTGGGACTACATCTGCCTTCCTCCAGTTCTCTGGAACCACTCCCATCTCCATTGAGTGGTTTAACAGGGCTGTCAGAGCTGCAGGCAGCACCCCTCTGAGCTCCCTCAGTATCCTTGGATGCACCCTGTCTGGCCCGAGTGCATTGTCCACTTTCAGATTTGTGAGTTCCTTCTGGACTCTCTCCTCTGCAAATGGAGTAGTGTCTACTTCTTTCCTTCAATGTTCCTGGCACTTATCTGTGGTCCCTCATCTGCCCCTTCCTCTGTGAACACTGAACAAAAGTATTTGTTCAGGATGTCTGCTTTTTCCTAGTCCCCCTCCACACATCTCCACTCTTCCCTGCTGAGTCTTACTATCCCTCCCCTGGTCTTTTTCCTTTTGCTTACATACCTGAAGACTGTCTTGTCCCCTTTCTTTACTGCTTGGGCTATTTTATCTCCTGTTTGAGCCTTTGCACTCCTAATTTCTTTCCCTGCCTCCCTCTGTTTTTCTTGGTAAACCTCCCTCTCCTCCTCCCTCTGTGTCTCCTTATACCTCATGAATGCTAACGTTTTTGCCATTACCTTCCCAGCCACCTCTTTCGAGAACAATAGCAATCTATTTTTCCTTTTGCTTTTACTTACTTGCCTGATGCAGAGGTTTGTTATCTTCACTTTCCTCTCTTTTAGTTTTGCCAATTGTCCCTCCACTCCACCCAAGTCCTCCTCACCTGCCAGGGCATTTCTGAGGCATTCCCCAATCTTTTTAAAATCGCCCCTCTTGAAGACCAGGACCCTTGCCTTTGCATGGTTCAATTCTGCCACAGTGCTAATTATGAACTACTCTGTATGGTGATCATTGGTCCCCAGGTGGCCACCCACCGTGACACCTGCAACACTGTCCCTATCAGTGAATATAAGGTCCAATATTGCTCCCTCATGAGTGGGCTCCTTTAGTAGTTGCTTGAGAAACGTATCCTGCAGGGAGTCCAGGATGTCCCTGCTCCTAACTGAAGTTGCAGCTGGGATGCTCCAATCTATATCCAGCAAGATTGAAGTCCCCTACCAGCAGCACCTCCCCCTTATTTACCATCTTTTGTATGGTTTTCACCAGAACCCTATCCATCGCCCCCTCCCCCCCATGCTGGGGGTCTGCAGATCATGTCAGCGAGAATTGCAACTCCATTCCTTGTTTCTAGGGTGACCCACAGTACCTCCAGCCCCACTATATTCCCTGAATCTCTGTTGCTTTTATGCTATCCTTCACATAAAGAGCCACTCCTCCCCCTTCTTTCCCACCCTTTACTTCCTTACAGAGTATAGACAGGTATGGCTATATCCCAGGCATGATTCTCATTGCCCATGTCTCAGTAGTGATGACAGTGTCCAGGTCAGCCTCTGCCATAATCCTTTCCAGCCATTAGAGTGCCGGCACATCAGGGTGCCGATTTTGGGATTCTTGCTTCCACCCCAAGGTCCTCCCCCCATCTGAGTTAGAATAATAACAATGGGGGTTGCAGGGGACTGTGTGGGAGTGTGAGGGGCACAGCCCCTCTCAAAAACAGGGGTCAGCAAAATCTGACTTGGCACCCTGATGACCAGTCTACCTGATGACCAGCTGCACTAATGCCGGTGCTCTGAATGGGTGGAACTTGCCATAATGGCCTCTAGGTCTGAGATTTTATTTTCCAGACTTCGAGCATTTGCACACATGGCCTTCCAGATTCTGCTGCCACTCTGCTTGTTAATCCCCCCAGTAGCAGATAAGGAGGACTGCATCAGGAACTCTAAGGAGGTGGTAAGGGCAGCCAAGGCTATGAAGGAGCAAAGGCTTGCTCAAGGGATTAAAAAGGGTGAAAAACAGTTCTTCAGATGTATCAGGGAGAAAAGGAACTGCAGGGAGCAAATCTCTAGAATTAAGAAATAAGGAGGAAGGGTGGAAAAGGGGGCTGAACAAGCAGAGGTATTAAATGAATATTTCTGCTCAGTTTTTACAAGACAGTGGGATGGACCTATCCTGTAAGAGCAGGACAGGTTAGGGGAAGGCAGGAGAGATAGGGTGGTAGATGAGATGATCCCTGTGAAGAGGGTGCTAGATGGCTTAAGGTCTCTGTGGACTTATAAAGCACCAAGACTGGATGAAATACACTCAAGGGTACTGAAGAAACTCGTGGAGGTCCTAGCAGCACCTCTGACAGACATATTCAACACATCCCTTCTATCAGGATGTGTGCCCCTGGATTGGAGGATGGTATCTGTGGTGTCCCTCCACGAAACTGGCTCTTGGGATGAGTCAGGGAACTACAGATTGGTCAGCCTCACATTAATTGTGAAGAAATTAATGGAGACTATCCTAAAGGAAAGGATAGTGGCATTTTTGGAGGAGAATGGTCTCCTTGATGATTGGCAGCACAGGTTTACCAAAGGAAGGTCTTGTCAATTCAGTCTAGTGGACTTTTATGACTGGATGATTAGGGCACTGGATGGCGACAAGGTGGTTGATGTCCTGAATTTGGATTTTAGCAAGGCCTTTGACTCGGTGCCTCATGGGAGGCTGATAGGTAAACTGAAGATCCTGGGGGGGGTCGGGGAAAAGTTGGTCAGATGGATTGGAAGCTGGCTGGGAAACAGAAAGCAGAGGGTGGTGGTACGGGGGAGCTCTCATCACCCCAGGCAGTCATCAGTAGGGTCCCACAGGGCTCAGTGCTGGGACCAGTACAATTTAACATCTACATAGTGGATATGGCAGTTGAGATTCAGAGTCAGAGGAAATTGTTTGCCAATGACACCAAACTGGGAGCAGGGATGGACAGAGTGGAGGGTGGGGGATACTGCAAAGGGGCTTAGACACATTGGAGAGGTGGTCAGACACTTGGCAACTGGATTTTAATGCCAAAAAGTGCAGGACTATGTACTTTGGGATCAAGAATCCTGGGTACAGATACCAAATGGGGGAAGAGCAGTTATCGGTATCCAGTGAAGAAAAAGATCTGGGTGTGCTGGTCACAGGGCATATGAATCTCTCTACTCAGTGTAGGAAAGCAGTGGCAAAGGCCAACAGGATGCTAGGATGCATAGAAAGGAGAATCACCTCAAGGAGTGAGGAGGTGATCCTGCCACTGTACATGTCACTGCTGAGGCCTCACTTGGAGTACTGTGTGCAGTTCTGGCACCCCTTCTTAAAGAAGGACATCAGACTGTTGGAGGGGGTATAGAGAAGGGTGACCAAGATGTTAAGTGGGATGAGGGAAAAGCCCTACAAGGATAGGTTTAGGGCACTCAATATGTACTCCCTGGAGGACAGAAGGCACAAGGGTGATATAACAGAGACATTTAAGTACTTGAAGGGCATAAATAGGGTTAGCCCTGAGGGCCTGTTTAAATTTAGGAAGGAAGGGATCACAAGAGGGCACAGACTGAAACTGGAGTGAGGGAGGTTCAGAAGAGAGATGAGGAGGCACTTTTTCACAAAGAGGGTGGTGATGTCATGGAATGGATTCCCTGAGGAACTGATTTCACAGAAATCAGTGGGGGGATTTAAGAGTGGGTGCTACAGGGTCAAGGGCAAAATCAGAATAGGGAAGGGTGTGGAAGATGGTGGTAAATCTAACGGTGTGATCAACAAGGTAGGGGGAGAGGGAACCTGGGGCAGCTTCAATACTCAACACTAAGAGCTGCATACTCAAGCAGGCATGATAGACCATAAGGCCTGTATCTGCTGGCTTCTTCATATGTTTGTATGTTCCCTTTTGTCTTCACTCCTTACCACCCTCTGCTCTAATTCCCATCTCTCTTCATTTCTACCATGTTGTTCTTTTTGTTATATACCCTTGGGGACTTGTCTCCCTTAGGGTACTCCCTACTGGCTACTTCAACTTGTGTGTGTGTGTGTGTGTGTGTATGTATGGGGAGGGGCAGTTTATATCTCCCTGCTTCCTTCCGCCACCCCCTTGGCTAGTTTAAATGCTTGACAATGTAACACTTAAACTGTTCACTGAGGACTGTGGTTCCCCTCCTGGATGGATGCTGGCCATCTTCCCTGTATAGGCCCTTATCCCTCCAGGTGGGACCCCAGTCCCCAATGTAGCTGAACCCCTCCTCTTTGCACCATTCCTTCACCTTGAATTGAAGCTCCTGGCATGGAGTACCCTATCCTTCCCCCTGTTGTAGACAGGCAGCACCTCAGAAAGGGCCACTGAGCATGCTAGTTGCCTAAGACCCCTCCCCAACTACTTGAACTCCTCCTGCACTATCCTAGCATTGTCCTTAGCCGGGTCATTAGTCCCTAGGTGGGCAATGACATCCAGCTCTCACTCCCATCCCATATGGATGCATGTATTCACGCAAAGATGCATTCATTAAAACATGCAGATATTTTGATTATAGGGTGATGTTAGATGCTCACTTTTGTTAGTGGGTAGAGGGAGAAGAAACTAACACATTTTAGAGAATATATAAACTATTTAAGTTGTCTTCTCTCAGTAACACCTTACAATCTGAGATGTTAATGGCATGAAAAGCACTCCAAACCTCACAGGAATTGATAAATGGGCAGCTAGCTATGTGACTTCCTCAGAGCTAGAAAACTGGCAGGGGTTGGAGCCCAGTCAATGATTCAGAACCTCGCTCAGGAGTAGAAGTGGCCGATATTAGCAAATCCCGGATTCACAGAATGTTCACAAAATGTTGCAAATTGTTTTGGAATTTTCTGAAATTCTTTAATTGGCCATACTTCAGTCTGTGTTAAAGCTAGGGAGAAATCTGGCATGCATATTTTCTGGAACATGCCCTAAAAGTGTGCCAAGTTTCATGACATTTGGATAAAGGGAGAGTTAGGTATAGGGGTTCAAAGTCTAGCAATTTAATATTTATGTGAACATTTTCTGTGCCTGCAACTTAGCCACCTTTGGAGCTAGATATTGAAAACCTAGATGCATGCTTTCCAGGAAGATTCATAGAAACCGCTAAAAAAAATTGTAAGGTTTAGTTATGACCTGCCTACCGACATGACTTCCAGGGGTTCGCTTCCAAACCTGGGTCATCAGCATGGCAGCATGATGTTCTGATGCTGGACCATGGTGATTGCCTTAAAGCCTTATATTTAGGGTCAATGAACCTAACGACACTGGTGATATTCTGTTCTCTAGCTTTAAATATCTAGGGGCTTAAAATTAATCAGTTTATGTAACTGCAAAATATAATTTTAAAATTTCTCACAGTTTGGAGGCTTATAACTCAGTCACCTTTAAATCTAAAGGTCTGAAACTTGATATATATTATATATATATTTTTTTATGGCAAAAAAACTCCATTTAATGCATCAGTTAGGGTTGTTCCACAGTGACAAAAGTGAGGAAATTCAGTGTTAGGGTTGCCACCCCTTGCATCCCACGCCCACCCCGTCCCTACCAACAGGCATCAGGGTGTGCGTTGGGGTCATCAGCCCTAACCTCACCCCATACCATGGGTAAATAAGCTAAAGTGGTGCAGTGTAGGAGAATGAGTTAGAGTTAGGACCGATGACCCCAACGCACACCCCGATGCCTGTTCGTGGGGATGGGGTGGGCATGGGGTGCAAGGTGTGGCAACCCTAACACCGAATTTCCTCACTTTTGTCACTGTGGAACAACCTTAACATGCATTAAACAGAGTTTTTTTTGTCATGAAATTCCCTTCATTTTGAGAATGAGCACTATAAATACTGAATGGAATGTGGTGGTGGGAGCGTGATTTTTTTTGTCATATAGTAAAGCTAAGGGTAATGCAAACGCAAGTGCAAGTGGTAACGCACATGGTGATGCAAATGTAAATGATAACGCAAATGGTAAGAGAAATGCAAGAGCAAATGTTAAAGAAAGCAGAAATGGTAACGCAAACACTAACGTCAACAGAAACACAAATGTTAACAAAAACAGTAACACAAATGCTAATGCCTATGGAAAAGCAAACGGTAACAAAAATACAAATGGTAACACAAACACAAACAGAAATGCAAACAGTAAAGGCAACAGCAATGCAGAATGAAACAGTAAAGCAATCAACAACTGAAACGCAACCATAAATGCAAATGCAAAGTGCAACAGAAATGCAAATGGTGATGAAGATGCAAACAGTAACAGTAATGCAATTGGAAACACAAACAGTTACAGTAACAGCAAAGATGATGCCAAAGCAAACAGTAACACTAATGGAAATGCAAATGCAAGTGCATATGGAAATGCAAATGGTAATGTACACAGTCACGGTACCACAGTTGGAAACGCAAATGCTAACGGTAACAGCAACGATGACATTCAAGGAAACGCAAACAGAAGCGCATTCGCAAATGCAAATGGTAATGCACACAGTGATGCAAAACAAAATGCAAACAGAAACAGTAATGAAATGCAAATGTAACAGTAACGCAAACGAAAATGCAAAGGGTAACACACATGGTGGCGTAGATGGGAATGCTAACGCAAACAGTTACGGAAATATAAGTGGAAATGCTAACTGTAATAGTAACAAAAGTGCACACCCTTTTTCCCCCCAACAGGAGAAACACAGTGAATACAAAGAATGTATACATAATAATGGGCCTCGGAGCAGAAAATGAGCACTTGGAATACTAAATTGTTTATAGCTTAGGAACCGTACGACGTAGAAAAAAAATTAACATTTCATATAATTAATGACTTTCCTGGCTAGTTTTGCACTTAGACCTCATTTGGGGGGGCTAAGCATTTTTCTGATGAAAAGTACGTATCTCGAAGCATTTCTGAGATACGGGCCCCAAAAGTGTGGCGAGCGCCTTAATGTTAGTCTATGGGAAAAATCATCGACTTCGTAGTACCATAACTTTGCAGCCCTGTAATATTTTGTCACCAAACCACCAAAAGGCACATCTGTGGGATGTTGGCTTTCTTCTCTCCAAATTTCAACCCAAAAGACCAAACTGTTCTTTTGCAGCAGAGTGGCAAAAAATTCCTTTGGGCATAGTGTCGCAAATCACAACACTTTCGCAAAAAAAATCATGAAAGTGTTGCAGGTGTGACACTACTTTGCGACATTATTTTTTAAAGAAAAAAATTTCAAAAACATATTTCTGGGGTGTTTAACCCCCAAAAAAGACATGGCTAGCATCCTCAGGGCTCGACTACGTGAACACAAAATGAATTGTGTCCCTAGAGGGTTCCAATTTTATATGCCAAGCATTTCTGTGACCAGTAACTGAAAACAAAAATGGCAGATTTGTGACACTACAAGGGTCATTTGTGACACTAAAATCCGCATTTGAGACACTGTCAAACTTTTTGTTAACTTTTCCCATTGACTATAATGGGAAACTTGTTTTTTGAATAACTTTTGAACTGTTTAATATTTTTTCATGAAATCTTCAAAAGGCACATTGGGGACCCTGGCTGCATGTTCCCTGAAGTGTTTGGATTGGTCGTGCAAACCATGCGAGCTGTAGGCATGCGCAAAGAATGCTCAAACAAGCGTAAATGTGACACAAAACGGTGCTTTATGGCTCTGCAACTGTATATCCAGCCAACAAAAAACCTGGCATATCCAGAGATCTCTGGTACTGCTCCGTGCCTGACAAATTTCAGGCAAATCCGTCATATGGTGGCAAAGTTATTAAGGTGCAAAATTTCACACTTTAACCTTAAATGGGGCACTCAACCCTAACTATGGTGGTATGTGTGTGTGTATATATATATATATATATATATATCTAGGGTGTGTGGTTGCACTCTGATATATGCATGCCTTGGTGTATATTGTTACACATGAGGCCGCAGGCCGAGTGTGTCAACCACCCAAGGCACCAAGGCGTGCATATATCGGAGTGCGACTGAACACCTTAGAGTGGGTTATCTATCTTATAAAATGGAAAAATTGTTTTGGAGGGGGGGTGAAAATGCAGGTGTGTGGCTGCGCTCTAATATACACACGGTCATGAGATGTGTTTCAACCAATCAGCAGAGATAATTTTTTCTACACATTTTATAAATATATATGTATGTATACTGTATATATATATAGGTAATGTAACCACACCAAATGCAATTCAATGTTCACAAACACTTTTAATTTATGTAGTTAACTGTAATTTTAAAATTTCTAAATGTTTGCAGGCTTATAACTCAGTCATTTTTAAAGACAGCAATCTGAAACTTGGTACACGTCTGTGTGGGTACTGAGACAGCCAACAAACCACAAGTGCAAGTTGGACAACTACTTTTTATATTAGAGAGAAATAACCAAATTTACAATTTTGGCAAACTTTCATGAAATTTTCAAAAAAATATGAAACTTAAGCGAAATCGGCATTTCACCAGAATTCTGCTGGCGGAAGAAAAATGTTGCCCATCCCTATTCAGGAGTCTGAGGCAGCCAACCAGCTACATAGGAAGTCTTGAAATTCACCGTCTGATGTTTCATAGAGCTGGGGAAAACTGTTGCTGATGAGTAATGTTGACACTATCTGAAAATGGGACATGTGCTCGAGGTATGCAGGGCAAGGAAGGGGTCATTCTCAACCTAAACCAAGGGTAATACCCACCTTACTGATGTTGTGCATAGGTATGTGAGAGATGGACATCGGAACAAAATTATGACTAAGGTGAATGTTCATACAGGCCAAAGGTGCTAGGACTGAGGGGTAGACATCACTCTGGTAAGAAAAGATTTGTTGCCAGAGGCCCAAATAATACCAGAGAGCGTCATCTTTTAAATAGTTTATAAGGGGAAAACTGATCTAGTACCACTGGCAAATGTCAACCTGGTGTGTAAAGGGCATATGGGAGAAGTGGAGGTGGTATTAGTTGAGCTCCTGCCCCTGGCCACTGTCCTAAGCATAAATTTCCAGCATAGGTAGGGATGATTAGCATGGTTCCCTCGAGTCAAACACAACAGAATTCCCCACAGAAACTACAAAGGCAGTCAAGTTTTGAGGAAGGCGTTAGAAATGTTTAACCAGCTGGCAAATCTGTAATAACATAAGAGTGTATACAAGGTGGTATATAAGGTTTCATACCTGCAAAAGCAGAGGGCTGTGCATATCTATACTATATCTGCCATCAAAATCTATGTTTCTATACATAAAGCAGTTCTAGTAGGGGGTAGGAGGAAGTAGGCTGTTGGTTAACTAGGATCTGCACCTTATCCATTAGGTAGGGAAATGGATAAACTGGGTGGGCCAAGCGGTCCTTATCTGCCATCAAAGTCTATGTTTCTATGTTTCTGACACAAAGCGATGTACAGGATATGTCAACAACTTGCATAACTGCAATAACATAGAGATGTGTACAGGATGTTTCCCAGGTATGTGCAGGGTGTGTCATTCAAACGGCAAACTGCATCCACAGAACCGTCTCTAGAAGATGGGGATAGTGAGCAGAAAGTAGAGCTAATGATCAAGGAGGGGATTCCACAGCTGCTTGGGTCTGTGACTGAGAGTTTAGAGGAGGGGTCCAGCAGTGCTTCCACAGGTTTCCCCTCAGCTTGATAAAAATGTGGTTGTTGAAATGGTTACCTGGAGTCAAACTTATGGTATCTCTCACAATGGCCATCCAAGCAAGACAGAAGTGATCAACCAGGCAGAAGGAACATGCCTCTGGATGCTGGGAACCCTATGGCAGCTCAGAGGGGACAAAAAAACAGGCATAATGTCATGGGCTACAACAGGACTTCCGTCAGCGAGTGATCAGCACTGGTCAGAGGTCATGCAGAGTCTAGGACATAGAGACATATAACTTTACCAGCAGAAAAAGACCTATGGCCCATCATGTCTGCCTTGTGTCTGCTTTAATCCCTACAGTCCATCACTGATAGGGCCTTGGTAGGGCTCCCTGCAGATAGCTCTGCCCTGCATGATGTATAAAACCCTACCAACTCTCCACCTCCGTCATTATTTTCACCAATCCCATGTGGCTATTGTACCCTCTCTTGAAGCCTGTAATTGTCTCTAGGTTAACCACATCTGATAGGTTCACCTATCCATCACCTTTCAGTGAAAAGGTACTTTCTCACATCTCCCCTGAATCCCCTTCCCAACTCATTTATATTAGTGCCCTCTTGTTGCAGACACCTTGCATTGCCAGAACAGTTGCTGGCAAGTGTGACAGGGTGAGCCCAGTCTGGGGTGGATGCCCACGTGTGAGGTATTCGAACCCTTCAACATTCCTTTTGCTCTTTGTTTCTGTGGGACAGCCTCTCACACTTGGAATGAAAATGAAATACATTTGTATTATGCTTGTCTATCTTAGGGTGTCACATTTAATGATTTAATGGAAATAAAAAGAAAAAATATGATGAGTTCTGATTGTTGGCAATAGAAGGGGGAAGAGGAGTGTGCCCTTGTTCTCCCATTCCCCTTGCAAAACCCAGTGGAACCCTCATGGACTTACTATCTAAGTAAAACAATCTTTTGAAATGAAACAAAATGGAAACATAAAACCCCCTTAACCAAGAAAAAAGGAGCTGAGTCTAGGCTAGAAAAGATAACATGTATGAACACGTATGTTTGATGGAACTCCTGAGAATAAAGGTTTATACTGGTTTTCCCAAAAAGGAAAGGGGTGGATCACCTGATGGTGATGACATCCTGGTAAGGTATAAAAACACACCACTTGGAGTAACAAAGATAGATGGGGAATCAGCTGAATACGGACTACCATGTGAGGAGGACCTCAGAAGTGTGTGCTAGTTTCCGCACTGTTCTATTTGCAAAGGCTGAAGTTAAGCCTCAGGAATTTTTGAAATTAGAAAGTTTGTTGGATATTGGACATTGAATAACCTTTTGCTTTCTGTATGTTTATTATTTTTATTTTTTTATTTTCTAATTTGAATAAAATAACAATGCATGTTTGGGTTTTTATGCACCTCACCTCTGGTTTGTTGTGTCTGTTTTATCCCATACCTTCACAGTGGTTTTAGAAGTGGGATCTGACTGGAAGTCCAAGGTAAAGGGGAATTCCAGTTAGCTGGTACCAGCCCTGGTGCCCAGGATAACCAGCAGAGGTGCATGGAAGTGGAGTCTGGCAAGATGAGGATGAAGCCTGCTGGATTCAATGAGATGGACCAGGAACCGCAGAGTGGTCACGGTGGACTGAAAGTACAGAACAATGCCTAGGTGGTGCAGACCCTGATAAAGATGATCCAGTGGATGAGTGGGCAATGGCAAGAGGCAGACTGACTCTGCAGAGAGGCAGAACACCAGTGCCAGGTGCTACTCGAGAGGTCCCAGCTGGAGAATTTGGAAAAGGAATCGGAGGAGGATTATTCTTGGGCTCAGCTGGAGGATGAGTCCATATCTGAGCAGGATATTCCTTTGTTGCCCATGTTTCCCCTGATGTTTTCTGTTGGCGGATGGAGAAGCCAGTATGGAACTTGAAAGTAAGACCCCAGGTAAGACTGTGACTAGTGATATTGTGCTGGGGTTGAAGACTACACGCAAGCCAGAAGAAGTCTGTAAAGCTGAAGGGACTTTTTCTTGTATTGATCAATCTGTAGCTAGTAAAAATGGTCAAAGCAGTATTGACTGGGGTAAACTGCAGGCTAAAGATGCTGATGTTGCCAAACTATTACAGTATGTAAAAGTCAAGGAGGGTAGGCAGGTTAATGGTGGAGTTGGGGCAAAATGATTTTGGTGATATGAACTGTAGCATGGTGTTCTGTACCACATGAGGCCCAACCCCCGTACCAAAAGAGTGGATGCCCAGGTAGTGGTGCCTGAGGTGTACAGGCAACAGGTGATGAAGGTTGTACACTCCAGTCCCTGTGGACATCTGAGCCATAGTAGTGTATTGGCTTGACTAACCCCACATTATTACTGGTCTGGTATGTACCGACAGGTGGCAGCCTATATTAGGACCTGACCAGTGTACAACCAGAGAGAGGTTCCTGCAGGGACTAATAGACATCCATTCAGCAGAGGTACTAGTACGTGGGGCATGGAAAGAGAGTTCCAAAGGGAAGGGGTCATTAAGGAAAATAAATGGCACCCTTGGAAAAGGGGAAAACTCCTGCCCAGATCACATGGTACCAGATGGTAAAAAGATTCAGAAATGACCACTACAGTTAAATAAAATGTTTATTATTGCAAAACCTGTGTAGAAAGCCTCAGGGAATTGAATGGTATCAGTTGATGCTAGCATGTCAGGATTGAGATGCCATTTTGATTCATAGGGTCCCTGAGGCAGAGCTTCTAGGTTAGGTGGGCGGAAGCTCCAACCCTTCCAGGGTTCTGGTGGGATGATTGCCAACAGTAAGGACTGTTGCCCTTTTGTGCATGGGGGTGGGTGACAAGGTGAGCCCTGTCTGGGGTGGATGCCCATGTATGAAGTATCCGAACCCCCATCCCATTCCTTTTACTTTTGTTTCTGTGGGGTGGCCGCTTGCACTGGTAATGAAAATGAAATATGTTTGTTGTATGCTTGTCTATTTTAGGATGTCACATTTAATGATTTAATGGAAATAAAAAGAAAAAGATATGAGTTCCAAGGGTTGGCAGGAGAAGGGAGAAGAGGAGCATGCCCTCGTTCTCCCATTCCCCTTGCAAAACCCAGTGAAACCCTCATGGACTTACTATCTTATTACAACTATCTTTTGAGATTAAACAAAACATAAAACCCCCTTAACCAAGAAAAGAGGAGTTGAGTCTAGGCTAGAAAGCATGACATGTTTGAACATGTATGTCTTTACTGTTTGATGGGGAACGCCTGAGAATAAGAGGTTCTTACTGGTTTTAACAAAATGGGGTGGATCACCTGACAGTGATGTCATCCAGGAAAGGTATAAAAATCCACCACTTGGAGTAACAAAGATAGAATCAGTTGAATACTGACTACCAAGTGAGGAGAACCTCAAACATGTGTGCTTGTTTCCACACTGTTCTGTTTGCAAAGGCTGAAACTAAGCCTCAGGAATTTTTGAAATTAGAAAGTTTGCTGGATACTGGACATTGAATAACCTTTTGCTTTCTGTATGTTCATTATTTTAATTTTGTTTATTTTCTGATTTGAATAAAATAATGTATGTTTGTGTTTTTATGCATCTGACTTCTGGTTTGTTGAGTCTGTTTTATCCCACACGTTTACAGCAACCCACCCTGTTCATTATCTTCAGAGATTGAAGTGTCTCTGTCATACCCTCCTTTCACTTCTGGACTCTAGGGAATATATGTTCAGACTAGACAGTCTGTCCTCATAATTGCCCCTTGTTGCCAGTGTATCTTTTTAGCTTCTCTCCTCTGGACTACTTCTAAGTGATCCCTGTCCTTTTTAAGGTGTGGGCTCAAGAACTGCACACAATACCCCACGTGCAGCCTCACTGGTGACCTCTACAGGGGAAAAATACCTTTTCTCTGTTAAATAAAGCCTTCCCATATATCCCCAAATCTTCCTTGTTTTCCCATATGCCTTACTGCAATGCAGTGCTCTTAAGGCTGTCACTTATATCAACCCCCAGGTCTCTGTTCTCTGATGTCTGCTGTATTTTGAGTCCCCATCCAATATTGTGTTTTCAGATTCCACCTCTCCATGTGCATGACTTTGCACTTTTGGCATTAAATTTGAGCTTTCAGATCACTGACTACTTTTTTAATTGCTCCAGATCTTTTTCATGTTCCTTTTCCCTTCGTTGCTGTTCACCATACCATATATTTTACTGTCAGCTTCAAGGAGACAGATGTTGTCCTGGATCCCTACTCCAATGTCATAGATAAACAAATGGAGAAGCATCAGACCCAGATCAGAGCTGAGACACCCCACTCACCATCATGGACTGACTCACCATCTGACAGGCAGTAAATGGATAAGCATGTGGTCCAGGGGCCCTGGGTGGTTATGTCCCCCCAGAACAGCTGTAGCCAGTTCAGCAGACTGGCCCCTCACTAAGGAAGATTTGCATTTAGCTGAAGCTAGCAGTAATGCAGGTAAACCTCTCAGCCAGGAAACATTTTCCATTGGGATGGATTGCTCATGCATGGCATGGCAGCCTTCTGAGAGAAGGATGGTCACCATCAAGTAGTATTCCCTTGTGTTTTTCAGGAGTAGTTACTAAAAGTGATATTTCTCTATCAGCTCATGTGGGAAGCCAAAACCCTGAGATGACTAAAGCAACATTTTTACTGTCCCACTATCCACAGGGATGTAGCAAATTTTTGAAGGACATACCTTCATTGCCTAAGAACATGGAAGGTGGGGGACAAGGCAAAAGCAACCTTGGTGCCATTACCAGAGGTTGATATACTTTTTAAGGGGTGGTAATTTACATACTGAGACACGGTCAATAGCAAGTAGCATCAGGAAGCATTTTTTCCCCTCTGGTGACTGATTTCACTACCAGGTACCCTAAGGCAGTGTCTCTGTCTTCACTGGAGACTGAGAAGGTGTCAGGTGCATGTCAAATAATTTTCAGGCAGATGAGGTTTCCAGAAGAAGCATTGTCTTACCTAAGGGACAAACTTCATGTTTGGTCTCATGCAGGTCTTCCGGGATAAGTGTGAGATAATGTGGTTGTAGACCGTGCCATTGCATATTCAGGGAAAGGGTTAATTGAATGATTTAATGAGAAGCTTAAATAGACACTGCAGACATTTTTAGATCAGAACCCACAAAACTGGGACAAATATCTACCCTAGTTGTTATCTGCTTAAATTTGCTTAATGTGAGTTACCACAGGATGCTGTGTGGTTATATCCCTTTGAATTATTGCTTATATGGTGAGTGTGGGCTCCTCTAGCACATGAGAGGGCTGGTCAGAAAATACACCTTCCAGCTCCTTCCCATGGGGAAAATGTACTGGATTATGTGTAATTTTTGGGAGAGCCTGAAGGACTATAAGCTCAAAAGAGGCAATAGGAGTGATATAACTGGGGTACAATGGCCTCAGAATACATTGTGGGGTAAACAAGTTCTGATCCTCATCCCAGTGAAGCACAGTGATTTGCAGGCAGCTTTGGAGAGACCCTTTGCTGTACTTCAGAGGCTGAGATGTCACGTATGTTGTGGAACTTACAGGGAGAAAAAGAAAAAGCACGGCATACCATGCCAACATGCTGTAGCCATACTTTGATTGGGCATCACTGGCATTTGCAACCATTTGTACTCTGGATGAAGTGGAGCAGGAGTTTGTGAGAGACCTACTCAATTAAAGTAGGGGGAATGCTCCTGTGGGAGTTGTAACTCTTTCAACCTGGCCTACAGCTAACAAAGGGGAGGAGATTTTGAGGGTGTTAGGTACCTTTCAGTATACTTTCTCAGGCAAACCAGAGTATACTACAGTGGGTCTGCATGATGTCTCCACATGTACAGAATGGCCTGTGCAGCAGCAAGTATCAGTATCCTGCCAGTGTGAAAAATGTCATGCAACAGGGGGCTGAACAAAATGAAGCAGCTAGGGGTCAAAAAATAATTCACTCATACCTGGACTTCACTAGTAGTTCCTACTCCCAAAAAAGATTAATCTACCAGGTTTTTGTGGATTACTGGAAACTGCATGCCATTATAGTAACTGATGCCTATCTAATGCCCCAGATTACAGAGGTCTTGTCAGATACCTCTTCACCAGTGACCTAGCAAAGGGGTATTGGGTAGTGCCTCTTATACTGGAGGCCAGAAAAAAGTCAGCTTGCATCAGATGAATATACAGAACAAAAATTTACAGAAATAGTGTACACTTCTAGTCTACTGAGTTTTAAAGAAGCTATTGAAGTTAAAGAGTTACATAAAGAATTTGATTAACCCACATTTTATTGAATGATTATTCAAAACTTATTTATCATGTTATATCCAATCTAGCAGTAAAAGACAGACAAATAATGGGACATTTTATTGGTGAATCTCACTCCTGGTATGATAAGTCTTGCAAAAGTCTGAAGAAGGTAGTTACTTAAGTGGGCAGATTATCAATAAAAATAACAATATTGTCATTTAAAAAAAATAATTGAAAACAATTAAGGCAGAGTACAAAAATTGGTTGTGTTATAAAAACCAAAAATTGTAAGACTTTGTTATGGGAAAACCTTTAAGACGCTATAACAAATGATAACTGCACATCATCAGACCTTGTAGCCTACACAGTATATCTGCTGAAGTGAATAGAAGATATACTTTTTCTTGCCATATAACAGCAAGTCAATGGAGATACCATTTCAAAAAATATTTATAAAATTCCTGAAAATGATACAGTTTGTGAATATAATCCTGAGGCCATGCTTCTATGTAATAATATTGTAATCATAGAGACATGTCCACCTTTTAATAGAGATGAGGTAAAATGTGCAGTTTTATCCAAACATAGAAAAAAGGAGCAAGGTTAATGCTGTATCAGCTGAAATATTTCTAGAAAACATAAAGTATCAGGTAACAGTTTTTATTCTTTTTTCCTTAATTTGCAATCAATTAATGCTACTTAAGGACTGAAACACAAGTATGATTCTTCCTCAGTTTAAAAAGGGGGAATCACAATGACCCAGCCCATTACAGGCCAATTACATTAATACCAACTGGACTTAAGATATATTCTAGAGTAATCATTTAAAATTTAGAAGACTGGGCTACACAAAATCATATCATCTCTAAATTTCAGTGTGGCTTCCGTAAGGGTCACTTAACAATACATTTGTTTTTTACATTAAATTATATTCTTGTGACGTATGTAATATTGAATTCAACAAAGATTTCAGCATGGTTTATAGATATTAGAGCTGCTTTTGATGCAATAAATTGAATAATTCTTTGGGATAAGCTGGAAGCTCATAATATTGATGCAAGATTGTTAGCAATTTTAACATTACTACACACTAATACATAAGCTAGAGTAAGATTTAGTAGAGATGGGATGCTGACTGACCCATTCCATATTTCCAGTGGTGTTAAGCAAGGCTGTCTATTAGCTCCATGCTAACAATGAAGACATTAACAAATGAATGTATGCTGATGATGTGGTTTTACTTTCCCAAACTCCAAAAGAGGTATACCTGCTGTTATGGTGCATTTAGAAGAATTAGAATTTGAATTAAATGTTAGCAAGACAAAGATCATAGCTTTTGGGGACAGAATTAAAAAACATTAATTGAAACATGGGGGGGATAAGAAGTTTGAAGAACTCACTGAATGATGTCATCTTGGTGTAACATTTGGAAAAAATATAAATTGGATTCCCGAAATAAAATAACAGAGAAACATTGAATAGAACAATTTTGGGGCTTAATAGATTTGCACAAAACGTTGCTGGCAAGTCTTACAAAACTTTGAAAATCGCATGCAAGGCTAAGGTGATTAATCAAATTCTATATGGGAGTGAGGTCTGGGGCCTGCCAAAGAAACTATGTGTGCTAGAATATATCCATAACTTTTTATAAGAACAGTTCTTGGCTTGTCAAGAGACACACCAACTGCATTTTTACGTTTAGAGGCAGATTTTCTACTCCTGCAATTTAATATAGAAGAGGCAATAAATGGTTTTGTAATTTAAATAATATTTTAATAAAAAATGGGATGAGTTGCTTATGGTCTGATACAGTTCAGCTTTCTGTCTCAAGATTTACCAAAGAAGCAGAACAAAGAATGAGGGATGTTATGTTACAAAGAGACCTGGAAAGGATTCACACTATAGTCAGTTTGACAATGTACTCAAATATCAGAGATATTACTGGAATCACAAATTATTTGTATATTTATGAGAACAAAGAACACAGAAAAATTCTGTCTAATTTCAGATGTGTATTTTGTTAGGAAATCTGCTTAATATAAAAACTAGTTTTGGGAAATGTTTCTGTAATAACAAGCAATTTATAACAATAGAGCATCTTATTCCATACTGTTCTGTCTTTAGGAATGAAAGAGAAAGATAGATAGATCCGGTACTGTGTAGAAAAATATTTGCCTCCAGTAATAAAAAAATAGAAGTCTTGTTCACATTTCATAGTATATATATATAATACATGCAGCAGCAAAGTTTGGTGGTAGAGTCATGTATAAATTGTTAAAACAGCAGTGAAGATGTAATATATTATCTACAGTAGTGATGGCTACTATGTTATTCTTTTGTATTTTTATTTTAGAAAGATGAAATTGTAGGTATCTGTTTTATATTGTTTGAGTAATGTAATAAGTCAAAATAAACCCGACCCTGAACCTAAAGCATACAATTTGGTTTGTATGAATTTAAGAATGTCATTTGACATAAAAATACTCCTGTCACTTTCCAGAAGATAGTGGACGAAGTGATGGAGGGTGCGGGGAGTATGCTCTCACATACATGGACACATTTACAATTTATAGACAAATGTGGGATGAGTGCTTGACCTACATCACTGAACATGGTTGCTCATCCCCCTGACTAAGGATGGAGTGTCAAGGAAGAGAAGTGCAGTATTGATATGGTAGACTTGCTAGTGTGGAGGCGATTGAAAACTGGCCACAGCCCCCTACAAAAAACAGGTCAGATCTTTGTTGGGATTAGCTAGGTCCTACAGAAAGTGCATGTTGAAATTCAGTCCCCCTTCCCTCCGTCCTTCCTTCCTTCCTTCCTTCCTCCTTATCCTAGGGTACAGGAATGCAACCCAATTGATATTGAACTAGGCTGAGCTGTTTGTAGTTTTAGTGAATGTTGGAAATTTGATCAGGACACGAGGAACATTCCGCTACTCTTTGAGACATACCATAGGATCTTTAACATCCCCTTGAACAACCACCAGAACAGGCAGACAGGACCTTGGTTTCAATATTTCATCCAAAAGATAGCCCTTCTGACAATACTCTGTCCCCAAAACACCATGGGGGTGTCAGTACGGTTATTTTAAACTAAAGGGAAAGTGCTCCCTATAGACCTATCAACACCATTTCCTTCAGAACCTGGTGTTCATTGGAGGTTTTTCATCCTACTGCTGTCCAGGCCCAGTTATGCTTTGCTTCTAAGATTTGATGAGATCAGACTTCAAGGTGGTTAGGCTATAGAACTTCAGCATCTCCTTCAGATCTGATGGCTGAAAGGGCACCCAGCAAGGTGATAAGGTAAGACAGATATGAACCTGCCTTCAGTCAACTGAAAAAGGCCTTACGAAAAATCTCAGTGTTAGGTAGACTAGACTGTAACTAGGAGTTAGTAGTACACACAGCCACTACCAATTGTGGCTTAGGGACTGTTCTGAACTGGCACATGACAGACAGTGAGGAACAACTCATTGTTTACCTATGCTGAAAGCTGTTTTATTTATTTAAAGTGCTTTACCAGGAAAGGTCTATTGAGACATAATAGTTCATTTCCAGAGACACCCTGGAAGAAGGGGTCCAAAGGAAAAAAAATTCAGCAAAATAATTCAGAATTTACATAGAAAGAGTAGAATCAGCAGTTTAAAACAGGCATAGGTGTGGCATTACGGTTAAATAAACGTTTGACCACAGCTATTTAATTTTACATAGAATTGAATATTAGCATTTTTGATACAGGCAGTAGAACAGTTTAAGTCACAGAAGTTAAATAGATAAACATTTGACCTCTACTATGTAATTTTATATGCAATTAATAACCGTGTTTTCTGCCAACCCCCTAATTTGACTGAAGCAGATAAGTGGGAAAGCTGGCAGAGTTCTGAGGTGGAGTCTAGCACTTCAGTCCTGTAGCATCACTCTCTCCAGCACAGAGATGGCAAGGATAATGCTAATTCACATGCTCTCTCCAGAGTAGAACACTAGTCCACACAAGCCAAAGCTGTAATGTAAATAGTTTCAGATTGGATGAATTGAGCATAGACATACCTGATAGGCTAACATCAATTTTTGTCTTCCGGTTGGAAAGCAGTGTTACACTACTGGCATTAACCAGATACAATCCGGCCTAACAGGGATGAATGCTGATGTCATGTGACTGATGGGGTATAGATGGTCACTAGACAGTGCCCATATAGAAATAATTAAACAGGCTTGGGTGCGGGGAATTCTCATGGTCCTGGAACAAAGTGCTTTAAAGATTATACTATGTAGGAAAATCATATAATTATGGGCTAACTGGCTGACAGTAATGTTTCTGTTAGAGTGTAGTAAAGCCATTGTTAATGGCTAGGTGACCTCTGACCTGGGAGGCCAAAATAAACTTGAATCAGTTTTATCTGTACAACTCTGGATTAGTAGAGACCTGAGTCAATCAGCAAGAAGGCAACATCATCAACTGGAGTTAACTGCCTTTTTTTCTGATTGTGTATCAATTGAATTCATACATTCTAATTTTAATATACAATCACAGTGGCCAGCCACAATTTCCGCAGATGATAGTGCCACCTTTGGAACAGCTGCTACTAAATTAAGGTGCCTGAATTCAGTATTTAACAGTACATAGAGCCTCACAAGAGCGGGGATCTCTACTACATCACTGAAGCAAGCAGGTAAAAGCCCAAAAGGAAATGATGTCTCTCGGTACCTCCTGAAACAACATTAAACATACTTACATATGAAACTGCCAGCAGATACAGGCCAAATGGTCTATCATGTCTGCTCAATTGTGCAGCACAGAGGTTAGACTACTGCTGCTTCCCCCCACCCCTTGTCCCCCTCTCTTCCCCCCTCATCTTCCCACTGACTAGTATCTTGCCCTTAACCCTATCCCACCGCCTTTTAAAGCTCTCCACTGTTTTAGGAGATATCACTTCTTCAGGGAGTGCTTCCTCGCTTCCCTCCTGACTCTACCTCCCATCAACTTCAGGCTGTGCCTCCTAGTAATCCCTTCTCCCTTTAATCAAAACATGCCCTCTGTACTAACCCTGTTTATGCCCTTTAACTACTTAAAGGTTTTGATCATATCACCCCTTTCCCTTCTCTCCTTCAATGAGTACATGTTGAGGTCCCTCAATCTATCCTTGTAAGGCTTCCCCTCCATACCACTAGTCATTTTAGTCACCCTCCACTGTACCCCTCTCCAGTAACCTGGTGTCATTCTTTAAGTATGGGTTCCAGAATTGTACACAGCACTCCAATTGCAGCCTCACCAGTGACCTGTACAGTGGCAGAATGACTTCCTCCCTCCTAGAGGTGATTTCTCTAGCAATGCACCCCAGCATTCTATTGGCTTTTGCCACTACTTTTCTACATTGAGAGGAGTGGTTCATATTCTTTGTGACCATCACCCCCAAATCCTTTTCCTCCCCAGAGACAGACAGCTGAACTCCTCCCAGATAATAACTGTACCCAGGATTCCTCACTCTGAGTGGCTCAATAGCTCAATAGACCTTTCCTGGTAAAGCAAGAGTAGTGGCATCTACCAGTATTTGAGACATCTACCACAAGAGCAAGCCTACACCAGCTGTTCTAGGAAAAGGGCACAGGAGTGGATCAGCAGTAAACCAGCCCGTCACACTAATTATTTTGGAGAGGCTGCAGTGAGCATGTTTGTCTATAAACAGTCCGATTGAGCCATTTACTGTAGATACAACACCACAGTGTGCTGCTCTGAGCTTGCAAGAACACAGAGCAGGGAATGCAATAGACAGAAAAAACACACAACAAAAGTATAAGATTTAAACTAATGCAACCATTTAATGGGTGCACAGTCAGAGATGTGCAATAGCCCCAGTTCTTCATAGTACATTGCCACTTAGTCAGGAAGTGCACCCCTGAACAGTGGCAGTAAACCACACAGTGCCAGGGCTACTTAGCATCTCTGACTGTGGACCCATTAAATGTCTGCATTAGTTTATATGTTTTAATTTTATAGAATGTATTTTCTGAATGTTCTTCTCCCCACTCTGCTGTATATTCTAACATTTTTCTCTATCCTTGCAGCTGCATGCCAAATGCCTTGCTGTGTACAGTTCACTTTTCTTCTCTTACTCCCCTTCCCCATGTGATACCCAGCATCTTGTTACTATTATTCGGTTTTACTGAACGGGAAAAAGAGAGTTAGGCAATTCTGCCTGTTTTCAGCCTTGTCCCGGTGGGGTGGGGGGTATACAAATGGAAGCCAAATGAAACTGAACCAGATTAAACTATTCACAGTATTTTTAGGGAAAAATCTTGCTTGACTGTGGTGGGGTGGAAGGGAGCTGGGAGGTGGGGCACATGTCAAAGCTGTAGGTGCGAATTTGATTCTCTACTACAGAGTAGAATTTAGCATAATTTCTGGGCCAGGAGCTGGTTTAACTAGGAAAGATCAAATTGGATTTGCTGCAGTCAGATCGGTCAAAACCCAGAAAGCCTGAATCTCTGGCCTGGCCCAGAGCACTCTGATAGTATTGTATTGCATGTGTTTTAGCATACTGATACCATTATACATACGAACAAATGTTCAAGGTTTAGCCAACAAATGAAACCAAACTGGTGACTAAAATTCAGGCTTGGAAACCAGGGCACCTGTGTTCTTATTCCACTGCAGCCTGCAAATTACTCACACAGTGACCACAAGCAAGTCACTTAAACACTCAGTGCTTCAGGCTACTCAGCTATAAACAGTGGCTAAACAGTAACATCTCATTGAAAATGAGGTATTGAATGTCAACTGGGCTAAAATAAAACTGCAAATATATTTACACAATGTAAAAGCATGATCACAGAACATGAGTAATGGGAGAATAATACAGCTATATACAAGAATGGGAGAACACCTTATTGCACATAAAAAGATAAATATAAGGAAACTGCAAACAGGAAGCTGCTAAGGAAGAAAAACATGGAGCAAATACTATGAACCTTATCTCGCAGATATGATCATGAACTACACAAGCTACTTCTAACTAGCACTCAGCACTTGGAAGGATTAGCCAGGTACCAATGTGCCCCACATGGTCTTTCTTTCTGACTGACCACATGTGATATTTTCCTGACCTCTTAAAAATATTTAAAAATCCTCTCCAGGTCAAGAAACAGTCATACACTTCCTATTGGTCTGCTCTGCCAGTTGCCAAGCTTAATAGGATATTACCTTTAACTTATACCATGAATCACACTAATTTTCAAACAGGAGCAATTATTGGTCAATTATTATTGTTTATGTGATGTTTGCCACATACCATACAGTGGTTCTCCCCAGTTGACACTTGATGATGAGTACAGTATAAGCTCAATACACAGGATGACTAGTTCACACATAGCACTGTCTTTTTAGAAGTTTAATTGCCTGTCTTTTGTAACTGAAGACCCTCTTATCCACAATGCCCTACCCACTGTTCATCTCCAAACTATTATCTCAGTACATCAGATATCTGATTGCCCCAGCAAGACAGTGGTTTGAAGGCTATATAATTAACAGGATTCATCCCATATTAAGGGAGAATGGAAGAACACCAGTAAAATAATAGGAAAGGCAAATCAAAAAAACTGCAAACATATAGGAGAGAGTGCCACAACGAAAAAGAAATTAAGTTGAAAGTAAATATGAGTGCAACACTTCCCACTGATAGACACAAAATAAGATACAAGTACAGATTTTACAAAGTCTGATTAGAGAACATATCCTTCAAAAAGGATGTGGGAGTTTTAAGTTATCTTGTCAATGTGTAGGAGCTACTATAAAGCAAATGGAATAGTAAATCACAATACATAAGAGAAAGGAACACAAGTCAAGGTAAGGGAAGACTAGGTTTGCTGGCCAAGGCGCCTAGCTTTGCTGGAGCTCGTTTCTTCTAGGTTGCTTGAAAGGACAGAGCAAAGAAAGTTACCAGAGCAAGGGAAAGGATTAACACTTCTTTTGGCTAGGCATATTTACTCTGTGGTATTATTTTTATTTTGTACTCACAGGGATTGTTACTGTTTGTTGCTAACATTTTATTGCTTTATTTTTCTCTGATTCAAATTGTTGTTGCTGGGTATACCTTCTGCTGCATTATTACAGGGTGTGCCTACAGGTGTGTGCTAACAGATTACTGCTGTAATCTTCTGATTAAAATTGTCTTTTGCATGGTATATCTTCTGTTACTGCTTTATTTTTCTCTTTAGCAAAGTGTTTCATACAGGGTATATCTTCTGTGAAATTATTACAGGTGGTGCTTTACAGGTTTTACAGTTTTATCTATCATTAAGATAAGCTTTCAGAGCCACTGCATTTGTTGCTGGCTGATTGTTTCTGCCCTTACCTCCTTGTTTCTTTCATCTGTGGTTCTTTTTCAGCAGGGGAAGGGCCCATCCACCCACCCCCCATCCCCAACCACCCCACACAACACTCCTTTTATAGGTAGCACAGTCAAGACATTTCCTGTGGCAAAGCAGGAAGGGGTGGATCAGTGGTGTATCCAAATGGTGACCTCATTTACAGGGGCACTAGTAAGTTAACTTGTTATAACAAGTTATACAAAAACAAACAAACAAAACACAAAATAAAAATTTTGCTTTCATTTTCTTCCTTCTAATAACTCTGACCCAGTAACTTATCTGGAATGGATATCATTAACTGCAGGTACTGCGAAACACTTTTCAGAATTGCAGTTTTACAGGATTTAGGACACTGGAGATCTAAGGGCTCAGCTCCAGGCAGCATGGGCAGAGATTGCGTGCCTCAAATTGCATATTCAAGAGGAAATATATTATAAGAACCACCCACCATTTCCCCAACATCCAACATCCAACAGAAGCACCTTGACCGCAGAGGGTAGTTGGTCTGGGAGGTTGTCAGGTGGTTAGGAGGGGAAAATTGGGTGCCCCATCACTTGGTGCTCTCCAACATATTACCTCCACAAACCATATAAAAACTACAAACAGGTATCTGCTTCTATCTCTGAAGTCAAACAAAGGGGCAGAGGACACTGCAGAGCAGGACACTGCAGCACAGGAGCTAGCACAGGAGCTAGCACAACAAAACTCACCCAAAACAGGAACCAAAACAAAAAAAGCAAAAAGGAAATCCAAAAAAACTCTGATCATAGGAGACTACATGATTCAGGGAGTTGATACCTATCTTCAGCTAGGGGTAATGGTCAGATGTCTCCCAGGTACATCAGCGTAGAGAGACACTGACCACATTGCTAAAATTGTTCAAGAAGAAGGAGAAAACATTGACGTTCTGGTACACATAGAGACTAACGATCTTACAGGCCAGTCAGTTGTGGAGACCAAGGAACACCTGACCAGGCTGGGTGACAAACTATCATCCATTTCGTTCTGCATCTCCTTCTCTGAGATCCTGCCAATCTGGAAGGGGGGGGGCAGATGGATGGAAGGTCAGAGAAGGGGAGATAGGGGAGCTAAATATGTGGCTCAAGGGCTGGTGCCAGGAAAAAGGACACAAATTTGTAGGGAACTGGCAACAGTTTTGGGAGCAAAAGTTCTTTAAATTTAATGGACTGCATCTGACTAAAGAGGGAGTCAGTGCATTGGGGCAGAAGTTTAACATCTTTGAAGAATATTTAAACTAGCAAATGGGGAGAGGGGTGCAGCACCCCATACATCGAATGGGAAGAACACCCCTCCCCCCTCAGCTAGTGGTCAAACAGGCGTTCAGCATGTTTGTAGTTCATTTGCATCACCAGGTAAGGAAAAAGGTCCAGCTCCCCATACGATGCACGGGGAAACACCAGACCATGCCCAACAACTAACACACCAAAATGTGGCCAATGGAAAATCATGTACACAAATGCTCGCAGTCAGGGAAGCAAGATCCCAGACCTGCAATCAATAATGACAGAAACTAAACTGGACATAGTAGCAATTAACGAGATGTGGTTTACCAGAAACCACACTTGGGAGACTTCAGTACCTGGCTATGTACTGTTCAGAAGAGACTGAGGTGCAAAAGGGGGTGGAGTGGCCCTGTATGTCAATGAAAATATCAAAACTACAGAAATTCAGAATACACATAAGGAGCCAGAAGAACTGTGAGTCACCCTGGAAACAGGAAATGGGACAGTCATACAAACTGGGGTTGTCTACAGGCCCCCAGACTAGGGAGAGGACATAGACACACTACTGTTAGAAGATATACAAAACATGACAGCTAAAGGGGAGGTTCTGATAATGGGAGACTTCAACGTGCCAGATACAGATTGGTCAATACCAGCAGGAACATCTGCCAGAACTAGACACATGGTGGATTCCCTGCAGGGGGAGGACTCAAACAACTGGCACAACAACCCACAAAAGACAGGGCTATCCTAGATCTAGTACTGACTAACAGGAAAAGGATCACAGATCTCCGGGTAGAAGGTCACCTGGGGGCCAGTGACCATCACATGGTATGGTTCAATTTGGCCACTAGAACTAGATCATCCCATTCCAAGGCAAAAATATGGGACTTCAGAGGAGCTGACTTTGATAAGATGGCCAATAGAGTTAAGTTAGTCTTGGCAAAAAGAAATACAGGTGAGGGGGTATAGGCAAAGTGGGCAGGCATTAAGGGTGCAATACTTGAAGCAACATCCCATTGTGTTAGAGAGAAAAGGAAGTGCAAAAGAAGAAGGACACCACTTTAGTTCTCAAAAACAGTAGCAGAAAAGGTCAAAGCCAAAAGGCTGGCCTTCAGGAAATATAAGGGAACGCAGCAGGATGAAGATATGGAGGCATACCAAACTTCCCTTAGGAAAGCAGGGAAGGCAATAAGGCAGGCAAAGGCCCAAACTGAGGAAACACTAGCACAAACAGTAAAAGGTGACAAGACTTTCTATAGATACATTAGCAAAAGGAGAAAGTCCAGAGGGGGTATTGCTAAGATCAAAGGAGATAAGGGGATGTGTGAGGAGGAAGAGGATCATGTAAAAGCATTTATCCTAAATAGATACTTCTGCTCAGTATTTACTGAAGAAAAGGTAGGGCAAGGCCCACAGCTCAGCACCATGGGCACGGGGAGGGTGTGCACTAGTCCCTTCACAAAAGTAATTGCCCTACAAGAGCTCGGTAAGCTCAGGGTGGACAAGGCAATGGGGCCTGATGGCATACATCCCAGGGTACTAAAGGAGGTAAGGGTGGAACTAGCAAAGCCATTATCAGAACTGTTTAGTGAGTCTCTGAGCCCAAGAGAGGTTCCAGAAGACTGGAGAAGAGCTCACATGATCCCACTCTACAAGAGTGGTAGCAGGGAAGAGGCAGGAAACTACAGACCAGTCAGTCTTACCTCAGTATTGGGCAAGATTATGGAGGCACTTCTTAAAGAAAGGATAGTGCAATACCTGGAATCCATAGGAGCACAGGATCCAAGACAGCATGGGTTTACAAAAGGAGGGTCCTGGCAAACTAATCTCAGATTTCTTTGACTGGGTAACCAGAGTGGTGGACCAAGAGGGAACAGTTGATGTCACCTACTTTGACTTCAGCATAGCTTTTGATACTGTTCCACATAGAAGATTGATTAATAAGCTGGGTAGACTCGGGGTGGGTCAGACGTTGGTCAACTGGGTGGCAAACTGGTTGATGGGTAGAACACGGAGAGTGGTGGTAAATGGTATACAGTCAGAAGAGATGCAAGTAACAAGTAGGGTACCTCAGGGATCAGTCCTGGGGCCAGTCCTCTTCAATATCTTCATCAGTGACATTGCAGATGGACTGGAGGGTAAGGTTTGTCTGTTTGCAGATGACACCAAGATCTACAACAGAGTAGATGATCCAGACGGGGTGGGCAGAATGAGAAGAGATCTGGATAAACTAGCAAAATGGTCAGAAGAGTGGCAACTGGGATTTAATGCAAAGAAGTGCAAGATCATGCACATAGGGAAGAGAAATCTTGAAGCCACCTATAGGCTGGGAGGGGAGATGCTGGCAGTCATAAGGGAAGAAAGAGACTTGGGCATCATCATCACCGATGACATGAAATCATCCAAGCAGACCACTAAAGTAGTAGGCAAGGCTAGAGGGATGTTGGGGTGTATTAGTAGGGGTATCACAAGTCGGAAGAGGGAGGTAATAATCCCTCTTTACAAGACACTGCTTAGGCCCCATCTGGAGTACTGTGTGCAGTGCTGGAGGCCACACCTTCACAAAGATATTAACCAAATTGAGGCAGTCCAGAGAAGGGCAACCAAAATGGTGCAGGGACTGCCGAACAGAAAACATATGAGGACAGATTAATGGAGCTCAATTTGTACACCCTAGAGCAAAGGAGGGAGAGAGGTAATATGATCAAAACATTCAAGCACCTTAAGGGCATTAACAAGGTGAAAGAGTCTAACATGTTTCAACATAACAAAAAATAGCAGGACAAGAGAGCACAGCATGAGATTAGAGGGAGGCCGATTAAGGGGTAATGTGAAGAAGTTCTTTTTCACAGAAAGGGTGGTGGATGCATGGAACGGCCTACCTCAGGAAGTGGTAGATATAAATACAGTGCAGGGCTTCAAACAGGCATGGGATAGGCATAAGGGAGCAATACAGATGAGTATGAATAGATAGACCATTGACAGAGCAAATGCCAATGGCACATTTATAAGGTAGAAAAAGAAATGGGCAGACTGGATGGGCCTTGCGGTCCTTATCTGCCGTCACCTTCTATGTTTCAATATAATTTTATGCAGAGATGATAATGGGCTTCTGCAAAGGCATGGTTTTACTGGTGTTTACTGGTAAAACAGTTGGAATTCAGAAAACCCAAATAACCAGAATCATGGAAGCCCCCTTGGCTCATCAATATCACCAGTAAAAAATACCAGAATCCCATGTTTTCAAATGAATTTTAACTTTTTGAAACACTGCACATCAGTATCCCTGGGCTTTGTTAGACCACACCACTATCAGCTATAGTACTCCGTATGCTTTTTGAATACCTCAATAGAAAAGGTACCAGTGCACCATGGATTGTACAATGAAAGGCAATTAGTCTGATCTCAGGATGCTGAATTGCCCAGTTCTGATGCTGGGCCTTGCGAGGTGGGAACAACCTACATGTCCATGTAAGCCATAGTCTGCAAAGGCATCTCAAGTGAATTACTGGTATTGTCACAATCCGCATCAGTTTTATAGCTTTATACACACCCATATTTGGTCGTGTGTTAGAGTATGTCATATTCAATAGGCAGAAAATGGCCACAGCTGGGGCAATAAATGTTGCATTTCAGAACTCTGATATGAGATTCAAATGTGCCTTATCTTAGAGCCTGAAGTACATTTGGGGGCTTGTGGTGTACAGTATAAGTCCTTTATCAAACCTACACCCTGAGGCCCAATGGCATGGCATAAACACACTGTGTTGCCCCCTGGGAGAATGGGTTAGTGTGTGAGATCCATAGTCCCACACTGTGGCTAGCCATGGGCCATGGAAGTCACAGAGGTGAGGCACTCATCTCCCACAAAGAGTGGCAGTGTGTGTAGCCTGGCATTAGTGCCTCTCCTTGTGTAACAGTTATGGAATGGCACTGGGGTTGGCTGCAAATGCAGCTACTCATCTACCCTCCTTACTGGTGAAAGGATGCAACAGAGTTGACCTTGATTATCAGGGTGGGCCAAACAGTATGAGGAATGAGGACGAGTTAAAAGACCTGAGTATTTTCAGTCTGAAACAAAACTGAGAAAAGGGGAATTGAACTGAAATTTCTAAAACCCTATGGGACATAATCAATCCAGATACCGTAAGTACCGCATTTCAAACTTTACACAGAAAGCGCAACTGGAGTGCAGAAATAAAAGCTGAAGAAAATTCACATTCAGAACAGAGGTCAAGAAGTATTTTTTTTATATACATAGAAAAGTATGGATAAACTGCAGTTTGATTGGGGAGGCAGTAGTGGCAATATCATTGTGATAGTTAACAAAAAACTAATGCAGTCCTAGGATGTACTATATGTTGTTGATTAGTGAGCCTCGGTGGGCTAAAGAACTTCTTTTCACTCATACAATTTTATGCTGTTTAGTTAGGAAATGGATGCACTACAAAGGAAACTGGTGTGGCTGAAATATTGCAGACTCACTCTTGTAGTAGTAGCAGTAGTAGTAGTAGTATTAGTAGTACCATTTTATTCATATTCAATGAAAGGGAGTAACTCCATTGAACAATGCTCATTTCCAATGAGGTCCCAAGCAACATTCACGTTTCCATATATATATATATATATATATACAATGTCATAACAGTCACAAATACAATATTAACAAAATAAAATACAAATATGACATGTAACATATACATAGTATATAATATGATTCGTAGGCAAACCATAACCTAGGTAATTCTACTTAAACAACATGGTAGTAATCTCTGGCCCTGTTCTAAAAAACATCTTTTTAATTTATCTTTAGTGATTCTAGAGCTGATGCCTGGAAATTCTACTGGCAATAAATTCCATATAGTTACTCCCCTATACAGGGCTGATGACCTCTCACTTCAAGATTACAATCAATAACCTGGAACATAATGCCCTGAGCTGAATGTGAGCAGGATTTGATGGATCTAATCTGATATAGTTCTAAAATATATGCTGGTACTCATTTCTTATAGACCATCAGAACAAACTGAGACATATGCAAGTCCCTTCTGGTCTGTGGTCTGGCCCAGTTTAACATATGGAATAGGTCACTGTGATGGGTGTTATATGGGATGTTCAGGATAAATTGAGCTAACCTATTACATACTATATCAATCATATCCACATATGATTTTGTAGCACCTGCATACAAGGTATCAGGTAGTAGTCATAGTTTAGCTAACACCCCAGCATAAAGACTCCTTCATCCACTGAAAATTCAATGGGCAAATAAATGTGTTTTTTTTTTCTCATTTAATATCTTAATGTGAGGAGAGGATTAAAGACCCTAGTAGTAGAGGCTAGGGTAGTGAGAAAAAGCAGTGGGTAGTGCCAGTTGGATGCTGGGATGCACAGGAAAAGGTATCTCCAGCTGGAAAAGGGAGGTGGTGTCACCACT
Source organism: Neoceratodus forsteri (assembly GCA_016271365.2). Lineage (NCBI taxonomy): Eukaryota > Metazoa > Chordata > Ceratodontiformes > Ceratodontidae > Neoceratodus > Neoceratodus forsteri. The sequence goes on along the minus strand of CM028129.1, from coordinate 1,004,555,375 downwards.
ATATCATTCACTGGTGAGATCCCATCTGAAGTACTGTGTCCAGTTCTGGAGGTCTCACCTTAGAAAGGACATTGGCCCCTATTCATTAATGGGGCGGAAGGCACGCACCCTAAGGTGGGTACCCTACCCACATAGCTCCACATCCTCAGGCAGGCACAGGGTGCGTGGTAGTCACTACCATATGCATCCACATGACACCTGTCCATGGCCCTGCCTACTGGCATGCAGGACTGTGCAGAGTGGCTGGGGGCAGAATAGTGGACCCAGGCAGGCATCCAATCAGATGTCCATTCTGAGTCCCAGAGTGGATCACTTGCATGCTAAGGCATTGGTCCAGGTGTGTGAATAGCCCCTGCAGGCATCCAGACCCATGCAGCCATGCCCTGTGTCCAGCTGTCCCTTAAAAATCCCCCTTCCCACCACACAGCAAAGCCCTGTCCCTGTCAAGGTGCAGTAACCCTCCCAGACACAACTGTGCCCCATTTCTGTAACATCGGAATCTCCTCTGACACATCTACATCCTGTCCTTGTATCATGAAAGCATTCTCTCCACCCCAACACATGTCCACCCCAACCCCATATGGCAAAAGCACCCCCCCATCCCCAACACATTTCTGCCCCATCCCTGTATGGCAAATGCAGTTCCACTGCCCACAACACATGGCTGCCCCGATCCCCAGTGATGCACAAGACATCACACACACACACACACACACACACACACACACACACACACACACACGTGTCCCAGTCCCTGGTGTAGATCAAGACATCCCTTCCCCACACACACAGGTGCCCCAGTCCACAAAACCTTGACCCCTGAACCAGGTACCCCAGCAGTATCATTGGTGGTCAGTGGCTCCCCCCAACCCCGCAGCACTGACAACACTTCCCACAGTCTCAGTACCCGCCGGTCGGTGCCTCGGCCCTGGAATATTTGAGCTATTTTTCTCTGAAACACCTCTGGGGCTGAGCATATTCCATATGTCATTCTTTTAAACGTATGCCTTCCATACATGGTATTGAAAGTCAGTAATTCCGAGTTGGGCTTGTCAAGCTTAATTTGCCAAAAGGCATGCCCCGCATCTAACACTGAAAAAATGTTGCCGCCAGCGAGCCGGGCCACAATTTCTTCTGTGGTTTTCATTGGATGGTGTTCTACCTTTATTGCCTTGTTTAAATCTCTGGGGTCAATAGATATTCTTACCTTGTTAGACTTTTCTATAACCACCATGGTGTTCACCCAACCTGTGGGTCTTTTGATCTTCTCGATGACTCCCATTTGTTCCATCTTGTCTAATTCAGCTCTGACTTTATCCCATAAAGCAAATTATATATTCCTCACAAGGTGGATCACTGGGTTCACGGTTTTGTCCAGCTTGATATGATATGTGCCGTCAAGGAACCTCAGTTCCTTGAATGCATCAGCATACTTTGACAGAATTTCCTCGCTGGAGTCCCTGTCCGTATTCACCAAAAACATTTTTTCACAGGCTGCATCTCTAAGCAAGTAGGCAGTCCCAGTACTGGAGTCACTTTTGCATCTACCACCTGAAATGTGATCACATGACATCTCTTTTTAAAACTTGCCGCCAAAGTGACTTTCTCTCACACATCAAGCTAATGGTCCAAATATGAGAGCAGCCTTGCCTTAGATTTTTGAATAGGTTCTCTGGTTACTGACTTGTACATCTTAAAGGGCATAACATTGCACTGGGCTCCAGTATCGATTTTAGAATCCACTTCTTTCCCTTGAATATTCCTGGGCACTTTCCAATCATTATTAGAGAGCAGCAAAACTTAATTTTGCAGTCAGTCTGGCGAAATAGCAAATTTCACCATGCGAAATATTTCACAAAATTCACGCATTCCATGAAATATTTTGTGGGTGCGAAATATGGAATTTTGCCTGCGAATGGCAGAATTTTGCCACTCCTGGGTGAAATTCTGCTGTTCTCAGGTGAAATTCTGCTGTTCTCAGGTGAAATTCTACAATTTACTAGTGGAATTTTGCATTTCGCACCCATGAAATATTTCACAAAATGTGCAAATTTCTATAAATATTTTGTGTAAGGAAATTTGCAGATTTTTCCCATTTCGACTTATTATCTTGTCCCTTCTCAGTCACTGTTTCAATACTACACTCTTTCTCATCTTCACTCTCTGATTCCTCATGAAGTGCATGAACTTTCATACCTTTTCCAACATGGCACAGTCAGGTGAAATAATTTTTCTTATAACAAATCCCGCATTTCTGTCCATACGCTGGGCATTTGTAACTCCCATGCTCCCTGCCACATTGTGCACATTGGCAGCTTTTGGTATCCCTTATTAGCACTGTCCCTCTTGCTGTCATCTTATCTCTAGCCACATTCTCACTTTCACGTCCTCCCCCTTTCTTGAAACTGGTCATATAAACTGCTGATTGTTCAGGTATTGTCTCATTCATAGTTTTAAGCTGCATTTCACTTAACTTAGCCACTCTGCAATTGTCTAGGGCCCTTTGTAAAGTTTAGTCAACTTCAAGTCAACCTCTCTTAATAGACGCCTTCTGACACTACTGCTGTGAATGTCATAAATAATTTGATTTGTAATAAGAGAATCACATAATGAACAAAACTCACAGGATTTTGCTTTCAGGCACAAGTTTGTGACATAAACAGCAATCGTTTCTCCTGGGCTATGATTCCTGGTGTTAAATAAACGTCTATCAAATGAAAGTCTTTTCGTGAGTTACAGTACCTCTTGAATTGTTCCATCACTTGTGCCAGGTTTTCTTTATCTTTTGTTCTGGCCCACTCAAGTGTACTGTAGACTTCTAGGGCTGCTAGTCCGGCCACGTGTAGTAAGGTCATTGCTTGGATCTTCCAGGACTTTTCTGCAATTCCTGTGGCCACAAAGAATATTTCTACTTGTTGCTTAAAGCGGTGCCATTTCTCTGCCAAATTGACTGTAAGCTCTAGCGGTGTTGGTGGCGACAGGTGGTCCATCTTCTGACACCACGTAATGAAGAGAGGATGCAGATCCAAGTTTAAACAGCTTTACTAAACCACCAGCAGCAGACAGGTAAAAAACACAACTTCTAAACTGTAACTGGTCAGTTCTCAGCCTATCAAGCTCAATTTATATTCATTTCAAACTATAGTGATGTCACGCTGTGCATGCATCATTAATATTCATAAACTTCACATCATCACACACCACTCCTTAATGTTGTGCTGCCCCCGGTTAGCATGTTGAGTGAAAAATAAAATGTGTAGCTCAACCTAGTGCTCAGATATTAATTTCTATTTGGCTGATCCTGCCGTTTCTCTAGCCTGGCGTTTCACACACACACGGCACTGCCTGGGATGTATCAAAGACTCCCTCAAGGATGATATCATAACCAAGGGTCTACAACAGAATATTCTATTCACGCTCTAGTTATTATAAAATACCACCAACAGCTTACTCTGGTTTAATTTCAGTTGGTTTGCATCTGTATCCCCTCATTGATAAGACTGAAAATAGGTCATATTAACTAGCCCTCTTTTACCGGTTAACAAACTCTAAATAAAATAAATACAAAAATGCCGTTAATAATTCAGTTTTGCAATCTGCCAATCCCCTTCCCTCCCTAGACTGAGTAGAACTATACTTGGTCTCAGTAGGACAGCCAGAGCAGCAGCCAGTATGCCAACAGACTACTGTGGTCCATAAGGAGATACATCAGTTCTCGAAAAAAATCAGAATTCCTCCCCTTGTACAGGGCCTATGTTCGACCGCAAAGGAAGTAATAAATAACAGCACTCCAGGTCAATGCGTCTTAAAAAGTGTTTTACATACTAACATACTATTTGCCAGCAGATTAGGCCTTACGGTCTATCGAGTCTGCTCGAACCTCAGATCCCTAGTTGGGTGGAGAGGCCCTCCCCCCCTTGTGTTCCAGAAACCCCTATCATCCATCCCCACCCCCCTGGGACAGGCCATCATCTGATACATCCACTTTCTATGTCTGTCCCACCCTCTCTTGAAGCCCTCCACTGTGGATCTCTGAACCAGCTCACCAGGCAATGCATTCCAAGGGTCCACCACCTCTAAGTGAAAACTTCCTCCTCTTTTCCCCTCACCCTTCCACCTTCCAACTTCAAACAATGCCCTCTGGTGATACCTCCTGCTTTAGTCTAAAGATCCCTCCATGTTTACCCTATTTATTCCCTTGAGGTACTTGAAGACCTCAATCATGTCCCCTGTCTCTCATCTCCTCCAATGAAAACAGGCAGAGCTCCTCAAGTCTGTCCTCATATGTCAAACCCTAGCCTCGTATCATCTTAGTTGCCCTCCTCTGTACCCTCCAGGAGCTGTATGTCCTCTTCAAGTGTGGTCTCCAGTACTGTACACAGTACTCAAGGTGTGGTCTAACCAGTCCATTGTACAGTGGCAGAATCACTTCCTTGCTCCTAGAGGTGATACCCCTTATGATGCATCCCAACATCCTGTTTGCCTTGCTAGCCACTCTCCTGCACTGCTCAGAGTTATTCATACATGTACCCACCATGACTCCTAGGTCTTTTTCCCCTATTGAGGCCTCAAGCGCCTTCCCTCCCAGGGTGTACCTGTGTTTAGGGTTTCCCCGCCCAAGATGTAACACCTTGCACTTGGTGATATTGAAATTTAATTTCCATGTTGAGCCCAGCTTTCCAGGTGTCCAGGTCCCTTGCAGGGCCAACCTCCCTCTTCTCCCTCAACTACTGCTCCCATCTTGGAGTCATCAGCAAGAGACTCATTTCACACCCTATACCCTCCTGATGTCCGATATGTATGCATTAAACAGGATTGGACGGGGCCGAAGCCCTGCAGTACCCCACTACCAACCTCTCTAGAGTTCGAGAGCTCCCCACAGGCCACTACTCTCTGGGTGCGTCCAGCTAGTCAGTTTTCAATCCATCTGACCATCAAAGGGGCCTACTCCCAACCCCATCAGTTTCTCCACCAGACCATTGTGGGGGACAGAGTCAAACGCCTTGCTGAAGTCCAAGAATAATACATCCACACGCTTTCCCCTGTCTAGTTCTGATGTTATCCATTTGTAGAATTCCACAAGATTGGTTTGACATGATCTACCTGGCACAAACCCATGTTGCCAACTATCCAGACTTCCCATCTCCAAGTACACCCCCAATCGTTCCTTTAGTATACTCTCCATTAATTTTCCCACCACCGAGATCAAACCGATGGGTCTATAGTTGCCTGGTACTTCCCTCGACCCCCCCTTTATGGATTGGCACCACATGTGCCTCTCGCCAATCCCTAGGTACCCTCCCTGTCTCAAGTGACCTGTTGAAGAGCTCCACCAGGGGTGCAGCCAGTATGTCCGCCAATTCCCATAGTACTCTCAGATGAATGCCATCTGGCCCAGGAGATTTGTCTTTCTTTAGGGCCTTGAGGGCTAACCACACCCTTTTGGCTGAGATAGCATCATCCGTCCCCTCCACCTTACTGGCCTTTTTATCCTTATCCTGATGTGACACCCCTGGGGTACCTCTCCCTCCCTCTTGCTCCATTTCTGTTGCTCCCCTGATCCCACTCACTGCCGCTTCTATCCCCATCATGCCTTGCTTTGTAGATATCCCATCCCCCTCCCTAGTGAACACAGAGGCAAAGTACTCATTAAATACCTCTGCCTGGTCCCTCGCCTCTTCCACCCACCCTCCTTCTGATCTCAATCTGCTGAGATGGCCCTTAGTTTTTCTCTGCTCCCCAATGTACCGGAAGAACACCTTTTCCCTTCCATGTATCCGCTGTGCCAGCCGCTGCTCTTTACTGGACTTTGCCCCCCTCACCATCCGGGTGACTTTTCTAGATGCAAGATGGTACATTTCCTTATCCCTATCCCCTCTTGTTGTTTTATATTTTTTGTAGGCCGCATTCTTTTCTCTGACCGCTACCTGAACCTCACTGGACCACCAGCATGGTTTATGTGACCTTGCTCCCTTACGTCTCACCTTAGCACAGGTCCTGACTGCCTCATGAAGTCCCCGTTTTATGACCTCCCATCTCCTTTCCACATTTGTCATTGATGTAATCCCCTTCAAGTGATCCTTGAGAGTATTTCCCATGCCCACAAAGTCTGCCCCCCTGAAGTCCACTGCCAGTGTCCTAGATCTCCCCCTCCCCATGCTTATTTGAAACCAGACAGTATTGTGGTTGCTCCCAGTCAGGGGATCCTCTACAGCCAGGTCCCTTACCAGATTCCCATCTGCCAGAACCACATCCAGGACATGCCCCTCCCTTGTGGGCTCCATCACATGCTGTGTTAAGAACACATCCTGGAAGCCGTCCAGCAGCCTCTGCTCCTTGGCCACCTTAGAGGACATGGTTCCCCAGTTTGTACCTGGCATATTAAGGTCCTCTATCAACACCACTCCTTCCCCTTTTGGTCCACACTGGGCAATGATGTTGTCCGGCAAAACATCCTCCAGAACATCACCCATCCCGGGGGGCCTATATACTACACCCAGCTTGACCTTATCTCCTGCTGGGGATCATAAGGTGACCCATAAGGCCTCCACGTTTCCCTCTGCCTCTTCTACCCTAGCAATTTCTATGTCATCTCTAATGAACATAGCCCTCCATCCCTCTGCCCTCCTTTCTATCCTTCCTAGCATAGTGTACCCCTCACGTTTAGGTCCCAGTCATGGTTTTGTTGGCCCATGTCTCGTGGACTGCCGCCACATCCACCCCCTCGAAACAGCATGGCCTGGAACTCTGGCAACTTGTTTCCCAAGCCCCTGGCATTTACTAACACCAACCCCCACCCTTATCCCTGATCCCTTTGTTGAACCCCACCCAGGTTCCTTATACTTCCATCCTCCCTCTGCTCCTCCTGAAACCTCCACCCCCAGTCTGTTTCCCTCCCCTTGGATTTGAAGGCTACCCTCATCTGGAGGAGAGGGCTTCTGGTCAGCCTCCTCCTTATCCCTCCCCACAAGTTTAACCCCACCTTTCTTGAATGTAGTCAGCCATCCCCTGTTTTACTTCAAAGAAAAGAAGCCAGTGCAATTACAGACAAAATTTAAAGACACAATGTGGGTCCACATACCAAGATTGTAAAACAGCCCAGTGCTTCGATGTCCCAGCAACCTCTTCATCAGGGGTGTGGCATGCCACTGCAAACTCCCATTTTTATGTGCAAACATCCAGGTGCATATAATCAGAACACAATTGATTAAATACCATATTGTCACCCACTTATGTAACAATTTCATATTCATACAATCACTTCTTATGTTTTCATTACTCATAAAAAGACTGTATCCTAAAGCGCAATACAATGACAATATATTAAAGTGCTGTATTAAAGTGATGAATAGATTGACTTCACAGATGCCCCATCAGTGCAGGGACTCTAACTGTGATATACATTCTCAGTAGCCTTTAAAGACTGTGCTCTTGTATATAGTTCAGTTAGAGGTGAATGGGGAAATAAACTTCTAGCTGGATGCTGTGAGTAAGTAGACTTGAAAGATTTTCTTAGCTGGTTTTCTATGTGTTTCCAGCAGACAATTTGGTGTTTGTGTGTGTTTAAAAGCTGGAGGCTGTGAGACTAAGTGGACTTGAAAGATTTTCTTAGCTGGTTTTCTGTGTGTTTCTAGCAGACTACTTGGTGTGTGTGTGTGTGTTTAAAAGCTGCTATCTGTCCTGTAAGTGTAGGCATCATATTACAGGGGATTAGTGCTGTCTGAAAGTAAGGTGGAACTCCCAACTCAGTCAGTCTTCAGTTAGAGTTGAATGGGGAAAGAAACTTCTAGCTGGATGCTGTGAGTAAGTAGACTTGAAAGATTTTCTTAGCTGGTAGTGCTTGGAGGTGCAGTGAAAGGCAGACACAGGGCTGATACACTCTCATGAGAGTCAGGTGTAGGCCCTAGTCCCACTCTCCCCCAACCCTCCCTCCCCAGAGCTCGGCTCACTTGTAGGGGAGCACCTGCCCTACAACTGAAGGAAAAGGTTCAGGTGCAGCTCATGTAGTTCTAGCCATTGTGAGCTGGGTTTAAAGGCTGGGAGAGAGGAGCTTAGAGAGTTGTACATTTCCCCTATAAGTTTACTGTGTAGTACTGCACCTAGTAATGGGGGTACCTGTTTACTGTGGGACTGCATCTAGGCTTAGTGGGTGACCTGATTAGTGGGTAGGGGTATATCTTGGACTAGTGGGGAACCTGGTGGTTCACCCAAGGAAACCTACTTGGAGGGGGATGGGACAACAAGTCTTTAGGGCCGGCATCTTTGGGAGGGTGGTGGGGTGCACAGGGTGTGGGGCAGCCATGATACTGGACTGAGCTTGGAAGTTCAGTGGTTGCCCAGTGTGCTACCAACTGGCACAGCTTAGGGAGGAGGTTGAGGGGTTGCACCAAGCACTAGGTGTGAGGGCATAGGGAAAGGAGTGCAGAAGAGTACTCTGGGGTCACATAGGGACCCTGACAGAGGGGGCCCAAAAGAAGGACACTACCAAGGAAGCAGGCAGGTATCTGGGGACCCTCACAGAGGGGGGCCAAAGGGAGGAAATTCTCATGGAATTAGGCAGATGGCTGGGGCAGGACAGAAGAAAGCAAGGGGGGAGATGGATCAGACCTTAAACTCAGTAACCACTTCGATTCTCTTCTTCTGCTTGAGGATGGGAGGGTGATATAGCCATAACAGGGGCAGTTGGAGATGGAAAAGGAGTGGAGGGCAGGAGGCAGGGGCAGGATAGCAGGAAGAACAGGGGGGAACTTGGAACGTGGGAAAATGGAGGAGTGGTGGATCAGAGCAGGAGGAGGAGGAGGGGTAGAGAGAGGAAAGCGCAAGAAGAAGGACCAGTTGGGAGGAAAGGGCAAGGACAGGGGGCCAGAAGTACAAGGAGAATGCAGTAAAGGCAGCTGAGGGTTTATGCCAGGGGAGCACGACAGGCAAGGAGGGGCTGAACGGAGATGGGAAGGAAGGAAGGGAGGACGAGCCAGGCAAGTTTAGCAGGTGGGGGAAAGGACCAGTTGCAAGTAGTGACGGGGCGGGGGTAGCGGGGTACAAAAGGATACTCAGAAGGAGGAGAAGCATAGGAGGGGAGCAGCAGGCCAGGGTAAATAAGGAGGGGGCGGCAGTGGGCACCCAGATAGGGGGAGGAGCAAGGAGCCAGCTGGGGGGAGGGGCCAGTAGAAAGGATGAGGGACATGGAAGGGGGGAAATGGAGGAAAAGGGGTGGTCAGAGTGATCCTGTTGGATGATTCCATGATCAGGGGTATCAAATGGGATAGGGAGGGGGAAGCCTGCCCGATTAGAACAAAATGCTTCCCTGGACTAACGGTGCACACGACAAGCATGAGGTATATCAGCTGGCAAAGGATTGTGGAGGTTCCCGGATATACTGGTCCACCTGGGTACCAAGGGCATTGAGGGAAATAGTGAGCTAGAGATACAGGCAAGGTTCAGGGAGCTTGCCAGGGTCTGTCATGACATAGGATGTGCGATTTCCTTCTCAGAGATCTTGCTGGTGCCAAGGGCTAGTGGGTAACACAAGAGGAAGATTAGGGAGATAAATCAGTGGCTCAGGGAGTGGTGTGGGGCCAGAGGGTATGGGTCGATGGTGGATTGGGGGAGACCTGGGAGGCTAAGGGGTTATATTCTAGAGACAGGCTCCATCTCAGTTTGGAGGGGAAGGAAATCCTTAAGTTGAAAATAGAGGGGTTTGTTGGTGAAAGGTGGGGTTTAAACTTGTGAAGGGGGGAAGGATGGGAGAAAAGGCTGTCAAGGGGCGTCCAATAAAGGAGGGACTCGGTCTCCACCCCCCTTGGGAGCTGGAGCAATGTGGGAAAAGGCCGACTGGTAAGGTGCTGACCGGGAGAAGACAGAATCCCCATGGGAACGCAAGCAGGGGAAATGGAAGTATACGGAAAGGGTGGAAGGTAGTCCTGCTAAATGCCAGGAGCTTGGGCAATAAAATGACTGAGCTCCAGGTGATGCTAACTGAGGGAGAGGTGGATGTGACAGTGGTCACTGAGACCTGGGCCTCCGCAGGGCATGACTGGGACTTGAACCTGGAGGGCTACACCATGTTCAGGAAAAACAGGGGGGAGGGAAGGGGAGGAGGGGTAGCAATAATAGTCAAAAACTGCATTGGCATAGGAGGAGTGGAGGAGGCGGAGGGAACTGTGGAGGCGATCTGGTTCACCTTGATAACAAATGGGGGCCAGAGAGTAAAAATAGGAGTGGTGTATAGACCCCCTGCACTGGCAGAGGAGCTGGATGAGAGTCTGATGGCAGGTGTGGGGAGACACTGCAGTTTGGGCAGGGGAAGGGTGGTGGTGTTGGGGACTTAAACATGCCAGGAACATACTGGAAAACTATGACATCCTCGGTGGCCAGGGAACAGAGGTTGTTGGATGTCTCTCAGGATGCGTTCCTAACTCAGCAAGTGGGGGAACCGACCATGGAGGCACCGATACTGGATGTGGCCCTGGCAGACAGTGACCAGATTGGGGGCCTGGAGGTAAGGGAACCCATTGGCGGGGAGTGACCATGCCACGGTCTGGTTCTGCCTGGACCTAGGAGGGGTAGAAGGCTGCATTAAGATGCAGGTAACTGACTTTAGGGGGGCAGATTTCAAGGAAATGGGAAGGATCCTTAAGAAGCATTTGGATGGAATTGGGCCAGACATGGACGCTGACAGTAGGTGGGAAATCATCAAGAGGGGGGTGCAGAATGCTACCAGCACCTGTTCAAGAGTAAGATGAAAATGCGGTAGGGCCTGTAAACCCTGCTGGTGGACCAGGGAGGTTCAGGAGATGGTGAGGGGAAAGAAGGCTGCTTATAGGCATTTCAAGTGCTCAAGGAGTGAAAGGGATTGAGGGGAGTATGAGCTGATGGCCAGAAGGGCCACTAGGGTGGTGAGGGCAACTAAGGCAAGGAAGGAGCAGAACCTGGTCAGGGAAATTAGGAGAGGGAACAAGGGGTTCTTTAGATACATTGGGGAAAAATGAAGAGTGAAGGGGCAGATTAACAGGATTAAAACAGGGGAAGGATGAGCACAAGATCTGGGGGAGCAGGATGAGGTACTAAATGAGTACTTCACTTCAGTTTTCACCTAGGAAAAAGGGGGGCGGCTGCATCATGCATGGGAGGAGATGGTGAAACTGAGGGGGGGCGGATCCTTGCCGATTGTCAGGTCTGGGGAGAGGGTGGGCCATCACTGGCAGGAGGGGGGAAGGCAAAGCAGGGAGATGAGGTAGTGGAGATGGAAATCACAGCAGAAAGAGTGAGGGAAGCCCTCAGGTCCCTTAAGATGGAGAAAGCACCGGGGCTGGATAAATTACATCCCAGAGTGCTGAAGGAACTGGTGGATGTCCTGGTGAAACCCCTGGCGGAGTTTTTCAGCATCTCTCTGAGGACATGGTCGGTGTCCCAGGACTGGAAGGTGGTGCATATAGTGCCTATCCACAAGGGGGGATCAAGGGAGGTGGCAGAGAACTACAGGCCCGTCAGCCTGACATTGGTGGTGAGCAAGGTGATGGAGGGCATTGTCAAGGAGAGGTTAGGGGGGGAACTAGAAAAGTCAGGGTGCCTAGATGATAGACACCATGGATTCATCCCAGGGAAATTGTGTCAGACAAACCTTGTGAAGTTCTATGACTGGATGACAAGAGCCTTGGACCTGGGTAGACCAGTGGATGTCCTCTATCTTGACTTCAGCAAGGTGTTTGACTCTGTTCCTCACGGAGGCCTGTTGAATAAGCTGGGAGAAATGGGGGTGGAGAACCAGATGATCAGATGGATAGGCAATTGGTTCCAGAACTGGACCCAGAGGGTCGTGGTTGGTGGGATAGTCTCATCCCCAAAGGGGGTCATTAGTGGGGTCCCTCAGGGATCAGTCCTTGGGCCCCTCCTCTTCAATGCCTACATCTCTGACATAAGGAAGGGTATCAGGAGTGAGATGAGTCTCTTTGCAGATGACACAACACTGGGGGCGGTGGTGGATGGGGAGGAGGGGAGGGTGGCCCTACAGGGGGACCTGGAGGCTCTGAAAAGATGGTCTAGAAAGTGGAAGCTGAGGTTTAATGCAGGAAAATGCAAGGTACTGCATCTGAGAGCCAGAAACCCAGGCCAAGAGTACACCCTGGGGGGGAAATGCTACAAGTCTCAATGGCTGAGAGGGACTTGGGGGTGGTGGTGGATGTCAAGATGAACAATTCTGAGACTTGTAGGAGGGCAGTGGCCATGGCCAACAGGATGCGGGGATGCATCGCCAGGTGGATCATCTCCAGAAGGAGGAAAGTGATACTCCCCCGTATAACTGCTTGGTGAGGCCGCATCTCGAGTACTGTGTGCTGTTTTGGAGGCCACACTTAAAGAGGGACATTGAACTCCTGGAGAGGGACCGGAGGAAGGCAACCAAAATGATCTGGGACTTGGGGGACAGGACCTATAGGGAGAGGCTTGAAGAGATAAATATGTACACATTGGAAGAGAGAATGGACCGGGGGGACATGATAGAGGTCTTAAAGTACATGAAGGGGTTAAATAGGGGAGGAGCAGTCAGGGTGCTCCGAAGGAAGGGGAGGCAACTAGAGGGCATGGGTGGAAGCTGGAGGGAAGGGAGATTCAGGGGAGAAAGGAGGAGGTGCTACTTCACTGAAAGGATGGTGGAGCCATGGAATGCGCTGCCCAGGGGGCTGGTGGAGGCAGAGACGATGGAGGGGTTCAAGAGGGGGGTGGGACAGGTACAGGGGAAGGGTTCTGGAAGTAACGTCCTGTGCATTGGGAATATCCGGGACTGGGAAGGAAGAAGCCAGAGAGGGCGAGTGGGGCAGCAAGGTCAGCTCCCAGGGTGGGGGCTGACCAAACGATCAGACACAAAAAAACGTTAGGCCTATTCTGCTGGCATTCTAACAAGTTTAGTATGTTTAGTATATGGCAAGGGATATACAAATGTGGCATTGCTCAGTCAGCTCTACACTACACAGACTGGAGCAAAGTAAAATTAACAGGAAAATGACCTTATTTATTGCTACCAGCCTAAGCAGCCGACTGAACAACGACACAAGAGCATCCAGCCATATTTTACCCAATATGTTCCACTAAATACAAAATATTTTTTACTGTTATTATAGTTTAATAATCTCATATTCTTTGCACATTATTTGTATTTGTACAATACCACATCTATCAACTGCTATGGAGGAGAACCTGACAAAATCAACTGACACTGCATCCTAAACAAATCTTCCCATTTGAAAGGAATTTTATCTTCTTTTGAAATCCTAAGTCAAACCACCAACTAATATATTTTGGACCAAAACTGGTTTCCAATCCATAAAGTTGTTAAAGCCTGCAGGTTTTAAGATTTTAAAGCTACAAATCCGGCATCATTCCTTCTGATCGAGTACTGCTCCTCAATCCCCCCCCCCCCCGGATCTTAAAGGGTGAATGATCGATTCCCTTGTAATTAATTCTGTGTGTAGTATTACCTTGGACCTCAGTTAAATGCTTTGCTATGGGATGTAACAAGTCACTCCTTTGTATAGCTCTAAATTGCTCTTGCAATCTCTCTTTTAATTTTCTTCTGGTCTGCCCAATATACACTCGATCACATGTACACCAGATAGCATAAATTACATATTATTTGTTTGTTGTTTGTTAAAATTTTATTTTTAAACATGATATTACTTTAGGTCATAAGACCTATTTTCAAAGTTGTCCTGTATGTACAAACTGTCAAAACACAATAACACTATTGATTTCATACAATCAATACAATACATAGATACATAGATACATAGACAGTGTCGGCAGATAAGGGCCTATGGCCCACCCAGTCTGCCCATTTGAGCTTGTAAGTTCAGTTTGTTTTCCTAGAAGTCTGTTGCCCCTTACCCCTGACCTCCAGAATTCCTTTATGTCTATCCCATGCATTCTTAAATCCCATGATTGTTTCAGCCCCACCATTTCTCTGGCAGGGTGTTCCACTTGTCCACCACCCGCTCTGTGAAGAAATTCTTTCTCATGTTTCCTCTGAATCGTCCCTCCTCCAACTTCATCCCATGCCCTCTTGTCCTGGAACATCTTTTCACTTAAAAATAGTGTTTTCCTGCACCTGTTCCTCCCTGTAAGATACTTGTATGTCTCTATCATATCCTCTCTCCTCCTCTCCTCCAGGAGTACATGTTCAGTTCCTTCAACCTGTCTTCATAGGACTTGTGATGCAATCCATGCACCATCTTTGTTGCCCTTCTCTGCCTGTCTATGTCTTACGTAGGTATGGTCTCCAGAACTGTACACTGTACTCCAGGTGGGGCCTCACTAGTGTCTTGTATAGCGGAATTATGACCTCCCTTTTCCTGCTGGTGATGCCCCTGCCTATACATCCCAGCATCCTATTTGCTTTACCTGCTGCCTTGTCACACTGTTTCCCTACCTTGAGGTCATCAGAGATGACAACCCCAAGATCCCTTTCCTGCTTGGTGCATGCTATATCCTCACCCCCAACTGATATATTGTGCCATGGTTTTTGTGCCCCATATGCATTATCTTGCACTTCTTTGCATTGAATTTCAACTGCCAAACCCCTGACCATTCTTCAAGTTTCTGCAGGTCGCTTCTCATTCTGTCTACACCCTCTGGTGTGTCTACTCTGTTACAGAGCTTTGTGTCATCAGCGAACAGTGAAATTCTGCCTTCTAGGTCCTGGCAATGTCACTGATGAAGATGTTGAATAGGACCGGTCCCAGCACTGATCCCTGTGGTACCCCACTGGTCACTCTTCCCTCTGTGGGTGACAGCCATTTACCACCACCCTCTGTGTCCTGCCACCCAGCCAGTTACCTACCACCACACTACTGTCCTGCCCACACCATATTCCCCAGTTTGCGTAATAGTCTTCTATTGGCACAGTGTCAAAGGCCTTGCTGAAGTCCAGATAGGCCATGTCCACTGCCTCCCCTGATCCACCTCCCTAGTCACCCAGTCAAAAATTCAACGAGGTTGGTCTGACACGACCTCCCCTGGTGAAACCATGCTGCCTTGGGTCCTGTAGTCCATTGACAACCAGATGTTCCACCAATCTCTCCTTCAGTAGTGCTTCCATGATCTTCCCACTACCAAGGTGAGCTGACTGGTCTGTAGTTCCCTGCTTCCTCTTTGCTCCCACTTTTGTATAAGGGGACTACATCTGCTGTCCTCCAGTCTTTGGGTACCTCCCTGTTTCCAGTGATCGGCTAAACAGGATAGCCAGAGGTTCAGCCACCACCCTCTTAGTTCTTTAGGACCCTGGGTGCACCCATCTGGCCCCATTGCTTTATCAACTCTTATTACTTCCAGTTCCTTCAGGACCCTTTCTGTAAAGGACTTGTGTCCATTTCTGCACCATTCTCACCCCTTGTACTCCCTTCAGACCCATTACCCTCCTCTTCCTCAGTAAAGACTGAGCAGAAATACCTGTTCAATATGTCAGCTTTACTGTTGTCATCCTCCACGGCCCCCATCCTCCCCTTTGGTCTCACTTATCCTCCCTTTGTCTTTCTTTTTCACTTATGTACCAGTAAAGGTTTTGTCCCCTACTCCACTGATTTTGCAATGTGTTCTTCTGTCTGAGCTTTGGTTCCCTTACTGACCTCCCTGCCTCCCTTTGCTTCTTCTGGTACTTCTCCTATCCCTTCTGTCTGTGTCTTTTGTATTGCCTGAATGCAATCTTTTGGCTTTCACTTTCTTTGCTACCTCTTTGGAAAACCATAATGGTCTCTCTTCCTTTTCCTCTTGCTAACCTGCTTAATGCATAATTCTGTTGTTCTTGTAATCCCCATTTTAAATACTGCCCACTGTTCCTCAACCCCTGATTCCTGTCCCATTCCCCTTAATGCCTCTTTCAAGTATCTCCCCATTTTCCCAAAGTCTGCCCCCTAAAATCCAGGATACGTGTTTTTGTGTGGTTTGGTTCTGCTCTTTCTGTGATTTCAAACTACAATGACTGGTGGTCACTGTTTCCCAGGTGCTCCTCCACTGTTACCCCCATCACACTGTCCCTGTTTGTGAGCAGAAGGTCCAGTATTGCCTTCTGCCGAGTTGGTTCCATGACCAGTTGCTTGAGAAAGGCACCCTGATGATCTTTCACATCACCATACATTCTACAATGTCAACATAATACTTCATTATACAAACCTCTTATAAAATATGATAATACAAAAGATAATAGCTTACTCTATTCAATCATAATACAGTTGTACCGGTGATAGAATGTTGAATCTGTAGTTCTTTTATACCCCTGTCACTTGGATTTCTAAATGCATTTCCCTGTACTGCAAATCTGCATGTAATGTATTTCCATCACAGAAAGAAACTATTTGGTTTGTTTGTTAGCCAACTGCCTTTTTTAACTTGCACACAGAACTCACTATGGACTAAGAGGTTCTTCAAATTTTTCCCTCTCCTAAAGGAAATTAGGGAGTCCTTCTCAGTGACACCCATAAGGTCCTTATCTGTTTCTAGAAGGTGCCAATGTTTTTGCACAATGGATCTTACATCCACGGACATTGGACATTATGTGGATGCAAAACTAACCACATCTGTCTCCTCCCTCTCTTCCTTATATTGTAAAAGCATTTCTCTTTCTAGTGCATTCACTTTGTTCAATGCTTTTTAAAGGACTTCCTCCGTGTAACTCCTTTTACACAGTCTCTCAAACAATTCATCCTTTGCATGCTCAAAGTCAGCCACTCGGGAGCTATTTCTTTTTAGCCTAACTAATTGATCATATGGAAGGCTTTCTATCAAATGCTTCGGGTGGGCACTGCTGGCATGCAAAATATTGTTACCAGCTGTTAGTTTCCTAAAACAAAAGGTTTCTACAGGATTCTCATTTTTATCCTCTAATGTTGTATCCAAAAAATGTATTTTATGTTTATCATAAGTACATGTGAATTTCAAACCCAAAGGATTATAATTTAAGTACAATAGAAATTCCTGGAGTGCATATTTAGGACCATCCTAGATAAATAAAAGATCATTGATAAACCAAGAATAACTGACAATATGCCCATAAAATGGGTTTGCAATGGGGTCGTAGATTGCTCCCTCCTCCCACCAACCCATGAACAGGTTAGCATAAGAGGGAGCAACCAACGAGCCCATGGCTGTTCTCCACTTCTGTAGAAAATACTTTCCATCAAATAGAAAATAATTACTTTTTTGTATTAAATCTAATGTCAAAGTAATAAAGGTTACTGGATATTTTGTTTCTGATCTTTCTAGAATCTCTTTTCCTGCTTGTATTCCTTGTTGATGTTCAATACTGGTGTAAAGTGCAGTAACATCCACTGGCAACCAACAACAAGTGTCCTTCCAATGTAAATTTTGTGCCTTTTCTAGGACAGTGGTGGTATCTTTTAGATATGATTTTAACTTCACCACTTCCTGTTGTAGGTAGCCATCAATGTAGCTGGCTAATGGTTCAAACAATGAACCACTGCCAGAAATTATCGGGTGGCCAGGGGGATTTATATTATCTGTGTGTAGCTTCGGAACATGGTGAAATACAGGTGTAACCAGAGATTCTCTAATGAGACAGCTCTGTTCTGACTGCAAGATCCAACAATGTTCTACCGATAGATCAAAAAAAAGCATTTAATTTCTCTTGGAAATAATGTATAGGATTTTCAGAAAGCTGTAAATAAGCAGTGCTGTCTGACAACTGCTTAGTCCGCACCTTGATTATGTGAGCCCCTTCTGGTGTTCCTACAAGACCGGGCAAATAAAAATGTTTTAACAAGTTCAGCGCAGGGTGAAAAGGTTAATGCACAATATACGAGATAAATCCTATGATGAAAGACTTGACTTGTTAAAACTTATGCCATTATCAGTGAGAAGACTGAGGGGTGACTTACTTATGATGTTTAAAATAATGTTGGATACCACTCTATTAAATTACCTCAATATAGAATTAAAATCTGATAAAACCGTGATGTGAGGTCACCCACTACAAATAATTGGGAAGAACTTTTGTACCCCTAAAAGAAAGTTCCATTTTACCAATACAGTGGTAAACATATGGAATTCTCTACCTTTATCAATAATAGCTAGTAACTAAGCAGGCCAGCTGGCACAGCAATAGTGCTACCATTTGTGGCACTGATGACCTGAGGTTGGGAGTGGCCTCGGGAGTCGGAGGGTTCGTCAGGGGGAGGAGGACTGAGCATCCCAAGGACTGCTCTCCTCCTCCTCCTCCTCTTCCAGGGTTGGGGTGGAGACCAGTGGTCATTGATAGCCTGGCCCCTAGTGGTGACTGATGGGTCGGCACACTAACACAGTACAATGAGGGGGCAGAGGCTGGGCAGATGCTTGGTGTGATGCATAGGACAGCATGCGTGGCATAGCCATTGGCATCATTGCACACTACTTTCTCAGTGCCAGGGAGGAAACAAGGGCCGAGGAGCAGGATGACAGTGATCTCACAGGCCCTGCACCCGGCTATCTGGGCACATCTGAGTCATCCAGATCCTGTCTCAGTGGGCCTACAGGAGGGTCCCACCGACCTCACCAGAGGGTAAGCTCTGGGGGAAACAGCTGGACAGGTAAGCCCCTAGAGGATGCCAGGGTGACAGAGCTGTTTAGATCAGGGATGGGGACAGACTGGCCAAGGGCAGAAAAACAGACTAATGAAAAAAAAAACAATATCTAGTAACTCGGAGAATAAGTTTAAATCTAGGTTGGACAACCACTATTAAGTATCAAGATGAAATATTATTAATGATGGAGCTAACTATGGGCCTATGGCCTTCTCTGCTCCCTGAGAACTTAGTAGGAACCATAGTATGAACCAGTTGGAGGCAGCCCCACACTAATCAGTGGGGCTTTAGAAGATGCACATTCCCTTTTAAAAACAGAATAGAAGAAAAAACTATAAAAATGCAAATCATTCAGGGAACTATTTTTTCCCATCTGGTACTGGGATATAGATCGTGTTCAACCACAGTCACTGTATTGTGGAGACTGAACTCCAGCAAAACACCAGAGAGTCACCTCATGTTTAATTTTGTAGGAAAATATATATCATTCTGTCAAAGCCCCATTTACTGGATGCTGTTAATTTATTCATGCCACCCAATGTTTTCAACATATTCATAAAGCTGAAAAATCTGAATGTGAAAAAGGTTGATCCCATTCTGCGATTTTGTGCACTGAAATGTTAAGGAAGAAAACTCGTATTTTTTATCTGCACCTTGTGCTAGATTTTCAACACAGATGTGGCTATATACAGGATGCAAAAATTCAAGTCAGCACTTAATTTTGCTGGTAGTCACACACCAACTGAACTAAACAGTGCATATATTATATAAATAGGAAGAAATAAGACAACTGGTGCAAAATGTCTAGTATGCACAGACTACAGCAGACTACAGTATTAGATATGAAAGAACACATAACTCCACAGTATAAATGCATTTTAGTGCAATGGCACAGAGTCACAGAAATATTGTAACTTTTTTACCAGTCATCCCTACTAATGATGATACCATGGCAGCATTTGTTATGCACAAAGGCTGCCCCATAATGCTGCTCTCATGAATCCTGTAGAGGATAAGCTCCAAAATATGTGAGATACAGGCTCATTTTAGAAAAGAAGGGAAGTCCCTCTTCGTGCTAATGAGGGACTGAAGTGCAAACTTGCTTGCAGTAAAGGAATGCCTTTCATTAATTATTTGCATTCTTCCCCGGCTGCCAGTTGGCCCAAATATGAGGTCATGCACAATAAGCAGAGCTGACAATACCACATCATTTTCTGTGGCTCCCTACCCTGACACGCCCCATATGGAGCAGCTCCTGTTGGAGTTAAGCTACTATCTCTGTTCATCTCCCAGCAGTCCTCTCTGGCACTGGCTCTGCATAACCATAGCTGATAGCACTCCCCCACACACACACACACATGCACACATACACACAGACACTTCAACCCGCCCCCTACATTCTAAATTTGAGACAACATAGTTATTAAAGAATTCTACTGAACACATTTTTTGCGGGTGATGTTGAAATAGCATAAGTTTTCCAAGGGCAGACTTGACCTCCCAGCAGGGCCTTCTCTGTGTGTAACAATGTCAAACACCTGCAGAATGTAAAAAATAAAATCTCTCCTGGGTAGTAAAATGAGCAAATAATCACAGCATCACAACAGAATTGGAGAAAGGTGAAGCCAGTTAAAAAAAATGATCTAAGGAAGTTGGCATTAAGAAGCTTGTCTAACAAGACAATTTAAAAGTATGGGAGCTGTCAGGCTGCGTGAAACATGTCAATAAAAGCAAGCAAGGATGCCAGTCCATAAGCAGCATTAAAAGTCAAGTTCTTGGTACAAGTGACTATGTCATCTTTAGAACTGAACTCCCTGCTGCTTGGATGTGCAGCGACAGTGACATTTTCATTTCTAAGGGCCCTTTCTTTTATTTTATCTTTTTGTTCTTTTCATACTTAAACACAAGGTTTTTGTCTAGCCTGCTGGGAGAAAAGCAGTACGTGTCTTTCTGCTCAGAATACTAACACAGTATCATCTGTAACTGCCTATATGGGGACAAAACCAAGATCAGCCAAATGTCCAATGACAGTGTCTGGTGTTTCTGGTGCAAATGACAAACTGTAATTGTACTGGGTCAGATTAGCAGGTCAAGGTGCTGGTACTGGAGCAGATCATCAGGCTGTGGTACCAGTACTGTAGCTGATAAGCAGGTTGCAATGCTTTTTACTGGAGCAGATCAGCAGATTGCAGTACTTTTTACTGAAGTAGATCAGCAGGTTGCAGTGCTGGAACTGGACCTGATCAGTAGGTTGCTGTTCTAGTTACTGGAGTGATCAGCATGTTGTACTGTTGATACTGGAGTACATCTACATTTTGCAGTGTTGGTACTGGAGCAGATCAGCAGGGTCGGATGCTGCTACTGGAGTTGATCAGCAGATCACTGTTCTAGGTATTGGAACAGATCAGCAGAACAGATCAGTAGGTTTCTGTTCTTGGTACTGGAGAGAAGCAGGTTGCTGTTCTTGGTACTGGAGCAGATCAGCAGGTTGAGGTGCTGGTACTGGAGCAAATCAGCAGGTTACTGTTCTTGGTACTGAAGCAGATCAGCAGGTTGAGGTGCTGGTACTGGAGCAGATCAGCAGGTTGAGGTGCTGGTACTGGAGCAGATCAGCAGGTTGAGGTGCTGTTATTGGAGCAGATCAGCAGGTTTAGGTGCTGGTATTGGAACAGCTCAGCAGGTTGAGGTGCTGGTACTGGAGTAGATCAGCAGGTTGCTGTTTTGGTACTAGAGCAGATCAGCAGGTTGAGGTGCTGGTACTGGAGCAGATCAGCAGGTTGAGGTGCTGGTACTGGAGCAGATCAGCAGAGGTTACTGTTCTTGGTACTGAAGCAGATCAGCAGGTTGTGGTGCTGGTACTGGAGCAAATCAGCAGGTTGAGGTGCTGCTACTGAAGCAGATCAGCAGGTTGAGGTGCTGGTATTGGAGCAGATCAGCAGGTTGAGGTGCTGGTACTGAAGCAGATCAGTAGGTTGAGGTGCTGGTATTGGAACAGATCAGCAGGTTGAGGTGCTGGTACTGGAGCAGATCAGCAGGTTGCTGTTTTGGTACTAGAGCAGATCAGCAGGTTGAGGAGCTGGTACTGGAGCAGATCAACAGGTTGAGGTGCTGGTACTGGAGCAAATCAGCAGGTTGTGGTGCTGGTACTGAAGCAGATCAGCAGGTTGAGGTGCTGGTATTGGAGCAGATCAGCAGGTTGAGGTGCTGGTACTGAAGCAGATCAGCAGGTTGAGGTGCTGGTATTGGAGCAGATCAGTAGGTTGAGGAGCTGGTACTGGAGCAGATCAGCAGGTTGAGGTGCTGGTACTGGAGCAGATCAGTAGGTTGAGGTGCTGGAATTGGAGCAGATCAGCAGGTTGAAGTTCTGGTATTGGAGCAGATCAGCAGGTTGAGGTGCTGGTACTGGAGCAGATCAGTAGGTTGAGGTGCTGGTACTGGAGCAGATCAGCAGGTTGAGGTGCTGTTATTGGAGCAGATCAGCAGGTTGAGGTGCTGGTACTGGAGCGGATCAGCAGGTTGAGGTGCTAGTACTGGAACACATCTGCAGGTCAGTGTGCTAGTACTGAAACAGATTTATTTATTTATTTTATTTATTGAAATAGTTTCACCAGGAAAGGCAAACTGAGCAACAAGATGCTCGTCTCCCACTGCGACCTGGGGGGAAGGGGTACAAGGGGGTTGGATAACACGCAGGTTATCAACTAAGCAAATAACAGATGCAAGTAGCAGCATATGGATACAATTGCATTAAACAACAAGCAACAACACATGGAGTACATTGGATATTGTATAGAGTATATCACAATTACTTGACATATAGCAGCAATAAGGGAAATTTTAGCACAGTATATGCAGGTATAAGCAACAGGAGACATAGAACACACGATGGTGCAGGACAAAAGGCACAGGACAAAAGTGCATAGGTTGGGGCTATATGTCAGCATTTATAGCAAAGCTAAGGCCGCTGGTCCGGCAGTGGGGAGAGCAGTGGCGCATGACTGAGGTCAGGTACAGGAGCATTAGTGGTGAGAAGTTAGCTAGGGTGGTAGAAAGAGAGTGGGCAGAGAAGGAATGATCAATTTGAGGTGGGAGATCATTCCATAGCTTGGATAACCGGTGTGAGAGGGCGGCTTGCCCAGCAATAGTCTTCTGCCCAGGGATTGATAGTTGGCGGTAGTCGCAGGATCTAAGATAAGGGGTGGGGGAAGGGGTATCTGAGAGCATGGAGGAGAGATAGGAAGGGATAGTGCCAAGCCATAGATTAGATACATATTTAGCAAAGTGTGAAATGCTGTGGTTTCTGAGGGACGGTAGTGCCAGGAACGTAAAGGCCGCAGTGGTGGGGCGGGTGAGGCACGAGAGCAAGAGGCAGAAGGCATTAAAAGGTGTGTCCAGCTTAGATAGGGTGGACTTAGGGGATACACCATAAACAATGTCACAGTAATCAAAGGAGGGAAGTATCATCTTCTGGACCAGTTCACGCCGGACAGTGGGGGAGGAGGCTACTGCAGTTCCTAAAAGTGCAGATCAGCAGGTCAGTGTGCTAAAACTGGAATACATCAGCGGGTCGTGCTGGTACTGAAACACATCAGCGGGTCAGTGTGCTAGTCCTGAACACATCAGCAGGCCAGTGTGTTAGTACTGGGAACACATCAGCAGGTAAGTGTGCTAGGACTGGAACACATCAGCAGGTAAGTGTGCTAGTGCTGAAACACATCAGTGGGTCAGTGTGCCAGTACCAGAACACATCAGTGGGTCAGTGTGCCAGTACTGAAACACATCAGCAGGTAAGTGTGCCAGTACTGGAACACAACAGCAGGTCAGTGTGCTAGTACTGAAACAAATCAGTGGGTCAGTGTGCTAGTACTGGAACACATCAGCAGGTAAGTGTGCTAGTGCTGAAACACATCAGTGGGTCAGTGTGCTAGTACCAGAACACATTAATGGGTCAGTGTGCTAGTACAGGAACACATCAGCAGGTAAGTGTACTAGGACTGGAACACATCAGCAGGTCAGCGTGCTAGCGCTGAAACACATCAGTGGGTCAGTGTGCTGAGTACCAGAACACATCAGTGGGTCAGTGTGCTAGTACTGGACACATCAGCAGGTCAGTGTGCTAGTACTGAACACACCAGCAGGTCAGTGTGCTAGTACTGGAACACATCAGCAGGTAAGCGTGATAGTGCTGAAACACAACAGTGGTGAGTGTGCTAGTACCAGAACACATTAGTGGGTCAGTGTGCTAGTACTGGAACACATCAGCAGGTAAGTGTGCTAGGACTGGAACACATCAGCAGGTCAGTGTGCTAGTGCTGAAACACATCAGTGGTTCAGTGTGCTAGTACCAGAACACATCAGGGGTCAGTGTGCTAGTACTGGAACACATCAGCAGGTCAGTGTGCTAGTACTGGAACACATCAGCGGGTCAGTGTGCTAGTACTGGAACACATCAGCAGGTAAGTGTGCTAGTGCTGAAACACATCAGTGGGTCAGTGTGCTAGTACCAGAACACATTAGTGGGTCAGTGTGCTAGTACTGGAACACATCAGCAGGTCAGTGTGCTAGTACTGGAACACATCAGCGGGTCAGTGTGCTAGTACTGGAACACATCAGCAGGTAAGTGTGCCAGTGCTGAAACACATCAGTGGGTCAGTGTGCTAGTACCAGAACACATTAGTGGGTCAGTGTGCTAGTACTGGAACACATCAGCAGGGAAGTGTGCTAGGACTGGAACACATCAGTAGGTCAGTGTGCTAGTGCGGAAACACATCAGTGGTTCAGTGTGCTAGTACCAGAACACATCAGTGGGTCAGTGTGCTAGTACTGGAACACATCAGCAGGTCAGTGTGCTAGTACTGGAACACATCAGCAGGTCAGTTTGCTAGTACTGGAACACATCAGCAGGTATGTGTGCTAGTGCTGAAACAAATCAGTGGGTCGGTGTGCTAGTACTGGAACACATCAGCAGGTAAGTGTGCTAGTGCTGAAACACATCAGTGGGTCAGTGTGCTAGTACCAGAACACATCAGTGGGTCAGTGTGCCAGTACTGAAACACATCAGCAGGTAAGTGTGCTAGTGCTGAAACACATCAGTGGGTCAGTGTGCTAGTACTGGAACACATTAGCAGGTAAGTGTGCTAGGACTGGAACACATCAGCAGGTAACTGTGATAGTGCTGAAACACATCAGTGGGTCAGTGTGCTAGTACCAGAACACATCAGTGGGTCAGTGTGCTAGTACTGGAACACATCAGCAGGTCAGTGTGCTAGTACTGGAACACAACAGCAGGTCAGTGTGCTAGTACTGGAACACATCAGCAGGAATGTGTGCTAGTGCTGAAACAAATCAGTGGGTCAGTGTGCTAGTACTGGAACACATCAGCAGGTAAGTGTGCTAGTGCTGAAACACATCAGTGGGTCAGTGTGCTAGTACCAGAACACATTAATGGGTGAGTGTGCTAGTACTGGAACACATCAGCAGGTAAGTGTGCTAGGACTGGAACACATCAGCAGGTCAGTGTGCTAGTGCTGAAACACATCAGTGGGTCAGTGTGCTAGTACCAGAACACATCAGTGGGTCAGTGTGCTAGTACTGGAACACATCAGC
The DNA here is from genome assembly GCA_016271365.2 of Neoceratodus forsteri. NCBI lineage: Eukaryota > Metazoa > Chordata > Ceratodontiformes > Ceratodontidae > Neoceratodus > Neoceratodus forsteri. Next base: position 1,004,530,209 of record CM028129.1, on the reverse strand, counting down.
AGGTCAGTGTGCTAGTACTGGAACACATCAGCAGGAAAGTGTGCTAGTGCTGAAACACATCAGTGGTTCAGTGTGCTAGTAACAGAACACATCAGTGGGTCAGTGTGCTAGTACTGGAACACATCAGTGGGTCAGTGTGCTAGTACTGGAACACATCAGCGGGATAGTGTGCTAGTACCGGAACACATCAGCAGGTAAGTGTGCTAGTGCTGAAACACATCAGTGGGTCAGTGTGCTAGTACCAGAAAACATTAGTGGGTCAGTGTGCTAGTACTGGAACACATCAGCAGGTAAGTGTGCTAGGACTGGAACACATCAGCAGGTCAGTGTGCTAGTGTTGAAACACATCAGTGGGTAAGTGTGATAGTACCAGAACACATCAGTGGGTCAGTGTGCTAGTACTGGAACACATCAGCAGGTCAGTGTGCTAATACAGGAACACATCAGCAGGTCAGTGTGCTATTACTGGAACACATCAGCAGGTATGTGTGATAGTGCTGAAACAAATCGGTGGGTCAGTGTGCTAGTACTGGAACACATCAGCAGGTAAGTGTGCTAGTGCTGAAACACATCAGTGGGTCAGTGTGCTAGTACCGGAACACATTAGTGGGTCACTGTGCTAGTACTGGAACACATCAGCAGGTAAGTGTGCTAGGACTGGAACACATCAGCAGGTCAGTGTGCTAGTGCTGAAACACATCAGTGGGTCAGTCTGCTAGTACTAGAACACATCAGTGGGTCAGTGTGCTAGTACTGGAACACATCAGTGGATCAGTGTGCTAGTACCAGAACACATCAGCAGGTCAGTGTGCTAGTACTGGAACACATCAGCAGGTCAGTGAGCTAGGACTGGAACACATCAGCAGGTAAGTGTGCTAGTACTGGAATACATCAGCAGGTAAGTGTGCTAGTGCTGAAACACATCAGTGGGTCAGTGTGCTAGTACCGGAACACATCAGTGGGTCAGTGTGCTAGTACTGGAACACATCAGCAGGTAAGTGTGATAGTACTGAAACACATCAGTGGGTCAATGTGCTAGTACCAGAACACATCAGTGGGTCAGTCTGCTAGTACTGGAACATATCAGCAGGTCAGTGTGCCAGTACCAGAACACATCAGCGGGTCAGTGTGCTAGGACTGGAACACATCAGCAGGTAAGTGTGCTAGTGCTGAAACACATCAGTGGGTCAGTGTGCTAGTACCAGAACACATCAGTGGGTCAGTGTGCTAGTACTGGAACACATCAGCAGGTCAGTGTGCTAGTACTGGAACACAACAGCAGGTCAGTGTGCTAGTACTGAAACAAATCAGTGGGTCAGTGTGCTAGTACTGGAACACATCAGCAGGTAAGTGTGCTAGTGCTGAAACACATCAGTGGGTCAGTGTGCTAGTACCAGAACACATTAATGGGTCAGTGAGCTAGTACTGGAACACATCAGCAGGTAAGTGTGCTAGGACTGGAACACATCAGCAGGTCAGCGTGCTAGTACTGGAACACATCAGCAGGTCAGTGTGCTAGTACTGGAACACATCAGCAGGTAAGTGTGCTAGTGCTGAAACACATCAGTGGGTCAGTGTGCTAGTACCAGAGCACATTAGTGGGTCAGTGTGCTAGTACTGGAACACATCAGCAGGTCAGTGTGCTAGTACTGGAACACATCAGCGGGTCAGTGTGCTAGTACTGGAACACATCAGCAGGTAAGTGTGCTAGTGCTGAAACACATAAGTGGGTCAGTGTGCTAGTACCAGAACACATCAGTGGGTCAGTGTGCTAATACTGGAAAACATCAGCAGGTAAGTGTGCTAGGACTGGAACGCATCAGTAGGTCAGTGTGCTAGTGCGGAAACACATCAGTGGTTCAGTGTGCCAGTACCAGAACACATCAGTGGGTCAGTGTGCTAGTACTGGAACATATCAGCAGGTCAGTGTGCCAGTACTGGAACACATCAGCAGGTCAGTTTGCTAGTACTGGAACACATCAGCAGGTATGTGTGCTAGTGCTGAAACAAATCAGTGGGTCGGTGTGCTAGTACTGGAACACATCAGCAGGTAAGTGTGCTAGTGCTGAAACACATCATGGGTCAGTGTGCTAGTACCAGAACACATCAGTGGGTCAGTGTGCCAGTACTGAAACACATCAGCAGGTAAGTGTGCTAGTGCTGAAACACATCAGTGGGTCAGTGTGCTAGTACTGGAAAACATCAGCAGGTAAGTGTGCTAGGACTGGAACACATCAGCAGGTAAGTGTGATAGTGCTGAAACACATCAGTGGGTCAGTGTGCTAGTACCAGAACACATCAGTGGGTCAGAGTGCTAGTACTGGAACACATCAGCAGGTCAGTGTGCTAGTACTGGAACACAACAGCAGGTCAGTGTGCTAGTACTGGAACACATCAGCAGGTAAGTGTGCTAGTGCTGAAACACATCAGTGGGTCAGTGTGCTAGTACCAGAACACATTAGTGGGTCAGTGTGCTAGTACTGGAACACATCAGCAGGTAAGTGTGCTAGGACTGGAACACATCAGCAGGTCAGAGTGCTAGTGCTGAAACACATCAGTGGGTAAGTGTGCTAGTACCAGAACACATCAGTGGGTCAGTGTGCTAGTACTGGAACACATCAGCAGGTCAGTGTGCTAATACTGGAACACATCAGCAGGTCAGAGTGCTAGTACTGGAACTCATCAGCAGGTATGTGTGATAGTGCTGAAACAAATCAGTGGGTCAGTGTGCTAGTACTGGAACACATCAGCAGGTAAGTGTGCTAGTACTGGAATACATCAGCAGGTAAGTGTGCTAGTGCTGAAACACATCAGTGGGTCAGTGTGCTAGTACCGGAACACATCAGCGGGTCAGTGTGCTAGTACTGGAACACATCAGCAGGTAAGTGTGATAGTACTGAAACACATCAGCGGTCAATGTGCTAGTACCAGAACACATCAGTGGGTCAGTCTGCTAGTACTGGAACATATCAGCAGGTCAGTGTGCCAGTACCAGAACACATCAGCGGGTCAGTGTGCTAGGACTGGAACACATCAGCAGGTCAGTGTGCTAGTGCTGAAACACATCAGTGGGTCAGTCTGCTAGTACTAGAACACATCAGTGGGTCAGTGTGCTAGTACTGGAACACATCAGCGGGTCAGTGTGTTAGAACTGGAACACATCAGTGGATCAGTGTGCTAGTACCAGAACACATCAGCAGGTCAGTGTGCTAGTACTGGAACACATCAGCAGGTCAGTGTGCTAGGACTGGAAAACATCAGCAGGTAAGTGTGCTAGTGCTGAAACACATCAGTGGGTCAGTGTGCTAGTACCAGAACACATCAGTGGGTCAGTGTGCCAGTACTGAAACACATCAGCAGGAAAGTGTGCTAGTGCTGAAACACATCAGCGGTAAGTGTGCTAGTACTGGAACACATCAGCAGGTAAGTGTGCTAGTGCTGAAACACATCAGTGGGTAAGTGTGCTAGTACCAGAACAAATCAGTGGGTCAATGTGCCAGTACTGAAACACATCAGCAGGTAAGTGTGCTAGTGCTGAAACACATCAGTGGGTCAGTGTGCTAGTACTGGAACACATCAGCAGGTAAGTGTGCTAGGACTGGAACACATCAGCAGGTAAGTGTGCTAGTGCTGAAACACATCAGTGGGTCAGTGTGCTAGTACCAGAACACATCAGTGGGTCAGTGTGCTAGAACTGGAACACAACAGCAGGTAAATGTGCTAGTACTGGAACACATCAGCAGGTATGTCTGCTACTGCTGAAACAAATCAGTGAGTCAGTGTGCTAGTACTGGAACACATCAGCAGGTCAGTGTGCTAGTGCTGAAACACATCAGTGGGTCAGTGTGCTAGTATCAGAACACATCAGTGGGTCAGTGTGCTAGTACTGGAACACATCAGCGGGTCAGTGTGCTAGCACTGGAACACATCAATGGGTCAGTGTGCTAGTACCAGAACACATCAGTGGGTCAGTGTGCTAGTACTGGAACATAACAGCAGGTCAGTGTGCCAGTACCAGTACACATCAGTGGGTCAGTGTACGAGGACTGGAACACATCAGCAGGTAAGTGTGCTAGTACTGAAACAGATTTATTTATTTATTTTATTTATTGAAATAGTTTCACCAGGAAAGGCAAACTGAGCAACAAGATGCTCGTCTCCCAGTGCGACCTGGGGGGAGGGGGTACAAGGGGGTTGGATAACACGCAGGTTATCAACTAAGCAAATAACAGATGCAAGTAGCAGCATATGGATACAATTGCATTAAACAACAAGCAACAACACATGGAGTACATTGGATATTGTATAGAGCATATCACAATTACTTGACATATAGCAGCAATACAAGGGAAATTTTAGCACACAGTAATATGCAGGTATAAGCAACAGGAGACATAGAACACACGATGGTGCAGGACAAAAAGGCACAGGACAAAAGTGCATAGGTTGGGGCTATATGTCAGCATTTATAGCAAAGCTAAGGCCGCTGGTCCGGCAGTGGGGAGGGGAGCAATTGGCGCATGACTGAGTCAGGTACAGGAGCAATTAGTGGTGAGGAAGTTAGCTAGGGTGGTAGAAAGAGAGTGGGCAGAGAAGGAATGACGAATTTGAGGTGGGAGATCATTCCATAGCTTGGATAACCGGTGTGAGAGGGCGGCTTGCCCAGCAATAGTCTTCTGCCCAGGGATTGATAGTTGGCGGTAGTCGCAGGATCTAAGATAAGGGGTTGGGGAAGGGGTATCTGAGAGCATGGAGGAGAGATAGGAAGGGATAGTGCCAAGCCATAGATTAGATACATATTTAGCAAAGTGTGAAATGCTGTGGTTTCTGAGGGACGGTAGTGCCAGGGAACGGTAAAGGTCGCAGTGGTGGGTAAGGGGTGAGGCATCGAGAGCAAAGAGGCAGAAGGCATTAAAAAGTGTGTCCAGCTTAGATAGGGTGGACTTAGGGGCTACACCATAAACAATGTCACAGTAATCAAAGGAGGGAAGTATCATCTTCTGGACCAGTTCACGTCGGACAGTGGGGGGGAGGGAGGCTACTGCAGTTCCTAAAAGTGCAGATCAGCAGGTCAGTGTGCTAAAACTGGAATACATCAGCGGGTCAGTGTGCTAGTACTGAAACACATCAGCGGGTCAGTGTGCTAGTCCTGGAACACATCAGCAGGCCAGTGTGTTAGTACTGGAACACATCAGCAGGTAAGTGTGCTAGGACTGGAACACATCAGCAGGTAAGTGTGCTAGTGCTGAAACACATCAGTGGGTCAGTGTGCTAGTACCAGAACACATCAGTGGGTCAGTGTGCCAGTACTGAAACACATCAGCAGGTAAGTGTGCTAGTACTGGAACACAACAGCAGGTCAGTGTGCTAGTACTGAAACAAATCAGTGGGTCAGTGTGCTAGTACTGGAACACATCAGCAGGTAAGTGTGCTAGTGCTGAAACACATCAGTGGGTCAGTGTGCTAGTACCAGAACACATTAATGGGTCAGTGTGCTAGTACAGGAACACATCAGCAGGTAAGTGTGCTAGGACTGGAACACATCAGCAGGTCAGCGTGCTAGTGCTGAAACACATCAGTGGGTCAGTGTGCTAGTACCAGAACACATCAGTGGGTCAGTGTGCTAGTACTGGAACACATCAGCAGGTCAGTGTGCTAGTACTGGAACACACCAGCAGGTCAGTGTGCTAGTACTGGAACACATCAGCAGGTAAGCGTGATAGTGCTGAAACACAACAGTGGGTGAGTGTGCTAGTACCAGAACACATTAGTGGGTCAGTGTGCTAGTACTGGAACACATCAGCAGGTAAGTGTGCTAGGACTGGAACATATCAGCAGGTCAGTGTGCTAGTGCTGAAACACATCAGTGGTTCAGTGTGCTAGTACCAGAACACATCAGTGGGTCAGTGTGCTAGTACTGGAACACATCAGCAGGTCAGTGTGCTAGTACTGGAACACATCAGCGGGTCAGTGTGCTAGTACTGGAACACATCAGCAGGTAAGTGTGCTAGTGCTGAAACACATCAGTGGGTCAGTGTGCTAGTACCAGAACACATTAGTGGGTCAGTGTGCTAGTACTGGAACACATCAGCAGGTCAGTGTGCTAGTACTGGAACACATCAGCGGGTCAGTGTGCTAGTACTGGAACACATCAGCAGGTAAGTGTGCTAGTGCTGAAACACATCAGTGGGTCAGTGTGCTAGTACCAGAACACATTAGTGGGTCAGTGTGCTAGTACTGGAACACATCAGCAGGGAAGTATGCTAGGACTGGAATACATCAGTAGGTCAGTGTGCTAGTGCGGAAACACATAAGTGGTTCAGTGTGCTAGTACCAGAACACATCAGTGGGTCAGTGTGCTAGTACTGGAACACATCAGCAGGTCAGTGTGCTAGTACTGGAACACATCAGCAGGTCAGTTTGCTAGTACTGGAACACATCAGCAGGTATGTGTAGGTGCTGAAACAAATCAGTGGGTCGGTGTGCTAGTACTGGAACACATCAGCAGGTAAGTGTGCTGAGTGCTGAAACACATCAGTGGGTCAGGTGCTAGTACCAGAACACATCAGTGGGTCAGTGTGCCAGTACTGAAACACATCAGCAGGTAAGTGTGCTAGTGCTGAAACACATCAGTGGGTCAGTGTGCTAGTACTGGAACACATTAGCAGGTAAGTGTGCTAGGACTGGAACACATCAGCAGGTAACTGTGATAGTGCTGAAACACATCAGTGGGTCAGTGTGCTAGTACCAGAACACATCAGTGGGTCAGTGTGCTAGTACTGGAACACATCAGCAGGTCAGTGTGCTAGTACTGGAACACAACAGCAGGTCAGTGTGCTAGTACTGGAACACATCAGCAGGGATGTGTACTAGTGCAGAAACAAATCAGTGGGTCAGTGTGCTAGTACTGGAACACATCAGCAGGTAAGTGTGCTAGTGCTGAAACACATCAGTGGGTCAGTGTGCTAGTACCAGAACACATTAATGGGTGAGTGTGCCAGTACTGGAACACATCAGCAGGTAAGTGTGCTAGGACTGGAACACATCAGCAGGTCAGTGTGCTAGTGCTGAAACACATCAGTGGGTCAGTGTGCTAGTACCAGAACACATCAGTGGGTCAGTGTGCTAGTACTGGAACACATCAGCAGGTCAGTGTGCTAGTACTGGAACACATCAGCAGGAAAGTGTGCTAGTGCTGAAACACATCAGTGGTTCAGTGTGCTAGTAACAGAACACATCAGTGGGTCAGTGTGCTAGTACTGGAACACATCAGTGGGTCAGTGTGCTAGTACTGGAACACATCAGCGGGATAGTGTGCTAGTACCGAACACATCAGCAGGTAAGTGTGCCAGTGCTGAAACACATCAGTGGGTCAGTGTGCCAGCACCAGAAAACATTAGTGGGTCAGTGTGCTAGTACTGGAACACATCAGCAGGTAAGTGTGCCAGGACTGGAACACATCAGCAGGTCAGTGTGCTGGTGTTGAAACACATCAGTGGGTAAGTGTGATAGTACCAGAACACATCAGTGGGTCAGTGTGCTAGTACTGGAACACATCAGCAGGTCAGTGTGCTAATACAGGAACACATCAGCAGGTCAGTGTGCTGTACTGGAACATCATGCAGGTATGTGTGATGGTGCTGAAACAAATCGGTGGGTCAGTGTGCTAGTACTGGAACACATCAGCAGGTAAGTGTGCTAGTGCTGAAACACATCAGTGGGTCAGTGTGCTAGTACCAGAACACATTAGTGGGTCACTGTGCTAGTACTGGAACACATCAGCAGGTAAGTGTGCTAGGACTGGAACACATCAGCAGGTCAGTGTGCTAGTGCTGAAACACATCAGTGGGTCAGTCTGCTAGTACTGGAACACATCAGTGGGTCAGTGTGTTAGTACTGGAACACATCAGTGGATCAGTGTGCTAGTACCAGAACACATCAGCAGGTCAGTGTGCTAGTACTGGAACACATCAGCAGGTCAGTGTGCTAGGACTGGAAAACATCAGCAGGTAAGTGTGCTAGTACTGGAATACATCAGCAGGTAAGTGTGCTAGTGCTGAAACACATCAGTGGGTCAGTGTGCTAGTACCGGAACACATCAGCGGGTCAGTGTGCTAGTACTGGAACACATCAGCAGGTAAGTGTGCCAGTACTGAAACACATCAGTGGGTCAATGTGCTAGTACCAGAACACATCAGTGGGTCAGTCTGCTAGTACTGGAACATATCAGCAGGTCAGTGTGCCAGTACCAGAACACATCAGCGGGTCAGTGTGCTAGGACTGGAACACATCAGCAGGTAAGTGTGCTAGTGCTGAAACACATCAGTGGGTCAGTGTGCTAGTACCAGAACACATCAGTGGGTCAGTGTGCTAGTACTGGAACACATCAGCAGGTCAGTGTGCTAGTACTGGAACACAACAGCAGGTCAGTGTGCTAGTACTGAAACAAATCAGTGGGTCAGTGTGCTAGTACTGGAACACATCAGCAGGTAAGTGTGCTAGTGCTGAAACACATCAGTGGGTCAGTGTGCTAGTACCAGAACACATTAATGGGTCAGTGAGCTAGTACTGGAACACATCAGCAGGTAAGTGTGCTAGGACTGGAACACATCAGCAGGTCAGCGTGCTAGTACTGGAACACATCAGCAGGTCAGTGTGCTAGTACTGAAACACATCAGCAGGTAAGTGTGCTAGTGCTGAAACACATCAGTTGGGTCAGTGTGCTAGTACCAGAGCACATTAGTGGGTCAGTGTGCTGTACTGGAACACATCAGCAGGTCAGTGTGCTAGTACTGGAACACATCAGCGGTCATGTGCTAGTACTGGAACACATCAGCAGGTAAGTGTGCTAGTGCTGTGAAACACATAAGTGGGTCAGTGTGCTAGTACCAGAACACATCAGTGGGTCAGTGTGCTAATACTGGAAAACATCAGCAGGTAAGTGTGCTAGGACTGGAACACATCAGTAGGTCAGTGTGCTAGTGCGGAAACACATCAGTGGTTCAGTGTGCCAGTACCAGAACACATCAGTGGGTCAGTGTGCTAGTACTGGAACATATCAGCAGGTCAGTGTGCTAGTACTGGAACACATCAGCAGGTCAGTTTGCTAGTACTGGAACACATCAGCAGGTATGTGTGCTAGTGCTGAAACAAATCAGTGGGTCGGTGTGCTAGTACTGGAACACATCAGCAGGTAAGTGTGCTAGTGCTGAAACACATCATGGGTCAGTGTGCTAGTACCAGAACACATCAGTGGGTCAGTGTGCCAGTACTGAAACACATCAGCAGGTAAGTGTGCTGGTGCTGGAAACACATCAGTGGGTCAGTGTGCTAGTACTGGAAAACATCAGCAGGTAAGTGTGCTAGGACTGGAACACATCAGCAGGTAAGGTGATAGTGCTGGAAACACATCAGTGGGTCAGTGTGCTAGTACCAGAACACATCAGTGGGTCAGTGTGCTAGTACTGGAACACATCAGCAGGTCAGTGTGCTAGTACTGGAACACAACAGCAGGTCAGTGTGCTAGTACTGGAACACATCAGCTGCTGGACACATCAGCAGGTCAGTATGCTGGTACTGGAACACATCAGAGGGTTGTGCTAGTACTGGAACACATCAGCAGGTAAGTGTGCTAGTGTGAAACACATCAGTAGATCAGTGTGCTAGTACCAGAACACATTAGTGGGTTAGTGTGCTGGTACTGGAACACATCAGCGAGAACAATGCTGGGACTGGAACACATCAGCAGAACCAGTGTGCTGGTGCTGAAACACATCAGTGGGTAATGTGCTAGTACGAACACATCAGTGGGTCAGTGTGCTGGTGGACACATCAGCAGTCGTGTGCTGTACTGGAACACATCAACAGGTCAGTGTGCTAGTACGAAACTCATCCCAGCGGTATATTGTGATGGTGCTGAAACAAATCATGGGTCAATGTGCTGGTATGGAACACCAACAGTAAAGTGCTAGTGGAATACATCAGCAGGTAAGTGTGCTAGTGCTGAAACACATCAGTGGGTCAGTGTGTAGTGAGGAACACAACAGGGGTCAGTGTGCTAGTACTGGAACACATCAGCAGAATAAGGTGTGCTAGTACTGAAACACATCAGTGGGTCAATGCTAGTACCAGAACACATCAATGGGTCAGTCTGCAGTATGGACATATCAGCAGGTGAGTGCCAGTACAGAACACATCAACCGGGTCAATGTGCTGGGACTGGAACACATCATCAGGTCAGTGTGCTAGTGCTGAAACACATCAGTGGGCCAGTGTGCTAATACTGGAACACATCAGCCCGGGTCAGTGTGTTAGTACTGGAACATCAGTGGATCAGTGTGCTAGAACCAGAACACATCAGCAGGTCAGTGTGCTAGTACTGGAACATCAGCGGTCGTGTGCTAGGACTAGAAAACATCAGAGGTAACTGTGCTAGTACTGGAATACATCAGCGGTAAGTGTGCTGTGCTGAAACACATCAGTGGGTCAGTGTACAATACGGAACACATCAGGGTCAGTGTACAATACTGGAACATCAGCAGGTAGTGTGCTAGTACTGAAAACATCGGTGGGTCAATGTGCTGATACCAGAACACATCAGTGGGTCAGTCTGCTAGTACTGGAACATATCAACGGGTCAGTGTGACAGTACCAGAACACATCAGCGGTCAGTGTGCTAGGACTGGAACACATCAGCAGGTAAGTGCTGGTGCTGGAAACACATCAGTGGGTCAGTGTGCTAGTACCAGAACACATCAGTGGTCAGTGTGCAGGACTGGAACACAACAGCAGATAAATATGCTAGTACACAGACATCAGCAGGTATGTGTGCTGGAAACAAATCCAGTGGGTCAGTGTGCTGGTACTGGAACACATCAGGTCAGTGTGGTGCTGAAACAAATCAGTGGGTCATGTGCTGGTCCCAGAACACATCAGTGGGTCAGTGCTAGTACTGACACATCAGCCCGAATCGTGTGTGCCACTGGAACACATCAATGGTCAATGTGCTAGTCCAGAACACATCAATGGGTCAGTGTGCTAGTACTGGAACATATCAGCAGGTCAGGTGCCAGTACTAGAACACATCGGTGGGTCAGTGTGCTGGGACTGGAACATCAGCAGGTAAGTGTGGTGCTGAAACACATCAGTGGGTCAGTGTGCTGAGTACCAGAACACATCAGTGGGTCAGTGTGCCAGTACTGAAACACAGCAGAAATGGTATGCTAGTGAAACACATCAGCGAATAGTACTAGTACTGGAACACATCAGCAGGTAAGTGTGCTAGTATTGAAACACATCAGCAGGTAAGCGCGCAAGTGCAAACACATCAGTGGGTCAGTGTGCTAGTACAGAACACATCAGTTGGTCAGTATGCCAGTACTGAACCATCAGCAGGTAGTGTGCTAGTGCTGAAAACATCAGTGGTCAGTGTGCTAGTACTGGAACACATCAGCAGGTAAGTGTGCTAGTGTGAAACACATCAGTGGGTCAGTGTGCTGGTACAGAACACATATGGGTCAGTGTGCTGGTACTGGAACACATCAACGGAAGTGTGCTTGGACTGGAGCACATCAGCAGGTCGGGTGTGTAATGGAAACACATCAGTGGGTCAGTAATGATACTAGAACACATCAGTGGGTCAGTGCTGGTATTGGAACACATCAGCAGGTCAGTATGCTAGTATGAACGCTGCCCGGTAAGTGTGCTGGAGCAGAAACACATCAGTGGGTCAGTGTGCCAGTACCAGAACAATAGTGGATCAGTGTGCCCACTGGAACACATCAGCAGGTCAGTATACAGTACTGGAAGACAACAGCAGGTCAGTGTGCTAGTAGTGGAACACATCAACAGGAATGTGCTAGTGTGAAACAAATCAGTGAGTCGTGCTAGTACTGGAACATCAGCAGAAAGTGTGTAGTGCTGAAACACATCAGTGGGTCAGTGCTAGTACAGAACACGATAATGGGTGGGTGTGCTAGTACTGGAACATCAGCGACAAAATATGCTAGGACTGGAACACATCAACAGGTCAGTGTGCTAGTGCTGAAACACATCAGTGAGTCAGTGTGCTGTCCAGAAAACATTAGTGGTCAGTGCTAGTACCAGAACACATCAACAGATAAAGTGTGCTGGGACTGGAACAAACCAGCAGGTCAGTGCTGGTGCTGAAACACATCAGTGGGTAAGTTGCTAGTACCAGAACATCAGTGGTCAGTGTGCTGGTACCAACACATCCGGGTCAGTGCTAATACTGGAACACATCAACGAATAGTGTGCTAGTACTGGAACATCAGCAGCTATGTTGATGGTGCCAAACAAATCAGTGGGTCAGTGGGCTAGTGGAACACATCAGCAGGTAAGTGTAGTGCTGAAACACATCCGTGGGTCAGTGTACTAGAACGAGAACACAATAGTGGGTAGTGTGTGCTGATACTGGAACACATCAGCGGAAGTGTGCTGGGACTGGAACATCTGCAGGTCAGTGTGCTAGTGCTGAAACACATCAGTGGGTCGATCTGCTAGTACTAGAACACATCAGTGGGTCAGTCTGCTGGTATGGAACATCAGCGGGTCAGTGTGCTGGTACTGGAACACATAGTGGTCAGTGTGTTGAGCCTGGAACACATCAGTGGATCGACATGCTAGTACCAGAACACATCAGCAGGTCAGTGTGCTAGTACTGGAACCATCAACGAATAAGTCTGCTAGGACTGGAACACATGCAGGAATGTGCTAGTACTGGAATCATCAGCAGGAAAGTGTGCTAGTGCTGAAACACATCAGTGGATCGTGTGCTATACGGAACACATCAGTGGTCAGTGTGCTGCTGGAACACATCAGCAGTGGGTGATACTGAAACACATCGGTGGGTCAATGCTAGTACCAGAACACATAAATGGGTCAGTCTGCTAGTACTGGAACATATCACCAGGTCAGTGTGCCAGTACCAGAAACACATCAACGGTCAGTGTGCTGAACTGGAACCATCAGCGATAGTGTGCTAGTGCTGAAACACATCAGTGGATCATGTGCTAGTACCAGAACAAATCTCTAGGTCAGTGTGCAGTACTGAAACACATCAACAGGTATGTGCTAGTGCTGAAACATCAGCGGGAAGTGTGCTATACTGGAACACATCAGCAGGTAAGTGTCCTAGTGCTGAAACACATCAGTGGGTCAATGTGCTAGTGCAGAACAAATCAGTGGGTCAATGTGCCAGCACAGAACACATCAGCAGGTAAGTGTGCTGGTGCTGAAACACATCAGTGGGTCAGTGTTAACGGTACTGGAACACATCAGCAGGTAAGTGTGGGACTGGAACACATCAGCTAAGTGTGCTGGTGCTGAAACACATCAGTGGGTCAGTGTGCTGGTACCAGAACACATCAGTGGTCCGTGTGCAGTACTGGAACACATCAACGATCGGTGTGCTAGTACTGGAACACAACAACAGTAAGTGTGCTGGAACACATCAGCAGGTCGCGCTAGGACTGAAACACATCAGCAGGTCAGCGTGCTGGTGCTGGAAAACACATCAGTGGTCAGTGTGCTAGTACTGGAACACATCAACAGGTCAGTGTACTGATACTGGAACACATCAGCAGGTCAGTGTGCTAGTACTGGAACACATCCCAGCAATGTGCTGGTGCAAACACATCAGTGGGTCAGTGTGTACTACCCAACACATTAGTGGGTCAGTGTGCTAGTACTGAACACATTAGCAGGCCAGTGTGCTAGTACTGGAACACATCGGGTCAGTGTGCTAGTACTGGAACATCAGCGGTAAGTGTGCTGGTGCTGAAACACATCAGTGGTCAGTGTGCTGGCACAGAACACATGTGGGTCAGTGTGCTAATGCTGGAAACATCATCAGGAAAGTGTGCTGGGACTGGAACACATCAGTAGGTCAGTGTGCTAGTGCGGAAACACATCAGTGGTTCAGTGTGCTAGTACCAGAACACATCAGTGGGTCAGTGTGCTAGTACTGGAACACATCAGCAGGTCAGTGTGCTAGTACTGGAACACATCAGCAGGTATGTGTGCTAGTGCTGAAACAAATCAGTGGGTCGGTGTGCTAGTACTGGAACACATCAGCAGGTAAGTGTGCTAGTGCTGAAACACATCAGTGGGTCAGTGTGCTAGTACTGGAACACATCAGCAGGTAAGTGTGCTAGGACAGGAACACATCAGCAGGTAAGTGTGATAGTGCTGAAACACATCAGTGGGTCAGTGTGCTAGTACCAGAACACATCAGTGGGTCAGTGTGCTAGTACTGGAACACATCAGCAGGTCAGTGTGCTAGTACTGGAACACAACAGCAGGTCAGTGTGCTAGTACTGGAACACATCAGCAGGTATGTGTGCTAGTGCTGAAACAAATCAGTGGGTCAATGTGCTAGTACTGGAACACATCAGCAGGTAAGTGTGCTAGTGCTGAAACACATCAGTGGGTCAGTGTGCTAGTACCAGAACACATTAATGGGTGAGTGTGCTAGTACTGGAACACATCAGCAGGTAAGTGTGCTAGGACTGGAACAAATCAGCAGGTCAGAGTGCTGGTGCTGAAACACATCAGTGGGTCAGTGTGCTGAGTACCAGAACACATCAGTGGGTCAGTGTGCTAGTGCTGGAACACATCAGCAGGTCCGTGTGCTAGTACTGGAACAATTAACAGGATCAGTGTGCTGAGTACTGGAACACATCAGCAGGAAAGTGTGCTGGTGCTGAAACACATCAGTGGGTCAGTGTGCTGCCAGAACACGATAGTGGGTCAGTGTGCACGAGTAGGACACATCAGCAGGTAAAGTGTGCTGGGACTGGAACACATCAGCAGGTCAGTGTGCTAGTGCTGAAACACATCAGTGGGTAAGTGTGCTAGTCCAGAACACATCAGTGGGACAGTGTGCTAGTACTGAACACATCAGCAGGTCAGGTGCTAATACTGGAACACATCAGCAGGTCAGTGTGCTTAGTACTGGAACTCATCAGCAGGGTATGTGTGATAGTGCTGAAACAAATCAGTGGGTCAGTGTGCTAGTACTGGAACACATCAGCAGGTAAGTGTGCTAGTACTGGAATACATCAGCAGGTAAGTGTGCTAGTGCTGAAACACATCAGTGGGTCAGTGTGATAGCACCAGAACACATCAGCGGGTCAGTGTGCTAGTACTGGAACACATCAGCAGGTAAGTGTGCTAGTACTGAAACACATCAGTGGGTCTATGTGCTAGTACCAGAACACATCAGAGGGTCAGTCTGCTAGTACTGGAACATATCAGCAGGTCAGTGTGCCAGTACCAGAACACATCAGCGGGTCAGTGTGCTAGGACTGGAACACATCAGCAGGTCAGTGTGCTAGTGCTGAAACACATCAGTGGGTCAGTCTGCTAGTACTAGAACACATCAGTGGGTCAGTGTGCTAGTACTGGACACATCAGCGGGTCAGTGTGTTGGTACTGGAACACATCAGTGGATCAGTGTGCTGTACCAGAACACATCAGCGGAGTCAGTGTGCTAGTACTGGAACACATCAGCGAGCCAGTGTGCTAGGACTGGAAAACATCAGCAGGTAAGTGTGCTAGTACTGGAATACATCAGCAGAGTAGAGTGTGCTAGTGCTAGAAACACATCAGTGGGTCAGTGTGCTAGTACCGGAACACATCAGCGGGTCAGTGTGCTAGTACTGGAACACATCAGCAGGTAAGTGTGCTAGTATTGAAACACATCAGTGGGTCAATGTGCTAGTACCAGAACACATCAGTGGGTCAGTCTGCTAGTAGTGGAACATATCAGCAGGTCAGTGTGCCAGTACCAGAACACATCAGCGGGTCAGTGTGCTAGGACAGGAACACATCAGCAGGAAAGTGTGCTAGTGCTGAAACACATCAGCGGTAAGTGTGTTAGTACTGGAAAACATTAGTGGGTCAGTGTGCTAATACTGGAAAACATCAGCAGGTAAGTGTGCTAGGACTGGAACACATCAGTAGGTCAGTGTGCTAGTGCGGGAAAACATCAGTGGTTCAGTGTGCTGAGTACGCAGAACACATGAGTGGGTCAGTGTGCTAGTACTGGAACACATCAGCAGGTCAGTGTGCTAGTACTGGAACACATCAAGCGGGTCAGTGTGCTAGTACTGGAACACATCAGCAGGAAAGTGTGCTAGTGCTGAAACACATCAGTGGGTCAGTGTGCTAGTACCAGAACACATTAGTGGGTCAGTGTGCTAATACTGGAAAACATCAGCAGGTAAGTGTGCTAGGACTGGAACACATCAGTAGGTCAGTGTGCTAGTGCGGAAACACATCAGTGGTTCAGTGTGCTAGTACCAGAACACATCAGTGGGTCAGTGTGCTAGTACTGGAACACATCAGCAGGTCAGTGTGCTAGTACTGGAACACATCAGCAGGTATGTGTGCTAGTGCTGAAACAAATCAGTGGGTCGGTGTGCTAGTACTGGAACACATCAGCAGGTAAGTGTGCTAGTGCTGAAACACATCAGTGGGTCAGTGTGCTAGTACTGGAACACATCAGCAGGTAAGTGTGCTAGGACAGGAACACATCAGCAGGTAAGTGTGATAGTGCTGAAACACATCAGTGGGTCAGTGTGCTAGTACCAGAACACATCAGTGGGTCAGTGTGCTAGTACTGGAACACATCAGCAGGTCAGTGTGCTAGTACTGGAACACAACAGCAGGTCAGTGTGCTAGTACTGGAACACATCAGCAGGTATGTGTGCTAGTGCTGAAACAAATCAGTGGGTCAATGTGCTAGTACTGGAACACATCAGCAGGTAAGTGTGCTAGTGCTGAAACACATCAGTGGGTCAGTGTGCTAGTACCAGAACACATTAATGGGTGAGTGTGCTAGTACTGGAACACATCAGCAGGTAAGTGTGCTAGGACTGGAACACATCAGCAGGTCAGTGTGCTAGTACTGAAACACATCAGTGGGTCAGTGTGCTAGTACCAGAACACATCAGTGGGTCAGTGTGCTAGTACTGGAACACATCAGCAGGTCCGTGTGCTAGTACTGGAACACATCAGCAGGTCAGTGTGCTAGTACTGGAACACATCAGCAGGAAAGTGTGCTAGTGCTGAAACACATCAGTGGGTCAGTGTGCTAGTACCAGAACACATTAGTGGGTCAGTGTGCTAGTACTGGAACACATCAGCAGGTAAGTGTGCTAGGACTGGAACACATCAGCAGGTCAGTGTGCTAGTGCTGAAACACATCAGTGGGTAAGTGTGCTAGTACCAGAACACATCAGTGGGTCAGTGTGCTAGTACTGGAACACATCAGCAGGTCAGTGTGCTAATACTGGAACACATCAGCAGGTCAGTGTGCTAGTACTGGAACTCATCAGCAGGTATGTGTGATAGTGCTGAAACAAATCAGTGGGTCAGTGTGCTAGTACTGGAACACATCAGCAGGTAAGTGTGCTAGTACTGGAATACATCAGCAGGTAAGTGTGCTAGTGCTGAAACACATCAGTGGGTCAGTGTGCTAGTACCGGAACACATCAATCGGTCAGTGTGCTGGTACTGGAACACATCAGCAGGTAAGTGTGCTGAGTACTAAAACACATCAGTGGGTCCAATGTGCTAGTGCCAGAACACATCAGTGGGTCAGTCTGCTAGTACTGGAACATATCAGCAGGTCAGTGTGCCAGTACCAGAACACATCAGCGGGTCAGTGTGCTAGGACTGGAACACATCAGCAGGTCAGTGTGCTAGTGCTGAAACACATCAGTGGGTCAGTCTGCTAGTACTAGAACACATCAGTGGGTCAGTGTGCTAGTACTGGAACACATCAGCGGGTCAGTGTGTTAGTACTGGAACACATCAGTGGATCAGTGTGCTAGCTAGTACCAGAACACATCAGCAGGTCAGTGTGCTAGTACTGGAACACATCAGCAGGCCAGTGTGCTAGGACTGGAAAACATCAGCAGGTAAGTGTGCTAGTACTGGAATACATCAGCAGGTAAGTGTGCTAGTGCTGAAACACATCAGTGGGTCAGTGTGCTAGTACCGGAACACATCAGCGGGTCAGTGTGCTAGTACTGGAACACATCAGCAGGTAAGTGTGCTAGTACTGAAACACATCAGTGGGTCAATGTGCTAGTACCAGAACACATCAGTGGGTCAGTCTGCTAGTAGTGGAACATATCAGCAGGTCAGTGTGCCAGTACCAGAACACATCAGCGGGTCAGTGTGCTAGGACTGGAACACATCAGCAGGAAAGTGTGCTAGTGCTGAAACACATCAGCGGTAAGTGTGCTAGTACTGGAACACATCAGCAGGTAAGTGTGCTAGTGCTGAAACACATCAGTGGGTCAGTGTGCTAGTACCAGAACAAATCAGTGGGTCAATGTGCCAGTACTGAAACACATCAGCATTTAAGTGTGCTAGTGCTGAAACACATCTGTGAGGTCAGTGTGCTAGTACTGGAACACATCAGCAGGTAAGTGTGCTAGGACTGGAACACATCAGCAGGTAAGTGTGCTAGTGCTGAAACACATCAGTGGGTCAGTGTGCTAGTACCAGAACCCATCAGTGGGTCAGTGTGCTAGGACTGGAACACAACAGCAGGTAAATGTGCTAGTACTGGAACACATCAGCAGGTATGTGTGCTACTGCTGAAACAAATCAGTGGGTCAGTGTGCTAGTACTGGAACACATCAGCAGGTCAGTGTGCTAGTGCTGAAACACATAAGTGGGTCAGTGTGCTAGTACCAGAACATTTCAGTGGGTCAGTGTGCTAGTACTGGAACACATCAGTGGGTCAGTGTGCTAGTACCAGAACACATCAGTGGGTCTGTGTGCTAGTACTAGAACATATCAGCAGGTCAGTGTGCCAGTACCAGAACACATCAGTGGGTCAGTGTGCCAGTACTGAAACACATCAGCAGGTAAGTGTGCTAGTGCTGAAACACATCAGCAGGTAAGTGTGCTAGTGCTGGAACACATCAGCAGGTATGTGTGCTAGTACTGAAACACATCAGCAGGTAAGTGTGCTAGTACTGAAACACATCAGCAGGTAAGTGTGCTAGTGCTGAAACACATCAGTGGGTCAGTGTGCTAGTACCAGAACACATCAGTTGGTCAGTGTGCCAGTACGGAAACACATCAGCAGGTAAGTGTGCTAGTGCTGAAACACATCAGTGGTTCAGTGTGCTAGTACCAGAACACATCAGTGGGTCAGTGTGCTAGTGATGAAACACATCAGTGGGTCAGTTTGCTAGTACCAGAACACATTAGTGGGTCAGTGTGCTAGTACTGGAACACATCAGCAGGTAAGTGTGCTAGGACTGGAACACATCAGCAGGTCAGTGTGCTAGTGCTGAAACACATCAGTGGGTCAGTGTGCTAGTACTGGAACACATCAGCGGGTCAGTGTGCTAGTACTGGAACACATCAGCGGGGGTGGGTCAGTGTGCTAGTACTGGAACACATCAGCGGGTCAGTGTGCTAGCACTGGAACACATCAGTGGGTCAGTGTGCTAGTACCAGAACACATCAGTGGGTCAGTGTGCTAGTACTGGAACATATCAGCAGGTCAGTGTGCCAGTACCAGAACACATCAGTGGGTCAGTGTGCTAGGACTGGAACACATCAGCAGGTAAGTGTGCTAGTGCTGAAACACATCAGTGGGTCAGTGTGCTAGTACCAGAACACATCAGTGGGTCAGTGTGCCAGTACTGAAACACATCAGCAGGTAAGTGTGCTAGTGCTGAAACACATCAGCAGGTAAGTGTGCTAGTACTGGAACACATCAGCAGGTAAGTGTGCTAGTACTGAAACACATCAGCAGGTAAGTGTGCTAGTGCTGAAACACATCAGTGGGTCAGTGTGCTAGTACCAGAACACATCAGTTGGTCAGTGTGCCAGTACTGAAACACATCAGCAGGTAAGTGTGCTAGTGCTGAAACACATCAGTGGGTCAGTGTGCTAGTACTGGAACACATCAGCAGGTAAGTGTGCTAGTGCTGAAACACATCAGTGGGTCAGTGTGCTAGTACCAGAACACATTAATGGGTCAGTGTGCTGGTACTGGAACACATCAGCAGGTAAGTGTGCTAGGACTGGAGCACATCAGCAGGTCAGTGTGCTAGTGCTGAAACACATCAGTGGGTCAGTGTGTTAGTACTAGAACACATCATTGGGTCAGTGTGCTAGTACTGGAACACATCAGCAGGTAAGTGTGCTAGTGCTGAAACACATCAGTGGGTCAGTGTGCTAGTATCAGAACACATCAGTGGTTCAGTGTGCTAGTACCGGAACACATCAGTGGGTCAGTGTGCTAGTGGTGAAACACATCAGTGGGTCAGTGTGCTAGTACCAGAACACATTAGTGGGTCAGTGTGCTAGTACTGGAACACATCAGCAGGTAAGTGTGCTAGGACTGGAACACATCAGCAGGTCAGTGTGCTAGTGCTGAAACACATCAGTGGGTCAGTGTGCTAGTACTGGAACACATCAGCGGGTCAGTGTGCTAGTACTGGAACACATCAGCGGGTCAGTGTGCTAGTACTGGAACACATCAGCGGGTCAGTGTGCTAGGACTGGAACACATCAGTGTGTCAGTGTGCTAGTACCAGAACACATCAGTGGGTCAGTGTGCTAGTACCAGAACACATCAGCATGTCAGTGTGCTAGTACTGGAACACATCAGCAGGTCAGTGTGTTAGGACTGGAACACATCAGCAGGTAAGTGTGCTAGTACTGGAATACATCAGCAGGTAAGTGTGCTAGTGCTGAAACACATCAGTGGGTCAGTGTGCTAGTACCGGAACACATCAGCGGGTCAGTGTGCTAGTACTGGAACACATCAGCATGTAAGTATGCTAGTACTGAAACACATCAGTGGGTCAGTGTGCTCGTACCAGAACACATCAGTAGGTCAGTGTGCTAGTACTGGAACACATTAGTGGGTCAGTGTGTTAGTACTAGAACACATTAGCAGGTCGGTGTGCTAGTACTGGAACATATCAGTGGGTCACTATGCTGGTACTGGAGCAGATCATCTGGTTGCTGTACTGGTACTGGAGTAGATAAAGCAGGCTTCTGTTCCTGGTTACTGAAGCAGATCAGCAGGTGTTGTGTTAGTATGGGAACAGATTAGTAGGTGTTGAGCTTGGTACTGCAGCAGATCAACAGCTTGCTGTTCTTAGTAGTGAAGTAGGTCAGCGGGATGCTATGCTGGTACTGTGAACATTCACAAAAGAACACAGAAATGAGCAAAGAACACAAAATAAATATTAAGTGCACAAATGTGTTCAAACTCACACAAGCCTGATTGTCCTAGCACTTAATGGCATCCTGACACTTCATCAGGGGGTCTCCTGACAAAGTGGCAGGATACCACGATGCACTGGGACACTCAGCCTATCTGTAAGTTTAAATAAATAAACTTTGCTTATATTTATTTAAGTGCACTGCACACATTTCTGTGTTTTTTGCTGTACTGTGGACTGCAAGTGCAAGCCCCCTATTTTCTTGCAGTCTGCACTCGCTTTATGTTCATTACTGCAGCAGATCAGCAGGTTGCAGTGCTGGTACTGGAGCAGATCAGCAGGTTGCGGTACTGGTACTGGAGCAGATCAGCAGGTTGCTGTTTTTGGTACTGGAGCAGATTAACAGGTTGCTGTTCTTGGTACTGGAGCAGGTTAAAAGGTTGCTGTTATTGGTACTGGAGCAGGTTAACAGGTTACTAGTCTTGGTACTGCAGCAGATCAGCAGGTTGCTGTTATTGATACTGGAGCAGGTTAACAGATTGCTGTTCTTGGTACTGGAGCAGATCAGCAGGTTGTGGTGCTGGTACTGGAGCAGATCAGCAGGTTGCTGTTCTTGGTACAGAAGAGATCAGCAGGTCATTGTGCTGGTACAGGAGTAGATCATCAGGGAGCTCATTTTGGTACTGTAACAGATCAGCAGGTCACTGTTGTGGTTTTGGAACAGTCCTGCTACTGGAGTAGATGAAAAAACGCTATATTGATATTGCAGCAGAAAGTCTGGGCTTTGTTTCCCATCATGCCTAGCTGTTCCACTATTGAATTACATCAGAACCACTAGAACAGGGCACTCCCTGCCCCTCAACATCTACATGTTGAAGTACTGACCTGAAAGGATGTCCAGGCTTGTGCTGGAAGGCCTCCTGGATTCTTGGGAATAATTCCAGACCTGTCTACATTTATAAAAGTGCTCTGAATTACTATATCAGGGAGACTCTTTACAAGAAGTCAATTTAGGCATAAGATTTATATGGAAAAGCACTGTATTACAAGAAAATTTGCTGGTTGACCCAAAGGCTAAGTGTCAACATACTGCAATGACATCTGGGAGATGGAGACTGGGAATCATGTTCAATGCCTGGAATCCCATACTGGAGTTTGCTGGCCTGGAAGGATGGTTTACTAAGAGGTGGTGGGTGTGTTGGTGGTTTCCTGGGTTGGTGGAGGGATTGTTGATGGCGCAGAGGGAGTATAGTTGATTGGTGGGTTGGCTAGTCAGTCGGTTTGTTGGTTGGTTGGATTGATGGATGGATGTCAGTATGGGTGATTGGCAGGGTTGGTGTTTGGCTGTGTGGGTGACTGACAGGGTAGCTACAGTAGTTGACTGGGTTGGTGGGTAGCTGACTGTGTGGGTGGCTGGCTGGCAAGGCTGGTGGTTGGCTGGGTGTTGTGGCTTGCTCGGTGGTTAAATGGTTGTCTGGTGGTATGGGTGGTACATTGTATAACTGAGTGACTGACTGGCAGGGTGAACGGCTGAGCTGGTGCATGGGCGGGCTCATTGGTTGATGACTGACTGGTGGATGGTATTTTAGCGATATTTGCTAATGTTAAATTAACTGCTCTAACTAGGATACTTTGCATGTCACAGTGATTAGGAACTCTGCTTCTGAGGTGGGAGGGTATTGGCTGTCCATCTGTCATACCCCCCCGTAAGCTAACCAAAGATCAGCACTGACACTGTGTGTGAAGAGTGCTACTCACTAGTGCAGTTGTTATGTATTAGCCTCCTCACTATATGGCTAAAAGATCAATCAGTTGGGTAAAACCACTTATTTTACTGCTGGGTGAGTATATTGCACCATCAGCAGAACTGGGAACCAAGGGTGTGTGGCTTGTCGGCAGCCTGGGGAGAAGCCAAGAGGTTTTCACGCAGGCAAGCAATACTTCCACTTCTTCCCCATGTCAACAAGTCTCAGCCCTCAACCTCACTACCTTCCCAGTCCAGTCCTTATGAGTCCCACAGTCAGTTTAGTGAACACGAGTGTTTCTAACCCTGAACAATGCTGCACAAAGAACCTCATTCTGTGCTTCTTACCACATGGCTCACATGCTGGTATTCTTGCCCGCACATTGTTCTGTCTCAGAATACTGCCATTCTGGCTAAGCAATGAGAAGCAGAGGATGAGGATCTTAGCATGGCACCAGGAGGGTTTAGAAACAACCATATTGGCAAAACTGGTTGACTATGGGACCCATGAGGACTGTTTGGGGAGGGTGGTGGGGCTAAGATTGGCAGGTGGTGTGTTTTATGTATGAAAGGGTGCCAGAGGATGAATAGAGGATGGAGACACACATGACTGTGTTCCCTTTCAGTTTACCCTATATTTTTATTTTTAAGATGGTGGCACAGACAGCCTCTTGACTCCCCTATCTCCAAGGTGGGAAGAGGAGTCCTCTTCACTACCAGAGGATAGATGGAGGCACACATGGCTATGCACCTTGAAGCTTACTTTCTCAAGATAGAAGGGGGACACATGGGGCAGTGTGTGTGGCTATGAGGTAAGGAAATGTTTGGGGTGCTGGAGACTGAGGGGATATTAGTCTAGTGGTTAAGAGCACAAACCTCTAAACATGAAGATTTAGGTTTGAATTCCACCATTATTATACAGCGACCCTATAAAGTCCCCATAAACTGGTATCTGTTTGCACAGCATACTTACTTCATCACAGCTTGTGAAGTGGGCAGGAGGACATGCTGGACATAGAATCTCATCTGACAATAAATTACTATGTTTCTTAATCTCCTTTTTCTTTTTACTTTTCTATTTGTGTCTGTGTTCACCAACTAGCTCTCAGGACACTGCTGTGCCCCAACAACATCACCGCACCATCTCCTGGGACTTACCTTTACTCCTGCCATTTTGCTTGTGGTATCTCTTCACCATGATGAAGGCCTATGGGCTGGGCCACATCCCTTCAGATCAGATAGGTTACTTTAGCTGGGAGGGAGCCCAGGTCAATGAGGCAGAGTCTGCAGACAAGGCTGTCATGTTGCAGTGGTCGAGGTTTTTCTCTGCTTTCTCCCACCCCACAGAGATGATGGCTGAGAGTGGGACATGCATTCTTCAGCCAACAGGCATCTCTCCTCCAGCTGAATGAACTCTTGACTGACCTGCCACCTGTGGTCACCCAGTTGGTGGTGAGGTAGCATGGTATTTTCCCCCTTCCTCCGCAGAGATGCTCAAGCCTCCTGTCCCCAACCAGCCCTCAAATAACCCCGGATCATCCCAAATCTGGGTCACTGGCATCGCAAAGGGCATCCCTTTTAAAAATGGTTAAAATAACTAAATGGCTACAACAAAAGAGTTGGTGGATAAAAGACTGGGATTAGCCAAATGTCTATTTTCTGCCTGTGGCACCAACACTGCCACACACCCTACCTCCCAGGAGGAGGACGGTTGCATTTGAAGTGACCCAAATCATCAGAGTGGGGGTTGAGGGAACCAAAAGAGAGGAACAGAGAACTAAGGAAAATAATAATAAATGGGTTGGGGGTGTGGGGATCCACCTCATTTTTAATACAGCAAATAAATCTCAAAATTTCTTTAAAAAAATATACTAAATGATTTCCTCTTTTTTATCCCAGTAAAATGTTTACTAATCTACTTCTGAGAGATAAGTGTCAGAAACTCTTTCTGCATATTAGATAACATTTGTGAGATCCTCCATTATTGGAGAAAAGTCAAAATTCAAGAGTATGGAAGCTGACAGCAGAGCACGCTGAAGTGCCTAACATACATTCTGTATTTGAATCACTAATGCCTCCATTAAAAAAGGCACCTGCTATCCCACACTATTTACAGCTTTGATATCCTGAGGAAACTGGCCATTTCCAATATTTTGCACCCTAACCTCCCTCCCTGCCCCAGCAATATTAGTTCTTCATTAGCTGCACTGCTATCTGCTCACTGTAGTATGAAGGCACTCACCATATACATACAACAGTGTCTGCTGGGAAAGATCGCTGAGCCTGAAACTTTAAAATCTTTTAAAGCAAACTGAGACCAGCGTATGAGGGAGATGGACCATAGATGAAATAATGACATAGCGAGTAAAGGATGGCCCCACTGGGATACCTTGCCTGGCTTTCATCTTGAATTCCTATATTTCTTTTATCAATGTTAATTACATTTCAAGTCAGCTTTAACCAGACATGGGTTTCACCAATGGGAGATACTTAACATTACACTGCTAACTATACTTCAATTCAGCTTTATCTAAACATGGGTTTCAATAAAGGGATACAGTCAACATATCAATGTAATCAACATTTTCAGTACCGTCAACATACCAATGTAACCAACATTTTAAGTCAGCTTTGACCATAGTTCTCAATAAAGGGAGACTCAAAACATCAATACTAACTGCACTTCAAATCAGTATTTTTTCATTGATCATTTTTATTTTTCTTCTTTCAAAGGGGTACAATATATTTCATTGGCACCCAACTTTACAGACATTACATATGATTACATGTTACCTTGGGGCATTTTTCCCACCCAACGCAACATCCTTACTAAGTGCTTGTAACTATGTACATAGGCAGTCCTACAGTTTAACTCAAAGGTTACAACCACATACAGTATCCTAGTCTATCTAATAGAGGTTATTATTCTTCCAGCCTAATCTAAATGCTTTCGACCCTCATAAGCATACCTCTCAACTGCCCACATTAAGAGGAACAGTCCCTCACTGTACACCTCCAAATTCCTCTGTCCCACATGGAAAAGTTCCTGCCCCCGCCCCCCCCACACACAGAGATGGTGCTGTCAATTCAATCTTTAAAGCAGAAATTCATAATCTTCTAAGATGCTAAATCAAAACTAATCTTTGCACAAATAAATGCAATAGTTTCCATAGTGTTTTGGGATTATATCTCCCTGTCTGATGATGTGTCCCACATTATGATGACCAATGTCCTACATTTCCCCAAGCATGTGTCCCACATTTCAATGAAAAAAAGGTTGAGAGGTATGCTCAAGGTATGTCTCATACAGTACATATAGGGGTGGTGAATCGAGCATTATATATACTTATGTGTTTGTTGTGAGGTAACTAACTATGTTTCTTAACCTATGCCAAGGTATACCCAGCTCTGTAACTTCTTTTATGGGGTTCATTTTTTCTACCCTCGTTAGTAGTCTGCATGAATTGCATTCTAGGGCACCCAGAAGCAGGAAAGTATAGAAATATTATGACACATAGAAAATACTTTCAACAGAGATAAAAATTAACTAAGCAATCAGACAAGAAACAAAAGTGTCAAATATCATATACATAATATACTAAAAATACAAAGTCCTCTTACTAGTCTGTGTCCAGTATCATATTCCCATTTTCCTATTACTACTCTTCACTATTGCATTCTGGCAAATTGTCTGAAATCTATCAGATCTTTTCATATATTTTATGGTTATGTTGGAGCTTTTAACACATTTTCTCAACAGCTCCGGTCTCCTTCAGCCTATCTGACCATCTGGCTTTAGTAAATCTTGCCTGGTGATTCCACCCTGGGTTGTCATGTGTTTTGTTCTTACTAAAGAGATAATGAACCATTTTATTTGAGGCTCTGTTAAATCTACCAGTAGATCTATCTCCTATAGGACACACAACTTCAACCCAGTTTTTACCAACTATAGGTCTCAGTAAAGGGAGATTTTCAACACATTAATGCTAGCGCCACTTCCAGTCTTTTTTTTTGCTTTTGCTTTGCTTTGCATCCACCAGCCATCAGTCACCTGCACACCCTGAGGGGAGGGGCCCATCAAGAGTGAGGTGTGCTCCCCAACGGATGCACAAGTAGGTAGCATAGAAGCAGGAGCCAGGATGACAATCACGAGGTCCACTCATTAAATGGACATCATTTTGAGGAGCGAACCTCCAATTTTTCAGTTTTCCTCCCCAGGAGATGTGGCATGCAATGACATTAAGGTGACATGGCAAACATCTGACATATCTCCCAACTTGAACAGGGCAGCTGTACTCTCCTCCTCCCAGCCTCTGCCAAGGGTTAATCATGTGCTGGTCAAACACACCCTCCCTCTGGAGAAGGAGGAGGAGAACAATCTGTGGGATGTTCAATTCTCCCCTCTTGGCCGGCCCTCCAACATTCCGAGTCTGGATTCAAATCCAGGGCACTGGCGTTGCAGGTGGAAATCCAACCCCTACTTTAGCGGACCGGCTGAAGTCTGCTTTAACCAGACATGGATCTTGGTAATGAGAGACTGGACACATTAGAGCAGCTGCCCCCCTGAAGCCACTGAGGGTGAGAGGGAGCCTGTTTTCTTTGCTGCTGCTACTGCTCCTTCCAATCCACCTGAGCAGCTTGAGCCTGCCATCCACTGGATCAACCAGCCCTTTTGGAGCCTGCTTGTGGCTCTTGTTTTACCAATAACTGCCTGCAAGCAATTCCACCAAGTGGGCAGATGGATGACTTAGTGGGGGCAGAGCTGAAAGTGCCCACCAGAATTTGAATTTAAACTTCAGACCCCATGCTCTTTTCAAAGCACATCACTGCCAGAGTCACTCCACTGGACCAACTGGCCCTTTTGGAGCCTGTTTGTTGGATCCCATTCTATGATAACTGCCTGCAAGCTCATTCTGGCAATTGAGCAGATGGATGGCTCAGCGGGGGGTGGAGCTAAGAGAGTCCATCACTTCCTATAAATTGTCCTGTAGTCAAGCAGCCCTCTTGCTTGTGGTCCTAGCATAAAGGACACATGGCAAAAGACAATGTGGGTCTGCCTGGGAGTCAGCCATGTAGGCTGCCGGGGCTGGACATCATATAACAACATTCTGGACTTAATTCAATAAGCCTGTAAGTGTCCTCACAATGTTACCTATGTTTACATACATTTCCTGCCACAGACTTGTAGGTCTACATGTAAGAAAGTCACCTCTAGTAATCAGTTGTGTCGACATTTTATTCCGGCCATTGAGATAAAAAGTGTCTCTGTATGAATCACCTCAAATGTACTTGATTCCTGTTGCCTCTCTGGTCCTCTGTTTTATCAACTCCATAATCAGGTCATCCCTGTATTGGAATCAGCCCCCTTGCTGAGTCACCCCTGTGTTCCTTGAACTGCTACTTATTACCCATCTATGTTAAGTTTTACTAGACATCTTTGTGTCATCTGCAAAGAGACATACTTTCCCTTCCAGTCCCTCTGCAATGTCACTTATAAAGATATTAAAAAGGATCAGCCCCACTACTGAACCCTACAGTACCCCACTAGTACCCCCCCTTTCTTCACTGTGGACTCCATTTACTGTTACCCACTGTGTCCTGTTGTCCAGCCAGTGTTTTACCCAGGCTACCACCCTGGGACCCACTCTCAGGCTGGCTAATTTGTTTATTAATCTTTCGTGCAGGACTATGTCAAATGCCTTGCTAAAGTCTAGGTAGGTCATGTCCACAGCCCCTCCTTGGTCTACTACTTTGGTCACCCAGTCAAAGAAATCAATTAGATTTGTCTGACATGACCTTTCTGCTGTGAATCCATGCTGCCTTGGGTCCTGTGCCCCCACTGGCCTCTAGATACTCAACAGTTCTTACCTTCAGAAGTGATTCCATCATTTCCCCTACCACTGAGGTCAAACTAACAGGTCTGTAGTTTCCTGCCTCTGCCTTGCTCCCACTTTTGTGAAAGGGAATCACATCCACCCTCCTCCAGTCCTCAGGTACCACACCATCCTCCCATGATTTATTAAAAAGAGTAGTTAGTGGTGTTACTAGTTCTTCCCTTAGTTGTTTTAGAATGTTGGGGTGAATCCCATCTGGCCCCATTGCTTTATCCACCTTCAGTTTTAAGAGTTCTTCTAGAAGCCTTTCTTCTGTGAAATGACTAATATCAACCCCCCTATCCAGAGTGCTTCTATTGACTGGATTAGGTATCTTCCCCTGCTTTTCCATTGTGAATACTGAGCAGAAGTATTTGTTCAGTATCTCTGCTTTTTCACTGTCACTCTCTGCCCAATCACCTTCCTCTTTAATCAGCCTCAGTATCCCTGCCTTAGTCTTTCTTTGCTCCCTAATGTACCTATAAAAGGTTTTATCTCCTTTCTTAACCGAGTTGGCTAACTTTTCCTTGGTTTGGGCCTTTGCTATTCTGACTGCCTTTCCTGCTTCCTTCTGCTTTAACTGCCACAGTTCTCTCTTGCGCTCCTTCTGCATTTCCTTATACTTCCTGATGAATGATGAAAGATATATTTTTCTCCCTTACCTTCCCCACCACTTCTTTTGAGAACCATAGTGTTTTTTTCTTTTGCTTTGATTTGTTTATTTGCTTCACACAAAGGCTTGTTGCCTCTGTGATGGTGGTTTTGATGTTTCCCTATTGTTGCTCCACCCCACCTTCTTGCTTGTTTGCTAGTGCTTTTCTGAGGCACTCTCCCATTTTGACAAAATCAGTCCTCTTGAAGGCCAGTACCCTCACTTTTGTATGGCTTGACTTTACAGCTAAGTTTATCATGAACCACACTGTTTGGTGGTCGCTTGTTCCCAGATGGCTACCCACTTCAAGATTGGAGATCCTCTCTCCGTCCTCATTTGAGAGTACCGGGTCTAAGATTGTTCCCTCCCGAGTGGGTTCCAAAACTAGCTGTCTGAGGCATGCCCCCTGTAGGGCATCGAGAATGGCCCTGCTCTTGGTTGTGGCTGCAGCAAACATGCTCCAGTTAACATCTGGCATATTCAGGTCCCCCATCAGCAATATCTCCCCTTTCTCTGCCATCCCAAGGATGCCTTCTATCATTTCTTTGTCCATTTCCTCCCCCTGAGACAGGGGTCTGTATACAACCCAGTGCAGACTGTGGTGCCATTTCAGACTCCAGGGTGACCCACAGTGCTTCCCTTCCATTACATAGAGAGCTACTCCTCCTCCTCCTCTTCTTCTTCCCTCCCTGTTCCTCCTGTAGATTGTGTGCCCTGGTATGTTGACATCGCAGTCATAGTTCTCCATGTACCATGTTTCTGTGACTGCCACGATATCCAGGTATCCCTCTTCCATCAAGGCCACCATTTTACGAAGCTTTTTACCTAGACTATGGGCATTGGTACTCATTACTCTCCATTTGTTATGGCTTTATTTATTTTTGCCTATGCCATTATCCTCTTAGCTTCATCCCTTTTACTGGCTGCTGGAGACACAGAACTAAACTCAGGGCCAAATGTGTCTCAGTCTCCTACCTCCTCTCCCCCACTACCCCCCGGCAAGGAATAAAAGAACTCAGAATAGCTCATTTAACCATTAGAATACTCCTCCATAACTTGGATAAGTGCATAGCCTGGGTAAGACTATACAAGCCTGATAACCTTGGCCTGTCTGAAATGTGGTTCAAGCCTTCCACACCCAGCAACCTTTGTGTAGTGCCAGGTTAGAATTCACTAAGAAGTGACAGGACCTCCCCCAAGAGAGGAGGGGGCACTATGGTTTACTATAAAGCCCATCTAAACTTATCACCCCCTAGTTCCCCCTTTCTTAATTCTAGCCCCCAATTAGAATTATGTCAAGTCACTCTAACCCTTGATAACACTAAGAAACTCTATCTCTTCTGTGCCTATGTACCACCAGCCAGTAGTTTACAAGCAATTCCTTCCTTCATCAGAGCAATTGGCCCCCTCACTCAAGGCAATGAATTTGTCCTCTTTTTGAATTTCGATATTGACAGGTTAAATCATCTTTAAACAAATTACTGTTCACTCAGATTATTTCTAATCCTACAAGGGTTTCTAGCAATGGACGATGCACCATCCTTATTGAGTGGGTGTTAGTATCAAAGTTAGACAGAGTTGTCTGCTCTAGGATGTTACCTGATGCCATAAGTGATCACTCCCAGTCTACCGAGTAAGGCGTGTGAAACTACATAAGTTTCCTCTCAGGCTTATTCATTTTAGGTACTTCTTGCATTTAGACCATCACCATTCAAAAATGAAGCAGCATAAAAAGACTGGTCTTATTTGTGGGCCACTACAGATGTCAAACTGGCTGTCTCACATTTCTGTATAATCTTTGTTGGGCTCCAGGACAAGTACACTCCCCTTACCACTACAAGGGTTCATGGTCCAATTACTAAATGGTTGGACCATCCTCTATTATCCTTCCTCAAAAGGAGAGATAAATGTTTGGCTTCCTGTAAGGCATCTAACTCCGTCTCAGACTGGATAAGCTATAGAAAGCTCAGAAAGGAATGCAAACAGGCCATCCGTATGAGCAACAATTGTTATTGTCAAGTCCAGTTTGATTACTCTGCAGGCAATCCATGTCAGTTCTGAAATGGTATTAAAAAATGTTTGGCCAAGATGGTACCCCAACCCCCACTGATGCTGAGGTCAGTGGAGTAAATTGTAACAACCCCTTTACCATCTCAGATGCTTTCAATAAATTTTTCACTGATCTCTCATCTTACGTTTGGGCTTTTCCTCTCCCCTCTCCTAATCTGGTTTCTTCCTCCATTCCTTGTGCAGTGTTACCCCCCCATTTTACTTAAAAAGAGTGAGCATCTGAGGTGTGCAAACTTCTGAGGCAGATCCCAGATTCAGAATCTGCTGGCTCTGATGTGATCAAAACCCAACTCCTCAAACTTGCTGCTAAGGAACTTGGCTTCCTAAATGGAAGAATTATTAACCTGTCCCTCTCCTCTGGCATTGTTCACAACCCCTGGAAGATGTCCCACACAGTACCAGTGTTTTAAAAAAGGTAACAATGAAAACATATGTAACTACTGACCCATTGCCCTCTTACTGACTCTTAGTAAGGTCTTGGAAAAAATAGTTGCCACCCAACTTTCTGATTACCTCTCCACCCAAGACCTCCTCACTGCTGCTCAACATGGTTTCTGTTGGAACCATACTGTAGCACCACCATGGCACTGTTCACCCTTACCAATAGCATTTCTAATGCATTTGATAAAGGGTAGCTCACAAGAGCTGTTCCCATTGATCTTACTAATACCTCTGATGTGGTCAATTACACCTTGCTCTGTCACAAACTAACATCCTTTGGAATATCTGGTACTGCCTTCCCCCAGTTCAACAGTTATTTGTCTGACAGGCAACAATGTGTCAGGTTTGGACTCTCCCTCTCTAATCCTGCCCCTATCAAAATTGCCATCCCTCAGGGTTCTGTACGTGGACCCTTGTTCTTCTCCCTCCATATATACTCTGTACACCACAGCATCTCAAAGAGTACACCCATCCTGTACACTTTCAGTCTAGTGTCTGTCTCCAGTGCACAAAAAATGGAAATAAGGCCAGCACCAGCTGCATACTGCATACCTCTAATGTTAAGGAATTTGCATGGAGCCCAATTCTTTTTCAAATAAGGTGCTTCAATTTATTAATTTGTGGCACACAGGAAAAAGCAACTCTGCTCCAACATACCCCCTTCCTCTATGGTATCAGTCTCAGAAGACTGATAGCAGAGAGGAGGGGGTATGCTGGAGCAGAGTTTCTTTTTTCTGTGTGCCACAAATGAATAAGATGAAGCGCCTTATTTGAAAAAGAACTGGGCTCCATGCAAATTTCTTAACAGCAGAGGTGCCCAGTAAGCAGCCGGTGCTGGCCTTATTTCCATTTCTTGTGCACCTTACTAATTAGTGGATCTGGCACGGTGTCACAGGTGCAGCCTGAATATTCTTTCTGTTCTTCTCCAGTGCCAAGAATGTTGATGAGATCAACTCTAAATTACCTGCTGACCTACAGACTGTCCAAAAGTGTGTCTATGAAAATAGGCTACTAATGAACGCTTCCAAATCTTAGGCCATGCTATTTGGATCTGCTCCCACCCCCCCATTTAAAGATTATCCAGTCTCTACCACCAGTTGTTTATGAAAATGGTACAACCTTGGTCACAGTCCCGTTCTTTAGTTACCTGGGTGTTATGCTGGATCCCCTCCTTTGATTTTCCACTTCATGTAGTTGCAGTCTATAGGGCTGTGAATATCAGACTCAGGCTTGCATACAGAGCTACCTACAAGTTCCTGCAGTCTCTCCCCTACTATTGCCATTGGCCAGGGTATTCTGCAGCTCAAACTGTCTTATGGCCTGCCTGTCTTCTTTGAAGCCTCAAATTCTATGCTGCATAAATAGGATGTGGCATATAATAACATTTGTCATTTTGCCCTAGCAAGTAACCTCCAAGTCCACCACTGTACATTACATTTGGCTGGCTACCCCATCCACACCACGTGATCTCTGTGTGGGAGGTATCATGCATAGTATCTTTCAAAATCAGGTTCAAATATCACTTGCCTCCCCCCTCCTAGTGCCATAACCAAATGCCTATCCACTTAAATCCTCTGACCTTGACCCACTTGTCATACCAAAGACCAGGACTAAATTAGGTGAGATAGCCTTATCATTTCTCTGCCCCCAAACTGTGGAACATTATACCAGCCAATATCAGGCAATGTCCCATAACCAGCACCTTTAGAAAATGATACTGCTCCCACTTACAAAAGATGGCAAAATGCTCCTACTCCTAGTCCTTTGAAGTCTGATTCATCATTTGTTTATGTGTACAATACTCCTGCACTTCTTATTTTATTTGCTTTGTATAGTATACATTCTGTTTATATTTTGTGTATTACCTTGTAACATTTTTCTAAAGCTGTCATTGCCATACCCTATATTGTTTACTGGTTGTACTCTCCCAGGTTGTGCCTGAAAATAGGCAAATGCTTATCCAGTGTACCCTACCCAGTCAGCAAAAACTAAATAAATAAAATGCTAACCACACATCGAGTAAGTTTTAACCAGGTATGGGTCTCAGTAATGGGAAACACTCAACATAATGCTAACATAATTTCAAGTTAATTTTTAGCAAACATGGGTCTCAGTAGTGGGAGATGCTCAACATATTCTCAAGCCTTAGGGGTCCTCACTGTCTCTGCTGAAAAAAATGACTGACAGTGATAAAAGAGTGGATGGCAATTAGCTTGTCAGAATTCACCCAGAGAAAATGAAGGGGCTACTGCTGGGATACCTTTTGCTCATTTTATCAGTAAATAATAGCCTTAGGCTATCAACCCCGGAACGCAGTACGTCTTGAGGCTAGGAAAACAGTATGTAACCTGGAAGAGTTTTTTGATGGCAATCTGACATTGAAGTCTCAGCTGTTGTCCAGATAAGTGTTTATCACTTAAAAACATTAGAACACTGGTGCTTTGTGTGTATGTGTTTGACTGGCTGATTGACTTACTCTGTGGGTGGGTGACTAGCCAGATGGGTACCTCGATGGTCGGTTGACTAGGTAGGTGGCTGGCCAGCTGGGTGGGCTAACTGGTGTCTGACTAGCTGGGTTGTATTTTAAACAATGTTTACAAATTTGCAGCCTACCTGGCTGGTTCACACAGCCCTATTTCCACATTTCTCAACATGCACTCTGGTTTTAACATTTGAAATTTAATAGCTAGGGTTGACTTGACACAGCCCTGCATGAATTAATGTTTTTTGTACTTACTGAATGTGAAACTCGAAGGAACTGTTTTAGTGCAAGTAAAAGTGTGTGATGACAGATACATGTATTGTATTGTTAACAACTACTGAACTAATATTTGTTTCTAATGCACTAATTTTACCATTTCCTTAGGCAAAGGATATAGTGAATAGTGTCAAAACTGGACAAGATAACACAGATAGTATAACCAATATTACAGTTTGTTTTGTTTGTTTTGTTGAATTTTGTTGACCCGGTAAGCCCACTGGGCCTAGAAGTCCCTTATGTATGCATGCAGTATGCATGGATAACAGAGAACGTTATTATGGGTTGGACCTAGCAAACAAACAAATAAAAAATCTTCAGCATATAAAATTCTCTCAGAATTTTATGCTTCTACATGGTCATTCTTCCCTGTAAATAACTGCAGAAATATTGTGAGAGTCTGTTTACCATTATTGGTATTTCTTGTGAGAAACATGTCTTCTCACTGAATTTTCTCGCCTTACAGATAAACCCTTAAAAAAAATAGGTAAAAAAATTGTGTTGCAGATTTTCTTTTTTGATTCAGCCTTTTTTTTTGCGGGGGGGGTCACATATATTTTTTGCCATGAAAGTTTTGCTGTGCCTATCTTCAAAATATATCTTTCCTGTGAATGTTTGCAACCATTTTGTGGAAACTCATGGATGTCAATGACTGCCCAACTTAACCTTGTTTCTCCACTTCTCTTTCTGCTCTAGTTGTCCCCCCCCACTGGATTCTACCCTCACATCTTGGTATACCCAGTGCTGCACTTTTCACCCTCTCGCCACCCTTCCTACATTCCTTCTCCCCCCCCCTTCCCTCTCCCTATGACTCTGGCACTTCTTATTGGTTGTCTATTTTCTCTGACAAATGCCGCTGGCTGCCTTGTTACAATGCTACCCTTGAACTATATTAATCTGTACTCTGTTTGCAATGTCCACATTGTTGTAATGCCTGTCTTGATGTTCCCCATAGTTTGTATTTCTCTGACGTGGAACCTTTGTAAAAGAGCCATGGCTCAAAGGTATTTGTAATCCTAGACTTGATAAATAAATAAATAAAAATATCCACAATTTTACACAGCTCGAATTATAAGGCCCTCTGCTCTCCACTCCAGTCATGAGGCCACATGCAGCCTCACAGCTGGAACTAGTGAAGATATGGCTAGCCAGATGTGGTTAAGGAAGGTATGGCACCCTTCAGCACAGTCTGCTGCAGCTTAACTAACATGCAAGGCAGTCAATATGACAGCCCCTTTACTTCTTTCCTTTTTAATTTCACACTCCCAGCCTGCCTCATGACCTGTTAGATTCTCGACTGCTGCTGTTGTCCATAGCCTCAGACTCAAATCCTGCTGCTGAAGGGTCTGCCTGCATGCCTCTAGTCTTAGCTTGACTAATAAGAACTCCAAGAAATAGCCCCTTCCCAGCTGAGCTTCTGGTCTCTGAATGGAAGGGTCTCTGTCAGGCTGGGCTATCAGCTCCATGGCTGCACCCCTACTGAAATTGTTAAGATCAGGTTGGAGGTACTGAAATTGTTAAAATGAGGTTAAAGGTAGGAGGATAGGAAGAGGTGCTGGAGGTCAGAGAAGGACTCAAATGGGCAGGTCAGGCAGGACAAGCAACCTTGTCATCTGGAAGGTAGGATCAGTTAAACATTTTATCCCCAGATCCCCACCATTAGGGATACAACAGCAAATCTGCACTTCAGCTAATGCTTGACATAAGTGGCATCCCTAACTTATCAATGCATTTTATTTATTTCCAGAAGGCACATATGGTGCTGAGCTGGTATCAGCTCATTTCCAGATATGTCCTGGAGGAGAGAGAAAGGGAGGGCAGTGAGGAACACTAAAAACAAGCATTCGTCAATGCCGAATGTTTGCTTGCTGGCATTGGCATTGGTAGTTTAGGAGTTACAGAGCTACATAATAGGAATGGCAGTGAAGTATTGAACTGAAGCCAACCCCACCACCACCCTGCAGAGCCTGACAGGCATTGGGGTGTGCCTTTGGGTCATCAAGCCTAAATGCCATGCCATTTCACCACACCCTACCCTACAGACATCAACAAGTGTCACGGTGTGCCTTGGGGTCTTTGGCCCTTATGTGCCCCCCATTCCATCAGGAAATACAGTGAGATGGGTGTGGTATAGGAGAATGAGGTGAACTTTGGGGCTGAAGAGTCCAAGGCACACCTCGATGCCTCTCAGTGGCTGCAGGGTGTGGGTGGTGTGGAATGGTATGAGCTTCGCAGGCGACAATCCCCAGTCACAGCCCTAATGCCTGTTATTCTCTACAGAGTGGGGCATTATGGTCTGAAACCCTAACGTCTCAGGCATTCGTTGGTATTTTCACTCCAAGTTTTCAACATTTTTTTTGTGACCCCCACCTCATAAACAGTGGCAATACCAGTTTGTTAGCCGAAAGCTGCTTTTGCACAGCGACTACAGCATTTGTCACCACAGGTGCAAAAACACATTCCAAACAGGATGTAAAAAATGACAGCTGTACTGTTCATGGGGAGGTGTAAAAAATGGCAATGTTGAAAATATGCAGCGAAAATATTAGAAAAACTGGTAAAGTCACAAGCGTGCGTAGAAACTGTGCAACGCACACCCGTAATGTAATTAGTTTGGGGATTTTTTACAGCAGATTGTCAACACATGCATTTTGGAACCTCCGATCATGAACAGTGTCACTGTGATTTTCTTTATCTGTCCCGAACAATGATTTCCCACAGCGACCACTCATTTCTGTGCTGAAAGTGTAAAAACACATTTCAGCCATGTTATGAAAAATAACAGCTGTGCTGTTCATAAGGAAGTGTGGAAAAATGCCACTGGTGAAAATCTGGACTGAAAATATTACAAATTCATGAACTTATGAGGGTGCGTGGAAACTGTGCAATGCTCACTCGTAACACAGTCATTTTATGGACTTTTGTCACCAAATTTTCAATATAGCAATTTTAAGACCTCTGCTCATGACCAGTGTCACTGTGATTTTCTTAATCTGTCCCAAACTTTGCTTTTGCACACCGACTGCACCATTGTACGCTACATGGCAGAAACACATTTTGGGTGAAATGTGAAAAATGACAGCAGTACTGCTCATAAGGAGGTGTGGTAAAATGGCAATGTTGAAAATCTGGAGTGCAAATATAAAAAATTTGCGAACTTATAAGCATACATAGGAACTGCGCAACACACGCTCGTGAAACAGTCATTTTTAGGAATTTTTTCACCACATTTTCAACATAACCATTTTAAGACCTCTGCTCATGAACAGTGTCACTGTGATTTTCTTAATGTGTCCCATACATTGATTTCGCACACCGACTGTGTCATTATGTGCTACATGCTCGGAAACACATTTTGGGCGAGATGTGAAAAGTGACAGCTGTACTGCTCATAAGGAGGTGTGGTAAAATGGCAATGTTGACAATTACGAGCGTGCATAGGAACTGCAAATCACACGCTCGTAAAACAGTCATTTTTAGGAATTGTTTCACTAAATTTGCAGCATAGGCTTTCTGAGAGCCCACCTTATGAACACTGGCACTGTTGTTTCGTTATTCAGTCCTGAAAGGTGATTTCTTGCAGTGACCACAAAATCACCCTTCGGGCCTGAGTAACACCATGCCAGTGACAGAATTCATGAGGAGGGGTCCCAAAAACCCCATGTTGAAAATTTGGTGCTAAAATTCCCAAAAATGCCTGAGATATGCAGCAAAGTTGAAAAAACCCTATTTATTACATTATACAGCTTACCGGCATTTCCTCAGTTCGCGGTTGACTTTGAAGAGTGCAGACTTGTTCCCAGTCTACCAAAGATCATCGCGCTGAGCTCCAGAGGTAAGTATGGGGTAAGGTGGGGGTGTGGAGAGGCAGAGTGCGCAGAGGGTGGGCGCGAGTGGGCAGAGCTACAGTGATGTCCAGAGTGGGGCAGGGTTTACCTAATAACGTCCTTTTTAACACGACCTCTTTGGGTAAACCTCACCCATATCTCAGCATCACTGTCACTCTTCCTCAGTGGGCTAACATTGCTCAAATAGTCTGCCTCCTCCACAACTAAACCTATCATTCATTTGTCTCTGTGTCACCTGCATTCCAACCCCTTCTTGGCTGGCTCAATTCAACAGGTGTAATTATTTAGAGATTGGGTGCACTGAAGAGAAGGCTGGGCAGGCTGCCATCAGACAGTCCAGGGCCAGCTGAAAAATATTGATCAATAGTGGTAGCAAGTTTTTCTTTTTTTTTAACAAAATGATTACATAAAATTAAGTTAAAACAATGAGGCAGTGCATGCCCTGCTGCAACACTGAACCAGGGCTGCACTACCATGTATGGTCACAAGGAGGCAGCATTACCATGGGATTTGATGTCTACCCTCACTGAAGGAGGAGAAACTCCTAGGGGATGCTTGATCCTACCCTTTTCATATTAGCCAGTGGCCCAGAATTAGGGGTGCAAACCCAGGTCAACTGCCTAGTGAGTGGCACTGTCACCCAACATTGCTCTAGACCTTCACGTTAATTTTTACATGATGTTATGGGCAGTTGTGCTAAACGAGCCCTTTATTTATCTTAGCTTTCCCAGCAAATGGTAACACCAGTTATGAATCCTGCACTGTCCCGCCACACTGTGATGTTAGCATGGAATAGGCTTAACTTTGTAACCCTGTCGCTCCTCTCCCCAGCAGTGATGTCATCATATGAGTGGCACAGTTGTGTAATCCCATAGAATTATGAACACTAGAATGGCAGAGGCTGACCTGTTGGCTGCATCCCAATATGTCAAGCCTCTGCCTTCCTTGCAGTGGCAGCTGAAGTTCCAGAATGAAGAGCATGCTCTACCTAGGAATGCTTGTGCTATCCTCTCGAACCTCCGCTTTCCCCTATAGACTGCTAAACTCTTCCTTATGCAGTGGGCGGATGGCACAGATCATGCACAATAGGGTGGAAATAAGGATGCCATCCTAACATCATTTTGGCAATCACGTTTTGTTGACATATGCAATTGCATCCCTCTTCCACAGTGATGCCATCATGTGAGGGGGTGATCCTACAAGTAAACCTATACAGTACATACAGTTGCAGTCAAAGACATGGTCAGATATTTCCTGAAGTTTCTGTGCTACATCTAGAGAAATTCCCTGCCTGCCTGTAGTGCCACTATGGGCCACTAGAGAGAAGCTCTTCAGAAATATCACAAAATGTCTGGCAATATCTGATTGTATCCATGGCTGCAACCGTATACATATGTAATCACCAGGATTTATGTAGGTTCCCAGAATAGGTATCTAGATTGCTTTGGTTCTTCCATGCTCCTTTGTCAAGTAAAGAGACTACTACCAAGGAGGCAGGGGCTGGTTGTAGCAGCACATGTGCAGGGAGCAGATCTGATGAGTAGAGACCTATGTTTTCTTAAATAAGAAATATCAAGAAATTCAAGGTATAAAAAGAAATAAAACGAAAACAAGCATATGAAGAAAGTGAAAAAAATACTTGTTTTTGGGAAAAACTAAATAAATGCTTGCAGCAGTTGTTGTTTAGGTTTCATTGTTACCAAAGAGAAGGTCTGCAAGGAAGTGGCAGCAGAATTGTCTGAGTCACAAAACTTTCAAGACCGTAGCATACTGCTGCTTAATACAATGTAGTATACTAGGAATGTGATTTCTAGTGTGTATAAGGTCATTTTGAGGTATTTTATTAATCTAAATGTGATAAGAAATAAAACTACATTTTCAATGAATAAAAAGAAATAACAAGAAATTCCAGAAAAATAAAAATAAAAACTGTAAAAAATAAAAAGAATTTCATGGGACTCTATAGATGAGTCATGCAAAAGAGAGAGAGAGAGATAGGGAGAGGAAAGGCATGGAGTGACGGTGTTCTGAAGCCCCAGAGGGAGAGACCCATTCTGCCTTCCCATCTGAAAAAAATATTCTTCTAGAGGAAGGAGAATGTGTTCCCACCAGGGAAGTGGTTGAGGTCATTGTCTACATCTGGACCTCACTGCTGGAGAAAAAAATACCTTTTTTAAACATTCTTGCCTTTATGAGCAAATACCTATAAAGTGCAGTTTCACTGAACTCTATTAAAATTAGAAGACCCATGCCATTGTGCATCATTAACATTTAGTACCATTGTGTATGATCATGTTTTGTTGTTGCTGACACTTAGATTTTGGCAATAACAAATATAGTCTATGGGGGGAATTCAAAGGAGGTAACCTACAGCACTAATAGTCCTTCTGCATCCTGGCTCAGGGACAGAGTGAGGCCCCAAGCTCACGGGAAGTATAAGTAGTAGTAGACTTTATTTCTTTAGCACCCAATCCCAGGGGCTCTGAGCACTGTACAATAATCATAAAATTCACACATTGTCAATAAAACATTACATTTGGGGGCTAGCCTATTGGTGCAGCAGTTGAATTTCCACTTGTGACGCCGGTGACCCGGGTTCGGAAATGGACTTGGGTCACCAGAGGGCTGGCCGGGGGAGAAGGATGGAGCATCCCAAGGACTGCTCTCCTTCTCTGGGGGAGGTTTGGGAACCCGACCAGTGCTTGACAGACCCCTGACAGAGGCCAGCGGGTACCGCAGCTACTGGCATGTTACAGTTATCAGGGGCCGGGGTGGACACAGGACATCATTGCACATCCCTGCCCTCATGCAAAAAAAAAAAATGGGGAAGAAATAATTCCACTGTCGGCTGCCTCCGTGAAGCCAGCATTCGGCTTCAATTAGCTTCTCCTGCCGGCTGCCCCAGTCAGTCACTAGTTTCATGACATTAGGGCCAGTGCCGTAACCCCAACCTCTGAGGGGCAACTTAGGGGTCTCAGTGGAACAGCACGGAACAGGAAAGGCGGAAGTCAAGATGTGCCGTGACCGGCGGATGATCGGCGGCTGACAGCAGGGTCAAAAAGACTAAACTGAAAAAAAAAAATTACATTCTAATCACATTTTTTAGAGCTTGTTAGAATTAGTAAGACCTCTAACTTACAGCACACCCAACCAAGTGCCCATCTTGCTCTTGAGATGAGATGACCCATTGTTCACTTCCAACACTGGGGTATCTACACAGTGGTGCGATGCACCACCTCAAGTAATAATATGAGTAATGTTAGAATCTGTGGAGCGTGGGTTGGTGGATGGCTAGCCCCTCTAGAGCACCTTGTAATTGAGAGTGGGTCCACAGGAGCCCTCCCAAGTGCAGGTTCCCCCCAGTGCCAGAGCCAATGCTTAGTATGAATATTTCAAAGTAACCAGTCAGATCCTGTCTGAACACTATTGCCATGCAAAGTGCAGTCACTGGAGTTCCTGTTAGGAGCTCACCACATCTGAAGATACAGTGTGGGTAAAGGGGTACAGATCTGTATTCCCAAATAACCATACCCCTGGGACTTTCTCTTTGTGGAGGATAGCAAAGTGTCATGGGGTAGTCTGTTACCTGTCATGAATGCAGTCCCTCAGTGGGAACTTGTTTCCCATCCCTTACCTTTTCCCATCCCCATTCATCCCTGCTCCACTTTACTCATCACCTGTCTTCACCCACCCCTTAATTTTCACACCTTGCTCCCTCCTTATCTGCTCCCCCACCCTCCCCCATATTTACCACCACTCAAACTCACTCCCTCTCTTAGACCCACCCTAATACAACTGATTCTGCCATCCCCCTTTTCCCTATTACTTCCCTCTCCCCTGCTCTCCCACCACTCTACCTACCCCACCCCCCCTTAGACCATACCCATTCTCCTACATCACCTGCCTATATGCCCCTTAACTCACTTTCCTGTCTAAGGGGCCCAGGCTCCTTTGGGTCCCTGCCTGTACCTCACCTCTCAACTGTCAAAGGGAAACACTGCGTTCCAATTCCCTGCCCTGATTCCTACCTCTCTTTCCCCACTCCACTCTTTTAACTAGCACTGGTTTATGAATTAGGCAGTTTAATC
Source organism: Neoceratodus forsteri (assembly GCA_016271365.2). NCBI lineage: Eukaryota > Metazoa > Chordata > Ceratodontiformes > Ceratodontidae > Neoceratodus > Neoceratodus forsteri. Next base: position 1,004,487,505 of record CM028129.1, on the reverse strand, counting down.
TTCAGCCTTCTAAGTTGGCTTAACCCTGCGCTTTCTTGTATCTTTACTTACCCATGTCCATTTTCCCTGGATACGTACGCCTTGAATTTTGTCTATTCTAAGTGTTGACCTTAATGTACCTGACCTTGATTACTGGTGTCCTTCCTCAATGACTGAATGTATCTTGTATGTGTTGCACCCAGTATGACGTGGAACCTTTGCAAATGAGCTAATAGCTCAAAGGTTATAATCAGTGACTTTAATAAATAAATAAAACTGAATATCCATATTCACAGTGATAAGCATGATGGCAAGGTTACATGCTGATGATTAATAACATGATTGTATGGAGAGTATCCCTGCAATTCCTATTGTGGCCGTCATTAACAGAACAAGAACTGATGACATAAGAGCTACTAATAAAGGCCATCTTCTTGACTCTGTTTACATTTGCAGACATTCATGCACGTCTGCATGTTCTTATGTGCCCCCCTCCTTGTATCCTTGTGCCTTGTCGGCCCTGGGTCCCCAGATCTGGAGTAAATATACATGTTTATAGTGGATACTCTCTCTTGCAGCCATCTCCAGCTGTACATCCCTAACGGGGGAGGGGGCTACACATGCTTGATTGTTTTATAAAACAAATGCTCCTCCATAGGATGATCCACAGACTAAGCTTTTAGCCTCCCTATATGCAGTTTTTAACTGTTACTGAAACAATCTGGCTGTATCTGTTGTATACATAACTGCATTGCTGCTGAAATGTAGTTGCATGCAACAAACATATACAAACAGTGTAATTACCCTGTTGCATGTAGTTAATGATTAGTTACATTGAAACAGGCACGTAAATAAAGTATAACCTGCATGTAATATTGTACCTGCACTTGCTTTTGATACCTTTTTAAATGAGCTTGGCTTAAGGGCTTTCTGATTCTCTCTGAATAAACAATGAATGAATATGCACTATGATGTGAAACAAAAAGGACGAAACTTGCATTTGGACTGCCATTTCACATTATAAGTAGACTCTGGTCAGTAGGGTACTGAAGAAAGGACTATGGGTGTGTATCCTAATCAGGTGTGGGATATAGCTCAGTGCAGGGCTGTTTCTACGGTAACCAAGCAGCCACTGGGATCAGCTAAATGTCAGCACAGTAGGACAGGGCAGCCGTTTCTACATTTTCATTATTTGAAGAGGGAATCAGCTTTGCAGAGCAGATTTTTGGAGCTGGTGAATGGAAATTACATATAATTACAGCACGATTAGTCACCATGACTAAAGTCACATTTCAATTACATTTCTCACCCGGTCAGGATAATTAAAAGGGACGGAGACCATAATGGAGTTATTACATTTTTAAACACTGCAAGTGCTTTACACATTAGCATGTATTACCTTGCCTGGTTTATGCATATGTAAAGACTATGGAGGTTAGAAGCTCGGGTCATTCTAACATGCAATGAAAGGCACATACTGGCGGGATAGGACAGCCAGGAGGAGGTACCTATAGTAGTGGGAATGGAGGAAGTGGGGGGTCCTCAGAAGGGAAAGCCCTAAGGAGGAGGAAGAGGTCCCAGTAAAGGAGGATGTAGCTGTTGTTGGGGAGATCTACTGTTATGGGGACAGAGTTGGGAGCAGGGGTAGGAATAGAGAGGGTGTGAGGTACCTGAGAGGTGCTTTGACTTGGAGGGATGAAGAGTAGATCCAAAGGAGTGCTAGGGCAGCAGGAGATGGGAGGTAGCTAGATGTCATTGTTCGCTTGGGGACAAATGACCTTGCAAAGGACAGGACAGAGGCAGTGTAGAGAAATTTCAAGGAGCTGGGAAGGGGCCTCAAGCAGGTTACATGCACAGTGACATTTCCTGAGGTATTACCTATATATGGCCGGGGGGGAAGGGCACTCCACACCATGGCTTGTAATAATTAGTTGAAATCATAATGCATGGAGAATGTCTTCGGCTACATTGTGTACTGGGGGTCAATCTGGGAAGTTATAGGTATCTATAGAGTAGATGGCCTGCATCTTTCCAGGAAAGGGACCACCATCCTTAGTGGGAGGTTTAAATGCTACTTAGATGAGCATTTAAACTAGCTGGGGGGGGTAGAGGGAAGCAACAATTGCCGTCCCAGATGATGAAGCAGCAGAGAGGGCCTGAAGAGAGAAAACTCCCCAAGGGCAGGGGTGCAAGAAGACAGAGGTGGGGATAAGGCAGAGGATTAAGGGGACATAAATCAGGGAAGCAAGAAGGAAGGAGTAGAGGAGGCAGATAATGGAGAAAGTAACAAGGGAAGAGTTGGATCGGGGGGAACATCAGGGAACAGCACAGCGGGGCCGGGGCGCAGAGAAGCAGGCAGGGAGGGGAGTAATGTATGAAAAGCCATGTGTACCAATGCAAGAAGTCTGGAAATATAATTCTGTACCTGGCAACCATCATAGTGGATGCTATCCTGGATTTGGAGGCCCTATTAGAGTCATGATGCACTGACAGCAATGATAAAGACATAACCATACTGGGCTACTCTCTGTTCACGAGAGACAGGGAAGGGAGGAGAGGTTGTACTATACAATTATGCTAGTAAAGGAATTAAGGCTATGGAAGTGAAAGGAAGAGCTAGACCTGAAGGAAAAGGAAGGGCTAGAGGTCTTGTTGGTCTTCCTAAAGACAGAGACCAAGGGCTGCTTTCCATACAGGGGTGGCATACAGACCTCCAGCACAAGGAGAGGAGTTGGATAAAGCACTTCAGGAAGCCAGCACCAGGATAGCATGTATTAGGAAGATGAAGCTAATTGGTGATTTCAGTCTGCTAGATGTGGATTGGAGCCTTCCAACTGCAGCTCTGGCAAGAAACAGGGCCATCCTTGACTCCCTATGAGGGACTTTTTTCAAGCTAATCAATGAACCCACAAGGGATGGAGCAGTGCTGAACCTAGTGCTTACAAACATGGATGACATTGTAGACACCACAGTGGGCATTCCCCTAAGTATCAGTGATTTCCATACAGTGTTGTTTTAAGATGGGAACATAGGCAAACCACATGAGGACAAGGGTCCTGGACTATAGGAGTTCAGACTTCAAAGAAAAGGGAGACTGCTTCGCAAACAGCCTCATAAGAGGGACTGCTAAAGAGGGAACAAATAAGGGAGGTCAAAATCAGTTCAACTAGCCTCTGCATGAAGCAAGTGAGTAAAACCACAAGAAAAAAAGAAACTGTTATGGTTCTCTAAGGAAGTGGCCAAGGTAGTGATGGAAAAAAGGGTGGTATTTGGGAGCTATAAGGAAATGCAGAGGAAGAAAGACAGGGAGGTGTACTGAGTAAAACAGAGGGAAGCAGGAAAGACAATAAGGGGAGCGGTGCACTGACAGAGGAAAAAATAGCCAAGGGGGTAGCTAAAGAAGATAAGACTTTCTTAAGGTACATAAGTGAGAAGAGGAAGGCAAGGGGAGGATAGTGAGGATAAGGACAGCAAGGGGGACCTGTGCAGAAGAGAACTAAGAAAAAGCAGACATCCTGAACAGGTATTTCTGCTTAGTCTTAACAGTGGTGGTTAGGACGAACCACCAGGGACCAGCAGGAGCAAAGATGGGGTAGGTGGACACAAGTCAATTTTCAGAGGAAAGAGTCCTGAAGGGACTTACAGCTCTGATAGTGGACAAGGCTATTGGGCCAGATGGGATAACCGAAGGGTACTAAAGGAACTCATGGAGGTGCTAGCTGCCCCACTGTCGGCCTTATTAAATAGCTCTATGAAAATAGCTGTGGTTCTGGAGAACTAGAGTAGAGCAGACATGGTCCCTCTACATAAGATCAGCAGCCGGGAGGCTAGCTACTATAAGCTGGTCAGTTTCACCTCAATGGTAAGGGAGATTAATGGAAATTAATGGAAAACCTATTAAAGGAATGCTTGGTAGATTATCTTGAATCCAATGGGCTACAAGACCACAGGCAGCATGGATTTATGGTGAGGTGGAGGAAGTCATGCCCAGCAAATCTGATTGATTTGTTTGACTAGGTGATCATGGAAATAGATCAAGTGAGGGCAGTGGACATGGTCTATTTGGAATTTAGCAACGCCTTTGACACTGTGCTGCACAGGAGACAGATACAGAAATTGAGCAGCCTAGGATTGGGATCCAAAGTGTTGAACTGGTTAGAAACTGGTTAACAGATAAGAGACAGAGGGAAGGTATGCCATTCCTGGGTGTCCTTGGTGTCCAGTGGGCCCCCTTCCACACCCTGTCCAATGTCCATGCATCTCTGGCATTTAATTGTACCCCTCACCCTCAACAGGGCACCCAGTTCTGGCACCAGGTGCCCAAACCTGCTGTAAAATAAAGTTATAAAAATAAGTAATTTCCCTTTTTCCTTTCTGCAAGCACCTATCCATCCCTTTAATTCACGTAAATAATATTTGTTGTGACTCATCATTCTTAAATGTATGCCTGATTATGTTGTTCTAACTGTTATTTATATCACCTGTAGCTTTAGACCATGTATACCCTGTACTAAATTTTGTATTCAAACTGCTTGCCTGCTAATCTTACACAAACTGTACGTCTGTTCCTTGTATACTGACGTGGAACCTTTGTAAAAGAGCCATTGGCTCAAAGGTATTTATCCGAAATTCTAATAAATAAATACAAATCCCACTTTCCCCACATAGCCATGTAACCCCCTTACCCAGCCCTATAGCATCCCTTTATTATCCCCCTCCCCAGCGCCACCTTTAATTAAAGTAGATTGTGACTGGAACAGCCCTTCTCTTACCTCCTCAAACAGCTGATTGTGACTTCATTCATTCAGTTGGTGGCCAGCTATGCTGGTTATGGGAAGGCTGTACTGGTTGCTTTCTATGTTTTTATTGTAAGTTGCAGGGAAGAGGAGGGTTGCATTGGGGTGCTACTGGGCTGGAGGGAAGGGGATTACATGGATACGTAGTGAAGAGGAGGAAGAGAGGGTCAAGGATTTTTTCTCATTACTTTGTTTATTTGAAACCATGGCTGGGAACCCGATGTCATAATGGGGGTGGGGTCTTTGGCAGCACTTTGGGTGGGCTCTCAGTATTTGCATCGTTTTCTTTCCTTATCTTTATCTTCCTGTCACTGGGGCTCGGCACTCTAAGTCTGAATGGGGGAGAGTGGTGGGAGGGAGAGAAACAGCACCAGTGACACTATGAGCAGCAGGGATGGGTTCCTAACCACTGGTCATCTGACTCAACTGTTGATTGCTTCACTGCCGACTCTAAGCACTGATACAGACAATTTATGCACCCCGGATGTTCTGCATATCAGAGGTAGCGATGTGAGAATTGCCCTCATTTTTTTAATGAGTCTTTAACATGTTTTTTGTCACTCTCTAGCCAAAGAAATACTGAACCAAATTTCACCGAAATTAGCAGATCAAGAAATCATGTGCCACAATAAATTTTTATGAAAACACCTCAAGGAATGGCAAAGGTAAAAGTGGCTAAAAAATAGTATTTACCAATGAACTGCCTACCCAGCCCTAACTTACTTTGCCACTATAGTGACACTATTTTCTGTGTAAATGTCAGCTGCATTAGTGAGCTCAACAGACTGAGTGCTTTTCAATAAGGCTTAAAACTGAATAACTTCAAATATTCTACTAAAGAGCTCCAAGGTAAAAGTCATGAAATACCCTCAACTCATCATAAATCTCATTGCTGATGCTTCACCCTCAATACTGTTCAGAGTTTTCAATTTCTTGTGTTATGGCTTGACCCTAAATTGACCTTTAATGAGCACATTATCAGAATAGCCAGGAGCTCAAACCAGCAACTTGGTATATTCCTACCATTACGCCACCCTTTGCCACTCGTTTCACCTCACAGGTCCTTGCATGGGAGTTTCACATCTCATAGACTGGAGCAGTTATATCTGATGTCTATAGTTGCACGCTATTTTGGTACACTGCTTTCTCACACTACATCAGAGGCTGACCAAAAAGCTTTTTTTCCCCCCAGTCCAGATACCCTATTCAGGTCCGAGTATGCTGCTACCAACTGGGATTGAAATTTCATGGTTTTTCTCTGTTTAGCTTTCTTGGTTTTATACATGCACACAAATGAATAACTAGTAAATATAAACTGACGTAGATTATAATGAAAGCTGGCTCGTTGTCGATTTAATAATGAAATGTTTACAGATAAGGGGTTTGCTTGCATACTCTGGCTTTCCAGAGTACAGTAGGTATATTTCAGTTTAGGCACATTTACAGGTCTTTTGCTCTCTGCTCGAGAGATCTCATCTGCCTGCTACCTTCAGCTATCTAGCAGACTGACCTGAGCAAACTGCAAACTACAACACTCTCTTGCTCATAGTCCTCCTTTGTCAAGCTATGAAAATTAACTACTTTCAAGCCAGGCTCTGAGAAGTGCAGCTTTAAACTATCCTACCCCAGAATTGCTCTACATTTTTATACCTGGGCACAACCATTACATTTCTAATACTGTTGAAGGCTAATTGGCTTTCATATCAGGCATTTTAGTGCACATCATGAAAAAAACTTCTAGCCTGATGTTCTGGTTTCCTTTTACTATATACATCTGTTTTTTCTAGACCAGGTCTTTAAAACACATCATCTTTTTTTTTTACTGTCTACTATAAATAATACAGAATAATTTCTAATAGGAAAGTATTTTCAGTCACAATCACAACACTACCACAGTCATTGCTTCCTTACCCTTTATGACTAACCCTTGCCTCATTGCTTTTGAGCTGAGAGTCTTTGTAGCTTACTTTCTTATTTAGGGCCCACCATGACCCAGCCTGTAAGACCACATAAGGACTGGCTCATTTTTCCCCTGTAGTGAGATACAGATGAGGCACACTAATGAGTCCTGAGTAGGACAAAATACATGTCTGTGTCCTCCGTTCTGAACTTTTGCAGATTGTGTGAAAGGCCTTTTGGCACAATACATTCCTGCTTAAAATAGAACCAGCCTAAATTTTCATGGCAATTTACATGTGCATCTCATGATGCTTTGCATTATGTTGATATGTGTGATTTTGCATTTCATAGCTTCCTGGACCTTAATACCAAAAACTTGTTACTTAAGCAGTCTCTCTCCTGCCTGCATTACAGTATGCAAGAAAAGTCAATTAATAAACATCATATTACGGCCCAGTGGCACTGAGGGTTGAGTCACTGAACACCACACCTCGTGCCATGCCAGCAACCTGGGTTCGGGAAAGAGCCAGGCAGCTGTGGGTTGGCGTGGGGGAAGTGATTGAGCATCTGGAGGACTGATCTCTCTTCCCCAATGAGGGTTGGGGAGATGACTGCTCAAGAAGTGACATCTGGTGGAGGCTGGAGGTGGGAGAAAGTAGTGTTGTGGCATATGCCGGGATGGGGGTGGAGCTGCGGCAGCATGTTGCCTTGGTAGCCGGGCTCCACAGGGGCGTAACTACATAAGAAAAAAAAAATCCTCCCTCCGATAGGCGAAAGCGCCTCCCACCAAGAACCACACTCCCGAAGTCTGGCACGGCTCTCCTAATCCTGTCTCCTCCCCGGCTCAGTGCTCAACCCTATAGAAAGCGCGCCCTGGATGAGGGTGGCCCTTTCCCGGAGGGTAGACCCAGGGGATGGCCAGCATCAGGGGGAGAGGAGAGGAGAGGAGAGCTCGGGCAATGCAAGGAGGTAGAGTCTGTGGTGTTGGGCAGTCGCTGGAGAGAGTTCGGTGGGACATAAGGAGAGGGTGCAAAAAATAGAATTCGAAAAACAAAATAAATAAACATTATATTGCTATGACAGATTACAGTAGTGTTTAACAGTATGTACCTGTTTAAAATATGCTAAAACAGGTTGACTCGTCTCCACCTGTTATATAGCAGATTAGGACAGATTCTTGCACAAGACAAAAGGCATGAGCTTAAGTGGGCCTCATGACTCTACAGATATGTTCATTGGCTTTATCACGCCTGCCTTTGCAATCTGCCACTCAAGACGTTTCAGATTTATTATCCAAGATAGCAAATCAAGGACACCCTTTATGTATCCAGATCACACAAAGCTATCACTGAGAAGGCCTTCACTGTTCCTGCTCCTATCAGCAAGAGTTCACCCCTGACAGTTTAAAAAAAAACTCTAGCATTCATCTACATTTCAAACTTGCCGTGCTCTTTCATCTTCCATGCCCATACACATGCCAATACCCTTTACTAAAACTGCATTTATATAAAATCAGATCAGGCTCAACCATTTCACCCTCACTATGGACACATTTCTAATGCTCATTTAAATGCTGGTTGATAATAGGATGTACTGGATTTCACTGTGTGTTTGTAAATACTGGCACTTGTATTATATGAATCTAGAAACACAGACATTTAGTTTATAGAATTTGATAGCAGATAAGGACTGCTTGGCCCACCCAGTCAGTCTGTTTTTCCTACCTACTGTACATTATTACTGCAGAATGTACTTGATCTACAGCTCTTTCTCACTCTCCCTCCTTTTTCACTATTTTTCCTGTGTGCCTATCCCATGAATTCTTTTTTTTATATTTTCTTTGTATGCCCCCTCTCTCACCACCACACTCCTGCTCCTTCTGGAGTCTCCATCGGCCTGGTTCGTCCCCGCTCCTACTAGCCGACGTCCAGTGCAGTCCATCCCCCACGGAGCCTTGGGTTTCTACCCCCAGGCGGAGTGCACGGTGGGTCTCACACCTCGACGTGATTGAGTTTCTGGCCGGGGATGCTGGCTGGCGTCGGTAGGGGCATTGGGGATCGTGGCCAGGAGCTCCATCTACCAGGAGTCTTGTAGGGTATTCCTGGTTTTCTTCCTGCCCTCAGGGCCGGCCCTTTTCAGGAAGCCTAGGGGCGGAGCACGTCATGACGTGCCTGGCGGCTCGGCTCCCAGCAGGCGTCCTTCCCTCCTGCTATGTGCAGTCTCGTTGCACCTCCACCTGTGGTCACCCAGGTGGTGGTGTTGCAGGGACTTGCATCCCCACCCACCCCTGGAGGAGGGAGGCAGCCGTTGGGCGCTCAATCCTCCTCCCCAGCCCTCAGCTACCCGAGTCCGTTCCCAGACCGGGTCGCTGGCGGTCAAGCGGAAATCCAACCACTGCGCCGGCGGGCCATCCCATGAATTCTTGAACCCCACCACTGTTTTCTGCCACACCACCTCTGCTGGAAGGCTGTTTCAGGAATCCACTACTCTTTCTGTGAAGAAGAACGTGCACATATCTCTCCTGAATCTACCCCTCTCCAGCTTCAGAGCACATTCCCTTGTTCTTGAGCACATTTTATTCTGAAAAATAATTCCCTCCTGGACCTTATTTATCTCCATGAGTTATTTAATGGAGTCTATCATATCCCCCCCTCTCCCTCCTCTCTTCCTAGGTGTACATATTGAGGTCCTTTCATCTCTCCTCATAGGGCTTTTGATGTAGACCCTGCACCATTTTAGTTGCCCTCTTCTGGACCACTTCCATTCTGTGTCCTTCTGAAGATATGATCTCCAGAACAGGGCACTGTACTGTAGGTGGGGTCTTACCAGTGATCTATACAGAGGTAACACCACCTCCCTCTTTCTGCTGATGATATCCCCTCCCTATATCAACCCAGAATCTCACTAGCACTCTTGACTGCCTTGTTACACTATTTGGTCACCTTTAGGTAATCAGATATGATTACCCCAAAGTCTCTTTCCTGCTTTGTTGTTGCCAGTACCACTCCACCCATTTTGTACTCCACCACCAAGTTTCTAAAACCCCGCTGCCATATCCTTCACCACTCCTCATGTTTTTTCAAGTGTCTGTTCATTATTTCTGCCCCACCCCCATAGTGTCTACCCTAATGCAGGTTTTGGTGGCATCAGCAAATATGCAGATCTTCCCTTCCAGCTCCCATGCAATGTCATTTATAAAGACATTAAAGAGGACTGGTCCTGGCACTGATCCCTGAGGCACCATGCTACTCACCCTGCCTTGTTCAGAGTGAACTCTGTTTACCACTACCCTCTGCCGCTTATCCCCTAACCAATTTCTTATCCTTCACCTGTAAAAACTGTGCTGCTGTTATATCCCTGGGACCCACCTAAAATATGTGTTTTACCTAAATGAGATGATCCTGATGTGCAGAATTCTAAATACAATAACTAAATAAAGGATAGACATGATCTGACTTAAAATATCACATTTATTTTTAGCTACAGACATTGACGTCTAAATAACTGAGGCCTGCAATATAAAGGTCAAACTGTGCAGATAAAAATAATTGTGATATTTTCAACAACCCATGACTTGTGTAATTTATACAGTGCCAGAACTATGGGAACAAGGTAGGCCCCGGCACCCAGATCCGAGTATCTTATTAAAAATACAACTTTTAAAAGTCTGAATTTGGGTGTTTTCCTTGCCTAATGCATCAAGCTACTCTTGCCATCCAACTGGATATCAGCTGATCTAGAAATCATTGAGAACAAATTTAAAGGAAGGATTCATAACAAGCGTATCAAATAATTCACAGAAAGGACTTACATCATTGAACTCTGTGAACTATGGAACCAGTGGCACAGTGAAATACTGTTCAATTGTTTAGGTAACAGAATTTATAAAGACCTGACAGAAATCAATCATGTGGTTTAACATGTGAAACATTTTCAATGAATAAATAAAGCATCATCACATTTATTTAATATGTAGTATAAAAAAAAAACAACAGAGTGATTACGTAAGTATTATGAAGATAACACGGCAAGGACATCACTTCTCTGAAAATACCATTTTATTTTCACACTTGCAACTTGATGAGTTACAATAACGTTTATTTTGTAAAATATATTTTATATATATTGTATACTTGTATTTATCTGGCTAGTTATTCTATCAGTCATTGTATAAATAAAGGTTTGGAGTCTGAGGGATGCAAGTTCTAACCCTAAGTTCTCTTATTTAAAGAAAGATGCTGCAATATTGAGGAGTGCCACTGCTCAACAGAGGGTCAGTGGTGGTACAGTAGGTCTGTTAGAATGTTGAATTCTTTATTTTGGGAGGGTGAGCTGTTCTAGGTATGCTGTTCACAGGACTATCTCACAGTTTCTCTGCCTTTGATCATAGGATAAGTTTCACCTTTCCTAATAAATATTAATCTCGCAAAGACAAATGTAAGTGTACTGTTTCTCCACATGGTGAATAATGAAAATGGCTTGTTTTGTCCCTTTAAGAGATGAAGTTGTTACAATGAGAAATGACAGAACAACAACTCACGAGAGAGACTTTTCCAGACGACTGCCTGCTGATCCAATGGTTTCTCCCAAAGTGCAGAAAGCCTGACCCAGGAAGTCCTGAAGAGATTACAAAACACCTGGTTAGACAATGATCACATCACAGTAGTTTCCAAACAAGGTTTCTACCTTCCAAAACACATCAACCAGGACATTTCATACATAAATATTAATCTCACCTGTACATTATTTAATGCCGACCCTTCCAACAGTTTGTTTCTCTAAATATTGAAAACTCAGACTATAAAGTTTTCATTGGTTCATATTGATTTCCAAAAGTTAGATTCATGAGGAGGGATTTTATTTTTATGTTTTCTGCATCTTCTTAGGGAAAGCAAGATTTTCTTTCTCATTTCTGATCAGGACAGTTTTCCTTGTTCCTGTTTTTTTTTCAGGTGTCAGGATACAGTCCACCATACCAAGACTGTCCTGACAAGATCTGGACAGATGGGAACACTATGTTCCAAAACATAACTGAGCATGCTCAGTAGCTCCTCAAGTACTGTAGCCTGCCTGACCAAGGATACAGTAACATACAGCACAGAATGAGGAATAGGGTAAAGGGAGGGAGGGAAAACAGGCAAAATAAAAAGGATTTTAAAATGCCTGCAAATCCCTCTGTGTCTTTATATTGCAAGACAGGGAATCAGACATATTAGCCAGATACAACCTGTGACTAACAAGAGGTAAGCTCTTTTCAACAGACCCGCTTTTATTATCTTCTGATACTTACACAGGCAAAGCCTACAGAAGAGAGGAAGAACTGGTATTGTTGGTAGGGACTGGAATGTGTGTCATGTGATTTAAGGGATGAGATAAATGTTTATGGGCATTATAGTTATATAGATAATAATTAAAGTACAGGGACTAATACCAAAAACCTGTAAAAAAAAAATGTAATTTTTTCAACCCCTGATGAAATGTTCTATGTCTACAATAAAAAAATATATCAATATGCTTTGTTTTTATGGAAAAAGCGTATCAATAACATTTATTTTAAAAAAAACTCTGGCGTGTTGTAAATATATGCATCGATATAGCTTAAGAAAACTGCCTGTTTCTATAATGATAACATAATTACTACTGTTATATGATGACAATATAACAACAACAGAATTTCTGAATGACTGGACTCCCAGGCTTTCATTAAAAAAAATAAGTTTCTAGCCCTAACGGTTTCAGAGTTGGACCTTTCAAAATATGTTTTCTTTATAATGAGATAACATTGGAACCATTAGGGTTAGAGACTGAATTTGTTTAAACTAAAGCCTGGAGTCAGCTTAGTAGATATATTATTAAGGTATCACTACAGCAACAACGTATCAAAAAAAACCAAAATGTTTCATATTGAGATAAAAAAACATAAAAAAGTTCACTAAATTTTTAAAGTGCTGTAATTTTTAACAACATATTATGTTGCCACCTATATGCATGCATTAAACACAGAAGAACTATATTGTCAGGGTCTATACATGTTGATGGACTCCAAGTTTTCATTTTATTAAAAAAAATAACTTTTTATGATTAACAGTTCAAATATTACAGCTTTCAAAAATAAAAATATCACATGAAATTATTTTTGGAAATGATAAGATACTAGTGATTGTTTTGTTTAAGAACAAACACATTCCTTTCTCATTTTATTGAACGTTTTTTAACCGGGAAAGGCACGCTGCATTATGAAAACTTTTTCCAGGTACATCCTAGATCCTGGGAGTGGGTTACATGGACTTGTTTGATTGACAGGGTGAATAGAAACATAGAATTTGATGGCAGATAAGGACCACTTGGCCCACCTAGTCTTCCCATTTTCCTACCTAACAGATAAGCTGCAGATCCTAGTTAACCAACAGCTTACTTCCTCCTACCCCCCACTAGGACTGCCTTATGTCTGTCCCATGCATTCTTGAATTCCCCCACTGTTCTTGACTCCATGACCTCCTCAGGGAGGCTGTTCCATACATCCACAACCCTCTCCATGAAAAAATACTTTCTCACATTACCTCTGAGCTGTCCCCCCTCTATCTTCAAATTGTGCCCCCTTGTTCTTGCACATTTCTGTTTCTAAATATACTACCCTCTTGGACTTTGTTGATTCCCTGAGGTACTTCAAAGTTTCTATCATGTCTCCTCTCTCCTTCTTTCCTCAGGGTATACATATTAAGCTCCTTTAGTCTTTCTTCATATGTCTTCTGGTGCAGACCCTGCACCATTTTGGTGCCTCTCTGACAGCCTCCACTCTGTCTATGTCTTTGCAGAGATGGGGTCTCCAGAACTCGCACACAGTACTCCAGATGGGGTCTCACTCAACTGTCTGTACAGAGAATAACAACTTCCTGTTTTCTACTATTAATGCCTCTCCCTATACATCCCAGTATCCCCAGCCTTCCTTACTGCCTTCTCACATTGCTTACCCACCTTAGGTCATCTGATATAATTACCCCAGGTCCTTTCCATTTTTACTGATGTCAGTATCTCACCCCCATTGTGTACTCTTCCCCTGGGTTTTTGTTTCCCAGGTGCATTACTTTGCACTTCTTTGCATTGAATCTGAGCTGCCATACGTTTGACCATTCCTCCAACCTTGCCAAGTCCATTCTCATCCTTTCCACTCCATCTTGTGTATCAACCCTGTTGCAGATCTTTTGTTGTCTGCAAAGAGACATACTTTTCCTTCCAGTTCCTCTGTAATGTCACTTATAAAGACATTAACTCAGATATCACAAACTCGGTAACTTGTACCGACTTAGGGACCAGCTCATCCCTAAGGCCAGGCTCTCCACTGTGACAAGTGTCCTGCTCCATACCCTGACCTATGGGGCCCCAATTATACAGGGCATGGCAAAGCAAGAGGTATCCAGGATGCAAATCCTATACAACAAAATAGCTCAATTCGCTACCCAAGACCACCCGTGATGTCACCACTGTGACACTCTGGCCCAGTTCCGGTGGCCCACATTGGCTGTTCGCCTCCAATACCCATTGCTTGTCCAGGCCTACAAGCTACTCAAACCCTCTGCTCCACCAAGCATAGCCGGAACCATAGCCATTAAACACAACCCTAGGAATTTAAGGACATCAGAACGAAAACTATTAGAAGTCCCCAGAGTAAGGACCAATGCTGACGGCAGATCCTTTTCTTGCCAAGCTCCCAGCCTACAGAACAAACTCCCCCAAGTCCAGGATGCCTCCTCACTCACAAACTTCTGCACCAGGCTCAAGTCCCATATACTGCCCACAAGTGCATGCCACTGCCACAGCTCTTAAGGTTTCCCCTTTTTCTGCATCAAACCTTCCCAAAGGTGAGCCAACCATGTACCTCCCTCTAGTATCTGGACACCTAGGGACCAATGCTACCTCATGTGTATCACTATGCCAAGTAGTACCAAGGCAAAACTGTGTTATGATGATAACCAAGTCTGTAACCACTGTCTGTAACCACCTTATGCTTGAACAACCTATGTAATCAAAAGTTTTTTCTCACTGTATTTTATCTTGTATTGTTATCCCGGGTCGCCCCTGAAAAAAGGACCCTCGGGGCTCAGTGGGCCTACCCGGTCACCAAAATTTTATAAATAAATAAAGTAAATAAATAAATTAAAAAGGACAGATTCCAGTACTGAACCCTGCGGTACCCCGCTAGTAACCCTCCTTTCTTCACGGTGGACTCCATTTACAACTACCCTTTGTGTTCTGTTGTCTAGCCTATTTTTTTATCCAGGCTACCACCTTGGGACCCACTCCAAGGCTGGCTAACTTGTGTATTAATCTTTTGTGTGGGACTGTATCAAATGCCTTGCTAAAATCTAGGTAGGCCACGTCCACAGCCCCGCCCTGGTCTACTACTTTGGTCACCCAGTCAAAGAGATCTATTAGATTCATCTGACACAACCTTCCCATTGTGAATCCATGCTGCCTTGGGTCCTGTGCCCCACTGGCCCCTAGGTACTCAACAATTATTTCCTTCAGAAGTGATTCCATCATTTTCCCTACCACTAAGTTCAACCTAACTGGTCTGTAGTTTCCTGCCTCTGTCCTGCTCCCACTTTTGTGAAGAGGAATCACATTCACCCTCCTCCAGTCCTCAGGCACCACCCCATCCTCCTCTGATTTGTTAAAGAGAGTAGTCAGCGGTGTCACTAGTTCTACCCTTAGTTCTTTTAGAATTCTTGGGTGAATCCCATCAGGACCCATTGCTTTGTCCACCTTCAATTTTATTAGTTCTTTCAGAACCCTTTCTTCTGTAAATGGACTGGTATCGACCCCCGTCTTCAGAGTGTTTCTCTTGTTTGGTTTAGGTACCTCCCTCCTTTTCCTTTGTGAATACTGAGCAGAAATATTTGTTCAGTATCCTGCTTTTCACTGTCACCTCTGCCCACATTCCCTCCCCTTTATTAAGCCTCAGTATCCCTCCTTTGGTCTTTCTTCACTCCCTAATGTACCTATAAAAGGTCTTATTCCCCTTCTTAACAGAGTTGGCTATCCTTTCCTCAGTCTGTGCCTTTGCTATTCTGACTGCCTTCTCTGCCTCTTTCTGCTTTAAGCTCCTGTGTTTCCTTAGAACCTGAATGCTATCCTTTTCTCCTTAACCTTCCCTGCCACCTCTTTTGAGAACCACAGCATTTTTTTCCTTCGTTGTGTTTTGTTGATTTGCTTTCCACAAAGGCTTGTTGCCTCTGTGATGGCTGTTTTGATTATTCCCCATTGTTCCTCCACCCCTCCTTATTGTCTGTTTGCTAGTGCTTTTCTGAGGCACTCTCTCATTTTCCCAAAGTTAGCCCTCCTAAAGTCCAATACTCTTGCTTTTGTATGGCTTGACTGTATGGCTGTGTTTATCGTGAACCACACTGTTTGGTGGTTGCTTGTTCCCAGATGGCTACCCACTTCTAAATCTGAGATTCTTTCTCTGTCCCCATTTGAGAGTACCAGGTCTAAGATTGCTCCCTCCTGAGTGGGTTCCAATACTAGCTGTCTGAGCATGCCCCTTGTAGGGCATCAAGAATGACTCTGCCCTTGGATGTGCCTGCAGCAAAGGTGCTCCAGTTAACATCTGGCATATTCAGGTCCCCCATCAACAATATCTCCTCTTTTTCTGCCATTCTAAGGATGCCTTCTATCATTTCCTGGTCCATTCCTTCCCCCTGAGATGGGGGTCTGTATATAACCCCCATGTGGATTGTGGTGCCATTTCCTGTCTCCAGGGTGAACCATAGAGCCTCATCTGCTCCCTGTTTACTCTTTAGTTCTGTTGCTTTGATCCCTTCCTTTACATAGAGAGCTACTCCTCATCTTCTTTTACCCTCTCTGTCTCTCCTGTAGATTGTGTATCCTAGTATGTTGACATCCCAGTCAGGGTTCTCTGTGTACCATGTTTCTGTGACTGCCACAATATCCAGGCAACCCTCTTCCATCAAGGCCACTAGTTCAGGGAGCTTGTTACACAGACTATGGGCATTGGTACTCATCACCCTCCACTTACCCCTTTTAGCCCCATCCCTGTCCTTACTGCCTTTGCCTTTTTTTACATTTATCTCTGTCCTGCTCCCTAATGACTTCTCTACCTTGGTGTTTACCTCACTAATTACTGTGTTTTGTGGGGGGAGGCTGGGATTTCCCTACTCCTTTTCAGTGCTTCCCCCCTTGGCTAGTTTAAATGCTTGCCATATTGTTCAGAAGACTGGGAAACAGCCTCCTCTATTATAATATGTACCATTGCATCTGTAACTTCCACCTGAGCAGCCACCAGAGATAGGAAGAAGGGACCTTGGTTTAATCAGTGGGATTCATAAGGAGGCAGGGATGGCAGGTGGTGTGGTTCAGGGAATATTAATGTGGGATATTATAGAGTTGGTGAAAACCAGGAGGCACCCGGGGTGAAATGGGACCTAGGGAGAGGCCACACATGGTTGGTTCCCATACCCAGGGCTCCCACTGGATCAAGTGGGCAGGTAGCTGTTAGGCCAGCAGCCTCCACTGATTATCTGTGGGCACTACTTTGCAATGTCAGATCGATCAGGAACAAGACTGCAGTTATAGCTGGCTTGATTTGCTTGGTCGATCTGGCTTGCAACATGGAGATCTGGTTGGGAGATGATGCTGATCCCATCTTGGAGACATTGGTACCAGTCAGATTCTCTGTGGTTAACTGTCCATGGAAGGATCGCATGGGCTGGGGGGGGTGGCTATCTGTTTTGAGATCCAACCTGAATTTTTCTGTGTATCTTGTGGGTCCCACTTCATCATTTGAATGCATGGTCCTGCATGGGGGTCCAGGTACAGGTTGCAGAATCCTTCTCATATACCAGCTTTCAGGGCTCAACAGGGAATTTGTGCAGGAAAGTTGTGAACTTCATTGCTGAGAGGGTGTTGGAGTTGCCCAGATGGTTGGTTCTGGATAATTTCCATGCCTGGATTGATGATAAATTCCCGCACTTTGGTCAAGGCTTCCTCTATTCGATGGATTTGCTCAGCCTCACACAAGTAGTTACTAATGTGACCCATCAACACGATCACATCTTGGACCAAGTATTCTCACTGGGGTTTGAGGTTAAGAACCTTGAAATTGATCTGGTAATTTGGTCAGATCATTGTATGGTTAAGTTCTCATCTGGCCCCCCCCCCCAGTAGTCCACCCCCTGTGGTGAAGGTCCGCTACCACCCTTTACAGGGTTGTCCCCAGAAAGACTCCAAACAATAATGGACTTCTCAGGTGTGATAGCTGCATGTGAGGCAGGATCAGGAGAGGCAGTGGTGGCTTATAACAGAGCTATCACCTCAGCTCTTGATTCCATTGCACCAGTGCATATACAACCCAAGACTTCTCACTTGGAGTCCCTGTGATTTGAGAGGGAGCTCAGGGAGATGAAGGCCATGGGTCACTGGAGTGTTGTTGTTGGAAGTCCAAGATCTATGGGGACAAGCTGCCTTTCAGAGCTCACTATGATGAGTATCAAAAGGCAATCTCCCATAAGAAGGCAACATTCCTGTCCAAAGGCAGATTGTTACAGGGAGGAACAGAACAGCTCAGCTTTTTCAGACTTTGAACAGGCTACTTCCTCCTACCTGTCTACAGCTGAAAAGTACAGTTTCATCCATCAGGTGTGGTGAGTTTATTCGCTTCTTCTCTGACAGAGTGCCTCCATCAGGTCTGGGATTACCCCAACTGGGATGTTATGGCTGAGCAATAGGGAGTTGGTTGTCAATAAGATCACTTCTCCAGTCTGGGGCAAGGTAAGACCAGTGCGGGTGGAGGAGGTTTGTGAGGTGATCCCAAAACTGTGGCCCACTAGCTGTGAACTGTACCAATGCCCAACACTTCTCCCGTGAGCTGTGTGGAGCTTCTAGGTCCAGTATTCACTGAGATAATTTGGTGTTCCCTTTTTGGAGGAGCCTTTCCTCAGCACTCTGAAAGAGGCACTGGTTAGGCCCATACTGAAGAAACCACTTTAGACCTGTCTCTAACTTTGCCTTTTTGGGAAAGGCTACTGAAAAGACAGTGGGTATTGCAGCTTGACACACATCTCATAATCTTCAACACCTATTGGCCTCTCCAGTAGGGATTTAGGTGTAGGCACAGCATGAAGACTGCATTGGCCAGGGTGCAAAATGATCTCCTCAGTGCAAGAAATGGAGGGTAACCATCAGTTCTCTTTCTACTTGATCTCTCCTCAACATTTGAGACAGTGGACCATGGAGTGTTGTTGGATTGCCTAAGGGAGTTCTGTGGAGTCACTAGAACTGTCAACAGCTGGTTTGAGTCCTCCCTTGCAAGCTGGATGCAGAGTGTGGTGTTGGTGAATATCTCCTCACTCATGAAGCCCCTGCTCTGTGGAGTTCCCCCAGGGCTTGATCCTCTCACCTATGTCATTCATAGGCTACATTCTGCCCAGGGGGAGATCATTAACTGCTACAGTTGGGGTTTTCTCTGTTTATGAAGATGACACCCAGCTATAGTTGTTATTTGCAGCCATGATGCCTGACACAGTTGAGGTACTAAATTTGTGCCTGACTGAGATCCAGGACTGGATGTCATCTAGCTGACTAAGACTTAACTCACATAACATGGACGTACTGGTGATAGAGTCTCATCATCAGCAGGGTGCAGGGGTGGCAGGGGAGGTAACTGACCTAGTGCTTGGTCCCTCCAGGCTGGTAGCCTCTGCTAAGGTGAAGAATCTGGGGGTCATTCTGGATGATAGATGACAGTTGAAGCTCAGGTGTCATCCATAGTCCAGAGTGGCTTTTACCATCTCAGAAACACTGTTCGGATTAAAACCTCAATCCCACCAGATGATTGCTCTCACTAGTGCATGCTTTGTGACTTCCAGACTTGACTACTGTAATGTTCCAGATCACAGAGTTAGTAGAGGGGTCCTATGATGCCTGCAGTTGATGTTGAATGCAGTGGCCAGGTTACCAATGGGCCTTTTAAGGTCATTTCATGTGACCCAGTCCTGTGTGAGCTGCATTGGCTGCCAGTGAAGTGGCAAATCACCTTCAAGGTTGGTTCACTGACCTATAAAGCCCTATACAGACTGGGACCCGGTTATCTGAGTGACCTCCTGACTCCCTACCATACCCCTCTCCACTCCTCTGAGCAGTTCCCAGGGCTATTCTTAAAGGGGCACTGTCCGCTTTGCCCCTTGGTTTTGCCTCAATTTGAAATAATGATTCCACAAGCACATACCCCTACCAATATTAGAGTAAAATGCACCTACATAAGCAAAAAACTCAACTGGTTACACGTTTTCATAAAAAAAGCATTACTTCAGTTAAATTTTGGCCCGAAAGCAAACCAGCGGAAGATTCCACGCGAGGAAACGCGCATGTAGTCGGTATGCGAGTGTAAAAGTGCATTTTTATGGTCCCCATTAGAACAAATAGATCATTTAGTAGAACTCTGCAATACAAAAGTGCTGCTGGTATTTAAAAGCAAGCCCGAGCACCGGTTTAGCAGAAAACACTTTCAAACTATGGCACGAAATCCGGCGCATGCATAATAGCAGCGGAGGAAAAGATCTTGCGCATGCGCAAGAACGTGCTGCTATTACGCATGCGCGGGATTTCTGTGCCACAGTTTGAAAGTGTTTTTCTGCTGACTCGGGTTTAAGTTTTAAATACTAGCAGCACTTTGTATTATGGAGTTCTACTAAATGATCTATTTGTTCTAATGGGGACCATAAAAAATGCACTTCGGCACCGCGCGCGGACTACATGCGAGTTCTCGGCATGGAATCTTCTTCCGGTGGGGTGGGTTTGCTTTTGGGCTGAAATTTAACTGAAGTAATGCTTTTTTTATGAAAACAGGTAACCAGTTGAGTTTTTTGCTTATGTAGGTGCATTTTACTCTAATATTGGTAGGGGTATGTGCTTGTGGAATCATTATTTCAAATTGAGGCAAAACCGAGGGGCAAAGCTGACAGTGCCCCTTTAAGTCATCAGGCAATCAGGCCTTTGAGGTTGCTAGCTTGGCCCTGTGAAAACTGCTTCCAGGATCTCTGAGGGAGGCTCCTTTTGTGAAAGCTTTTAGGAGAGGCCTGAAGTCCTACCTATTAAGGGAGGCCTTTGGGGAATATTTACGAGCCTCCCTCAGACAAGCTGCTGTTTTATTTCATACTGGCTGCTGTTTTATTTATGGTATGTTATTAACTTTATTAAGGGAAGCATTTTAAATGTTGCATTATAATATAATTTGTTTTATTATTTATGGAAAGTGCTCTGAGCCTCAGTGAGCAGGTGCCAAACAAATAGAAATTGACTTACTAACATTTCATCTGAAGTACACTGAGCACAAGAGCTGAAACAAAGACACACACACACACCATTCAGAAAAAAGTATATGACAGCATAGTTTGCTGGTGCATGTTTTCTAGGCTATCTGTCCCTTTTTTATTGGGCTGACCCATCTAGAGCCCTTACTGGGAATCAAAACAGGGACCCCATAGTCCCAAAAGGAGCCACTCTAACCATTCGGCTAAAGAGACTTCCTCACTTAATAGGATAGACTGTACTTTGACTTTCCATAACCTCCAGCTTCTCTCAACATGACAGCACCAATGGTACCATTCCTTAGCACTATAGTGTCTGTTGTATTGCTCTTCGTAGCTACTGTACTGTAGATGGTGTTGCTAGTCACATGTACAATAATCTCTTCATTGATTCCATGAACATTTTGAATCCCGGGTCCACGCAGAGAAACCGGGACTCCCCAGAAAGGCACATCATGCCATGCAACCACATATCCCTCAAAAAACTCGGTTACTCACCTTGGGAAGTGTCCTCCTTGGGACTTCATTTCTGTAGTCACCAAGGCCACTTTTGCCCAGTCATGTCTAGTGGTGGGTGAAGTAGCCAAAATTTGTTCCATGAAGTGATTTCCAGAGTAATGTGGAATCTGCAAAGTAATCCACAATGCGAAGCGGAGTACTTCGCATCATAATGAGGACCGAGAAGTCCATTGAAACCAATGACTTCGCCTTATTTCGCATTACTCCGCCTTCCCCAAACCACGTCTCCACCAATTTTAAGGCGAAGTACATTGAAATCAATGTACTTCGCATCACTTTGCCTTGTAATTGAGCTTCAAGGTGAATTTTGCAGTAATTCAGGGGATTGCAGGTCACATGGGCTCTGTATTGTTCTGCACAGCCTCAGTTCTGCGTAGTATGCGTGTAGTGGTAGCTGGAGACAGTTTGCTCTTACAGCTCTGTGATTCATACCTCTAAAAGCAGTTAAAAAAGCCTTTTTGGGTAATTTATTTTCACTCAAATTGAGTATATCGATTGAGGGAAACCCTCATGTGCTCATATCAGACTATTTATTGTTTGTGTGTTTGGATTTTGAATGTTAATTTAGAACATCATGACATGCAACCACATATCACATATCCCCTCAAAAAACTCGGTTACTCACTTTGGGAAGTGTCCTCCTTGGGATTTCATCTGTGTAGTCACAGAGTCTGGTGGCAGAGGTTGGGAGACACTGCAGATTGGGAAGGGTAAAGGTGGTGATGTTGGGGGACCTAAACATGCCAGGAACAGACTGGGAGACTATGACATCCTCTGTGGCCAGGGAACAGAGGCTGTTGGATGTCTTTCAGGATGTGTTCCTAACTCAGCAGGTGGGGGAACCGACCAGGGAGGAGTGGATACTGGATGTGTTCCTGGCAGACAGTCACCAGATTGGGGGTCTGGAGGTAAGGGACCCGTTGGCGGGGAGCGACTATGCCACGGTCTGGTTCTACCTGAATCTAGGAGAGGTAGAAGGCTGCACAAAGATGGAGATAACTGACTTCAGGGGGGCGGATTTCAAGGAAATGGGAAGGATCCTTAAGGAGCACTTGGATGGGATTGAGCCAGACATGGACGCTGACAGTAGGTGGGAAATCATCAGGAGAGGGGTGCAGGATGCTACCAGCACCTGTGCAGGAGTAAGACGAAAATGCGGTAGGGCCTGAAAACCCTGCTGGTGGACCAGGGAGGTTCAGGAGGTGGTGAGGGGAAAGAAGGCAGCCAATAGACAATTCAAGTGCTCAAGGAGTGAAAGGGACTGAGGGGAGTACGAGCTGATGGCCAGAAGGGCCACTAGGGTGGTGAGGGCAGCTAAGGCAAGGAAGGAGCAGAACCTGGCCAGGGAAATTAGGAGAGGGAACAAGGAGTTCTTTAGATACATTGGGGAAAAACTAAGGGTGAAGGGGAAGATTAGCAGGATTAAAACAGGGAAGGGATAGGCACAAGACCCGGGGGAGCAGGCTGAAGTACTAAATGAGTACTTTGCCTCAGTTTTCACCAAGGAAAATGGGGGGGCTGCATCATATATGGGAGGAGATGGTGAAACTGAGATGGGGAGGACCCTTACCGATTGGCGGGTCTGGGGATGGTGAGGGCATCACTGGCAGGTGGGGGGAAGGCAAAGCAGGAGGATGAGGTAGCGGAGGTGGAAATCATGGCACAGAGAGTGAGGGAAGCCCTCAGGTCCCTTAAGATGGAGAAAGCACCAGGGCTGGATAAATTACATCCCAGAGTGCTGAAGGAACTGGCGGATGTCCTGGTGAAACCCCTGGCGAAGCTCTTCAGCATCTCTCTGAGGACAGGGTGGGTGCCCCAGGACTGGAAGGTGGCACATATAGTGCCTATCCATGGGGGATCAAGGGAGGTGGCAGAGAGCTACAGGCCCGTCAGTCTGACATCAGTGGTGGGCAAGGTGATGGAGGGCATTGTCAAGGAGAGACTGTGGGGGGGACCTGGAAAAGTTGGGGTGCCTGGATGATAGACAGCATGGATTCATCCCAGGGAAATCATGTCAGACAAACCTTGTGGAGTTCTATGACTGTGTGATGAGTGCTTTGGACCTGGGTAGACCAGTGGACGTCCTCTTTTTTGACTTCAGCAAGGCATTTGACTCTGTTCCTCATGGGGACCTGTTGGATAATCTGGGAGAAATGGGGGTGGGGAACCAGATGATCAGAAGGATAAGAAATTGGCTCCAGAATCGGACCCAGAGGGTCATGTTTGGAGGGATAGTCTCATCCCCATGGAGGGTCATTTGTGGAGTCCCTCAGGGATTGGTCCTTGGACCCCTCCTGTTCAACGCCTACGTCTCTGACATAAGGAAGGGTATCAGGAGTGAGATGAGTCTCTTTGCGGATGACTCAAAACTGGGGGCGGTGGTGGATGAGGAGGATGGGAGGGTGGCCCTACAGGGGAACCTGGAAGCTCTGGAAAGGTGGTCTAGAAAGTGGAAACTGAGGTTTAATGCAGGAAAATGCAAGCTACTGCACCTGGGAGCCAGAAACCCGGGCCAAGTGTACACCCTGGGGGGGAAATGCTACAAGTCTCGATGACTGAGAGGGACTTGGGGGTGGTAGTGATGTCAAGATGAACAACTCGGAGACTTGTAGGAGGGCAGCGGCAAAGGCCTACGGGATACTTGGATGCATCGCTAGGGGGCTCACCTCCAGAAGGAGGGAAGTGATACTCCCACTGTTTAACTGCTTGGTGAGGCCACACCTCGAGTACTGCGTGCAGTTTTGGAGGCCACATTTATAGAGGGACATTGAACTCCTGGAGAGGGTCCAGAGGAGGGCATCCAAAATGATTTGGGGCTTGGGGGATAGGACCTATGGGGAGAGGCTTGAAGAGCTAAATGTCTACACATTGGAAGCGAGAAGGGACCGAGGGGACATGATAGAGGTCTTCAAGTACATGAAGCGGTAAATAGGGGAGGAGCAATCAGGGTGCTCTGAAGGAAGGAAGGGGGCAACTAGAGGGCATGGGTGGAAGCTGGGGGGGAGATTCAGGGGAGAAAGGAGTAGGTGTTACTTCACTGAGAGGGTGGTGGAGCCATGGAATGTGCTGCCCAGGGGGCTGGTGGAGGCAGAAATGGTGAAGGGGTTCAAGAGGGGGTGGGACAGGTACAGGTGAAGGGGTCTGGAAGCAAAAACCAGTGCAGTGAGAATATCCCGGACTGGGAAGGGAGAAGCCAGAGAGGGAGAGGGGGGCAGCAAGGTCAGCTGCCGGGGTGGGGGCTGACCAAACGAGCAGACACGAAAGACCGTTAGGCCTATTCTGCTGGCATTTTAGTATGTTAGTATGTTAACATTCAGTCTGTGTACTGACAGACAATTGGTGTGCTTTGGGTGAGGGGCGTAGCTGTGGTGTAGGTAGATTAACTGGGAGAAAAAGACAGTCTTTCTGTTTTGGTTATATTTTTCTTGTATAAATTTATTAATGTAAACACAGTAATATTTTCATTAATTCTTTAAATTTTTTTGCTGATTGTTGTGGTGAAGCAGTGTATAATTTTAGTTATTTAAAATATTTGGCTACATTACTGAAGTTTTCAATTTGCAACGCATTACTTGTAGTGTGTGTGTGTGTGTGCGCGCGCGCGCGTGCGATGTGTGCCATCAAATCAGACACCTTTTATTGTGCCACAGGGTAATTGCAGCAGAATGAACTTGCTATCCACCACACCTGCATGCTTTTTTTGTACTGCGTTGTGGTATCTTTACTGGTAGTGGGCTGTTACTGCCATGCACTACCCCCCCACCCCCAAACTGGCAAAAGGTATTCTTTTCCAAATTTGGATTTGTGACTTGTGAGCACTGGTTAGGTGGTGTTGTGCCTTTGCGTCTTTATCTCTTGAGTACGCAGTGCAATCTTAATCTGTCTGTGCATCTGCATGTCCTTAGGGCCCAATCTTATCCGTAACTTAAGTCACAGTTGTTTGTTTGGCTTCTCTTCAGAGTACTGGTGTGCAACTATACTGTGTTAAACTTTATGTGTGCAGTCAGTGTAATTTCCTGTGTGTGCAGGCACTGTCCAGCTTCTTACATGCATATATATGCTGACTTGTTGCAGTATTTATGGTATAAAGAATAAAGATAAGAATATATAACATATATTTTATTGGTACCATCAGCAGCTGCGGACAAAATTATATAATATGTTTTCAGAAGTCTTGGGCCAGTGTGCATCTCAGTCACAGTGCACACATGACTTTTAGTAGATAATAGCACAGAAAACTCCTGCTTTTCAATAAACCATAATCAACAGACATGAAATATTGCTGAGATACCCAAAATATTTATGAATACATGCCACAATAAATGTAATGATACTGCAACTTTATTGATGGCAAAACAAGGCACATACAAATGATCACTGCGCTTTGCCACTTAAGCCTTCATTAAGCACACCATTGAAGACCTAACCGGCAAAATGCAAGGCTCACTACTGTGTGCCTTGTTTTGTCATAAATACAGTTGCAGTAGCAGTGAAACTTTTTTAGTGGCCTCTATTCATGTGGAGTTATGACTTTCTGGTTTTGTTAAAGGAGTAGTCAACACAAAATTTGAAAAAAAAAAACATGTTATGCAGAGCACTTCTGAGTTGTACGTAAAGTCCCTACTGTGTCTTTCTCTCTGTCTGCAATTAGAAATTTTTACTAAATTAGCCTGCTACCATTATGATAGTTTTATGAGCCCTGTGGATCTTCTTCATGTAAAATCGGTTTATTGCCATCATTGTTCTGACAATGCACCCTGTGTCATGTGACAGTGCTGTAGCATAGCCCTTAGATTTATCATATGCACAACAGCAGAGCTGTGTAACTGTTCTTATGCAGTGACATCAAATGGCAACTGTTAATGCACCTCTGACCTAGGTGAGTGGGGTTTCTGTATGAAAACTGCTAGTCAGTTACACAGCTGTGCTGTTGTGCACTGTGCTTTTGGTATATCAATGAACTATTCTGCATCACTGTCACATGACACAGGGTGCATTGTCAGAGCGATAAAGGCAATTTTTATTTATTTATTAGCTTTTGATGACCAGGTAAGTGCATTAGGCAATATACCTACCTGTTTTCAAACATGACCCGGGAGAGTACAAGATACAGTATAGGAAAACATACACTGGAACCAACAGGCATTCAGAACAATTGCATCAGATATCCTCACAGGGATAGGTAACATTTTATGACAAACAGAACCATCCATGCAGAGATGTTATATGAAGTCAGGCACAATTAAGAGACATACAAGTGTAAGGCAAAACAGTCATTAAGTCTGCTTGGATAAGGCAGGATGGGGACAGACACAAGTATCAAGTGCTAGGAGGTAAGAGAGGAGTGCTGTTTTAAAGGAGGAGTGAGACAAGTTGTCCTTTAAGCAGTGTGGGAGAGTATTCCAGGTTTTGGGAGCAAAGTGGGTGAATTCTTGTTCACCCATTTTTGTAGTGCAATGTGGAACAGTGAGCAAAAGCAGATGGGAGGACCTTAGGGGACGGGAGTGTTGCACTGGGTTATACATGGCTGCTATAGCTGAAGGGCAGGAAGTTCTAGTCATATAATCAATGAAGCAGCTCAGTGAAAAAAGGTGACGTGATTCAGGTGATAGCCAGTGCAGGGCCGAGTAGAAGAGACAATAGTGGGTGAGGCAAGGGGCAGATAGAGCAAATCTGCAAATATTATTGTAGGTGGTGTCCCACTTCTGGAGAATAGCAGCGGCAACATGAGAAAGGATAGGAAGGGCATAAAGAAGCCTTGGAAGGAGGACACCTCTAGCCACCAAAACCCTAGCTGCAGGGGTTAATGAGTGGCGCACACGGTATGCTGCCTCGATTTTTATGTTTACGGATTGACATACTTCATTAATGTGAGCAAAGAAATAAAGGGCTGGATCCAGCATCACCCCAAGGTACTTAATAGAGCTTGTGGTCATGACGGCAGCACCGTCCTGGCAGAGCACAACGAAACACAGGGGACAAGGCCTCTATTCTCTTAGAGGACCCGAACAGCATAGCTTGGGTTTTGGGCACATTAAGGATAAGAGAGTTGATGGAGAAACAGGACTGAAGGTGTTGAAACCCAGAGGTGAGATGATCATTGAGGTCAAGAATTGAGCGAGAAGCAGAGAAAAGTACGAGGTTGTCCGCGTACATAATGGAGCTACAATGGAGTATGGAAGTAGGACTATCGTTTACGAAGATTGAGAATAGCAGTGGCCCATGGATAGATCCTTGAGGGATACCCACTGAGATAGGGGCAGGAGACGAATGGATTTTGCCATAGGAGACAAATTGGGACTGGACATTAAGGTAACTTGAGAACCAGGCTATAGTGGGTTCAGAGGTCCCAAGAGAATGCAGCCTATCTAGGAGAAGAGTATGACTAACTAAGTCAAAAGCCTTGGTTAGGTCAATGAACACTGAACCAGTGAGCAGACCTTTGTCCATATTTGACTTAACCTCACTGGTGAATAGGGTGAGTGCGGTGGTGGGGCTATGACCAGCCCTGAATCCATGTTGAACTGGTGACTGAAGGTTGAATTTAGGTAAGTGAGCAGAGATCTGACCATGAATCAATTTCTCTAGCAATTTGCTGAGAGGAGGAATCAATGCGATGGGGCAATAGTTGGAAAGAACTCTGGGGTCTCCTTTCTTGAACACCGGGATTGTCTTGGCAGCTTTCCAGGCAGTGGGAACAGTAGATGTAGTGATGGATAGGTTAAAAAGACTCATTACTGGAGTGGAAAGAAAAGGGGCAGCAAATCTGAGGATTCTGGGTTCAAGTCCATCTGGCCCAGCACTCCCCCAAGAAGGAATGGTGTGGAGTAGCTTAAGTACCTCCTAACGTGTGACAGGGGAGAGCCCCAAGATTGGAGATCCATCGGAAAAGACATTGTGCCATGGAGGCAGCTCCTAGGTGACAGTGGGGAGGGGCATGGGACCTTGGTGAATAGGGCGTTAAAGGCATTAGCAACTGTGCAAGGGTTATTGCAAAGGGTGTCATTGATAAGCATATCATTCAGCAACTGAGGCTTGTTGTTCCCCAGGATCTCTTTAATCTGGTGCCAGTATTTCTTCAGGTTGGAGGTAGATGAGTTAAGGAGATTACGGAAGTAGACACTTCTGGCTGCTCAAACTTCTTTTTTGCAGGAGTTACGCGAAGCCCGATATTCCTGAAAATCAGCCTGGAGAGAGGAAGATTTCCATTCTGACCAGAGTTTGTCATGACACTTAATCAGTTGTAGGAGCAGCCTCTTTAGCCACTTGGTCACTTTCCCACAGACCCTCTGTGTAGAGAAAGGAATATGTTTGTTTTGCAAGGCCAGAAGAGTTTTATTGAAGTAATCTGTGGCTTGGTCTATATTGGTGGTAGTATAAAGAGGAGACCAGTCAGTAAGTTTTAGATCATTTATAAATGCCGACTGGTCAAGATTCGAAAAATCGTCAAAGGGCAGCACTTTGGCAGTATAGGAGGGGGTGGAGAACCCCCTTACACAGTAGACTGAACAATGATCACTAATTGAGTCAGGCAGAACTCCAGCGGGTGAGTAATTTTACTAATTTAGTAAAATCTCCTAATAGCAGACAGAGGTAAGGACACACTAGGGAGGGACTTTACATGCACATCAAAATACTCTACATAACATATGCTTATTCAAATTTAGGTTAGACTATTCCTTTAAGTTGAAATATTGATGGCAGGGACAAACCATTTTAACTTAAAACAAAGAAAAGCAAAACAGCACACACACACTTAACAGAAGGAAAGGGGACAGGATACAAAGTGTCACGGATACAGAAGACAAGAAAAAAGTGTATAACTAGATACAGGGGTGGTGGGGGAATATATTTTTATGACACAGCAGGGAGGGTGGGGGGCACATGGTGGGAGGGAAAAAAAAAACTAGTGTGGGATCCCATGGTGATCCAGCAGCAGTTGGAGCACAGACGCAATCTGCAATTGATGGCCCTCTATCCATTCCAACTGCTGCTCAACAGCACTCACCCTCTCATTCATCGTATCCACAGCACTCCAGAGAACTGCAATGTCTGCCTGATTTACAAGCAGTTCTCTGGGGTCCGCAGGTGCTGCAGCTGGTGGGGGTGGTGCTGGTGGAGCAACAGGTACTGCCATGACCCTCCTCCTCTTAGGGCCATGCACCTTCTGCCACAGAAGGGCCAGCAGGTGCAGGCCTGGCCTGTTCTATGGCAGCCTGCCACTCCACCTGGTGGTGGTTGATCATGTGGGTGCATTGGTCCCCAGTCCCCAGGTAAGTATTTCAGTGGCCATGACTCACCTCCACCCTACAAATGCGGCACTTGACCAGGCTGCTGTCCCCCCCCCCAACACAATCAAAAAACTCCCAAACCAGGGAGGTGCGGGGAGGACCAGGTATAGGTGGTGGCTTGCCAGATGCACTGGCAGCCTGGTCACGGTGCTGAGGGTGGCTCCACACTTGGGGCTGGGGGCACAGGCACATCCTGAAAAAATACAGAGAAAATTTACAAAAAATATAACTGGACTATTTAATGTTCCATATGAAAAATCTGTAAAAGATCTCAATCTTATGCCATTATCACTTAGACATCTTCAGGGTGATCTAATCTATATGTCTGATATTGTTAATGACCCTTATCTGTTTACCCAAATGGGTTTCGTGTTCAAAAATAATGCCTACAACACCAGAGGTCACCCACTCCAGATAACTAGGGCAAAATTCTATCATACATCGCAAAAGTATTTTTTTTACTCATTCCATTATTAATCCTTGAAATAATCTACCATTTGAAATTATCTCAAGTGAAAATAAGCTAACATTTAAAGATTGCCTGGATAAATGTATTCTCAACAAAGCCAGCTTTGGCTACTATAAATAATTCAGGTGTGGTTATGGGCCTCACCAGCCCCCTTGCACCTTAACCACCTTAGTATGAACCTTAGTATCCTGCACAGGATGAGCTGCAGCTGGTGCTGGTGGTGGTGCCACAGCTTGAAGAGGTGGTGGTCCTGTTTCTGGGGGGGCACGGAAGATTTTTGTCTGGTCCAACATGAACCAGGCATGCCCCCCACATGTGCGCACTCCTCCCTTGCCACAATGTGGTCACAGAACTGCCCCTGCCCCAGACATTCCCTGACCCTGTTCAATCTCTGCTCGACCCACTCAACTCAGTCGACTGCCCTCCCTCGGTCCAAACAACAACACAAAACAGTCACACACAAGGCACATACAACACAGGCACACATACAGACACAGACAAACAACAACTTATAAAAGTAAGAATAAAAGAAATTCACAGGAACAAGTTAAGTAAAAAAGACTCTACACAAAACACAAACAACTGTAGCTATTAAAAAGCTGTTGGGTCTCTCTCTCTCTCTCTCTAAATCTTCTAACTGCTCTCACAGTCTCACTGCCACCTCTCTCTCCCTCTGCACAGGAGAAAGTGAAAGTATCTACCTGCGTGAGTCACTTCCTTCATGCCTGGCTAAAGCATGTGATTTACAGTACTGTAAGCCATGTGATGTGTGGGGGGCTGCCAATATTGTTGTCACTTCACTTTATTTCGTGTTAAGGCGGAATGACAATATGAAGTAATAATCACACGGTGAAGTGAGCCTTTCATATTGGCCACTTCGTGTAGCGGAATGACAAAGCGAAGTGGCCACTTTTCACTGCATCTGTAGTCATGTCCTGTATCACCAATTATTCCCCCTCCCTGTGTACTGGGTGATGACCAGTTTTACCCAATTACCTTAGAATAGCAATGTTTGTTAGTCTGCAAAAAAATGTCATAGCTTAGAAAACATTCTTTACTGACACTGTTATATTTATCCTGTGTTTTTGAGTTTTCAGATACTTTTAAAATTGTTTTTACAGAACATTGTGTAATTAATGACTCCAGTCATTAACGATGGCTACAGTAGAATTGTTTTAAATTATCCTCCACTGAGGTTATCTGTTTAGCATTCATACTATTATGCATATTCTGAATGTATTAAGATATGTGTTACCACACATTTCTGACGGTAAACAGCACTGCACTGTACCAAGATATTTAATTGTTTTCATTTGGGCTGGCAAAAATGTAAATATCCTGTCTCTTACTTCAGGAATAAAATAGAAGAAAAACCAAACAATGGGTAAGTTGATGCTTTTGCCAGAAAAACATTATTGCTGAAGAAAACTGTATGGTGACTAATACTGCTGCTTTAAACAAAAGGATGTGTTGGTGTCCATAGTTGTGCTCCCCTTGCCAGCTCTAATTCAGAGGAAACAATGGTTTCATGCAATGCCGCTAAGAATAACGTTTCTCAACAAAACTGTTCCCCTAACTGAAGATTTCAAAAAGCCTATCCCTGATCCCTCTGGTTTGTTTGTCAAACCCTGTCCCCCCGATTGCTGTTATGTTCCTAAGAGGAACATTTTCAGACTCCAGTAATGCTGGTAACATTTTCTTTCTCTCTCACTTCCTCTCTCTTTCTCTGCCCCCTACAGGCTGCTGAGCAAATTGGCAGTTACAATTAACTACCCTCTGTTATACCTTTTCAATCTCACAAAACTGGGCCAGATGCACCATGGAGTTCATAACCTTTTCCTATGTGCTTACAAAGTTTTTGAAAGTGTATAGGAAAGGCGACGAGGACCACGGTGCAAATGATCAGTAGGGTCATTACTCATTAGCATAACACTGTGGTCCTTGTCCTACCAGGTTGCAGGCTGCTGTGTCTTCTTGGAATTTAGCTTAGGAGGGGACTGGAGAGATAACAGTGCAGCACCAGAGTCAGAGTGTGTTTTGGGTGCTGAGTACAACAATTGCGAGTGGTAGTGCAAATCATACCTCTCAACCTCCTACATTGCAAATCAAGGACTAGGTTTAAAAAAATTAGGGTCAAGTGGCCAAAAGCCAGGGATGCATTGTAAGAAAATATTATATTAGTGGAACAATTCTGCTGTAATGTTTGGCTTAGTGTAAAAACATTTTCTGAAGGAGAACTAGGCTGTAACACCAAAGCCTGGCATTATTTTATACTTTGAATCTCTACTCTTCTGCAACAGACATCCCAAATTTAGGAGGAACACTGTGAATTTCTGAGGCAAAATCACTGACATCCCTGAAAATCAGGGGCAGTTGAGAGACATCATGCAAATTAAGGACTGAAAGAGCCTTTTTTGCCATGCCTTTGTGTGTGACCTGTCTGCACCCCTATATATATATTTTGACATTTGCATTTGCTTTGTGTAACCACTAAAAACATGGTGCACAAGATCTTAGAATTTTATTTACTAAAACATTTTCCTAGGCTTTGTCCTGATCAAAACCATGTAATAATAGTGAAAAGCAAATAACGATTCAAAAAGGGTGAATCAATTTGAAGCGCCTGAAAAAAGAGCGGGTGCTACATGGTAGCGAGGGGACAACTACAGCAACTGCAACCGCAGGTTGCCCCCCTTCTCCAGAGCATACTCTTTTGCCCTGAGTCGGCCTTCCCCCAGAGTTGGTTAATTAAAAATAGGGGGGGTAAAGCCCCCCGCGATGGGTGCAGGGGGCGGAGCACCCCCACATAACACAAAATGCGGACATCGGCTCCCTGCAGTGAGCATTCCGATCCATCGCCATACATGTATGGTAGCTGTAGTTGCCATCATCGCTATTGTTGTCACTGTTTTTGCACTTGCTGTTGTGGTGCTTGCTCTTTTTGAATCACCGAAATCACATGGAACTGTCCTGATCTGCATTCTGTAGCAAACAGTATATTCCCCACAAAAAAGAGATAAAGGATACAGCCAGATAGCGTCCACAGTAATGGCAAAATGGCCATTATGTGAAGTCATGTGTAAAGGCAGCAGTTCTCCAGGTGTAAAAACAAAATGTAAAGCGCAAAAGGGAAGTTTGAAAATCTATTAAACTGATCAGGGCTAAATATGATTTTTCCTGTTCTGAACTAATAGTTTCCCTCATTTTATCAACCTTCTGAAAGACAGTAAGCTCAACAGTGAAGATCAACAGGCTATGGTTTAATACATGCCATTACAATAAAATGGCACAGTATTAAAATCACAGAAAAATTACAGAAAGGTTTTTCTCTCCAGAAGCATGAATACAAGTAGAAACATTGTATACTCAACCTGATTCAAAATGACCACCACAAACTGAAAGAGTCTTTGTATGTATTTCTAACAGAGAAAACTGGAACATACAGGGCCCAATTCTTAAAAGATTACACCTGGCATAACTTGACTTGCACCAAAATAAATGGCACAAGTAGCAAGTTACACCAGCAGTTGTGACATATGGTATTCTGCAAAGCAGCCTGCGATGCTTGCGCCAAAGCGGACATATGCCACAGTTACACCCTAAATCCCCTGCGACATGGCACTAGGGGGTTTACGGCAGCAGTTGTGTCCTATTCTGGAAGGGTAGAAACCAAGTCCCCCAGGGTACTATTCTCAAACAACCCCCAGAGGACATCCGCTAAAGTACAGTTACACCAGGCTTTAGCTGGTGTAAGTGTACTTACACCCTCTGGGGGCTGTGCGTATGTGCCGCCAGCATAACACCCGATGCCATGTCGCCTCCACCCACCACTGCCCCACTCCCCATAAAGCCACATGTAATGCCCCATCCCCTGAATGCCCCAACTACCAAACATCTGAGTTAAAGCCCTGCAGGTCTATATCTGCCCCCCCAACTGCCCCAATCCCAGCAAATCAAGTGAAAGCCTCACAGGGCTATTGCTGTTCCTCCCCAGATGCCCCAACCCCATGACATGCAAGTTAAAGCCCCGCAGGGCTATTGCTGTCCATCCCTGAATGCCCTGACCCCTGAAAATGCAAGTTAAAGCCCCACAGGGATATTCATGCCCCCCATGCCCTGATCGGCCACCTCCTGCAAACTGCATCTCCCATAAGTGTTAAATACACCTTATCCCTGGTAATCTAGTGGCCCTACACCTGGCAGTGGCAGACCACCCTTCTCCCCTCCACCCCTACCCAGCTGGAGACTGGCACAGCCCACCTCTCGCCACCGTGGCCAGCCTCTGACTGAACTCCACTGGAGCGAGTACTACTATATGTAATACATGCTCATGAATATTCATGAGAATGTATTATGTGCAGTAGTATGCAGTCCAGTGGAGTTCAGTCAGTGACTGCTGTGGTGAGAGAAGTGGGCTGCCAGATGCTAGCTGGTGAAATGGGGAACGAGGTGGTCTGCCACTGCTGGATGCGGGCCATGAGACTACCAGGATAAGGGGTATCTAACACTTACAGGAGATGCAGTTTGTGGGAGCGCCAATCAGAGATCAGGGCACAGGGGCATGATAGTCCTGCAGGGCTTTAACTTGCATTTTCAGGGGTTGGGGCATGGGGGGGACAGTAATAGTCCTGTGGGACTTAATGTTCCCACAAGTTGGATTGGGGCATGGGTGTGCCACTTGCACCCTTCAAGTCGGGGATGTGGCTTGTGACAGTCCCTTCAGGTACGCCCTTTGTTTGGTGTACCCCTGGGATTGTTGCAAATCAAAGGACTTAGCCACGGGGACTCTGTCCCTTCCAGAATCGGGTGCAGGGTCCTTGGCGTAATGGGGTTTGGCATATGCCACCTTTGATGGTGACCTGCACCATCTTTATAGAGTCAGACCCACAGTCTGTTAAAAAGAACACATCACTGTAATGACAAATTCATTTTTAACAACTCACAATGTAGCATACGTTGCACAGAAAAATTACCATATTATAAAATCTATCTCATTTTTAGGTAATGGATATTTGGAAAACTTTGAGTGAGCATTCCAGAAATGCAGTTTGCAGGAAGAGCGGTGCATGAGAACTGTAAAAGCATGCTAGGAAAGAAAAAAAAATCAAAACTACTGTTGTTCTTTACATCTCTCCAAACCACACAACACACTTTAAAGTTTCAATCTCAATGCAAGGCAGATTTGCCAGAACAGATATTGCCTTTTTAACAGACTTCTCTATCTGATACAGTATAGGCTGAAAAAATATATTTAGGTCACCCATTTTGTATCTACTATATCTAATTCGCAGGCAAGAAAGAATTGAGAAAAATATTTCAGGTTAATCAGTGATTTTAGAGTATGAAAGAGAGAAACACATTTATCCAGGACTCCTTGTTCCTCCATTTCCTACAGTAATGAGATCCAGCTGCAGCAGTTAAATGGCATGAAATTAATTTAATAGAAATTCATTGCAAATTAGCTGTAATTACATAATTCAACACCACCACCCATCCTAAGGAAGTGGCAAGATCACAAAACATTATGGGCTATAAAATAGAAATGGCACATGTTATGCCAAATAAAAATCTAATTGGAAATATTTCTAACTGTTTAGTGAGAAAGTCAGTTCCTCCACCTCTCACTCTACTTATGCATTTATAATTTATGGGAGTGGGTTATTAATGATGGAATTCAATAAATTCCTATTGTTGTTATGCTATTGTTGTGACATCAAGAGGTTATTATACCCTCTTGAGTATGACACAACGAAAGCATAACATCATGAATGTCTTTGTGCATCCCTTGAACTTACTGCATTTCAATAAATGACCACGGCGGTGAGAGCTGGCCCTGTAGGAGAGTGGCGCAAAACAAAAACAATGGAATAGTAAAGAAAAATTTTGTTTAACTGTTGCCCATGCACTCTAAAGGACAATGGACTTAAACTAGTTAACAATGCGAAGTTCCTTTCTTGAGGTTGTCATGCCAACAGTAAACCTCTCAGGCTTTGCTCTCGAGGTTTACTAGGTGGTTATGACAACCTCTCGAAGGGAACACAGTGTTGTTGTTAACTGGTGCCCATTCATTATCCTCTATGTTCTCCTGGGGAACAGACTCCTCTCCTATATATTATTGGGTTACAGGCTCTGGTCATTATCAAACTACTTCTATAGCATATGACCACTTAGGATATAATCCCCATGTATGTTTTGAGTGCCTGTCCTCATTATGTTAAGTATTCCTTCCTTGAATTTAACATACTTTGGTACACAGGTGATTTATTTGATAAAGCAGGACCAATGGTCTGTCACATCCATTCCTTTGCTGTCCTGGAAACATAGAAACATAGACTATGATGGCCGAAAAAGACCAACAGTCTATCCAGTCTGCCTGAGTCACCTATTTAGCCCTGTACATACTGTCCTTCCATGGTTTTAGTCCTTCCCATCCTTTCTCCCCTTTCTCTTCCTAGTTTCTAATGCCCCAAGCAACCACTATGCCCTTCATTCTGTCCCAATCATGCTTGAAACCACCAATGGTTTTAGCACCCACCGTCTCAGTTGGTAGACTGTTCCACTGCTCCACCATGATTTCTGTAAAATAGTACTACCTCATGTCCCTCATAAACCTCCTTCCAGTCAGTTTCCACACATGCCCATGTAACCACAACCTAGTATTCAAGCTAAATAGTTTCCCACAGTTCACTTTGTTAATCCCTTTTAGGAATTTGAAGGTCTCTATCATAGCTCCCCTCTCTCTCTCTTCTGGTCTCCAGCAAGTACATGTTCAGTGCCTTGATTAGCTCCTCATAGGATCGCCCTGTTGGCTCTGAATCATTTTTCTTACCTTGCACTGCACCATCTTCAGCCTATCCCTATCATTCTTCAGGTGAGGACTCCAGAACTGGGTGCAGTACCCCTGGAGGGGTCTCACTAAGGATCTGTATAGGGGAAGTATTACCTCTTCCCATCTGCTATCAATTCCTCTCCCGATGCGTCCCAGCAACCTACTCACTTTGTTATATGCTTTGTTACACTGACTCAATTGTTTGAGGTAGTCACTGATGATAGCTCCAAGGTCCTGTTCCTCAGCTGTTGTGCTAAGTCTCACCCCACCCATTCAGTACTCTGCCCTGGGGTTCTTGTTCCCTAGGTGCATCACCCTGCACTTTTTGGCATTGGACTTCAACTGCCAAACCTTAGACCATCCTTCTAGCTTTTGTAAGCCATTCTGCATTTCCTTGATTCCCTCATCATTATCCAGCCTTCTACAGAGCATCATAGAATCTGTAAAAAACACAGCCTACCCAGGATTTCCTTGCTAATGTCACTGATGAAAATATTGAAAAGGACTGGACCTAGGACAGATCCCTGTGGTGCCCCGCTCATGACCTCCCTCTCTTCTGACTTGACCCCACTGACACCAACCCCCTGCTGCCTCCCCTTTAGCCAGTTACCTACCCAGTTTAGTATGACCTCAGCTGCACCTAGATCCTCCATTTTCTTCAGCAAGCGTCTATGAGGCACTGAGTCGAAAGCCTTGCTGGATTCGAAGTAGAGCAAATCCACAGCATGGCCCATATCCAATTCCCTCATCACTCAGTCAAAGAACATTATCAGGTAAGTCTGAAAATACCTCCGTGCCACAAATCTGTGCTGTTTACTATCCTGGAGATCATTGCTCTCCAAGTAGTCCACAAGGCTCTTTTTTATCAGAGACTCCATCAGCTTCCCTACAATACAGGTAAGACTGACAGGTATGTAGTCCCTCACTTGTTCCTTATCTGCTCCTTATGGAGTGGAACTATGTCTGCAACCCTCCAGTCCTCTGGAACTACCCTCATCCTTAGTGAGCTGTTGAATAGACCTACCAGAAGTTCAGCCAGTACTGCTGCCAGCTCCCTGAGTAACCTCAATAGTTGTATCCTAAAATGGAAGTCCTTCTGTGGAACTCATCCAGTTTTCTGTTCATAATCCAGATATTTCCAAGTCTTTCTATGTTTAATTGCTCTACTTTGTCACACTGGTTACTCAACACCAGCACCCAGTTTGTATTATCTGCCAGTGCAATGCACCCATTCTAACATGATTAATTCACATCAACTTCTGCCAACTCTAAACATTCTAATTAAGTGGTCAAGTGTGACCACGAATTCCATCAAAATGCTCTTTCTTCCAGCATGGTGGCATCAAAGGTATTGGGGTGCACCTCATAAGGGACAGTGTGGCTTGCACTGCCTATAAGGCCAGTTCAGTCTCAGACATGCTGCCGAGGCAGCACATTCAGACTGGCAGGACCGAGTGCAGCACATCCCAGTGCTTTACTGTCTATTGTAGAAGACTGCAAGAAGAGGATGAACATCAGCTTCCTGTTATCTGGTCATGTGTTGTAGTGACACATGTGAGTGATGGGACGAGGGATGACCTTAAAAGGGGGAATATGTGGTAGTGAGTCTTGCAGTATGAAGCCTTCCACCCATCAAGCTCGGGGTGGGGGGACTCAGTGAGTTT
This sequence comes from Neoceratodus forsteri, assembly GCA_016271365.2. Classification (NCBI taxonomy): domain Eukaryota; kingdom Metazoa; phylum Chordata; order Ceratodontiformes; family Ceratodontidae; genus Neoceratodus; species Neoceratodus forsteri. The sequence goes on along the minus strand of CM028129.1, from coordinate 1,004,448,735 downwards.
TATGGTGTCAGGGCTTTCAGAAGACCAGCAATAATGATGTAAGAATTCCTTACCAGAGGAAGAAAAAAAAGTGCATGCAAAAATTGCTCTTTCTTCCCCTAGAAATGGTATCCCTGCTTTTAGCATGCCCTTCCAACCTAACTAGTTTCCTTATATAATACTGAGGCACAACAATTTATAGCTTTTCAACAGTATCCATCACATCACTTACTAACTGGCTCATACTGGCTTAAGGGTTATACTGGCTCATTAATAGATTTCTAGTTTCTTATATACTGTTTGTGACAAGTTTCCAGAATAGTTTACATTTCATCTAATTTTGCTTAAACAGTATTTGAACACCGTAACTCATCCTCTCCACTTCTGTACCTGCTGCCTACGACTGCATAACATGCTTCATCATTAACTGGTAACCAGGTAAGTACACTAACCAATTAACTGCTTATTTACTTTGATTACTTTCTGGACCTTCTTGTTCATGCACATAGGCCTCCTGATGCTTCAGCTGTATTTATTTCAGATTGGCACACATAAAGCCTGTGCATAAATAAGCAGTAAAGTACAGAATTATGGCTTAGTTGAGAATAGTGACACACCTTAGGTGTGTTGGGAACCACTGAGGTGTGATGATATTTGCAATGAAGTTCACCCCATAGTGCTTTGTTGCAATTATAATTACAGGTGAGCCCATTTATTGACTGGCCTGACACCACTTTCTAAAGTGGTAATAACCCTGTTCAATTCCATATTAAACAGCCGGTCATTATGGCATAGGTGTCAGTCAGTGAAAGTGAAAGTGAAATCTGCTGCCATCTCACTGCCACTGGTCCCCTGCCACTCATTGAATACTGACAGCATATTCCTTGAAACAGTTCTACTATGTGAAATAACATATAATAAATTGTTCTTTGAAAAGAGTATACTTTAATAAAAAAACTGGTCAGACTGAAATTACTAAATTGGGCTGATGGCAACCAGACATGAAGCATGAAAGCCATCAGCTCTGCTGTTGTACTTCATTGCATCACAGTCTTCCCTTTCCTAACAGCATTTTTTCTACTTTACCCCAGCCATTATATAAAATAAAGAATGGGGTGTTATGGAGGTAGCATAGCACAGTGGTTAAGGGCACTGAGCTGTAAATCTGGAGCCTGGGTTTGAATCCCATCAGCCCCCAATTGCATACTGTGTGGCCCTGAGCAAGTCACACCTGGAAACAAGCTGTGGCTTAGGGTGCCATTCCTGGTTAAACAATTTCCCTTTACGTTATTCAATTTTTTTTTTTTTTTACAAACCCTCAGTGTGTAATACCATCACAAACCACTCATGCTTCACATACACATTTATGTGGTATTACACACCTTGGGTGTGTAAAAAAAAATCATAATGTAACAACATCCCATACATTATTCTTCATATAAAATGACACCAGTGACAAATTTAATAGGAGCATAAGGAATGATATATAAAACCTAGCATTGTCCATTGACAAAAATGCTTGCCTTTGTGTTTTTATAGTTAATTTGCTAAGTTTAGTAGAATTTTGGGGGGTCAGGGAAAGGAACAGACATACTTGGGGTGTGAGCTGGTGTTAGCTGGGGATCAAGGTAGGGAGCGGCATATGGTGGTGGGAGTTGGGGGCAGGTAAGGGGGTTGCAATATATATAAGGTGATTACACAGAGCAACTGTGAAAAAATGTTTCAGAGAAGATTTGAAAAATTCCACCTGTCTTGTTCATGAGGCAGGATGTAAAAGGCTACGGTGAACATTTGGAACAAAAATGACAAAACTATGAGTAAAAGTTCGTAACACATTAAAAAGCCATTAACTGGACTTACAGTACCTTATTTTCAGCCAATTTGTGGTAGGTAGAGGAGCTTTTTGGGTCATAAACAGGATCATGGAATTCTAGTTAGGTAAGTGAGAGATTGGTGGTGGTGGATGTTGAAAGGAGAGTCGGGCAGTTCTACCAAGTCTTGTCGACAACTAAGTTGTCGACGGACACTACTTTGACACAAATTTGCCAACAGTGATTATATCACCCAACAAATGTGTCGATTCACTACGACGGTGCCCCATGCACCGGGGCACATAATTAACTCTAGGGGGGCGGATTAATGGGGAGAGTGGCCAACACCAAGAGTCCTTGTATCCGTCCAGTGCTTCGATAATCTGTTCGACACTGTGGATGTTGAATGGGTTGTGTCGCTGTAATGGTTTTGCTGCTGGGGCTTCACTGTAACAACAGTATACCAGTCAGGCTGGGGGGTGAGATCAGGATTGTTGTAGTGTTGTGCTCCCCACCCGACCTGGAGACAAGTCTGAGAAGGAGACCCTGCACTGTCATCTTCTTTTCCTGCTACAAGTCTGTTGCACAACAGCACCCCTTTTTTTCTATCTTATCTTTACTATCTTGTAGGTTGGCCACCTATTCTGCCCTTCTTCTTTCCTCCTTTCCTTTCCTTTCTCTCCCCTTGAGAAAGCACAGCAGGCTATTGCCTGATTTGCCAGGCTGTTATGCCAGCATTTGTTTTGTAGAAAGAAAGGTAAATGCATTGTCTTGGCAGAGCTACAGACTCAGCTCATCTTTAAAACCTCTGTATTTTGCCTTGTATAGTGCCAAAGCGTTTCCTGTACAAAGATACGCAGGATTGCGTTAGTCCTTTATATTAAATAGTGCTATTGCGACTCCTGCATGAATGTGCACAGGATCACAGTGCCGTGTAGCTGCCATAATCAAAATGCATTTTTTCTCAGTAAAAACAGTGTCACCAGGTATCACTGGTATCTGTGGGGGATGAGGTTGTAAAATCAGTGTCCAAAATTAGATGAGATTTGTAGATTTGTTCCTGATCTTGGGACTGCTGTAACAAAGTAAGATAGCACTCTTCTGAAGTTAATCTTCTTTTTTTTTTATACACATTATTTCTTTGCCTCCTTGCCTGAGGAACTCTCTCCAGCATCTGCCTAACCCACTCTCTACCTCCTGCTGTGGAGACTGCAACTACTCCCTCACTCCGACCAGGCTGCACCCCTGGATCTAAGCCCCCACAGGGAAGGGCTGCCCTATCCTCCAAGAGCACTCTATCTATAGTGTAGTTAGCCTGTCAAAGTGGAGGGCCTGGAAGAGTGAGGAGCCCAGCGTTAGGAGTGTGGAGCTGGCAGCAGTGCCTTCGCCTATACTCTGGGGGGGTTCTTTTTCCTCCATTTCCCCCGATGCTCAGTCGTGCAATGGCGTCAGTGGCACTAGTGCCGACGCCTGCCACAGCACCACCCCTTTCAATGTGTGGCGATGCAAACTCGGCTTTCATTCGGTCTCCACCAGAGGTCACCCCTGTGGAACGCAACCCCTAGAGTCCTCCCTGGGAAGAGAGAGCAGTCCTCCGGACGCTCAATCTCTTCCCTCCCCTGCCAACCCCTGATGACCCAAGCTCGTTCCCGAACCCGGTTCGCTGGTGTAGTGCAAGGTGTGGCGTCCAGTGCCTCAACCCTTAGTGCCACCGGGCCAGACTAGAGGTTAATCTTTACACACAAAAAAAAACTGTAATGAGAGAGAAGGAGCTGCTTTTATGTTCCCTTGCTCCTCTTTCCCCAATTTAGTTAGAGGTTTTGTGCCTTTGGCGTAAAAGTCTGCAGAACCTGTTATAAAAGAAAGAAGAAGAAGCAGAAATCAAAACTATGCCTTCCTCTGTGTTGCAAGCGTGCAGCTTGTAGTGCTGCTCGGCGAGTGAAAGCTCTGTTTGAAAGTCTGTGTGTAGAGAGACTGTCACTCGCTGCTGTATCCAGTCCAAACCTCCTGAAAAAGCTAGAAAAGGGGTTCAAAACAGAAATAGTCTTGTTTCAAACATAAAATCCTGATATTAAAAATTAGGAGCTTTCTTCTGATGTATTCTGTCTCTGTATCTCCTATTAGTGTTTTCTTGGCGCTAAAAACACTAACAGGGCCACAGAGCAGAATTAAGTAAACAACTTGCTCTAAGAGCAGTGTGACGGAGAGTTTCTCATGATAAAAGAAAAATGCTACTTTTATGAGAGAACTCCTCCCTGAACTCTGCTTGCTCTTATTTTTGTTGTTCGGTTTTCCCTCTGTAAAATAGGAGCCGTCTGTGTATTGCAGCAAGACTATAAAAAAGAAGCTTTAAGCTAAACCACAACCCTTGCTGTTTTCTGTGCAATTACTCATTTATCAAGTGTTATTTATATACTGACAAAGAACTGAATATTTTACTTCTTTTGTGCTGTTCTTGTGTTCTGTACTCCCAAACAATAGTAGCTCACCTGAGTGTTTCTTCAGATCTTCTCTTAGGGGTCAGTGCCCCTTTCTGCTTCTGTTTATATATGAGAAGACCTGTCATTCACAGCAAGTGGATGGAGCTACAGTGGAAAAATATTCCTAAAAATGCTAAAACTGTTTTTCTGTTGAGAGGCCTCCATTATTAATTGCTATTGTTCTTCTTTATGATATTACATTTGAATTCTATTTTTTTTAGCCTAGAAACATTTTGTATTAGACTAGGAGGCGGAGCCTCATTCATCATGGGACTAGTCTGTTTTTAATGTCCAGTCTCCAAGTCTAGAGTAGACCAGTTCAGCCTTGAGAGAGGTTAAGGAAACACAGAGGGTGGGACAAATGCCATTTCCTAGCTGTGTAATGCTCGTTTGAGTTATTTTGTTTTCTGAAAGTTTTTTTTTCATCAATAAATACACCCATTGGTATATTTTGCACCTACTCCTATTGTCTGTGCTTTTCTCCCACACACCTACTATGACAGTGGTGTTATCAGTGGGATTGATTGGTGGTCTAGGATCATAGGGGACACCAACCAGGAATATCTGTCCAGATATCAGAGAAAGCACAAAAGAGGTGCCATGGACGAGAAGACCGAGAAGTTGGAGTGGGAGATGAAGGTGACCAGAGTGATGATCAGGCACAGGGTGGCACAAACCGGACAAACAGCTCCTACCTGGTTTGAACTCAGGAGGCCACCCGAAGACCAAGACTAAGGCTGCAGCTAGGGTGAGCCTCTCTGACCCTAATGATGAAGATCCAAAACACCCTCCAGTTGGAGTCCCTCCAACTGATATTTCGGAATTGTTGAGTGGTTGGCTGTCCCCCAACTGGAAATGCAAAAACAATGAGAAAGTGACCTCCAGGAGAGGGAACAGGAAAGAAGATGCCAGGACCAGAGATGGGCGGGGACCCTGAGAGCACTCCTGGCAATTGGCAGAAGGTAACAGGGGGCAGGATACCAGCCCAAAATACATTAAATTAACTAAAATGGCACCCACAGATGAAATAGAAGCCTATCTAACTACTTCTGAAAGAAAAGCCAGAGCCTATGGCTGGTCCCAGACCCAGTGGGTTAGGCTGGCCCCATACCTGACTGGAAAGGCTCAGCTGGTCTACAGCAATACGGACTCTAGGCATGCCGAAAATTATGAATTGGTCAAAAAAGATCTTGAGAAGGTATAACATCAATGTCAAGACCTACTGACAGAGGTTTCATTCCCTAAGATATCAGTCATTTTATACTCCTAGATAGACTTATTAGGCTGAGAGAATTATGCATAAAATGGTTATAACCAGAAGAAAAACCTGTCAATGACATCATAGAGACGTTAATTGTGGAACAATTTCTCTAGATCCTACCTAATGAAGTTCAGCTCTGGGTGAGGAAACATAATCCCGAATCTGCAGAGGTAGCCATTACCTTGGCTGAGGACTTTCTGTCTGCAAGACCCTCACAGAAAATAAATTCCAGAGGAGAGTTTACTACCTCTACAGCTAAACCTGCCTCTCCTCCTTCTCCATCTGTGGGTCAGAGCTCTTCCAGACATGATATAAAATCTGGGAGAGGAGGGAAGACCTCCTATGCTGATATTACTTGTCAGAGTTGTAATGAAAAGGGTCACATTGCCAGGTACTGCCCCAAGAAGAAATCTACACCAGCACACCTGGCCTTGCTAACTACTGGCTACACAGTAACAGAGGTGACCATCAATGGTAAAAATTTGTTGGGCCTTCTTGACACAGGCAACAAATATACCTTAAGACCAGAACTGTTAAGCACTAAACCAAAAATAGAAGCAACAGCGGACGTTGTCTGTATACATAGAGACACACACAGTTATCCAACATCTAACATTGAACAGACTGTAAAGGAACAAAAGAACACACTGTGTGCAGGTTTAGTGCCCAACTTGCCTGTGTCTGTTATACTTGGCATGCCTTCCTGGGATTTGCTCATCTGCTGGCTGCAAACCACCTACATGTTGCTGCCATTACCACCAGTGCCCAAAGCCAACAAGAAAAACTGTTAGAAGAGACATTCCCTTTTGATGATGATATTATGGGTACCCCAGGGAAGGACAGGAGAACCAAGAGAGAATGAAGGACTTTAAAAACACACTGGCAAAATAAAGGACTTGATGTAAAACCTGTAAAATTGAATGTCCCTAAAAATGTAATAACAACTGACCCATCTCTAACCTTTTTTTTCAACAGGTGGGCAAGGTATCAGTTATAGGTGCCCCTGAAATGGTTATTAAGAATGATATATTATATATTTTGTTGTACTAATCCAAAGACAGGGGAGATGGTGGAACAGTTAATGGTGCTAGAAAAATAAAGAGACCAATTGATCTATCTAGCCCATGATTTACCTTGTGCTGGACATGCCGGAAGGGATAGGACTTTGACCCATCTGTTACAACATTTTTACTGGCCTTCCATCCACGACCAAGTTGCCCAGTACTATAAATCTTGTGCTGAATGTCAAAAGGTGGCCCAGATAGGAAAAAGGGACATGGTACCACTAGAATCCTTACCACTTGTAACTACGCCATTTGAGTGCATGACAATGGACATTGTGGGCCCAATCAAAAAAAATTCAAAAGAGAACAGGTATATTCTGGTGGTGTGCAATTATGCCACTAGATATCCGGAGGCTGTCCCCTTATGTTCAATTACAACCGAGAGAATAGCAGAAGAACTGGTCAAGATATTTAGTAGGTTGGGAATACCAAAGGAGGTTCCGACGGACAGGAGTAGCAACTTTAATTAGGCCTTGCTGAAGGAGCTATACCACTTGTTTGGAGTGGTAGTGGTCAGAACATCACCCTGCCACCTCCAAACAAATGGATTGGTGGAGCGGTTTAACCAAACCGTTAAGCGCATGCTCCAGAAGTTTGTTAATGAAGAAAGGAAAAAACGGGACCAGTATCTTCCCCTTCTACTCTTTGTCTACAGAGAGGTTCCCCAGGCTTCAACTGGGTACTCTCTGTTCAAACTATTATATAGGAGAAATCCTCGGGGACTTCCTGATGTGATGAAGGAGTATTGGGAGGAAGGGCAAGATGTGAGGACCACCGGTATCACTGATTATATGATATAACTTAGAAAGCGTCTGATGAGGTATACAGAGATTGCCCACAAAATGCCAGCCAAGCCCAAATGAGTCAGAAAATGCATTATGACAAAAAGGTTTCTGAAAAGAAATTTCAGGAAGGATACAGAGTGTTACTTTTACTGCCAACAACAGAAAACAAACTTTTTATGAAGTGGTAAGGGCCCTACAAAGTCCTGAGATGAGTTGGTAGTGTAACATATGAAGTGGAAATCCCAAACAAAAGACCGGGCAAGAAGATTTACCATGCCAAGCTTCTAAAAAAATGGCAGGAGAAATCTGAGCCCTAAGTCAGTCTGCTGATTATGCCTGAAACAAGGGAAACAAATATGGATGTGACATATAGTCATCTAGAGGAAGAGGCTATGGTAGATGAGCTTACCATAAACCCAACACTAGATGACCAGAATAAAGAACTGATGCAGGTCCTTAGTCAATTCACAACTGCCATCATTAAGGTACCTGGAAAGGCAGTTGGGGTCAAATACCACATTCATACCTCTTCCCCTCCAATTAGAAAGAAACCATACAGGCTTCCTGAAAGGTTATGGTCAGAAGTACAACAGGAAGTTCATAAGTTAAGACAACTGGGTATTACTGAACCCTTCAAGAGTCCTTGGGCATCCCCAATTGTGGTGGTCCCTAAGAAAGAGGGTGGTATCCAGTTGTGCTTAGACTTCAGAAAGTTCAACCAGGTATCTCAGTTTGATAGCTACCCTATACCCCAGATAGATGATCTGATTGATCACATATGTAATTGCAGCTACATCACTACCCTTGACCAAATCAAAGGTTATTGGCAGATCCCTCTTGGTCAGTCATCACAGGAAGAAAACAGCTTTTAGTACCCCCATGGGTCTATTCCAGTTCATAACCATGTCCTTTGATCTGCATGGGGCACTGGTGACCTTTCAGAAGTTCATGGACCAGCTTTTTAACTCCCATTCAGCTTATGCTGTTACCTATTTGGACGATGTTGTAATTTTTAGTCCAGCTTGGCAGACACATGTGCAACATCTTACCGCTGTTTTACAAACCATCAGTGAGGCTGGGCTGACCATCAACCCTGAAAAGTGTGTGGTAGCCATGAGTGAAACCAGATACCTAGGTTTTATTTTAGGTAATGGGCAGGTGAAACCAGAGATCCCAAAAGTGGAAGCCGTGGCAAACTGTCCGGTACTGCAGACCAAAAAGCAGGTGAGATCATTCCTAGGACTTGTTGCTTATTACAGGAGGTTTATACCCAACTTACCTCTGTAGCAGCCCCTCTGTCTGATCTCACGAAGAAGCAGTGTGGTAACACTGTGAAGTGGACACCGGAATGTGAAAAGGCATTCCAAGCCATTAAAGTAGCATTATGATCTTCCCCTGTTCTACGGTGTCCTGACTTTAACAGACCATTTGAAGTTCACACCGATGCTTCATATATTGGGAATGGTGCTATTTTGAGTCAAACCATAGAAGGAGAAGAACATCCCATCCTGTACAGTTCCAGAAAGCTGTATGACAGGGAGCAGTGCTATTCCACCATTGAAAAAGAGTGTCTTGCTATAAAATGGGCAATTGAGGCACTTTGTTTTTATCTTTGGGGTACTGAATTTGTTTTAGTTACAGATCACAACTCCTTAGTCTGGATGAACCAGATAAAAGATAAAAATACCAGAAATTCTCCGGTGGTACCTAGCACTGCAATCTTACAGGCTTAGTGTAAAGCATAGACCTGGCTCCCAGCATAAAAATGCAGACTCTATGTCCTGATATGATGCAGGTCTAGAATCGGACCCTGTTAACCCTATAAAAACTGATATCGTAAATATGGAAATATGTTTATAGGAATAGATATGTAGGTAATGGGTTTAGGAATAGGATTAAGATAGTTTATAACTTAGTAACCATAGTCTGAAGTCTGTAGAAGACTACAAACTCCACGGTAATAGTTAGTATTACTGAAAGCATAATCATGGTTGTGTAACCATGCATTGTAATGGTGTCATCACACCATTTGTATTATAGGTGCCCTGGGGTAGGACTTCAAGAGAGGGTGGGTGGATGTCCCAACAACCCCCCTTGGGTTGTTCTAGGGAGATTCCTATTCCTTACTTAGGAAACCAGTAAGTTTTTCTCCCTGGTTTCCTTTTGGGCAGGATGGCATGTGATAGCACTGTGCCCCCCCCCCAGTCTGGAGATAAGTCAGAGAGAGATACCCTGCATTGTCATCTTCTTTTCCTGCTACAAATCTGTTGCACAACAGCACCCCTTTTTTCTATCCTATCCTTACTATCTTGTGGGTTGGCTACCTACGCTGCCTTTCTTCTTTCTTCCTTTTCCTGTTCTGTCTCTCTCTCTCTCTCTCTCTCTCTCTCTCTCCTCTCCTCCCTGCCTTCAGAGAGCACAGCAGGATATTGCCTGATTTGCCTGCCTTTGCCAGGCTGTTATGCCAGCATTTGTTTTGTAAAAAGAAAGATAAATGCATTGCCTTGGCAGAGCTACAGACTCAGCTCAGCTTTAGAACCTCTGTATTTTGCCTTGTATAGCATTAATGCATTTCCTGCACGAACGTGTGCAGGATCGCATTAGTGCTTTTTGTATTAAATAGCATTATTGTGACTCCTGCACGAATGTGCACAGGATTGCAGCGCCGTGTAGCTGCCATATTAAAAATGCATTTTTTCTCAGTAAAAACAGCATCCTCATGTATCGCTGGTATCTGTGGGGGCTGAGGTTGTAAAATCAGTGTCCAAAATTAGATGAGATCTGTAGATTTGTTACTTATCGGAGGACTGCTGTAACAAAGTAAGATAGCGCTCTTCTGAGGCTAACCTTTACACACACAAAAAAACCTGTAATGAGAGAGGGAGCTGCTTTTATGCTCCCTTGCTCCTCTGTCCCCAATTTAGTTAGAGGTTTTGTGCCTTTAGTGTAAAAGTCTGCAGAACCTGTTAAAAAGAAAGAAAAAGAAGCAGAAATCAAAGCTATGCCTTCCTCTGTGTTGCAAGCTTGCAGCAATGCTCCGTGATTGAAAGCTCTGTTTGAAAGTCTGTATGTACAGGGACTGTCACTCACTGCTGTATCCAGTCCAAAACCCCTGAAAAAGCTAGAAAAGTGGTTCAAAATAGAAATAGTCCTGTTTCAAACATAAAATCCTGATTTTAAAAATTAACAGAAGCTTTCTTCTGATGCAGTCTGTCTCTGTTGTGTGTCGGTGGTGGACAAGTGGAACACCCTGCCAGAGGAAGTAGTGGGAGCTGAAACAATCACAGGATTTCAGAATGCATGGGATAGACATAAGGGAATTCTGGGGTAAGAGGCAACAGACTTCTAGTAAAACATAAAGTGAATTTACAATCTCAAATGGGCAGACCAGGTGGGACGTAGACCCTTATTTGCTGACTGTGACTATGTATGTATGTATCTATGTATCTGTATCTCCTATTAGTGTTTTCTTGGCGACAAAAACACTAACAGGACTACAGAGCAGAATTAAGCAAACAACTTGCTGTAAGAGCAGTGTGACGGAGAGTTTCTCATGGTAAAAGAAAAATGCTACTTTTATGAGAGAACTCCTCCCTGAACTCTGCTTGCTCTTATTTTTGTTGTTCGGTTTTCCCTCTGTAAAATAAGAGCCGTCTGTGTATTGCAGCAAGACTTAAAAAAAACAAGCTTTAAGCTAAATCAAACCCTTGCTGTTTTCTGTGCAATTACTCATTTATCAAGTGCTATTTATATCCTGACAAAGAACTGAATATTTTACTTCTTTTGTGCTGTTCTTGTGTTCTGTACTCCCAAACAATGGTAGCTCACCTGATTGTTTCTGCAGGTCTTCTCTTAGGGGCCAGTGCCCCTTTCAGCTTCTGTTTATATATGAGAAGACCTGTCATTCACAGCCGGTGGATGGTGCTACAGTGGAAAAATATTCCTAAAAATGCTAAAACTGTTTGTTTTTCTGTTGAGAGGCCTCCATTATGAATTGTTATTGTTCATCTTTATGATATTACATTTGAATTCTATTTTTTGAGCCTAGAAACATTTCATATTAGACTAGGAGGCGGAGCCTCATCCATCATGTGACTAGTCTGTATTTAAGGTCCAGTCTCCAAGTCTAGAGTAGATCAGTTCAGCCTTGGGAGAGGTTGAGGAAACATAGAAGGTGGGACAAATGCCATGTCCTAGCTGTGTAATGCTTGTTTGATTTATTCTGTTTTCTGAAGGTTTTTATTTTATTTATTAATTTTTTTTGTCAATAAATACACATATTGGTGTGTTTTGCACCTTCTCCTGTTGTCTGTACTTTTCTCCCACACACCCACTACGATGAGGATGCTAAAAGATATCAATGGGCTGTTTTATTTGTTTCAGTGTTTTTTTTGGTTTTTTTTTAAGGGAATGAACAGGGAGTTTTCTTTTTCAGGTACCCAATACCATGAAATGGACACCCCAGTGTCGATGTGTTGCTTGGTGTCACCCGGGGTTGGGCACTCTAATGTTGCATACTGTGGTGGAGGGGGTGCTGTTATCCAGCATTGGGAGTTGGGCACCCCAGTGTTGAAGTGTGTTGGGATTGTTTATGTGTGTGGAGGTGTGCTGTTTGCTGGCACCAGGGGTTGGGCAGCCCGCTGTTGAACTGTTTTTGATTGCTGGGGGGCAGGCTGGAGAAGATCATACTTGCAGCAGGGTTGAGCACCCATCACCTGTAAAGTTATAATGCAGCTGGTTTGGGCAGTAGGTGGGATACCAGTGGTATGGTTGAGCATTCACTTCCAGTAAAGTTATAGCACAGTTGGGATCAGGGTACCAATGGTGGGACTGACTGCCCACTGCCAGTAAAGTAATGGAGCAGGTTGGTCAGGAGGGAGGGGGAGTAACAGTGGCAAGGTTAAGCACCCACCACCAGTGAAGTCACAGTGCAGCTGGATTAGGTGGGAGAGGGGATACTAGCAGCAGGGTTGGGCACCTACAGTACTGCCAGTAAATATATTGCACAGCTGGGTCCCATACAAGAGAATACTGGTGACAGGGTCATTTCATGTGCAGGTTGTTCCACTTCAGTGCTACTATACAGTTCTCTGTTTTTGGGCTGAATGCTGATATGGCAGACACAGACATGTAGTAACTGTAGCTGTTGTGCAACAACTCTGACATTCCCAGAATGGCAGAGAAACAAAGCACTGTAAAGTACTAGTGAAGGGGAACAAACTGCACAGGAAATGTCGGCTGTAGGAAGTACAACTTGTACAAGAAAACCTGCTTCCTGCTTGCATTTTTCAGCCTTGCGATTGGCCAACTACAACAAAGGGAAAAGCTGCAGCAAGGTGGAGATTGGGTGGAACTGGGGAGAAAACCAGGTATTCTGAAGCTGTGATAGGTGGAGGAGGAGCGAGCCTCCTAATGCCCTCTTACAGTTCAAAATGATCACAGGATGTTTTCTAAACTTTGGCAAGCAAACATAATAGAGCAGGCTCATGCAGCGTACTGTTTCTGCACCCTCACCTCCACAGCCATCACAACTAATCACTATTTTAACTGTTATAAGAGTCATGATTACCAAAAAAATAAATCACACAGCAATTTACTTTAAAGAACTATTAACAGGCCCCACACCAGCCAGTGCTTTTCAATGACATAGGTTACTGCCTAGTTCCCCATTTAGGAACTGATCTGCAAACTAAATCAGCCCTAACTATATCTATTTTAAAAACAAGGTACTTCCCTCTGAGGCTGAATCTCTTGGCACTGTTTTGGTAGAGTGTTGGTCACTTCAAATAGTATCTTGCCACTGATAAACTGTTAGCAGTTCAAAGGCATTACATTGAATAGTACGATAAAGACAGGTGCTAAAAAACACATTAAAAAAACAGAACACAGCTCTGTTATGATGAAAGAAACTGTTTTGCAGAAGTGTAGTCAAGTGATGAAAGCTGAAGATTCCGCATTCAGCATAGCCAGCAAGTGTGGCAGTGATGGTGGTGGGGAGGTTGGCATATTCATTGGGCTGTTAGGCTGCAGTAAAAGTAACTGACAGGCACATACTCTATATCAGTGAGTATGAGGTGTACAAACAAAAGAAACAGGAATATGAGATTTAGATGAGATGAGATTGCCTTACCATCCACTCCTATCCACTAACATAAGTAACATATTGTTTCAACAGTTTAGATGAGACGCATACAGGCAGTGTGGGCAAAATATAAATAAAAGACATACATGTGTTGTCAAGCAACCCCAGATAAAATAGCATTCATCCATATATGAACTTTGAAGAATGTTCATGAATATCCAGTAAAATTTATCAACTGTTCTTCCACTGAGTTCATGAATCAAGTTCATAAGCTATTCATTAACACAAAGTTCATGAAGTGTCCGAAAATGTCTTATCATGAAAAAAACTCAGTTTGCATAAAATATTACCAATGAAAAATGTAACTCCCCACTCCACTGAATAGAATAAAAAAATTAAAAGAAAAGGCTTATGATGATAGGTTAAAGGTCTTGGGACTATATTCCATATCATACTGCAAGCTCAGGGGAGAATTGTGCTATGTATATAAGGCTCTACCACATGAATTAATTTGGGAATCTACAAGATTATCAAAAAAACAAAACAGAAACAGATAGGGCAACCAGAATGCAACCATTTCAGCTTAGGGGAGAAATGCACAAAATGATCAGAAAGGGGAACTGGTTCAATCAAAGGGTGGTTGAGTTATGGAATAACCTGCCAGAGAATGTTGAGAGAGCCATTAGTATGTTATCCTTTAAAAATGTATTGGGCAAGTATATGGAGGACAAGAAAACAGAATTTATCCACTGATATGTGACAAGTCTAAATATGACTAATGAAGCTATTAGACTTGTAATCTTACCTACAAACCAAATAACAACTCAGTATTAATGAGCTCTTTTTAAGGTTTTAATGCTGACTGTTCTGTACTACTAAAATATGTGTTAATAGGACATTCATCAGAACACGAACAGTCTGTTAAAATAGTACGATTGTCATGGCTAATTAATTGCTTAGGTTTTGTGATAAAATAGGGTTAAATGTGTCTGTCTCTGATTGTGTACATAAGGAAAACATAATTTGTGGATCAAAACCTTCATGTTAAAATGTGATTTCCTTACAAATGATTTTCAAAAATAGTGAGGATTGTGTCCATGAAAGTTCACTGCAGGAGTTTCATGAACTTTTATGAAACTTTTCAACCTTTATGTTCATTAACATTCATAAACAGGAGGGTCAAATGATTAGGAAAATGGGCAAAGAAAGTTTAACTGGGTATTATTCATATTTCCATATGTGTTATAAAGATATTAGAAAACCCTATAGTTCCAAGTCGCAACAGGAACTAAAAATAGTTTTAAATGATCACCAGTTGTCAGAATACTGGAATGGGGTAAATTAAGTCTATTCCTTCACCAGGAATAAGGCCATCCAAATGAGAATATTAAGCAGAGCATATCTTATCCCTGCAAACATGTATGTGATGAAGTGTGAAGCAGACAATCTTTGTTGGCATTGGTGAAAGGAAAAGGCAGATTTGGCACATTGCTTATGGAGTTGCTCTTATATTTCAAAATGGTGGGAAGCAGCTGCAGAAGAACTAAGAAATATTTTCCTGGAATATGATTGGCTATCTCCACAAATATTAACATTAAAGCAGCAGTGCAAAGAAAATGGGCAAAAATTTGACCTCACCTTTTTTCCCTCCTAATCAATGCCAGATGTCTTCCGTTTTATTTTGGTAGTAACACTTTCAATTTCCATCATCATTTAAGAAGTTTATGAAAGTTCTGAAATAATTATTTCTCAAAAAAAAAAATCGGCACCAAATTTTTGCATAGAAATAATATTGAGGATCTGAGGAGGGTAAGAACCCAGACAAAAATGCAAATGTATAGACACAGCATAGGAAGCATCCAGAAAATCCAAATCAACCTCTCTATCAATGTTTTTCATAAACAAAGCAGAACATTAGCTTTTTGGAATAACTTTTTTGTACTGACTGCTGCTTGAAATGGTTATTCAGGTATACATTTTTTCCTGGGAATGTAAAGTCACCTCTTTAGCTTCAACAGCAACAAAACAATTAATCTTGACAGAACAGAATTGTGATACAATTGCTGTTTTTAATAAGCTGAAATGGCTTATGTTCCAGGATGCTATATAAACTGAAAAATTAATACTTAAATAGCTACATTACAATACAATAGAAGAATTTAAAGAAGGGGCATGGAAAGATTTAAACATGAAAGTCTCACCTCTTGTAATTATTGAATAAGAAGTAATAGTCCCCTTTTTCAGTTTACATGTTAAGTATTTTACCACGGATACTTGTATGGTATTTGTTTCTGTTTACTTTTTTCTCTCCCCCTTCTCTTTCATTCTAGTTCTATCTACATTGTAAAAGGAAAGACTAGGTAATGGTAATACCACCTGAAAATATGCATTTTTCTTTTTTTGTTGCCTTCTTAAAATAGAATACTATAATAGATAGATAGATAGATAGATAGATAGATAGATAGATAGATAGATAGATAGATACTTTATTTCTAAAGTGCCCAAATCCAAGGACTCTGGGCACTGTGCAATAAGAACAGTACAATTATTTCAAATCATACCAAAAAATACATATATAAGATTTGACTGGGAGAACAAAATTAATCTATCTATCCCACATTTAAAATCACCACATAAATCAATTAATCAAGAGTCAATAAAAGCTTGCTGGAACAAATACATATTTAGGCCCTTTTTAAAGGCTTCTACTGAGAGAGCCTCTTTCAAATAACCAGACAAGGAGTTCCACAGGGTAGGCACATGTGACATAGAAAATGGCATTGTGCATAATTAGTTGCATAAAATTAAATGTTTATATGGAAGAATATAAGAAAAAAAAAAGAAACCAGGGTGGCCAGATTCACAAAACTTTGCCCAGGCGCAAACCTGGCATTCCCAAGGCAAACTGGGCTTTGTGAATAGTTGGTATTCACAAAGCCCAATTCACCCCTGCAAACTGGGTTTGCGCCTGGGCAAAGTAGTGAGGGGGGCCACAGTGCTAATGAAGGGGAGGGGATCTGCATATCCCCGCAATCCCATTCACTAAAGTTTTGCTCCATGCAAGGGCCTTTGCGAAGGTCCTTGCACGGAATAAAGTACTGCTGACACAAACCTGATGGTAATAAGTGCAATCCTAGTGGTTGGCGGTGGTACCACGGCCCCCACCCCTCCCGGTCCCTGTTCAACAACTCAAGAATATAAAGAAATATTTCTGTAGTGTAGGTCCCCAGTCCCCAACCCCCACCCAACAGTAAAATATAATTTTTCCATAGTGTAATGTCCCTCCCTCTCCCAATCCCCACCTGTAATGTTATGAAATTATTTCCATAGTGAACTCTAGGGTCTTTCCCCATTCCCCAATCTCCTATTAGTAATGTGATAAAAATAATTTCAAGTTTAAGTTTATTGTGACGGGATAGATCCATTGAGCAAGCTCATTTGCAAGGAGATCCCTTCTACAAACAGAATACAGATATGTGCAACAGAGATACAAGCAATGCATAATACAAAATACAAAATAGAGATGCATGGTCTTAAATAGAATAGTAATAACAATTTCTGAACAAGGATATACAGTATATATAATATTACATTTAGCAGAGGCATCTGATGATACAATTACAATAGACATTGTATGCCGAGAAAAACAGATAGAGGTAAGAGTAGCAATAGGGAGTAGGATACAGATAAGATGCAGAGACAGGTATCAGTAGTGAATTTACTAATGAAGGTTTCAAATGCATTTAAAGGTATTACGGTATGAAGCTTATTTGAATTTCCATAGTGTAGGGTCCCTTCCCTTTCCCTGATCTCCCACCCAAAATGTACAAACCCATTTTCCATAGTGTAGTGGTCCCTCCACCCTCCCTGGTCACTGATCGCCATTGTCAAATGAATATAACCTATTCCCTGGTAGTCTAAGGTTCCTCCACCACCACCCCCCCATTCTGCCAAGTGTGACCCACCACC
The DNA here is from genome assembly GCA_016271365.2 of Neoceratodus forsteri. Classification (NCBI taxonomy): domain Eukaryota; kingdom Metazoa; phylum Chordata; order Ceratodontiformes; family Ceratodontidae; genus Neoceratodus; species Neoceratodus forsteri. The sequence continues at coordinate 1,004,431,304 of CM028129.1, read as the reverse complement.
CTGCTCCCCCATCCCGATTGTTAGTTAGTGACCAACACAGCCCTCCTCTCACCACAGCAGCTGGCCACTAATTGAGCCCTCTTGGAAACCATATTTTATACAGAATGGCTCCTTGACTGTGATTGACCAATCACAGTCAAGGAGCCATACTGTCTACAGTATGCACTCCAAGAGGGCTCAGTCAATGGCCAGCCATGGTGGTGAGAGAAGGGCTGTGGTGGTTGCCAGCTAACAATTGAGAACGGGGTAGCGGGGTAGTGAGTCACACTTGATGGAGTGGGGAAGGGACCCTAGACAATAAGGGAATAGGTTATGTTCATTTGGGGATGGCGATTGGTAACTGGGGAGGGGAGAGGGACAACTACACTATGGAAAATGGGTTTGCACATTTTAGGTGGTAGATCGGGGAACAGGAGGGACCCTATACTATGTAAATTATTTGATAACATTATGGGTGGGAGATCGGGGAATGAGGAGGGATGCTACAGTATGGAAATTATTTTATAACATTATGGGTGGAGATTGGGGAATGGGAAGGGAACCTACACTATGGAAATTATTTCATAACATTATGGGTGGGAGAGCAGGGAGGGGGAAGGGACCACACACTACAGAAAGGGTTATTTACATTATGAGGTTAGTGATCAGAGGACGGGGGGCAGTAAACTTGGGGAATGATGCTGCATGGAACTTGGTCTGGTGGGGGCCCGGGCAACGCCACACTAATTCAATACAAATGAGCCCATAATAGGCATGCTAATGGCCACTAGCACCTTGCTGCTACTTTTGTGAATGGCAGTTTATCACATGAGTGCTATTGGCTGTAGGGCTATTTTCTTGGCTGACTGTGGGTTTAACACTACTGTATATTCCACTACTTTTCCTGGGTTAGCACTGTCCCTGCCTGCCCCTATTCACAGTCATATAGGACGAGCATCTTTGCCCTTCAGCGCAACGGGAGGTGCTGCACAGTTTGAGCATACTTTTTGTTTTTGTGAATCCTGGCCCAGAAGTGTTATTTACTGCTTATGCAAAATTCATGAACATTCATGAACAATTTGATATTGTCTGAAAAATTAGCTTTAGCTACAATGCACTTGCTGGTTATCAAAACAAATAAATAAATAAATAAAATACGATTTTGATGCATGTTCATGAGTGGAGCATATGAACAGTTCATAATTGTTTTAATTGGGGCTTAATTGAATTCAAATGAGAAACAGTGGGAAACAATAAGATGACACACAGCAGAAGCTACCTATTGGGACATGCAGGCAACCTTACTGCCTATAGTATGGTTACAAAGATGCAGCTGCCCTCTCTTAACCATGTCCCCAAAACACAAACTGCCTATTAGCTGCTTAAAGTCATGTTGACAATCAGATGCTTTCTGGTGCAGAATTATGCTCTGCTAAGCAATGTAAAGAACAAATTGTAATGAGAAGCAAATAAAGTGGCCTACTGGGAATTGAACCCAGGCCTCTGGAATACTGTCCCACTGCTGCAACTCCTGAACTACAGGCTCACATGGTTGGACCTGGAGTTGCCAGAGACACTTCCTTTTTCTTGTACTGCATAACCTGCAACTAGGAATAATCAAGATGACAATAGAAACAGATACATAGACCATGATGGCAGAAAAAGACCTGTGGTCCATCCAGTCTCCCCTATTCCCTATAATCCCTGGAACTTGCCTTGGAACCTATTGTTCCTCCAAGGTACTAACCCTCTCTGTCCTATCCCCATTCTCCTCCTGGGTATTTTCTTCCTAGGCAACTACTATTCACCATATTCCATCCCATGCCTGCTTGACTCCCTGACTGTGTTTGCACCCACCACCTCAGCCGACAGATTGTTCCAAGGTTCCCCCACCCTTTCCATAAAGAAGTACTTCCTCACATCCCTCCTGAACCTCCATCCTGTTAATTTCCACTCGAGACTGTGTAACCTCGAGTTGGTATTCTGGGTAAACAAGTCCTCACAGATTACTTTATTAATTCTTTTAAGGAATAAAGGTCTCTACACTATCTCCCCTCTGTCTTCTGGTTTTCAGTGAATACATATTTAGTGCCTTGAGGTGCTCCTCATAGGATCTGCCCTGCTAGCTCTGAACCATTTTTGTTACTCTGTGCTGCACAGTTTCCAACCTCTGTCCTTTCTGAGGTAAGGGCTCCAGAACTGGATGCAGTACTCCAGGTGAGGCATCAAAAGGGATCTGTAGAGGGGAAATATTATCTCTTTTCTCCTGCCATCAGTACCCTCCTGATGCATCCCAGCATCCTGTCAGTCTTGCTATAGGACTTGTTGCATTGGATTATTTGTTTAAGGGAGTTACCGATTATAACTCCTAGATCCTGTTTCTCTCTTACAGTGCTAAGTCTCACCCCACACATCTAGTACTCCATCTTGGGGTTTACCTTTCCCTAGGTGTATTACCTTGTACTTTTTGGCACTGAATTTTAACTGCCAGACCTTTGACCACCCCTCTAGTGTCTGTAGGTCCCTCTGCATATCCCTTATTCCCTCATCACTATCCGCCCTCCCACATAGTTTTATTTCATCTGTGAAGAGACACAGCCCACCCTGGATTACCTTACCAATGTCACTAATGAACATGTTGAAGAGGACTGGACCCAGGACAGATCCCTGTTGAACCCCGCTCATAGCCTCCCTTTCCTCTGATTTATCCCTGTTGACCACCATCTTCTGCTGCCTCCCTTCTAGTCAACTACCCACTCATATGACTATGATTTTCGCTGCACCTAGGTCTCCCATCATTTTGAGCAACTTTTTGTACAGTACTGAATCAAAAGCCTTGATAAAGTCAAAGTACAACAGATCCGCAGTGTGGCTCTTCCCTATTTCCTTGATCACCCAGTCAAAGAAAACAATCAGGTTAGTCTGACGAGACCCACCTGCATTGGAACCGTGTTGTATACTATCCTGGAGCTTGTCACTCTCTAGATAGTCCACGAGGTCCTCTTTGATTAGTGATTCCATCAGCTTTCCCCACAGTGACGGTCAGACTGACAGGCCTGTAGTTCCCTGGTTGCTCCCTATCCCCCCCACATGAAGCAGTATAACATTTACCATTCTCCAATCCTTTGAAACTTCTCCGGACCTACTGTGAGTGAGCAGTCGAACAGCCCAGCTAGTGGTTCAGCCAGTTCTGCTGCTAATTCCCTAAGTATCCTTGGATGCAACCCAACAGTAAGATGTTTTTTTGGTGCAGTAAATTGTAGTGAGAATGAAATAATGCGACTTACTGGAAATTGAACCCACACCCCTGGAATTCTGTCCTGGTGCTGTAACCACTGAGCTACAGGTTCACATAGTTGAACCTGGGGTTTCCAGAGATACTGTACTTGCTTTCTGTGGCATTGCATATCCTGTATCTAGGAATAATCAAGATAGCAATAAGATGTTTTTTTGGTTCAGTACATTGTAGTGAGAATGAAATAATGAGACCTACTGGGCATTGAGTAAAGACCCCCAGAATACCATCAAGGTGATGTAACTGTTGAGCTACAGGCTCACATGGTTGTAGCTGAGGTTCCCAGACATGTCCTTTCGCTAGTATTGCATACCTTGCAACTTGGGGTAATCAAGATGACAATTAGATGCTTTTTGGGGCACTATTAGCTACTGCTAAGTAATTTAAGTTCCAAATTGTAGTGAGAAAAAAATAATGTGACCTACTGGGAGTTGAGCCCAGGCCCCCAGAATACCATCCTAGTGCTCTAATCACTGAGCTACAGGCTTACATGGTTGGACCTGGGGTTCTAGAACACAGTTCCTTTCTCTGTCTAAAGGCATGAGTAAAGAGATTCAGTTATCTTGCTCTCTGAGTAGCTAAACATGGGGTCAAACCCCCAAAGGCCCTTCACATGTTATGCAGCACCAATATGTTTGCCTTGCTTTTGGCAAACAAATCTAAAAAGATGAAGGATCCATTGCTTTTCTCTTCTATCATTCACTCAGCTGCAGCATGTAACACTGAAAGAAAAGTTTGGAGTCACTGTTTAATGGGAAGAGCTACTGCAAATTTAATGCAGGGAAGAAAGCCATCAGTGTCGCACACCACTGGGAACCTGAGGCTGAACAATCTACCCTTTTCTCCCAGGCATAAAGTATTCTGCTGCAAGATATGTGCCTCAAATAATGAAAAGCTGAACTCAGTTATTTTATTATTTGGCAATTATGTAAATGTAATGTTACAATAGAAAATATTCTGTCTTAATAACTTATTTCTTCTGACTGGTAAACACAAAATTGTTTCAGGATTTTATAAAACTCATGGTATGGTTACTTGACAAATTATCTTTCAATCAAGCCTATGGAATTATTATTAAGTAAATTAAAAGAATGATTATAGGACAAAATAAAACAACCAGATATGCAAAAACAAGTTAAACAGCAAAGGGCTTCAGAATGGGCCTCTATAAATAAAACAGTTCATAAAATGGAATTCTATCTTACTTTTCTATTGCTACCTAAAGCGAGGAAATTGTCTACACAATATTCTTTTGAACTGTATGAAAGTAACTTTTTAAAATCAAGATATGCAATAGAAAAGAACTGACAACACAGGTTGTTTCCACCTCGACTCATATTGGTGGACACTCATTGGATCTGGTATTCCTTCTGGGGATGGGGATATCTGATTTGGTGGTGGAACCACTTGGATGGTCTGACCATCACTCCATTAGGTTCAGTTTTGAGGCCACCCCTATTAGGTCAGCCCCTTCGGAGATGGTACGGTACCGCCCTTTAAGGGGTGTGTCCCCGGATGACCTGATGGCGGTGCTGGACCGATCGGGCCTACCGATGGATTGCTTGGATCCAGGTGACCTGGTACATGCCTATAATAAGGCGGTGACAGGGGCCCTGGATTCTATTGCACCTGTTCGTGTTCGTCCTCTCACTCGTCGACCCAGGTCTCCATGGTTTGATGAGACCGTGAGGGAGTTGAGGAGGGTGGGACGAAGGCTGGAGAGGCGTTGGAGGAAGTCCGGTCTGGATGATGACAAACTTAGTTTGATGGACCATTATACGGCCTATCAATCCACAATCTCTCGTAAGAAGGCAGAATTCCTGTCCAGAGAGATTGCAGCTGCACAGAATAGACCAGCTCAGCTCTTTCGGACTGTGGACAGACTGTGCAATCCAGCCTGTCTTCAGCCCAGAAGAGCCTTTTCTCTAGAACGGTGTGAGGAGTTTGCTCTCTTCTTTGCAGATAAGGTTGCCAAAATCAGGTCAGTTGTCCATCCTTCCCTTTCCAATGGGAGCGGTGATGGTCGGCTGGAGATGTCGAACACTCAGTTTGTATGGTCTGACTTCAGCCTCCCCACAATTGATAATATTGTGATGGTCATCCGAACGCTGCGACCAACCAACTGTGATTTGGACCCTGGCCCCACACGTCTCTTAGTGGATTGTGTGGATAAAACGCCTAGTCCTGGCCGATAGTCTGGAAGTTCCTTAGAGAGGGATCTTTCCTGATCCCCTTAAAGAGGCTATAGTTAAGCCTCTTTAAAGAAATCCTCCTTAGACCCAGACTGTCTAGCAAATTACAGACTAGTCTCTAATCACCCTTTGTGGGTAAAGTTATTGAGAAGGTGGTCGCAGTACAGTTGGATGATCATCTGACCAACAACAATATTTATGATTCTCCAGTCAGGATTTAGGAAAAGGCATAGTACCGAGACAGCACTTGTTCGGGTACTAAATGACCTCCTAATAGCGAGAGATCGTAGGACCTGTTCTATCTTGGTACTCCTTGATCTCTCTGCAGCATTTGACACTGTTGACCATGGTGTGCTGCTGGAGCGTCTGCGGTCCATCTGTGGATTATCTGGTGTGGTCCTCAGGTGGTTTCAATCTTACCTCGAGGGAGGACTCAGAGGGTGGTGTCGGGAATCTTTTCTTGACATCAGTCTCCCTATCCTCGGGGTGCACAGGGATTCTATTTTAGCACCTATGTTGTTTGCGGTGTATATGCTGCCGCTGGGAGCGATTATTAGACGATACGGTTTGGGTTTTCATTGCTATGCAGATGATACCCAGCTGTACATGTCTTTTGTGCCCGATCAGGATGCTGTCTTATCGGTATTTAATAACTGCCTTACTGAAATCCAGGACTGGATGAGTGGGCGTTGGCTGAGGTTAAACCCGAAGAAAACTGAGGTGTTAGTCGTGGATCGAGGTCGCTGTGAGGCGGGTTTGTCGGATGGATCGCCCTCAGGCTTATGGCTTGGGGGCGTTCAGCTGACAACCTCAGATCAGGTGCGGAATCTTGGCGTAATAATTGATGACCACTTGACACTTAAATCCCAGGTGTCAGCGGTGGTCAAAACTTCCTTTTTCCATCTGAGGAATATCGCTAGGGTGAAGCACCTGGTTCCTCCAGAGGATCTTCCAACGTTGATCCACGCCTTCGTTACCTCCCGCCTTGACTATTGCAACTCCCTGTACCTAGGGCTATCGGGGGTTGAACTTCGCCGTCTGAAGCTTGTGCAGAATGCGGCGGCCAGGTTATTGACTGGATCTTCTAGATCCAGCCATATAATGCCTGTGCTCCGCGGACTGCACTGGCTGCCAGTGTTTTAGCGAATCACCTTCAAGGTCGGTTTGTTGACCTATAAAGCCCTACATGATCAGGGACCTACTTACCTGAAAGAGCTCCTTTGCCCTACTGTCCCTCCGCCCCTCGATCCACTGGCGGAGGATTGCTGGAGATTCCCAGGGTTCGTTTGAAAACTTCAGGGCTAGATCATTCAGTTTATGGCCCCACCCTGTGGAATTCCACTCGCCAGGTGCGAAATTGCCCGACTGTCCTAAGCTTTAAAGGAGCTTTGAAGACTCACCTTTTTAATATAGCTTTTAATAATTTATAATAAATTTTAAATTTTGTTTATTTATTGTTTTATGAAATTGTACAGGTGCTTTGGTTGAAGAAAAGCGCCTTTTAAAAATAAAGTATTGATTGAGTGATTGATTGACTATTAGACTGTGATTGTGGAATGGTTGTAAAAAACCCTCAAACATGCCATGTTAATTTTGTCCTAAATAACACTCAAGGAAATATATATATATATATATGGCAGTTTTTTAGCAGATACTCATGAATCCTAGGCAGATCTTTTAGTGAGGTTAATGACTTCAATACCTGAAGAAAAGATCAAAGTGCTTCGGTTCTTAAGAGCAATAAATTATGTTAAGGATCCCACTGCTGTATGTTAGGATGAAAGGAAACTCTTGTGGTCAAAACTAGTAATAATTTAAAAGATTGGTTGTTTTAAAGTGGGAGAAGGACATCTAGAAAATAGATATTTTGGCCACAATGACCATTTGTCTTGTTTCAAGTGGGACTGGTGATTACAGGATCATTTATGGTCATTGTTGGGGTAGATAGCCAGATAACCCCACCTTGATGTCCTGTTAACATTTTGGTAAATTTACCAAAACTTTCTAGACACATTCTTTACTCCTTAATTTTCAGTGGATGCACTGACTTAAAAAATATCTCTGCTATAGTAATGGCAATGTGAGTATTTTTATTAATTATGTATTTATGTGTCTATTTAATAATGTGTCATATTTGTAAATACTTTTTGTCAATAAAATAAAGCAAACTTGAAGCTTGAAACATGTTATCCTCCACAAGGAACTGAACTTGAGTTTGAAAGATTAAAGATGGGGGGAAGTTCGGTATCTAATTTAAATTTTGATGATGTATACTGAATATTGCCATTTCTTTGAGCTTTTGTAGCTAATGAAATTGCTTGCTTATCCTTATTTGTTTAATAATCCTTCATTAAGCCTTTTCATTTCCCCTTCATATATTTCCCTCACAATACCTTATTGCTGTCTGGTTTCTTGTTGTGTTGTCTTCGTTCTGTCAAGGGTAACCTTGCTGTAGTTCAAAGCTTTTGCCCTTACTCTCACCATCCTCAAGCTAATCCTAATTAGGAACCTAATTTGATTATGGTAATTATTTCATAGATTCTTCCTAAGCATTCCACCCTCTTGAAATTGGCACTTCAGCAACTGATTGTTTCAATCACTTAATCCTTTTCCCAGGGGGATGCAACTGTTGGAGGTGACTGAACAAGTGAACAAATCTCTCATTGCATATGAAAAAGGGCTGCAGATCCAGTTCAACTGGAGAAGTGACCACCTCAGACTTTGGATGTTCAATTCTCATGGACTGTTACAAACTCTTGGGGCAAAACCTGAACTTATGGTTTGACTGGTACAAACCACTTGAATCAGTCAAACTAGCTAATGTAGCAAACTCGCAGTCAAAGCCTCAGATGTACTGTAAGAGTGCTGCACCATGTTTACTGCATTGCATATTATTGTTTATTGGTTAATAGGAGTATGTGTTATATGATGATTTGGTCTTCTGTCACTGTGAGTGTAAACACTTTTTTTCTGTGGTGCAGTACCATTGCAGCTTCTTTCAAATTGATCCCCACAGGTAGAGGCACCACACTGCTGCTGAATCCCAATAACACCACAAACCTAGTCACTACCCACCCAAAAAGCTAAATACCTAGTTGCTCCCTTCCAACTACCCGACTGTCACTCACCTCATGGGTAGGGGTGGTAACACATGTTATGTCAGTGAGTAAGTATACATGTGTTCATATATTGTTAGCAAGTACATATCAACATGTGAAAAATCAGCAGGCTATGCATAAGTGTAAGTTCTTTAAACCTTTCTGGCATTTATATTGCTACCAAAAGGAAGCTGCTAGCTAAGTGCACACGTATTTAGAAAAAAAGATTATCATTTCAGTTCTCAGTTCAGACAAAGCAGGGAATCCTGCTTGTTTCTCAGCGTGCTGAATGTTTCTCATATCTTATAATCCCTGCTTCATTTTTAGTTATGAAACACTATAGGATTTATGGCAGGTATTTCTTCTCTTTATAACAGGTAACAAACTTCTGTTGCTGCACTATAACCACTCATCAGCTATGCCAGTTTGATATAAGCAATTTACAACTGCTATTGATAGGCTATCTTCCTGCTGGTAAATGTGGCAGTGGCAAACATGTAGGCTGTGTAAAAGGACAGCACTAGGATCCTAATAAGGTGCACAGAAACATCTGTGGACATGCTATAACGTGTGAAGGACTGCTTGGAAATCCCCAAAGTGCAAAGGTACAACTGTGGGAATGGAACAAAGTGCACATGTATTTTTGAGGGAACTGCACTTGAATATAGGACCCAGCTCAACATGAATAAAGGGCCAGCTCAACATAAATGTAGTCTTCAGCTAAATATGAACATGGAGCTCAGCTTAACATAAACATAAGGCCCACCTCGATATTAGCATGAGGCCCAGCTCCACATGAATTTGGTGCACAACTCAACATAAACATTGAACCAACCTCAATAAGAACATGGGGCCCAGCTCAATAGGAACATGGGGCTCAACTCAACAAAGGGCCCACCTCAATATGAATATGGAGCTCAGCTCAACATGAACATGAAACCCAGCTCAACATAAGCATAGGTCCCATCTGAAGAGTAATATTGGGGTTAAGCTCAACATAAATACTGGGCCCAGCTCAACAGGAACATGAAACCCAACTAAAGATAAACATAGGATCCATCTCTATATCAACATAGGGTTCATCTCAACGTAAATGTTGGGTACAGTTGAATATGAACATGAAACCTAGCTCAATAGAAACAGAGAGTCCATCTCAATATGAATATTGTGGTTCGGCTCATCAGTGATTGGCCCTGCTCAGCAGGAATATGAAACCCAGCTCAATATAAACCAAGAGTCTATCTCAATATGAATATGGGGCCTAGTTCCACATCAATGTGGGCACACTTCAACATGACCATAGGACCCAGACTAACATGGATGCAAATCTCAGCTAAACATATTCCTGAAGCTCAGCTCAAAATAAATATTTGATCCATCTAAACATGAATGTGGGGGCAATTTCAACATGAAATTTTTGCCCATCTCAACACGACCTTGGGGGACAGCACAACATGAATGTGGATCTCAGCTCCAGATAAACATTTGGCCCAGCTCAACATGAGTATGGAGCACAGCTCAACAATAATGTGGGGACCAGCTTAATACAAACATTGAGCTAATCTCAAAATAAATAAAAGGACCAGGTTAACATGAATGTGGGGTGCAACTCAATATGAAAATAGAGTCTAGCTGAACAGCAATGAGGGGTGCTGCTTAACGTGAATATGAGCCCCAGCTCAGCATAAATGTTGGATTCAGCTCAAAATGCACATGAGGCTGAGATGAACAAGAATATAATATAGGATCTAAAACAACCTTAATAAAGAATTTCTATTCAACATAAACACTGGGCCCTGACCAGCTCAATACAAAAGCGTGGCTCAACACAACATGAACATGTGGTCCAGCTCAACGTGAACATGCAGATCAGTCCAACAAGAATTTGGAACACAAATAAACATGAATGCGGGGGCAAGATCAACATGAATGTTGGGCTTTCATAACATGAACAAGAGGCCCACTAAACACGAATAAGGGGCTCAGCTAAACATGAATGTGGTGACCGAGCTCAACATAAATGTGGGGTTAAGCTCAATATGACTATATGCCCAGTTCACCATAAACATGGAACCCAGTTCAACATGATATGAGACCCAGCTCAACATAAACACACCCCACTTCAATATGAACATGGGGCCCAACTCAGCATGAATGTGGGGCAAATCTCAAAATGAATATCAGGCACATCTCAGCAGCAATGTGAGGCACATATTAACATGAACATAGGAATCAAATTAATATGAATGTGGGTTGCCAGTCTGTTGGTGCAATGGTAATGCTACCACTCGCAATGCCGGTGACTTGAGTTCAGGTACAAGACTGAGTCATCAGAGGCTGGCCAGGGGTGAAGAGGCTTGAGCATCCCAGAGGATGATGTCCTTCTTTTGGGAGGGAGAGAACTCAGCTCCACTGCTATATTGTTACCTGGGTGACCAGAGGAGGCAATACAGTTGGAGTGGCTAGTACATGGGAGGATATTAGCTGGTGTTGTATCATGCATGCTTGTGTGCATTTGTGCTTGTGCTCCCAAGTTATCAATGTCCTAGGGAGTAAGGGGACAGAAAATGGCAAAATGCTATGACTAGCATGATGATGCTGACCACTTGCAGGCCCCATACTTGGCTACATGGCACCACCTCTGCACAGAATTATTCTGTAGCATGACTTAGGGGGCATAGCTGCCCCCATGAGGGGGTGAAAGCCCCTAGGGGAACAAGGAAGTGAGGTAAATCCTGGGGGTGCTTGGGTGATGGGGCTGTGGCAACAGGCAGATAGGGGCCACCCAAAGAGAGAAAGGGGATAAAAAACAGAAAACATGAACATGGGTCTTGGCTCAACATAGCCCTGGAGCCGAGCTCAAAATAAACATTTGGCAAGTCTAAATACAAATACCTGTATGACTGTGGGCCCATCTCAAGCTTAACATAAATATCTGGCTCAGCTTCACATGAATATGGTGCCTAGGTCAACATGAATGTGGGGCCAAGTGCAACATAAATGTGAGGCCCAGCTAAACATTGTGAATGGTGGGTGAAGCCCAACATAAATATGAGGCCCTGCTCAACATGAATGGAGGACCCAACTCAACATGAGCATGGGCTTCAGCTACACATTACCATTGGAACCCATTTCAACATGAATATGGAGCAAATTTCCATATGTACTTATGTCCTTTCTTAACATGAACATGGGGCCCAACTGAATATGAATATGGGGCAAAATTCAACTTAAAAGTGGGGCCCAGTGCAACAAGAATGTGTAGTCTAACTCAACCTGAATATGGAAAATGGAACAAGGTGGAGAGGGTTGCAGTATTGAATTAATGTAAAGAGCTTTCAAACCACCTAATGCCCGGTTTGATTTCCATTGCATTATCTGCAAGTGTCATCACACTAGCTCATGAGAAGGTTATTAACACGTATTTTCTTAGTTCTTCCATCAGGATCTTACTAAGAGAAATGGGAATGGGGAACTGGCTCAGGTTTTGAGACCTGGTGAAGAGAAGTTGCAGCACCCTGTGTTGCTGTGGAATAAGGCCAGAAACAGGATACTGTGATAAACCTGTTATTATCTAAAAGTAGGTATACCACCTATGCCTGTGTTTTTATTGTTGACTAATTTATCCAGAACCTTTCCAGATCATCTTGTGCAATGCAGTATAGTCTGCAGGATAGCTGCTGTGTTCCACTAACAGGAAGGAGCTGCCTGGAATTTCAATGGTGGGCTAGCCCACACCTCTTGCCGGTCAACAGAGAAGCCCTTCAGAGAGTGGCATTTGAAGCAACCTTCCCTGCAGCTTGTAGAAACCCACAGGGGTTGTAGTTTTAAAGCTGAACTGAGATATTGGAACTTTAGAGATTCAGAAGTCAGCTTTGACCAAGAATGGATTATTTGTTAAAAGTTTTAAACTAAGGACATTTTTATTTCCACATAAGTGGTATACTAAGTTCTATAGAGAAAACAGATTAATAGCTAATAACCTTATCGTCTTAATTAAATTAAAACATAGACAGGGCTCAAATAGAAAATTAAAAGATGTTGAAATTAAAACTTTTAAAACTCACACGACTGAGAAGCATGTGACAGGCTACTATAAAATATTCATGTCACACAGTCTCTCCCAGATACTTTTGCCTATCAACACTACAACTGTGAAGAGATCAAAGGCAGGTCACAGATGCCAGGATGCTAAGATGCCAGAGCCTGAACACCACCTGAAATATTTTGATTAATCTGCAGCAAATCTTTATTTTAAAATGATATATAGGATACATGATTATAAGATAAAGGTAACTGACTTAATTTAATGAAACAGTTTTAAGTCCTCTTGAATTTTATTCATAAAATGCAGAGGATGTTAAAATATCAAAGATGAGGTGAATCTGTTTTTACAAGTAGCAGAGTTTTAACGCTGCAGTATATTGTTATTGTTATTTTTCAATGCTGAAACACAGTGATTAAAGGCTTTTAAAAGAACACAGCAACTATTATTCTATCTTAAAATAGGGTATAGTTTTTCTAATAAAATGAATTCACTTTTGGAGGGGGGGTTCCATTCCCTTCCATTATAGAATAATTTCTCAATTTTGATTTAGAGCCTACTTGTGATGAGCTGGTCCACTACTCTTTATGTGGTAAAGCTGGAAAAGATAGAAGGCAGACAGTGGCTGACATATATTTGTACAGAAAGAATTAATTTGCACTGGAGTTACAAGTGGTGGAAATTGGGAACGAGTTACAGAGTCACAGAGCCACAGGTGGTAGAAACTGGGAGCTAAAGATCTCACAAAGAGCCTTGTGTAATGCTCGTGATGTGAAGTGCTCTACTCTAAAGGTGGTGAAAAGAGATGAGCGAGGCACCAAGGTCCGAATTATGTGGATAGGATAACCGTTACCCAGACAAGGACAGGCAGGAGTCAACTTAGTGCTTCAATGCCCACAGGGCGTTTATTTTGTACCAAGGGTAGAGAGACACAGTCACAAGAGGGAGGAGGGGTTGCCCGAGAACAATAGGGCAATAAACAGAGAAATACTTTATCTACAACTATTAGGATTACTACCACAAGAATAGACTTTAGGCCTACTGCCACTCTTATTCTGAAATTATTCTACACTTCTATACTCTTAGATGAGGATCAGGTAACATAAGCTACTCAGAACTGTACTAGGGTGATTATCATCACACATTTCCATCAGAGTCTAGATATCACAAGAGTCCAGAGATCCGGCGTCTTTGTGTACACCGTCGTTCTTCATTGGTAGCTACAAGGGAAGTAAAACAGAACTGTAGAACCCTAATCACAATTCCCAGCAAAGACCTACAGTAGGTAAGGCCACTGGGGTGGTGAGAGGTTTGGTAAACAGACCATATGTTTCGTTGGCAAAAGCCCACTCTCTCCAAGGTTGCTGGAATGTAGAACCAGAGCAACTGGTTCCTGAGATAACACACTGAAAACAAAGGGTTCCTTGGCCAAAACCCACTTCCAGGGTTGCCAGGGATGAAGATAGATCAAGATCTGCGTGGCGATTAATCCGAAGGAGGACTACCATGACCTGACTGATGCTGCGGCACTCCCAAGGGCCAGCTAAACTCAGAAGGAACTCTGACAGACCAGGAACCATAAGAATCTGAAGAGATGATGGTTGATTCTGCAATCCTAGGATCAGGCACTAACACAAAAACAAAGAAACGGCAGATGCGTCCCGTACTGGGCTTCGACAGACTCGACTTTCGGCGAACGACCAGGTGGGGCACAGACTAGGTTTTCCAGGATGAGCACACTCTTCTGTAGAGGGTGACCAACTCCGGGACATCTGGAACAGGAACCATACAGAATGACACTGGCACAGCTGTCGTGATGCGTTTCAGCGGACGTACTTTCAAGCTGTGGAAAACAAGAAATGGCGGGTACGACTTGTACGACTGGCGACGGACTTGACTTCGGGTGAATGACACAGACGGACATGATGAGCTGATGGATGATCTCCCAGGAGTGAAGAATGCTGAGAGGATGTCTTCTTCTGAGTAGAGACTGATTCTGAGTACGTGGTGTTACAGACCACACTATGGGACTGCAGTGTGGTAGAAGATTGAGACTGTCTTCATACAATAGTAACCATATAACTGAATAATGCCCAAAGAATTGTGGAATGATACAATAATTTGCTGGAGGAGGGCAAATTATAACTTCAGAAATAATTCTTACTGATAAGGGCCAATGTCCAGGTACTCAGAACAATAGTTCAGGTACTTAGGACAACAGTTCAGGTACTTAGGGCAATAGTTCAGGTACTTCAGGCAATAGTTCAGGTACTTCAGGCAATAGTTCAGGTACTTAGGGCAATAGTTCAGGTATTGAGAGCAATAGTTCAGCATAAGCAGTACAGTAATTACAGTAGTTTCACAGTATAGGCAAATTGAACACTCTTAAACGAATACCTGTTTCTAAATGTAGGGTCTTCTGGAATAGGATCTCGTTCTGCATGTCATGGCTAAGGCCTCCCTTTAGTACCCCTAAGCAGACTTGCCCTATTCTGCTAGGCCGGGGCCTCCCTATAGTACCACTAGGCTGGCTTGCCCTATTCCACTAGGCCGGGGCCTCCCTATAGTACCAAGTTTTACCTCGGGCCTAATGCCCTACTTTTACCTCGGGCCTGACGCCCTACCAAAACTTGGGCCTGGTGCCCCACTTTATAGTGGGCCTGATGCCCCACTTTACATTGGGCCTGGTGCCCCACCTTGTATTAGGCCTGGTTCCCCTCTTTATAATGGGCCTGGTGACCCACCTTGTATTGGGCCTGGAGCCCCTCTTTATAATGGGCCTGGTGCTCCTCTTTAATTGGGCCTGAATTGCCCCTTTAAATGCCCCAAATGGCAGGCCCCCTTTAATCTAAAAGGCTCTCTCAGAGCTGCTGTCGCTCATTCAGGAGGTTGCCTCCCCTAAACCCGCCCTCTCTATGCATAATCATAGGCCTATGTTTGGCCTTGAAGTCCTAGCCCCTCCCTGTGGGCGTCGCTAAGTCCCGCCTCCTAATGAATATTGAAATTAAGGGTCCTAGTGACCCAATGCCCCTGCGGTGCTTGGCCACCTTTCTTCGCGCCTACTGCGCTTTTCAAATAAAAATACAGCCTTTGTTCTCGATGGGCGGACAGCACAACATAGGTGCTGCCGCCGACTCACCGCCCTGATGAGCTGCTCGGGGAATCAGGAGGCAAATGGAAGGTGGGAGATGTGCTGGAAGTGGGAGGGAACTTGCAGATGGTTGGGAGGATGGCTAGGGGGCTTCCGATGACCGTCAGTGAAATGACGATGCGGCGCTCAGTGTCGCTTCGACGTAATCGAAGTTAAACTTAAAAATACTCGGGGGGCTAAAACAATAAAACAAAGGGGCTCTTAAGCCCAACGCCAGGCAAATGGATGTTTTACTTCTTTGTGGTGCCCTGATGGCACCACTGACCACGAAACAACGCAGAGCAGGGAGTCTTCAGGCAGGGGAGGCAGCACAGGACCACAGCAAGCCCAGAGGGATGGCTTCAACAAGGTAAGCCCTAAACTGTCCCTTGACTTCTGTGTCCTGTCTCCTCTACCACTGCCCAGGATCAACTGACAACAGAACAAAATATTTTTTAAACTTGAAACCCCCAAGGGTTCTAGATTGGCTGGAGTGGAATGCTGTGATGAGCCACTCAGCACAGCATTCCATCCAGGCCATTGTGACATCTATTGCTTTTAAATCTGCTTTTTGACCATGCTGTAAAGTGCACAGGGCACTTTTCTACTATTATTTTACAGTTTCCCATTACAAGGAGGTGAATCTCTATTTTCAGGGGCCCCCTTAACATAGTACCCTGCCGCCTACACCAACAGCAGGTACCCTGAGCACCTGTGAACCCCTAATTTATTTATTTATTTTAGACTTTCTGGGATGCCCCAACTTTGGGGCATTACACTTGGATACTGAAAGAAGTCATTCCTGACATATTTAAGGCACCAGTTTGAAATCTGGCCGATTCAAAGTTTGAACCTGAAATTTCAAAGCCTGAAGTGCACCCTAAAACTTCAAAACCAAAAGGAAACTATAAAAACTGAAAAAAGATTTGATACAAGACCACCTGTTGGTGAGAAATGCTAGAAGTTGTAAGAACCACTCAAAGGGTGCTTAATATTGCTTTATATTTTAACTCAGTTAGCAATTCAGCATTGTTCTGGGTTCCTGCTTTAGGAACTTTTTATTTGGTTATTTATCAGAAACTGCATTAGTAAATATAAATTATATTTAATGTGCACAGAGAATTTTTATATAAAATTTCACATTAAGGTTTATAACATCCATTTTGGAGACCCAATTTAGATATCCAATTTAATGAATAAGCATTGTTTGGATTCAAAAAGCTAAAATTAACTTCACTTTACATAATTTATGAAATAATGCTGGTAAATGAGATATACATGATGCTGGAATAGTAACTTATTTAAGGTGAAAATTAACTTCACTTTACTTAATTTATGAAATAATACTGGTAAATGATATATACATGATGCTGGAACAGTAACTTATTTAAGGTGAACAAGAAATACTATACTGTCCGTGACTGGAAAACTTTTAGATTTTAGGAATTCTGACTATTTTGTCATGGTGGATATTGGATGAATTTATAGTTGGATTGAATTGAATTTATTTATTTTTTTAATTTATTTATTGAGATCTAGAATTACAAAATTACCTTTGAACCAGTGGTTCATTTACAAAGGTCCACGTCAGAAAACAAAATAGACAACATAAATGATACGAGACAAAAATACAGGGCATTTCATTACAACAATAGTTAGATTGAACAATATATTAATCCATCCATTAGTTTTTATTAACTTATAGAGTTTGGGCAATGGAATAATTATTGCAATAAATAGTCAAGAATTGATTTCTTAATAATTATGTAAAATATTTGAGCAAATGAGAACAAGAAGTTTAAAAAAGATTGAGTCAACTGACATAAAGGAAAGGGAGGGATCTCAACAGAAGGGGGATATGACTAACGTTAAAAGAAAAGAAAGTTACAAACAGAAAAAAAGGAAACAATACAATTAAATATAGTGGACTACATTAGTAATACTTCAACACCTGTAATGATTAAATCAGATATAGATTCCCTAAATGAAAAATCATTAAATAATTTAAGGAAAACAGAAGTAGATCTGGAGGAATAAATTACAATAAGTAAGCAGATCAATAAAAATTAATTGGTAGTAGAGGAAAGCATTATATAAATCAAGGAAAGTTTACCAGCTATAAAACAGATACAGTACAGGTGGAATCCCAAATTACCCAGGTTATTAATTAATTGGGTACTATAATTGATGGTTTAAAAACTTTGGTAAAACAAAGTAGTGAAAATGTATTGTGTTCACCAACTTTAGTAGCATTTAATACATTTAACAAACAAGGGAAGGGGACTATTAGTTCCTTGTCTATATCTAATGAGAAATACATTTTTCACCAGAATACACTTGGGGCCAGATATTCAAAACTTTGCCCCGGGGCTAAATTAGCACTGCCCAGTGGGCAAACTTAGCCCGGAGCACAAAGCAAGCCATATTGAAAAGGAAATAGCCCAGTGCTAATCCTGCTGAATATAACTGTCTAAGGAAGCCAGGCAAACTGGTTTGGGAGTGCAGGGCAAAAATAGCCTGGGAAAAAGACAGCACTGAATATAGCAACAGGGAAGTGCAAACTGCAACTGCAGCTCATTAGACGCTGAAGCAAGCCAGTGTTGCACGTGGAGAGCATTGTGTGTGATTGCACAGAGATGTCTCACATCTACTACAAACACACCTCTCAACTGCCTGCCTCATAAATCAGGGACAAGGCTTAAAATAATCAGGGACAAAGGTTTAAAAGCAGGGACACATCTTGCAAATTGGTGATATCCGTAGAATAAGTGGTTTAGTGTAACATGCATTTTCTAAGGAAGAACACGTCTGTAACATCAATGTTTGACATTATTTTATGCTTACAACCCCCACTGTTTGGTCATGGAAACACAATGTTTAGGAGGGACAGAGTAAACCTTTAAGGTAACATCAGGGACATCCCTGAAAATCAGGGACAGTTGAGAGGTGTGACTACAAACAACAATGTAGGCCACACACTGCAGAACTGTGCTATGCTGAAGTGAGGTTTGCCTGGGGCTAACCTGATTGCACAGTGCTAACACATTAGCCCGGTGCAAACTGGTTAGCCTGGGGCAAACAGGAGCTATATTCAAAGCTCCCATGCAAATGAGCCTACTTAGGTAATCCGTGGGCAAACAGGCACATTTGCATCTCATTATATGCTGCTTAGCATACATTACCATGCAGTTTGCCCGGTGCTACTGCATGGTGCACACAGCTTTGCCTGTTGGTCGGAATGGCAGTACAGGCTGGACGCCGCAGGCCAAGGCATGCCCACAGTGTCCCCTGTTGGTCAGAATGGAATCACAGGCATTAAGCAGCAGGAACTGTGTGCTGGCAGGTACTAGCAGTGCATGCAATACACCTATGCAGCACTGCGAGCAGTACATAATGATATATATATATTGTGTGTGTGTGTGTGTGTGTGTGTGTGTAGATCCAGTCAATCTATAAATATAGATACAGAGACACACGATATATATATATATATATATATATATATATATATACACATATAGATAGATTGCTATACACACACACACACACACACACAACCTGTGGCCACACGTGCCCTGGATGATGCCCCCACCCCACACCAACAGAGCCGGCCCCCAGTAGGTGTGGGTGGAACACAGTGGGGGGACACAAGTATGCATGGGGCAGGCATAAGACAAACCTGCTGGAGGTGGGGGGATATCAGCTGTAGGGTCACTGGGCTGTTCAGTGCAGCCATCCAATATATAGGGACCTGGGCAGACAGGCTGGGCCAGGCAGCCTGTCTCAGCCGTCATGGTCCCTGTTCCCACTTGTGTTGATTCCACTCCCTGGTAGTCCAGTGGTCTCCCCACCCCCCCAAATACGAATCCTGACCCCCGGTCCATGTAAAACACCTATTTGACCTTGGTGTTCTAGTGGTCCCTCACCCCCTAAGCACAATCCCCAACCCAGTAGCCCTGGTATTTAGTGAATTTCCCTGGTGTTCTAGTGCCCCCCCAAGCACGATCCCAGAAGCCACAGTATATACAGAATTTTCCTGGTGTTCTAGTGGTCCCCCCACCCCAAAGCACAATCCCCAACCCAGTAGCTGTGGTATTTAGTGAATTTCCCTGGTATTCTAGTAGCCCCCCAAGCATGATCCCCGACCCAGTAGCTGCGGTAATTAGAGATGTTCCCTGGTATTCTAGTGGTCCCCCCACCCCACAAGCACATTCCCCGATGCCCGGTAGTCCCGAAAAGAGAGCAATACCCAGTGGTATAGTGGTCCCCTCCCCCACAGAAGTGCACTGCCTGTCCTCCCGGACTCAGCCTAGATATGAAGCCGGCGACTGGCTCAGCCCTCCTCTCACCACCACAGCTGGCTGCTGACTGTGGTATGAATGAGTGCTACTAGCGCTCATGCATACCGCAGTCGGCGGCTGATTGTGGTGGTGAGAGGAGGGCTGAGCCAGTCGCCGCATCGTATCTAGGCTGTGTCTGGTAGGATGGGTGGCGACTTTGGGGGACCACTAGACCACCAGGTATTGCTGTCTTTCGGGACCACTGGCATCGGGATTGTGCTTGGGGTGGGGACCATGAGAACACCAGGGAACATCTCTAAATACCATGGCTACTGGGTCAGGATCATGCTTGGGGGTGGGGGACCACTAGAACACCAGGGAACATCTCTAAATACTGTGGGTACTGGGTCAGGGATTGTGCTGGGGGGGTGGGGGGACCACTAGAACACCAGGGAATATCTCTAATTACCATGGCTACTGGGTTGGAGATCATGCTTGGGAGGGTGGGTGGACCACTAGAACAACAAGGAATATCTCTAATCACCGTGGCTACTGGGTCGGGAACAGTGCTTCGGGGATGGGGGGACCACTAGAACACCAGGGATATTCTATAAATACCACAGCTTCAGGGTTCATGCTTGGGAGGGACCACTAGAACACCAGGAAAATTCTCTACATACCCCGGCTATGGGGCTTGGGGATCATGCTGGGGGGTACAGCTCCATTACCGCCAGCCTTTTGTTGGCAGTTTTTAGCACTGCGCTACATGTCGCACTAATGCCTGTAGTGTGGCACTATACATTTGAATATGCCGCGCAGCCGGCATTCATGGCCACTCCCCTCACTCCCACCCCAGCATACATTTACTTTTAGCGTCGGCGCTATCACACAGTGCCAGTGCTATTAGGGTTTCTGAATATTGCAGCCTCATGCTATTCCAGTGCTACGGTTTTGCGCTGGGCGCAATTGTTTGAATATCTGGCCCTTGGTATCCATTCTCCCAAAATAATACTTTAGAAATTCATGACAATGGAAATATAAAACAGAGATTAGAGGAAATTACTCCATTTTCCAAGGATTTATTAAATCAGATGAAAGATCCATATAATGCTAATATTACAATTTTACAAACAATTTGGACCTTATGGGATGAAATAATGGAAATGAGAATAAATGTAATGAACAACAAAATCATGATAGAAAGATTAGTGGAAGATAACAGGAAGTTACACTATGAAGGAGATATAAATGGTTCAGTTATTTTCAATAAAAATAAGGATTTGAGAGAGATTGATAAAGCTTATAAAGTGATGCAAGTTAATCTTCCATCCCACTTCAATAAAAATGAGATTGTTGATTTAACTACTCCTCAACAAATTACAACTAAAAAAAAGGAAATTAGGCTAATTGTCAAAAAATGAAAATTCAATCACAAACGACTCTACAAAAGCCTAAACAAAAGAAAAAGGGGACAAAGGAAGATATGCAGAATCAGAATAAGGGAAAAATAAATAATCCAAAAGATTTCAATAAAAAGAAACAGTGTAAAAATAAAACAGACAAAACTACATCAAAGGAGAGGTCTAATAAAGACTTCAATTATCTTAAGACTCAAACTGGACAGGTAGATCAAAATCCTCAACAATTAATTAGGGATCTTGATGAACCATTAACAAATCATATTCACATAGGGAGGGATATGCGCAACCCACCAATGCGCCCCATTGGTAATGTATGCGGCGCAAGTGCGGGGGGTGTGCCCATGCATATGTGGCATATCCCGATATTCAGCCCAGGATGTGTGGCACATATGCTGGCACAACCCCACCTTGTGCTGCAAAGGGAGATGCAAAGTTGTGCCTGGGAACACCAGAAGCAAGTCCTGGCCACCCACAGGTGAGCTGCCATATTGCAGGGCACAACATGGCAGCCACCAGCCATGGGTGGCCACCTGCCCACCCAGAACACTTTCTACTAGCCCACTGCCCTGGGGCCTTGTGCCCTCCCCACCCGATCACAGGCATGTGTAAATATTATCCCTGGTGGTCCAGTGGACCGCTTTCTATTGCCGATCATGGGCATCCATTAAATGTATCCTGGTGGTCCAGTGGACCTCTCTATCTCGATGATGGGCATCTGTTAAATCTATACCTGGTGGTCCAGTGGAACCCCCAAGTGCCCGATTGTGTGTGGCAATCACAATCACACCATGGTGGTCAGTGGTACCCCTCCCCCCCGCCCACTGTGGTCCCCACCACCCAGCACCCCCAGTCAGCGGTGGGCAGCTGCACCCACACCCACATGGCGCCGCTGACTGACAGCATACAGTACTGGCCGTGCGCCTGATTGGTCACTGTGGGCCAGTGAGCGCCTGAACCATACTGTACTACACAGGCCGATATGTAGAATGAGCGTGTTCATTCAAATATCAGGCCTGTGATACAATATGAATCTAAACTCATTGATCCATGCAGTAGACCAATAGGCATACTGACAGTACTGTACACTGTCAGTCGGCAAGCGGCGGGCGGCATGTGGGGGGTGCCGCCACCTGCTGCTGACTGAGGGGGCACTGGGGCAGGGACCACAGTGGGCGGGTGGGGAGAGGGTACCACTGGACCATAGGGTGTGATTGTGATTGCTGCCCATGATCAGGTGCTGGGGGGGTTCCATTGGGCCACAAGGGATTGATTTAACATATGCCCATGATTGGGTGATAGGGAGCACTCCACTGGACCACCAGGGAAATTTTTTACAGATGCCCACAATCAGGCATACAGGTGCAGGGTCCACCAAGGGACTGCAGGTGATGGCGGCAGCCTAGCAGGGCACCAGGCACAAGTCGCCGGGGATCGGTGCACTGCATGCAAGGGGCCATAATGACATGCAAATGGCTCCATTTGCACCTTGCATGCATAATGGCCTCATTTGCATGCCCAGTGCTGAATATCACAGTTGATGAGCATAGCACAACCACACTTGCACTGGAGCATTCCCCCGGCTCCCCTCCGCCACTGCGCTGTGCACAGTGCATGTGCCCTCAGTGCTATATTCAACGGTGCTGAGCCATGGTGCAGCACCGTGGACTTTCACAAGGTCATGCCTTGGTGCTGCCCAGTTGTGCTGCACCCAGGCTTGTGCCTCTGCCTGACACAGTCTGAATATCCCACCCATACAGTACAAGGGGAATTTCCCCTAGGACAAATTACTTTAACTAAAATAAAACACCTTGCTATAATACTGAATGAAACAACAAAAATTTTAAAGAGCAGTGTCATGTCCATGTACCATTTAGAAGAACACGGAGATGAAATTCTCAAACTAATAAGGAAGAAATGTTTATCTAAGAGGAAAGAGGTATGGATGTTTACAAAAACTACAAAGGTAGCAATGGCTATGTGGGAACAAAGGACATCTGTAAATGAAATGGGCATCACACTTGATTATCCAGAGTTAACAGAAAATGTTTGTCCAGATATATCAGTGGATGATGCAATGTTGGAGAAATCCTACTGGGGTAAAATTGTAATTGTGTACTAGCACAGTCAAAACCATGCTGTCAAAATAGTGAAAGCTAATACAGCTACAGGGATATAACAGCGCAAGTCAGGTTAGTGTTATACCTGTAACTGTATTGATGCCAGGGAGAGGAGGAGACAGGGATAAAGCCTATGCTTGGAGTAGTTCTGCTGAGCAGCTGCTGTGGCACAGAGAATAGAATCACAGGCAGGGATGACGGCACATCAGTGGCCCAGGGTTCAGTTCCTGGGATGTCTGCTTTTTTGTTTTTGTCTCTCCTCTCCCATCTTATTTTTCCCTTCCCTTCATCAACAACCCCCCCCTCCAAGGTTAGTCTGTGCCCTCAAGTTGCCTCTCCTCCCAAAGGTAATTTTTTTTATTAGGGGGGGTTCTGGGGTGAAGCCCCCCATAATAGGGGGTCCATGGGGGGTTGAAGCCTCCCTAGAAACAGAAATTTCTGTGTGTATTTGGTTTGCCATGGTAGTGGTCAGTGTGTTTGTGGACCACTACCATTGGCACTATTGTTGCCCAAGGTTTCTGTGTGCCCCCAAGTTTCATCTCCCCCAGAGGTGGTTATTTTTAGTGGGGGAGGTTGGGGACAAAGCCCCCCTATAACAGGGAGTGCGGGGGCAGTGCACCCCCCCCAGCAAAAATAGAAATTTCTGTGTGTTTTGGTTTGCCATGGTAGTGGTTGGTGTGTTTGTTGGACCACTACCAATGGCACTATTGTTGCGGTCGCTGTTTTGGATGGGTACAGTTATTGACAGTGGCATTTTGTTTGTTTACAATTTTTCTATGCACATGTTATAATTGCTGTATGTTGCAGGAAACATTGTGGATGGGAGATTTCTTAAAATTACAAGGCTAAGATACTTATATTAACAAAGGAAGAAAAAATGAAGTATGGAAGAACACAATTAGGACTTATAATGGCAATAAAACTTGGACAGGGTTTAAAGTTAGGAGATTGGATACTTAATTGGAATATATCTTACCAGTAAAGATAGAAAATAAAAATAGTGAGTTGATTATAATTAATATATTTTTCCTCTAATAAACTCTAAAAAAGAAACAAACATAATATGGGAACAGATTACAACTATGTTATCAAGTATAATGGAAAATAATATAGATTCTAATATAATAATAGGAGGAGATTTTAATGCAAGACTTCCAGCACATATAGACCAAGTCATAACAATATGTATAAATACTTTGAATCCTAAATTATCTTATAATGGGAAAATACAGGCTATTAAGCAGAATTATTACAAAATGTTTACAAGAGACCAATTATATTGTAATAAACTGTAGTACAAAGAGTAACCCTGAAGGTCAATATATGTTGTTTTACAATTAATGAAACATCTCAGATTGATCTTTTTTTGTCAAACTTAGATGTACTACATAAAATAATAGATTTACAAGTTATTAATAGGGTGGAACCTTCACATTTGCCAATACAAATGCTATTAGAATTAATACGCATAAAGAAATAACAAAAAGACCTTTGCTCACTGTAATATCTTCTAAAATAATTAAATGGAATTCAAACCATATTAATAACATAGTTCATATTACGAATTCATGTGACATGCATAGACTTAGACAGAGAATGTTTGAATCCAGTAACGTAGATGACTTCCAATTGGCTTGGAGTGATTTGTTTAAGTTCATAGCACCACTGTTCTTTGAAAACATTATATATAAAAGGAAAGAACACACTTAGTATAATAAAACCTGTAAAGAAGCAAAACAAAGTCTAGTGAAAATGATTAGGCAAGTTAAGAAAAACAAAACAAAGGAAAACTTGAAAAGTTTAAATACGAAAAAAAAAAAGAAATATAATAACCTACTTCACCAACAAAAACTTAACCTACTTCACCAACAAAATCATAAGTATCAAACTAGACCTTGGACCCAATTACATCATTCAATTAATACATAAAATACAAAGAATTTCTGGCTAATGGTAGCTAAAGGAACAAATTCATATACAGATACAGTTGATTCATGTACTGTATATATATCTAGAAATATGGGAAGAACAGTTCACTAAGGTATATTACAGTAACATCAAGAATGACCTACCCAATATAAGATTAATTAAAATAAATAGACTACAAAAATGGAATATCCCATAGTAGTTTATATTAGCTTGGAAGCAATAGAAATTGTCATTAATACATCTAAATTTGAGAAAGCTCCCGTGTCCAGATAAAATTCCAAGTCATATCTTTAAATACTATACGCAATGGTGGGCTCCACTATTGTATTATGTTTATAGTTAAATAATACAATATCAAGCAATTCCTGATTCATGGAGAGGTAATATAATATACCCAATACACAAAAAAGGACAGTTTACAGATCCATAGAAACACAGAATCTGATGGCAGATAAGAACCGATAGGCCTATCCAGTCTGCCCTTCTTCCCTACCTACTAAAAAATGTAGGAGATCCTACTGTATCTCTTGGTTTACCTCCTCTTTTGAATCGCTAGGGTCCCCCTATGTCCAGGATCCATATAAGTATTGGCCAATTAGCCTTATAGACTCTTTGCAAAAAGTATTCAGCAGGATATCAATTAATAGATTAGAAGAATGGATAGAAAAACAAACTATAATAGACAAAGCACAAAATGGTTTTACAAAAACGTATTCCATGATTTAGCATTGTCTTGTATTACAGCATCTAATCTATAAACATACTAAAGTTAAAAAGAATTAACTATTTTGATGTTTTGTAGACCTTAAAATTGCTTTTGATACAATCAGTAGGAAGACACCATGGACAATACTGGAAAACTATGGATTACATGAAATACCTGGTCAAAAGTACAATATAATCCTCAAGGTGGATTTGCTAATCTGATAAAATCAAACACAGGTGTGAGACAAGGATGTATATTAGCCCCAGTATTGTTTAATTTGTATATTAATGCAATTGTAACAGACATGTATAACCTAGATTATCATTCTCCAAAAGTAGGTAATAGGATAGTGTTATGTTTAGCATACGCTGATGATACAGTTTTTATGTCAACATCATTATTGGGACTTTGGAGGAAGATGAATGTTTTTGTGTGCAACACTGTACAAACAGATACCTTCAGATAAATAAAAATAGGACACAGATGGTAGTCTTTGGAGCTAAATTATCTTATGAATATAAATTTAGAGTAAATAAAAATTTCATAGAAACTGTTAAAACGTATTACTATTTAGGTATTCAGATTGATATGAATATGACATGGACACAACATATTAAGTATATAAAAATGAACCTCCAATCCTCAATCAATGGAATCAAGAGATTCTGTTGTACATATGGTAGTTATTCAATCAGAGGTATATTAGCAGTAATAAATGCCAAAATAAAGAGTGCCATAATGTATGCTGTTGATGTATGGGGAGCAACATTAAGTGGATATAGTCAATTAGAGATGATATTGAATAAACCATATTGATACATGTTAAGTTTGCCACAAAGCACATCTACTAATTTATCAAGAGTAGAATTAGGTCAGTGCTCAATTGAATCTCAGGTTCTTAGCAGGATTATTGTATTTTTGATGGATCTTCAAGGGATGTCTGAAAGTAGATTGCCTAAATTGTGCATGGAACAACAAATATTTTATTTATTGGAATGTTTCACCAGGAGGGCACACTGAACAACAAGTTGCTCATCTCACGGTGCAACCTGGGGGAAGGGGTTACATAGGGTTGTGAAGGATGATCAGTTACAATAGTATGTGGGTAGTACATACAATACAACATTGTAAGATTGTGCAACAGTTGGAACACAAGGTATTGCACAATAAACAGTAGTGGAACATTGGGTAAATTACAATACATGTTGAAAATCATGCAAAAGAACATATGAATATACAGAATAGTAAATAATGTGATAGAACCATTCATAGTGCATGTGTGTACCAGAAGCAGGCTCAAGGTAGTATGCAAGTACTGTTGGAGTAAAAAGGATGGGGTTAGGCTGTGCACACTGGTGACCCAGAATTGCAGGTGGAGGAGAGGAGGGAGAGGCAAGAACTGAATATGAGGAGAAGGGGTAGCCATTTCCTGATTCCCCCTTCAGGATGTTGAGAACCCTGCGGGGGGTCATGATTGGAAGGCAGAAACTGGGGATAGCTATTAAGGTGGGTTAATGCAGGAACACCTGAGAGAAAGATAATTGTGTAGGGCAGAGGTAAGGAAGTAGTTGGAGGAGGAGTGTCATATTTCAGGGGGAGGGAATTCCAGATTTTAGGGAAACGATGGGTGAAATCAGTCTGACCAATGAGGGTGGAGTGGTGAGGGACCATTAGAGCATCAGAGTACGGGCATCATTTGATCCGAGACAGTGGGTGGGGGGAGGTGGAGTGGAGAGAGAGGATGAGAGATAGGAGGGGAGCCCCCCTGAACCAGAATTTGGAGGTTAATTTGGCACAGTGAGAGATGCGTCTGTGAGATAGTGGAAGGAAGGAAGATTAGAGAGCAATTGAGTTCACAGTGGTGGGAGTGGGTAGGGGAGTCAATAGCAAAGCAGCAGAAGGAGTTAAAGAGAGTGTCCAGCTTGGTCAGGGAAGATTTGGGAGCAGCACCATAGACTACGTGACAGTAGTCAACGATGGGGAGTATCATCTTCTGGACAATTTCACGCCTCGCAGTCAGTGGGATGCAACTACAATTCCTGTACAGAGCACCAAGCTTGGGGATCAGTTTCTTCAGGACAGCATCGATATGCACAGAGAAGTTGAGGTGCTGGTCCAGCAAAACTCCCAGATATTGAAATGAGGAGGTGTCCTCCAAGATGGTCCCATCAAGGGTGTGGAATGTGGGTAGGGCCAGGAGCCTAGAGAGTCTCTGCCTGGTGCCAAAGGTCATTGAGACTGTCTTCTTGGCGTTTAGAAAAAGCTGGTGAGATGCAAACCAGAACTGAACTTGGTTGGGCTATCATACTCCCTAAGAGGCTGTTCATTTCCCCCTATGTCCTTTATAAAAAAAAGTTGTATCCAATGGGATTGGGTTCAGTCTTACATGACACATATTGAATTCCACGATGGGCCATAACTGACAGTATAAAACGTAGATGTAAATATATTGCTACTCTAAAAGATATGGCAAATATAACACTTTCCAAACTTCGTATTGCATACAAAATATTTTAAAAAGTTTTTGGATTACAACCATACTTGAATACAATTAAAGAAAGAGACACAAAATTTTTAATCACTCAGTTTCGCTTCAGAACATTCAGTTCTAAGCAACTTAGATTTAAACAAAAACCGGGACAGAATTCCATCTCCATTTTGTGACTGCTTAGCAGGCAAAATTGATGATTTAGAACCTATTTTATTAAGATGCCCAAAGTATACAAAAGAAAGACAGATTTACTGAGATCCATATATTAAGTGACAGTTTCATACTAATCAACAAATTATATGTGATCTTTTTCATTTGATGATGATATTAAAAGCAAAAAGTTGATAAACTTTTTAAAAATAATAAATTGTAAATTATGATGGACTTTTGATAGAATTGCCATCAGTTTCTAATTAGAAAATCGATTATGGAAACTGTTATAAGCTTTCTCATTGTAAGTCCTCACTGGAGGATAAGCATGCTGGTCAATGGACAGAATAACTCTGTGTGTATTAGTTACCTTATATGTAAATTATCAATGCTAATGGTTGAATATTTTAGAAATAATTGGATATCAATAATAAAATTGTAACTAAAATGTACATTTGTATGTATTTTTATATTGTACTTTAACTATTTTATGTTTTTAATGAGCTGTAAAGGCCTTTGAGCCGAACAACAAATAAATTAAACTGAAACTGAAAAAAAAACTGAATATGGGGCCCAGCTTAATACTAATATGGGGAACTGCTCAACAAGAAGGTGTCACCTAGATCAACATGAATATGGGGCTCAGGTAAACATTTACGTGGCGCCCACCTCAATATAAATGTAGGACCCAACTCAAAAGGAACATCAAGACCAGCTCAATATGAATATAGGGACCAGCTCAGTATAAATGTGGGACCCAGCTCAACATAAATGTAGTAGCCAGTGCAATATGAACATATGGCCCAGCTCAACAAAAATGTGGACCGTATCTTAACATAAATATGGGGCTAGCACAACATGAGTGTGTGTCCCAGCTAAATATAAACATGGTATTCAGCTCAATATAAATAAGGGGCCCGGATCCTTAAGAACTTGAGCCCATCTCAAATGAAATGTGGGACCTTGGTCAACATGACCATATGAGTCTTCTCAGTGTGAGTGCAGGGTCAAGCACAAAATGAATGTGAGGCTCATATTAACATGAACATAGAAACTTGTTCAACATGAATGTGTGGCTCAGGTCAACATGAATGTGAGGCATGACCCAGCAAGAACATGGGACCAAGAACAATATTAATATGGGGACAATCTCAATGTGAATATAAGAATAAGCTCAACATGAAAGTGGGTCCCAGCACAGCATAAATGTGGGGCCAAGTTCTATGTGAACGAGATCCATCTCAATGTAAGTGTAGTGTCCAGCTCAAATTGAACAAGGGACCTAGAGCAACATGAATGTTGGTGCCATATTAATGTGAATGTGGGCCTGTGTCACCATGAACATTGCATCCATTTTCAACATGAACATAGTGCCCAGCTCAGTATGATCATGGGACCCAGCTCATGATGAACATCGGACCCATCTCAAGATAAACATGGAGACCAGCTCAATAAGATCATATGGCACATGCTCAATATGACAGTGGGGCTCACAGAGCATGAATGTGGAGCACATCCAAGTGTGAACATAGGTTAACCATGCCAGGTTAAATACATGCATAGGGTACAGGCCACTATGAGCAAGGGCCCAGCACATTGTGAATAGGAGGACTAGCTCAACGTAAGTGAGAAGCCATTCTCAATGTGAGCACAGTGCCCAAATAAATATGAACATGAGACCCAACTTAACATGAGCATGGGAAGAAGATCAATATGAACATGGGCCCAGCTCAATATGAACACGAGGACCAATTAATTATGAACAGAGGCCACAGCTCAACATAACAAGTATTTGGCAGTGCCGGACATGTTTGCTTGCATGTTGTTACAAGTTAGAACAACAATTTCTTGAGGCTATGGGCAGAGGCTCAAAATCTCCAGATCAGCAAGTTCAATACTTGGTTGAGGGGATGGTGCAGAGATAATGGTTTTGGCTTTGTGGGGACTGAGGACCTACCTTGAGGGATGGGGACCTGTACAGTGGGGACGGCCTTCATGCATCCAGGGAGGGGACTGTGGTCCTCAACGAAAAGTTTAGATGCTTCCTTCCCAAGTGTTTAAACTTGTCGGGGAGGGCAATTGGTAGCAGGGAGACTTAGGCAGCCCACCCACACAGATCAGAGTAGCTAATAGCATGGATCCAGAGGAAATATGGACAGATATTCCCAAGCTCATTACAAGGGGCAAGGCAGATGAAGGGAGGCAGCAAAAGGAAGAAGCCAGGGTTGGAAAGGGGGAACAAGAAGGCAAGCGTAGATGTACAAGAGGGACAGGCTGGGAAACATGGACAGCTATGACTGGGCTCATTGCATGAGATAAGGCAGAGGAAATCAGGCAGCAGGAGGAAAAAAAAACAGGATTGGAAGGAGTGAGCAAAACGGCAAAGGTAGAAATCCAATGAGTGCAGGCTGCAAGATTTAGACAGTCATGTATACAAATGGCCACAGTCTGGGAAACAAAAATCCAAGACCTGGCAGCCTTGATGGCAGAGGCATACCAGGACATACTAGCAGTTACCGAGACATGGTACACTGGAAACCATGACTGGGAGGTAACTGTACCAGAGTACGCTCTACACAGGAGGAATAGAGAGGGTAAAGGGGGGGGGGAGGCCTATACATCAGAGAAGGTATTAAAGCGATGCCAGTGCAGGGTAAACAGGACATGGCCGAGGCACTGTGGGTCGCACTTGAGCCAGGAAATGGCACAGCAATTCGCACAGGAGTGATCTACAGGTCTGCGGCACAGAGAAAGGAGGTAAATAGGGCAATAGTGGAGGAAATACACGGGATGGCAGCAAAGGGGGAAGTACTGCTGCTGGGCAATTTTAACATGTCAGACATGGACTGGACCATCCCAGCAGCTGCCTCAGCCAGGAGCCGAGATATCATAGAATCCTTGCACGGGGCAGGCCTCAGATAGTTGGCTCAGGAACTCACCAGGGACAAGGTGATCTTAGATCTTGTGCTGACCAATGGAAATAGGATAAAGGAAGTCAGGGTGGATGGGCATCTAGGGTCCAGTGACCACCACACAGTGTGGTTCAGTATCAGTACAGTTTTGCAGGACAGTCATACAAAGACAAGGGTCCTGGATATCAGGAGGGCAGACTTCGCTAGGATGGGCAGGGGAATCAAAGAAGCCTTGGCAGGAAGGGATCCAGGAGAAGGGGTTGAGAAGCGGTGAGCACACCTAAAAGAAACTATAGAGGTGGCAACAAATCAGTGCATTGCTGACTAACAAGGGAAAAAGAAGGAACAAAAAACCATGGTTCATTAAGGAGGTGGCAGTGAAAGTGAGGGACAAAAAGGGGGTTTTCAGAAAATACAATGAGACAGAAGGATAAGGATAGGGCAGTGTAACTAGAGAAACAGAGGGAGGCAGGGAAAGCAGTCAGGAGCCCGAAGGTACAAACAGAGAAGAGATTAGCACAGACAGTAAAGAGGGGGGACAAGACAGTTTATAGATACATTAGCAATAGAAGGAAGACCAGGGGAGAGATTGTAAGGTTCAAAAGGGAGGAAGGGGTGTGCGTAGAGGGTGACCTAGAAAAAGCATCAGTACTGAATAAATACTTCTGTTCAGCATTCATTGTAGAGGGGAAGGGACAGGGAACACAACTAGGCAGCAGAAACAATGGGGGCAGAGAGGTAAACACCAGTCCTTTTACAGCAGAGAGGGTCATGGAGGAACTCACAAAATTGAGGGTCGACAAAGCGATGGGGCCAGATGATATACATCCCAGGATAATAAAGGCGTTACGGACAGTGTAAGTAGCACCGCTGGTGGTCTTGTTTAGTGAGTCACTTGATACAGGGTGGTTCCAGAGGACTGAAAGGGGCCCATGTAGTCCCTCTCCACAAGAGTGGTAGCAGGAAGGAGGCAGGAAACTATAGGCTGGTCAGCCTCAGCTCAGTAGTGGGTAAGATTATGGAGGCACTGCTTAAGGAAAGGATTGTAAACACTTAGAAACCATGGGAGCGCAGAATCCAAGGCAGCATGATTTCACAGCAGGAAGATAACATCAAACAAATCTGATTGACTTTTTTGACTGGATGATGAAGGAGGTGGATCAGGTAGAAGCAGTGAATATTGCCTACCTCGATTTCAGTAAGGCCTTCAACATCATACCTCACAGAAGGCTGATGGACAACCTAGGGAGCCTAGGGGTGGATCACAAAGTGGAAAACTGTGTTAGAAACTGGTTGAAGAACAGGAAGTAGAGGGTGTAGTAAGTGGGATCAAATCTGAAGAAAAGAGGGTGACCGGTGGGGTGCCTCAGGGATCAGTTTTGGGGCCAGTCCTTTTCAATGTCTTCATTAGTGACATTGCTGAAAGGCTGGAGGGAAAGGTTTGCCTATTTGCAGATGATACCAAGATCTGCAACAGAGTAGACACTCCAGAGTTGTCGAAAGAATGAGAAGGGATCTGGGAAAGCTGGAAAAATGGTCAAAAGTGTGGCAGTTGAAATTTAATGCCAAAAAAAATGAAGTGCAAAATCATGCACCTGGGGCCAAGAAACCAGGCGGAGAGCTACAGAAAGTGTGTGTGGGGGGGGGATTGCTGACAGTCACCAGGGAAGAGAGAGATTTAGGGATAATCATCTCAGATGACTTAAGGGTGGCCAAACAGTGTAACAAGGCTGTGGGGAGGGCCAATGGGATGTTGGGATGCATAGGAAGGGGTATCACTAGCACTAGAAGGGAGGTGGTGATGCCATTGTACAAAACGCTGGTGAGGCCTCATCTAGAATACTGTGTTCAGTTCTGGAGGCTGTATCTTCGCAAAGACATAGACAGGGTGGAAGTGTTCCAGAGAAGGGCAACCAAGATGGTGAAGGGCTTGCATCAGAAAACATACGAGGACAGATTAAAAGACCTCAATATGTATATACTTGAAGAGAGAAGGGAATGGGGGGATATGATACAGACCTTCAAGTATCTTAAAGGCTTGAACAAAGTGCAGGGGGGATTACATCTTTTAGTGCAAAAGCTGTACAAGGAGGAGGGGGCATGATATGGAATTGGAGGGGGGCAGGATAAGGGGAAATGTGAGGACGTTTTTCTTCACACAGAGAGTGGTGGATGCTTGAAATAGCCTACCCCAGGAAGTGATGGGAGCTAACACAGTGGGAGGACTCAAATATGCATGGGATAGACGTAAGGGAACCCTAGATGTGCTTAAAAGAGAGGCAAAAGCCAGTGACCATGTAGGGTCTGTAGCCTTTGATGCAAGCAGGGAATACAGGCAAAAGAACACAAAAAAAGCAAAGCAGCAACTGGTGACAGCAATAAATAAGTCAGGCAAAAGTTAGTGCATAAACGAGGGAATACGGGCAGACTAGGTGGGCTGAGTGCTCCTTACCTGCAGTCAACTACTATGTTACTATGCCCTTTCTTACCCCCAGAAGCCTTTGTCTATTGAACATTTGGTTTCGCTGAGCTAAGCGATATATAGACCTCCATATATAAGTCAGCCACGTGTGCTGCGCTGACAGGAGTACTTCACAGCAATTAGTATGTAGCTGGCTTGGGGGCAATATTCAGACAATTTGTATGCTCCAGTAGGAGCTAGCTGTCAGAACATGAAGCATTGTTAGTGTAGTACATAGTGACTATGTGCTGCTCTGACCCTGCTCCAGACTGAATATGGACCACTAGAGCCAAATGGAGACAGCACAGCACAAATAGCATAGCACCACATTCAGTCCTAACATGCTTATGATCCAACTGGACATGCAAGATGCTATGGGCTATTTGCATGCCCATTACGGTCTTATTAGCATGCCTGTTCCTCCCCCTTAAGCACCTGTCCTGTAGCTGTCTTGAGTATTCCTGGTGGTCTAGTGGTCCCCCCAACCCCCAATCGACTGCCTGTAGGTCTCCTGAATATTTCTGATGGTGTAGTGGTCCCCCCCCCCACCCATACTGTAGCTATCTTTTTTATTCCAGGTGATCAAGTAGCTCCCCCATAAAGGTATCCAACCCCCTTCAGACCCCTTGGCTCTGGACTCTCCTCCCTGCAACCACCCCTCATCCCAGTCACCTAAGATGAACTATGGGAATAGTGACTGGGACTAGCACAGCCCTCTACTCACCACCTCAGCTTACGAGTACTGTAGAAAAGCTGCTGACTACCAGTGAGCAGTTGTGAGTACTGCAGAAACAGCTGTTTCTACAATACTTCCAACTGTATATTGACAGTCAGATAGTGGTCAGCCATGGTGATGAGCAGAAGCTGTGCTGGCTGCTGTCACTATTGCCATAGTTTTGGCTTAGGTGATGAGGTGAGAGGGTGTGCAGGAAGGAGGGTTCTGAGCAGGTGAGTTGGGAGGGGGTCAGATGCCATTATGGGAGGGAGGGCCAGTGGACCACCAAGAATGTTCCAGACAGCTACAGAAAAGGTGATCAGGGTTGGGGGACCACTCTACCACCGGGAATATTCAAGACAGCTATAAAACAGGTGATCAGCACACTGGGGAGCACTAAACTATCAGGAATGTTCAAGATGACTATATATATTAGGTGATCAAAGGGAGGTAGGGAGACCACTAAGCCACCAGGAATATGCAAGCCAGCTACAGGATGGGAGACTTTATTTATTTAGTTTTCGTTGACTGGGTAAGTGCAGTAGACAAATTCTGCCTATTTTCAGGCACGACCCGGGGGAGGGGATACAGATGAATGCCAACTGACCTTGAACCAGATTAAGCTGTTGGTGGTAATTTTCGTGAATGGAGGAAATTTAGTCATTGCACCGGGGAAATTCCCCTGCTTTTTTCGAGAAGTGCCATGGGGATCTTTAACATCCACCTGAACTACCACCAGAACAGGCAGATGGGACCTCGGTTTAACGTCTCATCCGAAAGACGGCACCTCAGGAGTGCAGCACCCCCCTCATGCTGCACTGCAGTGTCAGTATTGGGATATTAACCCAAGTGCCTGGTATGGGGATAGAACCCACAGCCTACTGATCTCCCGGCCTCAGAGGCGAGTGTGCTACCTGCTGAGCCACTGACACTTTGGGGGGTTTCCATGCACAGGCATATGGACTAGGTTTAGGCAGTGTTAAAGAGTGCTGCAATTGAGGCTGTTTAGTGCTGTTGAAACCACTAAATATACTGCTATGCCCACTATGCATGGGGGATCCCTCATTTGCAAGGCCTCAGTGGTATATTGTTTGTGGTTATGCTACTGAGTAAGTGCAGCCCACTGAGGGCCTTTGAATATGCCACCCACTCAATCGGCCAGTGCTATTCATGATAGTAACCCAGTTAGTGCCATGCTAACCATTTGAATACAGGAACCCAGGAGCTGAAGAAATGGTGAACAGAATAAAGATCATCTTTAAAATTTAAAAAGTTTCTTAATAACGTCATTGTTATTTTACATTTTATCCCCACATTTTCAGCATATAGTCTTTTTATGACCTCACCTTATGATCAAGACAGCTGGAATATTTTGAATCCCATCTGAACGTGAGCAACTGTGCAAACATGCTTCAGAGGGGATTTTAACATTGATACCCCACCTCATAAAAATGATAGGTAACAAGAGTACTGTGTTGATCATTTGGGGCCAAGATCTGCAAAAATCACAAAGTTATGAGTAAACATTGAAAAAATTCCACTTTTCTTCATAACTTCATTGTTTTCTGACATTTTAACTCCAAATCTTTGACATAGTCTGTTTATGACCCCACCTTATGAGCAAGATTGGTGGAATTTTTCAAATGCTGTCTGAAAAATGATTTCATACAGCGACTGCAAAAACGTGTTTTGGGGGATATGAAAAATTTCACCTACATTATCATGAGGTGGGGACCCAAAAAGGCTATGTTGAAAATGTGGGTCAAAAATGTTAGAAAAAGTTATGAGTAAAAGTACAAAACACATTAAAAAGCTATTATCCAATGTACCTTGTTTTCAGTCAGTCATGAGATGAAGAATGGATATAAGGTGGGGTGTGTGTAGGGTAGTTGGTGCTGAAACCGGGGTTGGGGTGTGGGGGCC
Source organism: Neoceratodus forsteri (assembly GCA_016271365.2). Taxonomy (NCBI): domain Eukaryota; kingdom Metazoa; phylum Chordata; order Ceratodontiformes; family Ceratodontidae; genus Neoceratodus; species Neoceratodus forsteri. The sequence continues at coordinate 1,004,394,460 of CM028129.1, read as the reverse complement.
AGAGGCTCAGGAGGGTCAGAATACATTGTGGAACTGTTTTCTTCTTTACAGGGATTACAAAAAAAGTCTACAAGGGACACTTTCCTTAATTTCAGGTACTGACACTAGGATTGGGCATCCCAGTGTCAGTTTATTGTTTGGCGGCATCAAGGGTGGGCACCCCACTATTTCATCCTCTTTGGGGGGGGTAGCTGGCACCAGGGGTACACACCCTGGTGTCCAGACTGTTTGTTTGAGTGGGGGGAAATGTCAAAGCTTTGTCAGTTGGTAGGAGGATAACCATGGCGGGGTTAAGCACCCACCTAAAGCTAGTCACATAATCAAGCTGGGCTAGGTGGGAGGGAGATACCGGTGAGGCTGGTCACATAAAGTGGGTCAGCAAGAGGGAGGGATACCGAAAGCCCCTAGTGTTACTGAAAGGTTGTGGAATGGGACACTGGCAGATGGGCAGAAATAGTGAAAGGATGCAGCCACACTGTGATAGGTTCAGCTATCCTTTCATATGTGAGAAGTTTCTGCCCATCAGCCAGCAAACCAGCAGCAGCAGCCTAGACAGGACTGGGTGTGCACAAGCACATTTCCTTCAGGTTCAGCTGCACTGGCTGCTTGCAGCACACACCGCCCCAATCCTACTCTGCTGGGAGTCATCCTAAGATGTTTGTTTTGTGCATGTGCACAAGCAAACATATAAATGGGGGAGAACTCAACTTGATTGTGGGACCTTGCTCAACATAAGTGTAAGGACCAGCTTGACATTTGTTTACTTATTTAGTTTTTGTTGACTTGTAAAGAAGGGCAATTTTCAGCCTTCTCTCAGGAGGGGGGGGTACATAGAAACATAGAAGTTGACGGCAGATAAGGACCTCAAGGCCCATCCATCTGCCCATTTCTTTTTCTACATTATAAATGTGCCATCGGCCTTTGCTCTGTCAATGGCCTATCTATTCATACTCATCTGTATTGCTCCCTTATGCCTATCTCATGCCTGTTTGAAGCCCTGCACTGTATTCATATCCACCACTTCCTGAGGTAGGCCATTCCATGCATCCACTACCCTTTCTGTGAAAAAGAACTTCCTCACATTACCCCTTAATTGGCCTCCCTCTAATCTCATGCTGTGTCCTCTTGTCCTGCTATTTTTCTTATATTGAAACATGTTAGACTCTTTCACCTTGTTAATGCCCTTAAGGTGTTTGAATGTCTTGATCATGTCACCTCTCTCCCTCCTTTGCTCTAGGGTATACATATTGAGCTCCATTAATCTGTTCTCATATGTTTTCTGATGCAGTCCCCGCACCATTTTGGTTGTCCTTTTCTGGACTGCCTCAATTTGGTTAATGTCCTTGTGAAGGTGTGGCCTCCAGTACTGCACACAGTACTCCAGATGGGGCCTATCCAGTGTCTTGTAAAGAGGGATTATTACCTCCCTCTTCTGACTTGTAATACCCATACTAATACACCCCAACATCCCCCTAGCCTTACCTACTGCTTTAGTGATCTGCTGCTTGGATGATTTCAGGTCATTGGTGATTATGATGCCCAAGTCTCTTTCTTTCCTTGTGACTGCCAGCAACTCCTCTCCCAGTCTATAGGTGGCTTCAGGGTTTCTCTTCCCTATGTGCATGATCTTGCACTTCTTTACATTAAACCCCAGTTGCCATTCTTCCGACCATTTTGCCAGCTTATCCAGTTCTTTTCTCATTCTGCCCACCCCAGCTGGATCATTTACTCTGTTGCAGATCTTCGTGTCATCTGCAAACAGACAAACCTTACCCTCCAGTCCATCTGCAATGTCACTGATGAAGATATTGAAGAGGACTGGCCCCAGGACTGATCCCTGAGGTAACCACTTGTGACTTGCATCTCTTCTGACTGTATGCCATTTACCACCACTCTCTGTTTTCTGCCTATCAACCAGTTTGCCACCCAGTTGACCAATTTCTGACCCACACTAAGCCTACCCAGCTTATTAATCAATCTTCTATGTAGAACAGTATCGAAAGGTTTGCTGAAGTCAAGGTAGGTGACATCAACTGCTCCCCCTTGGTCCACCACTCTGGCTACCCAGTTAAAGAAATCTATGAGATTAGTTTCCCAGGACCTTCCTTTTGTAAACCCATGCTGTCTTGGATCCTGTGCTCCTATGGATTTCAGGTGTTGCTCTACCCTTTCCTTAAGGAGTGCCTCCATAATCTTGCCCACTACTGAGGTAAGACTGACTGGTCTGTAGTTCTCCACCTGCTACCACTGTTGTGAAGCGGGATCACATGAGCCCTTCTCCAGTCTTCTGGGACCTCTCCTGTGCTCAGAGACTCACTAAACAGTTCTGATAATGGCTTTGCTAGTTCCACCCTTAGCTTCTTTAGTACCCCGGGATGTATGCCATCAGGTTCCATTGCCTTGTCCACCCTGGGCTTATCGAGGCTCTTGTGAGGACCCTTTCTTTTGTGAAGGGACTAGTGCACACCTCCTCCCCGTGTCCATGGTGCTGAGCTGTGAGCCCTGCCCTACCTTCTCTTCAGTAAATACTGAGCAGAAGTATCTATTTAGGATAGATGCTTTTACATGGTCCTCCTCCTCTCATGTCCCCTTATCTCCTTTGATCTTAGCAATACCCCCTCTGGACTTTCTCCTTTCACTAATGTATCTATTGAAAGTCTTGTCACCTTCTTTTACTGTTTGTGCTAGTGTTTCCTCAGTTTGGGCCTTTGCCTGCCTTACTGCCTTCCCTGCTGCCCTTAGGGACGCTTGGTATGCCTCCCTATCTTCATTCCGCTGCGTTCCCTTATATTTCATGAAGGCCAGCCTTTTGGCTCTGACCTTTTCTGCTAATGTTTTTGAGAACCAAAGTGGTTTCCTTCTTCTACTGCACTTCCTTTTCTCTCTAACACAACGGGATGTTGTTTCTAGTATTGCATCCTTAATACTTGCCCACTTTGCCTGTACCCCCTCATCTGTATTTCTTTTTGCCAGGACTAGCTTAACTCTGTTGGCCATCTTATCAAAGTCAGCTCCTCTGAAGTCCCATATTTTTGCCTTGGAATGAGATGATTTAGTTCTAGTGGCCTAATTGAATCATACCATGTGATGGTCACTGGCCCCCAGGTGACCTTCTACCTGGAGATCTGTGATCCTTTCCCTGTTAGTCAGAACTAGATCTAGGATAGCCCTGTCTTTTGGGGTTATTGTACCAGTTGTTTGAGGCCTTCCCTCTGCAGGGAATCCACCATGTAGCTAGTTCTGGCAGATGTTCCTTCTGGTATTGACCAATCTGTATCTGTCATGTTGAAGTCCTCCATTATCAGAACCTCCCCTGTAGCTGTCATGTTTTGTATATCTTCTAACAGTAATGTGTCTATGTCCTCCCCCTGATCTAGGGACCTGTTGACAACCCCAGTTTGTATGGCTGTCCCATTTCCTGTTTCCAGGGTGACCCAAAGTTCTTCTGGCTCCTTATGTGCATTCTGAATTTCTGTAGCTTTGATATTTTCATTGACATACAGGGCCACTCCACCCCCCCTTTTTGCACCTCGGTCTCTTCTGAACAGTACATAACCAGGTACTGAAGTCTTCCAAGTGTGGTTACTGGTAAACCACATCTCGCTAATTGCTACTATGTCCAGTTTAGCCTCTGTCATTATTGTCTGCAGGTCTGGGATCTTGTTTCCCAGACTGTGAGCATTTGTGTACATGATTTTCCATTGGACAGATTTCGGTGTGTTAGTTGTTGGGTGAGATCTGGAATTTCCCCTGTGTGACATATGGGGAGCCAGACCTTTATCCTTACCTGGTAACGCAAATGAACTGCAAACATGCTGAACTCCTGTTTGACCACTAGCTGAGGGGGGAGGGGTGTTCTTCCCATTCGACACATGGAGTGATGCACCCCTCTCCCCATTTGCTAGTTTAAATATTCTGCAAAGACATCAAACTTCTGCCCCAATGCACTGACTCCCTCCTTAGTCAGATGCAGTCTATCAAATTTAAAAACTTTCGCTCCCAAAACTGTTGCCAGTTCCCTACAAATTTGTGTCCTTTTTCCTGACACCAGCCCTTGAGCCACATGTTTAGCTCCCTATCTCCCCTTCTCTGCCCTTCCATCCATCTGCCTCCCTCTCCTAGACTGGCAGTATCTCAGAGAAGAAGATGCCAGATGAAATGGATGATAGTTTGTCACCCAGCCTGGTCAGGTGTTTCTTGGTCTCCACAACTGACCAGCTGGCGAGACCATTAGTCCCTATGTGTACCAGGACATCAATGTTTTCTCCTGCTTCCTGAACAATTTTAGCAATGCAGTCAGTGTCTCTCCATGCTGATGTACCTGGGAGATATCTGACCATTACCCCTGGCTGGAGATAGGTATCAACTCCCCGAATCATGGAGTCTCCTATGATCAGAGGTTTTTTGGATTTCCTTTTGCTTTTTTTGTTTTGGTTCCTATTTTGGGCCAGTTTTGTTGTGCTAGTTCCTGAGCTGCAGTGTCCTGCTCTGCAGTGTCCTCTGCCCCTTTGTTTGATTTTGGAGATAGAGGCAGATACTTGTTTGTAGTTTTTATATGGTTTGTGGAGGTAATATGTTGGAAAGCACTGAGTGATGGGGCACCAGATTTGCCCCTCCTAACCACCTGCCAACCTCCCAGACCAACTACCCTCTGCGGTCGAGGTGCTTCTGTTGGATGTTGGGGAAATGGCAGGTGGTTCTTACTATATATTTCCTCTTGAATATGCAATTTGAGGTGCACAATCTCTGCCCATGCTACCTGAGCTGAGCCCTTAGATTTCCAATGGGCCAGCATATAGGACAGTGTCCTAAATCTTATAAAACTGCTCTTCTGAAAAGTGTTCCACAATACCTGCAGTTAATGATATTCATTCCAGATAAGTTACTGGGTTTATAACCTGGTCAGAGTAACTAGAAGGAAGAAAATGAAAGCAAAAGTTTGATTTTGTGTTTTATTTGTTTGTTTTTGTATAACTTGTTATAACAAGTTAAATTACTAGTGCCCCTGTAAATGAGTTCACTGTATGGATACCCTACTGATCCGCCCCTTCCTGCTTTGCCACAGGAAATGTCACGACTGTGCTACTCTATAAAAGGAGTATAGTGTGGGGTTGTTGGGGATGGGGGTAAGTGGTGATAAAGAAGAACCACGGACAAAAGAAACAAGGAGGTAAGAGCAGAAACAATCAGCCAGCAACAAATGCAGTAGCCCTGAAAGCTTATCCTAATGATAGATAAAACTGTAAAACCTGTAAAGCACCACCTGTAATAATTTCACAGAAGATATACCCTGTAAGAAACACTTTGCTACAGAGAAAAATAAAGCAGTGACAGAAGATATACCTTGCAAAAGACAATTTGAATCAGAAGATTACAGCACTAATCTATTAGCACACACCTGTAGGCACACCCCATAATAATGCAGCAGAAGGTATACCCAGCAGCAACAATTTGAATCAGAAAAAAATAAAGCAATAAAATGTTAGCAACAAACAGTAACAATCCCTGTGCAGTGGCACTAAAACAATTTTTATAGTGGGGGTGCTGAAAACCATTGAACAAAACTATAAACCCTTTATAGGAAGCCATAGAGAACTTTACTTCAAGCAAGGGGGGGGGGGCTGCAGCACCCTCAGCACCCCAAGTTCCAGCACCTATGTCCCTGTGAGCACAAAATAAAAATAACAACACACAGTAAATCTGCCTAGCCAAAAGAAGCCTTAATCCTTTCCTTTGCTCTGGTAAGGTTCTTTGCTCTGTCCTTTCAAGAAACTACAAACTGACATAATGAATCAGGTTAAGCTGTGTTGGTAGTACTTTTTTTTTTGTAGCAAAGGAATGATAAAGCCTCTGAGAGGGTGAAATGTCATGAGTTGCCAGACCTACACTGCTGTTCTTTGTGGTACCAATATGTCACTGAAAATAAAAATATGTTTAAACTGTAACATGGTGTAGACTGCAATACTTTTTCTAAGCAGCACATAAGGTCAGTGCTGTAACTTATTCTGTGAACATAAATATTGGAAACGTGGGGGACAACCCAGTATGAACATTGGGCCCAATTTAGCATGAACACAGGCCTCAGCTAAACAACATAGAAACACAGAAGTTGATTCAGAAAAAGATTATTGGTCCATTCAGTCTGCCTGTAATACTTAACCTATCCCTGAGACCTGGGACCTGATTCACAAAGCTAAAAATTAAATGCAAGATGCCTGTGTCAATCAGATTTGACACAAGGAGCACCTTGCATCAAAACTTGCACCGCCCATGATTCAGGAATGCAGGAGCAGAGTGCTGCAATCTCAGGACCCTTTGCAGCAAACAGGGCCTGTGCCAACCCTGTGCCTGATCTGAGGCTGTGCCACGGTGCTATACGGAAGATGCAGGCTGCAATATCCCTTTCAGTGGGATTCAGGAAACAGCCCCACAGGGCTCCTGGGTCATGACAGTTAGACCTGCAGGAGGCTGGTCTAATGGCCTGTGCACCATCCCCAGAGCCATTGCTGGGTGGGAGGGAATCTGTGCCACCACCTGTCTGCGGTAACCTGCACCCCAAAGCACCTGGTGCACTCAGTGGTGCATTGCCCCTGGGGTCACCCCCCCATGCTGCCAGGCATGCGGTGACTGCCCCCCATGGACAAAACAGGCATGGCATCACCATGCAATGTCCCTGTAGGGGACCTGTTGCCACCCCCCACCACTCATCTGTGTCCTACAAGCCTTTCTCATTCCCTATCCTGTCCCGCACAACCCTGCCAGCCTCCAGACTGGTCTCCATCACTGGAAGCTGATGCTGCTGGACTGCTCCATGGCTTGAAGCATACCTCTCCCATGTGCCTTGACTTTGGCACATGGCAACATTTGCTACAAGCTGCAGAGCTTTGATGCCCCAACTGTTTGTGACTAGGGTGCAGGGTCCCTGGCACACCACTGATTAGTGCAAGCTGCTGTTTCCTGCAGCTTGTGACTCTAACTGGGGCTTTGTTAATCAAGCCCTTAGTGCTTAAGTGGGGTTTATGCCCATTCTACCAGACCCCATTTTCCCTAACTTGCTGCTATCCCCTTGGGTGACTATTAAACCCTTAACTATGTTCCAGCTATGCTCAGCTCAACAAATGTGGGGTCCACTCAATGTGAACATAGGCCCCAGATTAATGTGAATATGGGAAACAGTGCAACATGAATGTGGGACCCAGCTCAACATGAATGTGGGACCCACCCAATGTGAAGATAGGCCCTAGAGTAATGTGACTGAGGGAAATAGTACAACATAAATGTGGGGCCCACTCACCGTGAACATAGGCTCCAGACTAATGTGAATGTGGGAAATAGTACAACATGAATGTGGTGCCCAGCTCTACATGGATGTGGGGCCCAGTTCAATATAAAATGTGCTGATATAATCTCACTTCTGGGGTGTTAGATGCACTTGGCCTTGTGCCCAACCACCCCAGATGTGAGATTATCCCAGCACAGCCCGCACCCCATTGTGCATTATTGCTTAAATGAAGTTTTTGTTTATTTATTTATGTATGTATGTACGTCTGTCTGTCTGTCTTTGTTTACCGGGTAAACGCACTGATCCAGAGGACTGTTTTCAGTCATGACCCAGGCCACAGGGTGGCAACCAGCACAGAGAAACACAGCAGCAAATACAGGGAAAATTCAATTTATACTGTAAATTCACACCTCAAGATGATGTGGAAAAAAAGAAAACTAATAATGTAATAGTACAATGGAGGCAGGGGAAGGCAATGGCCAGGCACACATAGTGTGATAAGTGAGCCATACATAGCAACAGAAATAACATGAAATACAGGAGCCACGTTACATGGTGCAGGAGAACATATGTAGCATTATAAATATGACATGAGACTAGTTTAGTACAGGGTCATCAGTAAAGTTGTGTGGGTTCATATAGTCATATTCTCACATCATTTTCAGGGATTAGAGGTAACAAGGGAAGGAGGGTTATAGACAGATATAGAGATGAGGGAGGAGATAACCGGAGGGCAGGGGAAGTGGAATGAAGACATGGGCATTAGGGTGACTTAGAGTTACTTACTGGGAGTAGGGACAGTCAGCAGCTGCTGGGAGACAGGTTTTCATGGCCTGTTTGAAGACAAGGTGCATGGGGGACATGTGGACAAACTGTGGGAGCTTGTGGAGATGGAGAAAGCTCTGCTTCCCATTGCTGTGGAGACACGGGGTGCCTCCAATGGGGGGGACTGAGGATGCCCTAAGTGTCCTAGGAGTCACTCTGTCTGTCAAGAGGAGAGAGTAAGGAGATAGGTGTCAGTATCTTAGTGCCTTGTCCACTAGGCAGCCCATTGCATAGTCAAAGAGACCTTGCACAGGGAACCAGCCAAGGGACTGGCAAAGAGTGCAGTGATGAGTCCAGTGGGGAGCTTGAAGGACAAAATGACAGAGTTATAGGTAGTGTTTAGTCTTGACTTCAAGGTGGGGGATATGAGGGAGTAGACGGGGAAGCAGAAGTCAAGTATAGGCAGTAGGTTGCCCTGGGCGATGGCAAGGTGTGCATCAGCCAATAGAAGGCATTTGAGACTGTAGGCAACACCAAGTTTCTGGTGAATTCTCTGCATAGTGTTGTTAACATGATCAGTGAAAGAGAGGGAGGGGTCAAGAGTGACACCTAGGTATTTAAAAGATGGGATGTTTTCAAGAGAAGGGCCTGCTGGGGTGTGTACAAGGAGGGAGGAGTTGGATTTGGCAGCTTTGGTGAGGAAAGGTTTGGAACCAGAAAGCATGGACTTAGTCTTCTTTTCATTGACTAGCAGCCTGTTGGCGAGGAACCATTTATGAGCAGAGCCATAGTTGTGTGTGAGGATGGAGGTGATGGGCTCGATGGATTTATTACTGTGTTAGAGAACCAGATCATTGATTCACGTGATGACTATCTAAGGAGAAGCAGTGTCCTCATCTCTCTCTCCCATTACATCGCCTACGTTTTGGGCTTTTCGGTTTTAAAACTGATTTAAAAATACCTCAGAGGCGGCCTTTTCCACTGCTGGAGTAGTCCCGACCAACAATCAGATAGAATTTTATTGGGAATATCAAAAGGACGTTCAAGAATGGAGGCGAAGTTGAGGAACGTGCTACCGCAGCATACCCCCAAGCTTCCCCAGACAAGGTAGCAAAGAAGTCCAGGCAATGACCTACAAAGCCGGTGGTCTCCTCAGTGCTTAAACTGACCACAGTGCCACTCACAGAGGAGCGCTTCCTAATGGAGATGAAACCGCTGAGGGAGGCTCTGTTAACGCTGACAGCAGATATCTCTACTTTAAAAACAGACCTGAAGGACGTCTCCAGAGAGGCCAGGGATATGGAAGCAAGGACAGTCTCGTTGGAGAGGTGGAGGGAGACAGTGGATCCAGAGATGGTGGCCCTTCATAAGCAAATGTCCAGAATGGAGCATAATCTGGAAGATCTTGAGGGACGCAGCCACTGAAACAATTTAGTGATCATCAACCTCCTGGAGGGCAAAAAGGGAACCTCCCCCATAACCTTCACACAAAAGTTGTTGGATAAAGTAGCAGGCCCTTCACCAAATGGGCCTATATATGTAGTGGAGCGCGCCCACTGAGCTCTATGCCCCAAACCAGCTCCTGGCTCTCCACCCCGCCCCTTTCTGCTGAAACTCCTGAATTATTTAGATCGACAGCACATTCTATTGCAACTATGGGGCATTCAGACCTTGCTGTGGGAAGAGAACAAGATTAGAATCTCTCAGGATTTACCAATGTCAGTCAGACAGAAGGGGGCACATTCCATCCTACGATCTCCCGACTAATTCAAGCTGGGATCCAATTTTGGATGCTGTATCTAGCACAGTTCCAAGTCAAGATCCAAGAAAAATGGCACTCATTCGAGAACAATGATCAAGCGGTAAAAGAGCTGCAAGGTTGGTACCAGACCTGTTTACTAAGTGAAAAGAACTTTGCGACTGAGGAGCTCTGGAATCGGCAAGCAGCCGCCTTTAAGGACATCAAGGGGGATCTAACAGCTATCAGTGTCCTTAGATTAAATAGAGCACTTAACAACTAGTGATTGAACCAGGAAGACCCATCAGGGTCAGTTCTAATGCTGTAGTCTCTGCTTATTTGAAAGGTCTGTGGGTTAGTAGCAGCCCAGCAGCATGGTCTGTATTCTTTTTCTTTTGGTTGGCAAAGCAATACAGTGCAGCACTCGGAGCTGGGCCTCCTCGAGGGTGTGCATATTCGAGTTGCTGCAGCAGCTCCTCAAAATATGAAGCATCACCATAAAGGTGCGCAAAATCGTGGGGTTGCAACCAATGCTGCACAGAGCTGCTAGAATCTCCGAGCGGATGAACTCCTTCAGAACGTGGCCACAGGATAAAACGTGCTGGTAACCTAACTCAGGCGGGATGTGAACTCTTTACTGTTGGAGCAAAGGGTTCTTTTATTTTTCACAAATACAAACAATCCTTCTACTTAATTTGCATTAGGATGTTATATATGTGGTCTTGAAACTTGCCAGTAATTACCCACAGCTACGTTATGATAGCATTATGCAGAGACCTTAAAGAGTTTAATCTGTCAGTAAATGCATCTTTTAGACTACTAAGGGGGGGGGGGATTTTATGGATGGGCTCATCTCTAGCAGCAGAAGAGTAGTTTCAAGGTGTTTCATATTAGTTTATTGGTCCTAGATTGTTGAAATTTGTGTTTTAAGGTTCTGGTTATAAATCACTTTGTTTAAAGGGGAAGGGACAAGAATTTGATATGCTTTAACTGGCAATATCTCGTACCATATGGGGGGTGTACCTTTCGCTTCGGCTACTAGTAAGTGCTGTTTTGTATATATTTAACAAGAAAGTTACTTCTTCACACATTTCAGACTAGTGCTCTAAATTGCACAATAAGGAATTTAAAAGAGAAAAGGTCCAAAAGTGGTGGGATGTAAATAATAGGTTGGGGGGAGAGGGGGGAACCCATGGTATCAATACAAGGGGTTTAATTTTGGGTAGTGCACAGCATTATAGAAATTGCAGAAGAAACAAAGAAATATGGCTAGCAATGTGAATATATCGTCATGGAATGTCAAAGGGGCACGTAACAAGCTAAAAAGATACAAAATCTTAAAACAGATGCAAATAATCAGGGGTCAAATTTTATTTTTGCAAGAGACCCACCTCCAAGAAGCTGAGGCTAACTTGCTAAGACGGCTGCATGTGGGTCAAGTTTTTGCTGCTGGATCCAGCTCCCAGAGTAAAGGGGTGGCAATCCTGGTGTCAAAAAATCTGGGTTTCAAATGTAATCAGTGCATTGTGGACCCCTTGGGCAGATATGTATTTGCGGTGGGGACACTGGAGAGGTCCGATATACTTCTTGGCTCCATCTATGGCCCAAGCACAGATACCCCCTCCTTCTTTAAAGAGATCCTTAATCTTCTGTTGCCTTTCCTCTCCATGCCTATTTTACTAGGGGGACTGGAATCTCTCTTTTCCCCCGGATGTAGATAGGACAGGCAAACAGAGAGCAGGTTTATCACCAGCTCAAAGGGCAACCAGAGACCTAATAGATAATTTAAGATTATGTGACCCATGGTGGATTCATCTTAATCTGAGGGAATATACTTTCTGGTCTCCAGTACACGGGTCCTCCTACCGCATTGATTATTTTTTAATGAGCAAACAACTTCTCCCAGGCCTCATGGCATGTCAAATTTTACCAGAAGTTATCTTGGATCACTCCTCCGTGTCTTGTACCATCTCCATCATACCATATCAATGAATACAAATGGTCTGGAAAATAATAATAGACTATTGACAGACAAATGGGTGCTAGACAAATTGAAGGCTTATATAGAACAATATACACAGAATAATTTGGATTCTACAGGTCATCCAGAAATGGAATGGGGGGGGGGTTAAAATGTTATATTAGAGGGGAATTGATTAGGATTGCCTCTGTACAGAAACGTAAGAGGGAAGGGCAAGCTAAAGAATTATTGGACAAAATTAGACAACTGGAGAAGAATATCTCCCCATCCTCCATGGAAATGCTCCATCAAGAGCTGATCCAGGTTAGGGCACAATATAATGAATTAATGGCGGCCAAGGCAGAATATGCAATCCTCAAAACAAACTCCACATACATTGAACATGATGAAAAGGCTGGGCGGCTACTAGCTATGAGGGTCAAACACCAGGAAACCTCCCGGTTGGTAAATGCAATCCGTTCTAAGACAAACAGCCTACTTCCCACTAACCCAAAAGAAATTGTGGCTGAATTTCACACCTTCTATAGGAATTTATATGGCACCAGATCTGATCCCCCTTCAAAGGATAAGATAGATGAATATCTGGAATCTATCGACTTACCGGTCCTGTCCACGGATCAGCAAGCCCTTCTGAGCTCTCCACTTTCAGAAACCGTAATCAGGCAGGCTATAGGCAGTTTGTCACTCAATAAAGCCCCAGGGCCGGATGGCTTCTCTGCCAATTTCTACAAGTCATTGACAGAGGAACTAACTTCATGGTTGCTCCATTTATATCAGTCTATCCTGTCAAAAGAGAGCCGAGATCCCAGCCTTTTCGAAGCTCTAATTGTGGTATTGCACAAAGAGGGGAGGGACCCAGAACAAGTTTTGAACTGCCGCCCTATCTCATTATTGAACTATGATGTTAAAATTCTAGCTAAAATCCTAGCAAACAGGTTGGGCTCGGTTATTCCCTCTCTAATCTGTGCTGAACAAGTGGGTTTCATGAAAGGCAGGTTAGCCTCGGATCACATACGGAAATTGGACCATATTTTTTCTGTTGCCTGAAGTAAGGATGCTCCTGTGATATTGATGTCCTTGGATGTGGAAAAAGTGTTTGATAGAGTGGACTGGTGCTTTCTCTTTAGGACCTTAGTCCGTTTCGTGTCCCCCACCCTTTGTGCAATGGATACGGACCCTGTATACTGCTCCCACTGCACGCATATACTGCAACAGAACTTTCTCCTCTTATTTCTCCCTTCACTCGGGTACCAGACAAGGTTGTCCCCTATCCCCACTATTGTTTAACCTTCATCTAGAACTCCTTCTGATGCAGATCAAAACAGACCCAGTGGTCAGGGGGGTGATGGTAGGAGAACGAGAGTTCAAACTCTCAGCATATGCAGATGATATTCTTCTCCATCTATCGGTACCAAGGGCTTCAGTTATCAGGGTCCTGGACTTAGTCCAGGAATTTGGAGTCCTGGCCAACTATAAACTAAATGTGGACAAAACCCTAGTCTTTCCTCTTAATTTCCACACTGAACGTAAATCGAGGGCTTAGGGTTGCATTGGGAGCCTAAGACACTTAAATATTTGGGAATATATCTATCTATCCAGAGACTCTAAATCGCTGAAAAGACATAATCTGGAAGCACTGGTACAGGTAATCTAACAAGATCTAAATAGATGGAGATCATTGCCAATATCACTATGGGGAAGAGTGAGCTTAATAAAAATGAATATCCTACCTCGTATCTTCTATCCTCTCAACATGCTAAACATTTGGTTGCCTCATGCTTGGTTTTCCAGGCTCCACTCACTGATTAACCATTTTTTATGGAAGGACAAGCAAGCACGTAGAGCCTATGGGAAGCTCACAGTACCTAAAATAAAAGGAGGACTGAGACTAACCAACTTTAAATGTTACTATTGGGCGAGCCATGTGGCAATGTATATGAGACGGGGGGTTAGGCCAGACAACCCAGATCCAGACCCATATGTACCCATATGGTTAATAACTTATCTCCTCAGCTGACATTTCCCCCCTGGCCCTCTATCGTATCCTATCCAAAGTGCTCCCCCAAGCATTGGTTGATACCCCGGTCAGTACCTCAGTCAAAGTCCATGCCCAGCTATGCGTGTCTCTCGCATACAAATATACGAGAGACCTTATCCAGCTATTGGTAGGTAATCCAAATTTAAAGATAGGTGGAAGTGTAGTGAAGGCCTCCTGGCTTCCTCAACTGGCACTAGCCAAAGTACAGGATTTATGGAATGAAGGCCAAGTCAGAACAACAACAGACATCCTCAATAACTACAAGTTAGGCCCCCACTCAAGTTTCAAAGCGTTTCAGCTAAGACACATGCTGATAGCTTCATGCATAAAACAACCTACAGAAGATGGATATACTTTCCTGCAGCCACTCAGCCTTTTAGTCGCTCAGCCACATGCAGTTTCTAGCCTATATAAGATATTAATAGATAAAGCCTTCTCACACCAAGACGTGTCCTCTCACTACTGGAACTCCCAATTCCTGGATGTGAGAATTGAATGGGAGAAGATCTGGAAAGGCAATCACTGGTTCATCTCACAGGATAGATTATGTGTAATGCAATTTCAGATTCTTAACAATATGTATTATACCCCAGTGAAACTGGCCAGAATGAATAAGTCTCTATCACCAAATTGTAGACATTGCAAGCAAGCGGAAGGATCCCTATACCACATTTTTGGGACTGCCTCAAAGTCGCCCCCTTATGGACCCTTATCAAGCAGAGAGCAGACCCATTATTAGGCATCATGGACCATATAGAACCAGGAGCATGCTTAGTGGGGGATTATTCTCATATAAGTGTCACTCAAAGGAAATACCATCTAGCAATGATAGCAATGTCAGGAAAAAAGATAGTGCTTAGACATTGGCTGGACACAGATATATTATCTTATACTGAGTGGCTGTAGGAACTCTTATTTAATTTGTCAGTGGAAAGAATGATTGCCAGTACACATAACAAAATGCCTACATTTGAGAAATGTTGGGGTAAGTTATACACGCTGTACTCCCTCTAATAAAATATCAGGTGCTTAAGAAGGTACCTTCTGCAGTCGAGATTACTGCTATATTTACAGTATGATACCATGGGTGGGAAGGTCTGGGGGGGAGGGGAGACCATGTGGATTGTTAGTATTGTACTGTTTGGTCTCTTTTACTGTACACATATGGTGTTATAATACAGCCTTTTAAGGTTGAGTGTGTAAACTAAATAAAATATACTGAATTTCAAAAAAAGAGAACCAGATCATCTGAATAAAGGAACACTTGACAGCTGAGGCTATCCCTCGGGAGTGCATTAATGAAAACGGAGAAGAGCACATGTCCGAGTATGGAACCTTGGGGAACTCCAGTGCGTACAGGGAGGGCAGCAGAGGAGGCATTGTTGATGATGACAGAATGAGACTGATTGGATAGATAACCGCAGAACCAGGATGTAGTTCCGCTGGAGCAGCCAAAGACAGATAGGTTTGAGTGGAGGAGGTGGTGGTCTACAAGGTTAAAAGCCTTTAATAGGTCTATGAAGACAGCTTCTGTGGCTTTGCCTTGGTCCATATTTTTCAGCACATGACCAGAGAAAAGGGTCAGAGCAGAGGAGGTACCGTGGTGCTTGCGGAAACCATGCTGGAGAGGACATAAGAGGTTATACTTTTCAAAATGCCCTGAGAACTGAAGGTGCAAAACTTTTTCAAACAGTTTGCTCAGGTGAGGGAGTAGGGAGATGGGCCTATAATTATCAGGGGTATTGGGGATCACCGCTTTTGAAGATGGGTATGACATTTGCATGTTTCCAAGAGTCGTGAACCATAGAAGATGTAAAGGTGAGGTTGAAGAGTAAGGTGAGGGGTTTAATCAATGCAGGGCAGATGAGTTTAAGAAATGCGGGGTATAGTCCATCACTGACAGGCCTACACAGGCTGATAAATAATTTTTGGGACAATGTTGCCCATAAAACCAGTATGTACAACACTTAGCCATGGCATAACTAGAAGCCTTGTCCATGTGTGGCAGTGTCACAGTGAGTACACAATTTGGGGAACCTGTGGCCCACACTGTAGGATGCTGTACAGATATATTTTCTTGTCTGACACTCCACTTTATTCAAAAACTACATGTGCAGATGACAATTCAGCATCACTATTCTAAATCAGATAGAGATAGATAGATAAATAGATACAGACAGACAGACAGATAAAATCTTTATTTTTATACAGGAGAAACATGTCATTGGGGGGTAGGAAGCCAAGGGCAGACGTGATGGATCGTATGGTCCCCATCTGCCAACACTTCTATGTTTCTATGTTTCTAAATGTGGAGCATGAAGCCTAGTTCAATATGCCTAGGAGACCCAGATCAGTATAAACATAAACCCTGCATACATGCACATAGGGCACAGCTGATATAGACGTAGCCAGTCTCAATATGTATATGGGACTCTCATCATCATCAAGGCCCAGCTCAATAAAATCATGGTGTCAACATTAACATATGGAACAGCTCAATATGAATGTGTGGCCCAGCTTAACATAAAAGCTAGGTGTAGCTTCACATGAATGTGCAGCCTTGTTCAACATCAGTGGAGGTCCCAGCTCAACATCAAGATGGGGATCAGCCACACATTATCACTGGGACCATGTTCTCAACATTATAATGGAACCAAGCTCCACATGAGCATTGGGCCCATGTTACCATATCAAATTGACCAGCTCAACATAAACCTGAGGTCCAGCTAAAACTAAAAGTGGGGTCCAGATCAGCAAGAATATGGAGAACAGTACAACATGAATATTGGGTCCAGCTCAATATGAATACGGAATGCAGCTCAACATGAAAGTGGCACCGAGATCAACATGAATAATGGACCCAAGTCAACCTCTATATGGGACATATCTCAACAGGAATATGGGATCTAGATCAACATGAATAAGGGGCCTAGCTCAACACCAACGTGGGGCCCAACTCAATATGAACATGGGACCTAGCCTAGCATGCAAATAGTACTAACCTCTATTTAAATGTGGGGCTCAGTTTCACAAGAACGTGGAGCCAGTTCAATATGAATGTAAGACGGAGCTTAACTTGAGTTTAGAGTCCAGCTCATGGTGAACGTGAAGAAAGCAAACCAGGAACATGGGGCCCAGTTCAACGTGAATATACTGTATGACCCCACTCACCCTGAATATTCAGTTTAATTCAGCATAAACATGGAGCCCAGCTCAATATGGGGCAAATCTAAATAGGAACATTGTGGTCAGTTCAATATAAACATGTCACCCAGCTCCATCTGGACCTTATGCCCGTTTTAACTGGAATGTGTGGTGGCCAAGATCAACATAACAAGAAAACCTGTTTAACATGAACATGAGGCTCCTCAGCTAGAAGTAAGGGATTCCTGCAATCCCTGCAAGAGGCAGGTCTCACACAGCTAGTGAGGGAGCCTACAAGGGAGAATGAAATTCTGGATCTTGTTCTAAGCAATGGGGACAGGATAAAGGAAGTTACAGTGAGGGAGACCCTAAGGACTAGTGATCATCGAGCTGTGGGGTTCACCATAAGGATGCCACAGGAGGCTAGACACACAAGGACTAGAATCCTGGATTTCAGAAGGGCAGACTTCGGTAAGATGAAGGACGAATTCAGGAAGGCTATGCAGGGATACGATGATGTAATGGGGTTAGTGAAACAGTGGGATAAGATAAGGGAAGCCCTGCACCTGGTAGTAAACCAGGCACTGCAGCAAGAGCAAAAGAAAGAAGAAACCACTGTGGTTCTCGAGGGGATTAGCAGCGCTAGTAAAAGAAAAAAAGATGGCATTTCTGAGGTACAAGGCAACACAAAGCAAGAAGGACAGGCAAGAATACTGGGAAAAATGAAAGGAAGCGAACAAGGCAGTAAGGGCAGCAAAGGCTGAAACTGAGGAAAAGCTAGCTAAATCAGTGAAGGAAGGAGGGAAGGCATTCTTTAGGTATATTAGCGAGAGAAGGAAGACAGGGGGAGGGATTGTGAGACTTAGGGAAGAGGGAGGCAGGGTAGTGGAGAAAGACATTGACAAGGCGGCCATCCTCAACAAATACTTCTGTTCTGTATTCATGGAAGAAGACAACGGAGATGGTCCCTCATTAATGGAGAAGGGCAAACAGGGAGAAGGGGTGGACATTAAACCTGTTTCAGAGGCTAGAGTAAAAAGGGCATTAGAACAGCTTAGGGTGGATAAAGCTATGGGGCCCGATGGGATACACCTGAGGATCCTAAAGGAGCTCCAAGAGGAACTGGCTAAACCTCTGGCTAAGCTGTTCAGTGGATCACTAGAAACAGGCGTGGTTCCAGAGGAGTGGAGGAGGGCACAAGTGGTACCCTTGCACTAAAGTGGTAGCAAGGAGGAGGCAGAAAACTACCGTCCGGTCAGTTTGACCTCAATAGTAGGTAAAATTATAGAAATTCTACTTAAGGAAAGGCTGGTGGACTACCTGAAGACAAGGGGGCTGCTGGACCCAAGGCAACATGGATTCACTTCAGGGAGGTCATGCCAGATCAACTTGATTGATTTCTTCAAGTGGGTGACAAAGGAAATAGACCAGGGCAGAGCAGTAGATGTGGCCTATCTGGACTTCAGGAAGGCCTTCGACACAGTCCCACACAGCAGACTAATCCACAAGCTGGCAAATCTGGGGGTAGGGACAGAGGTGGTCACGTGGGTTAGAAACTGGTTGAGTAACAGAACACAAAGAGTAGTGGTAAATGGTATTAGCTCACAGGAGGGACAGGTAACAAGTGGCGTACCCCAGGGATCAGTGCTGGGACAAGTGCTCTTAAATGTCTTCATAAGTGATAATGCAGAGGGTCTAGAAGGGAAGATTAGCCTATTCGTGGATGATACAAAGCTATGTAACAGGGTAGATACACGGGAAGGTATAGAAAAAATGAGAAGGGATCTGAAGAGGCTAGAAAACTGTTCCAAGGAATGGCAGTTGGGTTTCAATGCAAAAAAATGCAAGATTATGCACCTAGGGAGAGGGAATCCTAGGACTGAGTATGAACTAGATTGGGTAACACTGGAGACCACCACAGGGGAAATGGATCTAGGGATAGTCATAGAAGACAACCTCAAAGTGGCTAAACAGTGTGACAAAGCAGTTGGAAAGGCTAACAGAATGCTAGGGTGCATAGGGAGGGGTATAACAAGTAGAAAGTGGGAAGTGGTGGTACCATTGTACAATTCCCTAGTAAGGCCTTATATGGCATACTGTGTTCAATTCTGGAGGCCCCATCTCCAAAGAAATAGAGACAGGATGGAGACAGTACAGAGTAGAGCGACAAAAATGGTGTCAGGGATGCAGCATAAGTCATATGAGGAGAGATTCAGAGCTCTAAATATGTACTCCCTGGAGGAAAGGAGAGATAGGGAGACATGATCGAGACATTCAAATATCTAAAGGGGATCAACAGGGTACCAGAGGGGAGCATCTTTCACATAAAGGGAAACAGCAGAACAAGGAGGCACAGCATGAGACTAAAAGGTGGAAAGCTTAGACGGAACTTGAGGAAATTCTACTTCACTGAAAGGGTGGTGGAGAGATTTAACAGTCTCCCCCAGGAAGTCGTGGGCGTAGCCACAGTTCAGGGATTCAAGAATGAGTGGGAGAGGCACATGGGAAGTATCAGGCTGGGGGGGGGCTTGTTGCATCTAGGGTACCTTAAGCATCAGAAAGCTGGAGAGGGCAGACTGGATGGGCCACAAGGCCCTTATCTGCTGACAACACCCATGTATCTATGTATCTATGTATCTATGCATCTAGATTAACATGAATGTGAAGCATAGCTCAATATGAGAATGGGGTCCAGAAAAAAACAAATTTGGATCCTATCTCAATATGAACATGGCATCCAGCTCAACATGAACATGGGACCCAGCTCAACATGAACCTGCGGTCCAGATCAACATAGACACAGAATCAAACTCAATGTGAATAAAGGAAGAATGAGGCACAGCCTATAATAAAGATCATCCCAGAATGACATGAGTGTGGGACCCAGCTCAAAATGAATGTTTGGCCCATCTCAATGGGAATGTTGGCCAATCTCAACATAAACAATTCAAGGCCATGCTGTGGATGTCATATATTTTGACTTCAGCAAGGATCCAGCTCAAGATGAACATGGGGTCCATCCCAAAATGAAATATAGGGACTAGCTTAGCATGAATGTGGTGCTGGTCTTAATATGAATATATCGCCCAACTTAGTGAGAGCATTGGACCTATGCAACATGAGCAGGGGGACCAGTTCACTATGAATGTGGGGCCAGCTTAATACAAACATGAGAATCTGTTATACAAGAACATACAGTAGAGCCCAGTTCAACATAAACATAGTGGGTAGCTCAATGCGAACAAGGGGTCTAGCTCAATATGAACATGGAATCTAGCTAAACATGGATGTGAGGCCCACCTCATTGACAGTACATTGTCTAACTCAATATATACATTGGGTCCATCATTCTTAACATGAATATGGGACCAACGTCAACATGAAAATAGGGTCCACCGCAATATAAACATGGAACCCAATCAACATAAGCATGGGGAACACCTCAGTATGTATGTGGGGCCAGTGAAATATGAACATAAGGATCAGTTCAACATTAACAAAGGACCTAGATGAACATAAACACGGGAGCCAACTCAACTTGATTTTGAGGCCCTGCTCAACATGAATTTGGGTCCTAGCTTAAAAGGGAACAGTCTGCACTAAGAGTTCCACCCTCAAGCGTGTATCTGCTTCCAATTTGCACTTTATGTGGAAAAACATTTGTTTTTACTTAATGTGTATTGTAGTATAGTAGAGTAGAGTGTATCAAATAATTTATAATTGACCAGGTTGAGTTTAATTGCAACCAGACAGCGCACAGTTGACATCAAAGCAGGGTCAGCAGCAGTGAGAGAGTCAATAGCCTGCAGTGCATTCTAAGAGTTTATATATGCTCTGATCTTTAGTTTGCTGATCCCGCTGTCCTGCCAGGGATAAGTTCAGCTACAGAGATCTGTACATAGCCTCAGGAGAACAGCTGGACCAGAAAACATCTGATCCAAGCTAATAAAAGTTCTAGCATGCACTGCAGGCTATTGAATCTCCCACTCCTACAGTCCTGCTCAGATGTCAGCTGCAGGGGATTCTGGAATTTGTAGTTACAGAAAATGTCAGCCTGGAAGTAAGCAAACCTAGTCTGATACAATCTGCTATACTACAGTAAACAGCAAGTAAAAAAAGGAAATGTTTTTTTACACAGAGTACAAATGGGAACCAGTCTCCCACTTGGATGTGGGCTCTTGCTGCTGACTGTTACCTTTAACAAGAATATGGGGCCTAGCTCAACATTAATACTTGACCCAGTTCAGCATAAATGTGGGGTCCAGATTTACACAAATATACAACTTAGTTCAGCACAAATGTAGGGCCCTGCTCAATATGAATTAAGATTCAGCAAGACCTTAGCATTTGGACCCATCACAACATGAATGTGGTACATATCACTACATCCCAAGGTGCTGAAGGAAATGGTGGAGGTCCTGGCTTGCTCACCGGCGGACCTATTCAATACCTCCCTGGACACTGGGTGTGTACTACATGACTGGACGATGGCCCATGTGGTACCCCTCCATAAAAGTGGTCCAAAGGATGAACCAGGTAATTACAGACCAGTAAGCCTAACATCTAATGTGGGGAAGCTGATGGAGACAATCCTGAAGGAGAGGCTGGTGTCCTTTCTGGAAGGCAATAGGCTCCAGGACATTCACCAATATGGGTTTGTCTCGGGAAGATCCTGTCAGACTAACCTGGCTGAGTAGTATGACTGGATAACAAGAGAATTGGACAAAGGCCATGCTGTGGATGTCATATATTTTGACTTCAGCAAGGCCTTTGATTCAGTGCCATATGGGAGGTTGGGGGGAAGTTAACATATGTGGGGGTGGGGACTTAGATGGTTAAATGGATCACGAATTGGCTGTATGGGAGACAGCAGAGGGCAGTGGTGGGGAGAGCTGTCATCTCCAAGGGCTGTGACAAGTGGGGTGCCACAGAGATCAGTACTGGGGCCAGTGCTGTTTGGGATATTCATAGCAGACACCTTTAACAATGCGTTCTCCAACTTGGATAGTGTCCTTCCTTCTAATTTCTTTGATGCCCCCTCTGGTAGTAACCCTCCTGCAACTACTCCTCTCCTACACCCTGCCCCACAATTCTACTTCAAGGAGATCCCAGTGCATGAAGCCAGAACCTATATTCGGAAGGCCATTCACAACGCAGGCTACAGCAGTGATTCCCTTGATCTAAAGTTGTTAACACTTGTCGTTGAAGAAGTCCTTGAACCCCTGACAAAGGGTCCTCAATCTATCACTAAGGATGTCCAAGTTCCCATCTCGCTGGAAACAGGCGACCATCACACCGATACACAAAAGTGGAGACAAATCATTGCACTCCAACTACAGACCTATCTTCATCCTCCCTCCATTGTCTAAGGCCCTGGAGCGCATCGCCTCAGACCAACTAGTCAAGTACCTGGAAAAATACGACATCCAGTGTCCTGAACAACATGGTTTCTGAAAAGGGCACAGTACCACCACTGCACTATTAGAATTCACGGGCTTCATCCATACCATGCTTGATCAAGGAAACTGTGTAGGGGCAGTATTCATCGACCTTACGAAAGCCTTTGATACTGTGAACCACCCACTCCTACTCAAGCAATTATCAAACATTGGGCTCTCCAATGAAGCGCTGCTCTGGTTTTCAAGCTACCTTGGGAAGAGGGTCCAGCGGGTTAAGATTGCTGGTGTCACCTCGGAAGAAAAGCCAGTCCTTTCAGGGGTCCCACAGGGGTCTGTCCTGGGGCCACTACTCTTCAGTCTCTTCCTCAATGACCTTCCCAGTGTCTGCCACCAGAAATTACTGCTCTACACCAATGATGCAGTCATGTTCACCAACCACCAAAACGCAGAGCTCCTTGAGAAACAATTACAGCTTGAATTTATGCACATCGAAGAATGGTTCAAGTCACACAAACTGGTCATGAACTACAGCAAAACACAGGTTATGACCTTCTACAATGCCAGGAGCAAGTACAAATCCCGTGACCTCACCACCTCCTAAACCAAACAGGGACCTTACTTGAACACGTTCCTGATTTTAAATACCTAGGTGTCACATTGGACAGCTCACTCTCCTACCATCGGCACATAGATTCTGTCGCCAAAGCCACCAACATCCATATAGGCCTGCTCTACAGGCAAAACACTGCATGACTCCTGACACTCTCTGGTTGGCTATCAACAGCTCTGTCACCTCCATCATCGATTACGGGCTAGCAATTTATGGCTCTGCCTCCGTCTCTGCCCTCCGCAGAATTACAGTTGCACTCAACAAAGCATGCAAGCTGCTAACTGGGGCTGACCCACTTACACACACTTGTAACCTGTACACTTGGGCAGGATGGCTTCCTCTCATCAGCCGGATATAGTATCAAACCTGCCTCTTAGCCCAAAAAGTCCTCCTCGGGGTCATGCCCCAGGCATTGAAAAGCTCCTCAATGACCACCACAGCACCCAGCGAACTAGAAATTCACAACAGCTAACCTTCCTTGTCCCCAGATGATGGACTACCATGGGCCAGAGGGCCTTTGCCCACAGAGCACCACAGTGGTACAATACTCTCAACAAAGAAACTCTTACTACTGCTGCTCTTGGCCCTTTTAAGAGACAACTCCGACTTCATCTCATTTCAACTAGTCGTTGTGACTGGCTCGCCTAATCAGGGGCCCACCGCTCACTGCCCTCCACTCCAGTCTTGACAGCTACCTCTCCCCGCCTATTCCCCTTCTACCTGCCTATCCCCTTGCCCCCTCTCCCTTTCCTCCCCCCCGGGCATTTCCTGACTTTTATCCCTTCCCTCCTTCCCCTTTAGCACTCTTACCCTCACCCTCTACCCTCTGACAATGGCCTTCCTGCCTGCATACCCCTTCCTCTCTCACCTGCAGTGCTTATTTCTAAGATTGCCCTTGGCTGGTATGTCATGCTACCTAACATTTGGCACATTTTGAATTACTGGAATTTCCTAAGCCTCAGTCTCTTACTTCTTTTTATTGTGTAACTATGTATTATTATGTTGACCTTTGTATGTATGTATGCCCCCCATTCCTTCGACGTGGAACCTTTGTAAATGAGCAGTTCCTGCTCAAAGGTATTTGTAATCCTAGATTTCAATAAAATAAAAAAAAATAAAATATCTCACATGGCATCAGAAATAAGATCAGTCTGTTCACTGATGACATCAAGTTGGAGGCAGTGGTGGACAACATAGCAGGATGGCAAGGGCTGCAGGATGACCTGCCAAACTTGAGGAGTGGTCGGAAGCATGGCAGTTGGGGTTCAGTGCTAAAATGTGCAAAGTACTGCACTTCAGAGCAAAGAACCCAGGGAGGAGTTATCAGCTGGGAGGATTGCAGTTAGGTACCACTGAGGAGGAAAACGATCTAGGGGTGGTTGCACTGAGGAAAATGAACAATACAGAGCAGTGTAGGAAGATGGTGGCAAAGGCCAACAGAATGCTGGGATGTATTGCGAGAGGAATCTCCTCCAGAAGCAGGGAAGTGATCCTGCCTCTCTACAGGTCACTGGTCAGGCCACACCTGGAGTACTGTGTGCGGTACTGGTACCCATATCTAAAGAAGGATGTAAGATTACTGAAAGGAGTACAATGCAGAGTGATGAAGATGATTCAGGGATTGAAGGACAGGCCATATGAAGAGATGCTGAGTGAGTTGAATATGTACTCTCTGGAGGAGAGAAGGGAACGGGGGGATATGACTGAGACCTTTAAGTACTTAAAAGGAAAAACAAGACATGTACTGAAGAGATATTTAGGCTAAGGAGGGGGAGGGACACGAGAGGGCATGGTCTTTGATTGAAGGGGGGAGGATATAGGAGGGAAATGAGTAGACACGTTTTCATGGAGAGGGTTGTGGCAGAATGGAACACTCCACCGGAGGAGGTGGTATCCCGTAAGACAGTGGGTAGTTTCAAAAGAGAATGGGACAGGGTGGAGGGATAATTGTGAAAGGGGGTTGGACAGCTGCAAGGTAAGGGTGCTAGCTGCACACTCGAGCAGACTTGAAAGACAATGTGACCTGTTTCTACTGGCAAATCTGTATGTTCGCATGGATATGGAGCTCATCTCAACATGAACCTGGTGCACATTTTAACATGAACTTGGGGATCAACTCAACATGAACATGAGGGCTAGCTCAAAATGAATGCAGTGCCCAAATCGACAAGACTGTTGGTTCATGCATAACATGAATATGGTGTCCAGCTCAGCATGAAAATGGAATGCAGCTTAACATGAAGGTGGCGCCTAGTTCAACGTAAAAATGTTTCACATCTAAACATGAATATAGGACCCAGCTTAACATAAATGTGTGACCCAGCTCAACTTCCATAGAAAAATAGAAACACAGACATTAACAGCCGAAAAAGCCCACTGGCCCATCTATTCTGCCTTGCCCTACCCATAGTATATTGTGAATGCCCTAGTGATGATTCCAGAACTTAATGAAGGACTCCATATGCAGATGCACCAGAGATCTATATTGGGGCAGGATCACATTCTTTCATTGCTGATCCACCTGCCTATGCGCCCCAGAATCCTATTTGCCTTTCCCACTGTTCTTCTGCACTGCACTGACTGCTTTAAGCTGTCTGTTATTAAGATCCGTAGATAATTCTGCTTTGTCATTTTATTCTAACAGTACATCTTCCATTCTGTACATTCTTTGAACTTTTTGGCATTGAATGTTAGCTGCCAGACTGACCATTTCTCCAGTCTCTTCAGACCTTCCCTCAATGTCCAGACCCCTTCATCACTGTCAACTCTACCACAGATTTTTGTGTCATCTGCAAATAGGCACATATTCCTTTGGATACCTTCCCTGATATCACAAATAATAATTTGGAAAAGTACTGAACATTGATTGCTGAAAGCTTGAATGTGTAACTCCTCTCAGATGAAAACAGCATCCAGCTTTACATGAGTAAGAGGCCCAGTTCAACAAGAACATAGGAGCACAGCTCAATATGAACATAAGGCCCAGCTTTGCATGAACATAGTCCAGTTCAACATAAATGTGGGGTGCAGTTCAACACAAATGGGGTGTCCAGATTAAAAGGAACATGGGACCCAGCTCAACATAAATATAGGACTCAGCTCATCCTGTATATTGGGCTCAGTTCAACATAAACACAGGCCCTAGCTCGATAAGGATGGGGTGGGCAATCTAATTATTAACATTTAGCTCAATATTGAATATTGTGCTTAGCTCCATATGAAAATGGAACTCATCTCAAATAGAATGTGTTGCCAAGGTCAACCTGAAGATGGGAACCAGCTTAAAGGAGATAGGAAATGATTTAGTGTTGTTTCTCTCTGCTAAATATACAGACTAAACTATGGCCCCAGTGTCTTTTATTTCTTTACTATTACTGTGCAAAATGCATATTTTGTTTGCTCAAGTTGCTGTTGTAGTTCAGAGCAGGATCAACTTGACAAACAAGCTTTTTTCTTTCAATCGGGAGTCAGCACGTAGAACTGCTCACGTCACTGACTCCCGATTCAGCATGTAGTCTGTTGTACTGTGCACTTTTCTGGACTGCAAAAAGGAAAAGATTAAGAGAAGGGAAGGGCAGTGCTAGGGTGGCTTATAACACCAGCAACAGTATATATCTCCTGATGTCCAGTGGGAACCCCACCAGCACCACCTTCTCTTTGATCACAAAAAAGAAAAAAAAAGTCACAGTCTCCCTCAATCTTTGGCGACTGGCACACCGTACATCTATACACCTCAGCCGGCCACCTTGTAGATAATGTAAATGAATCTAATTCTCTCAAAAAAATTTTTTAAAAAAGAATATTATTTACTTTACTGTTTATTGTAGCCCTGGTGTCCAGTGGTATCCCCCATATCCTCGAGTTCTACACTCCTAAAATACGGCATTAGCAATAGCATTCATTCTTTTGAGCTCAGCTGAGCCCACCTGACCTGTCTGCCACCATGCCACTGAACTGGCCATACCCATCCTGACTGAAAAGACTGACTTCTTACCTTAACAGCTCATCTCCTTTGATTTTTTTGTTGTTTTCGTTAGCTTGCTGCTGGTCCTGCCGATGCACTGTAATGGGGGGGGGGGAGGTTGAGGAACACCTCTCATGATCATGAGTGAAAACATTAGTAAATACAAAAAAAACACATGCTTTGTTCACACACACTCCCCTTCCTCCCCACTTGCTCTTTTGCCTGGGCTGCCATGAGTCATGGTACTTGGTGTATTTGCCACAAAATTGGCCAGTAGCTAATGGTTCAAAGGAGGCTGCCAGGAAAAATAGAGCAGGCATCTGGAAAACTGTCCCATGACCATGTTTTCAGTTCAGGAGAGGGTAGAGGGAGTGAAGACCAACAGTACCTACCAGCCGCAAACAAGAGGAGTTTGGAGAAGACTGCTGGTGCTAGGAGGCATAGGTGAGCACCCAACCTTTGGGGGGGGGAGATTACAAAAATAACTTATACTATATTCTCTTCACAGTAAACATTTGGTGACTGACATACCCCTCTTCTCAGCTGGCCGCTGACTAATGCAAGCTTACTCTTTCTACTTCCTGGTATGCATTTGTCTGTCAGCGGCTGTGGATAAAGTGAAAGGAGAGCAGTGTCGGTCGCTGAAAATTATGAACAGTACTGTAATAATACAGTAAGTTATGATATTTAACTTGGCCACAGTACAACAAACGCTAGAGTGGGGAGGGACCCACTGGACACCAGGGAATAAGAAAGGTATAATTTAAAAATAAGCAACAGATGTTTCTGTTACCGGTATTTGGTATTGTGGACCCGGGGCAGCCAGTCTCTTTAAAAGTATGATTTTTTTTCAAGTGGGGCCCATCCTTTAGATAAATGCAGAGTATCATCACCATTTAAATGAGTTGCTTAGCAGTTATAGAAGACTGCATGCTGTATCAGGGACTCTGTGACATCAGCATTTCAAGGCTTGACAAGCGCTGACTTCCGATCAAAAAAAAAAAAAGTGTCAAGCCAGTAGGCATTTCATCAGATGAAAAGAGCATACAAGTATGCTTTTGAACATTTATCACATGAAGACACAGAAGCAATTTTATGGTACTAATGATTTTTTTAATAGGTAAAATTACAACAAAATCATTTCTGATCTCCTTTAGCATGAACATGTGGCCCACCACAGGACACAATGAATGTGGGGTACAGCTCAATAGGAAGAAGGGCCCAGAAAAACACATTTGTGGGGCCCACGGGGATTAGGACAATATGAACATGGGACCAAGCTCAACATAAATATGGGACTGAGTTTAACATGAATATAGGGAAAATAAGAACATCCACCGAGCTCAAAATGAATGCGCTACCCAGCTAAATGTTAGCACGGGATCCATCTCTACATAAATGTGGGGCCCAGCTCTGCTTGAACATGGGACCCAGCTCAACATAGATGCTGAAATGCAGATGAGAGGCAGAGATGCTGTGGGTCAACCTTGAGTCAGGAAATGGAGCCACTGTTCGGACAGGCCTCCAGCACAGGGGGAGAACCTTGATAAGGTAATGTTAAAAACTATTGGTAGAATGTCAGAATGGGAGAGGTGTTGCTGGTGGGGAAATACAGAGGTGTTACTGGTGGGGGACTTCAATATGCTGGATGTGGATTGGAGCCTCCTGCTGCAGCTTCAGCTAGAAGCAGAACTTCCTGGACTCCCTGCAGTGGGAGTTCCTCTGGCAATTAGTCAGAGAACCCACTTCTGATGGGGCAATACTGGACTTTGTGCTTACTAAGAGGGACAGTGTTGCAGATGTCAAGGTGGGAAGCCATCTGGGGAGCTGTGATCATCATACAGTGTGGTTCAACATAGTTGCAGAATCAAACCATACAGCGGTGAGTCCTGGACTTCAGAAGGGCTGATTTTACTAAGATGGGTGAATGCCTCAGGAATTACCTGGCAGGGGTGGATGACCCGGGGTGTAGAGGAAAAGTGTGCCAAAATAAAAGAGGGCATATTGAAGGCTACAAACCTCTGTGTTAAGCAAGTGAACAAAAATAAAAGAAAGAGGAGATCTCTATGGTTTTCAAAAGAGGTAGAAAAGGTAAAG
This sequence comes from Neoceratodus forsteri, assembly GCA_016271365.2. Classification (NCBI taxonomy): domain Eukaryota; kingdom Metazoa; phylum Chordata; order Ceratodontiformes; family Ceratodontidae; genus Neoceratodus; species Neoceratodus forsteri. The sequence continues at coordinate 1,004,365,442 of CM028129.1, read as the reverse complement.
ACGAAAAGAGTAGCATTCAGAAGGTATAAGGAGACCCAGAGAGAGGAGGATAGGGTAGCATATGAGGAAAAACAGAGAGAGACAAGCAAGGCAGTAAGCTGGGCAAAGGCACAGACTAAGGAAAGAATAACTCAGGGAGTATTAAAAGGGGCCAAGATTTTTTTTAGGTATGTTAATAAAAAAAAGGAAGACAGAAGGAGGGATTGTACTGTTGAAGAAGGAAGGGGGTGATGGTATGGAGGAGGATCAATAAAAAGCAAACATCTTGAACAGATACTTCTGCTCAGTGTTCACATTGGAAGGAGAAAGGGAGTGACCACAGACAGGCACCAGGAGTTTGCTGGAAGGGAAATAGACACTAGTCCATTTTCTGTAGAGCGAGTCCAGGAAGCACTTGCTAACCTAAAGGTAGATAAAATTATGGGGCCAGACGAGGTGCATCCAAGGGTGCTGAGGGAGCTCAAGGGAGTACTAGCAGCACATCTGACAGACCTTTTTAATACATACTGGAGACCAACATGGTACCAGAGAACTGGAGAGCGGCAGATGCAGTCCCACTTCACTAAAGTGGTAAACAAGGGAACAACTTATTATGAACAGTTGGACAAGCTCATCATGATCATGGGGCTCAACACAGAAGGAATGTGAAACCCATCTTAATGTCAACATAGGGCTCCACTCAATAAGAACATAGGGCCAGGTTAAATAAGAACATAGGCCCCAGCTGACGATAAACATGGAACCCAGCTCAAGATGAACATGGGAAGCAGCTCATCTTGAGTGTGGATCTCAGCACAGCATGACACTTGGGCTCATCTCAGTATGAACATAGGGCTCAGCTCAATGAGCATAGGGTCCAGGTAAATATGATCATGCGGACTAGCTCAAAAAGAATGTAGGCGATCATAATGTGAGTGTAGAGACGAAGTCAATAAGAGAAATGGCCCAACTCAATATAAAAATTAGGCCCATCATTTTCAACATAAATACGGGGCCCATATCAACATGAGAATAAGGGCTGACCTCAATATAAGCATGGGCACAGCTTAATATGAACATGAGAACCGGTTCAATCTAAACATGGGGCCCTGCTCATCATGAATGTCAGGCCCAGCTTAACATAACTGTGGGGCGCAGCTCAACATGAACAGAGGGCCAGCTCAATGTGAACATGGGGTGTAGTTCAACACGAACATAGGACTCACTTCAACATGAACGTGGGACTCAGCTCAACATGAGTCTTGAGATAGTACAGAGCAATGTTTTTATAATTAATCGAAAAGTGGTGCAAAAGTTATGGCACAACCCATGCTTGAAGGGCAACAATGAAATTGCACAGTGATTTATACCTGAAATGGAACTGGATTTAGGATAACAGTGTGTGGCAGAATTGGAGTTGGATTTAGGATAACTGTGTTGCAGAACTGTAAACAACTGAACTTGTAAGTAAACAAAATAAATATCAGCAGCAGTTTTACAAGCAGGCAACAGGCAATGTCCTCTTGAGGTGTTAATAAATGCAAACTGATCCAGGACCTAGCAAAACAGATGGGCCTGTGCCACAGCAAAAATACATGCCACCATGCAGTGGGTAAACTTTAAAGTCTATGATACTATAGCGCAAGCGTGTGAAGTTTAGGTGAATCAGATTTAAAAGAACTTGACAAACTTTCGTAGACTGAGAATAATACATTTTTTACAGAGCTATGAATTAATAGCTATCTGGCAGAAGGAACATTGAATAAGATAGAACACCAATATATATCTTTAAGTAGTGTCAGTATGAATATATTGCAGTTATTTTGCATTAATAGGAGACAATATGCACTTTTTATATGTTTTGATTTCATAGCTATTTTTGTGTCCCATTAAAGATCATGTACAATTTGTTTTTACATAGAGGATAATGGATGGGCATCAGTTAATAACCACACTATATTCACTTCGAGAGATTGCCAGGGCAGCATTGTAAACCACGAGAGCGGAGCTTGAGAGGTTTACTGCTGCCATGGCAACCTCGAGAAGTGAATGCAGCGAGGGTAACTAATGCCCATCTATTAGCTTTTATAATGTATGGGGCAGCAGGGAGAAACTGTCCCAACTGAGGCAGCAGGGAACAGGGTGCAGCAAATGCCCTGACTCTTGTGGTAAGTGGCAACATAGTGCAGCAGCCCTAACTGTGGAGGCATAGGGCTCTAGGGCACAGCAGACCACAGCAACCCCAACTGTAAAGACAGGAGCAGGGTGCAGCAGCCCTGGTTGTGGTGACAGGGGACAGAGGACAGCATGGTGCAGAAGCCTCGACTGTGGGGCAGGACACAGGGGGCCAACAGATTAGCACCTTCAAATCTGGGCTCAGAACCTTTCTTGACACAACAAAGATCTGTACCTGCCTGCACTAATGAGGTTTGTCCATCTCTGACAATGCTCTCTCTCGGCTGACCACCCCCCTCACCTCCCCTATCCTGTGATGAGGCCCAATCTCGGCTGACCACCCTACCCTCTCTGTCTTTTCTTAGTTGACCTACTATTCAAGTGAACACTAAGACAGAGTACTACCTTCCCCACCCTTCCTAATCCCTTCTCTGGAACCACTGTTAATAAGATGTATATAATTTCAATGTACTTACCTGTGTAAATTGCTCCCTGTATTCTGTATACTTTTTTTATACTATCTGTAATGTTTTTTATTTATTTGATTCTAGGATTACAAGAACCTTTGAGCCGAGGCTCTTATACAAAGGTTCCACGTCAATTCCGGGGCAGTACAACAGAATACAATAAAGCAGATGAGTTTTAGGCATGCTATGCAGATTAACACTCAGTTACATGTACATAAATGCATACATTTCGGATAAGACAGGCAGGGCAGCAGAGGAAATACAATAAGGTTACAAGGATGGGTAAGACACTGGTAGTAGCATGCCAGGGGCAATTGTCGCAACACCTAGAGAAGTGCATGTGATGGAGCTAGGTGGAGGGGGGGGATGAGAGGAGGGGGGAGGAAGAAGGATAAGGGGAAAGAAAGTGCGATGTGAAGACCTTAGGCAGGAACTGTGGAGTAGTAAGGAGAGCTGGTTAGGTGAGGCAGTCACAAGTACTGATGGCAGAGAGATTAAGTCGAAGCATTGTTTTGAATGGGCCTAGCTTGGGAATGGAGGCAATCTCAACGTTGAGACTATTCAGCCGGCTAGGGGTCCTGTAGGCAAATGACTGTTGTCCCAGAGAGGTTCTGCAGTGCGGGACCATCAGGAGTTGAGTTTCAGAGCCTCTAGTATGGGAGGAGTTACTACTTGGACAGAGGAGAGCTTGGACCCCGGGGGGCAAGGCCCATGGTTATCTTTTTTGCCATAATGCAGGTTTGATATTTTAGGTGGTTGGATAGTTGTAACCTGTCAGTTTGGGCATAGAGGTCGCATGTATGGGTAAGTGATGAGATCCAGTGATAAGTCGACAGGCTTTGTTGAGTGATGTAGAAATGCATCTGAGGGCTGTTGAAGTGGCCGAGCCATATATGATGAGGCCATAGTCGATAATGGAGATAACTGAGCTTTGAATAGCGACACTTAAAGCTGATGGGGTTAAGCATGACCTGTGCCTGTAGAGGAGACCAAGTCACGTATTGGCAGCCTTGGTGACGTTGTCGATGTAGGCCCCATATTACAGGTTACTGACAAAAGTGATCCCCAGATACTTAAAGGATTGCACCTGTTCGAGGGTCATTCCTAGGTGGTTTGTGATGGTTAGAGGAAGCAGCCTGTGTTTGCTGTGGGAGTTACTAAAAAGCATGAATTTTGTTTTTTCATAGTTGAGAATGAGTCTCTGTTTGCTGAACCAGTTCTCAACGGAGGCAAAATCAAGCTGGAGATTATTTAGCAGAGATTGTGGGTCTTTATGGGAGGTGTGAATTACGGCATCATCAGCATGTAGTGTAATTTGTTCTGGGCAAGCTTGAGGGAATCTATTCAGGAAAAAACTAAATAGAAGTGGGCCCAATATGGAACCCTGGAGGAATCCAGAGTGGACCGGCCTAGCATTGGAGAGGACACCAGCAATTTTTACCCTTTGTAATCTATTTTCCAGGTAGCTTTTAAACCAGTCTGTGGAGTCTGGGGAGAGCCCAGCAGTTAAGAGCTGTTTCAGAAGCAGTCAGTGATGGACGGTATTGAAGGCCTTAGTTAGATCAACGAAGACTGACCCGGCTAGGTGACCATTGTCCAGGGAACTATGGATAGCTCCAGTAAATTCTAAGAGTGCAGAAGAGGTACTGTGTCCTTTTCTGAAGCCATGTTGTTGTGTGCAGAGCATACTGTGTTTGACCAGGTAGTCAGTGAGCTGGTCAGCAACAAGATGTTCGAGAGCCTTGGAGAGGGGAGGCAATATGGAGTTAGGGTGGTAGTTTCCATGATTGGTCTTGTCTCCATTTTTATGGACTGGAGTGACAGTAGCGGATTTCCATCTGTCAGGGAACTGGCTGAGGCTAAGGGAGAGGTTGGTTAATGGTCAGATCACTTCGTCAAGGGCAAGAGACAGCAGTTTTAGGTCCAGTGAGTCCCCACTATTTCTTGATTTGGCAATTGCTTTACTGATGTATTTGTGTGCCTCATGCGTCTTCACTGCTTTAAAGTAGAAAGGAGGGTGAGTAGAGGAGGGGGGAGTGCTGGTAGGGTGAGCAGAGGGGACAACATAATTGAAGAAGTTGGGGGAGGACAGAACTGAGGTCTGTAAAAGCGGTATTGAAAGTGTTAGCGAGAGTAGTGGGGTCCAGGGTAATCATCCCATCAATGTCTAGCATAGTTGGTGAGGTTTTTGGCTGCATTCTGGTTACTTCATTGATATTGTTCCAGAACGCTCTTCCATTGCCCCATGAATTGGTGAAGCTTCCCTGTAGTAGGTGCTTTTGTGTAGTCTGATAGCTTTAGTGCAGTCATTTCGTGCACGTTTATAGTTCTGAAGGTCGGTTTGTGAGCCAGAGGCTTGGGCCAGAAACCATAGGTGGTCCCTAGATTTTAGCTGTGCTATTAGGTGTGTGGTGAGCCAGGGGTTGCAAAGTGCTTTGACTATGCTTTTTGAGGGGGAGCATAGGAGTCACAGGCTGCATTAAAGATGGAAATGAAGGAATCCAGGGCCGAACTGACTTCCGTCGCATTGTAGATAGGAGACCAATCCTGCTGCCTGAGGTAGGATTTGAGGAGATTCAGCTTCCCACGGGGGAGGATTCTGCTGGTGATGACTGATGGTGGAGGTTTGCAGAACTTCTTAATCCATTCACAGATGACAGGAGAATGATCATTACGTGAATCTGGGAGGATGGAGATGTTGGAGATATGGGCAGGGTGGCTGGTTAGAACCCAATCCAGAAGGGTGCTAGTACCAGTTCTGTAGTTGTGTCTGGTAGGGGAGGCAACCAATTGTGTAAGGTTTACAGAAGAGATGGCATCTTTGAGGCCCCCAGGATCTGAGGCAAGCCAGTTTATGTTAAGATCGCCAAGCATGATTAACTTGGAACCAGGGTGTAGCATTCGGGCGAAGTCCAGGATGGCGTTGAGGCCTTACACTTGCTCCTTAGGAGGGATGTATACTGCTGCGAATGTGAGGGCTTTGCTGTGGGCTCCTAGGATGATACAGATAGGAAGGATCTGTGCAGATGAGTCAGAGAGTGGGGTGGTTTGGAGGTGGCCCAGGAGAGTTTCTTTGAGGTATATAGCATATCCCCCTCCTCTTTTGGCCTTCCGATCCAGCCTAAAGATGGTGTAGCCTGGTAGGGCAATTGCCAGGTCAGGGACTTTAGGTGTTAGCCAGGTTTCGACAACCGCAATGACATCATGTTTGTGCTGGTTAGCGAAAACTTGCAGGGCATCAAGCTTTGGGAGAAGGCTACAGATGTTTAGGGTTGCAAAGGAGAGTGCCCCAGAGTGTTTTACTTGGTTGGATGGACCTTTGGTTATGGGGCCAGGGTTAGGGTGAATGTTGCCAGACAGCAGCAGCAGAAGGAGCAGTAGCTTCAGGGTACACAAACGTAGGTCTCTGAAGGAGAGTTTACCAGACAGCTCCATGCTGATAGGCAGAGAGAGAACACTGTTGGTACTGGTCCCAGAGTGTAGTCATGTGTACCAAGAGTGGGAGATGGGGTGGGGAAGCCCAGAGTCATGGAACAGGGGCTCCTGTGAGCAGCCCTTTCGTAATCAGTGGGGGGTGCAGGGGGGAAGTGAGACAAAGAGTGTAGAGTGCCTGGGTGGTAGTGGATGAAGTCGAAATGGTAACTGGATAGAGGAGATTGGTAACAGGCACCAGGGAGGTAGAAGAGAGGGAGTAATGATGAGAGGATAATGAGTTGTGAAAGCATAGTGGAGAGTAATTATATTATGTTTGTCCACCACTGACTTGGAACCTTTGAAAATGAGTCCTTGACTCAAAGGTATTAATCTTAAACTGAAATATATATATGTATATATATATATATATAGGTTACAGCAGCCCTGACCGTGGTACAGAATGCATGTGGTGTAGCAGCCCTGCCCATTTGGGGCAATGGAAATGGGTAGCAGGTGCAGCAAAAGCCCCACCTCTGACAGCCTCAGGCAGCATGGTGCAGCAGCCCCAACTGTGGAGATAGGGGACCTGAGGTTCTAGGGTATAATGGAGCACAGCAGCCCTAACTGTGGAGACAAGAATAGTGGGAAACAGGGTGCATTAGCCCTGATTGTGGGGGTGGGGTACAGAAGGATTCAGGGTGCAGCAACCGCAACTGTTTGTGCAGGAGGCAGCAGGGTGCAGCACCATGCTATCCTCTGTCTTTGCTACTACAGCCAAGGCTGCTGCACCCTGCTTCTGCCTACACAGTCAAGGCTGCTCTGGCCTGCTGTGTCCTAAAGCCCCATGCCTCCTCAGTTAGGGATGCAGCACCATGCTGCCATTTTCCACGTGTCAGGGCATTTGCTTCACCCTGTCCCCTGCTTTGACAGTTGGAACAGTTTCTCGCTGCTGCCCTCTGCCACCTGAGTCAGATCCTTTTCTACACTGTGCTGCCCATGTCCCTTGTCCTAAACAGGTATGGCTGCTGCACCCTGTCCCACAGTTTGGGATGCTGTACCCTTATGCCTCCTTTGTCTTCTGCCCAAACAGTCAGGGGTGCTGCACCCTGCGCCCTCTTTCCCCCACCCCATAACACAAGATGAAAGTATTTTTCCATTTTTTATATCAAGCAGTTTGAGATGTGTAGCAAAGTATCTGAGGGAGCAGCATAGTTCAATAATCCTATCTGTGGAGGCAAGGGGCTGTATGGTGCAGCAAGGCATAGTGGTGACCGGGGACAGAGGACAGCATAGTGCAGAGGCATTGACTGTGGGGCAGGACACAGGTGGACATCAGGGTACAGCAGCCCTGATCATAGCACAGGGTGCACATGGTGCAGCAGCTCAGCCTGTGTGGGGCAATAAAAGTGTGTAGCAGGGTTCAGCAGCCAAAACAGTGGAGCCGGGGGGAATGGGACTCTATGGTGTAGCACAGCACAGCAGCCCTGACTGTGGAGACAGGAACAGAGAGCAACAAGGTGCCATGGCCATGACTGTGGGTGTGGGGACAGAGGACTTCAGGCTGCAGCAGCCCTGAATGTTCGGGCAGGAAATAGGGGTGCCGTCAGGGTACAGCAGCCTAAACTGAGGGACAGGGTGCAGCAACCATGCTTGTTTGGGACAAGGGATGTGGGCAGCAGGGTGTAGCAAAGGACCTGACTCTGGTGGCAGGGGGACAGCAGAGTGCAACTGCCTCAACTGTGGAGGCACACAACAAGGTGCAGCAAATGCCCTGAATCTTGTGGCAAGTGACTGCAGGTGCAGCAGCCCTAAGTGTGGAGGCATGGGGATTAGGGCACAGCAGGCCACAGCAACCCAGACTGTGTAGATAGGAGCAGAGTGCAGCAGCCCTGGCTGTGGTGACAGAAGACAACATGGTGTAGAAGCCTTGACTGCAGGGCAGGACACAGGGGGCATCAGGGTACAGCAGCCCTGACAGTGAGATGGGGTACACATGGTGCAGCAGCCCTACCCATTTGGGGCAATGGAAGTGGGTAGGAGGGTGCAACAAAAGTCCCACCTCTGGTGGCCTAGGGCATCATGGTGTAGCTGCCTCAACTGTGGAGGCAGGGGACCTGGGACTCTAGGGTTTAACAGAGCACAGCAGCTTTGACTGTGGAGACAGGAACAGGGGGCAACAGGTACAGCATCCCTGACTGTGGAAGTGGGGGAGAGAGGGCAGCATGGTGCAGCAACCCCAACTGTTCAGGAAGGGGGCAGCAGGGCACAGCAGCCCTGATTCTTTAGACAGGGTTTGGAAGCAGCAGGGTGCACAGTCCCTGACTGTGTGGGAGAAGACAGTGAGCAGCGGGATGCAGCAGCCTTGACTGTGGAGCAGAAGGCAGGGGGCTTGTGGGGCAGGGGACAGGTTGCAGGAGACTGCTTCTGCCTCAACTGTGGGAAGAGACATGGTGTATCAGCATGCCATATAGCGTTTCTTGTTATACACATACATGATGTATTTTCACACAGAAATCACCAAAGAACTGAAATGTGTGAGTTCAGACAGTACATGTGCTTGAAATAGTAGAGTGTAACAGGTACCTGTTTGTCAATCTGACTTAAAAAAATGTTCTTACATGAATGTATTTATGAAGGCTACATCAAAGACAAAACTATTTCTATGAATGAACAAAATTTAGATTTATTTTATATTCATTAAACAACCCTGTGTTATAGAGTTAGAAAAACTCAGCTTTGATTTGAAAGAACGAAAAGCTGTGATACAGACAAGCTGATTTCACGCAGAGAAAGATTTCCACTACTTCAATTCAGCACTGAAACTCAAATGATCAGCTTTTTATAAGAAGAGAATGATACATTTTAAGCTAATCTATCTAAACACAAGCCAGAGACTGGGGTTGTAAGAAACCTGGAGAGCAAATCATTAACTCTACAGACTGCTGCTCTGATTGGGAGCCTGAAGCAGCAAGCTACTCCAAGATGATGCCATCGCTCTCCAAACCTGACTGAGAGGGACACAAATAACTCCACTGTTTTCAGCAACTGTAGAGCAAGTTAACAATTGCTTATTTAAGGAAAACCACAAAACCAAACAGCATGAAATTTTCAGGAAACGCCCAATGTCATCACATAGCTCTAATTTCAGCTTGTGCAAAAAAAATTATTCTTCGACACTGGTACGATCCAACAGTTCCCTCTTATTTGGAATTTTATAGAGAAATCTTATTCACTCTGCAGGTGGAGAAAACCATAGCTAGTATTACAGATTGATTGTCCTATTTCAAGTTGATATGGGGACCGCTATACGCCCTGTTACTAATTACAATGACTGATGGTTCACCTATGACGTAAGATCTCTCTTTTTTATTTTTTATTTCCTTAACCTTTACCTTTTAGACCCATATGGGTTCCCACATTCCATTTTTTCTCTGGTGGTTGTCACTGTGCCTGTTTTAAGCAGATTACCTTCATCCACAACTCATCAGAAAGGTTTTTAGTATGTCAGCTGTCATTTTATTCTTTTCCTTTTTATTTTATTCTGTGATCCCTTGGAGAATACTTTTATAGTACTTACTCACTCTGGAGTGGGGAAGGGGTGGGTTCTAGTGGCATTTTGTATAGAGGTTGTTTGTGTGTTACTTGTATCCTTGTTATATTTTTTCTGTTGCCTTTTTGTGGGTTTTGTTTGTGTATTTTTTTCTCTCTTTATTCTTAAAAAGCAATGAAGCTTAATTAAAAAAAATTCCAGGAAACACTAATCATGACACAGGGACTTGAATTTCAGCTTTTCAAGCTTTTATTAAAAGTATGTAAAAACCATTGCACATGATCTGTAAACACATTCTGCACTCTTAGGTATACGATGCCTTAGGAATTATCTTTCAAAAATTTAATTTCTAATGGATGTAATTTATTATCGATACTAATGTACATATTATTACGATTGTTATTATATTTATTGTTGTTTTCAACACAATAGTTGCACTATCATTTGTTCATAAATAGGGAATAGATAAGCGCAATAGTGATGTTATACAGTATATCATTATTAGGAATACAGACCTTGAGAAAGTAACCCCTTGAAGTCATGAAACATCTGTTTGCACTGTATGCAACTGGACACTTATCCAATAACCTAGTGTATGCATCCAGTGGGGTGAGTGTACAGTTACCACATACTGAAGGACATATGAACATGGGGACCAGCTCAAAATGAATGTAGGGTTCAGCTTAATGTGAACATGGGACCCATCTCAACATGAATGTGGAGCACAGCTTAGCTTGAAATGGGGTCCAGCTCAACATGAATGTCCAGCCCATTTTATTGTGAATGTGGGTCAATCTCAATGCAATATTGGACACATTTAAACATGAACATAAAGGCCAACTGAGAATAAACATGGGACCCGGTTAAAAATAAACATGGCACCCAGTCCCAGGTGAACATAGGGACTAGCTCAAAATGATCATTGGCCATAGCTCAGTATGAACATTTGGTCAGTGTTAACATGAACATACTGTACATCTCAGCTCAGCATGAATGTGAGACTCTTTTGAATGTGAACATAGGATACAGCTCAGTATGAATATAGGGTCCAGCTCATATGAACATAGGTCCCAGTTCAATATGAGCATAGGGCTCAGATCATTATGAGCATAGGGCCCAAATCAATATGAGTATGGGATTAAGCTTAGTATGTACATGGGGACATGCTCAACATGGATGTGGTGCCCATCTCAATGTGAACATAAGGCTCAGCTCTGTATCAACTTGGGGCCAACTCAATACAAATGCATGGTCCATCATTCTCAAGACGAATGTGGGACCCATCTTAACATCAAAATATAATACACCTCCTCATGAACACTGGACACACCTTTACATGAATATGGCAACCAGCTCAAAAGAGTATGAAACACGGAAACATAGAATTTGACGGCAGATAAGGACCGCTTGGTCCACCTATTCTGCCCATTTTCCTACCTAACAGATAAGCTGCAGATCCTAATTAACCAACAGCTTACTTCCTCCTACCCCCCCCCACCAGGACTGCCTTATGTCTGTCCCATGCATTCTTGAATTCTTCCACTGTTCTTGACTCCACGACCTCCTCAGGGAGGCTGTTCCATGCATCCACAACCCTCTTCATGAAAAAATACTTGCTCACATTACCTCTGTGCCGTCCCCCCTCTATCTTCAAATTGTGCCCACTTGTTCTTGCACATGTCTTTTTCTGAAAGATGCTACCCTCTTGGACTTTGTTGATTCCCTTGAGGTACTTGAACATTTACATCATGTTCCCTCTCTCCCTTCTTTCCTCAAGGGTATACATATTAAGCTCCTTTAGTCTTTCTTCATATGTCTTCTGGTGCAGACCCTGCACCATTTTAGTTGCCCTCCTTTGGACAGCCTCCACTCTGTCTATGTCTTTGCGGAGATGGGGTCTCCAGAACTGCACACAGTACTTCAGATGGGGTCTCACCAACTGTCTGTACAGAGGGATAACAACTTCCTGTTTTCTACTACTGATGCCTCTCCCTATGCATCCCAGTATCCCCCCAGCCTTCCTTACTGCCTTCTCACATTGCTTGCCCACCTTTAGGTCATCTGATATAATTACCCCCAAGTCCCTTTCCATTTTTACTGTTGTCAGTATCTCACCCCGCATTGTGTACTCTTCCCCTGGGTTTTTGTTTCCCAGGTGCATTACCTGACACTTCTTTGCATTGAATCTGAGCTGCCATACATTTAACCATTCCTCCAACCTTGCCAAGTCCCTTCTCATCCTTTCCACTTCATCTTGTGTATCAACCCTGTTGCAGATCTTTGTGTTGTCTGCAAAGAGACATACTCATTATGAACCATGGATCTTCCTTAATATGAACATGGGGCCCTGCTCAGCAAGAATATGGGGATTTTCTCAGTGTTATCATAGGCCCAGCTAAATATGAAACTTGGGCCCATCTTCTTATGAATTTGAGGGCAACTCAACATAAACATAGGTCCAGCTTAGTATGAGCATGGGGTACTTCTCAATAAGAACATGGAACTTGGTTCAACATGAACATGAGGGCCAACTCATTATGAATGTTGGGCATAGCCCAATATGACCATGAGGACCAGTCAACATGAAGATAGGGTCCAGCTCAACATATAAATGGTAGACAAGTCAAAGTTGTTGGGCACAACTGAACATGAATGTGGGGCCCACCTCAACATGAACAGTGGGTCCCACTGAACACGAATGTGGCACCCAGCTCAATGTTAACATCGGGCCCAGCTCACCATGAACATGGGCCTTAGCTCAAGATGAATGTCAAACCAAGCTCAACATGTTTGTGGGCACAACCTAATAGGACCATAGGAAACATAACACCCAGTCCCATATGAACCCAGTGCACAGCTCAATATGAATGTGTGTGTCCCAGCTGGATCCGATATGGAATCCAAAAAACATGAATTTGGGCCCAGCTCAACTGGAATATGAAATTAGCTTTACATAAATGAGGGGACCATTTTGGTGTGAATGTGGACCCAGCACAAAAAGAATGTGGTACCGAGCACACTATGAAAATGAGGCCCAGTTGAACATAAACATGGGGTCCAGCTTAACATGAACATATTGTCTATCTCAGTATCAACATGAGGTCTTCCTCAATAAGAACATGGGACCAAGATCAACATGATCATGGGGACCAGATCAATATGAATGTGAAGTTCAGCTCAGTATAAACATACAGATCCACCTTATCTTGAATATAGGGGCCCAGCTTAAGATGAACAAAGAGCCAAGCTGAAATTGAAAGTGGGGCACAGCTGAATATCACTAGGGGCCAAGTTCAACATGAGCATGGGGCACAGCTCAATATGAACATATTTCCCATCAAAATATGAACACAGAATCCTTCTCAATATGAACATGGGGAGCAGCTCAATATAAACTTGAGGCCTGGTTCAATATAAACATGATGAGCCACCTTAGCTTGTATATGGGTGCCCAGCTTTATATGAATTTTGGGCCCATCTCAACATGAAAAATGGGCACACTGGAGACTGAAAATGGGGCAAAGATAAACAAGACAAGAGGTCCAGTTCAACGTGAATATGGGGCCCAGCTTCAAGTAAACATCGACCCAGCTCAGGACGATTGTCTGGCCCAGCTCTCATGGACATGAGGCCTAGCTCAACATGAATGTGTGGCCCAACTCAACATGAAGATCGAGCCCAGCTCAGGAAGAATATGTGACTCAGCTTAACATGAATGTGGGGCTAGTTTCAACATGGACATAACCTAAAGTGAACCCAGGGCCCAGATCAATGTGAAAGCAAATTGCACACCTCAACATAAACCTAAATGTTATTCAGGTATCTATCAGGGGTGTAGCTGATTATGAATTTTATGACTTCATAAGCAACAGCCTTGGGGGAGGGAGGGCTAGCCAATCCAACATATCTTTAGTTTACAAACATTTGATACATTTTTATTGCTTCATAAATTATTGATTTTAAAAAGTAAACACCACAATACGATGCATCATAATCAACTGCACAAAGGACAGAACACATACAAAAAGCAGAAACAAAAAGGTAGGGTTTTGTAATGGTTGGGCTCACTCTAATTGTGGAGGGGTTGTGGGATAACAGATGGCCCGGCACAGAACTTCAGGTTCAACACACAATCTATGTGTGACGTTTATTTAAAACATAGGGGATAACCTTAAGCAATGGCATATCCCTTCTTCAATACATCAGTTTGCAGCAACAGACGATGCATGTCCTTCCTCTGCACCTAGTCAGCAACTGCTAACCCAGTTATCTATTTCTTCAGTGGAAATTAATTAATTCCCTATGTTGGTCTTGTGTGTTTGGATAATGGGGAGCTCAAAAAAGAAAAACTCCAAAACAATCTGAGACAAAGAACCTCAGTGCAGAAGCACTGAAGCAAGGGTTACCCCAAAGGGTATTGGCAATAAAGCCAAGTTTCAAAGAAACACATCACACATACCCCCCATAATGCAAATCACCATGGGATGTATATGCAAATCACCATGACATTTTAGGCTGGTTCAGCTTAAAACAGTAATGCGTGGTGCCAAGGGGCCTCTCAAACAATCTGTAATTTATATGCATTTAAATAACACAACAGGGGTTTTCTGATATCTCTATCCAGGTAACTTTATTTTTATAATCCAGTCCCCTAGTAACTTTTTACCTTTATCAAAAACACCTAGTGCCATAGTATTTTCAACATTTACAGGTTTCATACACATAAGGCATATACATCAAGGTATTTTGTGACATAGTGCTATCGCATACTAAATCCAACAATGAGGAACACAGCCTATTGTTTTACATCAGCTTGGTCTCCACAATAACCTCCCTGTACGAGGACCTGAGAAGGAAAAGGAAAATTAAAGAGGACACTACAGCATAGTCAAGAAAGGGAAGGGGGCACCCATAGGTGGCCAACCTTATGGATTAGAAATTGTAAAGGATAGATTAGGCTAAGAAATAGAAGAACTGTTGCAACAGATTTAAGAAAAGGTCAATCCTCAAGAGTGTCAGGATCTCTCTGTCACACTAATATCGTCTGCATAACATTGCATGCTGCCACCATGGGACAGTCTTACAAGGGAAGTGCGATAACAGGCTTTCTTCTCTGGCTTGTGGCCTGTATGCCTCCATATGTGTGATTCCCTCAGGGGTATGACTTACCTATGTAACCCCCTTGTTCTCAGGGGTTACTAGAATCCCACTTAGAATCAGTGGTAGGCAGGGAGAGGCAGCTTGTGAAATGCCAGTTAAATGGATTTCACAGTGTCCCACTCTGTTTTCAGTCTCAGCTGAGCTGGAGTGATGATGTCACTTTAGAACTGTCACAGCAGCATAAGCCACAATGGGTGCTAGCAGGGGGAGTTAGCTGTGGAGTGTTGAGTTAGAGTGCAGTAGTCTGTAGAGTGGAGAGTGAGGAGGAGGCTGCTGCCTGGGCAGCTCCTCAGATTTGGTTCTGACAGAGAGCTACCTCTGGAGATTGGGTAGTTTGTTCTCACCCTAGAAGAAGAACATAGAAGACCAGATAGTGAAGTGGTAGAGACTGTTCTAGAGGGTCTTCCAGTGCTCCATCCCCGGAGGGATGGGGGGAATTTCAGGATTCAGGGGCAATCCCCTGGTCCAGCCTGGACTGTGTTGAAGCTGCCTGAGATTCGTCTGCTCTGCGAGTACCAGAGACTTTTATGCAGAAAAAGTCCTGGGGCACCTGCATTCCTGTGGTGAGTTTTTCTCTGACAAAGGGACTCTGTCACCAAGACTGCTTCTGTTAAAGTGTCTGCCTACTATAGGGACCGGAGAGAGAGACTTGCCAAGTACAGAACTATTAGTCTGTTTCTGTTTAAAAGTGGCTGCCTACTACGGGATCTGGAGAGAGACTTGCCAAGTACAGAAATTTTAGTTTGTGTCTGATTTTAAAGTATCTGCTAAAGTGGGGGTCTAGTGAAGAGACATTGCCAATTACAGGACTTCTAACTTCATGACACCTCAGAGGTGTGTAAAGTAGTATGGTAAATGTGAAGGACATTTCAAGATAGCATCTACAAGAGTTTTTGAGAAGGGTGTTATTAACCAGATGAATGGTTGAGTATAAAGTTGGAAGCAAAAGGTGAGAGACCCCCCCCCCACCGCATCTAGAGTAACCATGTTTCCCTCTCTGGGTTCAGTTTGGGCACCTCTGTTTTCTCTCAGTGCATTTGGCCATTGCCTGAAGAAAATAGTTTACCCAGATGTGGGTTTTGAATTTTCTGTGAGCCTGACTGTGCTCATTGGTGGTCGAGGGTGCCACCAGTAATTCTTCATGAAATATGGGAGTCTCCTAGTACTGGTCGAGGATGCCAGGTCAAGGTAAGTGTACCAGAACTGGCCATGTGTGCCAATTTCCATTCAGAACCTGAGGGTTCGCTGTGTGTGTGCTCTGCACCTCAGTAATCTGCATTACCAGTGGGAGTAGCCCTGTGGGGGTCCATCTTCACTCTGTGATTATTCTCTGTGTATGTGAATAAAAGCCACACTCTAGCATCCCAACCTGGTTTGGACAGTACAGTTATTGCTTCCACTGTGTCTGGATTTACTTGGGTGCACCTGACCAGAAGCACAAACCTAGCATAATTCTGACCAAACGTTTTCTCCCAGGGACCCAGGTTGATGGCCATGCTAAATGGTCCCCCCAGGTGTGAGCCAGATAGTTGCCACACTTGGTTTGCCTGTCTGAGGATGGCAGACTATGAAGTAAAAGTATTGATAAACAGAACTGTTCATAGTGACAACCCCCATCTCTCTCGTTGGTGCCATGTGTGAGAGGAGCAGCCCTACTAGTTGAACAAGGGGGGGACCAGTGGGGGGAGGTTACACCTATATTAAGGTTGCCTAATCCTGCCTAGGAACTTCTCTATTCTGGATGTACCCAGCCTGCCTTCAGTGGGCTTGTCTTCAGTAAGCAGTATTACTGTTTGGAGGATGGCATTCAATACACACACACACACACACACACACACACACACACGCACCACACACAAGATATTATAGGAAAAAAATATATCTCTTTATTAATAATTTACCAAGCTTGGTTTGAGCATGAGGCTTGCAAATGAAATTGTTCTGTGCTGCTAAGATGTTAAGTTAGTTAATTTTTTTTATTGACAGGAAAGGGAGTGTTAGGCAATTCTGCCTATCTTCAGCCTCGTCCTGGGTGAGGAGGGGGATAAAGATGGAGAATTACCTTCAAGATTAGTTTGCTGACCTATAAAGCCCTATGTGGACTGGGCCTGGACTATCTAAGTGCCCTCTTGTCCATTACTGCCCTGCTCACCCTCTCCACTCCTCCGAGGTGAGCCTCCTAGTGGTTCCCAGGGCCAAGCTAAAGACATCAGGGGACCACACTATTGAAGTGGCTGGTCCAGACAAGTGGAACTCGCTGTCCAGATCTCTGAGGGAGGCTCCCTCAGTGGAGGTCTTTAGGAGGGGCCTAAAGACTTACTTGTTCAGACATGCATTTGATCTAAGTTACTAATCCTCACAGGTTCTCCTTGTTCTAGTTATTTATGCTGTTTAATTTATATATTTTTTGTTACGCTATATGTATTTATTTATTGTTGTTTTATCTTTATGCCTTGGTTTTGTGTTATTATGTACAGTGCTCAGAGCCCTGGGATTGGGCTCCTAACAAATTAACTACTACTACTATTACTACAAACTGACATACAGGGCTCAGTTTTCAAAAGCCTGGGAATGCTGCAGGTCCCTGGTCGCCAGTCATACAGTGCACAAGACTTGACATTCTCTCAGTACCGATAAATTTTCACTCCCATTATTGCCACATATCACATATTACACCAGCTCCCCGGGTCTAAATTATGCATGCTGTAGAACATTTTTACGAGCCCTGCACAAAATATTTGGCGCAAGCCACCATAAAGTGTGGAAAGTGTCGCAACTGCGCCCAATGTACTAAAATTGGGTGAAGCTGTGCCGAGGGAGTTTGGCACAGTTGTGCCAAAGAACGAGGTTGATGCAGAGCTGGAGCCAAGCCCTGCGTTAACATTTGAAAATCGAGCCCACTGAATCACAGCACTTAGTTAAATTTGAACAAACCAATGATGCAGCATTAGTGCTACCCTTACTTGGACACTGTCTTTCCATGCAGAGAAAACTACTCCATCAACAGTGCTTAGACAGAGTGTGCTGAAGTTAGATAATGCCATCATACTACTGTTCAATCCATGAGAAAAAGCACACCAGAGATCACCAAGGCTCAGGGAATTTCTTTTTTTACCCTAACTTCGAATTCCCCTACTTTTTAGACATTGTATTTCAACCTTAATTGCTGCATTGACATTAATGTCCTTACTTTTTTAAAAAGGCAATTTAACAGAAGATAACAAATGACTTTGCAGTCACAATTCCTGTCTTTGGCCGGAATTTATTTATTTTTATTTATTTAGCTTATTTCATTTTTGTTGACCAGGTAAGTACACTAGACAAATTCTGCCTATTTTTAGGCATGGCCCGGGGAGGGGGACACAGATGAATGCCAACTGACCTTGAACCAGATTAAGCTGTTGGTGGTATTTTTAGTGAATGTCAATATTTTTAGTACAAATGGTCTTCTGCACCCAGTCATACCTGCTCCTTCACCATCCCTTAAACCATCCAGCCCTGGCATTCATTGGTGCCCACTCCCTGTCTGCCCAAACAAAAACAAAAAAATCTGGATCCAGTGGTACCCCTCTCTCTCCCTGCCCAGACCATATAAATTCCTGCATCCAGTAGTGCCCCCTCTGTCATGATGCCCTGAAAAACCTCACTGGCACCCAGTCATTCTCTCTTACTCTCTTTGCCCTAAGCAAAAGTATTTCTGGTATCCAATGTCCCCTGCCACCCTGCCCTAACCAATATGGCTCTAGCATCCAGTGGTACTGTCCCCTTCTCCCTGCCCCAAAGAAAATCACTAGTGTCTAGTAATGTCTCCTCACTCACCCTGCCTCAAAGATGGCCCATGATATCCAGTGGTACCCCCTCCCTCACCTGCCACAAAGGAATCCCTGGCATATAATGGTATCCTGTCCTTCCCACCCTCACCCTCCCAAAAGTAAAGTCCCTGGAGTCCCATGGTACTCCATCCTTACCCTCCCTGTAAAATAAATCCCTGGCATCTAGTGGTGACCTTTTCCTTGTACTAACTCAAAGAAAGTCTGTGGTGTCTAGTGGTATACCACTCCCTCATCCTATCCTAAATTAAATCCCTGGCATCTGGTACTACTCCTCTCCTTCATCCGGTCTCCAAAATAGATCCAGACATCCAGTGGTACCCTCCACCCTCACCCTACCCCAAAGAAAGTCCCTGGAATTGAGACCAGCCTGGTGGTGCTGAGGATTGAGGCACTGAACATCACATCTCACACCATGTCAGCGACCTGGGTTCAGGAATGAGCCTGGGTCATCAAGGGATGGCTGGGGGGGAGGGCAGCTGCTGGATTGAGCAGTCACTAGGCAGCTCTCCTCTCCCAGGGAGGGACTTTGTTGCTTCCACCATACAGCTGCCCCCAGGAGGAGTTTTGGGCACAGCACCAGATGGTGAGCAGCATGGAAGGGAGGGAATTAACGTGCACATGCCTCCACATGTAAGCGTGCAGCAGCAACAGGAAGGGGAGAAATAAAATGGAGTTGGCAGGCTCTATGATGTCCCCCTGGTGGTGTTCTTGGTGATGGGGACATCAGCCATGAACAGATTCAAGCCCACCCCCGAGAGGAGGGTCGGAGCCCACCTGCCAGCTCCCAAAAATCAGGGGCTAAACACAATATTAAAAAAAAGAAAGTCCCTGAAGCCTAGTGTTACCCCCACCCTTATTTTACTACAAAGGAAGTCCCTGGAGTCTAGGGTAACTCCCTCATTCTGCCCTAAAGAAAGCCCCTGGTAACCAGTGGCACCACCCTTCTCCAACCAATAAAATCCTGGCATCCATTAGTACCCCTCCACACATGCCCTGTACCAAACACAGTCCCTGGTGCCAAATAGTACTCCCTCCCTTGTCCCCACCCCCAAGATGGTGACTGGTTTAAATCCATCACTGACCTCCTCTTACAGTCACTATCTGAATAGATCAAATCAGTTCCCAGTTCCAGTTTGTGAATACAAGCTGTGTGCATGTACTTCATACATTTGAATTGTTTCCCATCAATTTAGACAGCTGCCTGTCGAGGAGGTGAGTTGATGGTTGGGACTGACTGCAGTCGGGAGAGAGGGATTGGGCTGCAGGTGCTTGGGAGACTAACTGTTCCACTAGGGAAGGCTCCCATTGGCCTCAGTATATTAATGTAAATACAGAGTCAAAAGGAATGATCTCCAGGTGGCTCAATAATAAAATAAAAAATTAAAAAACCAGTAGACAGTAGTCTTCAGCACTGGGGTGGGCTCCAGGTGTTGGAAACAAAACTTTGGTGGTAAGCAGCAAGAGATGACCACCTTAGATGGGATCCCAATGGCCAAGTACAAAAAAACATATATCAAGTCATAGGTGAAAGGGTCCTGGTGGATTGAATCAAATAAAAAAAAATAATTATATGTCCATATCAAGGTGGCTTCCCAGTGTTGGAAAGAAACTGGAGGTGTAGGGCAAATATAAGTGGCCATTGTGAATGGATGACCTGTGGACATATTTTTTAATCCAATACCTAGCCTTTCAACTAACAAACTTGGGGATCATAAAATTTCATACAAAACCCTTAAGCTAAATATTTAAAAAAAAAATAATAAAACCTTATGTATCAGACCCCCCATAGGAAATCCTTCCACGCCATACCAGACCACCAACCAATGTTCACAATTAAAATATTTATACTTTTCTCTCCAAACTATGGCAACATAGGTAAAAGTCATAAGATGCCAATCCATAATGATCCAGTAAACTACAAAGTAGGGGATCAGAAGTGTATCACAAAAAAAAATCTTAAAGTAGAGTAGTGCAACTGGGTGACATGGGAAATGGACAAGGGTCATGCAGTGAATGTCCTGTATTTGAACTTCACCTAGGCCTTTGATTCAGTGCCACATGGGAGGTTGGGGGGGAGCTGGAATATGTGGGGGTGGGACCAAAAATGGTGAAATGGATCACAAACTGGCTAAAGGGAAGGCAGTAAAGGGTGGTGGTGGTGGTCGGGGGACCTCTCATCACTGAGAGCATTGACGAGCAGGGTACCACAGGGATCGGTACTGGGACCAGTGCTGTTTGGGATTTTTATTGCAGATATCTCACACAGGATCTAGAACAAGATCAACCTGCAGACGATACCAAGATGGGAGCTGTGGTTGATGATGCAGAAGAGTGGAAGGGGTTGCAGGAGGACATGACTAAGCTGCAGGAGTGGGCAGAAACATGGCAGTTGGGATTCAATGCCAAGAAGTGCAAGGTTATGCACTTCAGAGTCAGGAACCAGGGGAGGGATTATCATTTGAATGGGATACATTTGGGGAGCTCCACAGAGGAGAAGGACCTAGGAGTGATCATTACGGGGAGCTTGAACAACTCTGCTCAGTGCAGGAAGGCGGCAGCAACAGCCAACAAAATGCTGGGGTGTATTGCAAGAGGGATCTCTTCCAGAATGAAGGAGGTTATCCTGCCCCTGTATAGGCCATTGGTCAAGCCCCACCTGGAGTGCTGCGTACATTATGGTGCCCATTCCTGAAGAAGGACATCAAATTGTTGGACGGGGTGCAGCGAAGAGCCACAAAGATGATCCAGGAATTGGAGAGCAAGCACTATGAGGAGAGGCTGGAAGAGTTGAATATGTATTCACTGGAAGAGAGAAGGGATAGGGGGGATATGATCGAGACCTTTAAGTATTTGAAGGGGATAAACAAAACCAACACAGAAGAGATTTTTCAGACGAGAAGGGGGAAGGACAGGAGAGGGTATGGACTGAGATTGGAGGGGGAAGATTCAAGAGGGAGATGAGGAGACTTTTTTCACAGAAAGAGTGGTGGACAAATGGAATACCTTACCAGACAAGACAGTGTCCTGTAAGATGGTGGGCAGTTTTAAGAGGGGTTGGGACAGCGGAAGGGGAAGGATACTGGGAAGGGGCAGCTGCATTATGAGGGGCTAGCTGCACATTTGAGCAGACTTGATAGACCATGAGGCTTGTTTCTGCTGGCAACTTCGTATGTTCATATTACAGGTAATCAAATGTTAAATGTCTGACTCCCCTAGCAAATCCTTATATGTTACTCTGCACAACCATACCATCATCATTACATTAGGAGATTCTTATATTCTCTGAAGCTCCACCAGGCCAATTAAAAGTAGGAGACTAATAGTGATGTCATACAAGTCTGCATCATCTGGCACCTCAGACATTGCCAGGAAAAAGAGCTGGAATCTGGAACGGTTTCAAATTGCGTACTTTGGTCACACTCCCCCAAGTGTTCCACTGTTGGATTTCTCCTAGTCCCAAGCGGCTAAGTTTATTGTTTTAAATAAAAAACATTTCTAAAGTTTAAGCCTTTTAAGCTAGTTTTGCTATACTCTGTATTAGTTAGGCTTACTTTTGAAAGAAATGTGTTTCAGTCACAACATTGTTTCTGAATTCCTTTCTATTCCATCGACAAAACCTACACTTGGTCAAGTTACCTTTTCATATCACTTTCCTAAACTCTGGTCTACCCTTCTCATGCCAGTCTGCTGTGCCTCTTCTCTGTTCTCCCTTAAGATTCTTCTTCGTGACTTTTCTACTCCCACTTCCAACTGTCCTTGACCCCTTATCTCATATGATCTCCTTTCCCTACTCATATTACCCTGGTCATGTTGATCTCCCCTCAATCTGCTATGCCTGTTGGGATAATTTCCCGTTTCGTATCCAGACTCAAATCTATTTACCTTGTTGTACTGTTTTGCCTTGTATTGTTTAAGACTATGCTGTTTTTTATGTACTGTACTGCTTATATAACACTATTGTTCTTGTCATGCTGTTGACTACTATTTATTTTTCTCCTCATTTTCTATCTTCCATACCTCTTCCCCCAGGACACATTTGGAAAAAACAACTTATCGGCTCAGTACATCTTTCCTTGTAAAACATTTGAAATAAATAACCACACATTTTTTTAGAATTTAAACTTTTATATTTTTGTCTATACCTGACGGCTAAAAACTAACAGTTAAAAAATACAAATTAATTAAAAGTACAAACTCAGACACTACCACCCATTACAGAACTATTGACTGTGTATGCCCAGAACCCATTTTTGCAATTTAAATATTAAAAAATGAATAATAATTTAGACATCTAGCCCCAGGAAACCCTTCTACAGGAAACTACAGCAACACAACAAATTTCACAGCACAAAGTTTTATAGTTTTCTTTCTGTAGATAAGAACACAAATTTAAAGAAAAAGGAGAGACAGTCAGAATGTTATCATTATTACCAACTATGGAACTCCATACAGTTTAATGGAGTCACATAAAATGTAAGGAATTGTATATTCTGTCACCAGCAACAAATCCTGAAAGTTTCATTAAAATCCATTAAACCTTCTTTCTACAAGCAGCAAATAAGTAACACTGAGTTTAACATAGAACCCCCAAGCACCTTTAACAGCTGTATACTGCCACTATCATGCCAAGAAAATGATTCCATTAACACAGCAAAAGAGGAAGTACAGCATTGCAAGGTAGCACCACTAACATATAGTTTATGAATAAGGAGGTTTGACCCCTCAGAGAAAAATGTGTTGGGTTTTCTGACAGTGTGGGAAAGGTAACCAGAAGCAATAAAAAAGTTCTAGTTGTCTAGTCACAATACCGATTTATTTTCTACAAGTGTGTCCATACAGTGCACTCAGTCCTCCCAGTGTAAGTTTCCCAAAGTTTTGCCATGGAGAAACAGATTTACCAATTTATTCTTGTGTTCTGCTGCTCTAAATACAGATGGTGGTGGGCAAAATGCGAGGGCATATGCATTCAGAGCTGGACAGGTGATGTGCATTTGAGGACAGGACATGCAGAAGGACAAGTGGTATACAATTGGGAAAGGAAAAGACAGAGTGACAGGTCGTGTACATTTGGACATGGAATAGTTGGAGTGACAGTGGTACACATCTAGAGACTGGGGAGGTACTGTAGTGCACATTCAAAGACAGAACACCAAGAGAAACCTGTGAACATTTGGCAGAAGAATTTTTAAAGAAGCATGTGTTGTATATTCAGATTTGGAGACAGAACACTTAATGTCTCCCTCCTGAATCGTATGTAACCCCCCAACAGGTGGGGCTTACCTGGTTTGCCTCCCAGCCATATGGTCCCTCCAGCCCTGGTCCATGGTGTCTCCCTTTATTGCTCCTGCCATCCCCATGTTCCTGTTTTGCTGTGAGGGACAGGAAGAACATGTGTATTAAGGTTAAAACCACCTATTCGGTGGTTCAATGCAGTTAGCACTGGGCAAGCCAGTAGAGCACTGCACAACTCTGTGTGCGCACATTCGAGCTGGTTCCTGCTTGAAAATGCGAGTTGCTGTGGTCTGCTCACAGATCCTGTTACTGCTATGGTGCTTAATGATAAAGCTACCCTAGCAGCTCAGGCCAATGTCTTCTTCATGTGCTCCGACTCCTGAGACTCTCAAGACATAAGTGGGGGTCTGGAGGCATACGGGGGGGGGGAGAAAATAAACTTTATGTAAGTACTTAAGGGTGCTGTAGCTTTAAGAGCAGCCAAGGCGGTGGTGTAAATGAATGTTCTGCCTGCTGCCAGGAGAACAGCTCTACATCACTAGCAACAAACAGGGGGAATCTCTGCCATAACCCACTCTGTTACTGGACAGTAGAGCAGAGGGGCAGCTATTGGAATATAGGGGCAGTTAAAGTTAATATGATATAGTTTGCCTGCAAGAAGACTTTAAAGACGGGACTCAGTATAAACTATTTTTATTGCAGCCATCTTTGTTGTCTTTGACCTCCTCTGCAGCCAATGGGAATTCAAGGAGTCCACAGAACTACAAAAAGGAAACTCTTGGGAGAAGGACAGGGCTGTGTATGGGTGCCTTTCGCCAACCAATCAGGTGTTGAATGAACATTTTACATGCTAAAGTGATGGATTGACATCCTGATTGACAAATGGGGCTCTGCATCTGCTCTCCGAAGACCTGGGGGGCAGATTCTGCTTGGAACAGTCTTCTTTGAGTTTCTAGAGAGTGAGGAGGCTCAGATTGTATGTTCTGCCAGAAAGTCTGGCAGCCTACCAGGGGCTTTCACAGCCAACAGCCGAAGGAGTGCCTGCTTGATTTCCATTACCTGGAAAGCTAGTATAAAAGGGAATAACTGCTTTTGTGATTGGAAATTTGGAGCATTGAAGAGTCTGAGAAACTGATACCTGCCCACAGCCCTGGAGGGTAATTTACACCTGCTGAAAGAGTTGTTCCAAGTCTACTGACCTGCAGAGACTGAGAAACTCTGGTTCTTGTTGGACTCTGTGTTACCGCTGCCAACCTGCAGTATGGCTGAACATTGGACATTTGTGTTCCTGAGAGCCAGGAGGTTCCTGACAGTGGTCAGCTTGGGAAATTGGCCGGACAGTGTCACAGCCAGGCACTATCACCTCACTCTGAGGGCTGGATGCCTAGATGGGTGGGTGAGGTGTGTGGCCCCTGGCCCCTAGACTGGTCCATCTAGAGCACCAGAGAAGTGGCTAGTGGCTAGAGAAGCAAAGCAAGGTGACCAACCCACCACGAGAGCTTGCCATCTGTTCAGACTGCCCAAATCTGCATCGAGGTACAGTACATACACAGCTCCCCAGAAATGTAGCCAGAAAGAGCCACAGACTGCAGACCTCAGAGAATGGTATCTCCAATACCGTGAGTAAATTCAGGGCTTTCCCTGCACCTGGGAAGTTGTATATAGTTTTCACCTAAGTTACTGTTTGTTTAATGGTGTATCAGTGCCGGGAATACAGCTGCAACTCATCGGGGCCTGCACCAACTCAGTGCCTTGGGTACCCAGGAAGGACATTGGGGCACCCACTCAGGAAACTGCTACCAGTTGGGAGGTGGGCTTTAGTGGTTATGTTGCTGTTGGGGGTGGGCACTGTTTATTGTTATTGTAGCTGTTTATGCTTTTACCAGTTAAATCAAACCTTGCTGAACAGTTATATATCTTTGCACTGCAATCTCCAACCCTGGTAATAAATTGTTTATTGTTATTGTTAATCTGTCTCATGAGCATATCTTGCATGAGCATACTGTTAGCTACAGCCAATAACTGCATGCAGACTAATATACTGAACTAGTTGCTGGTATTCCATGTGTGAGGTGACTGCAAGGGGAAGTGGGTAAGTACAGTATCCCAGGGGTTTGTACTATTCAGTCATCTAGCCCACTTTATTTTATCTCTGGGTGGAGGCACTGCACTAATTCATTTCTACTGAGAACAAACCCCCCTTCAGGTCAAAACAGAGCCCAGGCTCCTCAACCTTGCTTGAGACCGCAAGGTGAGATAGTAACCATAGTATACACTGCGACCCGGTTACATGTAATTATATAATGGCAAGAAAATTTCCTGGACTCTGATTGGTCAGTGTGTGCCTGAGACAGTGAGGATATTACACAATAACATCACTGTGTTGATTTTTTGGAGGATTATATGGATTTTTTTTTTCAGAAACAAAGATATACTGCCTCACTAAAAATCTACTAAAAACATTTTTATTTTTATTTTTGTTTTGTATAACATCAAGCCATTGTATAATTGCAATAAGGCACTCCAAGCTGTGTGTTATCATGTAATAATGTCACTCCTGGGGTGGTGGAAGCACTCAGCTTCACCTCGTGCTTCCACCCACCCCAGGAGTGACGTTATTACACGATAACACACACCTCGTCATGCCTTATTGCTTAAATAATATAAAATAGTAAAACGGTGCTTAAGAGAATACACTGCCTGTAACTCTCCCTAGGACACCTTGGTTGTGATGTGGTGGGACAGATTTAAGGCAGTGGTAACTGGCAGAACAATCAGCTATGCCTTCAACCTGAAAAGAGACAGTCAGAAAGAGCAGAGAGATCTAGAAGCCCAGTTACTTGACCTGGAGGCAGAACATAAGATTGTTCTAAACGAAGAGGTGAGGAGGAAGTTGGAAAACTGCAAGGCTAAACCGAACAAACTGCTGGATGATAAGACTGAGAGTTCCCTGAGATACTCCCAGCACAGATACTATGAGGCCGGGAATCTGGTAGGAAAACTGTTGGCCTGATAACTCCACAAGAAAGCCAGCAGCAGGATGGTCCTACATATCTGGAAAGGGTCAAAATCAAACAACTTCGAGTCTGAACCCCACAAGATAGCCCAGGAATACATGGAGTTTTACAAGAGGCTTTATCTACAGGAAGATGTAGAGAATTACCACCAGAAATTAGATACTTTCTTCCATACAGTGAAAGTAAAAAAAAAACTCACACAGGTGGCTATGGAGGCACTGGATGCCCCCATTAAGCTTGAAGAGCAGGTCTGATCCCCTATAGCAAGGCTCATGGCAGGAAAGGCATCCAGCCCAGATGGGCTAACAACCAAATTCTATAAAATATTCAAAAATGAACTCCTGCCTCACCTTGATGAGGTATTCAGGAATGTGCAGGAGGAAGGGGGGGCACCCCCAACCTGGCAATATGCCCAGATCTCTATCATCCCTAAACAGGAAAAGGACCCCATGCTGTGTGGTTCATACCAACCTATCTCCCTACTAAATGTAGTCCAAAAGATCTTCATATCAATCCTGGCAAATAGGCTCCAGGGCTGTGTTGGTGCTCTGATCCACCCTGACCAGGCAGGTTTTATTAATGGCAGACATATTCATGATATAAGACATCTCCTTAATCTCATTTCATGGCAACCAAAATCAAAGGATCTGACTCTGGCCATATTTATAGATGCTGAGAGACGTTTGACCGGGTGGATTGGAGGTACTCCCTACACAGAACCCTGGAGGAGATGGGTATAGGACCGAAATTTTGACACAATGTTAAAACCCTATATACCTCCCCTCAGGCCACAATCAGGATGAATGGACTTCTTGCAAACAGGTTTCAGCTGACGCAGGGCACAAGCCAAGACCCCCCCCCCCGCTTTGAACCTTTGGCTAATGTTAGGAGGAACAATAACATCAAAAGTATTACCACAGGACATAGATCTCACAAAATCTCACTCTATTCGGATGATTCTCTCGTCTTCCTCACCTCCCTGCAAACATCAGAGTCAGAGTTGTTAAAAAAGCTGAGGTTCTACAGGAAGATTTTCAGAAAAGGAAGTAAAATGGAATCAGTTTAAAGGATTCCGTTTCTCTTTATTCCTTTGAGCAAAGTACAGGCCCCTACGTTTCGCTATCAATGAGCTTGTTCATGGGGCTTCTATAATTAAGAAAAATAATTATAATTATCTATACATTAATTTCCATATTTAATAAAACCATAAATTTAAATTTATAATAATATTCTACCTCCTGCCACAGCTTTGAACATAATGTCATAATGTGATTTAAGGGTTGTTTACCGAAGTGTGTATTTCAGTAATTGTATGAGCCGCGTATAGGAATACAATAAGATTTTAGTGCATCGTTAGTTATATCAGTGCATGGGTATCTCCATGAATGTATGTCAGCATAGCAGTGACTAAGTTTTCAATGAGTTACTTCTTAAATTTTGTAATTTTTGCTCTAAAGGAGCGATAGCACTAAGAATAAGAACTTATGAATATTTATGAGATGGGAGGCGATAAAACCCGCTGACTAATAGGGATTCCTAACGTCATGCCTATTTTAAATATATTAATATTCATTGATGGATGAGGTCAGCGCTACACCTGTCAATGAGTAGGACCAATAGCGAGTTTTCATATTTGTTTGAAGGCGTGGATGGCACGAAATTTCAACCAATGTTTTGGCAAAAGAAGTGTATATAAGAACTTAGGTTGAGCTGTTTGGAACACTTAGGATTAGACAGTGGCGTTTTAACGCTTGTCCGTTTAGAAGGGTCCGTTGGAGTTTCTTCATAATAATGAGTAATAGCGTCTTTGGGCCACTAATCAATGAATGATTTGATAACGCGGAAGGTATATCGCAACTAGTGGTAGTAAAATTCGAGGTCCGGTAACGCGAGTAGTTTTTTAATGATTTCTTGGCTCCAGCTGAGCGCTTCGTTTATCTGTTTTTAAGGACCCTCCTCAATAAATAAAAAGGTGGGTGAACATTGACGATTTAGTAAATGATTAGAAATATATAAAAATGTTTAAAATGGTAGTCCTATACATTATTTAACTATTCGCTTATATGTTTCTTTTATTTTATTTTTATTTAGAGTGCAGGGCATAATTTATTAGCCCGAGATAAGCCAGATTAAAGATTGAAGGAATTCATTTTCTGGTAAATATTAATGCTAAATATTAATACTAAATGGGCACTAATTAAAGATTATCAATTAATATAAATAATTGGCAATTTATGGAAAAAAAGTGTTATAAATAAAAAAAATTTTATTTTTTACTTTAGAAAGAAGAGTATCAAGTTTGATGTGAAACAAGTGAACTGGATGTTGAGCTGTGGCAGGAGGTAGAATATTATTATAAATTTAAATTTATGGTTTTATTAAATATGGAAATTAATGTATAGATAATTATAATTATTTTTCTTAATTATAGAAGCCCCGTGAACAAGCTCATTGATAGCGAAACGTAGGGGCCTGTACTTTGCTCAAAGGAATAAAGAGAAACGGAATCCTTTAAACTGACTCCATTTTACTTCCTTTTCTGAAAGTTTTGATACACACCTTTTGGAGTCTGAAGCATAGAATTGGAAGAAGCTTAATCATTACCCAGATATTTTAATTTTTGTTCTACAGGAAGATCTCAGGTTATAAGATCAACCTTGACAAATCAGAAGCCATTAGGTTAAGGGGCCCATGCCCCAAGAGAACTTTTAGTAAATTTTCCCTTCAGGTGGGTAGCCAATAAATATAAGATACAGTACTTAGTGCATGGTGAGAATATCTCCAAAACTGTCCTCACTCTTTAAGTTAAATTATGAAAAACTCTGGTCTGAAGTCAGGGCAGCAGGATACAGGTGGGAGATGCTCCCCCTCTCCTTAGGGGGCAGGATAGCCACCCTAAAAATGAACCTATTACACTGTTTCTTAGTTTTGTTCCATGCCCTCCTCATCAGTATCCTGGAGACATTCTGGAAACAGATGGATAAACTTCTTACAGCTTTAATATGGAGGAAGGGCAGAAATAGAGCAAGCAAAAAATTGCTATCCTTACCATGTGAAAAAGAGGGCCTGGCAATGCCTGATCTCAGACTCTACTACCTTGCAGTGCAACTGGCCCCAGTTGTGACATGGGTTAAGCAGAGTGGGGACTCTGGCTGGAGACAGATGGATGCACACCAACTCTGAACTATCCCATTTGCTCTCCCCCATGTTACCCTCACCCCACGGTTGTGGAAAGACATTGCAACCAGTGGACCTGACATATACTCAAAACTTCAGTGAAAGCAGGGCAACTCACTCAGACACCAAATGAGGTTGGTCTCCTTACCTATTTAATTGGGGACCCTGACTTCCAGCCACCTCACACTGATCCATGCTTCACTAGATGGAACAGGCAATCTCTAACTAGGTACAATATCAGTCACTGATCCACAACAGAGCCCTCCTGTCATTCAGGAAACTACAAGAAAAATATAGACTTCCTCAAAATTATTTCCACAGATACTTACAGATAAGACATTACCTCCTAACTAATAACCTAATTCCTAAAATAGACAGAGTCCTGATAACCCTGGAGAACTTTCTGTTTTGGGTGGCTATGCTAACAGGTAAAAGTGGAACAGTATCAAGAGCATATAAAACCATGCTAGGAGTAGAACACACTGAGATTGATAACCTAAGGGTGAAATGTGAATTGGATGCTGGGATTTTCATCCCTGAGGAAGAATGGAAAAAGACAATGTAAAGGGGTTGGAGGGTGACAGCTTCACAAGGCTGGAGGGAATTTAAATGGAAGCATATGTCCTGTTTTTTCCATACACCTGTGATAACCAAGTATTTCTGTGTAGGCAACTCTGATTTGTGTTGGAGAGGGTATAGACAGATAGGATCACACTACCACATTTTGGGGGCATGTCCTGTGAATAGGGCTTTTTCGTTTAACATACAGGTGGAACTAAACAAGATCTCTGCTGTCCTGATTCCTTTGGATTTTAAAAACTTGGTCCTGGGGATAACGGTTACAAACACAGGAGGCCCTAGACAACAAGGACTCCTATGATCCGTTGCCTAGCAGGCCAGAAGACGATCATGGTCAACTGACTGCAAGTGACCCTGTCTTCCTTTGACTCCAGGGTCTCCAGGATTGATAATATAAGAAGAATGGAAAGATTGACTGCTAAATTAAGATTGCTTCCCAAAACTGTGGAATCCACTTCCTCATCAGATTCGCCACCCCCCATAACTTCAGCCCTACATAATTTCCTCTCTGTGAATTGTATCTGCAATTAACCTACCTGGTATTCCTGACCTGCTCCCCAGCCTCTATCAATATATTAAGTAACTATTCTCAATTACAGCTCTCTTCCAGCCCCACTACTTTCTTTCCCTGCAGAGATCCCTACATGGCCATTCCTTCGGGTTATCTATAACCACCAATATGACTATGACTTTAGGTTCCTGTCAATCTACTACTATCATTATAGCTATAACCTTGATTCCTATTCATCTGCTCCCCTCCCAGCTTCACTACATTTCCACCTCTGCTGTTACTCCCTATCCATCCCTTCCTTTTGGGCTAAATGGTACCTTCATCATGAATTTAAGGTGTTATCCTAATGTAAGGCACTTGACCTGTCCATTGTGACCACTGTATACAACTGTACTCTTATGCTGCACTTAATATGTTCTTTCTATTATTTGCTATTCACTGCTGCCAATATTGTTGTAATAATGTATGCTGTTGTATGCATGTATGTATTTATTTCCACTACCCTTTCCCCCAGGATACACCGTGAGATGAGCAACTTGTTGTTCAGTGTGCCTTTCCTGGTGAAATGTTTTAATAAATAAACAAATTCATTATAGAGAAACATGCTGAATTGTGGGTAAGATGGGATTCTCAAAATGTCCCAATTTCTGAGGTTGGTGAGGAGATTGAGACAAAAATCTAGGCCTCGGGGCCAGAACAAGGGAGTCAATAACATACTGTAGATAATCTAGAATAACCCACACTCCTTTCCTAAATTTAAATTTGATGTCAACAAAAGATGTCAATTAAAGGTAGCACTATCAAGTTAGTTTAAGCCACAGTTGGTATTGGAAGTGTCTTGTTTGTTTGTTGGTTGTCTTAGTAATATGTTTTACAAGGAAGCAATTTGATATGGAAGAACACTGTTATAAGTAACATTACAAATACTTGGGTTTCCCAGAGGGATGCCTATGAATTGAATGCATTGTAATCAGGATCTGTAAACCATTCAATCCCTTTGGAATTGTGTAGACTTGTAAACTACAATGTTGTTTCACAACATGATGTGAAATGTCATTTGTGATACACTAAAACAATCAAGTGTAACAAAGCATATAGCAAAGCAAACAGGATGTTGGGGTGTATGTAGAGGGGGAACAGACAGTAGGAGCAGAGAGATGATCCTCCCCCTTTATCGATCCCTGGTGAGACCACAACTGGGTAACTGTGTCCAGTTCTGGAGCCCTCACCTTACAAAAGATGAGGACAGGATAGAGGCCATGCAGAGAAGGGCAATGAAGATGATACAAGACCTCCAGGGAGTCTTCTACAAGGAGCAGTTGAAAGAGTTGAATATGTACTCACTGGAAGCCAGGAGGGAGAGGGGGGAATATGACTGAAACCTTTAAGTTCCTGAAAGGCATAAATAGAGTGCCCCACAAAAGAGATATTCAATAAGAGCACCAGTACTACAACACATGGGCATGAGTGGAAACTGTGGGGAGGGAACTTCAGAAGGGATTTGAGGAAACACTATTTTCGGAAAGGCTGGTGGCGCTGTGGCAGTTTGCCAGCTGAAGTGGAGGGTGCTGTGACCATGGCAGGTTTCAAGCAGGGGTGGGACAGAGTAAAGGAAGAGATAATGAGTACAACGGTAGGGAAAGATGAACTATTAGGGAGGGATAGGTCCCAAGACTGACACTAGGTCCTGGGTAATTTTATGGGCAGACTCAATGGACTCAGGCTTTTTCTGCCATCACTTTCTATGTTTCTATATTTGTAATGATTTTTTGACTTACAATAAAGCTGAGTTTAAAAAAAGGAACAGTTAAAGAGACAGGGGATGTATATTTGAAAATGGAACACTTAAAGGGACAGGTGATGTAAATGTGGGGAAGGAACAGTTATGGGGCAGGTGATACTGATTTACGGAAGAAGCAGTTAGAGGGTCAGGTGATGTATATTTAGAGATGGAACAGTTCAAGGGATTGGTGACCTATATCTGGAGGTGGAACACTTAAAAGGACAGGTGATGTATATTTGGAGATAGAAAATTAAAGGGACAGACTATGTATTTGGAGATGGACCAGTTAAATGAGCAAGTGATGTACATTTATTTATTTTATTTATTTAAAACATATTTTTATTAGGTAAGTACACAAAGCCCAGATCTCGTTTCCAGCTGCAACCTAGTGGAGCACAAGGAACATAGAAACTGACAGTATAACTACATTCATTTAAATCATACACAATACAAGTGAATTTACACGTTACAAGCAGATACAAATACACAAACCCTTTGTGTGACTGCAGAGTAAAGTACATACAGGTAAACAGTTCAGAGAAACTTGAGTTACAATAACATTGAATCTGCACAGAAAGAAGTATCTCTGAAAACTATGATAGCAGGCACATACAGTATATTACATTCCAGCATTCATGACTAGGCACCCAAACTTAAGGAGAGGTGCAGGCTTCAGGGGCTGGTCATATTCACTCAAGGCGGGGGGTGGAGTGTCACATAGGGAGTGTCTAGGGCAGTTAAGGCAGATCAACACAGAGCTGTAATGAGCTTTGATCAGCCTCTTATCCATGTGGAAGGTATGCGATGTGATAGTTTTCATAGGGTGGTGGTTCAGTGTGTTAGGGAGCCTCTGACTGGTGGAGGCTTGCCCTAGATTGCACGTGTAATGTGGGATTTGGAGTCAGCAGCCTATCTCTGACCTGAGGGAATAAGTTGAGTTTGATAAGGAAGCAAAAAGATTTGCGAGGTAGCTTGGCAGTTTGCCAGTTTGCCAGTCCAATACTTGGCTCACACTAGGTCAGTGTGATTTGAATGTCTCACAGGGGAAGGGGCCCAACCTAGTTCATTGTACATGGAGCAGTGGTGGATTCAGGGAGGACAGACCAGTATGACTCTGTACAGGGCAAGAACAGTGTGTTAAGTTTGGCTAGGGTAGAGGGGTTTGCTCTGTAGTAGATGATGTTCCCATAGTCCAGCAGGGAAGAAATGAGCATTTGACAACCTGTTTCTTGATGTTTAACTGGAAACACCTCTTCACCCTGTAAAAAGCATTAAGTTTTGCAAAGTTCTTGGCTACTACCTGAAAATCATGCCCAGAATAGTCGAGGTGTTGATCCAGGTAGAGTCCTAGGTACTTACTATATGGGTGTAGACAGAGTCCATACAGTCCCCTTGGAAAGAGCGTAGGTTCAGGTTGGGGGAAGCAGTTAAGCCATTGCCTGGAGCCAAACAGCAAGAGACTGTTGACAAGCCAGTTGTCCTGGAACCATTTTTACACTCTGAAGAAATCCTGTAGAAGGGTGTTCTCAATGGAGGGATTGGAAGTGCCAGATGTGTAAATGGTGATATCACCTCCATGAATGTGGATGCTGCAAGAAGAGAGGGAAAGGGGGATGCCATTGATAAAAATTATGAAGAGCAGAGGTCCCAAGACTGAGGCTTGGGTGGACCATGATGGAGACAAGAAGGTCAGGGATGTGTTTTTCCTAGCTTACCAGATTGGGTACAATTAGACAAGTACAATTGGAACCAGGTGAGGGTTGGAGAGGAGATATCCAAGGCCACTAACCTGTGCAAGAGCCTGTGGTGGTCCCTGGTGTTAAAGGCCTTGGTCATATCAATGAATATGACCTCTGTGCTCATGCTCCTGTCCATGCTTGTGTGGATGTGGCCAGTGACATTGAGGAGGAAGGTGGAGTGACTGGATCAGAAGCCTGATGGATTAGGGGTCGTAAAGCCAGAGTGGAAGTAGAAACTAGATAGCTACCTGCTGACAAACCTCTCAACAACTTGGGAGAGGATGGACAGCCATGATATTGGTTGATAGTTAGAAGGTGCATCAGAGGGTCTGCCTTTGAGGATAGAGACAACCAATGCATACTTCCAGCTGCTGGGGAAGGAGCCCATGCATATGGACCAGTTGAATATGTGAGCAATAGGAGTAGCTAATGTGGGGGTGCCACATCTGAGGAATCTGGGAGAGATGCCATCAGCCCTGCAGCTGGAAGCTGTATTTAGTGCTGAGAGCTCTTTGTGGACAGCAGTGACTATGATCGCCTGGAGGTGGAAATTACCAGATGGATGTGATGTAGGTTGGTGGGTGGTTGGGGAGTTGGAGATGAGTGCCCTGGGATTGTTGGTGAAGTACTGGTTTAGGCCATTTGCAGTTAGAGAAGATATGAAGTTGGACTGGGCACCACTGGAAGAGAGGGCGGGGTTAAGGAGGCAGTGAACTATTTTTCAGCATCAGGATGGGTCAGATGTACTGCACAAAACTTGCTTTGGAAGTAGTTGGTTTTAGCTTGTTGGGTGAACTTTCTGCAGTGATTCTGAAAGGAGGTGACGACTTGCCTATCTAAGGTTAGACCAATTGATTGATGCCTAGCCTATGTCGCATCTCTTCAATGAAAGAGTTCAATTATATCTGAGGCAATCCAAGGTGGGTGGTGGCTCTGAACTCTGTACCACTTGACTGATGCATGTTTGTCACAGATGGCTGTGAAGGTGGAGAAGAAATATGTGAAGGCCTCCTCCAGGTTGAGGGCAACAGGGTAGGAACTCAGTTGGCTGAGAAGAGATCCTGGATACATTTGTCAGGGCTAAACCATTTGAAGGCTCTTGCAAGGGTCATTTTGGGGGGCTTTTTCTGATTTGATTTTCTGTATGCAGTAGGTCATTCAGTGGTCACTGAATATGTCAGGTTAGGTGTCTACAACCAGGATTCTCTGAGGGGGGATGCCAACACCCAGTTTATTGAGCTGCGGTTGGAGAATCTGGGGATGATGCACGTGTGTGAGGAGATCAGCTGGCACAGGTTTGGGGCTTTTATTTTAGCATGCAGCTTGGTGGGGGGTAGGCCCTGTGCCACCTGTCCGACTGATGAGTAAGTCACCCAGAATGATATGTTCCCCATTAGGAAGGGGATCCAGCACCTTGTGCAGTATTTCCATTACCGCGTCGCTGGTTTTCCTGGTTAGCAGTAGGCATCCAGTATTAGAATCAGGATGCTTGCAGGATAGAACCCCTGAGATGAGTTTGTGGGATTTAGGGATGGGTTCTTAGTGGGTGATAGTGAAGCTGTGGTGGCAAGCAGAGTAGACGGGTATCCCGCCACCTCATTTGGAGTGATCTCATCTGTGTGATTAGGTACCCAGGGATGTTAATTGCTGAGAAGGCAATGTGGGCGGATATTTTGAGGCCCTTGGGTAAATGGAGGGATCTGTCATTGGGATTGGGATGAGGCCAGGACTGGCCTCCACATCTCCTCCCAGAAGGAGAATAGCATTAGAAGAAGGCTGCTGCACTGCAGGGGAGGGGGTTCTTGGGGTTTTGGTGACAAGGATGGGGGATGCAGAAATTTCAGCCCCATCAGTACCAGTTGTGGTGTTATAAGCCTGGGTAAATGTCTACATAGAATGTACATGTTGAGAAGAAACAGTTAGAAGAGCGGGTGACGTATATTTGAAAATGAATCAGTTAAAGGGGTAGGTGATGTACATTTAAGGAATAAGCAGTTAAGAGTGACTGGTGATGTACATGCAACCATCTTACGTTGGAGAGTCACCTTAAGGCTGGGTTCCTGGCCATGCTCACCTTTCGGCACAGGAAGTGTTTTGAGGCCCATTTTATGAGAGGCCTTGGTCTCTCAAGAAAGAATAAAGTAAAAGAAAGGAAGTCACCACCATTGTGGTGAGTGGGTGGTCTCCCACCCTGTCTGGTTGGGAGTGCCTCTAGGTTTTGAGTCCAAATGCCAGGGCAGGCACACATCTTTCAGGGTGGAAGCAGTAGTTTTGAGACAGTCTACCCCATTCGCCACACCGGTGAACCAGACTTTTTGTAGAGTCACAGCCAAAGACATGGTCAGATATTTCCTGAAATTTCTGTGATATTTCTAGAGAAATCTTGTGCTTTCTGCAGTTCCACAGTAGGGGCAGCAAAGAGAATCTCTTTAGAAACACCACGAAATATCTGGAAATATCTGACCATGTCTTT
The DNA here is from genome assembly GCA_016271365.2 of Neoceratodus forsteri. Lineage (NCBI taxonomy): Eukaryota > Metazoa > Chordata > Ceratodontiformes > Ceratodontidae > Neoceratodus > Neoceratodus forsteri. Next base: position 1,004,328,353 of record CM028129.1, on the reverse strand, counting down.
GGCTACAACTGTAATAGTCTCTGTTGGCCACAATGAACTGTCACTATGAGTCAGCCAAGAAGCCATGTGGTAGGCATCACAACTCATGCCTGCCCCATGAGTGTGGAAGGCGTTCAAACCTGACCTCCTTGTTTCCGAGATAAAGGCACTGAGGTACTAGTACTACAGAAATAAATGTTGTTCCAGTATGTAAAATTAATTGTTTCACAGGATCTGTTCTGTAATCTGAATGAATTCAGCAGGCCCTGAATGAAAGCACCACAGATGTGGTTATATGAAGCTACCAGTAGATCAGTTGGTGTGGCTGGAAGCTGGTGTTGATTCTTCTATGACGTCATTAGCCATCAGTCCTCTTCTGGCAGAGGCCATATGCTATTGAACATGCTTTTTGTAAATATAATATATTAGAAGCCTTTTCGAAGATCTACATCTGGTCCTCATCAAGGACTTTTACAACTGCTTCAGTCTAGGCTTTGGCACCTCTGTGACTCTTTGATCTCACTGTGATTGTTGAGCTAACATTATTTGCCATGTCTGCTGAGGGTGCCACTCTCTATGCTAATAAATGCTCAGGCTGTAAATTTATTTTCACCTATGTTAATTGATTATGCAGGATCCCCAGCATGCAAAGCTTCCAACCCTTCACTACTGGATTGAAGGGGCACCCCTTGTTAAGCTTATACCATGGCTCTGGAAACCACACTTGCCACCTACAGGGACCTGGGGTTACATACATGGAGACAGTATAGTCTAGTCATTAGAACATCAGCTTGGGAACCAGAAGAGCACAGGCTTAAATCCCACTGGAGCCAAATATTCACTGTGTGGCCTTGGGACGCTAACTTAGCCTCCTTGTGCTCCAGTCTACCCAGCTGTAGACATGGGTAGAAGCAGGACTCCACTGGAAATGAGATGCTGCATCTCAGCTGGACTACCTAAGATAAATACACTGTTAAAAAAACATTTGAGGAAGGAACACTTAAATGAACAGTAGATGTACAGTTGAGGATGAAACAGCTAGAGAGACAGGTGACATAACTTCATGGGCAGAACACTTAAGAAACATAGGCAATGATGGCAGAATAAGTCTGTTGAGTCTGCCAATGGTTCCTCATCTAACCCCTGAACATAGTGTCCATACAGGTTCTAGTCCTCCCTATCCACCCCCTATTCCTATCTCTGTTACTGTCTCCCTGAATAACCAGTATACCATTCACCCTGTCCAAACCATGCTTGAAACTATTAATTGTTTTGTCACCCACCACCTCAGCTGGTAGACTGTTCCATGGTTCCACCACCCTTTCGGTGAAATAATACTTTTCATATCCTTCTTAAACCTCCGTCCTGCCAGTTTAAACTCATGTCCTTGTGACCTTGATCCATTACTCATGCTAAATAATTCCCTGAATGTCACCTTGTTTATTCCTTTCAGAAACGTTGAGGTCTCTATCGTATCTCCCTTCTCCCATCTGGTCTCAAGCAAGCATATATTCAGTGCCTTAAGGCAATCCTCATAAGACTCATCCTGTTGGCTCTGAAGCATCTTTGTCAGCCTTCAATGCACTATCTCCAGCCTCTCCTTACCTTTCCTGAGGTGAGGACTCCAGAACTGGGCACAACACTCAGGTGTGGCCTCACCAAAGATCTATAAAGAGGTAGTATTAGCATTTTTCTTCTGCTATCAATACCCCACCCAATACATCCCAGCATCCTATTTGCCTTACTATAGGCCTTGTTGCACTGGTTTGATTGTTTAAGGACGTCACTAATGACAACTCCTCTGTTATGTTCCTCAGTCGTAAGGGCTAAGTCTTACCCCATACATCTAATACTCTATCCTGGGGTTATTGTTCACTAGGTGTATTACCTTGCACTTTTTGGCATTGAATTTCAATTGCCAAGCCATAGGCTACCTCTCTAGGCTTTGCAGGTCACTCTGCATTTCCCCTGATTCAACTGTCACTATCCACCTTCCCACAGTGCTTAGTGTCCTCTGTGAAGAGATACAACCTCCCTCAAATTCCTTCTCCAGTGTCACTGATGAACACACTGAAGAGGAATGGGCCCAAGACAGATCCTTGCTGTACCCACTCGTGACCACCCTCTCTTCGATTTGTCTCTGTAAACCACAACCCTCTGCTTCCTACCCTTTAATCACTTACCTACCCATCCTACTATCTTCCTGGAGGCACCCAGATCCTTCATCTTCTTCAGTAATCACCTATGAGGCACCAACTCAAAAGCCTTGCTGAAGTCAAAGAAGAGTAAATCCACAGCATGGCCCATATCCAATGCCCTCGTAACCCAGCCAAAGAAAATGGATTGGACAGGAATAAGATCACACTAGGATGAGTGTCCTGTAGTTCATGAGAGCAGATTTTAAAGAAATGAGAAACTGCCTTAGGGAATACCTTGTAGGGGGATAGCCGTGGGAGTGGAGGCACAATGGAAAAGGATAAAGAAAGGAATAAATAAGATAATGGCAAGCTGCCTGAAGGTAATAAGCAAGGATAAGAGGAGAAAGAGGCCACTATGGTTCTCAAAGGAGGAGGTAAAGTGGTAAGGGAGAAAAAAAAATGCTTTCAGGAAGTGCAAGGAGACCCAAATGGAGGCAGACAGTGAGGTACATCTAGATAAACAAAGGGAGACAGGAAGGAGGGTAAGAACAGCAAAGGCTCAAACTGAGGAGTGGAATGCCCAGGAGGTCAAATATGGTGACATGTCTTTCTTCAGGTACGTGAATGAAAAAAGGAAGGTAAGGGATGTTATAGTGTGAATTAGGAGATGGGGGGGACTGTGCAGAAGAAGCCAAGAAAAAGGTAACATTTTAAATGAATACTTCTGCTCTATCTTCATGGTGGAAGGGGGGATGGACTAACATGCATTATAGGTACTGGGGGGGGAGTGAACACAAGTCCATTTATGGAAGAGACAGTCTATTGGGAACTGGAAGCCCTAATGGAAAGCAAGGCAATGGGGCCAGACAGTATCCACCCAAAGCTGCTAAAGGAACTTAGTACAGTTTTAGTCGCCTCTCTGGCAACATTATTCAGTACCTCATTGGAGACAGAGGTAGTTCCGGAGGACTTGAGTAAGACTATTGTGGTATCTTGGCAGAAGAGCAGCTGCAGGGAGGAGGCTAGCAGTTACAGACCAGTCAAACCAGAGGTTGGGAACTTAATGGAGTCCCTGCTGAAGGAGGAGAGTAATGGAGTACCTGGAGGCAAATGGGCTGCAGGACAACTGGCAGCACAGCTTCACAGAGGGAAGTCATGTCAAACAAATCTCACAGATTTCAGACTGGGTAATTAGGAGGTGGATAAGGGAAGGGAAGTAGATGTGGCCCGTCTGGACTTCAGTAAGGCCTTTGACACTGTACCACACAGGAAGCTGATTAAGACACTTAGCAACCTGGGGTTGGGGTGAAGGTGGTGAGCTAGGTATGTAACTGGTTGAAAGATAAGAGGCACAGGTTGGTGATAAACAGCAGTCACTCAGAAGTCACAAGAGTGACCAGTGGAGTACCACTGGGATTGGTACTAGGATCTGTCCTCTTCAATGTCTTCATAAGTGACATTGCTGAGGAACTGGAGGAGGTGGTGTGTCTCTTTGCAGATGACAAAAAAATCTGCAATAGGATGAACATTCAGGAGGGGGATGAGAGAATAAAAGGGGATCTGGGGACGCTAGAGGTGTGATCTAGGGAGTGGCAGCTGGGTTTCAATGCCAGAATGTGCAAAGTCATGCACCTGGGGTGGTGAAGCTCAGGGGTTCTGTGTAAGATGGTGGGGTACATACAGTTACCAAGCCAGCGAGGGACATTGGGGGTAATCATATCTGATAATCTCAAGGTGGAAAGGCACAGCAGCAAGGCAGCAGGTAAGGCCAGCCTGATGTTGGGGTACATTGGGAGGGAGATTTCTAGCAGGAGAAGGGAGGTGGTGTTGTCTCTGTATCACCACTGGTGAGACCCCACCTAGAGTACTATGTATGGTTCTGGAGGCTGCACATCTGCAAGGGCATCAACAGGGTGGAGGCAGTCCAGAGAAAGGCTACCATAATGGTGCAGAGGTTGCACAAGAAATCATATGAGGAGAGGCTGTGGGAGTTCAAAATGTACTCTCTGAAGGAGAGGATATTGAGAGAAGACATGATTGAGACCTATAAGTACCTCACAGGGGTGAACAAGGTGCAAGAGGGGAGTCTCTTTCTCAGGAGGAGCACCAGAACTCAGGGGCATGCTATGAAGCTTGAGGGGTAGAAGTTTAAGAAGTATGGAGAATATTCTTCACAGAAAAGGTGGCTGAAACCTGGAACAGTCTGCCAGAAGATGCAGTGGGGGCACAGACAGTAGGGAACTTCATTCATGCATAGGATAGGCAAATGGATATAATAAGTAGTGGTAAGTGAGGAGGGAGGGACATCTGTGACAAAACAGGGTACAGGATGTAGTAATAGGTAGGAAAAATAGGGTGGACTACATGAGCCTTCGGGTCCTTTTCTGCTGACGAATTCTGTTTCTATGTTTCTAAACCTATAAGGTTAGTCCGACAAGATCTCCCTGCCATGAACCTATGGTGTCTACTATCCTGGAGACCACTGCTGTTCAGGTAGCCAACAAGATTCTCTTTGAACAGTGAATCCATCAGCTTCCTTACTACAGAGTTAAGACTGACAGGTGTGTAGCTTCCCACTTATTCCTTGCCCCCCACCCTACCCTTATGGAATGGAACTACACCTACCACCCTCCAGACCCTCTCTGCCTGAAGAAAGCCCCAGAGGGAGAGTCACTGCCTGCATCACTCCATGTTCAAAAACTCAGTTTCTTATAGAAGAACTCCAGGCAGCTAGGGAAGTGGTGGGGCTGTTGTTTTTATCTGGTCTCTGATGGGAGGCAATATAAATCCCATAATGATTACTATATGTACTAGTGAGTACACTACTGATGAGATGCAGTTCTACTGAGCTCTTGACACAATTGCGTTCTTTTTTAATTTTTTATTTATTAAGTTGCAGAGTATTGGATAGATTTACAATCAATGTACAGTTATATTCTTCAACAGTTATAGTGTACGTATTGACCATTATAGTATGATTTCACAGGTCTAATACAGTTCCTGCAGGCTGTATCTTCTCCTTGTTATTTGCTGGGGCTATGCAGTTTAGCACATGAAAGTGCACTTGCAGGGTCAATCAAGGCTGCTCCAATCAATGCAACTTACACCCTGTTCCACCAGAACCCCCCAATGAGGGACAACCTGGAGACTTGAAGCACTGGGGTATTCAGTCTGTGGGTTCTTTGTCTGTTCCCAATAAACTTGCTATTTTACGTTCATAGATTGTTGTTCCAGCTTTGGATTTTAGCGCTGTCTTTTTGGCATTCAGTGAGTTATAAATTGGCCACTACCTTCATGGCACAAATATTTCCTCTTCCATTGATACAGAACACCCAATTTCTCCACTTTAGTTCAAATTGTGGCAACAACCCCCTTAACTGCAACTTTAGGTGTTCCATGTGATACATATCCACCAAGATCTTGTGCCACAAAGCCAATGTAAGGATTGTGGCTTTTTCCACACACGTTATTGCCTTCTTGGCAGCCAATAAATATATAATAACAATGGAGTGGGACAGCAGAAGTAATACCCGGGTGAGGTATCAGCAAAAGTACCTTAGCAATGGTAACCAAATCAGCAGTGAAGGTAAGTCGACTGATACGATCCTTTAACTGTTCCCAAAACTGAGCCAAACTGAGCAAGACCAAAAGATATGTGTGTGTGCGCAGCTAGAGTTTGTCCACAAAGCCTCCAACAATGCTCAAAATGGACAGGAAAGAACTTGGTTAAGGCTGATGGGGTATGGAAAAAGTGGATCCTGCATTTCCACACAAATTCTCTCCAATAAGGAGCAGAAGAAACTTTAATAGATCGGAGAGTGAACTTAAGCCATGTGGCATAGGAGCTGGAGGTAGGGAACTCCTGGTTCCGTGCCTTCGAAATGGAAAGGGTAGAGTCCACAAGGTATTCCTTTGACCACCACTGTAGGTTCCTTATCAAATGCTGCCATACATTACCCTTAAGGGCACACGTAATCATAATATAATGAGCCAGAGAGGAACTGGGTCCGGCAGATGATCTTTCTGATTACCTGTATGTAAAAGAAAGGTTTGAATTTGCAGATATCAAAAATGTTCTCTCCCAGTTAGTCCATCTTGGTCCAGAAGGTGTTCAAATGGGCAAACTCCTCTCTCATCAAGAAACTGGAATATGTGAGATGGACCCAGTTTATGTCATCTATGAAAAGGATGATAAATGCGAGCAGGCAAAAATATCAGTCTCTGTTGAGAGGAGATATAGGAAGTAGAATACAGAAGAGCAGAATACTGAATAATGTTGCTAGCCTTGCTTGTACAGCAGAAAGCAGCTAACTAAAAGAAGCTACATTTTCTTATTAATTTAAAACTTATATCTCAGTAGGAATCAGTGTCTGTTGAGATTAAATAGATAGATACTTTATTAGAAGTAGAAGAGGTCTTACTTAGGGTTAAAAAAAAGAAAAAAGAAAGAAAGTCAGTGTGTGTTCTGTGCTGGGAAGGGTACTGTATCAGCTGACTTTGCTAAACCAGTAGGAGGAAAGAGAGCTTAATTGGGAGTGTGGCTTAGGCACTAAAAGCAGGTGACTCAAATTACAACGTCCTGTTGCTAGTCTTTTTTCTTACTAATTGCCCTTCATCCCATCCTCCACCCACCCACCCACCCTAAGCCAGTTCTACTTTTATAGCCACTGGATTTGACTGTCAACAGGAACTTTCTGTTTGGCAGTAGGAAGGGAAGGATTATAGAGAAACATTGGTTTTGTCAACCCTAAAGGAAAAAAGTAGCTCACCCCCCCCCAGCTACTGGTGGTCTGACATTGAGCAAGGAAGAAAGAGGCTACTGAAGAAGATAGGAAGTTGCTGTCCCAGAACAGGAAGGGTGAGAGTTGTAAGGAGAGGAGAGAGTAAGAATACAGAGAAACAGTAGAAGGGACATAAAATAAGACATGATAGGAGTGGTGCAGTGCAATGGCTGTGGGGCGGCAGTGTTCCAGGAGACATTCTGTAGGCTGCGATGCTGCCCTATTTGCAGGCACCTCTGGTCTGAGAGAGGAGGTTGCCCATCTCCAGGCTGACCTGGCTAGGATTCGTGAAACCTCCTCCCCCACCCAGGGACCACCAGGGCCAATGCCACTACCTCAGAGGTTACCAAGAAAGAGGAGAGGCTGGACCAGGGTGGGCTCAGGAGGGAGAGGGTGGTGGAACAGAGTTGCATCCCTCCAGCTGTACCTCTCCACAATTCATTCGCTCTTCTGGTGGATAGTGGTTCCTCTATGGAGGCACCTGCAGTGGAGACCAAGGAGGATGCTGGGAACCTTCACAAAGGAGACCCACAGGAGGGTGGCATGGGACCCCACAGGGGAAGGAAACAACTCCTGGTGGGGGGACTCAATCATTAGGGGGGTAGAAATGGGGGAGGAAGGGAACAGGAAGTAAGGTGCCTTCCTGGCGCCACGGCTTGGAGGGACAGGAAGCGAATCCTCAGGATTGTGGGAGGAGCTGCACGAGGGAGGGAGCTGGATGTCATTGTCCACCTAGAAACAAATGACCTGGCTAGGAATGGGATCAGAGCAGTGCAAGAGGAGTTTGTAGAGTTGGGGAGGGGCCTGAGACAAGTAGCGCATACGGTAACCTTCTCGGAGGTGCTGCCTGTCTATGGCAAGGGTGATTCTAGGCACTCCTCACCAGGGAATTTAATGAGTGGTTGAAAAACTGGTGCAGAGCTCAGGGTTTTGGCTTCATTGGGGACTGGGGAGCCACCTGGAGGGATGTAGACCTATACTGGTGCGATGGTCTGCATCTGTCCAGGGGGGGAACCAGGATCCTAGGGGAGAGGTTTAAATGCTTCATTGGCAAGCATTTAAACTAGCCAAGGGGGGAGGCACTGAAAAGGAGCAGGGAAATCCCAGCCTCCCCCCACAAAACATGGTAATTAGTGAGGTAAACGCCAAGGTAGAGAAGTTATTAGGGAGCAGAACAGAGGTAAATGTAAAAAAGGCAAAGGCAGTGAGGACAGGAATGGAGCTAAAAGGGGTAAGGCTATCAAAAAGTGGAGGGTGATGAATACCAATGCCCGTAGTCTGTGTAACAAGCCCTGAACTAGTGGCCTTGATGGAAGAGGGTTGCCTGGATATTGTGGCAGTCACAGAAACATGGTACACAGAGAACCATGACTGGGATGTCAACATACCAGGATACACAATCTACAGGAGGGACAGGGAGGGAGGAGGAGTAGCTCTCTATGTAAAGGAAGGGATCAAAGCAACAGAACTAAAGAGTAAACAGGGAGCAGATGAGGCACTCTGGGTCACCCTGGAGACAGGAAATGGCACCACAATCCGGGTGTGGTGTATATAAACCCGATCTCAGGGAGGGAATGGACAAGGAAATGATAGAAGGCTTCTTAGAATGGCAGAAAAGGGAGATATTGTTGATGGGGACCTGAATATGCCAGATGTTAACTGGAGCACCTTGCTGCAGGCACATCCAAGAGCAGGGTCATTCTTGATGTCCTACAGGGGCATGCTTCAGACAGCTAGTATTGGAACCCACTCCAGGAGGAGCAATCTTAGACCTGGTACTCTCAAATGGGGACGGAGAATGAATCTCATATTTAGAAGTGGGTAGCCATCTGGGAACAAGCGACCACCAAACAGTGTGGTTCACGATAAACACAGTCATACAATCAAGCCATACAAAAGCAAGAGTACTGAACTTTAGGAGGGTTGACCTTGGGAAAATGAGAGAGTGCCTCAGAAAAGCACTAGCAAACAGGCAAGAAGGAGGGGTGGAGGAACAATGGGGAGTAATCAAAACAGCCATCACAGAGGCAACAAGCCTTTGTGTAAAGCAAATCAATAAACACAACTAAGGAAAAAACGCTATGGTTCTCAAAAGAGGTGGCAGGGAAGGTTAAGGAGAAAAGGATAGCATTCAGGAAATATAAGGAAACACAGAAGGAGCAGGACAGAGAACTTTATCAGTTAAAGCAGAAAGAGGCTGGGAAGGCAGTCAGAATAGCAAAGGCCCAAACTGAGGAAAGGATAGCCAGTTCTGTTAAGAAGGGGGATAAGACCTTTTATAGGTACATTAGGGAGCAAAGAAAGACCAAAGGAGGGATACTGAGGCTTAATAAAGGGGAGGGAATGTGGGTAGAGGGTGACAGTGAAAAAGCAGGGATACTGAACGAATATTTCTGCTCAGTATTCACAAAGGAAGAGGAAGGGGAGATACCTAAACCAAACAAGAGCAACATTCTGAAGACGGGGGTCGATACCAGTCCATTTACAGAAGAAACGGTTCTGAAAGAACTAATAAAATTGAATGTGGACAAAGCAATGGGGCCTAATGGGATTCACCCATGAATTCTAAAAGAACTAAGGGTAGAACTAGTGACACCGCTGACTACTCTCTTTGACAAATCATGGGAGGATGGGGTAGTACCCGAGGACTGGAGGAGGGCAGATGTGATTCCTCTTCACAAAAGTGGGAGCAGAACAGAGGCAGAAAACTACAGACCAGTTAGTTTGACCTCAGTGGTAGGGAAAATGATGGAATCACTTCTGAAGGAAAGAATTGTTGAGTATCTAGAGGCCAGTGGGGCACAGGACCCAAGGGAGTATGGATTCATGATGGGAAGGTCGTGTCAGATGAATCTAATGGATTTCTTTGACTGGGTGACCAAAGTAGTAGACCAGGGAGGGGCTGTGGACATGGCCTACCTAGATTTTAGCAAGGCATTTGATACAGTCCCACACAAAAGATTAATACACAAGTTAACCAGCCTTGGAGTGGGTCCCAAGGTGGTAGTCTGGATAAAAAATTGACTAGACAACAGGAAGCAAAGGGTAGTAGTAAATGGAGTACACAGTGAAGAAAGGAGGGTTACTAGTGGGGTACCACAGGGTTCAGTACTGGGACCGGTCCTTTTTAATGTCTTTATAAGTGACATTGCAGAGGAACTGGAAGGAAAAGTAAGTCTCTTTGCAGACGACACAAAGATCTGCAACAGGGTTGATACACAAGATGAAGTGGAAAGGATGAGAAGGGACTTGGCAAGGTTGGAGGAATGGTCAAATATATGGCAGCTCAGATTCAATGCAAAGAAGTGCAAGGTAATGCACATGGGAAACAAAAACCTAGGGGAAGCGTACACAATGGGGTGTGAGATATTGACAACAGTAAAAATGGAAAGAGACCTGGGAGTAATTATATCAGATGACCTAAAGGTGGGCAAGCAATGTGAGAAGGCAGTAAGGAAGGCTGGGGAGATACTGGGATGCATAGGAAGAGGTATCACCAGTAGAAAACAGGAAGTTGTTATCCCTCTGTACAGACAGTTAGTGAGACCCCATCTGGAGTACTGTGTGCAGTTCTGGGAGACCCCATCTCCGCAAAAACATAGATAGAATGGAGGCTGTCCAGAGGAGGGCAACCAAAATGGTGCAGGATCTGCACCAGAAGACATACGAAGAAAGACTAAAGGAGTTTAATATGTATACCCTTGAGGAAAGAAGGGAGAGAGGGGACATGATAGAAACTTTCAAGTACCTCAAGGGAATCAACAAAGTCCAAGAGGGTAGCATCTTTCAGAAAAAGAGATGTGCAAGAACAAGGGGGCACAATTTGAAGATAGAGGGGGGACGGCTCAGAGGTAATGTGAGGAAGTATTTTTTCACAGAGAGGGTTGTGGATGCATGGAACAGCCTCCCTGAGGAGATCGTGGAGTCCAGAACTGTGGGGGAATTCAAGAATGCATGGGACAGACATAAGGCAGTCCTAGTGGGGGGTAGGAGGAAGTAAGCTGTTGGTTAACTAGGTTCTGCAGCTTATCTGTTAGGTAGGAAAATGGGTAGACTAGGTGGGCCAAGCAGTCCTTATCTGCTGTCAAATTCTATGTTTCTATGTTAGAGAGAGGGAGACTTCCAGTTCCAGAAGCAGAAGAAATGTAACGTGGCTATATCGACTCCTGACTTAACCTCTCACCAAAGTTACACAAACCAAATAAACAGCAAAATATTTATAAACTGTATCTACCATGGAGCTTACAGCAGTAAATGGGCAGGAGAAGAAAAACTCCAGCAGCGACAGAGGCAGCAGAATCGGAAAAAAACAATCCCGGCCTCCCAGCAGCTCATCTCGCCAAGAAAAGACATGGCCTCTCAGGTGGGAACAACTCAGCAGCAACCCTCGAATGCAGCAATACTAGTAGAGCTCAGACTTTTGAGCAGAGGTTTGTGCATTCAAATTGAAGCTCAAGGAGGACATTTCTAAAATTGAGGGCAAAATATAAACCCTGGAAGCTCAAGTGGAGACAGTCAACTCCAGGACTGCTAGATTAGAAAGACTGATGGTACTCACAATCCAGGAGTGCCAAGCCCTCAACAGAAAATGTAAGGACCGGGAAAACAGGTCCTGACTAAATAATTTAAGGATTTACAGGCTGCCTGAGGATGTGGAAGGCAGGGACATGGGGGCCCACATCAAGGGATTACTGTATGAATTGTTATAGTTAGATCTGGAGTACCTCTTGGGCATCAAAAGAGCACATCACGCTCTCCAACCAAAGCCACAACATTTGACTGATCGGACCAGATCAGGGCTCATCAGATTCTTAAATTTCACCATAAAACAAGACATCCTTCTAAGAGCCTGGCGAATGCGGCAGGTGATGTTTAAAAACCAGCGGTTATATTTTTGATAATGACTATTCTGCGGCTATTACCGTAAGTTGGAGAGTGTACTCACCTATCTTAAAAGTTCTTCACTCTCAAAAGCTTAGATTTCAGACCCCATACTCGGCCTGCCTCGTGGAGATGTTTCCTGATGGGCCAAAGAACTTCTGCACACCAACAGATGCAGTTAAGGAGCTATCGAGGAGAGGCACGGAGATATCTCTCCCACCACAACCACCTGAGCATTAAGACTTTCCTGATCTGCAAGACAGCATTTGGTCCACATTGTCCTCTGGAGTGGATAGGAAGAAGCAGGGGCTTGTGACGATAGTGGAAGCACAGAAGCTCTTACAATCCTTCAGCAGGCACAACACGTTCTGAACGGTACCTGCAAAATATCATTGCCTTTTATTTTCACAGGGCATATCACGAAGGGCAGTGTCTTCAGTTGCTGACCAGCAGATTGGATATTTAAGTTATGTTATATTTTCCATTGAACGTGACCGGCTTTGGGGGATAGCGATCTTTCCTCAGCCATACTTAGTCAGATTTTTCTCTCTTTAAGTGCAGGACTCAGCCATGTGGCGGGTCCCTCTCAGAGGCCCCAAATGGATTCCCTACCTGTTTTTGCTGGACCTGAGTTAACCCAGACTGAGGATGGGGAGCAGAGATATGCTCCCGATGTGAGATGCTCACAATAAACTGTTCATCTGCTTGGGGTAGTATTGCTTAGATGGAGATGAGGGGATATTTTGCCCTAAAATGCAGTACCAACTTGGTACAGACTAGAAATAACTGTTTTAGCTTGACAATATGGGGCAGAACCAATACACTTACTAGGCTCAAATGCATGATGTTAGAAGCAGGTGCCCCGTGCACCCCCCTTTCCCTCTGCAGTAGCAGTCTCACAAGCTGTGATGCCTAAACTACATTCACTGGTGCCCCCTGTCTGCCTAGAATTAGGAACTGTGAGGTTGATCTTGGGGCAGCACCTCAGCGTTGCGGTAGTGTAAGAAAGATGTTCTGCTGAGGGTTGTTTATTTAGGGGGAGAATGTATCGCTTGGTGAAGCTGTGCCTGTTTGCTATTGGTAGAGACCATCATCCCCCATTCTGACTGCTGAGAGTGGAGTGACATCATTGCAGCTGATTAGCTGCAGGAAGTAAGCTGCAGGTGTTACATGCTCCTCATTGCTCCCCCCCTCACCGAAATTGTGGCCTTTCGCCCTGCGATCCCTTGAACCAAACCATTTTGTGTCTGCCCTCCTAGTGTGACAAAGATGTCTGACCCCACTGAAAGGGGACTGGGAATTTGACCTGATGTGAGACGCAAACAATAACAGGTCCAAAAGTCTGGGGGAGTGCTGTGTATATTGGGGGGAGAGATATATTCTGCCTTCAAAGGTGATACCAGGTGGTACAGGCTAGGAATAACTGCCTTGGTTTGGCAAGAAGGGGCAGACCCCCTACACTTTCTGGGATAGGCTGCTTGAAAGCATAAGGAGGTGTCTGCACCCCCCACCCAGTGCAATAGCAGCCTTTCAATCCACGATGTCCAAACCTTATTTCTGGGCACCTTATGAAACCTAGAAATGAGAGCTGTGAATTTAACCACAAATCAGAGCTTTTGGTGCTGCTGTACTATGTTAATGTAGTGAAGAATATTGCTTATCTAGGGAGACATGTTCTAACTTAGTAAAGGTGTACCCATTTGGGACAGGCAAAGATATTTTGGGCCACTCTGGTCTCTGGGGACAGAACAACATCACCGTAGTTGTTCATCTATTGGATATGAGCTGCAGTCCCCCCATGGTCATCACTGCCCCCTCCCCTCAATGAAACTGCAGCCATTATTATAACTTTGCCACCTTCTAGTGTCCTTAAGAGACAGCGCAGAACAAAACTGGTAAAAAAAAAACCAGCATGGGAGGGTATGTTTTTTCTTCCATCCCTATGGTCAAGCACCCCCTCCCAACCACTGTCCACCTCGGGGAGGTCTCTAGGCAGTGGTGGGGGTAACCCCTGGACATATTGGATTTTGGATTTTGAGCCCCTCAGCTATACAGCCTGAGGTATAGATAGAGGCTAATTCATAGCAAGACCTGCTACTGGTGGGGGTGCACTGATACAGTTGATCGAGTGAGCACCCCCTTTTACAGCCAGCTCTTTACATCTTATTTACTCAACAAAGCAGCCACGAGTAATATTCACTTTGGAAAGCCTTTACTCAACCTCGCTCTGCCTTGGCTCCACAAGGGTTACCCTGGAAATAACATAAGGGACAGGGGGTAATTAAAGCACACTGTGCTGGAGTGGAATTTCCATTCTTTTTTAACCACAGGACATAAGGGAGGCATACACTGAAATATGTCAATAATAGCTGGTCTCTTCCGGAATGAATGACAATCACATCTGCCCCTTACATTGTTGAACACTACCACAACGAAGGTACAGGGATCAGACAGAGCCTAGATATGGGTTTTCCTATTCTCGTGTCTGCTGCCGGATAATTTCATAAGAGGCCAGGGGAGACAGGGACTCTCCCATCACCCCTTCCTACCTTACGGCAGATATCTGCTACGGGGCCCACAGTGAATGCTGTGACACACCCCTGCAGGACAATCCATCTATCCCCTTTTAGGAGAATATTTATTTCTACCTGCCCAGGAAGTAGCTACTTGGATTTTATATCCTCTGCTCGAAAGGACAGTGATCTTTGAAATTAATGTTTTATACCAATTGCTCACTGTTTGACCTGTTGGTATGTGTTTCCAGTTTCCAGTTATTTGTTGCTTCTTTAGAAGATAGTTTAATACCTACTCAGCCACTCTTTGGCCTACTGCTGGATACTATCTGCCCACTACACCTACTAATTTTACTAAATCTACCTGTCCACTTGCTTCTTTCTCTTTTTTTTTTTTTTTGCTGCTTTTTCAAACTATATTCCTATATGTGGCTTTCTCACATTTCTCTCCTCCTTTTCCATTACCATATAAACATCCTGCACATGAAAGTGGAGGCTCACTTTCCCATACATCGCAACCTACCCCCATTCCATTAAAATGATTACCCCATCCTGAATATTATCATGGAACATAAATGGTATCCACATCCTAGTTAAAGAACAAGAATACTACAACACCTTAAATGAGAAAATCCTGACATTGTTTTCTTACAGGAAACACACCTCTAGCAAATAGAACATGAGAAATTTCAAAATAGGGGGTACCCTACCGTAACAGCTGCCTCCCATAAATCAGGCCATCAGCAGGGTGTGGCAGAGCTGATCCTACGCCACGTTCCATTTACCCTACAGGAACAATATGCGGACCCAGATGACTGCTTTGTTATAGCGGTAGTACAAATATATACGACCCAGGTCACTCTGACTAGTGTCTGTTTCCCACATGGGTTTGACAGAATCCTTGCCCAACATTTTTTTAATAAACTGCTGTCCATGCTTCAAGGGCAACTGCTCACGGAAGGGGACCTCGATACTACCTTATCTCCCACCCTTGACATTACTGGAGCCCCTCAATACAGACTAACACAGCTTCAAAAATACCTATGCGCTACATTAGCTCATTTAGAATTTATCGCTCTATGGCGCCACTTCTTTCCTTCAGTCCCAGCATACACATTTAATTCTCACAAATCTGGAACCTCTGCCCACCTAGACTATATATTCACCTCAGTCAAACATCTAGACTCCATTCAAGACAGTACCACTACCGATTGCTGACACTCGGAATCCCAATATTCAGGATCCTGAGTTCGGCTGCCTGACATACACCCGCCTGACAAGACAGAAGCTGGTGCCGACAGGGGTAAGGTAGAGGATGTGACGAACTGCTACCTTACCTCTAATCAGGCACCACAAGGGAGGGAAAAATTCAGAGGTTGCCTGAGCTGCTCCCGTGGAATGGAGGGCTGAGCCACTGGCAGCTCAGCCAATATTGTGCTACAGACCTGGGTTCTGTTCTGGGTAAGGAAATTTTGGCACGGTGCTCTTTTGGCCCCCTGTACTTTATTTAACCTACTCCAACATCTGCTCCCCCTTAGAGTAGGTTATTTTAGTTACGGTGGGTGTGGGGGGCAGAGTCATTCTCCAAAAATCCGGCTTATGGAGTTCGGGAGACCGAATGTCAGCAAATCGTAGGTGATCCATTCAAGACATTAGCTGTGGCCTGATATTTCTCTCTGACCATGCCTCGATATATGTTAAACTAGACCTAATTAGACCTCTCCCCCCCCATGCCTCATGGCATCTTAATTTAAACATTCTCTGGGACCAGGAATTTATCCAGAATACCAAAGATGTAACTCCACAGATCTTAAGAGAAAACTCAGACCTGGCTATCTCTCAAGCTACCCTCTGGGGTACTGTGAAAACCATACTTCATGGGGAGTACATTAAGTACTCTGCCTCAAAGAAACAGGAATGGGAATGAAGACTTAGGAAACTTCAGTACCAACTAACCACTCTATAATCCTTCCAACAACAGGGTGACAGCTCTATCCTGCCACAACTGAAACAGGTTAAACAAGACCTACAAAACTTACTTGACTCAAAGGTAGAACAAACACTCCCATATCTTAAACACTACCATTATGAGGGGGCTGCAATCTGGCTAGAGCATTATGGGTGCACAAATCTACAGCATGCATCTCCCAGATGTTCGACACAGATTCAGGTAATCATGTTACCCACCCATCGGCCATCCAAAATATCCTAGCTAAATATAACAAAAACTTTTATTCCAAGGAGCATGAAACAACCCTTGCAACAAATACCAGATTATCTTCATTCCTTCCCTATCCCAAAACTCGACGAAGAAGGGGCACAAGGACATTTGGCACCCATATCTGCGGAGGAAATACAGGAGGCAATACAAGATGACAAACCACAGAAGTCCCCAGGACTTGATGGTTATTCCACTGAATTCTATAAAAAATTCCAAGTGGAATTAAGCCCCATATTTCTGTCAGTGTTCCATACCATACAGGAAGGGGATACCCCTCCACATACTTGGCACCACACGGTTATCTCAGCCTTGCCAAAGCTGAACAAAGACCCCAGGTACGCCCCATCCTATAGAACAATTTTCCTCTTAAATTGTGATTACTAAATATATATGGCCATATTAGCCCACAGACTAGAAAACCTTGTGCCGCACGTGATGAACCCAGACCAGGTGGGATTTATCCGAAACCATCAAGCCCACAACAGCATTAGGAGAACATTTCTCCTACGGTAGTTTGCCACAACTCATAAATTCCCCCTAGCACTATTAAGCTTAAATGCAAAAAAGGCTTTTGTCAGGGTGGCCTGGCCATTTCTGTGGGCCACCCTGTCATCGTTCAGCCTACTGGAAGAGTTTATTACCACACTTCAAAACATATGCCACATCACAGGCAAACATAAAACTTAACAGCTCTTTGTTGGACCCCATCTGAATGAAGAGGGGAACCAGACAGGGATGCCCTCTGTCACCCCTTTTATTTGCCCTGTACCTGGATTCCCTAGCCATCCATCCATATCAGGCAAACCACCCAGATCTCGGGAATCCCTATTGGAGGATGAGAATAGAAGTTATCCTTATTCACAGATGATCTGCTTCTCACACTATCTTCCCTCGAAGACTCGATACCCAAGCTATGGGAGACTTTCCAACTTTCCGGAGAAGCCTTGGGTTTCATTTTTTTTCATTTCATTTCATTTATTTCATACTGAAAAAATTTCTGAGCAAAAAAGATGTCCAGTGACAATAACATAACATGAATCACAAACAAAACATTATAACATAAACACAACAACAGATACATATAATTACTCCATCAAAACATTAGAAACAATTACAAACAGCTCAGACAAAAGTTTTTGTTCAAGTGAACATTTAAAACTAGACACAGTACAACAAGCCGTTACATTATTAGGTAATTGGTTATACTGAATCATCATTTCAAATTGAATCAAATTCTTCATAAAATTTGTTCTAATCAGAGGTAGCTTGAACACCTTTCTTGTACTGTTTCTAGTTATAACAGTAGGCACGGAGATGGGGAACAAACTAGCAACACTATCTGACACAAGACCTAATTGAATCTTGTGCAAAAAAGTTAAAGACCTATGTCTGAAAAAGGCACTAAGGGGTAAACAACCAGATTTCTCATACAGGATACAATGATGAGTCAACCTAGGTAAACAGATAATAAAACGTAAAATACTGTGATATGTAAATTTAAGTTTAACATTTTTACAGTAGAACAGAAATAAACAACAGAACCATACCTGAGTAAGGAAAACAAAAAACTATTTGCCAGTAGGGTCCTTGTCTCAGAATTAAGAAACATTCTGACATGAAACAACACACCTAAACACTGATGTAAATGAGCAATCAATGAAACAATGTGTTGGTCAAAAGTTAAATGCTGATCCAACATAAGGCCTAAGTACTTAAAATTGGAAACCCTTTCAATTGTATTACCAAAATTATCTTTAAGCTCAAAATAATAATTAATCTGGTTCCTACAACCAGAAAAAATCAAGAATTTAGTTTTAGTCGAATTACGTGTTAATCTATGTTGAATGAACCAAGAATGTAAAATATGAAAGTCCCTCTGGAGACTTTCCTGTCATTTTTGAACATCAGTACCAATACAAAATAATACTGCATTGTCTGCAAATAAATAATTTCAGTGTCATTGCAAATTTCAGGTAATGTTTTAAATTAAATACCTCCAAGACCAAGGTAATTCTATACAATTACTCACCATCCCCACAGCTTAAAGCTGCATTTTCCTTCAAATGGTTTACAACTGCCTACAGGTACTTGAGAATCAAGATAAATCAAAACCTAGAGCACTTGGAAATGCTCAATTTTGAACCCTTAACGTAACAAATTATGGAAGACCTCTTAAGCTGGTCCCAAATCTACCTAGGCTTCATTCAAGGAGCAGAAGTCATGTATCAAAACATCCTTCCCTGTGTCCTTTACTACTTACAAACACTACCTTTGATGCTGAATCTGATATACTTTAGGGCCTGGGATAAACTCTTCTCCCAATTCATTTGGAATGGTAGGACTCCATGAATTCGGTTCTCAATTTTCCAGTTGCACAGGCATCACGGAGGATCAATCTTCCAAACCTGACTATGCACGGGCAACACATCTGTGCACAGCATGCATATGGATCACCTCCTCCCTTCAACCATATTGGAAAAAGATTGAGTTTGTCCTAAATGACCTACATGATCTTGACTCTTATCTGCTGGGTAACCTGCCCCAATGCACCCCAGTCTCAAAATGTTACCAATACACAGCAACCACTCTTCTCCAGTGGACACACCACTTAAAATTTCTTCTACCACCCCAGGCCTTTTCTATACGGGTTATTGCCTATGATCCAGATTTTGGGCCAAACCAGCTAGATGGTGCAATGAGTGTTTGGGTTCCAGATGAGCCTTAGGTATTTCTTCCAATCGCAGGACCCACATAGAGTCATTCCTTTCCATAATCTACAATCATCATTCCACATTTGACTGTCAGATTACTATAGATACCTCCAGCTGCGATCCCATATGAGGACCCTCCCCACCCCAAACCATAGCTGACCTCCCAAATTCACACTACTTAGTCAACTTCTCATTGCACACCTGCAGGGTAACACCCTAGACCACCTCATTGGTTAAGCATATAAAGCAATACAAGAAACTTCAACAGATACCATATTATTAATATTACAGAAATGGAACACCAAATTACACGACCCCCTACCCTAGACATCTGGAATAATTATGCATTCAGCACATATCGAAGCACATTGTCAACGTACTGGTGAGAATTCTCCTGGAAATGCCATTCAAGATTTTTTGGCACACCTGACATAGTTTCCAAATATGCTGGGGAGGGACTAACCATGTGCTGGACAGGTTGTGGACATACACTGGCAAATACAACACACATCTTCTGGTCATGTCCAGTCCTGCAGCCATTTTGGAAGGCAGTAACACATGAACTAGGATACATTTTTAACTGCCCAGGCAGGGTCATACCCTCATTATTGCTGCTGGTGATTCCACCAGTGGGATCCAGTAGGACTTGACCGAACAACCCTGCACCTACTTCTGATCACTGCCATAACTGCAAAAAAGACCATTACAAGGCTGTGGAGAACCCCCAAATCTCCTACCTTGGCAGGATGGTGCTCCATAATGGTGGACATTTTATTTTAGTGCTTCTCCACTTTAATGGTAATTGATTACAGAGGACTTGAGATCGAGCATAATTAAATAATAGCCAGAGAGTGACCTGAACTGCTGAATGAGTGCCCAGGTCATAGGAATTGAGTTGTCTGGGTCCAAGAACATTAAAAACACATCAACCGCATTGAGCAATATTTTGTAGAGGTTATCCCCCAGTGGGACTCCTTCAATGTTTACTGCCTGGTGTATCACACTTTCTAGTGGCTCTATGTATATTGCAAACAGTAGGGGCAATAATGGACATCCTTATCATGTACCTCATTGTGGTGAGATGGTGGAGAACAATAAGCCATTCACTCAAACATAGGCTGTGAGGGATGTATAGAGATTCTGAAACCATGTAAGAAAGTCAGAAGGGAACCTAAAGGCTGACAGTGTGCCACAGAGGAAGCCCCTGGACACCCTGCAGAAAGCCTTCTCAGCATCATGACTGATGAAAGCTGCTGGGCTAGATCTCTGTGTAAGATACTCCATGAGGCCGGCCCAGTGGTGCTGAGGTTTGAGGCGCTGGATGCCACACATCTCACGCCACACCAGTGACCCAGGTTCGGGAATGGACTCAGGTCATCAGGGGTTGGCAGGGCAGGGAGGGCAGGGAGGGGAATCGTGCATCCGGAGGACTGCTCTCCCCTCCCTGGGTGGGTATTGGGGTAAGTCTCTCTCTCCAGTGGCCTTTGATGGAGATTGGGGACCCTGCAAGAAGCAATGCCACAACAGCATTGGGGTGGAGCAGCAGCGGACATCTGCACGTACGTGCGCTGATGTCACAACACGTCCATGCTCCAAGGGGGCAACAACAAAAGCCAAAAACCCTGGAGGACCAGGAAGGTGACAGAGACCCCAGGAACTGGCACCCATATCCACACCACCAGACCAAACCTCCACTGGCCCTGACTTAGGGACCGCTCCTCTAATCTCAGATAGGCCACCAGGTAGGTGGGGCGGGGTCAGACCCTCCTCTGGTGGGTGATCCAGGGGGCTAAGCGAGTCTGTGGTTTTGGAGCTGGGGCCTCCAGGAAGGGTGGTTTCAGGCTGGGAGTAGAGGCATCAGTTGAGAGGGTATTCCAGAGAGATGCCCTGGTCCACAGGATCAGAAAAATAGTTCACAAAAAAAAAATGAAAAAAAAAGATGTTCCATAAGACACAAGGTTCGGTGAATGTTCTCCGTAGTCTGTCTCCAGTGGACAAAACTAGATTGGTCGGGATGTATGCGTGAGAGAAGGATTCTATCAAGTCTCTGCACCCAAATGGACATATAAAATTTGTAATCCACATTTAATATGGAAATAGGGAGATACAACAAAGGGCATTTAGGATGAGGACCAGGTTTTATTATAGTACACAGAGTAACATAAGACAGGAAGGAAGAGTCGGTATCCTTTTTGCATAGCTCTAAATGTTATTAAAAGATAAGGAAGCAAAAGATCTGAGAAGAATTTATACCATTCAGACAGGAACCCTGTTGGGACCAGGACATTTTAAGGTTTTCACCTGTTTAAGAGAGGGCGTGTCTCCTCTAAAGTGATCAAAGCTTACAGGAGCTCCTGCTGTGTTGGAGAAAGCATAGGAAGAGGCGGGGGGGATAGAAACTGTGTTATCTTATCCATATCTTGTCAGGTCAACTCAGTATATAAGTTCTGATAATATTGCCAAACTATACCGGTTATTCCCTGTGTGTCACTGGCCATTTGCCCATTGCTGGGTGTTCTAATTGTGTTATGCAAGCAACGTGTTTATATTCACAAAGTCTTCGAGCCAGCAAGCGGGTGCCCCTGGGCCTACCTTCATAATAGAGATACTTCAAATAAGTCATTGCCTGCTGTACTCTTATATCTAGAATGGCTTGCAAACAAACCTGGGAAACAAAAACCCAAGGGAGGGGTGCACAGTGGGAGGGAGGAGGTACTAATAACAACAAAAATGGAAAGGGACCTGTGGGTAGTCATATCAGATGACCTAAAGGTAAACAAGCAATGTGAGAAGACAGTAAGGAGGGCTGGGGAGGGGATACTGGGATGTTGAAGGAGAGGCATCACCAGTAGAAAACAGGCAGTTGTTATCCCTCTGTACAGACAGTTGGCGAGACTCCCTCTGGAGTACTGCATGCAGTTCTGGAGACCCCATCTCCGTAAGGACATAGACAGGATGGAGGCAGTCCAGAGGAGGGCACTAAAATGGTGCAGGGTCTGCACCAGAAGCCATACGAAGAAAGACTAAAGGAGCTTAATAAGTATACCCTCAAGGAAAGGAGGGTGAGGGCGGACATGATAGAAACTTTCAAGTACCTCAAGGGAATCAACAAAGTCCAAGAGGGTAGCATCTTTCAGAAAAAGAGATGTGCAACAACAAGGGGGCACAATTTGAAAATAGAGGGGGGGACGGCTCAGGGGCAACATGAGGAAGTATTTTTTCATGGACAGGGTGGTGGATGCAGGGAACAGCCTGCCTGAGGTGCTCGTGGGGTCAAAAACAGTGGAGGAATTCAAGAATGCATGGGACAGACATAAGAATTCTGGTGGGGGTTAGGAAGAAGTAGGCTGTTGGTTAACTAGATCTGCAGCTTATCCAATAAGTAGGGGAAATGGGCAGACTGGGTGGGCCAAGTGGTCCTTATCTGCAGTCAAAGTCTATGTTTCTATGTTCAAATCAGCCTTCACCTGATGAATCCACGCCTGAAGGTCACCTATCCCCTCAGCAGACTGTTACTGCAGGTCCTGCAAGTCCTTAATGAGCTTCTCAAATCACTGTTCACTTTATCTTTTTTTGGCTGAGGCACATACAATTATTTCCTCTCATAAAATGGCTTTAATTGTGTCCCATAAAATTGGATCGGATATGTCCTGTGTGGCATTTTCCAAAACTGCCCAGTGGACTATGTTCTTAATCCATTGTTTAAACTTGCTGTCCCAAAGGAAGGCCGTGTTAAATCTCCAGAAGAAGAACTTATATCTCCTACCTAGATTTATCTTAAGAGCCATTGCAGTATGATCTGATAGTAGCAAGCTAGCATAGGACATATCCTGTAATGTGTCAAAGTGTTCAATAGCTGTGAAGAAATAAGCTATGTCAGAATATGTGTGAAATCGGGGACAGTAATATGTATATGCTTTTGTGGTGGGAAAAAATGTCGCCAGACATATACTATACCTAATATTGGCAGCTGAGAGCGGAGAAATTTTTGCACTGGAGAAAGGCGATGGTGAGATAGGTGAGAGGAATCTAACTCTGGAGATAGGGTGATATTGAAATCCCTTTCTAAGATAAGCTGACCTTGCATCATGTCAATCAACTTACCAAAAAAGGCTTTAAAAGAGGGAACTGTTGCTTGTAGGGAAAAAAAGTAAAAGTTCGCAGAGTGATCTCTGCCTCAAACAATCGTCCAGTAAGAATTATGTAGTGACTATTGGGGTCAGAAAATATTTGGGTTAAGATAAAGGGAGATATGGATGGAATAAGTATTGAGACCCCCCTTCATCTGCCTCCTAGATATAAGGATGCATAGATTTGGTACTGCCCCCCCCGGACAATTTCTGATGCTTGGTGTGGGACAACTGGGTCTCCAGTAGGTATATAATATCTGCCTTTTGTTTCTTGACATATTGGAATGGTCAACATCTCTTAACTGGGTTTGTTAGCCTGTTGATGTTCTGCGAGAAGAGGAGTACTGGGAATTCAGCCATGATACTTCATATGTCTGAGAGCCCTGGTTTATCCATGAAGGAGCCAAAAGGGATAAAACCTTCCCTTCCCCCCGGGTGCAGCAGCAGGAGGGGAGCAAGACCAGCTGGACACCCGCCCTGTAGGCCCTAGATCAGAAAAGTATCCAGCCACACACACCCTCAGGTGCCCACCCAGGAGGAGGCCCCCCCCCAGCAATTAGCATTCCACAGTACCATTGCATGCATCTAACTGTTACAATTTCTAACTGTAAAACATAGTTAACAGATTAAAAACAACAAGAATGTGTATTGTATAACTATATAGGACCTGCATAGGCACCAAATGGGTCTCCAAAAGACCAACACAATATCAACATAGTAATTAATCTAACAGTTATGGATGTACCAAGTCTATACCCTATATAAATGTATAGGTGGAGAGGGAAGGGGGTTAAAGCAAATACAAAAGGGGGCAAATAATAAACAAACCTCCAGGAATGAGGTAGTGTGACTTCCAAGGGAGGGGAGTGTTTTACATCACTCCCTATTAACTCTGGAAGAGATACTGTTTTTGCCAATATCTCATTCGAGAAGAAGCAGCATAATCCAGGAATAATTGGTTCCCAGTCCTTCACTGGGACATGTATGTCCCCCAAAACACAGGAGAAAAAAATCTAGGGAAAAATTAAGCCTCACAGGAAGTGAAAATCATCACGGGGGGCATGAAGATGCTCTTCCTCCCCCTTAATATATATAACTAATCTCCAGTTATAGCTCAGGGGCGACTGAATAGAAGGGAGTGGTCCTATCTAATTATAAACCAAGGGAAAGCCAAGCAGTGGACATGCATGTTCAGATCAGGGGAGTCATAAAAAGAATTACTCTCACACACCCCACCCAGCTCCTTATTAGGTGATATTTAATAAGGAGCTGAAATTGCCCCTAATGGATCATAAAATTATAACTCTGTCTCTGCTTCCTTTTAGCCTCCCTTATCCAAACAGTTGCAACCCAGTGTGGCATTTTAGCAATCAAGGAAGGGGGTCCTATCTTTATTACCCCATGAGTCTTATTGCCCCCAGCAGGAGTAGATATTAGTATCTATGTATCCCAAACTTCACTGTTGTTATATTAAACTGTGTCACTACTGTGCTTGTGCAGAATGAAGGAATCAACCACAATAGAGCCTCTGATGTCATGGAAACCTTGCCGTGCCTTTAGAAAAACATTAGGAATCAGAAGCAAAAATTCCAGCAATAAGGGAACAACCCAGTATAAAGAAATTGGGTGGTACTATGCTTAATAAATAGCTATGTCCCTGAAGTCACAACAATGACATATTTAAGCAGAACAGTTCTAATGGATCTTATTGACAAATCTCCTGGGAGCAGTCATAAACCATGTATAACGTATGATTCCCTGTGATAGAAAAAGCATTGCTTCCTGGTCATAGTGTGGAATGCAAATAGAAATTGTCTGCTTCTACTGTCACTTAGAAAATGATCAGTTGAGACACTGAAGCCCCAAGAAGCTGTCTCTCCAACTGGTGTAATGTAAGCAAGCCGACCCTTTTTCATGCACTGAGATGGCTGGCTGCATCACGTCCAAAAATCCATCTAATAAAACCCAAATATGCAGCCTCTGCACCGTTCATTGAGTGAGCTGTCAGCTCTGGCAGCACATAATAGCAAATAATAAAAAACCTCAGAGAACAGCAGTGCAAGCTGTGGGAAGTATCAGCAAATTGCAGAGCACAGACCAAAGTGCCTTGGATCCTGGCATGTTGAGAAGGCCTCTATGTACCTGTTTCCTGCCAGGAGCCACTGAGTTCAGGGGGAGGCAGCAGGGGAAGCCAGGGACCAGGAAGACCAGAGAAATCACAGGAGTGATAAAACTAGGTTAGTACATTATTGGGGGCATTAGGGAAAGGGGCCAAGTGCCACAGCCTGGGGTACCCAATCATCTAGCCTGCTGTGGCCCAGCTGGGAGTGTCATGTTTTAGCAGTTACTGCATGAGAGGGAATAGCCGTACCCTCTGGACAGCCACCCCACTCGAGCAGCAGCTGCATGTGGCTGAGGAAGCAAAGATAGCACGCTTCTCAAGAAAATTCCCTGGCTGTGACTGTGCTTGTTACTCTGGCCAGATATCCCCATCAGTCGCCCAGTTGCCAGCTCACATGTGCCACTCATTTCCCAGCCCCACAGCCCCCTCACTCACCATTCCCCTCTCCTACCAATTTGATTGTAATCACAGTGGCTCTGCATTGTTCATTACTAACTAGGAGCTGATTTAGCTCTGTGGAATGTGGCTAATTGGTCTACTATGTCAGCTTTGACCTAATGTGATTGTTGAGCTCACTGTCTTTTTTTGCAAGGCGGAGTGCCAACATGATGGCTGTGAGCTGGAGTGTGGTCTAGAAGCTTGTAACCTCTTGAGGTAAGATTGTTTCTGGCCTCTTCCGCTGTGTTATACTCTTCTCTTTCCTTCTGCAAAGTGTATAACCAATCCAGCTGGATATGGGGTAGTAAATTTAAGTTAATTTTGCTTCAGGATTGTGAGCAGTGGTAAATACTTTTGGCGACATCACATTGTGTAGTGGGCATAATCATGATCTATGTAAATTCTTGTTTGACCGTAAAACACTGATTTGCATTACCAGACCATGAGTAGGATTTGCTCCTTAATGGCATAGTTAAGGAATCTCACCTAGAGCAGGGGCAAGCTTTAAGTGAAGAAGACTTGGGGCTTAGTCCTCTATGCACCCACTCTAGTTCCAGTGGAAGGTCAGGGTCCAGTTCAAGGGCTATTCTTGAAAAGGTAGAAATAAACTCTTTAATGTCCGAGCCCGTGGAACCCTCTGGCATGCCATATATCTGAAGATTCTTTCTTCAGGCTCTACTTTCAAAGTCCTCTTGTCTAGCCATGATTTGAACTTGTGTTTCTCCCAATCTCTTGCAGGGCCACATCAAGATCATTGACTTGATATTCCATGGAAGTCAACTGGCATTCAGTGTTGTCTGCCCTTTGCTCCAGAACTGCTGCATCTTTCCTGAAATCACTAAAGGTTTGTTACATTCCAGCATGGAATGAGACCAGCTCCTGATATATAGTCTCCTAATTTCACCTTTTTATTCTGTGGAGCCCGGGTTTGTTTTGGGCCAACAGGGAAGGAAATGCTTGCACCCTGATCTGATGTTTGGGAAAGGTCCAAGTCGGAGACCTTAGCTTGTGATCCACAGCCATCCTCCACTCCATTTTCATTTTTGTTGTGGCTTGGATGCCCCATGGTGATAGATCCCTTCCTCATAACAATCTGGAGTGATTTGTGACAGGTTTAGTCGGGTTTAGCAGGGATTTCTGAAAAGAGGCATTCGGAGCTAGATCTTTAGGCAGCCATATCACCCATGACATCACCAGAAGTTTCTTGACACAATTTTTGAATGGTCCACACCTGTGAGTATGTTGGACATTAAGTATCATCGATTACAATTATATTATCTCACTGCTAACACTTACATTTTGGTAACAGCAATTATCCTTTGTAATAATATTCTAGAATTCTGGCAGCAGCAAAGTGGCTGTGTTTGTCTTACATCAGTTGTGGTGATTGTGAAAGAGGACACTGTTATCTCCAGGAAGGTATAACATTTATCTGATAGATGTTGGTTTGGTGTCAGGACAGCCGTCACATTTCTTTTGTGATTAGTTAAATCTGATGTAGTTCGTTATAATACTATATTCTTAACAATTTCTGGGAGCGCCTTTTGTGGTGTCTGATCTTAAGGACCTAAGAGTCATTTCTGGGCATTTTGTCTGCTTTGATGGCTGTTCTTTTTTTTTTTGTTTAAACATTACGTTTTTCTACCAATGTATGCCTAATATACAATAGTACATCAGATTTTATTGAGCTTTCTCTGATTTTTTGTGTCCTGTCCTTTGGATTTACTAAGCTGTTGTGGCAGCTTGTGAATGGTTTATTGCTATGACCTTGTCTGTTGTTTAAGGAGCTTTCTGGGCTGCTAATATCTACTTTTTTTTATTTCTAAGTGTTTCTTCTTTGTGTTTGTTTTTGTAAGGCAATACCATAAGTGCATTTTTGCCAGCTGTATTCTGGTTGTGATGGAATCGGAAATAGCAGAGTTGTTCGATTTCACTCAGTTCACCAAGTTATAGAATAAAATTCTAGAATACTAGCTGGCCAAGTGGTGCTGAGGGTTGAGGCACTGGACGTCGCACCTCACGCCATGATGGCGACCCGTGTTCTGGAATGAGCTTGGATCGCTGGGGGTCGGCCGGGAAGGGAGAGGATCGAGTGTCCAGAGGACTACTCTCCTCTCCTGGGGTGGGTGGATTGTTGCTCCCACCAAATGACTGCCACTAGGTGGAGGCCTGGAGGGTAGTGCAGGTCTGAGTATGACACAAAGGGAGGGTGTTGCAGGACTGCAGCATGCATACGCCTCCATGCGAGTACATGCGCATCAGCAACAGGGGATGGGAGAAAATGGAGCTGGTAGGCTCCATGACAGCCCCGGCTGCTATCCCTATTCCAGCAGCCCTCCTTCCTTCAGCCCTGCTGGGGGGGGGGAATCTATTGGGGAATTACCTGGGGGAAGCTGGATTGGAAAGCAAGCCACCAGAGAGAATCGAGCCCTCTGAAACCAGGTCAGCCCAGAGTCTGCTTGCCACACGAGGAGAAAAAGCTGAATAAAAAAAAAATTCTAGAATGCTACGTCTTTTGTATATCTTAGAAAGAAAATCCTGCTTGTTATTTTTTAGCATTTAAATTAACCAAAGTTAAGGGAGTTGTAAGAAGTATGCGTGTGAGTAAGTAGAGTATGTGTGTTATAGTTGGATTTTATAGCTACATCCTATCTAGATGAGCACTACTAGTTAATTCAGTAGTTAAGCTGAAGATCCTAGTTTTACCAACAGCCTACTTCCTCCTACCTCCCACTAGAATTGCTTTATGTCTGTCCCATGCATTCTTAAATTCGCCCGCTGTTTTTGACCCCACGACCTCCTCAGGAAGGCCGTTCCATGCATCCCCAACCCTCCCTGTGAAAAAATACTTCCATACATTGTCCCTGAGTTGTCCCCCCTCTATCATCATATTGTGCCCCCTTGTTTTTGCATATCTCTTTTTCTGAAAGATGCTACCCTCTTGGACTTTGTTGATTCCCTTGAGGTACTTGAAAGTTTCTATCATGTCCTCCCCTTCCTCCTTTCCTCAAGGGTATACATATTAAGCTCTTTTAGTCTCTCTTCATATGGCTTCTGGTGCAGACTCTGCAACATTTTAGTGGGACCTCTTGTAGGCCCTGGTCACAAGGGCAAGCAGGCAGGGATAGGCTCATGAGGATTCTGAATGGAATCCTCAGCCCATTTGAATGGCTACAGCCATTCAGTTCATTGGCGGAGAGTGAAGAGTGAGTAGCAGCAGCAGTCATGAGGGGAGCGTTAAACCATCCAGGGCTCAGCCAAAGGGAAGTACTTACTCGTGAGTCCTGCATCCCTCCTGATGTCCCAGCTAGTTCTCCAGTCGATTATTCCCTCTCCTTCCTTTGGCAGCAGAAGTCCGGTGCCATGGTGGTGCCGAAGGCCCGTTGGGAGGGGTGGGGGTCCAGGCAGTCCCCTCCATCAGCAGCCAACAGCAGTTGTCTGTCGGGAGGTGCAGTGGCAGCAGCACAGGGCCAACCCCTCCAGCAAAAGCCCAGCAAACGCTTGTGGAGGTGAGTGGGAGGAGGTGGGTCCAGGCCTTCCCACGTTCAGCCCAGCAATAATCCCAGCCCAGAATACAGAAGGTGGGTGGCAGGGTGAGTGGTAGCAGCACCAGGTCTGGGGTGCTGGTCACCATCCAGTAAAGGAAGACTTTTGTTTCATTTTAAAATGAAAGGGAGCAAAGTGGAACTTTGGGTACTTTCAGGCACTGGCAGCAGTGGTCTTTGGGCTGAGTAAGGCCACGGAAACATACCGCCCATGGGGCAGAGTGAGGAAGGGTCTGTTGAGACAGGAACTGTGGGGGTGGGCAAGACCCCGGTAATGAACCGCCCACAGGGCTTAGAAAGAAGAAGGCTCCCTTGAGCCAGGAACTGTGGGGCAGGCAAGGCCCCGCCTAAGGGGCTGAGTAACGCAAAATCCCCATTGACAGTAAGAGAAGGGGCAGAAATTATTTAAATGATATACGAATGTGAGTGATTGACCTCAAAGATGAATTTAAGGGGAAATGCAACAGAGGCCAGGTTTAAAGTGGCAATGCACCCCACTGAGGAACAGTTTGACAGAGCTATACAAAAATGACTAATTGTAATGTTTTTGAGGCCCCTGTAATAGTATTGTCCACTGTCCCAGAGCCTGAGTGCCATCAGGAAACTAAGAGACAGTGCCCTTGTGTCGAACTGTTTAAACCAAAATGTTTTTAAAGAAACTGTGTAAAGTTTTAGGCCCCTAGGGTAAACTGTGGTCACCAGATGTGTGTGCTCCCCTTGAGACTGCCTAAATGCCCTGAACTGTGCTATGCCATCTGCAGCTGACTGAACTGGGTGCAAGTAGTGCACAGAAAGCTGTGCCCAAAAGAGTGACCACCACCAGGTTTTCATCTAAATGTTTTTATTGTGCTACCACCCCCCTGCCTGCGTGCCATCCCAGGTGCCCCAGCCCTGTTTCCCCAGACCAGCTGTCCTATTCCTGTTAGTTCCTTCAAGGATCTTGGTTTCCTGTTCATCCTGGTGTCCCTGCAATCCACGGAAGGGCTGTGGCTGGGTGATGTTGTTGGACTCATTCACGGAGGGATGATCTGTCCTGGTGGTCTGTGAAGACCTGAAGTGGAAGATCCACACAGGCTCAGAAGAGTCTTCTGTCCTGTATCTTTGTTTTGTGTTCTTCTGATCCTGGACAGCTATGGTCCCCTGTCCTGTTCCCTTCCTTTCCCCCAAAAGACACACGAAAGGGTGGCTGGTTAAAAGAGCAGAACTGTTAAGCTATTTGTCATGGCTCATTTAAAAGTACAGTACTACAAAGCTTGTGTCATGATTGATTAACAGTATAGAATGTAGAGCCATAGTAATGATTGATCTTTATGTACAGCCTTAGGAATGAGTGATCCTTAGTATAGTACTTAGTATGGTAGTAATCACAGTTTAGTAATGTTATAGATCTTTTTCACTTTTAGAGTCTAGATATTTAGTGCGATATTGTTATTTTAGTAATGTTCAATAAAATGTTGCCTTGTTTGCATTCAAGCCAGGTTCATGCCTCTCCTTGTATGTTCCAGCTAGTGGATATTTGGCTTGGGCACCCTTCCCCTAAATTCATCCTGACACCCGCTGGCCAGGCATCACCTGACAAAATCCACCTCCAGGTGGTTGACATAGTCAGAATTCATTTTTCCTCCCTTCAAGTGGTAGCTGGGTGGACCTGTGCCTTGACCTGACCAGGCAGTTTTCAGAGTGAATGGCATCAGTGGCTTCCCTTGCCCATTACTTGTGTATAGTTAAGTCTTACAGTTACACCCTATCTGGATGTTGCTGTATGAGTTAATTTAGTGTCTGTGTTATAGTTGGGTCTTACAACTGTACCCTATCCGGGTGAGCATTACAATATAGTTTTTATGGCTGTGGGCAGGGCCTACAGCCATTTTACTATCTGTAGCTTGAAAATGGAGTTTCATGGAACACATTTTTTGGACTTTTCAATGTATCCTTCCACATCTACAAATCACTATGACAACTAAAATAAAATAATCTCTTCTTTCTGTTTAGAATGCTGGAGCCATAACTCCAAGCTGCATATCTGATGGCCATTAGGAAACTGAAACAGCTTGTTAAATAGTGGTTGCCTATTAAACTGGAGATTTGTTTACTCCTTCGAAATGCAGCAGCTTGCACATTTAAATGATTAGCATTTAAACATTTTTTGCTATTAACTTCAGTCGGGGATGAATATCTTTCAAGAAAGATTCATACCTCATAAATGTTACCCTTTCCCAACAAATTTTGTAAAGATTTACACTGTTTTTAACCTTTCAAGATCTATCTGATAAAATGGCAGGTCTTCAGTGAACTACCCAGACTAAATACATAAATCTCTTTTTGACAGCAAAGGCTGCAGCCTGCTTCCCAAACATAATAGATAAGAGCTACTGAGATCTCTTATAGTAAGAGTGTGTGCATGTGTGTGTGTGTGTTTGGGGGAGGGTGGAGAAATAGTCAAATTCCTGGCCAGGGAGACCTCATCTAATGAATTAACTGCAAACAGAAGACTTTTTTGTCATTTTATAATATTATATACTGAGTGTGTATTTACTGAGTTGCTGGATCAGGGCCCTGATAAAATAATAACATTTATTTAACTCATTCAAGATTCCATCAGGTGGACAGAAAAAAGTCTATGAGAATTTGTCTGAAAACTAACTACTATAAGATGGAAAAATAGCATTGTGTGTGTGTGTGTGTGTGTGTGTGTGTGTGTGTGTGTGTGTGTGTGTGTATATATATATAGATATATGGAAATGTCTCTATTTACAATAAATTTGTTTACATGCATTACTAGTAGCTTTTGAAAGATTATCTGACTTGTGATTACTAATTTTGAGGATAGTTCATGAAATAATGAGCTTGATATTTGTTATTTCCTATAGTCCCCCATTATGCCTTATGCATAGCATATAAATCCAAATCATTCCAAGGACATCGTGACATATAACATTAATACTGAGCAGCAGATCAGAGCTCTTTTCCAATAAAAGGCTGCTGATATAATAAATAAAGAACAAAGTCATAAATAAGGAACCAGTGGCTTATGGAGAAATCTACAGGGATTTGATTCTGCCTTTGTGGGGAAAACACAGGGAATATGAGGGCTTCTTACAGAGTAATGGTTATTTGGATCTGGGAGCACTGAATATTTCTTATCCTATATTTTGTATCCTGGATAGGGCAGGGGAGATGCTACATCTAATTGTCACAGGGATGTTCAGTTACACATCTTTACACTGTATTTATGCAGGCTGTCCCAGATTGGATGCAATATCTTGTTTTCAGTGGGGTCATGATTTTACCATTTTTATAATGTATTTATTCAGGCTACCTAGTCCAGCACCCCCGTATTCAAAGGAGAAACACAGTGCATCCTGGTGGAAAAGGGAGATGTGCTGCACAGCTCCAACAATGTATAGCAGTGCGATATTCAAACATGTGGGATGCACCGGCCACAAGGGAATGGGCCTGGGCACACACAAAAGGTATGCCATTCAAGTCGAGGGGGCAAGCCATGCATATGCCCTGCTGCAGCATATTCAGTGGGAATGTGACCCTCACAGTCCAGAGCACCATGGCCCACAATTAGGCCATGAATAGCTGGCCTAACCTGGCCAGCCACCCACAGGCAGTCTACGCATGTGCACCCAGCTGCACAACAGTCTGGCAGCCCTGGTGGACTAGAGGTACCTCCTTTCCATCCCCAATATAGCCAACTTCATCCCTGAAGAGCTCCATAGTGTAGGGCCCCCCAGACCCAATAGCACCAGAGGAAACCATGGTCCATATCCATAGTCTAGAGGACTCCCATCCACCGCTCCTGTACACAGACACCCTCACTTCTCCTATACCCAACCTGTTGCAAAGACTGGCACTGCCCTCCACACCCTGCCATGGCCAGCCATTGACTGCACTGAACCTGGGCTAGGGACCTGCACTCTGGGATGACCCAACTGGTTGTACCATGCATTGGGGCACCATGCCAGCTGCAGATCCATCAGTGTATGCAGTCATGTGTGTCCCTGGCAAACTGAAGAGGGAATTTACATACATCCAATGCATGCCTTGTCAATGCTGTATCTTCCTGCTGTCATATACCACTGCAAGTCCACACTCTCCGCTGTTCCCCTGTGTAACATGCCACCCCCTGGACTGCTGAAGTATCCCAGGTGCCATGGGGTGCGGTATTCTGTAATGCCATTTGCAGTGTACGCTTCAGGCTATAGGTAGTTCATCCGCAGTTCCCCAATTGTACAAATGAATGGGAGGTCAGCTGTAACATGCCTATTTGGGGACCTGTGTGAGTAGATACAGCACTGGCCATCACCCACACTGAGCAGTGCAATGGCACTGAGATGATGGATCCGCATTCGGGTGTCTGAGGGGTATGGCCACTGGGTGTTATCACCCACACACATCTCACGCCTACGTATAACACATTCAAGCATCCCATTGCAAGTGCTCCGCCACCTGCCAATAGAGTGATATGATCCCAATACAGAGCCAGTTGTCACAATGGGATGGCTGGAGGGCAGGCAGGTTGCTATCTGTGCACCGTTGAGGGGGAGCAGGGGCCACTACACTATGGACATGGACTGTAGGTGTATTCAGGTGCAATTAGGGATGGCATTGGGGTCCCTACAATATGGAGCCGATAGAGCCTGGACTCTGGTATGATCGAGGCTGGTGGAATGGGGGGTGCCACTATATCACAAGAGACTTCAGGGTCTGTCCCACATGGGAGCGATTGGGGTCGGGCTTGGGGGTGAGAGCTGCTTCAGTACATTCATCCACATACCAACATGCAAATGGGCTGGTAATGAGCATGCATAAGGCCCCTTTACACCCTGCATGTTCAATTAGTTCATTTGCATTCCTGGGCTTAATATTGCCCATGGGAGCTGAGGTGCATACCGGTATGTGCAATGCATTCTCCCTGGAAGGAATTCAATCGGTGTCACCCTGGATGCACCTGACTTGGCGGCCACCTGCACTACGATTCCTATACATGGTCACATTTTCAACAGGAATGATGAAGCCTGCCAGGATGAAGCACAGTGTCACATGTTAACTGCATGACAAAAGGGATTAACTCCATGTGAAATTGCATTGTTTGTTGCAGTAACTCTACTGCAGAATTCTGCAGTGCTGCACTTCATCCTGGTGGGATTCACTGTATGCACACCCTGAACCGGTGGCACATTCTCTTTGAATATTGTATCAGTGCTGTCTGGCACACCCTCTTTGTGCAACGCATCTTTCTGTTCATGCATCGATCCGGCACTTAATATATATTCCCCAGATGTAAAATATTGTTTTCAGTGTGTTCTGATTTTACACAATGCAGCATAATATTGTGTAGATGTAGAGCCCCACTGAAAATAAGATGCAATTTCTTCTGTGAACTATCCAGGCTAAATATATAGCAATCAGCAGGCATACTCTAGGAAAACACATTGTAAAAATGTGTAAAAGGAAGACCACATTGAAACTGCTTCTCCACAGATCTGCATTGTGCAAATTCATTAGAATTAATGGGCAAAAGCACCCCAAATGCTCTCCACAGCCATATAGGCTCTGACCAGAATTTGTTATCCCTGTTTCCTGTGCTGTAGCTGAGCCTAACAGCTGCACTCTATCTGGGTGAGCACTATGGGTTGACTTAGTATTTTGTTAACTGTGAATCTGTTTTTGGAGATAGATAGATGGATAGACAGTCAGATAGACAGACAGACAGAAGTAGATAGATAGATAGAGAGATAGATAGATAGACAGACAGATAGATAATAGATAGATATTTTATTTATGAAGCGCCCAATTCCTTGGACTTTGGGCTCTGCACAATAAAATACACATCAGCTAGGTTTAGCATCATTCAATGGCCTGTATAGGGATGGAGCTCAGAGGGAGGCAGTCAGTTGTGGCTGCTGCAGGGTGCTCTTATCTAGGGATATGCTCTGGAGGAGGGGGCACTGCCTGATCTGCAGGACCATGGCAAAACTCCAGGTTCAGCTGGTGGAGGCAAGGGTAGAAATATCTCAGCTACATCACTGGCTCAACCAGAGCCCACCCCCTGCATGTTCACTCCCCCAGAGACTCACTGGTCTGGGGGTGGAGAAAGGTGGGGAACAGGAGAGGGAGGGGGCAGGGGTAGCCATAAGGAGGTTGGCCAGCCCAGCACCATCCAGATGGTGAACTGCTTTGCACCCCAAGAGGAGGCTCAGGCACCTGACTCCATTGGAGGGGACTCTGAGTCCATCAGTGGGAAAGGGCAGGGCAACGTGATGGCACTTCGTGGAACAAGTCTACCAGGATAGCCTTGGTGGTCAGGGACCTTATGATTAGAGGGGTAGAGAGGGTGGTGGGAGGCTGGACGGGAGAAGGATACTCTGGTGCATCAGCCATTAAGGAGTTAAACAGGATAAGGAGGATGGTGGAGAGGGAGCAGGGGGAGATATGGGTGCAAGTTACACCTGGATACCAATGATCTGATAAACCAGTCACTAGAGATGGTGAAGCAGAACTTCCATAGAATGAGGGACAGATTAGTCCTCCTTGTGGGGAGCAAGGAGGGGAAGCAAGATAGGATAAGCAATGATACAATTGAAGAGTTTAATGGGTGGCTTAAGGGATGGTGTCAGGAGAAGGGGTACCACTTTGTTGGGGATTGGGGAGACTTCTGGGACAGGAGACTCTTCAAGAGTGATGGATTTCACCTAAC
The DNA here is from genome assembly GCA_016271365.2 of Neoceratodus forsteri. NCBI lineage: Eukaryota > Metazoa > Chordata > Ceratodontiformes > Ceratodontidae > Neoceratodus > Neoceratodus forsteri. The sequence continues at coordinate 1,004,292,185 of CM028129.1, read as the reverse complement.
AAGAGATGGTGCCTGCGTGCTGAGGTGGAAGTTTGATATCTATATCAGATGTTTAAACTGACAACAAGAGAGACTACAACTAGGGAAACCATGATGGCAGGGGAGAAGAAGGGGATCCTTACTAGTACTCCTCCACATATGGGGGCTTATGGCAGCACAGCGACTGTAAAGGGGGTTGTGGCTCCAACTGGAATAGGTGAGGAGACATTAGAGATGGGTAATACAAAGTGTGCAAACACCAAAAAACAAAACAAACAAAAAAAACAGAATGAGAGGACAAGGAAAGCACAAGGATACTAGCGATGGAGGATCAGGAGTCAGATAGAAGAGGGTATGACTTAATGTCAGGAGCCTGGATAACAAAATCAGTGGGCTCCAGGCACTGATGGCAGACACTGAGGTGGACCCGGTGGGCCATCACAGATACATGGGCTTTGAAAAATAATGACTGGGTACTGAAGGTTTCTGGGTTCTCATTGTTTCGGAGGAAAGAGGAACAGGTGGGGGGGTTAGCCCTCCTTGACAAGGACTGCATCAAAGTGGTGGAAGATGGGTGCATCAGAGGTAGTAATGGATAGACTGAATCAATGTGGGTGCAACTCATGGCAGCCTCAGGAAATAAACTGCACTTGTGGGTGATCTATAGAATTCTAGGGCAACAGGGAGGAGAGAGAGAGAGAGATGAGGGAAGAACTTGAAAGAGGGGTGACAAAGGGGGAAGTAGTGGTGGTGGGTGATTTGAATCTGGTAGATATCGATTGCAATATTCCAATGGCCAGGAGCACCAGAATTCAGGTCTTGTTGGATGTCTTCCAGGACTGTCTGTTAGTACAGCTATTTAAGGAACCCACCATGCAGACTGCAATTCTTGATACGGTGCTCATCAACTCAGACAGGACTGGAGCTGTGAGAATAGGGAAGCCACTAGGGAACAGCAACCATAACTCTATTTGGTTTGAACTTGCTCTTGGGTCCAGAAAACCCCAGTGGAGAGCTGAAGTACTGGTTTTCAGAAGGGCAGACTTCAACAGGCTGAGGGAGCTGCTCAGGGAAAAGCTAATCAGGATGGACAACATATGGGGGGGCGGAAGAGATGGGGGCAACTAAGAGAGCCATTTTCAAGGCATTTAAGTTATGCATGAGAATGGTAGCCACACAGAACAGGTTCAAGAGGCCATTATGATTCTCAGCAAGAGTCTGAGAAGTGGTGAGAGCAAAGAAAAAGGCCTTCTACAAGTATAAAGAAAAGCAGAGGGAGGAAGAATGGGGGGAATACATATTGAAAATAAGGAGGAAAAGAGGTTGGTTAGGGAGGCAAAAGCAGACACAGAGCCATGTATTGCAGAGGAGTCAAGAGCAGAGAAAAACAGTTTTTTCAATGTATTAAGGAAAAAAGGAAGAAAGGAGAGGGAACTGTAAGGTTACTGGGGGGGGGGTGGTTGTGAAGGATGGACAAAAGACCACTATCCTTAATGATTACTTTAGCTTAGTATTCACTAAGGGGAATGGTGGATCCTTGCCAGAGAGTGTCATTAAAGCAGTTACTAAGGGGGGTCCCAGAGATGAGGCAGCTTATATTTACAAGTGAAAGGATCCAGAAGGGACTGGCAGCATTAAAAATCAATAAGGTCCTGGGACCACCATTTGGGTTGCATCTGACGTTACTCAGGGAGCTGGCTGCAGAATTGGCTGAACCCATGGTGGGCCTAGTCAATAGTTCTCTAAGGATGGGGGTAGTTCCAAAGGATTGGAGGGTGGCAGACATAGTTCCACTCCAAGGGGGGGGGGGGAGACAAGGAACATGTGGGGAACCACAAACCTGTAAATGTTACCTCTATTGTAAGGAAGCTGATGGAGTCAATGGTCAAAAAGGACCTTGTGGACTACTTGAACAACAACAGGCTCCAGGACAGTAAACACACGATTTTGTGGCAGGGAGGTCTTGTCAGACAGGACCCAGACTAACCTGACAGTTTTGTTTGACTGGGTGATGAGGAAATTGAATTGGGGCTATGCTGTGGATTTGCTGTACTTCGAATCCAGCAAGGCTTTCGACTCGATGCCTCACAGATGCTTGCTGAAGAAGATTGAGGTTCTGGGTGTGGCTAAGGTCATAGTAAACTGGGTAGGTAACTTCAATCAATCAATCAAATTCTTTATTTATCCAGGTGAACACCATTGAGCAAGCTCATTTACAAGGTGGACCTGCATTACACAAGTCAAGTTACAATGCATTTATATACAGACAAATAGACAGTAGATGCAAGACTACAACAGTACAGGTAGGCCTGCAATAGACAGGATAAGTAAAAATACATTTGGGTTCAGATAAAACACAGTCAGTAAGGGTATACATAACCAATAGGGTAGCAAGTCAGTAAAAATTTATACCAGATATAACAACATACATGGTTTAGTATTCCTGTAAGGTAAAGGCATTGTAGTCCAGCGAAGAGATTAGTTGAAGTGGATGCTACAAGCGAAGAGGCATACATAGTCAGTTTAAAAAGACCCAGGCATATCAAGGGGGAGACATGTGTCGGGAGAAGTGGGCAGCCAGTGGGGGGGGTCTGGAACTGGGATAATACTAGGAGCGAAGGAATGAGATGCTGTGGGTATACAAGGAATAGGTGGGTGAGGGACGGTGAGATTTAGGGCGGTAGATAAGTAGGTGGCTCAGGGACAAGTTATGCACTGATACAAGAAGGAAGGAGGATGGGAAAAGCAGGGAGGATGTGGAAGGGGGGGGTGTAAGTGAGCTAGGATCATTGGAAGCAGTTGCAGGCTTCTGTAATGTATTTTGAGTATAAGGTCTTAAACACAGTGAGACTAACAGGAGTCCTCAGTTTCAGTGATTTCTGTAGCACATTCCAGAGTGATGGTAGAACGAATTCTATGGCAGCTCTCCCAAATCGTTAGGGGACTTTGGGCACTTTCATAGAAATCAGTGAACAACTTCTTAGGGCATAGGTTCAGGCATATTGAGAGTCAGGCAATCAACAATGTACTGCAGAAGTTTGCCAGTCATAGCTCTGTATGACCAGAGAGCTGCATTTTATTTCGTCTGTAGTGTAGAGAGGTCCAACCTACGGCCGCATATAAAGAGCAGTGATGGGTGGAGAAGGGGAGACCAGTGATGAAGCGCAGGGCTCTGTGGTAAAGTATGTCCAATTTACCGAGGTATGAAGTAGCACATTGGCTGTATATAAAGTCGGTGTAATCAATTAGGGAAAGGAACGTAGACTGAACTAGCTGTCTCTTGGCCTCTGTAGTTAGTAGGCAGTTTAACTTGAAGAAGAGACCTAGTCTCTGACTCAGTTTTTTTAACAAATCCTCCAGGTGGTCTGCAAAGGAGAGTTTGAAGTCTAGCCAGACCCCTAGGTATTTGAATTTCGGCACAAATTCCAGGGTTTCTCCTAGGAGGGTGGTAGAGCAGGGTAGGCTGCATGGTTAATAGGTGAAAATAGCATCACCATTGTCTTTTTGGCGTTAAGTAGCAATTTTTTACTAAGGAGCTGGTATTGAAGTATGCTGAAGTCAGCTTGCAGGTCGCTACAGGCAGTTTCAGGAGTTGTATGGCTTAGGTAGATCACTGTATCATCTGCGAACAGATGAATTTTTGCCTCATTGATGCCTGAGTCTATATAGTTGATGTAGATGGCAAATAGGCGTGGCCCCAGGATGGATCCCTGCGGGACGCCTCTTTCTAACAGATTTGAGGGGAAGAGTTCACCTTCAGCCTTCACCTGTTGGTGCCTATCAGAAAGGTAGTTGTGGAACCATTGCAAGGAGGTAGAATCTAGACCAATAGCTTTTAATGAAGAAAGAAGGAGGCTGTGGTCGACAGTCTCGAAGGCCTTACTTAGGTCTAGAAAACGCGCAAGAGACACATTTTTTGTTCTCAGTCGCACTGCCAGTCATTATTTGTCACCTTGGCCAGGCCGTGATTGTACTATGTTCAGTTCTGAAACCAGATTGTTTTGGGTTTAACAGGTTAGTATCATCTATGAAAGATTTCAGCTGGGCATTCACGATTTTTCCAGAAGTTTTGATAGTACCGGAGAAGGGAGATGGGCCTGTAGTTGTTTTAGATCACAGGGTCTCAGTTTAAACAACGGAAAAACATGTGCGGTCTTCCACGGTTTGGGGAGGGTCCCTTGAGAAAGGGACAAGTTAAATAGATGCGTAATAGGTACGGCCAAGACATGATAGGCAATCTTTAGGTAGTATGGATTGAAGGTGTCAGCGCCAGCACTTTTTCTGGTGTCCAACTGGAGGAGGAGGAGATCTTCGACCTCTTTTAGTGAGGCAGAAGAGAATGAAAGACTGCATCTGAGGGACTAGATTCTAAAGGTTGCGTGGTAAGCTTGGAGCATAGGTTGCGTGCAGGTGAGTTATCAAAAGTTAGCCCTGCAGTAGCAAAGTGATTGTTGAAGGCTTGTAGTATCTCTTTATTGTTGTTGATAGTTACATTGTCAGAAATAATTTTTGAGGGGAGAGTGTTTCCTGTGGTATTACCAGAAAGTTCTTTTATTGTGGACCAGAACTTGGTAGGACAGTTGGAGGCAGTGTCGAGTTCAGAGTGATAGAAGTTGGACTTGGTTTCCCGAATTAGCTTTGTACAGTGGTTTCTGGCTGTTCTGAAAAGATGCCAGTCTTTGGCTTTATGGGATTTGTGTGCTAGCTTCCAGAGCTTGTCTCTTTTTAATAGTGCTGCCTTGATGTCTGCTGTAAACCAACGACACTTTCTAGCCTTTATGCGGGTTTTGACTAAGGGTAAAGCTACCGACTTTCCAAGGCCTAAAACTGGGACCGTCCATCCTGACCATGACCCCCCCCCCCACACCGTGTCACTCCCATGGGCACTGCCACAGACAACGCTGCATACAGTCAGTTACATTTGCCTCTTGCTGTGGCCATGCTGCCCCACAGTAACACCAGTAGCAAACATTCAGATTAAAACAATACATCATTCTGCTACAGCAAGTTCCAAATCATGATGTACAGAAAGTTCATTAGAAGCAAACCTGCATTAAATTGTGTTTAGGCATTCGAGCTGCATGTATTGCTCTTCCTGACAGTCCCATCCAACCTGTTTACATTCACCTCAGTTGCTGAGCAAACTTCACTTCAGTGACTCCCACCACCACACCAGATTGTTTTCACACACTTCCCTACAGCTGATCAGGTTTGGGTACCTTAGTTCCCTGCTGCCAGTCTCTTCTCTGTCTGGAGTCCCTCTCAGCTGCTGGCAGGCAGATGTCCACATGCACTTGTTTGCACTACTACCTAGTCTAATCTAACAGGAAGGAACATGTGTTAGTGTGCTCCCATTGATATATTGATATGCTTGCAGTGCAACACAGGCACAGGGGTTGAAGTTGCAAACTGCTGTCCAGCCCGAACAGCACCAAAGTGGTGCTAAAATAACTGTCACTCAAGAATTAGCAGTCAACAGAAAAAAAGGGACAAAACTGGGACATGTAAGCAAAAAAAGGGACAAAAGTGATATTTTGCAAAACTTGTGGGGACACTGGGACATGCTGCCTAAAATAGGAACTGTCCTGGGAAAATAGGGACTGTTGGTAGCTTTAACTAAGGGTGCGTGGGTGTTAAGAGTGCTGGATACAATTTTGTGGAAAATGGCATATGCTGTTTCTACTGATTTGGCTAAATAAAAGGTCTGCCAAAGCAGGAAGGTTTTCAGGTCATTGATATATGCAAGCGGGTCAAAATTCCGTTTTGATCTTTTGGTAGAGAACTTTGCTGAGGCTGTTGGTTTAGGGACTGCTCTTATGCCAGCAATAAAGCGATGGTCACTAACATCGGCAGAAAAGATCCCAGCATGGGAGAAGAAATGGGGTTTGCTTACTAGAAGTACATCTAATAGTGTACTTTTCGTAGGGTTTTTCTTATTGACATGAGTAGGTTCATTAACAAGTAGAGTGAGCACATGAGAGTCACAGAAGGATTTAAGTGGAAGAGATGCGCTTGACAGCCAGTCATAGTTAAGGTCCCCTAGTATAATTGTTTCCATTGTGTTGGTACTCATAGTAGATGATAGGTGGGACAGGAGCTGTGACCCCGAGGATGGGGGTCTATAACATACTATGACACGGAGGGCCATTGATGTAGATAATTCGATTTTTAAGGACAGGCATTCAAAGGCATTGGCAATTGATGTAGTGTCGAGGGTAGTGACCGTAAACTTGTCCTTAACATAGATGGCTACACCACCACCTCTGGTTAGTCTATCGGCTCTGAATAACAGATAGTTGGGAATATTGACCTCTTTGTCTGGCATGGATGGACGAAGCCAGGATTCAGATATGACAAGTACATCCGGCTCCGTGTGGATAGCCCAAGCCTGTATTGAGGTGAGTTTCTTTAGGAGGTTACACACATTAACATGCATAAAGCTGATACCTTTATACTTCGTGACTTTGGACGGTGAAGAAATTGCTTGTATAGGACCAGGGTTAAGTTTAACATTACCTGAGCATAGCAAGAGGAGGAGTACAACTTTCCTCAGGGCAACAAGTGGTAATTTGGAAGAACTAAACCTTCTCTGGCTAGTGGAAGTATTGGCATAGGAATGCAAGGACCTATTCTTTGTACTGTTCAGTCCTAGTGATACACATGCTAAGACCCTAGCAGTATGACACCAGTAGATGCAGGTACTGGGCCGAGTAGGTAACATTCCTTGGGTAGGTAATGAGATGCCGGTGGCTGTCCGAGGGAGACTCAGCTGAAAGTGGGTCGACAACGGGGGCATAGCACGAGTTGTATAGGGACTCCATGAGTAGACATTCTTGTGGTAGGGGATCTGAGTCCTCTTTGGGTCAATTCCATCTGGCGTGCCAACAATAAGGTAGGGTGCATAAGGCAGTAAATAGGTAGAGCCAGATTGCAAGTTCCATGGTTAAAGTCTGGGGGTCAGAAAGAGAAACAGTTGTAAGGGCTTAATCTGGGCAAGGTATCACCAGGTAAGGCTACGCACCATGAGGTCTGAAAAGGGATATAGGTGTCGATACCACTTGAAGGGAGCAAGGAGATGTTTCTATGGCACAGTGATTAGAGATAGTTACAAAAAGTCGTAAACCTGATCTAAGAAGTATCACCAGCTAAGGCTACACACCACAGGGTCAGCAAAGGGATGTAGGCACTGAAACCACTTGTAGGGAGCAAGGAGAATTTACTATGACACAGTGACTAGGGACAGTAATAAGAAGTCACAAATCTGATCTAAGATGAGTGGTAGGGGAGACTGCGGTGGATTAGTTAGGATGGGACACTTGAACCTGAAGTGGCAGTCCAAAATTTATATGTCTGTGGGCATCCTAGGGAGTGGGCAGGATAGATTTGTAGGAAAGCCAATGGCAGGGAGGGCGGGGCAAGGAGGTCTATATAATAATGGTCAGTGAGGGGATGGGAGGTGGGCGTAAAATTTGTGGCTTTGCTGTACCTCTCTGGGTCTGGAGTCCGAGCAAGTGGTCTCGGGCAGCGGCTTCAGAAGCGCCGACCGCCCGGTGGCCGTGGTTCTTGCAGTGGATGAGCTGGGAGTCCTGGAGGGTTCACAGCTGAAGGGGAAGAAAAATCGAAGCCAGTTAGTACTGGTTCCAGACAATGGTCGAGCTACCCAGTGACAAAACTAATTTACAAATGAAAGGGGTCAATTTCCTTGGCGCCCTGAAGTCTGGGCGGCAGTTACAGAGGCAAAGGAAAGGGCTGTTTCACTTAATTAATCTAGCAAGGCAGTTTGCAAGTATTACAGCTTTTTTTAGGCTATTTACAGGCAGATTCTAACAAAATAGGCATACATTAGCAAGCATAAGTAAAAAAAAAAAAGTGCCTTTTTAGCTCAGAAGACAAAGAAAAGATAAGAAGGGGTGAAGGACCAATTGGAGCAAGCCTGGAGAAGGTGCACGCACTCCAATTGGTTTGCAGCTTTGCCGTACCTCTCTAGGTCTGGAGTCCGAGCAAGTGGTCTCGGGCGGTGGCTTCGGGAGCGCCGACCACCCAGTGGCCGCGGTTCTTGCGGCAGATGAGCCGGGAGCCCTGGAGGGTTCTCAGTGGAAATAGTAGGAGAGAATTAGCATGGTCAGCCTTATGAAGGGGAGAAGAGGGAGTGGTGAGGCAAGGGGCCGTTAGAAATGTAGTTCTGTGGGGCAGGACCGCACTATAGGAGGTGTTCTGCAGCTTTAAATTTGTGTAGGGCAAGATGGCCAATGGGAGGAGGTGCACAGAAGGGGGAGTGGTTTAGGTGTATTTAAGAACTTGCGGATGACGGGGTGGGGGAAGGGTGAAAAAAATCACACAAAGAGACTCACAAAGGAGAGAATGGGAAGATTAAGGGGTCTAGCTAGGCTAAAACAAAGAAAACAAACAGTATTTTACTCTCTTTTTTTTTCTACCAGAATGAGCAAATACAGGCTAGTAACAGTCCTTAAACAAACAAAAAATCAGCAGTAGGAATCATGGTTTTCAGTTTAGCTGTAATTGGTATTATGTGCACACACTAGTAGTGAGGGCCAGGCAGCACAGACTACAAAATTTTTGCACAGGCATGCAATTAGACCTGGGAAAGCAGCCACACTGGATTCCAGAGCTAGCCACTCAGGGAGTTCACCAAGATGGTGAGCAGCCAATGGGGGCATTGCAGTCAGATGGCTCCAGGAATTCGGAAAAACAATCCAGGATCTTCACTGCAACAGCTGCTGAGGGCTGAAGATCTGGCTTTGGCAATTACCTGTGCTTGGAAAGCAGTGGGTGGGTAGCAGCAGGCAGGCTCCCGGTCTCGCCGCTGTAGTCAGTGGGCAGCTCAAGCTTAAAAGCAGCTACAAGGATGAGGTGCTTGCCTGAAGTAGACAGCAAGCCTGTGCTTGGAGAGCAGTGGGTGGGTGGCAGCAGGCAGGCTCGCCGCTGTAGTCGGCGGGCAGCTCAAGCTTAAAAGCAGCTATGAGGATGAGGTGCTTGCCCAAAGTGGCAGCAAGCCTGTGCTTGGAGAGCAGTGGGTGGGTGGCAGCAGGCAGGCTCCCGGTCTCACCTCTGTAGTCGGCGAGCAGCTCAAGCTTAAAAGCAGCTACGAGGATGAGGTGCTTGCCCGAAGTGGGCAGCAAGCCTGGGCTTGGAGAGCAGTGGGCGGGTGGCAGCAGGCAGGCTCCCAGTCTCGCCACTGTAGTCAGTGGGCAGCTTAAGCTTAAAAGCAGCTATGAGGATGAAGTGCTTGCCCGAAGTGGGCAGCAAGCCTGTGCTTGGAGAGCAGTGGGCGGGTAGCAGCAGGCAGGCTCCTGGTCTCGCCGCTGTAGTCGGCAGGCAGCTCAAGCTTAAAAGCAGCTACGAGGATGAGGGGAGTCAGCAGAAGGTTGTACTCAAGGGGGACAGGTCAGCAGAGAGGGAGGTCACGAGCGGGTTATCACAGGGTTCTGTTCCAGGACCGGTCCTCTTAAATATTTTCAGTTGTAACGTTGGTGAGTGCATCTGGGGCAGGTTATGTCTCTTTGCAGATTACTCTAAGCTCTTTGGGAGGGTGGATAGCGATGAGGGAATCAGGGAAATGCAGAGTAACTTACAAAAACTAGAGGAATGGTCTAAGGTTTGGCATTTGAAATTCAACACCAAAAAGTTCAAGGTAATGCACCTAAGGAACAAGAGCTCCGGGACAGAGTACTGAGCACTACAGGTGAAGAATAGTACCTTGGAGTTACCATCAGTGACTCCCTCCATCGAGTCAGTGCAACAAGATATACAGGAAAGTGATTAGGATGCATTTGGAGGGGCATTGATAGCAGAAGGGAAGAAGTAATGCTTCTCCTATATAGATCCTTAGTGAGAACAATCCTGAAGTACTGTGTCCAGTTCTGGGGTCCTCACTTCAAGAAGGACAGGGATAGGCTGAAGACAGTGCAGCACAGGGTAACAGAAATGATTCCAGGCCAGCAGGGCAGGTCCTATGAGGAGTTCCTGTATGAACTAAACATGTACTCACTGGAGACCAGAAGAGAAAGGGCAGATATGTTAGAGACCTTCAAGTTCCTACCACCCCAGTACTCTCAGGTCACCCCTGAAAACAGGCACATGTGCCTAATGGACCTTACTTGGTTGCCAAATAAAAATATAAAAAAAATTGTCTATCTTTCTATGTCCTTCAGAAATACCTCCGTCTGTAATGAGTTATTGAATAATCCTATCAGGGGTTCTGCCAGTTCTGCTTCCAGTTCCTTGAGCACCCTTGGATGCATGCCATCCAGTCACGCGGACTTATCTCAGTTAGAGGTACAGGATGTACACTTCAGGAAGGAACATCTAAACAGACATGTGATGTACATTTGGGAAGAACAGTTTGAAGGACAGGTGATTTGCAATTTGGGAACAGAACAGTTAGAGGGGCAGGTGATGTACATTTGAAGATTGAACTGAGGGTCATGTGATGTACATTTGGTAAAAGAACAGTTTGAGGCACAGGTGGTTTACATTTAGTAATGAAACAGAGGAACAGGTGATGTACATCTAGGGAAGGAACAGTTTGAGGAACAGGTTGTTTACATTTAGGAATGGAACAATTAGAGGAGCAGGTGATGTACATCGGAATGAAACAGACAGAGGAGCAGGTGATGAACATCTGGGGAAGGAACAGTTCAAGGGACAGGTGGTTTACATTTAGGAACGGAACAGTTAGAGGAGAAGGTGATGTGTGTCAGGAGAAGGAACAGTTTGAGAGACATGTGGTTTATATTTAGGAATGGAACAAGCAGAGGAGCAGGTAATATACAGTACATTTGGGAAAGGAACAGTTTGAGGCATAGGTGGTTTACATTTAGGAATGGAACAGTTCAATGAGCAGGTGATGAACATCTGGGTAAGGAACAGTTTTAGGCACAGGTGGTTTACATTTAGGAATAAAAAAGAGGGGCAGGTTACCTACATTTGGGGATGGAACAGTTAGAGCAACAGGAAATTTACATTTCGGAATGTAACAGTTAGAGGGGCAGGTGATCTACTTTTAAAGTTATTTCCAGTTTCCAGTTATGATGTTCCAGTTTCCTGCAAAAAACATTACAAACAGCATTAGCTGGACTCAAATCTCATACTGTTAAGAAATAACAAATGTCTTGACATTCCATACTTTACTACTTAAGACATTTCCATGAGTTATTTGCTCCTTATATAGTACTTCATCTGTTTGCTGATTTTCCTGCCCTGAAGTCACTGTCCTCTTCTGACATCAGAATGATGACAAGTAGTGATGCCACAGACAGAGTATTATGGCTTCTGGGCAGGAATAATCAGTGGCAAAAGATGAAGTCTAAAAGAAAAAAGGTTCTGTTTTCATCAAATGTCTTCATGAACTAAAAAAAAAACCTGAAGGTTCACAAATTCAACATCTTTTTAAAGTTTTGTGTAACCAAGTTCTGCTGATGCCAGTTGGGAATTTTGTGCCGGAAATCAAGAAATACAAGTGATGCACACCAGAGGAAGGAACAACAGAGCTGAGCTAAAACTGCAAACTCCGTTTCCATGAAAAAAAATACACTGAAGTTTGTGATGTTCATGTAATGCACAGAGTAAGGAATGAACAGTTAGAGGTGCAGGTAATGCGCATTTAAAGATGGAACAGTTATGGGGGACGGGATGTTCATTACTGAGCCCTTCGACACCACCAACACCACCACTGTAACTATTGTTGCTATAATACTTAAACATCCTGAGACAATATAAATAAAAATAAAACCTGTAGAAACAGAACAAACACAAACAGTTGCTGCTGCCATTTTTACTGTACAGGTTGATTCTCAAATGTTGGCACTAAAAAGCAGTTTGTTTCAGATAATCAGAATGCATAGATTAGTATACCATCCCATAATGAGCCTCTACTATATTGTCATGGCAGAGAAAACTGACAGCAACTCTGTATTCTAACTTTTCAGTGTACTACAGCATAACTGCACACCGTAGTGTGGAACTGTGATTATAATATAATTAAAACTCTCAAAAGGAAAAGACATTTTTAATTGACCTGTGTTCAATAATTATATAGTATATGGGTAGCCCTTATTATGCATGGGAGTCAGTGACTACTCAAAAGTTGTGTATGTTCCATAATCAATATCACCAGTGTTTCCCTCCGCTGACTCCCGATGCTTTCCTTGGCTTCTCCACCACATAAAACAAACTTAAAAATCTTCTGAAAAATTGTCAATGGCTGTTTTATTAGGAAAATTTTATCAGGAAGAAAGCAAATGAACAGATTAGGAAGTAGGAATGCCACTAAGTGATTACAGCTTGGCAGTTAAGGCAGCAGCAAGACCAAGATTTACTAACGGTCTTGACAGTGGCTTGGTAGCATCTGCGGCTACATGACTCCTAAAAATATTGTTCTTCTTCTTGTCAGCTAGCAGAGTAGGGGCAGGTTGGTGGATAGTGAATTGTAATTTAAAAAACATATACTATACAGTAGTAGCCCCAGACATTGCCAGCTATTTCCAGATATTTCGTGAAATTTCTATAGAGTTTCTCTCTGCTGCCCCTACTGTGAAAATGCAGAAAGCAGGAGATTTTTCTAGAAATATCACAGAAATGTCGGGAAATAGCTGGCAATGTCTCAGGCTACTACTGTATTAAATAAAATATGGGCAACCACACACAACTCACCTTCTGTTTCCATTCTGGGGTTGAGATAACAGCATGGACCACTTGAGCTTTGCTCTCAAGGTCCATAAGCTTTTATCTAGACCTCTTGATGGAAACACAGGCTTGTTGTGTATGGCTCACCATATGTTATTCCTTATATTGTAATAATTGTATGCTCATGTGATTAGATTCCACCTTTCACAGTACAGGATTTCTTTTACTTATTTTATAAATATAGTAATTTTATATGTGTTGTAATAGTGTGGGGGCTCTCACCTGTGTTAATAAGCAAGTCCCCTTGTGAGTTCTTTGGATATGAAACAAATTAGAGATATTATAAGATAAGATCCCCTCACAAGCATGAGTAATGGCTTCCATGGGTTTATAATAGATTAGAAAACATTTTCTTTTTTTTTTAACTTTTTATTTATAGATTTTGTGCAGTGAGATAACACGAAGACTTACAGTGCAATGTTATACATCATATAATGAACAGGAGTAAAATGATATACAGATATGTGATCCATTACAACATCTGGAACAAGATTAGAGGTAATACCAGCTCTTAAAGCTTACTCAACACTATATTATCCCATTTGGCTATATGCTATCAAGGCTAGTTATGGAAATTCCATTTATTACAATAACACAATTGCTAAATAATACCAGGGCTATGATGCCCTTTAATTGTTAGCTACTCCTTTTTAAAAACTCCCAATATACCTCCCAGTATGCTCCCTCAGCATCCAGATTAAAGAAAGGAGAAAATCAGACAGAAACAAAACGAGTGAGTCCTCTCCCCCAAACTTTACGTGTGTGCAGGGTATTTTTTCCAATTTCTACCCCAACTTCTGTAGATTACTCGAAAAGGACCAAAATCTAGAGACTTTCTCCATAATTATATATATGTCCAAGTGTCCCAAAGTGAACATCCAAATCAATATCAATGTCTCATCAATGTCTCAATGTACAATACCTCTCTGGTGAGTGAGGGAACCGATTGTGTAATTTTTCTTCACAGAGCAAACGGAAAGGCACTCTGGCAAAAAATAAACGCTCATTCATCTTGGTCAAATTCAAGTGCCCTCCGCTTCTGAGTCTAATGAAGAATCGCCTGTTTGAGCCGCTTTTTCAACTTCTAACTTCTCCACCAGCTTAATGGCTTCCTTAGGTTCTGTGTAAATATAAGCATTTCTTCCCACCATAACGTGGAGCCAGGCCGGCATCAGCTTGTTATTGAGAACATCGAGGGCTCGCAGGCATCTCCTAATCGGATCAAATCCCTTCCTCTTCATACAGGTTGAGTAGGATAGGTCTGGGAAAAACAGCAAATTTGCACCATCCACGTTCATACCACGTTTTGCTCGAACTGCTCGTAGAATTCAATCCCGTACCACCACGGACTCAGTGATGAGCATGACCGTTCTTGCCCCTTCAGTAAAAGCTGGTCTCCGGACATTAACTTGATAAGCGCGCACTATCTGATCCTGTAGATCTATCCCCAGAGTCTCCTGCAACCTGTTATTCAAGTAAAGGGGCAAATCTTCTCCCTCTATTCCTTCTGACAGTCCGATTATCCTAACATTTGCTGCCTGTGTCATATTTTCCAAATGTTCGAATCTAGAGCGCAGCAAAGACTGTTCTTTTACACAAGTGACTACCGTGGCCTGGGCCTGGGATGAGGATCTGTCGGCCTCTTGTACTGTTTCTGCCAAGCTGTCCAGTTTCTGTTCCGCTTGCACTAGACCGGTGTTGTAGCCATCCATTTTTTCATCGATGCGTTGAACAGTTTTGGTTAATGAAAGTAACGAAAGTAATGAAAGGAACGTTGTTTGTAGAGATTCCAGTGTTGCTGGGTGAGGCTCCCCACCCATTGCCTCTGCGGCGGGAAGGCTTACAGGTGCCGATGGCAGTCTGGAGGATCTGCCACGCGGAGCAAAGAAGTTGGTTTTTAGCTCTTTATTTCTCCGCCCCATCTCCACAATTTTGATATCCTTCGAGACAGCAGAGCACCGAAGGTCCAGAGAAGGTATTTAAAAGTTCAATTCAGGCTAAGAAATTAAGTAATAAACTATAAATCTGACGCTGAAGTGGGAGCTCCCTGGAAGTGCGTCCTATCAGGCAGATAGCTAGCCAAGCCCCAAGAAAACATTTTCTAAGTATGTTTGTCCTCATTTATTCATTTTAAAATTACTACTCCAATGTCTAAACTTAAACAGTCCATTTGCTCAAGTATGAAATGCAGGAGCTCTTATCAAACTAGAAGGCCCTCACACACTTGGAAATGCTGAAAGTCTATTGGATGAGGTGCAACAATGACTTTCAACATGGAAAAAAATCCATAGCGTACTTAACCAGAGCACTCATTTATTGGCCAGACAGCTTTTAGCTAAGTTATAGTTGAGTGTGAGTTGAAATTTTGCCATGCAAATTAGATAAAACTCAAGAGGCTAGAGTATTAAACTGCTCTTTTATTGCATACTTACTAGCTTATTTACTGTTAATCAGCTATACATTTTTATATGCCCACTTCTTCCCACAACAGTGTCTCCCTCCGGCCAGGACCAGGTTTCCAAGGTGTCAAGCGAGTCACTGTTCCAGGCTGCTTTTGACTCTTCCCCTTCCCCATTGACTGCCATTCTCCTACCCTCTAGGAACCACCGCTGAAGACCAACTGTAGCTCCACCCCCTCAGGAGTCCGCAGCCAATCACGTGGCTCGATTCTGTGCAAGCAGTCATAGCCAGAAGAGGCAGACAAATTAAAATCTTTGGGGCACAGAGATGCTAACCAGTGCCCACTCCTTCCCACAAAGGTGCTTCCCTCTAGCTAGGACTGGGCCTCCAAGGAGTCAAGACAGTCACTGATCCAGGCTGTTTTTGACTCTCCCCCACCCCACTGATCACCGTTCCCCTGACCTCTAGAAACTACTGCTGAAGGCCAGCTGTAGCATTGGTCATGGGACTCCAGAGGGGGCAACCAGGCCACTCCATTCCATGAAATCACTTGTGGCTAGAAAAGATGTGCAAATTCATATCCTTGGGCCCAGAGATGCTAAAAAGTGCCCGTTCCTTCCCACAATGGTGTCTCCCTCCAGTCAGGACCAGGTCTCCAAAGGGTTGAGAGTGTTACTGTTCCAGGCTGTTTTGCTTTTCCCTCCCACCAATCACTATTCCCCTACCATCCAGGAACTACTACTGAAGTCCGGCTGTAGCTCCATCCATTGGTTGTCCAGTGACCAATCAGGTGGCTGCATTTCTGCAATCCCTTTTAAAGGGCAACAGCCTCAAGTTGTCCTCCCCACTGTAGTCCACAGCATGAACTGCCACAGCACAAAGGACATCAAGGCTGGTGTCTGCCAAAGATGTCAACCAGCAAGGCAGCCATTCTGCCCCTTCCTCCAGGAGACCTCCACTGGGTGTTTTTACCAATGAGTTGTGACATCTTCTAGTCAGCAACCCAACAAAAGTACTACTGCTGTATTTAATTTTGGTAAGTATGTTAACTGATTGACTGACTTTCTTACTATGCTTTGTTTGTACCCTTCCTGAACTACCTTTACAGTTAGTGTGTTACATATCTTTTGTAGCTATACTTATTTAAATTGAGCTATTGTCGCACCCTTCTTGGGAAGCTCTTTGGTGCCTTCTGTTTACTGCTGCTTACTTAAGATAGCAAGCATTGTCACACCCTACCCAGATGACCTGCTTCTTGTGTACCATTTTGCTTAGCTCTTCTAGTAACTACTAGCACTCTCTACCTGGGTGGCCCTTTCATAGGATCTAATCCATCCTGTTTGTATCAACATCTGTTATTACACCCTTCGTGTCTAGCTTGTTCCTAGTGTATCTTTAACACAACCCATATTCCACATTGGCTGTTCCTCCATATCTGGATACTCCCTTTTATAGTGCTTCATTTACCCAGCCTATGTCAGCTTCTACTACTGCTTCATCCTAATTACCTAGCTGGCCTGCTCTTAGTGTACCATTTACCCATCCCTAATCAGCTACTGTGCCTGGCTCCCAGCTTCTACTAATAATGTCTGTTTCTCCCTCATAACAGCTGCTATTTAGTATCTATTTTTATTGTAGCATTTCTTTCACGCACTGTGTAGCGGGCACAAAAGATGACTGTTTCTAGGTGAATATTCAGACATGGCTCTCAAAGGCCAGTGTTCTGGCCTAATCTACTGCTCCCTATTTTTATTACATGATATTGACATTACTGTATCCACTGTACAATGTATGTCAAATTTGATACTGTAATGTACTGACTCCCTATACAATTGCTCTGCTCTCCTGTATCATATATGTCCCCGGGTCGACCTTGAAAAAGGGACTGTAATTGTCTCAGTGGTCCTTCCCGGTTATAAAAACTCAAATAATAAATAACTTGCTCATTTCACCTGTGCCAGTCACTGATCAAAAACATCTTACCTGTGGTCGCAGCCATGTGTATGTAATTGCCCCATATCAAATCCACTGTCCACAAAACCCACAATTTACAGCTGTCATCTGCCTCCTGTAATGGTACTTACATCTGTAAATGTATTCACTTTTAAGTTGTAACCTCAGCTGACATAAACAGCAGCCCTGGCCTGGTGAACTTAACTGATCCATCCTTAGTAAAAGAATAAAAAAATGTGCTATGGCACACTCAGGGATTAAAAAGAACGAAAGTGTAGCCGTCTGATTCAAACAAAAACATTTTATTAAAAACTACACACTGCAGCTCTACCATGAAAATGCTGAACATTTTTGAGCTCCATTTGTGCTCTTCATCAGGGTGTAAATTGGAGGTTTGCTGACCATTACCTTATAAAGGAAAGCATTTAAAAAGGTATACATCATATAAAAGTCACTTGTAATGAAATAGATTCACAGATACAAAGCATACACTCCTAACACTAGTCATATAAAACATTTTAGCTAGAATTACATAAATATGTTAAATACAAGCCTCCTTTTGTCTAACATTAATAAAGTACCCCCCAAGATCTGTGACGTGACATTAGCGGGGGGGGGGGGGCAAGCCTCCAATTTACACCTTGATGAAGAGCACAAGTGGAGGTTGAAAACGTTCAGCATTTTGGTGGTAGTGCTGCAACATGTAGTTGTTAATAAAATGTTTTTCTTTAAATCAGACAGCTAAACATTGGTTCTTTTTAATCCCTGAGTGTGCCTTAGCACAATCTTTTTTTATTCTTTAAGTGTGATACATGACCGGAACTTGATCTTGCCTCTGGTAGCCACCTTTGCCTAGATTGTATCCATCCTTAGTATGTAATAATCTCTGGAGAGGCCTTAAACGACTCAGAATAATGCACCTCAGTGTGTGCAGCCTGGTTTTTAACCTGGCTGATCTAGAGGCCTTGGTCACGGTACATAATCTCCACATGTCAGCCATTACTGAGAGTTGCTTAAAGCCTTATGTCAGTAACCACAAAATTGTATTATCCAATTATGCAGCACTTCAAAAAGACAGAGTGAATATGAGGGGGTGGAGGTGTTCTATTTTATGTCAGATTGGTCCTGGATGTTGAGATTCGTATCCCTAACTATACAGTCTCTACTAACTTCGAATGGGTGCTAAGTCAACTGATCCATGGAGCCAAGAAACTAAACACTTGCTGTGTATACAATCTACCCAGTGTTGGAATTAAGGGTCTCAAGGAAGAGGTACAATTGACAGCTGCCCTCAGCTGCACTGATTTATTGATAGTAGGTGATTTTAATTTAAACTGGCTGAGCAACATAGCAGCATACAGGGATATTTGATTGTCAATAACCTTTAGCTAGTTCCAATAGGTTAAATAGCAAATCAGGGAATCACTCCCTAGCTGACTAAATTGTACTTAGTAACCTTCACAGAATCAAGTTATTTGGCCAATTGCCTGGCTCAATCAGTGATGACACTACGATCTACTGCCTATTGTACAATGGCTCTGTCCACAAACCAAGCCAAAATATGTCTTATTCTGTAATTGTAAAGACATTGATTCACATGCATACGTGTCTGGTCTCTCGCACATTGATTGGTTCCTTTGACCAGACACAGAATTAAAAACTTGAAATTAAAATGGTTAAACAAAAACCTTTTCAAACTAAAACAGAATAGAGACACAACTAGGGATATTTCTAGAAAATGAATCCACAGTGTGATTTGATAGCCAACAGATACCTGCATAATAAGCATAAAGATGAACTTATCCTTGCAAAAACACTTATTTCAATTCAAAACAAACAGCAACCTGACTGACACCCACCCCACCCCAAATTCTGAAATTGTATGAATTCATTACCATGGCTGGGAGAACTCGGTGAAGTTCTGACCCTTATTAAATAAGAACTGGAACACAGTGAAGTTCTGATTTATTCTGATTTATTGACCGATATATGAAAACATTTGAAAAAATGCATAACAGTGGCCAAAGTTACTCACATTTGACACAGAGACCAAAAGGAAATAATTTAATGGATTATTTGCATAAAAATTAAAGTAAAACTACTAAATAAAACAGCAGTCAGTCACTACTAGCCCCTTCATGGCTGGTCTATAATGGTGGCATATCCTGCTCAGGCCCATGACATGAGTGTGTTGGGAGAGACGGAGAGAGAGAGATAAACAGACAAATGCAAATACCTATATCATAGCACCACCAAGCACTGCAGGCACTGCCAGGCAGCTAAGATTTTTTTTTTTATTAATGGTGCTGTGTGGGTATTATTTTGATAGATGTTCCAGTCAGAGCAGAACAGGCCAAAGAAATGGATATGAATGATCACATGAGCAGCACTAAGAGAGCCCACCCTACCCTACCCATGTGATGCAACTGCTTTCCAAGCCCCGGTGTACTGTGGTATATGGTACACTACCTGGTCCAAGAGGTGGTAATGTTTTCTAGTACTACGACTACTTCTACTGAATCAGATCAACATGCTGAATCCTTAAAGAAGAAAAACGAAAGACAGTAATCAGTACCCAGGCAGGAAGCCAGTCACACTTCGCATTGTTCAAGTGCAGTGCAGTCATAAAAAAGTTTTCCACTACCACCCGAAGACCTAATGACACACAACACAATACAGTTACACTCTTCCTAGTTCCACAATTGCTGACAGCCACTGCCAAGTAATTTAAGTTTTAAAAAATAAAATACAGTAATAATCTCAGCCCAGTTACTGTATGTGAGATGTAACCAGGCTAGCATACCATGCACACACAAACAATAAAGAAATTATATGAATGTTCAATTTAATAGCATTTTTTTCTGTGAAGTATTTGCAGTCAAATATGGGGGATGTGAGAAATATACAAGGAGTATTCAGTTTCTGGGTTTCAGGCATCTGCTAAGCCATGCACTATACAAAAATTAAAACAGTACAGTCAGGATCAGTTGCTGATGGCAAAAAAGTGACTAGTAGTAGTAATAAGGAGAAAAAGTGATAAATAGTAGCTGTGACTCATCAGGACAAAAACTGATAGCAGCAATAGTGGTAGTAGTAATTGTAGTAGTAGACAGTATCCTACCTTCCAGATCAGATAGTGGTACCAAGTACAACCAAGTAATTTGTGACATGAAATGCAGTTGCTTGCTGTATTTGTTTTGGACTCTGAACCCACTGATGATGTTATTTTTTTTTCTATTCTGTACTTCTCATGTGATCATTCAAGTAACAGTGGCCAGGTCCTTCCTGGCCAGACTTATTGCAATTAATTGTTATCTCGTAGTAGACCATAGTCACAAAAGATTTTCACCACAGGCACAAATTCTTGAAAGTGTTTCGTGGTTAGGGCCTGCTCAGAGCAGTCAGTGTATGTTTTATTCAGGTATCTTATTTGAAATTAAAGTGAGGAATGTTGACTTTGAGAAATGTGAAGCACTCAGCATTTTCTGGTGTCAAACAGGACCATGCGTCAGTAATGACATTACCAGCTGAACTAAATAATCGTTCTGAACAGACGCTAGTTGGAGGGCAATTCATGTACTTCATTGGAATGTTTATTAAAGCAGGCCATGTACTTTGTTTGGATTTCTAGTATTGCAAATGATCAGCATTCCAGCTGATATTGGGCTCTGTCAGGTATATTTTAACAATGGTCTGTGGTGAGGTTGTGTTATAAGAGGCAGATGAAGAAGATGTTACAATTATATCTTCTAAGTGACTCCAGAGACATGAAGCTAAACCAAGTGACTGTGGGACAGTGCTGTGCTTGGCTGGTGGTGAAGAAGAAGATTGGGCTGCAGTGGCTGAGGAGGAAGAGGGAGAAAATGCTGCAACAGTAGAGGATGGGCCACCAGATGCTGTGTTGCTGTGTTGTGAAGAAGATTCTGAATGTGGTGCTGCTGTCATACTCTGTTCCATGACATCATGCACCCTCATCAATTATTTCCTGTTTATTTCTCTCAAAGCAAGTGTCATCATCATCAGTCAATAGCTGCTTCGATTTGTATCACGGTCCAAGATTGTTGCTTTAATGTACTACTCAGAGTGAAGAATTGTACATAGTTTGTCATCTTCTGCAACTTTTTTGATCATACATTTCATTAGATCTTGTTGTATTCTGGGGGGCATCCTGCATGTGTCAGAAGCACCACTGGTAGCCTGTGTGATCATGGAACTGTCTTGCTTCTCTAACCTTTCCCTATTCAGATTCAATCTGAATTTTAAAATTTGTATTCGGGGTATCACCTGGCTGAGAGTTGTTGTGTTTGCATTAACCTCCCTAGTGATTTTCTCAAATGGTTGGAGCAGGAAAACTAGAAACTCCAGCATGGCCCACTGTGGTGGAGTAATATAGAAGTCTGCATCACCAATTTTATTTTCTAAGATGTACTGCCTGACAAATTTCTTTTGTTCCAGCAGCCTTTGGAACATATAAAAGGTTGAATTCTATTGAGTAGAAATGTCTTGGATCGGTCTGTCCAAAGGTAAACTGTGCTCCTGCTGTATTTTTTTCAAACAAGTGATGGACTTTGCTTGAGTGACTGAAATGAGTGCATATTCTTTTAGCAGTGCTAACGAGAGCCTTAATCTCCCTGTTGTCATCGAGAAAACTGTGAACTATATTAAATTTAAGCAATGCGCAAAGCAGCGGATGTGAACAAAGCCCGCCTCCTCCAAGGCCTTTCTTATGTTAGACCCATTATCTGCAACTATAAAGCCAACTGACAGTCCCTGTGAAGTGAGACATTGCTGTTTGGACCTCTTCATTGATGTTGTATGAGGTATGTTCAGATGGAAAATAAAACATTCTTAGAACAGCAAACTGCGATGCTTCACTGTCCCCAGACCCACGTGAATTATCGAAACATGCCCAATGTGCCATGACAGACATGAAGGGTTCAGGTTGACAGCTTGTCCATAAATCTGTTGTGAGATGCACCACCCTCCCAACAGCAGTACACAAGACATATCTTAATTTTTTACATACGACATCATAAAGATCTGGAATCCCTGCTATCAAGAAGTATTTCTGTGATGGTATAATATATCAAGGTTCGAGGTACACAAGCAGTCACCTGAATCATACATGGTCAACCATGTTATATGGTAGCAAATCAAGAGCTATCAGTTCTGAAATTATTTTGGTTATTGTAACAGCAACAGGGTTAGACGAGGCGTACAGTATTTGGCTTTATATTCATATGTTTCTGAGATGGTAAGCTGTCTCCTTGAAGGAGGAGGGCTTTTGAACACACAGTCACTTTCAATAACAGTCACAGGAGTCATTTGAATGGCAGGAAGTGGTGGTGGAGGTGTTTCAGTAGTGCTGCGGGGGCTGCCACTGCTTTCATCTATGGGTGTTACCCCTGAGTGTAGTGAGCTATCACTGTCACTTTCTCTTCCAGACTCACAACTGAACTTCTCTGTAATGTTATGACATCTGTCTAGGTACCTTTTCAGTGCTGAAGTTCCCAATGCTCTTTTCCTTTTACCCCTGATGATTGGCCATTTACAAATAGCGCATGTTGCTATCAACTCATTGGAAGCACTAATGGAGAAGTATGACCAAACAAAAGATATTTGTTTAGTTTCTTTCCCAGGATGGCATGACACCTCAGTCACCTTTTCAGGGTCCCCACCAGATTATTCTTGGGCCTGTTCCTCTTGTGGTTTATTCCCACTGCCCCACTCCACAACCAAAATATTTCTGCCCATTTCTTCCTCATCTGCAATTTCCATCCACTCCAGTCAACCTTGTGCTGCCTGATCGTTCTCTTCATCTTTATTGTTAGTATTACCCTTGTCGGGTTCAACCTCAGAAGAATCAAATAAGGGACTGGCAGTAGCATAGTATGCAATTGTTCCGTACCTTTGGGTGCCTCTGTGTGTGGTACCCTTTAGTTTTTTTAAGTACATAACTTTTATTTTTATTTGGGACTGATGATGATCCAAGACATTCACCCTTTTTAGATTCAAGCATTTGCTTGGAAGATGAAACCTTAGACATGAAAAAATTACTTTTTGGGGTTTGATTTTGTTTTCCCTTTTCAGACTGATTGCTGTATTTTGCAGTTCCACTCCCTATCTGAGAAATAGGATATGCCTCATCAACACTTTGATCCATTTTGTAATAAAAGATCCCTTTAATGTGATGTCCTTCTGATGACTCCCACCCACAGGCCAGGGACATATTTACTGTTGTGACTCATGACAGTACAGTGTACACACTAACAGCACACCAACAGCACAGCAGTCCACCACCACCATTCCTTCCAAGATTACCGGACTGGCTCCTACACTGCACTTACTGTTAAGTGACTAAATTCAGCAACTGTTAAGTGTGCCTCAGAATTTGAATTGGAGCTACAGGCACATCTGGTGCATTAGCTGCACGCAGCACAGTTCCACATTAGGGGCTGGTTAATGTTTATACTTAAGGTAATGTGATATACTATAAAACTAATGATAATAAGGAATAATGTGGAATGAGTGATGATGATGATGACGGCACTTGTGTGTAGTATTTGTACTTTACTTGTGTTGTACTGCCAACAGGTTGCTACAAGTCATGAAGTCAGATTATCACCAGGCCACTCACAGCCAGCAGCACAGGGCAGGCATATCAACTTGCATGTTGTTTGTCTGAACAGTTTTTTTTTTTTTAAATACACAAAATCATAAATGAATGTAAGTGATCATAATTCATGATTGGATGGCACAAGTCAAAGATTTTTTTTTTGCCACCCTGCTGCCCTTGCCCTGTACACACAGCTGCACCAAAGCCAGGAAAAAAAATGTGTTTGAGATTTCTGGGACTGTTACATTTATTGTGGGCCACCCTGCAGTCTCTCTGTCTCTCTCTCTCTCTCTCTCCCCTCTGGACACCACAGTCAAAGACTTATTTTGCCACCCTGCTGCCCTTGCCCTGTACACACAGCCGCACTGAAGCCAGGAAAAAAAAATTATTTGGGATTTCTGGGACTGTTACATTTATTGTGGGCCACCCTGCAGTCGCTCTCTCTCTCCCCTCTGGATGTCACAATCAAAGATTTATTTTGCCACCCTGATGCCCTTGCCCTGCACAAACAGCTGCACTGAAGCCAGGGAAACAAAATGTATTTGGGATTTCTGGGACTGTTACATTTATTGTAGGCCACCCTACAGTTCCCCACCGGGACGTCACAGTCAAAGATTTATTTTGCCACCCTGTTGCTCTTGCCATGTACACACAGCTGCACTGAAGCCAGGAAAAAAAATGGGGTTTTATGTAACTGTAAAATTTCTCTGGGACCCGCAGTAGTCTCTCCCGCTCTCCTCTGGATCAAGAATGGCAGAAGTCAAAGATTTTGCCAGCCTGCCCTTTCTCAGTACACAGCAACACTGTCTGAGGCCAAGAAAGGAAAAAAACTTTAATTTGGTATTTTCTATAACTGTAATCTCTCTTGGGCCCCCAGTAGTCTCTCATTCTCTCCTCTGAATCTGGATGGAATGGCACAAGACAAAGATTTTGCCAGCCTGCCCTTGCTCATACACAGTCACACAGTACAGTACTTTGCATTTGCATCCCCCCGGCCACCACTATCTCCCTGGTCCTGAGTCCCCGACCAGCCTTCACCCACCCCCAATGATCATTTTCTCTCCCACTCCCAAATTTCTTCTGTTGTTCACTCCCCTCTGTCCCAATTCATTTTCTGGTGGTTTTAAACTTTTGAGGGGGATTTTGGTGGCTGACGGTGTTTTTGTTGAGTTTTCTGCTGCTGAGTGCAGCTCCTGCTCTTCTCCAGTCCTCCTCACTCTTCTGGGCCATGTGGCATACTCGGCATGGTTATATACTGTGAGTGCATCACATGACCTTCTGTTGCCTGATTGGATGCTGCCGGCCACCTTTACATGCCAACGGCATCCCCATGACAACAAGAAACAAAATCCAGGATATGGAAATGGCATCTCCATGGACCTGAAACTGGACTTCTACAGCAAAGTCCATATTTATCTGGGTCCATGGATTGCGGGTTCGATCTGGGGGTCCGGATCTCCCATGGAACAGTCCCCCCAGCCCTGTTTACTACTCAGTCCCAGAACTGGCTTGACCCCATTGACCCTTGAAGTCAAAGCTGTTAAGCACACAGACCCAAAGACTGCTGTAGACTTGTTTAATAGCCATTTCTGTGACTTAAACAAATGCACTGCAGATGCCCTAAAGATCAAGAGGCACATCACACTGACTCATTTAACTCAAGCTCAGAGCCATGTCATCCCCTTTTTAACTTCAAAAAACCTCAAAATGCATTGCCCACTGCCAACATATTTTAATCTACTGTATCCTTTGAAACTAAAACAATCCCTGATGTCTGGATACTAGCCCAGTTTGTACCTTTGTACCTCTTCACAAAAAAAGGGACTCACACTGTCTTGGACTATTACAGGCCTATTATCTATTCTATCAGCCTTAGCTAAAGTACAAGAGAGCACTGACCATAATCAACTCTCTTCCTACTTGGATCACTAGTGGCTGTTTTGTGAGGAACATCACAAATTCAAAAAAGATCATGGAACCTGTGC
This sequence comes from Neoceratodus forsteri, assembly GCA_016271365.2. NCBI lineage: Eukaryota > Metazoa > Chordata > Ceratodontiformes > Ceratodontidae > Neoceratodus > Neoceratodus forsteri. The sequence continues at coordinate 1,004,266,547 of CM028129.1, read as the reverse complement.
AGCACCTGTCAGATTCATGGACATGGAACCCCAAGCCATAGATTGTGGCCCAATGGCAGGTGCCATGTTTGTGGAGCTGACCAAAGCTTTTGATCTAGGATATTATGATCTACTTATCCAAAAACTTGCCAGTGTGGGACTGGGCTCCTCTGTGATCCTATGATTCTTAAACTACCCACACAACACATCCTAAATTGTCAAAATTGGCAAATAGGAGTACAGGGCAAACTCCATCACATGTGATGTCCCCCAGGGATCAGACCCCTTTTATTTACAATTTTCATTAACAACATGCCAAAAATCTGTAATACTGCCAATACTCTGCTTTATGTAGATGATATAGTTATTAATATACATGTGAAGGATACAGCTGGAATAACTGTGTCCCTAAAGTGCAACCCTACAAAGTTGGTTCCTAAAAGAACAAACTCTGGTCAGAGCCGATATGACTGTAGTGAGCTCTTACCTATAGCATGGCTCTCAGAGCAGCAGTGAGTCACAGAGTGGTGGCGGCAACAATGGAGCAGCGGTGGGGCAGTGGTGGTTTATGGCAGAGCAGCAGTCGCCACTTATAAGATGGTGGCGGGGCGAAACTGCATATGCACAATACATGTGCAGTTATGCTGGAAGTGCACTCATGAAGAAGTGTGCCATGGGGAGGTAGGCAACCATGCTGCAGAGTGCAGCTCCATCACAAAAGACAGCGCCTATGGCAGCAGTGCTGTCCTGACATTGCCGCATCACTGTAAGAAAACACAGGGTCATTTTCCGGAGCCACCCCCTGTTATCCTACAGTGATAGCATAACATCTGCAGAGCTCCACCCACACAGCCATACAAATTGGCCCTGAATGTCCCTAAGGCAAAAACCATGTTGTTGGAGCCACCCCAAAAGTAAAACACTTTCTTCATAATTTCCATGTGTCAGCATTGGATGATGTACAACTTGAATCAGTTCATGATTTTAAATATATGTGTATTACTATCAACCCCTGTCTCATATCTGACAAACACATAAAGAACACAAATAAATCTGTGAACAAAAAAATAGTTGTTATTATATCACCTTTAAAAGTTCCTAACACCTTATAGCAGAATCAGAATTGCCCAAAGCAACATGTTTCCTTTGATTAAATATAGACTCATTGTCACAAATACCACCCCAAATACCATTTGGACAAAAAAAAGAGCTATTTTTTATAAGGTGCGCAAATCTGCATCCAGGTAGGCCCCAGGTTCTATCACTATACCAATTTCAAACTCTTGGGATGGTTGCAACCAAAATACAGAGCCCAATTATCATTCGCTAATGTTGGGTTCAAGATTCTGCGTGGAAATGCACCCCTCTGCCTCTCTGAGATGCTCACATTCATCAGTAACCCATCGTCCTGCTCCACAGTGAGCAACTTATTGAAAATCTCTCTCATGTGTAGGAGCATGGGACACAGCTCGCTCAGCTACTGAGTCACTTTCTTTTGGAATATCATCGCTTTCTGTATCAGACTGTCCTCAACACTTACAGTCTTTACTACTAAACTGAAAAATCACCTGCAAAATCTAAATGTATGTTCAAGTTTTACGTAACTCTTATTCCATATTGTACACCTTACCTGATTCTCAGTCACATGCATGGATTTATACTCTTGTATGCATGTTCTGTTTTTTTGTTTTGTACTTTCAGTACCCAGGTCATGCATGAAAAAGGTACCTAGCACTAGTGCACACACCCAGTTAACAAACTAAGTAAATAAATAATGAATAAATAAAAAAATTAATATGGGTGATAATACAGCATGGTAAACAGAGAGAAATCTTGGCCTAGTGCTAGATCAAGGCCTCAGCTTTAAGGCACAAGTAGATCAGATAAGCTGTACTATCCACCACAAACTAAGTCTCCTATATAAACTGAATTGCCACATCACCTTGGACTCTAGACTGTCTATAGTGAATGAAATCCTGCTTCCAAAACTCACTTGTGCTGCCACCATATTGCAGTCCCTAAGCAGGTCCAAGACAAACAGGCTAGAGATACTGTATAACAAAATTAGATGCTTTGCATCTATGTCCTCACCCAGGAAGCACCATTATGATGTTCTGGCCTCCTTAAACTGCCCTTTGTATACTAGTCAGATACAGTACCCCCTATTATCCATGGTGTACAAACTGATATAAACTTGCTCCCCCTAGTCTCGAGGGTTTCCTTGTCCCTAAGCACTCATGCAGGCTGTATCTCAAGCAAAAAAATATGTGAGGTGCCCAGAATCCGAACTGCTATGGGGAACATGTCCCTTGCATAGACAGTCCCATATCCCTGGAATGCTCTACCAGAGGCCTTGCAAATGTGCATCTCCCTAGACAGCTTTAGAAATGGCCCACAAACTCATCTTCTAGAGTGGTGCCTATGCTTCTACATTTGCTGATATAGTTAAGTAAGGTCCCACGGATGTATGATGTAGATTCCAGTCAGGTCTCATGACCCACCAGTAATCCTGTACACTATATATATTCTGTCTATTGTATAGTGTTCCGCATGTTTAGGATTATTTAGGGTTCTGTCTCCCTAGACAAGAATTTATTGTTCCATATAGTGTAATTAATCCAGTCATCATTTGGCACCCTGTAAACAGCATTATTAATGTATTGCTCCTTCTATCTGACTATGATGTACTGTTCATTCAATTGTTATGTATGTAATAAACTCCAAGTTGCTCCTGAAAAAAGGACCCCTGGTTCCAGTGGGCTTACCCGGCTATAAAAATGAAATAGATACATAAATAAATAAATAACTAAATTGATTGATTATCCATCCATCCATCCATCCATCCATCCATCCATCCATCCATCTATCTATCTATCTATCTATCTATCCATCCATCCATCTTTAGTAACCAGGTAGCCCCAAGGGCATTACATGCCCATATACAAGGGGGCCTAAATATAGAAATAACAAAGAACAAGTAATAGCATAGTCAACCGTCAGTACAAAACATGACATGATTAAGAAGAACACTTACATGAGGAGTTATCTAAGAAATGTTTTTTCAACATAATTTTAAATACAATATGAGAAGTAATGTTATGTACAGAAGCAGGCAGACTATTCCAAAATTGATATCTACATCTTCTTAGGACATCCGCTCTGAAAATCTTTTGCTTTTCAAAGCAATCTGCTGAGTCAATTTCAGAAAAAATGAACTTAAAATTCAGCAATATAAGAATTTTTTTTTTCTGCCTGATATATGACTTGGCTGCAGCCTGTTCTTCTCAGCGACTTATCTATGGATTCGCTCTCTACCTTTGTCAACATAGGAGAAGGCAATGCAATAAACATTACAGACTGTATGGGTCCTGGGCTATTCAAAGCATTTACACATGTCATTAGTTGCAGTAGCTCCTGCCCATATAAGATCTAAACCACCTATGATTAGGCACTATTAAATGACGTGCATAATGGCGCACACCCTTCATTTAATAGCGCAAAAGCCTATCTTTCCCCTTGTGCCCTGCTGCTATCACCTTGGCTTACTGGAAAGATTTGTTTATTTTTGATATGTCAAAAAAACCGGGGACTGTACTACCTTCATTCATGATGCACAAGGGTGATGAGCTCACCAGTTTTTGGTGTGGGAAGAAGGAATGAAGAATAAATACCAGAGGGGGACTGAGAAGGCCACTCCTGCAAAGTACTGCTATATTCAGGGAAGGGGGAAGACAGAAGGGGAGAAATATGAGCAGATCACTGTGAGATATAAGATGTGGGTCTGCCAGCACCATGATCACAGCCTGACTCCATTGTCCTGGCCTGCATTCCCCTGCCCATAAAACCAGTTCATGCAATTGTCCAAGGCTGTGTGTGGGTATTAATGTGTGAAATGGCTGCCACTACACATTCAGTCAATTCACTACCAGTCTAGCATTGCTTGTAAAGCACTTTGGGATACAATGTGTATGAACAGCACTATATAAATGCTGATTCTTCTTCTTATTTCCTATGAAAAAAGAAGACAAGCATATTTTTGATTTCTGAGAAAGTATGAACTATGGCACTGGACTACACAAGAACTTTACTACAAACAAGTGGTGGATCTAGGGTGTGGTGAAGGGTGTGGCTGCACCCCCATTGTAACTTACGTGTTGCCTGCTGCTGCTGCATTTCACTTTGTTGAAAAAGTCTGATTTATTGATTACACAAAAGTTTACATTCAAAACTATGGATTACATTTGTAGGTTCTGTCAAAAACGTACTAAAAAGAATAATAGCAGACAAGATAAAGGTTTAATAAAAATGTTAAAAAGTGAATATCAAGTATGCACACCACCCCAGCACCACCCATTGTAACATCCTGGATCCACCATAACCACTAGACCACCAGGTTATATAAGATTTGTACTGCACTGTGATTTGCCAAAGGTAAAATCGGTTGGATTAAAACACAATTTCAGTATGTTAAAGTAAACAAAATGAACAGAACCATAGCCTAACATGTGTATTGATCAAAATAATGCACATGGTTTTGACCATTTTGGTGAAACAATTCTAAACATAGGGAAAAAATAACTATTTAGCACTATAGACAGCCATATAGCTCTCTGATTCTGGCTCCAATGATGTCACCACTTAACACATTTGGCAGCCATTTAAGGAAGCAGGTAAGGCAGTTTTTTGAAATTGGAAGGCTGATTTTACATTTTTCAAATGCTTTGACACCGCATTTAGGTAATTTATAGAAATGTAATTTTAGCATTGATGTATACAGCAGCCTTTCCTTTAGTCCCCTATGAAGTCAGATTTTTGAATAGTTTGTTGTCAAAATGTTGTTTAGGTAGTCTTTAAAATACATTGTTTTTAAAGGCTCTGTCATGCTAAAATTATACCACAATTCAGTGAAGGAGTCTTTATACTTTATTTTTTCCCCTTTTATGCTCCTTATTCAGTCTCCTCATGGACCTCCATTCACATAGCCCAATGCTCTGTATATAGACACCTCTGGAGCTATCACATCTTATTTAATCTCACTGGCCCCCCAGTCCCTAAGCATATAAACATGTATGTCCAGGAAGGGCCCTCTGATCCCTGATCAGATGGGGGTCTCCCCCTCAGCTAGCCTTCAACTCATTGCTATCCCATAATTGAAGGGGTTCTCAATTAGGTGGGAAAAGTGGATGAAACCAAGGTCTGCCCACCCTAGCTGGGTGGCCTGGGGGTAGAGCAACCTCATGCTCCAGGACAGACCTGTTCCTTTCATTTTCTCCCAATAGTTTCCATACTTGGGGAAATTCAGAGGTGCATGCATGCACAGAGATCCACCACACTTGCCTGCCCACTACAACACAAGCTAGCAGAACATACTGGAGGACCTGGATATATATTTCCTGCTGTAAGGCAGTGCAGGAAGGTAACAGTCAAAGCAAATAGAATGTTGGGTGGCATAGCCAGAAGAATAACTAGCAGGATGACTGAGATCTTTCTGCTACTGTACAGATTCCTGGTGTGTCCACACCTAGAGTACAGTGTGCAGTACTAATGCCCATACCTAAGAAAGCATCAGTCTTCTGGAAACAGTCCTGAAGAATGCAACTAAAATGATCCAATGTCACAAGGGCTGAACATATGAAAAGAGATATAGAGACCTCAACATGTACTCCATGGAGGATAGGAGGCAGGGGGAGACATGGCTGAAACATTTAAATACCTAAGTGGTATAAACAAGGTGAAATCTGAGGGTCTTGCAGCCTTAGTAGCAACAAAACCACTAGAACTACTGCCAAAAGCTGGTGAGAAGATGATTCAAGAGGGAGATGAAGATGAATTTTTTCACTGAGAGGGTGGTGGTTAAGTATAATGAGTTGCCAAATGAAGCACTATCCCTAAATACAGTGGACAGCTTTAAGAGAGGATAGGATAAAGTTACAGGGAAGGTTGCAACTAAAAGAAGAAACATGGAGGGGGGGCTCCTATTGGGGAGGAGGAAACTCCTAATGGGGAGGAGGGTGCATCTCTCAGTAATCACTGAGAGATCCACATTACAAGCAAACAAGAAAGACCTTTTGGCCTTTTTCTGCTGATATTTTTTTGTATGTTCGTATTTAAGAAAAGTGACTGGTGCTAAATTTGTGGAGGCGCAATTTTGAAATTTGGTGGACACAGTTTAAATTGCACAAGCATGAAGGCAGTGAGGATTAATAGCCTGCAGAAAGTAAGCTAAAGTATTTACTTATGCATTTCCAATGACTGCGGATGACCCAGACTGTGAGGCTGCGTCTGCTGAACTGTGTGCCACTTTTCTCCTCAGCATTTGCCATCAGCTGCTTCAGCAGTTTTTTGTTTGCCTGGTGTGTAGGGGGCTTGGAGGAGCTGGCAGCCAAGTAACATGAGTGGTAGGTGGGGCCATGTTACTACAAAGCCCATGCCACTTGCAAGTCACTCCAGCATTTCCAACAACTGTGGCCAACCACGACAGACTGTGAGGCTGCGTCTGCTGAACTGTGTGTCATTTTTCTCCCCAGCAATTGCCATCTACTGTTTCAGCAGCTTTTTGTTTGCTTGGTGTGTAGGGTGCTCAAGGGAGCCAGCAGCCAGGTAGCATCAGCGGTAGACAGGGCCATGATACCACAGAGCCCGTGCCGCTTGCAAGCCACTCCAGCATTTCCAACAATTGCGGCTGACCCCAACAGACTATGAGGCAGTGTCTGCTGAACATTGTGCCACTTATCTCCTCGGCATTTGCTATCAGCTGTTTCAAAACCTGTCCCACTTGCAAGTGCGAGCATGAGTGGTACAAGTGCCACTTACTGTTAGTGAATTATATCTTTTTTATATCTGTAAATTTAACTTTTCTATGGTTTTAAATTAATCAGATTTCAAATGTGTGCTAGACTCTTATAAATGTCTATGATAAAATTTGACTGTGTGGAATTTGGGATACAAAATTTAATCTAAAGGTCTACATTGAATTCAGCACTCTATATCTGTAAGTTGTGCTTTAACTGTTAATGGTTCTAACCTTTAGTACACTGTTCCCAAAACAGTGAGTTACAAGCAGTAACATTTTAAAAGTTATTAACCTGATATAATTTAACTGCATGGTAGTTGGGATACAACAGTTAGTCCAAAGGTCTACATTGAACTCAGCACCCTATACCTATGAGCTGTGCTTTATTAACGGTTCTGTTCTTTAGTAGACTGTTCCCAAAATGGCGAGTCACAAATAGTAACATTTTAAAGATTACTGACCTTTTTATCTTTCATTAGATTTAATAAAGTTGGTTCTTTCTTGTATTTTATTTGTTTTTTATTTTTAATAACGTTTTTAATTTGCTGATACTGAAAGCCATGAGTGTTTGGGATTGGGATATTAAATTCCTGTTTAATTTGTTCAAAGGTTTTTAATTTGTCCTTTTGAAATAACTTTTGCATTTCTTGTATGCCCTTTTCTTTCCATATTTTAAAATAATTTCCTCGGGTGGAGGGGATACAATTATAGTTCATATGAATGGAAGTATAATCTGATAATACTTTTTGTTCTTTTAATACTTGGTGAGTCTTTATCCAAGACTGTATTGTGGTTTTAGTAGTTATACGTTCTTTGATATTTCTAGCTTTCTGGTAATATGCCAAGCAAAGAAAATTTCTTATTTTTGGATAAGGATGCATATCTTGTTTCAGTATAGCTGATTTTGGCATTTGTTTATTTTCTTTTATCCAACTCTAAACGTTAGTGGTTTGTGCTACAATACAGTAATTATATATATCAGGTAAAGCCAATCCCCCACTGCTTTTTAGTAGTATTAATGCTGCATGTGCTATTGTTTTTTTTTTTTCCATATGAAATTGGTTATTACTGTTTTGATCTAAAAAAACAAAATTTGTGGCATTGGGATTGGGTGGGCTTGAAACAGAAAAATTAACTTTGGCAGTATTTTCATTTGTATGGTGTTGATACGGCCTATTAGTGTTAAAGGTAATGGAATCCATCTATTGAGTTCATTTTCTATATCTATAAAATGTTATAGTTAGCTTCAAATAATTGATCAGTGTTTGCTGTTATATTAACCCCTAAGTAAAGTATTTGCATGTTTGTCTGTTAACAATTATACTGATCTGTCATAATTATGTCCTTCTGATTGTCTAATTTAAAAAATATGGATTTGGCCCAGTTTATTTGATACCCAGAAATGTTTCCAAAGTTATCTGTAACTTACTATTAAGTTCTTTCAATGATTTTTCTGGTTGTGTTAGGTATAGGAGGGTGTCATCTTCATACAAGCTTAGTTTATTATTTTGTTTTTTTATTGTTATGCCATGGATTTGTGTGTGTGATCTAATAGCTATCACTAATGCCTCCATTACTATTGTAACCCCCCTACAAATGGGGTTCCTAAAAAGTATTCCTTGAGCTTGCCTAAATGCTCACTGCCAGGCTGGTGTTCTGTGTTTTAGCAATTTAAATATATTGCCAGAGAGTGCCTGTATAGCCTCTGTGTACTGTCTCTTTAAGAGCTGCCTGGATTGCAGTTATAATTAATCTGGGAGGGGGCTGAATGTTTCTATGCTTGAGCCCTGCCCAGGCTGCCAGATAATTGTTCCATTCTGCCATCACTATTTGCACAGAGGGAGTTCTGTTATAAGCTGTGTTTATTTGCTGAATATCTATTAGAGTGATAATAATACTGCAGTTTGTTCTAACCTGTTTTCTTTGCAGCAGGGACTGTTCTGTTTGTCTCTGCCAATTTGGCCCTGGACTGTCAGAATGGGCCAATCAGTACTGTTGGGACTCTAAAATGGAGCCTTCCTACAGGGGCTTGGTGGGGTCAAAACATATAGGAATTGTAGTTTTTGCATTTTGGTGCCTAAATGAACCTGAAGGGGAAGCCCTTGTTGTGACTGACAGATAGATCAGCCAACTGAACCGTCTGGATCTTAGGGAAATTCCCAGACTGCTGGCATTTTCAGTTAGTTCTGAGTTGGGAAGTGAAGTGAATAACAGCTCAAGTGATTTGAGCAGAAGTTCTGTGTAGTTTTGCATGGCAGAACTGTGAAAGGGTTGAGTTTTGGCCTGCCTGTCTGTCTGTCTGCCTGCCTACCTGCTGTCCCTGAGAGAGAAAATAGAGTTTATTCGGGCTGAATACGAGTTGTGAGGACTATTTAAGCCACTGGACTGTGACCAGGTTTTAACCTGAAGGAGACCAAAGATTTGCTGAATGCGATCAGCCTGTCAGGATTTCTAGTCACCACTGAACTCCCGGTTTGTGCAGAGACTCTGTAATTGAGACGGGATAGCAATCTGCCTAGTATAATGCAATTTCTTACATGTAAATGTGCTGTGTGCTGTAAGTGGGTCATGATTTGGTTCCCCACTGTATGTTGAACTGTGTTCTGCTCACTGCTGGTGTGATAGATAGCAATCTGCCTGGTATAGTGGAATTTCTTACATATAAATGTGCTGTGTGCTGTTAGTGGGTTGTGAGTTGGTTCCCCACTGTGTGTTAAACTGTGTTCTGCTCACTGGAGGCTGCATCAAGCTCCAACGGAGTGAATCCGAATTCATTGCCATTTTGCCTGGGCCTTGCCACACTGGCCCAACCAGACTACCCATTGTACGGAGAAAGCCATAGACGAGAGACCTGCCTGGGGATCAGCCCCCTGCTCAATGCTTGAACAGGATTGACGCCCCGGTGATTTGTGTGGGCCCTGCTTCTCCTCGCACTCCAGTTCAACAACCTGCAGTCTCAATTTTGTCCTGCCTGTGTCCTATATTGTGTTTCGTGAGTAAACTTCAGGGTAGCTCCCTGCAACAACAGCTAAATCTGAAGTGTTGTCATCTGATTTGTCTTGTTGCTTTTTCTTTCACGAACTGAGCCCTCCGGCTCCGGATTACAAGTAGTGCATGTTGCTTTCTTCCATCACAGGGCCCCAACCAGCTACAACATTCCTGGCTAGCCCACCATTTTCCTACCTGGGTACCCAGAGAGTGTGACTGTGTAGGGACTTAAAGCACATGCATAATTGTTTGACTAATATAGCCTTTAAGCCAATCAACCTGATTATGCCCCTTCCTTGTTCAAGTCCCTGAATAAATCAGATTTGACTTTTTTTGTTGCATTTAACCTGACTGTGGTTCCATTTCGTGCCAAAGGTACTGTACTGTTGCTATTTACTGTGCATAGCCTTGTTTTACAGGGGGTCCCCAGGGTCGAGCCAGAGGAATCAGCTCTGGTGGTAAGTGTAAACAGTGTGGGTACTGGTATGGTGTACAAGGAGTACTGTGAAAGTGATTATCACATATTGCTCAGGCCACTAGAAGGGAAAGAGAGGGGTTACAGTGTCCCAGAGGGCTGTGCCCAGGTTAGTTTGACCACAACCAACCCTGACCTCTGGGTGGAGGCACCCGTTTCAGAACTCAGGCCCCTTAACCTGCTACTAGCCATGCAGGCAGGGGTAGTAGCCCTTGGGATAGCACCACCTAGGGGTTACACTATGACAAAAATTAATGGCGAGAGAGGGCATCCTTGCCTTGTCCCTCTTTGTAAAGTAAATTTATCCGAGATGTTATAATTTGTTTTAATTCTGGCAGTTGGTGCCTTTTATATTAATTGTAGCCATCCACTGAGCTGTGCATCAGAGCCCATCTCCCTCATCGTTGCAAAGATAAATTTCCATTTCACTGAATTGAATGCTTTCTCCACATCTATTCCGAGTAATATAGCATCAGTTGTTTCTTTTAATGATATTCTATCGATTGTACATCTTGGGCCAGATATTCAAAAGGGTTGCGCCATGCGTAACCCAGTCCTACATTGCGCCATTCTGCGATATTCAGCAGGAGGCAGTTGCGCAACTGAAAACAGGCTGAGCAACAGTGCAATGCAAATGAATGCATGCTTAACAGGAGGGGGAGGAACCATGCATAAACTGCACAGCCCGATATTCAGTCGGGCTGTGCAGAGTTGTGCAGGCGCAACCCCCAACCTGCGCCTGCACAACTTTTGAGCCAAAAAAGGCTTAGTTGAGGGCCACCCACAGGTGAGCTGCTGCATTGCAGGGCGCAACACAGCAGCTGCCACCTGTGGCTGGCCCCCAACCCAGTCCCTGTGACCCCCCAGCCCGATCGCGGCATCAATGTGGCTCCCTCCTCCCATTCACATCCCTGGTGGTCCAATGGACCAAATGCCCGATCATGGGCAGAAAGTATACAGAACCCCCCACATCCCATGTGCCTGATCGCGGCAGAAAGAATACAGAACCCGCCCCCACATCACATGTGCCGATCGTGGCAGAAAGAATACAGAACCCCCATCCCATGTGCCCGATCAGGGGCAGAAAGAATACAGAACCCCCCACATCCCATGTGCCCCGATCAGGCAGAAAGAATACAGAACCCCCCACATCCCATGTGCCCAATCGGGCAGAAAGAATACAGAACCCCCCACATCCCATGTGCCCGATCATGGGCAGTGTAAATTGCCCCCAAACATCTCCTGGTGTCTAGTGTGGCCCCCACCCCACCCACCCCAAGCCCCACCACCCTGCTCCTCGCAGCCGCGGGCGGCAGCATCCCACCCACCTGCCAATTGCCGCGTTCACGATTGACTGGAGTCGGGTAGAGCTGCATGCCCATTGGTGCAGAGTTAGAGCCAATGGGCGGCAGCCCATACCGTACATGACAGTCCAGATTTGTGAATGACATAAATTCCTGACCAACCAAACTCTGAAATATTATTAGAACAGCTTCAAAATAATAGTTTTACCTTTGACATTATTTCTATCAAAAATGTACATGATAAACCTCAAACTTCATCCCAGGAAATCAGGCAGTTTAGATGATATTCCAGGTATTTTACTAAAATATGCTGCACCAGCTATATCTTACCCGTTAGCTAATTTGTTTAATCTATCACTGTCCTCAGCAGAATGCCCACAGGCATGGAAGATTGCGAAGGTGGTGCCAATTTTTAAATCTGGTCAAAAAGACATTAGAGATTTTTTTGAATTTATTTTATTTAAATTTTGTTAACCAGGTAAGTGTTATGAGCCAAGGCCCTTTTTCAAACACAACCAGGAACCAGAAATTACAGTCAAGATGTTACAAAAATACATAGATTACAGACAATACAAGATATAAATACAGTCTATAAAAACTAACAATTACATACAAGAGAATCAGCATAACATTTCTTAAGAGAAGTTTTAAAACTTTCATGGTTCTGTGAATGTTGTATGAATGAAGGTAGTTTATTCCAATAAAAAGAAGTGGAGACAGAGTAAGCTTACTTGCCAACACAAATTATTGCCCAATTTCTCTTTTACCTATGGTTTCAAAAGTCTTTGGGAAATTGGTAGGTGATCAATTAAAAGATTTTTTATAACAAGAAAAAAATTCTGAGTAAGCATCAGTCTGGTTATAGACCACTACATGGCACTGTCTCTGCTTTACTGAAAGTCACAGGTGACATTCATGAAATGCTGGACAGGGGGATGTCAGTGGAAGCTATTTTTTTGGATTTATCTAAAGCATTTAATATGCTCGACCATGACATCCTCTTATCCAGACTAAAAATAAGTGGAATGTCGAGTAAGGTAGTGAGTTGGTTTAGATCTTACTTGCTAGGTAGGCAGCAACTCATGTCACTAAATGGCATCAATTCTAACTTGGCTACCATCGTTTTGGGAGTGCCAGAGGGATCAATTTTAGGTCTGATTCTCTTCAATATTTAGTTGAATAATCTTGCCTTGGTAAATACGTCTATTGATTATCATCTGTATTCTGATGACACTATTACATATGTAGGAGGCTAATCTATAACACTCATTGAACATACGTTACATGAGGCTTTTGATGAATTACAGAATTATTTTTTGCAGTCAAAATTGGTTCTTAACACTAAAAAGTTTCAGGTAATGCTGTTCTCCGGGGGAAAGTAACAAACCAACAGAAACTAACATTACACATTGTGACTATTGATCATATAATTCTTGAACATGTGCACAGTTACAGATATTTGGGGCTATAGCTAGATGATAGAATCAAATGGGATATACAGTACATATTGATCTTTTAACCAAAAAGATTGGAGTGCATTTGGGGTATTATACTGAGTTAGGTATTGTATGTCAGTAGAAGACAGGTATTAAGTAGTAAATGCACTTGTGTTACCGTTAATAGACTTTGACGATTTAATGTTCATTGGGGCATCAGAATTGGAATTGTCTAAACTAGATGTAATATACAATAGATTGGCTAGTTTTATATTAGATGTCCCTCGAAGAACTCATAGGTGTGTATTATATAAATCCTTAAATTGGACACACCTCAGCGACAGAAAGATGTTACCATATTCTAGCTTAGATGTATAAATGTTACAAATCTAATGTACCAGATTACATACTGGACAAAATACAAGTAAGAAGTATAAACAAGCATTTGTCAATGCCAGATGCTTGCTGCTGGTATTAATGTTGTACCAGGTCAAGGTGAAGATCCTGTGCTGTGCCGGAAGACTAAGGCTTGGACCTGGGGGGGGAGTTATGGTGGGGCAACAACTGACAAACTGAAGGGAATTTAAAAGAACAAAAAACACAGTTTTCACCATTCTCTGCTTGGAACTGGGGCTGGGCTCTCAGTGTAGAGGTTCCACTACAGCAGTGCTGCTGTAGGCTGTTGTACGTGGGTGACTTCAGAAAGGAATGTGGCTTCTATTCCCACCAGTCTGGTGTGAGAACATCATAAAACTGAACTGCAGGCTGTGGTAGAGCTGTGCTCTATGTTAGGAATAACTGGAGCACCCAGGGACATATTTTTCTAACCTCTCCATTTGTCTTTCATAGTAGTCTGCTGCAGCAGTGCCAGTTTACTATCCTATTTATTTACAATTTTATGCCTCAGTACATTAGCCACCTACTTAGGTAGTCTCCCCCTCACTATTCTTTCTCTTACATTTTTTTCTTTCCAATCCATATGTGGTGCTAAAGTGCCTGCCGTGTGGAATAAAATGCTTAATATGCATATGAATAAGAAAAACTGCTTAAGAATGGTGACAGAAATACTGAGTGAAACCCTAGACTGAGAGAGGCAGCTGGTTCAGTATTGGGAGTGAAAGGGATATGGCAACTGTCTTAAACACCTGCTTCTATAGTTAATCTGGCAGAAGTCTCCCCAAACAAATTTACAGCCTTTCCCATGTGTAGCCCACATTACAACAGACTTAGTGCATTCCAAACAGCATGCTTCATACACAGACATTAACCTTTCCCTGCTCTGACATAGAGAGAATGAAAGAGTTGATTTATGAATGTGTCTGTCTGCACAATGTTTTGAAGTTCAAGCACTTCATGCCTGAGAGTGTCATAATCAGTCTTACTGATTATTGGTCAAGTCCCTTGTAGACTTTTTTGGGTTGGATCACTGTGACACACCTCTCAAAACCCTGTGTCATACCAAAATGCTCTGCCTATGGCAAGTATGAAAAAGGACTTAGATATTCAGGAGGGATGGAATATAGAATTCAAATAACCTAACTATAAGCTTAAAATTGATAGATCCCATTTTTTTATGTGGGACCTCATTCAAGGAACTCTATGCCTCCTGCACTGAGACCATTACATTTTAATATTCATTTAGGGGCAATAAAAAATGGTATACAACAAGTACACCATTGAATGTAACTTGTATTGATTTGCATGTTATATAAAAGGGTCTTTCTGTCCAGTATTTGCACTGTAGTGTATATATAATATATTCATTGCAAAAAAGCTATGTTAATGCATCAGAGTTGAAGATAGAGCAACAAATGTAGGGAAATATGATGTTAGGGTTTCCAACCCTAAAACACCTGCCCCACCCCTGAAGCGAATGAGGGGTAGAGTCTTTCTTGGGGTTGTCAACCATAACACTCACCCCATTGCAGTAACAGAAAAGCAAAGATGTGATGGAGACAGGTGTTTATGTTTCATGAGGGCATAAAATGGGGCAAGCATTAGGGTTCACAACACCGAGGAAGACTCTACCCCTCATTCGTTTCAGGGGTGGGGCAGGTGTTTTAGGGTTGGACACCCTAATGTCATATTTCTCGCTTTATCAGCAACTCTAACTGATGCATTCACATAGATTTTTGCAATGAATTTCCTTACTTTTTGAGACAGTGTAATTGTAGCCTTATTTGCCTATGGGAGCGCAAGGCGGTCTGGGCCCTGTGCTCCCACCCATGTATAGGTTTTGAGATAGAGTAATCATTTCCATATCTGTGATAGTCTCAAAGCAGACAGGTAAATGAAAACAGTTTGAACTATAAATGTGCTGTTCAAACTGTAAACATATTGTTCGAACAGTAAATTTACAGTTCAAACTGTTTTCATTTATCTGCCAGCTCTCACAAAAATCATTATAATTCAAAAATGGTAAACTATTTTTTCACCAAACCATCCAAAGACACACCCTTGGCATGGACCCCACCATCCCTGAAAATTTCAGATAAAAATGTTATTCCATCTGGTCCGTAGATGATGGCAAAATAGTCCATGTTAACCAATGGGAAAAAGGTTTTTTTTTTTTCCTGTTTTTCTTACCACTTAATATATCAAAAATCATACAAGATGCCATCATGAAACTTTTCAAGTCTTGAGACTCTGGCAGAATGACCGCACATGCCAAATTTTGGGCTATTTTGTTGAAGTATGACAAAGTTATTAGGGTGCACAATTTTTGAATTTAACATTGAAGTGCTGTACCAACCCTTTACAGTTCGAACAGTAAATTAAGAGTTTTAACTGTTTTCATTTACCTGCCTGTCTTGCGGCTATCACACAAATCATCATAATTTAAAAATGGAAAAAATGTTTTCATCAAATCATCCAAAGGCACACCCTTGGCACAGACCCCATCATCCCTGAAAATTTCAGAGAAACATTTCATTCTGTCTGGTCTGTAGATGATGGCAAAAAATTCCATGTTAACAAATGGGAAAAAGTGTTTTTTACCATTTTATATCTCAAAAACCATACAAGATGGCATCACAAAACTTTTCATGTCTTGAGACTCTGGCAGAATGACCGCGGATACCAAATTTTGGGCTATTTCATCAAAATGTGCCAACGTTAAGGTGCAACATTTTTAATTTAACATTGAAGTGCTGTACCAACCCAAAAATATTGTGAAACTGGTTGTCCTTCCTGTGCAATGTGAGATGATAGCCCCTCCAGCTGTATTATATATTTTATTACTACATATATAAATGTATTTATATATATATATATGTATATACATATATATATATAGTATATATATATATATATATATATATACATATACACACACACACACACACTATATGTTTATATGTCATGAGTATGTGTTTATGAAATGTGACAATTTGTATTAAGAACCTCACTGAAAATGAACTTTGCTCAGATGAGTTATTTCCTATTCATTTGAATAATGAATAAAACTTTTACTACTACAGTACTACTACTTAGGGGTAGACAGGGGACCAATTAAATAGGGACTAGGAGAATCTTTTCAAATCTAAAGCTACCAGGGATGCTAACAGAACTCGAGAGTCAATCAATTTAAGTGCATGCAAGATGCTAGGGAATTAAGGAACCAGCTGTAACAAACTGCTTGAAGCCAGGGCTATTGTGCTGAGATAACCCATTTCAAAAACATGTTAACTGGGAGGTGGGGCTCACTGCCTTAGTCAGACATTGAGTGAACTAGTGGTGAGCAATCTCAGTGGTGAACTATCATGAGAAGAATGCTATCAGAATTAACAGACTGAAAGTTGGGTTGAGCAGAAGTGGGTTAGGGGGCTAACTACTGCTTTTAACAGAGTGGGTTATTATACTATGTCAGATATTCATATACTTCAAAAAAAAAAAACATGGTTAAGCCTACATATGGCCACCAAGCTGGGCGTGCTGAAACTGCTCCACTCTGTCGATAGCTAGCTTCATTTTTTTTGTTTTACTTAATTTTTTTAGCCTTTTAACTCTTTTCCAGCACAGTTTAACCGCATTATTTTAGTTAAGATAGTGCATCAGTACCTAGTTATTTGGACTTTCTTGATTTGGAGTGTTGTCAGAGTCCTCGACCAGCCACAGAGTATGCACTGGGCTGTTCAGCCGGGTCTGCTGCCACTCAGAATGTGTGAGGAGAGTTTGTGAGAGGTCTGCTGCCACTCGGAATGTGTGAGGAGAGTTTGTGAGACTGCGGAGGAGAGTTTCCAGGACTGTGCCTTTTATGGATGGTCGCTGCCCTTTGGCTGGGAGATAACTGTGGAGTGAGGAGGATGTAGTGTGGAGTGAGTGCTCGGATGAGAGTGTGGAGTTAGTTCTTGAAGGAGAGCTTTTGGGTGAGGGAGATCTCGCAATCCCATGACGTGGTGCAGAGTTCAAAAGAATTATATCTTGTGTCCGGGCTTGTTTGAACTGAACTGCCAAGAATGAATTTTATCGCTGAGGTGGCTGTCATTTCAGAAAAACAGTGCCGGAAATGAAGTGGATTTTAAATTGGATTCTTGCCAGACCAGGAGAGCAGGGCCCTATAGTTGTGGGTGGTTAGCCACTGGAGTCTGCTTCTGCTTGGGAGGACCGGGCCTGGATTGACTGGGGAGCCAGCCAGTGGGTCTGTGGTTTTCCAAGGCCCTTTGCTGGGTCAGCCAGTGGGCTGACGCAGACGAGATGTCGAGGTGGTGGAGTAGATATTTCTGGCGGCTGCCCTCACAGATAGGGCTTTTTGGACATCTGGCACCATTTGAGCAATATCTGGACTGACATCGGGAGGTTCCTGCTCTAAGGAAGATTTGGATCAATATCAGGAGGTCCCTGCTATAAGGAAATTTCCCTATAGGAAACCTATAGTTAGAACTCAAACCTGCAGTCAGAACTCAACATTTTTTCCTTTGTAATTTCTGTTCTGGGCAGTGAGAGTGCCCCTGCTTATTTCGGACTTCCCAAGTAGTGAGAAGGCCTGGGGATTGGAACTGCATTTGACATTGTTTACTTTATTTTATTTTGTACACCTCAGTGAGCGGAGGGGTACTTAAGCCTCATTTCTTCATTTTACTGGCTTTAAGTTTTAGTCCATATTGCTTTCAGTTTTTTCCACTCCGTGACTTGAATTTCTTAAAGTGGACTTCCTTATGGTGTTATATCGTCTTTTTCCTCTGGACTTGCACGACTTATTCAGAGACTTTAGTGTTTGGACAGAAACATTACAGTACTTTTAGAAGTCATTTATAATTTTAATTTATTATAGTTTTTTTTTGCAGTATGGTTTTGTATGGGTGGGGAGGGTGGTTAGTTTGATTTATTTTATTGCCTGAATCCCTCCCCTCGGTGACAGAGAGAGCGGGAAGGGGGAATTTATAATCCTATGTTCTGTATTTCCTGTGAGAGGGGACTGCAGGAGATTTTATTTAATTTTTGCCTTTCTTGAGCCAAATGTGGGACTGAATTATCCATATAGTGTGGGATAGGTTTTATTTTTAACTGTGTTTTATTATTTGTTTGGGTGGGTATTTTTATTTAATAATAAGGCCATTTCCATAACCCTGAATTTGATTGCTCCTGTCTGTGTTCATCCTCTCCCCTTTGCCCTCGGGCCCCCTGGTTTGATGGGTCCTTGAGGGAGCTGCGGTGACTGGGACGTAGGTTAGAGCGGCATTGGCAGAAATCTGCCCTGGAGGTGGACCACCTTAGA
The DNA here is from genome assembly GCA_016271365.2 of Neoceratodus forsteri. Taxonomy (NCBI): domain Eukaryota; kingdom Metazoa; phylum Chordata; order Ceratodontiformes; family Ceratodontidae; genus Neoceratodus; species Neoceratodus forsteri. The sequence goes on along the minus strand of CM028129.1, from coordinate 1,004,247,856 downwards.
TTGGATGAGCATTATCAGACCTATCAATCAACAATCTCCTGTAAGAAGGCAGAATTCCAGTCCGGGGAAGATTGCTGCTGCTCAGAACCAACCAACTCAGCTCTTCCAAACTGTAGCTAGGTTGTGCAACCCAACCTGTATGCAGCTCCGAAGACCTTTTTTGTAAGTGGAGTGTGATGAGCTTACTCTGTTTTTTGTGAATGTGGAAGGGTGCCTCGCATTTGTGCTTATATGCTCACTGTTTTCTAAAAAGTCTGCTGTAGTAGCATATCTGTCTTTTCTCTGCTTTTTCTCTTTCTGTAGTGCCCCATTTTCAGGTTGGCCACCTGAGTGCAAAATGGGTGCTTCTTTACTATATTCTTCATTTTCTAGTGGTCTAGTGCTTTTATTTTTTCCTTTCTGCACTGCATAGGAACAAATACCAGCCTTCCCTTGTCTCATTCACTGAGGTATAGTGCGTTTCAAAATCATAGCTTAAGCACAGGAACTTGGGCTGCAGCTACTCGAACCTGCGCATGAGACCGTGGGTGTAGCTGCTGGTCTTAATGTGGTTTGTGTTTGTTTAGAAAGCCCTGCTCCCAGACTATTAATTAAAGCACACTGGGATAAGGTCTGGGAACAGGTAGTTAAGTGTAAGAACCATTAAAAAGTATAGTAGTTTGAGTGTTTGAAATATAGATACACTGCAGCTAATCCTGTCTGCTATTGTTTCAGCGTGCAGTACTGTACAGAGTACCTTGGACACATTGACTCGGTCTTGGGTGCACATTCCCTTTGTAAATAGCTCAAATGCAAATGTTATAAAGGGGTTTTAAAGCCACTGTGTTGAAAATTTCAGTTGTGGTTATAAAAAGATATGAACACACCTTTTAGGGTTTAGAGCATGACGTTTACAGCATGAAGCAACTTACTGGGCAGTTAGAATTCAGAAGTTGTGTGCTCTATGCTGTAAGACTGCTAAATATTGCACACTGAGACACTGTGTGAGGCAGTCTGCAATATTATCCCCAAAGCTCATGCTGTCTGTGGTTTTGGTTAATTAGCATAAGATAGTTTAGCCCTTTTTATTTTAGGGTTGCTCCCATTGTAAACAAACAACTTTTTACACTATTAGAACCTGAAGTTCACTCCTACCTGAAAACACAGGGACTGGGTGTGGTGTTCACACTGAGGCTGTTGTTTCTGCTGTCTCCTTAGGAGGCAGCCGGCCCTTTCCTTCTCTTAGTTATAGTTGGGGGAAGGGGAGGAGCCACTTGTTCCTGCAGCAAAGCTGTTTTTCTGTTATATTGCTTTGTTTTATGAACTTTAACATTAGCTAACATAACAAAAAAAAATAAACAAGAAGGTAGACAGACATGTGGGCAGTAGTGTAATGTAATGGCTGTGGGGCAGCAGTCTTCCGGGAGTCTTTCTGGAGGCTGAGATGCTGCCCTGTTTATAGACAACTTTCTGCCCTGAGGGAGGAAGTTGCCTGTCTTCAGGCCACACTGGACAGTAGTAAGGGAACCCTCCCCCAGGCCACACTGGACAGTAGTAAGGGAACCTCCCCCATCCAGGGAGCACCAGAGCCACCACCACTGCCTCAGAGGTTGCGAAGAAAGCACAGCAGTTGGACCACAGTGGGCTCAGGGAGGGTAAGGGTGGTGGAACAGAGGCACACCCTGTCAGTTGTTCCACTCCACAATCCATACACCATTCTGGGGAAGCATAGTTCCCCTATGGATGCACCCGCAGAGGAGACTAAGGAGGTTGCAGACAACTGTCATAAGGGAGGCCCTCAGGAAGGAGGCAGAGGACACCACAGGGAAAGAAAGCAGCTCCTGTAGGGGACTCAGTTATTAGGGGGATAGAACTGGGGAGAGCAGAGAAAACTTAAGTAAGGTGCCTGCCTGGTGCCATGGCTTGAAGGGACAGGAAGCGCATCCTTAGGATCACGAGAACAGTTGCACCGGAGTCTGAGCTGGACATCATTGTCCACCTAGGGACAAATGACTTGGCTCTTCATGAGATTAGAGCAGTGCAGAAGGAATTTGTAGAGTTGGGGAGGGGCCTAAGACAAGTAGCACACACAGTATCCTTCTCAGAGATGCTGCCTGTTAGTGGCATGGATGAGGCAATGGTGCTTTGCACCATGCAGTTTAATGAATGGTTGAAGAAATGGTGTGTGGAGCACAGGGGTTTGGCTTCATTGGGGTCTGGGGTTCCACCTGGAGGGACACCAGCCTATAACTGGCAGGATGGTCTGCATCTGTCCAGGAAGGGAACAAGTCTTTTGGGAAATCAGTTTAAATGCTTCATTGGCAAGCTTTTAAACTAGTCAAGGGGGGAGGCACTGATAAGCAGCAGAAAAATCCCAGCCTCCCCCTACAAAACAGGGTACTAAATGAGAAAAAGACCAAGGTAGAAAGGTCAGTGGGGGATGCTGCTACAGAAGGTAAAGCCATCAAAAAAATGGAGAACAATGAGTACCAATGCCCATAGTCTGGGTAACAAGCTTCCTGAATTAGTGGCCTTGATGGAGGAGGAACATCTGGATATCGTGGCAGTCACAGAAACATGGTACACACAGAACCATGACTGAGACGTAAACATACCAGGATACACTATCTACAGGAGGGACAGGGAGGGTAAAAGAGGAGGAGGAGTAGGTCTCTACATAAGGGAAGGAATCAAAGCAACAGAACAAAAGGGTAAACAGGAAGAGAAGAAGCACTGTGGGTCAATTTGGAGACAGGCAATGGCACCACAATCTGCACAGGGGTTGCATACAGACCCCCCCTCTCAGGGGAGGAAATGGACAAGGAAATGATAGAAAGTATACTAAGAATGGCAGAAAAAGGGGAGATATTGCTGATGGGTGATCTGAATATGCCAGATGTTAACTGGAGTGCAGTTGCAGCAGCCACTTTTAAGAGTGGGGTTATTCTAGATGCCCTACAGGGGCATGCCTTAGACAACTAGTATTGGAACCCACTCATGAGGGAGCAATCTTAGACCTGGTTCGCTCAAATGGAGATGCAGAGAGGATCACAGATGTAGAAGTGGGTAGCCATCTGGGAACTAGCGACCATTGAACAATATGGTTCTCAATTAACACAGCAATAGAGTCAAGCCATACAAAGGCAAAAGTACTGGACTTCAGGAGGGCTGACTTTGCCAAAATGGGTGAGTGCATAAGGAATGCACTAGCAAATAGGCATTAAGGAGGAGGGGGAGAACAATGGGGAATAATAAAAACTACCATCACAGAGGTAACAAGCTTTTGTGTGAAGCAAATAAACAAAACAAAATGATGTAAGAAACCACTATGGTTCTCAAAGGAGGTGGCAGTAAAGGTTCAAGAGAAAAAGAAATCATTCAGAAAGTAAAAGAAATCACAGAAGGAGCAGGACAGAGAATTGTATCAGTTAAAGCAAAAGGAAGCTGGGAAGGCAGTCAGAACAGCAAAGGCCCGAACTGAGGAAAAAATAGCCAACTCAGTTAAGAAGGGGGATAAAACCTTTTTTAGGTACATCAGGCAGCAAAGGAAGACCAAGGGAGGGATAGTGAGGCTTAATAAGGGAAGGGGGGGGGTTGGCAGAGGGTAACGGTGAAAAGGCAGAGATACTAAACAAATACTTTCGCTCAGTATTTACAAATAAAGAGGGGGAGGTACCTAAAACAAACAATAGAAACACTCTGGATACAGAAGTTGATACCAGTCCATTTACAGAAGAAAGAGTTCTGAGAGAACTCTTAAAACTGAAGGTGGATAAAGCAATGGGGCCTGATGGGATTCACTCCAGAACTCGAAAAGAACTAAGGGTAGAACTAGTGACACCACTGACTATCCTCTTTAACAAATCACGGGAGGATGGGGTGGTACCTGAGGACTGGAGGAGGGCAGATGTGATTCCTCTTCACAAAAGTGGGAGCAGGGCAGAAGCAGGAAATTACAGACCTGTTAGTTTAACCCCAGTGATAGGGAAAATGATGGAATCCCTTCTGAAGGAAAGAATTGTCTAGTACCTAGAGGCCAGAGGGGCACAGGACCCAAGGCAGCATGGATTCACAGCAGGAAGGTCATGCCAGATGAATCTAATAGATTTCTTTGACTGGGTGACCAAAGTAGTAGATCAGGGAGGGCTGTGGACATGGCCTACGTAGACTTTAGCAAGGCATTTGACACAGTCCCACACAAAAGATTAATATACAAGTTAGCCAGCCTGGGAGTGGGTCCCAAGATGATAGCCTGGGTAAAGAATTGGCTGGAGAATAGGACACAGAGGGTACTAGTAAATGGAGTCTACTCTGAAGAAAGGGGGGTTACTAGTGGGGTACCGCAGGGTTCAGTATTAGGACCAGTCCTCTTCAATGTCTTTATAAGTGACATTGCAGAGGGACTGGAAGGAAAAGTATGTCTCTTTGCAAATGACACACAGATCTGCAACAGAGTTGATGCACAAGGTGGGGTGGAAAGGATGAGAAGGGACTTGGCAAGGTTAGAGGAATGGTCAAATGTATGGCAATTTAGATTCAATGCTAAGAAGTGCAAGGTACTGCACCTGGGAAACAAAAACCCAGGGGAACAGTACACAATGGGGGGTGAGATACTAACATCAACAAAAATGGAAAGGGACCTGGGGTAGTTATATCAGATGACTTAAAGGTGGGCAAGCAATGTGAGAGAGCAGTAAGGAGGGCTGGGAGGATACTGGGATGCATAGGGAGAGGCATCACCAGTAGAAAACAGGAAATTGTTATCCCTCTGTACAGACAGCTGGTGAGACCCCATCTGGAGTACTGCGTGCAGTTCTGGAGACCCAGTCTCCACAAGGACATAGACAGGATGAAAGCTGTCCAGAAGAGGGCAACTAAAATGGTGCAGGGTCTGCACCGGAAGACATATGAAGAGAGACTAAAGAAGCTTAATATGTATAGCCTCGAGGAAAGGGGGGAGGGGGGGACATGATAGAAACTTTCAAGTACCTCAAGGGAATCAACAAAGTCCAAGAGGGTAGCATCTTTCAAAAAAAGGGTCACAATTTGAAGATTGGGGGTGGCTCAGAGGTAATGTAAGGAAGTATATTTTCACAGAGAGGGTTGTGGATGCATGGAACGGCATTCCGGAGGAGGTTGTGCAGTCAAAAACAGCGGTTGAATTCAAGTATGCATGGGACAGTCATAAGGCAATTCTAGGGGTTGGGGGTAGAAAGAAGTAGGCTGCTGGTTAACTAGGATCTGCAGCTTATCCATTAGGTAGGGAAATGGGCAGACTGGGTGGGCCAAGCGGTCCTTATCTGCAGTCAAATTCTGTGTTTCAATGTATAAAGGAAATTCATTCAGTTGAGCTCATGGTATTAGAATAATAAAATGATTCTGGGCTTTTTGCTGTAATAGTTGGTTTGAGGGAGGAGTCAGCAATAGTCACATGTTTATGCTTTACTATAAATGAGGTATCCTTTCAGGGAGACCTCAGATTCATCTTGGGATCAGCCGGTTACTGATCCCTCTGTTTAGGCCTGCTCCTTTTCAGACCTGTAGCCAACTCTATGTGCTGGTGAGGTGACTATTGCTGCATGTACCTCAAGAAAGCAGGAGCTGAATACTATTTGATGTTGTTGTTCACTTAATATTTTATTTGCCGAAATGCAGTTGATTTTGATGGCTTTTTAAGTTCTTTTTTGCCTGCAATAAATTTCTGGTCTGGCAATTGCCTTTCCAACACCTTACATCTCTGTGTCAGTGTCCATCAGTACACCCACAAACCACGACACTGGTGTTGGAAGTGGGATTCTCCTCCCCACTTAGAGCACTTGCAGGCATTATTACATACTATAGCCCAAGCAGGGCTGACCATCAACCCCACCAAATGCTTTGTAGCAATGAGTGAGACTAAGTATTTGGGGTTTATTATTGGAAATGGGCAGGTGAAACCTGAAATCAGTAAAATAGATGTGGTGGCTAACTGCTCCAGGCCTGAAATGAAAAAAGATATACGGTCATTTCTAGGCCTAGCCAGGTACTACCACCATTTTGTTCCCAATTTCTCCGCTCTGGCAGCTCCTTTAACAGAGTTGACTAAGAAACACAGGTCCAACAAAGCTCAATGGTCCCAGGAATGTGAAAAAGCCTTTTGTGAGATCAAAGCACACCTTTGTGCAGCACCCGTATTGAGAAGTCCAGACTTTGCCCTCCCATTTACTGTGCAAACAGATGCCCCAGATTGTGGTTTAGGAGTAGTACTCTCTCAGATGATAGAGGGGGAAGAACACTCCATCATCTATCTAAGTAGAAAACTACATGAGAGGGAGACTCGCTACTCAGCCATCGAGAAGAATGTCTAGCAGTTAAATCGGCCATTGAAGCTCTCAAATTTTATCTGTGGGGCATGATGTTTGAGGTCCTTACTGACCATCACCCCTTATGTTGATTAAATGTCATGAAAGATAAAAATCCTAGAATTATGAGATGGTACCTCTCCCTACAACCTTATAGGTTTACTGTACACCATCATCCAGGTTCAGTCAATAGGAATGCTGACTTTATGTCCAGTTATGGGGCAGAGCAAGTAATGCATACACAGTCAGACCTCAGGGAAAATGTACTTATATGGAAGGAAGGACATAACAACCTTTCTTTGTATTTGGAATGACAAAAGGGTCCCTGAGGTAGAGCTTTGGGAGTGGGTGGGCTAAAGCTCCATCTCTCCCAGATACGAGAGAGAGAGATCTGACATGTTTGTGTACGCTGTTAGGAATCTAACCTTCTATTATTAGGAAAACTTAGGGTTTGTTAAGAAACCCCTCTAGTTTTCACTTAAGTGGGTATGAGATCATCCTGTGGCCGACATTGGGTCAGAGATCCTCATTACTTACTCTGTGGGGGATGCTGTTGATTGGTGCTTGGTCACCTCACCTCGGGCTTCCTGGAGTACCTTTGTCCTGCCAGAGTTCGAGGATGTCAAGCGGATTGTCCAGGGTATGCACCCTACGTGCTGTAGTTTAGATCTGGGCCCAACTTCCCTGATTATGGGTTGTTGTGATATTATTGGCCCTTTCCTGGCACAGACTGTCCGGTGCTCCCTTGAATTGGGTGAATTTCCAAGCTCCCTGAAGAAGGCGGTTGTAACACCCCTCCTAAAGAAAGCTTCTTTGGACCCAGACTCCCTGGCCAACTACAGACCAATCTCAAACCTCCCCTTTATAGGGAAGGGGATTAAGAAAGTAGTGGTGGTACAGCTGGAGAACCACTTGACCATCCATAACATCTACAAACCTCTCCAGTCCGGTTTTTGAAAGAGGCACAGTACTGAGACTGTGCTGGTTCAGGTGCTTAATGATCTCCTGATGGTGAGAGATCAGAGAAGTCGTTCTGTCTTGGTGCTCCTTGATCTCTCTTCAGCTTTTGACACTGTGGACCATGGGGTACTGCTTGGGTGCCTGAGGTCCATCTGTGGCCTGACATGTACGGCCCTCAGGTGGTTTACATCTTTCCTTACTGGCAGAAGTCAGAGAGTGGTATCTGGGATTTTTTCCTCGGACCCATTCTCTCTGCCATGTGGGGTGCCTCAGGGTTCAATGCTGTCTCCCATGTTGTATACAGTGCACATGCTGCCCCTTGGAGATTTTGTAAGACAGTATGGGCTGAGGTTTCACTGCTATGTTGATGATACCCATCTCTACCTGTGTTTTGTACCTGACCAGGATAGTACTCTCTCAGTATTTAACAACTGCCTTGCTGAAATCCAGGACTGGATGAATTCGAGCTGGTTAAAGCTGAACGTGGGAAATACCGAGGTGATGGTTGTGGATCCGGGTCGCCGGATAGAGGGGCTGAGGGTGGATTAGCCCTCTGGACTTTTTCTTGGGGCTCCCAGACCCTTTTTCTCTGAATGGGTGCGAGACCTGGGGGAAGTGCTTGACGATGGGCTGACTTTATGATCTCAGGTGTCGGCAGTCGTCAAGTCTTCCTTTTATCATCTTAGGAACATCTTCAGGATCAAGCACCTTGTTCCATCTGGACATCTACCTACGTTGGTCCACGCCTTCATGACCTCATGCCTTGATTATTGCAAGTCCCTGTACTTAAGGCTACCTTGGGCTGATATCCGCCACCTGCAGCTTGTGCAGAATGCTGCAGCATGATTGTTGACAGGGGTTTCTCGAGCCTCCCATATTACTCCTGTGTTGCGCAATCTGCACTGGCTGCCGATTCGGTGGCGGATCACCTTTAAAGTTGGTTTACTGACTTATAAAGCCCTACATGGACTTGGCCCTGATTACCTGAAAGAGCTTCTTGTTCCCTATCACACTGAGCAACAGCTCCGATCAGCTGACAAGGGGTTGCTAGAGATTCCAAGGGGTGTCATTGAAATCTTTGGGGCCCATGCATTTATGTAAGTGGCCCCCTCCCTCTGGAACTCTCTACCCCATCGGCTTCAGGAGTGCATGATTGTGGGAGGTTTTAAACAGGCATTGAAAACCTTTTTCTGGTGTCAGGCCTTTAGTGGCATTGATTGAGTGTGACCCCTCAGACTGTTATTATTATTATTATTATTATTGTGTCTGTTCATCTTAATACTGCCATTTTATCTTTTTGTAAAGCACCTTGATAGTTTGAAAGGTGCTTACGTGAAATAAAGTTATTGTTATTAATATTACTTAACTTGTTTATAAACCAACCTTTTTAACATTTTAATTAAAGGAGATAAAATAGGAATTGTCTTGTAATTCTTCAGATCTTAGATCGAGGGTATCCCTTGCAGCAAGCCACATCAGTAGGGCTTAGCCACCAGGCACTAGGGCCACACAGAAAACTTTCTAGCTAGCAATCCACCCAAGGGGGCCATCCACCACTGGCATCACCCTCTGATGCTGACCTTTCCTATAAGAGTGGGTGGCCCCCATAGCCTCCTCAGTTCTTTTCCCAACATCAACCAACGTATATCAGACCCTGGAAACCACCGCAGCTGCAGTCGGCCACCATTTTCATGCACTTTCAGCATTTTTGTTTTATTTTTTCATTGTAGTTCCCTTTTATTATCTTTTTCTTTAATGTCTTCTAAACTGACTTCGACCTCGGATCACTCTAAAACCAAGTGTGCCTGGGGGAAAACAATTCCTGGAGAAGGATTCTGGATTCCTGGATTCTGTTTTGTCTGTAGCCTAGGACAAACCCACAACATCCAAGCCTGCCAGATCTGATAGGGATTCAAACAGGCCACCTGGCGATGCCGCCAGTGGACCTAAGAGAACTTTCTCCTGCAGCAGAAGGTCACCTCCATGGAACTGGAGCTGCAGGCCAGGAGCTCCTCAGTCTCCCCAGCTTAATCCTCAGGCTGCCATTCCCAGAACAAAGCTAGTGGGAAGCACAAATAACGAGACAAGGACTGGGACAGGCCCCATTCCTCCTCTCGGTTGCCGTCTCCCCACCATTCGTTGACTGCAAAGGGGCCTTTCTCCTCTGGGGAGGGCTCGGCCTTGTCTGCTGCACATGCCGTCTTACCCACATGGGTATTGTTGGCACCACCTCTTGCCACTGTTATTCTTTCAGGCGGAGGTCTTTCAGGAAAGGGTTCACTCCCTGCCTCCAAGCCCCTGCTTCTCAGGCCCTTGCTATCTACACGTATATCGCATTCTGGATCTACCAGCATTTCTTCCACCAGCACCAGCTCAATGGTTGTCAGGCCTCCTTCGGACTCCCACCCACCACCCACGATCCCAGCAATGGCAGGGTCCGCCTCTCACTCTCCGGCCTTGGGACAGGGGCTGCAAGATACCGTCACCTACCCAAGTTTGAGCCCTCTTCTGCTTTGGCCTGTTAGGTCTCGTCTCTAGCCAGCACCTGTTCTCCCTCAACTGATGCCTGTGGGACCTTTGCCTGCCTTGCCTTTTCCAGTGCCTGTTGGGTCTGTGCTGTTCTAACCTCAGCCAGCCCCCATCAGGCTTGCACCCGCCTACCATCAGCCATCCCCCAATGGCCTAGAGCCAGTCTATCCTCAACCATGCCTGTTGGCCTGATGCTAACCTACCTACTTCTAGAGCCTGCACTGCTTTACCCCAGCCGGTGCCCACAGGAATGATACTGGCTTACTCTTGTCCAGTACCCGCTGGGCTAATGCAGGTCACTGTCAATTTGCAAGGCCTAATCACATTCCTTTGGGGTTTTATGACATTGCAGATCCCCCAACCTCAGGGTCCTGAGCCCCTTGCCCCACCAAGGGCCTTCTATGGGGTTTTCCACTCTGGTGATTCCATGCCACACACCATCGCCTAGGCTGGCTGTTATCCCCAGGCATCCCACAGAAGAGGGGGATGAGTACCATCCTGACCTTCATCTGCCTGATGATGACAATGATCCAGATAATGACAAGGGTGATAATGACAAAGTTAGTGACTCACCTACCCACTCTACAGGCTCCTCTGAGGGTGAGAGTACCCCTAAGTGTGTACCCAAGTCTCCACCAGATGATCCCTCTTTTATGTGGCACATCCCAGAGGCCATGGGGTTCAAAATGGAGGAGCAGGATCCAGAGTGTCGCCAGCTTGCCACCTACCTTCATCAACTGGAAACTCCTCCGTTGATGGCTCCTCCTCTGATAGACACTTATGAGGATGCCACCATGGCTACCTGGCATCCACCCAATAGGATCCTGACCATCTCCAAGAAGGCCGATAGGCTGTACCATGCCCCGGCAGAGAAGCCCTTTCTCGGGGAACAGGTGCAGGCAGACTTGGTAGTAATAAATGCCACAGTTGACTGCACAAAACAGCCTAAGTATCTGAGCTCATTACCACTCAAAACAGTGTCATGTCGGTTGGACCTCCTGAGCAAGTGGATGTTTGCCTTTTCTACTCTGGTGATTTGCACCATGAACTACTTGGCTCATATGCTTCAGTATCGAAATGCCTTGAGGGATCAGGCCAGGGATGCCATCCAATCTTTACTTGACAACCCTGCCATGCAGTATACCATGGGCTCCCTCAAGTCAGCCTCTGATGTCAGTACCCACTTGTTCCAGGTGGCCTATGATGCTGTGGATGCATCAGTCCAGGCTGCAGTGTCCAGCATTTGTCCACACTTGCATGCTTGGCTTTGGGTGTCTGGGTTCACCCAAGACGTCCAGCTGTCCATCATGAATGCCCCCTTTAGAGGGTACAAATTGTTTGGCGGGGACGTGGAAGATATCCTTGCCCATCTACAGGCATCTGGATGCACCCTGAGATTGTTCCATTCCATGTATCATATGCAGCCTAAGTCCAGGCAGAGGATGCCCTTTCATTGTGCCACCCAGAGACAGACCAGGGAACTGACCAAACCTCAGGGAAAGTGAATGGTGATGCCAGCTGCTCTGCCCACCCTTGCCCATTCCACCAGCAAGAGCTCTCAGGAAGTTCCCATAACCCCGGCTGCGGATCACTTCTCCTTCTATCTGGACAGGTGGTGGGAGATTACATCAGACAATTGAGTGCTGCAGATCATAGAGCATGGACACTCCTTGGAAGTTTTGGAGTGGCCTCCGGACAATCCCCCAGTTCAGTCCTCCTACCCTCCAGGTCATGTCCCTCTGATCTGGAATGAAATTCAAGCCTTGCTTTGGAAAAAGGCCATAGAACCCATTCCACTGTCCCAGCAAGGGAAGGGGTTTTATTCCCACTTCTTCATGGTTCCCAAATGGATGGGAGACCTTTGGTCCATCCTGAACCTCAGTGAACTGAACCTGTTTATCCAATACAAATGGTTCAGAATGGTCATCCTTCAGGATCTATTGTCTCTGTTACATCAGGGGGACTGGATTTGCTCCCTGGATATGCAGGATGCCTATCTGCATATCAATGTTTGCACCTCCCATAGGCGCTTCCTCCATTTTCATTTTCAGGGAGCCCATTTCCAGTTCAGAGCCCTTCCATTTTGCTTCTCTTTAGCCCCTTGGGTGTTCAACAAGTGTTTGGCAGTGGTGGCAACTACCCTCAGATGGCAGGGGTTCTATGTTTTCCCTACCTGGATGACTGGTTGCTAGCAGCTCTGTCCATGGAGCATCTGCTCCAAACCCTTTCTCATACTGCTGCCTGTTTCGGGATCTGGGTATCACTATCAATCTGCCCAAGTTGTTTCTGACCACCTGCCAATGACTTCAGTCCATAGTGGTGGTGCTGGATATGGCCCAAAGTGTGGCCTTTCTACCTCAAGACAGAGCAGAGTGCCTGATGGACCAAGCCCATCAACTTTGCTCCAGCTGACATGTCCCAGCTCCAGCCTTTCTGCATCTCCTGGGTCTCAAAGCTGCAGCAATAGTTAAGGTTCCTCTAACCAGGCTGTAAATGAGGGTTCTTCAGTGGACCCTGTGGGTCCAATGGGACCAGTGCACTGATGACCTAGAACAACCAGTTCTGGTGTCAGAGCCAGTCAAGAGGGTGCTGTTGTGGTTGCTAGCACCCAGAAACCTCCTGAGAGGGGTATCATTTTTCATTCCACCTCCACAGCAGATCCTCACCACAGATGCCTTGGGCCTAGGTGAGGGGTTCACCTAAGGACTCAACAGACTCAAGGGACGTGGTCCAAGGCAGAAGCAGATCTTCACATAAATTTCCTGGAGTTGCAAGCTGTCCTGTATGCCTTGCAGGCCTTCCAGACTCAGCTCTCCCCTGGCCGACTGTTGATTCAATTGGACAGTTCTAGCGTGGTTCATTACATCAACAAGCAGGGAGGGACTCATTCCTACCCCCTATGTCAGGAAGCAATGAGAGTCTGGTATTGGACCATAGATCACAGCCTGGTACTCTCCACCGTGCATGTTTCTGGTGAACAAAACATCTTGGCAGAAGAGCCTAAGCCAGTCTCAGTCTCAAACTCACATGTGGGAGCTTCTGACATCCATGGTGGAAGACCTGTTCAACCAGTGGGGTCATGCAGAGTTGGACCTTTTTGTGTCCCCACTCAACGCAAAATGCATTGTCCCTCTCTTGGAAAGGGAGGTTTCTGTATGCCTTCCCTCTCTTCGCACTCCTTCAGAGGGTTCTGATCAAGTTTCATATGGAAAGGGCAGCTATGATCCTGATCACCCCCTTCTGGCCTCATCAGATCTGGTTCCCCTTGCTTCAACAGCTGGCAGTGGAACCTCTAGTGCCCCTGTCCCTTTGTACAGGCTTGCTCTCCCAGGAGCAGGGCACCCTGGTCCACCCAGACATCAAATCTTTTCACCTTCATGCTTGGCTCCTGAAGACATAGCCATTGTAAGGTTTGAGGTATCCCTAAGGTGGTGGATGCTTTGCTGGCAGCTAGGAAACCATCCACCAGGGCCACCTATTCCATGAATTTGAAGCGTTTTGCTATATGGGCTGCTTCACACCATTTAGACCCCTTCACCTGCCCGGTGAATCAGATTTTGGAACACTTGCTCTCCCTTTCAGACTCTGGTCTGAAGTATTCCTCCATCAAGGTACATCTTTCCACCACCTATGTACAGCATTTACCTGTCAATGGCTGTACTGTGGCTCAACTTCACATGTCTCACATGTTTTTGAGAGGTATTCTGCCTTTGAAAGCTCCAACCCACATTCCGGTCCTGGCTTGAGACTTAAATTTTGTGTTGGAGAAGCACACCCTGTCTCTGTTTGAACTTGCCATGAGTTGCGAGCTACACTATCTGTCCCGGACAGCATTATTTTTAGTTGTTATTACTTCTGCTCGAATGATTTCCGAGCTTCAGGCACTCATGTGTGAGCAGCCGCACTTGATTTTCTGCAAAGACAGGGCGTCATTGCGTACCAGTCCTAAGTTTCTCCCTAAGGTAGTGTCTGAATTTATTCTGAACCAATCCATCCGCCTGCCCATCTATTATACGAAGCATGCCAATCCAGGAGAAGCATTGCTTCATACTTTGGATTTGCTTAGCATTTTTCAGTACTATCTACACCAGACAAAGGACTGCAGGAAGTCCTCACAGTTATTTGTTTCCTTCACCCCTGGGAAAGAGGTAATTCTAGGGTCCAAACAGTGTTTATTCAAGTGGTTGGATAACTGTACTATTTTCTGTTACAGGAAGAATGGAAAGAAACTTCTCAGCGTGGTTCATGACCACTCCACCAGAGGTATGGCCACCTCTGTTGCGTGTTTCCAAAATGTTTCAGCTGCTGAGATCTGTGCAGCTGCTACCTGGAGCATTGTCCATACCTTTACCGAACATTACAGCTTGGAGATCACCTCTAGGCACAGGGCAAATTTTGGCCAGGCCATTCTACAAGGCCTTCTTTCATAGGCCCTTTTAGCCAGCCACCTGGTTTGTCTATATGTTTTTGCCAGAACTGCTTGGGACACATCCTACCAGTGTGGCCTGCTGCAAGGGATACCCTCAAAGTAAGATAGTACAGTTACACAAGAACTTACCATAACAGCAGATCTTCAAGAGGATCTCTTGTAGCAGACCATGCATTTCCCTCCCTCCCTCCTTCCCCCTTGGCCTTTTCTTGTGACCTTTTTGGCCTTCTGTTTAGTTCTCCTCTTCCATGAAGGAGATTCTTCTGCTTTCCTTTTCCTTTCATTCCATGATTACCTCGGCTACCTCCTCAGTTCCCCTAATGGACTTCAGCTTTTGGTCTGTGGTGGGAGAATTGAGGAGGCTATGGGGGCTGACCACTCTTATAGAATAGGCTGACATCAGAGGGTGACGCTGGAGGTGGTAAGCCACTCTGATAGACTGCTAGCTATAAAGTTTTCCAGGTGGTCTTAGTGCTTGGTGGCTAAGTCCTACCAGTGTGGCCTCCTACAAGAGATCCTCAATATTTACTGTTACGGTAAGTTCTTAAGTAACAGTAATTTTTGTTTGGGTTCCCTGATTTCAGTAAGCATACAGTGGTAATCAATTTCCATACACTTGGAATGTTATATTATAGACAAATGAAAAATAGATGTTCAAGGGGAGCAGTGAGCACTAAGAACGGGGTTGGTCCCAATTTGTACTTTGTGTGCAAAAACATTTTCTTTTACTACAGAAACAGCATGTGTTACAGATCTCCCGCCCTATCCACGGGAGAAAAAAAGTACTTTATAGATGCTCTAGAAGGGTTAGAACAAGAAAATAGACTGCTAGTGATCGGTGACTTTAACCTACCTAGTATAGACTGGAACAAGCAAACTGGTGAAACAATGCTGGATAAGAAATTACTTAAGATTATAGATGTTCTAAATCTGGAACATGTTAAAATTAGTACAAGAGGTGACAACACATTGAATTTAGTATTTAGCAATATGGAAAATGAAATAGCCAATTGCATAGTACGAGAGTCACTGGGAAGAAGTGACCATAATATGGTGCAGTTTAACATAAAAGGAAATGGGGTGGCCCAAGCAGGAACAACGAAGGTTAAGTGTTACAACAAGGCAAACTTCATAGAAATGAAAATGCTTCGGAAGGAATGGGACTGGGAAAGGGACCTTGAAGGAGACACACTTGAAATAATATAGAGTAAATTAGAATTTAAATGTATGTATAACATGGGTTGACAAAATGGGGAAAGGTAACTGACCATACTACATTGCCAAACCATGGATTAAATTTACTATTTAATCTACAGTTAGGGTGAGGTGGCGGTCAAGCAATATCCCTGGGCAGAGCAGCACTTGTTATGTGTGTGGAACAATGCAGGAGTGAAAGGCAGCCATTAAAAATGTAGCAAACCAAGACAATTAGCATCACTGAGCATAAAGACAAAAATATGAAACTCAGAGCAAAGCAATGAAAATACAGTCCATGACAGTGTGCCGTCTGTGTGTGTCCCTGTTTGTGTACCAGCTACACAATCACGCTAATGGTCTGACAAAATGCTGCAGCCCACCCTGTCTGTCCACCCGGGTGCTCGCTCAGCATCCACATGGAGGCCAGCATCTCCGGTGACACCAACAGGCAGAGGGAGACAGTGAGCCAGAAATACACAAGGACATTTGAGTCAGTGTCCTCTGTCTTTTTCTTGAATTTCTGTGCAGAAGACAGACTGCATGTTCCTTCAGGGGTGTGTATGACAGACAGAGAGACAGACCGCACTGCCAGGAGAGAGAGAGACAAGGACAGTGATTAGCAAGTAACGGTCTGCAGGATTGGGACCGTAGGTGTTGTTACCTCACATCATCGGTGCAGTGTCATGACCCCAGATAATCCCTTTAGTGAGATTGCAGCTGTGATCTGCAGTGTTCTGTCCTGCTATAATACAGCTGGCATGGCACACCAGTCTGCCTGTGTGTGTCTGTCCTCTATGTCCGTTGCAAGCAAGGTAATTGGCATCAGAGCAGCAGTATCAACTCTGAGTAGTGTGGGGAGATGAAAGGAAAGCAGTTTCAGTCCGACCCCAGGGAATCCCTGAAGTTGTCCCATCACCTCCAGAGCTACCTCCTCCAAGGTAGTACCCCCACGCCACTTCCAGAACGCTGACTCTAACTGTGAAGCAGTACTGCCAGCTCAACGCCCATCCCACATGCAGCACCGTCAAGGGGTTCGGAACTAATTTTCCCCACCATGCAATTACTGCCTGTTCCTGTCTGTAACTTTTCCCCATCAGCCTTGAAGGAACACAGTGCCAGCAACAGTAGTGCGCTGCATGCAGAGAAAAAGGCGGGTGACCATGATTCCCAGACCCATAATTACCCCTAACTTGAGAGTACCGCTTTGTCATCTGTCTGTGTGTCAGTTTCTCTGTCACTCTCATGCTGTGGGGAGAGGGAGTGAGAGCCAGAAGGTGACTGTGATTCCTGCCCCCCACTGATGAGCAAGTATCTGTTGTGTGTCACTTCCCCATACAGTAAGCAGCAATTCCATCCAGGGAGACAGGCAGAGACAGCAAGCGAGAAGGTCTGCTACCCCACAGTGTAATCCATATGTATACTCTAGGAAACAGCATCTCAAGTGCTGGGGGAGGGGTCCATTGTGCATGTGTCTGTGTGTGGGGGGCAGCAAAGATAACTGCTTTGCAGATGTAAGACAGTGAAATTATGCACAACAAATGTCAGAATTAATGTCACTACTGTATTTCTGACAGTTGTATGTGCATAAAAGGAAGCACAGATGCATTATTTGTTGGGGACTATTTTTCAAGGTGGTAGGATACAGTACCTTTTTAGCTACTTAAAGAGGGGGAAAAACACTGTATGTTGTTTTTTCTTGTAGGGAAAACAACCCATGTTATTATCGTAATAACCCACTCCATGATATGGGGTTATAGGCATTTAATCCATGCCTCGGGCGCTGTGAGGACTCATGCCTCACAATGCACCTGAGGCATGGATTAAGTAAGCAATAAGGCATGATGGTGTGTGTGTGTGTGGAACACATTTTACCGCATGGCCAGGGGCGTAATAAGGCACAAGGCCAAAGGGCGAGTGATTTTAGCCACTGGCCGTGCGGTAAAATGTGTTCCACACACGTCAGTGCCTTATTGCGCTATACAGCTCCTTTTTAAACTTCTTACAGTTGGGAAAAGCATGTTTATATGTAGAAACAATAGATTTACTTGTGCGTATTTATAATCAAATAGTCCTTCTACCCACTACAAATAATGTAATTGATGATGTCATTGTATTGCTGCCAACTTTCTTCTTCCTGTTTTTTTCTCTGTTTTCCCCACATTCAAGATATGGAATGATTGTCATGGAATGTTTACCATGGAATACATGGATTCAAAATTCTGCTCAGTTTCATTGCTAGAAAGTTACTCTCCTAACATACTATACACACACACACACAACAAAGGCCTCTGTTAAAGCCAGAGACTCAATTATCTCACTGTCAGGACAAGGAGAAGAGATTTCACTGATGAGCAGGTAAAGACAGAAGGGGGATTTTTCATTGTCAGCAAAAAAACAGTTGTAATGAAAACTATAAACAATGCTTAATGTTTCTGATTTGTTTATGTGTGTAAGAAGAATGTGATGATCAGGGAAACAACATTTAATTTATCTGTTTTATTTTATATTTAGAGTAGTTTTATTTGTAGGGCCCAGTGCAAGTAAATGAGATGCTTACAGTTACTGGGCAAAAAACAATGGCTGCCAGTTGAATTCTTAACATTCTATTAGCGTAATGATTCCAATGGTGATCAGTGCACATTTGGTAGCACTTTTTTATTTTCCATGGGTGGAACATAATTGCTTCATGAACAACAGCCAATCAGATTTCAGGATTTTCTCTTACCATTTTATAAATGCATATAACTCCATACCCTGACATGGGTTATTGCTAACTTATTTGTTAACCGGGTGAGAACCCAAGATCATCAAATACCCATTTTCGTGGGGGACCTGAGTACATAATACAAATAATGTAGAGTAAAAACAAGATAATGTACAGCTTCACAATATACTGTATAGCACATTATATTAGCTTTCTGTTTATATTAGCTATATTAGCAGAAAGTAAAGAACCGCTAATATAAACAGACCGCTAATATAATCTGCCATGCTAACTGTACTCAAGCAGTAAGCACTGAGCACTAAATATATCAGGTGCTAATATGTACAACTAGAGTCATCATACTAAATGTATCAGGCACTAACATTAATTGCTATACAGTATACAATCAGGTAAAACACAAACTTTTGAACATATTCATGGAATGTGCCTTCAATGCAGATTAAAACCTAGAATAAGTTACAATATGATAAAATTCTTCAAGTTAAAGAATTCCAGTCTACAATTGACTTATATATGGTAGACATATAAGGTTACAGAAAAGGAATGCAAAACACAAAGCAAGAAAGCAATGAGTGATGAAGAATTGAAACTAGAGGAGAGCAAGGATGCCACTCAGGGAAGTAGTCCATCTGTTTTTTATTGTGTTTTTGAGCAGGGTTTGCTGAACTACCCGTTCTACAAACTGCTGAGGTCCGGGGAAGGAGGTGCACTCCTCTGATTGTTTCGGGAGATGCTGAACGCTGTGTGGGCCTATCAGAATAGAGAGAAAGGGCACCAAAGTTAAACAAAGGACTCTAGGCACTTATATTTTCCTGCTCAGAATCAGCAGTTCACACCATTTACTGGGGTGCAGGTCAGAACAGCAGGGGATGAACTGGGTGTTGGGCCATATTGTATTTTGGTTTAAATCAGGAATTGTGTTTTTTTGTTATACTTTGCTTTGGGTTTCACCTTTTTTTTCTAGCTAGCCTTTACATTGGGGACTGAGAGTGAACTGTGTTTCATATTTCACAATTGGCTTTATTTTATCATAGCCTTTACAGCTGGGTTTGGGATTTATGTATGTTACATATTTTAAAATCAGCTTTACTACTTTGAGCTGAGTTGGGGCTTGCTTGAAATTTGTTTTTGTACCAGTTATCAGTACTTTATTGAGACATAGGGTGCATATCTGATATTCGTGCTTGGAACTTATGCTGTTCAACTGATCTTCAGCCTGCTCAGAGGTGTCACAGCTGCTGGAGCAAGGGGACTGCTATGTTCCTGCCAGCGGGGAGGACCGGAGAGTGAGGACGCCACTCAGGGAAGTAACCCATCTGTTTTTTATTGTGTTTTTGGGAAGGGTTTCTGAATTACATGCCCTACAAACTGCTGAGGTCTGAGGAAAGAGGTGCACTCTGCTGATCTGCTATTAGGGAAGGGGCAAATGTTCATTGTTGGGGAAAAGGGCTGACTGACTTTCTCAGGAGACCATGGAGTAGACCCAACCCGCCTTCCACCATCCCTCCCTCCCCGGGCTCATTCACCTTTATTGGGGAGGTGCTGCATCAGGGTTCGTGGATAGCACATCAAGGGACATCCTGGGATAGGAAAAAATATATATATATACATATATATGGAATACATAATGGATTGCAGTGGAATAACACATTTTTCTCCACTAGTGAGTGGTAAGACTCATAACTCACGAGTGGCAAAGCCATAAGTTAGTTATAAAGGTCTTACCACTCATGTGTGGAGATAAATGTATTATTCCATTGTAGCCCATTATGTATTTGAGATATACCACACAATTTGTAGTATTTTTACTGGTGTTTTACCTTGTTTTAGCTTAAAACTGCCTTTTTTTCCATTGCAAATTCTATATCTGGCCCATTGCTCTCTGTGTTCTATTTCCAGATTCTAAGTGGAAATAACATGGTCTAAGTGAAATAAATTGTGTTCTAAGTGAAAATAAATATTTATCCCAAAATAACTATCTATTTGCCACTGGTGTGGTATGTATATATACAGTATATATATATATATATATATATATATACACACACACACACACACACATACAAACATAGTATCAGGTGTGTGCAGAATACCATGGATATACCTAGAAGGTGGGAATGGCCTAAGAGATGGGGCAGGCAGCCTTCAGCCGTGGGCACAGGGGGAGAGCTGGATGTCTGGTAGAGATATGGAGAGGGTGGTAGGCTACAACAGCTGCAGGGTGGCTATCTTTTTAGGGGTGGCATGGAGAGCAGGAGTTTCTTTATGTGTAGACAGCTTGAGCAGCTTAGAGACGAGATTAGCTGGTTAAGGACAGAACTAAGGAGAGGAATTGGGCCACTGTGGGGGAACCATCCGGGACCTGAGGCACAAAGGAATGCCCCAGAGGCATAGCAGACACTCTGGACCGGAGGGGGCTGAGTAAATGGACTAATATTGCCACCTTCTCAGAAGCCTATGGGTGAAGAACCAGGGAACTGGAAGAGGATTGGAAATAGGGGCAGTAATGGCCTAAGAGCAGGCAGCAAATAGAAGTCTAATAACAGTCTGCCAGGGGAAGCTCGGGGCAGAGCAGAGGCATTTCATAATAGATTCTCAGTACTGGCTACACTGGAAAATAGAGAGGGAGAAGAAATTGTGGATGGAGCAAGAAGAAGGGGGTGCACTAACAACCCAGAGGGCAGCAGTAGGGCAGTTGGGGGGGTGGCTGGAATATAATGGGTTATAGGAAGAGGGCAATGGCTTGGAGAGTGGGTGGGGAGACTAAAGCTAAGGAGGGGGAAGGGAAGCAAGGGTTAAGTGATGACAGGAATGATGGTGCTGATGTACGGAATGCATTAGGGTACAGGCTGACAGGACACCTAAGGGACAAAGTCGGGGGAGACCAGATGGGAGTAGGGTCTGAGAAGGCGGCAGGGAGTGCATGGGGCATCAGAGATATGCAAGATGGGGTAATGAGTCAGAAAGGGAGCCAAGAAAATTGGAAGGGGATGGAGCGAAACCTTGAAACAGGGAGTGGGGTCTTAGTTCTGGGAGACTCAATACGTAAAGGGGTGAGATGGGGAAGTAAGGAGGAATGGCATAGTCGTATATGGGTGGAGTGCATACCAGGAATGACAGCAGGAAGGGTGAGACAGTTTATACTTACATATGCAAAAAGGGGAAGGGAGAAGCCTCATATAGTAGTACACTTGGACAGGAATGACTTGGACAGAAACATGGTCAAGGAGGTATAGGAGAGGTTCATGGAGCTGGAAAGGTTGCGTGAGGAAGCAGGGAGCTCGGTTGCTTTCTCAGAAGTTCTGCTAGTACTCAGAGTAAGTGCTACAAGGAAACTGAGAATAGAGGAGTTTAACACTTGGTTGGAGTCCTGATGTCTGGCCAAAGGGTATGGGCTGGTGGGGGGATGGGGTAGAACTTAGGACTGCAGTGCCCTATTTGCCCATGACAGGTTACACTTGAGCAAGGAGGGCTCTGGGGTATTGAAGCAGAAGCTGGGGGAATACATGGCAACCAGAGTGGGTTTAAACTAGGTGTGGGGGGAGGCAAGTGGGTTGAACTCAAACAAGGTCTCCAGTTCGGGGAGCCAAACGGGCTTACTCCCCATACCAGTAGAGATGGAGCAGGGGAGTGGTTATACAGGGTTGTTAATAATGGTGTTCAGAAGGGGATGGGGAAGGATGGGAAGGTCACATATTGGAGGGCAGTCTCCTTGAACCCAAGGTGCCTGGGGAACAAAACAACTGAGTTGCAGGCACTCATGGTAGAGGGGGAAGTGGACATAGCTGCCATCACTGAAACATAGGCCACCCAATACCAGGACTGGGACCTGGTGATCCCAGAGTACAGGTTATACTGCACAGATAGGGAAAAGGGAAAAGGGGTGGGTGGCAATTTATGTGAGGGAGAGGATAAGGTGTGCCAGGGAGGAAGGGGAGGAGGGTAGAACAGAGGCATTATGGATGGAATTTCAGGATTCAAGAAATAGGACACAGGATGGGGGTGGTGTACAGGCCACCGTCTCAGGTGGAGGACTTGGACAGATTACTAGCAGAGCAGATAAGGAGGGTCCGTGGGAAGGGTAACACCATAATCGCTGGAGACTTCAATCTGCCAGGGATACACTGGAGTACCCTAGCTACCTCGAGTACAAAGGAGCAGGTCCCCCTGGATGGTTTCTAGGACAGCTTCTTGGTACAAATGATAAATGAGCCAACCAGGTTAGGTAACACTCTGGACCTTGTGCTGCCTAATGGGGAGTTTTTTAGAGAGCTGGGGGTGGAGCATCTGCTGGCAGGAAGTGACCACCTCACAGCATGGTTCTCACACAACATGAGCAAGGAGGCTACAGGAACAGGGACCAGGGTACTGGACTTCAGGCGAGCTGACTTTGGTAGGATGGGGGAAATAATAGCCAGGCACCTAGCCAGAATCCATCCACACATGGATGCTAACCAGAAATGGGAAGCTATCAAGCTGGAGTTCGCAGAGGCCACTAGCTCCTGTACCAAGACACAAAGCAAAAATGCTAGGTCCAAAAAAACAAGTTAGCTAGGTGGGAAGGTTATGGAAAAGGTAAAGCCAAAAAGGGCAGCCTTCAGAAGATTCAAGTGATCCAGTCGGGGGAGGGTAGAGTGGAGTACCTGAAGAAATCAAGAGAGGTGACCAGGGCAGTAAGAGCAGCCAAGGCTTTCAGACAGAATAGGCTGGCACGGGGCATCAAGGATGGGGAGAAGGACTTCTTCAGGTACATAAGGGAGAGAAGGAGCTGCAAGGAGCACATAATAAGGATCATGAAGGATGAGGTGATCAGAGAAAGGGGCAGAGTAGGTGGAAGTGCTAAATGATTACTTCTGCTCTGTATTTACTAAGGAGAAGGATGGGTCACTGCCTCAGGGGGAGGGTAGACATGGGGGGAGGGGGTGACGGATGGGTAAATCTCAGCGGGTAGAGTACTAGAATGTTAAAGGACACTGCAGGTGGATAAGGCGCCAGGCCAAGATGGCATACACCCCAGAGTACTGAAGGAATTGGTGGTGGTCCTGGCAGAACCATTGGCAGACTTGTTAAGTACCTCTCTGGGAACTGGGTGCATACCACAGGACTGGAAGATGGCTCATGTGGTGCCCCTTCACAAAAGTTGACCCAAGGATGAACAGGGCAAGTACAGACCAGCAAGCCTAACATTCACTGTGGTAAAGTTAATGGAGACAATCCTTAAGGAGAGGTTGGTAACCTTTCTAGAAGGTAATGGTCTCCAGGATGGAAAGCAACATGGGTTTGTCTCTAGCAGATCCTGCCAGACCAACCTGGTTGACTATTATGACTGGGTGACTAGGGAACTTGACAAGGGCCATGCAGTGGATGTCCTGTAGCTAGATGTCAGCAAGGCATTCAATTCAGTGCCACATGGGATTAGCAAGTTACAATACCAAGCCGGCCCAGTGGCACTGAGGGTTGAGGTGCTGGATGCCACACCTCGTACCATGCCGGCGACCTGGGTTCAGGAGTGAGCTCGGGATGCTGGGGTTTGGCAGGGAACGGGTGAGGATTGACCGCCCGTATGGGCTGCTCTCCTCCCCGTGGGATGGGGTGGGACTGCTCGACATGCCAGCGGCTCCTGGTGGAGACCAGAGGCGCTGCAGCATGTCTGGCTGCACATAGTTCACGTGCCCTGATGTGGGCAGGGATTGCCATGCGTCCAACATTGGGGATGTGCACACACATGGGATGGGAGTTAGGGGGAACAGAAAAAGGAAAAAAATGGTCTGCGGGGGTAGTCGACGGCACCTGCCCCCATCCCCAATGCCGGGCTCATCCAATCTGACCTTCCAGTTTCTCCACCCGGGTCCTCTCTCCCATATTGGGGTGTCTCAGGAAGCGCTCAAAGAGGAGGGGCAGCCCCACCCCAGAGGGGTTAAGCCAGGGGTACCAACAGTGGAGTGGAGGAGGAGAGAGGAGGTACAGATGGAGGACTTCAGGCTGGGAAGGATCAGGCAGAATGCCTGAGAGAGGCCCCCCAGACCGTGACCACAGGGAAAAAAGGGTTAAAAAAAAAGTTACAATACCAGGGAGCAGGGACAAAGATGATGACTTGGATCAAAAACTAGCTGCAGGGGAGACAACAGAGGATAGTGGTGGGTGGGGAACTCTCATCTCCAAGGGCTGTAATGAGCAGGGTACTGCAGGGCTCGGTACTGGGCCTGGTGTTTGGCATTTTCATCACCGACATCTCACAAGGCATTAAAAACAAGATTAGTCTTTTTGCAGATGACACAAAGATCAGGGGGGGTGGACAACAGTGGGGTGGCAGGGGCTGCAGGAGGATCTGGCTAAACCTGAGTACTGGACAGACACATGGCACCTGGGATTCAATGCTAAGAAGTGTAAAGTCTTGCACCTGGGCACAAGGAACTCAAGGAGGTGTTATCAGTTGGAAGGGATAAAGATAGCCACTGTAGAGGAGGAGGAGAAAGATCTGGGGGTGATAATAACAGGGCAAATGAACCACTCAGCACAGTGCAAGAAAGCAGCAGTTAAAGCAAATAAGATGTTGGGGGTGTATCACTAGAGGATTCACCTCCAGGAGGGGGGAGGTGATCCTTCCACTGTACAGGTCATTGGTGAGGCTGCACCTGGAGTTCTGTGTGCAGTACTGGCTCCCATACATAACGAATTATGGGAAATTACTGAAGGGGATCCAGCACAGAGCAACAAGGATGATCCTGGGACTGAGAGACAAACCCTACGAGGAGAGGCTGCGAGAACTTAACATGTATTCCCTGGGGGATAGGACAGCTAGGGGGATATGATAGAGACCTTTAAATATATGAAGGGTATAAACAAGACTGGTATGAAGGGGATTTGTAAGCTAAGGGAAGGGAGGGACATGTGGGGGCATGGTCTGAGATTGGTGGGTTGAAGATTCAAGAGAGAAATGAGGAGGCACTTTTTCACAGAGAGGGTAGTGTCTATGTGGAATGCAATGCCAGAGGAGATGGTATCCTGTAAGTCAGTGGGCAATTTTAAAAGGGGATGGGACAATGTGAGGGGAAGGGTCACTGTTCGGGGGAGGGGCAGCTGCAGTGTTATGTATTGCTAGCTGCACACACGAGCAAACTTGATAGGGCCTATGGCTTACATCTGCTGGCAGTTTGTATGTTCGTATGTAGCCACCAAAACCTGTGACAATAAAATATCCTTTTACAACTACATAAATACTGTAACTTGAAAAGGACAGTAGCAGGTAGGGCCACTAAAGATTGAAGATTGCCATACAACTGATTGAAAAGATATGGCTAACATTTTTAACAGCTTTTTTTAAGTGTCTACCACCCAAAGGAAATGATTATGGAAATAAATAATAAAGTAAATAAGAATATAAATAATGCAACAAATCATGGAAGCATCAAAAGGAAACTGGATGAACTAAATCCAAATAAGTTTCCTAGGCTTGACAGTCTACATCCTAGACTACTGAAGGAGCTGGCAAGTGAGTTGGCGGGGCCTATAACTAAAATCTTTAAGAGTTCCATACAAAAATGCAAAGTGTTATCAGTATGGAGAGGCTAATGTCACTCCAGTTTTTGACACGCTATAGCAAAGCCAATACAGCTGCATAGTAATGGTATTTCGGGCAGTGAAAAATGTGTAAACTAGCTGATCCCACTGACTACTATGAAGTTTCAACCATTACGATCTGAGTGCACTAATTAATCACCATGCATCTCTTCCTGATCTAATCTGATCGACTGAATATCATCAAGCCTTGTCTGATATGATCTGACCTCACTGATCAACACCATGCCTCCTCCAATATGATAGGACTTCACTATCACCAAATCTCATCCCATATAGTTTAGTTTATTGCACTCACTAGAGGAGCCCTGCTGACCGTCCAAAGCTTGGTGCGTCTGACAATTAAACATTGAATACTGCCAAGTATACCCAAGCCTCACACAGTATGATCTGATCTCACCGATTATCACCAAGCTTGATCTGAGCTTTATGCCCAAGCTCACTTGAATCCTAACAAGGGGGGCTGCTTAATGTCACTTTACCAGATGACACTTATCCGGGCTGTAAGTGTCTTTAGGTCGGATGTTTGACTTTCTCACAGAAACTAATGGCATAGCTCCTCCTTGACAGAAAGCTCTTTTCTCCTGATTCTGGAGAAGCTGTTAGGTTTTTCATTCCCCCCCACTGTCGGAGGAGAGAGATAACCCACCCCAGTAGGCAGCGCTAACCAAACTATCCTCACCCGCATTTCTGTTGGGATGTCTACAATCCTCAGGAGAACTTGGATCTTCTTCAGCCATCACCTTTATGGACCATCTATGGTGCAAAATCTCTCATTTATAAAAAAAACCTCAGAAAGATAAAATTGGACCCCTGGTAAGCATTTCACCTTTTTGTTTGGTGTCATCTATTCCCAGTATTCTTATCTCATTGCATTTGCATCTTTTTATTACTGAAAACATAATTTGTTTACAAAATTGAGTGTCAGTTTATGTTTCCCCATATTTATTTATGTATTTATTTACATTTTTCCACTAAATAAATCCATGCACTGTACTTATGTAACTTTAGGCTTGCTTATTTGTCTTTAGTCTTAAGTTGAATGCAAACTTACTAAACTATTTGTAAATATTGCTGAAGATGTCACACATTATAGTTTAAAAGGCATTTGACACTTTGAGAATAATGAAGAAGGGGATGTCGCGCAGCAGTCCATTTACTTAATCCACATCTGGTGCATTTGGGCACCTTTTACAGTAGTTGATTGCTTCCAAAACCATATTTGAACATTTAGGGTACCTGGGTGGACATGGTTCTTTGGAGGTAGCAGCAGGATGTGTGGGCTCTATCAGTTGTTCTGTAACCCACTCTGATGCCCACTCCTGCATTTGGCCAGTGACTTTAGGGAACTCCAGTAGGACCCCTCAGGTCCACAAACAGTACATATGTCTAAAAAAGCTACATTTTAATAGCTTTGCACCATCTATTCCTGCTTAAAGCAGAACCAGCCTAATTTTTTTAATGGCGATTTACATATATATCCCATGATGCTTACAATTATGGGGTATGTGTGATTTTGTATATTTAAATAGGCAGCATATGCAAACAAGATTGCTGGTGGAACACGACACTGGCCACTGTGTCCAAGATGGCTGCCAGTGTTCTTTGCACATCCACAATGACTTGTGCATGTGCACTGGGCTCCAGTAGCCATCTTGGGCATAGTGGCCAGTGCTGTGTTCCTCTGGTGACCAGCGGACAAAATAGTGCAGTGGATGTGAAGATTCACCTTCACTATGTACAAGTCTGTCTGGTATCCAGTAATCTCCTTTTACTCCACTGTGATTGCAAGACGTCTGCAGGGCTATGCCCACTGCAGCTGTAAAAGGGGTTCAAGAGAAGATTATAACAACTATAGACCAATTAGTCTTACTTCAGTGTTTGGCAAAATAATGGAATCATTTATTAAAGAAGAAATCAATAAACTTATGTTAAATAAAGGATTAGGGGACATAACACAACATGGTTTTAAAGCAAAAAGGTCATGCCAGAGAAACCTTTTCCAATTCTTTGAGCCCATAACGAAGGCCCTGGATGTTGGACTACCAATGGACATAGTGTATCTGGATTATGCCAAAGCCTTTATTCAGTGCCACATAAGGAACTAATTGAAACAGTGATTGAAATGTAATAGCAATATAGTCAGTTGGCTTATATCATGGGTGGAGGAAAGGAGAAAGAGAGCTTCTGTAAGAGGACACCATTCTGACAGGGACATTGTGAGTAGTATGGTGCCACAGGGATTCAATACTGGGGCCTACTATCTTTAATATATAAATATATTTGCATATATATCAACCATGTAGTGTGGATCAAATACCTGGATATGCAGTTCCCTGATGATATTAAGCTTTGTGCAAAAGCAGGAAATAATAAAGCAACTGAACAATTTCAAAGTGAAATTTCTAAATCAGAAC
This sequence comes from Neoceratodus forsteri, assembly GCA_016271365.2. Taxonomy (NCBI): domain Eukaryota; kingdom Metazoa; phylum Chordata; order Ceratodontiformes; family Ceratodontidae; genus Neoceratodus; species Neoceratodus forsteri. Next base: position 1,004,219,701 of record CM028129.1, on the reverse strand, counting down.
AATGGGTGAAGACAAATAAGATTTCATTCAATACTAGCAAGTGTAAGGTGATGAATTTTGGAAAAAAGAATAAAAAAGCTATATTCACCTTAAACAGTAAAGTGTTACAAATGACTTATAAGAAAAAAAGACTTGGGCATTAAAATAACCAATAAACTGACATTTGATGGACACTGCAGAGAAGTAGTTAAAAAGAAGAAATAAAATAATGGGATGCATAGCCAGGAACATTAGCAGTAGGGACAAATAAGTCATTATTCAATTGTATGGTGCCCTAGTTACACCCCACCTTGAGTACTGTGTGCAGTTTTGGGCACCATATACCACAGGTAGTATTGGTCTTTTGGAACAAGTGCAGAGAAGAGCCACAAAAAGGGTCTGAAATACAGCAAACTTTCCCTACAAAGAGAGACTGACTGAACTGAACATGTATTCACTCAAGTATAGATAACTAATGGGAGACCCATGTTTGGTATACAGGGCATTCATGAAGGATGACTTTCGGGAATGCATGGGTCTGACAAGGAGGAAAATAGACAGGGGAACAAGGCATCATAGGTATCAGTTGAAAGGTGAAATATATAAAACCAAAAAAGGAAGGGCATGGATTAACCAAAGGGTGGTAGCACTCTGGAACAGCCTCCCTGAAGTAATTGTTATTAGTACAACATTGGACTCCTTTAAAAGGGCACTGGATGACTATGTAGTAAACAAGAATAGTGTGCATTTCCATTGGGAAATAGCAAGTCATATAGGCTAATGCTTACTGATTCATATAGATCCTACAAATCCTATGAATCCTATTTTACTGCAGTGTACAGTAGTAGATTGTATCAGGCTGATTCTGCTGAGTTCTGAGCTGATATTTTCTGTAACCAGAAATCCCAGAATCTCTTGCAGATGACATCAGAGCAAGGCTGTAGCAGTGGGAGATTAAATAATCTACAGGGTATGTTAGAGTTTATATAAGCTCAGAGAAGATGCATGCCAGTCCTGCTGTTTTTCCAAGGCTAAGTACAGTCCTCTGTGACTGTACTTAGCCCTGGGAAGACAGACGGACCAGAAAACAGAAGATCAGAGCTTAAAAAACTCTAACATGCACTGCAGGGTGTTGAATCCCCTACTGCTGCAGCCCTGCTTTGATGTCAGCTGCAGGGGATTCTGGATGTTCTGCTTACAGAAAATGTTAGCTTGGAACTCAACAGAATTAGAGTGATACAATCTATTACACTACAGTAAACATTAAGTAAAAAAAAAAACGTTTTGCACAGAGGCCGGAATATTCAAAGGGGTTGCGACTGGCACAACAATGTTGCATCGATGCAACCCCGCATTGTGCCCTGGTGGGATATTGAGAAGGCTGCCTGACGCAGCACAAATCTCGATGTGCCAGGGTGCAATGCTAATGTATGTGACACAAATGCAGTTGGGTGTGCCCATGCATATGCGGCACATCCCGATATTCAGCCCGGGATGTGCGGCACATATGCTGGCACAACCCTGCATTGTGCCATATAGGGGGGCTCAAAGTTGAGTCCCAGAAAAGATGGAACAACTCCTGGCCACCCACAGGTGGGCTGCAGTATTGCAGGACACAACACAGCAGCCCAACCATGGTTGGCCACCCACCCACCCAGAACACCATTGGCAAGCACACACACAACCCTGGTGGTCAAGTGGACCCCCCCGCCCATAGCCGCGATCACGTCAATGTATACCAAACAAGCCCTGGTAGTCTAGATGCCCCCCCAAGTTTCCAAATCCCTGAATATTGTAATGAAAGACCATCCCTGGTGGTCAAGTGGTCCCCCCACCTAAATCCCCGAGTAATGTAAAATGACCATCCCTGGTGGTCTAGTGGAACCACCCCTGCCCCTAGCCATGATTGCAGTAATCCTCCATAAGGAAAATTCCTGGTGATCCAGTGGCACTCCCACCCACAACGAACCCCTTGCCCACCCCACTCCCCCCCATCATCGGAGGGTGGCTGCAACCCAACTGCATACTGCCCGGCTGGCCGCCGAATGACAGGTACAGTATGGGCTTTAAGATCATTGGTCCCCAGTGTGTACCAATAGGCTTGCAGGGCATCCTGTACTAGACAGTCCCAATTATGTGAATGACTTCATTCATATATGGGGACTGTATGATACAGTATGCCCTGAAGCCTATTGGTCCCACTGGGGACCAATCGGGCTTACAGCCCCTACTGTACCTGTCATTCCGCAGGTGGTCAAGCAGTATGCGGTGGGTTGCAGCCACCCACCAATGATGGGGAAGTGGGGGTAAGGGGTTCAGTGTGGGTGGGAGGGTGGGGTGCCACTGAATCACCATGGCTTTTCCTTATGGAGGAGTACCATGATCATGGCTAGGGGCAGAAGGGGTTCCACTAGACCACCAGAGATGGTCATTTTACATTACTCAGGTGGAAGGGGGAAACACTTGACCACCAGGGATGGTCTTTCATTACAATATTTGGGGATTCGGGGACTCAGGTGGATGGACCACTAGACTACCAGGGCTTGTTTGGTATATATTGATGAGACTGCGGCTATGGGCAGGAGATGCCCTGGGATCCCCCACTGCACACGTCATGCTGTACAGGTTGCCAGGTGCGAGTCGCAAGGCTGCCCTGCACAAGGCATGCAAATGGGGCCATAATGACATGCAACTGGCCCCATTTGTACCTTGCATATCTTATGGCCTCATTTGCATGCCCCCTGCTGAATATCACAGATGCTGAAGCCTAGAGCAACTGCACTTGTGCTGGTGCATCCCTGTGCTCCTTATCTGTGGCTTACACCAGTGCAGTGCCCCTGTGCCATGCGCAGTATGTATGCCAACCTTGCCATATTCAACGGTGCTGCACCATGGTGCATCACCATTGAATATCACCTGGTCCTGGCCCTGGTGCAGCCCACTTGCACTGCGCCCAGGCTTGCACCACTGTCTGGCGCAGTCTGAATATCTGGGCCAGAAAGTGCAAATTAAGGGTCAGTCCCAAGCTTGGGTGTGGGTCTCTTAGTGCTAAATGTTTCCTATGAGGGAACTCTTATATGGGCAGCTATTAATATTAAAAACTCTGGCTCTAGTCCACCATTTCCAGCACTTTTGTTTAAGGGTCATTGGTTTAACAAATTAAATGTTTTCTTGGGATTAATGATATTAAAATAAAAAGGTGGAACAACAGAAGGCATATTTTCACCACTTCTGTAAGATTGTGAAGCATTAACAGATTGGTTCTATATTCAGTTACATTAGAGCACTTTCTTATAAAGGCTTCAATAATAAGATATGGTTGGTTCATAAGATTACTAGCATTCACATGGAAAATAAATATATTTTAAATATTTGTATGAATGGATATTTCAAATATATGTGTAATTAAATTTTAAAATATATTTTCATCATGTCTGAAGTATATGCAAAATATTTCAAATTGGTCAATTTGAAATATCTGAGTTATGTGCAAAATATATGTGAGATATATAATATATATATATATATATATATATATATATATATATATATATATATATATATAGTAATTCTATTCCCATGATATATTTATTATATTATATATTATAGGTGCGTGATATATGTTTTATATATCTGCTGATAAATCTTGAATACTTGATAGATATGCATTTTGTGTAGTTGATGTGTATCTAAAATATTTTGTCAATATATACATTGTAAAAATATCTTAAAATACCCAAATAAAAAGGTAAGGAATTAATCACGATGTAGTATGTCTTTATCTGTATATCTAGATGTTATTCTGTTAGCAACCACTTAGATAGCTATACTGGTATCATTTAATAATGCACCTTTAAATCAGACATACAGATTACACATTAATAATTATATATAGGACTTACTTCTCAATTTTATGCTTAATAAAGGCTCAAGTTGGTATTTATAAAACCCCTATTTGGTTCCTTTGTAGGTCAGAGTGAGTTTCTACATGCACTTGGTTTATGCTCTCTTACTTTCCCTCTGATCTGTAAACTAATATTATCAGTTCAAATAAAAAAAATACAATGATTTTAATTGATAAACTATACTTTCAGAGAGTCCATAAGAACATTAAGAAGCAAAATAAAATGTAAAAATATTTTTTTCTGCTAGTATAACAAAATCTGTGCCACGTATACAACATACTGTATCTCATTGAATTCTGCAAATCTCTAAACTATATCTGAAAATGTACATCTATCTGATGTATGTCTGTGGCATACTTGGGTATATTCAGACATTGTTGACCCATTAGTAGATGATTTTTGCCCGGTAGGAGAGACTATTGATTGTGCTACTATCTTATTTAATACAGAAGAAGTGTATAGGGCAATTAATTCACTAAGATTGCATAAAGCCCCGGGACCAGACTGTGTGCCCACAGAGGTTTATCATTGCTATATTGTGTCATGGTGTAAAACTTTAACAATTTTCTACAATAAATGCATAAAGGAATCTACCTACCCCATGACTTGGAAATGTGCGAATATTATTCCATTACACAACAAGGGAGATAAAAAAAACCTGGCTATGTACTGCCCCATTCGTCTGTTGAATGTAAACTTAAAGATCTTTTCTAAAGTTATTCTGGAAGGATTGAGCTACCAAATAATACAAAACAGGAGGTTATCTCCCATTCAGACTGGATTCAGATCTGATTTCTCAACTCTGGATAATGTTTTCATACTTTACCATCTGACTGAGAAATACGTAAAACTAAGAAAACAAAAATGATATGCAGTGTTCATAGATTTTTCTATGGCCTCTGATTCCATCTCAAGGACTGTGTTTTGGACCCAGATGTTAAACATGAGTATAGACAAGGCAGTAGTAAACATTATGCATAACCTTTACTCTGAAAATTGGGTAAAAGTACAGCTGGGAGCAGGAGGTCAGTTATCATCCTCATTCGTTATAAATAAGGGGGTCAGCAAAGCTTATGTGATGGCCCCTGTCCTGTTTGCATTATATATTGGCCAATTGTTAAAAGATGTAAATCAGCTTGAATCAGATTCTTCTAAAGTAAAGCAGCATACATGTGCAGTTCTGGCATACGCGGATGACTTAGTCCTGTTATCACTGACAAAAAGTGGTCTTCAAAAAAAATTGAAATTTATAAATAAAGAGTCCCTAAAGTTAAAAATAAATCTATCCAAAACAAAGGTAGTAGTTTTGTACAATACAATCTAGGTATGAAACAACATAAAGGAACTTAGTATCTTGGAAAACAAAGAGTTAAGGTGGTTAAGTCCTATGTATACAGTATTTGGGCATAGAGTTTAGTGTGAACACGATCTGGAATGATCACTTTTTAAAGATCTTTGAAACACTAAAAAAACAGTACTGGGACTAATCAGATTCAACTTTAAATATGGTGGCTTAAGCGTTAGACCCTTAGTAGAAGTTATAAATATAAAACATCAAGCTCAGTTGCTACATGGGTCATAGGTTTGGGATATAAATAATAGAGATTGTCTAACTATCCCATTAAATAAAATGATGAGAAAAATTTTGGGACTGGGTCCATCCTGCCCTACCCAGTATATAAGAGCAGAATCGGGCTCTTTTTGGCTGAAAATAACAAGGCATGAGACGGACAGGTTGACTAACTTCTGTCTACAAGAGCAGCAAGAATGGCACAATCTGGGCTTTGTTACAAACTACTGGTATAGTTCAATCATGAAACTTCTAGGAAAACATAAATTGCAGGTCGTAAGTAAATATGTGGCAAAAGGGGGTCAGGATTAGTGTAAAATTCAAAAAGTATATCTCCAAAAAAGTCACAAAGTGTTGGGAAATTAAGGACTTAGAACATATCAAAAATTCAGCTTATTCGAAGTGATTTGCTAAGAATAGTTTTTACTTTGGTATGACGCCCTACTTGGGTATCTTAAAGGACCAAGAAGCACGTAAAATATTCATTTGTATAAATTTGAAAGCTTCCTTAGTAATGTTCTAAAGTGTCGACATGACAAATCATATTTGGTAATGGCAAATTGTACCTGCCAGGTGGAAATGAGGACCTCACCCACATTTTGTGGAAATGCTCATGGTTTAACAAAGAACGAGCAGATTGGCTTAAACCATTTTTGAATACCCAATTTGAGATAGATATAGACATGCTGACTAACATTCTCCTTCATACAGCAGATACCTGGACTACTGATAGGGTAGCCAAGTATTTTATGGTGATAAGGTAAAGGCTAACATTGATAAATGTGCAATAGATCACTAGATCTTTTTTAATCTGAAAATCAATTTATTCTGAATATATGTGTAATAGATTCATATATCTTCCTAGCTTGAAAACCAGTTTATGTGAATATATATGTAATGTATTATGTATATTTATGCATATTATTTGAAGCTGTGACTGTGCATGTATTATTTTAATCTCTTTCAAATAGATGTTTTTAATTGTAGATGACTATAATAGTCAAACAATAAAAGTAAATGAATGAATTACATTGTTTACCTACTTACAAAATATAGTTACTTTCCATATGACATTGATATGACATTGATCAAAGATCAACATTTTTTTAATTTCCAAAGAACTTACTTTGCTGCTTCTAAAAATAATTGGATTTACATAGACACACCTCCTTCTTAAATAAGTTTTAGTGATCTATATCTCCTAGGCCATGCCTAAAAACAAGCAATTACCTTGTCTAGCACATTTACCCTGCAAAGAAAAACTAAATACATAGTTCTTCCAATCAGCTGATAACAGTGTAGCCTTGTATTTTTCCAGTAATTATAATTCTGTTTCATCATCTAGGTTAACTCCTTTGTTATGCAATTGTTTTCTTGCCCTTTATTACATTTGATCAGATGCTAGGTGGATTGCTAACAGGCTTTGTAGCAGGAAGCAAAAGGTTGCAGTAAACAGGCACTCTCAGAGTAGAAAGGGGCATTCAATGACACCCATCAGGAACTAATGCTGGGGCCAATGCTGTTCAGTATTTCCATCAGTGATCAAGAAGCTGATGTCTCTAGCATGCTGCTTATGTTTGCAGATGACATTAGGCTGGCCAGGGTGGTGGAGTCTCTTGAGGATGGGACAATCTTCAGGCAGAAATGAACAAACTAGGTGAGTGATCAGACCTCTGTTGTCTCAGACTCAGTGTAACCAAATGTAATGTGCTATTGTACATGTGGGGAAGAGAAAAACAAAGGTAGGACCTATGTATGGAATGGCACTCCTCTTTCTGCAGTATTGGAGGTAAAGGATCTGGGGGGTTACAATAAATAAAGGGATGAAGCGTGACAAGCTGCAGGTGGCTGCCATCAAGAGAAATGTCTGAAAACCTGGGGGGGCTGACCAGTAGAGGAAGTTTTTCACCCTTTTTACAAGGCCACAGTCAGGCCCCACCTGGAGTAGTGAGTTCACTTCTGGGATCCACTGTACAGAAAGCACATTGTGGCACTAGAGAGGGTGCTATGCAGTGCCACCAAAAAGATCAAGGCTATGGAAGAGGAAAACATATGAGAATAGGTTGGTGGCCCCTACCATTTAAACACTGGAGAAAAGGAGACAATGATAAATGTGCACAAAACTAGTATTTTATGTACATAATAACTGTGACGCATTTTCTCCCATAGGGAAATCCAGTTATAATTTGCTGTTATAACCTGCGGGTTATAACGGCGAATACACAATGGGTTTCCCTCACTCCATGCATTAGCCTGCCTCCTCTCTCTCCTCACACAGTGCTGAACACTTTCCAACTGTCGACTCTGCCACCATCACTCGACGGTAATGTAAAAAAAATAAACTTGCCTCTCAGCAGTACAGTTTTAGAGTCCTCTTAAATCTTTAAAAAAAAAAGACAAGAAAAACAAAAGGTTTCAGCAGCTGCTTGGATGCAGACCACTGACAGTACTTCATCTGGATGAAACTGCAGCTAATTATTTTACACAATTGCTGTAGTGAGAAAATGCTCCCCCCCAGCAATTGTATAAAATAAAACATGGGGTGGTGTGTTTAACTCAAGATTTTACACATGCCCACAGTAATAGATGTTTAAATAAACCCCGTTGAGCTTCACTTTTGGGGTTTATTTAGCATCCAACACCTTGGGTTGTGTAAAATGTCCTTAAGCACACCACCCCATGTATTATTCTATATGTTATAATTAATGTGGTTGCCCTTTTTATACAAAATAAATCTCTGATTCTGATTATGAACTTCAACCTGAATTTTGTGTTCATGATTGTAATAAAGAACCAGTTGGTTAATTTTCAGATGCTTGGACAAAGCTGGGAGCTGCTTAGAGCTGACGGGGCTCTGCAGTTTGTATGACATTGCCAGTGAAAGGAAACAAGCAGATAGAATAAGAACTCACCTTCTGTCCAATCCAAAGCACAGGAGGAAAGCAGGAAAGGAAACAAAAGAAAATTGTTTGAGATTATTAGCAAAATAACCAGGAAAATTACATTAATTAAATTAACTTTCATTGTTTTGTTAGTGACGCCTCTTTTTTAAGACTTTGTAGTACAGTAATATTAACTATAGTGTACAGAGGAAGCTTATTCTGCATGGATTTCTATCCTTAGCAGAACGCTATTGTACCACGGTGAAAAGGTCATGGAAAGCAGTTGTACCCTTCTAGAGTACAACTGCCTTCCATGAGTTAAAAATGACCACGAGCCCATCTGGTCATTCACTGCACCTGAAAGCAAGCACGTGGCCATCACACTCAAATCTCAAGGAGAGTGCTGCCATGATGTTGTCAAAGGACTCCAGTGAACAGCAAAAATTCATTGATGAGCATGAAAACAACAGGGTGACTCTCTCTGCCACAGTGAATTTCAATAGTAAATAAAAAAAACTTTAAACTTATACCGTTGTCCAGCAATGTATTTAAAACACTGCATTTCTTGCTCTATACACTAAAAAAAATATTGCATGGGCAAAACCATGCCCAACCGGCCTGTACTGCCACCTCGAAGTTCAGATTCCTATTGACCTGTTGGTGGCAGCACGGGCTGGTTGCGCATGGTTGCTCAACCAGTATTGTTTATTTTGTGGTGCACCTTTGAACATGTTGCCTTTTCACTGGTTTCTGTCTTCAAGTGGAAAACACATCTCCATTTCAGATATTTAAAGGAGAGCTGCCTATAACCTGGGCATAGTTTTCCATGTAGAAGCTGTTTTCTAAATACAGGCCTTTTGTTTTTTTGTTACTCTGTTTCTCTCCCTGCTGTGATGCAGCTTATTCCTTCACTGACACCCCCCCCCCAGTAAAAAAGTGAGTGGGTGTTTCTGAGTTACATGCATGGCAGGAAGCCATTGAAAATAATCTTTGCTGAATTGGCCTCTCCTACTAAGAAACAGATTAAGCAACAATGCACTGACGGTAAGTATTTTAAAACTCTGTGATGTAGTTCAAACGTCTTTTTCAACCATACAGTTATATACTTGAACATGGATGCATTGTGACAGCAATGGAAAAGATTAACATAGACACAAATACACTGTACAGTTCTAAAATGGTCCTCACCACCAACGTATAAATCAGAAACTGCTGTGTAACAATCAGAGCCAATCCTGGTATGGCCAAGCATGGGTCAAAAATAATCACATAAAACACTAAAACCCAGCTCTGGCCCACCTGTGAACATGGGAAAAAACTAGTCCAATATTGCTTAAGTAGTTATTTCACAAAAAATTAAAAAAATGCAACTTACAGGAAGTCAGAGCAGTGTGTTCCCCAACACCACATTCAATGTTTTGCACCAATGTGTGCTCTTTCTAAGAGGACAAAGTATGTGCAGGCATGGGCATTGAATGTGGTGTTAGGCTACTGCTCTGACTTCCTGTAAGTTGCATTTTTTTTTTTTATTTCTTTGTGAAATAAATATTTAAGCAATATAGGACTAGTTTGTCCCTTTTTCACTGGTGAGCCAGAGCTGTGTTTTAGTATATGTAAATTAGAAACACCAATTGATTTACTTAATGGCTGGTAAAGATCAAAGACTAACCAAATGTGAACTAGTATTTAAAACAGCACCTACACGAAATTCAGGCTTGCAGGATGCAGTTTTCATTTAAAATAAGTTCTGATAGAAGTGAAAACTTGTGTTATGAAACACAACCCTTTTTCCAAAATTTCCTTCAGTTCAATGTTATGGAATATAATGGTGCTTAACAAAGGTTGCAGATTTTTGCAAAGTATCACCACAGTGCACTTTAGATAAAAATTCCATTAATTTTGTGGTTGGATTTTACCCATGGGTATTAGAATGGAATGAACATGTTACGTTTTGCTCAGCTCGTCTGTCTGGTAAGAACCAAAAATGGAAGTGCTGCATCAGCCTGTAGGCTACAAACAGAAAATCTTCAATGCCCACAAAAAATAATGCAGTGAAGTAAGAATCAATGTTCCCACCATGAGGTCTTCTTCTGTAAGGACACTGCCTATAGAGATAACAGCGAGCCTAGTTACTTAAGAGTTTCTGTAACATTGTTTCCTCATTAACTATTCATTCTTGCATCTCTTGTAGGGCAATACTGAGTAAATTTGCAAAAAGAAAAAGGCCGTCACCATCCACAGTTTAATCAGTCATGCTCATGCGTTTATTAAAGCTGCTTGTAAAAACACTTACATGCCTTTTAGATTGCCCAGACAGAGACGCTGACATTAGCCCCATTAAACTCTGACTATTCTTGAGCTGTTGCTCATCATCAAGAAGCCCCTGGACTTTTTTGGAGGCTGGTTATGGCTCACCAGCTAATCTACCCATCAATGGGCTTGATAAGGTGAGACTGAACAAAAGAGGTGGTGACCACCTGAGGATACTAGCCCAGAGGGAGACATTTTGGATTCACACCGAGAGACACTGGTGCCCAAGAGACTTGATGAGAAACTGCCTCTTCACTGTTTTCTCTGATTTAGACAAGACTGTTTCCTTCTTTTCTGATTTGCATATAAAAGTTTTTTTTTTCTGCCTTAAAAATTAGTGTTCTTTAGTCATCAAATTTTGTCCTGTTAAAATGCTATTAGTCTTGGTTTATTCTGGTGTTCTTTGTATACTCTTTTGTGTGTAATATCCATTTCATCCAACTTTCGCACCCTTTTCAAAACACCAAGGGCCCAATATTCAAAAGTATGTGCTGGAGCAAAGTGGGTTTTGCCCCCAGTGTGTGGGTGTGGTCTGTTTTCAGACACCCCCATAATGCTGGCAATCCCCACCAGTGCCTGAGCATCAAGGTACCACTGCTCCAATGCAAAGGAGGGGGACCCTCCCAGCATACAGGAGCAGTGGTATATTCAGAGGTTTGCACCAGTGGTAATTTTAACCTGGATGGGTGCAAAATTACCACCATTGCAAACTCCCTCTTAAGAGGGTGCAAGGCCCTGGTGAAGGGCAAAGGTATTGCGGTGGCTTGCCTCAGCCTGTCCAGCCAAAAATGACTGTGGTGCTTAGTGGTCCCCTCATCCTGTTAATCACTGTTTTACCCATAGAAAATTATCCCTGGTGTTCAATAGCCCTCTCCTGATCACCATGCTGGTATAACAACAACACATCCCTGGTGCCCAGTGGTTCCCCCTCTTCTGATCACCAGCCTGGTTTAACAGTACCACATCTTTGGTGCCTTGGTGCCCAGTGGTGCCCCCCCTCCCTCTGATCACTAGGCCAGTACATGCAGAATGAATCCTTGGTGCCTAGTGCTCCCCCTCCCGATCGTTGGCTCGTCTGTGAAATAGTGCATCCCTGATATCTAGTGTTCCCCCCAGCCTCTGATGCTCATTTCTGGTGCCAAATATGATGTCTCTGCCATCTAGTAGTCCTCCTGAACCTGATCCTGGAAAGATTAGGTACAGAGGTCCCCCTTCTCCCCCACAAGTCACCGATCCCCAGCCCTGTAGCAGAACAACCTCCTGTCCTGTGTATCTGCCAAAGTGTACTAGAAAGTATGTGGCATGGAATATATATATATATACACACACACACATATATATTTATAAAATGAGCAAATCCTCCAAATCCAAATCCAGTGTTCTGACTATATAAAACACATCACATGACCGTGCGTATATCAGAGCGCGACAGCACACCTGCACTTTTACCCCCCTCCAAAACAATTTTGCCATTTTATAAGATAGATTAACCACTCTAAGGTGTGTGGTCACGCTCTGATATATGCACGCCTTGGGCGGTTAATGCACTCGGCCATACAACGCACACCAAGACGTGCATATATCAGAGTGCAACCGCACACCTCAGAGTGGTTTGTCTATTATATATATCTAGTCCCTGGTATCCCAAGGCACACCCCTCCCACCATTCTATCATCATTCCCTCCTCATCACGTAAGTAACCCTGGCATCTACTGCCCCCCTCCCACGGCACCGACCACCCACCCTGACCCCCGTTAACTGCATGGTCAATGCTGTGGGAACCCATATGGTGACTAACACAGCCCTCTCCACATCTCCTTGGCTGGCCACAGTATGCAAATCCAGACAGCGTGTGTCCTATATAATGTACAGGGTGCGCATCCTCTGTACTGTACAGAGACATTCACTCTGTACATTACATAGGATACACGCTCTCTGGATTTGTATATTGCTGCCAGCTGAGGAGGTGTAAAGAGGACTGTGCCAGTCGCTGTATTGGTTCATGCGGCACCAATGATGCAAGTAAGGGGGGTTCAGGGTGGGTGGTCGGTACCATGGGGGGATGGTAGATGCCGGGGATTACTTATGTGATGACAGGGGCATGGCAATCTGAGGGTGGGGAAGGGGGTACCTTGGGACACTGGAGAATATTTGTTTTTCATTCCCATGTCACATACTTTCTAGAACACTTTGGCAGATACACAGGACATGAAGTTGTTTCTGTTATAGGGCCAGGGATCGGTTACCGATGGGGGTGATGGGGGACCACTGGATGCCAGGGAATATGTTGCACCTGATGAGGCTGGGGATCAGGGACTGGGGAACCATTAGACACCAGGGACATCATGTTTAGTACCAGAGACCGGGGGGGAGGGACACTAGATGCCAGGGATGCACTATTTCATGGATGGACTGGCAATCAGATGGGGGGCACTATGCACCAGGAATTCATTCTGCATGTACTAAGCTGGTGATTGGAGTGAGGGAGGCACCACTGGGCAGCAGGGATTTGGTACTGTTATACTGGGATGGCAGTCAGATAGAGGGGGAAAACAATGGGCATTAGGTATGTGTTTTCGTTATACCAGACTGACAATCAGAGGGAGGGGGCCCTCTGGGCAACAGGGATTCATTCTGCAAGTACAGGGCTGATGACCGGAGGCAGTGGGGAACCACTGGGCACCAGAGATGTTTACTTCTTATACTGTCATGGCAATCAGAGGGAGGGAAGGACCATGGACCACCAGGGGTATCTTTCACAATTTACAGGATGGTGCTCAGTTGTTGGGGGGAGGGGGAGACAACTGGACACCAGGGAATTGCATGCATCTCAGGGACTGGGTGATCGGAGTTGGGGTGGTGCCGCACAAACCCTTCACCGCTACCCATGCAAATGAGCCCATAATGGGCATGCAGCTGTCCCCTTAGCACCTTGCATGCTCAATAGGCTAATTTGCATGGGTTCATCTGAATATCGCAGCTAGCACTCCAGCACAATCCCATCTGCTGACGCTATTCCCTGCACAGCAGGAATCCATGCCAGGGCAGCACTACTTGACTTAGCACTGCACTGACATGGCTCTATATTCAGATGAATAGCGCCAGTGCACTATCTAACTGAATATAGGCACCTCTGACCCCAGGGCATGGGCACAGCACAGTGCAAAGCTTTTCACGCTGCTTTGCCTGTTTCTGACGATCATGCCCCATGTGTTTTGTTATACTTAGTTTCCATGAGGTCCCAGTTTTGTGTCATTCATTTTGTGAGGTCTTGTTTCAACAAGGTCATGTCAGGTCATTGTTCCCCTGTGTTCTGTATTCTCCCCTACCCCCCGCATGCCTAAGTTTCTAGGTTGCCTCTTAGTTGTCCCATTCATTCCTGCACCTTTACCCCATCATCCTCTGCCTCTCCCCTTGTGTGTGCCAGTCCTTTGTGTGTTACTACAGCCAGTTCATACATTTCAGCTGTGCTCACTAGTTTTGTTCTGCTCAGCTGATTAGTAATCATTTCAACTGTGTTTTTGTTGCGCTTATAAAGTGTCTGACCTTTGCTGGCTGCCACACCCATCACATAAATAATGAATGAAGGTGTGCATTTAAGGAAGATGAAGGTGTGTAGGCAGGAGCTCTGTGGAATGTTTTGTCTGAAACATCAACCAAACACACATGTGTGATATGTAGGCCATTCCTTTGGTGTGTCAGGTGAAGCACATTTGAAGTGCCTTTATCTTTCCTTGCTCACTCTGCACTCTAAATTTTGAAAAGCCTGAAATTCTGCGCACCACAATATGAATAATATATGTCCTGCCTGAAGTCAAAGTAGGCAACAAATAACTTTTCTGATGGAGTTTCTGTGCTGCCTGCTGCTGTACTTATATGTGAATTTCTTTGATTCTGTGTCATTATTGAGAAGTGCACCAGGATTTCTGCCCTCCTGCTAAGGAGCTGAGCACCAGAACTTTGATTTTCTTTTCAAGCAAGACTAATGTTTCAATTGCAGAGTGTTTCTGCTTCTAAAACTGTCATGTGTTATACTTCCAAAGGAGTTCTAGGTCAGTTTTGTCTCCCCTACCCCTCACAAGCAGGAAGACCATACTTATATGATGTGCTTCCTTGCAAAATATTTCTAATGTTGCTGCTGGTGGCTATTGTAGAAGTGTAGTAACATACAGTTTGGGCTATACATTCATACAGGATACCTAACATACTAACATTATAGACACCAGCAGAGTAGGCCTGTTGGTCTATCAAGTCTGCTCATGCTTCAGCACCCTGATTGGGTACCATAGCCCTATATCTGTCTCCTTCCACTGTTACTCCATCCCCCAGTCCTGCCCCGGCAAACCAGCCTCTGCTTCACCCCTTGCCTATACCTGTCCCACCCTCTCTTGAATCCCTCCACCATAGCTGCCTGTACCAGCTCCCCGGGCAGCACATTCCACAGTTCTACCACTCTCTCAGTGAAGTACCACCTCCTCCTTTCCCCCCTAATCCTACCACCCTCAATCTTAAAACTGTGTCCTCTGGTGATTCCACCCTCCTTCAGTCGAAAGATCCTATCTCGGCTTACTTTATTTACTCCCCTGAGGTACTTGAAGACCTCAATCATGTCCCCCGGTCCCTCCTCTCCTCCAGCGAGAACAGGTTAAGCTCCCCTAGTCGTTCCTCATATGTCATATCCCCCAGGCCCCAGATCATTCTGGTTGCCCTCCTCTGAACCCTCTCCAGGAGTTGGATGTCCCTCCTTAGGTGCGGCCTCCAGAACTGCACACAGTATTCAAGATGTGATCTAACCAGGCTGTTGTACAGTGGCAAAATCACCTCCCTGTTCTTTGAGGTAATCCCCCTAGCAATGCATCCCATCATCCAATTTGCCCTGGCTGCAGCCCTCCTGCATTGCTCAGAATTATTCATGTTAACATCCACCAAGACTCCTAGGTCTCTTTCCCCTGCCGTGGCCTGCAACTCATCCTCCCCAGGGTGTACAGATGGTTGGAGTTCTCTCACCCTAGGTGTAGCACCTTGCACTTGGAGGAGTTAAATTTCAATTTACAGGTGCAGGACCACCTATGCAGAGTATTCAGGTCCTCTTGCAGGGCCAATCTCCCCTCCCCCACCACCATCCCCAGCTTACAGTCATCTGCAAAGAGACTCATTTCACACCTGATACCTTCCCTGATATCGGAGATGTAGGCATTAAACAGGAGTGGCCCCAGGACTGATCCCTTTGGGACCCCACTTATGACCTCCCTAGGAGATGAGACCTCCCCTCTGACCATTACCCGGTGAGTTCGACCTGAAAGCCAATTTCCAATCCACCCAACCATCAATGGGCCTACCCCCATCCCCCAGCTTCTCCCTTAGGCCAATGTGAGGGACAGAATCAAATGCCTTGCTGAAGTCCAGGAACAGTATATCCACTGGTCTCCCCCTGTCGAGCGCTGATGTCAGCCACTCATAGAACTCTACAAGATTTGTTTGACATGATCTACCTGGCATAAACCCATGCTGCCGGTCATCTGAGTAACCAGTCTCCTCCAAGAAACCTCCCAGTCTTTCCTTAAGTATGCTCTCCATTACCTACCCCATCACCAATGTTAAACTGATGGGTCTATAGCTTCCTGGCTCTTCTCTCAATCCCCCTTTATGCATGGGCACAACATGCACCTGCTTCCAATCCCTTGTCACCCTCCCTGTCTGGAGTGACAAGTTAAAGAGATTGCCAATGGCACAGCCAAAACATCTGCCAACTCCCTTAGTACTCTGGGATGAATAGCTTCAGACCCCAGAGATTTATCCTTTTTTAGGGACTGGAGGGCTTCCCACACCCGACCGATAGGAATAGCAGCATCTTTTCCCCTTCCCCATTCAGCAGAACCAGCCTGATATCTCACCCCTGGCCTACTTCCCCCAGTGGTTTGTTCTTCAGCAGGTATCCCAATAGTCAGGTCTGCTGCACCTTCTGTGTCCTTCAACCCCTTTTTTGGAAGTTCCTCAGCCTCCTCCCTAGTGAACACTGAGGCAAAGTAGTCATTCAGTACCTCCACCTGCTCTCCAGCCCCTTCCACCCAGTTGTTCTCAACCTACTGAGCTAGCCCTTGACCTTTCTCCACTCACCAATACACCTAAAGAACCCCTTTTCCCTACCCCATATCCCCTGTGCAGCCTCTGCTCTTTCCAGGCCTTTGCCCCCCTCACCACTCTGGTGACTTTCCTGGTTGCAAGGTGATAGTTCTCTCTATCCCTCTCTCCTCTCATTTTTTGTACCTACTGTAGGCAGCCTTCTTCTCCCTTACCACCTCCTGGACCTCCTTGGTCCACCAGCATGGTTTACAAGACCTGCCACCCTTGCGCTTCACTCTTGCAGAGGTCCTGATGGCCTCCAGTAGCCCCCGCTTTATGATCCCCCACCTACCTTCCATGTCCAAACCTGGTTTTATCTCCTGCAAATGCCCCTTGAGAATTTCTCCCATGTTCTGAAAGTCCGCCCCCTTAAAATCAACTATCATTATCCTTGAATGATCCCCCAGTTTAAGCCAAAACCAGACTGTGTTATGGTCACTCCCAGCCAAGAGTTCTTCCACAACTAGATCTCATACAAGATCCCCATCCACTAAAACCACATCCAGGATATGACCCTCCCTCATTGGGTCCATCACCTGCTGATTCAGGTGTGTTTAGGTATTTTGCTACACCTCATGCCAACACACCCTTGGTATGCACATATGACAGTATGAACACACACCTAGCTATATGTTATTACCTATATGTATTGGTTATGCTGTCGAGTCCAGCACAATATTGTGTGAGCATTCAGTAGACATGAGAAGGACCTTAAGAAACACAGAAACATCAAATTTTAAAGGTAGGAAAAAACTGTGGTCCACCCATCAGCCTGTTCTGCAGCTAGCATATAAATGTAAGCTGATGACACAGTTCTTTACACCTCAGGTCCTTCTGCTCCTGTTGTTGAATCCTAGTTTCAAGCTGACTTCCACTCAGTCCTTCACTGGTTTCCAGACAATCACCTCAGAGTAAATGTAAAGGAAACTGTGTCTATGACTTTCGGTACCCCTCAGAAATTGGCAAACCTCCCTTCCCCTCTCTCAATCTATACCCTAGAGAGATCCATACTGGAAGAAGTCCCCTTCAGCAGGGTGTCTGACTCAATCATTGTCTGGACTATAAAAACACATCAAGCATATACACTCTAAGCTTCATCCCAAAGTGGGAGCCCTGTACAGAAACAAGGTCTCTCTCCCACTGCTTACTTGTCATACACTCTTTACCAAAATGATTCCATCCTCCTTTGACTATGCTGATGCTATCTACAGTACAGCCTCTGCTTCCTCTCTAGTCAGGCTCAACTCCCTCTACAATCTCCTCCCACACTCATCACTGTTTCCTCTACTCTTTCCTCTCCTTTCCCTCTCTCCTCACTATTCATCTCCAAATTCTGGTTTGGTACCCCCCCCCACCTTTCTTCTCTCCTTCTGGTGTAGTTTTGGGGGGGTGCGGGGGGCTATGCCCCCCCAAATTTGTCCTGACTGACATGCTTTTTTCAGTAATTTTAAACTAATTGCACAAAACTCCTGCTCCCTGCCCCCCAAATGTCAAAGTCAAACTACGTCTATGTCCTTTCTCCTGCATCTGAGGCACCCTGTCTTCTCCAATCTAGAAACACCCCTACTTTCTCCATTCCACATCCCTTATCTTGTTCTGGCTCTGCTGTCTTTTCTTATAGTCTCCCCTCTGTCTGGAATGCTCTCCCACTCTCTTTTAGACATTCACCTTCCTTTTCAATCCTACAGAGCTCTATCCAAACCTTTTCTGTTCTCAGATGCCTGTTTGTGCTACACCTGACCTCACCTTCTCTATTTCTGTCTCCTGCTGCTGCTCCACCTTCATATAATAATGCCTTTGAACCTAATTTCATCTTTGTACATAGACTTTTCTTTTTGCTATTATTTACCTACGCTTCCCGAATTGGTGTAACCTTTCTGTACCTAAGACTGTTTGCAAATTTTTGTATATTGTCATGCTGCTACATGGTTGTGAAGCTTGTAATTATTTCCCTGTATTATACTCCACTCTTCCCCTTCCCTGGGTTGCACCTGGAAATGAGTCTCAGCTCAGTGTGCCTCTCCTGGTTACCAACTTTTAAATATATAAATAAAACATTTTAAAAAATTCTGTGCTGTCCATACCTTAGTACTATACCTCAGGGCCAGGGTCTAGGCAGTGGTGTTCCCCACATGCAGCTTTACCTTGTATGATGTCTGAACCTCTCTTAGCTACCCCCAACCCCATCATTTCATTTGACTCCATGTGCCAATCCCACCACCTCTTGAAGCCTGTAATCTCCTCTAAATTAATCACATATCCTTGTACACGGTTATACCGTTCCAACACCTTCTGCCCTGGAATACCCTCCCCATTACCTTGAAAGGCTCCTCCTCAATGGAATCATTTAACAAGGGGCTGAAATTCTAGCTGTATGTTCAACCTAGCTCTTAATGAAAAAAGTGCCAAATAATAAACAAATCTTGTAAAAAATTTAGCAAGGTATGTGGACCCTTTTTGTTATGGTTGGAAAAGGAATTGGAAATGCACAAAGACATTACTTCAACTTAAGGCTCTTGCTAATGATTAAAACTAGTCAGCTTACCCAGTTATTTAACTGTTCTTTTAATGAACTCATTTATTAAATAATTTGATATGGTATTTTACTGCTGAAACTGTTGCAAAATTATATTCAGGCACTGCTTTTTTTATTCTTTTTACTATTTTATTTGTAGGTATGAAAATCAATGCAAATGTTATTAAAAAGGGCTAGGGCCTGGTATTCAAAAGTCTGCACGGTTGCTAATGGGTCGTTGCCCAAGCAAATCAAAATTTGTGCGGGATCCCTATATTCAAAAAGGGCTTTTGTGCGGGCAAAGATTGTTAGCGCCCATGCAAAACATAATGTATGTGGGTGGGCAAGGGGAAGGGTGTGGCCATTAATGGCCATGCTTCCCCATATTCAGTAGCTTTGGCTGTGAAAAAGGGGTTAGTGCAGTCCTTTTGTGCAGCGCAAATGCCGCCAAACACTATGCAGACTTACTCAAGGCAACCCTAGCGGCTGCTGGAGGTAATGCAGCCAACTAGCAGTTAGGCAGCTGGGAAAGTGCACCGGCCCCCTGTAGTCTGTGGCACCCTTCCCTCCAATTGACAGCTAGTAGTAACAATCAGAACCCTCCCTGGTGCTAGTATCCCCCCCCCGGTAGCCAGCCTGTATTAAAAACAAAACCTGCCTGGTGCCTAGTTGACCCACCTCCCTCTGGTCACCAGACCCAATGAAAAAACAAAACCTCCTTGATGCCCAGTGGACCCCCTCCCTCTAATCACCAGCCCATAGTAAAATTTAAAACCCTCCCTGGTGTCCAGTGATCACCGTGGGCACCAATCCATGATACTGCCCATCACAATTCTATACTCCCTGGTGTCTACCACCCCCCCCCCACCATAGCATCGAACACCCACCCCCAGTCACCTTACCAGTATGCTCAGTGCTGCGGGTGCTGTTGCTGAGGCTTGGATCAGGAAACATAAGCAGACCAGGATAAATTGTAAAATCCTTAAATAGCATTTTATTATTAGTAGTAACAAGAGAATAAAAAAAAATGTACAGACTGGTTTTCAGCATAGGCAGTCCAAAAAAACAAAGTCCAGTTTCTAAGTTCAGAACTGAAGTCTGCAATCAACCAGCTCTCTGCTGCCTCTGGTCTCCAAATCCCACTGAAGACACTTGCTCTCCTCTTTTCACACTAAAATTTGGATACTTTGTCAGCTTCTAACTTCCACCACAGCACTGTGACCCAGAACTTTGTCAGATTCTAGCTTCCACCTGAGCATTGTGACCCAGAACGTCAGAACCTTGTCAGACTCTAGCTTCCAGAGCATTGCAACCCAGCTAATAGCTGGCCTCTTTTGCTGACAGATTCCAGCAGCCTGAGGTCAAAAGGTCACACTCTGATACGCTTTGCTAATAAACTCAAAGAGCTGTTTCTGTAATCATTTCAACAGTAATAACTACATCTAGTTTACAAATTAGGGAACCCTGTTTCATACATATTTTGTATAACTATATATAAGTGAGGTAGAGACAGCAAAAAGGGAAAAGGAAAGACCAGCAAGTAAGGCAAGAGTTGACTGTGCAGTCCAATAGAAAAGACAGAGATAGTAGGCAGAATCCTTGCTTCAAACTCTCTCTACACAACACAAATTGGAAAGGGTCCAACCAACCCTGTCACAGGTGCATATACGGTGACCAGCGCAGCCCTCTTCACACCTCCTTGGCTGGCTACTGTATGTCCAGGCAGAGAGTCACATGTCCTATAAATAAGATGCATGCTCCCTGCCTGGAAATATGGCAGCCAGTTGAGAAGGTGTGAGGAGGGCTGTGCCAGTTGCCATATGCACACCCATGGCACCGACCATACTGGTAAGGTGACTGGGGGGGGTGGGTGTTGGGTGCCACAGTGGGGTGAAACTAGATGTCAGGGAGTACAGAATTGTGACAAATGGACTGTTGATTAGTGCTCGGGGGGACCACTGGAGGCCAGGGAGGGTTTTAACTTTTTCTATGGGCTGTCGATTAGAGGGAGGGGGTCCATTAGTTACCAGGGAGGGTTTTCATGTGTTCTGTGGGCCGGTGATCAGAGGTAGGGGGACCCACGAGCACCAGGGAGTGTTCTCATGTTTCCAATGGGCTGGCGATTGGAGGGAGGAGGGGACCAGTAGCACCAGAGAGGGCTTTCATGTGACGAGTGGAGGAAGGGGGGGATCACTTGCATCAGGGAGGGTTTTCATGTTTACAACAAGCTAGTGATCAGAGGAAGGGGGAACACTAGCACCACAGAGGATTTTAATATTTACAAAGGCTGGTGATTGGAGGGAGGGGACACTCAGCACTAGGCACCAGGGATATCTACACATGTCTGGAGGCCAGGCAATTGGGGGGGGGGGTGGCACTGAGCTAACCTGCCTCCCATGCAAATGAAACCATAATCGGCATACAAGTGGCCCCTTAGCACCTTTCATGCCCAATGGGCTCAATTGCATGGATCCTTTGAATACTGCAGATAGCGCTCTGGCACTATCCACTCTGGCAGTGTACGTCAGGATTCATGTCTGGGCAGGGCCACTTGACTTAGCACTGTACCAACATGGCCTTATCTTCAGTCAAATAGCACTGATGTGCTATTCGACTGAATATAACATCCTTGGGCTCCCAGGTAATTGCAAGGTGCAGCACAAAGTTTTGCACTCTGTTCTGTGCTATTTTGAATATCAGGCACCAGATGTTTAATTGATATATTAGGCAGATAGTATTATAGGAGTCAACATTGTAGTTTTTAATTGTATTTATTTTTTTGTTAGGATTTTGGGTTAATTGTATTTATTTGTTTGTATCATCTGGTTCAGTGTTGTTGTATATGGAAATCCATACACTTTCAGATGCTGTTGTACCACAGCAGAGACCTGACATCTGAATGCTGTTGTATGACATTATAATGCATTTCTTCCCCCCCCCATAGGAATGACTTGTAGTGGTAGTAGCCCACGAAGACCACTTATACTGCCAAGAGGTTGTTGTGTGCTACACAATCAGACTTCAACTGCAACATTCTAGATTATTTTTTTTTTATTTTCAAACTGGAACTCAGCATCTTAAACAGTGATAAAATCCACTCAAGTAATGAAACGCTAGTATCACCAGTGTTTACAAATGAAGAAGTGTTCTTTAAAAACAATATCAGACAAGCATTCCTAATTTTAAGTAGTAAGGAGCAGATCTGGGAGCACAAATATCATTCCCTCTCATATACCGCTGATCACAGTGCTCAATGACAGTATTTCTGAACATACTGGAACTTGTGTTTTTATAAAGGAAAACATTTGTTGATTGACAAAAGGAATGAGAAATTGAATAAAATAAATAAAAATACCTTGAGATCAAAATACAGCTTTATAGTGGCATATTCACTCGCAAGAGCCAAAGTTTTGTAAGTCATACTTGAGGTTAGAGTTTGCACTGGTAGTAAGTCATGGCGCACTAACCACTCCACATCTCTCCTGCAGCACGAGTAAGTAAACCCAATAATCATACACTTTTTGTAACAAAAGAATTGGGAGGTGAGAAGTAAAAAAAAAAAAAAAAGAAATACATGTTAACTAGGATCTGCAGCTTATCCATTAGGTAGGGAAATGGGCAGACTGGGTGGGCCAAGCGGTCCTTATCTGCCGTCAAATTCTGTGTTTCTATGTTTCTATTTGGACTCTGACACACTGATGGTATTATTTTTCATGTCTCTGTGCTCACTGTGATCATTAAAATAATTCTGGCCTGGCCTAGTAGTCCATCTTCCTAAGTCCTGACCTGACTTGTTACAATTAATTGCTGCCTCTTGTAGTAGACCCTATTCACAAAAGATTTTCACCACAGCCACAAAATAAATTCTTGAAAGTGTTTTGTGGATAGGGCCTGCTCACTCAGACTATACATTTTATTCAGGTATCATATTTGAAATTAAAGTGAGGAATGTTGACTTTTAGAAATGTCAGGCACTCAGCATTTTCTGGTGTCAAGCAGGATCATGTGTCAGTAATGATGTTATCAGCTGAGCTAAACAGTCATTCTGAACACACGTTAGTCGGAGGGCAATTCATGTACTTCATTGCAATGTTTACTAAAGCAGGCCACATACTTTGTTTGGATTTCCAGTATTTCAAAGGATCAGCATTCTAGTTAATATTGGGTTCTGCAAGGTACAGTTCAACAGTGGTCTATGCTGAGGCTGTGTTACAAGAGACAAATGAAGAAGATGTTACAATTACATCTTCTAAAGTGACACCAGAGACATGAAGCTGAACCAAGTGACTGTGGAACAGTGCTATGTTTGGATGGTGGTGAAACAGATTTGGCTGCAGTGGCTTAGGAGGAAGAGGGAGAAAATGCTGCAGCAGTAGAGGATGGGCTATGTGATGCTGTGCTGTATTGTGAAGAAGATTCTGAATGTGGTGCTGCTGTCATATTCTGTTCCATGACAGCATGCACCTCATCAATTATTTCTTGTTTATCTCGAAAGAAATGTCATCTTCATCATCATCATCAATCAATAGTTGCTTCGATTTGTATCATGGGTCCAAGATTGTTGCTTTAATGTAGTACTCAGAATGAAGAATTTTACATAGTTTGTCATCTTCTGCAACTTTTTTGATCATACGTCTCAATAGATCTTTTATTCTGGGGGACAACCTGTATGTGTCAGCAGCACCGCTGGCAGCCTGTGTGATCATGGAACTGTCTTGGTTCTCTAACATTTCCCTAATCAGATTCAACCTGAATTTTAAAAATTTTTATTAGGGGTATCACCTGGTTCAGAGTTGCTGTGTTTGCACTAACCTCTCTGGTGATTTCCTCAGATGGCTGGAGCAGGAAAATTAGAAACTTCAGCATAGTCCACTTTGTGGAGTAATACAGACATCTTGCATCATCAATTTTATTTTCCAAGGTACATTGTCTGACAGCTTTCTTTTGTTTCAGCAGCCTTTGGGACATATAAAAGATCGGCTTCCATTGAGTAGAAATGTCTTGGATGAATGTTTACAAAGATGAACTGTGCTCCTGCTGTATTTTTTCAAACAAGTAATGGGCTTTGTTTGAGTAACTGAAATGAGGGCATATTCTTTTAGCAGTGCTAACAACAGCCTTAATGTCCCTGTCGTTATTGCGAAAACTGTGAACTATTAAATTTAAGCAATTAGCAAGCAGCGGATGTAAACAAAGAACCCCCTCCTTATCTTGGACCCATTATCTGCACCTATAAGGCCTGCTGACAGTCCCTGTGACGAGAGCCACTGCTGTATTGGTTTTGGAGCTTTTCATTGATGTTGTATGAGGTATGTTCAGATGGAAAATAAAACATTCTTAGAACAGCAAACTGTGATGCTTCACTGTCCCCATGTGAATTATCAAAACATACACAATGTGTTGCTACAGACATGAAGGGTTCAGGCTGACAGCTTATCCAGATATTTTTTGTGAGATGCACCACCCTCCCAATAGCACTGCACAAGATGTGTCTTAATTTTTTACATACAACATCGTAAAGATCTGGAATCCCTGTTGTTGAGAAGTATTTCTGTCAAAGTATTTCCATAATGGTATACTATATTGAGGTTAGAGGTACTCAAGCAGCCGCCTGAATCCTACATGTTCAACCATGTTATATAGTAGCAAATCAACAGCTATCATTTCTGAAATTCTTTTGGTTATTGTAACAGCAACAGGGTGACTCGAGGCATATTTGGCTTTATGCTCTTATGTTTTTGAGATGGTAAGCTGCCTCCTTGAAGGAGGGGGGGGGCTTTTGAACACATGGTCACTTTCACTAACAGTAGGAATCCTTCGAATGGGAGGAAGTGGTGGTGGAGGCGTTTCAGTAGTGCTACGGAGACTGCCACTGCTTTCATCTATCGGAGTTACCCCTGAGTGTAGTGAGCTATCACTGTCACTTTTTCTTCAAGACTCACAACAACTGGAGTTCTCAGTAATGTTGTGACATCTGTCTAGGTGCCTTTTCAGTGCTGAAATTCCCAATGCTCCTTTCTTTTCACCCCTGCTGATTGGCTATTTACAAATGGTGCATGTTGCCACCAACTCATTAGAAGCACTAACAGAGAAGTACGGCCAAACAAAAGATGATAGTAGTTTATTCCCACTACCCTCTCCTAAACCAAAACATTTCTGTCCATTTCTTCCTCATCTGCAATTTCCATCCCCTCCTGTTGTAAACTTTCTGCTGCCCGATCATTCTTTTCATCTTTATTATTAGTATGCTCATCATGTCTGAGCTCAGAAGAATCTGATGACATCTGTGAGGGACTGACAGTAGCATAGTATACAATTGTTCCATACCTGTGGGTGCCTCAATGGGTGGTACCCACCAACCCTTTGGTTTGAACTACATAACTTCTTTTTTTACTTGGGACTGATCTGACAGATGCACCTTTTTGGGGTTCAAGCATTCACTTGGAAGATGACACTTTAGATGTGAACAAATCACTGTTTGGGGGTTTATTTTGTTTTTCCTTTGCAAGCTGACTGCTGTTTTTTGCAGTGGCACTGGCTGCACTGCCTTCCTGAGAAGAATGCTCCTCATCAACACTTTGATCCATTTTTTTATTTCTCATTCTAAGTGTAAAAAAAAAAAAGATCCCTCTACCTAATGTCCTCTGACTCCCACCCACACCCTACAGGCCAGGGATGGATTTACAGTCATGAGTCATGAATGTGAATCATTCATGATTGTAGTAGTACATAGCACACCACAGTCCACCACCACTTCCTTCCAAGCTTAGCTGACTGACTCCTACTACAGTTACTGTTCAGTGACCTACTCAACAGTGTGCCTCAGAATTTAAATTGGTGATGCAGACATCTGGCGCATGGCTGCACGCACAGTCCCACATGGCTTGGTTAATGCTTATACATAACAATAAACTAAGAAGAATAAGGAGGAGGAATAATGGATAAAATGAGTGATGATCATTGATGATGATGACACTTGTGTGTGTACTTTTATTACCTGTGTTGTAGTGTACACAGATTGGTAAAGGTCACAAATTCAGAATATCCCCTGGGCCACCCACAGCCAGCAGCACAGGCACAGTAACTTGTCTGTTTGTCAGAAGAGTATTTTTTGTTATTTGTAGTACATGAAATCGTGAATGAATGCTAAAGAGTGATAGTGATTGGGTGGCACATGTCAAAGATTTATTTTGCAATCCTTCCCTTGCCCTGCACACACAGCTACACTGAGGCCAGGAAAAAGAAAACAAACTTTATTTGAGATTTCTTGGACTGTAAAAGTTCTCGTGGACCCCCCTCCCCCAGTCTCTCTCCTCTGGATCTGGACTGGATGGCACAAGTCAAAAATGTATTTTGTCAGCCTGCCCTTACCCTACACGCATTCACACAGCCACATTGAGGCCAGGAAAAGAAAAAAAAACGTTTATTTGGGATTTCTGGGACTGTAAAATTTCTTGTTCCCCATCCCAACCTCCCTCTCTCCTCTGGATCTGGGATGGCAAAAGTCAAAGATTTATTTTGCCAGCCTGCCCTTGCCCTACACACATTCACACAGCCACATTGAGGCCAGGAAAAGAACAAAAAACATTTATTTGGGACTT
Organism: Neoceratodus forsteri; assembly: GCA_016271365.2. Classification (NCBI taxonomy): domain Eukaryota; kingdom Metazoa; phylum Chordata; order Ceratodontiformes; family Ceratodontidae; genus Neoceratodus; species Neoceratodus forsteri. The sequence goes on along the minus strand of CM028129.1, from coordinate 1,004,192,816 downwards.
CTGGGACTGTAAAATTTCTCGTGGCCCCCCTCCCCCGTAGTCTGTATGTGTGTGTGTGTCTCTCTCTCTCTCTCTCAAGCTGGATGGAAAAAGTCAAGATTTATTTTGCCAGCCTGCCCTTGCCCTGTACACATAGCCACACTGAGGCCAGGAAAGGAAAAAAAATTCTATTTGGGATTTCTGGAACTGTAAAAGTTCTTGTGCCCCCGTAGTCTGCCATCTATCTCTCTCTCTCTCTCTCTCTCCCCCTCTCTGGATCTGGGATGGCACAAGTCAAAGATTTAATTTGCCAGCCTGCCCTTGCCCTGTACTACACGCAGCAACATTGAGGCCAAGTAAAGAAAAACACTTTTATGGATTTCTGGCACTGCAAAATTTCTCTTGCGTCCCCAATAGTCTCTCCCTGTCTCCTCTGCATCTGGAATGGCACAAGGCAAATATTTTGCCAGCCTGTCCTTGATCAGTGTACAGACAGCCACACTGTCTAAGGCCAAGAAAAGGAAAACAAATTATTTGGGATTTTCTGGCACCGTAACATTTCTCTAGGGCCCCCAGTAGTCTCAGTCTCTCTCTCGCTCTCTTTCACATCTGGAGGATCCTCTGGATTCAATTTCTGGATGGCACAAGTCAAAGATTTGTTTAGCCAGCCTGACCTTGCCCTTTAGTACACTGTCTGCCACACTACCTTTTTTGCCTTCCTTGCCTTCCCCCTGGCAACCACTCATTATCACCCTCTCCCTCCTTGGATTCCTCTCCTCTCCTCTCCCTCCTCTGATGACTGTCACCCCCACCCCAATAAGTCTTCTCTTCTCTCTCCTCTCTTTCTTTCCTCCCCTCTGGCTCCACTTAACAAATAGATATTTTTTTTAATTTATATTTAGTTTCTCTCTGTAGTGTGCAACTGTAGACACTTCTCTGCAGCATCAACTTTCTCAGACTGTCCACCAAATCATCTGGGCCCACGCTGCACACTCATCATGGTTATATACCATGAGTGCATCACGTGACTGACTATCCTGCTCTGTTGCCTGATTGGATGCCGCTGGCCAACTGTACATAGAGCTAGTGTGCTGACAGCATCCCATGGCAACCGTACACTGAATGGCACTCCACGGACCCGGACTTCTGAGGCAAAGTCCGTACTTATCTGGGTCCGTGGATTACGGATTCGATCCAGGTGTTCTAATCTCAGGTGGAACAGTCCACCCAGCCCTACTCTTCATTAATCAAGAGCACCATCTCGAGACACCTTTGCATTCCAGAACTGCTCAGCTTCTCGTTGCATTTCTCGAATACAAAGATGTCTTGAGATGACACTCTTGATTAGCCAAGAGACATCTCGGACTAACCATTTATTTATAATAGTTATGTCATGTTGTGGCATCAAGCTTATCCTAATTTAATTGACTGAATGGATCTCTACAGAGAGGCCCATCAGTGGTTAACTGCATGTGAAAGAGGGGCGGGCAGACAGGGGCCTGGGGTCAGCTCAATTTTCCCAGATTGCAAAATATTCCTGAAGGAAAAAAAGAGTGTTAATTGACCAGTATGGGACATGTGTTAGGAGGAGGTTAGCTCAACAGCACCAGCAGGAGATTGATACCAAACAGATGAAATATATATTTTTTTCACAACATGTACAGTAGGCATGTGGTATATGGTATCATAGATGTCATTAACACGGAGGCACAAGCTAAGAAATCCAGAGGACCATGGTGCCTTATCCATGGAGGGGGTGCTGCTAAAGTGATGGTGTGGCAGAAGAAGAATAAGGCATCAATAAGAGATGCACTAAAAAGAGCTAAAGTGAAGATGGGGCATGTGTTGAGTGCTGGAAATCTAAGTAACATAATAGTATAAGAGCAGGTTGCAAGCAGCCAATCATAGCAGTAACATGAGAACTCAGGGTTACACAATTGCAGGTCAAAGCAAGAATACAATATAATAAATTCACTAGTATTGGTAAGCCAGCACTTCTTACCCTTAGGGTCATGAAGAGGGGTGTGGTGGGAGTAACCGCAGTAGTTTTACTAGAATCAGTCTGTCATCCCCTGTACCCCTTGGGTCATGGGGGAGCAATAGCAGTAAGTATACAAGAATCAGTTTGCCAGTCCCCACAACCCTCAGATGATCCAAAGGAGGGTGGAATTATCACATTAGTTTTACTCTAATCCACTTGCCAGCTCCATACCTCTCAGATGATAAAGAGAGAAGGTGGGAGCAATATATGTAGGTGTACTAAAATCAGTTTGCCAGTTCTCAGACCCTTAAGGGGGGGAACAGTATTTTTACTACTTCAGTTTGCCAGTCCTTGCACCCTTTGGCTCATAAAGGGAATGCAGCAGCAGTAACAATAAGTGTAGCAAATAATGACTAGTGACAGACAACAATACAAGATAACAATTCAATTAGCCCCTGCAACCCTCAGATCATGGGGGGGGAAGGTGGAAACAGAACAAGACAGGTGTGAAAAGAGCTAAAGTCTCTTATCTGTTGCCTTTAAAAGTAGCACAGCTCCAGATACTGGATCCCTACCTAATGTCCATAAAGCATCATGAGGAACCACCCTCTCAATGTCCGCAAACCCTTTGTTACCTTACAGTTTATATGTATCTGTATATAGGTGCTATTGTTGTGTGCTCTGTATTTTTTTTTAGCTAGATGATCCTGTCATGTACATTGTTCCCTATTGTAAATATTGTAAAATATTGTTTTTACCTTTTTCTCTGTATCATCAAATTTATGTACCACTGGAAGTTTGTGAAAATGGGCATTTTGGCTCCCATACTCTCCAGTATAAAAAATAACATTGAATTGAAAGCATCATGAGGTCAGTCTTGTGCAGGGAAGGAAGACAGGAAATGGATGCACAGACAGAGGAAAGACTTAGGGCTCAACCTTGGGGCAGCATCGCCTGCCGAATTTCAGTCCAAAATGTGATGTCCTTATTCTTATGCCTTTATGCTTTGCCCCACTATGTGGAAGGTCAATTGACGGAGAACACTAGTAGAGGAAGACAGGGAGTATCCTGCCCTTGGCCCAATTGGCTGGACAAATTGCATTACCAACTAGTGCCCCAGCCACTTTCGATGGCAACCCAAAAAGGCTCCAACTAAGCCCAACTGGCTCCTTCCAATGGTATGGCTAAGTCTGTCTTGGCATTGATGAGGGTGGTTAGAAACATAGACAATGATGACAGAAAAAGACCAATAGTCCATCTAGTTTGCTTGTAGTACCCTATCATACCCTAAGACCTTTTGTCAGTCTGGGGTCTTTGTCTACACTATCTGCCCCTTGCTCCCTGTTTTACTGCTACCCATCTGAGTAACTACTGAGCCTTTAACTCTGTCCCAAACATGTCTGAAACCATTGATGGTATGGGTGGCCACCACCTCAGCTGGCAGACTGTTTCTTGGCTCAACCACTCTCTCTGCAAAATAAAACTTTCGCACATCCCTTTTGAACTGCTTCCACTCCTGCCCTTTTGTTCTAGATTTGCTACTCTTGTTGAATATTTCCTCTCAGTTCATCTTGTTCATTCTTTTCAGGAACTTGAAGGTCTCTATCGTATCAACCCTCTCTTGTGTGGTCTCGAGTGAGTACATTTTCAGTGATCTAATCCAATCACTGCAGGATCTGCCCTGCTGGCCCTGAATCATTTGTGTTACCCTACATTGCCCTGACTCCAGCCTGTCCTTGTCTTTCTTTAGGTGAGGACTCCAGAACTGGGCATAGTACTCTAGGTGTGGTCTCATCAGTGATCTATACGTAGTAATAATACCTCTTTCTTCTTGCTCACAAAATCCCTCTCAATACACCCCAGCATCCTGTTTGCCTTACTGTAGACCTTGTTACACTGACTAGTTTAAGGGACTCACTAATGATGATTCCTAGGTCTCTTTCCTCAAAAGTGATGTCCATCCTAACCCCTCCCATCCAATGCACTGCTTTGGGGTTCTTTTTCCCTATCTGCATCACTTTGCACTTTTTGGCATTGAATTTCAGCTGCCAAAATCTGGACCACCACTTCAGCCTTTGCAGGTCCCTCTGCATCTCTTTTGCTCCCTCCTCATTGTCTCCTAACCACAGAGCTTAGTGTCATCTTTTTTTGTATATAAAGGTTTAATAAACTTTTCAAAAACAACAAACAGTAAATAAAAGGAAAAAACATTAAAGACGTATCATTCAACAAACAGTAGTCTACCTAATATAAATATAGACACAATAGCACACAAAAAGTACAATGAACCATCATGAACAACAACTATAGAACATAAGTGACAGAGAAACACCCTTCCCATGGCACCATCAAAACTAACAACTCACACCCATATTTACAATAAAGATGCACGAGGAAAACTTGAGGAGCATTATAGGAGCTTTAAGGACTACTAAACAAGAGTTGGCAGCATCTATAAAGTGACTCATCTTGCCCTCTGTTCCTTTTCCTGTGTTGCTGATGAATATATTGAAAAGGACTGGACCCAGAACAGATCCCCGTGGCATTCCACTGGTGACCTCCTTCTCTTCAGATCTGAGATTGTTTATCCCTACCTCTGCTGGCTCCCTTCCAACCATCTTCCCACCCATCTGTGTTCTTTGCTGCACTCAGATCCTCTAGCTTCTTCAGCAACCTTCTGTGAGGCACTGAGTCAAATGACTTGCTGAAATCAAAGTAGAGTAAATCCATTGCATAACCCTTATCCACAGTCCTAGTTATCCTTATCCAGAGTCCTAGTAACCCAGCCAAAGAATACTATCAGGCTGGTCTGACAAGACCTCCCTGCCACAAACCTGTGCTATTTACTATCCTGGAGCCTGTTTTTCTCTCAGCAGTCCACTGGGTCCTCTTTGACTAGTGTCTCCATCAGTTTACCCACAATGGAGATAAAACTGAGTGGTCTGTAATTACTTGACGGCTGCTCTTCATCCCTACCATTGTGTAGCAAAATTACATCTGTTACCCTCCAGTCTTTCAGAACCACTCTTGTCTGAATAGAAGAGTCCTACCAGGGGTTCAGCTAATTTTGATGGCAATTCCCTGAGGACCCTAGTGTGCATCACATCTGGCCCTGGGGTCTTATCTATCTTCAGGGCTGCTAGCCCTTTTCTGACCCATACGCTAGTAAATACCTACTGTCCCATTTCTGGGCCTCCCTTTTCAGCAACCTTTATGCCACTCTGGCAAAGGTCCACTGTGCTCCTGAATACTGAGAAGAAGTAGTCATTCAGAACACCTGCTTTCTGCTTCTCCTCCTCTGTTACCCTGTCTTCCTCTGTTAGCCTAACAATTCCTCTATCTATCGCTCTTTTTTCTCCTCATACACTTGGAAAAACTGTTTTTCCCTGCCATTAACCCCATCTGCAATGTGCAGTTCTGTTTTTTAGTTTTGCATCCCTGACTGCGCTCTTGGCTTCCCTGGTTCTTACTTGGTACTTTCTGCATTCTTCATACCCCTGTTTCTCCTTATACCTGATGAAGGCCTTCTTGTGGGCCCTCTGTGCCTCCCTGACTTGTTTAAGAAAACCATGTTGGTCTCATGTACCTGTTTCTCTTGGTAACCACTCTCATGTATGTCTTTGTCACCTTGAGAATCGCCCCTTTTATTTCTCCCCATCTTTCCTCCCCTCCACTGATACTGTCCACTCCAGTGAACCTGTCCTGGATGAATTCCCTCATCTGGCTGAAGTCTACCTTTCTGAAATACAGAAGTTAAGCCTCTGAGGGATTACTGGTACCAAGGGCCAGATAGAATCATATGGTGTTATAGCTGCTGAACCCCAATGGTTCCCTAACCCACATTCTGCCAACTCTTTGAATTTGTGAGCACCATGTAAAGAATGGCAGCCTGCCTTGTGGGTTCCTTGACAAGCTGCACAAACATCCAGTCCTGCAGTGTATCTAGTAGGGCTGGCTTTTTGCCCTCCTAGATGCTGGAAAGTCCAAGTCAATGTCTGGCAGGTTAAGATCCGCTTCTACTACCACCTTTCCTGTTGCTGTCCCCTTCATTACATCTACCCCTAGTTCTCTATCACTCTTGATCCCCAGCTCTGGTGATCTCTAGACCACCCCATGTGCAATTTCTTACCTGATGGCTCAGTACGCTGAACCCACTGCAGTTCTATTTTCCTATTCCCTTCCTTCATGAAGGCAGTATAGTTCAGTGGGTTAAGGCTCTGAGCTGCAGATCTGGAGACCTGGGTTTGAATTCCAAAGCTGCCTAGGTGCATACTGTGTTATCCTGAGCAAGTCACTTAAATTCCTTGTGCTCCCAGGTCGCATCTGGAAACAAGCTTCAGCTTAGTGTGCTACTCCTGGTTAAAAAAATGTTCCCACATGATTACATCCACCACTGCCTCAGTTCCCTCCCTGACATAGAGGGATACCCATGCTCCTTTACCATCCCCTTACATCCACTACACATGGTGTAACCTAGGACTGTCATATCCCACTCATTGTTCGTTTTTCTCTGTGCCTCAAGTTCCATAATGGCTATGAGGTAGAGTCCAGCATCTGCTACCACCTCTTGGAACTCACTGTTTCCCAAGCTCCTAGCATTAAGGCAGACATCCTTCCATCTTGTGCCACACCCCTTTTGTTTTTTATGCGACCTCCCTTTTCACTTCTTGATTTTCCTGTTTTTGGCAGGCTTAGTCTTGAGAGTATGATTCTACAAAAAATGCTTAGCCCTACACAGAATTAAGAGATTAGTCTGTAGTTTAATGGGCATTTTGTGTTGCCTCTTTTAAATATGGGTACTATAATCAAGGCCTCTAGAATTCTGCAGCCGCAGAATTTTGTGCAGAACTTGTAATCTACCACAGAACTTCTGCGGTGCCACAGAATTCACTCTTTTTGGTGATTTTTTATTAATATTTCTGTTTATACATAGAATCTGGTTCACTTCCCCTCTTTTTATATCCAAAACCCCTCTATATGTTCAGAAGGTGATGTTATCATTGCTATAACATCATACATTAGCTAATGAAATGGCTGCATTCTGCAACAGAAATGATCAGTCACTTATCTACCACAGCTCCCACTGCCAGAGACAGTGGCAAAGCACATCATGCATGGTAATATTTGCTCAACCTGCACTACAGCCTAATACAATTTTCAGTCTTACATTGTTGCACTAGGGCCAACTTAAACAAAACCTTGACAATAGCACAGACCTGTTAAGTCCATTCCTCACTTTTTACAAACCTATTTGTGCATTTAAGGTATACAGATGCTATCTTAAATTAATAACTGGTAAAATGAATTTAACTGTCTAAATATTTAAGAAAAATAATTATGCTCAGAAAAGGGAAATATAATAATGTGTAGACCTGTTGAAAGAATAGACCTGTTAATTAAATAATTGCACTGTACGCATTTTTGCCAGGGTTATTGATTACATATTGTCATTGGTAGATAAAATCACCTAAAAGTTATTGAGAAATGTTGTGTGCAGGGACAGCTGTTGGGCCAGAGGGTAGCATGCTGTGTTTCCGTGCTGGCAACTCAGGTTCAGAGATTAGCTTTGGGAGCTGGCTGGGCAGCACAAGGATTGGTGGAACACATCACTGCTCGGAGTCTGGGAAGGTGTGGTGCAGTGTTCTGTCACCTGGTGGACACATTGTGATGGGCCGGAGAACTGTATCTCACAATTGGCTCACATGCACGTCATGGCCTGATGGTGTTACACAGTGTGTCATGGAAAACAGGTTGACATGAAAAATGAGTTTTGCAATAACTCCTCTATTCCATTTCCAATGGGACCTGTATGAATGAGGATGCAAGTTCATGGAAATTAAAAAAAAAAAAATATATATATATATACACACACACACACACACACACACAGTATCTCTGTCTCTCTCTCACCACACACACACACATATTTGTATGTAAGTTACAGATTGTATATAAATATACAAGTGATTCACAGTGGGAACCTCATGAGTGGTGTAGAAAGCATATATAAATATATAAGTGATAGACAGTGGAAACCTCATTAGTGGGATAGATAGCATGCATATAGAAATACTTTATTTATCACACAAGATCCCCTCTGCATATGTCTTTTATGTAATAGGCTAGGACCTTAAAGGAGAGACATTTGTTTTGCTTTTTTAGACATAACGTTATTTTTATAAGTCTGTTATTTTTTGAACTAGTGTTACTGTGCTTTCCACCATCCTGATTGCTATAACCACTGCCATGAAACTGAAGTCAGGATGACAAGCTGACACTGTGATGTGGTAGTTTGTTAGTGCTGCAGAACTTCCACAGAAAATACAAACCACCGCCGCAGAAGTTCTGCGGCAAATGGTAGTCTTGCCGCAGAACATGGTCCCACTGTGCTGCAAAAAAGTAGGGGCCCTGACTATAATCCCTTTACACCAATCTGCTGGAAATGTCAAATTTATTTATTTATTTAGTTATTTATTTCAAAAGTTTCACCAGTAAAAAGACATACTGAGCTGAGTAGCAGCTCATTTCCAGATGCGTCCTGGGAGGAAGGGGTAAAGGGAGGCAAAGCACAACAAATCAAAACAATATTTACAAGGCAGGAGGAAAACAAAATTTGCATTGAGTACAATCAATGATTGGCAACCTTAACATCTGTAAGTTAGGCTTGGATATAGCAAAGGATACAATTTAAGTGCATCAAGGAACTATGCAGATGGAGACGGTGGAAGCTATACAGTAGGTTTCTGGGTGGGGGTAAGCGGGGTTAGGGCAGAGTTATGGGGAAAGAGTAGATAAGGAGGAGACGGTGGGGGGAGTAGTTGAATCAAGGAGCAGAGGTGGATAATCAGGTGCATTTGCAGGAGGTTGAGATGAAGTCTCAGAGAAGACAGGAGAGAGAGTGTGAAGGGAAGAGGTAGAGCAGATGGATGGGGGAGAGAATTCCATAGTTTAGTGAAGTGGAAGGAGCAAGCAGTTTAAGGCAGATGTTATTAAATAAAGGTGTTAATGTCTTAGCCCAGATCTCTGGGGTTGAAAATAATATTTCTGTCGGTATGCCATAAATGATTTAAAGGTAGGGAAGCAATGTGAAAAAAATGGCACTAAAGGCAACCAGCAACCTTGATTGTATTTGTAGGGGTATTACTAGTAGGAAGAGTGATGTAATCCTACCGCTGTACAGGTCCTTGGTGAGACCTCACTCTGAGTACTTGTGCAGTTCTAGAGACCTCACCTAAAAAAAAGACATAGACCATCTGGAAACCATGCAGAGATGTGCCATCAAAATGGTGCAGGATCTGTGCCACAAAATGTATGAAGCTAGGCTCAGCCAGATAAATTTATTCTCCATCGAGCAGAGGAGAAACAGAGGAGACCTGATTGAGACATTTAAATTTGTTAAAGGGATCAACATAGTGCAAACCAGGAACCTCTTCTGGGAAAACTGGGCTGCATGTACTAGAGGACACAACATGTGCCTGGTGGGAGGTAAATTCAAAACAAATGTTAGGAAGTACTTTTTCACGGAGAGGGTGGTGGACCCTTGGAACAGCCTGCCACTGGAGGTAATGGCAACCAAGATGGTCAGTGAATTCAAACAGGCATTTGATAGACAGTATAGTCACCTTAGCAAGACCAAATGGTAGTGGGGGGGAGAAAACCCGGGCAGACTAGATGGACCACACGGTCTCCTTCTGCTGGCAAATTCTTATGTTCTTAATTCCCAGGGATTTTATTATTTATTTATGCTTTAACTGCAATTAAAACCTCTTGTTTGCATATGGTCATGTTGCATTAATGGCCATAGTTGATATGTTATCCATTTCACTGTCATACTGATCCTTACTTCTTCACTACAGGTTCTGTATGTATCCCTAAAGAAGCTTTCACAGCTACTACTGTATATGACCCCCATTATGTTTATTTCTAAATTATTTAAGCCAAAAGCTACCAACTGCCAGAATGCTTTATTATCCTTCTCACACGCTGCCATCTGCAAATGTTACTTAGTTCAAATGGGCAGACTAGATGGACCTAGCAGTCTCCTTCTGACATCAACTTCTATGTTTCTAAATAGACGGAAAGGGTGGATGGTCCATCTAGTCTGTCTCCACACATGTGGGTAATTTTGTCAAAAATGACTATTTCCTTAGGTGTTTGTCCAGTTCATACTTAAATTTCTCAAAAGATGTGATATCCACAAGTGCATGAAGGAGTGTGTTCCAAGCCTTTGCTGCTCTAACCGTGAAGTAATGTTCATGTTTGTTTGTATTACTATGGGGTACTTTAAGTTGTCTGTTGTATGATCTCAGATAAAACTGTCTGTTACTGTATGATAGGCCACATTGGTTCATTAACTCTTTGTTCTGTGAGATTTTGAATAGGAGCAATAGATCACCACGTGATCTCCTATACTCAAGAGAGAACAGGTCCAAGGCTTCTAATCGTGTCTCATATGACATATTTTGGAGTCTGGGTATTATTTTGGTGGTTCTCCTCTGGACCCCCCTCCAACAGTCTTATATCACCTTTTAAATGTGGTGACCAAAACTGTGAACCGTAAACAAGATGAGGTCTTATATACTCTCGGAATAACAGTAGAATACAGTGTTCCTCTCTAAAGGTTTTTTGGATATTATAGATCAGCCTGTTAGATAGTTGGACAACCTTTTTGCAGTGAGCAGATGATAAGAATGAATTATTAACCATTACACCAAGGTCTCGCTCTGTTTTGACCATGTTGAATAGTTGACCACTTAGCTTATATTTAGTAATTGGGTTGTTTCTTCCTAAATGTAGTACTCTGCATTTGCTGGTGTCAAATTCCATGTTATTGACTAATGCCCATATTTCAATTTGCTTTAAGTCATTAATTATACTTTGTTGTTTTGACTCAGTGTCTACTTCTCCAGACAGTTTAGTGTCCTCTGCAAATTTACTAATATGATTTTTGATCTTATTGTGAAGATCACTGATAAATAAGTTGAAGAATGTGGGCCCCGGCACTGATCCCTGGAGTACTCCAGCTATTCACATTTCCACTGTTGGAGTACTAAATGCCCTCCCTTACATATTGAGTTCTGGAGTCTGGCCAATATTTAGTCCATCTAAGTAAGTAAGGGCTAAATCCCATATTGTCTAGGTTTTGAATTAGTGTACAGTGTGGAACTTTATCAAAGGCCTTAGAAAGGTCCAACAGGAGAGTGTCCACAGATAATCCTTGGTCCAGACTTCCACTAGTATTTTTCATAAAAGGATATTCAATTTGTGGTACATGAACTCCCTATTTTAAAACCATGCTGGGTATGATCAATTTGTCCCAAGGGAGATTTGTTCTGCATCAAAACATTAAGTAATTTTTCTAATGCTTTACAAATGTGCGGTGTTAGGCTGATAGGTCGGTATTTAGCTATTAAACTTATACTGCCTTTTTTATGAGTTGGTAGGACTGTAGCCTTCCACCAGTCTGTTGGTACATGACCTCTGTGAATAGATTTATTAAATGATATTATCAGAGGACGACATAGGACTGGAGATAGGTCCTTGAGTAATTTCGGATGAATACCATCCGGGGCCTGGTGAGGAGTGACTGTTAAGGGATTTTAGGACCGACAGAACCTCTTTCTCATTAAAATTTGTAGGCCACATGTGTGACGTGAGATGAGGCTCATAGTTACCACCAGTTTTATTAAAGGCTGATTTAAAATTATCATTAAATGGGTTAGCTATCATCTGTTTATCCTGTAAGACAGTGGTTATCGAGTTTATTGTTCTTGTATTACTTTTGGTGCTGTCGATGCATAAAAAGATTTATGATTACCCCTAGAATGTGAGATTTTAAATTCAATTTTTTTTCTCTAACAGTGGATTTAACTATTCTAAGAATGTGCTTGTATTTCCTCCTGTTTTCTGCTATGGATGCTTTTCTATATTTTGCATAGATTTGAGCCGTTTTATTAACCAGTTTTTATATTTTTGGAAAACCAGGGTGGTATTTTCCCTTTTTTATTATATCTTTTCTTTAGCGGTACATACTCCTTTTCAACATAATGTAATAAGTTCTTGAGAAACAACCAGCTGTCTTCGTTTGAGAGTGGTAACATGTTTTTCCAGTTAAATGAGTGTAGAAATGTGCTAATGTCTTTGTATTTAGCCCTGCTGTGGCCCCCAATAGCTGTAGTGGTCACCTTGCTATGTTTACAGTTTGATATACTGCAATACACCATGTTATGATTGCTACTATTTAGTAGTTCATGTATCTGTATATCTGATAAATCCTTTTCAATTTTTTTGTTAACATTAAGTCAAATGTGTATTTCTCTCTGGGTGGCTGCAAGACTTTTAGTTCCTGTCCGGAGTCTAGAACTAAATTTAGAAAATCATTTTCAAGTGTGGATTTGCCACGAACAGTCTTCCAACAGATCCCCTGTAAATTTAAGTCCACAGTTACAATTATATCGCCCATAGTCGACATTTATTTATTTTATTTCTTTATTTATTTCAATCTAGGATTACAATACTTTTGAGCCGAGGCTCTTTTACAAAGGTTCCACGTCAGCGTGTGCAACAGTCATAATTTTTAATTACAAACATATAATCATTGACTTACAGACATGTAATAACCAGTACAAAGACTTCAGCTATGAGCAAGACAAGGGAAGGAGGAGGGGGTGGGGGGAAGTGAGGGTAGGAGATCGGGGGGGAGGATTACAGGGTTAAGGAGGAGTATGAGAGGTGGTTGGGGCAGGGCAGGAGTGGAGATACGGGGAGGAGGTGGGCAAAGGTGGGAGACAATGCAGCCAGGGGGCCTTGTCGAGGGAATATGACAGGTAAGGTGCTAGGGGTGCAAAGACTGATTGTAAGTGCTGGGTGCTGGGGCACGTGTAGCTGGAACGGTGGAAATGTTAAGATGGGCAATCGCAGAATACAAGCAGTGAGAGGCACAGCTTGGACTGGAAGAGGCCGAGTGTTGGAGTGGTCGCTATGTCACTGCCAAGAGAGTTGAGCCAGTTGGATGCCCGATAGGTGAATGATCTTTGTCCTTGGGATGTGCGACATCATGGGATATGTAGTAGATGGGCATTGGATCTCCTTGTAGTGACATTCCTATGTCTAGGCTTAAGGAGGGCACAGACACCAGGTGGGGCAAGCCCCATTATAATTTTCTTGGCTGTGATGCAGGTTTGGTATTTTATGCGTTTGTCCAGTTGAAGCCATCCAGATTGGGAATAAAGGTCACATGTGTGGGTACGGCAATGTGAGCCAGTGATGAGATGACAGGCCTTATTCAGGGAGGTCATGATACATTTGAGAGCAGTGGTAGTTGCAGACCCATATATGATAAGACCATAGTCTATGATGCTAACGATGGAACTTTGGACAGCCACTGATAGTGCTTCTGGGGTTAGATGTTTCCTGTGCCGGAATAATATGCCTAACCTCGCATTGGCAGACTTTGTAACATTGCTGATATGGACAGCGTATGAGAGGTGGGGATCACGGGTGATGCCGAGGTACCTGAACGATTGTGTTTGCTCTAGGATGGCTCCTTGTTCAGTTGCAATGGAGATGTGGAGTTGTTTGTTTTTGTTGTGGGGGCTGCAGAAGACCATAAACTTGTTGTTTTTTTTCTGACTGAGAAGCAGTTTATGATTTAGGAACCAGGATTCGATGGATTGTTTTAATTTCATTCCTGACAGCAATGTAATATTCATTATTGTTGGCTGGTGGTCTGTAGTAGGTACTGTACCTAATAAGAGTTTGAGTCTATTTTTGAAAATTATTTGGATCCATATGCTTTTGATGTTGTCACTAGAGATGTTAGTAGTAATTAATTGAGAGCATTCAATTTCAGATTTTGCATAAATACAGACTCCTCCACCCCTCCCTTGGTCCCTGTTTTTCAAAAATAGATTGTAGCCTGAGATTTCTGTAGACCAAGTACATGCTTGATCAAACCAGGTTTCAGTGATAACAACAACATCTATGCTATCACGATTGAGTACATATTCCAGTTCTGACAACTTATGTTGATTTAAACTTCTTGCATTAGCCATAAGAATGTTGCATATTTTGATATTATCAGACAAGAGATTTGCTGATTTGCCCCGAGCCTCCTCAGTACTTAGTTTAAAGCTGATGAGATCTACAGTACGTCTGAAACTTTTTGCCCAGTACTGGACTGCCTCTGAGGCTAAGATGAAGCCCATTCTAGCTGAAATAGGTGGGGTTGACCTCAAATTGCTCCCAATGAGTTATGCACTTGTAGTTATTCATGAGGCACCATTTTCACAGCCACACATTAGTAGCTTTATTTTTTTTTGGTTTTAAGTTTACCTGCCCATGGAACTGGCAATATTTCCGAGAAGCAGATCTGGCTAACTTTTTTAATGAGCTTCACTGAGCTTACTGTATTCAGTTTTTATTTCTTCAAGCAAGGAATGGCTTATATTATTGGTCCCTACATGAACAATAACCAGGGGGTTATTTCCTGCATGTTTAAATATTACATCGGTCATTTTAGTTATGTCCGAAATCTTGGTTCCCCTATACTGTAACTGCTACATGTTTTATGTAACTTATCAGTGTTGCAGACATATCTGTCGACAAATTTGATAATTGAGTCTCCCAGTACAAATACTTCCCTCGGAGGAGGTGTATCACTATTTTTATGAGTATTTTCAGTAGTTAGTGACACTTCATGGATTTCTATATTGACATGAGCAGGACTGTCACTACAGTCTGATGCAGTTGGTATAGAGTGGTGTATCTCTGCCATAAACCAACATCATAAGCCATTTCATGTTCATGATCATATTCGTATATTCTTTTTTTTTTCAGACATCGGAGCTGCACAGTAAATTGTCTCTCCAGTGTTTTGAAAACCCTTCACTATATTGACTATAGTCTTTTTTTTCTTTTTTTTTTATTCAGGCACAGTCTTTCTCAAACTGCTTATTTTTGAAATAGGTTGTACATGCTGGCCCAGTGGCACAGAGGGTTAAGGCATCCATGCCTCACCTGCTATCATGTTGGCAACCCAGGTTCAGGAATGGACTCGGATCATTCTGGAGTCAGCTAAGGGAGGAGGATTGAGTGTCCCCATAAGATGCTTTCCTTTTCTGAGGGGGGGAGAGGACTGTGAGCGCTGCTGCATTACTGCCACCTGGGTGACCACAGGTAGCAGTGCAAACAGAGTCGCAGTTTGGGAGAGTCCGGTGCCTTGTGACTGAGACACTCATGTATGTGTGCATCTCCCTCAGTTGCAACATGCCAAGGCATCCAAGGGGAGGGATGAAAAACAGCAGAAAATGCAGAGGCTGTGCGGGATAATGCTGCACTCTCTTGTGGGCCCTGCACTCATCTACTGGGCTGCCCACTGCCACATCCATTACCTAGCCTCCTCCTAGGAAGAAGGGGATGCCTGGGGGGCTCACAGGGGTAATCTGTGGGACACTGTAAGGCAGTGGGAAGGTAAGCTCCAGAGATGATGTAGTGACAGGGCAGGGAGGAGCTCCAAAGCAGAAGAGGGCTGGTCGAGGAGTAGGAAGCAAAAAAAAAAAGTAATAGGTTGTACACTTCTGGCTTTTTCCTATTCATTGGAACCAGCTCACTCAAAATTTGTACTATTCATTTTTCATAAGTTTTAATTATGATTTTATCAGCTTCAACATCAGAGTTGATATTTATAATAGAAACAAAATCCACATTGTGCATTTAATTTTCCATATAACTTTAAGCAAAGTCTCCAGTGATTGGTATGCATTTAATTTTTTTTATTATGTATAAAAATATACTTTTCAGCCAGTTCCAAATTTTGTCTGTTTAAATTATTCTGCATAACTCATCCCAACTTTAAAATAATGAATGGGAGAAATAATCACTATCCCACAATTGTTCTGACCTCCATCTTAGAGATTTCATTAAAGTTAAAAATATCAATAATAAAAAGATCAAATAATGTACCTCTTTTAACTGCTGGAAAAGTGAAATTTTCCATACCTATTTCCCCTTACTCTTCAATTTGCCAATCTTAACATATTTCTTGCTAACCCTGATAATAGATTTTCCCTTGTTTCGGTTACTTTATTGTCCACAGAATTTCTCAAGGGGATATTATATATATTGTCCAGGTGGCACTGATTCTCACAGGAATGGATTCCTGATTTATACTTCCAACATTGTCATTAAAGTCCCCAGCTGGGAGTATCATTTTTCCTGAATAGTAACCCATAATAACTTGTAATATGTTATTAAGTACTTGAAGAGGGGTCATATACAAATGGATATACGCAGTGCGAGTTACATAGGAATTTATTATAATAAAATCAGAATCATCTTGCTTTATCAAATGTACACACAAATAAGAAGGGACACCAGTATCAATAACAGTTGAATTTTTAAAAGTGATTGTGATACCGGGGAAATAAGCCCACCTTTTGTCCTACCCATCCTATTGTTTTTACTTTCTAATCTTTCATAACAAGTGAAGTCCTGCATGATAAAATGGTTCTTATTTAGCTAGGATTCTTGAAGCAAAATTATGTAATTTGTAGTAATTTAAAAAAGTCACACCTTACCATTGTATTCGTCTCCTACTGATGAAATTTTCCAGCTGAGAAGTTTAATGTCCCTTATGTCCTCTAACTGCAGTCAGTCTAAGTGTATTGTTTCATTTGTCTCTTCATAATCCATTATGGTGGCCTCTTACTGTATTGAACTTTCATCTTCTCTTATTGATTCTGAGACTGACAGAATTATACTGTTACTAAATCTTGGGCCCTTTTGTTTTCTTCACCCAGTTTCCAGAGGGCAAATTTTTACCCTTCCACTAACAAATGGACAGTTCCCATCGGTTTTACATATTCAGTAATTCTTGTTTGATTTTTATTCATAACTTTTTGTACAGCAGCTAACTTTTATAATGGTTATTGAAACTCTATTTTATGATTCGTTTTGTTATCTGCATGGTTTGTTTTCTTTGCTAACTTTTGTCATGGTAACAAAGATTGTACCGTACAATCTAATTTTAACCTCCATCAGTGTAAAGTCTTGTTTTGCACTTAAAAACTCTGTCCTCATCCTAGTATCCCAAAAGGTTAGGCAAATGATTCCCAGCAAGTCTTTGGTTTTGTATCTATTATCAAACCTTATGTCCTGCCAGCTTATTTTACTAAGAAGCAATACACTTGAAAAGCACCTCATGTGTGATTTCATACATGATGCCTCAGTGAGCAGAACCCACAGTGATTGTTACCCCATTTCCTCCTCTGATGGATCCATCCTCCACTGCCTCAGTTCCTTCTTTAACCTAAAGGATACTCCTCCTCTTTACCTTCCCCTTATCACACCTATGCAAGGTGTAACCTGGGACCATCAGGTCCCAGTCATTGTTCTCTGTGACCCAAGTTTCCATAAGGGCTACGAGGGCCAGACCAGCAGCAGCTGCCATCTCCTGGAACTCACTGATGTTGTTCTTCAGGCTCCTGGCATTAAGGCAGGCATCCTTCCATCTTGTGCCCACACCCCTTTGGTTTTTTACATGACCTCCCTCTTCATTTCTTGATTTTCCTGTTTTTGGCAGGCTTAGTGAGCCCCCATTCATGGTATCAGTATCTACCCTTTTATGAACTCGTGCCTTGCTGCTCACCCCCCATGCTTCTAGTCCTAGTATGTTCCCCATGCCCTGATCCTTTTTAGTGGTATAATTAGCCTCAGCATCCCCCACCACTGTCAATAGGCTCCTGCCTCACTCCTCCTGCTCCCACATATGGCAGCAACCCAAATGGCTC
Source organism: Neoceratodus forsteri (assembly GCA_016271365.2). NCBI lineage: Eukaryota > Metazoa > Chordata > Ceratodontiformes > Ceratodontidae > Neoceratodus > Neoceratodus forsteri. The sequence goes on along the minus strand of CM028129.1, from coordinate 1,004,175,068 downwards.
CATCATCATGTAACATGTAGGACAATCATCCAAGCTGTACAAAGGGAAGCAGGCTTGATTAAATGTCCATTGCAAGGGGACCTAAGAGAATCCATGAGAGGAGCAGCAGATAGCTTACTAGAGAAGAAGGAGAAAATTCTAAGAGTGTGCTAATTAGTGCCCCAGGATAGAAGCATCAAGCTTATTTGTCCATAAAGTGCAGCAGAACTTTGAAGTTTCCAGCATCAGATGATGTTGTGTATTCTGTGTCAGTGGCTCTTGGATCTTGTGCAGCTGACATTTTCATTGTGTCTGCAACAAGAACCTTTGGGTTTTGTATATACGTAATTGTTTTTATACTGCCCTGAGCATTTGGAGCTTTAATGTACTTGCCTTGCCTCTCTGTAAAGACATATTTCTTTGTCACTTCCTTGACCCTGTCATGGTTCTGCTGCTTCAGTCTTTCTGATTGTGTTTAGTGTGAATCACAATTTTATTATCATTATTATTATTATGGATATGTTTATTATGATCGCCATGGATACCATGAATCTTTTTCCTTTCAAAAATGAACTAAATTGTACTATTTCTTGGAATTTGCATAATAAAAGTTCTTAGACCATGATCAACCCATGATTTTCTAAACAATCACTGGCCAACAGCATGCTTTCTTCCTTCTTTTGCTGTATAGTTAATGAGCACAAATAGTGCAGCAGTTAAAATTAACAAATTCTGAACAGGCAGTCCATCAGAAAACCAATAGAATGAAAAGGTATCCACTTTACTATTGAAATATCTGCCATCCAATCCAGATAGCCAGAAATTAAAAGGGACACTGTCAGGCTTTTTCTAGCCATTTCTGATCTTCTGTGACCAGTGTGCCTATAGACCAAAAATATATGGCCAAAGAACATCTGTTGCCGAATGTCTCTGCTGCCTGCACTTCTGAATGTTTCAGTCAGTGTTCTAAGTATTATTTTCAGCTGTTTGAAAAATTGGAGAAAGATCCTGAACACGTGCACCAGCATGATGTTCCCGTGCACGTGCACAGGATCTTTCTCATCAGCCACTCCAACCTGTGAACTTGACAGCTGGGTTAACACACTTCACCAGTGTTGTCATGAGACTGCTGCAGAATTGCAAAGGAGGAGTTCCCTTCTCATTCACCAATCACTATGTAAGGCAAGCACATCAAAGTCTTACTCTGAGTGAGGCACTCAAGTCAGGGCTGGATTATAGGCCAACAAGACTCGGGTTTAGGGCCCCCATCCCTGAGTGGAGCATTTTGGTTATAGAAAGCAAACTAAGCCTGCCTAGCTTGTAATCATTCCTGTCTGGGACACTTCAGTCTGATCTCTGTAACAAAGCACTGCTGTTCTTGCACCTATGAATACCTCATTAACCAGTTAATATAATACCTCTGAGTACATAACTGGCCATCCGCCCCACCTAGAAAGAAAACTTGATTTGCCTGCAGTTGCTGTGGTGCCAAGTTCAACATAAACATTTAAATACTCTTAAAAGATGAGCGCCAGGTCACAGCTACAGCACCCAACCTTAGGGAGACTTTCATACTGCTGCCCGTCCTTTAAACAATAAGGCACGACAGGGTGTGGGTTATTGGAGGATTTACTCACGCCTTGTGTGTTGTGTCATGAGGTGTAGCCGAGTGACTTAACCACACAAGAAGTGGGTAAATCCCCCAGTAACCCACACCCTGGATTGCCTTATTGCGATTCTACAATGGACCCATGTGTAAAATAAATTTTAAATATGTCTAAGTATGTTTTTTATAAATGCCATTTTTCAGCCGTGGGTTATTACAGGATATACCACAGTCATGTGATGTGTTTTGACCAATGAGGTTACAGGATTTTCATACCCCATTGTATAATTATTAATTTCTTTCTGTTGGTGTTGCCTGTCCACAGTACCCAGAGCTGGCATTAGTATTCTTTAGTCCCAGTAGCTGCTGGGGTCCCCAACTCAAAGGATCATCAATCTGACCCAGTGCAACGTATCAGTCTTCAAGTTCTAAATTGTTTTTTAAATGATTTACATGTTTACTGAGTCCTGTTGAAACAACACAAGAGGGGGTCAGTGAGCTGGGCAGAAGTTTTCAAAATGGCATCACAATGGCATAAAGATGTCTACCATAGTACAGGTGTAGGGGTGCCAATGACTAACCCTGCTGGGGGTCCCAAGAAACATAAGGCCATCTTTGTGTCAGTCTGCTTGACTTTGAACTCCATGATGCCTGTGGTTATCCTAGTTGTTCTAACTTCCTCTAAGGATTTGTTACCTTTTTGTAATTTGCAAGGTGTTATGTATTACCAGCATTTTAGGTTTATGCAGGGGAATATACATGACTCCCACTGACCTATGGAAGGAAATAGTTCTGATATAGATAAAATCATGGATTTAAGAAACTGAAAAATCAGGCAGATAAGCAGGTGCCTGCTGCTGCTTTTGTTATAGACAGAAATAAAAAACTGAAATGCACATGCTTATAATTTTATATGTTTTACTATATAGTGTGGCTTTGTTACTTTTTGTTTAGTGCATACTTGCCGATGTTGTTTTAAAAAAAATCTGCATTTTGGGCTATTTGTAAAATATAGACCACACAAGGTCTGCCTGAATTTGAAAGCCCCTAGTGCGCCTTGTCCTGGGATGAAAACAAATAACCATGCTGTAGAAACATAGACGACGATGGAAGAAAAAGACTGATGATCCATCCACTCTACCTATGGGTGCCTATCTAAGCCCAGCAACTACTGTCCATACAGCATTCTGGCCCTCCGTGTTACTGTTGCTCTGAGTAACAGAAATGCCCAAAATATCACAAATGTGGTGGCTCACTTAGTAACAACATAGAGAGTGCACATACCAGGGCATATTCACCAAATGCCCTAAAAACAAAACTGCCATAGCGGACAGGATCTCTTAAGATAAACTTATACTGTAGCTTGAATTCGTCTTACCACAAAAGTTCACAACCAAAGCTAACACTCCAGCCTGTATTTATTTATTCCATAATGCAGCAGCTCAAAAGGTAAAAGCCAAAAGGTCCAGGAATATACACCTACATACTTACTGGTGAGGTTTACCACTTGCAGTTTTTGAAATTCAGCTTACAGGTACTAACAAACGCACAGACCGCAGACCTTCCTGGATGAGATACATCACATGACTGATGTTTTGAAGTCAGAAGTGATGTCTTCCTCAGAGTACCAAACATCAATAGACAACCCAGTTAAAAGGACCACATTTAAAGTGACAGTGCAAGATAAACGAGATCTAGCTAGAGCTAATACAGCTGTGACGAGCTATCAAATGACCAAAGGTACATGTGTTCGCAGAAAATATTGAACGCCCAGGTGTATCTTGGCCATTTTTTTGGAGGTGTTGCACCAAATTTTCAACATGGCCTTTTTGGGACCCCACCTCATGAAAAGTGCCAATGTCATTTTATTCACTTATCCCAAAAGGTAACTTTGCAGAGCGACCACACCATTCTGCTTCACAGATGTGAAACCACATTTTGAGAAGGATGTGACAAATTACAGCTATACTGTTAAGGAGGTGTGCAAAAATGGCAATGTTAAAAATTTGGAGTGAAAATATTAAAAATTGGCAAAGTTAGGAGCATGTGTAGAAACTGTGCAACGCACACTCATAACACAGTCATTTTTTGATATTTTTTCAACAGATTTGCAACATGGGCTTTTTCAGACCCCACCTCATGAACAGTGGCACTGACATTTCATTAGTCAGTCCCAAAAGGTGATTCTGTGCAGTGACCACAAAATCACCTTTTGGGACCAAGTAATGAAAGAACAGTGACAGTGTTCATGAGGTGGGATCCCAAGAACCCTATGTTGAAAATTTGGGGCCACAATTCCAAAAAATTGCTGATTTATCAACATAAGTTGAAAACCCCACTGACTGCCAGTATAGCATGCTTACCTTTCATTTTTCAGTTTGCCATTCGGCTTTGAAGAGTGCAGACCTGTCCCAGTCCAGAGAGATGACAGTGCCAACCTCTGGAGGTAAGTATGAGGTAAGAGAGGTGAGGGAGGTGGGTGCTTAGTGGAGGGTGGGGAAGGGAGGGGACTGGGCAGAGGATAAGGGACTGTTTTCTTTTTTACAGGGAAAAAACAAAACACATCGGGGGATGGTTTTCTTTATTTACAGGACATTTTTATACGGGAAAAAAAAACACACCGGGGGACCATTTTCTTTATTTACGGGACAAAAAAAAGCATACATTTGGGCACACTGGAGTGAGCTCCCAGTGTGCCACATGAGTTGGGGGGGTACATAATGCTGACATGGGGGTTGGGCACCCCGATGTCAGCAAGGGGATGGGAAACGAAGTGAGCGGAGAGGACAGCAGCAGTGGGAGGGTGTTCTCTGATACCTGTGCTGAGAGGGAGTGGGGAGAACAGGAGCAGTGGGAGGGTGCAGGAGGACTGGTATTCAAAAGATGGTGGCGACAATCCAACTGCACACGCGCAGCACTTATGCATGCATAATTGCGGTTAATGGCATGTTACCGTTCACAATATGGTGGTGCCAGCAGAATTGCACATGCATGTGACTCACACAGGCACAGTTCTTGCACCGGAATGCAGAAGTAACAGACAAAATACTGCGACTATTTTTCCATAGCAGTTGATCATGGTGGAGTGTTTCAAGCTCTGTTGGACTTTCAGAAGGATACTTCCAAAAGTCCAAAGGAAGGTTCCACAATCAGCCATTTTTACAAGATACGATTGATCCCAAAACAGCTGTAGGCTCTGCCCACTTCTGTAAAAAGTGCTAAAGTTAAAGTTCCCAGTGCTCATAGTATAAACTGGTCTACCAGAACAACAAAAAGAAAGTGCATGAGTGCTTACACATAAAAACAAACTTCATACATAACGCATATAACAACTATACAAATAAACAATTTAAAACAAATCTAATTCTGCTGAACGGAAGCACATGGAAACTGCATTGCATGTACTAACTTCACATAATTACAGTCTGACCTTCATTGTGGGCAAGCTCATGAAGACCATACTAAAGGAAAGGTTGGTGGAATATCTAGAGGAGCATTTTCTCCAAGATGAGGGGCAGCCTGGGTTCATGGGAGGGGTGGGAATCATGTCAAACAAATCTGATTGACTTCTTTAAATGTGTCACTAAGACAGTAGACAGGGGCCAAGCGGTAGACATCCTCTATCTTGATTTCAACAAGGCCTTTGACTCCGTGCCCCATAAAAGGTTGATCAGGAAGTTGTTGGATCTTGGGGTTGGGGAAAAGATGGCCAGATGGGTGGAAAACTGGCTGAGGGACAGAACCCAGAGGGTGGTTATGGAGGAGAGTTATCTGGCACCAGATAGGTAACCAAAGGGGTCCCACAGGGCTCAGTGCTGCAGCCAGTGTTGTTCAATGTCTTCATCAATGACATTGGGGATGGTATTAAGGGCAAAATATGCCTATTCGTGGATGACACCAAGCTCTGTGGGAGAGTGGACACAGCTGAAGGGATACAGAACCTACAGTAAGATCTGGAAAAGCTGGGGAGGTGATCCAGGATCTGGCAGCTTGGCTTCAATGCCAAGAAATACAAAGTTATGCATATCGGAGCCAAGAATCCCAGGACAGAGTACTACCTGGGTGCAGCCCGAGTATCTGCATCAGAGGAGGAGTAGGACCTGGGAGTGATGATCACTAGTGACCTGAAGCACTCCACACAGTGCAAGAAAGCAACAGCAAAGGCAAACAAGATGCTGGGATGCATATCTAGGGAGATCAGTAGTAGGAGAGAGGAAGTTATACTGCCCTTGTACAGGTCACTGGTAGGCCACATCTAGAGTAAGGAGTTCAGTACTGGTGCCCACACCTCAAAAAGGACATTAACCTGCTGGAGAAGGTCCAGAGGAGGGCTAAAAAGATGATAGCTGGTCAGCAGGGTAAGGCATATGAGGAAAGGTTGAGGGCACAAAACATTTACTCTCTGGAACACAGGAGAGAGAGAGGGGGGACATGATTGGGACCTTCAAGTACTTGAAAGGGATAAATAAGGTTGATAAGGAGAGTCTCTAAACTGAGTGGCAACCATAACATGAGGGGGTACCGTCTTAAGCTGGAGGGTGGGAGGTTTAGGATGGAGGTCAGGAAGCATTTCTTCACAGAGAGGGTGATGGACACTTGGAATGTGCTGCCAGAAGACTTCATCTCATTGAAGACAGTGGTAAGCTTAAACAGAGGCAGGAATAGTCATAAGGGAAAGGTAAGGATCATGGGTAGGGAGGATGGGAAGAGTGGGGAGGAAGGGAGGAAGGGAGGGCAGGGACATTAGCTCAAGCTGTGGACCCAGCAATACGAGCAGACTTGGTAGACCAAATGGCCTTCTGCTGGCTTCTTCATATGTTAGTTTAATAATTTGTACAGTATGTTCTCATACGTAAAATAGATGCCTCCAGAATGGCCCTCCTTATTGCCCCCACCTCTCTTCCACACCTCCTGTGCAGTCTACCTTGACTAACTTGTCCTGGACCAACTTCCTTAACCAACTGAATTCTGCCCTTCTGAAATCAAAGACCTCATCTCTCAGCTGGGGTTTTCCCATCCCAAGGGCTAATTCAAACCAAATGGAACTGTGGTCATTGTTCCATAGTGGATCCCCTACTCTCACAGCTCCTACCACCTCTGAGTTGTTGACCACCACACTGAGAATTTCCTCCTGCCTGTGGGGTTCTTTAACTAACTGTACCAGTAGAAAGTCCTGGAATGTGTCCAGCAAGACTTGACTTCTGGTGTCCTAGTCACTGGAACATCCCAATCAATATCCGGCATGTTCTGATTACTCACTACCATTACTTCCTTCTTTGCCACTCCCCTTTCCAGTTCTTCCCTGAGTGCCTTGTCCCTTTCTTCCCCTTGCCATGGTAGTCTATAGATCACCCCGACTGTAGTTTCTTGCCTGAGGCTACTGTCAGCTGCACCAATAGCAACACTGTCTTCCCATAACTACCCCGATGCACCCATCTACCACACCCTTAATGCCATCCCTGACAGAAGGGCTGTTTTCCCCCTCTACCTTTTCCTCTAGCTCTCCTGAACATTGTGTACCCAGGTACTGTCAGGTCCCAGTCGATATTTTCTGAGGTCCAAGTTTCTATGATGATCACAAGGTCCCTCAGTGTCTGTTGTCATTGCTTGGAGCATTCTGATTTTATTACACAGGTTCCTGGTGTTAAGACAGACCCCCCCCCCAACTCCTAAATTCTTTTTACTATTGACTTTTCTTTGTCTCTTATTCTTCCCTGGTCTTCTTAGTTTCCTGTTTTTTGTAGTGAATGCACACTTTGTGTTCCCCACTCTATTGCACCTTCACCTAGCCCAATTTGTATCTCACCCCTATTTTTACTTGCTGTGCTGCTATAAGTCCAAGATATGGGTGAATGCTAGCTAGGTTCCCCTTCTTCTCTATTATCACCAAGGTTCCCCTAATCTCTGTCTGCCCCGCAGTTTGTTTAGCTGTCTGATATAGATGTCAAACTTTTGCCTCCACACACTAGTCCCTTCTCTTGTCCGAGTCCATCACCCTTGAAGAGCCTCCTGTCCAGAAGTCCCTCCAGTCCCCCACAAAGTGGCACCCCTTCTCCTGACCCCATTCCTTAAGCCACCCATTAAACTCCTCTTTCTCATCCTTATTCTAATCTTCTTCCCTTCCCTGCCTGACACAGGGAGGATCTTAGAAAAGGCCAGGGAAGCAGAGTGTGCCATCAATCTGTCCCCCAGTCTGTGAACATTCTGTTTTGCCATCTCTACCCACTGGTTCACAAGATCATTGATACCAAGGTCGACCAGCACCCCCATCACCCCATCCTCCCTATCGTGTCTGAATCCTCTACGGCCGATATGCCAGGAAGGTACCTGACCATCCCCTTCCCATCCAACCCACCACACCCTCAACTCTCCTAATCAGTGAGTCCCTAACCACTAAGGTTCTCCTGGTAGACTTGCTTCTGTTTGTCCCTGGGCACCATCATGTTGTCCTGCCCCTTTCTTCGGATTGACTCAGAGTCCCCCCCTTAGAGGAGTCAGGTGCCTGAGCCTCCTCAAGGGATGCAAAGTAGCTTGCCACCTGGATGTGTTGGACTGGACAACCTCCCTGTGGCTTAGTCTGCCTCCCTCCTCCCACTCCTTCCCCTACTGCCAACCCCTCTGGATCAGTGGGCCTCTGTGGGAGTTAGGGTATGGGGGAAAGGGCTCCAGCTGAGCTGGTGACACAGCTGAGATAGTTCTTCCCTTGCTGGTACCAGATAGGCATGGTGCTCTGCCAAGGTCCTGCAGATGGAGCAGTGCCACCCCCCCCAGAGCATATCCCTAGAGAACAGCATCCCACAGCCACCACAACTATCTCCCCTCTGTACCCCATCCATATACAGAACCTATGAATAAGGCTATACCTAGCTGATGAGGATATTTGATATTTAGCTATTAGTAGCAGCAACAAACAAATACTGAATCAAACCAGAATACAACTGATCAACACTAAAAGATCTATGTCTGTAACTAGAAATAGTAATAAGGTGCAGCTAAGATACCTAATTGGTTAACTAAACAGGCACCTACAAAAGGTAAAAGCAACAGCTCAATGTGTAATTAAAAGTTTTGTACTGAAACTAAAAATAAGGTAATACCCAGATATGGAATAGATGAAAAAATTACTCACCTTAGTAATGTTGTTTCTTCTAATGGAGTATTGCTGTATTCTGACATATGCAGTTAGGTCCTGCCTTTCAACTGCCAAGGAGAACAAAGAGTTAAACTTTCCATGGCCAGCATGGAATGTTCACCACCTGCTCAGTTGAAGCCCCTGTCTGCTGTTGTTTAAACTCCAACTATCAGATCTTTATGAGCAATACTCACTAGAAGTACTGTGTGGAAACTGTAAAACTCAAAACTAGTCAACTGGCAACTATATCTATATAAAAGGGTTTTTTGGTTTCAAAAGAAGACTCAAGTCAGGAAACTCAAAAAACAAAACACATCCAAAACACAATCACTCACCCAAATAAAAGAGGGTGAAAAAAAGGACACCCCTAGGGTGCCAACACTGCTCCTGCCAACCCACATCCCAAAAACTAGGTTCTGAGTGGGGAGGCGGGGGGAGGTCAGAATATAGCAAGACTCCAGTAGAAGAAACAACATTACTAAGGTGAGTAATTTTTTCTTCAAACAACATGAAGTCTTGCTGTATTCTGACATATGCAGACTACCAAGCAGTACCTCCATAGAGGTGGGACAGAACCTACTTTGGAAACAGGCTCTGAAGTACTGCTGTGCCAAACCGAGCATCACTCCTAGCCTGGATATCCAGAGAGTAATGCTTGGTGAATGTATGGACTGTTTTCCAGGTGGCTGCTTGACAAATTTCTAAGAGAGGAATATCCCTGGCAGCAGCCAGGGAAGCAGCTGTACCTCTAGTGGAATGAGCCCCTCAGGCCTGAGGGTGGAGTTCTACCCAGTTTCTCATAGCAGAATTGTATACAAGAAACAATCCACCTGGCAATAGATCTCTTAGTGGCAGGTTTGCCCTTACCAACCTCTCCATACGTGAGGAACAACTGGAGGGATTCAAACATGTGACCCTTGGTGCGCTCTATGTAGTAGCTCAGGGCCCTTTTAACATCTAGCTGTGTAGCCTCCTCTCTCCAGAGAAAGAATGGTCAGTGAAGAAAACAGGGAGAGACATAGACTGGTTGAGGTGGAAATCTGAAACCATTTTAGGTAAAATCTTTCTGTTAGTTCTTAGGACCACTTTATCTCTATGGAAAGAGATGAAATCAGGTTCCACTGACAGGGCTTGCAATTCACTGATACACCTGGCAGAGGTAATGGCCACCAAAAACACGGTTTTCCAAGTCAAGTACTTAAGCTCTGCAGAGGACAAAGGCTCAAAGGGGGGTTGCATAAGCTGAGCAATGCAAACATTAAGGTCCCAAGCAGGAGCAGGATCCCTAAAGGGGGGATTGGTGTGAAGCAATCCCTTGAAAAACTTACAAAACACAGGATGGGATGATAAAGGGGAAGGCTTACCTACTGACAAGAAAGCAGAAACAGCTGCCAAATGTACTTTAAGGGTAGCTGGCCTGAGGCCTAGGCCATTAAGATGGACCATACAGTCCAGAACCGTAGGCAACTCAGCAGAATCTGGAGAAATATTTTTCTTAGAACACCAAATGCTGTATATTTTCCATTTGGAGTTGTAAGTCTTTCTGGTGGAAGGCTTTCGAGAAGCCTTAAGGATATCCAGAACCCCTTGGGAAAGATGCAGATCAGCAAACTCTAACTCTTCAAGAGCCATGCCTTGAGATTGAGACCGAAGATTCGGGTACCAAATCCTCCCCTGAGAGGATGTCAACAGGTTGTAATTCCTGGGAAGAGACAGGGAAAGGTGGACTACTAGGGACAGCAACAGGGGATACCAGGGCTGTCTGGCCCAGTCTGGAGCAATCAGAATCACTTTGCATGGTTGTGACCTTATCTTGACTAACACTTTGAACAGGAGAGGGAAGGGGGGAAAAGCATACAGAAATTTCCTTTCCCAATTCAGGATCAGAGCATCCAGGGGGACTGAGCCCAAGACTCGGGGTCTGCAACAAAAGAGAGGAAGTTGGTGATTGCCTGGGGCTGCAAAAAGATCCATCTCTGGAGTGCCCCATCTCGAGAAAATCACTTTCAAAACTAGAGGATCTACGGTCCATTCGTGATGGCCCTGGGATATTCTGCTCAGAGCATCTGCTAGGACATTGTCCTTCCCTGGGAGGTGAACTGCTATTAGAGAGGTTTGCAGGGAGTAGGCCAGGGACCACAACTTCATTACTTCTGTGCACAAGGCCATAGACCGAGTGCCTCCCTGCTTGTTGATGTACCACATGGTGGTGGTGGTGTTGTCTGTTCTGACTTGGACCATCTTGTTCTGCACAGATTTGGAAAAAGCTTGTAGTGCAAAAAACACTGCTCTGAGTTCCAAGAGATTGATGTGAAGCAGAGATTCCTGAGGTGACCACAGTCCTTGGGTGGTAAGATCCCCCAGATGGGCTCCCCAGCCCAGCAGGGAAGCATCTGTGGTGAGTTTCACTGAATGAGACTGAGTGACAAAAGGAACCCCTTGTCTCAAATTGTCCTGATCCTGCCACCATTGCAAGGTCTGGATCAGGGTTTGAGTCACTGGGACTAGTTTGGTAAGGGAATCCTTTCTTTGGAACCAGAAGGCTCTTATGTGGACCTGAATGTCCCTCATCTGGAATCTTGCTCCTTGGACCACTGCTTTGGATGCTGCCATGTGGCCCAGAAGCTGACGGAAATGCCTTGCTGGTTGAGACACCTGAAGGGTGAATGAAGAGGCCAGTTCCATGAGGGTCCTTGCCCTTTCCAGGGGAAGGAAGGCTCTTGCCTTTACTGTATCCAGCTCTGACCCTATGAAGGTGAGGAGCTGTACTGGTTTGAGAACTGACTTTGGAAGGTTGAGAAGGAATCCTAAGGAAGTGAGCACTTGCTGAGTCACTTGCAAATGTGACTTGACTTGGTCTGGAGACGAACCTACTATGAGCCAGTCGTCCAAGTATGGGAAGTAGGAGATCTTTTTTCTCCTTAGGAAAGCAACCACTGCTGCCAGGCACTTTGTGAAAACCCTTGGGGCTGATGTTAGGCCAAAGGGCATTGCTCTGAATTGATAGTGGCCTGAGGGCAACTCGAACCTGAGGTACTTTCTGTGGGAGCACCTGATGGGAATATGAAAATAGGCATCTTTGAGGTCCAGGGAGGCTAGCCAGTCCCCTGGCCTTAGAGAGGGAAGGATTATTCCCAGAGTCACCAATTTGAACTTTGGCTTTAAAAGGTGTTTGTTCAGATATCTTAGGTCCAGGATGGGCTGCCATTCTCCTGTCTTTTTGGGGGTTAGGAAGTACCTGGAGTACCATCCTTTGCCCTTGTGTAGGGTGGGAACCCTCTCTATAGCTCTGAGAGCTAGGAGGGAAGAAACCTCTGCCTCTAAGGGAAGGGTCTCTGATAGATTTGCAGGTGGAAAGGATCTGGTTCTCATCTTGGGAAATTTTTTTGAAGCTGAGAACCAGCTTACTACTTCCAGGACCCACTTGTCTGTTAGAGAACTTCCAGTCCTGGACAAAGTAAGCCAGCCTGCCCCCTACTGGTATGGGAGAATCGGCCTGGGCAGACCCATCAGGGTGTCTGCTTGGCAGGGGCTTCAGGCTGAGGGGTGGATACAGGTCTGCTCATCCCCCGTCTGCCACTCCCTCTAAAGAACCCCCTCTGAGAGTAAGAAGAGGAGGCCTGAGCTTGGTAAAAAGGCCTTTGGAAAGGCCTGCCCTTGCCCCTGGACTGCTGCCTTTGAGGAGTTGCTTGCCTTTCTTTGGCCTGAGCACTCCTGTAAGTGGTCCTGTACTTGTCCATCTTTTTCATATAGTTCTTTGTCTGCTCCCCAGAGAATTAGCAATAACCGGGAAATCCATGGCCTTAGCCTGGGTATCCTGTGATAGGCTAGTACATCTGAGTCAAGCCATCCTCCGAAGAGCCACAGATGTAGCCATGACTCTTGATGAAACATCATTGGGGTCCACAGCAGCATGAAATTGTACTTTAGATGCCTCAATCCCATCTGCAGCCACCTGCTCCAGCTCCTTGGCAAGCTGGTCAGGGGCCTGTTTAGCCAGAGGCAGCACAGTGTCCCACCTGGACTTCTGGTATCTAGCTGTGTAGGCCATATAGTTAGCCTGCCTGAGTCCCAAAGATGCTGCCATGTACTGTTTCTTTGCCATGGCATCAATCTTCCTGGAGTCCTTGTCTGGGGGTGTGATGCCAAGGGGATATTTGCCTTATCACAGACAGCAGCCTGCACTACCCCAACATGGCTGCATTGCTGGAAAAGGAACTCCGTGTCTGAGCCTGAATGAGTATACCTCTTATCCATTCGTCTGTCCACAGGAGGTATGGAATTAGGAGACTTAAGAATTTTATGTGTCTGTTTCCCAAAGGATTTGTGGAGGGGAATAGACAGTCTCCTGGACTTTGGGATGTCCAGCATCTCAACAAAATCAGGCTCCTCCTGATCCTCTACTGCTTCCTCCACAGGAAACTGGAGGGTCTCAGCCACATTTTTGTAAAACATATAGTGAGAAGGGGACTCAGAAAGCCTAGGAGGAGAAACACCTGAAGGTCTGTCTGGGGAGATGTCTGGGTCAATAGGCACATCCAGACTTTCATAATCACCATCATCATCCTCCTCATAGTCTCCTTCCTCCGGTTGATAAAATTCTTCCAAAGTGTAATCTGGAACCGGGGGAACCGACCGAACCGAACCCCTGCCAGATGGTGCTTGTTCAGTCGGAACCGAAGTAAGCGATTGGACTATCCTTATCGCCTTGGCTATCTCATCGGCGGTGGAAGTATGAATTTCTGGGTCCGAACCGGACGATTTATCTTTTCTTTTCCTTTTAACAGAACCAACTCCTCAGAATCGGCTCTCCTTTTGCCCAAGAAGTATCGCCCTAGTCAGAGGGCACTCCTTCTGGTTCGGTCGGAACTGAACCGGGCTGGCCATCCGGGTCAGCGGACTTCTCGTCCTCCCTTTCCCTCAGTCTACCTAATCTCTTTTCCAGGGTAGATTTAGAAAAATTCTTACAAATTTGGCAGTCTGAATCGAGGTGGTCAAACCCCAGACAATAAACACAGGTGGTGTGGGGATCAGCCTTGGCAAAGACTTCCCCACACACACTGCAGTGTTGAAACCCAGTGGGCCCGGTTTTTTTCTTGGGTTTCTCAGACGTGGCCAGTCCTAACCAAAACATACCCTTTTTTCGGCAATCCGCCAGGCAAGACTCCCCTATCGGTTCCTGACTGTGTCACGGGTCTTGGAAAAAAACATAATAAAATTGTTTTTTTTTAGAACCGATACGGACCGGTTACCACACTCTAAATAAATCACAAACTTTTTTTTACCTGAAACTGATCAGTTCAGCCGGACTGATCCACAATTTACAAGTTCCACACAGAAACTACACAGAAAACCTATCTAGTACTCACAGTACCACAGACAGAGACTTGAACTGACTGAGCGGTAACAACAATTCGGTAGAAACCGAGCGAAAAGACGACACTTCAACCGACTTTTTTGAACCGAGGAAAGGAGAAATCTCCAGAGGGACTGTTCAGTGAGGCGGAGTAAAGAATCTGAATTGGAATTTAAACAACAGCAGACATGGGCTTCAACCGAGCTTGTGGTGAACATTCCATGCTGGCCATGGAAAGTTTAACTCTTTGTTCTCCAGGGCAGTTGAAAGGCAGGGCCTAACTGCATATGTCAGAATACGGCAAGACTTCATGTTGTTTGAAAGGGTATAGCTAGGTTACCCAATATACTAATAAGTTAGAGGCTAATTAGTTGGAGGCTAGCAGGCACACCCATAGTTATAGTCCCATGGTCCCCTAAGCAGACAGCACAGAGTCAAGAAACACAGGTGTACCCAGACTAGGTGAAGTTTGGCTGCCCAGTTTGCTAATTAGAGTCTAATAGGCAATAACAGTAGGTGAAGCAGTCCTATGGCCTCAAGGGCAGGTAGCAACTTACATAGAAACATAGAAGTTGACGGCAGATAAGGACCGCAAGGCCCATCCAGTCTGCCCATTTCTTTTTCTACCTTATAAATGTGCCATCGGCCTTTGCTCTGTCAGTGGCCTATCTATTCATAGTCATTTGTATTGCTCCCTTATGCCTATCCCATGCCTGTTTGAAGCCCTGCACTGTATTCGTAGCCACCACTTCTTGTGGTAAGCCATTCCATGCATCCACCACCCTTTCTGTGAAAAAGAATTTCCTCACATTCCCCCTTAATTGGACCCCTCTAATCTCATGCTGTGTCCTCTTGTCCTGCTATTTTTCTTATATTTAAACATGTTAGACTCTTTCATCTTGTTAATGCCCTTAAGGTGTTTGAATGCCTCGATCATATCACCTCTCTCCCTCCTTTGCTCAAGGGTATACATATTGAGCTCTGTTAGTCTGTCTTCATATGTCTTCTGATGCAGTCCCTGCACCATTTTGGTTGCCCTTCTCTGGACTGCCTCAATTTGGTTAATGTCCTTGTGAAGGTGTGGCCTCCAATACTGCACGCAGTACTCCAGATGGGGCCTAACCAGTGTCTTGTAAAGAGGGATTATTACCTCCCTCTTACGACTTGTGATACCCCTACTAATACACCCTAACACCCCCTAGCCTTACCTACTGCTTTAGAGGTCTGCTTGGATGATTTCAGGTCATCAGTGATGATGATGCCCAAGTCTCTTTCTTCCTTTGTGACTGCTAGCAACTCCCCTCCCAGCCTATAGGTGGCTTCAGGGTTTCTCTTCCCTATGTGCAAGATTTTGCACTTCTTTGCATTAAATCCCAGTTGCCACTCTTCTGACCATTTTGCTAGTTTATCCAGATCTCTTCTCATTCTGCCCACCCCATCTGGATCATCTACTCTGTTGCAGATTTTGGTGTCATCTGTAAACAGACAAGCCTTACCCTCTAGTCCATCTGCAAGGTCACTAATGAAGATGTTGAAGAGGACTGGCCCCAGAACTGATCCCTGAGGTACCCCACTTGTGACTTGCATCTCTTCTGACTGTATACCATTTACCACCACTCTCTGTTTTCTTCCTGTCAACCAGTTTGCCACCCAGTTGACCAACTTCTGACCCACCCCGAGCCTACCCAGCTTATTTATCAATCTTCTATGTGGAACAGTTTCAAAAGCTTTGCAGAAGTCAAGGTAGGTGACATTGACTGTTCCCCCTTGGTCAACCACTCTGGTTACCCAGTCAAAGAAATCTATGAGATTAGTTTGACAGGACCTTCTTTTTGTAAACCCATGCTGTCTTGGATCCTGTGCTCCTATGGATTCCAGGTGTTGCACTATTCTTTCCTTAAGAGAGTACCTCCATAATCTTGCCCACTACTGAGGTAAGACTGACTGGTCTGTAGTTTCCTGCCTCCTCCCTGCTACCACTCTTGTGGAGTGGGATCACATGAGCCCTTCTCCAGTCTTCTGGGACCTCTCCTGTGCTCAGAGACTCACTAAACAGTTCTGCTAATGGCTCTGCTAGTTCCACCTTTGGCTCCTTAAGTACCCTTGGATGTATGCCATCAGGTCCCATTGCCTTATCCACCCTGAGCTTAGCAAGCTCTTGTAGGACCCTTTCTTTTGTGAAGGGAGTAGTGCTCACCTCCCTCCCCCCTGTGTCCATGATGCTGAGCTGTGGGCCCTGCCCTACCTTCTCTTCAGTAAATACTGAGCAAAAGTACCTATTTAGGATAGATGCCTTTACAGGGTCCTCCTCCTCACATGCTCCATTTTCTCCATTAAGCTTAGCAATACCACCTCTGAACTTTCTCCTTTCACTAATGTATCTATAGAAAGTCTTGTCACCTTCTTTTACTGTTCGTGCTAGTGTTTCCTCAGTTTGGGACTTTGCCTGCCTTACTGCCTTCCCTGCTTCCCTTAGGGCAGTTTGGTATGCCTCCCTATCTTCATCCGCTGTGTTCCTTATATTTCCTGAAGGCCAGCCTTTTGACTCTGACCTTTTCTGCTACTGTATTTGAGAACCAAAGTGGTTTCCTTCTTCTTTGCACTTCCTTTCTGTCTAACACAATGGGATGCTGCGTCAGTATTGCATCCTTAATGCTTGCCCACTTTGCCTGTACCCCTCACCTGTGTTTCTTTTTGCCAGGGCTAGCTTAACTCTGTTGGCTATCTTATCAAAGTCAGCTCCTCTGAAGTCCTATATTTTTGCCTTGGAATGGGATGATTTAGATATAGTAGCCAAATTGAACCATACCATGTGATGGTCACTGGCCCCAGGTGACCTTCTACCTGGAGATCTGTGATCCCTGTCCTTGTTAGTCAGTACTAGATCTAGGATAGCCCTGTCTCTTGTGGGTTGCTGTACCAGTTGTTTGAGGCCCTCCCTGCAAGGAATCCACTATGTGTCTAGTTCTGGCAGATGTTCCTGCTGGTATTGACCAGTCTGTATCCGCATGTTGAAGTCTCCCATTATCAGAACCTCCCTTTAGTTGTCATGTTTTGTATATCTTCTAACAGTAATGTGTCTATGTCCTCCCTCTGGTCTGGGGGCCTGTAGACAACCCCAGTTCTTATGGCTGTCCCATTTCCTGTTTCCAGGGTGACCCACAGTTCTTCTGGCTCCTTACTTGTATTCTGAATTTCTGTAGCTTTGATATTTTCATTGACATACAGGGCCACTCCTCCCCCCCTTTTTGCACCTCGGTCTCTTCTGAACAATACATAGCCAGGTACTGAAGTCTCCCAAGTGTGGTTACTGGTAAACCACGTCTCACTAATTGCTACTATGTCCAGTTTAGCCTCTGACATTATTGCCTGCAGGTCTGGGATCTTATTTCCCAGGCTGTGAGCATTTGTGTACATGATTTTCCATTGGCCAGATTCTGGTGTGTTAGTTGTTGGGTGAGGTTTGGCATTACCCCTGTGCGTCGTATGGGGAGACAAACCTTTTTTCTTACCTGGTGATGCAAATGAACTGCAAACATGCTGAATCCCTGTTTGACCACTAGCTGAGGGGGGAGGGGTGTTCTTCCCATTCGAGGTATGGGGTGCTGCACCCCTCTCCCCATTTGCTAGTTTAAATATTCTGTAAAGATGTCAAACTTCTGCCCTAATGCACTGACTTAGAGTTTTTGTCTTGCAGGTGGAGAAGCAGCACCTGTAGTAGTTCATTTTTTTATTTTTTTATTTAAGGGAATCCGATACACCTTTGAGCCAGGGGCTCTTTTACAAAGGTTCCACGTCAGGTTACTTGACACATTAGGACAGGCAGTGGTTTTGTGCAAACGAGAAATAAACATAGCAGCCGGAGGGCTTTGTCAGTTACCAAAACATCACAATTGTGCAAATCACTTCTATAACAATTTAAGCAATATAGAATAAGTTCAGTTGGAGATTTGCAGATGTAGGTGTAGGGGGACAGTATGTCTGGCCAATGGCTGACTCCGGGAAGACTCCTCATTATTGATGCCCTTTGTGCTGTGGCCCTTAGTTCTCCAGACCACAGTGTGGAGGACCGCTCAGGGTGGTCAGCATTTAGAAGGAAAAGTTTCTGTCCCTCAGAAAGCAAAGGCAGCTCCCGATTGGTAGAGCTGCAGCAAGGAGACATGGCTTAGGACTAAAGATGGCTGTCAATTGGCGGGCACGGGAATACACAGGACAGAATGAGTCAGGGCAGGAATAGACTGACTGGGATAAAGGATGGGGTAGAGGAATTACCACAAGGTGAGTTGAATTTACAGGGAAAGACTTGGAAAATTGCTTAACTCATTGTCATGTTTGTTGTATAAAAAATAGTATTGGTTCTTGTTCCATTTGCTACAGATCCTTACACCAGGATCTGAGCAGACCTGTGGGGAATAGTGGTAAGAACTAGGTGATGGGATGAGTGGTACAGACTGGGAACAGGACAGGAGTTAAGAGGGCTCAAAGTTCAGAAACTCCATGGGACAGGGCTGGCCTGTTGGTGCAGCAGCAGGGGTATAGCCCATGCCACCAACAACCCATATTTGCCTACTGTGGCTATCCTAAGCTCTCACCTAGCATAAAATCCAATATAAATGATACCACAGACTCACTGATGTTTGACCCCTACAGTAGAGATCACAGGACAGAGACTATGCAGATTTAAGTGTTTTGGTAACACATGTGGAACTGGTTATTCTAAAAGGGCCAGGATTTGACTTCTGAATTACAGACTGCACTTCAATATTCTTGTATTGGGTTCTATGTGATAATTGCAACTCAAAAACAGCATTGACCAAAACAGGGAGTGCACATCGTCGAAACACAAAACAGCAATGAGCATTACAGCACCCGCCACAAACAGCGACGGGCGCATACTTTCTGTGGGGGGGGGGAGCTGATGTAAATTATTTATTTATTTATCGAAAATATCAGAATTATGAACCTTTGAGTTGAAGACTCATTTACAAAGGCTCCATGTCAGGAAATACATAAATAAAATACAGTAAGGGTGCAACGAGAGTACAATTAAATGAAGCGGCTATTTAAATATTACAGAGAAGCACAGTGTTAACAGCAGGTATATACAACTTATAAACATAATACTGACTCAGTGTGTAGATAACTGTACAGTAGAGGTTGCAAAGAAAAGAGTAGAACATGACTAGTAGACAAATGGTACAGGATCGAAAAGAGTAGAGGAGGGAGGTGGGGGCAGAGCAGAGAAAAAGAGGAAGAAGGAAGGGTGGACAATGGTGTGGAGGAGTAGAGAGTAAGGGGGGAAGAAATAGAAGGAGCTGCAGTCAGAGAAGACATTGTCTAACTTAGCGGAAGTTCAGGGTTAGGTGAGTTACATGATGAGAAAGAAGGAGTCACTAGAAACAGTCGCATCGATGGGAGGCAAGGAGATGCTGTCTGAGCATATGTTTGAATGGGCCTAGTTTACAGGCAGAAGTGACCTCCGAGAGCAAACCATTGAGCCAGAGAGGAGTCCTATACATGAAAGCTCTCTGACCCAGAGAGGTTCTACAAAATGGGACTAAGAAAGGGGCTTTAGAGGAGCTTCTGGTTGTCCAGGTGGTTGAGACCAAAGTAAGGAGATGTTGGACAGCAGAAGGAAGGAGGCCAAAGGCTATTTTCCTGGTTAACAGGCAAGTATGGTAAGAAAGCTTTCCCTCAAAATTCTACCAGTCCGCTTGTTTATATAGCTCACAGGTGTGAGTGATCCAATTATAACCAGCAACCAGGCAACACGTTTTATTCAAGGAGACCTTGATTCTACTAAGGGCAGAGCCAGCTGCGGATCCATATATAACAATGCCATAGTCAACTATGGACAATACTGAACTGGTTACAGCCAGACGCAGGGCATCAGGTGGCAAGCAGGACCTATGTCTATAGATAAGGCCAGTCCTGGTGTTTACCACCTTACAGACCTGGTCTATATGCTCCTGGAAGGAGCGGGTGGAGTCCAGAGTGACACTGAGATATTTGAAGTAATGCACCTGTTTCAGAGGTGCGAGCTGGAAGTTTAGAATGTTTAGGGGAGAGCCTCTGTAGTTGTTTTGTGGATTGGCAGAAAAACAGTGAAGTGGAGCACCAGGCAATTTACTGTGGTGCTAATTTTGACCAAAAGTAACAGAATTAGTAGTAAGAGCACCCACGAAAATCAGAGAGCACGGGACTTTGATGAAAAAAATGAAGTCCTTTTATTTAAATATAAAACTGCATGTTACAGGTGCACCAAGTCCCAAAAATAAGCGGTAGAAGCTGTACCAACACTAACGTTTCCCCTGACCACTGTCAGCATCATCAGAGTGAATCTAAAACATCACAACAGTGCCTCCATATAAATAGTGACACAATTACATGTTACTAATTAATTCTAACCAATCATGAACTAAAAACAATTTAGTTTAGTGGATTGGCAAATACCATAACTTTAGTTTTTTTGTAATGTAAGGTAAGTTTATGGTGGGAGAACCATGATTCTGATTCTGAAAAAAACATTTGGAGGTCTTTCTGCAAAGAAGTGGGGTCAGGATGGCTACAATAGATTATGGCATCGTCTGCATAAAGTAGCATCTGCCCAGTGCAGGCTAGGGGAATGGTGTTGAGGAACAGACTGAACAGGAGCGGGCCAAGAGTTGAGCCTTGGGGAACTCTGAATGAACCATTAGATTGGTGGAGAGCATATCATTGATTTTCACCCTCTGTGATCAACCACTCAGATAGTTGGTGAACCAAGAGGTGGCATCCAGGAGAGGGCTCTTTGATTTGTCTGTTGGAAGCTGAGAACCTTGCTACACTGCAAAGAACAAACTATAACTCCATTTAGGACCTGGAAACCTGGTAAGGCATAATATTGTTGGGGACTTGTTAAGAAGGGGAGCTACACTTTCTACAAAAAGTTTCATTTTTTTTCCTTATTGGCATTAAGCAGAGAATTGCAGGGTTCCATTAAAAGTGTAGTAATTTTATAACCAGAGGGAGTGAGATACAACTGAATTTGCTTGATTGCTGGGGTTGAGACCTAGGATTTGGAAGGATATTTTTGCAACATTTTAAAAGTGTTCTGCTGGCTGAGGAGTGAGTTCATTTTTATCCCTGGACTCAGTAGGGTGGTTGGTGTAGGAGCAGTGGTCTAGTAAATTGTGGTGTTAGTTGAATTGCTATAAGGGCAGTACTCACCAGGGTGGTGGAGCAGTTGTGTATTTGATTGTTTCTAACAGTCACCAGTGGCTGTGGACTACCCACTCACCCTTCCCCTCACCCCACCCCCCAGGCGTGGCATTTCCTTTATAGCAAACGTTCTGACATCACTTCCTCAACAGGTCTTGGGGCAGAACTGTCATATTCTTAATAACCCAGCACAGTGCATAAAGGGTAGGTACACACCACAAATAATAAAAAAAAAAATATATATATATATTACATATTGTATATTATAAGGGAGAGGGACATGTGGGGAGTGGTGCAATGCGCTGACTGTGGGGCAGCAGTTTTCTGGGAGACATTCTGGAAACTGCATTGCTGTCCTATTTGCAGGCAACTGTCAGCTCTGAGGGAGGAGGCTGCCCACCTTCAGGCTGAGCTAGCAAGGACTAAGGAGGCCTCCCCCACCCAAAGAGCACCACTGCCACAACCACTGCCTCAGAGGTTGCCAAGTATGAAGAGCAGTTGGACCACAGTGGGGTCTGGGAGGTTGCGGGTGGTGGACCAGAGGCGAAGCCCCCTAGTTGTACCTCTACACAAATCATATGCCATTCTGGCAGAGCAAGGTTCCTCTATGATGGTACCCTCAGTGGAGACCCAGAAGAATGCTGAGGATATCCACAAGGGAGACCCACAAAAGGGTGGCAAGGGACACCACAGGGGAAGGAAACAGCTTCTGATAGGGGACTCAATTGTTAGGGGTAAAACTGGGGAAGGGAGAGGAGAAGGAAGGAAGATGCCTGCCTGGTGCCATGGCTTGAGGACAGGGAGCAAATCCTCAGGATTGCAGAAGCAGCATCACAGGAGAGGGAACTAGATATCATTGTCCACCTTGGGACAAATGACCTAGCTAGGCATGGGATCAGTGCAGTGCAGAATGAATTTGTGAAGTTGGGGAGGGGCCTCAGACGGGTAGCAAGCACGGTAACCTTCTTAGAGGTGCTGCCAGTCCATGGCAGGAGAGAGGCTAGGGTACTGCACACCATGCAGTTTAATGAATGGTTGCAAAACTGGTGCAGAGCACAGGGCTTTGGCTTCATTGGGGACTGAGGGTCCACCTGGAGAGATAAAGGTCTATACTGGCACGATGGTCTGCATCTGTCCACGAAGGGAACCAAGCTCCTAGGTGACAGGTTTAAATGCTTCCTTGGCAAGCTTTTAAACTAGCCAAGGGGGGAGGTGCTGATAAGAGGCAGGACATTTCAAGCCTCCCCCCACAAAACATGGCAGGTAGTAAGGTAAACACTGAGGTACAGAGCTCAACACAGGGCAGGACAAGGGTAAATGGAAAATAGACAAGGGCAATAAGATCAGGGATGGGGGAAAAAGGATAAAGCCAACATTAAATGGAGGGCAATGAGTACCAATGCCCGTAGTCTGGGAAACAAGCTTCCTGAGCTAGTAGCCCTGATGGAAGATGAACAATTGGATATTGTGGCAGTCATGGAAACATGGTACACAGAGAACCATGACTGGGATGTCACAATACCAGGGTACACAATCTACAGAAGGGACAGAGAAGGTAAAAGAGAAGGTGGAGTAGCTCTATACATAAGGGAAGGGGTCAAAGCTACAGAACTAAAAAGTAAAGGGGGAGGACAAGAGGCACTCTGGGTCACCTTGGAGACAGGGAATGGCATCACAATCCGCACAGGGGTTGTATACAGACCCCAGTCTCAAGGGAAGGAAATGGACAAGAAAAAGATAGAAGACATTCTCAAAATGGCTGAAAAAGGGGAGCTACTGTTGATGGGGGACCTGAATATGCCAGATGTTAACTGGATGACATGTACTGCAGCCACATCCAAGAGCAGGGTCATTCTCGATGCCCTGCAGGGGGCAGACCTTAGACAGCTAGTGTTGGAACCCACCCGGGAGGGAGCAATACTAGACCTGGTACTCTCCAATGGAGAGAGGATCACAAATTTAGAAGTCAGTAGACATCTGGGAACAAGCGACCACTGCACAGTGTGTTTCACAATGAGCACAACCATGGAGATAAGTCATACAAAAACAAGGATACTGGACTTTAGAAGGGCTGACTTTGATAAAATGGGTGAATACCTGAAGAATGCACTAGCAAATGGACAAAAAGGAGGGGTGGAAGAACAATGGAGATAAATCAAAACTGCCATCATAGAGGCAATAAGCCTTTGTGTGAAACAAATAAAGAAAACAAAGCGGAGTAAAAAACCACTATGGTTCTCAAAAGAGGTGACAGGGAGGGTTAAGGAGAAAAAGGCTGCATTCAAAAAGTATAAGGAATCACAGAAGGAGCACGACAGGGAACTGTATCAATTAAAGCAGAAAGAAGTGGGGAAGGCAGTCAGAATAGCAAAGGCCCAAACAGAGGAAAAAATAGCCAACTCAGATAAGAAGGGGGATAAAACCTTTTATAGGTACATTAGGGAGCATAGAAAGGTTAAGAGAGGGATAGTGAAGATTAATAAAGGAGAGGGGAGGTGGGCAGAGGGAGACAGTGAAAAGGCAGTATTCACAAAAGAAGATGAGGAGGAGTTACCTAAACCAGACAATAGAAGCACTCTGGGTAGGGGGGTTGACACCAGTCCAGTCCATTCACAGAAGAAAGAGTCCTGAAAGAACTCCTAAAACTCAAGGTGGACAAAGCAATGGGGCCTGACGGGATTCACCCCAGAATTCTAAAAGAACTAAGGGAGGACCTAGTGACACCACTGACCACGCTTTTTAACAAATCATGGCAGGATGGGGTGGTACCTGAGGACTGGAGGAAGGCAGATGTGATTCCCCTTCACAAAAGTGGGAACAAGGCAGAAGCAGGAAACTACAGACCTGTAAGTTTGACCTCAGTGGTAGGGAAAATGATGGAATCACTTTTGAAAGAAAGAATTGTTGAGTACCTAGAGGCCAGCGGGGCACAGGACCCAAAGCAGCATGGATTTACAGCAGAAAGTTCATGTCAGATGAATCTAATTGATTTCTTTGACTGAGTGACAAAAGTAATAGACCAGGGAGGGGCTGTGGATATGGCCTACCTAGACTTTAGCAAGGCATTTGACACAGTCCCCCACAAAAGATTAATAATCTAGTTAGCCAGCCTGGGAGTGGGTCCCAGGGTGGTAGCCTGGGTAGCAAACCAGCTGCACAACAGGACAGAGAAGGTAATAGTGAATGGAACACATTTCAAAGAAAGGGGGTTACTAGTGGAGTACCTCAGGGCTCAGTACTGGGTCCAATCCTCTTAACATCTTTATAGGTGACATTGCTGAGGGTCTGAAGGGAAAGGTATGCCTTTTTGCAGATGACACAAAGATCTGTAACAGAGTTGATACACAAGAGGGGGTAGAAAAGATGAGAAGGGACTGGCAAGGTTGTAGGAATGGTCAGACATATGGCAACTCAGATTCAATGCAAAGAAGTGAAGTAATGCACCTGGGAAACAAAACCCAGGAGAAGAGTACACAATAGCAGGAGGTACTAACAACAACAAAATGGAAAGGGACCTGGGGTATCATATCAGATGACCTAAAGGTGGGTAAGCAATGTGAAAAGTCGGTAAGGAGAGCCAGGGGATACTGGGATGCAGAAGAGGCATCACAAGTAGACAAAGGGAAGTGGTTATCCTCTATACAGACAGTAGGTGAGACCCCATCTGGAGTACTGTGTGCAGTTTTGGAGACCTCATCTACGCAAGGACATAGACAGGATGGAAGCAGTCCAGAGGAGGGCAACTAAAGTGGTGCAGGGTCTGCAGCAGAAACCATATGAAGAGAGACTGAGGGAGCTTAATATGTATACTCTTGATGAAAGGAGGGATGGGGGGACATGATAGAAACTTTCAAGTACCTCAAGGGAATCAACAAAGTCCAGGAGGGTAGCATTTTTCAGAAAAAGAGATGTGTAAGAACAAGAGGGCACAATTTAAAGATGGAGGGCGGCTCAGGGGTAATGTGAGGAAATTTTTTCACGGAGAGAGTGGTGGATACATGGAACCACCTTCCTGAGGAGGTCATTGGGTCTAAAACAGTGGGGGAATTCAAACATGCATGGGACAGACATAAGGCAATTATAGTGGGGGGTTGCAGGAAGTAGGCTGTTGGTTAACTAGAATCTGCAGCTTATCCAGTAGGTAGGGAAATGGGCAGACTGGGTGGGCCAAGTGGTCCTTACCTGCCATCAAAGTCTATGTTTCTGTGTTTCTATGTGAGGGATTCAATTAGGGTAGTGTGACTGACCATATCAAAGGTTTTAGTTAAGTCTATGTACATGGACCCAACTAAGTGGCCACAGTGCAGGGCCTTAAGTATGAAATCAGTATACTCCAGTAGAGCAGTGGTTGTACTATGGCCCTGTCTTAACCCATGCTGCTGCTGACACTGAAGGTTGTAATTCAAGAGATATTCAGAAAATTGATCAGAAACGATCCTTTCAAGGGCTTTAGAAATGGGGGGAGGATAGAGATCAGGTGATAGTTACTGTGGGAGGTTCTGTCACCATTCTTAAGGATAAGTGCAACAAATTCTGATTCCCATTGAGAACAGAATTGTCCCAAGCAAAGGGAGAGATTAAAAATGTTGGTAAGTGGGGGATAGAACAACATCCAGGGCCAGTAGCAGGAGCTTCAGGTGCAAAGAATCTCCACTCAATCTAGATTACCCCAAGCCCCTGGTAAGGTATGATTTAGCTTCAAGAGAAGATATGGTCCTAAAGTGGAATGGAGGGATACCAGAGGGTGGGAGGGTGGGGGAAATTGAGAGGATTGTTGAAAAATCAAGGGGAGAACTCCATAAAGGTCGCAGAATGCAGTGTTGAAGGAGTTAGCAATGAGCTGCAGATCCTGGCACGACACAATTGGTATTCAGCGGGGATACGAGTTGGGTTTTCCAGTCAGGTCCTTAATATTATCCCAGAACTTCCTCCCCACACCCCAGGAGGATGAGAGGCGAGCTTGGAAGTAGGCAGCTTTTGTACTGCGAATTTCTCTGGTGTAGACATTTCTGACAGTGCGAGCAGAAGCAAGGCCCTTATACCAGAGATTGTCACTGAAGCACATGAGGTCGAGGAGTGCAGGAATGATCCATGGGGTTCCAGGGCATTTTATTAGATGCTTGGTATATGGGACAAAAATGTTGCAGGCAGAGTTAAGGGTGGAAATGAAGAAACCTAAAGCACTGTCAGTGCTAGTAGCCGAATCTAAGGGGGACCAATCACAGTGAAGGAGATAGTCCTTGAATTTCATCAAGGAGTCATTCTTGAGGGAACGCAGATGCAAGAACTTTGGGGGGGGAGTTAAGGGATGGTTAGACCAGCTGCAATGAATAGGAGAGTGGTCACTTAAGGAGTCAGGTAGTACAGTGACATTATAGAGTCTCTCTGGATGGTTTGTAAAAATGAGATCAATCAGGGTACTGGTCACTATTCTGTAATTAATCTTTGTGGGAGTTGACACGACCTGAGTAAAGTTAAAGGCTGCCACATTCATACCTCTCAACTGTCCCTGATTTTCAGGGACGTCCCTGATTTGGCCTCAAAATTTTCCTCTGTCCCTCGTAAAATTTGTGTTTTTGTGAAAGAACAGTAGGGATCAATAACACAAAATAATGTCAAACATTAAAGTTGCAGACTTGTTTTTCTTCAGAAAATACATCTTAACACAGATTCCTTTATTCTATAAGCTTTCTGAGTGAATAGTACCAGTTTTTAAGATATGTCCCTGATTTGGGGTCTTTGTCCCTGATTTTTTTAAGCCTTGTCCCTGATTCATGAGACAAGAGGTTGAGAGGTATGGCCGCATTACCTCTGTGAGGTGCAGCTATGGGAGCTGACCAGTTAATATTAAGGTCACCCAAAATGATGACCTCGGTCTTTGTGGGCAACTGGGAGAAGTAGTCAAGAATGGAATCGAAAGCAGGTTTAGAGCTGTAGGGTGGAATGTAGACGGCCATGACTACAAGAGATTTGCCCTTGTCACCAAAAGCAATTTTGATAGACAGGACCTGGGCCCCATGGCTAGGTAAGGTAATGTGCAGAACCTGACCTTGGAGGGAGTCTCAGAGGTAGCTGGCACAACCCTCACCCCTTTTCCCCAGCCTATCTTCTCTGAAGAGCATGTAGCTAGATAGGGCAATGGCAGAGTCGGGAATTTTGGGATAGAGCTATGTTTCCACAAAAGCCAGGATGTCACGTTCGTGCAGAGTAATCCAGCCTTGTAGGAGGTCCAATTTCTGCAGTAGACACAGTAGACTACATATATTTATTGAGGCCAGTATTAGACCACCATCCCGACAACTAGTGGGGTTAGGCAGTGTAAGGGGCCCAGGATTAGGGTTCACGCTGCTGGAGAGAAGCAGAAGAAGAAGTAGTACAAGTCTAAAGAGAATGTGATTCAGTACCCTACGTTTGACTGTTTATGATAAGGTGAGTTGGTATCAGTGGAAGGAATTGGAAGGGAGTGGACTTGGGGGAGCAGGAGTAAGAACTGGATATTGGAGTGGTTAGAAGAGCAGAGAGCCATGCCAAGGGGATGAGTAACATGGTGCAACAGGCTGCAGCTAGTACCACCCAACGGAGCAGGCATGTAATTACTATGTAGGAGGCTAGTGGGTAGGGGGCTTGAGAGGGAAGGGGTGGGGGGAGGACAGAAACAAAAGTAATACAGGCAGAAAAGCTGAGGTGAGAGTAGCATTATTGTAAGTGGGAAGAGGAGGGGGAATGTGGGGAGCAGGAAGATAACTAGGATGTAGGGTGAGTAGGACGGAGAATAAGTTAAATAATTGGACAGGAGTAAATAAGCCAGGACCAATGGCGCAGCGGTAGGGTGTACACCTACAGTGCAGTTGGTCAAGGGTTCAAACCTCAGTACAGGAAGGAGGGAAAGTAAGTGTAGAATAGGCGGGCGAGGAGCTAGTGAACAGGGAGGTGTAGGAGCAGATGAAAGGAATGGAGCTGTGTGGAAGTAGGAAAAGAAAGTGAATGGGGCAGATAAAGAGGCTATTGACTGACCCCTAGCCATCAGAGATTATAAGCTGCAAATGGAAAAGTTGACACTTTATAAACAGATGCTAAGGGATCACGTGACAGGTCATGTGACCACAACTTCCCAATAGGTATGGGGCTGGCAGTAGGTGGGTGAAGCAGTCATTGGGCTAACACCCCTTGAAAACAGCACCAGGCCTCAGGTAGTTGTTCGGTCTCCACGAGATAGATTACCTTGCTGGCTGCTACCCATTGTGTTTGCTCCTGGTTCAGTGGAGTGAGTGAGTGTGGATGGGGGGGAATGTTGCTGGAGGGAGCCTGTTATGAGAGACAGAACAAAGGGAGTCAGGTACCTGACTGAAAACCTGGACACAAGAGAGACTGGCAGGGCACAACTGCACAGCCCAGGTGAAGCAACACAGAGAGAGAAGCAGCAGAGGGGAAAAGGTACACTTTACACTATAAACAGCTATGCAGTTAAAAGCCAGTACAGCAAATAAAATGGCAGTCAATGTACACACAGCACAATTCCAGTAATCAGGACGTACAACAAATCTGAATCAAGGTACAGACTCTTAAAGTACCTTAGAAAACAGTGCTAGATACTATAGGGAAGGCAGAATCCATTAAAAACTATCAGTATCACTCTGCAGAGATTAAGTTTTTATTTGGGGGCTCTGCCCCCCCCCGCACCCCACTTTTATATTATAATCAACTCGGGGATGATAATGGGGAGAGGGAAACCCGAGAGGGGGCTACATCATGGGGACAGCAGTCAGCAGGGGAGAACATTGGGGGCAACCTGCAGGTGGGGGGACAGTTGGGAGGGTGGGGGAATGGGACTTCAGCAGTCCCAAATAAAAAAAATAATTTACAACCAAAACACAAACAAAAAAAAAACCCTACAGCCAGTCCTGAACCAGGGTCTGCCAGACACAGAGGTGGTGATTTTACCCACTATATCAGCTGTCCAGCTCTGGATAGTCCAATGAATACAGCCCTATATGCTGCATGATGCATGCAGCAACTACTCCTTATGGACAGAATATCATTATACTTACTATGTGCTATCAAGTGCACATACCCCATTTTGCACTCGCTATTTTGATGTCACCCAAATTGACTCGCTTAAATTGATTCACCCATATCATGGGATACCCTTGTATTGATCCTCTGGCTTTCTCTCAAATATCAAGCATAGCACTGATATGCAACTAAAATCAGGAGATTGATATAAGAATTTAAAAATGTCAGCTTTAAAACTGTTAGTTTTTGGTAACTGCAATTCCCAAGCTGCTAATTGTGGTTTATTGTTTTGATGTATTTTTTTGAATATTGCAATTTCTTTAATTTGTGCATTTGTCACATGGCTGCAGCTCTATACTGTTTTTCATATTTATTTATTTATTTATTTAAAACTTGGTAACCAGGAAACGCACACTGAGGCGAGCCTTGTCTCCAGGTGTGACCCGGGGTAGAGGGTAATGAGAGTTACAGCTGGCAAACTTGATAACAAATGTGTACATAGAGGGATAATAGGGGCATCGATGAACAATAATGCTAGGAACATTATGTTTTCTGGCAACCCAAGTAAACCCCCGAGATAAGCTCCGAGGAGGTTTACCTGCTGTCAGGGAAACCACGAGAGGTCATTTAGCGTTATAGGTTCATCGATGCCCATACATTGTCTTTTATAGTGTATGGGCATCATGTGCATCTGAAAAAGACGAGTTACACATTTAATGTGTCGCAGTGGTTATCTTACCTTATTTAGATGAGAACAGGATTGCGTCGCTCATTTCACGTTTACTTTTATTATGACTAGTAACAGCAGTGTACATTTCGTATTATCGTATTAGTTTACATAAACAGAGTTAAAAAAAACCCTTATCTCTCTAATATTAATGAGAAGAGCAAAAAAATGGGTATCGGGGTCAAATGTCGTGTGGCATCCAATCAGCCTTGCCGTAAAGTGGGTGAGAAGGGGTTGTGCTGCAAATGGCAAATGTTAGGAAATATACTCAGCGATTTTTTTCCTTCAAACATACGGGGAAACCAGAGACAAAACAAGAAAAAAGGACAACTGGTTAGTATTTCAGTTTCAATGAACGAATGCTGATTGTATGGACATGGGGGAGAGGGTTACATTAAGCCTTACCTTGACATCGTCACTTTCAGATGAGGAGTCTGATACCACTGCGATTCGCTTTCGCTTCTGTGGTGCAAAAAAATTATTCACATTCACAGTAATGTTGCCATGCTGTAATATAGAATTGTCTCCAAACAAGTTAAAGTTTGTAAGATCAGACAGAGTGAACAGTGGCAGTTTTTTGGCTGTGTTTACTTGTGGGTTTGCTTCCAAAACTGATTGGGCAGTAGATTTTGATGAAGAGGGCTGCTGGTGGTCTGTGACATTGTGTCCGCTGAGAATAATGGAATTTCTTTTCTGTTTTGCCTCTGAAATGAAGCTGTAGTCATTAATCGACTGCAGGCTTTTATGCCCAGAGACTTGCTGGACCTCCATGGGGGGAACTGCACAGTCCACTAGTCGCTGTATTGCCGTTTTGCGGGTGGAGTGATTGGTGATTCGTTTTTCATGCGGCAGACCAGCACATGTTTTTATGATCTGCATCATGGAGCGAATTTTATTTTCTGCAAGAGTCATTGCCCTAAACCAGATGGATACACCAGGCTTGAAATATAAATTTGGTGCTAGGTAGAAGGGGGAGTCAGCTGTGAGCATGCTTTGTGGCCTTTGACATGCATACAGGCTGTATGCTTTTACAGGGTCTCTATCAGGTCGTTCAGTGTTTGCATACATCCTCGGCTTCACTGCCCTAATGTCTCTTGGGTTGTCACCTGCTCGAGTTTTTGTTTGATGCTCGGTGTACTCTAGGAACTGACACCCATCTGTATCCTTCTGCAGGCTAAGGTCCCCCCATCTGAGCACATACTGCTCCGCTGTTCAAAGGGCATAGTAAAGCCCATTATTGAAGAAAAGCATGTTTAGTAGTGCCACTGGGCTATGTTGCCCTAATGTCCCTGTTTCATAAAGTTTGTCAATGTCTGAGGGTGAAAGGGCTTCTGCCCTGTTGGGCTTGCTGCCTTTTCCCAGCTTTTTGAGGAATTTCTGCTTGGCTGACAACGTAACAATTGTTTCTGAGAAGTCTTTTTTATTTCCATGGAATATGAAATGGCCATAACTAATGTTTAGCAGGTAACGATCTAAACTGCATAAAATCCCCCTCAGAGTTGATGGCTTGTAATCGGTCCCATCATTTCTTTTGATTTTATAGATGCAGTCTGCAATCAGGACATCTAGTTCAGCTACAGGTATGTCTCCGATTGTGCGAGCCTCCCCCACGTCTGCCAGGTAGGATCTAAAAAGCTTCACATCTGACTCTGGTTTTTTTAAGGTTCTTTTGTTTTGCTGCTCCTGTATAAATGCCTCACGGTCCTCACTTAGAGACTTGGAAAATGTTGCTGCTGCCATTTACGTGACTGTGTGCTTTTGTGTTTATGCTCACTGCGAATATGACAGTTGCAGTGAATTTTGAATCGTGCGGTAGCAGTTCTGGTGTTGGAATTTTACGCGCGTGTTAATTCCTTTTTTGTTATGCCATCGATGTGACGCATTATCGATGGGTTAACAACTTCATCACATCACATCGATGGCATAACAACATGAGGAAAAGATAAAAAACACCAGATAACAATGTTCCACCATACATTATATAATAGATAAAACATGTTTCAACATAAAAAGTCACAGAGTGCAAAGAATACAGTTAGAAGTTACTATTTTACAAAGTTTAAAAAATTGAGAGATACATTTACAAATAAAGTGTTTCAGTTTTAAAACTGCATTTGATAGGTGGGTATTCATAGCTAGGCCAGTTCAACAAGGCAAGAATTCGGGTTAGAACAGGGTCCATAAGGTAGAGGGGTGGAGAAAACAGGGTTTAGGGGGTGTTTGGGAAATGAGAAAGGGAAGAAACAAGAAGGAGTAGATGGATATAGACCATGAAAAGGGTTAGTAGGGGGTAGGGAAGCATAGCATAGCATGGGGTGGAGGTGCACAAGGAGGGGTGTAGATGGGTTAGAGGGATATTTGGGCTGGGAAAGGAAGAAGAGAGGAAGTAGAACAAAGAGGGTGGTAGTAGTTAGATGTAAATTGGGAGAGATATAGGTAAGGGGAAGGGAGTGATCTAGGTAAGGGGGAGGGAGGTGTAAGTGGAGGAGAAGTCATGGGGGAAGTAGGTAGGGCAGTTGCAGTTGGGGGAAGGGAGGACTAAGTGGAGAAGGAAGTCATGGAGGGAAAAAGGAGGGGCAGTTACAGCTGGGGGGAGGAAGAAGTTTCTATTGTTTTTTGAATGTGGCTAGGGAGGGAGCAAATTGGAACGAGTGGGGGAGGTGATTCCAGAGGTCAGGAAGTCTATAGGAGAAAGCTACTTTACCAGATTGAGAGTGGGGCTGGGAAAGAGAGAAAGTGCAAGAGTCGCAGGTTCGAAGATGATAGCCTGATTTTGGGGAAGGGGATAGGAGGCTGGGGGGGGGGGACCAAACCAAAATTTGCCAACAAAGTGAGTTTGGTATCTGTTCTCCAGGGAGCTTAGGGATAGTGCAGAGTAAAGGGTGCAATGGTGAGTTTGAAATGGAAGGTTGGAGGTGAAATGACAGAAAGCATTGTAAATGGGGTCTAATTTGGCTAGAGATGATTTGGGGGCCAAGCCGTACACCACGTCGGTGTAGTCTAACGAGGGGAGGATTAGCTTGGTTATGAGCTCTTTGCGGATAGGGAGGGAGAGACAATCTTTAATCCTGTGTAATGCTCCCAGTTTTGGCTGGAGCTTGGAGTGGATGGAGTCTATATAGCAACCATGGCACCAGGATGTATCTGTAACCAATCAGATGGCTCTACACTAACGAGCATGGCCCTGCATATGGGGGCCCCTGATTTTTATTGAGCCTAGGGCCCCTGATAACCTTAATCTGGCCCTGACTCCGGTACAAGCCACTGTATTATAGCAAGTGTGAAGTAGGAATAGAGCATGTCTAAGCAAATCCAGGGAATGGGACTGGGGGAATTTTGGCATAAACTGTACTGACTAAATGTACCATCATTTATAAAGCCACATTTTTAATGTGTAGGTGATTAACCGATGAAATCCACATTTGATTATGTGACCTACTGAATATTATTATACTGTACTGAATAAATGTACCATCATTTATAAATTCGCATTTTTAATGTGTAGCATGATTAATGGATGAAATCTACATTTGATTATGATAACAAGTATTATTAAAAGCAGTCACAGCACATAAGACACACAGCGGGCCCAATATTTAGCTCCCAGAATGCAGCAAGCCCCGGATACACCGAACATATAGTGCACAGAGCTTGCGGCATTGTACTGGTCGTTGATCAGGTTTTTATATCCTGAGTACCAACTGCCACAAGATAGACCAGTTTTTTGCTGGTCTAGCGTGCATCAATCCTGGGTACCCTTTATGGAGCTTGTGTCAAATATTTGGCAAACTGTCACAACTGCACTCAACCTACAGTACTAAAATCAGGCGCAGTTGTAGCAAAGGTGTTTTGTGCAGCTGCACCACAAAATGGATTGGATGCAAGCCTTATGTCCTCCTTTGAAAATTCGGACCAAGGTATTCACAACAATGATGGACCATTCTTGAGAAAAGAATATAAAAAAACAAAGTTAAGTGATCACTTTGACTCAAAACACAGCAACAGTGTGAAAACTGTGTACAGAAGAAATATTATTATTGTCATAATAAATCAGAAAACAACTTTGTTTAAGGCACAAGACTAGTGCCACAATGGTAGGCAATCTGAAAGCATGCTTGTGTACAAGGCTAAAAGCATGCATGCAAGTATGGGGAGACATAACCTTGCATAAGTGCACATCTGAATGAGATTACAGTATGTGCTCATGCCTGGCAGTGACGGGGTTTAAAAGCAGAGCTACGCGAAACAGGCTGTTAAAAAAAAACAATAAAATGCATGGATTGTCAAACAGTGATTTACAAGATTGAAGGAAATAAAACAACAGACATGAGTACATAATTAATTTTTATTACTGGGTATCAAGATTTTGAAAAGCAGAATAACAGTAAATAATTGGCTGGCAGTATCCCTTTAAGAGCACTGTAAAAGCAGAGCAGTGGCACCAATGCCACAAGACTTAGGAGTTACAAAAGAAAATCTTGCAGCTTACATTTTCCAGACTTATGATTGGTCAAGGACTTCAAAGGAGTAAGAGGGAGAGTGGGCAGAGTTAGGGAGGGGATTTAATACTCTGAAGCCGTGATAGGTGGAAGAGGGGCATGTCTCCAAAAGCCCTTCCACAGTTCAGATTGATACCAGTATGTTCACATGCTTTGCAAGTAAAATTAAAAATTACCCATGACAAAATTACATCCATAACAAGTGTTGGATTTTAGATGCCTTTGTTGTATTTGCTTATCTTGCTGGCTCTCATTTCCTCTGAAGTTTCAGACACTTTACTTGTAACATCATCCTGCACTACAACTTGAAAGCCCACAAAGAATGAACATGCTCAAATTCTGTTGCGTAAAGGAGGCTGAGAGAGGATATGATCACAGTGTTCCAAATACTAAAAGAGATACGCAGGGTGTGGTAAAGTAACAAAAAAACATGTGCTTTAAGCTGGTGAGTGCAAGCAGAATGACAGGATATTCACTCAGACTGAAGGAGTAGGATCAGAACATGGAAAGAAATATTAAAAAGTATTATTTCACATAGAGGGTAGTCAACATGTGGAATGCCCCACCCGATGAGGTTATGAAAGCTAGCACTGCTCAGGCTTTTAAGGATGTAATAGTCAGATTCCAGAGGGATAACAACATTGATGGTCACATAGCATGAGTCAGGGTGGCTGTCTGACTGCTAAACTTGGATGTGTCCATACTTCAGACTGGGTATAGTCATCACTGCCATGCAGTAGAAGCAGACAAGATGGACCCTAAGGGCCCAATCCACGAAGGGATCTGGACATCCATGGCACTTCCAGAGGTTCAGTCAAAAGTCATGGGCCCCCTCTACACATGCAGAGCATCCCACAACACCAATAGTGGGATATCTGCTCACTATTCATGCCCAATCCCACTCTGCCCTTACATGTAAGTGGGTTGTTGGGTCAGAGGTAGGCACAAGGGTGGGGTCATGCTCTGCATGACCCACAAAAGACTTTCCGCTTGGTCCTGAGACATGGTTACTGGATGCTGGTATATTGCTTCTGGGCCACAGTGTTAGTTCTGCATATGTGGTTAACATTCTTTGGATCTGGAGAAAAATAACGTTTCAGGGACACAACAGGAAATACTACAACCAGGGATTAGTAGTGCTGTAGCCAATTTCGCAAAGTACAGGCAGATTGTGGGGACCGGCACCTACTTGAGACTTTGTTGATCTGATACCATATTTAAAACAAAGAAAAGGAATAGTACCTTTTTTCATTGGAGTCCTTCTTTATTGTAGAAAAAATGCAGATGTGCGACAGTATACAAATCTTTATCCACAGCAGTAGCTAAGCTTCAGTCCTTCCATTTTAACTTTAGAGCCTATCTTATTTGGTTTCTCCCTATTATTTATCATGCAGGTTTTTTTTCCTGCAAGCATTGATCCAGATTTTAGCAACTGGGGCAGCCAATGTCTTTGCTTTCCACAGCAGTTTTACAGTCAGGAGGAGTAGTCCCTTTTCAGGAACTGCAGCAAATCTTTTCTTCACCTTGCCAGATCAGTTTCTGCACTTTCAGATTAGGATGTACATTACTGATTTGCTGTGTAGGGTATCTTTAGATCAGGATCTTCCATCACTTTTGTGCCTTTTTGAGGGATGCTATTTATTGGCTTGCAACAGCAGCAAGTCATTTCAGAATATTCTAAATCCTCCAAGGTAAACACATGGATATCCCTTTGAAGGTATTTGACCTTTGATGTAAAGAACTCTGATTACTTATATCCCTGAACTATTAGGCTGCCGCCGACATAATATTCTGTCCTAAAAACCTATGCGTTCTAAATCTTCCGGCAGCCTAATCTGTATTGACTCACATAAACTGACTTCTTCATATCTTTAAGGGAATTTGGACAGGAATGTGTGCTGTGTTTCTTTGTAACCCCTTTACAGCAGTTTCACAGAAAAACTGTTTCTTTTGCAGTTTGCTAGAGAGGCTGTGGGGAGGAGAAGCCCATGCACTCTCATATATTTTGAGTGTGCCCAGTATTAAAACACTCCCTTAGTGACTTGGAAGATGCTTAATGTTTGATTTTTCCTTTCAGTTTTTATCTGTGATGGTCAGCGCACACTGCAGTCCCCAGTGAGTCTCTTTCTCTCTGTCATGCCTTTACCACTGAGAATGTCTGTAACAGTATCACTGCTATCAAAGTCCCGTCTTTAGCAAGAGCTCATATCCCGGTGTTCTGATGGCCCTTTTCTGCCACCTTCTACCCTTTAACGTCCTATAGTGAGGGTCTCTGCTCTAGATGGCACACACTCTACTCTCTCAGAGATCTTTTACTTAAGCAACAAGGCATGACAGGGGTTGTGTTATGGTGGGATAATGGCCCACCTCAGGGTGGGTTGAAGCACGAGGCATAGCCGAGGGCTTCCACCACCTGAGAAGGACCGTTAGCCCACTATAACACACCCCTTGGAGTGCCTTATTGCGATTATGAAATGGGTAGTTTTTAGTAAATTTTATGCATTTTTAAACATAATATTTTCAGCTGGGCCCTTTGTGCTGGGATAACGGCCCAGCTGAAAGCAGCTATCAGCCAAACAGAATTCCGCATTCTTTGTACCTATTTCATAATATGTACTAGGGTTGGTAGCACCCGGTGAAGTTCTGACCCTTATTAAATAAGCACCAGAATACAATGAAGTTCTGATTTGTTCTGATTTATTGACAAATATTTGAAAAAAATGCAAAGAAGTGGCCAAAGTTGATCAAATTTGACACAGAGGCCCAAAGGAAATAATTTAATGGATTATTTGTATAAAAATTAATGTAAAACTGCTAAATAAAAAAGCAAGTACTCACTACTAGTCCCTTCATGGCGGGCCTTTAATGGTGGCATATCCTACTCGGGTCTGTGACATGAGTGTGCTGGGTGGGGAGACAGACAGATGCAAATACCTATATCATAGCATCACCAAGCACTGCAGGCATTGCCAGGCAGCTAAGATTTTTTTTATTAATGGTGCTGTGTGGGTATTATTTTGATGGATGTTCCAGTCAGAGCCGAACAGGCCAAAGAAATGGATATGACTGATCAAATGAGCAGCACTAAGAGAGCCTACCCACCCTACAAATGTGAATGATGCAACTGCTTTGCATGTCCTGGTGTACTGTGATATATGGTACACTACCTGATCCAAGAGGTGGTAATAGTTTCTAGTATGGCAACTACTTCTAAGCCAGGAAAAAAATAAACTGTTGTTTGGGATTTCTGGGGCTGTTAAATTTCTCATGCCCTCCCCCCACAGCAATCTCAATCTCCCCGTCTCTCTCTCTCTCTCTCTCTCTCTCTCTCTCTCTCTCTCTCTCTCTCTCTCTCTCTCCCTTCTCTCTGGATGGCACAACTCAAAGAATTATTTTGCCAGCCTGCCCTTGCCCTGTACACACAGCCACACTGAAGCCAGAAAAAAAAAGAAACTTTCATTTGGGATTTCTGGGGCTGTTAAACTTCTCGTGCCCCTCCCCCTGCAGTCTCTCTCTCTCACTTCTGGATGGCACAAGTCAGAGATTTATTTTGCAAACCTGTCCTTGCTCTGTACACACAGCCACACTGAAGCCAGGGGGAAAAAAAACTTATTTGGGATTTCTGGGACTGTTAAATTTTTTCTTTGGTCCCCCATAATCTCTCTCTCTCTCCCCCCCCCCAGATCTGGATGGCAGAAGTCAAAGATTTATTTTGTCAGCCTGTCCTTGCCCTGTACTACACAGCCACATCAAAGCCAAGAAAGGAAAAAAAAGGTTTATGGATTTCTGGGACTGCAAAATTTCCCTTGGACCCCCAGTAGTCTCTCCCTCTCTCCTCTGGATCTGGAATGGCACAAGTCAAAGATTTTTCCAGCTTGCACTTGCTCATGTACACAGCAACCTTATCTGAGGTAAAACGGTGTCAGTGGCTCAGTAGATAGCACACTCGCCTCTGAGGCCGTGAGATCAGAGGGCTGTGGGTTCAGTTCCCATATCAAGCACTTGGGTTAATATCCCAATTCTGACACTGTAGTGCAGCATGAGGGTAGTGCTGCACTTCTGAGGTGTCGTCTTTCGGATGAGAAGTTAAACCGAGGTCCTATCTGCTTGGATTGGTGGTAGTTCAGATGGATGCTAAAGATCCCATGGCACTTATCGAAAAAGAGTAGAGGAATTTCCCCGGTGTCCTGGCCAAATTTCTCCCATTCACTAAAAATACCACCAACAGCTTAATCTGGTTCAATTACAGTTGCTTACCATCTGCATCCCCCCTCCCCCCGGTCGCCCCTGAAAAAGGGACTTCTAGGCCCAGTGGGCTTACCGGGTCAACAAAATTCAATAAATAAGAAAACATTTTCTGTAACTGTAAGATTTCTCTTGGGCCTCCAGTAGTCTCTCTCTCTCTCCTCTGGATCTTCTGCAATGGCACAAGTCAAAGATTTTTCTAGCCTGCCCTAACTCATGTACACAGTCACACTACCTACCTTTTGCCTACCACCCCCCCGGCAGCCACCCAGGCCACCACTATCTCCCCAGTCCCTCCTGATTCCTTCTTTCTCCAGTCCCAACCTGTCACCCTCCCCCGATGATCAGTTTCTCCCCTCTTGTCCCAGTAAGTCTCCTTTCTCTCTGTCCTAGTTTCTCTTCCCTCCTCTCCAAAAATGAATATTTTTTTATATTTGTGTTTTTTTTATTTTTTTGGCAACTTCTTCTGGCTGGTTTCTGCTGCAGTAAGTGAGCGAGGTGCACCTCTGACTGTCCTCCTCTCGTCTAGGCCATGCTGTGTACTCAGCATGGTTATGTACTGTAAGTGCACCACGTGACCATCTGTTGCATGAGTGGATGCCGCCAGCCGCCTGTATGTGGAGTGAGCATGCTGACAGCATCCCCAGGGCAACAATAAACAAAATGGCAAAAATGGCACTTCCATGAACCCAGAACCAGACTTCTGTGTTAAGTCCATATTTATCCGGGTCCATGGATTGCTGGTTAGATCCAGGGGTCTGGATCTCCCTCGGAACAGTACCCCTTATACCCAGGTATCCTTCCCTCAGAGATGCAGTGTCAAACAGCCAGTTTCTCCAGTCTTTAAAAAAAAAACTAATTTATTAATAAACACACTGGTTGTGTCAATACAACAGTAATATTAAGGTATAACACTATTTACACATAGTAAAACAACAGTACACATACAGGGTTATAAAAGAAAGCTTGCACACTTTTGCAGGTAAACGCTTCATCTTTCCCACAAGTTGCATATCTTTCTTACATCACTATCCACTGGTCTAGTTACTTCTGCAGCCACACAGTCTGGCTCCCTCCTTGGACACACAGGAACTCCAGCATAAAGAGACAGGAAAAAAACTGTGTTGAAGTATTTACACCCTCTCCTTCCCTCTCTCCCTGGTGTCTTGTTCGAGTGAGGCTGTGATGTCACTTCTCCATACCCAGGTTCTTTCGATTAGCTGAAACTGCTTCCAGCCTGGAATTTTTGGTGATGCCTACCTTGTGATATTATCTGTCTTTTGTGTCTCATGGACTTAACTTCCTCTCATATATTATTTGGCATCTGAATATCTACTGTTCAGATACTGTTAAGACTGCCTTTCTCAGAGTCCTCTGCGTACTAATGAACCTAACCCCCTTTCAGGAGACCAGTGAAATGAACTCAACTCAACTCTCTTTATTTATAAAAGCTCAGTTTAGCAACGTAGCAAAGCGCTTGTACAATAATTTAAAACCCAGCAGTTAAAATATCAATAAATAATAAAACATATATCTATGTCAACAGTTCATCCAAATTCCAAGAAAACAAGGTTATAAAGATGTGTTTTTAAAGCTGATTTGAAACTCTCCACAGTCAGACACTCCCTTATCCGATGAGGTAGAGAGTTCCACTGGGTAGGGGCCACAAATGCAATTGCCCTGGCACCTGAGGTCTTCAAACGAACCATGGGAACCTCTAGCAGTCCCTCGTCGGTGGAGCAGAATGGGCAGTAGGGGCAAAGAAGATATTCCAGGTAACATAGCTCCTGTCCATGTAAGGCTTTATAGGTCAGCAAGCTGACCTTGAAGGTGATCCGCCACTGAATGGGAAGCCAGTGCAGGTTGCGTAGCACAAGCATGACAAGGCATGATCAAGGTAAACCAGTCAATAGCCTGGTAGCCGCATTCTGCACCAGCTGCAAGCGGCAGATATCAACCCCCGGTAGCCCTTGGTACAGGGAGTTGAAACAGTCAAAGCGAGAGGTTACAAAGGTGTGGACCAGCACTGGAAGGTCATCAGGTGGGACCAGGTGCTTAATCCAGGTGATATTCCTCAGATGCTAGAATGAGGTCTTGACAACGGATGAGATTTAAGCATCAGTACATCGTCAGAAATAACGCACAGGTTTTGCACCCAATCAGAGGTCATCAGGTGGCTGCCTCCAAGCCAAAGCCCAGAAGGCCGCCCAGCTGGGAGCCCCTCTGCCCGATGACCGGGTACACAACCAACACCTCAGTCTTGTCAGGGTTCAATCTCAGCCAGCTGGCACTCATCCAGCCTTGGATCTCAGTGAGGCAGTTGTTAAATGATGAAATAGCGCCATCCTGTTTGGGCACAAAGGACATGTATAGCTGAGTATCATCTGCATAACAGTGAAAACTCAGTCCATACTGCCTTACAATGTCTGCCAATGGCAGCATAAGCACTGCAAACAACATGGGTGTTAAAACAGAGCCCCGTATCTCCCCACAAGTCAGGGAGACCGGGTCAGAGGAATAAATCCCTGACACCACTCTTTGAAACCTGCCAGTTAGGAAATTATGTTCATCATCAGCCACAACCTGGTGAACCACTCCCCTGTGCTGCTGAAGTCCCTCTGCAGGTTAACTCTCAGGTCTGTGAAGTCCACCCCAGTTACAATAAGAGCCGTGTCATCGGCATGCAGCCGAATATTAGATGTTTGAACTGTCTGGGGAAGGTCATTGCAGAATACTAACAATAGCAAGAGCCCCAATATAGATCCTGGAGGGACTCCTCTTTCTACTGGTTTAGTTGTTGACAAAACCTGGGACACACATACTTTTTGAGATCTTCCTGTTAAGTATGATTTATTTGTTTGGGTTTATTACAATGAACTGAACCATCTGGGTTGATGTGCGTGCTTATTGTTTGTTTCCTAAGGGCCCCAACAACAGCTGCAGCACTGGCCTACCCTGGGCATCACTTCAGGCTAGCCTGCTTACCACTGGGTACCCAGGGTTGTGTGACTATATACAAGGGACCCTTTGTGCATGCATTTTCAGCATGAAATAATCAGATCTGTAAGTCATCTGCTAGAGTCATGCCCCACCCCTGTTCACATTCCCCAGAATAAATCAGATTGTGGTGTTTTTGCATTTAATCTGGCTAGTGTGTACCTTTTTGGTGGAGGTATTGTACTGCCATTGAACTGTTGCATTACAGGTCTTATTTTACAGGGGATCTTCAGGACAGCTGCAGACGATCCAGCCCTGGTGGTAAGTGCAAGGGGTGTGAGCAAGTCATTACTGCCATATGGTATATGTGAAAGTTTTGCTGCTATACTGTTTAGGACACTAGAGGGGTTGGTGGGGGGTTAGAGCATCCCGGAGAGCTATACCAATAGCAATTATGCTACCCCAGAACCATTCCTCTGGGTGGAACCACCAGTTCAACGAGCTCAGGCCCTTCAATCTGTGCACACTCATGCAGGCAGGGGTTACACACAGAAAGCTCGACAAAAGACAAGCAGCAAATAAAACGCTAGTGGAAATTGACAGCACTAGCGATATGGCATCCAAAAATCTTCGGTATAAATATCGCATATGCTCTAATAGCACAGAATTATTAATACTATCAATAAGCCCCTCCAAAAAAATACGTACATACCTCACTTATCTTACTCACTCATAAATTCCCTAACTAAAATAACTAAAATAGATACGTAACTGAACCAAAAATAAACAAGAAAACTTTTACTATGCTGCTGCTGCTTATGCTTATGGCAGACCCACACCAGTTGCCATCTTGAAGCTGTCAAGACACACAACCTAGGAAACCCTGGTGGGCTGCTGAGAATCTCCCAAATATGCCATTTATTTTTCATCTTTAATCAATGCCTCCTGCCCCCCCCCTTCCCCACACACACACATACACACTGCCATAGACAGTACTAGCATTTGACAAAATGTGTCACACTACCAACAAAAAGTTGTCTAGTCATCACATTATCCCAGATGGCTTTCTTAGTTTGTTATTACACAGTGGGGGTTAAAGAGATAGTGGACTGCCCAAAACTAATGTTAGTTTTTAAAAGCAGTCAACTATTACCTTTTGTACAGTAGCTAAGATACATTTTCTTTTCCCTTTGGTTAATTAGTAGATCAATTACCTGATGTTAGTAGGTGTGATGTGTGGAACAGCACTCTGCCTGGCAGCTGACATATTATTCAGTTCTTCCCATTACATCATTAGCAGTGTGACCTCACTGACTATGCCATCACAGGTGCTCAGGAAGAGCCATTCAGCAGCTGCCAGGACAGTCAGAGGTGGTGTCAGTCAGGGAGGTCATAGTGCTGATGTTGTAGTGGAAGGAATAGAACTAGATTTGTCAGCTGCCAGGCAGAGTCCATGCATCCAGCATAATACTATGAACTATGAAATGTTCTAATGAAAAAAGAAGAAAAATATTTCAGGAATAATAACTTACAACTGACACTTCTTGAAATTTGTAAGATTTTTCCTGTCTGATATTTTTGGTTCTACTAGCTCTTTAATGGCAGCATCTCACCCTATTTGATTGGCATATGCATGGGAGTGACGAAGAAATTTATAGTGAAGCATAGGCTCTCCCCTATCCAGCCTCTCTTGTCAGACTGGAGAGCAATGGTAAATATTTACAGGATGGCATGTTCAACTTTCTCTATTAGGAACCAAAGGGACCAAGGCACACTTTGATTGCAGATATGGTTGATCTATTTGGTGCACATGGATTAAAACTTAA
Source organism: Neoceratodus forsteri (assembly GCA_016271365.2). NCBI lineage: Eukaryota > Metazoa > Chordata > Ceratodontiformes > Ceratodontidae > Neoceratodus > Neoceratodus forsteri. The sequence goes on along the minus strand of CM028129.1, from coordinate 1,004,131,548 downwards.
TCCACAATCAGTGTACCGACTGAACATTGAAACCCCTATGATGAATTCCCCCACAGCAACAATTTTGACAGGTTTCAAAATTGTCACTGTGGGGGACCTGAGGGCGAAATGTTGTCCTTTCACAGTGTGTGCTCCCACCCTTCAAATCAACTCCAAGTGAAAGCTGATAATCATTTAGAAGGGGGATGCAGGGGGCACAGCCTCCCCGAAAGAAGCACTCCAATGTCAGATAGGTGAGATTTTGCCCATTGACTGTGGGGATCTCGGTATGCCAAACATCAAAAACGATGTTGACATGTCAGCATAGGTAAACCTCCCCAATCACATATGCTGTCCAGAACAGAGGTGCGATTGGAATTCTTTGGTTGATAGAATCCAGGGGGAATAATTTCATTTTTGTGGTTGTCTCACTTATGGGACTATTTTTGCTTTTCCCTGTGGTGCCTACATTTTCCTCAATACATTCAAACTGTTTTGCCATATGTTTCTATGTTGTGAGATAGCCTTTGTTGGTTTGTGCTCATGTACTGTGGTTCTTTCCCAAAAATCTTTTCAATAAAGAGTAAAAAAAAAAAAAAGATTTTCCACAGGGCAGAAGATGTGCCAAGGCACTACACCGGGGAACCACGTTGTAGCCCTTATGTACCCTCAGAGCACAGTTGTTCTGAAATATGTGGGCTCTGATTGCACCCCCCACATACCTGCTGACCCCACCTTTCCAAGATGGTAAAGAGGACTGTACATAACTTTATTTTATTTTTAAAAATGAAGGGCCCATATGGGGATATGGCAGACCATGTAGGACTGATGTATCCCACAACACCTTGCATTGCATGGAACAGTTGATCCACTGTGGCATCAAACCGGGCATCTGATTGGCTACATGTTGTCTGATCCAGTTCTGCTCCCTAAAAATGCACCTTGCCCTCACATGTACCTCCACATATGCATATCAGGGTGGCTGAGGATCCACGTTCAGATATGCAAATTTCCCTTGAACCTAGGCCATCTATGTGAATCAGGCCCGAAGTCCCTTCTTTTATCATAATATTTTGTTACTACATAACGAGGTACAGCTTTCATATAATTTTTTTCTGGCTGAATATAATAAACCATGAAGTCTATAATGGCAAATGTAAAATATTGTTATGTAACACGTTAATACTTATGTTTGGAATGCAATGAGAGCACCAAATGCCTTCTTGCTCATGTAGTGCACTACTTTTTAAATGATCCAACCATGATTTTTTTTAATGGCTTTGACCTCTGATAAATTGCATCTCTTTATTAAGATAATTCTTCTTTTCTATTGTCTAGAGTCATTAGTCTTGCTCTTGCCTGCAGACATAGCAGTTAATGGTGACTCTACTGCTCCCCCTTCCCAATTATTACTGAAATAGGACTTCGCATAGCAAATGAATACAGAAACAGTAGAAGTCAGAGTTGAGTAGAATGAGTTTTATCTGCTCTAAGGGACATTCACTGAATAATACCATTAGGCAACACTTAACCATTATCCTCTCAGTTTCCAATTTGTTCAAAAAGGATTTAACAGGATTAAGCCCAAATTAAGAATATTGGGAACCCTGTATAATATGAGATTTAGGGGGTCCCTCTGAAGATGCATTAATTGGATGGGGTGCAATGTTTGATGTTCTAAAATGTAATCTAAACATTTCATAGAGCACCCCCACCACTACCCAATATACAACATAACTCATATTAATCATTAACCTTTACAACAATGAAAGCAATGATTTTAAAATACTGTTGCATGCTCTAGATATGGTCAGATACTTCAAAATATTTTGCAGTATTTCTAAATAGAGTCTGTCTGGTGGCCCTATAGTAGTACCGTAGGCAGGCAAGGAATTTCTCTAGTGGTATCACGTAAATGTTAAGAAATAGCTGACCATGTCAATAACTGTAACTATAGCAGAGCCATAGACAGGGCAGCACAGCTGGCATCCACTAACCCTCACCCCCAACACACACACACACACTGCCACCCCGTATGATTTAATAATAGGACTTAGATGTCATTCTGTTGGGCTGTGGTGGTGCTCACCACCACTCAACCAAGTTATACATAACTATGCATGTCACAAGCATCCTTCAAATGCATATTTTCCTCCTCTCAGTTGGTCCCTCCTGGTGTGCAGTTTTTCTGCATCTGTGGCCTGCTCCTTGGTTAACTTTGTTCCTTCCTCCTACCGTTCTGCAGGTGCTGTCTTTAGCTGGCAATCAGGTTGTGTACCCTGGGTGGGCTGCTTCCTTCTGCATGGCCTGCTGCTCTGGTGAAGTGGATCTGCTTGCTACCCCCACCCTCCTCCAGCTCTACTCCAGGGGTTACTGGGGGCCTATCTCTGCCTTACTGGTCCCTCCCTGCTGCCATGCTCCTGCTTATCCAACCGTGGCTGTGGCAATGTTTGGTTCTCTATTTATTTATGGGCCCTTCCTCTTGTCTCAGCACCTATTTTGTTCAACTCATTCTCATCATCCTGATTCCCTATTCTTTTGCCACTCAGACTGGGCTTGTTTATTTCACTCGACTGCTTCTCATATCATACCCATCTGCCTGCCCAGGCAGCTCTCTCTTTGGGGCTCAATATACATTAATGCAACTCTTCATCATTATTTTCTTCTCCATCATCCCCATCTTATTACTGCCCCTCAAGGGTACATTTATTTTGCCCCTGAAGAGCCATCTCCATGGGCATTGCCCCCCAAGGGCTTGGCTCAAAGGTTACAGGAGCTTTGTCTAAGAGGAGAGTACCTGGACAGCCAAGATGAAAGCAGTTGCTTCATCTCTGAGTTAATTAACTTTGCTATCATACCAGTTCTTGACAAGCTTATCTGATTTAATAATGTCTGTACCATGATGGTAGAGCCATCTCCTTCTGAGGGCCCCCTTAGCCATGCAGATTGCCTTGGTGGCATTGATACAAACATACGAATCTGCCAGCAGAGACAGGCCTCATGGTCTATCAACTCTGCTCGAATGTGCAGCTAGCACCCTTATATTGCAGCTGCTCCCCTCCACTCCCCCCCTTGCTGTCCCCTCCACTCTTTCCCATCCCCTTTTAAAACTGCCCACCATCTTACAGGATAGCACCTCCACAGGCAGAGTGTTCTATTTAGCCACAACACTCTCCGTGAAAAAATGTCTCCTCATCTCTCTCCTATATCTTCCCCCCTCCAATCTAAGACCATACCCTCTCATGGCCTTCCCCCTCCCCAACTTAAAGACCTCTTCTGTACTTGTCTTGTTTATCCCCTTCAAGTACTTAAAGGTCTTGATCATATCCCCCTGATCCCTTGTCCCTCCTCTCCTCCAGGGTGTACATATTTAACTCAGACAGCCTGTCCTCGTAGGATTTTTCTCATCAATTCCTGGATCATCCTAGTTGCTCTGCACTGTACGCCCTCCAGTAATATGACATTCCTTTTCAGGAATGGATGCCAGTACTGCACACAGCATTCCAAGTGTGGCCTGACCAGTGACCTGTACAGAGGCAATATCATCTCCCTTCTTCTGGATGAGATTCCTCTCGCAATACACCCTAGCATCTTGTTGGCTCTAGCTGCCACCTTCCAGCACTGAGCTCAAGTTGTTCATATTCCCCATTATAACCACTCCTAGATCTCTTTTCTCCTCAGTGGTACCTAACTGATGGCATTCACCCCAGGGTGCTGAAAGAGCTGGCGGAGGTCTTAGCAGGACTGCTGAGGGACCCGTTCAATACATGTCATTGCAACATCTCTAGGGGTGTAACCCCCCTCAAAGGGGTTCCTGTGTCGATATGGTGCACCCAATGGGTGACAGTCCCTGTAGTAGGGACAGAGTGTATGCCAAAGTTAGAATCAATGTTGCTCATACCTCCTACATAGCACCAACCTGTCATTATCATTCTAGTCCTCCAAACCTACCAGGCATTCCCTATGTTACATAACCAAAGGTATATGAGTCTGACAGTCCACTGAACTGATACAAATGTAACCTTATACACAAACAATTTTTAAGAACATGAGTGACACATTCTATCTAATAGTAACCCACCCAGCATGTGCAACACACATGAACTGCTACATAACACCTGACAGCTTTTCAAAAGTAGCACAATCAAAGGTTTATTAACATATGTAAACTACTTCTCAGCTGCACACAGTATATGATGCAGATTTTCCTGCATGCAGTACAAAGGATTGAAACAAACCTGGAAGGGCTGCTGAGGAGCAGAAAAACAGATGGCAACAACCTCTGACCAGTTTCACAGTACCTGTGCTTTATCAGGGAGAACCATCTACCTGTATCACTATTCTTTTATACAATGTGTTTAAAGTAAGTCACATAAAAAAACACAGTAGAGTGTGCACAAGGACAGAGGTGCTGCAATGCTAAAACAAACCAAATAAGTTACACAGAAGCAGAGCACCCACTGCCCTCCAAAGGATAAAGAATGGGAGTACATCTGAAACACATCCGGCAATGTCCCGTTTTGTTGTTTATGAAGCAATAAATGCTTTTTTAAATGAGACCGGTGCCCTAGTTATCCTTTGGAGGTTAGTGTGTGCTCTGCTTCTGTGTAACTTATTTGAGTAACATATAAAGTGCTGTTGAAAATGGCCTAAAAATAAGTTGCTAAATTACACCCAATGTCTTCAGAGCACCACAGTTTACCATAGCAGGACCCCCCCAGCTGCTCAAGGAAGCAGCAACAATGACTTGGATGGAATGCTGTGCCGAGCACTCGTGCACAGCATTCTGATCCAACCATTCGAGAACCAGAAGATCTGGTTTGAAATTAAACTGTTTTTTCAGTAGTTCGCTCCAGCTGTGGAGAAGAGAGGACGTAGACAGTTAAGGGGAACAGGATAGGCTTACCTGGTTGGTTGAAGCCGTTCCCCGAGGGCTGTGCTGTGTGCTTGCTCTAGACTCCAGCTGGTGAAGACTTCAGTGAAGCTCCGGTTCGGGTCTGGGTGCCATCGGGGCACCAAAAGTGAAGAATCAGCCGTTTGTTGCGGTTTGGGCTTATAAGCCCAGTCATTTTATTATTTTGGACCCTTATTAGGTTTAAAAGTTTAACTTCAGTCCCCCGTTGGTGTCATTGAAGAGCCGCATTGCTCCTGTATTGCCAATGGCCATTGGAGGCCCCTGCTGTCCCTCACGGTGCCTGCTTCCAGCTGATCTTTTGCCCTCCCTCTGCCAGCAAGACCTCCCACCTCCCGTTTGCTCCCTCATCTCCCCGGTGGTGCGGTGAGTCAGTGGCAGCATGCTGATTCGTGCTGTCTGCCTAAACATAGATAAAGGACTGTTTCTTTTTTTTGTATTAGTGCACTAGGCGCTTGAAGAAAGTGGCTGAGCGCCGCGGGTAGGGGAGCAAGATGCCTCACTTAATATTCAGGAGGGCAGGGAAGGCTAGCAAGGCCATTGTAAAGGCCTGTTAATATTTATTGAGAGGGGTGGAACTGAGGAGGCAACTCACCCCAGGAGTGACAGTTGGCTCTCTAGAGCCTTAGGAATTAAAGGGGCCACTCATGTAAAAGGGCAAGTCAGGCCCAAAATAAAGCAGTGGGCACCAGGCCCAGAGGTAAAAGGGCTACCAGGCCCAATGTAAAGCAGTGGGCACCAAGCCCAAACTAACGAGGGCATCAGGTCCAGGATAAAGCAGGGCACCAGGCTCACAGTGTTTAGGGCTATCAGGCCCGATGTAAAGCAGGGCTACCAGGCCCAGAATAATGGTAGTCCCAGCCTAGTGAGTTAGGGCAAGCCAGACCAATGGTAGTAAGGGCAGTCTAGGCCTAGCCAGTGAAGGCAAGCCAGCCTAGTAGTAAGTAGGGCATATAGACCCCATAGCAAATAAGGCATTCAAGCCTGTAGTGTTTCGGACAACTAGTATAGCGGCAAGTGTTACACCCTAGCGTAGTATTTGTGCCATTCATAGCAAAGAGTTGAGGGATAGCCAGATCCTATTCAAGAAGGCCCTAGACAAGAAAAGAGTCCCATCAAGGGTGCTAAGCTCACAACAGGCTGCAAAGTGACTGTAACAACTGTACTATTTATGCAACTGTTTATTGCTCAAGCGTCTGAAAGATTGTGTATTGGCTAAAACCACCAAGACTGTATTGTGACTTTAGGATTGTGGTTAATTGCCCCTGGCATCTGAACTATTGCCCTGTGTATCTGAACTATTGCCCCTGGCATCTGAACAATTGCCCCACAAGTAAATAATTGCCCCAATATTGATCATTTGCCCTTTCTCCTGGCAAAGTATCTGGTCATCATGCATTTCTCTTGGTATTGTGAGAAGGTGCGTCTAATACGTACATTGTTGCCAGCTTTTGGGAACAGTCTCAATCTTCTACCACATTGATGTTCCATGGTGTGGTCTGCTGTTCTATGTGTCCAGAGTCAGTCTCTACCCAGAAGAAGACGTCTTCATCATCATTCTTCACCGGAAAGTGTCTGACCAGCAGATCATCTGCTCCGTCCATGTCGTCCACCGAAGTCAAGTTTGTCGCTGTTCGTACAAGTTGTACCCACCGTTTCTTCTTTCCTGCAAAGAAGTTACGTCGTTGAAGTTCAAATGCATCACGCATCACAGTGCCAGTGTCGCTTCATATGGTTCCGGAACCAGATGTCCCAAAGTTGGTCACCCTCCGCAGAAGAGTGCGCACATCCTGGAAGAAACTGGTCTGTGCCCCTGGTTGTTCACCACAAGACAAGTCCGTCGAAGTCCAGTGCGGGACACTTCCGCCGTTTCATTATTTTGTTCTAGTTCCTTGTGACAAGACTTCAGAATCAACCATCTTCACTTCAGATCCTTCTGGTTTCTGGGTGTATCGGAGATCCATCTTCACCTCAGATCCTTCAAAGTCTTGCTGGTCCTTGGAGTGCTGCAGCATTGTCCAAGTCATGGTAGTCCTCCAGTGGAATCGTCACCACTCATCTCCTAGTTTCTCTTCATCCTTGGCGGACCTAGAAGTGGGTTTTAGCCAAGGAATTCTTTGCATCTAGTGTGGAATCCGACAACCCGTAAGTGGGTTCATTCCAGGAACCAGCTTCTCTGGTTCTTTCTTTCCAGCAGCCTTGGAGAGAGTGGGTTTTGCTGAGAAACCTATGGTCTGTTTACAAAACCTCTCACCACCCCAGTGGTCTTAACCAGGTCTGTGCTGGGAATTGTGTCTAAGCATTTTACAGTTCTGTTTCACTTCTCTTGTAGCTACCAACGGAGAATGACGGTGCACACGAAGACTTCAGACATTTGGACTTTGTTATGGATCTGTGGTCATTGTAAAACTAGATTCTGTGGTCATTATAAAACCAGATACTATGGGTAGTGAATAGAATCTGATATTTTGTTTTACCTTTCTCTCCCTGTAGAGTATAGGTCTCCCCACTACCCCTTATGTTTGTTATTGTTCTGACAAGAATTCAGTAAAATATTGTCGAAACTGACTCTCTTGTGTCTGTCTCATTCTGTTGATCACCCAGTGGTACCCACGTAGGGGAACAGAGCCTCCGCTTTATTCCGGCTCTCTCTAAACCTTCCAGCTGCCGGTGCTGACTGACCTGTGGTTAAATTCGGATCAGTCACCTGGCCGCTGGGCCGAAAAACCCAATGAGATCCTTGCCCCTACTCCCTGGCTAATTGGCTTTCGATTCCCGGGTGGGGCCGGTTACATTACTATGATATAAAATGTTATGTCTCCTACGGGGATCTTTATTACAAACAGTATAAGAGGATCTAAATGTGCATAATATTTTTTATAGGCAACATATATTAGTGGGCTTAAACAACTGCAAATAAAACATTTATTTCCACTCCATTTCCATAATGTTCTGAGCAGAATCTTCCTTTATTCTTAACATTCTGTCCAGGCCCACCAGTGAAAAATGGCACAAAAATCATTAACTTCAAACTTACCAGCCCCTGGTATTGCATCAATGGCACTTGCCATGGGCTGCATGAAAAAGTAAATCATTTATTTTGAATGGCTCTTAGTGAGGTCTATAGAAGTCATAACCAGCCATTCACAATAAATTATTTATTTTCAGGCAGCTCATGGCATATCCTCTATTTATATGCCACACCTGTGAGGATATTTTATGGCACTTATCTCTGATATTTTTGCTCGCTGCAGTCCTACAGTAAGAATATCAAAATATGCTCACTGTAGATCCACAGGAGCAAATGCATTTTCATGGTAGGTCAGGACTGGCTAGAGCAAACAGCACAAGTACTACAGTTTTACTTTCAGAATCCCCCCACTTGACCTGCGTGTTGACTACTGCCACCTCCACAGCTTCCCTGTATACATCAAATGCCCATTTTCAGCAAGCAAAAATCTGATTTCCACAGTTTCCCTTTATTTCTTTCTCAGGACCTTTCCGACAGCCACACAGCACTTACCCAAATGCTGTTGTCTCTGATACTAGACCTTGCCTGCCATGACCGTTCCTCACTCCCTCAACTAATCTCTGTTCTCCAACATACCGACCATGGTACTCTCAAAGCCAGCCTCAGACAAAGCCCCACCCACGTCCTCCCACTCCCTCTCCTGACTCACTTCTTTGCTGAACAGTGCACATGCACTGATGCACTGATGCAACATGCACAGACATTGCACAGACACCTAGTAACTGCCAGCCAATGCTGTAAACATAAAAATCCTACAGACTAATAAAAATGATGCGAAAAAAACATGGTGTGGCATAAACCGAATATAGTATGGGCCAACTGGAAATCGCAGTGATATTTTTCCTCATGCAATTTGACCTTTTGTGTCATGTCATAAGGTCAGACTGCACTCAGGAACAATATCACTGATATTTCCAGTTGGCTCATGGTATATCCCTTTGTCTCCCAAAAGAGTATTACCACTATAAAACAATAAATTTCAAAATATTATTCCTTCTAATACCCGTTATTTTTGTATGTTGATATTAAAGGATGGAAAGAGTTGGAAGATTTTTGAGGGAGTAAAATGCTTGCAGTTTTGATGGATGGAAACTGTAGTCAAAGAATAAATCTATAAAAAAATCACAAAAGTGGAACACATTATACAGTTGATTCAAAATCATAATAAAGGAAAATTAATGACAAGCTGGGAAATTAATTTCATAAAGGAAAACACTGGAAAAGGCACAACTTTACCCAGGCGCTACAAAAATGCCTGATTAGTGCTTTCAGACAGAAACATTTTTATGTTTGCTTTCGTGCATGCGCAAGAAACATTATGTGGCAGCTTAGGAGAGAAGCAGGTTTTGGAGGTGCGGCACTGTGGCGGCCAGTGCCACCACTGCATTCTTGGGCTTGGCCCTCGTTACCCAGTGTGGTGGCCTGCTGCTGCTGACACTAGTTCAGCAAATGTGCCACCAACTTGAAATGAATTAGCCACTGCAATGAGGAAGTGACCCATCATTGCAGGGTGGTGCCTTGCCTGGTGTAACATTTCAACAAACATGGCAGCAGCTGTTGCCATCTGCTGCTCACAGTCCCCATGAAAGCCAACGGGTGCAAACTCTGTCAGCATGCTCCCTCCCCAGTTCATTAGCTGGATGGGGGAGCCCAATCCCTGTCGGCATAATGTCCCCATGTAATAATTCCCAGAGTGCCAAGGTGCCCACCTCCCTTGGCATCATGTGCCCCCCCAAACACAGACCCGTTTTCTGTGCTGACAGGGTGCCCAATCCCCACTGGCTTCAGTCACCCTCACCAAACAATACAGGTGGCACACTGGGAGCCCACCCTAGTGTGTCAAAAACAAACCTGTAAAGGAAAAACCTTTCCGCTATGTTTTTTTTTCAACCTGTGAAATAAAAAAAACAGTCCCTCGTTGTCTCTTGTGCCCCCTCCCCAACCTGCACCCACCCTCACCCCATACTTACCTCTAGAGCCCGACGGCACTGGTCTTTGGTGGAGCGGGAACACGTCTGCATTCTTCAAAGCCAACCGCGAACTGAAGAAATGCAGGTAGGCTGTATAATGGCATAAATAGGAGGTTTTCAACTTAGGTGGATATCTTGGCCATTTTTGTGAATTTTGGCACCGAATTTTAAACATGGGATTCTCGGGACCTTGCCTCATGAACTCAGTCACTGTCATTTCGTTATTCAGTCCCAAAAGGTGATTTCAGGGTCACTGCATGGAATCACCTTTTGGGACTGATTAACGAAATGACAGTGCCACTGTTCATGAGGTGGGCTCCCAAAAAGCCTATGCTGCAAGTTTGGTGAAAAAAATTCCAAAAATGACTGTGTTAAGAGCGTGCATTGCGCAGTTTCTATGCACGCTTGTAACTTAGAGAATGTTTAATATTTTCACTCCAGATTTTCAGCATTGCCATTTTTTCACACCTCCTTATGAACAGTATAGCTGGCATTTTTTACATCCTGCCTGAAATGTGTTATCACATGTGTGACGCACAATGGTGCGGTAGCTGTGGGAAATCAACATTCGGGACAGAGTAAGAAAATCACAGTGACACCGTTCATGAGCAGAGGTCCCAAAATGCCTATGTTGAAAATTTGGTGAGAGAATTTTAAAAAATGGCTGTGTTACAAGCGTGCGTTGGGACTTTCCATGCATGCTCGTAACTTCGAGAATTTTTAATATTTCACTCCAGATGTTCAACATTGGCATTATTTTCACACCTCCTGATGAAATGTGCAGCTGTCATTTGTCACATCCTGGCCGAAATGTGTTTTTGCACATCTGGCGCACAATGGTGCGGTTGCTGTAGGAAATCAATGTTTGGGACAAATTAACAAAATCACAATGACACTGTTCATGAGTGGAGATCCCAAAATGCCTATGTTGAAAATTTGGTGACAAAAGTCCACAAAATGACTATGTTATGAGCGTGCATGGCGCAGTTTCCACACACACTCATAACTTCGAGAATCTAGAATATTTTCACTCCAGATCTGCAACATTGTCATTTTTGCTCACCTCCTTATGAACAGTACACTGTCATTTTTCACATCCTGCCTGAACTATGTTTTTGCACATCTGGTGCAGAATGGCGTGGTCGCTGTGGGAAATCAAAATTTGAGACAGATTAAATCACAGTGCCACTGTTCATGAGCAGAGGTCCCAAATGCTTTCATTAGATGGGGGTCACAAAAAGGCCATGTTGAAAATTTGTAGTGCAAGTACCAACAAATGCCCGGGGCGTTAGGTTTTCTAACCATAACGTCCCACCCTGTACAGACTGACAGGCATCAGGGGTGTGCCTTTGGATTGCCAGTTGTAATGCTCATACCATACCACCCCCACCCTGCAGCCAGTGACAGGCATCAAGGTGTGTCTTGGACTCTTCGGCCCCAGAGTTATCCCATTCTCCTCATTTCAGCATATGTCCTAATGGAATGGGGTAACTGTAAAGCTGAACACCCCAAGGCACACCTCAACACTTGTCGGTGTCTGCAGGACAGGGTGAGGTGAAATGACATGAGCATTATGGGCACTGACCCAAAGGCATACTCCAATGCCTGTCCATCTCTGTAGGGTGGAGGTGGGGTTGGCGTGAAGTTCAATACTTCACTGCCATTCCTATTCTGCATCTGTCTAACTCCTGCACTTCCAATGCTAATACCAGCAAGCAAACATTTGCCATTGACAAATGCTTATTTTTAAGTACCTCTAATTGCTTTTTTAGTGATTTCAACAGCGGCCTTCAACTTTCACTTTCTATTGCTGGCAGCCACCATTTCATGAGCAGCAGAGAGCTTCCTGAGCTCACTTTATGCTAATATGTCCTGCCAACCAATAGCAGAGATCAAACAGACATATTAGCATACAGTGAGCTCAGAAATCTCACTGCTGCTCATGAGATGGTGGCTGCCAAATTGTTACTGTCTGAAAGCACTAATTGAGAGTTTATGTAGTGCCTGAGAAAAACTGAGTCTTTCCAAGTGCTTTCCTTTAAGAAAGGGTCAGCTGCTTTCAAGCATCTCAGAGTAAAATCCAGAAGGATTCCCATTTAAAAATAAGGAATTTAAATGTCTCCCTCTTCTACCCAAGAACTCCTTTAATTAACCACAATTTAAAACTGCTAGTCCCTGACCATCTGACTCATTAATATGCTTTGCCAACACATTTGTAAACTCCATCTTAGTCATTGCACGAAGATGTGTCCCACTTCTACCCTTAAGGCATGTTGAGTTGTTGCCCCCATAAAAAGCATGTCAATCACATGTAGCCAAATAAATAACCCTCATGTACTGCAATTTATGAACTTCCTTATCCAAAGGATTCGGGGGTTATTCTGACTGGTAAAACTTCCTGTTTTCTGAATTTAAAAACAAAATTTGCAGTTGCCAGATAGGCAACAGTTGCACTGAGGTTCTTGGAGTCAGCTAATAATGTTTGTATTAACCACTAATTGTGCTCTGTGATCAACCTATCAGCTAAAGCAGGTCACCATTTGTACAACACGTGTAGAAGGGAAGCTCTAAGTTCCTGTAACAATAGCTCAGTCTGTAGAATATGCCAATATTTTTGTATTATTCTGTAGACATCCTCAACTTACCTAGAGAAACTAATAATGAAATAAAAAAATTGTTCCTGGTTCTCGTCTCTTGCTTGGTATCTCAAGAGATCAGAATGAGCAGTATAAAGGGCTTTTTGTTTGTATTCCTCAGTACAGGAATACAATACCCTATTTCCACAAGCTTATTTGCCAGTGTACAGTATGTGTGCTCGAGCTTTAAAATCAGATTCCCTACTAGAGTTACAATGGATTATAAGGAACCAGGATTTAGGTATATTATTAATGGTGTATCAGTGTGATGTGGATGACAACCAGTGGCATGCAAGAGTGTTTTGATCAGGTTTTTTTCCAAAACAGATTGGTTTCAAAGCATTCCTAATCATCCTTTATTATTTCCAAGTCCATAAAATTAATCCTCTTGAGGTCAGACTGGACAGAATTTCAAACTGACATTATATTCCTGAAAGAACAAATTACTGCCAACTCCAGTAAGTCACTGCACCACACCATCCATATATCATCTATATATCTACACCAAAGGTCAATCCAACTGTAGAAGGATTCACCTCACGATCATAGACAATTTCTTCACCGTCTATTTTCAAAAGTACTGTACAAATTAGCATAACTGGGGACAAATGTTACCTTAATTGTTATACCCTTTGTTTGTATGGGGGATTCTCAGGCACCTTATTGCCTTTCAGTAACACATAAATAAGGGCCCTGATTAGCTGTTTTAACTATGTATAACTGATTTGCTTGACTTATTTTTTTTTCATCCTGTTCTTGAACTTATTGATGCTTGATCCTTTTGTATGTTTCCTTTATGAAATGTATTCTGGTTCACCCCTGAAAAAGGGACTTTTTGTTTCAGTGGGCCTACCCAGTTACCAAACACCAATAAATAATATCTGTTGGGAAATTGTGTTATTGCTAACGGATCTCTCCAAAAACACATCAATAACTCATTTAAATTCCAGCATGGGATAAGGTTTGAGTCAGCCGTAAAAATAACCATTTTCCAACTCTCACCATATTTCCATAATGTATTTGTCGGTATCCATTACAATCACAGACCAACCCTTGCCCACTGACTTTATTGTACTGTCTCTATTCTTTTCAAGCTTCTGTATGTCCATGTGTTCCTGAGTTGTTAAATTTATGTAAGTAGGCAGCAACTGTTTAGCAAACATATTATAAATGTCCTGCTCACAGGCTCTTTTAAATACAGCCACTGCAAAATTGTAAGGTAGATGGTGGGTAAAAAGCAATGGGGGCTCTTTGTATTCTATCATTTGGCTTATCTGAATTTGGCATCTCTCCATTCAACATTTTCTGAACAAGAACATCCCTATATTTGATTTGTTGAAGAATGCTTTTAAGTTGAAACTGCTTGTAAATTTGTGTAAATCAATATAATAGTCAAATGGCCAAGGACTATTTGGAAGCACAAAGGAGGGTCCTTTATTTGAAATACTGATTTCTGTTTCTGATAATTGGTAAGCAGAGATATAGGAAGGCAAAGGGAACAAGAGTCTTTCTAATGCTGCAGGGTTGACTGGTATCCAGTGAACACAGTGACCATGATTGAGTGCTTTCAAAAAGGGTGACTCAATCATAGCACCTGTGTTCAGGGCTAACTGGTAGAGTAGTGACCGGATACCAGGGTGGGCAAGGTAGGGTGACAGGAAGTGTATATGCGCGTGCACATGTATGAGGGGGAGAGGAAGGGGAGGGAAGGTATGTGGCAGGGGGTGTGGTGGGCAGCTGCTCAGCTAGTGTGGTGGGGAGTGTGGTTGGTTGGGAGGTGCAGGCAGGGTTTGGGTCCGTGGCTTTTTTTTTTTGTCTGAAGACGGCTTTTTTTTTTTTTTTTTAAGTATTTCACCCCCAGCATGCACCCCCTGGAGTTGAGAACTTTAGTAGGGTGTAGCCTCACATACATTAAATTCCCATCAACACCTTTTAGTTCACCGCAAGTGTACATCACGCGTCTATTTTGGCAATGTATCATTTCAAACAGGATCGCCATCTGCTAATCACCATTATCACATAGAACCAGCTGGACTAAACAGGAATACATCTTAACATCATTATCTGGGATTGTCATGCTCGAGCCTCTGAATTGCTGCAGCCTGCTTTCTGTTGCTAGGAAGCTAGCCTCTTGGGTGTATGGGCAAATTGGGCAGAGTTATCAGAAAGTGAGTGGCTTTTGAAATGGAGCCACATTCCACAATTGGCATCAGCAGTGTAAGAAGAACAAGAATCAGGGCCAGTCTAACATTGCAGGGCTGGACCAAAGAGGAATAAATTTTAACATTATTACCTGGGACTATTATTTCTTTGAGCCCCTGATCTGCTGCGGCAGGCTTCCTGTAGAATCAAACCACACAAGGGTGAGGGTCTTGGACTTCATGAGGGCCAATTCTATAAAGAGGAGCGAATGCCTCAGTGATGACCTGGCAGGCAGGGATAACCTGGGTGTGATGGAGGAACAGTGGGTGAAGCAAAAAGGGGGCATAGTAATGATAAGAAACCTCTGCATCAAGTGAGTAAAAGAAAGAGGAAAAAGAGGTCACTATGTTTCTTGAAAGAGGTAGCTGAAAAGTTAAAGGCTAAAAGGGTAGCATTCAGAAGCTATAAGGAGACACAGAGGGAGGAGGATACAGAGGTTATCAGGAGAAACAGAGAGAAGCAGGGAAAGTTCTAAGGTGTGCAAAAGCACAAACTGAAGAGAGGATAGCCCAAACTGTAAAAAGGGGGCATGATACTTTTTAGGTATGTAAGTGAACAGAGGAAGACCAGGAGAGGGATGGTAAGGTTAAAAAGAGATGGAAGGGGACTGTGCAGAGGGGGAACTAGGAAAAGTCAGACATCTTGAACAAATACTTTTGTTCAGTGCTCACAGTGGATGAAGAACAGGATGGGCCACAAAAAAGTAGCAGTTCTAAAGAGAGGGAGATGGACACTAGTACTTTTTCAGAGGAGAGAGCCCAAAAGGGACTCACTAATCTGAAAGTGGACAAAGCAGTGGGACCAGTCTAGATGCATTCAAGGGTATAGAGAGAGCTCATGGAGGTACTGGTTGCTTCAGTGACAGTCCTGTTTAACTGCTCACTGGAAGCAGAAGTGGTTCTAGAAGACTGGAGGAGGGTAGATGTTGTCTCACTTCACAAAAATGGTAGCAGAGAGGAGGCTGGCAAGTATAAGCCAGTCAGCCTGATATTGGTGGTGGAAATGTTAAAGGAATCACTGCTGTAAGAGAGGATAGCAGAATCTCTTAAATGTAATGGATTACAAGGCCAGAGCCAGCATGGATTCATGGGTGGGAGGTCATGTCAAATGAATCTGGTACATTTCTCAGATTGGATGACCAAAGAGTTAGATCAGGGTGACACAATGGATGCAGCCTACCTAGATTTCAGCAAGACATTTGGCACGTGTTTCACAAAGAAAACTATTAACAAGCTTGGTAGTTTAGGAATGAGTCCAAAAGTCATAAACTTGGTAAGAAAATGGTTAAGGGATAGGCAACAGAGAGTGGTGGAAAATGGAACTCACTCCGAGGAAGGAAGGGTGACCAATAGGGTGCCTCAGGAATTAGTGCTGGGAACGATCATGTTTAATGTCATTACAGAAGAGCTGGAGCTGAAGGTCTGTCTCTTTGCAGAGGACACCAAAATCTGCAATACGGTGGATGCTGCGGGGGGGGGAGATGAGCACAGCCTTGAGAAAACTTGAGGAGTGGTCAATGTATGGCAGCTGAGTTTCAATACAAAAAAAGTGCAAAGCAATAATCGATCAATAATCAACAAATAAGACAGTCTAGAAAAATGGAAACTTGATTCTATGACAGGGCATTTTATTTAAAAAAATGGTAATATTTAAAAAAAGTGGGATTGGTGAGAGGAGTTTACAGGTCTCATTCTTGAACAAATGTGGAGCAAATTTAAACTGGTTATGATAGAAATTGTTAATAAACATATACCAGTTAGGAAAAAATATAACAGCAAGGGCGAAATCCCCCCACCCCACCCATGGTTCACAAAAAGGGTCAAAAGAGCACTAAAATTCAGAAAACAAGTGTATAGAAGAGATAAGACCACAGTCTCAGAGGAAGCATGGACTATACATAAATCTAAAATGAAAGAATGTACAAAAGCTATAACATTAGCAAAAAATAACTTTTAAAGAAAACTAGCCAATGATATGAAGAATAACAAAAAAATCCTTTCTCAACTATATAGCATCTCTAAGGGAAAAAAACACAGATAGGTCCAATATTAGATAAAAATTCTACAATATAAAAGTACCAAGAAATGGCAGATTTATTTAATAAATTCTTTCTAAGTGTCCACAAAAAGGGAAAAAGTATAAACTGTGATTTAGAGGCAGCATAAGTTGCAGATGATTATTAAGGTTTCAGCCATGAAATAACCCCAGAGGTTCAAAATACAGTCATTTCAAAGGTGGTATTGATACATTATAGAAAGACATAGTGTATGTCTCTGTTTAAGATAGCAAAGCTGGGCTGTTTCCATGGATGAGGGTGGAGGAGTGGTGGGGTAGAGGGGGTGATATGCTTTTTTTTCCCCTCTATAATCTTCTCTTGTGTAACTTACAAACTATCCTTTCTGGAAGACTACTCTATATTATATTCACACATGCATGTTTACCTAATATTCTATGGCTCCAACTGTTTATATGTCTACTGTATGTGGAGCAGTCAGGGTGCTTCGAAGGAAGGAGGGGGGACAACTAGAGGGCATGGGTGGAAGCTGGAGGAGGAGATTCAGGGGAGAAAGGAGGAGGTGCTGCTTCACTAAAAGTGTGGCGGAGCCATGGAATGCGCTGCCCAGGGGGCTGGTGGAGGCAGAGACACTGGAGGGGTTCAAGAGGGGGTGGGACAGGTACAGGGGAAGGGTTCTGGAAGCAAAATCCAGTGCAGTGAGAATATCTGGAACTGGGAAGGGAGAAGCCAGAAAGGTCGAGGGGGCAGCAAGGTTAGCTCCCAGGGTGGGGGCTGACCAAACGAACAGACACGAAAGACTGTTAGGCCTATTCTGCTGGCATTTTAGTATGTTAGTATATCATTTTTGCAAGTAAAATTATCTCTTCCTTTGTTAATTAATTGTCTATATAGATAACTTTTATTAAGATAGAGCCTCATGTCCAACCATATTAGTTTACTCACCTAACAGCTGTTTGGCTCCTGTTAATTTTGGAGAAATACTGTGTCTAATTATATTTTGTCTGTATGTCTATCTATGTTGGAACTATTATAGGCCTTGTACACAATTCATCCAATGTAACCATTTATTAAACAGGACAACTTTGTAAAACAGGTCCTCACAGTCCTAAAATTTTATCCAATCAAAAAAAATAAAGGTTTTTATCCAATTAAATCAAATCAAAATGTATTTATAATATGCTTTTCTACATATCAACGCACGATTATATATCAAAATAACATCAAACATAATAAATAACAGCATAAAAACAATAAAACAGCAGTAGACCTATTCAAATGCTAATTCAAACAGATAACTTTTCAGAGATGCCTTAAATGACTCCGTGGACAGACACTCTCTAATCTGACGGGGTAGAGAATTCCACAGGGTTGGGGCCATAAAAGAAAAAGCTCTGGCCCCAGATGACTGAAGACGAACCCAGGGAATCTCTAGCAGTCCCTTGTCAGCGGAGCGGAGTGGGCGGAGAGGGTGGTAAGGTCAAAGGAGATCTTGCAAGTAGCCCAGTCTCTGACCGTGTAGGGTCTTATAGGTCAGCAACGCGACCTTGAAAGTGATTCTCCACTGCACCGGCAGCCAGTGCAGTTCACGCAGCACAGGTGTGATGTGACAAGGTCTTGGTAACCCAGTCAACAACCTGGCTGCAGAGTTCTGCACCAGCTGCAGGCAACGAAGATCCACTCCCTGCAACCCTAGGTCTAGAGCATTACAGTAATCAAGACACGAGGAAACAAAGGCATGGACCAACACAGGAAGGTCATCGTGTGGAACAAGGTGTTTTATCCGAGCGATATTCCTCAGAGGATAAAAGGAAGACTTAACAGTGGCCGACACCTGTGCCTTCAATGTCAGCTTGCTGTCAAGAATTACGCCCAGATTCTGCACCTGTTCAGAAGGTCTCAACGGGTTACCCCCAGTACAAGGCCAGAGGGAGACCCAGGAGTCAACTTCTTTGTACGATGACCCAGGTCCACAATCAACCCCTCAGTCTTATCTGGATGCAGTTTCAACCAGTTAGCACTCATCCAGTCCTGTATCTCAGCGAGGCAGTTATTAAAGACCAATAATGTGTCATTCTGTTTGGGTACAAAGGACATATAGAGCTGAGTATCATCTGCATAGCAGTGAAAACTCAGCCCATAACACCTTATAATGTCTCCCAATGGCAGCATATACACCGTGAACAACATGGGGGAAAGCACAGAGCCCTGTAGCACCCCACAGAACAGAGCAAAGGGAGCAGAGGAAAAAATTCCTGAAACTACCCTCGGACTTCTGCCTGTGAAGAAAGAGTGGAACCATCCGAGGACTGTCCCCGACAGTCCACAGAATAGCCGCAGGTGATCTAGCAACATCCCATGGTCCATGGTATCAAATGCTGCAGAGAGATCAAGGAGGACCAAGATTGAATGGCTCCTCCGATCTCTTGCTATTAGGAGATCATTAAGAACCCAGACCAATGCCGTCTTGGTACTATGCCTCTTCCTGAAACTGGACTGGGGAGGATCATAGACCTCATGGGTGGTAAGAAAGTCATTGAGCTGCAACGCGACTACTTTCTCAATAACCTTGCCCAAAAAGGGCAGGTTAGAGATCAGTCTGTAGTTAGCGAGACAGTCTGGGTCAAGGGAAGATTTCTTCAAAAGGGGTGTCACGACAGCCTCTTTTAAGGGCTCCGGAAACACCCCTTGGTCCGAAGAGCACCAGACTATTTCAGCAAGGACTGCTCCGATCACATCCATGCACCCCACAAGGAGGCACTTAGGACCAGGA
Organism: Neoceratodus forsteri; assembly: GCA_016271365.2. Classification (NCBI taxonomy): domain Eukaryota; kingdom Metazoa; phylum Chordata; order Ceratodontiformes; family Ceratodontidae; genus Neoceratodus; species Neoceratodus forsteri. Next base: position 1,004,112,031 of record CM028129.1, on the reverse strand, counting down.
TCCAAACTACAGCAAGTCGGTCGCAAGCCCTGGACAATCTTCATGATATCCATGATCGCTAGCTGGTCAAAATCTGTCCAGGTAGACCGAGGGCCTGTAACCTCACATCAATTCCTGCAACGCTCATTAGAACGTGTACTTCGGATCTCTGACCTGATTGATGACACCTTATCCTCCAAAAACTGAGCAAACTCATCATACTGTATTTGTGAAAAGGCTCTCGGACCCCGCAGTCAGGCTGGATTGCACAGTCTGTCCACGGTCCGGAAGAGCTGGGCTGGTCGATTTTTTGATGCAGCTATCTCCCTAGACAGGAACTCTGCCTTCTTACAGGAGATTTCTGATTGATAGTCCAAGTAATGGGCCATCAATCTAAGCCTGTCACCTTCCAGGCCGGATTTCCACCAACAGCGTTCCAATCTTCACCCCACTCTCCTCGACTCCCTCAGTATCCCATCAAACCAAGGGGACCGGGGGCGAAGGGAGAGGGGGTGAACACGGACAGGTGCTATGGAATCCAGTGCCCTCAGCACCATATTATTATAGTGCACTACTAAGGCACCTGTTTACATGCACTCCATAGGCCAACTCGATAGGTCCAGCACCACCATCAGACCCCCAGGGGTAACTCCACTCACAGGGTGGTACTGGACCATCTCCAAAGGGGTAGATCTCACAAAGGGGGTCGTGAAATTGAACCTTATGGAGTGATGGTCAGACCACCCAACTGGTTCCACCACCAGTTCCGTGATCTCCATCCCTAGGGTGAACACCAGATCCAAAGAGTGACCCTGAATATGGGTAGCAGTGGTAACAACCTGCGTGAAGCCCAACAAAATCATCAATTGGAGGAAGTTTTTACGAAAATGAAAGAGTTCATCGTCGACCCAGGCATTGAAGTCCCCCAGGAACAACCACCTGGAGGGCTCCAACACCAGGTCTACAATGAAGTCTGCGACTTCCTGCAGAAAAACTTTCTCATCACCGGGTGGACGGTACATGAGTAAGATTCTGCTACCCACACCTGCTCCCATGATACACTCAAAGGATCTAGGGGACACCACTGGAACCTCCACAAGGCCCAATTCCGATTTAAAACAAATAGTGACCCCCCCACTCCTTCAATCCAACCTCGGGCAATGTATTATCGAGTACTTGGCTGGAACTGCTGACTCCAATATGGGACCAGAATTCTCATCCAGCCAGGTCTCGGTGATGCAAGCCAGGTTAAATGACTCAACAAGATCAGCAATAATTGCTGTCTTGTTTTTTATAGACCTGGCATTGCATAACACTGCCCGGGTTGGATGAGAGGTCTTGGAGGAGAGGGCAACTAGCCCACTCTCAGTGGAACCCTTGGGTATAGGAACCAGGCATCGCATCCCCCTATCCTGGACCCATTTTGCCCCAGGGCATCTCTCCTACCCCACCACCCTAATTCACCCACTCCGCTCCCTCTCCGTAGCCGAGAAACCTCCCTTCCCCCTCCGCCTCCTCCATGCAATCCCTAAGGCATGACAATGCCTATATACCTCCCGTAGCAATGGGGGGGGGATTTCAGAAGGGCGCAGATCCCTCAGGCTAGGGGGGAATAGCACCTGCCCACGGAAGCCCAGTCCCAACACATGCTGCCAAATATTTAAAACAACTATTAATCAACCAATTTGATTAACACTATTAAAACCACTAAAATGTCTTAAACAGCAGCCCCACTCCCCATTTCTAACAAAAAAAATAAATAAAACAAAAGTCCATTCCCCTTCAGGCAAACTCCTGAGAGAAGATCCTAAGCAGTCTGGGCAGATTTTAGCTCCTCCTAAAGAGTTAATAACAGTTTGGACACAAAGTCTCAGTTTCTTTGCACCTGTACACCACTGAAAACTGAGAGCAATGAAAAAACCCTCAGAGCTCTCACCCCTGAGGTGTTAGTCTCAAGCCTATATCTCACATAGGCAAAGTAAACAGTCACTCAATTTGATCTTGGATAGAAAAATGAAGCACTCTCACTGCTTCACCGAAATATACAGGAGGAAAAGAAAAAAGAACAATCTGACCTGGGTAGTATTCAGACAAGATCCATAAGTTCCAAGTTGATAAAACAGACCTTTGCTGCAGCTAAAATCCTCAGAAATTGATCCCAACAATTTAAAGGCAAGCTCAAGCCACCAGCCAAAAAGAGATGCTCCCCGGTCATCCCCAAGATGCCACTGAGGAAGTGGATCAGCGACTGGATTCACATGAACAGGCTCAAATTGGATTCAACTAAATCACCTGACCCTGATGGTCTCCATCCTAGACTTTTGAAAAAGATGGTAAATGAGATATCAAATCCCCTGGCAGCTATTTTCTAGAAATCTCTAGATGAGGGTACTGTGGCAAATGACTGGGCAGTGGCAAATATAGTGCCCATATACATAAAGGGTGATAGGTCAGACATTAAGAATTATAGGCCAATAAGTCTGACCTCCATTGTGGGCAAAATACTGCAGGCAATAATTAAGGATGAAAAAGAACAGTTCTTGGAAACAAATGGCCTAAATGACCCCAGCCAGCATGGTTTTAGGAGAGGAGGATTGTGTTTGACTAGCCTTCTTTTATTTCTTTGAGTCGGTTAGCCTGGCTTTAGATCTAGATTTACCAGTTGACATGTTATATGTAGATTTTGCAAAAGCATTCAATACTGTGTCTCACAGGAAATTGATTAATTCTTTAAAGGAAATGGGTATTGACTTTACATTAATAAAATGGCTAGGATTTTGGCTGACAAATAGGAAACAGAGAGTAGGTATAAGGGGACACTACTCAGAGTGGGCCTCAATGTCCAGTGGAGTTCCCCAGCGGTTCATTTTAGGGCTTGTGCTGTTTAGTATTTTTGTGTCATTGTTTCAGTTCAGTGGAAATAGCTCGATAAATAAATTTGCTAATGACATAAAACTCGGGACTGTAATAGCAAACAAACACGATGCTGAAAAATTCTAAGAAGATATAAACACTTCATTAAATTGGGCAAAAGTAAAACAACTGGACCCAAACCCTGAAACGTGCAAAATACCATTTTGATAAGAAGAATCTCAAAGCACATTATTACATAAATAACCAGGTTGTGTTCTGTCCTGAGACTGAAAATGACTTAGGAGTATGGGTGAGCAACACATTGACTTTCCATGATCACTGCACAAATATAGTAAAGAAGGGTAACGGTGTTCTGGCATGTATCAGCCGAAACATACAAAGCAGAGACAGGGAGGTGCTATTGCCTCTGTATGTAGTGCTGTTGAGGCCACACCTGGAATATTGTGTTCCTTTATGGGCCCCCTATAAGAAAGGAGTGATACAGAAAATTGAGGGTGTACAGAGGAGAGCAACTAAACTTGTAACAAATTTAAAAAATCTCACCTAGGAGGACAGACTCAGAGCCCTTGGACTATACTCCCTAAACTATAGAAAAGTTAGAGGAGACATGTTCATGGTATAGAGGGCCTTTGAAAATAAAGATTTATGGGAATGTTTAGTTCTGCAAGCTAAGGATAACACGAGGACAGTAAGGGGTCATGAAAGAACTTTAAGGGGTGAAAATTACAAAAAAACAGCAAGGGGTGGCTGGATCAACCAAGGGGCTGTATCTTTATGGAATGGGCTGCCTAGCACTGTAGTATATAGTACCAACATAAGTCAATTCAAAAAAATCACTGGATAAAGCCTTGATACAACTGACAATGGAGGTAGAAAACCAGAGAAGTCAGAATATTGGTCACATATGGCTAACACTAACTGACCTAATCACATCATATGAATCCTATGAATGCACTTGGGGCACAGAAACCCATGGGCAGAGTACAAAATGGGTGAAGTGTTATTGATGGCCACCAAGCAGGAGAGAGACCTGGGGTAATCATCTCTGATAACTTAAAGATGGCCAGGCTGTGCAACAAGGCAGTTAGGATGACTAGTGGAATTCTGGAATGTGTACAGAGAGGTATCTCTGGCAGAAGGTGGGCAGTGGTGCTGCTTCTGTATAGATTGCTGACAAGACCTTTCCAAGAATACTGTGTACAGCTCTAGAGGCCACATCTCTAGAAGGACGTAGACAGAGTAGAGGCAGTCCAGAGGAGGGTAAACTAAAATGGTGCAGGGCCTGCATCAAATGTCCTATGATGAAAGACTAAAGGAAATCAATAAGTACACTGGAAGAGAAGAAGTAGAGGGAGCATATGATAGAGACCTTTAAATACTTCATGGGGTAAATAAGATGCAGGGGAAATTATTTTTCAGAAAAAAAGGTGCTCAAGATCAAGGAGCCATGCTATGAAGTTGAAGGGGATAAATTCAGGAGAGATGTGAGGAAGTACTTCTTCACATAAAGAGTAGTGGATTTCTGGAACAGCCTACCAGATGAGGCAGTGGGGGCACAAACTGTGGTGGGGGTTCAAGAATGCAAGGGATAAGCTTAGGGAATCTTACTGGAAAGGAATAGGGGGGCAGGAGAAAGAGCCAGAGATCATGTAGGGTCTATAGTTATTATAGGTAGGGAAGAATGGGGTAGACTGGGTGGGCCAAGTAGTCCTTATCTGCCAAAAAATTCTATGTTTTTATGTTTCTATATGAACATACAAAAATTCCAGCAGAAGAAGGCCTTACTGTCAATTGAGTCTGGTTGATGTGGAGCTCATGTAATGTGTGTTACAATAGTTACAATGATTTCCAAATTGTTCCCTTGTGTTTGTTTTCCTGGTGGTTGAACTCCCACTGTATTTCTAGGTTCGCTGTCTATTTCTGAAAATCATGCAGGTCCTTTTTCTGTAAACTGAAATTTGACTACTCTCGCACTTTGATGTGTAGCTTGATTAGCTGCTTGTTGGGCAGACTCTAAAAAAATCTTCTGTAGTGTCACTATCAGATTCACTTGTAGAAGTATAGTGCACACTAGTTATTTTTTTAAATTGGTTTTGGCCTACCGGGGCTTCTGCTAGCACGTCTTTAAGAGGGCGCCTCGTCAAATAAAAACTTGATCATTAAGGTAAGGATATCACCTTTGGAATAGTTAAAACAGAAAAAGCCAAATAAGTGAGAGTGATTCTTGAGCAAAGACCAAAGTTACCTTTTTTGTGTGTAAACACATTATGGACTTTAATCTTCAGTTATATTACTTGTGATAATGATGCCTGTATGAAACATATACTTTTTCAAACATACTGCAGTAATCTTCAAAACACTGGGTGCAATTTAGCAATTTATTTTTAGCCACTACTTTTTTTTTTAAATGAGACTATTTTAAACAACGAAAAAAAAGTGACATTACAATACAAATACATGAAAAAAGAGGAAAACACAAAAGAAAAAAGCAACAGCAATGCATGAAGGCAGAGAAAAACCTTTCAACAAAGATTGCAAACATTTAACTAAATAATGTTCAAGTATAAACATAAATTTATTGTTCTTAATGAACATTTCAACATCTTGTAAAACAATGTAAAAAATTAAGTTGATATAAAAAAGATTTATGGCAGGGTTTTATGGTTTTCCACTAGATAAAATTTAACAAATGAAGCCCAAATTTTCTCCCAAACATGGTGAGATTTCCTAATGGAATAATTAATCTTTTCCATTTAGGTCAGTTCTATCATGAGACTAATCCATTCTTGTATTGCCTAGGGATTTAAACTTTTCCAATTCAAGAGTATAGCCTTATTTGCCATCATAAGCGCTAACTGAATGAATGTCTGTTGATATGTGGGGAGATAGCTAACTGTATATTTGCCAAATAGAATAAATTCTGTGTTTAATTTTGGTTGAATCCCCATGCATTTATATATACCTGTTAAAATCTCATGCCAGAATTTTGATAACAAAGGACATGTTATAAACATATGAATCAAAGTAGTAGGATAATTTTTACACCTTGGGAAGGAATAATTAATATAGGAGTCCATTTTATTTAATTTAGCTGGAGTAAAATATGTCATATAAATTATATTATATTGGATTTGCTGTAATTTAGATTATATTAATTCTTTAAAGGAAGACTGTAGAATTTCAAGCCATCTTTTCTGGAAAATGAAGGGCAGGATTCACAAAGGACTTGTGTTTGGCACATCTTGGATGCCCGGCACAAATGAGATACATTGAGCACCAACTGTGGTATTCACAGAAGATGCACTGGGGGATGACCCAGGTGCATCCCCTCTGTGAACACCACAGTTGCGCCCAGCCCAGGATGCACCGGCGCAACCCCCTGGTCAGGCTGGGAAACCAATGGTGTAGCACATTTTCAGATGTGCCATGCCCAAATGTACCATTCAGAGCCATGAACATGCAAATGGGGCCATTAGGCATGCAAGGCACAATAAGGCCATTTGTATGTCATTATGGCCCCATTTGCATAAATATTGCAGGGATGCACCCGGCAGTATGCTCCAAGAGCCCTGCAAGGGCTGTGGACCACACACAGAGCCCCAGGGAGGCAAGTGGTATTCCCTACCAGTCCCCGACCTGATGGCTGACCATATGGATGCCCACAAAGGAGCTCTGGTGGTCCAGTGGTCCCACTACCCTGCCTGAATCCCCATTCATATGCCGCTCACTGTGGTGGTACAGTATTAATAACTGACCTCCCCACCCAAATCACTGTGCATATGCCTCTCACTGTGGTAGTAAAGTAGTTGTAACAGAACCTCCTCTGCCCAAAACCCTGGTGGTAGCCACACACTGCAGTGGTAATGATGGAATGTCAGAACCCCACCCGCCCAAAACATCGGTAGTATGCCGCACATTGCAGTGGTAATGATGGAATGACAGAAACTTCACCAACCCAATCGCAAATAACGCTGTTATTCTCGATGACTCCCTGGTGGTCCAGCAGACCCCCCATGCCCCCACCTACTCAGATATGCCCACCCCACCCCACCCACTCCCTCCATCCCAGCATCGCTCCTAACGCTGGTGGACAGCTCAACCCACCCACATGCCACCATGGCTGCCTGCCGACAGAGGTGTCTGTGGAATGACAGCTACTGTACACGTGAAAGCTCATTGGTGACTCTGCTGACCATTGGGCTTGAAGAGTGTACTGTACCCTGTCATTCACAACTTTGTAAATGACAAAGTACAGGTACATTCTGCAAAGTCAACAAACTGTAAACTGTCAAAGACAGTCAACGTTTATTACAATATGTATTACATAAATAGTGTGACACATACAAATTTGCTAAAAAACAATCATAAATACATATTTATCATTTATATTATATATTATAAAGTACAGATCACAGTATATTCAGTATTTTAACAATCTAATAGCAGCTATTGTAAACTGTGCTGCACTATGTAAGATAGCTATATTTTGTGTATTCAGCAAAAACTTTAGTTTTTCTTCTCTACTTCTATTTCTAAGTTCATTCAGTTTGATGGAAAGCCATTTTTCCCTTAAACCCTGTAACTTCGGACAGTCCAAAAGAATATGCCCTGTATCCCACTTTACTGAGCAATTGCTCTTACAATTTATTCCTGCTTCAAAAAATGCCCACTGAATAAAACCCGCTGACATTCCAATATTTACACCAAATCTCAGATTAGATATTATTTTATAGTGCATATTGTTTTCACATAGGATATACTTCTCTGTCTCGTGTATTTTTTAGCAGTTTATAATTTGAAAAATGTTGTGAAAGTGCAATTCATTCTAAGTCTCCTTGTTTAGCAATATCAGTTATTCTCTCCAAATCTATATTTTGCACCACATTTATGTTGAGATTCACTGTAGTATTTACTAGTACAATGCTCTATATACCTATTTTCCTTAGGTTCTTAGCTAATTGTCCTAGCCAGGATCATTTTATTACATGTACATTTACATTTGACAAATCAACCTTGCTATCATTGCAAACATCTGTACAATACCGGATTTGTACTATCATGTTGGCATATTTTGCTAAAAAAACTTTACTTGCCTAATCAATACCTTTGACTTTAGAGAGAGGATCCCTGTTTCTGCTCTAATAAACTCTGCCATTATAAACTGTGGAAGATTTAACCTTAATCTGATATATAGATTCTGAATTGATTCCAATATACCCACGTCTTGTTTCCCCCAAATCTTACTGCCATATAATATAGCAGATTCCACCTTACTCCGATATGTGTTCAATAAGGCTGAACCTGAGTTATTCACTTGTTGTTTAGAGAACTTATTAATTGCCAATACCAACTGTCTACCTCATTTTTTTATTTTATGCTATATGTGCTTTTCATATTTGCTTATTATGCAGCAAGACTCCCAAATATACATAACTCTCAACTTCCTCTAAGTTTATGTTATTAACTGTCCATTTGAAATTTTACTTCTTTGTTCTGTTTATGGTGAGTATGTTTGGTGTATCTATATTCAATGCTAACTGTAAACTAGATAATATTGATGCAACACATGCTAGGGCCACACTGAATTAACAAACACACTGGATCGGGACCTCTGGGTTGCTCTGGCTAGTTTGTCACTTGAAGTCAGTTCATTGCAAGGCTGAACACGTTCAAAACCATAGAGTCGACAGTCACTTTAAATGCAGTTTACTGAAATGTTGCTTTAAATTCTGTAGGCAGTCATAATCATGGAGCTCAGTAAGTCATAAATCTTAAAAATCCCTTGGACAGTTGAAGTCATGCTGTAACCCTGTGCTCTCCCTTTAAATCCGACAGTCAGACTGTAGCTATTCACATAAATTAGCATATTTGCATCTGCCTACCCATGGGTAGTCCTTTCCTAAGGGGCCTTGCCTTGCCCCACTTGTGGTTGTCCTTCCATGCACCCTCTGGTGCAGAAAATCAGATTTTTGTTTATTTATTTACAAGTTCAGGCGGTCAGCACCTGCCAGATGGTGCTGCCGCTGACTCACCACCCTGGCCTGGGGAAAAGTCTCTGGAGGGAGGAAGCAGGATGTGCTTGCTGTGGGCGGTCCTCCTCTTCAAGTACTGGAGCAGCTGACTTTGGGGCCTTGCCACACCCAATGTGCTCTGTCTCTCTTTTTTTTTTATACTTTTTAGTTATATGTTTTATGACACTACAATGCAATGCATAGAAATTTAATAAATCATGCTATACTACATGTAGCTACCTTATACATTTGATCAGCAGATTGATAAACAGGATTACTATTGTTACAAGATGTGGGGAAAAAGCAGTTACTGAATTCCCAAATGACTAAATAAACACTTTGGCCATTGCTGTCAATGCCCTAAACAGGTATGACTATTATACAAGATTCCCCAAATTAGTTAAAAAGCAGCTTCCAGCTATCCATGTTTCTGCTCTCCCCCAGCCTGTTTGATGGCATACCTTCCCAGAAGCAATCTCACGAAGTTTGGCATAAAGAGCCTTTTTATACAAAAATATATATCCCACATGAACTTTAAAATAGAGCTGGCAAATCACAGATTCTTCGTTGGACAAACACGCTTCATGTTGTTCACGCAGCCTTTGTTTAGGATAAACACAGGTCTGAAGGTTGTAGATGCAGACTATTGTTTATGGGACCAGTATTTTCAAATATATTTAATCTTTAGTGCTGGGATTTTATTCTATCAAAGCGATCGATCGACTAATTGGGTCACAATTAGTATATTGATCGCTTTGATAGAATAAAATCCTAGCACTAAAGGGTATAAATGTATTTGAAAATACCAGCCCCATAGAAAGCAATGGTGCGCGCTCACACAGCCTTCATTTTGTGACATCACAAAACAGGGCTGCTTGGGCCTACGTGGGAGCGTGTTTGTCCTACCAGGAAGTCTGTGTTTTTTTTGCCAGATGAGCATTACGAGGGATATATCTTTTTGTACAAAATGGCTTTTTATGCCAAACTTCGTGAGATTACTTCTGGGAAGGTAAACCATCAAATGGGCTAGGGGAGGTGGCTACTAGAAAGCTGCTCTTTAACCGGCAATCTTGCCTTTGTATAGTTTAGACTTTGGACAAACTCAAACTCTCCCTTTCAGTAAACTCCCCTTTATACATCCCAAAAGTTCCACAAACAAAAGTTTGAGAGTTTATAACCAGGTCAACTTAAAGAAAGTTTGGAAATTTGCCTTTATGAAACAAAAGGGCTCATTAGGAAGTACTGTTTAATTCTAACAAAGAGATCCCAATTATAAGAAGCGGTTACCACCAACATGCAGTGTTTTTAACAGGAGGATTAATACTGTTCAGTTCCAACTTCTGAAGACAATAATATTCTCCACGGTGTGCGTAAAGAAACATTGAAGGCAGCAGCCCTTTTACAATCTTGGGTAAAGTAAGAGAGGGAAAGAGAGACTTACAGTTTGAGTTCAAGTTTCATCATTCTCTGTATCATTAGAGGAATCCCCTTCCCTTGCAGCCCTTTCGGCCTCCAATTTCTCCAATTGTACAGCCTCCTTAAGGTCAGTGTACACATTTGCACACCGACCCACCACAGCTTGCAGGCGGGCAGGCATAAGCATACTAGTGGGGATGTCCATTTCCCGCATTCTGCATCTAATCAGATCAAAACTCTTCTGCTTCATGCGGGTAGCGTATAAGAGGTTCAGAAAGATCACCCCCCAAGTGCCTTCTATCTCAATCCCTTTCTTAGTACGAGCAGCAAGCAGAATTCTGTCCCTAATCACTCAGGAGGCAGTCTGTAGCATGACAGTCCTGGTACCACCCGATTGGCCTGTGGTTCTGTGGAGATTCACCCGATAAGCTTTAACAAGAGAGTCTTTTAGGTTTAGATCGAAGGTATTCTCAAACCACATAAGGAGGAAAGCTAAAAGATCTTCCCCCTCTATCCCCTCCAGGAGACCCAATATATGCACATTTGCAGCCCTTGTCTGATTTTTGAGATGTTCCAGGTGGGATTTCAGCAGTGCCTGTTCTTTTATGCACATTGTTGCCATGGCTTGGGCCTGTTCAGAGGTCTTCTCTGCTGCCTGTGCTGTATTGACTAGACATCCATCTTTTGTTCCACGAGCAACATCCTATTGTGGTATGAGTCCATTTTCTTATCAAGCTGTTGTACTGTCTTGGTTAAATTTAAGACAGTGGACTGCAAAGATTCCAAAGTTGCTGGACGGGGTTCATCTACCTTTGGCTCCTCCTGGTTTAGGCCTACAGAAGTAGACTGTGCTCTGGACGTCGCACCATGCAGTGTGAAAAAGCTGGCTTTAAGCTAGTTATTTTTCTTCCCCATCGTGAAAATTCTCTGGTAGGGATTAGCAATCGTATTAAGCCTTTTGTTAATTAAATATCCTGTAGAGTTAGGTTATAAAGTATTTTTATATTCAATTTTCGGGATGCTTTCTAGGGAGCTCACCAAAAGTACAACTGCAGTGGCTGGCAGCTAGCCACGCTCTCCCCCCACATGCTGTGTCTCTCACTCTCTGCTGATGCTGGCTGCCTGAGAATGTGGCCTCACTTGTGGGTGCCACCGCCAAGGGACAGGAACTTTACTTTTTATTTTAAAATAAAAAAAGGGGCTGAACTGAGCCCATACTGTGTCCAACTGCAGCTGTCCTTGAGGTTTGCCGACCACTTCAGGGAATCACAACACTGGACCACTGGACTGATACACATGGATGAGAGAAGGACAGCAGTTACACTTTACCCATTACTATTACCTCCCTGCATCCCCTCTCTCCCTTCTCTGGCTGCAAAATTTTTCTTCTTGGCTGCTTTTCTTCATCAGGGCACCTGACAGCGCTCTCCTGACCGATGCTTCTGCTTGCCACAATACAATTAAAAATGGCCAGTACTGGCCACATGGTTGGATGCTACCTACCAAAACACTGGTCTGCCCAGATTTCTTCACCGGACCAGCCAGGACACAGTGAGAGATCCCCCCAGGCATGGTGCAATCCCACCTGCCGTCACTGGCTGGGCGGTCACTTCACACAGGAAGCAGCCTCTTCTCTGGTGGCTGTCCAGTCCTCAGTTCACTCAACTATTTCTTTTTCATTTTAAAAACAAAAAAGGCTGTCAGTTCCATTTGGAATTCTTCTGTCAAGCCACTCCAGAATGCTTAGGGCAAGAACACTTCCAAGCTGGGAGTTCCCTTTTTTTCTTTGCTGGCCTGAACTTGCCATGCTGGGCATCTACTTTGGGGCATTACAGTATAACTGTGCTGCAGCCCAATAACTTGACTGCACATCTATTGCGTCATCCCCTCATCAAACAGTACTATCATTACTGAATGCTGCATACTTCTTTTACTTTCGTAGCCAGGTTTTTACTCTCTGCTGGTTCAGGTCTGATTACTAAATAGTTATGTTAATGGTATATTACTGGATAGTTATGTTAATGGTGTAAATTAGACATACCTGAGCCCTTGTACCCTCCAGACACCTCTCAGGAAGTAGATTAGATTACTGATTCACTGTGCTTGCCTACAAATGTGCTCATCGGTTATGCTAATGTAGGTTGCTGCTGGCCCCTCCCACAAGCTGCATAAGAAAAGGGCTAAGCAGATGGCTATTTCTGAGCCCTTAGGCTTAGAGGAGTGCAGAGCTCTTGGCAGGAGAGAGAGAGAGAGAGAGAGGGAGGGAGTACCAGAGGGGAAAACAGTGTGAACATCAGCAGACAAGAGATAATAAAATCCTGAGGCCACATGATCTAATTGGAGGAGACAGACATGATCAAGATCTACAAGTACCTTAAAGGCAAGAACAGGTTACAGATGGGGAGTCTCTTTCTAAGAAGGGCAAGTACCTGGATCGGGGGCATCTGATGAAGCTGGAGGGAGGCCAGGAGTTCAGGAGAGCTGTGAGGAAATATTTCTTCACTGAAAGGATGGTAGATGCCTGGAACAGACTGCCAGCAGAAGTGCTGGAGGCTACAATGGTGGAGGGCTTCAAGCATGCATTGGATAGACACAGGGGTATACTGGAAAGGAGTCAGGAAGGGAGGAATGTCACCAGTGACCACTCAGGATCTGCAGAGGGGGAATAGACAGGGAACACTTGGGTGGACTGAGCAGTCTTTTTCTGCTGACAAATACTCTGTTTCTATGTAGACAGAGGGAGAGGGGAGAGAGAGAGGAGAGAGAGAGAGAGAGAGAGAGAGAGAGAGAGAGAAGGCTACAGAGGAATAGTGGGGGGCTTCCCTCAAAGGAGTCACTTAGCATTCACAAGCGTACACTCCAGGTTTCAAGGTGGAGGAGAATGTCATCCTAGGCCAAATGGCAGAGCTGAAGGGGCATCAGGAGAAGTTCTCCACCATGCTGTTAATGCTGCACACTCCAAGAGGAAGCCACACATGCATGCCAAGCATGGTCTGTCAGCTATATGCCAGTGCCTTGGGAGGTTCTAGAGATGCTGCAACTTGTGAGCTAGAGATGAGACTTGGGTATGAGTAAACCTGGGGAGAGGTACATATTGAAATTCAGACCTCCCAAAGGGAAGGGTAATATCAACCCCCACATAGTGTACCAGAGGATGGGAGCTGTAATGCTATAGTACTAGCCTTCTTTTGAAGTGTACAAATTAAGCTGTAGTACTGTATGTTACATGTGAAGGAGACTAGTACAGTATGTACAGTCAGGATGTTCTAATCCAGGGACTCTGTGTATGTGGCTCCTGAGGTGAAATGTCCTGTACAGAGAAGGAGAAAGGCAGGGGCCAGAAAGCATAGTGTAGATAAATCCCTGCTATTCTCAGACCCAGTAGAAGGTGTGCCCCATGTATTGATATCTGTTTTTCTGTTCTGTCCCCTTTGGACAACAAAGTTACTGTTCTGTGTGGCATTTAATATGAGGAATAATGTATGGGTGACCATATACAACATGTCTGTGTTTTCATCTAGGGCAGAGATATAGATATATAGATAGACAGGCAGGTAGGCAGACAGACAGAAAGATATCAGAATATGAACAAAGATGAACTTAATTGAGCCAAAGGTACTTTACAGTAAGTTCCCACAGCATTTTGTCACAAGACGGCAGAGTATTAAAATTCAATAAATAATTTTACAAAGAGCAATAAGGAATACAAATTTAACAGCAAATAATGAAAAGTTATAGGGAATGGAAAATAATTGCAAATTATCCAAAAGCAAACATTACAATGTCTGACAACAGACCAGCAAAGCTCAGGAGGTCCATGATGTTATCTTAACTCTGAGATGGAAACACAAGACGAGTTGTGTATGGTCATCCATATTTTATTTTTTATAGTATATGGTTTTGTACAGGGGAACTAGCAAGTGGCACCAAGCGCTGGTATGGAGAGAGAGAGAGAGAGAGAGAGGGAGAGCACTTAGTCAAAATGAAAGCAGGCTGCCAGGTGGGAGTCAGTGTGAGCAGGGACACAAGTGCACTTGATGATAGAATGTGCACTCTTTAGAACATGCACAACAACTTTTTGAGAGCCACTGAATTCCACACACAATAAATATTAACCATATACTATCAATTTAGTTGTGCTTGACTCTACTTCCCCCCAGTAGATAATCACATGTATATGTTAAAGTACATATAATGCATTAAATAGTAGCCTTTAGGAACCCCAGTGTTAGGCCCCTGTGCTTGGACACTTAAAAACCCCGGCTGGTTCTCTCACCTCAATAGCATGTGGCCTCCAGGGAACTGGTTACACTTTTTGTCCTTGACTTCCAGGACTGCTATGCTAATTCACTTAACTTCTGACCAGGATGGGTGCCTAGTCCATATAACCTATTAGTCTTGCCCTGCCCCTTCCGAGTACTCTTCTTATTTGCTGTCCTTTCCATACAGACACAGTGAGGAAGGAAGGTGGGCATGCAAGTTTGGACTATGCTTCTACAGCATTGCCAATAATGGTTCAGCTACCTGTCTCTAAATTATCATTGCCAGGTCTGCATTATCCACCCACCTCTCCCAAGTCTAACAGCTGTGACACACCAATCACATGGAGCTTCCTGTCCTACTTTCAGCAGTACTGTTGTGTGAGCATGTCTTGCATTCTTTTGCTGCCAGCTTACCAACTGCCCTGCAATTGTCACCACCAGCTGAAATGCATGCATTCTTCACCAAAATAGTAGGGATGCTAATGGTGGGAAAACCCACTGGAATACTGGGTGGCCCTAAAGCTGGCTTCAGATACTGTTAGATGCAATTTGCTATGTTGCTTGTTGGCCAAGTATGCTGATGTGCCAGTAAATTGGGTTTGGGTGCAGACTCATGGAGTGTGGAGTAGGCAGACAGGTTGAGTGAAAGTGATGCTAATAGCCTTTACCAACTTGGAGACAGGATAGCGCTGCATCTGGCACTGCAGCAACCCTTGTGGTTTTTCAGGGAGACTGCTCCCCCATGGTGTACCTACAGTATCCAGGGCTACCAGAATTCAGGTAGTGCCATCATGGTTGTGCAGGGAAAAAATGAAAAGAACATAGGTTGTCTGGATGATGGTTGTGGATACTCTCTGGTACAGCACTTCAAGAACCTCCACCAGGAGGACAGTGGGGGGTAGTGACAGACTGAGCCTGGGGGTTGCCCAGGAAACAGGTCCTGACCTAAGGACTGGGAGGGCAACTAACATGCTTCTAACCCCTGCTTGGCTAGTTCTTGAGAACTGATAAAACAACAAACTAAAAGCAAAAACAATGAATATCTAAAATTTCTTGCACCTGACTAACTCTGTGGGAAGGACAGTGGGGGATCACTCTGGCATGTTAGTCTCCCAGGATTGCACACCAAGCATGAGATACCAGACCACAGACCAGCAGAGAGGACCACAAAGCATCCACCAGATGCTTTCCTTCCAGGGGATGGTGGCAGGGTTGCAGTACATTACTCAACTGGTGTCTCCTAGTAGGGGCATGGTGGCAATATTCCTGTTGGCATGGGTGACAGCCTTCTCCTGAATGTCACCCCAGGTCACTGCATTGTGTGCACACATGATGAGCAGAGTAGTGCTAGAAAAAATAAAAAAGAGAGCTGCACTATGAACTGGATAATGACTTCTGGCAGTATTCCTCCCTCTTGCAACCCAGCCTCAAAAAGACCTACCTCGGATTTCACTCTCATATTGATCACTTGAACTCTTCCTCATTTGCATTATGGGGCCCCCAGGCTGGGTAGTGCTGGACATCAGGGGAAGAAGAAAAGAACAGAGAATCTGACAGTGGTTCTAGGAAGTCAAAAGGTGAGTCTGGCAGGCAGATCAGGTGCAACTATAGTAATATCCTTAAAGGTGATAAGAAAACAGTTTTTTTCACATCTAGAAGCCCTCTAGTAGTTCTTTTATTGGCTACCCAGTATTCTAACACGTTTTTGACCTTTTTGTTAAATTAATAATCTAATTTTGTTGCCTTTCTAAGGACCCTGAATCTCTCTCTCTCTCTCCTAAGCAGTTGCGTCTCTCTCTCTCTCTCTCTCTCTCTCTTTCTATACTTCCTGAACATTCTATGACATCATAGACACCTTTCCAGGCCATTCAGATGAATAGCATGGAATGGGAGTTTCTGATGTCATAGAATGTCTTAGAAATCTGAAAATAAAGAGCAGTAGCTGGTGAGGAGAGTGGCTTTTGGTGTAGATCTGAGGGCACCCCAAAACTAGATTATTTATCAAAAAATCATCAAAGCATATCAGAATACATAACTGGCATGAAAAGGAAGATGGAAGGGCAGTTAACTATGCAAAATCATTTCCTATCTCCTTCAAGGAGAGGAGAGTTAAATGGTTATTAAGCGGAATACAAATAGGAGAGGGGGATTAGGAGTTGACTCTGTTATGTGCCTGTAGATGTGGGCAATTTTTTTCTTTTTTGCTGAGCTCTTCCCCAGAGGATTGGCTCATGTAGTAGCACCACAACATGGGGCACAGCACTCCTCTATGAGCTCAGGTCATGGGCATATCTCTCAACTGCTATGAATTTCGCATAGCGCTATGGTTTTCACACTCAGATTTACCCTTGCTCCTCATAGGTTTACTGATGTTCTTAATAATGTTAGAGCTAATTCTGGACACACAAACTATTAAATCATTGAAGTAAGTTGATAGAAACATTCCTTATCACTAACTGTATGGAGCCCAGTATTTGTAGACATTTAATCTTTAAAATAAGAAAGTGCTCCACATTCAGGCCATCTGCTATAATTTTTGAAGGCCAGTGCTATGATTTTCAATGCTGAAAGGTTGAGAGGTATAGTCATGGGAACAGTAGTTGCCCTGGGGTCCCCCTGACCAGTCACAGAGAATATATATATATATATTCTCCCCCCTTGGAAGCAGTTTGTGGTTTTAATGTTTTGGAATGGAAATCAGTAATAGAGCCTTAATGCTTGGAATTGTAGGGCAGGAGGCAGAGGGTGATAGTAAACGGGATCCAATCTGGAGAGACGGGGTGACTGGTGGGGTGCCTCAAGGATCAGTCCTTGGGCCGGTCTTGTTCAATGCCTTCATTAGCAACATTGCCAAAGGGCTGGAGGGAAAGGTCTGCCTGTTTGTGTATGACATTAAGATCTGCAACAGGGTAGATACTCCAGACAGGGTGGAGAGAATGAGGAGGGACCTGGGGAAGCTTGAAAAATGGTCTGAAGTGTGACAACTATGGTTCAGTTCCAAGAAGTGTAAAATAATGCACCTGGGAAGAGGGAATCCCAGGGAGAGCTACAGGATGGGGGGGAGGGTTGCTGACTATCACCAAGGAAGAAAGGAACCAGGGGGGTATCATTTATGATGAACTAAAGGTGTCTAAGCAGAGCACAAAGGCTGCAGGTAGGGCCAGTGGCATGTTGGGGTGCATAGGCAAAGGTATCACTAGCAGAAGGTGGGAGGTGGTGATGCCATTGTACAAAATGCTGGTGAGGCCTCATCTAGAGTACTGTGTGCAGTTCTGGAGCCCACACCTTCCTAAGGACATTGACAGGGTGGAGGCAGTCCAGAGAAGGTGACTAAGACGGTACAGGGCTTACACCAGAAAATAGATGAGAGGCTAAAGGACCTCAATATGTACTCATTGGAGGAAAGGAGGTATCAGGGGGACATGAGAGAAAAATTCAAGTACATTAAGGAAATCAACAAGGTGCAGGTGGAAACATCTTCCAATATAAGAGATGTACAAGAACGAGGGGCCATGACATGAAATTGGAAGGTGGTAGGCTGAGGGGAAATGTGAGAAGTTTTTCTTCATAGAGAGGGTGGTGGACATGGAATAGACTGCAACAGGAGGAGGTGGTAGGGGAGAGCACAGTGGAGGGTTTTAAACATGCATGGGGCAGGCATAAGGTGGGAAGGAGGGGTGAAAAGTCAGAGGCCACAAACTAGAGTAAGACTTTTGGGCAGACTGGATGGGCCTGACAGTCCTTATCTGCCAACAATTTCTATGTTTCTAGGGATGATGCAGCCTCACTGAGTGATTTTGTTCAATGGGGTTGTCTAGCAAACCACAATGACTATCTCACAAACTAACTGCCTGACCTACAACATTAGTGGCCTCACTCACCCAGTTAAATGCAGTAAAGTCATTACTTATGTAAGACAATCAAAAGTGGCTTTGTTTTGCTGCAAGAGACCCCCTTATCAGATGTGAAACATCAGAAGTTGGCTGGGTTTCACGAGGTCTACTACTTCTCCTATAAGGCTGGGCAGAGGTGAGGGGTAACAATCCTTGTACCAACCAGTCACTTTTTCACTAAAGAGGTACACACTGATAAGGAGGGCAAGTATGTTATTTTGAAGGGATTGTATGCTGGGCAACTACTCATACTGGTATCTATCTACACCCAATCTGCAGCTGATTATAGCTTCTACCAGAAATTGCTCCTGCTAATAGCCAGGAGGTGTGAGGAAATAATTGTTTGTGCTGGAGCCCTTAACCTTACCCTGGCTACAAAGGATGACAGTACATCACAGGTCCCTAGGAGAGAACACACAGTGGCTAAGAAAGTGAAGGGCCTGCTTGGAGAGTTAGGAATGGTAGATCAATGGAGACACATATATGAGCAAATGAAAGGTTACACCTTCTGCTCTGCTACCCATCGAATTAACTCCAGATTGGATGTATTTATTGTAGCTGAAGAATATTCTAATAGAATTTACATCTGTACTATTGGCCCAGTTGGGATCTCTAACCATGCCCCAGTCATTCTACAACTGAATTTACAGACACAGAGAAAGTCCACCTTTTGGAGGCATAATGTCTCCATGCTCCAAGATGGGGAGGTCTTAGAGCAAGTACCCAGGATTATGGAACAAGCAGTTCAAGACAAATACCTGACATCTCCTTGGGCATTTTAAGGGATACGGTGAAGGCAATAGTCAGGATCAAAGTTGATAGCCATAACTGCAGGAAGGAAAAGGGCTCAAACAGAGAAACAGAAAGCACTGGAAAATAAAGTACAGGAATAACAGCTTCTGCAGCAATCTAAATTACACAGGAAGAGAGGTATGGAACTGACATGCCGAAGGAGCTTAATCAAATCTTAGATTATAAGGTGGAACAAAATTTAAAATACCTGAAGCAGAGGTGTTATAAAGGAGGACCCGGAGCCATAAAGTTGCTGGCCTGTCAACTATGGGCACACACAGCAAGAGCAGATTTAGGCAAGGTCATGCATTAGGGCCTGGGACAGAGGGTACAGAGAGTACTTGACATCTCTGTGGTCTTTCATTACTATTATAATACCCTCTATCAGGTGAGGTTCCCCCAGTTGGTGGAGGCCATAAATTCTTATCTGCAGAAACTCTATCTTCTGCAGGTCACATAAGCACAGAGACTCTGTCTACTCCTATTTGAAGTGAGGTGACATTCATGGATGTCCAGAGAAGCAAAACCGGCAAATGTCTGAGCTTGGACAGATTTCCAGCAGAATTTTATAAACGCTTTCACATTGCTATGATCCCATTGATGCAAGGGGCTTATATGGGGCTATGATGGAAGGGGCACTCTTGCACCATCCTTGAATTATGTGGTAATTTCCATATTACCCAAACCCGCCAAAAACCCTATGTTGTGCCCTTTGGGCTCTTCTATAGGATCAAACATTTTCTAACACTGGATGCTAGGAAGAGACTGGTCCAAACCACATTCCTTCCCTTATTGGACTACGTAGATTTCCTTTACAGACAAGGCTACGTGTTTGCCCTGACTAAATTAGACACACTCTACCATTGGGCCTTGAAGTTCATAAGTGGTCTCCCATACTCCACACGTTACTGATCCCTTTACGCCGCAGTAGGTTGGTCATCCCTTAACTACAGAAGACAGAGGAATGCATCTCTCTGGATATTTAGGGCCATCACAAAGATGTTGCCTCAGTACATCTCAGATTGTCTTCCTCTAGGTGTGATAGGTAACTATGCCTTAAGGAGTTCCTCTGTTATCTCCCTTGCAGTACCGAAGTTCAAGTCACGCTTCGACAGGTCTGCCATATCTCACACTTCACCCTCTCTCTGGAACAACTTGCAAAAAACCATGAAGCTGGCTTACCCAATCAAACTATCAGCCTTCAAAGTACTTTATTCTCACTCTATCAAGGAATTCTGTAACTGCTTCCCCTGATGTCACCTTCCCCTAGCCTCAGCTCCATCTGCCCCGTGCATCCCTTTACTGGTGCTTCTTTCCCACCCCTCTTGGGCAATGTTACAGCCTATAAGAACTTACCTGACTGCTCCTTCTTTCCTGACCCTGTGTTTTTTTTTCCCTTATCGTTAGTTCCTTTTCCATGTCACCCTGGCTCCCACCTACACTCCTTGCTTACCCCCCCAACACCATCATGGTGTTTTGCTTTCCACTCCCTAACTGTTGGCACCCTCAGCCCTGCAAACACTACATGCCCTTGTGGGCACGTACCGTGTACCTCTCCTTACCCTCTTGCGTCCCCCTCCCATGCCCTACACCAAGCTCCTTCAATCAATAATTATGTTCAAGGATGCTTCAGATACACACTGTAATTATAGTTGTGTAAGTTTAACCTGTATATACTGTACTGCAATTGCCATACTTTTTAGTTACATACTGTTCATGGTCTTAGCTTAAAGGTTCTTTTTAATACTCTATTTCATGTGTATTGTAAACTTCCTGTTATAATTACTGCTCTATGTAAGTGTGAATTAATTTTATATATACTGTTTACCCAATTATGATGTAACTGAGTATTCCTTTGTATGAATTGTTAACCTCTCCTTTCCAGGTCCATCTTGAAAATGAGCTTGCTCAATGATGTTCACCTGGTTAAATAAAGATTTTGATTGATTGATTGATGATATCCTGTTTCCATCCTAAATGTGGACTATAAATTTCTCATGACCATCCTCACAAGAAGATTGGAGGGCATTGTCCCAGGTCTGGTTGGTCTGGACCAAACAGAATTTGTTTCTGGTCAGCAGGCTTAGGCCAATGTCCACAGGACACTACATATTATAGACCATCTTAACAAAACTAAACTTCCAGTGGTCATTATAAGTAAGGATGCTGACAAAGTCTCTGATCAGTTGGACTGGCAACACATCATGACAATGTTATTTAGCTCCACAGATATATGTCATGGCAAATGGACATTTGTCAGATGGAGTCCAACATGGACGTGGTACTAGACAGGGATGACCTTTGTGACAGCTCCACTTGGTTGACGAGGGGTTGCTGGAGATTCCAAGGGTTAATTTAAAGTCATCTGGTGCGCATGCCTTTGGGTTTGCGGCACCTACCCTCTGGAATTCTCTGCCCCGTCAGCTCCAGGAGTGCAGGACGGTGGGGAGTTTTAAGCAGGCACATAAGACTTTTTTATGAGGGAAGGCATTTCCTGTATTGTTCTGATTTTATATTGCATGTATTTGTACATGTGTTTTGTTTTTATGAATACTGTACAGTGCTTTGATATTCGAAAGGTGCTTAATCAAATACATTTTATTATTATTAGTATTGTTCCCAGTCCTCTCTGCCTTTTACACAGCGTCTTTGGCACAACTTATCAGGTAGGACAATGGGATACAGGGAGTCAAGCTAGGAGATAGGGAATATAACATCAGTGTATATGGTAATGATGTGCTCATGTATCTTTAGGAGCCCTCTTCCTCCTCGCCTAGATATATGGATCTTGTGCAGGAATTTTCTCTTTTTTGGGCTATACTTTGAATGGCGTGAAAATGGAAATACTAATGTTATCATATACCCACACACACACACAATTTATACAGCCGCAGTTCCCTATGAAATGTGGCATTTCCAGAATTAAATATTTAGGAATCCAACTGCAGGCCACTACAACACACTTACATAAGGACAAGTTTACCCCCTTATTACAAGCAGTACAAAAAGACATAAGAAGGTGCTCACTGTTACCCTTCCCACTGCATATTCTAATACATATAATAAAGACGAACATATTTCTGCGATATCTTTGTCTCTTTCAGTGTGCCCCAATGAGTCTATCTAGGGCTTGGTGTACCCAAACCAAATGACAACTGTTTAAATTTGCTTGGGCTGATGCAAGACCCAGGGTCCGGGGGGTGGTACTTCTGGCTAGGAAACAATGGGGTAGTTGGGCTTCACTGGCCATTGAAGAATATTGGTTAGCAGCACAAAGATCAGCATTGCTATGGTGGGAACCTAATCATACTGTCCATTGGAAGACCTTAGAATTAGAGATGGTGGAATATATCCCCTGCCTGCCCTGATGTTTGATATGCAGCTGCAGAGGACCACAGGTCTGCTGCCATTTCAGGCTATGAAAATCACCTGAAGTACATGGAAAAATATTGTAAAACCCCAAGGATATCTAAATATATAAAGAGATTTCAGTGGTTGGTGTGGGATACTACTTTTCATCTGGCCACCATTGATCCCTGGTACAGGTGTCAGGCCCTTGGAGTCTCCAATACCCAGAACAAATATTAGGGGGTTCTATTAGAAAGACTTTTGAAAGGTGTCAGAAAGAGTTTGGTGGGCCAATACTGACCACTTCTGAAATTTCCAGGTCAGAGATTTTGTAGCACCACATGTTTGTACAGAACATTGGGAGAGGCAGTGTGACACTCAGATGGAGATGACACTCCCTACCCTTATTCAGACCTTTCAGCAAGAAAGCAGCTATATCGGTGCTCTATCAATTCTTCCTTCAGGACAAAAAATCTCAAGTCCAATATTTATCTGATAAATGGCAAACTGAGGCTTGGTGCAACCAAAGACAAAGGAGTGGGAGCAAGTATGGATGGGAACTGGGACTGCATCTTCTCCACAGTGGCGGGAATTTGCTTGGATGGTCCAACTAGGTACTTTATTACACCAGTGCTCAAATCAAACTAGGACAATCACTCCACGACTACTTGCTGGAGGTCATGATTATTTACCTAGATTTCCAAAAGGCCTTTGATAAAGTGCCACATCACAACTTGATTAACGAATTATGTTCATTAGGTATTGATACAAGGATCATGACATGGATTAAGAACTGGCTGAATGATAGGCAACAGGTGGTTAGAGTCATAGGTACATATGCGGAACCTAGGGAGGTCACAAGTGGCGTGCCGCAGGGAGTGGTGCATGAACTGGTTCTGTTTTCATTGTATATTAGTGACATGCATAAGAATATTAAGAACACCCAAATAAAATTTGCAGACAACATTAAGTTGGGTGGTCCAGTTAGAACATATAGTCAGTACATGGATCTGGCAACTGATCTTAAGGAAATGGAGGTCTGTGCAAATACTAATGGTATGATACTTAGCACGCAGAAATGTTCATGCATGCATCTAACAAAAGATAATTTATTATCCTATACAATAAATGGGGATAGCTATCAACAGTGGAGTGGGAGAAGGATTGTGGCATAACTGTGGATAACAATCTAGGATTCAAGCAGCATCAAACTAAGCATACTGCCAAAGCAAATTATATGATCAAGAACATTAAAAGAAGTTTTATCAACAGATCTATAGGCTGCTTAATTCCACTCTAAAAAACTTTTGTAAGACCATACTTGGATAATGAGTTTCAACTATGGAACCCTCATAAATGGGGTGAAATAGTGCAAGTAGAAAAGATTCAGAGGAGATTTACAAGAATGGTGGGTTCTCTGAGAACAATTAATTATGAAGAGAGATTAAAAAAAATGGTCTGTTCACCTTGGAAGTGAGGAGAACAAGAGGGGATTTAATGACGCTTTTCAAATAGTAAATGATCAAGAATTAATGAATGAAATGAAAATAGAGCTTCAGGAGAAGCCAAGTGGCCTGAGAGGGCACAAAGGACAGATTAAAATAAATACGGTTAAAAAGATCAGCGAGTACTATTCATTTCTCAATAAGTCTAGTAGGATTTGGAACATGCTACCTAGTAAAATTGTGAACAGTGATTCAAATGAAATGTTCAAAAAACATATCGATAGCTGGTTATTATGGCAGGGGAAATAATGGTCCCACTAATGTGGGGAGCAATATTATGAACTGGATAGCCTTCTTTCGCTCTATACCCAGTATGAATACCCAGTATGAATGAGAGGAACCCAGAGCTACCCATTTCCACCTATTTTGGGACTGACTGGCATTACGTCCCTTTTGGATGGCAATGGTCAGTAGATTACAAACAGTGTTTATGGTTGGGGAACCTCTTTTGTTTCAGCACCTGGTCCTTGGTCTCCCCTGAAAGGTTTAAGAGAGGAGACACTGTACTTATGGGGCATGTGTGTCTCTGCTGCTGCTGCCAAAACTATTACTAGGAGGAAGTTGCAGGAAAAAGTTCTACTGTATAGAAGTGGGAAGAGGTGATGTCACATATTTCAGATATAGAACAACCCACATTCCAGGATAGGATGCAGGCATTCCTTCCTAGGTGGACTCATTGGAAGCTGTCCCAGGACATAGGTGACTTACAAGAGGAGGGAGGGGAGAACAATCCAGTAAGGAGAGGGGAAACAGATGGACCGAACTCTAATTTGACCATAAAGGGGGTATACTTTGTCTGGTTTCCTAAATGAGTATAATGAAGAGCAGCTGGAAACAGCAGATCAAGGAAATGGAACTGATGGCTGTTGTTACTAGGTGAGTGAGGCCTTGAGAGTGAGTTAGGTTGTATATATATCTCTGATGCATACAGAATGTTGTTCTTAGATATGCTATATAACATAGATCCTTGTGTAAAGGTTCAGGGTTTAATGCCAAAAAGTGCAAGGTGCTGCATTTTGGGGTGAAGAACCCAAGCAGAAGTTACCAGCTTGGGGGAGTGCAGCTAGCCCAGACAGAGGAGGAGAAGTATCTGGGGCTGCTCATTACAGGGTCAATGAACAACTCAGCACAATGTAGGAAGGCAGCTGCAAAGGCCAACAAAATGCTGGGCTGCATTGCAAGGGGTATATCCTCAAGGAGGGAGGAGGTGAGTCTGCCACTGCATAGGTCGTTGGTTAGGCCACATCTGGAGTACTGTGTGCAGTACTGGTGCCCGTATCTGAAGAAGGACATTAAGTTACTGGAGGGGGTGTAGTGCAGGGCGACAAAGATGATCAAGGGGCTGGGGGACTTATCACACAAGAGGAGGCTGAGGGAATTAAACATGTACTCGCTGGAGGAGAGGAGGGACAGAGGGGACATGATTGAAACCTTTAAGTTCATGAAAGGAATAAACAAGATGGGTACAGAGGGGCTGTTCAAAGTAAGGAAGGGGAGGGACACCAGGGGCCATGATATGAGACTGAAGGGAGGAAGGTTTAGGAGGGAGATGAGGAGACACTTTTTTACAGAGAGGGTAGTAGCTGGGTGGAATGCATTACCTGCAGAAGTGGTATCCAGTAGAACAGTGGACCACTTCAAAAGGGGATGGGACAGGACAAGGGGAAGGGTCAATGTAGGGGAAGGGTGGAAGGGAGGGGCAGCTGCAGAATAAGGGGTGCTAGCTGCACAATCAAGCAGACTTGATAGACCTCTAGGCCTTTATCTGCTGGCAAAATTTTGTATGTTCATATTTCATATGTTTGATTAAGATAGTTAAGTTATCATCCATTCCACAAGGCTGCGTTATAGGTTTTGTTGCTTTTACGGAAAAATGTATACATTTTTACAGATTATATTTTTCTGTATCCTGTCATACAGCACTGTAATGTTCTAATTTTTACAAACTGGAATGTATCAATTGAAAGTGCTTATAATAAAGGAGGAATAAAAAAAACAGATTACAAATAAAATTTGCTGGCACCTGGGTTACCTGAAGTTTTGGGTCCCTAAGAACACGCACTGTTTTCATATGTTATAACCTGGGCTTGAAGCTGTTATTGATATCCAGTCAAAATATCCTATTTGAATGGTGATTAATAGGTCTAGGGCTGTGGTTTGGTGGGGCAGAGGATGATGATTGCCACCCATCACCACCAGCACTACCACTGAACAGTAATTAAATTGCACATTCCTGGTCATACTTTGCTTTCTTGGATTGTTTGGGCCTTTGATCCACCACTTCTCCTATTTTAATGATGTTCTTTAACCTGCCCAAGCAGTTATCCAGCTCTTTTACTCAGGGCTCAGCACCATATCATTCAGATTGAACAGGGCTATGCCCTCTCTCATCATACCAGCATACTTTCATGTCTTCTGAAATTCAACCCATCACCTATATAGCACTTTTTGCAAAGACTTCTTGGCATTTGCTCCATGCCTAATGGGCTGTCAGCATTAACTGAGCCCATGAGCTCTGTGCAGCCTTCAGGTTTCACCCCTCAAGGGTTTAGCTCCAATGTTTTAGTTATGGGTGTTATTCCTAGATGAGAATAATTAAACAGCTAGGCTTGAAGTAGCTGTACTGTACATCTACCCTTTCTCCTCATGGTTCATTCTGCAACCCTTTTATTCCTTTGGTACTGGACATTCCCTCTGAGCCTCTCTCCAGAGGTGGAGTCCTTTCATGTACAGCTCCTTTCGTTAAAGGGTTGAGCCTTTTAGCACCTTGGAGAGAGGGATAGTCTCAAACACACCAGAAGAAGACTAATTCATCTCTTCTAATTGAAGCAGCAAACTGGGGGTTCCTCCTCTGAGTTATTTATAATTAACATTACACACTGACCCTGGAGGAATGGCAACCAAAGGCCTTGTCCCTAAAGAGGTTACTTCCACAGGTGTTTTTTTTCCTCCTTGCCGAAAGCCTTAATATAGTAATATAAGAATAATAGTAGTTCCTCCATGAGTTGGGCCTGGATGGTTGCTCTGCACAGTTTTCATCAGCTGCCTCTCTGTTAAGTATCTTGCCCATTGTTGGACACATTACCACTCTCCATATGGGAAGTAAGGGTTCTAATTGTTCTACTCAACACCTTTGGCTCTGCTTTTTTTATCTTCTTTTCTAAGTTATTTTTGCTCCAAACTGTCCCGAACTACCTCTACTGGTGGAACCCTCCTCAAAAGAGTTCCTTCATCTTCAAGATACTTCATAAGTGTGGTAGCCTCTATAGCAGAAACAGAGTGTGTGAACAGCCAAACCTACACTAAGTCAGCATTTAAACCTATCTACTGTACAGCCACTGTACTCGTACACTTACCTACTTTTGTACAAATGTAACAGAACCTAACACCCTAGAAATCATCCTACCTTTTATTCCAATTACAATGGAGCCCACTTATAAGAACATTGGATATAAGAACTTCCCATTTAAAAAATATTTGTTGAATGTCCAGATTTTTGCCCATTATTTTCAATGGTAGTAAAGCCTGTTTATAAGAACAATCAGCCCATTTATAAGAACAGTTCTTTTTTTTTCCGGAGGTAGTGGTTGATGGTCATTATCACCTCAGAGTGTGCTAAGTCAGAGCTGAATCACCATCTAGTTTCCTCATTAACAGTCACTGAAGTAGTGAATGGATGTGGGAAAGATACCTTATAAAGAAGGCAGCACATATTCCTTAATAGTTAGGTGAGACACTGAATGAATTTTAAAATACTCAACTATTTGTGCAAGATTTCTTTTAAAAAGTTATATTATACTACTTTTAATAATGAATTCTCTAAAATGTAGTCTGAGCCCAGTGTCATCATGTTAACCATACATTTTACATAGATATTCATTGTTTTCAATGTAGCCCTCTTATAAGAACATCCCGGTTATAAGAACATTTTTGCTTGGTTTTTAGGGTGTGCTTATAACAGGGTTCCAATGTGCTTTACCTTAGCATTTTTAGATACAGGAAGTCACCCAATGTGCCAGTGAATAATGAGGCTCTGTACATGGCTAGGTGGGGCAGCAGGTGACACATGCCATGCCCCCCACACACACACAGGGAGTGGTACTTAAGCCTTATATGCCTAAGCGCCCTTCAGACTCCAGGTTTTTTTTTCTTGCTCCTTCCATCCTCCTCTTCTCCTCCATGGCTGCTTTCTTTCTTTGTGGGATCCACTGGCTTCTTCGTTATGGTACCTCTGGTTCAAGGGTACATCATCCCTATAGCAACTCTAAGTGTGAAACTCTTCCCCAAGAGGGATCCTGTGCCTTCATGGCACCTCAGAAGGCTGGTAGTCCCTGCAGTAGGGACAAAAAGAGCAAGCAACCAAACCTATGCTGCACAAGCATTCAAACCTATCTACCATGTATTGACTGTACTCATACCCTAACCTAATTTAGTAGAAATGTACTCAGTAGCTAAGATCCTGCCAATCATCCTACCTACTGTACTATTCCAATTATGTTGCCTAAGCATGCCTACATGAGCTACCAGTGTACCAATGAACCAGGCTAGCTATACCAGCAAGTTTCTGTACTAACCACCCCCATAACCACAATAGTTACCCTGGATAGTTACTAACCACCTTTTATGATTAGGATAGTTACACTGGATAGTTATTAACCTCTCCCAAAAAATCAGGGTAGTTGCAGCACACAATTACGATTGACCCCTAATAATTAGGAATATTATAGAGAAAGGTTACTATCCACCCTCATATAATCAGGGTAGTTACACGAGAAACTTAGTATGCCTCTTAAGACAATTAATATAGCTATTCGAGAGAATTACTATCAATTGCAGATAATCAGAATAGTTACACTGGAAAATTACTATCCACCCCAGATAATCAGGATAGTTGCACCAGATAGTTGCTATCCACCTCACATAATCAGGACAGCAATATCAGATAGTTTCTATCCACCTCAGATCTCAGAATAGTCATATGACAGAATTACTATCCACTCCATATAATTAGGGTAGTTTCACAGAAAAGTTGCTATATACCACAGGTAATCAAAATAGTTACACCAGAGACTCGTTATCTGCCCCACATGATCAAAACAGTTACACCAGATAGTTACCATCTACCGCAGATAACCAGGATAGTTACACTAGAGATTTACTGTCCACCCTACATAATCAGAATAGTTACACCAGATAGTTACTACTCACGGATAATCAGGATAGTTACACCAGATATTTACTATCCTACATCATCAGAATATTTAGATAGCTGCTACACCTTCCCCCTGTCAAACAAAAACAGGTTATTTGCAATAGATAGTTGCAATCTACATTAGGTAAAATGGATAGTTACATTGAATTATTACTATCCATCCCACGTGATAGAAATATTACAGTAAGCCTGAGGAAGGGTGTATGTGAGGGCATAACCCACATCAAGACAATAGGTCCTGGGGTATCAGAGGGTATAACAGGGCACACTGGATGGGCAGATGGTCTTTTTCTGCCAACATTTTCTATGTTTTTATGAACAGTTACACCTGATAGTTACTAGCCACAACAGAGAATCAGAGTAGTTAAATGGATAGTTACTTCCCACCCCAGAAACTCAAAATACAGTGTAGTTGCACCAGAGAGTTGATATCCACCCCAGAATAGTAATATCAGATAGTAATAGCAGACAGTCATTATACACCTTGGATAATCAGTGCAGCTTAATGGATAGTAACTGACCACTCCAGATACTCAAGATGGTTACTATCCACCCAAGAAAGGGATTGTTGTGAAAGAGAATTACTTTCCACCCCAGATAATCATGATAGTTACAACATATAGTTACTATCCTCCTTGGATAATCAGATAGTTACACCAAAGGTTTACTACCCACCCCAGATAATCAGAATAGTTAAAGGACACTGTCAACCTGTTTTTCATCATATTATTTCTAGCTAAATCCCTACATTTTATGATTTCTTACCTTCTCTAAAATTCATTGATGTTGCTGTTTGTTTTGTCTGCCTTCTTGTTTAGTAGAATTGAAATGCATGGCAATGTATATTTATAAACAACCTTGTTTTGTTTACAATTCTGGATCTGTTCTTACTGCATACTTCCTGAACATTAGAAACGCACCCAAACAATACAGTCACTCATGAGGCAGTAGCCCTCCTAAACTCCCACTGCCTCATGAATGACCAGACTGTGTTGTGGGTGTTCCCAAGTCCAGGAAAGATGCAGTGGGAACTGAACAAGGAATGTAAACAAACCTGCTTTGGTGTGGTAACACCAGTATGGTGGACAGTCTGTTTTTCACTTTTTTAAAGAAAAAAAAAAATCAGAATCAAACTACCAGCTACATCAGCAGTCTTTACAGAATGTTGGCAATCATAAAACATATTTTTTACACTAGGGATACACTGAGACCTAAGGGGGTTGACAGTGTCCCCTTAAACTAGATAGCAAACATTCTCCTGGATAAACAGGGTATTTGCAATGGTTAGTTACTGTCCACCTTAAATGGGCAGATGGTCTTTTTCTGCCTACATTTTCTATGTTTTCATGTATCTATAAATAGTTACACCAGATAGTTACTATCCACCCTGGACAATTGGATAGTTACACCACAGATTTACTACCAACCACAGATAATTATGATAGTTACACCAGCTAGTTACTATCCACAACAGATAATCATAGTAGTCAAATGAATAATTGCTGCCCACCCCAGATAATCAGGGTAGTTACACCAAATAGTTACTATCCACCACACATAATCAGAAAAGTTACACTGAATAGTTACTATTCACTCAGAATTATTAGAATAGTTACACAAGAGATTTTATCCACCCTACATAATTAGAATAGTAATGCCAGATGGATACAGGCAATGGTGGTTGAAGCCAAGTCAGATTAAAGACATGGGCCTCGGGGAACAATGACTGGGGTTTGGGAGTTCCATTGTATACCCTGTATAGGAGTGTCAGGAGCATGAGTACAGGGAGTAGAGTAGCACTATATAAAGAGGGGGCATTGAAGTTAGTGAAGAAGAGACCATTAAGAAGGAAGGCATGGCAGTGGAGTCTATCTGGATACCCCTAAACTAACCAGAGGTGCTGGTAAAAAGGTTAGGATGGGCATAGTCAAGAGACCTCCAGAATAAAATTAGCAGGGAGGCAGAGAACTGGGTATGGTAATTAGGAGTGGGTAAAAAAGGGGACCTATTCATGGCAGAGAATATGAATCTGCTTGACACTTTGGCCAGGAGATTCAGAAATCAGGCTCTGCTGGACGTGATGCAGGACTGACTGCTGATGCAGCTAGGTAGGGAATCCACATGACAGGACACTGTCCTCAACTTGGTAATCAACAACTCAGAGGTGGTGGGTGAGTTGGCAGTTAAGGAACCTTTGGGTCCAGCAGTCACAATTCTGTGTGGTTTACGATGGCTGTGGGGAACTATGGTCCCCCCACTTTGACAGCAGTAGTTATGGACTTCAAATGGGCAGACTTTACCTAGATGAGAGAAAGGGTCAGGGAAAACTTGGTGGGGGTATACCAGATCAAGGGGGTAGAGGAAAACTGAAATGATCAAGGGGCAATTCTGGAGGAAATGGACTTTTGCTCTAAGAAAGTCATAAGATGGAACTAGCATGAGAAACCAGTCTGGTTCTCTTGTGAGGTGGGGGAAGCTGTGAGGGAAAAAAAGAAGTCCTTCATAAGGTAAAAGGTGGCCAAAGGGGGAAAGGAAAGGGAGGAATATCAGGTATAGTAAAAAGAGGCAGTGGTACAGTAGTGGTAAAAAAGGTAAATGCAGACACATAACTGCATATCACTGAAAGTGTGAAGGGAGGTGAAAAGAAATTTTTTTTTAGATATATTGAGAGAAAAGGAAGGCTAAGGGAGGGACCATCAAACTAGCTGAGGAAGTCAAGTTGGTGGAAGATGACAAGCAGAAGTCCAATATCCTAAGCAATTACTTCTGCTCAGTCTTCATGGTAGAGGATGATGGACCTCTACCGTAAAGTGGCATTAAGGCAGGCATACTGTGGGGAAGCACAGAAAATGGGGAGGTTGGTAATTATGCCTAAATGAGACAAGCAGGGGTTAGCGGACCTTAGGGTGGACAAGGCTTCAGGCCCAGATAGCCTGCACCTAAGGGTACTTGGGGAACTTGCTTCTGATCTGGCAGGTCCCTTGTCACAGCTATTTAACAACTCACTGGTGTTGAGGGTAGCACCAGGGGGATGGAGAACTATGGACATACTCCCACTCCACAAAGGGGGTGGATAAAGAGGATCCAGGCTACTACAGACTAATAATCCTTACCCCCACTGTGGGAGAACTGATGAAGACCCCAATGAAGTGAAGGCTAGTGGCCTACATTGACAATAACAGGCTTCAGGACAGCAAGCAGCATGGGTTTGTGTCAGGAAAATTGTGTCAGACAAACCTGACTGTGTTTTTCAGCTGATTCACTGTGGCAGTAGACAGAAGCCAGGCAGTGGATTTGTTCTACTTTGACTTCAGGAAAGCCTTTGATTTGGTGCTGCACAGGAGGCTACTCATAAAGCTGGAGGACTTGGGAGTAGAGAGGGGATTAGTCCAGTGGACTGGAAATTGGTTAGTGGAAAGGCACAGAGGTTGGTGGTTAACAGGGTCAAATCTAGGGATGGGGGGGTTGCAAGTGGGTTGCCACAGGGATCAGTCTTGGGATCTGTCCTATTTAAAATGTTCATTAGTGACATAGATGATGGTATCCAGGGTAATATTTGTCTCTTTGCTAATGACACAAAGCTCTGTGGCAGGGTGGATAATGAGGAAAGGGTGAGGAAGTTTCAGAGGGATCTAGAAAGGCTTGGAGGTTGCGGAAGGTCTGGTAGTTCACATTTAATGACAAGGAGTGTAAGATGATGTACTTAGGGAATGCAGTTAGGGAATAAGAACCCATGCACAGAGTAGAAGGGTTCCCTAGAAGAGAGGGGTTAAACTTTCCTCTTCATCAGTGGAGAGAGATCTGGGAGTCTTCAGGAGTGACTCAGTCAAGCAAACCAGCCACTGCACCAAAGCCTGTAGCAAAGCATCAAGGATGCTGGGGTGCGTAGGAGGGGATTTGATAGTAGGAGGGGGGAGGTGATACTGTCCTTATTCAGATCACTGGTGAGACCTCACCTGGAGAACTGTGCCCACTGTTTGAGTCCTCACCTGAGAGAGTACATTGATAGGCTGGGTTCAGTGCAGTGAAGATCACAAACATGATGCAGGGCAGGTCATACAAGGAACATCTGAAGGCCCTGAACATGTAATCACTGGATGGCAGATGGGAGAGGGGGGACATGATAAAGATTTCTAAGTTCCTGAGGGGTATATATATATATATATATATATATATATATATAGGTAAATAGAGAGGACCTGTTAGAAATAGAGATGCAACCATGAGGGGACATGATTAGAGATTAGTGGGAGGGTAAATTTTAAAAGAATGTGACGAACTTATAGAAACATAAAAATATAAAATTGTTGGCAGAAAAGAACCGCTTGGCCCACCTATGACTGCCCAGATGTTCCCTGCCTCATCTGTCTCCACAGACCCTAACATGTCTCTGGTGACCTTCCCTCCTCCTTACCTATTTTCTAATATACCTCTGTGTATATCCAACACATGCTCGAAGCCCACCACTGTTTTTGCCTCCACCACTTCTGCTGGCAGTCTGTTCCAGCTGCCTATCACTCTTTCAGTGAAGAAATCTTCTTTTACATCTCACTTAAACTCCCCCATCAGTTGTGCTGTATGCCCCTTTGGTTGTTGCCTTTTTCGTTTGAAGGAGACTCTCCTCTTGTACCCTGCTTACCCATGTGAGGTACATGTAGGTCTCTATCATGTCACCTCTAAATCTCCATCTCTTTCAAGACTGTACTTTTTCTATACGTGCTGAGATCCACCAGTCTCTCCTTGTAGGGCTTCTTGTGCTGCCCGTGCACCATTTTAGTTGCCCTCTTCTGAACTGCTTCCCATGTCCTCTCTGAGGTGTGAACTCCAAAACTGGACACAGTATTCCAGTTGTGGTCTCACCAGTGAGTGATACAGTAGCAACACCACTTCTCTCCTCCTGCTGGAGATACCCTTCCTATGCACCCCAGCATACCACTAGCCCTACCCACCACTTTGTCACACTACCCTGCCACTTTCAAGCCATCAGGTATGATAACCACAAGGTTCCTTTCCTGTTTAGCAATTGTCAGTACATCCCCCCATCCTATACCCAGTTCCTGCATTCCTACACCCTAGGTGCAAGATTTTACATCTTTTGGCTTTGAACCCCCCACTGTCATGCTCCTGACCACTTGAGTTTTCTAAAATCCTTGTGAATTCTCTCCATCCCCTCCTGAGTGTCCACCCTATTGCAGATTTTGGTAGCATCTGCAAAAAGGCATACCTTCCCTTTCCAGTTCTGCAATTTCACTTATGAAGAGGATCAGTCCCAGTATTGAGCCCTGTAGTACTCCACTAGTCACTGTCCCATCAGTAGAGTGAATGCTGTTAACCACCATACCATCCTCTGTCTTCTATCCATTAACCAGCTTCTAACCCAAAATCACCACTTTGGATTGCACCCCTAGACTACTCAATTGTTTTTTCAGCTTCTTGTGCGGCACATTGTCATAGGCCTTACTAAAGTCCAGATAGACCACAGCCACAGCCCTCCCCTAATCTATTTCCCTGGTCACCCAGTAAAAGAAATCTATCAAATTCATTTGGCATGACCCCAACCCCTGTGAAGCCATGCTGCCTCTGGTCTTGCAGCCCACTGTATTGAAGATACTCTACCAGTCTTTCCTTTATCAGGGTTTCCACTAATTTCCACAACACTGAGATAAGACTGACCAGCCTATAGTTGCTAGCTTTATCCCTGCTGCCATCCTTATGTAGCAGGACCAAGGCAGCTCTTCTCCAATCCTTTGGAACCATGCATGCTTCCTGTGAACTGTTGAATAAGACTGTCAGTGGGGCAGTTAG
Organism: Neoceratodus forsteri; assembly: GCA_016271365.2. Taxonomy (NCBI): domain Eukaryota; kingdom Metazoa; phylum Chordata; order Ceratodontiformes; family Ceratodontidae; genus Neoceratodus; species Neoceratodus forsteri. Next base: position 1,004,076,934 of record CM028129.1, on the reverse strand, counting down.
CACCTCCCTGAGTTCTATTAGTACCTTTGAGTGTATCACATCTGGTCCCAAAGCCTTGTCCACCTTCAGAGCTGCAAGTTCCTTCAGGGCTATTTCCTCTGAAAATGGACTCATGTTCACTCCCCCACTACTGCTACTCCCTGGGGTTCTCTCCCCCTCCCTCCACTGTTAAGACTGAGCAGAAGTACCTGGTCAGGATTGCAGCTTTTATTTGGTCCTATTCTGTGCAGCCTCCCCTTTCTGCGCTTCCAGTCCTCACTAGTGCCCCTTGCTTTCCTCTTCTCACTTATGTATCTGGAGAAATGTCCATTAGCAACCCCTTTGGTTATCATTTCATCTGTCTGTACATTTGCTCCCCTCACTGCTTTTCATGCTTCTCTCTGTTTTACTTGCATACTTTTCTGTCCTCCTCCCTCTGCTTTTCATGGATAGGGTGGCAGAGCTTGGAACAGGTTACAGTCAGAGGCTGTGGGTACAAGGACCATTATTGGATTCAGTCAAGGGTGGGACAAGGCTAGCACCAACTGTGGGTAGATGTTATGGGCCATCAGTTTCCTTCTGACATCAGATTCTGTGATTCTATCAGACACATAAATACCAAAGACCCACCCAGTTTATTTTATTTATAGAAGCTGGTGACCAGAAAAGGCACACTGAGCCAAGGCTTATTACTAGTGCAATAGACGGTTTACAGGATGGCACAATGCAGCAATCAGGTAATGAATAAAATACTGGTGGAATGCAATGTTCTATAAAAGGTGCACAGTATCTGCAATATATACAATTGCTACCTCTACTCCTTCCTCACCCTTCCCTCAGACAGCAATCTCTCACACTGATTCTGGCTTCACTCTCTTCCCTGCTGCCTTAACTCTCTACTTTGTCTTCTTCCCGCCTCCTACTCTGTGAATAACCCTAACTCCTGTTTCTTCTTTCTGTCCTACACCCAGAGCTCTGCTGGGCAGGCTACCTTGTCTTTTAAGCTTTCCAGACTCTGGTCCAACCATCCACCCCCTCCACTCTACCTCATCATAAACTGATCTGAAATGCCTCCTCTATGAGCATACCACTCATGAATTTTTTTGTGTTGTTAATCATCCCTACTTGCCTTTGCCTCTCCCCGTTTGAAGGTTGTTGGGGCAAGGACCATTAATGGGTTCAAACATGGGTGGGACAAGGCCAGGGGACTCATAATCCCACTTGGGGGAACCAAGAAGAGGGAGGAAGCAGAAGGGAAGGAGGGCTTCATTAACCCACTGTGGCACTAGGCTGGGGGGTAAGTTAGTACCAGCTATGGGCAGACTTGATAGGCCCATCAGTCTCCATCTGTCATAAAATTCTAAGTTTGTATCTTTCTGTCAGAGACATAAATGCCAAACATCCATCGCATTTATTTTATTTATAGAAACTGGTGACCAGATAAGTCACACAGAGCCAAGGCCCATTACTAGGTACAACTTGGGGGATTGCCTTGATAGTTTTGAAAGGCGCTATATAATAAAGTTTATTATTATTATATTACCATTTTACACTTTTCAGTAAAGAAGGTCTGACTGAAAGTAAACAAAGAGTTTGGTCATTCCTTTTAAAAATTGCAGAATGCTGCTCAATTTGTTTACCACTGAGGCAGGAGGCAAAATTCTCATTGTGTAACTTTACCCTTAGAGTGGCACCTGGGATAACTCTGTACAGAAAAAGAAAAGTAAGATTTTTTTCCCATCTCAACGAGCACAAACAAAACCCTCCATTATGCTGTAATGCATGTTGTATATATTTGCTTACCACAATGAACTATTCTCAAGGCTTTATTTAGCTTTTGTACGCTGTACTGCACCCTGTAACTCTTGCTGTAACCAAATTCTGACTGCTGTCATGACATTATGCGTTCAGTTCATTTACTGGTCAATGTTTATTGCCTTAATTGCTTTTGTTTTTCGAACTCTTCCCCAGGATACACCTTAAATGGAACTGTCCACAGTACACTGTGTCCTACTGGATGAACAAAAATGTTTAATTAAATATATACAAAGTCAAACAAATAGACAAACCCAGCTGACTGCAGGGAGGATGGGTGCCAGACTATAGGGATATCTACAATTATAATTAGAGTGGATGGACTAGTTGCAGAAGCAGGTGTAAGCAAACAGGTCATGAAGGAGATCTTTGAAAGAGAGGGGAGAGGAGAAGGAGGAGGAGTTGATTGAAGGGGGAGGTTATTCCAAAGGGAAGTAGAACAAGAGGAGAAGGTCATCTGACCCACACAGATCTAGCTCATAGTAGGAAACTGGTATTTATGCCTACTTAATAGCTCTCTTCACCTAAAATGTATTATTTATACAAGTGAGAAGAAAGTGAACTGCTGCTTTACATCTCACAATGAACTCTTCAGAGTAGGAATTAGTTTTTGTTTTCTTCCTTGGTATCCTCAACAATGAGTGGATGTATGTGCTTACAGTATGTGTGGGTGCTGATACTAATATATATTTATATATATATATATATTTTTTCTGGAGCAATAACGCCAGTATAGTTAGTGTTGAGTACAGTGTTCAGTATTAAACCCCTAAATATGCAGCTTAATAACTTGGCAGTGTTTGATGAAATTGGGCCAGATTAGGCATGCATTGTCCAGATGGCAAGTTCTCAAGACTTGGGAAGTTTCATGGTAGGTGTTTATCCAGTTTCTGAAACCCAGATGTGCCACATTAACAGATAGGTCTAAATGGATTTCCGGTGCCGTGGCTATGGCAGCAGTCACAAGGCATTATGCTCTGCAGAGGGTTATTTACAATTTAAGTGGTATTAGCAGAATCCTCCTTGAAAACATGGTTTACTTGGTATCGTCTGTCTCAGTGTTGGAGCCTGCTTCAATTTAATCCAAATTCCAGTGGACCTGTGATGTTTGAACAAGAATCTGGTGACCAGGCACCGTTTGATTCATCTCCAGTTGGCCCCAACCAGCAAAAGCCTCCCAAGCACCATAAACTTGACCTTGGCACCAGCAGCCTGCAAGGTATTCCAGAACACTCTTAGGACAAAGACCAAAATACTTATATGCTGGAGTTTGCTTCTATAAATGATTTTGGCTGAATTAGTCATGGATGTTAAGTCAATAAAAATCTTAGTGGAATCTCTGAAGAACGGGATCTAATCTCTCTCTCTCTCAGGAGGTGCCTTGCTAAAGTGGAGGAAAAAGTGGATGACCTGGAAAATCAGTCCAGGTGAAATAATCTGCTAATCGGAGAAATTCCTCAAGATGTCGAATGGTCTAACATCATTCAATTTGTTAATGCCCTGTTTTGCCAAGTCACTGGTTTGCCTGAATCCAGACAAATGTATGCCATTGAAAGAGCATGTAGGGATCGTCACCCAAAACCTAAGCAAGGGGAACGACCACGGGCGATAATTTGTCAACTTCCTTATTGTCAGTACAAGTTGAAAATTCAGTGGGCATCAAGATCTCAGCCAGCACTATACTGGCAACAACATTGCTTCAGTATATACAATGATGTCAGTTAGCAGATTCAGGAGAAGCAACATGCCTATTCTGATATTAAAAAAAATGACTCCACTAGGGCAGAATCCAATTTAGGGTTGATTATCTAGCAAAGCTCATGTTAATGTTACCCCATGGCACTTTCTCCTTTGACTCAGCAGACTCTGTTAAGCTCCATTTACTGAACATGCTGCCAGATCTGTTTCCCAAGTGCTCACCCAGGTCTGCCCCAACAGAAAAAATATGCCGTGGTTGATTCCCCGATGTCTGGTTCTTGTTATACTACAGACAGTTATTTCATCTGTGTCTTATTATTATTAAGTCTGTTCTGATAGCATCTTGCCTGATATACCAGATGTTCTTTTTTTGTGACTGCATGTCATTTGTTCTCTGTGGTCCCAATGGCTTGGTTCAGTCAGTTACTGGTACGCTGTAGTTAACTGAAACATCTACTGCAGCCAGCTGAATTAAACTGTCTGTGTTGTGAGACTGTTATTCCTTATGCCTAAGCTGTACCCTGTACTGTGTAGTATTAAATGACATGAGCTCCCAGTTACCGGAGCATGTGGGATTGCCAGCAGCTGTTTGATCTAACTCATCAGCAGAGGAGGAGGAGGGGCAGAACCACTAGATAAGGCTTGCGCTGGTACTGCGGAAGAGAAATCCCAGTAAATAAAAAATTGCTTTGCATCTATGAGAAAGTTTGTAGGGTTAAGTACAAGTCTAAAATTGAAGTAAATCCTCTCTTATGCTACACTAGTTTAAAGTATATTTAGGTCGCTAATGTTATATAGCTTTGAATATATTAGATGAAAGGTTTTAAATTAAACTTCTAATACATTTAGGTCGTTTGTTAATAAATATTAAACATCCTATTATAGTTCATAAGAGTTGAATTTTATGATAAGTGAAAGTTTGGGGCAAAAGTTGTGATTACTGTTTGTAGAATTGTAGCCTGAAAAGAGAATTTGCCCTGCATAGTATTAATGAATTATCAAAATTAGGGGCACAGTTCTACATTCAAAACTGAATGCACTGATTTGTAGCTGTAACACTACCAGTTTGTTGAAAAATTGGATTTTTGTTTACTCTAACCATTTAGTAGTATAATATAAAGTTAGAGATTATTTTATTGAATAGGATAAAGCTGTTTTAACATTGTGAAGGGCATATGGTCCTAATTAAGCAAACATGAAGATTTTACAAAGGTTGGGATTTTACGTCTGCATTATACTTGCACTATATGTAAAATGGACTGGTTCAGATTTAATTCAAAATCCTGCTGTTACAGCATTACAGTTAAGAACTATGAATGTGGGAAATGCTAAAATTGGGGATTCTCATACACAGTTAGCATGTAACTGAAGGAATGCGTTTGGGAAAATACGCTTTAGTTTGAAGGGTCGGGGTGATGTTTTTCTTTCGGCATGTCCCCCCTTAGCAAACTTAAATTGTTTGATTATAATACTAACTTTGGGTGGAAATATCAAGAGAAATCTGGGTCCCAACTCTCTAAACAAAATAAGATTGATTTGTGATAATGCTAGGAGTGTAAAAACAAAAACTGATTTACTAAGGACTTGGATAATATCTGAATCTCCAAACCTAGTTTCTCTCTTTGAAACTTGGCTAACCCCGCAGATTGGAAAAGGGGAGCTAGAAATGGAAGGTGTTTGAAGTTTCAGGTTGGATAGAAAGGGTAAACGTGGGGGGGTCTCCTTTATGTGGGATGGGACTTGGGACAAACTATACAAATTTGTTCTGGGGTAATTGGTTTAATTGATTGAATTCCATAATCTCAACCAATAAGCAATCTGATAGCTGGGGTAATTTTTGCACCACCAAAAACAGAAGTGAGTGATTATAAGCAATTATCTTTAAAGATACAGGTAAAGTCCATGGGAAAAGAACTGATCCTAACAGAAGATTTTAATGCCCTTTGGGGCAAAAGTAGAGGTAACACTCTAGAGTCTAGCTTTAAACCTCTGGCAGTAACTCAATTAGTCACTCAATCAACTAGGAAGACACACCCACAAAGTCCTGGGAACATACTGGATTTGATTTTTGTTACAATCAAGGTCAATCCTCAGTTAATTTTAGTAAATCAACCCATATTGGGAGATCATTGCTCCCTAAGAAGTGAATTTAATTTGGATAGGGGAAAAGTGTAAATATTCAATGATGGAGCCCTAAAAATAAAATATAGATCTTTTAAGGGTTATAATAAAGAGCTTTTCATAGCCAAACTAATGGAGGTAAAATGGGATAGAATATTCCTAGTGCCTAGAGAAGTTTGTGACAAACTAGCTCCTTTTGAGTATAAAACGCAAAGGAAAAATCATGTTCCATGGATTTCAGAAAAATTAAAAAAGCAGATCAGAATTAAATCTAGACTTTGGAAGAAAGCAAACAGAACTTTTGATCCTTTGGATTGGGCAAATTATAAATCAGTTAGAAATTCTTTAAGACTAAAAATTAGAAAAGCTACGCAAGCCTATTATAAAACTAAGATAAATGAAATCTCAGATTCTAAACAGTACTGGTCCTTGACAAGATCCTTTGAGGTCCCTGTTTTTCAGAGACCTAAAATACAAATGATTAAGAATGGTCTCTTTCAGACTCCAATTAAGTCAGCGAACATACTTAATGAGTATTTTGCAACTCTCCCAGACATTCCAATTCATACTCCAGTAAGAGGAAAGACACACTCTAATAATGGTTCTTTACCTTTAAATATTCCTAGGTTTAGATTTAGGTGTGTCTCCTGTAAACAAGTAAAAGATGAAATTAAGAAATTAAACCCACATAAATCATTTGGTCTAGACGGAATTAAGAATAGGTTTCTTAGAGATTCAGTCAGTGTGATTGTGCCTATCTTGACAAAACTGTTTAACTGGAGCCTGATGGAAGGAATTTTTCCTAAAATGTGGAAGAAAGCAAAAATTATTAAAATTTTTAAATTAGGCTTATCTTCTGAACCTACAAAATATAGGCCTATTGCACTGCTTTCAGCGGTGTTGAAGGTCTTGGAATGGTTGGGACAGCAACAACTTGGAGAGTATCTTGAACAATACTCCATGCTTTCTGCTTGCCAGTCAGGTTTCAGGAAGAACCATTCCATGGGCACCGCACTCACTGACCTGGTGGATTTGATTGCATCCCAATTGGAGGGAGGCAGGTCGGTGGGTGTGGTGTTTGTGGACCTTTCCAAGGCCTTCGACACCATCGATCATGGTCTGCTGTGTGACAGACTTGCAGAAGCGGGCCTGTCAATGGAAGTAGTGGGATGGTTTCATCTATCTACAGGACCGCTCTCAGCAGGTTTATGTGGACGGTCTCCCCTCTGACAGTGTTAACGTTCAGAGGGGTGTACCACAAGGGTCAATTTTGGGGCCAACTTTATTTTTGATATATATAAATGGAGTAGTGAAAGTTGCAAACAATTCTAAACTTAGGCTTTATACCGATAACACCATTCTGGTTGCAAATGGCTTGAATTTGGAACAGATGGAAAGAAATCTTCAAAGGGATTTTCTAGTACTTTGTATATTGATCAAGGAATCGGGTTTGGTTATGAATCATAAAAAAACTAAATCCATGGTTTTTAGGAAAAAGGGAATATGTAAGACTTCTGTTGCCCCCTGTATTAAAATCATGACTGATAATGGTAATAAAATAGTTCAAGATGCAATGTATAGATACTTGGGTGTCTGGCTAGATGACAGTCTAACCTTTGACTATCATATAGAAGATACCATAAATAAAGTAAATAAATGATTGGGAGTGTTTAGGCACTCAAAATCATGTTTGAATAAACAAATGAGATTGGCGGTTGTGAATCAATTTCTACATCCAGTTATGGATTATGGAAGTCATGTATATGACTTCGCTCATAAGAAAGGCTTGGCGAAAGTTGATACGATGTACAATAGACTTGCATGGTTTATACTGGGAAAAGGAATAGGTTTACATCACTGTACTTTGTTTAGTGATCTTGGATGGTTAACCCCAGCCTCAAATAGGAATTTGCAATGGGCAAATTTAACTCATAAAGTTTTACACACAAAAAGGCCAATTTACTTATATGAAAAATTATAAAAAATACAACATAATCATAATTTATGTCAGATACCTCTACAAGGATTTAGTCCTCCAAAATTAATAAATAAATATAGTTCTATGTGTTTTCCAGCTATTATGTTTCAAATACAGAATTCAATAAAGAATCATAATTAATCAGACTGATGTTAAAATATTTATGAAGGAGTTAAAACATGAATTGAGGGTATGTTGTATGTGCAATGATTAGAACATATATATAATGTTGATGTAAATTATGTTTTATGATATTTGTATAATCTGTTATTGTCTTTGTACTTTATGTTATACTGAGAATGAACAGGAGCATCTATAATATAAGACTAGTCCTAAGATGTTTTTTACCAGCTTGTCCTGTATAAAAATAAAGATTTTTACTACTTACTACTAATGTGGTCAGTGCTTTACTGTTTTATGTTTGGCATATTTAGCCAGTCCAATGATATTTACCTGCTCTGGCTTTTAGTCTGTAATTTCTTCTTGTAATTCATGTTTATTGTACTGTATGAAGTGGCCTGTTCTTTTTTATGCTGCATAATCCCTGCGACCTCTCGAATGTTCGTGTGGCTCAGGTCCCCCTGTTGTTGAGGGACCCTGTGCTACTCCATTTTATGTTGGTCTTCAGATTAAATTCAGGGGTTTTATGAAGTTTTGGTTTTTTTACAGCTTACGGCTTAGGGCTCCTTACTTTTTCACTGGGTGCATAGTTTTCTATGAACAGTATTTTATGTCTGAGTTGGCGGGGACTTCAGCAACACAACGTTACATTTTGTTATACTGGATTATACTGTTTTGCCATGAACAGATCACTGTTCTAGAATGCTGTCATTATGTTATTAGGTTGGAATTTTAGCTTTAGAGTCAGCACCCTTTCGGTTCCTGTTTGTTTCAGATTGCATTGTTCTTTAGATGTTCAGTTCCATTTGGGGTGGATGTTGCCCCTGTTAACTATCTGTTGTGCTAGAGTTGAAGGGGCTTTAATTTTTGTTGTTTAGCGTCACACTACTGACACTTTTTTCAGAATTTCTGATAAGACACGTACCAGGTTGCCCCTGCATCCTACTGAGCATCTTGGCGGTTATGTAGCACCTGACAGTTTACCCCAGGCACCATATCAGTACTGCATAAGCCTGAGGAGGAATGCCACAATCTCCCCATAGTAGCCCAAATCAGATCGCCATTGAGGCAGCGTCTGCTGGTGCTATGCCAGTCGGGATGTAAGGGGTGGAGTGAGGGAACTACAGGGGGATAGGAGGGTTGGTTGGTTCTTTTCCTCTTGTCATTTGATCTTGGAGGTGTTTTCTCTTATCGCGAGGGATATCCAGGTGGGACTTGGGACAGGGGGTCACATATACTGTTTATTGTTTTTCATAGGAAATTGAGAGTAGGGGTTACCTTACCCCCATTATATGCTTTCTGCCTTCTTATCTCAGATGTGTGCCTTATTCAGGTTGGTTTATTTTCTGGATCAGCAGTTTTGTGGCCCTGCTTTTATGTTCATTAACCTTATTTAGAAATGACAACTTGTTCACTGTTATCCTGGAATGTTAAGGAAGCTAATTCCCCCATTCAGAGATCTAGAATTTTAGCCCACCTGAGCAGATATGGCCCATCGGTTGCTTTTTAGCAAGAGACTCATCTTCTCATTGCTGATCTGCCTTCTCTATGACCCAGTTGGGTGGACCATGTCTTTGGGGTGGACATCGATAAAAAAACGAGCCATGGTAGCTATTTTAATTGCTAGAACTGTCAATTTTGTCATATATCAAGTCATTACAGACCGACACTTCCGTTATGTCATTGTAAAGACAGCTTTAGATCATGTAGAGACTGTTAGTTTTGTTTTATGGCTCCAACAAGGCTGATTCTCAGCCCTTTGTTCATCATTCTTCTCTCCCTACACTTAGCGAAATGGTCAGACTTGCCCTATATTATATCGGGAGATTGAAATGTATTTCTTGATGATGATCTGGATAGGTCAGGGCCCCCCAGTTTTTTCATTACCCCTAATCACAGGGCTTTGAGGGAACTGATTCACTCTCACTTACTAGTGGACCCTTGGAGGATGCTTCTTCCCTTTTCCAAGGAGCTTACTTTTTCTTCCTCTCCCCATGGAATGCAGTCAAGGATTGATTAATTTTTATTAAGTCACTCCTTGTTATCAGGACTTCGCAGGCTGAGATTCTATCCAGAGTCATTTCAGATCATTCTCCTATGTGCTTATCCCTGAAATTGGAGTCCAATCTACAGATCGACAAAATATGGAGGATGAACAATACTTTTTTTTTTTTTTTTTAACTCTATGCCTCCTTTCACTGGCCCTTTAGACCTCTCTCCTGTGAGGTGTCTTGGTGTGGCTGTGTCCTGTCTGGCCTGAGATCCCCTCCCCAAGTCTGGTCATCACTCCAGGAAGTGCCTCCTGCCACTATCTCCAACTACCCCACCCCCTGACTTTGAACCCCCCTGGCTGGGACTGCCCTAACTCCTCTGGTGCTCTATCTAGAATCTAGAGGAGCTGCTGGGGAGTGGAGGACACACACAGTGACCAGCTGGGGATGGATCTGGCTGAGAATATGGGGGCTGACCACTGGACCCACCTTCACCGGTCCAGGTGCCAGGGTCCATTTTCCTTGTTTACCCCCTGGAGCGTGGACATGCAATGACATCTGTGCATGCATGCTGCCCGCATCCACTGCCACTCCATCCCAGACAGTGCCAGTTCCTGTAGGACCCCTGATCTTAATCAGGGGCTGCTAAGGAGCCAAGTGAGAAATGCAACCCACCCTGGGAGAGGAGAGCAGTCCTCTGGATGCTCAATCCTCTCCCTCCCCTGCTGACCCCTGGTGACCCAAGTCCATTCCTGAACCCAGGTCACCAGCATGGTGTGAGGTGTGGCATCCAGTGCCTCAACTCTCAGCACCACCGAGCCTCATGATACCCTTCTTAAAGATGACCAAATTGTGTCCCATTTAAAAACTTTACTACTCATTTTTTTTATGAAAATTATGGCATGGTTGCCCAGCAGGTCACTATTTGACTGGTATATAAATGTGCAATCAGAGGTGAAATTATCTGCCTTGCCACTAGAATTAAAATAGACAATTAGGCTAAATCCAGAGAGAGTCTCCAAAATACTAGATCCCTGAAACTTCAGCTAGCATCCAACTATTCAGATCAGGTGGCACTCTGGCTGAATACAGTTAGTGAACAATATCATGAGTTCTATGCCGCTAATGCAGAATTTGCTGTATTCAAATCCCAAAACATTGTATATTTCCTCTGGAGAACATGCAGGTAAACTCCTAGCTTTACATATCAAGCAACAGAAAGCCTCATGCACTATTAAATATGTATGTACGGCAGGGGCTCAGCAGCCTATAACCCACCCTAGGTCTCTTGCTGCAGAATTTCAGGAATAATACAGTGCCCTTTATGGTATTGAGGACAGGGACATTGATATTGAAAAAAATGATGATTATCATGACCATAGCAATTTATCCCATCTACAGCAGAAAGATCAGGTTTATTAGCTCAACCCCTTGCATTAACCAAGCTTCAAGAGGCTCTTTAGATGATGGCTACTGACAAAGCCCTGGGCCCTGATGGCTTCTCTGCATTTTACAAAACCCTTTCAGGTGAGATATTTACCCAGCTTTTGTGAGTCTATGTTGAGGCCCATGAAGTAGGCAACCTAGATGCTTTTATGCAGGAAGCTTTTATTTTGGTTTTGCTGAAACCTGGTAAAGACCCCACTAGAGTTATTAATTATTCATCCATTTCCCTATTGAACATTGATTTAAAGCACTTGGTAAGGGCTTTAGCATTTGGATTGCAAAAAGTTTGGTCAGCCCTAGTTAGTCCAGAGCAAGTTGGGTTTATGACAGGTAGATTTTCTGCCAACCAACTACAGAAACATCAGTACATTATTACTGCAACCAGGGACAACACTACCCCTGTGGTGTTGACTTCCCTGGATGCGGAAAAACCTTTTGATAGAGTTTCTTGAACACATCTTTTTCTGAGCACTAGATAAATTTGGCCTCCCCCAAAATTTTATTTGATGGACACAACTTCTGTATTCTCACCCTACAGCAAGAGTATGTTGTAACAAGGTTCTCTTTCCTACCGTTCCCCCTCTGCATCGGTACTCGCTAAGGCTTCCCCCTTTCTCCCTTTCTATTTAATTGGTACCTTGAACCTTTAAAACAGTGTATAAACTCAACCCTCTGATTTCAGGAATTCCACTAGGAAAAACTCAATACAAACATTCAGCCTATGCCAATGACAAACTTTTACACTTAGCAAGGCCTGTTGCTTCTCTCCCAGGTGCCTTGGAGGAAATTTGGCACTTTGGCTCAGTTTCATTGTATAAGTTTAACATAGAGAAAACTCAGGTATTACCATTGAACAGCTTCGTCTGGGGGAGTGACCTCAAGGGCCTGGGGCTTAGTTGGGTGACCACCAACATAACCTATTTGGGGATCAAGCTCACCGTGTCTACCACTAGCTTAATCCAGAAAAACTTTACTGATCCCCTCCAAACAATTAAAACCAACCTAGAACAGTGGAGACAGCTCTCCATTTCTCTCTGGGGCTGCGTTAGCATAATAAAGAGGAATATTTTACCTGTGATACTTTATCCTATGAATATGCTAACAGTAAAGCTTCTGGTGCATTGGTTTCAAGATCTCCATGACTTGTTGGTAACCTTGCTCTGGAAGGATCACAGGCCTAAGGTTCACTATCTCAGGCTAGCAGTACCAAAGCATATGGGTGGCCTTGGCACCCCAGACTTCTTTGGTAATTTTTATGCTGCCCAGGGAGTGAAATATTTTCATTGGGCACTGCAGGAGGACTGGTGTCTTTCTTCTTATGTCCCTTTCTTGTGGATTATAGAACAAAATCTCTGCCAACAACATGGCATCTCATTATGAGTCTTATCTTACATTAAGCTTACCCTGTTGCCCAAACACCTTAGGGACACACCAATAGGAGTGTCCCTAGCAATCTACACCCAGCTATGTAGGCATTTCAAGACCCCTGTAACAAACTTCTGAGATCAACTGCTTTGGTTAAATCCTAATTTTAAAATCTTGGGCAAAACCCTTTTGAATACTCTTTGGCGGAGCAAAGGCATTATAACACCCTTTCAATTAATTCACAATTCTCATTAGATTCCTTTTGTTACTTTGCAACAAATATATGCCTTGGGCAATAAAGAGAGCTTTTTTCATTATCAAATCCATCACTTACTCTTGTCCAAGTAGAGTATGCCCAACCCTGTGCAAGACCCTTCAATCTCTGGTATGACTCTGGGGGAATTAAGCTTGGGAAGGCATGCTATATCTGAAGTCTACAAGTGCTATATCTGAAGTCTACAAGGTTATCCAACAGACTTGGGCATACAGGTGTGGTATGATCCCAGGATATTGGCAAACAGCACTTGGCTGGACACCTAATGATTCACAATGGAGAGATGTATGGCAGAATCTGTATTGTTACATTAAATTTGACAGTTATCTGTACACCCAGTTTTGAATTATACAGTACTGTTTATAATATCCCCTTCCCCACAAAAATATACAAATGGAGATATCTGAGTTCAACAACTTGTACTAGATGTAACTGGGTGGAAGGATCTCTTCTGCATATTCTCTGGAACTTCCCCAAAGCTCAATCTTTGTGGCAGAAAGGTCAGGAGGCACTAGATTCAAACATGGGCCTCAGAGAAGCTTTCACAAATTGGAATTGTATTCTGGGGTAGGACATACAGGACCTACTGGGCCCCAAATGCTATCATTTTGTATTAATTGCCATGACAGTAAAAAAGATAATCTTAAGGGACTGGATGAATCAAAATATTCCATATTTATTTATTTCAGATAACGGAATTACAACCCTTTGAGTCAGAGACTCATTTACAAAAGCTCCACATCAGCAAGATACTGGAAATAATACATACAGGTCAACACAATACATAGCAATGGTACAGAGCAAACAAAGTGTAGCAAATGACAGTAAATTATAAGTAGTACACATGAGTGAGGATTGTATAAGTTATTTTCAGAGAGGGAGAGGGCATTATAGTGTGGCCTTTACAAAGAGGTAGCTAAAGGAAGAAACGGATAGGGGTTAGGGGTAGGAATGAACATGACTACCCAACAGTCATTTAGCAATACATTCAGATACATAGCAATACATTTTGTAGAATAGTACACTGAGATGCTCTTCATTTTACATATGGAACAGATGTTAGCATCTCTTCGGCATTATTTTCATACCTATTTACAGAGCCGGGGCCCCTTAGAAGTCTGACTGTCCACTCTAACATTATAACTAGCCTGCTTTGCCTATATAAATTTGTTTTCTCATGCTGTTTTTTCTTGTGCTTTATGCTTTATGTTCTAATGAAATGGGAGGGGATGGGGTGGATTGGAATATTGGGAATGTGTTTTTTTTGACTCATTGGATTTGTGGCATCTAGATATGTATATTGTTTCTGTAAAGGATAAGCTGTCAATAAATAATTTTTTTAGGCTTTTATTACATTTTTTTTAGCTTTCACCTATAGATTAGCCACTATTGAATTTTGTTCTGAAACTTTCAGGGTTGACAGGGCCTGTGCCAAGGTTGTGTCTTTTAAAGGTTTCATGAAAACAATGTCATTGATTCCTGAGTTATAAGGATTTTAAATTTCTTTTCTGAGCATGCACAGTAAGGATTTAAGATCACCCTCTGATACAATGCTAGAATGTTACTTTTGTGAACATTTTACTTTGACAAAATTAGTGTTTTTTGGGTCACTAGAGGAATTTATTGGGTCATGATGGCCACCATCTTGGTTTTTTTACTTGGTAAAAAAAATTAAATTAAAATACATAAAAATGAAGAATTTGAAAAGAAAATTAACAGGACTTGTTAAGCAAAATTATGTTATGTGTTTTTCCAAAAATGAAACAGGAATACCTTTTTTGGGGACTTTGGCTGTCATTTTACCAAACTAGCCAATTTTCATGTCACGAGCCAAGAACTGTAGAGAGTCTCTCTCACATTTCAGTGCAACACTAAAATGTTACTGTTGCACATTTTATTGTTGCACTTAAATGTGTCACCTAAAATGTGCAACACTAGCTGGCCCAGTGGCGTGGAGGGCTGAGGCATCATGCCTTACCTCCTGCCATGCCAGTGACCCATGTTTGCAGTGTGAGCAGGTCTCCGGGGTTGGCCATTGAGGGAAATGATTGAGCATCCAAGGGACAGCTCTCTTCTCCCAGAGAGGGTGGGGACCATGGACCAGCATTTGCTTGATCCCTGGTGGTGTCTGGGGGGTTGGCATGCTGTGTCCCTGACATTGGGGCAGAGGAGGAGCAGCTGCCTGATGTGCAGACACGTACACTGCTCATCACTGGAAGTGCTGCATGCTCCTCACTCCTGAAAGTAAAAATCAGAAAAAGATCTCCGGCCATGAAGCATAAAGATGATCCCCCTGCAGCGCTGATCCACAAGGACTCCTCCCCAACTGGATCCATGGTTCAATAAGACAATTAAAAATCAGATTAAAATAAAAATTAAACTTTTTAGGAAACAATAATAGTTCTGTTCCATCTAAAACTACCCTATTACATAAATACAGACTGTCTGTGAAAAACTTAAAAAATTCTATTAAATTGGCAAAAAATAAGCTAGAATTTAAACTAGCTCACACAAAAGACTGTCACAAATCTCTTTTCTCCTGTATAAATAGTAAAAAAGGTGTATCAAGGACCATTGGTCCCATTATAACCAATGGCTCTTCTCTATCTGATATAGAAACCTTGAATCTTTTTAATATGTACTTTTGTTCTGTCTTCTCTCAAAAATCACCTATTAGTACATTTAAAGTTCACCACATAGATTATCATAGGTTCTATCCAACTGACATTATACAGGCTATCAAAAAACTAAAAAAATATACTAGTCTGGGCCCAGACGGTATTCATCCATGGTTTCTGATCGAAACCTCTATAAATATTTCTATACCTTTGTCAATTATCTTCAACAAATCCTTACAAGAAAGCATTGTACCAAATGATTGGCGTTCAGCAATAGTTACTCCCATATTTAAAAAAGGCAATCGAGGTTCTGTGCAAAATTATTGTCCAATTAGCCTGATCTCAGTGGCTGGTAAATTAATGGAACGAGTAATGAAGTCTCTAATAGATCAAGATTGTAAAAAATTAGGAATTTATGATTCAAATCAGCATGGGTTTACTCCCAAGTATTCCTGCACCACCAATCTGATATCTTTGTACAATAATATAAGTACTCTACTAGATGTGGGCTTCCCTACTGATGTAATTCTTTTGGACTTTAGTAGAGCTTTCGATAAAGTCTCACATGAAAAACTCATTACTAAAATGCACAATCTAGGTTTGTCACCTGATATTGTCAACTGGACTTTAAACTGGTTAACAAATCATTCTCAGAGAGTTAGAATTAGTGATATCTTGTCTGATTCGGGTAGTGTGACAAGTGGTGTACCACACGGGTCGGTCTTGGGACCAACCTTGTTTAATCTCTTTATCAGTGATTTACAAACAGGGCCAAATAACTTCATGGTTAAATTTGCAGACGATACTAAATTGGTGGGCAAGGTTAATAATCAAGAAAATATTTCTGCATTAAAGAAGGATTTGGAAAAATTAACACTTTGGACAAATTTATTTATTTATTTATTGAAAATGTTTCACCAGGAAAGGCACACTGAACAAAAAAATGCTCGTCTCATGGTGCGACCTGGGGGGGGGTTACAGAGGAGGCAAGTATACATACAATAGTTGAACTCACAATAGCATAATATGGAAAATGTACATAGTTGGGAGGGGTTACATTTGAACTTATACATAGGCAGTGCAGTTCAGTACAACGCAGACACAGTAAGTACAAGTATACAAATCGTGGATTCTCAGCAAGGTAGTAACAGTACAGAACATGATCGTAAGGCATGGTATACAATACAAGGGTACACAGCGAGGCAAAACATGAATGCATAAGTGCCAGTTACAGAACAGAGGTAGTAATAGCAGAAATTGAATGACAGTAGCGGAGGTTGAGCTTCAGAGAGATGCATCACATAGAGAGGAAGGATTTGGAGCGAAGATGGGGGGAAGAGATGGAGGATGTGGAAGCATAGGTGAATAAGGGAGAGATATAGGTGAGGAGGGAGGGAGTGGGGATGGGGAGCTTAGGTTGAGTAGAAAGAGGGGAAGGGAGAGAATGAGAGTGTGGGGAAGGAAATAGAGTGGGAATAAGTGCGTGGGGGGTAGCATATAAGCCAGACAATTAGGCATGGCCAGGCCGCTGGTCAGGCACAGGGTGAGTGGGGGAGGAGGATCCAAACGGGAGGGTGGTCAGGGGCAGCAGCAACTAGGTGCAAGGAAGTTAGAGATGGCATAGGAACGGGAGAGCTTGGATGAAGAATGATGGACCTGGGTGGGTAGGCCGTTCCAGAGTTTAGGGAAGAGGTAGGAGAATGCAGATTGGCCGGTGGTGGTTCTACGGCGTGGGATGAAAAGTAGTCTAGGGTCAGTGGATCTAAATCATATGCAGTTTAATCAAGACAAATGTTTAGTAGTGCATTTTGGTATAAATAATCCCAAAATGATAAATTATACAAATGGACTACCACTTCACTCATCAAATTGTGAAAAAGATTTAGGGATATGTGTTAATAATAAACTTACATCAAATGATCACTGTGTTAGAACTGCTTGCATGACCAACAGACTTGAGGCAAATAAAATGCACTTTTGTTAATTGCACTGAACAATGCCTTATTCCATTGTATAGGGCATACATTAGACCGTATCTAGACTATGGCTCCCCTTTCTGGAATACAACCGGAAAAAAAGACATAGCAATTCTTGAACAGGTTCAAAGGAGAGTAACTAGAATGATTTCAAGATTAACAAACTTGGATTATCAGAACAGATTAAAAGCTACTGGTCTCTTCTCTCTTCAAACTAGAAGATTAAGAGGTGATATGCTTATGGTTTTTAATTTAATAAATTCACCAGATCCAATGGAAAAATGTGGTCTAACACTCTCCAAAGGAGACATGTTCCGAGACTGCATAATAAACAGCTTGAAGTAAAAACTTATAAAATCAGCAAAAGGGGAAACTTTTTTCCAATAAGAGCATCCATTGTATGGAACACCTTGCCACAAGAATTGGTAGAGGCAACTAGTGCCACTGTCTTTAAAAACAAATTAGATGTTTGGTTGAGGGATAATAGATAAATAATGTCCCACATAGTGTGGGGAACAGACTTGATGGGCTCTGGCCTTCTTCTGTTCTTTCATACCAAGTAATACCAAGTAATTTGCAATGGGTAGAGTCACTCCCCACCACCCCTGCCATGAAGGGTAAGTCATGGGAGCACAGGAGAGGAGGTCTGATGTTCAGGTGATGGTGTGGGGGGGGCTGAAGTAGCCGGCCAGGGACCACAGGGAGTAAAAAAGATCAACAAAAAAGTGTGCAACACTAAAATTCCATTTTTGTATCTCACATACTTTCACTCATAACGTTCCCATTTTTCAATATTTCAGTTCCACATTTTTAATATACTGTTCATATTACCCTACCTTGTGAACAAGGATTGTAGGAATTTTCAAGTATAGGTTAAAACTGCAGGTTTCTAGGGGAGAGAAGGACCTCGGGTGATGGTGGAAGCCAAAATGAATAACTCAGAGCAGTGTAGAAGGGCTGAGGCCCAAGCAAATAAAATGCTGGGGTGCACAGCCAGGGGGATAACCTCAAGGAGCCAAGAGGTGCTCCTTCCGCTGTACAGTTGCCTGGTTAGACCAAACCTTGAATGCTGCATGCAGTTTTGGCATCCCTACTTAAAGAGGGACATTGCTCTTCTGGAGAGAGTCCAGAGGAGGGTGACCAGGATGATACTGGGACTAGGGGAAAGGCCCTATGAGGACAGACTGGAGGAGCTCAACCTGTACTCGCTGGAGGAGAGAAGGAACAGGGAGATATGATACAGGTCTTCAAATATCTCAAATATTTCAAAGGAATGAATAGGGTAAGCCTTGAGGGGGTGCTTCAGCTGAGGGAGGTAGGGGCCACCAGGGGACACTCAATGAAGCTGGACAGGGGAGACTAAGGGGGAAACAAGGAGATGTTACTTCACTGAGAGGGTGGTGGAGTCCCAGAATGTGCTGCCAGGGAGTTGGTGGCTGCTACAACTGTGGAGGGGCTCAAGAAAGGCTGGGATAGCTATAGGGGAAGGGTGCATTCCAGTGCCCCACTGCAGGGTGGAGGTCAGGGCTTGACAAATCCCATAGCCCGATGTCCTGGAAACAATTTTTTAACCAGGGACAAGCAGTCTGCTGTGCACTGCTTGTCCCACAGACTACCAAATCTTTATTTTTTTTTTTTATTTGTTTCATTTTTCCCAGTCACTAGGTGGCAGCAGCGCAGTGGTGACATTCTCAGCAGCACAACAACCCCCCCCTCAGAGGCTCAGTCACCTGATAGCCCCAACTGTAGTCATGTGGCACTGGTCTGGAATGCGTGCCCCTGTTACAGGCACTAGCAGGCACTGTCTCTCTCTATCTCGGGGGCGGGGAGCAGTGGAGCACTGGTGGAGCATGAAGACAGGTTGGGTGGGACTACGGGAGCGGCACAGCTTGCCATGATGTGACCGTCTCTTGCTATTGGAGGAGACGCATCTTGAGGAGGAGCTGGGAGTGTCGGTAGCTGGCACGGGATGGAAAATACGCCATTTCGCTACCGACACTTGCAGAGAACAGAGGCATTTTGCTGCTAGCTTGTGGTGGGTGGTTGCATGGTGGGAGTGGGGACAGAGAGAAGCGACTGCCTGAGGGGCCGCATACTAAATACTACACTACAACTAAATAAACTAATAAAAATACGAGAGGGCACTGAGGGGTAGCGGATCAGTTGAGAGACTGGGCGGGGGAAGGGGAAGACAAGCGTGGACTCCGTGGAGGGAGACTCAGGGAGTGCTGAGAAAATTAAGAAACTTGGAGAGGAGAAGATAAATAAAAAATAAACGGGCAAGCAGGCAGCAGCACTGCAGTAGTGAATCAGAGGGCTGTATGTGTGTGTGTTTGTGTCTAAGAGTCAACTAAACTTAACACTCTGCTGATTGGGGGTTGCGACTAATAACTAGTACACTTAAGTACCTAAATCTAGCTAGTGTTTGTGTGTAGCTGGGGCTGTGAGACCTAATAACCTGCCCTCAGGCTGAGAGGTAGAGGAACTTGGGAACTCTTTTTGCTAGCTACAGTAAACCAACCCAACTGCCTGCTACTGCTGCTAGTCTGGCATCTGATACCTATACCCCTTAACCCCTACCTCCTACTTACTTTGGGGATTAACAGAAAATAAACTATAGGAAGGAGAAAATCTTTGTTGTGCTACACAAAAAAATAAACCCAGTGTAGTTACCGACCTATATTATTATTATTACTTTGGTGAAGGTGTGCGAGACACTGTGGCTGTGAGACCTAATACCTGCGCCCCTCCAGGCTGAGAGGGACAGGAACTTGGGGAACTACGCCAGCCTGCGGACTTATTAGATATAAATTATACTGAAGGGGAAAACATTTTTTGTGATACACAGAAAACCTAAATAAACCCTTAGCCTAGCTACCTATATATTACCTACTTTGCTGAAGGACGGTGTGTGAGACATTGTGTGGCTGTGTGTGTGAGACCTAACCAACCTGAGTGTTGCTGCCCTGGGAGGGTAGAGCCTCGAGGGACTTCAACAACTAACTGCGGACTTTTGGTCCATTTTGTGCTACACAGAAAAAACAAATAAACCACCTAGTGTAGCTACTTACCTGTCCTATATATATTACTATTACTTTGGTGAAGGTGTGCGAGACACTGTGGCTGTGACACCTAATACCCTGTGCCCCCCCAGGCTGAGAGGTAGAGGAACTTGTGGAACCGTGCCCGCCTGCGGACTTATTAGACATAAACTATACTGAAGGGGAAAACATTTTTTGTGATACACAGAAAACCTAAATAAACCTAGCCTGACGTAGCTACCTAT
Source organism: Neoceratodus forsteri (assembly GCA_016271365.2). NCBI lineage: Eukaryota > Metazoa > Chordata > Ceratodontiformes > Ceratodontidae > Neoceratodus > Neoceratodus forsteri. Next base: position 1,004,056,267 of record CM028129.1, on the reverse strand, counting down.
ATATTACCTACTTTGCTGAAGGACGGTGTGTGAGACATTGTGTGGCTGTGTGTGTGTGAGATCTAACCTCCCTGGGTGGGAGGAGCCTGAGAACTTCAACAACTAACTCTGGACGTTTGGTCCATTTTGTGCTACAGAAAAAACAAATAAACCACCTAGTGTAGCTACTTGCATATTACTTACTTTGGCGAAGGTGTGAGACAAATAAAACCTGCTGCACTAGAGGGTAGAGGAAGGAACTTGGGGAAAAACTGCAGACTTCATAGAAATAAGCAATTAATACAAACTTAAGGGAAAAACATTTGTTGGTAAACAAAAATAAACTCTTCTTTGGTGGAGGTGTGCGTAAGTGGCTGTGAGAGATCTAACCTGCCCTGAAGGACGGTATAGGAACTTGGGGTGAACAACTGCGGAAGAGTAGTACTTGGTGACCACCACCACCTCTACCTCCCTCTCACTCCTACTCCCACCTACTCTGTTGTCCTACCCACAGGCCCCTTTGTACTAGTGTTCTAAGCATAAGCACTAACTTCTAAGCACAACAGCTTCAGGTAAAATATTACACAACACATACAAATATAAAATACAATTTTATTGTGTACACCAATATTTCAATATTTGTTACAATTGCATTAGAAGGTAAAAAATGCAAAAAAAATAAGCCAAAGCAAACTACTTTATTTTCCCTTTGGACTGGAAAACAATCTTCCATCTCATCTTCTTCAGGAACAAAAAGTAAAGATGCAGACTCGGAGACTTCTTCACAGTCAAGCCAGTCCCAACCAGCCCCTCCTCCGAGTCCTCACCACCCTAGACAGGAAAATGACCAAAACAATGATTCTCAGTCTGGGTCTGTAGTATTTGTAGACATAACAGGTGATCAATCTGACTTGGTCATACCAATTTCTGAAATGAGTGAGAAAAATTATAGCAGCAGCAGAAAGCGACCTTTGATTTGAGATGAGGAAAATGAAACAACAAACTTAAAGTCTGATGAGAAAAGAAGTAAAGATAAAAAATATGATGTTGAAAAAAGGGCTCGAACATTTCAGCATCACTGACTAAATCAGTTTACCTGGTTAAGGTATGATGACCAAAAATATGTCATGTACTGCTCTGCCTGTGAGAAATATCCCACTTTTGCAACTCCTGCTTATTCAAAAAAACCTAACGTGTTTGCCACTGGTTCAAATAATTTCAGAATTGAGTCTGTGAGAGCTCATGAGAAATCAAATCCACATATAATTTGTGCAAACCAGCATAGTCACGAAACTGGTGAACATGCAGTCAATTTTAACATATCTGAAACTGCAATATAGCATGCATTTTCTCAGATGGAGCAAGTCATCAAAAATAAAATGAGGCGTTTATTTAACACCGCATATTCCTTGGCTAAAAATTTACGTCCTTTCTCAGATATGGAATGGCTTTGCACATTGCAAGAAAAAAATGGGGTTAAACTCGGCAGCAATTACGCAAATGGTAAACGGGCCAGAGATTTCTGTAATGCAATATCGGCTGTCATGTCTAAAACACAGATCCAGACTGTCAAAAATACAAAATTCGTTACCGTTCTTGCAGATGGCAGTACAGATGCAAGCATTGTAGAGTGGGAAAATGTCTTTCTTTGTTGATGGTGCAGAAAAAAAAGTTACAACTGTGTTAATTAAAGCTGTACCTCTTAAACATTCTCACGCAGGTGGAGTTTTTAAAGCAATAACCTCCGCACTTGAGTCTGTTGATCTTTCTTTTGCGGACCTTAACGATGTGAGCAGACCTGGACCAGTTCTCGTATTTGCCAACTTTGATGGTGCCAGTGTGATGATGGGCCATACAGATGGCACCATAGCAAAAATCCGAGAACATGTCCCCACTGTAATACTCATGCATATCATGTAGCCCACAACCGAGTTAGCACTTCTTGACGTCATGAAAAAAAATCCCTTTGTTCAAAAAGTACAAAACACCTTGAAAGGAATTTTTAATTTTACCACTACAGCCCAAGAACTTAGGAACTGCAGGAAATAGCAGATGTCATACATACCGAGTTGGCTCATTTCAATGCAATAAAGCAAGTCGTTGGCTTGCAAGTAAGAAGCGTTCAGTTCATGCTGTTCAAGTTAACCTGCCTACAGTAATTCAACATCTTGAACATGTCTCAAACTCTGCTGGTGATGATGGGGCCAAAAGCAAAGGCACTTCTAAGAGATCATGCAGTACAGTTTGTAAAATCACTGTTTATTCTTCAAGATTTTCTGCCAATATTGAAAAATTTATCACTTGACTTTCAGAAGGATGACCTACTAATATTAGAAGTCCCCCAACTCATTGATACATGCTTACTCCAGTTGACTGAGCTAAAACAAGACCAGGAAAGTTTATGACATCATTTCTAAACCAATATAATCCTGCAGAGAAATGCATGAATTATCTCATTTCAAAACGTGACAGAGAGGACAAGATTGTTCCTTTCACTTTCAGAGGGAACTGTCCAGAAGTAAATTTTATGACTGATACACAGCTGCACAGTTTAATAGATGCAGCAGTATCTTACATTGGTCAGCATTTTTCGAAATTTCTTGGAAGAACCTCTAAAATGGTTCAGTTGCTTAGATTTCAAAAATTTCGATCTGTCATGAGAAGAACTTGCACAATTTGGCACAACTGATTTAAGTCATTTATTAGACTACTTTCACAACTTTTTTTCTGAAGATCACGTAACCAGTATAAAAAGGGAGTATTGTGCATTAAAAGCAATGCTTAAGTCTGCAGTTGATAAGCCATATCTGCAAGTGTATTCATGACTACTACGAGAGAAACTGGCCCAGCTTGCTCACATCCTTGACCTAACAGAAATGTTACTGGCTATGAGTGTGTCTACAGCTAAATGTGAGAGAGTATTCTCCATTCAGAATCTTATAAAAACAAAAATAAGAACAAGTTTGGCTGATGACACACTCCAGTCACTTCTGCATATAGCAGTTGAAGGCCCTGCATTAGACAGCTTTGATCCGGATCAAGCTATCAACCACTGGCTACTATCTGGTCCTGGCACACTCCACATTCATGGTCATCATGGTCATGCTAGTTCAACTACTAGTTCTGCTGATTCACATGAAAATGTCCCTGAGGCTGTCACTAGTCTTGATGATGACATGACTGAATATGATGCTCTGGCTGGAGCAAGCTCAGACTTCCTGTAACTTTTCCCAATGCTGATTCTGTGTCTGCTACTCTGCTGTAATGATGTTCTCACTGTGCTGCTGGCTGGCACTCTGTGCTGCTGCTGCAACCACACTTGGCTGTCAGTCCCTCGCTGCTGATGCTAATTCTGTCTATGCTCACCATGCTGCTGACAAAAATCAAATCATATTATTTATTCTCCTTATTGTCTATTTCAACACTAAATAACATACTACAATAAATCCATTGAGTTTTCTGTAGTTTGATACTTTCCATTAAAAATATGCCATTTTATACTGGGACTACCAACTCAAGCACTGGGACAACTACTTTTGGACAAGCCACTTGTCCATGGACAAGTACCTAATTTTAAAATTTGTCAAGCCCTGGTGGAGGTGGGGACCTTGTGGGGAGCTAAAAATGGTGCCCTGGAAGGCACTGATCATCGATCAGACTCAATAGACCATACTAATCTGCTGGCTTCTTAGTATGTTAAAAGATGATTTCACAGCCACTCTGCAAACCTCCTTTCAAGCAGGATTTAACACATTTTGGTGAACATGTTCATGACGTAGGGTCAAACTAATTTTTGCGTCACACATTTGAGTGCAGCACTAATATTTGTAACATAAAATTTTCTGTGTGGACAAAAAATTGAATTCTTTGGTAGCACTTAAGTGTGGACTGGTGCATCCCTTTGCACAGGGCCTGGAGGGACCTGTATGAATGGGGATACAGTACCACTGTCTCAGAAATAGTCATTACAAAAAAACTGTTAATGCACTAGTGTTCAACTTAACACCACTAAAGTAGGGAAATGAGGTATTAGGGTTTCCAACCCTAACTCCCAACCCCAAAGGCAGCAAAAGCATATGACCATGTAAACAGCCACAGAAAGCCATCATCAGGTAAGACAAACAACATACAACTGTTTCCAGACGATATAAATGCAGTAGCACTGATTTGCTACCCTTGTGGTTTTGTATCTGCGCTGCATAGGCTTTGAGCCCACTCGGGTGCAGGGTAATATGAATATGTCTTATACCATGCATGAGTAAAGGGGCCTGTACTTCTGCAGACAGAAGTACTGTTGCAATTCTAGGTATCATGAATTTCTACATATACTGCAGACGTCAGTGTGTATAAAGGCAATCCATGCTGCCAAGGCCTCTATTTCAGATCTGACCTCCAGTCAAACCTTAGTTCCCTGGCAAAATTCTGGAGAGATGCCCACTCCCTTTGACTCTCCCTCCCAGTCCGCTCCCCCAGTCTTGATTGTAGATGCCTTCCCAGTCTCTGACTCTTATTCTGTCACTGATCTTTTTAATGAATCTTTACCATCTGCACACTCCCCTCTGCCCATCCTCTGGTCCTTCTACCACTCTAGCCTCTACTGCCTCTCCCCAGTCTCACCCTGTTGAAGACTTCCACTTTACTCCCACCTCCCTTCTAAATCCACCTGCACCTGCGATTGCCTCTCTAATCTCTCACCTTCTGAACCTCTCCTTTTCTCTTAGTGTTGTTCCTCAGGCCTGGAAGGTTCTAAGGTTCTGCATCTGTACAAAAGGGGTAACCTTTCCTCCCCCAGCAACTTCTGGCTTATCTCACTCCTCCCCTCTCTTGCAAAACTTGCAAAACTACAGGAAGTATCATCTACTCCAGGCTTACTGACCTCTTTTCCTCCTCCAACCTCATCTCTCCCTTAAGTCTGGATTTAGGAAGCACCACTCCACAATCTCCTCCTGACTGTGAGTAACTGAAGCCATCCTCACTAGGATGGATCAGGGACATATCACCACAGCCATATTTATCGATCCTGCCAAAACCTTTGACTCAGTATCACACACACTCATCCTGGATAAACTGAGTGCTATTGGCCTCTCCACTCTTGCCGTGGACTGGTTCCATTCTTACTTCACTGTTCATCAACAATCAGTACAGGTGGGAGGTGTCCTGCCCCCTGCTCTTCCCAATCCTAGCCAGGGTCCCAAAGGGCTCCATACTGGAGCCTGTCCTCTTCTCTATCTTCTTTAGTGACCTGCACTCCACTTTTGTCTCAGCACATATCCATATGTATGCTGAAAACACAATCCTTTACACCTCTGGCCCCTGCTCCACAACTGCTGAAGGCACACTCCAGCAGGATTTCCATAGCATACTATGCTGGTTTTATGCCAACCAACTCTGAGTCAACACCAAGAAAACAGCACTCATGACCTTCAGCTCCAACCAGAAGTTGGCCATGGTGTCACATTCCCTTGTCTTCTCCACAATGGGTGGCGCCCTACTTGGCATAGTCCCCTACCTTTAAATACCTTGGTATGTGGCTAGATAGTAAACTTGACTTCTCTGCCTACATTGATGCCATCCACAACAAACTCCACCCTTAACCAGGTACCCTGTACCACAACAAGGACTGCCTGTTCCCCCAGGACCCTGGAAGCTGGTCACCAAAATGGTCCTCCCAGTCTTTTACTATATGGAACTGGTCTATGGCACTACCCCTTCCTCCTCCCCAGCCAGACTGGACACCCTTTGTAATGATTTCTGCCACTAAACTACAAATTCAACCCTTTTACACATCACTGCTCTCTCTACTCTTCCCTTTCTAGCCTCCCTCTCTCTTCATGTCACTAACACCACTGCACCTCCTTCTTATCTAAATTTTGATTTGGGTCCGTCTTCTATCTCTCCTCACTCCTGTCTCCCATCCCCTCCTCCTTCCACTGTCTCCACTCTAGAGATCCAAATACCTTCTCCATTTCATGCCCTAACATCTCCACTGGGCAAGCTGCCGTTTCCTCCATCCCCTCCCTCTGGAACTTGCTCCCCTCTTCCATCTGCTTTTCCTCTTCTGTCTCAGCCCTTAGATATCACCTAAAGCACCTTCCTGGTTCCACCTGTCACTGTCAATCCCCTTTTTGACTCTTTCTTTCTACTCCTGTCCACCCCCATAAATCTCCTCCCTGTAACTGGGTGCAACAGAGGCAGACTCTTGTCAGGCTACTACTCTACAACTGTCTTCTCAGGCTCTAAGCACTTTACTCCATAATTATAAAATTATATGGTATTTACAATGCCTGTGTCATGACCACTTGATAATTGCTGTCTGCTGTACTTCCTTCAGTTGATGTTATCAGTTAGTGTGCCCTGCAATCTAAGCTGTCACTGTATTGCTAACCAATGTGGACTGATGTATTGTTTTCTTGTACTTCTCTCCTCCCTTCCTCCCCTGGGTCACACCTGACAATGAGCCTCAGCTCAGTGTGCCTTTCCCAGTTACCAATTTTCAATCAATCAATGTCTTACACCTGCAGCTGCATATGCACAGGCCCCTAAGGCGCCTTCACTTCTGCAAACAGAAGTAGTGTTGCAATTTGGGTATCATGGATTTTCTGGGACCTGCACTTCTGCAGCCAAAAGCTGGCGTGTATGTCTTACACCTAAGCTTCTGCAGCCAGAAGTGTGTGTATGTCTTACAGTGTGCATGAGTATGCTTCTACAGACAAAAAAAAACTCTTGTAATTTGGGTACCATGGATTTGTATCTCTGCAGACAGAAGTAATCCTGTGATTTGGGCATCATGGACTTCTATCTGCAGCCAGAAGTGAGTATGTATGTCTTGCAGTGTGCATGCCACAGATACAAATCCATGAAGGTAGGCCATCAGTGCTACTGCATTTGTGTCATCTGGAAGCAGTTGTGTGTTTGTCCTTACTGATGATGGCTGTCTGTGGTTGCTTGTGTAGTCTTGCTCTTTTGCTGCTTGGGGGAGTGCAGTGTTAGGTTTGGAAACCCTAATGCCACATTTCCTTACTTTTGTGGCATTAAATTGAACCCTAACTGGTGCAATAACATATTTTTTGCAATATACATTTATATATATTACAGTGGTGCAGTAGCACCACTATAGTTAGGATGAACAGGCACTTCAATGTTAAACCCTAATTTTTGGGAGTCACGTGATGCACAGATTGGGCTAGAAGCTTTCTGCTTTGTTCCCATCTACCAGTGCTATTTAACTAATTTTCTCACTATCTCTACAGTTATCTGGGAGTTACTTACATTCTCAATGCCTCAGGGACCCTTCCTGTGGCTGCTGGTGTGTTTTTTTGGATGATCTTGCCTAAAATGGAAGCAGAGATGTGACAGAGCCTACCACAACATACTCCACCTCAGACACCCGACAAGGCCGCAAAAAAATCCAAGGGCTACAACAATGCTACTGGGCATGCCACTACTGCGACTCCAGAGTCAACTGCACTTTCAGAAGAAAGGTTTTTACTGGAGCTGTAACCTATTAAGGACTCCCACCTCACCCTCACCTCTGAACTGGCTTCTCTTAGAAAAGAAATACGGGTGACTAACCAATGGTTGGGTGACACGGAGGCCAGGTCAACCTCATTGGAAAAGTGGCCCGAGCACATTGATCCAGAGATTTCCTCCCTGCATCAAAGATACCATATGCTGGAGCTTAAATTGGAGGATCTGGAGGGCAGTAGTCGAAGGAATATCCTTGTGGTTTTTGGACTCCCTGAAGATGCTGAAGGCCCCACTCCTATCCTGTTTACTCAAAAGCTGCTGGAAAAATTAGCTGGGTTCTCGGCTAATGGGACAAGCTACATAGAGGAGCAGGTGCACCGAGCCCTGCACCCTAGACCTCCACCCAGCTCACCTCCTTGCCCTTTCATTCTATGCCTTCTTAATTTTCAGGATAAGCAGCACATTCTTGCCAAACTCCATGAGTTACAATCTATTACCTGGGAAAGCAAAAGAATACGTATTGCTCAGGATCTCCCAGCTTCGGTGTACCAGAAATTAGCAGTCTCCACCCAACAGTGTCCAAATTCATCTCAGCCAGTATAATGTTTCGTATGCTGTACCCAGCTCGGCTTCAGGTTCACCTACAGGACACTTGGCATACTTTTGATGATGCGGCATGAGCTTCCAAAGAGCTACCTTCTCTTCTCCCTGATCTCTTTAAAGCTGGCTGACAGATATCTTGGAGGGCAGTAATATTGGTGTATCAGATGATCTGAATGAAAGACTGGTTTGTCGTTTTTTTCTTGTTGTTAAATGGACATTTGCTTACCAATTTGATATTTTCCTAGACATTACAATGCTAATTGATATCTGTTTCCACAGAGTCCCCTAAGAGCGCTGTGCAGAACTCTATCTTCCTTTCTGGTAGGATACCTCATCTGCCTAGGACCACCAAGGAGTTCACCAGGCTCCCATGGGAAGGGTCAGTTGCACAGACTCTTCCTTTTTAATTCATTGCTATAGTATAGTCATGGCTATTTTATTGTTGACTACCCAGGACTTTGCTGTTTTTGTCCTCATTCTACTATACCTGGGTGGGTATCTTATTTGCCTTATTTCTTCCTTCCCTTTCTTTCTATATATATAACCATATTTGTTATAAGGTTGCTGAGTGCATGCCCTTGCCCTGGAATATTAAGGGATGGGCATGGGCTTCAATTCTAGATATCTACATGTATCGTAGGATGGTTAATGTATCCTCTTTTATTGCTAGTTAATATTTTAATATTGTTGTTCTGGCACTGTTATTTCCTTGTTAATGGTATTGGGTGGGCCGGAGGTGGGAAGAGTCTTCGTAGATGGTGCTGATCCTTTTGGACATCACAAGCCAAATTAATGGGAGGGGGTCCCACTCGTAAGGGTAGTTGGGTTGTATCTGGGTGTTTGGGGTACCTTGGGTGGAATTTTGGTTTGTATTCGGGTGGGGTCAGGAGTTCTAGTTTTGGGTTTGTCTAGTTTATTGTCCCTGTTCAATGTTTTTTCTCTTCTAACTGGGGGGGTGAGCTAGGTGAGGGGGTGCCACTGGAGGAGGGGTATTTTTAATGAGGTGCATCCTTTCCTTAATGCTCCTACATTTGCCAGTCCGGTTACTGGTCCCTATTAGTTACAATATTATGGCTGCTTATCATTTCTGTTCTTGGAGTGTTAAAATCACCCAATCTCCTACCAAATGGGCTAAAATCTTACTCCATCTGCATAAACTTCAAACTGATGTGGCCTTTTTACAGGAGACTCATCTACCCCCATCCCAGGTTCTCCTCTTTAGGAGATCCTTGGTAGGGCAGGCCTTTGGGGTAGGTAATGACTCCCGCAAGAAGGGGATCATTATTCTCATAGCCTGGAAGGTTCCCTTCTGCCTCCTTCAGGAGGTGGTAGACCCCCATAGTCACTATATACTCCTTCAGGTACTGCTCAGCCACTTGGAAATGATACTGGGTGCCATATACGATCCCACTACTGAGGACCCTCAATTTTTTACTTCTCTGATGTCCCTTCTAGCCTCTTGGAGTTTCCTTCCAATTCTTCTTGGGGAGACTTGAACACAGTTTTATGTAATATCCTAGATCGGTCTGGTAGGGCCCGGCAGTTTTTTTTGCCTGGGCAGATGGCTCTCCATGATTTGATGGACTCATTGGGCCTGGTAGATCCATAGACAACATTTAATCTGGACAGCCGGGAATATTTATTTCTTTCTTTTCCACATAATTCCTTCTCCAGGCTAGACTATTTCCTGCTTGTAGTGGAATATCTCCCAGGGGTCCTTTCATGTTATTATTCAACTAAAGTTATTTTAGATCACCACCCTGCTCATATTCAAATTACCTTTATTCCCTCATTACAAAGAGATAAGGTGTGGAGGCTTAATAACCAGCTGCTAAAAGAGGGAGACCTCATAGAACTCCTTCAATCCTTTATTACCACCTTCATGAAGCTTAACACACCATCCATTGGCTCCCATTCTTCTGGGCACCTTCTCAATTACATTTTTAGAGAAGGCTTCTCCATTCTCTCTCTCACTGAGGCTACTATTGTGGTTGTCCCCAAGCCCAGCCGGGATCCCTTGCTGGTCTCCAACTATAGGTCTAAATCACTTATCAATGTGGATCTAAAAATCCTTGCTAAGGTGTTGGCCTATAGATTGAGCCTAGTTTTGGCCTCGCTTTTAAGCAGGGAGCAAGTTGGCTTTGTGAGAGCTAGATTTTCAGCTGACCACCTTAGGAAGCTCTTCTATCTTAATTCTGCATCCAGGGACTCCTCTATACCTGTAGTCTTGGTATCCCTGGATGCAGAAAAAGCCTTTGATAGAGTTTCCTGGGATTACTTGTTTTCCCTTCTACCCTTGTACCGTATCCCCCAGGAGTTCATGCGATGTATCAAGGTGCTCTATCTCTCCTCGACAGCATGGATTCTTTGTAACAGTGTTTTATCATCTACGCTCTCTCTTCATTAGGGCACTAGGCAGGGATGTCCCTTATCTCCCTATTTATTTATCTTGTTTCTGGAACCCCTGATCTGTAAACTTAATTCCTCCCCACAAGTTCAGGGCATTTCACTTGGTCCTGCGGATTATAAGTTATCTGTCTATGCAGATGATATTCTGTTACACATCTCTTCCCTTGCCATATCTCTGCCTGTGGCCCTGCAACTTATCTCTCAGTTTGGTGACATTTTCAATTATAAATTGAACCTTGCAAAAACTGAAGTTATGCCACTCAGTGGTAACACCCTTAAATCAGACTTGGAGCACCTCGGCCTTGTATGGAAATGAGAAAAACTAAAATACCTGGGGAGTCTCCTTAGTACTTCACCCCACCAGATAAAAAAAAAAACTTAATCTGGATTCAACATTGACTCATATTAAAACAGATTTAGATAATTGGTCTTTGTTACCTCTATCCCTGTGTGGCCGCTTGAGTATTATAAAAATGAATGTCTTGCTCTGTTTACTGTACCCCCTGCAGATGTATAATTTTGCCCTACCTAAGTCATAGTTTAATCAGGTACATAGAATCCTTACCTCCTTCTTATGGCAAGGTAAGGTGGACCACCGGGCTTTGTGTAAACTAATGCGCACCCAAACGGGATGGAGGCCTACAGGTCCCTAACTTATTTTTGTACTATTTGACTGTGCACCTTACTAGACTTTCTCGTTGGGTTGGATCATAGGTGGAAACCCCTTGAAGCCCTATATTCCACAATGGCTGGATATAGAGCATTACTTGTATTCCACTCAAGGACTGGACATTTGATCACTTATCTACCTCTCCAAGAAAACAATTCCTTGCTCATTTAAGGATACTCCTTTGGGGGCATCCATTACTGTATACTTACAACTCTGCTCCTTAATCATAGTTTGCCCATATAAGGATATATCTCAACCCCTATTTGGGAATCCTAATTTTTTAATTGCTGGGCATATCCTCTTTAAAAGATTTTGGTCAGGTATGGGAGTGGACACAGTGGATCAGCTTACTCATGGCCAGAAACTTCTAGCTTTTCAAGTAGCCCATTCCCTATATCACTGGTCCACCACTTCTTGTTTTTGATATTTTCAGCTGTATCATATGCTTTTGCAATTCTTTGGTAATGGACCATGGTCTAGTCCTCTAAACACCTTTATTCTTCCTACTCTTTGTAATTCTCCTACCTCCCATCACATCTCATAATATTACCGTACCCTGTGGGAGTATCTGATTGCCAATGAAGGTCTCAGATTCTACTACTGGGACTAAGCTCTTCCAGTCCACACCCCCACAAAAAACTGGGCCACTATTTGGAAGCACTTATATAAATACATTAAATGGGACAGATATAATTTTATGCAATTTCAGATCATCCACAACCTTTATTATACTCCAGTTATATTGCATAGAATGGGGAGACTACCTACGGATTCGTGTTCCAGATGTGATAAAGAACCTTGTACTTTACTCCATGTCTTGTGAGACTGTTGTCTCCTTTTGGAACTCAATTCAAACCCATCTAGACTCCCTTTTAGGGCCGTCTGATGCATTTTCCCCTGAAATATGTATCCTGCGTGAATATAATGGTACCCTCATTGGTAACCAGAAGCCTCATATGACTTTAATTTCAGCCTGTGCAAAGAAGGTTATTCTTCGTCACTGGTTGAATCAGTGCACACCACAGTTTCTCGAGTGGTACAGGGAGATTATGTTTGAATTGCAGGCTGAACACCTTATAGTTAATTTGACTGGTACGACCAATAAGTACAAAAGCATCTGGGAACCACTTTATGTTTTGTTAACAGTATAAGGTCTGCTTTATATTTCTTATTAGTAGTTCCCTGTAGACTGGCTTATACAGGATTGGATGACTTGGATCTGCATTTTCCTTGATATATATATACCTAGCACCCCCGGTGGTAAGTTGGGTGGGGGTGGGACAGGAAATGGGTGTTGGGGTGTGTGGGGTACTCATCCTATTCATGATATGTTCCTGGACCTGATTGTGGCTTTTCCTTTTCTGCATACATATCTCCAGGATTTGATGATTCCTATATGTATTGTTATTCTTTTCATCTTAATAAAGTTTATTAAATTTGAGGGAAAAAAACCCTTATTTTTGCATATTGGTAACTTCACAACTGTTCAATGTATTTATATGAAAGTTTGCATGTATGGGCTCATAGGGTTGTCTCTTGAGATGCCAAGTTTTGTTCTGGTTGGATGTGCGGATTCCGAGATGCGTGTAGCTAAAAAACAGAGAAAATCGCTGTTTTTTGCTCTTTTTTTGCCATTGTGTTGCGCCCAGATGGTTTGGGATTGTGGTCTGCAGTTTTCAGGGTAGAAAGGGCTTGGCCCACAGAAGTGCCTAAAGTTTTACAATTTTTAAAATTCGGGTTCTGAGCATGCTTAGTCAGCACTTCAAAATAGCTGAATAATGTTTCATATGGGAACCCTTTTTGTAAGTTTTTTCGAGAGGTTTTTGTATGCTGCCATCGTTTACCATTTTACCCTAAAAATTAATATTTGGAAAACAATAAAAATAACATTCTGGAGAGCAATCAACACATGCAGCTTGCTTATCTGGAGCCCCATAGCTGGATTCTGCACTTAACTAGAGGAGAAATGCCCTTGACATTTTTTTTTTTTTTTTAAGATTATAAATCTTTTTTTCATGATTTGTGATGAAAAAAAAGATTATTTTTTTTGTATCATGAGTCACAAAAAATCAATTTTCATGAGGGAAAAATTATTTCTTGGTTGCCGGCATGTTTTCCCTACTGCCTAGTTGCACCTCCCCCCCCACACACACACACTCTGATCACCATCCCTGTATTTTTAATTAATATTTTATTTTATATTTCTCCCTGGTGTCTAGTGTATCCCCCCACCATCCAATCACATCCCCTATATTTTTCTTGGTTTCTCTGGTGTCTAATAGCAGCCCCCACTCTGCAGTTGTCCTTCCCATATTTTTTTAAATATTGTATTTTATATTTCTATTTCTCACTGGTGTCTAGTGGATCCCCCCACCATCTGATCACTACCCCCATATTTTTCATGGTTTCCCTGGTGTCTAGTGGCCCCCATCACTTTGATTGGAACCCTGTTTGTTTGTTTATTGTGTATTCCTAGTGTCTAGTGGCACTCCCGATCCCTGTTTTGCCTGTAAAACAGACAAAGGTCCCTCAATGTTTTTTTAACCTGTAAAAAATAAAATGGTCCCTTATGAATCCGATCCCCTACCCCAGCCTCCCACTCAGCACCCACCACTCCACACCCCCTCATACCTCTTATACACATTCACTCACCAGAATAGGTCTCAGGGTCAAGAATCACTCTGTGATGGAAAACACACCTTGCTGCTGGAACCGGTGACTGCAGTATATGAAAATAAGGCAACTGTGGTTCAATGTATTTCAGTGGTGTTTCAACTCTGATTCATAACTTGGCCATTTTTGCAAATTTTGACACCAAATTTTCAACACTGCCTTTTGGGGACCCACCTCATGAACAATGTCAGTGGAATTCTGCAAATCTAGCTCAAAAGGTGATTTTATGGTTGCTTGGTAAAATCACCTTTCAGGTGGGATCTGAAAAATTTCAATGCCCTTCTTCATAGGGTGAGGTTATAAGAAGCCTATGTTGAAAATGCATGGTCAAAATATGTAAAACTGGCAAAGATAAGCACATGCATTGAAGTTTTGCTGAGCTTGCTCATAACTCTAGTAATTTTACAAATTTTGACCCCAAATTTTCAACATAGACATATTTTTACACCACCTCATGAATGAGACAGATGTCATTTTTCAAATGCTGGCCAAACTGTCTTTTCACACCTGTGATGTAGAATGACATTGCGGTGACACGGAATCACATTTTTGGTGGAAATTTGGACAGTTTGAGTACCAGGTTCATGAGGTGGGGTAATAAGAAGGCAATGGTGACAATTTGGTTGTGGTTTTGCAAAAACTGGAAGTGCACAGCCCAGAGGGCTCAGCACATCCACAGCAACATATATATATATGCATCTGTGGAGGGATGGGAGTGCAGGGCCTGGAGGGCCCTGTGCTCCAACAGGAAGACAAGGACATGATTACACTATCTCAAAAAGTATAGATGGATGGCATCTCAGGGCTCTGGGTTCCCACAGGCAAATTAGGATGTGATTATGTTATCTCAAAAAAAAAGGAAATTAATTGCAAAAATCTTTGTTAATGCACTACTTAGTGTTAAAGTGACAAAAGTAAGGAAATGTGGTGTTAGGGTTTCCAACCCTAACACCCAACCCCTACAGGCATCAATAGGCATGGAGTGTGCCTTGGGGTTGTCAACTCTAATGTTCACCCATTCTCATATACTGTACCCATCTCAGCTTATTTACTCATGGAATAGGGTGAGCATTAGGGTTGACAACCCCAAGGTACACTCCATACCTGCTGCTGCCTATAGGGTAGGGGTCAGGTGTTAGGGTTGGAAACCTTAATGCCACATTTCCATACTTTTGTCACTTAAACACTAAGTAGTGCATTAATGAAATTTTTTGCAGTAATGTACACATACACACACACACACACACACACACACACAGAGTTTGATATATTTTTCTTGGTTATGTACTCCTTACTAGAAGTGTCTTTTTTTGTACCATTGAGTAGGTAAATGTGGAATTAACAGCATGTTATTTTCTAACAATTAATTTGACAGATATTGTTAAAAATTAAAAAAAATACTCACATGTTTTGAGATGTTTGAACTCCTAGAGTCCACATTGTATCTGAAAATATAAAAACAGCAAAAGATTAAAATGAAGTTGATGTATTGGGCTTTCATTGTGTGTTTTTGGTTTGCATTGTGAGGTGGACTATTGTGGTCTATGACTGATGTCAGTGGCAATGCTGTTATATTGGATGAGTGTACAGACTACTGCTAGCATACACAGTGGTAGTTATACAAAAGTTGACTGTAAGCATGGTATATCAAGCATTGCACAAACACGGCACCCATTGAATAACATGTACCATGCAATGACATGCAGTGTGCAGTACCAGTTAACCTTTGCACAATTACCACTGTATGTGTTCTCCTCACATTATATACAAATTAAAGTTAGTGGATGAAGACTACTGTATGTAAAATTTAGCAGGATACTAGCGGTCAGCAGTAGTACCAGACTTGAAAACCCAGCTAAAGTAGCACCCAGTACCAGTGGGATATACATAGAATAAATAAATATCACTGGAAAGCCAAAGAGGTCCAAAAGAGCAGTCCTGCACTTCTCTGTGTAATAAAAGTTGAAGGCTTTTGCCTGTCTTGTGGTGGCACCAATCAACTGGAGAGAGTTGATATCAAGGATTATACTCAATAAAATTAAAGGGACCAGAATGGTAATTGCCTGACTTAATGTCACATGATTGTTTTTTTTCTCAGAGATATACAGTACATGCCAACTTAACATCATCCAAACATAGTGTCATATGCATTTTTTCTGTTCTAGTCTTTTGAATTCTATGCTTCTATTACATGTCAAGGGCTTCATCCAATTAAAACCAAGAGTTACTGTATAGCAGGTTGAAGTCACATCTGGTATATTTAGTGGAATTCAACCTGCTGCACATATTCACATCCGGTAGAATTAGTGCTTTGGGTTTGGGCTAACCCATTATGAAAATTGGACACATTAAGTGATAGGAGAATGGACATATAATTGATCAATTTGGGCTCCTGACCATAAGCTGTTCCACGTGCTGCCTCAAAAACAGAATTTTAGTTATGGCTTATGGAATCACTACAGGTGGAAGAAATCAAGAGTTAGGATAGAGACATACTTTCCCTCCAACCTGGTTGCCCTGTATCCCAGAGGCTCCCCTGCATGTTCAAGGAGTGAAGAGAGTGAGCAGTGATCAAGCCATGAAATTGGAGTGTTAGAGGAGGCAACTGTGCAAGTGCATTGTTCCACGGAGACTTGCCTCATGGTTGTGGGTGCCATATATATATATGTAATATAGAGAGAGAGACACACACACACACACACATCTGAAGGAAAAAAAAAACTTGCTGCAAGACATTGTGACCAGAACCTTGGAGGTCAGGACTGTTAACAGGAGTGCACATATTGCATGGCTGCTAATAAAGAAAGTCTTGCTGTGTATGGGTGAGATGTGAAAGGCTGTGGCCTCAGAAATAAAAAACTTCATGCAACAGTTGGGGGTGGTATAGCTCAGAGCCTTTTTTCATATTCTATTCATTTTCACTGATTTTGCTCAATAGTGAAAATAAATTGAATATGAGCATAACCTTCTATACAGTATATATACAGTTTGTCCCACAAGAAACTGACAACTGCCATTGTATGCTCAATAAAATGACAGCAGTGACATCATCACCTTATATTGCATTTTAATTGGTCAATGGTAGGCTTGTGATGGCAGCACACTGTCTGACAATACTGTATTTATATGCTGTCCGGGATGGATAGTGCACAGTTTGCATTCACCTGAGCCATTTAACCCACGTAATGTATACAAGCAGTGCACTGTCTACTCTGGATCGGCAGATAGTTCACACTCCCAAATCTATATGAAAATAAACAGACTGCATCCATGCAACCCTAGTCACAACTCACAGCAGCAACTACAAATGAAAAGGATACAACCTTTCATTTCCTAATACTGACAGATGAATATATAGAATAGAGTCTGTATTGTTCAGATTTTTTTCGGTTTTCTTCTTCATATAAAAAAAAACTTTGCATAAAAGTGATAATTGACCCTGTACTGCAATAAAAGATTCACTGTCCTTGGCAATGATTTTACGGTTTGGTCGATAAAAGTACTCAATCTACTGCTTCATAATTCACTTGACAATTTGAATATTGACTCGTATTCTGTATCCCAATTCATATTGCCTTAAGTGATTTTTCCAGTAACCAGGAAAACTTTGTAAACACTGACTATCAGACACAATTCAGTTTATATTTTGTTACTTTCTATATTTATCTTCCTTAATTCTACACTACTGAGAGCATTTGCATGAAACCATCATCACTGTCCTTGAGACGTCATCTGATCCTCCTGTTTTAACTGCCAATAAATGTCCAGTCCACTGCTTATGGCATCACAGTGGGTTGATGTGAAAATTATTATGATGTCATGAACAGTGGATTGTGCCATCATCCAAGGTTAAAGCAAGGGGACCAGAGGACAAAGACCCTGTTCCTATGCAAATATCCTCTGTAGTGAAGAATGAGAGGAGTGAAATAAAGAAAACTAGTGAAATGTAAGCTATACTGTATCTCAATATCATATTTTTAACATTTTCCACCATAGTGTAAAATCAATTTATAGATCTACCACTTTAATCAGAACACTACAGTGTAAGTTTCCTCAGAAAACAGCAAGTACATTCTGTTAACTTTGGAATGGAGGTTCACTTTTGCCCCCTTATCGCCACCCCTCTATTTTTTGAAACCCTTTATCTGTGGAGTCATCAGTATTTTATTTTCTTGATAATTTTTAAAATGTGTTGATTGGGAGAGGTAGACTGATCTCTGTGTGTCTCATTTCCAGTTGAAGTACTGAGGAGGGAAGGTTTTAAAGTGGACGACCTGCAAGATGCACCCTGAATCATCAAAGCCCTCATACAGTATTTATCACAAAATGCATTTTCCAACTTCAAGCTGTTCTGAAAGCATGCTTATGCCTTGCAGGCTGCAGTGAAATTTACAGAGACACTTTTGACCACAAATTCATCACCATATGATCAGCAGTAAATAGATGATTGACCCATGTCTACATGCTGTACATGACCTTTCAAATGGTTAAGAAAATGCAGTGAAGAAGCTATTTTTAAACTATATGGGTCCTATGCACTATATCAATGCACCACATAACCCGGGAGTGTTGGCATAGCTGTGTCTGAATGTCGTGTAGTGGGGTCCCATGGACCCCATGCGGCATTCACTACAGGAGGATTCAGGACAGATTTGCACTGATCCCCTGGCTGTGTGGAGAGCAGCGCACCGGGGAGGGTGTTGGGGGTGTGTGCCTGCATTCTGCAACATTCACAAAGGTACGAAGTGCTGGGCTTGGGGGGTGCACCTTATGCCTGGGAACCCCAGCCATAAGGTTTATGAGCCCCTTCCAGAATGCCACCACCTGAAGTGGCCAAGAAGTTGGGGTGCAGCAGACCCCTGTGACATGTCTCCCCCACCCCCACCAACGGAGAGCACGAGGAGGGCTGGGGTTGGCCTATCAGGCATTCTGTGCCCAGTGTGGTTGGCACACTGTGTGCCAGAAGCTGGCATCCATGCCCCATGGGCACAAGGGATCAACTGGTGGACTAGGTCCAGACATCCCATTGGATGCATGCCTGGTCTGTGTAACACCCCTCTGTGCACCTGCATGCTGGGGGGGCAGCAGACAGGTGGCCAGCATTAGTGAATGCCAGTACTGGTGCACCTGTCCATGGGTGCACAGCTCTGCAGGTGGGGTATGTGCATTTCGTGCATACCTACACCCTATGTGTGCACAGGAGCCATTATGCCTTATGTGAAGTTGTGGCCAATAAAGAGAACAGATTAGTAAACTTTTGAAGTAACAAAAACACACCTACATGAGCTTAAAGGCACTGCTGTCGATTTAAAAAACAGTGTTGAGCAGAGTAAACCAAAGGTACAAACCAGTGAGGCACTCGAAACAGTTAATACTCAGGACTGCATATATATTCATGGAACACTAGAAATAATGAAGAATGCACTTCGATTTCAAAACCTGTGATTTGTAGGGTTTACTGAAATTCATGATACAGATTTTACTACCATAAGAGACTTATCACAAGATGTTTTTGCAAATGTTTTATCCCTTTTGCCTCAGGATTTATCCAATGTGATAAAAGCTTACTGAATAAAAATTAAATGAACACAAAATGAATTATTTGTGAGTACTCTAATGACTTGCAGAATAAAACTTTAACAAAGAAAACTTCCACAATCATGTGTTCACTGGCATTTTAATCAGACCATGAGATCTTAATAACGCTAGCCCAGCTAATGTATGTGTTCCTAGTCCATATTGTGACACAAAGTTTAAAATATTTCCTAATGTTTGTTACCCCTCACTGTCATACAAATGAAGGTTTGTGGCATTACAAATGGAGCTCCTGGAGTTGGGAGGTAGCGTCTCAATAATGGAACTGGTTAAATGCAGAGTCCTCTTAAATGCAAAACCCTACATTTTATTTATACAGATCAGTTAGTGATATTTATTTGCATTAAGTCTCAACCATTGATGGCTACTAGATCTGGGGAAGACCTTGCTTTTCTAACCTCAACAGCTGAAACGTCTTCAAATATAGAGAATGTACCAAAACAAATTTCAAGTCCTTTGGATGAAGAGATGTTACCTTTTGAGTTAGATGTGTGTGTGTGTGATCCCAAAATTATATCTATCTATCTATATATCTATCTCTCTAGTTATACAATAGGGGTGAGGAATAAATGAGTGTGATAATGTGTTATTCTCACTGCAGTGGAATAACCACAGTGATGACGTCACCACAGTGAAAATATTTACATTTATTCAATAGCCAAAACAACAACAGTCTGGGTGCTCCACTTTGAGTCTAAATTCAACAAGTTGAGCCACCATTAACCACAAAGTACCTGCATCTCTACAAAGATGCACCAGTTGTAGACTAAATTAAAACATTTTTCTACAGAAAAAGCACTATGTCTTTTCTTTGTTCTAGTCATATAGTGCACACCAAATAATGGAACCAGAAGAAAGCTTTTTCTCTTTTTATCTTAAAAACTTTTAATATCTTGCACCACGTTCCATCCGCAGAAATTCAAAAACGTTTACTTGCAAAATATGCAGCAAGCAGACATTGTGTAGGAAAAAGTCAGGATACAAAAATCAGGTTAAAATCCTGCTATGCACAACATAGTCAGTGATAGCAATCAATGGCTACCAAACCTTAATATTCGGTCCCTCTGCATGGAGCTTCATCAGAGGTTAGCCCACCATTCATCTCTCACCCCTTTTACAGGGCTTACATTCTAATAAAGTGTCCGTGCAGCATATACTACAATTAAAGTGAATGATTTAATTAATGACATCCCAATTGTGCGAAAAAAAAAAAAACAATTATTAAAACCAATACCAGTAGCACAAAAGAGCCCACTAATGGCCCACATATCCACATTTTTTTTATTGTTTTAAGGATCTACTTATTACAGCTTACTCTAAACATATTGATTCTTATTTAATCTGTATATCCACTTTTATAGCGCTTCTACGTTTAACTCTTACTTATGTACATTCTATCATATATAAAAACAACCCTCATTAATACATTTGTGTATTTTATTAGCACAATATGCACACACTTATTTAGCCAGAATTATGACTCTATAATTTTTATAAACTTTTAACGGGGGGGGGGGAGAGAAAGAAGTGATTTTAAGACTAAATCAGCATTTTGTCTACAACATGGACCAACAGTTGCCACATTTTTAAAGCTATGTGAACAGGAGCTGATGAAATTGGATTTGCAATATAAGAACATAAGGAAAGTACCTTTTAATATTACATTTGATGAAAGAACTGCACTTAACGATCTGAGAAGGGATAGTTCTATTGTCATAAAAAAAGCTGACAAGGGGGTGCAACTGTAGTTATGGACAGCAACATGTATGAAACAGATTTTGGATCAGCTGGGTGACTGTAATTTTTATCGTAATCTTACTGGTAATATTACAAGAGTGTTTAAGAAGCGCATCAACAAATATCTAAATTGGGCTGTTTCTGTAGGTTGGTTAAAGGAAACTGAGAAGAGATTTCTGACAATGCAAACACCAGTAGTTCCTACAATGTATGTGTTACCAAAAAATACACAAAGATGAAAAGAAACCCCCAGGGCACCCTATAATCTTGGGTCTGGGTTGGTTATCAGAACCCATCTCTAGATATGTCGATGCATTCTTAAAGCCTCTGGTTCAAAGTGTTCCATCATACATTAGGGACACAACAGATATTTTAGATACAGTCAACAATATAGAAATGGAAAGTGATTGGCAGTTTGCAACATTTGATGTGCAGTCCCTTTATACCTCCAACCCCCATGATGATGGATTAGAAGCCCTTCGGTATTATTTAGACATGAGAGCTGATCCTTCTAATCCACCTACTGAACATTTATTGGATTTGGCTCAGATCATTCTGACATTTAATATGCTTGTTTTCTGTGGCACTATTATCTCCAAAGACAGGGAACTGCAATGGGTGCCACATTTGCACCTAGCTTTGCGTATTTGTATTTGGCGAGGTGGGAAGAAAAGTACATCAGGAGCATCTCCACAAATCCTTGTTTTGCACCATCTTGATTTGTGGAGACTCTTCATTGACGATGTACTGTTAATTTGGAAAGGCAGTACTGAAGAACTTAGAAATGTTACAGATTTTATTAATAAGGATCCAGCTTTAAAGTTTAAATTGACTATAGGGGAAGACAGCATTCATTTTTTAGATGCGACTCTATATACGGATAGTAGGGGAAATATTTTGTCTGACATATATAACAAAAAAAAAGATCAAAACACACTGTTGGCTGTGCAGAGTTGTCATCCACAGCATGTAATTAAAGGTATACCAAAGACATGATGGTCAAAAATTTTATTTCAGGACCAGAATCTTTGGAACAAACTGTTGTAGCACCCCTACCTATTGGCACGTATAAAGTGTGGTAAATGTGCATATTGTAAATACATTCACACTTGAAAATTTATTAGACACCCAGTTACAGGCAAAATATAGAGATCAAGGATTTGATTACATGCAGCAGCTGTGGGGTAGTCTATATGCTACAGTGTGCTTGTGGAGCTTACTATATTGGTAGGACCACTAGATTATTCAAAATAAGAATAACTGAACATATACATGCTGTATAAAAGAAGGATTTTAGCTATGCTATAGTTAAACACCTTTCTTCTAACCCATCAGGTGAGCATACTCTACACTTTGTGGGGTTAGAGTTGGTTAAGACCGGACCCAGAGGTGGTGACATCAAGAAACTTATAGGACAATGTGAAAGTTATTGGATTTTTGAACTAGGTGCCAGAAAAAATTTAGGTTTAAATGATAATATAGAATTATCTGCTTTTTTAAACAGATTTAGATGTTAACTTAGTTTTGGGTCTACCTGATGCATTATTTGATTTTTTCTGTTTGGTCACCACCACTGAGTTTTGGTCTTTTTTTGACTGTTATGCTGAAACTACTTATGTCTCCAGTTTGTTGAGATTTTGTAAACATCTGTGTTCTAAGTACTATATAGCTTTTGTAACATTTAAATTGCTTTTCTATATGTCTTTAAATCTTTTTAGACCTCTTTTTGATGTCAGATTTTAGCACTATTGCATGTATTTGCTATGAAGTACCTACAATAATTAACATTATAGGGGCTCCTTGTTTAATGGTACTTTGTAATGAGTTTTTAGTATTTGAGCTAAGTGGACTTTTGCAGTTTTTAATTAAATGTTGTTATACGTAAATGAAATAGGCTGATTGTTCCAACTCTCTATTTTTAAATCACATAACCTTATACAAGGTGTATTTAAGTAATATACTGTTAGCTATTTGATTACTCTGAGGAAGCCCAGTAGTTCACTAGGTGAAATGTAAGGTTCTTTCTACTGATCTCCAGCAGATACTGTGGTTGGTTGCTGTGCCACTAGTGCCTGTTAAATAAAGATATTTCGGCACAATATACGTTTTTTGTGCTATTCTTTTCAGTCCATATAAATGGGTGTTTTTTACTTTTTTTCATTTATGCTTCAAGAATATAGCACCATCATTTTTCCTGGTGCTCCAGTCTGACTTTGCACTACAATTCTGCTTAAAGTTGTGCTAGTCCAAATTCTCTCATGGAGATTTGCATATGTTTCCCATTTATCCCATCTATTTTCTATTTTCAGCGAGCATTTAATATAACCTTTTTGTTTTGCTTTTAGACCACGTGCTGACGCAGCGCCTTGTTTTGGTTTTTTACAATGTTTCCCATGATGCTTTGCATTATTGGGGTACATGCAATTATGTTTATTTGTGTGTGTGTGTGTATATATATCTATATATATGTGTGTGTGTGTGTGTATATATATATATATATATATATATATATATATATATATGAAATTTTTCTTGTTCTAATTTTTCCCTGAACACTTCCCCAAGGATATCTAAGTAAAATTATCCAATTTTACATCTATTTGTGTTTTTTTGAAATACAGTACAAGTTATCTTAACGTGTACTTCCAGCTCACTGCTCTTTCCTTTTTTTTTTTTTTTGCTGACAATGCAGTGGCAATTCTAAATGCTTAAAATGCAAACTCTTTTTCAGCCAACCATCAACTCACATGCAATGTACTTTCAGCCACTGTTAATTCCCTTCAACCCCCTCCCAATGTTCATGCAATGCATTTTTATATGCATTTGCACTGCAGTAGTAGTTCCTTTCAGCTCCCATCCAATGTTCATCCAGTGCATTTTCAAATGCATTTGCAGTGCAGTAGTTACTGGCTTTCAGTTTATAAATGGCCCCAAATTCCTAATTCAGTTCATACTGTACTGTAATTGTCATTAAATTAATCTGATTTTACTTCTCATTATTACTTGTCAGTCACATCACTATGATTCCACTGTACGCTTCTCTGCCCGCTTCACTGACAGTTAACATATTGACAGTGCACAGTACTGTACTGTGTATTTTGTATATATTTTTTACCTTTTGGCAACTGCTAGTGCCGAGAGAGAGAGAACTGTACAGTACACTCACAGTCTCAGACAGATCGCACTGATCTTGTCAGTGACACAGCAACTATTCCCACTTGTTTCCTTCCCCCAATTCTCTGACAGTTTGTACTATAATCTCAGATTAGAGATTATCTGAAAAATGCTATTTTATGTAGTAATTGTGAGTTTTTTTACTCTTCTTAATCCTCCTGAGTTGATTTTTAATACTGATTCCACATTTGATTTGCCCAATAATTATTGTAGTCTGGATGTTTTTTCTATCCCTGTTTATCAGTCCCTACCAGGGTCATTGATTACTCTGACATTAAATGGACCCCCTCCATTTCCTACCTGGGACCATGTATGTTTTCATATCATAGGTTTAAAACCCTTCTTTTCCTCTGTTGGAGTTAAAAAACTATTATCAAAAATCCATGACTAGGAGTTTGGCAATTATGTTATTATTAATGTCAGGATCTGTTCATCCCCATCCAGGTCCTTCTTTGTTATCAGAACCTGTTAGCTATCAAAGTTTGTCATCTAATAATCTGAACATTTCATGGTCTTCCAATATAAATATTGTACATCTGAATATCCAGAGTTTACAACCAAAATGGTCCTTATTTGAGGCCTGGACTGCACTCCATGATTTTGATGTGATCACTTTATTGAAAACCTGGTTGAACGGTAAAATCCCAGACTCCCAAGTCTCTCTGTAAGAGCATAACTTATATAGACAAAACAAGTCAGGAAAGAGAGGTGGGGGGACACTGATTTATGTCAAGTCAACATATAATTCATTGCATATAGAATATATAGGGGACAGGACAGGGTGTAAATTTATCTCTATAAATCTTATTTTAGGTAGCGAGAAGCATTTGTTGATTAGTGCAATATATATCCCCCTGGGTTGATTAAACAATGTTTGGAGTTGATTACTAGGTTTAAGTCAAGTTTCCCCTCCAAATGGGAATGGATCCTAATGGGGGATTTTAATTGTGATTGGGTTCAGGATTCTAACATGGAAATTAAGGAACTATTCACAGAACTTGGGATCCAACAGTTAATTCAGGACCAAAGCAGTCTTAATTATAGGTCATGCAAAGGGTCCCTACTGGACTGGATTGTGGTCACCCGTCTGAGTAATACTGTTTTTTCTTGGGTTTTATCAGATTCCATCAGAGACCATAGTCCAGTCCAGTCTGAGTGGTCCACTAGGTAGGAAGACAAAAAGTCCCCCAGTGTTAATAGAAACTTGAAACATTAAAAGAATCAACCAAGAAGAGATGAATAGTGCTTTTAGCAAGATTGATTGGTCTGTTCTGGATTCAATCAATGATGTAAATAATTTACTTACCACCTTTTCAGAATTAATCAATCCGATAAATGATAAATTGGCACCCAAAAAGAAAATGTGCATCAGGGCCAATAAGAAAAAATGGATTAATAAGGATCTTTTGAAATTAAGGGACAGATCTTGGACCCATTATAAAAAGAAACATGCTCCAGTTAGTTTAATGAAATATAAAAGGCCCAGGAATTAATGTAAAGCTGAAATACATAAATCTAAAAGACAGTATTTCATATTGGAACAATCTAAATATTCTCAAAATCCACGTAAGACTTGGGAGGTTCTGAATAATTTGGTGGGTTGAAATAGAAGTGATTAATCCTTTAAATTACAGGATGGGAGTAATGTTATTTCTGATCCTTTCAAGGTAGCCAACATGTTTAATTCTTATTTTGGTGACCTTGGTAGATTTTGAACAAATTTTTCTAGTACTTGCCCTTGTCATGATCCCTAGGTTGAAAGAAATTACTCTTTTCCACAGTTTAATTTCCAAACTATTTCACCTATGGATATAAAGGCTCTTATATTAAAAAATAACCCTAGGCCTTCATTAGGATTTGATGGAATCGATTTTAGATTCCTTCAAATTAGGAATTGATTCCTTGGCTTATCCAATATCTCTTAAATTTAGTCATGCTCTATGTTCGAGTACCTTTCCTAATCTTTGGAAGACTGCCATTATTAAACCAATTTTTAAGAATGGAGAAAAAACTGAAGTGGCAAATTTCAGACCCATTTCTTTATTGTCACCTCTGTGTAAGGTTTTAGAGAGGATCATCTTTAATCAGTCCACTGGTTTTCTTGATGGTCGTGGTCCTCTCTCCCTTGTCAGCATGGGTTTAAAGCTAAATATAGCACAGAGATGGACTTGGTGGGGTTCTCCAGCTGCATACAGAGTTCTCTTGATAAAGGTGACTCTGTGGCGGCTGTGTTTGTGGATCTCACCAAGGTCTTCAATCTCGTTGATCATGAGCTGTTTATTAGCTCCTTATCAAGATTTAATTTCTCAGAAATGGTTATAAAATGGTTTGCTAATTATCTGGAAAATAGGAATCATATTACCGAAATCCATGGACTAAAATCTGATTGTAGAGTCATTGTTTGCGGGGTACCCCAGAGTTCCATCCTTGGGCCCCTGATTTTTTCCCTATACCTCAACTCAGCCTCTGATGCATGCAAAACAAATATCTATTGTTTCGTATGCTGATGATGCTGTTACTTTTTAGTTCCAGTAATATTTATCAGGATACAGTCAGCGTGGTTCAAAATTATTTTCTTTTTTTCAATTACAGTTGTCATAAAACAAAAAATGATAAATACTAAAAAACCAAAATGTATGAGTTTTTCTAGTTCAAAAGAGAAAAGGGATTTAGTGGCCCCTTTGCTTGATATTCAGTGTGAAACTATCGACCTAGTCGATAATTTTTAATATCTAGGTATTACCCTGGACTCAGGCCTCACTTTTGAGACTTATATTACCAACATTAAAGTCCTGCATCACAGGCTGGGTTGCATGTTTAGGATCAAGCAGTTTTTGACTGACGATTCAAAAAGGATATTAACGCATAGTTTTATTTTTGGGTTGCTTGACTATGGTTTAGCAATCTATACTGCCACCAGTGAAAGGATATTCTCTAAATTAAATTCAACATACAATAGTTCTCTGAGGTTCATGACAGATTTCCCACAAAGGACCCATCACTGTTTATTGTATAAGGCATCTGTCTGTCCCTGCTTAAGAAAAAGGGTCAAGGTTAGTTTACGCTGCCTCTTATGTTTTTTTTTTATCATTGATTTTTTTTCTGTGCCAGCACCCCAAGCCCAGACAGGCTCACCAGGCTCTGGTAGCCACCCCCTCATACTCAGGCTTGCCCCCTCCCGAGTGGGGCCATCGATAGGTGAGCTCTCTGGTGGCCAGAGGGGATGGCAATGGAGCCGGCTCATTAGCGGGGCTGGCATATTTTGGAGGCTGTAATCCCATGGGGACATGCAATGACAACCCGTGTCTGCCCCCGAATGTACAGGCACCAACCGCTGTGGAACTCCCAGCCTCCGCCAAGGACCCGTCTTGTGTGGGACACTAAACTCCACTTCCCCCCACAGTAGGAGTGCGGTCCTCCAGATGCTCAATCCTACTCCTCCCCAGTCTTCTGACTCTCGAGGCTCTCTCTTATTTAAAGTAACCAAAGATTTTCTTCCTTCTTTCTTTAATAAATTATTTCCCAGAAGTCCTGCTTCACTTACAGTATAACTAGATCTCTGAGTAGATATGTCTTCCAATTCCCACTGTGTAAAAAAGCATATGGTCAAAAATCTTTATTATATCATGCTCCCAATTTTTTTAATTCTATTCCAAGTGACCTACTGAATTGCAACACTATTTGCATTTTTAAATCTCAGCTTAAATTATGGTTGGATTCCTGCAATGACTGCACCTGCAATTCTTAATTATTTATTGGATGGTCTGTTATGTATATTGTTGTATTATGTCTTGTCTATTTAAATGTTTTTTTGCACACTTGATGCTTGTGAAAAAGGATACGTGTGCTCATCTTGCTTTCAAGTATAAAAAATAAACAATGAAATGAAAATGAAAATCTCCTCAGCACCACATGTGATCTATACCTTTAATGAAAGAAAAAGGTTGAAGCATAATTTGAAGTTTAAAGATGCTACTTGAATATCATTCCTATACTGTATTACAATTTATTATCTTCTGTACAATTTATTCTAAAACAAGAAAAGGCAAAAGTCATGGCTCACCTACTCCCATTTGAAAAGACAGTTAAATGACACAGACTTGTACTTTTTTCTTGATTTATTGTAAATACCAGACTTCCACAAACAAATTCAGCAGTTCAGGGCAGAAAAACCCTGCCCTGAACTGCTAAATATGTTCGTGGAAGTCTGGTATTTACAATAAATTAAGAAAAAAAGAACAAGACTGTGTCACTTAACTGTCTTTTCGAATGGGAGTAGATGTGTCATGACTTTTGCATTTTCTGGGTTAGTATGCGTCACAGGCATCTGGTTCTCTGAGCGACTCTGGTAATTCCTGCTAATTATTCTAAAACAACTCAATATATATAATGTTTACAAAAAAAAAAAAAAAGAAAAGAAACTGCCTTCCTGAAATATATCAGGGGACAAACCATCTCCCAATACATTTCTGCAGGCCTACTGGGAATCGAGCATGTTGAAGAAGCAGGGTGTTAAGTTTCAAGAAGGCTGCCCTATAGTCACACACCTCTTGTCAGCCATCCATGCAGCAGCTTTGACATTGACTCTGAAGTCAGTCACTCAGCCACCATCCCACAGCCCTGGGAAGCACAGAGCTGAGGTAGGACTTGAGCATCCAGGTGGTGGATGGGGAGACAAAGGAAAAACATAAAGAAAATAGTAATTATAAAAAAGGAAATAAAGATATAATATTTGGGTCAGCTGGCAGTCAATGTGTATGTGTATATGTCATTCACCTATTGCATTGTTCATATCATACCCTGCTCCTGGGTTGCACCTGGAAATGAGTCCTGGCTCAGTGTGCCTTTCCTAGTTACCCAAAGTTTAAATAAATAAATAACATGTTCCATGTGCCATGTGGGCAACAGGCCCAAGAACAGATTCCATCCCAATGCCTCAAGGCTGACAGGGGCTGGGCATGGCACAGAAATGAGCTGCTCTCTTTTGGAAAGCCACAGCATCACATTCCCCCACCAGCTGGCCATGAAGCATTACAGAGGCAGTTGGATGCCTGCCCCTCCCCTCCATTGCAGGACAAGGTACATCAACACTTGCACCAATAATTGAGGTTACGGGTTGAAGTACCCAGGAAAAAAGGGAGTGTGGCCACAAAAAGAAATTTAAAGAAATCATATACCATGTTGGCCATCATCATCATCTTGAACACTTTCTGATGGTCTGGCCCTGAGCAAGCCTGATAACATTTTGGTGCTTTAGTCTATACAGCTATAAAAGTGGATAAAAAGCAGGAAATGAGATCTCAGCTAGTCTATCCTGGCTAAATATATTGCAATAGAAAGAATCAGATGAATAATTTGTTGGCTAATCATTTATGCCTACAAGACACTGCAAGTACTGTTTATACACAGGAACATACAGAAAATGAAAAAGGTGATGATGGGTTCCACTAAATGTAAAATCTGTTTCAACACTGCTAAAGCATTTACCAGGAAAGGTCTGCAGCTGTGGACCCCCACATACACTCAACAGTGAACCTTGAAGATCCAGCCCTATAATGTTCAAATCAGAAGCAATAGGGGCAGAGTGGGCAAAACCGGGTAGGTTCTAACAAATCACCCTAGTTTGATTCTGGTATTGGTTTTGGACTCATAGTCATATGTAAGGCAAAACTTCAAGTCCAGTACAACTTTATTAAGGAATAAAAGAACAATATTCCTGCTGGCACACAAGTAACTGAGGAACAAGACTATAAACTGTGGGCTATTCAACTGGCAGAGCCCCTACACCCAAATAAAAGTTTTAACATGTTTTATTTTATTTATTTTTTATTTTATCATTTTTAGCCAGAAAGGCACACTGAGCTGAATTCAATTTCCAGGTGCATTCTGGAACTATATTGAGGTTACGTGACCAGCTCAGGGCCACACAGTTTGCAAGTCGAGGTTGTGGGATTCAAACCTAGGTCTGTCTACCAAGCTCATTGTTCTGACCTTTAGGTTGACACAAGCCTACATCAAGTCTGCTACAAAGAAGCAAAAGTAAGTGTGTGTGTGTGTGTGTAAGCATATTCATTAGAAATATGTAAAACACATAACTCTGTGTGTTCTTTTGCCAATATTATTTGTGAATATTTAGACTCACACTGTATAAATCTGCAATATGCGATTAGTATTCACTAGTCAAACTGTAACCTGAAACAGGACCACCTTGTACACAGGGCTCTGTTGCCCTAATGATGTCAGTGTACTCCTGTATGAAACTCAAATCTTTTACTACTAAATAGCAGGTCTGCTTATGTGAAACAAAAACCCAGGGAATCACCACCAACCAGTTAGAAACAAACATCTGAACCCACATTTCAGGATCTATTTTTTATCTTCACAAAACTCACAAGCAAAGCCTGCTAGACAATGCAAGTTCACTCACTGCACCTTTATTCTATTCTGTTTTTTGGTAACCGGGTAAGGCCCACTGTGGCACAACTGCTTGTTGTCAGGGTGACCCAGGAGCACTGGGATGGTTAAATGACTTGCTCAGAGTCACACAGTATGCAGGTGGAGGTTGTGGGAATCAAACCCAGGTCTGCTGGATGTATCAAGCTCTTTCACAGCTCCTTGCTCTGACCTCTATGCTATACTGCCAGTCCCTTGAGGACATGATATTTGTCAGTCCAGTGCTGGCACCAAACTGTGGAGAACTCCAGGATGTTTGGTTCACAGAGACAGGAAAACAGCATCAGACCGTGTTTGAAGAGTGGCTAATTCCAGTCACAAGTGACTAAAACACTGAGTGCATTTTAGCCAGTGGCTAATTGTTAGACCCTAGCATTTACTCAGCTGGCATGAAGCAGCAATGGACCATTTGTTGAATGTGTAAGGGAAATATTTTGTACCCTTCCCCACATCATATTGTTTTACACTTTGGAGTAGGACAACAGCAATTTCTATTAGTTCTTAGCCAGCCCGGTGGTGCTGAGGGTTGAGGTGCTAGCCTTACCTCGTGCCACTCCTGTGACCCATGTTCGGGAGAGGATTCGGGTCGCCAGGGAGGAGAGGACTGAGCATTCGATGGACTACTGTCCATTTCTGGGGAGAGTGGGTTGTGCATCCCGCATTTACGGAAGCACCCAGAAGAGACTGAGAGCATTGCTACTAGCAGGGTACATACATGGGGTATGGAGATGGTGGTGGATATCCTGCAGATGGGTGCAGAAGCACACCTGTTGTGTGCTGGGTATTATTGCACATCCGCATCTCTGAGAACATGACACAAGGAAAAAGTCCCTGGCACCTGGGAAGGCGAAGGTGGGTCCAGTGAACAGCCCCCATGCTCAATGCTGAGTCTACGCCAGCCAGCCTCCAAATTTCTTCCCCACTCCAGCTGCCCTACTAGATTCTAGATAGAGCACCAGAGGAGTAGGCAGTCCCACCTTGGGCTCAGAGCCGGGGAAGGGGTTGGGGGGTCAGTAGTAGGGTGAGGAGAGATCCCAGGATGGAGGCTATGTCTAGGGAGACCTCAGGCAGAGCAGGAGTTGATTGGTCTGAGAGATCACACCGAAGAGAGTCCTAAGGGCCAGAGAAGGGAGCATAAAGAAAGTAAAAAAAAATTCTATTGGTTCTTATTCCTTATTATAGACCTTTGTGGGAATAAGGAACCTAGAGAAAACTACACACACATATGTATGGGGGATAACTTAACAACCATTTTACATGATTATGAGACAACTATATATGGACGTACAACATCTCCTGTTGTCTCAGAATTCCTAGCAATAACTCCAAGTATTAGAGAAAACAGCTTTGGAAACAGGAAAACAATACTCTCTTATCAGTTTTTATACCTACAGTGTTGTGTAGAGGCATGACATCAGACTGTACATGGCTGGCAGGTATCCAGGCATCCCTCTGCACTCTGTCCACAGGAAAATTCATGTGACCAGCTGTCACTCAGCTTGCAACTCCTAGCTGTCTCAACTCCTCTATCCTCTATTACCCATTTGATTATCATGTTTGTGTAGCATAGTACAACATGAATTATGTGTGCCACACAGTTTACAGTATCAACGTTGCACATATTAATAATTTTACACTGTAGCCATTTGAGTCACATGACCTGTCATACATAGAAACCTAGAAACTGATGGCAGATAATGACTGCTGGGCCCATCTAGTCTGCCTGTATTTAATTACTGTATGTTCTCTTTGCTACAGACCCAACTTGATCTACAACACTGTCCCTTCCACCTCCTTCTGTCCTCCAAACCAAAAGTTATTTGGTTGAACAATTGCAGTCCCATTACAAGTAATTTTCCAAAAATGAATTTAAAAAAAAAGAAAAGGTTGCAAATTGTAAAAAGCATCCTTGGCTATCTGTCATTACTGGGTAGACAATATCTGGACTATTAAAAATAAAACAAAAATAAATAAAATCCCATATTGTAGCTTACTCAGCTTTGGTATACAGCTTGGTACCATCACAATGCAGCTAATTCATACAGTATGTACCTATCATGGTGTCACGATTCTATGAGTAGTATATTCCTGCACACATGTTCTCTTTGATTTTTTCAGCCTTCCTCAATGCATATATTATTACTGATTTGATTATCATGTCTGTGTAGCATAGTACAACATTAATTATTTCTACCACACAGTTTAACAGTATTGACAATGTGCATATTTTTTTTGCAGTTAATTTCTTTATCCTCCTCCCGGGTGACACACTATCATGCCTGATCCCCCAGCCCCATTCCCCACTCGCAGCTTACCTTCCACTTCCTCCATGGCTTGCCCCCATGGTGGGGCAGCAGGGAACCCTCAACCCACCAAAACAGATCTGGTGTGGAGGTTACTGTTATTCATGGGAGTGGAGCCTTCGGGGATTGACTTTCATCTTGCCACACCCAGGACTCTCTTTCCTTCATTTGATCCCCTTAAGAGAGGAGGCATGCAGTGACACCCTATGGAGAGAGTGTGCACACATCCGCACGCGCTCCTCCAAGCATCTGCTTCCTCTCTTCCCTTTTCTGAGCATCAGTGTGCTGTCCCCCAGCTACCGCTAGAGGCCAGTTGAGCATCGACTGCTGGTGGCCCCTTCCCCAGAGAAGGAGAGCAGTCCCTCAGATGCTCAATCCTTCTCCTCCCCTGCCAACCCCCGGTGGCCCATGCTCATTCCCGAACATGGGTCACCCGCATAGTGCAAGGTCAGGTGTCCAGCACCTCAGCTCTCAGCACCACCAGGCCAGCTGACAATGTGCATATTAATAATTTTAAACTTTATCCATTTGAATTGCCTAACCTGTCATTCATAGAAACATAGAAATTGATGGCAGATAATAACCACTGGGCCCATCTAGTCTGCCCATTTTCAGTCAAAATCAGTTTTGCTGGAGACCCAGCTTGATCTACAGCACTTTCTCTTCCATCCCTTTCCATCCTCCAATGGTTTCTTTTGTGCCTATCTGAGGCATTTTTGAAACCCACCATTGGTTCCACCGCCACTGTCTCCCATGGAAGACTGTTCTAGTGTAACCCCCCTGTTACCCGGGGTTACTAGAATCCCAGTAAGACCTAGTGGCAGGCAGGGAAGGCAGCTTGTGAAACTCCAGCTAAATGGATTTCACACTGTCTCACTCTGTTCTCATTCTCAGCTGAGACTGAGGGATGACATCATTTAGAACTGTCGCAGCTGCATAAGCCGCACTGGAATGTTGCAGTTGGAGGTTAGAGTAGAACGTTGGGGATTTTGAAGTTAGTTCAGTAGAAGATGGCAGTCTGAAAGAGGTGCTCTGCTCTGCTATAAGCAGGCCCTCAGAGCTCTAAGCTCTGTCAAAGAGCTACTTTTGTTGTTTTAGGTGTGTGTTCTCACCTTATGAGGAACACAAGAAGAGCATATTGAAGTGGTGGAGACCGCTTTCAATGGTTCAGGACCCCATCCCTTTGTGGATGGGGGGAAGGTATCACCCTGCTTCCAGGGGCAACCCCCCTTGGTCCGGCTAAGGAAAAGAAGCTGCCTAGTTTAAGTTCGTGCTGAGGCACCAGAAGCTCAGGAAGAGAGTTCCTTGTGGAGGAAATGCCTGTGGGGCACCTGCAATTGAAGGGTGAGTTAGCTCTGCTAAAGGGCCAATGTGTTTTCACCTGAATCAAGATGAAACTAAAGTGACTGTTACTGTGGGGTCAGGAAAAGACAGCCAAGTACAGTTTGGAAGATGTGGGGATTGGACTGCTTAACTCTGTGGGAGGGGTCTAGAGTAATGGACAAAGCCACTTATTTATGTTCAAGTTCAGCACAAATGGGATGTAAAGACAGTAGATTGAATGTGAATACATTTAAAAAGAATCTACACAGCAAAGTGTTTTAAAGGATGAGGTGTTTACAGTCCAGAGAAATGTCCGGATATGAATTGGAGTGAGAGGTGGGAGACCCCTCCCATCAGTAGTAACCAAATTCACCTCTACGGATTTGCTCTGGGACACCTGTTGCTTTCTCTTAGGTACTTGGCTAATGCCTGAGGAAAGTACCCAGACGTGGGATTGATGAGGAAGAT
The DNA here is from genome assembly GCA_016271365.2 of Neoceratodus forsteri. Classification (NCBI taxonomy): domain Eukaryota; kingdom Metazoa; phylum Chordata; order Ceratodontiformes; family Ceratodontidae; genus Neoceratodus; species Neoceratodus forsteri. The sequence continues at coordinate 1,004,021,413 of CM028129.1, read as the reverse complement.
TCCCTTATAGAGCAGAAGTGCTCATAGGTGGTTTAGGGAGCCACCAGTAATTGTTTCCATGCTATATGGAAAGTGTCTAAGTGGCTGGCAAGGGAGCCAAGCCAGGGAAAACCCAGAGCGGCATACAAGTTCAGGCTGTGTGCCAATTGTGTTCCAGAGCCTGAGGGCTAAAGTGATGAGGATATGTTCTGGTCTCCTTAAATTTGCATTACCAGGAGTGTAGCCCCATGGGGGTCCATCTATGCTTTGTTTATTCTGTTGGATGTGAATAAAAGCCACACTTTTAGAATCCTACTTCTGGTATTGGACATTACAGTTATTGCTTCCTTTGTCCGGAGTTACTTGGGTGCCCCTGTGCAGAGTAGCCAAACCTAGCCAATGTGCCAAGTGACATATTCCTCCCCAAACCCAGCCCACCTCGTAGAGCTGTCAGATAGAAATGACATACCTGGGTGGGGGTTACACTAGGAATGCACCTGCCTTTCTGTGAAGAAGTACTTCCTCACATCTTTCCTGAATCTACCTCCTTCTAGTTTCATTTCATGGCCCCTTGTTTTACAGCACCTTTTTCTCTGAAACCTACCTCCCTTCCATACCTTATTAACCCCCATGAGCTATTTAAAGGGCTCCATCATATGGCAACTCTCCCTCCTCTCCTCCAGGGTGTACATATTAAACTCATTCAGTTTCCTCTCATAGGGCTTCTGATGCAGACCTTGCACCATTTTGACATCCCTCAGCTTTCTTTTTGTCACTTTCTCCTTTTTCCAATTGTTTCTCCTTCCTCACACCTTTCTTTTTTGACTGCCTCCCCTCCTCCTTTGCTAACCCCCTGCTTGGGATCTCCCTACTCTCTATCTCAGCCTCTGGTGGCCCACTTTCTGCCTCCACCAACTGTTCCATGACCCCCCTCAGCTACTTTAAATGTCCATCAAAGTAACATTTAAAATGTGCACTGATGACTATGCTTCCCTCCTTAATGGAAGCTGGCATTCACCTCAGTATAGGCTCTTATCCTTCTAGGTTGGCCCTCAGTCTATACTGTAGCCATACATCTCCTCTCCTCTCTGCACCATTTCTTCTACCATGACTGAAAGGCCTTAGTGCGGAGCTCCCTCTTCTTCCCCACATAGTACAAGACGCACTCGCTGCTCACACTTTAAACACATGGGAAACACAGGATCAACCAGATAAATGATCTGACTTTACCAAAAATGAAAGTTACACACAAAGCTTCTTACAGCAATTCATTTTTACATTTAAGCCCATGAAACACCCTTATCAAGTTAATGTATTAGCAGCCATAGTGGTTCTGACCTGAACTAGTTTAATGAGTTACAGAAAAAACCTTTTTGGTGAGCTGGGGACTTCTCAATTGCTGGAGCAAAGCCAAAGCCCTTACAAAAATTGAATGCCTTGCCTTCCTGCTGCCTAGCCCTATATGTGATGTTGGGGAACAAATCCGGCAGCAGCAGTGGTCCGAGAGTGGCTAACCCAAGCACAGGCAGTGCTTTATTTAGATTAATTTTGGCTGAGACTGGGAAGACTGCTTCACGGAGTCATCCCCAGTAAACACACAGTTGTTAAGTTTGCTTTGCAGATAAGACAGGGCACAGTGCAAGTTATTTTGACCTATTTATTTACTTAATGAATATGTTTTATCAGAAAAACTGTACAGAGCCACAACAACTATTTCTAGAGATGTTCCAAATTACTGAGGTCCCCTGGGCATGTTGAGACCATGCAGGCACCATTGAGCATAGCTTACAAGGGTTGCAAAGTAGTGTGTGATGTTAACAGGTTGCAGTGAACACTTAGTGCCCCACACTGCATTTGTGTACAGGGCCCAGCTCCTTACTTTTGCTGTCATGTACCACCAGATAATACACACTTATTACTGATAATTAAATCTAGACCCAAAGCATATTTATAATTACTGTAGTATAATATATGAGAAGCTTGAAAACAAGATATTTTTACACACCCTAGGTTTGTGATGACATCACAATCCCCAACAGGGAAACTTTTTAAATAATTATCTGTTTATTCATTTAGTTATTTACTTTTTTTTTTTTGTTGAAAATTGGCAACCAGGAGAAGACCACTTATTCAAAGCTAATTTCCATGTGCAATCCGGGGGACAGGAACAGTGGAAGAACAGAAGTACAAGGCTCAATAACAACTCAGTAGACAACATTTGCTAAAATAAAGTGGCACAAAATTAGATAACTATGAAATAGTTGGTGAACAGAATAAAGTGTAATCACAGTTCAATAAATAAACACCTAGACAAGTGCAGCAATACATGGTAAGAAAAGACAATACTGACAACAGGGGAGATAGCTGTACAGGACTGTTTATGCTGGCATCACGTGGAGGGAAGAATAGGATAGTGCAGAAGTGAAACCAGAGTCAGGTAGTAGGGACACATCTGGCTGTCTTACCAAGAGTGGTAAAGCTCAGGCCAGGGAGGTGTCACAAGGGAGGGTAACAGGTACCGGGGGGGGGCTGGAGTTTCAACTAGTGCCTGAAGGAGCAATGGGAGTAGAAAAGGTGAAGTGAGGAGGAAAATTGGTTCCAGAGTGAGGGAAGCTGATAGGAGAAGGCAGATTGCCCAGCAGAGGAGTGGGGTGAGGAGTGGACAAAAGTGTGATGGTCCCTTGAATGGAGGGAACAGGAGCCGGGGGGGATTTGGGGAGGAAAGAGAAGAGGTAAGAGGGAAGGGAACCAAACCAGTATTTTTATATGATGAGGAACAGTGAGCCTGGTGACATGAGGGTAGAAGGAAGATGGATATGGAGGACTAGAGAGAGCAACAGTGGGTATGAAAGAGTGAGTTTGTAGCACAGTGGCAGAAGAAGTTACAGAGGTTGTCCAATCTGGCACTGGAAGTAGATGGGATGGTGTCATAGACCACATCCGCATAGTCAAAGACATGGAGCACCATTTTGGAACAAGCTCTCTGTGGACCGGCAGGGATAAGCAATCTTTGTTTTAGTACAGGACACTGAGTTCGGGAAAGAGTTTTGCATGGGTGGCATCAATGTGGACTGAGAAGTCAAGCTTTCTGTCAAGTCACACACCAAGGTACTTGAAGGACTCAACTGTTGCTTTTCCTTTTTTTTTTCCTTTGGTAACTTCAAGTATTGAGAAATCAAAGTGCAGTACAGTGAGTAAAAGACAACTTGATACATCAGCGTGTTGTAGAAGCATATGTCAGGAAGTAACATAGGCAAACCAGGAGAAGTTATAAAATTTGCAAGTAGCGTTTTATTATCAATATCAATAAAGCAGCAAAAATAAAATTGCACAGGATATCGCTTCTTAAATGCAGTACAAACAAAAATCCTTCATCTGAGTCTCTCTCTCAGTTTAAATCTTATCTTTCCCAAAACAAAACATTGCTCTTTTTATATATGATGTCTTTTTCTGGCAGTTTAAACTCTGTATCCTGTGGTTGTAATTTACATCTTCCGCTTTTCACAAAATGTCTCAAAACATTGGCACTTTCCTTCCTGTGACTGCCTGAAGATACATCTAGTCTTAGCAAGTGCAATAAAGTATAACATTCTGTCCCAGAGCTGTTCTCCTGTAGACACTTCTGTGAACAAGTTTGTGGAGATCAAAATACATCTCATGGTCAACCCCCTGCATTACAAATCCTCTTTTTAAGAAACCCAAATAGCTTTCTGCAATCATTTCAACAATATAGGTATATATGATTGCAAACCAAGGGATCCCAGTTGCACATATTCACAAATATTTTTTAACCAGAGAGAAGCAAGGGGAGAAAGAAAGAATAGAAACAAGTAAAGGAAGGGAGATAACAAGGAAAATTTGTGGGACCATCAGAGTGGACAGTTCCTCGGTGACAAAAGAAAATTTGATTGCACAATCAGATAGGCAAGAGACAGACCAGTGGTAGAATAGGACAGGACAAAATAGATCCTTGATTTTAACTCTCTGCATAACAAATGGGACAGGATCTTACCTAACCCTGTAACAGAGTGATACAGCCATATAAACAAAGAGGCATTATGCAAGGTATACCACAGATAGAGAACTATAACTTGCTTGAAGTCCAGTATTTTGCAGGTCCATTGACAACTGTAAAGTATCCAAGGTGGGTTAATTTCCTGGTATTGTCAAGAGTCAGACTATTGCCAGTCAAGGTTATGTCAATGAATTGTGTACTAGACCCTGTCCACACTGACCTGCATATTCAAATTGTTTTTCCAAACATTTTGATCTTTTGTGTTTGAGCATGGTTGTCACAGCATCCACACTCCGCTCTGACACTGTGCTTGCCTCCTCAAGTTCCCAACTGTGTTCATCTGAAACTGTGCTAAAACCCTGCTGTGGTCAGGGTTTTAGCACAGTTTTTTAAACAGTTTCTGTAGCACAGTTTTACTGTGCTACAGTGTGGACGCAATCCGTGATTACCGTTCTTGTAACGTTACCAACTGCTGGTAACGTTAAAAGACCGCAAGTGTGGACAGGGTCTAAGATGTTTTGAAAATTCAGTAGAAAATAGGCTTAAGCAGCAAAAAATAACAATAAAATAAGAACATGAACTGTAACATTAGCTGTGTCTGTCATTTAATATTAGGTAGTCTAGAATCATAGAGTAGGCTAGCAACCCCTCAAATAGTAAGAAACTTTTAAGGTTTAGCTTGGGGTTCTGAATGTTTCCCATTTTCCCACTTGTGAAGGTACTTTTCTATATTGAGTCTGAACTCTGCTGTAATCTTCTCCATATCTGGTATGTGTTGTGCTTTGACCTGCCATTCAGGGACAGTGGGTATGGTAACTGAGAGCCAGTAGCAAGTGATGGCTTTTACTGCCATAAGGCAAAGTGCATGAAATACTTCCCTATATTTCTGCTTCTTTAACTCTGGCAGGACTAGGCTTAGCACCAGCACTTCATATTGAAGGGGGATAGGGATATTCCAAATAGTTTCTAATTCAGCCTGGAGGTGATCCCTAAAACCTTGAGGTACAGTAGGGGCAACTCCAGAATATGTGCTAGTGGGTTCCCTTTGCTGGACACCCCCATCCAACACATATTCAAATTGTGCACATTAAAATGACCTGTAATGGCAGGGGTGTGAAAAAACTGAATTAAGATCTTCCCCCTATATTCTCTCCACCCAGGGGAGGTAGTAACCCTTCCACCCTCTGTCCAGAATCTGGATCCAGTCAGCATCTGTGAAGGGGTGACCAACTTCTGTTTCCCAGCCCTGCCTCACTTTGTCTATTGTATGGCACCCTGTGGCCAAAAGGGTTTTGTAAATAATGGAGACTGACCTACCATGGTCCTGCAGATAGACTGCCCAATGGAGGCAGTCTTCTAACTTGGAGAGGTTCCGTGACAGTGGTGCTTTGTTATCTCGATAGGATATAATGACTCACCTAAAGGAACCAAAAATGGTCCCTATTACAAAGTTTAAACTTACTCTTGACATCTGCAAATGAAAAGTAGTCTCCTCCTGAGAGAAACTGAGAACAGGTGATGAGACCTCTCTTATTCCAGCGTCAAAAGGCTGAGTCCCTCCCACCCACGCACCCTGCAGGAAATCCAGGTCCCCTATAATTATTATAAGTGAGTTTTGCCTCTTCTGCATCTAGGTAAGGTTACAGAGCTATAATAGAATTCTTATAGAGGATCTGATCCAGGGATTACCAAGCTGGTGCATCTGGGGTCCAGAGTCCAGTGCAAGAAGGGCAGCGTGTAAAGTGGCCCTGGCAGAGTATTCCTATTATCTAAATTGTAAGAGCCAATTTTGACTTTTTGTTTTACCATGGCTACTAGTTGCACTGACTAAGTCGCTAAGTAATAGCATTCAAAATTTGGTAGCCTCATGTCCCCCTGTTCCCTGGGTAGGGATGTGTGTGTGAAGCTCCACTCACACCCTATGTCCCTGACACAAAAATTTGAGTGTAAGCCTCTTGAGCTTCTTCCAGAAGGATCTTTGGAGAGTTATGGGTAGGCATGAAAATAAAAAAGTAACCAGGGTAGTATATTCATTTTCAGGATTGCAGCTGTCCTCCTATTGACAGCGGAAGAAGGGTCCAAGTGTTCAAGTCTTCCATTATTTCCTGGAGAAGGCAGAAGGGGTTTCTATGATGAAGGTTTAAACAATTGGGGAGTTATTGTTACCCCTAGGTATTGGATGGTGTTGTATGGAACTCATTTAAAGGGAAAGATATTATAAAAATGAGCAGGGCAGTATCCTGAGACCAGTAGTGTCTCTGATTTATGGTAATTCAGTTTATATCCCAATGTCTCCCTCCAGTTATTTTCAACTCTCTACAAAGGGCAGGGGTCAAAACCTTCGAGTCTCTTAGAAAAAAAAATAGAGTCATCAGCATATAGGCCTATTTTTTTGGTCCGCCTATCCTACTCTGATACCCTGAATGACTGGATGTTGTCTCACCGCCACAGCCAGGGACTCGATGCAGAGGGAAAATAACAGTGGGGACAAGGGGCATCCCTACCTTGTGCCACACTGTAATGGGAACCAGGAGATATAAACTAATTCACCCTGGATTCATGTGATAATGGTGATTGCCACTTGGGTGAATGGAAATCGTCTAAAAAATATTTTGGTAGTGCAGTCCCCGGCACACAGCAAAAGGGCACTGGGGACTTAGATTTTAAATGTGCCCCCAACACCCCCCTACTTAAGGATTTTCAACTCCAGGGGTGTGCATGTCAGGGAGGGGTGCAACCCCCCCCCAAAAAATGTCAGTCCAGGTGCAACAAAAGGCACCTGCACCCAGACCCAAACCCAGCACCATTCATGCCCCAGCCCTGAACCCACCCATCATGCCATGGGAGCAGCTTGGCATCTCACCATGGCACCACCCCTCACAATCCCTCCCTCCCATCCCACTCCATGCTCAGCATGCTACTCCCCCCCAGATACGTATACATGTAGTGACAGGATGTTCCTATGTTCACACACCCCCCATCCACTCGCCCTCCCTCCCTCATTGCTGTTGTGTAAGCCACCGTGTTTGAGTCACCATTTCGGTAGGCACCCAGTCGCAGTCACCAAACTCACAGGATACCATTCACCCTGACAGCTGCTTCTGGGGAATCATAAAGAATATCTAAACATTGCTTGAACTGTGGCCCAAATCCCATGGCTAAAAGTGTGTGCTGCAGGAAGGCCTAGTCCACCCAGTTGAATGCATTTTCAGCATCCACTGAGATGACAATTTGGAGTTATGGCACTACTTGCAAGGATGAGAGGACATTAAGGAAGCACCGGATATTGTCATGTAGGCTCCACCCCTTAATAGATCCTGTATGATCCAGGTGGACTAGGCCTCCCTCCATCCCCTGTAGCCTGTGGGCCAAAATAGATGTAAACAGCTTCAAATCTACTAACAGTAGGGAGATGGGGCGGTACAACTCACATTTTGTGAGATCATAGAATCAGAATCATAGAATCATGCTGGCAAATAAGGACCCATTGCCCATCAAGTCTGCCCCTGCCCTCCCCTTACACATAACCCCTGTCACTGACCCTACACATACCCTCACTTCCCAACCCCATATGTCTGTCCCATGCCCTCTTGAATCCCTCCACCAAATTGGCCACCACCACCTTTTCTAGCAGTTTGTTCCAGGCCTCCACCACCCTCTCCATAAAGAAATGTCCCCTCAGAGTCCCTTTCTGTCTTCCAACCTCTAATCTAAGGCTATGCCTCTTGTTTTAGCCCCCTCCTTCTTTTTTAAGTAAGCTCCCTTCCTTTACCTTATTGAGCCCTTTTATGTATTTACAAGTTTCAGTCATGTCCCCACTCTTCCTCCTGATCTCCAGTGTGTACAGATCCAGCTCCTTACACCTCTACTCATATGGTTCCCCTGCATACCCTGCACCAGTGTGGTCGCTCTTCTCTGAACTTTCTCCATGTCCTCTATGTCCTTGCATAGGTGCAGTCTCCAGAACTGTACCCCATTCTCTAAGTGCAGTCTCACCATGGCTTTGTAAAGAGGCATCAGTACCTCCCCCTTCTGCTAGTGATGCCCCTCCCTATGCATGCCAGCATTCAATGTGCCTTTCCCACTGCCTTATTGCATTGGTTCCCTACCCTGAGGTTGCTGGATATTATGATCCCTAGGTTGAAGACTAGATTTGCTGGCATAAAGCACCTAGCTTAACCTGAGCTCTTGTCTTTTAGGGTTTGCATGAAAGGACAGAGCAAGGAGCAACATTAACAGAGCAAGGAGAAACATTAAGGCTTCTTTTGGATAAGCAAAGTTACCATTGTGTTACTATTTTGTTTTGTGCTTACAGGTTTTATTATTGTTTTGTGCTTACAGGGTGTACAGTTTACTGCTTTATTTTTCGCTGATTAAGATTGTTTTTTGCAGGGTATATTTTCTTTGAATTGTTGTGCAGGTTGTATTGCTGAAATGAAGGAGAACACTTCACCAGTGTGGTGGGTCAGAGCTGTAGCTGATTGTTTCTGGAGGGCACAGGCTTGGTACAGTACATGCTGTGTCAGTTCATTCAGTGGCTGGCCATGGTGGTGTTCGGAGGGCAGTGCCAGTCACCAGATCTGGGGTAATAATGAATGGGGGGAGCAGGGTGGTGGGCACTACCTGCTGGAACAGGGGGGGTTGCTAGATCACCAGGGATGACTAGCCATATTACAGGGTACCGGGGATCAGAGTGGGGAGAGGAGGGCAAGAGATCACTGGGAATTGCTTTTAACTGTCATGTACAGGCAGATCAGGTCTTGGTGGGGGGACTGGATCCCAGGGATTCCACTGGTATGGGCACATTGGGGCTGAGGGATGGGGTTATATGTACCAGGATATTGCTGGGGGGTGACACAGTGGCAAGATGCAGTTGACACCCTCCCAGGGGCTGTCTAAGTACCATTAGACCAGTTCTTTGCTGGCCTAATGGTACTTAGCTCTTTGTCCCTGGAGAGAGTTTTGAAAATCCAGATGTCAGGGTTGTGGCAGCCAGGGTGTGCCGTGAGCCCCCTAATACCATGCCGTAGTCACTTTTGTGGTGCACAGCTGGTGCTAACACACATTGGTGCAAGCAGCCTGCTGACTGGTGTAGGCTGCTTTCTAAAATAGCTCAGGGTGCCACTTCTTGTGCAAGTTGCTTGTTGTGCCCAATATTTTGGACACAAGCACCTTGCGCCATTCTAAGGGCTTTGAAAATCCAGCCCCATACCTCAGTAAGGACACAGACAGAATGGAAGCAGTCTAGAAGAGGGCAACTGAAATGGTGCAGGGTCTGCAAGAGAAACCCTATAAGGAGAAATGAAAATACCTAAAATATGTACACCCTGGAAGAGAGGAGAGAGAGAAAGGAGGGATAGGATAGAGACCTTTATCTCATGGAAGTAAGCAAGGTACAAGAGGGAAGTATTTTTCAGGGAGAAAAAAAGGTGCTCAAGGGCAAGGGGGCATAATAAGAAGCTAGAGGGGGATAGCTTCAAGAGAGATGCGAGGAAGTACTTCACAGAAAGAGTGGTGGATTCCTGAAGCAGTCTTCCAGTGGAGGTGGTGGGGATGAAAACAGTGGTGGGGTTCAAGAATACATGGGATAGATCAGGACTTAAGATCTTCCATCTTCTCAGCTATTTCCATGTCTTGGTGGTAAAAGTAGAGCAATGCAGAGTTGTGTGAATTGACTTGAGCCGCAGTGGTGCTGAGGCCCTGCATGAGTTCCGTGTGTCATTCCTGAAGCTGCTGTATGTCCCTCTGTGAGAAAGTGAAGGTTCCTTCTAGTTTACCTAATTTAGCGCTGATGGTTCTTAACTCAGTAACCAAGGTGCAGGAGGTTATTGTAAATAATTTCTCTTTGTGCACAAGGTCCAGTGCCATGGGGTGAGAGGGCCACTGGTGGCTGAGGAGGCTGTGCTGCTGGACCATGATCTGAGTATCCATGTCTGTGACAGCTCTTCTATTAATAATGCTGTCCCTTCAATTACGTCCCAACATAGCTGCTAACAAGTAAAAGGCTTCTTTGTGCTTAGTTTTGCTTGTAAAGAGATGATTTAACTGGATTGAGTGAGTTGGTAGTGTGGAAATCTGCTAAATTTCTGCTGTGTCCATGATGATGTCATCAGAAGTCCCCTAGTGAACTGTTTCAAGGGCAGCATGGTGAAATCTGGGGGTGGCCAGAGAGTGTAACCATTTTCTCACTGGCATCAAAGGTCACGGATACCATTTTTGTAGTGTTGACTCTGAGTTGGTTGAATTGGAGTCAGTGCAGAATGTTGCTGAATCCTACTGAAGCAGGACTTCCACAGCTGTGGTGAAGGGACCTGAAGTGAAGATGACTGTGTCATCTGCATAGATGTGAATATGTGAGTTGGCACAGGTGGGGGGGTCATTCAGGAGATGGAGAAGAGGATGAGTCCCAGGATGGAGCTCTGTCAGACCCCAGTCTTGATGGGAAGTAGAGGTGACAGGACACCTCCTACCTGTACCGATTGTTGATGGCCCATGAGGTAGGAATGGAACCAATCAACAGTGGGAGCTGAAAGGTCAGCAGAGCTCAGCTTGTCAAGGAGGAGTGGATGGGACAGCAGTCAAAGGCTTTGGCCAGATTGATGAAAATGGTGGCCATTATGTGCCCCTGATCCATCCCAGAGAAGACGGAATCAGTGACAAGCAGCATGGAAGAGATGATGGAATGGTGTTTCTGGAAACCAGACTGGAAGGGTGAGAAGAAGTTGGAGAAGAAAAGGAAGTTGCGGAGTCTGAAATGGACCAGTTTCTCTCGCAGCTTAGAGAGGGAGGGGAGGGGAGGAGGGAAATTGGACAGAAATTGCCAGGGGAAGAGGGGTCACCCAAACCAAAAGCACCACGGTGCAGAGCTGGGGTGGGAAGCGGGTGAGGGCTACATCCCCTAAATCAACAACAAAAAAAACAAAACACCACCACACACTCCAGAGCTAGGAGGACAATACCACTTAGTCCAGATTGCTGATGCAAAATTCCTGATTTTATTCCAAAGATCCTGGTTTTATCTTTGGAATAAAACCAGGAATTTTGCATCAGCAATCTGGACTAAGTGGTATTATTTTGACTACCTTCATTAGAGGGTCATCAGTCCTCCTGGCTCTGGAGTGCGTGACGGTGTTTTGTATTTTTGAGGAGGGGTCACCCCCCCTTATAAAATGAGAAAACTTTGACCAATTTCCAGGACTGAGGAACAATGCAGAGAGAGAAGGGAATGGTTTAGGAGTTGAGTAAGGAGAGCTGCAATTGCAGAAGCTGAGGTGGAGGAGCTTGGGGTCCAGTTTGTCAGGGATGGATTTTGATGGGTTGAGAGAGGAAAGAGCAAGCAGCGTCTCCTTGATAGTGTTGGGGGAAGTGGAAACCCAAGGCAGGAAGGGGGGAGGAAGGCAGAACATGTTGGGAAGGACAGGAGCCAGGAGGGGGAAGAGAAGGGAAGGCACAGGTTGTGAAGAACTCGTTGAAGACAGCAGTAACAAAGGAAAGGTCAGACACAGGTGAACCACTAACTATGAGGATTGGGGTGTACTGAGAAGGGGGTTGAAAAGGGAGTGAATAACCTTCCAGAAATTAGCTAGGGAGTTAAGGATATTCTGGAGGTTGGCCTTGAAATAGTGCACTTTTGAAGCCCGGACAGCCTTTGTAGAGTTGTTCCTCACAGCCCTGTAAGAGATGAGGTAAGGAAATAAGCGGGATAATTTATAATGGGTCCAGGTGAGATCAGAAAACTTGCACAGCAGTGGTGGGAAGTTTTGACTCTGGATGTCCTGAAGTGGGCATGCTTGTCCCAGATGGAGGAGAATTTGGAGTGGAATAGCAGAAGCTGAGTGGTGCAGGAGATTGGGGTTTAGCCCATCAGAGCTGGACTTTGATGGGTTAAGGGAGGAGAAGACACGCAGGGTTTCCTGGATGGTAACGGGGGAAGTGGAAACCTGGGGTCAAATTAGTATCAGAGACAAAGTGGATGGCTGACTAGTCTAGTGCAGCAAGGTCACTCAGGACAGCAATGATGTTTAGTGGCCAGAGAGAACTGGACCAGATATATTTTGGTGAGGAGGGGGATGCCGGATTTTTCTGATGCAAAACATCATGCAGTGGTAACAAATGAATACAGCAATGTACCTGTAGCAACAATGCAGTGGGTGTGAGAGGTTAGAACCTAGTCCAGAAAGGTATGGTTGGTGGAGTGGGGATGGAGTTGAGTGGGTTCCAAAATAACTTGGGACAAATTAAGGGACTCAGTTCTGTGAATGGTAGATTTGTAGGACAGGGAGAGACAATTTACATTGTAATCATCAAGTAGGATGAGTTTGTCTGTGGAAGAAAGGGAGGTGATAGAGAAAAGACAGTCAACCAGTGATGAGTGTGAGATCTTAGGAGAGGCATGTAAAAGCCCAATGAATGTAGGTACAGAGGAGGGGAATGAGAGCTTGACCAGGAGAAATTCACAGGAGGAGGGTGTGGCCTTCCTGAAGGCCATAGTGCATGAAAGGCTCTGGTGGATGTAGATGGCAACACCTCCTCCATGATTTCCCCCTGTCCTGCCTGGAGAGATGGAAATCGAAGGGACAGGAAAAAGTCCAGAGTCCTGAAGGAGAGGCAGGATTCAAAGATACAGAGGACATCAAGGGAGTGTAGTTGAACCCAGATGGAGAGGTGGTCAAAGTTAGGGAGAAGGCTCCTAGCATTCAGATAGTAAAGGCTAAGAGCCTTGGCAGTAGCGGAGGAGGGCAGGGAGGGAGGTGAGGGGCTCAGGTTATGTTCCATATAGCCAGACAGAAGGAGGAAAAGGAGAATGAGAAGAATGAAGTTCGGCTTCCTACCCATGCAGCAGGTAGGAGAGCACAGAGGACAGGGACAGTGAGGGGAGAGGAGGGCAAGGTGAAGAAACTCAAGATTGAGGGTGGGGGAGGGGAAGAGACCGGTATGGATAGGGAGGGAAAAGGGGAGGTGGTAGAGAATGAGGGAGATGGGTGAGGAGGGGATAGAAAGGAGGGTAGCAGAGTTGGAAGGGGGAGGGAGGTGGAGGGTGTAGAAGAGTGAAAAGGAGCAGGCAAAGTAGGGCAAGAAACAATGTGGTAAATCAGTACAGTATGTAGCAATGACTCAGGTAGGGCGTAAGCACAGATAAGCAAATTCAAAACTGTGGTTAGGCTATGGAATGCAACTGAGCAGTGCACAATACAGTACGGATAAGCAAGTTCAAATGCAGCAGTTTGACTATGCAGTTTCAGCAAAACTGCTAAATTCAATCACAGATAAGCAAATTCAAAAGCAGGGGATTAGGCTACGAATTTTAACTAAGCAGTGTAAAATACAACACAGATAAGCTGATTCAAATGCAGGGCTTAGGCTATGTAATATCAGCTAAGCGATGCTAAATACAATACAGATAGCAAATTCAGACAGAGTACGCTGTGTAATATCAACTAAGCCATGCAAAAATACAACTGTGCTAAGCAAGGTATACAGCAGTTAAAGGATAAGGCAAAAACGTTAATAGAGGTGACCCAGATAGAGAGCAACCATAAGAGCAAACTTTTTCATAACTGCAGAGATCAGACTGTGTAAATATTAGCTATGATGTACAGCTAAGCAGTGATAGGAGGCAGTGTGGCCCTCCTACAGAAGTAACTGTTTTTTCAAATTGTTACAAAATCTAATTTTGGAAATTAGGTATATCACCTAAATGAGGCTATCCCAGGATGTGGAACTACTGACAAAATAAATAAACAAATAACTAAATAAATACAGTAAATAAAATGTACACACCAAACTGAATCTTTGAGCCACAATTGGGAATGTGGATTTGATCAAGCCCATTATTGATGTCTTTGTGCATAAAGGTGTTGAACAGGGGAGGAAATAAAAAAAACAGCAATCACTATTTTAACGTTTCAAAACACAAGTATGACATCACAACCATATACGATGGGATTTTTGGTGCCACAGCTTTGTATAGAAGTGCCCTACAGCTTTTGAAAACTGGTTAGACTCATGTCTCAGTGTGGGCTATGCAACAGTGTGGGGCCAGGTATGTGCAACTCACGCATACCCAGCCCTTGTAGCTCTGCACCTGTGAACAGGTATGAGGTGCACAGTATGCACTACAGCATGTCTCCACAGGGTGCCTGTCTGTGGCCCTGCCCCCGTTGTGCTACTGCACATGGGGTAGATCGAGGGACACAAGTGGGCATCCAATTGCACACCTGCCTGGGTCATGGAGTAGATCCACTGCTCTTGGTGAGTAGTGGATTATGGAAAGGCACAGGAAGGACACAGAAACATAACATAAAAACGTAGAATTTGTCAGCAGATAAGGACTGCTTGGCCCACCCAGTCTAACAAACTAAATGTTTATGGGCAAGTTCCAGAATGACTGCCCGCAGCCCTCCCTGTCTGCCCAGAAGGCTGGGGCAGCATGGTAGGTAAAGGGTGGTTGTGCCCGCTACTGCCTGTGGTCGAAATCCAAGGGGAACATGTGCACTATGGCAGGGTCCCTGCCTATGTATCCTATGCACCCCACGCCTGGCACTTTGCACCTTTATGAATGTCACAGAATGCGGACACACCCCAGACACACCCCGGACTGGCTGTGCACATAGCAGCATGACCAGTTGCAGAATCCAGAGTGGAAGGGAAGTGCATCCCTTATGTGCATGTGTGCAGGGGTCCACGGGACCACCAGTGTGCAGCATTGTCACTTAGGATTGCCTACCCGCCATGAATCCATGGTGTCTAGGCAATTCACACAATGATGCATAGGTCCCAATGCCAATTTGTCTGCCCTTTCTGCTACATGGCAGTGACTATACCCAATGAGAGTACTCATGTACATAAAACATAGTAGCATAGTAATTTAGGTCAGAAGGAAGTCTAGTTGCATCTTGTCCGCTTTGACCTACCCTCAACATGACAAGCAGGGATCAAATAAGTATGCTTTGCAAACAGATACTGATTTATGAGGGATTCCCTACAGAACATACCTCTCAACTGCCACTCATAATGAGGTATGTCTCATTTTCACCTTCAAATTTGATCTGTCCTACATCCATCCTGAAGGGTGCTGCCCACATAGGGTAACTGCTATAAAATGAGACTTTTAAAGCAGAAATTCAGGATATTCTAATTTGCTAAATCAAGTGTTGCACAAATTTAGGTACTGATTTCCACAGTGTTCTGAGCTTGTATAGTATCTTTATGTTTGATGGTGTGTCCTTAATTTTGAGAGCCATTGTCCCACATTTTGAGTGTCATTGTCCCACATTACAGTGACAAAAGGTTGAGAGATATGCTACCCCTCTAGTACCTAGGATACCCAGTGCTTCCCTTGGTAAGTAGAAATTTTTCCACATTTACTTTAAAGGATTGTACTGTTTTCCTGTCCACTGTTTCCACTTGTAGGATTTTCCACAGGTTCATCCTCATGTAGGAAAAGCCTCCTATTATTATCCCTGAATTTTCCACCCCCGAGCTTCAGGGTACATACAGAAAGCATTTTTGAGGCAACTAGTCAAGGAACCCACTCTTGATGAGGCAATACTGGCCTGCTGATTATGAACAGAGATAATGTTGAGGAGAGCAAGGTGGGATGGTAGCTGGGGACTAGTGATCAGCGTACAGTGTAGTTTAACATTAGGAAGGAAGCAGAGGTGTACCATACAAGGACAAGGGTACTGGACTTCAGGAGAGCAGATTTTAACAAAATGGGTGAATTCCTCAGAGACGCTTTGGCAGGGGAAGATTATTCTGATGGGGTGGAGGGACAGTGGTCCATATTAAGGACTGGAAAAGAGACAGCAACAAAACTGTGCAAAAGAGGTAAGCAATGGCAGGAAGGACAAGAGAGCAATATGGTTCTCAAAGGAGGTAGTGGCAAGAGAAAAGGGAAAAAGGGCAGTGTTAAGGAGATACAAGGAGATGCAGAGGGAAAAGGATAGAGAGGTGTATAAGCAAAAACAGAGGGAAGGTAGTAGGGTTGTAAAAGCACAAACTGAGGAAAGAATAGCCGGGGGGGGGTAACGAAGGGGGACAAGATCTTTTTCAGGTATATAAGTAAAAAATGAGGAATTGTGAGACAGAGGGGTTCAGAGGGAAACTCTGCAGAGGATGATCAGGAAAAAGCAGATATCCTGAACAAATACTTCTGTTCTGTCTTCATAATGAAAGAGGATGGGCCACACATAGGTTACAGAACCAACAGAAACATAGACCATGGCGTTAAAAAAAGACTAGGATCCTGATTCTCAAAGCGTTACATCTGGCGTAAGGTGTTTGCACCAAAGGAAAATTACACAAGTAGAACCTTGCACCAAAGGTTATGCATGTAAAGATTCTGGTAGCTGGCATGCAACATACGCAGCCGGATTGCACCAAACACCAGTTATGCCACCCTTGTGACTTGCGTCTGGCTGCACCATGTTGCAAGGGGGGTATGCTCTATGGTGTTGCTGCCACATCCCCTTTTTGGAGATTCTCAAAGCCCCACCATGGCCATGGAAGTGGGCGCAAGTTACGCCTGCTATTAGGTGGTATAACTTGCCTGTGCCATCTCGACTGATGCAAAAAGAGCAGCCGGTGAGATGTGGGGCCTGGGAGAGATAGGGGTGATGGCCGTGCCACCTGACAGTGGTCCTGACACCCAGTGGGGTGCATCTACTGTGACATTCAGGGCACTTCTGCACCCATATGCACTCACTGTAGGGTACAGTACAGTACAGTATGTGCATATGGGTGCATATATCAGTGGGATGGTATGTTAGATGCACCCCACTGGGTGCCAGGACTACTGTTGGGTGGCACGGCCTTCACCTCTATCTCTGCCATGCCACCCCCCTTTCATGTTGCCCAACTGCCCTCCTTTTGTGCATTTCTGGGTGTGCCGTCTGCCCCCCCAGCCTCAGTAGTGTTGCGCCAGGTGGGGGGGGGCCTGGATCTGAATGTCCTGTCCGCAGGTTGCACCATTTGTTTGGCACAGTGGTGGTGGAGTTGCAGCAGACCCGGCATTTTTGGCACAGGGACCCTGTTTATTCATAATCGGGTGCAGTGTCCCTGGCGCAACTGCGGTCTGGCGCATCTCTCTTTTGTCGCAACTTGCGATGTGTTGATCTGGGCTTTGAGAATCAGGCCCCAGAGGTCCATCCAGTCTGCCCATACTCACTGTAATCCCTGGAACCTTCCCTGGAACCTATTGTTCCTCCAGGGTACTAACCCTCCCGTTCCTTTCCCCATTCTCTTCCCTGCTCTTATCACCCTGGGTGACTACCGTTCCCTTCATTCTATCCAGTGTCTGCTTGAATCCCCTGACTGTGTTTGCACCTACCACCTCAGCCAACAGACTGTTCCAATTTCCACCACCCTTTCCATAAAGAAGTACTTCCTCACATCCCTCCTGTTAGTTTCCACTTGTGACCACGTGACCTCTAGTTGGTATTCAGTGTAAATACAGTAATTCCCCCAGTTTACTATGTTAATTCCTTTAAGGTCTCAATCATATCTCACCTCGCTCTTCTGGTTTCCAGTGAATACATATTTAGTGCCTTGAGGCCCTCCTCATATAATCAGCCCTTCCCCCCACAGTCAGCATGCATCCGGCCACTGTCCTGGTGCACCCCAGCTCCCATTGAGGCCCTCACCTCCAGTCCTACCACCACGGTTTGCTCCCCATGGTGGGGTGACAGTAAGCTCCCCTTACTCACTGCCAAGTCTGGATCCAGTCTTCTCGGGGGGTGACACCCTCGAGCCAAGTGCATCTGGGATGGCCATCAAGCTACACGTCCACATTTCTGCTTTTGTTCTTTCACCTCGGGGTGGGGCGTGCAATGACGCCAGTGAAGGCAAACGGCACGCTCCTGTGTGCGCTCCTCCAGGCATATGCCCCATCCCCGCCCACCTTGTCAGCATTGGCGTTCTGCCCCCCCAGCCTCCAGTAGGGGCCAGGCATTCACCGACTACTGGTGGCCCCCTTCCCAGAGAAGGAGAGCAGTCCCTGGCATGCTGGATCCTTCTCCACCCCTGCTGACCCCTGGAGACCCACGTTCATTCCTGAGTGTGGGTTACTGGTGTGGCACGAGGTGTGGCGTCCAGGGCCTCAACCCTCAGCATCAGCGGGCCGGCATACTGAATCATTTTTGCTACCCTGCACTGTTTCCAACCTATCCCTGACCTTTCTGAGGTGAGGGCTCTAGAACTGGGTACAGTACTCAAGGTGAGGCCTTAATAGGGAACTGTATAGGGGAAATATTACTTCTTTTCTTCTGCTATCAATACATCTCCCGCTACATCCCAACATCCTATTAGCCTTGCTATAGGCCTTATTGCCCTGACTCATTTGTTTATGAGAGTTACTGATAACTCCTAGATCCTATTCCTCTTTTGTAGTGCTAAGTTTCACCCCACCTATCAAGTGCTTCATCTTGGGGTTCCTTTTCCCTAAGTGCATTACCTTACACTTTTTGGAGTTGAATTATAACTGCCAGACCTTTGATCTCTCCTCTAGTTTTTGTAGGTCCCTCTGCATACCCCTTATTCCCTCATTACTACCCACCCTCCCACATAGTTCTGTATCATCTGCGAAGAGTCACAACCTGTCCTGGATTCCCTCACCAATGTCATTAATGAACATGTTGAAGAGGACCAGTCCCAGGGGAGATCTCTGTGGAACTCCACTCATAACCTCCCATTCCTCTGATTTACCCCATTGACCACTATTCTCTGCTGCCTCCTTTCTAGCCACCTACCCACCCAATTCACCATGGTTTTAGCTGCACCCAGGTCTTGTCTTTTTGCACAACCTTTTGTGCGGTACTGAATCAAAAGCCTTGCTGAAGTCAAAGTACAGCAGATCCATACCATGGCCCTTGTCTACTTCCCTGGTCACCCAGTCAAAGAAAAAAATCAGGTTAGTCTGACAAGACCTTCCCACCATGAAACCACATTGTTTACTATCCTGGAGTCTGTTGCTCCCTACGTAGTCCACAAAGTCCTCTTTGATTAGTGATTCCATCAACTTCCCTATGATGGAGGTAGGTCAGACTGCCAGGCCTGCACTGTAGTTCCCTGGTTGCTCCCTATCCCCCCCCCCTTATGAAGCAGTACAATGTCTGCCATTCTCCAATCTCTTGGAACTTCCACGGACCTAAGTAAGCTGTTGAACGCCCAGTCAGTGGTTCAGGCAGTTCTGCTGCCAATTCCCTAAGTATCCTCAGATGAAACCCATCTGGTCCTGGGGCCTTATGTATCTTTTGGGCTGCCAGCCCTTTCAGGACTCTGTCACTAGTAAGTGTTGGCTGCCTTATTTATGGGACTCCCCTAGCGGTCGCTTCGATGCTGCTTTCTGGTATGGACCCACAATCCTCCTTAGTGAATACTGAGCAAAAGTAGTCATTCAGAACTGTGGCCTTTTGCTCATCATCCTCTATCACCCTATCCCCCTCAACTAGCCATGTGATGCTCCCCCCCTTTTTTCATTTTCTCACTGACAGATCTAAGAAACTGTTTTTCTCTGTTCTTAACCCCATCTACGATATGCAGCTCCATGTCTGCTTTGGCCTCCCTGACGGCCCTTTGCCTCCATATTTTTGTGTAGATAATTCTCTATTGGACACAGGAAAGTAGACACAAGTCTATTTGAAGAAAAAAAGAGTCCCAAAGGGACTTGGAATCTGAGAGGGGAGAAGGCTATGGGAACGGACAGGTTACATCCAAGGATATAGATACAGGGGTGATCCCAGAGAACTGGAGAAATGAAGATGTAGTCCTTCTCCATCAGAGTGGCAGCAGGGAAGAGGTTGGCAACTACAAGCTGGTCAGTCTGACGTTAGTAGTGGGGAAACCAATGAAATCACTTCTAAAGGAAAAACTGGTAGATTACCTTGTATCCAGTAGGTTACAGGACTCAAGGTAGCATGGATACATGGGAAGGCGATCATGTCAGAAACTTGAGAGATTTCTTTGATTGGGTGACCACAGAAATAGATCAGGGCAAGCAGTGGACATGGTCTACTTAGACTTCAACAAGAATTTCGACACTATGCCATAAAGGAGGCTCATAAAAAATCTGTGAAGCTTAGGGGTGGGAACCAAGGTGGTACACTGGGTATGTAATTGACTGAGGGATATGCAACAGAGGGTAGTGGTGAATGGCACTAACTCAGGGGAAGGGAGTATGACCAGCGGGGATCCTTAGAGCTCAGTACTGGGTCCAGTCCTCTCAATGTCTTTATAAATGACATTGCAGAAGAGCTGGAGGGAAGGTGTACCTCTTTGCAGATGACATCAAGATCTGCAACAGGGCTGACACTCCAGAGGAGTGGAGAGAATGAATACAGATCTGAAAAAGTTCAAGGAATGACCAAGGGTATGGCAGCTGGGTTTCAACATAAAAAAAGTGCAAAACCATGCAGCCCGGGTGCCGAAATCCAGAGACAGAGCATAGAATGGGGGGTATTGAAGGTCACTAAACAGGAATGAGTCCTAGGGATAATCATAGAGGATGACCTTAAGGTGGCAAGGCAATGTAACAAAGCAGTAGGGAAGCCAGTGGGATGCTGGGATGCATAGGGAGAGGCATCACCAGCAGAAGGAGGGAGATGGTGTTGCCACTGTATCTGTCATTGGTGAGACCACAACTGGTGTACTGTGTCCAGTTCTGGAGACCACACCTCAGAAAGGATATAGACAAAGGTAGAGGCTATCCAAAGAAGGGCAGGGCAACAACAGTGGTGCAGAGGTTGCACCAAATGTCCTATGAGGAGAGACTAAGTGATCTAAACATGTGCAACCTGGGGGGTGACATGATAGAGACCTTTAAATACCCCATGAAGGAGAATAAGGTACAGGAAGGGAGCATTTTTTAGACAAATGGTGTACAATAACTAGGGGGCATGCAATGAAGCTGAAGGGGGAAGTTTAGGAGGGATATGAGGAATACTTTCTCCACTAATGGGGTGGTGGATGCCTGGAACAATCATCCAGCAGGGGTGGCAAGGGTGAAAACTGTGGTGGGCTTCAAGCGTACATTTGATAGGTATAAAAGAAAACTGGTATCAAAGCAGAGAGAGGAGGAGGGCCAGAGACTAGATCAGGTCTGCGGTGATAAAATAGGAAGGAAAAAAGAGGGGCAGACTACATGGGCCAAGTGGTCCTTATCTGCTGACAAATTCTATGTTTCTATATTTCTGCTACAGGACTCCAGATTGAACAACTAAAACTGTCTAATCTTGTTCATACCCTTGAGTATGTAAAATATTGAGGCCATGTCCCTCTCAGCCTCCAGTGTGAACATGTTTAGTGTCTCAAGCCACACCTCATAGTTTTTATTCCCCTACCACTGATCATTTTGGTTGTCCTGTGTTGCACTCTTTCACATGCCTTGATGTACTTTTTGTACTGAGCAGACCAAAGCTGCAAACAGTACTCCAGGTGGGACCTGACCAAGGTCTTGCAAACTGACAGGATTTATGTTCTTTGCTCTACTGGTAACTCACCTTTTTCAGTAATGGTTGTAAAGTTACCACTACTCATGCTGTGTAACCTTCAATGTCATTCTCCTTCAGAAATCTGTCTAATCTTGATTTGAAGGCCTGCACATTGCTAGCTTCCACAACTTCACCGAGTACAGCTATTAAAGATGTTAACTACACCCTTTGCACCATAATGCTTTCTAATGTTTCATCTTATCATGAGCCCCCCCAGTTTGAATGCATGCATTTTAATTCATCTTGCTAAAGCATCATTGTATACACCACCATGTTCCTCTCCTTTAGTATTCAGAACACAATGACCAAGTCCCCTCTAATCTTTCTCTTTTCTTCAATGAAAAATGTGAGCATGCCCAATATCTCCTCATAGTTAAGGTGTGTGTGTAAAATATAATATGATATAATGTATTTATAACTATACATGTACAGTAATTATTATGTGATAGGCAGTATGTGTGACCTAAACATAGTGTATTTGATATAATGTCCAGAGGGGAGAAAAAAAGAGGACTGGGGGCAGAATCAGCATGTACAGGCATAGGGCAGATGTTAATGCAGCAAAGAGGTGGGCTTGAGGTGAGGGGATATTATTTGATTAAGGTAGCACCAGTAGAGTGGAGCAGACTTTGATAGTAACCAAGTGGATTTAAGTTCCCAGGACATTAGGGTTAGAAACATAGAAACTGATGGCAGACGGGGACTGCAAGATCCATCTAGTCTACCTGATAAAGGAGATACTTTGGGTGGTTTCAACTGAGTGTAAGAATATCTCTTTACTAAACATATGATGCCCAGATAATCTATTCTATTCACTAATTACCCACAAAGATAGTGGGCTGCATTTTCAAAGGACCCTTAGACTGACACAAAGTGTGTCAAACAACCACCTTGAGTCAAATCCAGGTGTGCCAAATACCGTGTGCCATATTTTGCAAGAAAAGTGTTCTCTGTGGCAAAGACCCCAAAATGATACAAGATCACCACTGTGTCAAAAATATAATGCATGGAGTGAGAATGACGCAAGCTGAGAACGATGCATGGAGTGAGATGGAGCAAAACTAATGCAAGTTGTGTCAAAAATATGATGCATGAGTGGAATGGGGCAAAAATGACACAAGCTGAGTTAAAAATAAGATAGACCCGACTTTCAGAACATCAGGAATGACACAAGGTGCTTGCATCAAGGAGAAATTGTGCAAGTGTCTCCTTGCACTGCACCTTGCACCATTCCCAATTTTGTAATGTTGTCTGCTTCCTTTGGGGACCACCTGCGTCAACCAAGATTGTGCCGTCCTTGCGACAGTTGCACCAGTGCACCATGGCAGAAGGCGGTTTGCACCAGGTCAGCACTGCAGCATCCCCTAAAGTGGTATTTTGGAAGACCTCCCAAAGGGCACACTGTCCTTTACTGTTAGACTAGCCTAGAGCTGGTCTAGCATGCTGTGCTCCATCCCTGGAACTGTTGCTGGGTGGGGGGGGTGATCCTGTCTCTCCCTGGTGATGGCACCCTCACAGTCCCTGACAAATGCCAGATCACTGCTGGAGCAACTGGTGGTTTGTGTCAGGTAAGTGCCCTCAGGACTCCCCCCATGGTGCCCATAGTGGCACTTGTGAGTCAGCCCCTCCCCAACGTGAACCTGCTCTATGCAGTGGCGGACATGCATTGACCCCATCAGGGGCAATTACCATCCCTTCCCCCATCTCACTCTGTCCTTCCCCTCCACGTGCCGTGGCCCTTCCACTGTGACCCACCAGCCACCTGGGTGACCAGCTGGTGGGTCACCATCATGGGCCACTGCTGCAGCTAGCCCATCCTGCAACTTGTGGCATTCCCCTCATGTGCACCATTTGTTTGGTGCAAAGGTCAGCTTGTGGCAAACTCAGGGACTTTGGCACTGGGACCCCTCTTCTTCCAAAATCTTTTGCAGGGTCCTTGGAGCACCTAAGTTTGCCACAGGCAGCAGTTTGGCACATGGTGTGATGATCTAGTGGGTCTTTGAAACTCAGCCCCAATGCATAACTGAGATGGAGCAAAAATGACACAAGCAGAGTCAAAAATATGAAGTATGGAGTGAAAAATGATGCAACCTGAGTCATAAATTATGGCAGATGAAATTGCCTCTGGAAGCAATATTTTACATGCTACAAATAGCATTATGATGTCTACAGTGCAGGACTCTTATAGCATTATGCCATACATACATAGTGCCACAGTTAAGTCTGCCCACCTGCTGTGGGCCTCTGTATATGCTCTAGTGTCAGTTAGACTAGCTCTGGCTGGTTTATCAACAGCATGCATCTTTGACACAGTGTCGACAGCTTCCACTTTAGAAAATCCAAAAAAGGGGATGTGGCATCTTTTTTTTGAAGCAAGCCTCGCTGCAACATGGCACTTACATTTTTTTAATGCAAGACTGACACAAGCTACTGTGGCACTGGCAGTTCTGCTTTTGACACAAGCAGCATTAGAAAATCGGGGCACATGTAAGTTTTGATGCAGCTTGCTTCTTGTGTCATTCTTTTCTGGTGCAACCATCTTGCATCATTCTCAGACCTTTGAAAATTGAGCCCATTGACTCTCCAAGCTTGTGGAAGCAGCTGTATCTCCAGGACCCTGGAGACAGAGGATGGTGGAGTGCTGCTGAGTGGCTCTGTGTAGAGTACTGAACCATCTTACATTGATGGGTCCGACTGTAATTTAGAGCAGGTATGCCATCTGAGCCAGTGGGTTTCTAAATTTATTCTTATTTCACCTCCATAGATTTTTATTGCCTTGAACTGAGTTTTTATTTTACCCATTAGAAGCTTTGTGTGCAGAGGAAAGTTCTGTTGGCAAAACCAAACATGCATCTGATAGGGGAGCATGAGTGAGTGCAAGCAGATAATTGTTGAAAAGAGAGCCGGCAGCGAGCTAGCTGTGGACTCAGTCGGTATTGGCTCTAGAAGGTGTTTCCTAGTGTCATTGGATATCAAGGCTGGGCTTGATGGACCATGAGCAAGAATTAACAAAAGCTTGGAGACTTGGAAGCCGAGTTTGAATTATCTGAAAAAGGAAAAAGCATTTTTTTTTTTTATGAGTGTTTAGCTCTATGTAAGTGCATTGAATAAATACATTAACTTTTGAACAATTGCAGCCGAGCACCTTGTGGGATAGGGGGTTTCTTCTTATTCTTTAAATTCCCCTTCTATATTCTTTTATTTGTTTGTCTAGCTAGAGGTCTATCTGAATTAGATTTAATACTGTCTCTGCATAATGTTTATTCTTTTAACTTTGTACCATCCTGCCAGATTGTGATATATACTGAGGGGACTCTTTTTTTATAAATATTTGAGTGTCTTTTGTATGGTATTGGTATACAGCAAACAAACATAATAAGACTGTTATTGTTTTACTGTATTTTAAATTTTCACGCCATAGCAGTCATGTGATCGCTGACTTAAAAAGTGCGCATGTGCTGGCATCTTTAGTAAGCAATCACCAGTGTTCAGTGGAGACTCCCTACAGCAACACGTCTTTGGAGTCAGCAGAGATTTTGTGTAGCAGCTGGAGGCAGAAATATGTCTTTTTATAATTTCTCTGAGTTATCTGTTATTCTCCGTAAGGACAAGTAATTTTTAACCATTGCTACTCTGCCTGGGTACAGACTGCGTTAAAATGTATTTAATTACCGCATTTTATTTATTTTGCTACATTTGTGATTTTTATTGGCTTTTAAGTTTCCAAGTTCTCCTTGATGCACCCTCGACGTATTTAGTAATTATTGTTTCTTGACTACGAGGACCTTTTAAGTACCTCTGACTTTTAATTAGGGGAATTTTTAAACTAGGAGGTTTCCCCTTTTATCTGTATTTTTTACTACTAAAACTGTCCCTTTTTCCTCTTCCCTTGGTATAGTGTCCTGTGTGTGACTTCTTGAGGTCCCCTATACCAACAGAAGGTCCTGCAGCACCTTGCCATTAAAGGGTATAGAGAGTGATTCCTCCCACAGTGCAAAGGAAACAGGACAAGGAAGCCATATTGCCCCAGTCAAGCAGACAGATAATCTACACTCTCAAGATGGACTTCTGAAATTAATTCATTCCTTGGTCAATTACTTTCCAAGTTTACATCAGAGTGCTGTGATTCATTTTAGTGTGGGCTTTATAGCCTTTTTCCTTTTTAATAGCCAATGTTTATATATCTACATGAGATTTCCATTGTTTTATGTGCACAGTTTAAATTGTGGTGTACTGAAATTTATACTTGTACTTTATACAGTATGTGGTATAATGAAATATATACTTATAAATCACTTTAACTTTGCCTTTATACATTCTTTGGAGAAGTGAACACTAGTGGTTTGTCCACTGTTAGGTGGGACTGATCTAATCAGTCTTGCACTGTAAATCCTGCTTATATTGTAAGATGTCTATAACTAATAATGTTCCACCTGATTTTACTGCTGCTTAGCCTAGGTACATGGGCTTAAGTTCACGGGGTCATTAAATTTGATGCTGCTATACACAGTGATTACTGGAGGACAAAAAACAATGTAACATGGAGAATTCTCTGCTGTCAGAGGGGAGACAGGAAACAGATAAAGATCAAATTAAAAGTAAAAGGAAGAAAGGGAAAAAAATAAGAAACAAATTTTATCTGGCAAAAATTAACCTAAGATTACAAGTATGGTTAACTCTAAACTTCCTGGTTATCCTGGGTATGTGAAGAGTGAAGCCCCTAAGAAAAATAAGTTGGCAGATAGTGCCTTAAACTCTGAAATGAGAATTTCAATTCCTAGATTACAGAATTCTAAGCAGCCTAATAAGGGGCTGGCTTTTGCCACAAGGAATAGTAAGGAGTACCTTAGGGTTGGTAGCCTATTGATGGCTGCTGATACAGAAGGGACTCAGGATATGAATCTGGTGTAAGCTACACTCGAAGGTCATGATGACTGTACTTTAGATAATGCTGGTTTAAGGGAGAGGGCTCTTTTACAGAGCTTTATCGCCTTTCTCCTGGTCAGTCCTTATACTGATGCCTCCCAGGGTAATCTAAAGGGCACTGAACCTGAATCATCTATGGCTACAAAATTAGACCAGAAGGAGGTATTGACTGACGTGCATAACACAATATTGGGTCTAAAGGACCTGGACAAATGTAACAAAGGAAAACTGTATAATATTGAAAACAGGCTGCATGGGTCTCACCAGTTAGATCAGCTTGGCATCAAGGGCTCAATTCTCAAAGCACATAGACTGACACAAGGTGCCTGAGTCAAACATTAATGACACAACTGGCACCTTGCGTCCAAAGATGTGGCATTCCCAATTCTGAAACACGGTTTGCGTCAGAATGGGGAGCCACTGACCCCCCCATGTGACATACAGCATAGTGTGCCATGTCTCAAGGGGGCTTGCACCACAGCTGGGCTGCACCATCCTCTAATCTGGTGTTCCATAAGCCCCACCATGGGCACAACAAGGGGCTTGACTTAGACTAGCCAGGAGGTGGTCTAAGCCCCTTGGGCCAGTGCCACACACGGTGAAGTGGGGGACTCTGAAAGTGGGGTCCAGGGGCTGAAGGGGCATGGGGTGCTATAGGGGTGTTGGGGAAATGGTGGGCATATCAGGGATTGATTTGGCACTTGGCAGGGGTACCATTAATAGAACTGTGAAGCTAATGGTATGGTACCTCAGGGTGGTGGTCCAGGGACAAACATTTCCATGGCCCCAGGTGGTCACAGCCCTGACAGCAGCCCCAGCCTTGGGTACTGTTTGTCCCCGGAACTCCCTCCCTCATGGTAACATCCCATTGGCTTTATAGTTGCACTGATGGCACCCCACCAAGTGCCACATCACACCCGAGCATGCCTACTATCTCCACAAACATTCCTAGGGCACCCCATGCCACTTCAGCCCTGTACCCATCCAGGCAGGCATGTTTCACCCCCCCAACCATCCTGGCCCCTCTAGTGTTGTGCTGGGTGGGGGAAGGGCCCAGATCCCTGCAGCATATCCCACAGATGTGCCAACTGTTTGGCACAGCTGTTAGGTTGTGGCAAACCCAGGGAGTTTGGTGCCAGGAGCCTCATTTTTGTAGAATCAGGTGCAGCATCCCTGGCACACCGGGAGTTTGCTGCAGCTCTGGAGTGACACAACTTGCGTCGCTCTCAGGGCTGTTTGAGAATCGGGCCCCAAGTCTTTACAGAGAGAAGAGGTTTTGCTTAATCAAGGTCAAGACAGTGAAGAAAACATTTTTAACAAATCCCTGACATATTTTCCCTCATACTTAAGCACAGATATTAGTGAGGTTATGAAAAAGCAATATGCTGCTAGCTTAATGATAATGGAACAAACGGTGATAATTAGGACTGATACTGAGTCACTGAGAGAAGATATAGCTATTAATGGTGCAAGAATGGATGATGCCATTAGGCTATTAAATGCTATCCATCCCCTGAGAGCTTCATCTTATCTAGAATTTTCTGGTACGAAGGCCCAGGTTAATGCTATGGACCCTGGTAATAGTGCTATCTCTGCTATTAATAAAAAGGTGACATCCAAGAAAGGGGAAATGGAGAAGAAAAGGTTAGAGAATCATGCAGGGGGAAGTCATCCGTTGAAAGAGGTGCAAAGAGAGTGTAAAAATGTAGAAAAGAAGAAATCAAAGGGTAAGGATGGTATGAAGGGCAGAAAACAAAGAGCAAGCAATCCTGGAAACAAAAATGAGCCATTGGGAGAGGAAGGAGCACATAAGAAGCTAACTCAGGAGGCTGCTAAAGTAAAGCCTGACATCAACTTAAGTCAGGAGACCCTTAAAGAGGTATCTAAAAATGACCTAAAGGAACAGAGTAATGGTAACCCTGGTGACTGCGGGCAGCGGTCATGATCCAGCCATAGCACCTCTACGGTGCAAGAAGCCTGATCCACCTACCCCCCAAAGAGATAGATAAGGTGCCACTTGCCCCCATGGGCAGCGGTCATGATCCAGCCATAGCACCTCTACAGTGCAAGAAGCCTGATCCACCTACCCCCCAAAGAGACAGATAAGGTACGACATTTGAAAAATTGCCACGATTTCTCTGGGCTGTGTGAACGCTGAACCGGATCATCACTTGCAATTTGCTGTTTTCAATTTCAGCGCCCTTCTCAGGGTAGCGCTATTGGCTCCACGCCTGTGTAGAGCTCCCTGATTGGCTGGTCTCTCTCAACTGAGACAGGAGCACCTGAGACGTGTGGCTTAATGTAAGCCTGCATCCCTGTACTCGGCTTCTAATTTATATATTTTAATTTAGCCTGTTCTGCTCAGCCTGTGTAAAGTAACTTACCATTCCCCCCCCGCTGCAGTTTCTCTCCAACTGTATGTGCACTGATTCAGTGCTAGCTCTGCAAACTGCCCCTTGATTTTTCGTCCCACACCACCTCCCCCTCCCAGGCCTCCTTTAAATGCACACAGTCTCCACCCACTCCTATCTGATGTTTCAATTTATTGGTTACTTACTGTCAACAACTGCAATTCCTCCCATCCCCTTTTTGCAGCTAAGCCTTCTAGTAGCTTTATCTCATTCTGTCTTGCTGAGGTATATCATTTTGGTACTTTAGGTTTGCTTATTGCTGACTAGCATTTCCTGTCTTGCTGACTAGCATATCCTGTCTTGCTAAGGCACTGTTTTACTTGAAAATTGTACTACAAATGACTGAACTGTGACTGATTTGCCAAAAAACTGTGTTTATTGTCTAAAAATGTTCCCAGCAACCAAGTGTTACAGCCCCTTCGTGACTTTGTAGCTCTCTCCAGACTGCAAGGCGCCAAGGAAATCGCTAGCTTTTCAGTTGCTAATTGAGCTGTTTTCGCTCAGACTGCTAGCCTTTGTGTTGCCCCACTATTAATTCGAGCTCCTCTCTCCTTTCTCTAGCCGAGAACCCACTAGGGATCCCAGCTCAGACGCCCTCCACGTGGACGGCGGACACGGGGCGGTCGGCACTTCCGAAGCCACAGCCCGAGAGCTCCTCTTGAGAGGTACGGCAAAGCTGCAATTTTTCGCCCAACTGCCCATCCCCCCTCCTGTGTGCTATTATATAGACCCGTTAGCACCGCACACTCACATCCCTGACAAATCTCCTGCCTTCTCTTTCTTACTAAAACAATTTGTTACTGCCAGGGTTCCACCAAGGGAATCCTGCAACCAGCAGCTGGCGAGCTACCCTTGTTATCAAAATTGCCTCATTTACCCAACAACTGTAATTATGGCAGCCTCGTGGTAATTCCTCCTCCTGACTGCACTGTGTATCATACCCCTTACTGGCTTATTATCCCAAAAATGTGAGACTGGAGGTACACCACATCCTCATCCTGAAGACTGCTCGCCCAATCTGACTCTACATATCACATGTTATGCCAAGGCTCCTTGCCAACTGATCCAGGTGGACTACCTTCCTCGAAGAGCAACTATTGCAGGTTTGTCTACGCCTCCTTCCTTATCTGGTCAGTACAACAGAGGATATTTTTAAAAGGGCCTTAAAGTCCTTTTTATGGAATAAAGCCTTTCCATCCTTATTGTAATTGGTTTTACTTGTTGAAATTGCTGTTCTGTTTTATTGTATTTGTTGCCTGATCTTTTGAACTGTACAGCGCCTTGAAAACTTGAAAGGCGCTTAATTAAATAAATTGTATTATTATTATTATTATCTCTAATTAATTCGAGTTACTCCCACTGGCGTTATACAGCCAGAGTATTAGCCTCAGTGTCCTTAGGCTTGCATAAATTAAAAAACAAAGCTTGGCACCCCAGTTCCTCCTCCATGCCAAGCCAGAAAAAGCCTCGAGCTCATTGCCTTTCACTTGAATCCCTGAAAAAATTGTTACTCCTCCTCTTACTCTGCTCTGGCGATGTCGAGCTTAATCCAGGGCCCATAAATAAACTTACCTCCCCTTCTGAGTCACTGTCTCTTAAAGGTATTAGTTTTATGCACATTAACTTGTGCAGCCTGCTGAAAAAATTCACCCTTATCCAGGCTTGGACCGCCCATACAATGCTAGATGTGCTTGTTATCTCAGAATCCTGGCTACAGCCCTCTACGCCAAATAGCGTGATTAATATACCTAACTACCAGATCTTTAGATGTGATAGGCAATCCAGAGGAGGTGGGGTCGCCATCTACATCAAAGATAGATTTGTGGCATCAACACTTAATTCTAACTCACTGGTAGCGGGATTTGAGTGCCTGGACATACAAATCGACCTATCCCCATCATTAGCACTCTGAGTCATAGGATGCTATAGACCACCATCTGCCGGTACTCAGCTCTTGTCCTATCTTACAACTATCTTGGACACTAGCACCCTGGAAACAAATATCCTCAGGGATCTAAACTATGATTGGCTGTCGGAAGCCGGTCACCCACTTAAATCTTTCTTCGACTCCCTTGGTTTCACCCTATGCAACGAAGAACCCTCCCGTATCAACAAAAAGAATACAGCCAAAAGTACCCTTCTGGATGTCCTGCTTGTGAATAAACCCCATTCCTTATCCCACGTTGGAACCTTTGACGCGGATATTAGTGACCATTGCCTAATAGCTGGAGTTTGGGCAGTCAACAAAGTGCCAACTACGGCCAAATTCTCCACCAAAAGGTCAACCAGGTCATTCGACCCAAAGGCATACCTACTTGACCTAAAAAACTCCCCCTTGTGGCAGAGTTTTTACCTTGCTAAAACAGTGGAAACTGCATATTCTATACTACATGAAATCATTACCTACACCATGAATCTACATGCACCTCTGTCAAAAATACGCATAAAGGCTAGGAAATGCTGTTGGTTCACTCAAGATCTCAAAGCTGCACTACTGTCCAGGGATAAACTCTGGAAAACTGCCCGCAAATCCCAAAAAGAGGAAGACTGGCGCCTCTTTAGAACAGCCAGAAACTGCTGCACCAAACTGATTAGAGAAGCTAACGTCTGCTATTACCAAACAGAACTAGATACTGCAGCCAAATGTCCCTCCAAATTCTGGGCCACAATCAAAGAACTGGCGGGAGCCACGTCATAAAATATGCTCCCTACAAAAATTACCTCTGACAATACAGTAATCAATGACAAAAAAGAGATACTGCAGGCATTCAACACGCACTTGGCCACAGCAGGCTTAGCTTTCGATAACTCACCTGCATATAGCCTGCGCACCCAACCTGGCATGACCCCACCAAATATTGGCTCTGTTAGTCAACAGTTCTCATTCTCATCGGTTTCCCTCAAGGAACTGGAAGACTTGATTCTCCACCTGGATACTAAGAAAAGTGCCGGCACAGATGCACTTGAGCCATACTTCCTAAAGATAGCATGCCACGTATTGGCAGTGCCTATTACTCATTTATTCAACCTGTCGCTAACACAAGGTACCCTCCCTCAAATATGGAAGATCGCACACGTTATCCTACTATTTAAATCTGGAGACCCTTGCGACCTTAATAACTATAGGCCAATTTCTCTCCTACCCACAATCTCGAAGCTACTGGAAAAAATAGTAAATGGCCAACTAAGATCCTTCATCGACAGAGAAAAATTACTAAACCCCCTTCAATCTGGATTCAGAGCCAACCACAGTACAGTCTCTGCATTAGCTAAAGTAACCAATGACTGGCAACTGGAGTTGGAGCATAAAAAGTCAGTATGTGCTGTGTTTCTTGACCTCAGCAAAGCATTCGACACAGTCGACCATGACCTGCTCCTCGACTCGCTAAAAACACTAGGACTGGATGCTCCTTCTCTAAACTGGTTCTCTGAATATCTGACAGACAGATACCAGCAGGTGAAAGCAGATGGCGAACTATCTGCCCTAAAACTCTTACAAAGAGGGGTCCCTCAGGGATCCATATTAGGTCCCCTCCTCTTCACAGTGTACATCAACAACATTGATGAGGGAATCAAGGATGCAAGTATTCACTTATTCGCGGATGACAGTGCTGTACCTGAGTTGTCCCACACCAAAAGAAGCTTGTACTGACCTACAAAAAGATTTCAACCTCCTGCAACTCCAACTAATCAATAAAAAAACTGCTATTAAACGCAAAGAAAACTAAAGCCATGTTATTTTCCCTCGCAAACTACACAAGCGCTACTGACTCCCTCCCCCCAATAACCACGATGCTGGGAGAGTGCTTAGAGTACATTCCGAAATTCAGATATCTTGGGGTCTGGATCGACTGTAAACTTTCCTTCACTGACCACCTGGAAAAAATTAAGGCAAAGACTTGGCCTTTTTTGCAGGATAAGAAGACTTCTTACAGCAGACGCAAAGAAACGACTAGTCCAAGCCACATTCCTGTCCTTACTTAACTATGCAGACTTCATATACGGTAGATGTGTGGCTTCCTATCTTGGAAAATTGGATACGCTCTACCACAGAGCTATACACTTCATCACTGACCTCCCCTTCTCTACCCATCATTGCGCACTATATGCCGCCATGGGCTGGACCTCACTTCACTATAGGCACAACTTTAATGCAGCACTCTGGACACTTAGTGCTCTCAGTGGCAAACTCCCCTCAATACATCATCGACTGTCTGTTTCTGATTGTGCCCAGGAATTATTCCCTTAGAAGCTGCTCACAACTCCTGCTAAATATACCCAGGGCACTCACACGAGTCAGGAGAGCCGCCTTTGGATTCTCACTCCCATCAATATGGAATAAAACCCAAAAAATACTTAAGCTGAAAACCCCAGTAAGTACCCTTTTGTTCAAAAGGCTTTACCGTGATGGCATTACGGAAATTTGCAACTGCTTTACTAGACACTAACTAACCTCCCTCCCTCCCTCAAATGGCGGCCCGCAAATGGCAGCCCCCCAGCTGAAATGTGTGCCTCTGCCTCTAGCATGCCCACCAACAGATCCACAGGATTTATTGCTGAACTCCCATATCTTATTCTTTGATGCTCTGAACAGCTGCAGCCTGATTCTAGCACATGCTACCACACTTGGGGATAATTATCGTCTTTCACCCCAAAAAATATTCGGTCCCTCGTCCAGCCAACACCTCCCTCTGCTCCAACCTCCAGGACCCTCCCAGTTATGCCTCTGCTACTATATTCCTCCTCTTGCACTTAGTACAACGGCAGCTTTTCTCCTCCATATGTCGCCACATTTTGGGGCAAAAATCACTTTGTCACCTTTCGTACGGTCATATCTCTCAACCTTTCTTCACCAAAATGTGTGACACGATGTGTGACAAATGAGCAAAATGTGTGACA
Organism: Neoceratodus forsteri; assembly: GCA_016271365.2. Classification (NCBI taxonomy): domain Eukaryota; kingdom Metazoa; phylum Chordata; order Ceratodontiformes; family Ceratodontidae; genus Neoceratodus; species Neoceratodus forsteri. The sequence goes on along the minus strand of CM028129.1, from coordinate 1,003,987,697 downwards.
TATCGTCTAACATGGCACTGCTAGCTCAGAACACTATAGCTATCAGTGCACTAATGTTCATAATGTTTTTTGACAACAGAGCATAGCAGATTATTATGAATTTCTGCTTTAAAGTCTCAGTGGGGAATGTGGAATACCACTTTCCCCATGATGGACAAAGGGTTTCTGAGAGGTAAAATGAGTGACGTACCACATAATGTGTGACAGTTGAGAGGTATGCGTACGGTCCTCTGCCCTCCCAATCCCTCACTCTGCTCTAACAATTGGGTCCTCTTCGCTTGCGCCCCTATTCCCCACCTCTCCCTACATTATGCGCTTGATATCTTCTATCTAGTATGCCTACCCTCTCCCTAACATTTCCCACTAAAAATGCACAGTTTTTGGGCTTGGATCCAGCACAAGTTCATTATCCACGACTCCTTGTAGTTCTATATTCAATGTATACTACCTGTAAATGTGCATTTTTACTATAATGGCAGCTATTTTTACTGTTTGTACTATTGTAGCTTGTCTTCCTGCATTTTTACTGTAGGACCGCAGGTCCATCTTGTAAATGAGCTTGCTCAATGGTGCCCACCTGGATAAATAAAGATATTGATTGATTGATTGATTGACTGTTATGTCAATTACCCTTTTCTCAGGTTATATGGTTTACAAAGTGATGAAATTGAGACCTCCTTGATGTTGAAAGGTTGTGAAATTATTTAGAGCAGACCTGGATCTACTAATTGCTGAAGATGACATACAAAATGTTATTAGTAATCCAAATGAGTTGGGAGCTGGTTGTGTGGATATTTATTGTGTATCACCAGAGTTGTTAACTATCTATGGATTAATAGCCATCTGTTGGAGCATTATAAACTGAAGGCAGAACTGATTAATAAGGGTAACATACACTGCAGTATTCCTCATAATGTTAAACCGATTGTTCACAGTCTGTTTGGCTTTGGGAAAATATACAGGGAGAATGATTTTAAATTAACCCATTCCCTAGGTAATCTTTTAAGTCATTGTCTGCAAATCCATTTAGTTAGAAATGGGGTTCTTCGCGCTTACAGGCATGAAGGCTTTTTTGACAGAGGGCAGGTTGATATTGTGTTTAAGAATAGCGAGACTGCAAACAGAGTTATGATGAAAGCTGGAATCCTAGATAAGATGGGTCTTTATGTAACCCCCCTGCAAATGGGGGTTCCCAAAAGACTTCCAGGAGCTTGCTTGAATGCTCCAAGCCTGAATGGTGTTTGGCATTTAAGCCATTTATCAGTGAGTGTTTTTAGAGCCTCTGGTACTGTCTCTTTAAGAGCTGTCTGCTTGCAGACATAATTAGTTTGTATGGGGGACTGTGTGCTTCTCTGAGTACCACTCGAGCTGCTGCCAATTCACTTCATTTTGCAGTCACTAGGAGTGCAAAGGGAACCTATCTGAAAGATGTAACTGTTTGCCAGAAATTATTTAGAGTAATAATGAAATTACAGTTTGTCTAACCTGCTTTCTTTGCAGTCAGAACTGTGTCTGCTAGTTCCCCATTCTAGTTTTGAACTGCTGAACTGGACCAATCAGTGTGGGGTAAGCTAGCTGTAAAATGGTGCCTTGGACGAATCAGAACTTGGACTCATAATCTGAGCCAGCCACAAGAGGATTGTATGGGCAGTGACTCTGGGAGATGTAGTTTAGACTTCAGTGCCTTTTTGGACCAACAGCAGCAGTCTATTGTGAGTGACAGCCAATCCAGTCAAGAACTGGGAGGAACTCAAAGGAAGTGCCCGTTTTGTCAGTTGGAGTGTCAGTTGAGCTTTGGCAGTGAAGAAGGAAGGAGCCCTGTGCTTTTCAGTGTGCAGTTTTAGTCAAAAAGCGTGTAAGGCCCAGAGTTCGGTCTGCAGCTTGTTAGGACTGAATCCGTCCTGTGAAAAGAATCAAAGGATCTCTGAAGAGTGAAAACAGGCTCACCCTGTAGAAGACTGGAAGAATTGCTGAAAATTGCACTCGGTCTGTCAGGAACTGAATATGCTGTGTGTTCTCCGGGTATTGTGCAGTAATTGCGATCGGGATACAGATGCAGCCTGCCTGGTATAGTGCTTTCTTTATATGGATGTGTGAAGAGGTTTGTGTACCTCAAGTGAGCCCTGCTGACATTGAAGGACCCTATCTTATTTGGAGGTCGTGAGTACTAATTCAAGGTCGCTCCTGTTGAATTGCCACATTAAATCCAAATGGAATTACTGTACTGCTGACTGTTTAATTCTCCTTTTCTCTGTGTGAAAGGGCCCTACCAGCTGCCACAGTTTGGACTAGCCACTAGGGCTTGGGTACCCAGGGACAGTAACTGATAGGGATAGGCCTGTGCACAGAGCCATAGGTAGATTATTAGAGTGATAAGCTAATTAACCTGATTTCCCCTGTCCTTGTTATATCCCCTAAATAAATCAGAGCTGCTTGTTTCAGCAAAGTTATACTGCCTGAGGTATTTGTCTATGTTAAAGTACTGTACTGTGATTGTTGCACTGTATCTCATTTCACAGGAGGTCCCAGTGCGGAACCAGACCTGGGGTAAGTGTATACTGTGAAGGTAATTCTGATATATTGTGGGCCACTAGTGGGAAGAAAGGGGGTTGCAGTGTTCCAGAGGGCTGTGACCAAGTTAGTTTAACTATTGCAAACCCTGACCTCTGGGTGGAGGCACCCGCCATTGGATCCAGGCCCCTCAACCTGTTAGTGGCAAATCAGGCAGGGGTAGTAGCCCCTGGGATAGCGCCATCTAGGGGTTACATCTTGGAGGCTCACTGCTGGGATTGTGTGTCCTCTAGTGGCCATATTTACGAACCACTGTTAAGAAAAAATGGGTACCCGACAGAAGTGGCTGTGCACCGGCTGGTGGAGTGGTGTACTGGGAGGAGATCGACCCCAAATGCTATGCTTATCCTGGACATCCCCTGGGTATCAATACGGACACTGTGCAGGAGTACTTTCCAAGGTGGAAGGTTTACAAAACCCTGTGGTGGTGGGTCGGCATGCTAATCTGCTCACCCACTTTCCTGGCCCTAGTAGAGTTTAAGGATCCCATAGATAGCTCCAAAGTGCCACAGACCATTACCCCAGAGGGAGCCCTCACTGCTTGAGTGATAACTAAGGACAGTAAAGACCGAGGGAATCAGCCCCACCACTATCTGAAACTTTTGAGGAGAAATTTGCTGAATGGTTGCTGGGAGGGAAAACTGTGGGACTTGAAGAAACTATTCTTGCCACCTGGGGTGTTCCTCCCCAACACCCTCTCCTGCTCCAGTGCCCGTAATGGTGGCTGAACCAATGCAGACTCCCATTTCTGCACCTGCCATTAGTCACGACTCTTACTGAAGGTTGAGGATCTTCTCTGGCACCCTCCCCACCCCCCAAGGGGAGGATGACTGGGAGACCTGGATAGACTATGTTGCCCCCCAAGTGCTAGAATGGCAATGCTCGGAAGGCGAAAAGCGAAAGAGGGTTAGTGAGAGCCTCCGAGGTCCTGCCCTGGCTACCATCCGCAGCAAACGGGCCAGTAACCCTGAAGCGACTGCACAGGCTATCTTGAGGCCTTGGAGAATGTGTATGGAGCCCAGATTCTGATGAGGACCTATGGTGGAGAGTAAGAGATGCACAACAGTACCAAGGGAGTTGTTGTCTGTGTATGTATCTCGCTGAAAAATTGTTGCAAGAATGCCTCAGAAAAGGTAGTTTGCCAGCTATTGAACTGGACCGAACCAGGCTGGACAGGATCCTTAAGTCTGCCCCTTCTCAGAACTGCTGTTGCTTCAGTTCGCCTGGCAGATCGACTGGAATCCCACCCTCCTATGATGAGTTAATGAGAGAAATTCGAGGAGTTGAGAAAAGACGACCTCGGGAGGACCTGCACCAATAGCTGCGACTCGACCCGAGTGACTGAGGGTGACCCATCAAGTGAAGTTCAGGGGCAGAGGTTGGCAGTCAATGAGTGCTCTGACAAGGAAAAGATATGTCACAATGGAGTCGAACTGTTGAGAGAGATCCAGGAATTCAAAAACAGTCCCTTTATGAAGGCCACGCCTGCAAGTCAGACCTGACCTATATCCGACTGCATCTGCTATAGGGGTGGGGTACCCACCATGTATCTCCTGCTGATAACAGCTCGAACTCGATTCCTTGACCATGGAAGTGGAGAAACTGACGAGATGTCTCCAAATGCTTATCACGCCCAGACAGAGAATGGCACCAAGATTTCCAGTTAGTAATACCCGCCCTGGCTCCCAGTGTGGCGCCTCGGCCAGCTCAAACTCCAGAAAGTATGTTTTGCTATAATTGTGGGAAAGATGGGCACATGAAAGGAATGCCAGTCCCCAAAAGACACTGACAAAGTTGCATATAGGGCTACAAGGAAGCTTGGAGAAGAAATCAGTGGTTAAGAGGTGCACGACATGATCCCAGTGAGGGCACCAAAATGCTAATTCACGTCCTTTTGTGGCAAGGTCAGTTGCCCAGGCCCCACTCCGCCTCCAGACTGGTCCAGAATAGTGGGTCCCTCCATGGAGACCACTGTAAAGGTGAATGGAGTGTCTACAAGAGCTGTATAGACAGTGGCTCCCAAGTGACAATTATGTTCCAGGATTGGTATCAGAAGCATTTGTCAGACGTGCCCTTACAACCATTAGAAGGACTGCATGTATGGGGTTAGTGAGAAGGCCTACCCTTATTCGGGTATATCCGAATTTGGCTGTCTTCCCCCTCCGTGGCTGGGTGGCGAACAAGTAGAGACCCTAGCCTTAGTGTGTCCCCCACTGGACTGTATGATGGTGTCCCTTTGTTGATTGGAACAAATGCTCATATATTCGGAAGGCTGGCACAGTTGTGTTATGAAAAACAGGGTCAAAGACTAGTAGAGCTTTAAGAGTTCGGCTTTAATTAAGAAGGCCTATGAGGCACAGAGAGATGCTGAAAAACAGAACCAGAGGAACCGGTGGAATTGTATGGAAGAAGGATCCTGAGTCTCTGATCCTGGCGCCAAATGCCCAGTGTACCTTACAGGAGAGGTCCGTATCAGAAAGGATGTTAAGAATAAAATATTAATGTTGGATGCACCAGGCGATGGAAAATTGCCAGAGGGACTGCTGGTCAAGCCTAGTATTTTGCCCGCTAGAGCCCATGCTTATGCCAGAAGGGTAATGGTCCAAGTTCATAATGTGTCTGAAAGAGACATTCGAGTAAACAGAGGTTGCATCCTGGCTAATGTGCATTGTGCAGACACTGCAGTGCTACCCAGCACAAGAGTTCAAGGAAGAATGACAGAGTAATGCCTGACTTGTTTGATTTGGCGACTCCCGCTGCCAGCTGAATGGAAAGTGAGGATCAGTGAGAAGCTTGCCCAGAGAGACCAGGTGTTTTCTTTAAAGGAATGGGATGTAGGATGCGTGCAAGGAGCTGAGCACAATATCCGGCTGCATGACGAAAAGACCATTTCGTGAGAGGTCTCGACGCCTGGCACCTGCTGACATAGATGATGTGAGACGGCATCTGCAAGAGATGTTAGCTGCTGGTGTAATACAAGAATCCAGAAGCCCTTATGCTTCCCCATTGTGGTAGTGAGGAAAAGAATGGAACAGTAAGGATGTGTGGATTATCGCACCTTAAACGCGGACTATCCTGATCAGTACACAATGCCCCGCATTCAGGATGCTTGGACTGCCTAAACGGGAGCAAGTGGTTCTCTGTGCTGGATCTCCATGAGTGGGTACTACCAGATCCCGATGGCCCAGAGGACCGTGAGAAAGCGGCCTTTATCTGTCCGCTTGGCTTCTATGAATTCATGAGGATGCCTCAAGGGATTTCAGGTGCCCCAGCCACTTTTCAACGATTGATGGAGCGTGCAGTGGGGACATGAACTTACTAGAGTGCCTGGTATACCTAGATGATGTCATTGTGTTTGGCAGCTCACTGGAGGAACATGAGAGCAGATTATTTAAGGTATTGGACCGACTGGAGGACTTTGGCCTTAAACTGTCCATTGATAAGTGTCAATTCTTTCAAACATCAGTAAAGTATGTGGGACACATAGTATCCACCGAGGAATAGAGACCGACCCAAGTAAAGTTGAGGCCTTGACCACCTGACCACAGCCCAAAAATCTAAAAGAACTGCAAAGATTCCTGGGATTCTGTGGTTATTATCGGCTTCATCAAGGACTATTCAAGAGTGATCCGCCCTTTACTTAACCTTACTCAAGGTATCCCCAACCCACAAAAATACCAAAAGTCAGCGTCCTCAAGACTGAAAGAGTGTATTTTCATCCGAGTGAAGTATTTGGGGCCAGCTGGACTCCTGATTTGAGACTGCTTTTCATGAGATCATATATCAACTTACTCATGCTCCAGTGCTGGCCTATGCCGATCCAAGAAAACCTTACGTCCTGCACACTGATGCTAGCTTGCAAGGGTTGGGGCTGTGTTGTACCAAGAGCACGAGAATGGCCTGAGACCAGTGGCCTTTGCCAGTAGAAGCCTGACCCCATCCGAAAAGAACTATCCTGTACATAAGTTAGAGTTCCTAGCTTTGAAGTGGGCTATTGTTGACCAATTCCATGAGTACTTGTATGGGGCTAAAATACTAGTAAAACTGACAATAATCCTTTGACCTATGTGCAGACCTCAGCTAAGTTGGATGCCACTGGCCATAGGTGGCTTTCTGCATTATCTACATATGACTATGCTCTCGAATACCGAGCAGGTCTGAACCACATAGATGCTGATGCTCTCCCGGAGGCCTGTTCCCCAGAATGATTGGGTCGATTGGCAGAACCTGACATTCGGGCACTCTGCCGAAGTTTGACAGGAGGAACAAATGTCCACGGACGCAGTGGACTGCATAGTGGATTGCTTGGGAGCCTCTGAGAATTGCATACCTGCTGCTTAGTGCCACTTTTCTGCAATAGACATTGGTGCACTGCCTCAGCTGGACAATGACAGTATTAGGCGGGCTCAATCCCTTGATCCCATGATCAAAGCAGCTTTAGAAGCCCTCTATGCAGGAAAGATGTGTCCAAATTACGCTCCACTGATTTGAGAACTGCACTGTTATACAAAGAAGGTCCTAAGTTGAAACTGATCAATAAACTGTTATACAGAGAAACAGTAGACAGAGGGGACAAGTAGACAAACAACAACTAGTGCTGCCCACTGCCTTTCGAGACTCAGTACTGAGGTCCTTGCACAACCACATGGGGCACCTTGGTATAGACAGAACACTTGACTTGGTGAGATCCAGATTCTATTGGCCTAAGATGGGGGCTGATGTGGAGCAACACATTCGAACTTGTAGTCGCTGCTTACAGAGGAAAGCTTTGCCCCAGAGGGCTGCCCCCCTTGTTAACATCACCACCAGTGCACCCATGGAGCTGGTCTGTATTGATTTTCTGAGTTTGGAGTCGGATCAAAGAAATATCAGTAATGTGCTGGTGGTCACTGACCATTTCACGAGATATGCCCAAGCTTTCCCCACCAAAGACCAGAAAGCATCCACTGTGGCCAAAGTACTTGTAAAACTTTTTGTTCACTATGGGGCTCCAAAAGAATCCATTCTGATCAAGGGAGAGACTTTGAGAGTCGTCTGATCAAAGAGATGCTTTCTCTGTGGGGAGTACGAAGTCAGAACCCTCCTTACCACCCCCAGGGGACCCACAGCCTGAACGTTTCAACCGCACTTTGCTAGATATGCTAGGCACCCTGCACCCAAAGGACAAGCCTAGATGGAGCCAACAAATTAGCACCCTGGTACATGCTTATAACTGCACCAAAGTGATGCCACTGGATTCTCCCGTGCCGCCTGATGTTTGGAAGAGAAGCTCGACTACCAGTAGATGTGTGTTTGGGGTCTCTCCTGATGGGGTTCAAGCTGACAACTATTTACAGTATGTGCAAAAGTTAAAGGCCCAGCTAACTCATGCGTACCAACTGGCTCAAACCATGGCTGCCAAAAGAAATCTGGCCAACAAAGAAAGGTATGATAAAAGGTGAAAGCACAGGAACTCCAGGAGGGAGATCAGGTATTGCTAAGAAATCTGGGACTGCATAAGCACAAGATTGCTGACAGATGGCACCATCTCCCTCACATTGTAGTGGGCAAACTAGATGATCTGCCAGTGTACAAAGTAAGGCCTGAGAATAATTCCAAAGATGTAAAACAATGCATAGAAATCATTTACTGCCCATTGGACAAATCTTAATTGAGTCTGAGCCCTAGAAGATGCCCCTCTGGACCAGTGACTAGAGCTGCTGCTAAGAAAAGATCAAGAAAGTCTGCACCTACAGAAGCAAAGTTAAAGTGTTCCCTCCACAAGTCCCAGTTGAGCATGACTGTCAGTCCATATCGGAAGAAAGTGAGAGTGACTTTGAATACTATCCTTCTTACGAACTGAGTCAATTGTTTGGGCAATCCCTAGTCAATAGTGGAGACAAAGCTGGGCCTTCTGGACTGTCTAAGCCCCAGCTTCATCCCTGGAGCCAATGCTCCCAGAAAGTGAAGTGCAAAGCATCAGATCAGATGAAATGGAATCATTGTGCATGGTTGAACTGTTTGAGCTTTCAGGGGAGGAAAATGATAGATTGGGGCAGACTGGTGATATATCCGAACAAGAAGAGTATTTTGAGTGCCCTGACAGTCCACTGCCAGTGTCCGAAAGCTCTCCATGCGAGCCAAATGTTGTGGACTCAGAAACTGTAACTCCTGGAGCTGAAAGTGCCCCAAGTTCTAGCCTCTCTACCCCAGGAGACTCCCCTGACAAGTGAGGACAATGCTGAAAATGAGGCTCAGAGTGCAGAGACTGTAACAGTTCCCCTAGAAAGACTGGTCAGCTGTAAAGCCTGTGGTGCACCTCAGTTATGATTCCCTTGGGAGGCCTGTGGATTTGCCTCTCAATGTTGTCCATAAAGAGTGTATGTGTCCGAGCTCATTGCCCAAACTGGCGTCAGTGCTAACTCAAGTTACTTGTGTTGCCCTCTAAGTATGGTGCCTTGCCCGTCCAGCCCCAAGGTAACTGATAGGAAGGGCCCCCTCTCTTCAGGTTTCATGTACAAGAGGTAATAACTTGAGTTATGGTACAATGTGTATGTAATACTGTGTAAAGAGTGACGTACTGCAATGTTTCAGAAATGTGTTCTTGGTAAAATGATATATTGACTGATGATTACATGCGAGCCTAATGCAAATGTATATGGTTGCAGTTGAAACTTATGGGGTACTTGCTTGTCGCGGACGTCAAGCTTTCCCAAACCAGGAAGGGTGTAACCCCCTGCAAATGGGGGTTCCCAAAAGACTTCAGGAGCTTGCTTGAATGCTCCAAGCCTGAATGGTGTTTGGCATTTAAGCCATTTATCAGTGAGTGTTTTTAGAGCCTCTGGTACTGTCTCTTTAGAGCTGTCTGCTTGCAGACATAATTAGTTTGTATGGGGGACTGTGTGCTTCTCTGAGTACCACTCGAGCTGCTGCCAATTCACTTCATTTTGCAGTCACTAGAGTGCAAAGGAACCTATCTGAAAGATGTAACTGTTTGCCAGAAATTATTTAGAGTAATAATGAAATTACAGTTTGTCTAACCTGCTTTCTTTGCAGTCAGAACTGTGTCTGCTAGTTCCCATTCTAGTTTTGAACTGCTGAACTGGACCAATCAGTGTGGGTAAGCTAGCTGTAAAATGGTGCCTTGGACGAATCAGAACTTGGACTCATAATCTGAGCCAGCCACAAGAGGATTGTATGGGCAGTGACTCTGGGAGATGTAGTTTAGACTTCAGTGCCTTTTGGACCAACAGCAGTCTATTGTGGTGACAGCCAATCCAGTCAAGAACTGGGAGGAACTCAAGGAAGTGCCAGTTTTGTCAGTTGGAGTGTCAGTTGAGCTTTGGCAGTGAAGAAGGAAGAGCCCTGTGCTTTTCAGTGTGCAGTTTTAGTCAAAAACGTGTGTAAGGCCCAGAGTTCCGGTCTGCAGCTTGTTAGGACTGAATCCGTCCTGGAAAGAATCAAAGGATCTCTGAAGAGTAGAAAACAGGCTCACCCTGTAGAAGACTGGAAGAATTGCTGAAAATTGCACTCGGTCTGTCAGGAACTGAATATGCTGTGTGTTCTCCTGGGTATTGTGCAGTAATTGCGATCGGGATACAGATGCAGCCTGCCTGGTATAGTGCTTTCTTTTATATGGATGTGTGAAGAGGTTTGTGTACCTCAAGTGAGCCCTGCTGACATTGAAGGACCCTATCTTATTTGGAGGTCGTGAGTACTAATTCAAGGTCGCTCCCTGTTGAATTGCCACATTAAATCCAAATGGAATTACTGTACTGCTGACTGTTTAATTCTCCTTTTCTCTGTGTGAAGGGCCCTACCAGCTGCCCGGTTTGGACTAGCCACTAGGGCTTGGGTACCCAGGGACAGTAACTGATGAGGGATAGGCCTGTGCACAGAGCCATAAATGAGATTATTAGAGTGATAAGCTAATTAACCTGATTTCCCCTGTCCTTGTTATATCCCCCTAAATAAATCAGAGCTGCTTGTTTCAGCAAAGTTATACTGCCTGAGGTATTTGTCTATGTTAAAGTACTGTACTGTGATTGTTGCACTGTATCTCATTTCACAGGAGGTCCCAGTGCGGAACCAGACCTGGGGTAAGTGTATACTGTGAAGGTAATTCTGATATATTGTGTGGGCCACTAGTGGGAAGAAAGGGGGGTTGCAGTGTCCCAGAGGGCTGTGACCAAGTTAGTTTAACTATTGCAAACCCTGACCTCTGGGTGGAGGCACCCGCCATTGGATCCAGGCCCCTCAACCTGTTAGTGGCAAATCAGGCAGGGGTAGTAGCCCCTGGGATAGCGCCATCTAGGGGTTACATTTATGTTGTTGATGACTCTGCATGCAGCTTTCAAAGTAAAATTCATACTGAGAATGGTTCAAGGATTATGGTGCCTGGTAATAAAAGCTCAAAATGTAAACAATATGGTTTTTCAAATATCAACAAAACATAGATTCTAAATACTTGCTGAATATAATAATTAAGTAGCATAGAAGATTTTGATACCTCACTAGCTAACATCTTACATCAAGATTATGACTTCTCTGTTGAAAATCATATGAAAATAAATGGGTTTATTATCTCATGGAATACTGATTAGACTAACCTAATATGGGAATTTGATATAATCTATTTACAAGAGTCCTGGCATAATCCTCAGCAAGTATTTGATCTAAATGGCTAAGTGGGCACCACAGTGACCTCCTGCGGTCTGACCCCACTCCTGGGTGACTGCATCAAGCAACACCAAGCGCCCTCTAAGCGCCACACAAGACAGCCCTAAGTGGGCACTGCAGTGACCTCCTGTGGTCTGGCCCCTCTCCTGGGCAGCCACATCAAGCAATGCCAAGCGCCCTCTCAGCACCACACAAGACAGCCCTAAGCGGGCACCACGGCGTCCTCCTGCGGTACAGCCCCACTCCTGAGAGGCCATATCAAGCAATGCCAAGCGCCATCTCAGAGCCACACAAGGCAGTCCTAAGTGGGCACCACGTTGACCTCCTGCAGTCTGGCCCCACTCCTGGGTGGTTGCATCAAGCAACACCAAGCGCCCTCTCAGTGCCACACAAGACAGCCCTAAGCAGGCACCACGGTGACCTCCTGCGGTCCGGACCCACTCCTGGGAAGCCGCATCAAGCAACGCCAAGTGCCCTCTCAGCGCCACACAAGGTAGGACTGCACTGGAACTTTGGGACTGGTAATCAGGTTGTAAGCCGCGAATCCTATTGGTGCGGGCCTAATGATGGAAGGGTCCTGATTCACTGCCCTAGCTGTGCCTAGTGCTTGGATTGGACATTGCTCTGTTTTGACTTTTTGCCTGGGATTAGTGGAGTCCATAGGCCTGCCCCAAGTATCTGAACTGTCTGCAGTGTCTCTTAGAGCCTGTATTTTGTATGTAATTGTAGCACTAACGTGTCCTGTTGCCCTACCTGTGTAGCCTGATATCTTGCTAATGTTTAGTATGGCTCCATTTAGCCCTAATGTTTAAAGATTTCATTACTTGAAATGATTACAGCTGCTTAATACTAGGATTTCCTAACTACTAGTTCAGATTATTAACTGCTCTCAGTAATTTCCAGAGTTACTGTTATTGTTAAAGTTGATTCTTAAGTTTTATATGGGTACTGCTCCTTACAGTCCTCATTACACTCTCTCAGTGGTTACCGCTGATATCACTGCTCCTCTCTAATATCTGTACTCTTGTCTTTTGAGCCCATTTACTGCTACTGCTGTCTCCTCATTTCTGTTACCTACCTCCCTTTAGCCCCTATTCTGTTTTACCTCTGCTTTAGCTACCCCTTCTGATTTTCTAACCCTGCCTTAGATTTCTGCCAGCCCTAAGACTCATATTTCTACCAGCTCTAAGACTTCTACTCCCCCCACCCCGAATCTCTAACCCTGCACATAGAATCCCCTGTAAGCAGTTGACACAGGTTACAGGTGATTACTGCCCTTCTCTCGAAACAGAACTTTTTTTTTTCTTTTACTGTCCCTATAAGTGTAATCTCTACAATTCATTTCTGCCTGTGCCAAAGTTACATGTTTGATTCTTGGCCTTCCAGCTGCCCAGGCGCCAGTATTCCCCCTTCCCCCCTCCTTCTCTGTCTCAACGGATTCCACACTCTGTCCCTCCATTCTTTTTCCTCTGTCCAGTACCACCCCCCTATTTAAGCCCTATTTACATACCCACTATTAGCACCTCTTCGGCCTTGACCGCTGACTGCAGCTTTTCCATCTCACCATTGTTTCCATTATTGCTTGCCCCACACATGGCCCTTGTTCCATCTTGAGTTTAATTCAGCCTCTCGCTCTCTTCCTCTTTACAGACAGCCCTAAGCAGGCACCACGGTGACCTCCTGTGGCCACTCCTGGGTGGCTGCATCAAGCAACGCCAAGCGCCCTCTCAACACCACACAAGGTAGGACTGTACAGGAACTCCGGGACTGGCACTCAACTTGTAAGCCGCAAATCTTATTGGTTCAGGCCTAACAATGGAAGGGTCCTGATTTGCTGCCCTAGCTGTGCCTAGTGCTTGGATAGGACACCGCTCCATTTTTACTTTTTGCCCAGGATCAGCAGCGTTCATGCCTGACCCAAGTATCTGAACTGTCTGCAGTGTCTCTTAGAGCCCGTATTTTGTCCCCTCCCCGGCCCTAACTTCTATTAAATACTCGTCCCTGGTCATGGACCCCACCCATAACACTGCCCTATTCTCCTGATAGGCTAGCTCCACTTCCCCTAGTTGCTATTCTCACTGACTATTTTAATTCCCTTCCTGTGGTGCCTAGGAACCCAGATTAAAACTCCCTTCCCTTACCCTTATTGCTGCCTAATCCAAAATCTTCATAATAGAAACATAGAAACATAGAATTTGATGGCAGATAAGGACCGCTTGGCCCACCTAGTCTGCCCATTTCCCTGCCTACTGGATAAGCTGCAGATCCTAGTTAACCAGCAGCCTACTTCTTCCTACCCCAACCCCCTAGAATTGCCTTATGACTGTCCCATGCATGCTTGAATTCCACCACTGTTTTTGACTCCACGACCTCCTCAGAAGGCCATTCCATGCATCCACAACCCTCTCTGTGAAAAATACTTCCTTAAATTACCTCTAAGCTGCCCCTATCTTCAAATTTTGCCCCTTGTTCTTGCACCTCTTTTTTTTGAAAGATGCTACCCTCTTGGACTTTGTTGATTCCTTGAGGTACTTTCGAACATTTCTATCATGTCCCCCCTCCCTCCTTTCCTCGAGGCTATACATATTAAGCTCCTTAGGTCTCTCTTCATATGTCTTCCGGTGCAGACCCTGCACCAGTTTTGTTGCCCTCCTCTGGACAGCTTCTATCCTGTCTATGTCTTTGCAAGACTGAGTCTCCAGAACTGCACGCAGTACTCCAGATAGGGTCTGACCAGCTGTCTGTACAGAGGGATAATAACTTCCTGTTTTCTACTGCTGATGCCTCTCCCTATGCATCCCAGTATCCCCCAGCCCTCCTTGCTCCCTCTCACATTGCTTGCCCACCTTTAGGTCATCTATATGACTACCCCCAGGTCCCTTTCCGTTTTTGTTGTTGTTAGTATCTCACCCCCCATTGTGTACTCTTCCCCTGGGTTTTTGTTTCCCAGGTGCATTACCTTGCACTTCTTAGCATTAAATCTAAGCTGCCATACATTTGACCATTCCTCTAATCTTGCCAAGTCCCTTTTCATCCTTTCTGGGCCTAATGGCTAGGTTTATACTACTAATTACGATCTTAACCCTGTCTGACCTTCCACCTGTTCATAGGACCCCTTGGGATCAGCCTGTCATAGAGTGTTACTGCCTCTGCATCTATTCCACCATCACATCCACACAAACATACATTTATCCCTATGCACATTGGCACAACCAACCGATTCCTTGCGGGGCTCCACAACAAAAAAAACAACGTCTGACTTCCACCTTTGGCTCTACTTACATATTTCTCCAATGTAAGGAAAAGCTATTCCTTGCAACAAACACAGAGAAGGCCAACTAAACTTAGCAAGAAACAAATTAGAGAGCATCTCTGCAGACTTGCACTGATGTTACTGCCGCTCTCTGGGAATATATACCCTAATCCTGGCCCCCCTTTATGTATCAATACCGCATGTAAAACTGAAGGATCTCTCAAGTTTGCCTCAATCAATATTTGCAGCATCTTTAACAAAATGGACATCCTGAATGCATGGATTCTGCAACACAATCCTGACATACTCTCAGTCATTGAGACATAGCTCTCCCTGCACTTAGCCGACGCCTGTGTTGCACTTCCAGGCTATACAGTTTACAGAAAGGATCGCTTCACCAAGCGTGGAGGTGGATGTGCGATTTACCCAAGGGATCACCTTCAGGGTCAAGTCCCTCCACTGCCCAACTTGGGTGATCACATGCAAGCAATGGCAATAAAAGTACTCCTCAGAACCCATACTAAATCCATCACAGTCATGTCTGTCTATATACTACCTAGGCATAAGTCCACTTGCTTTGATGCTCTAATGGAGTGCTTAGAATCCCTGCATCTCAATACTGAAACAATAATCCTCGGGGACTTTAATAACAACTGTTTCTCCCCTGAGGCTTAGACCATCAACAATGCACTCTCAGCAATCCACTTCACACAACTGGTTAACCAACCAACCAGAACAAACTACTCCAAGGGTACTAGCACACTACTGGACTGAGTACTTACTAACCACCCTGGCCATTTATCTGGGATCTCTGTTCTCCCTGATGTCCTTAGCGACCATTCGCCTGTCCTGTTTCAATGGATCAATAGCTACATTAAGCACTCTACAAGAACAAACATCAACAGGGTTCTCATCCAGGGCCGCCTTGAAATGCTAAAAGTGGACTTTCATCAGCAAGCTTGGTCCCTAGACTACAACTCCTGCAATGTCAATTCTTCCCTTGACCACTTCATTCACCTCTTCAACATAATCTGGGACCAGCACGCTCCACTGAAAACAAAGAAAGTCAAAAGCTATTGTAACTCTTGGTTCTCCCCTGAACTGCTTGACCTACTGAGATCTAGAGATCGCCTCTGACTGAGGGCACAGATCTCAGGCAAGCAGGTTAACTTACTAAGCTATAAGAAAGCTCGTAATGAGTGCACTCAGGAAATACGTGCAACTAAAAACTAGTACTTTAAGGAAGCCCTTTCCAAATCTTGGAGTGATGGCAGAAAATTTTGGAACAACCTAAAGGAAGTAACTGGTAAGAATGACAAGTCATGCCCCACTATGCTTAATATCAACAGAACACCCACCCTGGATCCTAGAACAATTGCAAACGTGTTCAACAATGCCTTCACGGATCCAAGTGGGATTCTCCCTTCTGATTTCTCCTGTCAGTCCTTCACCACTGAAGTTAATGAGAATGTGGTGCTGACCCCCCACCCCACCCATTCTACTTTAAATCTGTCACTGCTAAGGAAGCTTGTAGGTACCTTCAAATGGTACTGGGTAAATCAAGGTACAGCAGTAACACCTTGGACTTGAAATTTATTGAAATGACACTGGATGATAATCTGGCCCCTCTCACCCATATTCTTAATGTCTCTCTCAGGTACTCACACTTCTTTGACAAGTGGAAGTCCGCGACAGTGACTACAATTTTCAAGAGTGGTGATCGGGCACTATGTGGGAACTATCGCCCAATTTCCATTCTGCCATCTCTCTCAAAAGCTCTTGATAGTAGCTGACCAGCTCTGTGAATACCTAGATAAGTATCAGCTACAATGCCTGTATCAACATGGATTTAGAAAGGGCCACAGTACCACAACAGCAATGCTTGAATTTACTGGTTACATTCACAACTCCTTCGACCAAGGTCTATTTTTTGGTGCGGCCTATACTGACCTATCCAAGGCATTTGACACAGTGAACCATGCTCTACTGATCAAACAGCTTAAGGTCACTGGCTTCTCTCCAGACACTATGGCTTGATTCACCAGTTACCTGCAGCACTGAATGCAATAAGTCAAAATTGGCAATACCCTTTCTGATAGCAGGGCAGTCAGCTCCAGTGTCCCACAACTGTCCATCCTGGGCCCGCTCTTATTTAACCTTTTTTTAAACCAGCTACTCCATGCCTGCCAATGTCATCTCATGCTGTATGTGGATGATGCTATTCTATTTGTCAATGACCCATGCCCTGTTGCTCTTGAACGTAAACTCCAGAGCAACTTCTCGGTGGTCAAAAGTTGGTTTAAAGACCAGAAACTTGTGATGAGCTATGCCAAGACAAATATAATGCTGTTCTCCACCACCTCAAACTGGTACAAAACTCACCCCCTTCTTATCACAAACGGGACAGGCACCCCCCCCGGAGCTTGTCCAACATTTCAAATACTTAGGGGTCTCGCTGTATAGCACTATGTCTTTCAACCTCCACATCGACAAAGTTACCAAGGCTGTTAATACACAGCTTGGACTGTTGCATTGGCATAAGCACAGCCTTACACCAGAGGCCCTCAAGCTAGCTGTTCACAGTTCTCTAGTGACTCTCATTGACTATGGGTTGGTAATATATGGTTCAGCCACAGACATGGCCATACACCAGATAAAAGTAGCCTTAAACAAAGCCTGTTGACCTGTCACAGGAGCAACCCAGCTGACCTATACGTGTGGTCTGTATGCCCAAACAAACTGGCTTCAGTTCTCAGGAAGACTGCAGTACCAGTCATGTCTACTGGCAATAAAAGCCAGACTACGCTTAATGCCCCCAAGGGTACTGAACCTTCTCATTTACAATAATAACCATCCCTGCACCCGCAGTTCCGACAGCCAAATATTCAAAATTCCCCACTGCCGCATCTTCTTGGGTCAAAGGTCTTTTGCCTATTATGCCTCAGGATGGCTGAGCTCACTACCCTCTGACATCATAACCTTAACCTCAATCGGACTGTTTAAAAGAAGGCTGAGACAACATCTAACATCGAATGCTAGCTGCGATTGCTTCCACTGACAAATTTCACAATCTACTCCATCGTCATTACTTCCAGACTCAGCTTTCTGACCCATAGTGCCTGGCATCTCTCCTATGCTTTCCCCTCACCCTGCCAGCCTCCTAGTGTGCTCAGACACCACCAGCCATCCCCTTCCTCTTTCCTATGATCTCTCCTATCCTCCCTTCCAATCCCATTTATCACCTTCCTTAGCCACCCCGGGCCGGAATCCTGCCCTTCCCCCTGCCCTCTACCATTGCCAAGCAACCTGTCCCCACCCACCTGCCAGCTCCTTTTTTTTTTTACCTCCGGCATCTACACCCTAGGTTCACCTGTCCAATAGCCCAGTCTGTTCACCACCTGTCTCACTTAATGATAGTGTCCAAGCCTTTATAATTGACTCGTGCTATTGTTCACAGCCTATCTTTGAGCCTTTCTTCTACCTATAACCACCCTTTGTTCAACTGTTTATTCTGTTCTTCAGCCTCATTTCGAGTTAATGTCTAAGATTTATAAGTGACACAGGTGATTGTTCAAAGCCTAAGATTGTGCCTTTCTACTAGTTATAATCCTCCATGTAAAACGTGTTTTATTTTGTTCTTACCTATTTGCACAGTGTTAATATTGTCTCTCTACTAGCTATAACCATCTTTGTAGAATTTGTTTTAATTGTTCGTAATCATTCATACAATGTCATTAATGTTTGTATTCACTGACGTGGAACCCATGTAGTGAGCTTGTCCTCAAAGGGGTTATTCCGAGACTTCAATAAATAAATAAATTGTTCCATAGATTAGGGAAAAAGAAGGCATCAGCAGGTAGGTGGGCAGGAGGTCTGATGGTGTAGTTTAAAGTTGGGGCCTTTGACGTTGCAGAAAACTTGAGTGAATCTGATTATTTTCTGGCCTTTCGGGTTAAAAGGAATGAGAATACCTTGATTTTATTTAATATCTACATTCCTCCAAGTAGCTCCAAATACTATACTAATAACATCTGGGAGAGTCTTCAAAGTCAGATTATGGACACAGAAATGAACTACCTGATACATATATTCTGCTAGTTCGTGACTTAAATTCCAGAACTGGTACTTTTGATGGTCTGACTACTGTAACAATTTTAAATTGGATGTTCCCTGGGGCTAGTAATTTTCCCAGATTGACTACTAATTATAAGATCAATCTCAATGGTCAAAGACTTACTGAAACAATGAATAACAATCACTTTTATTCACTGAATGTGGGAATAAAGGGTGACTTTAAAGGGCATCCTACTTTTTTCTCACATCAGGCAACATCAATCCTGGATCTAGCTCTATAGAACAGGCCCCCGAATTATGGTCAGAGCTGCTGATTCTGACCAGGAGTGAAAGCAACCATTTCCCAATTGTTCTGAATAGCAGATACTATCAGAATGACGTTACGATTTCACCACATAACCCGACAACCCCTCAACTAGAGATAAGATACCTCAAGTGGGTTAGATGGAATGGTGAGATAGAGGTAGACATAAAGAATAAGACCCAGGGCTTTTTGGACCAATGGACCATGAATCTTGAGGCCAATAATTATTATTCAGCTTCAGCACAGGACTTGGGGGAATTTTTTGAAGAAATAAAACAACTTCTCTATAAAGGGGGGAATCACAAAAAGAATGTCAAAGGAAACAAAGGTTGGTTTGACCTTGAGTGTAAAAATAGAAGAAAACATTGACTGCCTATAGAAGAGCGGTTAAAAATAATATCCCAACAAACATACATTTCAAGAATTAAAACATAAAAGGAAGCAATATAAGATAGTTTTGGACAACAAAAAAAGGGAGTATTACAGGACTTACTGGGACCATATGTTGCCAGCTATTTCAGAAAATAATTAACAGTCCTTCTGGTTCTTAGTGGCAAGGGGTTGCAATAATTGCAAAGAGGAGTTGGACTTCTATATTACTAACAAGGGTCCAATATTTTTCAAAGATGTTTTATGAGCCCTCAGTTGTCACAGACTTGGATTATACTATTCCCTCAGCCACTAGATTAGCTTTTAAAGAGCAGCTTCTACGCTCTTGACTAGCCCCCCCTCTGACACATATCCCACAACTGACCTAGCCAGGAGTAATTTTCTATAAATGATTCCTTTGTGGGCTACCGTTTAAAAATTTTATTTCATTCGTAACTTCATTCCCTGACCCCGGCAAAAAACTGAACTAGTTCTTATTCTATGGCCACGCTTCCAAGCAGTACAGAAGCTCCTCGTTTTTAGG
The DNA here is from genome assembly GCA_016271365.2 of Neoceratodus forsteri. NCBI lineage: Eukaryota > Metazoa > Chordata > Ceratodontiformes > Ceratodontidae > Neoceratodus > Neoceratodus forsteri. The sequence goes on along the minus strand of CM028129.1, from coordinate 1,003,967,924 downwards.
ATGTCAGTAAAGAAGCAGGTAGACGGCTTTCATCGATTTAATGGTGATTTTCCAGTGTTTATGTATCTTTATCGTTGGATTTTAAGAATCAGAGTGACCACCCTGATTAAGAGGGCCCCTCTTACTCGAGCGGTCACTTTGTTTTCTTAAAATCCTAACATTAAAGATACATAAAGCTTGGGGAAAATCACCCCATTCAAGTCAATAAGCGCACGCATTCATTTACTGACATCACAAAACGGGCCATGTGGTGTCAAGGCATGTATGGTCAGAGGATTCCGTTTTCAGCAGAATAAAGTTATGAGTGAAATGACATTTTTAAACGGTAGCCCACAAAGGAATCATTAATGGAAAATGACTCCTGGCCAGGTCATTTGCAGGATATTTGTCAGCGGGGGGCTAGTCAAGAGCTGCTCTTTAAGCTCTTTGACCGGCATGAAGTCTTCTTGGTGATAACCTCTCTTAAATCTAAAAAAAGCTTCTGGACCCGATAAGATCCCAGCAGAGGTGTAGTTATGTTTAGTGGCTCAATGGTTAGACAGTTTAACAACTTTCTTTAATAAGTGTATTATAGAAAGGAGTATACCTAATTCATGGAGATGTACAGAAATTATCCCAATTTTTAAAAAAGGGAATCATTATGATCCGAAAATGTATAGACCAATTAGTCTGCTTGACATTATATCAAAAAGTTTTGCAAGAGTTCTATTGCCAAGAATGAAATCTGAGCTTAAAACTGTGGGTGATATTTCTCCTCTACAATTGCTTTAGAGAGGGCCATTCTACTTTAGACAATTGCTTTATTCTACAGCATCTGCGGGAAAAATATGTAAAACTAAGAGGACAGAAACTCTGTCCTGCCTTTTATTGATTTCAGCTCAGCATTTGATTCTCTTAACAAGAATACTTTATAGGGTATTATGAGGGATTGGGGAATTTGCCCTACTTTTGTTAGTATTATTAAAGTTCCATATACATGAGGCCAAGTTAGGACTGGAACCCGTGCCCAGCTCTTGGACAGATTCCCTACTAACAAAAGTGTTAGACAGGGTGGCATCCTCGCTCCATTTCCCTTTTAGTAGATATCACCAAGTTGTTGGAAGCTTTAGAAGCACCCAACACAGATTTGCCTAAAATTGGCTCGATAACATGCCTGGCACTTGCCTATGTGGACGATCTTGTCCTCTTTTCACTCTCTCAGAGTGGGTTACAAAAGAAGCTTGATATCTTAAGTAATGAGTCTAAGATCCTTTCTCTTATGGTTAATACATCAGAAAGTAAGATTATTAGCATGTGTTTCTTATAGCACAAAATATCCTTGGAAATTGGACTCTAAGTCAATCAACGTAGTTAAAACAAAGTGATATTTAGGTATAACTTTTTCCTGGAATCTCTCTTGGAAAAGTCATTCAGATAGTATTGCTTCTAAAGCAAAATTATCTAGTACTGGTCTAAAAAGAGTCAGTTACTTATATGGAAGTTACTCAATTAGGCCATTGGTTAAGGCTAGTCCATCAAAATATAACACCCAAGTTTTGTATGGTGCTGAGGTTTGGGTTATGCAATCTGTTGAAAAGCTGGAAAAAAAACAGTTATACAAATATCATGCTCTGCCCTGGGCTTTAACAAATCTACTCTAAGTTGTTTTGTTAGAACCAAGTTGGGTCTAAATGATATTCCAGCTATCACTGATAGTAAAACAATTAATGTCTGGTTGAGAACAACTAGGCTGCCAGAGATAGACCTGTAAAATGATGTCTACTTGAAAAGGATCACTGGCATGACCTTGGCTTTAAATCAACTTACTGGCTGGGCCATATAAACTTTTTCAGTCTTATGGAATTGATTTTTTAGTAAGGTACATTAAAAAAAATGTTACTTTAAGTTCTAAATACAAATCATGCATCCTTAAGAAAATCACAAATTATTATAGATTAAGGGCCAGCTATTCAAAGCTTTGCATTGGGCGCAAACCCGTTGAGCTGAAATAGCGCTGAGTTTGCTCCCGGCTGCAATATACAAAAGTCCATTTAGTGCCAGCACTATGAGATAGTGCCGACGCTAATAGATAATGTATGCAGAGATGGCAATGAAGGGAGGGGCCATGCATGCCAGTGCACCGGCATATTCAAAATGACAGCGCCGCACTACAGTGTATTGCAAGACCTGTAGCACTGTGCCTAATACTGCCACCAGAAAGCAGGTGGTAATGCTGGGCTATAAGGGGAGGCAGTGCTCCCATTTCCCAATGCATGCTCAAAGCGCACAACACACAGGCCAGTAGTCCCTCCCTGGCAGGCAGGTGCTCCCCCAATCACTCCCTGACACCCGTTCCAATAAATACAAGTAGTACCCTGGTATTATAATGGCCCCCACCCCCAATCATGATCCCCAACACCCATTCCGTTAAACTCTATCAGTTTCCTGGTAGTCTAGTGGTCCCCCCACCCCATCACAATCCCTGACACCTGTTCTGTTAAACTCTATCAGTTCCTTGGTAGTCTAATGGCACCTCCTACCTGGCAGTGCCCACCACCCCACTCCCCCATCCCAGTAGGAGCCAGCGACTGGCTCAGCCCACTGCTCACCTCCATGGCCAGCAGCCCTGATAGCTGAGTTAAGAATGAGTGTGTACAGAAGTATGTACTCATTCATAACTCCAGTCAGTGGCTAGCCATGGAAGGTAATGAGATGAGCCAGTCACTAGCCAGCCTGAGACAGGGGAAGCAGGTTAGTGGGCACTGCCGGGTGGGGGGGCCACTAGACTACCAGGAAACTACATGATTTTCATGGAACGGGTGTCGGGGATCAAGATGGGGGGTAGGGGGCTACTAGACTACCAGGGAGCTACTTGACTGGCATGGAACGGGTGTCTGAGATCATGCTGGGGGACATTGGACTACCATGGATCAGACCAGACATCCCTCCGTTGATCACTGACATGAGGGTCAGTGAGAGACACTGCCTCCCATAATGAGAGACACATCCTCACACATGGGAATACAGGTACAGAACACAGTGGAAACAATTGCCTTTACTTAGACAATGTACATTTGTGATATAGCATTGTAGCATATTATTCATGTCTGCTGTACTGTCTGTCTTTACAGCACATTCTATGTGTGGCATCTTTCACACGAGGGACAGGGAAATTGTGATAGGTAACATGAGGGATGTCCCTTACACTGAGGACACATGAGAGATATGGGGGGGGGTCACTGGACTACCAGAGAATGGCATGGCAGACTGCAGTCTGTCGCGGGTATCAGCGATCAATGTGGTGGGGGACTAGACAAGACTACCTGGGCAGCCAGATATAATGTATGTGTGCGTGTGTGTGTATATGTATGTGTATATGTGTATATATATATATATATATATATATATATATATATACATACATACATACTGTATGTACCTCCCATATGTCCCTCAGTATGGAAACACCACACATTGTACTGCACATACTTGCCCAGCCCTGCATATGCACCTCATGGGGACAGTGGTACACACACACAGTAGATGTGCTGTGCATCTTGCAGTCCCAGCAGACAATGCAATGGGCTATGGTGCTACATATACAGTAGCATCAGTATAGTCAGCGTTCCCAGCTTCCAATGGGATGTGGGTTTGTTTTTCCCCCGTTTGGTGTTGTGTCCCACATTCTAGGGATCAGTGTCCCACATTGTCCCTCATTCCGTGCAACTGGGTCCCACTTGTCAGTGTTGCCTGGTAAAAGATTTGCACTGAGTAAGCCTGCTGACACCCATTGCCTGTGGCTCCCAACCTATACTCCCAGGCTGACCTACAGGTGGAGCTATGAGTGGTCCCAGCTGGCTCCTGTACTCCCAGGCAACCTACAGGTGGAGCTGTGAACACCATGGAGTAGCACCAGGCAAACTACATGCAAATGTACAGTATGCTGAGCAGCCCATAATGAGATGCGAATGTGGCTGTTTGCACATGGATTACCTAAGTAGGTTCATTTACATATGAGCTTTGAATATTCCACGTTTTTGCCCCGGGCTAATGTGTTTGCCTGGGGCAAAGTGTTAGCGCCAGGCTAACCTGTCACTTGTGCAGCACAATTCTGCTGTGTGTGGCCTGCATTGAGTGTTGCTGTTGTTGTGCTTCACTCCATTACTAATACTCACATTGGCCTACTACTGCAGCCCTGCCTTCCTCCACCTCTGTGTCCACTGAAATGCTGTTGCTTTTAGGCCTTCCCTGTCACTATATTCAGAGCTGTCTTATTCCGCAGGCTATTTTTGCACTGCACACCCAGCCCAGTTTGCCCAGCTTCCTTAGCATGCTATATTCAGCAGGTTTAGCACCAGGGTGATCCCTTTTGAATATAACAGGCCATTGGTCCCGGGCTAATTTAGCATGCCAGGCAGTGCTAATTTAGCCCTGGGGCAAAGTTTTGAATATCTGGCCCCAAGTGTCTTAAAGGACAAGTAAACAGACTTTTGTTGGCAGAGCAGAATACCAAAATTAGGCTTCACAGAGGTGTACAGGAAAGGCTGCTATTAACATTGATGCTAAAACTGCATTTATAAATTTAAGATAAATGCAGTTTCATAACATTTAAAAAAATGTAAAACAACAGCCTTCCCTTTTGAAAAACCCGCTCTGCCAGCCCTACAAAATGGCCATCAGACAGAATGATAGCAGCAAGAAGCAGAGCTGCATAGGCTATGCAGTGCTAACTAGTTCCTTTAATTTCTATTATATTTCATACTTCTTGCAGAAAAATAATCAATATCATGACTTAACATATGCATTATTTGTAGCAATACACATGTAAAGCCGTGATTTTATTATATATATTTTTTTTTTTTACAGAAGCAGTCAAAAACTGCCAGTTATCTTCCATGGAATCAAACCCATATGACACGAAACAGTGCCATCTGCAAGCACATACCTCATGGTCTAGTGGTTCTCTTGAAGTACAGCACGTCAGACCAGTGCATGGTCTGAAGGCCTGCAATTTTAATCAAAATATCCCGATTGATTGCTGCTTGTACCTGCAGCTCTCAATTTAAATGACAATGATATCCACCCCCCCACCGCTCGCTTGCTGGTTACCCACCATATGCATTCAGTAGCTCCTTCCATTAAAATATTCTCCTGCTGGTGCTTCACATCAAACTATGAGTCACCATACCCCCTCTCACTTGGAATTATACCTGCTTACTTAAAAGTATATACCCAGTGGCAGTCTCAGTGCACACAATCCAGCTGAACTGTCCATTTTGTCTGATGGCCATTTTGTAGAGCTGGCACAGCTGGTTCTGTTGTTTACATTTTTTTAAATGCTACAAAACTGCATTTATCTTAAATTTATAAATGCAGTTTTAGCATCAATGTAAACAGCAGCTTTTCCTGTACCGCTCTGTGAAGCCTAATTATTTTATTCGGCACTGCCAAAAAAGCTGTTTACCTGTCCTTTAGATGCCATTACGCAGTCTAGAATTTTGAGATGTTATAGTGATTACGATTGAAGACATACTGTAGCTTCAGGTACTATCTGGAAATTCTGGAGGACCCTATCCAAAGGAGAATTTATGCAAAATTCAGAACTGGCATGATAAATCAAATGTTCTTTTTGCCAGATTTAACAAATCCACCAATCCATGTGTGATGTGCTCTGTAACCGCAATAACAAATACAAGGAAGATCTGCTCCATGTAATGTTGCAATGTCACTGGTTCAATAAAGCCAGAAAATACTGGCTAAGTTCAATACTTGACTCTCTGAAAGCCACGGAGGACAATGAGATTTTGAAAATCCTATTTGCTGTGGAGAATGATTATGTTATTAATAGAGTTGCACATTATGTAGTGACAATTCAAAACCTTAGTGAGAGAATGGTCAAACTGCTTGAACTCTCAGCACAGACCTGTGCTTTAATGTATTGACATGTGCTGTTTTAGCTATGTTTATTTTAACATTGTTCTGCTAATGTACGTATTTGCTGTTGTATTTTAATGGTGATTTTAATACATTTTCTTAATGTTGTTGTAATGATCTTTTTTATGATCTAACAATAAAACTATTCCAATCCATTGACTCTCCATTGAAGCCTCCTCAAAAGCCACTTGGAGAAATGCATATGATGAGATAATTTGAGCATTTATTATTAGAAGAAAAATATCTGTGGATTTTATATGAACAGAAAGATTTCAGACAGGGTGAGTACAGTCTGTTGGAATTTAATGAGGCACTGGGCTTAAAGATTTGACTCCTTTAAAATCCATGGGATCCAAGCCTCCCCCGGCATGACTTTAACATTTGCTCATGTGGGTAAGTGTAATGCAGTATTACTCTTATGATGTCATAGGCTATAATTTCATATCTATTGAGTGCCTGGAAGGAGTGCAAAAAAATCCAGATTCTGAATGAACAATGACTCTACTTTTTGGGATATTTGAGTTTACATTCAATCACAAAAATCCCTGATAGTCATCTGCCATTCATATTTTGCACCTCTCCCCTTAAGCTCTCTTACTATCCAAAAGCCCATAGTCCCTTACCTTTCCTGAAATCCCTCATATGTTCCATCTACTCTACCCCACTCCACCAGTATGATTATGAGAGGACAGTCAGGTCCAAAGTCCTGTGGAACATGGTTATACAAGTAACTTTTGTAAACATAAGAAAAATGTGCCCCTAATATTTGGGTACACACTAATGTGTACCCCCCCCCCCCAACACTGCTGCCCCAAACTGGTAATATGTTTGCCTTGCAGCTCTCTCACCCAAAACATGAGAAGGTAGTCTTGCAGCTGTAAGAGACATAGAAACTATGAATATGAATGTGGGTGTACAGTGGGTCAGACCTCTGAAAAAGGCTCACATTAATGTGAAACATTAAAAATGTGCAAGCCTGCTGCCTGTTGTCTTTTAACCCTCTAATAACAGACCTATGTAAACTTTATCCAGCCTTTGGGGTCTCTCCATGTCAGTAAGCATTGAAACTTGCTTTTCTTACTTTGACTAATTTAAGAAGAACCAGATCATTACACTTTACAGGGTTAATTTGTGGGAGAACCAAATCAAGAATGACAAGTCCTTTTCTGGATTATCATTTAGGAGATACAAATTGAGGGTCAAAGGCAGGGAAAAAAATCAGTTGGTTCTACATGTTTTAACTATTGTGTACAGACCGGTTGGTCTGCAGGCTAAAGAGAGAAGACTATCGGAGGATGGGCATGTCTCTGCAATGTACCACACTATGTGCTGGAAGAGGTTTTTATAAAGTATCTGAATACTGATGGTGAAATCAATTAAATTAGCTACATGGACTATTCATGGGATTAATTCTCCATTAGAAAGATACAGAATTCTGAGATTTTTGGGGCAACATAAAATTGAACTCACATTCCTTCAGGAAATTTTCTTGAAGGAACTGGAGATCAAAAAACATAAAGAATATTGCATGAGACAAGTATTGTTTTCAAAGTGAATGAAGAAAAGTGAAAGGGTAATACATTTTCATTAATAAACACCTGGCACTTATAATTTTAGAAGTATGGAACGATGAAGAGGGCAGAGTAGTACTGGCAAAAACAGTAATGCATGGTCAGAATATAATTATAGGAGCAGTATATGCATCTTTTCAAAACTATAGAAACATTTTGGCATCTATTACTAACCAACTTTCAAAATTGGGCTTACAGGCAGTAATTTTGGCTGGAGACCTAAATGCCTTATAAGACCCTATACTGGACAAAAGAAGTAAACCCTTAACCTGGAATTGGTACAGATCAGTAACCCCAAATAATGTCCTTGATGCTAATGTGTTATTAGCTACTTGGAGAAAACTATACCCTACAGACAAAGAGTTAACATATTCCTCTAAGGTGTATGGTTCCTCAACTTGAATACACTATTTGTTCATATCTAGAGACTTACTGTTACAGTCAGAAGGACACAAAATACAAATTTGTCCAGTATTTATTTCAGATACCCCCTCCCCATTTTATCTTTTTCTCTTTCAAAAAATTATCAAAGATTTCTGAGAATGAATATTGATTTACTCGTGAATAGTAGATTTTTGTAAAGCTTACTATCTAATAATGAAAATTTGCCATTTCTATCATTAACAACTTTGGTGAAGTTAATATTTAGAAGGAACTAGTGCCTAGAAGTGCTATATTGTTTTTTTTCACAGATAAGGTGTAAAGTCTGTTTCATCATTAAGTCCTATTGGGGTTCCTGTGTTTAAAGTCACAAACCAATTTGTTTTATTTTGTAATAAGTGTGTACCCTATTACATCCACTGGGGTGTTTTGGTACATGTTCAAAGGCCATGTACTTAAGGCAATAGAAATAGATAGTGCACTGCTGGCTCAGTGGTGCTGAGGGTTGAGGCTGGATGCCACACCTTGTGCCATGCCGGCGACCCAGGTTCGGTGACATACTCGGGCTGCTGGGATTTGGCAGGGGGAAAGAGGGATTGAGTACCCAGCAGCAGCTCTTCCTCTCTGGGGAGGGTGGTGCATCTGTCCTGCTGCTATATCACCATCTCCCAGGTGAACTCAGGACTGGTGATGCAGGTTGAGACACACAGTGAGAGGGGCGGTGTCAGCCGAGAGCCCTGGGACGAGTTGCGTCTCGACGCATGCCTCCCAATTGGCTTTCCTAGCATACCAGTGACAACGGGCATAGGGGCACAGAAAAACAAGAAAATGGAGCCAATCACTCCTAGGTGATGACTCATCCAGCACCAGACCATGTCAACAAGCCATCACCAGGGCAGACTCTGTTGTGAACCACCCTCTCCACCATTGTTCAGGGGAAAGGTAAGGGGTGTGCCTTCCCTCGCCCCGCCCAGGGGGTATACCAGGGCACCTACCTAAGGAGTCTCTGAGTGGGGGGTCCACTCTAGGGCAGCAGACTTCTGGGGTGACAAGGGGGCGATGTGAAGGCTGAGGGGTCTGAATGAGTGGAGTACAGAGTGAGTAAGGCAAATAAAGAGCAATGTAAAAAAAAAATAGTGCATTGATCTTGATGTCCAAGAAAACAAAATGTCTGGGTCAGATGGCTACACAGTTGAATTTTATGTACATTTTAAATTACTGATCGTGTCATATTTGCAAAAATTATTTAAAGTAATCATGGCTACAGGTGAAGTCCCTACATCATTCAACAAAGCGTATATATCCTTAATACTAAAACAAGGAAAGGACACAACTAGATTGGCAATTTACAGTCCTATAGCTATTCTAAATAGCAATTACAAATGTTTCACAAAAATATTACATCAAAAACTCAATAAAGATTTAGTGCATATTATACATCTGGATCAAAAGGGTTTCTTGCCAGGGAGAATAATGCATACAATATCTATAAGGTTTTATTAACCCTGGAGCAAATTTCTTCCTTGGGCATGGACTTCCCATTACTATATTTAGATGCACAAAAAACCTTTGATATGATCAAATGGGGATATATAATTGGTGTACTTGAAACTATAGGAACACCAGAACCATTTGTTAAAATAACTGCAGCACTATATAAAGAACCAAAAGCAAATCTCAAAATTAGGAAGAATAAAAGCAAAGGAACAAAAATAAATAGTGGAGATGAAGTTTAACATTTACATGGATGATGTCTTAGTAATAATGGCCAAAACTCTGAAAAGTATAATTTGACTCAAAACAGAAATTAACAAATACACAGCTGTATCGGGCCATACTGTCAATGCGGGAAAGTTTGAAATACTGACACCTACAAAAGACATAGCACCAGGAATACTGAAAGTTTTCCAAGTACAGTATAAAGATAATTATAATGAATATTTAGGAATCATCTTGTCATTACTGATTAAAAATATGTACCAAGAAAATGTACCATCTTTATTAAAAAAAATGTAAAGCAAGACTAATGGAATGGGCAAGAATTCATGTGATGCTATTAGGAAAAAATCTGCTTGATTAACATGATAGTGGTTCCACAGGTTGCATATACCCCAAAGGCAATGTTAACCGACATCTAAGATAAATAGTTTAAAGACTTACAAAAATGCTTAGCAGCTTTATCTGGGATAACAGAATAGCTTGGGACAGGCTGTCTCTCTAAAGGGGGGGGTATGGCTTACCCCAATATTCACTCATCTTATAGAGCATTTCTGATTAAAACAATTTTGGCTTGGACTCATGGAGATTGAACTAGACAACAACGTTCTATGGCAGAAAGCCTAATAAAACAGTTGGCAGAAATATTTGATTATGCCATCTAAATATAAAAAAATAATCCAAAGCCCACTTTTTGAGAACATCATCAATACTGCAGTTAATTATAAAAATAAAACAGGAATCAAAGGGTAGAATACTTTATATAGTAGGATATGGCAAAATCCATCAATAAAGACAGAACAAAAAACTTTACATTACAAATCCTGGATCTCAAAAGGAATTACAGGATGGAAAGATTTAACCCATAATGTAAAATTCCTTTTTAGGTATACATACTGTAACTAAATGAAATGTTTAAGAAAAATGACGACTGGTGAGAAAAAGGATCCTCCTAGCCTAAAAAAGAGTGGGAAAAAATACAATCAGATACCACAAATATTCAAAAGGCTTTTTTGCATGGATATTTGAGCAGAAAAGTTACAAACAAATCAAAATAAACCGGGGAAAAAGACATAGGGACCCATATTCAGAACAGGCCAGCTGCACATGCAAACAGGTGCGCCGCATAGAAAAATAGGTCCAGACGGCTCAGGCACCATATTCAAACAGATAGCATGATCTGAACTGACAGCACTACCTGTCTGAATATGGGACCATAGTAGCATGGTGCACATCAAGCAGCCACCATGCTTGGCGCAGTGTTACCAGAACCCTAGGCTAAAGACCACCCATAGGGGTAAAGCACGGTGCACACTGGTTATGGCCCCCATGGATGATATTCAACCCAAAAGTGCAAATGAGTCCATTGGGCATGCACAGTGCTAAGGGGCCATTTGCATGCCCATTATGGGCTCATCTGCATGTAAGTGCCATCCGAGTGCACTGGGCCAGGTCCCACCTAAGCCCCGATCCATGTAAGTAAATCATTGGTGATCCAGTTCTCCCTCCATTGCCCCAGTCCCTGTCTCCATATATATAAAACAAAATCAATTCTGGTTCAGCACCCCTCCCCAGCCCCGATCCCTGTTACGATATATAAAACAAATGCAATGGTGGTTCAGCATCTCTCCTCTGCCCTGATCCCTGCTCCCACAGATAAAACATTATCAATGGTGGTCCAGTGGTCCCTCCCCCTCCCCTGTTCTCTGATAACTTTCCCCAAGTAAAAAATTTAAAAATATGGGGAAAGGTGATGAGTGAAGTACCCCAGGGATCGGTCTTGGGACCTATTCTATTTAATATCCTACTAGCGTCAATGCAAACTTTGCCTGGTGTCTGGTCTTGTAAATATGCTGATGATTGCAAAGTTGGTGCAATTGTCCATATTGAAACATCAGCAAAATTATTTCAAGATAATTTGAATTTCCTGGCTAAATGGGCAGATGATCATAAATTACTATTTAATGAACAAAAATGTATAGTGATACATTTTGGATCTAATAATCCAGGTTATCAGTACAACCTGAATAATATTCCCTTAAAGGAAGTAGAAAACCGTAAGAATCTAGGGTCTGGATCTCAAACTATCTAAAATTTGATTACCATGCTAGCTGTACTACAATAAAATGTAACCAGATTATTAGAAGCATTCTAAGATCAATTAAAAATAGAAAGACCAAAGTTATTCTACCCTTACATTCAGCACTAATACGTCCCCACATTGAATACTGCTCTCCATTTTGTGCCCCATATTCTGTTCAAGGGAAAAACAAGCTGGAATGAGTACAGAGAAAAGTAACTAAAAAAATCAGGACGGTAAAACAATTGAACTACCACAACAGATTAAAACATTTGAACTTATACTCAGTTAAGTATAGGAAACTGAGAGGTGACTTATGTTTGGCATTTAGAGCTAGTAGGGATGATGCCTTCTTAGACGTAATTGGGTTAACAAAAAAAACTGTGATATATAATATAACTAGATCTCATAATCAAAAATAATAGGAGAAACTTCTAAAACATTAAAAAGAAGCCAATGGTATACCCAGAGAATTATTGGTATATGGAATACACTTCCCAGTAATGTGGTTGAAAGTAAGAATATAGATAGTTTTAAGATGAGACTCAATACTTTTATGGGGGATAGAAGATTTGTTGATTCCACCATGCCAAATTGACATGGTGGCAAGTTCTATTATGGACATTTGTCCTCTGAACTTGAATCTAACCTATGAACCTATGAATAGAAAGTCCTTGGTGTACCAGTTGTTCCTCCCCCCCCCATTCTCCAATCACCATCCCAGTTAGAAACATAAAAGCCCTGGTGGCCTAGTGGCCCCCCACCCCCATCCCGACAGGTAGTGACCCACCACCCCACCTCTCCCAACTCAACCTGTGCTGTTGACTGGCACAGCCCTCCTCATACCGCCATGGCCAGCCACCGACTGTACTGTCACTGAGGGTGTACAGCAGACAGTACGTGCACACTGGTTGACGGATTCTGAAAGGATCACAGCACCACAACTGTCTTCATTAAGTTTACTGCTAACATTAAATATGCCATGGACAAAGGTTTTCTTTCACTGGTGCTGTCTTCATCAACCTATCCATGGCTTTTGACCTCATTGACCATTCACTTCTAACCAAAAAATTAACAGCTCTTGGTGCCCTCCCCCCCATGCCAATGCCTAGTTCTTCAACTACCTGACCTTCCGGTGCCAGTTCATCAAATTTGTGATTCCTCTTCACACCAGTTGCCCGTCACCCGAGGTGTTCCTCAGGATTCTATCCTAGGCCCACTCCTCTTCTCAATTTTCATTAACTACACTTCCTGTCCATCTCTGCCTCCTGCTCAGTTATAATGTAAGCTGATGATATCACGCTATATCACAGTGCCCAGAGCTCCCATCACATCAATACCCAACTATAAAAGGACTTCACCCACATATCAAACCGACTGGCGGTCAATAACCTGGTACTCAATGCATCCAAAATACACGTGATGCTATTTGGCTCCAGGGTGCGCAGGTCATACTGCTCTCACACTCTGTATATCAGGTGTCTAAGTAGCTCTCCTCTCACTGTAGTCGAAGAATTGAAGTACCTAGGCATTACTCTTGCCCAGGGCTTGACTTTCACATCCACATCTTAAACCAATGTAAAGCCACAAATTCACAGATTGGTCTAGCCTATCATTTCAGACACTTGCTTACCATTAAATGCCTGCTTAGCTATCGCCCAAGGCGTTCTCCTCCCCTGCCTACAAAATAGCTTTCTTCTCCTCACAAACCCCCCTCAACTTCTTTAGACAAATGGGACATCCCCTACAATAATATATGCCACTTCACCCTCTCATCCACATCTTGTGCACCATTGCTCTCTCAGTACCTCCTTAGGGTGGCTGCCCCCCTCTGCCTCTCGAGTCTAGGTTATTGTATACACAGGCCAACTCCCCAATCACCCACATTTCACTATAACAGTTCCCCACCCACATACTCCCTCGGATCCTTGTACTCTACCTCACTCACTACACCCAAATGCTCAACCAAGATGGGTGAACAGGCATTTTCTTCATTTGTACCCAAGTACTGGAACTCCTTCTCTCCAAATGTCTGCAGCTCTTCCACCACATCTTCTTTCAAATCAGACCTTAAGTCCTACCTATCCCAATCCACGACCTGCACCTGTTTGCAACCACCCTGACCATAACCATATTTACATTGCTTAATTGATTCTCACATCTCATAATGTACTTGTCTTAACCTACTTTGTCGCATATCTAATTATCTGTCAACTTGTAATATTTCATATTGTACTTTTTCTGACCATTGATTCTCGCACCTCAGAACATACTTGCCTTAACCTACTTTGTTACTATCTAATTATTTGTCAACATGTAATATTTCTTATTGTACTTATCCTGACCCTGGAACTGTTTGCCCTCTAAAATTAATATTTTTTTGATTTGATGTACTTGTGCTTTATACCCTGTTGTATCTCTTGCTTGTAGCCTCCGGGTCGTACCTGCAAATAGGCATTCAGATGTCTAGTGCACTTTACCCGGTTACCAAAAACCAAATAAAATATATAAATAAGTAAGTAATTAAATAAATAAACAAATAATTAAAAGTTCAATTTCATGAGCATTTGTGAAATTGTGGAATTTCGTGATACTTTTCTCGAAGCCATGTCCACACATTTGGCCCGGCCATACACATGGCTGCCATTGTAGAAGAAGGTTAAGCTGGGTAAAGCGGCAATAAGGTAGCATTCATAGAAGGCTCCACGTGATGTCAAGCACTACAACTAGTTGTGACTCAGGCCGCTGTGACAGAAGTATCTGGATATCTTTTGTTATGATGGAGCATGTGCTGGGCATCACTGTCACAGGAGTGTTGATGGGCATTGCCGAGCCATGACGCTAGTGCAGGTAAGATGATTCAGTGGTGATAAGTGCTTTGTGAAAGTTAAATTCCACAAGTGGAATTCTAGTGGCATTACCAATTATGTGTCCATTAATTTTTGAACAAATTTTGCTAATTAGTAATTTCTAAAGTATCCAGAATACATTTTAACCTACTAAACCACATGCTTTCAGTTTGCTTAGATTTCAGGACATATTTACCTTGGTTTGCATGCCAAATTTTGAGTGTAGACCGGCTATAGCAGTGGAGCTATAAACATCCAAATATTTTGAACATTTTCATACAGTTTAACACATTAAATTGTGAAATGTTGAACTCCTATAACTTACAATTTATTTAACCAACTACCTCTCTGTTTTGCAGTTTCTAAGACTCTTCCAAGAAAATACGAATCTACATTTTCAATTATCTAGCTTCATAGGCTACTAAGTTGTATGCATAGAAATATTGTCAGAAATTTTCACATGAATAATAAATTGCCAGGCTTTAAGCCCCATACCTTCCCCACCCCTACTCTCACCGTCATGACACTTGGCAACCTTGTAGGTGTCAGCATGGCTCAGTTGGTAGCACATCCGCCTCTGGACCAGAAGGTTGTGGGTTCTCATCCCACACCGGGACTGAACTTGCACCTAAAAATCGCTGGCATCCGAGTGTAGTATTAGGGGGATGCTGTACTGCTGGGGTGTGCTGTACTTTGGATGAGATGTTAAACCAAGGTCCCTTCTACCCATCCTGCTGTTGTCCTGGTGGGTGTCCAGGTGGAAGTAAAAGAACCCAGGGCATGTTTCACAAACAGTAGGGGACATTCCCGGTGTCTTGGCCAACATTCCCCTTCCCAGAAACTGGTTCATGCAATTATCCAGGCTGTGTGTGGGTGATGATGTGTGATATGGCCGCCACCACACATTCAGTCACTTCATTATCGGTCTAGCATTGCTTGTAAAGTGCTTTGGAATACACTGTGTATGAAAGCGCTATATAAATGCTGATTCTTCTTCTTCTTCTTCTTTTAGGAACTCTTCCAAACAGTAAGCATGCCAAAGTTCAGATTTCTATATGACTGACCTAGTCATGAAAAATTAAAGAATTTCAGAAATTTCCTCAAAAGTATACAAACTTTCATGAAATTTCACAAACATTCTGTAAAATCAGAAATGTGCTAATTTTGCCCAACTCTGTTATCTAGCCGTTCCCAGGTGTCCAGGGCTAGTCCAGAGGCCACCCCTGCCCCACATCCAGTTATTGCCTATGCTCCTTCCCCATCTTTCCACACACAGCTGTATAAAATAAACTCTGGTCAGAGTCACAATGGCTGCTAATGCATTAATGTGACAACATGTAGAATTAATGTGTGACTTAGTTGTACTTGTAATATAGTGATGTAAAAGTTCCACATTTACACCACAACAGAAGAAAAATAAAAATAACATCATAAAGATTAACATGCAATGTCTAATTTTTACTGGTGTACTAGTTGTATTCATTTTTACAATGTAGTTATCCAGGATAGCTCAGCTAACATGTCATATCTCATTTTCAAAGGGTTCCCGATTGTACCCATTGTTACAATGTATTTTCACAATAGTGACAAGCTGAGATGCAATATCTTGTTTTCAGAGGGATCCTGCTTTTGATGAATACACTAATTATTTACCCAATGTGTAATTTCAGTGGGAGATGGGAATTTATGATGTCAGCATGGAAATATGAAACTGGTGAAGTGCTGACATCAAAGACAGCATCCTAATGTTATTTACAATTTATTTACACAAGACAGCTCAACTGAGTTATAACATCTCATTTTTATGTGAGTATACAAACATACGAAAACACCATTAGAAACAGGCCATAATTGTCTATCAAATCTGCTTGAATGTGCAGCTCAGTTTATTTTACTGGAGCTGCCCCTTTCTCCCCAGAATTATCCTCCCTACCCTCTTCCCCCCCTCCCCATCCTCCCTCCAGTTATGACTTTCCTTTTTACCCTGCCCCACCCCCTTTTAAAACTACACACTGTTTTCAATGAGACCACCTCCTCCAGCAGTTCATTCCAATTTGACATCACCCTTCCTGTGAAAAAGTGCCTTCTCATTTCCTTTCTACGTTCGCTTGCGCGCATGCGCAAGGAACGTTTTGGGAGAGTAGCACACTTTGGAGGTGTGCCTCTCCCTTGCAATCCAGTGCTCCATTGAGCAGGTGTGGCGGTCCTGCACCAATGGGTGTGGGAGCTCTGTATGACAGCGGTGGTCTTCTGCTTCAAAGAAACCATCGGCTGTCATACTAAACACCGCATCCAGCCGCCCCTTGTCACGTGCCCCCCCGTCCGCCCCAAAGCTTTGGTGCCACGCTGGGAAGCCCACCCAGTGTGGCAAAGCGTTGTTTACCGACGAGGGTACCCAATCCCCATTGACTCCACGACACAAGCCATCCTTCTGCCAGCGTGGCAAACGCCCCTTGACGGGGTGCCCAATCCCCCGCCGGCTCCTTGCCCCCGTAGGGGTTTGCACGGAGGTGCCCAATCCCCATCGGCTCCGCCGCCTCAGCCATCTTCTGCCATGCTGGGAGCCCACCCAGCATGGCAAACGTCCACGTAGTCCTTTTTTAAACCTGTAAAGAAAAACGGTCCCGTAGTCTCCCAGTCCCCTCCCACAACCCGCACCCACCACTGCGCACCAGCCTCCCCACCCCCTCACCCCATACTTACCTCCGGAGCTCGGCACAATGATCTTCGGTGGACCGGGAACACGTCTGCACTCTTCAAAGCCGACCGCGAACTGAGGAAATGCCGGTAAGCTGTATAATGGGCTAGATAGGGGGGTTTCAACTTTATTGCATATCTCAGGCATTTTTTGGAATTTTTGCACCAAATTTTCAACATGGGTTTTTGGGACCCCTTCTCATGAATGATGTCACTGTCATGGTGTTATTCACGCCCGAAGGGTGATTTCGCAGTCACTGCGCAATCACTGTGCAAAATCACCTTTTGGGCCCAAATAACACCATGATAGTGACATCATTCATGAGAAGGGGTCCCAAAAACATCATGATGAAAATTTGGTGCAAAAATTCAAAAAAATGACTGTTTTACGAGCATGCGTTGCACAGCTTCTACGCAGGCTCATAAGTTCGTGAATTTTCAATATTTTCACTCCAGATTTTCAACATTGCCATTTTACCACACCTCGTTATGAGCAATACAGCTGTCATTTTTCACATCTTGCCCAAAATGTGCTTTCGCCCATGTAGCGCACAATGGCACAGTCGGTGTGCGAAATCAATGTATGGGATGCAGTAAGAAAATCACAGTGACACTGTTCATTAGCAGAGGTCTTAAAATGGCTATGTTGAAAATTTGGTGAAAAAATTCCTAAAAATGACTGTTTGACGACCGTGCATTGCGCAGTTCCTACGCACGCTCGTAGGTTTGTGAATTTTCAATATTTCCACTCCAGATTTTCAACATTGCCATTTTACCACACCTTCTTATGAGTAGTACAGCTGTCATTTTTCACATCTTGCCCAAAACGTGTTTCTGCCCATGTAGCACACAATGGCACAGTCGCTGTGTGAACTCAGTGTATGGGACACATTAAGAAAATCACAGTGTCACTGTTCATGAGCAGAGATCTTAAAATGGCTATGTTGAAAATTTGGTGAACAAATTCCTAAAATAACTGTTTCTGAGCGTGCGTTGTGCAGTTCTCACATGCCTCGTGGAGTTTCTGAATTTTCAATATTTTCACTCCAGATTTTCAACATTGCCATTTTACCACACCTATCCTTATGAGCAGTACAGCTGTCATTTTTCACATCCTGCCCAAAACATGTTTCCGCCCATGTAGTGCACAATGGTGCAGTCGGTGTGCAAAATCAATGTATGGCACACAGTAAGACAATCACAGTGACACTGTTCATTAGCAGAGGTTTTAAAATGCCAATGTTGACAATTTGGTGAAATAATTCCAGACAATGACTGTTTTACGAGCGTGCATTGCACAGTTCCCACGCACGCTCATAGGTTTGCGAATTTTCAATATTTCCACTCCAGATTTTCAACATTGCCATTTTACCACACTTCCTTATGAGCAGTACAGCTGTCATTTTCATCCTGCCCAAAATGTGTTTCCCTATGTAGCGCACAATGGGGGGTAACAAAGGTCATGCTGAAAATTTATTGTACAAATACCAGCAATCGCACGGGCATTAGGGTAAAGCACCATACATACCAAACACCACTGCAAATACCTGCAATGAGCGTTCGGCACATTGACAAATGCTTGTTAAATATGCCCCTGCTAGTTTCAGACTATGCCCCCTTGTGGTTCCTTCCCTCTTTAAACTAAAAATGTCACTTTTTACTGTATTGCCATCTTAATTTCTCTGATGTCCTCCAATGTTTGGCTCATGTTGCATGAATATTCTGTCACTGGCAAATGCTGAAATGGATTTCAGGGCTCAAATTGCTGATATCCTGCTGTGAGTGGAATGTACAATAAACACAGAAAGGCGTTGTAGTGTTCTTTATGTGAAACCACAGATGAACACTGTTTTTGTTAAGTCAGATGCAAAATAAACACCAGAATCTGGACCTTTTATTTTTTTTTTAATTTTTGAGGTATTGTTAAGTCAGTGCACATATAGTCTAGTGCTGTAGTTATACCTTTTTTGATGGAACCAGCCTGTAGACTTCTGGTCCTGAAGTGAGAGTTTTAGAGGTATTGTAGATACCTATAAGATCACCGATATCCATTTTTTCTAACAACATGTTCTAAGGAGTATTGAAATATGTAATTATTTCACTCAATGCAGATGCAAGTGATACATGACTGTGCATGAGCTTCATATAATGTGCTGATCCTTGTGCAGAAAGTTAATTCTAATTATTTGCCGTCAAGTGTTGCTATAGTAACAAAAAACAAAAAGAACCCTGAAGAAACTAAGGCATGTATTGTGGTAACCCCACCTAGATCTCTCTCTCTCTCTCTCTCTGGTACACAATCTATGTTTTTCTAACATAATTACAAACTTTCTGTTTTTTTAATGTGCATTTCTAACTATTGTCTTGAACAAAAGGTAGTGTGTGTGTGTGTGTGTGTGTGTGTGTGTGTGTCTGTGTGTGTGCATGTTTCCGTGACCAATTGAGATTGTAGACACAGAATAATGTCAAACATTAAAGTTACACACTTGTTCTTTATGAAATGCATTCTACAGTAAGCCCCTTATTCTACCAGCTTCCTGATTGAATATTAACAATTTTAAAAATGTGTCCCTGATGTTGGTCCTTTGCTTCTTTTAAGGAGCAATCCTCTATTGTAATAAAAGCCTACAAACACTAGATTTACACAAGTTATGTTTTCACTTCATTGTTTTCTAGTTATTTATTTCTTTTGCTATTCTCCTTTTTTAATCTACTAAATATTGTAGATAATGCAGCATTTGTTTCACTGAGTCTTTCAAAAGGTATCCGAATGTCCCCTGCTAACCACGCAATTACTGTTTGTGATATCACAGTCTGTTGTCATGATGAACACTATGATGTCATAAACAAAGGCACTGTGAGGTTAACAGGGGAGAGACAAATGTTTTCAACTGTTTTCTGTACAGACCTTTTAGATGGACTACCAAGATATGTTGTAAATCTTGGAAAGGAACATTGAAAATGAAAAATAAATGTATTCTATAGTAAATTCTAACAGCTGAAGCATCTTATTTATGAAAGCACATGTGAAGTGCAGAGTTGTTCTTTAAGCTTTGTCCCTGATTTATGAGT
Organism: Neoceratodus forsteri; assembly: GCA_016271365.2. Classification (NCBI taxonomy): domain Eukaryota; kingdom Metazoa; phylum Chordata; order Ceratodontiformes; family Ceratodontidae; genus Neoceratodus; species Neoceratodus forsteri. The sequence continues at coordinate 1,003,947,645 of CM028129.1, read as the reverse complement.
CAGGAGGTTGAGAGGTATGGATCCAAATATGAGCATGAAGTGCTAGCAAACTTTGATAGAGATGGAGTGATGCTGTTCAGTCCCGACTATGATTTACACAATGAGTAAAAGGGAAGGGGGGCTATCATACTCTGTCATCCTGATATCAGATCACAATTGCTGGTATTTTCTTTTCAATTTAGTTGAAGATACAGGATGCTTAACAAACATTTTTTTTAGAATATCATGATGTAAGAAAAGTAATGTGCAGAGTGAGGACAGAGAAACCAGAAGCATGATTCTGATATGCACTTTTACCTATTGTTCCTCAAATGTATCAGTTTTTTAGATGCTAGGAAACTGAGAAGAGAAAATATGTTTAGGAGAGAGAGAGAAAAGAAGATCATATGGACAGCTGAGCTGATAGCCAGCGTCTGCAAGCCTGAAACTTACACAAAAGAGGGAACGTGTGAAGGGCACCAGTTCCTTTCTCAAATCGGCATTTCCAGCCATTGCTAAATGTCTTGGAGAATAACAGAACTTGCCTTAGGAAGAATCAGCCCCATAGAGACCCATGCACTAAATAAAAGGAACATAGATATTCTGTCACTGGCAAATGCTGAAATGGATTTCATTGCTCAAATTGCTGATATCTTGCTGTGAGTGGATTGCACAATAAACACAAAAAGGCATCTTCCTTGTAACGCTCTTTGTGTAAAAACACAGATGAACAGTGTTTTTGCTAACTGAGACAAGGCACAAATTTATGTGAAAACACATTCACAGTATCTCCTCTCTGCATATTAACCCTTGCTGAGCCACATACTGATATATCAGTCCAGAATTCCTATATGTTCTAATTCTGTTGGCAGCCTAACGGTTAAAAGCAGCACCTAATGCGATCTACTTAACAAATAGTGGGGGGGGGGGCATATTGTAGTGAATGGGGGACCTACAGAGATTTTCAGGAAGCTGTCCTTTGATTTGCTACTTCCTAGTAAGAATAAAAAACTGCTGCATTAGCAGTTCAGAACCCTTTTTTTCTGATGACAGCAATACGTCTGCATGGCTCCACCCATTCAACCATGAAAAGCTGCCAGTGTTCTGACACTCTGCCAGGATCCAACACTGTCTTGTTATCATTCTCCTTAGCCTGGCCCTATACAACCCCAATGGGCTATATGTAAAACATGCACCCCCTTTCTGACCCATGATTTGTGTTGGGTAATAGTAGACACAAATCTGTCTGGCACAGTGGACCCTTCCTCCCCAACAAACAGCTCATGTTTCCTTTTCAAGTCACTCTGTTATCTAACTGGATCAGTGTGCCATGTGTGTTATTGGGAGGGAGATGGAGGAGTGGTCCACATCATTGATAATGTTAAGCAGACTGACTGGCCAGTATTTCTTTGGTTTCCCTGTCTGTCTCAGTGTCAGGAAGTTGTATGGAGTCCCTTAAATACTGTAAAAAAGACCTCTGTTGCCTATGTTGGATACCAGTATACTGATTACTGTAGTAGTAGTAGTAGTTTATTGATCAATCAAAAATGATCATTACAAAAACACATAATAAATATTACATTTTCACATAAAAAGATATTATGTCATAAATGACTGTCTTAAAACATCCATGTGATAATATAACAAGTAGAGGGAGTTATCCCATATCAGCATTTATGAAAGAACATTTATGGTTGGTCTGCATTTAAATAATTCATATATTGCATTTGCAGCATACAACATATTATAATTACAAAATTAAAACTTTCGAGTAAAACCCTCTCTTAGTGGTTATTTTATTTAGAGAGGAAACCACAAGGACCAATACTTTTAAGGTCCTTAGATTTTAACAGATGGACGAGCAAGATGTTATATTTTATAAAATTCAAACATTCAAGTGAAGCCTTCTCTGAGTAATTATTTTCAGAAGGGAGACCACAGGGACCAGTACTTTGGGGTCCTTGGATTTTAACAAATAGACAAGCAATTGTTCAGGTTGGTATTGCTGTTGATTCAATACACAGCCTAGCAAGGAACATCTATATTTTTCATATAGTAGGCACAGCAATATCAGGTGCAAAAGATCATCTTGACCCAATCTGCAGTTGCATATAAATTCCAGTTTCTCCCCCAATAAATTGTGTTCTTTTTTTATTGTTCAGAAAACATTCAAATCTGAATCTTGTGAGATATTTCCTCTGTGTTGGATTTGTTAGGACACAGAGATAATTCTCTGTCTTCTGTTCTCTCTTATTTTTTGCCATCCAGAGACAAGCTCTGGATTGTTTGCAAAGTTCTAGGTCCTCTTGTTTGAAGATGTCTCTGACTATTATTAACTGTCATTTTAATAACCACAAAAGGATGTCTGAGGCTATCAGTAATTATATTTAATAAGCCATATGGTTTTATAAATTTCTCTACCACCAGCAAGCAGGGAAAAATTATATCCTGATGCTTATGACTAATTGCTTCTTCCAAGCATAATCAGGGAAACCTGTACGAAGGCATAATAAAAATCTTTATCCAATAATTAATCAACCATTGAACACTACAGCACTCTACTGAGAGTTGACCTAGCTCAGCTCTAGCCAGTGCCGAAGGGGAATTATTAGGAAGGCCAATAATTTTCTTGTAGAACTTATTCAAACTAGTGTCCAATATTCCTTTATACTCAAGTCCCCAAATTTCAGCACCATATAGAAGTTGTGTTTTAATCTTTGCTTGAGCTATTGATAGATTCCCCACTAGTGATTTTCCACTGTATTTATGCGAGAAAGACAACAAAACTGGTGTGAATCTGTCAGCTTTAGCTTTTGCACTTTTTCAGTGAGAATCCAATTTTCCATTCTCACTAACTATGAGTCCCAGATAACAGAATTCCTTCATAGCCTCTAGTCTATGTTTGTTCGTATGACACCGACAGGTCTTCTTATTGCCGTCAAAAACCAACACTTCTGTTTTGTCATAGTTTATTTGCAAATCTGCCTTTGAGCACTCAGCTTGATATTTTTCTAGACTCCTGGTCATTCTAAAATGGCTAGTGGGGAGAAGCACAACATCATCAGCATATGCTAAATATGATATTGTTTTTGTTCCAATTCTAGGTAAGTGAAAGTCTAAATTATACATTTCATTTAGCACCATAGAAGAATATAAATTAGATAAGAGGGGGCAAGTGTACATCCTTGTTTTACTCCGATATTATTTTGGAACCAGCCATTTAGTTCTCCTGATTCATTATATCTGATACTGGTAATGTTGTTGTGTAGGAGTCTGATAATTTCAAGTAAAGATTTGTCAATTCCCAGTTTGTTTAATCTTTCCTATAGAAGTGGTCTGTTGACCCTATCAAAGGTTGCCTTTAAATTAATAAATGTGCAGAAAACTTTTGGTTTTTTAATTACATTATATTTATAAATTATGTGAGATAATGTGAAACATTGATCAATCATTGAATGATTATTTCTAAAGCCTGCCTGTGCTTCATCAATTATGTTATTGTTTTCAACCCATCTCATTAATCTGTTGTCTAATATTCTGGAAAAGACCTTCTCTACAGTGTCCAAGAGGCTAATTGGCCTATAGCACTCAGGATTCTTTCTGTTACCTTTTTTAAACACTAGGACAATTATATTCAATTTCCAAGTATTAGGAACATCTCCAGTTTTCCAAATGTAGTTAAATAATTTATATAAGAATGGGATCCAAAAATATTTTGTTTTAACTATTATATCCTAGGGAACCCCATCTGGTCCAGGGGTTTTTCTTCTCCTGAATGAACCTAAAGCATCTTCTATTTCAAACAGTTATCTCTGTAGTTGGAATAAACTCTCTCCCTATCAGATCAGGATTGCTTATACCAGATAGATAACCCTGATCATCCCTGTAAAATATATATTTTTTTTAAATAATCAACCCATATTTCCAGTTCAATATGGGTTTCAATGCAATTATAGTTTCTTGCACCATGATTAACAATATTCCAGAAAGTTTTATTATCCTTTGTTAAAACTGCTTTTTGAGGGTCTGACTATAACTGTTTAATGTATGAGTGTTTATTTTTGATCAATATCTCTCTATATATTCTTTTCTGGCCTTATCCATTGTCTTATTGTTATTCCTACTTGGATTTTGTTTTAGTTGTCTAAATTTTTGGTTTAATAATTTTCTTTACAGTCATTATTAAACCAGGAAAATTTCTTCCTGGGCCAAACAGAGAAAACCCTTGATATAATATTGGCAATTGTCAATCACAATTCATCAATCAAAATTTATTTGTAGAGCGCTTTTCAATAAATCAAAGCGCTAGTACATAAGAAGAATAAAACATCCACTATAATAAATAATAACATAAAAACTAAAAAACAACCATAAGATAATCTATCCAAAAGCTAGTGCAAATAAGTGGCTTTTCAGAGACCTCTGAAATGATTCCACGGACAGGCACTCTCTAATCTGACGAGGTAGAGAATTCCACAGGGTCGGGGCCATAAAAGAAAAAGCCCTGACCCCAGATGATGGAAGATGAACCCTGGTAATCTCTAGCAATCCCTCACCAGTGGAGTGGAGTGGGCAGAGAGGGCGGTAGGGACAAAGGAGATCTTGCAGGTAGCTCGGTCCCTGACCATGTAGGGTCTTATAGGTCAGCAACAATTCTCTATTGCAGTGGCAGCCAGTGCAGTTTGTGCAGCACAGGTGTGATATGGCAAGTTCCTGGTAACCCAGTCAACAACCTGGCTGCAGCGTTCTGCACCAGCTGCAGGTGACGGAGATCCACCCCCGGTAACCCTAAATATAGAGCATTACAGTAATCAAGGTGAGAGGAAACAAAAGCGTGGACCAACACAGGAAGGTCATCATGCGGAAAAAGGTGTTTTATCTGGGCGATATTCCTCAGACGGTAAAAGGAAGACTTGACAGTGGCCGATACCTGTGTCTTTCATGTCAGCGCACTGTCAAAAATTACACCCAGATTTCGCACCTGTTCAGAAGGTCTCAACTGGTTACCCCCTAATAAAAGCTCAGAGGGGAACCCAGGAGTCAACTTCCCTACATGATGACCCAGGTCCACAACTAACACCTCAGTCTTATCCAGATTTAACTTCAACCAGTTTGCACTCATCCAGTCCTGAATCTCAGTGAGGCAGTTGTTAAAGACTGATAATGCGTCATTCTGTTCGGGTACAAAGGACATATAGAGCTGAGTATCATCTGCGTAGCAGTGAAAACTCAGCCCATAACACCTTATAATGTCTCCCAATGGCAGCATATATACAGTGAACAACACGGGGGAAAGTACAGAGTCTTGCGGCACCCCACAGGACAGAGTGAAGGGAGCAGAGGAAAAAATCCCAGAAACTACCCTTTGACTTCTGCCTGTGAGGAAAGAGTGGAACCATCAGAGAACTGTCCTCGACAGTCCGTAGAGCAGCCGCAAGTGATCCAGCAACATCTCATGGTCCACAGTGTCAAATGCTGCAGAGAGATCAAGGAGAACCAAGATCAAATGGCTCCTCTGATCTCTCGCTATTAGGAGATCATTAAGTACCTGAACTAAAACCATCTCGGTACTATGCCTCTTCCTGAAACTGGACTGGAAAGGAACATAGACTTCATGGGTGGTAAGAAAGTCATCGAGCTGCAACACGACTACTTTCTCAATAACCTTGCCCAAAAAGGGCAGGTTAGAGATCGGTCTTTAGTTAGCGAGGCAGTCGGGGTCAAGGGAAGATTTCTTCAAAAGAGGTGTCACAACAGCCTCCTTTAAAGACTCCGGGAACACCCCTTGGTCCAAAGAACCCCAGACTATCCTCACAATGACTGGTCCGATCACATCCATGCACCCCACAAGGAGGCACGTAGGACCAGGATCCAAACTACAGCAAGTCGGTTGTCAGCCCTGGACAATCTTCATAATATCCATGAATGCTGGCTGGTCAAAATCTATCCAGGTAGACCGAGGACATGTAATCCCGCATCAGTTACTGCAATGCTCATTTGAACGTATGCTGCAGATCTCCTACCTGATTGATGACACCTTATCCTCAAAGAATCGAACAAACTCATCACACTGTATTTGTGAAAAAGCTCTCTGACCCCACAGACAGGCTGGATTGCACAGTCTGTTGACGGTCCAGAAGAGCTGAGCAGGTTGGTTTCTTGATGCAGTTATCTCCCAGGACAGGAACTCTGCCTTCTTATGGGAGATTACTGATTGATAGTTCACGTAATGGGCCATCAGTCTAAGTCTGTCACCCTCCAGGCTGGATTTCCGCCAACAATGTTCCAATCTTCGCCCCACTCTCCTCAACTCCCTTAATGTCCCATCAAACCAAGGGAACCGAGGGCAAAGGGAGAGGGGGCGAACACGAACAGGGGCTATGGAATCCAGTGCCCTCAGCACCATATTATTATAGTGCACTACTAAGGCATCTGATTCCATGCACTCCATAGGCCAACTTGATAGGTCCAGTACTGCCATCAGACCCTCAGGGGTAACTCCCCTCAAAGGGTGATGCTGTACCATCTCCAAAGGGGTAGGTCTCATAAGGGGGGGCTGCAAAATTGAACCTTATGGAGTGAAGGTCAGACCACCCAACTGGTTCCACCACCAGTTCCGTGATCTCCATCCCCAGGGTGAACACTAGATCCAGAGAGTGACCTTGAATATGGGTAGCAGCGATAATCACCTGTGTGAAGCCCAATGAAATCATTAGTTGGAGGAAGTCTTGACCAAAATGCAAGAGTTCATCATCAACCCAGGCACTGAAGTCCCCCAGGACCAACTACCTGGAGGGCTCCAGCACCAGGTCGACAATGAAGTCTGCGAGTCCTTGCAGAAAAACTTTCTCATTACTGGGTGGACAGTAAATGAGCAGGATTCTGCAACCCACACCTGCTCCCATGATACACTTGAAGGATCTAGGGGACACCACTGGAACTTCCACAAGGCCCAATTCCAATTTAAAACAAATAGCGACCCCCCCCCTATGATCCAACCTCGGGTGATGTATTACCGAGTACCCGGTTGGAACATTACAAAATGGGACCAGCATTTTCATCCAGCCAGGTCTCAGTAATGCAAGCCAGGTCAGATGATTCAACAAGATCAGCAATAACTGCTGTCTTGTTTTTTTATAGACCTGGCATTGCATAACAATGCCCGGGCTGGATGAGAGGCCTTGGAAGAGCGGGCTACTTTCCCACTCTAAGTGGAGCCCTTCAGTATGAGAACCAGGCATTGCACTCCCCTATCCTGGACCCATTTCACCCCAGGGTGTCTCCCTGACCCCACCACCCTTATTCACCCACTCCATCCCCCCCCTCACAGCTGGGGGACACCCCTCCCTCTCTGCCTCCTCCATGCAATCCCCAGGGCATGGCAATGCCTGCATACCTCGGGTTGCAATGGGGGGCTATCAAAAGGATGCAGGTCCCTCAGCCTAGAGGGAGAATAGCGCCTGTCCATGGAAGCCTGGTCCCAACACATGTTATCCAATTATTTAAAAAACAATTTTAATCAACCACTTGAATATAAATACTATCAGCACCAAAACTAATTTGAATAACTTAAAACAATAGTCCAATTCCTCTTCAGGCCAACTCCTCAGAGAAAAGTCTTTAGGCAGGTCTGGGCAGGTTTTTAAATTCCTCAAAAAAAGACATTTATAATGATTAGAACAGGAGTCACAGTTTCTTCCAATTTATACTTTTACTAAAAGCAGGAATAGTAAGAATCCTTCAGAGCTCTCACCCCTGAGGAGTCTGTCTCATGGCCTATCTCTCACATAGGCACTCAAACAATAATCAAATAGGAGATGATTTTATAACTGTTCCATATACTCCATGTAAATAGGACAAAAACCTTTCCAGTCCTCAAGAATTATTCCAGCTGCTTAGGAGGGGATATAATCAATCAGACAGCAAAAAAGAAGAAAACTCTCCCTTAGTTCATCCCCCAAGGTGTTATTAGGGAAGTCAGCCTATGGCTGGATCTGCACGAGCAGGCTCTCCAGCCTACCCCTGCAAAAACCCAGAAACCATGGGTATCATGGGCCTGTCCTCCGATAGCACCCCCCGATCTCCTGTGGCAGCTGTTTACCCCAACAAACCACCCTGGGTTCAGGCCAACATTTTAACCAATGGAGAAAATTCCCCTAATCGTCCCCCAAGGTGCCATTGAGGAAATCAGTTAGTAGCTAAAGTTCACAAGAGCAGGCTCTCCAGCCAGCCCAATGTAAAGCCCAGGAACCATGGGCACACTGGGGCCTATCCTCCGACAGCACCACCCCCAGTCTGCCCAACCAACCACCCCAGCAGACTACCCCGGGTTTGGATCGAAGCTGACAGACTCACCCACTCCTCAGCGATGATAGAGAAGATGCAATAATCCTCAAATCCCAGCTATAAAAACAGCCAAACAAATCTCCAAAGAGTGAGCTCAGTCTCGAGATCCCAATCTCCAGCTGCAGACTTGCTGAGCCACAAGAAAAAAAATCCAGGTGGACAAACAAATCCAAAAAGTCAACCCACACAAGGGCTGAATCCAAACATTCTTTAGAGAAAAGAGCTCCAAAGTAAATCCCTCGGCGAAATGCCGCAGTCGAAGAAGTCCAACATTCCTGGTGGCAGGTCTTCAGGCAATCCCCTGAAAAAATGCCACAAACACAGCTCTAAATGCCAATGGAGAGCAAAATTGGGGGCAGCCAGGATCAACACTGCAGCAAGACGTACACCCACACTACCTCAATGCCACAACAGCTCGGACCCAATGCCACCAGCAGATACAAACCCGGAAACATTCACCGAGACAATACAATTTAAAAAATCAAATAGACTGTTCAAAACTAAGTTAAACAAGTTAAAACAAAACTAAACCAGAGCTAAAACGGAGGCTGACCCAGCGTGGTCACCATCTTGCTTCCTCTAAGCATGAGGTTTCATTGTATTTGTGATATTATTATATTCTAAGATTAGTGTGGAATCACAAGATTGCTCAGAAAGCTCCAACAAACTGGACAGAATACCTTTGATCTCAAGCAGGGCATGAAAGTTATGCCTCTCAATTAAATTCCACTCAATACCCTGCTTACTTTTCCTAGCAGGGATGGCCATTCTAGCCTTTTTACTGGTGTTATTTTCTATATGGATCTCTAACTCTAAGGACATATGTTGACTTTCATGTCTGGGGGCTAAGTGCAGTGAGTAACAATTATTAATCAGATTAAGCTTAACCCAAATGTAATCAATTATAGAGCAGCCATTTCCTCCCAAGAAAGAATATTGCCCATCTAGGTCTAATGGGGATCTGCCATTTAAAAGTAAAAACTTTTTATTTGTCAGGGTTTCATTTAGATCTTTATCCTTTTTATTAACTGTTTTGTCTTTCAAAGTCCTTGTTAACTGTAGTTTAATATGTGTATATGCAGTAAGTTTCCACAGCTTCATCAGAGCAGCCCTGGAGGTCTCCAAGCCTCGCATTGAAGCCTCCCATTAAAACAATTTTACTAAGTGGGCTGTCAGTTTCTAGTTTTTGAATTAGATCACCCAATGCAGCGAGGCAATCTCTATCTCCATTGTTACTGCCCACAGGCTGGGAATGGACATTAATTATATGCCATTTCTTTTTTCTGTTATTTTAATAGCAAGTATGCTACTACTAATAACACTTCGCTCCTCTGATGAAACATCCCTATCTAGTTTAATAAAGATAGCCAAACCCCCTACTGCCCTGCCAAACTTCTTGTTTTTTATTGCTTTCTTGCAATGCACAGAGTACCCACTCAGGAACAAATTACCTAAAGCCCAAGTTTCTTGTATTGCAATAATATGGAACTGTTTTAAGTAGTTAACCGTATCAGGGGTCTCCAATTATTTCCTCCAAGCCTGTAGAGTTCCATGACAAGATTTTAATGGCCTCTATATTATAATTAAGAGGTCCTTCCAATCCCAGATTCTTCAAGTTCCCATTGTTTGTAACAGGTCCACATGATCTCCCTCGCAAACAGACACATTGTCAATTTTCCAAAGAGGCCAAAGACTCGTATCTATTAGAAATCTCTACCAAAGTTTCCCACCTTTGTGAGCCGACTTCTTTTCCATTTTGTTTACTAGTAGCCACTTCATGTTCATTTTCTACACAAAAGTAGATCTCCAGGTTATCCAAAATACTTTTTTTTTCAAAATTTCCCTTAGAATGCATTCTTGGTTCACAGAGAATAAAATTTGACTGCCCTTATACAGTCTAGAGACTTTGCTGATATGATGGCTGCCAACCTGTAGACCCAAACATATGTTAAGAAAATCTATCAGTTTTTGTTTTAAATTAAATTTAGATTCTTTTGGAGCTGTTTCATTCCATAAATGGAAACTGCAACATCAGTTTTACTGTTATTTTTACATTTGGTTGCATAAAACTCAGGAAAGAGATCTTTCATCTCAGCTATATTTCTACTGCAATATCCATATCAGTTAATTGTTAGGATTTTCGGATTATTGCATTCAGAATATAGAACTGGTCAGTTACCAACAAAACCAGTTCTGTTGCAATTATTGGTCTAATAATGCTGATTGAGTTTCTTACAAGATTGCAGCCATCAAACAACAACAGTAATAAACCCACTACAGTATCAGCTAGTTTTCCAGGGGATTTGTTAGGGAGACATGAGACCTTAAACAATGGTAAGACAACATCTGATCCTAGAGTTTTCTCCAGGAATAACTCAAAGTGTTCATACCTTTTACTGGGGTTTTACTAGAAGAGCATCCTATGTCTGCAGGTTCAGCAATTTCCATCTCCCCTAACATTTGGTCAGTAATTCTCCCAATATTGCTTTTTGATGACCCATTATTGTCTCCTTCCTCAATTTGATCCCTATCCTCTGTCTTTATTTGTGGTCTTTTTCCCTCATTTTTCTTTTTTTTTTTAAGTATCCTTTTGGTTTATTTCACCCAGCTCTCCTGCAATTCCTCATCTTCTTGATTTTGTTTACTTGCATATGCTTACCAGCTTCTGATCTGACAGTAGGTCTTAATCTATTTTTATTATTCCCAGAATAAGTTTTCTCTTTATCAAGTCTCTCAACTGTTACTTGATTATTTAATTTCTTTTTTTGTTTGTTTGTTTTATGCTATTTCCTTTATTTCTTGAATCCCCTAGTTTAGAGATTTTAGTGTTGTTAATGGATTCAGGTTTACTGAAAGGCATGCTCCTAGTGGGAGTAAAACTTTGTTTCTGAAAACCAGAATCCATTTCCTGCAATTCGCCCTTAAGCCACAGAATTGTATGGTCAGCCGTGAGTTCTCTACATATGCTGCTATCTCTTGAATCTTTAGGTGGTAACATAATATATTCAGAGCGGCTGCTAAATCCACTCTGATCTGCTTCAGTTGTTTCCCTTGAAGATTTCTCAAAATTAGATGCATGACTATTCTTTAGACCAATCAGGTCCTCATCACTTTGCATTGTTTTTAGTTCATCATTTATCCTGACGTCAGTGTTTCTAAGAAAATTCTGCTCTATTAAGTCCAATCTAATTCTCTTTCAAGGCATACCCCTTTTTTAAAGGATATATCCTGTTTAATCTCTAAAAGCTGCTTAAATAGAAGTACATTGGACTTTACAGGATCTCTCAAAGCTGTTAACAGATCCCTTGACAGACCTTCAACATCCGATATATTTAAACATTCAGGGCTCATTGTCCAGGAACTATAATAACTAGAGCTTAAAGATGGTTTTCTAGACTCATTCAGAGAGTTCACTTTACCTGAACTCACATTAGAACTTGCCTTGCCTAAGGGCAGACTTTGTTCAGCCTTATTTGGTGTATTAAAGTTTATTCTAGCCATTAAAGATTTTTCAGCCAGTTGCTGACTAGGAACTGGGGAATTGTGAATTATTTCACCATTGGATTCTGATTCTTCAATACCATTCTGTAGTGTTTCTCTTAGGCTTCTAACTTCTAAAACAGACAAATTATGAAATATCCGAGAAAAATTGATCCTCCCAGTTTCAAACTCTTGCTCCTCTCCCACCATTGTGTTTAGCCAACAGTTATCCATAGAAATATCAGTCCTAGGAGAATTTGTTTGTTTCATAAGAGTGTCACTATCCTTCTTAGTATTAGTTAAAGTATCTGGGTTTGCTGTATTAGTAGGAATACCAAAAGAATGCCTAATGTCTCCATTTCCTTCATTAGGAGTTGAGACAAATTGTGTTGTAATTCCTTTTGCTAACTGGGTCTGCTTTATATATTTGCTTTTATTTCTTCTTGCTTTGCCCTTGTTGTACAATGTATCCAGGGGTTTACCAAGTACTCTAATGGCCAAAGTCTTCAAAGACAATGGCCTCTTATGTTTCACTTTACCCCCCTGAAATCATTAGCAGTAGACATGTCCCTTATTTCTGGTGAGTTAGTGCCCTTAATCTGACTACATGCAATAGCGGGCATTTTTTCCAAAAAACAAACAGCACAGATCAACCCAAGTTGGCACACTTATCAAGGAAAACAAAATAGAACTGTGTCCAGATACTCCAGTAAACTCCAGTATTATTTCTGTAATTCCTCATAAGGGTGTAGGTAGCTTTTAAAATTCCCAAGGATTGGGGGATTGGAGAGTTCAAGAAACTTAAGAGAGTTCCAAGATAGCAAAAATAGTCAGGCTTTCTGTTCTTATAATTAATAAGTCAGTTTTCTTCTAACTTTTTTATAGTAGCATATACTTTCTAGTGAAAACACTGGTAACAGTGTCCATGGGGAATGATTCCAGCCTTCCCCTGATGTCCTCACTAAAAATTCACAGCAAAATAAAAAGAAATATAAATTCCACAGCCCCGATGGAGTGTTCTAAAGAGCTAGACTAAACAAGTATGTAAAAGAGAAAAGAAAGTACAAGTAGTTTGTACAAATCAATTACCATCTATTACTGTCAGTAACTTAGTAAAAAAACACATAACATAAAACTTAATTTAACAGACTCTTACTTCTGTATATTTTTAGGAGTTTTTAGGTGCTTATCCAAAACAGCCATGACTCACCAGGATATCCTTGTTACACTTGAATTAAACCCTCAAGTTTTGTTTTTTGAAGCTCTGCCCTCTAAACAGATTCTGGCAGTAACACAATTATCAACCCCGGTGGCAGGGAGCGAGATGAAATAAGACCAGGAGTGTGGCAAAATAGCAAGGTAATATAAACAGCAAAATATGCAACACGATCAAGCTCAACAATAGCTGAGAATGCTAAGTAGCCATCGCCAGCCCTTTCAGTCCATCGTCCAAACAGCAAAAAGCGAGGGCCAAGCAAAGGTGAAAAGACTTGACTTGAGATCAGGTCAGGACAAAAAGTTTATCAAATGACCAATTCATTTTAAATAAACTTGTGTAAACCAACAGGTGCTAAAACTGAGGCTGGGATCCCGCGTATCTTCACAAACAACTCAAAGGCAGGATGTAGCAGAGTTTAGAGTGCCGGCTTTTTGCAAAGGGTCACATGCTCTTGAAAACAAGATCCAGAAATTATAAGGAAGCTTGTGAACGCATGCATTTATAATTAGGTTCAATTGAGCAAACTGAATCAGCTGAAGTATACACAGTCGTAGTATCTAATTGTACCAAGGAGCCAAAACCTAACTTTCAGCTTTTCAGCTATCTCTACTTCAACCCTATGAGCTCAAATAAGCCCGATCAAGACCCAATCAAGAGTGCTGGGGTCAATTTCATAATTAACACTATGGTCCATTATACAAACTTTCCATAGTCAGAAGGTATTCCAAGTGCTCTAAATTATAAAAAATAAATAAGATAACAAGACAACAAAAAGAAAAAAAGGAAAGAAAACCCTGAAGTAGTTCTACTGTCAATAAAGGAAGTGCGATAACTCCCCTTTCCCCTTTCCACTCCCAGTTTAAATAATACAGCATTTTTTTCCGTTTGTTTTTGTGAGAGAAGGTAAAATTTGATTAACAATCAAGTGACCAAAAAACAGCTCAGTGGTCCTAAAAAGAAAACAAAAGGCAAATAAAACAGATAACACTAATAGCCCAATAATTCAAATAATAAAAATAAGACAAAGAACACAGATAATAAAAACGAGACAGATAACACAAATGGTGTAAACAGAGTTGAATAATTGTGGGATTCAGTTAAAATAATTCTAAATAACACTGTAATAATCCAATAATTTGATAATAAATTGACAGGCTATGCAGCCAAAGTATCTGTAGCACCCTTTTATGCTCACAGAGCAGGCTTCATCAGGCTATCAAAGCCAAAGAACCAGTTAAAAAAATAAACAGCTGTATAATGCTCCTTCACACGGTAGCCATAAGGAAAGTCATGAAAAATTCTTCTGTTATTATTGTTGTTGTTGTAATGCTGTAATCACAGCATTCCAATAGATGTAGGAACAATGGTGCAGCACTGAGTAAAGGCACAAAACAATTCAACAGATAGAATGCTCAGCACACATTAGCACACATCACTCAGCTCCCCAAAAGGTATCTTCCATCTCAGCAACCCTCCGCAGGGATGTTCAACCACCACAGCTTTCAGGGCTCCTCCACCACACGGACTCCCTCCCAACAAAACTGTAGGGAAAACAAACAAACAAGGCCGAAGATACCGAGGACAAAGTGGCAACAAGGAAATCTGGAAAGAGCTGTGAGTTTAAAAAGCAAATGAGGCAACGGTGATATACCTTTACTAAAAACAAAAATAGCTTATCACAGCTACTGCTCCTGAGTTTCCTCCACAACCACATAGCATGTGGCCATCTTGATCCTCACCTTCAGGGGCTATATAAATCGTCAGAAACTAAAAAGGGTAATGAACGGATTAAGGAAGCAATACAACAAGATGTTGAAAGAGAATAAAAAGAAGTATCAAACGAAACTATGTTTAGAACTTCAGGAGGCAGTTAAGAAGAATGAAACAAAAACATTTTGGAATCTGGTAAATGGGGTCACGAAACAGTATGGGGGGTAATGAGCACCCATATCGAGCCCAAGGACTGGGTTGGATGTTATAGATAGCTATTTTTCCTCCTTTACTGACTCAGCCCTGTCATATAACCTGTTATTATTCTGTCAAATGAGCCAGCAACATAGAATGGCAATGCAGGTAGCCCCCTTCTCCATCTCCAGGTCTGCAACTGTGGACCCATCAGTGTGCACAATTTATATACCACGTTCTTGTCAAATTGAAACCAGTTCTGTGAGGGAGGTTGGATCAAGCCTGACTCTGTAGATGCACTGCTGACAGCGTCTGTCCTCTGCAGCTCTTGTTCACATAGTTATACCTGCAGCATCACTCCTGGTGATATGGTATGTACACAGGATGCATCGGATATACTGTTATCACTGTTTGTCCTGCAGTATGTGTTGTGCAGAGTGTCCACAGGGTACAACAGTTCCTGCAATGCCTAGGAATGGACCTGCCCCTCAAGGGGTGGCCTTGTTGGATGACACATAGAAACAAAGACTTTGACAGCAGATAAGGACTGCTTGGCCCACCTAGTCTGCCCATTTCCCTATCTACAGGATACACTGCAGATCCTAGTTAACCAACAACCTATTTCTTTGTACCCCCAACAAGAATTGCCTTATGCCTGTTCCATATATTCTTGAATTCTCCCACAGTTTTAGACTCCACAACCTCCTCAGGAAGGCTGTTCCATGTGTCCACCACCCTCTCTGTGAAAAAATATTTCCTCACATTGCCCCTGACCCGTCCCCCCCTCTATCTTCAAATTGTGTCCCTTTGTTCTTGCACATCTCTTTTTCTGAAAGATGCTACCCTCTTGGACTTTGTTGATTCCACTGAGGTACTTAAAAGCTTCTATCATGTCCCTTCTTTCCTAAAGGGTACACATATTAAGCTCCTTTAGTCTCTCCTCATATGGCTTCTCTTGCAGACCCTGCACCATTTTAGTTGCCCTCCTCTGGACTGCCTCCATCCTGTCTATGTCCTTGCAGAGATGGGGTCTCCAGAACTGGACGCTGTACTTCAGATGGGATCTCACCAACTGTCTGTACAGAGGGATTACAACTTCCTGTTTTCTGCTGGTGATGCCTCTCCCTATACATCCCAGTATCCCACCAGTCCTCCCTACTGCCTTCTCACATTGCTTGGTAACCTTAAGGTCATCTGATATGATTAGCTCCAGGTCCCTTTCTATTTTTGTTGTTGTTACTACCTCCCCCCCACCCCACTGTGTAATCTTCCCCATGGTTTTTGTTTCCCAGGTGCATTATTTTGCACTTCTTTGCATTGAATCTAAGCTGCCATACTTCTGAACATTCCTGCAACCTTGCCAAGTCCCTTCTCATCCTTTCCACACCTCCTTGTGTATCAACCCTGTTGCAGATCTTTGTGTCATCTGCAAAGAGGCATACTTTTCCTTCCAGTCCCTCTGCAATGTCACTTATAAAGACATTAAAAAGGACTGGACCCAGTAGTGAACCCTGCGGTACCCCACTAGTAACCCCTCTTTTTTCTGAGTGGACTCAATTTATAATTATCTTCTGTGTCGTGTTGTCCAACCAATGTTTCACCAAGGCTACCACCCTTGGACCCACTCCCAGGCTGGTTAATTTGATTATTAATCTTTTGTGTAGGACTGTGTCAAATGCCTTGCTAAAGTCTAGGTAGAGCATGTCCATAGCCCCTCCCTGGTCTACTACTTTGGTCACCCAGTCAAAGAAATCAATTAGATTTGTCTGACATGACCTTCCCGCTGTGAACCCATGCTGTCTTGGGTCCTGTACCCCAATGGCCTCTAGGTATTCAACAATTCTTTCCTTCAGAGTTATTCCATCACTTTCCCTACCACAGAGGTCAAACTGACAGGTCTGTAGTTTCCTGCCTCTGTCTTGCTCCTACTTTTGTGAAGGGGAATCACATCCGCCTTCCTCCAGTCCTCAGGTACCATACCATCCTCCCATGATTTGTTAAAAAGGGTAGTCAGTGGTGTCACTAGTTCTCCCCTTAATTCTTTTAGAATTCTGGGGTGAATTCCATCAGGCCCCATTGCTTTGTCCACCTTCAGTTTTAGGAGTTCTTTCAGAACCCTTTCTTCTGTGAAAGGACTGGAATCAACCCCCCCCCCATCCATAGTGCTTCTGTTAATTGGCTTAGGCACCTCCCCCTCCTCCTCTTTTGTGAATACTGAGCAGAAGTATTAGTTCAGTATCCCTGCTTTTTCACTGTCCCTCTCTGTCCACCCACTGTCCATTCTATTCAGCCTCACTATCCCTCCATTTGTCTTTCTACACTCCCTGATGTATCTATAAATAGTTTTATCCCCTTTCTTAACCAAGCTGGCTATCTTTTCCCCAGTTTGGGCCTTTGCTATTCTGACTTCCCTCCCTGCTTCCTTCTGACTTAACTGGTACAATTCTCTGTCCTGCTCCTTCTGTGTTTCCTTATACTTCCTAAATGCTATCTTTTTCTCCCTAACCTTCCCTGCCACCTCTTTTGAAAACCATAGTGGCTTTTTCTTTCATTTTGATTTGTTTATTTGCATCACACAAAGGCTTGTTGCCTCCGTGATGGCAGTTTTGATGGTTTCCCATTGTTGTTCCACCCCTCCTTCTAGCCTGTTTGCTAGTGCTTTTCTGAGGCACTCTCCCATCTTGCAAAAGTTAACCCTCCTGAAGTCCAGTACCCTCACTTTTGTATGGCTCGACTCTGTAGCTGAGTTTATCGGAAACCACACTGTTTGGTGGTTACTTGTTCCCAGATGGCTACCCACTTCTAGATCTGAGATCCTCTCACTGTCCCCATTTGAGAGTATAAGGTCTAAGTTTGCTCCCTCATGAGTGGGTTCCAAAACTAGCTGTCTGAGGCATGCCACCTGTAGGACATCAAGAATGGCCCTGTTCTTGTATGTGGCTGCAGCAAAGGTGCTCCTAAGGATGCCATCTGTCATATCCTTGTCCATTCCCTCCCCTTGATATGGGGGTCTATATACAACCCCTGTTCTAAAGCTGGAGCTCAGAGTTCGGTCATGCTTGAGTACTACCTAAGCTACTCGCATACCGCCTCTGGCTAAACTTTTCTCACTGACTGAACTCAGAGCTCCAACTTTAATAACAGATTTAAGTACCTTACACTGCTCCATTTTTACTGGAATTGCTTCTAGAGGGACAGTACTACATGGGACAATGTTTCTTTTTATTCTGTTTAAATGTGCCTCACTCGTCATTTTTACTAGCATTCTGGAACAGGACAGGATGCTAGGGTCACACTCCATCTTCCAGTGCAGTGGCACTTTGGACAAGGTGCATCCAGGACCAGTATTATAAGAAATAACTAATGAAAGGTTAGCTGCAGTCATTTTAAACTATATACAGGTTGTTTGAATCGGGCATTTTTGCAGCCCTGATAATTGCCACCACTGTTTTGGACAGTTTTCCTTTAAGATTCTATAAGTTGTCCTCAAATATAGTTTTAATTTCCCTTTTATTTAGTTTATATCATGTTAAATGTTGTATACAGTATTTTTATATTCATCTGTCTTCTACACTAATCATTCTCATCCATCTGTCTGTCCACTCATCTGTCTTATTTTTTAAGAGAAGATTTGGTAAATACTGTGCATTAAGAATACAACAAACTAGGAAGATGGAGCCTTCAACCACCCGCACCTTGTCATTACGTTTGTTTGTCTTTGTTGGTGTGGGAGTAGAGAGAAGGTGGAATCTAGTGTGGGGGGGTACAGGTGTGGCTTCTATGGGATTGGGATTTGATATGACCAGAAGTGAAAGAGGATGACTGGGATAAAATAAGGAAGATTTTAGGAAAGCCCAATACTTTGGTGCTTCCCTCTGTTTTTTGGGGGGGAAAAGGGTGAGTAGAAAGTTAAAATACTTATACCTTATGGGAACATTGTGAAAATATAACCATGAGATGTATTCCTACACATGAATGGAAAACGATGAGAATAATCAAAGCAATGCAGAGAAACAATAATAGCAGATTGTTATCAATTGCCATGGAAGGCAAATGGAGTAAAAGACCCACTTAAAGCAAAAAAAATTATAAATTAAGCTGAAGGAAAGGGAGTTGATTGCTAATTTATGCAAGAAACACCATTGGCAGAGGCCAAATATGAAACATTTAGCAGGAAATTGTATGAGGTACATTCTTCCTTTAACTCAAACTCAAGAGGAGTAACAATACTATTTAGAAAGAACAGAGGCATACAAGTTAGGCCCTAATTAAAAGACAATAATGGAAGATATGGAATTGTGAACATTAGTGTGGATTGACAAAAATTACAAGGCAGCTTGCATATATGGCCCAAATGAAAATGACCCTCGATTCAATATGGATTTTTCCTTTCTTTGGCACAGTTCCCAGCACCATCTATTGTAGGGTGGGGCTTTAATTTAACCCTTCAATCCAGAGATCAATTGATCTTTAGAAAATGGGTTTGAGATTTCCCAGTCTCTGACTGGCCAAGTCCCTTGTCAACATGGGCATTTATATGGCAACAGCAACCAGGAAATAAATTCCTGTGCCAGCTTGCCTTATTAATGTAAATATCACTGTGTCTCAGAATGCTAAAACTTCACAAGCAGCCATGTTTTCTTCCTCACTTAGTAAATGCCCCTTCACACACACACCAACTGAACTCACTAAGAATGGAATGCCGCTCTCAGTTAAATGTAAGAGAAAATGCCAACTTCAACAGTAATTTGCCACACAGTAAATATTTTATAAAACTTTCCCATCTTTTTTAAACTTCTATATATAAAAGGTTTTCAGATTTACAACAATACAGTATAGACACACAAAGAGCATTCCAACATAGATCTCTTATGATTAAAAATTGCAGTGGAACAGTGAGGAGCAATGGGGGCAAGGGTGTGCAAGAGGAATCATCACCCTCCCCCTGCACCAACCAGCAACCAACACAGAGCAACGGGGGTTGAGGGAGTACAAGAGGAACTGGGATCCTCCCCCTGCGCTGACTAGCAAACTCTCCATAACTGCAGCTGACAAACCTTAACTCGAAGGGTAAAACAATTTATGTATTTACCTGAAAAGCTGCCGGAATTTTGATTTCTAAGCTGATTCTGGTGTGAGCTTGGTTTCTTGTGACAAAACAAACTTGTACTCTTTCTGGTGAATGTTGAAGCTGATCCTCCTTTGTGACTTGAATTTGAACTTGAATTCTCTACTATGGCAGAAAGAAAAGGGGGTTGTTTCTCCCCCAAAGCCCAACAGCTGCACTGGAGTACTTGTGAGCCAATCAGAGACTTGCAGTAAAGGCACCAATTTTCAAACTCGATCTGTGGGGTCCTTATAAGTTTCACTGCTCGTGGCCCTGGCTACCACTTGTGGCAGAACAGCGAGAAGCAACAGGGATGATGGTGTGCAAGAGGAGCTTTCACCCTCCCCCTGCACCGACTGGCAACCAACAGGGACCAAGGGAGTGCAAGAGGAACTAGTATCCTCCCCCTGCATGAACTGGCAAACTCTCCATAACTGCAGCTCATGACCTTTAACTCGAAGGGTAAAACAGTTTATGTATTTACCTGAAAAGCAGCCAGAACTTTGATTTCTAAGCTGATCCTGGCGTGAGCCTGGTTTCCTGCTGTAAAACAAACTTGTACTCTTTCTGGTGAATTTTAAAGCTGATCCTAAGCCTTTGCTGATCCCGCTTAGTGCCTTGAATTGTCTCCCAACCTCCCTCCCCCGCCCTAGCACTCTTTTAAATAGTCCAGATGCCCATAAAGCTCCACCCAATTGTACTAAGCTGAAATTGTATAGGTAATAATTGTATATTCTTATAGAGAGGGTAGATCTTGGAAATTGCTGTCCTGATAGGAAGGAGCAGGAGATATACTAATAATCTGTACCCTCTTTACTAAGCTCTACAGATCTCAAGAATGGTGACCTGTATCAGCAACTGGCTGAGGGTAGACCCCGGAGCAGTTGTCAGCAGTTGAAATAGTCAGTTGCAATTCAATGCAGTTGCAATCAGCTGCAATTGCATTGGATTGCAGTCATAAAATAGTGGAGTTGAAATCCACTGCAGTTGATGATTCCATGACCCATCCAGGTTTATTTTTGTGGTGCACTGCAGTGTGTTTTCACTTTTGTTCTTTCCTGGGGGGAGGAGAGAGGCCAGGGGGGCCGCGACTATCTAATGGTCCTCAACTGCTAGCACCGAGCCTTATAGCCAATAAAATGCACCCCTGACTCCTGGACATGAGCATCCACCAATTAGGAGAGCTAGAAGGAGGAGTCAGGAGCTTGAGACTGTCCATGACTGGCTGCATTAGGTGACAGTGAGAGCATGCCTAGGTAGGAGAGGAGACTATCAGGAGAGGAGGCATCTGTGTTGGTGTGTGGGCAAGGAAGCAAGCAGTGTTTTTCTGCAGGGATGAAGTTTGGTGGTTCGGCCTTTAATTTAAAAATAAGTTAACTGTGTCCACTGTCCTAATGTGTCCGGTGCCCAGAGGGAGACTAGCATGTGGCTGTGCAGGTCCCAGTCAGTCGTCTAGCAAAGTCAGGCAGCAAATGTGTGAAGGCAGCAAGTCTGTAGTCTGGTCATGGTTGAGATCAACCCATGACCCCATTGGTTGGGCCCGTCGGGCGACTCTCATTCAGTCTCAGTTAGGTCTTCAAAGTCGGCAAGGAGGAGGAGTGATAGGTGCACTAGTGCCACTGTGCGGAGTACTGGAGTGGGGATGTGGGTCTGGGTTAGGGACTGACTGTGTGGGCTGGGAGGAGGGAGCACACAGCTCCAAACAAACTCTGGCACCACCACCGAATACAACAGCAGTGGCAGCCTAAGCCATGGAGCCACCTGACACCTGACCGAACGGTAACAGGCTACTATAGTGAGCAAGGTACTGTATGGGATGTGTATGTAAGGCCCACCAGGGCTAGGCAGTGGGCTGTAGGAAGGTGGAGAATGGTCTCACACAGACTACTCAGTCTGTCTGTGTGTCTGCTGCATGCTGGGCTGGCTTGTCTGGCTGGTTGAGTGCTTGGGGACTGTGGGGCCCGGGGGGGCGGCTGAACTTGAACAGCCAAGGTGATCAATCATCATCGATCTGCTGGTGGCCCGGCTGGGCTCTCTCTGACTGTGGTGACATTGTGAGTAAGTCAGACTCCCCACGGGGTCATGGAGCAAGCCAGGTACAGGTGGTCAGTTGGTGAGTTCCTGGACCCGTAAGAGGCCAGAGTGTGAATCATGGTCGGTCAGGTTCGATGGACAAAATGTTTGTTGTCTGCCACTGTAGGAATTGGATAGACTAAATATTATTGTCCTCACGGCAAGATGAATAACATTTTACAAAACACATTAGTGTACATGCTGAAAGCCAAAATAAGTTCAGAAACTGTCAGAAATTTTGTTTTTATGCATGAGTTTTTTTTTTTAGTTTTAAATTTAAACTGCGGATACATCTCAGTTCTGGTATACCTTACAGGAGGTATTTCTAGGGGGTCCTCCCTTAAACTGTTTTTAGTCTCACAGATTCTATGACTACTAGTAAACTTACATATATTGATGGTTAGCTCTGTTAGCAAAAGGGTACCTTCTAGCTTCTGTGGGGTGTTTAAGAGGCCCTACCTATACTGTATTTTAGACTCACAGTTCCTTTTCCAAGTAACTAGTATTACTGCTGCTTTTTTTTCTATATTATATACTGTTCTACTGCCCTGCTTCAACTTGTTACTTTCAGGGGCTTAGTATATTTTGTTGTTGTTTTGACTAGTTATTGAGCTTTAGTGGGTCCCTACTATGTGTAGATTTGTTTCACTGCACTATGCATTTGCATTTTAAAGAGCAGCCAGCTTCTTAGCTACTGCCTGCTGCTGACTAGTTGCTGCTCCCTCCAACATACAATATATGCAATACCTCATCTACCCCAGAGTTGAAGGATATAAATAATTCATTTTGTTTCCGCCCATTTATGAAGTTATAATGCTGCTAAATCCCAAACGTTAAAAACGGAGCTGCTTCCTGACCTTAATCCACCAACACGCCCCACATAGACACATGCAGCCCCATTTTGTGATGTCAGAAGGCAAAGGCTGTGTGTGTGCGCGCACCCCATTGATTTCAAGGGGGGGGGACTTTTCCATACATTTTATTAGCTTTTATAGTCAAAATTGTAATAAAAAAAGATACAATGTTTAAAAAAGTATGACAAACTACTGCATAATAAAATTCAACAATGGTGAAAGTTGAAAAAAAAGTGATTGGATATTCTTCAGTTAGTTAAAGTCAGAAATTTCAAACTAGTTAAAAAAATCAGTCATAATGTGTGGTAAGTCAGTTATTATAATTGTTTTTTCAACTGACTCCGGAAACTAGCTGAGGGGGAGACAGCAAAGGGTGGTGAGGGGGGGAACTCTCATCACTGAGAGCGGTGACGAGCAGGGTACCACAGGGATCTGTGCTGGGACCAGTACTGTTCAGGATTTTCATTGCAGATCTCTCGAATAGGATCCGGAGCAGAATCAGTCTGTTCACAGATGATGCCAAGATGGGAGCTGTGGTACATGACACAGGGGGAGGAGTTGCAGAAGGACCTGAATTAGCTGCAGGAGTGGGCAGATAAATGGCAGCTGGGGATCAATGCCAAGAGGTGCAAGGTTCTGCACTTTGGAGCCCAGAACCAGGAGGAGGGATTGTCACTTAAATGGGGTTCAGTTGGGTTGCTCCATAGAAGAGAATGACCTAGGAGTGATCATAACAGGGAGCATGAACAACTCTGTTCAATGTAGAAGGGTGGCAGCAAAAGCCAACAAAATGCTGGGTTGTATAGCTATTGGGATCTCCTGCAGAAGTAACTAGGTTATCCTGCTCTTGTATAGGTCACTGGTCAGGCCCTACCTGGAGTACTGCATGCAATACTGGCACCCGTTCCTGAAGAAGGACATCAATTTGTTGGAGGGGGTAGTGTAGAGCTACAAAGATGATCCAGGGATTGGAAGGCAAGTCATTCGAGGAAAGGCTGGGGGAGTTGAATATGTACTCTCTGGAAGACAGGAGGGATAAGGGAGATATGATCGAGACCCTTTAAGTACCTGAGGAAAATAAACAAGACTAATACAGAGAGGATTTTCCAGAGGAGAAAGGGGAGGGACACGAGAGAACACCAACTGAGATCGAAGGGGGGTAGATTCAGGAGAAAGATGAGGAGACATTGTTTTCACAGAAAGAGTGGTGGACAAGTGGAACTCCTTGCTGGGTGATGTAGTGGCCTGCAAGATGGTAGAAAGCTTCAAGAGGGGTTGGGATAGGGGAAGGGGTAATAGGATGGCAGGGAAGGGAGGGGCAGCAGCATTGTAAGGTGCTAGCTGCACACTAGAGCAGACCTGAGGCCTATTTCTGCTACCATTTTTTATATATTCCCAAATGTACTAAGCAGAAATTTTATTGGTAGATTCTGAGTATTCTTATAGAGATGTTAGGCCATGCTAAATACTAAATGTACTAAGCAGAAATTTTATTGGTAGAATCTGAGTATTCTTATAAAGATGTCAGACCTTGGTAAATACTGTCTTGATAGCAAGCTACCTGAGAGTAACTATCTATAGCTGCTTTACTAGGCTATACAGACCTCAAGAATTGTTGTTATTATTGTTAGAACTCTTATCCTTGTGCCTGCCCGGTGGCACTGAGGGTTGAGGTGCTGGACGCCACACCTTGTGCCACACTGGTGACCCAGGTTCTGGAACAGACTCGGGCCGCCGAGGGCTGGCAGAAGAAGGGAAGGACTGAGCATCCTGTGACTGCTTTCCTTCCTTCGCGGTGGGTGTGGGACATGCACCACCCTATTGCTATGCCTAGCAGAGGCTAGGTGCTCCACAGACATGGGCATACTCGGGGGAGGAGCGCGGTGGATGTCCTCACATATATGCGCTGACATCATTGGACGACCAACTCCTCAAGTGGGAGAAAAATGGAGGAAAAACCAGTGGGGCGACCTCGGTGGTTGATGGCCAGCCCTGCGCCCCTGGAGTTGCAAGGCGTCTTCACCAGTTCCGTGCCGCGGGTCAGTGTGGTGGGGGGAGCCTGCCATCAGCCGGACGAGTGCAATGAGGTGTCTAAATTTGCACACCTGACCAACTCCAGGGGTGCGGGTGCCGGTGACTAGAGGTCGGGGGAGGGACTCTCTGACCAAGGCAGAGAAAAGTATGATATGTTAAAAAAAAAAGAACTCTTATCCCTAGTCCTATTATGACCACCAAACCTCTGTGGATACCGGATTTCCTTCATTTAGCTGACCCATCCACCAGCTCCAACATGTCTCAGGGTGTGTTACTGGCTTTTATTTATATACTAGTGGTCCTGTGCATGGACCAGTTGCTGTTTAACCTTAGGCAGGACACCAGACAACCCACTGGTCCTCTGTATGCCCATTTTACATGTGTTTACCCCCAGAACAACCTTAATTCTACCCTTATCACCCTACACAGCCTTAGAAAAAGGGGGAACTGCTATATGGTTATGGCATATCTAAGTGTCCACAAACATCAGATCTTCCTATCCTCCCCTGGGTTGCTCCTGAAAATCCTACTGACTATAAAGTTGTTACCAGCTGGGGATATTGAATCAAACCTGGGTCCTCGATGCACCAATGTTCCAACTGTGTTACCCTCCATCATAAATCCAGGCTCATGCTAAAGGTTTGAAATTAGTCCATATGAATTTTAATAGTTTCAGATCTAAGATGCATGAACTTAAAGCATGGGTAAATTTGCATTCCCTGTATATAATTGCCATTTCCAAAACCTAGCTTTAAACCCAATATTCAAATGCATGAGGTTGAGCTCCAGGGGTTTAAGTCCTTTAAGCATGATACAGGTGGAAAGAAGGGTGGAGGAGTTATCATCTATGTAATTTGCTCCCTAAATGCTTCCCTGGTGGTAACACCTGACCTTACCTACTCGGATTGCGAGGCAGTATTAATCAAGTTACTGCTTGGTGGTACTAAGCCACTGTTGATGGGCTGTATCTACAACCCACCTAAGGTTGTAAAGGATGCCTTAAAGACCTTTATGGCAGTAATGCTGGGTCTGTCTCCATGGGAGAAAATAATCCTTGGCAACTTCAACCTCCACTAGGGTCAGCATACCAACAGTGAATTAAGATCCAGTTTGCAAGAGGCCAATCTGACCCAATTAATCCATGAACCCACAAGGTTGAACTTATTAGGAAACCACTCCACACTGGATTGAATCCTCGTTTCCAGTCCCAATAGATTTAAACTGGTGGTCACATTTGTGGATTCCCTAAGTGACCATTCCCCTATTTTTGGCATCTGGAAAAATGACCATCCCACCCTTCCACCAGAATTGTTTTGGCTTGAGATTATTCCAACTTCGGACACATGCTCCTTCCTTGAAACTCTATAGGCAGTGGACTGGACCCAAATCAAGCTTGCCCCCTGTTTAGATATGGCCCTTGAATTCTTTATCAATAACTTCCTCTTAGCCACCAATAAACATGCCCCCTTAAAACAAATTAGAGTTAAGGGACAGCATTCAAGGTGACTGACCAGAGATCTAAAAAAAATAACGAGGGCAACAGACAGAGTATGGGAGCAATTCAAGTGCACAAATCTGATCAAGGATTGGGTGAACTATAAAGAACTAAGAAATAAGTGAAAAAGGAATTAAAATCTACTAAAAGACAATACCTCCAGAATCCACAAACCAAGAATCTTTCTGACCCTAACAAATTTTGATCCTAAATTAATACTGTCCTCAAAGGGAATACCACCCATGAAAAATGTGATATTGTAGCAAATAGTATCCACCTTACAAACCCGCAACACTCTGCTAATGTGTTTAATGCATTTCTCACAGACCTGTACAAATACAAAAATAATCCCTCTGGCTCCTACCCCCGACTGTTCTTCATATCCTCCCCCATCTCCTAAATTTCATTTCAAACTAACATCTAAATCCAAGGTCCTAAAACTACTAATGAAAGTTAAATCCACAGATTCCGCTAGATATGACAAGCTGTAGTCCAGTCTTCTCAGAACTACAGCTCATGTCACTGCCACCCCAATCATTTGACTTTTCGATAGATCACTGCTCGAAGGCAAAGTCCCCACAGTGTGGAAAGTGGCCCTGGTTACTTCCATGCCTAAAGGTGGAGCTAGTGAGCTTGTTGAGAACTATAGGCCAATATCCATTCTCTGCACTCTAAGCAAAGTGCTAGAGAGGATTCTGTATCAGCAGGTCCAAGAATACATTGAGCAGCACAATTTACTTACAGCATGGTAGCATGGTTTTAGAACAAAAAATGGCACCAGCACAGCTGATTAGCCTCAGCATGGATATCTTCTCAGACCTAGATACTGGCCTACAAACCAGTGCGGTCTTTATAGACCTCACCAAGGCCTTTGATTTAGTGAGCCATCATCTGCATATCAGGAAATTGATATCCATTGGTCTATCCTGTCAATACAGTGGTTCACAGACTACCTGGATGGTAGGTCACAAATCATCAGATGGGATGGTGCTAATTCTGACAAACGCCCCATCCTGGACAGCGTAATGCATGGTTCGATACTGGGACCACTCCTAATTTCCTTATTTATAAATAATATGCCACAACACAGTGGAGGGGTCAAGGTGAGCCTGTATGCTGACAATGCTGTACTTTATAGATCCTCCCAAGACACTGCTCAACTGAACCACCAACTCAACCAAGACCTCATATCACTTGAGAATTGGTTTCATACCAATAGATTAGTCCTCAGTGAAAAAAAGACTAAGGCCATACTATTTGGCCCTAAAACCTTGGGCCCTAATAGGTCACATCTATTGTTTCCAGCTCTCTCCAATGGTTCAAAGATCGAGGTGGTTGACTGTATCAAGTATTTAGGCGTTTATATAGACCAAGATTGTACCTTTAAGGGTCACATTGACCAACTTACCAGGACACTCAATCAAAAACTAGATCTCATATACAGCCTGAGCCCATTCCTCAATCAGGAATCCAAATTCAAGGTAGCCACTGGTACACTCTTACCCACCTTGCTATATGGGTCCCCTATATCATATTCAGTAAGATGCTCGGAGATGCCAAGGTTGAGAACCCTGTATTACAGGGTAGGACGCTTCACCGGAGGGGCTCAGCTTCTGGAGCATCATTGCAAGGTACAACTATCACCAAACTGGCCTTTTCTAGAAGGCCAATTAGCATATCCTTCTCTGTGCCTTGCCTATAAACTCCAGTAAAACAACCCTCCCCCAGCCTAATTAACATGATAGCTGCCAGGCAGAATGGAAGAACACTAAGGTCCTCTGGACACCAGCTTCTCCAGCTTCTCCAAGTCCCCATGGTAAGGTCTTCTCAAGGACTCTGGTCTTTCGCTGCTTTCATCCCTTCCATCTGGAATGATCTCCCTAGTAATCTCCAGGAATGTACCTCCCTTGGGGGCTTTAAGAAGGGGCTTAAGGCTCACCTTTTGGAGCTGAACTGCTGCAGCTGCTACTGCTGAGATTCAATTGGCACTGTAAGAGGCTGCTCATATGGCAATGCTGGTTTCTCTGCAGACTGATATATCCGTATTGTGATCACTTTCTGATTTCTGGCTGTTTTGTGTAATATGTGCTGCCTCTCTTGTTGGTGTTAGCTGTACTTAACCTGCTCGCTGTACCTTTATTTGTACCATTTGTCTGTATTGATTGTATTGTTTGATAGAAGATGGCCTTATCGATGTTGTTTCTCTAAGATGTATGTAATTAATCCTGGGTTACCCCTGAAAAAGGGACAGTTACGGTCTCAGTGGGCCTACCCGGTCACCAAAATTTAAATAAATTAGAAAAATGATTCTACTGTAATTATACTGCCTGTAAGATCATCGGTTTCCAGTAGTATCTATAAAATCAGACAGTGTTAGCTCATACATCCAGTTAATAATTCATAATACTTAACTAGAAACATACAACACATGAAACTGTGAACCATATACCAGACACACATGTGCATTAAAATGCACTTTTCAGCAGTTCATACACAGAAGAAATGACACACTCATCTATCCACTAGACAATATTTCATTTACAATAATTAGAGTCACTAACTCCAAAGGCTGAAAGTTCACCCTGCCAACCCCAAAGGGGCAACCCACAATTCACTCTAAGCTCACTCCAAGGACCCTCACTAATTAACCTGTTAGTCTGAACATAGCAGCTTCCATTGGGAACAGCGTGTTCAAGAACAGGTCCCATTGTCCCCCAAATCTGTCACCCCACCCTTTTAATTCATATGTGAGCTGTTCCAGGGGAGAACTCTCCTCAGAGGTTCCTGCCACATGCCCTTAGTGGGCAGAGCATGGGAAACCCATGTGTTTAATATACATTAGCGTGCCAAGAGAAGCATAATGCATACCAACCTGGGATATAAGTCCCATTCCTCCCCTTCCTGAGCTTCCACACCTAGCAACATGAAAAGGAGGACATCACTGACCCTGATCCCCTACATATATTTGTGATTTCATGGGCAATTTCTATCCAGAAATCCTGCAGCTGTGGATATGTCCAAAAGCAGTGGAAACAGATGCCCAAGACTCCCTTACAGAGTCCACATATTAGGGAGACCCCCGTGAAACTTACTAACTTTTTGGGGTGGCATATAAAACCTATGAAGGAATATGTTCTGAGCCTCCTTAAATGTATTATACACCAGGAGGCTCATATACTACTCACATATGGTAGTCCAGGCCTCTTCTGGAGTGTGGAGATCCAGGTCCCCCTCCCACTGCTGCCTAACCTTATCCAATAGATTCAGGGCATGGTCACACAACATCCTGTAGGCTCTTCTCAGAGCCCCTTTAGGGTTAGCTCTATTCTGAAGTATGCACAGTTCTATACCATAGAGTGGGGAGGACTCAGGAGGCAATCTGCCCTTCTGATGTGCCCAGTCCCTGACCTGCAAGTATTTATTTATTTGTAATATTCAGAGTAATACCTTTGAACAGAATTTGTTTACAAAGGTTTCACATCAATCGATACAGAAGTAAATACACGTTACAGAGCAGAAAAATGAAATGGATCATGCTGG
Source organism: Neoceratodus forsteri (assembly GCA_016271365.2). NCBI lineage: Eukaryota > Metazoa > Chordata > Ceratodontiformes > Ceratodontidae > Neoceratodus > Neoceratodus forsteri. The sequence continues at coordinate 1,003,917,613 of CM028129.1, read as the reverse complement.
ACCCGAGTATCTGCATCTATGATTGTGCAGAACTCCCAATTGGGTCTGTATCATGTTAAAGTCCTTAAACCCTCTTTCCTGGTAAAGATCTCCCAGACAAGTAACTCCTCCCTCCTCCCACTGCAAAAAGCCTGGGTCATCCAACCCAGGCAGGAATTCAGGATTTTGTACTTTCGGGGCTAAGTTCATCTTAAATGCCTTTACATATTTCTACACCCTATCCCATGCAGTCAGCACATAACCCACTAGTGGCACCCTATTTGCCATGCTCTTAAAACCCCTCATCCCCGCTTGATTCAAGTGGGACGTTACCAGAGAAGCAGCCACAATGCAGTCCAGTGCAACCCAAGCAACCCCCCACTCCATCCTTTAACCCACTCCAACAGCAACCACAGCTGGGCAGCCTAGGAGTAAAGTGCAAAATCGAGAAATCTAAGAACCCACTTAGTTGTGGAGCACCGCAAGCATTCTAGCCTTACCTGCAGTCTCTTACCCAGTCCCAAATAAACTCTGAACACCACTTATCCAAGCTTTTCAAGTCCTTTTTACTCAAACCAAATGGTAACAACTACTGTATACAGGGCATACAATCCTGGGGAGGATGTTCATCTTAATCAGGTTTATCCTTCCCAGCCAAGATATCGGAAGGCCCTGCCACCATCTCAGATCATTCTTCATAGTCAACAAAATTGGTTTATAATTTAGATCATAGAGAGATGAGAGGGATGGGCCTATCTGTATACCTAGATATTTCAAATGGGTCGTCACCCGAGTGTACCCATGACTCTGCAACTCACCCTCAGGAATCGCACCAATACCCATCAGCTGAGACTTTCGAAAGTTAACTTAGTAACCAGAAAAAAACGCAAAGTTCTCTATGATGTCTGTGACCTCTGGAAAGGAGGTGGCTGCCTCCATTAAAAATAATAACACATTGTTGGCGTAAAGTATCACTTCGTGTTGTATTTTCCCACCTTTTAAAAAAAATTGCTTTCATTATTCAGAGTAATAGCTCTAGTACATTGAGTGCTCATCACTACTCTGAAACAGCCTAGCTCACCTTGACTGCACCCCCACTTGCCCGAAATACAAAACCAAAGAATCTTCTTTTAAGAATCACTTTCCACAAGAGCAGAGTCAATTCCAGATTTCATTCCATCTTATGAAGCACCATGACCCTTGCAGTCCAATCCATTCTTGAAGTCTGTTGCTGGCACTGCAAATGGTTAAGCTATGTCACTGTCACACTGCTAAGCACTCAGGAAGCCTTTCTGTCACTTTTCCCCATCTGGCCCTGGCCTCCCCTGCTCAGCAAAAAAAAAAAAAGTGTCATCAGCTGTTAAAGTTACCATAGTGCCTTACCTGTATTCACAGTCACTCTGCCTGCTTCCTGACTTCACACACAGCAGTCTGTAAACTGCTTGCTGAAATCTATACTGCTCAGTCATGCCTAGCACAGTCTCAACACCCTACCAATAAAACTTGTGGGGTGTGGAGAGACGCATAGCTACAGTTCTTGCAATGGGGGCTCAGAAAAACTTACGATTTCAGAGGAATGGAACTGATGTTCAAAACAACCACAAAAAAACAGCACAGGTAAAAAAAAAACAGGGCCTTCTACTGATAGCTCTGCCAGTGGTGGGACTACTTTAATAGCAACAGTTATGTAATTATTTTTTAATTTTTTATTTTTACTTGTTTAAAATTATTTCAAAATAGTTTTTAATCATATCCATTTTATAAATAAAATGATACCTTCCAGGGTGGTTGATATGGGCTATAGCAAACCTTACAGAGGCTATAAGGTCTTCCACCTGTGGCACCAGGCCTCATTATGCCCCTGGGCAGGCTGGACTAGCCCAATACTGTCCATCCTGTTGGGTATTATTGCTTACACAACTACTTGGGAACACAACGGTACATCAGCTCAGAGGGTAACATTTTTTATGAAAGACGGCAATTTATGCAGGAACCTCAACATACATTGATTTCCATTTTACACATCCCATAATACTCATTTAAGGACAGATTTGTTGTGATATCAGGAAAATTACTCCATCTACTAAAAAGGCTACATATGGGGGACTATCAACAACTAATCATGCATTGATGTACATGGAAGTTAAAGTTCCCAAAAGGAAAAGCAGAAGATTGGGATAGCATTGAGATCCATTGTTAGTAAGGAATAAAGAGTACAGAAACATGACTGAAAGAGAAATACAATTCTTTTATGAATATATATAGACCTCTGATGTATAGGGAATTACAGTCTCTGATGCTTTCAAAGCCTATACCAAGGGATAATCTCATTAGCTAACAATAAATACAGAACAACTGAATAGAGGCTGAAAAACTGGAAAGTGAAAAAAACTGGGATGGAAATGTTATATGCACTCAAGAGCTTGGCAGAATCATTTAACAGCTTAATGATTCTGAAGGCATGATATAATAATCTGATGGCCCACGCTTAAAGACTGATTATGTACTCATGAACAAAATATTGAGCTATGGGAGATAAACCAGGTAAATTATAAGTTGGCAGCTTCTGGAGGAAAAGTAGGCAGAACCAGTTTTAGATCTAATGGTGTCAGAAGCAGAAACACTTGTGGAGCCTTTTCACTGCTCCCACTTCCTCCTCTCCTCCCTTTTCTACCCCATAAAAAAGTGGTAAAAATTCTATGAATGCAAGGGTGACAAGAATTTTGATTTTAAATCAACATTGTTTTGCATCTCAAGCTGATCTCTGCTTATACTTTCTACTATAGTGTACTCCTTCTGTGCTAGCAACCCAAGTGGCCATTTGGGCTGCTTGTGCCTAACATTGTCTCTGAAAGTAGGAAAGACAAATAAATAATATAATAGATACAGGAGGGGACAGAGTGGATGGGCCAGCCAAAATGAAGGAAATCTTACAGATTATAACAGTGGTCTTTGAGATACTGGAATCTGGTAGGTAACAATCAGACTATCAGCCTAACATTAATTATTTACTGTCAGGCAGAACCTGTTTAGATGCATGAGATTTCCAAATTCAGGGTCCAATTTTCAGAGCTGGCCAGCTGCACGCGCAAACAGTGGTGCTGTGTGGAAAAATGGGGTTGGCCGGCTCTAGTGCCATATTCATACAGATAGCATGATCCCAACTGACCATACTAACTGTCTGACTATGGGACATTGATAGCTCAGTGCACATCAATCAGTGGTCATGCTTGGCGCAGTGCTACCAGAGGTCTAGACTGAAGATCACCCATAGGGGTAAAGTGTGGTGCAGACTGTAGCACCATGGCCCCCTGGGCAATATTCAGCCCAAACACACAGATGAGTCCTTTGAGCATGCACGGTGCAAAGGGCCCATTTGCATGCCCATTATGGGCTCATCTGCATGTGAGCACCCTCAGAGTGTACCAGGCCAGGTCCGCCCCCAAGCCTCAAGATCTGTACAGAAAGATTTGGTGGTTCAGTGGTCCATCCCCTTCCCCGATCCTTGTCCCCATGTATAGTAAAATAAACATCAGTGGTTCAGCAGTCCCTCCCCTGCCCTGATCCCAGTCCCATATGCAGTAAAATAAACAGTACCAGGTCAGTATGCTGCTTCAAGAATACCACAGCAAAAACAGAGCTGTGTAAAGCACAAAAGCATTTAGAGAGACAGGGGTATAATAGTGGTATGGTATTACTGCTACCCCTGCCACTGTACGGAGAGAAGGGGAAGGGATAAAGGAGCTGTAAGTGTGGTATCTGGTTGAACTGCTCCCATGGTGTAGTGGCTAAGGCACCAGCACCTGCAGCATAGGAGATCAGGGTTTGATTCCCCATCTCCCAGTACTGGATTTTTTTACGTTAATAAAGAAATTACTCCCTCCCAAGTTTCTTCCTGTCCCTGAGATCCACATGTCCCTGGAGTTGATTACATTAATTCCAGGGTTTTTGGGGGGGGGGAGTTAGGCCCCCCACAAATTGTGTTGCCCCTATTGTTTCTGTGTTGCGATGGCATTTTGTGTCAGTCGGTGTTATGACCAGCCTTTTTCTTTTCATTATGGCGTTTTGCTTGCAGCATTGTTTGACTCACTGTTTTTGTTTCCAACATTATAACCCCGTGCCAAATAAGCTTTAGTGGTTCAGTGGTCCCTCCCCTGCCCTGCTCCCAGTCCCCATGTATAGTAAAATAAATATCAGTGGTTCAGCGGTCCCTCCCCTGCCCCGATCCCAGTCCCCATGTATAGTAAAATAAACGTTAATGATTCAGCGATCCCTCTCCTGCCCTGATCCCTTCCCGGTAATTCATTTATTCTCAATGGTGGTCTAGTGGTCCCTCCCCTGCCCCGATCCCTGTCCCATTATATAATGAAATTATCATTGGTGGTCCAGTGGTCCCTCCCCCTTCCCTATCCTTTGATCACAGTCCCAACAAAACCCCCAATACCCTGGTAGTCTAGTGCTCCCCCCAACCTGGGCAGGTGTGACCCACCACCCTACTCCCCACCCAACAACCGAACCTGTTCCAGTGCCTGGCACAGCCCTTCTCACACCACCGTGACCAGCCACTGTCTGAACTGTCACTGAACATGTAGACAGTACAGTAGACAGTATGCGATCATTGGTTGATGGGCATTCAAAGCAGATAATAATTCCGCAAAAACATCTCAACTTTAAATGCTTGATCATGAAGCACTGGGTAAACTTTTTTCCACTGCCTCTGCACTTTATATGCAGGTCTTTTTAGCCTTGATTGTTATTTTGCCATATAGCATTTAAAGTCAATATGTTTTTGCTGAATTATTACCTGCTTGAATGTTTTTTGCTCTGCCTTGCACTGTTATAGAAGAAATCGCATCTGCACCTACACCAGTTTGCACAAAATTGCACCTGTTTAAATAAAGCTGAACTGTGAATTCTGTCTGTGAAAGTCTGTGCCACACTTTTTTGAGTAGAAGTTGGACTATGTATAGGAATGCAGGCACCCCTTGATTAGAATGCTGATACATGACTCTTCTTCTGTGGGAGAAAGTGAAGAGTTTGATTTGACATTTTCAACAATCTATTTTTGGCTCAGTGATTCCTGTGGTAAAAAGGTTGGCAGGCACAGGGATTTGTTATTTACTGGCCTCTGTTACCGGATACCTGCCTGGGTCCTGAGCATTGGCAGCCAATCAAGAACAAGGGTTTGTCGAACCCATTTTCTAATTCAGCAATAATGCAAAAAAAGGTGTGGGATATCATCCTGCCTCAGGTGCTTTGTAAGGAATGAGGCCATTGGCTGAGTGACTTCAACCACCTGAGAAGAGATGATATCGCAGTATATTGCACACCTTGGAGTGTAATATTGAGATTATGAAATGGATCCAGTTTGATTTTGTGACAGATGGCATGCTCTACTTTTAGACTGGGATTATGTACTGAGATAACATCCTGGCTGAAAGTAGTTTTGGCCAATCAGATGTGATGATTTTTAACCATCCATTTCATAGTAGTAATTATGATTACCAAGAACGAATGGGTCAGAGGAATAAGAATAAATAGAAAAGGTCATAAAGTCAGTTTATATGTGGATGACATTTTGCTGTATGTATCTAACCCAGAAGAAGAATACCTGAAAGAGATCATCAAAGTAATAAATTAATTTGGGTTGGCATCCAGGTATAAAGTGAACTGGATGGAATATGAGATTATAGAAATTAATATTATAAATGGTCATTGGAAGCTCCCATGTTGGATGGATTGCATGAAGGATAGCAAAGTTAATTATCTGGGTGTAGTAATGAACACGCTACACTTTTCAAGCTTCATTATATAAGTCTTGTGCCTGAAGTAACAACTGATCGGGCTAAATGGGAACCCCTCCTGTTAACTTTAATGGGGAAGGTTGATGGTATAAAGATGAATATACTACCAAGATTTCTCATCTTATTTCAGTGTATACCCTCTGTGGTGAAAGTGATGTTTTTCAACACACTACAGAAAGCAAATCATTAGGACAAATAAAAAAAAAAGATTAGCTGCTGAAAAGTAGTTTTCACTGGAAGAGAGGGGTGGATTACATTTATCTATGATCAAAGTTGACAGTAACAGACTTATTGAGCCTGGCACCTTCTCTACACATTTGCGCTAAATCAAATGGTGAGTGTTTGTTAGGGCTTTTTCCTTTGTTTTCCTCCGCACCTACTTTGACCATGGACATTAATACCCACCTCGGTATTTTAAAATTTTCTTGTTTTCAACAGCTAAATTAGTCAGGATTTGCACATTATGGACTGTTTGACTTTAGTCAGACTCAGAAACAGACCAGTGATACTGAGATACACACTCAGTCCAGAGAAAAACCCACCCTAATGCCAGATCATATTTACTAAGAACATTGTCTACAAGCTTCTCAGTGCCCTCTCCTCAGGCTGTCTATGTTCTCCTTGCCATAGACCTTACTGTCCCTGCTTTTCCGTCCCATCCATGCTTGAATCCCGATGCTAATTTGGCTTCAACAACTGATTAAGTAAACTGCTGTATTCTAATCACCTAACTCCTTCTCCACGCAAAAGAATTTCCTAGCATCCCTTATGACTTCCCCCACAACCACCAACAGCTTCCATCCATGCTTGCTGGTTATGGTGCTTTCATACCGCATGACTAGATCATTGCAGTCTACCCTGTTCATCTCCTGGATAACTTGTAAGTTTCTATATTGTCCCCCTCCCTCCTGGTGTCCAGAGAGTGCAAGTTGAGACACTTCAGCTTCTCCCTGTGTGTCTTCCCTTGCTGCCTCTGGATTATTTTTGTAGCTTGCCTATGGATACACTCTGCAAGCGATCACTGTCTTTCTTTAAGTGGGGACTCAAGAAATACAGCCAGTATTCCAGGTGTGGCCTCACCAGGGACCTTTACAAGGGCAGTATCACTTCGGTCCTCCTGCTAGTGAATGCCCTACTGCAGTACCCTACTTGACTTCTCATATGCTTATTGCACTAGGCAGTAGGCTTGAGCTTGTCACAGATAATGATGACTCACAGATCCCTTTCCTCGGGGACTTGAAACATCCATGCTTCCCCATCCAGTAGTCGGTTCTAGGTTTTGTTTTGTTAATATACATAATCTCACAATTTATGGCATTACATTTAAGAGCTATAACTTGAACCAGTTCTCCAGATTTTCTAGTGCCCCTTCTATGTCCCCTTTACCTCTTCTGTGTTCACTCGCCCACAGATCTTGGTGTCATCTGTAAAGAAACAAATCTTACTCTGAATACCCTCATCTGTGTCACAGATGAAAATACTGAATGATGCAGGTCCCAGGAAAAATTTCCTGGCATGTGTTGTGATGGTCATCCATCTGTAATATCAGAGACAACAACAAACATAGTGTTTATTACTGTGAATAACTTTGTACAGTAACTTTTCTATATTTCTTATATCTAAATATTTGTATTATCTGAGGTTTGTTGTATGAAGGTATTTATGTCTTAATTCTGCCTTGCTCAGGACCCCTCAAAAAGGAAATTTTATTTCTGATTAGGTAACTACTGATGTGGAAAATAACCAAAAAAACAAACAAAAAAAGAAAAAAAACATTTTTGAGGCTTCAGGCTCTACTCTGAACCTGTGCCTGATATGTGGGTAGATAAATCATCCACACCGTGGCTCAGTTATTTCTCTACATCTGACTTTTAAACACAACATATATTTATTTATTCCAATTATAGTGATAAAACTGTCCATCCAAGGAAGAAATATTTCTTAAAGGGGAAGATAAGTGTGCCATGCCTCTCAAATTCTGAAAGCTGGTGAAAATATATTTTAAAATAGGCACTGGGTTTACCTGTAGGCGTCAAACGTTCAGAGAAATAAACATTGAAATGACCTTTAAAGTAAATCAAGGGAGCAGGTATTTCATGGAAGCTTGAGACAGAAACCTATGTCACTAAGGGGGAAGCTGTGCTTAATATACAGTTTTCCCTTTAGTGACATCACATTCTGTCACAGGCTATGTACTTACCAACCAGCAATTAATTCAGATAATCAGGTCCCCCTTTACAGATTTGAACAACATAAAATTGAGACAACACTTCAGCATAATACACAGCATGTCTTATTCACCAGAATGATTAAAAAAATAAATCCCAATGTAACAGTTATAGTCCCAATATAACAGCAATGGAAGCAGATCTAAAGAGCCTAGAAGCATGGTTTAGGGACTGGCAGTTGAAATTCAACATTAAAAAGTGCAAGGTCATGCACCTAGGTAAAGGAAACCCAAGGAAAACATATGCACTCGTTGGTGAACAATTAACAGAAACAAAACTCGAACAGGACCTCGGAGTGCCTAATTCCAATGATTTAAAGGTGGGTAGACAATGTGAAAAGGTGGTGCAGAAAGCTAGAGCATCTTCGGATGTATTGGCAGGGGCATAACAAGTAGGAAGCTAGAGGTCATACTCCTTCTGTACAGGTCCTTGGTGAGGCCACATCTTGAGGACTATGTACGGTTCTGGAGGCCACACCTAAGAAAGGACATAGACTGCTTGGAGGCTGTACAGAAGAGAGCTACTAAAATGGTACAGGAACTGCCGGCCCGGTGGCGCAGAGGGCTGAGGCGCTGGTGCCTTACCTCAAACCACGCCGGCAACCCGGGTTCGGGAATGGACTCACGTCACCGGGGGTCGGTAGGGGACATGAGAGGATTGAACGTCTTAAGGACTGCTCTCCTCTCCAGGGGTGGGTTGGGTCATGACTTGCTCTGTAGCGGCCCCCGGTGGAGACCAGAGGCACTACAAGAAGTGGCGCAATGTCAGGGAATCCAGAAAAAAGCGGAAAATGGCGTCCAGGCGACCGGATGACGGCCGCCTGGACCCCGGCCTCCATGGAACCCCCGAAGGGCCAGGGGAGTACCGAATCCCAGCAGCATCAGGGCTGAGAGCAAGAATGCCTGAAAGGCAATTTCCTTCCGAGGAGGGACCCATCCGACCGAAGGTTACGTCGGGTTACCCTGGTTGGCTGCGATCTGGGTTTGGGGGAAGCTGGCATCGGGGAGGGTTCGGAACGGAGACACGGGGGTAAGTCCTTGGCAGAAGGCCTGAAGGAGAGGCCGGTCGGAAGCAGGGGGGTGATAAATAAATATTCAAAAAAAAAAAAAAAATGGTACAGGAACTGCACCAGGAGCAATATGAATCTAGACTACAGCAACTGCAAATATACTCCCTCAAGCAAAGGAGAAACAGGGAATAACATAGAAACCTTCAAATACATAAAGCGCATAAATAAGGTACAAGCAGAAAACCTCTTTCACAGAAACAAGAACACACAAATGAGGGGACACAGTTTGAGACTAACAGGGAGTAAGTTTAAAACCAACATTCATAAGTTCTACTTCACAGAGATGGTGGTGGACCCTTGGAATAGCTTACCACCAGAGATCATGGAGGCCAAACCAGTTACTGCTTTTAAGCTAGCATGGGACAAGTACTGCGGTAATCTTGGATGAAGAACAGAATGGGGGGCAGGTAATCTGGGCAGACTAGGTGGATCATATGGTCCCCTTCTGCTGACATGTTCTTATGTTCTTATGTTATAGACTGATTGAGAACTTCTGACCAATTAGAGTGCTCCTTTCCACTGCACGTGAGATGCTCTTATTCTGCAAAGCATGTATCATGCACAGATGTCCTAGAAACTGACTTGTTCTGGGTTGTTTTTAAAAATGTTTAATATAGTATTGCTCTATTTTGGTCAATAATATATCAATACTGCCACAGAGACCACTCTTATGGTTGTAAGAATGGTCTTACATTTTTAGGGTATCAGAACTATTCATTTCATTCACCAAGAATGTATGTGAGACCACTCTTACAACCATAAGAGTGGTCTCTGTAGCAGTAATAACATGCAAGAAATGTCCAAGGAGTCAATAAAGAGGATTGTTATAGCATTGAAAATATACTGGACTTTTGTGTAGCAACAAACTGAACTTTTACGAGAGATTAAATAAGGATACTATTAGGAAAAGGAGTAAAGTGGGAATGAGTAAGATCAAGCTAACTAAGATGGCACTAGTAAATTTAAAAAAAATGTATTTTAATGTTATCATACTATCCCTCCTTGTCTGGCCCAGTGGTGCCAAGGGCTGAGGCGTGGACGCCTTACCGTCTGCCACGCCGGCGACCTATGTTTGGGAACAAACACGGGTCACTGGGGGTCAGTGGGGAGGAGAAGGATTGAGCATCCTTTGGACTGCACTCCTTCTCTGGGGAGGGGGGGACACCAGCACTTGGTGCACTGCTGGCTCCTAGTGAAGGCTGGGGGCCTTCACGCTGAGACTATAGAAAGGGAAGCTGAGGCAGACATTCAGAGGAACGCATACGGGAGCATGCGCGTTCACTCCTTGGGCATCATTGCATATCCTCGGCTTAGAGGGAACAAAAATCAGGTGGAAAAATAGGTCCTGGCATGTTTCATGGCAGACGGTCCCCACAGGCGCCGCCCCCACAATTCACAGCAACACACCTCAAGAACCGAATCCTTATGAGAGGCGGGTTGAGGGGCTACCCGCCACCCCACCAAGGGGGGCAAGCCGTGGGGCAGCTGGAGGTTGAGCTACGAGTGGGGAACAGAGCTGGAAGACTGACAGGATGGACTGCTGACAGGGACCAAGAAGTAAAATAAATTAACTGCAAAAAAAAAAAAAAAATACTATCCCTCCTCACCCCTCCCCTCTCCACCTTCCCTTTGCAATACCCTCTCATCCCCCTCCTACATCCTCTTCCTTCTCTTTCTCTCTGGTATCCCTATCAGACACTCTCAAGGCCCTCCTGTCCCTAAACCCTGCCAAGGGTAAGAGTGTGAGGGCCCTGATGGGCTCGACTCCAAACTTCTTCATCTCTCTGCCCCAGCTGTTGCCTACCTGCTCAACTCCTTCCTAAATCTCTCTCTGGCCTCTGCCCCTCCTACTTGGAAGCATGCCATGGTCATACCCTTTCCCAAGAGTGGTGACCCATCCATTCCTGGCAATTACCCCTTATCTCTTTACTTCCCATTCTTGCAAACGTCCATAGCACATCGTACTATCCCATCTGTCTCCTTACCTTGACTCCTCCTCCTTTTTTACCCCTTCAGTCTGGTTTCCATAAATTCCATTCAACCTCTACCCCCTCCTCTGGCTTATTGACTCCATCCTCTCAAGTACCGACCAGGGCTTTATCACCACTATAATCTTTGTTGACCTGGCCAAGGCTTTTGACACTGTATCCCATCCCCTCCTCCTTCTTATTAAACTCACAGAAGCAGGGCTATCTGCCCCTGCCACTAGCTGGTTCTGTTCCTACCTAGAGGGCAGAACCCACTCAGTTAGGATAGGTGACTCCTATATCCCTCCAATCAGGACAGGAGTCCCACAAGGCTCTGTCCTCTGCCCACTTCTATTTTCTATTTTCTTAAATGCCCTTCCTGCTGTCTGCACCTCTGCATCCATCCACATGTATGTGGATGATACTGTCCTGTACACCTCTGGTCCCTCCCTTTCTGATGTGGCGACCAGACTCTAGCTGGACGTTGACAAAGTTCAGCTTTATTTCTGCTCAAATCACTTGCTTCTTAATGCCAAGAAGACTGTGTCCAAGACCTTTGGCACTAGGCAGAGACTCTCTAGGCTTTCATCCCTCCCTTCCTTCCACACCCTTGATAACACTACGATTGAGGACATTATCTCCTTCAGGTTTCTCGGGGTCTGGCTCAACCAACATCTTGACATTTCTGGGTGTGTGGATACCATCCACAAGAAATTGTATCCCAAGCTTGGCGCTGTATATAGAAACCATGGATGTACCCCCTTGCAGGCCCACCATGTGCTTGTCCAGAAAATGATCCTCTCTATCTTCGACTATGGAGATATAATCTACAGTGCTACCCCTAAGTCCTCCCTTGCCAGACTGGATACCCTCTCTCACTTATTCTGTCACTTTGATTTTGACTCTCCACCCAGGACTTATCACTGTGTCCTCTACAAATTCCTCTCCTTCCCCTCTATTGATGGCAGGGCTAGCTTTGTAGGCAAATACTGGTTTGTGTCCCTTCCCTTTTATCTTACCTCACCGCTACTCTCTCCCTCCCCCCTTCATCCAGCTACTCCCTTCATAACCTCAGACTAAGGACCTTTGCGCTTCCTCCTAGATCCACCACTGCAGGCCAGGTCACCTTCTCTTATTGATTCCTAAACTCTGGAATGTCCTTCCCCTGTCTAGCCAAACTGCCCCCACCCCCTCATTCCCTCTCCTCCCTCCTCCAGAACCTCATTTTCCCTCCTGCAACTGCCCCTAACTTGTTCATCCCTATTGTAGCACTTGCTGTTTTGATTTTTGCCTCTTCATTGTAACTGTCCTCAGTACTTGCTGTACTTGCAGTATTGGAACATGCATAACTGTACTTGATTATCCTGTACTCTAATGCTGCTAGAATGCTCATATCCTAACTGTATGCATTTTAACTTTTAAAAATGTTATTCTGTTTTGCTGTGTAATTATGTATTATTGTCTGTTCCCTCTTCCCATTTCCCCCAAGACACATCTGAAAATGAGCAATTACTGCTCATCTTTTAAATAAAAAAATAAATATTAATGGGAATGACCTCTACAAGTTGTAATGAAGAATGAGAAGGGATGTTATACTACATGTGTGACTTCTAACATGTTTTCCTACACTTTGAACCAAGAATCAGTTCACATGTACAGTTGTATATTATGAAACACAATGAAAACAAATGACAAAAAAATGTATTTAAATGTGCTGGAAAGACTCTTATCCTCTTACACAGTGGATATGGATAAATTTAATGTGATAAATTGTAAGAAGTCCACTTTTGTTTAAGTACAGACTATAAATTTCAGCACTTCAAAAGATTTGGAACCAGTTTAAGGGAATAACAGAAAGTGGAATAACGTCCTGAATAATATACAGTAGAAATTATTACAAAGAGATATGGGACAAGAAGTCTTATTCCTGGACAAACATCTGAACAAATGGATATCAGTAATCTGTTACAAGGAAGGTGGGAGAATTAAGGTACTAAATAAAATTGTTCTTTCTCATTCTTATTTATTATCATCTTGTATGTTTTAAAACTTTAAAAAAATATGGATTACAAAAAATAAAATAAAATATTCTGCTAGGATCTTGGTAATCCAAGATCTAACATAAATTCATTTTCCCTTATGTTTTTTTCTTTTTCCTTTCTTTGTTGGGGTGTTTCAGAGTGTTCTAGGTACTTCTCCTTGATGTGTATGTCAAGTGTGTCATAATAATTTTTTTAGAAAACTTATGTATTTATTAACTTACTAGGGTCTATTCAATATAACTTTTTCTTTGAGTGTATTTTAGTAATGTTTTCATTTTAGGTCTGATTTTGCCTTGTCTGAAATGTTTGAATTGTTTGGACCTGTTTTTTTAAAGCAGTCTCAGTGGTTTATGTGTTGACATTCTGCCAAAAATTGAAAGTGTCTGTAAGAAAATTTATTTTCTAATATATGTATAGGTTGAAGCAAACCTGAGATGAAAAACCACCAATGTACTATCACACCTGCAGGCAATAGTATCAAAACCTTTGTTTCTTGTGAAAAAAAAAGCTTTTTATTAATTGCTACTTTGATCAGTCCAAACACCAGACATATGCCTCGTTCACATGGCAAGAATTTAGATCACTGCCATGTTGATCACTGCAGCCAATCTTTTTGAAACTCTGTGGAGCAGCATTCAGATAACATAGTTCTGGAGCACTGTAGATGCTCCAAGAGGAGTTCTGTCATTTCAAGAAGGTTCTGGTGGTAGTGGTGTTGAGGATGCGGTAGAGACGGGGTGACAACATAGAAATGGTGCTGCAGTGCCAGAAGGCTCGAGGATGGGTCTTCAGATCCGAGTTCAGCTAAAGGGTACTTTTTGTACTTTAAACACAGCTGAATGCAGGCAAGTAGCTCACTTTACAAACTGAGGGCTAAAAATTGGAGAAACCATGATCGCAGAGTTGAACCGTGACACTGGGCATGCATGTATGTGTATACGCATTCCCAGTGTCATGGCTTGACTCTGAGATTGTATTTCTCCAATTTATAGCCCTCTGTTTGCAAAAAGAGCTACTTGCCCGAGTTTAGTTATGTTTAAAGTACAGAAAACAACCTTTATGTGAACTCAGGTCTGAAGACCCATCCTTGAGCCTTCTAGCAAAAGCCTGACACAGCATTGTGGGTTGTGCCAGCTGTTCACACAACTGAGCAGAATGTTGCAAAATGCAAACGCCACTACATGATCCTAAGAAAAGAGGGATTGTGGTCAATACGAAATGCAAGCAGAAAATGGCAAAACAGTGATGTTATGACATGCGTATCGGCACCGATCTGGCTGCTGTGCACCCCCACCAACAGCTCAGATTTGGCCATGTGAACGAGCCTATAGAAAAAATGTTCACAGTATCACACCCTCTCCAAGGTAAAGCTCCAATAACCTTCCTATTGCACTGTTTAATTGCTGCTCCAAGTAGCACTCTTAAAGGAAAACTACACCTTCATATCCCGTAAATTTTATTTGTTTCTATGTCAGCAGACAACTCTTAGGTATATATGTGATTAATTTATTTTCAGTGTTCACACTAGTTCCTGTAACTATCCTGGGGGGTTCTATTTTCTGTTTATGGAAATCTCATTGCCACTGACAGCTGAATTAGCATATGAGAACAAGATGTGTCAGAACCCTTTAGACTCCGCAGTATGGCTGTCTGCTTAATAAGGATTCAACAAGCCAACTTGCAGCAAGATGTGTAATACCACATTTACTTTCAGTTAGCTTTGCAAACTGTCTGAGTTGCATTGCAGGGTTTTCCCCTTAAAATGCATTCAGTTTGTGTGTTTCCATAGAGTTTTATCAGGATATTTGTACTTTCAACAAAGAGATAAATGGTATAAATGGCTGCTGTGACATCATGTTCTCATATGCTAATATAGCTCTCATGGACAATAAGATTTCAACAACCATAAAATGGAGACCCCACAGGATAGTTACAGGGGACTAGCATGAAGAGTGAAAACAAAGAAAAGCAAATGCATATATCAGTAAATGCTACAGAAAAAGAGTTATCTTTTGACATGAAAACAAAAAAAAATTACAAGATATGAGGGTGTATTCTTCCTTTAAGTAGCTGCTTTAACAGTTGCATCAAGTAGTATTGCTTAAACAGCCTGGTCTTTCATGAATAACTTAGAAGTTCCCTTAGCTCTCTCTTCAGTTTTTTTTTTTTTTGCACAAGAAATAAAGGTTTTAGGTAGGTAGGTAGGTAATTATTTTATTCATAGAATGAACATGGTAGTAACCCACTGAGTATGAAAATATGTTCATTTACAAGGGACTCCATACAAAAGAGAGACAATGTTCCAGTTAAATACAAAGTACATTTGTTACAATAAATAAAAACACTGAATATAAATATAATCTCTAAACCTAATACAATACAACAAAAGATATTGCAGGTATATTCCTATATCACATCCAGAAGTATCCTGAACAATGCAATTCTGCACCATTGTGCAACTTTTTGATAGTTACAACAGTCTCTTGGTATACCAATTTGGTCTATAAGCCATCTATTCATATGAGCCCAGGTCACATTAGCTCCTTGCAATCTAAGCTGGGGGGGGGTAACTTATTCCAACTTTGGAGTCAAAAACATGCAAGTGTAGCACCTCCATGCT
Source organism: Neoceratodus forsteri (assembly GCA_016271365.2). NCBI lineage: Eukaryota > Metazoa > Chordata > Ceratodontiformes > Ceratodontidae > Neoceratodus > Neoceratodus forsteri. The sequence goes on along the minus strand of CM028129.1, from coordinate 1,003,901,904 downwards.
TTGTTCTCTTTCTGGGAACTGTGAATTGCAAATAATGTGTTGATCTCAAATGTCGAACCAGGGCTTTCAATTTCAATTAATTGTCAATATATCCCGGGACTTTTTTCTTAATAACTTTAAACATTAATTTAGTCATATGATGACTTCTTCTGTTGTTTAAATGTTCCCAATGTAATTCTGTATAAAGGACACAATGATGGGTCAGCCATGGAACTTCCAAGATATATCTGGCCATTTGATTATACATAATATCCACTTTTTTAAAATATTTCTTTGAGGCCCCCACATAAATTGTGTCTGCATAATCTATGACTGGTACCAACATGGTTTTAATTATATGCAGCTTGGTATGTCTAGAAAATTATTTTTAAGCCTATAAAGCATCCCTAACTGTTGTTCTGATCTTTTTTACCATTTTGTTAATATGCACTGTCCATTTACAATGAGACTCAATCCATAGGCTGAGACTTATATTCCTCTACCTGTTGTAATGTAGAGCTATCAGCCACTTTGGTATCCAGAATGTTATTACTGTGCAAAACTTTATTCTTACATCTAAATAACATCACTTTAGTTTTCTCACTATTTAATACTAATTTAATAATCCGATACTAATTTTGTAGTTCGTCAAAGGCTTCCTGTAAACCATGTTGTATGTTAGTTATTTCATCCCCTGCCAGATACAAAATTGTGATATCCGCATACTGATGGCACATTATGTTCTGGTTTCCAAATACCACATTGTTTGTACACAAATTAAAAAGTAGGGGCCCCAAAATCGATCCACGTCATACTCCATGTGTCAACGCTCTACAATTTGATTAATATGAATTAAGGTAGACTGTTTGTAACCTACCCTTTATATAACTACTGAACCAGGTAATTACATTATCAGAAAAAACAAAACAGTTTAATTTATATAACAGAATATATTGGTTTAAAGTGTCAAAAGCCTTTGACAAATCTACTAAAATAGCCCCCGTCATTAATCCTTCATCCACAGCTGTCTGAATATCGCCAGTCACCTTTACCAGTGCAGTCTGTGTGCTATAATTTTCTTTAAAACCAGACTGGTACCCTGTCAGAATATCATGCTCATTTAGAAACTTTTTAACCTATATTGTAATTAATTTCTCAAAAACTTTAGCTACAACTGGAAGAAGCGAAATTGGCCTATAGTTTGACATTTCTCCCTTGGACCCAGATTTAAAAACAGGGACTACTTTTGCAGACTTCCACTCCACCAGCATCGCCACTGGTGGTGGTCAATGACAGATTATAAATATATGAAAGTGGATATGCAATTACTAGAGCAGCATATTTTAGCAGTTTCCCACATATTTCATCAGGCCCAGTAGCTTTTTTATCATCTATTTTTAATAATTCAGATAATACTTCCTTAGTTTTTATATAGAAGAAATTAAATCTTGTTCCCTCCATTTTCTTGTTATTACTTATAAGTTGTATAATGTCTTTTTCAGCATCTTTCACTAGCCCCAAGTTCACAAAATAATCATTAAACACTGTTTGTCCCAATTCTATGTCCCTGCCATTTATACTAAACACCTTTGGGTATCCAGTTTTACCCATATTTTGCAGTTTATTAATTAAATTCCAAAATTTGCCAAGATGGGAAAATTGTACTTCCTCCAGGGTCTGTTCATAATATTCAGCCTTGGCCTTCCTCACTTCTTTTAAATAATTATTTCTTAAAGCCCTATATTGATCCCAATCTACCTTCCTCATTTTTGTTTCAGTTTTTTTCCACTGTTGATTTCTTTTTATTCTAATATTATGCTAAACCCCTTTGTACCATATAGAAGGTTTGGGGACCATTGCCTACAAATGTGACAGTACATTGGTGTTTTTTCACCTCATGTTTGCTTCAATAGACTCCCCATACTGAGCACCTTTACAAGATAGTTACCAGCTCAAAAAGCAGATTAAAGCAAAATTAAAGCTGGAGAGCACTGGTACACTAGTGTGTTTGTTTTTTTTTGTTTGTTTTTTTTTTGTAATATTTACAAGTTGATGCTATCAAACTGTGTTTAGTGGATCAATCAAATTTAGTTATGAAGTTTCAGATACTGTGATAGTGATACTATGATGAATGATCAACTTTTTATGTGTACATGATACTGTGACTTTGTACTACAAAATAAGCATATATAGTTGTTGGTTCCTTCCATTCCCTACTCCAGCAGATTCTAGTGCAAGCACATGATATTGCTCAGCAATACCACTGCCTACACTTGGTTGCAAGTCCTGTAGTCATCACCCGTTTTGTGTCCCTGTCACCTATCAGCACTCATCTGACACCAGCCTGCACTGACAAATGTAATTATAACAATGACAAGTGATAATCCATGTACTCCCAGCTGTGTTTTTATGCTCTTCACCAGTTAGTCCTGGAAGGGGTAGGGGATGATGTGAGGGGGATATCTTAGGCTCCGTCCCTGAGCCACGATAACCTGTATCTGCATGCCAATTTAAGACAGCTACTGATATTGCAGTTGCTTCAGCATATATGAATGCTAACTCATCAGAAATCAACAACTCACAGTTGTTTTTTTTAAAGTTTCTATATGTGGCTCAACATAAACTGCATGTGTTCCTCCCTCTTGAGTGTTCCATCACCCTTACCCATATGCCTTACAGGGGTCTGTTTTCTGCCATGGCACACATCTAGCCAGCCCATACCAGTTCAATTCCCCATGTTTGGGGTACAACAGGGAAGGAGACAAAGATGGAAGCCCTGTTATTGCAGCACAGAGGGGTGATGATTCCACGTCAGTCAGGGTGTGGTTTTCCAGATTACATCCCGCTACACTCAGAAACTTTATGATGCTACCAGACACCATCCTTAGCCTGGGGGAATACCATGAAGCCACCTGAACTCCACACAATAGGTGCTATTTTAGTGTAGGGGCTGCCACCACCAGGGGCAATGCAGCATACAGTAGCCACCCAAAATCCTTACTGGAGGTGCAATTGCTATGCAAGAGTTCCCTCTCCCCCCACCCCATGCCAAAGAACACTGCTTCTGCAGAGCTCCCTATGTTTCCTGGGCCCCCAGCAGGAGACAGACTTATAGTGCAAACTCAGGTCATCCACATAGGGCCATAAGGTGCATTGTCAGTGCCACTGGGCTAGAACTAATAAAGTTTCATGTGAAATTATGGTATGGCTATATTAACACATACCATAGATTAATGTGCTAACAAGTGAGATCAGAAATTGGGGGAGATGGGGAAATTGTTTAACTAGGAAAGGCACACTAAGCCAGAGCTTGTTTCCTGGTGCAACCTGGGAGCACAAGGAAGTTAAGTGACTTGCTCAGGGTCACACAGTATGCAAGCGCTGACTGATGGGACTCAAATTAGGAATGCAAGCATCATTATTAGTATCAGTCCAGACAGTACTGGTGGTAGCCACATGTATAGTACAGAGGGTGTATTGGATGGCCCCCATGAGAACATTTCACTACCATACTCACAGACAGTGCATAATTGTTTGGCAGGGTGGGAAAGCTGCTGGAACAATCACTGTCTGAGCAGTCAGACTGCCAGAAAACACACTGGCAAGTACAGGGTGCTGGAAGAGAAAAGGTCCTCCAAAATATATATCCCTATTACGGAACTATCATTTGCAATTGATAATTTAGATCCTGAAGAAAGCAGTCCATATTCAGAGCTGTCATGATCAAATCCAGCCATGCTGCTCTATTGATTCTTCCTGTAGTGATGTAAAATGTCAAAGTTCATAGTAGAAAACAGCTTTGGACTGCCTTCACACCAGAAAACATGACAACAGCACTTTTCCTTTCAAATTTTTTTTAACTTTATGATAATATACCACAATATAAAAAGACAAGATTAAAAAAAAAGTTACGACAGGTAAGCTGGAAGGAGCAGCTGAGAACAGCAGCTGAAAGGATCACTCTGGGGCACAGAATGCGTTATTCTTCCTCTGAAAGGGGGAATGACAAGTCTATTTACATAAAGATCTTTATTAAAGTTGAGGCAGAATGGTGTAGTGATTATAAATCACTAAGCTGATTTCAGCCAATCAGCTCCAAGCCACTGTACATCTTATCCTGTGTACAGTGTGCTCTCATGCAGGAGCATTATGGGGGAGCACACCACTTCAACTCTAGGGTGGGAGAATGGCATATGTAAATTAAGAAAAGGGCTCTAACCCTATTATAAATCCTGCCACCTAAACTCAAGTGATTTGTAAGTTAATAGGGCCTCCGAGGGGTGTCTCTTATTGTATAAGATGTACCTCTCTTGAAGTTTGGGAAGACAGAACCTCAACTTCGCTTCAAGGTCCTCTCATCCAACACTCATGCTTGGTGTCTCTTACACTATAATAGACACCCATCGGAGACCCTATTAACTTATATTAAAGCAGATACTTGGTAATCAGGATGACCAGGTTCAAACACCACCACTGTCATTAAATCTCCCTATGCTCTAGTCCCTCCCAGCAATAAAAGGGGAAAAGCAAGAATCCCATTGAAAATAAGATATTGTGCCTAAGTTGGGCTAGTCTGGGTAACCAAATTATAAAAATAGAAAAGTTTAGTATATCTGGTATCTGCTAATTTTCTTAGAAACAAAGAATTTGTCAGCAGAAAAGAACTGTGTGGTCCACCCAGTTTGCCCAGAGGGTCCCTAGCATAGAATTACAGGTTAGAAGGGACTGTAGGTCCATGAAGTCCACACTGCTTTATAAGCAGGAACTCATGTTATGTGCAGCCACTGAATAATTTATAGTTTGGATTTTGTGCTGAGTCATTGTGAAGCAAGGCTCACCCACTGCTCAGTGCTGCCGAGGTTCAAAAGGCTGCCCTGAAAACTGCCAGGACCAGGGATGTGTATATGCTAGATACATCTGTTTTATCTCCATAAATGTGTAATTCCACTCGATCAAAGTTCAGCACAGGAATGAGAGAGACAGACAGAGTGGGATTGGGGGGGGGAGAGAGAGAGAGAGAGAGCAGGAATTAATTTGACAAAGGACAATGGGGGGGCATGTTGGAATGTGTGAAAATGAGAGATAAATTAGCAAATGTTTTGAGGTTGGTCAATCCACCCAAGAATCTTAATGAGTATACCAACATCAGAAAAATAATTGGAGACAAATATGGTGTTTCAGGGAATGTGGAAATAAAACAGCATTTCAATAAACAAACCAGACAACACTTCAATAATTGCTTTGTATATTTTTGCATCTGAATTCTTATGTATCCCTCATTAGTTTTTCTTATGCCATTGTACGCAGTGACTCCTATTTGGAAAGGCTGGGACTAAGGTAGCATGCCAGCATTCTACTGCTGTAACACCACTGCCTATAAAGACTTAAGTTGTTAAAGCTGGGACACAGGTAACTGGGAACTCCCCCATACTTAATGTGCATATAATACTGTTAACAGGTAGGTTGCAGGTTACCAGACCCAAAACCCTTAATGTCCTGTTTACATATTGACAAGTTCTGTTGGAATTAGTTATGGTTGATTCCCCTTGTACTCCCCTTAAGCAAACATCTTGCACTTTACGTATATTTTGCACTCAATGTTCTGGCATTTCTATATTTATTTGATTTTTTTTCTTATCTTCTTTTAAGGTAACATGTCTGTGCTCCTGCTTTACCTGTCTAATGATTGTGTTGACTAATTATCAAACAACAAGCTGAACTGAACTGTTAAAAGTACCTCTCATTGGGAGAAGCTGGGACTGGAGAAGCTGTGAGCTTCCCATAGCCAGTGTTCCTATACCATTAATTATAGTGACTTTTAGAGGAAGAAGCTGGGACTGCTGCAGCTGTGAGCTCCCTACAGTCACTGCTGCTATCTGTGAGTGCCATGACAGCCTGTGCTCCTATTCTATTGTCTACAGTGATTTATTCTGAGAGAGGATGGTACTGGGCAAGCTGCGAGTTCCCCACAGCCAGTGTTCTTACAACACTGCAGAGTGACTCCTGCTGGAAACAGCCGGGACTGGAGTAGCTGTAAGATTATCCACAACCAGTGCTCCTACAGCACTGTAAGAACATTACACAACTTCCACCAAGGAAAACTGGGACTTGAGTAGATTTAAGCACTCACACAATCAATACTCTACACCACTGCATGCAGTGAATTTTGCTAGGAGTGATGATGGCTGGAGTTGTTGTCAGTTCCCCAAGAGTAAGTACTTCTAAACCACAGTGTGCAGTGAGTCCTGTCCTGGCAGAGACAAATGCTGCAATAGCTGTCAGCTCCCCCACAGTAAGTGCTCCAAAACCACTGTGTGCAGTGACTCCTGCTGGAAGAACAAGGACTGGAGTAGCTGTCAGCTTACCCACAGTAAATGTTCCTAAACTACTGTGTGTAGTGGCTATTGCTGGGAGAACAAGTACCGGAGAAGTTGCCATCTCACCAACTGTCAGTGCTCCTAAACCACCATGTGCAATGACTCCTGCCTTTATTTGATCTGTGTCACTTTATCACATTGTTGAAATTATGTGCTAGGCCATTCAGACATGATGTTCATTTCTTTACTTACTAAGGAGAGTCAGGCTAAGGTTTGGCAATTATTGAACATGCGTCATATGACAAGCAGGCATCAGTGAGTAATGCTTCTCAACATCTGTCCCATGCTTTCTACTGGCAGCAATGAGTATGTTTTCATTTGAGAGGTGGGGAAACAGTCATTTTGTCCGAGTGGACCCACATCACAAAAAAGACACTGCACCATTTTATAGTTGGTAAGAAAAGGCCGCAGCTTTACCTGATTAAATATTTGTCATTTTTTTTTATTAAATCAACTTTATTCAATTTTCATTTTATACACCACAAAACACATTCAAGACAAGACAAGACTACACAAACTTCCCCACATACAGACATACTGTCCCCTTCACCCCATCCTTCCCCCTCATTGATATCAGGTGGAACTATTATAGAAAGGAGAACATAGACTATTAAGGCCTGCTATAAGAGCAGGTTACATACTATACCAGATGTACAACTTATCCCAGATCCTTTTGTATCTGGGTAGTACATTAAATATTTGTCAGTTTACACTAGGGCACGGCGGACTGTTCCATGGGTGATCCAGACCCCCGGATCAAACCTGCAATCCATGGACCTGGATAAATATGGACTTCACTGTAGAAGTCTGGTTCTGGGTCTGTGGTAATGCCATTTCTGCCATTTTGTTTACTGTTGCTATGGGGATGCCGTCGGCACACTCACGCCATGTACAGGCAGCCAGCAGCATCCAAACAGGCAACAGATGGTCACGTGATGCACTCATGGTGTATAACTGTGCTGAGTGCACAACATGGCCCAGACAAGAGAGGAGGATGGTCTGAGGAGCAGAAGCACCTCAGCAGAAACACTGCCTGAAAAAGTTGCCAAACAAAACTAAAAAAAAAAAATATATAAAAAAGAAATATATGAAGTGAGAGAAGAGAAACTAGGAAGTGTCAGAGAAAGGAGACTTACCAGGGTGGGAGGGAGAAACTGCTCATCAGGGTAGAGTGACAGTGGATCAGGACTGGAGAAAGGAGGAATCTGGAGGGACTGGGGAGATAGTGGTGGCCTTGGTGGCTGCCGGTAAGGGGGATGCAAAAGGCAGGCAGTGTGGCAGTGTGACTAAATGTACATGTGCAAGGGCAGGCTGGCAAAATCTTTGACTTGTGCCACTTCAGAAGATCCAGAGGAGAGAAGGAGAGACTACTGGAGGCCCAAGAGAAATTTTACAGTTGCAGAAAATCACAAATGTAAGTTTTTTGCTTTTCTTGACCTCAGACAGCATAGCAATGTGTACACGAGAAAGGGCAGGCTGGCAAAATCTTTGACTTGTGCCATTCTAGATCCAGAGGAGAGAGGAAGAAACTACTGGGGGCCCAAGAGAGATTTTACATTTACAGAAAATCCCAAATGAAAGTTTTCTTTTTTTCTTAGCCTCAAACAGTGTAGCTGACTGTGTATATGAGAAAGGGCAGGCTGGAAAAATCTTTGACTTGTGCCTTTTTGGATCCAGAGGAGAGAGGGAGAGACTACTGGGGGTCCAAGAGAAAGTTTGCAGTTACATAAAATCCCAAATTTGTTTTCCTGGCTTCAATGTGGCTGTGTGTACAGGGCAAGGGCAGCAAGGTGGCGACATAAATCTTTGACTTGTGCCATCCAATCACGAATCACAATCACTTGTTAGCATTCATTCAAGATCTCGTCCAGAGGGGAGGGAGAGAGAGAGAGACACTGCATGGGGGCTGGTGATAATGTAACAATCCCAGAAATCCCAAATAAAAAATGTTTTTCCTGTCTTCAGTGTGGCTGTATGTGCAGAGCAAGGGTGGCAAAATAAATCTTTGACTTGTGACATCCAGAGAGGAGAGAGAGAGAGAGTCTGCAGGAGGACCCACAATAAATGTAACAGTCCAATAAATCCTAAATAAAATGTATTTTTCTGGCTTTAGTGTGGTTGTGTGTACAGGGCAAGGGCAGCAGGGTGGCAAAATAAACCTATGACTTCTGATGTCCAGAGGGAGGAGAGATTGCAGGGGGCAACAATAAATGTAACAGTCCCAGAAATCCCAAATAAAATTACTTTTCTTGGCTTCAGTGCGGCTGTGTGTAAATGGCAAGAGCAACAGGGTGGCAAAATAAATTTTTGACTTGTGACATCCAGAGGGGAGGGGGAGAGAGAGAGAGAGAGAGAGAGAGAGACTGCAGGAGGGCCCACGATAAATGTAACAGTCCCAGAAATCCCCAAATTGTTCTTTTTCCCTTGCTTCAGTGCGGCTGTGTGTACAGGGCAAGGGCAGCAGGGTGGCAAAATAAATCTTTGACTTGTGATGTCCAGAGGGGAGAGAGACTGCAGCATGGCCCACAATAAATGTAACAGTCCCAGAAACCCCAACCCCCAAAATTGTTTCCTGTCTTCCGTGTGGCTTTGTGTACAGGGAAGGGCAGCAGGGTGGCAAAATAAATCTTTGACTTGTACCATCCAATCATAAATCATGATCACTTGTTAACATCCACTCATAATTTCATGTATTAAAAAAAATACAGTTCAGACAAACAACATACAAGTTGCTGGCTTTGGGTGGCCCAGGGGATAATCTGACTTTGTGACTTGTAGCAGGCTGTTTACACTACAACACAAGTAATGTATAAGTACTGTACACACAAGTGTCATCATCATCACTCATTCCCCATTATTCCTACTTATTATCATTGGTTTTATAGTATATCACATTATATTACGTGTTAAGCATTAACCAACCCCCACTGTGGGACTGTGCTGCGTGCGGCTATGCACCAGATGTGTCTGCATTTGTGATCCAAATTCTGAGGCACACTTAACAGTTCCTGAATTTGGTCACTTAACAGTAACTAACTGTATTGTAGGAGTCAGTCTGGTAATCTTGGAAGGAAGTGGTGGTGGACTGCTGTGCTGTCAGTGTGCTGTGTACAGTCACAACAGTAAATTTGTCCCTGGCCTGTGGGTGGGAGTCATCAGAAGGACATCACGTTAGTTAGAGGAATCTTAGTTTTTTACAGGTTAGAATACTAATGATATAGGTATTTGCATATCTCTCTCTCTCTCTCACCCCCCCATCTCCCCATCTCTATCTCTGTCTCTCCCAACACACTCATGTCACGGACCAGAGCAGGATATGCCACCATTACAGACCAGCCATGAAGGGGCTAGTAGTGACTGACTGCTGTTTTATTTTGCAGTTTTACATTAATTTTTATACAAATAATCCATTACATTATTTCCTTTGGGCCTCTGTGTCAAATGTGACTGACTTTGGCCACTTGTATGCATTTTTTGTATTGTTTTCAAATATTAGTCAATAAATCAGAATTAATCAGAACAAATCAGAACTTCACCGTGTTCCAGTTCTTATATTATAAGGGTTAGAACTTCACCGAGTTCTCCCAGCCCTAATTTATACACATCAAATTCTTTTAAGATATATCTGTAAATATGCAACCTAATATTTACAAATATGCAGCAACATTAATGCCAAGACCCCCTGGGGCAGCAAATTCATGCAGCATGGTATTATCCCACAACATTAGTGTCCATCAAATTGGGAAACTCTGGTCCTTGAGTCAGACAGACCTGCCCAGGGCTGTCTCTGTCCCATGGACAGTCCCCCCCCCCATTTACTGGATTCAAAGATAACCATGACCCTTGTCGAGGAGCGTGGTGCTCACCCCGGGCCACACTCCCCACCTACAGGTCATGCCCCCCACTGCATTCTGTTACATGCCTTAATTTGGGTGACTACTTCCCATTTCCATAAAGGGTATCTGCCCCAGGGTCACACCTCCAGCCATCTGTTACCCAGTCCCACATGGTTCACGGACAAAAAGTTGCAGTATATTTCACTGCAGTCAATTGATAGTGAAGAGGTTGTTACCAGTAACAGTAGGCGCCTGCACATTAGTCGTGGATAGTAACTGTGACTTGGTTAGAAAAATCCATGTCAAATGGTAGTAGGAGTAAAAAAATGGTCCAGTTTGGTGAGGGTGAGAATCATATGGTACCTGTCAGTAGGGGCAGCTGATTAGACCTGTCATGTCGCAATGATGACATCACCATTCTGGTGTATTTAAGGGCTGGTTTGCAATTCAGACTGCATTGATTGATGAAATTGATTTTGTATTGATACAGAAACGGAAGAAGAAGCTTTCTTTGGAGAACTTTTTGTACTCTAAAGAGAAGGATGGCTCTGCCGGGAAAGTTATCTGGCGATGTGAGCAACGGACTTGCAGGGCTCGCTTGCACACTATGGGGGATAGTACTGTAAAACCCCCCACTGAGCATAACCATGCTCCAGTTTACAGCCATGCACAAATCATTAAGGTACACACCGGCATGAAAAGAAAAGTTGCAGAGTGCAGAGAATGCACCACAAACATTGTTTTGCAGGCACTCCAGGACTGAATAAAGTGTACAAAGCTTTATTTCTTGATGTGCAATCTTGCTGCCCCAAAAAGTTTCCAATGGACATTGCCTCCATTGTAGAAATAAACGTCACATGAAGAACATAACTTTCTACCAATTTGCTCATGGACTTATAGACATTGCCTCCATTAGTGTTCCCAGTTAGAATAATGGAAAGGTTTTACCCACTTAGAGATATCACCCTTTCTACAGAATTGCTCTTTCCCCGATATAGTAAAGCTTTTTTCTCCGCTGCCACCTGTTCATCCTTAATGTTTCTTTCTTCACTGTTTTCCCCAATAGTGTAATGCTTCTTTCTAATAATGATGCTAACACCATGCAATGATTGCTCTATGTGACTATTACTGTCACCATCAGTTGTCCCGGTGACTAACAGACCGCAACTGTCAGTCAGCAACGATGTGCCCGGGGACAATATGGCCGTATGCAGTCCCATATAGGTTAACTGAGCACTTTATTTCCTAGGCCAGCCATGAGTTTATCACCTGCATAGATTCCTTTTAGAGAGTCAGGCCACGGTTAGGCCCTTATTGAACATGTGCCATATGACAAGCAGGCCTCAGTGTGTAATGCTTCTCAACCTGTGTTCCATGATTTCTACTGGTAGCAATGCATATGTTTTTGTTTGTGAGGTGGAGAACAGTTGTTATACTGATCTGTGGCCATGGAAAGTGGGAAGAGTGGCAGCAGTGTTGGAATTACACTTCATGAGCTTTGGGAGCCGGGGGGGGGGCATAAGGGTGCTTTCTTTAAACTGCCCCCCCTTTTCCATTATAAGTCAATGGCAGTGATGGGTGAGCTACCAGAGCTCACTTCAGAACTATTGGGGGCCAAGCCCTGGCAAGCAGCCATGTAATTCTAACACTGGTGGGTAGACTGTATATATATATATATATATTTATTTATTTATTTTATTTCTTGGTAATAACTTTGAGCTTGAAGCTAGTTTACAAAGGTTCCACATCAAGTCAAGCAAAGACAATACAAGTAGCAATGGAACAATATAAGTGCAGCATTTCGGTGAATAACTAACATACAGGTAATTACATATTTAACAAACACACAATGAGGTAATCAGAAGTTGAACTTTGTCAGGAGTGGTAGAAAGGGGTAGGGATGAGAGGGGTTGGGGTGAATAGGTGGGAAGGAGGGGGTAGGTGAGCGGGATAAGCACGAAGGGGGTTAACTGAGAAACAGGAGGTAAGGTCGAGTAGGCAGGTGTGTGGTGGGGGGAGAGGAGTGGGGCAGAGGGTAGGCAAAATTAGTCTTGGCAGTCATAGCTGCTTAAGGAGGTAAGGTGTTGGAGGGGTTTTCTCTTAAATGGACCAAACATAGGCTCAATGGTAATATAAGAAAGGAAAAGTGGGTATGGAAGCTGCGGCATTGTAAGGACAATGAGAGATCCAGGGCCTGAGCCATCAAAGGCTGGAGGTAAGCTATAGCATTTTTGAATGCTCTGGTATAAAAGGACTAATTTTAGTGTTCAACAATGGTTTGAGCAGATGGAAATATTGGTGTTCCTGCTGTATTTATTGATACCAGTGCACAGCATATCAGTATGCTAATGGAGCAGCTGGTGGTGTGGTTCACATTCTGCTTCCTCTGTACTCAGTTTTAAAAAAATGAACTATGCTTATGTAGCACTGTAATAAGACAGCATTAATGGTCTGTAACTCTGCCCTACTTTTAACGTGAACTGGGGCACATTTTAAGTCTCTCGCTGCACATTATTAACCATGTCATCCTAATGTGCAGGATTTATGCTTGCACGGATTTCTTTGTGTGGCTTTGAATCAGTGTTCAACAAGCTCATTAGATGAATATGAATATCCCCCTCCCCCACCCACTGTGGTACTAAAAACTTGTAAGGCAGTAGGAGACTACATGGTACTGGTTTATATTTAACTTTATCTTTCTTCTGCAGGCTGGTACTGGCATTATATGCATTTGTTTTTATGTGAGATTTCAACTGAATATTAATAGCCACCACAGTGGCACAGCAGTAATGCTACAGCCTGCCAAGCCAGCGACACCAGTTCGGAAGAAAACAGGAGTTGCTGGGGGTCACTTGGGGGGGTAGAGGACAACTGCTCTCCTCTTCTCTCCTGGTGTGGGTAGGCATACCACCTTGGCTGTTGGCTGCCACTGGATAGAGGCCCAGTGGTAGTGCTAGTGTGCAAGTGACATAGATGGAAGTGGCTGCAGTTCCATAGCATGTTTTTACCTTCACATTCACATGCTTTCTTTCTGCCACAGCAGGGGAACCAGGGGAGAAAATGGAAAAAAGGACGGGGTGGGCTACATGAAGATCTGTCTGACAGCCCCCAGCCATTGCCACAGCCTAGCCCTCTTACCTCTTACTGGATGCACGTCACCAGGTGGGGGAAGCCATCCCCTTCCTGACCCCACCATGGGGAGCAATCTGTGAGGGTCTCAGGTAAGTATAAGGGGAGGTGGTTATGGATGGGGGGTGGGGACAGGGCTGAGAACCTGCCCAAGTCGTCCACAAGGCACAAAAACTTTATGGAGAAATAAAAAACAGAATGCTAAAAATAACCTTGATGACAGTTACAAAAACATTTTTGCTGGCCTAGTGGATGGATGTAGTGGTCAAGCCACCAACTCTTTCCTGGTATTTAATAATTTCAGTAACACCTTGTTTTGTTAGTGATCTCTTCAGCACTGCAGATCATATTGGAATCTTGGGGTGAAGCACTCTCATGAGGGTAGTGACAGAGATGGGTGTGTGGTCAGGTTCTGCAGTTCTAGAGAGGAACTCTAGGAGAGGGACAATAAATTGACTGGTCAAGGATGGCATTCCTTTTGGGGTGGGTGATGTCCAGCAGTAGCAGGGGTATGACTGCCTGAAACCAACCTGAGGAACTTGAAATCTGCTAAACAACGTCTCCTCACTGTATGCCCCGTCTCAAATCTTAGGGGCCAAAGAGCCTTCTCTAATTTTGACCCTAGATTTTGGAACAGTCTACCAAATCCCCTGTGAGTAACCTATAATGACACAGTACCTCGGGACAATATCAGGAAACAGCTCATGGACACTTTGCTCTGTGTACATTTTTTACTTTTTATTTTGAATTGCTTTACTGCACATAAATACGAATATTTTATTGTACTGTTGATTGGCTTTATACCTTTGACCCAGGTTGCCTATCCAGATAACAAATACACCAAAAGTTAAACCCATGGTGACCAAACACCTAACATACTATGATGCCAGCAGAGTTGGACCAAAGGTCTATCGAATCTGCTCACAAATCAGCACCTGGTCATGCCAGCGATGCTGCCCTCCTCTCTCCCCTCATAAGTCCCCTAGATCCCATCCCCATCTAGGTTTCACCTCCAGATCGGACATTTACCAGTTTAACCTTCCCCCTATACCTGTCCCAGCCTCTCTTGAATCCCTCCACTGTATCAACAGTCACCAATTCTGCAGGCAGAGCATTCCATGGGTCTGTAAGAACTAATCATGGAGTTGGATGAAGAATAATTTGTTAGCTGATGCAATGGTGCTGAAATATATTCATATATTTTATGAAGTGTGCCTGTGATTCATTGTAGCTAGTTCTGAAGAAATAAATGTATAGTAAAGAGAAGGGTGGCATAATGTTGCAGAATATTTCTGTAAGTGTAAGAGGGCTGTGTAAAACAGTAGCTGGTTTTAGCTACTAATATGTTCACTACTGAAACTAAATGATCAAAAAGTGCCTTGTTTTGTTGTGAGAGCAACAAGTTATTGGGGTTAGCAGCATAACAAAGGGTCAGGGGGCTCTGAAGGTCTAGTTACTAGAAACAGAATCCTGTTTTAGGGCCTAAGCTACAGAAATTGGCTGGATTTTTTAAACATTTTGTGTATCTGACTTCTCAGCTCCTGATCCTTTCCATACCTCTATGTGAAGGACCACATAGAAACTGGGGGTGGAGCATGGTCAGACATACACCATCCAATCGGATAGCTAGTTTAACATAGGCAGGGATCCCTTTGACTGCATGGAGCAGAGAATTGTGATATGGAAGTTCTCACATGAGTGCTGTACCCACATACAGCATGTTAAACGTTTTAGTTGAACTTATAAAAATGGTAATTATGCCCTGAGCTCTCCATGCTGTTTCTGGTGACGGAAGGACAGAAGCCACATTTGGTTGGACTAAATGGGCCCCACAATTGTCTGGGATGGCCATGTGCAGAGGATGCATAAGTACTACTGCAGGCCCCCCCACCCCCGCATAGCATTGGTGCCCTATGTGCAGCTGCCACGGCAGGCAAAACAAGGTATGGGTCACATTGAATGCAGACATCCACGTGTGCCTGCCCCATCCTGGCTCCCTGTATACATAAGTGGGCTGAATCAGATCAGGTGTGGATGAACAGTCAAACAATACAGGGTGCTCCGCATGTACAGAGAGGATGTGCTAGAGCTTTTACCAGCCCTCCATATTGCATAAGGGTCTGAATGCCTTTGTGGATTGAGCCCTTAGTCTTGGGAGTCTAAAGTTGTGCTGAGTAGACCAAACCTCAAAACACCTGAGTGGTTTTAAAACTCTGAACCAACAAGAACCTCTCTTTCAAGTAACAGTTTAAGCTAATCAGTTGCAAATTAGTAACTAGCATGTACTTAGCATAAACTCAAATACCCAAATGTTAACAAATTGCTAGGTTCAAAACTGAGAACCTTTTAGAATCTTGGGGGATTTTAAATTGAACAGGAAATGGTTCATTCCTCTCTCATCCAAAGGCAATTTTTTGTTTTGATTACTTTTTTAATCATCAATTAATATGTGAAGCAGAAATAGCTACTTTTCATATTTATTAAACTTTATAAAGCAGCTCTCTAAAGTAAGCTTCAACTTTTCATCAGGCTCATGAAAAGTTCACATACAAGCACGTGTACATGTACCCATACACATACACACTCATGCCCATACACTCACACACTCACACACACACACACACACACACAAGCACGTGAATATGTGCACACAAACACATACAGTAGGGTCTGAATACTTTCTATCAATAACGCAGTAACATAACATAACTCAGCCATGTGCTATAATGCATCTACATGGCATACCTCAGCCACATGCTGTAACTCAGTGGCTTACTGCAACTCAGCAATGTAACCTGGCTTTGTGGTGCAATGTAACTCACCAGTGCATGACTCAGTTGGGTAATGTGACTAAGGAGTGTGCCTAGATACAGCTGAGTATCCTAACTCATCAGCATAATGCAACTCAGCAGCACTACCAGATCCAGCTATGTAATAAAGTAGCACCTGCTACCCCTTTAGACCAGGAGAAAGTAGCTGTTTTAACCCAATCTGGGGCTAGATTCACAAAAAAGTCACCAGCCCAATATGTAATATAAATTTTCCCTGGTACTGGTGGTCTCCCCTGCTGATCGCCGTCCCGCTATGTAATATAAATTGTCCCTGGTGTCCAGCGGTCTCATCCCCCCACCGGATCTCTCGCCCACTGTAAATAAAAAATGTCATGGTGTCCAGTGGTCCCTCCCCCCACATGATTCCTTACCCACTGTAAAAATAAATTCCCCATTATCCAGTGGTCTCCCCCCCCACCTGATCCCTCGCCCACTGTAAAAAAACAAATTTCCCCAGTGTCCATTGGTCCCTCCCCCACCTGATCCCATTCCCTCCAAACTTCGCCACAGCTGGCCACCAACTGAGCTGTAAATGAGCACTCAGTGAGCCATCAATCAGTGTGAGCATACTGTATCCCAGAGTCCAAAGAAATAAATGGCTACAGCTTCTGTGTAAACAAAGTTATCATCAGAGCATGTCCAAGGATTCGATATGTAAGCACTTTCTGCAGGCACATTCAACAACCACGGCCAGCATGCTGAGAGTTACTGGGTCTCTCCAAGTTTGTTACTTTGGCACTTACGCATATTTAAAGAATTTGTACTCATTACTTGATGAATGCAGTGAATAGCAATTTACAGGAGAGCATCCTTGTTCATGTCTACATGGAGGCCATAGCCGTTTACTCCTCTGGACTGGTGAGCCTGTATCTATCCATTCAAGCAATTTATTGCACGGTTTGCACTTGACATGTTTTTTTTTTTTACCTGGCATATTGCACTTTAAACTTTGGCATGTGAAAAAATAAAAAAAAATATTTTCTAAAGGTTGGACTGTTTCAGTGGTTCCCTTGATTTCACTAACTGTTCAAGCAGTTCATTGTACATTTGTACCTGGGAATGTTACAGGGATAGACCAGCTCTGAGTCTCCCCGACTATGCTTGTTGGTGCCGACCCTGCTCGGTAGTTCTAGAGACTCCTTCTGGACAGATTTACTTAGTGCTTTAGGGTATTATGCACACACCATAGGTGAGCCCCCCAACCTCTGTTGCTTTTAGTATTCTGAGCAGGTCTGCATTCAAATCCCAGCTAGGGCACTTATGTATTTCTCACTTCAAAACTGTATTTCTCACCTTACTCCTTGTAACCAGAAACAATACCCATTAGCCATTCCTTCTACAAATGTCTGTTCTTCAGGAGCCTGAGCCTCCTGTTCACCTGTTGCCCATGGAATGAATCCTTCCAGCATGAGGTTTCAAGCGCAGCCTGGCTTCATGCTTATGTTTTGGGCTGTACAGAGGTGGGACTACAATAAGTGTGGTTCAATATTACTGTAGATGTTCTTGCAGCAGTCCCACCTATGCACAGACCCATGCTAGGACATAGGGATAAGCTGTCCTTGACACAGCATGTTACTAGGACTTAATAATTGGCTACCCTCACTTTAACATACAGACTGGATCAGGGTGGCTGAAAACAGAGGCTTGGGTTCCTGACCAAAGGAAGTGGTGGGAAACACTACTGTGTGGGGTGTTTGGTTCCTGATCTGGTTGGGGTGTGATGAACAGCCAGGTGGGGTTTGGGCATAGATTTGGGAGAGTGTGATGAACATTTGGATGACGGCTGGATGATCATTTTGAGGGGTGTGATGTACAGCTATGGGGGTTGCATACTGATATGGTGGGAGTGTGAAAGCAGCTGGGTAAGGGGTTTGGGTACTTGTACGGGATGAGTAGCTGTGTGGGTTCTCATCCCACTCCAGGATTGGGATTATACCATACACTCTGGCATCCAACTGCAGTACTAAGAGGGTGCTATACTGTTGGCTGTGCCATCCTTCAGATAAGACATTAAATCAAGATCCCTTCCACCCATCTCTAGCGCTGACCTGGTGGGTGTCCAGGTTGAAATCAAAGAACCCAAGGCACTTTTCATAAGAGTACAGAATTTTCCCCGGTGTCCAAGTCAACACTCCCCTTCCCATAAAACTGGTTACAGCAAATGACCAAGGCTCAATGTGGGTGTCGATGTGCAAAAAGGCTGCCACTACACATTCAGTCACTTCACTATCTGTCTGTCACTGCTTGTAAAGCACTTTGGGATATAAATGCTGATTCTTCTTTAATAACTGTGTGGCGGATGTGGATGCTGATCAGTGTTCATAGGATGAGCAGCTGGGTAGGATGTTGGGGTACTGATTTGGTGGGGGTGGGATGAGCAGCTTGGTGGTAGTGGGATAAGCAGCTGAGAGGAAGTGACTGGGTACTGGTCTGGTAAGAGTATAAACAGCTGGGTGGGGGCTGGGTATTGATTTGATTGGAGTGGGATACAAAACTGGGTGGGAGTAGGGTACAGATTTGGTGGGGTAGGCTGAGAAGCTGCATAGGAGGTTTGGGTACTGATTTGGTGTGGGTAGGATGAACAGCTGGGTGGGGGGTTGGGTACGGATCTGATTGAAGTTGGATAAAGAGCTGAGTGTGGATGGGGTACTAATTTGGGGGAGATATAAACAGTTAGGTGGGGAGTTGGGGTACTAAGTAGGTGGCAGTGAAATGAACAGCTGAGAGGGAGCAACTGGGTGCTGATTTGGTAAGAGTGAGATGAACCTCTAGAGAGGGGCTGAGTATTGATTTGATTAGAGCAGGATAAAGAGCTGTGTGGGAATGGGATACTGATTTGGTGGAGTGGGATGTGCATTTGGATGTGGGTTAAGTATAGAGTTCAGTGGGATGAACTGCTATGCAGAGGGTTGTGATAAGATAAAGAGATGGGTGGTGGGGTCTGGTACTGATCTGGTTACAGCAAATTTCCAAGGATCACCATGGGTGTTGATGTGTGACAAGGCTGCCACTACACATTCAGTCACTTCACTATCTGTTGGTCACTGCTTGTTAAGCACTTTGGGATATAAATATTGATTCTTCTTCAACAGCTGTGTGGATGAGGTAGATGCCGATCAGTATTCATAGGATGAGCAGCTGGGTAGGGTATTGGGGGTTCTAATTTGGTGGGGTGGGATCAACAGCTAGACAGTGGTTTGAGTGGTCATCTACTGAGGTGTGATGAAGTGGTGGGTAGTTTTGCATGATTTGGTGAAGAGTGGGATAACTAGCTCAGTGGGGCTCGTTGGTGCTTGGTGGGGTGGAATGAACAGCAGGGTGAGGGTTTGAGTATTGATTTTGTGGGGGGGTAGGAGAAGGAACTTGGTTGAGGGTTTGGATGACAATTTGGTGTGTAGGGGTAACTTACTGCTATTATAAGCTTAGGAGCAGGACTGGCCTTCTGAGGACTGCTACCCTTTGGTTACAATCCCCATCAGACTGCGTGTACACATGGATGCACTCATAATCAGTCAGTGGCTGTCTGATGTGAATTATGAGTAGCTGAGAGACAGACAGCAAAGTATCAGTGACAAGAATAGCTGTGCAGCGGAGGGCAATGTAGTCAATGAACAGACATATTGTTGGATCATTCCTCTGTCCTTACTATCTAAAATCAGTACACACTATTTCTGATAACTTTATTCTTATTTTCTGCAAGCATGGGAAAAAACTGTGGGTACCCGAAGGGAAAATTATGATCTTGTATAACATAATAAGACCACTTTAGAAATATTTCCATTATAAAAATCTTATCATTATTTATTTTGCTTCTACTGTATACAAGCCAAAAATCCAAAAATGCTCTAAAAGTGTTTTAAACGTAGTTTTATCAGCATAGTGTGTGTAGTACTAGTATATTGATAAAGACTAAATATATTTACTCTGTATCGACAAACAGAAACTATCTCCGTCAATATTGTTGAACTGCATATACTGTACCACTACTGTATAGTAAAGTGTATTTCAAGTATATCAGCATTGAAAGTGCATCAACATAATGTAATAATCTTGGCTGGACTCCAAAATTTCATTTAAAAATGTTTCTAGCTCTTATGGTTTCAAAGTTAGCCCTTTTCAAAGAATATCTTTAGAAAGGGTTAACCTCGTTAGGGCTAGATACTTTTCATTTTTAATGAAAGCTAATAGTTAAGTCAACATGGTTACAGTATAATGATACACTTTCAATGTATCGATAAACTGGAAATACACTTTTACTATAGTGATATACAGTGAAACTTTCCTATTAAGGATCTCTACTAAGAATGCACTTCCACTGTATCGAATGAACATACTTTCAGTATATTGATAAATATACTACAGCAATATACTAGTAATGCACGTACACTATATTCATAGAAAGATATGTAAACTGCCCCTATCTGTTAATATAGCGGAAGTGTGTTATTAGTATATCAATATAGTAAAAGTGCATTTTCAGTACAGTATATCAATGCACTGAAATTAAGTGTACCAATGGAATTTTTACATGTTGACCTGACCTCAAGCTTTCATTTAAAAAGAAAATTCAGTTTCCAGCCCTAAGGGTTCTAACATTAGCCCTTTCTAAGACAATTTCTTTGAAAAGGGCTTACGTTGGGAACATACTGGTCAGACGCGTCATTTGTTTTAAGAAAGCTTAGTGTTAGGTTGATATGATTGCATCCTATAGTTACATGTTTCTTGCAATGATACATATCAATACACATCAATTAAGTAAAAAAATAATTTTAATACATTGATACAGTAAAACTGCATTTTCAGTATTTCAGTACTTTGAAAATGTATTGACAGGACTTCTCCATATTAATCTGACTCAAAGTCTTAATCAAAAAACTACTTTCCCAGTGCTAATTGTTTCAAAGATGACCCCTCTAAGGATAGCTCCTTTGAAAAAGTCTGGAACTGTGAAGGAAAACTTGGAGTCAGGTGGCTATGACAGTGTCTTGTTAATGCAGTCTCATTGTGTTGATACTGATACACATATATGTACATCAGTGTATTTGGTATCCCATCAAAAGGGCAACTGAGATTGACTGACTCAAATATGAGTGACTCAGTCTCAGTGCCTGCACTATGGACTACCTTGAAAGGGTAGTGACAGGCAAAAAGGAAGCTGACCAGGGCTACCAGAACCACACCGCGGGGGACAGAATGGGAGGAAAGGTATGTGGGAGGCAGTGCAGTGGAAGGCTGCTGAGCTGGCAATGTGGCGTGTTGGTGAGGGTGGCTGGCTACATTTGGGAGGGTGCAGTGTTTGAATCTGGGGAGGCATGAGAGTTTTTGCAATCACGGTGGTTTTTTTGGGGGGTTTTTTTACAAGTCCTCCCCCCAACATGCACCCCCCTGGAGATGAGAATCTTTAGTTAGGGGGGTGTAGGGGTGATCTGTGTCAACTCCATTGTTTTCACTGCAAGTGTACATCACCATTTTTATTTTTAATGATATACATGTGTCCTAATGGCAATCGCTGATATGACATAGAACTATGTATTTATTTATTCATTTATTGACTATTTCAGAGAATATCTTTGAACACAAGTACTCCTTTACAAAGGTTCCATGTCAGTGACAGAGACTACAAGGTAACAAAAATGCAAAAAGCTAATTCCAGAAGAAAGTAGTCAAACAAGTACAATATAATCAAAAAGTACATAATAAACAGGCTCAATCAACTGCATATAGTCTACAATAAGGAAAGCAAACAGAAACAGCATAAACCAATCAAAGTAATGGTACATGGCCTCAGAGCCAGAGTCTGGCACAGTACAAAGTGTATACCAGGAGGGAAAATAGATAGGATGATTGGCAGTTATAGTTGCACTGAACTGTTATGGTGGCCACTATTGAGCTCTTAAACTGGTCAGACTTAGGTAGATTAAGCAGGGTTTTAGGCAGCTCATTTAACCAGCAAGTGGTGCTAACAGTAATGAATGCTTGCCCAGCTACATTTAAGTGCGCAGTTCAAGGGCATTCTGACATGCACCCAGTGTTGCAAAACTGGTGACAGGGTGGAAGCAGTGAGTTAGGGCCAGGGGGTTTAGGCTCAGTAGTGCCTTGGCTAGCAGATATATCTGGGACTTACTTCTGCTAGTTAGGGGTAACCAACTTGTCTGGGTGTAGAGGGTGCAGCTACAGGTGTGCGTGTCTGCCCCAAGCACAAAGTGACAAGCCGTCTTACAGACTGAATTCATTCTATGAAATGTGTGACTATTCTGCTGGTAACTGAGTCACAGGCAGTTGCATGGACAGACTGCACTTATAAACATACACATAACGTTATGGTTAAAAGTGTATTGATGTATATTGCACCTCATAGTTAGGGTTGAGTCAGCAGTTCAATGTTAAACCCAATTTTTTGCACTTTAATAACTTTGCCATCATTTGATGAATTAGCATAAAGTTTGGCATGTCAGAGTCTCAGGATGTGAACAGTTTTTGTGATGGTATCTTGTATGGTTTTTGAGATATACAGGGTCACAAAAGTGGAAAAAATCAACTTTTCTCCCCTATAATTAATGTTTTTTTTTTTTGCTCTCACCCACAGCCTAGATGGTATGGAATTTCTTCAAGAAATTTTTGGGGATGATGGGGCCTGTGCCAAGGGTGTAGGAGTTTGAAGAAGGTTGTGCAATAGCTACTTAAAGTCTCTTTTTGAGTGTGGATAGGAAGGATAGGAATATAAAAAACAGTTGCTCAGTCTATCTAAACGTGTACAACAAAGGGGGTAAGGAAATAAAGAAAGAATGTTTTTGCACCGATGGGGGAGAGGGAGACTTGGGGAGTGTTTACATCCTGCATCTGGAAGGGTGGGGGGTCGCAGGGTGGGCAACGCACAGCAATGGGTAGGATGGTAGGCTGCAACAACTGCGGTGCACCAATTTTTCTAAAAATTGCCTGGAGTGTGGGAGGATGTTTAGTGTGCAACCACATAGAGAAACTTAGAAAGGAGATCGAGGGTCTGCAGGAGGAACTAAGAAAGACAAGGCAGATTGGGGGTGGGTTTAGCTCAGCACTGGAGGGAGGAAGAAGTGGAGATGAGGGAGGGTGATTTAAGCCAACAGTGGTGAGGAGAAGGTCAGAAGAAGAGAAGCAGAGACAAAGGGGCCCAGGCCAGGAAGAACGATTGCTGGGGAAACCAGGTCAGGAGACAAAAGACAAATGGAAAGAGGAGATAGGGACTTGTGAGGGGAGGCGAAGAAGTGGCAAAAGTCATGGAGTGGAAAGGAGAGAACAGGTTACTATGAAGAGAGAGGGAGTGGGCATTTGTGAAGGGTCTTCAGAAAACAGTTTTACACTGCTAGAGAGGAAGAAGGTGGAGGAGGGAAATGATGAAATTAGAGGAGTAATTGATAAATACCTGGACCAAACCGGAGCGGGGGGGAGGTTCTGCTGGGAGAACTGCAACAGGAGCAAAAGGGGGAAATAATGTGCAGAAGGAAGAAGATGAGCTGGAAATGAGAGAGGGAGATGAATGGAAGCAAGCAGGGAGTAAGAGTGGTGGAATCTTAATGCTGGTGGACTCAATACTAAGAGGAGTCAGGTGGGGTAGCAAGGGGGAGAGGCATAGTCGCATTTGGGTGGAGGCCATGCCAGGAACGACAGCAGAAAGGGTGGGACAATCTGTTCTGAAATATGCTAGAAGGAGTAGGGACAAGCCTCATTTAATTATACATCTTGAGATGAACGACCTGGCTGACAAGACAGTAGATATAGTCCAGAGGAGGTTTGAGGAACTAGCACAGTTATGTGAGGGGGCAGGAAGATCAGTAACTTTTTCAGAGATACTTCCAGTGCCCAAGGCAAGCACAACAAGAAAGCTGAGAACAGAGGAATTTAACGGATGGTTCAGAACCTGGTGTTGTGCTAAAGGGTATGGGCTGTTGGGGGTGAGGGACCTGGGAGGACAGTAGTCTCTATGCCAAGGACAGACTACACATGAGTGAGGAGGGAAAGAAAGTATTGAAACAGAGGATGGATGAGTACATAGAGGAAGTTGGGAATTTAAACTAGGAGTAGGGGGTGGCAATTCGGCAAGAGATATGCAGAGACCACAGGTTGGGAAACCATATAAGCTTACCCCCCATAACAGTGACAAAGGACAAATGGCAAGTACTGTTGGTGATGCTAGTAAAGGAGGGCAGGATGGGGGGAAGGGTGGAAGGTGGTTACCCTTAATGCTAGGAGCCTTGGGAGGAAAACTGCAGAGTTACAGGTGCTCATGGTAGAGGGAGAGTTGGACATTGCAGCCATCACAGAAACATGGGCCACCCAATACAATGACTGGGACCTGTCTGTACCAGGGTACAGGTTATTTCGTAGAGACAGGGTGATTGGGAAAGGAGGGGGTGTGGTACTATACGTAAAGGAAGGACTGTAGTGTGTAAGGGAGGAAGGGGAGGAGGGTAGTACGGAGTCACTTTGGATGCAAATCCAGGATTCCAAGAAAAGGATTCTTAGAATGGGAGTGGTGTATAGGCCATCACCTCAGACGGAGGAGTTAGACAGGGAACTAGTGGGACAGATCAGGAGGACCTGCGAGAAGGGCAGTGTGGTGATTGTGGGGGACTTCAACATGCCAGGAGTGGACTGGAGTACCCCAACAACAAGGAACAGAAGGGAGCAGGTACTGCTGGATGCCTTCCAGGACAGCTTCCTGCTGCAAATGGTCAGTGAACCAACCAGATTTGGGAATACCCTTGACCTTGTGCTGGCAAATGGGGACTTTGTCAGAGAACTTACAGTGGAGGAACCTGTCAGAGTGACCACCACTCAGTATGGCTCACATTGGATATGGGCAAGGAAGGAGTGGAATCTGGCACAAGAGTGCTGGACTTCAGGAGAGCCGACTTTGGGAGGATGGAGGAAGTGGTAAAAGGGTACCTGGCCAGAATTCAATCTAGTATGGACACTAATCAGAGGTGGGAGCTCATAAAGCTGGGGATAGTGGAGGCAACCAAAACCTGCTGCAAGGCCCAGAGCAAGAAGGTTAGGGCTAAGAAACCGAGCTGGTTGAGTAAGGGGGTCATGAAAAAGGTAAGGAGGAAAAGAGCTGCCTTTAGGAAGTACAAGAAAACAGGGAGGGGGAAGGACAGGGAGGAGTACTTGACAGAATCAAAGGAGGTGACAAGGGCAGTAAGAGGAGCCAAAGCATCAACGGAACTCAGGCTGGCACAAGGCATTAAGAAGAGGGAGAAGGACTTCTTTAGGTACATCAGGGAGAAAAGGAGCTGTAAGGATTAGGAAGGAAGGGGATTGGGTCAAGCAGGGTGGAGAAGCAGAAGCACTAAATGAGTACTTCTGTTCAGTATTTACTAAAGAGAAAAGGGGGTGACACCCAAGGGGGAGAATGGCAGAAACGGGGAAGGGGTGACAGATGGGGAAATAATGGAGAGCAGAGTTCGGGAGGGTTTGAAGGCACTGAGGGTGGACAAGACGCCAGGCCCAGATGGCATCCACCCCAGGGTACTGAAGGAGCTGGCAGAGGTCCTTGCAGTACCTTTGGCAGACCTATTTAATGCCCTCACACATTTGGGTGTATATCAAGGACTGGAGGATGGCTTATGTGGTGCCCCTCCACAAGAGTGGCCCCAAGGGTGAACCTGGAAACTACAGACCAGTGAGCCTCACATCCATTGTGGGTAAGCTAATGGAGACTATCCTGAAGGAGAGGCTGATGGCCCTCCTAGAGGCCAAAGGACTGCAGGACAGCGGACAGCATGGCTTCATATGGGGCAGATCCTGCCAAACCAACCTGGTAGAGTTCTATGATTGGGTAATTAGGCAACTGGACAGGGACCATGCAGTGGATGTCCTGTATCTGGACTTCAGTAAGGCATTCGACTCGGTTCCACATGGAAGGCTGGGAAGTAAGTTAGTAGGCACAGGGGCGGGTGCAAAGCTGGTGAGATGGGTAGGAAACTGGCTTCAGGGAAGACAAGAGGGTGGTGGTGGGTGGGGAGCGCTCACACCCAAGGGCAGTGACGAGTGGTGTTTCACAGGACTCAGTGTTGGGACCAGTGTTGTTTGGGATATTCATTGCAGACATATCATGGGACATCAAGAGCAAGATCAGTCTGTTTGCAGATGATACCAAGGTAGGAGCGGTGGTGGATGACCTAGAGGGATGGCAAGGGTTGCAGGATGATCTGGCAAAGCTTGAAACCTGGTCAGACACCTGGCAACTGGGCTTTAATGCCAAAAAGTGCAAGGTGCTGCATTTTGGTATGAAGAACCCAAAGAGGAGTTACCAGCTGGGGGGAGTGCAGCTAGCCCAGACAGAGGAGGAGAAGGATCTGGGGGTGTTCATTACAGGGTCAATGAACAACTCGGCATAATGTAGGAAGGCAGCTGCAAAGGCCAATAAATGCTGGGTTGTATTGCAAAGGGTATATCCTCAAGGAGGGAAGAGGTGATTCTGCCATTGTATAGGTCATTAGTTAGACTGCACCTGGAGTACTGTGTGCAGTACTGGCGCCCGTATCTGAAGAGGGACATTAAGTTACTGGAAGGGATGCAGCACAGGGTGACAAAGATGATCAAGGGGCTGTGGGACTTATCATACGAGAGGAGGCTGAGGGTGCTGAACATGTACTCACTGGAGGAGAAGAGAGCCAGGGGGGACAGGATTGAAACCTTTAAGTACATGAAAGGAATAAACAAGACAGGTACAGAGGGCTGTTCCAAAGTAAGGGAGGGAGGGACACTAGGGGGCCATGATATGAGACTGAGGAGGAAGGTTCCAGGAGGGAGAGGAGGAGACACTTTTACAGAGAGGGTGGTGGCTGGGTGAATGCGACCTGCAGAAGTGGTATCCAGTAAACAGTGGACTGCTTCAAAAGGGGATGAGACAGGACAAGGGGGAGGCTTAATGAAGGGGAAGGGTGGAAGGGAGGGGCAGCTGCAGAATAAGGGGTGCTAGCTGCACATTCGAGCAGACTTGATAGACCTCTAGGTCTTTATCTGCTGGCAAATTTCATATGTTCGTACCTTAGGATGGTTTGGTGAAAAAAATATTTTACAGTTTTTGAATTATAATGATTTTTGGGATAACATTCAAGTTCGATCAATTAAAAAAAAAGTTTGATAGATAAAAAAGTTCACAGGTGTTGACAAGTCATGATTGACTGTTTGCGTGCAGAGAAATACCAAACATGAAAGGTAAAACAATACATTATGAGTGGTTATTTGCATGATATACTTGCCATGGGAAAAAAAAAATACTTGAGATGGGTGCCATTTTCTTTTTATTGTTTTAAACTTACAAACAGTAAAAGTACAATCAGATTATGTATTTAAAAAACAAACACCAGAATCTAGCTAAATGGGCCTTGTTTAGCTAGATTCTGGTGTTTGTTTTTTTTAAAACTACCAGAAATACATTTTCTGGGCACCAAAATCCAGGGTACCCATCTTAGCAAGAGGAGCTGTTCACCCATGTTCTCTGTATGAGAACAGCCAGACTTTCTTGACTTCTGCAGCAACAACTGAAACTCCTGCTTCGGGCTGCTGTGAGAGAAGTGAACTGCCATTTCCCTGGTGTCTAGTGATACCCCTATGCTCCAATCACCATCTTCACAGTTTATTAATCTTTCCCTGGTGTCTAGTGGCACCACCACCCTCTGATCACCATCTCAGTAGTTTGTTAATCTTTCCCTGGTGTCCAGTGGTACCCCCAACCTCTGATTGCCATCCCCATAGTTTATTAATCTTTCCATGGTGTATATCAGCATCCCCCCACCCTCTGATCACCATTCCCACAGTTTATTAATCTTTCCCTGGTTTCTAGTGGCACCCCCACCCTCCAATCACCATCCCCATAATTTATTGATCTTTCCCTGGTGTCTAGTAGCAACCACACCCTCTGATCACTGTCCCTGCTGTTGATTAATATTTCCCTGGTGTGTAGTGGCACCCCCACCCTCCAATCACCATCCCCATACTTTATTAATCTTTCCATGGTGTCTAGTGGCACCCCCACCCTCTGATCACTGTCCTTGTAGTTTATTAATCTTTCCCTGGTGTCTATTGGTAGCACCACCCCCCAATCGCCATCCCCATACTTTATTAAGATTTCTTGGTATCTAGTGGCACCCCCCACCCTCCAATCACTGTCCCTGTAGTTTATTAATCTTTCCCTGGTGTCTAGTGGCACCCCCCCATCCTCCGATCACTGTCTCCATAATTTATTAATCTTTCCCTCATGTCTAGTGGCACCCTGCCCACCCTCCAATCACTGTCCCTGTTAAGGTTGTGTCTTTCCCTGGTATTTAGTGGCAATCCCGACCCTCTGATTGCCATCCCAGTTAAGGTTTTGTCCTTACCTGGTGTCTAGTGGCCCCCCACCAACCTCCAATCACTGTCCCTATCTGAAATAAAGAAAACGGTCCCTCAATGTTTATTTTTAACCTGTAAAAAAAGAAAACAGTCCCTTGTCGATCTGACCCCCCACCCCCACTTCCCACTCAGCACTCACCAGCTCACACTCCCAGTACACCCCATACACCCCCACTTACCTGAACAGGTCACAGGGTGAAGATCCACTCTCTGACCAAAGACACATGTTTTTGCTACAACCACCAATTGCAATATGAGAAACTAAGGTAAGTATGGTTCAGTGTATTTCAATGGGATTTTCAACTCTGATGCATAACTTAGCCATTTTTGCATATTTTGACTCCAAATGTTCAGCATGGCCTTTTGGGGAACCCACCTCATGAACAATGGTGGTGGAATTCCACAAATCTGGCCCAAAAAGCGATTTTGTGGTCAGTTGGCGAAATCACCTTTCAGGTGGGATTTGAAAACTTGCATGGTCCTTGTTCATGAGGTGGGGTCATAAGAAGGCTATGTTGAAAATTTGGGGTCAAAATATGTAAAATGGCAACGTTATGTGAATAAGTAAAAATTTTACTATGCTCGCTCGTAACTTTGGTAATTTAAATACTTTTAACATAGCCAGTTTTTTTTTTTTTTTTACACCACCTCATAAATGTAACAGTTGTCAATTTTCCAATGCTAGCCAAAATGTCTTCTCTCACCTGTGCCACAGAATGACATTGTAGTGGCACAAAATGATGTTTCAGCGGGGGTTTGAAAATTCCCAGCACGGCATTCATGAGGCGGGGTAATAACAAGGCTATGCTGAAAATGTGGTTGCTATTTTGGCTTAAGTGCCTCATCTATGGAGGGATGGGAGGCCCTGTGCTCCCACAGGGAAATGAGGATACAATTTTTGTATCTCAAAAAGTAAGGAAATTATCAGCAAAAAAACTGTTAATGCACCAGTTAGGGTACCTTAATTCCACAAAAGTAGGAAATGTGACAGTAGAGTTTTCAATCCAGATGCCTCCCCCCAGGCAGCAAAAGGAACAAAATTAGGGTTTTAGGTATCCAGAGTCTTGCTGAATTAGTGGTGGGGTCTTCCTTGGGGGTTGTCAACCCTAATGCTCCCCCCTCCCCACTGTGGGCCCTGCATGAAGAAAGGAGATCATGTGTGCTGTTTGCTCATGGGTGGGTGTGTATTAGGGTTGACACCCCAAGGAAGACCCTACCACTGAGATTTGACTGCAGATATAGAAACCCTAATGTTTTTTTTCCTTTTTGTTGCTTGGTGGGGGGGGGCATCAGGATTAAAAACCCTAAGTCCACATTTCCTTTGTTTTGTGGCATTATGTTCATAATCAGTATTAATGCAGTTTTTTGAAAAGATATAAGAAATAAGGACTGCCAGGTGTGTAGTTATGGGTCAATAGGCACACACCTCTCTAGTGTGTTGTCAGGCATGAGGTGCTTGCCGCCAAATGCCTTAAAACACACAAGAGAGAACTGTGATTACTGGCCATAATCACACACCGTGAAGTGCCTCATTGCACTTATAACGTGTAAGAAAAATCCAGTGAAGATATACCTTTATATTTACAAGAATATTTATTTTTCTTTGGGAATAGATATGAAACTTTAAAAAGTTCATGTCCAAGATGGTGAGAGGTTGGCTTGTGAGACAGGAACTTTTTGGCACATTTTTTTTCCTTATGTCTTGTCAGCATAATATAGCAGATGAGAGTCAAAGCTTTAATTTTCTTTTCTTCTTCTGATTTTTTAGTTGTTTTATTTTGTTACTCATGTCGGTATGAACATGATGTCAGTGGTGTATGGCCAACAGAGACATGCTGGAGTAACAATTTTGAGCTGCCGGCCTGTGAGCAGGAGCATTCATTTGTGCTTTCCTGCTATTTAAACTCTGGAGCTCAGATATTCGAAAGGGAAAAGTACGCGGCACAAATCTCGATGTGCCAGAGTGCATCAGTAATGTATGCAGGCGCAGGTGAGGGGGGGCGTGCCCATGCATACTCTGCACAGCCCGATATTCAGCCCGGGATATGCGGAGCCATGCATGCGCAACCCCTACCTGCGCCAGCACAAAGTGATCAAAAAAAAAAGGAACAACGGATGGCCACCCACAGGTGAGCTGCCGCATTGCAGGGTGCAAAATGGCAGCTGCCACCTGTGGGTGGCCACCCGAACTCTGGCTGCACCTGGCGGTGTACCCCCCATGCCCGATCGTGGGCATTTGTAGAATAAAAGAACCCCTATATCCCTGGTGGTCCAGTGGACCGCTGTCTGCCCAATCGAAGGCATT
Source organism: Neoceratodus forsteri (assembly GCA_016271365.2). Classification (NCBI taxonomy): domain Eukaryota; kingdom Metazoa; phylum Chordata; order Ceratodontiformes; family Ceratodontidae; genus Neoceratodus; species Neoceratodus forsteri. The sequence continues at coordinate 1,003,871,072 of CM028129.1, read as the reverse complement.
TGTAATAGTAAAAATAACATGTCCAATATCCCTGGTGGTCTAGTGGTACCCCCCACCCGCCTACTGAGCCCCACTGCCCCGGTCCCCACCCCGGTCAGCCGGCGGGCAGCAGCACCCCACCCGCCTGCCACTCCGCCGCTCGCCGACTGGCACCGTAGGTAGGGCTGTACGCGCATTGGTCCACAGCGTGAGCCAATGGGCATGCAGCCCGTACCGTACTACACATTCCAGATATGTGAATGGATCTAGCAGAACTCCCACGGCTTCATGCCGCTCATACCTTGGACCAGGGAGATAAGTAAGGATGCAAGAATGCTGCTTATTTAAAGTTTGCTTCATGTTTTAGCCAGAGATAAGTATGAACATACAAACATGCCTGCAGAAACAGGCCTCAAAGTCTATCAAGTCTGCTCGAGTGCACAGCTAGCACCTTATAATGCTGTTGCCCCTCCCTTCCTCCCATCCTTATTACCCCTTCCCCTATCCCAACCCTTCTTGAAACTGTCTACCATCTTGCAGAACACTACCTCACCCGCAAAGGAGTTCCACTTGTCCATCACTCTTTCTGTAAAAAAAGTCTCCTCATCTCTCTCCTGAATCTACCCCCCTCCAGTCTCAGTTGGTGTCCTCTTGTGTCCCTCCCCTTTCTCCTCTGGAAAACCCTATCTGTATTAGTCTTGTTTATTCCTTTCAGGTACTCAAAGGTCTAAATCATATCTCCCCTGTCCCTCCTCTCTTCCAGAGAGTACATATTCAACTCTCCCAGCCTTTCCTCATATGGCTTGCCCTCCAATCCCTTGATCATCTTTGTAGCTTTACTCTGTACCCCCTCCAACAATTTGATGTCTCTTCAGGAACAGAAGCCAGTATTGCACACAGTACTCCAGGTGGGGCCTGACCAGAGACCTATACAGGGCCAGGATAATCTCCCCACTTCTGGAGGCGATCCCTCTAGCTATATACCCCAGCATTTTGTTGACTTTTGCTGCCACCCTCCTGCATTGAACAGTCTCATTCATGCTCCCTGTTATGATCACCCCTAGGTCCTTCTCTTCTGTGGAGCAACTCAACTGAACCCCATTTAAGTGATAATCCCTCTCCTGGTTCCAGGCTCTGAAGTGCAGAACCTTGAACTTCTTGGCATTGAACCCCAGCTGCCATTTATCTGCCCACTCCTGGAGCTTATCCAGATCCTCCTGCAACCCCTCCCCCTCCGTGTCATCTAACACAGCTCCCATCTTGGTATCATCTGCAAACAGACTGGTTTTGTTCCGGATCCCATTCAAGATATATGCAATGAAAATCCCGAACAGTACTGGTCCCAGCATGGATCCCTGTGGTACCCCGCTTGTCACTGCTGTCGGTGATGAGAGTTCCCCCCCTACCACCACACCCTTTGCTGTCTCCCCCTCAGCCAGTTCCTGATCCAGGTCACCATTTTTGATCCCTCCCCCACATACGCCAGCTTCCCACCCAATCTCCCATGCAGCACTGAATCAAAGGCCTTACTGAACTCCAAGTACAGGACATCCACAACATGGCCCTTGTCCAATTCCTGTGTCATCGAGTTATAAAATTCTACCAGGTTTGTCTGGCACGATCTGCCTGTGACAAACCTGTGTTGCTGGTCATGCCTCCAAAAAGCTCACAATCCTCTCTTTTAGGAAGGTCTCCATAACTTTTCTCTTGATCAAGGTGAGGCTCACCAGCCTATAGTTCTCTGGTTCATCCTTTGGCCACTTTTATGGATGGGCACGACGTGGGCCATCCTCCAGTCCAGTGGCACACATCCTGTGTCCAGGGAGGTACTGAACAGGTCTGCCAGCAGCCTCGCAAGGACTTCTGCCAGCTGCCTCAGTACTCTGGGGTGAATACCATCTGGCCTAGGTGCTTTGTCCACTCTTACTGCCCTCAACCCCTCCGGCACCCTGCCCTCTGTAATCCCTACATCTGTTGTCCTCTCCCCCCCTTACCCACACCCCCATTTGCCTGAGGTATTTGCCCCTTCTTTTGTGTGAACACAGAACAGAACTACTCATTCAGTGCCTCTGTCTGCCCCATCCCCTTCTCCACCCACCCCCCATCTTTCTTGATCCTCACTTCAATGTTTGTGGAATAGCAATGGGGTATATAGTGCTTGTGTAACTTGTAATACTTGTTGTGGCTTAACTCTGTTCCCACTCTTGAGTAGTAGGTGTGTAGGTAGGAATTTATAGGGAACAGAAGGCCCAGGAATAAGGGTGAGAACAGTGCCAGAGGAGAGGAAGGTGATGGACAAAAAACACTCCCTAAGCAAGGGCGGTGAGTTAGTGGAGGGATTAAGTAGAGGTTGTCGGAGGAGCTATTCCCCACATTGAACCACGGGCAAGCCCTTCCATTTAATATTTGTGGACTAGCAATGGGGTATATAGTGCTTGTGTAACTTGTAGTACTTTTTGTGACTTAACTCTATTCCCACCCTCGAGTAGTGGGTATGTAGGTAGGAATTTGTAGGGACTAGAAGGCCCAAAAAGATACCCCCTCCAACTCACTGACAGTATGACCCGCTGGCACTCAGGAGAGAAAAAACCCCAAGGTGGAAGAACCTCTGAGGACCCATGGCCAGTGGTCTGCCCGTCCTGTGGGCATACTAAAAGAAGAAGGACCTAGATTCTAGTAACTATAGCTAACTTTGGGAAGGTGAGTTGCTTGGAGAGATGACAGTCCATCCTTGATCCAGTGACGATGTAGGTCGAATGATATTCCTGAGGTTGAAGAGCAGGTCATTTCTGAAGGAGCCGTAGAATCCTATGTGTGAAGTGGATCCAGTTGAAGAACGGCGAATGAAGTCCAGAATTCCGAAGTGATGAAGTATGCTTGTCCAAAGGGATTGCATGAGCATAACAGCAAGGAGAGCATGATTTGATTGATATGGTATGAGACAGTGAATGGTGGGAATGCAATGATTTGTGAAGCCATGGTAAATGATCTGACTAGTGTAAGGTTTGACTGTCGAGGTAAAGTCTGGAGACAAGGAATTTAGTAGTGAGCAATGAGTGGCTAAGTAAGTATCCATAGTAGAAACTGAGTAGAGGAGAGTCTTTGGGTGCCTAATAGGAGTACTGCCATGAGTGATTAGTAGGCAAATAGAGGGAGATTTGCAGATGCAGTCCAGATGGTAACCGAATTTATATAGTGAATGATTGGCAGTTCAGGATAAGGAATTGAATGGCTTAGTTGGGCATGATGTCCTAACTGTAGTTGTATATGCCCCGCTGGTACACTGACTGAAGTAAATACAGGTATTTATGTGGTATTATTGTCCATGAGATGCACTGCAGGCTCATATTTGGTTAGGTTTATGGGTAATCCGCTGCCGAAATACTTGAGGGATGCTTGGAGGTGGATATATGGAAGAGTTTGTAGGCTGATTTGGAAGTGAGGTCAAGTAGTATGGAATGCCAGAGGACTGTAATGCTATGGCTGATTAAGACTGGTTAGGAGGCAAGACTGGATTAGTGAGTTTGCTTTAAAGGCAGCAGATTTCCAGATGGACATTGAAAAGAGTCTGTTCCTGGTGATAGTCTTTATTAATGAGATTAATGTGGATAATTCATGAAGGAGACGCTGGAGGGTCCACTGAAAGGGCAGTTGACTTGACTGAAGGTATCAGATGAAAAAGTACGGATGATTGTATGAGGAATAGTGATGTCCAGGAGCCAAAAATGATGGTTTGGATGGCATGGCATTAGTAAGCAGCTAGGCGGTGGAGATCCAACAATGAATATCCTAGAAGGCAGCTGGAAGGTCTTACAATAAGCAAAGTCTGGGGAGGAAATAAGAGGCAAATAACGTGGGCATCAGTTTCAGTGATGGTGGAAAGCTGTGGAATGAAACTAGGTAATGTCTGAGGTGCTGTGAGGTATCTTGCAAGTCCCGGGATCCAGAGGAGAGATGTTGGATAGTAATTTGGAGCATAACAGAAGAAGTTATATATTTTCCATACAAGATAATAGCTGGAGAGGTATGGTAGACAGGAAAGTCCACAGAGCCTGAATGGGCAAGGTTCATAGGGAGGATCCAATGAAGGGAGCTAGAAATGTTTCTAGTGTCCAGTCAAATGAGTGTCCAGAATGATTGAGGGGAGCTGATGGAGCAGTATGGACAACTTTAAATTAACGTACAAGGTTCTGAGGCATGTTCCCCAAGGAATGCATGCTAAAAGAAGTTTCCTCAAGTGAATGAACAGTGATCCATCAAGTAGTGGGCGGGAGCTGTAAGAATGGCCAGTGTAGGAGTATGCAATGGATAAATTAAGGTAGTAGGTGTGCAAGTAGGAATACTGGCCAGGGAATATGGTAGCATGCCCAATAGAGCCACAGCAGACAGGATGAAGCCCATGCCAGCAAGGCAGAGATGGTAAGGCCACTATCAGAGGATGGAAGGAAAGTCCAGAGTGAATCCTGATGGATGGGAGGTCAGATCCAGGAAGGTGCCGAGATGAGTGAAGCTAGATGACATTCTGTGTAGGAAGGAACAGAATCAGGTCAGCTCCATAGCAAGCAGCAGTAGTATGCAGGAAAGTTGTAGCAGTCACTAGATGATGATCCATGGAAGGCCAAGGAGGGAAGCCAAATACTAAGAGCAATTGAGTTAAAGTGCACAAGTTCTGTATCTGACAAAGGCTTCAAACGACGAGTGAAAGGACGGAAGCTGCTGCAGCAAAGATGGATGGAGTTTCCACATCTGAAGGAGAAGAAAACCTCATACAGCAACTGGAAGGGCTGACCTGCCGATGCACTGGATTAAGATAGATACTGAACCAGCTGGCAAGATCCAAATTGTGAGAGAAAGGAGGCCAAGGGGCCAAGTATGATGGTCCATGGAAGAGCAGAATGGCGAGTGGTGAGGAAGGATGAAAGTTAGCCATTGTAGAGGGGTCCTGAGATTGGTGGGAAGTGGTAATTGGGTAGGATAAGGAAAATGCATAAGGAGGGACCTGCAGGTACAGACACAGGCTCCTAACCAAAGTAGGTGAGGTGAGATGAGCAGTCATGATGCTCCAGATAATTGTTGAGGGTGGAGGCACATTTGGGACATGCTCAAGTACAGAAGGGAGCAGCAGATGACAGTCCGGTGAAGAGCAAGCAAGATCGAAATGGTTGATTGCAGAAATGAACTTCCAGGCTTGATAAATGAGGAGAGAGAACTAGCCTTTTATACCACTCAGCAAAGGTAGGAGGATGGAGGCAACTAATAACGGAGGTTCGTTTCAGATGGGAAGCAGCAACTGGGCAAGACAGATGACACAAAAGACCAGTGGATCCAGAGATGGGAAACCACTCCCCCGATGTCGATAAGATGACATGCCGTCTATGTAGACAGGTAGAGTCAAAGGTGGAAGGCAATTTGAGTGTGATGGTCCTGTTCCCGAAGGGAAGCGGCAACCCATAATAGGTTTGGGTGCAGAAGGTGGAAATGGTCGAAAGCAGATGCAGGTTCCCAGTTACGTAAGGCAGCGTGGTGGGACTGTGACTCGAGGCTGCAGACCTGGTAGGATGGAGAAGGTAAATTGGGCAAAGTCATTGTCCTGATTGGGAGCAGTGGTCCAATCCTTGGTAGTCGGGGGCGAGCTAACCTTCACTCAATGCTGACCAGCAGAGTTAGGGACAGAGGATATCAGGTTGGTAAAGTGGTAGGAGGTAATGACTGTAACAGAATCCTATCCCCAGTAGACAGGGGAAGCCTACCTTCACTCGGCACCTCAGAAGGCACAAGTTAGGGACAGAGTCTGCAGTACTGCTGGTATGGGCAGGCTGAAGCTCAGACGCTGCTGTAGAAAGAGAGTATATTAGGGAACCGAGATGAGAAAGGTATGATGAATGAAACATGGGTAAGATACAATAACAGAGCATAGGATTGGGAGGCACAGAAACAGACAGTGCTATAGAGTGGATGTGTCTGTGGAAGCAGCAATAGTGCAAGGGAAGGAGACCCCACTGAAAACAGAAGCAGGAACCCAGTGAGAGATGGAAGCGGACACTGATGAAAGAGGACAGAGGCAATAGGAGTGAGGAGGCTAACAGGATTAGGAGCAGAAGAACAAGGGCACCTCACTCCCTATAACCACCCCGCCATAAGTACCACACACAAGCAGAGCTGCAGAGCAGAGGCACCAACCCGATGCTGCTAGCCCGGTAGCCATGGCAGGAAAACAAAATGCACCTCCACACACACACACACACACACAACTCTCGGGTACTGTGGGGAAATGTTGACATATCCACTCAAAGCACCGCTGCTACAGTAAGGGGGTCACAGTAGAAAAGTGCCATGTAATATGCAATAAGCCTTCAGGGGCCATATGAACATGCTGAGTAGTGAATACAGAGCAGGCAGGAAGAAACATCAGAAAGTTTAGTGGGTAGTATGGGTGCAGAGCAGGGGAAGAACTGAGACAAAGGTGCTAGAAACAGGTCACAGTAAATTTCAGTAGATGAACATTTGGAAACATGGTAAGAGATTGTCAGAGCCAGAAAACACTGTCACAGACATGGGAATCATTACAAGGCTCATGTAATAGGTAGAAGGGCAAAGGTTAGGGTAGGTAGGCAGGTGCTGGGCACTAGTGCAGAGTCCACTGATTAGGAGCGGGGAGTCAGGGAATCCGTGAATGGGACCAGGCAAGCCAACAATTTCATTGTGATGTTCACACTGAGCCTCCTACATGATCTGCAGAGCAATGCAGAAGTCATAATCTGTTAGATAAAATAGAGATTTATTTCATTATAAGTTGCACCAAGAGGAGGACTGTGCTAATGTCTCATTGTCCACTAAGCCTGAAAATTGTAGTCCACTATGGTAAAATGGCATTCCTTAAAGAATTGAGAGTAATGTAAAGGCAACAGTGTTTAAATGGTAAACTGAAGGAGGGAAAATGCAGCAAACAAGTGAAAAGAGTGAGAGGCAGTGGAAACAAGGTACTTACCGAAAGAGAGAGCACCCCAGAGAAAGGCGTCTGGAAATCCCACAGGAGAGCTGCAATGCTGCATGTGTGCAGCTTGTGTTGTTTCCTTATGCAGCCAGGTGAGGTAGAAATGAAATGCATTCACTGCCATGTACATAAATTGGGATTCTAGTAGTGGCAGGAGTTCTTGTACGGGTAGATGTGTAGCATGAAATGGATTGGAAGACTGTAGCTGTAGGCGGCATGCAGCAGCTGGGGAGTTGAGGAGGAGAATGGGATGCCAGGAAGTGGGCATGCGATGGAGAGGAGAAAGAGGAAGCACTAAAATGGTGAGTAGCTGGGGAAGCTCACAGGCATTGGTGGGAGAAGGGACAGAATGTGGGCGAGAAGCCCAAAAAGTAGACAGGAGAAGGGGAAAGAACCCAGGAATGGAAGGAGGGAGACGAGCAGAGGCAGGGAGCAGGGAGCGAGAAAGGCCGCCAAGGGAGGAAAAACCAGCCAGAAAGGAGATGGCAGGGGAGACAAATGTAGGACACAATGAAGCAAACAACAGGAGGGAGTGGGGGGCACAGAAAGCAGAGAAATGAAAAAACAAAAGTGCAGCAGGAGCAAAGGCAGCACAGCCACACGAGTCACGCAGGAAGCCCAGGGAAAAACAAAAAACATTTCCTAAGCAAGGGAGGTGTGTTAGTGGAGGGATTAAGTAGAGGTTATGGGAGGAGCTATTTCCCACACTGAACCATGGGCTAGCCCTCTCAAAGTGGAGGGCAACTTTAGAAAGGGTAGACTAGCTTGCTACGGTTTAAAAAGAGTGGAACTCCAATCATCCGAACTCTCGATTGTCTGAACTAATTTGATGTCTCCCAAGTGGTTCCAATAAACGGGGTTGAACTGTAAATAAACTTGAAATCTCCCATCCACCTCTCTCTGATAGACCCCTTCCCTCCTCCATGCTCAGGAATGCCCAGGCACAAGCTAGACTAAACTGAACCTCTACACACCCATCACACTGTGCATGGGATGATACAAGCTTTATGACTAAACTATCCTAATAATAGAACAGAACCCCTAGGAACAACTTGCACTATAAGGTTAGACCGCAAAGGCCTTTCCACCCTCACTCACCTCCAGCTTCCAGAGTCAATCCTTATAGAGGCACTTTCACTTTCTTGACCCCATCCATACATGCACATTGAATGTGTTCCTGTGGGAGCCCAGCACAGGCTCCATGGCCCTCAAATATTTCCTTTGCAGAGAATTACTTTGGTTCCAGTCTCCTCTTCCTTCATTTTCTCCTTCTTGCAAGTCCCTGACCCAGTGCCTACCCTACTGGGAAGACATCCCTGATGGCCATTCTCCTTATACTTTCGATCTCTCTCCTGCTGTCTCTAAGTCTCTCTCTCATATCCCCCTTTTATGGGTAGGACCAGATTACATAGCAAGGTCATGACTCAGCACTCTCTAACCCTAAAGAACCTGGTCAGTAATCCATCTCTATCTACTGCAGGTTACACACCTTTCCAAGTACTCAGGGTGCCAAATAATAACATAAAATCATATCGTCATCTAAAACCGAATTATGCTATAGAGCGTCACAAGAAGTGATGGTTAGGGAAAGGCTTTTATAAATAAATACGTTCTCTATTTTTCATTACATATTCCAAGAGTACCTATTAATTTAATCTTTATTGTGGTTTTCTACATTTTGACTGCTGTTATACATTTTTCATTTTTCACATGTAACGAAACTACACAAAAAAGAAGAGTTGGCTAATGTCAACAAAAGCTGGATAACTAATATTTTTAAAATTAGACAACTGTAGTATATGGTGTCATAAAACATTAGCTTCAGATTGTGTTTCTGATGTTTATTTGCTCTTGGTATCAGATAGCTATATTGAAAAATAGCTTTATTCTTTCATTTGTAAAAAAAATATGTTAAAGCAGACTCAAGGTGGGAAAAGGGCATCATGAAAGGCAGGTGAAAAACAGTAGTCAATACTAGAATAAATATTCTAAAAAAATGGGGAGGGGCCTTAGTCAAGTAGCACGCACGGTTACCTTCTTGGAGGTGCTGCCCATCTATGGCATAGGAGATGCTAGGGTGTTCCGCACCATGGGATTCAATCAGTGGTTCAAAAACTGGAGTGGAGCTCAGGAATTTGGCTTCACTGGGGACTGGGGGTCCACCTGGAGTGATGCAAGCCTATACTGGCATGATGGGCTGCATCTGTCCGGGAGGGGAACCAGAATCCTAGGTGATAGGTTTAAATGCTTCATTGGCAAGCTTTTAAACTAGCCAAGGGGGGAGGCACTGGAAAGGAGCAGGGAAATCCTAGCCCCCCCAAATAATCACAGTAGTAAGTGCGGCAAAGACCAACATAGAGGTGTCAATAGGGAGAAGGGCAGGGGTAAATGGAGAAAGTGACAAAGGCAAGAAGGACAGGGATGGGGAAAAATGGAGAAAGGCCATCAGGAAATGGAAGGTAATGAGTACCAATGCCCGTAGTCTGGGCAACAAGCTCCCTGAGCTGGTGGCCTTGATGGAAGAGGGATGCCTGGCTATCGTAGCAGTTACAGAAACATGGTACACAGAGAACCATGACTGGGGATGTTAACATACCAGGGTACGTAACCTACAGGAGAGACAGGCAGGGGAGAAGAGAGGGAGGAGTAGCTCTCTATGTAAAGGAAAGGATAAAAGCAACTGAACAAAAGAGTAAACAGCGAGAAGAGGAGGCATTGTGGGTCACCTTGGAGACTGGAAAGGGCACCACAATCCGCACAGGGGTTGTGTACAGACCCCCATGTCAGGGGGAGGGAATGGACAAGGATATGATAGAAGGCATTCTTAGAATGGCAGAGAAAGGGGGAGATACTGTTGATGGGAGACCTGAATATGCCAGATGTTAACTGGAGCACATTTGCTGCAGCCACATCCAAGAGCAGGGCCATTCTTGATGCCCTACAGGTAGCAGGCATTAGACAGCTAGTTTTGGAACCCACTCATGAGGGAGCAATCTTAGACCTCATACTCTCAAACGGGGGCAGTGAGAGGATCTCAGATCTAGAAGTGGGTTGCCATCTGGGGAGAAGTGACCATCAAACAGTGTGGTTCACGTTAAACTCAGCTACAGAGTCAAGCCATATAAAAGTGAGGGTACTGGACTTTAGGAGGGCTGACTTTGTCAAGACAGGAGAGTGCCTCAGAAAAGCACTAGCAAACAGGCTAGAAGGAGGTGTGAAGCAACAATGGGGAATCATCAAAACTGCCATCACAGAGGCAACAAGCCTTTGTGTGAAGCAAATAAACAAATCAAAACGAAAGAAAAAGCCACTGTGGTTCTCAAAAGAGGTGGCTGTGAAAGTCAGGAAGAAAAAGATAGCATTCCGGAAGTATAAGGAAACACAGAAGGAGCAGGACAGAGAGCTGTACCAGTTAAGGCAGAAGGAAGCAGGGAGGGAAGTCAGAATAGCAAAGGCCCAAACTGAGGAAAAGATAGCCAACTCAGTTAAGAAGGGGGATAAAACCTTTTATAGGTACATCAGTGAGCGTAGAAAGACAAAGGGAGGGATAGTGAGGCTGAATAGAATGAACGGTGGTTGGGCAGAGGGGGACAGTGAAAAAGCAGGGATACTGAATGAATATTTCTGCTCAGTATTCACAAAAGAGGAGGGGGAAGTGCCTAATCCAATTAACAGAAGCACTCTTGATAGGGCTCGAATCCAGTCCTTTCACAGAAGAAAGGGTTCTGCAAGAACTCCTAAAACTGAAGGTGGACAAAGCAATGGGTCCTGATGGAATTCACCCCAGAATTCTGAAAGAATTAAGGGAGGAACTAGTGAAATCACTGGCTGCTCTTTTTAATAAATCATGGGAGGATGGGATGGTACCCGATGACTGGAGGAAGGTGGATGTGATTCCCCTTCACAAAAGTGGGACCAAGACAGAGGCAGGAAACTACAGACCTGTCAGTCTGACCTCTGTGGTAGGGGATGTGATGGAGTCACTTCTGAAGGAAAGAATAGTTGAGTACCTAGAGGCCAGTGGAGCACAGGACCCAAGGCAGCATGGGTTCACAGCGGGAAGGTCATGTCAGATGAATCTAATAGATTTCTTTGACTGGGTGACCAAAGTAGTAGACCAGGGAGGGGCTGTGGACATGGCCTACCTAGACTTTAGCAAGGCATTTGACACAGTCCCACATAAAAGATTAATAGTCAAATTAACCAGCCTGGGAGTGGGTCCCAGGGTGGTAGCCTGGGTAAAACATTGGCTGCACAACAGGACACAGAAGGTAATTGTAAATGGAGTCCACTCTGAAGAAAGAGGGGTTACTAGTGGGGTACCGCAGGGTTCAGTATTGGGTCTAGTCCTTTTTAATGTCTTCATCAGTGACATTGCAGAGGGACTGGAAGGAAAAGTATGCCTTTTTGCAGATGACACAAAGATCTGCGACAGGGTTGATACACAAGGAGGCGTGGAAAGGATGAAAAGGGACTTGGCAAGGTTGGAGGAATGGTCAGAAGTATGGCAGCTAGGATTCAATGTAAAGAAGTGCAAAATAATGTACCTGGGAAACAAGAACCCAGGGAAGAATACATAATGGGTGGGAGGTAGTAACAACAACAAAAAGGAAAGGGACCTAGGGGTAATCATATCAGATGACCTTAAAGTTAGCAAGCAATGTGGAGAAGGCAGTAGGAGGGCTGGGGTATACTGGGATGTATAGGGAGAGGCATCAGCAGCAGAAAACAGGAAGTTGTTATCCCTCTGTACAGACAGTTGGTGAGACCCCATCTGGAGTACTGTGTCCAGTTCTGGAGACCCCAACTCCGCAAGGACATAGACAGGATAGAGGTAGTCCAGAGGAGGGCAACTAAAATGGTGCAGGGTCTGCAAAAGAAGCCGTATGAGGAGAGACTAAAGGAGCTTAATATGTATACCCTTGAGGAAAGAAGAGAGAGGGGGGACATGATAGAAACTTTTAAGTACCTCAGTGGAATCAACAAAGTCCAAGAGGGTAGCATCTTTCAGAAAAAGAGACTTGCAAGAACAAGGGGACACAATTTTAAAGATAGAAGGTGGGCGGTTCAGGGGCAATGTGAGGAAGTATTATATCACAGAGAGGGTAGTGGATGCATGGAACAGCCTTCCTGAGGAGGTTGTGGGGTCTAAAACTGTGGGAGAATTCAAGAATGCATGGGACAGACATAAGGCAATTCTTGTGGGGGGTAGGAAGAAATAGGCTGTTGGTTAACTAGAATCTGCGGCCTATCCTGTAGGTAGGGAAATGGGCAGACTAGATGGGCCTAGCGGTCCTTATCTGCCATCAAAGTCTATGTTTCTGTGTTCTATGTTTCAATGTTTTACTCCTGCTTTAATTGTTTACTGTGTACAGACAAAATGATAATTTACATTGCAGAGCAGCGAGAGGGCTTTTATATACTCTGCATCTCGATACCTGTAGCACAGTGACAGTAGCCCGGGAAAGGTGGTATTATGTAATCGCAACATTCAACCACTATGGACCACACAAATAAACTTTGAGTTTCACCTGTCTCTTATAGTTACTGATTGGTAGGAATATAGTGACAGGTTGTAAAAAAGTTTTGTCAACCACAGACGTCAATAGTGGGAGGACTAAGGGAGATTCCCCCCACCCACTGGACAGTTGAAGCAGGGTTCTGCTTACCCCCAAAAAACCTCTACCTTCCTATATCTACTTACTCAGAGACCACATAACATGGGTGATCAGCGTAGCCTTATGGCACTGGAATAAGACAGTTAGAGAGATGAGTCAGAGGTGCACTATCCTGATGCTTGATCATTATGAAATGATAGGTGGGCCTGAAATATGATCAGAGGGACATACGGTTGGGTTTACCAAAGGGCATCGAATCAGAAAAGAAGCCCTTCCATAAACCCTGCCCCACATATTTCCAACCTCACTCTAGTTTTTAACAGTCACACGCTCACCTGGCTCTCCTCGGAGTCCTCCCTCTAACTGTTTGAAGTTGTGCTGGCAACTTTTCCAAACTAGCTCTCACTTACTCCTCCTCTGAGTACCATACAGCTGTCAGGTAACTCATCCAGTGGGACCAATTCACCTCTAATACGGACCAGTCAGGTTGCCTCTCAGTTTTAGTTCCTGAACCACGTTCCTTCCAGAAAGCTCATCATTCAGATGGGCAGGTGTGTATTTGGGGACAGATTTTCTTTTTTTTTTTAACTTACAGCCAGAGACAGGTAGTTTTAGGCTCAGTTGGGAGACAAAACTGTAGCATGAATGAACATGAAGTCTAGAGAGGCCCTAGAGATTGAACACCACAGCAAACAACTGCCACTTACTTACTATGACTCTAGAGTCACTTAACCTCCCTAGCTCCACCGCTCTCTCTAATCCCTTTCTAATCTGTCACTAGACTGTGCAGTTTAAATCTCCCTGCCTGTGCCTAATGGCAAAGTATTATTTTCCCTCCCTCTGCAGGATTGCAAAGTGCTTTAGGCAGGGCTAAACGTGTGCAAAGAACACTGCCAGGTCTTTGGGGTTGGGGGGGGATCACAATTATGGGAACATGGATGAACATATGTTGTAGAACTCCCTTCTTTGTTTCATAGTGCAGAATTTGCAAATGTACCCTTAATCCATTTTTCATTAAAAGCATAAACCTCATGCATAAAGACACTGTAGGACAAAGGAACAAACATATGAATACAGAAAGGAACATACAGTAAAAAAAGGAAACTGTCAGTAGCCTTACAGTTGCAGTACCTCTGCAAACTGCCCTCTTGAAGTCATGTTAAGGGAGAACAAACAATGAGTTAGAGCCTAGTCTGGAGATTCTGTGAGACCCCTCTAAAAACACTTAGAATCTTTTGCCAGAACTGAGACCCAGCATACTTTAAGCCCTGGCTTCGGGATACAATTCGTTATGAATGATGCCATAAAAAAACTGATATAGAAGAGTTTCTATAGTCATTTTAAGTGTGTGTGTGTGTGTGTGTGTGTGTGTGTTAAGTCAGTCATCACAGATACGGCAGCAGAGGCCAGATATATTTTTTCCTGAGGTCAAGAGTGGTGGGTGGATGAACCTAAGGGGGTCCCCAAGTAGACACTTCATGACTTGCTTACCAACTAGGTTTTACCCTCAATATAAGCCCTAAAATGCACCACACAGCTTGTTAAACACCAGACCATGTGGCAGCCCCTGATCTTCAGTTCAGTCCCTCCCCACCCTGGAAAGGAAACATTGGCTCCTATGTTGCCATTTTGCACCCTTAAATTTGTCATGATTTTAATTTATCTGTCATTCTCACCAATCTGTTTTCTTTTTGGTCGTAATTCTCCTGGGTCGTGCCTAAAAATAGACAAAGGTTTGTCAAGTGCACCTCACCTGGTTAATAAAAATTAAATAAACTACAGACTTTAAAACATACACAAATGGTTGCAGTAAAGATTCCTATATAATAACGTAGCAGACCTTACTGATTCATTATAAGAGACAAATCTAACTGCCATGTATTTAGATGGCTGAGGGTGAGCTGCATGCCAGTCTCCAGTCAAATAATACAATTTTTTCCTGGAGAGTGCAACTGTGCTACAGGTATTGAGATACAGTGTATGAAAAGTTTAGTTTAGCTTAGGTAGTATAGTTTATTTTATTTAAAACATAATTGTAAACCAGACCAAAAAGGTGGGTTGAAGTTATATACAAAAAATGACATTCCATGTCATTCACCAGGTCTGTTATACAACATCTAATACAGAGCACTACTACTCTAATCTAACACAAAGGTTTAAAAGGCTATGTAAACCAGACACACACACACACAAATCCATAAACAAATACTTTCAAGGGTGTTGAATAACATTTTCCACAGGAAAAAAATTACATTTTCTGTACAAGCTCTTTTTTACACCAGTATCATCTGTACTTAACAAAGCAAAGAATCGTAAAAGTAAAAAGGGAGAGAAAAGGGTGGTATTAGACCACTGTACTTAATAAAAAGGATTCCCCATATGCTTTTGTCATTACTCTAGGCATATTCCATTTCACTGGATTTCTTAAACTCTAACTCTATTTCTCAATCGGGGGAACGGGGTAGAAATTTATGCAACTTACAATTTCCATTACATATCTGCAAAAACAAGTTTTCTCCTATTTTTTCCCTCCTTTCATTTAGAGATTCAGTTTTACAAGCCCTTGGTGCCTCCTCATAACCCACCTCCCAACCTAGGATAATTCTAATTGATTTACAACCTCAGTTTCTAACCCTCCCAAACAATAAAGGTGCACCCACCTGTTTTTTTTTCTTTCCAAACCAAATTTCATTTGTTTTCTCATGATTTATTTCTATGCATTTAGTTGTGAACCATTTTTCCATCTTTTTAAAATCCTGTTGAATTTTACAATCTTCACATTCAAAAATATCAACAACTGTTGTACCACCCACATATCTGATACATTCACTTATGGTTTTCAGATCCTTTATCATCAAAAAGAATAATAAAGGCCTCACTTAGCTGAACTGGGGGACACCTCTACATAAGAAATCTGGCTCTGACTTGTTTCCTGATAATTCTGTCCACTGGGTTCTTTCCTGCAGAAAATCTCTGACCCATCTCATTATATATTTTGGCACCCCACAACCCTCTAATGTTTTAAAGTGATTTAGTACACTTTATGACCTACATATTTGGGATATGGTACCTTAGGTCCGCGATAGTCTCCCTGTGTGATTGTTAACATTTTACTTTCAGTCTTTTTAGGGATACAGTGGACAGGGTCCTGTAGATCTCTTGCTATGAGAAAAGGATGTCTGCAATCCTTGTGACTGAACAAAATGTTGGAGTGCCACCACAGTCGCCTCTGCATCTGTGAAACACTCCAGCTGCACTACTTTACTGTCAGGGGTCAATTTCTTTTTTTTTTTATCACATATCCCCACCAACCCTCCCTCTCAGCATCCACCACCCCAACCCCCCAGAAATAAAACAGTGACACTGGGGTGCCTAGTCATCCAGTGTTCTGATCACGAAATCCTATTACTGACCCCCGTCCACTACCCTTTGTGCACAGTTATTTCTGCCTTTTTTTCAAATCTATTAAATTTATTTCTTGTTAACTCCCCCACCAGAGCCTCCTCTCAGCACACCACCCCACACCTCCCCTCCAGAAACATAACAGTGGCACTAGGGGGTGCCCAATTCCCAGTGCAGAATCTCGTCCCCCATTACCGGCATGTGTGGTTGTGCTTTTAACATATTTTTATACTTCCTCTCCCAACCTTCCCTTCAGCACTAGAGGTGCAGCAAGTTTTACTCCACTGTGCATTTCCAGTGAAGTCACTGAATTCGCATCCGAGGAGCAGTTCGTGAAGTCACGGCTGTAAACTTGAAATTCGCCATTTGTAACTTTGCATTACGTGGAGGGTTTTTTAAGTGCAAATTTTACTTAAAAAAACAAAGCAAAGAGAAGTTACAAATTGTGAATATGCCCCTCCACCCCACCGATCGCTGGCCCCAATATAAAAAATATAATGGAAATCCCTGTTGCCTAGTGGACCCCCAACCCCACCAATCACTGGCCCCAATAATTAAAAAAATCATCTAAATCCCTGGTGTCTAGTGGATGCCCCATACTGTCGATCGCCAGCCCCAATATAAAAAAAAATAATGGAAATTGCTGGTGTCTAGTGTACCCCACACCTCACCGATTGCTGGCTCCAATAATAAAAAAGAATAATCTAAATTTCAGGTGTTTAGTGGACCCCCCACCTCTCCACCCTGTCAGGTTGTGCCTGCCAACAGCCACCACTAAACTCCCCCTGTGGCCCCACCCCAACCCTGAGGGGGCCACCAGCACAGCCCTCCACTCACCTCCATGGCTGGCAGCCTGACTAACCTGTTTTGAATGAATGAGCACATGCTTGTGCAAGCCAGTGCTCATTGATTCAGTCAGCCAGCTCATGATTGTAGAGGATGTTTTTCAGAAGGCTAGAGAACAGAGGGGCTGCTCCGGTCTTCCACAGGGTGGCGGGATGGGGTCTACAATTTAATACCCCCTATCCCACCCCCCTGAGTCTACAATGCCATTCCCCCATCCTACCCTCCCCCACCGAAGACTGGAGCAGCCCCCTCCCTTCTCTGGCCCCCTGAAAAATGTCCCCTACACTCACAAACTGGCTGGCTGACTGAATGAATGAATGAGTGCGTGCTTGTACATGCACGTGCTCATTGATTCAGAGGTCAGTTGGGCTGCAGGCCGCAGTGGTGAGTGAAGGGCTCTGCCAGTGACCTGCTCAGAGTCATGGTGGGGGCCAGGGGGAGTGGAGTGGTGGCCTGGGGTGGGCATTACCTGATGGCATGGGGGCGGGGGGTCCACTAGATACCAGTTATTTAGATTTTTTTATTATTATTATTGGGGCTTTCAATCAGTAGGGTGGGGGGGGTCCAAAAGACACCATAGATTATGATTATTCTTTTATACGTGGGCCAGTGATCAGCAGGGTGGGGGAGTCCACTAGACACCAGGGATTTAGAATAGATTATTTACTTTTATTGGTGACAGCGATTGACGGGGTGCTGGGGTCCACTAGACACCAGGGATTTAGATTATTTTTTTTTACTATTGGGGCAGGGGATCAGCAGGGTGGAGAGTCCACTAGACATTTGGGATTTCCATTATTTTTTTTTATATTGGGGCCAGTGATCAGCAGGGTGGGGGGTCCATTAGACACCAGGGATTTAGATGATAGTTTTTTATTGGGGCAGTGATCGGTGGTGGGGGGTCCACTAGACACCAGGAATTTAGATTATTTTTCATATTTGATCTGGCAATCAGTGGGGGGGGGGGTTAAACAGTATTTTTTGTGCAAAGTGTGGAATTTCACATGAGAAATTCCACACTTCACTGTCAATCCATGCTCCACAAACTGCGGAATTTTATGAATTGCACTCCATAAACTGAGTGCAATTTGCGAAATATTTTGCTGAGCCAATTTTGCTGACTTTGACCACCTCTACTCAGCGCACACCATGCTACTCCCCCACCCAGAGATGTAACAGTGGCACTGGGGGTACCAAATTCCCCCAGTGCAGGAATCCTCATCCTCCCCCATCCACTACCATGCATGTGCATTTTCTGGGGGCTTCTTTTCCTTTTAATACTTTCCTTCCCCCCCACCTGACCCTCCCTCTCAGTGCTCATCACCCCACTCCCCTCCAGCAACATAACAATGGCACTGAGGAGTTGCACAGTCCTCCAGTGCAGGAATCCTCAATTTTTTTTTATCTTGTAAACGGACAAAAAAAAGTCCATTGATGTCTTTTGCAGTCATTACACTCTCTCCGCCTGACCCTGCCACTCAGCACCCACCACCCTGCCCCCTTCCCAAGCTCTTACTTAGCCATCGGAGGTCCAGTGTTGTAATGCTTTCTGGACCGTAGACACATTTTCACTCTTCAAAGCCGGACCACAAACTGAAGAAACAGGTATGCGGTTTAATGTAGTTCAATGGTGTTTTGAACTTACTGGCATAACTTGGCCATTTTTTCATATTTTTGGCCCAAATTTTCAACATGCCCTTTTTAGGACCATGCCTCATAAACAATTGAACTGTCATTAGACAAATCTGTCCCAGAAGGTTATTTTATGGTACCTGCATGAAATTACCTTTCGGGCAGGACTTGAAAATTTTCTCTGCCCTTGTTCATGAGGTGGGGTCATAAGAAGGCTATGTTGAAAATTTGGTGTAAAAAATATTTAAAAATAACAACGTTATGAGCATCCATTTAATTTTGTGAACACAGGCTCATAACTTTGGTAATTTTCAATATTTTGACCCCAAATTTACAATATAAGCATATCTTTACAGCACCTCATAAATGTTACAGCTGTCATTTTTCAAATCCTGGCCAAGATGTTTTTCGCATTCCAAAAGGTAATTTCATGTTTATTTCATGGTCCCTGACAACTGTAATTTTTCAACTCTGCCCCACAATGTGTTTTTGCATCTCGAAAGTTGATTTCACAGTCCCTGCATAAAATCACCTTTTGGCCCAGAGTTGAACATTTGCTCTGCCCTTCTTCATGAGGCAGGGTCATAACAAGACTATGTTGAAAATTTGGTGTACAAATACTACAAAACAACAAATTTATGTGCCTACATTACATTTTTCTAACACAGGCTCGTTGGTAATTTTCAATATTTTTACCCCAAATTCCTCCCATGCAGCTCTATCGGCTTTGGTCAGAATTTGCTTAAGTGGTAAGAGATTGTAGTTTTTCCTGACAAGGCCAATCCCTTCCATTTTCAGATTTGGCTACATGCCCTCATGCTCAGGCATGTAGTGATGTGTGAAGCAGAGGAGAGCATGAAATGAATGGGACTGATTTTTTTCCTTACTTTTTAATTCATTATGATGGTGACTTGGAGATTAATAAGGGCCAATGATTGACTAACAAGGCCCATGTTGGTCGATTGGTGTCCTTTATTCATCTCCAAGTCACCATCATAATGTACTAAAAAGTAAGGAAAAAATCAGTGCCATTCATTTCAATGGGGCTCACCCCTGTGCTCTCCCTTGCTTCATGTCACTTCATGCTTGAGCACGGGGATGGGTGAAGCTGAAGCAGAAAGTGGAAGGGATCGGCTGGCCACCTTTTCAGGGCCAAACTACAGTTCCTTACCACTTAAAAAAGGCTGAAAATAAAATGCTAAAAATTACACAGAGGGGCTAAAGATAAGGGGGTGTATGAGGAGGAGGACAATGTAAAAGCATCTATCCTAAATAGATACTTCTGCTTGGTATTTACTTAAGAGAAGGTAGGGAAGGGCACACAGCTCAGCACCATGGACACGGGGGGAGGGAGGTGAACACTAGTCTATTCACAAAAGAAAGGGTCCTATAAGAGCTTGATAAGCTCAGAGTGGACAAGGCAATGGGACCTGATGGCATACATCCAAGGGTACCAAAGGAGCTAAGGGTGGAACTAGCAGAGGCATTATCAGAACTGTTTAGTGAGTCTCTGAGTACATGAGAGGTCCCAGAAGACTGGAGAAGGGCTCATGTGATCCCGCTGCACAGAGTGATAGCAGGGAGGAGGCAGGGAACTACAGACCAGTCAGTCTTACATCAGTAGTGGGCAAGATTATGGAGGCACTCCTTAAGGAAAGGATAGTGCAACACCAGGAATCCATAGAAGCACAGGATCCAAGACAGCATGGGTTTACAAAAGGAAGGTCCTGTCAAACTAATCTAATAGATTTCTTTGACTGGGTAACCAGAGTGGTGGACCAAGGGGGAGCAGCTGATGTCACCTACCTTGACTTCAACAAAGCTTTCGATGCTGTTCCACATAGAAGATTGATTAATAAGCTGGGTAGGCTCGGGGTGGGTCAGAAGTTGGTCAACTGGGTGGTAAACTAGTTGACATGCAGAAAACAGAGTGGTGGTAAATGGTATACAGTCAGAAGAGATGCAAGTTACAAGTTGGGTACCTCAGGGATCAGTCCTGGGGGCAGTCCTCTTCAATATCTTCATCAGTGACATTGCAGAAGAACTAGGGGGTAAGGTTTGTCTGTTTGCAGATGACACCAAGATCTGAAACAGAACAGATGATCCTCGATGGGGTGGGCAGAATGAGCAGAGATCTGGATAAAATAGCAAAATAGTTGGAAGAGTGGCAACTGGGGTTTAATGCAAAGTGCAAGATCGTGCACATAGGGAAGGGAAACCATGAAGCCACCTATAGGCTGGGAGGTGAGTTGCTGGCAGTCACAAGGGAAGAAAGAGACTTGGGCATCATCATCACCAATGACCTGAAATCATCCAAGCAGACCACTAAAGCAGTAGGTAAGGCTAGGGGGATGTTAGGGTGTATTAGTAGCAGTATCACAAGTCAGAAGAGGGAGGTAATAATCCCTCTTTACAAGACACTGGTTAGGTCCCATCTGGAGTACTGCATACAGTACTGGAGGCCACACCTTCACAAGGACATTAACCAAATTGAGGCAGTCCAGAGAAGGGCAACCAAAATGATGCAGGGGCTGCATCAGAAAACATATGAGGACAGATTAACGGAGCTCAATATGTATAACCTAGAGCAAAGGAGGGGGGAGAGGTGATATGATCGAAACATTCAAATACCTTAAGGGCATTAACAAGGTGAAAGAGTCTAACATGTTTCAATATAAGAAAAACAGCAGGACAAGTGGACACAGCATGAGATTTGAGGGAAGCCGATTAAGAAACGGTGGTGGATGCATGGAATGGCCTACCTCAGGAAGAGGTGTATATGAATACAGTGCAGGGCTTCAGACAGGCATGGGATAGGTATAAGGGAGCAATACAGATGAGTATGAATAGATAGACCATTGACAGAGCAAAGGCCGATGGCACATTTATAAGGTAGAAAAAGAAATGGGCAAACTGGATGAGCCTTGCAGTCCTTATCTGTCATCAACGTCTATGTTTCTATATCCCAAAATCACTTTAATCATAGCTTTCTGGTCCATTAGATCAAACACTTTTCTGTGGGTTACAGAAATTTAATGCACTAATTTTCCTTCATCCTAAGCTTTAAAACAAATTTAAAACAAATTTCTAAAAAACTTTGAGGCTGCCAGCATTGTGGAGCTTCCCCTCGGGAAGCCAAACTGATTTTCATCAATAACGCATGACACATCGGGCCAGATATTCAAAACTTTGCGCTGGGCAAAAATCATTTGCGCAGGTTTAGCGCGGGATTAGCGCGGGTCTGCCATATTCAAAAGGCCAAATAGCGTGGGCAAACTGCATTAGCGCCAGGCAAAAGTATAATGTATGCAAGGGGCAAACTGACATGAATACAAGCTCAATGCTATATTCAGTGGCTAGCGCCGCGCTAAGTGGTTTAGCTCGACCTAGCGACAGTTAGCGCTGGTAGATTACCGCCCAGAAAAAGCTGGTCTTAATCCTGGGCAATCAGCTTTGCACAACATAAATGGCTGTGCTGGACGAGGATTTGGTTTAGCGCGGGTCTGCGCGACCCTAATACATAAATATAACACATAGATAAAGCCAAACATAGTGGAAGCTTGCTGCTAACCAATGGCATCACAATGATGCCATCATCTGCCACCAGTCCCAGCCATGCCAGCCAGGCAGTGGTGACCCTGCCGCCAGTGGACAGCATGGCAGTGTAGCCATACAGCACACACCTGCTGACCACACATATCTGTGGACAAAACAGATGCCAGCACACACATGCAGCACTGTGGGCATGGAGGATGTTGAGGGAGTGTGTATGGGTGGCCAGGCTGTGCCACAGACCAGATGTGGCCACAAGGGCTGGGACTCGGCATGCAGTGCACATGGGCCAGTATTAGAATACCCCCAACACTAGTGTGTGCCTTCGGATACTATATGCCCCCAGCCACATACCACACAGCTGTACAACTACCACAACAACACAAAGCCAGATATGTACATGTCACTGTGGGCATCACATGCCACAGGTACAGCATCTGTGGGTCACAACAACAGTGTAACAGTAATGTCGACTGTCAGTAAACACCTGCAGGTTGGGCCCGTCACTGTGTACAGTGCAATCAGCATCACTTGCCCTACACACCATAGGCAGTGCTACGTCCCTCACACTACTGTCTCCCTTGCTACTGTAGTGTCTGCTGTGCACTGTAGCATGCCCTACAGTGTGACAGTTGCATGCAGCACCACCACCACCTGTGTCTATGCTGTCCTGTCCCCTGGGGTACAATATGCTATGCTATGCTATGCTGTACTGTTTACCTGTAGCCTGTAGCTATCATCGTGCACTGCCAGACTGACCTACAGATGGAGCTGCTGGTTGGACCTTGTCTGCCCTGTACTTCCAGACTGACCTACAGGTGGCTCTATGGGACCCTGCAGTAACGCATAGGCAAACCTTTGCAAATCAGGGTATAATGAGATGCTAATCCGGTTGTTTGCCCAGAGACTACCTAAGTAGGCTCATTTGCATGGCACTTTGAATATGGCACATTTTAGCTCGAGGCAAGCGTGTTTGCTCCAGGCTAATGCTTAGCTCAGCTAATGTGTTAGCGCGCTAATGGTACGGGAATATTGTAAAGTTTTGATCACTGTTCTTTCTCATCTGCTGCTTCCTGCAACTGTACTGAGTCCATGCATTTGCTGGCAATACATTGGCCACGTAGTTCGTCTGTACCTGCCCTCACGTTGCTGTGTACTGTGTTGTTGTTGTGGGTTGCACTTCCTGGTTGTTTTATTCAGTGCTGTCTTATTCCAGGGCAATGTTTGCCCTGCACTCCCAGCCCAGTTTGCATGGCCTCATTACCATGCTATATTCAGAAGCTGTTTGCCCTGGGCTATTCCATTTGAATATGGCTTGCTTTGTGCTCCGGGCTCAGTTTGCCCGCTGGGCAGTGCTAATTTTGCCCCTGGGCAAAGTTTTGAATATCTGGCCCCTAGTCAGCAATCCAATTTGTTACAAACCCTTCACAATCTTAAGTTATTACACACATAAGGGAACTAGGATGGAAATAATGTTCAAGGACTTCAGGATTTGATACTTTTGCTAGGGGAACCACTCTTGTCTGTTTCCACTGCTCATGCATTTTTCCTGTTATCATTGCTTCATTATGGGTATTACATACTTATGGGTGCAATAACATCTGCACCCTCTTTCCATAACCAATTTTGAATAAAGTTAGGTCCCATTGCTTTGTTCATGTTTAATTTATTCATTGCTTGGGCCACATCTTCAATTTTGCATAACTACTTCTCGGGAACATCTCATTCCATTGCTTGTCTTTCCTTTGGGGGGTTGTCAACTGTTTGCTCACCTCACATGATGTCCTGTTTAACTCTTATAAAGGCAAAAGCACTCTCCCCCACTCTACAATGTTAACTGAAACATTATCCGCACACATGAAGAAGGATAGATAGATAGATAGATAGATAGATAGATAGATAGATAGATAGATAGATACAGAGATTTAAATATGCCTGTTTAAGAAACAAAGACACAGTACAATACGGTAGGAAAAAAGAAATAACAGAACACTTAATATACATAAATAGCAGACCAAACTTTACAACAATAATAAAAACAACAGCATAATTAAAACAAAATTATGCAAGTTCAAATCAAGAAGTTTGTTCAGGTTCTCAAGAAAGCTTGGCTAAACAGTCCTGTTTTCAATTTATTTTGAAAAAATTCAGCGAGCAGCAAATATTTCCAAACTTAGTAGACTGAGCAGGCATGGGATTTCCTAGGACTGGAAGCCCTTTTATTTGGAATCTCTGTCACTTAGTGATAAATATCAGATTCAAACTGGGAATTTGGCAGTGTGGAGACTGGCTCCAGGAACATAAGCTGCTCCTAAACCACAAAAAAAAAGGTCATGGCATTTGCTGTCCCCCATAATAAACATAGATCTCACCAACTCATCATCTGCAATAATCTAAATACCCACTTATTCATTTATTTATTAGCTTTTGTTGACCAGGTAGGTGCATTAGGCAAAAATCCTGCCTATTTTCAAGCACGACCCAGGAGAGTACAATATACAGTTTACAAAAAACAGGACAAGGGTAAAGTACTAAGCAGCAAATACAAAAACCAGTTGATATCCTCACAGGGATAGTCAGGGAAGCGGAAAACACATGTTTAGCGGTAGCCATCCACACAGGGATGGAAGGAAGAAGAGATGGAAAACAAGACAAAGCAATCAATTATTACAGTGACAAGCAGTAAGCTAGCCTATAGAAAGCAGTAGAAGAGGGGAGGGTTAGGTACAGTCACAGGAATCAAGTGCAAGTAGGTAGGAGAAAAGTGCAGACTTGAAGGAGGAGTGAAAAGAAGAGCATTTAAGACTGGGAGGTCGGGAGTTACAGAATTTGGGGGCAAAGTGAGTAAAAGCTTCACCCCATTTTGTAGAACAGTGCTGGGACAGAGAGTAATAGAGGAATTAGAGGATCTCAAGGCGGAGTGAGACACCAGGGTGAACATAGCCCCAGTGCTGTTGAGGCAGGGGGTTGGGTCATGAAGTCCAGGAAGCAGTCCAGAGTGTATAAATGCATATTCTTGGGGGACAACCAGTGTAGGGAGGAGTACAGGAGACAGTGGTGAGTCAGGCAAGAGGCCGACAAGGCAAATCTGCAAATGTTATTATAGGTGGTGCCCCACTGATGGAGAATACCAGCGTTAGAGTGGGAAAATATGGGAAGGGCATACAGAAGCCTAGGAAGCAAGACACCTCTGGCTGCCGAGATCCTAGCAGCAAGGGTTAGGGATGATGCACCAGGCACCAATCTTAATGTTGATGGATCTACAAACCTCATTTAAATGAGAAAAGAAATCAAGAGCAGGATTGAGTGTCACTCTGAGGTATTATAGGGGGTCTGTGAACAGGATAACAGACCTGTCATGACAGTGCATGCAAAGCTTAGGGGTCACAGCATGAACTTTTCTAGCAGACCCAAAGAGCATTGCCTGTGTCTTAGGTAGATTGAGGATCAGTAAGTTGGATTGAACCAGGATTGAGCCACTTGGAATGCAGACAATAGGTGGACATTAAGGTCAGCTACAGAGTAAGCAGCTGAGTATAGAGCACCAAATCATCAGCATACATGATGGAGTCGCAGTCAGTGAAAGAAGAGGGGCAATCATTGACAAAAATGCGAAAATGCAAGGGTCCAAGAATTGATCCTTGCGGGATGCCACAGGAGATGGGAGCCAGAGATGAGAGGACTTTGTTGAAGGAGACAGATTGGGAACGGTTTGAGAGGTAACTACTGATCCAGGATAAGGTGGGACCAGAGGCATCAAGAGACTGCAGTTTGTGTATGAGCAGAGGGTGATAAACCAGATTAAAAGCTTTAGTGAGGTCAATGAACACGGCCCCCGGTAAGTAGGCCAGCGTCCATGTTAGACTTAACCTTGCTAGTGAACAGTGTGAGTGCTGTTGTGGTGCTGTGCCCAGCCCAGAAACCGTGCTGAGCTGGAGACTTAGAAGGAGTTAACTCTTTCAAATACCTAGGGGTCATGCTTGACAGTACCTTATCATGTGCAACACACATTGATAACATTGCCACAGTGGGCAATGCAAAAATAGGTCTACTGTACAGGCACAAACACTGCATGATGGATGAAGCTCTCAGGCTTGCAGTGAATAGTTCAATCATATCCACTATCGACTATGGCCTGGTAGTGTATGGGGCAGCATCTGACACCTCACTAAAAAGATTATTGACGGCTTTAAATAAAGCCTGTCAGATGCTCATGGGGGCCCACCGGTTGATGCACACATGTGTGATTTGTATGCACAAACAGGTTGGTTACACTTGAAAGGTAGGCTGCGACACCAAACCTGCCTGCTTGCCAAAAAGACAGCTTTAGGTTTGACCCCCCCCGGGTGTCCAGAACCTTCTTTGCCTTGCACAAAATCCCCACAACACCAGAGGTGCCCACTGTCAGCCTTTTAAGGTCCCTTTTTGCCGCACATCTCTAGGACAAAGATCCTTCAAATTCTGAGCCCTAATTGGCTCAACTGACTTGTGAGCAAGTTCCTGGCTGAAACTAAGCTTGGTCATTTTAAATGGAGGGTGCGGCTGCACCTCTCAGCACTATGCAGTTGCGACTGCCCTATATAGTTTCTCAACACAGCTGCTCACCACTCATCACCCGACTGGACTGGCATGCCAGATTAAAATATTCTACTGCCAAGGGCCCCAGGGAAAATGTGACACCTGATAATGCTCATTGTTGTTTGCAACTCTTTTATTATTGCTTAGGTAACTTGAAATTGTCTAGACAAGAACATGTTGGTAACCAGTACTAGTTAGAAAGTCATGTGTCTAGATTAGGACTGTTTAAATGATTTGAAAGTGTTGAATGCCACTTATTGGGTGCCAAGACATGCCCCAGACTTGGTGCAGATGCCAAATTTTCTGAGGCAGGGGAGAGTGTAACCTTCTGTGGGGGGTTACCTTATTTGCCCCATTCTCCTGCTTGTCTCCCATTGCCTCCTAGTGTTCCCGTTTCCTCTGGTGGTAAGTGCCACCAATGGCCCAAGTCCTTATGTGTCCCTGTGTGCCTGAGACCCCTATCTGGCTCCTGCTTCCCCTGGTAGTCTCTAGGTGGGGGCCAGAGGAGCTGGATTGTGAGCTGCAATGTTCATTTCTGCTCTCTGGAGCAGTTGGTGGCCCGTGCATGTGCAGAAGCACATATTTGTTTTGTTACTGCTGTAGCACTAAAGCCGCAGCCTCTTGTGGGGTCCATTTCCCTATTGATGGCTTCACAGGGACTGGAGACTTTAGCACGCATAACATGAGCCACCATGTATTTTAAATGAAGAGCACCAGTCGTGCTAGTGTTTGGGTCCCACTTATGAATATTGATGAAAGCTGGCATTATTATTCATAAGAGAACCTGTTTGTTGTCTAGGGACTGCGTATTTCGGCAGCAGAGACAGGCTAAGGACAGCAGATAAATGTAAAATAATGAAAGCACTTATCAGGGCACAAGGGTGTCCACTAAACTGTGTGGCTAATGTAAATAAAAAGTATTCACTCTGGCTGCACCAGAACTTTATTGTTGGAACTTGTATGATCTGCATAGAGACTGCATTAAACAGCAGCCATGTTTGCAGCCTTTGACTTTTAAGCAGCCAATCAGAAGGCTAGAATTTTGGGCAGAGACTTTTGGGACTGTGCCAAGATTTGTGGGGAGAAAAGCAGGGACAAATGTTGACACCTAAACAGGGAACCTATCAGGCATTAAGAGGGTGTGATGAATATTAATTTTTAAGAGAGACAAGTGAATCAGCCAATCAGGAGCTACAGAGAGCTCCCAAACCCCCAGAGACTTTTCAGTCTGTCATTCAGTTCAGCAGGAGCCCCTCCACAGGGAGGGGTGCTCTGGCCTCTTGCTAAAGAAATGTGGCTGCATTAAATGGAGGTGGTTGGCCTGGGGGTTGCCAGATACATGTATGTCTCCCAGGGTTGGCATTTGCCTTTCCACATTTGAAGAATGTGTGGGAATAATTCTGATTTAACTTAAGCTGTGAGAGAGCTGCAAGAAGTCTGCCTGAAGTTGTGAGAGGGCTGTAAGAATGCTTCTGCCTCAGCAGTGAGAGTGCTGATGAATTTGTGGGCATCAGTTAATAGAAAGCTGCATGCTGATCCTGAGTGAGTAAACTTCTACTAAACACGTACAAGTGACTATGAGACTTTCATAGGGCTGAGAAGCCCAGAGGTTACCAGTATCTGTCTTCACCCTGTGGTCAGCCAGTACCCCAAGATGGGTGGACAGTTCTGTGAATGACCACGGAGGGTCCTATGAAGAAAATGCTTGAATGTGACTGCTTAATGTGCCTACAGGAGTGGAAGGAAAGTATCCTGAGTTCAGAGTTTTTGCAGAATTTGCCTGTGAAGACTGTAAATGTTCAAACTGGGGCTATCAACTGCCAGCTGGCCAAAAGGAACTGTGCTATACGATTTAGCTTGAGAGAAGCCTGTATCTGAGCTTGAGAAGCTACTGTGAACAGAATTTGCTAACAAGTGCTTGATTCGGTTGGGAGCCGTGCCTTAAGCTTTGTTCATCTGCTCTGTGGAAGAATTTGGGTCTTCCCTAAATTCGCTGGGAGTGCACCCGTTTTGTTAGACTGTGACCTGACTTGTAAAAGGACCATATCTGCCATGCTGTCCAAATGGTTGAAGTGCATGTGATGATTCAAACCAACTGAAATACCTGAATTTGAAAGAGACTGTCTTGGATCAGTCTGGGAGTCAGTCTGGTAGTGTGCCAGTCAAGGCACTGCCTTATACGCTCCCCCCCAGAGTGGCATAGTCTAGATGTGGGTGTCTGAGGTGTGCTGGCCCTTGTCCCAGCCTGGTTTGTTCCAGAATGTTGCCAGAATGTGACTTCAAGCCCAAAGAATGGGGCATCTGCAAAGAAGCCAAGAAATTCTAGCCTGCAAGCTGCAAGAGCCAGAAAGAAAAAGAGAGATTAACCAAATCCCCTGCCTGCACCTCAGCTAAAGCTACTGCAAAATTACGTCTACCTGATATTTGTCTGAAAGAATCTTTTCTGCACCTAATGATGACTACAGAACCGTATCAGGCATCCCTGGGGAGTTACGGCAGTGCTCGGCGGAGGCTGATCACAGCGGGGCAGGGAAGTGATTTGTTTTTGTATTTCTTTCAGCATTTTGGGGATTTAAACTGATTTCAAGTTTTGCTCATAAAGGGCTTTCTGCTGCTTGCATCGGGGTGGGGAGGTGAATAACAGTGTTCTTTTACAGGCTGTCTGTGGCTTTCACTGGGGTTTTCAGGCAGTATTGTTTAAGGGATTTAAAGTGTTCTTTTACAGGCTGTCTGTGGCTTTCACTGGGGTTTTCAGGCAGTATTGTTTGAGGGATTTAAAGTGTTCTTTTACAGGTACTCTGTGGATTTGACTGTTTTTTTTTATTTCAGGCAGCACTGTTTCAGGGGTGTAGAGACGGGGATGAGAACATTGGAGATGATTACAGGGAAATTACAGATGGGGCTGATTGTTTCTGGAGGGCCCATAGCATAAATCCCATCTACCTACCCCATGGCTCACACTACCTTTACAAGTACTGTTCATTTGCAACTTCCTGTGTCAATCAACCAACACAGGTAGCAGTCTCCAAGAGAAGTGAGAGGGAAGGAGAAGTAGTAGGAGAAAATACTCAGGGGGGAATGGGAAGCAAAAGGCAAGTGCAGGTGAACTTTCAGAGTATCTGAGGGTGCAATACACCAAGACAAGATGACACAAGGAGTGGTGCAGTGCAGTGGGTGCAGCACAGCAGTCTTCAGAAGTACACTCTGGAAGCTATGATTTTGCCCCATTTGTAGGCACCTCTTTGTGCTGTGGGCTGAGGTGACCAGGCTCCAGGCTGAGCTGGCAGGAGTGGTAGGAACCTTCGCCCCCACCCAGAGATCACCATGTTCCCAGGCAAGGCCACAGCGGATACTAAGGCAGCTATCTGTATGGACTACAGTGGGCTCAGGGAGGGTTAGGGAGGTGGGACAGATGCACATACTCCATCCGGTCCAACTAGAGAACAAATATGCAGTTCTTGAGGAGTTGGAGTGCCCCACAGGGGAGCCCGAGGTTGAGGCCAGGGAGGATTAGCAAACCACCATGGAGGAGGGCACACAGGCAAAACCCAGAGAACCCCAGAGGAGGAGGAAACTTATCCTGGTGGGAGACTCAACTGTTCAGCACATGGATCTAGGCATGGATAGGGGAAAAGAGAGGGAGGTTAAGTGTCTCTCAAGAGGTACAGCTCAGAGGGAGAGGGAGTGGATCCACAGGATCACTAGGGTAGTGGCAAAGAGGGGAGGGATAGATGTCATTATCCACCTGGGAACTAATGACCTAGTAAAGGAAGGAGCTAGCATGGAGACAGTACAGGAGGAGTTCAGGGAATTGGGTAGGCAACATGGGGAGAATGCAAATGCTAACATTTTCAGAGGTCCTGTCTGTCCAAGGAAGGGGGAGGTGAGAAATCAACACATCAAGAGCTTCAACAACTGATTGGAGGGCTGGTGCAGGGAGAAGGCCTTTGGCTACATTGGAGACTGGGGAACCACCTGAAGTGATGCAGTCTGGTACAAACGTAATGGTCTGCATCCTTCCAGTGTTCAAACTACACTCCACAATGAATGGTTTAAAAATGCTTCCTTAGCAAATATTTAAACTAGCTTGGGGGGGGCACCAGGTACAGGGAGACCCAGACAGCCTACCCCACAGGTTACAGGAGGCAGAGCAGAGGACTAGAAAGGAAGGTATTTGGCAGACGCACCTAGTACAATGATACTGGACAAGGTAGGAGTGGGAAATCTGTGCTTCAATAACACCAAAGCTGATGGATAGAGACTCGATCACAAACACACAAACAGGAGGATGGGTGGCAGCAATACATGGAAAATCATGCATGTAAATGTCTGCAGTCTGGGAAACAAAGTCCAAGACCTAGTGGTTGTAATGATGGAGGAGGATCTGGACGTAGTAGCCATAACTGAGACATGACTCACCAGTAACCACAACTGCGAGATAAACATACAAGGCTATGTGCTATTCAGAAGGGACAGAATAGGCAGGAAGAGAGGAGGAGTGGCCCTATACAACAAGGAGGATGTCAAAGCAACAGCAATAAAGGACAGTCATGAGTAGGTAGAGGAATTATTGGTCACCCTTGAGACAGGAAAGAGAACAGTAATTTGGGCAGGGGTGGTCTACAGACCCCCAGCTGAGGGGGAGGAAGTAGACAAGATATTGCTTGATAGTATACATGAAATGGCATCAAAGAGGGATGTTCTGCTGATGGGGGACTTTAACATTCCAGACGCAGACTGGTCTGCCCAATAGGGGCTTCAGCCAGGACCTGAGACACTGTAAACTCATTACAGGGGGCAGACTCAGACAACTGGTGTAGGAGCAAACCTGAGAAGGGGCAATCCTGGATCTGGTGCTGACCAATGGGGACAGAATAGAGGATCTCCAAGTGGAGGGGTACCTGGGGACCAGTGACCACCATATAGTACAGTTCAAATTCAACTCAAGGATACAGTCAAGCCAGACAAAGGCAAAGATCTTAGATTTCAGGGGAGCTGACTTCTGCAAGATGGGAAAAAGTGTTAAACAAACCCTTGAACACAGAAAGGTTGGGGGGTGGAGGAGCAATTGGCATACATTAAAGAAACCATTATTGGGGTCACAGAACAATGTGCTAAGATGAGAAGCAAAGGGAGAAGGAGTAGGAAACCACTTTGGTTCTCCAAGGGTGTAGCAGAAGAGGTAAGACCCAAGAACGTGGCCTTCAGAAAATACAAGGAGACGCAAAGGGATGAAGATAGGGAGGAGTACTAAAAGTGTCTGAGAGAGGTAGGAAAAGCTGTAAGGAGCACAAAGGCACAAACTGAAGAAAGATTAGCTCAATCAGTGAAGGCAGGGGATAGGGCATTCTACAGGTACATTAGCGAGGGAAGAAAGTCCGGTGGGGGGGGGTCGCTAAGATCAGAGGGTACAAGGGAGACAGCATAGAGGGTGATCAGGAAAATATTTCTGCTCAGTCTTCATAGTGGAAGGGAAGGGACAGGGACCACAGACATTTTAGACACTGAGGCGAGGGAGGTGGACACCAGTCCTTTTACAGAGGAGAGAGTGCTGAAGGAGCTTACAAACCTGAAAGTGGACAATGCTATGGGTCCAGATGGCATACACCCCAGGATCCTGAAGGAACTAAGGAGGGAGCTGGCAGCCCCACTGGTGGTCCTCTTCACTGACTCCCTAAGCATAGGTGAGGTCCCAGAGGACTGAAGAAGGGCACATGTGGTCCTTGTGCACAACAGTGGCAGCAAAGAGGAGCGGGGAACTACTGGCTAGTAAGCCTCATATCAGTAGTGGGTAAGATCAGGGAGACACCCCTTAAGGAATGAATTGTGGAATACTTGGAATCCATAGAGGCACAGGATCCAAGGCAACATGGTTTCACAGCAGGAAGGTCCTGTCAAATGAACCTGACCGGGTTCTGTGACTGGGTGACAAAGGTGGTAGATTAAGGAGGAGCAGTATATGTCGTCTACCTAGATTTCAACAAAGCCTTCAATACTGTTTTACATAGAAGGCTGGTCAACAAGATGGTTAGTCTGGGGATGGGCCACAGACTGGTAAACTGGGTTAGTAACTGCCTGAGGGACAGGAGGTAAAGGGTAGTAATAAATGTAGCCCAGTCAGAGGATATGGAGGTGACCAGTGGGGTACCTCAGGTACCAGTCCTGGGGCCAGTCCTCTTCAATGTCTTCATCAGTGACATTGCAAACAGGCTGGAGGGGAAGGTTTGCCTATTTGCAGATGACACCAAGATCTGCAATGGAGTAGATACTCCAGAGGGCGTGATAAGGATGAGAACAGACTTAGAAAGGTTGGAAAGATGGTCAGAGACATGGCAGTTTAGGTTAAACACAAAGAAGTGCAAAATCATGCACATGGGGAGTAGGAACCCAAATGAGAGCTACAGGATTTTAAGGAGCTGCTGGCAGTGACCAAGGAGGAAAGAGATCTGGGGGTCATTATCACAGATTACCTAAAGGCCACCAAGCAGGCAGCAAAGGCAGTGGGGAAGGCCTGGGGGGTGCTGGGTTGTATAGGAAGGGGAATAACAAGCCGAAGAAGGGAGATACTGGTACCCCTGTACAAAACACTGGTGGGACCTCATCTGAAATATGCTATGCAGTTCTGGAGGCCGCGCCTTCTTAAGGACATTGATATGGTGGAGACGGTGCAGAGGAAAGCATTTAAAATGGTGCAGGGTTTACAGCACAAGTCGTACAAGGAAAGGTTGAAGGACCTCAATATGTATACACTGGAGAAGGGGAGGAAACGTGGGATATGATAGAGACATTCAAGTACCTCAAGGACATAAATAAGGTGAGAGGAGAAAACATCTTCCAGTACAAAAAGAGTACTAGAAAAAGGGGACATGGCATGAGATTGGAGGGGAGCCATATAAGTGGAAATGGAAGAAAGTTCTATTTCACTGAGAGGGTAGTGGATGTATGGAATGGACTGCCCCAGGGAGTGGCGGGAGCACACACTCTGGCAGGATTCAAACATGCATGGGATAGGAACAAGTGAACCATAGTGATGGTAAAGAATAGCTAAGAGAAGGACTACCTTAACCAATGACCAACTAGGGTCATAGGCCACTAATATAGCTAGGGCAAATGGGCAGACTGGATGGGCCGGGTGGTCCTTTTCTGCTGTTTCTATGTGAGTATGTAGACTAACTCTGCAAGAACCCGGACAGAACTGTATATAGTTTAAAGTTGTACTAAAAAAAAATACTGTTCGGACAAACAACATACAAGTTGATGTGCCTGTGCTGCTGGCTGTGGGTGGCCCAGGAGATAAAATCTGACTTTATGACTCATAGCAGGCTGTTTACACTATAACACAAGTAAAGTACAACTACACACAAGTGTCATCATCATCATCACTCATTCCCCATTATTTCGCGTTTTTACCATTAGTTTTATAGTATATTGCGTTACATTATGCACAAGCATTAACCAATGTGGGACTGTGCTGTGCTTTCATTTGGGATTTTCTGTAACTGTACAATTTCTCTTGGACCCCCAGTAGTCTCTCTCTCTCTCCTCTGGATCTGGATTTGGAATGGCACAAGTCAAATATTTTGCCAGCCTGTCATCCCTTGCTCATGTACACAGCAACACTGTCTGATCCAATAAAAGAAAAAAAACTGTTATTTGGGATTTTCTGTAACTGTAAAATTTATCTTACCCCCTCCCCACCCAGTAGTCTCTCCCCCTCCTCTGGATCTGGATTTGGAATGGCACAAGTCAAAGATTTTGCCAGCCTGCCCTCCCTTACTCATGTATACAGCTACACTGTCTGAGGCCAAGAAAAGAAAACAACTTTCATTTGGGATTTTCTGTAACTGTAAAATGTAATTCCCCCCCGCCCCCAGTAGTCTCTCTCCCTCTCTTCTCTGGATCTGGATTTGGAATGGCACAAGTCAAAGATTTTGCCAGCCTGCCCTACCTTGCTCATATACACACAACTACACTGTCTGAGGCCAAGAAAAGAAAAAAGCTTTCAGTTGGAATTTTCTCTAACTGTAAAATTTCTCTTGGGCATCCAGTAGTCTGACTCTCTCTCCTCCGGATCTTTATGCCACAAGTCAAAGATTTTCCAGCCTACCCTTGCTCATGTACTGCCACACTGCCTGCCTTTTGCCCCCCCCAGCAGCACCCAGGCTACCACTATCTCCCCAGTCCCTCTGGATTCCTCATTTCTCCAGTTCTGACCCATCACTCCCTCCCGATGATCAGTTTCTACCCCCATCTCGCACCAATGAATCGAGTCCTTTCTCCTTTTCTCTTCCCTCCAAAATTTATACATATTTTTTTATGTGTTTTTTTTTTTTTTGCTTTTTAGCAAGTTATTCTGGCGGCTGCTGCAGCAATAAGTGAGGTGCTCCACCAACCCATCCTCCTCTCATCTGGGCCGCGTTACGCACTCAGCAGCATGGTTATATACCGTGAGTGTGTCATGTGACCATCTGTTGCCTGACTGGATGCCGCCGGCCACCTGTATGTGCAGCAAGCATGCTGATGGCATCCCCATGGCAATAAAACACACAATGGCACTTCCACGGACCCTGAACCAGATGTCTGCAGTGAAGTCCATATTTTTCCAGGTCCATGGATTGTGGGTTCAATCTCGGGGTCTGGATCTCCTGCAGAACAGTCCGTTCAACCCTAGTACCCAGGGTTAAAAATAGAATTGTGAGGTTCTACTAGAGACTGGGGACTGATACCAGTGGGTATGTATTATGTTAAATATCCAGGGCACCTAGATAGCTAGGAAGAAAAGTCTAATCTGAATTCATCAGATGGTTGGTGAGTGGCTTTACTTAATAGAGATTTCAATTTAAAATGCAGAATGAAGAATTTTCTATTGCAGGTCATTTGAACCGAATTCTACTGCTGATTTATCTAATGCCAATCAAAACTGTCATTTAACCTCTGTTACTAATTACCCAATCTTAACCCTCACCCCATTGTAAATAAACTGTTGGTTAACTGTTTATATGTTTGTTTGAGTGCATGTATAAGAAACATGTTGTGACAGCTTGCTGGAGAAGCAGGTTGTGGAGGTGCGGTTGTGTTGTGGCCAATGTCACCACTGCTTTTGGGGGCTTGTGTCTATGGCACCACTAAATGAGCATGCTGTCTATGACAGCAGCTCAGAAGCATGCCACCAACTTGAAAAGATTTCACCGCTGCAATGAGAGGGCGACCCTCATTGCAGGGCGTGCCTTGCCTGGTGTTACATTTCAATAAAGATGGCAGTGGCTGTCACCGTCGTCCTCTCACAGTAGCAGGAAAGCTGAAGTGGGGGGTGCCCAATACCACCGTTGGCATGGCCCCATCCCAGTTAATTTGCCGATGGGGGGCCTAATCCCCGTCAGCATAATGTCCCCTCATAATTTGTCTGCCAAGAGGGGGGCCCGACCCTCCTTGGCATTATGCCCCCCCAAACACAGGCCCTTTTTCTTTTCTGACAGGGTGCCTAGTCCCCATCGGCTCCAGCTCCCCCTCTCCAAAAAAACAAGTGGCATGCTGGAAACCCACCCCAGTATGTCAAATGTACCTGTAAAACAAGAAAACCTTACAGCAAAGGTTTTTTTTTTTAAAACCTGTTAACAAGAAAATGGTCCCTCATTGTCTGTGGTGCCCCAGCCCCCAACCAGCACCCACCCTCTGCACACCCACCTCCCCACACCCCCCTTACCCCATACTTACCTCTGAAATCCGGCAAGATGATCTTCGGTGGAGCGGGAACATGTTAACACTCTTCAAAGCCGACCGCAAACTGAAGAAATGCCGGTAAGCTGAATAGTGGCAAAAATGGGGGGTTTCAACGTAGGTGGATATCTTGGCCATTTTTTCAACTTTTAGCACCACATTTTCAACATGAGGTTCTTGGGACCCCATCTCATGAACTCAGTTACTGTCATGTCATTTTTCGGTCCTGAAAGGTGATTTCGTGGTCACTGCACAGAATCATCTTCTGGGACTGATTAGCAAAATGACGTGTTACAAGCATGCATTGCGCAGTTCCCATGCATGCTCATAACTTTGAGAATTTTTAATATTTTCACTCCAGATTTTCAATATTGCCATTTTTCCACACCTCCTTATGAAGATTACAGCTGTCATTTTCCACATGCAGCCCAAAATGTGTTTTCGCACATGTGTTGCGGTTGCTGTGCAAAATCAATGTTCAGGACAGATCAAGAAAATCACAGTGACAGTGCTCATATGGTGAGGTCCCAAAAAGCCCATATTGCAAATTTGGTGAAAAAGTCCCAAAAATGACTGCATTACCAGCGTACATTGCACAGTTTCTACACACGCTCGTAACTTTGCCAATTTTTTATATTTTTACTCATTTTCAACATTGTCATTTTTGCACACCACTTGATGAACAGTACAGCTGTCATTTTTTAAATCCTGCCTGAAACATGTTTTCGCACCTGTGTCACACAATGAGTGTGGTCGCTTTGTGAAATCAATGTTCGGGACAGATGAAGAAAATCATAGTGCCACTGTACATGAGCGGAGGTCCCAAAATGCTTGTGTTGAAAATCTGGTGTAAAAAATTCCCCCAAATAATTGCATTACAGGTGCGTATTGTGCAGTTTCTATGCATGCTGGTGACTTCACCAATTTTGTTATATTTTCACTCCAGATTTTCAACATTACCATTTTTTTACACCTCCTCATGAACAGTACAGCTGTCATTTTTCATATCCTGTTCAAAATGTGTTTTCACACCTGTGGCACCAAATGGCACAGTCGCTGTGCAAAATCACCTTTTGGCTAACGAACTGATAAGTGTCACTATTTATGCAGTGGGGTCACAAAAAGCTCATGTTGAAAACTTGGAGTGAAAATACCATGAAACGACCAGGGCATTAGGGTTTCTGACCATAATGCCCTACCCTGTAGGGACTGACAGACATTAAAGGTGTGACTTGGGATTGTTGACAGTAATGCTCATGCCATTCCACCCCACCCTGCAGCCAGTGACAGGCATTGAGGTGTGCCTTGGACTCTTCTGCCCCAGAGTTTACCCCATTCTCCTTTACTGCACCCATTTCAGGGTATTTCCTTATGGAATGGTGTGAGTGTAAAGCCCGAACACCCCAGGCACACCTCGACACTTGTCGGTGTCTGCAGGGTAGGGTGAGGTGAAATGGCATGAGCGTTGTGGGTGATGACCCAAAGGCACACCCAATGCCTGTTCATCTCTGCAGGGTGGGGGTGGGGTTGCCGTCACTTCAGTACTTCACTGCCATTCCTATCCTGCGTCTAACTCCTGCACTACCAATGCTAATGCCAGCAAGCAAACATTCGGCATTGACAAATGCTTGTTTATAAATCTGGTGTGTTAGCATATTATTAGAGTCAGCCTATAATTCTGAAACATGTGTTTTGGGGTTTGCTAACTACCTATCTATGTGTGGGGTGACAGTGTGGTAATGTGGGAGGGTACAGCATCCCAGGAGGTTGTACCAGTTATTCTTCAGACCCACCTAATGTAATACTCTGGGTGGAGTCACTGTGCACTAATGTTATCTATGAGAAAGAACCAGTTTTAAATCCAAATAGGAACCCTGGCCCCTCAGCCTTGTTATGGGCCTACAAGGAAGGGGTAGTAGTCCTTAGACATCTGGCACCAGGGTTACATATATTTTTATATTTGTTTTAATATTGTATTACTTGTTATATGTGTTTCCCCTTTGTATTTATTTTGTACCAACCTACCTGTTTTTATGTATGGTGCCCAGAGCCTCCAGGATTGGGCATCATATAAATAAACATGCCTTGCCTTGCCTTACAGTTCTGGAGACCTCACCTACAAAAGGATATTGATAGGGTGGAGAAAGTCCAGAGGAAGGCAACCAAAATGGTGCATGGCATGCATTAGGGGACCTATGAGAAGCGGATGGAAAGGCTTGATCTCCATTTTTTATTTACTGAAATGTTTCACCAGGAAGGCATACTGATCAACAGGTTGCTTGTCCCCCAGTGTGACCTGGGGGAAGGGGAACAATAAGGATGAGTCATTTTACATTCAAGTATCCCTTGGAATTGAGGAGAGAGGGGGGCGATATGACTGAAACATTTAAATATTTGAAGGGGATAAACAAGGTGGAGGAAAGGAGCATCTTTTGGAAGAAAGAAAATCCCAAAACTAGGGGGCATAGTTTAAAGATGGTGGGAGGAAAGTTCAGAGGTAACAGGAGAGGGCACTATTTCACAGAGGGGGGGTGGAGGGCCCCTGGAACAGGCTACTGGAAGAGGTGGTGAGGGCCAAAATGGTAGGGGAGTTTAAGATGGCATGGGATAACTACATGGGAATGAACAGGAGAGGGAAGGGAATAAAACCAGGAAGTAAGGCGGGACTGGAGTCTCCATCAGGGGTTGGGGGTTGTAAAGAGGTAGGTCCAGGGCTACCTATGGGGATGTGATAGAGGCAGACTGGATGGGCCAATGGGGTCCTTTTCTGCCATCAGATTTCTATGTTTCTAAGTGTATAATGATGTTTGTGATGTCTATATCTTGTAAGGGCGCCCTGAGCCTTTGGGGAAGGCACCTTAAAAAATCTACTACTAGTACTACTACTACTACTACTACTACTACTACTACTACTACTACTACCACCAGTGGAATAGGTCAGGGAGAGCAGTGGATGTGGCCTATCTTGACTTTAGCAAGGCCTTCAACACTGTGCCTCAAAAGGGACCAACAAAGAAATTGAGCAGCCAAAGGGTGGGATCCAAAGTGGTGAACTGGATAAGGAACTGGTTAATGAATGGGAAACAAAGGGTGGTAGTTAACAGTACTTACTCTGATGAGGGAACAGTGACCAGCAGAGTGCTGCAGGGCTCAGTACTGGAATCAGTCCTCTTCAATGTCTTTATAAGGACACTGCAGAACAACTGGAAGGGAAGGTATGCCTTTTTACAGATGGTACCAAAATCTGTGATAGGGTGAACAGTCAGGAGGGGGTGGAGAGAATGCATAGAGGCCTTCGGAAACTCAAGGACTGGTCAAGGGCATGGCAGTTGGGGCTCAATGCCAAAAAGTGAAAAATCATGCACCTAGGGCATAGGAGCCAATGAGCTGAATATGGGATGGCAGGCAGGTACTGGCAGTCACTGAACAAGAAAGGGACTTTGGAGTTATCATATCTGATTACTTCAAAGTGGCACAGCAGTGGGTAGGGCCAGTGGGATGCTGGGATACATAGGGAGAGGTATCTCCAGAAGGAGGGAGGCAGTATTGCTACTGTATCACTTACTGGTGAGACTTCACCTGGAGTACTGTGTCCAGTTCTGTAGGTTGCACCTCAGAAAGGACATAGACATGGTGAAGGCAGTCCAGAGGATGGCAACTAAAATGGTACAGAGGTTGCATCAAAAACTCTCTGAGAAGTGACTGAGGGATCTCAACATGTATACCCTGGAAGAGAGGTCAGCAAGAGAGGACATAATAGATACCAACAACTAACTTATGAGGGTGAACTGGATGGAGAAGGAGAGCCTCTTTGAAATGTGAAAGCGCTCCAGAACCAGAGGGCATATGATGAAGCTGGAGGGGGGAGAGTTTAAGAGGGATGTGAGGAAGTACAACTTCACTGAAAGAGTGGTGGATGCCAGGAACAGTCTGCCAGCAGAAGTGGTGGAGGTGAAAACAGTAGGGGTCTTCAAGCATTCATGAAACAGACATAGGGGAATATTAGTAAATAGGCAGGGAGGCAGGAGGGACTGTGGAGAAGGACTAGGCAGGGACTATCTGGGCAGACTGAGTGGGCCATGTGTTTGTTTTTCTCCTGTCAAATTCTATGTGTCTGTTTCTAGTCATAGTACTACCTCCAACTCAACAGTCAAGGTACTTGATCCGCCCCACCAACAGTCACAGCACTAACCCCCCTCAACAATCACAGGACTGTCCCTGCCTCTAGCAGTCACAGCACTGCCCCAAATCCCGACAATCACAGCACTGCCCTGACATCAGTAGTCACAGTGCTATCCAAGTTCCAAGAGTCATAGCACTCCCTCACCCGCAACTGTCACACCGGTACCTGCACCCCAACCATCATAGCACTACCTCTACCTCCAACAGACACAGCACTGTACCAACCCCCAGTGATCACAGTACTAGACCCCACCCCTAATATTAACAGCACTAGATTCCACCTACAACATTCATAGTACTATACCCCATCTGCAATATTTACAGCACTACCCCCTGCCCCATTAATCATGGTACTAGACCCCACCCTCAACATTCAGCACTACCCCACCCCAACATTCACAGCACTAGCCCCACCTCCAATAGTCACAGCTCTAGACCCAGCTACAAAATTTACAGCATTACCCTGACCCCAACAGTCACCGTTCAGCCCCTACGTATAACAGTCACAGCACTACCCTCACTCCTAAAAGTCACAGTACTACCCCACACCAACAGTCACAGCACCACCCCCACCCAAACAGTCACAGCACTACCCTACTACAACAGTCACAGCACTGCCCCTTAACTCTAATAGTCACAACATGATCTCTACCCCAAACAGTCACAGCACTACCACAGCCCACAACAGTTACAGCACTGCCCACTTACGGTACCTCTAACAGTCACAGCACTTACTCCCCCCATTCCAAACAGTCAATGCACTGTCCCTTCCCCCCACATTCAGCAGTCATAAAAGTGCTCTGGATCCCCACCCCAACCCCCACTGAGCCAGGCCCAAGCTGCCTTGCTAAACAGGACTCCTGCTAAACAAAAAGGTGCACAAACAAAGGCAAAAGATGCTACACTGTTCTGAGTTTCTATCTCCATGTTTGATGATGCCTTTCACATTTTGATAGCTAGTGTCTCACATTTTCTCCATTTGAAATGAAAATGCCCCGCATTTTAGAGCCAATAGGTTAAGATGGCATGGTATGACATAAAGAAGGATTGCTTTCCAATTGTGAACCAGGGTGTATGCTTCTGCCCTGAAAGCACAGATCAATAATTAATTGTATAGGAAAATTAAATGTATGCAAGTTCAGAAAAACACTTTCAAAGTCAGCTGTCTAGTCAGAAGCCCTTTGTAAGTTAATGTATTACCCACTCCAGGGAATGGAAGTTATCAGGCATCATTGCACACCCCAGGTGGTTGTGAAGAACGAGGCTGAATGCCCAGTGTCCTCCCATTCACCAGGGAATGGTATTAATGCCTAATACACCAATGCCCTGGAGTGAGTTATTACACTACTACAATGGAAAAAGGGTGTTTTAGGGGAAGGGGTGGGTATGGAAGAGGTTTTATTTATATTTAGTTAGGCTGTTGCTAGGTAGATTAGGGTAGGTTGGTTACAGAGTGTGAGTATACCAGATATTAATCAATTGTCAGGTGATGTGTTTAGATCAGTGAAGTTGCTAGAATTCTGAAGCCCATTTTATAAGATGTATATATATCATACAGTTGTTTTATTACTTGCCATGCAGCTGGTATCATAACATGCACACTACTGCTGCTTGTCCTAGAGGCTTCTCTGCTGACCCTGGACTATTGATAATTACTTGTAATCTTTACCCTTGTGCAGAAGCAATATATAACCTGATTTATTGTTTAAAACTGGTCCTGCTTCATGCCACACTAGGGCCTACATTATTTTCTGAAACTTTATATATGACCAATCACAGCAGTTGCACAGTTTACTGTAATACATTTCACTTAAGGACTGATTGTACACAGAGAGTAAAACAATGAAGGTTAAGACATGCTTTCACTGCTAGTTCTGGTCTGGTCCCAGGGCCAGAAACAAGTGGCAGATGTATAAGTTAACTACTGGAGAGATGTTTAATGTTTTTTTTATACTTACTGGCAAAGCCCATAACACAGTCATTAGTAAGCCCCCATGCTGGTTAAAGTACTTTCAGTTTTCCGTGGGTCACACTCATGGTTCACTTAAGTCAGCTGCTGTAATCTGTAAAACCTGAATTTAGCAGCTTGAAGAGGTGGGACTCCAGCAGTAGCTAACAGTGATTAAAAGCAACATTATTTTTCTATATCCAGAAAGTTAGTTATGTTTTAGTACTCTTTCCATTATTCTTCCAGTTCCATGTTAAAGAGAGTGTTACTGGTTCAATAGCAAGTGAGCATGGTGTAGGTGCCAGAGGTACTGCTCACTAGTAGATCTTGCAGTGTAGCAAAGCAGCGCCCACTACTCCCATAGGCCAGCAGATAGTAGTTGTTTTAGCTTCATCTGAGTTCTAAAATCTTTTGTATTTTTCTGGGGAAGTGCTACCCTGTTTACAAAACCGTTACCTTCTTACATGGTGTCTAGATCCACTCATTGTAGTGATTGGGATGGACCTATCTCAATCCCTTGACTGCCGTAGTGTCCTATGTCTGCCTGCTGCTTCAAGCTGTGTGAGCGTGTTCTTCATATTGTCCAGTGGTACTGTGTCTATGAAGAAGAACAGGAACTGCATCATATCCCCATATCCCCATCTTTGGCTGCAGGGCATGTCTAAGAGGAAAGTAGCTGATCTGGGTCAGGTAGGGGTCACTGTTACGTAGAGAAATCAAATATAATCCTTGTTTGGGGGGTGCTGTTAGATCTCCATGCACTCATGCTGCTCTTCTGGAGGGGATGGGGACTGGTGGTTATGGACATACATGCTGTTGATCTGCAATTAAGTCCTGTGTCGGTTTCAAATGGGTCATCTCATATACCTGACACTAATTCTTTTATGTTTGCTTGCATGTACAGTATGCTCAAGAAACATATTGCGGCAGCTTGCTGTAGTAAGGAGTTGTGGAGGTACGACAGTGCTGTGGCCAATGCCAGCAGTCCATTTTGGGGCTGGTCTCTGTGGCACCAATACAGGAGCACGCTGTCAGTGACAACAGTATTGTAGCATGCCATCAACTTGAAAGAAACTCGCCACTGCAATCAGTTGTTTTTGCTGCTGGGACAGTCCCTGATTCCAGTGGCGAATCATAGCTTGCCTTGTCTGGTGTCCCATTTCAATAAACATGGCCAGCCACCTCTCACAGTCCCCATGAAAGCTGACGGGGGTGCCCAATCCTCCTGTTGGCATGCCCCTACCCAAGTTCATTTGCTGACAGGGGAGCCGAATCCCCATTAGCATAATGCCCCCCCATTTGTTGTGTGCCGATGGGGTGCCCAATCCCCCTCGGCTCATGTGCCCCCCCCAAACACTCTGTATGTGCCGATGGGGTGCCCCCTAACAAACACCCAGGTGGCACTGGGAGTCCACCTCAGCGTGCCCCTTGTCCCTGTAATAGAAAAACCGTCCCATGAGATCTTTTGTTTTTAAAAAAAAAACTTTAAAAACAGAAAACCATCGCTCATTGTCTCTGGTGCCCCCTTCCCCAACTCACACCCACCCTCTGCGCACCCGACCTCCCCACACCCCCCTCACCCCATACATACCTCCGTATCCTGGCATGAAAATATTTGGTGGAGCGGGAACACATATGTACTCTTCAAAGCTAACCGCAAACTGAAGAAATGCTGGTAAGCTGTATAATGGCATGGGGGGGGGGTTCAACTTAGGTGGATATCTCGGCCATTTTTTTACATTTTAGCACCAAATTTTCAACATAGGGTTCTTGGGACCCCGTCTCATGAATTCAGTGACTGTCATCTGGTTATTCAGTAATGAAAGGTGATTTCATGGTCACTACGTAGAATCACCTTTCGGGACCCATTAACGAAACGACAGTGTCACTGTTCATGAGGTGGGTTCCCAAAAAGCCTATGTCACCAATTCGGTAAAAAAATTCCAAAAAATAACTGTGTTATAAGCATGCATTCCGCAGTTTCCCTGCACACTCATAACTCTCG
Source organism: Neoceratodus forsteri (assembly GCA_016271365.2). Taxonomy (NCBI): domain Eukaryota; kingdom Metazoa; phylum Chordata; order Ceratodontiformes; family Ceratodontidae; genus Neoceratodus; species Neoceratodus forsteri. The sequence continues at coordinate 1,003,826,619 of CM028129.1, read as the reverse complement.
AATTTGTAATATTTTCACTCCAGATTTTCAACATTGGCATTTTTCACACCTCCTTATAAACAGTACAACTGTCATTTTTCACATACTTGCCAAAATGTGTTTTTGCACTTCCTGCACACAATAGCGTGATCGCTGTGGGAAATCAGTGTTCAGGACAGATTATGAAAATCACAGTGGCACTGTTCATGAGGGGAGGTCCCAAAATGCCTATGTTGAAAATTTGCTGACAAAAGTTCATAAAATGACTATACTACAAGCATGCATTGTGCAGTTTCCATGCACGCGCGTAAGTTCGAGCATTTTTAATAATTCACTCCAGATTTTAAACATTGCCATCTCTTCACATCTCCCTATGAATGGTACAGCTGTCATTTTTCACATCCTGCCTGAACTGTGTTTTCGCACATCTGGCGCAGAATGGCGTAGTCACTGCAGGAAATCAACATTCAGGACAGAGTAACAAAATCACAGTGCCACTGTTCATGAACAGAGGTTCCAAATGCTTTCATAAGGTGGGGGGTCACAAAAATGCCATGTTGAAAATTTGTACTGCAAATACCAACAAACACCCAGAGCATTAGGGTTTCTAACCATAACGTCCCACCCTGTACAGACTGACAGGCATCAGGGGTGTGCCTTTGGATTGCCAGTTGCAATGCTCATGCCATTGCACCCCCGCCCCCACCCTGAAGTCAGTGACAGGCATCAAGGTGTGCCTTGGGCTCTTCAGCCCCAGAGTTCACCCCATTCTCCTATACTGCACCCATTTCAGTGTATGTCCTTATGAAATGGGGTGACTGTAAAGCCGAACACCCCAAGGCTCACCACAACACTTGTTGGTGTCTGCAGGATAGGGTGAGGTGAGATGCCATGAGGGTTATGAGCGACAACCCAGAGGCACACCCCAATGCCTGTCCATCTCTGCAGGGCAGAGGTGGGGTTGGCATAAGTTCAATAGTTCACTGCCATTCCTGTTCTGCATCTGTCTAACTCCTGCACATCCAATGCTAATATCAGCAAGCAAACATTCGGCATTGACAAGTGCTTGTTACTAACTAAAACAAAATCTGGCTGCTGCTACCATATTGCTGCTGGCCAACCCACTTCAAACTCTTCTTCCCTGAAAAGACACAAGCCCCTATCCCCCCCCCCACCACCACCACCACTACCACCTGAAAAATATCTTAGATGAATCTGAAATGGAAGCAGCTGAAGAGTGAGCTTCTCGGTCTTGGAAGGCACTGTAGAGCTGTGCTTTGGTAGCCATTGTGATGAGAGGGCCTCTGGTCCTCCAGTGCTCATGATGAACTGAGGCAAGGTTAATTTCAACTTGTTGCAGAACCTCTTGTAGTACTGCTGCCAAAGCAGATGCCCCCTGGAATGCTGACCCTCTTACATTCACTGCATCAGCTTTTTCAATGAAGTGTGCGTCCTCTTCTCAGGTAAAAAGGTCATAGATGCCATCATAGTCAACAACTGAGATTCAAATGCCACTGCCAATTTTCAGGACAGTTTTTGATGTCTGCATTTAATGACAATGTGGGAGAGCAGCTGCTACAGCAGGCAGCTATTCCAATGGTGTCTCATAAAAGCTCTCAAGAATGCAATTATTTTCAAATGTGCTGCTGGATTCGTTTTCCAAACACGTGTCCACAAACGCTAACCACATTCTTGAAATCTTTGCCACCAGGGTTCTAAAAAGCTTCACCACAGCCCTTGTGCTCTCTGACCCAAGCACCCAATCAGGGGCTGACAATATCTAAATGACAACACCAGCCACCACTCACAAGCCACACGATTCAGTGCTTCAGGTTGTAAATCTATGGCATATTGCAACCCCAAGTGGATTCTCTATCCGAAGGAGGCAGCCGAATATAACTCCACTGCCACCATGCATGCAACTGTCTATTTATGATGCTAATAATATCATCGGCTACCCTCAGCTGGTAACAGATCAGAATGCGGTTTCATGGTTTGCTTTGTACTCACACTTTCATTAGGTATGTACAATTATTAATAACATTGTAAAGGGAAAATTTAATGAAATCGGGCCTATCATAGTTCAAAAGTCCATGAAAAGATATTTTCAATGAGGCAATGGGCGTATCTATAGCTGGTAGTAGTCCATATCTATTCATGACTATGTCTGTCCCCTATTGATTCTATATTGCTACCCTTTTTAGAACCTTGAGCTGCAACTTACGACTAAGCTGTCACTAACCACACTGTAGTCAAGAAAAGCTTGATCGTCTGTGACATCAGAAGGCTCTAAAAATGGTGGCAATGTAGCATCAATATGAGGCAGACTTAATCACTGATATCTCTGGACTGCTGCCAGGTACAGAGGAGCCCAATACCTCATTTCACAGATTCTTCCATGAACTTTCAAACTGTTGATGGGTGCTGTTCTTACTGTACATGTTCCCCTTTAAAGTTAGAAAATAATCAAATAATACTATGAATGGGTGATTTGGGAATACGTTTCAAAAAGTAAGACTTTTTCAGTTTTCATCACTGGTCACCTTTATTGATGTTAATCTGAGTGTTGATCTTGAAACACTGGTGTGTGCTGTTGTTATTGCATGTGTAACCCCCTTGTTACCCGGGGTTACTAGAATCACAGTAAGACCTAGTGGTAGGCAGGGAAGGCAGCTTGTGAAACTCCAGTTAAATGGGTTTCACACTGTCTCACTCTGTTCTCGGTCTCAGCTGAGACTGAGGGATGACATCACCAATAGAACTTTCGCAGCTGCATGAGCCACATTGGAATCTGCAGCAAAGGGAGTTAGGTAGAACATTGGGAGTTTGGAAGTGAGAGTCTGAAGTTTGGCAAGAGAGAGTGAAGTTTGTACTCAAGTGGTGGAGACCGCTGTTTTCGGGTCTCAGTGCCCCCTCCCTCCGGGGGATGTAAAGATTCCCAGCAGATTCCTGGGGCAATCCCCTTAATTCTGCTAGTGGAGGAAAAGCTGCCTGTTTAGTCCAGGATTTATTTTGGAAGATGGAAGATTTGTGAGTCGCCTGTGGGACACCTGCAACTTAAGGGTGAGTGTCTGCTCTGGCTAAAAGGGCATAGGTTTTCTTCACCCTGGGACTTGTGTGAAAATCTAGGGATTGAACTACATATTGGGAAGCCTAGAGAAATGGGCCAAGCAAGTAAAAGTAGTGTCAAATCCCAGAGTTTTGTGAGATGCAAATAATATGTAGAGGAGATGTGACAGACGTGTACCCTTAATCTACATTTAGAAGTTCAGCAAAGGAATTGTTCAGTTGTCCAGAGAAATGGCCGGGTATGGGCTGTGGGAGCTAGAGGTGGGTGGCCCCCCATCTTTAGTGACCAGGTCCACCTCTACGGATTTTTTTTTATTTATTTAGTTGTTTAACCAGGTATAGCACACTAAGCTGAAAGCTTTTTTACAGGAGCAACCTGGGAGCACAAGGAGATTAAGTGACTTGCTCAGGGTCACACAGTATGCAAGTGGAAGTTGTGGGATTCAAGCCCAGGTCTGGTCTGCTGGATGTCACCAGATTTGCAGCTCAGAGCCTTAGACCACTGCGCTATACAGATTTCTTCTGTGGTTTTCTACTTTGCCTCAGGCATTTGACCAGTGTTGGGGGAAGTACCCAGACATGGGGTTGTAAGGAAAATTCTCTCTAAGAGTCACAGACTGTAGTGTGGTGTGGGGAGCCATGACAGGATAATTGGTTCATTCCTCAAATGGACCGTGGATCAAGTGGCTGGCAGGGGAGCCGGGCCAGTGGGGAAAACCCAAGTGTGTACAAGTCGGGCTGTGTACCCAAAGCTGCGTGCAAGTCCGGGCTGTGTGCCTGGTGGGTTCAGAGCCTGAGGGCTGGAAATGGTGATAAAGTGTTCTGTAGTCTCTAATCTGCATTACCAGGAAATGTAGCCCCATGGGGGTCCGTCTATGCTTTGTTTGTTCAGCTAGTATGTGAATAAAAGCCACACTGAAGAATCCCATTCCTGGTTCTGGACATTTCAGTTATTGCTTCCTGTGTTCGGATTTACTTGGGTGCCCCTGTGCAGAGTAGCCAAACCTAGGTCCCCCTGTGCCGAGTAACCTCATCCTCCCTGAACCCAGTCCCCACCAGGTACTGCTGTCAGCTTCAACAGCATGCCACCTGTCATTTTGGTAAAAAGGCAGGGGTGAGGGTTACACATGCCTATTTATAGGTGTTCCTGAAATATTAATCTGTTGCCCACAGCAAGTTATGAATGCAGCTGCTCGACTCCTTAGGAATGTTAATCTGACAGATACAATAATGCCTTTTTTGCATGGACTGTATTGGCTGCCAGTGAGACAAAACATTACCTTTAAGGTTTTAGTCCATACTTTTAAGGTCCTAATGACTCTTCCCCCAGTATCTAAGGGAATTACTCAGATTACAGCAGGTGACTCGCTCTTTTTGGTCAACAGTTGGGTCACTGTTGGAAGTGATGCCCTCTTATCTTTGTGAGCTGGGGATAGAGCCTTCACTGTTGTGCCACCAATATGTGGAATAGGTTTACATCAGAAATTAATTTGGCACCATTGTTAGCAGCCTTTAACAGTAATATGTTATAAGGCATTTAACTGTTCTTAATTCATTTGGGGCTACGGTCTGCCTGGGAATGTCATCAGAGCTATTTGCTGCATTAAACAAAAGTCTATGCCTGTGGTTTGATGGGTAGAAGCAAGCAGCCACACCCCCACCCTTGCTGAGCTATTTAAAGCAACTTCCTCCAGCCTCATTGCAGACGGAGGCTTTACTGGAGTTCTGCCCCCATTGCTTTTGGGTTTTATGTTTTATTTATGCCTTTGGGTTCTGTTTGGTCTGTGCCTTCAGCGGTTCTCTAGGCTAGTATTCTGTCTTTCTGCGTTCCCAGACTGTAGCGTCATGCTTCCTTCTTTTCTCAGGTCATCATTTATACTGCACTCATGACCTCATTTAAATCCTGTGTTTACCTCCAGTTTGTTTTTTGGGTACTTACTGGTTTGTATGCCCACCCTATGTCATTCTGCTGTTTTTAGCTTGTGTTTTCTCAATTTGTTCTACCTGCTGTCCTTACCAAGCAAACTGTCCTTGCCATTCCAATGCATTCCTACTCTTTAATTCACCTAGCTCTAGCCATATAGCTGCTCCCATTCACACTCAAACAGATATTTCAGTCAGCCTTAATCAGTCTGTTTGTTTCTGCATAATCACCACAGTTTTAGTTTTAATACAGCTTCCAGCTTTTCCTGCTCATGGCTGAGTTTTACCTATGATTTTGGTCTTTCATATGTGTTCATATTTTCAGCACCTTGTCATTCAGTTAACTCTCAGTCACATCAGTCATACCTTTCAGCAGTCATCATCCAGGCAAACTCAGTCACGAGTCATATGTTCAACAGTTGTCATTAAGTCAGTCCGTGTCTGCCTCCATGACATCAGACTGTATTAATGGATTTATACTGGCTGGCCATCATCATCATCTTGCTAGAATCTTGCCTTCAGGGCTTGCCCTATGGGTAAACATGCTCACTAGCTCCCCTTGAAGTCTACATCTTGAGGGTGAGTCCCTCATCATGGGTGGGGGTCCTTCTCTGTAGGCCGGTTGCCTCCTGTGGCACATGTCACAGTTCCACAGGTAGTAAGGTCCAACACTCCAGGGGAAGTTTTAGCCATACAGACCCACAGTCAGCAGCACCTCACAATTCAGTCTTTTAAAACTTCAGAGGATGGAATCCTAAGTTAACATGGGTTCTTTTACCAATGCAGACCATGTTGGCAGCACCTCTGAAAGCTATTCTCCCTGTAGCTACCCAAGGTCCACCTGCTCTCATTCCATATCACCTTCATCTAGTTGCCAGTCAAGGTTAGACCTTCTCACAGTCTTGAGTCTAGATGTTAGCCTTTCAGCAGTCACTTCTCTCCTCATTTCAGATATTTTGGGGTGGCCTTCTTCATGGGGAAGCTTCCTTTCGCTGTAGAGATCAACTCATGGCATCCCCACAGCATCATCTCAGTAGAGGCATAGAACAAGATTTAGTCCTCCAAAGAATTTTCTCCTGAGTTGGACTATGCAAGTTCAGCTGTCATATTAATAAGTAGCCATGCTAGGAGGGATTGTGGTTAAACAAGGATTTTTTCTCTCCTGAACAACAAAGGCAATAATGCAGTTTTTATATTTAATTACTGTATATCATTTACCTTAGTAGTAGGATTTCTACTGTGAGCTAGGGTAGGATGATGGCTCACTTTTATCCTATAATCATGCCACTCCCTCTCTCCTTCTGGAAGTTATGCCTTCATCTGCCATCAGTTGTCACAAGCTGTCAGCTGTCTGTTATTACTCCATGCAGTCTGTGTTTGCAGCTCCTGCTGAGCAGTTCAGTTAGCTTCCTTCCTAAGGTACCTTTAGTCTAAAGGAATTATGTTCTCACAGCAACTCTAGGATGGAACCCTTCTCAAGAGGGTTCCTTTGCCTTCACGGTACCCTGACAGGGTGGTAGTCCCACAGGGGACAGAAAGTGAGAATAGCCAAAGCTTCCACATCTAACAATTAAAAACAACTATATCATACAACTAACCTCCTGACTATCAACAATGCTCCTCAAGCATTACTCCACACTTTGGTTGCAAATGCCCATTGAATCTGCCTTGTATCATTATTATTACTGTAATCCCCTTTAACGGCCTAGGGATTTATTTATTTATTTATTGAGATCTCGGAAAATACCTGTGAGTGGATGCTCTTTTATAGGTTCCACGTCAGCTACATTAGACAACAAGGTACAATACTGTGGACAAATATACAAATACTGATCAAAATATACATGGAGGTTACAGAATTCAAACATAAAGCACGAGGTATGCTGAGGCATTGTACAATGTATGCCTGCATCAAGAAGATAAGCATACAGGATAGGGAAGGATACACTGGGAGTGAGAGGGCTAGGTGAGCAGAGCACAGAGGGCAGGGAGGGAGGAGGGTAGGGACTGGTCATGGGGGGGGCAAGGGACAGAGCCAGAGAGGGGTAGAGAGGTGGGCCAGGTGCTGTGGTTTGACTATCCTGACATGAAAGAAGCAAAGTTAAGTGCTAGAGGCAGATTGTTGCTGTGAGCAGAGCCTTAGCAGAGGCACATGCAGTTACTCATATCAATAAGGTGCTGGCACGGTCTATGTTTAAAAGAGCTAGAGATGTCAGGGGGCAGTGCGTTTACCCAGAGGGGTGCCCCGGTGTGAGAACGCATGCTGTGCCATGGTAGTGCGGCATCTGGGCACTTGAAAATTTTGAGTGGCAGAGCTTCTGGTATTCATAGGCAGTTACAACAGGTTCTGCACCCCTGTTAGAAGCAGATTTAATGTGACTTTTTTGGCAAGAAGGTAGGTTTGATACCTGATTCTGTCATTCAGTTGAAGCCAACCAGCCTGGGCATAAAGTTCACAGATGTGTGTGAGTCTTGGTGCATTTCTGAGTAGGCAGCAGGATTTGTTTAAGGAAACTGAGATCTGTTGGAGCACCGTGTCGGTAGCAGAACCATATATGGCCAGCCCATAGTCTATGAGGGAGACAACTGAGCTGCTGATTGCAAGGTTTAATGCTTCACGGGTTAGACAATGCCTGTGGTGGTGTAGGACCCCAATTCTGGTACTAATAGCTCTTGTAGTGATATCAATATGCTGGGAGAAGGACAGGGAGGAGTCTATTGTAACCCCCAGGGTATTTGAAATGTGGGGTGAGCTCCAGTGTGTCACCGCTGTCATTTCTTATTGCCAGGGGGTAGCTTTTTAGCTTGTTTGGGGCTGTTGAATAGAGCATGGTCTTTGTTTTTTTTATAGTTCATGACCAGTCTTTGCTCTTTAAACCACATTTCCACAGATGTGAAGCCATTTTGAAGATCAGTTTCAAGGAGTTCAGGGTGCAGGTTGCTGGTAAAAATCACCACGTCATCAGTATATAGGAGCATGGGCAATGGCAGGAGGCTGAGAGATTATTTAAGAAAACACTGAACAGCAATGGTCCCAGAATGGACCCCTGCAGTACACCAGATCTGACAGGTCGGCTGTCTGATAGGACTTCCCCAATCCTGACCTGCTGGGAGAGGCAGCTCAAGTAACTGCTAAACCAGTTCATAGTTTCAGGCGCATATCCAATGTCAGATAGCTGCTTGAGGAGGAGAGCATGATGAACCATATCAAATGCCTTTGATAGGTCAATGAAGGTTGCCCCTACAAGGTGGCCTTGATCTAAGGTGTTCTGGATGAATTCAGTAAATTCGAGTAGGGCCATGATGATACTGTGGCCGCCCTGGAACCAGTGTTGCTCGGGGCATAGGAGTTGGTATTAATTAAAGTATTCCACCATCTGGTCAGACACAATCTGCCCGAGAGCCTTGGAGAGCGAATGGAGTATGGAAATCGGTCCGTAGTTATTATGTAAGGACCTGTGCCCACTTTCGTGTATGGAGGTTACTGTAGCAGACTTCCATCTTTGGGGGAAGTGGAAGAGGGATAGGTTGAGTATTCTGGTTAGTGGTCCAAGCATTTCATCCAGTGCCAAGTGAACACATTTGAGGTCCAAGGAGTCCCCACTGCACCTAGATTTTCTGAGAATCTTTTCAAGGTATTTCCTAGCATCTGCTTCAGAGACCATTTTGAAGCAGAATAGCAGCTGGTTGGATGGTAGTGCAGGTGATCTTATATGGTCGCTTGGGTGGGGGTATTGAAGAAGTCCCTGGGGAGCACACTACTGAGATCAGTGAAAGCATGATTCAGTGAGCTGGCAATAAGCAGAGGGTCCAAGGTTGGAATCCCCTCAACAGTAAGCATAGCAGGGGCAGTTTTCAGGTCTTTCCCTGTGATGTCATTAAGGTTGGCCCAGAAAGACTTACTGCTGTTCCATAAGTTAGTAACGGTTTCTTCATAATATGTACTTTTTGCATGGTGGATAGCTTTTGTACAGTCATTGCGGGCCTTTTTATATCGTTGAATGTTTGCTGTAGTCCCCTGCACTCATGTTATTTGCCAGATATGATCTCTTATGGCAAGTTGCTCCAGGAGTTAAAAAGCCCTTTGGCTTTTCTTTTAATAACTGGTGCGTGTTTGTCACAGACAGCATTAAATTTTGACACAAAGAGGTCAAGTGCTGTGTCCACATCATTGGTTTTATGGAGGTCTGTCCAGTCAAGGAGTTTTAGGTCCAACTTTAGTTGTGGGAGGTGACCTTTTTTGTAGCAGCCTTTTTTTATAGTTCTGGTGGGGTGTTTGCAGTAGTTGTTGTTCCACTTGCAATTGAAAGGGGAGTGGTCACTCAAACAGTCTGGGAGAATGGCGAGATTGGAGATTTGAGCAGGACAGTTGGTGAGCACTCAGTCCAGCAGTGTGCTGGTGCTGGGCTTGCAGTCTCCACCATTTGGGAGAAATGGATAGCAGATAGGATATCCTTGACAGAGGCAGAGGCAGGTGAGAGCCAATTTATATTAAAGTCACCTAGCAGAACAATTTCTGTGTTTAGACTCAGATTATTGATGTAATCCAGCAGGTTGCTGATACCAGTCATGGTTAGTTTTGGTAGAATATATTTAGTGTAGATGACACAGCCCCCATCTCTTTTCATGTGTCGATCCTGTCTGTACAAGGTGTAACCAGGAAGAGCGATGGCAGTGTCTGGTATCTTCTGGGATAACCATGTTACCACTATAGATAGCACATCTAGGTTATGGTGAGAGACCCATACCTTTCAGGCAATCCATTTTGGGGAGGAGGCTGCAGATGTTTAGAGAAGCGAGCACAAGTCCTGTAGTTTTTCATGGTAGAGCATTGGAGTCATATGGTGGGCCAGGGTTGGGGTGCACATTGCCAGACATCAGAATTAGGAGTAGTAGTAGTAGGTGAAGAAGTTGTTCCAATGTAAGTTTATTATGTAGAGACCACTGTCTTTTACTGGGCGTATGAGCTTTCATGTTACCAATGTGGATTACAAAACCACTGAGGGGCGGTACCATGGAGGGATCCTTGGGTGGGTATTCCAGGCCTGTGATCATAGAGGGTAACTGACGGAGGTTGTGGATTTTATCAGAGTAGGAAGAGGTAACTGTTCCATATACATTTAGGACTACCACCTCATGGGTGCTGGAGTAGATTTGATGGGTCTAGTACAGGGGCACATGGAGGCGATAATGGTGAGTACAATGAGGCACTGCAATAATCCAGTGGAAGTGGGAGACATTGTTGGTCCACAGGGAAGCAGTGAGTTCAGTATTGTGGTAAGGCAGCGGGTGAGAATTTCTCACACAAATTAGACCCAGAGAGCTTTTGTCTGAGTTGATGGTTAGAATAGGGCTAGAATCAGTGAGCGAGATATACTTTTCCAAGTAGATGGTTCAGGGAGATGAAAGCCCCTAGCAGCAGCAGCGTATGGGCTGCAAATCGGGTAGTAGCGGGCTAAGCAGAATCTGCGGAGAAAAGCAAGAAGAAGCTGTTAAGTATGGCCTAGAAGTGGTTGAGCAGTTGGGCAGGGGCTGGCGGCAGACAGCCAGCAGGAGTTCTGGAACAAAGGGGGATTAAGTTAAGTGGTGTGGGTGGGGAGAAGTTAGAGCTGCAGGGGGGGAGAAGAGAAGGTAAGGCTGATAGAAATCAAGAGCTGGGAGGAGGTGAGAAAGAGGCTGGGTTTCGGTCAGTGCTGCTTCCTCCAAGACTGAGGTCAGTTAATCTGAATTAGGGCAGAGTGAAGAGAGTTTCAGGTATGGCCAAGAGAGGAGCAGTAAAGACAGTTTTCAATAACAAATTAGTTAAGTAGGTGAAGTTACAAAGAGAGGGACCAGAGTGGTAAGAGGAGGTTGCAGTAAAAATGAGCAGGGATTCAAGAGCAAGTAAAGTAAGCAGAAGGAGGAGGAGGAGGAGGAGGAGGACGGGGCTTGACAGAGCTGGAGAGTAGGTAAAAACTAGTCAGGGCATACCAGAGAGTAGAACACACAGTCAAGGACCCAAAAAGAGGAGATAAGGAATTAAGAACATGAAAGGGAAAAAGGTGACCTCTAGTGGGGAACAATGATAGCCTGCAAATGGAAAAGTAGGCAGATAGCAGTGAGGCAATATAGCGCAGTGGTTTAAGGTTGTGGGCTGCAAACCTGGATACCTAGGTTTGAATCCCACAGCCCCCACTTGCATACTGTGTGACCCTGAGCAAGTCACTTAACTTTCTTGTGTTCCCAGGTCGCACCTGTAAACAAGCTTTCAGCTTAGTGTGTCTCTCCTGGTAAAACAAAGGTAAAAAAAAAAAAACTGGAATCAGTTCACCTTCTGAGAGCGGAACAAACCCCACACCACTTACTTGAACTCACAAATTTGAGGTGAGCTCCCAGGATAGCGGATCCACTTTAGGCCAGTGCAGGGCTGCAAATCAAGAGGGGAGGGAGCAAACACATTTTTTTCCAGGAATAATTGATTGTCAACACAATAACAAAGTCCAACCATGATGATTTATTGAACTTAAGCTCATGAGTATATTATTTGGATATCAGTGCAAAATGCATGCATGCTACAGAGAATTTTCATATGCTCAAGTACAAAACTATTTCTGATACACTTTTCTGTTGGGGAGGGTGATCTGATTTCTTAATGGGGATGTTGTCCCATCACGTTCAAGTGCTCACTTAGGTTGGGGCTGCAGGCAACCCAGGACACAAAAGGCACAGGGAGGCTGCACTCCAGCAAAGTGCCTCACTAGGAGCTAGAATCATGGAGAACTAACTGTTATCATAGGCAGACAAGCTTTGGGTGCAGCTTGCAATCATCTTGCTTGTTCCTTTATGGTACTGTACCTTTAAATGTAGAGTATTTAACCAGCAGTACCTGCACCCTTAGCCCCACCCACTGACAAACTCTCATATGAAGTCAAAGCACTAGAGTTGGTGCAACCGTTTCTGTGCATGAATACATTTGTCTTTTGCACTCAATCTCTAGCACTATGATTCAGTAATTCTCTAGTTCCTAGCAAGCCAGTTTCCTGGACTGCAACCTCCCTGTGCTTCTTATCTGCTGCACCAGATCACTCCTGCAGCACATGGCATCCTGTGTTTTGGCAACCCAAGAGATACATGGAAATTTCATGAAAAAATGTAAGTTAATCTTTATAGTAGATTTAGAGCACTCTCACAGCACCTTGCAGGATTCTCTCACCACATGAGAAAGATCTTTCACAGCAGTATTCATGGAACCTATAGAGGCTGATGCAGTATTTTTTTGTCTCACCCACACTACAGGTCTTTTTACTTTCCAGAACATAGAAAAGCTAGAGTACCAAATGTTCAGGGGCTCTGGAGCATTCTGTCCATTAATTTAGTTGCTCAAGGAACAGCATCTCATTCCTTCAAACATGGATACCCAGATGGGGCCCATTGATCTAATTGCTTATCTCGACCCACCCTTGTCATTATGTCTCCTCCTCAGAGGTGCAAAACAGTTATTCCTTTTCAAATTTTAAATGGGTTATCTGGGAGGGACAAACACCTTACCCTGAGGGTGGGGCAAAATCGAGGCCTATGCTCACCATCCTCATGATGGCAAAGTCCCAAGTCCACCTTACCAATGATATTTTATCAGTCTCAGCTCATTTAGAGAGGGAGGGCACTGGATGCCAGTTAATGTAGTTGCTTAACCTTGAACAATTACATTTAACAGTTTCATGTTATTACCAGATTGTCTCAAGTCTCCTTTGTGGTTACCTTTTGATGTTACCAGACAGTCTACACTCTTCTTCTGATTTTTTGGTGCTAAAACCAGGTCCCTTAGGATTTCTTGGAGAATCGGCCTCAAGTGCACACTTGATGCAAGCCACTGCCATAAAACCCAAGGATTTTAGTTAGTTACTCCACAGCAGGAACCTTCAGCACTCCAGAGACATGCAGCTGCTTTTGCTCTTCTACAGAAACTGAAACTAAAGTGCCAGTACCTCTTCAGTTCCAGACAGTTGGCTCCATCCCTTCAGAACCTTCAACCCATGGCCAGTAAGCTTAGAGCTCTAATGTGGCATGCTGGAGTTAATCTTGTAAAGGGATGTTAGATCTACAGAGAGCAAGGGTCCAGGCAGCTACATTCTTATTCTTATCATGATTACTGTAATGTATTTTGGGGTAGCTGAAACTGTTTCAATTGTGATAGATTCATAATGCTCCCTGAGAGGCTGTGCCTGTTCAATGCAATTTAAATAAGTTGAGAAAAGGCTTGGAGGGCCCCAGACTTGGTAAAAGTGCTTCAAATTTGCAGTGAAGACAGGATGCTCAAGTTTGGGAAAACTGACATTTTACTGTGGAGGTATTCACTTCCTGTTGAAACAGCACTCCCAAAGCTGGATTATAAATGTAGATAATACCACTGGGTCTTATCTCTGTGTCTTGTTTTAATTCAGTTTGCAGCACTACAAATAAAACAGAATAAAACAGAGTGGCATGGTATAGAACGCCATTTTTACTTCACTGCATCCAAACTGCTGTAAGAAAGTTCCAAAACTAAAAAGTTTAAATTCTATAACTACTGTAGGAAGAGGGCAAAGCGCAAACATCAGAAGAGTGTTTCAGTGGGATTCTGCCTTCTTCAAATCTCCACCCTGAGGAGTTATCTACATTTATGAAACAGTTTTGGGAGTTCTGTTTCAATGGGAGGTGAATACTTCCACAGTACCACAAATTAATGTTGACTGATATAATGGCAGTTTACTCACCTGGTATTAAAATGATTATGGGAGCACCTTTTTACAGTACTCCAGTCGTAACAACTGAGTCTTTGAGGTGTCTTCTCATAGGCTGATGCACACATATTCAATGTTTGGAATCCAGTCAGACTCTTCCCCTTCTTGCTGGCTTATTTCTGGCAGTAGGTTAGAATGCTGACAGTAAGAACAGCGCAGTCAACAACCACGCAGTCCAAACACCGCGAACAACGGCGTCCATTCAAAATGTCGACTACGACAATATTGCCAATGGTAGCAGTCAACAAACACAGGCAGGACTACTACCATGGCGAGACAACACAATCACAACTTGTGTTTTTGTGGCAGGCTGTGCCCCCAGAACTCCCCAACATGGGGGGGTCACCCCATGCCTACACCCAACATTTTAATAAGCAATTCCATGGGGTCATAGACCTCAGGGATGGGGGGGAAGGTTGTTTGGGGGGAGGCATCAAAAAACAAAACAAACAGACTTGGGGCAGGTGAAAAAGTGTGGCCACAAGATTCAGGAGACCGGAAACAGAACCTGGGTCTCCCGAACCGTTCCGCCTGAGCTGCTTCTGCCTTAGCCCTCTCCACCATGGGAGCAACTCAGATGGCCTCCACACCTTCTCTCTGCTTCTTCACTCCCTTCCCTCCTCCTCCAATGCCTAAATATAGGGGTAGCAGTAACATGCACATGCTACTCTACCCCTGTTGCTATTCAGGTATACTGCGGTTCCTGCAGGATGGTTTAGATGGCGCTATTTAGGAAGTGCTGTTCGAACCCTATACCCTTATTCCTCAGTACAAAACTTCACAAGCTCTCTGAACTGGAATTAAAAATTGTTATGCAGCATTGCGCTGACATAAGGTAGACATGAACAATGGAAATGAAGGGAAAGAGACAGAAAAGGGCTTGGATTCCATAGATTTTAATCCCATAAGGTTAATTCAACATAAAAGGAACAAAAGTCAGGATTCCTTAGTGAACAAATACCATGTGTAGGAGTATCAGTCTCATAAAATACTTTAATGCTTAAGTAAGATAAGCTGCCATCTTCCTCCTCGTCAGGTGGGATGCAGAGTGCTATAAAAAGGTGCTCCCATAATCACCTTTACCAGGTGAGTAAACTACCATTATCTATTGCACCTTTTAACAGCACTCCAATCGTAACAACTGTGTGATTGGGAAGAAATGTCAGAAGTCAAATGGGTGGGATGGGGAGGAAAAGGGCTAAACACATATTGTAGAACTAAATGACCAAAGGCTGATTTTTCTTGACCCCAGGTATTCAACCCTTTGATGTTTAGAGAAGGGATGTGGAATTGCATTCTGCCCAAGAAGTTGCTACTGCTCTGGTTGAATGGGCATTTACTTGGATGGGAGCAGAGAGTGCTGAAGCCCTGTAGGTCTTGGAAATACCTGCCTTCAGCCACCACACTATAGTGGACTTGGAAGCTGATAATCCTTGCTTGGGTCCCTGTTTGAGTATGAACAGTCTCTCAGAGTTTCTGAACTCGGCAGTTTTGTCCAGATAGACCCTAAGCGAGTTGGGGGGTCAAGCAGGCAAAATGTGGCCCTCTCGGAATCGCCTAGGCCTGGTTCGAAAGTAGGTAAGGATATTTCTTGTGCAAGGTGGGAAGGTGACACCACCTTGGGGAGGAATGAAGGAAAGAGATTGGAAAGAGAGAAATGACTCCCTGCAGGATAAAGTTTTCAACCCTCTGGTTCTGCAGGCGGAGCATATGGCCCCCAAGAATACTGCCTTCAAGGTGAGGAACTGTAAGGATACAGATTCCAAAGGGTCAAACAGTGGTTTAGTCATAGCATCCAAAACCAGGTTCAAATGACAAAGGATGACTGTAGTTCTGTGTTTGGTTTTAATGTTCACGGTGGCTTTTAGGAAAGTCTGCATGGGGGGGTGTGCCCCTGAAAGGTAGCCATTCGTTTCCCCTCCGACAGCCCCAATGGCAGCCACTTGTACCCTGAATGAAGCAGTGGAAAGACCCTTGTCAAAACCTTCCTGTAAGAAGTCCAGTATCTGAAAGAAAGAGCAGGTAGTGAGGTCCAGCTCTCTCTACCTGCACCATCTACAGAAAATTAACCGTAGAGGTTTCGCTGTGGGAGGTGCATACCACCTTGCATGGCTTAATTAAGAGGCTGCATAAATGTTATTAGGTTTGGAAATTCTGGATCGCTCTGACTACTTTTCGTTTAAAAATTTCTAGAAAACCTACAGAAATTGTTTTAAATGAATAACATTTGTATTCAATTTAAAGAGGAACAGATGGAATAATGACTCAATTAGACAATTTGATTTATGTGTGATTGGTAGACATTCTATGGGCTTGCATTAGGGTGTCCGCCACCCCGTGTAACACTCCCAAACTTAACATACTACCCTCTGAGTGGCCATGCCATCAGATTTACTGAGCGTGGGTCCTGGTGGCAGATCGGCCCCTGTAGCAGGAAGTTTGGTTGTTGGGTAGAGCAATTGGTTGGTCTGTAAGCATCTGCATGATCAACGTTTACCATCTCCATCTTGGTCAGTCTGGTGCTATTAGTACGGTTGTGCTGCCAGTGTCCTGAATCTTTCATACCACACTTCCTATCATTGTTATGGGTGGGAAAACAGGATTTTTTGAAGCACCGTGATGTAAAGAGAGCATCTACTCCTGCAGATTCATTCTCCCTGTATCTCGAGAAGAATGTCCACGCTTACTTGTTCTGGGACGATGCCATTAGGTCTATCTGAAAGGGCTCCCATCATTCTTGAATTATTTGGAAAATGTGGTGGTTTAGTGTTTAGTTGCCACTCCCCCGGCTGCAACAACAGTTGGCTGAGCCAGTCTGCTTTTGTGTTTAGATCTCCTGCCAGGTGCACTGCTGAGAGACTGAGGAGACATTTCTCTGCCCATATCAGCAGAAAAGATGCCTCCCTTGCCATTGCTTTGCTTCTTGTTTCCCCTTGTTTGCTGATGTAGGCCATGGCTACTCTGTTGTTTGTCCGTACTCTTATGTGCTGGCTTTGTTTGAGCACTAGATAGATTGCTCTTGTCTCCAGGCTATTGATGGGAAAGCGGAATTCTGTGGAGAATCTTTCCCTTGAACAATCCTGAATCCCAAGACTGTGCCTCAGCCAGACAGGCTTGCATCTGTGTCCAGCATCCTGGTGATTTTTTTTTATTTTTGTCAATGGTGGCTCCCTGTCTCAGGTTGTGTAAGGTTGTCCAGCAGCATAAAGATGTCTTTACAGCTGGTGGAATGGACAGTCTCTTGCTGTAGTTTTGTGTGCTGTGATCCCAGTTATCCACTAGCAGTCTGCAGGATCCTCGTATGGAATATTTCCCAGTCATGGAGGTCTATGCGTGCCGCCATTAGACCCAGAAGTTGCATTAAGTCTCAAATCGTTAGTCACCTGCAGGTCAGTATTCAATAGCAGTGGGCCCTCAAGTTGTTGATGTGTGTACATGAGAGTCTTATTATCCCCCATGTGGTGTCAAAGACAGCCCCCAGGTGTTCCAGTGTTGTTGCCAGTGAGAGGCGGCTCTTCACTGTGTTGATGATCCATCTATGACTGGTTAACAATTCTTGTGCCCTTCTTGTTGCACTCTGAGGCGTGGGCTTGGTTCTGGTTCTGATTAGCCAGTCATCAAGGTAGGGTATTACATGAATCCCCTTGTCCCTTAGTTTTGTTGCCAGAGTCACCATGACCTTGGTGAAAACTAAGGGTGCCAATGTTATGCAGAATGGGAGACACTTGTACTGAAAATGATGGTCAGGACACAGAACCTCAGGAACCTGTGCTGGCTTGGTTGGATGAATATGTATAGGTATGCATTCTTCAGGTCTATGAATGTAAGGAGGTTGCCCCTCCAAATCACTATTATGGTGGAGCATAGGGTTTCCATTTTGAATCTCCGATATCTTACAGAATGGTGTATTCCCCCCCACACACACACAAATAGTGGGCTTATATTGGGTTGTCTCCCTGGGCACTGCGTTGCCCTCTGCCTGGCAAAGATCTATTCTGCCTTTTGAGCCTGGCAAGTCCAGTGATGTAAATAGTCAATCCAAATGTAAAGTATTGCTTCAGTCTTGGTTCCGGCATGAGTGTGCAAATTACTGCTGCCACGCTGTACCTTTAAGAGGGTAAGTCCTGTCTATGCAGTGTATAGCCTGTATTGGGTCCGAGGAAACCAAAGCTCATAACCGGCCAGGCAGCACTTCTATGGGTTCCTTTGAACAGTCACTTACTAGTATATGTGAAGCACTGTTGAATACTGTAAACCATTATTTCTAAATCTAAACTGTTATGTTTAAAATTAATTTTGACAATTGGTCTGTTTACTTATTGCCAGCCAGCCGCCATGTTTGATACTTTGACCCTGCTTTGGGCCAATCAGAACACAAGGGGTCCTAATGGATCCTTTTGCCATGGCTACTGGGAGAAACAGTGGACTGTATTCTTGGCACCCATTTTTATCCAATCAGAATGCTTAAACTGTAACTGACAGTCTGGGCGGCCAAACGGACTACTGGATTCCTTTTTCAGTCAGTCGGAAGAAATGGCTGAAAGTTAGTCTGGCTCGAGCTTCTAGTCTTTGAGGAGGCTCTGCGCTCTGCTCGGAGAATTCAGGGAGAGGCCTGTTTGTCTCTCCTCGGCCTGAGACCTTGTGTGGATTGTTCTGAACTGCCAAGTTCTGTGGATAATGGCCAAAGCTCCTAAGCGGAGAAGAGGGGTGATTTCAGACGAACTGAAATTTCAGCTTGAAGATTGTCCCTAGTGTCTGAAAGCTGCTAATCTGTATCTCGGTGAGAGACTTGACTGCCTCAGAGACTGTGTCTTGAAACGGAAGCCTGGGGCTACCAGAACTGTCTCTGGCCCAATTGCCAAAAGGGGGAGACCTGAATCTCAATTTTGCCAGCCTACATATCAAAGACTGCAGAATACAAGTGGGTAAGCTGCATGGCCTATATAATACTATGCCAGAAGTTAAACCTGCGATGCCAAGAAATTTGTCCAAGAGACTGTTATGGCCTGTGAGACAAAAGCTGCTGGAAGACCAGTTTAGGGAGTCAGCTCCTGCAATGAAGATCATCGTGGGTTGTGGCCACCCTTGGGAGGAAAGCCATGACGTGGGGGTGAGTTGTGTTAGCCCTGGTCCCTGTATGCTGGTCCTTGTCAAAAAGGATGAAACCCTGCAGCCAAGAACCAGAGTGCTGAATCCAGTTTCAAGGGGAATCAGCCAGACCACAATCCCAGATGCTGAGGCCCTGGTTTAGTGAGTAAAAAATAGGGTTTGTCCCTGCAACATAAACTTTAAAAAGTATGTTTACCACCTGATTTGTCTTTAAAGGTCAAGTTGTGATTTAGACTGTTTTACAGGCCATCGAGCCTAAGGATTACAATTTCCTGGATGATCAGAAGTTTCTGTTTATATTGTTTCAGCCAAGGATAAAAGAATCAATAACAACATATTTGTTAAAGGGCCCCAACCAGCTGCAATGCTTCAGGCCTGGAACTTATTAAATCCTGGGTACCCAGATAGCAGTAACTGGACTGTACAGGGGGTTAAATGTGGTGCCTAAATGTTCTTCTGACACAAAAGAATTTATTAAAAACTAATCTTGATTTGCGTCCCCTACCATTGTTCAAATTCCCTAAATAAATTAGTTTTATTGTTTGAATGTTACATTGGTCCATGAGCATATTATTACTAAGTGCTGGGTTATTGAGAAAGACTAAAAGGTGCATTGTTGTTACTGAAAATCATTCTTTACAGGTGCAAAAGGCATATTCAAGAGGCCCAGACCCTGTTGGTAAATGGAGTTGCCGTGAGCATATTATTAGTGCTCACCAGTAATTGTAACATTGAATGCGAAGCAAAGCATTTTATATCAATCCATATGGCTGGGACTGTGGGTAGGTACAATTTCCCAGAGGGTTGTGCTAATGTATTATTAGACCCACTTAAAAGTCTCTCTGGGTGGAGGCACTGCACAAATAGTTCTATTGTTGGTATAGAGCCCCTTTATCCATCCAAACCAGAACCCAGGCCCATCAACTTCCATCTAGGGCAGAAGTCCATTGGGAGGTGGCACCCAGGTTACATCATTGGAGGCACTGCTGGGATCTCATGTTTACCAGTTGGGACCCACATGGAGACAGGTACAAAAATGGACAAAGTTACCATCCCTAGTTTTGAATTTCCTGCTAATAAAATGGCTGTGCATCACCTGCTGGGTTGGTGAGGCAGAAGAGGTTGACTGCCAAAAATCTTTGTTGCTCCTAGATATGCCCCTGGGCACTGATAAGGGTGCTATACAGGGAGCCCCTGCCGAAGTTAAATGTCTTGGTTGAGCTGTTGTGAGGGGCCAAATTGCTGATTTGATTGCACAGACACTAATGGCACTAGTGGAATGCAGTAACCCAGTGGACAGTGAAAGAGTGTCCAGTGCCATTATCCCTGATGAATACATGATGGCCTGGAAAGTAGTCACCATGCATAGTGTAACGGCCATGTCTGGGGGATCCCCAAGGCCACAAGGGTTAAAAGAAAAACTTGGGAGACTGTTGCTTTCTGAGGGACAAACCTGTGAGGACTTAAAGAGAGTGTTAGAGACTTCTAGAGGGACCCCTCCCTCATTGCCTGTGTCAGCACCTGCACCAGCTCCTACTGTATGTCTGCACCTGACCCCATGCCTGTACCCTCAGTTAATCTCAACTCCTACTGTAGATTTGAATATTTTCTGGCACCCTCCCCACACTTCATGGGGAAGATGACCTAGAAACATGGATGGACTATGCCTCATCACTTGTGCAAGAGTGGCAATGTACAGAGGCTGAGAAAAGAAGAAGACTCATGGAAAGTTTAAGGGGCACTGCACTTGAAGCAATTCTTTTCCTAAGGTCTACTAACCCTGATACTTCTGCACAAGAATACTTGTCTGCTCTAGAACGTGTCTTTGGTAGTACTGAATCTGGAGAAGATTTAATGTGGAAATTCAAGTCCACCAAACAGTGGAAAGGTGAACCTTTGTCTGTCTATGTTACCCAGCTGGAAAGAGCTTTACAGAGAGCTCACCGAAAAGGTGAGGTATTGGCTAGTGATCTAACTGGAGTGATGCTAGACCATATTTTGAAGTCTGCTAGATTTTCTAGTGTGTTAATGCTAAAATTAAAGTTTCAAGACCAAAGGGATGACCCTCCTGCTTATTGCTGGCTCATGAAAGAGATTTGATAGGCTGAAAATGAGGAGGAACTTTGTGATCCTTATACAGCTGCTGCCAGAGTAGCTCAGGCTCCTAAAAAAACAAGTGAAAAAAAGACTGTTGTTGACCCACAGCAACCTAAAGACTTACTAAAAGAACTGAGAGGACTGAAAGCAAGTGCTCAGAGTGCTATAGAAATGATCAAAGGTCAGACCGCTCGAATTAATGCTGCAGAGGCAGCCAGTGAAGCCCAGACAGCCATAAAAGGTGTAAGTGTAACCCCCCTACAAATGGGGGTTCCCAAAAGACTTCTAGGAGCTTGCTTGAATGCTCCAAGCCTGAATGGTGTTTGGCATTTAAGCCATTTATCAGTGAGTGTTTTTAGAGCCTCTGGTACTGTCTCTTTAAGAGCTGTCTGCTTGCAGACATAATTAGTTTGTATGGGGACTGTGTGCTTCTCTGAGTACCACTCGAGCTGCTGCCAATTCACTTCATTTTGCAGTCACTAGGAGTGCAAGGGAACCTATCTGAAAGATGTAACTGTTTGCCAGAAATTATTTAGAGTAATAATGAAATTACAGTTTGTCTAACCTGCTTTCTTTGCAGTCAGAACTGTGTCTGCTAGTTCCCCATTCTAGTTTTGAACTGCTGAACTGGACCAATCAGTGTGGGTAAGCTAGCTCTAAAATGGTGCCTTGGACGAATCAGAACTTGGACTCATAATCTGAGCCAGCCACAAGAGGATTGTATGGGCAGTGACTCTGGGAGATGTAGTTTAGACTTCAGTGCCTTTTGGACCAACAGCAGCAGTCTATTGTGGTGACAGCCAATCCAGTCAAGAACTGGAGGAACTCAAAGGAAGTGCCCGTTTTGTCGGTTGGAGGTTCAGTTGAGCTTTGGCAGTGAAGAAGGAAGGAGCCCTGTGCTTTTTCAGTGTGCAGTTTTAGTCAAAACGTGTGTAAGGCCCAGAGTTCGGTCTGCAGCATGTAACAGCTTGTTAGGACTGAATCCGTCCTGTGAAAAGAATCAAAGGATCTCTGAAGAGTAGAAACCAGGCTCACCCTGTAGAAGACTGGAGAAATTGTTGAATTACACTCGGTCTGTCAGGAACTGAATCTGCTGTGTGTTCTCCCGGTATTGTGCAGTAATGCGATCGGGATACAGATGCAGCCTGCCTGGTGTAGTGCTTTCTTGTATATGGATGTGTGAAGAGGTTTGTGTACCTCAAGTGAGCCCTGCTGACATTGAAGGACCCTATCTTATTTGGAGGTCGTGAGTACTAATTCAGGGTCGCTCCTGTTGAATTGCCACATTAAATCCAAATGGAATTACTGTACTGCTACTGTTTAATTCTCCTTTTCTCTGTGTGAAAGGGCCCTACCAGCTGCCACGGTTTGGACTAGCCACTAGGGCTTGGGTACCTAGGGACAGTAACTGATAGGGATAGGCCTGTGCACAGAGCCATAGGTAGATTATTAGAGTGATAAGCTAATTAACCTGATTTCCCTGTCCTTGTTATATCCCCTAAATAAATCAGAGCTGCTTGTTTCAGCAAAGTTATACTGCCTGAGGTATTTGTCTATGTTAAAGTACTGTACTGTGATTGTTGCACTGTATCTCATTTCACAGGAGGTCCCAGTGCCGGAACCAGACCTGGGGGTAAGTGTATACTGTGAAGGTAATTTGATATATTGTGTGTGGGCCACTAGTGGGAAGAAAGGGGGGTTGCAGTGTCCCAGAGGGCTGTGACCAAGTTAGTTTAACTATTGCAAACCCTGACCTCTGGGTGGAGGCACCGCCATTGGATCCAGGCCCCTCAACCTGTTAGTGGCAAATCAGGCAGGGGTAGTAGCCCCTGGGATAGCGCCATCTAGGGGTTACATCTTGGAGGCACCGCTGGGATTGTGTGTCCTCTAGTGGCCATATTTACGAACCACTGTTAAGAAAAAAATGGGTACCCGACAGAAGTGGCTGTGCACGCTGGTGGAGTGGTGTACTGGGGAGGAGATAGGCCCCAAAATGCTATGCTTATCCTGGACATCCCCTGGGTATCAATACGGACACTGTGCAGGGAGTACTTTCCAAGGTGGAAGGTTTACAAAACCCTGTGGTGGTGGGTCGGCATGCTAATCTGCTCACCCACACTTTCCTGGCCCTAGTAGAGTTTAAGGATCCATAGATAGCTCCAAAGTGCCACAGACCATTACCCCAGAGGAGCCCTCACTGCTTGGAGAGTGATAACTAAGGACAGTAAAGACCTGGGGAATCAGCCCCCACCACTATCTGAAACTTTGAGGAGAAATTTGCTGAATGGTTGCTGGGAGAGGGAAAACTGTGGAGGACTTGAAGAAACTATTCTTGCCACCTGGGGTGTTCCTCCCCAACACCCTCTCCTGCTCCAGTGCCCGTAATGGTGGCTGAACCAATGCAGACTCCTATTTCTGCACCTGCCATTAGTCACGACTCTTACGAAGGTTGAGGATCTTCTCTGGCACCCTCCCACCCCAAAGGGAGGATGACTGGGAGACCTGGATAGACTATGTTGCCCCTCAAGTGCTAGAATGGCAATGCTCGGAAGGCGAAAGCGCAAAGAGGTT
Source organism: Neoceratodus forsteri (assembly GCA_016271365.2). NCBI lineage: Eukaryota > Metazoa > Chordata > Ceratodontiformes > Ceratodontidae > Neoceratodus > Neoceratodus forsteri. The sequence goes on along the minus strand of CM028129.1, from coordinate 1,003,803,112 downwards.
AGTGAGAGCCTCCGAGGTCCCGCCCCTGGCTACCATCCATGCTAAACGGGCCAGTAACCCCTGAAGCGACTGCACAGGCCTATCTTGAGGCCTTGGAGAATGTGTATGGGAGCCCAGATTCTGATGAGGACCTATGGTGGAGAGTAAGAAATGCACAACAGTACCAAGGGAGTTGTTGTCTGTGTATGTCTCTCGGCTGGAAAAATTGTTGCAAGAATGCCTCAGAAAGGGTAGTTTGCCAGCGATTGAACTGGACCGAACCAGACTGGACAGAATCCTTAAGTCTGCCCCTTCTCAGAACTGCTGTTGCTTCAGTTCGCCTGGCAAATCGACTGGAATCCCCACCCTCCTATGATGAGTTAATGAGAGAAATTCGAGGAGTTGAGAAAGGCGCCTCGGAGGTACCTGCACCAACAGCTGTGGCTACGACCGAGTGACTGAGGGTGACCCATCAAGTGAAGTTCAGGGCAGGGGTTGACAGTCAATGAGTGCTCTGACAAGGAAAAAGATATGCCACAATGGGGCGAACTGTTGAGAGAGATCCGGAATTCAAAAACAGTCCCTTTATGAAGGCCACGCCTGCAAGTACGGGCCCTGACCTATATCCGACTGCATCTGCTAGGGGGTGGGGGTACCACCGTGTATCTCCTGCTGATAACAGCTCCAAACTCAATTCCTTGACCATGGAAGTGGAGAAACTGACGAGATGTCTCCAAATGCTTATCACGCCCGCAGACAGAGATGGCAACCAGGTTTCCAGTTAGTAATACCCCCGCCCTGGCTCCCAGTGTGGCGCCTCGCCAGCTCAAACTCCAGAAAGTATGTTTTGCTATAATTGTGGAAAGATGGGCACATGAAAGGGAATGCCAGTCCCCAAAAGACACTGACAAAGTTGCATATAGGCTACAAGGAGAGCTTCGGAGAAGAAATCAGTGGTTAAGAGGTGCACGACATGATCCCAGTGAGGGCACCAAAATGCTAATTCACGTCCTTTGTGGCAAGGTCAGTTGCCCAGGCCCCCACTACCGCCTCTCCAGACTGGTCCAGAATAGTGGGTCCTCCCATGGAGACCACTGTAAAGGTGAATGGAGTGTCTACAAGAGCTGTATTAGACAGTGGCTCCCAAGTGACAATTATGTTCCAGGATTGGTATCAGAAGCATTTGTCAGACGTACCCTTACAACCATTAGAAGGACTGCATGTATGGGGTTAAGTGAGAAGGCCTACCCCTATTCCGGGTATATCGAATTTGGCTGTCTTTCCCCACCTCCGTGGCTGGAGTGGCGGACAAGTAGAGACCCTAGCCTTAGTGTGTCCCCCACTGGGCTGTATGATGGTGTCCCTTGTTGATTGGAACAAATGCTCATATGTTCGGAAGGCTGGCACAATTGTGTTATGAAAAACAGGGTCCAAAGACTAGTAGAGCTTTAAGGTTCCGGCTTTAATTAAGAAGGCCTATGAGGCACAGAGAGATGCTGAAAAACAGAACCAGAGGAACCGGTCGGAATTGTATGGAAGAAGGATCCTGAGTCTCTGATCCTGGCCAAATGCCCAGTGTACCTTACAGGGAGGAAGTCCGTATCAGAAAGGATGTTAAGAATAAAATATTAATGTTGGATGCACCAGGCGATAGGGAAATTGCCAGAGGACTGCTGGTCAAGCCTAGTATTTTGCCCGCTAGAGCCCATGCTTATGCCAGAAGGGTAATGGTCCAAGTTCATAATGTGTCTGAAAGAGACATTCGAGTAAACAGAGGTTGCATCCTGGCTAATGTGCATTGTGCAGACACTGCAGTGCTACCCAGCAGCAAGAGTTCAAGGAAGAATGACAGAGTAACGCCTGACTTGTTTGATTTCGCGACTCCGCTGCCAGCTGAATGGAAAGTGAGGATCAGTGAGAAGCTTGCCCAGAGAGACGGTGTTTTCTTTAAAGGAATGGGATATGGGATGCGTGCAAGGAGCTGAGCACAATATCCCGGCTGCATGACGAAGACCATTTACGTGAGAGTCTCGACGCTGGCACCTGCTGACATAGATGATGTGAGCCGGCATCTGCAAGAGAATATTAGCTGCACAATGTAATACAAGAATCAGAAGCCCTTATGCTTCCCCCATTGTATGGTAGTGAGGAAAAGAATGGAACAGTAAGGATGTGTGTGGATTATCGCACCTTAAACGGCGGACTATCCTGATCAGTACACAATGCCCGCATTCAGGATGCTTTGGACTGCCTAAGCGGGAGCAAGTGATTCTCTGTAAAGGATCTCCGCAGTGGGTACTAACAGATTCCGGCGGCCCCAGAGGACCGTGGAGAAGACGGCCTTTATCTGTCCGGGCTATCTATGAATTCATGAGGATGCCTCAAAGGATTTCAGGTGCCCCAGCCACTTTTCAACGATTGATGAGGCGTGCAGTGGGGACATGAACTTACTAAGTGCCTGGTATACCTAGATGATGTTATTGTGTTTGGCAGCTCACTGGAGAAACGAGAGCAGATTATTTAAGGTATTGGACCGACTGGAGGACTTTGGCCTTAAACTGTCCATTGATAAGTGTCAATTCTTTCAAACATCAGTAAGTATGTGGGACACATAGTATCCACCAAGGAATAGAGACGACCCAAGTAAAGTTGAGGCCTTGACCACCTGACAGCCCAAAATCTAAAGAACTACAAAGATTCCTGGGATTCTGTGGTTATTATCGGCGCTTCATCAAGGACTATTCAAAGAGTGATCAGCCTTTATAACCTTACCTCAAGGTATCCCCAACCCACAAAAATACCAAAAGTCAAGCGTCCTCAAGACTGAAAGAGTGTATTTTCATCCAGTGAAGTATTTGGGGCCGCTGACTCCTGATTGTGAGACTGCTTTCATGAGATCATATATCAACTTACCCATGCTCCAGTGCTGGCCTATGCCGATCCAAGAAAACCTTATGTCCTGCACACTGATGCTAGCTTGCAAGGGTTGGGGCTGTGTTGTACCAAGAGCACGAGAATGGCCTGAGACCAGTGGCCTTTGCCAGTAGAAGCCTGACCCCATCCGAAAAGAACTATCCTGTACATAAGTTAGAGTTCCTAGCTTGAAGTGGGCTATTGTTGACCAATTCCATGAGTACTTGTATGGGGCTAAAATACTAGTAAAACTGACAATAATCCTTTGACCCATGTGCAGACCTCAGCTAAGTTGGATGCCACTGGCCATAGGGTAGCTTCTGCATTATCTACATGTATTATGCTCTAGAATACCGAGCAGGGTCTGAACCACATAGATGCTGATGCTCTCCGGAGGCCTGTTCCCAGAATGATTAGGTCCGATTGGCAGAACCTGACATTCGGGCACTCTGCGGAAAGTTGACAGGAGGAACAAATATCACGAGACGCAGTGGACTGCATATGGTGATTGCTTAGGAGCCTCTGAGATTGCATACCTGCTGCATTGCTACTTTTCTGCAATAGACATTGGTGCACTGCCTCAGCTGGACAATGACAGTATGGCGGGCTCAATCGCGCGATCCCATGATCAAAGCAGCTTTAGAAGCCCTCTATGCAGGAAAAGATGTGTCAAATTAAGCTCCACTGATTTGAGAACTGCACTGTTATACAAGAAGGTCCTAAGTTGAAACTGATCAATAAACTGTTATACAGAGAAACAGTAGACAGAGGGGAAAAGTAGACAAACAACAACTAGTGCTGCCCACTGCCTTTGAGACTCAGTACTGAGGTCCTTGCACAACCACATGAGCACCTTGGTATAGACAGAACACTTGACTTGGTGAGATCAGATTCTATTGGCCTAAGATGGGGGCTGATGTGGAGCAACACATTCGAACTTATAGTCACTGCTTACAGGAGGAAAGCTTTTGCCCCAGAGGAGCTGCCCCTTAACATCACCACCAGTGCACCCATGGAGCTGGTCTGTATTGATTTTCTGAGTTTGAGTCAGATCAAAGAAATATCAATGTAATGTGCTGGTGGTCACTGACCATTTCACGAGATATGCCCAAGCTTTCCCACCAAAGACCAGAAAGCATCCACTGTGGCCAAAGTACTTGTAGAAAACTTTTGTTCACTATGGGGCTCCACAAAGAATCCATTCTGATCAAGGGAGACTTTGAGAGTCGTCTGATCAAAGAGATGCTTTCTCTGTGGGAGTCACGAAGTCCAGACCACTCCTTACCACCCCCAGGGGACCCACAGCCTGAACGTTTCAACCGCACTTTGCTAGATATACTAGGCACCCTGCACCCAAAGGACAAGCCTAGATGGAGCCACAAATTAGCACCCTGGTACATGCTTATAACTGCACCAAAAGTGATGCCACTGGATTCTCCCACGCCTGATGTTTGGAAGAAGCTCGACTACCAGTAGATGTGTTTTGGGGTCTCTCTGATGGGGTTCAAGCTGACAACTATTTACAGTATGTGCAAAAGTTAAGGCCAGCTAACTCATGGCGCAACACTAGCTCAAACCATGGCTGCCAAAGAAATCAGCCAACAAGAAGGTATGATAAAAAGGTGAGCATTAGGAACTCAGGAGGGAGATGGAGTATTGCTAAGAAATCTGGGACTGCATGGCAAGCACAAGATTGCTGACAGATAGAACTACTCCCCTCACATTGTGTGGGCAAAAACTAGATGATCTGCCAAAAGGCAAGGCCTGAGAATAATTCAAAAGATGTAAAACAATGCATAGAAATCATTTACTCCCATTGGACAAATCTTAGTTGAGTCTGAGCCCTAGAAGATGCCCCTCTGGACCAGTGACTAGAGCTGCTGCTAAGAAAAGACCAAGAAGTCTGCACCTACAGAAGCAGAGTTAAAGTGTTGCCCTGCACAAGTCCCAGTTGAGCATGACTGTCAGTCCATATCAGAGAAGAAGTAGAGTGACTTTGACTACTATCATTCTGAACTGACTAGTCAATTGTTTGGGGCAATCCCTAGTCAATACTGGAGATGAAGCTGGGCCTTCTGGACTGTCCAAGCCCCAACTCAGTCCCTGGAGCCAATGCTCCCAGAAAGTGAAGTGCAAAGCATCAGATCAGATGAAATGGAATCATTGTGCATGGTTGAACTGTTTGAGCTTTCAGGAGAAAATGATAGATTAGGGCAGACTGGTGATACACCCGAACAAGAAGAGTATTTTGAGTGCCCTGACAGTCCACTGCCAGTGTCCGAAAGCTCTCCATCTGAGCCAAATGTTGTGGACTCAGAAACTGTAACTCCTGGAGCTGAAAGTGCCCCAAGTTCTAGCCTCTCTACCCCAGGAGACTCCCTGACAAGTGAGGACAATGCTGAAAATGAGGCTCAGAGTGCAGAGACTATAACAGTTCCCCTAGAAAGACTGGTCGAGCTGTAAAGCCTGTGGTGCACCTCAGTTATGATTCACTTGGAAGGCCTGTGGACTTGCCTCTCAATGTTGTCCATAAAGGGTGTATGTGTCCCAGACTCATTGCCCAAACTGAGCATCAGTGCTAACTCAAATTACTATGTTGCCCTCTAAGTATGGTGCCCCTGCCCCATCCAGCCCCAAGGTAACTGATAGGGAAGGTCCCTCTCTTCAGGTTTCATGTACAAGAGGTAATAACTTGAGTTATGGTACAATGTATGTAATACTGTGTAAAGAGGACGTACTGCAATGTTTCAGAAATGTGTTCTTGGTAAAATGATATATTGACTGATGATTACATGTGCGAGCCTAATGCAAATGTATATGGTTGCAGTTGAAACTTATAGGAGTACTTGCTTGGCGCTGGACGTCAAGCTTTCCCAAACCAGGAAGGATGTAACCCCCCACAAATGGGGGTTCCCAAAGACTTCTAGGAGCTTGCTTGAATGCTCCAAGCCTGAATGGTGTTTGGCATTTAAGCCATTTATCAGTGAGTGTTTTTAGAGCCTCTGGTACTGTCTCTTTAAGAGCTGTCTGTTGCAGACATAATTAGTTGTATGGGACTGTGTGCTTCTCTGAGTACCACTCGAGCTGCTGCCAATTCACTTCATTTTTGCAGTCACTAGAGTGCAAAGGAGACCTATCTGAAAGATGTAACTGTTGCCAGAAATTATTTAGGTAATAATGAAGTACAGTTTATTAACCTGCTTTCTTTGCAGTCAGAACTGTGTCTGCTAGTTCCACATTCTAGTTTGAACTGCTGAACTGGACCAATCAGTGTGTGAGGTAGCTCCTAAAATGGTGCCTTGGACGAATCAGAACTTGGACTCATAATCTGAGCCAGCCACAAGAGGATTGATGGGCAGTGACTCTGGGAGATGTAGTTTAGACTTCAGTGCCTTTTGGACCAACAGCAGCAGTCTATTGTGAGTGACAGCCAATCCAGTCAAGAACTGGAGGAACTCAAAGGAAGTGCCAGTTTTGTCGGTTGGAGAGTTCAGTTGAGCTTTGGCAGTGAAGAAGGAAGGAGCCCTGTGCTTTTCAGTGTGCAGTTTAGTCAAAAAACGTGTGAAGGCCCAGAGTTCCGGTCTGCAGCTTGTTAGGACTGAATCCGTCCTGTGAAAAGAATCAAAGGATCTCTGAAGAGTAGAAAACAGGCTCACCCTGTAGAAGACTGGAAGAATTGCTGAAAATTGCACTCGGTCTGTCAGGAACTGAATATGCTGTGTGTTCTCCTGGGTATTGTGCAGTAATTGCGATCGGGATACAGATGCAGCCTGCCTGGTATAGTGCTTTCTTTTATATGGATGTGTGAAGAGGTTTGTGTACCTCAAGTGAGCCCTGCTGACATTGAAGGACCCTATCTTATTTGGAGGTCGTGAGTACTAATTCAAGGTCGCTCCCTGTTGATTACCACATTAAATCCAAATGGAATTACTGTACTGCTGACTGTTTAATTCTCCTTTCTCTGTGTGAAAGGGCCCCTACCAGCTGCCACGGTTTGGACTAGCCACTAGGGCTTGGGTACCCAGGGACAGTAACTGATAGGGATAGGCCTGTGCACAGAGCCATAAATGAATTATTAGAGTGATAAGCTAATTAACCTGATTTCCCCTGTCCTTGTTATATCCCCTAAATAAATCAGAGCTGCTTGTTTCAACCAAGTTATACTGCCTGAGGTATTTGTCTATGTTAAAGTACTGTACTGTGATTGTTGCACTGTATCTCATTTCACAGGAGGTCCCAGTGCGGAGAACCAGACCTGGGGGTAAGTGTTATACTGTGAAGGTAATTCTGATATATTGTGTGGGCCACTAGTGGGAAGAAAGGGGGGTTGCAGTGTCCCAGAGGGCTGTGACCAAGTTAGTTTAACTATTGCAAACCCTGACCTCTGGGTGGAGGCACCCGCCATTGGATCCAGGCCCCTCAACCTGTTAGTGGCAAATCAGGCAGGGGTAGTAGCCCCTGGGATAGCGCCATCTAGGGGTTACATAAGTGCTCATGTCCCTAGTGGGGAAGCTAACAGTGATATGTTGAAGGAAATTAGTGAATTGAGAGCTTTAGTAAGTGACCTTGTTCAATCCTCCCATCAAGGCCAGTCTTAGAAAAGGCCCGGAGGGTATAAATGCCCCTATAGGCTGCCAGATGATTTTAAGTCAGGTCCAAATAGAAGTGGTAAGCCAACTGAGGAGCCTGCTTGAGCCTGAAATCCTAGACCTGATGTTTTCTGCTACAGCTGTAGAGAGGATGGCCACACCAAAAGAGTGTACTAATCCCCTGATGATTTGTGAAAAGTAGCTATCAAGCTGCTCAACCAAGTTAGACAAAGCACTATAAAGCCTTCAATTAAGTTTCCATACAAGTCTTACGTTGCTAAATCTACAGTTAAGCCTTCTGTCAATACCTCTCCATGCTGGGCGGAGTTGGTAGGCCCCTCTTTGGAGATTACTGTGCATGTTAAAGGGATCCCTGCCAGGGCAGTACTAGACAGTGGATCTCAAGTAACTATAATTTTCAAGGGCTAGTATGATCAGCACTTATCTAACTACCCACTACAACCACTTGATGGCCTACATGTGTGGGGGCTGAGTGATAAATCGTACCCATATCTTGGTTACCTCAAAAATGTGTCTTTCTTTTCCATCCTCTGTTGCAGGTGTGGAAGATCCTGTAGAGACTCTAGCTCTGGTGTGCCATCCCTCTGGACTGTATGATGGCAAACGTGTTAATTGGCACTACTGCCCACGTGCCGAGAAAGATGGCAGAAAAGAACTGGTAGAGCCCTACACACAAATGCACCCCAAAGAAGAAGATAAGGATGAACCTGTGGGAACTGTATATAAGAAAGACCCTACTGCTATTGTGCTTCCCCTAAATGCTGAATGCGGTATCTGTGGCATTGCGAGGTTGAAGAAGGATGTGACTAACCAGATACTCATGCTGGATGCTCCTGAAGATGGCAAGCTGCCTGAAGGGTTATTAGTCAGGCCTAGAGTACTCCCTCCTGTATGTGCCCATGCATATGCCTGGCATGTAGTTGTTCAAGTCCAGAATGTTAATGATCAAGACATCAAGGTACATAGAGGCTGCACCCTGACCAAAGTCTCCTGTGCTGACACTGCTGTGCTGCCTTCTAGAAAGAAGAGTGGAGAAGAATACGAAGTGTCTGCAGACATGTTTGATTTCAGAGTCACTGATGCCGGATGGCTAGAAAGTTCTGATCAGTGGAAAGCTGGTTCAGAGGACTAAAGTATTTTCCCTCAAAGAGTGGGACATAGGATATGTTACTGGTGCCGAAAACCACATTCGCCTTCACGATGATCGCCCTTTTCATGAGAGATCCAGAAGATTATCACCTGCTGACATAAGTGATGTAAGGCGTCACCTGCAAGAAATGATCTCAGCAGGAATAATCCAAAAGTCCAGGATTCCTTGTGCATCTCCAATTGTAGTAGTGAGAAAGAAAAACAGAGCTGTAAGAATGTGCATGCACTACAGGACACTTAAAAGAACTATACCAGACCAGTATACTATGCCACGCATACAAGATGCATTGAATTGCTTAAATGGGAGCAAGTAGTTTTCTGTTCTCAATTTACACAGTGGGTACTATCAAGTCCCAATGGCCCCTGAAGATAGGGAGACGACTGCATTTATTTGTCCTTTGGGATTTTACAATTTTCTCAGAATGCCATAGGGAATCTCGGATGTGCCCTCAACATTTCAAAGACTCATGGAGTGTGCAGTAGGTGACATGAATCTTCTCGAATGTCTAGTGTATCTTGATGACATCATAGTTTTCAGAAAGACACTAGAAGAACATGAAGCTCGGCTGTTTAAAGTACTTGACTGTCTGGAAGAATTCGGACTAAAGCTGTCCATAGACAAATGCCAGTTTTTTCAGAGTTCTGTAAAGTACTTGGGTCACACTGTGTCTCCTCAAGGTATCCAGACAGATCCTAGGAAGGTGGAAGCTTTAACTGATTGGCCAAAGCCCAACAACCTTAAACAGCTGCAAAGATTCCTACATTCTCTGCTGAATCTAATGCAAGGGTACCCACCCACTCACAAGAAGTTTTAAGAAAGGCATTAATAGAGAGACTGTTAAAACCTATTTTAAACCTCATGAACCTTTTGGCCAAAGATGAAACACTGATTGTGATGCTGCTTTCGAACAGATCATCTACCGGTTAACCCATGCTTCTGTGTTGCACTTCCAAACCATATGTGCTTCACACAGACACTAGCCTGAGTGGCTTAGGGGCTGTGCTTTTTTATTTTCAGTTCCTTTTTTCTTTAACTGGCCTGCAATCCCCCTCTGAGGGAACTCCACCCCTGCCACGTGCACCGTCTCCACAAACACAGGCTTACCTCCCTAGGCATCCCCAAATAGTCATAAGGAAGCATGCCCTGGCTTACCCCCCAGGGTGGGGTCATGGGAGTGGGCCCCCCCTGGCGGGCAATGGAGATGGCGGCAGAGCAGGGTATCATGCCTAGGGGCTGTATTTTTACTGATGATCCTCAGGGAAGTGGGGCATGCAAAGACACCAGCGTCTGTCCCTCCTCCCATGCAAATAGGCACCGACCGTTCTCCACGATTCTCCCAGTCTCCAACAGAGGTAGCCAACCAGCTAGACACTCCCCCCCAAGAGAAGGAGGGCCCCCACTTTGTGTGCTCTATCCTTCCCTGCTTGGCTGGCCCTCCAGCTCCCGGGTCCATTCCTGAACTTGGGCCATCGGCGTCGCAAGTGGGCACCTTGCAGCTGCTCTGGCATGCCAGCTTAGGGGCTATGCTTTATCAAGAGTATCCTGAGGGGTTACGCCCAGCAGCTTTTGCCAGTCAGAGTCTGTCACCCTCTGAAGAGAACAACCCAGTTCACAAATTAGAATTCTTAGTACTCAAGTGGGCCATTGTGGAACAATTCCATGAATATTTGTATGGAACTAAAATTCTAGTGAAAACTGACAACAACCCATTGACATATGTCCAGACTTCGGCCAAGCTAGATGCCACTGGACACAGATGGCTTTCTGTCCTCTCTACTTATAATTATGTTGTTGAGTATCATAAAGCATTAAATCATATTGATGTTGATACTCTTTGTCATAAATGTGTTTCAGACCCCAAATGGGTGCGTATTTCTGAGCAATCAGTAAAAGCATTGTGCCACAAGTTTGACAAAGATGAGTCATCCCCTCTAGAAAATGTTGACCGCCAGGTGGATTGCCTGGGACTGATAGATACCTGTGTGCCAGTAGCCCACTGTAGTTTTGCTGTTCTGGACTTAATTCTTTGCCCCAATTAACCAAAGCTGACTTACCGAAGGAACAAAGTTGTGACCCTACGATGAGAAAGGTCATTTCTGTCTTAAAGCAAGGAGGTGATCTCTCTACCATGCGATCCACTGACCCTAATACTAGTTTGTTGTTGCATGAATGGCCCAGACTCAAGTTGTGTGAACAATCATTGTACATAGTAATAACCAATAACTAAGGCAAACTTGTTAAAATACAACTGATCTTGCCATCCAAGTTTAAGACTATTGTGTTAAAAGCCCTGCACAATGACATGGGACACTTGGGGAGTGAGAGAACTATGGACTTGGCCTGATCACGTTTCCACTGACACAAAATGGGCCCAGATGTTGAGCAACTTTGCAAGGCCTGAAGCAGATGCATATAGTGAAAAGCCTAGCCTCAAAGAGCAGCCCCATTGGTTAACATAGTGACAAGTGCCCCAATGGAGCTTGTGTGCATAGACTTTTAGTCTGGAGCCAGATTCAAGAAACATTTCAAATGTACTGGTGGTCACTGATCATTTTACAAGATATGCCCAGGCCTATCCCACCAAGGACCACAAGGCCTCTGCAGTTGCTAAAACCCTGGTAGAGAAGTTATTTGTACATTATGGTGCACCCCAATGCATACATTCTGACCAGGGCAAAGATTTTGAGAGCAGACTAATCAAAGAACTGTTATCTCTCTGGGATGTCCAAACATCTATCCCTACCCCATACCACCCAGAAGGAGATCCCCAGCCAAAGAGATTTAATCACACATTGCTTGACATGCTGTGCACACTTGATCCAAGAGACAAAAGTAAGTGGAATCAACAGAACAGTACTTTGGTTCATGCCTGTAATTGAATGAAAAATGATGCCACTGGTTTTTTGCCATATAGTCTTATGTTTGGCAGAGAAGCTCATCTTCCCAAGGATATACGTTTTGGTGTTTCTCCTGATGGTACCAAGTCTGAGAGTTACCTTCAGTATGTCAAAGAAACTAAAAGAACAGTTAAACCATGCCTACCAGCTAGCGAACATTATGGCTGCGAAAGAAACACAGTCAATAAAGTTCACCATGATAAGTGAGTCAAAGCCCAAGAATTCAAGCCAGGTGACTGTGTGTTAATGCAAAGTCTTAGATTCCAAGGCAAACATAAGATAGCCGACTGTTGGGGTCACACTCTCTACATCGTACTTGCCAAGCTGAATGAGCTCCCAGTGTACAAAGTATGACCAGAATGGGACACTCATGTTACTAAAACAATTCAGACATCATCTTCTGCCTATTGATCAAATGGTACTGAATGAAGTTCAAGAATCTGAGGCCCCTAGACGTACTTGACCAGGTCTGCTGCCTGTAACAAGCCACCTGGTCAGCCAGTTCCTGTTGTTCTGTTCACTGCTCCAGTAAATAATGCAGGAAATGCCCCTGATGTTAATTCTGAAAGTGATGATGAAGAGTTTTGCACTGCCTACTATCCATCACCTGAAATTGCCAGATTGTTTCAGGAATTCCCTTCTTCTGTTCTCAGCAATGCTCCTGAAAACCCAGTGGTTTCCTATGATTCCAGTTTATCTGTTGTGCCTGAACCTCCAGACAGTCATGCAAATAGCCTAAGCTCTGAATTCAATGATTCTCTTTGTTTGGTGGAGTTAATTGAACCAAGTGCTAGACCCATTGAACCTGCTGGTGAATCAGAGAGTACAACTGCTTTAGATGGACTAAAGGAACTGTTTCATTCAAAAGAAAGTGTTGCTGTCTCTGAGAGTGCCAACTGTGTTTTGGACGATTCCAGTTTTGTGGATATACCTCTTACAGATAAAGAGATGAGCTTGAAGAGCCGGAGAGTGATAGTCATGTGCAAGATAAAGGGCCCCAAAATAATAATGACCATCAAGAAAGTGCAGTGGTACCCATTTCTTCAGAAGCTGTTTCATTGCTGAACAATGAACCAGGATTTGCGAACCCGAATGCTGAAGCAGAAATGCAAGTGCCAATGCCAACTTTGCCATGTCACTTAGAAAGAACTGTCAAACCTGTATTACGGCTCATGTACGCTACTCCAGTAAAGTCTGTTGATCTGCTCATGAATGTTGTACACAAACGAATATATGTTACAACCAACTCCCTGCCTAGAACAGTGTTCAATGCCTTCTCCCAAATCAAAACCTCCACCCCGCTAGTATAATAGGGGTTATTCAAATAAGAAAAAAGGGGATCATATGAAGCTCACTGGTACAATGTCTAAGATGGTTTAACAACTGTATATTGCAACTTTAACATGTCCAATCTAATGCCATGTGATTTTGAAAAATGCATAATGAGTCATGACAATATCTTTAAGTACTGTGGGATATCTTAATGTCTAAAGGCAAAGTCTAACTTAATAGCATGCTATAGTTTGAATAGTTATTTTATATCTGTGCAGCTGTTATATATAGTACCCTATGGTCCGGACTTGTACATAGCAAAATGTTAATGTAGATATGACCAGTTCTTTTATGGAACTGGTGCAGACGCCACGTTTCCTGGGCAGAGGAAGAGTGTAACCAACCCCCCCCAAATGGTGGGCTTATCTTGGGTTGTCTTCCTGGGCACTGCATTGCCCTCTGCCTGGCAAAGATCCAGTCTGTGTTCTGCCTTTTGAAACTGGCCATGTCCAGTAACGTAAATAGTAAATCTAAATGTAAAGTACTGATTCAGTCTTAGTTCCAGCATGAGTGTGCGAATTACTGCTGCTGCACTGTACCTTTAAGAGGTTCAGTCCTGTCTATGCAGTGTATAGCCTGTGCTGGATCCGAGGAAACCAAAGCTCGTGACCAGCCAGGCAGCACTTTGAAGGGTTCCTCTGCATAGTCGCTTACTAGTATAGGTGAAGTACTATTGAATACTGTAAACCATTATTTCTAAATCTAAACTATGTTTAAAATTAACTTTGACAATTCGACTGTTTACTTATTGCCAGTCAACCACCATGTCTGATACTTTGATCCTGCTTTGGGCCAATCAGAACACAAGGGGTCCTAATGGGTCCTTTTGCCATGGCTGCTGGAAGAAACTGTGGACTGTATTCTTGATGCCCATTTCTACCCAGTCAGAACACTTAAACTATGACTGACAGCCTGGGCAGTGAACTGGATTACTGGATTCTTTTTTCAGTCAGTCAGAAGAAACGGCTGAAACTCTGGCTCAAGCTTGTAGCCTGTGAGGAGGCTCTCCGTTCTGCTAGGAGAGTTTGGGGAGAGGCCTGTTTGTCTCTCTTCAGCCTGAGACCTTGTGTGGATTGTTTTGAACTGCCAAGTGCTACAGATAATGGCCAAACCCCAGCTGGCATCACCATGAGGCACTGGATCCAGGAGGAGGAGTTTGGCTAACATTGTGGTTGGCTGAGCAGCAACGCACTCTCCCTCCAGTGTGTGAGTACAAGCACCGGCTGCCACTGAACTTCTTAAAATCGTCAAATTCTCTGGTTTCGAATGAGCAGGCAAGGCAAGTTATTTTTGGATAAAGAATTGTCTGAAAACTGTGAGAAACAGACATTCAAAGCTTTACCTGTTTTCGGCGTTAGTATGACGCCCCGAAAACATCAACCAAATTCAGGCCAGGACAGCAGTTCAAAGGGCACCACAAAATCGATTAAACAACTCAAAATGCAAACTCAACAGAAGGCAGTAAGAGCTAAAAAAGAATCTTGCCTTCAGTCAGTCATCTGAGAGACTGGATTCAAGCTCAAACACTATGGCCCAGAGCGCTGTACTACAGAAAATTAATACAGCCCCCATTGTTTTACTAAAGGCCCGTTTCTTGAGCACTAATTCTAAAGACACTGATGTAAATGAGGGTTCACCTACCTGGCAAGAAGGAGAGGTGCAGATCCTCCTAGAAGGTGACACTGCATCATAAGTTTCTGCCTTGCAAGCTACATCTGCTGAAGTGGACATTCCCGCCCCTGATTCAAACGCCGGGTTGACAACCTCAATTCCCAGCACACTGGGAAACTTTGTCAGGCCACAAGAAGTCTCATTGCCAATTGTGTCCGACAAAGCCAGTATGGACTCCCAAACTGGAAACAACTCTGAGGAAAATAACATCCAAGTAGAGGCTTCTATATCTCAGCTGCACCAGAGAACCATTGAATCTTCCACCATAGTCAGGACAGGGCAAGGGCATTTACGGATGAATTCAGGTACTGTAAAAAAAAACTCTTTCCAGCCTCAGTTATATTGGGGAATTATATGGAAAAATCTCAAGGGATTACAGGGGATGGGAAGAAATCAGACAAAGGGGAAAAGTCTGTTAGAAAAGAAAAATGTGACGCTCAGGCGGGGGTCTCTCAACCTTTGGGCCAGTTTTTTGAACATGGGTCAGAAGCAGCTGAGTTAAACCCTCCTGTATGGGTCTCCTAATATTAGAAAAAATTAACAAATAGGATGCAAATATTCAAAGACTAGCTCCTTTAGAAAAAAAAATAGACCAGTTTAATGAAACACTTCAATGCTTAATAACAGAGAATCTCCAAATAAGAAGCAAACTAAAAGTTGCTCTACAAAGAATCTCTGAGTTGGAGGATAAACTGGCCACATATAAAAAGCAAGGTCATTCATTTGAAACTTTTAAAAATAACATCAGCAATAAAAGTTACTGATTTAGAAGCAAGATCCAGAAGAAAAAAATGTTTGTATTCTGGGTGTCCCAGAGTCATGGGACTCCCAGAAAGGGATAAATGAAACTTTTGCTCAAATAGCAGCTGCATTCATGGAAACTGATCCAGTCGACGTTAACTTTGACATTGACAGAATTCATAGAACTTATTCAAACAATAAAAATCAGGGCAAGGGCCTCCACATCCTGTTGTGGCTAAGTTTTTCCATTATGAGCAAAAAGAACAACTGATGCAAGCAGTTTACAAAAAAAGGCTTAATTTAATGGGTGCCAACATTTCTATTTACAATGACATCCCTACGGATATCGTACAAGAAAGAAAGAAATTTGCACCACTGAGGAAGAAACTTTGGGAAATGAATTACAGGACAAACTTAATTTATCCAGCTAAACTCAAAGGGCCAGATAGTCAAAGCTTTGCGCGGTGCGCAAACTATTTGCGTGGGATTAGTGCGGGTCTGCCATATTCAAAAGGCCAAATAGCGCACGCAAACTGCATCAGCACTGGGCAAACCATAATTATATGCAAGGGGCAAAGTGAACATGAATACAGGCGCTATGAGATATTCAGCGACTAGAGCCACGCTAAGGTGTTTAGCGTGACATAGCGCAACTCTTAGTGCGGTACAAATTACCACCCAGGAAAAGTCAGTCTTAACCCTGGGCAAACAGCTTTGCATGACATTGGTGCTTTGCGAGGTGTGAGCGCGGGATTAGCACGGCTTGCACAACCCTAACATATGATCATGGCACTTAGAAAATGCCAGACATGGAGGACACATGCTGCTCACTGATGGCACCACCATGATGCCAACAGCTGCTACCAGTCCCAGCCAAGCACAGACAGTAAGGGGTGATCCAACCCAAAGGGGACATCATGGTAGTGTGGCCACACAGCACACACCTGCAGACCATATGTCTGTGGTGACCAACAGATGCCAGCACACACACATGCAGCACTATGGGCATGGTGGCAATTGAGGGGAGGGTGTACAGGTGGCCAGACCTCACCACAGCCCAGGTGTGGCCACAAGGCTGGGACACATCATGCAGTGCACATGGTCCAGTAGTGGGAATACCCCACCACCTGTGTACCTGTCAGATCTTACCTGCCCCCCCAGCCACATACCGCACAACTGTACAGATGCCACAGCACACACAGCCGGACATGTATATGTCACAGTGAGCATCCCATGCCACAGGTGCAGCATCTGTGGAGCACACAACAGTGAAACAGTACTGCCCACTGTCAGTAATCACCTGCAAGCTGGGCCTGTTACTGTGTACAGTGCAGTGGTCATCACTGCCCTACATACCATAGGCATTGCTGTGTCCCTCACACTACCGTCCCCCTTGCTACTGTAGTGTCTGATGTGCACTCTAGCATTGCCTACAGTGTGACGGTTGCATGCAGCACCACCACCGCCTGTGCTTATGCTGTGTTGTCCCCTGGGGCACACAATGCTATGCTGTACTGCATACATGTAGCTTGCAGCAACCATCATGCATTGTCAGACTGACCTACAGGTGGAGCTGCGGCCAGACCTGGCCAGCCCTTGTACTACCAGACTGACCTACAGGTGGAGCTATTAGGACTGCAGTAACACTGGGCAAACTGCATGCAAATCAGGGAATAATGAGATGCTAATTTGGTTGTTTGCCCAGAGGCTACCTAAGTAGGCTCATTTGCATGTCGCTTTTGAATATGGCAAATCTTAGCACCGGGCAAACAGCTTAGCTCCTTGCTAAAGCCACGCTAACGTGTTAGTGCCGTGCTAATGGTTCAGGGAATACTATACAGTTCTGATTGCTGTTCTTTCACATCTGCTGCTGCCTGTAGCTGTACAGGGTCCATGCATTTGCTGGCACACACATTGGCCACATAGTTCATCTCTACCTGCTCTCACGTCACTGTACACTGTGTTGCTGTTGTGGTTTGCACTTCCTGGTTGCTATATTCAGTGCTGTCTTATTCCAGGGCTACGTTTGCCCTGCACTCCCAGCCTAGTTTGCATGGCCTTATTCCCATGCTATATTCAGAAGCTGTTTGCCCCGGGCTATTCCTTTTAAATATAGCTTGCTTTGTGCTCCGGGCTAAGTTTGCCCAACGGGCAGTGTTAACTTAGCCCAGGGGCAAAGTTTTGAATATCTGACCCAAAGTGTTTCTAAATAGAGTCAGCTACATGTATAACTCTCAGGAAGAGGCAGAAAAAGAGTTCAAAATCAAAATACCCAGTCTGTTCAGTTAAATATCGGAAATTGGTCTGAATGGTTAGGGAGGAAATGGGGTTACACTGTAATGATAAAATCTGTGTTGTATCTTGGGGGGATCTCCCTTACCCACTAGCTTCTCGACTGATAAAATGCGTGCCGTGCTGTCAAAGAGGGAGGCCTTCCCTCCTTATTCTTTCCACCTCCTTCGTGCTTTCACCTGCCTCACATCTACCTCCTCCTAATACTAAACGTTGCTCATAAATCTAGGGTCTGCTTAATATGACTCACAATGTAAGCTGTGGGCAGCCAGCGCGGAGGGGTGTAATGCAGTAACAGGGGGAGTGCTATACCGCCACTTATGCTTTCATTATTTTCTAATTTTGATGGATGGGGTTTTTTACTACACTGGTCCCAAAGAACAAAGAGTTTGGGTTAGTTCTTAAAATAGGCATCAGTGTACTGGAAGTATTAATTATAGTCAAGGGTGGTAATTTGTGTGTAAAAGTGGTAACAGAAAACATGGTTTCTTTCTTTTCTACTATAACTAATAGACTAAATATTATTTTGAGGTTTATTATGGAAATGGTAACTCAAACCCAGTGATGATGTGCAAGTTGAAAAATTCAAACTTACACAATTTGTTTTAGTTAAAAGGAGGAAATGATTTGTGATGATCTGTTTTTGGTTTTTAGGATATTAAAAAAATGGCTAGTTATGGGCTGATCAGGTGTGCCACATATAATGTTAATGGCATCAACTCTCTGATTAAGAGATCCCGAATTCTGGCTTACATAATAAATTAAAATTAGACGTTATAGCCTTACAGGAGACACACTTGACCAGCACTGACGTTAGGAAACTCTCCAGAAATTGGATATTCCACAATTGTTTCTCAGCAGGTTCTAAAAAATCTGCAGGAATGACAATCCTATTAAGGAAGTGGTTAAACTTTCAAATTCAGGATAGATGGACAGACTTAGAGGGCAGAATTTATTTAATAAAGGGAATTATTTTTAATATCACAATTACAGTAGGTTCGTCTATGATCCCTTTATAGACTATACAGGGTTTACATCTACAATAACTCAAGCTTTGGTACAATTACAAACCCTGAACCTAATTTTAATGTGGAATTATAAGTCTAATTAATTATTCATGATGGCAGCACCGTCCATGATTGGTTGCTGCGCTGGTCTGAAATCTCTAAGAAGTGACTGGTGCAGCATATACTCTGCGCTTCCTGCTTTTGCACTCCCACTGCCGCCACAGAAAAAGACATCCTTATTGCAATTAGATTTATAATCACAATAATGACCTCAGAGCCAGTCATTTCCTCGCAATAAATGACCAGCTTCTAGGAAATGACCAGCTCTTCAGTCATTATTGCTTAATTTTAACGCGCTCCATGATCCCCACCTGGATAAAAATAATAATGTCTCACAGCTTAACAAGAAAACATCAATATGTTTAAAAACCTTTCTTGGAGGAAAACAACCTGGTGGAACCTTGGAGAATTTTTAACCCTCTAATAAAGGATTTTACTTTCCATGATCAAAAAAATAAAAACTTTTCAAGATTAGATTATATTTTTATATCCAAAAGTTTATTGTCTAAAGTTATTGACACTAAAAACAATTCTATTCTTTTATCATACCATTCATTAGTAGAAGTCCAGATTTCTTTAATCCAAGATAATAATTATAAGCATTTGTCAATGCCGAATGTTTGTTTGCAGGTATTGGCATTGGTACTACAAGAGTTAGAGAGCTGCATAATAGGAATGGCAGTGAGGTATTGAACTAACACCAACCTCCACCCCCATCTTGCAGAGACTGACAGGCATTGGTGGTGAGGCTTTGGGTTATCGGGCATAAAGCTCATGCAATTCCACCTCACCCCCCCCACCCTACAGACACAGACAGGTGTCATTGTGTGCATTGGGGTCTTCGTCCCTTACACTCACCCCATTCTATAAGGAAATAAGCTGAGATGAGTGCAGTATAGGAGAATGAAATGAACATTAGGGCCAAAGACCCCAAGGCACACTTCAATACTCTGTCACTGGCTGCAGGGTGGGGTGAAAGGGTTGGGTGTGCAATGGCATGAGCATTACAGCAGACAACCCCAAGTCATACCCTGACACCTGTCAGTCTCTATAGGGTGGGGCGTTATGGTTCAAAACCTTAACACCCAGGGTGTTTGTTGGTATTTTCACTACAAATTTTCAACATGGGCTTTTTGGAACCGCATCTCATGAACAGTGGCACTATAATTTCATTACTCAATCCCCAAAAGTGATTTCGCACAGCGACTGTGCCATTTGGCACAACAGGCGTGAAAACACATTTTGGGTAGGATGTGAAAAAAGACAACTGTACTGTTCATGAGGAGGTGTGAAAAAATGGCAATGTTGAAAACCTGGAGTGAAAATATGAAACACTGGTGAAGTTATGAGCATGCATAGAAACTGCATAATGCACGCTCTTAACGCAGTCATTTTTTTGGAATTTATTTACCAATTTTTCAACATGGCCTTTTTGGGATGTCCCCTCATGAACAGTGGCATTGTGATTTTGTTAATCTATCCCAAAAGTTGATTTCGCACAGTGACTACGCCATTCTGCACCACAGGTGTGAAAACACATTTTGGGCAGGATGCAAAAAACGACAGCTGTACTGTTTATAAGGAGGTGTGAAAAAAATGGCAATGTTGGAAATTTGGAGTGAAAATATTGAAAACTGGCAAAGTTACGAGTGTACATAGAAACTACACAATGCATGCTCATACTGCAGTCATTTTTTTTTGGAGTTTTTTCACCAAATTTGTAACATGGCCTTTTTGGGACCCCTCCCATGAACAGTGGCACTGTTTTGTTAATCGGTCCCGAAAGGTGATTCTGCACGACGACTGTGAAATCACCTTTTGGGGCAGAGAAACAAAATGATAATTCAAGTGTTCATGAGGTGGGGTCTCAAGAACCCCATGTGGAAAATTTGGAGCTTAAACCTCCAAAAAATGGCTGAGATAGCAACCTAAGTTGAAATTACCCATTGATTCCAATATAAAGCTTACCATGATTTTCTTAATTTTGTGTTCAGCTTTTGAAGAGTTCAGACATGTTCCCAGTCCACAGAAGATCGCAGTGCCAGACCTCCAGAGGTAAGAATAGGGTAAGGTGGGAGGTAGGGAGGGGGGTGCACAGAGGGAGGGTAGGTGGGAGTGGAGGGGCCAGGAAGACAACAAGGGACCGTTTTTTTTTCAGGTTTAAAAAAAAACAGCAAGAGACAGTTTTCTTCATTCACAGGATAAAAAAAATTGGCACACTGGGGTGAGCTACCAGTGGGGGGGGGAGGGGGGAGGGGGGCTGACTCATGGATTGGTTACCTCGATGTTGGTAAGGGGTGCTGACAGGCTGGGAGGGTGCACATCTGACACCAGGAGTGAGCATCCCGATGTCAGAAAAGAAAGGGGAAATTGTTTAACCAAGAAAGACACACTAAGGTGGGGGGATGCTCACATGGGGACTGGGAACCCCATGTCAGCTTATGGGGACTGTGTAACGGGCTGCAGGAGCTGCCATATTTCAGCACACTGAGGTAGGCTCCCAATGTGCCACTTAATGGGGGGGTATGCTAACATGGGATTGGGCACCCCAATGTTGGCTTTCCCTGGGAGTGTGTGGCCGGTGGCAGGAGCCTCCAATTTAAATAATGAAATGTTTCACCATAAAAGGCACACTAGGGCCGGGGGCACAGGAAAGCAGTCAGACATAAGGAAACTATGCCCATGCGCATTCCTGTGCACTGTAATGTGCATGGGAGGACAGTCTTGTCAGCTGCTTCTGTGTTCCTCGTTGCGAGGGAGGGGGGAGCTCCCACTGCACTCAGAGATGATGAAACTGTCCCTGATTGGAGCAGCACATTTCTTTTAAGTCTGGTGGTCTATTTGAAACTGCCATCATCAGCAGTTTTTGTGTTGATTGGTAGCCAAAGGAGGGGCCCTTGAAAGCATGGACTGCATTGGCCACTCACTGCCACACCTCTGCAATGCTCTACTCACCTCAATATGTTTCTTGTGCGCTGTGTGCACAAGCAAACATAAAAATAACTACCCTAGATCATGGTCATTTAATAACGAGTTGCTGGAAGGCAAAGAATTTTATGAAAAAATAAATAAAGCAATCCAAGGATACTGGTATTATAATTACACCAGTCAGCAATCTAGCTCCTTGGTTCCATGTCATAACGGCTATCATGGAAAAGCGATCACCATTACGGCGAGTGTACATCGCTGAAAATCAATTTCACCGATGTACATTCACAGCGCCAGACAAAACAGTGCCCAAGACCTACGGTCTCATTTTTTAATGCAAGGGCTGTGCTTCCGCCCCCACTTATAGTTCTCAAGTCCAGGATGGTGCATGTTGGGTGTGTGTGAAAATTAAAAAATACATGCCACCTGCGGCAAAACAAAACCGCACCATGCCAGACCGAGACCCTGTACCTTGCACCTGCCAGCTGACTACCCTCAATGACATCAGCAGTCCAGCTCGGCAGCTGCCCACCATGCCCTCCCACATACCATCCCTCCCTGTCTCCCCCCCGGGTGCTAATCACATATACCTGCTATTCTCCGCATGGTTTTGTCCACCCCAGTATCTGGTCACCCCCTTGGTAGCTGTGAACACAGGCACTGTAATTGAGTCACCATTTTTTGTAAGCAGTTTTGGTCACCTTGTTCACTGGATACCTATCTCCTCTTCATGAGATGCACTAAAATCCATGATAAGGAGAATATGTATTTCCCACCACACATGGTTAATTAAAAACAAAAGGAACAACAAATAATACTGGCAAAACTAAAAGAATTAGATAAGTTAATCCTGTCTGATTACAATAAGTACATTACTGAATGGTATGAATACAAAAGCAAATGGCGACAAATTATAACAAAAGAACATGAACTGAACCTAAAGAAGATAAAACAGGCAAGATACCTTCATGGTGAAAAGCCAGGTAAACTGCTTGCTCATTTATTAAAAAAGGAAAGAAAACAATATAATCACAAACCTAAAAAATGCTCAAAACAAAAACAAAACAGCTTGCTCCGACTTGGATATAATTATGTCTGTATAGTTCATAAATATATATATATATATATATTTATATATATATATATAAATACCCCAATTAGCAACCCAGAAATCATGGAGTCATTCATTAAAAATAATAAAATAAAACCCTTCAATATGCCTAATGAACGATTTTCACTGGAGGAAATTTAAAAAGCAATAAAAAACCTTCCAAATTAAAAGAGCCTGGGTCCAGATGGACTGACAAATGAATTTTACAAAAGATTCAGTGATTTACTTTCACCCTGGATTCTCCGGATGATGCAGGAATGGGTAGATGCAGAGGGGACCATTCCAGAAACAATGTTAAAAGCAAAATTGATTCTCCTTCATAAGGAGGATAAACCAAAGGACCTTCCTAATAGTTACAGACCTATAGCACAATTGAAATCTGACTATAAACTTGTGGCTAAGGTAATAGCTAATAGACTTTTGCCAGAGATTCCTCTCCGCATCCACCCAGATCAAAATGGGTTTATTCCAGACAGAACTGCATCATCTGCAATAAAACAAGTCCAGTTATGTACAGAATATGTACAAAATCAACAGGATACATATTATGCTTTGGCTCTTGATGCTAGTAAAGCATTTGATCTAATAAATAGAATATACATGTTCTGTGTGTTAGAAAAATGGAACTCACCCTTAAATATACAAAACATCATTCATGCTCTGTACAGTAGCCCATCAGCCAATATTTTGATTAATGATATTTTAACTCTGGAAATTTCAGTGGATGCTGGAGTTAGACAGGGATGCCCTTTATCACCCCTGATCTTTATGTTGTTTCTCAAACCTCTACTGAAACAAATCAGAGAAAATACACAGATAAAAGGCATCCCAATTCAGGCCAGGTTACCAAATTAAGTGTCTTCGCAGGTGACACCTTAGTTATTTTTTCTGTTCTTAATAATTCTATGGTGGAGAAGGTGAGGGAAAAGTGGAATGCATTTTGGACCTACAAGAGATCCAACAGGGCAGAAGACAGAGAAGAATATGTGAAGAAATCCAGAGAAGTGAGCAAAGTGGTAAGGGCAGCAAAGGCAGCTAGGGAATGGAGGTTAGCACAGGGGATCAAAGAAAGAGAAAAAAGAATTTCTTCAGATATATCAGAGAGAAGAGAAAGAGTAAAGATCAAATTGTTAGGATCAGGAGAGGAAGTGGGTGGGTAGAAAAGGGAGCTGAGCAGGCAGAGGTACTTAATGAATACTTCTGTTCAGTCTTCACCAAGGACAGAGATGGGCCCCTACCTGAGAAGAAGGGTGAGGTGGGAGAGGGTAGGGGAGAAACAACCACAGATGGGGAAATCACAGTGGAAAGGGTGAGGGAGGGCCTTAAGTCCCTGAAGGTGGACAAGGCACCTGGCCCAGATGGAACCCACCCCAGGGTGCTGAGAGAGTTGGCAGAGGTCCTGGCAGGGCCACTGGTGGACCTGTTCAATACCTCTCTGAACTCAGGGTGCATGCCCAGGGACTGGAGGGAAGCACATGTGGTACCTCTCCATAAGAGTGGGCCCAAGGATGAACCAAGGAATTATAGACAGTGAGCTTTACTGCAATTGTGGGAAAACTGATGGAGACAATCCTCAAGGAAAGACCGGTGCAATTTCTTGAGGATAACAATCTTCAGGACAACAGGCAGCATGGATTTGTCTCAGGCAGATCCTGCTAGATGAACTTGGTTGATTTTTATGACTGGGTTACGAGGGTACTGGACAGGGGACATGCAGTGGATGTCCTCTACCTGGATTTCAGCAAGGCCTTTGACTTGGTGCCACACAGTAGGCTGACCTGCAAGTTGAAGAGTCTGGGAAAAAGGAGGAAACTGATCAGATGGGCTGAGAACTGGCTGCAGGATAGACAGTAGAAGGTAGTAGTGGAGTGGGGGGAAGGCATCTGGACCCAGGGCGGTAACAAGTGGTGTACCACAGGGATTGGTGCTGGGACTGGGTCTGTTTAACATTTTCATAGCCAACATTGCAGTAGGGATTTAAGAGCAAGATCAGTCTCTTTGCAGATGACACAAAGATTTGTGCCTAGGTAGATGGGGGGGGAACAAAAGTACTTCAGGAGGATTTGGCAAAACTGGAGGAATAGTCTCACACTTGGCAGATTGGCTTCAATGCCAAGAAGTGCAAAGTGATGCATTTAGAGGGCAAGAACCCAGGACACAATTACTGGCTGGAGGGTGTCCCGTTAACAAAATCCAAGGAGGAGAAGGATCTGGGAGTGCTGATAACTGGGGAGATGAACCACTCTGCTCAGTGCAGGAAGGCAATAGTAAAGGCAAACAAGATGCTAGGGTGCATAGCAAGGGGGATTACTTCTAGGAGTGGGGAGGTCACCTTGTCACTGTACAGGTCCCTGGTGAGACTGCACATGGAGTACTGCATGCTGTTCTGGTGCCCCTACTTGAAAAGGGTCATCAAACTACTGGAGGGGGTACAGCGCAGGGCAACAAAAATGATCCTGGGGTTGGGAGACAGACCATATGAGGAGAGACTGGGAGAGCTCAATATGTATACCCTGGAGGAAAGAAGGGAGAGAGGGGATATGATTGAGACCTTCAAGTACCTGAAGGGTTTGAACAAAGTAGACACAAGGTGTGTGTTCAATCTGAAGGGTGGAAGAGAAACCAGGGGACACTTTATGAAGTTAGAAGGGGGCAGGTTCAGGAGGCTACTGAGGAGGCACTATTTCACAGAAAGGGTGGTGGCAGGGTGGAACGCTCTGCCAGAGGAGGTCATATCACTACAGAGTGTTGAGGGCTTCAAGAGGGGGTGGGACAGATTCAAGGAGAGGGTACAAACCAGGATGGGATGGGAGATGGGGGGAGGGCATATGAGGGAGGGGGGGCTGCAGTCTAAGGAACTGAAGTGCTGCACACTCGAGCAGACTAGATAGACCGAAAGGCCTGTATCTGCTGGCAATTTTGTATGTTTGTATAGGTACTTTATTAAGTATCATTGTTTCCTTTTCAAATTTTTCAGGCTATCAATTAAATGAACAAAAGTCTATGCAGATGCAACTTTCTAAGAAACAAATCCATCTTGAATTTGAAGCCATAAAAAAATTCAATAAAGTGTAACAAATTAAATATTTAGGGATAGTTCTTACTAATAGGACAGAAAGAAGTATCCAAATTAACTATAAAATGGCTAAAGAAAGAATTGTGGGAAAGTTAGACTCATGGAGGAACCTATCCCTGTCATTATGTGGACAAATTCAAACAATTAAAATGATGGTTCTACCATACTTAATTTTTGTCCTTCAGTCACTTTTAGGGTCTCCAGGTGAAAAATGGTTCTCCGATATTAAAATAATTTTTTCTAAATTTGTATGATGAGGAGGTAAGCCTAGAGTTGCTTGGTCTACAATAACTAGGCCTATAAAGGAGGGAGGCTTTGGTTGCCAGGAACCGTGGTCATATATGTTAGTGCAAACTTTAGCAGTCATGTGAGAATGGGCTTTTTTCCACAGAATGATGTCCAAGTGTTACAAGAGTTGCTCACAAAATTTGACCCTCAACCCACAACTATTAAATTACTATTTATCTCTAAATATAATCTTTTTAAAGAAAAGGGACCCCTACATCAATTATATGAATGCGCAAAAAATAGGTTGAGAGTCAATTGGTTACATTGGTTACATGCCCCGTGTTATACTACGCTAGACCCATCTCAACCTTATATTAGTGAGATCTATAATCTTCTCCAAGCAGAGGACTGGGTAAACTGGGTACAATTTATTACGGAGGGCAAATTCATGTATTTTACCCAATATAGGACAAAAATTAAGAATCATAAAATTCAAAACTACTTGTGTTATATAAACCTTCATCAAGAGTTCCAAAAACTTTGTTCTGAACATAATAGTGAATCCTACAAGCTGTCAGACTTGATTAAAGAGGAAAATAAAAAGATAGTACTGTTTAGAAAGAAAAGGCTCTTCATGTTCTATGGATTAATCACGCAAGACTGTGAGTATAAAAAAATAAAACAAGATTTTTCATGGGAAAAAGATTTAAAGGCAATGTTGCCAGTCAATCAACGGCAAGCAATTAAAATTGGTGCAAACAAAAATATTATTTTGGCTAAGAATCGAAGCATCCAACAAAAAATAATTAATAGGGCATATATAACACCTAAATTACTTTCAAAAATGAATCCAACATATTCCAACAAATGTCGCCATCAATGTAATGCAGTTGGCTCATTGATCCATAATATATGGGAATTCCCCATAATAAATAAATGATGGGTAGGTCTTTCAAGAGAAATATCAGACTTACTAGATTGTAACATCCCTTGCTCATTTCCCATACTAATTCTTAACTTATTTGACTCCATATATTTAGACATTAACCAACAAAAAATAATTATCCTAGGTTCACTTGCACTTATTGCATTTAAGTGCATGATATTAAAATACTGGAACAACCATTGCCTCCCTCAAAATGTGGCACCGAAATGGAAGAACACCTTCAGGGAAACACTAATGTTTGAAAAACTAGGTTATGTCATTGATGAACTTGATGAGGATGAAGTGTTCAACTGGAATGTATTAATGTCACTGTTACCACCACTAATAAAAATTTAATAAAGATAGGGTGGGGGGTTCTTGATAACAACTTAGTATAATATACATATGTAGATTGGTTATATAGAAATTGTATGTATCTTACCTCTCTTTATAAGGGAAACGTGGGTTGTCCCTGCAACATAAAATTTAAAAAGTCTTCACCACCTGATTTTCCTTTAAAGTTCAAGTTGTGGTGTAGATTGTTTTGCAGGCCATTGGGCCTGAGGATTACAATTTCTAGGATGGTCAAAAGCTTCTGTTTCTATTGTTACAGCCAAGGGTAAAATAATAACTTATTTGTTTAAGGGCCCCTACCAGCTGCAATGCTTCTGGCCTGCAACTTAGTTACCTTTTTGTTTGTTTTACCAGGAGAGACACACTAAGCTGAAAGCTTGTTTACAGGTGCAACCTGGGTGTACAAGAAAGTTAAGTGACTTGCTTAGGGTCACACAGTATGCAAGTGGGGGCTTTGGAATTCAAACCCAGGTCTCCAGGTTTGCAGTTCAGAGCCTTAAATCACTGCGCTCTACTACCTCTTAACTTAGTAAATCCTGGGTGCCCAGACAGCAGTGCCTGGACTGTCCAGGGGGTTAAATGTGGTGTCTGAGGGGGCATGGTTAAGCGCTGAATTAAAATGGTTGCTTAGTTCAATACCTCTACGATCCACCTAGCCAAATATCCAAAATAATCCATTACAGGCAGCAATAAGGTTTTTTTTTTTAAATACCTGTGAGTATAGGAGAATAGCTGGTACATATCCAGAGCTCCTTAGCTTTCCGGACCAAGAATTTTGAAAGAGACATTACGGTCCAGTAAGAATTGGGCCTTACACTATGCCTGTAGCATGGATCCAATGGTCCTGACTAGCTTGGACCTCACCAGTATTCAGGGCATGTTTTCCCAACTCATCGTAAAAATGGAGTAGGTCACTACAGCTTCTAATTCAACCACTACAAAACATTGAAACATGGCCGTTTCATTTTAAAAGGAAACTCAGAGCACACAAGGCAGCTATTCAGGAGAATGCAGCCATCTCCAGAGACCACCACACCACCATCCAGTACTTAGTTAACAAAGTCGACAACCTAGAGAACCGGAGTTATAGGAATAATCTCCGGTTCCTCGGTTTTCCAGAAGGGGTGGAAAAAAATGATGCGGCCACCTTCTTGCAAGCTATCATCTCTGAACTATTGCAGATGAACAGTCAAGCCCCTCTGCAAATCGAGCGGACCCACAGAAAGCTGACACCATGGCCCAGGGCTGCAGAAAGGCCCCGTCAATTGTTGACTCACTTCCTGGACTTCAGACAAAAGGACCGGATCCATATGGCAGCTCGTAGTAAAGGCCAACTCTTCTGGGACAATAATAACATTTCCATTTTCCAGGACTATTCGGAGGAGCTAACAGACAGGTGCAAGGCCTACACAAAGGCCAGAAAGCACCTACACCAAATGGGAGTCTCCTTTTCACTGAGGTATCCAGCGGTCATGCGGATTATACATAATGGAGTGCCTCTGATATTTGAACCCCCCCCCCCCCCGAGTACCTCATGGATTTCAATAGAACTTGGCCACAGGAGATGAGGTGTCCAGGGACTCCAATAGACAGGTGATCTGAACATGGCAAAAGAACTTTGAACCCCAGCGTGGCCGGAACACCAGGAGAGAGGGAATCATCACGCCTGCTCTGAGGAAGACTGGATGTTTCTCCAATCGAATCAGAAGAGGTGGACCCCAAAGCAACATGAAAGAAGGGAGCACCCCAACAAGAGACATAGTCCCATGAGCCCCAGGGGGAGAGACCACGGTGAAGTAGCAACATTGGAAATTAACAGGGCGCATACCACAACAGATTTGTGGCCCTACGTTCTCCCTCTCTGACCCCCCAGATCCAAGGTCCAGACTTCATGGACACCGTGGTGGCCTATACTGACCCTGTAGATCAATGACTTGGCACCTGGACAGAGAGGGTGGTGGCTGCATCACCTACTGCATTCTTCATGAAAGAGACCTATGGGCCAGAACAACCTCCCCAAGAACTCACGCATCTACAGACTGATGACCAAACTGAGGAGGACTGCTGAACCTGCTTATGCCTCAGTCATTAAAATCAGATAAGTGCTTCTTTGGTGGGTCTCTGGAAATGGGAGAGGGAGGAGATTAGGATTAGCTTGGGGGGTACAGAACTACTGTGTAGTGTTGGGAACTCCATTGGCCAAAGATAAGGGACAGTGGTAGGTTGCACCCCCCTCCGGTTTCCTTCCCCCTATATCTCATGCCTACCTCCCCAATGTCTGTGACCAGCCACAGGCGAATCAGAAGTATGGCGTGGACTGTGAATGCCATACAAACAGGATGGACTACTTAAATTAAGGTTAATGTTTAATGTTGGAATAGCTCATTTCAAGCAGGGCAATCTAGACGTCCATTTAGTATGACAGCAGGAGCCCAGTTTCAAATGGCTGTATGTGTACCTATGCATGGGAAGTGTCAAGTGCTTTTGGGGTCCCGTGGTAGTAAAAGGGGTTAGTAGCTCCTAGTCAATGGTGAGGCAAGGCTATGTGCCCAACATGGAACACCCCCCCCAGTGAATGCTTGTCCTCCTTTTCCCCTGTCATCAGGTAGCCCCCCAGAGGGAAGATAAGGGACATGGCTGCATGTAGACTAGCTAGGTTATAGTTTGAGACCACCTCTTTAAGGAGACCAGCATATAACTGCAAGCTCCATCACCTAGCTGCCAGATGCTGGATGCACATAAAGGAGAATAACCTTTGTTGCTATTCCCTAAGTTGCTGTCATTGAATGGGCTACTAGCATAGCAGACCATGAGGCCACCTCCACCTGACAGCACTGGACCCCCTCTTTTTAGCGCACCCTGGAAACCAATCCAAAAAGGGGACTGCTATTGGCTAACACCTAGCCCCTCCCCAAATACCTCACAAGGCAAGGCGACTACCCCCCCCACAGAGCTATATTCTTTAAAGTCAGAGGGAGAAATGGGGCAGTGTCACGTTATGCTAAAGCCAATGGGTAATGGGCACTCTTATCCCTCCTTATACCTCCCCCCTCACCATGGGATCCCCCCCTGACAGGGTATTTGTTACCAGTATGAAAGAACGGTATACCCCACCACTTCAATCTTGCTGCCACTAGAGGTGGAAGAGGTGTATGTGACAGACTCCCCTCCCACTCCTTCTACCTTAGGAGTGCTCCCTGGCTCCCCCACCCTCCTCTCCATCTAATTCCTAAGGAGTCAGAGAATATATAAGCTTGGAGTACAGGCGCAGCAAGGAACAGTGCACCCCCCCAGTAGAGACAGGGTGAGCCCTGGGTGACCAAGGTTACTGGGCAAGGCCCACTGTTCCCCTCTGCTCTTCCATGGTTCGATCTTCGGCCCATGTACATAGTTAAAAGTATGTAAAAAGTTCAGTTATTCCTGTTTTATATTGTGTTCTGATGCATTTACTGAGATAAATAATCAAATCTCAATGGTGCTGGTGTTTGTGTAAGGTGCCGAGGTGTAGGGATAAGGATATGCCCCTGGCTGTAGCAGGAAGGCACAGGCAGACTTCAGTTTTCTCTTAGGAAATCACACCCGTTACAGATATGTTTCCTAGGTCTGGAAATGGGTGCGATCACTAGTAATACCTGGAATGTGAGAGGGCTGAACACTCCAATCGAAAGAAAACAAAGTACTCTCTCACCTTAAAAAGCTGAAGTCAGACCTCGCCTTCATTCAGGAAACAAAACTGATCCAGGCAAACCACTTAAAA
Organism: Neoceratodus forsteri; assembly: GCA_016271365.2. Classification (NCBI taxonomy): domain Eukaryota; kingdom Metazoa; phylum Chordata; order Ceratodontiformes; family Ceratodontidae; genus Neoceratodus; species Neoceratodus forsteri. Next base: position 1,003,772,081 of record CM028129.1, on the reverse strand, counting down.
CTAGCAAGGGACTGGGTGGGACAGGTGTTCAACTCCACAGCCCAAACCCAGAAAAAAGGAGTGGCCATTCTGGTACATAAAAAATTAAGGTGAACCCCTATTACTACAATGAGAGATGACCAGGGTAGATGTGTTCTAGTACTGATGGACACCCCTCAGGGACAGATACTGCTGGGGAATGTATATGGACCCAATATACATACATATATATGATTCCACGACATTGCTCAGATGATAAACACCCTCGCCCCCACCCCAACTCAATCCTTCAGGGGGGGGATTTCAACCTCATCCTGGATTCTAGAATGGACAGGAATGCAGGATGGGTGGAACCACATAGCAAAGGGCTGGCAGCCTTACTACAACTGATGAAAGATGTGGGCCTAGAAGACATACAGTATGGAGGATATTTTATCCAAGAGCTAGGAACTAGTCTTACTATTCTCCTGTTCATGGGTCACACTGTTGGCTAGACTTCTGGCTAACATTCCCCCAGGTGACCCAGGCAACCTTGGGCTTTAAAATAATCCCAATGATAATATACAACCATTCCCCTGTATAACTGCACCTTCTTTGGGTTCCCCCACCACAGGTTTTACACCGACCTGGAAGCTAGACCCACTTCTCCTTAGGGACCCAGAGTTTGTAGAATGGGCTAAAAGAGCAACTTGTTTTTTATAAATATTGATACAGGATGCCCACTTGTTATATTTATTTCTTCTGGACCATCTTACTAGGCTATCACAAAATCATAGAAACTGTATTGTAAGAATGAAGTCCATAATCAAAAAAATGTCCTTTTAAAGTTTTAATATTCTTTCACCTCACACCAACATTTTCATTAGCAACAGTTTCGTAGCTAGGCGCCACTTCTACAGGCCAACAACAAGTAAACAGTGTTGATTCTAAATATAAACAAAATAATATTCTAGGAATTCCAACAAACAGCAGAGGGTTCTTTGCACACATATCAGTTCACCCAGGAGGAACAGGAACAAGTCCTTAGTCTATTAAATAGGGATGAAACATGGACAGAAGTTGCAAGTGAAAAAACACTTATAAATAAAATATATCATCTTGAGCAGAAGGATGTTAGGTTAGAATGGCATGCCCTATCTTTGGGTGAATATATTAAAAACAAAATAATCCCTAGGGGTTTACCAGTACTAGTGGAGTCTAATTTAGGCTTCATGACAATCAAACTCAATGATAAGTGGACAGCCATTCAAAATAAATGCTCAATAGATTTTATGCTGGCATTAATTGAAGCAATCATTGAGGAGAGAAATAGATTAACAGTGGAAATTCAAAACTTTAAAGAGGAGTATAAGTCAAGAGTACAATTACAGGAATTTATGACTACTATTGCAAAAAATCAAAAAAGATTTGGGAGAATACGAAGAATATATAAAGCAACAAAAGATTAGGAAATTTAAAAGAGACATAATAGATTATAGAGACAATAAAGTACATAATTGGTTTACTAAACATAGATCCAATGGAAATAGTTAAACCCCTCAGGAGGTGTCTGACTATCAGACTGATTCTGATAGTGGAGATAGTTATGTCCTCAATACATATGACAGACATACAAGGAAAGATAGCAGAGAAGTTTTTTTAGGGAGAGAACATCAGATGGTAGAAGAGGAGGGACGTGGTCAACAGGACCAATTAGAACCAAGAAGATATGATTTACGGGAGAGGGGGTGGCAAAACACAGAACAACACAGAAATTTATGGAAATCAAACCAGAGGAGCTGGAAGAGGTGGAAGAGGGGTGGGAGAGGAGGAGGCAAAGGAAGAGGAACATACAGCAACAGAGGGAGGCAGAGGAACTGATAGCGGTTTTCAATCTTAGTAAAAGGAATATCACTGAGACTAAAGTCCATGTACTCAGCAAGGGACTTTCCTTTGCACCCACAACAGGTATAGATTATTTTCAGTTACAAATAGATCTACAGAAGTTTTATAGAAAATTAAGACTAGCTGACTGGTTTTAAGACCAACCTGAAGAGCCCCCAAGTAGAAAACAGGCTTTAAAAAAAGCATTAGGAATAACATCGGATTTTACTCCCCCTAGAGGGAAAGAGGAAGCTGAAACATATATAAAGATAGCAGAAAGACATATCAAATATATGACTGAGAATGAAAATAAATATCCACAATATAATAATATGACATGCAAGGAAAGGGAGGCCTTAAAAAAATTAGAGGGATATAAAACTATAATAATCAAACCAGCAGAAAAGGGTGGGAGAATAGTTATTTGAGATTACCAGGACTATAAAACAGAATGCCTAAATCAACTAGGAAATGGTGATCATTACTTGAAATTAGATAGAGATCCAACTGAGGAAATTAGGGAGGCAATAAAAGACTTTTTGGAGAGAGCAGTTGAACAGGGATGCTGTACAGAAATATAAATGGAAATGCTGATTACTAAAAAACACAGAATACCAAGGTTCTACGTGTTACCTAAAATTCATAAAAAGTCCCAGAAACCATCAGGGAAACCAATAGTGTCAGGGATAGATTCAATATTGAAGCCTTTATCTAAGTATGTAGATTTTTACATACAACAAGAGGTTAAAAATGGACATTTATATTAAGGATACTGGCCACGTTATTGAAATAATACGAGAAATTAATGAGAGCAATTTAAATACTAAAGATCTTTGGTTAGTTTCCCTGGATGTCAAAGACTTGTATACAAGTATACCTCATGATGAAGGTTTGATAACACTAAGGGATGCATTAAGCAATAGGGAAGATACATTTCCTGACACAGACTTTCTGATAGGTTTATCAGAATTGGTACTACAAAAGAATTACTTTAGTTTTGAGGAGGAATTTTATTTACAAATTCATGGCACAGCAATGGGGAGCACTATGGCCCTGTCTTATGCTAATTTGTATATGTGGAACTTTGAAAAAACACATGTGATAAATCAAACAAACAGTCCATTTTTTTAATAATATTAAAACATGGAAGCACTTTATTGATGACATACTTCTGTTATGGGAAGGAACAAGGGAAGATCTAAAGAGATTTAAAGAATATTTAAACAACAGAAATGACAATATATCTTTCTCCATGGAAATGGATGAACAACAAATAGCTTTTCTGGACTTAATTAACTATAAAAGTGAAAATGGGTTGGAAACAAAGTTATATAGGAAAAGCACAGATAGGAATACACTGTTACACTTCAATAACTATCATGACCCAAAATTAAAATTAAGCATCCCAAAACCACAAATAATAAGAGCTAAGAGAAATAGCAGTACAGAGGATGAATTTAAAAGAGAAATTGAAATAATGAAAAAAAGATTTCAACAAAGAGGGTACAAACAATCTAATATAGGGGAGTCAATATCCAAAGTTGAACAAATAACACGAGGGGACCTATTAAAAGGAAAAGAAAAAGAAAATGATAAAATAGGTAACAGGATAGTATTTACTACCACTTACAGTCATTTAAATAATAACATAAGGGGAATATTATTTAATAATTGGCATATCTTACAATCAGGAGACAGACACAATAAGAAGTTCACAGATAAACCTTTAATAATGTCTAAAAAGAATAGGACATTAAGGGACAAGTTAGACCATACAGAACATGAACAATTTAAAACAACAAATGTTAAACAAACTAAACAGTTACTATTGGGTCCATTAAAAGAAGGAAGTTTTCCCTGTGGTCAGTGTTGTCACTGTAACAATACTACAAAAAAGATGATTTTTGAACATCCTTTATACAAACAAGAGATATCTAATAAAACAACATATCACATGTAAAACTCATCATGTGATCTATATACTACAATGCCCATGAGATAAGTTATATGTGGGCAAAACAACAAGAGAACTCAGAATCAGAATAAGTGAACACAAGAGCGATATCAGAAATAAAAATGAGTGATCATCAGTGGCGAAACACTTTAACAATGAAAGACATACGTCAGCCTCTTTGAGGTTCTGGGGACTGGAAAAGGTGAATAAACCTATGGGACAACGAAATCACTTGGGACAACTTACTAATGAAAAGAGAAGTATATTGGATTTTCCAGATGGACAGCACCAACTCGAGGATTGGACTAAATGAATCATGTAATTGGAGTCTATATTGCACATGAATGTTCTACAGTTGGAATATAAAAAACTGGGATAAAAAATGTATTCATAAGAGTGATGCATCCTTGTAACATCTGTTCACATCTCCAAAAAAGCTACTATATAAGGTCTGTAACATATTAATATGGGATAGCAAAAAAACTGCTGTGTTAAGTGATAAGTGATAAGTGGTGGGAATAGAACCAAAAGCATTATAAGAGATTTGCTGTAAAAGGAATCTACCATTCTGAAGTCTTTAGAAAATTATTTTTATTTAGATATTTTATAATGAGTTTTAACAAGAAACTGAGACAAAGAGACAACTAAAATGTAAATTACTCATAATGATGATTAATAATGGAGTTTAAAACAGTGATTTAAATGTTTGGTATATAGATGTAAATAGCTGTTTGGTATATAGAGATAATTAGCTGGCACATCAGTCTCCTTTTTGTCAGTATTTAATAGGACCTTATTTTAGATAAATGAATGATATAAAAGGAAAAATATTAAACAATTCTTGGCAATAAGCCATGGGCGGGGAGCGAACCTCCGACCTCCCACATGTAACAAGTGTGCCCACTCTTTATTCCACTTGACTACAGGGATGGTCAGACTAATCACTGAATTTTTAACATCCTAGGAAGCACCTATAGTGGGAATAGGTGCTTAGCTAATAGTGACGTTGTTCTCCTTGTCTTTTCACAGTCTTTATAAACCGCGCAGGAGCATTAGCTCAGACCGCACCTTTTTTGTTTTGGAAGACGGTAGAAGAATTGTGTCTTTAGCCAGGTAACAGAAACTTCAAAGAATACTCTTTAAATAGACTTAGAAACAGATTTAAAAACTGCAGTGAATTGGTAAAATGATCCTATGTACATGTTTCAATTTACAGCATGAACTGTTGTGAAAAGTAAAGAAACACTTCGAGAAAACAAAGGAGCTATCTCGATACAGCAAGGTAATAATCGAGGAGGAATAACTTTAACTTAAACTAAAGGAAGAATAAGAATGGTTCTGTTTTTTAAGGAACAGCAGTATATAATGAATATATTTTTATTTTATACCAATCTTTAGAGATTACAAGTTAAGGTCTAAAATGGGAACATAATGGCTGTGAAACAGCAACGGTCAAATGAACAAGCTAACAAAAGAAGAAGTAAGAGTAAAATAAGAACATACTAATTAATTTTAAAAAAGCGACTAAATGCTTTATATTTAAACATAAACTTTTATAACATTTTTTCAGGTATAATTGATTGAATCCAGATTTTGGCGTTTATAAAAAAAAGTGAATATACTTTAGTGAAAAGTCTTCAAAACAGGTATGCGTAATAAATATATAAAATGGATTTTGATTATAGTTTATATCTTGGCATGAAAATACAAGTGCATAAATGATTAATTGATATTTTTGTATATAGTGAAAAAGTTTTTGGAATATAATGGGTTCAGTAGAATTTTGAGCTATTTGGCTTGCTTTTCTGTATGTCGTGTTAACAAAACAAGACATTGATGAACAAAATAAGAATATGTGATTGATTATTTTATATTTTGTTTATATTTAGAATCAACACTGTTTACTTGTTGGCCTGAAGAAGTGGCGCCTAGCTACGAAACTGTTGCCAATAAAAATTTTGGTGTGAAGTGAAAGAATATTAAAACTTTAAAAGGGCATTTTTTGATTATGGACTTCATTCTTACAATACAGTTTCTAAAAGTGCAGCTACCCAATTTTTCAAGGAACACCCCATAGGGGACTCAACACCAGGGACCACTTGGGAGGCATTTAAAGCCACCCTGAGAGAGGGGATAATGGGATATGTGACTGCCAAGAGGTGGGGAAGGGAGAAAATCCTAATAGACCTTGAAAAAGAACTTGCGTCCAAAGAGCTCATCTTTAAGGCCACCCCGAAGGCAGGTCAACACACTCCACTGGGACGGGAAATCCTAAGGTTAAGGATGGATATCAATGAGATTCTGGCTAGGAAGGCTGAGAGTGCCATACTCCAGCTGAGACATAAGTACTGTGAGGCTGGTGAAAAGGGGGCAAAGACTTAGTTTATAGGCTGAGAAAACAACAGGCTGAAAGGTTTATCTCTGGACTACAAGATACCAGTGGCCTGGATTGCCTACAAGATACCAGTGGTCAGATCCAGACTCAAGCATCAGAAATTAGTAGAATAATGAAGAACTTCTATAGTACCCCATACTCAACATCCCTGGCCCCAAACCCTAGAGAAGTTGGGGAGTTTCTAGCTTCATTAAATATACCCCACCTCAACCCCCTGCAGGTAGCTCAGCTAGATGCCCCCATAACAGAGAAATAGGTCCAAGTGTCGATAAACATGCACAAACCGGGTAAGGCCCGAGGGGGAGATGGGTTTACAGTGGATCTGTGGCAACATCCTTCTCAGAGGATCGCCCTGCCACTGAGCCTAGTGTACTCCGAGGCATTGAAAGCAGGCCACTTCCCCACCACCCTTAGAGAGGCAGTCATAACAGTCCTCCCAAGAAAGGTAAAGACCCCACTCTACTGTCCAGCTACAGGTCCATATCCTTGATTAGTGTCGACAGCAATATCACTGCAAAAATACTAGCCCTAAGACTGAACCCCATACTGCCCCAACTGAAATGCCCCTCCCAGGTGGGCTTTGTCCTTGGCCGCTACAGTGCAGACCACATACGAGCATTACCAAACATCTTCACAGTAGCCAAATCCCTACCCACCCCCGCAGCAGTACTGGCTATGCACTTTGAGAAGGCTTTTGACTCCCTGGAATGGGACTATCTACACTCAGTGCTGACCCACAAGGGATTTGGGGAAACATTCCTCTCCTGGATCACCGCATTATATACAACTCCCACAGCCAGGATCAGTACTAACTCCCGGATGTCACACCTTTTCCCACTGGGCAGAGGCACCAGACAAGGTTGCCCATTATCCCCACTCCTATTTGTGCTCGCAGTGGAGCCACTAAGGAGGCCATCAGACAGCACCAACAGATACAGGGTATTCCCATTGGGGGGAAGATTACTCCACCCTCATGTATGCTGATGACCTCCTAGTCCCCTTGGCTGATGTTACTACAGCAATCCTTCCCCCACTGGACTTGTTAAACCACTTTGCCCATATCTGTAGATTAAATGTCAATCAGAACAAAACAGAGTCAATGCTGCTGAACATGCTCTGCAGGGAAGAACTGATCACACTGCACAAATTAAGGTGTGCCCAAAGGGGCTTAATGTACCTGAGCATCCATATAGTTACAGATACCTCCTGGCTATGGGAGCTGAACCTTAAACCCCTGCTCTTCGAGATTAACATAGAATTGGCCAGATGGAAACTATTACATCTTACCATGGCTGGGAAGATAGCAGCCATCAAGATGGTGATCTCACCCAAACTATTATATATAATTTCCCACCTTGCAATAATTCTCCCCACCCATTGGCATCTTCAAATTGATAATTTCATATAGGAAGGGAGAAACTCAGATACAGCTGGAGCAAGCAAAGAGCACATTGGAAACAAGGGGGATGAAACTTACCATGGTTCGAGCATTACACCCTAGCATACTGCACAGCACTAACAATGCAGTGGTTCCTTCCCCAATCCCAGTCCTCACTACAATGGCGCCATATGAAAGTGACCCAATCAGGACTTCTCAACCTAACCCCCCATACTGTATAATAACCCCCCAGTCAACCTTAAAGAACATCTCATCATTGGCCCCTCCCTTAGGCACTGGGTCAAAATGCACACTACCCTCAAGGCCAACCCCAGAACTGGGAAATATACTCCATTATGAGGCAACTCTCTTATTCTAATACAGAACAAACCCCTCACCTGACACCAATGGTTTGACAAGTGGATTACCTTCACTGATCATGTACTAGACCCCAGCACAGGACAGGTGGCCTCCTTCCAATCTCTAAAGAGCCAATTTAACCTACCCTAGTCTGACTTCTGGAGGTATCTACAGATAAGGAGTGCAGTGCAATCATACCTCCGGATGCATCCCGGCACATAGTTACCTAGCAGCCTGCCAGGAGGGCTATCCTTAAAAAAAGGAGTAGCTAGCAGAATATATTAGGATATTAGGTGCAAAATCCCCAGCCAATCCCGGGAATCCAAAGCCAAATGAGAGAAGGCCCTACAATTCCCAATCACAGACCAGCAATGGCAAAGGTGTTGCACAGCAGCCCACAAATTATACTCAGATCCATGGAGCCAACTCATACAGAATGAAATCCTCCACTCCTGGTATAAGACCCTGGACATCCTGTACAAGGCCAAGATACTCCCAAATAACACCTGTTGGAGGTGTCAATCTCTTATGGGGGACCTCCTTCACATACTCTGGGCATGCTTGTCCCCAACTCAAGGCCTTCTGGCTGCAGGTAGGCTCTAGTTAATGATATTATTCACAAAAAACATCCAACTCTCCCCTGAGCTCTGGATTCTAGGGATTTCATCATTGTCACCCAAGCTATGCGCCCCTGAGGTAAAATGGCTAGCGTTGCTTGCCATGCAAGCCAAAAGGCTCATATTCTGTAAATAGAGGTCCACAATTGTCCCCTCCATGACAGAACTGCTCACTTCTCTTACAACCCTGGCCACCCTAGACAGGACAACGCAGATGGTGAACAACAATATGATCTCATACTATAAATGTTGGAGCCACCTCATGTCATACATGGACCCCAGAAATGGGGTAGGCTGATCTCACAACACCTCCCCCTTGCTAAATTCCTTTTATACCAACCCTACCCTCTAAGCAGCACACCAAATATGTAAAGACGCAAGCACCACCCACCGACATCTGGTTATAGTTATGCATCATTTTGCTGTGCAAAATGCTTTGTGGTTCCTTATTCTTTTCCAGAACAGGAGAATAGTGCATATGCCAGCATGACAAATGGGCACCCAGGAATGGCACCCAGAATTGGGAAGACACCCCGTAAGTTAGTACTGGCCGAAGAACCCGGGTAGGTCCCATGTTCATGATTTTTCTTTACAAATGTTACCCTGACTTGCCAATGAATGGAACAATGCCTAACACATAATATATAGCCAGGAAACTCTCCTGAATAAGGTGTACCATTGTAATGACCACTAGTTCCTTCCTTCAAAGTCTTAGGCATCAAATACTGGCCCAGATATTCAGAGCAGTTGCGCCGGTGCATGTGCAGAATTGCGCCAAGGAGCCATATTCGGGGGAGCCAATGCACAGCGCAAAATCCATTGCACCAATGTGCAACTATAATGAATGCAGGCACAAGAGCAGGGGACATTCACATGAATATCCAGCACAGTGGCATATTCAACTGTCAATCCATGGTGCAAGTGTGGAGCAAATTGAAGTTGCTCCGAGCAGACTTGTTCCTATAAATACAGGGTGCAAACACACAGACCGCACTTGTGCCGGGAGAGACAGAGAGAGACAGACAGAGGTACACACAGACAGACAAAGGCCACACACAGAGGGACAGGGACAGAAAGGTGGCCTGGAAGAGGGAGAGAGGGGCAGAGAGAGAGAGAGAGAGAGACACACACACACACACACACACACACACACACACACATATATACCATGTGCCAGGGTGCCACACAGCCAGCAGCCAACCGCCTGGGGGACAGTGGACAGCAAGGACCATGGACAGTGCACCCTTCATGATGGAGGCTGTAATGAGGGGTGTGAGGGGTCAGAAGGAACAGCGAATTGGCAGAGGAAGGGCCCGTTGGTGCTATGCCTGACACAGGTGGTACCATGCCCACACACCTTTGAGAATTACAGTGACACGGAGATCGTGGGCTGGTACCGCCTGAACAGGGCCATTCTGAGGCAGTTCTGTGAGCTGTGCAGTGAGGAGATGCAGGCACCCACCAGATGGAGCCATGCCATCTCCGTGGAGATGAAGGTAACCGTCATGTGCTTGCTCACCACAGGCACCTTCCAAAGACCAACAGGGGACACACCACAGGCATACCCCAGTTGGCCACGTCCCACCTCCTCACACAGTTCCTCAATGCACTGTTGCCACGTGTTTCGGAATATATCCATTTCCCCAGCACACAGGCAGAGTGTACAGCAACCATGCAAGACTTACACAGGGTGGCATGCATGCCTGGCATGATTGGGGCCATTGACTGCACCCACATGGGCATCCACATGCTACCTGACCCCGAGGGTGGGGCATATATCAACAGGAAGAGGAGCCAGAGTGTCAACTGCCAGGTGGTGTGTGATGCCACAGGGTGCATCACCAATGTCTGTGCCACACACCCTGGGAGTGCACATGATGTTTTCATCTGTCACAGCTCTGTGCTCTGCCACAGGTTTGAACATGTGGACATCCCCATGGGCCACCTGGTGGGTGAGTATTGCATGGGCAAGGGGCGATGGGCAAAGCAGACCTGGGGATGTGGTGGGCAGGGAGTGCATGGTGGTGTGGGTACCAGGGACAGGCAATGGGCACAGCACAGAATAGCTCACAGAATGTATGGCAGTTTAGATTCAATGCTAAGAAGTGCAAGGTAATGCACCTGGGAAACAAAAACCCAGGGGAAGAGTACACAATGGGGGGTGAGATACTAACAACAACAAAAATGGAAAGGGACCTGGGGGTAGTCATATTAGATGACCTAAAGGTGGGCAAGCAATGTGAGAGGGCAGCAAGGAGGGCTGGGGGGATACTGGGATACATAGGGAGAGGCATCACCAGTAGAAAACAGGAAGTTATTATCCATCTGTACAGACAGCTGGTGAGACCCCATCTGGAGTACTGCGTGCAGTTCTGGAGACCCAATCTCCGCAAAGACATAGACAGGATGGAAGCTGTCCAGAGGAGGGCAACTAAAATGGTGCAGGGTCTGCACCGGAAGAGATATGAAGAGAGACTTAAGGAGCTTAAGGGGGGACATGATAGAAACTTTCAAGTACCTTAAGGAATCAACAAAGTCCAAGAGGGTAGCATCTTTCAAAAAAAAGGGTGTGCGAGAACAAGGGGCACAATTTGAAGACAGGGGGTGTCAGAGATAATTTAAGAAGTATTTTTTCACAGAGAGGGTTGTGGATGCATGGAACGGCCTTCCAGAGGAGGTTGTGGAGTCAAAAACAGTGGTGGAATTCAAGCATGCATGGGACAGTCATAAGGCAATTCTAGGAGGTGGGGGTAGGAAGAAGTAGGCTGCTGGTTAACTAGGATCTGCAGCTTATCCAGTAGGTAGCGGAAATGGGCAGACTGGGTGGGCCAAGCGGTCCTTATCTGCCGTCAAATTCTGTTTCTATGTTTCTAGCAGAGGGCTAATCATGTCAATCTGCACACAGGTGACAGTGCATACCCGCTGAGGCCCTGGCTGCTCACCCCCTACCAGCGCCCGGCGTCCCCAGCAGAGGACCAGTACAAGGCACACACCAGCATGTGCAACATCATTGAGCGGGTCTTTGGCATGCTGAAGGCACAGTTCTGTATCCTAGACAGGTCAGGTGGTGCCCTACAGTACAGCCCCTCAAAAGCCTGTGACCTACTCCTGGCCTGCAGCATACTGCAAACTGCACAACATGGTCATTGGCATTGGGATAGCTGTCGAGGCTGTTGAAGGTGACAGCAATGGGCCGGAGGGAGGTGGACAGCTGTCCCCTAGGCAGAGGGACCCCCGGCTGCTCCAGCAGGTGTGACACCACCGGGACACCATCACACAGGAGCACTATGGTGCACACAGGTAGGTGGCGCAGTACACAAGCATGGGCCACACAACCAGGTACAGCACACATGCAGGGGCATGCATGGCACTGGACATGCACAAACAGAAGCGTGATGCAGGGGTAAGGGAGTCAGTGGTACACAACCACACACAGCAACACACACACACACATATGCACCCACCCACCCAGGCGTTGGCATGTGGCGTGGAACAGACACATTGCACCAGTGCACAGGTGCAATCAGTGCTAGACTGCCCTCATCATGCAGATGCCACACAACTAGCGGCCAGGCAAGCACACATACAGGCAGCGTGCGGCACAACACACAGGTGTGACACCAGTAGTAGGCACACACACACCACCAATGTGCTCACAGGACTGCAGCTGCAGACTGCAGTCAGGGTGGCCAGCGGGTCAGGGCCGCTGCACAGTACCATGGCCACCACAACCATGGGGGCAGCCACGCCAGGGCCAATCAGCAGCTACAGGCTGCACATCAGCTGGGGGGTGTCCAACAGCCCTCCATGGGTGGAACCGCGAGACCGTGGCTGTGTCCTTGCAGGGCGCCCAAACAGGCCAGCCCCGGGTGTGCCTGGGATGCTACATTAGAGCCCGGCATCAACTGTGTTGGGGTCCCCCGATGCTGGGTTCATGGGGTGGACAGCACACTGTGGAGGGTCACCTGTGCATGGTCATGCCCTGTGACAGCCAGCAACACAAAGTCATCCGTGATCGCACTGACAATGCGATCCAAGGATGCAGTCTTGGCCTCCTCCATGTGTTGCATTCCCACCAGGATCTGCGCAGTGCCCCTTTCCTGCTGCTCAGCCAACAGGCACACCTCCACATGCAGTGCATGCATCACAGTGCCAAGCAGCACCTGTAGCTGCATGAATGCCTGCAACAGCCGGGTGTGCTCAGCCAGATGGTCGGTGTCCTGGGGCTCCTGGGCAGGATGCCGATCCTCTTGTGGTGACCGGCCACGCTGCACAGCCCCCTCTCTCTGGTGGGTGCTGCACAGTGGGGTCTGCAGGGGGAATGGGCACAGCAGGTGCACCGTGATGGACCCCAGTCCAGCTGCCCGGTGGCACCTGCAGCCAACTGCCAACACCTGTCTGACCACTGTATGCCACCCTGCGCCTGCGTGGCCACACCACCAACACTAAAAGGCACAGCTGTGGCAGCGCACACCGCTGCACCCGCAGTGGTGGCAGGCAGCTATTCTGCCACTGGCAGAGTGCTGGGGGTGGTGCCTGTGTCAGATGCCAGCAGGGGCGACACACCCACAGTGTCACCCATGCTGTCCAGGAGCTGAACGTAGTCCTCATCGGAGTCAGACCCTGCCCAGATCTGTGTCTCCACACACAGAACCCCAAGGCTGACATCCTGCAGGATCACATCCGGGGCCTCGTCTGACCCCAAATCCAGGACATCTGCCTGCACCATGGTGCTGAGCTGCAGCCTGTCAGGCCCTCGGATGCCAGTGGATGTGGACGGCTGGTCCTTCGGGGCCGTACCGGCATCCACTGTTGCTGCCGCTGCCGACACCCCATCTTCTGCACAGAGGCATGTGGGTGCTGCAAGAGACAAATAACATGTCAGTGATGCAATGCCCATATGTGTCCACCCCATACACTGCTGCTGCATGTGTTCTGCAGCATGGCATGTACATGGGTGTGTGCACACACACATGGCATGCATGCACTCCAGCATGCCCGTGTACGTACCCTCCATGCCACCAGCTGTGCATGTCTGACATACATACCATGCAGTGATGGGCTTACACCCATCTGGAATCCTCCTCCAGGCACACCCTCCACTATGGTGCAGTGCATGGTGGCTACCACCAACTCCTTCTGCGGCGTTAGTGTGGGTGCATCTGCAGACCCTCCTCTGGTGGCAGTACTGGACACCCGAATGGCTACCATCTTCTCCTTGATCCGCCGCTTGTCTGTTCCCACCTTCTTATGGCAATCCTGTGCCGACCGCTGGTGGCTGCCATGCTGGTTCACATAGGTTGCCACCTCCTCCCATGCACCAGCCCTGACCTGTGGTGCACCCATGGCACCACTCAAGAGGGGCTCCCTGTCCAGGTAGGCCTCAAACAGGGCATTAGTCTCAGCATTTGTGAAGCTGGGCCTGTGCTTCCGTGCATGCCCTCGCTCCTCGCCCTCCTCATGTGCCGACATGTTGCTGCCTGTGGACATAGACAGCACAGTGTGTCAGTGGCAGCATCTCCCTGGTCCATCCCACCCTGCAGTGCTGTCTGCTCCCAGTGAGCTGCAGCAGCATGCACAGCTTACCTATCAAGGCTGCAATACTGGTCCATGGCCTGTGCTGTTCCGTGACGCTTATAAGGCACAACGCATGCAAATGAGGTCGGGCGCAACAGTAATGAAAAGCTAATGCACACACTGTGCCACGCATTGGCTAATGAGCTCATTTGCATGTGGTGTCTGAATATCACGATACTGTGCCATGTGGTATGCCATGGTAACTGCCACCCGGCACATTCAGTGCCTACTGTGTGGACTTCTTGTGTGCCTGTGTGGCATGCGTGTGCTTGACTGCATGGTCCTGGGTGTGGCCTGCTATGGTCTGGGAGCGAGAGGGCATGGCCTGCAGGGGGGGCCTCCCCTGGTGGCCCCTCTGTTGGCACCTCCTGTTGCCTGCTATCTGTGCCACTGTTGTGTTCTGGGGTCAGTATCTGGGTGCCTGTGTGTGACATGCTGTGCCCTGCTGGTGTAGGCCTCCTGTGGCCTGTCACTGTGCTTCCATGGCTCTGTCCCTGGGTCTGTTCTCTGTGCTGTGCCCCCCTCTGTTGCTCTGCTGCTCTGCTCCCACAGTTGCTCTAAAGCATCTCTTTTTACGCCATGGCGCAACTCTGCCATATTCAGCCATGTTGCGCTGATGCAGTTTGGCCTGTGCAACCTCTGAATATGGCTCCTGTTTTGCCCTGGTGCATTGGATTTGTGCTGCGCCGGACCTCTGCTGGACTTCGGCGCATTTCTGAATATCTGGGCCACTGTGTTTTTGTCTGTTTTCCGAAAACCAATAAAAAGTTTTTCCAAAAAAAAAATTGTGGTGTCTGAATGTTCCTCTGACACAAAAGAATTTATTTAAAGCTAATCTTGATTTACTTCCCCTACCCTTGATCCAATTCCATAAATAAATCAGTTTTATTGTCTGAATGTTACATTGGTCCATGAGCATATTATTACTAAGTGCTGGGTTATGGAGATAGGCTAAAAGGTGCATTGTTGTTACTAATAATCATTCTTTTCATGTGCACAGGGTGTATTCAAGAGGTCCAGACCCTGTTGGTAAGTGGGGTTGCTGTGAGCATATTATTAGCGCTCACTAGTAATTGTAACACTGAATGCCAAGCAAAGTGTTTTACATCAATCCATGTGTGGGACCACTGGTTGGGGCTGTGGGTAGGTACAATTTCCCAGAGGGTTCTGCTAACGTATTATTAGACCCACTTAAAAGTCACTCTGGGAGGAGGCACCACTCAAATAGTTCTATTGTTGGCATTGAGCCCTTTTATCCATCCAAACCAGAACTCAGATCCCTCAACCTGCATCTAGGGCAGCAAGCAGTGGGTAGTAACCCACTGGGAGGTGGTGCCCGAGTTACAATGGTTTATGAACTTTAGGTCTAGAATTTTTTGTTGGTTACCCATCTTTCTGGGGACCAAAAAGAAGACAGAATAAATGCTGGATCCTTTCTCTTCTGCTGGTACCGGGGTTATGGCACCATCTTGCGAGCACTAGCAAGGGTGGGCACCCCCCACCACCACCACCACCACCAAGTCCCATACTGCTTCCCTGTAGCAAATCAGGCAAATGAATAAAGAAACAATGAACTGGTGCAAACAGCCATATTTATGTAACCCCCTGCAAATGGGGGTTCCCAAAAGACTTCCAGGAGCTTGCTTGAATGCTCCAAGCCTGAATGGTGTTTGGCGTTTACTCATTTATCAGTGAGTGTTTTAGAACCTCTGGTACTGTCTCTTAAGAGCTGTCTGCTTGCAGACATAATTAGTTTGTATGGGGGACTGTGTGTTTCTTTGATTGAGTACCACTCAAGCTGCTGCCAATTCACCCCATTTTGCAGTCACTAGGAGTGCAAAGGGAACCTGTTTCGAAAGATGTAACTGATTGCCAGAAATCATTTACAGTAATAATAAAATTACAGTTTGTCTAACCTGCTTTCTTTGCAGTCAGAACTGTCTGCCTAGTTCCCCATTCTGGTTTTGAACTGCTGAACTGGACCAATCAGTGTGGGGTAAACTAGCTCTAAATGATGCCTTGGACGAATCAGAACTTGGGACTCATAATCTGAGCCAGCCACAAGAGGATTGTATGGCAGTGACTCTGGGAGATGTAGTTTAGACTTGGTGCCTTTTTGGACCAACAGCAGCAGTCTATTGTGAGTGACAGCCAATCCAGTCAAGAACTGGGAGGAACTCAAAGGAAGTGCCGGTTTTTGTCTGTTGGGAGTTTCAGTTTGAGATCTGAAAGTGAAGGGAAAGAAACCCTGTCTCCTTCAGTGCACAGTTTCAGTCAAAAAGCGTGTGCAAGGCCCAGAGTTCGGTCTACAACTTGTGTAACTGCTTGTTAGGACTGAATCCGTCCTGTGAAAGAATCAAAAGGATCTCTGAAGAGTAGAAACCAGGCTCACCCTGTAGAAGACTGAAGAAATTGTTGAATTACACTCGGTCTGTCAGGAACTGAATCTGCTGTGTGTTCTCTAGTTGTGTGCAGTAATTGCGATTGGATACAGATGCAGCCTGCCTGGTATAGTGCTTTCTTTTTTACCATATAAATGTGTGAGAGTCTCTTGGAGATCAAAAGTAGCCCTGCTGACATTGAAGGACCATATCTTCTTTGGAGGTCGTGAGTACTAATTGGGTCGCTCCCTGTTGAATTGCCACATTAAATCCAAATGGAATTACTGTACTGGCTGACTGTTTAATTTTCCTTTCTCTGTGTGAAAGGGCCTCTACCAGCTGCCACGGTTTGGACTAGCTACTAGGGCCTGGGTACCCAGGACAGTAACTGGTAGGGATAGGCCTGTGCACAGAGCCATAGGTAGATAGTAAAGTGATAAGCTAATTAACCTGATTTCCCTGTCCTTGTTATATCCCCTAAATAAATCAGAGCTGTTTGTTTCAACAAAGTTATACTGCCTGAGGTATTTGTCTATGTTAAAGTACTGTACTGTGATTGTTGCACTGTATCTTATTTTACAGGATGTCCCGGTGCCTGAACCAGCCTTTGGGGTAAGTGTATACTGTGAAGGTAATTCTGCTATATTGTGTGGGCCACTAGTGGGAAGAAAGGGGGTTGCAGTGTCCTCAGAGGGCTGTGACCAAGTAAGTTTAACTATTGCAAACCCTGACCTTCGGTGGGAGGCACCGCCATTGGATCAGGCCCCTCAACCTGTTAGTGGCAAATCAGGCAGGGGTAGTAGCCCTGGGATAGCGCCATCTAGGTTTACATTTGGAGGCTCACCGCTGGGATTGTGTGTCCTCTAGTGGCCATATTTACAAACCACTGTTAGGGAAAAAAAAATAAATAAATAAATAAATGGGTACTCGACAGAAGTGGCTGTGCACCGGCTGGTGGAGTGGTGTACTGGGGAGGAGATCAACCCCAAAATGCTATGCTTATCCTGGACATCCCCTGGGTATCAATACGGACACTGTGCAGGGAGTACTTTCCAAGGTGGAAGGTTTACAAACTCCTGTGGTGGTGGGGTCGGCACGCTAATCTGCTCACCCACACTTTCCTGGCCCCAGTAGAGTTTAAGGATCCCATAGATAGCTCCAAAGTACCACAGACCATTACCCCAGAGGAGCCTCACTGCTTGGAGAGTGATAACTAAGGACAGTAAAGACCGGGGGAATGAGCCTCACCACTATCTGAAACTTTTGAGGAGAATTTATAATGGTTGCTGGGAGAAGGAAAACTGTGGAGGACTTGAAGAAACTATTCTTGCCACCTGGGGTGTTCCTCCCAACACCCCTCTCCTGCTCCAGTACCGTAATGGTGGCTGAACCAATGCAGACTCCTATTTCTGCACCTGCCATTAGTCACGACTCTACGAAGGTTGAGGATCTTCTCTGGCACCCTCCCACCCCCAAGGGAGGATGACTGGGAGACCTGGATAGACTATGTTGCCCCAAGTGCTAGAATGGCAATGCTCGGAAGCCGAAAAGCCGAAAGAGGGTTAGTGAGAGCCTCCTAGGTCCTGCCCGGCTACCATCCGTGCTCAAGCGGGCCAGTAACCCTGAAGCGACTGCACAAGCCTATCTTGAGGCCTTGGAGAATGTGTATGGGGAGCCCAGATTCTGATGAGGACCTATGGTGGAGAGTAAGAAATGCACAACAGTACCAAGGGAGTTGTTGTCTGTGTATGTCTCTGGGCTGGAAAAATTGTTGCAAGAATGCCTCAGAAGAGTAGTTTGCCAGCGATTGAACTGGACCGAACCAGACTGGACAGAATCCTTAAGTCCCCCTTCTCAGAACTGCTGTTGCTTCAGTTACGCCTGGCAAATCGACTGGAATCCCACCTCCTATGATGAGTTAATGAGAGAAATTGAGGAGGAGAAAAGGCGACCTCGGGAGGGATCTGCACCAATAGCTGTGGCTATGACCGTGACTGAGGGTGGCCCATCAAGTGAAGTTCAGGGGCAGAGGTTGGCAGTCAATGAGTGCTCTGATAAGGAAAGATATGCCACAATGGGCGAACTGTTGAGAGAGATCCGGGAATTCAAAAACAGTCCCTTTATGAAGCCACGCCTGCAAAGTACAGGCCCCGACCTATATCCGACTGCATCTGCTATGGGGTGAGGGATACCCACCCATGTATCTCTGCTGATAACAGCTCCGAACTCGATTCCTTGACCATGGAAGTGGAGAAACTGGCGAGATGTCTCCAAATGCTTATCACTCATGACAGAGATGGCACCAAGGTTTCCAGTTAGTAATACCCCGCCCTGGCTCCCAGTGTGGCACCTCGCCAGCTCAAACTCCAAAAGTATGTTTGCTATAATTGTGGGAAGGATGGGCACATGAAAAGGGAATGCCAATCCCCAAAAGACACTGACAAAGTTGCATATAGGCTACAAGGAGAGCTTGGAGAACAAATCAGTGGTTAAGAGGTGCACGAAATGATCCCAGTGAGGGCACCAAAATGCTAATTCACGTCCTTTGTGGCAAGGTCAGTTGCCCAGGCCCCACTACCGCCTCTCCAGACTGGTCCAGAATAGTGGGTCCCTCCATGGAGACCACTGTAGGTAAATGGAGTGTCTACAAGAGCTGTATTAGACAGTGGCTCCCAAGTGACAATTATGTTTCAAGATTGGTATCAGAAGCATTTGTCAGACGACCTTACAACCATTAGAAGGACTGCATGTATGGGGGTTAAGTGAAGAAAGCTACCCCTATTCTGGGTATATCTGATTTGGCTGTCTTTCCCCACCTCCGTGGCTGGAGTGGCCGAACAAGTAGAGACCCTAGCCTTCAGTGTGTCCCCCACTGGACTGTAAGGATGGCGTCCTTTGTTGATTGGAACAAATGTCATATGTTCTGAAGGCTGGCACATTTGTGTTATGAAAACAGGGTCAAAGACTAGTAGAGCTTTTAAGAGTTCCTGCTTTAATTAAGAAGGCTTCATGAGGCACAGAGATGCTGAAAATATAGAACCAGAGGAACCGGTCGGAATGTATGGAAGAAGGATCCTGAGTCTCTGATCCTGGCACCAAATGCCCAGTGTACCTTACAGGGAGAGGTCCGTATCAGAAAGGATGTTAAGAATAAAATATTAATGTTGGATGCACCAGGCGATGGAAAATTGCCAGAGGGACTGCTGGTCAAGCCTAGTGTTTTGCCCGCTAGAGCCCATGCTTATGCCAGAAGGGTAATGGTCCAAGTTCATAATGTGTCTGGAAAGAGACATTCGGTAAATAGAGGTTGCATCCTGGCTAATTGCATTGTGCAGACACTGCAGTGCTACCCAGCAGCAGAGTTCAAGGAAGAATGACAGAGTAGCGCCTGACTTGTTTGATTTGGCGCAACTCCGCTGCCAGCTGAATGGAAAGTGAGGATCAGTGAGAAGCTTGCCCAGAGACCAGGTGTTTTCTTTAAAGGAATGGGACGAGGATGCGTGCAAGGAGCTGAGCTATAATATCCGCTGCATGACCTAAAGACCATTTCGTGAGAGGTCTCGGCGCCTGGCACCTGCTGATATAGATGATGTGGACGGCATCTGCAAGAGATGTTAGCGGCTGTGTAATACAAGAATCCAGAAGCCCTTATGCTTCCCCATTGTGGTAGTGAGGAAAGAATGGGACAGTAAGGATGTAGTGGATTATCGCACTGTAAACCGGCGGACTATCCCTGATCAGTACACAATGCCCGCATTCAGGATGCTTTGGACTGCCTAAGCGGGAGCAAGTGGTTCTCGTGCTATGGATCTCCGCAGTGGGTACTACCAGATCACGATGGCCCCAGAGGACCCGTGAGAAGACAGCCTTTATCTGTCAGCAGCTTCTATGAATTCATGGGGATGCCTCAAGGAGGTTTCAGGTGCCCCAGCCACTTTTCAACGATTGATGGGCGTGCAGTGGGGGACATGAACTTACTAGAGTGCCTGGTATACCTAGATGATGTTATTGTGTTTGGCAGCTCACTGGAGGAACATGAGAGCAGATTATTTAAGGTATTGGATCGACTGGAGGACTTTGGCCTTAAACTGTCCATTGATAAGTGTCAATTCTTTCAAACATCAGTAAAGTATGTGGGACACATAGTATCCACTCGAGGAATAGAGACCGACCCAAGTAAAGTTGAGGCCTTGACCACCTGGCCACAGCCCAAAAATCTCAAAAGAACTGCAAAGATTCCTGGGATTCTGTGGTTATTATCGGCGTTTCATCAAGGACTATTCAAGAGTGATCCGCCTTTACAACCTTACTCAAGGGTATCCCCCAACCCACAAAAAATACCAAAGTCAGCGTCCTCAAGACTGAAAGAGTGTATTTTCATCCAGGTGAAGTATTTGGGGCCCGTGGACTCTGATTAATAAGACTGCTTTTCATGAGATCATATATCAACTTACCATGCTCCAGTGCTGGCCTATGCGATCCAAAGAAAACCTTACGTCCTGCACAGCTGTGCTGGCTTACCCAAGGGTTGGGGGCTGTGTTGTACCAAGAGCACAGAATGGCCTGAGACCAGTGGCCTTTGCCAGTAGAAGCCTGACCCATCCGAAAAGAACTATCTGTACATAAGTTAGAGTTCCTAGCTTTGAGGTGGCTATTGTTGACCAATTCTATGAGTACTTGTATGGGGCTAAAATACTAGTAAAAACTGACAATAATCCTTTGACTATGTGCAGACCTCAGCTAAGTTGGATGCCACTGGCCACAGGTGGCTTTTCTGCATTATCTACATATGACTATGCTCCTGAGTACCGAGCAGGTCTGAACCACATAGATGCTGATGCTCTCTCCCGGAGGCCTGTTCCCCAGAATGATTGGGTCCGATTGGCAGAACCTGACATTCGGGCACTCTGCTGAAGTTTGACCAGGAGGAACAATGTCTCACGGACGAGTGGACTGCATGGTGGATTGCTTGGGACCCTCTGAGGTGCATACCTGCTGCTTGTGCCACTTTTCTGCAATAGACATTGGTGCACTGCCTCAGCTGGACAATGACAGTATTCGGGCTCTAATCCCGTGATCCTATGATCAATCAGCTTTAGAAGCCCTCTATGCAGGAAAGATGGTGTCCAAATTACTCCACTGATTTGAGAACTGCACTGTTATACAAAAGAAAGTCCTAAGTTGAAACTGATCAATAAACTGTTATATAGAGAAACAGTAGACAGAGGGGACAAGTAGACAAACAACAACTGGTGCTGCCCACTGCCTTTCGAGACTCAGTATTGAGGTCCTTGCACAACCACATGGGGCACCTTGGTATAGACAGAACACTTGACTTGGTGAGATCCAGATTCTATTGGCTAAGATGGGGGCTGATGTGGAGCAACACATACGAACTTGTAGTCGCTGCTTACAGAGGAAAGCTTTGCCCCAGAGGGCTGCCCCCTTGTTAACATAACCACCAATGCACCCATGGAGCTGGTCTGTATTGATTTTCTGAGTTTGGAGTCAGATCAAAGAAATATCCGTGTAATGTGCTGGTGGTCATTACTTATTTCACGAGATATGCCCAAGCTTTCCCACAAAGACCAAGCATCCACTGTAGCCAAAGTACTCGTAGAAAACTTTTTGTTCACTATGGGCTCACAAAGAATCCCATTCTGATCAAGGGAGAGACTTTGAGAGTCGTCTGATCAAAGAGATGCTTTCTCTGTGGGGGAGTGAGAAAGTCCAGAACCACTCCTTACACCCCAGAGGACCCACAGCCTGACGTTTCTAACCGCACTTTGCTAGATATGCTAGGTACCCTGCACCCAAAGGACAAGCCTAGATGGAGCCAACAAATTAGCACCCTGGTACATGCTTAACTGCACCAAAAGTGATGCCACTGGAGGTTTCTCCCCCTACCGCCCTGATGTTTGGAAGAGAAGCTCGACTACCGGTAGATGTGTGTTTTGGGGTCTCTCCTGATGGGGTTCAAGCTGACAACTATTTACATGTATGTGCAAAAGTTAAAGGCCCAGCTAACTCATGCGTACTAACTGGCTCAAACCATGGCTGCCAAAAGAAATCTGGCCAAAAGAAAGGTATGATAAAAGGTGAAAGCACAGGAACTCCAGGAGGGAGATCGGGTATTGCTAAGAAATCTGGGACTGCATAGCAAACACAAGATTGCTGACAGATGGCACCATCTCCCTCACATTGTAGTGGGCAAACTAGATGATCTGCCAGTGTACAAAGTAAGGCCTGAGAACAATTCAAAAGATGTAAAAACAATGCATAGAAATCATTTACTACCCATTGGACAAATCCTGATTGAGTCTGAGCCCCCAGAAGATGCCCCCTCTGGACCAGTGACTAGAGCTGCTGCTAAGAAAAGATCAAGGAAGTCTGCACCTACAGAAGCAGAGTTAAAGTGTTCTGCACAAGTCCCAGTTGAGCATGACTGTCAGTCCATATCAGAAGAAAGTGAGAGTGACTTTGAATACTATCCTTCTTACGAACTGAGTCAATTGTTTGGGGCAATCCCTAGTCAATACTGGAGACAAAGCTGGGCCTTCTGGACTGTCTATGCCCCACTCCATCCCTGGAGCCAATGCTCCCAGAAAGTGAAGTGCAAAGCATCAGATCAGATGAAATGGAATCATTGTGCATGGTTGAACTGTTTGAGCTTTCAGGAGGAAAATGATAGATTAGGGCAGACTGGTGATACACCTCAACAAGAAGAGTATTTTGAGTGCCCTGACAGTCCACTGCCAGTGTCTGGAAAGCTCCATGCGAGCCAAATGTTGTGGACTCAGAAACTGTAACTCCTGGAGCTGAAAGTGCCCCAAGTTCTAGCCTCTCTACCCCCATGGAGACTCCTGACAAGTGAGAACAATGCTGAAAATGAGGCTCAGAGTGCAGAGACTGTACCAGCTCCCCTAGAAGACTGGTCGAGCCTGTAAAGCCTGTGGTGCACCTCAGTTATGATTCCCTGGGCCGCCAGTGGACCTGCCTCTCAATGTTGTCCATAAAGGAGTGTATTGTCTCCCGAGCTCATTGCCCAAACTGAGCGTTAGTGCTAACTCCAAGTTACTTGTGTTGCCTCAAGTATGGTGCCCTTTACCCGATTCAGCCCCAAGGTAACTGATAGGAAGGTCCCTCTCTTCAGGTTTCATGTACAAGAGGTAATAACTTGAGTTATGGTACAATTGTGTGTTATACTGTGTAAAGTGACGTACTGCAATGTTTCAGAAATGGTTCTTGGTAAAATGATGTGATGACTGATGATTACATGTGTGAGCCTAATGCAAATGTATATGGTTGCAGTTGAAACTTATGGGGTACTTGCTTGACGCGGACGTCAAGCTTTTCCCAGGCCAGGAAGGGTGTAACCCCCCTGCAAATGGGGGTTCCCAAAAGACTTCCAGGAGCTTGCTTGAATGCTCCAAGCCTGAATGGTGTTTGGCGTTTAAGCCATTTATCAGTGAGTGTTTTTAGAACCTCTGGTACTGTCTCTTTAAGAGCTGTCTGCTTGCAGACATAATTAGTTTGTATGGGGGACTGTGTGTTTCTTTGATTGAGTACCACTCAAGCTGCTGCCAATTCCACTTCATTTTGCAGTCACTAGGAGTGCAAAGGGAACCTGTCTGAAAGATGTAACTGATTGCCAGAAATCATTTACAGTAATAATAAATTACAGTTTGTCTAACCTGCTTTCTTTGCAGTCAGAACTGTCTGCCTAGTTCCCCATTCTGGTTTTGAACTGCTGAACTGGACCAATCAGTGTGGGGTAAACTAGCTCTAAATGATGCCTTGGACGAATCAGAACTTGGGACTCATAATCTGGAGCCAGCCACAAGAGGATTGTATGGGCAGTGACTCTGGGAGATGTAGTTTAGACTTGATTGCCTTTTGGACCAACAGCAGCAGTCTATTGTGGTGACAGCCAATCCAGTCCAAGAACTGGGAGGAACTCAAAGTGCCAGTTTTTGTCTGTGTTGGGAGTTTCAGTTGAGATCTGAAAGTGAAGGGAAAGAAACCCTGTGTCCTTCAGTGCAGTTTCAGTCAAAAACGTGTGCAAGGCCCAGAGTTCGGTCTACAACTTGTGTAACTGCTTGTTAGGGACTGAATCAGTCCTGTGAAAAAGAATCAAAGGTATCTCTGAAGAGTAGAAACCAGGCTCACCCTGTAGAAGACTGAAGAAATTGTTGAATTACACTCGGTCTGTCAGGAACTGAATCTGCTGTGTGTTCTCCTGGTTGTGCAGTAATTGCGATTGGGATACAGATGCAGCCTGCCTGGTATAGTGCTTTCTTTTTTTACCATATAAATGTGTGAGGAGTCTCTTGGAGATCAAAAGTAGCCCTGCTGACATTGAAGGACCATATCTTCTTTGGAGGTCGTGAGTACTAATTCGGGGTCGCTCCCTGTTGAATTGCCACATTAAATCCAAATGGAATTACTGTACTGCTGACTGTTTAATTTTCCTTTTCTCTGTGTGAAAGGGCCCCTACCAGCTGCCACGGTTTGGACTAGCCACTAGGGCCTGGGTACCCAGGGACAGTAACTGGTAGGGATAGGCCTGTGCACAGAGCCATGAGAGTAGATAGTAAAGTGATAAGCTAATTAACCTGATTTCCCCCTGTCCTTGTTATATCCCCCTAAATAAATCAGAGCTGTTTGTTTCAACAAAGTTATACTGCCTGAGGTATTTGTCTATGTTAAAGTACTGTACTGTGATTGTTGCACTGTATCTTATTTTACAGGATGTCCCGTGCCTGAACCAGCCTGGGGGTAAGTGTATACTGTGAAGGTAATTCTGCTATATTTGGGGACACTAGTGGGAAGAAAGGGGGCCGTGGTGTCCTAGAGGGCTGTGACCAAGTAAGTTTAACTATTGCAAACCCTGACCTCTGGGTGGAGGCACCCGCCATTGGATCCAGGCCCCTCAACCTGTTAGTGGCAAATCAGGCAGGGGTAGTAGCCCCTGGGATAGCGCCATCTAGGGGTTACATTTAGTCCTGTAGAACTACCAAAAAACACATAGGAAAAACTGCACAATGGACCCACCCTGCCAGGTCCTGAGCACCGAGTCTGTTTCTGTACCCTTCTAAAAATGAAAATTATAGCCAGAGTACCAACCATGGCAATAGTAGAATAGTGGGTGAAGGGAGGCAATAAGGAACCGTGATCCATGCTGAATCCTGAGCATGGGGACTGGGGTGGATCAGAATACAAACGGAGGCAGGAAAAAGGTGACTTCAGGGAAAGTAATTTACATAAAGCCAGACTCTCTGTATAAGCGAAAAAGAGCATTCTTGAAAGCTAGAAGACTTGCAGAATGAATATATGTGGGTTTCTTACCACAGTAAAATTGAAGTTGGCACAGAGGCAAGGTAGGCGCAACCAGCCTGCAGAGATGCACAAAAAGAACTGAGGAATGAGCCAGCAGGAAAGGAATTAGCCAGACTGGATTCCAAGCTTTGAATATTTGTGCATCAGCCTACGAGAAGACACCTCTAAGACCCAGTTATGACTGGAGTGCTGTAAAAATGTGTGTGGATACAAGCATTTTCTACAGTTGCAGTCCTCAAAGGAAATGTCAGGGAGCTCTAACGGCTAGAAGCCAAGACTGAAAAAGCTTTGCTACTGATCTATCTCAGTGAGGCCCTCATCGGGACTAGCAAATCTTGCCCTGATTAATGAAGGTATTACAAGAGATAGGGAAAAGGAAACGGAAAATTGTTTAACCAGGAAAGGCACACTAAGCCAGAGCTTGTTTTCAGGTGTGACTTGGGAGCACAAGGAAGTTAGGTGACTTGCTTAGGGTCACACAGGATGCACGTGGGGGCTGATAGGATTCAAACCCTGGTCTTCAGGTTTGCAGCTCAGTGCCCTTAACCACTACGCTATACCGCCTGACATGTGCTCACTAAGCTGTGTTCATGAATGTTTGTGAATGTAAATTCATGAAACTCCTTACTTGTGTGAACCTTGGGGTCTGTCATGGACACAGTTGCTTCAGTGATATTCAGCAGCCAAAAATATCCTGCATTAGTGAATAACTTGTAAATCCAAGCAAGCTCTGTCTTAACACCTAAGGGCACATCCTCAAAGGATGCTTCCCATGGGAGATTCCTTCACTGGTAAAATTAAAAGTCATCCCTAAAGTCTCCTTTTCTATTATAAAAGCATTTTACCCACATAGCTCGAGCAATACCCTTGATAGCTGAAATCTTATAACAATCTCAGCAATTTACAATCCTTAGATATTTATATACTTGAAGGACTAGCTCTGATGTACACTTTCTTCAGTATTGTTGATGACAATTCAAATTATATCACCTGTCATCCAATTTTTATAAATAATGGAAAGTTTCAACTGCTTTCTATACCACCATAAGCGAAAACCCCTTTAAGATGTAAAGAGTTCAGCGATAATCTTTTAGTACTCAAACAGTAAGTGTCTTTATGGAAACTGTATCTTAGACTTCTAAACTGCAAGCATTTTCATTATTATGGCTGTGTCTGTTATTGTAAGAAAAAGCATTATGATATGCAAACAATGAGGGCTATTCAGGAACGGGTGGGAAATACATGCCAAAGGCACGTATCCCACCTATGCAGCTCCGCACTCCTGAGAAATTGCAAGGGACTGGATTCACAAACACCAGCCCCCGCCTGGCCCCTCATGGCCCTCATCCCCCGGCATGCAGGTCCATGGGGAGCAGATGCGTCCCTGATCCTGCAGTGAATCATTTGTGGCCATGGGGCACGATGTTGACTGCTGGCATGCAGGGCACCTGCTGCAATGTTTGAAGGGGTCCCCAGGCTGACTGCCCCAGCCCTTCCAGTGTGCCTTGATGGCAGAGGCATCCCTGCTGATGCTCCCCTGCCGTCACCGCCGTAGCAGGAGGCTGCATCCCCGAGGGGCATGTAACTGGTCTCTCAGGGTTATGGCTGCCCCTCATTGGCATAGTCACCAGTGGGCAGCACTCCATGGTTTAGTGACTTGCATGGAGTGCTGGCACGGCCCTTGACCCTGGGTGTGGAGCAGCACAATCAGCCAGGGGATCGTGTGCATGGGGGGGGCGTTATTGGTAGCAGCATACTGTGTTGGGGGAGCAGTGGCTGCAGGAGGGCACAGGCAAGTGTGGGATACACACCAGTTTTTGGCGGTGCATACCCACTCTGCACCTTTGTATATAGCTCCCAATATATTTTGCAAACTGTGTTGCTATTGGACAATTATACTTTGAACTTTCTTAGATTTTAATATTACAGGATGTCATTTTTACAGTGAACATATAGGTAAGCAGGGATTTATTTAACTCTAAAAATTGATTAGCGTTTTGCTCATAAAAGTGCTAAATCTTTGTGAAAATGCATAGCTCTTGCCTCACTGTGTTTAACAAACACAGCACTTCTAGAAAATCTATATAAATACTTTCTGTACAGTTAGTATGGTCCCAAGAAAAAAACTGCTAATCAATTATTTAAAACCCTGGGTAAGGATTCTTAAATGGATCCATTTTGGACCTGGCTGCCAACATTTTCCATATTGGGACTTCGTCTTACCTGACAGACCATCAAGAAGATGGCCTACAGTCAAACAAACTTCGAGCTTTGCGCTATTTTTTCTTTTTTGCAATGTCAAAAAAAAAGTGGCTTTTTGTCTCATATGGACAGAAATTTTTAAAAATAGGGAAGCCGGCCACCCCAGTGGTGTCACAGTGTGCCTTGCATCCTGCCAAGACCCTTTTTTCTTCTTCCCTAAAGTCTGCTGCAGCAGTGTCTGTTCTCTTCTCCTTCATGTACCCTTTTTCTAACCAATATATTTCACCATTTGCAGGCAGGCCACCTGCAGATGTACTTGCCTTACTATCTCTTTGTTTCAGGTCTCCTCAGGATTGCACCCCAGGAAAGCATCATGAAAAAGGAGCACCTTGTTGTTTTTTTAGCCTGGAAGTGCTGTTATATTTGCAGTTGGGAAAGGCATACCTTCAGTTAAAGTTATGCTTCCTATAAGGTGCTAACAAGAGGTGAAGTGAGAAATGTATAAAAATAGTATTTCCCCCTTCGTAGTGAGTTAGGACCTTTGAAACAAACATTTATGTCCTGGTTAGAAAACACTATGTTCCAGTTTGTTGGTTTCTCTCTGACCTTGTATTTGTTGTAAAGCAGAGAAACCAAATTAAAATACAACTGAGAGAACAATTTGACTACGGACTCACATTTTAGCCAGAAACTGAAAATATCAAAAGGTGCCCACTGCTGTACCTTTCTGTAAAGAGACAAAACTTTCCCCTTTGGGCCAGATATTCAGACAGCGCTGGGCAGTGGTGCAAGCCTTGGCGCAGCGCGACTATAACGCCAGAGAATAACCAGGCGATATTCAACAGTGATGCACCATGCTCAACTTCATTAGATATGGCAGGTAGAGCGCACATACTGCACATGGCACAATGACACTGTGCCAGCAGACAGCAGAAGAGAGCAGGGGAATGCGCCAGCGCAAGTGCAGTTGAGCTTGGTGCATCACCCGTGATATTCAGCCTGGGGCATGCAAATGAGGCCATAATCTATGTAAGTTAAATGGGACCATTCCATGTCATTATGGCCCCATTGCATCTGGTCGTAACTCCTGTGAACTGCACCTGGTGCCTTGCCAGGCTGCCCACGTCGGAGGTCGGAGTCCTGGTGGGCTATTGCAGCCCCCCCGCTCCGGTACACCCTATCGCGGGCATATGCATATTGTAAAGTATCCCTGGTGGTCTAGCAGTCCCCCCCACGCCCAACTTGCGGGCAGCTGTACATTGTACAGTATACCTGGTGGTCTAATGGTAACCCCCTCCCGGTATGCCCGATCGCGGGCTGTATTATAAGTAAATATCCGTGGTGGTCTAGCGGTAACCCCCCCACACCCAAATACGGGCTGTAGTAATGAGTAATCATCCCTGGTGGTCTAGCGTTACCCCCGTATGCCCCAATCACGGGCCATTGTGGAAATGAAGAATTACCTGGTGGTCCAGTGGTACCCCCCCCACTCACAGAGGTCCCCCAGCCACCCAACACACTCCCCCATCATTGGCAGGCGGCAGCACCCCGTCCACATTCTGCCCGGCCACCCGCCGAATGACAGCGTAAAGTATGATTTGTATGCCTATTGGTCCACAGTGTGGACCAATGGGCTTGCAGACCATACTGTACTACACAGGACCAGAAATGTGATTGAAAAGGTGGTTACCACTAGACCACCAGGGATATGAACGGATTACTACAGCCCACGATCGGGCGTATGGGGAGGGGATTACCGCTACACCACCAGGTACATCGGTATTTTGTACAACAGCCCACGATCGGGCGTATGGGGTGGGGGGCCCACTAGACTACCAGGGGGTCAGGGTGTATGTGGATGGTGTTTCTGCTGGGCGGGTGGCCACCCAAGGCTGGCAGTTTTTGTGTTGCTCTTTGCACTACAGCTGCCCACCTGTGGGTGGCCAGCATTTGAGCCTGTTTTTTTCGGCTGACCTTTGAGCATCAGTGCACGGCGCATGTAGGGGTTGCGCCAGCATATGCACCGCACATCCCGGGCTGGATATTGGGTTGTGCCGCATATGCATGGCATGCCTCCTGCATTTGCGCTGCATAGGATTACACTGCGCCCCTGCACATTGGGACTTGAGCTGCACCTGGTTTTTGAATATCCCACAGGGGTCTGTCTGAGTTTGTGATGCAACCCTTTGAATATCCCGGCCTCTGTGTTTTACTTATGTTTTTTTTGTATACTAGAATGAAAAAGGGAAAACAAATGAGGGGATGCCAGAAAATGCATCCTGTTTGGGACTACAGTAACATGTTTGGGCCTAGAAGGCCTGCACTGAATAAAAGTAAACAGTAGCGGTACTACAACCTGTTGTTCACATACTAGAAAGGTGATATGAAACTGTATAAAGTTATATGCGGCCTACCTTGAGATTTTTGTTTGTAGGGTCCTGCCCAAGAGTCTTCCAGTGTCCTACTAAGCACCGGCTAGCCCTGTCTTTCCACCATTTATACACTGGATAACTCTGTGGGAGGAGCCTGCACCTGAAACCTACAACCTATTTTGTTTGGAGAAAGTTTTATTATGATTGCTACCACCCAGTCAAAAGATATCCAAGTTCTCTTTTATTTATAGCACTTGGATATAAACAATAAGGTTGTTTAAAAGAAACAAGCTGTATTTCTGTAAGTGGGTGGAGCCTGATGTGTTCACATGGTATAAAAGGAGTCCAAACTACAGCACACATCAGATTCATATGGGGATCAGTACTGTGTTGACCCAGGTAATAAGGGTTGCAACTACCGTTAGTCCTTATAGTACAGGTGGGATTTTCACCCAGCCTGAGTGACTCTAGCCATTTTCTAGAGCTTAAGTTATTGGCAAACAGTGAAGTTAACTGTGACTTTGATTTGTTACTTTTGTTTTGCTTTATTTTGTCATCTCCAGTCTGCTTATTTTGCGGTATAATAGTCTGCACCAGAAGACATACGAAGAAAGACTAAAGGAGCTTAATATGTATACCCTTAAGGAAAGAAGGGAGAGAGGGGACATGACAGAAACTTTCAAGTACCTCAAGGGAATTAATAAAGTCCAAGAGGGTAGCATCTTTCAGAAAAAGAGATGTGCAAGAACAAGGGGCCACAATTTGAAGATAGAGGGGGGATGGCTCAGAGGTAATGTGAGGAAGAATGTTTTCATGGAGAGGGTTGTGGATGCATGGAACAGTCTCCCTGAGGAGGTCGTGGAGTCAAGAACAGTGGGGAAATTCAAGAATGCATGGGACAGACATAAGGCAGTCCTAGTGGGTGGCATACCTCTCAACTGTACCACATTGTGAGGAACGTTCCTCATTTTACTTCAGAAAAGGTCCCTGTTCCACATTGTGAGGACTTGTTCCAGATTCAGAGTCAACATTTTAAAGGAAATATCCATAGTAAACGATGGAAAAAATAACTTATTCAATTAATAACAGACATTCTCAACATAAATGCAACATTTTAATAGTGTTTTGAGCTTCTTAGGTAAAGATTTGATTAAGTGTTCCACATTTTGCCCATTCGTTCCACATTGTGACAGACAATGTTACACATCTGGGGGACAAAAGGTTGAGAGGTATGGTGGGGGGTAGGAGGAAGTAAGCTGTTGAGTAACTAGGATCTGCAGCTTATCTGTTAGGTATGAAAATGGGCAGACTAGGTGGGTCAAGCGGTCCTTATCTGCCATCAAATTCAAATTCTATGTATATAAATAAATATTTTTTTTGATTTGCCAGACCTGACTTCTCAGTGTCCATCTATTCCCACCAACCTCAAAGGTGGCACTGAGGGTTCGGGAATGAGCCTAGATTGGCAGGGGTAGACCAGGGCATGGATTGAGCATCCGTAAGGCAGCTCTCCCCTCCTGGGTGGGGATCCAGTCACGCTTGCTGCAGGGCTTCCCCAGGTGGAGGCCAGGAGGAAGTGCAGTCGGGAGCGACTAGAGTATGGAGGGTGACGTGGGTCACTGTGTGCGTGTGCCTCCGCATGTGTGTGAGCAACCGCGGCCAGGGTCGGGGAGAAAATGTGGAGCTGGCAGGCTCCATGACGGCCCCGCAGTGCCTGCGTTTGCCCCCCAGAGTCTAAATGTTGGTCTCCGGAGGGGAGGGAAGTCAACACTCTTCACCCTCAGCCCTGCTTTGGGGGGGACAACATGTGGGTGATTGCCAGGAGGGTCACTTGGGGAGACAGCGGAGGTCCTGAGACTGAGCCCCTCTGAGTGAGGGGCCAGAGCCACCTGCCAGCTCCACCATGTATCTCCATCCTTAAGTAGGTAGGAGGAGGTGACAAGGGGTCAAACAGCTGGATTTAAAAAAAAATAGGGCGGCTATCTTTGGCCCTCAACTGGCCAGATGCATATCCAATTTGGACATAAAGCTGTAGCCATGTCAGACCCTTCTGAAAATCCTACCACAGTGATTATGTGCTTATAATGTATGGGAGGGGCTTATTATTAACTGTAATCAACCAGATTACAGCCTTGTTATGCCATCACTATGACGTCAGGTTGTGATTAACCCTTCCTGAGTACATCATAGCGATGGCATAACATTGGTACCATTCCCTCTGTGTTACTCTGCTGCCCCAATGAAGCCGTGATCATCGTGGACCTACCCGATTATTTGACTGAATCGTTGTGTTTAAGTTTTAAAGAAAGAGCTCCATTTGCCTCATACACTATAAAACATAATGCCTGGGATGTGGTTTTTAACCTTGCTGAAATAACCTCTCGCCGTTGCCACGAAAACAGTAAACCTCTTGAGTTACTCTCTCGAGGTTTACTATGTTGTCTTGGCAACTACTTGAGGTGATTACAGCCTGGTTAACAACTACATCCCAGGCATTAACCTCTATGATACCAGATTTCCACAAGCAATATAAAATGATCAGCTAAGAATGGGGCTTTAAAGCAGTAATAAGAGTAACAGTTTTATTTGATTAGGCACTCTTCCCCGGAGGCTCAGGGTGCCGTACATTCAAAAAAATACAATGCAACACAATAAATAAAATAATTATATCATAAAGCTAAACATATGCTCTATAAAGCATCATAATAAATACCAGTAGATCCTCCTATTAATAAACAACCAAAACTAAGAGGCCATCTCAAGTGTCAGCAAAGTCCTCCTGAAATAAATGGCAATTAAGGCACCTTTAAAAGGCCACCACTGATGGAGCAATTCTCAGGTCCCTTGGAAGCAAGCTCCACAAAACTGGGGCTGCAACAGTGAATGCCCAGCTGCTCAGTCACCAGCGGTATTTAATCTTGTACTCAGGATTACTAGGAGTCCCCCATCTGCAGAGTAGAGAGGACAGCATGGGAAGTGAAGAGACAGAAGTTCAACCAGGTAGCCTGGGCTCATACCATATAGGGTTTTGTAGGTTAGTAAACCAACCTTGAAGGTTATATGCCACTTCACCAGCAACCGGTACAGTCACATGACTGTACTTAGGTGGGCCCTCAGTAACTGAGCTGCTGCATTCTGCACTGGCTGCAAACAATGTAGCTAGATTCCATCCAGATACCCTGAGGTAGTGAACACTGCAGTAATGAAACCTGGATGTTGCAATAGCCATGTACTGGTGTCTTCCCATCCTCTGTGGGAATCAAGGCTTTAATATGGCTGATGTTCCTCAGATGCTAAAAGAAACTCAGGGCAATGGCCAATATCTGAGCTGCAAATGTGATCTTACTGTCCAGAATGAGCCCCAGCCAGTTCACTGTCATCTAGTGATGAATACATCAAGACAATCATTAAGCCCTGCTACTATATTCTGTGTCCCAGGCTAAAATTACATATTCAACTGAGCATCATCTGCATAGCAAGGAAAACACTGATTATACCATCTAATGATCCCACCAAGGGGCAGCATATATACTACAAACAACATGGGGGACAGGACCAACCCCTAGGGCACACAGCAAGCCAGGGGCATGGGATGCTAAGAGTAACTACCCAACACAACCCTCTGTGTCTTGTCCTTCAGGATGGACTCAGCTCAGCCTATAACTGGGCTAGTGAATCCTCTGTGCTACCTCAGTCAGTCCAGTAGCAACCTATGGGCAACAATACCAAAAGCTAAAGCAAGATCAAGGAGCATGAGAACTGATCATTCTCCCTTATCTCTAGCCCTGAGTAGATCATTATGTACTGTACCCTGACCAGTACAGTGTCAGTGCTGTGCCTTGCCCAAAAAAACAGATTGGAGGAGCTCAAAACTGTCAAAAGCGGTGAGGTGTGGCTGGCCTGGTGGTGCTGAGGGCTGAAGCGCTGGACGCCTTACCTTGTGCCACGCCGGCAACCCATGTTCAGGAGTGAGCACGGGCCACCTGGGATCGGCAGGAGAGGAGAAGGACTGAGTGTCCGATGGACTGCTCTCCTTCTCCAGGGAGGGGGCTCACCAGCTCTCGGTGCTCTACTGGCTCCTGGCGGTGGCTGGGGGGCAGTGCGCCAAAAGCTCAGAAAGGGGGAGGAGATGGGGCAGATACCTGGAGGAGTTGATGCAGATGCATGCATGCTCTCTCCATCGGCATCACTGCATGCCCCACCTCCTAGGGGAAAGAAAATGGAAATAGGTGCTGGTCAGGCTGAATGAAGCTGCCCCTTCAGGCGCCGCCCCCAGGAAGGCATCTCCCAGGTCGGATGAGTCTTGGATGGGTCGAGTCGCTCCCCACCACCCTGTCATGAAGGGTAAGTCGTGGGGATTTAAGGAAGGGGGTCTGATTCTCAGGGGACAGCCCTGGGGGACAGTGGATAGGAGTAGGAGTGCCAGCCAGCACCACGGAAGAAATACCACATCAAAAAAAAAAAAAGCTGTGAGGTGTGCCTCAAACTACAACACCATAATTTTCGCAATAACCTTACCCAAAAAGGGAAGGTTAGGGACTGGTCTATAATTTGCCAGGATCTCCATGTCTAGCATTGGTTTCTTCAGGAGAGGTCTCATCAGTGCACTCTTCAGTGCACTTGGACCCCCTCCCTCCCCCTGATAAGAAACACCAGATGATCCCAGCAAACACCGGACCCAAAAGACCCACACAGCTTTCTAGTAGTCTTGCTGGACCCAGGTCTAGTTCACAAAAGGTGCTTCACAGCTCTAAAATTACCCCACATACCTCCTTCACTGTAACTGATCTAAACACCTCCCAGTTTTGACAGGCACTTCCCAAACAGCGAGACATGAAACCATTGGGCCATGATTGCCCACATGGATAAATCCCTGCTCAAATGGATGACACTGTCCAAGAAGACCCAAGTAAACTCTTTGCATCTCGCTGCTGAGAAAGCTTCTCCAGACTGCAAACAGGTGTGATGTAATAGCCTGTCTACAGTCTGGAAAAGCCAAGTTGGTCAATTTCTCCTAGCAGCAATCTCTCATGAAAGAAATTCTGCTTTCTTATGAGTGATTACCCTCTGTTACTCATCAAAGTGAGTAGTCAGAACCAGTTTGTTGCCCAGAGCCTTGGACATTTTTACAGTAATGCTCCAACCTCTGACTCCTGGCTTTCAACCATCAAAGCTCCACATCAAACCTTAGGAAGCCTCATCTGGAAACCAGAGTTTGTACACAGTATGGTGCTATGGTGTCGATCAGCACTGCATGCCACTGCAACAACATGTGGAGGAGCACGCTCCCTGGCCATCCAGAATTATGGCTGTGGCAGCAGATTGTGTTGCCCCTCTCCTCTAGATTAGGACATTCAGCAGTGGGTAGTGCTTGCCAAGCCCTGGCCACTGGCCTCCAGCATCTCAGAACCACTCCTGATCCCTGGTTCCCCAGCATGGAAGCACATTGCATTTCCAGTGGAACACCAGGCAGCCTAATGAACATAGCATTTTGTTTGGGTTCATGAACTGTCCAGCACCTTCATGAGCTTTATACTGATGAACACTTTGTAAACTTTGTTAGTGAATTAAGCCGAAGAGCATTTTGTGAATCATTTATGAGCATCCCTCAAAGTTCAGCTATTGATGAATTACGTTTTGCAGGGAAAGTGACCACATACTTATTCCTTCTCTTCTCTATTTGGAAATGGATAGTTCCATCAGGCCAGATTTAAATGATGGTTTGGTATGACTGTTTCTGGAGTAAAGGCTACTGAGTTTGAGGTATAACATACTCTTAACTCATCTTACACTGCTGACTTATGTTGCACAACTGAGTTACATTACTCTTACACTGCCGAGTTACGTTACACAACTGAGTTACATTACTCAGTTAAATTACTTAGTTATATTACACTGCTGAGTAAGCAATAATACCCAACAGGGTGGGTGGTATTCAGCTATACCGGACTGCCCAGGAGTGTAATGAGACCCAGCGCCATAGGCAGAGGGCCTTATTGCCCCTGGAAGGTCCTGTATAGCCCAATACTGCCCACTCCGAGGATATTATTGCGCTTAGAAAATGGGTATTTATTAAAGTGAAAAACACTTACAAAAATTACAAAAAAAGCAACAAAAAAAATAGAAAAGAGTAACATTAGCAAAATAGTCCTTCAGAGCTGCCAGTAGAAGTCACTGCTGTTTTACTGATAGCATTAATGTGTTACATTTTCATTTATTTATTTGAAAGGTTTCACCAGGAAAGACTACATGAGCTGTAAACAGCTCATTTCCAGAAGTGTCCGAAGGGGGGGAGGGGTTACGTGAGGGAGAAGTGTAAGTAACATATCTAGGATAAAATGAATAGAGTGCATATCAAATACAATGCATTTCAGTCCACAACTATTGGACTGAGTCAAATAGTAACTGTTCAGGAACATTCAACCTGTCTCTTCTTACAGGACATGTCCCTTCCCTCTGGAAGATTGCTCGAGGTGTACCGGTCTACAAAAAGGGGGACACCACTAACCTGGATAACTACTGCCCTATTGCCATCCTCACCACCCTCTCTAAAATACTGGAGAAAATTGTTGCTACCCAGGTCTCGGATTACCTGTACTCCTTCAAACTCCTCACCCCTGACCACCATGGTTTCTACCATGGGCACAGTACATTCACTGCTCTCATACAGTTTACAAATGATGTCAGACTCGCTATGGACAAAGGCTCTGTCACTGGGTCTACTTTTGTTGATCTTACAAAAGCATTCGATTTAGTAGACCACCCACTGCTCCTATCAAAGTTATCATCCCTAGGCTTTTCACCCTCCGTCACCGCCTGTTTCCAAAATTATCTTTCAAAGCAGCAACAATTTGTCCAGGTCGGATATGCTAAGTCCTCTCTAGCTCCTACTTGGATCGGAGTGTCCCACGGTTCAATTCGTGGTCCTCTCCTGTTTACAGTTTTCATAAATGACATCCCACCACTCACTGGTGCTTGCTCAGGTCTGCTATATGCAGACGATCTTATTCTTTACTTATCCTCCTCAAACCTCTCAGATATCAACCTGAATCAATAGTAACTTCAATACCTTTCAGAGCTGGCTATTGCAAAACAAGCTTGTCTTAAATAAAAATAAAACGGTGACCATGCTCTTTGGTTCAGGTTCAAAAATGTGGTCCTGCACCCAACCATTAAGTATCAGAGCACTTGATGGCTCTCCCCTTAACACAGTTATCTCTTTTAAATACCTAGGAGTAACCCTTGACCCCACCTTGGATTTTGACCTGCATCTAGCCTCAGTCATTAAATCCGTCAATATTCAACTTGGTCTGGCATATAAGGTGAGACATAGACTAACATCCACAGCGAGGATGGCCATTGCACAGGGGATCATGAGACCCAAACTGGCATATGGGTTAATACTGTAGCCTTTCTGGCAACTACTGGAGGGCTCCTCTGAAAGTGGCAATGTCTGCTACAGCAGCATTTGTCGTTTTGCTTTGTCTTTGCCCAAACTTACTCACCGATGCACACTATACTCCAGTTTGGGATGGTTTACCCCCTCAGCCTTCCGACAGTTTACTTCCTACTATTTTATAAAGAATATAATCTCCTCTCAGATACCTGACAAACTGGCTCTACTGCTCAAACCTGTGACCTCTGCCTACCCACAGAGATCAGCTGACAAATCTCTTCTTGTCCAACCGAGATGTAAAATCAAAATGGGGGAGAATGCTTTCTTTAGCTGGGCCCGAAACTATGGAACTCCCTTCCACTGAGTCTAAGAATCTCCCTTCTCCACACAAGCTTCAAACAGGAGCTCATTGCTGGCTCTTGACTCAAACCTGCTCCTGTCCTCTATCCACCCACTCTGTACTGGTTCCTCCTAGTTGCCTACCGGCTCCAACCTCTACTACTCTCAAACCTGCCTGGAAATCTTGTTATGTCCTCTCTTCTAGCATTTACTCACTAGTTGTATGACATGACTGTTAGTTATTTGCACTTATATTTCTGTTTTGTTAATACATATAGATTCCTGCAAATGTACTGTCATTGCTGAAAATTTTGTATAAGTGTACTATGTCTGACTTCTACTTGTTCCCATGATGTTTTCTTGTATCTACTATTGTCTACATACCCTTTGTTGTAATCTCCTGGGTCGTACCTGAAAATAGGCAGCTATGCTGTCTAGTGTACCTACCCGGGTTAACAGAAAATAAATAAATAAATAACATAGGATGTGACCACAAGTAAAAAAATAAAACAACAACATACAAATACATCATACAGAGCAACAATACTAGGAACACAATGAGTACAGTCAGGTAACATGATAGGGTATAAACCAGATAGCTAGAATACACATTAAAAAGTGCTAAATGAAAGCATGGCTAATAACGGGACTACTAAGTGCTATATTTTATCATATTAGAAAGGCTACACTGGCAAGGGAAATAGTTGGGGGCTAGTTGAGGGGCAGGGGGAGGTGGGAGGAGACAGAGAGCCATAGGCCTTCTCCCCTTCGGGATGTTGAGAACCCCGCAAGCGGACTTGGAGTTGGTAAAACAGTGGTGGGAGAGAAAAAAGAGAGGTTGGGAGTAGTAAAGGGGGGAGGGGAGTGAGAGTGGGGAGAGAGAGAGGAGTGGAGGCCACTGACAGGATGGCCTGGAAGCTGGTGGTGGAGGCACTAGAGAGGGAAAGAGTAAGGATGCTATAGAAAAGAAAAGGGGGAGAGGAAGTAAAGAGGGAAGGGGAGGGTTAAGTGTGGCTGCAACAGTGAGCAATGTGCTTACGGAGGAGTGATAGGGAATGGCGGGATTGTGCAGAGCGAGTTTCTAGTGGAAGGGGAGTTCCAGATATTGGGGCATTTGTATGAGAAGGTGGCACGACCAGATAATGTATGGCATGGGAGGAGAGCAAGCATTGTATGAGTAGAATTACAGAGGGTATAGCAGGAGGAAGGTGGGCTTGAGAAGAGGGAGGACAAGTAGGGTGGCAGAGAGCTGAACCAGAACTCCTCAACTAAATTAATGCTATGTGCCAGGCATCTGGCATTGAGGGAGGGGAAGGAGAGTGAAGTATAAAGATCATAGTGGTGAGTAAGTGGAGGATAACCAAGAATGTAGCTGCAGAAGGAATTGAATAGAGTGTCCAGTCTGGATAGGGTGGACTTAGGGGCAGAGTTGTAAATTACATCCCAAAAGTTGAAAACTGGGAGAATCATCTTTTGGAAAATTTATCTCCTGGCTTGCAGTGGCAGGCAGCTGCGGTGTCTGTACAGAGCACCGAGTTTAGGCAGAAGCTTTTTGTGGATGGCATCTATGTGTACCCCAAAGTCAAGGTTCTTGTCTAGCCATAGCCTGAGGTACTTAAATGTAGGGACATCTTCCAGCTAAGACCCACTGAGGGTATGGAAGGTGGGTGTGGTATCTAGCCTGGCCAGTTTTTGCCTGGTGCCAAAGGTCATAGAGACCCTTTTTCTGACATTCAGTGAGAGCTGGTTTGTGCTAAACCAACACTCGACATAGTTGAAGTCCAGCTGTAGGCTGGTAGCCACATCAGAGGGGGAACTACCAGAGGAGAATAACACAGTGTCATCTGCGTACATGTGGATACTAGCAGATGTGCAGGTGTCAGGTAGGTCATTCAGTAAAATGAAAAATAGTATTGGTCCAAGTACCCAACCTTGGGGGACACCTGTGTTGATTGGGAGAGAAATGGAGATGGAGTTGCCAATTCTGATAGACTTTGACTGGCCTGTGAAGTAGGAATGGAACCAGCTGGTGGAGGATTCAGAGAGGCTAGCCACAGTCAGTTTACTAAGGAGATGGGAGTGGGTGACAGTTTCAAAGGCTTTGGCCAGATTGACAAAGATGGCAGAGGTGATGCATTCCTGATCCATGCCTGAGAGTATGGAGTCAGTGAGCTGAAGGAGGGAGGTGGTGGTGGAGTGGGCTTTGCGGAACCCAAACTGGAAAGGAGTGAAAAAGGAGGAAGAGTCAAGGAAGGAGGAGAGTTGCTCCAGAGTCAGATGCTCTTGAAGTTTAGCCAGAGTGGGGAGCAATGATATGAGGTGGAAGTTGCCAGGTTTGGAGGAGTCCCCACCTTTAGGAAAAGGGATCACAGTAGTGGACTTCCAGGCATTAGGTACTGTTGTGAGTGTGAAGGAGAGGTTCAAAAGATTGAACACAGGTTGAGCAATAGCATAAGTTGAAAGGTGAAGTAGCTTAGAGTTGAGACCATGAGGGCTTTTGCCTTTATTAGGATTCGGGGCAAGTAATACATGCAGTGTGTCATCGGGAGGACAGGCTTGAAGGAGAAGTGCAAGGTGGGGGGGCAGGTGGGAGGGAGGGATAAAAGGAGGAGAGAGGGAGGAGGGAAGAGGCACAGGTAGTGAAAAAGTTGTTGAACTTGACAGCCACAGAGGATGGGTCATCTATTGTACAATGCCTATTTTAGTACTGAGAGGGGATTGGGCAGGAGGAGAGTAAGGCATGAATAACCTTCCAGAATTTGGATGGATTTTAATGTTTTCATGGAAGGAGGCATTGAAGTACACCACCTTGGCAAGCCAGATGGCACTGGTGCAAGCACTGCAGAGCATGTGATAGCTGCTGGAGATTATGGGGGCACCAGAAGTTCTAAATGCTATCCATGCTTGGTCTCTTGCACATTGACACGCTATAAGTTCAGCGGTGACCCAGGAGAGGTGATTTCCATGGACTCTAGCATTTCTAAGCAGGGCATGTTAGTCCTATACGTTCAAGAATTGTGAGCTGAAGAAGTGCAGAGGTGTGTCCACTGAGGAGGCAGAGGTAATGGGCGACCAATCGGTATTGGTCAGGTCACTATAGAGGGAGGACAGGTCAAAGGAATGGAAAGAATGAAAGTTGAGAATGAATGGAGGGGACTTTACTCAGTGGATTTTTTGCACACAGTAGACCATCAATGATCGCTGAATGCATCAGGAAGTATACCAGAATTTATAACATGGTGGGGGGGGGGGTGAAGTCAATACCCAGTCAATTAGGGTATGTTTACTTGATTTGGGATTTAGGCACATCGGGTCTTTAATCAGTTGTTTTAGGTTTAGAGACAAGATATGATTGCACACTTTGGCATGTGTGCTGGACAGCCAATTAATGTTGAAATCCCCTAGGATGTATTGTTCACATGGGGTGGCAAGGGTGGAGATGGAGGAGGGGAGATCAGTAATAGAGGAAAGGGAAGAGACAGGAAGGCTGGGACAGCAGTAGATACTACCCACAAAAATGGGGATGGAGCAGGGAAGGGATATTTTTACTAGCAACAGTTTGTAGGCAGAAAGAGAGGTTATGGATAGGCAGACAGAGAATTTAATTGAGGTGGATATATACATGGCAACTCCCCCACCCCTGGACTTATGGTCCTGGTGGATGATGGAGTACCCAGGGATAGAGATGGCTGTGTCAGGAATTTTTGAACTGAGCCACAACTCAGTGATAATGAGGAAAGAGGGGTTAAGATTTGACATGAGTGGCTACAGAAGATCAATTTTGGGGAGTAGGCTTCTAATATTTAGATGGACAATTCTTAGTCCTTTAGGCAGTTCAGATGTTATAATGTTGGGGGGGAGGACCAGGTTAAGTTCAATGTCAGCCTGCGGTGAGTAGCAGCAGTGTTATGAGTAATCCTGAAAATGGCCAGCTGTTTTTGGTTGGGGGTGTGGACAACTGGAGGCTGAAGTGATCTTGTTATTTGTGCAGTGGTGGCGTGATGCAATGGTTTGCAAGGTTGCTAAGCGAGATCACATTCCATACAGGATGAATACAGTAGGGCACCAGGGTAGTGGAAGAAGGAGGCTGACAGCAGGAGAGGAAGGTTGAGGGGAGGGTTGGGGAGAGGGAGGAGGGCAGAAGGGTGGGAGGTGCGGTGTGGTTGGTAGTGAGGTGTGGGGAGGGATGTGGGGGTGAGAAGGAAGGGGAAGCAGGCTAGGAAGAGGAGGAACATGGTCGGATGCCTGCCAGAGTAAGAAAAAAATACTTAAAATAGAGAAGAGGGCTAGATCTGGAATTGAGGATGGGGGAATAAGTAGGACTTTGTGATCTGCTGTCCTCCCCCTCGGCACCAGACACACATACATTTTCATTCCTTTTGAGTGTATGGCTTTCAGATCCCCCCTCCACCCCCATACACACCAAACATGGACACACTTTCTCTGGTTTTAACCCATTTTCTGCAAATCAGAATGATGTTCCCTGATTTCAGCTTCTGTATTATAGTCTGTGGTGTACATACTGAAACAGATCTGTAAGCAGCACAGCTCTCTGTTCTCTGGGTAGGTCATTCTTAACATTAATACAGTTAACGTATGGCACAAGAACTCTATGGATGTAGCCCTCCATTGTTGTGGTGTTCATCCAGTGATTCTCAGACTGTGTTATGGGCCAGTTAGTGGGGAAGGTGAAAGCAGGATGGCAACTGGGTGTTTTATGTTGGTAAAGCACTCATGTGAGGAACATTTCACTGACATGGGAGCAGGATAACACTAACGAAACTTGGCACTTTATGAAGCGTATTCTGAGTGGCATTTTTTACTGGGAGGAGGACTCGCACACTGAAGCTCTCTTGCAATATTTTCTGCCACATGCAGTGGGATAGCAGCACTCTTTGACAGAGCTTGACATGCTCAAGAGACAGAAAGCACTAGCTCCATTAATGCTGCTATAATATGACAGAAGCAGTACTTTTTGCATTTTCCATGCCACAGATGGACATCCATCTGTGGTATGGAAAATGAGCAAAGTACCACTTCTCTCATAGACAGTAGTACTACCAGAGCTAGCGCTCTCTCTTTCTCACTTTCATGTCAATTTACACTTTTGGTGCCCAGCTTATTTTTTTCCTCAGCTGTGAGTTTTAAATTCAGATTGTCATTATTTACAAGAGAATCTTTTGGCAGGGGTACAGGGGGAGATTGGCCACCAGTTTAAGTCTTGCTAAGCAAGAAAAAACAACATGGAGGCATTTGCCTTTTTGGACATTCTAGTGGCCCGTTAACATTAGAACTTAATGAGGCAACAGAGACTGGAACCGGTTATTTCCCAGTCTCTTGTCTCAGACCGGACTGTCTGATCGGTGCTTTTAGTCAATCAGGATCCAGCGTTCAATGTTTCCCTATTTTCTAAAGCAATATTATTTCAAATAGGGTGGGTAGTATTGGACTATACCGGCCAAACAGGGGCATAATGAGCCTTATAGCTCCTGGAAGGTTTGGTATTGCCCAATATCAACCACCCAAAAGGGTATTATTGCACTTAGAAAATGGGCTTCATGTGACATTTTTATATGGGTTTTAAAAAATTAAAATAAAACAAAAAAAAAGTAAAAATGAAATTTAAATCTTTTTTGGTAAAGCAGTCCCTTTGCTGGTATTCCTGCCAGTAGAGGGCACTGCAGTGTTTAACAATTGTTTTTTTCTTTTTTCTCTTTAACAACTTCTCTCTTCTTTTCTTCTCCTTGTCATTTTCATCTCACCCCGTTTTTTGGTGTTTTACCCCCTCCCCCCCCCCGCAAACCCCATTACCTCCCCTTTATTGTAATTAACAAGGACTGTATTGGGATTGGGTATGATAGTAGACTGAAAGAGACAAAATCCCAAGGTAACTTTTTTCTTGTTTATTTTGTTAATATTCTAGTTTCTTTTCTCCCCCCTCATTACAGAAACAGCAAGCAGAAGGCATGGGTGGGAGGCGGGGCATTGGGTATGCAAGAAATGGCTGGATGGATGACTAGCACTGCTACAGAAAGTGTCACACTGGAGGTTTGTGCAGGGGGAAGATATCTGGACTGGGTGTGTGCCAAAAGTAAAGAATTAAAAATGCCTTCTGTTCTCCAGCCTGGTGGCGCTAAGGTAAAGGCACTAGTAGCCTCACCTCGCACTACACTGGTGACTCGGGTTTGGGAACGGGCCCGGGATGCTGGGGGTCAGCAGGAATGGGAAGGGATCGAGCATCTGGTGAACAGCTCGTCCTTCTTGGGGGGGGTAGTAGGGCTCAGCGTCACTCTCATGCACCCTCTGGTGATGGTCGGAGGCTGCCACCAGCATTGCAGCTAGGCAAAGGGTGAAGCTTAGTGGACGCCAGACATCATTGCAAGTCTAAGCTCCATCTTTGGCGTGGTGGTTGAGGAGGGAGAAAAAACTAAGTAAAATCCCTGGTCTTCCAGGGAAGCGGCAAGGATCCCAGGGACCCTCTAGTCTCAGACAGATGCCACCATGGGAGGGCAGGCTTTTCCTCGGTGGGTGATAAGGGACGCTGGGAAGATCCTCGGTGAAGGGAGACCTGGGAAGCTTGCCACGGTGGGGAGTAGAAGGGGCAGCGTTGAGTGGACACCTCCGAGAGAAGCTTTAGGAGGCCGGAGCATACAAAAATAATCCCTTCTGTGTTGAAATTGTTGTGGTTGAAAGACTGAAAGATGCAGGACAGGTGTCAGTCATTTTTATGTGATTGTTCTTTAGTGGTTCAGAAAAAAAAATACCATTTCTGTTTAAATGC
Source organism: Neoceratodus forsteri (assembly GCA_016271365.2). Lineage (NCBI taxonomy): Eukaryota > Metazoa > Chordata > Ceratodontiformes > Ceratodontidae > Neoceratodus > Neoceratodus forsteri. The sequence continues at coordinate 1,003,727,148 of CM028129.1, read as the reverse complement.
TGTTTATCAACAGCTGTGTTGACAGATAACAGTTGGAAACGCTGGCAGGCTTGTGCTTACATTACAGAACTAACCCCCCAACCCTTCTGTTTATAGTGCAGTTGTGTTTGGTGGTGTGTTTTTAATTATTTAGATGCATTTATTTTTATTTGTGAGCTTTTTTTTCTGTGCAGTCGGGACTACGGAGGATCAGAACCATCAGCGCAGTTACTGTGGTACGAAGGGTGACTGGCTTATGTGTAGTCACTTTCATAATGTAAGGTATCACTATGGATAAAAAAACAAGGCAGCTTGTATTATGGCTTTTTTTAAAGCAGCAGTACTAGATAAAATAAATGGATCTTTTGCAACAGTTTGTTTCTTGCGCTCTGTTGAGCACTTACCTGGTAATCTTTTTTTGTTTTTGCTGTACTGTTACCCATCATTTTCTCTCTTTTTCTTTGTTTTTGTTTACATTTCTCCCACCCACCATGTTGAATTGGAACCCTCTGCTACCAACCTTACATGCACATGAGTCGCAGTACTACTTAGGGGCAGTGGGAATGCACAGCACAGGATCCCATGGAAGTAAGCAAAAGACATGATGGGATGTAAGGGGAGGGCTCAGCTGCAAATTAGGCAGCACCCATATTTACTGTGGATCCGTAACAATGGAAATAAATTTTAAATACCGTATCTAAAAAACTAAAGATCACTAGAAAAAAATATTTACAGAGATGGAAATCAGAACTATGGCTGCATGCTTCCAGCCAAAAAAACAGAATTTTGATAATCACTTCCTGATTATCTAGTACTGCTGCTTTAAAATTTTCCGTATTGGATATGCCAACTGCTGTGGATGTCTTCTTGTAACAGATTGAGTGGGAAGGGGGCTCTCACTCGCTAAGCGAGATGTACTGTAAAACACAGCAGTGCCTGCATTTTTCAGCATTCTAATTGCTCAGTACTACTAGAACGAAATGAGGCAAAGGAGCCTGGGACTCATTATTTCCCAGTCCCTGTTGTCTCATACTGGCCCAGCTGATTGGCGCTTTTAGCCAGTCAGCATCAAGCTTATAGTTTGTCCATTTCCTAAGTTACATTACTCTTACACTGCTGTGTTACGTTACACTGTTACAGTATTAAATTATGTTACATTGCTGAGTTACAGTACTCTGTTACACTGCTGAGTTACATTACCCTGCTGAGTAACATTACTCTGTTATATTGCTGAGTTATGATGCACTGCTGTGTTAAGTTACTCTGATACACTGCTGAGTTACATTACACCATTAAGCTACATTACTCTGTTACACTATTGAGTTACATTAATACTGTGTTACACTGCTGAGCTATATTATCCTGCAGTTATGTTACATTACTGATTATATTGCTCTGTTACATTGATGAGTTATGTTATGCTGCTGAGTTACATTACACTAATGAGTTACATTACTCAGTTACACTGCTGAGTTATGCTACACTGCTGATTTATGTTATACTGCTGAGTTGCATTACTCTTTTCCACTGTTCATTAGGTTTCACCCTAAGTTACACTACTCTGTTACACTGCTGAGTTATGTTACCCTAATGAGGTTACATTACTCTGCTAGACTGCTGAGACAGATTACTTTTCTGAGTTCCATTACTCTGTTACGCTGCTGAGTTATGTTATGCTGCTGACTTATGTTACACTACAGAGTTTCATTACTCTTACACTGATGGATTTCATTACACTGCTGAGTTACATTACTCTGTTACACTGCTGAGTTATGTTACACTACTGAGTTGCAGTACTCTTTTACACTGCTGTGTTGTGTTGCACTACTGAGTTGCATTACTATTTTTCACTGCTGAGTTATGTGAGTTATGTTACACTTCTGAGTTACATTACACTACTGAGTTGCATTACTCTGTTACACTGCTGAGATACAGTAGGTTACATTATTAAGTTGCATTACTCTGTTACAATGTTGAGTTATGTTACACTGCTAAGTTACATTTCTATGTTATACTGCTGAGTTACACTACTCTTACACTGCTGAGTAACATTATACTGCTGAGCTATGTGCTATTTTACATTACATTGCTAAGTTCCATTACTCTGTTACACTGCTGAGTTATGTTACACTGCTGAGTTACATTACTCTGTTACACTGCTGAGTTACATTACTCTGTTACACTGCTGAGTTATGTTACACTGCTGAGTTACATTACTCTGTTACACTGCTGAGTTATGTTACACTGTTGGTTTACATTACTTTTACACTACTGAGTTCTATAACACTGCTGAGTAACATTACACTGCTGAGTTACATTACTCTGTTACAGTACTGAGTTATGTTAAACTGCTGAGTTATGTTACACTGTTGAGTTACATTACTCTGTTACACTGCTGAGTTAAGCTACACTGCTGAGCTACATTACTGTACCTCATGAAGAATCTCTGTTTAGATCTATATCTGCTGCTGTTGATTAATTTACTGGTATTTACTTATTTATGTTATTTACTGTATGTTTTAATAGGTACCCTGATTCATGTATTTGTGAGGTACCTGATCCTCTAGGGAAGGGTGGCGATATAAATAAACTCTACTTCTTCTGCTACTTTGTTACACTGCTGAGTTATGTTACATTGCTGATTTCCATTACTCTGTTACTCTGCAGAATTACATTACATTGCAGTTACATTATTCTGTGATACTGCTGAATTACTTTACCCTGCTGAATTGCATTACTCTGTAATACTGCTGAGTTACCTACCCTCCTAAGTTTATTTATTAATTGTTTTTAGATTTTTTTTGTCATTGCCAGCTGCCCCCTTCAGCCTGACTGGCCTCCCCACAGCACCGACATCCCAGAATTACTGGGCTTACCTTATGCCTGGCCCAGGAGCGGAGCCTGTGGGGGGGGGGGTCAGGTGTCATCCTGTGGTTGGATACATTTTCTTCTCCATTTTTCATCCTCCTAGTTACCCTGGAGCCCCAGGAGTAGAGATGCATGTGCGTGGAGGCATGTATGCATACTACAGCCCTGGTGATGGCCCCTTCTGCCCACCTGTTGGCCTAGTGCCTGGTGCTCCCTCTATCCTGCGCTGATCCCTGGCCTCCACCATAAGGCAGACAAGAGCCAAGGAATGCCACCTTCCCTCCCTGGAGGAGAGCTGCCATTTGGCAGCTCCATCCAGCTCTGCACCCCCCCATGACCTCTGATGGCCCATGCTTGTCCCTAAACATGGGTCGTTGGTGTGGCGTGAGGTAAGGTGTCCAGTACCTTAGCCTTTGGTGCCACCGGGCCAGCTTTATTTATTTACTTTTGATAACTGGGTAAGTGCACTAGACAAAAACCTGCCTATTTTCAGGCATGACTTGGGAGAGTTAATTAAAGGCAACAGCAACATTACAGTAACCAGGATTACAGAACATATGACTTTGGTATATTTTAAGTAGTTACAGTGGTAAAGACCAGTGATAACAGGGATTAAAACAGTAGTGCAGCAACAATATTACAATAAACAGTATGCCAAAAATATGACTTTGTTATACTACAGATAGTAATGGTATTACACGATCAGTGAAAGCAGAGATAAGACAATAGTACATCAACAATCATTACAGATTATCAGGATGACTGAAATACTGAGAATGGTACATTACAAGCAGTTACAGTAGTTGCAAGATCAGTGGTGGCTAAGATCAGGAGAATAGTGTATAAGGTGCTTTAAGATCACAACCGCCAACAGGAACAAGGTTACAAAAATAGGTACAAGTTAGTTAAGTTCAGGAGTAATATACAAAAGGCTTGGGACTAACAGGGAGGAACAGTGAAAGACTAGGGAACTTACAAAGGAGTTAAAAAGCAATTACACAATAGGCCGAATCAAAACAAAAGATAAGGATGGAGAGTTTATACTGTGGTTTATATTGTGGTTTTAGGGCAGCAGAAGACAATTTGCCTGTGTATGCTGTCCTCACTTCTCAGTGACTGCAACTGTAATGCACACTTTCTGTAAGGTACACATCTATTTTTTCTTTAAACCCAGTGAAGGTTGATTGATTGACTGTATCTTGAGGTGACTTATTCCAGAGTCTGGTTGCCCTTGGTAGGAATGCATTATTCCTAATGTTAGTCCTAGTAACAGAACAATGTATTTGTTTATTGTGCATTCTTAAGTTATAGATATTGTCTTTGTATTTAATATACAGCTCTGATGATAATTCTATGTCTTGTCAGATTTTAAATAAAGTCCAAAGGTCACCCCTTTGACGTCTCAGGTTAAGGGGCCACAATTTAAATTTGCCTAGTCTTTGATCATATGTACTATGTTTAAAATTCAAAATCTGTTTTGTAAACTGATGTTGGGCTCTCTCTAAGATTTCTATGTCCTGTTTTAGGCCAGGTCCCCAAACTTGTGAACAATAATCAAAATGCGGCCTCAGAAATTGGTAAGTGCTTTGAGATCCAACTCTTGGTTAAAGCAGAAAAGTTTGTAGGAAAGCAGTGTTAATCCGCAGAGGAGTACAGTGCAAGGCAAGAAAGAACTGGGTGAAGGTCATGAGCAAGTGCAGTTGTCTGAGGCTTTCAGATGTGAAAATGACTCTTATAAATATGTTGTGGGATCTAGAGTCCCTAAGGTGATAAGGTAGAGAGTTTCATGTTTTGGGAGCAAAGTGGGCAAATGCATGTTCACCCATCTTGGTTGAGCAATTGGAAACTACAAGGAGGGTCTGGGTAGAGGACTGAAGTTGGTGAGAATGTTCCACAGGAACAAACATCAAGACCAATGAGGCTGGTTGAGAGGATCTAATGATATTGTCAGCTAGGCATCTAAGGGTGTAAATTCACTGAGAGGAGGGCGACAGCCAATTTAAGTCAGAGTAAAGCTTGCAGTGAAGGGTGAGGTAAGGGGCAGGCAATGCAAACCTGCAGACATTATTATATGCAACATCCCATTTGTGAAAGAAACTGGCATTGGCCTAGAAAAAGATAGGGATCGCATAGCAGAGTCTCGGAAGTAATATGCCCTGGGCAATTGTAACTCTGGCTGCTGGGATGAGGGCATGGTGGACACGATAAGCCATCTCAGTTTTAGAATTAGTGGATTTATAGATCTCATTTATGTGGAGAGAGTAATCCAGGGCTGGGTCAAGTGTGACACCAAGGTATCTGAAAGAGAGGGTTACAGGGACCTGAGAACCATCAAGACATTGGATGTGTAACTCTTGAGATGAGATGCAAGACTTTTCTGGGGCTCTAAAAAGCATTGCTTGGGTCTTGCTGACTTTTAGGACCAGGTGATTTGAGGTAAGCCAGGTTTGGATGCTATGCAGGTCAGAGGTAAGCTGAGAGTTAATAACATCCATGGACCTAGAGGCTATATAGAGTACGAGGTCATCAGCATACAGCAGGGTATGACAATGGGATGGAGAGGTTGGTAAGTTATTAATAAAGAAAGAAAAAAGTAGAGGTCCAATTATGGAGCCTTGGGGATACATTACTCTGTTATACTGCCGAGTTATGTTGCACTGCTGCGTTGCATTACGCTGATGAGCTACATTACTCTGCTGAGTTTTACTACACTTCTGTATTATGTTACACTGTTTACTTATATTATTCTGTACTACATTGCTGGATTATGTTACAATAGTTGGTTATATTATTTGATGTTACACTGCTGAGTTACATTACTTTGCTGAGTTATATTATACTAAATGATTACCTACTGTTGTGCATGGATTTACACTCTAACTAAAAAGTGGTTGCACCATAGTTCAAATGTTATAGTATACTGTTGCACCCTTCTTTGGTACAACAGTTTTTTTTTAATTAGAATGGAATCTCATGCCACCTGACCTTTTACTTTCATTTACGCCACACCCACAAAACCCCCTCATCATTTTAAAAACCAAAAACTCACTTCTCTCCTGGGTGGGATTTCAACTGCTGGGTGAGAACTGTGTTTCTGTTTTGTTTCAAACCATATACTATAAAAAAAATAACACATGATGGGAAGCCATGCAATAGGATGAAACACAAATAGAATAAGGGATAGATAAGTATGTATTACAAGGAAGTAATACCATCAAGAGGTTTTGGGGACATGGAATCTCAAAAGCGAAGCTTGAGAAGTTCTAAAGTCCCCAAAATCTCGAGATGGTATTACTGCCTTGTAAAACACTTTATCTTTCTGTTATTTTTTGTAATATAGTGGCCCATTTTGCCACTAACTCCTCCCCTAGGAAACATCACTGTGACGCCCTAAAAGAGCTAAATTGGCCCTCTCTCCGGCATAAGCTATCCTATCCTGTTGCCTACCTAGTTTTCAAATTTACTTACCTAGGTCCCCCTCCCCATCTCAGAGGATTTCTTTCCCCCAGAAATCTACCCAGAACCCTGCGCTCATCTGCAAGTCATCCTCTTGTCACCCCTAGAATACACTCAACCCATGGCAAACGTTCCTTCAAATTTTCTGCCCCTCACCTATGGAACTCCCTACCACCTGGTCTGACAACTTCAACCACTCTCACTCAGTTTAAAAATGGACTCAAACTATATCTACTAAATCTTAGTCTCTGTGGCTGTAACTGCTAGCTCCCTAGACCAATTTCCTGGGCCCTTTCACTGGTTAATCTTTATCTCTTACTGTACTTGAAATGCTAATGTGGTCTCTGATTTCTGGCTGAACTTATGTATATACTGTATATAATGTGTGAGATTTTAACATATTGATTTTAATATGGATCAGTATGTGAATCCTCCTGCTACCCTTGTACAAATGACTTCACTGTACTGCGATGTAACAAATGTAACTAACTTAACTGTTGTAATTATTGTTCTCGGTGTCCTTTCTGTAACTAATCCCGGGTCGCCCCTGAAAAAGGAACCTTTGGTCTCAGTGGGCTTACCCAGTAAACAAAATCTAAATAAATAAATAAATATATGGATCCATTGATAATACTACAGTTGGAGATGACCTTTAAACTGTAGTATTGTTATCATCAAAAAACTATAGTATTATCACTTTTCAGGACAGTATTATTGAGAGTAGTGATGTATTACTGGGAAATTTTTGTATAACTTAGTATGGTATTATTGAGGCTTATTCATACATTACATGCCTGTACATTGTATTCTCAGTCTATACTGGATCAGATGTACAGTACAAGCCTGTTTGAAAGGCAATGTCTGTCAGCCTGACTTGTACAAGGCTTTGTATACCCATGATGCCTTGCTCTGGAAATGAGACTTGAGAATATATATAGTATATGTTCTGGAGAAATGCACAAAAAACAAACTATTTGGATATTTCATCTCTCCTAGCATCCCTTTAACAGTTCCCATGTATTGCTTTCCTTGCAAACTGCTTCTCCATTATCCTCACCCCAAGTGTACTAAATGGATATAGTACTGTGGTTCTGACCTGGTGCTTGTTTGAGGTTATTTATTTATTGGTTGTTTATTGACCAGGTAATCACATTAGATGAATACATGACTGTTTTTAGGTGTGACCTGGGAGATTACAAAGTGGAGAATGGCAGGGCAAAACATCACCAGTTTTGCAGCTGTACAGAAAGTTTCACTGCAGTGGTACAGGAATAACACAGAGAATAATGCACATGCAGGCATGTGTTATGAGATTATCGCATGCCAAGAGTGTATAAAAATAAAAACTGTTGACACACACCTGCATATGTTTTATTTTTTTATAATAACTGGTGCAGGGGTTAAAATGTACTCTTGTAGAGTGAAAGCAGTCACTTTTATTGCAGTCTACTAAACGTTTGACTAAAGATTTTTAACATCATAAAACATCTTACAACACTTTTTAACTGGTAGTGAATAAGTTAATTAGTAGTTAAATAATTAATGTATCATACTGTGTTGCCAGATGCTGCTTGTTTTGGATTTCATCTGCCCGGGTGTTGTTGCAATCTCTCTGGTTGCCGGTTGTGAAAACACTACATTCCTATTATACTTTCAACTTGGTAAAAACTTAACTACCAGTGTTTTTGAACCAAAATAATTTTTTTTAAAATGTCTCTATGTGTGTCTTGTTTACTGGTTGCATTCTAGGTCACTCTGGCTGACATGGAATCTGGGGTGGAAGTCCAGATCATCTGAAAAATATTAAGGGACCAGGGAAAGACAACAAAGACAGAAGACCAAATCTGTTTTCCATGTTTCTTTTCACAGGTAGAAGAAGCTGTGTAAAGAATGGAGGTATCTATGTGTGGCAGAAATGTCAGTTTTGTTGTATGACACACACTGAAAAATTAGGGAAAGCCATGTCATGAAAGGATTTTTTCCCCTGCTTGTACAGTGACTGAGTGAGTGAGTGAGACAGCGAAGCGCAAGCCTACAAAAGCTGAAATAATTCAGTGACATTACACGATCACACCAGGTAATTACAGCTTTTGAAAACTATTTGAAGTGAGTTGATATAGGGGTCACCAGTTATTACAGACTACCATCACAATAAACAAATAAGACAATATAAGGATAACAGAAAGATTACACAAACTAAAGCATGATATTGAAACGGATCTCATAACAGAGATTCCAGATGAAGGCACACATTATCAGTGCTTACATAGTGAATACTGGATGGGCGACTATGCACAACCAGTGTGTTCTGCCACAGAGGGGTTCTGATTCCCTCTGACCTCGTGAGCGAAGCTCAAGAGGTCCATGGGAATCAGAACCTCAAGGTAGCAAAACACACTGGTTGTGCATAGAGTTGCTCACCCTGTATTTTTTACCATATATAGTACTGTGTGAAATATGTGTTTGTGAATTCTTTTGCTTTCAAAATGAAACTGACTCATGTAGTCTCTAGAGGTTCTAGAATGCTGTTCTACCACAGTAGGGTAGAATCACATTCCATGACCTTTGAACTGAGGTACAGCAGCATTTTGAAAGGGATGGAATTCTATACAGAACAACACTCCACTATACACTATAACTATATACGGAAAAGTCAGCATCTTTACAGGATTAGATGGCAATATGCTGTAAAAAATGTAAGTGCTGTTGCAACTTGATGACAGCACATTGAGGAGCCCAAGAGAGGACAATACACATGTCTTTACTTCGCTATTTTCAGCCTATACTGGATCAGATCTACAAGCCTGTTTAATAGGCAAGGCCTAGTCACGAAAAGTATAGTCAGCCTGACTTACACAAGGATTTGCATACTCATGATGCCTTTCTGTGGGAGTAAGACTGTGTATGTGGTTTGGAGAGATGCACAGAAACCTAATACATTACACTACTGAGTGTTACACTGCTGATTTACAGAATGCTGCTGAGTTTAACAAAATATCTAATCTCCCCTCTACAAAGTTTATACTACTACCCCCAGTGTTCCTACCCTTTGATGCTCGGCTCCTCAATACTTACATCCTCTATCCCTGGCCTTGTGCTCACTTTTTTTGATTCCATGTTTTTCTGAATCCTAGTTTTGATCCATTTTGGCATATACAGTATGAAACACATTACATAAACATAAATGGGCAAACTTTACAGGTAACACAAGCTGCTAATCTAATTATGATCATAGCTAATAATCACATTACTCTGATAAGTAACATTACACCATTGAGTTATGTTACAGAACTTAGTTAAATGACACTACGTTACGTTATTTCTGTTACATCACATTGGGGTATGATACACTGCTGAGTTACATTATTCTGTTAAGTACCAAATATTTACCAGATATTTCCAAATATCAAAGGGTCCACATATGGAATAGTCACCAGATGTTTTCATACCCCTGAAGCATCTTGCCTTGTCTCCCTTCATGCTCATTACGCCGGGTCTGCTTTGCCTTTCTCTCCTCTCTGTGAATCATCTTCACCTTTCTCCCCCAAGCTCATTAACTTGAAACAGCAGTTCATACTGATGTAAGTTAATAGGGCCTCTATGGGGTGTCTCTTGCAGTAGAAGTGGCTCCAAGCACAAGGTTTGGGTGACAGCACTGTGAGGCAAATCTGAACAGTTCTGGTTGCCCAGACTTCACAGGATGAGTCTCTTATACCATATGAGACATCCTGCTGAGGCCCTATTAACTCATTTTAAATCACTCATGTTAGCTAAAGTGATTTACAATATGTGTTTAAGTATCTTTTTTATTGTAAAAGTTAAATGATGGTGCCCTCCCCATGGCTGTGAAGTGCAATTTTCCACTCCTAACATTTCTGCATGAGATCCCACTGTACTTAGGATAAGTGGCATGGTGTTTTTTTTGTGCATTGATTTGCCTCATTGTGCCACTTACCTCATTATGAAGCTTTCTTAACACAATGATGTGAATCCTCAGCAGGGAAGAATCCTACAATAGCCACCACGGTGTAAGTAATTTTGGGACAAAAATTCCATGTTTTATTCTTTGGGGCTGTACTGAATGTGCCTGCTAGACTTTGTGTGAAAGAGATGGGGGAAGAGGGATGTAGGGTGCTTTGATGCAGAGAGAGGAGCAGCAGTAAAGGCAGCCGATCATGGTGCCATTTTGGTGGTGGGGAAGGGGCAGACCACATAACTGCAGGTGACCAATTTTGTGGATGCAGTCCTGTATTTCATTCCCATAAGTCCATGTGACCTCTCACATGAGAGAACATAAAGTTTTGCCATGAAACAGGAGTGTGGTGTCTTTAAGGGGTCACTGCAAGGCATCCACAGGGTAGGCTGCAGCTCCACAGGGGATGCTGCATGACCAAGGGGGGAGCCACATAAACTGCAAGGGAAGAGAAACGGGTAGGTCACAGGGTAGGCCTTATAGGGGAAGGCAGTAGGGGAAATCAGGGGGATATATAGATTAGTCACTACACTCTAGCCTGGGTAGGCCTGGAAAGGAGGAATACAGTTGGGGAAAAATAGGGGGATATACAGTTTAGGCATTATACCATTTCTGAGGTAGGCCTAGAAAGGAGGAAGGCAGTAGGGAAAAGCAGGGGACTATGCAGTTCAGCCACTAATCCCTATCTGGGGATAGACTACAATCCGGAAAGCAGAAGGATATACAGATTAGGCAATGCATCCTATCTGGTGTAGGACTGTATTGGGGAAAAGCAGTAGAGGAAACTAGAGGGATATACACACTAGGCACTACACCTTACCTGGGGTAGGCCTAGCAAGAGAAAGGTACCTTGGGAAACACACAAGAGTAATACACCCATCTGGGTAAGCCTAAGAGGAAGAAAATCTACTGCAAAGAAACCACATGGACAAAGTAGGTATAGGAACTAGGGCTGAAACATGATGTGGAATGGGTGGATAGGTAGGGAAAAGGGAATAAGGTAAGGGGATGGGGTCTAGCTAGCTGCTTAGACTTTGGGTCACAGTCTAAAGGGAAGCACTCAGGAGATGTGGGGGCTGACCAGCATGTCTCAAAGTTGGGGCATTGCAGACTGAACTGTCAAGGACCTGGGCAGTTCTATGCCATAATGGCGATTGCCGAAAGGTGACCATCATTATGGAGAGAGTACATCACTGAAAATCATTTTCAGTGATGTACTTTTATCATAGGAAAAGCGGTGCAGGGGACTTAGATTTTACTTGTTAATGCGGGGGCTGTGCCCTGCTGCACTCTGCTACTAAGGGATTCTTAACCCAGGGGGTGCATGTCGGGGTGCAAATTCTGGAAATAAAAAATTTCAGGCTGGGCACATAAAAATGTAGGCATGCCCAAACCCAGAACCCTCGCAGCTTTAGGCTGCCACCCACCCACCACACTATGGGGCCAGCTCGGTAGCCCCATGCCAACTACGCCAGGCCAACCCTACTTCCCTTCCATCATGTTCGGATACCTCGGAGTCTGGCTTAATCAACACCTTGACTTCTCAGTTCATATTGACACGATCCACAAAAAACTACACCCCAAACTGAGCACCCTATATCTCAAAAGAGGATGCATCCCCCTGCCAACCCGCAAAGCAATTGTTCAGAAAATTATCCTCCCGATATTTGACTATGGTGACATAGTATATAGCACAGCTCCTAAGTCCTCACTAGCCAGACTTGACCCTTTCTTCCATTCTTTCTGCTGTTTTGCCCTGGACTACCCACCCACAACCCACCATTGTGACCTCTACAGGTCCTTAGATCTACCCTCACTACAGGATCGGAGAATGGCACACTACGCTAGGATAACAGTGAAATTCTGGGCCCAGTCCCTCCCCCCTTACCTTGCAGCTACCCTAGCAGCCCAATCTCCTACCACATACTCCCTCCAGAACACCAACTCCCGGCTTCTCTCCCTCCCTCCCACATATGTCCTCCTCTAAAGGACAGCATGCCTTCAAGTACCATATGCCTAACGTATGGAACTCCCTGCCAGCAGAGATTAGACACTTTATCACCACTCAGCACCTCAGCTTTCTCCTCAAGCAGCATTTCTCCTCCTCCTTCCCGTGCTCCTAGCCCCCATAGTGTGGCCTAATGCCTTTTTCTCCCAGACAATGCTTATATGTAAGAATGCATGTATATTTATACTCTTAATTAACTTCTATGCTGCTGCACTTAGCCTTTATGCACTCTCTAAGTCATTCCTTTGTATTATAACATTTACCCTGCCTAGAGACAGGTGTTTTCTAATGTCACTGTACACAGTGTATTCTCGACAATGTGATCTCTTCTGTACCTCTTGTACTATGTTGTACTACTGTTATCCACTCCCCAACCCCCGGACGCATCTGGAATTGAGCGTTGCACCACTCAGTATGCCTTCCTGGTAAAACTTTTAAATAAATAAAATAAATAAACGCTCGCTCCCCCCCCCATGAGTGTATACATATAGTGACGTCCTGTCAATATAAGCGTGAACCTCCCCAATCCGGTTGCCTTCCTCACTCCCTTGCCTGTCCTTCCTGTACTACAAGTGGGTTGCCGTTTTGGTAGGTGCCCACTTGTGGCTAACTCACATCACAGGATACCACCTGGGCCATAATAAGGAAGCTGCAAAGCAGACTAGAGTGGGGACAGATGGTAATCACACCACTACTTCTGCCTCAATGAGCACATAGAGAGAGAGGAAGGGGATGGACGGTAGTGAGTAGGGGAGAGGCCAAGGGTGGGACTCCCCAGTGGGTTACTGGCACTATCAGCTCAATGTTAAGCAATCACTTTTCCACACTAAGTCAGGGACAGTGCCCTTATGGGAGATAGGATGGTGACAGTGTAAAACTGATGCTAGAGATGGGGCTCTGGAGGGAAGAAATAAGGCATGGGGGGAAAAAGGCAGAAAGATAGGAACTCAAAAGGAGGGGAAGAGAGAGGGAGAGAACTAACCAAGGGGAGGAGGGATAAATTAACAGTGCATGAAGGAGAGTGAAGGTGTAAAGAATACAAGGGCAATTAAATGGGGATGAAAGAATCAAGCAAGGGAGTGGGGAAAAAGACACATTGGATGGGGGTGGTAGCAAGCAGGAAATGCCTAATGAGAAGAATATAGTCATTGTGGGGGACTCTATTTTCAGAGGAAAAGAACAAGTGGTCTGTGCAAAGCTCAAAAAAAAGGGAGGGCTGTCAGATGTCTTCCAAGGGCCAACAGTCAAAAGAGAGAGAAGTAAAACTGGGGGTGTAATCGGGGTCGTAGGGGGATACCAGGCATCATGATTCATGTATTGACTAATGACCCAGCAAGAAAGACCTAGTTGGAGGTGAAGGAGGACTTCAAAATCTTGGGGAAAGTACTCAAGAGCATAGGCAGGTTAATAAACATCTCAGAAATGCATACAGTACATGGAAGAGCTAAGGGGACAAAGCTCAAAATCACTACATTTAATGAGAGGTTAAAGGGCTGGTGCACAGCAGAGGGATTCAATTACATGGGGTATGGGGTAATGTCTGGGAGGACAGAAGGCTGTACAAGACAAATAGTCTGCACCCCGAACAGGGGCAGTCTTGGGGTGAAAATCTGATGAATTCATCAGTTGCCTTTTAAACTGATAAGAGGGGAGGCTTGGGGCATAGAGAACCTAGAAGCTAGTTTACATCTGGGTGATCTGGAAAATACTCCCCAGGGTTGAGGAGGGGGTAAGTTTATGGAGAAGGGCCAGTACAGGGTTATGAACAGGGTTAGGAGGAAGAGCACAGAAGGAAATGGGGACACACACAAAATGGGCACAGGGATGGGACTAGACATGAAAAGGGAAAGGAGTAGGAAAACCAAGGAGAAAAATGCAGACGGGGCTGGAACCTGGAGGATACTGAACCTGAACGCCAGAAGTCTTGGAAAAAGATGGGTAATCTCCAGGGTCTAATGGGGAAAGGCAACCTAGACATTGTGGTAGTAACAGAAATCTGAGCCACATTAAATAATGAATCGGACCGCATGGTCCTGGGTCATATCCTGTTCAGAAGGAAAGAGAAGGGAGGGGGTTAACCCTGTATGTCAGAGTCAAACAATCAATCAAAGAATTTTATTGTATGGTTATAAACCTTCACAATTTAGTATATCACATCCACAATTTAAAATGTCATTTACACATATATCTAATTATATAATTATAAAAAGGGGTAAAATATCCCCATTAACAATAATTCCTTTATACAATATGTTCATATCAGAAAAATCAATTTATACAGTGTGCACCTAATAGCAGCGATTTTAACAATCTTATAAAGTGCATAGTGTCAAACAGAAAGGTAGGAGATTAGAGGCATGTGATCCAAATAATCTATTGCACAACTTAAGTACTTTGTTCCATATATAAATTCACCCATATAACAATCATTAATATCTCCAGTAATATTTCAAGTATACATAACACATCTATGCTTCTAAGTGATTCTAATTCTGCTTCTAATTTTCTTGATACTCAATAGATAATTAGCTACCCTTTCCACTGTCCAGCTATCCTCTGTATGAAACAGTATATAAGTAAGATCTTTTTTTATCAACATTATTTCTGTTATTTAGATATGGGCCTAACCAAAACATACATTGGCTATCATACCATCTACAGACCCATAAAACATGGTATAAATCCTCCTTATCCCTGCTACCACAATCACATTCCTCAGAGTAAATTCCCATTTTTTTATATCTCTAGTCCAGCACTTTGCTAGGGAACTGTTCAAACTTATAGATCATAAAGTTGGAGCGTACTAGGGGAATAGTCAGTATAGCCAGGTATTTTTTTATAACCATGTGTATAATTATTTGCCACAAACCATTTTGAATAATGGGATTGTTTTATTTCCTCTAAGTCTTTCAATTTCCATTGGTTACTAATTTTCTTTGTAATATATTTTTTTGTATTTAGCACTAATGTAAATACATTTTGCCACAGCATTTTTTAAATGTACTAGATTATATTTTCCTAGAATGGAAAAAACAGTATTCAACCAAAAATCAGAATGGAATCCCCATTCGTGCCAATCATTTTTTTTGTGCAGACATTTCTTTGCAATTATATTTTCATTGAATCCAGTTAATCTAATCCAATAGTTTACCTTTTTGGATTCAATTGCTGCATTAATATCTATAATACCCAGTTCTGCACGAATGTAAGAAGATGGGCAGGAATAACCTAATCTTAGTATAGATCTTAAGGATTTATAAACAGGACTCATACATTTATTAACTGTATTTACTTTCCAAATTTCACATCCATATAACAGCTGGGATTCTACCTTAGATTTTAACACTCTTAACAATGGCCTTATCGTTAGTCCCCCAAATTTACAGTTAAACTTATATAATCCTCCCACAATTTTTTTTTTGTTTTTCTTTAGCCCATTCCAAATGGGAAGTCCACTTACAGTTTTGGTGAATTACTATTCCAAGATATACATAACTGGGGACTATTTCCACTTTGTCTTGGCCAATATACCAAATGCCATTAATATTTTTTTTTCTTCTTTTCACCCAATATCATAATCTTTGTTTTACCCATATTAATGTTTAATTTTAATTTCTCATATTCCTTTAAAAAAAAAGTTTAGTTTATTTTGTAAACCAAATTTTGTTAAAGACAAGACCAAAATATCATCAGCATGTGCTAGTAAAGGAACAGGAAAGTTTCTAATTTGGGGGGAATCCATATCTATATCCACACTCCGTTTTAACATATTATCTAAATATAATGTAAATAATAGCAAGAAGAATGCAGCCGTACTGCCCACGGTTGCATTCAAAAATATTTGATAATTGGCCCCTAAGACCCAATCGAATTTTGGCCCAGGTTTTAGTTCATAGATGTGCTATTATACTTACTAGATTAGGGTCAATACCTCTATCTAATAAGATCTGCCATAATAAGCTTCTAGAGACACTATCAAAAGCATTGCTATAATCAATAAAACATAAATATATTCTTTGACCCCTAATTTTCACATATTTTTCCATTAGTTGATTCAAAACAAAAATATTATCCAATGTGGACATTCCATGCCTAAATCCAGTTTGGTAGGAGGAAATAGCCCCTATTTTTCAACCTCCTGTTGTAACCAACAATATTATCTTAGAAAAATGTTAAGATTCACATCCAAAAGACTTACAGGTCTATACATTTTGGATCATCTAATGGACCTTTTTGTGTGTGGAATAATATTAGCCCCTTGCCAAGAATCAGGAATCTTTAAAAGAAATACATTTATTATAGAATACTGTTAAATATTTGCACCATAAATGGGACTCTGTTAAAAACTTCAGCTGGGATTCCATCTGGCCCAGCTGCTTTTTGCTTTTAGAGTATACAATGCCAGATAAGTTTCATCCAATGTAATTGGACTTATTAAGAAACATCCAGGACCATTTATTGGAAAGTTATCAGCTTCAATATCAAAGTAAATCCCTTTAAAATAAGTTACCCATCTTTCCTCAGTGATAAAAGTATCAATATTGACTTTCTGCTGATCAAAGCCCCTAGCCACTAATGACCAAAATGCTCTGTTTTCTCAGCATTGAATGGCCACAAGCATTTTCTCCCACTTAGATGCAAAAAAAAACCTCTTTTTTTCTTAACAATAAGTTCCTTATATGCTCTCTTTTTATGGTTCGATAATTTAAGATTCGCCTGAGTCTTTTTTTATTATATAGCCTACATAATTTCCTAATGTCAGCCTTAGCTTTTTTACAATCCCTATCAAACCAGGTATCCATAACTGCAATTCTTCCTATTTTACTTGGTACTTCTAGTACTGATTTGATTTTTTTTAAAAGAACATTTAGCTTCTCCGCAAGGTAGATAAGATCATATTTGCTAATATCTTCATAAGGGTGACTTAATATTGAACCTTGAATGATTGGTAATAGGTCATTATATGAATTTTGTTTCCATATAACCTTACTTGAAGCTCTAATTTCCATAAATTGAAATGACTGATGAACCAATCTATTCATTTGATCTAACTGAAATTCCATAACCAATGGAGAATGATCACTTTCCACTCTAATTAGTATCTCACATTTAATCCAATAATGCATATTTCCAGACCAGAGAGCAAGATCAATTACTGAAGCTCCCCTCTGGGAGACATATGTAAAGTTCCCCTCTTTATCTCCTTCTATCCTCCCATTTAGAGGGTACATATTGTTTTCTTTAGCTAGCTCTATAACAGCTTTCCCATCATGGTTTACAACTTTATCTTTAGATTGTCTATGGGGTAATTTATCTAAATGATTACATACAAAAAATGTGTGATCTACAAGGCCATCAAACAGGCCAATTCGTGCACTTAAATCACCTAATAAAAGTACTTCTGCCTGTGGAAATATTTGCTGAACTTCCTTTAACAGAGTGGATATTTCTTGCCAGATGCCCACTGGAAAGTAATCAGAATTCTCTGGTGGTACATAGCAGTTCAACACAATCAATTCCCTTGCTCTACATTTAACTAAAACTATCACATAATTTTCTGTAAGTTTCCAACATACAACCTTATCAAATACACCTATTTTAACTAAAGTGATAATTCCACCTGAAAATCTCCATGCTTTTTTACATTTCCTACCAGAAGCATGCAAGGCCTCATATCCATTAATAGCAATTACTACATCTTTAGAGTGCCATGTCTCCTATAAGCAAATTAGCTCATAGTCCATTAGAAATTTAATACATTCAGCATCCACCCATGGAGATTTCCAGCTGGCTATATTCCAGGTGATAAGACTGATTTTATAATGTAGCTCATATGACCCAGGAATGTTCTTATTTACCTTAGGAGATAGTCACTCATCATATCCTGCCAGCATTTTGAATCTATTTTCCAATGGGAGGACAGAACCTTCCTCATATGCCCTCACTCCATTGGGTCCTGCACCAAGCACTGTGAAGTCTACCAAATGTAGGCCTAAATAATCCAACTTCCTAGCTTGACACAAGATTAAATCTGCTAACCTTTCATTTGGAACATAAATGTCAATCTGGCTTCCTACATGTCTACGTTCAGCTTGGATACTACCAGGATATTCCATTGGGACCATCATAAAATTTTCCAACAAGTTCTCAATTGCTGCAGACAACCCTATATCTGTTTCTTGAGACATATGATTCATCCCAAAAAGAGTTAAAATTCTTCCACTTATATCCTTTGCACTTGGTTTGTTACATTTACCTATATTAAATTTTTCTCTATTAGGGAAAAACATAGATATTTCCTTATTACTTAACAAACCTCTGTTTATCCAGATGAAATTCGCTGTTCTTGGTACATCAAAATAAATATAAATAATGGTAGCCTCCTCTAATGTTAACCTCTTGATCTCAACTATATCAACTTCTGTAAGTTCGATATCCAATTCTTTATTCAAAAATGTAAGAATATGTAGGTCTTACATAGCATCCTCAAGGGTACCCCAATTATATGGTCCATATAATCTAATTAGGGGCTTCTTCTCCACTAAACAATATGTAACTAAGTTCCCCTTTAAATCTTGAGAATGTATTTCATTTCTGCCCTTAGTAGTGTGTATTTTCCCTACATCTTCAGTATTTTTCTTGCCATTATCCTTACCCAGATGACCATTAGATTTTATATCACACCTTAACCCTTCCACTTCTTGTTCTAATTTTGCTAATTCCGATTCCAGTTTAGATGACACCTGTTGAAACTGGGGAGTACAGTTTCCCACAATTATATCCTCTCCTTGTGTTACTATACTTCCTTTATTTTTTCCCCTATTTTTTCTCCTTCTCCTTCGAGATTTATTTCTAGAGGTTTCCTTAGCTGGTAGTTCAGGAAAATCAATTATGCTAAAATCAGGTTTCAAGCCTAATGGTCCTAGAGCTTCAATATCATCAAAGCACAATTCCAGATCAGATGCTGTTTCCAGCTTTTCTGGGTTTAATATTATCTTCTTAACTTTTCCGGACAAATCATCAACTTTATCCATAATCTGTCTTAATTTCCCATCACTATCAACTAACTGCACTTTTAGTTCTTCCAATAAATCCTTATTAAGAACTAGTTGCTCCATCAGGATCACAAAGGAATTCATTGGATTCCTTAAAAAGGCAATTAATTTGTCACTCAGCCTAGCAGGAATGAAGACCTCATTTTCTAACGAACAATTATTACCTTTTTGAGACTGATTTACACTGTTATATTGACATCTACAGCTAAACAGATCTTTTTCTACTTCAAGTACATCTATTGTTTGTTGTAACACTTCCATTACCTCCTTTAATTCGTGGGTCTTATATATTGTAGACAACTCTTTTTCCTTTGCCAAATCCACCATATCATCAGAAACCTCCAATGATATATCTGCCACCAATGACACCTCAGGTCTCCACCATGAAATAGGAGAACTTTCTAGACCATCAGGAGCAGAAGAACCCTCCGAGGATTTTCTGACTAAATGAGATAATCTTTCAAATGAACCAGCCATAAGACTACAATCGTTTTACCCCCATAACTCCGATCCTTTATCTGCCCCTATATCTTCTACATAACCCAAAACAGATGGCGCAATAGAAGCATCTACATATTGATGCATACCCTTTAGTTTACCTGATTTACCTGGGGTCTCTGCTTGGGTTATATCACCATTAGGGGTAGAGGTATTAATTTTCCAATTCTTTTTTATAAGATGCTCAGTAATCTTAGTCTGC
The DNA here is from genome assembly GCA_016271365.2 of Neoceratodus forsteri. NCBI lineage: Eukaryota > Metazoa > Chordata > Ceratodontiformes > Ceratodontidae > Neoceratodus > Neoceratodus forsteri. The sequence goes on along the minus strand of CM028129.1, from coordinate 1,003,707,109 downwards.
CTTCCACCATGTTTAATATTAACTTTCTTTATAGAAAGCTCCTATAATGGAGAAAGTTGAGCAGCATACATTTTCTGTATTCTTTGATTTCTAGTAATAACCATTTCCAATGGTAACGTTTATATTACCCAATAATGCACAAAGATGATACAACAATAACACTAAATATCATAGTATCAACGTTGACACTAAATAACACTATTATATACATGACTTAAAACAGCAGTTAGACACAAAAAAAAGTTGCTTTTTCCTTTAACAGTCCTCTTTCATTTTTCTAATTTTCCAAGATTTCTCCAGTCGCTTAAACAGAAATCGGATCAACAATCAACAACCAGCAATCAACAGGTCAAACAGCAGTTCAAACAATCCAATTATTTCAGTTTGTTCAATTAGATCGGTTCAGTTCAATTCAGCAATTCAGCTGGTCAAAAATATATAATAAAAATGTCATGGGTCAACATCAGGGTTACTGAAGGCAGGGAAAGTAGTGGTGGGAGTGGGGAAGCTGAAATGCTGTGGGTCCAACTTGCCCTAGAGAAAAGAAAGCAACTGGATGGGAGTGGTCTATGGACCACCCTCCAACTCAGGCAGATAAAACAGAAATTAGTCACAGAAATAAGGGGGGCAAATGGGGTGAAAACTAATCCTGGTAGGGGACTTCACCTTACTTAATTTTAACTGAAGCATCACAGTAACATGGCATGTCAGGTCCAGGTGTTGTTGGGCCTCTTGCTGGACTGTTTCCTGACCCAGCATGTAGTGGAACACATTAGTGAAGACAGACTATTGCCCGTCCTCCTGAACAATAGTGGTTGTGTGGGGGGGAGCACTCTTGGTGGAGGAGCCACTTGGAATGAGTAACCACTCCAAGGTGTGGTTAGATCCATGACGCTGGTACAACAACTCTGACCGTGACTTCCACGACTGTGACCCCGAACCGACCGGCAACATCCCAATAGACAATGTGGGGGGGCTGCGCCCCCCTGCCTCCTACTATTTATATGTCTAACTCCACGTCACACAGACAGTAGAGACAGATATTTAACCCCCATCACCCTAAAGCATCTCAATGCAAGCCCCCTGTTGCTGCCAATTTAGGTGCAGTGGGGGTTTCACTGTTGGGGGTTCGCTGTCCAGGTGACATGGTAGAGGCAGCATACTGGTGTGGTTTGACCTCAGACTAAGAGCACAGAACACTAGGATGACTGTGCTAGACTTCCAGATGGCTGATATTGGGAAGATGGAAGATGGATGAAAATCTTATGACAAGCATGATTGGGTACTGACAGACATGACAGGTAGAAAACAACTGGGAGTTTTAAAGGGCATGGTAACAGAAGTGTCAAAGGTATGCCTTAAACAGACAGAAAAGGACAAAAAAAAAAAAGCTTGGTTCATGAGAGAGGTGAAGCATTTGGTGATGGTGAAGAGCATGGTGTTCCGAGAGTATAAGCAAACTCCATCAGAGGACAACAGGGAGATTGTTCTGTTAATATATGCAAACTCCATCAGAGGACAAAAGAGAGAGTTATCTGAAGTCTGCCAGGGAGCCAAGCAAGGTAATGAGAATGGCAAAGGAATCTGGGGAACTCATAGTAGCAGAATGGATGAGGAATGATGAAAAGGAGTTTTTCAGCTATATAAGGGAAAGAAGGAAAATAAATAATGGTACTAAAAGACTAGAAATGAGAGAATCCTAGGTCAGAGTGGATGACCAGAAAGTTGAAATCCTAAATGAACACTTCTGCTCTGTCGTTATGGTGGAAAAAACAGGGCCTTTCCCAGGTAAAAAAAAAAAATGAAAATGACAAAGGGAAGCATAATGAAGGAAAGAGTACTGAAGGGCTATTGGGGCTGAAAGTGGACAAGTCACCCAGACCAGATGGACTGCACCCCGGATGCTAAAGGAACTGACTTGAGCACCGCCAGAAACAGTAGCAGACCTGTTTAACTACTCCATGGATAAGGGCTATGTCCCAAATGATGAGAGTGGAAGATGTTACCCCCCTCCACAAGAGCAGAAATTGGGGGTGGGGATATTACAGAACTATAAGCCTGACATTCATCCACGGTAAACTATTGGAGTCAATAGTCACACTGCAGCTTCTGGAATTCCTAAAGGCACTAGGGCTCCAAGACCCAAAGCATCACGGGTTTGTGAGAGGTAGATATTTTCAGACAAACTTCAATGAATTCCTCAAGGAGGGTTCCCAGGAACTGGACAATGGAGGAGCCCTTACGTTTTGTACTTGGACTTCAGTAAGGCTTTCATCTTGGTGCCTCACAATTGGTTTGTTGAGAAAGTTAGGGACATAGTGGTGGGTTACACAGTCACTAGGTGGGTGGGTAACCGGTTCAGAGGCAGGACTCAGAGGGTGGTCATCAATGGAATTAGGTCAGGGGTGAGAAAGATGATAAGCAGGGGGGCTGCAGGGGTCGGTCCTCAGCCTGGTACTCTTTAACATGCTAATATTTGATATCGGGGAATACACACTGGGCAGAATGTCACTGTTTGCACTGCAGATGACCCCAAAATATGCAGCAGGGTGGACAATGAGGAAGGCATCCAGGTGCTAAAGGAGGATCTTGATGAGCTGGTGAGTTTATCTGGGGTCTAGTAACTGAGATTCAGTGCTAAGAAGTGTAAGGTCATGCACTTGGGAAAACCAAAAACCCTAAGACCAAATACAAGATGGTTAGAGTGCACTTGGAACTGACAGCAGAGGAAAAAGACCTGGAAATCATAATCAGCAGCATCATGAAGAACTCAGCACAATGTAAGAAAGCATACAGCAAGACAAACAGGAAGCTCAGATGCATAGGAATGGCCCTCTTGAACAGAAGACAGGAGGCAATCCTACCACTTTATCGCTCACTGGTCAGACCTCATTTGGAGTACTGTGCCCAATTCTGGAGTCCACATCTGAAGAAGGACAGGGACCACCTGGAGACAATTCAAAAAATGGGACTAGGAAATCGGATATGATCCGGCCAGTAGTAGACTGGCTCCTTGACCATGGTATGGACTGGACATACTGCATGGACCAGTGGTCTTATGTGTCCATATTGTTCAATGTTTCTATGTTCCCTGCTGATGGTTCAGTGGAAAACGTATCCACTTACCATGCCTACAGCCCAGGATTGTGATCCAACCACAGGAGGTTGCACATCAGGAGGCAGAGTTTAGAGTGAGCAACTGTTTCAGATGCTCACTCTCCCGGGGGAGGGGGGATCCTGCTACTATATATTGATTTCCTGGTGGCCCAGTGGAAGCACATCCTGTGGACAGGATAACATGGCCCACTGCTGGCTGTAAGGCTGCCTCCAGAATTACATGGAACTCTGATATCTGACATCACAGCATCAGACCATCCATTCCCATGTCAGCAAAAGGAAGACTGGTTTGAGGTGGGTACGCTTGATCATAGCTCAAATCCAGCCAGAAAGAAATCAAATCCTACCCCTGCTACAGGTCTTGCCTCAATGGGAGAGGAGATCAGAACAACCAGGCAAAAACAGTGGTACTCTTGTAAATGATGCCACCATGCTTCCTCACCCATCTTTGGCACTAACACTGATGGATCTTCTGCCTTTGTGCTTGGAAGGCTCCAGCCACATCTATTCTTGCCAGCTGGCCCCTCCCAGAGGGGAAAGCACAGGTCATATGGGGGTAGCTGGGTACTTGTGGCCAGTAGTGATCACTCTCACAGCATGGAAGGGATTCTGGAATGTGTGAAAGTAGAGCCTGGTTCTAGCAGGAGGTAGCAATACAACGTCAAGAAAAAAATTTCTGGAAAAGAAGCAGAACCCAGAACCTCCATGGGTTCTGAGATGCCTAGATACTGTTCAGTGGCGGTAGAAGAGAAAGATGGGCCCCAGTGCAGGTTGTAATTTTGGGCCCCCCACCCCCACCACAGCACATCAACTGCCCACCCCCAAGTTTTTTTTTTTTTTACCTGTTTATTACACACCTTTCACCCACTTCCTCCCTCACGTACATATCAAGGAATATACAGCAATACATATATAGTGTAACATGTTCTACTCATCTATTTGAATCGCTTTTACTTTTCGCTTCTGCAAATTCATCAATGATCTGCTGTAGGTTAATTTTTCTTGCTCGTTCATTTTCAATAGATAAGATTCCCAACCCACAAAGTCTCTCTTGTCCCATATTACTCCTTAAGTAGTTCTTTATAAGTTTACGTTTTGAAAATGAGCATTCAGCACTGGCTACTGTTACTGAGATAGTGAGAAACAGCAGAAGTACAGTACAGACTTCTGGAAAACTGGATGCTAATACACTATTGTCAACAATGAACAGTTTTGCCAAATTTTTCACTGATGATTGTTTGGAGATTTCAGATTTCAGACAAGGTCTGAATGCAAGCAACTGTCCAGGAAAAGCAAGTGAAATGTCTTTGTTGAAATGATGGGCCAGATTTTCACCTCCTTTATGCAGATCATCATCACTTGCAGAAATCAGGATGCTTGGCTGGATTATGCTGAATCTATCAGCGATTGCCTGCAAGCTTTGAAATCGATTTGAAAGCTGTGCTGTTATTATATCAAGGCACCTGTAAAACACATTTGCTTTGAAAAATTGTTCTGAGTCAGCAAGTCTTTCATCTTCACATAGCTCATCAAAAAAATGGCATTTGACCTTTCTCAAGCACTTTTCTTCAACTTTGCTTGTACACCCCATTTTTCTGATAATGCAGTTGCTGAATTTTTGGCTTCATCAAACTCGTTTCGAAATGTGAGTAGGTCTTCATTGGCTTTGTGAAGTAAGTTTGCAGCTTTGCAAAGGTCTGTGTCTTTAGACTGTAGCAGTTTTGACACAGCGTTAACCATTTCCAGAATCTTTGTTTGGATCACAACAAGAAAAACAAAACTAACATTTTTCAATTATTTCTTTAATGCCAAAGCCTCATTGCACTCATCTCCATTTTTGCTCTGAAGAACTATTTTTGTGAGTGCCTTCATAATATCTAAATACCGAAACCTCAGAGCAAGGAGTGATTCATATCGGGATGACCATCGGGTAGGGAAAAGCCTTTTCAAAGTAATGTTGTTGGAAAGCTCTGATGTGGAAGCGAATGAAGATAACATAGCCCAGCGTTTTATACTGTGGCCAAAAAAGTGTATAGTCTTTTGATCACATCATAAAAATGTTTCAGTTCCAGTATTCCTCCAACGGAATCATTCAGTGTGAGATTTAAGTTGTGAGCGGCACAGTGAACGTATGCAGCATTCGGTTCCTTCTGGGATATTCTTGCTTGTACACCAGAGTACACACCACTCATATTAGAGGCCCCATCATACCCCTGACCACGACATTTAGATAGCTCTAAACCTTTCTGTTCGATGCAACCGATTATTATCTTCTCAAGCTCACTAGCAGACTGATCACTAATTTCCTGAAAGCCAAGGAAAGATTCATTGATTTTCACCTCTGTTGCCATGCCCCTTTCATCCCTTTCTATTGTGACATACCGAAAAATTTGACTCAATTGGTCAGTCTTCACAATGTCTTGGGTGGTATCCATTATTACAGAGACAAAAGGTGCAGCTTTTATTTCATCAATAATATCTTGCTCATTACACTTTGACAAAACTTCAATGAGTTTGTCCTGTATAGTGTGACTAAGATAGTGAATTGATCCACTGAGCATGGAAATGAGTTGCTTTAACATGGGATCATACTTGGCCAACAGTTTCATAACTGAAAGAAAATTCCCACTATTTACTTGCCCTAAAACCTCTCTGTGTCCCATGAAAGGCAAATTGCACATAGCTAATGTAAGAGTCACATTGATCAGACGCTCCAAAACTTGTCTCCAGAAGTTTTTCTCCTTTTGTATTTGAGTTACAAAATCTTCATCGATTGTGCCATTTAAACGCCACTGCTCATACACTAAGCAAGATTCTAGATGAATTGTTGATGTTTCGTGATATTCAATTTTGCTGCTTAGGTGACACCAGTCTCGAACTCCTTTAACCCATGCAACATTATACGCAGGTGCACTACGATCAGCAAACAGTCAACATGGCTCACAATATGCACAGTTTAATTTAGGGGAGTAACAAAGCCAAGTAAGTGGTACTGTAACTCCTGCCTTTATTGTAATATTGTAATAGCTTCTGGAGAAACAGCACCTATCTTGATTTTTGTCTCGTGGAAATGGTCCATCAGGTTTACACGAACCTTGTGATATGATGTATCTTTTTATTTGGCTATCCTTTATATCTAAAGGAAAATTACCTCTGTCTGTGGGGTTTTTGTCATCAACAGGAGGAAAACTTGGAAAAGCAGGTTCTTCTTCTCCTTCTTCTTCACTGTTAAAAGCAGCACTGGCTGTTTTGTCAAGTTCTTTCTCCAATACACTGTCAATGTCCGGTTCTTGTTCAGGTTGTTTAGCAAAGTTAGTTTCAGGATCAACATGATCAGCACAGGCCATCTCAGCCAAAGCACTATGTCTGCTGTCTTTCTCTGTGTCTGTGTCACTTTTACAAATTTCAGTTTCAGTCTTATTATGTGTGTCAGAAATAGAATCAGTTGCAGTTTGGAAAAAAAGCACTGATTTTAGGAAGCTTTGCAGCCAACAGCAATTCTTCCTTCCTCTGTTTACGCTTTTGTGCACCACTTTTGTATTTTGGAGGCATCTTTTACTAACAATAAACTGTATTTATAATTATAATCTTATCTACAGTATTGTATTTACAACATACAGTGCTGTAAATGTAAATTACAATGTAAAATGATTCTCCACTCACTGAACAACTGCCGCCTTGTTGCGCTGTGATGTGTATCCGAACTTCTACCTCAGACTCTTTTAAACTGCAGCACAACTGAACTAAGGTACAGTACACACAAGATTCCCAGCGAAGTGCCCCACCAGTTGCCTTCTACAAGCTATTGCTTTGAACTCACATACCACTAGCTTAGCAAAAAAAACCTTATATATTTACTGAAATAGTTATTTTTGTTTGCTTCAATCTGGAGTAGCTAGTAGCTAGGCAGCTAATGACAAGAGTAGAGCAATACAGGCTCAGTCAGGGCACACAAGACAGCAGAAGAGCACACAAAGCAAGATACAGGCTGGCCACTGCCTGGCAGGCTGGAGACGCACAGGAAAAAAAGTTACAAGCAACAGGCCTGCTCTTCTCAGTAGTCTCACACACTGCTGCTGCTGCTGCAAGACAAACACAGTGAAACTACTACAGACTCACTTTCACTGTGAGTACATAACAGTACTACTGTAACAACTGTAGACCAAAAAAAGATGATTGATAGTCACCAAGAGAGACTTTACTGGGTCGGCCAGCCAGCAGACTGGCAAGCAACAACAAGTACTAGTAGTACAATATTATTTGTATCACAGTATTATTATTTATCTTCACTCACTTGAGTGACCTCACCCGTGACCCCACACCACAGACACAGTCCCGACTGACTCACTCCCAAGCTCAGACAAACGGGAACAGCTTCAACTACAGTGTTGTGCCACCCAAGAAGATTTTTTTATTTATAATGATAACATTTCCTTGTTTGCTGGGGGTTATGGTGGCTGCTGCTATGCTAAATGCTGCTATATGTAGCCGAGTCCAGTCCCTCTGCACGCCCAAGCTCAGATAAACAGGAACAACAGCTAGTCTTCAACAGCACTGTGCTGCCCAATAACTTTTATTTTTTATAATGATAATGTCCTTGTTGTTTGCAAAACACAAAAACCCAACTTAGGCAGCTGTGGGCTAAGTGGCTGCTGTTATACCATACCCTATGCACTCCCGACAACACTCGGCCGTCTTACTGCCCAATTAGGTTTCCTTTTTTTTAATTTCCTTATTTGCAGCAAAAACCCTCCCTACTACCCAGCTAGGGGCTAAGGTGTATTATCCTGCTACTGCTATGCTAAAAATGCATTCCCCAGCTCAAACAGGATTGGAAGGACAAGGATTGAACAGCACTGAATGTGCTGCCTCTGCCTGCCCAGTAAGTTTTCTTTTTTCCTTGTTTTTAGTAAAGACTACTAGCGAATGGCTGTTCAGCTGTGTTCTCTGCAGTCATTGCTGCTAGCTACTACTAGCCTAGTGTTATCAGACCCAGCCAGCCCCAGGCAGCAGGCAGCGTTGTGCCCACTGCCAGCTGCCCAGCCCCAGCCCAGGCAGCAGCAAGCAAGCTAGGTCCAAGGCCCAAGCCTTCTTTCTAATTCTTTCAGTTAGAAAATCCTCAGTAGCAAGTCATCCAATAAAATAATCAGTCAGTGTCAGTCCTGCCTACACACAGTCAGTCACATAACATTCAAGATTTAGAAATAATGAAAATATTGTGTGTTTTTGTGTGTCCACACCACACACACACACTGTCTGCTGTGTGTCAGCAACTTACTCCTCAGCTCATCAACACCATGTGACCCTCTCTCTTCCTGCTGCAATCCTATATAGCCCAACTCGGCCCTGCCTACCACTGACTGACAGGGTCCCTTTCCAATGGGACGTGTCAGCCAGCAGCAGCTAGTCATGTGGTGTACAGTGCAGAGCTCTTGTCTGAGCTGAAGCTTTAAGACCCATCATGCTGCCCTTTGCATGCCGGAGAGTCGGCCTCTCTGATCTGTCTCCGAGTTCCCGGCCCTTTTGGCTTGGAGCCGAGCCTCCCCTCCCTCCTAGTAGTCCACTGGCTGGCACTTCTCCACTCCACTGGCACTGTCACAGTCAGACGTCATCACGAGACAGGTCAGTCCCATCCTTCCCGGTCACCACCATCAGCACTACTCAGCACCAGCAGCAGCACTGTCTGCGTGCGAGTCTGCAAGACATCACAAACACCTGTTCCCGACTCCCTCCCCCCAAAAAGAAAAGTAAGACATGGCGGTCCGGTCTGGTCGTAGAGAGAGAGTGAGAGAGAGAAGAACTTAATTTAAGCAGCAGAGCAGCAGGTCAGAAGGATGAGCCGAGGTTACAGGAGGAGCAAGCAGGCAGCTAGGAGTCAGAGCAGCAGCTCTCTGTCATCTGTCTGTGAGGGTCGGTGTCCGAGAGGGATTGGATTTCAGATTCGGAATGATTTCAGGTGGGATCCCTGGCCCTGCATCTGCAGTACTCTGCTGAGGCTGAGCAGTAAGTGTTGTGTTGTGTATACAGTGTTTAATTCATTGGGACTGATTGGGAGCCAGTGGCAGGGAGGTCAGGTCGACTCGAGTCTGAGGATTGGAGGGAGCGGGGGGCGGTTGGGGCGCTGCTGCTGCTGAGCTGATGCTCGGCTGACCTGCTGTGCTGTCAATTTGCTGTGGTGGGGGGGTCAGGGATGGAGGAATGGCAACAAGCACAAGCAGGCAGGACTTAAGCCAAGGAGGGATCATCGGATGGATGCTGCTGGCTGTTCTTTCCCCTCTCTCGTCTGTCTCACAGACTAGTCAGCTGTCGGACACACACACACACATACACACACACACACACACACACACACACACACACACGAACAAGAAGAAGAATGTTTCCTCTGTCCTGACTCCTCGCTCCTCCTGAGACTGTGCGGAGAAAAAAAGCATAAATGCAGCATCTGAGCCTGGAGCTGGAGTGAGTGTGTATCTGACTGGAGAGTGGAGACAGCTGACAGTAAACAGAAGCAGCTAGCTTGGTCTGGTGGGTCATTTTCATTCATTGTCTGTAGATAGAAGCAAGCCAGAGTGTGTGTAGTTGGTCCCACTCCCCTCCCCAACTCCGAGTCCCCATCTCTCTCTCTCTCTTTACTGTTTCTTTCTGACTTCCGTGTTGGGCATTGTGAGTCTCTACTCTTTGCTGTCATCTGCAGTACATCGTCAGGCAGCGCAGCACACAGGTCAAGCACAGCAGCCACTGACAGCTCAGTCAGTCAGCAAGCAGCTTACTTAGTTGCAACTGTCTGTTTTTAAAAGTGTAAAAAGTGAATATTTTATTGGGCCCCTAAGTGTGTCGGGCCCCTGTGCCACTGCACCGGCTGCACCGGCTATTCCTCCGCTACTGATACTGTTGGGTTTGGACACAGTGCCCTGTTTTAATGCATCTCCACACAACTCATTCCTGCAGAAACAGTTCTGCCCTGAGCTTTTGCAGAACATGAGTGATTCATATTTTGGATAACAAGTCAGTTACAGTTACAGAGAGCATCAGGCTTTTCAGCAATCCTAAAGAGCTTTCCAGGGGTGTAGGGTGCAAATTTGTCTAACACAAAGAATCAGAAATGCAATCACATTTCAGCTTCACTTCTCTGCAAGGAAACATCACCAGTCAGTGCTAACACCTGCTGAACAGAAAAACACCACAAGAGCTGGAGCTTCTGAAACATGCTGGGACATGGATCTGCTCAAAAGATCTATCATGCAATGACAGGAAAAATAAAACTTATAATATACTCACACATCGAAGCGAAGATTCTGCTTCTCCTCAAAGAAATAGTCAAGGACGAACTTGCGCACAAAGTCTGGGTTCAAAGTGTTATCAATCACCTCCGTCCTTCCAAACTACGGGGAAAGAAGCAAAGTTGTGAGTTGAGTAATTACCTGATGGAAAGACAGACTGTCAAAGAACTTTAGCTGTCAATTATCTGGAGCTCTTGAGAAAGCGGGGTCTGAAAATGTTGTCTTTCTGTTTTTGTGCTCCAGGGATCAGGAGCTAATCAGAAAACCCAGCACTCATCATTGGCCATATCGGACAGGAAGCAGAAGAGTGCCATAACTAGTAATAGTTTATTGATTTCCTGAAAGCTTTTATCCATCTCATCCCAGTACTCTGTCATCTCTTACAACAACTCCGAGTTCCTGTTTCTCTTTCCTTGCAAAGCTGTCACAAAGAGCACTAATACAGAATGTTTATCTGGGCTTACAACCTTGTAGTGATGGCAGGGGCTAAACCCTCTATTATCAGTAAGGTTGCCTCCCTTCAGCCTGATCCAGATCAACTGCCCCATGGAAACAAATCAAAGATCAAAGTTGAGGATTCCAGAGAGTCTTGCAGGACCACAGCACACATGAAGGTGCATTTCTGGCAGACTTATAAGATGTAGTATAATTTTTTTTTGCCTCCACATTTTGCTCCTTCGTTCCCCCTGCACCCCACGCCATCCTGCAGCTGGTAGGGTGGGTGAGTGACTTCCTTCATAGTGAACTCCAGTGCTGCTCTGCAGGACTGCACAGGGTGGATTTGTGTTTGTATGCACATTCATGCTTACTAATTTTTTTTTTTTTTACATTTCAACTATGTTTCTGTTGTGAAAGAAGAACTGCTTTTAAATAGTGTACATTTTCTGTAGCAGCTGCTTTTCAAATACTGGTTCACATTCTATTCTTGCACCATCTTTACTGGTCTTAGTTAAGCAATAAAACATTGTGGAGAGTTGGTTGTCATGGGATAAACACCAGATCAGGGGCTTGATATTCAAAGGTTTGTGCGGGTGCAAATGGGTGTGTGCCTGCTCAAATCGAATATTGCACCCAAGTGCAACATTCAGAAGGGGCAGTTTTACAGGCAAACAGGGTTAGTGCCCATGCAAAACATAACTTATACAGGTGGCCAAAGGGAGGGATGGGGACAGGAATTTTCAGGCAACCCCATATTCAGCACATTTTTGCTGTTCAAAAGGAGTTAGTGCGGTCCTGTTGCACAGAGCAAATACTACCAAATAAAACCCCAACTTACTCCAGGCAGCCCTAGTGGGCTGCTAGAGATATTGCACCCAACACCACACCAGGTGGAGGACAGCACATGTGCCCCCTGTGGTCTGTGGTCCTTCCTGCCAACAGCCATCCTGGTACCCATGCATATACAGCCTGGTGCCTAGTGGTCCCCCTACCCACTGATCACCAGCCTGTACAGTAACATGATAATCCATGGTACCCAGTGGTCCCTCTCCCTCTGATCGCCAGCCCCTATAGTAATAGATGATCCATGGTGCCTAGTGGTCCCCCAGTAATACCCAATCCCAGCCTATAACATAAACCAGCTTCTTGGTGGCCAGTGCCTCCTGGTACCCAATCCGTGGCCCCATACAAGTCAACAGTTTCCTGGTGGCTAGTGCTCCCCACCCTCTGAGTGCCATCCTGTTAAGTAGCAATGTATCCCTGGTGTGTAGTGGTTCCTCCACCTTCTGATCACTGGCTCATGAATGACTTAACTGATCTCTGTTGTCCAGTGGTCCCTCGCACCTTCCAATCACTGGCTCATACGCGCTGTCAGCAATCCTTGGTGCCTAGTGGTCTCCCTCCCACCTCGGACCACCATCCCCTGAAGTGCTGTCATAAAACCCTAGTGCCTAGTGTTCCCCACTCTCCAGCATCCCTAGCCTGTTAATCCAACACTGCGTCCCTGGTGTCCAGTGGCCTTGCCCACCTACTGACTGCCAACTTCGAAAGCTCCACATAGTACCCTGGTGGCTAGTGTCTGCCCCCCTGCAGATCACCAGCCCCATTATGACATCCACAGTCCTGTGGCTGGAGATCCCTTCCCTGTTCCAATCCCTGGCCGGGCCAGTTATGGTGACACTCATTGGATCATGGCCCCTCCCTCCCATTGTCTGATCCCCAACCCCAGTACACAGACAAAAGGCTCACCATAACATGCTCTGCTGTCCAAATCCAAGTGAGGTGTACCGTAGTGGACAGACCATTCAAAATGCCCTGATGTCCTGAGGTACCCCACCCCCAATAACCAATCCTGTACCACAGCAGTAGTCCTTGGTGTCTAGCACCCTCCCACGCATATGGCACTGTCCTCTCAGCATGCTCAACCCACCCCCTTGAAAAATGCTGGTGCTGCGTACAGATGATTGACCAGGCCAGGGATCAGCCCAGGAAGGGGATCTCCAGCCATGGGACTGTGGATGTCATAATGAGGCTGGTGATCAGCGAGAAGGGGGACCCTAGCCATAGCCACCAAGGCACTATACAGAGCTTATGGGGCCTGTGGTTGGTGAGTGAGCAGGGTCACTGGACACCAGGGACACAATGTTGGACTATCGGGCCAGGGATAGTGGGGAGATGGGAAACACTAGGCATCAGGGTTTTATGACAGCACTTCAGGGGATAGAAGATGGAGGCAGGGGTGGCCACTCTGCAACAGGGACTGCAGACAATACTTTTGGGCTGGCGATCAAAGTGGGTGAGGGACCACTGGACAACAGGGATCAGTTAAGTCATTCACAGGCTGGGAATCGGGGGAGGGGGGACTACAAGGCACCAGTGATTGGTTAACTCATTATTGGGCCAGTGATAGGAGGGAGGCCCACTAGGCAACAGGAATTTATTACTAATTAATGGGACAGTGATCAGTGGGTGTGGGAACCACAAAGCACCAGGGATACATTGCTAATTAATGGGATGGTGATCAGAGGGTAGGGGGGAGCCACTGGCACCAGGGACTTCCACACATCTATTGGACTGGACAAAAGGGGTTGGTGCCATGCTAACCTGCCACCACTACCTGTGCAATTGAGCCCATAATGGGCATGCAGATAGACCCTTAGCACCTTACATGTCCAATGGGCTCGTAAGCATGGGTCTCTCTGAAAATCACAGATAGCACTCAGGCACTATCTACTCTGGTGGGGCTTTTCCCTGCATGGCAGGGATCCATGTCAGGGCAGCACTACGTGACTTAGCTCTGCATTGACATGGCCCTGTACTCAGTTGGGTAGCACCAATGAGTTATCTGACTAAATACGACATCCTCGGTCTCCTGGGCACTCGCAAGTCACAGCACAAAACTTTACGCTCCACTGTGTGCTTTTTTTTAAATATCGAGCCCCAGGTGTGCTGTGCATTTGGGAGGCTGTTTTTCCCATGACAATCTTCTCCCTGGAACGTCTTACTGTGCTTATAAGAAGGGACCCTTGAAAAAAAAAAAACTGGAAAATAAATGTTTTTTTTTTAAATGACATATAAAGACACACAACAAATGACATTTTAAGTGTTTTTAGGTAAAATGAAGAATAGTCCCTGTACCAGCTATACACCACTATGTGGTACTGTTTTATGCAGGCTATCCTATGTCTGTTCTCAAACACTTTTATTTTACTTATTTGTAGGCAACACTACTATGGCCCAGCCAAGAACCACCACCTTGCAACCGGGCCCCCCCTACTTGTTACACAGACAAGCAACAAACCACAGGTCAGCAGAAAATAAGTATCACCCCTGGCATTAGGGCAAATACATGGTTCGGACATCTCAGAGGTGGGGGTAGTGCACAAAACAACATTTCTAATTTACCCAAGTCTGGGAGAGAGGTGCCAGGGCTATGCTGTGCCTCCTATCTGAGGGGCCCCCAAAATCATCCTTCAGTCACTCAAAGATGAATTGTTCACAACCAGGAATTTGGGATTTTACTGTATGGCTTTTTTATTCCTGACACAAGGTTAACAGCGAATAAAGGTGGTGTCCTCAGGGCTTGCACTGTACATGACAGATGACACTTTAGCAGGCAAAACGTTTCCAACACTTTCTTTCAGGTAAACTGTTCTCTTCCCACAAACATTTTACTACACCATGTCCAGTCCTATTTTAGAGACCTTAGACTTACGAAATCTGCTACCAGTCCTGTTTCAGGATTCCTGGCTTATTTAAAGCACACTAGGGGACTGTAGTTGATACTTTATTTATTTAAATTTGGTGACCATGAAAGGCACACTGAGACGAGGCTCATTTCCAAGTGCGACCCAAATGATATTAACACAGTGGTTGAGCAAAATTACAGTACAAGTTACAAATTCAGACAGAGTACAGAGAGAAGCAGGAATTACGAGAAGTTACAGTGCAAGTTACATTTCAGAACTTTACAATTTATCTACAAGAGAGTAAAATAGTTTAGGCACAGTGTTACACAGGGGGACTACAACCATTCAGGCATGAGAAACATAACAAGGATCTACTAGGTTTATCTGGGATGCCTAGAGACAAATTTAGGTCCCTTCTTGAGGGAACCGGAATAAACAGGGGCTGAGTATAGGATGCAGAGTGGAACAGGTCAGCAAATAAAGATATGAAAAAAACTGAGGGGGGGTGAGGGAACATGTTGTGGATGAGGGGAAACGAGTGCTCGGAATCAAGAGGGGGATGCAGGGGTTAGGAACATTGGAGGCACTGAGGAGGGGGGAGGAGGCGGAGGAGTCTTTTGAAGGATGAGAGAGGGGAGGCCAGACAAAGGTCAGAAGGAAGATTTTTCCAGAGTTAAGGAAGCCAGTACGAGAAGGCAGATTGTCCAGCAGTGCAGTGAGGATGAGGGATGGAGAAGGTGCGTGAGTCTGTATGGCAAAGTGAGCAGGATGTGGATACAGTAGGATAGAGATGGGAGGAGAGGTAGGGAGGAAGGGTGCCAAACTAGTACTTTGCAATTAGGGAGGTGCAGTGGATGTTTCTCCTGTGAGACAGGGGAGTAAGGGAGAGGGGAGCACATAGGAGACAGTGGTGAGTAAGGGGAGGGGAGGCAGTGGCAAAGCGGCAGAAGGAGTTGATAATGGTGTCTAATATAGAGAGGGAAGAGGTGAGGGTGGTGCCATAGACAACATCAACGTAATCTAGCACAAGCAAGACTGCTTTTAGTACTTGTTCATGTCTAGCATGGAAAGGAAGGCTGGCTTTATGGCGGTAGAGGACTGCGAGTTTGGGCCAGAGCTTGGTGCAGATGGTATCAATATGCGTGGAGAAGTCAAGGTGGCTGTCCATCCAGACGTCTAGGTATTTGAAGGCAGGGACCCTCGGTTAAGTGGTGAACTGCCCAGGGTGGTGATCTTGGGGTGGCGGGTGGGGAGGGATGCCAGCTTCTGCCTGGAGCCAAAAAACATGGTGACAGTCTTTTTGATGTTTAGTTTTAGCTGGCTTGAGTGGAACCAAGACTGTACTCTGTCAAAATCATATTGGAGGTTGTGGAGGACACTGTTATGGGATGGACCAGAGGAAAAAATGACAGTGTCATCTGCATACATATGTATGTTAGAAGAGTGACAGACTGATGGGAGATCATTTATAAAAAGAGAGAAAAGGATGGGCCCCAGGATAGAGCCTTGGGCAACCCCGGATGGGATAGGGAGAGGAGAAGAGCGAGCATCACCTATTTGTACAGACTGTTGCCTATTATGGAGATAAGAATGAAACCAGTTAACTGTGGGTGATGCAAGGCCAAAAGAAGAAAGTCTGTGTAAAAGTAGAGGGTGGAATACGGAGTCAAAAGCTTTAGCCAAATCAATAAACACGGCAACAGTGATATGGTTTTGGTTCACTGCCATAAGGATGGAGTCAGTGAACTGCAACAGGGAGGTGATGGTGAAGCGTTGTTTCTAAAAACTGGATTGCACAGGTGATAGAGAGTTATTTGAGGAAAGAAAGTTAGAGAGCTTTGCAAGAATGAGGGATTCCTGAACTTTGGCTAGGGAACGGAGGAGAGCGATAAGTGTGTAATTACCCAGCGATGCGGGATCGCCACCCTTGTGAAGTGGTAGGACTTTGGCTGATTTTCAAGCTTTGGGAATGGTAGCAGTAGTGAGAGAGGTTTAATATGTGCATCAAAGGAGTGACTATAGCAGGTGCGGACATGTGGAGCAGTCTAGGGTGGAGACCGCCCAGGCTAGATTTGGAGGGGCTGAGAGCCATGAGGGAATTATAAACTTCGAGAGGGGTGAAAGGGAGAAAGAGGTAGCTGATGGAGGGGGAGGGAGATTTGGGTGGGCAGGGAGCGGTGACTGGTGTGAGGGGGAGGGGAGTCGAGCAGAGCACAGGAGATAAAGAACTTGTTGAATGCATCAGCAACAGAGCTGGGTCAGAGACAGAGGGGCAGCCAATTCTGAGTACTGGGCAAGCTTGCTAAGAAGGGAGGATCCAGGAGGGAGTGGATCACTTTCCAGAAGGAAGCAGGGGAGTTTTGGTTAAGCTCAAGCTGGGATTTGAAGTAGGAGGCTTTAGCTAGCTGAATAGCCTTGGTGCATCTGTTTCTGAGCTGTTTGTAAGCTACGAGGTCATTTGGGGCCTTGGATGTTTTATAAAGTCTCCAGGCTTTGTCCCTAGCACGACACAAGGTGATAAGGTCAGGAGCGATCCAACGGTGGTAGTGACATTTAACCCTGAGTTTAATAAGGGGAGTGTGCTGGTCCCAGGTAAGGTTAAAGATGTGTAGGAAGTGGGGTAAGGCACGGTCTGCATCTGGAGCACTAAACTGGCAACCAGTCCACATTTAGGTGGTCGTGCTGTAGGGCGGTGACGTTGAGGGAGTGGAGGGGCGGGACCAAATGAACTTGGGAGAGGAGTGAGGAGTGTAGATTTTGCGAATACAGTAGGTGACATAGTGATTACTCAGAGCGTCGGAGCGGATGCCCGAGGCAGAGATGCTGTGGGGTGAGAGGATAGAATCCAGTCAAGGAGTGAGTGGTTTTGGGACCAAGGGTTTAGGCAGGTGGGTTCTTGAATGTTTTGGGAGAGGTTGAGGGCCTCAATTGTTAGGGTAGTAGGCTTGGCAGTAAGGGAGAGCCAATGAAGACTAAAATCCCCTAGTAGCAGGAGCTCTCCATTGCTAGTGAGAGTGGATATTGAGGAGATAACCTTGATGATGGAACTTGGTGGGGCTCTTGATGGAGCATATAGGGCACAAACATAGATGGGAGCAGAGGAAGGAAGGGATTGTTGGGCCAGGATGAGTTTGTGGGAGGAGGGGCAGGATTCTTTGAAGATTATAGTGCTGGAGATGGATTGTCTAATGTACAGGGCTACTCCACCACCACATTTGCCTCTGTCTTGTTGGAAGAGGTTAAAGCCAGGAATGGCAAGGGAGGTGTTTGGTATTTTGGAGGATGACTGGGTTTTAGAGATGCAGAGTATGTCAGGGCGAAACTGGGTAAACCGTACATTAAGGGCATCAGTTTTGGGGAGGAGCCTCCTGGCATTTAGATGTAAGATGCAAAGACCCTTGAGTAGGGAAATGGCAGCTTGAGTCAGGGGTGATACCAGAGTGGTGGTGATCTAGGAGGCGGGAGGTTGAGGCATGTTGGGGCCAGGATTAGGTTGAATGTCACCTAAGAGAAGGAGGAAGAGTAGAGAGAGGTAGAGAGGAGTGGGTGGTATTTCGATTTTCTTGGCTGGCTTGTGGAGGGTGGAGTGGAATGTTTTAAGCAGCGGTACAGAGCCTCAAAGTTCAGGAAATGGGAGGGGAGCAGGGAGGGGTGGATGACGGCAAAATTGAAAAGGGGCAGAAGGGTAGGACTCCAGATCTGGTTAGGATGAGGGTGAGAGTGCGAGGAGAGGGAAGGCCATGGGGAGATGGGAAGGTCAGGGGGCCAATTTGGGGGGGCAGAGAAGTGTGAGCAGATGAGATGAGGAATTGCAGGGGCAGCTGCAGAGGGAGGGGGCAAGAGAGAGTGGTAGTGGGGGGAGTAGGGAGGTGCAAGAGTATGAGAGACAGGAGGGTGGTAAGTGTGGAGTGGGGGAGTGGCATGGTCAGAAGAAGAGGAGCACCATAGGTTAGGTGGATGGGGGAATGGGTATTAAGGGGAGGAGATACAGTGAGACACTGTAGGGAGAGGAATTATGAGTGGAGCCAAAGTAAAGCTGCACAGCAATTGATCGAGCAGCACTTACTGGGAGGAGTCAAGGTGCAGCTAGTGCATTTAAAGAGTGGCAGGGTGGGGTGGGGCAGGGTGTGCAGGCCCAAAAATTAGGAGCAATAGAAGCTACAGGAAAAAACAGGTGAATAGGATTTGTTTCTACTGCAAAACCTTTTGGCCAAGGAAAGGTTTCAGGCATCCATTTAGCTCAATCAGGAGCCAATCAGGAGGAGCAGACATGAACAGAGGCCAATCACAAAGCTGTTGCTGGAGAGTGCCAACATTTGAAACGGTCCCTGGACTTGGGTCATACCTGATGACTTGGCTTGCAGCAAGGAGGTGAGGCAGGCAGCAGCTGCAGGAATGCAGTGCTGAAGGGGCACTGCACCCAGTCGGGGGGTTTGCTCTGTGAGGAGAAGCAGACAGAAGAGCATTAGGCAGATAAAGGAAATTTTGGGGGCGGGGCATAGAATGAAGGCACAGCAGGGGAGTGGAGTTGTCTGGGGAGGGGATTAGCTGTATCAAGTGTCTGGGAACAATGGCGGTAGCAGGAGGGCTGGGGAGCAGGGCCAATTCAGTGCCAAGCTCAGGAATGGGGGGGGAGAGTTAGTGAAGATTTGCAAGAGAGGTTATTAGCAGTAGCGAGGGAGGTCAGAAACAGAAATGGCACAAGCAGTAGCAAGGAAAAAAACAGGATTATTTAGTAGCACAAGCAGCAAATACCACAAATGTATACTGCAGGAATTAGAAAGCTCAAAACAGGATTTGCACAGAATTAACAAATGCAGAAAAAGCAACTTGAGTGCAGAAAGAAGTTAACTTATCAGCAGAACTTAATTAATTGAAAGTAAATGACTGAGCTACAATTAAATAAATTTGGTCTGCTTGTATAGCTACTACTTTAGGCAGAACTGTTAGCATTAATCTTAACATTTAAAGAAAATACAGCAGTTCCAAATTGGTTGAAAAATTAGAAGTAATAGAAGATACGGGAGAAAACAGGTGGATATAATTTGTTTCTGCTACAAAACCTTTCTGCCAAGGAAAAGTTTCACACATTTTCCTCTTGGTAACCACCTAGATCCATTTGCATTTAGAATGAATGGATAGTTCACTCTGGCCACAAACTAGATTATCTCTGCCATTACTTTAGGACTTCTGGATTCTCTGACCCCACTGGGATGCTAGAGACATCCTACTTCCAAACGCTGGGCTAAGGTCCATGGCACCTGTATCTGACAGACACCAGAAAACACCCTCTTACACAGTTTACATTTCACACACTTGTTCCTCAGGGTCCATGGCACCAAGTATCTGACAAGGCACCAGACAACCCCACTTGAACACTTTACTTTTCACCCTTTGCTCCCCTCTGAACACTTGAAAACTATTTGAAATCCTCAGATCTCATACAAATCCATTTGTTTTACTTGTGCACACAAAATCTTTACATTTGGGCAGTGCTGATCACTCTTACAGTCAATTGGGAGTGGCCCCAAATCACTTACTGAACTTTCAGTCCCATTCCCTTTACTCTGTGAAGAATCTTCACCCCTCAGGGCTTCACAGGATCGGTTAGCCACCATGTCCCAGGAAATCACCTCTGGATTACTGTACTGTGGCAGAAACACAAAACAGAGGGCCCTTCCCTCTTGACAAGAGTGCCACCAGCAGCTCTTGCCCTCAGAACTCTCAGTGAGCTCCTTTCACTTCAGACTCCAACTTCAGACCACACACTGACAACTCCAGCAACAGCTGTTAGCCAAATGTGGCTTATGCTGCTGTGAGAGTTCAAAGCAGCATTACCTCATCTTCTGCTCAGCAGAGCCAGGCAAACAATGATGTAATGTTTTACAGAAAGCATTTAAGCCCTCTGAACACTGCCCAAGCTTTCTGCCTGATCTAAAACTGATGGTATTCTAGCAACCCCAGGAATTGTCTGGTTTTACATGTGTAACCCCCCTGCAAATGGGGGTTCCCAAAAGACTTCCAGGAGCTTGCTTGAATGCTCCAAGCCTGAATGGTGTTTGGCGTTTAAGCCATTTATCAATGAGTGTTTTTAGAACCTCTGGTACTGTCTCTTTAAGAGCTGTCTGCTTGCAGACATAATTAGTTTGTATGGGGGACTGTGTGTTTCTTTGATTGAGTACCACCTCAAGCTGCTGCAATTCACTCTATTTTGCAGTCACTAGAGTGCAAAGGAACCTATCTGAAAGATGTAACTGTTTGCCAGAAACCATTTAGAGTGATAATGAAATTACAGTTTGTCTAACCTGCTTTCTTTGCAGTCAGAACAGTGTCTGCCTAGTTCCCCATTCTGGTTTTGAACTGCTGAACTGGACCAATCAGTGTGGGGTAAGCTAGCTCTAAAATGGTGCCTTGGACGAATCAGAACTTGGACTCATAATCTGAGCCAGCCACAAGAGGATTGTATGGGCAGTGACTCTGGGAGATGTAGTTTGACATCAGTGCCTTTTTGGACCAACAGCAGCAGTCTATTGTGGTGACAGCCAATCCAGTCAAGAACTGGGAGGAACTCAAAGGAAGTGCCCGTTTTGTCAGTTGGAGTTTCAGTTGAGCTTTGGCAGTGAAGAAGGAAGGAGCCCTGTGCTTTTCAGTGTGCAGTTTTTAGTCAAAAACGTGTAAGGCCCAGAGTTCGTCTGCAGCTTGTGTAACAGCTTGTTAGGACTGAATCCGTCCTGTGAAGAGAATCAAAGGATATCTGAAGAGTAGAAACCAGGCTCACCCTGTAGAAGACTGGAGGAATTGCTGAAAATTGCACTCGGTCTGTCAGGAACTGAATCTGCTGTGTGTTCTCCCGGGTATTGTGCAGTAATTGCGATGGGGATACAGATGCAGCCTGCCTGGTATAGTGCTTTCTTTTATATAAATGTGTGAAGAGTCTCTTTGAGCTCAAGAGTAGCCCTGCTGATATTGAAGGACCCTATCTTATTTGGAGGTCGTGAGTACTAATTCAGGGTCGCTCCCTGTTGAATTGCCACATTAAATCCAAATGGAATTACTGTACTGCTGACTGTTTAATTTTCCTTTTCTCTGTGTGAAAGGGCCCCTACCAGCTGCCACGGTTTGGACTAGCCACTAGGGCTTGGGTACCCAGGGACAGTAACTGATAGGGATAGGCCTGTGCACAGAGCCATAGGTAGATTATTAGAGTGATAAGCTAATTAACCTGATTTCCCCCTGTCCTTGTTATATCCCCTAAATAAATCAGAGCTGCTTGTTTCAGCAAAGTTATACTGCCTGAGGTATTTGTCTATGTTAAAGTACTGTACTGTGATTGTTGCACTGTATCTCATTTCACAGGAGGTCCCAGTGCGGAACCAATCCTGGGGGTAAGTGTATACTGTGAAGGTAATTCTGATATATTGTGTGGGCCACTAGTGGGAAGAAAGGGGGGTTGCAGTGTCCCAGAGGGCTGTGACCAAGTTAGTTTAACTATTGCAAACCCTGACCTCTGGGTGGAGGCACCCGACATTGGATCCAGGCCCCTCAACCTGTTAGTGGCAAATCAGGCAGGGGTAGTAGCCCCTGGGATAGCGCCATCTAGGGGTTACATATGTATTTGTTTTAAAGGGAGGGAGAGTGAGAGTAATGCAGCCAATTTACTGAGTACAAGCAAGACAGGGGGAAAGAGTGAATCATGATGTTGCTGAGTGAGAAAAACTAGGGCACTCTGAGTGGCTCTTTGAAGTGGTTACTGGGGCCAGGAAAGTGAAGTGTATTCTGTCACCTGTTTCTGTGGGTGATATGGAGTGGAGTTACTAAATTCTTAGAATGACACAGAGCAGCACGAAAAGTGTGAGTTTGAATGGCAGGGAGAGAGTATTTTTTTAATTGCCATTTTATTGGGAGCATGTCTTTCTAGTGCACTTCTGGTTTCACTGTCATGCCAAGTGACTATGTCTGGCCTCCTCTCAGGAATGGAATTAATTGATAAAAAACATAGCCATGTGGAGGGAACCTAGCCTTTGCCCTCTTGAAGTAGTTGAACTGCAGTGGGCGTGATGTGTATGTGTGTGTGTGGGATGCTAGCAAGTATTGGGAGTGTGATGCTGTATGTTGGGGAGTTGTCAGCAAGTGAGTACAGTTCCCAGGTATGAATGAGCTTTAAATCACAAAACAGAGCGAAATCAGAATGAAAGATTGGACATGGGCAGAACTATTCTGGTAGGCTGCTCATTTTTTTTTTTATTTTTTGTGTTGCTCAGGATTCTGTCTACTGGCTACTTTCAGTGGAGAAAAAATGGCTACCAACTGAAATTTTAAAATTCTAAATGCCCAATGATATTTAATGTAATTGGTCATGATGGGCACAAGCAGTTCCCGGTATGTGATTATTATGCTTTAAGCACCTGTACTGGGGACTGCTTCTGCCAATCAGGATACATGAAATTCCCAACCTAAAATATAAAGTAAATTCACTTAGTATTTCTGATTCATATCCTGGTGGTAAGAACCATTTTAGAACTGCATGATGTACTTCATTTCCTTGCTCAGTTCTTCTGTTGTTGCCACAGTGCACCTCTGTTCTACAACAGAATGCTGCTGCTAAAGGGAACACAAACTGCATCACACAGTTTTAAATCTCATGTACCCCAGTGTGTGAATTAGAAACCCCCAACGACGTTGTTAAAAGGTCAGTTATGGCTTAACAATAATAGAATGGGGTTCAGCATTTTAAACAGATCTTCTATAGGCAAAAAGGACTTTCAGGTTCCCTGCCATTCTCCTTTGATGATGGCACAACACAAAGGGACTGAGCATCAATAAAATATGCATTCATGTTCTGAGTAGTATTTGTGTCACCAGCTTCAGCCAAGGTCCGATAATGCTTCATGGGGTTTAAATACAACTATTGAACTAATGAAGGGTGATATCTGTATGCGTAAAGGGCACTATTGCTGTGTATTTGTCCTGATTAGTATTTGTATTGTACAGCCTTACTGCTCCATGATCAGCTAGCTGGAGTGATAGGAATGGCAGGGGCTTGTGCCCTCAGTCCCTAAGAGTCATGGGCCTCTCAACTCTGGGGGCAAGAGTGTGAGCCCCCCACAAAAGTCAGCAAGGGATTGGGGGGTGGCATGCAAACCCCCATCTCCCATACAAAACACAGTTGCTACGTGGCCAGCCCCATTTAGCATACCTTTGAAGGCTCCAAGCAGCTTTCAGTTCAGAAGCTACTGCACATAATATCATAGCGGATGGTCCTGTTGTCACTGAAACTGTTTTATCAGCTGAATACATTTAATCATTTTTTTAAGTAATCTGGACAAGGACTTAGCCCTTCGTACTGGGAGGTTGGAGCCATTCCCTTAATTCAAATCATCCCTCTCCTCAGTTTCACTTAATTTAATCACCAGGTGGGAAGTGGTTATCTAGCTAAGAAGGGTCAGATCTGATGGCACTCCAGGTATGCTTAAGCTAGAACATAAATTCTTGAAAACTGCAGCTCCTATGATTGCCACCACCCTACTGGGTCAAGATGTCATATTCACAACCGCATGGAATACCACATGGAACATATAGCATGGTGTACTAGCGCGATAGGGTACAAAACCCCCCAAGGCACATATGCTGCACACAGTTTTGTACCCTGTTGTGCATGGGTGGGGAGGAGGAGCAGGAGGAGTGACGTGGCAGTCAAGACCTCTGTTGGGAAAGTGGTCTGCTGAGCTACCACCGTGGCTAAGTAGGATGAGCCACAGCAGTGCAGGGACGTTATACATCTGTGGACCCAGGCTCAAATCCAGGTACAAGACTTTTGCGAAACTGCATTTTGCGGTTTCTTTTTTTCCTCCCCAGTGATGTTTCTCCCCATCCCTGTGTTGAACCCCACCCCCAGAGCTGATTATATTAATGGGGGGTGCAGAGGGCTCTGCCCTCCCCCCCACAAAACAAAGAAGCCACTAGCTTCTTTGGCCAAAATGTGTTTCGTCAGTATGTCTTAGCGGCAGCAATGTATCCGCTGTAATTACAGCACAGTACATTGCTGTGCTGTTATGTCATATGACATTATGACCCTGTGCCAATTACCACACCTTTCGGAAACATATTTAACCAATTCCTACTACAGGACTCCTTTTCTGAAAGATGGAAAACTGCCCTAGTGGTCCCCATCCATAAAAGTGGTGCTAATGGCCCAGCTGAAAATTATGGACCCATATCTCTTCTCAGGACACTAGCAAAAATTCTTGAGAAGCTGGTGTACAACAAGCTCCAGGAGTACTTGGAGCTACACCACTCACTTGCTGATGTACAACATGGTTTACAGGAAATTGCTGTATGGACACTGCTCCTGCCCGAATCACTTCAGGACATATTAAGCATTATGGACTGTGGGCTAGTGACTGGAGCTTTATTCATAGACCTAACCAAGGCATTTGATCTTGTAAATTATGAGCTTCATCTATTCAGACTCAGACATATTGGTATGGATAATCACAGTTCAAACTCATACATATTGGTATGGATAAACACGGTTCAAACTCAGACATATTGATATGGATAAACACGCATGAAACTGGTTCTGGCACTACCTAACGGATAGAAAGCAACTAATGGGATGGAGGGGAAGTGTGTCCAACCTAAAGTCCCCTGCAACCCCCAGGCATCAGCTGATGAAAACACTCCTCCATGGTTCTACTTTAGAACCATCAGCCACAGCATAACCATCAAACTACTAAAGAGTGTCCCAACCTGAGGTAGCCCTGGGAGTGATGGACTATACCCATCTTTTCTGAAACTCATCTCCCCAGAAATCATCAAAGCCCTGACCTTCGAATTTGACCTTGCACTCTCAGCGTCCACAGTGCCAAGCACGTGGAAACATGCACATGTGGTACCCATCTTCAAAGCTGGTGACCCCCTTGTTCCAGAAAACTACAGACCCATCTCCCTCCTCCCTCACCTCTGCAAGTTACTGGAAAAAACTCCACCATCAACTGTCCGAGCACCTGGAAAATATAACCTTCTGTGCCCACTCCAGCATGGATTTCGCAAACATCATAGCACCTCCTCTGCCCTCGCCCCCTTCTCAGACCATGTCCTAAGAAACATGAATATAGGCAAGGTCACAGGTGCGGTATTTGTAGACCTATCAAAGGCTTTTGACCTAGTGTGACCATCACCTCCTACTCTCCACCTTGCGCCACTTAGTTGGTCACCGGACACTGCCATGTGGTTCCACAGCTACCTGTCAAACAGGTCCCAATCAGTTCTGATAGGAAAGGTGCCCTCTGCATCACTACCCACATGCACTTGAGTACCTCAGGGCTCCATACTTGGCCCTCTACTGTTCTCAATGTTCATAAATGCTCTCCCCTCAGAAAGCCTAAACTGCAATGCACTTCTCTATGCCAATGACTTGGTACTGTACCATAGAGACAAATCCCTGGAGAAAATCTCATCCACCCTAACTACCAACTATGGTGCTGCCCATGGCTGGTTCCTCTCCAGGAAACTGCTTGTTAATGAAAAAAAAAGCAAAGCCATGCTGTTTGGTTCAAAGCCTTTTCTTGCCAAGATTGCCAAATCACGGGCATTCCTACTCATACACTCCCCAGCTGGTCCACCGCTTGACACAATCTCCTCCTTCAAATACCTAGGAGTGACACTAGATCCCCCCCTCACATTCAATGAATATAGAGCTAACATCATAAGCAAAATCCACCAAAAGCTTGGGGCGGCCTACAGAACCAAACTATTTCAGTGTCAGGAGGCCCGCTTGGCCATAGCACAAGGAAACCTCCTCCCTCTACTTGATTACTGCTCCCCTGTCTATTTCTTCACCGCCGCCTCTTTGCCTCACTCTCACCTCACTACTACATACAACTCCATCTGCCACTTTGTTCTCTGATGCCCTACTCTACTCACCACTGCACACTCTACAAATCCTTAGGGTGGCCAAATCTCCAGGGACATTTCGACTATGCCATGGGCTGCCTAATTGATAACTCTCTCAGAAATCACCACCTGTCCCCTTTTGCCTCGCTGCTCATAGGCAAGGCTGTGCCTAGAACCCTCAGGTCTTCCTCCACACTTTCTCTAGTTGTCCCATGCACCCATTCTGCCATGGGCAGTAAAGCCTTTTCTGTGTCAGCTGCCTCCCTCTGGAATAGGCTCACACTAACTACCCGCTCATCTCTCTCACACATGTCCCTCAAAAACAACCTACAAGCCTGGCTCCTGACAGAAATTCTCCTGCAACTGCTCCCAAGACCATGTCTCGGCTCATGATCCGCCCTAACCACCACACTGCAACTGCTTTCCTGCACGGCCTCTACCTCAGACTTTCACTAGTCAGCATCCTTGATACCAATCTGTGCTTATGTTCTTTCTGCTTACAGTCCCTGTTGTCTTATGTACTCAGGGAAATCAGGACTGTCCCTGACAATTAAATTGCTGTATTATTGTTAATCTTTTTTAGCAACTCTGTCTAACGTATGACAACTCAACTACTGTAAATAAGCTGTTGTTCTGTGTACTTGTGCATACTTTTTTGCTCAGTAGACCAACACCTACATATTGTTAGCCAGTCTCTACCTCCCTGTGTCCATTTTGTTTTACTGTCCTTACATGTATTTGCATTACTGATGGTTATGCAATTTCTGTATGTTTACTAATGTCCACCTTGTTGCCTCTTTTGGGGCCCGGGTCATTGCTGAAATCGGTCCTTATGGATCAGTCCACCTACCCGGTTATCAAAGAAATAAATAATTAAAGTCAATTACTACAGGGGTTGCCAAGACTCCATTCTGGGACAATTGTTGTTTTCGTTGTTTATAAATGAGATCCCTAACAGTTCCCCGGGGGGTGGGGGGGCAAGCTGCAATTGTATGCTGATGATACAGTACTGTATAGAAGATCAGTAGATGTTAACTAGATAAACCTGAACCACAACACTGATTTCAGGGAATTAGAAAGATGGTTTTAAACAATAAGCTTGTCCTAAACCTCAAAAAAACAAAAGCCATGCTTTTCAGTTCCAGGAACCTGGGTAAAGAGAGACATAAAATTCTCTAGCTATCTTCACTGAATGGTACTCAGCTGGAAGTGACTGACTCTATGAAATACCTTGAGGTACACGTAGACCAGGAGTTCATGCTGAAACTTCATGTTGAGGCTGTGATGAAATCCCTGCATCAGAAGATTGGACTAATATATAGACTTAGTGGGTGCCTCAGTAGCAAAGCTCGGATAGCCATTGCCTCTGGCTCACTACTACCTGTCTTACTTTATGGTTCCCCACTCCTACAACCCCTCCATGGTGCTGAATTACGCAAACTAAAGGTGCTATATCACAAAGTAACATGTTCTGCGGACAGTGCACAGCCCAGAGTCCATCACTGCAATGTACTTTCTACATTAAACTGGCCCTAACTGGAAGCAGGATTACAGTAGCTTATCTGGTCCTCTGCCTAGCCTTTAAGTTAACCAAAATTGCTGTCTATCCCAGTCTCTGCAGTATCCTCCAGGCCATAACCCAGAAGAGGGCACTTAAGTCCTTAACCTGCCCACTACTGGAGGCAAGGTCCAGGATGTGTGCAGGTGATACATCTTTTGCTATTTGTGCATCATCCCTCTGGAACAGCCTGCCATCAGAGATGCTAAACTGTATGTCAGCAGTTGATTTAAAAACTACACTCAAGTCTCATTTGCTTGCTGGTAGTCATTGTAATTATAATCTTTGACTCTGTCTGCACCTCCCAAAATGTGTCTGTGAACCGGTGCATGGTAAAAAGAGACTTAGGTTGGTGGGTTCTAGAGTGGCCAGCCATGCCGACACAAATGTTGTAACCCTGATCCTTATATCTGTTCTCACGTCATGCAATATAACTTAAAGCGCAATTAATCCTGGACTTGTTCCTGTATTATGATTTGTGCAAGAATGCTGTCCATAATATTGTAATGTCTAATCTGTTTTCTGTGCACGTTGATCCGGTATGTATTCTTTTCTGTTACTGTTTGTAATTAATTCGAGATTGCACCTGAAAAAGGGACATTTTGTCTCAGCAGGCCTACCCTGCCAACAAATTTCAATAAATAAATTTCACTTGAGTCTCTGCAATAGGAGGGGTGGGAGAAATGTACACAAAGTTCAGAAAGGTTCTGATAAGCTAAAAAGCTTCTGAAGAAGGACTTGGTTGGTTCAAAAGCTAGAGCACTTTGTTCTTTTAACATCTATGTTGGTCCAATAAAAGGTAACAAACCATGTGCTTCTGGATCTGTTCTTACAAAGACCAATATGGCAACTACACTATTTGTTTTGATAGTTATTGGAGACTTATCAGAACTGTCAGAACCTTCTTTTTGTTCTTTTGCAGATTTCAAAATTCAAAACTGTATTAAAACATTATTGTAATCCAGGGATCTAGTTTGGTTTAGTGGTTACAGCACAGAGCTGTCAATCTGAAGACCCCAGTTTGAATCCCCCAACCACCACTTACTCACTTTACGGACACTCAACAAGTCACTTAACTTCCCTGTTTTTTTTTTTTTTACTTTATTTCTTGCCTTATCTGTCCGGGGCATCTCTTGGGCTTGCTTGCTTGGCTGAGCCTCTAACCTGAGCCTCTAGCCTCGGAGCCTGAATCACTCCCCGAAAATCGCTCAGATTCAGAATCCCCACCTCTCTCTGGACCCCAGAGAAGTCATGGGATCCCCAGGGGTAGAGTCGGGTTCGTGGCTGGCACTGGGCGTATGGAACTGCAGCCCTTGGAGGTCGACGTTGCATCACCCAGCAGGCTGGGGTTTTCCTAGCTTGGTGGTTTCCCCTGGAGGTGCGGGGTGCAATGATGTCTGCACATGACATCCCTGCTGACGTCTGCCTCTCCACCTCTATGATCTGGCTTGATGAACCCGCAATACCCCCGATCTCTATCGGGGGTTCTGAGGACACCGAGCAGCCCCAGCATCCCTCCCCAGGAGAGGAGAGCAGTCCTCCGGATGCTCAATCCTCTCCCCCCCCACCGACCCCTGGCTTCCCGAGTTCATCCCCGAACCAGGGTCGCCAGCATGGCGCAAGGTGTGGCATCCAGCCCCTCAACCCTCAGCACCACCAGACCAACTTCCCTGTTCTTAACCTCTCTCTAATCTCACTGCCTAATCTATCTCTGTACTTTGAATCTTATGCAATGATAAGAGTAGCTACATTCTCTCTCCTGCCTCTTCTATATTGCAATGTGTTTATCCAATAAAAGAAATCCTTTCCTTCCTAAGCCCATAAAATATTGCCTGTGAAAGGAAAGGAAAAGATACTTAAAAACTGCTTGCAGTCATACTAAATACTCTATGCATAGTGTTATTAGTACCCCACATGTATAACATTACCATGAATATAGCCACTTGAAACAGATCTGGATCTCTCAGTCCCCACCACCTCCACCCATTGGCTTTTTCTGAGTGACAAAGACCTATTGTGGATGATGACAGGCTCCAACACCAATTTTTCTTTAAAAATTATCAAAACCTTCCCAAAGGTTTTTCAGAATGGGGGTCATCTTTCTGGCACCCTGCCAATGCAATTTCAGCTATTGAGATGTTTGCTGACCTTTTGTTAAAGAACCTTTACTGTTTGTCATGTTTGTAGTAACAGGGTATATGCTGGACAATGACAGGATGTCATAACATGAAAATACTTATCATTCAGGTAGACAAAAAAGATATGATGAGGTTACAAATGTCCAGCAATTCCATATTGGTAGCTTCACCCTTGACACGGGTGCCTCTGCTGCTTCGAGCAGCCGGGCGGACCCCTTCTGTCCACCGGCTGCCTTCCTCGCTGCACTGCCTGCTGATCACCAGACTGAAGCTTCACCCTTGACACGGGTGTCTCTGCTGCTTTGAGCAGCCAGGTGGACCCCTTCTGTCCGCTGGCTGCCTTACTCGCTGCACTTCCCGCTGATCACCAGACTGAAGGTACGCTGCAGAAACTGGACTGTCCAGAACCATCAACTCTGCCTGCTGATGGGCTGCTGCAGTTCTTTAATTCTTTGCTACTGCTGTTTCCTCTCTGGACCTTAAGCTAATGTTATGTTCTGATTGTGGTACTTGTAAATTCTCTCCAAATTGTCTTGTAAATCCTAACTTAAATGTGAACCTAAGCCTGTTTACAGCAATTTTGCACTCTAAGGGTAGTTTGAAGTGCAAGTTCATTTAGGCTGCAGGTTTGTAGATTGTAAAATATTACAGCTCTCTTTGTTTTAAGGTCCCGTGGTAAGCTACCCTGGACCAGAGGGTAAGTTTAAAGTGATACAGTTTTTTCTGTTTAGACCAGATTCCATTTGGGTCACAGTTGTAAGCTTTGCCCTGCAAATAATTCAATTTCTCTTTCACTTTCTGTCCTTCTGTGTCCTAGCTTCTTGAATTTTTACGCCTGCCCTCCCATCCCCCACCTCCAGCCTTTATTAAATACTCTCCCTCCCAACTCGGCACCACCCCTAACAATGTTCATCCTCCCCCCTCTCTCTAATATTGCAACTCCTCTTAAAGATACAGAGTGCAGCTATTAGGCCTAACACTTTGGTGACCCAAGGTGGTACCATCCTAGTGGGAAAACTGTATCGGAGCAAGCATGGCACTCATTGAGCTCCCATCAAAGCTAGTCCTGTGCCAGCTACTCATGGGCGCACTAGTCACTAAAGCCACTGTGAGCCTTACTGCCTCCTGGATCCCCTGGATCTATGGGGCGGCTGACCCCCTAAAAATAGCTCCATGGTGTACATATGTCCAACTAGTGGAGTCGGATTTTACCTTCTCAAACATTATAGCAGAGGGCTCTCCCCTGTCTGTGGTCCTTGGTGGTCTGAAACTAGGGTACCTTTGGAGACCCTCTCATAAGGTCAGGCGTTATGACCGGAGGTCACAGAACAAGGAGAGACCCCCCCCCCCTTTAAGGCATCTACTCTGGCTCCTGCTGATGACACTTGCACTAGCAGGGGACATTGAACCAAACCCAGGACTGCCACCCCAGTCCATACCTACATGGGTGGGCTGGCCAGTGGTTAAAGGGATGAAGGTGGCCATCTAAATGTCAGAAGCCTGCTCCCAAACCTAACGGAACTTCGTGTCTGGGTAACTCCGCGCAGTCCTGACATTCTTGGAATTACATAAACCTGGCTGAAGCCTTCCACCCCGAGCTCAGCATGTCCCTTCCCTGGTTATGACCTTATCCACCGAGATCATCCGGAAAGTAAGAGAGGTGGTGGCACCCTGGTCTACTACAGGAGCCATCTAAACCTGTCCACCCTCCCTGATCAACAGACCATGCAGTCCCCCTGTGAGGTTCTGCACATGGTACTGTTACTAGGGATGGCAAAAAAGATTCACATTGTATTTGCATACAATCCTCCAAAAGGAGGCGTAGAGGAACTGACTGGTCTCCTTGGTGCAGTTGGTGCTGCAACACGGCAGAATGAGCTAATCATTCTGGGTGACCTCAACCTAAATTGGTTGGGTGGCAATGCCAAGGCCTTTGAACCCTCACTTACCAGTCTCTCTCTGACTCAACTTGTCAAGGATCCTACCAGATGCCCTACTAGTGGTGGTAAGGGCTCACTCCTGGACTGAATCCTGACAAATAGACCAGATAGAATCAGCTCGTCGGGTATCCTACCGGATTCTATCTCTGACCAATCCCCGGTGTACTGTATCTGGAGGGTACCACATCAAAAAAT
The DNA here is from genome assembly GCA_016271365.2 of Neoceratodus forsteri. NCBI lineage: Eukaryota > Metazoa > Chordata > Ceratodontiformes > Ceratodontidae > Neoceratodus > Neoceratodus forsteri. The sequence continues at coordinate 1,003,674,856 of CM028129.1, read as the reverse complement.
TCCCCATAAAATTATCCAGATCAGAGACTACTCCAAGTTTGATCTGTTCTCCTTTCAAAATGACATCAAGTACACAGATTGGGGGGCAGTTTGGAATGCTAAGGACCCCGCATCCACTGTTGGTCACTTTCTTTGCTGTCTAAAGGCCTTGCAGGAGAAACATGCCCCCCTCATCAGATGGAGGGTGAGGGGAATGGCTACTAAATGGCTTCATGGTAGCCTCCTGACACTCCTCAACACTAGAGATAAGTGCCGGGCCATGTTCAAGGCCACGGCTGACCAAGCCATCTTTCTGAGACATAGATAACTCAGAAATGAATGCAAAAAGAACATTAGGATTGCCAAGAGTGAATTTTGCAAATCTGCTTTATTGAACTCGGCTAGGGATCCTAGAAGGTTCTGGAGGAACATTAAACAAGTTGTGAGTGGTACACAGAGCACTGAGTCCACTGACATGATAATCGATGGTTCGAGCTGTAACAACTCGGAAACCATGGCCAACTCCTTCAACCATTATTTTGCGGATCTGTCGGAGTACACCTTGTCATTCCCAAATGATGATGGTGTCAGTGGCAATCAGCCCACAGCACCATCTTCACTCCACCCGCCTTTCTGTTCAGGGCAGTGGTAGTTCAAGAGGCAGAAACTGCTAGCGGACTCTCCCCTACTCAAGTGCTGGACAAGATGGCTTAGAACCCAAGCTCCTCAGTCTTGGTGCCCCCTGGCTGGCACCTCTGGTGGCATACATTTTCAATCTGTCCCTGGCAACTGGAGTTATCCCAGACATATGGAAGGTTGCCAGGGTAGTCCCAATCCTGAAACAAGGGAACCCTATGCTGATAGAGAACTATCACCCTATATCTATCCTGTTGGTGGCTAGCAAACTACTGGAGAAAATTATGGCAGGGCAACTCTCAGAGTACTTACAGGCGCATGACATAATGTCTCCTGTACAGCATGGATTCAGGAAGGGGCATGGTACCTCATCAGCCCTAGTTACTGTTATATCATGAATCAGGGAGGCCATGGACCAGGGTAAACTCTCGGGGGCCCTCTTCATTGACCTCTCGAAGGCGTTTGACCTGGTCGGCCATGCCATGCTGTCGACTCAGCTTAGAGCAATTGGTCTTTCCACTACTGCTCTTAGCTGGTTTGACAACTACCTATATGGTAAAATGCAGCAGGTCAAATTTGGCAAAGAGCTTTCGGGTCCCATCCCAGTAACGGTAGGGGTCCCCCAAGGCTCCGTCCTTGGACCAATGCTCTTCTCCATTTTTATAAATAACCTCCCCGAAACCGCAGCCCACTGTAAACCAATTCTCTACACAGATGATCTGGTTATCCTGTCTCACTCCCATGAGGTGGTGGTCAACAATCAACAACTGAGTGAGGACCTTATAAACATTCAGGCATGGATCCTGAACCACAAGCTTGTCCTTAACCTAAAATAAACCCAGGCCATGCTCTTTGGGTCCCGGGCAAAGATTAAGGCCGCCCATGTGCCGTTCTGTGTATCCAGCAAAGGAGATGTCCCGATCCCTATCACGGACAACTTCAAATACCTGGGAGTAATGCTGGACCCACAGCTTGACCTTGGCCTTCATATTCAGAGGACATGTAAGACAATCAACTGTATACTGGGTCTGGCCTACAGGGCAAAAAACAACCTCACACCAGCCGTGCGTGCTGCCCTTGTGAGAGGGATGCTTCTCCCCTCTTTGTGTTATGGTCTCCTGCTGTTTGCTAGCACCACTAAGGCCCATCTCTCTAGGTGGTTGACGGCTTATAACAATATCTGTCGCTTCGCCCTATCGGCCCCCCTGGCTCACTCATCACTGTGAGCTCTACAACAAGCTACACTGGCTCTCGTCTAAAAAGTACATTGACTTTGTCCTTGGTTGCTTCACTGGTAAGGTCCTCAACATGGGTACCCCTTCAGGGGTGGCAAGCTTGCAGGCCCAAACTGCCCCCTCATCATATCACCTTAGGTCTCAGGGGTCTGCCACGCTCAAGGTACCTGTGACTAGTACCAAGATGGGTGAAAGGGACTTCACAGCATGTGCCCCTAAACTTTGGAATACCTCCCCAACCCAGGTCCATGCTGCCCCCTTGCAGGGCAGCCTGCGCTCTTCCCTATGGAGCCATCTTAAAAGTGCATCGGCCTGCGGATGTCAAAAACCCCCATGACATATGTTTAGCACTTGCACCCATACAAGACTGCCAGCCCTTAAAATGTAGTATTTCTGTACTGACCCAAACTTGATGCAAGATGTGTAATCTTACCTGTAGTCTCTTGACGTATAACCTGTTCCTAATCATGGGATGTGTAATCTTACCTTGTAGTCTCATGATGTGTAACCTGTTCCTAATTATGTGATGTGTAATCTTACCTTGTAGTCTCATGATGTGTGACCTGTTCTTAATTATGTACCATGTTGTCCCAAGTGTGTAAGTATGTAATTTCCTGTACTCTTCCGGGTCATACCTGAAAATAGGCAAATTGCTTGTCTAGTGTACTTACCTGGTTAACAAAAGCTAAATAAATAAATAAAATAAAGACAGGAAGTAGGAAGTGCACAGCCTAGTACCAGTGGGTAGCTATTAGGACAGAATGAAATTGCCAAATATTGTGCAAAATTACACATTTCACATTAGTCTTTAATAAGCAAAGGAGACTCTGGGAAAAGACAAGCAATTCACATCATGATTATAAAATATCCAAGAGATGGTCACTGGTTTTTTTGGACAGATTTGCTAGTGCAATTAAATTTTCCACAAGGATTTCCATTAGTTGTGCAAAAATACCACTGATGTGAAAAACAGAATGAATTTGCTGGCGGGAAATTAATTTCTGCCAGCCACAGTAAATATGTCTCATGGCAGAGATGACTTTGAGATGAGGTTGTTCACAGCAGGTAGTGGTGAATTCCTACTGTGGAGATTCCATAAAATATGTCAGTGGAGTGGAGGTGTCAGCCGGAAAGTGGAGCAAGCAATCCAGTAGTGTAAGGGCACAGAATGAGCAGATGACAGCAGAGGTAAGTTCAATGTGAGTCCATGACCTTGTAGAGTGGTAGGAGACTAGCACCGAGTTTACTGAAGTGGGAGAGCATGTCAGTAAGTTAAGGAGCAACTCTACACTTCAGCGTGCACTTTTATAAATAAGACACTTCAGCTGTTAATATTTACTAGAAAATGCATTTTTCATTTTCAGTATTCCTTTCCACGATTTACAGCACATCATGGTAGCTCACCCAAAAAGTCTGTATAGAATATTTTTGAGAACATTTACTTCTCCCCAGTTAATCTCACACTGCTTATGCTTATGACATCATAGTGCTCACCATGACAACAGAATGTGTTGTAAATTTAAAGACTCAGAGGAATAATTGCTGCATTACCTACACTATTTAGCAGACAGACCACCAAGCCAAGTAAAAAGATAAATAACTAGAAAACAACATTAAAACATAATTGATGTAAATGTAGTGTGTTTAAGTTATTTATTATAATAGAGAGTTGCTCTTTAAGGGAGATACAATACTGTCATGTCATTTACACAGTGCAAAGCGTTTCCTCAACAATTTATTAAAGCCCTGCAGTCCTGGTGCACTCAGTGAAAATGAGAGTATTTTCTACCCTTTCAAACCATTTCCCCCAAACAACAGAATGGACAACTGCTACAGTGGACACATTATCTCACACAGATTAGTCTGTTATAAGTGGTTGGGGGCCGTTACAGCAAGCAAGTGCCACATGTTAAGAGCTTGATCATCTTGTATTGTTGTACAGTACCTGCAGCCGCAGAGGCATGCTCAGGAAGGACACTGCCACCCTGGGGGAAGGAATGCAGACAGGTGGAGGGTACAGCTTGCGTAATAATTTTCCACATGCACATTTTTGCAGATTTTTCCTTTTTTCCACATCTGTAAAATTAAAAGTTGCATAATGCACAGTTCTTGTTGCGGGTAAAAAAATGGCTTGTTGTGCTATTTCAAAGGGAAAACATTTGTATTGCAAGATATTTTAGTATTCTCACACAGATTTTCATGGATTTTATAACCCAAATCTTCACCCTTAAACTCTTCGTCAAATAAGTTATTTCGCTGGGACATTTTCTCCATCAGGCAGACTTTGGTGGAGGCAGAAAACGACAATTAAACACTGCTCTGCTGGACATTACTAAATTACCGTCCCCATTCTGAGAATAAAATGTACCTGAACTAGGCTACACACATTTTTATCTAAAGGTGAGTTCTTAACTTTCTGACCTTTCTAGGTGGTATAGCTTAGTGGTTAGAGTGCAACAGTTTGAACCTGGAGACACAGGTTTGTACCCCATCCACAAGCACTTGGGGTACGTCGCTGTGCTCAGCCTTCTCTCTCCCTTTCTTTCTGTGTTCTGTGCATGCCTAATGGCAGGTGCCAAGCGTTCAAGGATTGCAATACACTTTGGATTATGTTTGGAAAATAACTATATGAAGACAGATTCCCTTTCTTTAATTTAATGAAAGAGGAAAGCAAAAGTTGTGTGACTTGTCCTTTTTATTTCATGTCTTACTGAAGCATTATGGGTCTAGTATGATTTCTCGACATGTAACTACCGGACACACATTTTACCGATGCCAAATCCCTGACTTTCATCTTGCCATCAGGTATTTTTTACCAATAACTGAAATCCTGGCAAGTACCCCTGCTTTTCTCCTGCAGCAAACACTGAAGAACCGGTTAATGTTTTAAAGTATATAATATGAATTTCTGGCACCTTTTCAGGCATATAAGAAATAACCAATGGCCATCTTGGCCAGGTGGAAAGGGAAAATCAGCAGATGGCTGGAAAAGGCACCATAAATTCAAAGTGGAGATGCGGCTTCTCAGCTAAGCGTACCTTTTCCTTGGTCAGGCGGCCAGGCAGGCAAGCGGGTGGCAGCCACTAGAGATGAGCCATGCCCCAGCTGAAGGAGGAACTCCCAGGCAGGCAAGTGGGCAGCGGCTGCTGGAGATGAGCTGTGCCACAGCTGAAGGAGCACCCAGTCAGGGGCCTTAATCTAGAGGGAGGGAAGGGGAGACAGAAGATTTAATTTAATGGCCGCTTAATTGGTGGGAGGGTTTTTACAGGGAGGATCAGAGGGGGAGAGAGAGAGAGAGAAGTGGGGGGAGGGTGAGGCACAATAGAGTAGCTGCAGAGAGGCTGAGCAAATATTGTACTTAGCTGAGCTAATTATTGTCGGGATAGTGACCCTGATGGGACAACAGAGTCAGTCAAAATATTGTCTGGCATCCACGTGTTGGGGAAAAACGTATGGATAACAGCATTATAGTACTACTACTAATAAAAATAATAATAATAATCACACAGAGACTCAAACTTTTTGTTGCTGAACCACTGTTAGGAATCCTTTCATTCCTGCGCTATCCCAATGCAGGGCATAATGTAGCTACAGTAGAATCCCATTTATCCAAACCCCCGGGGAGACACCCTATATATTCAGATAAACAGGAGTTCGGATTAACAGGTTTACATAGCGTAAAGACTGGTGCATACACATAATCAGCATTGTGAATATTGCACTTTATTTCTATACTGGTGCATTGTAACAATACTGTATCATTTTGTTTTTAAAAGTTGCTATTGGAAATAAAATACACTACTTTATATACAGTAAAAGTGTCACATGTGACTAAACTTAGATAATGAATGAAAACGAAAATGAACTATATTAAATCTTGGAGAAAAATTATATCACAAACTTTTGTTTCATTGACGCGAAATGCTTCTTACTTGCCCTTGCTTGCAGATTTCATATCAGCATCGAATCTATGGTGGTGCTGTTGGGCTGTGCCTCCATGTATTCCAAACATTTTTTGAAGTTGGATGCCATTTCTGAGTGTGTGATGGGGGCAGGTAGTGGCGTAGCAGCATCATCATAATACCCCTCCTCGTCCTCAGAATCAGGTGTATCCTGAGAGTGAACACTGCACACGATTGAATCCTCATCCAGGATTTCATGACCCTCCTCCTCGGTATCACGTTAGCCATTGCTCCAATTTGGATGCCATAACTTCCTCACCAGGTACTGCTGCTGTTTTCTCCATTAGCTCCTCCTGCTCTGCCAGATCAGCTGTTATCCCTTCCTCATCATCTGCGTCTTGGTCTGGGTTGGGGGTTCTTGCTGAAAATTGATACCAGACTTCTGCCAAGATTTTTGAATAGTCTATAGTTGCACATTTTGCCACGCATCGGCCAGCATACAACAAATATCCTTTAATGTTGTTAGCTTCAGGATTTCACCCAGAGGAATTCCCTCATTGTCATCTGAGAAAACGGACTGCAGAAATGTTTTTACAGTAATTTCTTTTAAGAATTTCTGAAATAACGTGATCACAGGGTTGCAGTTTTGAAGCTGTGTTGGGGGGAAGGAATAGACATCATATAGAACCACCTCTTGTTTTCACTGGGGGAATTTCAGGGTGAGCAAGGGAATTGTCAATAAGTAGGATTGCTTTCAAGGGGAGCCTTTGAGTACGTAAGTGAGCCTTGACAGACAGGACAAAGTGGTTGTGGAACCACATTTTAAACAGACTGGAGTTCATCCAGGAGTTGCTTTGGTCTGTGTAGAGCACAGGGAAGTTCTTCATATTGACATGCTTAAAACAGCGTGGTTCTCTTGATTTTCCAATCATGTATGGCTACAGTTTATGTGAGCCACTGGTGTTGGTACAACCAAGGATTGTAACCCTCTCCTTATGTTTCGTAAAACCTGGAGCATCGTGTTCCTCACTGTGAGCCAGTGTTTAGTCTGGCAGGCACCTCCAGAATAGCCTGGTCTCATTGGCATTATAAACTAGCTCAGCCGTGAGATCCTCTGTAACAATCATGTCAGTTAGTTTTTGAATAAATGGTGACATCCCCCTCATCTGCAGCACTTAATCTCTCTCCACACAATCTGAGCTGATGGATGCCGTGCCGTATTTTGAAATAGTCCAGCCACCTGACACATACTGTAAATGCATTTTTTTTACCCAGTTTGTCGTGAAACCGTAATGCCTTCTCTTTTAGTAAAGGGCTAGAAATCAGTGTCCTTTTTTTCTCTTTCCTGGTGAAACCAGACATAAATTGCTGAATCCCTTTCATCATCGGTGCAAATCCACATATTCTTGCAGTTTCTCCGCCAGAAGAGGATTCCATGGACCAGGCAGAGTTTCTTAACTCCCCCCCCCCCCCCATGTTGAATATGGTGGACTTTCCCTCGCCATATTTGGCTGCAAAACAAACTGCTTTTTCTCCACTCGCAAGTCTCTCAACAATTCTTAGCTTCTGAGACACACTAGGCATGTTCCGCTTTCATTTTGACATGTTCGACCTGTGAGCTGTTAATTGAACTGAACTGTACTGCTGTCCTCTTGTACTGTGGCTAAACTGGCTAAACAAAAGGGAGCGAAACATAATCACTTAATTAGCTCCTAATTACCCAGCAATCATCAGTCAGCTGCCTTTAATTGACAGTTCTGTTAACTGTCAATTACTGTTCTTGGCATCAGCCACAGTGATCGTCAGCGCTTGTCAGAAATTGTCAGCAGCGATGATCAAAAGTACAGTAATTGCAGTGTGAGTACAGGGAATATAACTGCAGGCCAGTAGATAGGGATCTCCGGATTTAAGTGGTTCAGTTAAACGGGATTCTACTGTATTTGTCTAAACCCTAAAACATTTTTTTTTACTTTTCTATTTATACTTAATACTTGTTGTGTCGAGACAGCAGACGACAAATATGTCATGTTAAGCAGTCCCTCTTATGACATTTCATTTAGTACTGTATAGTTTTACCCACTATGTACTTACCCAGGTTCTTGTGAATATTTCACAGTTCTTACTATTAACTGCTGTTAGTGGAAGTGCATTCCAGATTCCCACAATGTACTGGGTAAAGTAGTATTTCCTCCTTTTTGTCCTGAAATTCTGAGCCTTAAATTGTCTACTGGGTTTTCTCAAGTTGATGCTAACCATTTCTAAATGTTAGGCCTAAATGACATGTCTGTTGGATCTTTACTGGCATTAAACATAAGGGTCTAGATTCACAAAAAGTCACAAAGCACAGCACACAAGTTTGTGTTGTGCTTTGCAATTGCCCAGCAGTCAAAGGTTGCTATTCATAGTCAGGTAACGCACCTGCACTATCCGATTGTGAACAGGTACAGGACTACTCAGTGCTAACCCCAGTACTGCCACTGCTAATTCATTGTAGAGCCATACGCCTGCTCGATATGCAGGCAGGAGTATGGCTCCACAATGAATAGCGCAGATGCACTATTTGGAACTCACAACAGCAGTCATGTAAATGAGCCCATTGGGCGTGCATGCCACTATGTGGCCATCTGCATGGCCATTATGGGCCCATATGCATAGGTTGCGCTGGAGTTTACCATGCCCCCCCCCCACTGGACCAATTACAAAAACATAAATTTCCCTGGTGCTAGTGTGTCCCCCCCCACTGACTGCCAGCCCGTATACAAAAACATAAGTTTCTCTGGTTCTAGTGGACCCCCATGATCGCCACGATCACTGGATTCAATGCCATCGCCGAGTAACGAGGTGCCGGAGCCAATGTTTGCTCCGGCAGGCCTCCTCGGCTGCTCTTCTCCAGCTGTAACTGACAAAAGATTCAACTTTTTAAGACATTCCTACCTTCGGCCATGCTGCCACCAGGAGTCACTTGTCCTGCTGAGGAGTTTTTCCCGCCTGACGACCGCAACCACAGTACTACCTGAAACAACCCACGAAGCGATCGCTTTTCCCTGGGCAGATCTACTTTCCAGAACTCAGGACTTAACTTTAAACTTTTACACCCAAAGCGCCCATTGGCCAGAGGGACTTGGTGACGCTCCTCTCCCAGCTACATATCAGGGAGGAAGGGTCCCACTCCTGTGCCACTACGTGAATCCCCTGAGACCAGGGCAAGAGGTGAGGTGAGGGAGACCTGCCCCCCGAGGGTCCTCCCCCTTGCAACTCAGCTAATGCCATCGCCGAGTAGCAAGGTGCGGAGAACAACGTTGCTCTAGCGAGCCTGAAGTCGACTGCTCTTCTCAGCTGTAACTGATGAAAGATTCAACTTTTAAGACATTCCTACCTTGGGCCGTGCTGCCACCGGGAGTCACTTGTCATGCTGAGGAGTTTTTGGCCCACCCCGTTCCCTCCTCCCATTAAATGCTCAGAGACTCCACCCCCTGGACCTAGCTTATCCTATCAGTTAATTTAGGGAGGTAGAACTAGTTCACAGTGGTACCGCCCACCTTAATTCCTAGTCTGATCACACTGCTCTGGGCATCCTAACTACCTATAGACTATCTGGACAATCTCCATAAGGGGCAAGTTTCTGTCTAGCCATATCACTGAGGGCTTGCCTCTAGGAATATAGTCCTGAGCTTATGCCATACTAGACAGTCCTGTCCAGAACTGGATCCACTGTGCCTTATTAGACAGCCGTAACCCTATACAGAATTTTACTACTTCTTAGTCATCACTGTGCCCTACATGAGAGCCACTTGTACAGAATGGTAATTGTAGAATAGGATCTAGACAGATATTGCTTAAAAATTGTATACATAGTCATCACAGTGCCAGCTTGCCAGTTTCTAGCTAAAAGTTGAAAGCAGGGACTGTACATTTCACTGTGCACCGTAACTTATCTGATCCACCAAGTGTTCAGACTGTGTAGTTCGCTACTTACTATTTGCTACTTGTTATTTAAGGTGTCCAAACTGCTAAATTGCACTCAGACCATCCTCTCCTTCCCCCCAAACCTCATCTGAAGTGCAACTGCCTGGGCCCAAACCCCCCTAGCTGGGCTATGATCAGTAGTAGGAAGTGGATGGGGCCCTTACCACACAGACATTCAAAGCAACTGGCAAGCATGCGGCCCTGGCGCCCACACCTCCTTCCGAGGGGTAGGGCCCTCCCCGTCAGTGAAGGGTAAAGGCATGCTGTCTCCCACCTGTGGTCTCCCGCTACAAGCTGATCTCATACTGGGGCTCGCCATACTTTATGTGCTCTCCACACCCTCACTGTCCTCTGTGGACTGCTGGGAGAAGACTCCCCCTGTGGATGCACCTTACTTCCTGTTCTCGAATACACTAGTCAGGACCACCAAGACCACCCATCCTCCCATCTGGTGCCTAGACCTCAGATGTCTTATGCGCCCCACCAAAGTAAAGAGACACCGTGCCTTCACTCCCCTCACGGTCCTGGCTGCTCCAAGCTGATATCTCTCTTGGCTCTACCTCATAATTCTCCGGGCTGGAGACACTGAAATGAACCCAGGCCCAACAAACCAGGCAGTCCCCACTCCTCCAGTATGGGGTCTGGGTAAGGGTCTCAAAATGGCACATCTCAACTAACCGAGATGAGTTAGTGTCTTGGATCACCCTATACAAACCAGATGTCCTTGGAGTGACGGAGACCTGGCTTAAACCCTCAGTACCTGACTCTGCCTGTAAGCTTGCAGGGTATGAGTTCATCTACCAGGACAGACCACAGAACAAGAGGGGGGGTGGCATCATAATCTATTTTAGAGACCACCTAAAGGTCTCCCCAATTACTCACCTGCCATCCCTCTCCTCCCCTTGTGAGCTACTGCATGTAATACTCTTACTTGGGAACGCAAAAAAACTGCATGTAGCCTGTACATACAATTCCCCCAAAGGCGGACTTCCAGGACTGACTCACCTCCTGGACTCTGTCGGCACCTGCATTGGGGATAATGAGCTCATCATCCTGGGGGATGTAAACCTCAACTGGACCGGGGGTAATGTGAAGCAGTATGAGCCCTTACTTGCCAAACTTGCCCTGATCGAACTTGTTCAGGAGCCTACCAGGCGGGCGAAAAATGGATCCACCAACTCCTTGCTGGACTGGATCCTATCCAACTGCCCTGATAGGATCTCCTCAGCCAGAATACTCTCTGACTCCATCTCTGACCACTCACCGGTCTTCTGTGTTTGGAGGATCCCTTCCCCCAAAATACCCCATAAAGTCATACAGATTAGAAACTTCTCCAGGTTCGATCCTGCTGTGTTTTTTATGGACCTAAGCCGTATTGACTGGGCTGAGGTATTTGGCGCCTCCGACCTGTCTGTGGCAGCTTCCCACTTTCTTGCCTCCTTCAGTGCCTTGCAAGATAAGCACGCCCCGAAAGTCACCCAGAGGGTGAGGGGATCTGCCACCCCTTGGCTGCACGGGAGCCTCCTAGCCCTTATGAGGGCCAGAGACAAATGCTGGTCCCGCTTTAAAGGTTCCCTTGATTGCACCCTATTCCAGCAATATAGGACCCTCAGAAACAAGTACAAGAAGGCAATCAGAATTGCTAAAAGTGACTTCTGCAAGGCTGCCCTACTCAGCTCTGCCAGTGATCCCAGGAGTTTCTGGAGTAACATAAAATCCCTTGTCTGTGGATCCTCTCACCTGGGGGTATCTGACATGACTATCAGAGGAGTATCCTGCAACAACCCGCGCACCATTGCCAATGCTCTTAACTCTCACTTCTCTGAATTGTCAGCCTTCACAGCCCTCTTCCCGACTGACAGGGCCACTTCCCCCACTCCCCTACCCACCGAGCAGGAGGATCTTCCCCCCAGACAAAAGCTCCACCTCAGAGGTGTGACAATCAGGGACATGACGAGGCTCCTCTCTGGCCTCTCTCAGTACTCCAGCCCTGGCCTTGACAACCTGGAGCCAAAGTTACTAAAACTAGGCTCCACTCATATTGCTCCCCCAGTAGCACACATCTTTAATCTATCCCTTGCCATGGGAACCATCCCTGAAATCTGGAAGGAGGCGAGGATTGTCCCGTCCTGAAGCAAGGAAACCCCAAAATCCCGGACAACTACCGTCCAATTGCAATCCTTTCAACCCTCAGCAAACTCCTCAAAAAGGTAGTGGCTGTGCAGCTCTCTGAGTACATGCAAGAGCATGATCTCCTGTCCCCAGCCCAGCATGGTTTCTGCAAGGGGCACAATAATCTTACTGTCTCACCTGTAAACGTACTGTTTATTTCTCTCTGTTGATGCTCTCCACTGTGTTTATACATGATGCTGCACTGTAATTATGTACTGTAATGTGCTGTAATTGATGTACTGAAGTAATGATGAACTGTGATGTGCGTAATGATGTACTATGCCCTGTGCCCTATGTGTAGTAACCTCCCGGGTCGTTCCTGAAAATAGGCATACTACTTGTCTAGCATACTTACCCGGTTACCAAAAGCTAAATAAAATAAATAAATAAATAAATAAATGGTTCCTCACCCATGCACCCATGCCCGATCTATCACTAATATGCCCTGGTGTCCAGTGGTCCCTCCCCCACCCACACCCATGCCTGATCTCTAAGTAATATTCCCTGGTGGCCAGTGGTCTCTCTCCACATCCGATCCCTGTCCCTGGTGTGACAAGCCCCCCACAAAACACATTCTCGGTCCCATCCTGCAATCTCTGACCCCCCCTCAGCACATCCTTTGATGGTGGTCAGTGGACTCCCTCCCGATCTGCTCATATATACATATGTACATCACCAGTGTCTAATGGACCCCCTCCTTAACCCCATTCTGGCAACTGCTCAGTACCTATACTTCATTCCCTGGTGTCCAGTGGCCCACCACCCCAGAAGGTAGTGCCCCACCACCCCACTCCCCCCATCCCTTCCCTGAGCCAGCAACCAGAACAGCCTTCCATTCTCCACCATGACTGGCTGCCAACTGAGCTGTCAATGAGCGTGTACTGTATACAGTACGGGCTCAGTGACTGACATGGCTGTCAATCACTGAGTGTGCACTATATACAGTATATGCTCCTTAACAGCTCACTTGGAGGTTAGCCACGGTGGAGAGCAGAGGGCTGTGCCAGTTGCTGGGTCAGAGAAGGGATGGGGGGAATGGGGTGGTGGGGCACTAATTGCTGGGTTGGGGAGTCCACTGGACACCAGGGAATGAAGTATATGTATTCAGCAGTCACCAGACTGGGGTTAGGGAGAGGGGTTCACTAGACACCAAGGATGTACATATGTGCAGATTGGGGAGGGGGGCCACTGGCCACCATCCAGGGGTGGGCTAGGGGGGCAGAGATTGCAGGATAGGACTGGGGCCAGGACTGTTTTTTTTTGGGGGGTTGTCAAAGTTGCGATGGGTCTTGGATGGGGGGAGGGACCACACTGGCCACCAAGGAAAATGTATGCTTGTATCAGGCAAGGGATCGGGTTGGGGAGGGACCACTGGACACCAAGGAGGATGAGGCTTGGATGCAGGGGGAGATCACTACCATAGGGAAGGATGTATTTCCACATTGGTCCAGAAATTGGTGATCGCAGAGGTGGGGACCACTGGCGCCAGGGAAACTTCCTTTCATAAAATGGGCATGCGATCAATGATCATGCGGGGGGACCACTGGCACCAGGAAACTTCTTTTTTTTGTACTCAGGCCAGCGATCATGGGGTGGGGCCACTGGCACCAGGGAAACTTGTGTTTTTGTAATCAGGCCAGTGATCAACAAGGAGAGGCTACTAGACACCAGGGTAAAGGGTGACATACATCGAACAAGAGATTGGAAGAGGGAGGGAGGGACCACTGGACACCAGGGACTACTGTGCTGAGAGTCATGGGGGGCTGCTGCAGTACCTCCACTAACCACTAGAGTTGTGCAGGATTAAGGCAAGGTCTCAGTTGCTGGTATTTGCTCCGTGCAAGGGGACCGCGCAAAAGGCCCTTGCGCAGAGCAAATACTCTGTGAATCAGTCTGCTCTGATATTCAGGTCCCCTCCCCCTTCTTTGCATTATGCTCCCCTCCACACTCTGCCCAAGTGAAAACTGGGCTTCTGTGAATACCAACTCAGCCCAAAACCCAGTTTGTGCATGCAAAACTGGGTTTGTGCCCAGGCAAAGTTTTGTGAATCCTGGCCTTTATCTTTAAGAAACACTATGTGATCAGCAACTCAGATTTTAATCCTCGGTTTCACAACTCGGTTTTAACAAAGCTACAAAACCTAAAAAAAATCAAACAAAGAGAAAATGTTCTTATAAGAAGTAGGAAAAACAGTAGTTACGTGCATGCAGAGATAAGATACTACAGGGGCCAATATATAAATTGCGCACAATCACAAAATGGAGTCTGTTCTTGAGAATAAGCTTAAAAAGAAGAGTTGCAAACTCCCCAATTTTTCAGGCTGCATAAGAAGTACCCTGTGTTAGCAGAATATTAGTCATGAATGCTGTCGGGAATTTCTTATAATTGCCGAATCCTGGCATTGCACTCAGGTAATATATATATTTTTTTTTTTGTCACCAACCTCTGTTTAATTACAGAAATACTCAAACAGCCAGCCTCGTCGTGCAGTGATAGTCACCAAGGGGGAGAGGATTCAGTGTTTGAAGAACTGTTCTCTTCCAGGGAGTGGGTCATGCTTCACGCAGTGCGTCTGTCCAGCAGAAGCTGGGTGTCAGTGCATCCAGGAAGCCCAGTAGAGCAGGGGACACTGGCATGATGCTAAGCATCATTGCATGCTAAAGGAGAGGGAGAAAACTTGGAGAAAAAAGGGTATTCTGCTGTGCAGGATGAAGTTGGCCCTCCCACAGGCCTGGAACCACCAAGTCCAACCAAGCACCCTCACCGGATCTTGCTTTGGGGGGGCACGGTGCTTCCCGACCATGCCATTAGGGATAAGTCAAGGGGGCAGTAGTGGTAATTCCTGGGGATGGTGGGTGACTAGGCTAGGGAGGGCTGCCAAGATAGGGGCCGGCAGGATGGGGGAGATAAATACAAAAGGAAATAATCAACAGCATCCCTATTGTCCAAATGTGTTTTCCATTTACAGCAATGTCTTGCAGAAGAAGCATACAATTGGCTGGAAGCAAATCCACTAAGCCACAGTATTTTTACAGCACTTCTCCAAGTAAAAATTTCTCTCCCAAGGGAAGCCCAGTAACCCTGTGGCATCGCATCATGCTGCATGTTGGTAACTCTGGTTCAACAGTGGACAAAGGAGCTGGCTTGGGTGGTTGAGAAGGCTGTGGGGTTGCTGCTGTGTGGGTGACACTGAGTTCCGCCACCACATCAACTGCTGCGGTGGGAGAAGGAGCTTTGATGGGGGCCATGAGGGTCAAGGGGGAAACCCGACCTGAAGGCTGGGAAGACTGGTACTGAAGGACAAAAAGCTATATGAAAAAAAATCCCTCTGAATTAGAATGAGGGCTTATATTTTTCTTACAATTATGAGTTAAAGGACCCAGTTTGTGACAAGTAGTGCTTGCCCTCACCAGCCTCACTCTCAGTTGTCAGCCAGCTCACAGACCCCTTGGTATAGAAACATTGAGTTATCACCATCCAGTCTTTTGTTTTTGGAAACATACGAGTCCTAGGAAACCCAAACTCATTATAAACAGGGCTAGGAACTTCGTTAACTTTGATTTACAGGGGTTTCGAGATAAATTATGTAACATTGACTGATCTTTCATGCACTTTATTCCAGATGTTGACTGTGCCCTGGATTTCTTAATGACTGAATTCACTGAGGCTTTGGACTGCTTTGCACCTTTCATTAGGAGACGAAAAACTGGGAAAAGGTCTGGATGGCTTACTTCCCCCTTGCTTAAGTCAATGCGTGAACGCGATAAACTCTGGAAGAAATACAAATTAGCTGGCTTGACTTCTTCATTCCAGAGTTATCGGTTCGTACGTAACACATGCAAGGCCCAGCTTAAATTAGCTAAACAGAATTTTTTTAAACAAAATCCACTCCCAGGCTGGCTAATATGTTTATTAAACTTTTGTGTGTGACTGTGTCAAATGCTTTGCTAAAGTCTAGGTAGGCCATATCCTCAGCCCCTCCCTGGTCTACTACTTTGGTCACCCAGTCAAAGAAATTTATTAGATTCATCTGACATGACCTTCCCACTGTGAATCCATGCTGCCTTGGGTCCTGTGCCCCACTGACCTCTAGGTACTCAACAATTCTTTCTTTCAGAAGTGCATCTGAAGAAGCCTTATCCCCTTTAGATACCTCCTTGGCTGTTCCTTCTCTGTCTGTGCCTTTGCTTCCTTTACTATCTGTCCTGCTTCCCTCTGTTTTACTTGGTACACCTCTGTGTCTTACTCCTTCTGCATTTCATTGTACCTCCTAACTACCATCCTTTTTTCTTTCACCACCTTGGCCACTTCCCTGGAGAACCATAATGGTCTCTTCTTCCATTTTCTTTTATTCACTTGTTTCAGGTAGAGGCTGGTTGCCTCAATTATGCCCTCCCTTATTTTTCCCTATTGTACCTCTACCCTTCTCTGGCAAACCCTTCCACCCCCTGAGGCAGTTTCTGAGGCAATCTCCCATTTCTTTAAAATCCACCTTCCCAAATTTCAGGACCCTTTTCCTTGTGAGGTTTGCCCCTGTTCCCGTCCTAATGTTAATCCACACAGTATCGTGGACACTGGTACCCAGGGGACTGTCCACTGTGACATCTGCAATATTGGCCCTGTTTGTAAACACCAGGTCCAGCACTGCCATGTCCATAGTGGATTCACTGACTAGCTGCCTGAGAAAACCCTGCTCCTTGCCGAAGCTGCAGTTGGAAGGCTCCAATCCACATCTGGCAGACTGAAGTCACTAACTAGCAGTACCTCCCTCTTACTTGCCATCCTGATGATGGATTCCACAAGTGCCTTATCTACCTCTTATCTTTGTGTTGGGGTTCTGTATACCACCCCTGTAAGGACAGGAGCCCCAGCACTTATCTCCAGGACGACCCACAGCACCTCCAGACCTTCCTTTTCCTCTGGGTGCCCCTGCACTTCCATGGCCTTGATTCCTTCCCTTACATATAGTACCACCCCTCCTCCCATTCTCCCTTCTCCGTTTCACCTGAAAAGAGATTAGCCCAGTATGGCTATGTCCCAAAAATTGCTGTCAGTGCACCACAACTCCATTATGGCCACCAAATCCAGGCTAGCCTCCCCCATGATGGCCTCCAGATCAAGAATTTTATTCCCTAGACTCCTTGCACTGGGGCATATGACTCTCCATACCTTACTCCCTCCCTGACTCCTTCTTTGCTTCCCCCCTTCTATTCCCTGATGCTCCCCCTGACCCACCTCTTCCCTTGTTACCTTCTTCGTTACCTGTCTCCTTTACTCCTTTCTTCTTGTTTCTCTGATTTACATCTCCCTTGTCCTCTGCCTTGTCCCCACCCTATATTCTTGCACCCTTGCCCCAGGGAAGTTTAATTCCCTCAGCCCCACCCCACTACTTCATCATCTGGGGGGACAATTGTTGCCTCCCTTAATTCTACAGTCCCATGCCTCCATTAGTTTAAAAGCTCATCCAAGTAGCATTTAAACCACTCACTAAGGACTGTGAACCCCTTCCTAGAAGGATGCAGGCAGTCTCCCCTACAGAGGCCCATATCTTCCCAGGTTGCCCCCACTCCTCAATGTAGCCAAAATCCTCCTCCATGCACCATGCCTTCAACCAACTGTTAAAAGCCCTGGTGAAGAGTGTCCTTTCCTCTCTGCAGCCATATGCAGGTAACACCATAGCAAAAACCACTGTGTGCGCCTCCTGCTTGAGGCCCTTCCCTAGCTCTCTGAAATCTCCATGCACTACCTCTACCCTGTCCCCTGCCTGGTCATTTGTCCCCAGGTGGACTGTGACATCTAGCTCCTTCCCTTCTCATGGCGCCCTAGTGATCCTCTAGATCTGCTCTCTATCCCTCCAAGCTGAAGCAGCTCTCAGGCACTTCACTTCCCTCTTCCTTCCTACCCCCGCTCCCATGTCTATCCCCTAACAATAGAATCCCCAACCATCTGCTTCCTCCTCCACTGCTGGGTGCCTCTTCCTAACTCCTTGGGGCCTCCGCTTCTGAAGTCCCACTGCTATGGGTGCCTCCGCTCAGCTGCACCATCCTGCCAGTATGGTGAAGGAATTCTGCAGTGGTACAGGCTGAGGAGTGTGTACCTTTCCCACTACCCTCACCTTCCCAGAATCCATCAAGGTCCAACCGCACTGCCTCTGCCTAAGCATCTCCTGGTGGAGTGGCAGCAGACTTGGTGTCCGCTTGGTGTGGCATTAGTTTCTCTGCTCCCTTGCTATTCGGCCTGGGGACCAGCGACTTCTGTCTATAAACCAGAGAGGTGAGAACAAATGAAGGCAGCACCTCAGTCTCCAAAAACTGTCCTGAAAGACTGCAGCTCCACACACGTTGTTCTGCACCACTCCCATGCTCTTTCATTAGTCCCTGTTGAAACTTCCCTGTACCTTACTGCCTCCTTTCTATGCACATTGAAGTCCTACCTCTCCCTTTTCCTGTTTGAAATGTATTTGGTTCCCTACCCTAGATAAGGGTTCCCTTGTTTTCCCTTTTTTAACCCACCTACCTGTGTCTAGTTTGTTTTGGGTGTCTGCTAGTTCTTATTCCCTTGCCTGAATCTTATTCATTACCCTACCAAAGACAGAGTGTCTCCTAAATTCCCTTTTCGGCCCTCCTACCCATACCTACCTTATCCTTGTGCCCACTACTTCATACCCACTAGATGTTAACATACTAGCTGTATCTACCTATCCCAAAGCTGACTGTTTTAGTATTCCAGAACACAGTAGTGTGCTTCTTCTACCTTGGCCTTGTGTTCTTCCTACAGAGCATCCTGCAGACTATCTGCAGATGTCTAAGGCTGATGCCCCATGTTTGTGCTCTTCCACTCATGCATTAGGGCACGACTGTAACAGCACATGCTGAGCAAGGGAGTCTTTTATAGTGCCCTTGTTAGAAAGCACTAAGCATCTGGCAGCTCCATGCCAAATCACACATATGATTCGCAGGGCTTTCTTAATCTACTCATCCCTAAGATTAATTTCCTGAGCTAGGTTCCCACACGACCTGTTATAAATTTAAAGACAAGTCACAAAGTGCCCCAACCACTGACCAAAAGTCTCTTTCCTTCAACTAACCACTTACACTGCTACTTTAAGTGTGGAGATGTCCATCAGATTAATTTCTCATAATCTCCCCACTATGAATCCATGCTACCTATGGTCTTGTAACCCACTGGATTCAAGATAATTTACCAGTCTTTCTTTTAGCGGGAGTTCCATTAATTTAAGACCAAAAAAGTCTCACAGCTCACCCCCAGACAAACTCTGCACATGCTAAAAGAGGCACAAAAGCACCTGGCATGTAGAAAATAATACAATTTATTATTCTATATATACTCGCACACCATATGAAAGATTAATAGAGGGCTGGAAGTCTGGAAATGGACTGCAGAGGTAGCACCTTATCCAGTACTCTATTTCATATGGTGTGTGAATTAATTGGATCATTTTTTACACACCAGGTGCTTTTGTGCTTCTTTTTGTACATGCAGAGTTTGTTTGGGAGTGAGCTGTACATCAAGACTTTCTCATTCTTTCATTGATGTGCCAGTCTTACGTAACTGTAGCCTGTGAGCAACCCCTTTCTTGGTGTTTCCATTAATTTCCCCACCACTAAAGTAAGACTGACCAGTCTATAGTTATAATCCTCCTACCTGCTGCCTCTGTTATGTAAATGGACCACATCATCTCTTCCCCAGTTGTCCAGAACAATGCCCGTTTCCAGTGAGCTGTTGAATAAGGATGTCAGTGGAGCAGCTAGCTCCTCCCTGAGTTCCTTTAGAACCCTTGAATGTATCCCATCTGGTCCCATAATTTTGTCCACCTTCAGAGCTGCAAGTCCCTTCCAGACTCATTCTTTTTTTTTTAAACTTTCTTTATTCACTGGGAAGCTCAGGGCATCTCTCAGAGGTGCCCGTTCAACTTCACTCTCTACTCCCCGCCTGATACCACCCCACCGGGGAGCGAGACTACTGAGCACCCTCAACCAAACCCATGGGACCTTCCAGTTTCTGTGACTCACCCTCTACTTCTTGGCAGCCTTTTCTGAAATTAGAGGGTCAGCCCCAGGGTCGGGTTGAGGTGCTCAAGAGAGCCTGGTAGAGGATGGTCTGGCTATAGGGATGTGAGATGCAGCCCCTGGGGCCCCTGTCACCTCCCCATAGTCCCTGGAGTTTTTCTGCTGTAGTTTGTCCCCTCAGAGCTTGGATGTGCAATGACGTCAAGGCACTAATGTGCCGACATCCGCTGTAGCTCCACCCCACAGCTACTGTGCCACCTGTTCCTTGCACTGCTTCGGACCACTGTCAGGGGCAGCCCAGGAGTGGCCCACACCCTGGATCCCTCCCTGGGAAGGGAGAGCAGTCCTCCAGATGCTCAATCCCTTCCCTCTCCTTCTGACCCTTGGCAGTCTGAGTTCATTCCTGAACCCGGGTCGCCGGCATGGTGCGAGATGTGGTGTCCAGCACCTCAACCCTCAGCCCCACTGGGCTGGCTCAGACTCTTTCTTATGAAAAGAGACTCGTGTCCACCTCTCCTCCCCCATTTCTGCTAATCCCTGGTGGTCCATCCCCCACACTGTGAAGACTAAGCAGAAATATGTGTTCTGGATGTCTGCTTTTTCCTGGTCCCCTTCTGTGCAGTCTCCCTCTCTGCCTTTCTTATCCTTACTATCCCTCCACTCACTGTCCTCTTCTTACATATGTATCTGAAGAAAGTCTTATCCCCCTTAGTGACCCCTTTGGTGATTCTTTCCTGTGTCTGTGCCTTTGCACCTTACATCGCCTTGCCTGCTTCCCTCTGCTTTATGGGGTATACCTCCCTGTCCTGGTAATGCAGAGGGAAGCAGGCAAGGCTGCTACTTGAACTACACCATTAGAGCATGAAAACTACTGTATACATTGTCTTGTGTCAGGTTCAGGTTCTGTGTGTCCTACATTAGGATGCATGGATCCTGGCTGTGCCCAAGTCAGTCAAAATTTGTGGTGACTCCACGTGGGGGGGGGGGGGCTGCACCGAACATCAAATCGGATATGTTTGCCACTCCTAGGCCATACAGGTGAACAGTAAAATGTAATGTAGATTTGTCATTCACAACAGTTGCTTTAAATGGTTTGGGAGGCGTCTGTTTGCTAATTTGTCTTTCTTTTATTTTTATGCTTGCAAAGCAAACATCTTGGCACATCAGACATAGTAGAGGCCAGAGGTTTCCTGTACCCAGTCAATACAGATGAGCCTGCAGGAGGTGTGCTTATGCACACCCAATCCTGGCAAGGCTGCTGCTGATAGTACTGACCTGGCTGATGGGTGTACACTTCTCACATTTGAAAGGATGCAGCCGCACCAATCACAGCATGGTGATGTCCTTTCAAATGTCCTTATCTGCCAGTGCAGCAATATTTCCCCTCTTGCCTGACCTAGCCTTCAAACTGTACTGGCATCTGTGCTCAACTCTACCACCAAGGCCCCCCCTCCCACGCAACCCAGCTGTTGAATTGAACCAGCAGCAGGTGCTCTCAGCCCCACAGCTGGTATCCTCCTGCTTGGCTCTGTCATTAAACTGCCCCCCCACACACACACACACACCGGTACTGACCTGCTTTTACCAGAAACCACATCATCTCAGTGGATAGGATTATGGGGAGAGAGCATGTTGGGTAGCTTTGGCGCTACCTTGGATCATCAGTAGCCAGTAGCATTGTCAGATGAGATGTTTTGTACAATCACCTAACAAATGCTTTCAACATCAATTCCATCCTTGTGTAGTGCCATCATTAGCGCCAGCACATAGTGGGCTATGTGCTAGCAACCAATTGACTGCAGGTCCATGACCATTTGTGCCCACACATCAGCTGAGTTTTATAGATTGCCAATCCTTTCTCCTTGGTGCCCTGCCATGGCCATGAGAAAATCCTCCTCATCCAACAAAGAGAGTCAACCAGCCACAAACTCTGGAGGGAGAAGAGAGAAAACTCCTCGGAGACAACTGAGGGTAAACTTACCAACCTGTGGCTCCAGCTGGATGGAACAGCTCAGGCTACAGTAACTGATCAAGAAGAGTCAAGCACATTGACTATCTTGCATATCAGAGGCATAGCAAGTGAGCCTGGGGCCAGCGTCACAGAGCATAGCACTCTCAACTGCCAGGACAGGGGCTGCAGGCATCAACAGAAGAAGAGACAGTGTGGACTACTAATCCAATCATCATCGTTGTCTCTTACAGCTTCAATAAATCCACTTCCTCAGCCGGGTATAATTACAAATTAAATGTTGTCCATTTATTTTTTCTTTTCTTAACAAAATCAACTCCTCCAGTTGCTAGGCTTTACTAAACTCAAAACAAACTGGCATGGATCATGGACATGATCACATTTTTGATTTTAAATACAGTAAAAGGTTAAGGCAGATAGTAGCATGCTACAAGCACTGGCACTTTGTTTTTTTTATTTTGCAAATAAATAACTCCCCTTTCTGCAGTGTTTTTGAGGTAGTAATCTAAACCACACTTACAGGAAATTTGTTGGGGTGTTTGGTATTTGCAGAACACATGAGCTGGTTCAGAGGATAGTAGGGAGGTGCTGGAGGGGGTGGAAAGGCCACATTGGTTATGGACAATGTCACACTTGCATGCATACATCCCTGCAGTCCTTGCATGTGAGGCTCCTGTGGGCAGGGATGAGAAAACAAGAAAAAACAGTGCCCTGCAACCAATGACAAAGGGCTACCACCACCAGGGTTCGACCGTAACATATATTTACTAGTCCGGGGCATAGTGCAGATTGCCTCGGACTAGTGCAGATGCCTTCTGATCTGTCCGTGTGGGCTAGTGCAGTTTTCGTTTGACCACAGATGGCAGAGGCAGCATGTAATCCTGTTCAGAGCATGAGCGGTACAATGCAGCAAAAGTGTACCAAGCGCCTGGAGGCCTGAAATGGCTGCAAGTCAGGGAAACTAGCAGTGGTAGACCTGAACTCCCAGAGGTTCCTTGCTGGGGGGGGGAGTTATAAGAGGGTATTCTACTGGCTTGCAACATTTTGTGTGCAGCAGTATTGTGCCATTCCATTGGCCAGCCCTGTGGTTTGCGAGTTGGCAGGAAGGGGGGAGCAGTGGCTGTGGGAACAGCTCTGGGCGTCTGACATCACAGGAAAGTCCACCAATGAAGGATTTCAGCTGCAGCAGCAGGCAAGAGTAGGAGCAAGTGATTAGAAGAGCCGTGAATCTGTAGTATGGGCGGGCACAACACAAAGCTGAAGATATCATTGGCCCATTATCGAAGTATGCGACGGTCATTGGCAGCAAGTGGAGGTGGGGTGGGGTTTCATTGCTCTGTAATACTGAATATAAGCTAGCATTTTAAAAGCAAAAAATGTGGAAGATTTGAAAATGCATCGACGAGAAAGTGGTGAAGGTGAAGCAGAAGGATTAACTACACTACAGGCTGTGTTCGGTGATGGCGGCTGAGGAGCTCACTAAGGAAGATTGGCTGTTTCAGCGGTTGAGGCGGTCAAGACTGTTTGGGAGATGGGAGTGCTGTTTCAGGGCATGGGTCAGAGAGTCAGAATGTGAGTCAGACAGTGGACGTCTGAGATGAGCAGGCTGGAAGTTGGATTCAAAGGAACATTAGTCACCACTGCCACAGAACTCTACTCGGTCAGGTACAGTCGGACTCTATATGTTTTGGGGGGACGATTTTGAGGTTGTAATGGGTGAAGGGGGAAATGTGCCTTCTGTTTGTTAGCTTGCTCGCTGACTTGTGAATCCTTTGAAAATGGAGAAAAGCAGTTGAATTTCTTGAACTATGTCTGGGCTGATCAAATAAGAGTACTCAAGGCCAAATTACCATGAATGATAAGAAGTCCCCAAGTTATCAGCAAATGAAGTGTGTGACTCTAAAAGGGTTTCATTACTTCCCTGCAGGGATTCCCTAATGTTACATTTATTAGTATTTTTTTCTGACTACATTTCACGTGTATAAAAATGTTGCCAGCTCTGCTCTCCAGTTCACACTGTTTTGAAAGTACAAGTGTTTAGGCCTGTGGTTGCTATCTCAAGATCTGTGAAAAGTAAAATCTCTCTAAAATGTGTTACATGAAAAATATTGCCAATGGCTACTGCTTACTGTGTGCTTTTTTGGTTTAACTGCTGGGGGCTGAGTATGTGGAAAGTGCAATTCTCCTGCATTTTCTGTGAGGAGCAAACTGGAAGCTGGAAGGAACACTCGATCAGAGAGAACACTACACTCAGGTACAGTCAGACAGTCAATGTGTTTTCTGTTTTTTATGTGGACGATTTCAAGGGTGTGTGGGCATGTGAAGAAAAATGTGCCTTCTTGTTCTGAGTTTGCCTGCTGTGTTATTATATGAAGCATATTGCAAGTGGCGTACTGTGTGCTTCTTTGATTTTCCTAATTTTCCCATGTGTTTGCTGTTGACTTTGAGTGCAGACTAGTGCAAATCACTGCGGGCTAGTGCAATTTTAGACTGACTTGTCCTACTGGCTAGTGCAAAAAAAACTTAAGGTCAACCCCTGGCCATCACCATTGTATCTCCCTGCCTGGCTGGAAAGTGGTTGTCTCCTGATAAGACCAGAAAGTTTGGGGTTATAGCCCTTCAATCCCATCCCAACCCATGGGGCAAAGCCGGTGGAGGATGGCACCTCAAAAAGCTCAGGTAGGATTAACGGTTGGTCTTGGGGACCAGAGGGAGTTCAGTAGCAGTATAAGAGGGGTCCAGAAACATAAATTAAAAAAAAAAAGTTTTACCAAGTTGGGGAGGCACCATTTTCAAGTTTTCCTAGGGGTGCCACATACCCTATGGCTGGTCCTTCTGAGATGACTGGTGTGGCTTTTGTTTTGTGAATGTGCTGGTGGAAAACTTAATTAACAGGGCAGTATCACTAGTGCCCCTGTGCTGAGTGCAATGAATAATGCCACGTGCTGGCAGGAAGGGGGGCATTCAGTGGGGTTGGTCATAGGCTGAGAGGATAGGTGTGCGCAGTGTGTTAAAGGGTCCTGCCCCAGAAGGTAAAAAGGGAGCTGGGTGAAAACTCTACCCAAGTGAGACACAAGAATGTCAGTCACAACTCATACTTGAGTTGCAGCTAGCCAGCAATGCAAGAACTGGAGCAGAGATCAGAGTTTGGGGAGGATCATTTGTGCCCACACATCAGTTGAATTCCATAGATTGCCAGCCCCTTCTCCTTGGTGCCCTGAACCAGCCAAGATCTCTGTTGTATAAGAAGGATTTTGTCTTGTCCACAGTAAGCTGGTGAGTAGTAAGGCAATGAGCAGCAAGAAGGTCATATATACCATATTGTAAAAACTACTTTAGTAATTCTCAATGCACCTGTAACATCTGAGACACTGCAAATTTCAGGCTCTGCCCCGGTCCATAATGGTGGTATGGTGGTTGCTCAATAACGTTTTCCAGTTCCATGTTTAGAGAAATTCTGTCAGGAAGAAAAGAGTCACTCATTTTTCAACTTGGCCCACCATAACTGTTGAGGGTAGATGAGATTTACAGAACATATTTTCTCCAACACCAGGAGACACAATATAGTACTGTGTACTGTTAGGAATAGAGATGCAGCAAAGTGTTACTATGCGGGCGAAATTGCCATGAAGTTGGCAATTTCGACCCACATAGCACTTCACGTAATTTTTAAAAATTACCCGGCATTCGCCATTTGTGACTTCGCCTTGTTTTGGGGGTTTTAAGTGCAAATTGCACTTAAAACCCCCAAAGCAAGTTGAAGTTACAAACAATGAATTCCCCCAACACCAGCCCTGCCTGATCTATCCCAGGTGTCTAGAGGTCCCTCCCCCCACATTCCACCTATTGCATACCCAATGCCCATTTGTGAAAAAAATGTCTAGTGGACCCCTCACCCCACCACCCTGTCTTGTAGTTCCCCCACCCCGCTCCCCCCAACCTCGAGTCCATCCATGTATGTACATAGAAACATAGAAACATAGATTTTGACAGCAGATAAGGACCGCTTGGCCCACCCAGTCTGCCCATTTCCCTACCTAATGGATAAGCTGCAGATCCTAGTTAACCAGCAGCCTACTTCTTCCTACCCCCACCCCCTAGAATTGCCTTATGACTGTCCCATGCATGCTTGAATTCCACCACTGTTTTGGACTCCACAACCTCCTCCGGAAGGCCGTTCCATGCATCCACAACCCTCTATGTGAAAAAATACTTCCTTAAATTACCTCTGAGCCCCCTTCTATCTTCAAATTGTGCCCCTTGTTCTTGCACACCTCTTTTTGAAAGATGCTACCTCTCTTGGACTTTGTTGATTCCCTTGAGGTACTTGAAAGTTTCTATCATGTCCCCCTCTCCCTCCTTTCCTCGAGGCTATACATATTCAGCTCCTTAAGTCTCTCTTCATATGTCTTCCGGTGCAGACCCTGCACCATTTTAGTTGCCCTCCTCTGGACAGCCTCCATCCTGTCTATGTCTTTGCGGAGATTGGGTCTCCAGAACTGCACGCAGTACTCCAGATGGGGTCTCACCAACTGTCTGTACAGAGGGATAATAACTTCCTGTTTTCTACTGGTGATGCCTCTCCCTATGCATCCCAGTATCCCCCCAGCCCTCCTTGCAGCCCTCTCACATTGCTTGCCCACCATTAGGTCATCTGATATGACCACCCCAGGTCCCTTTCCATTTTGTTGTTGTTAGTATCTCACCCCCATTGTGTACTCTTCCCCTGGGTTTGTTTCCCAGGTGCATTACCTGCACTTCTTAGCATTGAATCTAAGCTTGCCATACATTTGACCGTTCCTCTAACCTTGCCAAGTCCCTTCTCATCCTTTCCACCCCACCTTGTGCACCAACTCTGTTGCAGATCTTTGTGTCATCTGCAAAGAGACATATTTTTCCTTCCAGTCCCTCTGCAATGTTGCTTATAAAGACATTGAAGAGGACCGGTCCTAATACTGAACCCTGCGGTACCTCACTAGTAACCCCCCTTTCTTCAGAGTGGACTCCATTTACTATTACTCTCTAAGTCCTATTCTCCAGCCAATTCTTTACCCAGGCTGTCATCTTGGGACTTACTCCCAGGCTGGCTAACTTGTATACTAATCTTTTGTGTGGGACTGTGTCAAATGCCTTGCTAAAGTCTAGGTAGGCCATGTCCACAGCCCCTCCCTGATCTACTACTTTGGTCACCCAGTCAAATAAATCTATCAGATTTGTCTGGCATGACCTTCCCGCTGTGAATCCATGCTGCCTTGGGTCCTGAGCCCCTCTGGCCTCTAGATACTCAACAATTCTTTCCTTCAGAAGTGATTCCATCATTTTCCCTACCACTGAGGTTAAACTAACAGGTCTGTAGTTTTCTGCTTCTGACTTGCTCCCACTTTTGTGAAGGGGACTCACATCTGCCCTTCTCCAGTCCTCGGGTACTACCCCATCCTCCCATGATTTGTTAAAGAGGGTAGTCAGTGGTGTCACTAGTTCTACCCTTAGTTCTTTTAGAATTCTGGGATGAATCCCATCAGGCCCCATTACTTTGTCCACCTTCAGTTTTAAGAGTTCTTTCAGAACCCTTTCTTCTGTAAATGGGCTGGTATCAATTTCTGTATCCAGAGTGTTTCTACTGTTTGTTTTAGGTACCTCCCCACTTCCTTTGTAAATACTGAGCAAAAATATTTGTTTAGTATCTCTGCCTTTCACAGTCACCCTCTGCCCACCCTCCCTCCTCTTTATTAAGCCTCACTAACCCTCCCTTGGTCTTCCTTCACTCCCTGATGTACCTATAAATGGTTTATCCCCTTCTTAACTGGAGTTGGCTATCTTTCCTCAGTTTGGGCCTTTGCTGTTCTGACTGCCTTCCCAGCTTCCTTTGCTTTAACTGATACAGTTCTCTGTCCTGCTCCTTCTGTGATTCCTTGTACTTCCTGAATGCTTTCTTTTCTCTTGAACCTTCACTGCCACTTTCTTTGAGAACCATAGTGGTTTCTTACATCGTTTTGTTTTGTTTATTTGCTTCACACAAGGCATGTTACCTCTGTGATGGCAGTTTTATTATTCCCCACTGTTCTTCCACCCTCCTTCCTGCCCATTTGCTAGTGCATTCCTTAGGCACTCGCCTTATTTGCAAAGTCAGCCCTCCTAAAGTCCAGTACTTTGCCTTTGTATGGCTTGACTCTATTGCTGTGTTTATTGTGAACCATACTGTTCTATGGTCGCTAGTTCCCAGATGGCTACCCACTTCTACATCTGTGATCCTCTCTTCATCTCCATTTGAGACAACCAGGTCTAAGATTGCTTCCTCTCGAGTGGGCTCCAATACTAGTTGTCTAAGGCATGCCCCCTGTAGGGCATCTAGAATAACCCCACTCTTTGAAGTGGCTGCTGCAACTGCACTCCTGTTAACATCTGGCATATTCAGATCACCCATCAGCAATATCTCCCCTTTTTCTGCCATTCTAAGTATTCTTCCTATCATTTACTTGTCCATTTCCTCCCCCTGAGAAGGGGATCAGTATACAACCCCTGTGCGGATTGTGGTGCCATTGCCGGTCTCCAAATTTACCCACAGTGCTTCTTCTCCTCCCTGTTTTCCCTTTTGTTCTGTTGCTTTGATTCCTTCCCTTATGTAAAGAGCTACCCTCCTCCTCTTTTACCCTCCCTGTCCCTCCTGTAGATAGTGTATCCTGGTATGTTTATGTCCCAGTCATGGTTTTGTGTGTACCATGTTTCTGTGACTGCCACGATATCCAGATATTCCTCCTCCATCAAGGCCACTAATTCAGGAAGCTTGTTACTCAGACTACGGGCATTGGTACTCATTGCTCTCCATTTTTTGATGGCTTTACCTTCTTTTGCATATTTATTTATTTTATCCCTTCCCTGGTATCTAGTGGATCCCTCACCTCCACCACCCTGTTAGATAATTTTCCCACCCCACTCCCCCCAACCCCGGTCCATCCATGTATGTATAAAGAAATATATATCTGTTTTATCCCTTCCTGGTGTCTAGTGGACACCCACCCCACCCTGTCAGTTAATTACCCCACACTACCCCCAACCCAGAGTCCATCAATGTATGTAAAAAAACTATTTTATTTCTTCCCTAGTGTCTAGTGGACCCATCACCCCACCAACCTGTCAGATAGTGCCCCCACTCCCCCCAACCCCAGCCCCCACCGAGCAGGCCACTGGCATGGGCCTCCACTCACCTCCACAGCCAGCAGCCCATCCGACTGAGCTCAATGAATGAGCACGTGCTTTCCAGAGTCCACAATGTCATTCTGCCCCATCCCACCCACCCCGTGAGACACGGAGCAGCTCCTCCCTTCTCTACAACCCTAATCTGCAGTACAAATCATCAGGAGTTGTCAATGAATGACGCGTGCTTGTGCAAGCATGTGCTCATTCATTGAGCTCAATGGTGGACTGCTGGCCTTGGAGGTGAGTGGAGGCCATGCCGATGGCCCACTCCAGTGGGGGACTGGGAGTTGGGGGGAGTTGGGAGGCACTATCAGACAGGGACGTGGGGTCCACTAGACACTAGAAGGGATAACATAAATATATATATATATTTTTAACATACTTGGATGGACTCGGGGTTGAGGGAGTGGGGGGGCACCAACGACAAGGTAATGGTGGTGGAGGTCCACTAGACACCAGGGAAGGGATAACAAACATAATATATATATATTTTTTTTTACATACTTGGATGGGCTCGGGGTTGGGGAGAATAACCTGACAGGGGTGGTGGGGTTGGGGTCCTGGGCACCAGGAAGGGATTAAATATTTTTTAACATGGATTAATGGGACTTGGGGTTGGGGGATCAGGGTGGGGCCTGGGGCCAATGTCTTGGCTGTGGTGAGGGTCACAAATCACAATATCTGGGTCGAGTGCCGCAATTGAACACAATTTATGCACTTCGCATGTAGCTATTTATTGGGACTTTGCCCACCACTAGTTAGAAATGACTAAGAAAATCAATGACCTCACCAGCACAGTAGGTCAATAAATTACATTTCTAACATGTAAGGTATTGAGTACAATATCTACATGTTACTCCTATCAGCACCAGTAATTTAAATAGTAAATATATGTTACTAAATATAGCAAGCATTTGTCAATGCTGAATGTTCACTGCTGGTATTGCTGTTGTACCAGGTCTTGCTTGTACACATTTTTACTATATATTTACCCAGGATAGAGTAGATGAGATGCAATATCTCATTTTTAGTTGTGTCCAGCTTTGACACATTGTTAGATTATAATTACCCAGGATAGTGCAGCTGAGAGGCACTATTTTACATTTAAGTGGGTTCCCACATTTTGACCCCAAATGTCCAACAGTCTTTATGACCTGAAATTATGATCAAGACAGGTGGAACTTTTAAAATCCCATTCGAAAGGTGATTTTGCTGTGCAGCTGTGGAAACAAGTTTTGAAGGGGATTTGAAAAATGACACCAGCCATGTCAGGAAGTGGGGTAAAACAAGGGATACGTTGAACATTAGAGGGTCAAAATCTGAAAAAATTAAGTTATGACTCAATGTTGGAACAATTTGTATCCTGATAACTTAGTTGTTTTTTCATACTTTAACCCCCAATTTTCAACATAATCTTTATATTACTACTCCTTCTGAGCACAACAGGTGTCATTTATAAAATAATGGCTGAAACACCATTTTGTGCCACAAGTGTTTAGACACATTTTGGGTAGGATTTGAGAAATGACAGCTGTCACATTCATGTGGTGCTGTGAAAAAATGGCTGTGTTGATATGTTGGGGTCAAAATATAGAAAATTACCACAGTCATGAGCGTGCATTGAAAAATTGCAGTGTAGACTCATAAAATTGTTGTTGTTTTATCATATTTTTACTCCAAATTTTCATCATGGCTTTCTTATGACCCCACATAGCATTCTTATGACCCCACCTCATGAACAAGGGCAGAGAACATTTTCAACTCCTGCACAAAAGGAGATTTCACACAGCAACCGCAAAATCACATTTTGCGATGCGAAAGCACATTTTGGCCAGGATTTGAAAAATGACAGCTGTCACATTCATGAGGTGGTATGAAGAAATGGCTACATTGAAAATTTGGCATCAAAATATTAAAATTTAACAAAGCTATGAGCCTGCATTCTTCAGCATAGGCTCATAACTGTTGTTTTTTAGTATTTGTACCCCACATTTTCAACATAGCATTCTTTTGACCCACCCAACAAAGGCATAGAAAATTTTCAACTCCTGCCCAAAAGGTGATTTTGCGTAGCAACCATGAAATCATCTTTTGGGACAGATTTGCTTCATTTCACTGTTCATAAGGTAGGTCCCAAACAATTCAAAAATGACCATGTTATGCCACTATGTTCAAAACCCCACTGAAAAACAGTTGAACCGCATACTTATACTGAGGTTCATACTGAGTCAAATATTGTGTGAGAGGCAAGATGCCCATGAATGGCTCCCATCTCATAATCCATAATAACACAACTCTCCATTTCCCAAACTTCAAGCATCACGCTTATGCTTAAAGATGGGCTTACTTTTGTTAAGTATTATATTGAAGGGGAGTGTGTTTCACAGACTCACCACCCTCTCCGAGAAATAATATTTCTTCTAATGCTATTGTATTTAATGCAACGTAATTGAAGCAGATGACCTCTGGTTTCTATATTCTCCTGCTTGAATTTAAAACCCATCACATTAAACAAATAAGGATCATTAATTATGGTATGTCCCAGATCACTCCTTAGTCATCTTACTCCGAGTGACATAAGGTTTAGTTTACTTAATCTGTCACCATAAACTAAGTCTTTCAATCCCTGCATTTACCTAGTTGTTTTCTTTTGTACCTTTTCTATTTGAGTAATACTATTGCTCTTGCATGGCCACCAGAACTGAGAACTGTAGAACAAGTGGGGGTGGACATATGATCTGTATAAGGGAACCAGTATCTCTCGGGCTCTGGACATAATATTGTCTTTAATAGTCCAAACGATTTTGTTAACTTTACTAATTATCTCATTCGTCAGTCTTGTGCAGCATAAACTATTGGTTATATAGACCCCTAGATCTTTTTCAAGGGTTGTTACCATCAACTGCTTCCCACATATATAGCAGATATGTTTATTATTGTTAAAACCCATGTGCATAACCTTACATTTCTCCAAATTAAAACTGATTTCCCACATGGCAGCCCAGTCAGTAATAATACTGAGAAAGTCTTGTTGTTTGGTAATTTCTTCTTGTGTTTGCACAGGTGCCTCCTATTTTTGTGTCATCAGCATATTTGACTGAACAACAATTCAATGCTTGAGTTAGATCGTCTGTAAAAACATAAAAAATAAATGGGCCAAGAATCAATCCCTGAGGAAGCACACTAGACACATTTCCCTCCTGAGAAGGACACACATTTATCAACACCCTCTGGGTTCTGTCATCCAGCCAACTAGATATCTAATTGGCTAACCTAAGGTTAACACCTCTTAGTGTTAATTTTTTAGTTACGGCATTGTGTGGAACAAGGAAAAATTTCTTACTAAAATCTAAAAAGATAATGTCACATAGAGTTTTCCTATCTAACTGGCTGCTGATGTCTTCATAAAAACTGAAGAGTAGTGACACAAGACCTGCCCTTAGTAAAGCTATGTTGCTCATTATCAATATTTCCTACAGAGGGGATGATTTTATCTTTTATAATACCCTCCAGGAGTTTATGAATAATAGAACTTAGGTTAAAGCAGCAGTATATGAATGTGGTGAAAATTTTGACATACTTTTTTTTTCTATTTTAGGTTGCCCCTTGTCTATTAACTTGTACATTATGATACCCTTCTTTCAACAATTTGAGTTTGTGGTTAGTACTTTTTTCACATCTGAAATAATGAAAGGATAGCTCCTTTTAATAGGGCTTGGACCAGGTTTTCATCAGTATTCTTAGCTCTTTTTGTACATCAGTTGGTTAAAATCACTTCTGTTGTGACTAAAATGAACTACTATGCAGCAGGCAGTGCCCCCTGACCTTATGGAACAATGGGTGTCCAAATTCAGCTGCAAATACTAATGAACACCTGGTCCAAGCCATATTAAAAGGAGTACTCCATTTATTATTTTGAATGTGAAAAAAGTACTAAAGCAGACTTAAAATAGAGAAGAAAGGGTATCATACAAGTCAGGAGATAAGGAAAAATCTAAAATAGCTTAAAAAAGTATTGGTCAAAAGTTTCACCACATTCACGCACTGCTGCTTTAATGGGTCTGTAGTTTTCCACATGCTGTTCATCACCTTTTTATGGCTGCAGGGGGTGTAGCCCTGCAGATATCTTGCTATCACTTGGGGAAAAAAGGGCACTGCAGACTCCTACCGAAGCACAATTTTGGAGTTGGAGTACAGTCCCTCCACTAACTGAAATCACTCCGCGGGTGGGGGGGTCCTTTGGTACATGCAGCATACTCATGCCAGCTAAATTATAATCAGTGACTATGCTCAGTGTAAACGCCACACTGTTTTTTTTTCTGTTTCCCCCTCCCCGGAAGCTTCTCTCTCTCTGGAGTCCCCATCTCCCAAAGCTTCTATCTCTGGAATTCATCAAGCAGTGAAGGTTCAGAGCCATTGTGACACTATAAACAAACTGTTCTTTTTTGCACTCTGCTTATTTTTGCCCTATCTGCACTACATACTGCACTTTGTAATTTAAACAAAAACAGAAGAAAGGCACATTGAGTAACAGGACTGGTGCTATACTAAATCGTAAACATTCAAACCAAAAAGAGTAAGCACCCAGTCCAGAGCAGTTTGTAGTATAAAATATAATTTATTGAGATTTTGGGCAAAAATGTTGTCTGACCACACAATGGTGACAGGGTGAGAAAAATTATATCTTACATATCACCAGGCAACTGCCTAGCTTCATCAGGGATAGTAATGTTGTGTAAACACTCACAATATAAAGGCAAACCACCATGTGCAAAAGTACATAAGTGATAATTAAAAGTAATGATAGGACAATCAATTTAAGGACAATTTGAGTGATGTCTCTTTGAGTTAGTATAATCCCATTTATTGGAATTTAATAAATGCTTTGAAATTTCATTGTTTGGGTGCAACTTCAGTTGTAATAGTTGGACCTGAAAATAATTAATTTGAACTGTGAGCTCCTCACATTCTATCAATATACTGTAGAAACCATATCGGTGACGTCAGCAAGTTAATGGTCAGCTAGCCTCAGAGCTCCCACTCCCCAGTGACTGAAATCTGCCTACATCGCCTGCTACAAGATGTCTTTGCCAGCCAAAACAAAGAGATCTAAATCTGGAAAGCCTCTGAACACTCGGGTGCAAAAATTGAAAGAGCTACTTCAGTTAGAACAGACAGGTGCTACGGAGGATCGGGAGGCTCTGGAGGGCCTACCGCTGACTGCACCACATGGTGAGGGACCCCAGGCTGAC
The DNA here is from genome assembly GCA_016271365.2 of Neoceratodus forsteri. Lineage (NCBI taxonomy): Eukaryota > Metazoa > Chordata > Ceratodontiformes > Ceratodontidae > Neoceratodus > Neoceratodus forsteri. Next base: position 1,003,640,518 of record CM028129.1, on the reverse strand, counting down.
CTAATTGCCACAATCATGCAAACAGCCCGTACAGTAACAAAGATCAATCAGATGCTCTCAGAGCTTTGTACAGATATGAACAAAATAGATCACAGGGCTGAACAACTGGAGCTGTTCTTGACCCAGGTGTCAGAGCAAATGGACAGACAGGATCACTTATTGCTGTGCTTACTTGCTGGGGACAGAGAGCTTATGCACTGCCTCAATGACCTGGAGGGGGGAAGCAGAAGGCAAAACATTAGGATATATGGAGCCCCCAAAGGCTCAGAGGACAAGCAAAAGGATGTCATCTCCTTCCTGCAAGAATTTCTTTGGGAATTGCTCTCTTTTGGAGGACTCTGATTTATCAATGGACCATGCTCATAGGTTCCTCAGCCCAAGGCCTCACAATGCTGACACGAGACCCAGATCACTAATAGCTTGACTCACCACCTACAGAGACAAAGAGGAGCTGCTGTTCAGGGCCTGGAAACAGGGGACCTAGAATTCTCAGGGCACCATATTTCAATTGATAATGACCATAGTTCTTTGGTCCAAGAAGCCAGAAGAACCCTCTGGCCGATAATTAAGCAAGTCCGAGCAAAAAATGTAAAAGCACAGATACTTTATCCAGCGAGGCTCAAAGTGACTATAGAACAGGGAAATAGAGTATTTCAAGATCTCCTTGCTGCCTCACCCTTCCTGGAGAACTTGGGAATGAACATCCCACCACTGATGAAAGGTTGGAGAGAGACCTGCTAGCTTCTGCCTGGATTGTAGCCCAGAAAGGAACCTCCAGACCAGGGTCTACACAAAAAATACCACAGAACAATCTGCTTTCAGATGTCTCTGCAATGCTCCATAGGTATGGTGATCCTGCAACAATAAATAAAAAAGCAGCACATTTACAAGAGGAGCCCAAGAGACCTGTTTCTGTTACTGCTACTGACCTGCAAACTGCCCCAGAGACCTAAGGGATGACTGCTCATGAAATCTCCTGGCTTTTGGCTCATGTCTCGACCATTTTTGATGCTCCCCTAGCCTTAGACTCACTCTGGTGTGGTTTCTACATTTTCTGTGCCTCACGAGGATTGGGACCAGAACTGGGACTGCCATGCAGTTTTGTGTGAATCAAGGAGAGCAATAATTTGAACAACCGCTGCCTCAGTAAGCACTTTTGGGCATCTCCTCCTTTGCCTCCTCTGCGCAGCTTGCTCTGTTCTTGATTCCTCTTTACTAACTGCGAGGAGGGGGCGAGTGGATGATATTCCAAGATGGAGCCTCAGTTTAGGAAATGGGACCTGGTGTAGTTCAGCCTTAGAGTACCGCGATGGGGATTCACTGATAGCCTCTGCCTACGGTTAGGGTCAGACTGGGTCCTGCACTCCTATAGCTCTGGTCTTGCTTGTGGCTCTCACATAATTATGCTGACCGCTGGATGCACCTGCTATTTAAAGTCACCACATTGTAATCTTACAGATTATCTGGTTGTCACACCTGGAAGCCCCCGGTCCCCCCCCCAACTGCATGAGCTTTCCTCCTTGGTTTGGATCCTTTTTTTTGTTACAGCAGCAAGCGAGTCCCAGCAACCACAGTTCAATATTCCCTTGGGTGCCACAGGACCCCACCACTGAAGATTAACCTCAGGACTAAAAGAATCAGGTCCACCTGGGTCAAAGAGTCAAGCTAACTTCGGGGTGGAGGGGATGATCTGGAGTTTTACCTCTGGCACACCCCTCTATTATGCTCATTGTTCTTCTTATTTTCTCCCCCTTGGGATTACTGATGTATAGATTGGGTGGGGGAGCTGATCATATGACCTATCTAGTTTATATATTAAATTGCAATGTACTCCCCATACAGGATTATCGGGGCTTGTTTCTATATTGACATCTTGACAAGTTTCTAAGTCATGCATGGTCTGAAAGGGCGATGTCTTACAATTTAAGAAACCACATACTCGGGTGGGGAGGTGGGTGTATGAATATCACTTTCCTCGATGTTTGCTGATGGAAAAAGGTTTTGCCCTGTTCAGGATTTATACCGAGAGCTACTGGGATGGCCCACAGCCTTTTTGAGCTCCCTTTCTCTTAACGCACATGCGTTTACCTTTCAACTGGGGAACAACTCCCAGCTCTCCCTTGGAAGTCACGACAGTCCCTTAGGGATGAAGTGGCTTCAGGGCATACAAGCCTTGTGGCCCCTTTCACCTCACTTGCTCTTGACTTCAACATTGAGTTGGCCAGAGTACAAAGTGTATGCCTTATTTCTGATGTTCTTAGTTTTTCCATATATATATATATATATATATATATATATATATTTGTGTGCATATATTATGGCAGCATGGTAGTGCTACCATAGTTAGGGTTGAGGAGCCATTTCTATGTTAAACCCCAAAATTTTGCACCTTAATAACTTTGCAACCATTTGATGGATTTGGCTGAAATTTGGAATACATGATCAAGAATCATAGGCCTTGGGATCTGCCAAGTTTCGTAGTGGTCTGATACACGGCTGCGGCGTTATTAAGCATGATCTGCGCACGCGTTTATGATTTTTCTGGAATTCTATGGTCGCACGTACAAGTCGCACGGTTTGCGCGACTGGCCCAAAATCTTCAGGGAACATGTGGCCAGGGTCTCCTATGTGCCTTTTGAAGATTTGGTGAAAAAATATTAAACGGCTCAACAGTTATTCAAAAAACAATTTCCCATTATAAGTCAATGGGAAAAGTTAAAAAGTTTGACAGTGTCGCAAATGCATTTTTACTTTCGCAAATGGCCCTGTTACTTTCGCAAATCTGCCAATTTGTTTTCAGTTGGTGATCAGAAAAATGGTTGGCATTTAAATTTGGGACCCTCTAGCAACCTAATTCTTTTTGTATTCACCTAGTCGGACCCTGAGGATGCTAGCCATGTCTTTATTTTGGGGTAAAACACCCAAAATATGTTTTCAAATTTCTGGAAAAAGTACTTTCTAAATTACTGTGTTGTCACAAAGTGTCGAACATTTTTGTGAAAGCTTTCGCAAATTGCGACAGTAGTTTTCTAGTCTGTGGGAAAGTGACAGCAATTCTTTGGCACTCAGCTGTAAAAGAACGGTTGGGAGTTTTGGGCTGCAATTTGAAGGGAACGCAGCCGACATCTCACAGATGTGCCTTTTAGTATTTTGGTGAAAAAATATGACATGGCAGCAAAGTTACAGCACTCCAAAGTTGATGTTTTTTCCCAAAGGATAACATTACGGCGCCCGATGCATTACAGGAATCGTTTGGCATCCTGCTGCAAAATAACGGTTTGGTCTTTTTTCCTGAAATTTGGAGGGAAGACAGCCAACAGCCCACAGATGTGCCTTTCAGTTGTTTTATGAACAAATATTACAGGAAGGCAAAGTTATGGCACTCCAAACTTCTCTTTTTTTCCCATAGGATAACATTACGGCATTCGCTATGTGTCAGGGCCTGTATCTCAGTAACAGTGAGATACGGTCTCGTCAAAACACTTAGCCCCACAATGGGGCTATGCATAAAGTTAGCTGGACAGTTGTAAATCATATGGCTTTTAAATTTTTTTTATGTCGACGGTTCCTGAGATATAACCTATTTAGTATTCCAAGTCCTCATTTTCTCGCTCCGATACCCATTATTATGCATACATTCTTTGTACTCACTGTCTTTCTCTGTGCAGGTTTTGGGAAAACCAGCCTGTACTTACATTACTGTTACTGTTGCCTTTCCGCTATGTTCTGCACTCATTTCACTTACTGCTGACGTTTGCGCCACCATGTGCATTATCCTTTATGCTTTCATTTGCGCTTGCATTTCTGTAATTTTTTGCCATTTGTGTCTACAGTACTGTTTCTCTTTCTGTTTCACTTTGCGTCACCATGCCCATTGACATTTCCGTTTGTAGGCACCATGTTACTATGTGACAACACATCACGTGGCAGACCATTCCTGTCTACGCCACCGTGTGTGTTACCCTTTCTGTTCTCATTCGCGCTTGCGTTACCATGTGCGCCACTGTTAGCGCTTCTGTTTGCATTGCTGTTCCTGTTACTATGCCACAAGACATCATGTGGTGGGAGCGCGGAGCCCCGCCGCCGCATTACGTGGTGGGAGCGCGGGGCCCTATGTGCGTTATCCTTTGCATTTTCATTTGTGCATCTGTTATTTTTTGCCATTTGTGTCTACAGTACTGTTTCTCTTTCTGTTTCACTTTGCTTCACCATGTCCATTGACATTTCCGTTTGTAGGCACCATGTTACTATGTGACAACACATCACGTGGCAGACCGTTTCCGTCTACGCCACCGTGTCGTTCCCTTTCTGTTCTCATTCGCACTTGCGTTACCATGTGCGCCACTGTTAGCGCTCTGTTTGCTTGCTGTGGGCCCCGCGCTCCCGCCGCTGCATTACATTCACCATTTCTCGTTATCATTCTCAAAAAGAAGGGAAATTAGAGGCAAAAAACTCTGTTTAATGTATTAGTTAGGGTTGTTCCACAGCGACAAAAGTGAGGAAATTCACTGTTAGGGTTCAAAACCCTAACTCCGAATTCACCCCCAGCACCACACACACACACACACACACACACACACATGCAAGTATGGGGGAGGACCAAGTCAACACAACCAATGACAGACATCCAGCAGCTGGTGACAGAAATAACAAACAATTGTCTAAATGTACTACGAGACATCCCCACCCACCTGACCAGGTATTGCATACTCAGTGGAGATCAACAGCAAAACTGAGGCCATGTACACCAAACGTACACATCCCTGATTGCAGCTGCATGCAACGACCACACTTAGTGTAGTTGCATGGCCTTTACCTAACGATGCCCCACACCACACCACAACTGGTACTGTGTCAAGAATAATATCAATGCTAAAGGTGCATGATCACAGTTGTAGAAAGGTTTAACACTAGTGAGTATACATTAATTAAGAGAAGTACATAAATTAATTACAAGACACTAGCATGCCCAAGATAAAAGTAGTGTTACATTTAGTATGTGATTTTCATAGTAGTACATTTACTGCAACTGTTTACTGAAGATAGAGAGGCTGATGTAAACGTATGGAAAAGCATTGCCTGTTCAATGCTGTGAAATTGTACTGCCAGTATCAGATGCATTCTTACTGATGAAGCTGTACTGCTAATGTACATACATAGACCTTCAGTGTTTTCAATACTAAAGATGCAGTAAGTATTCTTTGTAAGAAACAGTGTAATTGCATGGATCAGGCCAAGCAACTTCTAAATATCATAGAACTACTGAGCCAACAATGACGTACCTGTATCGGAGATGTCTATAGGATAGATTTTCCTGTAGGCACTTACTCAGTATGTTGTATCTGATAAAGACAATCTCATTGCATCTGTGATGACTAACTTATTCAAATAGTGATACATTTACTATTGTTGCAATGAGTGATCTATGCTACTTATGGACACAGCGTAATTTTTTTAATAGTTGTTTCATACTCAGGCTGTATACGTAGTGTTTGGGTTTACTACACTTCTGTCACTGATGCTATCAAAGTGATAACTATGTCAATTGTGGTACAACAGCAATCAAGTAGGTATAGTGTAGATATAAATAGAATGTCTTTTAGTTTTGATTTAACTCACAATGGGATAAGTGTACTAGGACGGCAAGGGTTATTCTCTATCACTGACTCTGTCAGTTATAATCACACTAAGGTTTCGATGTCTATAATGATCAAGTTACACTGTTCATCTTCATGAGTTCATATTCACAGCCATTCTCCAGTAAGTAGACAGAGTATGGTGTAACTGGGTGTGACACTGTGTTGCAAAACTCCTGCAGTGCCTAGCAGAGGGAGAGTATCTAGTCATAAAGACAATTAAGCAATAAGGCATGACCAACGATTATGTTAAATGGTCTGTTAATCACCATGTAGGGGTTTAATGTTGAATGAGGTGTAGCCAAGTGCCACATGTCGCTAGACAGTGATAATCTGACCATTAACATAATACCTGGGAGTGGCTTATTGCTATCATAATAAAACTCTTTTTTTAAACAACATTAAAGCATCTTCATCATATGGTTAGGCTCTACATGTATGTTAATAAAAACTAAACATAAGGCTGTTACAATGTTTACAGTCAATTAGAAAGCTGCATTTCTCAAAACCTTGTTATAATCAGAGATATTATACCTGTACAACTCCTTGGTTTTCTCAACTCTGTTGCTCAGGTGGCCCATCACATGTGGTGTCGTCTGGTGTGGGGCATCGGTAGGTAAGGCCATGCAACTACTAAGTGTGGTATGTTGTGTGCAGCTGCAATCAGGAATGTGCATGCTTGGTGCAATATGGCCTCAGTTTTGCTGTTGATCTCCACTGAGCATGCAGTACCTGGTCAGGTGGGTGGGGATGTCTCAGAGTACCTTTTAGACAATTGTTTGTTATTTCTGTCACCTGCTGCTGGATGTCTGTCGTTGGTTGTGTTGATTTGGTCCTCCCCATACTTGCATATGTGTGTGTGTGTGTGTGTGTCTGTGTGTGTGGTGCTGGGGAGTGAATTGAGTTAGGGTTTTGAACCCTAACAGCTTAATTCTCACTTTTGTCGCTAGAACAACCCTAACTAATGCATTAAATGGATTTTTATATATATATATATATATATATATATATATATATAAAGTTTTCTAGTCTATGTTATTTGTTTCTATTTCAAGTGGTACTCGGTTAGAAAAAAGGGTTTGGGTTGCCAGCCATGGTACAGTCACATTTTCTCATATCAGAGATCAGATGGTATAATTCTTCTACTCAAATGGCTAATCAATATACTAAGGTACTCTCTTACAACATAAATGGATGCTCCAACCCTATTAAGAGGAATCAAATTCAGAAATATCTAGCAACACAGAAATGTGAAGTGAATTTCCTACAGAGACGCATTTGCCCCCACTGAGGCCCTGAAACTGAGGTCCAGGTGCTTCCCTCACTTGTTCCACTCATCATTGCCCTCTGGCAGAAAAAGGGGTGTAGCCATCCTTTGGTCTGCGTCCTTCCTCTTTGAACATGAAGAAGTGGTAGAGGACCCTGGGGCAAGGTATATCTTAGTGACTGGCAGAGTTCAAGACACCCAGGTAATCCTGGTAAATGTGTATGCCCCTCCGGGTTCCCCTCTTTCATTGTATTCGTCCCTCTCTCAGCTTATAGCTGAAAAAACAAAGGGTGTTCTGATAATGGGTGGGGATTGGAACTTGGTATTCAACAGGAATTTAGATACTACCTCACAAATCCCTAACCCAGATTTCCAGAAGGCCCACTCCCTTAAAACGAGTTTTGACCAGGTGGGTCTGGTGGATTTCTGGTGAGAAAAATACCCTAGAGCCAGAGACTATACTTACTATTCCCCCAGATTCAATTTTTTTTCTCAACTAGATACCTTTATTACATTCTCCAGAGACCTCTCGTGCTTCCCCTCCATGTGGGTGGGAACTTCTACTCTATCTGACCATAATCCTATTTTCTTAGAAATTCAACTTTGCTCAAAAGAAATACCCACTGGATGCTGAATACTTCCTTACTCTGGGATAAGACAGTGGTGGATGAACTTAAAACAACTCATTAAAGCGCTGTAGCTGAGAATACAACAAAAGGAGTAACACCCCAGATCCTGTGGGACACTCTGAAGGCTATCATCAGGGGGAATCTTATTTCAGTAGCTTCCCATAAGAAAAAAGCTCTCAGGCAGAAGCAACAGGAACTTCTGACACAAATCAGCGAGCTTGAGGGTGCAAAGAAAATCAGATGGGAGGGGCATAGGGATCAAGAATTAAAGGGGCATAGGAGGGATTCGCAGAAACTGCAAAAAGAAGAAATTGAAAGGGCCCTTTTCTATCTAAAACAGAGATACTATGAGGGAAGCCCTAGAGAACCAGACTGTTAGCATTCCGTCTCAGGCAGTATGCAGCCAGAGTTACTATCACTAAAATAATATCCCTCACTACCAGTCTCCCAGTCAGTAAATCAAGCCAAATCGCAGAAGCTTTTGTCTCCTATTACTCTAAACTCTACAGCCCATAGGTAGAATCAATCTCGGAAGACAAACTAAGCTACCTCAGCTCTTTGTCCCTACCTGCCCTTATACTGCAGAAGAGACAAGCACTAAGCAAACCAATTTCACAGCTGGAAATCCTGACACCATTAAAAATCGAAAAAACGGGAACTGCCCTGGCCCAGATGGCTTTAGTGCAGAATTTTACTAAACTTTTAAGGTGGAGGTTATACCTCTACTATCAGAGGTCTTTTCTGGCATCTGGAAGGAGGGGAACTCAGTTCCACCTTCATGGCAGTATGCTACCATTCTCCTCCTGCATAAAGAAAACAAAAACCCTGCCCGCTGTAAGTCCTATTGCCCCATCTCCCTTCTTAATTCAGATTACAAAATATTCACATCTATAATAGCCTCTAGACTAAGTTCTTACTACCGGATTTGATCAACATGGATCAGACAGGATTTGTTTCTGGTCATCAGGCCCCAGATAGTGTCTGCTCCACAACAAATGTGGTTGACTTTATTCATCGCACCCATACCCCTGCATGCCTAATAAGTTTGGATGCCGAAAAGGCCTTTAATAAAGTTTCTTGGGGATTTCTATTCCTAGTACTGGAACGCATGGATTTTCCACAGGCCTTTATTGATAGTATTAAGATCCTTTACTCAAGCTCACAAGTTTACGTCAGGGTAAATAGGGGGATCTCTAACAGATTTAGGTTAGGCAGGGGCACTTGACAGGGATGCCCCCCATCTCCCCTGTTTTTCGCTTTATACATTGATCCCCTAGCGGAAGCTATATGCAAATCAGACAATATTCATGGGATCGAGGTGTGGGGCCTCCACTGGAAAATATCCTTATATGCAGACGATGTGCTGTTATGCCTGTCTCGGCCTGACCAGTCTATCCCTCAGGTGTGGTCTGTTCTAGAAGAGTTTGAAGGGCACTCTGGATATTCCCTTAATAGGTCCAAGATGGAGGTCCTTAGTTTTTACTATACCCCCTCAAAGACAATACTGGACCTCCTTCCCCTGGACTGGTCCACAGAGAAGATGAAATATATGGGTACCTATATCACTAAACATATGTCCCACCTATTTAAGTCGAACTACAACCCATTAATAAACCAAATGAAAAAGACTTCAAAAGGTGGTCATTAATAAATCTTCCTATTTATGTTAGGATTCAGATGACCACTATGAATATACTTCCTAGTTTCCTATACCTTTGCCAGTGTCTGCCGTCATTTATTCATAAATCACACTTTCAGGCCTGGCATAAACTAATTTCAAAATTTATATGGAGCAACAAAAGGCCTAGAATAAATCTTCATATTCTCCAAGCACACAAAAGTAAAGGCAGGATATCCCTCCCGGATCTCAAGGATTACTCTTTAGCTGCACAGTTGAAGGGGTCCCTACAGTAGTCTGTCCCATCATACTCTTCAAATTGGAAAGAAATGGAAAGGGGAGGAGGAGAAGAAGAGGAGTGGGGCCCACCTCTGGGGACCAGCATTGTATTTCCTCCCAACATACACAATACCCCCCCCGCTCTCTGCGGTGAGAGATACTGCGAGGGCAGCCCACAGGATCTGGCAAAAATATAAACTGAAAACCTCACTTTGGCCTCTTTTCAGGCTGACTTGGGACCATTGTTTCTCCTTGGCCCTCTTGGATCATACCTTTAGGATCTGGGACAGAATGGGTCTATCACACTTAGGGCAATTCCTCCAGGGAGATACAGTGTAAGAGTTTGAATCCCTTAAAAATGCATTTGGGTTGTGGAATTCTGATCATTTTAGATATCTCCAAGCCCAAGCCTATATTAACAACTGTCAAAAAAGACAGATCATGATCCCCTTAGGGCTGTTCCTTTCCTCGAGAGCCTCCAAGCAATATTGACTGCTCAAGTCCAAAAGTGTCTAATTTCTGTAACCTATAAGTCTTTGGCTAGCTTAAAAAGTGACCACTTAGCCAAGATTAAATCCAATTGGTGGGGGGGGCAGACCATGGGGAGGTCAACTGGGACAGTGTATTCCATGGGATTACCCATTCCCCACACTGGCAGAAATTTGGTTGGAGGGTCAGAGTGCTCTTCTTCCTTACCCCCTTAGCCATTTAAAAAAAGAGACCCCACAAGACAGTTGGTATGCTGGAGACTGTGCGGAGAGGCAGAAGCAAACCATTTACACATCTTCTGGACGTGCCCACAGATCCAGCCCTTTTGGAATGAGATAACCTCTGCTCTAAGGGACCTCTTCATACTGGACTCCACTCTGAACTGGCCAAATGTTATCCTGGGTAGCCCCCCTAGGGGTCTGAAGGGCGTAGATTCACTCTACCTTTGGGCTATCCTCTTAACAGCAGCCCATAAAGCCATAACCCGCTCCTGGCTGAAAGTTGAATCACCTACTAGTCATTGTTGGATTCAAGTGATTCAGGAGATCTCAGAGCTTGAGGAGCTGACATTTAAAATAAATCAGAAATCACATATTTATATCCAGAGATGGACTAGATGGCTGATTTGGCTTCACTCTTGGCCTGGTCCTTATTCCCATTTGGCTGTCCATGAAGGTGCTCCCAGTCCAACCGCCTTAAAACCTTATTTGTAGGTAATGTACATGGGAGGAAGGTGTTGCCTTGGATAGATGGGAGGAGGTAGGCATTGAGAAAGTCCATTTAATTTTTTGAAATGTACGTAATTTTTTGGAAATGTTATCTGTACCTGAAGGCCAATGCAAGTGTAATTCCTATATGTTGTTTTATTCTGAGAGGATGGAATTGACTGTACCTGTATTCTTGTCCTTTTTAAGTACCCGATTGATGTTAATAAACTGAATTTAAAAAAAATATATAGAAACCATATCTGGTAAATATAAGTAATAGGCTCACTTCAATCAATTACAAACCATCCAATGACATGGATAAACATTTATGTTAGATACTACAAGTCCTTAACATGTAAAGAACACTTAGATATTTATTATTGCCAATTTAGCAGTTGTTCAAACCATGTCATTAGAGATTGAAAAAGGGATATTTGTCTAACTTATTGAACATCATTCTAATGCAGTCAAGTTCTGTTAACCAGAGGCTCAAGAACAGGAAATGGTGAAATCTGGTTCATAAAAAAGTTGCTAAATCTATATTTTCATTTAACCCAGCCCTTCTCTGGATCTTAATACAAAAATCCAGAAATTCTCTCTTTGATCAATGAGTTGTTTTAAATTCCCCCGTCCCACAGAAACTTTTTCCAGACCTACAAACTTAAATATTGTGAACAATGTTTCAGTTTTTGCACCCCTGAACAAGCTGCACTATTGCGTACGTCATATCTTGATTAGCCAATCCTCTGAGGTGTTCAATAATACGAACCTTAAATTTATTAACAATTCTACCAATATAGATAAAAACGCATGAGCACTGTAACATATAATAAACTACTGCAGTTGTATTACACAAAAATCAGATCTCAAAAGTTGAAACTTTGTTTGGTCACTGGATTCTTGAAGCTGTCAGTGACCAGTATGTAAGGACAAATTTTACGTTTTCCACATTTCTTTGTTCCACTTGGTGGTAGCAGTTGCCATAAAGTATTGGATTTATGTTCCAATGGTAATTAGGACCTAACTACTTTGTCAGCAATGGTAGGTGCTTATCTTAAAGATACAACACACATTATTAACATTCTAGAAAATATAACAAGCATTTGTCAATGTCGAATGTTGTCGCGCTGGCATTGGCAGTGGCGGAGGTGGAGACGCATAGTGCTGTGATTTTGTTAATGTGTCCCAAAAGGTGATTGTGCACAGCGAGTACGCCATTGTGCAGCAGAGCTGCGGAAATGCATTTTGGGCAGGCTGTGGAAAATGGAAGCTGTACTGTTGATAATGAGGTGTGCACAAACGCCAGTGGTGAAAATGTGGCATGAAAATATTGCAGATTGACAAAGTTAAAAGGGTGTGTGGAAACTGTGCAATGCACGCTTGCAACACAGTCATTGTATGGACTTTTGGCACCAAATTTTCAACATAGGCATTTTAGGACCTCTGCTGATGAATAGTGTCACTGTCATGTGCTCAGACTGTCCCGAAAAGTGATTTCGCACAGTGACCGCACAATTCTGCACTGGACATGCGAAAACACATTTCAGCCAGCTGTACTGTTCATAAGGAGTTATGGAAAAATACCAATGATGAACAGCTGGAGTGAAAGTATTACAAATTCACAAAGTCACAAGTGTACGTGCAAACACTCAGTTCATTGACTTTCATCCCCAAATTTTCAACATAGGCATTTTAGGACATCTGCTAATAAACAGTGTCACTGTCATTTTCATAATGTGTCTCGACCACAGGCTTTCCACAGCGTCCGCGCTATTGTGCGCTGGAACTGCGAAAACAGATTTTGGTCAGGATGTGAAAAATGACAGCTGTACTGTTCATTAGGAGGTGCAGAACAATGGCACTGTTGAAAACCTGGAGTGAAAATATTATAAGTTTGCAAACTTACAAGCATGCGTGCAAACTGCGCAACGCATGCTCGTAACACAGTCATTTTATGAAGTATTGTCACCAAATTTTCAACACAGGCATTTTAGGACCTCTGCTCATGAACAGTGTCATTGTCATTTTCACAATGTGTCCCAAACAGTGATTTCGCACAGCGAGCGCTATTCTGCGCCGGAATTGCGAAAACACATTTCGGCCAGGATGTGAAAAATGACAGCTGAACAGTTCACAAGAATGTGTGGTAAAATGCCAATGTTGAGAATGTGGTGTGAAAATATTGCAAATTCACTAACTTACAAGCGTGTGTAGCAACTGCTCAATGCACGCTCGTAAAACCGTCAATTTTTGGATTTTTCCCACCAAGTTTGCAACATAGGCTTTTTGAGAGCCCCCTTCATGAACAGTGGCACTGTCACTTCATTACTCATCCCCGAAAGGTAATTCTGTGCAGTGACTGTGAAATCACCTTTCGGGACAGAATAACACCATGACAGTGCAAGAATTCATGAGGAGGGGTCCCAAAAACGCCACATTGAAAATGTGGGGCCAAAAGTCCCAAAAATGCCTGAGACATGCAGCAAAGTTGAAAAAACCCTATTTATTCCATTATACAGCTTACCGGCATTTCCTTAGTTCTCGGTCAGCTTTGAAGAGTGCAGGCGTGTTCCCGGTCCACCGATGATCGTCGCGCCAGACTCTGGAGGTTAGTATGGGGTGAGTGGGTGTGTGGGGAGGCAGAGTACGGAGAGGGTGGGTGCAGGTGAGGGCAGGGAGACTACGAGGGACCGTTTTCATTTTACAGGTAAAAAAAAAAACATCGCTGGACAGTTTTTGTATTTCAGGGGATTTGGCATGCTGGGGTGGGCTCCCAGCATGCCACCTAAATGTTTGAGGAGGGGGTCTATAGCCAATGAGGGATTGGGCACCTCATTGGCACACAACACGGGGAGGTGGAAGAAGTTATGCCGACGGGATTTGGCACCCCAGTCGGCACACAAAGAAAGTGGTGGGGTGAGCTAAGGGGGATTGGGCAACCCCTCAGCATTTAACAATGGGGGGGTTATGCCAATGGGGAGTGGGCTCCCCCATCAGCACACAAAGAAAGTAGGGGGGGTAAACCGACATGGGGATTGGGCACCCCCAAAGTCGGCAGTTGGGCGGCTGCCTGCCCACCATGCTGATAATGTCGCCGAGCACGTAGGAAGGGTCCGCTGCATCTGAGAAGCTTTGCTCAGATTGCAGTGGACCATTTCTTAGATGTGTTCACCACATTATGTATGCATGGTGTGGCGCCAGCATGCAGGCTGATTGGGGAATGAGGGACGCACCTACTGGTGCATGCCCTGCATTCGCCCAACAGCGACCGTGCCTTCAAAGCTGCACTGTCCCAAGATGTTGGCTGCGCAAACACGCCAACATAAAAATGGATGCCAACTGGTTGTTTGCTACAATCGACATAGAGTCCCTATACACAAATGTCCCATAGTCAGGTGGTTTAGCAGCACTTGAATATTTTTTGAGCGTAGCAATAATAAATATCTAAGTGTTCTTTACAAACTAAGGACTTGCAGTATCTAACATAAATGTTTATCCATGTTATTGGAAGGTTTGTACTTGTTTGACGTGAGACTATTATTTATATTTACCAGATATGGTTTCTATATTGATAGAATGTGAGGAGCTCACAGTTCAAATTAATTATTTTCAGGTCTGACTAGTACTACTGAAGTTGTGCCCAAACAATGAAATGCCAATGAATGGGATTGTACTAACGCAATGAGACATCATTTAAATTGTCCTTAAATTGATTGTCCTATCATTGCTTTTAATTATCACTTATGTATTTTTGCATGTGGTAGTTTTCCTTTATAGTGTGAGTGTTTACACAGCATTACTATCTCTGCTGAAGCTAGGCAGTTGCCTTGTGAAATGTAAGATATAATTTTTCTCGCCCTGTCACCATTGTGGTGGTCAGTCAACATTTTTGCACAAAATCTCAATAAATTATAATTTATACTACAACCTGCTCTGGACTGGGTGCTTACTTTGTAATTTATCAGTGAGATGAGATTGCTACTATTACCAGTGTTGATGTCAGGACTATATTGGACATGAAACTGAGCCACCCTGAAAAATAAACAGCATTTTGCTGTACGTTCTGTAAACAGCTCCAGTGATACTAGTTTGTAGCTGCATGTAACTTTATATACTGAAACAATGATGGAGGTACATCGCCCAACTCACAAATCACTTTCATGCCCTTGCTTTATTTTTGAGCCTTGCTTATCCCAACTAATTGAATGTCTGCACATTTCTTAGTGCATTTCTCTGCCAGCTTCAGTAACGCGGATTAAAACTAGAAACTGAGAAAAAAATCTTCTAGCAAACGGGAACTGCAAACAGAATATAAAAGCAGTTTGACCCTGTTTCTCTGGTTCTCCATGCTGTAATTAGAAATTAAGTTAATAAAAGGAAATCAGTTAACTGTTAATTGAATTTTGAGTTAATGGGAATGAAGTCTCTGCTTATTTTGCACTATCGGCACTGTTAACTGCACTTTGTAATCTACCTAATTCCCATTAACTTAAAATTAAATTCTCAGTTAACTGGTCTCTTTTAATCACCCTATCTATTAATGTAATTTCTAGTTGCAAGGCAGAGAAACGAAGAAACAATAGCAAATTGCAATTATATTCTGTTTGCAGTTCCCGTTTGCTAGAAGATTTTTTCTCAGTTTATAGTTTTAATCCACATTACTGAAATCATACCTCTCAACCTTTGTCCCCCAAATGTGAAACATTGCCTCTCAAAATGTGGAACAAATGAGCAAAATGTGGAACACTTAATCAAATCTTTACCTAAGAAGCTCAAAACACTGTTAAAATGTTTGCATTTATGTTCAGAAAGTCTGTTATTAACTAAATAATATATTTTTTGCATCATGTACTAAGGATTTTTACTTTAAAATGTTGACACTGAATGTGGGACAAGTCCTAGCAATGTGGAACAGGGAGCTTTTGTGATGTAAAATGAGGAATGTTCCTCCTAATGTGGTACAGTTGAGAGGTGTGACTGAAACTAAAAGAAATAATATATATAGAGCCCCCCCTAACTGAACATCAGAGGACCAGTGACCAGGGTCACAGTCCCAGTAAGGGAAATCCTATAGATTTTAACTCTGATGTGACTGGAATATTGAAATAATGAAACTGAGCAACCCTGAAAAAAACACAGCATTTTGTTTTACTTAAGCCTGTATGCTCTATAAACAGCTCAAGTGACACTGGTTTGTAGGTGTATGTAACTTGAAATACTCAGACAATGACAGAGGTATATCCCCCAGCTCACAAATTACCTTCGTACCTGTGCTTTATTTTTGAGCCCTGCTTATCCCTACTAATTGAATGTCTGCACATTGTATCCTAAATTTCCTATTTTTTAGTGCATTTCTCACTGATGTTACAGGCTTGAGCTGTGTAGCAATAAGCTGAGCATAACTGAGTGGAACGGAGGTAAATCCTCCCAACAAAAAACAAACAGCAATAGTGCAAAACCTACACTGTTATTTAACAACACCAAGACTTATATTTATAGTGGTGTGCTTGTTTTTTGTGCTATTATTCTTCAATTCTGGTTGCCAACGTATTTACCTACAACATCTCATTTCCAGTGGGATTCTGCTTTTACCCATTTTTTCCAATGTATTTACAGACAGCATCTCATTTCCAGTGGAATCCTGTGTTTACCAATTTTTCCAATGTATTTTCCTACAACATCTAATTTCCAGTGGAGTTCTGCATAGAAACATAGACTTTGACTACAGATAAGGACCACTTGGTTCACCCAGTCTGCCCATTTCCCTACCTATTGGGTAAGCTGAAGATCCTAGTTAACCAACAGTCTACTTCTTCCTAACCCCCACCAGAATTGCCATATATCTGTCTCACGCATGCTTGATTTCTTCCTCTGTTATTGACCCAATGACCTCCTCAGGAAGGCTGTTCCATGTGTCCACCGCCCTTTACATGAAAAATACTTCCTCATGTTGCCCCTGAGCCATCCCCACTCTATCTTCAAATTGTGCCCCCTTGCTCTTGCACATCTCTTTTTCTGAAAGATGCTACCCTCTTAGACTTTGTTGGTTCCCTTGAGGTACTTGAAAGTTTCTATTATGTCCCTCCTCCCTCCCTCCTTTCCTTGAAGGTATACATATTAAGCTCCTTTAGTCTCTCCTCATATGGCTTCTGGTGCAGACTCTGCACCATTTTAGTTGTCCTCCTCTGAACTGCCTCCATCCTGTCTATGTCCTTGCTGAGATGAGGCCTCCAGAACTGCATGCAGTACTCCAGATGGGGTCTCACCAACTGTCTGTACAGAGGCATAACAACTTCCTGTTTTCTACTGGTGATGCCTCTCCCTATACATCCCAGTATCCCTCCAGCCATCCTTACTGCCTTCTCACATTGCTTGCTTTGCTTACCTTTAGGTCATCTGATATGAATACCCCCAGGTCCCTTTCCATTTTTGTTGTTGTTAGTACATCCTGGGTTTTTGTTTCCCAGGTGCATTACTTTGCATTTCTTTGCATTGAATCTAAGCTGCCATACTTTTGACCATTCCTCCAACCTTGCCAAGTCCCTTTTCATCCTTTCCACCTCACCTTGTGTATCAACCCTGTTGCAGAGCTTTGTGTCATCTGCAAAGAGGCATACTTTTCCTTCCAGTCCCTCTGCAATGTCAACTATAAAGATATTAAAAAGGACTGGTCCCAGTACTGAACCTTTGGTATCCTGCTAGTAACCCCCCTTTCTTCAGAGTGGACTCCATTTACCATTACCCTCCGTGTCCTGTTGTCCAGCCAATTTTTTACCCAGGCAATCCATCATGACTCACTGCTCATCTGCCTTTTTATTGTATGATTTTTTTTTTGGTTACTAGACACCAATCATCAGCATAATTTTCTGCAGCAACCCCCTGCCTCTTTTCGGGGGATGTTCAATTGTGTCAGAGCAGTGAGATTCTCCACTAAATTGTTGAGTTCTTTTTCTATTTTTATACAAGTTGTTAGTGCAAGCTGTGTTGCATTAAAGCTGCAACTATTATTTCCACTAAGCTTATCAAGCTTTCCTTTGATGTGTTCAAGCTCAGCTAACAACTTCTTTTGTTCTGTACATTTCTTACATGCAAAACTTAGTTCATTCATAACATGAATGGCACTGTTATGAGTTGAGACTAGTACATACATTTTATAATCCATACATTTTGTGATTGAGCCTTCCTTACAGAGTAGTTATAATAAATTTTCCGAGGGGTCTATAAATTCCCTTTTTTACATTTGATGTGCCTGCATACCAAATGTTTTGCTTTCAGTGAAAGGGGATTTCAGGGGTGTGTTACTGCCGAGCCCATTGCAGTTGCAAATAGCAGGGGCTCAGCAGTCTAGGCCAATGACCATGCAGTGTGGTCATGATACCACTCGATGCTTGCTGGGTGGAAACGTCATGTATTTCAAAGGACTGAAGCCACTCCAATTAGAGAGGGCTTCGGTCCTTTGATTTGCATGAAGCTGGGTCAGCAAACAACTGATCGCCTGTCAACACAAGCAGCCTGTCTTTGTCTCTAATGTACATGCCTAATGCTAATGTACATGCCCAGAGTCATGGCTGTCAGTTTGAAAGTGCCTTTTTTTTTATTTGTTCAGTAGAGCATAGTTGTTGAAATTATACTATATACGGTTTCATACATGGTTCCATTTTTTTGTATGTTTGTTTTTTTCATTTGTGAGACCTTAGAGTGTTATTTCATTGTAGTTGCAGTTTTTTGAGCGAGTCACCCAAAAATCGTGGTTCAGCCAGGTTGCGTGCTTGTCCCCATGGATACAGTGATGTTTTCTTTAGCAGGGGATGAGTAAGTGCGCTCTGGCAAGCGGGAGGGGATTCTTTTCAAGGAGCAGTCTGTGAGCCATGTGTCTGCTCTAAAGTGATTGACAGTGCTTAGAAAACAGTAATGGCAGCAAATAGCACTATATCAGAGGTGAAACAGACAGAAACTACTTGGTTTTATTTATTTATATTTTTTTACCCTTACATGTATGAATTATTAGTGCAGTTTCTGTCTCCTGCAGTTAGCGTGGTTGGAGCAGTATGAACTGACAGGGGGATTCAGTTACCGGGGCTCGTGCTTGTGTGGGAGATTTGAAATGAAAGAGATGACTGAACAGTCTCAGTTTTCAAGGGGATAAAGATATGCTTAGAGTTTACACAGCATCATAGGGTCACTTATCAGATTTATTTTATGAGTTTACACTTCATGGGGATTTTTTGGAAAAAAGAAAGGTTATGCTGTTACCACTAAGTGGTAAAATTACTCTCGACCAGAAGCTATGGCTGTGAAGTAGTTCACCAGCCTGTGCAGCTACCATATGTTTTACTTATTTTTTTTTTTAGTTTTATGCACTCTTTTCTATGCATGTTTCAGCATGCCTGAGAATGTGTATGGCTTATTTGAAATTTCCATCAATGCCTGCCACTTTGCCATATTACTGGCAGTTCAAGAGAGTAGGCACTAACAAAACAGAATGCATGATTCCAGGCAAGAGAATGGCTTTAACATCATATGCATGGAAAACAGCACATAAAACTAAAAAAACAACAAAAAAGAATAAATAAAACAATTGGCAGCTGCACATGCTGATAACAACACAGGCACAGCTGCTGGTCAAGAGTAATTCTACTACTTAAAGGAAAACTGCACCCTCATATCTTCTTTTTTATTATACTTTTTATTTGAATCTATTTATCATAATCATGTCTCATGACAAATTTTATATACAGCAAACAAACCATATGTCATGATGACATTTAAAAAGAATAAACTTCCCTTAATCAAAGTATATAATTTGCATCTGCTGCAATGCGATACAACATTAGAGGGAATCCACATTATATCAGTTATACTAACATTAAAAACCTACTAGTGCTGTTACATGAGCCCAAGAGCCACATGTTTTTTTCTTGAAATTTTAGGATTGTCCAGCAATCAGTCTCAATAAAGCATTCACCCAAAATGGATATCTGGTGCCATGTATAAAAACAAAATGAGAAATTTTTTTTAACACTTTTGAATCATGCAACAAACTTTTTAACTCTTATTTTCAATAGAACATGCTTTCCCCAACCTCCTCCTTTATCTCAAGCCCTTAGGAAAAGGGAAAAGCAAGAGACTTCACTGAAGATTTTGTTTATTATCTTGAAACATCGCATCCAAGAAAACATATTTTCGGCCAAAAAATATAACCCATTTATTTAACAAGGAGATGAAGGTGACTAAACACACGAACCGGCGAAGAAACTATGAAAGTACTTAGAGTTCACAGTAAGTCCCCTCTTTAATAAATCTCTTCAAGGTACATCTGGATAGTCCTCTCCCTCTGACTCTTCGTGCCTAGTTCTTGATTCAGCTGCTCTACGATCTGCCCATTTTCTAGCTTCAGTGGGATCCAAAAAAATGTAAGTTTTGGACTGATGTACGATCCAAAGCCTTGCGGGAAATATTATAATATGCGGCACATTTATCTCTCTCAGCACTCGCCTAACAGCATCAAACATTTTCCGCCATTGTCTTGTAGTGTAACTTATATCTGGGAACAAATGCACCTGCCTTTCATCTTGTGGTAGTGGAGCAGCGCGGCGGACATAACGGAGAATCTTATCTCTGGCCTCCACCCCAGATGTGATTGCCATTAAAATGCGATGTTCCTCTGAGCTCACTGTACAACCACGAGGGGAGACCTGATATACCTTTGAAATATTCCAATCCTCTTGTGGATCTTGATAATTTTTCAGTTAGCCATTCCTGTAAGTACATGATCGGGTGATTACCTTCCGAGCTTTCCGGTAGTCCCATAATTCGAATATTTGAAGGCCGCACTTGGTTTTCCAGTGCTTCCAATCTAGCCCTCAGGTGCTGGGATTCTTTGGCCATGAGGGCTGTGGCTCCCATTGCAGCATCAGCTTGTTTGCGAACTTGTTGCATTTCTTCTTTCAGGCCATCCACTGCTGTTTCTATGACCAGGACACGGCCATTGGAATCGTCCACTTTTTGACTGAGTGTGGACATTGAGACTATTAATGTTTGTATTTTGTGCCCCAGTGTATCTAATGTTTCTCCAGAGCTGGAGGCTGCCTCTTGCTACTTGCTTTCTTCTGGCCTGCCTGTTCCTTTAGGTTTTCCGGAGCCAACAGCTGCCTTTTCTCTTTTTGGATTACCCATTTTGGCCAAAGTGAAGACTCTCGATCTATTGGTGCTGTCCAATTTCAATTTCAAAATCTGAAAATTGAGGTTTAGGGCTAATTTGATTGAAAACTGTAGAGAGCTAAAATCAAGTTGCTGCTCGTTGCTTGGGCTCAACAGTGCCCCCCTCCCCCCCATATCTTCTAAATGTTATTTGTTTCCATGTCAACAGACAACTCTTTTCATGTAGCTGTTAAAGATATATGCAACCGCTTCAGTCAGTGTTCACATTTCATACTATGCCCTGTTACTCTCCTGGGAGGGTCCATTTCGTGGTTGTTGAAATCTCATTGTCCCTGAGAACTGCATTAGCATATGAGAACATGATGTCATCTCAACCATTTATATCATGTACCTCTATGCTGAAATAACAAATACCCTGCAAAAATTATCTGGAAACTTGTAAACCAAATG
This sequence comes from Neoceratodus forsteri, assembly GCA_016271365.2. Taxonomy (NCBI): domain Eukaryota; kingdom Metazoa; phylum Chordata; order Ceratodontiformes; family Ceratodontidae; genus Neoceratodus; species Neoceratodus forsteri. The sequence goes on along the minus strand of CM028129.1, from coordinate 1,003,619,282 downwards.
GAGTTTAAAGGGGAAAAAACTAAATTACAACTTAGACTGCTTGTAAAACTCACTGAAAGTAAATGTGGTATTTCACACCTTCTTGCAGCTTATTTCTTTTAAAACTACTTAAGCAGACAGACATATTGGGGAGTTTAATGGTTGATTACGCATCACATTCTCATATGCCAATGAAGCTCTCAGAGACAATGAGATTTCAACAACCATGAAATGGACCCTCCCAAAACAGTAACAGGGCCTACTATGAAGGCGTAAAAACTAACTGAAGCAGTCGCATACATCTTTAACAGCTACATGAAAAGAGTTGTTTGTTGACATGGAAACAAATAACATTTAGAAGATATGAGGGTGCAGTTTTCCTTTAATGGCAACACCATAACCTTTTATTTTCTCCAACAAATCCCTGTGAGGTGTGAACTCATAAAACAAAACTGATAAGTGACCCTATGATGCTGTGCGAACTGTAAACATATATTTATTCTCTTGAAAACCAAGACTGTCCAGTCACCTTTTATTTCAAATCTCCCTCACAAGCACGAGCCCCTGTAACTGAATCCCTCGTCAGTTTATACTGCTGTGACCTCGTTAATTGCAGCTGACAGAAACAGCACTAATTATTCATTCATGTCAGGGTGAAACAAACAAAAAATAAATAAAAACCAATCTGTTTCTGTCAATCTCACCTCTGATATAGATCTATTTGCCGCCAGTACTATTTTCCAAGCACTGTCAATCATGTTAGAGCAGATGCGCTGCTCACAACTTACTCTCTGACAAGAATCTACTCCTGCTTTCCAGAGCACACTTGCTCATCCTCAAACAAGCATCAAACATTTGGCATTGTCAAATTTTATTTATTACAGAAAGTAGAACAAGAAAAAACTCACTTAAAATAAGGTGCCAAATGAAAGAGGGTGTGTCGTCTCCCACGGCAGATGCACTTGCCTCTGCCTGCACATTGCCTCCGCTCTGTGCTCGCTTCTGTTCACAGAGGCACCGGATTTAACTGAGTGGGACAGGGAGAAGGGGTCTATTCACTTCCTGTTTCCACAGCCCTGCTTAATTTTAAACTGCAAAAAAAAAACAAAAAAAAACTGAGGTGCACAAATGGGCTTCTCAAAGCTGTGACTACATAGAAACATAGAATTTGATGACAGATAAGGACCGCTTGGCCCACCTAGTCTGCCCATTTGCCTACCTAATGGATAAGCTGCAGATCCTAGTTAACCAGCAGCCTACTTCCTCCTACCCCCCACTAGAATTGCCTTATGTCTGTCCCATGCATTCTTGAATTCCCCCACTGTTTTTGACTCTACAACCTCCTCAGGAAGGCTGTTCCATTTATCCACAACCCTCTCTGTGAAGAAATACTTCCTCACATTACCTCTGAGCCTTCCCCCCTCTATCTTCAAATTGTGCCCCCTTGTTTTTGCACATCTCTTTTTCTGAAAGATGCTACCCTCTTGGACTTTGTTGATTCCCTTGAGGTATTTGAAAGTTTCTATCATGTCACCCCTCTCCCTCTTTTCCTCGGGGCTATACATCTTTAGTGCCTTTAGTCTTTCTTCATATGCATCATTTTGGTTGCCCTCCTCTGGACAGCCTCCACCCTGTCTACGTCTTTGAGGAGATGGGGTCTCCAGAACTGTACACAGTACTCCAGATGTGATATTACCGACTGTATGTACAGAGGGCCAACAACTTCCTGTTTTCTACTGCTGATGCCTCTTCCTATGCATCCCAGTATCCACCCAGCCCTCCTTACTGCCTTCTCACATTGCTGGCCCACCTTTAGGTAATCTGATATGACTACCCCCAGGTCCCTTTCCATTTTTGTTATTGTAAGTATCTCACCCCCCATTGTATACTCTTCCCTTAGGTTTTTGTTTCCCAGGTGCAACACTTTGCACTTCTTTGCACTGAATCTAAGCTGCTATACATTTGACCATTCCTCCAACCTTGCCAAGTCCCTTTTCATCCTTTCCACCCCACCTTGTATATCAACCCTGTTGCAGATCTTTGTGTCATCTGCAAAGAGACATACTTTCCCTTCCAGTCCCTCTGCAATGTCACTTATAAAGACATTAAAAGGACCGGCCCCAGTACTGAACCCTGCGGTACCCCACTAGTTACCCTCCTTTCTTCACTGTGGACTCCATTTACTATTACCCGCTGTGTCCTGTTGTACAACTAGTGTTTTACCCAGGCTACCAACCTAGGACCCACTCCCAGGCTAGCTAATTTGTTTATTAATCTTTTGTGCGGGATTGTGTCAAATGCCTTGCTAAAGTCTAGGTAGACCATGTCCAGAGCCATTCCCTGGTCTACTGCTTTGGTCACCCAGTCAAAGAAATCAATTAGATTTGTCTGACATGACCTTCCCTCTGTGAATCCATGCTGCCTTGAGTCCTGTGCCCCACTGGCCCCTAGGTACTCAACAATTCTTTCCTTCAGAAGTGATTCCATCATTTGCTCTACCACTGAGGTCAAACTGACAGGTCTGTAGTTTCCTGCCTCTGTCTTGTTCCCACTTTTGTGAAGGGGAATCACATCCGCCCTCCTCCAGTCCTCAGGTACCACACCATCCTTCCACGATTTATTAAAAAGGTTAGTCAGTAGTGTTACTAGTTCTTCCCTTAGTTCTTTTAAAATTCTGGGGTGAATCCCATCAGGCCCCATTGCTTTATCCACCTTCAGTTTTAAGAGTTCTTTCAGAACCCTTTCTTCTGTGAAAGGACTAATATCAACCCCCTATCCAGAGTGCTTCTATTGGCCGGATTAGGTATTTCTCCCTGCTTTTCCATTGTGAATACTGAGCAGAAGTATTCATTCAGTATCCCTGCTTTTTCACTGTCGCTCTCTGCCCAACCACCTTCCTCTTTGTTCAGCCTCAGTATCCCTGCCTTAGTCTTTCTTTGCTCCCTAATGTACCTATAAAAGGTTTTATCCCCTTCTAACTGAGTTGGCTATCTTTTCCTCAGTTTGGGCCTTTGCTATTCTGACTGCCTTACCCGCTTCCCTCTGCTTTAACTGGTACAGTTCTCTGTCCTGCTCCTTCTGTGTTTCCTTATACTTCCTGAATGCTATCTTTTTTTCCTGTACCTTCCCCGCCACTTCTTTTGATAACCATAGTGTTTTTTTCTTTTGTTTTGATTTGTTTATTTGCTTCACACAAAGACTTGCTTCCTCTATCATGGCGGTTTTGATGTTGCCCCATTGTTGCTCCACCCCACCTTCTTGCCTGTTTGCTAGTGCTTTTCTGAGGCACTCTCCCATTTTGTCAAAATCAGCCCTCCTGAAATCCAGTACCTTCACTTTTGTGTGGCTTGACTTTACAGCTAAGTTTATTGTGAACCATACTGTTTGGTGGTCGCTTGTTCCCAGATGGCTATCCACTTCAACATCAGAGATCCTCTCTCCATCCCCATTTGAGAGTACCAGGTCTAAGATTGCTCTCTCCCGAGTGGGTTCCAAAACTACCTGTCTGAGACATGCCCCCTGTAGAGCATCAAGAATGGCCCTGCTCTTGGATGTGGCTGCAGCAAAGGTGCTCCAGTCAACATCTGGCATAGTCAGGTCCCCCACCAGCAACATCTCCCCTTTCTCTGCCATTTCCTTGTCCATTCCCTCCCCCTGAGATAGGGGTCTGTATACAACCCCTGTGCGGATTATGGAGCTATTTCCAGTCTCCAGGGTGACCCACAGTCCCTCCTCTCCTCCCTGTTTACCCTTTAGTTCTGTTGCTTTTATCCCTTCCCTTACATAGAGAACTACTCCTCCTCCTCCTCTTCTTCCCTCCCTGTCCTTCCTGTAGATTGTGTACCCTGGTATTTTGACATACCAGTCATGGTTCTCTGTGTACCATGTTTCTGTTACTGCCACAATATCCAGGCATCCCTCTTCCATCAAGGCCACCATTTCAGGGAGCTTTTTACTTAGACTACAGGCATTGGTACTCATTACCCTCCATTTTTTTATGGCTTTATTTCTTTTTGCCCCATCCCTGTCCCTACTGCCTTTGTCTTTTTCTTCATTTTTCCCTGCCCTTCTCCCTATCAACTGCTCTACTTTGGTGTTTACCTTACTAATTACCCTGATTTTTTTGGGGGGCTAGGCCTTCCCTTCTCTTCAGTGCCTCCCCTCTTGACTAGTTTATATGCTTGCCACTGAAGCATTTAAACCTATCACCTAGGATCCTGGTTCCCCTCCAGGATAAATGCAGACCATCGTGCCTGTATAGAGGCCTGCATCCCTCCAGGTGGAGCCACAGTCCCCAATGAAGCCAAATCCCTGAGCTCTGCACCAGCTTTTCAACCAGTCATTGAATCCCATGGTGCAGAGTGCCCTAGCCTAATCCATGCCATAGACAAGTAGCACTTCCGAGAAGTTACCATGTATGCTACTTGTCTAAGGCCCCTCCCAAACTCCAAAAACTCCTGTTGCACTGCTCTGATCCCATTCTCAGCCAGGTCATTCGTCCCTAGGTGGACAATGACATCCAGCTCCCTCTTCCTTACTGCTGTTCCCACGATTCTGAGGATTCATTTCCTGTCCCTCCAAGCCTTGGCACTGGGCAGGCACCTTACTTCCCTTTCCCCTCCCTCCCCCAGTTCTACCCACCTAATAACTGAGTCCCCCACCAGGAGTTGTTTCCTTCCCCTGTGGGGTCCTGGGCCACCCTCCTGTGGGTCTCCACTGTGGAGGTTTCCAGCATCCACCTTGGTCTCCACTGTAGGTGCCTCCATAGGGGAACCAAGCTTTGCCAGAGTGGCGAATGAATTGTGGAGAGGCACAACTGGAGGGATGTGCCTCTGTTCCACCACCCTCACCCTCCCTGAGCCCACCATGGTCCAACCACTCCTCTTTCTTGGCAACCTCTGAGGTAGTGGCGGTGGCCTGAGTAGTCCCTGGCTGTGATAGCAGGTTTCCTGAATCCTTGTCAGATCAGCATGGAGATGAACAACCTCCTCCCTCAGACCAGAGAGGTGCCTGCAAATAGGGCAGCAATGCAGTTTCCAGAATGTCTCCCAGCAGACTGCTGCTCCACAGCCAGTGCATTGCACCACTCCCCACATCTGTGTCCCTTCCAGTTAGAGATTCTTTTTGGTTTTTTGTTCTTGTTTTAGTGTGTGCAAGCTTGTGAGCGTCTCTACCCCCTATTCAGTGTGCTGTGCCTTTAAGGATAAGAACAGGTGTATGCTGTTAGCTGTTTTGAGGAAGTGATGTCAGAGCCCCTGCTATAAAGGAAGTTATGCAGGTGGGGTGAGGGGAAGGGTGGGTGGGAGTAAACCTATGCTGTCCAGAAACAGTCACCTACAACTCTTACCCTCCACCCTGGGGAGTGCCTTCCTTCCTTTCAGACACCTATTTCACAAAGGCTAAGCAACAGATCTAGTCACAGCTGACTGCAAATATCTCACAGCTACAGTTCCTCTCAGGCAAATTAAAGTTAAAACTAAGAAAAGTCCGCCCCAAAACAGAATCAATACTAGTTACTTACACAGGTCCAAAAATTAATAATTCAGTTCAGTGTAGTCTAGAAAATAACCTCCTTGCCTTCTAGTGGCCAAAAATTATGAATTATTGTTAAAGATTAATGGCTACCCCCGTAGAAATGGCTATACACCAGTTGGTGGGTTGGTGTACTGGGCAGGAGATCGACCCCCAAAATGCTCTACTTATACTGGATATTCCCTTGGGTACCAGTAAAGACACTGTAGAGGGAGCACTCTCCCAAGTTGAATATTTAAAAAACTCTCTGGTGGTGGGTCGACAGGCTGATTTCATCGCCCAAACTTTCATAGCCTTGGTACAGTGTAGTGACCTCATGGACAGCTCTAAAGTGACACAGACTATTGCCCAAGAAGGGGTTCCAGCTGCCTGCAGAGTGATAACAAAAGACATTAAAGACCCTGGGGAGGATGAGATCCCACCATGATATGAGACTTTTGAGGAGAAATTTGCTAAGTTGTTGCTGAAGGAAGGGAAAACCGTAGAGAGCTTTAAGAAATTAATCCTTCCCCAACACCCCCACCCACTCCAGCATCTGTTATGGCCCCGCCTTGTATGCCCATGCCAATGTTGGCCCCTATATCTGTACCTGTCATTAGTCACAACTCCTACCGAAGACTGAGAATCTTCTCAGGCACCCTCCCAACCCCCCAGGGGAAGGATGACTGGGAAACATGGATAGACTATGTTGCCCTCTAGTACTTGAATGGCAATGCTCAGAAGCAGATAAACGAAAGAGGTTGAGTGAGAGCCTCCGAGGTCCTGCCCTGGCTACCATCCGTGCCAGGCAGGCCAATAACCCCAAAGCAACTGTACAGGACTTTCTGGATGCATTGGATAATGTGTATGGGAGCCCAGATTCAGATGAGGATCTGTGGCGGAGATTAAGAAACGCTCAGCAGTACCCAAGGGAGCCATTGTCTGTGTATGTACCTCAGCCTGAAAAGGTGCTACAAGAGTGTCTCAGAAAGGGTAGTTTGCCGTCAAATGAATTAGCTTAAACTAGGATGGACCAGATCCTTAAGTCTGCTCAATTTTCAGAATTGTTACTGCTTCAGTTGCACCTTGCCACCCGCCTGGAATCACCCCGTCCTATGATGAGCTAATGAAAGAAATTCGGGGACTTGAGCAAAGGTGACCCCATGGGGGAACTGCACCCATATCTACTGCTGCTGCGCAAGTGACCGAGAGTGATCAGCCAAGTGAGGCTCAGGATCAAAAGTTGGCACTTAACAAGCACTCTAAGAATGCACAGGACTTCCCACCCTGGGCCCAGCATTGGAAAGATGAGCTACTAAAAGAAGCCCAAAAGTTGAAGATGGGTGCCTCTACAAGGGTTTCCCCATGGAACAATATTATGGTCCCTCTCAGGACGTGACTGCAATGGGGGTGGGGGTGCACCCTCAGGCATCCTCTACTGAGGGTAACTCCCAGGCTGAAATCCAAGAATTGACTGCAACCCTAAAGGAACTGTTAAGATACACTGCACCACTCACTGCTACAAGCAGATATTGGACCCTGATCCCTTGTTACTGCCTTAGTCCCTCATGCAAGGTTCTCTCCAAGGATGACCCAGGAGTCTATCATTTATTACAACTGTGGAACGGATGGCCATGCGAAGAGAGAGTGCCGGTCTCAGAAAGACTTAGAAAAGGAAGCAAACAGACTCCAAGGGGAGCTCCGAAAAGCAAATCAATGGCCGAGAAGTGCCCATAATGATCGCATTGAGGATTCAAGAAATACAATTTTTTGTGGCTAAATCATCTGTCCAGGCCTCTGCTACTGTCTCTCCAGACTGGTCCAGAATAGTGGACCCTTCGATGGAGACTTCTGTGACTGTCAATGGTATTCCATGCTCGGGCTATGCTCGATAGCGGGTCACAACTCACCATTGTATTTCAGGACTGGTATGACAAACACTTATCTGATGTGCTATTACAATCTCTGGAAGGCCTACATGTGTGGGGCCTGAGCGACAAGTCTTATCCATAACTAGGGTATGTCTGCCTCTGGTTGTTTTTTCTTGCAACTGTAACTGATGTAAAGGAGCGAGTAGAGACATTGGCCCTAGTGTATTCCCCCACTGGACTGTATGATGGGGTCCCCCTGCTAATTGGGACAAACGCCCATATGTTTGGGAGACCGGCACAACTCTGTCATGAGAAACAAGGGCAATGGACTGGAAGGGCCCTGAGAATTCCAGCTCTGATCAAGAGGGCCTATGATTTGCAACAGAAACCTGAGGAAGTAGACCAAGATGAACCGTTGGGGATCGTGTGGAAGAAGGATCCCGATTCAGTGGTACTGGCCCCTAACACCCAGTGTACCATTCAAGGGGAGGTCCACCTCCAGAAAGATGTCAAGAACAAAATACTGATGTTTGATGTGTCAGGTGATGAGAAATTGCCAGAAGGATTATTGGACAAGCCCAACATCTCACCTGCTCATGCCCATGCCTATGCACAATGAGTGATGATCCAGATTCATAATGTGTCAGATGGGGAGATCCGGGTAAACAGAGGGTGCACCCTAGCTACGGAGCACTGCACAGACACTGCAGTATTGCCCAGCAACAAGCACCCTGGTGAGAAGGACAGAGTGACCCCTGACTTGTTTAACTTTGGTGACTCCCCATTGCCAGCTGAATGGAAGGCTAGAATTAGCAAGAGACTTGCCTAGAGAGACCAACTGTTTTTGTTAAAGAAATGGGATGTAGGATGTGTCCAGGGTGTGGAACATCACATATGCCTGCATGATGAACGGCCATTTCAAGACAGGTCCCAACGCCTAGCCCCAGCAGACATAGATAATGTGAGAATCACCTGCAGGAAATGCTCGCTGCTGGCATGATACAATACTCCAGGAGCCCACACGCCTCTCCCATTGTGGTTGTGCATAAGAAGGATGGGTCTGTGAGGATGTGTGTTGATTATCAAACCCTAAACCGGCGGACCATCCCAGACCAATACACTATGCCTCGTATACAAGATGCCCTGGACTGCTTGAATGGGAGCAAATGGTTCTCGGTGTTGGATCTTCGCAACGGATACTACCAGATCCTGATGGCCCCGGAAGACTGTGAGAAAACAGTCTTCATCTGTCCATTGGGGTTATACGAGTTTCTGAGGATGCCATAGGGGATATCGGGTGCCCCGGCCACCTTTCAGTGACTAATGGAACGTGCAGTGGGAGATATGAATTTGCTGGAAAGCCTGGCGTATTTGGACAATGTCATTGTGTTTGGGAGCACCTTAGAGGAGCATGAGAACTGACTGTTTAAAGTCCTAGACTGACTGGAAAATTGCAGCCTTAAGCTGTCCATTGATAAGTGCCAATTTTTCCAAACCTCCATGAAGTATGTGGGGTGTATAGTATCTACAAAAGGGATAGAGACTGATCCCAGTAAGGTTGAAGCACCTACTACTTGGCCCCAGCCCCATAATCTGAAAGAACTACAATGTTTCCTGGGGTTCTGTGGCTACTACCGCAGGTTCCTAAAAGGCTATTCCAAGGTGATTCGCCCACTCTTGAACCTTACCCAGGGTTACCCTCCTACCAATCGTAAATACAAAAAAGGGTCTGTTAAAGAATCAGAAGAAGCATATTTCCACCCAGGTTAACTCTTCAGGCCCCGCTGGATGCCAGACTGTGAAGCAGCCTTCCATGAGATCATATACAAGCTCACCCATGCCCCCATCCTCACCTATGCTGACCCCACCAAACCCTGTGTGCTGTATGCGGACACTAGTCTGCAGGGTCTAGGAGTGGTAATATATCAAGACCATGAGGATGGCCTGAGACCAATAGCTTTCACCAGTAGGAGCTTGACCCCATCCGAACGAAACTAGCCTGTGCATAAGTTGTAGTTCCTTGCGCTAAAATGGGCCATCGTTGACTAGTTTCATGAATACCTCTATGGAGCAAAGATATTGGTGAAGACTGACAATAACCCGTTGACCTATGTACAGACTTCATCTAAGTTAGATGCCACTGGGCAACGGTGGCTTTCTGCATTATCAACCTATGATTATGCTGTTGAATACAGACCGGGCCTGAACCATATTGATGCTGACACCCTATCACGAAGGCCCACTTTCAAGAGTGATTGGGTCAGGCTGTCTGAACCTGACATTCAAGCATTGTGCCAAAAGTTTGATAGAGATGAACAGATGTCTGCGGACACAGTGGACTGTTCAGTAGATTGCTTGGGCCCTTCTGACACCTGCATACCAGCTGCTTATTGCAACTTCTCTGCTCTATATATTAGTGCACTGCCTCAATTTGACAATGACAGCATTCAGTGGGCTCAATCCCAAGATCCTATGATTCAGCCAGCACTTGCTTCCCTGCGTGCAGGGAAAGATGTGTCTAAGTTACATTCCACTGACTTGCAAACTGCTTTATTGTTTAAAGAAGGCCCCAGATTGAAGTTGCTCAATCAGTTGTTGTATAGAGAGATGGTAGATTGTAGTGGCAAAGTAGACAAGCAACAATTGGTCCTGCCCATGGCCTTTAAAGATTTGGTACTGAGGTCCCTCCACAATCACATGGGGCACCTTGGTATTGACAGAACCCTTGACCTGGTACGAGCTTGCTTCTACTGGTCCAAAATGGGGGCCGATGTTGAGCACCATGTAAAGACTTGTAGTCGCTGCCTGCAAAGAAAAGCCCAGCCACAGAGGGATGCCCCCCTTTGTTAATATTACTATCAGCACCCCCATGGAACTAGTCTGCATAGACTTCTTGTGTTTAGAACCTGATCAGCGGAACATTGGCAATGTGTTAGTGGTTACGAATCATATCACATGGTATGCACAAGCTTTTCCCACCAAAGATCAAAAGGCATCTACCGTGGCCAAGGTGCTAGCAGAAAATTTCTTCATCCACTATGGTGCCCCCCAGCGGATCTGACCAGGGCAGAGACTTTGAGAGTCAACTAATCATAGAAATTCTCTCTCTCTATGGGGGTGCGAAAGTAGAGAACCACCTCCTATCACCCACAGAGAGACTCTCAACCAGAACGTTTTAACCACACCCTTCTAGACATACTGGGCACCCTCCACCCAAAAGACAAGCATAAGTGGAGCCAGCAGATTAGCACCTTGGTACATGCATACAATTGCATGAAAAATGATGCTACTGAGTTCTCCCCCTACTGCCTCATGTTCAAGAGAGAAGCCCGCCTGCCAGCTGATGTCTGTTCTGGGGTCTCGCCAGATGGGGTCCGAGCCGAAAACTACTTGCAACATGTACAAAAACTGAAAGCAAAATTGAACCATGCTTATCAGCTGGCCCAGACAATGGCCGCCAAGAGAAATCTAGCCAACAAAGAGGTATGATAAAAAAATAAAGGCTCAAGAGCTTTGACCTGGAGACTGCGTGTTGTTCACAATTTGGGACTGCATGGTAAACACAAAATTGCTGATCGGTGGCACCATCTTTCCCATGTAGTAGTGGGAAAGTTGGATGATTTACCTGTGTACAAGGTGTGCCCAGAGAACAACTCCAAAGCTGTCAAGACCATACACCGTTAACGCTTGCTGCCTATCAGCCAAGTCATGATTGAGGCTGAACCCCCAGAAACTGAGCCCCCTGGGCCAGTGACTCATACTGCTGCAAGAAAGAGACAGAGTCACCCTACCCCAGTGATCACAGATTTAAGGTTTCATCCACAGCAGGCCCAGAATGATAGTGACTGTCAGTCCACTTCTGATGAAAGTGAATACGACCATGCCTATTACTCCTCATATGAACTGAGTCAGCTCTTTTGAGGTAACCCCTAGATAAATTGTGGGGACGAAGCTGGGCCTTCTGGACTGCCTTACCCCACAGCTTCATCCTTGGAGCCAATGCTCCCAGAAAGTAAAGTGCAAAGTATCACGTCTAAAGATGTTGAGTCTCTGTGTATTGTGGAACTGTATGATTTGCCTGAAGAAGGAGCTGAGGGTTTGAGTCTTTCTGGTGGCATACCAGAACTTGAAGAACACTATAAGAGTTCTGACCACCCCCTTCAGTACCTCAAAGCATGATTGTGCCTGAGCCTTCGCAAAATGAGTCAAGTATTGTAGAAACAGAGCTTGCAGAGCAAGGATCCAACAGTGCCCCAAGTTTGGACATTCCCACTCAGGCAGAGGCACCCCTCACAAGTGATGAGAGTCCCCAGACCAGTGCTGAGAGTACAGAGACTGTAGCTGTCCCCCTCAGAAAGACTGGCTGAGCTGTCAAGCCAGTAGTACGCCTCAGTTATGATTCTCCCAGGAGACCAGCGGATTTGTCTCTCAATGGGGTGCACAAAGGTGTTTATGTCTCACCAAGCTCACTGCCCAAATTGAGCTTGACAGCCAATTCCAGGTTACTCGTCTTTCCCTTTCACCGTGGTGCCCTGCCCCCTGTAGCAGCAAGTTAGCTGATAGGGAAGGGCCCCCTCTTGTATTGTTTAAGGTACAAAAAGTTATTACCTGATTCAGTATAGTAACATTCAATTTACCTGTGTGAAATATGCACAATGTGTTGTCAGAATGCATATAGTATCATGAAGTGTAGTGATAATGTATAGCAAAGCAATGCGTTTATGTTAACTGATGCATGATGGTACAGACTTGACACAGACACTAAGTTTTCTCCAGGTAGGGAAGGGTGTATATCCTCTACAAATGCAGGTTCCCGAAACGTTTTCCTCGAGCTTGCTTAAATGCTCACTGCCAGGCTGGTGTCCTGCATTTTAGCAGTTTAAATGTGATTGCCAGAGAGTGCTTGTAGAGCCTCTGTGTACTGTCCCTATAAGAGCTGCCTGGATTGCAGTCATAAGTAATCTAAGAAAGAGCTCTGTTGAAAGATGTAGCTATTTGCTGAAAATCATTTAGAGTGATAATGATAATGTAGTTTGTCTAACCTGCCTAATTTGCAGCAAGGACTGCTTTGTTCATCTCCACTATCTTGGTCCTGGACTGCCGAATTGGACCAATCAGTACTGGTGGGACCTACAATGGAGCTGGGCTACAGGAGCTGTTTGGAGTCAAAATCTGTAGGAATTGTAGTTTTGGGCTTTTGGTGCCTTTTTGTACCTGAAGGGGGAGCCTTTGTTGTGACTGACAGACAGATCAGTCAACCAAACCTTTTGGATTCAGAGGAAAGTCCCAGGCTTGCTAGCAGTTGAATCAGATCTAAGTTGGGAGCTGAAGAAGAAACATACTTGAGACAGTCAAGCAGCCGTCTGAGTAGTTTCGCTTGGGAGAACTGTGGAAAGGCCTGAGATGTGGCCTGCATGTCTACCTGCTGCCCCTGAGCGGAAGAGAAGAGAATTATTTTGGACTAAATACAAGTTTGTGAGAACGAAGTAAGCCACTGATTTTTTACCAGGCTCATACCTGAAGAAGACTGAAGATTTTGCTGAATGCGATCGGCCTGTCAGGATTTCCAGCTGCTTTTGAATCCCCGGTTTGTTCAGAGAGTTTGCAATCATGACCGGACAGCGGTTTGCCTGGTACAGTAGAATTTCCTTACATGTAAATGTGCCGTGTATTGAAAGTGGGTTGTGATTTGGTTCCCCACTGTGTGAACTGTATTCTGCTTGCTGGTACTGTAGAATTCTTTACATGTAAATGTGCTGTGTATTGAAAGTGGGTCGTGATTTGGTTCCCCACTGTGTGAACTGCAGTCTGCTTGCTGGAAGCTTCATCCAGCCTAATCGGACTGAATCCACTGTCATCTCCATTCGGCCTGGGACATGCCACGCTGGCCCTGCCAGACTACCCCACTGCACAGAGAAAGACACTGACGAGAGACCAGCCTGGGGATCAGTCCCCTGCTCCATGCTTGAACAGGAATGATGCCTCAGAGAATCATGTGGGCCCTGCTTCTCCTGGCACTCCAGATTAACCACCTACTGTCTCAATTTTTGTCCAGCCTGTGTCCAGTCTTGGTATCGTGAGTAATCATCAGGGTAGCTCCCTGCAACAACAGCCTAATCTAAAAGTGTGTCATCTGATTGTCTTGTTGTGTTCTTTTCACAAACTGAACCCTCCGGTTCCGAATTACAAATAGTGTTTGTTGTGCACGTTGTTTTCTTCCATCACAGGGTCCCAACCAGCTGCAACATTCCTGGCTAGATAGCCATTCTCCATCTGGGTACCCAGAGTGTGTGACTGTTTATGGACCCTGAAGTGCATGCATAACTGTTTGATTGATAGAGCCTTTAAGCAAATTAACCTGATTACACCCCTCCCTTGTTCAAGTCCCTTAAATCAATCAGATCTAACTCTTTTTTGCATTTACCCTGACTGTGGTTCCAGTTTGTGCAAGAGTACTGTACTGCTGTTATTTGCTGTGTATAACCTTGTTTTACAGGGGGTCCCCAGGGCCGAGCCAAAAGAAAGCCCTGGTGGTAAGTGCAAACAGTGTGGGTACTTGTGAAGTGTATCAGGGGTATTGTGAAAGCGATTATTGTGTATTGTTCTGGCCACTAGTAAGGAAAGAGGGTGGTTACAGTGTCCCAGAGGGCTGTGCCCAGGTTAGCTTAACCACTACCAACCCTGACCTCCGGGTGGAGGCACCCGTTTCAGAACTCAAATCCCTTAACCTGGTACTAGCCAAGCAGACAGGGGTAGTAGCCCTTGGGATAGTGCCACCTAGGGGTTACATGTGACTATCTCATAGTAGCACCCCCTCGTTCTGGGGATCAGAGGTCACTTGAGATTGAAACAGCACTAAAAACTGCTTAAAGGATACCTTAACAACATCTTGACAACAAACTATTCAACAATCTGACTCCGTAGGTGACTAAAGGAAATGCTGCTGTATTCATTAGTGCTAAAACTACATTTACATAATTTACCTAAATGTGGTTCCAGAGCATTTGAAAATTGTAAAATCAGCCTTCCAATTGCAAAAATACTGTCATACCTGCTTCCTAAAATGATCGGCAAATGTGTTATGTGATGACATCACTGGAGCCAAAATCAGAGATCTATGGCTCTCTATAGTGCTAACTAGTTCTTTTTTCCCTCTGTATAGAATTGTTTCACCCAAATGGTCAAAACCATGTGCATTGTTCTATGTAATGCACATGTTAGGCTATGGTTCTGTTCATTTTGTTTACTTTAACATGCTGAAAATGTGTTTAAATCCAACCGACTTTCTCTGTGGCAAACCACAGTGCAGTACAAATCTTGAATAACCTGGTGGTCTAGTGGTGATGGTGGATCAAGGATGCGTCAATGGGGGTGCAGGGGTGGTGTGCATGCTTAATATGCACTTTTTAACATTTTTATTAAATCTTTATATTTTCTGCTATTATTCTTTTCTAGTACATTTTTGACAGAACCTACAAATTTAATCCATAGTTTGAATGTAAACATTTGTACAATCAATAACTCAATAAAGTAAAATGCAGCGACAGCAAGCAGGTACGTTACTATGTGGGGGGTTGCAACTACACCCTTCACCACCCCCTAGAGCCACCACTTTTTTTAGCAAAGTTCTTGTGCAGTCCAATGTTAGAGTTCATACTTTATCGAAACTCAAATATACGCTTGTCTTGTCTTCTTTTTCCATGGGAAATGATAATAATAAGAAGAATCAGCATTTATATAGTGATTTTCATACACATTGTATCCCAAAGTGCTTTACAAGCAACACTAGACTGATAGTGAAGTGACTGAATGTGTAGTGGCAGCCATTTCATGCATTAATATCCACACACAGCCTTGGACAATTGCATTAACTGGTTTTTATTACGACCGGGAATGTTGGCCAGGACAACGGGGTCAGGTAGTGATCAAGGTGCTGGCAGCCCCACATCTTATTTCTCACAGTAATCTGCTCATATTTCTCTCCTTCTGTCTTCCCCTTCCCTGAATATAGCAGTACCTTGCAAGAGTGGCCTTCTCAGTCCCCCTCTGGTATTCATTCTTCACTAGTCCTCCTCACACTGAAAACTGGTGAGTTCATCACCCCTCTGCATCATGAATGCAAGTAGTACAGTCCCTGTTTTATTATGACATATCAAATATAAACATATCTTCTGTTCAGTAAGTCAGGCTCAGAGCAGCAGGGAACAAGGGGAATGATGGGCTTTCCTATCCTTAAAAGAGCTAGGCTACCTTTGATTAGGAACTATTAAATGATGGGTGTGCACATCATTTAATAGTGCCTAATCATAGGTGTCTTAGATTTTATATATGTATGAAAGCCTATTTTTCCCCTTGTGCCTTGCTGCTATCAACCTGGCTTACCAGAATATCATGTTTATTATTAATATGTAAATATAACACGGGAGACTGTACTAACCACATTCATGATGCGGAAGGGTAGTGAACTCACCAGTTTGTGGTGTGGGGAGCAGGTGAGAAGAATAAATGTCAGAGAGGAACTGAACAGGCCATTCCAGCAGGGTACAGCTTTATGCAGGTTAGCTGAAGACATGATGGAGGATGCTGAGCAGATCACTGAGAGATCTGAAATGTGGGGCTGCCAGCATCGTGATCACTACCTGACTGTGGATAATAGTAGCCAGCGATGAAAAATACTCAGAGTGGCAGGGCTGCAACTAAACTGTTACTTGAATTCAGTGTAGGGAGATTTCACTTGGGTGGGGGGATGTTGACGTTTGTTAGGATAGTATTGAGGTAGTTGTGTAGAGAGAGCTCACTCAAGATTTGGAAGGGTGGTAGCCAGCCAATTCACATTGTGGAGTGGAGTACAAAAAAGTACTGGAGAAGAATTGTTGAGAACTGTCCTGCAGGGTTCTTCAGATCACAGGTAAAGGAATAGACTGACACTGGAAGTCAGGTGGATTCACTCAAGGTATTAGTATGCCTCTCCTACTAATAATATTGTTATCCATTGTACAGTAAGTGCAACCCTTATGAGGGCATGAATAGCAGTTTTTTTGGTGGGTCATGATGCTTATTGCTTGGCCCTCCAGGAAGACCTAGTTGTTGGTTAATGAGTTGGGGAAAAAAACACAACAGGGAACTGTACATACTGTACTACCTTCACTGTGCAGAAGGGTGGTGATCCAATCAATGTTTACTGTGGGAGCAGAAGTCAAACATTCAGAATGTGGACTGGAGAGTAATTTGGGAGGCATTTGTTAACAGTGCCAGCTGATGATGCATATCAGTATAGGTGTGCACAACTTTCTGAGGTACAAGATTACAATCTGTGGTGTGATAATTTTTTTCATGAGACCGCAAGCTCATATGCAGCCCCAAGCAGTACTAAGAACAGGGTATGGATGGTGGGGTGTTCAACGGAAAGCAGGCTAGGTGCAAGGGGTTCACATGGAAAAAGAAAGCCCTATTTGTGGATTAACACGAGAGCATGAGCTTTGGAACTAAACAAGACCGGTACTTTGCTGTGTGACCCTGAGCAAGTCACTAAACTTTCTTGTGCTCTTAGGCCACACCTGTAAACAAACTTTCAGCTTAGTGTGTCTCTCCTGGTTATCAAGAACAAAATTCAGTGCCTCATTTAACCACTAGATCATCAGGCATTTGAAGTGTTGTACTGTAACGCAGTTTGCCAAATAAAAAGTCAGCTGGATTGCAAAACATTTTCTGCAAGTTAAAGTAAACAAAATGAACAAAATCATAGCCTAACATGTACTGATCAAAATAATCCTTGAGGTAATACATGGTGTTGATCATTATGGTACAACAATTCAAAATAAAGAGGGAAAGAAGAACTAGTTAGCACTATAGAAATATATGGGGATCTCAGTCTCTGACTCCGATGATGTCATCATGGCTCATCACTTAACACACTTGGCAGACATCTTAGGGAGAAACCAGGCTGTTTTGGAAAGTGAAAGGCTGATGTTTACATTTTTCAAAAGCTATGAAACTGCATTTATGTAATTTACTTAAATGTAGTTTTAGCATAAATGTAAACAGCAGCCTTTACTTTACCTCACAATGAAGCCAGATTTTGGAGTTTGCAGTTTTAAAAAACTTGCTTGTTTAGGTACCCTTTAAAGTCCACTTCCACAGGTCAAACAAGTTAAACTAAATAGCCCAGAAGCTCTCCAAGGTGCTCCATAGTTACAATAATGACTCTCTGCTCTGCAGCTCACAAAGGCACTGGATTTAATTTAGCGGGACACCAAGTAGGGGATTGTTCACTTCTTCTTTCCACAACTCTACTTAAAGTACTTTTAAACTGCTATAAATTATATATTTTGCCAAAAAAATCCACTTGGGCCTTACCCCAGTTGGTGTTGCAGCCTCCCTCCAGTCAGCCACCCTTTCTGCGGCCACTCACAGTGCCTCCAATACTATCTGGAAGGTACCCAGGGTCAGGATCTCATTAGCACAAAGATCATTCTCCTTCAGAGCCCCTCATGGTACAGTGCCCTCCCTCCTGCCATTGCCGCAATTACCAAGTTAGGTCCCTTTAAGACGGCCCTAAAAACCCATATTTTATCTGCACGTAGCTGCCACTGCAACCGCAAGACTCACCCTAGGCACTTCCCTTTCAGTAGATGCTATTGTGTCACAGACATGGTCACTAATGAGGTTGATTCACTTTCCCCTGCACCCAGGGCACTATGCCCTAGACCTGTCCTAGCTTGCCCATAGCACATGCCTAGTCAGCGTATGACAATGCCTCAGTAGGCTGCACACTGCAAAACATCACTCGTGACATCACCCTGGCATCCAAACATATCCTGTATTGCTACTTCTGTTAGGTTCTTCGTGTATAAAGTGTGATCATTGCACATCTGTATGTTCTGTATGCATGTAACTCTGCCTCCTTCTCTTATCGCAACCATTAGCGTAAATAACTACTGTACGTACACTAGACTCATATGTATGATTATGCCTATTGTTAAACTGCATCTACTGGTTGTTGTACTTGTCTTTGTATTACCTTGTACTTGACGTGGAGCCTTTGGAAATGAGTCTATGACTCAAAGGGTTGTAATTCATATGCTATAAATAAATAAATAAATAAATAAATAAAATAATGCCACTGGGCTGCACAAATGCGGTCCTCAAAGCTGTGACTATCTCATAGTAGTAGCCCCTTGTTCCAGGGAGTCAAAGGTCACTGAAGATTGCAACAGCAGTAAAAACTGCTTAAATTTCACTTACACAGGTAAAACAAATTAAAACAAATAGCCCACAAGGTCTCCCAGGGGCTGTACAGTTAAAATAATGACTTTTTGCTCTGTAGCTTGCAGAGGCACCATATTTAATTGAATGGTACAGGAAGTAGGGGTCTGTTTACTTCCTATTTCTATAACTCCACTTAAAGTACTTTTACATTACTATAAATGGTATATTCCAAGGTGCACAAATGGGTTTCTCAGAGCTGTGATTATCGCACAGTAGCAGCCCTTCATTTCAGGGGGTCAAATAAAATACCTGATTTCCTATGTTCGAGGTCTGGCAGTGAAGATGTGTCTGTGGTCCAGAGAGGATTATTGCATTGGACTCCCAGTGGGTAAGGAAAGGCGTGTGTGCGAGTGTGTGTGAGTGCGTGTGTGTGGTGGAGAGTGCTGAGTGGGAGTGTCAGGTGGGGGGACTAACGGCGGCGGTAGCAACAGACATCAATGGACAGTTTTCTATTTTACAGGTTATACTGTAAAAAAACAAACAAAAAAAACCTATGAAGGATGGTTTTATTTATTTCAAGTGGTGACACTGGGAGATTGGACATCCCCAGTCTCAGTGTTATATTTGTCGGGGGTAGGGTGGGGTGGTGGGTGCTGAATGGGAGGGTTGAGTGAGGGGATTAACTGCGGCAGCAGCAACAGACATCAATGGACAGTTTTCTTTTTTACTAGGTATAAAAACTACATGGGACAGTTTTCTTTATTTCAGGTGCTAACACTGGGGATTTGGCACCCCCAGTGTTGGTGTTATGTTTGTGGGAGGGGGTGCTGAGTAGAAGGGTCAGTAAGGGTGGTGGCAACAACAGACATCAATGGACTTTTTTTTTTTTTGCAGGGTATAATTCAACATCAGCAGACTGATCATGACAGATCAGCTGTGCTTTCTGGGCAGCGGTAATGTAGATCAAAGGAAAGAGCTGACTTATGACTGGGTCAGCTCTCTCCTTTTAACCACACAACGTTTTCGCCCAGCAAGCCAGAACAGCATCATGATCAGCCTGGCTGATGATTGGTTTGACATTGACAAGCCCCTTGCAGACCACTCTGCATTGGACTGGCAGTGTCACACCCCTCAAAAGTCAGTCTTCTAACAAAATATTTGTTGTGTGTGTGCACACGACGAACACAAAAAGAGGCTAGCTTGGAGCATTTCTGTGACTCCAGTAAATCTCTTCCCAGCCAGCTCACTGAGATCACATCAAGCTGTCATCTAACATCATTTGATTGACAGTGGTGATGGTGCTGGTGGAACCGCAGCTTTTCTTTACTGAAAGTAACTGCCATAGTTCTTCTTTCCATGAAGGACAGAGGAAGGGAAGGGCTTTTAAATGGCCCATCTGCCTGTAAGTCTTGGCCAATGACTAGCAGCTAGAGTAACCTTTGAGGAGATTCAAAGTCACACCTTTGTGACTGCCTATCAAACATGCGACACTCTGGGTCTAACTGGACTTCTCATTACATTTAGTATTGCCCTTGCATATGGTCAGATAGCTCAATGGCTAGTGAGCCTGCTAACCATATAACAGAAACATAGACTTTGGCAGCAGATAAGGACCTCTTGGCCCACCCAAACTGCCCATTTCCCTACCTACTGCATAAAACTCCAGATTGTAATTGATCTGTAAGTTTGTTTCCTCTTTCCTACTATTAGGGTAGCCTTCTGTCTATCCCATGCATTTTTGAATAACACTGCTTCGAGTCTTGAACATTGCAACAAGCTGGCAGGAAAAGGACTGAGAATCCCACAGCATGGTCTCCTCTTTCAAGTGGAGATGGTATGGAATCCTTTGACAAAGCAGTGCTCCTTGATCCAGAGTGCATGGTGCTACAGCATGCCACACAACAGAGCACACAACAATGTAGAAACTAAGAGGTTAGTGAGGTGCTCTGTTCTAGAAAGTGCAGGTGTAATTATACCTCCAATAAAATGATTTACCGCTTTGTAACATGCTATAGCCGAGTCTTTACTCTCTGTGTTGTGTGACTCTGGTTCTGGTTATTTTGGCAAAACTCATTCAAGTTCGGCAGCATGTAGGTCTGTGTTGCTGTTATCCCTGTCATCATGGTGGTAGTGGGCAGCTGCCTGCAACCTTGAAAGCAGATGGTAATGGGGGACTAGACAGAGGTTTGGGCCCCACCAGGGGAGGGAGAAAATGCAGTTAACTGTCAGAATTTGTAAAGGTCCCCACATCCACCAAGCCATTCTACCCATCTAGCACATGAAACCCAACTTTCTCCCTCACTAGCCAACTGGGTCAGTTGGGCCCAGTCACGGGGGGTGGCTACAAAGGCTTGAAGAAAGATCAGCAGTGGTACAGTACACCCAGGATGACAAGCTGGCTGCCTTGGAAAGATGTGGATTTGTATGTTGGCCAAATAGTGTCTGATGGAAGTAAAAGGAGATTTACCCTCATTTAATTTTACAATGAACATGTTTTGAAATGGCCAAAATATACTTCTTTCTGCTCAGTGCAGACACTTTCCTGCATCAACAAAGGCAGTCATATTTATTAAAGGAATAATACCCAACAGGGTGGGTGTTATGCTGGGATAACATCCCGCCTCGGTTGGTCCAACACCCGAGAAGGGATGTTATCCCAGCATAACTCCCACCCTGGAGGGCATTATTCCCATTATACAATGGCTTATGAGTTAAAGAGAAGAAAAAAAGATGAAAAAGTTGCTCTGAAACCATATATTTTAGTGTTTTTCCAAAGTGTAGGTTTACTCTTTAAAGAAATAGTGCCTATTCTTTTTGTCCAGCAGGTGGAGCTGCTGTATTGTAACTGTGGCTCACACGGCCAAGTCCCCATATAAGCATTTGTGTGTTGTCTCCTCTGTCAGCTCAAATTTAAATGATTCTCTGTGCCCCCAACCATGTTGTTTTTTTTTAAAATGATTCTATGTGCCCCAACGAACTGTGTGATTTTTATATTTTATTTTAGCTCTGTCACTTTCTTCCCATCAAGTGGCCAGGTCAGTAGTTTCTTGTTCCCCAGCTCCTGCTCTGCTTGACTCATGGACGGTTCCTATCAGAGTGCAAAAAATAAGTAGTAAGGGATGAAAGCACAGTTGAGAGGCGTAGCGGAGGTAGTTTTAAAATATTGAAAGAACCAATAGGCTTGGCGAGTCAGCGAGTGTACAGCGCGACGGTTGTCACGGTGTTACATTGCAATGGTCAGTGTGGGGTCAGAGTGTTTTTTTTGCTTATACCCTACTGTTCCTGGTTGTGTTGTGCTTGCTTCTCCCAGTACACTAAATTCTTTTTTGTTATGGTGCTGGGAGAACAAGTTGAAGAAAGAAATTCATGTAATGTTAAATTGACGGAAGCAATGTGTCATGTGCTCAGTGTGTTTGCATCAAGAGATTAGCGGGAGCGGTGACGGCGATGGCAGGGACAGATGTGGATAGATTTTTTTTTTACGTTTACTGTGGTCATGACTCTGGTGGGACTATAACCAGTATGCTATGCTGGGATAACATCCCAGTTCCTGTCCCAGTCTGACCAATCAGGGACCAGGATTCTCTGCTGCCATTGTATAAAGTTCTATAACTCTATTGTGTACCTGTAAGACTATTTCATTACAGATTGTTATAAAAATGATCCTCCTGTAGTTTGATTATGGAGATGAGTTCTATAGTGCTGCCTCCAAGTCCACACTAGCCTGACTACATCCCCTCCATCAGTCCTTCTACCATTTTGTCCTTAAAGGAACACTGTCAACCCCCTTATGCCTCAAAGTGTCCCTAGTTTAAAAAACATATTTTATGATTGCCAGCATTCTGTAAAGACTACTGATGTAGCTGGTAGTTTTTTTTTCAAATTTAATAAACTTTATTAGAAGGAAGTTTGAATTTTCTTTCCAAACATACCAGTAAGGTCTATAAGTATAACATGACAATGTTCTAAACTGTAACAGAGTAAAAGACTGACATAGCATCTTACATATGTGATTAACAACATATTCAATCAAACATAGGACTACAACTTGGGAATGTATACATTAAAGCTAATGCCTCTACTTACACTTATCTACCCTCCTTCCCACCCTTTCCTCCCCATCCCTTCTTTTCTTTCCCCCTCCCCCTCCCATTCTGTACACAAGGTCTTAAGTCTGTAGACAGTTAGATATCTGCCGTTATTGTTGAGAGTCACATTTTCAGTAATAGAGATTTAAAATTTTTCCTTTCAAGATATTCGATTTCATATTTCCATTTATTTGATTGCCAGCAATGTGTACAAGGGTACCCATACCTTTTGATAGTGGCGTGGTCTTTTAGCCATGTGGGCAATGGTGTTCTCTGCTTGAAGAGCAAACAATATCTCTCTGAACCATTCTGTAAAAGAGGGAACAGTCTGGTCTAGCCAATGCCTTAAAATTACCTTTTTGGCACATAATAACATCAGGGCCATGTGTTTTCGTCGATTTCCAATTAGGTAGTCACTCAAATCCCCCAGTGCACACATTTCTGGTCTGAAAGCATCTGTAAGACCTAGTAGGGGGTCAATTTTGGTTTTAATTGCCTCCCATAGTGGTGAGGTTTTTCACAATCCCATAAAATATGTAACAGAGTCCCTGGGTGTTTTTGACAACTCAAACACAGGTCGGAAGGAAGTTTGCCATTTTATACAATTTAGTTGGTGTATAATATAAATTGTGTAAAACATAGAATTGTAAAATACGGTATCTGGTCCATTTTATGTCTTGATAAAGCTGGGTCCATATCTTGGGCCATGAGCGTGGTATGGGTGAGACAGACGGTAGCATCTGATCCCAGATATAATGTGGATGGCCCTCCAGATCCTCTATATCATCCCTTAGAAGTCGGTAAAAAAAGGAAATTAAATGAGAAGAGGGTAAACTGGAAATGGTTGATAGCATAGGCCCAGCCATGTTCTGATCCCATAGGCCTGATCCAAAGTGTTGAGCGAGCATATGTGTGAGTTGAAAATATTTAAAACAGAAAGAAGTAGGTAAGTTAAATTTCAAGCACGCTAACTGGAAGGACATGAGTTTCTGTTCAACAAGTAAGTCAATAACTCTAAGATGGGTTCCCAAGGGCCAGAAGTGAGGAGTAATAGGGCATTTGCCAATCTTAAAATTCAGGTTGTAAAGAAGGAGTTGTGAGACATCTGTTTTTATTGATGTCTGAAAAGTGTTACAGATCTGGGTGTGTATTTGAAGTGTAGTCTTAATGGGGGTATTCTGGAGACTCTTAGGAATATTTTTGGTAGACACATAAACAAGAGCTTTAAGATCAAACTCAAGAGACCGACAAAGAATTTCTTCTATTTGTAGCCATAAAGGAGAATATTGTGTTGATTCCACATTTGTTTTATCCGTCAGCCATTGTGTGAGGATCGTACAGGTGATAGCAAAATAGTAGAGAAGAAAGTCAGGGATTTGTAGACCACCTGCCTCTTTGTTGCACCGCAATTTGAAGAGAGCCCTTCTGGATGATTTACCACACCATATAAAATTAGAAATCATTCTGTGGACTTGTATAAACCATTGTTTTGGGAGGAAAAGGTTTGTTATTTGTAAGGGGTATAGTTACCGAGGCAGGACATTCATTTTTATCACACTGATTCGTCCCCAAAGAGAGAGGGGAAGCAGGGCTCAACAGGCCAAATCTGTTTTTATGTGGGTTAGAATTTTGTCCAAATTATACTCTTTCATTGTGGATGCCAAACAGGAACGGTACATCCCTAGATATTTCATTTTGTCTTTCACCCAACGAAGATCTAAATGGGAAATTTCAGCTGAGAACGTGTGAATATTCAGGGGCATTACTTCCAATTTGGATATATTAAGTTTGTAGTTGGAGAACTCCCCGAATTCTTCTATAACCTCAAATGCATCTGTGATCGATGAGAAAGGATGCGAGATGTGGAGCAGTATATCATCAGCATACACTGAAAGTGTATATTGATGAGGCCGTATAGATATACCGGAGATCAAGGGAGAAAGATTGATACGTCTAATAAGTGGTTCAAGATAAAGATCAGATAGAAATGGGGACAACGGACATCCCTGTCTGGTGCCTTGTTGGAGGGTAAATGACTGTGAGAGAGAAGACCATTACGAAGTACCCGTGCAGTTGGGTGGGTGTAAAGTACTTTTATCCAGTTAATATATTGTGGGGGAATGCCGATTTTAGACAGAAGATAGAAAAGATAGTCCCAGGAGACTCTAACAAATGCTTTTTCTGCGTCCAGGGAAACCAGTACAGATGGGATCTGGGAGTCCCTGGACGCAGAGATCAAGTGTGCCAGTTTATGAATGTGATCGGAAGAGACCCTACCCACCACGAAGCCCACTTGTTCTCTACTTGTAAGCCCGTGCCATACCTTAGCAAGTCTGTTGGCTAGAATTTTTTGCCAATATTTTCATATTAACATTGATCAGGGATATTGGATGGTAGTTAGTGATCTGTAGTGGGTCTTGTCCTGGCTTGGGTAAAACCACAATTGTCGTCTCAGTGAGAGCAACGTCTGCAATGCCATAGTTGTACATGTAATTAAATGTACTTAAGAGAGTTGGCGTCAACCGGTTTTTTAAGGTTTTGTAAAATTCTGGGGTGTATCCATCTGGACCAGGAGCTTTAACTACCGGAAGGGAGTCGATAACAGAATTTATCTCTGCAACAGAGATAGGAGCTTTAAGCAGCTCCGATTGATTGGGATCTAACTGGGGAAGTGGAACGAGTTGCAGAAAATGGTCAATTTTGGCCGAATTGAAAATGGTTAATGGCTGAGAGTACAGGACCTTATAATAGTCCTGAAAACATTGAACAATTTCTCAAGGAGAGGTGACGATTTGCCCTTGTGTATTACAGATGCAGGGAATTATTCTGTCTGTGGCTTGTGCTTTAAGGCGAAGGGCCAACAGTTTACCCTCCTTGTCTCCTTGATCAAAATAGTGGATTTTGGAGTGTTGGAGTAGATGTTCTGCTTTTTCTGTTAAGAGAGAATTATATTGAGCTCTAAGGGGTCCTAGATTATGAATCTCTTCAGGGGTTGGAATATTCATAAGTGCCATCTCCAAATTTCTTATTTCTTGAAGAAAGTTGGACATGAGAGGTAATTTTCTTCTTTATAGTAGCCAGACGAATAAGCTCTCCCCTTAAAGAACATTTAAAAGCACCCCAGAGGTAGTCGAGTTTGAACGTGCAATGAGTGTTGTTAATAAAAAAGTTATCAATGAAAGTTACCAACTGAGAGACCAGATGATCTGACTTCAAAAGCTGATTATTACATCTCCATACATTGTCCCTGGTTAAAGGGGGCTCTGGGGTCAAGCAAAGCATAGTGAGATGGTGGTCCAAGATGACCTTGGGAAGATAGTTGCATGACAGCACGGTAGAAAGGTGTCCAGTGTCCAAAAGAAAATAGTCAATTCCAGAAGATGAATTATGGGGTATAGAGTAAAACGAATAGTCCCTTAACAGAGGAAATAAAGCTCTCCAGGGATTCATCAAGCCCACCAAATCCATTATTTCTCTAAGAGCAAGTTGTGCCGATGAGAGTGATAAAGTTAGACCTCTCAAACTGTCTAAAGTATTACTGTAACCTACTTTCCAGTCACCACCCAGTACTAGAGGAAGAGGGGCCCAGGGAATCAGATTGTTCATGAGGGAAATAAAAAACTGAGGATCTTCCTTTGTTGGACCATAAATGGAACCCAGTACTACCTTGGTGTGTCCGAGTAGAGCTTTAATCAGAATGTATCTACACTGAGTGTCCACAATGGTATCCAACAAGTGGAAGGGAACATGGCGTGCTATTAAAATTGCAACTCCTCCCTTCCGGATATCAGGGCCACACCCCAATGCCTGACTTACCCAGGTCTGTCTAAGTTGGAGGACCTGGGGGGGGTAAGTGGGTTTCCTGTAAAAAAGCCACTTCAGTTTCTAGCTTATGGAGATATAACAGTAATTTTATTCTCTTATTTGGAGACTGGGCACCCTTCACATTCCAGGAACACATCTTATAGGTAGCCATCCATTTGACAGTAATCCGAAAAATATATCTCTATTTGTTGACTCTCTAAGTAAAATGCCATATATGCGCTGTTCTTAGAAAAGTACCTCTGTCCTCTTGCATACTGAGTTCCCAGCCCTTTCCCCTCTCCCCATTTAAACCTTTTCCCCTTCCCATCCTTCCGCCCAATTTTCTGGATTCCCAATCCCCCAGCATACCCGAATAATCCACCTATGCAATATCCCGATGCAAGGTCTGCTGAAATCCTCCGCCCACCCATAATAAACAAGAAACTAATAACCAATCAATAAAATGCCTCTAAAACAGCTGTGGGAACCCCCTTCCCCTTACCTTGATTCATGATCCCCTGCTGGGGCACTATACTCTAACTGACTTTCTTCCCACCCCAACTCCCATCCATATGCATCCCCAACAGTGCCAAATATACCTCAGAAAGCAACACTGAATTATGTAAAAATGTTGACATTTTGAGAGCAAATAACGTGGTCTCAATTATGGATCCAAGCCAGGCTCTTACACCCCTTTTATAAGAGCTTTTAGTCAGCTCCAAGAAGTCCTGTTATCTATCAGCCTCAAACTAAACAAAATATATATATATATATATATATATATAGGAAGAACCTCTCCCTCCTACCCAACCCTGCCTCTCAGCACCCACCACCCCACTCCCCCACAAGAAGCATAATAGTGGTACTGAGTGTGCTCAATCCCCAGTGCAGAAATCCTTCTTGTTTTTTTTTGTGTAAAGAAAACTGTCCATCGATGTCCTTTGCAAATTACTCCCCCATCAGACCCTCCTACTCAGCACCCCCCCCCCCCAAGCCCTTACTTACCGATCGGAGTTCCAATGCCGCAGTCCTCTCTGGACCACAGACAAGTCTTCACTCTTCAAAGCTGGACCACGAACTGAAGAAACAGGTACTGTATGCAGATCAATGTATTTCAATGGTGTTTTGAACTTCGTGGCATAACTTGGGCATTTTTGCATATTTTTGGCTCAAATTTTCAGCATGCCTTTTCTGAGACACCACCTCATTAACAATGCAAGTGATGTTAGGTAAATATGTCCCAAAAGGTGATTTTGCAGTCTCTGCATGAAATCACCTTTCAGGCAGGAACTGAAAATTTTCTCCACCATTGATCATGTGGTTGGGTCATGAAACAGCTATGTTGAAAATTTGGTGTATAAATATTAAAAAAACAACAAAGTTATGAGCCTATGTTGAATTTTACGAACATAGGCTCATAACTTTGGTAATTTTCAATATTTTAACCCCAAATTTACAACATAGACATATCTTTAGAGAACCTCATGAATGTGACAGCTGTCTTGTTTCAAATCCTGGCCACAATTTTGTTTTTTACATCCCGAAAGGTGATTTTGCAGTCCTACGTGAAATCAATTATTGGCCAGGAGTTGAAAATGTTATGTGCCATTGTTCATGAGGTGGGGTCATAAGAAGGCTATATTCTAAATTTGGTGAAAAAAATATTTAAAACCAAAAAAAGTTATGAGGCTATATCGATTGTGCAAACGCAGGCTCGTAGGTTTGGAAATATTCAATACTTTTACCCAAAATTTTAAACATAGCCATTTCTTTACTGTACCTCATGAATGTGAAAGCTGTCATTTTTCAACTCCTGCCCAAAATGTGTTTTTGCATCCTGGAAGTTGATTATGCAGTCCCTGTGCGCAATCACTTTTCGGGCAGAAGTTGAACAGTTTCTCTGCCCTTCTTCATGAGGCAGGGTCATAACAAAGCTATGTTGAAAATGTGGTGTACAGATATTACAAAACAACAAATCTACGAGCCTACATTACATTTTGCTAATTCGGGCTCATAACTTTGGTAATTTTCAATATTTTTACCCCAAAGTTCCTCAGCTGCAGCCTTATCGGCTCTGGCCAGAGTTTGTTTCTGTATAATGTGAGTGTTTCACCAAGCTTTATTTAGTTGTCTTACAGTAGATGCCATTTGACACATTTTATCACTTCTGTAATTTAATTTGAGACTATGTGACTGCCACACA
The DNA here is from genome assembly GCA_016271365.2 of Neoceratodus forsteri. Taxonomy (NCBI): domain Eukaryota; kingdom Metazoa; phylum Chordata; order Ceratodontiformes; family Ceratodontidae; genus Neoceratodus; species Neoceratodus forsteri. The sequence continues at coordinate 1,003,590,618 of CM028129.1, read as the reverse complement.
GGACATTTTTCATTTGTTTTTACACATTGTTTTGGACATTTTAATGACATTGTAATCTAATTGTGACAATTTCCCCTGCTCATGTATTTACTTCATTCACTGCATTTCATACTTTAGGGCCCCCAGATTCACGCTCAGGTGAATGTTCCACACAGATAACAGCAGAGCCTGCAGGCATCTGGGTGATAGATTCATACACGAATAGCACCCCTGTCAAGTTTGTTCTTCATGTGGGAATATTAGGCCATGGTTGCACTGTGCAATGTGCAAAGGAACAGTGTACCACTGCGCTGAGGAGCAAAGGGGGCTGGCACGTCCCAAATGGGTCAGCACCTTTGCTCCTGGGTACAATATTCAAACACTAGCATGCATGGGAGAAGGAACCCAGGGCAAAATGTGTCTGTTCGCAGATGACACTAAACTCTGTGGTAGGGTAGACAGTAAGGAGGGGGTCAGAGAAATGCCAAGAGACTTGTAAAGGCTAGAGAGGTGGTCAAAGATTTGGCAATTGAAATTCAGTGTCAAAAAGTGCAAGGTGTTGCATACAGGGAACAAGAACCCCAGGACACAGTACTGGATGGGGGAGGAGTAAAGTTGGGCATGACCTCTGAGGAAAGAGACCTGGGGATCATCATCAGTGACACCTTAAACAATCAAACCAGTGTAACAAGGCCTACAGTTAGGCAAACAGGATGATTAGATGTACAGTATAGGAAGAGGTATTGACAGCAGAAGGAAGAAAGTACTTCTTCTCTATGGAGTACTAGCGAAACCCCATCTGGAGTATTGCACCCAGATGTGGAATCCTCACAGGAGGAAAGGTAAGACAGGCTAGACACAGTGCAATGTATCATTACAAAAATTATTCAAATCAGGACCATCAGGGCAGATCTTATGATGATCATTAAGGGTGTGCAAAAAAAAATTTCCGCTGGCAGAATTCCCGAGAAAGTGTGACTTTCGCTTCCACGAAAGTTCGGAAAACATTTTTGCCAATTTCACAGAAATTCAGCCTTAAAACCCCAGGAATAAATATCAAGACTGCAAGATAATTTATTAAACTGTGGCAAAATAATCTGCAGAACTGATCACTGTCAGTGGTCAGTTCTGAGGCTTTTTTACCCACATTTTAATTAATTAATCTACCCATTGCCAATCCCAGATCCCAGACTCCCAGTAAATAAATAAAAAAAAAAGTACAATTCTTCCCTGGTGTCTAGTGTTCCCCTTCACAGATCACAGCCTAGGTCCCAGTTAAAAAAAAAACATGATCCCTGGTGTCCAGTGTCTCCCCCCGCCTGCCGATTTCGGGTCCAGTCACAGGTCCCAGGTAAAATAAACATGATCCCTGGTGTGGTGTCCAGTGGTCCCCACCTGCTGATTGTGGGTCCTGGTAAAGATAGAAAAAACCCTCTAATTCCTAATCCTCCATGGTGTCTGTCTAGTGGTCCCCCCACCCGCCGATCGTGGCCTCCCAAAAAAAGTTTCAATTCCCTGGTGTCTAGGGGATCCCTTCCCTAAACCAGATCCCCTCAATCCAAGAGTAAAATAGCCAGCTGTCCAGTCCACTGACTCATATCACTTTATTCCCCGGTGTCTAGTGGAACCCCCATTTGGCCATTCCTGATCTTCTGTGATCCCTTGTAAAGAAAAAAATCCCACAGTAATCACAAGATACCCAATTCCCTGGTGTCTAGTGGACCCCCCCACCCCAACAGTTTGCCCACCACCACTACCCCACTCCCCCCGACCTCGCCCCCCCAAGCAGGCCACCGGAGCAGCCATCCTTTCTCTCCTCCATGGCCGGCAGCCCACTGAACACCAGGGAATAGAGTGGTACGAATCAGTGGACTGGACAGCTGGCTATTTTACTCTTGAATTGAGGGGATCTGGTTAGGGAGGGGGGTCCGCTAGACACCAGGGAATTGAACATGTTTGGGAAGCCATGATCAGCAGGTGGGGGGACCACTAGACACCAGGGAGGATTAGGAATTTAGAGGGGGTTTTTAACTTTACCGGGACCCTCAATCGACAGACGGGGGAGGGTGACCACTAGACACCACACAAGGGGTCATGTTTATTTTACTTGGGACCTGTGATCCATGGGTGTGGGGGGGGGCAGTAGACACCAAGGAGAAATCTTTTTTTTTCTTCTTTACGGACCCGCCAATCAGCGGGGGGTTAAAATTGGACACCAGGGGTCATGTTTTTTTTTTTTTTTCCTGGGACCCACAATCTACAGCTGGGGGGGGCAGTAGACACCAGGGAAAGAATTGTGTGGTTGTTTTTTTATTTATTTACTGGGATCATCAGTTGCGGGGAGCACTATATGGGGGGGTTGTGTTACAACAACTGGAGGTCGGAGTGATTTTTGTAAAATAATACATTAAACTGCAGATGGAATAATTTCCACAGTTTATATGCATTATTCTGTAGCTCACTGGGATTTTCCATGGAACTGGACAAAAATCCATGAAAAATCCCAGTTCCGCTTATGGCGAAAGTTACAAAATTTCCATGAAAATGAAATTTGAAACTTTCGCCCACCTAATGATCGTCTTAAGGCACTGAACATTTACTAGTTGGAGGCCAGACAAGAGAAGGGAATGAACAAGACAAACTGTGAAGAACTCTTTAGCATGAGTAGTGGATCAAGAACACAGGGGTATGAGTAGAAACTGCGGGGTTCAAGAGGGATGTCAAAAAGTTTAATTTTACAGAAAGTGTGGTGGAGTCATAGAACAATTTGGCAGCTGTTGTGGTATGTGCCAAAACCATCAATTGTTTCAAGCATGCTGGAATAGACTGACGGACTTAGTGGTTGCTCAGCGCTGTAGCAATAGGTCAGGGAGAATAGGGGTTGATAGTGTGAGTAAGAACCCTATATGGACAATAGGTACCGGATTTGCAAGGGTTTTATGGGCAGACTACATAGATCAGTGGTCTTTTTCTACCATCATTGTCTATGTTTCTATGGGGTTCTTTTTTGTAGATTCTATTTTTGCTCTGATCCATCAGGAAACTCTCGAGCATCCCCACTACCCACGAGCTCTACCTCCCAGCTGAAGCTTCTCTCTTCTCACCCCCACACCAGCCAGACAGATTCCATGGCTCTGCACCCCCTCCCCGAGTTGGGGCTGCCCTATCTGCCCAGGGCATTCTAAGAATCCAATGCACAGGCAAGGTCAGCCCTGGTGAGGAGAGAAGTTCAGTGCTGTAGTGTGGCTCAGTGGGGTGTGATGCCATCACTTATCCCCGAGGATGGGGATTTTTTCTTTGGTTTCCTCCCCTAGGAGTGCAGCGTGCAATGATGCCTGCACATGCCTGCCCTGCTGGCATCTGCTGCACTAAGCCCCTTATGTCAGTTGGTGCACCTGTAGTGCCCCTGATTTCCATTGGAGGCTGCTAGGACACTGAGTATTCCTGGATCCTTCCCCAGGAAGAGGAGAGCTGTCTTCCAGATGCTCCATCCTCTCCCTCCCTGATGACCCCTGGCCACCCGAGTCCGTCCTTGAACCTGGGTTGCCAGCATGGCATGAAGTGTGGTGTCCATTGCCTCAACCCTCAGCGCCACTGGGCCAGCTTATGTTTCTATGTTAATGACCACAAGATATGACATACCCCCAGACAAAGACCCTTTAGTCAAAGCGCCTTGGTAGTCAGTCACACAATAAGTTATTAGTTTGCTGGCATTTCTGGCTCCCTGAGTGCTTTATTTTTTGTTTTCTTGGAAATTAATGTGGTGGTTTAGAGAGCACCGGCTCTGAATATTTCTGAGCACACTGTTTTGTTTTTTCCTACTATTGACCACACAAGGCATGAAGGGTACCAAGAGGCCATTTGCATGCCATTATGTGGCCATTTTCAGCTCTGTTTAATGCCTCCTGGCCTTTGTATGCATGGAAGCATTCCTCACAGCTGCGATCAGTGCATCCTCTTGCTCCTGAACCCCTTGACAGCCATAGTGAATGTAAATCTAAAGTGATTTATGGATGTTTGCCATACCAAATCAGAATATTAACCTGTAGGAGTTGGGAATCAATCTTCTACCATTCAAGCCAACAAAAAGTGCTGTTTTCTTAGTCAAAAATCCTTTTTACAGCTGCAGTGAGCATAGCTCTGAAGACGTTTTGCTTTGAGAAAAGGACTCCCTGCATAAATTGCCTTCCAAACAACATGATAGAGTGTTAAATATAGTGTCCTCTGCTGAAGCCTCATTATTACGCTGCATATGTGTGTATGGGAGCTTGAGAGCACTATTTTTCCTCTGGCTTATGAAGTTAATTGCACCCTCCCCAGTACTGCCTTTTTTTGCAAGTTGAAACCTCTTCTGACAATTGAACCCTCCCCAGTACTGCCTTTTTTGTAAGTTGAAACCTCTTCTGACAATTGAGCCCTCTCCAGTACTGCCTTTTTTTACAAGTTGAAACCTCCTCTAAAGTGTTTTTGGGGCATTTTCTTTATTTGTTAAATGTCAGTGCTTAATTTAATACCTTTTACAAACTGAGAAACTCCTGCTTTGCAGGTATCCCCTCCCCCACTCATCCAGAGGTGTGAATTCCTTTGTTAGCCATTGGATGACCACAGCTGCAAAATGATTACATATATCTACAAGCATTGTCTTCTACGCAAGACACAAGCAACTGAATCACCACACACACATACGCGTGCACACACACACACACACACATACCCTAAGCAGAACACAGCTGGATAAGGTACCAATATTTAGGAAACTTATTACACTTACCCAAAGACTATGTTCTCTCTGCTGTGGCTGAGCTGTAATAAAGATCCTGTAACAAGACACTGGCCTCCTGCAGGGGCTATTAGACATCAGAGCAAAGGGCACTGTGGGAAGACTCTCTGGGACAAGCTGCAATAAAATATACCTGAATGGCAGCCCCAGGGACCATAAAACAGCCAGAAAAAGTTAGAAAAAAAAATCCTCACAGCCTGAGCAGAAAAAAACCCCACTGGAATTAAACAAGAACCTACAGGAAGATCTGGAAAAGCTGGGGAGGTGGTCCAGGACCTAGCAGCTTAGCTTCAATGCCAAGAAATGCAAAGTTATGTATATTGGAGCCAGGAATCCTAGGACATAGTACTACCTGGGTGGAGCCTGAGTATCTGTGTCAGAGGAGGAGAAGGACCTGGGGGTGATGATCACTAGTGACTTGAAGAACTCCACACAGTGCAAGAAAGCAGCAGCAAAGGCAAGCAAGATTCTGGGATGCACATCTAGGGGGATCAGTTGTAGGAGAGAGGAGGTTATACTGCCTTTGTACAGGTCACTGATGAGGCCTCATCTAGAGTATGGAGTTCAGTACTGGTACCCACACCTCAAAAAGGACATTAACCTGCTGGAGAAGGTCCAGAGGAGGGCTACAAAGATGATAGCCAGTCAGCAGAGTAAGGTATATGAGGAGAGGTTGATGGCACTGAACATGTACTCCCTGGAAGACAGGGGAGAGAGAGAGAGGGGACATGATTGGGATGTTCAGATACTTGAAATGGATAAATAAGGTTGATAAGGAGAGTCTCTTTAAGCTGAGTGGCAACCATAACATGAAGGGGCACAGTCTTAAGCTGAAGGGTGGGTGGTTTAGGAGGGAAGTCAGGAAGTACTTCTTCACAGAGAGGGTCGAGGAAACTTGGAATGCACTGCTGGAAGAGGTCATCTCGTTGAAGACAGTGGGCAGCTTTAAGAGAGGATGGGTTAGGCATAGGGGGAAGATAAAGGGTAGGGAGGATGGGAGGAGTGGGGAGGGAGGGAGGGCAGGGACATTAGCGCAAGCTGTGGACCCTGTAATATAAGCAGACTTGATAGACCAAATGGCCTTCTTCTGCTGGCTTCTTCGTATGTTCGTAAAAAAGGCAATAATACATATATTTTCCTGATTTTAACATGTAGTTTTCCTTTAATAATCCACAACAACGTGTGGGTTGGGCTTGGATTTACCCACACCTGGCAAGTGACCAACAACACCAGGAGTGCATAAGTCCCAGTGCACTCCACACTGTGCAGTGGATTACTGTGATTCTACAACTGGTAGGAAGTAAAGAATAAAAAAAAAAATTATTAAAATACTCCATTTCTAGAGTGGAGCATAGGTGCAAAGGGGATGAGGTATTGGGCTTACCTTTAGATGTCAGCTGTCCAGGCATATCGCTGTCCAAATCAGTCTTATCTTAAATCAAGGCAGTAGCCATTTCATAGAACCATGAGACTGAAACTGATTCTGCAATTAATAAAGCTATGCTGGGCAGCATATAGCTAGCTAAACTCTGGCATCAATTTCTGTCTCAATGTTCTGTGAAATGTCGTCTGCCTTTCTTTATTGCTTTGTTGCAGGGATGTCAGAATTGATATCGCTGCACAGCTGACAGCTGGGTAGCCCTTCAAACCTACACAGAAAATAATTTATAAGACATTACCTCCTAACTTATAGGTTTGTTATTCCTTTGGTTTCTTCCAAAAACTGTGCTCCTCATCTTAACAAATTTGAATTGAACAGACCAGAATCTTGGCCTAATTTAAAGCAATTGTAAGACACAGGTTTATTACTTAGAAATCCTCAATGTAGCACTAAATATGGAGAATACTGGATTGGCAACTATGCACAACCAGTGAGTATCTTCTGCCTCAGAGGGGTTCTGATTCCCTCTGACCACAAGAGTAAAGCTCGAGAGGTCCATGGGAATCAGAACCCTGAGGTGAGAGAACACATTGGTTATGCATAAAGTTGCTCATCCTATATGTTTTATAGTGTATAGCAGTATGTGAAATGTGTCAATTGTATTTTTTTCTCTCTTTCATAATGAAACTGACTTGTGAAATCTCTTGAGGTTCACCACCCTTTCTGTGAAGAAATACTTCCTCGTGGTACCCCTTAGTCTACCCCCTTCCAACCTCATGTCATGCCCCCTTGTTCCTGGACATCTTCTTTTCTGAAAGATGCTACCATATAGCACTCTATTTATGCCTTTTAGATATTTGAAGGTTTCTATCACATCACCCCTGTCTCTTCTCCAGGGCATATACTATATATTGAGGTCTCCCAGTCTCTCCTCCTATGACTTTTAGTGGAGGCCTTGCACTATCTTTGTTGCCCTTCTTTACTACCTCCACTCTGTCTACATCCTTACAGAGATGTGGCCTCCAGAACTGGACACCGTAATCCAAATGAGGCCTCACCAGTGATCTGCACAGTGGCATCACCACCTCCTTCCTTCTGCTGATGATACCTCTCACCTATGCACCCCAGCATCCCACTGGATCTCCCCAAAGCCTTGGTATATTGTTTAGCCTCCTTTAGGTCATCCAGTATGATTACCCCCAAATCCCTTTCATATTTTGTGACCATCAGTTTTTAGCTGACTGAGTAAATTGTTAGCAAGTAGCTATACCTAGCACTAGTGTCCCCATATAAGGTACTAGCTGAACCCAACAGTATGGTCACCTGCATAAAATCATTAAGTTCGGTTCCCATGACTGTGAGCTATATGGAGCATTTTAGAGAAATATAATTAGTAATGCTGCACCATGAACTGTCTAAGGAGAAGCAGAACAGACTGATACAGCCCCACCACCCCAGAGCAACAAAGAATACCAGGTACTTCAATACAAGTATGTTTGCTAATATTTGCTAGGGTCTCTCTCATTCACTGGAACATTGCTGACTTGTTACCTGATTGAGGATCAAAATAACAGCCACTGAAACTGTAAGTAAAGTCCTTTGGAAGCCCACTTTTTCAGTTTCAAAGCTGGTTACAGTCCTTTGGTCCTTCTGAATTCCAGACCCAGCTTGTTGATATGTTTCCCGGCCCAAGTCAAACCCCAAGGACTGCTCAGTAGGTATACTGTATGTATGTTGAATATGGCACTGCATCACCGGAAAGTTGCGCTTTGCCAAGTCTGAATTTTTCAAGCAGTATACATTAAAGGCAGTCTGTAATAAAGACCAGCATCCTGAGTGCCACAAGGTAGCTCATTTATAAAAATGAGCATTATAACACAAGTAATGTTAGCTGCAAAATGTAATGCCGTGACTCTAGGCATGTTCATTGGTGCAGCACTAAGTGTATCGGGCAGTTCTCCTAATCCTCAGACAGTTCATGGTGCAGTATTATTAATTACATTTCTCTAAAATGCACCTCATAATTCACAGTCGCGGGAGCCAAACTTGATTTTGTACGAGTGACCATACTATTGGGTTCAGCTGGAACCGTATATGGAGACACTGGTACTAGGTACAGCTACTTGCAAAGGCAGCCCTCATTCAATTTCCCTGTTCAACAGACTGTGCAGATGGCTCCCTTGCATGACATCATTCTGGGGGGATGGCCACAAGCTAGCACTCAGAAAATCTGGAGGGCAGCCAGAAAGAAAGTGCTGTTGTAAGATGACTAAAACAGACTTTTTCAAAAAACAAATTGCTGTTTCATCATCTGAAGCATGGCTGGCAATGGTACACTATATACAAAAGACAATCAGGGAACTTCCATAAATTACTTTAACTACCTGGTGCTAATAGAAACCCCTCCCTCACCTGATCTCGATGTCTGTCATATTCCTGCTGCAAAAGGTACCCCCCCATACTTGATCCCCAGGACTGTCATATCCCTGCTGCTAGTAGTACCCCCTTCCCTCACCTAATCCCCTATTGCTAATCAGTCCTTCCCTTGTAGTCTAGTGGCCCAACACCTCCCCAATGACATCCTCCATTTCTCACCCCCCACCCCCATTGTTGAGTCTTGATTTTATTTTCAGTAATGTGAAGCCAATGATTACTTCTGCCCATGACCTCAAGATACTGTTGTTCAGACTTGTAGCAGCATGCAAGCAAACATATTTAGCACTTGACAAATACTTGTTGTGTATGGGGAACACTTCTGTCAGTGTCCAATCTTTTGGTACTTTCCCAGTGTTTAGTGATTTATCAAAAATGAAGGTCAGGGATTTGATTAGTTGATGTACTGTTCCTTGCCATGCCATCTGGTCCTGCTGTCATTTTGTATCCAACTTAAATGTATATATATATATATACACACACACACACACACACACACATATATATATTATATATATATATATATATATATATATATATATATATATAGATATCTTCCTGCTTGATTTCAATGTGCCCTCCCTTAGGTACTTTTACTTTTTTTCAGGGTTAAAAACTGAACAGAAGTAATCATTAAATGCATTTGCCATTTTGTGTTCCTCATTTATATTGTTCATTTTTAGAGGTCCAATGCAAGTTTTTCCTTTTTTATGAGTTTATGTGGGCAATAAATGCCTTTGGGTTGTGTTTAGTTAACTTGATTTCTACCCTTCATTTTCCTTTACTATGTGTATTACCTCTACTAGATATGCAAGATACAGTGGCAGCCAGAGACAGGCCCATGTAATTATTAAGATGCATCCAAATATTTCACAGGAAATCCCATTGAAATGAATGAGGATTCCTTTCAGTATATCTGGATATATATGTAACCCCTAGATGGCGCTATCCCAGGGGCTACTACCCCTGCCTGATTTGCCACTAACAGGTTGAGGGGCCTGGATCCAATGGCGGGTGCCTCCACCCAGAGGTCAGGGTTTGCAATAGTTAAACTAACTTGGTCACAGCCCTCTGGGACACTGCAACCCCCCTTTCTTCCCACTAGTGGCCCACACAATATATCAGAATTACCTTCACAGTATACACTTACCCCCAGGATTGGTTCCGCACTGGGACCTCCTGTGAAATGAGATACAGTGCAACAATCACAGTACAGTACTTTAACACAGACAAATACCTCAGGCAGTATAACTTTGCTGAAACAAGCAGCTCTGATTTATTTGGGGATATAACAAGGACAGGGAAATCAGGTTAATTAGCTTATCACTCTAATAATCACCTATGGCTCTGTGCAGGCCTATCCCTATCAGTTACTGTCCCTGGGTACCCAAGCCCTAGTGGCTAGTCCAAACCGTGGCAGCTGGTAGGTCCCTTTCACACAGAGAAAAGGAAAATTAAACAGTCAGCAGTACAGTAATTCCACTTGGATTTAATGTGGCAATTCAACAGGAGCGACCCTGAATTAGTACTCACGACCTCCAAATAAGATAGGGTCCCTCAACATCAGCAGGGCTACTCCTGAGCTCAAAGAGACTCTTCACACATTTATATGGAAAAAAAAAGAGTACTATACCAGGCAAGCTGCTTCTCTATCCCGATCGCAATTACTGCACAATACCGGAGAACACACACAGCAGATTCAGTTCCTGACAGACCCGGAGTGCAATTCAATAATTTCTCCAGTCTTCTACAGGGTGAGCCTGGTTTCTACTCTTCAGAGATCCTTGATTCTTTCACAGGACGGATTCAGTCCTAACAAGCAGTTACACAAGCTGCAGACCGAACTCTGGGCCTTACACACGTTTTTGACTAAAACTGCACACTGAAAAAGCACAGGGCTCCTTCCTTCTTCACTGCCAAAGCTCAACTGAAACTCCAACCGACAAAACGGGCACTTCCTTTGAGTTCCTCCCAGTTCTTGACTGGATTGGCTGTCACCACAATAGACTGCTGCTGTTGGTCCAAAAGGCACTGAAGTCTAAACTACATCTCCCAGAGTCACTGCCCATACAATCCTCTTTGGCTGGCTCAGATTATGAGTCCAAGTTCTGATTCGTCCAAGGCACCATTTTAGAGCTAGTTTACCCACACTGATTGGTCCAGTTCAGCAGTTCAAAACTAGAATGGGAACTAGCAGACACAGTTCTGACTGCAAAGAAAGCAGGTTAGACAAACTGTAATTTCATTATTACTCTAAATAATTTCTGGCAAACAGTTACATCTTTCAGATAGGTTCCCTTTGCACTCATAGTGACTGCAAAATGAAGTGAATTGGCAGCAGCTGAGTGGTACTCAATCAAAGAAACACACAGTCCCCATACAACTAATTATGTCTGCAAGCAGACAGCTCTTAAAGAGACAGTACCAGAGGTTCTAAAACACTCATTGATAAATGGCTTAAACGCCAAACACCATTCAGGCTTGGAGCATTCAAGCAAGCTCCTGGAAGTCTTTTGGGAACCCCCATTTGCAGGGGGGTTACACCCTTCCTGGCCTGGGAAAGCTTGACGTCCGCGTCAAGCAAGTACCCCCATAAGTTTCAACTGCAACCATATACATTTGCATTAGGCTCGCACGTGTAATCATCAGTCAATATATCATTTTACCAAGAACACATTTCTGAAATATTGCAGTACGTCACTCTTTACACAGTATTACATACACATTGTACCATAACTCAAGTTATTACCTCTTGTACATGAAACCTGAAGAGAGGGGGCCCTTCCCTATCAGTTACCTTGGGGCTGGACGGGGCAAGGGCACCATACTTAGAGGGCAACACAAGTAACTTGGAGTTAGCACTGATGCTCAGTTTGGGCAATGAGCTCGGGACACATACACTCCTTTATGGACAACATTGAGAGGCAAATCCACAGGCCTCCCAAGGGAATCATAACTGAGGTGCACCACAGGCTTTACAGCTCGACCAGTCTTTCTGGGGAACTGTTATAGTCTCTGCACTCTGAGCCTCATTTTCAGCATTGTCCTCACTTGTCAGGGGAGTCTCCATGGGGTAGAGGCTAGAACTTGGGGCACTTTCAGCTCCAGGAGTTACAGTTTCTGAGTCCACAACATTTGGCTGCAGGGAGAGCTTTGGACACTGGCAGTGGACTGTCAGGGCACTCAAAATACTCTTCTTGTTCTGGTGTATCACCAGTCTGACCCAATCCATCATTTTCCTCCCATGAGCTCAAACAGTTCAACCATGCACAATGATTCCATTTCATCTGATCTGATGCTTTGCACTTCACTCTGGGAGCATTGGCTCCAGGGACGAAGCTGGGGGCTTGGACAGTCCAGAAGGCCCAGCTTCATCTCCAGTATTAACTAGGGGATTGCCCGAAACAATTGACTCAGTTCTAAGAAGGATAGTATTCAAAGTCACTCTCACTTTCTTCCGATATGGACTGACAGTCATGCTCAACTGGGACTTGTGGAGGGAACACTTTAACTTTGCTTCTGTAGGTGCAGACTTTCTTGATCTTTTCTTAGCAGCAGCTCTAGTCACTGGTCCAGAGGGGCATCTTCTAGGGCTCAAGACTCAATTAAGATTTGTCCAATGGGCAGTAAATGATTTCTATGCATTGTTTTACATCTTTTGAATTATTCTCAGGCCTTACTTTGTACACTGGCAGATCATCTAGTTTGCCCACTACAATGTGAGGGAGATGGTGCCATCTGTCAGCAATCTTGTGCTTGCCATGCAGTCCCAGATTTCTAGCAATACCGATCTCCCTCCTGGAGTTCCTGTGCTTTCACCTTTTTATCATACCTTTCTTTGTTGGCCAGATTTCTTTGGCAGCCATGGTTTGAGCCAGTTGGTACGCATGAGTTAGCTGGACCTTTAACTTTTGCACATACTGTAAATAGTTGTCAGCTTGAACCCCATCAGGAGAGACCCCAAACACACATCTACTGGTAGTCGAGCTTTCTTCCAAACATCAGGCAGTAGGGGAGAATCCAGTGGCATCACTTTTGGTGCAGTTATAGCATGTACCAGGGTGCTAATTTGTTGGCTCCATCTAGGCTTGTCCTTTGGGTGCAGGGTGCCTAGCATATCTAGCAAAGTGCGGTTGAAACGTTCAGGCTGTGGGTCCCCTGGGGTGGTAAGGAGTGGTTCTGGACTTTCAGACTCCCCACAGAAAGCATCTCTTTGATCAGATGACTCTCAAAGTCTCTCCCTTGATCAGAATGGATTCTTTGTGGAGCCCCATAGTGAACAAAAAGTTTTCTACAAGTACTTTGGCCACAGTGGATGCTTTCTGGTCTTTGGTGGGGAAAGCCTGGCATATCTCGTGAAATGGTCAGTGACCACCAGCACATTACTGATATTTCTTTGATCTGACTCCAAACTCAGAAAATCAATACAGACCAGCTCCATGGGTGCACTGGTGGTGATGTTAACAAGGGGGGCAGCCCTCTGGGGCAAAGCTTTCCTCTGTAAGCAGCGACTACAAGTTCGAATGTGGTGCTCCACATCAGCCCCCCATCTTAGGCCAATAGAATCTGGATCTCACCAAGTCAAGTGTTCTGTCTATACCAAGGTGCCCCATGTGGTTGTGCAAGGACATCAGTACTGAGTCTCGAAAGGCAGTGGGCAGCACTAGTTGTTGTTTGTCTACTTGTTCCCTCTGTCTACTGTTTCTCTGTATAACAGTTTATTGATCAGTTTCAACTTAGGACCTTCTTTGTATAACAGTGCAGTTCTCAAATCAGTGGGAGTAATTTGGACACATCTTTTCCTGCATAGAGGGCTTCTAAAGCTGCTTTGATCATGGGATCGGATTGAGCCCGCGAATACTGTCATTGTCCAGCTGAGGCAGTGCACCAATGTCTGTTGCAGAAAAGTGGCAATAAGCAAGCAGGTATGCAATTCTCAGAGGGTCCCAAGCAATCCACCATGCAGTCCACTGCGTCCGTGGACATTTGTTCCTCCCTGTCAAACTTCCGGCAGAGTGCCCGAATGTCAGGTTCTGCCAATCGGACCCAATCATTCTGGGGAACAGGCCTCGGGAGAGAGCATCAGCATCTATGTGGTTCAGACCTGCCGGTATTCGAGAGCATAGTCATATGTAGATAATGCAGAAAGCCACCTATGGCCAGTGGCATCCAACTTAGCTGAGGTCTGCACATAGGTCAAAGGATTATTGTCAGTTTTTACTAGTATTTTAGCCCCATACAAGTACTCATGGAATTGGTCAACAATAGCCCACTTCAAAGCTAGGAACTCTAACTTATGTACAGGATAGTTCTTTTCGGATGGGGTCAGGCTTCTACTGGCAAAGGCCACTGGTCTCAGGCCATTCTCGTGCTCTTGGTACAACACAGCCCCCAACCTTGCAAGCTAGCATCAGTGTGCAGGACGTAAGGTTTTCTTGGATCGGCATAGGCCAGCACTGGAGCATGGGTAAGTTGATATATGATCTCATGAAAAGCAGTCTCACAATCAGGAGTCCAGCGGGCCCCAAATACTTCACTCGGATGAAAATACACTCTTTCAGTCTTGAGGACTGACTTTTGGTATTTTTGTGGGTTGGGGATACCCTTGAGTAAGGTTAAGTAAAGGCGGATCACTCTTGAATAGTCCTTGATGAAGCGCCGATAATAACCACAGAATCCCAGGAATCTTTGCAGTTCTTTAGATTTTTGGGCTGTGGCAGGTGGTCAAGGCCTCAACTTTACTTGGGTCGGTCTCTATTCCTCGTGGATACTATGTGTCCCACATACTTTACTGATGTTTGAAAGAATTGACACTTATCAATGGACAGTTTAAGGCCAAAGTCCTCCAGACGGTCCAATACCTTAAATAATCTGCTCATGTTCCTCCAGTGAGCTGCCAAACACAATAACATCATCTAGGTATACCAGGCACTCTAGTAAGTTCATGTCCCCACTGCACGCTCCATCAATCGTTGAAAGTGGCTGGGGCCCTGAAATCCTTGAGGCATCCTCATGAATTCATAAGCCAAGCGGACAGATAAAGGCCGTCTTCTCACGGTCCTCTGGGGCCATCGGGATCTGGTAGTACCCACTGCGGAGATCAGCACAGAGAACCACTTGCTCCCGTTTAGGCAGTCCAAAGCATCCTGAATCACGGGCATTGTGTACTGATCAGGGATAGTCCGCCGGTTTAAGGTGCGATAATCCACACATCCTTACTGTTCCATTTTTTCCTCACTACCACAAGGGGAAGCATAAGGGCTTCTGGATTCTTGTATTACACAGCAGCTAACATCTCTTGCAGATGCCATCTCACATCATCTATGTCAGCAGGTGCCAGGCGTCGAGACCTCTCACGAAATGGTCTTTCGTCATGCAGCCGGATATTGTGCTCAGCTCCTTGCACGCATCCTACATCCCATTCCTTTAAAGAAAACACCTGGTCTCTCTGGGCAAGCTTCTCACTGATCCTCGCTTTCCATTCAGCTGGCAGCGGGGAGTCGCCGAAATCAAACAAGTCAGGCGTTACTCTGTCATTCTTCCTTGAACTCTTGCTGCTGGGTAGCACTGCAGTGTCTGCACAATGCACATTAGCCAGGATGCAACCTCTGTTTACTCGAATGTCTCTTTCAGACACATTATGAACTTGGACCATTACCCTTCTGGCATAAGCATGGGCTCTAGCGGGCAAAATACTAGGCTTGACCAGCAGTCTCTGGCAATTTTCCATCGCCTGGTGCATCCAACATTAATATTTTATTCTTAACATCCTTTCTGATCTGGACCTCTCCCTGTAGGTACACTGGGCATTTGGCGCCAGGATCAGAGACTCAGGATCCTTCTTCCATACAATTCCGACGGTTCCTCTGGTTCTGTTTTTTCAGCATCTCTCTGTGCCTCATAGGCCTTCTTAATTAAAGCGGAACTCTTAAAGCTCTACTAGTCTTTGACCCTGTTTTCATAACACAACTGTGCCAGCCTTCCGAACATATGAGCATTTGTTCCAATCAACAAAGGACACCATCATACAGTCCAGTGGGGGACACACTAAGGCTAGGGTCTCTACTTGTTCGCCACTCCAGCCACGGAGGTGGGGAAAGACAGCCAAATTCGGATATACCCGAAAAGGGTAGGCCTTCTCACTTAACCCCATACATGCAGTCCTTCTAATGGTTGTAAGGGTACGTCTGACAAATGCTTCTGATACCAATCCTGGAACATAATTGTCACTTGGGAGCCACTGTCTAATACAGCTCTTGTAGACACTCCATTCACCTTTACAGTGGTCTCCATGGAGGACCCACTATTCTGGACCAGTCTGGAGAGGTAGTGGGGGCCTGGGCAACTGACCTTGCCACAAAGGACGTGAATTAGCATTTTGGTGCCCTCACTGGGATCTATGTCGTGCACCTCTTAACCACTGATTTGTTCTCAAGCTCTCCTTGTAGCCTATATGCAACTTTGTCAGTGTCTTTTGGGACTGGCATTCCCTTTTCATGCCCATCTTTCCCACAATTATAGCAAAACATACTTTCTGGAGTTTGAGCTGGCGGCAGGCGCCACACTGGGAGCCAGGGCGGGGTATTACTAACTGGAAACCTGGGTGCCATCTCTATCTCAGTGATAAGCATTTGGAGACATCTCGTCAGTTTCTCCACTTCCATGGTCAAGGAATTGAGTTTGCAGCTGTTATCAGCAGGAGATACATGGTGGTACCCCACCCCATATGAAGATGCAGTCGGATATAGGTCAGGGCCAGTACTTGCAGGCGTGGCCTTCATAAAGGACTTTTTTGAATTCCGGATCTCTCTCAACAGTTCGCCCCATTGTGGCATATCTTTTTCCTTGTCAGAGCACTCATTGACTGTCAACCTCTCCCCTGAACTTCACTTGATGGGTCACCTCAGTCACTCGGTCGAGCCACAGCTGTTGGTGCAGGTCCCTCCCGAGGTCGCTTTTTCTCAACTCTCAATTTCTCTCATTAACTCATCATAGGAGGGTGGGGATTCAGTCGATTTGCCAGGCATAACTGAAGCAACAGCAGTTCTGAGAAGGGGCAGACTTAAGGATTCTGTCCAGTCTGGTTCGGTCCAGTTCAATCGCTGGCAAACTACCTTTCTGAGGCATTCTTGCAACAATTTTTCCAGCCAGAGACATACACAGACAACAACTCCCTTGGTACTGTTGTGCATTTCTTACTCTCCACCATAGGTCCTCATCAGAATCTGGGCTCCCACACACATTCTCCAAGGCCTCAAGATAGGCCTGTGCAGTCGCTTCAGGGTTACTGGCCCGTTTAGCACGGATGGTAGCCAGAGCAGGACCTCGAGGCTCTCACTAACCTCTTTCGCTTTTGCCTTCCGAGCATTGCCATTCTAGCACTTGGGGGCAACATAGTCTATCCAGGTCTCCCAGTCATCCTCCCTTGGGGGTGGGAGGGTGCCAGAGAGATCCTCAACCTTCGGTAAGAGTCGTGGACTAATGGCAGGTGCAGAAATAGGAGTCTGCATTGGTTCAGCCACCATTACGGGCACTGAAGCAGGAGAGGGTGTTGGGGGAGGAACACCCCCAGGTGGCAAGAATAGTTTCTTCAAGTCCTCCACAGTTCTCCCTTCTCCCAGCAACCATTTAGCAAATTTCTCCTCAAAAGTTTCAGATAGTGGTGGGGGCTGATTCCCCCCCGGGTCTTTACTGTCCTTAGTTATCACTCTCCAAGCAGTGAGGGCTCCCTCTGGGGTAATGGTCTGTGGCACTTTGGAGCTATCTATGGGATCCTTAAACTCTACTAGGGCCAGGAAAGTGTGGGTGAGCAGATTAGCATGCCGACCCACCACCACAGGGTTTTGTAAACCTTCCACCTTGAAAGTACTCCTGCACAGTGTCCGTATTGATACCCAGGGGATGTCCAGGATAAGCATAGCATTTTGGGGTCGATCTCCTCCCAGTACACCACTCCACCAGCTGGTGCACAGCCACTTCTGTCGGGTACCCATTTTTCTTAACAGTGGTTCGTAAATATGGCCACTAGAGGACACACAATCCAGCAGTGAGCCTCCAAGATGTAACCCTAGATGGCGCTATCCAGGGGCTACTACCCTGCCTGATTTGCCACTAACAGGTTGAGGGGCCTGGATCCAATGGCGGGTGCCTCCACCCAGAGGTCAGGGTTTGCAATAGTTAAACTAACTTGGTCACAGCCCTCTGGGACACTGCAACCCCCTTTCTTCCCACTAGTGGCCCACAAATATATCAGAATTACCTTCACAGTATACACTTACCCCAGGATTGTTCCGCACTGGGACCCTCCTGAGAAATGAGATACAGTGCAACAATCACAGTACAGTACTTTAACACAGACAAATACCTCAGGCAGTATAACTTTGCTGAAACAAGCAGCTCTGATTTATTTAGGGGGATATAACAAGGACAGGGAAATCAGGTTAATTAGCTTATCACTCTAATAATCTACCTATGGCTCTGTGCACAGGCCTATCCCTATCAGTTACTGTCCCTGGGTACCCAAGCCCTAGTGGCTAGTCCAAACTGTGGCAGCTGGTAGGGGCCCTTTCACACAGAGAAAAGGAAAATTAAACAGTCAGCAGTACAGTAATTCCACTTGGATTTAATGTGGCAATTCAACAGGGAGCGACCCTGAATTAGTACTCACGACCTCCAAATAAGATAGGGTCCCTCAACATCAGCAGGGCTACTCCTGAGCTCAAAGAGACTCTTCACACATTTATATGGTAAAAAAAAAAGAGTACTATACCAGGCAGGCTGCTTCTCTATCCGATCGCAATTACTGCACAATACCGGGAGAACACAAGCAGATTCAGTTCCTGACAGACCGAGTGCAATTCAATAATTTCTCCAGTCTTCTACAGGGTGAGCCTGGTTTCTACTCTTCAGAGATCCTTTGATTCTTTTCACAGGACGGATTCAGTCCTAACAAGCAGTTACACAAGCTGCAGACCGGAACTCTGGGCCTTACACACGTTTTTTGACTAAAACTGCACACTGAAAAAGCACAGGGCTCCTTCCTTCTTCACTGCCAAAGCTCAACTGAAACTCCAACCGACAAAACCGGGCACTTCCTTTGAGTTCCTCCCAGTTCTTGACTGGATTGGCTGTCACTCACAATAGACTGCTGCTGTTGGTCCAAAAGGCACTGAAGTCTAAACTACATCTCCCAGAGTCACTGCCCATACAATCCTCTTGTGGCTGGCTCAGATTATGAGTCCAAGTTCTGATTCGTCCAAGGCACCATTTTAGAGCTAGCTTACCCCACACTGATTGGTCCAGTTCAGCAGTTCAAAACTAGAATGGGGAACTAGCAGACACAGTTCTGACTGCAAAGAAAGCAGGTTAGACAAACTGTAATTTCATTATTACTCTAAATAATTTCTGGCAAACAGTTACATCTTTCAGATAGGTTCCCTTTGCACTCTAGTGACTGCAAAAATGAAGTGAATTGGCAGCAGCTTGAGTGGTACTCAATCAAAGAAACACAGTCCCCCATACAAACTAATTATGTCTGCAAGCAGACAGCTCTTAAAGAGACAGTACCAGAGGTTCTAAAAACACTCATTGATAAATGGCTTAAACGCCAAACACCATTCAGGCTTGGAGCATTCAAGCAAGCTCCTGGAAGTCTTTTGGGAACCCCCATTTGCAGGGGGGTTACATATAGGGGATATGAAATGCCCTGACTCAAAAGTCAAAATATGTATTGTAAATTGTTGTGAAAGTTTCTACGTGGTACACCGAACAAGGAAGAATTGCGGGGGTGCATTTGTTTTATGTCAGAGCTTGGCCTGGCAGTACTCCCAATGGGAGACACCCAATTGTTTGAGTGTTTAGCGGTGTGAGGGGGTCCTGGAGTGGCCTTAGGATTCTCCTTGTCTGCCATCTACCTGGACAGAACAGGGAGTTCCCACAGGAGAGTGCGACTTTCATCACCGAGAGGGTGCTGGAGTCACCCAGGTGGCTTATTCTGGGCAACTTCAAGACCTAGGTGGATGACAGTGATTTGCTGTATGCCAGAGACTTCCTCTCCAACCTGGAAGCTTTGGGTTTATCTCTTGTGGCCACAGATGGGACCCACCACTCGGGGCATGCTCTTGACCTGGTGTTCTCCCTGGTGCTCAAGATTGATAGTCTCAAGATTGATCCAGTCATTTGCTCAGATCATTGTACTGTCAGGTTCAGCTTCAGAACACCCACTTATGTCCCTACCCCTGTGGAAATGGTACAGTTCCACTCTTTAAAGGGATTACGACCAGAGGGATCATTGGTAGAGCTGGACATTTTGTCTGTGTGGGAGGCATGCATGGAAGGACCAGAAGAGGCCATGATGGCCTATAATAGGGCTGTCATGGCTACTCTGGACCTTCTGGTGGCATTCCATGTATGCCTGCTGGTGTCACGTCTCAACTCACCCTGGTTTGATGGTGAGATGAGAAAGCTGAAGACCAGGGTGGGGGTTGGAGTGGTGCTGGAGAAAGACCAGGGCCCAGGAGAACAAACTGGTTCTGATAGCTCATTATGATGAGTATCAGAATGCAATCACCCAAAAAAGGCAGCTTTTATGTCTAGGTCCTATGTAGCTGAGAAGAATCGACTGGCTCAGCTCTTTCAAGCTGTGGACAGGCTTTTACATCCATATCATGTCTAGAACCTGTTAGAGAATTTTCAGAGCATAAGTACAAGGAGGTCGCTCAGTTCTTCTAAGACAGGGTGTCTGTCATTAGGGCACGGATTTCTTCAGGCAGACTGGTACAGTCTGACAGGGTTGGGCTTTGGGGTGGCATCTGTAGTAAGCCTTCCTGGAGAGAGTTACGGCCTTTGTCAATGAAGGAGGTCTCTGGGGTAGTCTTGGTCTTGAGACCAACTTGCTGCAGCCTGGATCCGAGCCTGACGTGATTACTTGTTGACTACATCGGAGCTTTGGGCCTGTTTTTTTCTGAGATTGTCAGGTGTTCCTTAGGAATGGGGGTTTTCTCTGAGTCTCTTAAAATAGCTCTGATGAGGCCCCTGTTGAAAAAACATCTTTGGACCCAGACATCTTGGCAAATTACCAACCTGTTTTGAACCTTCCCTTTTTGGGGAACACTGTTCCGCAACTACCTTTTCGATAGCTTGAGATACACCTCACAGACTTCCAGATTTATGAGCCTCTCCAGTCCAGATTTAGGGCCATGCACAACATGGAGACTGCATTAGTATGGGTGACAAATGATCTGCACAGGGCAAGGGATAGGGGAGAGTAGACTATTCTCATCCTCCTCAACCTCTCAACAGCGTTCAACATTCATGGGTTGTTGTTGGACAGACTGAGGGAGTATGTTGGACTCTCCAGCAAGGTCATCGGCTTGTTTGAGTCTTTTCTCCAGGGCAGGAACCAGAGGGTGGTATTGGGGAGTTATTCCTCAAACCCAGTGGGCCTGTCTTGTGGAGTACCCCAAGGTTCTGTCCTCTCTCCCATGTTATTCACAGTGTATATGTTGCCCCTGGGCAAGGTCATTAGGCAGTATGAGCTTGGGTCTGCTAATGACACCCAGTTATAACTGTCATTCACACCAAGAAGAATAGATGCGGTCGATATGCTGAATTAGTGCTTGGCTGAGATCCGATCCTGGATTTTGTCAAATTGGCTGGGAATCAACCTGGAAATACTGAAGTGTTGGTGGCTGAGCTGGGTTGGGGGAGTGGAGGCCTGTGGGGAGGACCTGGGCTGTATTTAAGGTCATCCAAACTAGAGGCCTCCACTAAGGTGAAAAATCTGGGCTTCATGCTGGACAATGGGCTGACACTGGATGTCCATGTGTCTATGGTTGTCTGAACTGGGTTTTACTATCTCTGAAATGTTGCCCAGATAAAACCCTCATCCATCTTGAAGATGTGGCCACACTGATACACACATTTGTCACCTCAAGGCTCGACTACCATAACACGCTCTACTTAGGGGACAGGGGAGTTGCGTTACAACACCTGCAGCTGCTGCAGAATGAAGCAGCCTGGTTGTTGACAGGCCTTCTGAGATCTTGCCACATTTCACCAGTGCACTGCGAATTGCATTGGCTGCCATTGCACTGGCGCATGTTCTTTCAAATAGGTCTTTTGACCTTTAAGGCCCTATATGGGCTGGGTCTGTTACCTGGCAGAGCTGCTGCATCCCTACTGCCCCAGTCGATCTCTCTGATCATCAGGGGAGAACCTCTTAGGGTGCCAAGGATGAGATTGAAATCTTTGGGTGATCAGTCTTTCGAAGTCGTGGCACCGATCCTTTGGAACTCACTACCTGAGCACCTGAGGGAGGCTCCTTCTGTTATATATCTTTTTTTTTCTTTTAATTGACATTTTTTCCCATGCACTGGGGATGGATCTCCACTCCAAACAACCCACCCATGAGCCCAATCACCCCCAACCAATCCCAAGACCCCCCCATGGCTTTCCACCCATGGCAGGTCCAGGAAGGGAGCATCCCTCCTCCCTGGAGCACAACCCAAATCCATGGAGGCAGCAGTGGTGGACCAGTAGGATGGGATCAATGCTTCATTAAGCCCCCGGCTGCCATTTTCCATTTTTCTGGTGCCCCCCCCGATGCACACGCCGCAACCACCAGCTGCTTGCCTTCCCAGCCTGCGCCACACCCCAGCCCCCACTAGATGGCAACTGACAGGTGGGACAACAATCCCTGAGAGAGGTGAACAGTCCTCCAGATGCTCAGTCCTCTCTCACCTCTGCCAACCCCCAATGGCCCGGGCTCATTCCCGAACCTGGGTCGTCAGCGTGGGTGAGGTGTGGTGTCCAGTGCCTAAGCCTCCAGTGCCACCGGGCCTGACTTCTGTTGATATTTTTAAGAGAGGACTGAAGACGTTTTTATTCCTTCAAGCCTTTGGGAAGTGAACAGAATAAAGAGAGCTCATTTATTGTTCCTGTATTGTTTCTAGGGAACTTAAGTATAGATGAGATTAATTGTTTATCGAGGTATAATGTTAATGATTTTTTGGATTTTATGTTTTATGATGTTTCTCTGTTGTAAGGGTGCCCTTAGCCTTTGGGGAACGGTGCCCCCAACAAATAAAATCTACTACTACTGCTAACTTCAAGTGTGAGGAGGCAGGACCATAGCTGTTGAGAGGCAGAGTCATGAGTGAGTAATGAAAGTCCTGTCCTCTCACTAGTGATGACAAACTGCATATTTTGAGTCAGACTATTTTATTTGATTTTTTACATGGGTTGGGTGAGTCTTATCTCTGGTTACCAATGTATCCTTCCTCTGACAGCAGACCTCGCTTTGACACAGTGCCACATTTCTTGCATTAAGCTGGGTGAGCTGCTGTATAAGAAATCCACAGCCCTAGCTACCGACCAGCTCCAAGAAAGTCCCACCACCACCATCATCCACAACCTCTCCAGGGCTCCTACTTCCAGACCAATCATGCATTTGTAGGACGTCAGAAATGTCTTTCCACTGTATCCTTGTCCTACAGTGTACCACTTTCTACTGGGGAAGGTGATATTTTGGACCCTATTTTAGCCCTACCTGTCCCTCAACTTCCTAATCTTATTAGCATTGTTAGTTCTAAGTTGCAGGGTGGGATGTTGAAGACAATGACATTTGGTTGCAATGGTTCCCATTCCACAGGGGTCTGAGTTCAGTGATTATAAACAGTGAAACAAACAGGCTGTGAGAATTATATTTCATGCTCCAGATGCTGGTAAATGATTTATTTCTCGTATCATAACTTATTTACCCAGGTCAGCCCAGATGAGTTGTTCATTTTCAGTGCAAGACCCCTGCAATAATCCTATTTGACTGCTCAGAAGGACTAAAGCACAAGGGATTGAAAATGGGCTTGCTCATTGTCGAATCATAATAAAGTGACTGTGGAAGGATTCAAACCCATGGTCTACTGCTTCATTAGGGCTGTGCAATATCAACAAATGACATCATCTATTGTTGATGACATTGCAATATTCCTAGAATTCACATGTAAGCTGCCCCTCACTCCAGTCCCAAAGCACAGATCCAGTCCTTGATAACTGGATGTGGCCTTGGCCTTTTAGCCTTTGGGATAGGAACCTGGATTTGGGTGGTATGGTTGAGATGTTTAATTAGGGATGCAGTGCCACCACCTGGGGAAGCCCCTTGTAGCACAGACCAGTACACAGGATGTTACCCCCCCCCAATAAAAATAGTAACCATGTAATCAACAAGGAGAGGTACACATATTATTAAATGCAAAACCAGAAAGCGGGTTTATTTAGAGTCAATGGGAACAAGTTGCAGGGAATGGAAAGACCAACGGGTAAAATGGAAAATGCAGTAATGTTCTGTGTAGTAACAATCAGCTACATACCCTCCCCCATCAGCTCCTCAATATCTTCTAGCTGGGGTAACAAATGTAGCTATCAGTCACTTGGAGCACCTTTCACAATTAATGTGGCTTGCATGAGATTCAGCTCAGCCTCCAGATCTGTAAAAGTAAAACTTTTGGCTCCCAAAGAGTGGTTGGCCCTGGGAGCCACGCTAGTCAATGTTATTCAGTGAGAATTTTTCTGGACGTAGGAACACAAGATTTCAGAATCTGCTAAAAATGTAATAAAGTTAATACATATATATATGTATATACAAAGAAGACAAAAGAATCAGCCCCCAGACATGTGATGATCCTGATGCAGGGGTACTGGCACGCACAGAAAGCTGGTGGGATGCCAGAGGGTTTCTGGATTCTCCAGTAATATATTCAGTACATGCATTAACTGTAATAGTTGGTGAGTGAGTCTATAATTCCAGTGGCTGCTCTGGTGACATGTTCTACCACATAGTTAAATCATTGCAGGCCCAATGTTACGCAGCCAAGGATTGTGCATGCACAGACACCAACCGCAGGGAAGAACACATTACTTCCAATAGCTCTATTTGATGCTCAAACCATCCATTCTTAACCTGATATTAAATGGCCACCCAGGGTACAATGAAACAAACCATACACCATGTGTAATCTTTGCCCTTGATCGTTGTCCCTGGCATCCCTGTACTCACCACTTCACCCTTTTCAACTCCCCTCTCTCAAAGGTAGTTGCCTATTTCACAGTGCTACACTCCGTTTGTGACCGTTTTCTCATATCTTTGCTCCTTACTCTCTTGTTTCAGTTCCTTCCACTTAACTACTCCTCTGCGACTGTAACCCTCAGACTTGAGGGGAAATTAAAGAGGACAGGAAATTTGTGCTGATTTCCAGCAGTTAGTTATGTTCCTGTTTACAGCAATGACATTGATACTGCCAAACAATTCATATTTAACTGTACCTTAAAGAGCAACTGACGCCTTAAAGAAAACTTTGAAAAAACATAGTAATTGGGTACAATTCAGCTTGCATTCCATATATATATATATATATATACTCAACATATTTCTCTTCCTCATTATTTATTACTGAGCAAATTTGCATGAATGCATTAGCTCTATCTCTTACAGCTCTCTTACAGTTTATTTGCCTCTATAGCTTACTCCCTACTTCAAGTCATAATACTCTGTTGTGACATCACAGTCTGTTGCCATGAGAGTAACTGTGATGTCACAAGCAGTGAATCATGTCCTTAGGTAGGGAGACAGCAGCAGGAATAGATGAACTCTTTGGGAGCAAAGGTTGTATTTTAATGCAGATTACCTCAGTAATAAATAATGGAAGAGAGGAATACAGAACTAATGAGAACTATATGCTGAACTGTGTCTAAACATTATAGTTTGTTAAAGTTATCCTGAAAGTGTCAGCTGCTCTTTAATAAACACTGGGATGAAAAGCTGTGTTTTCAATTGCTTTCTCTCTATGGAAAATATGCTGCACAGTTTTTTTCATGAAACCAGTAGTTTGGAGTTTTTACTATGTCACAATTTGTGTACAGAATGCTAATTATGAGCTGTTGCCCTATCATAACCTTCCTCAGAGTTTTGTGCACAAACCATGACATAGCTAAAACTCTAGATCAAAGGTCTATGATGAGAACTGTAACAGCATGCTGCCCATAAAAACAAAATAATGCAGAATCTTTTCATATCACTTTTTGTTCAGGTGCAATTAAATACGGATAATTTACAGGAGTGAATATCATGTTTGAAAATAAGAACTTTGTAAACAGCTGCCAGTTAGAAATGATTTCCTGCCCTCTTTAAGATAAGTTCCTTAGGTCCCTCTCCCCCTGCCAGACAGGAGACCAGGGCAAGGGGGTGGATGTTAGTAAGAGAAATGAGGAGGGCAAGAAGAGAGGTGGACTGGTAGGACCACCCCCCAGAGGTGCTGCTGTGGAATAGATTCCTCCCATTGATATGGGGGGGGGGGCTAAAGAGAAACTCAGTGGAAAGGAGAGAGAGGCATAAACAGGAGGGGGATACTAATAGGGAGGAAGCCCACAGAGGGGAGGGGAGGGGAAGGGGGTAGGTAGGTAGGGACAGAAGAAGTGGCAGCAGAGCACAAAAGGATTGGGGCAGACAGGGAGATGGGCAGGGAGGTGGACAGGCAGTGGGGAGTAGGGAAGGGGGTGGCTGCAGATGGCAGGAAGGTGGTCAGGATAGGGATCAGGCAGGAGAATTAAAGTGGTCAGGAGGAATCATGGGACAGACAGATGGGGCAGCAGTCAAGGAGGCACTGTCAGGTAAGCGGGGTGGCCAGGGAGCAGACGAAGAGGTGAGAGTAGTAATCTTGGGAGGCTCTATAGCTAAGGGAGTGAGATGGGGAGACATGGGAGCTAGGGGAACCTGCAGAAGGGTGCAGTGCACACCAGGGATGACCACAGGGAGGGTGGGTCCACAGATTGCTGAGAACACAGGAAAGGAGGGAGGTGTATTTGTCAGAGAAGAAATAAAAATATACATTTTTAAATTTTAAAAATATCTACATTGGCCAACCAAGGGTGGGGGTGTACCTCTGCTGGGGATCACTGTCAGGGCCAGGCAGCTCTGCTTTCCACCTTATTGCCTGCATCACTGATTTCTTCTCACTGCCTGTGGTTTACAAGCATTAGCAGCAACGCTGGAGGGCAGAGACAGTGCTGACATCATCCATGACATCATGCCCCCCACCACATAAAAACGGAGCATGTGTAAACAGCTGCTACTTCTGTGCTTAGAAGAAGTCAACAGGCAGCCACACATTTTTTCAGGAAGCAGACAGTAAGTATTTATCACCCACAACAGCAGTAAATCATTTGCAAACTTTGGTTTATTAAAATAGAAAGATTAAATGTCTACTTTACAGAAGGGTTGTATCCATATGCATTATAGGCTAGAATTATATGAAATAAGACTTGTAAAAACCCAGAGAGTGGAGCCAGCAAAAACGAAGAAATGAGGTGAGGTTTTAACTAACCACTGAAATGAAATGTAGTATGATGGATACAGGAATAATGAGGCTATAGAAAATTATCATAAAGAAATGTTTTTTGATTTTACAAGATGGAATATTGATTTAAAGGAGCATTTAATCAAATGGAAATAAGGTATAGCAACTGTAGAAAGACAGTGTTGTCCTTTGTTACTTTGGCAATCTTAAAGGGGTAGGAGCATAAAATAAAAGGGGTCAAAAACACTGTGGATATATGAAAAACATAGGATGATTTTGACATGCTGAATATGGAGGGGGTTAGGTTTCATGAACCTGCATTTTGATAGTACTATAGGAAATGTAGATGTTGAAATGTCTTAGTGGAGTAAGGTACCATGGTGAAACATAAGGCAAATAATAGGAAAGGTTTATTTAAAAAAAAAACACATAAGAATCTCTGTTTGGGAGATATACTGTGGTGAACAGAGCTTTAAATCAGTAGAAATGTGCCACAATATTTATGTTGTAAAATATCTTCAACAGAATGACACGGTGGGTCTGATGAAGTGGCTTGGCCATGAAACTGTAGCCTGGTGGAGTGTAAATAAAAAGTGAAAACTGATAAAATGCATTTGTGAGTGGAGTTCATCCAGAGCTTTCTTAGTAAGTTTTACTTATCACTTTTTGGATGACCCAAAATGGAAAATAATCAAAACCTCTATAAGAGGAAGGGAAGCCTGAACCTTACTTGGAAACTACTTGAAAATGATATAGAGTTAGCCCAGGCAGTAAAGAATAAGAAGTCTGCCTTCAGGAACTACATTGCAGCACCCAGAAGGATGGAGACAGAAGAGTACTGTACCAAGGCAAGGGAGCCAGGCAGGGCAGTCTGACTGCACAAGGTCAAGAAAACGCTGTACCTAGCAGGAAAGGCAAAAACAAGGGAGAAGGCTTTCTTGTAGAATATCAGGGTTACATTAGATATGAAGGTTGGGACAGTCAGGTTGAGAGGTAAAGGGAGGGGTGAGAAAAGGGATGTGAGTAATGGACCATGTTTCACTAAAGAGAAACATGGTAGTACTGTGGGGGTGAGGGGGCAATGGGGTGGGTGGGATCACAGAAGGAGAGCGATTGAAATGACAGAGTAAGAAAAAGCTAGGTAGACATATCCCCAGGATTGGATGGTATATATCACAAGGTGTTGAAATACTTGTTGGGTTTGTGCTGAGAGGTCCCCTCGCAGAACTGTTTAACACCTCAGTTGAGTCAGGGGAAATACCCCTGGACTGGAGGACAGCACTGGTTTCAGGAGGGAAATGAAGAGGTACTTTTTCACTGACAGGACAATCGCTAAATGAAATATTGCCAAAGGAAGTTTTCTCCCTGAAGACAATGGACAGCTTCAAGAAATGCTGACAGTAAATGGGAAATCTGCATATATTGAGGGGGTGTGGGGTGGAGGGGGAACATGGGTGGGGAGGGAAGACTGAATAACAGGGAGGGGGAGAGGATCTCACAGTAGTCACGGAGTCTGCAAACTCCAACAGACATGGTAGACCACAAAGCCTTTTTCTGTTGGTTCAGTCGTATGTGGGTATATGTACAGTATGTTCATATGTTTTCTCTCTCTCTCTTGCTCTCTCTCACTCTCTCTCCCCTGCTTGAAAACTACTGCTGTTAAAGCTGCTTTCTCTTTCATAGAAAGGTGATGGCAGAAGGAGACCAAAGGTCCATCTAATCTGCCCGTTTGTTTGCATGGACTCCTGTTGGGACATGCCTGCTAGCATTGAACTCTTACTCAAGATGAGTCCCCACCCTCGACCCTGTGTTGCAAGTATGTTCTGTCCCAATCACGTTTAAAGGAGGGGATTGTTTTGACCTCCACCACCTCAGCAGGTTCTCCCAACTGTGATCTAAGCTCCCCTTTTCCATCCCTTCTCCCTCTGCCCTGAAGGTTCTATTTCATGACCTCACCACTTATGTCTGCCTACATTCCTGACCCTTATCTGTTGTCCACTTTCTTGTCTGAAGATCGGAAAGGGACTGACTCTGTTTAAAAAAGCAAAGGAAACAAGTGCATATACTATCTGAGCATGTTAAACAGAGCTACGTTTGACCTTGTGAAGGTGTATAAGAGCTTATTTCACCCCATTTTATAACATAATTGTTCAGTATGACATTCTGACCTTACTAAATGCAATGAGGAAGATTTGGAGGCCTTGCGAATGAGGGCTTGTCATATTATCAATTATTAATTCACTTAAACATAAAGCTCTTTTGCAATTTAACCTGCCCACCATGGCAGAAATAGAATGTCACATAAAAATAGCATAATTATTATTTTACAGTATAAAAATCTGCAAGTAAGCTTCACAGTTTGATCTGGACTAGACCATTGTATAACCACCAGACAAGACATCAAAAAAGAATGCTGTTCTGATTGAAGCTGATTGCATTCTCCCTTTATCCCTTGGGCCGAGTCTACATTTGAGTCAATACCACGGAACGGTTGCTAGACCTTATGGAAATTTACATAGAGCAGTAAAATAACTCCTAAATGTGATGTCATAACTCGCAATATGAGAAACTACTGGCTTTCATTCCCAATTGGATGGTTTTCTATTGAATAATATAGAAACTTGTGAGAGGATGTTACAGTTCAAGATTAATAACAATAAATCCAGAACTTGGAGGATTCTAGGCTGCTGTGAATTAACTTTTATTACATGCTATGATCATTTTTCCTTTTTCTAGGTCTGTGTAAAATAATAATGACTTTTAAGACAATTTTAGATGCAGATGTATGATGTATATGCATGTGCGGTAACTGTAAAGGTGTATGTCCAGTTTTAAAATAAATTGATTGCATGCGCTTCCGCTTTTTAGTGGGCACAATGTACTCAATATCTATCTGTAGCTGATTACAATATGTGCCTTGGCACCCTCCTGCATTTATTTTTCTTTGGACAAGTTGCACAGTTTCTAGGTTATACCTGTTATTTTTCTTGTATTTCACCGTGGTTATACTCTCCTGTGCTTGATCATTGCCTTTTTATACTGGTACTATGCTTTTGCTGATTTTCTTATGTATATTTTTGAAATTGTACTCCACTTCTCCATCCCTCAGGGTACACTGGAGGATGAGCCTTTATTAGCATGCCATGCTTTTCCCGGTAAAAACTTTGAATTAATAAATAATCTGTGGCCCAATGCTGAGTCACCGTCCTAACCTGGATCTTCCAAAGCCCTACCAGACCTAGCTAACTTACTAGAAAAATGAGTGCTGTTGCAGGGCCTAAGCCTTGATCCATATCTATAGTTCCATGTGCCCTGCGGTCACTGACACACTTGTTGCCTCAGATCCACTCTGCAATTGACTCCCTCCTCCTTTCTCTCTTCCTCCTGATCACCATCTTCCTCCTTTTTCAGACAGGAATCCTTGTGATGTTTGATGTTCAGTCAGATAAGAATCCACCTTTTCTGGGGATTTGCTGAGCAGCTTTTTCATGCTCCCCAAAAACTGACTCCCATAATGTAGCTGTAGCTGCAAGCTCCCACAGGTTGGTCTTAATCCCTTATTGGATCAGTCCCTGTGGCCCTGATGCTGGTCAATCATGGGCCAGGGGATGCCATCAAACATGGCATTGGCCATGCTGTCTGTCCCTCTAAGGTAGCTCCCTTGCTGTTGCTGTTCTTTCTCTGTGACCAGTTGCTCCCTCAGCATGCAGACAACAGCTACAATCAGATTTCGCACCAGTTGCACTGCACTTCAATATCCCAAACCCTCTGCCTGCCCTGGAGCTGGGTAAAGACACAGATCCTGCAGCTGCTTGCCTGGTCCCTCTCATAAGTCCCTGGAATGAGGGAGTGGGTAAAGATGGGTGGCATGGGACTTACTGGTTACAATGATGGTGTTGTCTTGGGAAGCCAGAGCAAAGGTCAGGCCCCACAGTGGGGCTGTTCAAGGCTACACATGTTAGTAATAACCCACATGTTCAAGAGGTGATAAGGCATGAGATGTTGAAGCTGAGTGACTTTACGCCCCTGCAAAGTATATCATTTTAACATTATACAAAGGACATAAAAAGTCCTGTAACCTGATTGGTCAACTAAGGTCATTACCCATGGGTAAATTCTGCAATATTTCACGGCTGAGAAACAGCATTTATAAAAAGCCAAACAATTCATAATTAAGCACATTTTTAAATTTATTTTACACATGGATCAACTGTATAAATGCAATAACCATTCCAGAACTTGGGTAATTGGGGGACTACCCTTTTCTCCTGTGGTTAATTCACTCAGCTACACATCATGACACACTACACAAGGTGTGAATAAATCCCCAATAACCCATGCCCTGTTGTTTAATTATCACAGGCCCTGGAGTGGGATTTTGCATGTATAAAATAGATCACTGTTGTTTAGCTTTTTGCTAATAAAAAGATCTGAAACATGACCTTGTTTCAATGTGAAATCAATGCATAGTCATGTGATCAGCCTTGGCCAATAACTTTTACTTATTTTTGTATTGCCATTTTAAAATGTGTTATGAACAAGTACAACACTGCAACATGATCTTTAGCTATAGACTGTGGCCCTATGGAAATACAAAACATGGCCTATCAGATCCCAATTACATTTTTGTTTAATTTGTAATTTTCACTTTTTACTGCCTTCTGTGGATTATTCATTGTATTGTGTTGCAATGTATTGCTGGTTATGTATATTGATTTTGTATACTCCCTCTTCCCCTCCACCCCAGGACGCATCTGGAAATCGGCAGCCCTACTCAGGATGCCTTCTTTTGGTAAAATCTTGATTTAGTAGTTGCCGTATTGGTCCTTGCAAGAATAGATCCAGAAGCAAATGATTTGATACCTTTTAATGGACCAACATAGATGTAACAACAAGAACAAAGTGCTCTAGCTTTCGGACCAACCAGTCCTTCTTCAGAGCTCTGAAGAGGACTGGTTAATCATGTTAACACTTCTTGTTATCTATTAATCAATAAAATATCAATCTTGCTTCTGAATCTGTTCTTTATAGACTTATTTTTGAATAAATAAACAAAATTACAAATCATAATTTACAGCCAATGTAGGGCTTTTCATACAGACAGTACCCAAAGCACTTTCCAAAGTGATCGATTAGATTAAGTCCAGTAACACTGAGAATGCAGGGGATTGTAGAGGCCATATTGTGCCTGCAACATCCCCACACAGCCTTGGTGAATATGCATCAGAAACTGTTTTCTTGGGTTTTTAGCCAGGACTCCAAGCAAAAATGGGCAGTAGGACCTCAGTGTAATATCTCTTGAGAAGGACGGCACCTTTAACAGTGTATACCCCCCCAGGCTGTTCTGTAGTGTCATTGGCCCCTATTCAGGTTCAGGGCGTAGATACATGCGAAATGCAAGTACCCGCCCATGGAGCTGCACACCCGTGGACAGGTGCACGGTGCAGCATTCTGACTACTGGCCACATGTCTGAGGCCCGCCTCCTGGCGCTGGGTCCGTTGCAGGCGGCAGTGCGGGCAGGCAGAACAGCCAGGCATCAATCAGTTGCTCAGTGTGGGTCCTTTAGTGGATCCCTTGCATGGTGGGGCATGCATTGGCAGCATGCCCCATGGATGTCTGAGGGCCAGCAGCCATAGTGGGTGGCAGGGGTGCAATGCCACTAGCCCTCACCATTGGCAATGATGCACTTGCCATATGACAGGGAAGGGGGACAGGCCAACCGACAGGGGGTGGAGGGACACATCCTCTGGAAATGGGGAGAGGTGTTGGCATGCAGTGCCACTGGGGTGCGTGGGCAACAGCTTTGACTTGGTATTCCCTGCGAGAGGTAAGGGTGTTGTGGATGTTGGGGGGGATGCCACACACACCGCTTCATGCAGGGGTGGGTTGGTGGCATCAGGGGGCCGTGATCTGTGGCCTGGTGGTTTAGAAACATAGAACATAGAAACATAGAATTGGACGGCAGATAAGGACCGCTTGGCCCACCTAGTCTGCCCATTTTCCTACCTAACAGATAAGCTGCAGATCCTAGTTAACCAACAACTTACATCTTCCTACCCCGCACTAGGACTGCCTTATGCCTGTCCCATGCATTCTTGAATTCCCCCACTGTTCTTGACTCCACGACCTCCTCAGGGAGGCTGTTCCATGCATCCACAACCCTCTCTGTGAAAAAATACTTCCTCACATTACCTCTGAGCCGTCCCCCCTCTATCTTCAAATTGTGCCCCCTTGTTCTTGCACATCTTTTTCTGGAAGATGCTACCCTCTTGGACTTTGTTGATTCCCTTGAGATACTTGAAAGTTTCTATCATGTCCCCTCTCTCCCTTCTTTCCTCAAGGGTATACATATTAAGCTCCTTTAGTCTTTCTTCGTATGTCTTCTGGTGCAGACCCTGCACCATTTTGGTTGCCCTCCTCTGGACAGCCTCCACTCTGTCTTTGACTTTGCGGAGATGGGGTCTCCAGAACTGCACACAGTACTCCAGATGAAGTCTCACCAACTGTCTGTACAGAGGGATAACAACTTCCTGTTTTCTATTATTGATGCCTCTTCCAATGCATCCCAGTATCCCCCCAGCCTTCCTTACTGCCTTCTCACATTGCTTGCCCACCTTTAGGTGATCTGATATAATTACCCCCAGGTCCCTTTACATTTTTACTGTTGTCAGTATCTCACCCCCATTGTTACCTTTCCCTGGGTTTGTGTTTCCATGTGCATTACCTTGCACTTCTTTGCATTGAATCAGAGCTGCCATACATTTGACCATTCCTCCAACCTTGCCAAGTCCTTCTCATCCTTTCCACTCCATCTTGTGTATCAACCCTGTTGCAGATCTTTGTGTCATCTGCAAAGAAACATACTTTTCCTTCCAGTTCCTCTGCAATGTCACTTATAAAGACATTAAAAAGGACCGGTCCCAGTACTGAACCCTGTGGTACCCTGCTAGTAACCCTCCTTTCTTCATGGTGTACTCCATTTACTACTACCCTTTGCGTCCTGTTGTCTAGCCAATTTTTTTATCCAGGCTACCACCTTGGGACCCACTCCAAGGCTGGCTATCTAGTGTATTAATCTTTTGTGTGGGACTGTATCAAATGCCTTGCTAAAATCTAGGTAGGCCATGTCCACAGCCCCTCCCTGGTCTACTACTTTGGTCACCAGTCAAAGAAATCTATTAGATTCGTCCTGACGACCTTCCCATCGTGAATCCATGCTGCCTTGGGTCTGTGCCCCACTGGCCTCTAGGTACTCAACAGTTCTTCTTCAGAAGTGATTCCATCATTTTCCCTACCACTGAGGTCAAACTAACTGGTCTGTAGTTTCCTGCCTCTGTCCTGCTCCCACTTTTGTGAAGAGGAATCACATCTGCCCTCCTCCAGTCCTCGGGTACGGCCCCATCCTGCCATGATTTGTTACAGAGAGTAGTCAGCGGTGTCACTAGTTCTACCCTTAGTTCTTTTAGAATTCTTGGGTGAATCCCATCAGGCCCCATTGCTTTGTCCAACTTCAATTTTATTAGTTATTTCAGAACCCCTTCTTCTGTAAATGGACTGGTATTAACCGCCATCTTTAGAGTGTTTCTCTTGTTTGGTTTAGGTAACTCCCCCTCCTCTTCCTTTGTGAATACTGAGCAGAAATATTCGTTCAGTATCCCTGCTTTTTCACTGTCACCCTCTACCCACACTCCCTCCCCTTTGTTAAGCTTCAGTATCCCTCCTTTGGTCTTTCTTCACTCCCTAATGTACCTATGTAACCCCCAACCCTGCCTTTTTGCCAAAACGACAGGTGGCATGCTGTTGGTGCTGGCAGCAATACCCGGTGGGGACCTGGGTTCGGGGAGGATGAGTTTACCTGGCACAAGGGGACCTAGGTTTGGCTACTCTGCACAGGGGCACCCAAGTAAATCCGAACACAGGAAGTAATAACTGTAATGTCCAGAACCAGGAATGGAATTTTTCACTGTGGCTTTTATTCACAACTAGTGGAACACAACAAAGCATAGATGGACCCCCATGGGGCTACATTTACTGATAATGCAGATTAGAGACTACAAGGCGGTCCACTGGAAGAATGAACCAAATCTACTGTTTTCAGGCTCTGGACCCACCAGGCACACAGCCCGGACTTGCACACGCTTCCCTGCCGGCCACTTGACTGACGGTTCATTGGAAGAAGGAACCCATTTTACTTGTTGTGGCTCCCCACACCACTTAGAGTCTGCGACTCCCAGAGAGATTTTCCCATTTGCGACCTCGTCTAGGTGCCCCTGGAATACTGTGGCGCATGGGGCAAGTAGCAATCATAGCAGAAATCTGTAGAGGTGGACCTGGTTACTAAAGATGGGGTGTTCCACCTCCAGCTCCATAGCCAATACCGGCCATTTCTCTGGACAAACTGAAACTTCGAAATGTAGATTAAATGGTGGATGAACTGTCGCACCCCCTCTACCACATTACTTGAATCCACACAGCACTTTAGCTTTTGACACTACTCCATTTGTTTGTCCTAGTACTATAGGCCTCCCAAATAGTAGTTCAGATCCCAGATTTCTTGACATTTCCCAGCCTGAAGAAACATATTTTTTGCCCTCTCTATTAGAGCAAACACTCACCCTTTTGTTGCAGGTGCCCCATAGGTGAAGTACAACTTTTTCAACTTTTCAAACGCAAACTGAAACTGTAAAAGGCAGCTTTCTTTCTTTAGCAGAAATTAGGGGATTGCCCCTGGAATCTACATGGGGATACTTTACTCCCCCCCCCGCCGGAGGTTGGGGGACACTGAGACCTGGACAGCGGTCTCCACCACTTGAACACTGGCTCCTCAAACCTAAACTGCAGACTGAACCTTCTTGTTTGACAACAAACAGGAGACTGACTTTGAAAACTCCCAGCGTTCTATCTCACTCCCTCTGCTGCAGATTCCAATGTGGCTTATGCAGCTGCGACAGTTCTATTGGTGATGTCATCTCTCAGTCTCAGCTGAGACTGAGAGCAGAGTGAGACAGTGTGAAACCCATTTAACTGGAGTTTCACAAGCTGCCTTCCCTGCCTACCACTAGGTCTTACTGGGATTCTAGTAACCCCGGTTAACAAGGGGTTACACCTATAAAAGGTCTTATCCCCCTTCTTAACAGAACTGGCTATCCTTTCCTCGGTTTGGGCCTTTGCTATTCTGACTGCCTTCCAGCCTCTTTCTGCTTTAACTGATAAAGTTCTCTGTCCTGCTCCTTCTGTGTTTCCTTATATTTCCTGAATGCTGCCCTTTTCTCCTTAACCTTCCCTGCCACCTCTGAGAACCATAGCGTTTTTTTTCCTTCATTCTGTTTTATTGATTTGCTTTACACAAAGGCTTGTTGCCTCTGTGATGGCTGTTTTGATCACTCCCCATTGTTCCTCCACCCCTGTGCTGCACACCCTGTTCTGTGAGGTGTGCATGGGGCACATAGGGGGTTTATGGCTGGGTCTCTCTGGTATACCCCGTGACCCCCTATGCAACCACGTGGCCAGCTCTATGTGCCATAGTGCATGGCGCATAGTGCCGGCTCAACCCTCACCTGCCCCCGGTGCATTGCTCATCACGAGGCCAAGGGATCGGGTGTGTGTTTACTGCACTCTCACCTTTCATGCATCCCACGTGGGGTTGCAGTTGGTGAGGGGTGCTACTCACACCAGATATGCGTGCATAGCCACGCCACACCATTCATGCATAGGTGCCAATATTAGGTATGATTCAAAGTCCCCAGTGTGGGACTTGAACATACAGCCTTGTGACACAGAGAATGACCAACTGAGCTCCACTGACAATGATAATGATTGTCCTCAGTGCCAGAGTGGGTACGCATCTTGTCATTCTCAGCTGGGTCCTCTTCTTCCTCCTCCATATACTTCAAATCCTCCTCATCCATAGCTGGGAAGGAAGGAGGAATGTGAGGCTCATGGCGAACCCTCTTGCTTGGAGGGGCGATGGAGATGAGGGAGTGGATGTGGAGGCTGCTGTATGGCCTGCATGACCTCAAACACTGTTTTGACCACACAGGCAACATTGGCAGCAGGAGCAATCAACAAAGCAAAAAAGGAAGAAGGAGGAACCCTCATGGACCCCATCCAAGAGGGAGACATCACTGAGGGGATTGACCTGGACTGGGGATAGGACCAAGAGCCCAAAGCCTGAGAAACAATGCTGATGCTTAAACCAATGGGCTACAGTGAGAGATGGGCCATGACAGTAGTGGCAAGGATGGTAAGTCCATTGAGGCCAAACGTTGACCCATGCTAGCGGGCCAAGAAGGGACAGAAAATGGAGACATTGATGAATGCTGGAAAGTAGAGGCCATCGATGAAGGACCCAGTCCCATGCTGGAGGGATGGATGATCGACGAGTGTTGAGGACTTGTCAATGGAGGGGCCTGGTCTGTATTCAGGACTGACAAAGCCTTGGAGAACTGCTGTGACAAGAGAACCGGCAAGGTGCTCATCGACGGAGGAGGCTCTTGGTCTCTTTGGGAGGCCCAAATGCTCTGGGACAAGGCTGCCAAGACCATTTTTTTTTTGCAGTGGAGTGGGAGAGGCCCAAGCTGTTGATGAGAGCAAGCATGGACTGACGTCATCATAGGCGGCCCCCAATCAACACTGCTGGTGAAAGCTACCTTGAATGAGCACCCTCTGGTGGACGATTCCCAAGTGTATGACCTGTTGCAAGAGGTACCCTCGAAGAAGATCATACATTTTACCATTCACAGAAATTAGGGAAACTTGAATGAGAAATGCTGACCAACTACAATCAAAACACAAAGCATCAGTCAGCTGAAGTAACCCCATCTTGCCCGAAGTTAAACACCAACAAACCCTTGTGGCTGTAAAAGTGGTGACAGGCAAACCAGTCTAGGTCCAAATTAGAAACCTAAAAGAAAGGTGGTACTGCATGGCTTAGTGAATTGGTTGCGGTTTAAGAAAAATTCCACAAAAAGTCAAGGATGCCTCTCCCTCATGCTACGAGCAATGCCAGTTCATGTATTGGGTATGCCCTTAGGTGATAACAGAATATACAGAAAGCAGAAGAAAGGGCTCACTCCAATTAGTATTAAATAATGTGCAACTTAGTATTTTATTTTTCTGTTACAAAATAAAGCTTAGCGATATTTCAGAGCTATGGCCACCTTATATGGTTTTCTTAGCAAATTTACTTTTGACAGCTATGCTGCAAAGGTTAACTCTTATTGTCTATTTCTGTGCTGTTGAGCAGACAGGCTAAGCCTACATGATTTAGCTGGGGGTGTGGGGGGGCAGCTCTTTTCCTGCTGAGACCAAACCGTAAGCCTGCAGCCT
The DNA here is from genome assembly GCA_016271365.2 of Neoceratodus forsteri. Taxonomy (NCBI): domain Eukaryota; kingdom Metazoa; phylum Chordata; order Ceratodontiformes; family Ceratodontidae; genus Neoceratodus; species Neoceratodus forsteri. Next base: position 1,003,552,369 of record CM028129.1, on the reverse strand, counting down.
ACTCCCACAACTACTTTAATTTGTGGCAGAAAAATAAAAGACCAAGTTCAACATTATTTACTAAGTGGAGTGAGACCATTTTTCTACTTTCTACATAGGAACCTTTCAACTCTAGTTCACTGGTTGGAATCCATTCTTGCCCCGGTCAGCAGTGGCTGAAATCCAGTACCATCTGAAAGCTATTTGGCAGCTTATAAACATACATAAGTATGAATTTTAATTCCTGAATACCAGGAATAAATAGATTTTCAGTATTCAGGCTTAAAAATGACTAATTTCCAATGTTTGTGGTATTACTACTTTATAAATAAAAAAAACCAAAAAAACTTCCTATTGCTACCCAGGTAGCCAGGGCTAGTTCCTTGGTTATACAATACCTCCCCATCCAATCATTTCCCATTTGCTTTCCTGTTTTTTTCCACACACTTGTTAAAAAATATCCTGGAACAGATGGCATCTTTTCATATACCCTCCCCTCAACTTCCCCCTTCCTCATAATTGTGAAAAGAGGTAACTGAGTTAGCCTTGATTTTGAACTATTGGCTCCACCCAATCATGGGTCATGGATTAGGAGGCAGCTTGCTATTAAAGTATACAATTTTGGGGACTGGGGATCTGGTGAGGGAGGGATGTGTGTGTGTGTGTGTGTGTGTGTGTGTGTGTGTGTGTGAATGAAAAGAAACTGTCATCAGGTTGAATGCAACTACAGTATATGCATGAAATAACAAAAAAAAATTGTAACTGCATCCAAGTTTCAAAAATGGATTGAACTACTTAGTCGTTCCCCCACAGTACAAATGCAGACAAATTAGAACCTTTCTCATACATTATCATTGAAAAGAAGCACCAGACAAACGCCATCTTCCATGGATTTGCATTAGCAGTTGAACCTCTAGCTATTGCATTTAGGCAAAATATGGAGGGTATAAAAACAGGAAATGTATAGCACAAGATAAGTCCATGCAAATGATGCAATTCTCCTTCTCTCAGATCTACAAAGATCTATAAACAAACAACAACAATAAACACATATGGAATGGCTCCACGCTACAAAATCAACTGGGCCAAAATAGCAATTATGCCCTTAAATAATGCAGCAATATCATACCCCTGGAAGTCTCAACTGGTGGATTATGGATAATATGAACTACTTAGGAATTAATCTAACACAAAAACTAGAGAATCTAGTAAACATAATTACACACCCGTAATGTAAATGGGATATTACCAGAAACATGGAAACTGGTAAATCATCATTCATGTGTTTTGAAGGTGGTTCATGGCTGATCATTGTAAATTGTCAAATGCCACCGTATGATCCTCAACGAAGATCAGGATCTAAAATCTTCCTCTGGATTATGATGTCAGCTAGGGCATTTGCAGCCTAGTCCTTAGTGCTGGCACAACTGTATTACCACTGTTCATTCAGATTTTCTACTACTAACAAAAAATGTGCAGCTTTCACCTCAGCTGAAGCATATACCCTGTGCCTTTCCAGAAATTCTCTCCTTTCCCCTTTCCAAACTTTGTACCCCTACTCCTCCCAAAACGTGCCTTGTTGTCCTGCTTCCTACTCACCCCAAATTCTGTTCCTCATATATTCCTAAAATGTATGCTCTGCCACCAAACAAGTTACCCATCACCAAATAGGAAAGGGACCTGGGAGCAATCATATCTGATTGTCTAAAGGTGGCCAAACAATGTAACAAGGCAGTGAGGAGAGCTAATGGGATGCTAGGCTGCATAGGAAGGGGTATTACCAGCAGAAAGAGAGAGACAGTGTTGCCGCTGTATAGATCACTGGTGAGACCTCACCTAGAGTACTGTGTCCAGTTCTGCAGACCACATCTCTGGAAAGACATAGACAGGAGAGGCAGACCAGAAGTGGGCAACTGAAATGGTGCAGGGTCTGCATCACAAGCCCTGAGCCTTTGAGAAAGGGGGATATGACAGAAACATTAAATTACCTCACGGGTATAAATAAAGTTCAAGGGAAGCATTTTTCAGAAAAAAAGATGCTTAAGAACAAGAGGTCATGATATGAAGCTGGGGGAGGGAGACTCAGGGTAGATGTGAGAAAGTATGTCTTCACAGAAAGAGTGGTGGATGCCTGGAACAGCCTCCCAACAGAGGTGGTGAGGGCAAAATGGTAACAGGCTTCAAAAATGCATAGGATAGGCATAAGGAAACCTTAGAGGTAGGGAAAGGGTGGGGTAAAGCTGGAGATCAAGTAGGGTCTGTGGTGTTATAGTAAGTAGACAAGTGAGCAGACTATGTGTGCCAGGCGGTCTTTATCTGCCATCAGCATCTATGTTTCTATGCAGCCTATTAAAAAATGCACCCCACAAACTTCCTGAAATTTGTGCCCTATACTCCTGCCTATTTTTTCACCCTACATCACCCCTTAAATGTGTATCCACACACCTTCAAAATTTACACCACAATAAAAACATAGAAACAGAGGGCAGGATTTTTAAATGGCTGGAGGCAGTACTTGTGTCTGTATTTCGTATGCATTTTGCATCCATGCAGATACACCCAGTACCTGTGTCTGATTCATGGACATCCGAACTCATTTGCAACATTTCTTGTGGTTTGCAGCAATTTCTGCTGCAACTGCAGGACTCGTGTCCATTTTTCCAATGCAAGTGCAGAATTCATCCAGAAATTTAGATTAACTTTTTATGGTCTAACTTCCCAGGTGGATTTCCGCACTCGCATCAGAAAAATGGAAGCAAGTGTTTACAAATCTTGCCCATAGAATCTATCAGCAGAAAAACTTTCATCAGCCAATTGTGTCTGCCAATTCCTACCTAACCAATGCTGAATAAGAACACTCTAGATGCAACTCTCTCCCCCTCTTCCCCTCTTTCTTTTTATTGTGGCCTTTATATCACCAAGCTCTTGTATCTACTTAAGTCCTCCTTTATGATTTTGACACCCTCCTCACTATTCATCCAGCGACACATCTTAGTGTCATCTGCAGAAAGGGATATCTTGCCATGAATCCCTACTCTTATGTTGCAGATACAGATGTTAAAGAGGACCAATCTCAAGACCAATCACTGTGGCCCCCCGCTAGTGACCCCCTGACCTCTGAGATATTGTTCACTTATTACCACCCTCTGGGTCCTGTTGTTTAACCAATTTCCCACCTAACTAGTGCATTTGTCCCTTAGTCCATGGTCCAGCATCTTCTTAACCAACCATCCAGTTGGGATGGTATCAAAGGCTTTACTGAAATCAGGGTACAGTATGTTCACCGTCTGTTCCTTGTCTACCGCCATTGTCATCCAATACTAAGAAACTGACTGGTTTATCTGGCATGGCCCCCATGAACCCATGTTGTCTTTTGCCCTGCAGTTCATTCACCGCCAGGAAAGTTGCCATCCTTTTGCACATTATGGTTTTTAGCAGCTTACCTATGATAGATATTAGGCTGACAGACTGTAGTTCCCCAGATCACCCCTCCCTCTGCTCTTGTGTAGGGGAACTACTTTTAATGCCCAGTAGTGACTAGATACTATCCTTGTTTCCAGTGAGCTATTGAGAAGCTTAGCTAGTAGTTCAGCCTCCTTTAAGCACCTGTGGATGTTTCCCATCCAAGGCCATGGATGAAAGTGAGCTTAAGCCCTAAAGTACCCTTTTCACTAGAACTGAATCCACATTGACCCCTTCCTCCTCCACCCTTTGCTGTTTTGACACAGTCAGGCATTGGTCTCTTCTCTTGACTTCCACTGTGAACACTGAGCCAAAATATCTGTTCAAAATGTTTGGTTATCCTTTATCTTCCTCTGCCCACTCCTTTCCCTGGTTCAACCTTACCATTCCTTCCCTTCATAGGTTCATAGGGTACATAGAACATAGAAACATAGACTTTGATGGCAGATAAGGACCGCTTGGCCCACATAGTCTGCCCATTTCTCTACCTACAGGATAGGCCACAGATCCTAGTAAACCAACAGCCTATTTCTTCCTACCCCCCCAAAAGAATTGCCTTATGTCTGTCCCATGCATTCTTGAATTCTCCCACAGTTTTAGACCCCACAACCTCCTCAGCAAGGCTGTCCCATGGATCCACTACCCTCTCTGTGAAAAAATACTTCCTCACATTGCCCCTGAACTGCCCCCCCATCTTTAAATTGTGTCCCCTTGTTCTTGCACGTCTCTTTTTCTGAAAGATGCTACCCTCTTGGACTTTGTTGATTCCACTGAGGTACTTAAAAGTTTCTATCATGTCCCCCCCTCCTTTCCTCAAGGGTATACATATTCAGCTCCTTTAGTCTCTCCTCGTACGGCTTCTCTTGCAGACCCTGCACCATTTTAATTGCCCTCCTCTGGACTGCCTCTATCCTGTCTATGTCCTTCAGAGATGGGGTCTCCAGAACTGGACGCAGTACTCCAGATGGGGTCTCACCAACTGTCTATACAGAGGGATAACAACTTCTTGTTTTCTGCTGGTGATGCCTCTCCCTATGCATCCCAGTGTACTCCCAGCCCTCCCTACTGCCTTCTCACATTGCTTGCTAACCTTAAGGTCATCTAATATGATTACCCCCAGGTCCCTTTCCTTTTTTGTTGTTGTTATTACCTCCCCCCATTGTGTAATCTTCCCTGGGTTCTTGTTTCCCAGGTGCATTATTTTGCACTTCTTTGCATTGAATCCTAGCTGCCATACTTCTGACCATTCCTCCAACCTTGCCAAGTCCCTTCTCATCCTTTCCACGCCTACTTGTGTATCAACCCTGTTGCAGATCTTTGTGTCATCTGCTTGATGCAGTTCAGGTCCACAAGATTCAAGAGTCATGTATTGAACCTGTCACTATTTAGTGGTCAAATTCCCATTTTTTATTTCCCATATGTTTATCCAAAAGGTGTTTGAAGGCTGCTATGCTGCTGGCTCCCATCACCTCTGCAGGGAGTCCATTCCAGACATTCGCCACTCTCTGGTTAAACCATTTTCCTCTCCTGGCGGTATTATACCTGTCACCTTTTAGCTGTTTTTTATGAACCCTAGAACCCATTCTGAGCCCTTCTTTCCAGTTCAGCCCAGCAGCTTCACTTAACATACCATCACTCACTGATCTGTATACATAACAAACATCCCCCATTATTTTCCTATACGACATGGAGTATAGACCCAGCTCTTCCATCCTGAAGCCATACTCCTTTTTGTTTACCAACCGTATTCTTTTGGTAATCCTTCGTTGTACCTAATCTACTCTTTTACTCAATCCTACACTTTGTGCTGTACTAAAAGGTGCTCCATATTCTAATACAGGTCTCACCAGGGATCTGTACAGGGGCACAAGGACCTCACTCTTTCAACTCTTAATATGACATAGCAGGTTACCAATGGTCCCATTGGCCCATTTTACACAATCAATATTGTGTTTATCAAAGCTTAAAGTATTTGATATGACTACCCCCAAATCCTTCTCATTATCAGTAACAGCAAGTAGCTCATTGTTCAGTATGTATTGGGCTTTGACATTGTTCTGTCCGAAGTGCATAACTTTGCATTTTTTGATGTTAAATTCCAATTTATGCTCAACTGCCCAATCCCCTATATGATTTATCTGAGACTGTAATTTCTTTATGGCCTCTTCATCATTAACTATGGCACCGATTTTTGAGTCACCTACATATTTGCAGATCCAGACTACATCAGCTACCTGCATATTTGAAATCAGGATGTTAAATAACCTACGCCCCAGCACAGACCCCTGGGGCATGCCACTCATAACCTCTCCCTTCATTGACAAGAACCCCCTAACTTGAACCCACTGCATTCTATTCTGCAGCCATGCTGCCACCCATCTAATAATATACTGCTCAATCCCTAATTCCTGTAGGGTCCTAAGCAGAATGTCGTGTGAGATCGAATCAAAGGCCTTTTTGTAGTCCAGGTATACGACATCGACCGGCAAGCCAGCACCCAATGCCAGTCTCACCGGTTCAAAAAAATGCATCAGGTTGGTGGCACACCATCTCCTCATTGCAAAACCACGTTGGGATATGTCTACATGATACAGAGCTCTCAAATTGTTCTCCAGTAGTTCATTAATAAAGCTCTTCATCACTTTGCCTATAACCGACATGATACTTACAGGGCGATAATTCTCTACCTTGGTCTTATTCCAAGACTTAAAAATATTGGTGAAATATATGCCACCTTCCATTCTTCCAAAACTCTACCTTCTTTCAGGGACTTATTAAAAAGAATTGCCAGTGGAATGGATAATTATTCTGCTAATTCTAACAGGAATGCAGGATGATAGCCATCCAGTCCACCAGATTTGTATTTTTTTAATTTAACTTGTCTCTGACCTGCTCAGCTGTTTTATTAGGGATATCTGTTGCCAGTACAATTGGGTCTATTCCTATAGAGTAGCTACTACCATCTCTTAGGTATACACTCTGGAAGTATTTACAGAACATGTTTGCAATGTCCCATTCACCATCAGCTTCTGTTTCACCATCCTTTAGTGCAGTGATCTGATTTCGGCTTTTTCTTAAACTTCCTATATAATTGTAGAACTCTTTCCCATTATCACCCCTCTTTGTGGCTAGGCCTAACTCTGTCATAGCCTTCCCTTTTTGAATATCACTTTTATACTTTTTAACTAAGGATCTATAAGCAGCCAGTTTTTCAGGGGTCGGATTTCTCTTAAATTTATTATAGGCTTTATTTTTCTTATTTATCAACCTATGAATTTTGTGTGAGAACCATTTGGGCACTCTACCCTTCCTGTTATATTTATTTGTCAGTTGGACATGACTTTTTACACATGTCTGTAATATGTTATCAATTTGTTCCTAAGTTTGTACCAAAGATTTTCTAACTCATCCCATTTATATGTATCTGTTATCTGCTTGATTTTAATATAAACAGTTTTATTATAATTCCTAATTGTTGTTTTCCCTCATAAAGTTTGGCAGTCATCCACTAGGAGGGATCTAACCATGTTGTGATCACTGGTTCCTAGCGGCTCGATTAATTTCACATTTCTTATTATCCCTTCCATGTTACTCAATATTATGTCCAGAAGAGTATTATATCTTGTATTTTCCTTCACAACCTGAGTTAGACAGTTACTTTCGCATATTTCCAGGAACCTTTTCTCTATGCTTCCCTCTCCATGCAGAGAGTCCTAACATATAGGAGGGAAATTAATCACAATGGTGTTATGTGTTAACATTCCACTGTCAAGTAAGTACAGGAAGTCTGTATTTTCCTGTTCACTTAGACTAGGTGATCTATAACATACCCCCACCCTAATGTGTTTAGTCCCGATTTGAAATTAAAGCCACAACTGTTCAACCTGGTTCCACTGGATGTTATTATGATCAATAAGTCTTGCTTTTAAGGGTGCAAACCCCTACATCTCCTCCCTTCTTGCCTATTCTTAATTTGTGGTAAAAATCATATCCATCAATTTCACCCACCCAGTTGTCCTCCCTAAGCCAAGTCTCCATCAGTCCACATGTATCTACATTGTCTCTATACATAGTGTACTAAAGTTCATCAATCTTTGGTTTAATACTTCTGGCATTGACAAGTAATAATTTTATATTTTTCTTCCTTTCCCTGCAGGTGTCTTTGGATCAATTTGACTTTTCCACATGGCTTGTTTGTTCCTGCATAATTGCCCCTCTGAAGTCAGTTTAAATAAACATTTATGTATTTCCTAAATGTCTGCCCTAGTTCTTTACTCCCTTTCTTACTAAAGTACCATCCATATTTTCCAAAATACAATGAATCTGTGTCAGACACTTCCCAGGATTTCATGCAGTCTGTGTTGTTCATAATACACCACCTCCTCAACCAATTGTTCACCCTTTTCATTTTCTCATTCATCCCACTTCCTGCCTTTGGTATTGGTAAGATCTCTGAGAAAATCACCTTCCCATTTGTTTTCTGAATAGTTTTCTCTTTGCTCATATACAGTAGGTACATCTGGTCCTCTCTGGTTCTATACAAATCATTGTTTTCCTCTTTTCCCATATGCAACAAAAGAAGGTCTTATCACCCTTCTTCTTACCTTCTGCAGTTCTTACTTCCATGCCAGCCTTAACCTTTCTCACTATCTGGTTCACCTTCCACATCCTGCTGTGAAACTCCACCCTGCCCCCCTCTACTTTGCTTGCTCTATATTTTTTAAATACCCTCAAGGCCTTCCCTAACATCTTCATAAACCATAATGTTTTTTTACCCATCTTTGTCTTGCTGATTACCCTAACTCAAAGATCGGTGAGCTATACTACCTCATTTTCTATCAATAATTGTGTTGTTTCTATCCCAGCTGTTGCTCTTACTACTTCTAGTTTCTCCCACAAGCAGTTCCCTCATTTTTTCCAAAAACAGCCCTTAAGTCCACAATTTTAGTCTGTGAATGATTTTTCTCTATCTCCAGTTTGATGCTGAGCCAAACTGTCTGATGGTTGTTGGTTTCCAGTGCATCTAGCACCCTTACCTCCCCCTGCCCAACACTGTCCCTATTGGAAAGCAGCAAGTCTAGGATGGCAGACTCCATAGCACTCTCCTCGACATCTCTGTACTAGGAATGCATCCTGAAAAAATTCTGCCAGCCATTTTTTTGTACTTTGTGCTAATGGGATCCTCAAGTTCACAGTTAGCTTGTTGAAGATGGCAGTAGCAACATCTCCCCAAGCCCTGTTGTGCTTTTGCTCTCCTCTCCTAATTCCCCATTGACTTCTTCTTTTGACATAATGGTCTATAAACCACCACTGTTCCAATATTTCTTCCCCCTTCCATAACTACCTGTACTCATATTGTTTGTGTGTGTTCCCTCTGTCCCATATCCTCCATCTCTAAAGCTTTTATACCTTCCCTTACATATAGTGTCACCCTCCTTGTGATCACCACCAGCTCCAGACTTGCCTCATCCACCACTGCCTCCAGATAACTGATCTTATTTTCCAAGCTCTTGGCATTCATGCACATAGCCCTCTTGATCATCTGCTGTTCCCCCCCACAATACTTGGCCCAACCCATTCTCTTGTCTCCTGACCTCCTATTCATCCCTGCCCCATCTTTCTTCTGCCAGATCCTATCTTGTTGCCCCTAGTCTTCTCTTCTGTAGCTTTTCACTGCCTTCCTCTATTCTCTAGCAGTGGGGAGAGGATATCACAGTCCCTCTAAGCCAAGTAAGTACATATCAGTTCTTCCAAACTGTCCCCCCTTCCAGGTTAAAATATCATCAACGCGCTCTTTAAACCTGCTCTCTAGACTCCTGGTGCCCTCCTCAGTGGGGGGGAGGTCAATAGGTCATCCCACTTAAATAGGCTTCTACCCCTCCAGGAGTGGCATCACTGCCAGAAGTACCCCCAATCCCTCTTCCCTGCAACATTCCTTCAACCATGCACTGAAGGAAGTGATCAGAGTACCTCTCCCCTCACTCATGTTTCAAACTGGCAAGATCTCAGAAAAGGTCTCTGAGACTGCTGTCTGTCTGAGTCACCCCCTAGTTTTATAAAGTTGTCTGTAACCTCCCCCAGTGGTCTGCAAGCCAGGAGATTGGTCCTCAGGTGGGCAATGGCATCAAGGTCATATTCCCTTCTCACATCCTGACTGAGGCTCCTGGCAAGCACCCTAATGCTGTTAATCATTCTGCTCCCCGCTCCCCACCACCCATTCCATTCCTGCATGATGAAATCCCCTAACACAAGTACCTTCCTTGTCCTCATGTTTCCCTTTAACTCTACTCATAGCTCAGGTATCTTCTTTTCAACAGCCCATGTGTCCTGGGGGGGGGGTACAGGCTCTGCACTCCACACTGGGAAATTGGAGTGAATGACTCACACAGATGTGCAAATCTCTTCGCTATTACCACTACAGACTTCTCCCCCATCTTGACCCTCCTCCCCTGTTGACTACAGCCCATTCCCCAGTCCAGATTTTAGGTATCTGTTGGAGAAGAGGAGAAGTGACTGCCTCCAGCAGTGACCAGTGGGATCTGCATCTTGCATTTTACACACCGCAATCCAATCCCCTCCCAAAACTGGTTTCCCACACCCCTGAAATTTGTACCACATGCGACTTTCAAAATTTGAGCCCAAACCCCTGCTGAATTTTGTGCCCGTAACCTCCTGAATTTGTCTACAAGCTCCTCACAAAAAGTGTGCCTAATACCATTCACAAAATTTGCAGTCCACACCCCTCCCAAAATTTGCACAGCATACCCCACTAAAAATTTACACCCTCACCCCTCTCAAATTTCCCCCTGCACCTCTCACAAAATTTTAGCTCAACACCTTTCCAAATATTTGAGCTCACACCACACCCCAAATTTGTATCATTACCCTTCCTGAAATTTGCACCCATAACCCCACTTGAAATTTGTGCCTCACACCCCTCCCAAAATTTGCACCTTTCATGCCTCCCAAAAAATTGTACCCTTTCTGAAATGTGTGAGCCTCCCAAAATCTGAAACCCACACCTGTCCCATTATATGTGCCCCATCACTCTCAAAATGCATACCTCATATCTTCCATAATTTGAACTCTACACCTTTTACAGAATGTAAGCATCCACACCCATACCAACATTTGTGTCCTGCTACCCTCCCAAAAATGTCCCTGTACCCCCACCAGAAATGTGCACCCTGCACCACTCTAGAAAGTTGGTCTATCCACCCCTTACAGAATTTACCCTACATCCCTCCCAAAAATTGTGCCTAACACCCATCCTAAAATTTTGGGAGTGGTATGGGGTGTCAACTCCAAGAGATTTATGGGGTTCCAGTATTAGAAAGGGCATAGGTCATACATTTCAAAAGGACTGCATGTCACAACATTCAGGAGGATTATAGATAGCAAAATTAAGGAGGATTGCAGGAATGATATGGAGTGGAATGTTTGGAAAGAGTATGGTGCATCAATTTCAAGAAGGATGTGGGGTTCAATATATACTGCTGTTACCCTACTGTCCCTCTCTTTAGCTCCGATCCTCCAGCAAGGGATTGCTGGAGATTCCCAGGGTATGTTTGAAAACATCTGGAGGTAGATCCTTTGCCTTTATGGCTCCTACCCTGTGGAATTCTTTGCCATGTTGGATATGTGATAGCCTGACCATAGAAGAATTTAAGAAATCTCTGAAAGCACATCTGTTTGCACAAGCATTTGATGACTATTGTTGATTTATTGGAAATTTGATATACTATAGCTGCTGCACTGTGGGTGTGAACGGTTTCTTAACAAAGTTTATTTTAATTTTTAAGATGTTGTTTTATGTATTGAGTTTTAAAATTTGTATGGCATTTTTGTAAAGGTGCCCTGAGCTTTGGAACGGTGCCATATATAAATAAAGTTTGCTTGCTTGTTTGCATATAGTGGTGCAGTGTGCAAAATGTAGAAGAGATGTGGGCATAAACCTTGTGAGGCGCACAGGGTACAATTTTGGGAGGAGTCTGGGATGCTTAGATCTGGAGGGGTGTAGAGTGCAAAATTCAGAAGGTATGTGGGGCACACATTTGGTAAGGTTTATGTGGCACATATTGTATGAAGGGTGTGGGCCACAAAGTGTGGAACAGGTGAAAGTTGCACATTTTGTGATTGGTCATGTAAAGTTGGTATGAACCAGTGATCATACAGCACTTCTAGCAGTGAGGACAAGGCTGAGAGCCCTAGCTGACGTTACATGACATTATCAACTGCTCTTCACTGAATCCAGACTTTTTTAATAGGCAGAAAAGAACAGTGTCACAAAAGGCCTGTAACTTGAAAAATAAATTATGTAGAAATCTGAAATTTGTTGTGATGCTTATTGGGACCTGCTGTAAATGTTGATGATATTCTCCTTTAAAAAAAAGTTACAGAAGGCTTAGAAAACTGGGCTAAACTACAGTTAACCACTCATTGAACACACTAATATAATAAAAACAAAATCTGGCCAGAGCCAATAGGGCTGCAGCTAAGGAATTTGGGGTAAAAATATTGTAAATTACCAAAGTTACAAGTGTGCATTTGCAAAATGTAACATAGGCTCATAAATGTGTTGGTTTATAATACAGTATCTTTACACCATATTTTCAGCATAGCCTTGTTATGACCCTGCCTCGTGAAGATGGGCAGACAAAATGTTCAACTCCTGGCTTAAAGGTGTTTTTGCACAGGGGCTGCAAAATAACTTTTAGGGGTGCAAAAACACTTTTTGGGCAGGAGTTGAAAAATTACAGCTGTCTCATTCATGAGGTGCTGTAAAGATTTGGTTATGTGGAAAACGTGGGGTAAAAATATTGAATATTACTGAATTTATGAACCTGCATTCGCAAAAATCATTGTAGGCTCATAACTTATTTGTTTTGTAATGTTTTTACACAAAATTTCCTACATATCCTTCTTATGACCCCACTTCATTAACAAGGGTAGAGAAACTGTTCAACTCCTGGCCAAAAGGTGATTTCATGCAGGGACTGAAATCACCTTTCGGGATGTAAAAAATAACATATTGGCCAGGATTTGAAAAATAACAGCTGTCACATTCATGAGGTGCTGTAGAGATATTGCTATGTTGTAAATCTGGGGTAAAAATATTAAAAAGTACCAAAGTTACAAGCCTGTGTTCACAAAATTCAATGTAGGTTCATGACTTTGTTGTTTTTCAATATTTTTACACCAAATGTTCAACATAGCCTTGTTATGCTCCCACTTCATGAACAAGGGAAGAGAACATTTTCAACTCCTGCCCAAAAGGTGATTTCATGCAGAGACTGCAAAATTGCCTTTCAGGACAGATCTGCTTAACGACAGTGACATTGTTGATGACGTGGAGTCCCAAAGAAGGCATGTTGAAAATTTGGGTCAAACATATATAAAAATGCTCAAGTTATGGCACTAAGTTCAAAACCCCATTGAAATACATTAAACTGCATACCTGTGTCTTCAGTTCATGGTTCGACTTTGAAGAGTGAAGACATGTCTGCGGTCCAGAGATGATTATGGCATTGGACCTCCATAGGGTAAGTAAGGGCTTGGGGGTTGCGGGGTGGCGGATGCTCAGTGGGAGGGTTGGGTGGGGGCAAGGAACAGCCACAAAAGACATTGGTGGACCATTTTCTTTTACAGGTGGAAAAAAAAGATTGATGATCTCTAATCACGACACTGGGGGATTGGCCACACCCAGTGTAATTTCTGTATTTCTGGTGGGGTTACTGAAAGGGAAAGTTGGATGGGGGGAATTTCAATAACATAAAAAATATATAAAGAAATAAATGCCAACAGTCATGGCAGAACACGGCCCACTCTGTGGAGACCAAGATGGCTGCTGTATTCTACTGCACATGCGCGACTGCTAGCGCACGTGCGGTACAGTGTGGCAGCCATCTTGGACATGACAGGGTGTGCCGTATTCCACCATGACCACTGGCACTGAGAAAAAGGCAGTGCTGCGGTCGGTAGGGACAACATGGGCAGACTGCTTCATAGAAGCGGAAGCGACTGTGATGCAGTCCAATATGTTGTTCACTCAGAAGGACTGCGGGGTCCTTTTTCTCAGTGATCATGAAAGGACTGCAGGGCTACACCCATTGCAGCCCTGATAAAAATGAATATACTACCCAAACTTCTTTTCCTATCTAAAACTCTTACCAATATCAAAAGATATAGATAGATAGACATTTTTTTTTATAAAGCGCCCATTTCCATGGACTCTGGGTGCTGCACACACAATTCAATAACACAGTAAATAAAGGCAGCAGCTTAAACACAAACTAAAATTCTATCCATCCCTTTAAAACCAATCAATCATTAAAAGCCTGCTTGAACAAATAGGTTTCTAATGCTTTCTTAAAGGCTTCTACTGAGGTGGCCTCCCTTAGATAATCAGGCAGGGAGTTCCACAGAGTGGGTACGGCCACCGAAAACACCCTATCTCCAGAATGCCGAAGCCTCACTCTGGGAACTCCAAGGAGGCCCCCCACCCAGGCAGAATGGAGTGCCCAGGGCAGACGGTAGGGGACGAGAAGATCTTGCAGATAGACAGGTCCCCTTTTGTGTAGGGCTTTGTAGGTCAGGAGCCCTACCTTGAAGACAATCCTCCACCTGACTGGCAGCCAGTGCAGACCGTGGAGGACTGGGGTGATATGTTCACTTCGTCTCACCCCAGTCAGTAATCTTGCCGCCGCATTCTGCACCAGCTGCAACCTGCAGAGGTTGCCCCCAGATAACCCTAGGTACAGGGCATTACAATAGTCCAGTCTGGAAGTGACAAAAGCATGCACAAGTGTGGTCAGAACCTCCGGCGGTATCAGAGCTCGGATTTGAGAAATGTTCCTTAGATGATAAAATCCACTCCTGATGATGGCCGACACCTGAGCAAGCATCAAACCATAATTGAGGATCATGCCCAAATCCTTCGCTTGACTAGATGGAGTAAGAGGAACATCCCTCAACACAAGGTCAGAGGGTAACCCCTCACAGCGCCCTCTGCCCTGATGAACTGGATCCACAACAAGTACCTCTGTCTTGTCTGGGTTGAGCCTAAGCCAGTTTTGAGTCATCCAAGCCTGGATCTCATTGAGACAGCTGTTAAATACAGAGTCCAACACCCGGATATTGGGCACACAGGACAGGTACAGCTGGGTGTCATCTGCATAGCAGTGAAAACCCAGCCTGTACCGCCTGATAATGTCCCCCAATGGCAGCATGTACATCGTGAACAACAAGGGCGATAAGACCGAACCTTGCAGTAGCCCACAGCACAGAGGTTTTGGGTTGGATGAGGCTAACCCCATCATCACCCTCTGCACTCTGCCTGTCGGGTATAACCTGAACCAGTTGATGACAATACCAGACAGGCCACACCAATACCCTAGGTGGTCAAGCAACACCTCATGGTCCACGGTATCAAATGCTGCAGAGAGGTCCAGGAGGACCGAGATGGTCTGGTCTCTCCTGTCCCTCGCTACCAGGAGATCACTGAGCACCCTCACCAGGGTGGTCTCTGTACTATGTCCCGCATGAAACCCAGACTGGTAAGGCTCATAGGTGGAGGAAGAGGCAATGTGTCTCTCAAGCTGCATGGCCACCACTTTTTCAATAACCTTCCCTAAAAATGGGAGGTTTGAGACCAGCCTGTAATTGCTGAGGCAGTCCAGGTAAAGGGAGTTTTTTTTCAAAACAGGTCTTACAAAGGCCTCTTTCAAGGCCACTGGGAAGACCCCACTCCTCAAGGAACTCCAGACAACCCCAGCAATCACAGGCCCAACCTGGTCCAAACAACCAACCAACCAACAGTCGAGTCGGACCTGGGTCCAGTTCACACTGGGTTGGCCACAGCTTCAGGATTATTTTCACCACATCTCCACCCCAACCATCTCAAACTCATCCCAGGCAGGAGGAGTGTTGTGACACTCTCCAGGCCGGTTCATGCATCCCCTTTGAGAGATCCTTGAGGAGACCTCATCCCTGATAGAGGACACCTTGTCGGCAAAGAATACAGACAGCTCCTCGCACCTAGTGCTTGAACCTGCTCCCCCAATACAGAGACAGGCAGGATGTAATAGCCCATCCACTGTGCAGAAAAGCTGAGCTGGTCTGTTCCTTGCCACAGCAATCTCTCTAGACAGATATTCCTTCTTACAAGAGATTGCCCCCTGATAGTTGGTATAATGCAACCTCAGGGCCAACCTGTCCTCTGACAGGCCAGATCTCCTCCAGCATCTCTCTAACCTCTGCCCCTTAGTCTTTAAACTCCGGAGATCCCCATCAAACCAGGGAGGTCTCTAACGAGTGGACAAGGGATGGACACAAATGGGTGCAATGGAATGGAAGGCCGCTGCAACTGCCCCATTATAGGCTACCACCGCTTCCTCCACTCCAATCACACAAGCCACCCCAACACTTGATAGGTCCAGCACCGCTGATAGTCGCGTTGAGGAAACTCCTCTTAATGGGCGGTACCGGACCATCTCTACAGGGGCAGGACCATCTGGGGGGTGCCACCAAAAAAGGAGTTTTTTTAAACCATTAACAAAAATAATACATTTTTAAGGCAAAACAAAAAATCAAAACTAGCACCAGAAAACAGATCAGACCTTAAAAATAAAGGGGATATACAAGCAGTACTGAATTTTAGATTATACTGGCTAGCAGCTGGTACAAACCAAAATACAAGACTGATGAACAACAGTTGACACAGCCAGCAAGCAGAGTGAAAAGGAACCACATCAGTACTCGGATAATGTAAGTACTGTATATCATATTACAGCTATTATAATCAGAAATCTCCACATCAGAGAATTTATATATATATATATATATATATATATATATATATATATATATATATATATATATATATATATATATATATATATATATATATCATTCATGGCAAAAAACTCTGTTTAATGCATCAGTTAGGGTTGTTCCAGAACGACAAAAGCGAGGAAATTCGGTGTTAGGGTTGAAAACCCGAACTGCGCATTCCCCCACCACCACCACACACACATACATGCATGCAAGTAGGAGAAGGACCAAGGCAACGCAACCAATCACACACATGTAGCAGGAGGTGTATACATGTGTTACTGTAGGAAGTGGAGAAATCCAACTTGAGATATCATAGATTATGTACAAAGTTGTTCTTTGAGATTAGTTCACATATAGGTGAACAAAGCTGGCAGTAGCAAAAATGGTGTACCTCACTTTGTTTTCAACATATGGGTAGCGAAAGGCATCATGGGCACTGCAATGTTAGTCTATGGCAAATTGCTCAATTTTGGAACAGTGTAACTGTGTAATTCTTAAGTATTTTAGTACAATAACAGGAAAAAGCACATATGTGGGACCAGGTCTTGTCATCTTGCAAATTTGAGGCCAAAGGACCCAACCGTTTGCTTGCAGGATGATGGCAAAGATGTGCAGTCATTAGGAGCATAGTTTCACAAAATACTGTGGCAAATATGAAAGTGTAATAGTACGACACTTTTGCATTTGCAAAAGTGATTATCGTAAGTATTTCAGGGATTGTGCAAAATCCTGTTTAGGATATTGTGAATCCCAAAATACCATTTGTGTAGTCTGTGTTATGTGTTGGTGGCAGTGTGTGGCCCAAGATGTCCAGTTGTCTATAGTGATGAGTGTTTAGAGGTGTGTGGAATGACCGGGATGAGTTAGCAGTGACAACCCCATGCAACAGCCCAATGGGAGCATGGGTGTGTGGTTTCATGGTTTACATAGTTGTATATTATTCCTGTTACCTGCTGGTGGTTGTGTGTGATTGGTTGTGTTGCCTTGGTCCTTCCCCTACTTGCATTTATGTGTGTGTGTGGTGGTAGTGGAGGTGGGGGGAAATGTGCAGTTAGGGTTTTCAACCCTAACACCGAATTTCTTCACTTCTGTCACTGTGGAACAACCCTAACTGATGCATTAAACAGAGTTTTTTTGCCATGAATGTCCCTTCTTTTTGAGAATGTGTACTATAAATAGTGAATGGAATGTGGTAGTGGGAGCGCGGGGCCCACCATGTGACTTTTTGTCACTGCGCCATGCAAAAAATGTATAACTGAGTGAAACAAAAAATTGGATATGCAAACAGAAATGCAAATGGTAATGGCAACGGCAATGCAGAAGGACACAGTAATGCAATCGACAACGGAAACGCTACCAAAAATGCAAACGATAAAGCTAACAGAAATGCAAATGGTGACGAACACGCAAACAGTAACAGTAATGCAATTAGAAATGGAAATGGTTACGGTAACACCAATGATGACGCCAAAGGGAACAGATAACAGAAAAAGGCAAACACAAGCACGCAGACGTTGAACGCAAATTGTAATGTGCACAGGCACAGTAACGCAATTGGAAACACAAACGCTTATGGTAACACCAATGATGACACCAAAGGAAACAGAAAAGCAAATGGAAACAGAAACGGAAGCATGTACGCAATCACAAATGGTAATGCACATGGTGATGCAAAAGGAAATGCAAAAAAAGACAGATTGAAACAGAAATGGTAACAGTAATGCAAACACAAAGGGTAATGCACATGGTGACATAAATGGAAACACTAATGCAAATGGTAATGGAAATGCAAGCGGAAATGCTGACTGTAACAGTATCGGAAACGCATGCCCTTTTTTTTACCAAAAAGCTGCATTCAGAAGGACATTGAATACAAAGAATGTATGCATAATAATGGGCCTCGGAGCAGAAAATGAACACTTGGAATACTAAATTGCTTATATCTCAGGAACCGTATGACGTAGAAAAAAAATTAAAATCTCATATTATTTATGACTTTCCTGGCTCGTTTTGCACTTAGCCCCCTAGCAGGTTAAGCATTTTCTGACAAGAAGTCTGTATCTCAAAGTGTTTTCAAGATACGGGCCCCGAAAGGCATGGTGGACACCGTTAGCCTATGGGAAAAATTATCACATTTGGAGTGCCGTAACTTTGCAGCCCTCTAATACTTTGTCAGCAAACCACCAAAAGGCACTTCTGTGGGATCATGGCTTTCTTCCCTCCAAATTTCAGCCCAAAAGACCACAGCATTCTTTTGCATCAGGGTGGCAAAGATTTCCTATTGTTTTGGGCATAGTGTCGCAAAGTAGTGTCATGATTTGTGACACTTTCACAAAAAAAAAAAAATCACGAAAGTGACAAATGTGCAACACTACTTTGTGGCACTGTTGTTTACAAAAATTTGAAAAATATATTTCTGGGGTGTTTAACCCCCCAAAAAAGACATGGCTAGCATCCTCATGACTCGACTAGGTGAATGCAGCAAGAATTGTGTCTCTAGAGGGTCCCAAATTTAAATGCCAAGCATTTCTGTGACCACCAACTGAAAACAAGATGGTGTATTTGTGACACTACAGGGGTCATTTGCCACACTAAAAACTGCATTTGCGACACTGTTGAACTTTTTGTTAACTTTTCCCATTGACAATAATGGGAAACTTGTTTTTTGAATAACTTTTGAACCATTTAATAATTTTTCACGAAATCTTTGAAAGGCACATTGGGGACCCTGGCTGCATGTTCCCTGAAAGTTTTGGACTGGTCACACAGACCGTGCAACCTGTAGGCGCGAGCAAAGAATGCGCAAACATGCATAATTACCACAATCTATGGTGCTATGTAGCTCCACAACCTTTACATAACTTGGCAGATCCAGAGATCTACGTTACCATTCTGTGCATGCCAAATTTCAGGCAAATCCGTCATACGGTGGCAAAGTTATTAAGCTACCAAATTTCAGAGTTTAACCTTAAATGGGGTACTCAACCCTAACTATAGTGGCACTACCATGCCACTATTTTATATAATATATATATATATATATATATATATATATATATATATATAGAAACAACATATAAAGCTGGAAAAAAAACATCAAATACATAATATCATTCACACCTATTAATAAAAATTATCATTTCAAACCATTCATGAGACGATGGTTACTTAACCTGGAATGATCATGGAATCTGGAAAATCCAGCACTCTTACATCAAAAATAGATTAGCACAATTTGAGCAACTTTAACTTACACATAACCTTCCTAGACAACAATTTTTCTGATTTCAACAGATAAAAGACTATATCACCAGAAACAATACTGTACATCTACAGAGATTCCAGAGCTATCCCTAATGGAAAAAAAATACTGCTGCCTGAAAACCTTCATATTCATCATTTCAGAAATGTACAATCTGCTCATAGATGCCAATGTAACAGAACTGGGTCAGCTAAAAGAAAACTAGGAAATGGGCACAAACCAAGGAATATCAGTAGAACAATGGGAATGAAAAACTTCATTCAGCCTTTCCTAATTTCTTGTCATCCAAAATATAACACATACAATGTAAGCTCTTGCACTGAATGTGCTATATTACACACCAAGCATACTAAATACAATTAATCCAGAAATTTTGGACAGATGCCCTAGGTGTTTAATACATACTGTATTACTTACACACGTGTTCCTGGAACGTAGAAAAAAACCTAACTAGGTTTTGGAATAATGTGACTTGACTGACGCCATCACTATTCAAATAGAAATACACGTTCTTAATATTATTATAAGAATTGGAAAACATTAAACAATATACCGTCAAAGAAAATCTCTTAGCATACTAAACGCAATATCCAGATGCAAATATGGTATCTAATGTGATTTTGCCTGTGTTTAACATGCTTATTAAAACTACGTTGAACATATCTGGCAAAACTGCTTGTAACCCTTACTTCATAGCTGATAACAGTCCCAGTGTGTTAAACATAAAATTACATAATTCAGTATGCTCCAGTACACATCTGGAAATGTACTGGTACCAGCTATGTGTGTCTTTTCTGGTAGAACCTTTTGGTTTTTTGTAAACTTTATTTAAAACAAGTTTTCCAGTTCCAGCAGTCTTAAAAGGATTTGTACAGACAGATACACAGATACAATGCAGGCTTCCATAACACTTGATAAAACCAAAATACTTAATAGGCAAAAGGAGATACAGGTTAAAATATAAAATGCAAATAAAAAAAAACATTTAAAATAATACTGCAGACTTCCCACACTCAGGAAAATTGATCGTAAAAGTCAAGTGTGGCATCATTTAAAACAGAAAATGTAACATATTCACTCCAGACACTTTCCTTGACATTAGATTAAAACTATAAGCATAAGACTTCCGTTGTCATGTTAATTTAGGCCATACAGAAGTGTTCCTATACTCAAGAAAAGAAAAGACATTTTCAATTCCAAAACAGCATGACTGAAGTTAGTCTAATCATTTTGACTATACTAACATACTAAAATGCCAGCAGAATAGGCCTAACGGTCTTTTGTGTCTGCTCGTTTGGTCAGCCCCCACCCTGGGTGCTGACCTTGCTGTCCCCCTCGCCTTCTCTGGCTTCTCCCTTCCCAGTTCCGGATATTCTTGCTGCATTGGATTTTGCTTCCTGAACCCTTCCCCTGTACCTGTCCCACCCCCTCTTGAACCTCTCCACTGTCTCTGCCTCCACCAGCCCCTAGGTAGTGCATTCCATGGCTCCACCACCCTCTCAGTGAAGTAGCACCTCCTTCTTTCTCCCTGAATCTTCCCCCTCCAGCTTCCACCCATGCCCTCTAGTGGCCCTTCCTCCTTCTTCAAGCACCCTGACTGTTCCTCCCTATTTACCCTCTTCATGTACCTGAAGACCTCTATCATGTCCCCCGGTCCCTTCTCTCTTCCAATGTGTACATATTTAGCTCTTCGAGCCTCTCCTCATAGGTCCTGTCCCCCAAGCCCCAAATCATTTTGGTTGCCCTCCTCTGGACCCTCTCCAGGAGGTTAATGTCCCTCTTTAAGTGTGGCCTCCAAAACTGCACGCAGTACTCAGGTGCGGCCTCACCAAGAAGTTATACAGAGGGAGTATCACTCCTCCTTCTGGAGGTGATCCCCTAGTGATGCATCCCAGCATCCTGTTGGCCTTGGCTGCTGCCCTCCTACAAGTCTCAGAGTTGTTCATCTTGACATCCACCACCACCCCCACCCCAGGTCCCTCTCAGCCATTGAGACTTGTAATGTTCCCCAGGGTGTACACTTGGCCTGGGTTTCTGGCCCCAGGTGGGAGTACCTTGCATTTCCCTGCATTGAACCTCAGCTTCCACTTTCTAGACCATCTTCCAGAGCCTCAGGTCCCCTGCAGGCCACCCTCCCTCCTCCCCATCCACCACCGCCCCCAGTTTCGAGTCATCTGCAAAGAGACTCATCTCACTCCTGATTCCTGTCCTTATGTCAGATACGTAGGCGTTGAACAGAAGGGGCCCAAGGACTGATCCCTGTGGGACCCCACTAATGACCCTCCTTGGGGATGAGACTATCCCACCAACTACGACCCTCTGGGTCCGGTCCTGGAGCCAATTGCCTATCCATCTGATCATCTGGTTTCCCACCCCCATTTCTCCTAGCTTATCCAACAGGCCCACGTGAGGAACAGAGTCAAATGCCTTGCTGAAGTCTAGAAAGAGGACATCCACTGGTCTACCCAGGTCCAAGGCACTTGTCACCCAGTCATAGAACTCCACCAGGTTTGTCTGACACGATTTCCCCGGGATGAATCCATGCTGTCTATCGTCCAGGCACCCTGACTTATCCAGGTCCCCCCAGCCTCTCCTTGACAATGCCCTCCATCACCTTGCCCACCACCGATGTCAGGCTGACAGGCCTGTAGTTCCCTGCCAGCTCCCTTGATCCCCCCTTGTGGATAGGCACTACATGCGCCACCTTCCAGTCTTGGGGCACCCACCCTGTCCTCAGAGAGATGGTGAAAAGCTCTGCCAGGGGTTTCGCCAGGACATCTGCAAGTTCCTTCAGCACTCTAGGATGTAATTTATCTGGACCCGGTGCTTTCTCCGTCTTAAGGGAGCTGAGGGCTTCCCTCACTCTCTCTGCTGTGATTTCCACTTCTGGTACCTCTTCTCCCTGCTTAGCCTTCCCCCACCTGCCAGTGATGCCCCTCTCCCCAGACCTGCCGATCGGTAAGGGTCCACCCCTCCTCATTATCTCTGTCTCCTCCCGTGTATGATGCAGCATCCCCATTTTCCCTGGTGAAAACTGAGGTGAAGTACTCATTTAGTACCTCAGCCTGCTCCCCTGGGTCTTGTGCCCATCTCTCCCCTGATTTAATCCTGCTAATCTGCCCCTTCACCCTTCGCTCTTTCCCCAATGTATCTAAAGAACCCTTTTCCCTCTCCAATTTCCCTGGCCAGGTTCTGCTCCTCTTCCTTGCCTTAGCCGCCTCACCACTCTAGTGGCCCTTCTAGCCATCAGCTCGTATTCCCTCGATCCCTCTCTGCACTTGAGCACTTGAATTTATAGGCTGCTTTTCCCCTCAGACCACCTCCTGGACCTCCCTGGTCCACCAACAGGGTTTTGGGCCCCACCGCATTTGTCTTTACTCTTGCACAGGTGCTGGTAGCATCCTGCACCCCTCTCCTGATGATTTCCCACCTACTATCAGCGTCCATGTCTGACCAATCCCATCCAAATGCTCCTTAAAGGATCCTTCCATTTCCTTAAAATCGCCCCCCTGAAGTCGGTTACTTCCGTCTTTGTGCAGCCTTCTACCCTCCTAGGTCCAGGCAGAACCAGACCGTGGCATGGTCACTCCCGCCAATGGGTCCTTACCTCCAGGCCCAATCTGGTCACTGTCTGCCAGGACCACATCCAGTACCCATGCCTCCCTGGTCGGTTCCTCACCTGCTGAGTTAGGAGCGCCTTGAAAGACATCCAACAACCTCTGTTCCCTGGTCACAGAGGATGTCATAGTCTCCCAGTCTGTTCCTGGCATGTTTAAGTCCCCTAACACCACCACCTTTCCTCTGCCCAGTCTGCAGTGCCTCCTAACATCTGCCACCAGACTGTCCTCCAGCTCCTCCACCAGGGCAGGGGGTCTATACACCACTCCTATTTTTACTCTCTGGCCCCCCCCTTGTTATCAAGGTATATATCTATAAAGAAAATAAAGAAACTGGGGGAACGTCAATTGGTCAGATCTAAATATAACATAATGCCGCCCCCCATCTACTCTTCAGGAGGTCAGAAAAGAAGCCTAGAGCAAGAGGTTATGGGTAGGTAACCTTTAAATGGTGGAGAACCACTGGGAAGCCCTCACCTGTTCCAAAGGACCCCAGATTTGATTGTACTTCTCTTCTTGATTATTTGCTCTTTACTGGATGTGCTCAAGTTTCATACAATGAGATTAGGAGGTGACCCACTGAACTGTTGGTAGGGCCTTATCTGATCCCCAATATTGGGCTAGGACTTGCTTACCCACCGTAATACCTAGTGTCCAAAGGGGGTGTATTTCCCATCTTTTCCCCCTATGGCCTCTTGGCAGCCCTAACAGAATAGCCACTGGATCCATTTCTGGAATTTGGGGAATGGCCAAAGTCTTAACCAGAAGGGAAACTATTTCCTGCCAAAATTGTGCCACACTAGGGCAGTCCCAAATCAAATGAAAAAAGGTACCCACCTCAGCCTTGCATTTTAAACAAATATCAGATTTATTTGCATCTATTCTATGGGCCATGACCAGTGTAAAGTATGTCCTGTGAAGTATATTGAAGAGCACTGCTCAGATGTTGTTGTTTTTTCAGCAGTCCATCCCCTTCTGTAATATTATATGCCAGTACCCCTCTGTTAACCTGCCAGGCCATAAATCCTCCTCTCCCTTTTCTTTTTGTTATAACCAAGGGATCTGTCAAGCCCCCCAGGGAGGGTGCTATAGGTTGCAAACACTGGCTTAGGTCTTGTTTTTTTACCTTCTAAAAGTAATGTTTCCTCAACAGGGGAGCTTTTCAACTAAATGATTTGCCCAAGGGTGTTTCCCCCTCCAACAACCTGGCCCTCATTTGAAGATACGTAAAGAAATGAACAGGTGGGTGAAGAAACTCCCGAGCCAGGCCTTGAAATGCTTTGAGCTCCCCTTCATGTACTAGTTGAGAGAGCAACTTTAGGCCCTTGGATTCCCATGAACCCAATACCCTCCAGGTAGGGGCCAGGATGTGTGTGTCCTCCCACAATGTGTGATGGATATAAGCACCAGGCGCGAGAAGGGAAGGGCACTTTATTTTAGAATGAGCAGCCATCCAGGCTCTCAGGGTTGCCCTGGCAAAAGGGCTTGTGATGGTTTTAGCTATTTGCTTTTTGAGTAATGTGACAAACAAGGCTTCATATAAAGGGGCTCCAAAAGCCTCCTCCTCAAAATCCACCCACGCTCTGTGAGATAAGGCCCCTGGGATTAGGTCCGATATGGAGGCTAACTGAGCCAACTAATAATGTAGTTTCACATTTGATAATTCTAGACCTCCTTGGGAAGTAGGCTGCCACAGTGTTTCCTGCTTTATTCTAGGCCTTTTCCCATGCCATTGTAGGGTCATGATGGAACCCGCCAGACTTTTAAGAACTTTATTTGGGACATGTGCAGGCAGGGTTTGGAAAAGATATAGGCACTGGGGCAGTACGCACATCTTGACCAGGTTTGCCCTCCTGATCAATGACAATGGTAAAGATTTCCATCTTTCACAGTCCTCCTTGATTTTTTTGGAGTAAAGGTTTATAATTTATTTCCCACAGCTGGGACAATTTCCTCGGAAGGCACACCTCTAGGTATTTTACTACTGTGATCGGGTCTATGGTCGTCCCTCCTATCTGAATCGAGGACCCCACTCCCGAGAAAGAAAGCCACTTGCACTTCGACCAATTAATTTTATGGCCATATAATGCACCATATTCATTGAATAAAGTTGTAAGGGCTGGTAGAACTATTTCTGGCTCAACAAGAAAGAGCAAAACGTTGTCCGCAAAAAGTGAGACAATATGCTCCTCCCTCCCATGTTTAAAGCCTCGAATGTCAGGGTTGTGCCAGATTACCTGGGACAGGACCTCAATCGTTAAGATGTACAAGAAAGGGGGATGGGGACCTCCCTGTCTTGTTCCCCTAAACAGTCTGAAGGGGGAGGAAAGTGTGTTGTTAGTCAAAATCCATGCCGTTGAAGATTTGTAAAGTGTTGCCACCCATGAAAGGGTCTTCATCCCGAACCCATATTTATTCCAGATAGCAAACATGAAAGGCTGTTCCACTTGATCAAAGGCCTTCTCTGCATCTAGTGTGAGAAGGCCCCGATCTCCCCCTTTCCTATCCAGATTCCATCTATGGATGATGTTAAGGGATCTTCTACTATTATGTTTAGTCTGGTGGCCTTTCACAAACCCCGCCACCCCGGTCTGGATGGATGAGAAGGGGCAAGGCCTTTTCTATCCTCATTGCTATTAGTTTTGCTAATGTCTTGTAGTCTGTGTTTAGGAGTGAGATCAGTCGATAAGAGCTACAAAGGACTGGATTTTTGCCCAGCTTGGGCAAGACTGTTATAGTCGCCAATGTCTGCGACTCTGGAAGGGCACTTGAATCCAACACTTCCTGAACCATCTGGCAAAACAGCAGGTCCAGAGCATTCCAAAATGTTATATAAAATTCTAAGGGCAGAAGATCCAGTCCTGGAGCCTTTCTATTATTTAGGGCCCAAACCACCCTCCTAATTTTCGTAGGGGTGACTGGACTGTCTAGCTTGTGTGCCAGGGCCTGGCCTAAAGTCTCCATAGGTACCTGTTGTAAAAAGTGATCTGGATCTACGGTCTGGGGAGCCTCAGAAGAGTATAAGGTTTGATAATAATTTAAAAAGGTATCTTTTATGAGTTTCTGGTCCATAGTAACCTCTCCATTTAGCCTCTGGAGCTCAACAATCTGTCTTTCTGCCCTTTTCTGTTTCACTAACCATGCCAACCATTTACTTGCCCTATCACCCTCAAAGTAAGATCCAGCCCTAGATATCAACAAGTGCCTTTCAATGTTTCTAGAGGAAAGTTGATTTAATCTACCCTTTAGCTGCCTAAGCTCCCCTAGGTCACCTACTCCCATCTTCCCTTTATTTGTTTCTCCAGGATGATCATCCGAGTCTCCAAATCTCACTCTTCCTGGGTCTTGACTTTACACTTATGTGCAGCGACAGATATGGAGATCCCACGAACATAGGCCTTCAAGGCCTCCCAGGTTGTCACTGCTGTAGTATCCTCCATCCTTTTATGTTCTATAAACTCTTTAATGGCCGAGTGCATCTGCTCCTGGTACACAGTATCCATTAAAAGGATAGGATCTAAGTGCCACTGCTGTGGAGGCACAGTGTCCACCATCATACCCGGATCCACCTTCAAAAAGGCATGCTCGGAAATACAAATTGGCCCATACATGACTGATGTGCAATCCCTTAGAATATCCAGGGATACCAAAGCCAAGTCTATCCTAGTATATATTTTGGAGGCATGGGAGAAAAAGGAGAACTCTCTGAGGTCAAGATAAAAATACTGCCAAATTGCCACCAAAGATCTCTCCTGGGCTAGATGTCTAAGGGCAGTCACACTTTTCAGCGGGGGGTATAACCGTACTCCTGAATGGTCCAAAATACTGTCCCAATATGTATTGAAATTGCCCCTGAGATACAGACTGCCTGAATAGGGCACTAATGGTATAGCCAATTTATGAAAAACATCAGGGCAATCATAATTTGGCCGTATATTGAAACTAGGGTAATCCTTTTTCCCTCTACCATGACATCCCCAATGATGTATCTACCTTGAGGGTCGGGGAGGGAGGAGACCACTCGGAGTCGCAAACCCGGGTGAAACCACAACGCTACCCCCCTAGCCCTAGAGGTATAGCCAGCAGCCAACAGTGTACCCCCCCACCCCAGGATTTGGCAAGTTAAACAGACTTGGCCATGTCTAAATGAATTTTCTGCAGCAAAAGTACATCCCCTTTAACCTTTTTAAAGTAAGACATAACTTTTTTCCTTTTAATAACAGTCTTAAAACCACTGAATTCTGTGAAATTATTTTTAACTAACCCATACCAATTTTTGATAGTATATCTGAGCAAACTTTTTTTTTAACTTTGTTTCTCTCCTGATGGTCCGGAGCATCTCTCAGGCTGGCTCACTTGGCGTCCACTCCTAACCACTCACCTGAACCACATCTCTGACCAAAGTATCAGGATCAGAATCCCCTCCTCTCCTGCTGCCCATACAGGAGGAGGCTGAGTATCCCAAGGGCGTAAGGTCGGGATCGAGGCCAGCACTGAGCATGTGGAGTGTCTGCTCCAGGAGACTAGCCATCGCGTCATCCAGCCACCAGGGGCTTTTGCCCTTATTTTTCCTGGTTCCCCCCCTTGGAGTCCGGCGTGCAATGACGCCTGTGCACGGCTGCCCTGCTGGCATCTTCCGCACTCCTCCCCTTACATCCACAAGTGTACCTGTAGTACCCCCGATCTCCATAAGGGGTCTTCAGGGCACCGAGCATCCCAGGATCCCTCCCCAGGGAGAGGAGAGCTGTCCTCCGGAAGCTCCATCCTCTCCCTCCCCTGCCGACTCCCGGCTACCGAAGTCCATCACCGAACCCAGGTTGACAGTGTGGCTCAAGGTATGGCATCCAGCGCCTCAGCCCTCAGTGCCACTGGGCTGGCCTCTATCTGAACAACCTGCAATACAATTTCCCAGTGAAAGATTGTGCTGCTGTAAGCCTTCGTACTACCAGAAACTGTTTTCTTAAAACAAACAAGATAGTACATACGTACATACACAACAATGAACAAACAACCCCCCATAAGACAACATGAACCTTACCTACCATACCTCCACCCAGAAGAATATAATTGCCCACAAACTTCACCCAACTTCCCAAAACTAGAAAGAGCAATAACAGTAAACCCCAATATACTCTAGCACCCCCCTACCATCCGCAACCCAACAGCTTCGCTGAATGAAGTTCTTCCCCATGATGTCTCCTTTTCATGGTGGAGCCAGAAAGTCCCATCCAGATTTTGGTCAATAATAAACAAAGTGAATGAAAAGCTCCATATTTAACCATTCCACCAGAGCCGAGAGGAAAAAAAAAAGGGGGCTCCGACTTGAGAACAAAGCACTGGTCGGTGACAGCAATCCACCAGTACATGTATGCTCTTATCCTTGGTTCGATCACCACATTTATGAGAGATCGCCCAGAGGGAGTGGTAGAACCACCCTCCCCAGGACACATGGGTTTGTGCCTTGGGGTGTATCCCCCTTCCCCAACCAATGCGTGTCACAGTATTACCCTCTGAGTACACTTTTGTCCCTCAGTTTTAAGCATTTCTCTCCCAAATAAAAAAAGAGAGTAGTTTCCTGTTGTTTGGTCTGTGTAATTCATCAATCCCACCACGCCCCACCTCCCAGGATACCCACCCCGCTCCATTGCTTACCTTAAGTTTAAGATGCTTTATAGTGTGGAAAATAATATGCAAACCCCTTCAATAGCCAAAAAATGTGCATAATCACTCTCCTCCCTGATTCAGTTTTGCACCTCAGTAACCCACCCTGAGTCCTGATCATCTCCTAGGTCCACATTGAGTCATCCCCTACCACTTACTAAAATCCCCTCTTCTTGAGGTTCTTAGCAGAGTTTTCCCACCAAAATGTACGTGGTGGTTTTACCCAGTGTTCTTAGACCACTAGCAAGCAGACCAAGGACTCCCCCCTAATAATAATCAAAGAAGCTTATAAAATACACTTTCTGGGGAACCTTGGATAAAGTCTCTAGTCCATCACTCATAGCAGAGATGTGGTCAGTTTGTCTCAGTCCTTATTAAAGTGTTAGCTGGGACCACAGAATAGGAGAGCGAGCAGCACGCGGTAAAGTTCAGTAGTCAAGTATTCTATCATCCTTCTCCAGTCCAATATTTTCAAAGCCAAGCCAAACAGGTCAACAGCAATGCCCAAAATAATAAGTGCAAAAAGGAGCGGTCCCTGAAGTGTCAAATATAGCGCTCCCCCAGTGGGAAGGGAGGCAGGGGGAGTTCCCACCATCCAGCCCTGATAGGCCAGGATGATCCCATTGTGGGCTGTGAGATTACAGCCTCCCCTGCCCCACCCACTTGAGAAGTCCCAGGAGTATATATAAATCAGTACCTCAGAAAATGCCCTGCTCTAGTAGTAGACTTCTTTGAACTGCTTCCAGTGTTCCTCAGGTTCTCCACTTCAGCTTGTACATAAGCAAGGGCCACATTCAGATCCGTGAAAGACTTGGAAGATTTGTCCTTAGCCCATATGATTAATTTTGCTGGTTACACAAGGGAAAAGGGAGTCAATGGTGTGCAGTTTCTTCTTCACCTCCGCAAAGGCTTGCTTCTCCTGCTGAGTCACCAGGAGAAGTCAGGGAAAAATGCCCATCTTATTCCCATTGACCATAATGTAATTGATCTTATGGGCAGCTGCCAAGACCCACTGCCTGTCTTGGTACCTCAAAAACTTAACTAGCATGTGTCTTGGGCGTTCATTTTTCCCCAGCCGTCTCCCTGAGGATCTATGGGCTCGCTGGATTTCCAGTGTATTACCCTTGGGCAGTTGTAGTGTAGAGACCAGTAGTTTCTGCATATAGCCCACACAATCTCTCCCCTGGAAGCTCTCTGGGAGCCCAACCAGCCACACATTACAATGACGCTCCCTATTTTCATGGTCATCCAATATCACTTTTAACATTTCAATCTCTTGTAAGGCTTGCCTTAGCAGAGGGTCCGAACGGTTTTGAACATCCTCCTGAGCACTCAATCTGGATTCCATTTCCTCAATTTATGGCTTTCATGCTCTTCCACTGTATCACTCATGGAGTTTATGGTTTGCTGCAGGTGCGTTAGTTGAGAGTTTATATTTTCAAATCCAGCCCTCATTTGAGTAGTGAGGTCATATTTAAGGCTTGCAAATAATTTCTCTATATTTGGGGTCATTTGGGTTGAGGAAGAAGAGGCCACTGCAGCCATTGCGAGTGTGCACTCTGGTGAGTCATCTACCATGGACTTGGCAGCCAAGAGCGTCAGCAGGTGTTCTGGGCCCAGTGAGTTTACTGGGTCTCCCACTAGCCTAAAAGGAAGCCGCGATTGCTTTTTCGATGATTTGTTTGAGCTGACCATCTAGCGATTTAATTTCCTTGTTTCACTCCCAGAATCCACACTTGTTATATTAAAATAGAGCAAAATATGTACTGAATGGGATGAAGCTCTTCCTTCACACATCCATCTAGCTCCCTGGCTTGGCCAAGCCCCCTCTGGTAAACCCTTTGAAATACAAAAATAGTTAAGTAAATGAATAAATTGCTCCACGTAAGTATGTAAATTCATAGAAATGTAGAAGCTGACAGTAGATAAGGGCCACATGGCCCTTCAAATATACCCTTTTTTGTTGCATTGATTACACTATATACCGCTCCAGGTCTACGGCATTTTCGCTGCCACCCCTTACCTATCCCTTATGACTCCCTTGTACTTATCCTAGGCTTTTTTGAATCCCATCACTGTTTTCACTCCCATAACTTCCGCTTGAAGACCACCACCCTTTCTGTAAAGAAGTATTTCCTCACATCTCTCCTAAACCTCCCCCTCTCCAGCTTCATATCATAGCCCCTTGTTCTGGAGCACCCTTTCCTCTGAAACATACCTCCCACTTGTATCTTATTCACCACTGTGAGGTAAAGGTCTCGATCATATTGCCCCTCGCCCTCCACTTCTCCAGGTTGTACATGTTTAATTCATTTAGCTTCTCCTCATAGGACATTTGATATAGACTCTGTAATATCTTGGTAGCACTCCTTTGGACAGCCTCCATCCTGTCTATGTCCTTCCAGAGATGTGGCCTCCAAAACTGGACACAGTACTCCAGGTGCAATCATACTAAAGACCTATATAGTGGCAACACCACTTCCCTCCTCAAGCTGGTAATACCCCTACCTATACATCCCAGCATCCCACTCGCTCCCCCGATCATTTTGTCACATTGTCTGGTCACCTTCAGGTCATCTGATATGATTACCCCAGGTTTCTTTCCTTCCTGGTCACTGCTTGTATCTTTCCCCCCATTTTGTACTGCACCCCTGGGTTTCTGTGACCCAAGTGCATTATTTTGCAGTTTTCTGCATTAAACCATAGCTGCAAAATTTGTGACCACTCCTCCAATCATTTAAAGTCTCTTTCCATCCTTTGCACCCCCTCCAGAGTGTCCACCTTGTTGAAGATTTTGGTGTCATCCACAAAGAGGCAGACCTTCCCTTCCAGTTCCTCTATGTCACTAGCATAACCCAGGCCCCCCTTTTTGTACTCCAACAAGGCAGCAACCACAGTTGGCTGAAAAGGTATCACCCCTGGCATTAGGGCAACACCTGGCTTGAGCATCTCAGAGGTCAGGGGGAAGGGCACAAAACAACATTTCTATTTTTGCCCAGGTTCGGTGAGAGATGTCAGGGCTATGGTATGTCTCCTATCTGTGGGGGCCCTAAAAACTCACACAGTTCACTTAGAGATGGAATGTCTGCAACCAGAAACTGGGATTTTACTATATGGCTTTATTCCTGACAGAGTGTTAACAGAAATACGGGGGTGCCCCTCAGGCTTGTAGCTGTTTGAAACAGATGACACACTTGCAGCATTCAAAAATATTTCACAACTTTTTCAGCAGTACTGAGACTTTTCACAAAAACATTTCCCACAGACGTCCATCCCTGTGATTAGGGATCTCTGAACATTACCAGTGCATTTACAGTGGATCTTGCCACAGCACTAAATTCGAGCACCACTAGGTGAACTAAGTTAACACCTTAGACCCTTCCTTGTAACCTGTTAGGTCCCCTTTATACCTGGAATGAGAGGTCAGCTCACTCTGGCCAAAGCTAGCCTCTCTCTGCCATTACTTTTAGGAAAAACAGGATTCTCTAGCCACACAAGGGATCCAAGAGATGTTCTTGCAGCACATTCTTTGTATAAAAAGGTCCTGAGTACCTGTATCCTAGCCTTGATGGGCTCCTAGCCAGGCACCAGCCAACCCTCATGAACAACAAATGAACCTTGTACTTAACAGCATGATGTGCCACCCCACCTCGGGCATTTGTTAAGAACACTTAAACTCCATAGTTCTCACACAAAATACATAGCTTTTAGTTTGTAAACACACACTCTCTACATTCTGAGCAGTTCTGATAGTTCTCACAGTCTTTTGATGGTTGCCCCAAAGTACTCACTGAACCTTCAGTTCCATTTCTCCTTTTCAGAAAATTTTCACCCCCTCAGTGCTTCACAGGATCTGGTAGCCACCATGTCCCACAAAATTGGCCACTGGTTACTGTACTAGGGTGTAAAATAACAAACTGAAAGTCCTTCCCTCTGACAGGTGGCCTTTAGCAAAGCACCCTGTAGAACTCTCAATTTCACTCTCCAGACTCCAACTACAGACTGACTCACAGAAGACCAGCATTAGCAAAGCACTGAGACTTATGCTGCTGAGAGAGTTCTGAATTTCATCACATCATCCCCTACCCAGTAGAGCTCAGCAGGTGATGATGTAATTGTAACCCCTAGATGGCGCTATCTCAGGGGCTACTACCCCTGCCTGATTTGCCACTAACAGGTTGAGGGGCCTGGATCCAATGGCGGGTGCCTCCACCCAGAGGTCAGGGTTTACAATAGTTAAACTAACTTGGTCACAGCCCTCTGGGACACTGCAACCCCCCTTTCTTCCCACTAGTGGCCCACACAATATATCAGAATTACCTTTACAGTATACACTTACCCCCAGGACTGGTTCGGCACTGGGACCTCCTGTGAAATAAGATACAGTGCAACAATCACAGTACAGTACTTTAACATAGACAAATACCTCAGGCAGTATAACTTTGCTGAAACAAGCAGATCTGATTTATTTAGGGGGATATAACAAGGACAGGGAAAATCAGGTTAATTAGCGTATCACTCTACTCATCTACCTATGGCTCTGTGCACAGGCCTATCCCTATCAGTTACTGTCCCTGGGTACCCAAGCCCTAGTGGCTAGTCCAAACCGTGGCAGCTGGTAGGGGCCCTTTCACACAGAGAAAAGGAGAATTAAACAGTCAGCAGTACAGTAATTCCATTTGGATTTAATGTGGCAATTCAACAGGGAGCGACCCTGAATTAGTACTCACGACCTCCAAATAAGATAGGGTCCTTCAATGTCAGCAGGCTACTCTTGAGCTCCAAGAGACTCTCACACATTTATATGGTAAACAGTCACAGGCAAAAGTCACTTAATGGCAGCAGGATTCACTTGAGGTACACAAACCTCTTCACACATTTATATGGTAAAAGAAAGCACTATACCAGGCAGGCTGCATCTGTATCCCGATCGCAATTACTGCACAATACCGGGAGACACACAGCAGATTCAGTTCCTGACAGACCGAGTGCAATTTTCAGCAATTCCTCCAGTCTTCTACAGGGTGAGCCTGGTTTCTACTCTTCAGATATCCTTTGATTCTCTTCACAGGACGGATTCAGTCGTAATAAGCTGCAGACCGAACTCTGGACCTCACATGTTTTTGATCACAATCAGTACTGAAGGAGCACAGGGTTCCTTTCCCTTCACTGCCAAAGCTCAACTGAAACTCCCAACAGACAAAACTGGCACTTCCTTTGAGTTCCTCCCAGTTCTTGACTGGATTGGCTGTCACTCACAATAGACTGCTGCTGTTGGTCCAAAAGGCGCAAGTCTAAACTACATCTCCCAGAGTCACTGCCCATACAATCCTCTTGTGGTTGGCTCAGATTATGAGTCCAAGTTCTGATTCGTCCAAGGCACCATTTAGAGCTAGCTTACCCACACTGATTGGTCCAGTTCAGCGTTCAAAACCAGAATGGGAACTAGGCAGACACAGTTCTGACTGCAAAGAAAGCAGGTTAGACAAACTGTAATTTCATTATTACTGTAAATGATTTCTGGCAAACAGTTACATCTTTCAGATAGGTTCCTTTGCACTCCTAGTGACTGCAAAATGGAGTGAATTGGCAGCAGCTCGGTGGTACTCAAACAGAGAAGCACACAGTCCCCATACAAACTAATTATGTCTGCAAGCAGACAGCTCTTAAAGAGACAGTACCAGACGCTCTAAAAACACTCACTGATAAATGGCTTAAACGCCAAACACCATTCAGGCTTGGAGCATTCAAGCAAGCTCTTGGAAGTCTTTTGGGAACCCCCATTTGCAGGGGGGTTACATAATGTTTTGCAGAGAGTTTTAAACCCTCTGGAACTGCCCAGGCTACCTGCCTGATCTAAAACTGATGGGATCCTAGTAACCCCAGGCACTGGCTGGTTACACCAATGAAGACAGTGAGGAGGACTGGCCCCAGTACTGACCCTTGTAGCCCCTCACTGGTCACTCTCACCTCCTCAGAGCGAACACCATTTACAACCACCCTCTGCCTCTTATCTCCTAACCAGTTTGTTGTACAGGTTACTACCTTATTGCTCACCCGCATGCTGCCCAACTTGTTTACCAGCCTTCTATGTGGAATGGTGTCAAAGGTCTTGCTGAAGTTCAAGTAAGCCACATCCACTACCGCCCCCAAATCTAACACCCTGGTTACCCAGTCAAAAAAATCTGTCAGATTTGTTTGGCATGACCTCCCCTCCATAATGCCATGCTGCCTTGGGTACTGCAGTTCATTGGATTCCAGGTGTTCTATGATTTTTTCCTTAAATAGTGTTTATATCAATTTCCCTACTACAGATGTCAGGCTGACAGGCCTGTAATTTCCTGCTTCCTCCTTGTTACAACTTTTGTGAAGTGGGACTACATCTGCCCTTCTCCAGTCCTCCATGACCACACTGGTCTCCAGTGAACTGTTAAACAAGTCTGTCACAGGGTGCAGCTAGCACTTCCCTGAGTTCCTTTAACACTCTCAGATGAAACCCGTCGGGTCCCATGGCCTTGTCTACCCTCAGATTAGCGAGTGCTTTCCTGACTCTCTCCTCAAAAAAGGGACTGGTGTTCATCCCCCCCCTCTTTTGGTGCTTACGTGTGGTTCCTCCCCTTCTCCCTCAGCTGTGAATACTGAGCAGAAATATGTGTCTAAGATATTTACCTTTTCTTGGTCCTCCTCCGTATAGCCCCTGCCTCCTTTATTAACCATGCAATCCCTCCCTTGATCTTCCTTTTCTCACTGATATACCTGAAAAATGTCTTGTCCTCCTTTGATATTGTCAGTGATCTTCTTTCCTCAGCTGGCATGTTTGCACTCCTTTTCTGCCTTGCCAGCCTCTCTCCATTCCCCCAGATACACTTCTCTGTCCTCTCTCTCTCTGGGTCTCCTTATACCTTCTGAATGCCACTGTTTTTGCCTTTACCTTTTCTGCTACTTCCCTCAAAGACCATAAGTGTTTCCTCCTCCTTCTGCTTTTGCTTATTTGCCTGACGTACAGGTTTGTAGCCTTTACTATGCTCTCTTTTATTTTGGACCATTTTCCCCACCCCTCCCCAACATCTCCCCCCACCAGGTCTTCTCAGATGCACTCCCCCATCTTTGTAGAGTCATCCCTTCAGAAATCCAGGACCCTCACCCTTGTGCAGCTGGATTTGCTATTGTTCTTATATTAAACCATACTATGCGATGGTCACTGGTTCCCAGATGACTCCCCAATCTAACATCCACCACACTGTCCTTGTTTGTAAGTGCCAGGTCCAGTATTGCCCTTCCCCAGGTGGGTTCACTGACCAGCTGCCTGAGGAATGCCCCCTGCAGGGAGTCCAATATGTCTCTGCTCCTAGCTCCTAGCAGCACAGGTGTCCACTGTAGAGTGCAGCAGATAGGCTCCACTCTACATCTGACAGATTATAGTCCCCCACCAGCACCACCTCCCCCTGCTTAGCCATTTTGTCTATGTCATCCAACATCTCTTTATCTATGTCTGCTCACTGTTTCAAAGACCTGTATACCACTCCCATGCATATGGTGACTCTGTTTCCAGATTCAAGGTTGACCCACAACACCTAACACCCCCATCCTCCCTGTACCTATGTCGCTTCTGAAACTCAGGCATGGCTGACAGCAGGCCCATGTGACCCAGCCCACTTTCTGGTCAAACAATCAATCAATTAATAAATAAATAAATTCAAAAAAAGGTCATATTTCTAAGCAATATCTTTTAATTTTGGGACTTAAAGCTGTAGTATTTGCTTGTCACTATGTGCTGTTTTCAACAATAATATATTTCTCATAAATATATTAATATATCTATTTTTCTTTTAATTTTCTTTCATTCCTTAACTGATATATGTGATTTAAAAGTTTTTAAAAGTTCCAGCTCCTATGCCACACCCACAGTGAATAAAAAGATTATCATATGGCAGCAGTGAAATCTAATATCTGGTTGGCTGCTGCCCGTTGGTAGATGGCATTATTACCAACAGCAGCAACAAGTCCCATCTAATGTGCCCAATTACAAAAAAAAAGTATCACTGTGCCTCATGTCCTATATAATTCAAAACAGCCACCATTGTTTTCCCCAAATTAACACAATCCTGTAAAAGTAAATAAAAAATGTTGGATCTCCCTGATGTGAATTTTGAACTGTGTAAACTGGACAGCCTGTTTCATTATTTCCCAAAGACTGATTAGTCATATACTTGAAAAAAGAGGAGTGTCTGCTCCTGCTGCAGATGCAACTATGAGTACTGATTTCATTCATGTACGCAATGCCTCAGACTGTCCTGTGGCAGTATCTCGATCAAAACTCTCCATACCAGTAAAGTATCTAGCTGTAGTACCACAGATACTGATGCTGCACGAATCTATAAAGAAAATCAATACAGCACTGAAACAAAGTGTTGTTCTGTCAGTATGTTTCCCCATGAAAGAAAAAGCACTTTGTAAATGTCAGTGATGACATCATCACTAATGAAATTACCATTGACGAGCTGCTGCTTTACTGCGATCAACAGTGTACCTTCCATGAAAGAGTCCCTCTGACTGAAATTACTATCCAAACCTGTTACCCAGTTGATGTTACATGAAAAACCAATACTGTGGCTCAGGGCTTTGGAACTGCTGCTGAAAGTAACAAAATGAATGAATAAAACTAGCTACAAATCACACTTTCCACACAGTAGTAGAAAACACAGCCAGAATATTACCAAAATCCAGAAAACCTCATTATGAACAAAAGCACCTCTTTGCCACCATGTACAGAACACATAATGAGTTCCTCTCACACACAGAGCCTTCACAGCAGACCCAATATCCCCACCCCAATCACCCCTGTTTTGGAACTACCTCTTCAGCTTAATGATCCATGGGCCACAAATAAACTAATCTGCCTTTTAAAATGCATACTATGTGTCTGATACTGTATTTGATTTCAAAATGCCATATGATAAGTGTAATAAAACAATTCAGGGTGTGGGTAGTAGTGTGATCGTTGCACTTCCAGGGGGGCAATAAGGCACTTGGCCTGTGGCCTTCTGCCTCATGATGCCCCTGGGCACGTGGTGATCACATTACTATCCACACCTTGTCGTGTCTTATAGCTTACTTATATCTTGGTGGGTGCCATGCTGTTTACCATCAGAAACATGCGATAGCACCAACCTACTAGATACACAGTGAGAATATAGTATGTATATTCAAATGGTAACCTAAATGGAAGAAATGTTATAAAATGATGTGTGGCAACCATTGTTTATTGAGTAATTAATTACAAAATTAGTTATAAAAGCTGTTTTAATAATATCAGGGGGAATAAAAACATCTCCCACGGCTGTGGCAGACTGTGAATACAAATCTCCACAGCTGCAGAGATTTTCAGCAACAACTGGACCTATGAAGTGGGACTTAGTTTCACAATGTTTTGTGAATCCGGATCCTGGTGTCCAAGGTCAAACAGCACAGGTGTACACAAATCATGTATCACAGGAGGTCCTCCCTGCATATTTTCTTTATGCAACAGGGCTGTACATTGTATGTAGTTTTGTTTTCAATTGTTTAACCAGAAGTGGCACACCAAGCTGAACGCTTGTTTACAGGTGTGACCTGGGAGCACAGGGAAGTTAAATGACTTGCTCAGGGTCACACAGTATGCAAGTGGGAGCTGTGGAATTCAAACCCAGGTCTCCAGATTTGCAGCTCAGAGCCTTAAACCACTGCACTATACTGCCTTGTTTTAGTGAGAATAAAGAAATGAATCAATTTGTGTGGGCCTATTTTGTTATTTGGCATATTAGTGTGTTTTTGGAGTGTGGTTGCTACAGCCATCACTGTGGATGTACCATCTTGATGCCTTGTTCATGCTGCAACATCGCAGTCAATTAGCTAAGTGTAGAGCTTAACAGTTTTTTTGCTTTAGGAAATGGCAGCTAAGTTAATAGAGTGATGGTCAAGAGCATAGTGGACTGGGCTGCAGCAGTCTTTGTTAGTGTTTTATTTTGTTTTTGAGAGCGATGTACTTTTTTTTTTAAAGTTAAAGTTTAATTGCGGATTGCAAGTGGTACCGGAGTGAGCAGGACTGGGAGAAAGAGCATTTTGGAATGGGGAGAGTGAAAGGAAGTTATCGAGCTAACCGTTCAACCTGTATTATATCTCATGTCAGTCTCATCTTCCCCCTCCTCTCCTTACACTCTCCCCTAACCCTACTTCCCATTTCCACCCACCTCCGCCTTCTTTGTTATAACTCTCTCATCCCTCATGACTCTGCCTCCCCTAAATTATTCCTAGCCTACTTTCTGTCTCTTCCCTCTACATACAGTCTCCTCTAATGCCTCCTCTCATATTGCCCCTAGTTAACTTCCTGTCTCATCCCTCTGCCTCATTCTTTGCTTCCCTATGTATTCTCTTTCTCTCCTCCTCCCCCCTTTTACAGCCATCAGTAGCTCTCCTCACACTCCCGATCACTACCCTGTGGCTAAGACAGGTTACTCCTGTTTTGCTCTCTACATATCCTATTTGCCACAGTCCTATTTCCTCTCCCCTGCCTCTCCCTCTCCTTGATTAGCCCCACCTAAACCCTCTCTGGTCACCTTACCCCCTGCTAATGCCTTGTAACTTAGCAATTCAGTCCAATGCACCCTCTCCAGTCATTTACGTATTTGACCTCCCTCTGCCTCCCCCACCTTTCTCCCCATTTTCTCTTATCCCCATGTAATCTTCCACACTACTCTCATTTCCCCTGCCCTAATTTCTACCCATCTATGACACTTTCTCCTGCCTCTATTATCCCCTCCATTCCTAAATAAATATACTTTTTCTTTAGGCCCTAAGTTGCCTAACCATTTTTTGTAAACCTGCACTTCTGACAAATAACTGCCAGTACCATGTTATGCCTCTTGTCCTATTATGTATTGTAATTGTCAATTATCGTTTGTAATGTTCTTAGAGTACTGACAGAATTAAACAATGCACCGCTTACTGTGCTTGCACTCAAGTCCTACTTGTTGATCTATGTTAGATACTTTCTTGTAAACTTGTTGTCATCCCTGTAGCTGTTTCCTATATCAACTATTTGTACTAATTTTCTTGATGAGGAACCTCTGTAAAAGAGCCTCTGGCTCGAAGGTATATCCGATTACAAATAAATAAATACATAAAGTTAATGACTGACAGCTACAGTGGGATGTAGGCAAGAAGGATGCTTCATTTCCGTCACTGTTTCTTTTTGTTGTAAGGAGAGGAGGTGGTGTCTGAGCACAGCAGTGGGTCTTACATAGAAGAAAGGGGGACTGAAGCGAGAACTGTAGGCATTTGTGGGGAAAGTGGATCTACTCCACAAAAAAAGGCACATCTCCTTTGTATTTGGAGTAGAACTGGAATTACAAAGGACCAGTGGAATAAGGTAGTTTGTGGTGAAGTGTGTGTAAAAGGGAGAATATCATGAGCAGTGCTGTACAAAAAAGTGGCGACTGACTTTGCTTCACATTAAATGTCATTTTTAAAGGTTTTTTTTTTTTTTGAAATGGACAATTGTAGTGTAGTTGGGAGCTGAAATGTAAGAGCTGGTGCCACAAGAGATGAGGGTGCAAGGGAAGAGAATTTGATTTGCAGTGACTTGCAGGTTAATTAAAAAAAGGCTTTAAAAGCACATTCCTGTGAATATAGGCACTATAGAAATACAAGGTACTGTGAAATGTGCCTGTCAGGGGACTGTGTGTGTGTGTGTGTGTGTGTGTGTGTGTGTGTACAGCCACAGATGAGCCGTGTGTGTGGAAGAGAGAAAAGTGAAAGTGGGTGAATGCAGTGCCAGCCAGCATGGTGATGGGGGGTCGGGCGGGTGATGTAGGAACTGTGTACACAAATGGATGGTGATGTAGTAACTGTGCACATAAATGTAAGAGTCTACATTTATTTACACAGTGGTATCATATCCAGGTGAAAAACAGCGAGTACAAAACACCGAGTCAATAACAGCAAATGTAAGGTTAGCTACATTGTCTTTACAGTGCATAGCTAGTTTAGTGAGGTAGGCAGTAATATAGCTGAGCGATGTAATCCAGCAGCTGTGTGCTAGAAACTGTGCTGCCTGCATAGCGTACAGGTTAGAGTCACCACCTGTGTGGGCTGCTGCTGCTATGTACAGCAGACCTGGGTTCGATACTTCTGGATGCTCTAATTTCTTTTGTTTTCCTTCCCAACTTTCTCACCCTCCCTGAGTTCAGCCTCCAGAGTGGAAATATTAAATTCACCCTCCCAACTTTGTCCCCTCTTCCTCACGAGTAAGAATATTAAATTCACCCCTCCCGACTTTGTCACCCTCCACTACTTGCATCCCCCACTGGAGCTGGAATATTTTACCTGCTCCCCCTCCTGAGTCCCTCCCCCATAGTGTCCTGCCCATTCTTGCACTGTTTGTGTTTTCCTGCTGCTTGCTATTCTGTTCGCTGCTTTTGCTCCTCAGTGTTTTGCTAATCTTGGTTTTTGTCGGCGCTGACTTTGCTTCGCTGTTTTTGTTCGTCGCAATTCTTTTTTCACTGTTATGACAGAACCCTACACAGTTACTCAGATAAATGTATTTATCACACTCCATTTACGTCCACGCCTATTGCATAAATATATTTATAAAATGGGTAAGGAAAAATCTGTGAAAATCCAGTCTCTTGATTTGATGAAACACACCACATGACCGTGCATTATTATTCACAACAACCATACACCTGCACTTCTTTTTATCCCTCAGAACCTTCTGGATATATTATAAGACAGGTAATCCACTACAAGGCATGTGATCATGCTCTGATATATGCATGTCTTGGGAAGTTGCACACACAACAAGGTATGCATATATCACTGCATCACTGCATGCCCTGTAGTGGATTATCTATTACATATAGATATATTTATATAACGTGTTTGTACTGATAAATTGCAAGATATAAAGTGTTATCTTGACCCAACATAGCAAGATACTATTATTGTGTAAAGTAAGGTATGTCACAATGACCCACCATAGCAAGATATTACCTTGCAAAGTAAGGTACAGTATGTCACAATGCATACTGAACCAATCACAGTGCCGCTTTCACAATGCTGCCGACATCACAATAGCCAAGTGCAGCACTGAAGCCAGCTGTTCAAATCAAATAGCTGTATCATCATACAAAGAGCACATTTAAAAGGCATAACTAGTAGCCTGATACTGTATAAATTTAATATGCAGTTACTTGCCTCAAAATACACTGTTTATCATTCTTTATGTAGGGCAGAACTTTCATAACTTACCCATGGCTCTGCCAGTCATCAGTTATGGTCGTGCCACCTCCAACATGAAGATAAACTGCATATTTTGAGTCAGCCTATTGCATATCCTATATATAAATATATATGTATAGTTAGATAGATAGATCGATCGATCGATAGATAGATAGATAGATATATAGATAGATAGATAGATATTCATTGTAAAAAACTTCATTAATGCACCAGTTAGGGTTAAACTGACAAAAGTAAGAAAATGTGGTGTTAGGGTTTCAAATCCTAACACCCTAACCCCACCCAGCAGGCAGCAACAGAAGAAACCATTATGGTTTGTTGTCTCCTGCATCTTCACTAATAAGATGTGGGGTCAGCCTCAGGGTTATCAACCTGAGCACTCACCCCATTCCATCATTAAAGAAGCTGAGATATGTAGAGTACATGAGAATGGGGTGAGCATTAGCGCTGACAACATCGGTCCCATCCCACACATGATTTGTGATGATACAGGAGAGGACAAACCATAATGGCTTCTCCTGTTGCTCCCTGCAGATTGGGGATGGGGTGTTAGGGTTGGAAACGCCACATTTCCTTACTTTTGTTGGTTTAACCCTAACTGGTGCATTAACTAAGTTTTTTGCAATGAATTTTCTTACTTTTTGCGATAGTATAATGGAATCCTCATTTGCTCGTGTGAGCGTGGGGCCGCTCCCACCCTGCATAGATGCACTAATGTATGTTGCTGTGGATGCACAGGGCCCTCCATATCATTTGTAGCAAAACAGCAACCAAATTGCCAGCATAGCCTTTTTATTATCCCACCTCATGAACCCAATACTGAAAATTTTCAAATCCCCTCCGAAACAGCATTCTGCACCGCTGCAATATCATTCCACGCCACAAGTGGGAAAAGACAATTTGGCCAGGATTTGAAAACTGACAGCTATCACATTCATGAGGTGGTGTAAAACAATGGCTATGTTGAAAATTTGGGGTAAAAATATTTAAAATTAACAAAGTTACGAGGAAGCATAGCAAAATGTAAACAGATGCACACAACGTTGCGATTTTTAACGTATCTTGATCCCAAATCTTCAACATACCCTTCCTATGACCCCACCTCATGAACAAGAGTGGTAAAAATGTTCAACTCCTGCCTGAAAGGTGTTTTTGTCAAAAAACTGAGAAATCACCTTTTGTGCTGGATTAGCCTAATTTCACCACCATTGGTCATGAGTTGAAGTGTCAAATAGGGCATGCTGAAAAGTTGGTGTCAAAATATGCAAAAACTGGCAAAGTTGTATC
This sequence comes from Neoceratodus forsteri, assembly GCA_016271365.2. Lineage (NCBI taxonomy): Eukaryota > Metazoa > Chordata > Ceratodontiformes > Ceratodontidae > Neoceratodus > Neoceratodus forsteri. The sequence goes on along the minus strand of CM028129.1, from coordinate 1,003,508,989 downwards.
AAACTTGAAAACCTAATTGAAATACATTGAACCACACTTACCTTACTCTGTCATATTGCAGTCAGCGTTTCCAGCAGCAATAAGTGCCTTCCATCGAGTGGGTGTTCACCTTAGGACCTGTTCAGGTGAGTGAGGGGTGGGGGTGGAGAGGAGTGGGGGGATGCTCAGTGGGAGGTCAGGGTGGGGCTGGGCTGGATCAACCAGGGACCATTTTCTTTTCTACAGGTTTAAAAAAAAGACATAGAGGGACCATTTTCTTTATTTAAGACAGGATGTCGATTGGAGGGTGGGGGCACCACTTGACACCAGGGAGACACAAAAATTAAAATGGGATGGCAATTGGATGGTGGGGATGCCACTAGACACCAGGGAAAGATGTCATCATTACAGGGATGGCAATCAAAGGGTGGGGGAGCCACTACACACAAGGGAAAAACACAATAATTACCGGGACGGTGATTGGAAGGTGGAGGTGCCACTAGACACCAAGGGAAGATTTCATCATTACAGGGACAGTGATCAGTGAGTGGGGGGGGCCACTAGACACCAGGGAAAAATACAGTAATTATGGGGATGGTGCTCAGAGGGTAGGAGACACCACTAGACACCAGGGAAAAATACAATAATTAGGGGGATGGTGCTCGGAGGTTAGGGGACACCACCAGACACCAGGGAAAAATACAATAATTGTGGGTATGGTGATCAGAGGCTGGGGGTGCCACTAGACACCAGGGGAAAACACAATAATTACAAGGATGGTGCTTGAAGGGGGGGGGTGGCCATAAACACCAGGGAAAGATTTCATCATTATGGGGATCGTGAGTGGAGGGTGGGGGGTACCATTAGATGCCAGGAAAAAATAAAATAATTATTGGGATGGCAATCAGAGGGTGGGGGCATCACTAGACACCAGAGAAAAATACACTAATTACAGAGCTGGTGACTGGAGGATGGGGAGTGCCACTCAACACCAGGGAAACATTAAAGAATACAGGGACAGCGACTGGAGGTTGGGGGTACCACTACACACCAGGGAAACACTAAAAGGGGATGGTGATCGGAGGTTGGGGTGCCACTAGACACCAGGGAAAGATTTCATCATTATGAGACAGTAATTGGTGGGTGGGGGACACCATGAAATACCAGGGAAGAACACAATAATTATGGGGATGGTGATCAGAGGGTGGGGGGTGCCACTAGACACCAGGGAAAGATTTCATTATTATAGGTACAGCAATCAGAGGGTGGATGGGCACCACTAGACACCAGGGGAAAAATACAATACAGTAGAAGCCGCTTAATCGGGATGCCCTGGTGGTGGTCTTTTAATCCTGATTAAGCAGCCGTCCAGTTTAGCAGACGGCAAGAGAATGCCTCTGTTTAGCCCATTTTATCATGGTTTGCTGTTCCCAAACCTCCCCCTATGATTAGTGATGCCAGTGATCTGTAGTGAGCTTACTGGCTCCGGTAGATAAAATGGGGGAAATCTCTTCTCTTCTGTTCTGATATGGAGTTCTGAGAGACAGCAGACGGAAAGAGACAGTAGTTGAGCAGTACCGAGCAGATGACTGGGATGACCATGAAAATCTCTATGTTCTCTCTTCCACTACAACGACTGGAGTTTGATTATGGCAGACAGTTTCTAAATGTTCTGATCTATAGACGCAGCACTTACAAGCATGGAGAAAGAGAGCAGCAGCACTTAACATAGAAACATAGAATCTGATGGCAAATAAGGACCGCTTGGCCCACCTAGTCTGCCCATTTCCCTACCTAATGGATAAGCTGAAGATCCTAGTTAACCAACAGCCTAGTTCCTCCTACCCCACACTAGAATTGCCTTATGTCTGTCCCATGTGTTCTTGACTTCTCCCACTGTTTTTGACTCCACTACCTCCCCAGGAAGGCTCTTCAATGCATCCACCACCCTCTCCATGAAAAAATACTTCCTTACATTACCGCTGAGCCATCCCCCCCTCTATCTTCAAATTGTGCCCCCTTGTTCTCACACGTCTCTTTTTCTGAAAGATGCTACCCTCTTGGACTTTGTTGATTCCCTTGAGGTACTTGAAAGTTTCTATCATGTTCCCCCTCTCCCTCCTTTCCTCGAGGATATACATCTTAAGCTCCTTTATTCTCTCTTCGTATGTCTTCTGGTGCAGACCTTGCACCATTTTGGTTGCCCTCCTCTGGACAGCCTCCACCCTGTCTATGTCTTTGTGGAGATGGGGTCTCCAGAACTGCATCCAGTACTCCAGATGGGGTCTCACCAACTGTCTGTACAGAGGGATAACAACTTCCTGTTTTCTACTGTTGATGCCTCTCCCTATGCATCCCAATATCCCTCCAGCCCTCCTTACTGCCTTCTCACATTGCTTGCCCACCTTTAGTTCATCTGATATGACTACCCCCAGGTTCCTTTTCCATTTTTGTTGTTGTCAGTATATAACCCCCCATTGTGTACTCTTCCCCTGGGTTTTTGTTTCCCAGGTGCATTACTTTGCAATTCTTTGCATTGAATCTAAGCTGCCATACATTTGACCATTCCTCCAACCTTGCCATGCCCCTTTTCATCCTTTCCACCCCACCTTGCATATCAACCCCATTGCAGATCTTTGTGTTGTCTGCAAAGATACATACTTTTCCTTCCAGTCTCTCTGCAATGTCACTTATAAAGGCATTAGAAAGGACCGGCCCCAGTACTGAACCCGGCGGTACCCCACTAGTAACCCACCTTTCTTCACTGTGGAATCCGTTTACTATTACCCTCTGCATCCTGTTGTCCAGCCAATGTTTTATCCAGGCTACCACCCTGGGACCCACTCCCAGGCTACCTAATTTGTTTATTAATCTTTTGTGTGGGACTGTGTCAAATGCCTTGTTAAAGTCTAGGTAGGCCATGTCCACAGCCACTCCCTGGTCTACTACTTTGGTCACCCAGTAAAAGAAATCGATTAGATTCATCTGACATGTCCTTCCCACTGTGAATCCATGCTGCCTTGGGTCCTGTGCCCCACTGGCCTCTAGGTACTCAAATATTCTTTCCTTCAGAAGTGATGCCATTATTTTCCCTACCACTGAGGTCAAACTGACAGGTCTGTAGTTTCCTGCCTCTGTCTTGCTCCCACTTTTGTGAAGCGGAATCACATACGCCCTCCTCTAATCCTCAAGTACCACACCATCCTCCCATGATTTGTTAAAAAGGGTAGTCAATGGTGTTATTAATTCTCTCCTTAGTTCTTTTAGAATTCTGGGGTGAATCCCATCAGGCCCCATTGCTTTGTCCACCTTCAGTTTTAGAAGTTCTTTCAGAACCCTTTCTTCTATGAAAGGACTGATATCGACACCCCTATCCAGAGTGCTTCTATTGACGGGATTAGGTACCTCCCCCTCCTCTTCCTTTGTGAATACTAAGCAGAAGCATTTGTTTAGTATCTATGCTTTTCACTGTCCCTCTCTGCCCACCCACCCTCCCCTTTATTCAGCCTCAGTATCCCTCCCTTTGTCTTTCTTCACTCCCTAATGTACCTATAAAAGGTTTTATCCCCCTTCTTAACTGAGTTGGCTATCTTTTCCTCAGTTTGGGCCTTTGCTATTCTGACTGCCTTCCCTGCCTCCTTCTGCTTTAACCGGTACAGTTCTCTGTCCTGCTCCTTCTGTGTTTCCTTAAACTTCCTCAGTGCTATCTTTTTCTCCCTAACCTTCCCCATCACCTCTTTTGAGAACCATAGTGTTTTTTATTTTGTTTTGATTTGTTTATTTGCTTCACAAAAGGCTTGTTGCCTCTGTGATGGCAGTTAGTTTCCCCATTGTTACGCCACCCTTCCTCCTTGCCTGTTTGCCAGTGCTTTTCTGAGGCAGTCTCCCATTTTGACAAAATCAGCCCTCCTGAAGTCCAGTACCCTCACTTTTGTATGGCCTGACTTTACAGCTGAGTTCATCGTGAAGCACGCTCTTTGGTGGTCATGTGTTCCCAGATGGCTACCCACTTCTAGATCTAAGATCCTCTCTCCATCCTCATTTGAGAGTATCAGGTCTAAGATTGTGCCCTCCTGAGTGGGTTCCAACACTAGCTGTCTGAGGCATGCCCCCTGTACGGCATCAAGAATGGCCCTGCTCTTGGATGTGGTTGCAGCAAAGGTGCTCCAGTTAACATCTGGCATATTCAGGTCCCCCATCAGCAATATCTTCCCTTTCACTGCCAACCAAAGTATGCCTTCTATCATTTCCTTGTCCATTTCCTCCCCCTGAGACAGGGGTCCATATACAACTCCTGGCCGGATTGTGGTGCCATTTCCAGTCTCCAAGGTGACCCACAGTGCCTCCTCTCCTCCCTGTTTACTCTTTAGTTCCATTGCTTTGATCCCTTCCCTTAGATAGAGAGCTACTCCTCCTCCTCATCTACCCTCCCTGTCATGCCTGTAGATTGTGTACCCTGGTATGTTGACATCCCAGTTATGGTTCTCTGTGTACCATGTTTATGTGACTGCCATGATATCCAGGCATCCCTCCTCCATCAAGGCCTCCAGTTCAGGGAGCTTGTTACCTAGACTACGGGCATTGGTACTCAATACCCTCCATTTTTTGATGGCCTTACCCTTTTTGCCCCATCCCTGTCCTTACTGCCTTTGTCTTTTTCTCCATTTACCCCTGCCCTTCTCCCTATCGACTTTTCTATGTTGGTGTTTACCTCACTAACTACCCTGATTTTTGGGGGTGGTTAGGATTTCCCCTTCTCTTTTTCAGTGCCTCCCCCCCTTGGCTAGTTTAAATGCTTGCCAGTGAAGCATTTAAACTTATCACCTAGGATCCTGGTTCTCCTTCTGGACAGATGCAGACCATCATGCCAGTATAGGCCTGCATCCCTCCAGATGGACCCCAAGTCCCCAATGAAGCCAAAACCCTGAGCTCTGCACCAGTTTTTCAACCACTGATTGAATCCCATGGTGCAGCGCACCCTAGCCTCACCCATATCATAAACAGGCAGCACCTCCGAGAAGGTTATTGTGCATGCTACTTGTCTAAGGCCCCTCCCCAACTCCACAAACTCCTCCTGCACTGCTCTGATCCCTTTCCCAGACAGGTCATTTGTCTCTAGGTGGACAATGACATCCAGCTCCCTCCTCAGTGCAGCTGCCCCCGCGATCCTGAGGATTCACTTCCTGTTGTCCAAGCCATGGTGCCAGACAGGCACCTAACCTCCCTCTCCCCTCCCTCCCCCAGTTCTACCCTCCTAACAATGGAGTCCCCCACTAGGAGTTGTTTCCTTCCCCTTTGGGGTCCCATGTTACCCTCCTGTGGGTCTCCTTTGTGGAGGTTCTCAGCATCCTCCTTGGTCTCCACTGTGGCTGCCTCCATAGAGGAATCACACTCTTCTAGAATGGCATATGAATTGTGGAGAGGTGCAACTGAAGGGATGTGCCTCTGTTCCATCACCCTCACTCTCCTTGAGCCCACTGTGGTCCAACCGCTCCTCCTTCTTGGCAACCTCTGAGGCAGCAGCAGTGGCCCTGGAGGTCCCTGGGTGGGAAAGGAGGTCCTCTGAATCCTAGCCAACTCAGTCTGGAGATGAGCAACCTCCTCCCTCAGCCCAGATAGGTGCCTGCAGATGGGACAACACTGCATCCTCCAGAACATCTCCCAGAAGACTGTTGCTCCACAGCCACCACACTGCACCACTCCCATCATGTCTTATTTGTGACCCCTTAACTGTTGTTTTGTATGCTTACTCTTTCCTCTCTCTCTGTTTATTTTATTTTTTATATATATAATTTTTTTTGTCCCTACTTTCCTACTGCCTCCGTGTCCTTAAACCTCCTGATCTTCCTGTTCTGGGACAATAAGTTTGTGTATTCCTCAGTAGTTTCCTTCTTACTGGCTCAGAGTCAGATCTCCAGCAGCTAGGGGGATGGACAGAAACTCTTTTCCTTCTAGGATGGAGAGTCTTTTGTGCCTCTGTGATCACTCCCTTCCTGCTCCCAAACAGGAAGTTCCTGTTGTCAAGTCAAATCTTGTGCCTATAAAAGTAGAACCAGTTAAGGGTAAGGGATGGAGGACAATATATTCCCAGTGAAGTTCTAACAGCAGCTCCTTCTTCTTGCTGTTCTCTGCCACAAGCTATGTATGTCAGTTTTTAAATGCAAACATCTGGCTTCCTTCTCTCTAATCCACCTTCCAATTCACAGTTTCTTTCTTCACCTAGCTAACTGCACTTATGAGTGCAGAGAGAGAGAGAGAGAGACATGGTACTCATGAGGGCGGAGCGGGGCATGGAGAGAGAGAACAGAGACTGAGAGGGTTTGGGGTTAAAATGTCAGCTCCATTTTTATCTTACTGACCTAGCTACTTCACTGGTACTGGAGGCAGGGCAGGAAGGAGGCAGAGGTGATAAGCAGGTGCTATAAAGGATTTGCTGGGGGTGTTATGTCAGCTCTGCTTCTTATCAGTTCAGCTCACGCACTCACACTGGAGACAGGGCAAGAGGCAGAGGTGATAAGCAGGTGTTAAAAGGGATTAGTGGGAACAGCCGCCCACAGCAGAGTCCATAGGATTAATAGAGATTAATGAGACAGGATGGGACAGAATCATCCCAATTAAATGGTTCCCCCAGTCCCATTATGCTCTTCAGCATCTTCCTGAGGACAGGGTGGGTGCCCCAGGACTGGAAGGTGGCACATATAGTGCCTATCCACAAGGGGGGGATCAAGGGAGGTGGCAGGGAACTACAGGCCCATCAGCCTAACATCAGTGATGGGCAAGGTGATGGAGGGCATTGTCAAGGAGAGACTAGGGGGGGACCTGGAAAAGTTGGGGTGCCTGGATGATAGACAGCATGTATTTGTCCCGGAGGAATTCGTGTCAGACAAACCTTGTGGAGTTCTATGACTGGGTGACGAGTGCCTTGGACCTGGGTAGACCAGCGGATGTCCTCTTCCTTGACTTCAGCAAGGCATTTGACTCTGTTCCTCATGGGGGCCTGTTGGATAAGCTGGGAGAAATGGGGGTGGGGAACCAGATGATCAGATGGATAGGCAATTGGCTCCAGAACTGGACCCAGAAGGTCATGGTTGGCAGGATAGTCTCATCCCCAAGGAGGGTCATTAGTGGAGTCCCTCAGGGATTGGTCCTTGGGCCCGTCCTGTTCAACACCTATGTCTCAGACATAAGGAAGGGTATCAGGAGTGAGATGAGTCTCTTTGCGGATGACTCAAAACTGGGGGTGGTGGTGGATGAGATGGAGGGAAGGGTGGCCCTACAGGGGGACCTGGAGGCTCTGGAAAGATGGTCTAGAGTAGAAGCTGAGGTTCAATGCAGGGAAATGCAAGGTACTGTACCTGGGAGCCAGAAACCCGGGCCAAGTGTACACCCGGGGGGGGAATGCTACAAGTTTCGATGGCTGAGAGGGTCCTGGGAGTGGTGGTGGATGTCAAGATGAACAATTCGGAGACTTGTAGGAGGGCAGCGGCAAAGGCCAACAGGATGCTTGGATGCATCGCTAGGGGGCTCACCTCCAGAAGGGGGGAAGTGATACTCCCACTGTATAACTGCTTGCTGAGGCCGCACCTTGAGTACTGCGTGCAGTTTTGGAAGCCACGTTTAAAGAGGGACATTGAACTCCTGGATAGGGTCCAGAGGAGGGCAACCAAAATGATTTGAGGCTTGGGGGATAGAACCTATGGGGAGAGGCTTGAAGAGCTAAATATGTACACGTTGGAAGAGAGCAGGGATTGGGGGGACATGATAGAGATCTTCAGGTACATGAAGGGTGTAAATATGGGAGAAGCAGTCTAGGTGCTCTGAAGGAAGAAGGGGGGCAACTAGAGGGCATGGGTGGAAGCTGGAGGGGGAAGATTCAGGGTAGAAAGGAGGAGGTGCTACTTCACTGAGAGGGTGGTGAAGCCATGGAATGCGCTGCCTAGGGGGCTGGTGGAGGCAGAAATGGTGGAGGGGTTCAAGAGAGGTTGGGGCAGGTACAGGGGAAGGGTTCTGGAAGCAAAAACCAGTGCAGCAAGAATACCCGGGACTGGGAAGGGGGAAGCCAGAGAGGGAGAGGGAGCAGCAAGGTCAGCTCCCAGGTTGGGGGCTGACCAAACGAGCAGACACAAAAGACTGCTAGGCCTATTCTGCTGGCATTTTAGTAAGTTAGTATGTTAGTAAAATTGCCCATAGGAATACATGGCCACTTACTTGGTTCCCCGTGGGTTGTCCCAATGAAACGGCTGTCCTCATTATCTGCATCCTGATTAAGTGGCTTCTACTGTAATTACGGGGATGGTGCTAGGATGGTGGAGGGCGCCACTAGACACCAGGACAAAATAACATAAAATCTGCATACGAAAATTTTTGTATGAACATAACTATCAAACACAAATTTTTATATGAACCAAAATATCATATGAAAATTTTCATTTCAACAAAAAGATCATACGAAAATTTTCCTAAGCAGGAAAAACTCCTGCAAAAATTTTCATTTGAATGAAAATATCATTCTAAAATTTTAGTTTGAACGAAAATATATGAAAATTTTTGTTTAAACGAACATATCATACAAAAATTTTCATATGAACAAAAGTATACAATCCTTTTTTGTTTCAGCCATACGAAAAAGCAGAAGCAAGTAAGGGAAAAGGATGTAAAAATTAACAAAAAATATGTTATGGGTCATTTTTCCAACAGCTAAGTGCAGAATCCATCTAACGGGTTCCCGATGACCAACATACATATGTTGGTCTCTCTCTACCATGCCGTTTTTGTTGGCTTTGAATTTTTTTTCTTAACTGAAAACAAGATGGCAGAAAATGAAAAAGGATTTTTTTCCCCTCAGGAAAAAGGATTGTCCCCATACAAAAAAGGATTATTTTTTCATTTCATACAGCTATCTTGAAGTGTTTACTGACCATGCTCAGAACCCAGAATAATATATTTTCACCAAACCACTGAAAGGCACATCTGTGGGGCAGGCCCTTTGTGCTCTGAAATTTTCAAACCAAAATTTCTAACCATCCGGGCACTATGGCCCAACAAAAAAAGCAAAATATTCAGAAAAATTCACTTTTTTCATTATCCAGATCATGGAATCTATACGTCTGACTGGAACAAAAATGGGCACATCAAGAGATCTACTCCTACAAAACTGCACATGCAAAACTTCGTGCAAATCCATTGAATGGTTGCAAAGTTATTTCAGTGCAAAATTTGGGGCTTATCATTAAAGTGCCTACTCAACCCTAACTATAGATATAGATATAGATATAGATATCGATATAGAATCTATATATAGATATAGACATATAGACATAGATATAGATATATAGATATAGATATAGATACAGATACAGATACAGATATAGACATAGACATAGATATAGATATTGATACATAGGTATAGATATAGATATAGATACAGATACAGATATATAGATACAGATACAGATACAGATATAGATATAGATATAGATATAGATATAGATATAGATATAGATATAGACTAGACATATATATATAATCTTGCTAAAATGGAAATACAAAGACCCTCCCAATGTAAACATGTAGTTACATTTAATGATTAATAGGATAAAAGTAAAAAAACTCATTACTGTTTAAAAAATAATGCCTTTAACCATATCTGGTGGTTATCTTTTAAGCAACTTATAGACGGAGGCTGTATAAACTAAGAGGAAAGAAGATTTAATAAACAAACTGTACACTCCAGGTAGAAAAGAATGAAACTCGAGCACCAATTCTAAACTTGTGAATGGATAATTATTTTGTGTTAGGATGCCTCTCTCTACAAATAATAGGCAACTCTTTAAAAAACATGAAAACACTTTGTCCTCTCCTGGCACCACAGTGACAAGAGCATGTATATTTTTTTGTGTGAGAGAATGGGGGAGGGTTTTGGAGAGCAGGAAGTGACTGGGGTGGGGGCAGTTGCCAGTGGACTAGTTGTCGCAGCCTGGGGAGGGACAGAAATTGTTTTCTCCTCTTTTCAGGCCTCAGTCACAGAATAATGAATACAGAGTACCAGGGAGTGATGAGTACGAATTCTTGCTATATATTCAAATTACGGTATTCACAAACCTTTAGTGGCCTATGTGAAATGAGTTGGGGCACTCTATGTCTAGTTCTAAATGGACAGGTTTCCACAAAACCACCAACAACTGGTGCCTTTTTTGACAATCTCACATGAGAGGCCCTGGACTGAACGGGCATGGAGTCTGAAACACACTCTCGCCCATGGCATAGATAGGACTAGAATGCCAGAAGCAGATCTGTTGGATATAGTCCGGTACATCAGGTGTCTACCTTCTCCTCTGAGGCAATATAGTGAGACAGCAGTCAGATAGGCTAAGCAGGAGTAGAAGAGAGGAAGAAGGAACCCTGACTACTGCGACACTCAGTATAAGTCAATATGTCCTTTGAAGAACTAGTAGCATCAAAAACAAGCATACAGAAAATGTTATTAATTGTAAAAGTGGTCATTTTTACATTTCTTTTGTTCAAGTATTTTTCTTCTACCCCTGCTCATTAAAAAATTTTCCACCTAATAGTATTAGGTTTGATGCTTTACCGGGCAGCTGACATATCTAGTTCTATTCCTCTTCATGCCTCTTTAGCAGTGTGACCGCACTGATTTGGATATCACTAGTAACCAGTTGGGTGGGAGCTGAGTCATTCTTCCTGTGCAGTTGTGATGTCACAGTGCTGATGAGGTATTAAGAGGCATAGAACTAGATATGTCAGTCTCTAGGCACAGTGCAGTTTCACACTTCACACCTAGTGCTGACAGAAAGAAAACCTTCTTGGCCAAATGGAAAGGGAAAAGAAAAGATACCTCAGATATAAGAAATAATAGTTATCCAGTTTTAAAAACTAATATTAACCTCAGGCAGTACACTAGCTATTTAATGTCATTTAGGGACTCGCATTCCATGATATGTGCAGTGGCTGTTCTAGTCCTGTTATAGGTCTATGCTCCCACCTATGTGGTGGTCCCTCCAGGATAGGGTTGAGGCACATTAATGGGGCAATGCAGTGAGGTTTGCACTGTGATCACTGGCACTGAAGCTGTCATGAGGATATTCTGAATCTGTCATGAGTATAAACAGATTATAATTTGAAATCAAAATCTTTCAAGAAGAACCTTGTTGTCAAATTGTTTTTTCTAATCTGATAATTTGCATGTATTTGCATATTAAATGCATGCTAATGCATCCTAATTGATCATCTGCCTGTCAAGTCTATAAAGTGTTTCTGATGGAGGTTTTCTTTGTTACAAATTCTGGAGTTGACCTAAATAAAGGTGGGATTTTTCTGAAAACAGTTTGTCTATTCCTATTTCAAACCACTTTGATTAACTGCCCACCCAGCAAGAAAAGTGAGTATAAAATTATTCCCTTGCTGTAAATGACTTGCTAAATAGTTAATTCTGATATGTTAGTGTTTTTTTCTCTTTGGGGATTCCTGAGGCCTCAGTGCTATATGCTTCTACCACTTCACTGCCTCCTCTAGGTCATACAAAATAGATAAGTTGCCACGCTATGTCAGCTTTAATTTTGCCAGATATAGCATTGAAAATTGCCATGCTGAGACCTGGAGTAACTCCTCTACGTAACCACCCCAAAGGCCTTTCTCTTGTGCTATGTGGCAACAGCTTGGGACTGGGAGAAAACAAACAGCTGCCCTGTCAGGACAGTTCTTCTCACATTCTAATTCTGGATAACATTATCAAAAAAAGAGTTTGCTTTGAAGTAGCGGAAGTCTCCAGAACACCTAGGTTGCCTCGACTGTCTCTCTCAACAGACTCTACATGGGATCCCCTGTCACATCAATTTTTAATATATTCAGCAGCCATTTTCCTACAAACCTAATTGGGTCAAATGCCTTCTGCACCTTTCAGAGAGGAAAGGAATTTGATTTTATGCACAGTATACCAAAGTGCTTTCCAAGCAATGAACAACTATAGCAGCTATTAAGTAAGCAGAGAGAGGGTATGAGTTTATGGAAAGCTCAGGTAGCTTTCAAAGATAGATTGGGGGGAGAAGAGGCAAAGAGCATGGAAAACATGCTTAAGATTGCAGTGACTAAGTGGTGGAGGTGGGAGTCAAACCTGAGTCTCTCTGATTACAGCTCTCATTACCAAGGGCATAATTCTGCTTTTCAGCAAAGTGCACCTCTCTGTGATAGCTGATAACTGATTGGAATGCAGCTTTTTAAATTGCTGAGAGACCTCCTGGAATGTGGCCTTTTAAGTTGCTGAGAGTCCTCTACTATCCATTTTCCTGAATTATCTGCCCTGGACTCTCAGTCATTGATCCTCCTAGTTAAATTATACCACTTACAGTCCATTTCCCAAACCAACATGGTAATAATAATTGTTCTGATAGTACTAAGGTTGCTCAGTGCTTGTAAGGACTTCTCGGAAGTTCTGCCCTTTGAGGGTTCCTAAGATGAAAAGGGCACCAGCAGACTTTTGGCTGGGTGCAAATTCATCACTGTAAACAAAATGCTCACCGATTTGTAATTTGTTACAATAATTTAGATATACTTCAACTCCGATTCCCACAGAAGTACCTAGAAATACTGTAAATGGAACAAAAAGTAAATGTTTCAAATGAATTGCCTTGTAACGCAACAAGTAAACTTTGTTTACTGCACCCTTCATAATACATAGCTCTGTCATGAAGTAACCATGTAATTTTGTTTGCTGTTACTTGAATTGTAGGTCCATTTGCTGTAGTGTATATCAATGATTATGTAATGTATACTTGTGACTTTATGTATTAATGTTATTTCTGACACTGAACCCTTTGAAAATAGGCCTCTGCATAAGGTATTCTCTGTGAAATAAAACAAGCATTTGTCAATGTTGAACGTTCACAGCATTACTTGAGGAACAGCACGAGGAGGCACTCCATAGAGTTTAATGTGCACAATTTGTAAAAGCTTGTTTTGATATTTTCCAGTGACGATTTTGTCAAAGAAAGGCAGTCGCTTAACTAACAAGGACCTTCTTAGGTAAGCAACTGCATTTCTTTGACAAAGTCGTCACCAGAAAGTATAACAAGCATTTGTCAATGCCGAATGTTTGCTTGCTGGCATTGGCATTGGTAGCGCAGGAGTTAGAGAGATGCATAATAGGAATGGCAGTGAAGTTTTGAACTGATGCCAACCCCACCTCTACCCTGCAGAGACTGACAGGTGTTGGGGTGTACCTTTGGGTCATTGGCCATAATGCTCACGCCATTTCAGCTCACCCTACCCTGCAGACACTGACGGGTGTTGCGGTGTGCCTTGGGGTCTTCAGGCCTTACACTTACCCCATTCCATAAGGAAATATGCTGAGATGGGTGCAGTACAGGAGAATTTGGTGAACATGGACTGAAGACCCCAAGACACATGTTAATGCCTGTCACTAGCTGCAGGGTGGGGTGGAATAGCATGAGCATTATGGCCAACGATCCCAAGTCACACCCCAATGCTCCAAATTTTCAACATGGGCTTTTTGTGACTCCACCTCATGAACAGTGGCAGTATCATTTCATTACTCAATCCTGAAAGGTGATTTTGCATAGCGACTACACCATTTGGCATCATAGGTGCGAAAACACATTTCAAGCAGGATGTGAAAAGTGACAGCTGTACTGTTCATGAGGTGGTGTGAAAAAATGGCTCTGTTGATAATCTGGAATAAAAATATGAAAAATTGGCAAAGTTACAAGTGTGTGTAGAAACTGTGCAATGCATGCCTGTAACGCAATCATTTTTGGGAATTTGTTCACCAGATTTTCAACATGTCCATTTTTGGACCTCTCCTCATGAACAGTGGCACTTTGATTTTATTACTCTATCCTAAAAGCTGATTTCCCTCAGTGACTGCACCATTCTGTGCCACAGGCGTGAAAACACATTTTAGGCAGGATGTGAAAAATGACAGATGTACTCTTCATAAGGAAGTGTGAAAAAATGGCAATGTTGAAAATCTGGAGTGAAAATATTAAAAATTTGCGAAGTTATGAGCGTGCGTAGAAACTGTGCAATGCACGCTCATAACGCAGTAATGTTTGGGAATTTTTTCACCAAATTTGCAACATGGGCTTTTTGAGACCTCTCTTCATGAACTGTGGCACTGTCATTTCATTAATCGGTTCCAAAAGGTGATTCCGCACAGCAACCGCAAAATCACCTTTTGGGACCAAGAAACGAAATGACAGTGCCAGTGTTGACGAGGTGGGGTCCCAAGAACCTCATGTTGAAACTTTGGGGCCAAAAGCTCTAAAAATGGCTGAGATATCAACCTAAGTTGAAACCCCCTTCCCCCTATTGACTGCCGTTATAGGGCTTACTGTGATTTTCTTCAGTTTGCGGTTAATTTTGAAGAGTGCAGATGCTTCCCAGTCCACAGAAGATCACTGCTCTTGACTTCCAGAGGCAAGTAAGGGGTGAGGGGGACTGTGGGGAGGTGAGTGCGCAAAGGGAGGATCGGGATGGGAAGGGGGGCAGGCGAAATGACAAAGGATCATTTTCTTTTTTGCAGGTTAAATTAAAAAAAAGACTCCAGGGGACTGTTTTCGTTACTTATAGGTAAAAAAAAATACTTTTGGCACACTGGGGTGGGCTCCCAGTGTGCCACATGAGTTTGGGGGAAGCCTGAAACCGACGGGGATTGGGCACCCCCATTGGCAAAGAAATTGAGCTTAGAGGATGGAGGCACACTGGGGTGGGCTCCCAGTGTGCCACATGAGTTTGGGGTGCCTGAAAATGACGGGGATTGGGCACCCTGCTGGCAAAAAAGAAATTGAGCTTTGGGGCGGGCATCCGTGTCGGAAAAATATGGTAATTGTCTCGCACACTGGGGTGGGCTCCCAGTGTGCCACAATGTTGGGGGAAGGGGGATACATGCTGACATGGGGATTGGGCACCCAGATGTTGGCTTTCCCAGGGAGTGTGTGGTTTCCACACATGTGCAGAAGCAGTGACGCTACTGCGCATGTGCGGAATCGGCTGCATTCCACACGTCTGTTCTGTGACTGAAACAGTGATCAGCTGTTCGGCAGCTCCTTCTTTTGTAGTTTTTGCACACACTGCTTGTAGCAATAAGTTCACAGCGCACAGGCACGCTGAACTTACAAAAGGGCTCTGTGTCACATGCATCTATTCCCCCACCACCACAAATTCTGCTCTGAATCTTTAGATTGGACAGCTACACTTAATATGGTGAGCAGCTGTTGTTTGGTAAGCACACCCTATGAGGTTATAAGGCAGGAGGCTAAGATGAACACCTTTCACCTGCTAAGCATGTACACAGCAAACAGTACTCATGCGTCATACAGTGTGATGTCATTTTATTCTGCACAGTGTCTTTCCTACCACAGGGTCTCATAAATGCTTCACAAATGCCAATGGGGCAAGCCAAATGCAAAACTGGTTGGTCAATTATTTTATACTTCTAATGAGCACTCCCAAAAGTTTCTTATTTTCATTATAAATCATGACATTATTTTAAGCCAGTCAGGACTGTTTGTTTCTAAATATTTCAGGTACACTTACTATATAAACCCAAGATAGTGCATCATATTAATAGTTCCAAAATGACAACATTCTTTAGGATCATTCCTTTCTCTCACAGGGGTTTCTTTTATTGTCTCCAAGTAAAATATATTTGGCCTCATATTCAGAGCTGGGCAGTTGCATGTGCAAAAAAGGTATGCCACGCAAAAAAGGTGTGCTGCACAAAAAAATACGGCTGGACTGCTCTGGCGCCATATTCAAACAGATTGCGTGATCCAAACTGACTGCACTATTTGTTTGAATATCTTACCCTGCTAGAGCGGCACACAGCAAGTGGTCACCATGTTTGGCACAGCACTACTAGGGCGCGGGCCTGAAGACCGCCCATAAGCATGGCCCACACTGGTTAGCGCCACGGCCCCAATGGGCAATATTCAGCCCAAACATGAAAATGAGCCCACTGGGTAGGTATAGGGCTATGGGTCCATTTACATGCCCATTACGGACTCATATGCATGTAAGCGCCCAGCTCGAGGGCACATCCCCACCCCACAAGCCCTGATTCCAGTTATAATAAAAAAAAAAACAATTCCATGGTAGTGTAGTGGTCCCCCCTTCCCCGAGCCCCAATCATTGTTATAATAATAAAAATACCCCCATCATCCCTGGTAGTCTAGTGGTCCCCCTCTCCGAGCCCGGAGCATTGTAATAATAAAAAAAATAACCACATCCTTCCTGATAGTCTAGTGGTCCCCCCTCCCCAAGCATCATTATAAGAAAATAATAACCCCATCCTCCCTTGTAGTCTAGTGGTCCCCCCCTCTCCAAGTCCTGATCTGTATTTTAATAGATAAAAAAAAGTCCCCCTGGTTGTCAAGTGTTCCCCCCTCTGAGGCTCGATTCTATGCAGCATAAATAAATGCCCCACATCCCTGGTGGGCTAGTGGCCCCCCAACCCTGGTAGGCAGCGACCTACCACCCTGTTCCCCCCATCTGACTCGAGCCAAGCTTGTGACAGGCACAGCTCTCCTCACACTGCCACAGCCAGCGGCCGACTGAACTGTAGTGGAGCATGTACAGTATACAGTACACGCTCATTGTTTGACCGGTAAAAAACAGATGCTTTGCCCTTAGTTTATCTACAATTGAGACTTATTCATAACCCGCCCCCCCAAGTTCCCATCCCTGTCATTTTCACAGCAACAGACTGTGATGTTACAAGCAGGGGGTTACTGTGAGTCCAGCTTCTGAATAAGGCTCCACTCTAGGTGAACTATATGGACTAAAAACTTTGTTTTCCTGTAGTTATCCATACTGAAATGTTTGAGATGGTGTATGCTAGCAGAACTAGAAGACACACTCTCAAAAAGGGGGTGGGGCAGAATATGAAGAGACATTACAATGCATTACTTCTCACAGAGGGCACTTAACATGTGAACAAGCCAGCAAGGTTGTAGACGCTGGCACTATTCAGACTTTTAAAGAAGGACATGACAGATTCCTCATGAAGAATGGCCTCAGGAGTTACACAGCAAGCGTAGCAGTGGAATTCTGTCTGTCAAGCTTGGATATGTGTCAGTAATGAATCTGGGTAAAGTTACTTCCATGTGATAGGCAACAAAACAGCTGCAACTGCGTATGGAGACTGCAAGGTTGAAGGAGTTCAAACTCTGTGGCAGCAAAAACCATCACTCTTCATCTCAAGTTTTAGTTCAAGTTAGTTTAGTTCAAGTTTATTGCAGGAAAACTACATTGAGCAAGCTCATTCACAAGGAGGTCCTATGACATAAACACTTAAGAGTACAAACATAGATAGGTAATAACAGTATACACATGAAATGCACGTTACATAATACAGGCTGGATATACATACAAGGGTACCACATAGGGTGACCGCAGGTGGTAAACATTAATATGACACAGTGAAGCGACTTACAGGTTGCATACTGATAAATGAAACATGATGACTGGTGTGTGCAATACATTTATTTTGGCAGCTAGAACAAACAACAGACTACAACTGATATGGGGGGGCAGGAGTGATTTGATAGAGTAGCAGTGGAGCGTAAGCATAGATAAAGCCAGGAGTAGAAGGGGAAGGGAAAGCAGTTAATATGACAAAGCAATTATACCTTACCAGTGGATAAATATGGCACACATGGGAAGGAAGAGACTTAATGACAGTTACAGGTGTCTTTTATTTTGGCTGAACTTAGCGATTTGTGAAGTTTATTGAAACTGTGCTAGTTAGTTTCAATACGGTTTTGTAGTGGTTCCAAATGGAGGAAGGGCATATGCAATATACGTTTACAAAGGAGTTCCGCATCCTTGGCATGTCAAGCATAATAAAGTCAGATTTTCTTAACGGTATGCACTATGTGAGATACTAATAAGGGAAGAGAGATAGCTTGGCAATTTCTGCAGGAGCAGTTTAAGAGTCCATAGCCCAGCATGGAGCAGGCGTCTAGTAGTAAGGATGTTCAACCAGCAGCTGCATAATAAGTCACAGTGATCACGAATGTTAAGGGAGTGGTAATGACCGTGATGCAGGTGATAAAGGATGTCCAGTTTACTTAGATTTGCAAGAGTGGTGGAGGAATAGATTACATCGCCATAGTCGGTAAGGGGAGAAAAAGTGGCCTGTACAAGCTGATTCGAGTTTCAAGGGGAAAAGGGCCTATTTCTGTAGAAGAAACCTAACCTTGCTTTTAACCTTCTAGAGACATCTTCGACGTGGTCACTGAAAGATAATTTATTGTCGATCAGATACCCAGATGTTTAAATTGGTTACAACTTCCAGAGGCTCGTTTAGCGTGGTGACAATGAAGTCTTGGGCAAGGGTATTGGGGGTCTGTGACAGCACTGCAGGAGAAATCATTGCTTTAGTCTTCTTAGCATTGAGCAGAAGCTTGCCTTTATTAGATTATGCTCAAGTTGTGTGAAGTCCACGAAGCACTCCTTGACTTCAGATAACGATGAGCCAGAAGTATACAACACAGTATCATCCGCAAAAAGTGCAGATTGGACGTAGATATGTTAGCATCTAAGTCATTAATGTACAAAGAAAACAAGATAGGGCCTAAGATGGATCCTTGGGGACTCCTCTGCAACTGGCAGGCAGCAGAAAAAAGCCTTCCGTCTTTACTTTTGGGATCTTCCAGTTAGGTAACTAGAGAACCACTGGGTGGTATGATATGTGGCACCAACTTTGCAAGGCAATTGACTAATAGTTTGTGATCAACAGTATCAAAAGCTTTGCTGAGGTCCAAAAGACTACCAGTTACCTTCTTAGCATCTATAGCAGAGATCCAATCATTGGTTACTTTGCTAGTGCAGTGATTGTACTGTGATTAGCCTGGAAGCGGATTGAGCTGGGTTAATGAGAGAAAGGTTCCCAAGTGAGATTTTAACTGAATATGGATCAGTTTTCGAGAACTTTAGAAAGGATAGGCAATATGGAGATAGGTCTATAGTTGTTTACATCACATGGGTCACCAGATTTAAATAGAGGGAGGATATGTGCTGATTTCCAGCAGGATGGCACAGTAGCAGATGTAATGGAAAGATTGAAGATGTGGAGAATTGGGGCAGTGAGATGGGCATAGCCTGACCTTAGGAAAAAGGGTTCCAAGTCATCGTCTCCTGTGCTTTTTTTGGTGTCTAAGTTAAAAGGAGAATCTTCTACTTCTTTATAAGTTATCTCACGCAATTGGAAGGGGCTGGGTGCAGCACTAGATGTAGGGGAAGGGGTATGCTGGCTCACAGCAGCACCAGCATAAGGTGACGAGTCAAAAGCTAATCCAGCTGTGGCAAAGTGGGAGTTAAGTTCCTCCAGGATTATGGACTTGTTTTCCACAATCTTGCCACTTGCAACTATCTTTGTTGGGACAGAGGGGGCCATGGGCCATCCTTCTATAGCTTTGATAGTCTTCCATATTTTATGAGGGTTACCTTTAGCTTGTTCAAGAGTAGAAATATAATAGTTAGCTTTAGCAGAGCGAAGTTTTTTCACACAGTTATTCCTGGCTGTTCTAAAGGCCTGCCAATCCGAAGATTCTTTGGAATGTCTAGCTTTAGCCCAGAGCTTATCTCGAGCTATAAGGGCTGCCTTGAGATCCGAGGTGAACCGGGGTTGGAATTGTTCCATACCCTTACTTTGATGAAAGGGGCATGCTTATTTATTATTGTAGTGAGTTTGTCATTAAGGATGTAAGCTGCCTTGTTGACATCTTTGGCTAGGTAGAGATCTTGCCATCTGATCATGCTCAGGTCAGATAGGAAGTTTACTGCACTGAATTTGCGAAAGGATCTTTTTGTTATAAAGATGGGCTGTAGCCGGGCCTTAATTTGAGATCTTATGCAAGCAACAATTCCATGATCGCTCATGTCATTGTGAAACACTGCCGAATTAGATATTTTGTGTGGATGGGTGGTTAGTACCACATCTAGAATGGAACTGTTGGCAGTATTTAGAGTGTTGTTCCTAGTGGGTTCACTGACTAATTGCCCAAGACCTAGCTCGTCACAAAGGGATTTGAGGCCATGTGATTTAGGTGACAGCCAGTCCATATTTAGATCTCCTAGAAATATTGTTTCAGTTTTTGCATCTATGAACATGGATTTCAAAAAATTAAGGACTTCATCACCACCAGACGAGGTCTATAGCCACCTAGGATAGTGATACATTCCGAGGAGGAGATGAAGGCTCAGAGAAACTAACTCAAATTCCTCTGTAGAGATTTGCAACTAATATTGGTGACGGTACTTAGATTTGGCGTGAGATAACCACACCCCTGCCTCTAGACTCTCTATCTGCTCTAAATAAATTGTAGCCCTGCAGTGATATTTGTTGATCAGTGTTCGTCTTTTTTAACCACGACTCAGTAATTATGATAAGGTCAGGGTTAACGTGTGCAGCCCAGGCTTGCAGCTGTACAAGTTTTTTAGGCAGGCTTAAAATGTTGACCATCATCATTTTGAGACCTGTGGCCTCAGCAAAATCGATAGGCGAGGTAAGTTGTAGTGGGGGCCAGGGTTGAGCTCACATTTCCTGAGCAGAGAAAAGAAGCCAGAAGTATAACTTTCTTTAAGGAGCTTATAAGAATGGAGACTGCTTTTTTATTTCTTGGCGGCAACCCATATCGTGCTGCACAGAGCAGCACCACTGTAATGACAGTTTAATCAGATCAATGTAAGTGCTTGAATAGACATAGGTGAGGACAGTAGCAAGGGGTGTAGGCTAACCGGAGAATAGGCTAAAGGGAGAGGAGAATAACATAGTGTCTGCACGGTGGAGCCGTTATAACATTAGGATTGATAAGGTACATTGGAGAACTGAATTGCATTGAGGTACTTCGAATTGCACTGTATTGCTCAGAACTCTGCACCTTAGGAGCAATAAAAACACAATAAAGAGAGCCATGGACCCAGATTGAGTGGTCTTGTGATTTGTATTAGTGCAATATTTTCTAGCAAGTAATTTGCCCACCTAGGTACTCACTTAAAACCTAGATGAGAAAATACAGCAGAAAGGGGAACAAGGAGAGCAGGAGCAGCTTAGTTAGTGGCGGGGCTCAAGAGATATTCACACAGGGCAGTCTTATTGGCCACACTCAGATACCAATCATAGGTTGGCAGCAGTCGAAACTAGGCCAATGAAGCAGCAATATGATATAGGAGGCGGATCATGAGTGTATTTAAAGGAAGCCTGGGAGAGGGGGGGTGGTGGGTGGAAAATGTCAGGTCAGAGCGAGAGCTGAGAAGTCAGAATTAAGAAGGGAACACTGTAACAGGCTATAGAGAAGGTGCCCCAATCAGAGCAAAGCAGGCAAGCGGGCGTACCAATCACAATCCCCTTAGGGCAGTGCCGCACCAATCAAGGGTGCCCAGGTGTGCTGGCTCTCTGCAGAGGATTCTATCGGTATCTATTGGTATGACAGCGTAGCATAGGTAATAATAGGGTGCTCAGTGTCTATCTGACTTGAGTCTGAAGGGTGGATGGCAGACACTGAGGGCTTCCTGTTTTCAGCTGCAGAGCTGTCGCACAGGCAGTTTTAAGGAAGTTGTCAGCCTGTTGAGTGAAGCTTAGGGGAACCTCAACTACAACCACCCCTTGTAGCAGCACCGGGAAAGAAGTAGAATGATAATGCAGGCCATATTGCCCATGAATGAGTACAGTGATTTATGTAGGAGACCAAGAATCCCTCTAGTGGCAGGTCTGTATAACCTGCTAATGGAAAACTAGCCACATTAAAATGTATGAAATTCATACAAGATCCTATTGTTAGCCACAGCGAGAATATATATATATATATATATAGACTAATGAGAAGCCTCAAAATTTCTGTACATGACAAAAAAGAGAGAACTGCAAGCCCAAAGGAGACTTGAGTATGTCAGATCTCAATTCTTGCGGACTAGTGCCTGAGGTACCGTTGGTATTTTTTTCCTCCTGCACCCTAAAAAAGAAATAGCAATACATGCAGGTTAGAAACAGACTAAGCACAAACAAGGCCTTTTTCAAAATGCCATCAAAACATAAATACATTTCACTTTTTCCTTTTCTCGATACATGGCATCAGTTCTATTTTATCATTCAGGCCAGGGGGCACCATTGTCCCCACTGTGAAAATCCAAAAGGATTCTCTGCACGGAAGTTTATTTTCTATGTTCCCACCTCTTGTACCGAGTTTCACCTCCTCTGTAGTGCAGAATTTAAAGCTATGTGCAGCACCTCCATTGTTTTTTGCATGGTTTGCTAGGGCATTTTTCATGTCTCCCCCTGTGATGGATCTCAGGTGCTCCCCAATTCTGACAAGGCAACTGGCTTCCCCCCTTACCACATGGGAATTTCCCATATGATAGTTGCAAATGTTGTCCACACATTTTGAGGTCCAACACATTCACTACATGTAATAGCACACAGATGTACAAAGTGTCAGGATTTTTTTTAGCTGTACTACTGAAGATGTTATCTATCTAGCTACATGCGAATGCAGTGTTTTTATATGGGGAAAACATCCAGGCCATTAAAAAACAGAATTGGGGAACACCTGAGATCCATCACAGGGGGAGACATGAAAATGCCTTAGCAAATCATGTAAAAAGCAATGAAGATGGTACACATAGCTTTAAAGTATGTGCTACATGTATAGAGAAGGTGAAACTTGGTCCGAGAGATGGGGACGTAGAAAATAAACTTCAGTGCAGAGAATCCTTTTGGATTTTCACAGTGGGGGCAATGGTGCCCCCTGACTTGAATGATCGAATAGAACTGATGCCATACATGAAGAAAAGAAAAAAAATGAAATGTATTTATGTTTTGATGGTATTTTGAAAAATGCCTTGCTTGTGCTTAGTCTGCTTCTAACCTGCATATATTGTTGTTTCTTTTCTAGGGCGCAGGAGGAAAAAATACCAATGGTACCTCAGGCACTAGTCAGCAAGAATTGAGAACAGACATACTCAACTCTCCTTTGGGTTTGCAATTTTCTCTTTTTTATCATATATAGAAATTTTGAGGCTTCTCATTAGTCTATTCATATATATTCCCACTGTGGCTGTGGCTAACAATAGGATCTTGTATGAATTGCATATATTTTAATGTTGAGATGTGTTGATCTAATACAGTATATGGTTTATTATGCACTTTTGCACTTGTCACTTTAAGGTTTATTTATGCACTTTCACAGACACAGTGGCTTTAAGAAATGTTGTATTTAGGTCCCGGTGCAATTGATTGGCTGTACCTCCTGATGACACACCAGCATGTGTGAAACCAGTAGAGGGTTTGGCATCCTGATGTTTTTTTACTGCTTATGGTGATCTTCAGATTTTTGGAACATTGAAGAGTGCTGGTTTTTGCTGCCACAGAGTTACTTCCACATGGCAGGTGGGGCAGGCATGATGGACCCTAAGTACCTTCTGCCATCAAAATACTGTGTTAATGCTATGTAATGGGTGATATGTATATGAACAAAATGAAATCGTGTCCATGGATGATCATATATTAATTGTGCAGCAACATCATCTACAACATGGCAGAGCATGCTGTGGTGAACCCCACAGCGAGTAAACAAAGAATAATGTAAATAATGATGAGGCGGCAGCAGCAGCAGTATGAAGGGGATGTAGCTGCTCAGGGGCCATAGGTGGGAGGGATGGGCCATGGTGGGTAAGGCATAATGGAGTGGAGATGGTTGGATAGTCTGTGATGTCTACCAGATATGGATACCTCAGATAGTGGCCATTGTTAACCTGTATTTTAATGTCCAGATTAGAGCTGCTCTGACAAGCTCTTTTAGGAATTAGATACCCTACTTAATGGCAATTGTTGGCCTGGATTTACCATCCAGAATGATACATTCATTATCCTGGTCATCATCCAGAATTATTATCTGAATTATTCATAATAACAAAAATAATCATCTGAGACCCAGCCAGAAATGGGTCAATTCTTTATCTGCAGACTGCACACAGACGTGGTTCACACACTATCACAGCAGCCCGAGTGTTGATCAGATAATCAGGTTTCCTGTTCATTGTCACATTTTCTAGATTATCCCGGCACACTATCTGCTGTTAGGGCCTAGTAATTCTCCAAGGATAATGCTCAGGATCAGTTAATGCACCATTCACACATCTTTACTATGGGGTGTCTTATCACTCTTATAAAGTGGCGTATTCAAAAACAGGTTCAAAATGTGTAAATAGTATTAGGGTTGTCAGGTGTCCCCGTTTCCCCCTGTACCAGTCTCCGTTATTGTAAGCCCCCATGGCTGCCTATCTTCCTCTAGCCAGGACAGCAGTTACACTATGGTCGGTCAGCAGGAACTGTCCTTCCAGTGTCCATCTCGCCTCCACAGAATGTATGACCCTCCAACAGTTCCAAGGGTAGGATTCATGAGTTTGTAGCTGAACCATGGCCTCAGAGAGAATGTAGAAAGCAGACAAACCACCTCCTACTCCGGTATTAATCAAGTTGCTGTTAGGTTTGTTGTTTTGCTTTGTTTGCTTAACATAATGCTCTCTGGAATGAAGCCTGCTAATCAGAATAAAGATAAGAAGAAAATATGTATTTTTTTTATTTAAAATATTTAGTTACCAACATTGGAACACTGAGCCAAGACTCATTTCCAGGTGCGACCTGGGGAAAAGGGGAGGAGTAAACAGATATAAATATATGGTGCAAAATTAACAAAGACAAAATATAGCGTAAATGAATATGCAAAACAAAATATGTACAGTGCACTCATTGTGCCAGGTTTTAATGATTAAAATAAATGTATAAGAATAATGTATATACAACAACCAATGGCAATTAAATATGAGAATATTTACAAAAATTAGCAATAATCACAGGCAGAGTATTTATTTATTTATTTATTTGAAGTTTGTTAACCAGATAAGCCCACTGAGACTAGGAGTCCCTTTTTCACGGACAACCCAGGGGAGGATATAAGTTAGAAGAGCATTTGTACGGTGTGTAACAGATATGCATATTAGTGTACAAGGATTAAAATACAGTGAATCACAGGGAATAATATACAGAGGAATAAGTGCAAAGTTTAATATACATTGGTTGATAATCTGATGTTGGACTAAAACATGCCTGTACAATGTATAATAAAGTCTGATATGCCCTAACATACCCATCATAGAGATACCAACAATAGGGATTTAGTCCACTGTAGACAGTGCAAGGAGAAGCATGTCCACACTGAGGTGAAGGAGAGTAAAAGGTGGCAAGGAGTTCTCTAGAAGTAAAGGAGAGTAAAGAGGAAGGTAGGGGGTTATCTAGAGGAGCTGAGGTGGACAACTGAGCAGGACACTAATGATGGCACAGTGGGTATGAGGCCTAAGTACAATGACAGGAGTGGGAGGGAGTTAGATAAGAAGTAAGAGAGCATTTAAACTGAGATAATGAGGTGCAAGGGAGTACCTCAGGAGGGAGGGAGTTACAGAGGGAGGGACCAGAGTAAGAAAACGCTTGCCTACCAACAGCTAGACAAGGATTGGGCATAGTCAAGTAGAGGGAGACCAGCCAACCAAAGGGATTTAACAGCAACCTTTTTCTTAATAATGCTTAGGAGACAAGGGGGGTGTACAGGTGAACAAACTTATAAAGCATACAGAGTGTGGGGTATTGTAATCTGGACTCAAAGGAAGCCCACCCTAGTGAGGCAAGAACAGTACAGTGTAGGCCCAGATTATGGTTGCCAAAGAGGAGCATGAAAACACAAACTCACAGAATGCAAAGGACAGAAAAAGGCTCAAGGCCCATCCAGTCTGTTCTGACTCTACCTACTTACTGACTGCCAAAACACCAGTCAGCTGTTCCAGACAAGGTTTCTCTGAACCATTCACTACCTCTCTGGATGTATTCTACCCTGCCTTGAACCCTGCCATGCTGCTTGCATTCATCTTGGTCAAGCCATTCCGGCCCACCACTGCCCTTCCTGTGAAGAAAAACTTCTTCTTATTTTACCCCCACCAACTTTTAGTTGTGCCCCCATTGACTGTGGTCCCTTTTACTTTAAACAACTCTGCCATGTTCACCCTGTTAACCTCATGTAGAAACTTGCACATTTCTGTTATGTCCCCCAGAATACATGTGCAAACTCTTTAACCTTTTCTAATATGGACTGTCCTAAACACTGCTGATCAACCCTGCCACCCTCCTCTAAGCGAATTCCAGCCTTTCCCTGTCTATTTTTAAAATAATGGCCAAAAACTGGATGTAGTACTCCAGGTATGGTGTCACCAAGATCTACCATATAGAGAGGTAGGATCGCTTCCATCCTTCCTTTGGTTAGTAATGCCCTTCCCTATATATTCCAGCATATGGCTGGCCCTCCCATAGGCTTTACTGCTCTGAGCATTTAATTTTTGGTTGTCACTAATTATAACTCCCTAGTCTATCTCCTTCATCAGCTCTGGCATCCTTAATCATTCTATTAAAGAACAACTATCCATTATAACAAAAAGCTTAAAAACACTAGATTTCCAGCAATTATATTTTAATGTCATTATTTTCTAGTTATTTCTTTTTACTTTCTCCTGCTGTTGGTTACCAAATATTGTGGATAATGCAGCAATTATTACATTGTCTTTTAAAATATATCTTACTCTCCCAAGCTAACCACACAATTGCTGCTTGTCACATCACAGTCTGTTGTCATGGTGAGCACTATGATGTCATTAATAAAAGCACTGTGAGGTTGACAGCGTAGAGGCAGATGTTTTCAAATGTTTTTATACAAACCTTTTAGACAGACT
Source organism: Neoceratodus forsteri (assembly GCA_016271365.2). Taxonomy (NCBI): domain Eukaryota; kingdom Metazoa; phylum Chordata; order Ceratodontiformes; family Ceratodontidae; genus Neoceratodus; species Neoceratodus forsteri. The sequence continues at coordinate 1,003,482,202 of CM028129.1, read as the reverse complement.
ACCCTGATGTACTATAAATATTAGAAAGGAACATTGAACATAAAAAATATATATTCTCTAGTAAACTGTAACAGCTGAAATGTCTTATTTATGAAAGCACATGCTGAAGTGCAGAGTTACTCTTTAAGCACGCTGTTTTTGTATTATTCCTCCCAACATGCATGACCTTGCACTTCTTGGGATTAAACTTGAGTTGCCATATGTTCAAACAGCTTTCTAGCCTCTCCACATTCCTGACCATATCCCCGACTCCTTCTCCTGAGTATATTCCATTTAGGACAAACTTCTGGGTCATCCCTTTCAGCTGCCCCTCCATTTACCCTAAAAATCTTTCCCCTGTCTGCAGGACCCCAAAATCTTTAACCAGTCTCCCCTGTCTGTAGGTCCCCCAATTTTTTAGCCAGTCTCTGATGCAACACAGAGTTAAAGGCTTTACTGAAGTCCAGTTAAAGTACATCAGTTGCCTACCCCTTGGCCACTCCCAGTGTCACTAAATTAAATAAATCTATCATATTTATTTGACATGAGATGACTGTCCCCTAATGAACAAAAGGGATAAGCAAAACATTTATTACAACATTAAACTGTGAGCTAACAGTGGATGATATGGTAGAGACAGGGGCAGAGGGTGGAGGAAATATTTAAAGGGAAGAGAAGGAAGAGCATAGAGAGAAGAAAGAAGAAAACAACAGGGGCAAAAACAGGAACCTACTGCAGCTGCAGGAGCATTAGAAAGATAAATGAGCACTGAAAAGAAACTTCAGGGAAGGGATGAAGAAGAAGAGACATACAAGAGAGGGAGACTGTTTCAGAAAATAGGGAGGTAAACAGAGAAAGCAGATTGACCAATAGAAGTTTTGCAACAAGGAATGAAAAAGGAGCGGGTGTTAGAGGAGTGGAAGGAGAGAAGAAAGAGAGGGAGGAAGTAAGGAGATCACTAAGGTAGGAGGGAAAATGGGAAACTCAGTACTTGGCAAGAAAAGAGAGGCAGTGATGGCGATGATGAGAATCAAAAGAGGGGGTACAGCAAGGCTAAGGTAAAATGAACAGTGGTGGGTAAGGGGTGTGGTATTGAGAGCAAACTGACAGATGTAGTGGGAAAGAGAATGCAGTCTGGCAAGGGTAATTTTTGAGCGTACATTGTAAACCACATCTGTGTAGTCAGACACTGGCATGATCATCTTGAGGATGCTGTCACGGCATACCATGAGTGGAAGGTAGGTTTTGTTTCAGTACAATGTGCCAAGTGTGGGGCAGAGTTTTTTATGCATGACATTGATATAAGTACATAAAGCAAAGTTTCAATCCAGACACACCCCATGGAACTTTAAGTGGGATACTGCTTCAAGGGAGCACCATCAGTGATCTTAAAAAAAATCTTTATTTGGAGTCTAGCCAGCCTCTACCTGGTGTCAAAGGTCATGAAAACAGTGTTTCTAGCATTAAGAGAGAGCTGTTTTGAACAGAATCAACACTAAACATTTTCAGAGTCACACTGTAGTGACAGTTCCAGCTAGGGAACCGAGACCCAAGAGTTAGAGTGTGGAATGTCATCCACATACATACGTGTGCTGTCATTTAGAAAAATGTGAAAGAGGATGAGACCCAGAATGGGGCTCTGATTGTATGGGGGAACAGGGTGTCACTAACCAGGACTGACTGGTACCATTCAGAAAGGTAGAAGTAGAACCAGTCAGCTACAAAGAGACTGCAGAGAGAGAGTGGGGAGAATAAAAGGATTTGAGGTATTGTGTGTCACCCTGGAAACAGGAGCCAGAGCACTATTCACACCGGTGTGATATTTACGGACCTCCAGCATATGGGCATAAATTGGATAAGGCACTGGGGGAAGCCATTAGCACAACAGCAGAAAAAGGGGAGGTGCTGCCTGCAGGGGATTTTAATCTGCCAGATGCAGATTGGAGTCTCCCTACTGCAGTTACAGCTAGAAGCAGGGGCATCCTAGACTCCCTGCAGGGGGAGTTTCTGTGGCAACTAATCATGGATCCTGCCCATGATGGAGCAATACTAGATCTGGTGCTCACAAAGAGGGACAGTATTACAGATGTCAAAGTGGGAGGCCACCTGGAGACCATTGATCACTATACTGTGTGGTTCAACATATGGACAGCAGCAAAATGAAACCACACAAGGATGAGGGTCCTGGATTTCAGGGGGGCAGATTTAAAAAAAATGGGTGAATGCCTCAGAAATGACCTAGCAGAGGGTGATGGCACAGATGGGGTGGAGGAACAATGGGACAAGTCAAGGGATGGCACAGTAGAGGGTGGTGTCAGAAGGCCAGAAGCCCAGGAAACAAAATGGCTGAGAGGCAGGCACTGATGGCCAACAGAGAGGTGAACATAGTGGCAATCACAGACATGGGCCACACTGAACCCCGACTGGGACCTAGCCATCCGCAGGTATAAAATATATACGACGGAAAAGAAAACAGGAAGGGGGGGGTGGCTCTGTATGTGAAGGAGGGGATAACCTGTACTAGAGAGGAAGTGGCAGAGAGAAAGGTAGAGGTGTTATGGGTACAGGTTCGATCCACTAAGGGAAATAAACTAAAATGATGGGTGTTTTATAGACCACCTTCACAGGATGAGGAGCTATACAAGGTATTCGTGTCCCAAATCATAGAAATGGCAGGTAAGGTGGAGGTAGTAATAATGGGGGACTTCAGTCTTTCTGGCATGGATTGGACAATCCTAGCTACAGTTGTAGTTATATAAAAGTTGACAGTGGTACTGCAGTATTGCAGCAACCGCAGAACAAAATACCGCAGATTTACCTAATACCATGGAAAAACTGTATGTTATTCAATGCGGTTTTTTTACCGTGGCAAACCAAATTGTGGCAAACACCGTGGTACCAATCAACTTTTATATAAGTACCACTGTACCTCCAATACCAGGAAGCAAGTGCTGCTGGATGCATTTCAGAGTAGATTCCTCATACAGAGCATCATGCAGCCTAGTAGTGAGAGGGCCATACTAGACCTGGTCCTGTCCAACTGTGAGCATGTCCAGGATGTAAAGGTGGAAGTGCCACTTGCAGGAAGTGACCACCAAGGTGTGGTTACACCTGGACATCAGCAGAGGGATTGTCAGGACCAAGACAAGGGTTTTGGACATGAGGAAGGCTGACTTTAAGAAGATGGAAGAAATTCTGTTAGGACACCTTGCTGGGATCAGAAAGGAGATGGAGCTAGAATGGAAATGGGCCATAATTAGGGAGGGTCTGATGGAGGCCACTAGTGAGTGTGCCAAAATCAAAAGCAAGAAATTTAAGGCCAAAAAGCCCAGCTGGTTTGGAAAGGATGTGACAGATGCGATAAGAGAAAAGAAGGCAGCCTTCAGGAAGTACAAATGTACTCAGAAGGAGGAGGATAAGGAGGCCTGTTGTGCTAAATCTAGGGTGGCAAGCAGAGTGGTTAGAGAGGCAAAGGCTACAAAGGAAGTACGGCTGGTACAGGCAGTAAAATCTGGTGAGATAGCCTTCTTCAAATATTTAAGGAAGACGAGGGATGTTAAAGATGAGACTGTCAGATTAAAGAAGGAGGGTGTTAGACAGAAGGAAGTGAAGAGAAAGTGGAGGTGCTTAACAAGTACTTCTGGCCCACCCGGTGGTGCTAAGGGCTTGCGCTGGACACCACACTGCACTGCACTGCACTGTGACCTGGGCTTGGAGTGAGCTCTGAGGCACTGGGGGTCAGTCAGGGAGGAGGAAGCTCAAGTGTCTGATGACAGCTCACCTTCTCTGGGAAGGGAGGGTGGAGGACATTGGCAACAGGATGCCTCCCAGTGGTGGGTAGGTGGCATTGAGCCAATGGACTCCAGGTATGTACAAGACAGGTTGTGGCGGATGTCACCAGGGTGCATGCGGAAGTGTGCACAACTCCCTGGATGTCATTGCACGTCTGCATTTTCCACCAGGGGAGTACATCACATCACATCATGCACGAAAAAGGAAAAACCCCATCCCCCGAGTAGACAACAACTCACCACGGCCCCATGCCCACTGCTGGATCCCACCCTCCTGGTCCCCGATATCCTCCCACCCTCACACTGCCTGCAGAAGCAATTGAATTTGAGAAGCACCAATGTAATGGTGGTGGCCCTGCCCTGGGGGGGGGTGCAAGCCAGGGGGTTCACTGCAGGTAAGATGTGGGTGTTCAGAGCATGGTGGGAGGGGAATCAGGCTGAAGGGTTCTCTGGTTGGGCAAGAGAAGCCATGGTGCCATCTGAGGGAGTCTCAGTCTCAGGGAGCAGTGACTGGAGCAAAACAGAGTTAAAAAAAAAAAAAGTACCTCTGCTCCATCTTCACTAGAGAGAAAGATCAACCAGTGCCACAAGAGAGCAGAAGGGTGGGAACAGGAAAAGGGGGAGTCACGGATGGAATAATAGAGATAGACAGGGTGCATAAGGTCTAAAGGCCCTGAAATCAGACAAGTCTCCATTACCAAATGGGAAGCACCCAAGGATCCTTAAGGAACTTTCGAAGGTGCTGTCAGGATACCTGGTAGACCTGTTTAACATCTCTCTAGAGTCCAGGAGTGTGCCTCAGGACTGGAGAACAGCACATGTGATGCCACTACATAAAAGTGGTCCAAGGGATGAACCAGGGAATTACAGGTCAGACAGTCTGACCTCACTAGTGGGGAAACTGATGGAGACTATCCTACTGTAAAAGAAAGACTGGTGAGTCTTCTCAAGGACAACAGGCTGCAAGAGGAGAGGCAGCACAGGTTTGTGTTGGGGAGGTCCTGCCAGACTAATCTTATTGACTTTTTCAACAGGGTGACCAGGACAGTGGATGTCCTGTATCTGGACATCAGCAAGGCCTTTGACTCTGTGCCACATAGAAGACTGGTTAGGAAATTGGAATACCTGGGGTGGGGGCCCAGGATTGCTGTTGGGTCAAAAACTGGTTGCAGGACAGAGGCCAAAAGGTAGTGGTCTGAGGGGATTCTTGGAAGCTAGGCTAATGATCAATGAGGTATCACATGGCTCGGTGTTTGATCCAGTGTTCTTTAATATCTTCATTAGTAACATATCAGATGAGATGAAGGGTTAAATCTGCCTGTTTTCAGATGACACAAAGCTCTTTTTGAGGGTGGAAACAGAGGAAGAGGAGACCAGAACTTAGAGAAGACCTGGCTAGGTTAGAAAAGTGGTCTGACGTATGGCAACTGGGGTCCAATGCAAAAAAGTGCAAAGTTATGCACTTGTAGGTGAAAAACCCAGAGACCAAATACTGGTTGGGTGGTGCGCAGATTACTAGATCAGAGGAAGAAAAGGACCTGGGTTAATCATCATGACTGACCTGAAGAATTCAGAACACTGCAGGAGTGCAGCAGCAAAAGCAAATCTCAGGCTGGGCTGCATAGCTAGGGACATTACCAGCAGGAATGCAGAGGTCATACTGACACTGTACATGTCACTGGTAAGGCCACATATTGAGTACGGTGTGCAGTATTGGTGTCCTTATCATAAGAAGGATGTTAACTTGCTGGAGACAGCCCAGAGAAGGGTGACCAAGATGATCCAGGGTCAATAGGGCAACACCTACAAAGACAGACTCAAGGGGTTCAACATCTACCCCCTTGACAACAGAAGGGGGGGGGGATATGACCTAGACCTTCAAATACCTTAAAGGTGTTACCAGGGTGAATACAGCGAGCCTCTTCAGTCTTAGTAGGAACAATTCCACTAGGGGGAATAACTTAAAGCTGGTAGGGGGGATGATTCAAGCGAGAGATGAGGAAGCACTTTGTCATTGAGAGAGTGGTGGCCAAGTGGAATGAATTGCCAAAGGAGGTGGTATCCTTGAAAACGGTGGATGGCTTCAAGACAGGATGGAACAAAATGAAGGGGAAAGCTGCTGATTAAGGAGGGGGAATGGAGAACTTGAGGCCATCGGGGGATTTGAGGAGGGGGACAGGTTCCTCTGTAGACACAATGGGTACCTGTTCACTCAAACAGACTAGATAGACCATAAGGCTTTTATCTGCTGGCATATTCATATGTTCATAAATAGGTTCATATGTGAACTGATGAACTGATGGAGGGCGATTAAATCTTTCCTCAACTACAGTTAGCAAGGAAAGAACCCTTCCACCAGCCCCATTAAAGAAATCCCAGGCTCCTCAATAGAACAGCATCAATGGACAATTTGGCAAAGTAGCCAATGGCCTCATCCAACTGTCTGCCTGTCCCCCCTCTACACAGTATCTAAGACTACCTCCTCGCATACATGAACAACAAAGGGGTGGAGCTTCACAGCCTTGTTTGACACCAACAAAGCAATTGTCCATGATAACATCCCAACCTTGATCTGAAAGTACAACTCCTGAACCCACACATCTGCACACTATTCAGTCCTCAGTCCTTGATGGCCATTTGCCCTGCCCTGGAAAACAGCCTGTGTAATTCTGATCTAAAAAAATGAACGCTGCTCTTTCAGCTCTTATGATATAGAGAATGACAATGACACAATGCTATCTAATTTTTCAGTCCCCTTAACACCCAAACATCCCTAAATGTTTCACCACGAACTGATGCACGATGGGGTAATGGTCAGAAGTATGGTAGCTAGGATTCAATGCAAAGAAGTGCAAAATAATGCACCTGGGAAACAAGAACCCAGGGGAAGATTACACAATGGGGGGAGGTAGTGACAACAACAAAAAAGGAAAGGGACCTGGGGGTAATCATATCAGATGACCTTAAGGTTAGCAAGCAATGTGAGAAGGCAGTAGGGAGTGCTGGGGAGATACTGGGATGCATAGGGAGAGGCATCAGCAGCAGAAAACAGGAAGTTGTTATCCCTCTGTACAGACAGTTGGTGAGACCCCATCTGGAGTACTGCGTCCAGTTCTGGAGACCCCATCTCCGAAGGACATAGACAAGATAGAGGCAGTCAGAGGAGGGCAACTAAAATGCTGCAGGGTCTGCAAGAGAAGCCATACGAGGAGAGACTAAAGGAGCTTAATATGTTTACCCTTGAGGAAAGAAGGGAGAGGGGACATGATAGAAACTTTTAAGTACCTCAGTGGAAACAACAAAGTCCAAAGGGTAGCATCTTTCTGAAAAGGGCGTGCAAGAACAAGGGACACAATTTAAAGATGGAGTGTTGCGGTTCAGGGGCAATGTGAGGAAGTATATTTTCACAGAGAGGGTAGTGGATGCATGGAACAGCCTTCCTGAGGAGGTTGTGGGGTCTAAAACTGTGGGAGAATTCAAGAATGCACAGGACAGACATAAGGCAATTCTTGTGGGGGGTAGGAAGAAATAGGCTGTTCGTTAACTAGGATCTGCGGCCTATCCTGTAGGTAGGGAAATGGGCAGACTAGATGGGCCAAGTGGTCCTTATCTGCCGACAAAGTCTATATTTCTGTTTCTAACCTTGCAGTATCCTATCCTTCTTCTCAAACCCTCAGATATAACTCACCCAATCAAGACACATTGTTCCATTTTTCAGTAAAAACTGAGATGACATATTTAACACTCCCACAACTCTATCATCCTCTGCAACCAGCCCCTGCTATCCCCCATTTTCAGTGGCCCCAGTATAGCACTTGACAGTCTTTTGCTGCTAAGGTACAGTAAGTAGGGGGTCTGTTTTGTTTCTTAATATCTGCCACTTGGCCCCTTTCATTATTTTGTTTCATGGCTGTGTTCATCCATACTAGTCTAAATTTTGATCTATACACTTTTTATCAATTGGTACAGACACCACCACTACTTTGTGGATAACCATTTTGAATGTGCTTCATTTCTTCTTCATAGCCATTCCTGCTTGGGGCCTTCTCAGCGTACTAATCTTTTAATTCTATTGAAATCCACCCTTCTGAAATTTAGTGCTGCTGTTCTAGATGTAACATCTGCTCTTGTTAATTACACTAAGCAGAAGTTCACTCACCTCCACCCCTGCCAATAGTGGTTATACTTTCCTTAATGTGACAAATGCCCTGACCGGATCAGAGACCTAGCGTGATTACACACAAACAGCAGTGAGGCACCAAATAAGTATTCAAGCAGAGGAGCCCTTTCAGAACTAAGACTTTTGGGGCCAATACCCTACAGACAGCCTGCTCATTGCCATCTTTGTGCATCCTGATCCCATTTGGTTGGCAAGTAGGATCAGGAGTTGCACCATCATCCTATCAGGCTGCAAGGCCTCAACAGGGAGCCACAATGAGATCCTGTCACACAGCAGGACTGCAGGATTTCTACGGTAAATTTCTGGTTAGGCATGTACTGAGTAATGGACCTCCAGTCTGTCCTAGTGTGACTGACTGCCTGAGGACCAGCGGTGAGCTGACATCTCCAGTGAACAGCAGGGGCATCATCAAGACCCAGTCAGTCTGTGTGCACCTACAGAGGGAAGCAGACTGTTGACTGCTAGAGCTGTTGCAGAGGCAAACTGTGCCTGAGCCTGGAAGAGGCAGAGTGAGAACTGAGAAGCAGCATTTCTGCATTTAGAACAGGAGGTAATGATATGTCATCCCAGTGCGACAGTGAAAGCTGAAGGCTGGAGTTGAGAAAAAGACTTTTGCTGTGCTGCCTCCAGAGACCATGACAGAGCCTACCAGTACCACAGCCCATACTGGTTATTGCTGCCCTTCAGAACTAGATGCCAGGACATGCTTGGAGGGGTTATAAGATCATGTATTTCACAGGTAGACCTGCCCTGTGTGGGAAAAAGAGGAAGATCATATGCTGAATATAGAGGTCACAAGAGGCCTGGCTGAGGCCAGAGACAGCAGCTATCTGTCAGCCAACAATAGAGCGCTGCACCACTAAGGAAGGAGAGTGAACCCAGTAATAGAGGGACTCCTTATGAACTGATGCTTCACCCCTGTGCATCAAGGGAGATCCCCTTGCTCAGGAAACTGTGGTAAACTGTTGGATTGCCCTTCAACTTGCAACCTTCCCTTCAACTTGCAACCTCTGAAATACTTGGAAAGCATTTACCTGACTTAGCCATCTGCCAGAAGTTACAAATACCTCAGTTTGAGGTTAAGTTACAAATACCTCAGTTTGATGTTAAAGGCATTGAGTTTGGGTTTCAATTTTGTTTTATTTGAGTGCATTACTGCCAGCCAACAACATGCCATGTCATTGGGCCTACACAGTGTTCGTGGCTGGGTACACAGTGAAGCACTCCCTCGTTGTAATGAAAGGCTTTACACTGATACCAGTGGTATGAGGGTAACACCCTCAGTACAGATGGGCAACAGCAGCTACCAAACAGTGCAGTGTGTGGTATGGGGGAAGGCAATATTAAGAGGGCTGAGCCTGGAAGGACACCTGAAGCACAGTCCTGTGTTACCAATATCTAGCTGTGCCTTGGAGGGTCACAGAAGAGGAGCTCTTGTGTTTATAGGCTGGTTCTGGCTGAGCATTGGAAAACTAGACAAAGTTTATAGATTGCTACCCCGACTACCTGACCTTTTCCTTTTCCCATAGGACCTGTTACCATTTCCAATAAAACCCTTGTTATTTTGTTTGCAGTTACATTTTGCACATAATTATTTATTAAGTATAGTGCTTATGCAAAGTGATGAAAAGCCATTGATCACTTAAGGTCAGTGACTGCATACAAGTTTAGAGTTTATTGGCAGACTAGATGGGCCTAGCGGTCCTTATCTGCTGACAATTTCTATGTAGCTATGCTTGGGAAATTGTTTATACATTCTGTTGGTCCACGGATGGGGTGAGCTATGGTTAGGTGGGGTAGTACTGCCTCCCTGGAGGGGGGGGTTACATCGTACTGACACTAGATCCCCTTTAACCTCCTCTGTGTGGAGGCACTATGCAAATCACTTAAATCTTGGATATGAACCCCCCAATACGGAGTTTTGTGACCCAGGTGCCTCAACCTTAGTTGAGCCCACAAAGCAAGAGTAGTAACCACAATATCCATGGTGGCCCTGTTAACATGTTGAAGGAGCTAGAGATAAGAGTTATGAGATTGTAACTGCAACTCACAGTCAGTAAGAGTCCATAAGAAGGGACCTACTGAGCAATGATCCACTCCAGTGAGGTGCCCTGGAGAAGTGCAATATGGGAACTGTCCCAAGCAGAGAGGTGAGAAGCTTATGCCCCTTGATGGACAGTCATGTCATCTAACAATGAAGGGACCCACCTGACTAGGAAATGCTTAGGTGAGGTGGCCTAGTAATGTGCTATGTTTGAACCTTCCTACAATAGATAAGGGCCATGTGCCCCTCGATGAACCATTACATCATGAGACAAGACACCCAAATGGGAATCTTCTGCTTATGGAAATAGAGCAGGACATTTAAAGAGAATGTGCCAGTCTCAAAGAATGTGAATAAGGTCAGAGAGCAGTTCTAGTGGATAACTATGGATCAGACGACTTTCAGTTGGTTAGGGAGCAGTTCTTGAGGAGGACTATGGATCGAAGGACCTGCAGTGGTAGTTCAAGGAAAGGTCACCAGGAGCTAGTGACATCAAAAGCTCCATTTGTTTGACTACCTCGTCAACAGCAACATGGGACAGAGGGTTCTATGTGATAACGGCGCTCACCAGTCCATGATCGACATTAGGGTGAGTGTACATCGTTGAAAATAAAAACGGCGATGTACACTCACGGCAAGGCAACAAGCTTTTAGTATTTATGCAGGGGTCTTCACCCCACGCACCCACTAATAATAACAATCTCCAGGGGAGGGTGCATGTTGAAGAGGGGGAGAACCACCAAAAAGAAATCAAACTTAACATTCGCTCCAAAAAAGCACAAAATATTGTGCTCTTCCCCAGCCCCGAACTCTGCACCATCCCCACTGTAGCCAGCCACCCTCACCACCACACCACGCAGCCAGCTGGGTGGCTTCCCACCTCACCATCCCTCACATACCTACCCTCCTCTTCTGGTATGCCTGTCACTGTTCCCTTCACGCTGTCCTTCCCTGTCACTGCCCTTTCAGGGTTGCTGACACTACAGGCGCGGAGATTGAGTTGCTCCAATCTGAGTCACTCAATCTCAGTCTTCGTTTTCACTGGATACCCCGGCCAGAGTGTCAAAGATACCTTTCTTATCTTATCTGCAGAGGGTGTTAGAGATACAGAGAGATCTATAAAGGATTTTCAGGCTTTTTGCTCTGCCTATCAACGATGGAGAAGGCACTGTCAGGGGAACATGTGCTCCATTCAACCTATTGCTACAGAATCTGCCATCGCTAGGAAGACAGCTAGGAGGAGTCTGAGATCCAGAAGGAATCAGGGATCTCGTGAGAAGACAGGAGCGGTCTCAGTTCTCACAAACTAGAGCTGTTACAGACAGTCTGGGATCACCTTGAACAAAACAGCAGTTTGGTCTAATCAATCTGAAGAGCCCTAGTTTGACATATATGCAATACTGTGTGTGTCTTCAGCTACAGGACTCTGGGATTGATGAGTTGGAACCTAATACAGTATCAACCTTGCTGCTTCCCTCCTTGCCTCACCTATTGCACATATTTTCAATCTATCTCTGACTTCTGGGTACTGTCTGATATATGAAAAGTGGCCAGGGTCATCCCTGTTTTGTTTTTTTTAACTTGCATTCTGTTGTTTTAAAAATCTTACAGCAGGGAGAACTGCAGTGCCAGAATTTTGGGCTATGCCATTTGGCAGCTAAAAGGAGGCTACTAACGGACTGTGTGAAGGGGCCAAAAGGCACAAGGTGGGTGGCACTGGAAAGGGCTGACGTCAATTTACCTATGACCGCATATTTGAACTCAGGTGGCCTAAGGGCCCTCAGGAACTTGTGTCAAGGTCTGCCTCTGGTAGAGCAAATGATTCAAGCTTGGCACAGGGTTAAAAATCATGTGAAGGAAGTGGAGACAAATACTGTTCCAGCTCCTATTACTGGAAGCCTTAATTTCTGCCGGGACTGGAGGACCTTGGCTTCAGATGCTGGGAGGAGGGTGGGGTTAGATGTCTATGGGACTTGTAAAATGGGTCTGGGTTTAAAACTTTTGCCACTTTATGAGACTAGTTGGGCATACCCCAGAACCACAGATTTTGGTGTGCAAAACAAATTTTCCGCCGGCGGTATTCCCTCAAAAGCGACTTTCGCTTCAGCGAAAGTTCAGAAATCATTTTGCCACTTTCGTGGAAATTCCGCCTTAAAACCCCTGGAATAAATGTAAAGACTGCAAGATAATTTATTAAACTGCAGCAAAAAAAATCCACAGAACTGATCACGGTCAGTGGTCAGTTCTGTGGCTTTTTTACCCACATTTTAATTAATTAGTTCACCCCCTGCCAATCCCAGATCCCAGACTCCCAGTAAATAAATAAAAAAAAAGTACAATTCCTCCCTGATGTCTAGTGCACCCCTTCTCCCCCATAGATCACAGCCTAGGTCCCAGTTAAAAAAACAAGATCCCTGGTGTCTAGTCCTTCCCCTCCCGCCGGTGCGGAGTCGATCCCGCAGACCCCAAGTAAAATAAACATGATCCCTGGTGCTTGTGTCTAGTGGTCCCACCCTCTGATTACAGGTCCCGATAAATATAAAAAACACCAATCCTCGCTGGTGTCTGTTGGTGGTCCCCCACTGTAATCGCAGCCTCCAAAAAACATTTAAATTCTCTGGTGTCTAGGGACCCCCTCCTAAACCAGATCCCCTCAATCCAAGAGTAAAACAGCCAGCTATCCAGTCTACTGACTTGTACCACTCTATTTTCCAGTGTCTAGTGGAACCCCCATTTGGCCATTGCTGATCTTCTGTGATCCCTTGTAAAAAAAAAAAATCCCCAAAGTAATCGCAAGATACCCAATTCCCTGGTGTCTAGTGGAACCCCCCACCCTGACAGTTTCCCCACCACCACCACTACCCACTCCCCCTGACCTCGTCCCCCGAGCAGGCCACTAGCACAGCCCTCCTCTTTTGTCCACAGCCAGCAGCCCACTGAACAGTCAATGAATAGAGCGTGCTTGGCGCTAAAGCGTGCTCATTCACTGACTGTTCAGTGGGCTGTCATGGAGAAGAGAGGAGGGCTGTGCCAGTGGGCCACCGGGGGGGGGTAGGTCGAGTGGGTAGTGGTGGGCAAACTGTTGGGATGGGGGTCCAGTGGGCCTTTGCGATTATTGATTTTTACAAAGGATCTCACAGACTCGAGAATTGCTGAAGGCGGGTTCACTAACCTGAAACTCAGAAATTAGTGCAAGTCGGTGAACTGAGACAGCTGGCTGTTCCACTCTTGGATTGAGGGATCTGAGTTTAAGGAGAGACTGACACCAGAGACTAAACGTTTGAGGTCATGATCAGCAGGTGGGGGACCGCTGAGACTCCAGGAGGATTAAGAATGGAGTTTTTTTGTTTTTATCTTCCGGATCCCAAATCGGTGGGTGGGGAAGGGTTATCCCTAGACACCGCACAAGTGGTCATGTTTATTTTACTTGGGACCTGCGATCCACGGGTGTAGGGGGGGCAGTAGACACCAAGGAGGAATCTATTTTTTTTCTTCTTAACCGGACCTACAATTGGTAGGTGGGGAGGAGGAACCATTAGACACCAGGGATCATGTTTTTTTTTTTTTTTTACTTGGGACCCGCAATCTGTGGGTGGGGGAGGCAAGTAGACACCAGGGAGGGAACTGTAGGGTTGTTTTTTTACTTATTTACTGGGACCAGCGGGTGTGGGGGGCACTAAATGTGGGGGCTGTGTTACAACAACTGGAGGTCAGAGTGATTTTTGTGAAATAATGCATTAAACTGCGGATGGAATAATTTTTATATGCATTATTCCTCAGTTCACTGGGATTTTCCTTGGAACTGAGGGAAAATCTGCAGAAAATCCCAGTTCCACTTATGGCGAAAGTTCCAAAATATCCACGAAAATTTGCAACTTTCATCCACCCCTACGACTTACAAGTAAAGGACCAGGGTGGAGAGGTTGAGTCCTAGTGACTCCCCCCTAAGTGGAATGGAAACATGCATTTTACAGAATAGACTTAACCCGAAGGGGGCATTGACCAGAGTTAGAGCCTACCAGTCTTTGACAGAGTACTCTCCAGATCTCTCTCACAGAGTTAAGGCACAACAGGAAAGAGATCTAAGGTGCCAGATCACAGAGAAAGCATGGATTACAATTTGTGAAGCTCACATAGGTCTCCTAATATACAACAAGTTCAAGGAGGTGCAATATAGAGGATAATGTATGGTCCTCTATCGGTAACCGGTCTATTAACTGGCGAGAGGTTGCCAGGGCGATCGTGTAAACCGCGAGAGCGAAGTTCGAGAGGTTTACGTCACCATGGCAACCCCGAGATGGTTAACAGTGACCGGTTGCCGATAGATGGACCATACCGTATTTTTTATAGTGTATGGTCCCATGCAAAAAGTAAAACGGCTGCTTACTTTTAATTTTTTTATTTTGTCTTTCTATGGCAGGACCCTGTCATTAATCAGCCCTGGTCACGGTCCCTGGAAGCCTCCACCACCATCTATGGCTGCCGAGGTCCCACAGTCACCCTCGGCTTGTCCCCCCCGGAGGGCGGGGCCGTGGCCACGATTTACCGTGACCACGGAGCCAATATCTAGTCGGGGGACCTGCAGCGAGGGTGGTGAACCGAGGTCTTCCAGGAGGGCTTCATGGAGACATGGTCCTTTCCAGCCTTGGTTTTCTGCCGTTTTTCCTTACAGAGGTGGGGACGTGCAATGACGCCAGCGTCCACCCCGCCTACTGGAACTGTACGCGTCGGCCACCTGAGATCCCCCAGCCTCCGCCAGGAGTCCTCAGGGCACCGATCACCTCCCCACCCTCCCTCGGAGAAGGAGAGCAGTCACGTGGGATGCTCCAATCCTTCTCGCCCTAGCTACCCCTCCGATGACCGGGTCCATTCCGAACCCGATTCGCCAGCGTACATAAGAAATCCACTGCTGAGCCGGCGGGCGACTCTGGCTGCTTACTTTTGACAAATAGTCACCGCCATGGCCGTTTGGTCCTTCCTAACCGCTGCATTCATCAGTCGGTTCGCCGTTTAAAAAGGCGCGCACATGCGCAGACCGATCACTGTTAACCTATCGATGTGACATAGCATCGATAGGTTAACAACATTGCTACGTCACATCGATAGGTTAACAACCTTAGGAAGTGATGATTTCCTAAGGTTAACAGCGTTCTGCCATACATTATACACATATAATGTATGGTAGGTGACTATTAACCACCATAATCAGCAGTCACACAGCTTTGTTATGCCCTGTTTAGAATTTTAAAAGTTGTTAACCACACTTCCGAACTTTCAAACAGTGGCCTAACAAAAAAGAATGCACCAGAGTTCCATAGTTCTCACACATAGAATGCAAACAGTGGTTTTTTGACCATACACTATAAAAGATAATGGCTGGGGGTCAGGTGACAACCACGCTGAAATTACCTCTCATGGTTGCTAGGGCTACAGTAAACCTCTCGAGCTGCGCTCTTGAGGTTTATCATGTTGCCCTAACAACCACTCGAGGTGATTAGAGCGTGGTTATCACCCGATCCCCAGCCATTATCCTCTATATTATATATGCCACCTCAAATAGTGAGAAAATTCAGTATTTGAGTTTCCCTTGTATGTGGGAAGTGTGCAGGAGCCATAGTAATATACATTCATTACTTTTGGGAATGTCCACAACTGAGGAGCTTCTGGATAGAAATAGCGCAGGAAATCATGACCACCCAGGGAATCCCAGTAAAGGATGAACCTGTATCTGTGTTACTGGAAGTGGAAGTACAGGAGAGGGAGGATTGGGATCGATACCCAAGAGTACTGAGGAGTATGCTAGCAGTGGCAAGAAAATGCATTCAGAATATCTGGGTCTCGCACTCCCCTCCGACCAAGGCCATGTAGAATGAGTTAATGCTGGGGTTACTTCCCATACAGCTAAGAGGCTGGGGGATAGGTTTGAGGGACAATGGGGACTGCATCTGGTTACTGTCTCACCTGGTGAAGCTGCTCTGATATGGCTGCTGGGCTAGGAAGGTGCATCTTACGTGACAGGGAGACAAAGAGGAGATGGTGGAACACAAAGGTTGGTGAGGGCTGGGAACAGTCCAGAAATATTTATATAGACATACAGATTAAAAACAAATGAAATAAAACTAAATGTAACAAAGGCTTTGCAAATTCTGTTTAACAGAAGGAAAGGTCAATGTGTGTCTAGTTTACTGTTAATGTGTTTGTTAGTTTTATGTGTCACGTAGAACAGACAAAGTGCATATTTAACTGTCAGAGTTAATTTTCTTTGTAGCCTTAAAAATGCATTGGGTAACTCTGACAGTATAAAAATGTTATCAGTTTGATTGCTTGCTCATTTTTTATGTATGAATGTTGTGTCTTTTTGTGGAAAATGGAAAATCTTTTAATAAGCAGAAGTAAAAAAAGAAATAAAACAGCAAATACAACTTCAGTTTATATGAATTCATACTGACCCACACATGGTATCGCTACCTTATAGTGATCCTTAATAGTTAATAAAAACATTGTTTAGCTCACTAATGTTTTCATAGGTGGGTACAGTTAATATGCCACATCTTAAACTCTCCAATGATGCTGGTGTAATCTTCCCCCTTGGAAGGGGACTTACCAGGACTGCTTGTATGTGTCTGCAGCCCTCTCTCCTCTGCTGAACTCTGCTTCTGAAGAATGATGGACTAATGTTGCAAGTTGCAGTTGCTGGCTGTCTCTTGCTTTATTGTGTGGGTGGCATGGAGAGAGGTCATGGTGCTAAGAATATCTTAAATGCCAAGACTGATCCTGTGAGCCCTCCCTGGGTTTAGCCTTTCAAAATCGATCTGCTGTGAAAGTGTGCTCATAGAGCACCTACTGAATAAAGCAACTGAGAATCTGTCTGTGCCTGTGAGGTATTTCTGTAAACCTAAGCTCCTATGTGCAAAATATGGGTGAGACACCCACTTCTGGAAAGCCTACTGAGCTGAAAGATTGGAGACAGAGACCTCTATCCAATGCAGGCTTCTGCAGAACGAAATAGGGGGCCTTATCAAATGGGGTGAATCGGGGAGTGGAAAGTAATGAGGTACATGCCTTGGGTAAATGAGTACGCCAATCTAGAGGGGAGTCAGATTGTGGGGGTCCCTCCCTGGGTCTGGGTTCCTTAGGATCTGTGACGCTGATGCGTAGTGCTCTTGTGACCATGTGAGTACTGAACCAGAAGAGCTGTGCTTCTGAGAATCACCTGAAAGCTGAATCTGAAGTACATCACCATCCGGCCCTAGAGGCCTATCCTGAATTTTGCCCAACATACTACTGTGCACTGGTTCCTGCCTCAACTGAGATGCAACATCCTTGGGTTATATGAGTGCCGATGCTGTTGGTTGGGGTCCATTAGGGTTTCCCGTTTGGATTACAGTAACCTCATTTTGGGTTGCAAAGTTGGTTTTCAAGTATTTTCCCCTTGGGGATCTCAGGTCTCCTATTAACTGTGCTAGCACACCATGTCCTGTTTTTTTTGGGGGGGGGGGCCAATATGTAAACTTGCTAATTGTAAACAAGTGCACCACTGAAAGAACCTGGGCAGGGCAATGCAGGTACCAGCCCTTCGCCAGGACTTAAGGATAATCTTGGGTACCCAGAATCATCTATTGCTATTTTGTACTTGGTTTGGTTTGTTTATGTAAAACGGAGTAAATCCATATGTAAAAAGCTTGTTTTCACGGATGACCAGATACAAAAAAAAAAGGAAAAGAAAAACATGAGGTATACAATACAAATAAACATCATACAATAGAATACAATACAGAATACAATGCAAAACAAACATCAAAACATTTATAAAACAAACTTCTTCGTAATTATTAATTCAACCAATTGACATGAAACATTAAAAATCATGTGCAATTAACATCTGGGTCAAAGAGGTATAAAGATGTGGCATCTGGTATAACAGTGATCTCTGATCTAAACGTGTTTTCATAGAGAGAATATGAAAAAAAATTATGTGTAGCTGAGCACGTGCAAGACAAAGAACACTGTTGTTGAGAAAAATGAATGAATAATTCAGGTACTTTTTTGTGGACAATTTTCCTGGCTAGAGTTCCAATATGAACCTTAAACCTCTGGTCTAGCAGGGCCAGTAAAGAGTGCTGATCAAGATTGGAGTTCTGCACGGGAACATGCCTATTATGGCAATAGAGATACAAAAGGTAAGCTGATTCAGTATAAAATACTTCATCAGGTTTATTTGTCTCCCACCAAATTGTTTAAGATGGACTTGTCTCCCAACGCTGACTGCTGGCGATGTCAGGAAACTGCTGCTTCTCGATCACACATGTGTGATTGCCCTTTTCTAAGCATGTTCTGGGGTAAAGCACAGAAAGTATATTAAGAAAGCAATAATACCCGACAGGGTAGGCAGTATTGGGCAATACCGGACCGCCAAGGGGCGTAATGAGGCCCAACGCTGCAGGCAGAGGGCCTTATAGCCCCTGGAAGCTTGTAACACCCCTACTTTCTTTCATCTATGGGTACTTCTATAGCCGAAGCAAGTGAAAGGAGCTCTGGCTAAAACTCAGGTGGAGCCCCCGCCCCCTCGACTGTGCTCCACCTCGGCTGTTTTTCACATTCTATCTGCCCCTTGGCAGCCAGGGTCAGTGAGAGGGCCCCTGACTACTCAAGTTCTGGGCCTGGAACCTAACTTGGGGCACTATTTTTACTGACCCCATCCCCCGGCATCATTTGTACTAACCCAAGGCCTGGGAACTGCTCTCCAAGACATAAAATTCTAAAGACTCCTATTCTAGCTCTCCTGTTCTGTGCTGGATGGTTAGGGGTTTTGTGTGGAAGGGAGGGTTTGAGGTGTTTCAAGAGGTGTGTGTGGTATGTAAGGTGCTTGTCTGAGGTTTGTAGTGTAAGGCTAAGTTCTTTGTATGAGCTGGTTGTATGCTTGAGTGTTAGGAGAAAGGCTTTTCTGGTTGGGTGTAAGTGTTTGTGCTGTTAGCGCTGTTAGTCAGAGTTATCAGCACTAGCAGTGCTGCTGAGATGTTGCTAGTTGAGTGCATAAAGGGCTGGGGCAGGTTCGAATTGCCTATGGGGCATCATAGTTACTAGCCCTGTGTCCCTTCACCAGCCTACCTATACCAGCCATGGCATTGCATCGCTGTTGGGAGGTTGGGATTTGGAGGTGCTGCAGTGGGCAGCTGTGGCAGGGTGCCATAGGTAAAATGGAGGACAGCAGGATAGAGGTGGTTAGGTGTAGGAGGCGCCCTGGGAGTAGACGGGGCCTTGAGAGAGGCCAGACATGTTTGGTCCCCACCCCCAAGGGTCCCACTGGACAGAGTAAGCAGGCAGTCAGAGGGGCTGCAATGCCTCCTAAGCCCCCTTAGGGTGGTGCTTTGCAATGCCAAATTGATCAGGAATAAGGCCACAATTACAGCAGACTTAATTTCAACGGTCGATCTGACTTGCATCATGGAGACCTGGGTGAGTGATGACGTCAGGCCAGTCCTAGGAGCTGCTGTCCCCCCAGGTATTCTGTAGTGCACCACCCCAGGGCAGATCCCAGAGGCTGGGGAGTGGCCATCTATTTTAAATCTGTTCCTGGCTTCACTGTGCACCCAGTGAGAACTACCGGGTCCCTTGAATGTGTGGTCATACATGGAAGTCCGGATGCAGGCTGCAGGTTTCTCCTGATTTACTGCCCCCCTGAGGTGGCAGGAGAATTCCTGCAGGAGGTGGTGGACTTTGTCTTCAGTGAAATATTGGAGTCACCTAGATGTTTAGTGCTGGGTGACTTCAATGTTTGAGCTGACGACGAATCCTCCAGGCTTGGATCTAACAGACAATGTCATCGCTGTCACAAGAGGTTACTTCTGTGACCCACCAGGGTGAGCACATGTTGGACCTGGTGTTCTCACTGGGGGCTTGGGGTCTGTAACCTCAAGACTGATCAGGTCAGTTGGTCTGATCATTGCACAGTGGAATTCTCGTTCAGGGCCCCCTTCAAGAGCCCTCCTTCTGCAGAGATGGTCAGCTACCACCCTTTAAGGGGACTGTCCCCAGAGGGTTTTCTGGCAGTAGTTGACTTATCTAGTGAAGGCATTGCATGTGCAGGAGGCATGAAGGAGGGGTGGAGCAACAATGGGGAAACGTCAAAACTGCCATCACAGAGGCAGCAAGCCTTTGTGTGAAGCAAATAAACAAATCAAAATGAAAGAAAAAACCACTAAGATTCTTAAAAGAGGTGACCGGGAAGGTTAGGGAGAAAAAGATAGCATTTAGGAAGTATAAGAAAACACAGAAGAAGCCGAACAGAGAACTGCACCGGTTAATGCAGAAGGAAGCAGGGAGGGAAGTCAGAATAGCAAAGGCCCAAACTGAGGAAAAGATAGCCAACTCGGTTAAGAAGAGGGATAAAACCTTTTATAGGTACCTCAGAGAGTGTAGAAAGACAAAGGGAGAGATAGTGAGGCTGAATAGAAAGGACGGTGAGTGGGCAGAGAGAGACAGTGAAAAAGCAGGGATACTGAACGAATACTTCTGCTCAGTATTCACAAAAGAGGAGGAGGAGGAGGAGGAGGGGGAGGTGCCTAATCCAATTAACAGAAGCACTTCTGGATGGGGGGGGGGTCAATCCCAGTCCTTTCACAGAAGAAAGGATTCTGAAAGAACTCCTAAAACTGAAGGTGAACAAAGCAATGGGGCCTGATGGGATTCACCAAATAATTCTAAAAGAATTAAGGGGAGAACTAGTGAAACAACTGACTACCCTTTTTAACAAATCATGGGAGGATGGTGTGGTACCTGAGGACTGGAGGAAGGTGGATACGATTCCCCTTCACAAAAGTGGGAGCAAGACAGAAGCAGGAAACTACAGACCTGTCACTTTGACTCTGTGGTAGGGAAAGTGACGGAATCACTTCTGAAGGAAAGAATTGTTGAGTACCTAGAGGCCAGTGGGGCACAGGACCCAAGGCAGCATGTGTTCACAGCGGGAAGGTCATGTCAGATGACTCTAATTGATTTCTTTGACTGGGTGACCAAAGTAGTAGACCAGGGAGGGGCTGTGGACATGGCCTACTTAGACTTTAGCAAGGTATTTGACACAGTCCCACACAAAAGATTAATAATCAAATTAACCAGCCTGGGAGTGGGTCCCAGGCTGGTAGCCTGGGTAGAACATTAGCTGGACAACAGGACACAAAAGGTAACTGTAAATGGAGTTCACTTTGAAGAAAGAGGGGTTACTAGTGGGGTACCGCAGGGTTCAGTACTGGGTCCAGTCCTTTTTAATGTCTTTATAAGTGACATTGCCGGGGGGACTGGAAGGAAAAGTATGCCTCTTTGCAGATGACACAAAGATCTGCAATAGGGTTGATACACAAGGAGGCATGGAAAGGATGAGAAGGGACTTGGCAAGGTTGGAGGAATGGTCAGAAGTATGGCAGCTTGGATTCAATGCAAAGAAATGCAAAATAATGCACCTGGGAAACAAAAACCCAGGGGAAGATTACACAATGGGGGCGGGGTAGTAACAACAACAAAAATGGAAAGGGACCTGAGGGTAATAATATCAGATGACCTTAAGGTTAGCAAGCAATGTGAGAAGGCAGTAGGGAGTGCTGGGGGGATACTGGGATGTATAGGGAGAGGCATCATCAGCAGAAAACAGGAAGTTGTTATCCCTCTGTACAGACAGTTGGTGAGACCCCATCTGGAGTACTGCATCAAGTTCTAGAGACCCCATCCCTGCAAGGACATAGACAGGATGGAGGCAGTCCAGAGGAGGGCAACTAAAATGGTGCAAGGTCTGCAACAGAAGCCATATGAGGAGAGACTAAAGGAGTTTAATATGTATACCTTTGAGGAAAGGAGGGAGGGGGGACATGATAGAAACTGTTAAGTACCTCAGTGGAATCAACAAAGTCCAAGAGGGTAGCATCTTTCAGAAATAGAGATGTGCAAGAACAAGGGGACACAATCTGAAGATAGAGGGAGGACGGTTCAGAGGCAATGTGAGGAAGTATTTTTTCACAGAGAGGGTGGTGGACGCATGGAACAGCCTTCCTGAGGAGGTTGTGGGGTCTAGAACTGTGGGAGGATTCAAGAATGCATGGGACAGACATAAGGCAATTCTTGTGGGGGGTAGGAAGAAATAGGCTGCTGGTTAACTAGGATCTGCAGCTTATCTTGTAGGTAGGTACATTAAATGGTCAGACTAGGTGGGCCAAGCGGTCCTTGTCTGCCATCAAAGTCTATGTTTCTATGCTTCTATGAGTGACGTGGCTGCCACCTATAATAAAGCGATGTCTGATGCGCTGATGTCCTTGCACCGTTCCATGTATGACCCAAATCTTCTCACTTGAGGTCCCACTGGTTTGATGGGGACCTCAAGGCAATGAAGATTGTGGATTGGAAATTGGAGCACTGCTGGCAAAAGACCAGGCTTGAGGAAGATAATCTGGCCCTACGTGCTCACTATAGTGAGTACCAGGGCAATCAACCATAAGAAGGCAGAGTTCCTGTCCAGGGAGATTGCCGCAGGGAAGAACCGACCAGCTGTGCTGTTTCAAACTGTAGACAGGCTGTTACATCCAGCCTGTCTGCACCCGAAAAAAGCCTTTTCTGAATTCCTGTGTGTAGAGTTTACTCGGTTCTTCTCTAACAGGGTGTCCTCTGTCTGGTAGGGCATTCCACCAGTGAGCCAGAACACGGCCTACAGTGGTCAAACTAGATGTTGCAGAAGCAATCTGCCTGTTTGGGGTGAGTTTAAAGCAGTGGAGGTGGCTGAGGTCATTGGGGTTGTTTTCAGACTAAAGCACACATACTGTGAACTGGACCCAGTGCCAGCACATTTCTTGGTGGGATGCGACGGCTCCATTGGTCTGGTGTTCACCTTGATTTTCCAGTGCTCTTTGTCAAAGGAGGTTTTTCTGGATTCCTTGAAAGAGTCCCCTTCTGAAAAAAACGTCCTTAGACCCTGACATCTTGGCGAATTATCGACCTATCCCCAACCTTCCCTTCTTAGGTAAGGTTGTAGAGAAGATTGTGGTGCAACAGCTTGAGAAGCACCTCGAGGCCTTTGATATCTACGAGCCATTCCAGTCACGGTTTTATGCAAGGCATAGCACTGAAACAGCATTAGTTCGGGTGCACAATGACCTCCTCAGAGTGAGAGACAGAGGAGCAGGGTCAGTTCTCATTCTCCTCGATCTCTCTTCAGCACTTGACACGGTGGACCATGGGGTGTTACTCGACCATCTCAGGCAGTACTGTGGACTTGCTGGCACTGTCATCCACTGGTTTGAATCCTAGCTCATGGATAGGAGGCAGCAAGTGGTGATGGGGAATTTCTCCTCCCCCCCCAGCCCCTGTCCTGTGAAGTACCTGTCACCCATACTGTTCATTGTGTACATGCTGCCCCTGGGCGAGCTCATTAGGAAATACGATGTGGGTTTTCATTGCTATGCTGATGATACCCAGTTGTATCTTTCCTTTGCACCTGGAACATCAGATATCATGGATGTGCTAAATAGTTGCCTCACTGAGATCAACAACTGGATGCCCTCCAGCTGGTTGCGACTGAACCCTGATAAGACGGAAGTGCTGGTGGTGGAGTCAAACCTGTGGCACGATAGAACTGCCTCTGGCGCAGCAACAGGTTTAATCCTGGGGCCTACACCATTGAAGGTGTCCTCTAGGCTGCGTAATCTAGGTGTTTTCCTCAATGATGGAATGACACTTGAGCCACAGGTGTAGTCTGTCATCAAAAGAAGCTTCTACCACCTAAGCAATATCGCAAGGATTAGGCCCCTGGTTCCACTCGGGGACCTCCCTACCTTGGTACATGCTTTTGTGACATCCAGACTTAAAACTGTAATGTGCTCTACTTCAGGGTCTCTGGAGGTACATTCCACCGACTGCAGCTGGTGCAGAACGCTGCCGCCAGGCTGCTGACTGGACTATCCAAGTTCAGTCATATTAGTGTAACCCCTAGGTGGCGCTATCCCAAGGGTTACTACCCCTGCCTGCTCGGCTAGTTGCAGGTTAAGAGGCCTAGGTTCTGATATGGGTGCCTCCACCCAGAGGTCAGGGTTGGTAGTGGTCAAGCTGACCTGGGCACAGCCCTCCAGGACACTGTAACCCCCCTTTTCTCCTTCTAGTGGCCGTAACAGTGCACAATAATTACTTACACAGTGACCCCTATTCATCAGGCAATTACCCACACTGTTTTCACTTACCACCAGAGCTGGTTCCTCTAGCTTGACCCTGGGAACCCCCTGTAAGACAAGGTTAAGCACAGCAAATAACAACAGTACAATACTCTTGGCACAAATGGAAACCACAGTCAGGTGAAATGCAAACAAAGTTAAATCTGATTTATTCAGGGGACTTGAACAAGGGAGGGGCATAATCAGGTTGATTTGCTTAAAAGCTATATTAATCAGACAGTTCAGAGTCCCCACACAATCACGCACTCTGGGTACCCAAGTAGGAAAACAGTGGGCTAGCCAGGAACGTTGCAGATGGTTGATGCCCTGTGATGGATGAAAGCAACATGCACAACACACACTGTTTGTAATCCTGAGCTGGAGGGCTCAGTTCATGAAAGAAAAGGCAACAAGACAATCAGATGACAACACTTTTAGATTTAGCTGTTGTTGCAGGGAGCTACCCTGATGTTTACTCATGATACCCAATACTAGACGCAGGCAGGATGAAATCGAGACTTCAGCCCATTGAGCTGGAGTGCCAGGAGAAGCAGGGCCCACATGAATCACTGAGGCGTCATTCCTGTTCAAGGCGTTGAGCAGGGGACTGATCCCCAGGCCGGTCTCTCATCGATGACTTTCTCTACGTAGCAGGTATTCTGGCTGGGCCAGTGTAGCAGGGCCCAGGCAAATGGAAGTGAATACGGATTCAGTCCATGGAGCTGGATACAGCCTCCAGCAAGCAAAATGCAGTTCAGACATACAGTGGGGAACCAAGTCACGACCCACTATAAGCACACAGCACATTCACATGTAAGGAAATTCCACTGTACCAGGCAAATGGCTCTCCGTCACAGTTGCAGAGTCTCTGCACAATCTGGGAGTTCAGAGGTAGCTGGAAGTCCTGACAGGCAGATCGCATTCAGCAAATCTTCTGTCTTTTTCAGGTTAAAGCCTGGTCACAATTCAGTGGCTTAATTCACTCTCCAAGATCGGATTCAATCCAAAAATAAAGCACAAGTCCCCTTTTAGGAACATCAGGCAGGCATGCAGGCCAAACTCAGGCCTTTCCACAGTTCTCCCACGTGAATCCACTATGGATTGCTGCTTGAACTATCTCGAGCTGTTACTTCTTCACTTCCCAACTCAAATCTAACTGAAACTACAAGCAGTGTGGGACTTTCCCCAAGATCCAAAAGGTTTGGTTGTCTGATCTGCTTGTCAGTCATAACAAGGGCTCCCCCTCCAGGTTATTTTAGGCACCAAAAGCCCAAAACTACAATTCTTACAAGTTTTGGCCTCACCAAGCCCCTGTAGGCAGGCTGTATTTTAGAGTCCCAAATGTACTGATTGGACCATTCTGCAGTCCAGGACCAGGATGATGGAAACAAACAGAACTGTCCATGTTGCAAAGAAGGCAGGTTAGAACAAACTGCAATATTATCACTACTCTAACAAATGATCAGCAAACAAGCACATCTTCTAACAGAGCTCCCTCTCAGATTAATCATGACTGCAATCCAGGCAGCTCTTAAAGAGACAGTAAACAGAGGCTATACAGGCACACTCTGGCAATCACATTTAAACTGCTAAAACACAGGACATCAGCCTGGCAGTGAGCATTTAGGTAAGCTCAAAGAAGACTTTTCAGGAACCCCCATTTGTAGGGGGGTTACATTAGCCCAGTGCTACGTGAGCTGCACTGGCTGCCTTTCAGGTGGAGGGTCCTCTTTAAGGTGGGCTTGTTCACTTTCAAGGTCCTATATGATCTTGGCTCCAGCTATCTGTCTGACCTCCTAGCACCTGCCACCAATGTCCACTCCCTCTGTTCCTCCTCTAGGGGCCTCCTTGCGATTCCCAGAACGAGGTTAAAAACTGACATCAAAGAAATGCTGCGATAAGGCTCGGTCAAATTGGTGCTCACCACAACAAGCGCCAGCCTGTAATAATAAACCAAAGTAAGTTGTAGGAGTACCAGCAACATAGAGGAGCTTTATGTGTTGCTGGTACCCTGCAATAAATTTTTTCACGTTTGCATTTGGCGAGTTCTGTTTTTTTGTGCTAATATTTGCAGCAGGAGACCCGAGTGACACTACGAGGTTAAATACTGCTAGCGACAGAGCTTTTAGCATCACCGGCTCCGTCCTGTGGAACTCTCTACCACCATTTGTGAGGGAGTCCCCTTCAGTTGAGGTTTTTAAGACCCGCCTCAAAACCTACTTATTTGCCCAAACATTTCCTGATGTTGATCCTTAGGGATGTTAATACCCCCTAGAACTATTACTAATTTATGTTGATTTTAAGTCTGTTGTTTATTCTACTTCTTAATGTTTTTATGTATTTATGCATGCACTGTTTTTACTCTTATATTTGCTCTTGTATGGTGCCCAGAGCCTCCAGGATTGGGTGCCAGATAAATAAAAGTTGCCTTGCCTATTGTGGTGTTCATAGGGTTTGAATGATTACTCAAAGCATTGTTGACGTTACTCCAACTTTGGCACTGCCATTCAAGGCAAGGAAATTTACTCACACACCAATGCTTTTGAGAGAGGGTGCTGATGTGAGGGTAAACTAAATGGAATAGCAGGATTTAGACAGTGGCTAGCTGAGGAGATAAGTGCAGGGTAATGCTGATTGCTATGGGGGGGGGCATCTGCCTGGTTTTGGGCCAAATAATCTGGTTTTCAGGGTCCGGAGCTATTTTCAATGCTCATGTACTGATAAAACAGATTCTATCAAATTGTTTACTGTGTGCTGAAGTTAAAAACAAGTTATTATGTGATACAGACCTTTGTTTAAAAACCAGTCAGCCTGGGAGGTGTAAAGAACTGTATAGCAATCAAGACCATTAACAGTAAATTAAATTAATGTGTTGTACACTACATTTTAGTATGTTGCTACACTCCTATAATAGGAAAACGGTTTTATACCTTCATATCCTTTACTGTTTTCCTTTCTGTGTTTGGCTTATACTGTAATGTTTACATACCCTTTTTGTTTAATAATCTAACATTGTATTTTGCTTTTGCAACTACATTAAATCCCTTTCTCTTCAACAGCTACCGCTCCTACTGGGTCACTATTTTGCACACTTGATAGTACATGTCAGTACTGCTCAACAGGAACAGCACGGTAAGGAAGAGCAAGAGGGTGCAAAACCGCGAAAGGGTGTATGCACGGTAGTGCACTCTCTCACTCTTCCCAGATAGAGGATGAGACTTCTGCTGGGAAGAGGGGCCAGCAAGCAGCAGCTGTGGCTTGACAGGATGAATCACAGACAGTAAGGGAGGCAGGCAGTGTGTTTGGGACCGGATTTCGATTCCCCGTCCCAGATGCATGGAATTTTTTTATTTTTCACACTTTGTGTGAATTTAAGTGTTAACCCCCCTCCCCCACCAGAGTTGATTATTTTAGTGGGGGGGGGGGTTGGTGGGTGCAACCCACAGTAACGGGGAGTGCAGGGGCAGAGCCCCATGCAAAACACAGACATGTGCTGCTGGCAATATATCACACTGTACTGGCAGCGCAGTATATTGCTGCGGCATGATGTCTTGTGGCATTATGACCCTGTGCCACTACCACTCTTGATTTTCATACTACCTGAACAGTCCAAATACCACAGGACAATGTTGTAAATGGGAGTAAAATCCCAACATTTTGTATCCTGTATAAAAATAAAATGTTTTCAATCAATCAGATACACCATTTCAGATGATTCAAACAGCAAGGAATAGTGAGACTCATGTCATGGTATGTCTTAGAAATGAGAAAAGAAAGAAACAGCAGTAGCTGACAAGGTGAAAAGAGCACAATCTAGATTTGAGAACACCACACACCTAATTAATTAATTAATCAATCAAAAATAGGTTAAATCATATCAGAATACATGAGTGACACTGAAAAGGTGAATGTATTTGACAACAATATAAAAATTATTTCCTCTCACTTTTAAAGATTTCTCTAACATTATAACTGGCTTTGGAGGAGGAGTGATTGAAGTGACTATGGGACAATGACTCATCGTAAAATGGTGGATGACATTTGTGAGTTGAAATGTGTACATCAGGAGCAAAGCCCCTTAACCCCCCCCCCCAACCCTGCCCAAATCCACATTGAAATTAAAACTAAAAATATTTAAAACTAAATCAAGCAACCCCAAAACAGTAAACATGATGTAATGTGATGGACTATAGCAAGATGAAATCTCTGTGGCCATTTTGAATAAACTGAGTGACTCAGAGTCGAGAATCTGTCCGAGTAATGTACATATCAGTTATAAAAAGAGGTGAGAGTAAGGGTAGAGTTGGAGGGTGTGATTTACTATCCATTTTGTAGGGTTTTAAATAATTGATTAGAAGTTTTTTTCTTGGGACTATACTAACTGTACAGAAAGTATTTATATAGATTTTCTAGAAGTGCTGTGTTTGTTAAACACAGTGAGGCAAGAGCTAAGCATTTTCACAAAGATTTAGCACTTTTATGAGTAAAACGCTAATCAATTTTTAGAGTTAAATAAATCCCTGATTTTGTGTCTCAATCTAGTGGTGACAATTCTTTGTTAAGAGGGCCATAGCAGTAGTGAACTAAGCAATAAGACATGACCAGGGGTTAGATTAACAGTTTGTTAATCACCCCCTAGGGGTGTAATGAGTCACGAGGTGCAGCCAAGTGCTATGTTGCCCAAGGGGGTGATTAACTGATTGTTAATCTAACTCCTGAGAGTGCCTTATTGCTATTATAAAAAAGTATTCCAAAAGAAAAGTGTTAAAAGTATACTTTTTGAATGTTGTCCTCATTTAGAGGGAGATTCTAATAAAATAGTTCTTCCACCAACAGTTACAGAATGATGGTTCAGAATCAGAATGCAACATTCCAGTCATTCAGCAGCACTAGAGGACAGAATGCTGACAGGAAGAATCTATGTGCCAAGGTGATCAGGATGTACATGACACATGGATTAATATGTGGCTGTTGGAATCCTAACAGCCAATCAGACTGCAGCATTTCTGAGACCCTTTTTTTAATAACTGGAAATGGGCTCCCTATGGCTGCACATCGTTATCAGTGGAGTCAGGACAGCAGCGCTTCAGTGAGAAACAGCTCCTGGGGCTACACTTTGTGATCTGGAAGGTCAGGACCACAGCATGCTACCAGGGATGGGATCCCAAAGACTGTACATCATGGCTGAGAGTGTCTAGAAAGCAGTGCGCCACTGAGGATGGACTCCTGGTGACTGCACTTGATTGCTGAGAGAATTGGGACAAGACTAGCAGTGGCAGGGACAGGTTCTTGGTGGCTGTATTTAGTGTTCAGGGGTGTCGGGGCAGCACACTATCAGTCATAATATCTCAGAGGCTGCACTTCATGGTCAGGAGGGTAAATGCAGCAGCATGCCACTGGTGATAGGATCATGGTGACAGCACCTGATTGTTGATAGGGTTGGGACAAGAGTTGCAGAACTGGTGATGGGCTCCCAGTGGCTATACTTTACATTCAGGGTGTCAAGTGTGCAGCAAGCCATTGCTGATGGACATCATTGGCCACACTTTGTGGTTGCACGTGTCCAGTCACAAGCACACCATCAGGGATGGTTTCCTGAAGACAGCCTTTGATTGCTGGTTCTAGTGAGGTTGGTGTCTTGTGATGCTGGGAATGAGCTCCCACTGTTGCATTTTTTGTTCATTTGTGGTGTTGGTGTTTTGTGCTACTGTGAATGGGCTTCCATTGTTGCATGGACTGCCCTCTAGTGATGGGTTTAAAGTGTTCATTTTATTTCATTTTCATTTTATTCATCTTACAAGGGCAGAAGGATACATAACTTAAGTGGCACCAAGGATGAGCACCCAGTGACACTCTAAAGAACAAGGGGTGTTGTTTTGCTGTAATTTGATTACTAGCAACATGATAACACATTACTATATGTAAAAAGGCTAGAATGATTACTGCAGTGCACCTCCATGGCTGGTGTATTTTGACTACAGCTATGTGAACCTCCCAAAACATGGTCCATTGAACAAGATAATGTTTGGGAAAGTAATCTTACTTGGGAAAATCACGGTAGTAAGTGCGGCAAACACCAACATAGAGGTGTTGATAGGGAGAAGGGCAGGGGTAAATGGAAAAAGTGACAAAGGCAAGAAGGACAGGGATGGAGCAAATAGGAGTAAGGCCATCAGGAAATGGAGGGTAATGAGTACCAATGCCCATAGTCTGGGCAACAAGCTCCCTGAGCTGGTGGCCTTGATGGAAGAGGGATGCCTGGATATCATAGCAGTAATAGAAACATGGTACACAGAGAACCATGACTGGGATGTTAACATACCAGGGTACATAACCTATAGGAGAGACAGGCGGGGAAGGAGTAGCTCTCTATGTAAAGGAAGGGATAAAAGCAACTGAACAAGAGAGTAAACAGGGAGGAGAGAAGGCACTGTGGGTCACCTTGGAGACTGGAAAGGGCACCACAATTCACACAGGGGTTGTGTACAGACTCCCATGTCAGGGGGAGGGAATGGACAAGGATATGATAGAAGGCATTCTTAGAATGGCAGAGAAAAGGGAGATACTGTTGATGGGAGACCTGAATATGCCAGATGTTAACTGGAGCACATTTGCTGCAGCCACATCCAAGAGCAGGGCCATTCTTGATGCCCTACAGGTGACAGGCCTCAGACAGCTAGTTTCGGAACCCACTCATGAGGGAGCAATCTTAGACCTCGTACTGTCAAACGGGGGCAGTGAGAGGATCTCAGGTCTAAAAGTGGGTTGCCATCTGGGAAAAAGTGACCATTAAACAGTGTGGTTCATGTTAAACTCAGCTACAGAGTCAAGCCATACAAAAGTGAGGGTACTGGACTTTAGAAGGGCTGACTTTGGCAAGATGGGAGAGTGCCTCAGAAAAGCACTAGCAAACAGGCTAGAAGGAAGTGTGGAGCAATAATGGGAATCATCAAACTGCCATCACAGAGGCAACAAGCCTTTGTGTGAAGCAAATAAACAAATCAAAATGAAAGAAAAAGCCACTATGGTTCTCAAAAGAGGTGGCTGTGAAAGTCAGGAAGAAAAGATAGCATTCCGAAGTATAAGGAAACACAGAAGGAGCAGGACAGAGAGCTGTACCAGTTAAGGCAGAAGGAAGCAGGAGGGAAGTCAGAATAGCAAAGGCCCAAACTGAGGAAAGATAGCCAACTCAGTTAAGAAGGGGATAAAACCTTTATAGGTACATCAGTGAGCGAGAAAGACAAAGGGAGGGTAGTGAGGCTGAATAGAATGAACAGTGGGTGGGCAGAGGGACAGTGAAAAGCAGGGATACTGAATGAATATTTCTGCTCAATATTCACAAAAGAGGAGGGGGAAGTGCCTAATCCAATTAACAGAAGCACTCTTGATGGGGGGGGGGGTCGATCCCAGTCCTTTCACAGAAGAAAGGGTTCTGCAAGAACTCCTAAAACTGAAGGTCGACAAAGCAATGGGTCCTGATGGAATTCACTCCAGAATTCTAAAAGAATTAAGGGAGGAACTAGTGAAACCACTCGCTACTCTTTTTAATAAATCATGGGTGGGTGGTGTGGTACCTGAGGACTGGAGGAAGGCGGATGTGATTCCCCTTCACAAAAGTGGGGCCAGGACAGAGGCAGGAAACTACAGACCTGTCAGTCTGACCTCTGTGGTAGGGAAAGTGATGTAGTCACTTCTGAAGGAAAGAATAGTTGAGTACCTAGAGGCCAGAGGGGCACAGGACCCAAGGCAGCATGCGTTCACAGCGGGAAGGTCATGTCAGACGAATCTAATAGATTTCTTTGACTGAGTGACCAAAGTAGTAGACCAGGGAGGGGCCGTGGACATGACCTACCTAGACTTTAGCAAGGCATTTGACACAGTCCCACACAAAAGATTAATAGTCAAATTAACAAGCCTGGGAGTGGGTCCCAGGGTGGTAGCCTGGGTAAAACATTGGCTGCACAACAGGACACAGAAGGTAATTGTAAATGGAGTCCACTCTGAAGAAAGAGGGTTACTAGTGGAGTACCGCAGGTTCAGTATTGGGTCCAGTCCTTTTAATGTCTTCATCAGTGACATTGCAGAGGGACTGGAAGGAAAGGTATGCCTTTTGCAGATGACACAAAGATCTGCAACAGGGTTGATACACAAGGAGGTGTGGAAGGATAAGAAGGGACTTGGCAAGGTTGGAGAAATGGTCAGAAGTATGGCAGCTAGGATTCAATGCAAAGTGCAAAATAATGCACCTGGGAAACAAGAACCCAGGGGGAGAATACACAATGGGGGTTGTAACAACAACAAAAAGGGAAAGGGACCTGGGGGTAATCATCTCAGATGACCTCAAGGTTAGCAAGCCATGTGAGAAGGCAGTAGGGAGGGCTGGGGGTATACTGGGATGCATAGGGAGAGGCATCAGCAGCAGAAAACAGGAAGTTGTTATCCCTCTGTACAGACAGTTGGTGAGACACCATCTGAGTACTGCGTCCAGTTCTGGAGACCCCATCTACGCAAGGACATAGACAGGATAGAGGCAGTCCAGAGGAGGGCAACTAAAATGGTGCAGGGTCTGCAAGAGAAGACGTATGAGAGAGACTAAAGGAGCTTAATATGTACACCCTTGAGGAAAGAAGGAGAAGGGGACATGATAGAAAATTTTAAGTACCTCAGTGGAATCAACAAAGTCCAAGAGGGTAGCATCTTTCAGAAAAAGAGACGCGAAAGAACAAGGGCACACAATTTAAAGATAGAAGAGGGGCGGTTCAGGGGCAATGTGAGGAAGTATTATTTCACAGAGAGGGTAGTGGATGCATGGAACAGCCTTCCTGAGGAGGTTGTGGGGTCTAGAACTGTGGGAGAATTCAAGAATGCATGGGACAGACATAAGGCAATTCTTGTGGGGGGTAGAAAGAAATAGGCTGTTGGTTAACTAGGATCTGCAGCCTATCCTGTAGGTAGGGAAATGGGCAGACTAGATGGGCCAAGCGGTCCTTATTTGCCGTCAAAGTCTATGTTTCTATGTTTCTATAACTTGTTTTCCTTGGTTCAACAATAGAAAACCATTGTTTTATGGTTATACTGGGAGAATATTTCCTCTCTGCCAGGCACATGAAGCACACATGTTAGCCTCCCTCCCCATGTCTAGGGGTCTTCTTGATGTTAACAAATAGGGAGGGGGCACTCCACACAAAATAACATAATCCAAGAATAAATAGTTTGTACCTGGGTGATGATGGTACCATCAAGCAGGTGACATCAGGGGTGCAGCAGGTTGGTGCAAACAGTCCTCAAAGAGCGGCAGAGTGCAAGAGGGTCCTCCCTGAGGAGCTAGGGGCAAACTGGTTAGCACACTACAGCCTTTTTTTAAGAAGTAAGTCCAATATCTAGGCATAGCTGGAAACAAAAAAACATTTGAGTTAATGAATAAAACAGGTCACAACTCCATGGAGCAGCTGAGAACAGTTTAGTGCAGACCCAAGGATCTTCATGGCACAATCTTAAGGTTGTTCCCTTGAGAGCCGGGACTCCCTTCTGATGGTAGCTGTAGCACAGGCTCCCTGAAAACACTATGGCCTCCATTTCTGTACTAACTTCACAGTCTTTTCAGATGTTTCACTGAGAATGTGCAAGGTGCTTTTCATCACCAGTCTGGGCGTCCTGATTCCAACTCATTACGGGGATGGCAACCCCACACCAATGGTGCCCCACACATAGTCCCAAACTTGAAGTCCCAAGGCCTGGGGATCACATACACAATGCTGCTCACTTACTTTGGCCATACCTCCCATGCTGCTGGACACAGGCTTCCGAAATGGGAATACCAGAGACAGGCTGCTGCCACTGCCTCCCACAATGCAGGCTGTCACCACTGCACCGCACCCGACCCATGGCAACCAGCAGATGCAATTTAGGACATGCCCAAGGCCTACCCTAGTGCCAGGGATCAAGAGGCGGGCAGCACAGCTTTAGCACCGGGTCCCAGCTCCCATCTCCTACTCTGGGGAGTCCCAACACTACAGCCCAGAGTGGCACCACATCTGACTGCCACCACTACCCTGACAAGGCCAAAATGGACAGGGGGTAGACTGGGGTGGCAACTGTCACATCCCGGCCCCAAAGCAGTGCCCTGAAGTTGAACTTTTCTTGTCTTCAGCCCGGGAGCCCTGCCTCCTGCTCCTGGGCCTCCTCAAGCTTCCAAATCATGCCAAAACCACCCCTTTTAAGGGGACTGCCAGCCCCAGCTCCACCCACCAACAGGTGGACCCAAACACCGGAGAGCCCAGAATTAAAGGGCCCTTGCTAGTAAGCTCCCAAAGTGGGCTTACATGCAAAACAGCAACTTGGTATAGCAGCCCACAGCGAAGGCTACTGATTCCAAAAATTACGCCTGTTCAGAGCCAGCAGTGACAAATGTGGATGAGGCTTCCTGTTAAACCAAGTATAAGTGTTGCACACAGAGTACTTGACAAACTTTGCCTCAGAATTGTTTGTATAAGGCCTATGTAGGCCAAAGCATCTGAGCAACCATGCAGCAGTGAACAGTATGCAAAGGCTACTGTTTCCAGAAATTATGTCTGTTTGGACACTACCTATTAAGTATGAGGAGTCCTGTAAATAAAATTATACTATTTTATTTTAATAATTATTTTTCAGTTTTTATTCATATGCCAAGAAAACATGATTCATGATTGGGGAAAATTAAATGTTTGTAACATAAGGTGGCAGTCTATATGCAAGCAATAACACCTCGGAGTATGTTATTGCACTTATAAAATGGGTCTCCCAGTAAAGAAGTTTATTTTTTTTAAAATCACATAAAAAGTGTACAGAGAGATTATAAAAAAATATGATCATATTAGTAGAAAAAAAAATAGTCCCTGTCATTGTGTTGTAATTGAGTTGTTTTAGCATTTACTGTGATATTTCTGGTAGCCTACCCACCTGCAAGATAGTCAAATTATTTTTTTTAGGTTTTTTTTTTAAGTGTTTCTGTCTTGTTAATGTTCACTGTGCTGTACCTATCCATATTCTGTTAATTCTGGACTGCTGCAGCAAGCGGCTCGGTTGAGAAGGGTGACAGCCTGTGACTGAGCTGACTGACCAGTGAAGAGTGACATTTAGTTCCTCCCCTCTGACATTTTATTTGTTTCTGTATGGTTTTCTGCTTCTTTTACAGTGTTTTTCCTTTTTGAGGGGGTGCCTGATTTTAAAGTGTGACATTTAAGTTTTGTTTGGCAGTTTTATTCCGTAAGGTTTCCCGACTGCTGAAGTGTTACTTCTGGTTTTCCGGTAACGTTTGAATATCATGGTCGGTAGTGTCGTCAGGAGTCCTGAATCATGATGATTTTGGTATACTGTGTACTTGTTTGTTTACAGAAATGGGATGCGTGAAATATTTTAAAGTAAGACTGTAGACGAGGTGCATGAGTCGACCTCTAAGAACAGACTTCTGGTTTTGCTGTCGGTTTCGGAAGGTATGGTTAGTGCAGTTGCTGCATAGAGATGGGACAGCAAAAAAAGAAAAGATAAGGTACTAAACTTATTTTGCTGCTCATATGAGAGAAAGGAATAAATAAAACATTTTGTTTGGGTGATGTGCTGTGTAAATGGTGCGCAAGTAAGAGGCGTTGTTTTGGGGGATAGCGGGAGGAACGAGCACCGGTATGCACTTGCATGTGTAAGCGGTTTATAGCTTTGGGAGGTTAGTGATATTTTGTTGTTGTGAGGTTGGCCAGGGAAGGAAAGTGCCGGTTGGCATAAATCTCAGCCGGTAAGGACACGGTTGAAAGGTCCTTTCAGCCAATCATTTTAATGGATTTTATTGATACATTTTATAATGGCTTACAAGTCTAAGGACAAGAGTGCAGAGTTCCACAATGTGTGCAGGTTGTTGGTTTTAAAAATTATGTCTATTCAGGCACTGCCAAAACGGGTGAGGCTCCCCATTGTGCCAAGGATATGTGTTGCACACAGAGTACTTGACAAATTTTGCCAAGAAAAGTGTATGTTTGTATAATGCCTATGTAGGCCCAAACATCTGAGCCAACAGAGCAGCAGCACACAGTGTGCGAAAGCTACTGGATCCAGAAATTATGTCAGTTTGGACACCACCAAACGTGGATGAGGCCTACCATAAATAAACTTGGTAAACTTGATATTTGAAAACGGACAGAAGAAGGCGCAAGCCCATAGTTTTCTGTCTCCCACACTGTGTGGGTGCTTTACATTTAGAATCCAAGTGTTCCATCCAATACCATTTTAGAAGTCGCAAATTTGGTAATGTCCACCAAATTATGTGGAAGCTTAATCCGTGCTCTCGGGGCTCTCAATGAAAATGAATCATCCCTTCTCTTAGTTCTGACCATAGGGATCTCAATTAGTTTTTTGTGTTATCAGAGAGTTAAAGGACATCCCTTAAATTGAAAATTAAAGAGATTTTGACTAGCTGGGTTTTGAATGATCTTATGTAATAATAAAAGATGCAATCTAGCTGTTCTCTGCTTCAATGTCATAAGATTTAGTTCTGAGAGTCGTTGGCCATATGTTAAATTCTTAAGTCTAGGGATAAGTTTTGTGGCATGCCTTCGCACTGACTCAACTAGTTTAATAGCCTTAATTACATAAGGAGACAAAACAGTGAACTGTAGTCAATGTGTGGATGCACATAGTTTCTGTACAGACGTAGTATACAGCCATCATCCCTACTTATGATTCCTTTCTTAATTATGTTTATATATTTATTAGCCATCTGTGTGGTTTTCCTGGTTTGACTTTGCATAGAAAATGTATGATCAATTAAAATTCCCAAGTCTCTTTCCTGTTGTACTGGTTTTACTAATGTCCCTTTAAGTAAATAGGTGAAACCAAGGTTAATTTGGCTGAGATGCATAACAGTACACTTATCTACCTTAAACTCCATCTTATTATCAATACCCCAGCGTTTTATCATTTGTACTGTAAGTCCTGTTCTAATGATTGCTGCTTAGCATTGATATTCACTATAGAACAGATTTTGGTATTGTCCGCAAACTTTACAACTGGGTTTTGAAAACCCAAGTGTAGATCACTAATACAATTGATGAACAGGGTGGCTTCCAGTACTGACCCCTGAGGTACTCCACTCATCACTATTCCATTACTGGATAGTTAACTATTAACTCTTACTTGTGTATGATTACTCAACCATGAATCTACTCACCTCACTAAATATGCTGTATCCCATATAATTATTTATATGATCA
Organism: Neoceratodus forsteri; assembly: GCA_016271365.2. Classification (NCBI taxonomy): domain Eukaryota; kingdom Metazoa; phylum Chordata; order Ceratodontiformes; family Ceratodontidae; genus Neoceratodus; species Neoceratodus forsteri. The sequence continues at coordinate 1,003,444,787 of CM028129.1, read as the reverse complement.
GAAAAGGTGATTCTTGATGGAGGAGAACAGAATGATAATGGACGAAGGAGAATGAAATGTTTGCAGTATTATAAGGTGCTGGTCTAAATTAGTTTATAACATTCAGAAGACAAGACTGCAGGGACCCACAATGTATGAAGGCTACTAGTTCCAAAAATACCATCCTTTCAAACACAGCCAAACATGGATGAAACTTTTTGTTGCACCATGTATGTTGTACATAAAGTACTCGAATATTGCATAACAGCTTCCATGCCTTCACAGAATGGTCTAACTAATGACATACTGTACTTCTTTGGTCACCTCTACAGAGGTCTGGGCTCTGCGCAGTGGTGTCTTCCCTAGCTGGTAAACCCTGAACTACCAGATTTATACAGTAAGCTAAGTGGACATGAGGGACACCATGATAGTCCGTGACTTTAATATGCCTAATATTTACTGGAACAATAATATTGGGAAAACTGATCATGAGAAAGTCTTTAGCACCTTCATAACTGACTCTGGCATAGAACACTAGTTTGGGCTCCAACAAGAGGCAACAACATCCTAGATCTAGTAATGATCAACTTAGAGCCTAAAATTTCAGATATCCAAATTCTGAGCCCATAATTCTTTTTTTTCAGTCTTAATTATAAAACTACCCTTATAAACAACAATGCTATCTACAGAAACTATGATAAAGCAAACTTCAAAAAAATTAACGATGCCCTTATTAAAATTAACTGGAAGAAAGAATTTAATTACAATACGACTAATGAAGCATGGGAGAAATTAAAAAATATTATTTTAACTCTCAACTATCAATATGTCCCAATTAAACCAAATACAATAAGAAGGCAAGATCCCTATTTGGGTTACAAGATCAATTCTGAAATTTATCAGAATTAAAGAAAAGTCCTTTAAAAAACGTAAAGCTCACCCAAACCAAATCAACAACATTATTTACAAAAATTATGTTACATCTTTAAAGAAAGCAATTAAGCAATCCAAAAACAGACTTGAACTAAATTTAGCCCACTTTAAAAATAAAAAAAAAATCCTTATTTTCATATATAATATAAACAGTAAACAAGGCAATAGCAGGTCAGTTGGACCCATATGCATAAATGGAACTACAATAAATAATCTCTCTGAAACAGTTACCCACTTCAATAAATATTTCTGTTCAGTTTTTGGTGTTAGTGGGCCCCTACCAAAAATAAATACAAAAATTGACCTACCAATCCTTTTTTCCCAAAATGATGTTATTGAAATCTTATCATTTATCAAACAATCATCTATGCAGGACCTGATGGCATTCAATCAAAATTTATGAAGGAAACCTTGTCATCTTTAACTGTCCCCTTAACCTTGTTTTTTAATAAATCCATGTCCAAATGTCATATCCCAAATGACTGGTGGCAGGCCATCATGATACTGATTCATAAAAAAGGCAGTAGAACTAACATACAAAACTATCAGCCCATCAACCTTACATCCATCTTGGGAAAAGTAATAGAACACCTTATTAAGAAACAACTTGAACAAGAGATTGTTTGTCTTGGTCTACAAGATGATTCACAACACGGATTTAAATCGGTGCACTCATGCACTATGAACCTTATTTCCTTTTATAATAATATTAGTGTATTGTTTGACACAAACATTCCTACTGATGTAATTTTACTTGATCACAGTAAAGCCTTTGACAAGGTATTACACTTCAAACTAATTAATAAACTTCACTCCCTAGGTTTCAACCACAAACTGATCAACTGGATAGCAAATTGGTTAACAAACAGAACACAAAAGGTTAGAATAAATTCTGTCGATTCTCAGGTTGGTTATGTAACAAGCGGCATACCCAAAGGGTCTGTCCTGGGTCCTACCCTATTTAATATCTTCATTAGCAATATGACAATAAGCCCCTCAAACTTCATTTCAAAATTCACTGATGACACAAAACTTGGTGGAAGAGTAGATAACCCAGATAGTATAAAATCATTTGAACATGATCTCCAATCCATTGAAACTTGGGCATATGACAGTTTTATGGAATTTAATGTGGACAAATGTGTTGTCCATCACTTAGGAAAAACAAACCCAATGAATAAATTCTACTTAAATAACTTTTTACTTAAGTCCTCCACAAGTGAACATGACTTGGGAGTCCAAATTAATACACAATTATCCTCGTCTACATATTGTATTAAAACTGCACACTCAACCAATATTATCTTAAAATAAAATTAAGAGAACATTTATTAATAAGTCCAAAGATTGTCTCATCCCACTGTATAGAGCTTACATACATCCTCACCTTGATTTTGCCTCCCCTTACTAGAATTGTCACTTAAAAAGTGACATCAATAGACTAGAACAAGTTCAGAGGAGAATGACAAAAATGATTCCTAAACTTTCACATCTTGACTATGATACTAGGTTGAAAGCCACCGGCCTATCACCCCTACACCAAAGAAAGGATAGAAGCTATCTCTTATTTACATTTAAGATATTAGAATCTAACATGTTAATGAAACAATGTGGACTGTCCCTGGCCACAAAACGAATAGTGGGAAGAGTCCACAATAAAAAAATTAGTTATCCATCAGGCTAAAACTAACAAAAGGGACAATTTCTTCTGCATTAGAGCAGCAAGAGCCTGGAATCGGTTACCTCAAGAACTTGTAAACTGTTCCAACTTTGACATCTTTAAGAATAAACTTGATACCTTGTGAAATTATCACTACCCCTGCAACTAATGGCCCACACTGGTGGGGAACAATCTTGATGGGCCTTGTGCCTACTTTTGTCCTATCTTACCCAGTAAATCCAGTAAGTGTAGCACATGTGTAACTGTCTTGAACTGCCTTTGCAATGTTCTTTGCATTATCCAGTACTCTAAAACCTGGGGTTAACAACTGTGGTGTCACTGTTGGCCACTCATCAAACTTCTGCTAAAGGCAGTCTATCAGGCTTTCTGCAAAATGGTAAAATCCACAAGCATATAAAGCTACCTGCTTGCAAAGGTTGGAGGACCCATTGACCTGGGGCTACTGCTGCCACTTAACCCAGTTAGCTGTATGATGTTATAGGCTTTACTATAAAATTGGACTATTTTCTGATGGTCTTGAAGAAAAAGAACTGAGCACATTTTTGAAAGTATGCATTGATTCCTAGGTATTTTGTTTTAGAGGTTACTATATTTGAAATGCAATGACATTTCTGACACAATTTCAAATGTACTTATTACCTGGTTGGAGGCCCAGACAGGCATCTAGCAGGTCTTGTTTATTACTACTATGACAGAAACATAGAATTTGTCAGCAGAAAAGGACCAGTAAGCGCATTTAGTCTGCCCTATTTTCTCTGCCTATTTCTACACCCTGGACCCTGTTTAGTCACAGGTGTCCCCATCCCTCCTCCCTTTCCTCTATATAGTATGCCCATGTACCTATCCCACAAATGCTTGAAGCTCCCCACTGTCTTTGCCCCCACCATTTCTTCTGGCAGGCTGTCCAAGGCATCCACCAGCCTTTCTGTGAAGACGTATTTCTTCATATCCCTCTTAAACTCCATCCCCCCCAAGCTTCATTGCATGCCTCTATGTTCTGGTACTCTTCCTCCTGTAAAAGAGACTCCCCACTTGCACCTTGTTCGCCACCCATGAGGTACTTCTAGGTCTCAGTCATACTCCCTCATACTCCTCTCCTCCAATGAGCTCCAAGCAGCTCTCACAGATTCTCCTCATGTGGTTTCTCATGCAATCCTCATGCCATTTTGGTAGCCCTTCTCTGGACCACTTCCACCCTGTCAATATCTTTGCAGAGGTGTGGCCTCCAGAACTGAACACAGTATGTTTTTTAATCTACGTGATCAGGTAAACCATGTTCTCCCTGATAAAGCCCTTTTGGGGAAATGTCAGATGTTTTCAGGACGTGTTTGGCTGCATGTGAATTTTGGAATAGATATTTCAGTAAGTGACTTATAGTACCTTGTTTCAGAGTTGGCTGATTTCTTGGCTTAGTGTTTGAACAATCCACATACACTTGGGCACCAAAGTCCAAGCAATTTGACTCATGCAGCAAAGTTGTCCAGCCAGTGAGAGTGTGTAAGCCGTGCATAAGATACTGCTGAGGTCTGTAGCACAAATTACCCTAAAGTAACTTTAGGACTTGAGAAGTTTGAAGAAACATTTCGAACATGTTCAAGTCCATGGAATGTGTGGATTTCCTGACTAGTGAATTTCTAATGCTGATCACACAAATTTAGCACTATCTCTAGCAATAAAGTGAATTCTGGGAGTTGTTGTTCTTGAGATAGACTTTGTAGATTATATGATTTCAGATGAAAAAGACTAGAGATTAGAACAAGCTGTGAACAAGCTATCTAGAAGACCTGAGACTGCTACCCACAACCTCCAATTGTATACTGTATGACTTGTAACAAGTCACTTAACCTCCTCATAACAACATAGTTTGATGAATGTTTGGAACATGTTTGAACAGATATCAGTATGCATATTTGCTCTGGATGTTGTAGGCTCCAAGAAGCTGCTTTTATTGGACTTTGATTACAGGATCTCAGATGGAAAAAACACTGAGAATTAAGCCAATGTCTAGGGTTCCCATTATCACTAACTTATATCAGTACATCAAATTAAGAAGCCATATTTTCTATACACAGTTCAAGCACACACCTCTCATAAAAATAATATAAACCACATAAAAATGTTAACAGTTTTATTTTTAATTTATTGATTTGAAATTTGAATTGTTGATGCAGCAGCCTTTGGAAAGTAGAAATATTAGCGGGTTCTCAAAGGGGCTGGAAGCTATTCCATTCTGTTTGGCCTGCGAAGGAGATGGCCCAGCTGCTGATGCCTTTATGGAATTTGGATACTACCTACTTGGCTGACTTGTGCAATCCTAGAGATTAGGGATCATGGATTGGTGAAGATGGATGGAAACTATGTGAGAGCTACGGAGTATACACACATAGGAAGAACTATGAACTACTGTAGTGATGGTCCCAATGAGTGGTAGGGTGCAGCCATCCATGTTGGTTGTACAACAGGCAGTGGTGAGACCTTCAATTACTCTCAATAACAAACCAGCAGAATCTGCTTTACAGGATGTCCAGTCTATGTAGTGTGACTTTAGTATACCACATCCATCTTTATAGTCTATCACAGAGTTTGGGCACTGCCTTATTACCTACATTCTCATCACAGAATTGAGACAGTTTATGTCTCTGTAGAGAACTCCTGAGTTGGAACCTACTAAAGCAACAGTGTGAACTGTGTGCATCTGGTGAAGGAGTTGACAGTCCAGCCATGTTCACAGGTATTTAAAAGACAACGCTATTCAAGAGCATGGTTATCATTGCTGTGAATGGTAAAGGAGATATTCAGATTTTAGATTTGTTTGTGGGTACCAAAGACCATGATCTTGTTGGGGTTTTTTTGGCACAGAGAATTAGGTGGTTTTCTTTACTCAGTCTCTTCTACTGTTGCAAAGCCATTTGGTGATGATTTTCCACAAAGGCCAGTTACAGGCTTACTGCAACAGACAATCATGTCATACAAAACTTGTGAACTTTGCTTCAGACATGCTGGTTGGAGAGACTGTTGAAGAAAATTCAGAACTGCAGTTGGTCCACAGTAGGATAGAACCCTGAGTCATGTCCTTCATTAGGGGCAATAGTAGTTAGATTACAAGCTATGAACTTAGAGATCTGGGTTTAAATCCCACAACTGCCACTCACTTACAGTGTGACCCTGAGCAAGTCATGTAACCTCCCTAAGTTTAACCTCTCTACAATGTATCTCTAATGTATCTTGTACTCATTAAAAATTTCAATGTGCAGAAATATGGCAGCAACATTGTCTCTCCACCCTCTTCTGGAGTATACAGTGTTTTGAGATACAGTCTGCATGAAAGGCGCTGTATAAAACCACATTACTTTCCTTTCCTAAAGAAGATACCTTGGCAACATACTTAAATCTCCTGAACTTGACCTATGCTGCCTTCACATGGCCACCTAGGTCAAGGAATGCAATGAAGATCAATGGGAGGTGTTATCCCTACAGCATTGTACTTCTGAGTGGGCACAGCACTCACAAACTCTGGTAAATGCCTCCCAGAAGAAGGTGCAGATAGAGTCTACATGTGAGATGAAGTCAATTTGCTCCCAGGGAACACAGCTGAGGTGATGTATTAGGTACCATGTGATAAGAGTGCCAGCATAACAGCCCTAACCAAAACAACGAAGCAACAATGCTGAATGACAAAAATGGTGATGAAAACTGCATCGCCTAACAATACTGATGACTGGTGCACAGTAAAAACATGGGATGTGATAGAAATTTACACTTGGGGGGGGGCTGACAATGGGAATGAGAAGAAACTCCCAGGACAAATAACTAAAAAAAAAAAAAAGAGTGTACACCCCAGTCCTGAACCCAGATCCACCACACACAGAGGCGGTGACCGTAGCCTCCGCACCAGATGGCAGGCTCGATGCTGCTCCACCAAATCCAACCCTACATATGTCATTAAAGGACGACTCCCTACCATGCACTATTCTGTTCCCATAGCCCTTGTTACACAGTCGCTAAACTTACCTTTCACTTTTCTTTCTACATAGTCCTTTTTATATTCGCTATTTTGTCATCGCCCATATTGAATCACTCAAATAACTTCACCCATATCACGGGTTACCGATACATGAAGATCTTTGGATTGCAGAGCCTGTATGATCTGTCAGTGATTGTTTTGGTGGAAAGGTTTTCTGGATTTTCCTGCCACAGTAGGTGAGGAAAGATTATGGCAAATGTCAAGCAGGACACCTTCTGTAGCCACTTGATCTTGCCAGCTGGCTAGAATGCAGTCAAGGAAGGAGTGCTTGCCAGTAGTGTAGTTCTGGCAGGTAGGCTCCACATTAGTTTGGAAGAGGTTTGCTTGATAGCATTCCTCATCCAGTCAAGGTTGGCTAGTGTTGCCTAGTACAGCTACTTTGATCACACAGTGACTGATCACATCCTCTGTAGTGGAGGTGATCTCCTCGAGGGAGGACTTTGCCAAGGGTAGTCAGTAGATATCTATTACTGTATATAGCCATCTACAGAAAAAATGCACTCTTTCATGAATCACAACAAATGAAAAAATATACCAAAAGTGAAGACAGATCTTTCTGACATGAACTGCTTTCCTTACATGTGATCAAAAGCACAAGTAAAACTCTAACAGCCATTATCTTATTAACACTTAAACTATAAAAACAAAACAGTACAGTGACGGTGCAACCAGGAGTAATGATGCATATAGTAATGTTTATCCCATAATCCCAACCTTGCAACATAGTCATTTTCTGATGGGCATACATAATAAACAGAAGAAAGATTTTATATTTAACCCCCCCCCCCCCCGGTGTATGGTCAACGGTATACCCGTGATGTGCATGACCACTTCTGGGCGACCCCTGAAAGGGTGACTCCAGTGCAGCACATAGCACAGTGGCTACGGGCAGCTACAGATGACCAGACGGGGTGGGTTGGTGACCGTAGTGACAGGAAGTTGCTATAGGTACGCACATGGGGGTGTTGGAGTGAGCACACAGTTGATGAGGGTTGGGAAGGGATTTGAGGGGTGGCGCTGTAGTAGGCTGTCAAGCTGGCCCCGTGGTGTAGCGGATTGGCTCACGGCTTTGGTGGCTAGGGTGCTGAGTTCAGGTCCAGGTGCAGGTTCGTTTTTGTTGTGCCCAGCCCCAATTCTTTTTTTACATTTTGCCCCTCCTGACATGAACCCCCCGGAGTTGAGAATCCTTAAGTAGGGGGGTGTGAGGGGTGAAGCTTTTGACAGGAAGGGTGTGGTGGGTGCAGTCTCCCACATAAACATAAAAAATGCAAGTCCCCGGCTCTGTTTTTTTGTGCTCAAGGGAGTCAGAGTACCGAAATTGATTTTCAACACTCTGACTTCACCGTAATGATGATCACCCTTTGGCGGTCACCATTATCACATAGAACCATGGTCAACTATCATTACTCAACTCCTTCTTTTCAGCCCCTGGCAAGTTCACCATTTAAAAATCCAAAATTTATTTTCCCCATGTGTGATCAGGTATCATTTGTCAACCCTTCATTTTGGGCCACAAGATGCTTGCTGTTTCTAATCATTTGCTTTATTCAAGAACACTAAAAACATGCTACTGTACCACAGAAAGGTAAACATCTGATGAAAAGCCAAGTAGGGCCCCAAACGGTTGTGTCTTGTAGCATCTGTGTACAATACAGAGAATGCTAATTGGGCAACCATGTACAACCAGCCTATGCTGCCATCAAGAGGTTCAGATTCCAACTGACCTCGAGGAAGGAGCTCAAGAGGTCAGTTGGAATTTGAACTTGAGGTGGCAGCTCAGGCTGGTTGGGCATGGCTATGTCCAAACAGTATTTTTTTAATAGTGTGTAGAGCAAAACATACTGTTTAAAATAAAGAGTTCAAGACACTGTTTGCAGTTAAATGTCATTTTGGCTGTTTAAATCCACTCACTGAACTGAACACTGAAACTGTCATCCTGTTCACGGATGTCCACCTACTCCCAATTGAAATACGCATTTATTTGTTTAAAAGAAAAACTGTCTGTATATGACTAAACTTTTATTTATGTTTTCTTCTATGAATTTGTGGCACTCACTACAATCCTTTGACAACACTGCCACAGCCATATCATCGATTCCATTGAGATATGACTTTGATTACCACACAGTTGTTTTCAGTTGTAGTTAAGCAGCAGGTGGGCTTGTGGGTATTGAAAGCTTGTGGAACACTGCTGTACCCCAGTAGGGTACAACCGTGTTTCATGACCATTCTGGTAAGGATAGAAATCCATATAGAATAAGTTGTCTTACTATATATATATAAAGTATATATATATATATATATATATATATATATATATATATATATATATATCCCCTGTCACCCGGGGTTACAAGAATCCCACTTAGATCTAGTGGCAGGCAGGAAAATGCAGCTTGTGAAACACCAGTTAAATGGATTTCATACTATCTCACTCTGTCCTCAGTCTCAGCTGAGCTGGAGGGATGACATCATATAGAATTCTCACAGCAGCATAAGCCACATTGGAATGTTGATGCAGGGAGTTACTTAGAATGTTGGAAGGTTTTGAATCAGTCTTCAGCCAGGGTCAGAGAGTGAAGGAGGTGTGTTGCAGTTGGCAGCCCCTCAGGGCTAAGCTCTGCTATAGAGCTACCTAGAGATAGAGGGTGTGTGTTCTCGCCCTAGATAGAAACATAGAAGAAATTGGTCTAGTGATAGAGACCGTTCCCCAGTTTGTTCCAGTGCCCCATCCCAGGAGAGATGGAGGAAAGAGAGCTAGAAGTTTCAGAGGCAATACCCTGGCCCTGCTGAAGAGAGAAAGCTGCCAGTCCTTTAGTTGTTCAAGTGCTGAGGCAGAAGAAGTAGTTTGCTTTACCAGAAGCCTTGGGGCACATGCAAACCAGTGGATGAGTCAGCTCTGAAATAGAGCCCATGTTTTCACCAGACAGTGTGTATAGTATCTGTTACTGTGGGGTCAAGGAAGAACAGCCAAGTACAGTACTACAGTTGTGTGTGACTTAAAATGTATCTAAACAGTGGGGGTCTACAGGGATGGACATAGCCACTCAGAGATCATTATAAGCCAGGATATCAGATTTTGAAGAGTAGAATGTTAAATGTGACATACGTTTCGAGATAGCATTCTACAACAGTGTGTTTCCAGAAAGGTGTTGATTCCAAATGGATGGCCAGGTATAGATTTGGGAGCAAGAGGTGGGAGACTTCCCCATTTGGAATAACCAGATTTACCTCCACGGGTTCACTTTGGGCACCTATAGCTTTCTTCCAGGCACTTGGCCAGTGTTCGTGGAAAGTACCCAGACATGGGATTAGTGATGAAGAGTTTCCCTTTATGGATCCAGTATGTGCTCATGGGTGGTAGAGGGAGCCACCAATAAATGTCCATGCCTTAAGGAAAGTAGTTCAAGTGCTGGTCGGATGTGCCACGCCAGGGAATCCAGAGAAGTAGTCCAAGTGCTGGCCATATGTGCCACGCCAGGGAAACTAAGAGAAGAGTACAGGTTCGGGCTGAGAGCCAGTGTGTTTCAGAACCTGAGGGTTACAGTGTGTAAGAAGATGTGTTCTAGCCTCTGTGTATCTGCATTACCACAGAGTGTAGCCCCATGGGGGTCCATCAATGCTTTATTATTCTGCTATTGCTGTGAATAAAAGCCACACTCTAGAATCCGACTCCTGGTTTGGACACTACAGTTATTGCTTCCTGTATCCAGAGTTACTTAGGTGCCCCTGACTAGAAGTCAAACCTAGCCAAAATGCCGAGCAACAGTTTTCTCCCTGAACCCAGGAAGCCAGGTAGTGGGTTACATAATGGAGGCACCGCACAGCACTAATAAAACAAAAAAATAACATGAACCTGACCCCTGGTTACATATGTGTGTGTATATATATATATATATATGTGTGTGTGTGAGTGTTGGTACAATAGAAGTTGTAGCAACATTTCGAGTCTAGAGGAAAACATCTAAATTAGTTCAGTACATGGGAAACAGAGATTGCTTTCAATAACCAATATCAAGGCTACCTCTGCAGACCCTGTTCTTAATGCAAGATTTAATAAGGGTCTCACTCCACTCATCATGTGCTATTTGCAGGAAATAAATAGCTCTCTTTTCAGCTTTCAAGTTCTCGCTTGTCACAGACTTGTAGCAGAAGTGAAACATGTGAATGGGCTGGAAGATTTCATTAAAAAGCCTGTTGAGTTGTAAATGATAGGATGGATGAGACCGAAGCACAGTGAACTTCTGTGTTTACACCTGATGGGAAAATCATCATTTGCAGTCTCTGTTAGTGCTTCCTTGTTTAGTAATCCCTAAGTATCAGCTGCAACTTGAGGTTAGAAAACAGACTGTGCTCCCAGCTCTGAGATTTGAATGATGATTTATGCCTGCTATTCAAAATGCAAGTTACTTGGGATGATGAGGAAAAGGATTATTTGTCTGCTTTTCTACCTCAGGATCATCAGACTACAGGCCCATAGAAATGTGTGACTGTATCATTGTTCACTACTGCAGGTAAACACACCTGAACCACTGGACTCCCAGCTGCCTCCTGGACTGTAGAAACACAGGAAAAATGCTAGATGAAAAAAGATCAAGAGTCCACCTTGTCTGCCATTCAGGCAGCTGCAGCCTTTAATATTATTTATTGAAAAAAAATGTGTTAAGCATCAGTTTGGGTTGAAGCGTAATGCCACATAAGGAAGGAAATGTGACTTTAGGTAAAAAACAAACAAACCTCTGACTCATGATAAATCTGTGGTATGGTGTTTATCAGGGTTTGAATGATCATGTGACACAGTGTTGTCATTACTTTAATGTTTGCACTCTTTCCAGGCACAGAAAATACACACCAGTGCTTGGAGAGAGGGTGCTGAATTTAGAGCAATGCCTACGCTACCTTGCACAGTTATTCAAACCCCGAGAAACACCACACTGCAGATTTTTCAAGGGTCAAATGACATTTGTTTTTACCTAAAGTCACATGTCTTTCCTTTTGTGTCATTAAGCTTCAACCGTAACAAATGCTTTAACCTCATTTTTTTAATGGATTTCCCCACTGATAGATAGATAAATAGACAGTCAGACAGACATCAACACATGCACACAATTTTGTATTGACATTCACTACAATGTTTTTTTGGCATACAGTATGAACTGGGTAGCAAGGTATGCCTTCAGTTTGGTATGACTCTTATTAGCCATACTCGGGCATTGTAAAAATGAAGAAAATGCAAAATCATTCCTTATTAAACACTAGCTAAAACTTCCCTCTGTCCCCTCCTGCCACTGCTAAGCCCCTACCCCAACCCTGACTTCACTTTTCTCCATGTCTGACTGGGTGTCATATTTCTTTGTTTTTGGCCGCATAACTGCAACAAGTAGACCCTCCATTTGTATTCTCTGACTTACACCATTGTTAGCGATTTGTATTCACCTGTGTTGCCACTGTCTGTTCTCGACTATGCTCCACCACTTGTGTAATTTTGCTACTATATTCTCCTGGCATTTTAGTTACCTCCATTGTACCTTTATGCTGCTCATTGTTCCACCTCATGGTTTTACCATTGTTACTGCACTTTTGTCTTGGCATTTTATACTCCATACGCACTTTACTTTGTACCCTGACTTTGGGGCTGCATTTTCATTGCAATGTACATTATACATATGTCGTGTATTATTTGCCCCTTTTCCTCCTTCCCCCGGGTTGCACCTGGAAATGAGCCTTGGCATGCCTTTCTTGGTTACCAATTTTCAAATAAGTAAATATTACCCGAAGTGACAAAGCAGTTGTGAAAGTGGGTTTTCCACAGTTTTCACAGGTTCACTGTTTGTTTATGTATTTGCAAAACCAGTTTTTCATGGTTTGGCAAGTACACTGTATGCTTACAGTAAGCATTTGCAAAATCAAGTCTTTCACAGTCTCATATGTACACTGTAGGTGTGAGTTTCAAAGCCAGTGTCTAGATGCAATGTTCTAATGTGTACAGATCTGGACATAGGAGCAACTTGTGTCTATGTCTAATTTCTAAAGCTTGAACATGGTTAAGTCTAGTTTGCAAAACTTTGACTTGCAGTATGTCCAGTTTGCACAGTTCAGATATAAATGTGCCTTGATCCAATTTAGAAAGCGGCAATAAGTCACTCCACAGTAATTTAATGTGCCAGGCTAAAAAAGCTACAACTGTACACAAAACAGATCCGGCACCAAACACAGGAACACTGCACAATAAGTTTATTAAAGTACTCAAGTGCATTAACAAACATGTAAAACAGCAATAAAAAAGTAGTAACTTACTGCATCAAGGTGGCAATCTGACAAAAACTACAAATATGCCTGGACCCAACACTCGACTGTTTTTGCCCAGAAGCTTTCTCAAGACTCTTGAGAAAGCCTATGGGGGGAAACTGGTGGAGTGTTGAGTCTGGGTGTGTTTGTTGTTTTTGCCAACCTGCCACCACGATGAAGTAAGGTGTTACTTTTTATGTTTGCCTTTGCACTTGCGCAAAGCGAACATTTTGTTATGATAGTGGATTTTGAGAGGTGTGTCACTGTTGGCCAATTGAGGGCAGTCTGCATAGGGCTCAACTGTGTCAGACCAATCATCAGGCAAGCTGATCATGACACTCTTCTGATCTTGCTGAGTGGAAACCTTACGTAGTTCAAATGAAAGAGCCACCCGAAACACACAGTGGCTCATTCCTTTGATCTGCATGAGCAGTCCAGCAAGTAGAGCTGATCAGCATACTGATCAGCCTGCTGTGGTCCTCCCTGCCCATCATAAAAACAATCCCTTCCACTATCTGCCAAGTATTCCTCCCACTGCCTTCCCCTTCTTAGTTTTCCAACACCAGGTTGCCTAATCCCTGATGCCATCTAGTACCCACCACCCCATCCATTTTCTCTATGCAACAGCAAGCAGCCCACCCCTGGTGCCACCAAACATAACACTGACACAGGGGTGTCCAGTCTCTTGTTTTGGTACCTGAAATAAAGAAAACAGTCCTTTGAAGTGTTTTTTTTAACTTTTATACAATGTATGTTGCCATCACCTGCACACCACCGCCATTATGCCCCCACCCAACCCTCCCACTCAGTACCCACCACCACACAACCCACACCCTTACTTTTTATTTTCTGACACTGAGGTGCCCAATCCCCAGTGCTGGCTAGTATCCTCCACCCCACCCATTTTCACTGTGCAACATCAGAAAGCCCATCCCAAGTGCTACCAAACGTAACATTTACACTGGGTGCCCAATCACAGGTGTCAGTACCTGAAATAAAGAAAACTGTCCCTTATTATCTTTTTTTATATTTATGTATACTGTAAAAAAGAAAGCCAATCATCGATGTTAGTTACTGCTACTGGCACACCACCAACATTCCCCTCCCCACCCAACCTCCCTACTTAGCATCCCCCACCCAACCCCTTACCTACTGACCGGAGATCCAAAGCTATAATCTTCTCTGCACTGGAGACATGTCTTCACTCTCCATTGCTGGACCGGGAAGTGAGGAAATCAGGAATGTGTTGTTTTTTATAGGGGGGTGGGGTTTATTGTACATATGTTCTTGAATAATATATACAAATTACTGTAACTTAACATACATACTGTGAATCATTGCACATATTACAGTAATTCCATATGAAAGCTGTTTTTCTTTATATGTACTTTGCGCTCCTTCTTCCCCAGCTGCCCCCTTTGTGGCTGATCCTCCCCCCAGCCTTGTCACCTGGCCCCCAGGTCTTACCTTACACCCAATGTCCTCTGCCACAGGACTTTTTCTTTTTTGCGGTGTGTGCCCAGCCACTGGTGTGGCGCCTGTGGGGCGGTCAATCTTCATTTTGCCTCTGGGGGGTGCTTTTTCTCCACTTACTAACCTCAGAGCCTTGGCCATCCATAGTTACGCATTTGCATGGAGGCATGTATGCACACTGGCACCGAAGACAGCCCTGATCCGCCCACCCAGCCTAGCACCAGCCCTCCCCAATGCCCGATGCTGCCATTGAGCCTCTACTTGGTGGCAGCCAAGAGCCAGGGAGGCCTACCATTTGACCAGAGAGGAGAGCTGCCTGACGGCTGCTCCATCCACTCCAAGCTCTCCCCCCAGCTGGCCACCAGCATTCTGTGCTCATTCCCAAACATGGGTCATTGACATTGCGAGAGGTAAGGCATCCAGCACCTCAGCCCTCTGTGCCACTGGGCCTGCTATTTCAATGGGTTTTGAACTTGTTATCATAACTTGCACATTTTTTAATACATTTCCAAAAATTTTCTACATAGCCTTTTTGGGACTCCACCTCATGAACAAAGGCACTGGAATTATGCAAAAACATCCTGAAAGGCCAGTTCATGGTCACTGTGTAAAACCATCTTTTGGGCAGGATTTGAACATTTTTTATACACTTGTTCATGGGGGGGATTCATAAGAAGACTATGTACACCAAGCAATTCATCTACTAAAGATACTAGACTGGCTAAGTCCGATTATTTCAACTCCTCATTCCTGACTAACATTAACTCTCCATCTAAATTCTGGAGGGTAGTTCATGCCATATTCTCTCCCCTCCCACCTCCAGTTCTCAAAATAAATAACTCCCTAGTTTCTGACCCTGGCTCCGTGGCCAAGAAATTTAATGACTAGTACACCTTGTGCACCACATCTCTTCTAAATTCCCCCTTCCCATTGCCACCTACTAACTTCAGCCCTTCACCTCAGCCAGTGCCTACCCCCCCTTTTTCCTTTTTTACTATCTCCTCTGATTAAGCTCTTAGTGCTCTCCTATCCCTCAACCCCTCTAAAGGCTCCTCACCAGATGAGCTCGATCCTAAAATTCTCTACCTTCCTGCTCCTGCAATTGCTTATCCTATCTCCCTAATCCTTAACCTGTCCTTTATTTCTGCCCAAGTACCCTCATCCTGGAAACACACTGTAGTCCTTCCTCTCCCCAAGGGTGGTGACACATCCACTCCTGGCAACTACAGACCCATTTCCCTCCTTCCTGCCCTTGCCAAACTTCAAGAACATTTAGTTCTCTCTCAGCTATCACCCTTCCCCTCTGATTCCTCCTTCTTCGCCCCCTTCCAATCTGGTTTTCAGAAGAACCACTCAACAACCACCTCCCTCCTCAGACTTACTGACTCTATCCTTTCAGGGATGGACAATGGCCTGATCACCTTGGCCATCTTTGTCAACCTAGCCAAAGCTTTCAACACTGTTTCCCATCCCTGCTTCTTGATTCACTCTCCTCAGCTGGCCTTGGTCTGTCAGCCACCAATTAGTTTAAATCCTACCTCATTGGCAGGACCCAATCATTGAGAATCCTTGATTCCATTTCTCCTCCACTCCTCATCAACACTGGTGTCCTTCAGGGCTCAGTGCTTAGTCCCCTACTCTTCATCATTTTCCTTAATGATCTTCCCACAGCCTGCTCATACTCTTCTATCCACATGTATGCTGACAATACTGTTTTGTACAACTCCAGCAAAAACCATGCTGCTGTGGAATCCAGCTTACAGCATGACTTCAACCAAGTTCAGCTCTGGTTTGCTTCTAAGCAGCTTTTTCTAAATGCCAAGAAGACAGTTTTAATGACCTTTGGCACCAGGCAGAGACTCTTTAGGCTCCTGGCCCTACCCACCTTCCACACCCTTGATGGGACTATCTTGGAGGACACCTCCTCATTTAGATATCTGGGGCTTTGGCTGGACCAGCACCTCAACTTCTCTGTGCATATCGATGCTATCCTGAAGAAACTGTGCCCCAAGCTTGGTGCTCTGTACAAGAATCGTAGTTGCATCCCTCTGACTGTGAGGCACGAAACTGTCCAGAAGATGATACTCCCCATCTTTGTCTACTGTGACGAAGTCTATGGTGCTGCTCCCAAATCTTCCCTGACCAAGTTGCACACTTTCTTTAACTCCTTCTGCTGCTTTGCTATTGACTCCCCTTCCCACTCCCATCATTGTGAACTCTATTGCTCTCTAACCTTCCTTCCTCTATCTCACAGACGCATCTCTCACTGTGCCAAACTAACCTCCAAATTCTGATTCGGGGGTCTCCTCTCATATCTCTTATCCTCTCTCTCCACTGCACCTCCCCCTACCCAGTCTCTCAGATCAAATGATGCCGGCACCTTGATGGTTCCTCGTCGCTCCACCCTCATCGTTCAGACTGGTTTTGCCCATCATTTCCCTAAAATCTGGAATGCTCTTCTTCCTGAAATATGACAGTCCTCCTCCAACTACTCCCTTACCTCTGCCCTACAAAAATTACCTTTCCCTCACCTGTTCCTGCTTTAACCCTCCTTAATACCTATCTCCAGTTTCTGCCTCCCAACCATGACCCCTCCCCCCGCACAGTTCTCAACATCCTGAAGGGGGAAATCAGGAAATGGCTACCCCTTCTCCTCATGTTCGGTTCTTGCCTCTCCTCCTCTCTTCTCCACCTGCCCTTCTGGATCACCAGTGTGCACAACCTATCCCATCCTTTTTACTCCAACAGCACTTGCGTACTACCTCAAGCCTGCTCCTGGTACACTCATGCACTATAAATGGTTCTATCACATTATTACTGTTTTGTATGTTTATATGTTCTTTTGTATTATTTTGGACATGTATTGTAATTTACCCAGTGTTCCACTACTGTTTATTGTACAATACCTTGTGTTCCAACTGTTGCACAATCTTACAATGTTATATTGTTTGTAATATCCACATACTACTGTAACTGATCATTCTTCACAATCCTATGTAACCCCCTTCCCCCAGATCGCACCATGAGATGAGCAACTTGTTGTTCAGTGTGCCCTCCTGGTGAAACATTTCAATAAATAAATTATAATTGTTTAAATAGTAGTAGGACAGTGCTAGGGGTGGCAATGGTGATTCAGGGATGATATGCTTTCAGGGAATGCAGAGGAAAGAGGATGTGTTGGTGGGATTAGAAGGAAAAAAGACTGAGGGTTCCCACAGTGGTCTGTAGGCTGGGACAGACCTTGAGGGAACAGGCTACAAAATGAGGTGCGAGTACTGGAAAGCAAATATATAGGGGTGGTCAGTACCAGTGGATCCAGCTATGTATCCAAGCAGCACACACAGCCTCATTAGTCCAGCAAAAATCTGTTTAAACCTAATCTTAGCTTTAAATGGTAATATTTAACATTTTGGGAAAGAGTTGCCCCCTTGAAAAAATTCTAGATGCGTCCCTGGTGATCAGCAGTGCAGAAAAGTACCTTAGTGAACTACTACTGTATGCATGGTATCACAGTGATTACAATGGTATCACAATGGAACTGGAACAAATCCACTGTGATACCATTTATGAAACCCACAATGGTAATGCACAGATATTACAATGTTATTCCAAAGAAATCTTTGTAAGGAACAGCATGTAGTGTAGTGAGGAGTAAACAGAACTGCAGGATCCACAAATATAGGTAAGCAAAGTCATTTACAGATAGCAGTTGCTGTTAGTGTCCTGCTATTCAGTATGATCAGAGAATGACTATGCCTCTGTGTTACAAATGTGGCTGCAGGATGTGCTAGGAGATATTCCGGCCTGGGACTGAGAAAGCCAGGTTTTTTCCTTGTAATGCCAGCATCATGCTGTACACATGTCTAAATCCTTTACCTAAGCAGCTGTGAATTTATACATTCCAGAAGCATGTTTAACAAGCCAAGCAATGTAAAGTTTAATATACAGAGCTTGTTGTCCATGTGCTATACTACTTGGTGTCTGTTTAGAATCATTATATATTATGTGTATATTATACAACAGAACTGTGAAGTACTTACAGCTGTATCTTTTTTCTTGTGCTGGTTATCTAGTATTTGCAATACATTCAAGAGTCCCACATGCTCCAGAACTGAAATAAGTATGACATATCACATATACAGTATAGGCAGTGTGATTATTAGGAAATTCACTGTCATACCGTAAACACTGGCACCACAATATAGTATATGGAGTAACAGTACTCTAGCTGGGGTCTCACCAGTGCAATCTATACAGCGGTAACACCACCTCTCTTCTTCTGCTGGTGATACCCACCCTAGGCATCCCAACATTCCCAACCCTACCTACTGCCTTGCTGAACTGTCATGCCACCTTGAGGTAATCTGATATTACTCCAGGGCCCATTTACTGTTTAGTGACCATCAATACCACTTCCCCTATTTTATATTCTGTCTCTGGATTGCTGTGCCTTAGGTGCATAACTTTGCACTTTTTCACACTGAAATTGAGCTACCATACTCTTGACCACGCCTTGAGTGGTCTCATATCTCTACATATTCTCTCCACCCCCTCTGGAGTGTATAGCCTATTGCAGATGTTGGTATCATCTGCAAAGAGGCACACCTTCCCTTCCAGTTGTTCTGCAATGCCACTTATAAAGACATTAAAGAGGACTGGTCCCAATACTGAGTCCTGAGGTACCCACTGGCCATTCTCCCCCCAAAAAATAAGTGTGTTTACTGCCACCCTCTGTTGCCTATCCATCAACCAATTTTGTACCCAGTTTACCACCTTGGGACCCACCCCCAAACTGCCCAGTTTCCTTAACAACCTCCTACATGGTGTGTTGTTCAAGGTCTTGCTGAAGTCTATGTAGGCCACCTCCACCACCCCACCTTGATCAATTTCCTCGGCCTCCCAGTCAAAGAAATTGATTGGGTTCATCAGGCATGACCTCCTCCCTAATGAATTCATACTGTCTTGGGTCTTGCAACCTACTGGATTCAAGACAGTCAACAAGCCTTTCTTTAAAAGTGTTTCCATAAACTTCTCCACCACTAACATGAAACTAACTGGCCTGCAGTTGTCAGCCTCCTCCCTGCTGCCACTTTTATGAAGCAGAACTACAACTGCCATCCCCCAGTCCTCTGGAACCACTCTTGTTTCCAGTGAGTTGTTGAATAGGGATGTCAGAGATGCAGCCTGTACCTCCCTGAACTCCACAGCACTTTAGGAGAACCCTATCTGGCCCCATAGCTTTTGTCCACTTTCAGATTTAATAGTTCTTTCAGGACTCTTTCCTCTGTGAATGGACCTATGTCTACCTCCCTCTCCTATGTTTCTGCTGCCTTTATGTGGTCCATCCCCCTCCTCCTTCCACGCTCATATTCCATCACGTGAGTGAAACAGTGCAGGAGTGGAACAGGTGACTGGCAACTTAGGTGTTGGCAGGCACCCACTGGTGATAGCAGGCATGCAGGGGCTCTGCCAGACTGACATGGAAAGGTAAGGTACTCTAAAGGTCTGAATGCACTTACTGTTAAACTGCATAAGTAGCTACAGGTGGTGGGGTAGTGGATAACTGTAGGGGAAAAAGCAGGCAGATAACAGCTACAGGCAGGAATATAGGAGGCTCACTATCTGAGGGTAGAGTAAAGTAGTAGTCCAGGAAGGACAATAGGGTAAAGATAGCAAAAGTAGGAGGAAAAAAGCAGGAGGTTACAGGAAAGTTTTACCTTGAAATAGCATCGGTTTTAAAGGAAAACCAGGTAACACCCTATTTTAGGATAAAGTGTTAAAGAAGATCCTGATAGTGGGTATAGCTGGGAAAGTAACAAGTAGCAGGAAAGGACAGTAGCAGCAAGTTATATTCGTGAATAAGAAGGGAGTGGCTGATATTTGCAGATGTGGGAGCGGTGCAGTGCAGTGGTTGTGGAGCTGCAGTTTTCTGGGAGACATTCTGGAGACTGAGGTGCTGACTCATCTGTACACACCTCTCTGGGTTGAGAGTGGAGGTCACTGGTCTCTGCGCTGAGCTGGCTAGGATCCAGAGGGCCTCTTGCCCCATCCAGGGATCACCAAGTCTGCCGTCATTGCCGCAGTGGTTGCTTAGACAGAGGAGGGCCAGCTGAGTCTTTGTAGGCTCTGGGAGGGTGGGAGCAGTGGGACAGGGTAGGTAGGTAGGTATATTTTATTTGTTCAATTATTTTAAAATCAATCATTACAAAAGCATATAAAACGGATTTAAAAGAGTATTAAATACAAATATAAATAGAAGATTGAAATTTAAAGTTGTGATTCCAGGCATAGAACATGTAGCATCAAGACTTGTACAGACAGTCATCATTGAAACATCCAGGCTTGTACAGACAGACTAGTAGTTTAAAATCATTTGTTTTTTCTAACCTTCTGTTTGGTTACTTAAACAATAAGCCATGAGGGGGTGTGGGTTGTCAGAGGACTTACAATGGCTGGAGTGGTTTGCCCACGAGGCGCAGCCGAGTGGCTAAATCCGCGCCAGCCATGGTAAATTCCCCCATAACCCAGATCTCCCGAGTGGCTAATTGCGATTATACCAAGTACTGTTTTTTTATTATTTAAAAAAAACAGTACTTGCTATAATGCTTAAATAAGCGACTCAGTTGTAGAGCAGTCAGTGTTTTTGTTTACTTTCCCCCGATGTACAGAGCTGCTGTTTTACAGTCTCCGCTTAGTGAAGAAACAAGATGGCGGATAGAGTTCCATGATTTTTGCCATCAGATTGCTTTTTTTTTAACATGCGGCTGGCTGGCACCTTTTGCGTTGATTATCAGTAGATAATCAAGGCAGGTAAGGTGCCAGCCTGCCTATCTGATTGGTCGGTGTCCGAGGTACATGGTATAATAAATAGTTAACAGCATTGTTCATTACAATGTCATATTTGGCTGTGAATAAAATAGCAAGAATCATTTTTTCATCAGTATTTTGTATGGAGTTTACAATGGGAAGGATCCATTTCCTTCTTGCCCTAGTGTACTAGGAAGAGTGTAATGCAACATGTTGAAGATCTTCTTTCTCTTTGTTGTTTAACCTAGCCTTTCCAGAATATGGATAAACTGATTTACTGTTTTAATTTATTTATATTGGCTGTATTTGGTTTTATGTAAAGCGCCTTGGTTTGGAAAGGCACTATAAAAATAAAGTTTGACTTGACTTGTTACAGTTGCGTAGTTTCGATTCCGGAGAGGCAGCTTTACAAAATCCAGTCTTGAGAATGTTTGATTCAAACATCTGTTTTAAACTTGGCATATGTTCTCCTGATGACAGGATTCATCAGGACATCCAAATAGTATCTAAAATTGAATGTACAGTCATTTTCGCTGTACTATCTTGCAAATCTAGACTCTGAGATTGCTTGAGATCTTTCTCATTGTAATAATCCATAATTTTCTTTAAAATATAAGCATTATATTTTTTCCTAACGGTAATGTTTTTCTCTGGAATAGTTAGAAGATCCTCCATGCTGTATTTACAGAGAAGGTTGTGCACCTGGTCTAACCAGGGAGAGGTCCTACACCCCATCTTTATCCAAGACTACTTTTCCTTTTGGCATTTTTTTACCATTCTTTCCTCAGTAAGAGAATTCAGTTTGATCCAAAAATTGATCATTTTGCTTTCGGCATGAGCCTGGCTACAGTTAAGCCTAACTCAGCTCTAATCATATTTTTATTTATTGATTTATTTATTGAAATGTTTCACCAGGAAAGGCACACTAACATGATGCTCGTCTCACAGCGCGACCTGGGCGGGGGGTACAGAGGAGAGCAGATGAGTACATGATACATAGCACTGAGTTACACATTGGAATCATGAACTGAGAGTAACATTATATACATCGACTTGAATTTGAGTTACATATTGGTACAATGAGTGAGAGTAGCAGTGTACAGGGCTTTTGTACAACCTTATTTGCAAGGGACGGGCTACATTAAGAAGGGATACAACATGAGGTAGGTTTAAACAATTCTTGTTGTCAGCCATGGGAGAACAAGGAATTAGGTTAAGACCTGGATTATGTTTACACAATACATAGGTGACAGCCACTAACTACGGGAACACGCTAGACAGAGAGACAAGGCTAGAAGTGCAGTAGGGGGTAAGTGCGGGGGTTGGTAGATATATGTCAGCATTTGTAACTGTTTGCTAAAGCCGCTGGTCAGGCTGCATAGGATGTAGGGGGGAGCAGTGGGGGGTAGTAATAGGAGTGGGGGGAAGGGGGGTTGGGCTAGTGGAGGGGAAGAGGAGGTCAGAATCAGATGCATGAACAGTTTACCGTATTGAAGTCTGACAGGGCAGAGGGTAGAGAATGGCTAGAAGAGGAGTGGCGGATTTGGACTGGCAGGTCATTCCAGAGCTTCAGGAGCTGGTAGTAGAAGGCCGATTGGCCTGCAGTGGTCCAACAGTAAGGGATTACCAACAGTCGGGAGTCAGTAGACCTAAGGGCATGAGAGGAGGTTGGAGAAGATGATAGAGAGGAGGCGAGGTAAGGTGGAAGGGACCCAAGCCAGAGGTTAGAAGCAAATTTAGCACTGTGAAGTAGGTGCTAGTTGTCAAGGGAGGGGAGGGCCAGCAAATGGTAAAGCTCACAGTGGTGGGTACGAGGGGGGGCATTGAGGGCAAAGTGACAGAATGCACTGAAGAGAGGGTCCAGTCTGGATAGGGTAAACTTGGGAGCAGCACTGTAGACTACATCGCATTAGTCACAGATAGGTAATATCATTTTCTGCATAATTTTGTGTCTCACAGGCAGTGGGAGACTACTGCAATTCCTATAGAGAGCGCCAAGCTTAGGGCACAGTTTTTTCAGGATAGCGTCCACATGGGCTGAGAAGGATAGGTTTTGGTCAAGCCAGACTTAACCAGATATAGCTTGGGGTAGATTTATTGAAACCAAGGGCAGTGCACAGAATTTGGATTGCTCGTTTTTCATGTTCATCAGTTTGAGAAGTGGCCCACATTTCTGTACCATACTGGACCTGGTTAATGTATTTTTCATTTTTGTCTTCGACAGTGGTTTCATGGTATACCCATCACAGAAGTGGCTGAACCTTTTTAAGGCCAGTCATAGATGATTTTGCTTTAGAAAATATATTATCAAGGTGGGTTTTCCAGGACAGATTTCTGGAGAAAATCAGACCAAGAAAGCAGTACTGATTAGATTTTTTTTGTGTTCCCAGGTGCCAGTGGAAATTATTTTTGTTGGTTCCAAAGGCAATGATCTTTGCTGTATCTGTGTTTATTTTTAATGATAATTTTATTGCTGAGGTGTTTAAAATGTCTAACTCTTTTGCAGACCACTAGGAGATAGAGATAAGATAACCAAATTGCCCAAGTATGCCATAGTAGGGAAAAAAATCTCTGCTATCTTAGGAGTGTCTGTGCCTGGGGTCAGCAGGGCTATCAGTAACCCATTAATATAAAATGAAAATAAGGTGGGTGCTGACACACAGCCTTGCCTGACCCCCATATTCAAGGCCACTGATTTATGGTGATTAAAACAATTAAATTCCGTTTTCAAGACTTAAGATTCCGGAATTTCACCGGTGATTGTTACTCTAATTTCCAGATTTTACCGGGATTCTGTTATCATTCTTTTAGTATGTACATAAATAATCAGAATTAAAGAAAGCTTAATACACAGAGCATTAAATAAAGCAAACTAAAAACAGTACAGGAAGGAATTAAGAGAAAAACAGACTTTTTTGTACATTTACTGATCTGATAGAAAATGCCAGATTCCATGAAATCTTTGTTTTTACCGGTTTTCAGGCAGCCTTAATTCCGGAATTTTACCGGATTTTCCGTTAAAAACCGAAAAACAGTGGCCTTGCCCATATTGGTTTGAATGCTTTTGAAAAACTGCCCTCTAGTTCCCTTCCTGACTTGGGCCCATGTGCCAGTTTACAAGGTTTTGATAGCATTAATAAGAAGTGGAGAGAGTCCACATTCCCTCATTATAGCCCATAATTAGCTTCTATTTATGGTATCAAAGATCGATATAAAATTTATGAATGCAACATACATTTTTGGGCTGCTTACTACAAGATATTTTTCTAAGAGATGTTGCAAGATAAAACAATTGTCCAGAGCTGAGTAACTCTGTCTGAAGCCAGTCTGAAGATCAGAGATATAGTTAGTTCTGACAAGTTCCTGTTGTAGTCTACCCAAAAGTACTTTGAAATAGATGTTTGCTGTAATATCTAACAAGCTGACTGGTTTGTACATCTTGGGGTTATGCCCATTTCATTTCTTAAAATATAGGAAAGATTTCTGATCCTTTCCAGGAGTTCGGGACTTTTCCTTTTTTTATGCATCTATTAAAAAATGGAGTCAGGGTTTCCACCCATTGATCTATTAGGCATAAATATGCTTCTGCAGGTACAATACTTTGTCTGGTCCTGGTGCTTTATTAATCTTTAAATCGTGGAGTGTAATATAGATGTCCTTGATGGTAATAGGTATGAAAGGGCAGGGTATTAGAGCAGAGTCAAAGGTGATTGTATCCATCACTAAAGAAGGATCAAAAAAAGTGTTGCTGAAATGCTTGATCCATTCTTGCCAGTGAGTCAAGGGCACATTCCTCAGCCTGTGCCACTACAGAATTCCTTCACCATTCTGGTGGGATGGGACTGCTGTGAAGAGGCACCTATACTAGTGACAAGGGAGGATGTGGGGGTCCTCCGAAGGGGAGACCCCAAGGTGGGAGTTAGCGGACCCCAGCAGAGGAAAAAGCAGCTTCTGTTGGGGGACTCTAATGTCAGAAAGATAGACTTGGGAGCAGGAAGGGGTGAAGAGAAGGAGGTTAGGTGCCTACCTAGTGCAATGGCTCAGATGGCTGGACAGCAGATCCTAAAGATCGCTAGAGCAGCAGGACAGAATTTGGAACTGGATGTCATGGTCCATCTGGGAACAAATGACCAAGCGAGGGATGGGTCTGAGGTAGTACAGAGTGAGTGCAGGGAACTGGGGAGGGGCTTAAAGCAAATAGCATGAATGGTGGCATTCATCAAGCGGATACCTGTCTATGGTCAAGGGGAGGATAGCACACTCCTCACCAGGAGCTTCAACTCACAGTTGAAAGCATGGTGCAGGGAGGAGGGGTTCAGCTTCATTAGGGACTGGTGGCTGACCTGGCATGGTATGGTCTATACACAGGTGATGGCCTACATCCATCTGGGAAGGGGACCGCAGTCCTCAGTGGAAGGTTTAGATGTCATTTTGATAAACATTTAAACCAAGCAAGTAGGAAGGAGGTAATACAAAGCAAGACATACCCCCCCCAACACACACACACAGACTGAAGCAACAGAAAGAGAGGGCTCAAGGGGAGAAAACTGCCCCCGGGCATGAGTTAAAGGAAACAGATGCACAGTAACGGACAAGGGGAAAAAGAACAAAAGTGAAAAGGGAGGTGTTGAAGAGGCAGGGCACAAAGAGGGTTGTGAGGGGGAAGGGGAGAAAGAGAAATTTAATTTTTTTTAATTATTTTTATTTATTAGGTCTAGGATTACAATACCTTTGAGCCAGGGCTCTTTTACAAAGGTTCTACATCAGGTTACAATTCAAAACATAAAACATGTAAGTCACATTACAAATTCAATACATAGGACAAGGTTACAAAAGTGTAAACTAAACAGAGTTACAAAGCATCGGAGAAACAAAACAAGTTTTGGAGGCTAGGTTAGAAGGAGATAGCAGATGAGGTGCAGAGAGGACAGAGGACAAGAGAGAGGAAGAGTAGGGGGGTGGAGAGCTATAGAGGAGGAGTGCAGCCAGAGACATTGTCGTAGACATAACATGGGGAAGTGCGTGCTAAGGGGTAACCAAGTGCTAATAGGAGAGAGAACTGCATAAGGTTAGGGAAATATTCATGGGGTCAGCTAGTGGAGTCAGTCACAGGAGCTAGAGGCAGTGAGAGAGAGAGAGGTGGAGCCTTGATTTAAATGCACCAAGGGTAGGAGTGGAAGAGATGTAACTGCTTAGACCATTTAGCCAGCTGGGCACCCTGTAGGCAAAAGATATTTGACCTTGTGAGGTACAACAACATGGAACCTGCAGGAGCTGTGATTCAGACCCCCTGGTTGAGTGAGGGTTATTGCTAGGGTGCAGGAGTGCACACACTCCGGGGGCGCAAGGCCCATAGTTATTTTCTTTGCCATGGTGCAGGATAGGTACTTTATCCGATTAGTGAGTTGCAGCCATCCAGTTTGTACATAGAGGTCGCACGTATGTGTGAGCTGGTGGGATCCAGTGAGAAGTCGGCAGGCCTTATTGAGGGAGGTAGATGTGTGTCTAAGAGCAGTAGTGGGGGCACAGCCATAGATGATAAGCCCATAGTCAATAATGGAGACAACAGAGCTCTGAATGGTGATGGTCAGGGCTTCTGGGGTAAGATGTTGCCTATGCCGGAAAAGAAGGCCAAGGCGAGTATTTGCTGCTCTGGCTACAGAGTCAATGTGGGCACTGTAAGTTAGATGAGGGTCTAGAGTGATCCCAAGGTACTAAAAGGCTTGAACCTGGTCCAGGGTGACTCCATGACTGGTTTTGATGGATAGGGTCTGCAGCTTATGCTTGTTATGACAGCTGCTGAACATCATAGACTTTGTTTTCTTATTATTGGGGACCAGATTGTGATTTGAGAACCAATTTTCAACAGATGTGAAGCCTAGTTGAAGGTTGTCTTGTAGAGGCTTAGGATCCTTGTGGGAGGCAAGAATTACAGCATCATCTGCATAGAGGATGATTGTTTCAGAGCAAGAATTTGGAAGGGGGTTCAGGAACAAGCTGAATAGTAGAGGGCCCAGAATGGATCCCTGGGGGACACCTGAGCGAACAGGCCTGGTATCAGAGAGGAAATCTGCAATTTTTACTCTCTGTGACAGGTTCTACAAGTAGCTTTTGAACCAGGCAGTGGAGTCAGGAGAGAGTGCAGCTTTCAGGAGTTGCACAAGCAGTAGGCAGTGATGGACAGTGTTGAACGCCTTAGTCAGATCGATAAAGATGGACCCAATTAACTGACCATTGTCCAGTGAGCTGTGTCCCATTTCTGGACCATAGCCTTGACAATGTCCGTTGGATGGTTCCCCCCTATTTTTTCCTTTTTCTCACCCGTCCCCCCACCCTTCCACATAGGTTTTTCCCCAGTATGACAAGGGTTGTGACTTCTACTATTGTTATACTTTACGATTGCTATTTACTGCATGTAACTTTATTCCGTAAACCACTGTTATTTTGTGTTCTTTTGTTATCTGTACTGCACCTGTATATTACCACTGTTGTATCTCACACTGTAACCATGTCTACCCTCCCTGCGATGAGGTGCCTTTGTAAATGAGCCCCTGACTCAAAGGTTGTAAATCCGACTTTCAAAAATAAATAAATGTAAAAAATAAATAAGAATGCCAGAGGATTCCAGTAGAGCAGATGAGGTGCTATGCCCTTTCCTGAAGCCATGTTGTTGCAAGCACAAGATATTGTATTTGTCCAGGAAATCTGTGAGCTGATCTGCTGCAATACTTTCATGGGCCTTGTAGAGGGGTGGCAATATAGAGATCGGACGGTAGTTTCCATGAGTGGCCCTGTCACCACTTTTATGGACAGGGGTAACAGTGGCAGATTTCCATTTGTCAGGGAACTGGCTGAGCCTAAGTGCGAGGTTGAAAATATATGTCAGTGGCTGTAACACCTCATTCAAGGGTGAGGGACAGCAGTTTAAGGTCAAGTGTATCACTGCTAGATCTGGATTTGGTGATGGCTTTGGTAATGTATTTACGAGCTTCATGCATCTTGACTGCATTGAAATAAAAAGGCAGGTGGCTAGAAGAGGAGGAGGCATTGGGGGAGGAGAGGGAGAGTCATAGTCCTTGAAAAAGTCAGAAGGGAGAACACTGCTGAGATTGGTGAATTCAGTGTTGAAGATATTTGCTATGATTTTAGGGCCAAGCATAGTAGACCCATTTATGTTGAGCAAGGTAGGGAAGGTTTTTGGCTGCTTCTCAGTGACCTCTTTAATATTTTTCTAAAATGCCCTCCCATTACCCCAGGTATCTGTGAGAGTGTTCTTAAAGTAAGTAGATTTATTTTGCCGGATAGATTTGGTACAGTCATTCTGTGCACGTTTATAGTTTTGGATGTCAGTTTCTTTACCAGTGGTTCTGACCAGATCCCAGAGGTGATCTCTAGATTTTAGTTGATGTAAGAGATTGGCTGAGAGCCAGGGATTGCAAAGGGCTTTGACTTTGCACTTTTTAAAAGGAGCGTAGGAGTCACAGGCTGCATTGAAAGTGTTGATAATGTATCTCAGTATTTACATCTGTTGCTTTGTGAATATGGGACAAGTCTTGGAGGTTGAGGCATGTTTTGAGGTGTGACAACTGCCCACATGGTAGGACTCTACTAGTGATGATATTAGAAGGGGGCTTGTGGAATTTGTTTGACCATTCACAGATGAAAGGGGAATGGTCGCTAAGCGAGTCAGGGAGGACTGAGGTATTTGTGATACAAGTTGGGTGGCTGGTAAGAATCCAATCCAGGAGGGTGCTGGTGCCGGGTCTGTAGTTTTTCCTGGTCAGAGAGATGACCATCTGGGTGAGATTGGCCCATGAGACGGCATCCTTATGGACCCCTGTATCAAACGCGAGCCAGTTTATATTAAAGTCTCCAAGCAGAATCATTTCAGAGTCAGGAGGTTGGGACCTGGTGAATTCCAAGACAGCGTTAAGGCCATTCCCTTGTTCTTTTAGGGGGATATACACTGAGGCAACTGTGAGGGATTTGTCATGGGCACCTAATAAGATTCTGATAGGGGGAATCTGCGCAGCAGTGGCTGAGAGGGGGGTAGTGATGGGGTGTACCAGTAGCGAATCTTTAAGGTAAATTGCACATCCGCCATCTCTTTTGGACTTCCGGTCCAGCCTGAAAACATTGTAGCCTGGAAGAGCGATAGCCAGGTTGGGGATTTTGGGTGCAAGCCAGGTTTCCACAGCTGCCAGGATATCTGGGCTGTGCTGATTGGTAAAGATTTGTAGGGCATCTAGCCTGGGGTGTAGACTACAGATGTTGAGAGATGCTATGGAGAGTGCTCCTGAGGTTTTTTCCTGGTACACAGAGCTGGAGGTGATTGGGCCAGGGTTAGGATGGATGTTTCCTGACTGCAGCAAGAGGAGGATCACAAGCTTCGGGGTGCACCAGCATAGGTCCCTGAGTGTGAGTCTACATGCCCGTTTTTTGCAGGAACTTACATTAGGTTGGTGGCAATGATCCCAGAGTGATGGCACATGAGAGAGTGATAAGAGGGTCCAGAGCCGGTGTACAGTGGTAGGCAGGGACTGCCATCCATTTGCAGAGGGGAGCACCTGGGGGGGGGCAAGCTCATGATGGAGAGTACCTGAGTGATGATAGGCAGTGCCAAGTAGGATGCTGAGGGGGGAGAGGGGAAGCAAGCTCCAGGGAGGAAGAAAAGCAGAAAGAGAGATGAGAGTAAGAGAAGCAGAAACTGCAGTGCATGGAGGGACAACATGATGTGACAGTCAGGAGGATTGGATTGGATTGGATTGGGTAAGTGTGCTTATAATCTGCTAATGGAAAAGTCAGCACTTAAAAAAAAAGGAAAAGAAATTTAGGCAGCAGAGAGTGTAGGAGTGGAAGAGATGTAACTGTTCAGACCATTTAGCCAGCTGGGCACCCTGTAGGCAAAAGATATTTGACCTTGTGAGGTACAACAACATGGAAGCTGCAGGAGCTGTAATTCACACCCTAGGGTGCAGGAGTGCACACACTCCGGGGGCACAAGACCCATAGTTATTTCCTTTGACATGGTGCAGGTTAGGTACTTTATCTGATTAGTGAGTTGCAGCCATCCAGTTTGTGCATAGAGGTTGCATGTATGTGTGAGCTGGTGGGATCCAGTGAGAAGTTGGCAGGCCTTATTGAGGGAGGTGGATATGCGTCTAAGAGCGGTAGTGGGAGCAGAGCCATAGAAGATAAGCCCATAGTCAATAATGAAGACAACAGAGCTCTGAATGGTGATGGTCAGGGCTTCTGGGGCTTCGGGGCAATAACCCCCACTCAACCAGGGGGTCTGAATCACAGCTCCTGCAGGTTCCATGTTGTTGTACCTCACAAGGTCAAATATCTTTTGCCTACAGGGTGCCCAGCTGACTAAGTGCTCTGAACAGTTACATCTCTTCCACTCCTACACTCTCTGCTGCCTAAATTTATTTATTTTTTTTAAGTGCCGACTTTTCCATTAGCAGATTATAAGCACACTTACCCAATCCAATCCAATCCAATCATCCTGACTGTCACATCATGTTGTCCCTCCATGCACTGCAGTTTCTGCTTCTCTTACTCCATCCTTCTTTCCACTTTTCGTCCAGGGGACGGTGCTAGGAAGTTCAAATCTCCATGAGATGGAACCAGTCACGGAGAGATGGAGTGCGGATTCTGCTTATAGTAGACCCAGTTTCAGGCACCATCCACCAACCGAGTTCATGGCTAGCAAGATGGACTGGAGCTGCTTTCCTGAAGCGTACCTGGAATCTTGATCTTGAGGGCAGGCTGGGGAGCATCCTGCGGATTGGCTGCGTTCATCCCTAGACCACTAGTGCAGAAGATGGAATCCCCCTCAAGGAATCTTGCTCTTGAGGGCAGGCTGGGGAGCACCATGTGGCTGGCAGCATTCATCAACAGACCACTAGTGCAGAAGATGGACTCTCCCTCAGGGAATCCTGGAATCTTGCTCTTGAGGGCAGGCTGGGGAGCACCCTGTGGCTGGCTGCGCTCCGCACCAGATTGCTAGTGCAGAAGATGGAATCCCCCTTCACAACAAAGGCAGGAAGGGGGGTTCACAAGCAGAGTGGGAGCAAAGTGTGGAGAGTCATGTGTACTAGTGCAAGGAGACATGGAACTAAAACTACAGACCTGGCTAGAGGCCATCATGGCAGAGGCCGAGCTGGATCTTGTGGTCATTATTGTGTTGTGGTGCATAGGGAACCATGACTGAGACATGGCCATACCAGGCTACACTTAGTTCAGGAAGGATAGGGGTGGTGGGGAAGGGTGGAGGGGTTGTGCTTTATGTGAGAAAGGGTGATGGAAATGCAAGGTAACCAGGGGGTAAAGGATGGGTTGGAGGTGCTGCTGGTCACCCTGGAGACTGGAGCCAGAGCCACTATTCACTCTGGGGTTATATACAGACATCCAGCACAGGGGAAAGAACTGGATAAGACACTGGGGGAAGCCATCATCATGATGGCGAGGGGGGGGGGGATGCTGTCAGTGGGGAACTTCAGTCTGTTGGATGTTGATTAGAGCATCCCAGCCATGGCCTCAGCTAGAAGCAGAAATATCCTAGATGCCCTGCAGGTGGCATTCAGAGGCAAGTAGTCAGAGAACCCACTCAAGATGGGGCAATACTAGACCCGGTGTTTACAAACACGGACAGTATTGCAGACTTCAATGTGGGATGACACCTGGGGATCAGCAATCACCATACAGTGTGGTTTAACATAAGGCTGGCAGCAGAAGCAAACCACACAAAGACAAGGGTCCTGGACTTCACAAAGGAAAGTTTTATAAATATAGGTGAATGCCTCAGAGAAAACCTAGCGGGGGGGGACTGCCTGGGTGGGGTGGAGGGACAGTGGGCCAAATTATGGGATGGCATAATGAAAGCAACAAACCTCTGTGCAAAAGAAGTGAGCAACAACAGGAGGAAAAAGAGAGACCGCTATGTTGCTCAAGGGAAGTGGCTACAAAGGTAAAGGCTAAAA
This sequence comes from Neoceratodus forsteri, assembly GCA_016271365.2. NCBI lineage: Eukaryota > Metazoa > Chordata > Ceratodontiformes > Ceratodontidae > Neoceratodus > Neoceratodus forsteri. The sequence goes on along the minus strand of CM028129.1, from coordinate 1,003,412,617 downwards.
GGGTGACTTTCAGAGGATACAAAGAGATGCAGCAAAATGATAGAGAAGTGTACCAGGGAAAGCAGAAGGAAGCAGGGAAGGCGGTGAGGAGGGCAAAAGGTGCAAACTAAGGAAAGGATAGCCAAAAGGGAAACTAAGGGGGCAAGACCTTTTTTTAGATACAAAAAGAAGACAAGGGAGGAATTGTGAGGTTAAGATGGATAGGGACAGAATGTGCAGAGGAGGATTAGGAAAAAGCAGATATCCTGAACAGATACTTCTGTTCGGACTTAGAAACACAGAAACAGAATTTGTTGGCAAATAAGGACGACATGGCCTACCAAGCTGCCCATTTTGCCCCAGCTTATACTGTCGTCGCAGAGCCTAGCTGGTCTCCAGCTACTTCCCCATCCCTGACTTTCCCACCAAGATTCCTCTGTGCCTATCCCAAGGACAGTTAATGTTTCACGCTAGTATTGTGCACTTTTTCAAGGCCACAGTAATTTTTCCAGCCAGAATCAAATTAACTTTAAAACAGCATTTCATTTACAATAATGTTGCAGATGCAAAGCAGAACTTTAAACAATTCCCCAAGTCTTTCCAGGGGGCAAAAGATTTTAAAAAGTGGTTTTCTATGACCATAGTGGCACAGTAAGTATACTGTACCTTTTGGGAAATGGGGATAAGGCCGCAGCTACTGTAAACATAGAAACATTGAAATTGTCAGCAGATAAGGACTGCCAGGCCCATCCAGTCTGCCTGTAGGCCTTATACATTGTTATGGCCGATGACCCTATGTGATCAATGGCTTTTCATTACCCCTTCCCCTCTTTAGGTTCCCTTGTGCCTGTCTCAGGCATGCTTAAATCCCTCCACTGTGCTTGCCCCCACTACCTCCTGTGGCAGACTATTCCAAGTATCAGCTACCCTTTCTGTGTAGAAAAGCTTTCTTACATTACCTTTTAATCTGCCCCCCTCCAATTTCATATCGTGCCCCCTTGTTCTAGTACTTTTTCTACATTGGAAAAGGTCCCCAGCTGCACCTTGTTTATGCCCTTAAGGTACTTGAAAGTTTCAATCATGTCCCCCCGCTCTCTCCTCTCCTCCAGTAAGTACATATTGAGGTCCCTTAGTCTCTCCTCATATGTTTTGTGGTGCAAGACCTGCAGAGTGTAACAAACTACTTATTTTTCCTTTGTGGGATTAAAATATGACAGAGGATCAGACCACTTATAATAAGCTAGATATCCTTTTCTTTTTTAGATTCTCTTTTCAACATAACGGAAAATACAACTTACAGCTTCATTTAGTGCAAATAGAATTTATTTATTTATTTGTTTATTAAATTTCAGAATTACGCCTTTGAGTCAAGGACTCCTTTGCAAAGGCTCCACATCAGGACAAACAAACAGATTATGATAGACAAAGGATTACACATGTGCACAAGCATCAATGCTAGTTTTACAAAGTGTTGCTTTACAAGAATAGTCATAGCTTGTGTATTTTGGAATGTGAATGGCAAAAACTTCCCCATCAAAAGAAACCAAATATTTTAACATGCTAACAAAAGTAGAACTAATATATCACTTTTGTTGCAGGTGACTCATTTACTAGAATCAGAATGTCTAAAACTAAAATAATATTGGGTCGACCAAGCATATTATTCAGTAGGAAGAGAGAAAAATCAGGGAAAAGTTATCATAAAAAGAAAGAATGTAGATTTTAATTTCAAAGCACAACATAAAGATACAGAGGGTGTTATTATTTTTATTAAAAGGAAATGGATGAGGCACGAAATATTGATTGATTCGGGTTGTGCACCTTCCATGGCTTACAAAGACTTTTTATCCCAAATTGCAGCTGGTCTGATCCTGATAAATGTGGACTACGTTAAGTGTAGGCCTTAATGCCTTGTTAGACGCTTTAAGATACACGACTACTGCAGTTTTCTAGAAGACAATGGAAACTTGAACTAACTAATGCAATTTATGCAGTAACAAGAACTGGTGGACATCTGAAGCCTGATATTCAAAAATGGGCAAAGCAGAGCGCAAAGTTTTGTGCTGTGCTTGCCCATTGCTCACGACCCTGAGGAAGTTATATTCAGTCGGATAGTGCACCAGCGCTATCTGAATGAATATAGGAATATGTCGGCACAGCACTAAGTCAATTAGCGCTGCCGTGACATGGATCTATGATATGCAGGGAATGGCACCCCAGACCCAATTGCGCTGGTAGCTGCTGGCACAATATTCAAATGGTCCTACGCAAATGAGCCCACTGGGCATGCAAGGCACTATGTAGCCATTTGCATGCACAACTTGGGCTCATTTGTATGGGAAGTGGTAGCAGGTTTGCACCCCTGCGAGCTGCTCTGCCCCACCCCGATTGCTTGGTCCTGTAAAATGGACATATTTCCTGGTGTCTAGTGGCATCTCCCACCCTTCAATTGCTGTCCTGGAAATTGTAAAATATGTCACTGGTGCCTAGTTGCACCACCCACTCACCGATCACCATCCCAGAAATTGTAAAATATGCCCCTGGTGCCCAGTGGTCCCCCTGCCTTCTGATTACTGTCCTGTATATTATGTCATAAGTCCCTTGTGCCCAGTGGTCCCCCTGCACTCTGATCACTCTCCCGTATATTATGTAATAAGTACCTGATACCCAGTTGTCCTCCCCGCTGACTGCCATCCTGTAGTCTGAAATAATATACCCTGATGGCCCCTGGCTCTGACTGTCATCCCATATATTGTAGAATAATTCCCTGCTGCCTAGTGGTCCTCCCCTCCGATTAACTTCCGATATGATGTGAGCAATTTCCCTGGTGTCCAGTGGTACCCCTGCCTCTAAGCACCATCCCGTAGTCTGAAATAATATACCCTGGTGGTTTGTGGTCCCCCCCTCTGATTGCCATTCTGTAGTCTGAAATAATATACCCAGGAGGTCTGTGGTCCTCCCATCCTCTGACCACTGTCCTGTAGTCTGAAATAATATACCCTGGTAGTTCGTGGCCCCCTCCCTCCGATTACCATCCCATAGTATGAAATAATAATACCCTGATGGTCTGTGGTCCTCTCGTCCTCACCACTGTCCTGTAGTCTGAACTAATATACCCTGGTGGTCCTTTGTCCCCCCAGTCTCTGATTCCTGGACTCGTACAATATACAAGTTCCCCTGATGATAGTTGTGCCCCCCACCCACTAATCACCCTTTCCATTACAAGAATGAACTCCCTGGTGTCTAGTGGCCCCCACACTGCCAGCACCATACAAACTACCCTGCCACCCCACCCCCATGCCAGTGCCATGGTTCTGATATGGCAAGCAACACAGCCCTCCTCTCACCTCCTTGGCTGGCTGCCATACATACAGTAAGAGAGCATGTGTCCTATGTATCGTTCAGGGCACGTGTCCTCTGTACTGTACAGAGAGTACATGGCCTGTGTACTGTAAAAGTAAGGAAGAGTGATCAGTGGGTGGGGGTACCACTAGCAACAGGGGAACTTGTATGTTGAATGGGACCAGGGACTGGAGACTGGGAAGGACCACAGACCACCTTGGTATATTATTTCAGACTACAGGACGGTGATTGGAGGACAGAGGGACCAAGGACCACCAGGATCTAATATTTCAGACTACAGGATGGTGATTGGAGGGAGGGGGACCACAGGCCACCAGGGTATATTATTTTAGACAATGGGATGACGATCAGAGAGAGGACCACAGACCACCAGGTTATATTATTCCAGACTATGGGATGGAGGTCAGAGGGAGAGGGGACCACTGAGCACCAGGGAAATTGTTCACATCATACAGAACAGTGATCGGATGGATGGGGAGACCACTGGGCACCAGAGACTTATTATGCAATATACGTGATGGTGATTGGAGGATGGGGGACCAAAGGACACCAGGGACATATTTTACTTCATGCAGGGATGGGGATCAGTGGAAGGTGGGGACACTCGATGCCAGGGAACAGGTGTGATCCCCGAACTGCCAACTTGGTTGTTGGCTGCAGTGGTTCCGGTAGCCACTAGGGTTGCCTGGAGTAAGTCAGAGTTTTGACTGGTGGTATTTACGCTGCACAAAGTGGCATACACTAACCCCTTTGTGCAGTGCAAATGCACTGAATATTTTGCCACATCGGTCTTCCTGTCCCCACCCCTCCCTTTGCCTACTGCATACATGTTTTTGTTTTGCATGTGCTACCTCTGTTAGCACACAGAAATGCCCCCTCTGAATATTGCACATGGGTGTAAACCCTGGGCAAAAAAGGGCACAATCATTTTGCCCACCAGGCAGAGTTTTTACTATCTGGTCCCTGGTGTTTCAATAACCAAACAAACAAATAATATACATACTTTTCAAGGAGCACAAGGTCTTTTTCATGATAAGATTATCTTCTTTTTTTTTTTTTTTTGCAGTTATCTATTTTCTCCTGGAGTCCTCTGCATCCCTTCTGATGTCCCCACGTGCACGGCACCAGGTATGAGACCCCCTCCCTTAGACCTCACAACTTACCCTTCATGGCAGGGGGTGGGGAGCGACTCAACCCACTGGACCGGATTTAGTGTTCGGGGAGGTGCCTTCCCGGGCCGTCGCGGAGGGGACCATCATCATCCTCGAAGAGGACTCCCATTTTTCCTCTTTCCTTCTCCCAAGGTCTCGGCGTGCAATGGCACCAGCGGTGGTGGCATGCACGCTCACATGTGCATCCTCTCCAAGCGCCTGCTGCAGACTCTCGCCCACAGATTCAATGCTGGTGTGCCACCTCCCAGCCTCCGTTAGGTGGCAGGCAATCACCGAGCACTGCGATCCACCCTCCCCGGAGAAGGAGAGCAGTCCTGGGGATGCTCAATCCTTCTCCTCCCTGCCAACCCCCGGCACCCCATGTCCGTTCCCAAACACAGGTCACCGGCATGACGTGAGGTAAGGCGTCCAGTGCCTCAACCCTCAGCGCCACTGGGCTGGCTAGATAAGAATATCTTCTGATATCAAAAATATTTTAAAATATATTGTAAATATGGGTATAGCACCTATACTAATTTCTGATCATGGTATGGTAATACTCTTGTTTCCACCTTACAAAACTGGAAAAAGGAAGAATATGATTGGAGATTTAACAATGACTTGTTAAGAGATAAGATCTTTGACACAAAACAAAAGCAGTAATTAAGGAATATGGATATTTGAATTATAATAGGCAGGATGAGATATTCATCCTGTGGGACCCTTTTAAATTAGTATCAAAAGCAATATTATTTCATATCAGTCATGGAAAAACAAAATGGACAAGCTTCTGGAAAATAATTTAGATAAGCAACTGGCAGACTTAAAAGGGAAAGCAAGGCAATTCACAATGGATTCCTGAGTGGGATACTAGAAGACTCATAATGAGGATTTATAAGTAGACCTACTGAGAAGAAGCTATTAAAACTTAAAGCTACCTTCTACATGCAAGGTTATAAATCAAGAAAATTATTAGCTTACGCTCTAAAAATTCGTAATATTAAATCCATAATTATAGTATGCAATTACATAACACTCAGAGGAATATGGGACAGAGACAGATGAAATAGAAGAAGTACTTATAAACTATCTCAAAACTTTCTCCCAGAAAGATGGTATGGATAAGGCTGATATCATGCAAGAATTTTTAGCTCCTTTAAAAATAAATAAAATAAAAATTGATAACTATGAAATCTGAAATAAGGAAACTGAGGTTGCTATTTAAAGCCTCGCAAAAAGAAAGTCTCCAGGAATTAATGGCTTTACTTCTGAATTCTGCATGACACAGAAACATGGAAAGTGATGGCAAATAAAGGCTTAGCAGCCCATCTTGTCTACCCACCCTGTCTACTACATCTACTTATGCTCTACTGAACATCTCTTCCCTTTGCTGCTGCTCCTGCTGCAAATATTTAACCTCCTGGGTTTCCCAAATGCTGGAAAAAAAACTAGCAAATGGTGAAAATATACCTAAGGCAATGCTGGACACCTTGGTAGCACTGATTCCTAAACATGATAAGGACAAATCAAACCCAAATAACTATTTTCACTTTCCAATATTAAAAATGAATGCAAAAGCATTGCTAAGGTACTAGTAAATAAACTGAAGATCAAATCCACAGGATTTGGGAAAGAGCAGACTATCTATGAAGGCATTAGTAAAATTAAATTAATTTTGAAGAAGGCAGTGATATATGGCAATGAAAAAATTACTTTGACTTTAAATGCTAATGCATTTGAGCTAGCATTTAAAGCCAAAGTGGGTCCCGGGTAGCGAGGGCGAGCAAGCACCCTCCCCCCACAAACTACTCAAGCCAGACCACCTCAACATTCACAGGACAGGATCCTCCGAGGGTCCCAGGTCATGAGGGCCAAACAGAAGCTGCCCTTCCCCCGAACTACTCAAACCGCAGGTACGGAAACGGAACGGCCCGCCAGCTCTCCCAGTAGCTAAACTGACGCCATTTTTAATTCAAATTGTAGTCGGTGCACCATTGGAGATAGTTTATTTGTAATCCAGGACTCTTAAAGCTCATAGCTTAGTTCCAAACTCCTTCTGATAGTGCCTTAAGAATTAATTAATTAATTGTGTCTACTTAGCCGCTACTTAAAGTACTCTTGTTGCTATGATTGACTACAGTAAGCTAGCATGTAAACTCTTTGCCTCTGTGCATACTACTGCTTCGTGCTAATCTGCATGTTTAAATAGGTTAACTGTGTGTTTAAGTAGGTTACTCAGTTTTAAATAAGTTCTGTTTACTTAGAAAGAAAAAAAAAACATCATTTTACTGCTGCTCTGTTTAAATGCACCACACTGCCTGTATGCTAATGCGAGTGCTCTCCTGGGCTGTAAATACAGCTCCTTACCTCTTCTTCTGCCTCCACAGCCCACCTCAGCATTCACAGGACAGGATCCTTCGAGGGTCCCGGGTCGCAAGGACCAAACAGGAGCTGCCCTCCCTTCCCCGAATGACTCAAGCCGCAGGTACGGAAACAGAACGGGCCACCAGCTCTCCTCGCTGTCTAAATGCATCAGTAGCTAAGCCCTGCAGTTGCTTTGCAACTGCTTCCCGCCCACCCCCAATACCTCCCACCCTTTCCTGGTAGTAGATATATAGCGCTTCATCTCGCTTAGCCAGAGAGAATTCATCTCACGTAGCCAGAGAGAAAAAAGAGGTAAACAACTATATCCCTGGTTTTCCATAAGCTCCCTATACGGATTAGCCACTAGAGGGCACTGTTACCTCCTGCAACTTGATATCTGAACCTCGGTACCCATTCTACACCTCCCTCAACCTCTTTCTCCCTCCATAAATCCTATTGCTGCTTGGAGCTAGCAATGTCTCTTCAGATTGGCTATCTGTCACTCCTTACCTTCATTAGCTTCTGCCATCCTACTCTCCCCCCCAACTCACTCCAAATCTACCCTCAAACTCAACCCCCTTTACTACCTGATCTTATAAGATTATACCACCTCCAACTCTCCAAAGACCACTCACTTTAGCTATACGTGGGTCCGCTCCTTCGTACGTCCCTGCCCCTCCCTCTTCCACCCCTCTCACACGTGGACAATTCTAACATGACTTACCCCCCATTGAACCTCCCACAACCCCACCCAGCGCACCTACAGAAGACGTCGCAAACACCTATTGGTGGCTTCAACTCTCTGGGCACTACCTGACTGTTGCTCTCCTGCTCCTCACAGCTGGGGACATACATCCTAACCCAGGCCCCCTCCACTCCCCCACCCTGCCAAATTTGCCCGGACCCTCTCCAATCCCATTCACCACTCCAAACCCCAGTGGCCCCTCCCTCCCCCATGGCCTGCACCTCTTGCATATGACCCTGACATCATCATCCTGACTGAGACGTGGCTAAACAAAAATATCAATGAGACCTCTGTCTCAATCCCGGGTTATACCATGACCCGCCAAGACAGGGGATAGCAGAGGCGGTGGTGTCGCCATATATATAAATGCCACCCTGCACTTCACTGTAGCTTTAACTAACTCTGCACCAAAAGCCCATGAACTAATAATGATTCAAATGGAACTACCCCACTCACTCACTATTTTTATAGCTGGTGTTTACTGCCGGCCAGGCACTCCTGCATCGACTGTCACTGACCTACTTGCACAAATCTCCTCTCTATCATCTAAAGGGGAGTTATGTATCATGGAGGATTTTAACCACAACTGGTTATCCCATTCACTCAGCAAAACCAGAACGGACATTGCTGCTCTGAATCTGTCTCAGTCCATCACTGAGCTCACCCAACTAAACCCTAAATCTACAAAACACACGTTCATAGACTGGGCACTCGCCTCCCACCCCCACTGGGTCATCCAAGCTGGGGTCCTCCCTGACTCCCTCAGTGACCACCATATTATCTACCTTATCAGGAAAGTTCACTACCCCAAATCTGCCCCCAAGTTCATATTCCAACATTCATACAAATCCCTCAACCTAGCCTCCGTGCATGAAGACTTAGCCCACGCTAACTGGTCCTCACTCATCCCTGCCCCATCCATCAAAGACGCCTAAGCTCACTTCCAAGACACGCTCCATACTGTCTGGAACAGGCACGCCCCACTGCGTCATTCTAGGGTTCGCAGTAACCACCTGCCGTGGAAGACTCAAGAACTCATAGCCTGCCAACATGCTCATGACAAAGGCTGGCAGAAGAATAAAACCTCACACCTCCCACAAGACTACACAAGATACCGTGTGCTATGTAACAAGTGTACCACAGCAACTAGACTCGCTAAAGCAGAATACTTCAACTCCTCCCTCCAGTCTAACTTAAATCACTCATCCAAATTCTGGAAGGTCATCCACTCTCTCTTCTCCCCTCCCCCCCCGGTAGCAAATCCCACACCGCACCTGATTGCAAACAACTCACTCCTCTCTGATCCAGGGGCGGTGGCTGCCGAGTTCAACTCATACTTTACCTCTTGTGCCTTGACTCTCCTCTTCTCCCTGTCCCCCACTACTCCACTAGACACCACTTCAAACAATACCTCACACTCACCTAGGCCTAGCACCTTCTCCTTCCACCCTATTACACAATCAGAAGCCCTTCAGGCCCTTCTGACCCTAAACCCTTCTAAATGTAACTCCCCTAACAGGCTGGATACCAAACTCCTTCTCCTCTCCACACCAGTCATAGCATCACCCCTAGTTGATCTCCTAAACCTCTCTTTCACCACTGTTACTGTCCCCCAGGCCTGGAAACATGCCGTTGTCATCCCCCTCCCTAAAGGGGCCCCCCCCCCTCACTGCAAACTATCGCCCTATCTCTCTACTCCCAGTCCTGGCCAAGCTACAGGAACACCTAGTACTCACCCAACTTACCTCCTTCCTCTCCGATTCAAACTTCTTCACACCGTTCCAGTCTGGGCTCAGACAGGGCCACTCCACTGCTTCCTCCTTGTTAAGGCTCACTGACTCCATCCTCTCTGGCATGGATAGGAGCCAGGTCTCCTCAGCTATATTTGTCAACCTCGCTAAAGCATTCGACGCTGTCTCCCACCCCTTGCTAATAACTAGCCTCTTGGATGCCAGCCTCACTGCCTCAGCTACTAAATGGTTCAGTGCCTAACTCTCAGGAAGAACACAATCAGTAAGAATTGCTACATCCCCCCCCACTGTGACCGCTGGTGTCCCCCAAGGCTCAGTCCTTGGCCCCATCCTATTCTCCATTTTTCTCAACGACCTGCCTCAAATCTGCTCAGCTTCATCTATACACATGTATGCCAATGACACCGTCCTGTTCGCCACTGGCTCCTCCCCAGATGAAGTAGCATCCAGCCTCCAGGCTGATTTCAATAAAGTTCAACACTGGTTCAGATCGCACCAACTCATGCTAAATGCTAAAAAGACTGTTACTATGTCCTTCAGCACATGTCAGAGGCTGTCCCGACTCCCCTCGCTCCCATCCTTTCACACACTAGATGGGACTGGGACTGCCCTGGTAGACATTGCTTCCTTCCATTATTTAGGGGTATGGCTCGACCGCCACCTTACATTCTCTGATCACATTGATGCTATCATAAAACAACTCTGCCCAAGCTAAGTGCCTTCTACAGGAACCGCTCTTGCCTCCCATCCTCGGTTAGACGGGAACTAGTGCAGAAGATGATCCTTCCCTCGACTGACAACTGCGACATAGTCTACAGTGCAGCATCTAAAGCCACTCTATACAAGCTAGACCCCATTTTCAGCGCCTTCTGCCACTTCACCCTCAATGCTCCCCCCACTCCCACCACTGTGATCTCTACCATTCCCTCACCTTCCCCTCCCTCGAAAATCTATGCATACTGCACTGCTCCAAGTTTGTCTCAAAATTCTGGCTTGGCACCTTCCCCCCTTACCTCTCCTCCTCACTGTTGCCGGCTCCCACTCCACCTCACTCCCTCCGATCCCTTGACACCCGTCTACTAAATATTCCCAGTCATAAGACCTCAGCTGGAACAACAGCCTTCTCATACTGTTTCCCAAAACTCTGGAATGCTCTCCCCCCTCAAATCTGTCACTCCTCCTCTACATAGTTGCTATCCGCTGCCCTGGCAAACTATCTCACGGTAAACTGTGTCTGCACTCCTTAAAAAATATATATGTGTATATATATATATATATATATATATATAGCCCCTTCCCCCTACCAGTTCCCATGCCTACCAACGTACGTCCTTCACTGGACGCTGGCTATACACCCAAAGGCTCCTCCTGCCTCTCGCACTTCTGTCCCTCTCTGGCCTGCATTGACTGTAGTTCTTGGCACCAATCTGTGCTCAATGTAGGTAGGTTGTCTGTCTAACTGCTGTATATACTGGTTAACGCTCTTCCTAAATGTTTACCCATTGCTGTAACCAAGTAATTCCCAGCTCCAGTACATCTGTTCAATGTATCTATTTCATATGTAACTCTGTTCATCTAATTAATGTATCTCTATTGTGAGAACCTGCGTGTTATCCTCCCTGTGTACCCTTTCCCCCAGGTCGCACCGGGAGACGAGCACTGATTTGTTCAGTGTGCCTTTCCTGGTGAAACAATTGCAATAAATAAATAAATAAATTGCCAATTTATGTTTCCCTGCTTAAAAATTTTGGGGATTTACAGAATGGTATTTAAACATCATTAAACAAATGTACAGTCAGCCCGGTGGTGCTGAGGGTTGAGGCGCTGGATGCCACAGCTCGTGCCACGCTGGTGACCCGTGTTCAGGAACAAGCATGGGCCACCGGGAGTCAGTGGGGATGAGGAAGAATCAAGCATCCTAAGGACTGCTCTCCTTCCTCGGGGAGAGGGTTAGCTCTTGCCGGTGCAACTAGCAGCCCTGGTGGCTCTGGGGGCTGACTGCCAGCCAGCAGATGCAGGGATCGGGGCTGCAGCGGATGCCTTTGAGTGCACACAGGAGCATGCACACATTGAGCAGTGTGTCATTGCACGTCCAAGCCCAGGGAACTACAAGCACAAATACCTCTCCCTACAGCAGCATGATAGCCACCGATGGATGACCTAATCTAGTGGGCCAAACAAAGCCCAACGTCTGGAGATGAGGGCTCAGGATGATGTGGTCTCCTCTCCTCGTTCCCGCTGCCGGGGGTAGCCCTGCCATAGGGGGAAAGCTGCAGTCCTCCTCACTTCGGCTGTTGCGGTGGAGGCTGGCTCCACTTAGGGATTAGTTGAGCATCTGCATACAAGGCTGGATGGGGGTAAGTACTCCCTGCTGCAGTGAGTGAATAAAGAAAGTTAAAAAAAAAATTTAAAAACAAACAAATGTGCAGTGCTCCTAAAGCCTTTTTTTAAATAAATGCTAAGGTCGTTGTGGTAAAGAGTATGAAAAACAGAGTTAGAGAGGGTTGTCAAATCTAGAATTAGTTGATCAGTACCATGCACTTTGAAAAACTTAATTTGCTTTTCTCATTGGGATGCTACTGATTTGGGGGACGGGTGTGCACTGGTTTTCTTATTTTAACTAATATATGCATGACCAGTAGCACTGCAATGAGAAAAGCAATTTAAAGACCTAGTGGAACCAAAACTGACAGACAGGAAAATGAATAGAATTTTAAGAAATTGTTAGCTGGTAACTTTTTATTTCTGAAGTATTTGTCTTTTTTTCCTTTTGTTCATTGGAAAGTTTTCTATGTGATAATACCATGCTGGGTGTGTGGAACAGCTCTCATTCTGAAAGCTGATATATCTATCTTTATTTTATCCATTACATCATCAGCATTGTGGTCTCACTGACAGTCACATCACAGGTGACTGACCTGGCAGCTACTGAGTGGCTGTTCCTAAGCAGCAGTGATGTCACTGTCAGTGAGGTCACAATGCTAATGATGTACAGTAGTGGGGGAAAGAGAGAGATAAGTCAGACCAGGAAGAGTGCTGTCTCACACATCACAACTACCAACATCAGGTAACCAATCTTCTAATAACCAAAGGGAAAAACAAAAGTCCCTCAGCTATAAAAAGTAATAGTAACTGCTTTTAAAATCTAATATTAGCGTTAGGCAGTAAACTAGTGCTTTAAAGATTTTGAAAGTGCATGCGTTGACTAGCTGATTTTGAATTTGTTTATGTTTGGGAGATTTATGGCTGTTTCCATTAGCTGGCTCCCTATCGATCACCAGTACATTGACTGGGGACTGCACGCACCATATTTAAAGTTAGCCAATAAGGCAGTGCACCATATTTTAAAAGAAACTAACTCTGGCAGTTGTATTTAGAACAGAGCCTCAAATGATGGGAGGCCCACCTTGTCAACTGGTGGCTGAGCTTGCTTTTACACCAGAGCTCTGATATAAAAAAAATAAAGAGACCCACTCCCATTTTGTATGAAATAAGTGAGTAACCAATTGAGGCAAAAAGTACATTGTAATAATTAAATGATTTGCCAATTTGGGGCGGAGCAAGGGTGTGCACTGGGTTTCTTGTTTTGGCTTAGACAGGGTTATCCCCTGCCCCCTATTTTGTTTATTTTTGTATTAGTTCTTTATTTATTGAATTTTGTTGACCAGGTAGGCCCTGTGAAACTACTGTAGATGTCCTTTTTTAAGGGATGACCCAGATTTAATTACACTGAGAGGTATTGGGACAGACCTTATACATTCATACATAAAACACATTGGGTTACTATTGGAGTCATTTCTAGTTAAAGTAATCAAATATACAAGGAAGTAAGATTAATAAATTAGAAGTAAAAATGAATTTCTATGCTGATAACTTACTCTTACTGATAAAACAACCTAAATCTCTGTACCGAATTTGTCAGCATGTATAGACACTTTTTCAGAATTCTCTTGTTATATACTAAATAGAGAAAACTCTAATGCTTTGTCAACAAAATAGTAATTTCTATGACATATTTGGGGGTAATGCTAACAAATAATATTAGAACACACAACATAAATTTAGACTTACTAAAAGGAAAATCAGTAAAAGATGATTACATGGGAGAAGTTACCACTAACCCTTTGGGGGTAAAGTGAAACTTTAAAAATGATGGTTATGCCACCTATCCTCTTTTTTTCTCTCCATGCTCTGGAGAGAGAAATGTATAATTATTGTTCAAAAATAGTCACATATTTATCAAATTTCTTTGGAGGGTGGCCCAAATGGCTTGGCAGACACTTACCATTTCACACACCTGAACGGGAAGAGGTGCCCTGAGCCCTGATTTTACTATTTAGCTTGTACATGTGAAAAAGCCTGGTCCTGGTTTGATGTAGAAAATAATGTAATCAAAATGGAATGTAATCAACTAAGCATCACACAAGAAATACTTGAGTTATAAAATAATTCCTTGATGATGTAAAATATGTTGCTTTTGCCACAAACATTTAGAAAACTGGAAAATCCCTGATAACTTCCCTGATTAAACCTGTGTTATTCAGGAAAAGCAAATGTAACCAGGAGGAATTTCCTAGGCTTCATAGTTTAAGCAAGCAATAATGCCTGACAGGGTGGGCAGTATTGGGCACTACTGGACCACCCAGGGGTGTAATGAGTCCTGATGCCACAGGTGGATGGCCTTACAGCCCCTGGTAAGTCTGGTATTGCACATACCTACCTCCCTGGAGGGTATTATTGCATTTAGGAAATTTGCATCTATGTAAATATTAAGTAGTAAAAATAACAGAGAAACTGACTTTTAAAATGCAAAGTAATAGAGAAAAACATTTCTGTGGTAAAGTAGTCCTTCTGTTACAGTGCTGTTTCATCTGTTGTTTGTCCCCCCCAAACAGAGCCATGCTGTTCTAATTACCCCCACCTCCTGCAGAGGAAGACATGACATTTATATTATAATTTCTCCCAGAAGTATATTGCCATTATTTTTGAACACGTTCGGAGCTGTTTCTGCAAGAGCTTTATTTTGTTTTCTTTGCCATTGGAAGATGTGCCAGTTAGGTGTGCTACCTTGCATAACCCTGCTAAGTGAAAGCAGGAAGTGGAGACTGTGAGATCCATTTCCAGGAGGCAGCACTCTACTTGTTTTTTTGGTCATTTTTTAGAGATTAGCATTTTGTTTTATTTTTGGCAATGACCAGAGACAAAGCTCATTCATCAGGAAGTTCTTTAGCCCTTGTGTTCCGTGTCTTCCAGGGTTGATCAGGGATGTCTGTGGTGGAAATTGAGTTGCAGGGTGAAACACATGGAAGCAAAATGTGAGGTGAATGTAGTTTTTTTTTTTTATTTTATTTTTAACTGTGAGCAGTTTTCTGTATTTTAAGTTTATTAAAATTAGCAAAGACGATGGAGTGGGGGGCCTGCTTAGTGTGGGGGGGGAGAAAATGGTGCATTGTAGGTTTGAAAATTCGGGGTGCTCAGGGATACCATAAGTAATAGGGCACCCCGAAATGGCACTTGTTTTGGAGTGGGCATCTATTGAAACTTAATGTACCCCCCTGCTGTGGCTCTCAGCCAATCAGAGAGCTCATAGAATCTAACCCATTTTCTAAGTGAAAGTAACTCTCTATCTTTATATATGAAAAATTCACCAGCATGAGGCACAATGTAATAAACTTACTTTCATTTAACAGTTGAAGGACCAGTTGGGGACCAAGAGTATTGTCATATTTGAAAGCTTCCAACAAATTATGAAACCAGATTTTGTTGGAAATGCCCTGCAATACTTTACCATTAAAATATTTGATTTATTTATACAAACTGTGGGCCTAAAACTTGCACTGATTGGTTAATATAAACTAAGAGAAACATTTATTAGAAAAAGCCAACAATACATTTTTGGCTAAAATACAGTATATCTGAATCTTACTATGTAAAATAAAGACCCTTGAGCTAACACCAACAAGAAATGGAATTTAGAAAGAGCTAGTAGAACAACTTCTGTGCAATGGGCACAGTTACTTTAGGTTTTGGACAAATAAGTGTTACTTCACAGTCAAACACAAGTCCATACAAAAAAAGATAACAGGGCCAGGATTCACTAAAAAAGGCAAAGTGCCACGCAAATGTTTGCGCTGTACCTCGTGGTTGCACTGGTGGGCAGTCTTGCTATTCACACTTGGATAGTGACTGCACTATATGACTATGAATAGGGGCAGATGGGGCAGCGCAAAGACATGAAAAGCACCAGTAACCCCAGTAGTGCTGCCCCCACAGCCAGCCAGGAGAATGGTTTTGCAGCAATTGCGCACACATGTCTAAAACCCTATTCACAAAAGTGGCCATGCAAATGAGTCCATTGGGCATGCAAGGTGCACTAGGCTATTAGCATGCTCATTATGGGCCTATTTGCATGGCCCTTGTCTGGCCTAAAAATGACCCACCCCATCAATCAATGCCTCACACAGCCGCAGACCCCTGGTGTAGTGCTCCCCATCCTCTGGTCGCCATCCCCTGTGAAAGTAATGTACCCTGGTAGTCCAGAGTCCCTCCCCCCTACTGGATCACTAATGCCAGAAGAAAATTCCCCCTTTCATAGTGAAGCATTCCCTCCCCACCTCCCTGGTCAGTGATCGCCATCCCCTCATGTTGTAAAAATTTTCTGTAGTGCAGTGGTGCCCTTCCCTGATCACCGACTCTAGAAGAATATTTTCCATTGTGTAGTGTTGCCCTACCCTTCCCCAGTCACCAACCCTATCAGACACATTTCCATAATGTGGTCCCTCCTCCTCCCAGTCACCGATCTCCATGCCCGAACCCAAAAACCCTATTCCCTGGTAGTCTAGGGTCCATACCCCCACTCCCACCCAATCCAGTATGACCCAACTCCCCCCATCCCAGTTCATGATCGGAGCCAGCACAGCCCACCTCTCAGCACCACAACTGGTCAGCAACTGAGCCCTCATGGAGTGTGTACAGTCTACAGTACAACTCAGTGACTGTGAGTCACTGAGCCATACTATAGATTATATGCATTCCATGAGGGCTCAGTTGGTGGCCAGATGTGGTGGTCAGAAGTGGACTATGCTGGTCACTGATCACATATTAGGATGGGGGAGCAGGATGATGGGTCACACTCGAAGGGGGACAGGAGGAGGGACCCTCAACTACCAGGGAATAGGGTTTTTTTTTGGATTCAGGCACAGTGATCAGTGACTGGGGGGGGAGGGATCACTATACTATGGAAACATGTCTGATAGGGTTGACATTTGGGGCAAGTGGGGGCAACACTACACTATGGAAAATATTCTTCTAGGGTTGGCAGCTGGGGCAGGGGTGGGCACCACTACACTATGGAAAATATTCCTCTAGGTTCAGTGATCGGGGCAGGGGAGGGCAGCACTACACTATGGAAAATATTTTCCTAGGATTGGCGATCGGAGCAGGGGAGGGCACCACTGCACTATGGAAAATTTGTACAGTATTTGGGGAATGGTGATTGGTGACCAGGGAGGGGGGAGGGAATGCCACACTACGGAAAGTGGCTTTTACTTATAGGGACGGCGATCGGAAAACATAGAGATGCTGAGTGGTCCCAGTATCTCTGCCAGCCACTACAGCTGCACGGATTACCACCAGGTTTTTGTCGACGGTAATTGCTCTACACAAAGGCCTTTGCAAATGGCCCTTGCATGGGGCAAAAACTTTGTGAACTGGACTGCGGGGATATGCAGATCCCCTCCCTTTCATTTGCATTGCAGCATCCCTCACAACTTTGCTCAGGCGCAAACACAGTTTGCATAGCCAAACTGGGCTTTGTGATGCCAACTCTGGGCAAAACCCAGTTTGCAGTGGGCAAACTGGGTTTGTGACCAGGCAAAGTTATGTGAATCTAGCCCCAGGACAGGCATATTTACTATCAGCATGTCTGAATAAAATTATCATTATGCCCACAGAGGCTTGTGGCATGGTTGTAGAAACAGACTTATCTTATAATTTATGGAAATATCCTTTGATGAAACGTTGGTGGTTTGAAACACTTAAGGAATTAAAGCTGGTGTTGGGAACTGCTGTTCCTTTGGATTTTATCATATTAGTATTAAATAATATTTAAAGAATTAAACTTTCTAAATATGGCATACAAATTCTTGTACTAGGCATAATGGCAACAAAAAGGTTGATTTTAGTGGAATGGAACTCCCCCTAGTTATAGCTCTTTAATGGACATACATGGATATACAGAATTAAAGAATATTTGATTTTTGAAAGGCTGGAATATCACATATAATTCCCGGATGCTGTAACTGATATTTCAGGGCAGAAAAAATCCAGTTTGCTTCTGCTTCGGTACTCTCTTTTACACCCACACACCTCATAGGGGCCATACTATATTTTCTCCAGTCTCTCTTTTGTTTTCTTTTTCTTTTATAGTTTTGACTCTTTTTTGCATGTTTATTTTTTATTGTTTGATGAGACAAGTCAAAACAATTGCTGCGATACATTTTTAAGTACAGCTATGTATAGCATTTCCTTCATGCACAGTGTTTTCCTTATGTTCTTTTTTGACTTAAATGAAAAATTATCCATATAAAAAGTACAGCAATATCATTCTCCATAGGGAAATGATTTCACTTTAGTTTAAAAGGTTAATGCTCTGCATTTTCATTGTTCCACAGATTGACCCCTCTCTGGGTGTTAAAATGGTCCTTTACATTGCCACTAATTTAGCCCCCTTGTTTGTAGGGTTTACCTATTTGTTCTGCTGACTTGAACAAGCTGAAAATATTTCCCCTAATTCTCCCTTACAAGGAGTTATGCAGGCTCCATTATGAGAGTCTTGCACAGTTTCTGACATGCAGATTATAAAATGAGAAAAATGATGTGATCCTCCTTTGCAGAATACCACTAATATATTTTGATGCAGTGGCAAATATTATATCAGTTGTTACCATTACATCATTTTAATATTATATCACCTGTTAGGGCTGTGAACTACTTTTTGCTTTCTATGAAAGCTTGAAGGTGCTTCTAGGTGTCAGCATGGCTCAGATGGTAGCATATCCACCTCTAGGCCAGAAGGTCACTGGTTCTAGTCCTATACAGGGATTAATCTTATACCATAAATGCTGACACCTGCATACAGCACAAAGGAGATACTGCACTGTTAGGGTGTGCTGTCCTTTGGATGAGACATGAATTCAAGGTTCCTTCTGCTATCCCTGGCGCTGTCCCAGTGGGTGTTCAGGTGGAAGTAAAAGAACCCAAGCTGCTTCTTGCAAGAATAAGGCAATTTTATTTAAATAAAGTAAAATAAAATAAGAAATCAAATAGATCATCTCATCTGCTGTACATATGTACAAAAATATCTCAATATGCAAACAAGAACAAAGACAGCACAAATTTGTACGGGCCACCTGAACTCTAAATAGACAAAAAAACCCTGCCAAAAAGAACATCATATTATATGAGAATCCCCTGCCTGGTGAAAATCCAAGACACATGTTTCCATAACTTACCCATAGTAAAGATAGACATCTGGCTTCATTCCAAGAAATATATTTCTCGAATATTTGTGAAGATCATATTCAATAATTAACTTCCAACAACCTGTTTCTGCTGCAAAACCAGTTGACATCTTATTTGCCATATATAATATTTACAAACAGCAAATCAAATGTTCAGATAGCTGTTATTATATTCCCTTCATTTTGCCCCATAAAAACCCCATGCCACAGTTTCATAGGCAAGTGTCCTAAATTCTGGTATGCCAAACTCTGATGCAACCATGTCCCATGAGTTTTAAATATATTTACATGCCAAAAACATATAATTTTGTGTTTCACACAAGTCCACACAATACCTGAGACAGTACCTTTCTTCCACAAATTTATGTTTGTTACTATTTTTAATTTAATATTTAAATTTTTAACATTTAGCTTCCCATGACTAGCCAACCATAATACATCCCACATTCTAGGTGGGATACAGTTGTCATTGATCATACTCAGTGTTTCTGCAGCTCCTAGTCCTATCTGAAGACTAAATCAAGATTCTACAGGGAAGGCTTAATGTCACTTTTCTAGGTGACTCCCTCACATGATCAAATGAAATATCCCAATCTTTTAATTTTCATGACAGTATCCTGAGCATTAGTAGAACTGGAGTTATACTTTTCTCAGTCTTTTAATCCTTCCTGTAGCCCATTATTTCCTAATGAATTAAAACCAATTTTGTGCCCATTTTTTCCATGGTTGATCACAGTCCCAAGGAAAAGGCATTATGTTGCTATATAAAGAAATACTATACAGAAAGACTACCGGGTTAATCATACCAATACCACCCTCTTTCATAGCCAAATGTGCTGTGTTCCTTTTCAATGGATTCAGGCAGCTTCCCCCAAAAAGCTGAAAAACAAACTGTACAGTTTTGTCTCACTATTCAAGGGAGGGGGGTCATAACAAAAAATAAAAAAATGGCTTCAAAAAAGTTTTACACACAAACCTTCTTTTTCTTGGAGACTTGCTGTCTTTTCTACTTATCTACCTTCTGTTTCCTGCTTCCAATTTTTTGTCCCAGTTATAAGATGTACTATTAATACACCCAAACCAAATCCTGGCTGCCATGCTGCACAGTGACGCATATCGAAGGGGCAACCCCAAAATTTTCCAAGCGTTAGTATTCATACCAGCAGTATTAGAAAACTCACTTAGAGTCTGTACAACATAGGCACCTTGTTACATATTATTTAACAGTAAACATTAATCATCCACGTATGCTATTACTCAGGTATAAAAAAGCAGAGCACCTGAGGAATGTACTCCAGTATTAAGCATCATTATTAAAGGATTAATACATAAGACATATGAGAGGAGACTTAGAAGGAATCCCTGTCAACCCCTTTTTTAACTGGAATGTGCTCATCCTTCCAGCCATTCACATTGGGATAAACAAATGCATGTTCATAACAGGGCATAAAAATTTATGAAAATAAATGGAAATGTGTAATAGTGTCAAAGGCTTTCATTTGATCCAGAGAGAGAGAGAGAGAGAGAGAGAGAGAGAGAGATCACAAAGCCCTCTAAGTCCACTCCTTGTGACTGTTCAAAGATTTCCTTCAGCTGGAATAGATGGTATTGGATTTTCCGACCAGGTACTGCACACGCTTATGAGGGACCAATAATATCCCATAATATGGTGCTCAACCTAGAACTCAAAATTTTTGTCAACATTTTTAAATCTACATTTAAGAGGCCGATCTTCCCCCAGTTGTTTTAGTCTTTATGGTACCCTTTTTGTATGAAAAAAAAACCCCAAAACAAAACATAATGGCCTCTGGCATGCTCCCCGAGATGACCGATCCCCTTAAACATTCATTGTGCATGTTCTCCAAACCAGTGCTTATAATATCTACTACAGCTTTAAAAAGTCCATTGTTAAACTATCACTTCCTAGTGCACTATCTGATTTTAGTTAGGAGACTGTTCCTGTAATGTCCGCCACACTAATGTGATTGACAAGAAAGGCCCCAACTTGCTCAGATAACCGGGGATAGAGCACACCTTTACAGAAAGAATTGTGAGCATTCCTAAAAGGTCATGGATCTGTCAACGCCCATGAGACCTGGACCTAAACTACATTATGTAACTCACACTTCTCAGAGACAGTTGTGCCAGTGTCATCTCATAGTTCAGTTACCACCCTTTTCTATACCCTACCAGTAAAACTTTCAAAAGGATTCCCCATTTGTAGTCTCCCTTGTGTCCCCAACCCCTGTTCTGCCAACAATGATACTATCCTGCTATACTGTAAAGCTTTAATTTCCTCCTTTATATTGTTACTCTTGCTTGATAGCCCCCCACCCCCTAAATGTGCTTCTGTGAGTAAGCTATACAAGTGCACTTTTAGAGTTAAATGTTTATGATATGTATCCCTTTCAAGCTTCCTTCCCTTCTCCTGATAAAAAATTTTAATGTCTGATTTTGTGTCCTCTCACCAAGATTTCATATTCTTGTACATGCAGTGTACCGAGTGCCTTGCTAAAAGCAAATCCACCAGATCACTTCTCTCCTGTTCCATTTCCAAAAGGCTTGACTTGAGTTTTCACATCCCTGTCTCACTGGACCGAGCCCCGGATGATCAAAACCTACCACCCAGGATTATATGATCAGAATTTTCAGAGGCTACTGTAATACCAGAATAGTAGATAAAGTTTTTGAAGCAAATAAATAATTAATTCTTGTAGCCAAAGAACCTTTAAAAAAGTATTCCCCCAATCTGATGGCATTGTCTCTACATGTCTACCAACCTTACAGTATTAATCATGTATCTAATTTTGAGTCACAGTGTATTTTATTTGAGGACTGAATAACCCCTTTCTTACCTAGAGTGCAATTAAAGGCACCTCCTAACACTACAGTTCTAGAGGTATGTAAATAGGGCTGCACAGATTTTTTTTAAATCTACCCTATCTGATCTTCCCCAAGGTGTCTATATAGTAGTTAAACCAAACAGGTGTGTCTCCATTTCAATATCTAAAATTATCAAATATCATTGGACAACCTCCAATAATATATGTAATTTGAAGGAAATGCCTTCAAACCCAATACTCATCCCTGAACAGGAGTCTTCCCCATAAGACCAAAATGAACAATTTTTCCCCATAACCTTAGAGTTTGCCTAATATCAGGTAACGTACACAGTTTTGCATCCTGAAAGAAAAAAAATACTATAATTTGTGAATGGTAATAAAGAAAATAGTAAGCCTTCTTTTGGAATTTTTCAGACTGTTGATGTTGACAATGGCACAATTAATCTCCAGATCCAGGCCCATCAGGATAAGAACAAGGGAAGGGGGACAAGACCCATACCACAAAATGCTTAGAACACCCCAAACATGTCTCAGAACATCTTAGAATTGTTCCTACTCTGAGTACTCATCCTCAGAGACTTCTTTTTCTGGGTCCCCCTTGATTCAGAGGTAATATGCTCATTATCAGAAGAAAAGGACTTTTGTGATGAGTAGATAGATGGAGATTTAAAAGCATCATTGTCTGAATCCCTCTCAGTTTCTTATCCTACTTAAAGGTTTGAATTAGTTTTGCACAGGGATGGAGTCCAATTTCTAAATCATAATCTTGGCATGACCATTGCCCAGTCTACATCTGTGAGTCACTTGTTTCAGACAGGTTTCAGGAGGCTGGGGTGGGGAGGCATAGTTTCTGCAGGCCCTGAAGCTGCAATCTGCATACCTGGGGAGCATCTATCTCAGTGGCTGTATGAATCATATCATCTGTCAGCACATATGTGGATGCTTCTTGCTCCAAATAGAGAGGAGGACCTGGAACATACATCTCCATAGAGGAAGTAGCCACCAAGGACCCTGTAGTTTCCCCAAAAGTCTCCAGGATTCCAGAGGCTGAATCACCAGCCAAACACTCAGTGTGGGCTTGCAGGGAATCAGGGAAGATCTGCTTTTGATCTGTTTTTTCTGAAGTCCAGTCTTCTGAGCATGAACCAAAAGAGTATGCTGATTCATAGCATCTTCCCAGTTATGAGCTACCCAGAGACAAGACCAAAGAGCGTGCCCTCTTTCATCACATAAGTTGTACTTTTGGATGTTTCTACATTGCATGCTCACATGCCTGTACGTGGAACACAGACCACAATGCAACTGGTCCCATGCATTACTTAAATGTGTCTGTGACTCATACTTATGAAGGGTCTCTGGCTGGCCTGGGTAAAATAGAATACCCCTATCACCACCTAAAAAAAACAATTGGGCAGATGGTTTATCCCAGTATTTGTTTGGTGTAATTTAACCATAAATTCCCAGCCCCTGTCCATATGTGCTCATCGTCAAATACTGGTTCAGACCTAACCCTGCACCACTGCTTTTGTTGTAGTCAGTACTGTACATCTGCTACCCATACCTAATCATTCTGAATAAAACTGTGATGGTCCTGTAAGGGGGCTTTGTCAAGGGTATGGCTACAAAGGGAAACCGCAACTGTGTATTCTTTAGTTTTCCATATTTTTACCAAAACTAGTCCAAGGAAGCAATGGTCTTAAAGCTAATATTAAAACTACTTTCCCCTGATATTTGTATCAGGACATGTATTTCATACGCAAAGAATTTCAGGGAGTCCTTTAAAAGAGTATCCGTTAAAAACAGCAAATTCAAAAGAGCGCAGGCATTAACAGTGCATTAATAATCATGCGGATCATATAAGTGTGCTTGGAATTATAGCAAGGTACTGTTTTGCATGGATCGCTTAATTAGGCACAGGTGTGAAACTGTATGCATAGGATCTTTCTTAGGTTTGGGGGGCAGCTTTATTGTTGTAGGTTGTGCCTATACTTTGCTATGTACTGAATATTTGTGCAAATGTTTTGAATACAGTGCTTGTAGAGTGTATTCCCTGTGCAAGTATCCAAAACATGGTGAAAGTCTTTCTTTGCCTGCTGTTCTGTGCAGAAACTATTTGAAAGAACCATGGCCACATCATTAAGAGTGTGAGAAAGAAGCTAGCTAAAAAATGGATTTATATGTGATCCTCAGTGAAACAATGGATGCCTGTGGACATAGTATGCTTGGTGTGCTGGCTTAGCTTCACAAACTGGAAAAGCAGCCTGTGTTGACTGGCGTCAAGTTGCCGGAGTAAGTCTCACACTACTGTTTCCCAGGCTTTGCTGCACATGCATAATGAAAATGCAGTGAATTTTGACAGAGTATTTAAAATTGTCACTGACCATGCCAGCTACTTGTACAAGGCTTTGAAGAATATTTGGGCTGCTTTTAATTATTTATGGTGACGATGTTCTGTCCTTAGCTTTTTTTCTTTGCACTGTTTTACCATGCGCCAACTTACTTGGACAATACTTATTTGTGCTATTGCATCCACATGTTTTTAACAGTAAACCCTTTAAAAGAATTCTTGCCACATAAGTGTGGCCAGGCTATGTTTCAAGGCCACCTGTATATTGTAGCCATACTGCAGTTTGCCTTTTCACACATTCTGACCTATTCACAAACAGGTCAGCCATCTTGAACTTTGAAGTGTCCTCCAACCTGCCACTTGCATGCTCCCCACCAGCCCCAGGCCCAGACTGGCTAGTCCCTAGAGCATAGTTTTTCAGGTGGGCCTCAGAACCACCTTTCTCAGCAGTACCTGTATTTGGGACAATAACACAGTCTTTTCTGCATTGTTCCTCCCTTCCCTCTGCTCCCACCAGGGCCAGACTATCAGATGCAGGTTCCTGGGTTAAGGGTACTATTGTTTGCTGTGGAATAGACTCTGAGACCCCAGCAATATCCTCAATAGGTGCCCCCCTCTGACTGTCCAGAATTTAAAATGCTTTCCATCTCCACATCCTAGTTTCCCTCTGGCAGCACTGAAACAAGCAAGCAAATGGATGCCTTACCTAAAGAAACTGTGAGGGAACTGGCTCCATGCTTGGCAACAGTCCTTGTAGAGCAGCACCATGGCATGATTCAGTTCCTTCTAAGATTGAGTTCTTGGAGATGACCCAGCTGTCTCCGAGTCCCCGATTGCCAGTGCCATGTTACTGACAGACCTCCCAGGGCTTGCGCTGATCACCTCTGACTCCCGAGTGTCAGCTAGAGTCACTCCAGTAGCAGCCACCACAGCCGACATTCCTGTAGCTACTTCACTGAACTCAGCAGCCATATTACCCTTGGTTACACGTTTCTCTGCCGCCTGTCATTTTTGCTACAGCAGCTTCAATAACTGGGCCTGCGCTGACAGACCTCAGCTCCTGGGTGTCAATGGGAGTCCTTGTAGTGTCAAAATCAGATGTTGGTATTTCCACAGTGATTGTGCTGTGGACAGCTTTGGATTTGATGACTAAACCCTTTGCAGCAATCCTAGTCAACATTTCTCTGAAGAATGGGACCGACATGTCATGGATCCATTCTCTAGCATTGGAGCACCGTTTACAGCCTGCTTTTTCCAGGACTCTTTCAGGAGGCCTACTTTCGGTATGTCCATACTGTTGTTGCATACTTTTGCTATGTTGGGGACATTCAGGACTAGTTGTACTGATAGAAACAGTTTCTACCTTCAGAGGGGGCAGTCTCAGCTGTGCCAGCCTAAAACATTTTCCCTGGCAAATTCTGTGAGCTACTTGAAGGCCCTTTCCTCTCCTTTTTTCTTCCAATCTATTCCTCTCTAAATCATATTTAGCCTCCTCCATCATACATAGCAAACATTTCTTTTTCTTCTGCATTTCAGCATTCAGTATTTTCTCTCATATAGCAATGTCATACTCAGGAACTGAATTCGTAATTTCCATTTCTTCTGCAACCTTCATAGCCTCTGGGTAGAGGAGGACAGAGCTGCCCCTTGCTCTTCTCCACCTGCATTGAACACTCCAGGATCCACCAAACTCTCCTGCAGGATGTCAGCAGCACCCCCCCAAACACACACATACACACACACACACACACACACACACACACACACACACACACACACAGGAAGAGTAAGGGATTTCTCCCAGTGCCCTGGCCAAAATTCCCTTTCCCATAAAACCAGTTCATGCAATTGTCCAAGACTGTATGTGGGTCTTGACATGTGTATGCCTGCCACTACCCATTTACAGTTTGTTCGTTTTTTTAGTGATAATTTGTCACCATTTCTTCCAGTGCCCCCTTCAGCCTGACTGCCCCCCCACATCCCTGACATTCAGAATTACTAGGGCTTACCTTATGCCCAGCCTGGGAGCAGAGCCAGTGGAGGGTTGGACGTCATCCTGCAGCTGGTGGTTTTTCCTCCAGTTTTCTCCCCTAATTATCCCAGGGCCCCAGGTGTAGAGACACATGTGTTGAGGTACACATGCATACTACTGCCCTGGTGACAGCCCATTCTGCCCACCAGTCTGCCTATTGCCTAGTGCTCCCTCTAGCCTGTGCTGCCCCCAGGCCTCCACCATGAGGCAGGCAAGACCCGAGGGATACCACCTTCCTTCCCCAGAGAGGAGAGCTGCCTGTTGGTGGCTCCATCCAGCTCCATGCCTTCCCCCCTCACCGACCTCCAATAGCCTGTGCTCATTCCTGAGCATGGGTCATCGGTGTGGCGTGAGGTAAGGCATCCAGCGCCTTAGCCCTCGGCGCCACCAGGCTGGCTAACATTTACAGTCACTTCACTGCCAGTCTCTCATTGTTTGTAATGGGCTTTGGGATATACTGTATGTATTAAATTAACTGTAAATATGCTAATTCCTTTTCATCTTCTACATGTCTGTGCTATGCTTATGTACTATCCATGTATCGCGGAGTTCTAGAATGGTGCAGAGGAAACCTTCTTGGAGGTGCTGCCTGTCTATGGCATGGGTGAGGCTAGGGTACTCTGCACCATGCAGTTCAATGAAGACCCCATCTCCGCAAGGACATAGACATGATGAAGGCAGTCCAAAAGAGGGCAACCAAAATGGTGGAGGGTCTGCACCAGAAGCCATATGAAGACAGACTAAGAGCTTAATATGTATACCCTTGAGGAAAGGTTTGAGGAGGGGACATGATAGAAACTTTCAAGTAACTCAAGGGAATCAACAAAGTCCAAGAGGGTAGCATATTTCAGAAAAATAGATGCACAAGAACAAGGAGGCACAATTTGAAGAGAAAGGGTGGATGGCTCAGGGGCAACATGAGGAAATATTTTTTCATGTAGGGGTTGGTGGATACATGGAACAGCCTTTCTGAGGAGGTTGTGGGGTCAAACACAGTGGGGGAGAGGTCAGCCCATCGACGCAGTGGTTGGATTTCCATTTGCGATGCCAGCGATCCAGGTTCAGAAGCGGACTCGGGCCACTGGAGGGCTGGCTGGGGGAGAACAGCTTGAGTGTCCCATGACAGCTTGCCTTCTCTGGGGGGAGGGTGGGTGCCAATGCCTGCAACTTGCCTGACCCCAAGCAGAGGCTCAGGGTACAGCAAGCCCCGTCTGTAGGGAAGGGCGGCCAAGACACACAGTGGATGTCAGCACATGGCACCATGATGTCAGGGGCACACACTGCATGTGGGGGAGAAAACGAGAAAACACCTGCCAGCTCCGGGAAGATGGACTGCCTGGAGTATGCCTCCGATGTGCCCCCACTCACCAGCCACCCCAACCCATTTAGATGAAGTTGCTACTGGTATCCGCACCCCACCTCATCCCCGGGCAAGGGGGCAAGCCGCAGCTTCATGGGGCCCAGGAGGTAGGTTTGGGTAGAGTAGGAGGCAGGAGGATGACTCCTTGGTGGGCCTGAAAGGTCAGGGTTGGCAGGATGGAGGGAGGGATAAATAGCAATTTAAAAAAAAAGTCAGTGGGAGAATTCAAGAATGCATGGGACTGACATAAGGCAATTATAGTGGGGGGTAGGAGGGGGTAAGGAGTAAGTAGGCTGCTGGTTGACTAGGATCTGCAGCTTATCCAATAGATAGGGAAATGGGCAGATTAGATGGGTCAAGCAGTCCTTATCTGCCATCAAAGTCTATGTTTCTGTGTTTTGTTGAGTTCTGTGCAGTAACCCCTGCACAGTATGAATCACTCAATGTTTTTATTTATTTAATTCTATGTGACTTCTAGTTTGTCAATAGGATTTCTATACTAATTAGTGGGATTTCTTAATTTTGAAGCCTTTTTAAGCTTTTATTTACCTTTGCCAACTGCTTATTGGTGCTGTTCACTGTTTTCAACTATCCTCTAGTTCTGGGATTGCCAACTAAAGCATAGCACACATCCCTAAATTGGTACCAAATCACACTGGTTTCTCCAAGGATGGATGCTGTACCTCTTGTGATGGGCTCTGTTACACAGGATCCCATAATAGAAAAAGAAAGTGCCTAAACGTCCATTGCTAGAAGATACACCTCCTGTCAACAGCTCAGGTGGCCCACTTACAATTCAACACTTCAGTCTAATAATGGGTACAATTTAAAATTTTGAAGGGATGTTGAATGATATGGGTATTAGCATCAGACAGATTAGACAAGAAGTACTAGATCACAAAATCACACTGTGTGATGATGAAGGAAGTATAAGTAGCTTGCAAAACAAAGCTGAGAAAGACAGTGTTGAGCTTGTAGGACATACCAAAACAGAGAATAATGTCTGTGCAGGTGCGCGTTATGAGGATTTTTCACGCACCCTCAGCATGTGATAATCCATAAACCCCGAGAATGAAGCTGGGGTTTATAAGATTATCACACACTGAGGGTGTGTGAAAATCCTCATAAGACAAATCTTGCACAGGTGTTATTTTCTATAATAACTGGTGCAAGGTTTAGACAGAGACAAACACTGTAAGCTGTATTTGTGTGAGCGAGCATTTCTCTCAGCAGCTGCCATACTCATACAAATACAGTATGCTTTCTTTTACACTTCAGTGAAGTGAGAGCATGAGGAAGAAAATGCTGTAATAACCTGCTATCAAGTTATTACTGAATTCAATGGGTTATTACGCCTTTTTATCAGGACTGGCTATTCAGTCATTATAGGGGGTCACCAGTTATTAGAGATTAATAAAAACTGAAAGTACATTGGAAGAGCTGGAGTCCATAAACTGCAGAAACAATGTATGTACATTTGGGCTCAAAGAATTGACTGAAACTAATAATCAAATCTCTTTTGTTAACAAACTGCTCCTTAAGCTGGTCACTTCCCTACCAGATGGCCCTAATAATATTACTGAATGAGCCCACAGGTCTCTCACACCCAAACCTGGCCCAGGAGAGAGATCCAGATCTTTACCTTTTAAACTTTTACATTTTCATCAGAAACAGTAATTCAGCGATTGCTCAGAAACAAACAAATCCTGGAATTTTAGGGATGCCAACTTAAGTTATTTAATGATCTCACTCCAGAGCTCATAAAGAAAAAAAGATTATTTTATTCCTATGAAAAGAAAACTCAGGAGGCAGAGCTTAAGTATAGCCTGCTTTCCCCACCACATTTCATGTCTGCACTGATTCAGGTAGATATACCATTATAACGGCGACTGAAAGTGAGCGACTCAAATATGAGCGACTCACTTTCAGTGCCTGTTATGTGGGCTACCCTGCAAGGGTAGTAACAGTTACAGCAGGGAGACAGGAAGAAGGAACGGGGGACAGGAAAGGAGGGAGGGTATCTAAGGGGTAGTGTGGCAGGAGGCTGCCAACTTGGTGACTTGATGTACTGGTGAGTGTGGCTGGCTATAGTGGGGAGGGTGCAGGGTTCGGGGCTGGGGATGGCTACAGATTTTTGCGTTTTTTTATTTCGCCACCTTTTTTTTTTTCAGTTTCTGGATTTTAACCCCCTCCCTGACATGTACCCCTCCAAGAGTTAGTAATCCATATTTGGGGGGATGCAGGGGGCACAGCCCCCTGCATAACAACCTTTTTGGTTGTTGACCATTTTTGTCACTGCAAATGTACACCGTCCTTTTTTTTTCTGGCGATCGCTATTCCGCAATCGCTGTTATGGCATAGAATCATTCTGGTATTAGAGAATGCAACAGTTATGAAACTGCTAAGCATGGCTTAAGAAAAGACTTGCCAGATTTATTCTAAAATTTTGATTGTAGCCCTACTCTGCTTTCTGGCTAAGATGTGATGCATTGGTCAGTAACCCCCAACAAAACATGTAAATTAAGCTCTTACTGATTAATGTAGATGTTAGTGGGTCCCTGTTTTGCCCTCCTTGATGCTACTCAGATTTCTTCTTTGCTTCACTGAACAGGAAACAGTCATGCTTGCCACATGATTTGATTATTAATCAATACTGGCTGTACAGCCACTGGTCTCCGGTGAACGTAGGCGGGATCTAGGGGTAAGATGTCTTGAATCGTTGGCTGTGAGGAGGGTGTAGGTCCACTGGTTCATTCCATGATGATGACCTGCCTATATCTTCACACACACAAAAAAAAAATCTAGTAACGTCTTCATGTCTGCCAGTTCACCTTTTACATCGCCCGGGACAATGCAGAAATGATTATTTATGGCAAGTAAGATTTAATTAATAAAGTTCTTTTAGTTCTGTGTCTGCAAATGTTTTGGGAGGAGGAAGAGGAAATCAATATTCATTAGAGGTGTTGGCAGTGTGATCCGATTAATCGCTGTAGTGTTTGGGGGTCATGGATTTGTGGATAGCATTGTCAGATGTGGACAGGGGTTGGAAGCTGTTCTTTGTTTCCAGACATACATGTACCTTTACCAAACAAAAAGAAAGGACTTCACTAAGTAAATACGGATTTAATGTTGAGATCGGCTTACATGCAATGCTTCAATCTTTTGGTCAGGAAAGAGACTGCAAAACTTACTACTGTGGAGGAGTTCCTTAAATTTGATAACCTTGGAGCTTTCTATGGCAACACTGGTAAACAGGGACTAAGCTTAAAACGGGATCTGTTTGGAATTCTTCATTTTCAGCCATTTTGGAGTTTAATTTTAAGCCTGGCAGTTGTTTTTCAAAGTGGCGCTCGTGATCAGTCACTCCTGCATTATGCACATGTCACACTGGTCCTTACACATGCTTATGCCCACTGTTAACATCTGCAAAATATGGCGATACCCTCGGTAGCAGATATCACAATGAGCAAGTGGACTTCTTTCCTGAATGTTTCTAGACCTTAAGAAATGTATTTTATTTCAAAGAAAAAGTGAGAAAAGTGACAGTGAGAAAGGACACAATTATATACTTGTCTTCTGGACCACATTCTATTTTCAAAGTAATGACTATCGACACCAGTAAGAACAGATCAAAGCTCCATCAGAAGATGATAACTTCCTATACTGACTGAGAATTATGTTTTAATCAGTAAGGCATGCAGCAATAGGTTGTTTATATACAAAACTTAATTTGTCATTTACTGAGCAAATTCTTAAATTGCTGTTGTCATTCTGCAGTTTTACAGCTGAATGTGTAAGTAGAATAATATTACACTATTCGCAGTTTCACAAATTTACTTGAAGTGTAGAGCTGTTTTTAGTTATGAGAAGTTTAAAATGTATATGCTTCAGTTATTCTTAGAAATTAGGTAAGGGATAGTCTCTACGTTTAAAAAAAGATGTTGCTATTCTTTATTTTTATTTATATTTTTATTTTAATTTCTAGACAACAGTATTCTTGCTAGTCAGTTTAGTGGAGGTTAATCATTCTTGACAGCCAAGGGGTGATATGTCAAGTGGACATCCTCTGTTAAAGGGCTGCCTGCTTTTTATACAGTGTTCTTTATTATCAGCAAGATTACTCATCTGTTACAGTTCAAGGATATATTCATCAGCTTTCTTACTGTGATAGCAATGCATCTTGTTAGACATGTTACTACTTTTACATTTAAATGCATGGATATGATTAGTCTACGTTTGATTTCTTTTCTTTTTCTACTTCTCATTGTGTTCTGTTTTACCTTCCTTTTACCTTTTCACTGGTGGGATCTGAAGTTATTTCACTGTTTAGATTTATTCCACCAAATTATTCAGGTTACTGTACTTCTTTTCTTTCTCTGTTCCTAAGAACTAGGAAGGGGTTTAGACAGACAGTATGTTCATATACAGTATGGTCCTATCATACATTGGACACGTTGGATTTGTACTCTGGTTTATGCCACCTGTTATTTTTCCTTATTGCTTTGTTATACTCTGTTATTGTAATCCAACTGTCCCCTCCCCCAGGGCACATCTGGAAATGAGCAGTATGACTTTCCTGGCGAAACTTTTAAATAAATAAATATCAGGATAGTCTATTGCTTAGTAATAAGAGGAAAATACATATTTTACTCAGGCTTTAAAGTCAAAATCAATGACTTTGGTACATGAAATGTAAGAGGTCCTAATGATAAAATTAAAAGGTATAAGGTCCTAGAGTTTCTTAAAAAGCTGGAAGTCCAAATATCTTTTCTTCAAGAAATGCATCTAAGACATAAAGACTATGATTTAATGAGAAGTGAGTGAGTGATAGGTCAAGTCTCTGGTTCAGGGTATAGCTCAAAAAAAGTGGGTAGACTTATACTAGTTAAATGAGGGCTACATTTTCAAATGTTTAACATAATTGAAGACTAGCTGGGTTATTGGCTGACTGTGGATGGCAAATTAGATCAGAAATGTGTGACTTTAGTAAACATATACAGTCCAAGAAATGTTATCCAAGAGATCTTTTCTAAGGTAATGGATCGATTAATTCCCTATTTAAATAGCTGGATGATTTTAGTGGGGACACCAAATGTGTAGGGGACCCTTTACTAGATAACCCTTGGGCTAATTATTCTTTGTCTAAATCCATTAAAGACGTGGTAAATGTACAAAAGAATCTAAATCTAGTTGACATTTGGAGAGTGATGAACCCTACAGTTAAAGAATATATATATTGGTTCACCACACATAAATCTGGTTCTGGAATCAAATTTTTGCCCCAAAGGACAGCATAAAAGATGCAGTTTCTGCTAAAATCTTAGTTATTTCAGTTTCTGACCACTCTCCAGTAGTTCTTAAAATATACTTAATTAATTCTCCCATGAGCAACAGATGGAAGGTTAACTTTGTCTTTGGACAGAAGGATATAAAAACTAATGTCAAGCAAAAAAAAATAAGAAACTCTTTGAATTAAATAATGCCCCAGACACTAGCTGGTCCACCACATGGGATGTCTTTAAATGCTATTTAACAGGATTTTTGATTGGAATATCTTCTAAACTTAAGAAAGATAAAATTACTAGGCTCAGAAATAAATTTTATGGGCACCATATTCAAAAGTCCCAGGTTGCATCACGCAAGTGTCTGCGCTATGCAACTGAGATGCGCAGGTGCAAAATAATGGTGCAGTCAAGCCAGCCAGAATGAAGTGCAGTGTCACAGGTTTTCTGCATGGCAAAAGGGATTAACTCCCATTGAAATTGCATCGTTTGGTGCAGTAACTCTAGTGCAGAATTCTGCAGAGTTGGGCTTCAGTGAATAGTCAGAAGATGCACCGTGAGATGTGATTGCGCATGTCTGGCTGAATATCATGAACATGCATGACTGTGCAATTGGAGGTACACGGTGTGACAGGTGACCTGAGCCCTATGCAGAGCATAGGGAAATGCACGATGGGCGGCCACATGCAGGGTGCGCAAAATTGCAATATTCAGTCAGGATATGCAAATGGCCTCATTGCATATTCCATGTCCATTTTCCACATGTGCAGCTCATTACTAGAATGTATTCAGGTCATGTGCATACCCAGGCATGTGCAGTTCCAGCTTTGCAGGGCTGCCTCACCACCCCACAAAGGTGAACAGGAGATATTGCAGCCTAGAAGGCAGGTGTGATGGAATTTTTTTTGTGCATGGGTGAACTGCATTGGCCTGAATACAGTGCTATTACCCTTAGCCATGTACAGGGCTGGATAACAGGGGCCCACTGGGACAAGCAACAGGGAAGGGCACAGGGTGACACAGTCTGATCGGTATACTACATGAATGTGATACACCAGCTCTGTATACAGCATACAGTCACCTACAGTGCATCATACACACCCTATTTGAGAGGAATATGGTGATAACTGCACGGAATGGCAGTGTGCACAAGGTGACCAGCTACCCAAGTGGGTGGGTCCCACCTGTGTGCACCTATGGTGTATCATCATGGATGTGTGCCACAGATCAATCCTTGGCACACACCAGGCTGCCACTCACACCACCAGACTACCTGGGCACCATTGCCCCAGACATCACCCTGTGTGGATGCCACCATTGGGTGATACCCTGCAGGCCACATGGGTGCAAGCCATGGCCCCTGATACATGTGCTGCAGTGTTGCCATCTGCTGCACTGATGCACTAGGGAGGCACCCAACAGCACTGGCATGTGGCAGGTGGGTGTCTACATTCTGGGTGTGGTGTGGGGGATGACTCTTTGTTGTGTGCCAGCACCTATGGCTTTGGGTACTTCCATCCTGGCATGACTGCTGTGTATGGGAGCCTGGAGCACATCTTGGTGCACCTCCAAGTGATGTCTCAGGGTGGCCTGTCTGCAGTTCTGTGGCTTTCCTGTGGATGACTGGCTAATTTATCCTATCCTTTTGTCTGCCTAACTTTGAGCGGCACACTTCTGGGAAGCATGGCAGATGTGCTGCACATTTTGGCTAAATATATTGATGCATAGCATATTCATGCCCCCCTTTACTTGCACCACATACATTTTTTCTGTGCGGTCGCACAGTCAAAAATGCGCAATGTAACTCTCCCTTTCGAATACTGCGCTTCTGCACATTTTCTGAGATGCGCCGTGCATCTTCATTTTGGGCAGCACATCTCCTTTGAATATGTGGGCCTATGAGATTAAAAGTTTAGAGTGTCATCTAGACAGAGACAATTCAGCCGAGAACTGGAAAGAGTGGTCCAGTGCAAAAACTGAATATAACAGTATCTTAATGGGGAAGCAGAATTTTTGCTAAGGAAAGCTGAGCTCAGTTATATAGATTCTGGGCATAAGGCAGCCAAACTTTTAGCAATCAGACCAAGACAGTCAGCAAATAAAACAAATACTAATTGTATCAAAAGAACTAGTGATGGAGCCTTATCATATGCTTTGAAGGATATTAATGAAAAGTTTAAGAACGTATTCAGTGATCTTTACCATAATCAAAATCTAGACAACGGTAACTTGGTAGAAAACTTGTAATAATTTAGAAATGCAGAAGGTAGACAGAAATTATATAACAGAATAAAAAAAATTACCATTGGATATACAGGAAGCTAATTAAAGAGTTGAAGAAAAAAAATGCACCTGATCCAGACATTTTTTTCTTCAATCTTTTAATAGATCTTCAAGGATGATCTTGCCCTAATTTTAGCTAGAGTTTATGAAGACTCTTTTAACAAAGAGATTTTGTGTCTTTCAATGAGGTAAGGTTTGATAGTTCTCGTACATAAACAAGACAAGGACCTTTTCTTCTGTAAGAATTATAGACCTATATTTTTAATCAACTCAGATGTGAACATTTTAGATAAAAAATAAAATGTTAATTGTTTTCCTTCCCCTCCCCTACCAGTGGCCCCTTTCAGCCTGGACACCCCAGCACCATCATCAACATCCAATGGGACTTACCACCAGCCACTATCCCCAGGGTTTGCACCCCCAGCAGGGTCAGCAAGCCCCCCCATTTCTGCCGTGAAGCAGATCCAGTAGTTGGACCAGTTAGCTCAACTAGTTGGGTGCAGAGCCTGCGGGTGTCTAAGTACCATTCTTCCACCAGCATCTGTTTTCCTGATTTTACTCTCCTAAATGGCAGGCATGCAATGACACCATGACATGTACCACGCTCTGCTGCATGCCCCACATCATCATCTACCCACCCCTACTGCCTAGGAGGCAGTCCCAGCTGTCTTCCAAAAGCAATCTGCTAGGGGCGAAGCAAAAACCATGTTCTGCAAACCCTCCCCCTGGAGGAGAGCAGTCCTCTGGATGTTTAGTCTTCTTCCCCCTGGCTGGCCCTCTGATGACCCGAGCTTACTACCAAACTAAAGTCACCAGCATCATGAGTGGAAGTGCTACTGCTGTGCCAGTGGGCCAGTAAATAGATTAGAACAGGTATTGCACTCTTTAATTTTACCCCAACAAATGGGTTTAATGAAAGGGAGGTTGACTGCTGACAATGCTAGAAAAGTTTTTCATCTGATCAATCATGCGTAGAAAGTGGATGTCCTCATGAGTTTATTATCACTCCATACTGAAAAGGCATTCAATTGAGTCCAATGGCCATATCTCTTTAAACTTTTATTGATTTATTTCTTTTCCCCAGTGTTTATTAGGTGGATCCAAGCTTTATACAAAGAGCTTACCTCTAGGGTCTCCTCAAATGGCATAATCTCTTCTATGTTTAATTTACAGAGGGGGATTAGGTAGGGTTACCCTTTATCCCTCTTATTATTGAATTTATCTTTAGATCAACTAATTATGAAACTGTCGAAGGACAGATTTATAAAGAGAAGAGATTTTAAGGTCAAAGAATATTTATGCACTTTACAATGTTGATGTTCTCTTCTCCATAAAGAACCCCAAAGAATCTATATGCAGAATTTCAGAGGTGCTAGAGGAATATAGAAAATTGTCAGGATATAAAGTTAGTATTGAGAAAACTAATTTTATATAAACAGTAAATGAAAAAAATCAGATAGTACACACCTTGGAATCAAATGGGCTGAAAAAAAAACCATTAAACACAGCACTTAGTTCTGTATGTACAATGCATAGAACATCTCAGAATGATGTCCTTTAACATAAACAAAATTAAGAACAAAATTTTAGAAAACTTGATTGTTCCAGACAAAATCCCACTGGATTTTTGAAGTGGACTAAGATGATGCTGCTTCCAAAATAAATCTTCATATTTCAGGTGTTACCTTAAAAAATAACAGCTAAATGGTTAATCAAGTTGGGGGTAGCATTAGCAAATTCATATGGACCCGTAAAAATGTGTATACTTCAAATTTACAAGACCTGTTAATTCTGGAGGATTATGGGCACCTGACTTGAAATGTTACTATTTTGCCATTAGGTTACAACAATTATCTAAACAGGGCTGCACCCATAAAGGTAATGGTTATTTTCCAGATTGGCTAACTATGGAAACTGATGTAGCTAAAGCGTTTTCAATTAGTTAACACTCATTTGCGAAGCCTGGTAAATCCCACAGGAACTTGGTAATTTCTGATTCAATTCAAATCTTATCTCAGGTGTCAAAATGAATCAATCTGAATTTAGCTGCTTCCCCTTTCCAGCCCCTGTGGTATAACCCTAATTTAATTATTAAGAATACAAATTTAATAAAAGAAAATTGAAACAAAAAAGGTATTAGTATAATGCTTGACTTAATAAAGATACGTTTAAAGAATTCGACGAGCTCAAACAAGAAAGGAATCTTTGTGAGATGGATATTCATTTTTATACAAAGGTTAAAGAATCTTTTCTTAGTCTTTAACTACATACTAATGCAAGATTTCAAGCTACTCTAAACACTCATTTACTCCTTAAATTACTAATGTTATCTCCATCTGCCAAAGAAATATACAAATTTCTGTTGGATTATGTTAGGGGTGCAGCAGAAGACAGACTTATGTGGTGGACACATACTCTTAACAAAGATGTCTCTGGTTGGAATTGGGCTAAAATATGAGAATTCTCTTTTGGGACTTCTCTTCAGTAAATTACAGACATATTGCAATTCTTAATAATATTTATTACCCTCCCTCTCACTTAAAAAAGATTAAACTGGCAGATGCACACACTTGTCTCAAATGCAGTTCAGGTGGTGCTGACATGCTACATATGCTTTCATATTGTCTTAAAATTAAAACATTTGGGGAGGAAATTAAATCAAAGCTCATATATTTTACAGGAGCTCATGAACATACACATATAGAAACCTACCTAAATGGGTATTTTAATAAAGAATTTCACATTCCAGATGTGATCAAGCATTCTATTTTTTAACTTCAATGGCAGCCAAGAATTGCATTCTTCAATTACAGATAGATGTTAGGACACCCTCAGTCAAAGAATTGGCTAGTGAATTGTTACAAGCTATCAAATGGGAGACGCTATCGCCTGGACTTAAAAATAGTTTACACAATTTTGATATGAAATGGACATCTCTCTCTTGGAGCATATGACAGATACAGCACGAGTTAGGACATATTGTATTTGTAGTCATACTTTCTGAAGTTGTGGTTCACATTAAGTACCTTTTTAGAAATTCAGAGGTATTTAGGCTGGCAAGTCCCACAAGAGAATGTTTTCTTGTTTCGTTATATTCTTCTTTCCTTCATTCTCATCCTCTTTTCTTCCTTCCTCTGGATCATTTTCTTTACTTTATAGTCTCCTTTCACTTTCTTGTTCTTGTCTCTCTTTCTTTATCTCTTTTTTCCTCTCACGTCTTCTTATAGTTGGTTTCTTCTTAATCCAGTTGATATTGTTTTCCTTTTCTTAGACTATCATAGTACCATAGTAGTTGATGGCAGATAAGGACCACTAGGCCTACCTAGTCTGGCCATATTCCCTGCCTGTCTATTTTCATTTTTATTTTGTTAACTGGGATAAGGCACTGGAACAAGTCAATTTTCAGGCCTAGCCTGACAAATATACATACAAAGACAGAAACATAAAACAACAACTTACAAGAATCAATGACAGTTATTCATAGATGTTAGACATTGTTTGAGATTAGCTTTGACATTTTGTAATGATGTGGATGCATGATATAATCATGTAAAGCATTCCAAAACAAAGGAGCAGACACCAAAAATGATCTAGAACCTGCCTTGGTCTTGTGTACAATAGTTTGTAAAAGTGTACCTTGAGTGGAATGCAACAAAACTGAAAAATAACCAATGGACATCAAATCAGGTAAGGGAAATTTTGAGGTTGGAAAAACTGATTTGAAAATTTGACATCCAAAAAAAATAGGCAAGTTTTGATCTTGGAGATAACCAGTGCAACTGTGAATATAACATACAGTGGTGAGAACGAAATGAGGACCTAAAATAAAATGACAAATATTGCTAAAAGCAACTGTTAAGGTATTGAGTTCCCTCTGTCCAAGATTAAAATACATGCCAGCACAATAATCGAAATGTAGCATCAAAGACCCCAGAGCAATGGACCTTCAAATGTTAAATGAAAAATAATATCTAACTTTATAAAGTAAGCCCGATTTTTGATTCATGGTATGACAGGCAGCCCTGACCTGTATAGAGAAGGTTAAAGTACGATCAAGTAAAAAACCCAAGTATTTAAATTCAAAGACCCAATTTAACAAAACGCCTGTTTCATCATGAATCACAAACTTGGGGTTAGCATGTAACATCTGAGATGTATCAAAAAGTATTGACTTAGTTTTCTTTATATTCAAAGTCAAACCATTCTTGACAAACCAGTTACTGACCACTGAGAATTCTCTTTCCACAACAGAAGATAACTCCAAATTGGAGTCAGACTGGTAAAACAAACCCAAATCATCAGCATACAATAAACTTTCACAAGATTTACAAATTGAAAGCTATTGATTCATAAACAAACAAAACAATAAAGGGCCCAAAACTGAGCCCTGGGGTATGCCATACTTCACAAAAGAAATTGTGGAACCAATAGCAACAAACTGTGACTATCTAGAGAGGTAGTCTCCACAGCAATCTACCACCGAGAGCGAAAAGCCAAGTTACAGAAATTTCTTCAATAATAGGTCATGATCAATCAAATCGAATGCCTTGGTCCAGTCCACAAAACCACCCCAGCCATAAGGACTTTTTCAAATCCCAATAGGGTGGAGTTTGTGAACCTAACCAAGGCAGTCTCAGTCCCATGATTCTTTCAAAAACCATGCTGCAGTGATGCCATAACACCACTATCAATATCCTATTGGGATCACTTCTAATAAGAAATGTATTTTCTGTCATTTATAATTGTAATTACTATGTTATTAAAATTGTCTGTTTACAGTTTCATATTAATTATTTAGTTTTTAATCCTACATGTATTACGGTCTCTTTTCTTTTTATTTATTTATTTATATCAGTTTGGTAACTGAGTAAACCTACAGGAGCCAGGGGTCCATTTTTCTGTTATAGTTGTTTATTAATTTCCTCTGTAATCTTTTGTGCTATATTCAATAACAATTCATAAAAAAAAACCTACTCATATATTGCTAGGCATTAAAACATATTGATGCATACTGATGTCCACTGACATGTTTATATGCATATTGATGTAAGGAAAGTATATTGTCTTAGCTCGCTGACTTCAAGCCTTTGTTTTCAAAAAATTTAGTTCCAAAGATAGCCTTTCTCAAAGAAATTAGCTTTCAACAGGCATAACTTTGGAACCATTAGGGTAAGTAACTTTCCATGTATCAATACATGCATTGATAAAA
This sequence comes from Neoceratodus forsteri, assembly GCA_016271365.2. Lineage (NCBI taxonomy): Eukaryota > Metazoa > Chordata > Ceratodontiformes > Ceratodontidae > Neoceratodus > Neoceratodus forsteri. Next base: position 1,003,372,387 of record CM028129.1, on the reverse strand, counting down.
AAGCAACATACAGAATATTGACATGTTATGATGTATTTTGAAGCATGCAAAGTCTATTGATATGATTTGACATGTAGGACTGACTCCATGCTTACAACACTGCATGCTACAGGCATCTTGAATTATACACAGTCTGTGTATCTACTGTATATGCATTAAAATGCAACAATGCATGTATTGATACACATTAACTTATAGCAACATGTTTTGATGCATAACAGTTCATGGAAAATATATTGATATGATTTAGACATATAGCACTGTCTCTGAGAGACCACTTAAGAAAATAGGTTTCTAATCCTGAAGGTACCTACGTTAGCCTTTCTTAAAGAAATGATCTTTTGAAAGGTATAACTTTGGAACCCTTGGGGCTAATAACTTCATTTTTTTTGTTTGTTTGTTTTTGTTATGGAAGTTTGGAATCAGTACTTTATGTCTAAGCCACATGGACACTTTCCTTATATCAATGAGCATTAAAATGAATAATTACATATCAACATATATAAACATGTTTTGCTGAAAACTGTGTTTATATCTTCTGATTTTTGGCTCTGATTCAACATAAACAAATGAGAGTGCCATAATTTTTTAGCTGGTTCTACCTTTCTATGGAACTGCTTACCGCACCCACTGAGGAGTTCAACCTTGGTGGAAGGTTTTAAATAAAGGACTGAAACCCCATTTATTTAGCTAATGCATTTGATTTAAATAGGGTGTATTAACACATGTCTGGTATTTTAGGTTAGCTACTAAATGTATTCATTTATATTGTTGTTTTTGCATGTATTTATTGCAAATGTTCTGAATACTGTGAAAGTGCTCTGAGCCAAGGGATGGAGGGACACAGTGCTATATAGTACCTTACCTTATCTGAAATAGTACAATTGCATCAAATAAATCAATTTCCACAGTCAGTCTGGTGGCACAGAGGGCTGAGGTGCTGGACACCTTACCTCACATCACACTGGTGACCAAAGTTCAGGAACGACCTTGGGTTGTTGGAGAGCTGGCATGGGGGGGGAGAGGGAGCAGGACTGAACAACTGAAAGGAAGCTCTCCTCTCCCGGGGAGGTTGTCCACCCCCCCGTAGTTCTGCTCTCATCAGATGGAGGTCCGATGGGTAGTGGAGATGGAAGGGGGTGGAGGCAATTGCCAGGGGTGGGGTCAAAGAAGTCAAGCAGGCACCCAGAGTGCATATGCGCCTCCACACACACGCACTGCCACAATTGCTGGGGTCCAGGGTCAGGTAGAAAACAGTGGAAAATACCAAAAATTGTTTACAAAAATTAGTTTCCCCTTAATCTGTCTCATTATCTTCCTATGCTTTTACAGCAGGGGTCAACCTTAACCTTTTTTTTGCACTAGCCAGCAGGGCAAGATGATTCAAAATTGCACTAGCCCACAGATGGTTGCACTAGCCCTCAATTATAATGGTAAATTTGGATCACTTATACAGGAAACAATGGAAGCCAAAAATATTTGGATTTATTGCATATTCATCCTGCTCCCGTATTGCTTCCAACTCCCCAGCAGAAAAAAAGACTGCAATGCCATCACACACAGTGAGTCCCCTCCTCCCATTTTTTGTACCGTGGCATCCTGTCTTCCTCTTTCTGCTGCCCCAACCCCTTCCCCACCAATCCAGAGGATATCACAACAGCAAATGTTCAATCAAGCAGTCCCAGCTCTGCACACACAATAGCTGACATCATCATGCACCTCACCACAATGTCACCACCACCAACAGGGCAATAAATAGAGTTAGGCAGAGAAAGACACTCTCAGCATCCACCCTATAGTCAAGTAGAGACCTGCACTTCTGGAAGTTTGTGTGCAATCTCAAGTGAGCCAGGAACATATCTAAAGCCCAGTCCACACTACCCCTCTGTAACGTTACAAAGTGCCCAAACCGTTACTACAACATTACAGAAGGCATTTTCATAGCTGTTGTTGAAACCACATATGAGGTGGTTTCAACAATGGTTATGAAACTGGTTATGCCTTGGTAACATTACTGGGCATAGTGTGGACACGTGGCACCAGTCCCCTAGCGCAGCGCGAGCTGCATTGTGGGATCGGGTGCCACAGTAACAGTTGCCTGGCTCCCAAAGTGTGGACCGGTGGTGGTGCTAGTCCCATAACGGACACCGCAGTAGTGTGGACACACTGCACCGCTCCCCGGTTGTAATGGTTTCTATCTGTTACGTGGTCTGAGCGGTGCAGTGTGGACAGCGCCTTAGATTTCTTTGGGGATGGGGCTACACAAACTTAAGGGGCTTGGGAAATAGAAAACTGTGACATTTTTATATTTAAACAGGGAGGAGAGGAGGCACTGTGGGTCACCTTGGAGACTGGAAAGAGCACCACAATCCACACAGGGGTTGTGTACAGACCCCCATGTCAGGGGAAGGGAATGGACAAGGATATGATAGAAGGCATACTTAGAATGGCAGAGAAAGCGGAAGATACTGTTGATGGGAGACCTGAATATGCCAGATGTTAACGGGACCACATTTGCTGCAGCCACACCTAAGAGCAGGGCCATTCTTGATGCCCTACAGGTGGCAGGCCTTAGGCAGCTAGTTTCAGAACCCACTGGTGAAGGAGCAATCTTAGACCTTGTACTCTCAAATTGGGCAGTGAGAGGATGTCATATCTAGAAGTGGGTTGCCAACTGGGGACAAGTGACCATCAAACAGTGTGGTTCATGTTAAACTCAGCTACAGAGTCAAGCCATACAAAAGTGAGGGTATTGGACTTTAGGAGGGCTGACTTTAGCAAGATGGGAGAGTGCCTCAGAAAAGCACTAGCAAACAGGCTAGAAGGAGGTGTGGAGCAACAATGGGGAATCATCAAAACTGCAATCACAGAGGCAACAAGCCTTTGTGTGAAGCAAATAAACAAATCAAAATGAAAGAAAAAGCCACTATGGTTCTCAAAAGAGGTGGCTGTGAAAGTCAGGAAGAAAAAGATAGCATTCCGGAAGTATAAGGAAACACAGAAGGAGCAGGACAGAGAGTTGTACCAGTTAAGGCAGAAGGAAGCAGGAAGGGAAGTCAGAATAGCAAAGGCCCAAACTGAGGAAAAGATAGCCAACTCAGTTAAGAAGGGGGATAAAACCTTTTATAGGTACATCAGCGAGCGTAGAAAAACAAAGGGAGGGATAGTGAGGCTGAATAGAATGAACGGTGGGTGGGCAGAGGGGGACAGTGAAAAAGCAGGGATCCTGAATGAATATTTCTGCTCAGTATTCACAAAGAGGAGGGAGTGCCTAATCCAATTAACAGAAGCAATCTTGATGGGGGCTGATCCCAGTCCTTTCACAGAAGAAAGGGTTCTGCAAGAACTCCTAAAACTGAAGGTGGACAAAGCAATGGGTCCTGATGGAATTCACCCCAGAATTCTAAAAGAATTAAGGGAAGAACTAGTGAAACCACTGGCTACTTTTTAATAAATCATGGAGGATGGTGTGGTACCCGAGGACTGGAGGAAGGCAGATGTGATTCCCTTCACAAAGTGGGACCAAGACAGAGGCAGGAAACTACGGACCTGTCAGTCTGACCTCTGTGGTAGGAAAGTGATGGAGTCACTTCTGAAGGAAAGAATAGTTAAGTACCTAGAGGCCAGTGGGCACAGGACCCAAGCAGCATGGGTTCTACAGCGGAAGGTCATGTCAGACGAATATAATAGATTTCTTTGACTGGGTGACCAAAGTAGTAGACCAGGGAGGGGCTGTGGACATGGCCTACCTAGACTTTAGCAAGGCATTTGACACAGTCCCACACAAAAGATTAATAGTCAAATTAACCAGCCTGGGAGTGGGTCCCAGGGTGGTAGCCTGGGTAAAACATTGGCTGCACAACAGGACACAGAAGGTAATTATAAATGGAGTCCACTCTGAAGAAAGAGGGGTTACTAGTGGGGTACCAATGAGGGTTCAGTATTGGTCCAGTCCTTTTAATGTCTTCATCAGTGACATTGCAGAGGACTGGAAGGAAAAGTATGCCTTTTGCAGATGACACAAAATCTGCAACAGGGTTGATACACAAGGAGGTGTGGAAAGGATGAAAAGGGACTTGGCAAGGTTGGAGGAATGGTCAGAAGTATGACAGCTAGGATTCAATGCAAATAAGTGCAAAATATTGCACCTGGGAAACAAGAACCCAGGGGAAGAATACACAATGGGTGGGGAGGTAGTAACAACAACAAAAAAGGAAAGGGACCTGGGGGTAATTATATCAGATGACCTTAAGGTTAGCAAGCAATGTGAGAAGGCAGTAGGGAGGGCTGGGAGTATACTGGGATGTATAGGCAGAAGCATCAGCAGCAGAAAACAGGAAGTTGTTATCCCTCTGTACAGGCAGTTGGTGAGACCCCATCTGGAGTACTGTGTCCAGTTCTGGAGACCCCATCTCTGCAAGGACATAGACAGGATAGAGGTAGTCCAGATGAGGGCAACTAAAATGGTGCAGGGTCTGCAAGAGAAGCTGTATGAGGAGAGACTAAAGGAGCTTAATATGTATACCCTTGAGGAAAGAAGGGAGAGGGGAGACATGGTAGAAACTTTTAAATACCTCAGTGGAATCAACAAAGTCCAAAAGGGTAGCATCTTTCAGAAAAAGAGACTTTCAAGAACAAGGAGACACAATTTAAAGATAGAAGGAGGGTGGTTCAGGGGCAATGTGAGGAAGTATTATTTCACAGAGAGGGTAGTGGATGCATGGAACAACCTTCCTGAGGAGGTTGTGGGGCCTAAAACTGTGGGAGAATTCAAGAATGCATGGGACAGACGTAAGGCAATTCTTGTGTGGGGTAGGAAGAAATAGGTTGCTGGTTAAATAGGATCTGCGGCCTATCCTGTAGGTAGGGAAATGGGCAGACTAGATGGGCCAAGCAGTCCTTATCTGCCATCAAAGTCTATGTTTCTGTGTTTTGATAAAGCATTGATTTTAATATGCTCTGCCCCGAAAATAACAGATTTTTCTTTAGTATTGTCTTTTCATCAGCCCAGGGGAAACAGTATACAGGCATAGTGCTATACTGCCTCTGTTTATATATACACAGTAGGAAGGCCTATTTTAAGCTTTCAGAATATGTATTTTATTAAGGTTTATTTTTGTACCACACATCATCCAAAGCTTTGTTTTTAGGATGGAAGGACATGCTGGGTGGGATAAGTGTGGACTTGTATGGATGGTGATGGCTGGCATGGTACATTGAGAAGAGCTGGGGACCCCCTACACTTGCCAGTAATAGCAGCTATGGACCTGTGAATGGTTATTTCAGAGACTGGTCTGCAGTGGTGTCAAGCGAAAAAACAGAGTTAGGAAATTTGGAGGGGAGAGGGAAGTTATTGTAAGGCTGGAATAAAACCCACCACCTGCAGGGCTGACCCTGTATGCCTCTTATTTATTTATTTTATTTATTTATTGAAATGTTTCACCAGGAGGGCACACTGAACAACAAGTTGCTCACCTCTCGGTGTGACTTGGGGGGAGGGGTTACATAGTGTTGTGAAGGATGATTAGTTACAATAGTATGTGGGGTAGTACAAACAACACAACATTGTAAGATTTTGCAACAGTTGGACCACAAGGTATTGTACAATAAACAGTAGTGGAACACTGGATAAATTACAATACATGTCCAAAATCATACAAAAGAAAATATAAATGTACAAAACAAGTAATAATGCAATAGAGCCATTTATAGTGCATGTCTTCCTGTCCAGGAGCAGGCGCGAGGTAGCACGCAAGTGCTGTTGGAGTAAAAAGGATTAAATTAGATTGTGCACACTGGTGACCCAGAAGGGAAGGTGGAGAAGAGATGGGGAGAGGTAAGAACTGACTACGAGGAGAAAGGGTAGCCATTTCCTGATTTCCCCCTTCAGGATGTTGAGAACCCTGCCAGGGGAGGGGCGGGGGCATGGTAGACATTTTGTCACTGAAATGTTGGATACAGACATTCAAAATGTAGTGAAACGAGGGGCACTGGTCTTAATAATATGGGTCAGTTTGTTACAGACACATTCAGAAAACTGGAAGCTAGTGAATTAACAGCACTCTACCCTTGATCACACCCTAGACAATAGCAGAAAGTCCTAACAGTGAAGTGATAATGACTCACACTAAGTCTTTTGTGGGATCCCCCTCTTAAACTACCAGATAATTGCAGCTTTTAATGAGCTGTTAATCACACCAGGCCATCTGGAACATTGAGAGAGATTAGCATGAGGACTAGAGCCTCCTGATGACGCATATGTTGCGAAACCGGTAGAGGTTTAGTCGAGCTGATGCTGATGTTGGCATTTGGCACTCTTTTTATTATATCTTAATAAAGCTGCAGTTTTGTTCAGTGCCGTGTGGTGCGGGTATTTGTTCTGTTTCTTTGATAATTTTATATTCCACACATACTTTTTCATCAGAGCGGTTTTGTTTCTGACTAGTCAAGGTGGGCAAGTAGAGAGTTAGCTGCACTAGCCCAGGTCAGTTTGCACTAGTGTTTGGGCTAGTAAAACAATGTTAAGATCGACCCCTGTTTCCTGGGAAAGCATCAGAAGATAATAAAGTGCTCTGCCCTAGCCCTCCATGCTTGTGGTACCACTGACAGCAAGCTGTAAAAACACATCAGGAGCTGGGGCATGTAGCAATTCTCAGGGATCACATGTCATCCAGTACAAGGTCGACAAGTGAATCACAGATCAAGGCAAATGGTAGCCAACTCTGGCTGCCTTTACCATTCTAAAATAATAAGTGTGAGTCTGTCTAATCTGAGTATTGAAGGAGAGGCAGCAAGGCCTATTAGTACTTACTGCATGAACTTGATTTACCAACCTAACCATATGGTGCTTAATCCCACCTAGTTACAGAAATGGGTAAAGCAGGACCCTACTGAAAATGAGATGTTGCATCTCAGCTGGGCTATCCTGGATAAATAAATGATAAAGAAAATAATAATGGTGAGGTGCATTATGCTTTGTTAATATATAGAAGCATAGAATCTTGAGCAGCAGTGTAGCACAGTGGTTTAAGGCTATGAGCTGCAAACCTGGAGACCTGGGGTTGAATCCCACAGCCCCCACTTGCACACTGTGTGACCCTAAGCAAGTCACTTAACTTCCTTGTGCTCCCAGGTTGCACCTGTAAACAAGCTTTCAGCTTAGTGTGTCTCTCCTGGTAAAACAAAGGTAAAAGAGGAGCACTATTTGGTTTTATCAAGAAAAGTCGAAAGTCAATGTTTATTATATGATCATGGGTATAGTAAAGTGTGTTTCTTACTGTTTCACAAGCGTCTCTTATGCTGGTTGGTGAGGGGACCACAAAGTGAAGCTGAACAGTTCTGTCTGCCCAACCAGTATGAGAGACTTGTGAAATAGTAAGAAACACACTTTACTGTATGCATAATCATATTATAATGTATGGCAGAATGTTGTTATAGGTAGAAATCAACCTTTTTATAACAATGTTTTACCATCGATGTGACGTCATGATGTTGTTAACCTATCGATGGTATATCACATCGATGGGTTAACAACCAGGAACAGTCTGGGCATGCGCGAAATGGAATGGACGGCCTATAAATGGCCGCTGCGATGAGGGCAGAGCAGCAGCAACATAAAAAAAACTGCAGTAAGGAACTGCTTTCTTTTGTATAAAACCTAAATTGTACCAGGCACTATAAAATATAATGTATGGTACATCGATGGGTAACCGTTTTGTTAACTCATCTTGAGGTTGCCATGGTGACCTAAACCTCTCAAGCTTCGCTCTTGAGGTTTACATGGTCACCCTGGCAACCTCTCGATGGTTAACAAACCGGTTAACCATCGATGACCATACATTATCCTCTATATATGGCAACAAAGCACCATAATATAATTATGGGTTCAGTCAAATTTGTTTTCAAGATTTTCAGTGTTATTACTCTTTGTGCTGCCCCACTGTGTAGAAATAGTTTGGCTGGGGACAAGGAAGTCAGAAGCAAAGTGCAAGAAGATGGCTATACACAAATCAAGAGGTACAGCTATTCTCCTCACTGATTGGCCAGAAACATTCCATTGCCATATAATTTCTAACATTCATGGCCTACCAAGAGGCTGAATATACAATAAATATAGATTAAAGGGAAACATTCGCAAACACTTCATAAAAGACAAAGACAGTGACACTGTTTCTATTATTGCACTATACCAACAAAGCTTTGCATATTCAGCTAATCTCTAATTTTTATATTTTAAATTTACAGCAGTACAAAATTTAACAACAGTAAACAGTATTGCCACATCAGAAGAATTCAACAGCCAGTCCAGTTTATCAGCCACTGACATATGTGTCAATCTGTCTTTTGGATGAGACGTTAAACCGGGGTCCCATTTGCCTGGATTGGTGGTAGTTCTGGTGGATGTTAAAGATTCCATGGCACTTATCAAAAAGAGTAGTTTTTTTTTACTGAAAATCACATAATATACATATAGCCAGAAAATCAACAGTATGTAAACAAACGTATATAATCCCTAATAGAAGGGAAAGGAGGAGAAAAAAAAAAAGAAAAAGAAAAACAACTAAGATTACTTATACTTTACAAAAATTTGAAAACCTTTCCACCATCTATACACCTTAGCATTCGAATAATGTAATACATCAGAGTGATACTCTGCAGTCATTGCCTGGGCAACCAGAAAACTATAAACAGGGTATGGCATCAATTTCTGGGAGAGAACCCATTGGCAACGAGCTTGCCATAGGTAAAACCTTAAACAACATAAAAAAATAAAATAGGTTTCCAAATGAAGGTCAACATTCTCAGTAGACAAAAGGCCTAAAACTAAAGTGTCATAATTTAAACTAAACAACAAATTCATATGCAATTTATCTGCAAGAAAGGTCCACAGAGGCTTTGAATATGAACAATGTAACAAAAAACGAGACATAGTTTCCTTCATATTGATACATGCCAAATAAGGGCAATTTCTGTCCTCCAGATTTTTATGTTTAACATTTCCTCTAATGTTCAGTTTACCGTAAAGTCCGAGCCATAAAATCTCCCACATAGTGGCAGGCACCCTAATGTTTGTAAACTGTTTCAAAACATGCCCAGTAAGTGCAGAGGGACAATCTTTAAAACTGGTTTCAGGAGGGTATAAGCGAGCCAATAAAGAAAAATAAAATTTTTTCCTGGAATTTTGTAAAATCTCAGCCTGAGAAATTTTTCATTTATAAAGTTTTTGAGCCATGGGGTAAAAGTAATCTGGGATTTGAAGTCTCGAATGGAGCTTTGGTGCTATATCAAGCCATTTAGATACGTACTGTACCAAGACTTGCTGTACCTCCCCTCTGACTCCATCAGAAATGGAGGAAATGCTGTATAAAACCGTATGATAAATAAATAATGAATGAAAGAAAATGAATGGTTCAATCATACCCAGTCCCCCTTGCTTCTTGCTTAAGTAGGTGTAACAACGTTTAACAGGGTTACGTTTATTGCCCCAGAGCATCTGGGAAAAATATCCCATATAAAGTAGTCTCTAAAGAAGACGGGAGAGGAAAAATATACGCTACAAATTGCAATTGAGGAACTATAAATTTCTTCAATATCTGTATTCTTTTAAGCTTGGAAAGCTTCCAGAACTGCCATCTCCTCACTTTAGCCTGAGATTTTAGCAGTACTGACTCCCAATTTTCCAAGGAAAGGTTAGTTGTACCAAACTTAATACCCAGAATGACTAGGCTGTACGGAAATATTAATCCCTGATACCTGACACGAATTGAAACCCCAAGGGCCTATAATTAACCCTTTACATTTCAAAACATTAAGCCTAGAATTAGAAACACCTGCATATTTGTACAATTCCTGCAAAAACACAGAAATATGATCTAAGTGAGAGAAAAAAACACAAATATCATCCGCATATGCTATTACAGAGAGGTTGGCAAAAGCTCTCCATGCTGATAATCTATTTAACCTCAATTTTGTCAGGAGTTGAAGTAAGGGGTCAATAGAAAATAAATAAAGTAAAGGACTAAGAGGACATCCCTGCCTAACCCTGTCAGGATCTTAAAACCATCCATGATTTGCCCTTTTAAAAGAACTTTCACATAGACCGGAGAGTATAATGATTCTATAAACTTGATAAAGGCTAAGGGAACCCCATATTTAGCCAATGTAGCAAACAAAAAACCCCTGTCAATACGATCAAATGCTTTTTCTTGATCTAAAGACAGTATACAGCCTGTTTGACCCATCATCAATAAAACTTCAATAAAATCTCTAATAATAACAACAGCATCTTGAATCTTTTTTCCGGGAAGTCCACCAAATTGTAGTACTGAGAGTACTGAGGAAGCGTAAAGCTTAAGTCGAGTGTTAAGGATATGGGTCAAAATTTTATAATCAGAGTTCAATAAAATGATTGGTCTCCAATTGGAGACGTCAGTTCTATTTCCTGATTTAAATAAATAAATTAATAACCCTTCAGAAAAAGAAACCGGGATCTTCTTCTGTTGAAAAAAAAACAAACAAAAAAAACGCAAGTAAAATGACAGAAATTTGAGATATGCAAGTTTTATAAAATTTATTTGGGAGACCATCCAGTCCCAGAGAAGTACCTGCACTAAGGCTATGGATTGCCTCTTCAACCTCTGTTACTGTAATCTGTTTCAACAGTAGCAAAGCCTCTTGTGAAACTACTGGAGTTTCAAAATTTCCCAAATATTCTGAAATCTTCTCTCCAGAGGAAGCTTCCATAGGTTCTAAGGATTGATAATGTAGTTTAATAAGGTTTTCCAAATCTAAAACCGAATCAACCAAATTTCCATTTGCATCCAGTAAAGAGTCCAGAGACATATCAGAAAGAATCTTTTTACAGGCTTCATAGGGATCCCCAACAGGTGACTTCTGGGTTCCACTAGAAAGCATTGTGGTTATAACTGTAGCTCTATCATATTGATACATCAACATGTCTTTTTTAATTTTATTAATTTGGAAAGAATAATCAAATTTTGTAAGATATGAAATGGAATACAAGTGCTGCAATTGAGTCCAAAGAGAGAGAGAGAGAGTTTAAAAACCATTTGTTTTCCAAAGATTTACTATAGTTAATAAAAAACTTTTCTATATCTTTTTTTGGAATCTAACCACCATTCTCCTATATCATCATACAGACAATAGACCGAGAGTCTAATAGACAGCAAAGTAGTAAGCTGCTTCTGAAGTTCCAAAGATGTTAGTAAGGATGGATTTAATTTCCATCTGCTTTTAATCTTAGTTCTATGGCTAAACTTTCCAATAGTAAACTTTAACAGTAAATGGTCAGAAAATTCAGAGGGAATGATGGAGAACTGCCCTTTAGGAAAATGTTGGGAAAGAAACAGGTGATCAATAGTAGTTTGAAAACTACCTCTGAAATATGTAAACCTTGGACCTTTGTTGTATATACTACAATCTATTTAATCTGCCGTGCTGATTAAAGTTTTTAACAGATTAGAGTCACGATATACTTTCTTTTGTTTTTCACCTTTCACAGGATCCCTAACAATATCACAGTTAAAGTCACCTCCTAAAACAATCATATAGGAGGAAACTAAGTATAGTTGAACCATTTTTAGAAGACCCACTCTGTCAGCTTTGGTTTGAGGCCCATAAACACGATAAAACGAAAAGCAGAAAGTTTCCATGTGCCATCCAACATCAGCAAACGACCTGGAATTCACAAATTTTATCAAAGAAAAATCATATGAACCAAACAAAATACCCAACCCATCTGCACAATCTAGGCCAAAAGACCAATAAGAGGGACCCCAAATCCAGTGTTTTTTAAATGACAAAAGCTGTTCCCTTGAACACATCCATGTTTCCTGTAAAAAAAAACAAATCAAAACCAGAATCATGAATAAAAGAAAAAACTGCTTGTCGTTTAACTGGATTTAAAATACTGTGGATGTTTAATGACCCAAATGAAAAACCAACCATAAGGAATTTAAGTCAGGAAAAACCAAAATAGTGTCAGCAAAAAAAACCTCTTATTTTTTCCTTTTTTTATTTTTATAGTCTCCTTGACTCACTCCCATGGAAGGCTGATTACTCCCTACTGATTGAGAATCCATCTCCCCATGATCTATATCAGAACCTTCATCTGGCAAAAACAAAGCAGCATAGGTGTTATCATGCTCACTCGACACCGGAGAGCGTAAAGGAACAGGAGGTTTGTTGTTCCTAGAGGAACACCTTCTCATTACCGGCAGAAAAACCTTGCTATCAACTACCTCACTCCTAAGGACAGCAGGTTCCTTATAACAGACTGGAGTTAAAAGGGAACTAATAGGGTCTTCTATCACCAGAGAAGGAGCAGCAAGTTTTTCAACTGGAACCACCTCCGGTTGGGCGGGGGGGGACCTGAATCAGGATATCAACCTGAGAAAGAATTGGCTTAGAACCAGAGTTTTCAGTTTGAATCACCTTTTTCTCAGCAGTTGAGTCCTGTGCTTGCTGTATCAATAACTCAGGGCTAGCACAAAAGGCCTTGTTCTTAGTAGCCCAAGGGCATTCACTAAAGACGTGGCCATCATCCTCACAAAAGTCGCATTTCGTCAGGTTAGCACACTGATGGCTATGTGACCAATTTCCCCACAATTATCACAGCAGGCCTTATCACAAGTACTAGACAGATGAGTCCGTGCCCCACATTTGTAGCAGGCCCTAGGCAGTCCTGCATAAAAACAAACTCCCCTATCTCTGCCTAATAAAAAAGAGTTAGGGATATGTTCCATTCCTGTATCTGTAGCCTTTAATTTAACCTTATATTTCCATCCCCCCATCCAGAAAGACTCTGAATCTAACAGGGCTTCTGGGGTACTCAGAATCTTACACTTCTGAGACAACCAAAAAGTAATGTCATCAACATGAACCCCCTCATTTCTGAACATGACTGTCACATATTTAATTAAAGGCTTTGTTAATGGTATTACTAAAAAAGGGACCCAAATGGGAGAAAATTTAACATTTGCATATCGTTCCCAAAAAAGGTCTAGAGCATATGCTGTACAAAAACTGATGTCATAGTTATCCTCCCCAGAAATATTAATTAAAGCAAAAACATTTTTCTGAGAGAAAAATAAAGATTCCTTTAATAAAGTCCGACCAACATAAGTCCGGTCTGGTCTATTCTCCAAACCACCTTTATATTGTATCCGGACAGCATTCCGCCTAGGAGCGGCTTCCTTCTTAGTTCTAGAAAATAAGTCTGATAATAAGGAAGGGCGATCAAGACCAGGGTCAGGAAGCTTTGGACTCTGTTTAGTTGAAATCTTGTCTTCCATGGGAGGTTTAACTGTTTCCGACACCTGAGGAGCCTTGTCAGCCTCAACCTCTGAGGGTTTCCACTCAGGACAGGATTGTAGAAAAGTTAATGAAGAGTCCCAGCTAGGGTCTGGACGCCAAATCCTTTCTCATTTGGCAGCCATCCTACCCCCTGCAAGGCTTGTTGAGGAGTCCAGTTTACATCAGAGGTAGTCATTAATGAAGAATCAGTCGGCAGAACAGGGGAAGGTAAAGGGATGTTTATTTGCTGGCCCAGGGGTTTAGAAGAACCCTCCCTGGAGGCACAGTTTTGCTGGGTAGTTTGGTTTTTTTCTTGTTGAAAGGAAAAAATGGTGGCCCCCGTTTGAATATTTGGTTGAGTCTGATAAACAATGTCACCCTCTTTTTCCTGTTGCCCATCCTTTTCACAGTGCGTTTTTAGGCAAACGAAAAACAAAACCTGCTTCAGTCAGTAAAACCGGCTCCGTAGTGGCTACTGCAGATTGTGTCAGTCCTGAAGGGAGCGTAAACCCTTTCAGAGCGCTGCCTCTGCCTTTAGCAGAAATTTCACTCGCCATGGAGCGCAAATCACTTGTTTTGGGCTTATTCGTGGTTCATTGAATTGCTTCAGCTGTGTAATGTTAATTCCTGCTTTTGTTTGTTTTCACAGTGGCTGATACCAAATGCCATAATAACAGGCTGGTTATTACAGAATGGAGCCCAGTTATTATGGCATTTGAAAGTGGTGTCAGTCCAGTCAATAAATGAGCTCACCAGTAATTATAAATAAATAAATGCCAAATGTGTACTACAGCATACAATCTATATGACATTCTTTCAAAGTTATCTGGTCAACTCCAAGCAGGAGTCAGGCAGTCAGTTCTGAACAGCAACCCTAGATTAAGAATGGAAAAAGTTTGAGTTGTTCAAAATAAAAATGTACAGCTAGCCATTAATAAGTATTCAATATATTAACTATGCAGATTCATACACATTAACTCAGCAACATAGTACTGTAGTGTTAGAAAGGTTTTCTTGTCCTACTGACACACACCCATCTTCACTTTTACCCCTACTCTTGATGTGTAACCCCCAATGCCATTCTTCCTCAGGAATCTATCTACTCCAGCTTTAAAAAGCTGAACAGTGCTAGCAGCCACAATCTCACCAGGTTGGCTACTCCACATTTGAACTGCACTGTGTAAAATACTGCTTTTAAATGCTTTCCCTTATACTGCCCCCACTCACCAATTTGAATGCATGTCATTGTGTTCTACTAGCACCCACCAGATTAAATATTAGGGTATACATCATCCTGTCATTTAAGCAGTAAGAGTCTGTCACATGACTGGCTATACAATGCAGTGGGATAATGCACGATCAAGAGATTGAATGTATACTCCTGGTGTTAAGAAGGCATGAAGCATTAGTTACAACACAGAATTCAGTGCACGCTCAACCCCCCCATGACAAATCTTTCAAATGTAATATTCTTTTCGCCTGAAGTGGCTGCCTACTTTTTTTATCCCCAATAGGAATGGATGTTTTTGGTGTTCTTATCAGAGTTCTGCTGTGAATTTGCCATGTGTGCAAATGCTCGAAGTCTGAGCAATAAGACTACAGACACAGAGGCCACAAACATACCATGTTATGTTCTATTTAGAAGAGATAGGATAGGTCAAAGGGGGGGAGGAGGGAATCTTTACGTGAGGGAAAACATAAAAGCTACAGAAGTACAGAGGGAGCAGAGGTAGTGTGAGTCACCCTGAAGACATGGAATGGGGTCACTATTCACACAGGAGTGATCTACAGACCGTCAGCACAGGGAAAAGAGATAAATAAGGATATACTGGAAAGGATGGCAAGCAAGGGGGAGGCATTGCTGGTGGGGGACTTCAATCTGCCAGACATGAATTGGTGCCTCCCAGCTGTAACAACAGTTAGAAGTAGGGACAGCCTGGATTCCCTGCAGGGGGTGTTTCTCAGGCAACTAGTTAAGGAACCCACTCATGGGGGGGGGCAATACTGGACCTGGTACTAACAAACAGGGACAGTGTTGTTGACATCACAGTGGGAAGCCACCTGGGACCAATGATCATCATACGGTGTGGTTCAATATAAGAACTGGACCAGAATCAAACTACACTAAAACGAGGGTCCTGGACTTCAGGAGGGCTGATTTTAAGAAAATGGGATAATGTCTCAGGGACACCATAGCAAGGATAGGGAAACTGGGTTTAGTAGAGGAACAGTGGGCAAAAATAAAAGAAGGCACTTAGAAGGCAACAAACCTCTGTGTCAGACAGGTTAACAAGGGCATGAGAACAAATAGACTGCTATGGTTCTGTAAAGAAGTAGCAGAGAAAGTTAGGGCAAAAAAGCTAGCATTTAGGAGGTACAAGATGACACAGAAGGAGGAGGACAGGGATCAATACCAGGAGAAACAAAGTGAGGCAGGGAAAGCAGTTAGGAGTACAAATGTGTAAATGGGTAAGAATATTGCCAAGTCAGTAAAAAAAGGAGAAAAATATTCTTTAGATGTATAAATGAAAAGAGGAAGACCAAAGGTAGGATAGTAAGGCTAAAAGGGGAAGGAGGGGGTTGTGTGGAGGAAGACCAAAAAAAGCAGACATATTAAACAATTACTTTTGTTCAGTATTTATGAAGGAAGGGGTAGGTGATGGGTCACAGATAAGGCACAAGGGCATTAAAGGAAGGGAGATGGACACTAGTTCTCTTACAGAGGAGAGAGTCATCAAGGAACTAGCACAACTAAAGGTGGACAAGGCAATGGGGGCTGACAAGGTATACCCTAGGATACTAAAGGAGCTCAAGGAGGTGCTGGCTGCACCTCTGACAGCCTTGTTGAACCTATCACTAGATACAAGGGAAGTTCCAGGGGACTGGAAGAGGGCAGATGTGGTCCCACTTAACAAAAGTAATAATGTGGAGTGTGGAGGGGTTGTGGGTTAACAGATGGGCCAGACACTGAACTTCAGGTTCAACACACAATCTCTGTGTGATGTTTATACGAAATACAGAAAATAAGCTTCAGTAATGTCATATTCCTTCTTCAGCACATCAGTTTGCAGCAACAGACTATGTATGTTCTTTCTCTGCACTTAGCCAGCACCTACTGGCACTAATCTCTGATCTAACTTACCAGTTGAGGTTTAGCCTCCACCCCTATGTGGGTCATGTTTGCTTGGGTAGTGGGGGCTCAAATTAAAAAAAAAAAAAGCTAAAAACAAAGAACCTCAGTGCAGAAGCACTGAAAAAGGGTTACCCCGAAGGGCACTGACAAGTCAAGTTTCAAAGAAATACAACATCATACATACTTCCATAATGCAAAGCAGCATGGGATATATGTAAATCATGAAATTTCAGACTTGTTCAGTTTACAGCAATTTACGTGCATTTTAAATAGCACAACTAACTTAATAGTCACCTAATACCTTTTACCATTATAAAAAACACCTAGTGATGTGGTACAGTATTTTCAACATTTACAGGTTTCATAAACATAAGTTGTATACATCAAGGTATTTTATGACATAGTGCTATTACATACTAAATCCAACAATGATAAACACAACCTGTTTTACATACGCTTGGAGGTTACCACAATAACCTCCCTGTACAAGGACCTAAGAGGGAAAAGGAAAATTAAAGCAGACACTATAGCATAGTCAAGAAAGGGAAGGGGGTGCCAATAGGTGGCTAACCTTATGGACTAGAAATTGTAAAGGATAGATTAGGCTAAGAAACAGAAGAGCTGTTGTAACAGATTTAAGAAAAGGTCCATCCTCACGAGTGGCATGAGCTTCCTGTCACATGGAGGAGGCAGGAAATTATAGATCTGTCAGCCTGACTTCAGTGGTAAATAAAGTAAGATCACTACTGAAGGAAAGGATTGGGGGAATGCCTTGTAACCAGTGGATTACAGGATCTGAAGCAGCATGGTTTCATGATGGGAGATCTTGTCAGACAAACCTGATTGAGTTCTTTGGGTGAGCAGGGACGTGGATCAGGGCAGAACTGTGGATGTGGCCAACCTGGATTTCAGTAAGGCCTTCGACACCGTTCCACGTAGAAGACTGGTGAGCAAGCTGGGTAGCCAAGCAGTGAGTCCAAAAGTAGTAAAATGGGTAAGAAGCTGGCCAAGCAACAGAAATCAGAGGGTGGTGGTTAATGGCTTTTACTCTGAAGAAGGCAAGGTGACCAGCCGGGTGCCACAGGGGTCAGTATTAGACCCGGTCTTCTTTAATGTCTTTATTAGTGACATTGCAGGAGGGCTGGAGGGGAAAGTATGCCTGTTCACTGATAACACAAAAATCTGCAACAATCTGTACATGCTGGGGGAGTGTGTGAAAAAAATGAGGGGCGAGCTAAGCAAGCTGGAAGACTGGTCAAGGGTTTGGCATCTGGGTTTCAATGCAAAAAGTGCAAAATCATGCAGCTGGGGCATAGAAACCTGGTGGCAAAGTACCAATTGGGTGGGGAGGTATTGGCAACCACAAAACAAGCAAGGGACATGTGGGTAATTATTTCTGATGACCTGACGGTAGCAAAGCAAGGTGATAAGGCAGAGAGGAAAGCTAGCAGGATGCTCGATGCATAGAGAGGGGTATTGGCAGCAGAAAGAGGGAGTAGTTGTTACCCCTGTATAGATTGATGGTGAGGCATCACCTCAAATACTGTGTCCAGTGGAGGAGGTACTGAGGAGGGCAACCAAAATGGTGCAGGGCCTGTATCAAAAGCCGTATGAGGAAAGACTCAAGGAATTAAATATGTACTCCCTAGAGGAAAGGGGGGGACATGATATATATTTTTAAATACCTCACAGGTATTAATAAGGTACATGAAGGTAGAATTTTACATAGAAAAGACACTCAAAGACAAGGGGTCACACAATAAAGCTGAAGGGTGGAGAGACTCAGAGGAAATGTGAAGAAATACTACTAAAAGAGTGGTGGATGCCTGGAACAGACTGCCAGCAGAAGTGGTGGAGGCAAAAACAATAAGAGGCTTCAAGCATATGTGGGATAGACAGGGGAATATTAAATAGGTAGGTAGGGAGGGACACCGGAGGCTAGTTAGCATCTGCGGAGACAAACTAGGCAGGGATCATCTGGGCAGACTGCCTAGGTCAAGCAGTCCTTTTCTGACAACAGATTCTATGTTTCTGCGGTAGCAGGGGAACTTCACAGCACAACTCTGATATGAACACCAACAGATCTCTACTCCTACTAGAGATAAAATAAGTAAGGAGTCACTTCAGGGACCAAGAATATTACATTTCAAAGGTTTGCTTTGGGGGTGTGTGCACTGAATTATCTGTTTTAACTGATGTATGCCATAAAGCAGTAGCAACCCTACTGAAAAAAAAGCCATTTAAAGTTTGCAAATGAGCAGGGGTCAAGCTGCTAATTTTGTGTCTGCCTGAATCATTAGTCAAGTGCCTTTGCATGCTGAAGTGTGCATTGTCTCTTGGAGAACATTATCTCATGTATTGCACAGCCTAGCTTATACATATAATCATAGAATCATAGAAGACTGTCAGCAGAAAAGGACACTAATGCCCATCGAGTCTGCCCTGCCATCATACTCCTCCCCCCCCCATTTAGATACACCTCTCGCCACCCTCCGGCCAATACTTTATATCTGTCCCATGCCCTCTTGAATCCCTATACAGTTTCTGCTCCCACCACCTCCTCTGGTAGACTGTTCCAGGGGTCCATCACATTTTCAGTTAAATAATGCGCAGGTGTATTGCCCCTGAACCTTACCACCTCCAACCTCAGACCATGACCTCTTGTTCTATCATTTCTATTCCTTTGGAATAGGCTCCCTTCTCCCGCCTTATTTATCCCTTTCACATACTTGAACAGTTCTATCATGTCCCCCCTCTCCCTCCTAGTCTCCAGTGAGTACAGGTCCAGCTCCTTCAGCCTTTCTTCAGAGGGCATCCAATGCATCCCCTGCACCATCTTTGTTGCCCTTCTCTGGACCTTTCCATCCCATCAATATCCTTCCACAGGTGGGGCCTCCAGAACTGTACCCAATACTTCAGGTGAGGCGTCACCATGGATTTATACAGGGGCATCAGTACCTCCTTCTTCCTGCTTGTTATACCCCTCCCAATGTATGTCAGCATTCCATTTGCCCTGCCTACCGCCTTGCTGCATTGATTCCCTACCTTGAGGTTATGTGTTAACCGCAGTGTACAATGGTTCCTGGCTTATAATATAAAGGGTACTATAATATGCCTTTTTATAGAGCCTGCAGTTGGACTGCAGTCATAGTCAGCTACATGTACCTGCACATCTGATTGGCAGCCAGTTTGTGGGGCAGTCAGCTAACTGGAAATCTCAGGGGTGCTTTTCAGCTAACTAATTAGCTAATGGGTTTGTCTTGGTCAACTAGTAGGCAGGTAGAAACAGTCATCAGCTAGTGTAAGTATCAGTAAACAAAAATGTTTTTTTTGTTTGTTTTTGTATTTTTAAATAGTTTATCTACCATTCCTGGCCAGGCAGGAACCTCCTTCTGTGTTTAGCCAGGTTCCCATGTACTGTTCCTGCCAAGAATGTGCCACCTATCCAGTCAGGATCACCAGCCCACCTGCGATACACTTCTGTGCTGCCTCCCAGGCTTACCCATCAGGGCAGAGTACACCTTCATCTCCTTTGGCATTTCTATGCCACAGTCAATCTGGCCACCCACAGCAGAGGTGAAGATTGGCAGTTTTCCCAGTAGAAGGTGGCTGAAGTTCCAGCAATGCACAAGGTGGATGGGCTGAGACTTCATCTTCCCTTGCCTGCACCTCCGTTTCCCATTTTTCATGTGTCCCGCCCACCCCTCTAGGAGCATGCAACGTAACTGGGTGCTGGCAGAGCCTGACGCTGTCCAAGGGTCCCTCTCCTGTGAGTCGCTGAGCCTCTGCACCACCACCCATGGGCACCCATGTGGTAGTAGAGCATCGGGTCGTGACATCCTCCCTCCCCAGAGGAGGAGAGCATCCTGTGGGGCACAAAAGCCTACCCATCCCCTCACTGACCCTCCGATAACTCAGGCTCACTCCCAAACCTGGATCATCAGTGCCACCAGTGTTAGCTCTATTGCTGTGCCAGCCGGCCAGCTAGTAAAACAAAACTGTTTTAAACCAACACGCCACTGGTAGTTTGTTGGAGTTATGTAGGCAATTCTTTTTTATGTTTTTCTTGGTTATTAAAGCCATTACCAGAGATAAAAAGATAAGTACAAATATTATCAACTTACAATAGACAAGAAAATATAAAAAGTAGTAAGGATTGCAGTTGATACATCGTTAGGTCACCACTCCATCCCTATCAGTATTAATAATAAAAATGCAAACTGTTCATTCACCTATTGTTTCATCCAGGAAAGCATGACAATGATAGTAATATACAGAATAATGCATGCACAAGTATGCATTATGAGGTTTTGTACACACCCAATGATGTTTGATAACCTGCGAAGCTCGAAAGCTTTATGAGATTATCATTCATAGAGGGTGCATAGAAAACCTCATAGGCACACACTTGAATTTGTTTTATTCTTTATAATAACTGGTGTTGGTGCTTTACTTTATGCTTCCATGACCACCAGAGACACTCTCTCTCACCTTGCATTGGTGGTTCGGGGAATTTAATTTAAAAAACTGAACTGTTGACCTAGTTCCGAAAGTGCAAGAACCTTTTCAACAGTCGGGGGATGGTTACTGCTTGGCCCTGCTTGACCACTAGAACTGAGTTCCCTGTGGGTGTTTGTTTGAGGTGTTGTGGGAGGGCCTTGGCTGGTATGCTAGTGAGTGCTCTTCTCTCAGTTCCAGCTTCCTGACACAGGTCCATTTCCATTATCTTCCATTGTGGGGTGTACAATACCCTCCCTGCCAGTTGTTCAGTGGGGTTTCTCCACCTGAGAAACTGGCTGTCGTGACTGGCCAGGTAGTAGAGGCAAAGGTCTGGTAGTTGAAGACCTCCCTGCTCCTTAAGCATGGTATGTTTTTGGAGTGCCCTCCATGGGGATTTACCATTCCATAAGAATGTCGATAGGGTGGATCAGAGTTGTGTGAATCACTGACTGGTGAGGGTACATCCGTCATGGTAATGGGGTATAGTAGTCTTGGCAGGATGTTCATTTTAATGATGTTGATATATGCCCATAGGGTTAGGGGAAGCGCTACCCAGTGGGTTAGATCCTGTTCAATCTGTGTGTGGGTTACGTCTAAATTAATTCATAATAGTGATCTCTTCGATTAGGAAATATTTTTGCCAAGGTATTTTATGGACGTTGGGCACCGCTTACCCCCACCTAGTTACTTGTTCCTTGAATGTATGGTGGTTGAGTAGCATGAAGCAAATATTGTATCATGTAGCCCAATAGGTGACCAAATGTTATCAGAATGGCAAGTACTGGTAGGATGGACTGGGCTGGGTAGGTTAGGTGAAGGAGGCTATCATCAGCATATGTTGAGATTTTGTATTTGTTATTTCCTACCTGTATCCCCTGTATTTCCTCATCCCTTTTGATCTGCCTTGTTAGGGGCTCAAGATAGAGGTTAAACAGGTACGAAGAGAAGGGAACATCCTTGACGGGTTCCCTTCATTAACTCAAAGGGGGAGGACAATATGTTGTTGCATGTTATTTTAGCCATAGGGTTGGAGTATAACAATTTGACCCATTCTGTGTAAGCTGGGGGAAGTCATATGCTTTTAGGGTCTCAAAGAGAAATGTCCAGGAGACCCTATCAAAGGCTTTTTCAGCATTGAGTGAGATTAGCACCGCTGGAGTCCCTTGCGGTTGCAATAATGTGGCTCAGCTTCCCTATTTGGTCCATGACCAGCCTGCCCTGCATGAAACCCACTGGTTTGGGTCCCACCAGCAGGTTCCAGACTGTACTGAGTCCGGAAGCCAGGATTTTGGCCACAATTTTAAGGTCAGTGTTAAAGAGGGAGATGAGCCTGTAGTTGTCGTTGCTTGATGTATCCTTGCCTGGTTTCAAGAGCAGGGCAATGACGGCCTCCTGCAGAAGCGGGTCCAAGTCTGACCTTGATCTGGCTTCATTAAAGAGAACAGTTAGGGGGGCCTGCTAGGATTTGTCCTAATACTTTATATAAATTTGTGGTGAAGCCATTCGGTCCAGGGGCTTTGTCTACAGGTAAGGAATCTATGGCATGTTGGATTTCCCACTCTGTGATTGACGCACCTAGACCCTCTTTTAGGGCTGGATCAATTTTGGGTAGGTGAGCTTGGTGTAGGAATGCCTGAATCTCCTGTATGGATGCTGTGTTTGCTGTTGCATACAGCTCTATGTAGAAATCCCTGAACGCCAATGCCCTCCCCCTTGGGTGAGTTAGTGTCTGTCCTGTTTTGAGTCAGATTGAGGGGATTGCCCTGCGCATATCTTGCTGTTTGATCCTGAGGGCTAGTAGTTTCCAGACTTTTCCCCCCAATCTATGTATTTGGTTTTGGCCCTAACTTTGGTGAACTCTGCTTGCTCTCTCACGAGTTTGCCGTATCTGGCCCTGGCTTTATTGAGACATAGTAGGGTATCTGGGGAGGTGGAGCTGGACAAAGCCCCCCTAGAGCTCTCTGACTTGAGCATAATGTGTACCTGCACTCTGCTTCCCTTTTCCTTTTCCTGGTGGATGACTATCAAATTAATTCATCCCTTATCATGCATTTGAATGCTCCCCAGAGGTGTTTTTGTTTGGGTACTGAGTTTATGTTGATTCTGAAAAAGAGTTTTGTTTTGTCTTTTATTTTGCTAAGTGTGGTGATGTCCTTGAGTAAGGAGTTATTCAATTTCCACACCAGATCCCATTCTGTCTGCCCCAGGGCCAGCATTGAAAGACTGATGGGGGTGTGATCCGAAATGACCTTCAATGAGATTTCACACTTCGTAGTGTGACAGAGTATGGCTTGGTCGACTAAAAAGAAGTCAATTCTGGACAAGAAGTCATGGGCTGCGGACCAGAACATGTATTCCTGGACATCAGGGTGCCGCACCCTCCAAATGTCCACTACTCCAAGAGAGTCCTGTGTTTCCCACAGCACTCTGTGCTGGGGATGGTCCCTTTACCTTTGGCTTGGATTTGTCTAGGTTATTGTCCAGCACCAGGTTCCAGTCACCTGCCAGCATCATGGGGGCTGCAGGCATGTTGGAGATTGTGGTTAGGAGGGATGAGAAAAAGTGTGGGTCCTCCATGTTCAGGCCATACACTGCCACTAATATTAGTTCCGATTGGTCTAGCTTGCCTCTGAGGATTAGGGGCAGGATTTTCAAAGCATTCAGGTCCTAGGTCCCACTCTGCAACTGCAGTAGTGGTTGCGATTCACAGCCACAGCAGTTGCGGAGGGTGTTATGGCTGCTCCCACTGGCCGTAGCAACTTTCTGCAGCTGCAGCAATCTCCCTGGTGACACCACCCACTAGCTGCCGTAAGTCATGGAGCCAGTCATAATCTGGCTCCACCTCTGTGAATACCCACCACTGCAGGATTTCTGCAGCTCCGCAAGTGGCCACCCTTTGGCGCTGAAGTTTTGCCGCAGCTGCGGCACTTTCAAGATCTTTGTGAATCCTGCCTTAGGTATCTGCCATGTGGGTCTGTGTGTTGTTCCGAGATTTGGAAAGGTATTGCTCTATGTATTAGAATGGTGACTTCTGCTCGCCTATTAAGAATTTGATTTATTCTGGGATGGGTGTTTCATCTTTGCAGAGAATTACTGGAAGGAAGAATGTTTATGTATGAATTTTTCAATAAAATGAAGTAAATCGTATTGTAAGTCACAGTATGAGGTCCCCTTTTTTTCAGTAGTTTAGTGTTGGTGGAGAGTGTGCTGTGAGGCAGCGCATTGGGGTGACAGAATTGGGAATCACCTAGAAAATAGATTACTGCACCTTTATGCACTAATAAGAGCCTTCCAGCACACACCAAACCACACTATCCCCTCAATAGGTGTTGTAATAATTTTTAAAGAAAAAAGAGAGAGGTTTGTAATAATAAGGTAAATAAGCTTCTGTTCCCTATATAATTAAAAAATATAGAGATTATTATATATGAGTAGTCGTTCTTATGCACGTTAATGTACACTGACTATATAAAAGATTGTTTAAGCACTTTAGAAACTGAAGTGTAAGTGATGCATTTATTTAAGTGGTTTCAATTAAATTGGATGATGGGATAATTCATTGTACCTTAGGCTGGGAATACTATATAAATGAATATCTCACAGTAATGCCACACCCCTGACGAAGACATTTTTGGGGCCTCGAAGTGCTGGGCTACTATAACTGACATAATATGTGAACCTGCATATTATGTTGTATAAAATTTTGTGTCATTATGTTGCTTGCACGCATGTGCAAGAAACATGGTGCCATCTTTCGAGTTTTCAGAGGTGTGGCAGCCCTCTTCCAATTCAGTCAGTGTGTTTGCAGGCACGGCCACAGTTCTCCAATGGCTGCTGGAGCTGTCTATGACAGCAGTTGAAAATGCAGTGGAGTACAGTTGAAAGGGGAGCTACGCTTCAGTGAACAGCGATAAGATATCGCCTGCTCATCGCACTCCCCTGCACACACACACACACACCTTACCGCTGCGTGCTGCCCCCCACGCACACACTGTATAGCCGATGGGGTGCCCAATCCCCGTCGGCTGTGCTCGCCCCCCCCCAGAGTTCCACATGCCACGCTGGGTGCCCACCCCAGCGTGGCTACACATCGTATAGCCGACGGGGGGTGCCCAATCCCCCATCAGCTCCACTGTCACCCCCCTCCCCAGAGAGTACAGGGTGCCACGCTGGGAGCCCGCCCCAGCATGGCAACAGATGCTATCACTGATGGGGGTGCCAAATCCCCCATCGGCTCCACACCCCGTACCAAACAGCCGTCCTTGTGTCATGCTGGGAGCCCACCCTAGCATGGCAAACGTCCCACGTCGGTGTCCTTTTTAAAAAAAAACAAAAAAAAACCCTGAAACACAAAAACAGTCCCTCGCTGTCTCTGCTCCCACCTGCGCCCACCCACTGCGCACCCTGCCTGCCTACACCTCCCCTCAACCCATACTTACCTCCGGACTCTGGCGTGACATTCTTCAGTGGACCAGGAACACGTCTGCACTCTTCAAAGTTGACCGTGATCTGAGGAAATGCCGGTAAGCTGTATAATGTAATAAATAAGGTTTTTTCAACTTTGCTGCATATCTCAGGCATTTTCTGGAATTTTTGCACCAAATTTTCAACATGGGGTTTTTGGGACCCCTTCTCATGAATGCTCTCACTGTCATGGCATTAATCAGGTCCGAAGGGTGATTTTGTAGTCATTGTGCAAAATCACCTTTCGGCACCGATTAACGAAACAACACTGCCAGTGTTCATAAGGAGGGCTCTCAAAAAGCCTATGTTGAAAATTTGGTGGAATAATTCCTAAAAATGACTGTTTTATGAGCCTGCATTGCACAGTTCCTATGCACACTCGTAAGTTTGCGAATTTTCAATATTTTCACTCCAGATTTTCAAAATTGTCATTTTACCACACCTCCTTATGAGCAGTATAGCTGTCATGTTTTACATCTCGCCCAAAACATGTTTCCACCCATGTAGCACACAATGGCGCAGTCGGTGTGTGAAATCACTGTATGGGACACATTAAGAAAATCACAGTGACACTGTTCATGAGCAGAGGTCTTAAAACAGCTATGTTGAAAATCTGGTGACAAACTTCCAAAAATTACTGTTTTCTGACGATGCGTGCGCGGTTCGTGCGGCTCGTAAGTTTGCAAATTTTCAATATTTGCACTCCACTGACTTCCAAATACCTACACAGCACATACAAGCAAGCAACATTTGGCATTGACAAATGCTTGTTTTTTAATACTGAAATAACTATATGTGTTTATTTATTAAGATTCCTTTAATAAATCTATTTAAGATTTAAAATAACATCTGCCTGGAGTGCCATTTCTTGTTTTTAATTGCCTGCCATGTATGCCTGACCCACCCATTCCCTCCTCCATAATTGGGCTTGGTGGGAGGAGGTGTGTTTTCCTAGAGAAAGGCTATTTTGATACCGAGGGTTTTAAGATGTCTGAGTACTTGATGTCTCTTCTCTTTAGTTTGCACCCCTTTTATGTTCCAGGTTGTGCACTGGATGTGGTTAGCCATTGGGCTATGGGAGGATATGATGGGTGTATGGATGGATGGGAGTGGATCCACTCAACCTTTCTGTGGGATGGCTCAAGAGTGCAACCCCTGTTGGGTACCTGGAGCCTGTCCTCCCCCCACGACACAGGCAAAGGTATATATGCTCTCCTGGAGGTGCCCGTGTGTCAGGTGTTTTTGAATGTAGACCTTTGATGGACATGGCAGGTGAACACGGTACCTTTGTATTTATACACTTGAAAAGTTATAGCAAAGCAGCATCTTACAATGGTCCAAGTACATAACATAGGTTTTTACACAAGATATAACAAAAAATACAGACTAAAAATACTACACATCTACCTAGAAAATACAAACCTATTGGGTGGAACCCACCCTGGCCAGTCCCTCTGCCTGGTTTGGGAAAGGTATTGGCCTGACTGGACCTGGTCCCCTCAACATTCGGTCTGCAATATGCTCTCATGATTGTGGCCTTCTCTGTTCGTGGTCCTAATGGATTGCTTTTTAGTGGGTGTGAGCTGAGAAATATGTGAATAGAGGTGGCATTACAAGCTCTGGGGAGGCCCCCAGAGTAGCACTTTGCTCGTTCAGTTAAACTGTGCGAGATTAACCCTCCCTGCTTGATCCCACTCTGCCCCCCCCCCATCTTGATCCCTTTAGGTTGGTGTAACTGGCCTGGTATGCCTTTGGGTTGCCACCCCCCCCAGCCCCTTACCCTCTCCTGGCTCCCATTAGTTCTGTGAAGTTTCCTAGGCCCTATCTTCAAGACCCTGTTCCCCTTAGCCACGGGCGGATATGATTCTTCTCAATGTGCAGTGGGGCCCAGGGCTGGGTATGCTGCTTAGGGTGGTGGGTCCAAGTGTGGGCTAAATTGCCCTTGCCTGTACCTGACTGTATCCCTGGCAGCCTTGCTTTGGTTTTGTTCCTTTAATACTCCTTTTGTTGGGCGCAGTTCTGTTAGGTTGCATATTTCACCTGTCATTCCCTGCACCCGCTCACCTTGGACCTCCCACAACCTGATGTCTGGGCCTCGCTTCATGTCAGGGGAAATTGTGGGTGTTGCATTAGGGCTTGACTTGATCCTGAGTTCACTGCCCTGTATCTCCACTCTGACTACCCGGCCACCCGATGCTAGTCTGCTTGCGGTCGCTGGAGTGGTACCAAATATTGCTGCCCCAGATCAGCTGTTCTGTTAACCTGTGATAAAGCAGTTGTGTTGGTATTGGTATGACTATTGTCTGACTTCCCTTAGCCCTCCATGCACCGGAGCCCCCCCCCCCTCATCTCGGGTTATCTCCTGTCCCCCTTTTCACAAGATAGTCCTGCTTTGAGTAGTTGTGTCCTGCAGAAAAAAAATGGAAAATACCACATGCTGATCTTTTATTAGGAGAAAAGATTTCCTGCCATTTATTGAAGTGCTACAAGGAACTATGATACCTTACCTAGAAATGCTGTGACATATTAGGGGACTGTAGAAACAACCTAATAACTACAACACTTAGTCTTGGGACAGATAGTTTAGAGAGGACAAGCAGGAAATGTCCCACTTTGGGCTTCTTAAAAGGTGGTGACCTTATCTTCGTCTCCCACCCCCCCTTTGCCTCATTCCCTGTGCCACTCATGGGGTGCTAGAGATGGGGGGAACCACATGTGGATTGTTGCTGGAACGGATTCAATGAATCACCTTACCACAGTGGATTGCAGCAGGATTGTGGAGCAGCAGTGCCTATCTGAGACGTCCCTGCGCAGTGTTCAGCTCAGAAGGAGGTGGTTTGTCTTCTTCCCCCTCGTGGCATGTCAGGGTGGCATTGTTCTGATCTCAGCAACTGTTGATGAATGGGTTGAGTTTGGTGGCCTTCGTCCTGCTAGCATGGGCCCCTTCATTCATTTGGTGCTTTGCGATGCTCTTGAAAAGCGGGCATCTGTGCTGCGGTGATCCTATTGCATCTCAGGTGAATCCAGTTGTCATTCCATGATAGGTATGCTGCCAAAGAAGAGGTCTGGGGCTCCAGTGCATGAATTTCATGCTTCTCCCATGTCTCCATGATGTGAAATGGCTCACCAGTTAGTGGGAGCTTTCAGCAGGGGGATGGTCTTGGTCCAGTGGAATTCTCCGGCCCAGCTAATCGGGAGCTGGATGCCTTTCACAGGAGGAGTGGCTGTGTCATGCTGAAGTCATGAACAGGAGGGTCTCCGGCGCCTGGACTGCCTTGATTTCTGCCTCCAGGAATTTGGGAATGCAGTTATTTGTGGCCCTTTGTTTGGTGTAGGGCAGTGATCTTGTGGCGGCAGAGAGAAGGGCAGGTCCTAGGCCTGCAAAAATGGTGGGGTCTTGTGTCGGGGTAAGGAGTGAC
Source organism: Neoceratodus forsteri (assembly GCA_016271365.2). Taxonomy (NCBI): domain Eukaryota; kingdom Metazoa; phylum Chordata; order Ceratodontiformes; family Ceratodontidae; genus Neoceratodus; species Neoceratodus forsteri. Next base: position 1,003,343,557 of record CM028129.1, on the reverse strand, counting down.
CCAGTCTCCTTCCCCATGTCCAGTGCTGTGAACATCAGCCTAGTTACTTGGGGCTTCCTGACACCCTCTCTGTGGCTGAGGGGCAATCGAACAGTATTAGTTGCAAACATTTGAGGTCAGTCTGTTTGGCTCCATTTTCAGGGGCCGGGGAGGTGGAGTTCAGTCCCCCTCTATTCCATGTGTCCCCCCCAAGGCAGTTGTGGGTGGCAATCACATTGAGGGTTGATATTTTGGGGGAAGCAGGAATGGCCCAGCACAAAGTTATAGAAGGGCTGGGGGTATCTGCAGGAGACCAGTGAAGGGAAAAGCACTCACCTAGTCAGATATTTACATGTCCATTCCCAAGGATCCATTGGCTTGGGTCTGAGGGGCTGTGGACATTTTAGGTAGGACCCTGGGAAGCTGTTTCCAGGCAATGCCTACGTTTTGGAATTCGTAATTGCCCATGGGAGAGGTAACAACCCGTCATGCTGCATGAAGCATTCTGAATGAGATCCGTGCTTGGTGGAGCTGTCTTTTGATGTCATTGTACTCCTGTTGCTTGTCCCTCACCGCCAGTGTTACATCGCTGTAAATATGTACTCGCTGTCTCTGCCATTGTAGTTGCCCTTTCATGCATGCCTGAGCTTGAATGAAGGATTTGTCTTGTAGGCTGGTGAGTCTAACTATAATCACTCTTGGTCTATCCCTCATCACCAGTTCTGCTTTAGAGAATGGTGTGCACAATCCAGGGGGTATGTGGTGCTCGATAGCGGGGATCCCACCAAGTCAGATAGGAGCTTCTGGGTAAAGACTATCATGTTAGACCCTTTGGCTTTTTCTGGGACCCCTATACTTACCAAATTGTTTTGTCGGAGTCTTCCATCCTGGTCCTGTAGTCGATCCTCTAATTGCCCAAGTTTTCTACGGAGATCTGTGACTTCTACTGTGTCCCACGCCTGCTTATCCCCCACTGAGGTGACCTGAGTTTCCATGTTTCCTACCCATTTTGTGATGCTGTCCAGAGTAGGTGTATAGTCTCAAAAGTTGGAAGCCAGGATACAAAGTGCCAGTTTCATTGAAGCCAGTTCAGCAAAGAATAAGTCCAGCTTTTCGGTGATTTGATCTGAGCTATCTGTAGCGTTCAATGGACTAGCTGATGAGCCTTGCTCTAGCGCTTTGGAGAGTGGACCACTGGCTGCATTACAGACGTCGGTTGGAAGCCCATTTGTAGGGGTTCTGTAGTATTCCTAGCCAGGTTGTTTTTGGATTTCATTTCCGAGATGTTTCCCCTAACAAATTATTCAGTTTTGCTTGTAGTAAGCTTCCTTTCAGTGATTTTTAGCCGCATTTTAGTTTCTAGATCGCGGAGCTTGGAGGAGAGCTGCTGTTCAGGCAGAGCTCATCATGTGACTCCCTGGACATTTTATAAGGCAGAGAATCCCCTACAGGGTGTGCAGTCATATTCTGATATTTGCATGCCTTAGGTAGTTGAATGCACTCGGCCTGTGGCCTTGTGTGTCACAATGCACACCAAGGCATGCACATATCAAAGCATGACCACATGCCCTGTAGTAGATTATTTATTTATTTATTCAAATCTCAGATTAAAGTACCTTTGAGTCAAAAACTCTTTTACAAAAGTTCCACGTCAGAGTAAAGACAACACAACAAAGAACTAAATACAAGACAAGTGGAATACATGATACGTGGCGTTGGGTACAATCATTCATAAAAGTTACAGACAGGTAAAGAGGCAACAATTCAGGTTACAGCAAGAGTTACAATCTGTTTAAACTTTCACATTCAAGTTTCAGTAAGAAGTGTAGTAGGTTTCGGGACTTAAGGAAGTACACAGGAGGAAGGATTGAGAGGGATACTGTCAGAATCTGACATGTCATAGGAGTGCAGAAGAAGAGAGAGTAGGGAAGGATGCTCTCAGAATTAACATTGTCAAGCAGAGAATTGGAAGATGAGGGGAGGACAGAGGATTGGTAAGGAGTGTAGTAGGTGAAGGGAGAGGAGACAGGGATGGGAGTAAAACAGTGGGGGTAGGGGAGAGAGGGCAGGAAGGGGTCTGTGAGCAGTGTTTCGAAAGGAACTGCAAGGAGATGAGGGAGCACAGGAAGGGAGAAGGGAAGGTAGAGACAGGGAGGGGAAGGGAGAGAAGGGACATGTAGCAGGAAAAGGGAAACAGAGAGCTGCAGAAGGGGTGGTACAATGGACGGGGGGAGGTCAGGATGGTGAGGGTACAGGGAGAAGGCAACATGTGAGGCCAAAAAGGGCCTAAGTGTGGCAATCACAGCTGCTAACAGAAGTGAGGTGTTGTCTAAGTTTCTGTTTGAATGGGCCCAGTTTAGGTTCTTCTAGGATGACAACGGGGAGTTTATTAATCCAGTTAGGAGCATGATGCCTGAAGGACCATTGGGCTTGTGTGGTCTGACAGAAAGGGATCAGGTAAGTATGCCTGGAGGCACTCCTGGTGCCGCACTGGTTGACAGCATGCATGATGAACTGCAGAGAGGATGGGGGGGCGGGGTCAGCCACAGTGAGATTTTTTTCGTGAACAGACAGGTATGATAAGTAGTCCTACCACTGAGGTTCAGCCATTTGGTGATGATGTAGAGGTCGCATGTACACATGCGTCTGGGTTCACCTGAAACTAGATGGCAGGAATTATTGAGGACCATACGTATGCTTTTAAGAGATGTCTCAGAGACTGACCCATAAATGACTAGGCTGTAATCTATCATGGAGAACACAGAGTTAGTAACAGCAAGTCGAAGGGCATCAGGGGTCATGCACTGTCTGTGCCTGTATAGGATCCTTAGTCTTGAGTTAACCATCTTGAAGACATTACTCATATGCTCACAAAAAGATAAGGTACTGTCCAGGGTTATTCCAAGGTACTTAAAGGTACAGACCTGCTTTATAGGGACATCAAGGTTGCTCCATATGAATAGTGGTGTAGATTTTTGTTTCTTAGAGGGCAGGAAAAAATCATTGATTTAGTTTTTTTGTAATTCATAACTAACTTGTGCTTGGAGAACCAGGTCTCCACAGTTGTGAAATCATGTTGTAGGCTATCAGCTAATTGGAGTGAATCTGAGTGGCTGAAGAATATAACGGTATCATCTGCATAGATTTTTTTTTTTTTTTACCAGGAGAGACACACTAAGTTGAAAGCTTGTTTACAGGTGTGACCTGGGAGCACAAAAGTTAAGTGACTTGCTCAAGGTCACACACTATGCAAGTCGGGGCTGTGGGATTCAAACCCAGGTCTCCCAGTTTGCTGCTCAGAGCCTTAAACCACTGCGCTATACTGCCTCCCCACTGTGCTATACTGCCTTCATATAGTAGGAGATTAGTGCAGACAAGTGGGAGGGAGTTTAGAAAGAGGCTGAAAAGCAGCAGCCTGAGTACGGAGCCTTGGGGAACACTGGAGAGAACTGGCTGGCTGTCTGAGAGAGCGACACCTATTTTGACCTGCTGGAGCCTTCTGGTTAGATAGTTTTTAAACCAAGCTACTGCATCCATCGATAAACCAATGTCAAGAAGGGAACTGAGTAGGAGGGGGTGATTAACAGTATTGAACGCATTAGTGAGGTCAATGTACACTGACCTCACTATGTGCCCATGATCAATTGCCTGGTGTATGAAATCTGTGTACTGGAGGAGGGCAGATGTGGTACTATGGCCTGTCCTGAAGCCATGCTGTTCAGGACATTGGATGTTCTACTTGGAGAGGTAGTCAGTGAGGTGGTACAAGACTATATGTTCAAGTACTTTGGAAAGTGGAGGGGCAAATGGAAATTGGGCGATAGTTTGAGGGAGCCAACCTGTCCCAGATTTATGAATAGGGGTCACTAATGCTGTTTTCCATAACATGGGGAATTGACTAAGGCACAGTGACATCTTTAGAATGTTTGTGAGAGGCAGAAGCACAGCATCTAGTGTGAGATGCAGGAGCTTTAAGTCCAGTGAGTCACTGCTAAAGCGGGCCTAATAAGGTATTTTTTTGACTTTGTGAGTGAGACTTTTTTTAAGCGAAAAGGTGGGTTAAGCGATGGTGGGGTCAGGTTCTTAGGGTCACGCAGGTTGGAATGTGTGTCAAAAAAATCAGGTGGGAGTACACAACTTAGATCGGTGAATACAGAGTTGAAAGTGTCTGCTATGTGTTTTGGGTCCAAATTGGTTGTGCTATCTAAATTAAGCATGGAGTGAGGGGATTTGCTGGACTTCCCTGACAGTTCCCTGAGATTGTCCCAGAATTTCCAGCTGTCTCCCCAGGAATTGGTTGGTGTGCTATTGTAACAGGCAGCTTTGGCTGGGCAGGTAGCTCAGGTTCATGCGTTTCTGGCCACTTTGTACTGCTGCCAGTCAGCTGGTTTTCCAGTGGCCCATGCTTTGTGCCATAGATGATCCCTATTGGACATTTGCTTTCGCAGTGTGGAGGTGATTCATGAGTTGTTAGCATTTGTTATCTGAAGTTTTTTATAGGGGGCGTAGGTGTTGAATTGGGAAATAAAGTAATCAAGGGCCTGATCAACACTAGGTGCAGTGTCCAACAGTGACCAGTCACAGTTTTGGAGGTGTGTTTGAAGTTAAGTTGTCCCTGTTTGAGGACATGGTGGTACCACTACTTGCAGAGTTACTTAAGGGACCTGTTGCACCAGTGGCAGATGACAGGGAGTGGTCACTGAGAGTCATGGAGGACCACTATACCTGATACACACTCTGCATGGTTAGTAAAACCAGGTCAAGTTAGGTGCATGTACTGGTTTTGTAACTGAATCTGGTAGGGGTAGACATAACCTGAGACAAGTCAATAGCTGTGGCCACATTTTGTAGGGGTTGGCATTCGGTGAGAGCCAACTGATATTGAAGTCACCAAGGAGTATGACTTCGGTGGGGTGGGGTAATTTAGATATATAACCAAGGATGGAGTTGAAACCATTTGATTGGTCACATGGGGGGATGTAGGCTGTGAGAAGTATGAGGAATATTCCTTTTTGACCCAGTAGCAATTTTATTGCAAGTACCCGAGTGCTACTCCCAGTGAAAACTTTGGAGAGGAAGCGTCCTTTGAGGGATGTCCTAATGTACACTGTGCAACCTTCACCTCTTTTTCCTGTTCTGTCTTTTCTAAATTGGGTATATATAATTTATTTACCAAGGATAGCCAAGCTGAGTAACATCTAATTTCAACTGAACTGATGTGTCTATTTCTGCAACCAGGGAGACTGGAGCACTAAGAGATTAAAGAGATTAGGGGCCCTATTTTCTTAGGCTAGCTGTGTCATGAACACGGTTAGCACAGACGCTAACCCAGGTTTGTGCAAGTACTCTAGGCAGGGTCAAATTAAGAGGCCCAGAAGGGCTTTCCAAACCCAGCAGTGTCAAGATATTAACCCTACCGCTGTACTTATGTAATGATGGAGTCCTAGGGCTAAGCAAAATTAGCAAATTCTGATTTCATGGAATTTTCATGATATTTTGTAAAACTGTTTTGGAATTTTCTGAAATTCTTTATTTGGTCATAGTTCAGTCAATGTTATAGTTACAGATCTACAATTTGGCATGCATATTGACTGGAGGAGTCCCTAGAAGGTTGTCATGTTATATGACATTTGGATGAGGGGCAGGAAAGTTATAGGGGCTTAAAGCCTGGAAACTTATTATTCAAGTGAAAATTTCTGAAAATAGTTTTATGCTTACAACTTAGCCACCATTGTAGCTAGATAATTGAAAATGTATATGCATACCTCCTTAGAAGAGTCACAGAAACTGTTAAATAGAGAGGTAATTGGCTATGTAAATTGCAAGATACAGGATTTCAACATTTCACAGTTTTAATTATTTGTTAAATTGTGTGAACATTTTCAAAATATTTGGATGTTTATAGTCCACTGCTATTGCATGTATACTTTCAAGATTTAGCAAGCATACCAAAGTAAATATGTCCTAGAATCTAATTAAGCTAGATAAATGTGGTTTAGTACATTATCATTTATTGTGGATACTTTAGAAATTACTAATTGGAAAAATTTGCTCAAACATTCATGGATGCATAATAGTTAATGCCACTAGAATTCACAAAGCACTTAACACCACTGAATCACCTTACCAGTACTTGCATCTTGGCCCTGCAATACCCCTCCAACACTCCTGCAGCAGTGATGCCCAGCATCAAGCTCCATCATGACTAAAGATAGTCAGCTACTTCTGTCACAATGACCTAAGTCGCAAGTAGTTGTAATACTTGGCATCACTTGGTGCCACTATTTTCAAATAGTAAAAATATACACTGTTATCTGCAGGGTTGTTAAAGGGACAGCAGGTGGCATTGTAAAAAAACAATGCTGCACGTGCACGTGCTTCCACAAGTCATTAAAACAGTGAGCTCTAGTAATTATTTGGCATATTGCAAGAATTCAGGATAGTGCACAGTGATGGCCATGACTATTCTTTATGGTTTGTCACTTAAGATAGTGACCTGACACTTGTCATTACTATGGAGCTTCCTATGAATACAGTACAAGTCAGATTAAACTGTTCCTCATGCTCGCTGTTCTGGCATTGTTTTTTGTGCTTCTAATGCAGTAGCAATTGTCAATTTTTACAGCACAAATTCTTTTTCAACTACTCATCAGCTCACATGCAATGTACCTCCAGCCACAGTAAATTCACTTCAGCTCCCATGCCAGTGGTAATGTAATGCATTTTCAAATGCAGTTACAGTGCAGTACTGTGCTGTACATAATTCCAGCACTGCAGTATCCACCATTTTGCCTCTCGCTTACTGTACTCTAATGTACAGTAAACCCCATTCATAAAAAAAAGTGTAGATGAGGTAGAGAATTTCACTTTATTTAATAAACGTACTTAATTTTACTTTTTTTTTTTACATTTAATTAACAATGGAGTTACAGAGCAGAGCACTGCTCGCCTGCTACCCGCCTGCTTGCTTGCCCAACTGTTGTTTTCTGTGCTGTCATCAGCCACGGTTCCCCTTTCTGATTCTATAATCACATACAGTACAGGTACAGAAGTTTTTAGAAGGATCAGCAGCTCTTATTCCCCCCTCTCAAAAAAAAATGGTACACGATCTATGTGAAGGAAAATGAGAGTGAATAATTCCATTGGCACCCAAGATCAGAGATTGTAAGTGAGAGTAATAGCAGGTTTTGAATAAAACATCACACTAGTACAGTACTTATTTTAAATTGTCAATAAGAAGTTAGCTTAGAATAGAAAACTTTTCTTTTTCAGCACAGTATGTCCAGCTTAGCAGTGAATACACTACATACATTTGTGTTGGGGGTGAGTGAAAAAGTGAAGGTGTAACCTGCACAATCTGTGGTTGAATGCTGAATCACAGAGGTAAAATAAGACAAAACCTTCACGGAGGTGAATTAACATTACTATAGATAAAAAAAGCTCAGGTGCCTGGAATTCTTTTTTTGCCAAAATAAAACTCCAAATGTACATTACTGTAAACTGGATTAGACAGTAGTGAACCTGGGCTCCAGCTCAGTTTTTATGGGTTGCTAAATGCCTGCACTGATCATTGCACTGCATTGCTAAAAGTTTCTAGACAGCTGCAATGTGAGCTGAAACTGAAATGCAGCTCTATACAAGCCATTAGGAAACTTTTATTAATGCATTGCAGTGAGCAGTGCACACAATAAGCAACTCATTGCAAAGTGCTACACCAGTGAGTTGGAGGAACGATTTAATGTGACTTGTACTGTACAACCTTATTGCCACTTTACCCAGGCTCTACGATGGCACTTCAACAATTAAATCTGTCGCTGTGATGGCAGTCGACAACCTATGTCGACTGCAACTTGCGGGTGACATAAATCTGATTTGAGACCCCAGCCGTTTTTTCACTGGAGGGCTTTGCCCCCCAATCTCTAGGATTCTAACTCTGAGTTGTAATTGGATCAGGGAATGGATGCAGGACTGGGAGAGAGTGTGCATGGGTCTCTGGCTGTCTATTACACCAAAAATGTCGATGTTGTCAGCATCAATGTTTCACTGTAATGGTGTCGCCGACTGTGGCACATACACTTTACCCAGCCTTTGCTTTCTTCTAAAATGAAAACTCAAGTGAAGACTGGACAAAAAGTATTACAACATCCCCCAATTTCACAAAATCTCTTGAAATTCAACTTTAATTATTGATGTTGTTTTGGAATCTTTGGCTTCTTATAACTTGGCCAGCAATTAAGCAAGAGATTAGAGAGTTGACACCCAGACTGTTTGTTTTCCATATTGTTTTTTTCTCCCACCTGGTAGCTCATCTCCCAGGGATATACCTGTTCACAAGGATGTACCCTGATCAGGCTAACTCCAGCCATCATTCAGTGGGCTACCGGGTTTTTCTGAACTTTTTACCCCTCCCATCTCCCCTGGTGGTGGCATAGCACCTGTCAGGATTGCACAGCTACAGCTTTCACTGTGTCAGCAGACAGCTCCTGGTCCAGTTGCAAGGGTCGCTGTTGAAATGGAACCTGCCATCAACCCGCCCCCCCACTCCCTGCAACCAGGAAGTACTGCCAAGCATCAGCTGTCTCAGCCCTGGCCTGCCTTCTGATGTTACTTCCTGGGCTCACTTCCAAATCCAAGTTGTCAGCATGGCAGTATGATGCTCTGCAGCTGGGTCAAGGGGGTGGCCTGAAAGTCCAAAAATGTTATAAAAAGTAAGATATCATCCAAAGTCCATCAAAACTCATATATTTATTAAACTCTTTTTTTTCACACCCATATACATGAGGCAACAGTTTTGTGGCTTAACGTCACTTCCTCAGGCCAATCGTATATGAACAGTGTTGACACTTAATTTTCATTTATTTGAACTCCACTGATCTGGAAGTCCCTGATATATTACTCTCAAAATGAGCACCATGCCGCACTGCTCCTATTGCTATCTGGTCACACTCTAAAATGGGCCAGTTCACTTCTCAAAATTTTCATCCAATTAATAGTAATCTTGCTAGGAAAACCACATCTAATGTATCTTTGGCAATTGTCCTCATGAATAGAAAGCAGCTGCTGTTGCCTGTTCTTACACGGAGCTCAACTGCTCATTACTTTCATTAAACCACGTTCTGAGATAGAACTTGGTGTCTTGGCATCTTTTTCAACTTACTTGCTCCATGCAGTGCCCCTCATCTGGAAGGCAGTCTTTTGCCTGAGATGAGGGGCACTGCGTGGAGCAAGTAAGTTGAAAAAGACGCAAAGACACCAAGCTCTATCTCAGAACGTGGTTTAATGAAAGCAGTGAGCAACTGAGCTCTGTGTAAGAATAGGCAACAGCAGCCATTTTCAATTCATGAGGACAATTGCCAAAGATATATTAGATGTGGTTTTCCAAGCAAGATCACTATTAAGTGGATGAAAATTTTGAAAAGTGAACTGGCCCATTTTAGAGTGTGAACAGATGGTAATAGGAACAGGGCGGTATGGTGCTCATTTTGAGAGTAATATATCAGGACTTCCCAGATCAGTGGAGTTCAAATAAATGAAAATTAAGTGTCAACACTGTTCATATACGATTGGCCTGAGAAAGTGACATTAAGCCACGAAACTGTTGCCTCATGTATATGGGTGTGAAGAAAAAGAGTTTAATAAATATATGAGTTTTGATGGACTTTGGATTATATCTTACTTTTTTATAATATTTTTGAACATTGAAGCCTATAAGTAAGATTGTCCAGAATTACACTATATGTATGGGCATCCTGTATCAACACCAGCTGTAACTGGTGGCCTGAAAGTCCAATATTTAGGGTCAATAAACCTAACAAAATTGGTAATATTCTGTTCTCTAGTTTTAAAGTTATAGGGGCTTAAAATTCTGCAGTTTACATAACTGTAAAATGTAATTTTAAAATTTCCAAATGTTTGGAGGGTTATAACTCAGTCACTGTTACAGAGAGAGGCATGAAACCTGGTACATTTCTGCATGTGTTGTAGTACAGTCATCATATCAAATCTTGTACCATTTGGTTTGATACTTTGTAAATTAGATGGAAATAACTGAAATCAACATTTTGGCAAAATTGTGCAAACTTTTTTGCAGAAGCTAAATCAACATTTTACCAGAATTTCACTGGTGGAAGATATATTTGCTAAGCCCTAGGGAGTCCCCTCATACATATCAGTGCAGTGGCTTATTAAAGATTTGTGGCAACAATAAGCAGCCCCCAAAGTGGTGCTGTTTACTGCTACTGAAAACCACATTTTAACTGGGTTTTAACAGCCTGCGCCCCCACTTCCCAAAGGCAGGGTGACTAAACAGCAGCCGCCCACCCTGTGCTAAGCTGTCCCCCTCCCGACTGCTGAGTTTAGGTTTGCATTATCCTTGGTGATACAGTGGCACCCCTCTCCATAGCCTGGTTAAGTTTTGTATCATACCTGTTTGTATAGAGGTACCTCCCCCTGACCACCCAGTTTAGTTTTGTATTGTCCCTGGTGGTATAGTGGTACCCCTACTAATTGCCCTGGTTTAATATTTTATTACTGGTGGTCCAGTGGCTCTTTTCCCACCTCCAGTCATACACCAACCCCTATCTGCCCATCCTCTGATGAGCCCCACCCTGCACGCCACTCACCCCAAGTGCCGAGCTCCTTTAAAGCAGCAGCCAGTACAGCCCTCCTCTCACTTCCTTGACCAGCTACCATCTGCTAGTCATGGAGCATGTTTATGGACACCAGAGGTAATTATGGGTTATAAGCCACCCACTTGAGTGTCTTATTCCACTTACAATTCTAAAATGTTTTTATAATGAGAAACAAATCACTTTTCTAAAGGCAGTTAAATAAAGTCTCTGAATTTATCTACACAGCTGCTGATCAGTGATTTGTTTGGCTGCATTTCTTTCCATAGAAACTAGATTGTTGCCTGTTCCTGCTTTGGTGAAGCATATATGAAAGTCATTGCAATTTAGAGAACTTTGTATACAATTTTGGGTGCTCCAGTGCTCCCTAGCTATAGCGAACTCCACTATAACAATCCTAAGTAGGAATATTAACACTTCACTATTGTGAACAAATCAGCTGGCTCCATAAACGTTCACTGTAAAGAGGAACCACTGTACTTTTATTACTCAACCTATACTTGTGTTTGCTGTGGTGCAGAATTGTATTTTTGAATAATTTCTGCTTTTCTTACTATTTCTGTCTATGAACTGAGTGCATCAATGGGGCATTTTGAGTTTAGATTTATCAATATCTTTTTTGTTTTCTTGGATGACTTTCAGGTTTCATTAGTTAGATATTTTTTTCTCTAAGCTCTAGTTTTGACGTTTCAGTTTGCAATATATCATTTGAGGTTTGGAGGGTTCTGGCTTGTTAACTGGGCTGTCTGGCTTGGTCCAATATTATGTCTTGAGCTGGCTTGTATTGTGAGATTTTTAAGCTATTAAGTGTGTACGGGGTAGGGGATATGGTAATTGTTGTCATTCAGTTGTTTTATTTACATAATGAGTTCTGTGGGTATGATTTATGGTAATTTTTTCATGTGGTTATTTGATTTGTGTATTAAATGTGGAGCTTGACAGGTTGTGGTCATGATTAATTCACTTCAAGGTGATGATTCATTAAGCAATAAGGTATGACCAGGTATGAGAGTAACAGTCTGTTTAATCACCCCTTGGGGGCATAATGTGGCACAGTGCACAGTCAAGTGTCACATGCCTCTAGGAGGTGATTCACTAACTGTTATTCTAACCCCTGCAAATGCTTTATTGTTGTTATAAAAATTAAGAAAAGAAACACTACCTTTGGGTATTTTATGTTTTTTTTTTTTAAATGTTGAGGCAGTAGATGTATATTGATGAAAGATTAATGTAATGGTAATAGAATCTCTACAGTCAATCAGAATGCTTTTTTCTGAGACCTTTTTCTGTAATACTGCATATGTTAATAAAGTCCAATTTGACAGAGTTTCAATTAATGAGGAGGCAGAACTGGCCAGACCGCATTATATAAGCTAACTTAACTGGCACTCCACATTGCCTCATACCTCTGCACCAGAGGCATGTGTTCTTTATCTTAATGCACACCCTGCTGTGTGCTTTAGCTTGCTTATTACTTAAAGCATTACGATCATGTCCCCTCTCAGCCTCTTATTCTCTAGCCTAAATGTAACTCCTGATTGGCTCTGGACAATCAGTAAGTAGGTTCTTTGAAGGCTCACTGCTGGCTGGATTGGCTGGGAATTTTCAGGGAGTTTTCTGCTTTTGGTGACTGGCGAATTTGGGTGTGATTGCTTTTCCAGTTCTGTCCCAGGAGTGGAGCTGAGAAGAGTTGCTGTCTACAGCTGAAAGCCTTGCTGGAAGTAGAACCCACCCAAGCCTTGGATAATGGTGGCCATCTACCATCGAGCCCAGTGAGGTACTACCTCACCATATGCTGACCCTCAAAGGAAGTTAGTTTACACTCAAAGTTAAGTTTGCAGCCCCTGTGGTAGAAAACGTGATTTTGATTGTTCAGGACTTGGAAAAGAAAATGTATTAAGATGCCCTGTTATGGCTGGCCCATCGACGCAGCGGTTGTATTTCCACCTGTGACACTAGCGACCCGGGTTCGGGAGGGCCGGCTGGGGGGAGAAGGAGGAAGCGTCCATCAACATCTCGTCTTCTCCGGGGGGAGGGAGGGGATGCGGCTCAGCATCTGCTGACCCCTGGCGGAGGCCATGGGTTCAGTACAATGCTCGATCCACTACATTTGGGGAGTGATGGACATCAGTGCCAGCCTAGACGTCATGGCACATCACTCCTCAGAGAAAAATGGAGAAAAATGGTGCCCTGGCCAATCAGATGACAGCCTCCCCAGATCCTCACTCCTGGGCTCCCAGACCTTTATCTGCCACCTCAGCAGCACCCAGGGTCATTGGACATATGGTCAGAAGGCTCATCCCCTACGCAGGTAAGGGACCCTCTCGATGAAGGGATACATCGGGGATACCTGGGCTGGCTGCGATGTGGGGTGGTGGGGTCAGGAGTGCCAGACTGGGACAATCCATGCAAGGGCCCAAAGGGAAGACTGGCCAGGTGTGCAGGGGGAGATAAACATGATCATACAAAAAAAAAAGATGTCTTGTTACTGTACCTACCCCTGCTTGGTAGTGGGGAAGGAGGTCTCCTGTAGTGGGAGGTGTGGATACTTTGGTTATGGACCCTCTGCACCATGGAGGTCAAGCTTGGGAGAGGGTGAGAGGCAGGAGCTGTGATAATTGGGACCCCTGGAGGGTCACTGACTTTCCCCACCCTTGGAAATTGTGGGGCAATCACCATTTGTCCATTAACCTATAGAACAATAGCCAGGAATAAGTGGCGACTATGTAGATTCCAGGGTTTCTAACTTGGCTACCGTAAATCCACAGGGAGGTGAAAGCACCAGAACTCTTGGGATATGGTGGACTCTCCCTTGGGGGCAGCACCAAAATGATCGCTGAGATTCGGGGAGGTCTGAAGGATGGAAGGCCTCATAGCTTCATTTATATTTCAGTGCTAGTGCTGTTCGAAATCTCAGCTTGGAGTCTGAATAAATCTAATTTATGCTGGGTCCTGTAAAGCAATTTTGGGTATGAAACCCATTGTCAAGTAACATTCTAAATGCCCCAAGGTTGCCCGCATACTCCGAAGAAGTGATTATGCATAGCAGAAGACCTGTGCCCTGACAACATGCCTCCTGGAGTAAGACATTGAAGTTCCTGAAAGTGCATTTTACAATGTAGAAAGAAGCACCAGATACCCTCTTGACGGAGACTTACAATTTTTGTCTCTTGTAATAATATGCTCATGGGTTTTTACTTTTACTATCATGGATTCTGTTGCAGTTTATTAATGATGTGGACATTTAGTTAATAAAGTGTTTACCTGCTAACCAGTTTATTCACAGCACTCAGCAGTGAAAAAAGATGTTTCTGCACCCAGGAGCTCACCTCTGGCCCAAGGAAGTTAAGTCAGTCAGTTTATTATTTCATGAGATCCCTTCCTGTAAAAGGAGTCAGGAAGGGCACCTCTAGGTTAGGGAGTGGGGTTACATAAATAATATGAGTATGCCCCATCTTTCCTTGTAACTCTTACCCCTAAGCCACCAGTTAGCTTGGTGGCTCTATGAGAGACCCTCTCAATCTTTAAAGATTTGCCAAGTGCCAAAGCAGTTTAGAAACAGGTTGGGTTCAAAGTAGAAGCATAAATGGTTAGCATTCCATCTCCTCCAGCTCCTGTTAAATAAAAACATCTAAAAGGTATTTAAAGAGAAGTTAATTTTAGGTACCCAGAATAAAATATTGTTGCAATGTAAATAGTTTATCCCATACCAGTGAGAAAAAAAATGTTGCCAGGTGCATGGTGTTATTCTTCTGATGACATACCTACTACCAATACTTTTTTTAACTTGATAGTAGATGTGTGAAAAACTAAGTAACATAGGTTCACTATATCAAACTTTTCTAATGGGAGAGCTGCTGAAACAATGCTTGATAGCATCACAGTGGAGCTATACAGCATTCCAATCAGAGCAGTACAGTCACATGAAGGTTCATATATGGAAATGTGTGCTATAAACCTATCACACAATAGCCTGATCATTTATCTTCATTTGTGTGGGGGCAGGACTTTTTTTAACTCTTGACTTCGCAACTCATTAGTTATGGTCCTACACCCTCTCTCATAAAGATGAATGGCATATTCTGTGTCAAGCCATTACGCATCCCTTATTTCTCATCTCTTCTCACCCTGCTGTTTACTCCCTATATAACTGATAAAATCATCACTATCTGCTGCTTGTCTCTCAGCAGCAGACTAGTGGTTAACCCCTGACATAATTATTTATGAATGTGTGCATGTGTGGGTCACACACACACACACACACACACACACACACACACACACACACACACACACACACATACACACTACTAAATACAGCAACCGGGAGAGAAAAATAAGCCTCTTAAACTGATAAGCAGATGCTGCAGGTTTGCTACTGTAAATAAAAATGTGAAAGGAACCATTACAAAGCTTCATTCCCAACAGGCAAGATATTAAATTGATGCAGGTCTGTCCCTCCATGCTTGTGATGTCATTCACTGAAGAGTTACTCAGTCGATCCCATCCACACACTGATCCTAAAAGCTTACAAGCCCTCAGTGCAACAGTGATATGAAGACAGCAGTGTGTCTTGTTTTGTGGGAAGTAAATTTCTTGGCTGGACTGGAGGAAGGGGCAGCTCATTGATAAAAACTCTTCCAGCCAAGTGTTAATATTTGTTGGGGGGAAGGTATGGAATAGATGCCAATCACCACCCACCTCTGTGCCTTATTTAGTTATTGATCTATTTATCTGACAATTGCAACACCCAATGGCAGAACAACCCCATGAAATGTACCATCTCATTTTCAAGGGGGTTCCTTGCTTCAGTTAGGGTACAAAGTTCATAAGTTTCATATGATGTTGTCAGCATGGCTCAGTTAGTAGTGCATCTACCTCTGAGTCAGAAGGTCAATGGTCCTAGTCCCACGCTGGGATTGAGCTCAAGTAGTACCCTAAATGCTGGCACCCAAGTGCAGTACTAAGGAGATGCAGTACAGTTGGGCTGTGCCATCCATCAGACAAGACATTAAACCAAGGTCACATCTCTACCTGTTCTGTTGGTTGTTCAGCAGGACATTAAAGATCCCATGGCACTTCTTGAAGAGAGGAAGGGAAATTCCCTTGTGTCCTGGCCAGGTTCAATTTCAGTTGATCTGTATCTGTATCCTCCCTCCCTCCCCAGGACTAGGTTGAAAATACACAGTAGTGTTGAACCCTCATTTCCAGGTCAATGAAAGCAAAATACATGAAGTTGTAGTGTAATGCAGTGAGGTGCATGTCTGCAGGTCAGGGCGGTGAATACTTATGCACACAGAGGTTACAGAGGAGCTTCATCATAATCTTCATAGCAGATACAGGGGCTTCCCTTAGTCACAGTTACGGAGGTGTGCCACAATCACCATGCTAGTACTCTGGCGTGAGGGGAAGCTATGGTAAATCAATGTGTTCTGCAGATTCTAATGCACGTTTTCACTGCTATGTGCACTATTTTCATTTTATTTACCTCTACTAATGTTTATTTGCCACCTGAAATGCCTGGTAGTAAAAACCCCAGAGAAAGAAGCTAGGAATTCTTCATGTTAACCAGTACTGGGGGATCTGGTCACACTGCAGTGTGGCATTTGGGGAACAGGTCCCAACATAGACTGAAATTTAGGAAACTGGTTACACAGTATCCTGGTATTGAGCAACTGGTTGCACATGTTCCTGGTATTGGAAGAACTGGTCACACTGTAGCCTGGCATTTGGGGAACAGGTCACACCACAGCCTGGTATTTGGGGAACAGGTCATACTCATACTATATATATTGATATCAGAAGAACTAGTTACACAGTATGCTGGCACTGGAGGAACTGGTCTTAACCTAGTACTGAAAGAACTGGTTGCACTGTATCCTAATACTGGGGGACCTGGTCACACTGTAGCCTGATATTGGGGAACCTGGTCACACTATAATGGTCACACTATAATCTGGTACTGAGAAAACTGGTCACACCACAGCCTAGTATTCGGGGAACTAGTTACACAGTATTATGGTATTGGAGGAGTTGGTTATACCATAGCCTGGTATTTAGGGAACTGGTCACACAGTATCCCAGTACTGGGGGAACTGGTCACCCCCTAGCCTGACACTGGGGAAACTGGTCACCCCATAGTCAGATACTGGGTGAACTGGTCACACCATAGCCTGGTATTGGGGCACTGGTCACATGACTTTAGCCTGGCATTGGCAGAGCTTTATACCATAGCCTTGGACTGGGGACTCTGGGAAGCATTGTTTTCAGAATAAACTAAGAAAAGATATGATTTACTTGTGAAGAATATTTCACAGCCTGTAAAGCTGCTATGACTTCAAATGCACTATTTGTAAAAATGCTTCTGTTAAATGCTTTCCCACTCCACTTTGTGCACCTATCCCTACGCTGTTCCTTAAAGTACACTGCTCATGCTCTAACTGTATTATTAGAACACTCAATAAAAATTCTAATAGAAAGGAAGTTAATTTTTCAGTTAAAATGTGTCAGATAAGAGATTACAGTAGAATGATTTGCACATAAATTACTCACCTCTCTCCAATCTTTGGTTCCGATCCCCTGAGTATATAGAACTACAACTGTAAAAGAAAAAACATGACAGTGTTATTGCCTAGCCTCACAACCAGGGATGAAGCTGCACTGTGCTAGATAAAGCAGGAGATTGCTTTCAATGAGCTGCTTTTGAGGCAGAAAAGGCAGGAAAATAGTTTTATACAGCAGCTTCCATATACAGTACAATGTATCACAAAGTGGTTTGTATGCCATGACCAGTGGGCTGAAGCTATTGGGTGAGCTCAGTCTGGTTAGATGAGCTGGGGAGGAGGACAGATATGGATAATATTCTGCATGTATTTCTTTGTGGAACCATTAATTTGGAAATTTGACTCTGTCACAGTTTGTGTACAGAACTCAAAGCAGTGTTCTGAAAGGGGCAATAGTCTGGCTCTTGCAGTTGTTCACACTGTATCAATGTTTATTCAGGTACAGATAAATATGGATCATTTAGAGATATGAATTTATTTTATGTATACAGACAGCTGCCAGTCAACACAAATTTCCAGCTCTCCTAAAGTATACAGAAAGGAAAAGTGTGAGACAAAAAGTGAAATAGTTAAACCCAGGAAAGTTATGTGACATGTTTTGGGTCACACAGTAAGTGGCTGAGGTGGGATTTGAACCTGCATCTCCATGTTCACAGTTCTGTACTCTAACACTAGCCCATTCTGTTCAGTGGTCACACTACTGTTTTGAACTCAAAGGTTATAGGTTTAAGTCCCACTCTGAGGTTGCAATGATTGCAAGCATTTTGGTTCAAACTGATACTTCAAGAAAAACAGTAAATTATTCCGCAGTTGGAGGGAAGGGGCTATAATAGAGACATGTAGTCCTGCTGATTAGTTTAGCCACCATGCCTCCAGTGACCTCCTAGTGGCCCACCATTCAGCAAATAACCCAGCTCCTCCTATGGATGCCCCTCCTGGTCTACAGGAGACTTAGAAAATGGCCTAAGAAAATCCTGGGCTCTGATTGGCTGACAGCCCTGGCAAGGTGGCCATCCATCAGACAACAGAGCCCAGATAAAAAAAGGTGCCAGTTACAAGTGCGCCTTAACCCATTAAAATATTCCTGTGCCTACCCTTATTGCTCACTGGCCAAAAGCACCCAAATTGATTTTACACTGACGCCATTTTTACTATCACTTAGCGAGAGATACTGTCTCCCCCCCCCCCCAACACTCCCAAATTCAATGACAGCTGCCACATGAACCCGTACACACCAACCTCTGCTGGGCTCATTTCAGAATCACATTGCACCTAATAAAACAAAAAGCAGACATTTGAGATCTGTTTACCCCATGCTACATGCCCCCCCCAAGTTACCATTTTCTCACCTGTGAACAGTTTTTCTTTAAAATCATAGCACTAGCACCTCGCATGCTTAACGTTTTCGCTATAGGAACCACTGCATAGCCAAGATAGGAGGTAATGCTCCCTCCCAAACAGTTGTCAGTTTAAATAAATTGATTTCAACCTGCACACACAAAACGTGTCTTATTTTTCTACTCCCAATGCTAACACAAACTCCCCATCGCCAGCTCAGCTCTCTGTTCTCCCCCTGCTGTTCATTCTCATGCTCAGGAAAGAACTGCAGTTGCTCCTTGGGCCGATTCACCCAATTCCTTAATTATAAACACAGCAGCGTCGAAGACTACCCCTGATGAAAACTGCACAGGAAAACAACACACAATTGTACAGGCTTACTTTTTCTTCAATCAGCCTCAGAATTCAGGTCCCTCCATCTGCGGTCACTGAAAGTCCTTCTGATGGGGGTGATGCAAGATTGCAAGAGTTCATATTTGCGTAAAACGTAATAAACAACACACTGAACGTGACACAAGAGCTGACTGCTAACTGCTGCTACAGGAAGAGAGCTAAACATTTTCTAGTTTGAAGAGCAGCAGAGGTTTAAAATTTTAAGTGCTTTAGATAAACTGTTAGCCTCCAATACCAGCGCCCTCTACTGGTAAATGTGCCAGGCAGGGAAGGCAACTATGTCAGACAGGAACTACTTTACCATAAACCTTCTTTTATGCATTTTTTAGATTTCTTTTTTTATTTTGTACATATTTTTTTAACTACTGTAAATAAAAATTTACCTTGAGCCCATTTTCTAAGCACAATAATACCCTTCAGGGTGGGTGGTATTGGGCAATACCGGACCTTCCCGGGGCAATAAGGCCCTCCACCTGCAGCGTCGGGCCTCATTACACCCCTGGGTGGTCCAGTGTTTCCCAATACCGCCCACCCTGTCGGGTATTATTGCTTATATGTACGGTACAGATAAAATTAAAAGATATCACAGCTCAGCACATCACTGTTCTCAATGTCTCATCACCCAAATGTGACTGGTCATGTGTTGCCCCTTTAGCTTTGGAGAACAGGTAACAGGATAATTCATTAAGGCAGGCAGAGAGCCATAGTCTAATAAGACAGCTGACCTCACTTTTTTGATGAAGAAAAAACACTATGCTTAGTATTTTGACTATTCTACAGAAAGCAAACAGAATCAGAAACATGTTTTTAACTTAAGTACTAAGCATGATTACTTTTTAAAGTCAACTCAGATGTCTTGCTAGACTGTCTTGCAATGAACCATTCAACTGTCAGCCTTTAGAGTTAAGCATTTTTTGAAATTTTGCAGTTTTACCATACATGTCACCACCAATTTTAAACAGAGAAAACATTTCATGATTTTTACTAACATACTAACATACTAAAATGCCAACAGAATAGGCCTAATGATCTTTCATGTCTGCTCGTTTGGTCAGCCCCCACCCTGAGAGCTGACCTTGCTGCCCCCGCTTCTCCTTCCCAGTCCTGGATATTCTCGCTGCACTCATTTTTGCTTCCAGAACCCTTCCCTGTACCTGTTCCACCCTCTTGAACCCCTCCACCATCTCTGCCTCCACCAGCCCCTGGGCAGCACATTCCATGGCTCCACCACCCTCTCAATGAAGTACCACCTCCTCTTTCTCCCCTAAATCTCCTCCCTCCAGCTTCCACCCATGCCCCTAGTTGCTCCCCCTCCTTCCTTCGAGCATCCTGACTGCTCCTCCCCTATTTACCCCCTTCATGTACCTAAAGACCTCTATCATGTCCCCCCAGCCCCTTCTCTCTTCCAAAGTGTACATATTTGGCTCTTCAAGCCTCTCCTCATAGGTCCTGTCCCCCAAGCCCCAAATCATTTAGGTTTACTGCCTCTGGACCCTCTCCAGGAATTCAATGTCCCTCTTTAAATGTGACCTCCGAAACGGCATGCAGTACTTAAGGTGCGGCCTCACCAAGCAGTTATACAGTGGGAGTATCACTTTCCTTCTTCTGGAGGTGATCCCCTTAGCGATGTATCCAAGCATCTTGTTGGCCTTTGCCACTGCCCTCCTACAAGTCTCCGAGTTGTTCATCTTGACATCCACCACCTCCCCCCAGGTGTCTCTCTCTCAGCCGTTGAGACTTGTAGCATCCCCGGTGTACACTTGGCCCGGGTTTCTGGCTCCCAGGTGCAGTACCTTGCATTTCCCTGCATTGAACCTCAGCTTCCACTTTCTAGACTACCTTTCCAGAGCCTCCAGGTCCCCCTGTAGGGCCACCCTCCCCTCCTCCCCAACCACCACAGCCCCCAGTTTTGAGTTATTTGCAAAGAGACTCATCTCACTCCTGATACCCTTCCTTATGTCAGAGATGTAGGCGTTGAACCAGAGGGGCCCAAGAACTGATCCCTGAGGGACTCCACTAATGACCCTCCTTGGGGATGAGACTATCCCGCCAATCATGACCCTCTGGATCTGGTCCTGGAGCCAATTGCCTATCCATCTGATCATTTGGTTCCCCACCCCCATTTCTCCCAGCTTATCCAACAGGCCCCCGTGAGAAACAGAGTCAAATGCCTTGCTGAAGTCAAGAAGGAGGATGTCCATTGGTCTACCCAGGTCCAAGGCACTCGTCACCCAGTCATAGAACTGCATAAGGTTTGTCTGACACAATTTCCCCGGGATGAATCCATGCTGTCTATCGTCCAGGCACCTCAACTTTTCCAGGTCCCCCCTAGTCTCTCCTTGACAATGCCCTCCATCACCTTGCTCACCACTGATGTCAGGCTGATGGGCCTGTAGCTCCTTGCCACCTCCCTAGATCCCCCCTTTGTGAATAGGCACTATATGCGTCACCTTCAAGTCCTGGGGCACTCACCCTCTGGCCCTGGTGCTTTCTCCATCTTAAGGGACCTGAGGGCTTCCCTCACTCTCTCTGCCATGATTTCCACCTCTGCTACCTCATCCCCCCTGCTTTGCCTTCCCCCCACCTGCCAGTGATGCCCTCCCCTTCTCCCCAGACCCACTGATCGGTAAGGGTCCCCCCATCTCAGTTTCACCATCTCCTCCCATGTATGATGCAGCCCTCACATTTTCATTGGTGAAAACTGAGGCAAAGTACTCATTTAGTACCTCAGCCTGCTCCCCCAGGTCTTGTGCTCATCCCTCCCCTGTTTTAATCCTGCTAATCTGCCCCTTCACCCTTTGTTTTTCCCCAATGTATCTAAAGAACCCCTTGTTCCCTCTCCTAATTTCCCATGACTTGGTTCTGCTCCTTTCTTGCCTTAGCCACCTTCACCACCCTAGTGGCCCTTCAGGTATTTTATTTTGGTGTATCACACATTTACCATATTACAGGTTGATTTCTTTTCAAACCACAAAAAGTCCCTATTCTTGTATGAAATCTGACCAACCTGTTATATTTAAGCAATAACTCATTTTAGTTTTTCCTCTGAAAAAAATACAAGAAAAGGGGTCATTTTGGGGATTTTATGTAAATTTACTACAGTAATTAATAACATCTAAATTGCTATACCATTTCACAAAAACAACTTAGAAATAAATTAGTTCCAAGGATTGAGAATGTGCACTCCAAATGTTACAATCCTAGAACATAAGAGCGCTGAGCTATAAAGCTGTCAAACCCCCAGTTTTGACATAAACACTAACACAACCCTAATAAAGAGGTGCTGCTGGGCCTCTATGTTTCTGTTTGTATGTCTGCCTATCTGTCTGTCTCTCTGTTTGCCTGCCCATATGTCTGTCTATTTTGATAGTGATATTCATACTTGCTTTGTACCCTAGGTATTGTTAACGTCATTGTTTCATATAGTTCCCTCTGTAGTATGTTCCTTACTTGTTACCTGCATTCTCCCCTTTCACTGGAACCTGTATACCTCAAAACCATATTGCCTAACTCTGTTCCACTTTGTACCATACCTGGGAACCTAAACCCCTGCAACTGGACTCGCAGCTTAATCATATTCCTGATGTGCCTGTTACTCCTTCTGGTTAGCAACATTCAGATTAACCCAGGCCCTTCCCCTCCCAACTGTACTGTGTAAATTAACTGATTGTGATTACTGCTTGTACTTCTTGTTACTCCCTGTGCATACTGTACCTGGGTCGCACCTGGAAACGATCCTCGGCTCAGTGAGCTTTTCCAGCTCAACAAAATTTTAAATAAAAAAAATAAAAAATAAAAGGGTATGAGGGTTCTGCATATTATCAACATCTGCAGCCTGTTCCTTAAAGTAGATCATATGAAACTGTGTACTCAGTCCCTGTAGACTTCTGTTCTGGTTGTTACTGAGACCTGGCTATCCACAGGACCAGTGATGCAGCCATTGTTTCCCTGGCTACTCTGTGGTCAGGCAGGACTGATCAAAAGGGGTGAGTCTGTACATGGACATCAGACTCCATTTTCCAGGTCTTGAGCCATTCTTCACCTGCCTTACATAAGTTTATGACAAGTAAGCTTTCAGTCTGTCTTCCTTCCTATCTTTCTTGTGAGTGTGTACATGCACCAGGCTGGGTTGAAACCAGACACCATTACTAACCTCCTCTCCTCATTCTCCTCCTTTGCTTCCCATGGTGAACTGCTAAGTTTGGGTGACTTAACTTCCAGTTGAGCTGCTGCAAAAAAACTCACCCAAAATGTTCAATCACTCCAACTTATGCTGCTCACCTTTGAGCCTACCTGGCTTAATTACTCCTCCTCTAACCACTCAGTAATTGACTTGGTATGCTCCTGACATCCTCACCACATTGCTAAAGCTGCCATCCTCTCTGGTGTCCTCAGTGACTATCATGTGGTTTTCTGCATATGCAGAATTCACTGACCAAAGTCTCCCCCATAGTTAATAAATTTTGGTAATTCAGGACAATTGACCTGTCCTCCCTTCAGTCAGACCTCTGTGCCACAAATTGGTCCTTGCACTCCACCTCCACTAACACAGATGACGCTGATGCCCTTTCAAAGTTCCAATCCAAATTCTCCACTGCATGCATGCACCCCTCCTGAAGGTCCCACATCAAGGGCTTTTACCTTCCTTGGATCTTTGCTGACCACATCACTTGCATCTCCACCAAAGATTCTGCTAGGCACCTTCACAGTTACTATTGCCAGTGGACTTAAAAAGGTACAAACAACTCTACAATGCCCACACCAGGGCTACCCAGCTGGCCAAGTTGAATACTTTGCTTCCAGCTTCCAGGCTCATAAATTGCCCTTCCAAGTTCTGGAAGGTCATGCATTCATTTTTTGATCCCCCTACCCATTTTTGCATCCCTGCTCTTAAACTAGGTAGTTCCATCATTTTCATCCCAGATGAGGCTGCTGTTTCATTTAACATCTTTTTCTCCACCTGTGCCCTCTTGCTGTGCTCCATTTCCATCCTCCCCAGCCACTTTTATTACTTCCCCTTCAACTTCTTCCTTCTAATTCACTCATATCACTCCTGCTTCTACTCTCTCTTCCCTGTTCACTCAACTCCAATAAATTCAATAGCCATGATGATCTACATTTCAAATTCCTTTTCCTCCCTGCTGCTGTCATAGTCTCCCCTGTCTCCTCCGATCTCCTTAATCTCTCTTTCCTCGTGAGCACATTTCTAGAGGCTTGGGAGGGTACCCAGGTCATTCCCATGTTGTCTCATGTTATAGCCAGTACTGCACTGCCTAAACAATCTACCCTACCATGGGGCACCCCTGAGTCATTCAGAGGTGTGTCTAGTACTGCACTCTCTAAGCAATGTACTCCACCCTGGGCCACCCTTATAATGTCTTGATTTATGTCCAGTACTCCAGTGCCTAAGCAGCCCACTGTGCAGTAGAAATAGGGAATCTCACAAAATTGCTTGACAAATTCGGCACTGCTACTGTACCTTGGGTCACCCCGGAGTCATTTTGAGTTGTGCCTCATACAGCACTGCATATGAAGCCTACCCTACTTTAGATGGGTCATTTTGAGCTGTGTCTAGCACTGCACTGCTTTATACAGTCGACCCTAATTTGTCATTTCACTTTGTGTCAAGTACCATACTGTCTATGTGGCCTGTTCTTCCTTGGGTCATCATCACTGGGTCATTCTGAGTTGCACCAAATATCACACTGTCTACACTGCTTGCCCTTCCTTAGCTTGTCCTAGGATATGAACATACAAACATACAAAATTTGCCAGAAGATAAAGGCCTAGAGGTCTATCAAGTCTGCTCGAATGTGCAGCTAGCTAGGGTCATTTTGAATTATGTCTAGCACCACATTGCCTATGCAGCCAGCATCCCCTGCCTTGGGTCACCACTAGTCATTTCAAGTTATGTCTAATACTGCCCTTCATGTGCAACCTAGCCAACCTTGGCTCACCCCAGGGTCATTTTGAGTTTTGTCTAGTACCACTCTGCCTATGCATGAATCTAATGGCCCTACGGATTGGATGGATCCATTCCTTAGAAACTGTTAAACTTTGGCTTCCTTCTCTGCCCAGCTCAGAAACAAATTAAATGTTACTTGTAATTATTTTTTAAATTTGTCTGTTTTGCCTTTTGTATCAGGACACTCCATAAACGAGACTAACATCTCATGGTATGTATCCTGGAAAAAAAAATAAATGAAATACACAGCTTACCATACCTCAGGTCACCCATGAGTCCTTTTAAGCTTTGTCTAGTACCTTACTACCTACACAGCCAACCCTACCTTGGGACGCACCCATGTCACTTTGAGCTGCATCTAGTATCACACGGTATAGGCAGTCCAACCAATTTTGTGCCATCCCTCAGTCATTTCAAGCTGTGTCTAGTATTGTGCTCTCAGAATTGGAGCAAGTAGCAGAAGCCATACAAAGAGAGACTGAATATGTATACCCTCGAGGAAAGGAGGGAGAGGGGGGACATGATAGAAACTTTCAAGTACCTCAAGAGAATCAACAAAGTCCAAGAGAACAGCATCTTTCAGAGAGAGAGATGTACAAGAGCAAGGGAACACAATTTGAAGATAGAGTGGGGGATGGCTCAGGGGCAACGTGAGGAAGTATTTTTTCACAGAGATGGTGGTGAACACATGGAACAGCCTTCCAAAGGGGACTTTGGGGTCAAAAACAGTGGGGGAATTCAAGAATGCATGGGACAGACATAAGGCAATTCTAGAGAGGGGTAAGAAGAAGTAGGCTGTTGGTTTTCTAGGATCTGCAGCTTATTCAATAAGTAGGGAAATGGGCAGACTAGGTGGGCCAAGCGGTCCTTATCTGCCATCAAAGTCTATATTTCTATGTTTCAGTTAAAGCACAAAGGCATTTTTGGCATTGCACCTAACTGGAAGCCGGACTCAAAGTAGGCAGAGCCCCGAGGGGTCTAAGGGTGACTAAGAGACAGGGGTATGGACAAGAAAGGGAGGATTTCAATTCAGACTGGGAAGCAGCACAACAAGAGGGGAGGGGTCTATGGCATTAGTAAAGTGTGTTATCAAAGATCACCACAGGCAACAACTAGAGATATAGGAAGAACTGAACGATAAGGAACATAAAGTAGCACAATTTAAAGAACATGAGAACTTTGAAGCATTAGAGGAAAAACTCAAGGATAAAAATGACAAACAGGATGTTAAATTAAAACAACAAAAACTGGAAAGTTTGAAAGAAATAAAAAAAGATTATTCATTAGGACAAGCATTCAGTTGAGCTAAGAATAAAAATAAAAGCTACAGAAGACAGAGATATCAGGATAGAACTCATCATAGTAGAAGCCCCAGATAACCTAAATCTAGCCTTAAAAATAGATGACAGTCTCCCTTGAGGTGCACGTCAATTAGTGGCTCAGATAGAGAGGCCCAGGAGGATTGTTTAGAAGAGGAACAAGACATAGAGACAAACAGAGGCCCACGCAAAATAACCAGAGCAGTGAGCTTCCAACAGCAACAAACACAACAACCCCCAAAAAGACCTGAAGGAGCAGGAGGAAAAGAAAACACCACCAATGGGCTGACAATGAAGGCGAACAAGTCACAGAAGAAAAGATGAATGTGATAAATCTTTCTAATGGAGCCCTAAATGAAGCAGGAATAAAATGACTACATAAGGGACTCTTTGTGCCAAGTAGTGACATTTCACATTTTGAGCTATTTATTGACTTTAGAAGATTTATGAAAAATTTAAGTCTAAAAGCATTTTGGTCAAAAAAATTCAACTATGGGATGAATGACAGAAGCTAGTGTGGGAGCCATAGCACCTGAAGGAAAACTGCTCGAGACTGTATATTTGAAGACAGCCATATAGGAATATAACAGAATGAAGACTTGTCTCAGGAAGGCAGAAGGATTGGACACCAGGACCTTGATTTGACTGGATTTAAACCACCATCTTCCTTTAATCCACCATACAAGACAAGCGTTTCTATTTTTGAGAGGGTATGTGAAGGGGAGTTTGGGAATTTATTCCAGCAGGAAGAGTGTATGATAATTTAAATAGCTGGTGTACTGCTTGGAATTAATAGTAATTTTTAGATTCAGTCAGCTATCACTTCCAATATCCAAAGTATTTTTTTATTTTCTGTTTGCTAATTAAATGATTTTCCACCTGGCAGTACTGGGGTGATGTGTGGAGCAGCACTCTGTCTGGAGGGGAAAAAAAAGACAGTTCTGTTCCTCCCACTACATTGTCAGAAATGAGACCAAACACCTTGAGATACCACAATCCTAGCAGTCTGAGCAGTGACTTTCACAAGCTACCAATCACAATGCAGGAAATTGTAACCAGGGAGAGCCAGTCCCTGCTGCTTCATGTGAAAGTGAAACCTGGTAGTGAGAAATGGTTTTTCATTGGTTACTAGAGATATCATAGTCAGTGTGGTCTTAGTGTTGATGTAGTGGGAGGAGCAGAACTGACTTTTTTTCCCTCCAGACAGAGTGCTACTCCACACATCACCCCAGTACTGTCAGGTGGAAAAATCTTCTAATTAGCAAACAGAAAAGAAAAAATACTTGAGATATAAGAAGTGATAGCTGACTACAGTCGAAAGTTACAATTAATTGCAGGCAGTTTCCAGGCAGTACACTAGCTGTTTAAGTAAAGAGGAGAGAAAAGACTTACTAAAGTTACAGAATGAATCAGGAATAACAGTGAAAAAGGTGGACAAAGGGGGAGCTGTAGTGGTCCTTGACACTAGTAAGTACATTGCAGAATGTAAAAGACAATTGAACAAAAACTTTTTATAAACAACTGGCTACAGATCCCACTACTTTGTTTAAAAAAGATGTTGATACTTACTTGGAAAATGCATGTTTTTTACCAGGAGAGACTCACTAAAAAGCTTGTTTACAGATGTGACCTGGGAGCACAAGAAAGCTAAGTGACTTGCTCAGGGTCACATAGTATGCAAGTGGGGGCTGTGGGATTCAAACCCAGGTCTTCCAGTTTGCAGCTGAGAGTCTTAAACCACTGCACTATACTGCTATGTTATATCTAAACCAGTGTTTGAGTTCCTGACACTTAAAAACCCCATTAGAGCTTGTTTCTACACCTTCCCCAAGATACATAAAAGTCTGGGCAGACTGGATGGGCCTTGCGGTCCTTATCTGCTGTCAGCTTTTATGTTTCTATGTCTAGTTGAGCCCCCTGGATGACCTATAGTGTCTGGCATAGGGGAGCCTATTAGAGCCTATCTCACAGTTTATACATGCTTATATCAGGGGACTGGTCAGCCAACTACTGTCATACTTTAAGGATACCACCCAGCTGCTGGGTATCCTTTGATGATTTACAACTAGAGGGGGATTGGCTTCTTGTGCCAATAATCCCCATACTGAATTGCTGCAAACACTAATGTTCTGGTTAGAAACAAGTATTGCCTACACTCCAGAGTTGATTGATTTTCTGTGTGAAAATGCCCGGCTGGTTTTACATCTCAATGTTTTCTTGTTTCAGGATATTTTCTACATACAAATTAAAGGTACAGCTATGGGGGCTACATTTGCCCCCAATCATGCAAATTTGTATCTGGGATATTAGGAAAAAAACAACAGTCCGTAGCCCCGAGACCAATCCTTTCTAACATAGGTTGGATCTCTGGAGGCGTTTTATTGATGACAATTTTCTTGTGTGGAATGGTGATGAAGCAGAACTGGGTGAGTTCATAGGATGATTGAAGAGCATGAATCCCAACCTGAAATTTACAGAAAATGTAAGCCCTGTGAAGGTGTGTTTCCTGAATCTGGAAATAAGCAAAATGGATGATGGTACAATTAAGACAGATTTGTACAGAAAATCCATAGACCAGAACACCCTTCTGTTCGCCACCAGCTGCCACCCCAGACACACAATTGAGAAAATACCCAAATCCCAGTACATGAGGGTAAAAAGGAATTATAGTAGTGTGGAAGATTGTGAAAGAAACAATACACAACTTAGAGCTAGAGTCCAGCAAAGGGGCTATAATCCAGACAGTCTCGAAAAGGCTGAGGAGGCAATCAGTTCTATGGACCAAAGTGAGTTACTCACACCATAACAAATAATCAGGAAACCAACAAGCATCTGAATTTTGTGAGTACTTACAACAGAAGGTCTGCAGCTATCAAAAACATAGTTCTGCAGAATTGGGGAATAATTGGTTCAGACCCTGTATTAAAACTGGAGGGCTCCACTCCACCTAGGTTCAACTATAAAAGAGGAAAGAATACAACTGGTTTTCTAACTCACAGTTATCAACCACTCATAGAAGCCCCAAGGACATGGTTGCACAGTCTCTTAAAGGGGAACCACAAATGTGGACACTTTAAGTATTGTACAGCGATGGAAAAGACTACAACATTTACAAGCAGCAATGCAACAAAGATTTTTGAAACCAGGAGTTTCATTACATGTGATTCCACATACTATATGTTGTATACTTAGCATGGTGTGTCTGTGAGAGATTCTATATAGGGAAAACCATTAGACTGTTAAAACTGAGAGTAGGGGAACATGCTAGGGCAATTTTGAAAGGAGATATTACTAATGCATTGGCTGCCCACATAAAATCAACCCCACAAACAGAAAGCCATGCATTCAGGTTTATTGGTATTGAAAAAGTGATCATGGGAAGACAGGATGAGATTTTGAGGCTTTACCACTTGAAAGGGAGGTGCTGTGGATTTTTCAACTTGGGGGACACTGCCCACCTGGTCTGAACAATCGACTAGATGTGATGCCATTTCTAAACAAATTCTAGCCAGAGGCGATATGGCTGTGACAAGCTGCCAAATGACCAAAGGAACACGTGTATGTGGAAAACATTGAATGCCCAGGTGTAACTTGGCCATTTTTTTGAGTTGTTGCACCAAATTTTCAACATGGCCTTTTTGGGACCCCACCTCATGAAGAGTGCCAGTGTCATTTTGTTCACTTGTAACAAAAGGAGATTTAGCAGAGCGACCGTGCCATTCTGTGCCACAGGTACAAAAACACATTTTGTGCAGGATGTGAAAACTGACAGCTGTACTGTTAATAAGGAGGTGTGCAAAACTGGCAATGCTGAAAATCTGGAATGAAAATATTAAAAAGTTGGCGAAGTTAGGAGCATGCGTAGTAACTGTGCAATGCACGCTTATAATGCATTTTTTTGAATTTGTTAACCAAATTTGCAACATGGTCTTTTTGGGATCCCACCTCATGAACAGTGGCACTGTCATTTCATTAATCAGTCCCGAAAAGTGATTCCGCTCAGTGACAGCAAAATCACTTTTTCGGAACGGAGTAACGAAATTACAGTGAGGTGGGATCCCAAGAACCCCATGTTGAAAATGTGAGGCCAAAATTCAAACAAATGGCTGATTTATCAACCTAAGTTGAAACCCCCATTGACTGCCGTTATACAGCGCTTACCTTTGATTCTTCAGTTCCCGGTTCGGCTTTGAAGAGTGCAGATGTGTTCCGGTCCAGAGAAGATGACAGCGCTGATCTCTGGAGGTAAGTATGGGGTAAGGGGGGGAAGGGGAGGTGGGTGCTCAGTGGTAAGGTGGGGATGGGGGAGGGAGGACTGGGCGATGACGAGGGACCATTTTCTTTTTTACAGGAAAAAAAACACGCCGGGAGATCGTTTTCTTTATCTACAGGGAAAAGAAAGCATACATTTGGGCACACTGGGGTGGGCTCCCAATGTGTCACATGAGTTGGGGGGGGAGATGCCAACATGGGGACTGGGCACCCCGATGTCAGCAGGGGAAAAAAGAAAACATAACATACACTGGGCACACTGGGGTGGGCTTCATGAGTTGGGGGGCACATAATGCTGACATGGGAACTGGGCACCCTGATGTCGGCGTGGGGACCACATACATTTGGGCACATTGGGGTGGGCTCCCAGTGTGCCACATGAGTTGGAGGGGTATATAATGCCAACATGGGGATTAGGAACCCCGATGTTGGTGCTGGGATGGGGAATGGAGGGAGCAGGGAGGACAGCAACAGTGGGAGAGTGCAGGAGGGTGTTCTTTGCTGCTGGTGCTGGAAGGCAGCAGGGAGGACAGCAGCAGTGGGAGGATTGGAGAGGAATGCCATCTGAAAGATGGCAGTGGTGACGCAACTGTGTAGTTGTGGTGAATGGCATAATACCATTCATAGCATGGCAGCGCCAGCTGAACTGTGCATGCGCATGAGTTGTGCATGTGCTGTTCTTGCCCCATAATGCAGAAGTAACAACCTAAATAGTGTGACTGTTATTCCGTAGTGGCTGATCGTAGCGGAGTGTTTCAAGCTCAATTGGACCTTTGGAAGGATAGTTTCAAAAGTCCAATGGAAGCTTCCACAATCAGTCATTTCTGTAAGCTATGATCGATCCCAAAACAGCTGTAGTCTTCACCCGCAGCCATAAAAAGAGAAGGAAGCTTCGATAAGGAGTCGACAAATAACAGCTGATTTACTTATTAGTTTGGTTTTGAAAAAATATTTTTTATCTTTTGATGTAGAAAAAAAGATGCATTAAACTAATTTCAAGGTATAAGACTGTCTAACACAAATTTAATTTTGCTCTTTTATTCACACAGGTTCCATGTGAGGAGATTCACTAAATTATGAGCGAAACTGAAACCAGTTATAGGGGTCAGTAGGTATTGAACTCAGCAAAAACTTGTGAAATCCAGTGGAACTGTTTTTTGTCCTCTGTTAAGTAATATGTATGAGATGAATTAATATGCTGTACATTTAAAACTTAACTATGCACTAAATGATATGATTGTACCTGTCTTTGCTAGCAAATGTTTTTTTTTTATCTGTGGGCTAGTAATATCTATTGTTGCTTTGCACCTTTAAATGTACCTGACACTGGATTGGTTGTATGTAATTTAAAAGTCACAATACTTTTCTCTACCAGCATCCATTTTTTGCACCTCAATAAACTATTCTGTGGTACTGGAACCTGGTGCTGGTGTTTTTATTACTGATACTTCTATGTTTACCAGGCACAGGAGTTAGGAGTGGAGCGGTAGCATTTTGCTCTAACCTAATGCTGCACTGCCTGCACAGTCTACCCTATCCTGGAAACAACCCTGGGTCATTTTCAAGCTGGGTCTAGTATTGTCATGCCTATACAGCCTGCACTACCTTAGGTAACGCCTGAAAAATTCTGAATTGTGTCAAGTACCACACTGCCTACACAGCTGGCATTACCTTGGGTCTCCTCTGTGTCAATCTGTGTCTATGACTGCACTGGCCAGTTAGCCTACCCTTCCCTATGCCACCCCTGGGTTAGTTGGGGTTGAGACTAATACCTACACTGTCTACACAGCCTACCCTGTTTCAGAAATTTACTGTAAATCCATATACTGTAGGTTAGAGTCAAACTGCAATTGGAACAATATGAAATGCAATTTCTTTACCTAAAAACTGGAACATACAAAACTGACATCATTCCATGGTTTGTGATGGGTCTGGCAGAGGATATCAAACAATATCCCACAAGAAGTGCTACTACAACTGCTTTTTTAGCCTGCCTGTTAGAGTTGCTATGCTGCAGCCTAAAATGTCATGAGTCTGAGACTAACATCTCAGACTTATAATTCAATTATACTGCAGAGCTGAGATTAAAACAAACTAGCCTACTACGCACAAAACCCAACTCATTTGTCCAGTGAGAGGTGTGACTGGAAAATATACCCAGAAGAGGATATTCTTCCCCCTCACCAAAGTTCATCAAGGACTAGTTTGAGGAACAAAACAATTTATACATATTGCAGGTTTTCTCTGGATATTGTTTTTTCTTTATTCATTAACACAAATAGTCTACTATCAAGACTATGTTTTATCTTGTCAAGAATAGCAAGCATATTTCATGGCATACAGTTCTTACTTTATTTTTTTTAACTGATTAAAAATCTTATCTTATAGCTTCATGGCACCATCCTGTTTTCAAACTAAAATTCTAGTTTTTGGAGTTTTAATATTTTTCTCAAACCAGTTGAGGATTTTATGAGTGGTAAGCTTTTTTCCAAAGCAGTGTTTTCCTTTTGTTTTGGTGCTGCTTCAACTGATTGTTACATTACTCACGTGTCAGGATTCTAAGCTTATGCATCCCAATGCATCATGTACCTAACAGGGTTATTTTCATTATCATCTATATGATATGAGGGTGTATTGTTCATTTATTCAGAAGTAGTGTTTCCGAGCTTATGCCTCACAATGCATCAGGTACCTAACTGGGTTATTGTCATTATCATCCATATGATATAAGAGTGCATTATTAATTTATTTGGAAACTCTCTAAGCACAGGTATTTGTTTGCAAAGGTTTCACGTGAGGGAAAATGAAATACAAAATGCATTAAAGAACTAGTGTACTGCCTAATACTAAATATTAGTTTCTAAAAGCCTTTTATATCTGAGGTACTTTTTCTTTTCCCTTTGGTTAATGAGAAAATTGTTTATCTGATTTAAGTGTGACATGTGGGACACCACTCTGTCTGGCAGCTGACATACCTATTACTATTCATCAATGACTGGGTATCTGCTATGGACTCCAAGGAGATCACTGGTGCAGTCTTCCTCGACCTCAATAAAGCGTTCGATACTGTTGACCATAATCTGCTAGTTATTAGCCTCATTAAATTAGGTGCCACTCCCTCCACCGCCCAGTGGTTCACCAGTTGCCTAACAGAAAGGACACAGAAAATGAAAGTCAGTGGCCTATTCCCAACGTCTTTGCTGATTGTCAGGGGAGTCCCGCAAGGCTCCATCCTTGGCCCAATCCTTTTCTCCCTGTACATCAATTTTCTTGACTTACATATAACCAACTCCAAACTGCATTTCTTTGCAGATGACACAGTACTGCATGCCTCTGGCACATCAGTGTCTGAATTAAGAGATGTGCTCCAAGCTGACTTTGCCCAACTTGAACGTAATCTTATTAATGCTAAACTCCTTCTCAATGCTAAGAAAACCAAAGCTATGATCTTCACTCTTAATACTACCCCACGGCCCCCTTTGACCTAAAAACTTTGTTGTCACCTCCTTAGGCGAACCACTGGAAGTCACCTCTAAATTTAAGTATCTTGGCATTTGGTTAGATAATAAGCTGTCCTTTAATGACCATCTCGATTACCTTTCCTGGAGATTAAAAATCAGGTTAGGTTTCTTCTTCTGAAACAGGGCCCTCTTTCTAATAGAGACTAGAACCAGGCTGGTTCAAGCCACATTCTTTCCTCTACTTGACTATGGGGACCTAATTTACAAGTCATATGCAACCACAAGCCTAAATAAATTGGACGTCCTCTATCATCGTGATCTGCGGTTCATTACAAACTCTCCGTACCAAACCCACCGTTGTGACCTGTACGCAGCCATTGGTTGGACATCACTTACCACTCGACGTCTGCTCCATGCTGGTGCTTGGACTCTCAAAATACTCCTGAATAAGCTACCGAGCTATATTACATCTCTTATCCACATCTCCCGCAGTGTATACTCACTTAGGAAATCTGATTTTATCTTCCTTGATCTGCCTAAGACTTGCACCATCTTTGGCAAATGGGCCATATCATATGCTTTCCCAACCATTTGGAATCAGCTTCAATCTACACTGAAACTATCTAGTACTGTCTCTGTTAACTTTTATAAAAAGCTAACTACATCTAAATTTCAAGATAGTTGTAACTGTTTTTAAGTCTCTCCTCCACCTATATGTTTCTCCATGCCCTCCGAATGTACTGGTATTAGCCTTAGTCCTGTTGGTATCCTTCTAGAACTTGCCCAGACTACTACTCCGAATGTTTACTGTGACCAATCATAGTGATCTTTTCAGCTGATCTCAAGATTCTCCTATACCCTTATCTTTATAACTTATCTCACCAGCTCCCCCTTTTCTCTTTTCTCCTCCTAAAACTCCACTCTACCCTTATGCTCTCCATCTATATCCTACCCCTCACTCACTCCATCCCTTTTTCTGTTCCCCTGAATGCTTCTTCCTCAATCTCCTGCTCCTATGTAATTACTGTCTCCTCATGGATGTAAACTCTTGACTACTAATGTTTCTCACAAGGTTTATGCAGTTTACATTTTCATTATGTCTTAATTTGAGCACTATGTACCATATGAACCTAAACTTTATTTTATTTAATCTACTGTGATGCTTTTTTTTCTATGTATTATATTCCTTGCCTGTATACATGCTCCAGGACCTCCTTGTGAAAGAGCTTGCTCAATGGAGTTTTCCTGCAATAAACTTGAACTTGAACTATTCCCTTACTACATCCTCAGCATTGTGACCCTACTGACTGTGGCATCACTGCTGCTTAGGAACAGCCACTCAGTAGTTGCCAGGTTAGTCACCTCCGATGCACTGTCAGTGAAATCACAGTGCTGATGATGTAGTGAGGAGATAGAGACAGACATGTCAGTTGCTAGGCTGAGAGCTGTTCTACACATCCAGCACAATATTACCACATAGAAAACTCTATAATGAGCAAAAGGAAAAAGAAAAATACTTCAAAAACAAAAAGTTACAACTATTTCTTGAATGTTGTATTATTTTCCTGTCTGCCTGTTTTGGTTCTACTTGCTGTTTAATATACAATAACAAAATTCATTAAGTTACAATAACAGCAGCTTTGAACAATTTCAGAGGAAAACAGTAAAGGCAAATACAATAAGAAACAAAAAATGGCAACTTCAAGCAATTCTAGTGGAATACAGTCAGAGTACAGTCCTAAATAGCACACTCACTAATCAACCAGGACAGGGACAATAAACAGGCAAGATTCAAGGGAAAATATGAGCCGCTACAGCTGCAGTGAACACAGGCATGGAGTTTGAGGGGGGGGCTTCCAAGTTCGAGCCCTGCCCCAGTTGAAAGCTGAGCCCCCTCCCCCCCTCGGAATTTGAATGATGCAAAGCATGCTGCGAATGCCCTTTTTTCAACAGCCATGCCTACACAGATGTTTCTTTGGTTGGATATGGCAACGTCATGTGGTATATCATTCACTACTCACCCCTACCTTTCATTTTCACACTGGCTGTGTTAAATTGTTTTTATTTTTTTTTAATAGCTGGCTTTCTTGGCTGGAGTGGTATGTTAACAGAAAATGGCTGTTGAAAACTTAAGCCTTAACTCCGAAGCATGCGCATCTATTACGCTGATGTACATGTTTGGAGTTGCAGCTTGGACTGGCACTGGACTCTTGTTGCCCAGTAGCCATGGCTGTTGCAGAGTAACGGCTTTTGGCGGGCTTCACATTTTCCTTGTCATCTGGCAATCAAATGGGTGGAAGCAGCAGACATCATGGCAATTTTAGGTGAGGGTCAACAATAGCCAATGAGGGGTAACAGTGTGGGTGAATTGTGGGCTACATAGGGGAGGGATTTTGTTTCAGTAACACAGCTGTTGGATTTGGCCAGTACCCATGGGTATTTAAGCATTAACAGTTAACCCATGACAGAGGAGGGGTTTACAGTAGTTAATTATACAATGGACCTCGGACAACAACGAATCAGAACGGCTGACTGGCACCTTACCACCATTGTAAAACCTCTGATAATCACCGCAAAAGGTGCCAGCCAGCCGCATCTCTTAAAAATCATCCAACCCGGGAAATTCAAACCGGAGGTCCGCCATGTTGAAACACTCGCTATCCGGCGGTCTCCGATTCCCATGACATCCTATTAAGCAAGCACATGTCGTAACACAACAACCGAAAAGTGGATCTGCACTTAAAAAAAAAAACAACAACATGCTTGAATATATTTTTCCCCGTAACCGCTGAAACTGCACCCACCTCACCTCAGTGTCTGCTCCGGCGCTGTCTGCCTTCCATCCTGCCATAAGACTCCCACCTCATCTCTCGGTTCCCTTGTCACTGTCTCCGGTCCACTCTATTTCTGCCCTCATTACTTTACCAGGCTACCTCACTCCTCCATATTTAAAAATATATATTTAAAAAAAAAAAAACACAACTCGGTCACTTCCTGCTTGCACCAGAAACCCAACCCGAAAGCACACACTATGCTGTGTGACCGTGGTCACATCCTGCTCACACCAGAAACCCAACCAGAAACACACTATGCTGTGCAACCACGGCGAGGCAGCAGTCTCATAGTCATTCTCGCAGGCGGGCTCATCAGCTCCAGTCTCTGCAGCAAGCAGTTTGAATTCAGTGCTTCTCAACAGCTCATATGAATCAGCTAGGGACTGAATCAGCTAGGGACTATTTTCTTTTTTGCAACACTATTTCTTAATAAAATGCATTTGTTTACACAGGAAAAAATAAAATAATTTCAGCTTAAATCTGTATCAAGATGTCATGGCATAATCGCAATAACCTACTTGGGTGTGTGGGTTATCAGGGGATTTACCACGTCAGTTGAGGATTTACCCACTCAACTGCACCTCGTGGGTAAACCACACCAGCCATGGTAAATCCCCTGATAACCCACACCCCCTCGTGGCTTATTGCTTAATTAATCCATACCTGGGGGGGATGAAGCACACATGTCTCCAACCACTCAGGCATGGATTAATTCCCTAATGAACCCCTCCTCTGCAGTGGGTTAATTGAGCAATAATGTATGGCAGGATGTGGTATATCATGGGATATCATCACACCTCGGGTAGTTGAGCGTGAGGCCAGAGGCCAAGTGCATCCAACACCTGGAAAAGTGATGATATCCCAAGATGTTCCACACCATGGAGTGCATTATTGCTATTATGAGCTGGATCCCATATATGTTTCAATAAAATATAAAAAAAAAAGTTTCTAAAATGTTTTAATAACACATTTTCTAATGTGTAGGAATACATTGATAGAAAATAGTTCATTTAGGAGGAGCCAGGCACTAGGCCAATGGGGTGGGAGGAAAGGGGCTGTTACCAGGGCAGTGGGACTAATGCATGCCTCCACATGCATGCGTACCCACTCCTGGGGCCCCAGGCATAAAAAGAGGAGAAAATCTTCGCTAGCGGCAGGATAGCAACTGACTCCCTGTAGGCTCCACTCCCAGGCCTGGTGTAAGGTAAGCCCCGGTTATTCCGGGATGGGGTTGGGGGGGTCAGTCTGTTGGGGGCTGTCCGGGGACAAGGTGCAAAAAATATTCAATGATAAAAAAGAAAATAGTTAATTTAGTTTTTCCTGTTGGCGATAGGTGTTGTTGTTGTTGTCATGATTTCTCAGTATAATGAGGAACCACTAGGCAATGTGTACTTGAATGACTTTTTTTCAATTTTTTTTGTTATTTGTATTTGCTTGTTTGAAGGGGGTGAGAAGGTTTTGTGTCCCCAAGTGAGAATGAAGCTGGCGATCCAGTGTGTTCGAGCATGCTGCAAAATTATTTTTTAATGCCTATTATAGGAACGTAAAAAACAATTTCTGAGTTCACTCTGCTCTCAAAAACCTAGTTTATTGCTTGAAACAAGGCTTATCTGAGCTGGAATCTGCTTTTGAAAACGAAAGCCACGATTCTGAGCGTGCTCATCAGCATCCGCCACAGAAGCACGTGCTCAGAGTCACGGCTTTTAGATTTTGAAAAGCAGTTTCCAGATTAGAAAAAGACCCTTTTAAGAAATAAACTAGTTTTTAGACATCAACTTGAATTCAGAAACTGATTTGTATGTTCGGATTATAGCCGTTAAAAAAGTAATTTCGTATCATGAGTGTACTGTCAGTGGCAAACAGGAGCGGCTGATCATGGGGGGAAACTTTCACCACGTACTAATAAGGTGGGGGGGTCTGTGCTTCATGTTTTGTTTTCTTTTATGGAGTAAAAAAATTACTCACTGGTTGCTGCCACGGGCTGATGCTGTTGAAACTGCAAGTGAGGAGAAATGGCACTTAATGGCCAGAGCGTCATGGACGTGTTTGGAGAACCGACTTCAGCTAGAGGCATATTTTAATACTGTATGGAATGCTGAAGTCAGAAAAATGTGAGTTTATTAGAAACAGGGCTCAGACTTACAGAAATCACCCTCAGAAAAAAACAAGCCACGATACTTGACACGCATCTATGCATGTACAAAATGATATGCAAATGTATAGCCGGATGTCTAGTATCACGGCTTGCCATTTTTAGAGATTGATTTTTTTTCCCAAGTTCAAGTTTATTTCCTCAGTAAAGCTCCATTGTGCAAGCTCATTTACAGTACAAGAAGGTCCTGCCACAGGCATTACAGAAACATCAATACACAAAAGTAGTGCAGCAATACATAATCAAAATGACATGTTCAACATATTAACTGGACTACCAATGAATTTATAATACTATAATAACAATAAGACAAAAACAGTAAACTGCAGACAAACATAGAAACATAGAAGTTGATGGCAAATAAGGACCGCAAAGCCCATCCAGTCTGCCCATTTCTTTTTCTACCTTATAAATGTGCCATCGGCCTTTGCTCTGTCAATGGCCTATCTATTCATACTCATCTGTATTGCTCCCTCATGCCTATTCCATGCCTGTTTGAAGCCCTGCACTGTATTCATATCCACCACTTCCTGAGGTAGGCCGTTCCATGCATCTACTACCCTTTCTGTGAAAAAGAGCTTCCTCCCATTACCCCTTAATTGGCCTCCCTCTAATCTTATGTTGTGTCCTCTTGTCCTTCTATTTTTCATGTATTGAAACATGTTAGACTCTTTCACCTTGTTATTGCCCTTAAGGTGTTTGAATATTTTGATCATATCACCTCTCTCCCTCCTTTGCTCTAGGGTATACATATTGAGCTCTGCTAATCTGTCCTCGTATGTTTTCTGATGCAGTCCCTGCACCATTTTGGTTGCCCTTCTCTGGACTGCCTCAATTTGGTTAATGTCTTTGTGAAGGTGTGGCCTCCAGTACTGCACGCAGTACTCCAGATGGGGCCTAACCAGTGTCTTGTAAAGAGGGATTATTACCTCCCTCTTCTGACTTGTGATACCCCTACTAATACACCCCAACATCCCCCTAGCCTTACCTACTGCTTTAGAGGTCTGCTTGGATGATTTCAGGTCATCGGTGATGATGATGCCCGTCTCTTTCTTCCCTTGTGACTGCTGGCAACTCCCTCCCAGCCCTATAGGTGACTTCAGGGTTTCTCTTCCCTATGTGCATGATCTTGCACTTCTTTGCATTAAACCCCAGTTGCCACTCTTCCAACCATTTTACTAGTTTATCCAGATCTCTTCTCATCCTGCCCACCGCGTCTGGATCATCTACTCTTTTGCAGATCTTGGTATCATCTGTAAACAGACAAACCTTACCCTCTGGTCCATCTGCAATGTCACTGATGAAGATATTGAAGAGGACTGGCCCCAGGACTGATCCCTGAGGTACCCCACTTGTGACTTGCATCTCTTCTGACCATATACCGTTTACCACCACTCTTTGTTTTCTGCCTGTCAACCAGTTTGCCACCCAGTTGACCAACTCCTGACCAACCCCGAGCCTACCCAGCTTATTGATCAATCTTCTATGTGGAACAGTATCGAAAGTTTTGTTGAAGTCAAGGTAGGCAACATCAACTGCTCCTCCTTGGTCCACCACTCTGGTTACCCAGTCAAAGAAATCTATGAGATTAATTTGAAGGACCTTCCTTTTGTAAACCCATGCTGTCTTGGATCCTGTGCCCCTATGGATTCCAGGTGTTGCACTATCCTTTCCTTGAGGAGTGCCTCCATAATCTTGCCCACTGCTGAGGTAAGACTGACTGGTCTGTAGTTCCCCTACCTCCTCCCTGCTACCACTCTTGTGGAGTGGGATCACATGAGCCATTCTCCAGTCTTCTGGGACCTCTCCTGTGCTCAGAGACTCACTAAACAGTTCTGATTATGGCTCTGCTAGTTCCATCCTTAGCTCCTTCAGTACCCTGGGATGTATGCCATCAGGTCCCACTCCCTTGTCCACCCTGAGCTTATTGAGCTCTTGTAGGACCCTTTCTTTTGTGAAGGGACTAGTGCACACCTCCCTCCCCCCTGTGGCCATGCTACTGAGCTGTGGGCCCTGCCCTACCTTCTCTTCAGTAAATACTGAGCAGAAGTATCTATTTAGGATAGATGCTTTTATGTGGTCCCCTCCTCACACTCACCCTTATCTCCTTTGATCTTAGCAATACCCCCTCTGGACTTTCTCCTTTTACTAATGTATCTATAGAAAGTCTTGTCACCTTCTTTTACTGTTTGTGCTAGTGTTTCCTCAGTTTGGGCCTTTGCCTGCCTTACTGCCTTCCCTGCTTCCCTTAGGGAAGTTTGGTATGCCTCCCTCTCTTCATCCTGCAGCATTCCCTTATATTTCCTGAAGGCCAGCTTTTTGGCTCTGACCTTTTCTGCTACGGTTTTTGAGAACCAAAGTGGTTTCCTATTTCTTTTTCACTTCCTTTTCTCTCTAACACAATGGGATGTTGCTTCAAGTATTGCATCCTTAATGCTTGCCCACTTTGACTGTATCCCCTCACCTGTATTTCTTTTTACCAGGGCTAACTAAACTCTGTTGGCCATCTTATCAAAGTCAGCTCCTCTGAAGTCCCATATTTTTGCCTTGGAATGGGATGATTTAATTCTAGTGACCAAATTGAACCATACCATGTGATGGTCACTGGCCACCAGTTGACCTTCTACCTGGAGATCTGTGATTCTTTCCCTGTTAGTAAGTACTAGATCTAGGATAACCCTGTCTCTTGTGGGTTGTTGTACCAGTTGTTTGAGGCCCTCCCCCTGCAGGAAATCCACCATCTGTCTAGTCCTGGCAGATGTTCCTGCTGGTATTGACCAATCTATATCTGGCACGTTGAAGTCTCCTCAACAGGAAATAGGGGGATAAGTGTAAATGAGGTCGAAGCAAATGAGTGTGGGGTCTCTTCATAAGGAGACAAAAGTGCTGAAACACAACGTAAATAGTGAAGGGGCCTAGGGGCAAATTAGCTAGAATAACACAGGCAATTCTCTTTAAAGGAGTTGCCTATTAAAGATTTGGCAACATTCAAGGTGACAAAGTTAGATAACCTAAGGTTATTTTGGAGTTTATTCCAAATGGACGGTAAGACATAACTGATTGCAGTTTTCCCAAATTTGGTACAAATTTTGGGCACATCTAACAAAATAATCAAATTTTTCCTAAGTGAATAACAGCTGAAGGAATGATGAAACAAGGCTGAAATATAAGTGGGGAGATTACTGATCAGAGTTTTGTATAACCAGATCCAGCTATGGATTTTCCTTCTTAAAGCAAGCAATGTTTCTGTACGTCTGACCCCTGGTTTCTAAGGTCACACTTTTCCAACTTCAGCATTCGATACAGTATTAAAATATGCCTCTAGTTGAAGTCAGTTCTCAAAATGTGTCGACAAGCCTCTAGCGCTTCAACACCATTTCAATATGCCTCTGTACTGCAGTAGCTGATGCTCTCAAAGTAAGCAGAGCAAGAGTTTTTTTTTTAATAGTAACCAACTGGAGGTCTGACTCATGCCAGACTACAGAACATGGGGAATGCTACACTGGGAGTGAGGAGGCTGGCGGCTGGAGGTTTTTTGAAGCCATGAGTATGTCATGGCTTCAAAGACCCCTCAGCCATTCAGCTTCCTGCATTTTTGGCAGCCAGTTCATAATAATGAACTTGTACCATTGCTTAAAAAAAAAAAGGCCACTATAACTGCAATGTAATTCTTACTATATCATCAGATAAGCAAATACTGCTTGCGAGCTTGGGTTATGTAGGAAACTATATTTATTAATGTTGTGGTGACCAAAACGGAACCATGTAGTTTTCAGTACTCAGTCAAGCAGAGTAAAAGGAACTGTGGGCTATAAGAAATGATTATAAAAATATCTGCTTTTTCTGTTGTATACCAGTTTACATGGATATTTTTAATTATATGTTATAGCAGTGCATCATGGGTATGCAAATATATTCAACAATGCCTTATGTAGGAAGCTATCTCGTGGTGACTAGGAGCAAC
This sequence comes from Neoceratodus forsteri, assembly GCA_016271365.2. Taxonomy (NCBI): domain Eukaryota; kingdom Metazoa; phylum Chordata; order Ceratodontiformes; family Ceratodontidae; genus Neoceratodus; species Neoceratodus forsteri. The sequence continues at coordinate 1,003,300,689 of CM028129.1, read as the reverse complement.
CTGAGAATTAATCCATGGTCAACTGATGTGTTATAACCAATGGTAAGGAAGCCTTTTTCCAAAAGAACTTGGTCAGTTGGAATTTGGTTGTGGTGTACTGTCAGTTGCAAACTCATGCAAACCTTTAGTTCAGATTGTTAAAAATGGACAGATTCATTGCTCATTTGCCAAAAGAAGCTGTTGTGAGTCATCCTGTCTCCAAAACAAGGGACATGCCTACTGATTCTGAACAAGTTCAGGTCCATACAGATTTGGATACCATGACTTACAGTAAGTAAACCAAATGCATCAACTTCATCTTCTATTGAGGATAATAGAAATCCAGATGACAGCAGATGATTATCTGCCTCATGAAAAATGTGTCTGAAAATGTTCCCCGGGATGGGTAAGCAAACATTTTTGGATTAAGTATGATACAGCAAAGGGCAATGTTTTTTTTTTCTGAATATACCAAAGCAGTAGCATTAAAAATGCCCCTTCCAGCAGAGTCCAGGGAAAAGGATTCATACTTGGCATTTGTTGTCAATGGAGTTTCCATGTGGAAGAATGCTCCTGAAAAGTTTTCCAAACATGAAAGGTCTGAATTTCATAAGACTGCCATCATCACAAACCTTTCTGCAAAGAAGGGAGAATCTGTTGCCATTCAGTTTTCCTCACAGAAAAATCAGGAAATGAGGGAAGCTTGGCTTGCCTTGCTCAGAATATTTTCTACCATTTGCTTTTTAGCCACACAGGAACTGGAAATTAGAGGGAAAACCAATGAGGTTTCAAATTTAATACAACCATTGAGAGAAAAAAAAAATCAGTGGATGTGCCTGCTCTAAAAAAATGGCTTGACTGACCAGTAAAATTTAAGTGGCTTTCACCAGAAATTTAAAATGAGATTCTTCAAGATTTTTCACATGTAGTCCTTCATGAACTGTGTAAAGAAGGGCAGGGGTGTCCCCTCTTTGGCATCATGTTAGATGAAACTGCAGACATATCAGCCAAGGAGCAAAATCTGTCTGTTTTTGTGTCGTTACTGATGACTTCACAGTCCATGAACTTTTCTTTGGTTTCTATAAAAGTGAAAGTACCACTAGTGACATTCTGTTCAAAATCGCTATGGATGTGCTAACCAGATTCAATCTGTCAATGAAGAACTGCTGTGGACAGTGTTATGATGGGGCAGCCAACATGTCTGGGCATGTTACTGAGCTAAAGACCAGGAATAGGGAACTAGAGGAACATGCAATTTTTGTGTACTGCCGTGCACATAATTTGAACTTAGCAGTTTAAGACGCAATTCAGAATAACAGAGAAATGCGTAATATAATGAGCTTCATCCAGAAATGTATTGCCTTTACTTGTGGGTCACCAGAGAGGTTAGCTTGTTTCAAGCACTTTCAGACACCTGAAGGAATAAACCTAAGGCCATTCTGCCTCACTCGTGGATTTTGAAGAAACCCTCCTTAATGGCCATGACAAGCAATTATGCTTCGTTGCTTGAATGGCTGGAAGACTTGGATAACAGTCCTGAGTATAAGGCATGTGCTGCAGAAGATTGTGGGTTTTTTTGAGTCTTTGAAAACACATGACACCTTCTTCAAATTGGAGTGGCTTTGAATTATTTTTACCATTGTTAAAGATGCCAGCTCTGCCCTTCAAGGAGCCCAATTGAATTTTTGGCACAGTGAAGATGTAATTAGGAATGTGAGTGAAATACTGCTTGCTGGGCAGAATGAATCACGCTTTCATGCCGTTTGGCAATCAGCTGTTCATGCAGCCCAGGGTCTAGGGCTTGAAGAGCCTAATCTACCCAGAAAATGAAAAAGTACCACCAGGTTTCAAGATGGAGGAGCTGAACATCATTGACCTGCAACACCAGAGGACCATTATCGGCAGAAGTACTTTGAAGCCATTGATGGAGTATTGGTTGGCTTCACAGATCACTTTGAAGCAAAGGAGACCACCTCTCATTTAACCAAGTTGTAAGATTTTTCTGGTTGTAAAGGAAGATGCGACAGGTGATGGATTTCTACCAGAATGATTTTATAGATTATTCAAGGCTCCAGCTGCACAGAGATATGCTATTAGATGAGCCCAAGTCTCCGGTACAATTCTGAATGACTTTCAAGGCATTCTGGAGTTCTTGAAGGCAGAGAAAAATGACGGGCTGTGACTGTTAATTCCAGAAGTCATGAGATTAGTGCAGCTTGTTCTGACTGTGCCTGTGTCTACTTGTTCTGCAGAGTGGTCTTTTTCAAGCCTTTGCAGGCTGAAGTACTACTTACGTTCTGCTAGGACCCAAGAAAGGCTGAACACTGTTGCCATCCTTTCAAGCCACACTGGTATTGCCAGAAATCTTGACATGGAGAATCTGATTCATAATTTTATTAAAAAAAGATTCAGTAAGAATGCATACATTTGCTTTAGTGAACAAGTAATAACTCCCTCCAGTAATTTTGTTCGTTCCATCAGTAATAACATTATTTTTTGTGTTTGAGTTATATGTTTGTATACTCATACTGGTAAAAAAATACAATTGGTTCTCTGTCTGAAACCTAACTAAATCTGACTGAATTATTTTGGTAGATGTATCATGTATTGTGAAAACCTTGTGAAGTTGTATACTCATACTGATAAAAAAAATACATTTGGTTCTATGTCTGAAACCTAACTAGCTACTTCTGGTTGAATTCTCTTGGTAGATGCATCTTGTATTGTGAAAACCTTGTGAAGAATAGGGTAGTGTAAAATAGGTTAACTGTTTAGGCCAACAGTTTTGAGCCTGATCCTTCCCCCCCCCCCTCCGAAAGCCTTCACTCTATACCCATGGCAGTGAACAGTGTATCCATTTCTCATGAATGAAATTATTATTATCCTACCCCTGACTATCCCCACCAATCCAAACCATAGCATCAGAAGATTGCTTTTGATGGCAATCACCATCTTGCATTTTTTTAATCTGGGTGTACAATACACACAATTATTTTCTTTTGCTCTAACTGCCATAGGGACATGCTGTATGGACATTCAAGTTCTGTATGCTGCAATACTGCATGCTTTTTGGGGTTATGCACGTGGCTGATCCTTGTGCCTTCAAGCACTACAGAAACATAGAAACAGATATTGACAGCAGAAAAAGACCACTGGTCCATTCAGCCTGTCCATAAAACACTAACAAACCCAGGACCTTTTGTTCATACAGTGATCTAACCCACACAATCTACCTTCATGCTCCCACCCTGAGCAACCACTAAGCCCTTCACTCTATCCCAGCCATGTTTGAAACCACATTGATAAATTTGTCATCCATGGGCCACCACATCATCTGGCAGATTGTTCCACAGCTCCAGCCTTTCTGTAAAATAAAATTTACTCACTTCCGTCCTGAGCCTCCTCCCATCAGTTTCTACTCGTGCCTCCATGTTCTTGATCTGCTACTTATGCTTCCACTGAGCATATGTTCAATGCCATGAGGTGATACTCCTATGATCTGCCCTGCTGGCCCAGAATCATTCTGATCACCCTACATTGCACTGTCTCCAGCCTGTCCTTATCTTTCTTTAGATGAGGACTCCAGAACTGGGTCTCACCTACACACCCTTCTCAGTGTTCCCCTAGCCTCCATCTCCCCCGCAGCCAGTTTAACTATTAAATGTAGATGTCAAACTTCTGCCCCAGACCACTGGCCACCTCTCGTCAGATGAAGGCCATCATACTTGAAGAGCCTCATATCCCAGAAGTCCTCCAATCTCCTACATAGTGGTATTCCTCCTCCTGACACCATCCGTTCACCCACCCATTAAACTCCTGAATCTCTTGCTTCCTTGGTCTATTATGTCCTTTCACCCTATTCCACACAGGGAAGACCTTGGAAAAAGCCAGAGAAGCCAAGTGCACCTTTAATCTGTCCCCAGCCTCATAAAGTTTCGCTTCACTGCCTCCACAGGTTGGTTTGCCAGATCTTTGGTACCCAAGTATACCAGCACCCTCAGCTCCCCTTCTCCCTTCTCCACCATCCTCCCTACCCTATCTATATCCCGGATGTCTGATACAACAGGAAGGCTTCTGGCTATTTCTCCCCATTCCTCCACCCCACCCACCACTCTTTCTGCTACCCTAATAATTGAGTTCCCAGCCACAAGACTGTCCTAGCTGACTTCCTGCTGCTCATCCACTGGGTGTCTCCAAGTCTTCTTGCCCATTTCCCCCAACTTCCTCAAAGCCCCCCGCCCCAGAGTCAGGTACCTGAGCCTCCTCCAAGGATGCAAACTATGCTTGGTACCCGAGCATATTGTCCCACTCAAGAACTGTTATTGCCAAATGACTGGCTTTTGATTCTTTGTCAACTATAAAAATCAACCCCAAAATATTATTTGTAATATTTATACCTATTTGCTATCAAGCACATTTTAATTTTCTATACCATTGATAGCATAACATGTCTGTGATCTGGTCAACACAAATATCTTCAATATTTAAATCATTATGTAAAACTATTAAATGCATTGTTTCACTAAACTTATACAATAACAATTTTTGTGCTCACCAGACATTTAGAATTATCATAACAGCATAACATACCAACTTTTTGTGTTGTTGTAACTAATAGGAACACCATTAAACAATTCAGGGACCCCATTCACAGCCACACTTTTGTGCCACACAGTGGTTGCAGCACAGCACTGCATTGCTCCCATTTGTGCAATAAGAAAGTGGTTGCATGACATTCCCTGTGCTAGTGCACAGGTAGGGGACTAGCAAAGAGGGGCAGAGGTAATGAGAGTGTTGATATGCACAATGGTACTGTACAATACACGGTTGTGCCTCTGTGCCCTCACACTTGATCACAAAGTGCACCAAACCCAGGACCAGAAGAAATGATGAAGGTAATTATTTAAAGGGTCACTGCAATGCAAGCTAGAATACCTATATCAGCAGGGGGATGGTTAAGATGGTACATAGCACCACTGAATACTGAAATAACATGAACAGGGCTTCGGGGTCTACTGGATGCCAAGAACTGCAGGTGACATTTGGGGCAAATGGACCACCAGAGAAGACAGGCAAGGAATTTATTTAATATACATCTATGTGATCCATAAGCAGGCCTTAAGGTACTGTGCAGGGGGCTGGGGGGCAGCATTGCTGGTAGCACCATGTCACTGGGGCACGAGCCATGACACAGCATGGTACATATGGTGCCATGCTATAGGTTGACCCCTGTAGTTGCTGCATTTCCAGAATTTTTTTTGTGCCTTCCTTTTCAAAGATGCCCTGCTGCAGCTAAGCAAACTCCCAGCTCCCCCCACTTTCTCTGTGGCTTGCACCCCACATCTCTTACCATTGACTTGCCCCTGCATGGGGAGGGTCTGTGTAGGCCCCAACTTACCCCTGTAGGGCAGCTAAGTTCTGGGTGGTGGGGCAGGCAGTCACCATTGTAGGGCCTGAGAGTGCCAGCATCATACTGTGGTGCTGCAGAATTTACCCATTTTTTACCACCTCATGGGGCATTGATCTAGTGTCTCAGAGAATGTGCACACAGCATGCCCTGAATGCATCAGCCAGTGAATTGTCCCCCTCCCTTGCAAAAGCTCTGTTTGCACTGCCAACTTTGGTCCCCCAGGTGGAGGTAGCACAGGGTATGCTGGCTCCTTCCCTCCCCAGAATAGAAGAGGAGGAGAGCATCTTGTGAGATACTATATCCTCCTTTCCCCAGCTATCCCCTGACATCCTGGCCCCATTCCTGAACTCAGGTCACTAATGTCAAGAGCAGCAGCCCAGCCACTGTGCCAAGAAGCCGACTGCACTTCCAGAATGTTAGTGGTTATGCTATGAGGAGGACTCCATGCCACAGCATAGACATACCCAGACTACAGTGAAAAATGCAATATTTTTCTAAATCTTCCAGTGCATAGAAAATGTATTTCAGCAAGTGCCTTTTCTTCCAGTATGACATTTGATTTTTAGCCATTAACAAAAAATAATTGCTAAAATCTTTAATCAAGAAAAATTATTAAAATTAAAAAACAGGAAAAAAATACCTGCAAACAAGAAAAAAATGTAACTATCAGAATGCATCTAAATCTGCATACTAAAATGCACATTGTGTACTTATAGAAATAATCACATGATAACTATTACAGTTTAGGACTGAAACAGATGATCTAAAGTAGGAAAGTAACTGGCTAAGTGCAAAGAAATCCTAACATCCTAACCCTCAGCTAAAAGGGTTCTCCTTTGAGGTAATATAAGTAGCAAATTTTCATTTAGTAATTCTTGAGATAAAGAGAAGTAGAAGTCTGTCTCTAAATGATGACTACCATGCTAACTAGAACATATGAAGATGACCATGAATTTGAAAGCAATTATGAATAAAATGCATTGATAGCAATAGTAGGAATTCCCTTGTATATTGACTGTGTCATAAACATTTCGTTTATCTATAAATTAGATCTTAAAATAAGGCATAGCGCTGCGCAGTCTGGACTTAGTACATCCAGATGAGACAGGGGCCCTATTCAAAAGTGCCTCCTCAGCCACACTGGTAAGGCTGAATTACTGCACCCATGCAAATGAGGATGTCCTCTAGCATACAGGTTGCAGTGGTATATTCAAAGGATTCTGGAAACACAGAAACATAGAAATTGACAGCAGATAAGGACTGCTGGGCCCACCTAGTCTGTTCATTTCCACTACATACTGCAATATGGTCCTTTGGATCTGTATGCGAACCCGGTAACCAAAGTCATAAGTGCTGCAGATCCTACTTGATCTCCAGCTTTTACCCGCTCTTTCCTATTGCTAGGGGTCTCTTGTGTCTATCCCATACATTCTTGAATTCCCCTACCACTTTTGCCCACACTACCTCTGCTGAGAAGCTGTTCCATGCATCCACCATCCTTTCTATGAAAAAAAGCTTCCTCACATTACCCGAGTCTACCCACCTCAGCCTCAGATCATGACCCCTTGTTCTTGAACATCTTTTTTTACTGAAAGATGTTACCCTCTGTACCTTATTTATGCCTTTGAGGTATTTGAAGGTCTTTATCATTATCCCCCCTCTCTACTCTCTTCCAGGGTATACATATTGAGGTCCTCTAGTCTCTCCTTATATGAATTTGGTGCAGACCCTGTACCATTTTTGCTGCCCTACTCTGAACTGCCTCTACTCTGTCTATGTCCTTTCAGAGATGCGGCCTCCAGAATGGATACAGTACTCCAGATGGGGTCTCATCAATGATTTGTACAGTGGTGTCACCACCTCCTTTTTATGTTGGCGCACTTGCGCAGCCAACATCTTGTGGCAGTGGGGATTTGGAGGCGCGGCCGCTGTGGAGCAAATGCAGGGCACACAGCAGTAGGTGCATCCCTCATTCCCCAATCAGCCTGCATGCCAGCGCCACACCATGCATACATAATGTGGTGAGCACATCTAAGAAAAGGTCCACTGCAATCCAAGCAAAGCTCATCAGATGCAGCAAACCTTCCCTTGATGTGCTCACCATATTATGAACATGGTGGCACACTGGCCACAAAACTGCTGACTTCAGGGGTGCCCAATCCCCCCTGTCAGTTTACCCTGCCCTCTATGTATGTGCTGACGGGGGAGTCCACTCCCCGTCGGCATAAAGCACCCCCCCATTTGTTATATGCTGGGGGGGTGCCCAATCCCCCTCGGCTCTTCCCCCCCCACTTTCCTTGTGTGCTGACGGGGTAGTCCACTCCATCAGCATAAAGAACACCCCCATTGTTAATGCCAAGGGGTGCCCAATCCCTCTTGGCTCTGCCCCCACTTTCTTTGTGTGCCGAATGGGGTGCCCTGTCCCTGTCGGCATAAATTCCTCCCCACTTGTGTTGTCTGCTGACAAGGGTGCCCAATCCCCATCGGACTACAGACACCCCAAACAGTTAGGTGGCAAGCTGGGGAGCCCAGCGGTGCCAATCCTAAAACTGTCCCGCGATGTTTAATTTTTTACCTGTAAAACTAAAATCTGTCCCTCATAGTCTCCCTGCCCCCACCTGCACCCACCCTCTGTGTACCCTGCCTCCCCACACCCCTTCACTCCATACTTGCCTCCGGAGTCCGGCGCTACGATCTTCAGTGGACCAGGAACATGTCTGCACTCTTCAAAACCAACCCCGAACTGACGAAATGCCGGTAAGCTGTATAATGGAATAAATAGGGTTTTTTCAACTTTGATGTATATCTCAGGCATTTTGGAATTTTGGCACCAAGTTTTCAATATGGGGTTTTTGGGACCTCTCATCATGAATTCTGTCACTGTCATGGCGTTATTCAGTCCCAAAAGGTGATTTCGCAGTCACTGCATGGAATCACCTTTCGGGACTGAGTAACAAAATGACAGTGCCACTGTTCATGAGGGGGGCTCTCAGAAAGCCTATGTTGCAAATTTGGTGGGAAAAATCCACAAAATGACTGTTTTAGGAGCGTGCATTGCGCAGTTGCTACACACACGCGTAAGTTAGCGAATTCGCAATATTTTCATGCCAGATTCTCAAAACTGGCATTTTACCACACCTTCTTGTGAACCATATAGCTGTCATTTTTCACATCCTGGACAAAATGTGTTTCCGCACTTCCGGCACAGAATAGCGCAGTCGCTGTGGGAAATCAGTGTTCAGGACACATTATGAAAATGACAGTGACACTGTTCATGAGCAGAGGTCCTAAAATGCCTGTGTTAAAAATTTGGTGACAATACTCCATAAAATTAATGTGTTACAAGCGTGCGTTGCGCAGTTTGCACACGGACTCATAAGTTCGCAAACTTATAATATTTTCAATCCACATTTTCAACAGTGCCATTTTTCTGCACCTCCTAATGAACAGTACAGCTGTCATTTTTCACATCCTGACCAAAATCTGTTTTGCACTTCCAGTGCAGAATAGCGCGGTCGCTGTGGAAAGCCCGTGTTCAAGACACATTATTAAAATGACAGTGACACTGTTCATTGGCAGATGTCCTAAAATGCCTATACTGAAAAACTGGAGATGAAAGTCAATAAAATGAGTGTTTTACGAGCATGCGTTGGACAGTTTGCACGCATGCTCATGACTTTGTGAATTTGTAATAGTTTCACTCCAGCTGTTCATCATTGGCATTTTTCTACACCTCCTTATGAACAGTACAGCTGGCTGAAATGTGTTTTCGCACATCCGGTGCAGAATTGCACAGTCGCTGTGTGAAATCAGTTTTCGGAACAGTTTGAAGAAATGGCGGTGACACTGTTTATGAGCAGAGGTCCTAAAATGCCTATGTTGAAAAATTGGTGCCGAAAGTCCATAAAATGACTGTGTTGCAAGCATGCATTGTGCAGTTTCCACTCACCCTTGTAACTTCGTAAATCTGCAATATTTTCATGCCACAGTCCAGCTGCCATTTCTCACAGCCTGCCTAAAATGCGTTTCAGCAGCTGTGGCTCACAATGGCGTGCTCGCTGTGGAAAATCACCTTTTGGGACACATTAACAAAATCATAGCGCTATGCATCTCTAGCTCCACGACTGCCACTGCCAATGCCAGCGTGACAACATTCAGCATTGATAAATGCTTGTTTCTGCTTGTGATATTTCTCCTTATGTACCTCTCTCCGCACAGCCTTTTAACAATGCTTGGTCACCTTTAGGTAATCAGATGTTATTACCCCCAGGTCCTTTTCCTGTTTGGTGGTCATCAGTACCCCCTCCCCACATCATGTACTCCTGTCCTGGGTTTCTGTGCCCCAAATGTATGATTTTACACTTCTTTGTATTGAATCTTAGCTGCCACACTCTTGACCACTTCTCAAGCCTGCTTAGGTCCCTCCTAATTTTTTCCATCCCTTCCCCGGAGTGTCAACCCTGTTGCAGATCTTAGTTTCATCTGTAAGAAGGCATGCCTTCCCTTCCAGACCCTCTGCATATCACTTAAGAAGACATTAAAGAGGACTGGCCCTAGAACTGATCCTTGTGGCACCGCGCTGGTCACACTCCTCTCCTCAGAATGAACTCCATGTACCACCGCCCTTTGTGTTCTATCCCTTAAGCAATTTCTGACACAGTTTACCACCTTGAGACCCACTGCCAGGCTGTCCAGCTTGTTTACAAGCCTCCTATGTGGAACAGTGTCAAAGGCCTTGCTGAAATACAGGAAGGCCACAACCATTACCCCTCCCTGATATAACTCCCTGGTCACTCAGTCAAAGAAATCTATCAGATTTGTTTGACATGACTTTCCCACTGGGAATGCATGCAGCACAGGATCCTGTGATCTGCTGGATTCAAGATATATCACAATCCTTTCCTTTAGCAGTGATTCCATTAATTTACCCACCATGGAGGACAGGCTGGCATGTAATTGCCAGCCTCCTCCCTGCTCCCACTCCTCCAGTCCTTTGGAACCACTCCCTTTTCCAGCGATTTGCTGAACAGGGCTGTCAGTGGTGCTGTGAGCACCTCTCTATGCTCCTTTAATATTCTTGGATGTATCCTGTCCAGCCCCATTGCCTTGTCCACTCTCAATTTTGTGAGTCCCTTTAGGAGTTTCTCATCCATAAATGGACTGGTGTCCACCTCCTTTCCATCAATGCTCCTGTACTTAACTAAGGTTCCACACTTTCCCCTTCTTCTGTCAATATTGAATAAAACTATTTTTTCAGGATTTCTGCTTTCTCCAGGTCCCTGTCCACACACTCCCCTCCTTCCCCTTTTAGCCTAACAATCCCAACCCTGGTTTTAATTTCTTCTTTGACTAACATACCTATTTAAATTTAATAATAATAATGAAGTGATCCTAAGTATGTTTGGAATGAATGCTATGGAAAATGAGACAGATGATGGGTTGACAATTGCCATTAATGACCTGCTCACTAACTTTCTGTATGTCCCTATTGAGAGTCTTGGTAGAATTAGTGCACACAGGGCAGAAATTGGCTCACAGGTGAATTTATTGGTCACTAGTAGTAATCTTGCTGACTGCATACTAGGGGAAAGCTCATTTACTAGACTAGCTTGGTATTAACATTATAGATTCAAAACTGCTGAATACTGTAGCTCCCTGTAATGACAATTGGGAGTATGAGAATCTATGCAGTATTCCCTTGTCTAATAGGTTCATGGCCCTTGCTGGCTATGAAGCCAACAATTGACTGGAAAATCTGGGAAATTCATTTGTGTCTACCCCACATGGGAGTAAAGGTCTGAAGGTGTTATCATGGAATATTTCTGGCTGGGCGAATAACAAGTGTGATGATGAGTGGAAACTTTTTATTTTGGAACATAATATATTAAATCTGCAAGAAACCTGGCACAGAGATGGTGAAGAAATTAGCCTTAATGGCTTTGAATGCTTTTATGTAATAGGTAGGAAAGTGTACGTGCAGGGTAGACATTCTGGGGGGCTTATTTCCTTTGTAAGGATTGGTTCCTTCAGTAAGGTACATTGCTAGAAAAAATGTTCTAACCTTATTACACTTTATATTGAAAAAGGCAACCAGGGGATAACTTTGATTAACTGCTATATACCCCCTGAAAATTCAAATTTCTACTCTTTGACAATCTGGGATAACTTCATAAATGTTATTTTAGAAGCAATACAAGATTTCCCCTAACTCTGAAATCTTATTGACAGGTGACTTCAGTGCTAGAATTGGAGAATTTGAAGGCCTAGTGGACAACTCTATGTTCCTATATAATGACTGTGTTAACCCTTTGTGTCCTAGAATGTACAAGGATAACAAAATAAATAAAATGGGAGAAAAGCTTATTGAAATCTTAAAAAAATAACATGTATCCCCTAAACGGTAGGTTGTCAGGTCACTGTGAGGGAGAATTTACATATACCTCTACTAGAGGTGCTTCAACTGTGGATTATGCTGTCTGGACAGGACATCTGAGCTTTTGGAAATCACTGCAAGTCATGATTAGGCCTGAAAGTGACCACTTTCCCTTAATTTTAGAGTTCTCTCATGATCCAACACAAGATGTGCCAGTTTCAGCAGATACTGTCCAGTTTACAGAAATAAGAGCAAATAAAAAGATAATTTGGCATCATAATTCTGAAATAGAACTGGCAGATATCATTGAAGATTCTTTATTTTCAGTAGATCCCTCTATCCTCCTGAATCTAAATGTAGTACAGTTTTCTGACTTACAAAAATTACAAACAGATTCTTAAAATCAAGAAACAGGTCTTTTTTGTTAACCAGTGGGACAAGATGCTGGAGACCTGTTTTAACTAAAAATAGTAAAAATTGAACAGGAAGGACCGTGGGGTGGAGAGTGGGGTGGCAATCTGTGTGAGACACAGGATCAAATGTACAAGGGGGGGGGAGAGAATGGAGGTCATTTGGATGCAGCTCCTGGACTCCAAGGGTAAGAATCTGAGGTCCAGGGTGGTGTACTGGCTGCAGTCCCGGGCAGAATAGCTGGACAGAGAGCAGAACAAATCAGGAGGGTATGTAGGAAGGGGAACATGGTCATCTTGGGGGACTTCAATCTGCCAGGGGTTGACTGGAGCACTCCAGTCACCTCCAGTGCTAGGGAGCAGGTGCTGCTGGACGTGATCCAGGAGGGACTCCTGACACAGCTGGGCACTGGACCTACTAGACTAAATAACATGCTAGATCTGGTACTGTCGAATGGTGAGGCGGTGAGAGAAATAAGGGTGGAGAACCCACTAGCTGATAGCGATCACCAAGCGGTGTTGTTTACTATCACCACAAGCAGGGAGTCAGGGAGCTCACCAACAAAGGTGCTGGACTTCAGGAGGATGGACTTCAGAAACATGTGGAAGATACTGAAAGGGAACTTGAGGACATAGGGCCAGGGGTGGAAGTGGAGTAGAAATGGGACATTATTAATCGAGGGAGTACAGAGGCAACGGAAGCTTGCATGAAGTTATAGAGTAAGAGGAGCAGAGCAAGGAAATCATGCTGGTTGAACAGTGAGGTGATGGAGGGGGTGAGGGCAAAGAGATCTGTGTACCAGAGGTTCAGAAGGACAGGGAAGGCAGAGGACAGGGAAAAGTATGCAAGATGGTCCAAGGAAGTGACCAAGAGGGTGAGGAAGGCTAAGGCTTCAAGGGAGCTGAGGTTAGCACAGTGAATTGGGGGGGGAGACTTTTTCAGGTACATTCAAGAGAAAAGGAAGTGCAGGGATAACATAGTGAGGATAAAGAAGGGTGGGGAGTGGGTGGAAAAAGGAGTGGAACAAGCAGAAGCACTAAATGAATACTTTTGCTCAGTGTTCATGCAGGAGAAGAGAGGATCACTACCACCTTGGACTGGGAGGGTGGGGGGGAGGAAAGAGGTGACAGATGTAATGATTGAGGGAAGTAGAATATTAGAGGGACTGAGGGTGCTAAAAGTGGACAAGGCACCAGGGCTGGATGGTATCCACCCCATGGTACTGAGGGAGATGGCGGAGGTGCTGGTGGAACCACTGGTGGATCTATTCAGCACCTCCCTGGATACAGGATGTATGACTCAGGACTGGCCCATATGGTGCCGATACACAAGCATGGCCCAAGGGACGAACTGGGCAATTATCAGCCAGTCAGTCTCACTTCCATAGTGGGCAAGCATATGGAGATGATACTGAAGGAGAGGCTAGTGTCATTTCTAGAGGACAATTACCTTCAGGAAGTGAGGCAGCATGGGTTCATATTGGGGAAGCCCTGTCAAACTAACCTAATACAATATTATGACTGGGTAACAAGAGAGCTGGATTGGGGCCATGCAGTGGATGTCCTCTACTTGGATTTCAGCAAGGCCTTCGATTCAATACCTCATGGGTGGCTTGGGGGGAAGCTAACTGGAATGGGAGTGGGGGCAAAGATGGCAAACTGGATTACAAACTGGCTGCGTGGGAGGCTACAATGGGTGGTGGTGGTGGGGGGATACTCTACACCTAGACCAGTGACGAGCGGGGTGTCGCAGGTCTCGGTACGGGGCCCAGTGCTATTTGGGCTCTTCATCTCAGACATCACACACAGAGTGGTGAGTAAGCTAAGTCTGTCCACAGATGATACCAAAATGGGTGCAGTAGTGGATGAGGAGGAGGGATGGAAGCAACTGCAGGGGAGCTAACCAAATAGGAGGAGTGGTCAGAGAGGTGGCAGCTGGGGTTCAATGCAAAGAAGTGTAAGGTTATGCACTTTGGAGCAAAGAACCCAAGGAGAGAATACTGGTTGTGGGGGGTGAAGCTGGGGATCACTGAGGAGGAGGATGATCTAGTGGTGATGGTAACAGGCAGCATGAACAATTCTGCCCAATGCAGGAAAGTGGCATTGAAGGCAAACTAGACACTGGGGTGTATAGCGAGGGGGTTCTCATCCAGGTAGGAGGTGATCTTGTCCCTCTATAGGTCACTGGTCAGGCCGCACTTGGAGTACTGTGTGTGTGTAGTTCAGGAGGCCATACCTGAGGCAGGATATCAAGCTACTGGAGGGAGTGCAGTGGAGGGCAACGAGGATGATACAGGGAAAGGAGGGGAGAGACTATGAGAACAGGCTGAGGAAACTGAATATGTACACCCTGGAGGAGAGAAGGGATAGGGGGCCATGATCCAAACTTTTATGTATTACAGGGAAATCACAAAGGATGGAGTTGACAGGGGTTTTAAACTGAGGACAGGAAGGGATACTAGTGGGCACTAGCCAAAAATAGAGGGGGGAAGATTTAGGAGGGCGATGAGGAGGCATTACTTCACAGAGAGAGAGTAGTTGTCGAAGTGGAATGCCCTACCAGAGAGGGTGATATCATGCAAAACTGTGGGTAGTGTTAAAAGGGCATGAGACAGAGAACTGGGGAGAGTACTGGTGGGTGAGGCTGAGAACGGCTGAGGGTGGACAAAAGGGGAGGGGGTGGGGCAGCTGCAACTTAGGGCTGCTAGCGGCACACTCAAACAGATGCTGATAAACCAGGCGATCTGTTTCTGCTGGCACATTCGTATGTTTGTATGTTCGTAGTAAGAAATTTTGGACTCTAGTGGTTAAGGGTACTGATAAATATAAAAAGACAATAGATACTTATATTACAGAAGAAACTTGGTTACAGTTTTTTATTGATATCTTTTTTGACCCTAATGCAGTTGAAATTCCAGAGATTATAAATTTCAGAACTGTTTCCCAACCAATTACTATGTTAGAAGTTCTTCTGGCCATTAGCTCCCTCAAAAAACACAAAGCACCTGGCCGAGATGGTATTCCCTCTGAAATTTATCTCACAGAAGTTACCATCTGGGGAAGTCTTAACTATATTTTTTAATAAATGTGTTTTTGCAGGGTATTATCCAGATTCATGGAGAGGTGCTAATATTATACCTATATATAAAAAGGGAAATTTAACTGATCCGGCCATGTACTGCCCAATCAGTCTGCTCGGCATAAATCTAAAAATATTTAGCAAGATTATCTTTGAAAGACTTAAACTCCAGGTTGAGCTAACTGGAGGTACAGTATTTGCGAATACCAAGCTGGCTTTCAGAACAGCTATTGCATAGCAGATAATGTATTTATTTTAATCCATCTGATAGAGAAGTATGTAAGACTGCAAGGTGGAAAACTTTATACCACTTTTATAGATTACTCTCAAACATTTGATTCAATATCTTAAGTTTATTGTTCTAGAAGTTTATTGTTCTAGGAATTAATACCTTTGAGCCAAGGCTCTTTTACAAAGGTTCCACGTCATTAAGTACAAAAACATAGCAGACAGTGTTACAAACAATCAATAAGCCATTTAACAAGGCCACAACTTAAACAGTAACATTTATGTACAGAAAAGAAAAAGGAACTCAGAGGCAGTGTCAAGGGCAAGGAATAAGGATTGGAGAGCTTGAGACGGAAGTGAGGGACAAATGAGAAGTTTAGGAGCAGACAGAACCAGGTTAGTGGTACTCAGGTTGTCTTTGTCAAAGAGGAGACCATGGTGGTTGAGTGAAACAAATGTAAGTGCACTCAGTGGGATGAGACTTTAGTCAAAGTCTAGAATCTAGAAATATACTATGGAACATACTAATTGATAGAGGGATAGATAGAAAATTAGTGGCCATAATGGCCTCTCTTTACCATAATACTTGGGCTAAGATATGCCTGGGTGCCTCGGGCAATCTCTCCTCCATTTTTAAGATAAATAAAGGGGTGAGACAGGGATGTGTTCAAGCACCACTACTATTTTCACTATACATTGATAACATGCTGAAAAACTTTCAGGAGCATCCTTCTGATTCCCCGAAAGTCAGCCTGCAGTTTTGCCTGCTGCTGGCTTATGCAGACAATATTGTCTTGTTCTCATTAACCAAATTTCAATTCAGTTCAATTCGCTTTATTTTTGAAAAGGAGTTATTCCAAAAGATCATAACGCCTGTACATTAACATCAATAAATAAATAATGAGCCATAAAATCCACAAACAGAAACTTATTACTCAGTACAATTAGAAAAGGCAAGTGCAAACAGATAAGTTTTTAGAGCAGTTTTAAGGCCCTTCACAGACTGGCATTCTCATAACCGGCGAGGTAGCATTCCACAGAGTAGAAGCAGCAAATTCAAAAGCATGAGCCCCAGATGACTTCAACCAGACCCTGGGAACCTCTAGCAATCCCTCATCAGCAGAGTGGAGTGGTCGGAGAAGGCAGTAGGGATGAAGGAGCTTTTGCAGGTAGCTCAGACCCTGTCCATATAGGGCTTTATAGGTCAGCAAGCTGACCTTAAAGGTGGTCCACCACTGAACTGGCAGCCAGTGCAGTTTGCGCAGCACAGGAGTAATATGGCTGGATCGAGACAACCCAGTCAGCAACCTGGTCGCAATGTTCCGTACCAGCTGCAAGCAGAGGATGTCATACCCTGATAGCCCTAGGTACAGGGAGTTACAGTAGTCAAGGTGGGAATTCACAAATGTGTGAACCAAAGTTGGAACGTCACAGGTGGAACAAGGTGTTTAATCTGGGCAATATTCCTCAGATGGTAAAAAGAGGATTTGGTGATGGCCAACACTTGAGACTGAAGCATTAGCCTATCATCAAAGACAATGCCCAGATTCCATGCTTGCTCACATATCTGAAGCTGTTGGACCCCAAGCCAAAGCCAAGAGGCCAGACCAGCCACTGACCCCTCTGCTTGGTGACCTGGGTCCACAACCAACACCTCAGTCTTGTCAGGATTCAACTTCAGCCAGCTGGAAGTCATCCAGTCCTGGCTCTCAGTGAGGCAGTTGTTAAACATAGAAACTGCACTGTCCTGCTCAGGCACAAAAGAAAAGTAGAGCTGAGTATCATCTGTATAGCAGTGAAAACCCAGCCCATACCATCTTACAATTTCCCCTAATGGCAGCATGTACACCACAAACAACATGGGGGACAGCACCAAGTCCTGCGGTACCCCACATGGCAGATAGAATGATCCCGAGGAATAAACCCCGGACACCACCTCTGAGATCTGCCAGTGAGAAAAGAATGGCACCATCTGAGGACCATACCAGACAGGCCACAGATGAACCGCAGTCACTCGAGCAGCACCCCATGGTCCACGGTGTCAAATGCTGCAGAGAGATATTAAAGAACCAGGATGGAACGGCTCTTCTGTTCTCTCTCGCTATCAGGAGATCATTGAGCACCCGAACAAGGGCCATCTCCATGATATGCCTCTTCTGAAATCCCAAATGGAGAGGGTCATAGATATCATGGATGGTTAAATGATTCTCCAGCTGCTGTGCCACCACTTTCTCAATAACCTTCCCCACATAGGGGAGGTTAGAGACTGGTCTATAGTTGGCAGAATAGTCCAGGTTGAGCAAAGCTTTTTTAAGGATGGGTGTAACCACCGCCTCCTTCAGGGAGTCCGGAAACTTACCTGACTGCAACAAGCACCAAACTATCTATGCAAGGACTGAGCAGATGACATCAACACACCCCACTAAGAGGAGAGTTGGACCCAGATCCAGACTACAGCAGATCGGCCACAAACTCTGGACAATCTGCATGATATCTACAAGCTCCAGCTAGTCAAAGTCACACCAGCCAGACCGAGGAGTAGTAACCTCCCACCAACTGCCTCTACCCCTTTTAGAGTGAGCTGCACGGATCTCAGATCTCATGTCGGCAACCTTATCAGCAAAGAATCAAGCAAACTCCTCACACTTTTCCTGTGAAAATACTATTCGAACCTGGAGACAGGCTGGATTGCACAGTCTGTCCACAGTTCGAAAGAGTTGAGCTGGTCAATTCTGTGCTGTGGCAATCTCATCGGACAGGAATTCTGCCTTCTTACGCAAGATAGCCAATTGATAGACCCTATAATTATCCATCAATCTAAGCCTGTCAGCTTCAAGGCCTGACTTCCACCAGCAACGCTCTATCTTTCAGCCCACTCACCTCAACTCCCTCAGGTTTACAAAAAAAACTTTACTTTATTTTTACTAAATCATCTGAACTTAAAATGAAGACAAATTTAAAAAAGATCAAAACAGTTTTATTCGGGCAAAAGAAACTCATTAACAACTCATGGAGATTGGGTAGTGATAGGGTGGAAGTTGTGCCTAGTTATGTTTACTTAGGTATCTCAGTTCACACAAATTGTCTCTGGAAGGAACACAATGATGTAATCTCAGAAAAATTAAAAAGGGCACTAAGGGGACTGACAAAAATCAGTTATAAATATGGTGACTTATTTATCAAGCCACTACTAACTGTGGTAAAAGCTAAGTTGAAAACACAGATTTTGTGTTGAACAGAAGTCTGGGAATGTAAAGACATAGTAAATTATTATTTCCATTATTTGTGGCATTGAGGAAAGTGCTTAGGGTGGGGCATTCTTGCCCCTCTGCCTATATAAGGGCAGAACTTGGTCTTATTCACATCAGAGCAAAATTTCACAATTATAAGATACATTACTGGATAAGACTTACTAGGTTACCAGATTTCCTGGCAGTTAATTATGGTTGAAAGAAAAATAAACTTGGCTGGATTTGAGATACAGAAATGATTATTGGCTACCCAAGGTCATGGAAATATTAGAAAACAGAAGTTAAAAAATCTCAAACTAGCAGTGGATAAGGGCATCGCCCTGAGCACTAAATACAAAAAATATATAGTTAAGAAAATATCCAATTTCTGGAATCAGCAAGACTTAGAATCCATAAGAAATTCAAGGTACTCACTATGGTTCACCAAGAATAATTATTATTTTGGATATTAAACATATCTGGATATTTTGCAAGAGCCTAACCTTCACAGTATCTTTACTAGATATAAGTTTAAACAATTCCCCAGTAAAGTTTTACAACAGTTATATGACAAAATCCCCCTTGTACAAATAATCGTGATTGTTCTCAAGGAGGCATAGAAAATCTTATACACGTGCTATGGAACTGTACCTGGTACTATAAAGAAAGAATATATTGGCTAGGACCTTTCTGTAGTCAAACTTATAAAATAGATCAAACCACCCTTACAAACATTATGTTCCACATGGAAGATGAATAGAGTATTGAGAGACTCGCTAAACATCTCTTCACCATCAGTAAGGTAAAGAAAATATTTTTATGTAACTTAGCTAGGCATGATATGTAGGAGCTGGAATATGGGAATTCTGATACTGGCAATATGGAAAGTGTGCAATATGTTTTTATGTGCAATATTTAACCTAATGCGCTTTTTGAATGTACTGTACAAGTAATAACAATAGAATAATGTTACATGAAACATGGAAAAGTGTGCAATATACTTGTAAGTGCAATACTTATAATGATAGAGTTTTTTTTGTATTGTTTATTGATGATGCATTTGTTTGTAAATCGTAATGGTTTTTTAGCTTCACAATAAATCTACTTGATTGATTGATTTATTGATTGATTGACTAATATACCTGAAGAATGTCTTGTGCCCTTTCATTACTGCCTGGGCTATTTTCTCTTCTATTTGCACTTTTGCCCTCCTGACTGCTTTCTCTGCCTCCCTCTGTTTTTCTAGATACACTCCCACTGTCCTCCTCCCACTGTGTTTCCTTGTACCTCCTGAATGCCAGCCTTTTTGCTTTTACCTTCCCATCCACTTTCTTTGATAACCATAGTGGTTTTTGCTTCCACTTGCTTTTGCTTAATTGCCTAATGCAAAGGTTTGTTGCCTCCTCTATGGTTCCTTTTAGATTCATCCACTGTTCCTCTATACCACCACTCCCCCCCCCGCCAGGGCTTTCCTGAGACATCTTTGCAAAGTCGACCCTTCTGAAGTCCAGGATCCTTGCTTTCATGGGTTTGACTCCACCACTGTTTTCCATTGAACTACACCCTACGGTGACCACTGGATCCCAGGTGGCTACCCACCATGACATCTGCAACTCTGTCCCTGTTAGTGAGTACTAGATCCAGTATTGCTCCATCTGTAGTGGGCTCTACCACTAGCTGCCTGAGGCACGCCCCCTGCAGGGCGTCTAGGATGTCCATGCTCCTGGCTGAGGCTGCAGTTGGGATGCTCCAATCATCATCCGACAAATTGAAGTCTCCTACTAGCAGAGCCACCCCTTCAGTTATCATCTTATGGATGGCTTCCACTACAACCCTGTCCAACTCTTCCTCTTGTGCTGTAGGTCTGTAGATCACTCTAGTGTGAATAGTGGTGCCATTAATCATCTCTAAGGTGACCCACAGTGCCTCCATCACTCCCTGCATTCAGTGTACCTCAGTTACTTTTATACCCTCCCTGATATAAAGAATCACTCCTCCTCCCTTTTTACCTACCCTGTCTTTCCTGAATAGAGTATAACCTGGTATGGCTATATCCCAGTCATGGTTCCCATTGTACCAGATCTCAGTAATGGCAACAATGTCCAGATCAGCCCGTCATCACGATCACTAAGTCCAGGATTTTATTTCCCAGGCTGTGAGCATTCATGCACATGGCCTTCCAAGTTATGCTACCTTCCCTTCTGACAGCTCCCCTCTTATCCTCACGCCTTCTCTCATTACCCCTCCTGTCTTTATTCCCATTTCTCCTTTCCTCTGCCATTCTACCTTTTCTGGTTCTAGGTATCTTTGGTGATTTCCCATCCTTAGGGACCTCCCTACTGACTGCTTCCTCCATTGGGTGGAATATTGATTCTCCCTACTTTCTTCTGCCTTCCCCCTTGGCTAGTTTAGATGCTTGCCAATGAAGTATTTAAACCTTTCACCGAGGATCCTGGTTTCTCTCTGGATAGATGCAGGCCATCTCTCCTTTATAGGCCTCCATCTCTCCAGGTGGGACCCTAGTCCCCAATTAAGCCAAATCCCTCTGCTCTGCACCAGTCCTTCAGCCATGTGTTGAAACTCCTGGTGCAGAGTATCCTGTCCTTCCCCCTTGTTGTAGACAGGTAACACATCTGAAAAGAGGATACTGAGTGTGCCACCTGTCAAAGACCCTTCCCCATCTCCCTGAACTACTTCTGCAATACCCTAGTCTTATCAATAGTTAGGTCATTTGTCCCCAGGTGGGAGATGATGTTTAGCTCCTCCACCTGTCCTGCTGCCCTAGCAATCCTTAGGATGTGTTTCCATTCCTCTCGGCCATGCACAAGGAACCACCAATGGGCTGCCATGGCAGCACTATTTATTGATTTATTTATTTCAAAAGTTTCACCATGAAAGACATACTGAGCCGGTAGCAACTCACTTACAGATGTATCCTGGGGGTAGGGGATGAGGAACATCATATACAGCAATTACAATATATATGGAGAAATACAGCAATACAATTTCTGTTGAGAAATAATCAAACGTTAAATACAAAATCAGAATAACGTGCATAGGTAATGAAGGAAACAGATTGCCAGGGCAAAACTAGTGAGGGGGAAGGAAGAGGGTCAAGGACAGTTGCAGGAGGGAGAAAAAAGTCATGAAGGACAGACTTTAAGAAGAAAGCTGAAGAGGCAGCTCAAATAGACAAGGAAAGCGAGGACCAAAGTTTAGGAAAGCAATATGAGAAAGCAGACTGGCCAGCTCCAGATTTCCTAGAAGGAATTGTGAGGGGAATAGGAAGCAGTATTACATAAAGGATAGCAGGAAGCTGTGGGAGCGGATAAGAGGGAGGGAAGGTAGGAAGGGAACCAAACCAGAATTTAGATATAAAGGAGGCACAGTTGGAAAGACTCCTGGCATCAGGATAGTGCAGTGAAAGAGCAGAGTAGAGTGAACAGTGGTGAGTACGTGGAGAACAGTCTAAAGTAAAACAACAAAAACAGTTGAAAAGGGGGTCCAATATGGCAAGGGAGGATTTAGGAGCTCCACGTAGACTATGTCACCATAATCAAAAATAAGGAGTGTCATAGGATCTGTGTACACCGGGAGATCATCTCTGCTTAATATAAAGTCTGTTGCAACAGCTCTCTCATGTATTTTTCTTCTTCAACATTCTAGTTTTCTCCCCATCTACAGGCAGGCCACCTGCAGATGTTTCTTTCTATCCCTTGTTTCTGTTTCAGCATTTTTCCTGGTCTCTGCAATGTACATACGCCTAAGAACCCCCCCCCCCCCATTAAGTTAGGGCATTCACTGTGAATGTTTGTCCCTGTGAATGTAGCTGTACATGGGACTGAGTTAAATTATTTTTCTTGTGTTTTTCTCCCTCTTTCTCACTGTGAAAATGGGTAGAGGCAGATATATGTTTTATGCTGCCTTAAGTCCATTTGTCTGCCCGCAGTTTAAATTAAAAAAAAAGCAAGAAGTTCCAGAAACGAGTCTGAAGATAAGAAAAAGTGTATGAATTTTACACTAATCCCTTTTTCCCCGTCACAGCTCGGCACCGCATTTGCGTGTCCCTTGGAGCTTGACACTCATAGGCTGGGTTACTGCGGTACAGCTTTGGTGAAGTTGTCAGTAAGGAACCGTAGAGTCACAGTAGGTGAGGCGGCTTTAGGCTGAGCTAGAAGTGCTTCAGTGCCGCACCCCTCTCTGTCATTTTGGCTACAAAGACAGTGCTCTGAAAGCTACAATTTACGGGTTCCCTTTGAACCATTTTAAAAGGGGGAACTAGAAAACAGAAAAGAAAGCAAATAAGATATTTACCAGACAAAGTTGTTTGGGGCTTTTGGTGCACTTTCTCCATCTTGCAGGACCCTCACAAGCCTCCTGTGTTGTCTCTATAGAGCCGGTTGGCCCTTTCTTTCATTCATAAATAGGGCAGAGGCCTTGTAGGAAGGGCTTGTCTCCAGAGTTAGTGTACAAAAGAGCTTGTTTTAAGAATTTATGTGCTGCTGTGCAAGAAACTGTCTCTAATATATGAAGTATTAATGGAGTAATGTATTTTAAAGGCCTTTAAGTTCGTTTTCTGAAGTTTAAGGACTTGATGTGACAGGGGACAGAGCTTAGTCTCATCACATGATAAACCACTGGGATAAAAAGAGCTCTGCTCACAATCTCAAGTAGTCTGCTGTAGGGTTCAGTGTGATACTGACCCAGAGAGTACCCTAGCTACTTACTGGTGGTACAAGTGCTTTGAATTGTGATCCTCCTGTATGTTATGTTATTTTTTTTTTGGGCTTATGCTCTCTTTAATTTTGCTGTATCAGTTCGCTTTAATTTTGTTCCGCTGACTGAATAAAGCTATTTTTCATTCTGCTATTCCTGTGTCTGTGTCCATCTATACCCACAGTCTCACAAGGAGGATCACTTTTAAAACAATCTCATGGCAGATAGGAAGCGGAGCACTCGCTTTGTTTCTGTAGAGTGCACCAAGCTTGAGGTGAAACATTTGGTGAAAGGCATCAGTATGAACCAAGAAATCAAGATAACAGTCAAGTCAGACCCCAAGGTTCTCAAAAGAGGAAACATTCTCAATAAAAGCACCATCAAGGATGTGGAAAGAAGGGAGAGAGGGAAGTCTAAAAAGCCCCTGACAGGTGCCAAAAGTCATGGAGACACTTTTTTTTTTGCATTGAGGGATAGTTGGTTAGACTTGAACCAGCACTGAATATTGTCAAAGTCCAGCTGAAGCTGTGAGGTAAGATCATAAGATGAGGAGCCAGATGCAAAAATAACTGTATTATCAGCATACATATGAATGGACGCAGAGGAACAGACAGAGGAAAGGTTATTCAAGAATATGGAAAAAAGAATAGGTCCAAGGACATACCCCTGCGGGGTCACCTGAGCAGATGGGGAATGGTGATGAAGTGGAGCAATCTATCCAGACAGCTTGAGACCTACCACCCAAGTAAGAGCTAAACCAGCTGACTGCAGAGCCAGAAAGACCCATTGCTTTTAACTTGTCAAGTAGGCGAGGATGTGACACTGTGTCAAAAGCTTTATCAAGATCAATGAAAATGGCAGAGAGAAGCAAATTTAATGTTTACAGAACTACGCTCTTATCAATGTAAGCAGTGATGCACGACTCCGCACCCCTCCCTGGCCTGCCTCCCCCCCCCCCCAGCAGCACTGTTGCCAGTGACACCTACCTCCTTCTGCCAATCCCCAAGTAAAAGTGTGCATAAATACACTACATCCCTGGAAGTCTAACTGCACCTCCCTCCTGCCTGATCCCTGTCAAAACATTCATAACCCCTACTCCTCCCTCCCCATCCTACCCACTCAGCACTCACTACCCACACCTCCTGTTTGCCCCCAACTAACCTACTATACAAGAAATCACCACTGGCAAACTTGCATAGACAATAACTGGCACAGACTCTTTGCATACCACTTCAGACAGCCACCATCTAAACGACAGTGAGCAACCATGTGTACACTGTAGAAACAGTTGTGGCACTTCCTTGTATAGCTGAATGAATCAGGGACAGACAGGGATGGGAAGTGCTGAGTGGGTGGGGTGAGGAGAGGGCAGGGGGTTACAATGTTTTGACAAGGATCTGGCAGGGGGCAGTATCACTAGGTAGTCTAGTCAGGGATGTTAAGTGCATTTGTGCAGACTTGTAATCGGGGATTGAGTGAGAAAAGACCACATTAGACTACCAGGGATGCACAGTGCATTTGTGCCCATTTGTACTTGACTATTGGGTGGGAGGGGCTATCACTACCCAATTCATGCTTGGATAGGGCTTGTGTGAGGGGGGTGACCACCAGACTATGTTGCATGCTTCAGTAGGGCTCGAGTGAGGGCATCTCTGCACAATGCCTCCAGCTGTTAATGACCAGATGACATGTAAATGCCCTATAACACAGTGCATGCTACATGAGGTCATTACAGTGGACACTGAGTATGGCATCCTGGACTGACAGCACTATCCTATTTGTGACACACTAGCTCTGTTTGCTCCTGGGAGTCTACTGCCAGCAGGGGCTATGGTTAGCACTGCACATATGTGCTTTGTGCAGCACTATCACAGCCCAATATTCATACGGGTAGCATGCAGTGGACAGGGCACACCACCCATAGAAATATTGCTCCCTGACAACTATGCAGTATATTTTCATAGAATTGATTAGCATGTACAAGCAGCTGCGGCTGAAGATGGGACTATTATCTTTATTAAATATCTTGAAATAAGATTTAATATCCTAATAAAAGACTTGATATCTTAATTTTTTTTATTTATTTATTTAGATAATGGGGTAGGCTTGCTGGGACCAGATCCCATTTACAGGAGCAGCCCAGGCAAAAGTCATACCAGTGGACAAAAATAACAAACATTAAGAGCAGAAGTAAAGCGATAAATACACCAAAAGGAGACAATGACGACTATGTAGGATAGTGTATGGTTACCCATACACTACAAGGCTATTCTTCCACTGAGTGGATACAATCCCGACTGATGACCTCGAGATCGAAGCTCGAGAGGTCTCCAAGTCGGCATTGTATCTACGAGGTGAACGAATAGCCTTGTAGTGCTTGGGTACCCACACACTGTTCTTTATAGTGTATGGTGCCCAAAAAAAAGACAAAAAGAGACTCACTTTTCCATATTTTCACTCAGTTCTGCCAAGGCCCTCGATTCACAACTGCTGCTGCTCAGCACACACGCGCACCCCTCTCACACAGCAAGGGACGAATCAGGACTTCAGCTGTAGCCCCTTGTATTATGACGTCCTCACTAACGCAGAATGAAAAGTCATTCTGCGTTAGTGAGGACGTCACTACTGCAGCAGAACAACGTTTTGCGGTGTATGGATTTCCATACACAACCACATTTCACCATACACTATAGGTACATTGGCACTGTTGAAGAGTATTACACAATCAATCATGGAAATAAGATTTTGTATCTCACAAAACTCTTAACATATTCTTATTTTAAGATTAATTGCTGTGTTATACAATATACTCAAATTCTAAAAATAAGAATTATTTTCTCATTTTAAACGATCTTATTAAGATAATTTTCTTGCCCCACTGGCAGATAATTTTACTTGTTTTTTTTAGTTATTCAATTTATTCATCCTTACTGTGCTTACATTATGTCATGTTGTTAGATGCC
Source organism: Neoceratodus forsteri (assembly GCA_016271365.2). Lineage (NCBI taxonomy): Eukaryota > Metazoa > Chordata > Ceratodontiformes > Ceratodontidae > Neoceratodus > Neoceratodus forsteri. The sequence goes on along the minus strand of CM028129.1, from coordinate 1,003,274,301 downwards.
TTCCTGACCCAAACTCCCTTGAGCCTTCTCCAGCAGAGGCTTTGCTGACCTCTGGCACAGCCATACAACCACAACTTGCTCCTCAAGGCAGGATTGTTCTGTTTCAACTGAGCAGGTTTTGGCATACTTGGAGGCAAGACAGGTCACAATGGCTGGTCTGATGTTGGGCAGGGTGACATCCCGGTCACATAGAAACATAGAAGTTGACAGCAGATAACAACTGCAAAGCTCATCCAGTCTGCTCATTTTTTCTACATTATGAATGTGCCATAGGCCTTTACTCTGTTAATGGCCTAGCTATTCATACTCATCTGTATTGCTCCCTTATGCCTATCCTATGCCTGTCTGAAGCCCTGCACTGTATTCACATCCACCACTTACTGAGGTAGGCCATTCCATGCATCCACTACCCTTTCTGTGAAAAAGGACTTCCTTACATTATCCCTTAATCAGCCTCCCTCTAACCTCATGCTGTGTCCTTTTGTCCTGCTATTTTTCTTATATTGAAACATGTTAGACTCTTTCACCTTGTTAATACCCTTAAAATGTTTGAATGTTTCGATCATATCACCTCTCTCCCTCCTTTGCTCTAGGGTATACATATTGAGCTCCGTTAATCTGTCCTCATGTGTTTTCTGATGCAGTCCCTGCACCATTTTGGTTGCCCTTCTCTGGACTGCCTCCATTTTGTTAATGTCTTGTGCAGGTGTGGCCTCCAGTACTGCACACAGTACTCCAGATGGGGCCTAACCAGTGTCTTGTAAAGAGGGATTATTACCTCCCTCTTACAACTTACGATACCCCTACTTATACACCACAACATCCTTCTGAAGCCACATGATGGCTTGGGCAGCCATAGGCCATTCCCATCATGCAGCTACAAATGCGGATGTGTTTTCCTGTTTCACTCTGGGCCTTCTCACCTCCCTCTCTTGAGCACATTCACACATAATAGTCACACACATGTCGGAGGGGATTGCACTGACTGCTTCTAGGTGTCACTCCAAGAATGGAATAGTACAGCCACCCACCTGGGGAGGAGAGCATCTAGAAAGATGCTAGGAGCGCTGACTGCCTGTCTCTGCTCCTGACGTCCTAGGCTTGGGGCATGAACTTGTGTCGCCAGCATGCCAGAGTGGTCGGCCACCACTCAGAGCTGGTGAAATTTGACTTGTTTTCAAAATAAAAGGCCTGATTTTTAGTCACGCATCGGCGACTTCTGGCGTGACTGATCTGAGTTCTCAATGGTTGATAACCTAAAAGGTGCATTTACCAAGCCTTGACAATGCATGGGGAGCACTATGGAAAAAACATCAATATGTGGAGCATGCACCATTGTTCTGCTCTAAAGTGGCGTCCACGGCTGTAAACGTGGCAAAATGTTTGAAATTAGCTTCAGATGTTTTGCCACATTTAACTTGCTGCAGGTGGACACCAAAACTAGGACCGGTGCCTGAGGCAGGACTTTTGAAAATCCAGCACCAGCTGTCCTATTTTTAGAAACTTTTCTTCATTTTAATAGGGCCTTTTTTTTGCTGTACAGGGTTGTGTAAATCACTGTGATTTAAACCAATTTTATGTTACAGTATTTGCAAAATAATAGACCCACAAAAGACTGGAAGATGATGTCATTGGAAGAGAATAATAAAGTAATTTTTATTTAGCTTTTTTATGTTTTCTTGCAAATTGCAAAGCAAACATATTAGGATAGTGTTTGGGGTCAGTAGGTGTGTCAGTCTGTTAGCCAGTAAGCGATGTAAAAAGAAGACACTCGTTGTTGGCCAATGGTGCTGTGGGTCTTTGGATTCATTCGAATACCTACATCTGACCTCAGTATTCCTGCACCCAGCTGGAGCCTGTCATGGTAGAATCACCCATGTTTTCACCTGCCAAAATGTTCCTGTTGGTAGTTGGCTGTGATTCATCAATCAAGGTGTCAATTCACCAGGGCAGCTGTGATTCATTGGTTGGAGTGTGTCAGTCTTCTTGTGAGGCAGATACTGTATGTGGCTAATATGTGGGCAGTATTGAGAGTCATGACAGCTTCTGCCCCTTCCCATACTCTTTGCAGTATCATTAGAGAGCAAACATAAATACTGGACACTTTACTTCATGTCATACCACTGCCAGCAGTTTGCAATAGGCAGTACTCATAGCACTTATACTTTCACCAACCACACACCAATAGTGCCAGCAGTTAATGCTAATGATACTTTCACCCCAGACACAGGCTAAGAGAGAATCCTGCCATAACAGGTGGTTCTTCAGTGACGTGTCCCCTCTTCCAAGGGGAACCAGGACTTCTGCCATAGTCAACAGGTCTTCTTTAAAGTGCCCTCTTCTTCCAAGTGGGACTAGGATTCTTGCCTTGGCTGGTGGATTTATTATGAAATATTCCTCTCTTCTGAGGGGAACCAGGACTCCTGTCATGGTTGGAGGCTCTTTGATGAGGTGATCTCCTCTTTTTGAGTGAGATCAGGACACCTGTCACCATATGCAGCTTCATTGGAAAGTGTTCCCCAGTTCTCAAGAGGTACCAAGACTCTCCCCCCCCCATGCCCAGCAGCTATTTTCTGAAGTGTCCACCTCTTCTGAAGAGGACCAGCACTCCCACTGCAGCTGGCTCTTTTGTGAAGTGCTGCCCTCTTCCAAGGGAGACCTAGACTCCTGACACAGTTGGCAGATCTTTTGTGAAGTGTTCCTGTCTGCTGAGGGGCACCAGGACCCCCCCTGTGGTCACTGGCTATTTTGTGAAATGCCCCCTCCTTCGGGGAACCAGGATACCTGTCATGCCCAGCAGCTCTTTTGTGAAGTGTCCCCCTTTTAAGGAGTACCAGGACCTCAGACAGCTGGAGGCTCTTTCCTGAAAATAGCTGTCAAAGTTTAGTATTTAGATTTAGATTTAGGACTGCGAACCAAAGTTTATTCAGTTATTGTATTATAGACTGAAAGCAATTCCAAATTTTATTTCTTTTTTTAATTTATATTCCAATGCTTTTGTCAGTGAAGCCGATGAAAGCATGGGCAGATTAGGGGATAGGTTGAGGGTAAATGGATTTTTTCTGATGCAATTACACTACTGTAGAAAGGGACTACCCCTTACAAAATGCTGAATGCTAAACAAAAAAATCAGGAGACTTATTAGAAGTATATACAATTTGTTTTTTATGGAAATGTCATGGAAAATTGTGTATTGATACATAGCGATATATAGCACTATATATTGATACAGAGGATTGTGTAGAATTGATCACAGGATATTACTGAAAACAAAACACTATTGCTAAGAAATGGGGCATAAAATTTGACCTTACTGTTCTTTTTTAACTATAAAAAGTCCAGGCAGCTTCCAATTTTATGGTGTTAAAAATTTCTAGTTCCACCAACATTTGAATATTTTTTAAATGTTTTCATTTATTTTTTTCTCAAGAAGAAAAGATGGCTTCTGCATTGGGCTTAAAAATACCATGGTAAACCTGAGAAGTGTTAGGCTAAAGCAAAAGAAAAAAATGTGGCTCAATTTTAAATCAACCCTTAGAGGGATGCAAATTGCTTCACTCTAGGGCTGCGGCAAACTCAGGGTGCATCAGGGACCCTGCGCACAATTTTATGAAAGGGGAGTCCCTGCACTACAGACCCACGAGTTGCCATAGCCGCAAGCTTGTGCCAAACATTTGGTGCACCTGCAGGGATTGTCACAGAGATCTGGCCCCCCCACCCAACACAACACTAGAGGGGCTGTGAAGGTGGGTGGGTAACTCTGCATGGCAGGAAGGGGCATGGGGCAGAAGGAGCATGGGGAGGTGTCCTAGGGGGTGCCAGGGAGACAGCAAAATAGCAGTGTGGTGATGCTGCATCCCATAGGGAAGCCTTTTACAATGCTAGACAGCTGAATGGCTCTGATCACTTCATGGAGGGTTGGCATGAAGGGAAAGGGACCTGGTCCCAGGTGGGCACAGCCCTGGTACCTGCCCCAGAGGTGCCATGATCCCCAACCCTCTAGGTGGGAGGCATTGGCTGCAAGGTGACAGTTGCCAGTGGTGGTGTGGAATGTTCACTGGACACAACTGTAGTCCCCTAGTACCCAGCCCCTTGTGTTGTAGCAGACTGCCTCCAGACTACAGGGTTGGGAATCATGGCACCTCTGGGGAAGGTACCAGGGCTGTGTCCACCAGGGGCTAGGCCATTTTCCCTCCCTGCCAACCCTCTACAATATGGTCTGAGCCAATTGTCTGCCTGGCACTGTAAAAGGCACCCCTTCCAGTTGCCACATCAAAACCCTTCTATTCCACCATCTCCCCAATGCCCCCCATGGCACCCCATGCTCCTCCTGTCCTCAGCCTGGCAGGTCCCTCCCCCAATTGCCACATTGTACCCCAGTGGTGCAGGGCCCCTAGACCAACTTCTGGCTGGTCTAAGCAGAGCCCCCTGTTGCTTCCATGGTGGGGCTTGCAAAATTGCAAAAAAGGGGATAGTGCAGCCCCACTGTGGTGTAAGCTCCCTTGTGACTGGGCGCTAGGGCACTTTTGCTGCAAAGGTGGTGCAGGACAGCTTGGGTGCAAGGAATCACAATTTGGACGAAGCTTGCATTTGAAACTCAGGATTGGCACAAACTTTGATGCAAGGTGCCACTTGCATCAAAGCTATTTGGTGCAGGCTCCTTGCTCCAAAGTTTGCCCTTTTAAGATTGGGGCCATGGTGTGCAGCATAAAAGCGAGAGATAAGTAGATTTGACAGGTCTGTTAATATTGTCATTAATTATAGTTAAAATTAGTTTTTTGGAAAAACATCTTTCATTGTATTGCTGCTTTAAGTTCCGAGACCTTATTGATCAGAAGTTATACCTTTTAAATGTAATTGGTTCAAGAAGTGATAACTTATTTATTTTTATTTATTTATTTTTATTTGGAGGAGTCACGTGATGCAGTCTTCCGGGTAGCAGCTTTCCTGCAGAGCTCCCACTAACCCTGACCAACTAACTACTCTAACTGCAGACAAAAAGCAAATTTTTCTCTGAGGCTTGACATCAACGTGTCTAAGGTAGCTGTGATTACTACGATATCAGACGGCGTCTGCATAATGGAAGCGGAGATGAGGGTAGCCCTCCCGAAACACACGTCACCCTCGACACCAGTGAAGGCCCCTAAAAAAGCTAAGCCTCACACAACTTCATCCAGTAGTGCTGGCAGCTCTAACCCAGACCAAAACCTTCTGGGTCTTGATCGATTCCTCGAAGAATTTCAACCTTTTCGCAAGGATCTTCAGTCACTTACCTCAGAGATCAAGTCGATATCCTCAACATTAGAGGAGATCTCCTGTCGCACAGGAGATAATGAGGCATGGATCTGCTCTTTAGAAAAGAAAATAACCAAAGTAGACCCTGAATTTGCACTGACGAGGCAATGCATGGTTAAATTGGAGGCGAAGGTCGAGGAACTTGAAGGCCGTAGTCAGCAAAACAATTCTGTAACCATTGGTCTTCCTGAGTGGGAAGAGGGAGCTGACACGGTGTTGTTCATCCAGAAATTGGTACAAAAGTTAGCAGGACCATATCTGTTTGGGCCTACATATGCTACTGAAAGGGCCCACTGGGCACTACAACTGATGCCTCCCAAAGGAGTGCCACCCAGACCATTAATTTTCCATTTTCTCAACTTTTTGGAGTGGCAGCATTTCCTCAACAAAATCAAGAAGCTGCAAGAGGTACGTTAGGGGGAAGTTAAAATCAGGATAGCACAAGATATACCGGCATTGGTTGGCAAGAGATGCATGGCATTTCACCCGGTGGTTGCCAAGCTGATCCCAGCTGGGATAAAGTTCCGGATGATATACCCAGCCAAGCTGCAAGTCAACCTGCAAGGAGTATGGACGAGCTTTGAAGATCCTAAGGCTGTGGAAGAAGTTTTAATGGAGGCTCTTCTGAATTTGTTCAAGCCCCACTGAAGCTGGTCAGTAATGGTACCAGAGGAAAATAAGATACAATGTGTGGTGACTGTGAATTATGTTGAGAACCCTTGTTAAGAACTGTTGTTATACTATCAGTGTTACCTAGATGGCTAAAAGTGAAGAAGTCTATGTGTGGATCCACAGAGACAGTCGACTGGCATCCCCCTCTCCTGTTACAGCCCATAGCTAGGGTTTTGGCGCAGCAGAGCCATCAAGGGAGAGAATGCTGAATATGGAACATGATTGAGCTCAGGCCATGGTCAAAACATTAGCACCTCTTTGTTTACTGCAACACAGCAGAGAGAGACTTGTCAGAATGTGTTTATTGTAGACAAGTAACAGTTTTATTTTTCTTTTATCTTGACTGGGCTCAGACAAGGCCTAATCTTCCCTACCTGTGGCAGGTTTAGCTATGCCCCTTGAACACCTGCGTAGTTTTGGCACAAATTTCCTATCAGAGGTCATGAAGTGTTGGCTTACATTTTTATTTTATGGGGAACAATCAATTTATGAGTCCAGAACTATAAAGGACATATATACCTGTCGGACAATTTGAACTTTCCGTGAGAAGCAGATGAAGGTTTTTTTTCTTTTCTTTTTTTTCCATTTTTGTCCGTATGAGCATGGGGAAGGACTGACACAGGTTTTCTCATGGGGGTCCTGAGTAGTATTTTGGAATATATTAATAGGCATGTTTATAGTTATTCAATGTTCTGTTTGTAGCTTACATAAGGGAATCCTGTGAGTTGTTGGTTGGTCGGGGTGGGGGAGGGGGAAACTGTTCAGCGAGCCTGAGCATCATGGGCCTAAGCCGCTTGGAGATGGAGGGTGGGGAATCAGTATTTTGTGCATTGTTTTTGAGGGTATGGGGTTGTTGAGGAGAGGGAAAGAAGAGGGTGTGTGTGCAGGGTCTTTTTTCTCTCAACTGTCATTCAGGTTGTTCTGTATCTGGGACTTGGGGGTGGGGGTCTGTTGTTTGGTTCCTGTGGGTTCTTGTTGGGAATATGGGGGAGGAGGAAAATGGCTTGGCATATAGTCTGTTGCATGGGTGGGATCTGTTTTTTTCCAATGTTGACACATACACAGAGGGACGCAATTTAATACTTTAGGTGTCCATGGCAGTGTATAAAAGATTCCTTTCATGGAATGTACGAGGGGTCCGAAAAAAGATTAAACTCTATCAGGTTCTTAAACACATTTCTCATCTTAAAGGGGACATTACCATGCTCCAAGAAACACACCTCCTAGAAAAGGAGGGGGTGTTTGCTGCACAGACAATTTGTGGGGCAAGTGTTTACAGCTGGTGATAGTACTCAAAGCCATGGGGTAGCTGTCCTTGTGGCTCAGAACACCCCATTTGTGGGTGAGCAGGTGGTAGGTGACCCGTTAGGCAGGTACATTTTAATTAAGGGCCAGTTAGATAGGACAGATGTTGTGCTGGGGAGCATTTATGGTCCCAACACTGATTCTTCTAATTTTTTCATGGCACTATTAAAGGTAATGGCTTCCTTTACGGATTTCCCCCTTATATTAGGGGTGACTTAAATCTCCCTTTCTCCCCTGATTTGGACAAATTGGACCAGATACACAAGGGCTTATCACCAGTGCAGCGTGCTATCTGGGACCTGGTTGACCACCTGGGGTTATGCGACACCTGGTGGGTTCTCCACCCTGACCTGAAAGAATTTACTTTTAGATCTGAGGTCCACTTAACCCGCTCCAGGATTGAATAACCTTCTTATGAGCCACACGCTGCTGCCTGGGGTAATAGATAGTGACATTAATCCAGGAGTCATCTCCGATCATGCGGTGGTCACCTGTCTTATGACTCTAACACCTAATCTCCCCAAAGAAACAATTTGGAAGCTGAGTAATCAACTGCTCAAGGAGCCCCAGGTAGTTGAGGTCATTACCCAGGAGATAGACCAGTACACTACCATTAATTTAAACTGCACTGACAGAGTGGACTTGGAGTGGGGTGCTTTGAAGTGTGTGCTAAGAGGGTGCTTCATTAAGCTGGCCTATCAGAGAAAATGAGCGAGAGACAAAAAAGCCCTCTCCCCATTAGCAGTCATCCATAAGTTAGAAGCCACATTGTCCCCCACCTCTACTGATGCTTACCGGAGTAAGCTGCTGGGACTCCAGGATCATTATGCTTGTCTCCTCCACAAGAGGGCAAAGTATGCGATCATGAAGACTGGAACCAAATACACTGACCAGGGAGAAAAAGCAGGTCGGTTGCTAGCCCTCCGATGTAAGAAGTCGGAAACTGCCAAATGCATTAAATGTATCCCATCACAATCTGATGACTCCTTGTGCACTGCCGCCCATGACATCACCAAAGAATTTGTGGAGTACTTCCAGGTTTTATACAGACCTATGTCTCACCCTCCTGATCGCAGGCAAGTGTGTGAGTACTTAGCTGGTACCACCCTCCCCTCTCTGGACAGAGATCAGCAAGACAGCCTTATTAGGCCCATCACTGTGGCAGAGATCCAGATAGCCATTGCCTCCCTAGAATCAGATGGATTTTCTCCCAACTTCTATAAAGTATTCCAAAAAAAGATATCCCCCTGGATGCTCAGGCTATTTAATTGGGTTTCACACCCTAACCCCATTGATAAATTGCTGTTTGAAGAACTTATAATTGTTCTGCATAATGCTGCTATAGATTTAGACCGGGTAATCAGCTATAGACCCATCTCACTTTTGAATTGTGACATTAAAATTTTGGCAAAAATCCTCGCCTGAAGGCTGGGTGCAGTGTTGCCTCCCCTCATCCATCTGGACCAGGTGGGATTCATGAAGGGAAGGGTCTCCTCGGACCACCTCCACAAGCTCTCGCATGTCTTCTCCATATCCAGGGACTCTGGTGTTCTGGCAGACTTGCTTTCTCTGGATGCAGAGAAGGCATCTGATAGAGTGGATTGGTAGTTTCTGTTTTGTGCAATGTAGGATGGGTATCCTGGCCGAGTTTGTGGCATGGGTCTCTTCCTTGTATAAGAATCCCACTGCGCATATTTACTGCAACAGGGTGTTTTCAAACAGCTTTCCCCTCCACTCGGGTACTCAACAGGGGTGCCCATTGTCCTCCCTCCTGTTCAATATATACCTCGAACCCTTGCTAACCAGACTGTGGGACAATGTGACAGTTCAGGGCATTCCAGTGGGCACCCATGTATTCAAGTTGTCGGCCTATGCCGACAATATTCTTCTACACCTCCTATACCCCAGACAATCCTTCCCTGTGGCCTTATCAACCATTGCAGAATTTAGCACCCTCTCTAATTACAAAATTAACTTCAGGAAGACCATAGTGTTCCCCCTTAATCATTGCTTAGTCAAGGCAGATGTTGAGCACCTCGCTCTACAATGGAGCCCAAAATCATTAAAATACCTAGGACTCCATCTGGCCAGAAGTGAGGCCCTGATGCACCAGCTGAATCTGGAGAAGCTTTTGAACATAATTCAGCAAGACCTCACTAGATGGCAGTCTCTTCTGATTTCACTCTGGGATAGTATAAGTCTGGTCAAAATGAACATGCTGCCCAGACTCTTCTATACCCTCAGTATGCTCAACCTCTGTCTCCCTCTGAGCTGGTTTAAGAAGGTCCACCCTATTATATCTTCATTCCTCTGGTTAAGCAAACTTCCCAGAAGAGCCTATAAAAAGTTAGCGGCCACACATGAATGTGGAGGATTAAGGCTCCCACATTTTGCCTTCTATTTCTGGTCGAGCCATGCTTGCAAATACTTGAAGTGGTTTTTACCCCAGGAGGAGCTGAACTCTCTTCCTTATATCCATTCCTGGTTAACTTTAGAGAGGGAACTACTCTCTAGTACTGGTATGTCATTGCAGACGATGTTACATATCCCCCCAGTGAGCTCCCACGCACTCTTACCAACACTCCAATCGCCACCTCCTTGGGGTCTCATATCCAACTTTGTACCACTCTACAGTACAGGCCTAAAAAGGACACTATTCAACCTGTAGTGGGGAATCCAAATCTTAAAATAGGAGGACAAATAATTTCACCTGGCTGGATACCTCAACTCCAGAGGGTGAAGGTGACAGATTTTTTATCAGAGGGGAAGTGCAAGTCAGTGGGCTGTCCCATGGCTCAGTTTAACCTGGACCCGAAACAGGTGTTCAAAATTTTACAGCTACAGCATCTCCTGGCATTATTTGTCCCCCTCTTCTCTGAGGAGAACAATACCGGAGAATGGTTTCTCTCTTTTGTTCCAGGGGTTAACAACCCCCATGCCATTTCCTCACTTTACTCAGCTCTACTTCACAGATTAATTGACTTCCAACACAGAGACCCCATTCACATTTCGGGACTGTGTAGTACAGTATGGTCTGCACGTCCTTTGGCCCACGCAGTGGACCAACAGATGTACAGCCATACTGTACACTGTCAGTCGGCGGCAGCTGGGTGGCTTGCTGGTGGGGTGCTACCACCCACCGCTGACCGGGGAGGGCAGAGTGGTGGGACTCAGTGGGCAGGTGGGGAGGGGGAGTACTGCTGGATCACCAGGGTTATCTATTCATATGCCCACGATCGGGCAGGGGAGCAGGTCCACTGGACCACCAGGGATTGATTTGGAACATGCCCATGATCGGGTGATGGGGTAAGGTCCACTGGACCATCAGGGTTATTGTCAACACATGTCTGAGATCGGGTGATGGGGCACGGTGCCTGCCGAGGGGAAGGGGGCGTCGGTCCCCGGTGGCTGCAAATGGGGGCATAATGACATGCAAATGGTCCCATTTGCACCTTGCATGCATAAGGGACTCATTTGCATGCCCAGCACTGAATATCGTGGTTGATGCGCCTAGCGCACGCATGCTGGCACATCCCCCTGCTCCCCACCTGCCACTTGCGCTGGCACAGTGCCACTGTGCCATGCACAATGCAGGTGCCCCCAGTGCCATATTCAACGGTGCTGAGCCATGGTGCAGCACCATTGAATATCACCTGACTGCCTGACTCAACCTGCCATGTTGCTCTGTGCTTGCAATTCTGCCTGGCGCAGGCCCGAAATATCTGGCCCTGGTATTACAACTTTTTAAATCAGGAACTCATTTACAAAGGTTCCATGTCCAAAAAAAAAACAGAATAATACAAAACAAAACAGCAAGTACAATATACGTATTATCAATTCAAGAAAGAAATTAACAACAGAATGGAGCAGTCATAAATAATTGACATTGGCAAATGGCAGAGATGGTTGGTGCAAAAATTACAGGTAGAGGATGTGAAATTACAATAAGGAGAGGAAAGAAAATAATTTTATTACAACAGGAGTGGCCAGCAATAACCGACCTTGTCAAATGACTGAAAACACTGGTAAAAAATTCCAAGACAGAGAGAAGAACAATGCTAACAATATAGAGCATTAAATTCAGGGAGGCAAGGGAAACTTTAATATTACTAGAAAATACTGATGACAACCAGATGCAGCAATAAGTACAAGGTAATAGCAGAATATGAGAGACCAGGAACATAACAGAGCGGAGGAGGAATGTAACACAAGAAGAATAGTCGAGACCAAAAGTATAGGCTAGAGCTAGAGGGGTTAGCTAGGGAGAGGTAGAGGTAGTGGGAGACGCAAAAAAATAGACCAGAAGAGTGGGGACATGGAAAGGAGAAGACAGGTATTAGGGAGGGTTAAGGAAGGAGTCACAGACAAAGGGGGGAGGCGTCAGAGAGATACTTTGGAAGGTGACTAAGAAGGGGGAACACTTGCAGGAGGGGTCACAGAGATACTTTGGACGGTGAATAAGGAGTGGGAACACTTGTAGGAGAACTACAATTAAATGGGTAGTCACAGGTGCTGAGACTGAGAAGGTGGACTCTGAGGTGGGATTTAAACTGACCCAATCTGGGTACATTGAGAACTTCCAGGGGAAGTCCAGATAGCCAGGTGGGAGCACGATATAGAAACATTCACTGTGCATATGAAGTACGGCAGAAAGGAACTAGAAAGGAGAGTTTGGCCATGCTTCTTGTGCCTCTAGGGTTAGATGCAGGAGTAAGGAGGTACTGAAGAGATGGAGGGGCTAAACCAAGACAGATTTTTTAACCCAGAAGGCAGGTCTGATACTCTGTAGGTTAAGCCAGTTGGTTAGTGCATAGAGTTCACAGGTGTGCATGTATTTGTGGGCACCAAGGACTAGGTGACATGCATAGGAGCAGAGTTTGTAAATTTTTGGTGGGACCCAGGGGTCAGGGGTCAAGACCCCGACTCTGACCCAGGGGTCAAGGCCCTGCCCCTTGACCCAGGGGTCAAGGCCCTGCCCCTGATCCAGGTGTCAAGGTCCAAAACAGAGCAGGATACACCAGGTTTTGTTATCTGCAGGCTAGTAGAGAGACAATAGTCTGAGAGAATCCCCACCCCCAACCCTCCAAGTTCCTACATCGAGTCACTCACACAATTTCTGAGCACACTGCATTCCCTTCCAGGCTACCCTATGTGCTTAGCAGAGGTCTGGAGAGACACAACGTGGCATAAATGGAGTCAGTACTGCATTTCACTGCATACCTATATATGCCATTATCACCAGGTAGGTAGGCTACAAAGAGCCGGAGACTCTATGTGCCCATGGTCAGACATGTCCAAAAAAAGGATATAGTACTGTATCGTTCCTGGACAGATACTTTACATATGCTTTTTTGGACATAGCCATAGACACATAGAAGACCAGAGGTCTAAATTAAGTTTTGCACCAGTAGCCAGAAGGGCTAGTGACTGGGAAAACGCACTGGCCCAACAGACATTTCCAGTGGCACAACTGTGTCCTAGCAATCCCAGAGCCATTATATACAATAAACCTTCCTTTTATTAGCCACAGGCCCACATAACAACAGTGAAGAAGTAAGTTCTCTAGAAATAATTCAAATGACTGGCAGCTGTTGCCTTTTCATGCTTCCTTATGCAGTTTAATGAGGAATGCAGCTACCTTTTTATGTTTGCTTGCACGCATGTGCAAGAAACATAGTGCCATCATACGAGTTTTCCAGAGGTGTGTCAGCCTCTTCCAATTCAGTCAGTGTATTTGCAGGCGCGGTCGCAGAGCGCCAATCACTGCTCCAGCTGTCTATGATAGCTGAAAATGCAGTGGCATACAGTTGAAAGGGAGAGCTCCGCTTGAGTGAGCAGAGCTCTCCCCCCCCACACACACACACACGCGAGCACGCACACACACACACACACACACACACACACACACACACACTGTGTGCTCATGCGCCTTCCCCCTCCCCCCTCCACACTGTACTGCTGACGGGGGTGCCTAATCACCCGTCAGCTCCACCCCCCTCAAGCATCCAGGTGCCACGCTGGGAGCCCACCCAGCGTGGCAAATGATGTAATGGCCAATGAGGGTAACCCAATGGCCCGGCTCCACTGTCTCCCTGATGCTGTCGCCGACGAAGCTGCCAATCCCCGTCGGCTTCACTGTCTCCGCCAGTACAGGGTGCCACGCTGGAGCCCACCCCAGTGTGGCAACAGATGCCATGGCTGACAGGGTGCCCAATCCCCGCCGGCTCCATGCCCCTCAGTCATCCTTCACACGCTGGGAGCCCACCAAGTAAAGAAAAACGTCCCTCGTAGTCCCCTGCCCCCACAACCCACACCCACCCACTGTGCACCCTGCTTCCCACACACACCCCTTCAACCTATATACTTACTCTCTGAGTCCGCACACAATTTCGTGGACTGGGAACACGCCTGCACTCTTCAAAGCCACCGCTAACTGAGGAAATGCCGTTAAGCTGTATAATGGGACAGATAGGGGTTTTCAACTTTGTTGCATATCTCAGGCATTTTGGAATTTTGCACCAAATTTTCAACATGAGGTTTTTGGGGACCCCTCCTCATGAATTCTTGCACTGTCATGGCGTTACTCAGAGTCGAAGGGTGATTCCGCCAGCCACTAGGAAATCACCTTTCGCGAATGATTAACGAACGACACTGCCAGTGTTCATAAGGTGGGCTCTCAGAAGCCTATTTTGAAAATTTGGTGGCAAAATTCCTAAAAATGACTGTTTTACGAGCGTGCATTGTGCATTTCCTACGCACGCTCGTAAGTTCATGAATTTTCAATATTTTCATTCCAGATTTTCAACATTGCCATTTTACTACACCTTCATATGAGCAATACAGCTGTCATTTTTCACATCTCACCCAAAATGTGTTTCCACCCATGTAGCGCAGTCGGTGTGCAAAATCAATGTACAGGACACATTAAGAAAATCACAGTGACACTGTTCATGAGCAGAGGTCTTAAAATGACTGTTGAAAATCTGGTGAAAAAAATTCCTAAAAATGACTGTTTTACGAGCGTGCGTTGTAGAGTTTCTATGCACACTCGTAAGTTCGCAAATTTTCAATATTTTCACTCCAGATTTTCAACATTGCCATTTTACAACACCTCCTTATGAGCAGTACAGTTGCCATTTTTCACATCTCGCCCACAACGTGTTTCTGCCCATGCAGCGCACAATGGCGCAGTCGGTGTGTGAAATCAATGTATGGGACAAGATAAGAAAATCACAGTGACACTGGTCATGAGCAGAGGTGTTAAAATGGCTATGTTGAAAATTTGGTGAAAAAATTCCCAAAAATGACTGTTTTAGGAGCGCACGTTGCACAGTTCCTACGCACGCTGGCAAGTTTACGGATTTGTAATATTTGCACACCAGATTTTCAACAGTGCCATTTTACCACACTTCCTTATGAGCAGTGCAGCTACCATTTTTCACATCTCGCCCAAAATGTGTTTCCGCACATGTAGCGCACAATGGTACAGTCGGTTTGCGAAAACAATGTTTGGGACAGATTAAGAAAATCACAGTGACACTGGTCATGAGCAGAGGTCTTAAAATGGCTCTATTGAAAATTTTGTGACAAAACTCCATAAAATGACTGTGTTACAACTGAGCATTGCGCAGTTTCCACGCACCCTCGTAGGTTCATGAATTTGTAATATTTTCAGTCCAGATTTTCACCAGTGGCATTTTCCACACCTCCTTATGAACAGTACAGCTGTCATTTTCCACAACATGGCCGAAATGTGTTTTCACACTTTCAGTGCAGAGATGCGTGGTCGCTATGGGAAATCATTGTTCGGGACAGATAATGAAAATCACACTGACACTGTTCATGATCAGAGGTCCCAAAATGCCTGTGTTAACAATCTACTGTAAAAAAATCCCCAAACTAGTTAAATTACGGGTGTGCGTTGCACAGTTTCTATGCACGCTGGTGACTTCACCAGTTTTTTTAAGATTTTCACAGCAGATTTTCAACATTGCCATTTTTTACACCTCCCCATGAACAGTACCGCTGTCATTTTTCATATCCTGTTCGGAATCTGTTTTTGCACCTGTGGTGCCAAATGCCATAGTCGCTGTGCAAAAGCAGTTTTCGGCTAACAAACTGATATTGCCACTGTTCATGAGGTGGGGGTCACAAAAATCATGTTGAAAATTTGGAGTGAAAATACCACGAATGCCTGAGGCATTAGGGTTTCTGACCATAACGCCCCACCCTGTAGAGTATGATCAGGCATCAGGGGTGTGACTTGGGATTCTTGCCTGTCATGCTCACACCATTCCACCCCCACCCACACCCTGCAGTCAGTGAGAAGCATCAAGGTGTGCCTTGGACTCTTCGGGCCCAAACTTCACCCCATTCTCCTATACCGCATCCATCTCACTGTATTTCCTGGTGGAATGGGGTGCACATAAGGGCCAAAGACCCCAAGGCACACCGTGACACTTGTCAGTGTCTGCAGGGTAGGGTGTGGTGAAATGGCGTGGTCGTTATGCCTGACGACCCAAAGGCACACCCCAATGCCTGCCACTCTCTGCAGGGTGGTGGTGGGGTTGGCTTCAGTTCAATACTTCGCTGCCATTCCTATTATGCAGCTCTGTAACTTCTACACAACCAATGCCAGTGCCAGCAAGCAAACATTCGGCATTGACAAATGCTTGTTTAGTTTTACTTTCTCATTATGCTACAATGGCCAAACTGGGCTTTTTGACCCCTCTCAGGTCACATTTGTGCCTCATCTCATCACCACACCACTCTGTTCTCCCAGGTTGCTTAACTCCCCCCTTCGAAATCTCTGTCAATTAATGTTGACAAACGCTTTAGCAAAACAATGTAATATAGTTTTCAGCCCAGCATAAATATCACTGAACTGGTGTTTATTTCATTTCACTAGCTCATGTCCCACTGGAAACAAGTCTGTAATGTTCGATTATATCTTTAAGTGGATTCCCCAACTTTTTGTCAATCACAGTCTGAAACATGGGAAAGACTCTATTTCATCAGGGGATGCATACTTCACATGTAACATATTTAACAGTGTCAGTGGCTCAGCTGGTAGCACACTCGCCTCTGAGGCCGGGAGATCAGAAGGTTGTGCGTTCTATCCCCACACCAGACACTTGAGTTAATATCCCAATACTGACACTGTAGTGCAGCACGAGGGGGGTGCTGCACTCCTGAGATGCCGTCTTTCAGATGAGACATTAAACCGAGGTCCCATCTGCCTGTTTCTGGTGGTAGTTCAGGTGGATGTTAAAGATCCCATGGCACTTATTGAAAAGAGTAGGGGAATTTTTTATTATTAGAACATAAAAGTAAGATACAACCAAACAGTGTTACATCACATGAAAACTTAAAAATGGGAAACAAAAAATATGTATTACATCATACGTTAAAACAAAAAGTAATCAAAACACCTTGTCCCACCTGAAATCGTACAAACTGAAAAGATAAACTTAAATAAGTATTTAACATCATACTTCCAACAAGAACAGTTTGTATGTAACCCCAAAACTAAAAAGAATAAGGACCACCCCCATCCCCTCTATGAAAAGAATAGGGGATTTTTTTTTATTGATCAAAATAAAGAAATTTAACCAGGGAAGATCAATCAAATATTACAAACATTCATGTCAGTATATTACAAATAAAATAAGTATACAATTGAAATACTGTAAACATTGCAATTCTTCCTACATTAACTGCATGTAGTGAACCATAAAAAGTTCTCCCATAGTTCCTGTGCTAATAACATGTTTTTCTTTCTCTCAATTTTAAGTATGCCCTTTAGGTTTTGTATCACTTGCAACATTACTTCATGTGTGCTGTATTCTTTTTGTTGCAGCACCAAGGCACATCTTGCCTGCCAAAGGTAAAACCTACAAAAGGAAAAAAATAATCTCAAAGTACTGGGGTTGTAATTACTCAGGCTTGTTGGAAATAGCCCCCAAACCACCACCTCATAGGAAACTACTGCCAAATCTATATCTCCCCATGCTGTCAAAACAGAAGACCAGAATTGTTGCGTATAAGGATATAGCAGAAAAAAATGCTCCTGGGTTTCTAATGCTCCTGGACAAGTGGTTATGGGGCACATTCAGTCCTCTAACCATTTGTGTTTATGTGAATTCCCTACACCTAACCTGCCATGACAGGAAAGCCATGTTGTGTCCCAGACCTTAAGCGGAAGTCTTTTGTCTGTTAACTGTTTAAAGATCTCTGGGAGTTGGTCTTCGTACTGTACTAATTTATGTGGGGTTTCTAAAAATTGTTCTGACAACAATAAAGAATAAAAAGACTTCCTAGAATTCCCTGTGAATCGCTGGGTGGAAATATCCCATGCATTAATCTTATTCCAAATATCTGGGAAGACCAGAGGGTGAGGTTCAACTTGACAGAAATTCCTGTAATAGCCCTTTCATATTGCATAGCCAAGTAGGATATGGTGCAGCTAACATGGGAACAATGTTTTGATATGTAAAGATACAAAAGAGAAATAAAACTGGATGTATCATTCTTATCACCCCCCCAGACTGAAATTATGATATGTGTGTGTACCCTCTTTATATGGTTCAACCTGCTCCCCCAAAACCCATGAAAGAAAATATTCATCATTTTTACTTCCAGCTGTGCTGGTAATGGAAAAATATGTGCTACATGCAAAAGAACAGGTACTGTTAAAGTGTATAACCAGGAGAACCTTTTCCTTTTGGAAATTATTTTATTTTTCCATGATGCTACCGTGAACTCTATTCTTTGCAGTGCACATGACCAGTTCAGGGTGGCACCATCCTAACTACTAAATTGTAGGCCCAGAATTTGAACTGGGTCTAAAGATACTGAAATGTTAAATGAAGCAGGGTGACCAGGGTTTTGGGCATTAACAGAGGGATGATTAAAGTCTTACTTTTCTCAAAGTTTAGTTTTGAACCAGAGATATTTTCAATCTCTGAGATCACTCTTGTAAGAGCTATTTCATCAAGATCAGGGGTGGTACAAATGCATAAGTCATCCGCATATGCACATACATTCGAGGCAAAACTACCATCATTAAACCTAAATCTGGGGATATCTGTGCAATTCAGAATTTTCCTTAAAAGAGGATCTGTTTGAAAGGCATATAATAAAGGGCTCATTGGGCAGCCCTGTGGTACCCCTTTCTGCCTGATAAAGGGAGCTCCTAATCTATTATTAATAAAGGGGATAATGAGGTAGGAAGCATAAAGCAACTTCTGGGATACCATATTTCTGTAAAACTTGAAATAAGTACATATGATCCACCCTATCAAATGCCTTTTACTGGTCCAGGGCAAGAATAAGGCATTGAGTGTTACTATCCAACCTATGGGTTGTGAGATCTCTCAAAAGTGCTAGATTATGATATATGGACCTTTTCCGAATGGCACAGGTTTGTACAGGGGAAATAACTATTTTTGCAGGTTGTGATAATCTATTTAAAAGGACTGTTGCTAAGATCTTATTACCCATGTTTAATAAACTTATTGGTCTGCAGTTTCTTAAATCACTTTTGTTCCCTTTTTTTTATATAACAGAATAACTAGGGCTTGCGATAGTTCCCTGGGAAAGGACTGGGATAACAAGATGTCTGAAAAAACATCCATTAGCATGGGGACCAGGTAATTAGCAAACACTACATAAAATTCTGCTGTCAGGCAATCTGGTCCTGGGGCAGAATTTTTCTTCAAACTAGACAAAGCCTAAAAAAGTTTCTTCTGGGGTAATGGGAGCAGAAATTGTCGAGACCAGGTCAGATTCTAAAACAGGAATACCTAACTCTCTAAAGAAATTTCCATCCCATTTAGCATTCGAGGGAGTCCCAAACATGTCAGCAATATATTTTTGTGCTAAACCCTGTACCTGCTCAGGGTCTGAGAAACTTAACATTGAAGCAGGATCTATAACCTGGTCTAACATTGTCTCATGCAATCCGTCCTGGCAACTTTTATAAATGTCTAAGGATGGCTTAGAGCCTTGTGTGCCAAACTGTGCTTCTTTTTTTAAAGATTCATCCCTATCGACTGGATCTGGGCCATTTTATCCTTAATTTCACGAATTTCAGATGCCAGGTCAAGACCCTGCTCATATGAACGTGAGATCAAAGAAAATAGCTTCTCTTTTAGAACTAAATATTGTAAATATTTTGTTTTTGAAGATTTTGCAGCAATCTACAGAAAAAAGGATTTACACTCCTGTTTTCTGTCCACCCTCCATTCCCTTATTTAATTAAAGGCTTCCAATATTGAATACCTAGCCAATAATAAAGAAAAAAAATTGTGATCGATATTTGGTATAGATAACAGATGATTGTTTAGCATCCACCTAGGAAACTTCGTTTTGGAGGAAGCAGTGCTAGAAATAGATGCACAGAGCAATGAAACAGCCAAATGGTCAGATGTTTCACATGGGATAGCACAGGCCTGAACTGGTGTAATATTTTTGGAGAGAAAAATGTAATCAATTCTTGTGGCCAGTGTGCCTTTTGTAAAGGTTCTAGCATGAATAGAGTGCAGCTCCATATAACTGTCCTTAAAATTAGCTGTCTTAAAAATGGAGTTTAGACAGTATCCCCAAAAGGTTTTGTTGTGCGGCCTCCTTTATCTGCTAGAGATAATGGGCAGTTAATGTCACACCCAGTACCACATGTTTACTAGTGTGTAAATAGGGCTGAAAAAGTTTGAAGAGCTCTGAACGAGATGCTATACTCTGTGGTGCGTATACATTTATGAGCCGAAAGGGCAAAGTACCTAAGCACCTATCTAACAGTAGAACTCTTCCTGGGCAAATATCCAACACTCTCTGGATTGTGCAACCATAGCCCCTTAAAAGAATCCCCACCCCGTCGCAAGTCTCAGGACCCTGCAACCAAAAGAAAGGACCATGGTACCAGGAATTTATGGCCTGACGTTCTTCATGCATTGTTTTTAATCTGGTGTCCTGCAAAAAAAAGATATTATTTGCCAGATCACCTAGCATCTGGAAGGTAGTTATCTGCTTTCTATAATTTTTGATACTGCATACATTTAGTGTTAGAATAGAAAGCCAGTGACTACCCTCCATATTAAATTAAGGGAAAACAAAAACCAGGGAAATCATCAAGAAACCTTCCGAGATGAGGCTTTCTGGTTGGCTGCACAAGCCTCCTATAGGTCTGGGCAGGAATCCACCCTAGCGGAAGACAAGGAGGAGTCTGAGTCTCCCTCTCCTCCTCCATGTCCCCCACTGACGTCTTTCAGCTAAGGTTTGAAATTTATTTCTGGTTACCAATGAAGAAGTTTTTTTTGGGGGGGGGTACATTCTGCTTTCCTTTTACTCCTCTTTTTTCTTCTTTTTTTTTTCAGGTTACAGGGTAAATTGTGAATGCTCAGGGGCCGGGGGGGCTGCATAGAGCTCGAGCTAGTATCCTCAGGGTCTAGACTAAAGGAGCTAGAATCCCTGTCTTGTGGCTGGCTATTGTTTGGGGGGTTCTATGTTTACTGTGTTAGTAGAGGGCTTGGGAAGAGTACATAGAGAGGTTTCTGCTTCTTGTGGGGTGGAATCACCAGCAATTTTCCTGGCTTCTTTAGCTTGACATTTCTCAAGTAAATGCACAGGGTCCTGCTGCGCCCTATCCAACCTGTTTCTTTCAGCCCAAGGACAGGCCTGATAGGAATGGCCCTCCTCCTCACACAGGTTACATTTTAGGGGGTTGGGACAACCTAGGCTGACATGCCAAATTCTAAACAGAGGTTGCACCTGGGTTTGTTGCACACTGAGCTGAGGTGGGTGCGAGCTCCACATTTATGGCAACATCAGCATCCCTCACATCCATCCCACAGAAGGAACATCAGCATCCCTTCTTCTATTTGTCGTATACGTGACAACCTTTAAGCTGATCTGTCCCTCATGACATAACAACATGGCTGCTTTCTACACCGGATCTGACTGTACAGTATTATATTTATTTATTTATTGAGAAATCGGATTACAACCTTTGAGTCAGGGACTCATTTCCAAAGGCTCCACATCAGTTTACAAGACATACACAAGAAGCAGTCATTATACTATAATACAATGGGGTAGAGGAAGAAGAAGACAACAGGGGATAAACAATGCATGTCAAATATAAGCAGTATACAGAAAGAAGGAGACATGATAAAAATAACAGGTATGAACAGGGCTGCTAGTCCTATACAGGTTGGGTAGCTACACAAGTCCTTTAGGGAGCTTGTGAATGTCAGTAAATAGTACAATCAGAAGTTATGGCATGGCCTATATGCTTACTAGGTGATGAGAGCAGTTGTATTGCCAACATTGTCATAAATACACAGTACCAGTAGTGGGATAGGGATGTCTAGCAGTCTGGGCAAATATCTATTTATTAGTGGGAACAAAGGCAGAGGTGGGTGGAGATTATGTGGTTCTTGAGGGCTGTTTTGAAGGGGCCTATTCTGGTGATAGAGATGATGGTCAGGAGGAGTTCATTGTACTAGGATGGTGCTCTGTAAGAAAAGGACCATTGTGCCAGGGTGGTTGAGACCCTGGGATCAGTCCACATTAATTTATCTGCCACCCGGGTGTTTGTTGAGGTATGTGCCGCATGGAGGAAGGTTGAAACTCTAGTGGGTGTGAGGCCTAGGTGGATTTTCTTAGTAAGGAGACATGTTTGATAATGTATTCTTTCATCTAGGGTTAGGATTTGTGTTAGTGCATACAGGGTGCAACTATGGGTATGCTTGTCCATACCAGCAAGGAGTCTACAGGCTTTGTTAATGGATAGGTGGATTTTATTTAGTGCAGTGTGGTCAGCGGCCAAGTAGATGGTGAGCCCATACTCTACAAGGGAGAGAACACAGGAGGCAACAGCAATGTTTAGGGCCTCTGGAGTTAGGCAGGCTTTGTGACGATACAGCAATCCTATGCGTATTTTAATGGTAGAGGAAATATTACTTATATATGGGTGGAATGAGAGACTAGGATTGAAGGTAATGCCTAGATATTTATAGGTGTAGACCTTTTCCAGCGGGAGGAGGGTTTTGGAAAAGATTGATGGCTGGGCATTGTGGTCCTTACTCTGACGGTGGGAAAAGAGCATTGATTTGGTCTTTTTTACATTGACCATGAGTCTGTGGTCCGTGAACCAGTTTTCAGCGTGGTTGAAGGCAAGTTGTAGGGAGGACTGAAGGATTGTGGGATCCTAGTGGGAGGCATACATTACCGCTCATCTGCGTAGAGCAGAAGGTTACAAGGACAGGATTTAGGCAGGGTATTCAGGAAGATGATGAATAGTAGTGGGCCAAGGATGGAACCATGGGGAACCCCCGAGCGGACTGGTAGAGCGGGTGAGAGGGTGCTGTTTATCTTCACACATTGGGACCTGTCTGTGAGGTAACTCGTGAACCAGGTGATGGGTCCAGGTGACAGACCTGTGCGGTGCAGAGTATTTATGAGGAGGGTGTGGGAGACTGTGTCAAACACTTCAGACAGGTCTATGAATACGGCTCCTGTTAGCAGCTTTTTATCTAGGGCATTGTGCAATGAGTTGGAGAACTCTAGGAGGGCAGTGGTTGTGCTGCGTCCAGCTCTAAAACCATGTTGTTCCCTGCATAGGATGTCGTGCTCTAGTAGGTAGTCTGTGAGTTGGGTAGCAACGATTTTTTCCAGGGCTTTCAAGAGGAGGGGAGTATGGAGATGGGCCTGTAGTTATTGGGCAGTGTGGGGTCCCCACTCTTTAGTATTGGAGTGATGGTGGCCACTTTCCAATCATTTGGGAACTGCCCTAGGCATAGGGAGAGGTTAAGGAGATCAGTCGGGGGCACAGCACCAAGTCGAGTACCATGTTAAGGATTCTCATGTCAAAGGAGTCTTTGCAGTAGTTTGAGACCCCTATTGCTATTTTTAGTCAGAACTTGCTTCCTAAATAGTAATGACCCTGAGGTAGAATGGGGGGGTAGATGTTGTTGGGTTCAGGTGACTTAGGTATGAGGTTGAAAAAGTTGCTTGTCAGAACTGTGCTCAGATCAGAAAATGAAGCATTTAGGCCACTGGTGATTGTGAGTGGGTCTGATGTAATATTATTGTTGACAGTTAGCTGGGAGGGGGGGAGGCATCCTGGACTTTCCATTCAGTTCCTTCAGGTTGCCCCAAAACAACCTAGCATTCCCCCAGGATGAGGCCAGGGTGGATTTGTAGTACATAGATACATAGATACATAGACAGTGTCGGCAGATAAGGGCCTATGGCCCACCCAGTCTGCCCATTTGAGCTTGTAAGTTCAGTTTATGTTTTCCTAGAAGTCTGTTGCCCCATACCCCTGACCTCCAGAATTCCTTTATGTCTATCCCATGCATTCTTAAATCCCGTGATTGTTTCAGCCCCCACCACTTCCTCTGGCGGGGTGTTCCACTTGTCCACCACCCGTTCTGTGAATAAATTCTTCCTCACGTTTCCTCTGAATCGTCCTCCCTCCAACTTCATCCCATGCCCTCTAGTTCTAGAACATCTTTTTCACTTAAAAATAGTGTATTCCTGCACCCTGTTCCTCCCTGTAAGATACCTGTAAGTCTCTATCATATCCCCTCTCTCCCTCCTCTCCTCCAGGGAGTACATGTTCAGTTCCTTCAACCTGTCTTCATAGGACTTGTGATGCAATCCATGCACCATCTTTGTTGCCCTCCTCTGAACCTTCTCTACCCTGTCTATGTCCTTACGTAGGAATGGTATCAAGAACTGTACACTGTACTCCAGGTGGGCCTCACTAGTGTCTTGTATAATGGAATTATGACCTCCTTTTCCTGCTGGTGATGCCCCTGCCTATGCATCCCAGCATCCTATTTGCTTTGACTGCTGCCTTGTCCATGTTTCCCTACCTTGAGGTCATCAGAGATGATAACCCCAAGATCCCTTTCCTGTGGTGTAGCTATATCCTCACCCCCAACTGATATATTGTGCCAGGGTTTTGTACCCCATATGCATTATCTTGCTTCTTTGCATTGAATTTCAACTGCCAAACCCTGACCATTCTTCAAGTTTCTGCAGGTCCCTTCTCATTCTGTCTACACCCTCTGGTGTGTCTACTCTATTACAGAGCTTTGTGTCATCAGCGAACAGTGAAATTCCGCCTTCTAGGTCCTGCGCAATGTCACTGATGAAAGATGTTGAATAGGACGGTCCCAGCACTGATCCCTGTGGTACCCCACTGGTCACTCTTCCCTCTGTGGAGTGACAGCCATTTACCACCACCCTCTGTGTCCTGCCACCCAGCCAGTTACCTACCCACCACACTACTGTCCTGCCCACACCCATATTCCCCAGTTTGTGTAATAGTCTTCTATGTGGCACAGTGTCAAAGGCCTTGCCAAGTCCAGATAGGCCATGTCCACTGCACTCCCCTGATCCACCTCCCTAGTCACCCAGTCAAAAAATTCAACGAGGTTGGTCTGACATGACCTCCCTCTGGTGAAACCATGCTGCCGGTCCTGTAGCCCATTGACAATCAGATGTTCCACCAATCTCTTCTTCAGTAGTGCTTCCATGATCTTCCCCACTACCGAGGTGAGGCTGACTGGTCTGTAGTTCCCTGCTTCCTCTTTGTTCCCACTTTTGTATAAGGGACTACATCTGCTGTCCTCCAGTTTTTGGGTACCTCCCTGTTTCCAGTGATCGTGAAACAGGATAGCCAGAAGGTTCAGTCACCACCTCTCTTAGTTCTTTAAGGACCCTGATTTTCCCATCTGGACCCATTGCTTTATCAACTCTCTTATTACTTCCAGTTCCTTCAGGACCCTTTCTCATGTAAAGGGACTTGTGTCCATTTCTGCACCATTCTCACCTTGTACTCCCTTCGGACCCATTACCCTCCTCTTCCTCAGTAAAGAGACTGAGCAGGAAATACCTGTTCAATATGTCAGCTTACTGTTGTCATCCCTCCACGTAGCTCCCATCTTCCCCTTCAGTCTCACTATCCCTCCCTTTGCCTTTCTTTTCACTTATGTACCTGTAAAGGTTTTATCCCCTCTCCCACTGATTTTGCAATGTGTTCTTCTGTCAGAGCTTTGGCCTCCCTTACTGACCTCCCTGCCTCCCTTGCTTCTCCTGGTACTTCTCCCTATCCCTTCTGCCTGTGTCTTTTGTATTGCCTGGATAGAAGCTTTTTTGGCTTTCACTTTCCTTTGTTACCTCTTTGGAAAACCATAATGGTCCTCCTCCTCCTTACTCCTCTTGCCCTGACGCCATGATATAATTCTATTGTTCTTGTAATCCCCATTTAAATACTGCCCAATGTTCCTCAATCCTGATTTCTGTCACATTCCCCTTAATGCCTCTTTCAAGTATCTCCCCATTTTCCCAAAGTCCCCCCCTAAAATCCAGGATAGGTGTTTTTTGTGGTTTGGTTCCTGCTCTTTCTGTGATTCAAACCACAATGACTGGTGGTCACTGTTCCCCAGGTGCTCCCCACTGTTACCCTCATCCACACTGTGTCCCAGTTTGCGGAAACACAAGGTCCAGTATGTGCCTTCTGCTGAGTTGGTTCCATGACCATGTTGCTAGAGAAAGCACCCTGAAGGAGTCCAGATAAATCTGCTCCTAGTTGATGCTGCTGCTGGGATGCTCCAGTCCACTTCTGGAATATTGAAGTCTCCAACAAGTACTACCTCACCCCCTTGTCTGCCATCCTTTGGGATAGTAGCATCAACTCTATCTGTTTCTTCCTCCTGGGCTAGTGGTCTATGGGCCACACCCTGCCCAATAATGAGATGGCTGTCCCCATTTCTTTTCCAGCTTAACCCACAGTATCTCTCCCCATTTTGTTCCTCCTGGATCTCTGTGGCCCTTATGTCATTTTTCACATACAGTGCCACTCTTCCTATTCTATATATATTCTGTCTCTCTTCTGAATATGTTGGCAGCCAGGTATGGCCCATCTCCCAGTTGTGGTTATCATTACACCCAGGGTTTCAGTGATGGCCACAATGTCCAGGTCTGACTGTGCACCACGACAGCCCCAGATCTCCCATCTTGTTGCTAAGGCTCCTGGCATTTGCACATGGCTTTTCATGATGTGACCTCCCTAGACTGTTTTAGCTGTTCTACTCAGCCCTTCCTTGGTTGTCCTTTATCCCTGGTTCACCTTGCTGTCTGCCCCTTCTGCTGAATTTTGCCCCTTTCTGCCTATACACCTCTTGGGCACTAATTTCCATCTTTGCACACTGCTTTGTAGAGATAGCCACTCCTCTGGTTTCCTCTGGTTCCACTGCTAGCCTGGCAGGAATGTGAGCAAGTAGGTACCCTCCTTGCTGGCTACCACCCCCCTTTGCTAGTTTAAATGCTTTGTCAATATGGCATTTAAACTTATCATTGAAGTGCTTGGATTCCCTTCAGGATGGATGCAGGCCCGTCAGGCTTGAACAAACCTCCATCCCTCAGGTGGGTCCCCAGTCATAATGGTCAAACCCTTCCTCACAGCACCAGTTCTTCAACCATGGTTAAAGTTCCTGGTGCATGCCTCTATAACTCTCCCTTGCCTCTTGCAGTTAGTACTTCTGAAAGTGACAAGTAGCTACTTGCTTGAAGACCCTCCCCAATTTCCTAAACTCTTCCTGAACTTCCTGCTCCCCATTTGCCAGGTCATTTTGTACCCTAAGTGGATGATGACATCCAGCTCACCCTCCATCTTGCCTTCCCAGTGATCCCCAGGATCTTCCTTCCATCCCTCCATACCTTGGCACCTGGTAAGGCACCTCACCTCCACCTCCCTGTCCTCCCCTCCTGTGTTCCTAGTTGGATCCCTCGTATGATGAGTCCCCACCAGGATTCACTTCTCCTCCTCCTCCTCAGGGTCCACTGCTTTCCCTGCTGGGGTCCTCCTTGGCTAATCTCCACATCCTTTCACCACTTCTCAGATGCCTCTATTTGGTTGTCCCTGTTTGCCAGTGTGGCATATGAGTTCTTAGTGGAATAGGATCTGGGATAATGCCTCTCCCTGACTGCTCCAACCCTCCCTGAGCCCACTGTCATCCAAGTGCTCCTCGTTCTCAGCATCCTTTGGGGCAGTTGCATTAGACTGGGTGGTCTCTGGATAGAAATTGATATGCTCCTATTGGTTTACTTCTGCTCTAAGTCAATACCTCACTGCAATCCTGGTGCATGCACTCTATACTCTCCCTTGCCTCTTGCAGTTAGTACTTCAGAAAGTGACAGAAGTAGCTACTTGCTTGAGACCCTCCCAATTCCTAAACTCTTCCTGAACTTCCTTTGGCTCCCACATTTGCCAGGTCATTTGTACCTAGGTGGATAATGACATCAGCTCACCCTCCCGTCTTGCCTTCCCAGTGATCCCCAGGATCTTCCTTCCATCCCTCCATGCTGTGGCACCTGGTAGGCACCTCACCTCACCTCCCTGTCCTCCCCCTCCTGTGTTCCTAGTTGGATCCCTCTTATGATGGAGTCCCCCACCAGGATTCACTTCCTCCTCCTCCTCCTCTGGGGTCCACTGCTTTCCCTGCTGAGGTCACCTCCTTGGCTAATCTCCACATCCTTTCCTTACACTTCTCTGGATACCTCTATTTGGTTGTCCCTGTTTGCCAGTGTGGCATATGAGTTCTTGAGTGGAATAGGATCTGGGATGTGCCTCTGCCTGACTGCTCTAACCCTCCCTGAGCCCACTGTCATCCAAGTGCTCCTCGTTCTCAGCATCCTTTGAGGCAGTTGCATTAGACTGGGTGGTCTCTGGATAGGGGTGATAGTACTCCTGACCCAGTTTACTTCTGCTCTAAGTCTGGCTACCTCATCCTGCAGTCCAGAGAGATGCATGCAGATGGGGCAGCACCTCAGTGTCCAGAAGGTCTGCCTGAATATGGCTGCCCTACAGCCACTGCATTGCACCACTCCCCACATTATACTGCAATTATACTGCTATTCCACTACTTGTCTGCTACTGAAGCTCTCCTAGTTCCCTTTTTATTAATTTACTGTCCTAAAAATCCTGCCACTGATCCTCAGATAATTTTCTTTAAAAAAAAAAAAAAAACAATAAATAAATAAATGAGTCAAAACACTTGTCGTGCTGAGGGTGGGCTTCTTCCCCCTTATGCCCCTCCTACTTCACACCCCTTACTATACCATGTGTTTAGCTCCTGTCAATCAGATTTAACAGGGCATATAATTAAGAGTTGGCAGAAGGGGGGGTGAAAATTTGCAGCAATTAAAACAGCACAGAAATACACCACCACTACATTTTAAATTTTCAACAGCCCAAAAACAATTCTAAGTAAAGACAACAAAGAAAGTACAGTGTCACTAAAAGCCCACAATCTAAGTTTAAAAGAAAAATAGCAATTACCAGTTACTATAAAGCACTGAATTGAATATGTTTCCTTCCTTCCCCTTCTGGCTTCTTCTGAGAAAATAAAACTCACTTGCTACCTCAACTCTGACTAAGCCCCACCTCCAGTTATCACGTAGCTGAGGTTAGAGGCCAGACAATTAACACCCCTCACTCAACCTATAGGGCAGTCAGACAAGCCAAGATAAAATTTGCAGCAATTAAAACAGCGCAGAAATACACCACCACTACGTTTTAAATTTTCAACAGCCCAAAAACAATTCTAAGTAAAGACAACAAAGGAAGTACAGTGTCACTAAAAGCCCACAATCTAAGTTTAAAAGGAAAATAGCAATTACCAGTTAATCTAAAGCACTGAATTGAATATGTTTCCTTCCTTCCCCTTCTGGCTTCTTCTGAGAAAATAAAAACAGTAGCTGGATTTGGCCATCCTAATAGCCCAGGTACACTTGTTGCGAGCCACTTTATAGGCCAGCCTGTCCATCTGTACACCAAAAGCAGTTGTTTTGTACCAGAGGTCATCACGGCTCTTCAGCTGCTTGAGCAGTGCTGGTGTAACCCAGGGGGCATTTCGTTTTTTGATTTGTACCTTCGTGAGTGGGGCAAATGTATCACATGCCTTACTGAAGGTGTGGGTGAAATATTCAAGGGCAGCATCTATGGATGTGGCACGTCTGATGGGGGACCAGTCACACTGAGCAAGGTATCTCTTTAGCTTAGTGAGGCCTCCCAATTAAAGACAGTGGCGGATGAAACTGTCTGGTCAGGGAAGTTGCCACAGGCATGACCAAGTGAAGAGGATGGGGGAGTGGTCGCTTAATGAGTCTGGCAGTACAGTTAGGTTTGAGATTCTGTTAGGGCAATTGGTGAATACTAGGTCTGTGAGGGTGCTGGAGCCATTTTTGGGATTAACCCTGGTTGGCTGGTTAACTAACTGTGCCAGGTCAAGCACTGATAGGGCGTCCTTTATAGGGGAGGCCGAGCTTGACAGCCAGTTCATATTAAAATCACCCAAGATAATATGCTCAGTCTTGGGTGGGAAGCTGGAGATATAGTCTGCCAGGGATTGAAATGCTGTGGCTTGGTTACGTGGTGGGATGTACACCACCATAATGGTTACAGGGGCTCTGTTAGTGTCTGGAGTGATTTTTAATGTCAGAACCTGTGCCTCGTGGTTCAGGGAAGGGGCTGGTAGGCTTTGGCATAGCAGTGAGTCTCGTACATAGAAGGCACACCCCCACCCTGTTTGTCACATCTGCCCGCTCTATAAGTGGTGAAGCCAGGGAGTGCTATGGAGTAGTCTGGGACCTTCTTAGACAGCCAGATCTCAGTGAGGGCTAGCACATACAGTTCATGCAGCTGCACCCAGCATTGTAGATGTGCTATTTTTTGGGGCAGGCTGCAGATATTTATCGCAGCTATACTTAGCCCATGGTGTGAGGCACCCGGACTGACTGAGATGGGACCTGGATTAGGGCAAACATTGCCTGACATAAGGAGCAGCAGGACGAGGATTCTGAGGAGGACCAGTGTTCTCTGTTTGGTGATGTGGGCATGTCACTTTTTTTCTGGTATATTGTTGGCGCAAGGGTCGGCCAGGGAGATGAGGGTGGGGTAGGAGAGGAAGCAATGAGACATGGGGGTGGTCTTTAGAGGAGATAGGTGGGCAGTGTGTAAGGGGTGGGTGCAGTGGGGATTCCGTGCCTGGGAGTGTAGGTGGGAGCCTGTGTTGTGTCGCTGAGGAGCCAGCGGGGTGAGTCACAGGCAAGGGACTGGGATGTCCCAGTAGGAGGATGACAGAGGCAAGGAGTATGGTGAGCATTTTAAGGCTGGCGTGATGCGGGGAGATGCTGGGATTGGGAAGCAGAGAGGAGCTATCTATGGCTGTACAGGTGAGGTTATTAGGGGAGAGTGAGAAGGAGATATAGAAGAGGGTAGACACAAAGAACATATACTGGTTTAGAGTAATGAGAATCAGTGATAGTGGATGATAGACAATGGTGTCTCAAGTGGTGAGGTGTTATAGGCTGCAGATGGTAAAGTGGGCTGATTGGTTAGGACACAGCCTCAGCCCTATAGGTTCTTCGTTCTTTCGCCAACCCTATATAAGGGCGTATCGACCAAGAGAAGTGGTGCTGGTGGTGGGGAAATGACGCGCAGCGTCGGTGGGGCAAACACTAGTTCAAACTACACCACAGTCCTTGTGTGCCCACGTTCCGTACCTGCTTTGACTCAGGGGGGTGGGGGAGGGCATCTGAGTTCTGGCCCCCACGATCTCTGGACCCTCGGAGGGATCCTCTTCTGTGGGCTGTGGAGAAGCAGGCAAGGGTTATTTAAACAGTGCTGTAGGGGGAGGAGTTTTAAGCAAACAATTTCCTTTCCTTTTCTCTTTATGTTTAAGTTTCAGCTCTGGAGGAGTTTTAAGCAAACAATTTCCTTTTCTTTTTATGTTCAAGTTAAGCCCTAGGATACTAGCGATAGCAATGTTAAGCAAACAGTTTTTTTTTTTTCTATTTTTGTAAGTTTAAACCCTAGGATACTAGTGATAGTAAGCAAGGCAATCACTGTAAAAAAGTACATGCTATCGGAACATGCCTATCCCTTGGGAAGCAAACAAATCCTTTTTTTTTTTTTTTAAAAGCACAGTACAGCAGTTTCTTAGGTTATGACTCCTTGAGGCACCTTTGCAATAGGCTGATGGGTACTGCTTGTGTCAGTGGATATCTTGCTGTATGAAAACTATCTCCAATGCTGGGCCGACAAAAAATGTGAACAGTAAAGGCACCAACACAACACTAGTTCAAACTGCGCCACAGTCCTCGTGTGCCCGCGTTCCATAACTGCTTTGACTTAGGGGTGGGGAATGCATTTGAGTTCTGCCCTCACGACCTCCGGACCCTCTATGGGATCCTCTTCTGTGGGCTGCTTTGACTCGGGGGGTTGGGGAGGGCATCTGAGTTGTGGCCCTCACGACCTCCAGACCCTTGGTGGGATCCTCTTCTGTGGGCTGCTTTGACTTGAGGGTGGGGGAGGGCATCTGAGTTCTGGCCCTCACAACCTCCGGACCCTCAGTGGGATCCTCTTCTGTGGGCATTGCAATAGGCTGATGGGTACTGCTTGTGTCGGTGGAGATCTTGCTGTATAAAAACTATCTCCAATGCTGGGCCAACAAAAAATGTGAACAGTAAAGGCACCAACACAACACTAGTTCAAACTACGCCACAGTCCTCGTGTGCCCACGTTCCGTACCTGCTTTGACTCGGGGGTTGGGGAGGGCATCTGAGTTCTGGCCCTCATGACCTCTGGACCCTTGGTGGGATCCTTTTCTGTGGGCTGCTTTGACTCAGGGGCGGGGAGGGATTCTGAATTCTGGCCCTCATGACCTCCGGACCCTCGGTGGGATCCTCTTCTGTGGGCTGCTTTGACTCGGGGGGGGTAGGGGAAGGCATCTGAGTTCTGGCCCTCACGACCTCTGGACCCTCAGTGGGATCCTCTTCTGTGGGCTGCTTTGACTTGGGGGTGGGGGAGGGAGTCTGAGTTCTGGCCCTCATAACCTCCGGACCCTCACTGGGGATCATGTATATGTAATTTTGCTTGAAGAACTCATTAAAAAAGAGTTAAAAAAAAAAAAGAGAGAATTAGTACTGAAGAAAGGTCAGGAGACTCACAGTTCTGGAGACCAAAGTCCTTTTTTTACCCTCAGGTCAGGGCATGGTCAGCAGGTATAGTGTAGGTTGCCCAAAACTGTGTCAGAATTAGTGCTGGTGAAAACTGGAAGCCTGGCAATACTGGAGACCAAACCCTCTCTTTACCTTCAGGTCAAGACAGCGTGGGCAGATATAATGCAGGCCAGGACAGACTGTAATAGAATTAATGCTAGTGAAAGGTGGAGGACTGACAGCACTGGAGACTGAATCCCTCTCTTTGTCCATCAGTCAGGAAGAGTGTTGGTGGATTTGTTGCTGGATTGCTCCCCCAAACTAAGATAGAAAAGGAGACGGCCTGACAGCACTACAGACTGGAACCCTCTCTGTACCCAAGGTCAGGGACAGTTCAGGCAAGTACAATACAGGCTCCCCAAACAGTGATGAAATTAGTGTTGGTCAAAAGTGAGGGACTGACAGCACTGGAAATGGAATAAAATGAATATAGCATAATGCAGTGGGCTGATGAAGCATCTAACATGATGCAGTAGCCACATTGAAGGGTACTGGTTTGAAAAAGTGTTACACTTCAGTCAGTGCCAAACATGGACAGTGCCTGCAGTAAACATGAGTATGTGGTTAACAATGTTTAAAACAAAATGACTTTTAATTGTAATGCTTATGTGCACAAAATATTAGCACAGAATTCCACAGCTCAGGCTGTCGGTTCTGACATCTGTGTGCCCAATGCCTGAGACAGTGCTGCACTGGACATTGGACAAGGCTTCCCATTACCCCATGAGTAAGTGTTGCTCACTCCTCCTCCTCCTCCTCCTCTTCCTCAAGAGTCCACTCTCTCCTGGATCTCCCCTTTCAAGCAAGCCCCTGGTCCCAATGCCTGCTGCAACACTGCTGCTCAGCCTGCCTTTTCAATTTTTTCTTCTTTTTCCTCCTAAATATACCCTTTCCGCTGTCCTGCTGATGCAGGACTAGTGTATGTCTAGCTGTTTTTTTTTTTTGTTGTTGTTATAAAGGTGTTTATCCTCCTGGACTGACTGGGCAGCTGTCCAGCCCTGTCTCCGGATGCCATGCTACCTCGCTCTCCTGCCGGTAGGGTGGGGGGTATTTCCCCCATGGTGGAGTTAGGGAGAGGAGGACTGTTCTCCTCTTGATGGCTATTTTCCAGGAGTCCCATCCATACCCAGCAGAGTGGAAGGGCAGGCCGTGGCACCTTGGACAGGGCTTCATGTAGCCTGGTCCCCTTCCATTTCCTCCTCTTTTTCTTCAACTGCCCTGAAACCACGGCTCAGCAGAGAAGCAGAGAAGCCCATGCACACATGTGCTCTAGAACTGTAGCATCCTACCACCCACCCAGACATCTGTCTGCACCCCCCATTGCATCAGCACTACTACCAGGCCTCCGCCGAGCAGGGAAGATGAACCAAACCTGCCAAAGAGAGGAGAGCTGCCTGTTGGCTGCTCACTCTGTTTCCCAGCCATCCTCTTGTGCCAATCCCAGACAATCCACACTCATTCCAGAACTCAGGTTGCTGATGTGGTATGAGGTAAAGCACTTTACAGTGCCTCAGCCCTCTGTACCACTGGGTCATGTAGGTCAAACGTTTAAAGATTTTCTTTGTTTGAAGAATTTCCTAGTTAATCTAACTAGAAGCAAATCACAGTGCTGCCTAAGCCACCTAACAGCCCAACGATATGCATGCGAGTGAGGTTTCATGTTGGCTTACATGGTCGAACTGAATTAGGCTCTAAAATGAGACTGTGACACTGAGGCCTAGTAAACCATTTCAGGTGCAAACTGTGGTTTGCGGTTCTACTGGGTCACCTGGTCCACACCATTTGGACCGGGAAAACCAGTCAAACCAAAGTCTGCCAGTTTCCCCTAAAAGTTTGCCATGGTCTGGCTTTTGGAACCGGTTCACATGTGAAGCCATGCTGCTGTGTGTTTTTTTTTGGGGGGGGGGCAGATTCATATATGGGTGCCACTGCATGGTGTAATGCACAGTGTTAAATAAATGTGGGTTTACATTTCTCACCTGTGTGTCCCAGTTTCATTTGAGTGTGGGTATCCCTTGGCCTGTGTGACTTGGCACTGGAACAGGGGGGCCACTATTGCCATGCCAATACCAGAATCATTTGTGTCCCTATCTGTCATTGCACTCATGATAATAAATTGCTAGGGGAGACTTTTCCCCTTATATCATTGGCCCTGCCACTATTCTGCCAGTTCCAGCACCAATGGCCGTGTGTGTGTGTGTGTGTGTGTGTGTGTGTGTATGTTTTACTGTCCATATACATGGGGGCCCCCATCAGCTCTCTCATATGGCTCACAATGTTTGGCAGTGGCAAGTGGTACACATGTGCATCAGCATGTGTGTTGCACTGTTTGTGATGTCATGGCACTATGCTTGTGAGTCTTCCCACGCCACACATACATGGTGTGGTGTGGTGTGGTGTGTGGTCCTATGTCAACAGGTGGGCCATTGTCACTGAGGGCCATCTAGCACCTTCCATTGCCATGTTGCAGATGTGCAAGTGTGGGGAATACACATCAATGTGGGGCACGGTGGACCATGTTCAGTGGTGGCACATAGGCTGTGCCACCAGCTCATGTGCCTGCTACTCCTGTGGGCCATGCCACTGTGCCAGACATGTCTGTCCATAGGTCTCGTCTGCTGCACTGTCCATGCTCGGTGCTGTGTCAGTGTGGCCAGTTGCTGTTGTATCATGCCTGTACTGTGCTGTGGCCCATGTCTGCGAATGTGCTTCATGCGCAGGCACACAATGGCTGCCTCTGCAGGGCATTTTGACGCACCTACTTCCGCACACTTGTTGCCAATGTATTGGTCATTGTGCATGCACATGCCTAGAGTGCACGGGGCAGACTGGGCGGGACCACCTCTTCAAGTGTATGGTGCTTGCGTGCCACGCTGGTCTATCGGTGCCACCCACATGTGGTGTTATGCACGTATTATGACTGCCACACATGCATTGGTCATGCGCATTTTGCAAGTAATTGCCAGTGGCTGATGGGGATTGTGCGGCGTGTACCTATGAGAATACTCAGAATAGGCCCCTTTATAGGGGCTGTATTTCAAGAACCTGGTGAAAAACAGACCACTGGACATGGACTGAGACAGATCAATATAAACTGGACTGTCCTCTAGCCAGACCAGCCAGACTGGGCACAAATTGCATGAATTTTGCTGGTATGGCTTTTTCCAGTCTAGTCTGGTCTGGTTCTAGCAGTCTGGTTTTCACCCATTCCCGGGATTGGATAAAAAACAGACCACTGGAACTGGACTGGACTAGATGGTTAATAACCAGACTGGACAGACTGGCAAAATCCATGCAACCTGTGCCTGGTCCAATGGGACCTGTCATTCTGGCTTTTACTGATCTGTTCTGGTCTGGATCTGGCTGTCTGGTTTTCACCTAAACCTGTATTACATGTATATACCCTTCTTAACATGTGCAAGTGCTTGCAATGTAAAATAATTAAATGAAAAGGTAGTCACTGTCCCCAACAGTGCTCTCTGCCTATTAGTAGCCATGAAGCCCCTTCCCTTCTTTGCATAATCTTAGGGGTTTGGCTGCAGTAGTCACTCAGTGGCTCTGCAAAATACAGAAGAGACACTGTAGCAGTAAATTAAATATCTAAATAATGGCTGTACTAAACAGTTTGAATAATATATAATGTATGTCCTCAGGCAAGCAGTCCCTTGGAATGAGTTGCCTGATCTGAGGACATGATGTTGTCAGCAGTTCTTTAATAGTTATAATAACAGTAATAATTCAGAAGCATAATCTGATGAAATACCGTCATTTCAATAGCACCATCCTCACCTTTTCAAACATGCTGGCATCTCAGAATGTCAGTAATGTATGTCAACATGCCACTTTTACACAGAAAACACCTCCCTTCCATTTTCTGGCACATGGGAATGACAGCAAAGCTCTAAACCCTTCTTCAATTTTGCTGTTGGTGACCATCCCCCTCTCAGTTCTCTATTGTGATTGCATCCCACGGAACAGTTCTGCTGCTGCTGGCCTACCTTTGCTTGCTGGCTGATGCTGTCCTCCTCTGCTGCTCCTCGAGTTTATCTGCTCTGTACTCTGTGCTGCCGCTGGTCATCCAGACCGAAGGACCCACCCCACCCATCCACTTGTTGGCCTGCTGCCTGCCCAAAACTCCCTAACCCCACCCGGAGTGCTCGGGTAGCCTACTCGCTCATGTGGTGTTGTCCTGGACTCCCAGCTGACTTCCGATTCCTGCTGTACCACCACCAGTCTTCTTTGGCTGTTCGCTCTGGCTCGCTCCTCTCTCTGCTGGCTGGATGCCTGGACCATCACTGCTCTCTTCTTCTAGACTAGCCACCGCTCATTCTCTCCCACAAGCCGCACATGATGGAAACCATCACCGATTCACCCAGTCAAACACACCAACACAGAATTGCCTTGACGCATGCACGCTTATTGTGCCCAATACAAGCCCTCCCCCTGGCTAATCACAATGAGTCAAGTTAAAATGGCACTCTGAACCCCAATGATTTTCATGGGGGAGCACAAACCAAGGGGAAGGGAGGGAGGCAGCAAGGCAAAGGTGCCAAATTTAAATAATGCCAGCTGCGCTGCCACTGAGCCTAATTAAACAATGGGGGAGGCGGAGGGGGCAGGCTGTAGGTGTGCAGGCGTGAAGTCACAGATAGCAGAGGGCATGCACAGAGAGACCAGGGCAGGGAAAAAATGCCTTTAAAAAAGAGGCAGCATATGTGGCAAAATATTGCTGGGGCTCAGCCCAGGTCAAAAAATATTGCTGGGGCCAGTGCTCCACGGGCCCATACAACCCGGCACCTATGGCGACATGCAGTATTGAGGGCTATTCTGATGCATTTAAGAGAGGACTCGGATGCCACTCCATAGACGACAAGTCCATAGTCTAGTAAGGAAAGGACTGAGCTGATAACTGCCGTGCAGAGGGAATCAGGAGTGAGGCTGTAATGGTGCCTGTAAAGGAGACCTAGCCTGCTGTTAATAGCCTTGGAGATTAGGTGAATGTGATCACTGAAAGATAAGGTGCTACCCAGCATGATACCGAGGTATTTGAAGTTATGTACTGTTCCAGGGGCTCGCTTCTGTTGCCTGTTTGCAGATGACACCAAGATCTGTAACAGAGTGGATACCCCAGAGGGTGGTGGAGAAAATGAGGAGGGACCTGGGGGAGTTTGAAAAATGCTCTGAGGACTGGCAACTGAAGATGAATTCAAAAAAGTGCAAAATTATGCACCTGGGACACAGAATCCCTGGGGAAAGCTAGAGGATGGGGGCGGGGGGGGGGTGCTGACAGTCACAAAAGAGGAAAGGGACCTGGAGGTTATTATTTCAGATGACCTGAAAATGTCAAGGCAGAGTGCTAAGGCAGCTGGGAGGGCCAGTGGTATGCTAGGGTGCATAGGCAGGGGTGTCACCAGCAAAAGGAGGGGAGGTAGTGATGCCATTATATAAAACCATGGTCAGGCCTCACATGGAGTATTGTGTACAGTTCTGGAGGCCGCACCTTCATAAGGAGATTAACAGTCTGGAGATGGTTCAGAGAAGGGCGACTAAGATGGTACAGGGCTTGCAAAACAAGACTTATGGGGAGAGATTAAGGGACCTAAATATGTACTCACTGGAAGAGAGGAGAGAAAGAGAGGACATGATAGAAACATTCAAGCACCTCAAGGACATAAACAAGGTGCAGGGGAGAGACATTTTCCAATATAGAAGGAGCACAAGAATGAGGGGGCATGACATGAAATTGGAAGGTGGGAGATTAAGAGGGAATGTGAAGAAGTTCTTCTTCACAGAGAGGGTAGTGGATGCATGGAATGGTCTGCCTCAGGATGTGGTGGGAGTGAGCACTGTGGATGGATTCAAGCATGCTTGGGACAGGCATAGGGGAACCATAGAGGTACAGCAGCAGGTGGGTCAGAAGCAGTAATCTAGAATAAGGGATTATAGGTAGACTAGATGGGCCAGGAGGTCCTTATCTGCCGACAATTTCTATGTTTCTATGTTAAGGATCATTAGTTGTGTAGATTTATACCTGTTGTGAGGACTTGCAAACAGCATCACTTCAGTCTTTTTGTAGTTTAAAATCAGCTTGTGCTGGGTGAACCATGACTCAACCCGGGTGAAGCTGCACTGTAGGTCAGAGGTAAGGCGGATGGGGTCCTGGTGACTCATGAAAAGGACCACATCATCTGCATAAAGGAGAAGGTGACTGGGGCAGGCTAGGAGGAGGGCATTAAGGAAGAGGGTAAAGATAAGTGGGCTGAGGATTGACCCTTGTGGGACACCTGAGAGAACTGGTCGGCTGGAGGAGATTGTACCCTGTATTTTCACCTGTTAAGATCTGACAGTAAGGTAGTTCTGAAACCAGGCTGTGGTTTCGTGTGAGAGACCAAGGGTGGGGAGTGATGCAGTTAGAAGGGAGTGATTGACCATATCAAATGCCTTAGTTAGGTCAATGTAGATGGACCCAACTAGGTGACCATAGTCAAGCACATGATGAATGAAGGTAGTGTACTCAAGAAGAGCAGTGGTGGTGGTGGTGCTATGGTTTGCCCTGAATTCATGCTGTTGCAGGCAGAGAATTCCATATTTGGTTAAGTAATCGGAGAGCTGGATAGCAACAATTCATTCAAATGCTTTGGGGGGAGAATAGAGATGGGGCGATAGTTAGAGTGTGAGGCTCTATCACCACTCTTGAAAACAGGAGTCATGATGGCAGCTTTCCAGAGATGAGGGAATTTATTTAGGCATAGTGACAGATTTAAGATTTTGGTGAGGGGGAGCAGAACGTTGTCCAAGACAAGATGGAGCAGTTTTAAATAAAGAGAGTTGCTGGTGTATCTTGACTTTTTAAGGACCTGGAGCAAGTACTTTTTAGCAACTGAAGGAGGGACTGCCTTGAAGTAGAAAGGAGGGGGGTTGGGAGTGGTGTCAGGTAATACAGGGCTGCTAAGGATAGAGGAGGGGGAGGGGTCATTAATGAAAAAGTCCAGTGGAAGAATTTCACTGAGATCTGTGAACGCATCATTGGAGGTATCTGCAATTAGCTGTGAAGCCTGGGTGGTAACCCCATTTATGTTGAGCAGGGAAGGAGGTGATTTATTGGGCTTGCCAGTTAGGTCTTTGTTGTTTTCCCAAAAATTCTTGCTGTTACCCCAGGAGTTTGTAAGCACTTTCTTGTAGTACTCAGATTCAGCAAGGCGGGTTGCATGGGTACAGTTGTTCCTAGCAGCCTTGTAATTCTGCCAGTCGGAAGGGTTTCTTGTGGTATGAGCAATGTGCCATAGATGGTCTCTAGCAGCCAACAGATTAAGTAGGTGGAAGGAGATCCCTGGGTTGCAAGCGCCTTTAATTTTTCTTTTCCTGAGGTGGTGAAGATATCGCAGGCTGCATTGAAGGTAGTGATAAAATGTTCAAGTGCAGAGTCAGCACTGTTGGCTGTGAAGATAGGTGACCAGCTGGACTGTTGCAGGAAGTACTGAAACTGCTTAAACCAACCTTGTTTTTAGGACACGATAGTAGGACTCCTTAGGTGGGGGCTTGGAGGCTTTGTTGGACCAGAAGCATATTACAGGGGAGTGATCACTAAGAGTGTCAGGCAGAACCTTAGTGCTGGTGAACCTCTCCAGGTAGTTAGTAAGGATAAGGTCAAGTAGGGTGCAGTTGTCTGCCCTGTAGTTAATTCTGGTGGGGAAATTTACCAGTTGGGAGAGAATCTGTGTGCCGCGAGTGCATCCTTGAAGATGTTGGCTTCAGGAGTAAGCCAGTCAATGTTAAAGTCGCCCAGGGCAACAAACTCAGAGCAATTTGAGAGGCTAGAAATGTAATCCAGCACACAAGTCTAAAACCTCTATCTGTATCCTTTGGAGAGATGTATACTGAGAGAACAGTAAATGGCTTACCATTGATACCGACTGAGATTTTAACAGCAAGTGCTTGTGTGCTTGAGTCAGTTGGGAGACATGGGAGGACTTGGCCTTGAAGTGTATTTAATAGGTAAATGGCGCAGTCACCGCCCTCTTTCCAACTCTATTCACTCTGAATAGGGTGTAGTCATCAAGGTCAACTGCAGTTTCAGGGATTTTGGGGCAGAGCCAGGTTTCAGCTAAGGCAAGGACATCACACTTTGCACCCATTAGAGCCAGGAACTTAAAGATCAGGTGCAACAGTTTTTACATATTTTTAATAAAAGCTTTAAAAGTTGCAGTTCAAGTCATTGTGTCATGATTAGTGTTTCCTGAAAATTTCACACGGTTTGATTTTGTGGTTTTCTTTAAATTAGCATTTGTTAACTTGCTCAGTAGTGGCTGAAAACAGTGGAGTTATTTCTGTCCTCTCAGTCAAACTTAGAGTGCGATGACATCATTTTGGAGTAGCTTGCTGATTCAGATTCCCAATCAGAGCAACACTCTGTAGAATTTATGGTCTGTTGAGCTCTCCAGGTTTCTTATAACCCCAGTCTCTGGTTTGTGTTCAGATAGATCAGGTTAAAATATGTAATTCTCTTCCTTTAAAAAGCTGTTCATTTTAGTTTCAATGCTGAATTGAAGTATTGGAAATCTTTTTCTGTGAGAAATCAGTATGTCTGTATCACAGCTCTGTTCTTTCCAATCAAACCTCAATTTTTTTTCTAAATATGTAACACAGGGCTGTTTAACCAATATAAAATAAATCTAAATTTTATTCATTCACAGAAAGTTTGTTTTTGACATAGCCTTCATAAATATAATCATGTAAGAACATGTTTTTTCATGTCAGATTAACAAACAGGTGCTTGTCACATTCTGCTACAGTATTTCAAGCACATGTCCTGTCAGAACTCACACATTTCAGTTCTTTGGTGGTTTCTATGTGAAAATACATCATGTATGTGTGTAACTAAAAACAATGTGTGGCTTCCCGATGCACCATGTCTCTGTCCCACAGTTGAGGCAGCTGCAGTCTACTGCCACCAGTCCCCTGCTCCACAAGCCCCCTGTCTTCTGCTCCACATTCAAGGCTGCTGCACCCTGCTGCCCACTGTCTTCTCCCACACAGTGAGGGATTGTGCACCCTGCTGCCTCCATCCCTTGCCTAAAGAATCAGGACTACCACACCCTCCCAC
Source organism: Neoceratodus forsteri (assembly GCA_016271365.2). NCBI lineage: Eukaryota > Metazoa > Chordata > Ceratodontiformes > Ceratodontidae > Neoceratodus > Neoceratodus forsteri. Next base: position 1,003,232,852 of record CM028129.1, on the reverse strand, counting down.
CCTGCTGCCCTCTCTCCCCCACCTTCACATTTAGGGATGCTGCACCTGTTGCCCCATTCCTGTCTCCACAGTCAGGGTTGCAGTGCTGTGCTAAGCCCTAGAGTGCCAGATTCCTTGCCTCCACAGCTGGGGCTGCTGCACCATGCTGCCCTAACACCAGAGGTGGGACTTTTGATGCACCCTGCTACCCATTTCCATTGCCCCAAATGGTCAGAGCACCATGCTGTCTTCTATCCCCTGTCACCACTGACAGGGCTGCTGCACCCTACTCCTTTCTACACAGTTGGGGTTGCTGTGGCCTGCTGTATCCTAGAGCCCCATGCCTCAGCAGTTAGGGCTGCTGCACCAAGCTGCCACTTGCCACAAGATTCAGGGCATTTTCTGCACCCTGTTGCATGCCTCCACAGTTGAGGCAGTTGCACCCTGCTGGCTCCCTGCCACCAGAGTCAGATCCTTTGCTACACCCTGCTGAGACAGGAACAGGGGGCAACATGTGCAGCATCCCTGATTGTGAGGGTGATAGAGAGAGGGTAGCAGGGTGCAGCAACCCCAGCTGTTCGGGAAGGGTACAGCACAAGAATAAGGGCATTTACTGCACCCTGTCCCCTGCCTGTGGAGGCAAGGGGCTCTGTGGTGCAGCAAGACATGCTGGTGGCAGGGGACAAAGGACAGCATGGGGCAGAAGCTCTGGCTGTGGGACAGGACACAGGTGTGCATCAGGGTACAGCAGCCCTGACAATAGCAGAGGGTGCACATTGTGCAGCAGCCCAGACCATTTGGGGTAATGGAAGTGCGTAGCAGGGTTCATCAGCCCCAACTGTGGATGAAGGCAGCATGAGACTCTAGGATGTAGCACAGCACAGCAGTCCTGACTGTGGAGACAGGACCAGGGGGCAACAGGGTGCCATGGCCCTGACTGTGGGTGTGGAGACAGAGGGCAGCACGGTGCAGTAGCCCTGAATGTTCAGGCAGGAGTTAAGGGTGGCAGCAGGATACAGCAACCCAAACTGTGAGACAGAGTGCAGCAGTCATGCCTGTTTGGGACAAGGGATGTAGGAAGCAGGGTGTAGCAAAAGATTTGACTCTGGTGGTAGGGGGGACAGCAAGGTGCAACTGCCTCAACTGTGGAGGCATGCAACAGGGTGCAGCAAATGCTCTGAATCTTGTGGCAAGTGGCAGCATGATGCAGCAGCCCTAATTGCAGAGGTTTGGGTCTCTAGAGCACAACAAGCCATAGCAACCCCAACTGTGTAGAAAGGAGCAGGGTGCAGCAACCCTGTCTCTGGTGACAGGGGATAGAGAACAGCATGGTGCAGAAGCCTTGACTGTGGTGCAGAACACAGGGGGCATCAGGGTACAGCAGCCCTGACTGCGAGATGGGGTACACGTGGTGCAGCAGCCCTGACCATTTGGGGCAATGGAAGTGAATAGCAGGGTGTAGCAAAAGCACTGCCTTTGGTGGCTAGGGCAGCATGGTACAGCAGTCCCAGCTGTGGAGGCAGAGAACCTGGCACTCTAGGGCTTAGCACAGCATAGCACAGCACAGCAGCCCTGACTGTGGAGAAAGGAACAAGGAGCAACAGGTTCAGCTTCCCTAACTGTGAGGGTGGGGGGAGAGAGCAGCAGGATGCAACAACCCCAATTGTTTGGTCAGGGGGAGGCAGGGTACAGCAGCCCTGATTCTTTAGGCAGAGGAAGGAGGCAGCAGGGTGCACAATCCTTGACTGTGTGGGAGAAGATGGTGGAAAGCAGGATGCAGCAGCTTCAAATGTGGAGCAGAAGGAAGGCTTGTGGGGCAGGGATAGGTGGCAGTAGGCTGCAGCTGCCTCAGCTTTGAGGCAGAGACATGGTGCATCAAGATGCCACATAATGTTTTTAGTTACACCTAACAACGTATTTTCACACAGAAACCACCAAAGAACTGAAATTTGTGAGTTCTGACCGGTGCCTGTCATACCCTGCTGCAGTATTTCAAGCACCTGTACTGTTTGTCAATCTGACATGAAAAGAAAATGTTCTCACATGAAATCTATTTCTGGAGGCTACATCAAAGACAAACTGTTTCTGTGAATGAACACAATTTAGATTTATGTTTATATACATTTAATAGCCATGTTATATAGTTAGAAAAACAATCGGAGTTTTGATTAGAAAGAACTAAGAGCTGTGATACAGACAAACTAATTTCTCAGAGAAAGATTTCCACTACATCAATTCAGCCTTGAAATTAAAATGATCAGCTTTTTATGAGAAGATAATGTTATATTTTAAACTGATCTATCTAAACAGAAGCCAGATACTGTGTTTGTAAGAAACTTGGAGAGCTCAGCAAACCATTAACTCTACAAACTACTGCTGTGTTTGGGAATCTGAAACAGCAAGCTACTCCAAAATGATGTCATTGCACTCTAAGTTTGACTGAGAGGACAGAAATAACTCCACAGTTTTCAGCCACTGTAGAGCAAGTTAACAAATGCTGATTTAAAGAAAACCACAAAACCAAATGGCATGAAATTCTCAGGAAACACTAATCATGACATAAGGATTTGAATTTCAGCTGTTCAAGCTTTTATAAAAAATATGTAAAAACCGTTGCACGTGATCTTTAACTATTTTTGTAAATGAAAGTTTGGACACAGCTCTTCAAAATCTGTATAGCAATATATTGAAATTCATCAAATATTTATTACTACACATTTGTCCCTATGACATTATTTTAAAATATTTTCCAAGATGGATTTAAAATCATATATCAATATGTTGTGCTATATAACACTATATGAAAATACTCAGATCATATGGCACCGAGTAAAAGCTTCTATTTAAAAAAATAATTGAGGAATACAACATGAGTAGAAAATAGACAGTAGAATACAGAGATGTTTCACAAGACACTAAGTAAAGAAAGTGAATGCTCATGGGAGTGGTGCTGTGCAAAGGATGTGGGGCTGCAGTCTTTTGGGACACTTTCTGGAGACTGAGCTGCTGCCTTATTAGTACTCACCTCTCTGGATTGAGGGCAGAGGTTGCAGGACTCCAGGCCAATGTGAGAAGGGTGCAGAGGACATTCTGGCCCACTCAGGGGCCACCAAGTCTGCCACTGCTTCACCAGAGGATGCCTAAGCATGGAGGCAGAGCAGTTGAACCTTGGTGGGATCTGGGAGGGTGGGAGAGGCAGGAAGGGTGCATGCTCTTAAGCCTGTACCACTGCAGAATTCATTTGCCATACTGGGAGGACAGGGCACCTGTGAGGAGGCACCTGTAGCAGTGGGAAGGGAGAAAGTGAGGGTCCTCAGAAAGGGAGGCCCCAAGGAGGGAGGAAGAGGTCCCCAACTGAGGAGGAAGTAGCTGCTGGTCAGGGACTGTATTGTTAGGGTGATAGACTTGGGTGAATGGGGCAAAAGGGAGTGGGAGGTGAAGTGCCTGAGAGGTGCTTTAGTTTGGAGTGATGCAGAGCATATCCTGAAGATCGCTAGGGTAGCAGGAGCTGTGAGGGAACTAAATGTTATTGTCCACCTGAAGACAAGTGACAGGCAAGGGACAATGTAGGTATAGTGCAGGATAATTTCAAGGAACTGTGATGGGGCCTCAAGCGGGTGGCACACATGCTGGCTTTTGCAAGGCGTTACCTGTGTACGGCCGGGGAGAGGAAAGTGCACTCCACACCAGGGCATTTAACAATTGGTTGAAGACATGGTTCATGGAGGAAGCTTCAGCAACATATGGGACTGGGGGCCAACCTGGGAAGATATGGGTCTCTACAGTTCCCTGGGTCACACCTGGAAATGAGACTTGGCTCAGTGTGCCTTTCCTGGTTATCAACTTTTACATAAACAAAAAAATAAATAGAGGAGACAGCCTACATCCTTCCAAGAAGGGGACCATAGTGGGAGGTTTAAATGCTACTTGGAAGACCATTTAAACTAGCCATGGGGAAGGCTGTAAAACTAAGGAAGGTAACAACGGCCACCCAGCATGTAGGATTAGGCAGGTAGGGTCTGAAGGGAGTAAACTCCCCTAGGTGAGGGATACAAGAAGACAGGGGTGGGGCAAGGCAGAGGAACAAGGGGTATAAATGAGATAAGCAAGAATAAAGGAGTAAAGAAGTTTGGGAATAGACAAAGCAAAAAGGGAAGAGGTGGGTTAGGTGGAGCTTTGGGGGACAGTACAGGCAGCAATGGGGGAAGGAAACAGGCAGGGAGGGGGAATGTATGGAGAGCCATGTGTGCCAAAACAAGGAGTCTGGGAAATTTACTGGTGGCCATCATGGCAGAGGCTAGCCTGGATTTGGTGGCCACAACACCATCATGGTGCACTGAGTACCACTACTGTGACAGGGCTATACCTGGCTAGTCCCTGTTCTAGAGAGACAGGGCAGGAAGAAGAGGAGGAGGGGCTATACTATATGTGAAGGAGGGAATCAAGACCATGGAGGTACACGGTAACCCAGAGGAAACGGAAGGGCTGGAGGTACTGTGTGTCATTCTGGAGACAGGCTCTGAGGCTGCTACTGTACTGAGGTAGTGTACAGACCTCCAGAACAGGGAGAGGAGGTAGGTAAGGCACTTGGGAAAGCCATCATTAGAATGGCAAGTAGGGGGGAAGTGCTGCTAGTTGGGGACTTCAGTCTGCCAGATTTGGAGTGGAATCTTCCAGCAGTGGTTTTGACAAGAAGCAGGGCCATCCCTATCTCCCTGTAAGGGTCTTTCTCAGGCAGCTAGTCAAAGAACCCACTAGGGATAGCATAGCACTGGACCAGATACTTACAAACAGGGACAGTATTGCAGATGTCACAGGTGGCAGTCCCCTAGGTACCAGTGATCTCCATATAGTGTGGTTTAACAATAAGACAAGAGCAAAGGCAACCCACATGAGGATGAGGGTCCTGGACTTTCGGAGGGCAGATTTTTAAAAAATGAGACTGCTTTAGAAACTGCCTCATGGGTGGGGAGGGATTTCCAGGGAGGGGTAGAAGCACAGTGGGGAACAATAAAGGAGGGCATAATTAAGGCAGCTAGTTTCTGTGTGAGGGAAGTGATCAAAAGCAGAAGGAAAAAGGAGACCATTGTAGTTCTCTAGTGAAGTAACCCAAGGTGGTGAACGAAAAATGGGTGGCATTCAGGAGGAATAAAGAAATGCAGAGGAAGGAGGAAGGGAGGAATACCAAGTAAAACAGAGAGAAGCAGGAAAGGTGATGAGGGGAGCAAAGGCACAGGCAGAGAAAAGGATAGATAAAGGGGATAAGACTTTCTTCAGATACATTAGTGAGAACAGCAAAGTGAGGAGAGGGATAGTGAGGATTGAGAGGGCTGCAGGGAGACACTGTGCAGACGAGGATCAAGAAAAAGCTGCCATCCTGAATAGGTACTTCTGCTCAGTCTTCTCAGTGTGGGGGCAGGAAGAGACGAATCACCAGGGAGTAGCAGAAACAAAGGCGGGGGATGAGGTGGGCAAAGGTCCATTTTCAGAGGAAAGAGTCCTGGAGGGGCTTGCAGCTCAGCAGGTGGACAAGGCCATGGGACTAGATGGAATACACTCAAGGGTACTAAAGGAACTCAAGAAGCTTCCAGCTGCCCCACTGACAGCTGTATTGAACAGTTCACTGGAAACAGGGGTGATTCTTGAGGCAGAAGAAAAGCAGACATGGTCCCTCTATATAAGCGCAGCAGCAGGGTGGAGCCTAGCAACTATAAGCTGGCCAATAGGCTGGCCAGTCTTACTTCAGTCTTAGGGAAATTCATGGAAACCCTGCTTAGGGAAAGGTTGGTGGAGTATCTTGAATCCAGTGTGCTGCGAGAACACAGAGAGTATGGGTTCAGAGGAGGGAGGGGTGGGGTCAGGCCAGACAAATCTGATTGATTTCTTCGACTGGGTGACCAGGGTACTATCAATCTCTAAGGAGCTCAGCTCCTAGCCCTACATTCAAGCAGAAACAAAACATGCGGGGTTGTGCCCAGGATAATCTTCTTCATTAATTAAAACCACAGCAGCAGCAAAGGTAAAGGGACTGCCTCTCCCACAGCTAAACATTTTTGGGCCTCACCAAGCACTTTCTCAAAGGGAACTAGCTCAGCAGAGGATAGTGGATGTGGCCTTCAGTATTAGGACTTTAGCAAGGCCTTTGATGCTGTGCCACACAGAATTCTGATAAAGACATTTAGCATACCAGGGCTGGGATCCAAGGTGGTGAATTGGGTTGGAAACTGGTTTACAGATAGGCAACAGAGAGTGGTGGTTAACAGTACTCACTCTAATGATGGAAGAATGACCAGCGGGGTGCTATAGGGCTCAGTACTGGGACCAGTCCTCTTCAATGTCTTCAAAAGTGACATTGCAGAGGAACTAGAAGGGAAGGTATGCCTTTTAGCAAGTAATACCAAAATCTGTAATCCGGTGGACACTCAGGAGGGGGTAGAGAGAATGCACAGGGATCTTAGGAAATGCAGAGTCGACAAGAGCATCTCAGCTGGGGGTTCAGTTCCAAAAAATGCAAAATCATGCACCTAGGGCATAGGAACCCAGGAGCGGAGTATAGAATGGAGAGAGGTACTGACAGTCACTAGGCAAGAAAGACAGTGCAGTTAAAATACATGATAATGTTATCATACCTCAAAGTGACAAGGGTGTGTGAGAAAGTAGTGGATTGCACTAAAGGGATACTGGGGTGCCTAGAGAGGGGCATCTCTAGCCAGATAGGGGAGGTGGTGTTACCACTATATCACTCGCTGGTGAGAAACCACCTGGAGCACACTGTCCAGTTTTGGAGTCCACACCTCAGAAAGGACATAGGTTGGATGCAGTCCAGAGAAGTGCAAGTGAAATGGTACAGGTGCTGTACAAGAAGCCCTAGGAGAAGAGACTGTGGGATCTTAACATGCACACCCTGGAAGCACCTCACAGGGGATGTGCAGGGTGCAGTAGAGGAGTCTCTTAAATGATAAAGAGCACCAGTACGGGGGGGGGGCATACAATGAAACTACAGTGGGAGATTTTAAGAGGGATATGAAGAAGTACTACTTCACTTAAAGGGTGGTAGACACCTGGACCAGACTGCCAGCAAAACTGGTGTAGGTGAAAACAGTGGAGACTTCAAGTATGCATGGGATAGACATGGGTATATTAGTAAACAGGCAAAGAGGAGGGAGGAAGGAAGGGGCATCGGAAAAGAGCTAGCAACTGCGGAGACAGATTAGGCAGGGAACATCTGGGAAGACTGAGTGAGCTGAGCAGTTATTTTCTGTTGACAAATTCTGTTTCTGTATTTCTAAGTTTCTAGCCTTCACTGTTCCAGGAATTATTATCAGAAGGGATATCTTTGGAATCGTTAGGGCTAGGAAATTTATTTTTTAAATGAAAACTTATAGTAATATCTATGAGTCGGAGTATCAAAATGTATTAACATACATTACATATCTATGGATAGACTTTTGTCCCAATGACATTATTTTCAAAAAATGTACCATGATGGATTTAAAACTTTTAAAAAAATGTATTGCAATGCATAGTTCTAAAAATTAATAAAAGCATCATGTATAGCACTGAGCCCAAGTTTGCATTTAAAAAATCATTAAAGGGAAACATCCATCCAGAACTGAACCCCCACCTGAGTGTGAGGTGGGGTCCAATTATCATTTTTACAGAAAGAACACTTTATTACTTAGAGTGGTTGGATTAATTTAGCTTTTCTCTGGTTGATACTACCATCCCTCCTGATGGCATTTTGAATGTAAGCCTCCCTAGAGGTGCACCCACAACCTCCCACAGCTGTCCCAAGAATGACGTCTGAGATGGGAAGCATCTGCAGGAGTGTGCATAGCTTCACTGTATAGTGAGAGCTATTAATAGCTACGGTTTGGAAAGTACATATCTTGGTGCTATACTGAGACCAGGTATAGACTGGCAGTCTGTACAGTATATATGTATATGGAATATGCAATGGGCGGACTCAAAATATGTACTTTATCTTCAAGTGTGAAGGGCAGGATCATGACTCAAAGGTGGCAGAGATGCAAGGGAGTTATGAAAGTCCTGTCCTTCATAAGTGATGCTAAAGTGTCTGTTATGAGTCACACTATTGTATATGCAATATATACGACAGTAATTTACAGGTAATATTTTTGATAATGCATTGCTGTTACTAATATCACTAGCCAATATATATTTTATTTTGTCAATGTTGCCCCCTTTCCTGTTGTATGTACAGTATGTCAATATACATATGTCCCATTTCATATTTCAAAAAACTTCCCATGTCAGTTTTGAAACCATATATCATTATGGTGCAATAAACCATCACTATCTATTGTTGCAAATGTCCAGTAACACTTAGCCAGGCTTTCATTTAAAAATATAATTAAATTTCTAGCCCTTACAGTTCCAGAGTTATAGATTTTCAAGTGTAATTACTTCAAGATGTGGTAAATGTGGACCCATTTGGGGGACTAGAAACTTAATTATATTTTTAAATGAAAGTTTCAGCTTAGCTCTGTGACAAAATCTATCACTTTATATTGATATACATCAAATATTTATCGATACACATTTGTCCCAATGACATTTTTTTAAAAGAAACAAAAAATGATTTTAAACCATATATTGGTATGTTGCAAAATATTTTGCTATGTATGAATACCAGGATTATGTAGCACAGAGTCCCAGATTTCATTAAAACATAATTAGGTTTGGAGCCTTTACAATTCCAGATTTATACAGTTTTAAAGGCAATTACCTTGAGAAGTGATAACTTTGGGGCTAGGAACTTATTATGCTTTGTGTTAATGAAAGTTTGGAAACACCTGTATGAATCAGTTTGTTGCAAGTTATTGACAGACATAAAAAAAATATCAATATACATTTGTACCCATGACACTATTTTAGAAAAATTTATTATGACAGTTAATTTAAAACCATATATTAGTACATAACCGTATACAGCATAAATATTTTATTCCGCACGCCATTGGAAAATACTAATGGTATTCTGTAATGAAGGACCACACCCTTTTACTGGTTATGTTTTTAGCATAGGTGTCTTACTCTAGTTATGTCAGTTTCTGAAAAATGAAGATAAAATGTGCCTTGTATTATCAGTATTGACTGAAATAGAAGTTTTGATTTCATGTTAGGTAAGCAAATTGTTAGTTAATTTTTTTAAAGATGATATTTGTTAATAATTGATGTACTTGTTAAAGTACCACTGTTTTTATTAGTCAGTGACTACCTTATTATTCTCCTGTTTTAAAATTAGTTATAGCAATCTTGTATTGATGCACTGAAACTGACAAAAACATTTTGATAAATTTAGGACCACTGCCTTGAGAATGTCCACAAAGGGTAAAACATTGCTACAATTAGTAGCCATTTTGAAAGATATAAAAACACTTCAATAAAAGAAAAATACATTTTGAAATCACCTTAGTGTTAGAATTAGTAACTACCATCTTATTGTTTTACACTGGAGTTTTGTGGTCATAGGACAAATGGCTCCTCCACCATTTACCATTTCTAAAAGACATTCTCTTTTTTTCCATATAGTTTCCTGGTGTTAATAAATTCTTATAAAATGGGACATGGAAATCTTGTAACCTCATTGGTCGACTCATGTCACATGATCACTGATTATTATCTGACAACTGCACCCTTACCTGAACTATATACTGTATATATTATAAGGCGTGGTCATGCCCTATAGTTAGGGTTCAACAGTCACTTCTACGTTAAACCTAAAGTTTTGCACTTTAATAACTTTGCAACCATTCGACCGATTCACAGGAAATTTGGCATGTTCCATGGGGAACCAATGATCTCTTGATGTGGCAAGTTTTGTTCCAGTGGGATGTGTGGGTACAGAGATGCAGAGTGTCAAACAATGTGCAAATTGCCATTTTTGTGTAAATTCTTTGCTATGCCATTTCTCAGAAATAGTGTGGAGTTGTGCTCTACAGTTTGCAGGGTATACAGGCTTTGGGTCACAGAGGTGCCTTTTTAAAAATTAAGTGAATAAGTATGAATCCATTCAAAAGTTCTTAAAGTTTCAATGTTCCCATTATTTCCTATGGAAAGAATTAAATGTGCCATGCGAAACAACTGTTTCATTGCCGCTAAAGTGGTAGTTATTGCCACAAATGAAGAATGTAGTGCTGATTCTACCATCTTGATTTCAGTTAGCAAGGCAAACAAATTTAGATATTTTAAAAAATAGTTACTAATGCTAAACACCAACAGTTGTGGTTATCTAATCGGGGCCCAAAGGAATCAGATTCCGGGGTCACTTTGGCCCCAAAATGCCCAGAAATATGTGAATTTTGTCCACAGATGTATTTCTGCCACAGACTGGGGCAGCTGTTTTGCAAAACAAGAGAGGTTTGTGCCACAAATTGTGGCATAATCAGATTGTTTCACAGAATAAGGAAGGGTGTCTCATGAAACAGCTGCCGCAATTTGTGACACAAATATGTCCAGACAAAATTAAACTCTTTTGGAGCATTTTTGTGACAAACTGACCCCAGAAACTGATTCCTTGGCCCCTGACTGGGTGAACACATAATGGTGTTTACCTAATTCAAGTACTGTTTTAAGGTTTTAAAACCTCTAAGGGGAAGGGGGCCAAGGTATGCTAATATTGTATATTTGCTGACATTGGGGGGGCAATCTCTGTGTTGGCACTAGAAGCCCCCCTCCAGCAGTATGGCACACTAGGAAGACCACTCCCAGTGTCCCAAGATATGTATCCCCCAGCAGTTTGGTACACTGGGGAGCCCACTCTCAGTGTCCCGAGATATGTCTCCCCCCAGCAGTGTGGTATACTTGGGGGGGCCCACTCCCAGTGTCCCAAAATAAGTATTTTATTAAAACTTATAAACAGAAAACAGTCCCCCAATGTCTTTTTTTAACCTGAAAAAAGAGAACAGTCCCTTTTCATCCCTACAGTCCCCCCCCTCTCCCATTCTGACCCTCCCACTGAGCACCCATTACCCCACACACATATCCCATACCCTATACTTACCTCCAGAGGTTGTAGTCTGTCATCATCTGTGGACAGGGACATGTATGCACTCCTCAAAGCTGAACCGCAAACTGAGGAATCAAGGCAAGTGCCACGTAATGTACTGTATTTGAAAGCTGTTTTGAACTTATGTTCATAACTTTGCCATTTTTAGATATTTTTTCAGCAAATATTCAACATGGGCTTTTTAGGACCCCACCTCATGAACACTGCCACTGTCATTTCATTAATCGGCATGGAAGGTGATTTTGTGGTCACTGTGCGAAATCACCTTTTGGGACTGAGTAACAAAATTTCACTACAGGTTTTCATGATTTGGGGTCCTTAAAAGGCTATGTTGAAAATCTGTTGAAACAAATTCCTTAAAATTGATGAGTTACTTGCGTTCATTGAAATTTTTCTACACACATACATAACTTTGGTAATTTTCAATATTTTGAGTCTACATTTTCAACATAGCCATTTTTTAACACCACCTCATGAACAGTACAGCTGTCATTTTTCATATCCTGCCTGAAACACATTTTTGCGCCTGTGGCGTGGAATGGCATTTTGGCACGGATTTAACATTTTTCACCTATGGGGTTTCTGAGGTGGGGTCATGAGAAGACTATGTTCAAAATTTGGGGTCAAAATATGAAAGAAATGCTAAAGATATGACCATTTATTGAAATTTCAGTATGTCCACTCCTAACTTACGAAATGTTAAATATTTTGACACCAGATTTTAACATAGCCTTCTTATTACCTGACCTCATGTATGTCACAGCTGTCATTTTTCAAATCCTGCCCAAAACATATGTAACCTCTCACCCCTGCCTTTCTAGCAAAATGACAGGTGGCATGCTGTTGAAGCTGACAGCAGTACCTGGTGGGGACCTGGATTCGGGGAGGATGAGGTTACTCAACACAGGGGGACCTAGGTTTGGCTACTCTGCACAGGGGCACCCAAGTAAATCTGAACACAGGAAGCAATAACTGCAATGTCTAGAACCAGGAATGGGATTCTTCAGTGTGGCTTTTATTCACGTCCAAGCTGAACAAACAAAGCATAGACGAACCCCCATGGGGCTACATTTCCTGGTAATGCAGATTAGAGACAACTGAACACTTTATCACTATTTCCAGCCCTCAGGCTCTAAACCCACCAGGCACACAGCCCGGACTTGCATGCAGCTTTGGGTACACAGCCCGACTTGTACACACTTGGGTTTTCCCCACGGGCCCGGCTCCCCTGCCGGCCACTTGATCCACAGTCCATTTGAAGAATGAACTAATTATCCTGTTGTGGCTCCCCAAACCACACTAGAGTCTGTGACTCCTAGAGAGAATTTTCCTTACAATCCCATGTCTGGGTACTTCCCCCATCACTGGCCAAGTGCTTGAGGCAAAGTAGAAATCCACAGAAGAAATCCGTAGAGGTGGACCTAGTCACTAAAGATAGGGGGCCACCCACCTCCAGCTCCCACAGCCCATACCTGGCCATTTCTCTGGAAACTGAACAATTCCTTTACTGAACTTCCAAATGTAGGTTAAGGGTAGTCGTCTGTCACATCACCTCTACATATTATTTGCATCCCAACAAACTCTAGAACTTGAAACTACTTTTACTTTGCTTAGCCCATTTTTCTAGGCTTCCCAATATTTAGTAGTTCAATCCCCACATTGTCACACAAGTCCCAGGGTGAAAACATAGGCCCTTTTAGCCAGAGCAGACACTCACCCTTACATTGCAGGTGCCCCACAGGTGACTCACAAATCTTCTTTTCTCCCAAATGAATACTGAAACATACAGACAGCTTTTCCTCCACAAGCAGAACTAGGGGATTGCCCCAGGAATCTGCAGAGAATCCTTTTCCATCCCCCCCAGAGGGAGGGGGCACTGAGACCCAAAACAGCAGTCTCCACCACTTCAGTACTCTTCTGTGTCTCTCTTTAAGGTGGAGACACACACCCTATTACTTAAAAGTAGCCCTCTGTCAGGGCTGAGGCTCCTAGAGCCTTTACTGAGCTGCTTTAAACAGAAAGATCCCTACTTCTCACACACTCACTGAAGACCAACTGAACACACTGACTTCAAACTCCCAACGTTCTATCTAACTCCCTTTTCTGCAGATTCCAATGTGGCTCATGAAGCTGCAGAAGTTCTATTGGTGATGTCATCCCTCAGTCTCAGCTGAGACTGAGAACAGAGTGAGACAGTGTGAAACCCATTTAACTGGAGTTTCACAAACTGCCTTCCCTGCCTACCACTAGGTCTTACTGGGATTCTAGTAACCCCGGGTAACAAGGGGGTTACACTCACCCTTGACCAGGAAAATGACTGTCCGCAGTCATTATTTACCCGGCCTTAGGCCATTCCACCCTATGTGCTACCTGCGGAGGGAGTGATCAGTCCCCCTCCTACCATGTGCAAGCACAGGCAGGAAACACTAATGGCCTAGAGGCCCTTAGCTGACATATCAGCAGCTACTCTATCCACTTACTATGGACACCTAGCGGCTCTGGTAAAACCATCCAGAGCATAGCCCTGATAGATCAGCACTGCGGTCACTACTGCAGGTCAGGGCCACAGCCTGTCTATCCCCCCTAACCCTCTAGGGAAAACCTATCTGCTTTTACCTAATACCCCCAAAAACAAAAACAACCCGGGGACCTCCCCGACCTTGGGCAACCTGCAACTACACACCATTAAAATACCACATTACTGCCTCCTCCCTACCCCCACAACCACACCTGTGGAAAGAAAGGGTTAATACAGTAGTAACAACAATAACACCACAGTACTTTAAATTACTATACACTAAAGCACTGGTGAGGAACTCCAATAAGCCCCTCCTCCTCTTCTTGTCTTCTCTTCTGTCTTCCCAGGAACACCTGTAAGAAAAAGAAAGACAACACACACTTCTAATCTGCATACACAGTCTACCTAAAACCCCAACCATCAAAACACTGCAGAATCCCAAAAAGATTTTTTAGAAGAAAGGTAGAAAAACAGTATTTACATTAGAAAACAACGACATTATTTACAATACACATTTTGGGGGGATGGAGTGCCCTAAAAGTCCCAACTAGTGACCACAATGCCTGAAGGCTAGTCCAATAAAGAGTCTCTCCTGGGCCAGAGTCTGGTGAAGCACAGTTCTAACAGGCCAAAGTCCTGAAGGGGAGAGTCTTTGAGGACAGTTCACACATTTTGAAGTCTGTTAGTGTAGGGTGTGTACTGCAATGTCATAAAGACAGAAAAGTTCGGACTTACCAGCCACTTGTAGTACAAAATTCGGCACCAACCTGTACCTCTGACGAAGACTCTCCCTGGCAGCATTTCCTCTGATACAGCTGGGTGGACATCTTCTGGGAACCACAAGAGGGCACATCTGGGAACAGCTGGGCTGATGTCATCTCTGGAGACGGAACCTTAGAACAGGAACAAAAAGAAAACAGCTGGTCCGACATCATCCGATAACCAGGTGATGAACAGGATACAGCTGGCCTGGTGTCCTCTCTGGATCTGAAGTCATCTGGTGGGCCAGTCGATGGTTTCTGGAAAGGCCAGTACACTGTAGACTGATGAATGTGGGGCACCTGAGTCCCCGATGTCCATATTGGCGGATCAATAAAGGCATTCACAGTCTGGTGTGGCAGTATTGACTACCACTGCTCAGTTCTCCATTTTGTAGGCACGGGCACATTTGCTGAGAGGTCCTTGCACTGAGGCCAATAGTACCGGGGATCAGGAGCTTGAATTATTACTCCATCTGGGCACACAAAATTCACACAGTGGGAGATTTCACGTCCCTCTCCATCCACTATTCTCACTCTGTCTATAAACAGTGTCCTGCCTCTCTTCCACTGGGTATACTTCTCGTGCAAGTCTGTTCTTTACATGCTTGTTGGCCCCAGGATGCACACTTTTCATTGCTTCATCCCAGATCCAGGATTTCCTGCAGTTCCCAATCTCCTCCCAGACTTTCCGAGGAAAGGTCGGAAAGGTCATACCATAGATTTCATTTGCCTTCCTACGAACCAGTCTCTCTTCTTTACTTGCTTTGGTCAATCTGAGACCTCTGGTCTAGCTTGGGGGTGGCCAGTCCTGGTTCTGCCAGCTTCGCATCCTTAAAGAAAGTAGAAACGGATCCCTGACTTCTTCCTCCTGTGAAGCCAGGGCAGAGGCATCACCACTTTCTTCCATACATTCCTCTGAGGCAAGATCTTAAGGCTGTGTACCCGTTCCTTTTTCACAAGGCCACATAGGTTCCCCCTCATCTTCCTCTTCACTGAGGATCTAAGCCCAGGAGTGAGCAGTCATTCTCACTCCTGAGACTATCCACTCATCACTGGGTGTGGAGGTCGACACCTCCCACTCAAAGGCCTCCTGCATCTCATCTTCGTCTAAGAGACTTGGGCTAGGCCCCCCCTCCAGGGGTCTATTGATGCTTTATCCAAACTTTCCTTCTGGGATCCAGCATCTGAAACTTCAACTTCTGATTCTGTCTCTAACTGTGCACCCTCTAGCTTTGTACCACACTCCCCCGAAGGGGCTTCCTCCACAGGCTCCGCCTGGTGCTGTGTGCTTCCAACTGCAGATTCCTGAACCTTTGTCCATGTGGGAGCCAACCAAATTTGAGGCGCTTTATACAAGCCATATTTTCTAGGCATCCAGCACAGTGAGCAATCATGAAGACGTCCTTCCAGCTCTCAAGCATATTTGACATACATGCACTGGAAACCAGAATCGCCACATGAGGAGGCAGTTGTCCTCCATAACACCACTTTTCAATATCCCTCAGTCTATTTACTGCTGCTGTTACTGCAACCCGGGCATGATCCCGGTAACGAGTGGGTACTGAGGCCATAACTGCAGAAAACAAACAAAAGTTCATTGTAACTGAAAGTCCCAACTTTACTGAACATACTCTTTAGTTGTAAAATGGCTCCTCTGCTGCTGTGTTTACTTTACTACCCCACCCTGTAATGGTGGCGGCAGCACTCCTGTGCATCAACATTCAGAATCTGGGTCAAGCCACTGCGCACCCGATTTACACAAACTACTGATAACATTTGCTCAAACTGCACAACTTGCTCTGTTCTTGCTTCAAACACATACAGGATTTTCCACGGACTTTTTACATGCTGGAAACATTTCTTTTATTCGTAGTCCCTTAATGCTTCAGGTTCTTAGCACTGGATTGCCTGTATAACTAGTGCTGCACATTGGCTCCAACCCACAGTCTCTCTCTGGCTTCAAACTTTAATCTGAGGCTAAATTCATTACTATGCACACAGTCAATGGCTTAACAGACTTGCATTTGCTGGCAGGACTTTACACAGTCGTTACTTGCAAAGCGACTGCACTGCTGCACACATATTTATATGGCATAGGGCTGAAAATCACTGTTTGTGCAGTTTTAAGGTGGTTACTTACTGTTATCAGTAGCAGTTTGCTGCGATGGGGAAAAACGGCCTGCAGCCAGTTCTTGGAGGCCTCAGAACAGAAACGGGTGGGCAGTCCTACCGATCGTCTTCTCAACCACCACTTCTGCAATTTCAACGATAGATTAGCAGGTTGTGCCTGATTTTAAACAAGAAAATCTAATTTTTGACAAGTTTACAGAGATTTTAACACTCGCGACGCTCCTCCACTGCCAATACACGCACTCCACTCACACTCCCTCTCGAATGCTAGGGCAGTCTCTGTAGAGCTGGCTGAGGGGCGGGACTGATTGCAACCAGACCAATCACACGACGCCATGCAAATGAGCCTCTTCTTCCTCGCGAGGGCTCTTCTCCTCACGGCGATCATCAAGCAGGCAAATTTAAACTGCAGAATGCAACTTTTTTTCTTCACCAACTGACTCCACGGTGGGAGCCCATTTCAGCCATTTAACATAGCCATTTACACAGCAGTCTCTCAGTCAATTCAAAAAGCATTTCCAATGTCCAGGGCACAATTTTCCTGTTGCTACCCCTAGTCTTCCACACTTTTCTTTACCACAGTTCATTTTTAAAGCAGGCAAAAACACTGCAAACTATTTTGATGCAGGACAAGGGCACACTCTTTGGCTTTACTGCTCCTTGGTAAACACTTGGCATTTTTAAACAGCAGCACAAGATCCACAGCACACAGCAACACACTAGGGAAATTGCTTCAGCTTTTTGGGCTACCCACTGCCAGATAGCCAAAATGCTAGCCCCCCTTGCCCAAGCACCTTCCTCCCAGAATAAAATCCCAGCGGTGCCTCCATTTTGGGTAACCTCTCACCCCTGCCTTTCTAGCAAAATGACAGGTGGCATGCTGTTGAAGCTGACAGCAGTACCTGGTGGGGACCTGGGTTTGGGGAGGATAAGGTTACTCGGCACAGGGGACCTAGGTTTGGCTACTCTGCACAGGGGCACCCAAGTAAATCCGAACACAGGAAGCAATAACTGTAATGTCCAGAACCAGGAATAGGATTCTTCAGTGTGGCTTTTATTCACATCCAAGCTGAACAAACAAAGCATAGACAGACCCCCATGGGGCTACATTTCCTGGTAATGCAGATTAGAGACAACAGAACACTTTACCACTATTTCCAGCCCTCAGGCTCTAAACCCACCAGGCACACAGCCCGGACTTGCACGCAGCTTTGGGTACACAGCCTGACTTGTACACACTTGGGTTTTCCCCACGGGCCCAGCTCTCCCCTGCTGGCCACTTGATCCACAGTCCATTTGAAGAATGAACTAATTATCCTGTTGTGGCTCCCCAAACCACACTAGAGTCTGTGACTCCTAGAGAGAATTTTCCTTACAATCCCATGTCTGGGTACTTCTGCCATCACTGGCCAAGTGCCTGAGGCAAAGTAGAAATCCACAACAGAAATCCATAGAGGTGGACCTGGTCACTAAAGATGGGGGGCCACCCACCTCCAGCTCCCATAGCCCATACCCCAGCCATTTCTCTGGAAAACTGAACAATTCCTTTACTGAACTTCCAAATGTAGATTAAGGGTAGACGTCTGTCACATCACCTCTACATATTATTTGCATCCCAACAAACTCTAGACCTTGAAACTACTTTTACTTTGCTTAGCCCACTTCTCTAGGCTTCCCAATATTTAGTAGTTCAATCCCCACATTGTCACAAAAGTCCCAGGGTGAAAACATAGGCCCTTTTAGCCAGAGCGGCCACTCTTCCGTACGTTGCAGGTGCCCCACAGATGACTCACAAATCTTCTTTTCTCCCAAATGAATACTGGAACATACAGACAGCTTTTCCTCCACAAGCAGAACTAGGGGATTGCCCCAGGAATCTGCAGGGAATACTTTTCTGTCCCACCCCCAGAGGGAGGGGGCACTGAGACCCAAAGCAGTGGTCTCCACCACTTCAGTACTCTTCTGTGTCTCTCTTTAAGGTGGAGACACACACCCTATTACTTAAAAGTAGCCCTTTGTCAGGGCTGAGGCTCCTAGAACCTTTACTGAGCTGCTTTAAACAGCAAGATCCCTACTTCTCACACACTCACTGAAGACCAACTGAACACACTGACTTCAAACTCCCAATGTTCTAACTCTTTTCTGCAGATTCCAATGTGGCTCATGCAACTGCGAAAGTTCTGTTGGTGATGTCATCCCTCAGTCTCAGCTGAGACTGAGAACAGAGTGAGACAGTGTGAAACCCATTTAACTGGAGTTTCACAAGCTGCCTTCCCTGCCTACCACTAGGTCTTACTGGGATTCTAATAACCCCGGGTAACAAGGGGGGTTACATATATTTTTGCACCTACAGCATGGAATGACATTGCAGTTACACAGAATTACATTTCGGCATTGATTTTAAAAACATTTTCTGTACCGGGGTACATGAGGTGGGATGATAAGATGGCTGTGCTGATAATTTGATCACCGTTGTCCCATAAGTGGAAGTGCAGGGCCCAGAGGGCCCTGTGCTTTCATGGCTACAGACATATATGTCTCTATGGAGGGATGGGTGCATGGGCCCTGGAGGGCCCTGCGCTCCCACAGACAAGTAAGGATATGATTATACTGTCTGAAAAACTAACGAAATTCATTGCAAAAAACTTAATTAATGCATCAGTTAGGGTCAGTACTAAAGTGACAAAAGCAGGGAAATGTGGTGTTAGGGTTTCCAACATTAACACCCCACCCACATCCTGCAAACCCCAAGGCACACCCCTGACAGTTGTCAGGGGTGTGCCTTGGGGTCATCGGCCCTAATGCTCACCCCATTCTCCTATACTGTACCCATCTCAGATTATTTACTTATGGAATGGGGTGAGTGTTAGGGATGATGACTAAGGCACAACCAGATGCCTGTCAGTGTTTGCAGTGTGGATGTGTATAAGTTAGGATACACTAACAATTACATTTCCTTCTTTTGTCGCCATAGTAACAACCCTAACTGGATGCATTAACAAAGTTGTTTTGCACGACTATATATATATATATATATATATATATATATTCATTGAAAATGTTATTGCATTAGTTAGGTTCATAAAAGCTACAAAAGCAGGGGAAATGATGTTAGGGTTCCAACCCTAACACACCACCCCTGCCCTGCAGACACTGACAGGCGTTTGGGGTGTGCCTTGCAGTTGCCAGACCTAACGCTTACCCCATTCCATAAGTAAACAAGCTGAGATGCATACAGTATGAGAGAATGAGATGAGTGTTAGGGCTGATGACCACAAGGCACACCCCCAATGCCTGTCAGTGTCTGCAGGGTGGAGGTGGGGTGTTACCACATTTTCCTGCTTTTGTCACTTTAGTATGAACCATAACTAATGTATTAACAAAGTTTTTTGTTATGAATTTCCTTACTTTTTCAGATAGCATAATCATATCCGTAATTGACTGCGGAGGGCCCTGCACTCCCATCCCTCCATAGATGCATATATGTATGCAGCCATGGAATCACAGGACCGCCCAGGCCCCTTGCTTTCATTTATAGGACAACAGTGACCAAACTGTCAGTACAGCCATCTTATTACCCCCACCTCATGTACCCCGGTACAGAAAATTTTCAAATCCACAACACTACGTAATTCCGCACAATTGCAATGCCATTCTGCACCGCATGTAGGAAAGCACATTTTGAGCAGGATTTGAAAAATGGCAGCTGTGACATACATGAGATCAAGTAATAAGCAGGCTGTGGCCCAGATATTCAAACTGCGCCCAAAAAGTGTGCAACAGCAGGAGCAAACGCAAGTCCACTGCACCCATGTACAAGAAACGCGATACTCAAAAACTGCTCAGGCCAAGATGCGCCAATGGCCGATGGCTGAATATCGCACCACCTGCATCATAGCGCAGCTAGGGAGATAAAGCTGAGCATATCTGATGCACCACAGCGCAACAAAGGATGTTCAGCCGAGCAGTCCAGATGCGCCATAGCACAAGTAGGGACGCCCCCTGCAGCAGGGCAGCAATGTAACAGCACAACCAGAGACGCAGGAACCCACCGCCCATGCCATAGATGGGCAGTGGAACACACAGCAGAACAGACATGGTCCCCCACACCCCATGCACTGCACAACCGGAGGAGAGCTGGAATAACCACTGGCCCATGGATACCAGCAACCAACCCACAGCCGGGCCATGGTGCCCCAGCACACCCCCCTGGCAAGCTGTGACCGGCACACAAGGAGGGCCGACCACCCCATACCACACCATCCCACCAATGCAGAGCACACCCTGCACCATGATCCCCACACACCCTGCCCAGGAGTAGCACCCAATAGTGCAGGACACCCCATGCATGCCACCACCCCCACTGTGACAATGCAACCCTGTGCACCATGGAGCCAAGCAAGGCAGCCCCACCATGAGCACCCTGCAGTGGGCGGCAGCAGACAGTGATGCAACAGATGCATACACAGTGCCACCCTGCATGTCCTTCCCGAGGTACAGCTGAGAGACCGACCATGCGTCAGCACACGAGGTACCCCCACATGCGACAGGGCATGCCCCAGACCCCACCTCCAGTGGTACAGCACCCTGCACACCCTCCCAAGGACACATCCTGTCCCAGCACTGGCCACAACAGCCAGCACAGACACGCACAGTGCAGCATGGAGGCATGCACCACACAGGATGCAACACAGTGCATGGACAAACACCCACCCATACCTAAGGGCACACCAACACAGGGACACAGTAGCGGGTCAATCAAGCCACTGGCGTGTGGCCACGGCTGATGTGTACACACGGCCATCACCTCTACATTGCACAGGTGTGCCAGCCACCCTGTGCAGGCACCATGAAGCTGTATGCCACCAGCATGCTGCCGGAGCACAAGACACTGGAGCACATCCCCTGCAACAGACATAAACAACAGCATGGAGGGGGGGACAACAACAGTGGAGGCCACACTGCCACCGGAGGCAGACGTGCACCATACAGGTGATGGCAGGCAACCTGGCATTGTGCCAGGTACAGTTGTTATCCAGCATGGACAGCCACCACTGACCCACCAGCAGACTATGCATATCACAGACATGCAAGGGTGTCAGCTGCACAGGCCATGGATGGTCTGACAAGGGTGCCATGCACACAGTGCAGGCCCCACGGACCACTGCACACAGGCATCCAGTGCACAGAATGCAACACACAAACCACAGATAGTGACTGATCCCCCTGCCCACACCATAGGCAGTTCATCTCTGCACACACACACACACACACACACACACATACATATGCCCATACGTGCACCACCCTTGATGCCATGCACACCACTGCAGCTGAGCACCTGTAACCCACTGCAAATCAGAGACCACCACAGTTGTCATAACAAAATGCATATATTTAAAAGATGTAAACAAAAACTATGTACAATTATTTACAAAAGGGGAGAAGGGCCACATAGGTGGGGGCGGGTAAGGGGCAGGGGTGAACATATGGGAGAGGGAAGAAGGGGTGTGAGGGTGGGTCAAAGGGGGGAAGGTGGTTGTTGGGGCATGGGGACATCAATGGCTGCCCTGGTCCTCCTCTTCCTGGTGCCGATGTGAGCTCCTCCATCTCCTCCTGACCCCGTGGCGGTGTTTGCACCGAAGAAGCTGCAATGTCTCCCTCGCCACCTGCAGCAGCTCTTGAATACCCTGCTATATTTGCAGAAGTTGCTGGCCATCTAGGATGAGGGAGCAGAGTCAATAGGTGTGACTGTCCATCCCCCTGCAGCCCACCCATTGTGCATGGCATACAGCCATGTGACATGCCCCTGTGATAGTGTGCGACCACCCACAGTGAACATGTCCACAAGACCTGCCCACCCAGGCAACCACCACAGCCAACACTGGATGGCCTCCCCATGTGCCGGACACATGCAACCGTGATACCTGTATGGATGATAAAAGTGTATGTATGTTGCACCTACCTGACCATGGCACCATGCCGCTCCTGGCATGTGCCCACAGGTGGGCAAGCAGGTCCAGGTCCCTGCACCTCAGGTCCCCATAACGGTGGTGGCACTGCTCCACCATCCATCCCATACTGGTGGCCTCCTCCTGGGCATCAGCCACCTCCTGCCAGACCGCACTCCTGGCCTTGTCCAGGGGTGCCTCTACAAACAAAGCCCCAGTATGGGGCTCAACTATCGCCACCAGGTTGGCGTGCTCTACCTGGCTCCAAACCACAGCACGCCTCTGCGCCATCTCTGCTGTCTGGTTCAAGCAAAATGGCACTCTGCAGCACGGTCCTACCACGTGCAGATGCTGCGCAGTACAGAGCTGCCATTCCCTATCGTGCTGTCACCGAACAGCATGATAGTGGTGCACCGATGCCTGACACATGGCACCTGGGGGCAAAGGTCAGGCACAGGGTCAAGGGTCTCTGGCGCACGGACAGCCACAGTGCGACTGGAACCCAATGCATGTAGCTCGATTGGGTGCCTGTGTGTCATCTCCTGTAGCAGCTTACAGCGCTGTTGCCCCAGTGCGCCTGCGATGTCCCAGTGCCACAGCGCCATATAGGTGAAAAGCACTGTAGCGCCACTGGCACAATGGTGGCCATGCTCTGCATTGCCTCCCATGCACAGCATGTCAGCAGCATGGCAGGCGCCTGTGTCATCAACCCGGGCACACACAATTAGGTGTGTACTGCGCATGTCACAGAACTGCGCCCTTGGCTCAGCACATTCAACACAATTGTGCAAAGTGCAACAGCACAATATTCAGCCGGCATATGCAAATCATCTATTCAGCCACTCAATGGCGCAGTCACTGCATTTGCATCCACTTAAAGATGTGCCTCACCTCATTTGCATGGGTTGCGCTATAAAAATACGACACTGGGCTGCACTGGCCATAGTCGGTTACTGCAGTCTACTGCAGTGAGTTGCATGCTGTTTGGGAGTGTGGACTGTGGTGTTTGGGACATGCATGGGATTGCACGGTCACAGGTAAAACCTGTCATTCTTACAGGATGAATCATGACCGATCATGTGGTGGAGGAAGAGGAACAGAGTCGTGTGAGGAAGAGGCCAAACTTTACAAAGGCCGAGATAGATGCCCTGTTTGAGGCCTACCTTGACCAGGAGCCACTTCTCAGTGGATGCCAGGGAACACCACATGCCCATGCTGCTGCATGGGAGGAGGTAGCACGTGCTGTCAACCTGCATGGCAGTCACCAGTGCTCTGTGCAGGAGCGCAAAAAGAAGATTGGCACGGACAGGTGGAGGATTAAAGAGAAGGTGGCTGCCATCAGGGTAGCATGGTCTGCGACCGGTGGGGGACAGCTGGAGGTGCAATGCCTGACCCCACAGGAGGAGCAGCTTGCTGGCAGCATGCAGCGTTGTGCCATTGATGGTGTTCCATGTGGTGGATTCCAGACGGGTGGTAGCCCATCACTGTATGGTAGATCATGGTCTGTCTATTGGAGGGGGGGAAGGGTAGGTCACATGCAGTAATGCTACTTTTTTTCCCTTACAGCTCCTGAGCATCTGCATGGGTCAGCGGTAGTGGCTTCTCCACTGAGGCCAGTAACATGGAGATGGAGGAGGGCCCATCCACCTACACAGGAATACGGGGGTCAGGGTGACAGTGGGCCTGCCTGGACATCTGGACTGATGTTGGTGGAGCAGGTGCGGAGGATGCCCTGCCCGCGTCCCAGCGTGCCAGCGTCCATGGATGCCTGTATGCTGAGACTCGGGCTGGTGCCGGATCCATCACCGATGATGATGGAGCTAACATCATGGGCAGTGACACCTGTGTGCCACAGGATGGCCACACAGCAGGTGACATCATGGCCATGGCTGTGAGTGGTGCCGCCGTGAAGGCCTGCGTGTCATCACAGTCCCAGCCGGTGCCTGGCTGCACCAGTGGGGCAGCACTAGTGTGTGTCCCAGACAGTGGGACTGTTGCAGCCACCGCAGTGGCACCAGTGAGCCCTGGAGAGTGGCAGCCAGAGGGGCAGCATCAGCAGTCGGCCAATGGCAATGGGGGTACAGTGTCAGGGGGTGGCATCAGTGCACTGCCTGTGGACATGCCCAGGCCTGGCTCTGGTGTGCAGTGCCCACCCTCAAGTTGTGATGAGCATCAGGGCCACGAACACCCTCAGGGACAGCATGCCGATCAGGCAGATGACCTCTTAAATGAGCACACCCACATACTGCAAGCATCAGTCAATCAGAAGATGTGGCTTGTGATGGCAGTGGATGCACTGAGTGTGGCTCTGTACCAGGCAGAGGAGTGGCACAGCAGAGACACCGCTCTGCTCCTGGCAGGGATGGACCAGCTGCGGGGAGGATGTGACCACTGCCATTGACAGGCAGACACAGGCATTCACAGCTGTCATGGCCGCAATGGGCACAGTTATTTGCCCATGCATCGCAGACACCACACAGTGCAATGTCCACCCCCCGTTCCCGGCATCGTGCGACACCATCCTTGTCGACACTGGGTTCAGCTGTGGGCATCCAGAGCATGCCTGGTGCAGGCATGTTCAGTGTGCTGCAGACCCCTGCATGAGCACGGTCACGTTCACGCAGTGGAACCCCTGGGTGACTGTCAGTGCCACCCCATGAGGCCAGTGGTCAGCCTGACACTGCTGGCAGGTCTCAGCTGGGATGCCCATGCATCCGTGGTGGCCGTGGCACTGTGTCGCATAACTGAGCTGTCTTCCAGCAGGGCTACTATCTGATGCTGCCCTGTGTGCATTGTGTCGTTCAGCAGGCAATGCATGGGTGGGGTACCCAGCCCTGCATGCACACACATGTTCCATCTGCACACCGTCCCGGCTGCTGTCTGCTGTTGTGTGTGCATGACGATGCCTGCGTTGTGCTGTATGCCAGTGTGCAATGATGCCCAGTGTCTGACACATGCACAATGACAGGCAGAGGGCGTGATGGTCTGTGGACATGTGTGTGGCTAGGGGTGGTGGTCTGGGTCGGCGTGCCTCATACCCTTTGTGCATGTCTTGTGAGGTGTGTGTGTGTGTGTATGACTGCGTGCCATGTTAGACTTCGCCCATCCCTGGCAGTGTGTGCAGTTCCATGCTCGGCCACTTCCCTTGATGGCATGCACCCCTGGTGTGTGTCCATGTGTGTTTGTGGGTTGTGCCTTTGCCACTGGTGGTTGCACATGGCCCCATGACTTACCTGGGTTGGCTGAAGTGCTCCTCTGTGATGGTGTTCCTGTGCAGCTGTGCCAGCCGAAGCAGTCGGGGGTCCCATCACCCAAGGGGGGGCTGCCCATCACCATCATCCCCAGCATCCTCATCGTCCCCATTGCTGTCCCCCTCTTTGACCTGTATGGCTATCCCACAGTCGTTGGCCATGTTGTGCAGGATGCAACAGGCCAGGAATAGCCCACAGGCCTTTGAGGGGCTATACTGTAAGGCACCACCGGAGGTGTCCAGGCAATGGAAACATGCCTTCAGCATCCCAAACACCCGTTCAATGACATTGCATGTGGTGGCATGTAGCTCATTGTGGCGTTGCAATAGGGTCTGCAGACCCACCGGTATGGTCATGAGCAGCCAGGGGCGGTGGATATCCACTGTCACCTGTGTGTAGAGGTGGAGGTTAGTTTGGTGATCAGCATCCCTGCCTTGGGCCATGTAGGCCACTACCCATGTCACCTCTAACCATGCCCCTCCCAAGCTCTATGTTTGTCCATGTGGTTTGCATACTCACCCACTAAGTGGCTAGTGGGGATGTCCCCACTCTCGAATCTGTGGCACAGTGCTGACTGGTGCCAGATGAAGGCATCATCTGCTCCCCCAGCGTGTGTGGCACAGACATTGATTATGCACCCCCTGGTATCACACACTACCTGGCAGTTGATGCTTGCATAGCCCTTCCAATTGATATATGTGGCCCCCATGGGGCCAGGTGGTGTGCGGATGGCCACATGGGTGCAGTCTATTGCCCCTAGCATGCCAGGCATACGTATACCCTGTGGAACTCCTGTATGTTTGCTGTGTGCTCCACCGGTATGCTGGGGAAATGGATGTACTCCGCAGCATGTGGCAGCAGTGCATTGAGGAATTGGGTGAGGTGGCATGACACGGATGACTGGGTTATGCCTGTGGTGTCCCCTGTTGGTCTCTGGAAGGTACTCATGGTGAGCAAGCACATGCAAGCTGTCACTTTGATCTCCACTGACAGAGCATGGCTCCATCATGTGGGTGCCTGCATCACATCACTGCACAGCTCACAGAGCCGCCCCGGAATTGCCCAATTCAGGTGGTACCAGCCCACGATCTCAGTATCGCTGTACAGCTCGAAGCTGGTGTGGGCTCAGTACTGCCTGTTGGGGGCATACTGCCGATGGGCCCTTCCACAGCTGCACCCCACTGCTGCCTGCCTTCTCACCACCCTCATTACTGCCTCCATCTGGATGGTGGCACTGGCCATCTCCCTGGCTTGTGTCCCCCCCGGCAGCTGTTTCTGTGTTCCCCCCACTGTCCTGGCTGCTACTTCCCCTGCACCAGGAACACCTTCCTGTGGTGGCCTCAGTGCTGTGTGGCACTTCCCCCTTCTGCACTGGCTGTGGCTCCCCACACCTTCCCTGTGCCTGTGTGTTCAGGGTGCCCTTTCCCTGTCCTGCCCTATGTGTCCTTCCTGCCCTGTTTGTCTGGCTAGAGCTCAGCCACATGTGCCTTCCCTGTAGTGTTCTTGCACCTCTCCCTAGTTCCTTTTTATTTTGGCTCATTTCTGCTATCGCACAACTTCCGCTTGCTCCCCTATTGCACATGGCGCATGTTGTTGAATATCGCACTACGCCATTTATGCATGGTTCCTCCCCCTTCAGTTGAGCATGCATTCATTATCATTGCGCTCTTGCTCAGCGTGATTTGCAGGGAGCATCTGCCTCCCGCTGAATATCGCAGAATGGTGCATTTTTGGACTTGCGCTGGAGCAACCCTATTGTGCATGGTGTAACCCTTTTGAATGTCTGGGCCAATGTTGTAAATCTGGCATCAAAATACTTAAAATGTCTGAAGTTACAAGCGGGCATACTGAAATTGCAATGAATGGTCATAACGTTGGTATTTTTTCATATTTTGATCCTCAATTTTCAACATGGTCTTCTTAGACACAGCTCATAAACCCCATAGGTGAAAATGCTCAAATCCATACCAAAACGTCATTCCATGCCACAGGTGTGAAAACATGTTTTGGGCAGGATGAGAAAAATGATACCTGTACTGTTCATGAGGTGGTGTTAAAAAATGGCTATGTTGAAAACTTGGAGTTAAAATATTAAAAATTACCAAAGTTACATGCATGCATAGAAACATTTCAACGAACACTCATAACTGAGCTATTTTTAGGAATTGTTTCACCAAATTTTCAACATGGGCCTTTTGGGACCCCACTTCATGAACACTGGCACTGTCATTTTATTAATCGGTCCTGAAAGGTAATTTCATGCAGCAGCCGTGAAATCATCTTCCAGGCCTGATTAATGAAACAACAGTCATAGTGTTCATTAGGTGGGGTCCCAAAAAAACCCATGTTGAAAATTTGGTGAAAAAATAGCTAAAAATGCCAAAGTTATGAAAACACCATTGAAATACATTATATGGCACTTACCTTGATTCTTCTGTTTGCAGTTCAGCTCTGAAGAGAGCAGTCATGTCCCAGTCCACAGAAGATGATAGTGAATAACCTCTAAAAGGAAGTATAGGGCAAGGGGTGTGTGTGTGTAGTGGTGGGTGCTCAGTGGGAGGGTCAGAATGGGGGAGCGGGATGGTGGAGACGATGAGGGACCGTTTGTTTTCTGGTCTTAAAAAAAACATTGAAGGATGGTTTTCGTCTTTTCAGCAACAAAGAATATGGGAGGCTGAGGGGGATGCCACTATCCACCAATGAAGAGGGATTGGTGAAGGAGTACCAGTAGACCACCAGGATGTATTACAAGCATATGTGGTTGGGCATCAGGCATCAAGGATCAGGGAGGGAGGGCCACTAGACCACCAGGTAATAAAAATACTTTTAAAGTAAAAAATAAACTGGAATCGAGGGCCAAGGCATCTCATTCTGGGGTCAGTAGAACATGGGAGGGTGGGGGGATGCCACTATCCACCAAGGGAGAGGGACTGGTGAGGGAGATCCACTATATCACCAGTAAGTGTAAGAAAGATATGTGGTCGGACACTAGTCATCAGGATTTGGGGAGGAAGGGCCACTAGACCACCAGGTAATAAAAATAAATAGTAAAAAAAAATGGAATCAGGGGCCGAGGCATCGAATTCTGGGGTCAGTTCAGTGGGTAGAAGAGGGCACTGAACAGAAGGAGCTCAACGGCCATATTTAAGTTATTGATACAGAATTCTCATGCCTCAGCTCCCTTCCCATGGAAGTTCTTAAAACAGGAAAAAATACTTGAATTAGGTAAACACCATGAGGTGTTTACCTAATAGAGAGCTCAGGAATCGGATTCTGGAGTCATTTACCCTGAAAAACGCACAGAAACAAGGAAGGGGTTTTTTTGAAACATTGACTCATTTTGCTGCAATTTGCAGCACAAACTCCCCTTGTTTCATGGAACTGCCACAATTTGCATCACAAATATGTCTGCAAACACAGAAAACATATTTCTGGGCATTTTTGGTCCAAACTGACCCCAGAATCGGATGTCCTGGCCCCCCAATTAAGTAAACACAACTGTTTGTGTTTACCAACTGCAAGTATATTTTGAAATATTTAAATTTGTTTGCCTCTGTAACTGAAAACAAGATAGTGGAATATCAGCAAAACTTTCCTCATTTGCGGCAAAAAAGACACATTTGCAGCAAAAAAAAGTTATGTCACGGCTGCCAGCTAACTTTTCCCATAGGAAATAATGGGAAACTTTGAAACTTAATAACTTTTGAATGGATTAATATTTTTTTCACCAAAACTTAAAAAGGCTCATCTGTGACCCAAGCCCAACATACCCTAAATGTTTCAGACCACATGCTCAAGCCATTTCTGAAAAACGGCTTGACAAATGATTTGCATAAAAATGGTAATTTTCACATTTTTTTGACAATCTGTATCTCTCCCACCTGCACATCCACCCAGAATGAAACTGACCATATCAGGAGATCTTTGGTCCCTGATGGCACATGCAAAATGTATTGCAAATCAGTTGAATGGTTGCAAAGTTATTAAAGTGCAAAATTTGGGGTTTAACATAGAAGTGACCATTGAACCCTAACTATAGTGGCACTACCATGTCACTATATATATATATATATATATATATACACACATATATATATGTATTCATTGCAGAAACCTCCATTAATGCAACATTTAGGGTTCAGACTAAAGCTTCAAAAAGTAGGAGAATGTGGCTTTAGGGTTTCCAACCCCAAAACCTCAAACCCCCCCAAAGCAAATAAGGGGCACACTCTTCTTAGGGGCTGTCATCCCTCAACCTCACTCCATT
Organism: Neoceratodus forsteri; assembly: GCA_016271365.2. NCBI lineage: Eukaryota > Metazoa > Chordata > Ceratodontiformes > Ceratodontidae > Neoceratodus > Neoceratodus forsteri. Next base: position 1,003,202,963 of record CM028129.1, on the reverse strand, counting down.
AGGTATGTATGCTTCTTGAGTGTAGAGAATGGGGTGAGCTTTAGGGTTGATAACCCCTTGGAAGAGTCTGCCCCTGATTTGCTTTAGGGGTTGGGTTGGGGTTTTAGAGTTGACAACCCTAAAGCCACATTTCCCTACTTTTATCGATTTGGCCTAAACCCTAAATACTGCATTAATGGAGATTTTTGCAAGGAATTTCCTTACTTTTTGAGATAGTATAATCTTATGCTTATTTGTCTTTGGGAGTACAGGGCCCTCTGGGCACTGGTCCTACGCTGCCATCCATCCATAATTTTTCAGATATTGTAATCATAACTGTAACTGTAATCATAATCATATCTGTAATCATATTCTTGTTTATCTGTGGGAGCATAGGGCCCTGGGCCCTGTTCTTCCATCCTTCTGTACATGTGAAGATGTATGTTGCTATGGAAGCTCAGGGCCCAGAGGGTCCTGCCCTTCCATTTATAGCAAAATAGCAAGCAAATGCTCAGCAGACCCTTGTTATTACCCAACCTCATGAAGCTAGTCATGAAAGTTTTCAAATTCCCGCTGAAACATCATTCCATGCCACTGTAATGTCATTCTGTGCCAGAGGCACGATAAACACATTTTAGTGAAGATTTGAAAAATGATAGCTGTGTAATTGGTGTAAAGAAATGGCCATGTTTGAATTTGGGGTGAAAACATTGAAAATTAGGAAAGTTATGAGGAAGCATAGGTTACCTTCAACGGATGTGCATAACTTTGCCACTGTAACATATTTTGTCCCCAAATCTAGAACATACCCTTCTTATGACACCACCTCATGAAGAAGGGTGGTGAAAATTTTTAAATTCCATCAGAAAGGTGATTTCACTAAGTGACCACAAAATCACCTTTCTGGGTGGATTTGCATAATTCCACTGACATTGTTCATGAGGCGGGGTGTCAAAAAGGCCATATTAAAAATCTGGTGTAAAAAATATGTAAAAATATCAAAACAATACACTAAAGTTGAAAACCCCATTGAAATACATTGAACGTGCAGTACCTTAGTTTCTCATATAGCAGTCGCCAGTTCCAGCAACAAGATGTGTCTATGATCAGACAGTGGATCTTCATCCTGGTACCTCTTCAGGTGAGTATGGGTGTGTGTGGGGTATAGGGGATGTGGGGTATTGGGTCCCGAGTGGGAGGTCATGGTGGTGGTGGGGTCAGATTGGCGAGGAACCTATTTTTTTTACAGGTTTTGAAAAATAAAAGAGACATCGAGGGACTGTCTTTTATTTATTACATGGCCCAGAAATACTGCGACAGGGATCGGGGGGGGCCACTAGTCACCAGGAGGAAATACTGAAATTGTTACATGGACAGTGATCGGATGGGGGGAGACACTAGACCAGTTGTCTTTGCCCCATGTCTGGGACAGGTCTCACAGCACTTTTATGAAGCAAATTGAGTGACAGGTTTTGGCAGACAGAGTTGCACTAGGTGGTGTACCTGCCATGGAAAAAGGAGAACTTCATTAGATAGTCATTGATCTCAGCCACAGTGAGGCAGCCACCCAGTGGGTCCCAGATTGCCATGGTAATGAAGGTGATATATGAGTAGGTGGCTTTAGGCCCAGAGTATAGGTCTTTCTCTTGCCAGCCTCTCCTGGTCCCTCTGTACCCTATTCCTCCTCACCAGCAGCAGGTGGTGGACTATAAACCACACAGTCTCCATCCAGGCTGAACCCCTCAGGAAGACCTCAGGTCAAAGCACTGGAGTTATGTGGCTTAGCAGCTGCATGCTACTGTGTATGTTTGTTTCAGCTTTTGGAACAAACCAGATGAACTACTACACATCTTTGTGTTCTACTTAATTTGCTGAAACAGAACTCATTTTGTTGATAAGTGGTTTGCTACTGTGGATATTTTGACTCATACAGGGGTTAGCAGCCCTAGCTTAGTACTAGGGTCATGTCCACTGTGCACATCCACTTCTGCGTACCTTTTTCTTTTTTTTTTTAATATCGACTTCTTTATTGGTTTTAAAATAGAAAAGTTACATACATGGTAATTTAATCAAGAAAGAACCATGACTAACAAAAACAACTACTACTTAACTCCCTTCTCCCTGCCACCCACCCCTGGAGTGTGCTGTTATTAAATACATAATGTACAACATAATGTACTGAAATTAGATAACTGGAAAGTACAGAAACCATCATACAATTAGTGTAAATATAACGCATATAATTTGCCCCATTTCTTGTCAAACAGCTTGAGTCTGTTCTGGAAGCACATAGAAAGCTCACACAGCCATTCATTGTATGAAATGGTGATATGGTCCATCCAGTGCTTGAGCACCAGTCTCTTAACCATCACTGAGATTAAGGCCATGTAAAATCTTCTTTCTTTGAGCACTACGTTGGTATAACACCCTAGAATACAGATTTCTATGGTGAAGAGACCATCTAGTCCTAGCAGGGGGTCCATCTTAGCTTGAATCAACCGCCATAATGGGGCAATCTTTTCACAGTACCAAAATATATGTAAAATATTCCCTTCTGTGTTTCCACACCTGGAACAAAGGGAAGAGGGAAGGCGACCCATTTTGGACAGCCGAACCGAGGTATAATACCTATCATTCAGGATATGAAATTGGGTAGGTCTGAACCTGTCCTCTGAGTTATAAGTATAAAGACCTTTCTAGATCTGTGGCTATTTAAGGGGTACATCTGGTAATAAAGAACTCCAGACCTTAGAGCCCTGTAAAGATTTGGGATGGCCCATGGCCAGAAGGCAAGCATACAAGAGTGACATGGCATGTGGCTTAGAAGCTAGTCCTGGTGTTGGCTCTTGAAAGAGATGGAGGGCTGACTCTATCACGCTGGCTTATCACCCACAACTAAATTATTTTATATGCTCATTCCGATATTTTAATTAATCAGTGAGTGTGTCTTTGGTCGACGTAATATAACAGCTGTGTATCGGCGGAAAATCACATATGAGTTCACAGTAATTATTTCATTACAGTTTACGCATTTCGGGCTTTCCGCTTCTGCTTTGTTCCGTGATGTCGGTCCATACTTCAAAAGCGGCATCTGTCAGTTCTGCCCCAACCAACCGAGACTGTAGCCTCAATAATGTTAATGCCAGCAAAAGTGATGTTCAACAATTGAAATAGATGCTTTCTGACTTACAATTAGATATAACAACAGCTTTAACAAAACATAGTGAAGAAATAGCTGTACAAATTGAAACTAATGCTGGGAAAATAATTGACCTTACAAACACAATGGATAATTTGCAGCAAATAGCAGAGTAACATAGCAGTCAGACTGCATATTTGTTAAACAAGGTGGATAATTTGGAAAATAGGGGTTGATACAATGATCTGAGGCTTGTAGAGGTTCCTGAAGGTTTGGAGGGAGATATTATGGTAAATTTCTTACAGCATTTCATCCCGGACTTGAGTCATCAGTGGCCATGACCACTAGAGATTGAGCGTGCACATTGGTCTTTGAGTCTTAAGGCTACCAATGGGAGACCCAGACCGATTGTAGCCTATTTTCTCCAATTCACCACTAAGGAAGAAATATTACAGTCAGCTAGAAATAAAAAAAGCATTAAATTGGAGGGGAGAGAGAATCTCAATATATCAAGATTTCTCTGTAGAAATCGTAGAAAAGAGGAAACGATTCATGGATGTTAAAGAGCTTCAGCAGAGAGGGCTATTATAAAATTTCAAATATCCTGCCACACTGGTTATTCGGGAAGAGAAAGGGTCCTATGTAAGATGTAATTCAGTACAAGCTGCTTGGCAGACTTTAAATGGCAAAAATGAAATAAGAAATATAGACTGCTTGTCTACCCAATCTAACTGCCATTCTTTTTCAAATTCAAACTATGTTACAAGCAGAAAGCAGGATTCAAAATCTAAGACCCATGACCCTCATTCTAGAACCCCTCAGCTCGCAGGTCAGACAAGAGGCTCACACAATAATTTCAAGGCAGAGTATAGCTCAAAGGTATGCACTCCTCATCTATACTCTTCTATAATAGGGAGCCAAAGTATTAGCTCACAATCACCAGGTATCAGTCAAAAGGCTAAATCGTTACCTCACCCATCAAATATCCCTAGACCAGCAACCTGCAACCCAAGAAAATGTAACAGGAGTTGAACAGCGAGCGCTCTTCGTCCTCCAGAGCAACTCCGGAACTGAATAGTTTTACAGGGTCAACCAGTGTGGAGTGCCTTAAGGTTTCTGCCCCTGTGGATTTTACTTCCCAGCAAGGACTGGTTGTACAGGAGATGCAGGTTCCCCAGAGGACACTTCCTGTTGCAGCACAGATGGGACAGAGAAATGTACTACCAGTATGATGGGACCATAAATGTAAACCTTGACTGGAGTTTTATTTTAATTTCTCTTCATTAGCATGCTGAGCAATGCGAAGGTGAGATGCCTTTGTTTGGTGCCTAAGCGAGTGATCGAACTGGCTGTTTGCTGACAAGGAAGATTACAAATGGCCCCAATAGTATAGTATGAATGGGGCTGTATTACTGCAACTGTTATATGACGTTATGTTTAGGTCTGTCCTATGTAAGAAAACCTATTGGCCTGACATTTAACATATTGTTTCTAAGCAAGCAGGAATAGTTTTAATTCTGTGCCTATAGTCTTTTTTTAATTCAAGTCGACTATTAGAAATACAGAATTAGCACAAGAAATGTATCTTGTTTAAATGACTGAAGCATGCAGTCATTAGTTAGTGGCAACACTTACAGCTGACAAAGGTACCTTATAAATAACTGTTGTTACACAGTTTATCAACACTTTAGTTGTTGCTGTTATTTTAGCTTGAGCTCAGTGGGTTTGATGCTTTCCCTTTCTAGATACCAGTCTGATATTGTATTGTAGAGTTATATTTAGTTTATTCTCCTGTCTCCCTTTATTTATTTATGCTGCCAATATTTTATTCGTTTTCTATAAACCTGAATATAGAAGATGCCTGTTTATGGTCAGTAAGAATTTTAGTGCTAGGCAGTTAAGTATTTTGCTCTGATTATGATAGTTACAAATAAAAAATCTCTAGTAATGTGATGTAATTTGACCTCTCTGGCTGAAGCTTGCATTCTAGTTTGGGGATTCTGATTATTAAAAGTTGGAACTACTATTCATAATTGAGATGCCCCCCCACACACACACACATATACACTTTTATTAGCCAGAAAGCTCCTAGCACAGCAAATTCCAAATTACACAATTTTATTGGCTAAGTCAACTTGAGCATCTCTCTTTCCTTCCTTCTAATCATAACCCTGAGGCTCAGGTTCAATATTGGCTATATTCAAATTTAAATGGCTTGTTTCTTATAACTGCTGTAACTGGTGACACTTGCTGCTTTTCATTTATTATTAATTAAGAGCTCACTCAGAAATAAATATATGGGTTGACGATGCCATTGTGGTACGTGTTTATACTCTTTGTTGTCACCTTGAACTTGTAGAATTTGGTGGGTGCTGGAGGTACAGTAGGTACCAACCTACTGGTTGTAGTCCTCTATATGTTTTGAATTTTGTCTTTTGTAATATTTATAGTATTTTATTGTACTATATAATTATTTTTTGAAGCTTGTTGTGCTCCTTGTTGTCACCTTGAACTTGTAGAAGTTCGGTGGGTGCTAGAGATACAGTAGATACCAACCTACTGGTTGTAGTCCACTATATGTTTTGGATTTTGTCTTTTGTAATATTTATAGTATTTTATTGTTCTATATAGTTATTTTTAGCAGCTAAGGTTTAGAACTTTAATTCCCTAACTGTATCTTGTTAGCCATTTTGTTACTAATACAGATATACCTTTTTTATCTATTTACTGTTAACTAATTTTTAAAAGCTATTTGTTGGGCTTTATTAACTGTTGTTTTGGATAATCACATAAGTTATCTAATTATTAGAAATGATTTTGGGTAATCTGAATATATGTTAGTGGAAAGTAAAAGGTTTAGGGTCACCTATTAAGCGTAAAAAGATTCTATCATACTTAGCTAAAAACAAAATTGACATTGCTCTACTTCAAGAAATGCATTTATTGCCCACAGAAGCTTCTAAATTAGTTAGATCTTGGGTAGCCTTTGCAGAATATAGTGTCTTTAACTCCAAGCAGGGAGGTACAGTGATTCTGATAAGGAAAGGAGTTAATTTTATTAAATCTGATCATTATGCAGATAGATGGTAGATTGCAAATTTTAAAAGGTGCCATTGATGGGTGTAAAGTAGTTATTACATAGATACGTAGATACATAGACAGCGTCGGCAGATAAGAGCCTATGGCCCACCCAGTCTGACCATTTGAGCTTGTAAGTTCAGTTTAGGAGATGGAGGATGCATAACTCTCTGTTAAATGATACTGACTTCAAACTCTGGTTGGGGAAAGAAATTAAAGAATGTTTTCAAAATAATGATAATGGGGAAGTTTCCTACACAGGTTTGTGGGATTCCTTTAAGGCGTTCATCAGATGAAGATTAATAAGTTTTTCATCCTTCAGGAAACAGGAATCTCAGAAGAATCTAGAAAAAAAGAGAAGGGGCTACACTTGCTTGAGCAAGATTTCAAAAGGCTAAATAATTCAGATGAAAAATTGCTATTTAAAATTTCCAGTTTAAAGTATGAGATAAATAAGGTCTATTCAGCTAAGGCAGAATATGTGTTATTCAGAACAAAGCACTCATACTGGGAAATGGTTGAGAAAGCAGGCAAACTATTGGCATATAGGCTTAAGGCAAGTCAAAGTCAAAATGTAATAACAGGCATCAGAAATAAATCAAATTCTGTTGTGGTTACTAATAAAGAAATAAATAATGAATTTAGAGACTTCTACTTAAAGCTATACCAAAGCTCCAAGGAGGAGAGTATCTCAAATCAGTCAAAATCCCAACTTTATCAGATGCTGATAGGGAAGATATGAGTAGACGCATATGCATGGAGGAAGTAGCGCTGGCCATAAAGCGACTACCTTCTAATAAGGCAACAGGACCGGATGGATTGACGGCAGAATTTTATAAATATCTGACTGAACAGTCTTATAGTTATCTTTTAGAAATACTTAAAGAAATAGCAGGCAGACATGCACTCCCAAATTCTATGAGGGAGGCCTATATCACACTTATTTTAAAACAAGGTAAAAGACCCATTGGCATGTGAAATTTACAGACCCATCTCACTTTTGAATGTAGACTACAAAATTCTTTCAAAGATTTTGGCAATTAGGTTTAAAACATATATTATTAAATTACTTGGCAAAGAACAAGTTTGGTTTGTTCCTGAAAGGTCAGGGGCAGATAATGTTAAAAGGTTGTTGAATGTTATATGGTCGGCTTCTAAACTGAACACTCCAGCAGCCATAGTGGCTCTTAATTTTTGCAAGGCCTTCGATTTCCTGAAATGGAAATGCCTGTTTTCAGTTTTAGCACAAATGAATATAGGGGGGAATATGATTTCCTGGGTTAGGACTTTATATAAAAGACCCATAGCCAGAGTAATAATGAATGGCTTAATATCAGAGCAGTTCAGTCTTTTCAGAGGATCCAGACAGGGTTGCACTCGATCCCCACATTTATTCATTTTAGCTATAGAACCAATGATTTGGAAAATTACAGATGAGAAGAGAGTGCGTGGGATTAAAACAAATAATATATCTAACAAGGTTTTTGCATACGCTGGTGACTTGTTAATTTCAACTGTGAACTCTGAAGATTCATTTAATAGCCTGAGTAAGTTGTTAAATGATTTCTTACTAATTTCTGGGCTGAGTTTAAACTGGATTAAAACACAAATTGTAGCAATTGGTCCTTGACCAATAAAAATGGTAGGGATAGAGGGATCAGATCCTAAGGATCAATTTAAAAAGCAAATTACATATCTTGGACTTATGATAGTCAAAGATATAGGTAAAAAAATAGATTTGAATCTCTCACCTTTGCTAAAAACTGTAGAGTGTGATCTTTTGAAATGGCAAGACTTGCATCTGTCTTTATGGGGTAAAGTTAATGCCATCAAAATGATAGTAGCGCCAAAACATTTTACTTTTTTCAGAGCATTCCACTTAGAATTAATAATAAGGTATTTAAGAGAATAGAGAATCTGATGAGGACCTTTGTATGGGGGTCCAAACTGCCTAGACTATCAATTCAGAAACTTAGAAGACCATGGACTGAAGGAGGCTTAGCAGTACCAAATTGGAAAAAATATCATATCTACTTTCTATTTAAACAAGCTGTCAAATACATTACTGAGGAAAATGAAATTGATAATCCAATGTGGATATTGGCGGAGAAAGCACTTGTCTCCCCATTCAAGCTTTCTGATATGCTATTCTTTAAGATCCCGAGACAAATCAAAGATAACCCCTGTATAGCTTCTCCCCTTCAAAATGATTGAAGAAGCTAAAAATATTCTTGGAGTTACAAGCTTTCCCACCAAATTCACTACAATTTGGAGCAATCCAAAGATAGGATATAGTGGGAGGCCTTTGCTTGAAGGGGTCTGGTTAAAAGTAGGTATTACAAACATAGGGGATCTAATGAAGGGAGAGAATCAAACTTTGCTCTCATTTGCTGAAGTAAGGAGTAAATTTAAGTTACAAAAGTTACAATTTGCAAATTATTTACAGCTTAGGAAGGCATTACAGAGTTCTATTTTAGCACCTGACTTTTCTCTTTCTAAACACAATTAATGAGAACAACTGGTGAGGTTAGCTTCCTTAAAAAAAGGAGCAGGTATATATTATAAGTACATAACTAACACTGAAAACATTATTTCACCTTCACAAACACCCAGACTGAAGTGAGAAACAGAATTGGGAGAGATTCTGGCAGAAGAGGAATGGTTGAGAACCTGGAGAAATGCATATTTTACTATTGCAAACTTCTTTAACATGCAGTTTGCTGACCTCACTCAAAACACCTCCACCTTCCCTCCCCCATCTAATCCTGACATATAAATAAACCCCACCAGGCCCACCTTCCACTTTAAATCTGTGCACAGGGATGAGGTTCTCAGACTTCTATGAAACATCTCAGAGATGCAGCCATGGGGTCTGATAACTTGGAACCTAAGCTCCTAAAATTAGCTGCCCCACTCATAGCAGCCTCCCTAGCAAAGATTTTCACGCTCTCTCTCTCTCTCTCTCTGTCAAGGCTCTGTCCCAGATATCTGAAAAATAGCCAGAGTTACCCCTGTACTCAAAATGGGTGACCCGCTTGACCCGACAAACTACAGACCTATTGCCATCCTGTCTGCTTTCAGCAAAATTCTTGAGAAACTGGTTGCCCTCCAAACTACCGACTTTCTTCTGAAGAATGACCTTCTAACTGAAGCTCAACATGGTTTCCACAAGGGACACAGTACTACCACTGCCCTGCTCAAACTCACATCTGACAACCTAATGGCCATGGACTCTGGCTGGCTCACAGGGGCCATTTTCAAAGATATGACCAAGGCATTTGATCTTGTAGACCATTCCATCCTCATTGCCACTCTTGACTCTCTAAATTTCTCATCAAACATTACAACCTGGTTTAATAGCTATCTGACTGATAGGTCTCAATACGTGAAGTTCAACTCCACCCTCTCTGAAGAGGTTACCATCAATATTGGTGTTCCTCAAGGATCCATCTTAGGTCCTCTGCTTTTCTCCATTTTTATAAACAGCATCACCTCCAATCTCCTTCAGACTTCCTCTTATTATATGCAGATGACATTATATTGTATACCAATTCCAATAGTATAGAGGACATAAACTCTCAACTTTCAAGTGACTTTCAGCTTATCCAACAGTGGCTTGCAAATCACAAACTTATTCTAAATAACACTAAGACCCAAGCTTTACTATTTGGCTCTAAGCTCAAACTCAAACACTCCCAGGCACATTTCAACGTCTCCTCCCTGGATGGCTCATCAGTTGGGGTGGTAAACTCCTTCAAATATCTAAGGGTCACTCTTGACACATCACTGAGTTTTTCGACCTCCATATTCAATCTACCTGTAAGCATGCAAACTCTAAACTTGGTATTTCCTACCGTACAAGCTATGTGCTCACCCCCTCAGCCAGGCTTGCTATTGCCTGTGGGCTATTACTCCCGTCTCTCACCTATGGGGTTGCCACTCACGTCTCAGCCAGCAACTCAAGTCTACGAAAGTGGGATGTTACGTATAATAATATCTGCCGCTTCGCATCCTTCTCTCCCCAGCTGAAACATCATTGTCTTCTCTACTCAGATTTGGGATGGCTGCCTCCCCAAGAGCTTAGGTATTATGCTCTTGGATCCATTACTGATAACATCATTAGATCCCGGTCACCTAAACCTCTCACCAGTCTTTTTCTCTACCAGAAAGCCAACTATGCCTTGTGCTCTGCAGACCATGTCTCTGTTCTTATTCCTAGACATCACACCTCCAAAGGTGGTCATGGTTTTGCCTGTCATGCACCCCTTTTCTGGAACATGCTCCCACTAACCTTTCATCAAACTGCATCCCACATCTCTTTCAAAAGAGAATTACGCCACTGTCTCTTCTCCTCCTATGTCTGTTCCCATTTCAAACCACTCTAGCCCTCATTCCCTAATAAAACCCCCTCTCTCTACTTGTCCACTAGGATCGTGGGGTCCACTCCAACAGGGAGCACTTCTCCTTCCAATTCTCACTACCTAACTTTCTGTTACTTTATTACTGCTTGCTCTCTCAGAGCTCTATTTCCCCATTGTTTGTATACTGCTCAGTTCATGCTAAAACATGACCTGTTTGTATTTGCTACCTATAAACCTAAATGATGTATTGTCTTGTCATTTTTTTACTGCTGTTAATTACTCAAACACTTACATGTCACTTGTATTATGTACAAAAATGTTTCTCCTGAAGTTTGTCTCTGTACCCTCCTGGGTCGTGCCTGAAAATAGTCGTGTTGGCTAGTGCACCTACCCGGTAAACAAAAACTAAATAAAAAAAAATATCTGAGTAGCAGAGAGGTCCAAGGTAAGACTATTCAATTTAAAATTCTTCACTATTACTATCACTCCCCCTAAATACTTAGAAGAAATGCATTATTTATAGGAAGGCCCTTGTTGGAGGTGTCAGACAAAGCATGCAGGCCTCAAGCACATGTTTTGGAACTGTACAGTCATTAAAAATATTTGGAGTATAGTACATAAAGTGTGCGAGGAAGTAACCAATACTAACCTACCATTCTCAGGTAAACTGTTTATTTTGGGTATAGATACAGAGGTACCTTTTCTAAGTAATCAGCAAAAGTATTAGGTTTTTGTAGCCGCCCTTGCTCTGAAAAGATTATTATTAATGTACTGGAAATCTCCCATTTCTGCATCAGCTATTGAATGGTTTAACAGTGTAGGTTCTTTAGCAAATAATGAAAGAGTTGCTGCAATAGTAAGTAATAAGCTAGATGTTTTTGAGAAAGTATGGTCCCCATTCCTTTTAATTCTGAGCAGCAGGCTTTCAGCTAAGTAATGATTTAGACCACTTGGTTTTAATGTTCCTTAATATGTTGAACCCTCATAATACAGTCATATGCATTATTGCATAAATAAGGTCCAAAAGAGTTATCATACTGAATGAAATTATTCTTTTAACAGTGGAATCTACAGAAAAGTTGTCTACTTTAATGAGTAAATATTATTGCATTATTATCAAAATTTAGATTTTATGTATAATATAATATGCTGAATTACTACTATGTATGCCATACTTTGTTGTTTTAAGAACAATTAATAAAAACAAAATGTTATTCAAAAAGAAGCTAGTCCTGTAAGCTGCTCTGGTGTGGGTGTTAATAGGGAGGGCTTACGTGACATACCAAATGACTGCCCCAAAAGGTGTCGGAGTTGGGAAATTTTAAAGATGTGCATTTGGCTTAAGCCATATTTTGAGAAAATTTCAGGAGAGAAGTGTGGAGAAACCAGAGAATACATATCAGCCACTATGGCTTCCCTAAGTTGGGGTAGCCAGTCAGAAGTGAGGGCACAGCCCCCAATCATAATGTTGGGATTTAGGACAATGGGTTGGCCAAAGTCTCTATGAGGAGAAATTTTATGAAATGAACAGAACTGGAAGAAAACCTTGAGTGAGGTGCCAATCACTGAATCTCTAATCAGAATTGGGAGTGATTTCCATGGAAGAAAAAATATTGTCAGAGCAGATAGGTGGTGCAGCCTTAGGATCTGATTCTCTAATTGCAGCCTTAAAGGGGTATAATCTCTTTCAGGGTGAGAGAACCATCTTCCACATTTAGAAATGTGATTTGCCCAATAATATACCAGAACATTGGGAAGACTGAGACCCACAGAATCCTTGGGAAGACTCAACTTGAGATAGGAGTGTCTGGGGTGTATGAGCCCATATGAAACTAGATATAAGTGAGTGCGCATGCTGAAAGAAAGAAAGAGGGAGTAAGAGATCCAACATATTCAAGGGATGAGAGAGTCTGGGGAGAACATTCATTTTAATTATATTGATTCTATCCCATAGAGATATTGGGAGAGTCTCCCACCTCTGAAGATCCTGTTGGATATTGGCCACCAGCTCATCCAAGTTTAGCTTCTTGGTGAGGGAGGGATCAGGAGTGAGGAGCATACCCAAATATCGAATGGAATGTGGTGACCACCTCATGCCAAACAGGAGAAAATCAGCTTTGTTAGTATAGTGGTTAAGAGGGAAGATCTCAGTTTTATTGACATTCAATTTGTAGTTGAAGAATCAACTAAACTGAGATATTACGTTAAGTGTCTGCTCAAGGGATATTGCAGGATGCACCAGATGAAGAAGAATATCAACGGCATACGCCAAAAGAGTTAGGATAGAGTCATACACCAGGATACCCTGTATTGGGAAGACATTTTGAAATGTCTCAAGAGGGGCTCCAAATATAAGTTAAAGAGAAAAGGTGAGAGCAGGCCTCATGCCCATAAAAAAGAGAGAAACAGGGAAAGAAAACACCATTACAATAGATCTTGGCATAGGGGCGTGTATATATGGTTTGAATCCACTGAATGAAAAGAGAGGGAAGGCCCATCTTCCTGAGAGACTGCCAGAGGAACTCCCAGTCCACTCTATCAAAAACCTTCTCGGCATCTAATGAGATCAGTGCCAAGGGAGATTGGAAAGATTGGACAGTTTGGAAAATATGTTGCAATTTCCTGAGATGATCCATGGATGATCTCCCCAGCACAAATCCCACCTGTTCTGGGCTCAAGAGACATGTCCATACCTTTTTGATATGGGAGGAAAGAATCTTGGATAATATCTCAATATCATAATTTAGAAGAGAAATTGGACGATAGCTAGCAGGGTTGGAATGTGGTTTGTCAGGCTTAAGAAGGTGGACAATAGTTGCTTCTAATAAGGAAGGATCAAGAACATCAGTGTTAAGCATATAATTGTATAGTCTAAGTAGCAAAGGAGAAAGTTCTTTAGAGAAAGCCTTGTAAAATTTAGAGGAAAAAAACATCTGGCCCAGGTGCCTTATCAAGAGGTAGGGCCTTGGTGGCATTATCCACCTCTTGAAGAGAAATGAGGGAAGAGAGGGAGATCCGGTGTGAAGACAAGGGAGATTGAGAGTGTCTAGGTAAGCCTCTGTTTCCTGTGAAGTTGGGGGGGGGAGGTTTCCCATAAAGATTACGGTAAAAATGTTCAAATACCAGTGCACTGTCCCAGGAGGAGGTTTTTATGGAGCCATCCGGGGCGAGAATAGAGGGGATAAGCCGAGAGCCCTCTAACTTATGCAGCCAAAGGGCCAGCAGCCTGACTTTTTTTTCTCCCTGCTCAACATACTTGGAATGTGTTTTTAAGATGGCATACTCCACTTTCTCCCTCAATAAATCCGCATATTTGTTCCTTAAGGAGAGCCATTGCTCTAGGGTATCAACCGAGCTGGACAAAGAAAATGCCAGTTCAGCTGACCTGTTCTGCATTAAAAGGGATAAGGCTTCTGCTTCTCTCTGCCTCTTCCTCCTTGAGGCTATTTTTATAAATTCACCCCTAAGGTAACATTTGAGTGTGCATCATTCAAGATCCTCCCTACCTACGGAGCATCTATTGATCCATGAAGGATTGTATAATGGATTGCACCTTGGTGACAGTGTGTTTATCTTTTAGAAGCTGAGTATTCAGCTTCCATGCTGTGTCTCTCTGGATGCCCAGTTCTAGAGTGAGAGTTACCCAGGCCACTGAGTGGTCAGATTGGACAATGGGTTCCAATCCTGTGTGGCATAAACCTTTTAGGAGGGGAAGACTAATTAGCATGTAGTAGAGTCTGGACCAGGATTGGTGGACGTTAGAGTAAAAAGAGTACAGGCACTGGGAGGGGTTAAGAATATGACATAGGTCACACAGCCCTAGCAGGTCAATAAAATCACATAGGGCTCTTTGAGGCGTGGAAGGGGGCTTCAAAGGCAGGTAAGACCTGTCCATATCTTGCACTGGCAGTATATTCCAGTCCCCTCCCAAGATTAGGAAGGCGGGCAATAGGGATGCAAGCTTATTGGCAAGGTCCATAAGGAATAAAGGATTGCCCGCCCCACTGGATCGTATACATACCCCAATACCACCTCAGTGCAGAAGAGAGAACCCTTGATCAGGATAAATCTACCTCCAAGGTCAGTGATGGTAGAGGCTGTTTGAAAGGGGGTATTACCCATGATTAGGACAGCTACACCTCTACATGAGGAAGAGTCCCCAGAAGCAAAAACTTGTGAGATCCCCTGTTGATGGAGCCAGATGGCCTCTTTTTCCAGTAGATGTGTTTCCTGCAAGAAGACAATACTGACCCTGAGCAATGTACAGTGCTTCAGGACTTGGTATCCTTAGTGGGGTCTCATACTCCCTGTATGTTCCACGTAATAAGTTTAACTACACTACACGTCATTGACAGTATTCCGAATAGCATGAGGAACCTGATTGAAGTAGTCAAATTGAACCCCACACGGCACACTCCATTCCACCCCTTACCACCCCGCCCTAGATGCAGATAACAAGAATGGTAATCCTGAAATGAACCTGAGGAAGCACCCTTCATCCTGCTGTCCCCCACCCCTAAGTAACAATCTACCCCTCACCTCCATATATAATGCAACCAGTTGAAACTTGCCAAATAGAACCAGTAACCATCCTGTATCAAATAACTTGTCCCAACCAGACAAACTATTTACAATATCCTCCCCTAATAATCTGATTCTGTAACAAGCAGAAAGAAGCAGATGTAGGCAAGGACTATCCCCACTGTGACTGGTACCCTTCACCTTGATGGAACGTTGTGCAAAGTCAAGGCTAAATGGCTTTTGCACCAGGCGATGAGGAGCAGCCACAACCCCCCTTGATCTGATTTATGGTGACAAACAGCATGACAGCACGCCCTTCCCGAGCACCCCCCCCCACAAATCCCAACAGATAAAACTTCCAGTATCCCTTAAAGGTGAATTGCATGAAGAGGCCACTTACCCTCATTTCCTGGGGGACACTCGGCAACAGACCTAGAGCAATCATGCCTGGGCCTTGGTGAAACTGCCATGAGGACTATTCATTATTGTCTCACTCTCCATCCAGTGGAGAGGTGGGAGATGCCAACTACTGCTGGGAGAGGGATTTAGGGCATATGGGACATCCTCGGCATACGCAGGTTTCAGAAAGACAAATAATTATATACAAGGGTGACAGAAACCTAGGGTCTACTAAACCCTTATCCAATGGTAGCCCTATGTGGTGTCACCCACAGGATAGAGGGCAAATTCAATCTCCCCCGCATTAAATTCGCCATTGTGGGATCCGACCCATAGGAGGAATCTCAACAAAGTGGGACAAGCGCCTTTGTAAGTGAGTCCCTTGGGAACATTTGTGCACATCATGGTTCCAGCTAAATGAGGAACTGGGGGCTCCATAGGGTGCTTAGCACCCCCGCTCCATGTCTAGGAAGGAAGTACATTTCATGAACCAAGCTGGAAAACCTGGTGGCACTCCATGGATCCCCCCCCCGAGATCGCAATCCCCCCCCTTCCCAGAGGCAAGCGCTTCCAGAGAGAGAATCTGGGCTGGAGCACATCAAAGGAGGTGAATTAGACCCCAACAGAACAACCAGAAGCAGCAGGTAGTAAATTATGAGCTAGTTAAACAACATTGCAGCCAAACAGTTCAAGTCGTGGAGAAAAGATCGGGGAGTCTCTGGCCCAGATCTTTCTTGATAGATTCAGGATTGTCATAGGAGTGCCAGGTGTTATTGGTACAAATCTGTAGATGTGCAGGGTAGGACATTTTAAACTTTATGCCAGCAGCAATTATTTTGGAGACTATCAGGTGGAAAGCAGTCTGTTTTGGGTGAGTTTCCAAGGGTAAGTCTTGAATGAATTGCAAAGATTTGCCTTCCCAAAGAATAGCCTGGAGCTCCCGGGCTTTAGCTAGAATATGCTGTTTCTCCAAGTAGCTGAGAATCTTCAAGATGATAGACCTTGGTGGAACACCTTCAGGGGGCTGCAGTCTCAGTGACCTGTGCACTCTTTCGATTTGGTATCCAGGATTGAAAGGAGAGGGTCCGACTGTTTTGGCTATCAGTTTCTGTATAAAGGAGACAACATTTGGACCTTCCTCAGAGTCTAGAAATCCAAAAATGAGAATATTGTTTCTCCTGCTTCTTCCCTCTAAGTCTTCCGCTTTTGCTTGAAGTTTGGATACTTGATGTCTGAGTTTAACATGCTCCAGTTCGGTCCAATCCTTCCAGGTCTCAAGAGATGAGGTCCTAACATCCACATCACCGATTTTACACCCCAGGTCCCCCATGTCTGAACGCAGCGACTTTAGCTCTGACAATATATCTGCTAACACTTCCTGGAAGGGCACGAGCTCCTGCAGAAATCTGTCTTCAGTGAGGCGAATAGCTGAAGTAGAATGCAAGGTAGATTGAGCTGACTGGTTCCCCTGAGCTTTCAGTTTCTTAGGGGCTTTCACAGGCAAGGCCAGAGGTGTATGGTGCAGTGAGGCCTGTCTCATTTCAGCATCCATTGCAGTGATAAGACAGCCAATAGCAATGTAATAAAGTATTATATCGAGACAGTAGCTGAGCAGGCACCACTAGAGACCAAACTAGAGATTAAATCTGTGTTTATAACCGGGGATTGAACAGGATATAGGAGAGGGAGAAGACAGCTCTTCTGAAAGGCTGCTACTAGGCTGCAGACATCATCTGACTCCCTGTGTATCCTTTCCCTCATAGCAGCCACCACCACCCTGGAAACCTGCAGCTTTATCTCTGCCTGTCAGCACTGGAGGTCCTCTCTGTAGCAGCAGTAAACGTTTGTGAAAAATCAGTGCCTGGCTCTAGCAGCAGCAGCAGTCTCTGCTTGTGGGGAAAGCTGTCATACACAGCTGAGCAGGCAACCTTATCTCGCTATTAGTTCTCGACTGTTGCTCTGGAAGCAAAGATCACCTCCAGTTCAGGTGATTGAGCTGAGCGCTGCTCACTCTTCTGTCAAGGGACTGGACACCCTTCTGTCTCCAAAAGCACTGAAGTCAAAATGTATGTACGGGCTAGTGTAAATAAAATGTGAATGACTGTCAGTGCATGAACACTGAAAAAAAAGCAAAAACAAGCCAGACATTTTATGATTTTTTTGTATTACTCACAGTGAACAATACATCGGTTAATAAGAGGTAAAACCCCAGTTATTGTAACATAAATTGACACACCACGTAAGTAACCATTCATTTTCACATACAATCTAACCATTTTTCCTATCTCCTTTAATTAGACTGTTTTTTAGCCATTCATCATACGAAAAAAAATTTTTGTATCACGAGTGATGAAAAAAGATGTATAAACTGGGGGAAAAATAAATAAGTTTTGAAGGCATTAATATTTTTTCACCAAATGGGTAAAAGGCACATCTATGCCCCAGCCCCTTTTTACCCTGGAAGTTTCAGACCCAAATTCTAAACAGTCTGGACACTAGCCCAGTTGACAAAAATGGAACACAGTATGGGGATCAGGAAGCATGAAAACTAAAAAGAAGATGGCAGCAAATGAAAAAGGATTTTCCCCTCATGAAAAAGGATGGCCTCAATATGAAAAAAAAAATATTTTTTCATTTCATACTGCTAGTTTTTAGCAATCTCAGAAGCAAGTATTAAAAATTAAAAAATTAAATAACTTTCTAACAGATTAATATTTTTTCACCAAACAAGAAAAAGGCTGTGGGGCCAGTCCATTTCTACCCTGAAAACATCAGGCCAAAATTTCAAACTGTCTGAGCGCTAGCCATGTTGACAGAAATCCCTTCAAATCAATGGGGGAAAAAATCCTGAAAAATTCACTTTTTTCACTATCTGTATCTCAGAATCTGCACATCCAGCCAGAACGAAACTTGGCACATCAAGAGATCTATCCCACAAGACTGTGCATGAAAAAAAATGTCTTGCAAATCTGTTGAACAATTGTCAAAATTAAAGTGTAAATTTGGGGTTTTAACATTGAAGTGCCCATACAACCCTACATATGGGGCGTGACCACTTCCCTATAATTTAGCAAATAAAGGCCCATTTTTAAAATAAGTAGGATGAGTGGAAAACACACTCCAGAGTGTGGGCCCATACAGAAATACTGCCTTTATCTGGTGGTTGCCACCACTAACAACCTCCAAAGGCATGCATTATTCTTATGTAACAGCACACCCTGTTACGTGTTATCCCTTTCTTTTAACCAGTGCTCATAGGGAAGAACCTTGCCAAGATGATACTGCTTACCACCAGTGCTCCACTTATCACTGAGATTCCAGTCTCTCAAAACTAGAAACCCTTGCAGGAGGGAGACAGTCTGCACAGTATTTAACTAGAGTGTGAGTTCATATCTCACTGTGTCAGTCCATGGTTCCCTGTGTGTGTATAGGTGTACGAGGTCTGTCTGTTTGAGGATCCATGAGTGTCAGTTTGCTGGTTTCTGTGTGACCATCTGAAGGATCAGTGTATGTGTCACTGAGTGAGTTCATGTATTGCATGTGTGTGAGTCAGTCTTTGGGTTCATTTACGTATGTCTGTCACTCACAGTAAGGCCTCGCAAAAATCACTTAACCTCCCAGTGTGCCAGTCCATGCAGCAGTGGAACTGGGCAGAAGCAAGATCCCACTGGAAATGACATGTTGTATTTCAGCTGGGCTATCCTGGGTAAACTGTAAAAAAAAAAAATTGCCATTTGTTGGCCTTTTAGTACCCCCCCCCATACACACACACACACACGACAGTAGAAGCATTGTGTTGTAATGGTTAGAGCACCATTGGGAATCAGGAGATCACAGGTTTAAACTTTCCTAGAGCCAAATACTCACTGCCTGACCCTGAGCGAGCCACTTAACCTCCCAGTGCTGCAGTCCATACAGCCGTGGAAATGGGTAAAAGCAGAACCCAAATGGAAAAGAAATGTCCAGTTTACCCAGTTCCAAAACTGTGCAGAAGCAGGACACCACTTGAACTGCAATGGTGCATCTATGCTGGACTATCCTGGGTAAACACATTGTAAAAGTAGGTACAGGCAAGACCCCACTACAACAAGATGTTGCCTCTCAGCTGGACTGTGGTAGGTAAATACATTGTAAAAAAACTAACAAAAATCCTAGATAAATACATTGTAACAAAAAAAACTGCCAAGAGTCGCCAGACTTTTCCAGCTGAACTAACCCAGCACATGCTTTAGCAGTAGCTTGGTCCTTCTCCAAATTAATTTACCCTTCATCACTAACTAAGCATAACAATTTCCCAGATAAAACTTGCAAGCAAATATTATGACATTGACCAGTGCTTGATTAAAATCAGAGGCTCGAATGAGTAGTTGGGGGAAGGGCAAACAGTGGCTTAGATGTGGACAGAATGTCACATGGAACATAAAGTGGACAAGACAGCCTCCCAACTCATCCTTACTTGGAACAAGTGACACATCTTGATACTGTATTGTTTTTTTTTTGTTTTGCTTTTTCAAATTGTTTAACCAGGTGAGACACACTAAGCTGAAAGCTTGTTTACAGGTGCAACCTGGGAGCACAAGGAAGTTAAGTGACTTGCTCAGGATCACAAAGTATGCAAGTGGGGGCTGTGGGATTCAAACCCAGATCTCCAGATTTGGAGCTCAGAGCCTTACACCACTGTACTATAGTGCCATCCTAATTGGTCTAATAAATTATTCAAATGATAATATAGCAGGATTAGTCCAGGTACTAAGGTACTTAAAAACAGCAGAAGCTGTGTGCTCAAACTACTTTCATTTCTGTGTTTGTTACACTTTAAAACATCAGTCTACACACCATAAGTCTGGTAGTGCATGTGCATGGACTTGGACTGGAACTATCAGAGTACGTGTGCAGGAAACCTTACACATTATTGACACTTGATGTGGTGAAATGCCAGGGGTTGGCACGCTGCACTTTTACATCTGAATCTATTTGAGTTCTACAATATCTATTAGATTGAACTATTGCTAGTTACAGTTTTAGTTCTCTCTTACTGTAATCCAGGAATCATAATACGTTGTTTGTTGTTATATTGTAACTTTTTTTCCTTTTAATTTGCACTGTTGAATATTCAATAAAATGTGATTATGAAAAAAAAGGAACCATTGAAGCATGTTATGGGGATAACACATGATAAGATGTGCAGAAATAAGTGAATACTGCATGCCTCTGGTAGTTGCTAGGCACGAGACATAGCTGAGGGACAGAACCACCTGAGGAGTGCATTGTAACCTGATGAGCGGACACCTGGGAGTATGTTATCCCACTGATGAAATCATCTTTTATTTTTTATATATATTTCAGAATATATATATAAAACATTATATTAAATTACATATAGTTCGGATGAGGTGTGTGGTTGTCAGAAAATAATCAATGGGCTTTTGCCATGTTTTGACCAATGAGGTTATAAGATTTTCATGGCCGATTTTATAAACACAGTATAAGGCAGCAGCCAATCCCCACCCACAACCATTGGATAGTTGACCACGTGACTGTACTCCGTGTTCACAGTGGTTATGATCTATATACCCCCACCTAAGTATGCCCTTGCCAGGCAGGAAAGGGGGACTCACCCTTGGGGGAGGAGGAGGGTAAGCCAGAGTTATACCAAGTGCAGAAGTTTAGTGACTGGGACTGGGAGGTCTCTGACACCAAGAGGCAAAGACCCAGGAGCCTAGTGGTGGCAACAATGGATGAAGGACAACGGGGGTAAAGACAAAGTAAAAAAATATATATTAACCTTTTTGTTCTAATTTGAATTGGAAAAAGGGTCCTTGTGGCATATATGTGTATAGTTATTATGCAGAAACAGCTAGTACTGGACAAATAGTGGAATGTTTATTACCAAGGCTAAATGGTCTGTAGTCTCTGTATTTCAGAACTGACTGAGCAGTCCGAGCTTTGTCTTTGCATCTGAAAATGGGGCCTCAGTTGGGGGGGACACTATGAGTAAAACCAGAGGCAGGATATGAGCTAGCACCATGGGTCACCTCAGAGAATTTAAACATAGATATAATTCTTGTAAGAGAGATCCCTTTTGATCTCAAAAAATAACATTTGGTAATCAAGGGCAGAGAGGCTGAGATGTGGATTGCTGTGATGATGGGATCAGGCAACCCGGTTGAAGAAAGACAGAGAGATGAGAAATTATCTATCCTTTTGGTACAAAGATGATTTTTTACTTCTGCAAGTTTATGCATAATTTCTATTTATAACTGTAAGCTTAGCCTGAGTTAGAGTTAAGTCTCGGTATTTACAGTTTAACAACTTTTATTTTCATATGTTTTTCCTGAATGCACTTTTAATCTTTGCTTATATTGTATCATATCTTATAATTAAATAGCAACTATATTGCAAGATATAAGAGACTGGTCATGCTGTTTTGAGTAGGCATGGGCTACCCGACGGGTACCCAGATCAAGTAGTGCAGGTATTTGTTATTTTTAACCAGATGGGGTGCTTCAGGTAAAGTACTACCCTACTGGCATGAGAATGCATGACTGCAGGTTGGGTATTTTGGTTCAGGTAATGGGCTGGGTAATTACAGTGACGTGCCCTGCCATTGCCGAAGTTGCTGCTGCAGTCATGTGACTCATGACCATTCGACTCCATCTTGCATGTGAGCAGTTGTTTCCCTTGTACACTGCACCCTCAGCATTCCTCCAATCACAGTGCATGTCTGAGGGGGTGTATCCAGATGAGCCCTGGTGTGAGCACTGCAGACATGAAGGGAGTGCCACAACGTGCATAAGATAGCACAGCACTGCGGAAAAGTAGGCTGTGTTAACGGCAAGTGAGAAATAACATTTATAAAAACAAATAACTAATTAATAATGCCATCAAAGCCTATGAGGGAATCTGAAAAAAAAATTATTGCCTTGCTGCCCACTGCCCACCGCTCAGTTGGAGGGATAAATAACAGCAATCGAGGAGGCAGTTCAATGCATTCAGAGTGCAGCAGGTCCACCTATAACCACAATGTGATGTCATGTAACAAAAAAAAAAAGAATAGAACTGACTAGCTAAGACTGAATCAGTGGGGAAAAGGAAATGGTGCTGTGCAGCCTGCCATATAGGTGAAGGGACTACAATCAGAGCAGGCAGTTCAATGCTTTTTGCTGACTGTGTCAACCAGGCTGGACCACATGTAGGAAGGGAAGCAAAGCAGAAAACATAAAAAGAAAGGAAAAATTTCAGAAAGGCTTGGGCTCCATTAGTGCAGCTCAGCTAGGGATTTTAATTTTTTTCACTTATTTTCTTTGCTCCTGCATGCCTACCAAAGAAGGGATCAGCATTTCCATGTTTGGCACAGCATAGAATAGCAGTCAGATGGTCGCGTTGAAGAGTAAAGCAGTCGGCAGCCACCCACAAGCTTAATTTGCTGTGACTGTATTGGAAATTGTATAGTATCAGGTCTTTTTTTTTAATCAAAAGGTGCATTTACATGAGGAGGAGTGATGTGTTGTACTCTGCACTGCTCTCCCGCTCCTCTGCTGGGACTCATGTCACCATGTGTTTATACGACAGCAGTTTATGACACTCTGCACAGCACTGCTTCTCTTATGGTGTTTCAGCAGCACTTCCCTTCAGCTGGACAGGAATGGTGATGTGACAGAAGCTGAACAGGAAGGGGAATCGGATTGGAAGGTGGGATGGCAGAAGAGGGTTGGAGTGGGGTGCAAAACCAAATGGGAAGGGAATGAGGGTTGGAGGGTAGGTTGGCAGCAGAGGGTTGGAGTGGGGGGGCAAAACCAAATGGGAAGGGACTCAAGGTTGGAGAGTAGGATGACAGCAGAGAACTTGAGCAGGGAGCAAAACCTAATGGGAAGGGAATCGGTTAGCAGCTACTAGGAAGGGGGACAGCACAGTACATCGCAGTATGTCATGGTGGTGTACTGATGCAGATGGAGTGGCTTGTTTACATGCCAGCAAAAAATGCGTACATTGATACACAAACCAATTAAAACACAGATCACTCAGTGCCACATTGGAGTGCATCACAGGGCATTGCAGCCGCCTGCAATGCTCCCCATCATGCTACCCTGCCTGACCTGCACCGATGCAGCTCATCTGCACCTCTTGCAGCAGTGCAGATCACAGTGTAAACAGGCCTTATGGGTTTTCCCACCATGGGAGGTATTTTTGGAAACTGAAACAGCATCAGGCTCACTCACAGCAGTTGCGCCTGTCCTACCTGCCTTTAAGACAGCCCCTAGTGGGTAGTTTTCTCTGTTTTGGGTAGTCAGAAACAAAGTCTCTTACATTTGTTATAGTCAGGGTGGGGCAGTAGGGTAGTCAAAAAAAAAAAAAAACACGGTAGTAACTACCCTACTCTAACCAACTACCTGTTTTTCATTAGGGTATTTTAGGATAATTTAGGGTAGTTTGAAAGTACCTGCAGGTAGTATTTAGGATAGGGTACTTCACTAACCACCCATACCTAGTTTTGAGAAAGGGTATTTTTGTTCATTTCTGGGGAATTAATCATTCTGAAAGAGATGTTATCCTAGTTGATTTGAGGAGCTATGTAATCCTTCCCGATACTGGAAAGTGATATGGTGAGGTTTGGGAAAACAAGACCGCATATCACCTGAGGTTCCTGGATTGATCCAGTGGGACTGATGACTGGGCTTAAAGGTCCAGGTGTCCAGGATGTGTAAACTTCACAGATGAATGAGTGTAGATGCTAGACACAGTACAGGGTGAACGAGGGTGGAGGTCTGTGCCAAGCTGGTGTGAAAGGGGTGCATGAGTGGGTGCAGATGTCTGGTTTGGGGCAGTCACCAAGCCTGACACACAATGCAAAAGCTGCAGAACCTGGTAAATAATCCAAATTACTCTGTAGGATTAATGTGTGCATTTTAATGTAAATGTATTGTGTAGTTTAGCTCTATGAAAAGATTACCATGATGTGGCATTACTCTGCATGCTATCTACTCTCCTGCATGTGTCTGCCTTCCTGGATTTCCTTTTGCTGCCTTAATTTTCTAAGATCTTAGATGCTCGGTGTTGGGAGGATTAGTTTTGATCAGCCCTTCTGCCTTTCTGTTTTGATTCATTTCTTCCGGTTGCAGCTACCATTCCCCCATGTTTATCTGTTTCTAGACCATGAACCTCGGTAAACCCTCATATCCTGTTTTACCAGGATTTCATGAGTAAACAATTCAGTAAACAATTCAGCCAACCATCATAGCATGCTTCTGCACCTGATTTCTCAGGAGCAGTGGAGCAATTATGTGTTTCACTGTTGTGAGATACTCACTGTATGCCAGCCCAGCCTAAACTGATGCACTGCTTGGGGGGAGTGTGTTCTGGGGATGTAGGCCAGGCAGAGAGAGAGAGAGAGAGAAAGAAAGACCAATCTGAAAGAAGCCCCCTTCCTCAAGCAGAATCTGCATTGTCTGAATAGTTACATGAACTGAACTGTGGTCTCAGTACCTCTGGCTCTCATTGCAGCTGGGCTCATAGGCTCTGCATCCCCAGATTACAGACATGTTTTTGTATTTGCACAAACAGATGTTTGTGCAAGACGTAAGGGATGAACCCTCCCACCCCCCTCACTCACTGTCCTCTGTCTCACTTAATGAAATACCGTGACCATATGGAGTTCAAGTCCTATACACTGTTTCCCAACCTTCACCCTTTAATCTGTTTGGTCATGCTCAGTACGTACCAGGATCAGACTTGGAGAAGGTATCCATATCCAGAAGGTTCCAAGGAGACAAAACAAAAGCACACAAAAAAACATTAACTTCCACTGTGACAATGACATGGTCTCAAAGCATAACGAGCACCATGGGGGGTAACAAAATGAATGGGGGCTTAGGGTGTAACACTTGAATTAGTCAACTATGTTTAGTACAAAACATGTTTTCTGATCATGGGACCCAGCATATCAATAGTAAACTGAAGGGGTGGTATGGCACAATAGCTAAAGCTCTGAACTCTAAATCAGAAAATCCCTGGTTTGAATACCACCACAGCTACTGACTCACTGTGTGACCTTGAGTAAGTCACTTGACCTCCCTGTGCTTCAGCCTCCTTGCTGTGTAAAGTGGTAAAAACAAGACCCCATACTGAAAAAAGGATGCTACTTCTCGGTTGGGTTATTCTGAGGAAATATTTAAATTGAACTGTATCCCACTCTCCACTCAGTTTAAAGTGACAGTACAGCTTTCAGTGGAAAATTCAGAGGGCTGTGAATACTTGCCTGGGAAGGTCCTGTCATAAATGGTAAACAAAATCATTCTGGCATCACTGGACATGCAAGGCTGTACCCTACAGAGCACCCCACCCCCAGTCCCTCAGTTTTCTCACCGTCTCAAGCACACAGAATTTCTCAAACAAAAAAAGGTTGCAACCTAGCTGGAAGCAGCAATACAGCATTAGTGCTCTAATCACTGGGACTTATGTCAAAGATCACGAACTTAACCCAGTGCCTCTCAATCCTACAGCAGCACTGCTAACCCCAGTTGTCCATGCTGTGGGCTTAATCCAAGTCACATGACAATAAAACACAGACTTGCTTTGGATTACAGATACAATGAGAGCTTTTTCATCTTCCTTTTTTTAATCCAAGTTGGAAATGTGAGCAAGAGGAGCCGAAGGGTAGCTTTAGGACTTCCCTTTTATAATCTAACTATGCAGAGAAGGGAAGCCCTTCCTGGGGCATATAAGCAGCTACTTTTGAGGAGACCCTGTGCAGTCAGGGAGTTCAAGGGTCATTTTAGGCTACATTCAGAGAAAACAGGTTAATTCAAAATTAGTTTTTCTACACAGCACTACATAGCATTTCTGCTTTTGAGTGGTTTTTCCACTTTTCTTTTCATCCGTGGTTGAAAATGACAGGATCTACATTGCACACCTGATAGGGCATTAGGGCTTTGAGTGTCTGCCTGTTTATGAGGTATGCCACCAAATGAAAAAGATCAGTGTACAGATCCACAATGGGGAGGAGAGTAAAAAGGTTAAAGATAAAACAGGTGATTATTTATTTGAAATTTATTCAACCAGGATAACCCATGAGACACATCATCTCATTTTCATGTTGGTCCTGGGGAGGACAACAGCAGACAGCAGTGCAGCTCAGCACAGCAGAAAAGCAGTTGCATACAACATACACATATAATGTAGAAATGGAATGAAAAAAGCAAAAAAGATTCAAAAATCTAGAATAACAGCAGTTCGATGTGCTTATGCAACTGGATGAGATAATATGAGACGATGCTTGTGTAACTTGATTTGCTTTGTGGCTTTCTGCCTCTCTATCCATGGGATATACCACCCTGTAGGGGTACGATGCAAGGAACCCTAGAGGAGGGTTCCCCCCTTACAGGTGCCAGGAATGAGTGTGTCAGCTAAAGGTAGGTTAGGAAGAAGCCCAAAAAGAATACCTAAATATGTCAGGCTTCGAAGAGGCGAGGATGATGAATGAATTCTATGAAGAGAAGGGCTAACTTCCTAAGGAGAGGGGAAAGCTGAGGCCACCATCCACCTCCATCCAACAGCGGAAGCTAACTAACTAACGTGAAGAAAGCACTAACTCTAACTAATATTATGACCATTGGCATGGAGGAGAGGAAAAACACGCTTTGAGGAGGAAACCTCTGGGGATCTAAGGCTTAGGTCGCCTTCCCTCCAGGCTGATGATGCTAGATTTGAGGACATATGTCAGTAAAGAGAATGCTTAATAGATGAGGGATATAAGTAGGGAGGATGATGATGGGATGGGGAAAAACTCCAAAGAAGCACAGATTAAAGAAGGAACATGAGGTAGCAGGGATCCAAGGAGGGTATGCTTGAGTAGTCATTGAGAGATAGTAGATCAGAGGAGCAAGGGGTATCCATATGGGCTCACGAGGAGATTCCAGATGTGCTGATGAGGAGACCGAGGATAATGCATACTGGCTTGATTGAGCGATGAGAGTGAGCAGACAGAGGTTGAAGAGGAATGCTTGATTATGTGATGTGAACAATTAGACCCTGAACGATTAGACCCAGAGGTTGTAGTCAATGAGGTAGCATAGGATACAGTACAGTGACAGGAATGCTCGAGTAAGCTATGTAATTAGATAAAACTTGAGGTGAGGATGAGTGAATGATTGGCGTTATGAATCCGATACATGCAGCAGAATGGCTGCTGGTCGATGAGGTGGCATAGGAGTCATGATAGGTAAGCCATAAAAAACATATCAATTGCAGGACTCGAGTGGAGTGCAACTTTGATGGCCAGTATGGAGTGGAAAGAGGAAGAGACAGGAATGAACTTGAAAATGAACCGGAACATGAAAAGGAACTTGTACGGAGGTAATATGCTTGAGAAAGCGATGTGAGGAAGGAGGCTCCTTAAAAGGAGGGAGACTTGAGGCCAAGAAGGCATGGCCGGAACCAGAAAGGAAGTGAACCAGAGAGTATGCTCAGGATGACCGATCGAGAGGTGCAAAATCGGACAATGAGGAATGAAGTCATGAGTGGAGAGAATCCATAACGCTGGGACGAGAATAGGCACTAGGCTGAGGAAGGTAAAACAATAACAGGTGAAGTACGATTATGGATTGAAGCCATGCAGGCTGGTACAGGAAAGCAATGTATGAAAGGATGAAGGACGGTAGGGAGGTCAATGGGATAGCATAGGACCCAGCCGGTATGGAATGAGAACTGCAATAGGGTGAGTCAGATGAGGACGGAAGGAGTCCGCCAGAGCTTGAGGCCATGGAGGCTGGCATGCAGGCCAGACTGAGTCAGCTGAGGTATGGTAGGATGGGGAACCCCAAAAGAAATGCACGGTGTAGCAAAGGAGGCGATGGGAAGGACACAGATCAGCAGTCGATGCGAAGGAGGAGACCCAAGTAGAGGTTGGAGGAGCGATGTCTCAAGAAGGATAATTTTTTTTTCTCATTGCTTGTACACATCCTGAGTACCAGCAAGTGTCTGGATTTTAGCCTGGGAGTGAGAGACTACAAAAGGTTTCAGCAAAGCAGGGAAGATCCAGTCCCAGGCACCCACATGGGAAATTTGAGAGGGAATGAGTTAGGTTAATGCAATGAGAGCCAGAAGGCCTAAACTATTGAGAAAGAAAGCGGGATACTGGTCAGCAAAGAGGAAAAGAGAATACCAAAGTATGAAAGTGTGGGACACTGTGTGTTAGATTCTGCAAACAACCCCTTCCGACACAACACATGCTAGAGAAGACATAAGGTGTTAGGACGTGCACGGTGCTGACATCATCAGCAAGCACTAGATGGCCAGTCACACAGATTAAGATGTAGGATCTGCCAGGTGTCTGGTTCAGCAGTCATACACAGAGCACTGTTAGAAGAGGTAAGCCACAACATGGCCAAATAGTCTGAATATGTCTCACACATTACACAAACTGGTGTCCTAAATCTGGCTTACTACACTGCAGAGTTTCATGACAATCTAGAGGCTAAATATCCAATGTGATATAAAGCAAGTAAGCAAAGAATGCAAACTGTGCAGCCAGGTAAAAAAAAATAAAATAGGAGAGCATGTACCTTTCATCAGACACAGCAATGTAGCACTAGAGTAATATGCACAAACATAACATGAAAATAAGTTTGTAGCATAACTTCATTAGAGAAAGCAGCATTGCTACAAGCAAGGAGAGCAAGGAGAGCACAAGTGAGGCGGTGGCCAGGTAGATGGAAGAAATGGCCCAAGTCAGTAGGATGGCATGCAGATGGTGCCTAGACTGAACCAGATAATCATGGTGAGAGCAGACAATGAGGAGCAGGGTGGGGAGAATGAGCAGAGGAGCAGAGCCGGGCAGGAGACGGCACACCTGGCGCCAGTACAAATTTTATTTATTTATTTTTATTTAGTTGTTTAACCAGGAGTAGCACACTAAGCTGAAAGCTTTTTTTAAAGGAGCGACCTGGGAGCACAGGGAAGTTAAGTGACTTGCTCAGCGTCACACAGTATGCAAGTAGAATCTGTAGGATTCAAACCCAGGTCTGGCCTGCAGAATGTCACCAGATTTGCAGCTCAGAGCCTTAAACCACTGCGCTATACTGCCTCCTTAACAAGGTACAAGGCAAGGAGCTGTGGCAGGAGGAAGGGAAGCACTAAAGAATGCATACGAGGAGCAGCGGGTAAGAGAGGTACGAGTACGGAGGAAGACAGAGAAGGAGGATGGGGGGAAGCATATGAGGGAAAGGCGACCAAGGAAAGCTGGGGGAAAAAGCAGTGAGGGGAACGAGACAAAGCAACGGCACCAGCCTGAGATGGCCATGGAACAGGCGGCCTATTAGGGGAAGAATGGAGGTAACAGAGCACTGACGTCCAGAGGCACCACAAAAGAGCAGAAAAGAGGGAAACAAAGGGAGAGAGGAGCGGAAGGATGAGTGGCACCTCTGGCTGCAATGAAAAAGAATCCTGGTGAGGCCCAAGATGTTGTGACCTTTTAAGCTTGATGGGGGAGTGACGTTGTTGCTCCGCCCATCAAACCTCGGGCTTAAAGCCCTCCCATAGGGAGAACTGGGATTTAAATGTCTCCTTGACACCACTGGGGAACTTTGAAAACTGTACAATATACACAATTCAGTTTACATTTTATGTACAGTATTTTCTGTAATTGTTTCCCCTTTTTTCTTAGTTCCTGAGGATAGCTGCATGAAAACAAGATCACTGTCCACTAGACATCTATTCTAGCTGTTTATCTACACCTGGTATCATAATCCCCTGTTAATGACATTACAATTATTTCTGGATTGTGAAGTCAAAAACAAAAAAATGTGGCATTGAGTGTAGACAAGCAGCAAGAGCAGACAGGACAGAGATCCTGTTTTAATGCAAATATTCTTACTAATAAAGACGTAAGAGTACACGTTATAGGCATAATTGTATCTAAATATGACATTTCTTCAAGGTTGCCCCTGCAGCATCAGGGGCTCTTTAAATGTATTACATACCATGATGGGTTGTGGGTGACAAAGGACCAAAACAGATCCAACTGATTTTAAGGTCGTGGCAGGGACTGGTTTTAAACACTTATAGGCTGGGGGGGGAAGGGCAATCCTAAATTAAGGTGGGAGCTTATTCCAGGAATCTGAACAGAATATGCAAATGCCTTTTAACCAGAATCAGACTTTCTTCATGGAGTTGAAAAGTTGGGCACTGCAGATGAGAGACGTGAATAGGCAGTCCTCAATTGTTTATCTGATGGGGTCAAGACAGTGGTTAATGTGCAGAGGGGAGAAAAAGTGTGAAAGGGTTAAGGATACACTAAAATGAGGAGTCATATGATGGGGTTACTACACTGGTCCACAGAAGGAGAAAGGGAATTTATTTATTTATTTACTTATTTCAAAAGCTTCACCAGGACAGACATACTGAGCTGTAAACAACTCTTTCCAGATGTGTCCTAGCGGAGAGGGAAGAAGGGAGTATATACATATGCATTCAGAGAATAAATATTTACAGAGCATAAAATATTTACAGTGTATAAAAGAATAATCACATACATTGTAACAAAAATTAAACATTGAAAATAAATAAACATTAAACAGCACAGAGCATTTACAGAAGATTATTTACAGGAATGGAGCATCAGCAGCAAATACAGTAGCCTTCAGGAACAGGGAAAAGTGGAACCAAGGGAGGATATAGTAGCCAACGGGCATCCATCAAGGGGAAGAAGAGTTAAAGAGGAGGGGAAAGGAGGAAGTAGGGCAGAAGGTGGGGAGGCAGGGTGAAGGAGGAGGCCAGGAGGCATGGGTAAAGGTAAGGAAAGTGGAGGTGGAAGAGGCAGAGGGATGGTGGGGGAGGTAAGGAGGTACATATGGGGGAGAGGGAGAGCTGTAAATGAGAAACAGGAGAGACAGAGGGGTGAGAGGATGGAGAGGTACAGCAGAGGAAAGAGGGGGAGTGCAAGGGGCAGTTACATGAAAGCGCGGAGTCAGGGGCAGTTACAGAGGGACTGCACAAGGGCAGTTACAGGAGGGAGGGGAGTCAGGGGCAGTTACAGAAGGGTATTCATGTAGGAGACTGGAAAAGAAGCGGATGGAGGTGGCAGAGCAGATAGGGAGAGGGAAGGAGTTTCAGGATTTAGGAAGGTGAAAGGAGAAAGCAGCTTGCCCAGTCGAATTCTGCCTAGGCAGGAGAGTTAGACAGAAGAAGTTTGAGTTACGGAGGGAGTAGGCAGAGTTAGAAGGGGAGGATAAAAGAGAAGAGAGGTAGGATGGGAGGGAGCTCAGCCAGTGTTTAGGTAGAGGAGATCCAGTCTGGCCAGGGTAGACGTGGGCACATTACCATAGATAGCGTCACTGTAGTCAAAGAGGGGGAGAATCATTCTCTATACAATAGCTCTGTGGTCCAGCAGAGGGATGCACCCACAGTTCCTGTACAGTGCACCAAATTTAGGGTGGAGCCTTTTGTGTATGGAGCCCACATGAGCAGAGAAGTCAAGGTGATGGTTGAGCCATACCCCTAGGTATTTGAAAGAAGTGATGTCTTCAAGGGTAGACTGGTCCATGGTTTGGAAGCTGAGCAGGGCTAAAAGTCTAGAGAGTTTATGTGGAATGTAAAAGGGTTAAGGATAAACAAAAAGGTTTATTATTTGTGGGGGTGGTGGTTACAGCTCATGTCTGTAGAGGGGAAAAGGAGTGTGACTGGGTTAAGGATAAACAAGAGGGGCGATTGTCTGAAGGGATTACAGTAGGGGTTACTGTACAGGTCTGCAGAGGGGATAATGCATAACAAAGGGTTAAAGATAAGCAAATGGGGATGATTAGCTGATGGGGGTTATAGAACAGGTTACTGTACAGGTTTGCAGACAGGTGAAGGGAGTGTGAAACAGTCAAGGATAAACAAAAGGGGTGAATATCTGATTGGGTTAAAGTAGGGGCTACAGCTCAGGTCAGCAGAAGGTAGAAGGAGAGTGAAAGGGATAAGGATACACAAACAAGGTTAGCTGATGGAGTTACAGTGGATTGGCTTAATGTAACCAGAGCTGTTCATAGGCCAAAATGCCCATTGGCCATATGTAATGTGTGGGGTTCCTTTTGCTGCAAAGGAGCTGGGGGTCTTAGTATACAGGGGCCTAAAACATGAGGAGCAGTGTCTGGCTGCTGTCAAGATGACCGGCAAAATGCTGGGGTGAATTAAAAAGGGGGGGTGACCAGCAGATCTGGAGAAGTAATCATGCCAATTTATGAAGACCTGCTTAGATCCCAGCTGGAGTGCTATGTGCAGTTCTGGGCTCCACAACACAAAAAGGATATTGAGGCCATCAATAGGATCATGGTTATGGGGGAAAAAGCTATGAGGAGAAATTGATGGTCTTTAACATGTGGTCCTTGCTGAAAAGGAGGCTGATAGGAGGCATGAGCTCAAGGACATGGCAAGATCAATCAAGCAGACATGTTTGATCTTGTGTTCTCCAGTAGGATGGGGGGATACTTCCTGAAGCTCAGGGTGGTAATTTCAGAGGTAATGTTTGGAATAACTTCTTCTTCCAGAGGATGGTGAACCTGTGGAACATGCTGACAGTGGATACAATACAAGCCTTCAAGGTGAATCTGTGCAAATTTCTGCTGACCAAGGGGATCACAGGGCACCCTGGGTAATAGAGTGGGTAAGGAATCCCTATAAATTCCTTTCATTACGCACCACTGCTCACATTTTCTTTTGTGTATGTATATTACCTGTTGCACCATATTCCTTATGTATTATTAGTGCATTGTGATCATATATGCATATATATACGCCTATGTATGTTTTTTTTTTCCCTTCTTGTACGTGACCTTGTTATACCCAGGACCATCTTGCAAATGAGCCTCGCTCAATGACGTTCACCTGGATAAATAAAGATTTTGATTGCTTGATTGATTGATTAAATTGATACATGCTTGCACAGCATTCTTATTCATCCCTGCTTATGAGGTGGGGCAGATCCTGAGGGACCTAGAGTCCCTTCCAACCTTAAATGACTGTTACTACTGTACGTAGAGAACACTATCCATTACCAATTCAAAGTCAGCTCCAGCCCTTACACTATCATCTGCCCCGTACCTTCCCAGCTACTATACATGGCCACTTAGAGAGCTGGTGAGTCATGCAGAAGGGCTCTGGCTCTGTTCCCAGAAATTGTCACATCTCTCCCAAACTCATCAACCTGATCAATGAAGTGTCAGGACTCAACCCCAGCATACCATATGGCAGTGCAACATACTGTACTGATGTAGCATTGCACAACTGGACCACCCCACCATAAGCATGCTTTCCGTCACATCCCCAGTAGCGTTATTCATAGCAAGCTGCTGCAGGGAGAGATTGAAACTGGAGCAGTGTGCATAGCTGTGTCATACTGTGGACAAACTCAAGTAGTGCACAGTACAGAGAACTGGTCAGGAGCCGTGAGTGTGGTAGAGGGAGACAGTCTGCATAGTGAGGATACTGAAGGCTCCTAGGCACCACATCATGTCCATGTATACACACGCATATTACTCTCATTAATACACACACACACACACACACACACACACACACACACACACACACACACACAAACACACACGTAGTAGTAGTAGAAGATTTATTTATAATTATTGTCACCCTTCCCCAGAGACTCAGGGTACCATTACAATGACAGCAATAGGTGGGAAAGTCAACTAGAACATAACATAAATACATAATTCTACATTATTAAATGAATGGACACTATAAATAATTTAACAACAATGGGCTGGCAGTATAGCCTACAGGTTACAGGAATGAGGTGTGAACGAGCTTGATACATCCAGCAGACCTGACCTGAGTTTGATTCTCATAACCTCCACCTGCATACTGTGTGACTCTGAGCAAGTCACTTAACTGCCCAGTGCTCCCAGGTCACCCCTGAAAACAGGCACTTGTGCCTAGTGGGCCATACCCAGTTACCAAAGTCTAACAACCATTTTTTTAACAGCTCTCAATAAATAATATGCTAAAAACTACATCAATAACAGACTGGGAGTTAAGATGGAACAGGAGACTTAATCCCCGAATGCCTGTAGAAAAGGATATGTCTTAAGGACCATTTTAAAGGCCTACACTGAAGGGGACTCCCACAGGGCTCTCGAGGGAATTTTCCATAAGAATGGGCCAACCACCTCAAAGACCTGGTCCCTCGAGGTTTTTCACCTCACCCTGGGTATCACAAGGAGGCCCTCATCAGTGGGGTGAAGAGTTAAGGATGCAGAAGGTCTATCAGATAATCTGGGTCCAACCCATGTAGGGCATTATAAGTGAGCAAACACATTTTAAAGGAGACGTGCCACTTAAGTGGCAGCCTATGCAGATCGCGCAGCACCAGGGAGACATGAAATGATCTAGAAAGGCTGGTCAACAACCAAGCAGCTGTGTTCTGCACCAGCTTTAGTCATTGTCGCATACCCTCATTGACCCCAAGGTAAAGTGCATTGCAGTAGTCAAGCCCTGAAGTAACAAACAAGTGCACCAGTGTCTCCAAGTCACTGGGGGAATAAGGGGTTTAATCTGGCAGATGTTTCTCAGATGGTAATAGCCACTTGAAACTACTGCTGACACCTGAGCCTCAAATGTCAGCCCCTCACCCAGAATGACCCAATGATTTTTTGCCTTTGTGGTAGCCAAAAGCCAAGAGGAGCCAAGCCGAAGTCCTGTCTCTCGCTTGGTTGCTGTCTCTTCTCCCCTTCTACCTGTCTCAATAATCAGCACTTCAGTCTTATCGTGGTTGAGTCAAAGCCAGTTCAATGACATCTACTCCTGGATTCAGCCAGGAACCTATTCAACACATCAACCACACCCAATGACCCCAGTGCTAAAGACAGAGTTGGGTATCATCTGTGTAGCAGTGAAACCCAACTTCATATTGTCTAATGATTCTCTCCAGGGGCAGCATGTACACTGAACAACATGGGCAAGAGGGCCAGGACATGGAGCACACTACAGGGAATGACCATCTGGGATAAGGAAAACCTTCCCATCATCACCCTCTGAGTCCTTCTCTGAGTTAGGACTCCAACCAGCAGATGTCATTGCTGGTGAGCATTACATACTCCGTCAGGTGGTTCAACAACAGTCCATGATCCACGGTGTCAAAAGCTGAAGAGAGATCCAAGAGGACAAGAATTGGCTGCTCTCCTCTATCTCTTGCCCTGAGCAGCTTATTGTGTACCCTGACCAGTGCAGTTTCCATGCTGTGCTGTAACCTAAAATCAGACTGGAGAGGCTCATAGATGTCAAACGCACTGAGGTGCACCTTGAGCTGCTGTGCAATCACCTTCTCAATAACTTTCCACAGAAAGGGTAGGTTAGAGACTGGTTGGTAATTCACCAAGATGTCCAGGTCCAGAGATGGCTTTTTCAGGAGTGGCTTCACCTGTGCATCTCTCAGTGACACTGGGATAACCCTCCTGCAAAAGGGAGCACTGGACAATCTCCAAGAACACTGAGTCCAGCTGCCTGATGCTACTCACTAGTAGCTGTACCAGACCTAGATCCAGTTTACAAAATGTTGGCTTCAACTCTGAGATCACCTCACTGACCTCTTCCATTGTTACTGGCCTGAATTCTCCCCATTACCGCTGAATTCATCTGAAACTTGTGAGCCCGACTCTGCTGGGCTATGATGGCCTACTTGGTGAGATTCTAGCCCAAACAGAGGGCATTCTGCCTGAGAAGAATTTAGCTGTCTTCTCACAGTTAGCAGGTGAAAACCTTTCATGGGCTGTAGACAAGTCGGATGTAAAAGCCTGTCTACAGTCCAAAAAAGGTGAGCCAGTTGATTCCACCTAGCAGAATTGTACCTTGACAGAAAACCTGCCTTTTTGGGGGGTTATTGCCCTTTAGTACTCACTATAGTGAGTAACCAAAGCCAGTTTGTCTGCTGGGGCCCTGAATGACCTTCATCAATGCTCTAACCTCCACCCCTTTGCCTGCATCGCTCTTAGTTCTCTGTCAAACCACGGTGAGCCAAGGTGTAAAACCAATGGGCATGCATGCATAGGCAACACAAGATCAAAAGCCACCCCAGTGGCCCCATTATAGGTCACCACAGCTTCCTTTGACCCCCATGATGCATGCTGCCATCACACCCAATTTGTCCAGTACCACCAAGAGTCCCTCTGCCTGAACCCCATGCAAAGTACTACACCATCTCCACAGGGGTGGACTACAAAGGGGGGCCCAAAATAGAACTTGATAACACAATGATCTGACCACATTACAAGATCAGTCTTGATGTCAGTGACATTGAGCCCCAGAAAGAATACCAAGTCCAAGGCAGAGCCATGTTAGTGGGTGGCAGAAGTAACTGAGGCCCAGGGATCCCATACCCTGGAGGAAATCTTAACCAAAATGCGAGAGTCCATTGCCAACTCAAGCAGTAAAATCACCCAGAATAAGCCATCTGGTTGATTCCAACACTCTGTTGCTGACAAAAACTGGCGATTTCCTGCTGGAACTCCCCCTCACGCCGTAGAGGCCAGTACATGAGAAGGATCCTTCAACATGCACCCACACCCCCACACATAGCCACACATTTAAACGATGAGGTATCCCCAGCTGGGTTCACCACTAGGTTCAAATCTGATCTAAAACAGATGCCCCCCCCAATGGTCCATCCTCATGCAATGCACTATGGAGAATCTGAATTGGAAGGCTGACTCCAATACCAGGCCAGCATCATCACCAATCTAGGCCTCTATGATGTAAGCCAGACTGACTGAGAAATGAGAAATAAAACCCACTACAATAGCAGTCTTATTCCTCATCAATCTAGCATTGCACAGCACTGCCTGAAGAGGACAAGTACAGGCAGCAGGCCACTCAGCTACCTGTCCACTTGATCTGGGGGGATCCCTGGGTATGGCAGCTATACATGTCTCACCTTTCTCTAGCTCCTATTTCAGCCCAGTGTACTCTCTGGTCCTCACAGTCTTAATGACACCCTCCTCAACAGCCCATCCAAGTCACCCACTCCACCTGCATGTCTTTTCCCAGTGCCCACTTCTGTGCATTGCTGATATGACACACTTGGCAGGGGGGTCTTGAAAGGGGCGTAGGTCATGGAGAAGGGGATGGGGAATAGCTGAGCCTAGGGACCTACTGCTTTCTACATATCCCAGTCCCTAAGTTAAAATAGCCAGCTAACATAACCCCCCCACACCACCCACTCATTCAAACACCCCTTAATTACACACTACTACAACTTATTCTTAACACAAATACATTTCGAAACCTACACTTATCCGGACCATCCACACGCTAAACACATATCAGTCACACTAACATAACACTCACATAACACAAACAATAATACACAATAACAAAATAAACAATATTAGATCAAATGGTATGAGATGACCCTCTTGGATGTTATAATCCCTTTAAGATATTATAGTCCAAAAAGCAACAGGTACAGCTCTTAGTCCCATAAGTTGCAGTACAATTTACAGTCCAGAAAATGCAGTCTCTGAACAAAAGTTTTTTTTTAAAACAGATGAAATGTTTAACCGAATATTTCCCTCCGCTCTTACCTATAGGGAAACTTGCAGCCTCATGACAGCGAGCTCCTGGTCAAAATGTCTGCCACAGAAGGTCCCAGGGTTCACCAGTGAAACCGGCACACTGATGGAGGGTGGGGGAGAGTAGCAGTCAAAACTGAGTCCAGAAATCAAACAAACCAGAGTAGAGGAGAGGCAACTGCACCTTGCCTATCTCCCCTCCAGTTCCTTCCTTACAGACTCCGCAGCAGTCAGTGCACAAAGAGGCCTCTTCCCTGGCATCTCCGTGCTCCATGAACAGTAGGCAGGCCCCTCTCACTAGCTAGCGTCTGTCACTCCACACTGCCTCCATGATGATCCCACTAGTGTTTCCACTGCCCAACAAAGAAATAGTGGAACTTAGTGTACCACCTCTGCAGGCTGAAACTACCCAATGCGTCTCAGTGCTGATACTAGAGCAGACTCCTCTCCACTCCCGCCAGTTCCGGGAAGATGACTCGGAACAGCGCTCCCTTCTCCTAGTGCCTGGCTCACACGGCATCCTCCCTCTGAGTGCTGTGCCAAAAGAGTTGGCTCAGTCAGAAACAGACAGAAGAGCTGAACAAACGTTGATATGCTGTTGCTAGTTTTATATTCACATGTGGAAGCTAGCTTTAATCCCCATATGTAAGGGTCTTACACACCATTTAACCCCGCAAAAAAAAAAAAAAAACTTTCTATCCTACCTTAAACTCACTAGAAAATCTCTTACCATACTAAAATAACAGCCTGCCACTACTTCTACCTAAAAACAGATGTATTCTACTCAGTAGCACTCTCCAAGAAATGAATTAAAACTATAAAATTCTGAGCTCTGTCGCATAGCACAGAGCAGCCTGCCCAGACATCTTAACCTGCAATGTGTATGATACACACTCTCACATATATGCATGTACATGTACACACTCACACATACACACTTCTCGTTCCATGTCCACTTACAATAAGGTCACATAGGAGTCTAGTCAATAAACATATTATTGACCTCTCAGCTCAAGAAACACAAATTCTTATCGGGGCCAGAACGATAAGTGAAAGAGTTTTGGCCTCTCAAATCCATACTCAATGGGGAAAAAAACCCTGGCAAGTTGCCGAAAAGCTTTGATACTTAGCTCCATGAAATAAACAGCTCCTCTGGTTTCGGGGTTCATGTTCACACTGCTGAAGTACCTAATGTCTGACAAGTCCATAAACAGAGGGCTTCATTCTTAGGCAGCCTATCCTCATTCACACATGAACATCACTATATTTAGCACTCAGTGTAAACAACAGCAGGAAGGAAAGCCAATGCCCTGTAGGAATAAACCACTTCAACATTCTACTGAAGCTTACACTGCAAAATAAAAAGAAAAAAGTCACACCTAATCCAGCAACTCAGACCATGGTCACATATTTAATTGTAATGTAATCCTGCGTCTTTCACACAGTGCCAGCATAATCTTTCTGTTTTCACTCAAACACAGGGCTTCAAATCCAATTTTATGTGTTGCAGAGTTCACTGGTGATTAGAAAAATGTAAAACAGTGTATTTTCTTCCTCAAGGAAGACAGGGCTGCATCAGAAACTGGAATTCAGATAAGCCTGAAGAGGTTGGAGCTTGAGACAGGAAAGGGGATCCATTTGAATCTTCCAGCTTTCCTCACATTTAGTGACCTTGAGCAAATCACTTAACCGATCACTCACTCACTCACTCACTCACTCACTGCCTCTATAATTTCAATTCCATATGTTTAAATATTGCTACAGTGGATGATGCATGTATGTCTGTATGGAGTGAGGTATAGAATTGCGTGTGTGTGTGTGTGCGTGTGTCTGTGTCTGTATTAATGTCAAAAAACGTTGTTAATGCAGACATTAGGGTTGAAGAACACAGCGTACAGAGTATGGAAATATAAGAAATTAGTGTTTTGGGTCTCGGAGTCTTGGCAAATCAGTAGTGGGGTCTTCCTTGGGGTTATCAACCCAAATGCCCACCCCCCAGCCCACAGCCTCCTGTCCAAAGCACAAGGTACAGCTGCAAGCCAGTGCCTCACAGAGATACACTCTTCAAAGGTAGAGAAGTATAGCTCACCACATATTGCCAACAAAATCTGCCACTGCATTCTTCATGAAGGGCCAAGAGCCATTGCTCAGGCTGTTACTTTGTGAGCATTGCTCATGAATAAATTGTTCACACACTTTGCAGTCACTGGAATTCTTTATGACTGTGTATGTGGTCCTGGGTGCTTTACATTTTTGGACTTGCAAGCCCTGCATGAAGAAAAGAGATCATGTTTGACCTTCTTTGCTCAGGGCAGGATGTGGGCATTAGGGTTAACAACCGCAAAGAAGACCCCACCACTGATTCATCAAGATTCTAGAGACTCCCTACTTTGTTTGCTTTGTGTTCTTCAACACTAATGTCTTACATTAACATAGCTGTTTTGCAATTAATTTCCCTTCTTTTCTAATAGCGGAATTGTATTCTCATTTGTGCAGATACCTTTGGGACTTGCGCAAAATTAAATAAATACAGTACTGGAGATAGTCTCAATGCAGTGCATGAGCCCACCAGGCCTCAAAACACGTCAATCCATTGTGATGGAAGGCTCCCCCGCCCGCAATAGATGTTGTGTATGTGCCAGAACACTGCTGTGTCCCTCCCCATGCTGGGACTGGTGCAGCACACTGCCCTTCCCCCAGCCTCCACCCATTCAGGCAGCTCACTGAGCTCACACTGGAACTCAGGCCACTGGTATGGGAAGGCAACGTGGTCCTCACTGAGCCAGTGACCTTCCCTGCAAGCAACATTGCTTCATGACTTTTTTGTGTGCTTGACATTTTGAACCCAAAATTTCAACACCATCTTTTTATGATCTTTCCTTTCTGAACAAGAGAGGTGTCATTTATAAAATGCTGAATGAGCTGTCATTTCGTACCACAAATGTGAAAGCACATTTTGGCCAGGATTTAAAAAATTACACCCATCACATTCATGAGGTGATGTGAAAAAATTACTATGTTGAAAATTTGCTGTCAAAATACTGAAAATTACCCAAGTTATGAGCATATGTAGAAAAATTACAACATACTTTCATTACTTCATTGTTTTTATTTAATATTTTGGCTCCCACATTTTCAACATAGGCTTCATATGACCCCACCTCATGAACCCAGTAGATGAACATTTTCAAATCCAGTCTGAAACATCATTTCATGCCACAGGCACAAAAATAAATTTTGGCTAGGATTTAAGAAACAACAGCTGTCATGTTCATGAGGAGGTGTGAAAAAATGGCTATATTGAAAATCTGAGATCAAAATATTGAAGATTACCAAAGTTAAGAGCAAGCATTGAAAAATGTCAACATATATTCATAACTTTTTACCCCAGATTTTCAACATAGCCTTCTTGGAGAACCTGGTAGATGAAAATGTTCAAATCCTGCCTGAAAGGTGATTTCACAGAGTGACTACAAAGTCATCATTTGGACAGGATTTCAAATATTTCACCTTTCTAGTTTATAAGGTGGGGTCCCAAAAAGACCATTTTGAGAATCTGGGATAAAAATATTTAAAAAATTACCAAGTTATGAGTAATGTTCAAAATGTATTGAAATACATTAACCACACTTACCTGATTTCCTCAGTTCCTCCATTGTTGAAGAGTCAAGACATGTCTCCAGTCCAAAGGGGATTACAGCATTGGGCCTCCAGTAAGTAAGTACAGAGTAAGAGAGGTGGGGTAGTAGGTGCTGAGTGGGGGCACAGGGTAAGGTGGGTGGCAGTTCAGGATGGCAGTGTAAGACAATGAGAGGGTCCATTGTCATTATTTCAGGTTTAAAGAAAAAAAGACATCAAGGAATAGTTTTACTTATTTTAGGTACCTGCTGATGTGAGGGATTCAGCACCCCAGTGTCGACTTGATACTTGGGGCACCAGGCATGGTCACCCTGATGTGCCAGATTGTTGGATCTGGGGAGGACTATGCCAACACCAGGAATTGGGCATCCCAGTGTCAGGAGGGTTCATTGTCAGGTGGGGATGAGAGGACAATGATACGGAAGGGGGGAGAAGATGAACAGGCACTGAGGGAGGACACCCTGGTGTCATAATCACTGTAAATATAGCTGGCACTGGGGAATGGGCACCTCAGTGTCCAGGAAAATCAATAATACTGCTCATGTGGCTAATGGTAGACAGGCAAGGGAAATAAAACAAACCTTCACACACAGCAATGTTCAGCAAGAGCTGGGCTATGCATGGACATATAGCCCCAGCCCTGCTGAATGAACACAGCCACATGTCATACAATGCATGGAAACAGCACTGCCACATGATACTTTAATGCATTCTTATAAAATTACCACATTAAGCAATGTGGTTGAGAAAATTCAGTTATCTTCAGAATGTTGATTTTTCCTAACAGCGCATACTCAGAAACTATTTTAAAAACTACTTTAGTTTGGGAGCTAAAAAAACACAAAAGCACATACCTTGAGCCAAGCTTCATCAAACCTGCAAGTTTCAGGTTTCAAACCGCCTAGTTTTTTTAGTTATAGGTATGTAAAAAAAAAGATCTTAATTTATGTAATTTGGGAGGTTTTGCCTCTTTGTAACTTTGCTCCTGCCAAACTGATTGACACAAAATTGTAAGGATCAAGGGATCCCGGTGCCATGTCTAGGTTTTCCAAATTTCAATGACATTGGTATAACAGAGTCAAAGTTATTAAGGTGCAAACATTGGGGGTTACATTAAACAAAAATGACAGCACTTATTTTAACAATACATACATCCTGTTAAACTGCACATGAGTATGACACTGCAACCATGTATAATGAGATGTGTGATGTCATGCCCATGTATAGCAGCAATCTACAGCTTCTGAAAACTGATTATAATCACATCTATCCATTTATTAATAACCATCTGCAAATCCTCCCCCCCAAATGGTAAAGATGCAAGAGAAAAATGAACAAATGGTGCAAAAAAATATATATATAATCCAGGGTCAGTGTCTGACCTGTCCAACCACCAGCACCCGACTAGACAGAGCAGTATGCAGGCAAAGGCAGCTAGCCTAAAAGCAACAGAACAACTCCAGGAGAGTGTGCACTCCACCCGATGAAGTTTAGGAGCAAAAAACACTTATCACAAAGATTATTTAATTCTTATGCCTTTATGCAATTTAAGGTACAAGTGTTTACAGACAGTATCCACCACCACAAAAGGGGCTTTGATAGGTTTAGTAAACAGGCCACCCTGATGACCCAGCTGCAGCACATTGTGCAGCTGTGCAGGTGTCTGGATTCCGAGGCTGACTTGGGTCACTGTGTTGGCAGGAAGGCCAGGCTGAGGTAGCTGCTGTGTGGCAGTGGGTGTCAGTCAGGGAAGGCTGGCAGCTGATTTGACACCAAAGTTACCCCTGTGGTTTGGCCAGGGAGCTTGCTGTTGCTACAGGGATGTTGTGCATACAAGGCCAACAGTGGCTGTGGCCATGCAGAAGGGTGGTGGGAGGGACTGTGGGCTAAGAGAGAAACAATCAGAAAAAAGCATATGCACAGAACTGTCTAACTAATGGCTGTCAGCACCCTTAGGCCCAGCTCTGTGCAGATTACTACCCCTTACAATGGTGGGGCAGTAGCAGATGGGGCTGAAGTGCTGCCGACAGCACAGATCTGAATGCAAGGCACAGGTGGCAGCTAGGGGGCCAAACAGCTATATGATAATATAGGTTTAGTAAACCTTTCCCTTCTCACTTTCTTAAGGGTTTCATAATCAAGCCTCATTTGTGTATGACTTGCTTGTGAATATTCCCTCTCATTAGTCATTATCTTAAGCACTCTTTTTTTAACGGCTTCCATATTTGCATTC
This sequence comes from Neoceratodus forsteri, assembly GCA_016271365.2. Taxonomy (NCBI): domain Eukaryota; kingdom Metazoa; phylum Chordata; order Ceratodontiformes; family Ceratodontidae; genus Neoceratodus; species Neoceratodus forsteri. The sequence goes on along the minus strand of CM028129.1, from coordinate 1,003,159,064 downwards.
CCTTTACCAATCCTGAAATATGCCGCACACATATCCCATTACTGAACTTATTAAAGTTTTATACACCTAGATTACCTCTTATTATTTAGATAGGCCTGACCTTTTCAGTACATTTTAAAATAATACCTTCTCTCTTCACTTTACTGTCAATTTGCTCCACTTTGGGACCTTACTGAGATTTGTGAAGTTACAATTCCTCCAACACACAAAGTTCAACATTGCACTTTCTTGATCTCTAGCCTACAGTACATTTCTTCTATTTTTGTTTCTTTTCACCACAATTTATAATCATGATTTGGATGTTCAATACCATTTTACAGACTCCTTGAAAAGGTTCAGAAGCTGCACTAGTAGTGCACCTAACTTTCCTTAACTCCAGTAACATACCCCTTCCTCCATGTACTCAGAGCTCGAACCTACCCTGCTCCAACTATAGTCTATGCTGACTCCTACAGTACAATTATTCATCTGTCAACTAAATCTTCATGAGGCATGCACAATCTTTGAAACAGAGCATATTATAAATAAAATTGCCTTGCCTAAAGATAACCAAGGACCAGTGGACCAAGGGAGAGTGGTGGATGTGGCCTATCTGGACTTTAGTAAGGCCTTCGACTCGGTTCCACACAGAAAGCTGGTAAAGAATCTGGACCACATCAGCATAGGTAAGTGGTGGGTTGGGAGAGTAACTGGCAGAATGGAAGAACACAATGGGTGGAGGTAAATGGAGTGGTATCAATGAAGAGGGAAGTGACTAGTGGAGTACCGCAGGGGTCGGTGCTGGGGCCCCTACTCTTCAATGTGTTCATAGCTGACATCGGTTATGGATTGGAAGGGAAGGTGTGTCTGTTTGCAGATAACACTAAGATCTGCAACAGAGTGGACAACCCAGAAGGAGTCAAGAGCATGGAATCAGACCGGAGGAAACTCGAGGAGTGGTCAGATGCCTGGCAGCTGAAGTTCAATGCCAAAAAGTGCAAGATCATACACTTACACAAGGGAAACCCCAAGGTGGCATACTACCTGGGAGTGGAGCAGCTGGCATGCACCAACCAGGAGCGAGACCTAGGAGTCATTATATCAGATGACCGAAAGGTGGGACAGCAGTGCAAAAAGGCAGTGCTAAAGGCCAATGGTATGCTGGGCTGCATAGGGAGGGGAATCACGAGTCGCAGAAGTGAGGTGGTGCTGCCACTTTACAGGGCACTGGTGCACCCCCACCTGGAGTACTGTGCACAGTTCTGGAGGTGACACCTTGGGAAAGACAGTGATAGGACTGAGATGGTGTAGAGGAGAGCCACAAAAATGATTCAGGGTCTGCATCAAATGGCATATGAGGATAGGTTGAGAGAGCGCAACATGTACTCCTTGGAGCGGGGGGGGGGGACTTGACTGAGATGTTGGAGTATGTCAAGGGTAAAAATAAGGTAGGAGTACAGGGGCTCCTTCAGGAGAAAAAAAGCATTAGAACTAGAGGACACTTTGGAGGGGTTGTGGGATAACAGATGAACCAGACACCGAACTCCAGTTCCAACACACAATCTCTGTGGGATGTTTATTCAAAATACAGAGGATAACCTTCAGCAATGGCATATTCCTTCTTCAATGCATCAGTTTGCAGCAACAGACTATGTATACCCTTCCTCTGCACTTGTCAGCACCTACTGACTCACTGATCTACTGATCTAAACTTTTCAGTGAAAACTCTTCATCCCTATGGTTGCCTTGTTTGCTTGGGTGGTGGGGGCTCAAAAAGAAAAAAAAAACAAACAAGCTACAAAGAACCTCAGTATAGAGGTACTGAAACAAGGGTTATCCCAAAGGTCACTGGCAATAAGCCAAGTTTCAAAGAAACACAACATCGCACATACTTCCAAAATGCAAAGCATCATGGGATATATGCAAATCACCATGACATTTCAGATTGGCTCAGTTTACAGCAGGAATGCATGACATCAATTTACATGCAAGTACCACAACCAAATTAATTGCTATAATACGGTCACCTAGTACTTTTTACCTTTATCAAAAATACCTAGTATCATGGTATTTTCAACATTTACAGGTTTCATACACATAAGGTATGTACATCAAGGTATTTTATGACATAGTGCTATTACATAATAAATCCAACAATGATAAACCCAGCCTGATGTTTTACATAAGCTCTGAGGTCAACACAATAACTTCCCTGTATGAGGACCTGAGAGGGAAAAGGACAATTAATAGAGGACACTATAGCATAGTCAAGAAAGGAGGGAGGGCCCATAGATGGCCAACCTTATGGACCAGAAATTGTAAAGGATAGATTAGGCTAAGAAACAGAAGAACTATTGTGACAGATTTAAGAAAGGTCGATCCTCAAGACTGGCAGGAGCTCCCTGTCACAGACACGATATGAGGCTCAAGGGTGGGCAATTCAGGAGCAGTGTTAGGAAGTTCTTCTTCACTGAGAGGGTGGTTGACCCATGAAATTGCCTGTCCCATGATGTGGTGGAGGCCAAATGATACACGGGTTCAAAAATGCCTGGGACAGGCACAAAGGTATCATTTCAGAGAAAGGATGGGGGAGGTAGTTATCCATATTGGGCAGAATAGATGAATCTTGTGGTCCCCTTCTGCCATCAGTTTCTATGCTTCTATGTTTCTATAACTTGCAGACAAGGTAACCTGACCAGATACCGCTGTAGAGTAAGGGTGAGAGAACCAGGTTAGAAAAAGTTCTGAACATTCTAGAACCTGAGCCAGTTTCTGTAAAATACCATATCAGAACTTTTCTTCAGGTTCTGTTAAATTTCAGATAATTTTTAAAAAAAAGTTAATTTTAGAGCTTTATCTACTCCTCCAGCACATCTTTATCTAGAAAGAAGGTCAGTGGTGGTGGCAAGACCCAGAAAGAAGGCCCGAGGTAGAGAAAGGACCAAGTGCTCCAAATCTGTGGTAGGTGATCATATGTGATGTTACACAACTAACAAAGGGTATTATCTAGCTACAGTGTATGACAAGAATTTTATTTACTGTGTGCCACCCCAAGTTGTTTTTAGATTCCATTCCCTAAGCTTTCAAAAGCTTATTGGTTGGAAATAAATCATGGTTAAAACAGTTATTGAACTTTAAACTAAAAGGTACTGAAAGTTCTGATAATGCCCAGAAAGCTATTAGAACTTGTCATGGCTTATCAGAACTTTTCAAAACTGCCAAACCTTGTGTGGTTCTCCCATCCCTCTTGTAAGCCTACTCAGTGCAGCAGTCAATTTAAAAACCCTCACTGAGTTTAACATGCCCTAGCCAGAGCTGAAAGGGCTGCAGACAAGGAATTTGGGGTAAAAATATTGAAAATTAGTTTTTTTAATTTTATACACCAGATTTTCAATATAGCCTTGTTATGATCCTGCCTCGTGAAGAAGGGCAGAGAAAATGCTCAACTCCTGTCCTAAAAATAATTTTGCGCAAGGACTGCAAAATCAACTTTCAGGATGCAAAAACACATTTTGGGCATGATGTGAAAAATGACAGCTGTTACAATCATGAGGTGCCGTTAAGATATGGCTATGTTGTAAATCTGGGGGAAAATATTAAAAATTACCGAAGTTACAAGCCCATGTTTGCAAAATTCAACGTAGGCTCATACCTTTATTGTTTTTTAATATTTTTACACCAAATTTTCAACATAGCCTTCATGTTCAACTCTGCCTGAAAGGTGATTTCGAGCAGGGACTACAAAAATCACCTTTTGGGATGTAAAAAAACATTTTGGCCAGGATTTGAAAAATGACAGCTGTCACATTCATGAGGTGTTGTAAAGATACGGCTATGTGGTAAAATTAGGCTGGCAGCATAGCCTAGAGGTTAGAGTAACGAGCTGTTAATGAACTCGGTACCTCCAACAGACCTGGGTTTGACTCCCATAACCTCGACTTGCATACTGTGTGACTCTAAGCAAGTCACTAAACCACCACAGTACTCCCAGGTTACTCCTGAAAACAGGCACTTGTGTCTAGTGGGCCTTACCTGGTTACCAAAAGAATTAAAAAAAAGTTGGGCTAAAAATATTGAAAATTACCAAAGTTACGATCCTGCGTTTGCAAAATTCAATGCAGGCTCATAACTTTATTGTTTTTTAATTATTTTACACTAGGGACTGCAAAATCACCTTTCAGGACAGATTTGCCTAATGTCAGTGCAATTGTTCATTAGGCGGTGTCCCAGAAATGGTATGTTGAAAAATTGGGCCAAATATATACAAAAATGCCCAAATTATGCTAAGTTCAAAACCTTATTGAAATACATTGAACCGCATACTTGTTTCTTCAGTTTGCGGTCCAGCTTTAAAGAGTGAAGACATGTCTGCTGTCCAAAGAGGATTATGATGTTGGACACCCGATGGGTAAGTAAGGGCTTGGGGAAGGGTGGTGGGTGCTAAGTGGGAGAGTTGGGTGGGGGGCAAGGGAAGGCCGCAAAAGACATCAATGGATCTTTTTCTTTTTACAGGTGAAAATGTCCGCAAAAGATATCGATGGATGGTTTTCCTTTTACAGGACCTTTTACAGAAAATAAAACAAAAAAAAAACCACGACCGAGGATTCCTGATTGCGACACTGGAGGATTGGGCACCCCTAGTGTCACTGTTGTGTTCTGGGCAGGGGGGAGAGTGCTGAGAGGGAGGGTTGGATGGGGAGAGAAAAAAATATATATATATATTATGGTAGCACGGTAGTGCTACCATAGTTAGGGTTGAGTAGCACTTTTAAGGTTAAAGGGTCAAACTTTGCAGCTTAATAACTTTGCCACCGTTCAACAGATTTGCCTGAAATTTGGAACGCATGATCAAGAACCATACATCTTGGGATCTGCCAACTTTCGTACTGGTTGGATATATGTCTGCTGAGTTATTAAGTGTGATCTGCATGCGCATTTACACTTTCTGGTGAATTCTTTGCTCATGACTACAGTTCGCACGGTTTGTGCGACTGGCCTGAAAACTTCAGGGAAAATGTGGCCAGGGTCCCTGATGTGCCTTTTGAATATTTCATGAAAAAATATTAAACAGTTTAAAAGTTATTCAAAAAACAAGTTCCCATTATAAGTCAATGGGAAAAGTTAACAAAAGGTTCGACAGTGTCGCAAATGCACTTTTAAGTGTCACAAATGGCCCTAGTAGTGTCGCAAATCCACCATTTTGTTTTCAGTTGGTGATCAGAAAAATGCTTGCCATTTAAAACTGGGACCATCTAGGGACACAATTATTTTTGTGTTTACCTAGTCGGACCCTCAGGATGCTAGCCATGTCTTTATTTTGGGATGAAACACCCTAGAAATATGTTTTGCAAATTTCTGGAAAAAGTAGTGTCGCAAAGTAGTGTCACACTCATGACACTTTCGCAAATGCTTGCGAAAGCTTTAGCAAATCATGACACTACTTTTTCGGACTATGGCCAAAATGACAGCAGTTCTTTGCCGACCTGATGCAAAAGAACGGTTTGGTCTTTTGAGCTGAAATTTAGAGGGAACGCAGCCATGATCTCACAGATGTGCCTTTTGGTGGTTTGGTGAAAAAAAATTGCATGGCTGCAAAGTTATGGTACTCCGAAGTTGGCATTTTTTCCATAGACTAACATGGTGGCGTATGCCACGCCTTTCGGGGCCCGTATCTCGAAAACGATGCGAGATACAGATTTTTTGCTGCAAGTTACATAGTCCCGTGGGCTGTGTAACAACAAAAACCTAGCCAGGAAAATCATGATTTCTGTGAAATTTAAATTTTTTTTCTTCATCGTACGGTTGATGAGATATTAGCAATTAAGTACTTCCAATGCTCGTTTTAAGCTTCGATGCCCATTACAATGCATGCATTCTTTGTGTTTCTCTATGCACCTGTTCGGCAAAAACAAGGTATTCCCTTCCGTTACTGTTACAGTTACTGTTTCCACTTGCCTGTATGTCCCCGTTTGAATTACCGTTCCTGTGTACGCCACCGTGTGCGTTACCCCTTGCGTTCTCATTTGCGCTTGCATTTCCGTTACTGTGACCATTTGTGTTTCCACTACTGTTTCTGTTTGCATCACCGTGCACATTGCCATTTGCGTTTCTTGAAGCCCTTTCATTTGCGTTTCTGTTTCTCTTTCGTTTTGCGTCTTCCTTGCTGTTACCGTTACCATTTGCGCTATAATTGCAGTATTACGCCTGCGCGCTGCTCTGGTTTGCATTTGCCACGCCATTTCTGCTGCCATTTCCATTTCTGTTTCCTTTGGCATTATTCTTCATGTTAACTTTACCATTTGCATTTACAATTGCGGTACTGTGCCTGTGCACGTTGCGGTTTGCGTTTACATGTGCACTTGCATTCGCATTTCTGTTCCCTTTCGCGTTCTTTTTGCTGTGACACTTAATATTTCCATTAAAAATACTGCTGCCATCACTGTTCATGTTACCAGTTGTGTTTTCGTATGCGCGTCAATGTCCATTTGCGTCACTGTTCACTTTGCGTCACTTTGCACTTGTGTTTCTATTAACGTTTCCTTTACCATTTACACTTCTGTTACCATCTGCACCACTGTTGGTACTTCTGTTTGTGTTGTTGTTCCTGTTACTATGTCACAAGACATTAAGTGGCGTTCAGGCCCCACGCTCCCACCGCTGCATTACTTTCACTATTTCTCATCATCATTCTCAAAAAAGAAGGGACTTTAGAGGCAAAAAACTCTGTTTAATGCATCAGTTAGGGTTGTTCCACAGTGACAAAAGTGAGGAAATTCAGTGTTAGGGTTGAAACCCCCCTGGACCCCTCCAGCCCAACCCCCAACCGGCATTGGCATGCGTGTTGGGGTCGTCGATCCTAACTCTCACCCCATTCTCCTATTCCTCAGCTTCTTTACACATGTGATGGGGTGAGAGTTAGGGCCGATGACCCCAATGTGCACCCCGATGCTGGATGGGAGGTGGGCTGGAGAGGTCCAAGGGGGGTTTCAACCCTAACACCGAATTTCCTCACTTTTGTTGCTGTGGAACAACCCTAAATGATGCATTAAAAGGATTTTTTTGCCTCTAATATATATATATATATAAACGTCCAACAGACACTGGTGGACTGGGCACCCAGAATGTCACTGTTATGTTTCAGGGGTTGCTGCTGAGAGGGAGGGTCGAATGAGATGATAAAAAAATATATGTATTAAAAAAGGTCCAATAAAACATGATCACACCACTGGGGGATTGGGCACCCTCAGTGTCACTGTTATCCTTTGGGGGGTGCTGAGAGGGACGGTCAAGTGGGGGGTATCCATAATTTTAAAAAAAACAAATCGGTGGTCATGGCAGAAGATGGCAAAGTCGACCATGTCCAAGATGGCTGCTGCTCACTACTGTGCATGCGTTAGTAGTTGCACATGCACAATAAAGTTTGGCAGCCATCTTGAACATGATGGAGTGTGCTGTATTCTGCCAGTAAACAAAATAGTGCAGTGAGACTTCAGTGCGACTTCCAATGGAGATAACAAGCAGAGTGCTTCACGGACACAGAGGTGACAGTGTTGCAACTCCAACTTGTTGTTTGGTCAGAAGGAATGTGCTGAGTCCTTTTCTTATAGCAAGAGGCCTGCAGGGTTATGCACACAGCAGCCCTAAAAATGGTTGGGAAAGCTACACAGGGATTATTAACTAGGGAGAGAAGGAGCGCCATAAAGGAGGTGGGAGGTAGAGGGAGGAGTCAACTCAGAGTAACTCCAGGAAGTTTTCTAGGGCAGAATGAAGAGACGTTAGGTCTTTTTCTACCCTTACCTATGTTTCTGTCTTGTGGTCACAGAGGTAAGGATGCAATCTGCTGTGCATAATACTAATGTGCAGTAATGCTTATTGAATAGTGCCAGTGGCTCAGTTGGTAGCATGCTTGTCTTTGAGTCAGGAAGACTAAATGGTCATAGGTTCAAATCCCACATCAGGTACTTTGATTAACACCCAAAACTGCTGATGTAATGCTGCAGCAAGGCGGTGTTGCACTGCTGGAGATACCATCCTTCAGATAAGTCTTTAACCTAAGATCCCTTCTGTCCAGCTCTGATGGCAACCTGCTGAAAATTATAGATCACATGGCAGTTTTTGAAAGAGTAGGAGAGCTCTTTCGGCTCTCTCTCTCTCTCTTCTAATGCAGTACTGCTGAATGTGTGTGTTTTACAAGCACACTTAATGGTTGCTGCATGTATATCTCATACAGTCCCTGCACTATCAGTATTTAAATCATTGGTATGTTGTAACACACTTTGGAACAGTATGTTTATTGTGAATTTATTGTAAAGGGATAGATTCCAGTGAGCATCCTCATTTGCAAGGAGGTCCCTTAAACAACATACTTAATAGACTCAGAGATTTACATAAAAAAAAAAAAAACAGTTTCAAATACAGCAATAATACAAGCAACATGGTATACAGAATGCAATACAGTAATGCATTGTTGTACAAAGGAATACTGGAGAATAAGCTATACATCTTAACATGATACACTAGTAATGACACAACAGAAAACGCACATTGCTACATGACTAGGGCACTAGCATCTCGGGGGACAAAATGGTAGGGGGGATGAGGGGAAAGAAGCCATGTAAGATCAGCTGGGCAAAGGAGAGGTATAAGGCAAGGGATAAGTGCCTGATTGGACCCAGACAGAGCAGAGGAAGAGGTAGAAGCAGCGTGAGAGTCTAAATACAATGGCATGACTCACTGGCAAGTTCATTGACCAGCCTAAGGAATGCTCTTAATGGTATTAGGGCGTGTAGTTTTAATGTAGCTTGAAGCTTATTCCATGTGGCAGGGAGGAAATAACTTATTGATGCCATCCCAAAAATGGGTTCGACACTTGGGGATCTTCATAGTAATATATAAGTAGGTCTTGAGGGCATATGAGCTACTTACCTGGGTGAGGACATTTGAGAGATAAGAATGTATGAAAGGCATTATACAGTATAAGGGCAGAATTTTCAAACCATGGCACAGGGCTTGTACCACTCCTTGCACTGAAACTCCCATTAGATCACCACAAGCCCTATATGGTGAATCGTCAGTGCACCTGGGGTTTGGGGTGATTTAAGCATTTTGAAAATCCTGCCTAAATCCAAATACGATTCCACTCTTGACTGCTCTACCAGTATCTAACTCATTGTTTTATAAAGTGCTTCAGGACAGTGTGTATGAATAGCACTATATAATAATCCAAATACTATTCCATTCTTGACTGCTCTACCAGCATCTAACTTATTGTTTTATAAAGTGCTTTTGGCACAGTGGGTAGGAATAGCATTATATAATAATCAAAATACTATTCCATTCTTGACTGCTCTACCAGTATCTAACTCATTGTTTTGTAAAGTGCTTTGGGACAGCATGTATGAATAGCACTATATAGTAATCCAAATACTATTCAACTCTTGACTGCTCTAGCAGTATCTAACTCACTGTTTTATAGTGCTTTGGAAAAGTGCATATAAATAGCACTATATAATAATCCAAATAGTATCCATTCCTGACTGCTCTACCAGTATCTAACTCATTGTTTTATAAAGCGCTGTGGGACAGTGCGTATGAATAGCACTATAAATAAATCCAAACACTATTCCATTCTTGACTGCTCTTCTAGTATCTAACTCACTGTTTTACAAAGTGCTTTGGGACAGTGTATATGAATACCACTATAAATAAATCCAAGTACTATTCTATTCTTAACTGCTCTTCCAGTATCTAACTCATTGTTTCATAAAGTGCTTTGGGACTGTGCATGAATAGCACTATACAATAATCCAAATATTATTCCATTCTTGACTGCTCTACTAGTTTCTAACTCATTGTTTTATAAAGTGCTGTTGGACAGCATGTATGAATAACACTATAAATAAATCCAAATTCTGTTCCATTCCTGACTGCTCTACCAGTATCTAACTCATTGTTTTATAAAGTGCTTTGGGACAGTGTGTATGAATAGCACTATAAATAAATCCAAATACTATTCCATTCTTGACTGCTCTACCAGTATCTAACTCATTGTTCGAAAAACTGATCTACAGTCAATTAAAACTTCACATTGAAACCTTCTCACTCTTAAACCCAACTCAATCTGGCTTCCGCCCTAAGCACAGCACCATCACAGCACCGGCTAAAGTCACCAATGACTGGATCTCTGCTATGGATACCAAAAAGGTCACTGGTGCAATCTTCCTAGATCTAAGTAAAGCTTTTGACACCATTGATTACAACATACTAACAGCCAGCTTTACTAAACTGGGTGCCACTCCCTCCACCGCACAGTGGTTCACCAGTTACCTTGCAGGGAGGACCCAGAAAGTTAAAGCCAATGGTTTATACTCAGCCTCCTTGCCAATTGTCAGGGGAGTCCCACAAGGCTCTATTCTAGGCCCTATCCTCTTCTTCTTATACATCAATGAGCTTGGCTCTCATATTACCAAATCCAACCTACATTTTTTTGCGGATGACAGAGTTCTGTACACTTCTGGCTCTATGTTGTCTGAAGTAAAGGATGTACTGCAAGCTGACTTTGCTCAGCTGGAAACTAACCTCATTAATGCTAAGCTCCTTCTTAATGCTAAGAAAACTAAGGCTATGATTTTTATTCTTAGTAACTCATCTACCGCTCCCCCCCAGGTCTATCGAAGGACTTTATTACTACCTTGTTAGGCAAACCCTTGGAAGTTGTCCCCAAATTTAAATATCTTGGCATTTGGTTAGATAACAAACTCACTTTCAGTGATCATCTTGAGGACTTCTCCAGAAGGCAACAAGCTAGGTTAGGTTTCTTTTTCAGAAACAAGTCACCCTTTCTGATAGAAACTAGAATTAGGCTCGTGCAGGCCACATTCCTTTCCTTACTTCATTATGGGGACCTAATTTACAGCTTCTCTGCAATCTCAAACCTAAATAAGTTGGACATACTTTACCATCGCCCCCCGCGGTTTATCACCAAATCCCCTTACCGAACCCACCACTGTGACCTTTACACAGCTGTTGGCTGGACATCACTTATCACTAGACGTCTGCTTCATGCTGGTATTTGAACCCTCAAGTTACTCCTGAACAAACTGCCGAGCTACCTCACATCTCTCATCAGTATTTCCCACTGTGCATATTCTCTCAGGAAATCTGACTTCATCTTCCTAGACGTGCCTACGACTCGCACCACATTTGGTAAATGTGCTGTATCATAAGCTCTTCCAACAATCTGGAACCGACTCCAATCCACCCTGAAACTATCCAGTATGGTCTCAGTTAATTTCTTCAAAGAGTTAACTGCATCCAAATTAAAAGATATTTGTAACTGCTTTTAAGCCTCTTTCCTGCCCTCATATCCTTACGAACATCCACCTGGAATCAACACTTGCCAGGACATGAAACCATTCAGTTATTCTCAAAACCTTCTTCTGTCCTTGCCTTCTTTACCTATATCTTCTTCCCCCTCTCTCTTCAGCCCACTCCCTCCTCTTACCACTCTTTATCTACCCCTCCATCGTATTCCACTATGTTCTCTTGTTATTTTGAACCCCTCCCTTTTACTTAACTACTCTCTCTTGTCTCAGTCCAGTCCCCACATTTTCTACTTGCCACTATCTTGTGCTAATAATCCCTACCCTGCACTGTTGTAATTGAACACCTGGTATTATATGAACCTTACTATGCCTCATTTTGCTTTGAGGTACTAATATGAATTGATGCATATTAATCTTATGTGTATATTGTGTAATTTTGCTTTTTGTATGTTGCCTTTTTATGCAAAGTCTCCTGACTGTGTACATGATTAAGGACCTCCTTGTAAATGAGCTTGCTCAATGGAGTTTTCCTGCAATAAACTTGAACTTGAACTAATGTGTTTTGGGACAGTGTGTATGAATAGCACCGTAGTGTATGGTAGAATGTGATTGTGTATGGAAATCCAAACACCGCAAAAAGTCATTCTGCTGCAGTAGTGACGTCCTCACTAATGCAGAATGACTTTTTGTTCTGCATTAGTGAGGACGGCATAATGCAAGGGATTCCAGTAGACATTGTGATTCATTGTCCCTTGCTGTGTGAGAGTGGCATATGCACGTGCTGGCCAGCAGTTGTTGATCAAGGGCGGTTGGCAGAGCCGATGTAAAATGTGGAAAAGTGAGTGTTTTTTTTTTTAATTTTCAGTCGCCATACACTACAGTAGAACCAAAGAGTTATGAATAGTATGAGAAATTAGATGTTGATAACTCTGAAAAATTTGTATCTGTGAAATAGTTTTTATATCAAATAAAAAACAAACCAAATGACACATCAATGAATAGAAAAACACTTTATTAAAGTGATTGCAGCACTTTTAAAAAGTGCAAATGTGTAGTCTTTAAGACTCAGCATTAGAGAAAATATTGGCAGTTTTAAAAATTTTTGAGCTTTTTTTGGCAGCTATTGTGTGGAGATCTTGTAGCAACATCAGGCTCATAGGTGTGGCTTCTACCTGTTGCTCGAGCCACTTTACATACATTGAGAAGCACTCCTCTGCTGTACTGTGAGGAACTGCAGCTGTCTCATCCTGCTCATCATCTGAATCACTCCCACTGTCTGCAGGCACTTCCTTGCCAGGTCTATGATTGCTTGATCTGATAGGACTTGGTGCCCATTTTCTGAGATGTCTGTGTTGAGCCATTCCTCCTGTCTTCATGTGTCAGCTGGACGTGCTCTCTCTCTCCTCACTGAAGTTAACATCTGGCACCTCATCGGCATTCCGCTCTATCGGCTGTGACTCATTAATGTCAATGTCAGCACATGTAAAGATCTTGTTCCAGGACCTCTTCAGGGGCTCGTCGCCAATCTCAGACCATGAGCCTGCACACATGTAGACAGCATCTTTAATGGATAGGTTCGTAACAAATGCTGTGTAATTTTCAAAATGTGTAGACTCAAACAGCAGACAACGTAGCAGATTGCATTTGTAGCGATGCTTTAAATTTTCCAGCATCCCTGATCCATAGGCTGTATCAGGCTAATAACATTAGGAGGCAAGAAGAGACATTGAAAACATCCATCCATAGTTATCAAGCTCTCTGATGCTTGGCGTGAGGGGGCATTGTCCATTAATAAGATGGCACACTGTGGGAGTGATTTTGAGATGAGATATTCTTTGACAAGGGGTGCAAAGTGATGGAAATACCAATCAAAAAAATATTTCTGTCCATCCACATGCTCCTTTGACTGTAGTAATGGACAGGGAGAGAGTTTATGTTCACTGCAGCAAAACTTGGTTTGGTGCGTTTGTGTATGAACACCACAGGGAGCCTGAAATCACTGCTTGCATTGGCTGTTGCCATTAGGGTAACATGGTCCTTAGAGTTTTTAAAGTTCTTTACCTCTTTCTCCATTCCACCAGCTAAGGTTGTGTTTGGCAAGAGATGCCAGTAAAGACCAGTGTCATCACAATTAAAGAGTTGGTCCCAGGTCAGTTCGTATTCATCCAAGAATGCCTGCAAGTTTTTTTTGAAAGTTTCTGCAGCAGCAGTATTGGCAGACATTGACTCCCCCGTAGCCCCAGCTGCCTAATGCTGTGTCTGTTTTTGAATCAAAACAACCACCCAGAACTCACTTTAAAGTTAGTCTCTTCTCAGTCTGGGTACATTTGACCATACAGCAGCTTAGCCTTCTCCATGACTATAACACCGCTTATTGGTGCCCCCTTTCACCTTTCCTGGCTGAACCACAGGTGCATGGCTTTGTAGAACTCTTCATCAGCTGCTTTTCCTACAATACAGCACTTTTTCACCGCACCAGTCTCCTGTGACTCACAGGTGGACATCTTTATTTTTTCAAGCCATTACTGCCGCCGGAGTTTCAAATGGGCATTCTGTGATGACATTTAAAGAACAAAAGGCAACGCTATTGGCCATGAGAGGAAGGGGGGGGTGGGTGTGAGTGGGGTGTTCGGTTGATTGGTCGTTTCAGATCTTTAGGGTTTGTATCTCTGGGGTTTGTACCTCTGGGGTTCTATTATATATGGTCCAGTGTATGGTTACCCATACACTACTCAGTTATTCTTTCACCTCGTGGATACAATGCCAACTTGGGGACCTCTCAGACTTCGCTCTCAAGGTCATCAGTCAGCATTGTATCTACTCAGTGGCAGAATAGCTTTGTAGTGTATGGTTACCCATACACTATCCTAAATATATAATAATCCAAATACTATTCCATTCTTGACTGCTCTACCAGTATCTAATTCATCGTTTTACAAAGTGCTTTGGAACAGTGTGTATGAATAGCACTATATAAATCCAAATACTATTCCATTTTTGACTGCTCTACCAGTATCTAACTCACTGTTTTATAAAGTGCTTTGGGACTGTGTATGAATCGTACTATATATAAATCCAAATACTATTCTATTCTTGACTGCTCTACCAGTATCTAGCTCATTGTTTTATAAAGTGCTTTGGGACAGTGTGCTTGAATAGCACTATAAATAAATCCAAATACTATTCCATTGTTGACTGCTTTACCAGTATCTAACTCATTGTGTTATAATGTGCTTTGGGACAGCACGTATGAATAGCACTATAGTGCATGGTGGAATGTGATTGTGTATGGAAATCCATACACCGCAAAAAGTTGTTCTTCTGCAGTAGTGACGTCCTCACTTACGCAGAATGACTTTTCGTTCTGCATTGGTTAGGATGTCATAATGCAAGGGACTCCAGCAGATGTTGTGATTTGTCATCCCTTGCTATGTGACAGTGGTGCACTTGTGTGCTGGCCAGCAGTTGTTAATCAAGGGCAGTCAGCAGAGCTGATGTAAATTGTGGAAAAGTGAGTGTATTTTTAAATAGATAGATAAAGACAGACAGACAAATACTGTAGATATAGATGTAGATAAATATATTTTTTCTTTGGTAACCAAGCAAGGTCCACTAGGCACAAGGCCTGTTTTCAGAGGCGACCTGGGAGCACAAAGGAGGTTAAGTGACTTGTTTATGATCACACAGAATGCACGTGGAGGTTATGGGAATCAAACCCAAGTCTGCTAGATGTACCAAGCTCATTCACAGCTTGTTACTCTAACTTGTAAACTGTACTGCCTCTCTTTACATCAATCCAAATACTATTCCATTCTGCAGTCACTACACTATCAGCACCTAACTCATTCTTTTCTTACACACTGTGGGACAGTGTGTATGACTAGCACTATATCAATAGGTTCATAGGGTCATAGTGTAACTTACTTAGCCCTTGGAGAACTTGCCACCCAAATTAAGGATGGTACTCGTATTTACAGTTTCCCATATATTCATCAAGTCTATTTTTAAATGTGGTTATTGCGTCACTTTCAATTATTTCCTGGGGTAAAGTATTCCATCTGTTTATGATTCTTTGAGAAAACCATTTTGTCCTTTTAACTGACATATTTTTATCACCTTTCATTTGTTGCACATGCAATCTTGTATGTTTAATTTTAATTTGACTAGTAATACCAATAGTCTCTTTTAAAAATTGGTTATTCATAGCTTTGAAAGCCAGACATAGGTCACCTCGCAACCTTCAGTATCTCACAGAAAACAGACCCAGTTTGTTTAGTCTCTCATTGTAACTTGTATGCTTCGTTCTTTTAACTTTTTTTGTAGTTTTCCTCTGGATTGTTTCTATGATTTTCTCGTCCCTCGATATCTGCAGGGAGCAAAACTGATTACAATATTCCAAATGTGGTCTGACAAGACTTTTACATAAGGTGAACAATCACCTTTTCATCTCTGCTCTTGATATTATGAAAAATACAACCTAATATGTTATTGTACTATTTGGCCTTATATTTAATGTGAGTATTAAATGATAAATCATTGGAAATGTAGACACCCAAGTATTTTTCACAAGTCATTGACTGTAGTATGTGTTTGTCTAGTGTGTATATGTAATTTGGATTATTATGCCCAAAATGCATTATTTTGCATTTACTATTGTGAAATTTAATTTGGTTTAGTGCTGCCCATGAACTTAGATTGATATTATCCTGAAACTGTTTACATGAATTTATGTCAGTAATGACTGCAAACTGTTTTGCTGTCATCCACATAGTTACACATCCAGGCTGAGGAATTGACCTGCATAGATGAAATGAGTATATTAAATGGAACAGGGCCCAAATCAATCTAAATACTGTTCTATTTTGCAGTCACTACATTACCCGTATCTAACTCAATGTTTTATAAATAACTTTGGGACAGTGTGTTTCAGAGGTATTATACAAATCCAAATACTATTCTATTCTGCAGTCACTGCACTATCCATAATTAACTCACTGTTTTATAAAGTGCTTTGGGATAGTGTGTTTCAAAGATATTATATAAATCCAAGTACTATTCTGTTCTGCGGTCACTGCACTACCAGTATCTAACTCATTGTTTTTTAGAGTGCTTTGGGATAGTGTGTATAAAAGGCTCTATATAAATCCAAATACTATTCCATTCTTAAGTCACTGTTCTACAAGTATCCAATTTATTGCTTTGCAAAGCACCTGAGGATAGTGTGAATAAAATGCACTGCATAAATCCAAATAATTTTCCATTCTGCAGTCACCGCACTACCAGTATTTTATACTTTTTTTGTAACACACTTTGGGATAGTGTGTGAGAAAGATGCTATATAACTTTAAATGTTATTCTATTCTGCAGTCACTACACTAGCAGCATCTAATGCACTGTTTTGTAAACCCGGTTGGGAACAGTATGTATAAGAGGCACAATATAAATCCAAATGCTATACTATTCTCTTCTTCAGTCACTGTACTACCAGTACTTAATTCATTGTTTTATAAACCACTTTGGGCCGTGTGTATGAATGGCAGTCACCGCACTACCAGCATTTTACACTTTTTTTGTAACACACTTTGGGACAGTGTGTGAGAAAGACACTATATAACTCTAAATGCTGTTCTATTCTGCAGTCACTACACTACCAGCATCTAATGCATTGTTTTGTAAACCCACTTGGGAATAGTGGCCCAGATATTCAAACTGCACCAGGCTGTGGTGCAAGCCTGGGCACAGCTCAACTTGGCTGTGCAGGGGTGTGGCCTGGGCGATATTCAACGGAGCTGCGCTATGGCTCAGCAGCTTTGAATATCGCACCCTGGCCACCCCCACTGGGCATGGCCCAGTGGCACTGCACCAGCGCAAGTGGCCAGAGTGGAGCATGGAGATGCGCTAGCACAAGTGCCATTGCGCCATTCACAGCACCTGCGATATTCAAAAGGGGACATGCAAATGGAGCCATAATTTATGCAAGGCGCACATGGGGACATTTGCATGTCATTATGGCCCCATTTTTGCATCCCATTAGCATGCAGGTGCGCCGATCCCCGATGACTTGCACCTGGCGCCCTGCCAGGCAGCAGCCGTCAGGGACCGATGCCCTCTGCAGCCCGATCGTGGGCATTTGTCTAAAAATAGACTTCCACATCCAATATCCCTGGTGGTCCAGTGGACCGCTATGTGCCCAATCGCGGACATGTGTTATATTAAAAAACACTTCCCCGTCCAATATCCCTGGTGGTCCAGTGGACTGCTATGTGCCCGATTGTGGGCATGTGTTATATTAAAAAACACTTCCACGTCCAATATCCCTGGTGGTCCAGTGGACCGCTATGTGCCTGATCGCGGGCATGTGTTATATAAAAAAACACTTCCATGTCCAATATCCCTGGTGGTCCAGTGGACCGCTATGTGCCCAATCGCGGGCATCGATATAATAAACCCCCCCAATATCCCTGGTGGTCCAGTAGACCGAATGCTGCCTGATCGCGGGCATCTGTTCAAATGAAAAAAAAAACCAGTCCAGTATCCCTGGTGGTCCAGTGGACTGAATGCTGACCGATCGCAGGCATCCGTTTAACAGAAATCTTCCTATTACCCTGGTGGTCTAGGGTACCCCCCTCATTCACATATCTGGAATGTGTAGTATGGTACGAGCTGCATGCCCATTGGCTCACGCTGTGAACCAATGGGCATGCAGCTCATGAGTGTCAGTCGGGGGCGGCAGGCAGGTGGGGTGCTGCCGCCCGCTGGCTGACAGGGGAGGGAAGCGGACGGTGGGACCCAGTGGGCGGGTGGGAGGGGGTACCTAGACCACCAGGGTAATAGGAAGATTTCTGTTAAACGGATGCCCGCAATCGGGCAGCATTCGGTCCACTGGACCACCAGAGATATTGGACTGGGTTTTTTTTTTTCACTTGAACAGATGCCCATGATCGGGCAGCATTCGGTCTACTGGACCTCCAGGGATATTGGGGGGGAGTTTATTAAAATGATGCCTGCAATCGGGCACATAGCGGTCCACTGGACCACCAGGGATATTGGACGTGGAAGTGTTTTAATATAACACATGTCCACGACATACATAGCTGTCCACTGACCACCAGGGATATTAGACGGGAGTCTATTTTAGACAAATGCCCGCGATCGGGCATGGGGAGCCACCAGGTGCAGCCAGAATGGTGGCTACCCACAAGGTGGCAGCTGCCGTGGTTGCGCCCTGCAATGCGGCAGTTCACCTTGGGTGGCCATCAGTTGTTCTTTTTTTGGCTTAACTTTGTGCAGGCGCAAGTAGGGGTTGTGCATGCATGGCTCTGCACATCCCGGGCTGAATATCGGGCTGTGCAGGTTATGCATGGGAACGCCCCCACCTGTGCCTGCATACATTACTGATGTGCTCCAGTGCATCGGGATTTGTGTGGTGCACTTTTCCCTTTTGAATATCACGCCCGGGTGCATCAGTGGGTTGCACATGGCGCAACACTGTTGCACCATGCACAACCCTTTTGAATATCTGGGCCAGTGTGTATAAGAGGCACTATACAAATTTAAATGCTATTCTATTTTGCACACATTGTACTACTAGTACTTAATTCACTGTTTTATAAACCACTTTGGACCATGTGTATGAATGGCACTAAGTGCAGTCAAATGTTATTTGTTTTTATTTTTATTGTGTGATCACCATTTGTTTTCCTTCTCTCCCAGGGCACTCTTGTGAGTTAGAGTCCCCAGCCTGGGTCCTGAACCACAGCTTACTATTGAGGGCTAGAGACCACTCTTGAGGGGTCTCTTAGGAAGCCTTATACACCTCTTGCACCACTGCTGGGGGACAAGTAGGACTACTGCACCCCTTTTGAGGCATCACTCTGTATAACTCATTATGTGGATGGCCACAAAGTGTGAGCATGTCCTTCTGGAAGACCTGCTACCCACGCACAGATCAAGTCAGGCTGCTTTCCAGAGGTGATGATGTGTTCATTTTAAATGGTCACAGGCCTCTACATCTACAGAGAGGGGCCGCCACACATCCCAGCCCTCCCAATGCACCCACATGGGGATGCATGGGGCACTGTGGATCATGTACTCAATTAATTTCTCCTGCTGCTGAAATAAAACTAAGATGATATAAGTACATTATGAATTTTTGCACATGCATTTCCATAAGCAGTACTCCTAATTCCACTGTGACCTGTACTTTCAGTTCCATTATTTAAAACTATCGTACTCCCCACACCAAAAGTGTGACAACATTGGTGGTTTAAACAATAACATAAAGAGCACTGAAAATCTTAATTGTAGCCAGAACAGTATAAAAAAAAGTCATTTATTGCAACTGAAATGCTTCTACAATAAAAATAAAAGTAGTTTAAGTAGCACTCAGAGCAGCACTTTTTATTTCACATCGGCAGTCCACGGACCACCACACATCGAAAGTGAAAGTGCTTCACATCAAATGCAGTAATTCATTGCAAATCTGCAGTTTACACTATTTTAACTTTCCCTTTTTGCCAGACCCTCAGAAAAAAGCTGTTCTAGTGGTGAGAGTTATTAGTTACAGTCATACAAGTACTGTTCTTCCATTGTTACGCGTGCATTTTTAGGCAGAACTGAACCCTGCCTGCATTTTGTAAAAAATACCCACAGCATCTGCGGAGTGTACATTTAATATAAATCAGTATAACAGGTCCGTATCTTCTCTTGTACTAACTGGCATCACAGCACATTAGTAGTCAAGCCAGATATAACTTTTTAACCTTGGTGCTGCTTCTACTGTTTAAGAAAAGTGTCAGGTTTCACACTGAGTCCTTGAACAGTGAGCTCATTCCCTTCACCCCGCTCTTCTTTTCCACATCACCATCACCCACCGCTCAACTCTGATCTTAAATGCTTTTAAAATTTTAAATGTATGTTTATTATTTGATTATACTGTTTGTTCATCTCATTGTACTGCGCCTTGATATCTGAAAGGGACTTAAGAAATAAAGTTTTACTTATTTACTTACAACAGAATTTAATAGAACTCCTTCCCCACAGCAGTCCTCTCTCGCTGCTGTCACAACTGTAAAAACATACTGCACTGGTCTTCATTAATCACAGGTAGGCTGAGCTCTAACAGCAGTTCCAGCTGCTTACAAATGACTCTTCTTCTTGAAGACCGACTCCTCCTCCATTAGGTCTCCAAGCCTTGGCTCCTTGCAGGCCAACAAATAATCACCAGGGACTGCTGCTCCCATGTGGCGTTTTCATCATCGCTCTGGGTCCACCTTCACAGGTCTAGGACTTCCAGCTAAATGACTTTACGCATACGCATAATGTGAACAGGGACTAGTCAATCACAATGATACACATCTTACCACACCAATCAAAACACTTGCCCATTCATGCCACTTCCTTCAGTCATCATATCCTTTACACTCTAACACCTCATCCAATCACACAAACACAGATTCACGTACTGGGAAGCACTGCACGATTCACATAAGCAGCATACTTCAGCTGACAAAAAAATCCTACATAAAAAAATAAAAATGCATAAACAGTAACACATTAAAATATTTTAAAATATTGTGGTTTATTGAAACACACATTGTATACATTGAACATAGCACATATGAGTTTCAAATAACCCATTTATTTGTATTCATGGCAGAATGGACTCAGAACTCCCCTCATGCCTTCGGCATTCGTGAGATTACCTGAAATCATTCAGCCAGTCATACAAGTAAATGAGTTATTTGAAACCCATCTATGCCATGTCCTCGATTTATACAATGGGCTTGATTTTCAAAAGGCAAACTATGACGCAAGGTGCCTGCGCCAAACGGGGATGATGCAAATGACACCTTGTGTCACAGTTTGCAGCAATCTCAAGTTTCAAATGCTGGCAGCAGCTAAATTGGAATGCCATGTGTCAAAGCCCCCTTGCACCACCTTTGTGGCAAAAGCACCCATGCACCAGGTTGCAAGGGTGGTTGCACTGTGGTGGGGCTACATCATTCCTTTATGTGCTATTCTACAAGCTCTGCCATGGTCGCAACAGGGGTCGTTCTTTAGACCAGACAGTAGGTGGTCTAAGGGCCATGCACTGTTGTCTGGCAGGGTGGCAATTGGGAAGGACTGCAAGAAGGGGACCAGGGGGCAGAAGAAGCATGTGGGGAGACTTGTGGGGGTGATGAGGGCATGGCAGTAATGTGCAGGGATGCTCCTACATACACATGGTCAGACCAGGAAAAGGGGCATGCAGAAAGGAACCAGGACCTGGCCTCAGGGGGATACAGCTCTGGCACCTGCCCCATAGGTACGAACATATGAACATATGACCACAAGATTGTCAGCAGGCAGCAGTTTCTGCAGGCTGTGGAGCACAACTGGTGGCTGGCAATGGCTCCTAGGCACCATGGCATTCCCCTGGTACCAGGCCCCCGTATGTAGGCAGGCTGCTGCATGCTGATGGTGTTGTGGTCAGTGGCACCTCTGGGGCAGGTGCCAGGGCTGTATCCTTCTGAGGCCAGGTCCTGGTCTCTTTCTGCCAGCCCCCTGGCCTGGTCTGATCAGCTTTATGTAGGAGCACTGGGACCTCCACAGGGTGTCACCTCATCTCCCACACATTAGCGCCATGCCCCTGTCACTCCAAGGTTCTCCCCCCATGCTTCTTCTGCCCCCTGGTCCCTTCCTCACAGGCATCCTCCCAACTTCATGGCTGCTCGAGTGTTACGCTGGTTGGGTGAGTTGATGGATCCTTACATCAAAGCCCACAGGTATGCTGCTACTTTGCACAACCCTGCAGATGCAGCAAATCTTAGATCTTGGGTGCAGGTACCCTCATTTTTTAAAAATATGGCATAGGGTCCCTGATGCATCCTGAGATAGCAACAGCCCTAGATCACTGCAACTTGCGATGATCTAAGGGCTCTTTGAAAATCAAGCCCAATGTGTGTTTCAACATTACATTTAAAATAAATGCAGTATTTTACTGCCAGTGTGACCCAAATGAAAACTAAATGAGTTATTCTCGTAGTTGATCAATAACTGCATTTATTTTTCATTTGCTAATGTCACAGATATCAAAGTTCTGCTGGATCTACATCCTCCCCATAAAGCTAATTTGCATATCCTCAGTACACCTAATTTACATATAATTCCACAAGAAGTACTGCTAATTCCACCGTGACCCACACTTTCAGTTCCATTATTTTAAACAGCAGATACATGTTATTTTAATGTGGACCAATGAGAATTCTTCATGGCTTCGGCACTCTTGAGGTTACCTAAGTTCATTCAGCCACACTTGCAAATAAATGGGTTATTTGAAATCCATCTATACCATGTTCTCTATATACCACACCCTGGAATATTTTATTGCTATTATTTAACTGGATTCCTATTTGAATTAATTAATATATAAATGCAAAATGTTTTCAAAATGTTTTATTAATTCTTGTTTTAATGTTCAGGTGTATATTTAAATAACATAGTTCTTTTAGTTTTCTGGTGGGGACAACAGGTGACACTGTTTTAATATACACAGTGTAGTAAGATACCAGCAGCTGCAGCCACTTTATAATAGTGCGCCACCCTTGATGACTCTCTCTGCCTCCTTCCCCCTTCCAAGTTTGTTGCTGTGTTTTTGTCCCTTTGCCACTACAGGTACTGGTTACCACTTTGGCTATACAGGTATGTTGCTTTGTAGCATTGATGCCTCCTCCTTTCTCCCTCCAATGTGTGTGTCTTGCTGTGGTTTATGGCATACAACTGTAAGGACAATAGCACTATTGGTGAGTGATTTTACACAGCTGTCCCCTAGAGGGGGTTTAAATTGTCGTCAGTCACCTTAATAAGTGACTGTCATTGCAGTTAACAAGATTTAGTTTAAAGCTTGCTGTGAGAGTTAGTTTGTACAGTACAGCACAGATATCGGTAGGCTGAAATCATGTTCAGCACCAGTAGCAAGTGGATTTATACAGAAAGGGATGGCACTGTACCAGCATTTTTTTATTTTATTTTTATTTTAAATTTGTTAACCAGGCAGGACCCAAGAGTATTAGATGGCCATTTTTAATGGGGACCCAGAGATGTAGTCAGTGGCTCAGCAAGTTGCACACTTGACTCTGAGGTCGGAAGATCAGAAGGCTGTGGGTTCTATCCCCACACATGGTACTTGAGTTAAATCCCAATATTGACACTGTAGTACTGCATTGGGGGGGGTGCTGCACTCCTGAGGTGCCGTCTTTCAGATGAGACATTAAACCAAGGTCCCATCTGCCTGTTCAGGTGGATGTTACAGATCCCATAGCACTTCTCGAAAAGAGTAGGGGACATTTTTATTTAACAAAAAGTAAATACAAGTCAATCAGTGTTCTATCACATTTAAAGAAATCAAATAAAAAGGAAGTACAATGGAGAAAAATAGAATAACAATAAAATAACATATCTGATATAGATATACCCTTCCCTATTTCCAAATACTCTTAAGAGAAATCCCATCATAGATAATTAAGCAATAAGGCACGACAGGGTGTGTGTTATCATGTAATAATGTCACTCCTGGGGTGGGTTGAAGCACGAGGCGTAGCCGAGTGCTTCCACCACCCCAGGAGTGACGGTATTACACGATAACACACACCCTGTCGTGCCTTATTGCTATTATACAATGGCTCGGTGTGTTTCTTTTAGTTGGATAGTTGTGTAATTAAGAGACATAGGCTGATTTGTTTATTTTGCAATAATTTTACTTGTTGAATGTGTTTTCACAAATAACAGATAAAATAGTCCCTTTTAAGTTAATGAAACTGTTGGTTACAATTTGGAAATTGTTGTTAGTGCATAAAACTGTTTAAAAAGTGGTAACATATTTAAAACATATATTTGAAAAAAGTTAAGTACTTTGCTTGGAACAAGTAATGGTATTTAATACTTTGGTGAACAGTTTAATAATG
The DNA here is from genome assembly GCA_016271365.2 of Neoceratodus forsteri. Lineage (NCBI taxonomy): Eukaryota > Metazoa > Chordata > Ceratodontiformes > Ceratodontidae > Neoceratodus > Neoceratodus forsteri. Next base: position 1,003,134,817 of record CM028129.1, on the reverse strand, counting down.
AACAAAAGCGAACATTTAAACTAACATTTGCTTTACTGCAACGGTATCAGTTCAGTGATGTTCTTACTGTTGGTAGAAGTTGAAGACGCACATTGTGTTGTCTTGAATGTTGAAGCAATCCTGATTTAGAGGTGGTTGACTGCTTTGTTGAGTCGTGGTTGTTGTGTGGGCGTTTTTTTCAGTTGCAGATTGGGTGGGTTGTTCCGGGTCATCTTGTGCTTCCTGTCTGGCCATGCTGCTGCTTTGCTCGAGGGTTTCAGTTGCTGCTGTGGAGAGGATTTTACTCCAGTTCTGTCGGTTGGTGAGTTTGGCACCCCAATAGGATTTCAGGGACATCTCGTTCTTGTGCCCAGTTACAGACATGATTTGCCTGGCTTCGAGTCCCGCTTCAGTCAACAGCTGTACAGCAGTTGCTCGCAGGCTATGATTTGTGTATTTATTTGTGATGCCTGCGAGCTTACAAATGCGGGACATCATACTGGCTAAATAATTTACACCCATGGGTTCGAGAGTGTACCATCTGGGGTCTTCAGTGAGTTCATTTGTGGGGTTTTTTCTAGGGTGTAGGAAGAGGCACGGAGGGTTAGGTGGCAGCTTGGATAGATAGAGTTGGAGACACCTGACGGGACATAGCGGGTTTCCAGGAATCTCTAACATGGCACCACGAAGGTTTTCCCGGTCTCGCTCCATTATTTTACCATGTTCTTTTGTCTTCTCATTGAACAACATGGTAAAGTATTTTAAGCCCTGCTCATTGTGCTTCACTGTGAAAGAGTCTGCTTTTAGTGCTCTCTGTCCCTCACAGCCCCTTCAGGCGAAGTGCAGTTGAAGTTCCAGCCACACTCTTCTGACGAGACCTGGTGCTGTGACTGGGTTGAGGGCTTCCGATAGTCTTATTTTTTTTAAAATCTGACTTCGTGATGGGTGGGTGGTGGGTCGCTATGTCTCTGCCTTGTCTCCTGATATTTTTGAGGTGACCCACGAATACGTTGTTGGCAGGTTGGAAGTCAGCATCTGTCATAATGTTCAAGCAGCGGCTGTTGGGAGGCTCATTAATATATCTGTTTAGTCCAGCACATAGACTAATGTAGCTGGAGCTGCTGTATTGTTCTCCACTGCTGTTTCGTACACTGCTATAAAACTGATGTAAGATTTGGTTTAGGTCTTTTGATGGGATTGTTTTAATGTCACAGGAGAGAGATTTTTCTGACAGCCAGTCGGTGAATACACGAATGGCCCAAGCTGTCTGATGCTTTGTGTTCTCTTTGTTGCGGTCGGTTTCTATTTTATCGATGTCCTCAGAGCCTATGTTTAAATGCCATGTTTTTTCCTTTTGTTTGAGGTGCTCACATTGTCGTCTGGTGCCTGTGAAGTGGAAGGAATACCACTCGATGAGTCGGCGAACATTTCCGTCATGGTCCTGTCAGCGATGAGTTTGAAAGATACTTCAGGGACGTTCATGACAGCTGTCAGGTGGGAGAAGTGATTTCTTTTGAGGTGACAAGCGGGTCAGCAGATGTCAGACCTAGATACAGTGATGTTATTGATTAATAACATCACTGTCTCTGGGGCTTGTCAGCCAATGAGATTTAAGCAATTTTTTCTGCCATTGTATAATGAAGCATAATAATCAAATCAATTAGTCCCCATATTGTACACCCAAAACAGCATCTTGAATATATATTTAATTTAAACAAAATAATTCATCCCTCCTCACCCCCCCCCCATGTTATCTTAAGTAACTGGAGCATCGCTATCAGTTATCCAGGGTAACCCCTTTCCATAGCTCTAATAACTCATCTTTACCCATCTTGATTTTCTCATTTTTATATAACAACTGTAGGTCTTGTACAATGTTGTTGTATAATTCCATATGTGTACCTTCTTTTTGCTGTAGTGTATACCCACGTCTCATAATCCAGATATTCCACTTACAAACAACCATCAATATTTGTAATGTGCTGATATTCCATCTAACCCACTTATTATCAAACACCCAGGGAATGAAATAAGGGGGCGCTAAGCACCAATAATCTGCGCTTTTATTTAGGTAATTAAGAAATGGTAAGTCAGCAGTGCTACAAGCAGCTCCTGTCTCTGTGCAGTGTGTTTGTTTCTGTGCAGCATAGTGGGAGTGCCTGAGCTCCACAGTTAGCGACACTCAATTTTAAAATCGGAGCCAATCCCCTGAAAGCAGAAGAGGAGAATGAGGTGTGAAATATGCAGAAAGTGAGTAATGGGACCGGAGGGAAAGAAGTGCTGAAATGCGAGCCACTGAGACTCCCTGCAATTAGGAGAAAGAAGAGACATGTGTGATCAGGAGAAAGAAGGGAATGGTAATATAACAGATTAACATGATGGGGAGGGTTAAAATACAGTATGAGCAAGAAATGTCACAAACACAGAAAACTGTGAGAAAACAAGCTCTGTATTTATTAAGTGAAAACTTTATGCTTGAAGCTGCAAGTGTCTTAATCCCTAATTGTGATTGGTTGACCATCCATGGCACTCCAGACCTTACATCATGGGTTTTAGCCCACCTGATAAGATAGTTGATGCACATGACTCTAGCATCAAATTTCTTGTATATCCAGGTCCCAGAAGCCCCTGTTCTCCAGTTCAAATCAGTGCATCTGATCAGGCTACAAGCACTCCAGGAGTCCCTGTTATTCTACTTTAGGAAGGTAGGCCGACATATTTTTAAATGTAAGGAAGTTATATAATGTATGGAATGGCCTTCCAGAGGAGGTTTTGGAGTCAAAAACAGTGGTGGAATTCAAGCATGCATGGGACAGTCATAGGCAATTCTAGGGGGTTGGGGTAGGAAGAAGTAGGCTGCTGGTTAACTAGGATCTGCAGCTTATCCATCAGGTAGGGAAATGGGCAGACTGGGTGAGCCAAGCGGTCCTTATCTGCTGTCAAATTCTATGTATATATTTGCTCTGCAAGGAATTTGGGATAGTTGGTCCCAAGTTTTGTTATTCACTGAAAAGGAAATTGTTACAGTGTTTTTTGCTACTGCCTCACTGATTATGATGTTGGGGTTCTTCTTTAAAGATCTTTGCCAGAACTGTTTAATGTAGGTTGCCTCAATTAAGTGGAAGTGAGACCCTGACTTAAGTGCTGTCTATTTGCATTAAGCCTGCAAGCATGGTTATCTTCAGTTTGGTTTGTTGTAAAGTGAGTCAATAACAGCGTTTATCTGGGCTATCCTTTTACTGTCGTTTTTTTCTAAGAATCTATTTCAAGTTTGTATTTCAAATTGTCCTGTTAAAAGAAGAATGAACTGATCTCCTTGGTAGAGTCTAGCCAGGTGGTGATGACCGTCTCGGGAGATCGTGAGTTTTAGTCCCAGGGCTTCCCTCATGGCGCAACTCGATTGCTCACTCCAAAGTGTTATAATTAAAAAAAGAAAGATCCCATTATAAGGAGGATTTTCCTCTATTAGGCAAACAAATTCCCTCCTAAGCAAGAACAAGCTCTCAGGAGATCGCCCGAGGAGGATAGCGCTTATTTTCAGCTTCAGAGCATGAACACCGCGTGGCATACCCTCCCCCCTTCTTTGTTTCTCACCCTCCTCAATCTCCTTGCTTACTCAGCATTTGGCGATGCAGCCACTGACTAATGCCATCACTAGCTCATGGGGAAAAGGAGAAAAAGCCAACGATTTAATGCAGGAGTTAAAACACAAAGATTTTAAAACTCATTTTTGTTGCTGGCTCCACTACAGACTCCATGTAGCCACATGGTTAGGCCGCGGCCTACCTACCAAAGTACTGATGCTGGTATGGGAGCCTAGCGGGGAAGGGGAACGACAGACCTATTTGCATTACTGGGGCTGAAAAACAAGTTAATGCATTGTGAATGGCACTGAAAATGAATTTTACCGCAAGGTGCACAGTGAACTAATGGAAGGGGAATCCCTGCTGTCAGCGTGGTATAGTCACAAGTCAACCCCACAGATCTCCTGAATTATAAATGAGGTAAACTCAGCCCCACAGCTCTCCCCTTCCAAGTGGAGACATGTGGCTCGAAAATGAGGTGAACTCAGCCTCGCCCTTGTTTGTGGAGATTTCTCTTCTTCTGGTCGCCTTTCAGTCAGGCATCTTCCCAAAGCAGCAGGCCTAGCCTACAGCACCTCCTGGGCTAACAACGCCCCCACCCTCCAACAAGAAGCAGTTTGGGGTCCCTCTCCATAGCGCCCTCTTCAGTCACCTTCATCTTATTGGGTCCCTCACTATAGTGACCCTCAATGCCATTTACTATGGGTGCCTCTCTACAGCGATCTATATGGACTCCATCTATGATTCTCTCTCCCTGCACTAGCAGCCAATGGCTACATTACTTCACACAGAGGGTTACGACTCCAAGTAAAGCCCCATTGCACACATAACCTTATCTACTAGGTTGACCAGTGTGAGCAAACAGTGCAGTTAAGCACTATCTATGGGGCATCCACTAATTTGGAGGCCCATGGCTAATCTGTCCTAACTCTACTCATCCTTTCCTCTCTTCACCAGATGGTCAAGGCTAAGAAGTGCACATTCTGCAGCGTTACCCTGATGCCCCACACTCTTGGCCCACTCTGCCCCACCAGCTTCCACCATGACGATGACCTGTCACTGGAGCAAACTTCAGTCATGGGCTCCAGCAATCCAGGGCCCAGCAGTTCTACTTGGATGGATCCAGGGGCTATTCTTCTTCAGAATCAGCAGGCCACAGTAGTCATGATGGAGAGCCTGCAAAACTTTATGTTGAAGATAATGGAGAGGTTAGAATCCCTCACCCAGCACAAGGCCCCAACCACACTGCTACCTGAACCAGATGATGCAGGGGGGCCACTGGGGACCGTGCGGACCCAGTTGAACCATCTCCAGATAATCATAATCCTGATTCCAGAGATGACAGCAGGGACAAAGACATACCAGATGAGGAGGACGGGGCAGCATCCGATGACGGAGAAATGGAACCACAGTCCATGCCATCCCTCACGTCCAAACTATTTTCATTCAACATGATTCCAGGCCTGATGAGAATAGTCAAGGCCACCATGGGGTTTGAGGTCGAAGAGGACAAAACAGAGTCAAAACTAGACCCCATAATTCAGTAAAAGGCGACCACCAAGGAGACTTTTCCCATATGCCCAGCGATTGATGACATTTTCAACAAGGAGTGGCAATCCACAGAACCTGGAAGAATGTCAAACAAGAGAAACTTGGATTGCATGTATCCAGATCAGGAGGACAAGGCCAGCAACTGATGCACAGTCTCTATAATTGATCCTCAGATAGAGGCACTCAACAAGAAAACTGTACTGCCATGCTGAACCATATCTTTAAAAGACCCCCACAGATGAGAGAGTGGATGACATGTTAAAAAAGATCTTTGAAATCAAAGGAATGGCCACCAAAGCATCCACTATTGCCATTTGCACCGCATGTGCCCACATTTGATGGCTTGAGGAGCTCTCCTCGAGCAGGCAAACCCCAAAACCAGAGAGGCAGAACTATTAGAGTGCACACTGGATGCTGCTAAGTACCTGGCGGACATGGCGGTGGACACTCTGACACTGAACGCCAGGGCCACAGCCCTCATTAGCCATGCCAGAAGAGCTTTGTGGCTTAAATTATGGGAAGCCAACAATGAATCCAAGACACTGCTGCAGAACTTGCCGATGAAAGGCAAGCATGTATCCAGGGAGGGCTTACAGGAGTTTCTAAAACAGAAAGATGAGGGTAAGGACCTACTCAAAAACAAGAACAGGTCCACCTACCTTCCCTCCGGCAGATGGAGGTTTGGCTGGGGGGGAACAAGTTTCAGCAAACCCGCAGAGACATGAATTTTCAGAACAACTCCTTTCGAGGCAGAGGAGCACATGGAGGATACCGCAATTTCTTCAACCATACCTATCAGTCCTCTTCCTTCAGATCCCGCGGATCCAAGTTCAGAGGAAGAGCAAGAGAGAATTGAGGTTAGCAACAATGACTACGTTGTCAGATCCCCACACAAGCAGGAGATGTGCCCTTAGGCGGGCAAAAGATTGATGCTTTTCAAACAACAGTGGTAAAACACAACCTCAGACAGGTGGGTCCTAGAGGTGGCGTTGAGAGGTTATTCCATAGAACTAACTGTCCCAGTCACCAGTCATACACAGGTTTATAAGTTTCCCCATCACCAAAAAGAAGGCGTCGACTCATCAGGTCCAGCAAATTCTGTTAGATCTGATGCAGAACAGAGTGATCCAGATTGTCCCCCCTCACGAGCAGAAACAGGGAGTGTACTCCATCTTCTTCCTTGTGCCAAAGAAAACAGGAGAACTCCATCCCATTCTGGATCGCAAGCACCTCAATCAACATGTAGTCACCCAGAGTTTCAAAATGGAGACCCTAAAATCGACCCTCCGCAGTATCCGGGTAGGTGACTACCTCACTTCTATAGATCTGAAGGACACCTACCTTCACATTCCTATCAGACCAAAGCACAGGCAATGCCTCCATTTCCACATCCTAGGCCAGCATTTTCAATATCATGCCCTGCCCTTCGGTCTTAACTCAGCACCAAGAGTGTTAACCAAGGTGTCAGTAGTGCTGGTGGCCAGGCTATAAGAACAAGGCTGGATATCATCCCCTACTTGGATGACTGGCTGATCCAGTCTCACTCCAAGGAGCGGTCACATCAAGACACCCAGCTGGTGCTGAAGGCATTTGAGGAGCATGGCTGGGTTGTGAAAGAGGCCAAGAATCACCTGGTACCAGCGCAGCAGATAGAACACCTGGGGCGGAAATCAACACGTCACTAGGATGGGCAAAACCATCCCAGAAAAGGGTGGACAACCTAATAAACCTGTCTCGTCACCTGAAGGCTTGCCACTGGCTGACCATGGGCCAAATAGCTCAGTTACTAGGTCACAGGGCATCTTGCATTGACCTGATTACTTAGGCCAGGTGGCACACGAGATCCCTGCAGAATTATGTACTAATACAGGGATCCCCAAACGAGCACAATCTGCAGGTCAGAATGCTGCTACCACTTTCGGTGAGACATTCATTAGCCTGGTGGACAGTGGCCTCAAACCTCACACGAGGGGTTCCACTAGAGGCAACTTACATCTCCTCTATTGAGACAGATGCCAGCCTACTAGGTTGGGGAGTGTGTCTGGGCAACCTATCCACATAGGGCCAGTGGACAACCTCAGAAGCAAGGTTGTCTATCAACATCATAGAAATGAGGGTAGTATTCCATGCCCTCAGAGCCTCCAGGTCCTCCATTTCAGGTTAGTCAATTTTGATCCATTCAGACAATCAGGTCACAGTAGCATACATTGCCAAGCAAGGGAGCACCAGGACCAGAGCTATGCAGCAAGAGGCTAAAAAGGTCCTGGACTGGTCCCAGACCAACCTCACACACATCGACATAGTTCATCTCACGGGCAGGCTCAACGTACGAGCGGACTGGCTCATTCGACAGCAGGTACACCCAGAGGAGTGGCATCTCCACCCAAGCCTTTTTCAGATGATTCAGGAGGCATGGGGACCCATCATTATGGATCTCATGGCCACAGCGAAGAACACACAGGTCAGCAGATTCTTTTCAAGGTACAGGGAAACCCACTCACAGGGAATTGGTGCCCTGTCACAACCTTCATCTCGGGTTTGGGCGTACGTTTTTCCTCTGATCCCTTTACTACCCCAAGTACTATCCAAAATCCGGACATCCTGAAGAACCATTATCCTAATGGCACCTTATTGGCCACGGAGAGCCTGATTCTCCATGGTAATAGCCATGGCCATGGACAAATGCAGGTTACCCTACCAGTCCAACATGCTGACACAGGGACCCATGGTCCACCCTGCATCGGGGACGCTGAAACTCACAGCCTGGCTCCTGAGAGGAAGAGACTGATGAGAGCTGGTTATCATGAATCAGTCATTTCCACAATGCTGCAACCCAGACATTCCTCCACCACCTCTGCTTACAGTAGACAGTGGTCAGTATTTGTGAAGTGGTGCCAAGAAAAAGGCAAGGATCCCGAACTAGCAGACATGTCTATCATTCTCCTGTTCCTACAGCATGGAGCAGACAAGGGACTGGCCCAATCTTCACTTAGGGTACAACTGTCTGCCATCGGAGCAGCCATTGGGCCCACAGGTGGGCACAGACCGGGAGCGCACCCAGACGCAATATGTTTTCTCAAAGCGGTCGAAGTACTGAGACCCAGGGTCAGACCTTCAGTCACCCCCTGGGATCTGTTGTTGGTATTAGATTCCCTCAGCACAGCCCCCTTCAAACCATTGCATGAGGTAGATTTGTTCTGGGTGGGTCTCAAGACCTGTTTTCTAGTTGCCATCTGCTCCACATGGAGAATCGGTGAGCTGGGAGCCCTGTCATGCAGAGAACCTTACACCATGCTTACACCCCAAGGGGTACACCTGCACACGGTCCCAGCATTCCAACCGAAGGTCGCATCTACATTCCATAGGGAACAACCTATAGAATTGCCAACCTTTTCAGGCAACACACAACCCAGTGATAAGCCAGTTCCACTCCACTCAGATGTAGGGGTCGCCCTGCCCACATACATCACTAGAACACCTTTTCACAAGACAAAAAGATTATTCATTGTCACAAAAGGACAGTGACAGGGTAAAGCAGCATCCAAGACTACCATTGCTGGCTGGCTCAAGAGAACTATTCAGGAGGCTTACAAGGTTAAGCAACTGACCCCCCAAAGGGTATTAAGAGCAGTGTCTACCTCCTGGGCAGAAAGGGTTAATGTGTCTACAGAAGACATCTGCAAAGCGGCAACCTGGACTTCTACCCATACTTTTGCCAGACACTACAGACTGGGACACTTATACAGGCTACAGCCCACCTTCACCACTCAGGTTCTCATAGCAGCCAGCTCATCCTCTCACTCCTAGACCACTCTGCATCCCTCCCTTGGGTACAGTACTGCTGCTTATCTACCCATGATGTAAAGTCTGGCGTGCAATGGATGGTCAACCAATCACAATGGGTGTTTACTCACCTGGTAAAGGAGATTGTGTTGGTTGACATCCATGGAACTTCACGGCCCTCCCAACAGAGCGCTCAGAGTGGCAAAGAATAGGCTAAGCAGATAAAGTAACTTGCGGGGGGAATTATTCATATATTTCACTAAGGACATCCACGATGTCTGCCGTCGACCAGTTATGCGGTCAAATTTAGATTGCAGTAATAGGAAAATAAAAAAAGGGCCACTTGGCCACCCGCAGATATGGATTTCAGAGTGTATTATTGATTATGATTGTTAGTGGTATTTTGTGGTATTACTAACCTTGATTTCAGCTATGGAAGATTCAAACTGGAGAACAGGGGCTTCTGGGATCTGGATATACAAGAAATTTGATCCTAGAGTCATGTGCATCAACTAGCCTATCAGGTGGGCTAAAATCCATGATGTAAGGTCTGGAGTGCCATGAATGTCAACCAACACAATCACCTTTACCAGGTGAGTAAGCACCCATTTCTGTGACATTGTGTAGAATTTTGCTGCAACTGGTCGTGTAGGGTATGTTTTTTTTTAAACAGTTTGCAAGAGATTGAATATTTACTCTGTTTAACAGAATGTTAGAGGTGCAGCTGTTGTAGTTAAAAATTATAACAGCCAACTACCCCAAGCAGCAGCTGAAATACTGTAGTTACTTTATTATTTAAAAAACAGTTATGAATATATTTAAAAAGACACTTAGCTATTATGCAGTTTTTGCAAAGTGCAAACATTTACACTGCTGCCTGCTCCATGCCTGAAAATTGCTACAGTAACTTGTCTGGTGCACAAAAGTCAACCATGCACTTACAAAAATGGCATAAAAGCTGAGTGTCCCAAACTCCTAACCTCTCCCCACAAAACCAGAGGAAGCATATACAGAATTCATGAGTGTTACAGTCGCCATCCCATGGCAGTCATATTATCAGGAATATTAGTCCTTCTGAAATGCCACAACTTGTTTTCAGTGGGGTCCCTAGTTTCTACTCATTTTCACAACTGGGTGGACTGGAGGATAGGGTTGGTGAGTGTCTTGGGTCAAACAGTGAGTATCTGGCTCTAGTAGGGTTTGAACCTGCAATCTATCTTCATGACCCAGTGCTTTAACCACTAGACCAGTACCTCCTAGTAGCCACACTGCCTCCTAGCTGACCACTGCGTCTTGTCACGTTTTTAACATAGTCCACCTTCAGCTCCTGATTTTGCCAGAGTAGCTCCTGGTCAACATGAAAATGCCAACACCCAGGAGCTATTCCTAGCTCTTGGCTGCCAAATCCTTATTTCTGCCCCTGAACACCCCATACATTAGGTTTTCATATCTAACCCCTAGGTGGCGCTATCCCAAGGGCTACTACCCCTGCCTGCTTGGCTAGTAGCAGATTAAGGGGCCTGGGTAATGAAACGGGTGCCTCCACCCAGAGGTCAGGGTTGTTAGTGGTCAAGCTAACCTGGGCACAGCCCTCCTGGACACTGTAACCCCCTCTTTCTCTTCCAGTGGCCTGACCAATATACAATAACTACTTTCACAATGACCCTTATTCACCAGGCAATTACCCATACTGTTTGAATTTACCACCAGGGCTGGTTCCTCCAGCTTTACACTGGGGACCCCCTGTAAAACAAGGTGAAGCACAGCAAATAGCAACAGTACAATACTTTTGTCACAAACTGGAACCACAGACAGGTTAAATGCAAACAAAGTTAAATCTGATTAATTCAGGGGACTTGAACAAGGAATGGGTGTAATCAGGTTGATTTGCTTAAAAACTATATTAATCAAACAGTTATGCAGGCAGTTCAGAGTCCCTACACAGTCACACACTCTGGGTACCCAGGTAGGAAAACGTTGAGCTAGCCAAGAATGTTGCAGCTGGTTGGGGCCCTGTGATGCAAAAAAAGCAACATGCACAACACACACTATTTGTAATCTGGAGCCGGAGGGCTCAGTTCATGAAAGGAAAGGCAACAAGACACTTTTAGATTTAGCTGTTGTTGCAGGGAGCTACCCTGATGTTTACTCATGACATCCAATACTGGACACAGGCAGGATGAAATTGAAACTGCTGGCTGTTGAGCTGGAGTGCCCAGAGAAGCAGGGCCCACATGAATCACAGACGCATTGTTCCTGTTCAAGGCATTGAGCAGGGGGCTGATCCCCAGGCCAGTCTCTCGTTGATGACTTTCTCTGCATAGCAGGTATTCTGGCTGGGCCAGTGTAGCAGGGCCCAGGCAAACAGAAATGGAGACAGATTCAGTCCATGGAGTTGGATACAGCCTTCAACAAGCAAAACGCAGTTCAGACACACAGTGGGGAGCCAAATCACGACCCACAATAAGCACACAGCACATTCATATGTCAGGAAATTCCACTGTACCAGGCAGATGGCTCTCCGGTCGCAATTACAGAGTCTCTGCACAATCCGGGATTTCAGAGGTAGCTGGAAGTCCTGACAGGCCAATCGCATTCAGCAAATCTTCGATCTTCTTCAGGTTAAAGCCTGGTCACAATTCAGTGGCTTAATTCATTCTCCAAATTCGGATTCAGTCAAAAAAAAACACAAGTTCTCTCTTGGAACAGCAGGCAGGCATGCAGGCCAAACTCAGGCCTTTCCACAATTCTCCCGTGCAAATCCACTATGGATTGCTGCTCGAACTATCTCGAGCTGTTACTTCTTCACTTCCCAACTCAGATCTAACTGAAACTGCAAGCAGTGTGGGACTTTCCCCAAGATCCAAAAGGTTTGGTTGGCTGATCTGTCTGTCAGCCACAACCAGGGCTCTCCCTCCAGGTTATTTTAGGTGCCAAAAGCCCAAAACTTCAGTTCCTACAAGTTTTGGCCCCACCAAGCCCCTGTAAGCAGGCTCCATTTTAGAATCCCAAATGTACTGATTGGTCCATTCTGCAGTCCAAGATCAAGTGATAGAAACATACAGAACTGTCCATGCTGCAAAGAAGGTAGATTAGAACAAATTGCAATATTATTACTACTCTAACAAATGATCAGCAAACAAGTACATCTTCTAACAGAGCTCCCTCTTAATTATGACTGTAATCCAGGCAGCTCTTAAACAGACAGTACACAGAGGCTATACAGGCACGCTCTGGCAATACATTTAAACTATTAAGATGCAGAACACCAGCCTGGCAGTAAGCATTTAAGCAAGCTCAAGGAAGACTTTTTAGGAACCTCCATTTGTAGAGGGGTTACACATATGTTATTATACTAAATACATTCTCATTCCATTGTTGTGACAGAAAATTCCAGAACCCTTTAATAAAAGAGCAATTAAAAAAAGATGTTGTATGGTTTCTTCTTGCTGGATACACTGCAGCCTACTACAGATTCTGTCTTCTGATTTTGATGCTTCTGATTGGCTTTAACATTAATGCGTTCATGGCATGCCAGCCAGTGAAGATCCCACATATGTCTTAGGATTCTCTTGTTATTGAGTAACTTCTTTAGATTTTCTTTTAATGATACTGAACATTTTCCAAAGACTTCCATCTCCACACAGAGGGAGGACACTAAAGAGTGATATAACTGCTTCCTATGTATAGTCATAATTTGCATCGTTATGATTCTCCACTGTTTTAGTCTTAAAAAAGTGCATCTAACATATTCTGGTATCATTTCTGATTTTTTTTAAAACTTTTAGAGTGTGTGTGTCTCCCATTGCCTGATCCAGAGACTACACTTCGCCCTTTGAAAATTGCATTAGTAAGGCAAAAGCCAAGGAACTCAGTTCTACTGGATGCCACAGGAAAGGAATGTAGAACACAGGCAGAACTGGCACATTGGGTAACAAAATACACTACTGATATATGTATGCTCCATTATAAACCTCTAGGGATGGATTGGATCATTTCTTAAAGGGATAGAAATTCCAGAAATTGAAGCATCAATGGGGAAAAACTAACTGCACCTATCGAAGAGTGGGAACTGCAGGAAGCACTGGCTTCACTGGCAAAAAATAAGACACCTGGCCCTGATGGCCAACCAAATGAGCTACTAAAATTATTGGAGAAGATCTAATTATTGAATTAAAAGAAACCTTTAATCAGATGCTATTCACTACAGAAATGCCATTTTAATCTTTTACCAGTCCAGCATTTTGCTCCTGACAAGGCATATCTGATTCAATTTCCACCATTTCCATTTCAACCATATTTTGTTCCAAAATTAACAAAGGGGCTTCTGTAGTCCTAAGCTCCATTTCCACCGCCTTCCTTGCATCCTCCTGATTGGCCATCTTAGATCCCTGCCAAGACGGACAGAGTCTCCCCCTACTGGATAGTAGGGGAATTTCACCGGTGTCCTGGCCAAACTTCCCCCATTCACTAAAAATGCCACTAACAGCTTAATCTGGTTCAATTTCAGTTGGGTACCATCTGAATCCCCCACCCCCCTGGTCACCCCTGAAAAAGGGACTTCTAGACTCAGTGGGGCTACCCAGTCAACAAAATTCAATAAATATAGACAGAAGCAACAATATAGAATAAATACATAATATATCAGAGTACACAGGGATCAGGTAATATTAGACTCATACACTAACAACTCTGAACAATATTTTTTAACACCATGTTGAACATATTCTGCAAATGTTGATAGATTGGAAAAAAGCAGATAAATTATTCTGGAATGTAATGCCTTTTTATATAAAAGAATGTTGGTCAAGGGAAGAACACAAGAGTGATGCTCTTATGAAATGAGTATAAGTAGCTCTAGTAATCTGGGAACAGGCACTGGGGCTAGCAGCAGCCATAAACAAAAATCTAATAGGACCTATAAAAGCAGCAGTGCAATGAAATTAGGCAAAACTTTAAAGATTCCAGACATCCTCCTATTTTATTTGGTGACACAATTTCCTAATTCCACCAAAATTTGAGTATTTTTATAATATTTTAGTTTATTTTTTTCTGAAGAAAAAAGATGGCCGCCACATTTTTCATAGAAATAGCATTATAGACCTAGCAAGGGATAGGATCAAAAAAACAAAAAAAAAAGACTCATAGTATGCAGCAAAGGAGGTACCTAGACAAGTACATTTGATGGTATGCAATTTTTTTTTAATTGTAGCTGAAATTAGCTTTTTTGGGAAAAACATTTTTCATTGCAGTGCAGCTTAATCTACATCTGATTATGGTAAAATAAGTAATGCCTAGATCAAAAGAAAATCAGCCAAGGTGTTTGTAAAGAGTGTTGTGATGATAAGATATGGGGCTAGAGGCAGCAAGTCTGCATATGGAATTGCACAGAATGTAAATTCTTTGCAAGTCACTGACATATAGCAATGGCATAGATTGAAAGTCCACAACCCACTAATGACAGGAGTAGGGACTGAGCCAAGACATTCTTGGGATGCGTGGACAGACAATTTTTGAAGCCTATAAAGCTGACCAAGACAAGTGTGCACTGACTTAATCCGTGTGAAGATATGTTCTTTAAAAGAGTGAATCTGTCCTATACTGTAGTTAAACTGAGATACTTAGAACTGTTCACTCTCTTAACAAAGGTACCACTTAAATCTTGAATTAAGTCACTGGGGGTGGGCATGGGGTAAAGGGTTTAATTTATGTTTCGTTCCAAAGTGCATATACTTGGTTTCACCAACATTCAACTGAAGGCCATTTTTTAGCAACCATTTTTAAACCAATTCAAAACCATGCTGCAAATATCTGGATATGTCACTGACATTAGGTACCCTTCTGTGCTACTCAATATCATCCACATACATGAGACTACAGGATTCAGACCTATGCAGCAGGTGAGCTAGAGCATTCAAAAAGGGCCCCAGGATTGATCCCTGGGGTACTCCGGGTAGTAATTTTGATTAGTGGAGCATGAATAGAATTTAAAGAAACTGATGGAGATCTGTCAGTCAAGTAATTCTAGACCCAAGATAAGGAGATGCAAATAGATCAAGGGCCCAAAGCTTGGCAAGCAGGTAGCTGTGGTGTACCATAACAAATGCTTTGAAAATATCTAGGAAGAGTGCACCAGCCATGTCTCCATTGCCCAAGAGCCATGTGAAAATGATTAGTGACTTCAAGCACAGCTGTGAATATGCAGTGATTATCTTGAAAACCTTTCTGGCAGGGTGTTGGCAAATCACCAGTATCCAGGAACTCCCAAAACTGGTCAAAATAATCCTCTTAAGGATTGTGGACAACAAGGTAAGTAAGGATATTGGTCAACAGTTTTTGGTCAAGTTGCCACTCTTCAGATTTAAAAAATAGGGACCATGGTTGCCTGCTTCCACAACTTCAGGAACTTGCCAATAGCTAATGAATGGTTGTACAAAATGCACAGAGGATGAGCCAGTACATCAGTAACAAGCATTTGTCAATGCCGAATGTTGGCTGCTTGTTAATTTGTTTTTTGCAATTCTGATCCCAAATTTTGAAGATACTTGTTTTAGGATTTGCCTTATAGATATGACAGATGCCACTTATAAACTATTAGCCAAAATGGCATTTCACCTCAGAGGTGTGAAAACACATCTTGTGCAGGATTTTAAAAACGACATCACATTTATGAGGTGGTGTGGAAAAATGGCTATGTTAAAAGGTTGGAGTCAAAATATTGAAAATGAGTGACGTTATGAGTGAACATTGAAATGGTGTAATGTTCAATCATAACCTGTGCATTTTACCATATTTGTACACCTGATGTTCATTCCTATTAGCCCACCTAATGAACACAGGGGCACCAGCTGCTGACATCAAGGGACAATGTTCTTTGTTACAGGCAATATATAAATAAAATTTAATTAAAAAAAACTACAATGTGGTGACACTGGGCGAGTTATACACCCCCAAAGTTAGTGTTATGTTTTTGGGGAGTGGAATGGTGGGTGCTGAGAGGGAGGGTGCGGGGGGGGACAGAAACAGAATTTGATTGACGTGTTTTTTTGTTACACGACTAAAGACAAGGCAAAGGAACAGGGCTCCTTTGAAAGCCACTCAGCTGTTTGCTGACAGCTTCATTCAGATCAAAGGACCGAAGCCCTCTCTGATTGAAGTGGCTTTGATCCTTTTAATATTCATAAAGTTTCAGCCTATTGAACATAGAGTGATGTCAGAACCACAGCCCATAGTCATTGGTGTAGACTGCTGAGCCTTGCTTTTGTGAACTACAATGGGTTCAGCGGTGTCTTCCCCCAAATCCCCTGTCATTGCCACAAAACATTGGGTGCGCAAGCGCAGCCAATGCAACATAAGGAAAGAGTTTCAAATCAATTTTGTAGAATCTCATTCTAGTTTTTAAAGCAGCAGTAATTGTCAGTCACCTTACAGTTTTTCTCAACAGTAATATTCTGGTAAAAATATCAAGATACCATTTTTTTTGTTTGTTTTCTTTCATTTCTGAACCAAGATATGGGATTCTGAAGTTTGTAAATATTCCCACTCATGTGCCATACCTGTCATGAAAAAATCAGACATCTTGGTACTGTTTACCAACAAAAACACCAGGTGACATTATCCTAATGCATCCACATTATAAATGTATCATGTACATTTAACAGGTAACCTCAAATGGAAGATTTTTTTTTTTAATTGTGAATGATGGCCATCTGTAATGATGTGAGCCATTAATTACAAAATTAGCTATAAAAGCTGTTTTAAAAATATCTGCGAAAACTAAAAATGCACTGAGAATGAATGAATGTAAGAATGTCAGAAATCCATTTTTGCTAAACAAAAATTGAAAACATAGAAACTTTGATGGTGGATAAGGACCGCTTGGCCCACCTAATCTGCTCATTTTCCCTACCTACTGTGACACCGCAGACCCTACTTGATCTCCATCTCCCCCCCTTCCCTACCATTAAGGTTCCCTTATGCCTATCCCATACCTTTTTGAATCCCACTAACATTTTAGCCCCTGCCACCACTGCTTGGAGGCTGTTCCAGGCATCCACCACTCTTTCTCTGAAGAAGTACTTACTTACATCTCCTCTGAGCCTACCCTCCTCCAACTTCATAGCATGACCCCTTGTTCTTGAGCATCTTTTTCTTTCAAAAAAGGCTTCCCTCTTGAACCTTATTTATACCTGTGAGGTACTATAGAATTACTAATGTTCGCTGCCAATAAACCTTTGCTATGTTTGCAGTCAGCTAGCCGACCACGAACAATGAAATACAGTGAAACATGCTTGACAGTGTAATATACTTTATCCATGAAAAACACAAACAATATGGTGCATTGCCACAAGTGTGAGTCAAGTCATAAAAAACACAAGTAATATGGTGCATTGCCACAAGTGCGAGTCAAGTCAGAGACAAAATTACAAAGAACTCACAGTTCCATCTCAGGGCAAGGTAATAAGGTGGCAATTTGGTGGGCAGGTGAGCTGCTTCCTCCTTATACTATATCACCCTGCCAGGCTGAAAATCAGGTTCAAGCCTTTATGGGTTTAATCCCTAGTAGTCAGTCCCTCCCTATGGTCACTATCTCCCTCCCTCCCTTCCCCTGTGGAACTGGTTGCACAGAAAAGTCCCCCAACTCCAGCACTACCTCACTTCTGCTCTTGGGTCCTCACTTCCCCAGAACTATAATCAACATTCTAGGTCAGTGGGCCATAGCAGCAAAACACAAAAAAAAAAACACAAATGACCAGCTTCCAGCCTAAATCTGGTGTCAGGGTGCCATCTTTCCAAAGCATCGAACACTTCCTCCCCTGCCTCATTGTGTCAGCTCTAAGTGGATAACCACAAACATTAATTCCCACTAACAGACAAAAGCTGGAGCACTAAATTAAACAGCCACAATACTAAGTAATTCTACAGTAGTTGAAAGTCTCTGTCATATCCCCCTTTCCCTCCTTTCCTCCAGAGTGTACATAATGAGGTTCTTCAGTCTCTCCTCATAGGGCTTTTGATGCAGACCCTGCACCACTTTAGTTGCCCTCCTCTAGACTGTCTCTACTCTATGTCTGTCTTGAGATGTGGTCTTCAGAACTGGACACAGTACTCTAGGTGAGGTCTCACCAGTGATTTACACAGTAGTATCATTACCTCCTTCTTCCTGCAGGTGATAGCCCTCCCTATGCACCTTAGCATCCCACTGCCCCCCCCCACCTTGTCACTCTGTTTGGTCACCTTTAGGTCATCAGATATTATTACCCCAGGTCTCCTTCCTGATTGGTGGTCGCCAGCACCACTCCTCCCATTTTATACTCTGCCCCTGGGTTTCTGCACCCCAAGGGCATGATTTTGTACTTCTTCACACTGAAATGCAGTTGTCACACAGTTGACCACTCCTCAGGCTTTCCTGGATCCCTATTCATTTTTCCACCCTTCCTGGAGTATCTACTCTATTGCAGATCTTAGTGTCAACTGCAAAAAGGCATACCTTCTCTTCTAGCACCTCACAATGTACTAACAAAGACATTAAAGAGGACCAGTCCCAGTACTGATCCTTGTGGCACCCTCACCCTTCCTTCCTTCCTTCCTCAGAGTAAACTCCACTTACCACCACCCTCTGTCACCTGTCCCCTAGCCAGTTTCATACCCAGATTACCAACTTTGGACCCAACCCTAGGCTGACCTGTTTGTTTATGAATCTTCTATGTGGAATGGTGTTGACTGCCTTACTGAAATCTAGGTGACTAGATTACTGTATAATGAAATATTTTGACAGCTAACAAATACTGCTGCTATAAGTATGCATTCATAAGGGACTTTAAAGTTTCATCTATTGTTAATTATCTTAATTTCAAACCAGCAATCAAAACCACCACAGCTAGTTCCTAGTTGGCAATTTCAGTCAAGTCTGTCAAGTTGCCTTTTTAAGCAGTCAGATGAGGGATTGCTCTACAATGGGTCTTTCCCATGAGATTGTGTAGTATTTGCCAATTTTGCCTGCTGACAGTTTGAAAATTGAAACTGGGATTTTCAATAATAGTCTATATTTGTCTTTCTAACCAATTATTTACATTTATTCCATAGTTTTTATATGTAAACATTTCAGAATTTGTATCCTGTGTCCTAGAAGCTTTCCAGGCCCTGTATCTCTCTTACCTGCATCAATTGTTCCAGACAAGGGGTGATCCACCACTGACTACTTGTTTTACTACATGAGTGACGGATGAGGTAAAATGATTACAAACCAGGTTAAATTCATGAATGATATAATCCAACGTCAAGTCTACCAAGGAGATGGCATACAAAGGTGACCAGCTGATCTGTGAGGCAGCATTTCTGAATTCACTAATGTTCAGATTACGAATGGATCTGGAGGTTACGTGTAGAGGAGGACAGCACAGCATATGAGTACTCCAACAGTAAATAACCAGAGAATAGTTGCTTCAGCTATAGTGTAAAAATGGGCTTGATTGATATGATCTGGTCTAGAAGTGACTATCCAGTCAATTAAGAACTCAGAGCCAGCCTTGTAATTTAGTTTGGTAGCTGAGAAAATCATTTGCTTAAGGCTCAAGCGCACAACATGGTCTGTACTTCTCCAATTTGCTGTATCATTCCAATTAACATTGGCATCACCTAGAAAAAGGATTTTGTTTGTGTCATGTTTGGATTGCTTAAATGCAGACAATAAAGTAAGTCCATCCTCAGAAAAACCTAGAAGAATGTAAAATGTAGCTAATGTTAGGTGCTTGCCCCCCCCCCCCCAAACATAACATGACTGAAAGAAAATCACAGAGTAAGTAATTATCGGTGAAATTATCAGCCACCACTGGAAAACAAGATTTGTAATAGATTAGAACCCCATTCCCATGTTTTCTTAGCTTATCATCTTAATAAGCAATCACTTGGAATCTCAACTTCTAAACTGGATATTCTGTTTGATAACCATGTCTTAGACAATGTGACCAGAGCAAGTTAGACAAACCACACAAATGGCAGCACTCAAGAAAAAAACTAAGATCATACTCATAAAATGTGGATAGGAGCCAGAAACTCCCAAGGTTTAATCACACACAGAAAAACATAGTACTAAGCACTAGAGATTCAGGTCTAGCATCTTCATCAGAGGGTGTGTCTATGCTTGTGGCTAAAATTACATTTATTTCACAGTGTGAAAGGTACAGGCAATATAATTTGCAAATGTCACCACAGAATAGCTGCACATTGAAAGCTAGAAGACAAACAAAAAAACAGTAAACATAGGAAGATAATACCCCAACTGGTGTCATATAAAGCACCCTTAAATTTAAAATGTAAGACAGTGAGGAGTAAAGTTATAGAAATAAAAAGGTTAAAGCAAGCTGAATTAGCAAAGAGAGCAGATTACAGCTGAGAGTGTGTGTGTGTGTGTGTGTGTGTGTGTGTGGTGAGGGGGGCAGAGAGAAAGTGGGACCACAATACAGGGTGGTAAGAGAGAAATAGAACAGGAACACAAGCTGCAATTGGAATAGCTAGTTAGATAAAACACATTTCAGTTGTGAAATACAAAACTGGCACCAAAAGACTAGGCAAAACATGTACTGAAGTCCATGTGATACAGGGAATAAACAGTCCAAATGTTTGTTTTCAAATACAGTATTGGAAGGGGAAAAAGCCATAAATCACATTACTGACCATTCAGCAATGCCAGTTTAAACAGAAACATTTATAAAAAAAGGGCAATATATCAACTGAGTCGTTTAAACTCTGTGGTACTAGTGGTACTAGGGCTCTCAAACAGTAAATCCAGTAAATCGATTTGGACTCTTGTTGCAAAAGCTTTCTCTGCCTGTCACCTCTGCAGAGATGCAGTGTGATGTGTTCAATACCCATGAACTTGAGCAAGTTTAGATTATTGCTATGGCACTGGGCAAAATGGGTACCAACTGGGGTGGTTGGAGCTGCCTGGCTATTGAGCGGGTATGCTTGTGAATTCAAAGCATGTATCATGAGGGCAATTTTTGGAGAAGGGCATTGTAAAATGAAAACAACAAAGGTTGTATAGTAGTTAATAAATGATAATGTATGGGGGAGCACTCATAATGCACTGCATGCTAACCTTTTTTTATCTTGTAATCTCATCGTTCTGACATCAAAGCTGTAAACCTTACTTGTCTATGTCAGATCGGTGAGACTACAAGATCGAACTGAACTCACCCGACAGCATTCTTTTATCAGAATATAGGTCATGTTAGAATGCAATCATTTTAAAATCTCACACTAAAGCAGCAGTTTAAGTGCAGTCGCAAAGCTGTAAAAATGGCCAGTAGAGATGCAGCAATGTTTTAATCCCCTAGCGAAGTATGGGTGAAGTAGCCCACTTCACATTTGTGTGGGACTACATGAAGTCCCCACTAAAATGAGTTACTTCGCCTTTAATGACTTTGTGTTACTTCACATTGTGATTAGACAACGTGAAGTCATTAAGAAACAACCAGCCCACTGACCAGTGATCACATGGTTGACTGTCTCTGCAGGTGACATGATTCAGGGAGGCAGTTCAATAGGTACTGGCAGGAAGTCAGTGTTTTACTTTAACTTTCTCCAGTGGAAGGAGCTTGCAGTCCAGGCAGTTCTGCAGTGTGTAGTCTGACTCTGTACTGTGTGTTTCAGAGCTCAGAAAAAAGCTATAGTTCTTTTTCTGTGTGTTAAATCTTTGTGTATTTCATTGTTATAGTCCTTCAGGAAAGTGTTATTTAATTAGAAAGGCTTAAAAAAAAAAACAATTTTGTGTGTAGTTATTTTTAGGTACTGTACTTTATTTTACTACTACTTGTACTTGTACAAGTACTTTGTTTTTTTGTTTTGTTAATTTACTTTCTTGATGGAGCATAGATGTGGTGGGCCATGACTGTGGGGTGGCCGCCCAGTTAGATCAAATTGGCAGGCTTTGGGGACCCCACCTGAAGCCACAGTGAGCCAGGTGGCTGAGGTAGTCATCCAGGAGCAGGAGCAGGTGGAGCAGCAGCTGCAGCAGGATCAGCAGGAGGAGCAGCAGCAAGAGCAGCAGGATCAGCAGGAGGAGCAGCAACTGCAGCAGGATCAGCAGGAGGAGCAGCAGCTGCAGCAGGATCAGCAGGAGGAGGAGCAGCAGCTGCAGCAGGATCAGCAGGAGGAGCAGCAGCTGCAGCAGGATCAGCAGGAGGAGCAGCAGCCACAGCAGGATCAGCAGGAGGAGCAGCAGCAAGATCAGCAGGAGGAGCAGCAGCCGCAGCAGGATCAGCAGGAGGAGCAGCAGCAAGATCAGCAGGAGGAGCAGCAGCTGCAGCAGGATCAGCAGGAGGAGCAGCAGCTGCAGCAGGATCAACAGGAGGAGCAGCAGGAACCACAGCAGGTTGTTGGCCCTTAACGACTGGCAGCACAGCAGTAGGTGTGTCCTGGTGCCCCCACCACCACCACCTGTACTGGGCCCTGCCTGCAGCTCCCCTGTGTGGGCCTCTTTTTCTTCTTCTTCCTTCCCAGGCAACCCCAGCATGGTGCGTTGCAATCTTTGTAATGTGGTGGTCTGCCGGGGGCCCAAGGGTAGCCACCTGGGCACGGGTAGTCAGAGCACCCATCTAGCTGTTCACCACTGTGCCCAGTGGGAAGCAAAGCTGCAGGAGGTAGCAGCCCCTCCTGCAGCTGTGGTGGCACAACCAGCTCGTCTGCCTGCATGTTGCCATAGTAATGGCATCAGGTGACGTGATGGCAGGTCCCAGAGCTGCCTATGATGAAGAGAGGTCACATCAGCCTGCGACACAGGGGGACCTTGCCAAGCTGCATGCCAAGCTACAGGGGCTGAAAACGTTGGTGGAGGCAGCAATGCAGTGGCTGATATGTGCTGAGGGGCAGAATGAGGGGCAGAATGATGAAGTACTATGACTGCTGCTTAGTAATAGTGGTGGTGATAAGCAGCAACAGCCCCCACAGGCTCATTATGAAAGTTATATTGATTTCCAAATTGAACCCCCCCCCCAAAAAAAAATACGTCTCCTTCCTCTACTTTTAATTTTTTTTTTTCTTAATTAATATTTTTCTTTTTCTGTATGAAATTTATGTTCAGGTAATGTTTTGTTTGTGATTTTTTCTATTTGTTACTTAATTAACTTTATTTGGAATTGTTCTTTTTGTTACATGAGTGATGGTCGGCAAAATGGTGGATGCCATATTCCAGGTGAAACTGTCATGCTATCATGCACACTGCAATAAAAGGGTCTTGAAGATGGCTTTTTGGCAGCACAATTTCAACTGCAATGAGAGCACACAGTGTCTGCACAGTGGGCAACCACATGACTTATTACATAAAATAAAATAAAGATGATGATGATAGACGAGACGAGTAAGAGGTTAAGAACAAAACAATTTGTATTGCAGAATTGTTTAATAGCATGGCAGGGGGAACATTTGGGGAGGTGGGATGGTGAATCAGATTTACCAATATGAGGGACAAGAAAGATCAAAAAAGCCAGTATTAACAACATCCCCCACCCAAAAAAATAATCTGTTTTTATTTTCTTAAGCCATATTTTTTTCTTACTTATAACATTTATGTTGAGTTAATGTTTTCTTAGCTATGTAAATTTTAATTCTGTATTTCTTCAGCCTCATACTGGTAAATCACATTCCCCACCTCCCCCCAATGTCCCCCACACCATTATGCTTTCAGCAATAGAAATTGTTTTGTTCTTAGTTTCATTTTATGTAATTAGTCATGTTGCCACCCACTTTGAGGACACTGCATGCTTTCCTCTAATTAAATATTGTGTCTCCAAAACACCCTCTTCAAGACACTTTCATTGCAGCGTGCATAGTGGCACCAGAGTTTGACCTGTAATGAAAGCAGGCAGTATCTGCTATTTGGCGGACCATCAGTCATGTAAGAAATAAAGTAAATTAAGTAATAACAACTACAAAAATACTTGGTAATTTTCTGAACATTTACTTAAAAGGAAACTAACATGCAGGACTACATTTATCAATATTGTTAGCAATGGAAATCTGTTTTACACAAGCTATTGACCGAACTCATGACACTTTTTCTGTCGACATTATGTTCTGTCATTTGTAGGAGTGTGATCTAGTGGCTAGAGCAGAAGTTTGAAGCCCATGAATAGATTATAAATAATTATGGCCCTAAAAGTGCTGCAGGTTCAGTCAAAATAGTTAATGTAAAGCAGATTTCCATTGGTAACAACAAGACTGAAAAATGTAGTCCTGCATGTTACTTTCTCTTTAAACCACCAGCACAATTATCACAAACAATACCATTACCACACCTACTGTACCATGCCCCCCACAAATGTGCTATCTTTTGTGCTTTTGTCCTGCTATTTTAATGTCACGAAAAGCCCAGATCAAAAATGAAATGCCAGAAATGCGTCGCATAGTGTTGTGTCCCCAAAGAGAAAATGCTTCCTTTAAGTCAAATACTTTTGCCACACACATCTGAGTAGGTGGTGCACAGCACATGTGAAGCTTGCCAGAGAACTGAAAGTTGGGCCTGCCACCCCACACCACCACCACCAACAGCACTTTACCAGAAATGTGAAGTTGTGTCCCCAAAGAGTAAAGGCTTCCTTTAAGTCAAATAATTCTGCTGCACACATCTGAGAAGGCGGTGCAAAGCACATGTGAAACTTGCCAGAGAACATAAACATATTTATCGGACTAAGCATTTTTGGGCCTGCCACTCCATTGCTTGCTAAGTGACATCATTGCCTAAGTTGTGACACCACCTGCTGCTGCTGTTCTGCTGATGTAACTGAACGAAAAGTCCAGATGAACATTAAAATAACAGAAATGCGTTTCTTTGTCCCAAGAGAGAGCATAAGCTGTGTTGACACCTGCTGCATCACCAATACATGCTGCCCTTTGTGTGTGCCTTGCCATCATACCACAATGGTAAGTTACTGTGTGTGCCACTATAATTATTTTTTCCAGAGACACAGCCATTTAATTTCTATCTGTATAATCTTGTTCTGTGTTGTAAGCAGTCCGTCATATTGTTCTTTTTCAGGGAATCTTCACACTTTACCGTGGTGGGCATGATGATCAAATCACATAAACATGCAAGCAACACATATGTTATGACTATGTGCTATTGTCAAATTCAAATGTTCTTTTTTTTTGGGGGGAGGCTGTGGTACACTGAAAGACAATCATTTATGATGACTTTTTTTTTTCCAGTCATCATAGGCACAGCATCAGTGGTCCGCCACAACAAGTTTTGGATGTCTGCTGCTGAGGTTCGCTGCACAGAAACTGTCAACTCATGAAAGGTAAGTATTTTTTTTTGGGGGGGGGGCATTATTTAAAAAAAGTAAAAAAAGGTTCATTAATGTTTTGGTCATCTTTACAGGTCTTCAGCAGATAATCAGAACTGAGAAAAAAATGTAACTGCTGTGATGAGTGAAGAACATGATTTGTCTCAGGATGAGTGACTGGTGTGACATGACTAATGAACTGTATGCTAATACCTATGGCTGTACTTCCCTGACCTGTACTACCCCAAAAACCCTGACTTGAAAACGTATATCAATGAGTACAGTGGTCAAGCTGAGATACTGAGAAGAAGCCAGAAGGGGAAGGAAGGAAACATATTCAATTCAATGCTTCAGAGTAACTGGCAATTGCTATTTTTCCTTTAAACTTAGATTGTGGGCTTGTAGTGACACTATACTTTCTTTGTTGTCTTTACTTATAATTGTTTTTGGGCTGTTGAAAATTTAAAACATAGTGGTGGTGTAACTCTGTGCTGTCTTTAATTGCTGCAAATTTTATCTTGGCTTGTCTGACTGCCCTGTAGTTGGGTGAAGGGTGTTAATTGTCTGGCCTCTGACCTCAGCTACGTTGATAACTGGAGGGGATTAGTCAGAGTTAAAAGTAGCAAGCAGAGGTTTATTTTCTCAGAAAAGCCAGAAGGGGAAGGAAGGAAATATATTCAATTCAGTGCTTTAGAGTAACTGGTAATTGCTATTTTCTTTTAAACTTAGATTGTGGGCTTGTAGTGACACTATACTTTCTTTGTTGTCTTTACTTATAATTGTTTTGGGCTGTTGAAAATTTAAAACATAGTGGTGGTATAATTTTTGCTGTCTTTAATTGCTGCAAATTTTCGCCCCTCCTTCCCCAACTCTTAATTATATGCCCTGATAAATCTGATTGACAGGAGCTAAACACAGGGTATAGTAAGGTGTGAAGTAGGAGGGCATAAGGGGGAAGTAGCCCACCCTCAAAGCACGACAAGTGTTTTGACTCATTTATTTATTTATTGGTTTTTTCCTTAAAAAAAAAATTATCTGAGGATCAGTGACAGGATTTTAGTACAGTAAATTAATAAAAGAGAACTAGGAGAGCTTCAGTAGCAGACAAGTAGTGGAATTGCAGCATAATGTGGGGAGTGGTGCAATGCAGGTGGCTGGGGCAGCCATATTCAGGCAGACCTTCTGGACACTGAGGTGCTGCCTATCTGCATGCATCTCTCTGACTGGATAAGGTAGCTAGACTCAGAGCAGAAGTAAACTGGGTCAGGAGTACCATCACCCTATCCAGGGACCACCCAGTCCAATGCAGCTGCCTCACAGGATGCCGAGAGCGAGGAGCACTTGGATGACAGTGGGCTCAGGAGGGTTTAGAGCAGTCAGGCAGAGGCACATCCCAGATCCTATTCCACTCAAGAACTCATATGCCACACTGGCAAATGAGGACAACCAAATAGAGGTACCCAGAGAAGTGGAAGGAAAGGATGTGGAGGTTAGCCAGGAGGTGACCTCAGTGGGAAAGCAGTGGACCCCAGAGGAGGAGGAGGAAGTGAATCCTGGTGGGGACTCCATCGTAAGAGGGATCCAGCTAGGAACACAGGAGGGGAGGACAGGGAGGTGAGGTGCCACCAGGTGCCACTGCATGGAGGGATGGAAGGAAGATCCTGGGGATCACTGGGAAGGCAAGACAGAGGGTGAGCTGGATGTCATTATCCACCTAGGTACTAATGACCTGGCAAATGGGAGCCAAAGGAAGTTCAGGAAGAGTTTAGGAAACTGGGAGAGGTCTCAAGCAAGTAGCTACTTCTGTCACTTTCTCAGAAGTACTACCTGTGAGAGGCAAGGAGAGACAGAGTGCATGCACCAGGAACTTTAACTCATGGTTGAAGAACTGGTGCTGTGAGGAAGGGTTTGATTCATTGGTGACTGGGGACCCACCTGGAGGGATGGAGGTTTGCTCAAGCCTGATGGCCTGCATCCATCCTGAGGGAATCCAAGCACACGATAAGTTTAAATGCCACATTGACAAGCATTTAAACTAGCAAAGGGGTGGCAGGCCAGCAAGGAGGGTACCTACTTGCTCACCCTCCACAGCTAGCAGTGGAACCAGTGAACCAGAGGAGGGCTATCTCTGCAAAGCAGTGTGCAAAGATGGAGATTAGTGCCCAAGAGGTGGATAAGCAGAAAGGGGCAAAATTCAGCAGAAGGGCAGACAGCAAGGAGAACCAGGGATAAATGACAACCAAGGAAGGGGCTGGAGTAGAACAGTGAAGCAGTCTAGGGAGGTCAAATCATGGAAAGCCATGTGTGCAAATGCCAGGAGCCTTGGCAACAAGATGGAAGATCTGGAGGCTGTCATGGTACAGTCAGACCTGGACATTGTGGCCATCACTGAAACCTGGTGTAATGATAACCATGACTGGGAGATGGCCATACCTGGCTACAACATATTCAGAAGAGACACAGCAGGCAGGAAGGGAGGAGGAGGGCACTGTATGAAATGACATAAGGGCCACAGAGATCCAGGAGGAACAAATGGGGGAGAGATACTGTGGGTTAAGCTGGAAAGGAAATGGGGACAGCCATCCACAGAAGGTGTGGTCTATAGACCACCAGCCCAGGAGGAAGAAACAGATAGGAGTTGATGCTAGCCATCCAAAGGATGGCAGACAAGGTGAGGTAGTACTGGTTGGAGACTTCAATATTCCAGACGTGGACTGGAGCATCCCAGCAGCAGCATCAACTAGAGCAGATTTATCCTGGACTCCTTCAGGGTGCCTTCCTCAAGCAACTGGTCATGGAACCAACTTGCAGAAGGCAATACTGGACCTTGTGCTCACAAACAGGGACAGTGTGATGGGGTAACAGTGGGGAGCACCTGGGTAACAGTGACCACCAGTCATTGTGGTTTGAAATCACAGAAAGAGCAGAACCAAACCACACAAAACACGTATCCTGGATTTTAGAGGGCAGACTTTGGGAAAATGGGAGATACTTGAAAGAGGCATTAAGGGAATGGGACAGGAATCAGGATTGAGGAACAGTGGGCAGTATTTAAAATGGGATTACAAGAACAACAGAATTATGCATTAAGCAGGTTAGCAAGAGGAAAAGGAAGAGGAGACCATTATGGTTTTCAAGAGGTAGCAAAAGAAGTGAAAGCCAAAAGACTGCATTCAGGCAATACAAAAGACACAGGCAGAAGGGATGGGGAGAAGTACCAGGAGAAGCAAAGGGAGTGTAGGAGGTCAGTAAGGAAGCCAAAGCTCAGACAGAAGAACACATTGCAAAATCAGTGGGTAAAGAGGACAAACCTTTACAGGTACATAAGTGAAAAAAGAAAGACAAAGGGAGGATAGTGAGACTGAAGGGAGGATGGGAGCCACGTGGAGGATGACAACAGTAAAGCTGACATATTAAACAGGTATTTCTGCTCAGTCTTTACTGAGGAAGAGGGGATAATGGGTCTGAAAGGGAGTACAAGGTTGAGAATGGTGCAGAAATGGACACAAGTCCTTTCACGAAAAGGGTCCTGAAGGAACTGGAAGTAATAAGAGTTGATAAAGCAATGGGGCCAGACAGGGTGCACCCAGGGTCCTTAAAGAACTTAGAGAGGTGGTGGCCGAACCTCTGGCTATCCTGTTTAGCCGATCACTGGAAACAGGGAGGTACCCAAAGACTGGAGGACAGCAGATGTGGTCCCCTATACAAAAGTGGGAACAAAGAGGAAGCAGGGAACTACAGACCAGTCAGCCTCACCTCAGTAGTGGGAAGATCATGGAAGCACTACATGAAGGACAGATTGGTGGAACATCAGGTTGTCAATGGACTACAGGACCCAAGGCAGCATGGTTTCACCAGGGGAGGTCATGTCAGACCAACCTGGTTGAATTTTGACTGGGTGACTGGGAGGTGGATCGGGAGGGCAGTGGACATGGCCTATCTGGACTTCAGCAAGGCCTTGACACTGTGCCACATAGAAGACTATTACACAAACTGGGAATATGGGTGTGGGCAGGACAGTAGTGTGGTGGGTAGGTAACTGGCTGGGTGGCAGGACACAGAGGGTGGTGGTAAATGGCTGTCACTCCACAGAGGAAGAGTGACCAGTGGGGTACCACAGGATTAGTGCTGGGACCAGTCCTATTCAACATCTTCATCAGTGACATTTGCAGGATCTAAAAGGCAGAATTTCACTGTTCGCTGATGACACAAAGCTCTGTAACAGAGTAGGACACACCAGAGGGTGTAGACAGAATGAGAAGCGACCTGCAGAAACTTGAAGAATGGTCAGGGTTTGGCAGTTGAAATTCAATGCAAAGAGTGCAAGATAATGCATATGGGGCCCAAAAACCCTGGCACAACATATCAGTTGGGGTGAGGGATATAGCATGCACCAAGCAGGAAAGGGATCTTAGGGGTTGTCATCTCTGATGACCTCAAGATAGGGAAACAGTGTGACAAGGCAGCAGGTAAAGCAAATAGGATGCTGGGATGTATAGGCAGTGGCATCACCAGCAGGAAAAGGGAGGTCATAATTCCGCTATACAAGACACTAGTGAGGCCCCACCTGGAGTACAGTGTATAGTTCTGGAGACCATACCTACGTAAGGACATAGACAGGGTAGAGAAGGTTCAGAGGAGGGCAACAAAGATGGTGCATGGATTGCATCACAAGTCCTATGAAGACAGGTTGAAGGAACTGAACATGTATTCCCTGGAGGAGAGGAGGAGAGAGGATATGATAGAGACATACAAGTATCTTACAGGGAGGAACAGGGTGCAGGAAAACACTATTTTTAAGCGAAAAGATGTTCCAGGACTAGAGGGCATGGGATGAAGTTGGAGGGAGGATGATTCAGAGGAAACATGAGAAAGAATTTCTTCACAGAATGGGTGGTGGACAAGTGGAACACCTGCCAGAGGAAGTGGTGGGGACTGAAACAATCACGGGATTTAAGAATGCATGGGATAGACATAAAGGAATTCTAGAGGTCAGGGGTAAGGAGAAACAGACTTCTAGGAAAACAAACTGAACTTACAAGCTCAAATGGGCAGACTGGGTGGGCCATAGGACCTTATCTGCCGACACTGTCTATGTATCTATGTATCTATGTCTACAGGATTAAAAAGGGCCGGCTTCTTATGAGCACAAAGATTCAAGTTGGGCATCCTACAGAATGTGAACACAAACAGAAGCATTGGAGTACACCAAGGATCTTGAGTGACATGACATGATATAACTGGGTGTCCCCCAGTCATTTTCCTGATTCGTGATGAAACAGAAGACTTTAAAAAAACAGGGTTACATGCAACTTACACCTTAAAGACTTAAAGTTGTGTAATTCATGAATCGTGATCATGAAGATGAAGAACGTGATTTGTGTTGTGAGTGACTCATGATGATCACACTGACTTAAAAATGCACATAAATGAGTACAATGTTCACACTGAAATATGCACCACACCAGTACTCTGAAGGGGAGTCAAACAAAAAACTGTGACTTACAGATGGAGATTGGGCTCTAAAGAGATGCAGATGCACAGACAGATGGAGATTGCACTTAAGAGATGCGTCTGCACAGGCACAATACCACCTTAACAAGTGGTCAAAATCAGAAATCCAAAACTGGAACAATAATACCTTTCATGGGGGGGGGGCAGCTGCAGTAACAGTCCATTACCGAACAAGATAGAATGAAGCACTAAAAAGTACTGCAGACAGATAAGAGATTCAAATCAGAGTCCTGTGACTACGGTGTGGCACAATAAAATGTGTGTGACTTCATGGCATGCACACACACACACACGCACACACTACAGATAATGTGCAGAAAATTTTAAAGTTCAGTGCAGTACTACCAACTCCTTTAAAACAACTGGAAAAATGCCCAGCACCACAGCAAACACCAAAAAACCTGTCAAAACGTACTAAAAGAATTACTGTGTTTACATGAACACACAAATGCTAACACACTAGCTACCCAAAAACAGTTCAAGACTGCCTTTCTTACTGAGTCACTGTGAATCTCCCTACATCATGCCCCTCCCTCGAAGCACACTTCTACAGTGTCTGTCAATACACAGACTGAATCTTACAAATTAACATTTAAAATTCAGACAAAACCATGAAACACTCGATGATATGAGCATAGGAGGGTTTCCTACAACCAGTGTACCACATTGTGACCCAAAAAGTGGCTCAAAAATGCTTTTTAAAAGGTTTTTCAATGGTTTGATTCTCAGAGCTCTGAGAGCAAACTGTCTCCAGCTTTCCACTACACAGAACTGAGGCTATGCAAGACAATATAGAGCCCATGTGACCTGCCATCTCCCATGATTCAATGCAAACTTCACCTTGAAGTCCAAAAATAAAGCGATGTCAGCGTGAAGTCAATTTAAACCAGTGGTGCTTTGCGTTATTCATTATGGTGAATTACTCACTGATTATGTGAGTACTTTGTATAATTACTCATATATGGAAGTACCCACAGAACGAAGTGCATGGACTTTGCCCACCACTATGTCCTCACCTAGCCCGCAACTAAGCAGTCTTGATTTCATTGCCGAACAACAAAAACAAAATAATTTCCCCCCCCCGCCTACTCCACAGGTATCCACCTCGGATCGTTGTGCCTCCTATCTCCTCCTATCTCCTTCAAAGTTTGCTTCCCACTGCCGCTCAGATCCATGCAGATGATGTGACCTCCACCTCAACAAGCACATGATTGGGGTTGGCCAATCACATTTTGATTCAGGAGCAGCAACCTTTAAATTACTTTTTTTTTAAACGAGCAGTTTATCAGTTTATTTTTTTCATGAATCATTTTAACAGTGCAATAGAAACTGAAGTTTATCTGGTAGTTATTTTGCCCTAATGTAGGTGCAATATTCAGAATAATAAATACAATTTTAAATCTTGAGCGCTGTGTCACATCTGGTTATCTAGGGTAAGAGTTGTAAAAATTTGTCATCTTTCTGCTTTTACTTGGAGATTCTAACCCCATACTTTGTAAAAGATAATGACTGGGGTTCTGCTGTTAACCGCATTGCAATCACCTCTTGTGGTTGTCATGCCAACCATAAACCTCTTGAACTACGCTCTCTAGATTTACAAGGTCAGCATGGCAATCACTCGAAGTGATTACAACACGGTTAACAGCAGAGCCCCAGTCATTATCCTCTATGGTTTACAGAGATTTTTTTGGGGAAAGTCCGGTGGCAAAACATTTCTATCTTGAATACATACAGTAGGTGGCAGATATTACAATTGCCACAGCAAACGCCACCAATAGGAGGTGGTGGTGGTGGTAGCCACTGAGCCTGACTGACTTGTGAGGCCTTATGGTATAGGTGGCTGGTCACAGTGTCATCCAAATTGTCTCCTCTCCTATAGGAGACTCTTGGTTTGTCCCCCACAGATTCCTTAAGGGCTGGATTTCCATCCAAAACATGCCAGTATTTATGAACTACACTGGCTATTTTTGGTGCTAGATGACTGAAAGATTTTACCAAGGTAATTGATTTTTCAGTGGATGTAGTACAGGCTTTGGGGTTAAGAAGTGTGCCATGATTCAGTTGTCTTGCCTTTTCAAGTGCTGCATTCAAGATACTTTCTTGGTAACCGCTGACAATGAATCTTTGCCTGAGCTCCTATGGTTGTCTCTCAAAATATTCTAAATTTGTACAATTTCAACAAAGACTTATAAATTGCCCACAGGGTAGTCCCTCTTTCAAGTGCATTGAATGTGCACTTGAGGTATGTAAAAGACTATTGACTGAAGTTGGTTCTCTATAGGTTCTAGTTTAGATCTGTAATCCAATTTTACCTATCAACAGGAGATCTAAAATTGTAATACTGTGTCTGTTACAAGCAGAGGTGAAGCTCAGACCAAGTTCATTTTCATTTAGAACATCTATAAATGCTGATGCTGAAAGGGTGTCCCCTCACCACACAATCAAAATATCTTCAATAAATCTGCCCCACACATAAATGTGGGGCAGATACACATTTATAGCCAGGTTAAACATGATGCTACCCTCTCACTAGGCCAAAAATAGGTTTGTGTAGGAAAGGGCCATTGTGATGCCCATCGGTGTGCCATGGGTATGCAGACAGAATTTTCTATCAGAGACAAAATACTTATTGGTTAGGATCATCCTGGTAGCATCCAGGATAAAATCAGAAGGGAAATTTTGTGCAAGTTGGCAATGGGTGAGATGATGTTCCATGGCCATAATTCCTACAGTAACTCATGGTGTGTACTAGCATATAGACTAATTATGTCTATAGAAAGCTATATGAAATCAAAGGACCATGCCAACCCCTCCAGTTTGGACAAAATGCCCATCCAATCCCTAATATATGAAGTAAGTAATAATACCGTCCAGGGTGGGTGTTATTGGAATATAACGGACCACCCAGGGGCGTAATGAGGCCCGACGCCACAGGCGGCGGGCATTATAGCCCCTGGAAGGTTATTACACTTAGAATATGGGCTGGATATGCAATTTTAAGTGTAAATATGAAAGATTAAGAAAAAAATAGAATAAAATAGATACAATTTTGTAAAAAAATCTTTATTGTAAAGTAGTTCCTGAAGTGGCAGAACTGCTAGGAATTGCCAGTAGAGGGTGCCACTGTTGTATTGTGGTGATGATGCAGACAGCGTTCTTTCCCCAGAACAAGCGTTCTTTCGTACTATAATTTGTGGCTGAGTGGTTTGAAATGTTGCCCGCTCTCGGGCGTTTGGTGTACTGTGCGTTCCGGGTTGTGTGTGGATTGGTAGCAACTGGAGCGTAACACTGTGCAGGTGGTCAGCAGCCACAGAAATTTAGGGGAAGAAGTCTGAGCTGACATGAGCTTGGGGGAAAAATATATGAAAGGTAAGGTGGCTGGAGCAGTGGGGGAGCAGTGTTCGTTATGTTGTGTGTGGCAGTATCAAGCTGAGTCGCAGTTGGTTCTACTGGCTCGTAGTACTGTTGCCCGAGTAAGAAAAAAAAAAAGATTTCTTTTGGAAATGGTTGCGATGAGGTGGTGACAGCTTAAGCGAGTGGGTGTAATTGAAGTAGAAAGCGGCTGGTTTACCAGTCGCTTTGCAATGGTGGAAAAAATCATGGTAGTGAACTTTGTATGTCGGGGGTAGCCCTAGGATACAGCAAGTAATGGGGCAGTAGAAAAGTGGCACTCATTATTTTGCGGTTGTTGTTGAAAAATAACAGCCCGAGTGCCTAGCTGTTTCAGCCAATCGAGATACTAGTTTCACCTCAGCCATATTCTAAGGCTGAACAACAACTAGTTGTTTAAGAAAATAGTCGATAAAAATAGACCCTTGACCAAATATAATCAGTCTACCAGGGGGTTGGTCTGGTCCTTGTGAATATTTGATAGGACATACATAGTCAGTATACTGGGATGTTCCACCTGCATGTAGGAGAATTCAGCTTTGGTTATTTTCCCCACTGTCAAAGCATCTTCTTTTCCCCCAATGTCAAAGGATCTTTTTAAATCCATTGTTGGATCTTCTGATAGTCTTCTGTAGCTCCCTACATCATCCCCAACTGCTGGTAAATTTCTTGTTCATATCGGCACTTGTTGATGACGAAGATTTTGCCACCCTTGCCAGCTGCCTTTATCTCTATGGTGTTCACTTTTTAGAGATCTTCAAGGGCTGCTCTCTCTCTCTCTTCCTTTGTCAAACTATATGAGTGATATTCCCATTTTGATTTAAAAATATTTTTCACATCTCTGGGAACCAGGTCATGATATGTAATTAACACCAAATGATTTGGCTGGACAGAAAGTGAAATGTGGCCTGAACTTGGTGGCTCTAGGTGGAACTTTAGTTTCATGATATAAGTCCTGCTGTGTAGCAATCTCATAACCAGAATGGATCACATCTGGATCAATGCCCTCTGGACCGACAAAATCTGATTATGCAAGCAGTTGAGTAAGGGCTTGTACATCTGAGTGAAAGTCAGAGGTCACAGTTATGTTTCCATATCCCACCGTGTTATTGTTGCTATTGTTGCTATAATGCTTTTTCAGATTTATTTTCTTGAAAATGCACTTCAAGTCAATAAATGTCTTAAATTAGTCGACTTTGTGATCTGAGACAAAGGCTAGTCCCCATTCTGGAACTTGGATGTCTTGGGGGGGGGGGGGATAAATTGTAATTGGATAAATTGATTACTTGTTGCTGCGGCTCCTGAGGCTGTCCAGTAGTGTACATTCTACCTTTGCCTCTGCTTCATCTGCCTTGGTGGGTTTTGCACTTTTTTTGGGTTGATGGTGTTGCCTTTGTTGCTGCTGTTTTGTTGTTTCTCTAAAGACGACACCTGGGGCCCAATATTCAGAGTTTTGCCAGGTGCACAAAGTGATTATGTGTTATTTGCCCAGGGTTTGTGCCCATGCTCAATATTCAAAGGGGGCAGAAGCATGTGCTAAATGGGATAGTGCACGCACAAGGAGATAATGTAGTGTGTGCACAAAGGGAGGGGCAAGAAAATGAATTCGGCACAGTGCAATGTTCAGCACGTTAGCACTGCACAAAAGAAATAGAGCAGGCCACTTTGCACAGTGCAATTACCCCCAAGAAAACAGGCTGGCTTACCCTGGGCAATCCTAGCAGCTAGTGGAGACACTGCAGCCAACGACCAAAATGGCAGTTGAGGAGCACACCTGCTCACTGGGGCCTAGTGACACCCCAAACCCCCATCCTCCAGTCCCCATCCCCATCCCCATAAAAGCACAATCACACCTTGGTGTCCAGTGGCATCCCCTGCCCTCTTATCCCATTCCCATAAAAGCACAATAATGCCTTGGTGTCCAGTGGCATCCCCTGCCCTCTTATCCCATTCCCATAAAAGCACAATAATGCCTTGGTGTCCAGTGGCATCCCCTGCCCTCTTATCCCATTCCCATAAAAGCACAATCACACCATGGTGTCCAGTGGCATCCCCTGCCCTCTTATCCCATTCCCATAAAAGCACAATAATGCCTTGGTGTCCAGTGGCATCGCAATATCCAAAAGTTAGTGATCTGCGTTCCAGTTTTTTAAAAAGGACACATCAGGTAGAATTTGGCTACCCACCAAATCAAAAGGAGTCCATAAATGCAAGAAATGCAATATATGTCAGTATATACAAACAGGTAAGGAGCTTATATTACCTAATCAGAGAAAAATTGTGATGAATGACTTAATTACATGCACCACCATGTGTGTTGTTTACATTTTATGGTGCAGTTGTAATTTGTTCCATATAGGTAAAACTGCATGCATGCTTAAAGAATGCATTCAGGAACACATACAGTGCATCATAAATCAGAGCACAGATACTCCGGTTGGTAGACGTTTCTTGCAAGCACATAAGTCAGATCCAAGTAGTTTCAGATTTATGGGACTTGAGTGGGTAGCAATCCTACTGAGAGGTGGTGACAGGCAGAATCAAAAGCTCCAGAGGGAAAGCTTCTGGATCTTCAGAGCTGATACAGTCAGACCTAGGGGTTTAAATGAAAAGTGGGACCTTAAACCCTTCCTTAAATCCAGAAAGTAGAGATTAATCCCGATCAAATAAATTTTTCTAAGATTCTCCCTTTTGTAAATAAATACGAAATGCCATAGGCATGTTTGTATTATAAATACCAAGGAATGCCATAGGCCTGACCAAATCACCCCTAACCCCCCCACCTCCCCACCCTCCTTTTTCCTCTCTTACCTCTCCCCCCACCCTACTCCCACCTTTCCTACCCCCCCTCCACTTCCCTCTTTCTGCCACCCTTGGGGTTAAGGTCTTATTGTGAGTATTTAGTTCTTGTACATGGTGTATAAATTATGTAGTTATAATGTATGCGGAGCCCTTATAATGCACTGATTGCTAGCCTTTTTTATCTTGTAATCTCAATGTTCTGTCATCAAAGCTGTAAACCTTGCTTGCCTGCCTCAGACTGGTGAGATTACAAGACAGAACTGAACTCACCCAACAGCATTCTTTTATCAAAATATAGGTCACGTTAGCATGTGATCGTTTTAAAATCTCATGCTAAAGCAGCAGTTTAAGTGCAGTTACAAACCTGTAAAAATGGCCAGCAGTATGTCCTCACCTAGCCCACCACTAAGCAGGCTTGATTTCATTGCCAAACAACAAAGACAAAAGGTATCCACCTTGGATCATCGTGCCTCCTATCTTCTTCAAATATTGCTTCCCATATCCCCTCAGGTCCATGTAGCTGACGTGACCTCAACCTCAACAAGCACATGATCGTGGTTGTCCAACCACATTTTGATTCAGGAGCAGCAACCCTTAAATGACTTTTTGTTTAAACAAGCAGTTTATCAGTTTATTTGTTTCATGAATCATTTTAACAGTGTGATAGAAACCAAAGTATCTGTGGTAGTTAGCCCGAATGTAGGTGCGATATTCAGAAAAATACATCAAATTTGAAATTGTGAGTGCTGAGTCACGTCTGGCTATTGAAGGTAAGAGTTGTAAAAATTTGTCATCTTTGTGCTTTAACTTGAAGATTCTAACCCCGTACACTATAAAAGATAATGACTGGGGTTTTGCTGTTAACTGTGTTGCAATCACCTCTCATGGTTGCCATGCTGACCGTAAACTTCTTGAGCTATGCTCTTGAGGATCACAAGATCATCATGGCAACCGCTCGGGGTGATTACAACGCAGTTAACAGCAAAATCCAAGTCATTATCCTTTATATAATTTACTAATGTTATTATATTTTTTGTTCTTGTAGGAATACAGATAAATTCTTCCTGTGCTTCCAGATAAGATGGCCTTGATTGCTGATACCACTTTTCTACTTCTTTACAAATGTTTTCTCTGTAGCGTTCTTCCATATAATTATAATTATATTTAGAGCTGCATTTTTCCATATACAAAATATAGAGCTGATTTTGGTATTGATCCCTAGTCTAGGAGATCCCCTCAGCTAATGTTGGAAAAGGGTTTATTGAATGCATTTGATCTGTATTTATTTTTTGAAGCTTTGCTGATAGCTTCGTTGCTTGTTTATTTTGAAGCTTTGCTGTAATAAGTGTATTTCAAAAAATTTAGAAATTGTATTAAGAATGACTGTTTAAATATCAATTGTCATAGGTATTACTTTAAAGTTAAACAGAAAAAAACTTTGTTACTTTATATGTTTTAAGTTAGTATATGGTTAATTATTTTCACATGATGCACTTAGGTGATGTCATACTTTTTATTAAGCATATTATGATACTTTGAGTCCCCATATGGTCTACTCCCCCTTTGAAGGCAGTTTGCCAAGGTGCTAGGGGCTTTCTACACTGGTGATGTACTCGACTAGTTACCTGAATCTACAGGAATAAAAACACAAAGGTTTGCTTAAAACTTTTACACTGGTTTGAGTGTGTTCATTGCTATTACCTGAGTGCTTCTTTTTGGACCTATGCCCAGTGGCATCCCCTTCCCCCAATCTCATCAACATAAAAGCACAATCATGCCCTGGTGTCCAGTGGCATCCCCTGCCCTCCAATCCCGTCCCCCATAAAAGCACAGTAATGCCTTGGTGTCCAGTGGCACCATTGCCCTCTGGTCCCCATCTCTGTAAAAGCACAATCATGCTCTGGTGTCCAGTGGCATCCAAGCACAATCATGCCCTGGTGTCCAGTGGTATCCCCTGTATTTCAATCCCATCCCCATAAAAGCATGATGCCTTGGTGTCCAGTGGCATCCTTGCCCTCTGATCCCCATCTCTGTAAATGCACAATCATGCTCTGGTGTCCAGTGGCATCCCCCTGTCCTCCAGTCACTCACCAGTGTTAAATAAAAGAAGTCCCCAGTATCTACTGGAACCCCCTTAACCCTAAGATCATTTGCTTCTGGTTAAGGAATGCAGTCCCTGGTGTCTAGTGGCACCCTGCTCTCCAATCGCTCGGCCCTGTAAGTTAGTGAAATACCCTTGTGTCCAGTGCCCCCCCACATGCATCAAACACCCATTCTGGTGACCCCCAGCACCCTGGTGGCTAGTGGCCCTCCCACCCACAGCAAGCCCACCAGCCATACACCCCCCCATACCGCACTGAGCGATGCCATGCAGATTCAATATGGTGACCGGCACAGCCATCTTCTCATCACCTCGGTGCCCGCTGTATAGACCAACAGGGAGTGCATATCCTGTGTACTCTAAAGGGAGCACACATACTGTCTACAGTGCACGTGCTCTCTTTACTGTACACAGGACATGCACTCCTCTGTTGGTCTATATAGCGGCTGGCTGAGATGGTGAAAGGAGGGCCATGGTGGTCACCATAGCAGATCTGCACAACACTGGCTAGTGCAGTACAGGGGGTGTACAGTTGGCGTGCTCACTGTAGGTGGGGGGGCACTAGCCACAAGGACACCAGGAGGCCACAGGTATGGGTGCTTAGTCAGTAGGGGGGACCAGTGGACATTGGGGTATCCACTAACTTAGGATGCTGGGCAACTGGAGGGTGAGGGGTGTCACCAGACATCAGGGAATACATTTCTTAACCAGCAGTGAGTAATCAGAGGTTGGCAGGTTCCACTAGACATTGGGACCTCTTTTATTTAACAGCAATGAGGGATTGGAGGGTAGGGGTACCACTGGACACCAGGGACTACAGAGAACACTATGGGGATGGTGACTGGAAGGTGGGGGGTGCCACTGGACACCAGTGAATGATTCTACTTTCATGGGGACAGGGATCGGAGAGTGAGGAGTGCCAAATGATTATGCTGTTATGGGCATGGCGATTGGATAGTGGAGGATGCCACTAGACACCAGGACATGATAGCACTTTTATTGGGGATGATAATCAGAGGGCAGGGGGTGCCCATGGGCACCAGGGAATAATTATTCATTTACAGGGATGAGCAATCAGGATTGGGAAGCCTGTCAGCGTGGCATAAACCTGCCACCCCTTCCCATGCCTATAATGGGCACGCATATATATATATATATATATATATATATATAACCCTTAGCACCTTGCATGCCCAGTGGGCTAATTTGCATGGTACCAGCTGAATATCACACTGAGGGTTCCTGGTACTGATGGGTCTGGGAGTGCTGTTCCTTCCCTGTACTTCCCAGATACATGTTAGGGCAGTGCACTAACATGCCTCTATATTCGGAGGATATCAACAGTGTGCTGACCGACTGAATATAGCATCCTCAGGGTCATAGGCAAGAGCAGGTGCAGCGCAAACCTTTGTGCTCCAGTTTTTCCCGTATTCCAATATTGGGAAGTGCTGGATGTGCCCAAGGTGGTACTGTTCTGTGATCAGGTCTTAGATTTAGAATGATGGTGTGACTATCCTCTACTAATGGACTGTGATGGTTGTTGCCAGTTGGAAACTTTGTTCTGGTCATAATCCTGAGTATCACACTTCAGTTTTCCTTGGTTAAACTAGACCCAAAGTGCTGGGGCTAAGTGCCATGTTTTCCTATGTGTGATTAAGCCTTGGGAGCTCCTGGCCCTACTACGATGCTTGAACCTCCATGCACCACCCTCCAAGCGCTGCTCCAGAGCATCCAAACACTCCCCGCTCCTCACATACTCTGTCCTCCTCTTGCTTCTGGTGGGCTACATTCATCCCAACCCTAGCCCCTCTGCATCCAGGCAAACACCTATCTCACCCCCCTCCTCACCTGGTCTGTCCTCTTGCCTCTCCCCTGACTTGCTCCCTAAGGGTCTCCGCACAGTCCATCTCAACGCCAGGAGCCTCCTCCCCAAATTGGATGCCCTAACTGTATGGGTCAGCCAGTACCACCCTGACATTCTCTGCATCACAGAATCATGGCTATCTGCCAAAATCTCTAACTCCTCTCTTGCCATTCCTGACTACAATTTATTTCGCTAGGACCTGGGCAAGCGAGACGAGGGCGTGGCACTATACGTCAGGCAATCCTTCTCATGCTCTATCATTTTCAGCAAATCTTGCCACTCTTCCCATGAATCCATTGTTGCACATGTATCCTTTCCCTCCTCCACCTCCCTCTACATTGGGGCTTTTTATGCTCCCCCGAAGACCTCGCCCGACTCTGTCGTTAAGGCCATCATGTCAATCTCCTCCAGAACATCAAACTGTGAACTTGTGCTTCTAAGTGACTTCAATCTTGACTGGCTCTCCTGCTCTGCCAAACACACCACCCTAAGAATCGAAGCCCTGAACCTCTCTCAGCTAATCTGGGAACCCACCCACCTAAATCAGTCCCAAAACCACACCCTTCTGGATTGGATCTTATCCACCCACCCCCACCATATATCTGCATCAGGAATTTTCTGCAATGCCCTTAGTGACCATTGTGTTACTTACTGCATCCACAAAATCCATTCCCTGCTCTCCCATCCCAAATTTATCTGGTCTTGCCCCCTACACCTCCTAAATGAATATGCCCTGCAGGAAGACATCGCAAATGCAGATTGGCTACCAGTCCTCTCAGAGTCGGATGTATACATCACCCTATCCCAATTCTGCATTATCTTCCAGCATATCTGGGACCTACATGCACCCCTCAGGAAGGTCAGGGTAAAATGCCACCATCACCCATAGATTACACCAGACCTTATCACCCTGTGTCATTCCAGGGACAAAGCATGGAGACTGTACAAAGCCTCCCATGTCCAACGAGATCTACAATTTTACAAATGTCTTAGAAATAAATGTATACAGAAACATAAAACCATAGAATTTGACAGCAGATAAGGACCACTTGGCCCACCTAGTCTGCCCATTTCCCTACCTAATGGAAAAGCTGCAGATCCTAGGTAACCAACAGCCTACTTCCTCCTACCCACTACTAGAATTGCCTTATGTCTGTCCCATACATTCTTGAATTCCCCCACTGTTTTTGACTCTACAACCTCCTCAAGAAGGCTGTTCCATGTATCCACAACCCTCTCTGTGAAGAAATACTTCCTCATATCACCTCTGAGCCATCCCCCTCTATCTTCAAATTGTGCCCCATTGTTTTTGCACATCTCTTTTTCTGAAAGATGCTAACCTCTTGGACTTTGTTGATTCCCTTGAGGTATTTGAAAGTTTCTATCATGTGCCCCCTCTCCCTCCTTTCCTCAAGGCTATACATCTTAAGCTCCTTTAGTCTTTCTTCATATGTCTTCTGATGCAGACCCTGCATCATTTTGATTGCCCTCCTCTGGACAGCCTCCACCCTGTCTATGTCTTTGCGGAGATGGGGTCTCCAGAACCGTACACAGTACTTCAGATGTGGTCTTACCAACAGTCTGTACAGAAGGCCAACAACTTCCTGTTTTCTACTGGTGATGCGTCTCCAATGCATCCCAGTATCCCCCCAGCCATCCTTACTGTCTTCTCACATTGCTGGCTCACCTTTAGGTCATCTGATATGACTACCCCAGGTCCCTTTCCATTTTTGTTGTTGTCAGTATCTCACCCCCCATTGTGTACTCTTCCCATGGGTTTTTGTTTCCCAGGTGCATTACTTTGCACTTCTTTGCATTGAATCCAAGCTGCCATACATTTGAACAATCCTCCAACATTGCCAAGTCCCTTTTCATCCTTTCCACCCCACCTTGTGTGTCAACCCTGTTGCAGATCTTTGTGTCATCTGCATAGGCCTACTTAGGCTATTCTGCAATCTAAATCTTCATACTTTAAAGCACAGTTCTCACAGAACCAAAACACCCATGTGTCCTTCTGAAAGAGGATTAACTCCCTTCATGACCCCCCCCCCACTAAGCAGGTATGCCTGGCTCTTAATATAGATGGTAGTACCATCTCAGATCCTGCCTCCATGGCTGAGCTCTTCAATAAGTTATTCATCTCCTGTGCCCTACCCGACTCCCTCCCCCCCAACTCGGCCAAACCATCCTCTGGCTTCCTCTTTCACCCCTCACACCACTGGAAGTATACAATGCACTATCCTCCCTTAGCACAACCAAATCCAATCCTGACGATATTCACCCCAAACTACTCCA
The DNA here is from genome assembly GCA_016271365.2 of Neoceratodus forsteri. Taxonomy (NCBI): domain Eukaryota; kingdom Metazoa; phylum Chordata; order Ceratodontiformes; family Ceratodontidae; genus Neoceratodus; species Neoceratodus forsteri. The sequence goes on along the minus strand of CM028129.1, from coordinate 1,003,091,671 downwards.
TATCTCTGCCTCCGCTATTGTGGCCCCCTTGACTCACTTACTAAATCTCTCTCTCTCTCTCTCTCTCTCTCTATCCACAGCCACAGTCCCCGAAGCCTGGAAATTGGCCAAAATCATCCATCTGCACAAAGGTGGTGATCCCTCCCTTCCTGGAAACTACAGGCCTATTTCACTCCTCCCCACCCTTGCCAAAGTCCAGGAATCCCTTATATTGTCCAAACTGTCAGACTTTCTCTCTTCCAACAGTTCCCTCTCACCTATACAGTCAAGCTTCAGAAAACACCACTCCACCATCACCATTCTTCTACACGTAACCGACTCCATCCTCTCAGCCATGGACAACAGCCAGATCACAGCTGCCATATTCATAGACCTGGCTAAAAACTTTGACTCTATCTCCCACCCGCTGCTACTCCACAGACTTAGTTCTTTTGGCATCGCCCAACCTGCCATTGCCTGGTTCCACTCGTATCTCCATAACAGACATCAATCTGTTCAAATAGGCAATGCTCTCTCCACTCCTCTCCCTTTCTTATCAGGCACCCCCCAAGGTTCTATACACTGTCCCATCCTCTTCTCTCTCTTCATTAACAACCTTCCATCTGACTGCCTTTCCTCCAATGTGCATCTATATGCAGATGATACTATCATCATTGCCTCAGGCACCTCCTATGGCTGTGTCCTCCTCAACCGCCAAAATGACTTCAACAGAGTCAAATCCTGATTCTCTGAGAACCTGCTTACACTCAATGCAAAAACACCTGTCACTATGGTCTTTGGTTCCTGGCAAAAGCTTTCTAGCCTCCCAGACCCCCCCAGTGATCACCACTCTGGATGGTTCTCCTCTGGATCTAGTCCCTGCTTTCAAGTACCTGTGTGTTTGGCTTGACAATCACCTTAACTTATCCACTCACATTGAGGCCACCCATACCAAACTCTGTCCCACACTCATCATCCTCTATCGCCACAAAGCCAGCCTGCCTATTCCCAACTGTTGCGAGCTCGTACATAAAACTATCCTGCCCATTACAGAATATGCTGACATCATCTATGGAATGGCCCCAGACTCCTCTCTTTCCAGAGCAGACATCCTTCTCAACTCTTTCTGCCACTTAGCCACTGCCTTCCCCCCACTCACTCACCATTGCCTACTGCACACCGCACTCTCACTTATTCCACTCTCCCACAGGAGAACCCTCCACAGCACCTCCTTCATAGCAAAATATTGGTTTGGTTCCCTTCCACCCACCTCACTTCCTGCCTCACCCCAGCCACCTCCCTAAACTACCCTCTTCCCCAGAGGGACCCACGCTCTTTCCACCTGCCCCACTCTCACTGGTCAAACTGCCTTTTCGTGCCATCTCCCCCTTCTCTGGAACAACCTCCCCTTCAATCTCCACCTGGCCCCCTCTTGTTCCACTTTTCCATAAAACTTCAAGCTCCTACTCACCCACCCACCCTTCACTGCCCTAAATGTACCAATGGTCCTACCATGCTGCAGATGCCCCTCACAGTTTCTACTCACTTGCCCTAGCCCCCGACTGAAATCTTGCCCCATCCCGTTTATTTACTCTGCACACTAATTATTTGTTTAGTATGGTCAATGTATTGTGTTCTTTGCAAAAATGCCTGTACATACTGTTTGTATTCTTCTCTATTTGTTACTCTTTTTCTCTTCACTGTACAGTCTGTACCCGGGTCGCACCTGGAAACGAGCCGAGGCTCAGTGTTCCTTTCCCGGTCATCATATTTTAAATAAATAAACAGACATCAGTACAAACAGAACAATATTAAACTGTACTGGTAGGCAAAACAGTATTGGCCTTAGCTGAAAACATTAAAATTAAGTGATAATAAAACAAGGACATAATTGTAATTTAAAATAATCTATTTTAACAGGCAGTTGAATTAACATGGTACACCAAAGACCAGTACTAATCACAAAACCAGGCAGACCATAGATAGGGAGTATGCCAGTCCCTTAATAATTGTAGGACATAGGAGTACTAACCAATTGCATTTGGTAAGGAGGCAGACCCCAGATAGGTAGTTTAGACAGGTCCCTAATGTGAGCCTGACAAATTGCCATCTTAGGTTAAAAAAGCATGCATATGTATAACAAAACACCATAACAGACATTAGAATAAGCAGGTATTCAAGCCAAAGTGACCATACCTCTGCTAGTAGTGCTAACAGTTACACTAACTAACAATGGACTAAGGAGGAGTCCAGAGTCACAAAGCTTATAGAGTATATGTACTGCAGTGAAATGAAAATGGCAAATCCATCTTGTAGTCACACATTAGTGGGGCAGCGTGGCCAGCTGATGGCTGACTCCACAACTTACACCCACAGTGTGATACCCTTTGCAATGCAGCCCTTCCCACTCTAGACCATTGCGCTCTGAACCACTAGCAAGAGACATCTGAAAAAGGAGGAAAACCTGCCTGATAATCTTGATGCTGGTCCCCACTTGGCTAGGGCTATAGAAGAGGCAGTCCAGTGGACATCAGGAGCCCAAAGAGATTGAATGTGGCATTCCAGTGGTGGCTAGGGATACTGGCTATCAGTGTGAGGGGAGGGCAAGGCACAGTGCTGAAAGTCCTAGCAAACCTGGTGATGCTCTTTGTGATGGGTCTTGCGTGGTGAGGAAAGATACTGCTCTGAATTAAAAAAAATGGTGGGCTTTTCAAATCCCCAACTGAGAATCCTGATGCTGTCCCCTGATCAGCTGGGGCAGTAGGAGAGGCAGTTCAGTGGATGGCTGGAGCCCAAAGAGACTGAGTGTGACACTCTGGTGGTGGCTGGGGATTCTGGCAGTCAATGTGGGGGGAGGGCAAGGCACAGTGTTGAAAGCCTTAAGATAATGGTGATGCTCCTTGTGGTGGGTATTGTACTGTGTGGAAAAACACTGCTCTGAGTTTTAAAAATGGCAGGCTTTTCAAAGCCCCTCCTGAGAATCACTATGCTGGGCCTCGATTGGCTGGAGCTGTATAGGAGGCAGTTTAGTGGACAGCTGGAGCCCAAAGAGACTGAGTGCAACATTCTGGTGGCAGCTGGGTTGCTGCAGGGGGAGGGCAAGGCATACTGTTGAAAGCCCTCATGATCCCATTGATGCTCTTTGTGGTGGAACTTGTGTGGGATCCTTTACGTACAAGAACGCATGTGAAAGTAGGTACAGAGCAAGGATGATCAGACTTTGGAATATGGAATTTGATTTAATGAGATTCCAGTCCAAAATTAGGAATTCCAATTTTGAGATTTTGAGTTCCAAAATCCAAATTCCGAAATCAGTGTTTTTGGAACTTCCTGACTGCTGCCCATCCTCCTCTCATAGATGCCAGTGGCCTCTCAGGATTACCACTAGTAGTACTCTCAATATGCTCCTGTGGGACCCTTCTAAGAACTGGATTCCGATTCCAACTTGTATATTTATTGTGGCTTTGTAATGTCTTTTTAAACACTGCGGTGAGAAACTGATTTCTGCGCAGCTATGTTCTGTGTGGGCAAAGTGTGGCTGAGCAGCAGAGAGGTATGTAGCATAGTGAAAAAGCCATTGCCAGGAACCTTTTTTAAATGTGACAGTTTGGTGAGATTTAGTCATGGCTGAGTTTAGCTCTCAAACAATCAAGTAACTGGCTTATTTCCATGCGGTTCACAATGTGATTTATAAAATGGCATAAGAAACACTATTAACATGATTGACTGAAACACGTCACGTAACCTTTTATCAACTTGCTATAAAACACACCCTGTCATGTTATTGTTTAGTCATGCCCATAAATTACTCGGCTGCTTTCATTTTAATATCATTCATCATTATTATTTAAGAATAAACACTGTGCCCAATGTAGTACCTAGTTAAGTAATCAAGAAATAGAATATTCTCAGGAGTAGACAACCAAACTCTGGTCAGAGCCGATACGGTTGCACCAAGCGTTTACAAGCACCGCCAAAGAATCCCATACAGCAAGATGGTGACGGTGACGAAATTGAGCATGCACAATGCTTGCGTATGCACAGTCTGCTTTTGGCAACACTATCTTGTGCATGGCAGCCATCACTTCTGCTACTGCGGAAGAAAAAGTGCCCCAAAGTGGGTGTGTTTATGTGGTCAGCAGAGGGGACGTGCCGCATAAACACAACCACTTAAACTTACTGCAGCACTGTGAGCGCACTGGACAGCAGTCCAGTCACGCGTTTCCACAGTGCTAGTATGTAGTAATGTGATGGCATAACGCTGCTGAGCACTGCCCCCACAGCTGCAAAAATGGGCAAAACAAATCAGACTAAGCAGTGAATGTTTAGACTTCATGGAATCTAGGTCAGAAAATTATTATTTTTTTGTAAGTATTATTATAACTATTTTTATGATGATGAGATGATGGAATAGTAATAGTATTACTATTGTTATAATAAGTAATAGTATTTTACTAATTTTTGGATTATTCTGTTTGTCCCTACATTTCTGTTCTCTCCCCCACTCCAACTATTAGTTCACCACAGCTGCACACTTGGGTGGGCCAGGGACTACCATTACAACTTATAGCCAATAATGGTGCTCCTTGGCTGGCCAGCAGGGGTGCCTGAATGCCAGGCAGTTTGTACACTTACTCCCTCCCTGGGACCAGAGTGCCTCACCTCCGATATGTTAATGATTCTTTTGAGGAGACATTTTTCCTAGACTCCCACTGTCTCCAGTGACTTTCCTAAACTCCCACTGTCTCCAGTGACTTTTCCTAAACTCCCACTGCCTCCATTGGCTTTTCAAACAACACACAATTTACATGACACCTTCTCTGACACAGTAGGACCCAATGACATCAGAGTTAAGTGATGATTCCACTGCTGCCTAAATGCCAATCATTTCTCATGTTGGTAATGAATTGGAGAACTGTGCTGTCAATGTAGGAGAAAGTGAATACAAGTTATCGAATTAGGCAAGGCAAGGCATTTCATTTTGTATACTGCCATATCCACAGAAGGCTGTACAGGTCAAAGAATGGTTACAAACAGAAAACCAAAAAACAACATAAACGATGTAGATCAATAAATAACATTAAATAATACTAAGTTACTCTGTTAGATACACTGCACAGCCTAAAAGCATAGAGTTACTAAACTGGGTAATTTGATTCAACTTGTGCAATGTTGGGGAGGTACTTAACAGTGAGTTGCCCACTATCCCAGTTAAGCTAAGAACCTGGTTTGAAATCACCCTGACACAAGTCACAAGTGAAAGAGTTTGGTGGGTCTCAGCTGATGTCACAAGCACTTTCAATGTTGTGGTTCTCAGCTCGAGACATAAGTGCAATAAGTTTGATGGGTCTCAGCTCGAGTCACAAGTGTAATATGTTTGGTGGGTCACAGCTCAGGTCACAAGTGCAATAAGTTTGGTGGGTCTCAGCTCAGGCCACACATGAAATAATTTGGAGGGTCTCAGCTCAGGTCACAAGTGGAATGAGTTTGAAGGGTCTCAGGTCACAAGTGAAATAAGTTTGGAGGGTTTCAGCTCAAGTCACAATTAAAATATGTTTTCAGGGTCTCAGTTCAGGTCAGGTCACAATGGGAATATGTTTGATGGATCTTAGTTCAGGTTCACATCCCAAATGAAATAGGGTTGGTGGATCTCAGCTCAAGTGACATATGGAATGAGTCCACTGACAGAGCAAGCAAATCAATGATAAAGAACTTTAACAAAAAAGACCAAAATCAAAGAGCTGCTGACTTACAGCAAATTAAAGCAATCACAAGACATGATCTGAACTGGTAGCCACCACAATATAAGTCATGTTAAGCTGGGAGTTGCAAGCATAAACTAGTTTATAAAAAAACAAATCTCTTTTGGCATTGATTGAGCAGTAATGAGACACTGTGTTAGACTGAAAAGGATTCTAAACTCCCTTGTCTGTACACCTGTCCAGCTCAAACTCTGAAGCTACTTAACAACTCTACTGAATCCCAAGGGATCATACATGAAGTATGCACGCACACACACACACACACACACACACACACACACACACACACACACACAATAAAGCCTGACACCATCAGTATTTAAATTTCTGAGTACAGCAAAGTGACAAGGTTTCAGCAAGACCAAATGGGTCCCAAAAACAGGACTGGATCTGATGCTGCTGAGAGCAACTCACCACAAACACATGTTCTGTTCTTTTAGAATGTTTCAGTGTGGGGCTTTTGCATTTTTGGTCATGGGGTTCAGTTGTTTTTTGGAAGTCATAGACAAAAATGTCCATAGGTCCAAATTTGGAAGTCATCCCAGTTTTTGGAAATCAAAATGCTTCCCAAGCGCCAAACATTTGGAGTCAATAGTCTAGGAGAGACTATTGTTTACAAGTTAATGAATATTTACTTATAAAATACCCTTCCTTTGTTAGAATAGCTTATTGAAATGTTAATAGTCATATCATATAGAATCAGCCATCAGACACACATATGCAAGCCTAGCCAAAATTTCTCACTGGGATGATCGGGTTAAGAAACAAAACATAGTCATTTGTTCTCCATTAACAATTTATGACAGTTGTAAACTTCTTGTTCAGTCATCTGAAGCTAACAATATTGCAGTTCCTAAATATATCTACAGTTTCTTCTCAGTTTAAATATGCTGTAAAACTCCATGTAATCCATAATGTCACAAGTTGCCTAATCTATACTGAGGACCATTTCAATGTTAATGTATGTGAATTATGTAGTACTGAGTACTCAGATGTCAGCCACCATGAGCCTAGGTGGGTAGGGGGTAAAGGGTGTACTTTTCAGTTTTTAAGATGTTGTTCTTGTCCACCAATGCCAGTAAAATGTCTTTCCTTTCAAACAATTCAAACATGGTTAACATCCACATCTGCCTTGCAAATTGGGTGTCTCCAAATATTTTTCCCTTATGGGTGTTGAACCCTCCTTCCCCCAATTTTAGATGGTTTTACTTTAATTTTTGGAAGTCCGGTACTTCAAAAATGAAGTTAGCTGAAATTCAGACTGAAACCCAGCTCACAGCCCAAATCATAACTTATAGACTCCCCTCTTCTTGATGTTCTTGCTTTACTTATTCCAGTTGTCACTGACTATTCATTGGGATTAGTCTCACATGACATGCTAAAAACTCAAAAAAAGCTAACTTAAGATTGGTGTATAAACATTTCCATAACTGTGCCCTAGGCTATAGAATGCTTTAATTGCTTAGTTGAATATATTCAGGCCATTTCTGAAATTGCAGCACAAGTTGAAACAGCACCAGTTGACTAAAGTTTTTGATTCTTTATTCCCTTATTCTCAATTGTTGCCCCTGTCCCCCATGCCCACAATCAGGGCTGCCACACCTTCCTCTAGCCAGAAGGGCAGGTGAACTACAGCTGTCATAGCTGATACAGTACAATGCCACTCCACAAGCAGCCAGCAGGGGACACATAAATAACCCATCCTGTCCCTCCCTCCATGGCAAACAAGCACTTCATCTCCATGATGTGGCTGACTAAATGTGATTGATAAGTTACTATTCATGTTTTCTGAAGGTCAGTCATGATTAATCATCATCAATCATCAAATGTCACCATATGATCATCAAAGGAAATCATGATCTAAGGTCATGATATAGATCATGATTTAATCATCAAACAAACAGTTCCGATAACTAGACCATGACAACCAGTATTTCATGTGATTTTGAATACTGTAGCTGCCCAGATGACAGAAGAGGAACACTATGGACACTTGATGTTTTTGTCTAGCATTTCCCATACTACAATGTTTTCTTATTACTGCTATATTTTCCATGATTAACCTAAAAAAAGATGTTATCAAATCAAGCTTAACAAACCCTTTTGGGAACCGAATATATTTACAAACTGTCATCCTATACCCAATATACCATTTGTGGATCAAATTCTTAAAGATATGACATTCAATCACCTAATGACCCACCTTACTCCCAAAAACTCACATGCAACTCTTTCAAAGCTGTTTTTCCTCCTTATCATAGCACAGAAATAACCCTCTTCTGGCTATGTGGAGATATCCTCCATGCTTCTATTAAAAACTCCTTCTCACTTACTATGTGTCGGCTGAGGTCAGATCTTCCTTTTGCCATTTTAGGAATATCACCAGGGTGAAGCACCTGGTGCCATCTGAAGATCTGCCTACCTTGGTCCACACCTTTGTGACTACTCATCTTGATTACTACAACGTCCTTTACCTAGGGCTACCAGGGGTTGATATCTGATTACAACTGGTGCAGAACGAGACAGCCAGGTTGTTGACTGGAACCTCTAGATCCAGTCATATAACACCTGTGCTGCGCGAACTGCACTGGCTGCTGGTACAGTGGCAGATTACCTTCAAGATTGCATTGCTGACCTATAAAGCCCTACAAGACCTGGGACCATTGTACCTGCAAGATCTCTTGTATCCCTACTGTCCCTCCCACTCACTCTGATCCTCCAATAAGAGATTGCTAGAGATACCCAGGGTATGGTTGAAAACAGCTCGAGGAAGATCATTTGCCTTTGTGGCTCCTATGCTGTGGAATTCTCTGCCTCATCAGATATGAGATAGCCTGACCATGGAAAGTTTTAAAAGCTCTGTTAAAGTCCATCTATTTCAACAGGCCTTTGATGGGACCTGGGAAGGATAATACTGTAACCCATAAGAATGTTTAAATGCTAAGTATTTTACTGCTGGATTTTTAAATTGTGAATATGTTATTACCTGTGTTGTAAAAGTGCCCTGAACTTGGGAAGGGTGCTTAACATAGAGCTTTACATTGCATTACATAACTATTCTAAATTACCTAAATGCTGTTTCTGATAATGTTGATCATGTAATTTTATTAACCTGCCTCAAGCATTGCACTGATGTCCCAGGCTCTCCCTTCTTTTGGTTTCAGTCTTAATGTTTATAGTCTATCTTTTCCTGTATCTGGTGGAGCATTTGCCTTGACACCATGCACATTCATGCTCAGTTTTCCTCAAGGCTTCATCTTGGGTACCATTCTTTTCGCTACATTGCATCTCCTGACACTTGCCCATCTGATTGCTAGTTTGACCATAGTCTATCATTGTTTGACCAATGATACCCAACTCTCTCTTTCTCTGTGTAGTCTGAGAATGATTCTTAAAGTTCTACCTTCTCGCCATGCTTGTCTCAGGTTAATTCCTGACTTTGTATCAATTTCCCACAGCTCAGTTTGTCTCAAAATGAAATACTCCTCTTTGGCTAGAGAAAGTCACACAAAACACTGCTTATTCTGTCACAGTTACTAGAGTTTGATATTAATTTGGACAGTACTGTCCACAATTTTGGCATTATTTTTGACCCTGAACTGACAATCTCTTTTAGCATAAATATCATAAAACTTCACGCATCTATGCAACATCAACAAAGTCAATCACTTCCTCATTGTTTCACCTGTGGAAGCACTTTTACACACTTTTACAGCTTCCTGAATGAATTTCTGCAATTCACTTCTCTGTGGCCTTCCTAGAAGTCAACTTCCTAAACGACAATACATTCATAATGCTACAACCTGCATTCTCACTTTCTAAGGAAAATACAGCCATGTTACCCTTTTCTCATAGGAAAAGAAAGGAATTTGTTTTTATGTAGCTAATTTCATACACACTGTTTCCCAAAGCACTCTGCAATCAGTGAAGAGTTAACAACAGCCATATGTGCAGACAGAACGTTTAAGGAAAGGGGAGCACTTGGTACAGTGAGATAGAGTGAGGGAGAAGAAGAGAGATAATTAATTATTAAAAGGGTGGTTAACAACCACCATTTACTCTATGCATGACCATGACTTAATCAGGGTCACACAGTAGTGATTGCTGGATTCAAAACAGAGTTCTTTGTGTCTCCAGGTTTACAACTTTGTGCTCTAGCACCTAGGCTATAGTGCCTCTAGCTGAGCTTAAGGGTCTTATTCTCTACATGCTCAGTTTTGAATAGAATTTAAAACTATGTTTATCATTTTTAAATAACTAATGGAAACGCATTGCACCACCTCGCTGATCGCAATAATTCTTATCCCCCGTCTTGTTCCCTTTACACCTCTAACACTCATCTTCTCTTTACTCCAACTCACAAGCTACTCACTGTTGGTGGCAGAGCATTGCACCATACAGTATGTATGGACATCTTCCTTTTTCTGTTTGTCTATTTGTCTGTCTTCAGCTCTTCAAATCTGGTTTAAAAACATATTTCTTCTATCACGATTCAGACCCTTATCTTACTTTCTCTATCATTTATTATAGCAATCATATCAGTTAGAATTTTAATTTTCTTTAGTCTCTATTTGAATTGTATTTTATCTGTAAAGCCTTTTGTAACATACGTAAGCAATAAGGCATGATGGGATGTGCGTGAAACACATTTTACTGCATGGCCAGTGGCGTAATAAGGGACGAGACCAAAGGCTGAGTGACTTTATATGTATATGGACTATAGTTTTTATAAACTCTGAAAAGCTATGAAACTTTAGCCATTGGCTGTGTGGTAAAATGTGTTCCACGCACACCCCAGAGTGCCTTATTGCACATATAAAATGGGCTCCTTTTTCTAAAGCTTTTTATAGTTGGGAAATGCATGTTTATATGTAGAAACAATAGATTTATTTGTGTGCATTTATGATAAAATAGTCCTTCCACCCACTACAAATGATGTCATGGATGATATCATTGTATTGTTGCCTACTTTCTTCTTCCTGTTTTTTTTTTCTCTGTTTGTCCCCATATTCCAGATATGGAATGTTTGTCATGGAATGTTTACCATGGAATACGTGGATTCAAAATTCTGCTTAGTTCCACTGCTAGAATGTTACTCTCCTAACATAGAGGATAATGTATGGTCCTCTATCATTAACAGGTTTGTTAACCATAGAGAGGTTGCCAGGGTGACCATGTAAACCTCGAGAGCGAAGTTCGAGAGGTTTACGTCACCATGGCAACCTTGAGACGGTTAACCAAACCGGTTAAGGATAGCGGGACCATACATTATATTTTATAGTGTATGGTCCCCATAAACTGGCAAAACAAACTAATATGGCTTACTTTTTTAGCCCCACCGTAGATGTTCTGGGTCATTTTCTGGCCACTGCGCTTTGTTCGGAATGCCGTCCGGTGCGCAAGATCGCAGGTACACGACAAGAGATACCTGCTTGTAATCCCATCACTAGGACGACTTCAAGAGAAGTTTATAACCATTTACATCATAGCGATGGGATTATCAAGACATAATTTTGCCGCTTTTCAGCGGTAATAAGGGCGCACCATACATTATATACTATACACACACACAACAAAGGCCTCTGTTACAGCCACAGACTCAATTATCTCACTGTCAGGGCCAGGAGAAGAGGTTTCCCTGATGAGCAGGTAAAGATAGAAGGGGCATTTTCCATTGTCAGCAAAGAAACAGTTGTAATGAAAACTATGAACTATACTTAATGTTTCTAATTTGTTTATGTGTGTAGCTAGGGTGTGATGATCTTGAAAACAACATTTAATTAATTTGTTTTAGTTTGTACTTAACGTAGTTTTATTTTTAGGGCCTGGTGCAAGTAAATGTGATGCTTACAGTTACAGGGCAAAAAACAATGGCTGCCAGTCGAATTATTAACATACTGTAAGCATAATGATTCCAGTGGAAATCAGTGCACATTTGGCAGCACTTTTTATTTTCCATGCATAGAACATATTTGCTACATGAACAACAGCCAATCAGATTTCAGGATTTTCTCTTACCATTTTATAAATAGGTATAGATTTATGGCAAAAGAAAAACTAGGTTAAAGCAGCAGTATTTTTTAGTCACCATATAGTTTTTTTTTTCAACAATCTTTTTTCTTTTCTGGAAAACATGAATACACCCATTTTTCTTTTAGTTTTCTTTCATTCCTGAACTAAGATATGGTATTTTGAAGTTTTTTTAAGTTTCTGTTCCCATGCCATGTCCACCATGAAAAAATTAAATATCTTGGTTCTGTGCTGTGCTGTTTACCATCAGAAACATGTGGTAACGCCATTCAAATTGCATTCAACAGGTAACCTCAACTGAAGAGATTTAAAAAATTGTGAATTGTGGCCATCTTTAATCTCATGAGTCATTAATTACAAAAGTGACTATAAAAGCAGTTTTAACGATTTGAGGAAACTAAAAAATACACCAGGGCTAAATCTAAAAATGTCAAAAATACATTTTTGCAAAAAGCCTATATGATGAAATATTTTGTTGACTAACGAATATTGCTGTTCACTAGGGTTGCAAACTGCACAAAGAGTGGAATAAACTATTAGAGTTGCAAACAAAATGACCATAGAGTTTTGAAATGTGCTGTTAGGGTTCTTACAGTAGGTGTTAACTCCCACCCATCCTGCCATGTCTCTTATTCTTATGACCCAGGGATGGGGATAATGTTTGCTATATACAGATTTTAATAAATGTTGATCCTGTATGAGATATCATACCATTGATGTATGGCCCTGCAACTGTAAACTGTCCTTGGGTCATGTGGGTAGTAGACATGGTAGGGAGGGTGGGCGTTATACATAAGAACCCTAATAGCACATTTCCAAACTTTGTGAGTATTGTGTTTGCAACCTTAATAACTTGTTTCCAATCTTTATGCAGCTTGTGTTTTGTGCAGTAGCAACCATAATGAGTGCATACATAGTTTTTTGCCACACAATTTCTTACTTTTTAAGGAATTTCTGCAGTAAATTAATTTGCACGTGGCCTATGAAACCCTAAGCAAAGCAGAAGGCGACTTATAATAAACTTTGAACAGGAGCTTTTCTAGTATGTGAAAAGTCATAGACACACATAAGTATTAAGATCTGATTTAAACTGCTCTGCTCCTACTGTAGAGCCTCCAACTTCTTTAGTAACATTCTGTATAGCAGCTAGATGAATGCCTTACTAAAGTCAAAGTAGAATGAAGCCATTCCTTGTCCTCTAGTCACTGCCATAAAGAGAACCCAGTTTTCCCAGACATAATTTCACTAAGGACACTTAAAGAGCCCCCAGCATCTAGCAGGAAACTTTGGGAAATATTTAAACATGTCAGCTGATATTTCATGTTTTTTCTACATACACTTTCCTGTTTATCCTATAGCCGAGGCATCATGCCCATAGGGCCTGAGGGGGGCATGTGCCCCACCCCAAATTGTTGAGAGGGCTATACAGGAAAAATCCTGAACATTTATTTTTTTAATGGTATACATGGGCTGCCAAATAATGTAGTGTTTTTCACTGTCTTTTTGGTGGGTGCTTGGGGGTGGGGACCGGAGGTTATTATCACGAACGATTAGCACGATAGAAATAGCAGCCTGTGGTTTGCTGGTGAGTCATCTTGTCTTCGGGGCTGACTGATCACCTGTAAAATGAGAAAGTGAGAGTGAGACGGACAGTCTGAGACAACAGGTGCTGTGATTGGTTGCTGCCAGGCAGTTACCACGTGACGCGTCCACTCCAGCGTAAGCACCAATCAAGCTAAGTGGCTGCACATTGGAGGCGCAAAAAAGTAGCTCACGCTACAGTGAACGGTCATTACTCCATGATCTTCTAAGACGAGTCCTTCGGTTGACCTCTCACACGCAGACAGAGAGAGATCCACAGCATCAGTCTGTCCTGTTGGCAGTAAAAGAGACTAGCCTGCGCGCCCAGTGGAAGTCTTGTGAAATTTCTGGCTGCCTGCTTGAAGAATCGATTGTTTCCTTCGTCCTTCTGCACTGCAGTCATTCCTCAATTAAAAAGGTAGGTCAGACTCTGTAGTAGCTGTAACAAGTTCAGGGTAGGGTAGAAACTTTACTGCTATTGAACTTCTTGGCAATTTGCAGTGACTTAGTTCTTTTCCTTCATGCACGGTTCACATCTTGCTGCATTGAGCAGCCCCACACTGCTGCCTGTATTTGCCCAGACTGGTATCTCACTAATTTACAATTTAGCAGAGTCCCTCACTCGGATTCCAGTGCACGTTGTGACCGTCGGCGTGAGTATTTCCCATACTGATCTCTCCCAAATTAATTTCTGTGTCCTGCACTGCTCGTTCACATTTTATCCCACCCCATTTTTTTATCCGTTGCTTGAGTACCCTGTTGTCAGTGCCCCCCCCAAAAGCTTATTACTGAAATCTCCCTGCTGTCTTTACCATAGCTTCACCATGGAATGAAAACAGTCATGCTCTCTGCAGAAACTAGATTACCAGAAGTTCAGGGACAAAATTCACCATCTTTGCAAATGTGTAACACTTACTGTACAGGAAGCCTGACTTACTGTTTGTTGTTTCGCCCCTGAATGCAGCATAGGAAAGACAATATGAGCATTCCTTAAGTTGTAATACATACAGACGCAGGTATTGTTGAATGTTTCACAGTTTACTGCATTGCTTCAGACTTGTTGAAAAAGATCAATCTTTTTTGGAAGCTGATGAATGTGTTTCTTTGAAGTGTTGTGTTACACATAAAGAGTGGGACTATTTGGGTAGATATTGTAGTGACACACATACACACACACACACACACACACACACGAGGTAGATAACCAGTGGAGGTGTTTTTATAGACTTCATTTACAAGAGACATTAAAAAGTTGTAGTGATATGGTTTTGCTTGTATAACATAGTACCCCCATTTCTTTACCCCTCGACTTCGACCACTGAGCTGTCATGGCCACAACATACAAGTGGGTGACAAAAGTTGGACTGGCCCACCTGGATACCTGGAAATTTCCAGGTGTGCCCCCCCTCAGCTGGGTAACTGGTCACCTTCTGAACTCTGAAAGCTTTTGCATTTATCATCTTTTTTCTTTTTACAGTTAATCTTTTTATTGAGGAATAAATACAAAGGTAGCAGCAGAAAGCAGGAATTGTTTACATACAAATGCATCTTACATTTCTTATAATTTGCAGACAGAGTTTTAACACATTGAATCATAACAATGACTTATATATGAATATCTTCAATTCAATTCAAACTTTATTTTTAAAAGGCGCTTTTCTTAAAACCAAAGCGCCTGTACAGTTTCATAAAACAATAAATACAACAAAATTAAAACTAATATAAATCACTAAAAGCTATCCTAAAAAGGTGGGTCTTCAAAGCTCCTTTAAAACTAAGGACGGTCGGGCAATTTCGCACCTGACGAGGTAGAGAATTCCACAGGGTCGGTGCCATAAAACTAAACGATCTAGCACCCGAAGTTTTTAAATGAACCCTGGGAATCTCTAGCAATCCCTCGTCGGTGGACGGAGAGGCGGGAGGGGACAGTAGGGCAAGGGCTCTTTCAAATAATGGGTCCCAGATCATGTAAGGCTTTATGGGTCAGCAAACCGACCTTGAAGGTGATTCGCAAAACACTGGCAGCCAGTGCAGTCCGCTGGCTTACAGGCATTATATGGCTGGATCTGGAAGAACCAGTCAACAACCTGGCTGCCGATTCTGCACTAAGCTGCAGACGGCGAGTTCAACCCCAATAGCCCTAGGTACAGGGAGTTACAGTAGTCAAGGCGGGAGGTAACGAAGGTGTGGATCAATGTTGGAAGATCCTCTGGAGGAACCAGGTGCTTCACCCTGGCAATATTCCTCAGGTGGAAAAAGAAGGTTTTGACCACCGCTGACACCTGAGATTTAAGCGTCAGACGGTCGTCTATTATTACGCCAAGATTCCGCACCTGATCTGAGGTCATCCGATGAACACCTCCAAGCCATAAGCCTGAGGGTGATCCATCCGGCCAACCCACCTCACAGCGGCTTTTGTCCACGACCAACACCTCAGTTTTCTCCGGGTTTAACCTCAGCCAACTCCCATTCATCCAGTCTTGGATTTTGGCAAGGCAATTATTAAATACCGACAAGGCAGCATCCTGGCCGGGCACAAAAGATATATACAGCTGGGTATCATCTGCATAGCAATGAAAACCCAGACCGTATCATCTAATAATCACTCCCAATGGCAATAAATACACTGCAAACAACATGCATGTATGTATTAAACTGCCCCTGAGTTCCCCAGACACCAGCACCCATCTCCCTCCCTTCCTCCTTGTGAGACTGCACGGGTATGAAAGGAGAGACCCCATTTCAGAAGAATAGCAGTCCCTGCTTTGGCAGAGGAGGGGTGAGAATCTGAGAAGACCCTTACCACCCAGGATCTATGTAGCTTTGCATGCTCTGCCTGAGTAAGCTTTGTTTCCTGTAAACAGGCTACATCTCATTTTAAATCTCTAAGTTCTTTCAAAATTCTGGCCCTTTTAGTAACAATATTAATTCCCTTCACATTCACTATGCAAATGTTAAGTGTCCCCATTTTTAAAACCTTGCAAAGAAGCCGGAAATCCTATCCCCCCGCCCCCCCCAGCATAAACCCCGAGCCTTAATTAACACAAAGACATAATAAAAAACATGGTAACAAACATTTAACAGGTATTAAGACAAAGGCCAAGTGGTAAGCTCAACAGGAGCTACACAACGGCCAAAATTGCAATTAGTTTAAACATTAGGCAATAACTGTTACCCACCGCAGTGTGACGTCTCAAAGGATGCCCTGGTGACTCCTGAGCCCAGAAGAGACACAGAGGACACGAAGCCCTCCAAAAGCAATAGAAGGGTTCAGCACATTTGTGTTAAGGGTGAGCCAACCTGAATCAGACTGGGTTACTCCTTCCCCTCTCGATCAAGGACTTCCGCTAAGGCAATCCCCACCCAGCCACCCCAGGTATGCAGGAATGAAAGGACTACTGACCATCAAGTTATTGAAATGTAATGAAATCTCCCCAGTTGAATTACAAAATCATTGCGGATACTTCCTTTCCCCCTTCCGGATCTCCCCCCCCCCCCCGAGTCCAAACCCCAAGGTCCCCTAAGAGGCCTTGTTTGTCTACTGTACTAACTAGTAAATGTACAGGGGGAATAACTTGTATGTGCTGGCATTGCACCATCTATCAATAGCTATTAACCACATTGGGGAGCTCCCTCACCCCTTAACTTGGAGGATAAGAGATATCTCCCAAACAGGTCTAAGTATCAGGGTCCCCCAACATAATTACCACTCAACATAGTGGTTAATGAAAACAAACTTCCGTTAAACAATCCAGTTACAGTTCCTGACCAATGTACATCAGGAAGCATAAACTCCGAGGGTCACTCTCTGAAAGTCTCCGGTCCATGGCTGTTCTCAGAAAAAAAGGAAAATAGACCAAGAGTGAGACCAAACAGTTAGAAATTCTCATGGTGGGGGAGGAACCTTGAGAAAGGGCTTGTGAGAAATATGCTCCAACCAGTTTCTCACATGTTGCAGGGCACTGTTTCAACACAAGGAAGTCCATTAGAACCAGTAGCCTGGAAGTCAGGACCCCCAAACAAAGCTTGCAGAACAAACCACCAAAGCCCTCCCTGATCACGGCGGCGGATGTCATGGCAAAACCCAGTGGGCCACATCTGCGTGCAAGGGTAGTAAAGAGTCATATCTTCTCCCTTGAAGGCACCGACTCCCCAGGGCAATTCCCCAGAGTAGGTTTTCAATCTCTGCTTCTGCTTGCTGAAAACTGGTATTAGGCACTTAAATTCTAAGTCTCTCCAATGTAGGGGTTGTCTGCAATACATTTTCAAATAAGCTCACTTTTTCTCCCTCGAGGAGCCATAGCTTGGCAGGATAGTGTTACACGAGGTTCCTGCACCCTAATTGGTACCCTCAGAGGGACACTGTAGACAGCTAGTGCTTAAATATATATTATACTAACATGTAGGGCTAAAGGGCATCTACTGTACAAGAGTAGATGTCAGGATATGTACACATATTGTTATAATACACTTTGCTTGCTAATACATATACCCTTCTATATATTTTCTGTGTAGTTCTTACTTGTACGATGCCAAGACACCTGTGTCCTTGGAATAATTATGATATGTAAGTCGGCACTGCCACCTTTTGGTGATTTGTACTACTACACTGAGTTATGTAAGACTCTGTATAAGAACTCTTTTGTTTCACAAATTGTTGACTACTACAAAATTGTATACTGTTATCTTGGACTGCGTAGACTCCTCTAATTTAGACAATAGGGCTCATCTCTCTGACTAGAAATGTTTCTGTCTTACAGTTACCATAGTAATTATTAAAGGTATATAATGTGATACACTAGTCTTGTATCTCGGAGATCCCAAGAGGCACAAAGAAACCTCGAGGTATAGGGAACGCTTAGCACTGGCTCCCGGTTCGTATTTGTAAGAACTGCTTAGGGTAACTGTGATTTTATCCTTTTTGGTAGTAATAAACAAGTTTATTACTCATGTGCAATGTGTCTGTGATTACTTGCATTCCTAATATTGCCAAGAACCTGAAAGTGAGGTTTAGACCTCCTGACAATTGGCGACCGCGTGCAGGCGATATTTGGTGTTTGTAAGTTTTCACTTGTTGCTATAACTTTTCCCTTTTCCCACAGGGACAGTAGGTGTACATTACCGTATCATCTCTCCCATTTTAAAACCAGTTTGTAGTCACTTACAAAGTCTGGATGTCTTCTTTTCGAGTGTGGTCAATGCCGACTCGACTCACTCCATTACAGCTCTGATTTGTCAGCCTGCAACTTTTACAGTAGCCTGACTGTGTATAAAGCGCACCTGCTGTGGATTGATACATAGCATGGTGCATTTTTCACAGTTTGATTTTTTTGTTCCCTCCCACACAATGGCCACCGTATCAAATATCTGCGCAGAACTGAGACTCGATGTCTCGAACTTCCTTGCCTCCCATGGAGGATGGGGCGACTTCGCGTGGGACGCAAGTCAATCCGAAAACCCTATACTGGGGATTTCAACCCAGTACACAGAGATTTAGACAATCAACCAATAAGCGCCAAGATAAAGGGTTGAAGGTCGCGACTCTCTACGCTGCTCTGGAAGCCTCCAAAGCGAGGTTTTGAACCCTTGATCTGCAAATTTCGTCTCTTAAGCAACAGATGGGTTTGCAGGAAACAGAATGTGTTAGACTGCAGCAGAACTTGGAGTCTGAACTTCAAACTCTGCGGAATGAAAAGGATTTACTTTTGCATCATTCAACTCTAGCTGGAGAACAGGAACTTTGTATGTTGAAGCAGAAGTGTGAAAGTTTGAGACAGGATAAGGGACAGGCATTGCATATGAATGACTTGCTAAGTACAGTGAATGCACAGTTGAGTGAGGAGATGGAGAGCTACAGGACGAGATGAACCAGGTACGTAATGACTTAGAAGTGGCTACTATGGACAATCGCGAACAGAGCGCCATGTATAGAGTGTTGCAGAAGCAAATGCAGGATGAGGTTGATATGGATGTTGCAACTGTGAGTCACGCTGAATGTAAAACTAAAGATGGCAAAACTGTGCTATCAGCGGGAGGTTCTGGCTGGACATGTTAAGGCAATGGGAGGCGTAGCCCCTGCCTTACACATGGCATCTGAAGGGGAGGTATCAGATAATGACATCTCTCAGTACAACGCCCAGTCACACCCCTGCTATGGCCCAGAAACCCCACCTAGCCATCCAGCCATCCACAACATGGTGGGTCCCCACTCCACCCACACCATGTCATACATCATCGACATCATGACGCCCATCATGGGAGATGCCAACACGGTGGCCCCCATGATGGGGGGGGAGCAGGCCCAGGCCTGGTCCCGACAGCACCACCGATAGCCGTTATTAATGTGGAAGACAGGCAAGAGATAGAAACAATGATTGAAACTGCAATAGGTAATGTACCTTTTCCTGACAGAAGTAAATGGGCCATTAAAACCCAGATAAGACAGCTTCTACAAGAGGCTGGCACTCAGGATGGTATCGTTCATACTGCGGCTGAGGCTACAGCTCGGGCTGCCCTGGATGGCACCCAAGACAATCTACCTCTGCCTGATCGACCCAATATTCCCCTACAAATGGCCTACTCTGTTCAGCAAATAGCAGACAGTATTGGTCAGATGAACTCGTCCGACAACCTCAGCTGTCACTTAGAAAAGGTGCATTCTAAATGCGAGATGCTTAGCCTCGCTGCAGAATACCAGGTCCAGATACTATGCCAAACCATCTATCCTAGTTTGTGGGCCAAACTCCCTGATGCCATCCACCAGGATGGGAATGCCACCTTTGATGAGGTTGCAGCTGAGCTCATTTCTGCTCACAGCCCATGTATAGTAGGAGTGATGCTTGCATATCCTGTAAAACAGAATGCAAAGGAAAGTCCAGCGACTTACCACCAGAGACTCTGGATGGATAACCAAGCAGGAAAGCACCTGGCACAAGAAGCTGCAGATGTAGATCTTATTGAGTATTAGACCCTGTTCCTTAGGAACGTGATTCCTGCAGTACGAGAAAAGGTACAGCCAACCACCTACCCCAATACGGACATGTTTGCCGACATCCTTCAGAAAACCGAGAGAGTTTACCAACTCTACATCAGTGATCTGGGCTCCGGTTCCAAGAAAGTAGCTGCCGTGAAGCCTGCTTTGGAGGCCACAATGCACTACACTGTGGAAGGGCAGGCCCAACACTAAAAGGCCCCTCTAGCCGATAACCAACACCTCCAACAGACCCAACACCAACAACAACCACAACAGCAACAACAGTGGGGTGGGAACCAGAATTGGCATAAGAATAAAGAGCATAAAGGTAAGGGTAAACCACAACAACAAAGACTAGGCCCTTCATATAGGGAGATAGCAGAGGAAAATAGGAAATTCCGAGAGCTCCTGGGACAAGTGCACTCTGTGGCAGACGTTGTTCCTGCTCAGGCCCTTGCGGCTGTACAGCCGGTGGCCCAGACTCCAACAGGCCATGGTCATACTGGAAGTGCAGGCCCATACAGGTCTGAACCCAGAAGCTCCTACCTATATAGCATCAGTGCAGCATGATGAGGTGATTCAAAGAAGCCAGGCCCAACCTCTCCATGCTCCCAGTAATACGGATTGACAATTACAGGCCCCAGTCCGAATTGTAAACAAGCTGGTCTTGGATACAAACGAAGGCTCCTGCATCGAGTGTTAGGTCGGGGCCACCCTTACTAGTCTTACTTAGATAAGCGTGCAGCTGTATCTTTATTACATGATGAACAGCCAGACACTTCTCCTTGGTCCACCAGACAGAGGACCAACATGTCAGGTGTAGATGGTACTAGGCTACCTGCATACCGGTCTCTACCCTTGGCAGTAGAGCTAGGCCATTTAAAGGCCTCACACACTTTCCAACTGATGGTAATGCATGATCATCCTAGTATCATAGCGACCGATTTTCTCGCACCACATGGCTGTGTGGTAGATTTAGCTAACATGCTACTGATACATATTCAGGGTCAATACCACACCATTTTGAAACCTGATTCGCACGTTGTGGCAACGATCTCTGCTAAAAACAAAGAGTATGACATCACAGATTTGTTCAAAGATCATGAGCTTTTTCCAAAGCTTCTCCCCATTTTGCAGCAACATTTGGAAGTGTTTGCAATTAACAAACATGACTGTAGCAGAATGCACACTGTCATCGAAGTGCCAGGCCCAGCACATGAGAGGCAAAGGCAGTACCCTTTTCCAACTGAGGCCTTGCCTTCTCTAAGAGAAACAATCAAGTCACTTCTCAAGCAAGGAGTAATCAGAACTTGCGTTTCTACTGCTAACTCCCCAGTATGGCCTGTGAAAAAGCCCACAGGCACCTGGAGACTTACTATTGACTACATTAAACTGAATCAGGTCACTCCCAGTTGTTCTCCAACTGTTGCATCAACACCTGATGTGCTACAACGTTTGGCCCCTGACCCAAAATGGTTCAGTGCCCTGGACATCTCCAATGGTTTTTAGTCATTACTATTGGCCCCCAAGAGTCAATATAAGTTTGCCTTCACCACTGAAGGAAGACAGTACACGTGGACTTGCTTACCACAGGGATTCCATAATAGCCCATCCCTGTTCCATCTACATATGATGGATGCCCTTGAGGGTTTCTCTACTCCCCAATGTCTCTTGCAGTATGTGGATGACCTGTTGCTGGCAACTGCCACACAGGAACAACACCTGGATCTCTTGGATGAACTACTGACTCTCATTCAGAAAGCAGGCCTGAA
Source organism: Neoceratodus forsteri (assembly GCA_016271365.2). Taxonomy (NCBI): domain Eukaryota; kingdom Metazoa; phylum Chordata; order Ceratodontiformes; family Ceratodontidae; genus Neoceratodus; species Neoceratodus forsteri. The sequence goes on along the minus strand of CM028129.1, from coordinate 1,003,069,574 downwards.
ATGCAATCCAGCAAAAGCACAACTATGTGAGAAAGAAGTACTCTTTCTGGGTCTAAAAATAATTGACCAAAGTCGAAGCCCTAACTGGAAGAAGATACAGGGACTGCAAGACTTGCCATTGCCCACCAGCGTAGCAACTCTTCAAAGATTCCTAGGTATGGTGAATTATTCGAGAGATTTTATTTGTGATTTTGCTCAGAAAGCTGCTTCTCTGTATGAACTACTGAAAAAGGACATCCCATGGACTTGGGGCCCTATACATACCCAGGCTGTGATGTCACTGAAGCAGGCCTTGGCCTCCGCCCCAGCTCTGGTTAACCCCAATCCAGCACTACCATTCCATCTGGAATGTGCCGCCTCTGACATTGCCATGTCAGCAGTGCTGGCCCAGAAGGTTCATGGCACCCTGAGACCTATTGCATATGCATCACAGCTCTTGACTCCAGTGGAACAGAAGTACAGCCTTTGTGACAGGAACCTTCTGGCCACCTACTGGGCTGTCAAGCACTTTCTGTATATCTTTGGGTACTCTCCACTGATCATTAACACTAACCACACACCAACTACCTTTCTGCTCTCAGATAAAGGATGGGTCAGTCTCTAACACCAGGTTGATACACTGGTCACTTCTTCTCCAGGACAGAGACATACAGGTACACCCAACAAAAATTCCATCTATGCTAGCTCATGGACTCCTTTTCCAAGGAGAGTCCCACGACTGTACACTGCAGTCACCTGATCGTCCAGATCCAGGTCCTTTCCTCCCTGCCACACCACAAATACTTGATAACACCTCTTTGTGTCACGTCTTTACTGATGGTTCAGCATCCTACTATCAGGGAGAACAAATTGCAGGGATGGGCATTCTAGTGATGTACCATTACGGGAACACTGTTAAAATATCTAAGCATTGCAGTGTAGCATCATCACAGTATGCAGAGATGGCAGCAGTGGACTGTGCCCTCGAGTTCATCCAGCATGGGACTGAGGATACTATAATTTTTACAGACTCTAACAGGGTTTGTTGTTTTCTTACAGAATTTCTTCCTTTCTGGCAGAAGAACTCCTTTCTCTCCTCTGACGGCAGCCCAGTGAAGTACAAGGAATTGGTAATATACATACATTCACTGGCACAAAAATTTGCACACAAACTCTATGTACACAAAGTTAAGGCTCACTCTCTCCATGACCCCTATCATGCCTTCAATGACACAGCAGATACCCTTGCCAAGGAAGGGGCCCGAGAGGGGACACCTGGATGATGGACCATCCAGAGGCCAATGCGGCCGTACACATTGCTGCGCTCAGGAAAAAACCTGAACCCTTTTCCCCCTTGGACCTCTAAGCAGCCCAACCTGTTGATACTGAACTCAAAGAAGTGTTCAGATTCCTTGACAAGAGCACCGAAGAGAAACTTCCCACACATAACCCCTACCGGAGGCATGAAGGTAAGTTACACTTGTTACCAGATGACAAGCTCATCTGGTATCAACTAGAAGATTCCACCACCAAGTTGTGGGTGGTCCCCAGACACCTCAGGTCTGATTTATTGCACCAAGTGCATGACACACCCACTGGAGGACACCAGGGAGTGGAAAACACCCTCCAAAGGCTTAAGACCACCGTCTGGTGGCCTGTTGTCACCAAAGTTGTTAAACAGTACATAGACAATTGCCTTGTTTGTGCACAAAACAACCCCATACCTACCAAACAAAATGCCAAGCTCTTACCACAATGACACTCTGGCCCTTGGCATGCCATACAGATTGATTTTATTGGCCCCCTGATCAATACCAGCAGAAATAATACATATGCTCTTGTGGTAACTGACCTCTTCTCTAAGTGGGTTGAAGCTTTCCCTACTAAGACATGCACTGCTAAAACTACTGCCAAAATCCTGGTAGAACAGATTTTCTCCAGGTGGGGCCTACCTCTTTAGGTAGACTCTGACAAAGGAACCAGTTTTACAGGTGAGTTAATGAAAGAATCCCTTGAACTCCTTGGAGTTCAACAAAAGTTCCACATACCCTATCACCCCCAATCTTCAGGTCAAGTAGAGAGAGCCAATAGACGGATTAAGCAAATGCTTTCCAAATTCATTGAGGACAATCCCAGAACCTGGGATTCCCTATGGACGTTACTCCTTATGGCAATTAGGGGCACACCCTTAGCCACCACCCAGCTCACACCCTTGGAAGTGATGACTGGAAGACAGATGAGATTACCCGAACACCTGTTGTTTGACCTGCACACCTCCACTGAAGACCATGTGTCTGTAGATCAATATGTGGAAAAACTCAGAAAATACCTCATACACACACATTAGTATGCTGCCAACTGCATGGGCAAGGCCCAGCAACAATCCAAAATACAGTTTGGCAAACATGCACAAGAAGTGGATTGGCAGGTTGGAAATCAGGTAATGGTACTCCAATTTTCACATCTCACCCATTCCTTCTCCAATAAATGGGAAGACCCATACCCCATTGTCAATAAGCTCAGTCCAGCAGTCTATCAAGTTAGACTCCTGCATAACAATAAACTGACTGACAAATGGTTACATGCAAACCAACTGAAACTGTATAAAGGAGCTTATTTACTTTTCCTCACTCCATTGGGCGGAATAGTACTAACTTACTAATGTTTGATTTTGCTTTTCAGATACACTGACAAGATGGCTATCTTGTTCCATTATCTCCTCATCTTAGGAGTTATCCCCTGCATCTAAGGCACGGTACCGAACCTCCTACCACACCTTGATCATCCAGCATCTCCTTCAGAGGGAGTATCCATCAATATACCTGATAGTCTAATTACTGCCCAGGAAGGTTCAAATGCTTACCTCACTGCCTCGGTTGTTGCTCCTGATAAATCGACCCTACAAATTGAGTGGCAAACCACAACGCAAGGACAAATTCTCCCTGTGGCCAAACTCTCCAAAGGAATTTTCCAGGGTTGGCCTAATGCTAAATTATCCCCAAATGGTTCTCTGTCCTTGTTACAAACTGCTCTTAGACATTCTGATTTGTACAACATTACTGCCTTAATTGATCCTTCGTACTGTAATTCTTTGTCTAAGGATTCTGCTAGGAAATTTTGTGCTGTAAACCACATGGCTTCTGCTGCCATGTATCTCTCTGTATTACCACCCACTGATAAACAGCTTTTGGAATGTCCAAAGCACACCCCTGGTCCCCGTAGTGGTCTAACAGCCACTGCCCTCCCTGGTTCATTGATCAATAACTTACAATTTATGCATATACCTGTTTTGTTTAATCTTACTTACTGGAATATGAAAGAATTTGGTATGTGCCACAATACTAATACATCAGCATTTTATAGTTCATTATTGCTTGATAGTTTAGCTGCATTTCAGATTCGTACTCAAGATCCTATTGCCGGGGTCCATTCTACTGAACATAGAGGCAACTTCAGGAGAAAACCCAATCCTGATGATCAAAGTTATAAACGTAATACACATGAAGTTGACAGTTCTGATGTCACAGGTGCAACAGGTACTGTCACTGGCCTTTTGGTAACGGCTATGTCTATTTGGAATAAAGCAGACATTACTTCTATCAAAGCTCATTCTGCCAAATTTTCGACTGGTTGTTAACGGTATACTACCCCCATTATTGCATGGTGTGGATGGCCTTAATCAGGAAGAAAGATACACGGTATACAACATGCACGACATTGCTAAGGCATTTACAGACTCTAAAGACAAAATTAACGCACTTATTGCACAGAACAACAGAGAAGCAGATAAACAATACATTGCTAGAGAGAGATCCTCTGCTCTGCCTATGGCTCATACATTATCACTACCATCAACAATCTCTTCCGTGATCTAGAATCTGGAAGAATCCCTGATATTATACATGATAGACGCATTTCCAAATGGTATTGTCCACGATGTAAACCCCCTGGCTGTATTGCTATGTGCACGCAGCAGTCTTTAACCATTCCTCTTTCTACAGCTAGGAACCTGGGGTTTGTGACCAGACACCCTAACACCGGTCCTTGTTTCACTACTAAGAAATGTTACATAAGAGACACTATGTTTGTTTCTTTTACTGTCTCTTTACCACGTTTTGATCCCACTACAGCCTTGTTTGACAGGCTTGCACTGGTACACTCCATTGGGCACTTGGACGAAGACATCAACAGAGAACACCTGAATCTACTGCCTCTACTGGTTTTCCATCCTTTCCTGGATGCCTGGGTGGTTCCGCACAAGGACTGCTGTGAGAAGAAGCAATACATTTACTTGTGCCGATGTGATGTATTTGATGTTACTCAACCTGTTTGTGGTTATTCTCCATATAGTATTGATTAGACTTTTATCATAGATGATGACATCACCGAGAATGGCACGGATTTCTCAGATTCTACTCTGGCTCCGGTTAAGCTCTACCAATCATATTGTGAGGCGGTTCATCACCTGTCAACATGGATTTCGAAGACGACCTACACCTGCCCTGTCCGGTTGCAAAAGTGGAGACTCCCTACTGTTCGCTCTCAGTACAATTCTGATGGGGAGTACTGTGTGGTAACTAACTTTAAAAGCTATACTTATGGATCTGTGACATGTGTTATTGATAACCCCAATTGTTGTTTTGTCCTCCACCAGAAGACTGCCATTGGACATACTGTTATAACCCCTGTCCCACTTATGGATGCAGACATCATTGACAGTAACCCCGATTATCTGCTCACACTTTCTAAATACTTACCCTATTTTAATGTACACATAGATCCACTTTCACTTACATTAAAATCACTTTTAGACAGGAAAGACACACACTTTATCCACATCAGCAATAAGATGACCAAGGCCAATGAAGCTATCCTTTCATTAATTAATGATGGTGACATGAATGATGCATTGACTAACACATGGTTAGAAATTACTTTTAAAGGTTTTGTTATTATACAAGCATTTCTTTATCTTTGTTTTGTTTATTATGCTATGCTGCCTACGGTGCACACTGTGCCAACACCGTGAGCAGCTCGAGTTCCTTTACAAAGCTCATGCGTCGGGTTTGTAAATGACCATTGCTCCCTGGCCTTTCCCTAGAGATGCCTGTGTTGCCCTTGGAGGCAACAAGGGGGGGAATGTTACACGAGGTCCCTGCACCCTAACTGGTACCCTCAGAGGGACACCATAGACAGCTAGTGCTTAAACATATGTTATACTAACATATAGGGCTAAAGGGCATCTACCATAAAAGAGTAGATGTCAGGATATGTACGCATATTGTTGTAATACACTTTGTTTGCCTATACATATATTCTATATATTCTCTGTGTAGTAAGATGCCAAGACACCTGTGTCCTTGGAATAATTATGATATGTAAGTCGGCTTTGCCACCTTTCAGTGATTTGTACTACTACACTGAGTTATGTAAGACTCTGTAAAAGAACTCTTTTGTTTCACAAACTGATGACTACTACAAAATTGTATAATGTTATCTTGGACCGTGGAGCCTCCTCTAATTTAGCCAATAGGGCTCATCTCTGTAACTAGAAATGTTTCTTACAGTTACCATAGTAATTATCATAGGTATATAATGTGATACACTAGTCTTGTACCTTGGAGATCCCAAGAGACACAAAGAAACCTCGAGGTATAGGAAATGCTTAGCACTGGCTCCCAGTTCGTATAGGGAAGAACTGCTTAGGACAACTGTGATTTTATCCTTTTTGGTAGTAATAAACACGTTTATTACTCTTATGCAACATGTCAGTGATTACTTGCATTCCCAATATTGCCAAGAACCTGAAAGTGAGGTTTAGACCTCCTGACAATAGTGAAGATAAGCTCTGTACCCCTTTTCCCGAAGCAATTTGACCACTTGCAGTACATTTTTCCGTTTTGTCATCATATTCAGGGGAAAGTTCTGATCCAGAAAGATCTTCTGCCCATCTAAATTCAGATCTTTTTTATCCCAAGCCATGCAAAGTATTTCTCTTTGGTGGGAACTTAAGAAATCACTATAATGGATCTTGGGGGTGCTCTGATTTTATGCTTGGGCGCTACCGCTCTGTGAGCTCTTTCAATACCAAATTCAAAATCCTCCGGGAGAGACAACTCCTTTTGCATCCAGGTTTCCAGAAAACCACTCACATCAGCCTGCTCACACCCTTTGGGAACTCCAAAAATTCAGATATTTTTCCTCCTGGTCCCTGCTTCAGCATCTTCAACCCTGTTTGTGAGCTCGTGCTCTCTGCAATGAAGATAAGCAAGGGAGTGCCCAAATGCCATATGCTCGTTCTGTATGGTGTTTACATGTGTTACCTCTACTGATGTGTGAGCTTCTAACTTTTTAAAATCTGACTGCAGGCTTGAGATCTTTGAATCAATCCTATGAAGGATGCTCAGCATCCACTACCCATCTGCCTTGGTGAAGGTGGCGGTGGATTCGGAGTCGGATTCGTCATCCCCCAAGACTGTTGCAACAGAGGACCTGGAGAATGTAGGACTTACAGGCCACTCTTCTCACGAAGCTGCAAAGTGTTTCTTCGGTGTGGAAAGATATTTTTATCTGGTTTTCCCTATTCTGCCACTTCTTAACCGACTTGGGGAAAGTGAGCTTTAGCAAAATGACCGCTTGATGGTTTTTATTCTTGATTTTGCAACCTGTGGCTCTGGAGCGGTAGATTTAAGTTGCCATTAGGTGCACTGCATCACCAGAAGTCTCATGCATGTTGTTTTCTTCCATCACGGGGACCCAACCAGCTGCAACGTTCCTGGCTAGCTCACCATTCTCCATCTGGGTACCCAGAGTGTGTGACTGTTTATGGACCCTGAAGTGCATGCATAACTGTTTGATTGATACAGCCTTTAAGCAAATTAACCTGATTACATCTCTTCCTTGTTTAAGTCCCTTAAATAAATCAGCTCTAACTCTTTTTTGCATTTACCCTGACTGTGGTTCCATTTTGTGCAAGAGTACTGTACTGCTGTTATTTGCTGTGTATAACCTTGTTTTACAGGGGGATCCCAGTGTCAAGCCAGAGGGAAAACCCTGGTGGTAAGTGCAAACAATGTGGGTACTTGTGTGGTGTATCGGGGTATTGTGAAAGTGATTATTGTGAATTCTTCCGGCCACTAGTAAGGAAAGAGGGGAGGTTACAGTGTCCCAGAGGGCTGTGCCCAGGTTAGTTTGACTACTACCAACCCTGACCTCTGGGTGGAGGCACTCATTTCAGAACTCAGGCCCCTTAACTTGTTACTAGCCAAGCAGGCAGGAGTAGTAGACCTTGGGATAGTGCCACCTGGGGGTTACATCTTGGAGGCTCACCGCTGGGATTTTGTGCCTTCTAGTGGACAAAAATTACAAATTATTGTTACAGATTAATAGCTACCCCAGTAGAAATGGCTGTACACCAGTTGGTGGGGTGGTGTACTGGGCAGGAGATCAACTCCCAAAATGCTCTGCTTACACTGGATATCTCCCTGGGTACCAGTAAAGATACTGTAGAGGGAGCACTCGCCAAAGTTGAATGTTTAAAAAACCCTGTGGTGGTGAGTCGACAGGCTGATTTGATCGTCCAAACTTTCATAGCCTTGGTACAGTGTAGTGACCTCATGGACAGCTCTAAAGTGCCCTAGACTATTGCCTCAGAAGGGGTCCCAGCTGCCTGAACAGTGATAACAAAAGACAGTGCAAGCCCTGGGGAGGATGAGCTCCCACCATTATCTGAGACTTCTGAGGAGAAATTTGCTATGTTGTTGCTGGAGGAAGGGAAGACCATAGAGGACTTTAAGAAACTGTTTCTGCCACCTGGAGGGGTTATTTTCCCAACACCCCCTCCCACTCCAGCACCTGTTACTTCCCCACCTTCTGTGCCTGTGCCAATGCTGTCCCCTATATCTGTACCCGCCATTAGTCATGACTTCTACCAAAGTCTGAGAATCTTCTCGGGCACCCTCCCCACCCTCCAGGGGAGGATGACTGGGAGACCTGGATCGACTATGTTGCCCCCTTGGTACAAGAGTGGCAGTGTGCGGAGGCTGAGCAGCAGAAAAGAATCATAGAAACTTTGAGGGGCCCCACTCTTGAAGCCATTACATTTTTGAGGTCCACGAACTCTGATGCATCTGCTCAGAAGCAAATATCTGTACTTGAAGGCAATTTTGGGAGCACTGAGTCAGGGGAGACTTTGATGGGGAAATTCCAAGGTACCAAGCAATGGAAGGGGGAAGTTTGTTTGCATATGTTACTCATCTAGAAAGAGCTGTGCAGAAAGCTTACTGGAAAGATGAGGTAGCTGCTAGTGATTTGAACTGTGTGAGACTGAGGCACATACTGCAACATGCCAAGCATTCTAAACTGCAGATCATCCAGTTAAGGCTCCAGGATAGGAGAGGTAGCCCACCTGACTACTGTGACTTGACAAAAGAACTCCTGGAGGTAGAAGGTGAAGAGGGAGACTGAAAAGCACAACCGGGTGCATTCGCTGAGGGATCCCCTGCTGACAGAGACCCTGGTCCCTGTCAGAACATGACTGTTAGGGGGGTGACAGTGCACCCTCAGGCATCCTCTACTGGGAGTGGTTTCTTGGTGGCTGAGCTCAAGGAATTTACTGCCACCCTAAAGGGACTTTTGAGACATGGTACACTACCCACAGTAGTCAGACCACAATCTCCTGTCGATGTTCCAGCATCCTCTGCTATGTTTTCCCCAAGGATGCCCCTAGAGCATGTCATTTGTCACAATTGTGGCAAGGATGGCTATATGAAGAGGGAATGCCTGTCTCAGAAGGACTTAGAGAAAGTGGTGAACCAGTTTCAAGGAGAGCTTCAGAAAATGAGTCAGTGGTCAAGGGGTGCATGAAATGACTGCAGTAAAAGCTTCATCCCTTCTAACTCAAACCTCTCTGTGGCTAAATCGTCTGTCCATGTCCCTACTGTAGTCCCTCCAGAGTGGTCCAAGATAGTGGGCCCTACAATGGAGACTAATGTGGCTGTGAATGGTATTCCTACTCCAGTTGTGCTTGACAATGGGTGACCATTGTGTTTCAGGACTGGTATGACAAACATTTATCTGATGTGCCCTTACAATCCCTGGAAGGCCTACATGTGTGGGGGCTGAGCGACAAGTCTTATCCATATCTAGGATATGCCCGCCTCTGGTTGTCATTTCCTACAACTGTCACTGGCGTAGAGCAGCAAGTAGATACACTGGCCCTAGTGTGTCCCCCCACCAGACTGTATGATGGGGTTCCCCTGTTAACTGGGACAAACTCCCATATGTTTGGGAGACTGGCGTAACTCTGTCATGAGAAACAAGGGCGACCAACTGGGAGGGCCCTGAGAATTCTGGCTGTGATCAAGAGGGCCTATGATTTGCAACAGAAACCCAAGGAAGTAGACCAGGAAGAACCAGTGAGGACTGTGTGGAAGAAGGATCCCAATTCAATGGTACTGGCCCCTAACACCCAATGTACCATTCAAGGTGAGGTCCACTTCAGAAAGATGTCAAGAACAAAATACTGATGTTGGATGCGCCACGCAATGGAAAATTGCCAGAAGTATTATTGGTCAAGCCCAACATCTTGCCTGCACATGCCCATGCCTATGCATGAAAAGTGATGGTCCAGATTCACCATGTGTCAGATCAGGAGATCCGGGTGAACAGAGGGTGCACCCTAGCTACGGTACATTGCACAGATACTCTAATATTGACCAGCAATGAGCACCCTGGTGAGAAGGAGAGAGTGACCCCAGACTTGTTTGACTTTGGTGACTCCCTGTTGCCAGCTGAATGGAAGGCTAGAATTAGCAAGAGACTTGCCCAGAGAGACCAGGTGTTTTCATTGAAGGAATAGGATGTGGGATGTGTCCAGGGTGTGGAGCATCACATACGCCTGCATGATGAATGGTCATTTTGAGAGAGGTCCCCGACACTTAGCCCCAGCAGACATAAATGATGTGAGAAGACACCTGCAGGAAATGCTCGCTGCTGGTGTGATACAAGAATCCAGGTGCCCATGCGCCTCTCCCATTGTGGTTGGGCGTAAGAAGAATAGGTCTGTGAGGATGTGGGTTGATTATCGAACCCTGAACTGGCAGACCATCCCAGACCAATACACTATGCCTCATATACAAGAAGCCCTGGACTGCTTGAATGGGAGCAAATAGTTCTCGGTGTTGGATCTTCGCAGCGGATACTACCAGATCCCGATTGCCCCAGAAGACCGTGAGAAAACAGCCTTCATCTGTCCATTGGGGTTCTATGAGTTTCTGAGGATGCCACAGGGGGTATCGGGTGCCTCTGCCACTTTTCAGCAACTGATGGAATGTGTGGTGGGAGATATGAATTTGCTGGAATGCCTGGTGGTGTGCTTCGATGATGTCATTGTGTTTGGGAGCACCTTAGAGGAGCATGAGAACTGACTGCTTAAAATCCTAGACAGACTGGAAGACTTTGGCCTCAAGCTGTCCATTGACAAGTACCAGTTTTTCCAAACCTCCGTGAAGTATGTGGGGCATATAGTATCTATAAAAGGGATAAAGACTGATCCCAGTAAGGTTGAAGCACTGACTACTTGGCCCCAGTCCCATAATCTGAAAGAACTACAATTTTTTATGGGGTTCTGTGGCTACTACCGCAGGTTCATAAAAGACTACTCCAAGGTGATTTGCCCACTCTTGAACCTTACCCAGGGTTACCCTCTTACCAATTGTAAATACAAAAAAGGGGTTGTTAAAGAACCAGAAAAAGTATACTTCCACCCAAATGAACTCTTCGGGCCCTGGTGGATGCCCGACTGTGAAGCAGCCTTCCATGAGATCATATACCAGCTCACCCATGCCCCATTCCTCGCCTATGCTGACCCCACCAAACCCTATGTGCTGCATACGGATGCTAGTCTGCAGAGTCTAGGAGCGGTGCTGTATCAAGACCATGAGGATGGCCTGAGACCAGTAGCTTTCACCAGTAGGAGCTTGACCCCATCCAAACTAAACTACACTGTGCATAAGTTGGAGTTCCTTGCACTAAAATGGGCCATCGTTGACCAGTTTCATGAATACCTCTATGGGGCAAAGATATTAGATAAGACTGACAATAACCCGTTGACCTATGTATAGACTTCAGCTAAGTTAGACGCCACTGGGCACTGGTGACTTTCTGCATTATCAACCTATAATTATGCTGTCAAATACAGACCGGGCCTGAACCATATTGATGCTGACACCCTATCATGAAGACCCACTTCCAACAGTGACTGGGTCAGGCTGTCTGAACCTGACATTCGAGCATTGTGCCAAAAGTTTGATAGAGATTAACAGATGTCTGTGGACACAGTGGACTGTTTAGTAGATTGCTTGGGCCCTTCTGACACCTGCATACCAGCTGCTTATTGCCACTTCTCTGCTCTAGATATTAGTGCACTACCTCAATTTGACAATGACAGCATTCAGTGGGGCTCAATCCCAAGATCCTATGATTCAGCCAGCACTTGATGCCTTGCGTGCGGGGATAGATGTGTCTAAGTTACGTTCCACTGACTTGCAAACTGCTTTATTGTTTAAAGAAGGCCCCAGATTGAAGTTGCTCAATCAGTTGTTGTATAGAGAGACAGCAGGTCATAGTGGCAAAGTAGACAAGCAACAATTGGTCCTGCCCATGGCCTTTAAAGATTTGGTGCTGATGTCCCTCCACAATCACATGGGGCATCTTGGTATTGACAGAACCCTTGACCTGGTATGATCTCGACTCTACTGGCCCAAGATGGGTGCCGATGTTGAGCACCATGTAAGGACTTGTAGTCACTGCCTGCAGAGAAAAGCACTGCCTCAGAGGGCTTCCCCCCTCTTGTCAACATTAATACCAGCACCCCAATGGAACTAGTCTGCATAGACCTCTTGAGTTTAGTGCCTGATCAGTGAAACATTGGCAATGTGTTAGTGGTTACGGATCATTCCACAAGGTATGCACAAGCTTTTTCCACCAAAGATCAAAAGGCATCTACCGTGACCACGGTATTAGTGGAAAATGTCTTCATCCACTATGGTGCTCCCCAGCGGACTCATTCTGATCAAGGCAGAGACTTTGAGAGTCAGCTAATCAAAGAAATGCTCTCTCTCTATGGGGGGTGCGAAAGTCAAGAACCACCCCCTATCACCCGCAGGGGGCTCTCAACCAGAATGCTTCAGCTGCACCCTGCTAGACATGCTAGGCACCCTCCACCCAAAAGACAAGCATAAATGGAGTCAGCAGATTAGCACCTTGGTACACGCATACATTTGCATGAAAAATGATGCTACCAGGTTCTTCCCCTACCGCCTCATGTTCAGGAGAGAGGCCCGGCTGCCAGTTGATGTCTGCTTTGGGGTCTCTCCAGATGGGGTATGAGCCAAAAACTACCTGCAATATGTACAAAAACTGAAAGCTCAATTTAACCATGCCTATCAACTGGCCCAGACAATGGCCACCAAGAGAAATCTAGACAACAAAGAGAGGCATGATAAAAAAGTAAAGGCTCAAGAGCTTCGACCTGGAGACCTTGTGTTGTTACGCAATTTGGGACTGCATGGTAAACACAAAATTGCTGATCAGTGGCACCATCTTCCCCATGTAGTAGTTGGAAAGTTGGATGATTTACCTGTGTACAAGGTGCGCCCAGAGAACAACTCCAAAGCTGTCAAGACCATGTACCATAACCACTTGCTACCTATCGGCCAAGCCATGATTGAGGCTGAACCCCCAGAAATTGAGCCCCCTGAGCCGGTGACTTGTGCTGCTGCAAGAAAGAGACAGAGTCAACCTACCCCAGTGGTCACAGATTTAAGGTTTCCTCCAAAGCAGGCCTAGAATGACAGTGACTGTCAGTCCACTTCTGACGAAAGTGACTGCAACTATGCCTATTACCCCTCTTATGAACTGAGTCAGCAGTTTCGAGGTAACCCGATGATTAATTGTGGGGATGAAGCTGGGCCTTCTGGAGTGCCTAACTCCCCAGCTTTGTCCTTGGAGCCAATGCTCCCTGAAAGTTAAGTGCAAAGTATCACGTCTGAAGATGCTGAGTCTCTGTGTATTGTGGAACTGTATGATTTGCCTGAGGGAGGGGCTGATGGAATGAGTCTTTCTGGTGACATGCCAGAACTTGAAGAACACTATGAGAGTGCTGACCACCCCCCTTCCATGCCTCAAAGCTTGACTGTGCCTGAGCCTTCACAAAATGAGTCAAGTGTCATAGAAACAGAGCCTGTAGAGCAAGGAGATGACAGTGCCCCGAGTTTGGACGTTCCCATCCAGGCAGATTCACCCCTCACAAGTGACAAGAGTCCACAGACCAGTACTGAGAGTACAGAGACTGTAGTTGTCCCCCTCAGAAAGACTGGCCGAGCTGTCAAGCCAGTAGTACGCTTCAGTTATGATTCTTCCGAGAGGCCAGTGGATTTGCCTCTCAATGTGGTCCACAAAGATGTTTATGTTTCTCAGAGCTCACTGCCTAAACTGAGCCTAAGTGCCAATTTCAGGTTGATTGTTCTGCCTCCTAGGTATGGTGCCCCTGCCCCATCTAGCCCCAAGTTAACTGATAGGGAAGGGCCCCCCTCTAACATTGTTCAATGTACAAGAAGTTATTACATGATTCTGCATAGTAATGTGTAAATTACCTGTGTGAAATATGCATGATGTATTGCCAGAATGGATATAGTATTGTGAAGGTAGAAATATGAATAGTAAAGGTATAAGTTTACGTTGACTGATGCATCAGATGTCACTTGCATAACATGCTAATGGCATAAATGTCTCGTATAGTTTGCATTTGCAATATTGTGATGGTACAGACTTGACGCGGACGCCATGTTTTCTCCAGGCAGGGAAGGGTGTAATCCCCCCCCACAAATGGGGGTTCCCGAAAAGTCTTCCTTGAGCTTGCCTAAATGCTCACTGCCAGGCTGGTGTCCTGCGTTTTAGCAGTTAAACGTTATTGCCAGACAGCCTCTGTGTACTGTCTCTTTAAGAGCTGCCTGGATTGCAGTCATAAGTAATTTGAAATGGAGCCCTGTTGAAAGATGTAACTATTTGCTGAACATCATTTACACTGATATTGATAATGTAATTTGTCTAATCTGCCTTCTTTGCAGCAAGGACTGTTCTGTTTATCTCCACTGTCCTGGCCCGGGACTGCCGAATTGGACCAATCGGTACTGGTGGGACCTAAAATGAAGTCAGACTACAGGAGCTGTCTGGAGTCAGAATCTGTAGGAATTGTAGTTTTGGTCTTTTGGCACCTTTTTGCACCTGAAGGGGGAGTTCCTGTTGTGACTGACAGATGAAGCAGCCAACAGAACCTTTTGGATCTTGGGGAAATTCCCAGACTTGCTGGCAGTTGAGTCAGATCTAAGTTGGGAGCTGAAGAAGCAACAGCATGAGACAGTCAAGCAGCCATCTGAGTAGTTTTGCGCAGGAGAACTGTGGAAAGGCCTGAGTTGTGGCCTGCATGTCTGCCTGCTGCCCCTGAGAGGGAGTGAAGAGAATTATTTCAGACTAAATCCAAATTTGTGAGAATGAAGTAAGCCACTGATTTTTTACCAGGCTCACACCTGAGGAAGGTCAAAGATTTTGCTGAATGCGATCAGCCTGTCAGGATTTCCAGCTGCTTTTGAATCCTCGGTTTGTGCAGAGACTTTGCAATTGTGACCGGAGAGTGGTTTGCCTGGTACAGTAGAATTTCCTTACATGTAAATGTGCTGTGAGTTGTTAGTGGGTCATGATTTGGTTCCCCATTGTGTGAACTTTGTTCTGCTTGCTGGTAGCTGTATTCAGCCCAAAATGGATTGTATCTGAATTTGTCTCCATTTGGCCTGGGCCTTGCCACACTGGCCCAACCAGACTACCCGCTGCACAGAGAAAGCCATCGACGAGAGACCTGCCTAGGGATCAGCCCCCTATCCACGCTTGAGCAGCAACAACGCCTCGGCGAATCATGTGGGTCCTGCTTCTCCTGGCAATCCAGATCAACCACCTGCAGTCTCAATTTTCATCCAGCCTGTGTCCAGTCTTGGGTACCGTGAGTAATCATCAGGGTAGTTCCCTGCAACAACAGCCTAATCTAAAAGTGTGTCATCTGATTGTCTTGTTGTTTTCTTTTCATGAACTGAGCCCTCCGACTCCAGATTACAATTATTGTGTGTGGTGCATGTTATTTTCTTCCATACAGGGCCAACCAGCTGCAATGTTCCTGGCTAGCCCACCATTCTCCATCTGAGTACCCAGAGTGTGTGACTGTTTATGGACCCTGAAGTGCATGCATAACTGTTTGATTGATACAGTCTTTAAGCAAATTAACCCGATTACATCACTCCCTTGTTTAAGTCCCTTAAATAAATCAGATTTAACTCTTTTTTGCATTTACCCTGCTGTAGTTCCATTTTGTGCAAGAGTACTGTACTGCTGTTATATGCTGTGTATAACCTTGTTTTACAGGGGGTCCCCAGGGTCAAGCCAGAAGAAAGCTCTGGTGGTAAGTGCAAACAGTGTGGGTACTTGTGTGGTGTATCAGGGGTATTGTGAAAGTGATTATTGTGTATTGTTCCGGCCACTAGTAAGGAAAGAGGGGGGTTACAGTGTCCTGGAGTGCTGTGCCCAGGTTAGCTTGACCATTACCAACCCTGACCTCCGGGTGGAGGCACCCATTTCAGAACTCAATCCCCTTAACCTGCTACTAGCCAAGCAGGCAGGTTTAGTAGCCCTTGGGATAGCGCCACCTAGGGGTTACACATGATTCTTCTAGCAGGATAGATGTCATCTTCATTTCCCAGGAACTTGTCCCTAAGACCTAGTGTGCAGTTATTGGCAATATACTGGTGTCAAACCATGCCTCAGTACTATTGTCAATTGCCTGGGGGAAGTTCATGGGTCTGAGGAACAACTGGAGGTTTAACACCTCCCTGCTTCAGGACTCAGGGTTTAAGGAAGAGTTATGTACAAGCATTGTAGAATACTTTTCTCTTAAAGACATGGTAGATGTTTCAGTGGGCACCCAGTAGGAAGACATGAAAGCCATGATAAGGGGAAGGTCACTGCCCACTCCTCCAGGATGAGCAAAGCAAAGAGATCAGACCAATCACCTGTGGGAAAACAAGCTTAAACGGTTAGAGCAAGAGTACCAGACCCATCCCTATTTATGTTCAGCCCTTAAAACATGTATTATTGAGGCAAGGGCAGTGCTGGAGGAATATCTGCACCACAAAATGGAAATATGCATTGTTCTGCCTTAACCAGCAATACTAGGAGGAGGGTTAGCAACCAAACAAATTACACTGGCACACAGAGAGGGAGGAAAATATATCCCCCTGATCAAGTCAGTGAGGGGTGCCATGGTAGCTTCCCCAGAACTCATTAACCAAGAATTCTTTACATTTTATAAGTCCTTATGTAGTTCAGAAGTCTCCCCCTCGGCCACAGAATGTTCTGCCTTTTACAAAGACTTATCACTTACTTAACTTTCCCACTCCCAGAATTTTGTTGACCAGGTAAGTGCACTAGACAAATTCTACCTATTTTCAAGCACGACCTGGGGGGGACACAGATGAACATCAACTGACCTTGAACCAGATTAAGCTGTTGGTGGTGTTTTTAGTGAATGGTATGTCCATGGGCAAGTCCCCTGGCATCTATGGGTTCTCCAATGATGTTTAGAGGGCATTTGTGGGAATCTTTTCACTCCAATTTGACTTTGAAGCACTGGAATCCTGGCTCTCTGAAAACAGACTAGTCCTGAATCCCACAAAAACAAAGGCCATGGTATTTGGCCCAAGAGCTCTCGGACAGGACAGAGGCTCCCTGCTCCCATTAGTCTCCACATCAGGCTCCACAACAGATGTAGTAAAATCCTTAGAATACCTAGGGCTCACTTTGGACCAAGGCCTTACTCTGAAGCCTCATGTCGATCAGGTTACAAAGACGCTGCACCAAAAACTGGGTCTACTATACTGCCTAACCAACCAGCTGATTCCTGAATCCAGGGTCACCATTGCAAACAGCATCCTGCTCCCAAACCTGACCTATGCTGCCCAAGTAATGCTAGTGTAACCCCCAGGTGGTGCTATCCCAAGGGCTACTACCCCTGCTTGCTTGACTACTGACAGGGGCCTAGGTTCTATGGCGGGTGCCTTCACCCAGAGGTCAAGGTTTGTAATGGTTGGTCTGGTTTGGTCACAGCCCTGTGGGACACTGAGACCCCCTTCTAATCCCTCTAATGGCCCACATAATACACAGGAGTTACAGTACCAATACCCCACATGAACATACTGTTCGATCATAAGGTACCACTTACCCACGAGATTGAGTCGCGGGTTCGTCTCTGAGGACCCCCTGAAAAATAAGGTTAAACAGTATACACAAACCAATGCAGTACTTGGCATGAAGGTACTGATACTTCAGACAATTTAAAGTTTAGCAACATCAAATCTAATTTATTTAGGGGACAGTAACATGGGAGGGGGAAATCAGGTTAATTGGTGGCATTAAATCACAGTACTGTGCACACATACAGGGTCTGAAAAGTCACACTCTGGGTATCCAGGTTGGGGGGGGGGCTAGCCAGGTCCATTGCCCAGGGTTGGCCGGCAGGTGCAGATGGATAGGGCCCTGTAGAAGAAAATATATGCACAACACCCAGTTGTAATCCGGAACCGGATGGCTCAGTCCATGAAGCAGTGAAACAACAAGAATTAGATGATGCTTGTGATTGAAAACAGGCTGCAGGGGAATACGAACATACGGAATTTGCCAGCAGATAAAGGCCTAGAGGTCTATCAAGTCTGCTCGAATGTGCAGCTAGCACCCCTTATTCTGCAGCTGCCCCTCCCTTCCACCCTTTCCCTTCATTAACCCTCCCCCTTGTCCTGTCCCATCCTCGTTTGAAGCAGTCCACTGTTCTACTGCATACCACTTCAGCAGGTAACGCATTCCACCCAGGCACCACCCTCTCTGTAAAAAGTGTCTCCTCATCTCCCTCCTGAACCTTCCTCACTCCAGTCTCATATCATGGCCCCTGGTGTCCCTCCACTCTTACTTTGAACAGCCCTCTGTACCTGTCTTGTTTATCCTTTCATGTATTTAAAGGTTTCAATCATGTCACCCTGCTCTCCTCTCTCCTCCAGTGAGTATATGTTCAACTCCTTCAACCTCCTCTCATATGATAAGTCCCCAGCCCCTTGATCATCTTTTGTCGCCTTGCGCTGCACCCTCCAGTAACTTAATGTCCCTCTTCGATACGGACGCCAGTACTGCACGCAGTACTCCAGGTGTGGTCTAACTAATGACCTATACAGTGACAGAATCACCTCCTCCCTCCTCAAGGATATACCCCTTGCAATACAACCCAGCATTTTGTTGGCCTTTGCAGCTGCCTTCCTACATTGTGCCGAGTTGTTCATTGACCCTGTAATGAGCACACCTAGATTCTTCTCCTCCTCCTCTGTCTGGGCTAGCTGCACTCCCCCTAGCTGGTAACTCCTCCTCCTTGGGTTCTTCATCCCAAAATGCAGCACCTTGCACTTTTTGGCATTAAAGCCCAGTTGCCAGGTGTCTGACCAGGTTTCAAGCTTTGCCAGATCATCCTGCAACCCCTGCCATCCCCCTAGGTCATCCACCACTGCGCCTACCTTGGTATCATCAGCAAACAGACTGATCTTGCTCTTGATGTCCCATGATATGTCTGCAATGAATATCCCAAACAACACTGGTCCCAACAGCGAGCCCTGTGGAACATCGCTCGTCACTGCCCTTGGGTGTGAGAGCTCCTCACCCACCACCACCCTCTGTTGCCTTCCCTGCAGCCAGTTTCCTACCCATCTCATCAGCTTTTCACCCACCCCTGTGCCTACTAACTTCCTTCCCAGCCTTCCATGTGGCACTGAGTCGAATGCCTTACTGAAGTCCAGATACAGGACATCCACTGCATGGCCCCTGTCCGTTGCCTAGTTACCCAGTCATAGAACTTCGACCAGGTTGGTTTGGCAGGATCTGCCACGCATGTAGCCATGCTGTCTGCTGTCCTGTAGTCCTTTGGCCTCTAGGAGGGCCACCAGCCTCTCCTTCAGGATAGTCTCCATTAGCTTACCCACGATGGATGTGAGGCTCACTGGTCTGTAGTTTCCCGGTTCATCCTTGGGGCCACTCTTGTGGAGGGGCACCACATGAGCCATCCTCCAGTCCTGAGGTACACACCCGAATGTAGTGAGGCATTAAATAGGTCTGCCAAAGGTCCTGCAGGGACCTCTGCCAGCTCCTTCAGTACCCTGGGGTGGATGCCATCTGGGCCTGGCACCTTGTCCACTCTCAGTGCCTTCAAACCCTCTCGAACTCTGCTCTCCATGATTTCCCCATCTGTCACCACTTCCCACCCTGCTTCTGCCATTTCTCCCACCTTGGGTGCCACCCCCCTCTTCTCTTTAGTAAATACTGAGCAGAAGTACTCATTTAGTGCTTCCGCCTTATCGCACCCTGCTTCCACCCCATACCCTGATTTGTACACACAATACCCATGCTGAGGACCGGATGGTGGATGTTCTTCTGGATTGCCAGAACAACAGGGCATGGAGACGAGGTCCTTGTGACTGGACTCCACTGCAGTTGATAGCAAATGGATTTAGTCCGAGACAAGCTGGGGTTTGCTTCCAGCTTCAACACAAAGCACACAGCAGAGGGGATTAGAAATAGTGATTCCCCACAAGCACTATGCACATTCATATGTAAAAGAAAAGTACTATACCAGGCAGGCTGCTCCTCGATCTCGATCGCACTTACAAAATACCGGGAGCACACACAGCAGCTTCAGTTCCTGACAGACCAAACACGATTCAGCAATTTCTCCAGTCTTCTACAGGGTGAGCCTGGTTTCCACTCTTCAGACTTCCTTCTTTCTCCTCACAACTCTGATTCAGTCTGAAATGGCACTTACAACGGCTGCAGGGTGAACCTCAGGGCCTCACACGCACATTCCACATGAAATTATACACCGCAGAAGCACAGAGCTCCTTCTCTCTTCACTGTCACAACTGATCTGATCTATCCAGTCACAGAGCAGGGCATTTCCTTTAGCTTCACACCATTCTGTTGGCTGGTTCGGCTGTCACTCACAGTAAGACTCCCTCTGTTGGTGAAAAAAGGCGCCAAGATCAAAACTACATTTCCTAGAGTCACTGCCCATACAATCCCCTTGTCACTGCTCGAAATTTAGAGTCCAATACCGATTCGTCCATAGGCTCCATTTTAGGGTCTTCCTATCATCCTGATTGGTCCAAGTCAGCAATTCAGGACCAAAATGAAAGAGCTACACTGAAATAGTTCGTGCTGAAATGAAGACAGGTTAGACAAACTACATTTTCTAAATCACTCTAAATGATTTCTGGCAAACATTTATATCTTTCAACAAGGCTCCCTCTGCACATGTAGCGATGGCAGAGACGGCACGAATTGACAGCAGCTCGGGCGGGATTCGAGCATTAAATACACAGTCCCCCCATACAAACTAATTAAGTCTACAAGCAGACAGCTCTTAAAGAGACAGCACGTGGAGGCTCAGATAGCACTCTCTTGGAACCACATTTAAACAGCTAAGACGTTGAACACTGCCCAGACTTGGAGCATTCAGGCAAGCTCCTGGAAGAGTTTTGGGAACCCCCATTTGCAGAGGGGTTGCACCAGGTATGGCAAAACAAGAACACAATAGGATACAAGTATTGTACAACAAGATTGCTCAATTTGCCACCTTGTCTCACAACAAGATGCACCACTGCGAGGCATTAGCCTCCCTTAACTGGCCATTACTCTCCAACCGCTTACAGTATCCATTATTGTGCAACACATATAAACTCACCAGCAGCCCACCAGACAGCTTGACTGGGCTGCTAGTCTCTAGGGGGGCAGGCAGGATGCTCCGCACCACAGAGAGAACTCTCCTGAAGTTACCCAGGACACATCACAGTGGGTACTAAGTCCTTTGCCCATGCAGCTCTGGTGCTATGGAACAAACTCCCACCAGACCTTCAGGAGGTGACCTCCCTGGGAAACTTCCAAAAGGGACTCTGGGCTCATCACCTAACAAATAGTGCATGTACATGCAGAGATACAAACCTTAACAACTAGTTCCCTTTTTCTTGCAAAGCCCAGTCCTAAACAAAAACTTAGCCTAGGAAGAACCATGCTGTCTCTCGGTCTGAATGTACACATACTGCTTCTTGTACAAGCTCTACTGATTCCTAATGTATAATTGTGTACTTCCAAATTAGTCAGTATAATAGTATGGTCATTTTACCATACTGTCATGTATGTGAACTGATTGTGCTCTGTAACTAAATCTGGGTCACCCCTGAAAAAGGGACCTTTGGGGCTCAGCGGGCCTACCCGGTTATCAAAATTGAATAAATAAATAAAATAAAATAGTTGTGGCTTTCAATGAGGCTTGAGAAAGAAGGGCCCCCCCCCCCAACACACACACTTTTATGTAAGCCCTCATAACACTAATACGAAAAAAGGGAAAGGACAGCATATTGTGCTCATGGCCCCATTTCTCTGATTAACGTGGATAAAATAATTTTTTGCTAGGGTCTTGGCAGGAAGGCCGCAAGAAGTCATGGGGGACCTCATCCACCCAACCCAGGTAGGTATTGTCCTGGGATGTTTTGGGGCAGAAAATACCCGCCATATCCTGGGCTTGTGGGCAACCCAAATGCACTTAGAGCCCACTGCCACCCTGTCTCTAGATACTGAAAATGTCTTTAACAGTGTAGAGTGTGCATACCTAGAGGATGCTCTCATGGAGGGAGGAGAGATTGCTCTGCAGATCAAGTAGGGTTTGCAGCAAAAAAATGAAGGTTTAAAAAAAAATAGGGCTGACTGGATGGATCCAGCTGTCCTAATCTGCTGTCACATTCTATGTTTCTATGTTTGGCTTCCACCAAACATTTATTGCACTGGTAAACCTCCTTTATACTAGCACAACAGCAACAGTCCTCATCAATTCTCTTATCTTCCCACCTTTCCCCTTACGGACGGGCATGAGGCAGGATGCCATCCATCACCTTTTGTGTTCCTTTTGTGTTCTATCTTGAGGTTGAATCCCTTGCTATGAATATTCATGCCTCTACTTACTTCCCTGGTATATCACTACGGGGAAACCCCACATATTGGCCCTTTTCACAGATATTACCCTTTTCTTATTGGACATTCCAACCTCCTTCCATGCCCTTCAGGGTATCATACAGCAGTATTGCTCCTGTTCTGCTATAAGTTAAATGTGCCAAATCCTAAATAATGACCATTCAACCAGAATGTATACAACATCTTTTTTCAGGGTATCCATATCACTGGGCACCTGAGGGAGTACTCTGCTTAGGCATCCAACTCTGTCCTACCCACCAGCCTCTACAGCAGCCACCAGTCAAGTCGTGTTGGATATATTCAACTGAGATGTCAGAAGGTGGGACTCCCTTCTCCTTTTTACATGTTGATAGGTAAATGCCTTTAAAATGGTCAAGTTACATTATATTCTGTCTAATCTGCTCCTTCAGATCCCAGAGCTTTCTTTAAAAGCCATAGCCTCCTAATAGTCGGTCTTCATATGGGATGGTGAATCACCAAAGATAAAACTGTCAACTCTCCAACTACACTGAAGTAAGGGGGGGAGGTGTTGGTATCCCTGATCTCCGCATGGTGCAAAACTATGTTATACTCTGAGAGGCAATAATATGCTATAAGACCAAGTCATCTTGTTCCACCCCCCCACCCCGCTATACCTATCATTGGAGCAATCATGAGGGGTTCCTGACTTTGATAACTCTACTATTCTCAGAATGGGGTAGCAAAGCCACTTTGTCCACCTACAGTAAGCATATGCAGCTTACATGCAGGAAGTATGGGAAACAGCTGGGATGGAATCCTCAGTCCTGTCATGAGATTATTCTGCTAGGTCATAGATGACTAGAATTAGATCAGTCTGTTAATCACCCACTAGGTCTAATGTGGCACGTGGCGCAGTCGAGTGCCATATTGCCCCTAGGGGGTGATTAACTGACTGTTAATCTAACTCCTGGGAGTGCCTTATTGCTATTATAAAACTTATTCCAAAAGAAAAGTGTTAAAAGTGTAGTTTTTGAATGTTTTCTTCATTAAGAGGGTGACTTTTAATAAAATTGTTCTTCCACCATCAGTTTAAGAATGCTGGTTCAGAATACGAATGCATCATTCCAGTCATTCAGTAGTACTAGAAGGACAGAATGCTAGCAGGAGGAATTCATGTGCCATGGTGATCAAGCTGTACATGACAGTATAACAGGGATTAATGTAAGGCTGTCAGAATCCTTACAGCCAATCAGAGTGCAGCATTTCTGAGACCAGTTTTATAATTTGGGATAACCCCCAGCTCACAATAGATGGGAAGCCACTTTAGTGGCCAGTCTGACAAGGGAAAGGAATTCAGGTACTGGATAACCTGTACCACCCCAGTAAAGGGGTTCTCTACTCAGTTGCACAACTGCAGTCTAAGTTCGATATACTCGAAATACTTACAGCTCTGGGATCTTCTGAGGGTAAAAGTTTTCCCAACCCACATTTTACCTACCCCACTAACCTTGGATATGCACTCTCTCCAAATCAAATCACTTGGTGGGGAAAATAAAATCTTTTGTAGAAAAGGAATTCCCCACCCACTGAACAGATTGGCCCTAGGGAGAAATGGGCCCAGGAACTGGTCATGCCCATCCCCAAGGACCAGTGGGACAGGGTCTGGACTCAGGTATAACAGGGTGAAAACAGGCACTTGTGCCTAGTGGGTCTTACCCAGTTACCAAAGACTAAAATAAAAAATAAATAAATATGTTGCCAACAGAGAGTTACAAGCCAAACCCCTTCAGTATAAAATCTTACACAAGCATATGTAACCCCCTGCAAATGGGGGTTCCCAAAAGACTTCCAGGAGCTTGCTTGAATGCTCCAAGCCTGAATGGTGTTTGGCATTTAAGCCATTTATCAGTGAGTGTTTTTAGAGCCTCTGGTACTGTCTCTTTAAGAGCTGTCTGCTTGCAGACATAATTAGTTTGTATGGGGGGACTGTGTGCTTCTCTGAGTACCACTCGAGCTGCTGCCAATTCACTTCATTTTTGCAGTCACTAGGGAGTGCAAAGGGAACCTATCTGAAAGATGTAACTGTTTGCCAGAAATTATTTAGAGTAATAATGAAATTACAGTTTGTCTAACCTGCTTTCTTTGCAGTCAGAACTGTGTCTGCTAGTTCCCCATTCTAGTTTTGAACTGCTGAACTGGACCAATCAGTGTGGGGTAAGCTAGCTCTAAAATGGTGCCTTGACGAATCAGAACTTGGACTCATAATCTGAGCCAGCCACAAGAGGATTGTATGGGCAGTGACTCTGGGAGATGTAGTTTAGACTTCAATGCCTTTTGGACCAACAGCAGCAGTCTATTGTAGGTGACAGCCAATCCAGTCAAGAACTGGGAGGAACTCAAAGGAAGTGCCCGGTTTTGTCGGTTGGAGTTTCAGTTGAGCTTTGGCAGTGAAGAAGGAAGGAGCCCTGTGCTTTTTCAGTGTGCAGTTTTAGTCAAAAACGTGTAAGGCCCAGAGTTCCGGTCTGCAGCTTGTGTAACAGCTTGTTAGGACTGAATCTGTCCCTTGAAAAGAATCAAAGGATCTCTGAAGAGTAGAAACCAGGCTCATCCTGTAGAAGACTGGAGGAATTGCTGAAAATTGCACTCGGTCTGTCAGGAACTGAATCTGCTGTGTGTTTCTCGGGTATTGTGCAGTAATTGCGATCGGGATACAGATGCAGCCTGCCTGGTATAGTGCTTTCTTTTATATGGATGTGTGAAGAGGTTTGTGTACCTCAAGTGAGCTCCTGCTGACATTGAAGGACCCTATCTTATCTGGAGGTCGTGAGTACTAATTCAGGGTCGCTCCGTTGAATTGACACATTAAATCCAAATGGAATTACTGTACTGCTGACTGTTTAATTCTCCTTTTCTCTGTGTGAAAGGGCCCCTACCAGCTGCCACGGTTTGGAGAAGCCACTAGGGCTTGGGTACCCAGGGACAGTAACTGATAGGATAGGCCTGTGCACAGAGCCATAGGTAGATTATTAGAGTGATAAGCTAATTAACCTGATTTCCCTGTCCTTGTTATATCCCCTAAATAAATCAGAGCTGCTTGTTTCAAGCAAAGTTACACTGCCTGAGGTATTTGTCTATGTTAAAGTACTGTACTGTGATTGTTGCACTGTATCTCATTTCACAGGAGGTCCCAGTGCCGGAACCACACCTGGGGGTAAGTGTACACTGTGAAGGTAATTCTGATATATTGTGTGGGCCACTAGTGGGAAGAAAGGGGTTGCAGTGTCCCAGAGGCTGTGACCAAGTTAGTTTAACTATTGCAAACCCTGACCTCTGGGTGGAGGCACCCGCCATTGGATCCAGGCCCCTCAACCTGTTAGTGGCAAATCAGGCAGGGGTAGTAGCCCCTGGGATAGCGCCACCTAGGGGTTACATCTTGGAGGTTCACCGCTGGGATTGTGTGTCTTCTAGTGGCCATATTTACGAACCACTGTTAAGAAAAAAATGGGTACCCCGACAGAAGTGGCTGTGCACCGGCTGGTGGAGTGGTGTACTGGGGAGGAGATTGACCCCCAAAATGCTATGCTTATCCTGGACATCCCCCTGGGTATCAATATGACACTGTGCAGGGAGTACTTTCCAAGGTGGAAGGTTTACAAAACCCTGTGGTGGTGGGTCGGCATGCTAATCTGCTCACCCACACTTTCCTGGCCCTAGTAGAGTTTAAGGATCCCATAGATAGCTCCAAAGTGCCACAGACCATTACCCCAGAGGGAGCCCTCACTGCTTGGAGAGTGATAACTAAGGACAGTAAAGACCCGGTGGGGAATCAGCCCCACCACTATCTGAAACTTTTGAGGAGAAATTTGCTGAATGGTTGCTGGGAGAGGGAAAACTGTGGAGGACTTGAAGAAACTATTCTGCCACCTGGGGTGTTCCTCCCCAACACCCTCTCCTGCTCCAGTGCCCTGTAATGGTGGCTGAACCAATGCAGACTCCTATTTCTGCACCTGCCATTAGTCACGACTCTACCAAGGTTGAGGATCTTCTCTGGCACCCTCCGACCCCCAAGGGAGGATGACTGGGAGACCTGGATAGACTATGTTGCCCCCAAGTGCTAGAATGGCAATGCTCGGAAGGCTGAAAAGCCGAAAGAGGGTTAGGTGAGGAGCCTCCGAGGTCCTGCCCTGCTACCATCCGCATAAACGGGCCAGTAACCCTGAAGGACTGCACAGGCTCATCTTGAGGCCTTGGGAGAATGTGTATGGGGAGCCCAGATTCTGATGAGGACCTATGGTGGAGAGTAAGAGATGCACAACAGTACCAAGGGGAGTTGTTGTCTGTGTATGTATCTCGACTGGAAAAATTGTTGCAAGAATGCCTCATAAAGGTAGTTTGCCAGCGATTGAACTGGACCGAACCAGGCTGGACAGGATCCTTAAGTCTGCCCCTTCTCAGAACTGCTGTTGCTTCAGTTCTCCTGGCAGATCGACTGGAATCCCACCCTCCTATGATGAGTTAATGAGAGAAATTGAGCAGTTGAGAAAAGGCGACCTCGGGAGGACCTGCACCAATAGCTGCGCTACTGACCGAGTGACTGAGGGTGACCCATCAAGTGAAGTTCAGGGGCAGAGGTTGGCAGTCAATGAGTGCTCTGACAAGGAAAAGATATGTCACAATGGGGCGAACTGTTGAGAGAGATCCGAGATTCAAAAACAGTCCCTTTATGAAGGCCACGCCTGCAAGTACGGGCCCTGACCTATATCCGACTGTATCTACTATGGGGTGGGGTACCACCCATGTATCTCCTGCTGATAACAGCTCCGAACTCGATTCCTTGACCATGGAAGTGGAGAAACTGACGAGATGTCTCCAAATGCTTATCACGCATGCAGACAGAGATGGCACCAAGGTTTCCAGTTAGTAATCGCCCATACTAACCACAGTGTGGTATGTCGGCCAGCTCAAACTCCAGAAAGTATGTTTTGCTATAATTGTGGGAAAGATGGGCACATGAAAAGGAATGCCAGTCCCCAAAAGACACTGACAAAGTTGCATATAGGCTACAAGGAGAGCTTCGGAGAAGAAATCAGTGGTTAAGAGGTGACGACATGATCCCAGTGAGGGCACCAAAATGCTAATTCACGTCCTTTTTGGCAAGGTCAGTTGCCCAGGCCCCCACTACCGCCTCTCCAGACTGGTCCAGAATAGTGGGTCCCTCCATGGAGACCACTGTAAAGGTGAATGGAGTGTCTACAAGAGCTGTATTAGACAGTGGCTCCCAAGTGACAATTATGTTCCAGGATTGGTATCAGAAGCATTTGTCAGATGTACCCTACAACCATTAGAAGGACTGCATGTATGGGGTTAAGTGAGAAGGCCTACCCCTATTCGGTATATCCGAATTTGGCTGTTTCTTCCCACCTCCGTGGCTGGAGTGGCCGAACAAGTAGAGACCCTAGCCTTAGTGTGTCCCCCACTGGACTGTATGATGGTGTCCCTTTGTTGATTGGAACAAATGCTCATATGTTCGAAGGCTGGCACAGTTGTGTTATGAAAACAGGGTCAAAGACTAGTAGAGCTTTAAGAGTTCGGCTTTAATTAAGAAGGCCTATGAGGCACAGAGATGCTGAAAACAGAACCAGAGGAACCGGTCGAATTGTATGGAAGAAGGATCCTGAGTCTCTGATCCTGGCGCCAAATGCCCAGTGTACTCTTACAGGAGAGGTCCGTATCAGAAAGGATGTTAAGAATAAAATATTAATGTTGGATGCACCAGGCGTGGAAAATTGCCAGAGGGACTGCTGGTCAAGCTTAGTATTTTGCCCGCTAGAGCCCATGCTTATGCCAGAAGGGTAATGGTCCAAGTTCATAATGTGTCTGAAAGAGACATTCGAGTAAACAGAGGTTGCATCCTACTAATGTGCATTGTGCAGACACTGCAGTGCTACCAGCAGCAAGAGTTCAAGGAAGAATGACAGAGTAACGCCTGACTTGTTTGATTTCGTGACTCCCGCTGCCAGCTGAATGGAAAGTGAGGATCAGTGAGAAGCTTGCCCAGAGAGACCAGGTGTTTTCTTTAAAGGGAGTGGGATGTAGGATGCGTGCAAGGAGCTGAGCACAATATCCGGCTGCATGACGAAAGACCATTTCGTGAGAGGTCTCGACGCCTGGCACCTGCTGACATAGATGATGTGAGACGGCATCTGCAAGAGATGTTAGCTGCTGGTGTAATACAAGAATCCAGAAGCCCTTATGCTTCCCCCATTGTGGTAGTGAGGAAAAAGAATGGAACAGTAAGGATGTGTGGATTATCGCACCTTAAACCGGCGGACTATCCCTGATCAGTACACAATGCCCCGCATTCAGGATGCTTTGGACTGCCTAAACGGAGCGAAGTGGTTCTCTGTGCTGGATCTCCGCAGTGGGTACTACCAGATCCCGATGGCCCCAGAGGACCGTGAGAAGACGGCCTTTATCTGTCCGCTGGCTTCTATGAATTCAAGAGGATGCCTCAGGATTTCAGGTGCCCCAGCCACTTTTCAACGATTGATGGAGCGTGCAGTGGGGACATGAACTTACTAGAGTGCCTGGTATACCTAGATGATGTTATTGTGTTTGGCAGCTCACTGGAGGAACATGAGAGCAGATTATTTAAGGTATTGGACCGACTGGAGGACTTTGGCCTTAAACTGTCCATTGATAAGTGTCAATTCTTCAAACATCAGTAAAGTATGTGGGACACATAGTATCCACCGAGGAATAGAGACCGACCCAAGTAAAGTTGAGGCCTTGACCACCTGGCCACAGCCCAAAAATCTAAAAGAACTGCAAAGATTCCTGGATTCTGTGGTTATTATCGGCGCTCATCAAGGACTATTCAAGAGTGATCCGCCTTTACTTAACCTTACTCAAGGGTATCCCCCAACCCACAAAAATACCAAAAGTCAGCGCCCTCAAGACTGAAAGAGTGTATTTTCATCCGAGTGAAGTATTTGGGGCCCGCTGGACCCTGATTGTGAGACTGCTTTTCATGAGATCATATATCAACTTACCCATGCTCCAGTGCTGGCCTATGCCGATCCAAGAAAACCTTACGCCCTGCACACTGGATGCTAGCTTGCAAGGGTTGGGGCTGTGTTGTTCAAGAGCACGAGAATGGCCTGAGACCAGTGGCCTTTGCCAGTAGAAGCCTGACCCCATCCGAAAGAACTATCCTGTAAATAAGTTAGAGTTCCTAGCTTTGAAGTGGGCTATTGTTGACCAATTCCATGAGTACTTGTATGGGGCTAAAATACTAGTAAAACTGACAATAATCCTTTGACCTCGTGCAGACCTCAGCTAAGTTGGATGCCACTGGCCATGGTGGCTTTCTGCATTATCTACATATGACTATGCTCTCGAATACCAGCAGGTCTGAACCACATAGATGCTGATGCTCTCTCCCGGAGGCCTGTTCCCCGAATGATTGGGTCCAATTGGCAGAACCTGACATTCGGCACTCTGCCGGAAGTTTGACAGGGAGGAACAAATGTCCACGGACGAGTGGACTGCATGGTGGATTGCTTGGGAGCCTCTGAGAATTGCATACCTGCTGCTTATTGCCACTTTTCTGCAATAGACATTGGTGCACCGCCTCAGCTGGACAATGACAGTATTCGGTGGCTCAATCCCACGATCCCATGATCAAAGCAGCTTTAGAAGCCCTCTATGCAGGAAAAGATGTGTCCAAATTACGCCCACTGATTTGAGAACTGCACTGTTATACAAAGAAGGTCCTAAGTTGAAACTGATCAATAAACTGTTATACAGAGAAACAGTAGACAGAGGGGGACAAGTAGACAAACAACAACTAGTGCTGCCACTGCCTTCTCGAGACTCAGTACTGAGGTCCTTGCACAACCACATGGGGCACCTTGGTATAGACAGAACACTTGACTTGGTGAGATCCAGATTCTATTGGCCTAAGATGGGGCTGATGTGGAGCAACACATTCGAACTTGTAGTCGCTGCTTACAGAGGAAAGCTTTGCCTCAGAGGGCTGCCCCTTGTTAACATCACCACCAGTGCACCCATGGAGCTGGTCTGTATTGATTTTCTAAGTTTGGAGTCAGATCAAAGAAATATCAGTAATGTGCTGGTGGTCACTGACCATTTCACGAGATATGCCCAAGCTTTCCCACCAAAGACCAGAAAGCATCCACTGTAGCCAAAGTACTTGTAGAAAACTTTTGTTCACTATGGGGCTCCACAAAGAATCCATTCTGATCAAGGGAGAGACTTTGAGAGTCGTCTGATCAAAGAGATGCTTTCTCTGTGGGGAGTGAGAAAGTCCAGAACCACTCCTTACCACCCCCAGGGGGACCCACAGCCCGAACGTTTCAACCGCACTTTGCTAGATATGCTAGGCACCCTGCACCCAAAGGACAAGCCTAGATGGAGCCAACAAATTAGCACCCTGGTACATGCTTATAACTGCACCAAAGTGATGCCACTGGATTCTCCCCTACCGCCTGATGTTTGGAAAGCTAGAGCTACCAGTAGATGTGTGTTTTGGGGTCTCTCCTGATGGGGTTCAAGTTGACAACTATTTACAGTATGTGCAAAGTTAAAGGCCCAGCTAACTCATGCGTACAACTGGCTCAAACCATGGCTGCCAAAAGAAATCTGGCCAACAAAGAAAGGTATGATAAAAAGGTGAAAGCACAGGAACTCCAGGAGGGAGATCGGTATTGCTAAGAAATCTGGGACTGCATGGCAAGCACAAGATTGCTGACAGATGGCACCATCTCCCTCACATTGTAGTGGGCAAACTAGATGATCTGCCAGTGTACAAAGTAATGCCTGAGAATAATTCAAAGATGTAAAACAATGCATAGAAATCATTTACTGCCCATTGGACAAATCTTAATTGAGTCTGAGCCCCTAGAAGATGCCCCTCTGGACCAGTGACTAGAGCTGCTGCTAAGAAAAGACCAAGGAAGTCTGCACCTACAGAAGCAGAGTTAAAGTGTTCCCCTGCACAAGTCCCAGTTGAGCATGACTGTCAGTCCATATCAGAAGAAAGTGAGAGTGACTTTGAATACTATCCTTCTTACGAACTGAGTCAATTGTTTCGGGCAATCCCTAGTCAATACTGGAGATGAAGATGGGCCTTCTGGACTGTCCAAGCCCTAGTCATTCCTGAGCCAATGCTCCCAGAAAGTGAAGTGCAAAGCATCAGATCAGATGAAATGGAATCATTGTGCATGGTTGAACTGTTTGAGCTTTCAGGGAGGAAAATGATAGATTGGGGCAGACTGGTGATACACCCGAACAAGAAGAGTATTTTGAGTGCCCTGACAGTCCACTGCCAGTGTGCCAAAGCTCTCCATGGAGCCAAATGTTGTGGACTCAGAAACTGTAACTCCTGGAGCTGAAAGTGCCCCAAGTTCTAGCCTCTCTACCACCATGGAGACTCCCTGACAAGTGAGGACAATGCTGAAAATGAGGCTCAGAGTGCAGAGACTATAACAGTTCCCCTAGAAAGACTGGTCGAGCTGTAAAGCCTGTGGTGCACCCTCAGTTATGATTCACTTGGGAGGCCTGTGGACTTGCCTCTCAATGTTGTCCATAAAGGAGTGTATGTGTCCCGAGCTCATTGCCCAAACTGAGCATCAGTGCTAACTCCAAGTTACTTGTGTTGCTCTCTAAGTATGGTGCCCTTGCCCCATCCAGCCCCAAGGTAACTGATAGGAAGGGCCCCTCTTCAGGTTTCATGTACAAGAGGTAATAACTTGAGTTATGGTACAATGTGTATGTAATACTGTGTAAAGAGTGACGACTGCAATGTTTCAGAAATGTGTTCTTGGTAAAATGATATATTGACTGATGATTACATGTGCGAGCCTAATGCAAATGTATATGGTTGCAGTTGAAACTTATGGGTACTTGCTTGATGCGGACGTCATGCTTTCCCAGGCCAGGAAGGTGTACCTCTGCAAATGGGGGTTCCTAAAAGACTTCCAGGAGCTTGCTTGAATGCTCCAAGCCTGAATGGTGTTTGGCATTTAGCCATTTATCAGTGAGTGTTTTAGAGCCTCTGGTACTGTCTCTTTAAGAGCTGTCTGCTTGCAGACATAATTAGTTTGTATGGGGGACTGTGTGCTTCTCTGAGTACCACTCGAGCTGCTGCCAATTCACTTCATTTTGCAGTCACTAGGAGTGCAAAGGAACCTATCTGAAAGATGTAACTGTTTGCCAGAAATTATTTAGAGTAATAATGAAATTACAGTTTGTCTAACCTGCTTTCTTTGCAGTCAGAACTGTGTCTGCTAGTTCCCCATTCTAGTTTTGAACTGCTGAACTGGACCAATCAGTGTGGGGTAAGCTAGCTCTAAAATGGTGCCTTGGACGAATCAGAACTTGACTCATAATCTGAGCCAGCCACAAGAGGATTGTATGGGCAGTGACTCTGGGAGATGTAGTTTAGACTTCAATGCCTTTTGGACCAACAGCAGCAGTCTATTGTGAGTGACAGCCAATCCAGTCAAGAACTGGAGGAACTCAAAGGAAGTGCCGGTTTGTCGGTTGGAGTTTCAGTTGAGCTTTGGCAGTGAAGAAGGAAGGAGCCCTGTGCTTTTCAGTGTGCAGTTTTAGTCAAAACGTGTGTAAGACCCAGAGTTCCGGTCTGCAGCTTGTGTAACAGCTTGTTAGGACTGAACTGTCCTGTGAAAAGAATCAAAGGATCTCTGAAGAGTAGAAACCAGGCTCACCCTGTAGAAGACTGGAGGAATTGCTGAAAATTGCACTCGGTCTGTCAGGAACTGAATCTGCTGTGTGTTCTCCCGGTATTGTGCAGTAATTATGCATCGGATACAGATGCAGCCTGCCTGGTATAGTGCTTTCTTTTATATGGATGTGTGAAGAGGTTTGTGTACCTCAAGTGAGCCCTGCTGACATTGAAGGACCCTATCTTATTTGGAGGTCGGAGTACTAATTCAGGGTCGCTCCTGTTGAATTGCCACATTAAATCCAAATGGAATTACTGTACTGCTGACTGTTTAATTCTCCTTTTCTCTGTGTGAAAGGGCCCTACCAGCTGCCACGGTTTGGAGAAGCCACTAGGGCTTGGGTACCCAGGGACAGTAACTGATAGGGATAGCCTGTGCACAGAGCCATAGGTAGATTATTAGAGTGATAAGCTAATTAACCTGATTTCCCCTGTCCTTGTTATATCCCCTAAATAAATCAGAGCTGCTTGTTTCAGCAAAGTTATACTGCCTGAGGTATTTGTCTATGTTAAAGTACTGTACTGTGATTGTTGCACTGTATCTCATTTCACAGGAGGTCCCAGTGCCGAACCACACCTGGGGTAAGTGTATACTGTGAAGGTAATTTGATATATTGTGGGCCACTAGTGGGAAGAAAAGGTTGCAGTGTCCCAGAGGGCTGTGACCAAGTTAGTTTAACTATTGCAAACCCTGACCTCTGGGTGGAGGCACCCGCCATTGGATCCAGGCCCCTCAACCTGTTAGTGGCAAATCAGGCAGGGGTAGTAGCCCCTGGGATAGCGCCATCTAGGGGTTACACATATAGAACACCACATTGGCTCTACTGGGTGGGCATCACCCCTACAAGTGAGTACTGGCAGTGTTCCTCCCCACAAGCCTCATTTTGCGATATCCTTTGGTCTTGCCTGATCATAGATCAGTACTGGGAAAATGTGTGGGCACTGCGCAGGGAGCTAACACAGATCCTACACCTTAAAAACCCTTACCTTGCTCTTTTGGGTTTGCCTCTAGAAGACAGTACTTTGTCACTCCCTCATCTACACTAGGTCAACTACATTCTAGGAGCAGTGAAGTGAATACTTCTGTGGCACTGGAGAGATCTAAAGCCAATGGACTCTAAAGAATGGAAATATTTAATTGCCCTTTCAGCCAGATATGAAGAGGTTGCCCATGCAGTCATGGAGAAGATAGAACTTTAGTCACAAATTTTGGGGCCTTTCCTAGAAACCCATTGCAGAAACTCTGTTACTTTTCTGCCAGCCAGGTGAATCTAGTCATATTCCCAGATCTTACAAGTGTGCCACTTCTAATGAATATGCTGAGACTTCTCCCTTTTGAGCGTGGAATGCTATATCACAGTGAGCCTGTCAGCCCATATCCCCCTCCCCTCACACCAGATGGACCACGTGCTTGATTCCTCTTTTTCTGACTACTATGTAAAACCACATTTGCATATTGCTGACTCCATCCGCCCCCCATGGCCCTTGTGGGACCAAATGTACAAGAGGCCACTCCTCCACAATATGAGTTGGTCAAATAGAGAGAGGGAGGACCAGTTAGAAGCTGTTTCCCATCCTAGTCTAGGCTTTGATGTAGAGCTGCAGGGATGGTTCCTCAGTGTATAACCTCTGATACACAATCCACATTAAACTGTGGGTGTACTAGAAGCTGAGGTGTACTGAGCATAATACATATGGGTCACATTGCCAGCCTCTCTTCCCAGCACTAGATAAAACAACCTAAAGACCTAGTTACATTGTGGACAGGACATCAAGTCTGCAAGTCTGGGGACAAAATGACCCTAATTAATTAATTACTGTTTTTTTTTTCCTTTTTAACTCTATTTTTCCCACATCCCCCTACCTCCGAACTCTCTCTGGTGACCTCCTTATCCACTGTCTCTACCTCCCAACGTGACTCAGTCAGCTAGAGCTCCTCACCGGTAATGGGCATCCCTTGGGTCTACTCTCCAGGGAAGGGTCTCCCCCACCCAGGGCGCTCTATCTCCTAGTGTTGAGACACCGGCCGGTGAGGATGAGAGGAAGCCCGGGAGCCGAGCCCATATGCAGGAGTGTGGACCGTGGAGGGAGGCACCTTCACCTATCGGAGGTGAGGATTTTTCCACCTTTACGCCCTCCCCTCCCCTCCCTCTCCTGATGGGCCTCAACATGCAATGATGCCAGGGGAACATCTTGCCGTGGCTCTGCAACCCTCTTCTCGAACCCTGTAGCATTGCGGTACCTCCGGTTTCCACCAGAGGTCACCGCAGTGCCAGGCTTCATCCCTGGAACCTCCGAGGAAGGAGAGCAGTCCTCTGGATGCTCAATCCTTCCTCTCCCCTGCCAACCCCCCATGATCCAGGCTCATTCCCAAACTCGGGTCGCCGGCATGGCGCGAGGTGTGGCATCCAGCCCTCAGCGCCACCGGGCTGGCCAATTAATTACTGTTAAAATTGAAATTATGTAAGAAATGCTTGTGTCCCTTTTTATCTTTTAATGGTTATTAAAGTTAATAGCTAGTAGTAGCCCCCCCAGGCAACTAAAGTAGTCTGCAACTAATTTATTTTCACTGCACTTATTCACTGCCCTGGGGTGAATCATTTGGGAAGATTGACTCATAACAGGCACTGTCTTTATTTTCATGCTTTGATTACTTCTACAATAAAGTATATGTCCTGGTTACTGTTTGCTATCTTGCCGTATCAAATATTCTTTGTATACTGTGTTTGTATTTCTAAAATGAAATGTCAATAAATATTGTTATGGCAAAAAAAGAGCATCAGGCAAGATGGCAAGGGAGGGTCAGCTGAGTTGGGAGAGGGAGGGTGCTCATGCAAAAAAACAAAATGAACATGGGACAAGAAAGTGAGG
Source organism: Neoceratodus forsteri (assembly GCA_016271365.2). Lineage (NCBI taxonomy): Eukaryota > Metazoa > Chordata > Ceratodontiformes > Ceratodontidae > Neoceratodus > Neoceratodus forsteri. The sequence continues at coordinate 1,003,033,840 of CM028129.1, read as the reverse complement.
GATGATTGGCTGAGGTGTGGGGTATTCATATAAAAAGCTAAACGAGCATCAGACAAAATAGCAAAGGAGGATCATCTGAGCTGGGAGGGGGAGGATATTCTTATGAAAAAGAGCATCAGGCAAGAGGGTGAGGGAGAGTAGGATGAGCTGTGAGGGGCAGGGTATTCATATTAAAAAAGACAATTGGGAAAGAGGGTGAGGGAAGGTCAGCTGGATTACGAGGGGGAGGGAATTCATATAAAAAAATAAGGTAAGAGTGCGATGAAGGGTGAGCTGAGCTGGGAAGGAGAGGTATTCATATAAAAAACAAAGACAGTAGCCGGCCAGGTGGCGCTAAGGTTTGAGGCACTGGATGCAACACCTCACGCAATGCTGGCGACCTGGGTTCAGGAATGAGCTTGGGTCATCGGGGTCAGCAGGGGAGGACTAGGATTGAGCATCCATAGACAGCTCTACTAGTCCTGGGGTGGACTGGGGACACCACACCACACTGTGGTGGCCCCTGGGGATGCCTGGAGGCACTGCATGTGTCAGTGTTACTGGAGGAGGAGTGCAGCAGACATCTGCATGTAAATGCATGGACATCATTGCATGTCCATGCTCCACTGGGTAGAAAAAAACAGGAGGACAATTGTTTGGGCTCAACCAAGCAGCTTGATGGCCACACCCTGTGGTGCCGGGAGGACTGTCGTGGAATCGCACTGGAGGGTCCAATGCTGGCCTGATGTGGTAGGGTAAGGGGAGTCCTCCAGCAGGTTGGCAATGGCCGTACCAGTACCCCCCATCATGTGAGTGAGCCTGCTGCTCTCCTGGTGGGCAAGGCTGGTGACTGGATGCCCCTGCCGGTTAGATGCCACAGCAGGCATTAAAAATAATGATAGGTTAAAAAAAAAATGAGCATTGGGAAAAAGGGAGAGGGAGGGTCAGCTGATCTGGGAGAAGGGAGGGTATTCATACAAAAAACAGCATCGGGAAAGAGGGTGAGGGAGGGTTGGCTGAGTTGGGAGGGAGAGGGTATTCATATACAAAAGAATGAGCATAACGTAAGAGGGCGAGGGAGGGTCCACTGACCTGGGAGGGGGAGAGTTTTTCCATCTAAAAAAGCATGAGGCAAGAGGAAGAGGGAGTGTTGACTGAACTAGGAGGGGGAGGGTATTCATGTAATAAAAAGAAAATTGTGCAAGAGGGTGAGGGAGTATTGGCTGAGCTGGGATGGGGAGGGTATTCATATAAAAAAGGCATCAGGCACAAAGGTGAGGGAGGGTTGGCTGAGCTGGGAGGGGTAAACTGTTTATGTAAAAAAAAATGAGCGTCAGGCAAGATTTTTATTTATTTATTTGCTTTTGTCAGGTGCGACTCGGGATGGCAAGGGAGGCTATGCTGAGCTGGGGGGGGAAGGGTATTCATACAAAAAAAACAGACATCAGGCAAGAGGGTAACAGATGGTCAGCTGAGCTGGGAGGGGGAGAGAATTCTTACAAAACAAGAGTTGGCTAGGGTCAAAAATGGCTGCCTTGATTTATCTTATTGTAGCAAGCTGTAATTGATAAGACATGTAGAGAAAATGTAAAGAATAGCTAGAGTATATTCTGTAACACACAGAGCATCATCAGCCCTCAGAGGGAAGCCCCCCCTCCAAGACTGGTGTAATCCATAAAGTGTAGGTCTGCTCTCAAAGAATGCTGTGTAACATTTAGGCAGTCTCAGCTCCCAATCCCCCAATGCAAATCAAACCCTACAGACCACTGTGGTTGAAACGTCCAGCCACAGCAGAGGCTCATGGCTGATGGTTTTCCCCACATACCACTGCTGGGGAACATCAGGGAGCTCAATCAAGTGTCAGAGTTGTCCTCACTGGTGGGTCACCATGTAGGCTGGAGATTGATTTGCTTATCCACCCCCCTTGTAGTTAACCCCGTAGGGACTAAGTACTGGTTACAACAAAGGAAGGTGTGTTCGGGAGGGGTAAATACACTGACAGGTATATTTTGGGTTGGGATGAGGTGAGAATATTGACCTGATGTTTGCACAGGGCATAAAGAAGCTGAATCTAAATTTTAAAACGTTACAGAGCTGGATGCAGTCAATGCCCTATGCCTATTTTGATTTCAGAGGTTGCATAATCAATTTGCTTGAAAACATCTGATATTGAAAGTGATAATCCAGTTGATATAGGGTGTCCCCATATTATACTACATTTCTATCTCAAGACATTCAACAAATTCATAGTTACTTTTTTAAATTAAATTTAATACACAAAACTAGAGTCACCTTTCTTCCGAGCTTCACTTGTTTAAGGATGCAGAAAGCTGAATGTTAAATTACAGCCCACATATGTTGTATACATATTGCATTTTACAGTGAAAAAAAACAAACAAAGGGTCATCCGATGACCCAGTGGTTAACGTTGTGCTCATCAATGGTGGTGACCAGAGTTCAGAAGCAGACTTTGGAGCTGGCCAGGAGACCCTGGAGGGCTGGGGAAGCATTACCTTGCAGAGGGATGAGCGCCCACATTTCCCCACACCAGCAATCGCTATGGTGGACCCAGAAGTCCCTCTTTCTGTTGCTTGTACCTACCCCTCTCCCTCTTTCTGCCACTTGTAACGCAATCTACTGCTCCACATAATCAGATGTTGACAGTGTCTATAACAGACTTCATTTGAGTTTTACTTTAAAGTTGGTGGGCCAGATTTCCAAAGGCTTTAGATTGCCACAAGCCCTGGATGCGCCACAGATATGGTGGACCAGGCCTCGTGGCAATCTAATGGGATTTTCCATCCCATGCAGCAACTCACGCAAGTTAGACCATCATTTTGTTGTCTAGCTTGCATCAATCTTGAGAACAGTTTTTATGGAGTTTGCGCCATAGATTTGGCGTAAGCTTCCATAAATTGAAAAACTGTTGCAACTGCACCCAACTTTCCAAAATTGGGCCCAATTGCAGCAAAAGGGACTGGCACACTGGCTATTTCAAAGTGTTGTAGTACAGGGCTTGATGCAAGCTGTGTGCCACTCTTTCAAAATCTGGCCCTGTCTGTCAAACACTCCCCACCCCTTATGTAGTTAAAGGAGCCCAACGCAAGAGGCACAGTAATGACAGAGACCTATCAATTTGCACAATTACTCAGCATTACTATCCAAAAGAATAAGAAAGAGGCTAGAGAAAATCAGCACTGTGTTAAAAAAAAAAAAAACTTTTATCAGTTTAAATAGGCCAATCCAAAAAGCACAGTGTGGCAGGCACAAGAAGATAAAATTAAACAAAACTGATTTTTCAAACTTAGTTTCAAGATGATGCACCTTAAATCAGATTTGGATCATTTCATGTTTTTAGATGTACTGTCTCATGCAAAAGCCACTGTCTGTCGGCGTACAGTATGTGTGACTTTCATAAAACTGTCACATCCTCTCAAAACCTGCCAAGCATCATGATCCATGATAAATGGATTCAAACTGCAGTTAAAGTAAGAAGGCACATACAATTTGCACCCTGAAGCAGTTAAACATTTTATTTAAGAAATAAAAAAAATACAAATTTCATTCATCCAAGGAAAGATACAGATATTAATCCATCAGAAAGAATTATACATTCTTATAACATGGTGAGACAAAGGTAAGATATTTGATTCACTGAGATTCTTGTAAAGGAGTGTAATTATGAGACCATAATTGCACTCCTGTACTTGTTTCAGACCCATGGCCTCTGCTGAGGTTCTAAATCATTATACTGAACAGTGCCACTCAGACATATGTCTCTGTGCCAATTGCAGGGGGGAAAAAATGTATGAAACAGATTCAAACAACACTGCTTCAACTCCACAGACTTCGCCTCTGGCAGTTCATAAGGAAAGTGACATCAGAGACTACCATGACAGCACTAAGTGGATCACTCAGAATGAGAGACTGCATAACTTGAACAGACCGCTAACACTGAGGCAATTGATATTAAAATCACAGCTACTGAGACTGCCGATGCCGCCGATACTGAGTTTGCTGCTCCCAGTAATGAAATGAAATACAAAACAAAAAGGGAGCAAAAAAGAAAAAGAAACACTGGTGTAAGGTGCTACTACAAAGAACAGCACCATCCTTTTATCTCTGACTCTATCCCTGTATGCAGCTACTTCAGACCTTTGAACCAAACTGTATACTGTTGTACATCACTGTTGTTTAACTTTTTATGATGTCCTACCCAGGACCCCCTTGTAAATGAGCTTGCTCAGTGGATCCTTTTCCTTTTTAAAACTAAACAAAACTTTAGAAGGCTGATGTAATTAGAAGTTACACTTTATCACTTGTTTCCTATACTCAAATCTAAAATGCTTTCTGCCACTTTAAGTTCCTGAGTCTAAGTCCCTCTCCAATGCTTGTATGCACATAGGAAAATTCTAAATGGATTGCTTGCTTTGCACTCTGTAATTCTTTGCTTGTGTCTGATGGCCAAAAGGGCTTGATGCATTCTGGCCTTGTTTTGTGTCACCCTTCCCCACACACCCACTCCTCCAGCTTGGGTGAGGTGTATGAAGGTGGTTGTGTTCATTGGTGGTTTGAAAACTGTAGGGCCAAAGATGTAAGGAGTAAATACCTCCCTTCCCTCCCCCACAGCGTGGATTCACCCGCAGTCTTAGTTTTTTCTCCTCCAAATTTATAATCTGTGGAGAAAATTCCAGCCCCGCTCCCACTGACTGCAGCTTCTAATGCATAGTTCCTTGATGCCCATCTGAAAGCCTGGCCCTTCATTTTCATTTTTGACTACTGTGCCGTAAATCAGCAGGCCTGGAACCCAGCCTACCCTTATTAACAATATTCAGTCCTTCCCTTTCAGAATCCTGCTGATTCCCTGCAAACCAAAAAGGGAGTGATTAGAAAGTAACACTGCTTACTGCATCTGCTGCATTTTAAAGGCACAATCCTCCCTAGTAATAAATTACCCATCTGCAAAAACTGAGAGGGCAACTGCCATAGTGCTCCCCCTTCCCATTTCAGCACCTACGGTTGTGTCCCAGATGAGTTGGGGGGGGGGTTGTCACAGTCCTTACTTAATGCCTCAGACTGAGTGCAGAGGTCTCAAGAAGGAGAGAGGGCACCAGAGCACTGCTTGCTATACAGTTGCCCAACCTGGTGATGATCAACTGTGGTAAATTTATATGGCTGACAGAAACAAAAGCAGTGTCACTCTTAATCAGCTTTCAAATGTTCAAGCAGTCAAGCACAATGCAAATTACTGCAAGTAAAATTTAATGAAATTAACTCTAGTGCACCAAACAAGCCACCCAGCAGTTCGACTCCTCACGAGTCTAACTCAGGGGTGTGGCTAGTGATGAGAGAACACATTTAAATCCAGAGTTCCTTGTCACATCATAATAATCCAACCAATCACAAAATTTGTATCAAAACAAAATTTCTTTAAAAAATCAGTATGAGATCACATCTGTTTGGTAACCTAATACTGCAGCTCATGAAGCGCAAAATTTGACATAAGGTTCCATTTGCTACTTAAGAACTAGAAATCTAAACTAGAATAATGGAACTGTAAATGAAATAAAAAGGAAAAAGGGGGGATTGTGGGGATGGGGAAAGGAAAAATGAAAAGGAACATGGAAAAGGATGGAGATTCAAGGTGAAAGGGAAAAGAAAAAAAAATCAAGACAAATGAATGAGTAATGGAGGGACAATATTGTCTCTGGACAGTCAGATTTAGGTATCGCCAAGTTTTCAATTTTGCAGCAGCTCATCCAGAGACTCCAAAGTCTCATATAGATGATGCATACGGTCCTGTGAAATGGGAAAGAGAATAGAGACAACATTAGCAAAATCTCATTAGAAATAGATCTGAACAAATTCAAACATTACTCCATATTACATTTTAACAACTGCAAACAATTATTTTTTCTGTGCTTTAAGAAAAGGCTTCATGTCCCATCTGTCGTTCAGGTCAGAAGGCTTTGTACAGTGTAACTTGATGATCCACAGACCATCTTTCTCTAACAATAAATTTGGCCTATTCCTCCCATACTGGAGGTACCCATTCAATACCAGTATATCTGAAACAATCTGGTTTTGATTGATGGCATTGGCTAAAATGAAGACCTACTGGTGTATCATTCGTACTGTTGATGATAGAGCGAATATGCTCTTGAATTCTCTGTTTCAAGGGATGTACTGTTTTGCCTACATGACTAAATTACAGCTGCACCAAAAAGCATATACCACATAACTAGTGTCACATGTTATTAGCTGCCTAATCGCCATCCTGTTGTTTTCAAATTTTGGATGTTAAAACATTAAACAATTTTGTGCTTTATAAGCTGCGGTATTAGGTTACCAAACAGATGTGATTTAATGAACTACAGATCTCATACTGATTTTTTTAAAGAAATTTTGTTTTGATATGAATTTTGTGATTGGTTGGATTATGATGTCACAAAGAACTCTGTATTTAAATGTCTTCTCCCACCATTAGCCACACCCCTGAGGAAGACTTGTGAGGAGTCAAAGTGCTGGGTGGCTTGTTTGGTACGCTAGAGTTATTTTCATCAAATTTTAATTGCAGTAATTTGTGTTGTGCTTGACTGCTTGAACATTTGAAAGCTGATTAAGATTGACACTGCTTTTGTTTCTAGATTAAAGCTGTGGGCTGGCTGCCCTCACAGTGAGCACCTACCCGACGGAAGTGGATCTCAGCATCCTTTTGTTATTCTCTATATGGCTAACAGGACTGGTGCATCTGGCTACCTGGAGTGTTCAGCAAAGTCTAAGGATGGTGTGAGAGAACTTTATGAAATAGCCACAAGAGCAGCCTTGCAAGACAGATAGGGCAAGAAGAAATCTACCTGCCTTTCTTTTGTAAGAAAGTGCAAAACAGTGAGCCAAGTGCATCCTCCAACAGCTCTTCTGTTCAGCAGTTACTCTTCTAAAAACCTTCTTGAACTGATGTTTATTAATCTTAGAATGATAGTGTATTGATTAGTGACCTTTTTTGCTTATCTTTAATAAACTGCATGAGTTTGTCATCTTGCTACTAGTTTTTAAGAGCCAACCATGGTTTTTCTTTTTTTTTACGGATATTTCCTATGCCCCTTTTGACTCTGGTGTCCAACTCCTCGAGAATCCCAAGGCACCTACCTGGTTCCATGCAGTGCCTTGCACACATCGTCCCCTCCAGGAAGCCGTGGTTTTACTCCCTATAGTGGGGTTGGGAGGTGGCATGCCCCCCCCTGGGTCTCACAGGTTCATCAGGAGACATGTGGCGCAGTGACTGTCATTCAGGTCCCAGGAGTACCAGGATCCCATCATCTACAAACACCAAGGCTGTTTTTCTTAGTTTTCTAGTTATGTCCCCTCTGGGTGACGGCATGTGAGAGTCCAAGCAGGTGCAAGCACAGTGGTGTGTGGGTGTGTGAGCCCGTTCTCCCCCAGGCCCCTGTCTACTGCCACTGCTCATGCCTCCCATGGTCACCTAGGTGGCAATATTGCAGCAGAGGCAGCAACTCTCCTTCCCCCGGAGAAGACGAGAGTGCTCTGGGACACTCTAACCTCCTTCCACCGGCCAGCCCCCAACAACCCAGGCTCATGTCCAATCTCCGGGTTGCCGGCATTGTAAGCAGTAACATTACCGCTGTGCTGACAGGCCAGCTCCAACCATGTTTTTTTTCTAACTCCACTGTGCATTTGCCTTAGCTATAGTACAGCAGATTTCATTGGGTATACCCCCTTGACGGTGACACCAACACAGCAACCTACATCGCTGTCAACAAACTCGACAGTTCATCAATAGGTCGCTGTGTTGGTGCACCTGAGACAGGGGCACACTGTCTCCCCCGGTCCTGCACCCCCTCCCCGAATCAACTCCAACTTGGAGCTGATTATAATCAGAATGGGGGGGTGCAGGTGGCAGAGCTCCTCACATGGTGGGTTCGGGGGGCGAAGCCCCTGATAGAAAAATGGACTCGGAGACCATCGGGATTTATGTTCCGTCGCTGTGATGCCAGTCGACGAAATTGTTGTCGAACCAGCATCATAGAGCCCTTTAATTTTATCTGTGTACATGTAATTAACTTTGGCATTCCCATAATCTTTGACCTCTGCACTCCCATTAGCATCAGCCCTTTTAACAACCAGCTACATGGAGCGGAATTTCTCAGACGTATTCCATCTTCCCAGTGTTGAACCAAACAAAACACTTTTAATCTGCTACCACTAGAGGTAGCTTTACTCTACCTTTTGAATAATTGGGGTTCCAAATACTAATATTTGAAGTCTCTGTATATTTTTTAGAATGTATTAAAATAAATGGGGGACGCCTGAACTATGTTTCATATACAGGAAGCCATACTAGTTTGCCTTGACAATTTGAACTCTTAACATGCAAAATAATAAAATCTGTTTAATTAAAAAAAAAAAGAACAAATAATGGTGAAGTCCAGATGTGAGACATGCTGACCTGTAGTGGTGCTACCGCAGGCTGCTGTGCACCATTAGTCTTTCTACAGAAGCCATGCTGCCACACACTGCAAGTGGATCATTTCACTCTCCCAAAAGTCAAAATGAATGGGGACGTGATGGATTCAGCTATCATGACTGGCAGTAATCCAAATGAGGAAGACTGAGTGAAACTACCCAAACACGACAAAAAACAAAATTTTAAAGAGGGGGGAGTGCATGTTGAGACTCGAAAGTCTCTGAATACTACCAAAATACATATTCCCTAGCCTCAATATGCAGCATACAAAAAAGTACTATTTTTTTATTTATTTAAACTAGCAATGAAACACTCTTAGGGGCTACATGACCAACTTTCAGTCACCCATAGGGTTGCCACCTGGCTGGTTTTCAACCAGCATGGTCAGTTTTTCCACTACCATACCAGTGGACCAGTGTCATCTGCTGTTTTTTTTTACACTGCCACAGTTTGTACTGTCTGTGTCTGCACTCTGCACCTGTGCACCACCATACACAAGCATACTGTGTACTGTTGTCATGGTGACATACTGTCTTAGCGGGAGAGCGAGCAGCCATGAGCTGGAGAGAAAGAGAGTGCAATGAGTTGACCATGCAAGGTGTATACTTGGTGCAGGCATTTAAACAAAAAGACAAGTTTCTTCTTTATTGTCATAGGCGCCCCTCTGCCCCTGTCAGTGGTCACTGGGAGAGAGAGGAGAGCAGAGCAGGAGACGTGGTGATGCATTGCTTTTTGCTTTTGATTTTGACAAATAATAGCTGTGTCAGTGACAGCCCCACACAGTCAGTGTGACAGATCTCTAGCCACAGGAGTAAGAGCAGAGCAAGCGGGGCAGGCGGGACTCATCAAACCAGAATAGATTTGATTGATTTCCTTAAGTTTACGATACCTCAGAGATTACTGTGAGTTGCACAGACAGTGCAAATAATATCTGCAAGACAGTCAAGTTTATATCAGTAATTCTGCAACCAAAAAAAAATAAAAAGGTGGGGAAACGGGTGCTCCTACATCTTCTAGGCTGCTACTAACTAGCTAGCACAGTGAACTGACAGTACACAGATACAGACAGTCTTGCAGCATTTGCAGCAGCAATCGTGGTAGTGTAGTGGGGGGGGGGGCAGGTGGCTTTTTTTTGCATTCCCAAGGTGGCAACCCTAATTTCCCAGGGCCATTTTCGGCCATGTATGTCTGGTCCTTTGTGCCTTTGTTGTCTGTGTTCCCCTCTAATGAGGCTGAAGGGGGCTGAAGAATGCCATCAATTGTGGCTTTGATGTTTATGGCCCCTGTACTGAGGGTGGCCAGAGGATGCTGCTGATCATGACTCTTGATTGATTGATTGATTGATTGATCGATTGATTGACTGACTCTGGTGTTTATGGGACCAGAGTACATCCAATCACAGCTTTGGTGATTGTGGTCCCCTCTACTGAAGGGGCTAGTGAATGGTGACAATTGCTGCTTTGGTGGTGTGTATGGACAGAGAATGTTGCCAGTCGTGGCTTTGGGGTGTATGTGTCTGTGTGTGTGTAAATGAAGAATGCCACACATCACATCTTTAACAGGTTTGCAGTGAGTGGGATTTGGTTCATGGAGCACTGTGCAGGCAGGATGAAATATCATGTACAAACTGGGTTCCACCAGTATTCAGCTTCATTTCAGATGGCGCCATAGCAAAAGCAGTAGTGCTACTTTTCACTATGCTGATGACCTGGTTGCTCAGGGGCCAGCTTGATCAAGCATCCCACATTGCCGTTTACTGCCTCTTTCTTGGGGGGGGGGGATGCTGTCAACTACGACAGTGCCCCCTCTTTCTTTTGGGTGTTTGGGGGTCCAAGGGTCTGAAAGGAGATCGGTACAGATGGGGTCTGGAAAGGACACTGACAATCACAGCCTGTTGTTTGTTTCCACCAAACATAGCTTTATCGCCAAGCCTGACTCACAATGCTATGTAGACAGCCAGACTTGGCAACACTACTCAGCCAGGACTCATGGGAGTATCTTTCACATGGCCCAACTGCCTTTTTACTCAGTCAGTTCAATTCAGTTACAAAACAGAAATTGTTTTTTGCTTTGTTTCTTTTTTGGTTGGGAATTACCACAGTCATTGCTTACTATCACAGCATGATGAGGCATGAAAATAATCCTCGCGCAGTAACTGTGGTAGTAACGTGGGTAACATGCCTTCTCCAGATTCTATTTACTCATCTATAGTAATTCCAAGAAGTCTGTCCTGACTGTGTCAGGCAGCCTTAAAAATGAGCATCATGGAAAGCAATGGAGAGTCGGCTGAGCTGGTAGAGGGAGGGTATTCATGTAAATAACCCAAACAAGCATCCTAGAAAAGGATGAGAGACAGTCATCTGAGCTGGAAGGTGGACAGTATTCGTATCAAAAAACACAAGTCGAGCATTGGGAGGGTCAGCTGGGCTGGGATGGGGAAGAGTATTCACATGAAAAATGAGCATCAGGCAAGAGAGCAAGGAGGGTCAGGTGTGTGTGTGTGTGGGGGAAGGTGTTCATATCAAAAAACACAAAGCAAGCATTGGGGGAAGGGGAGAGGGAGAGCTGGCTGATGTGGAAGGGGAAGAATGTTCACATAAAAAAAAATGAACATTGGGCAAGAAGGCAAGGGAGTCTTAGCAGAGCCAGAACAGGGTGGGTATTCATATAAAAAAAGAACACTGGGCAAGAGAGCAAGGAGGGTCAGCTGTGTGGGCAGGGGGAGGATGTTCATATAAAAAAAAAACACAAAGTGAGCATTGGGCAAGAGGGAGAAGGAGAGTTGGCTGAGGTGGAAGGAGAAGAGTGTTCATGTAAAAAAAACAAAATGAACCTTGGGCAAGAAGGCAAGGGAGTCTCAGCAGAGCCGAGAGGGGATGGGTAGTAATAAAACAAGCTTTGGCAAAGCCACAGTAGCTGCAAATTTATTATTTAGATAAGGGTGTTTCATGGGCTTAAACATAAACATGAATTGCATTTAGTAAGGCCTACAATACCATTCCACATATGACTTGTGAACAAGCTGGGCAGCCTGCCAGCCTGACAGTGGGTCGCAAGGTGGTAAACTGGGTTAGGAACTGGTTGAATGATAGAAGATAGAGAGTTATGGTAAATGGTGCTAAATTTAAGGAAAGGAGTGTGACCAGCAGAGTGCCAGAGGGATCAATCCTGGGCCCAGTTATGTTTAATGTCTTCATAAGTGAAATTGTGGAGGGACTGAAGGGGAAAGTGTGCCTCTTTACGAATGACACTAAGATCTGCAACAGGTGGACACGTCGAGAAGGGTGGAAAAAATGAGGAGGGACCTAGTTAAACTGGAAGAATGGTCCAAAGTGTGGCAGCTGAGATTTAATGCAAAAAAGTGCAAAATCATGCATTTGGGTTGCAGGAAGCCAAGGGAGGATTATGTGGGGGGTAGAGAAACTTATGGTCACCAAACAGGAAAGGGATTTGGGGTAATCATACTGGATGACCTTAAGGTGGCTAAACAATGCACCAAGGCTGTGGGGAGAGCCAGTGGGATGCTGGGGTGCATAGGGAGAGGTATCACCAGCAGAAGGAAGGAGGTGGTAATGCCGCTGTGCAGATCACTGGTGAGGCCTCATTTGGAATACAGTGTCCAGTTCTGGAGGCTGCATCTCTGTAAGGATATAGACAGAGTAGAGGAAGTAAAGAAGGGCAACAAAGATGGTGCAGGGCCTGCACTAAAAGTCATATGAAGAGAGACTGGGAGACCTCAATACATACACCCTGTAGAAGAGAAGAGATGGGGTGATAGGAAAGAAACCTTCAAATATCTAAAAGGCATAAATAGGGTGCTGGAGGGTAGCATCTTTCAGAAAAGATGTCCAGGAATGAGGGGGCATGACATGAGGTTAGAAGGGGGTAGACCAAGGGGTACCATGGGAATTATTCCTTCACAGAAAGGGTGGTAGAACCTCTAGAGACTTCACAAGTCAGTTTCATTATGAAAGAGAGAAAAAAAAGCATAATTGAGGCATTTCACATAATACTACTACACACTATAAAAAATATAGGATGAGCAACTTTATGCATAACCAATGTGTTCTGTCACCTAGGAGTTCTGATTCCCATGGACCTCTCGAGCTTCAGTCTCCAGGTCAGAGGGGAATCAGAACCCGTCTGTGGCAGAAGACACTGGTTCTGTATAGTTGCCCATCCAGCATTCTCTATATTTAGTACGGCATTGAGGATTTCTAAGTAATAAGCCTCTGTCATACAATTGCTTTAAATTAGACCAAGATTGTGGTCTATTCAATTCAAATTTGTTAAGATGAGGAGCAAAGTTTTTGGAAGAAACCAAAGGAATAACAACCCTATAAGTTAGGAGGTAATGTCTTATAAATTATTTTCTATGTAGGTGTGAAGGGCTACCCAGCTGTCAGCTGACCAGTAATAATATCAATTCTGACATCTCTGCAATAAAGCAGTAAAGAAAGGCAGAAGACATTTCACAGAACCTCGAGACAGAAATTGATGCCAGAGTTTAACTAGCTTTATGCTGCCCAGCACAGCTTTATCAATTGCAGAATCAGTGTTAGTCTCATGGGTCTATGACATGGCTACTGCCATGATTTAAGATAAGGCTGGTTTAGACAGGGATATGCCCGGTCAGCTGACATCTACAAGTAAGCCCAGTACCTCATCCCCTTTGTACCTATGCTCCACTCTAGAAATTGAGTATTTTAATAACTTTTTTGTTAATTCTTTGCTTCCTACCACTTGTACATTCACAGTAATCCACTGCACAGTATGGAATGCACTGGGACTTATGCAGGCCTGGCATTGTTGGTCACTTGCTAGGTGTGGGTAAATCCCAGCCCAACTCACACCTTGTTGTGGATTATTAATGATGTGCTTGTCAATAAACAAAGACATCTGTGTTCTTCTATGTACATGAATCACAAACTGATCTGAGCTAACATTCAAAGCATTAACATATACAGTTTGGTGACCCTGCAAACCTGTAAGATGTTTTAAGGGCAGTGTAAAACAACTGCACATATGGGACACCATTGGAATATACAATGATTGTAACTGCAGGTGAGCCCCTACTGGAATTCTGACTAGTCACTGTCCAGCCAGTGTGACTAGGGAGTTGTCAGCCATACAGGGGAGTGCAGTTGCTGGTGTTGAGGGATGGTGTGGGTTTTGGTGTTGGTGGTGATGGGGTGGAGCAGGGACTGTGCTGAGACAGTGTAGTTACAGGAGGATCATCTCCACAGCAGTTGCCCCTGTGACTGGTGCAAATGCCTGAGGTGCTAAGTTCACCCTTGATGCTGCTGTCACCTCCAACCCTGCGAGTCCCATTTTTCCACCTGCTGCTATTGCACCTATTGGTGCCACTTCTCTCAACTCATGGGCCAGAATGAAACTCAGCACTAAGATAAGCGCAGGTTAAATGAAGCGTGTGATGGAACCAGAGGAGGGTTTCTGAAGTCAGGTATAAAGAAAATAGAAGTTCATAATCCCATTGAAATACACTGAACTGCATACCTGTAGCTTCAGTTCTCAGTCTGGCTTTGAAGTCTGCATGTCTGCGCTCCAGAGAGGATGACAGCATTGGACCCCCCCATGAGTAAACAAAGGCTGGTGAGGGGGTACGGGGTGGTGGATGCTCTGTGGGAGGGCCGGGTGTGGTTAATGAACGTCCATAAAATACATCGGTGGACCATTTTATTTTTATTTACAGGTGCAAAAAACCAAAAGAAAAAAAGAAGACACTGCCGATCCTTGATCATGATACTGGGGGAATTGGCCACCCCAGTGTTACAATTAAGTGGGAGATGACATTGATGGAGTTTATTTTTTTTTACAGTTTAAAAACAAATGAAAAAGACCAACAACAATGATCCCTGATCATTACACTGGGGGACTGGGCACCCCCAGTGTCATAAAACAAGATGGATTGATCCCTGATCCTGACACTGGGGGATTCAGTACCTCCAGTCAAAAGATAGACTGATCCCCAATCCTGACCCTGGAGGATTGGGTGCCCCCAGTGTCATAGCAAAAGATGGACTAATTCCCAAACCTGACACTGGAGGATTGGACACCCCCAGTGCCATAAAAAAGATGGCCTGATCCCTGATCTTGACACTGTGGGATTTGGCACCCCCAGTATCACAGTTACGTTTCTGGGGGCAGATCACTGCTGCTTCATTATGCCTGGAGTACACCACTGTAATTAAACAAGCATTTGTCAATGCCAAATGTTTGCCTACTGGTACTGGCATTGGTAGTGCAGGAGTAAGAGAGATGTATAATAGGAATGGCAGTGAAGTAGTGAAGGAGTGTATATTAGTGAGTACAGAGTTACATAGGTGAGTAGTAAGTTGAAAATATATGTATGAAGAACATCAGGGTGAGGTGAGAAGGAGGTAATGATACCATTAAAAAAGTACCCAGAAGGAAAACTCCAGGGGTAGATGGCCTTTTAAGCAAATGTTCTATTGCTTTTGCACAAAATGTGCCCATTGGATAGAAAAGATCATATGGTTCAGTCTCCATCTGCACATTTGTGGGTGTCATTTCCTGCCCCCTCATTCATAGGCCAATGCAACCATTTTTAAAAGAAAAAAAAGAAAAACACAGCCTGAACTGAGCGAATGGCTATGTTACAGTAGGGGTCAGTTGGAGGCTTTGTAATGTTTCCATATTTTGACCCCAAATGTTAAATATCGTCTTCTTGTCACTCCACCTCATGAACCATGTAGGTGAAAAATTTCAAATCTGTGGGAAAACGGCATTCCACGCCACAGGTGCGAGAAGACATTATGGGCAGTATGTGAAAAATGGCAGCTGTACTATTCATGAGGTGGTGTGATAAAATGGTTATACTGAAAATTTGGAGTGAAAATATTGTAAATGACCAAAGTTACACATGTGCATAGAAATTTGTAACGACTAGGTGTAACTCAACCATTTTTTGGAGTTGTTTCACCAAATTTTCAGCATGTTTTTTTGGGACCCCAACTCATGAAGGGTGCCACTGTCATTTTGTTCACTTGTGCCAAAATGTGATTTAGCACAGTGACTGTGCCATTCTGCTCCACAAGTGTGAAAAAATGAATGGGAGTGTTGGCTGAGCAAGAAGGAGGTATTCATATATGAAAAAATGAGCATCAAGCAAGAGGGCTTCGGAGGATATTCATATATAAGAAACAAAAGAAACAACAGGCAAAATGGCAATGGAGGGTCGCCTGAGCTCTGAGGAGTCGGGTATTCATATAAAAATTGAACATCAGGCAACAGGGCAAGGGAGAGTCAGCTATACTGGAAGGGGGAGGGTATTCATATAAAAAATCCTAACCTGAGCATCGGACTAATGGGTGTTGGCAGATGGGCTGAGCTGGGAGGGGGAAGGTATTCAAATAAAAAAACACAAAACAAGCATAGGGCAAAAGGGAAAGGGAGTGTTGGCTCAGCTGGAAGGGGGGGTTTCATATAAGAAAAAATTAACATCAAGAAAGAGGGCTTGGGAGGGCCAGCTGAACTAGGAGGCGGAGGGTATTCATATAAAAGAAAATGAAAAGAACATTGGGCAAAAGGGCAAGGGGGCATCGGCTGAGCTGGGAGGAGGCTGGTACTCATATAAAAATGAACACTGGGTAAGAGAGAAAGGGAGGGTCAGCTGTGCTGAAAGAGGGAGGGCATTCATATAAAAAAACATTGAGCAAGAGGACAAGGGAGAATTGGCTGAGCTGGGAAGGGGTCAGTATTCATATAAAAAAACAAAATTATTGGGCAAAGGGGGAGAGAGGGTCAGCTGAGCTGGGAGGGGTGAGAGTATTCATATAAAAAAATAAGCATTAGGCAAGAGGGCAAAAGAGGGTCAGCTGTTCTAGAAGGCAAAGGCTATTCATATTAAAAATCTAAAATGCACATCTGGTAAAGTGCTGAGGGAAGGTCAGCTGAGCCAGGAGGGGGAGGATATTCATATTTAAAAAACAAAATGAGCATTGGGCAAGAGGGCAAGGGAGGGTCAGCTATGCTTGGAGTGGGAGGGTATTAAAAATGAACATTAGGCTAGAGGGCAAGTTAGGGTTAGCTGAGCTGGGAGGGGAGGGTTGTCATATAAAATTAAACAAATTAACATTGGACAAGAGGACAGAGGAAGGACAGCTGAGCTTGGATGGGGAAGGTATTTATAGGAAACAAAAAATGGGCATTGGACAAGAAGGTAAGGGAGGGTCAGCTGGGTGGAGAAGGTGTTCATATAAAAAGGGAGGAAGATTGGCTGAACTGAAAGGACGAGCTTACTCATATAAAAAAGGAGCATTGGGAAAGAGTGTGAGGTAGGGTCGGCTGCACTGGGAGGGAGAGGGAGAGGGAATTCGTATAAAGAGAAAATGAAGATCAGTCAAGAGGCAAGGAAAGTGCAGCTGAGCTGGGAGGAGGGCATTCATATAAAAAAAATATAAAATGAGCATCGGGTAACAGGGCGATGGAGAGTTGCTTGAGCTAGGAGGGGAGGGTATTCCCATAAAAAAGCAATGGGCAAGAGGGCAAAGGAGGGTCGGCTGAATTGGGAGAGAGAGGGTTTTATAAGAAAAAATAAGCATCAGGAAATGGAGCAAGGGAGGGTCGGCTGAGCTGGGAGGAGGTAGGTATCCATACAAAAATAAAAGAAGCATCAGGAAAGAGAGCGAGGGAACGTTGGTTGAGCTGGGAGGCAAGGGTATTCATATAATAAAACACAATATGAGCATTGGGCAAAAGGCAAGGGAAAGTCAACTGAGTTGGGAGGGGGAGGATATTCATACAAAAATAACACAAAATGAGCACTGGGACATAGAGCAGGGGAGAGCTGACTAAGCCAGGGGTAGAGAATTCATATAGAAAACACAAACTGAGCATCGGACATGAAGGTGAGGGAGGGCATTTGCAGCTGGGAGTATAGAGGTTATTGTAGTTTAGTTTATTGCTCTAGGAATTACTACCTTTGAGCCAGAGGCTCTTTTACAAAGGTTCCACGTCAATTAGGTACAGTACAAAGGGTTACATAGATAACACAACAATTTGTGTTGTGTCAAGAGCAAGAAAACATATACAAATACATATCAAATCACTTGTGCAAAAGGACATGAGATATCAATAATCACATTATTATTACAAGAAAGAGGTCATGCCAGATTAGGAGAAACAAATAGGGAAAAAGTCCAGAACAGAGAGGTTAAGTGAAAGGTGTGGGGGGCTATAAGTAGCAGCACTGACAGTTTGGGGAACAGACACCCTTATAAACATTTTAAACTATGTGCAATTAGAGGAAAATATTTGTATTTCCGGTGCATTAAAAAAATCATGAAGCACTCTTTTGCAATTATTTAAATTTTTAATTAAACATAATTGATTGGTTAATAATTTTTTGTGAGCCAAAATACATTGTACACCTCCAACTACCACTCCGTGACAAAAACGTAACTTGTACCATGAAATTTAAGGGTTTTTTTTAAAGTTACACTGAATTAAACTTTCTATTCATGCAGAACTTTAACATAGAGAAAATGCCCCTGTAGTTTTAGTTATTTTTCTCAGTGATTTTGTTTTGTTAACATGTATGCACAATTCATTAATTAATTGGGATGTGTGAATACCTTATCCTGAGTATTCAACAAAATATTCTGTTCAGGGGCCCCAAATATTTGGGATCCCTAGCCCAGATCCCTTCAACGTGCTCCCATCCATCAACCTCAGTTAGAACTCCAAGTCTACCCTCCTACCCCCCGCACCCACAACTTGATAAAACCTGCCCAACTCCACAGCTGGCCACCATCATTTAGCACTTGTTTTAAGGAAAATAAATATGTGCCACACACACCCCACCCCGGGGGCAGCAACGTCCTCCTCCCACCATCCAATTCTGCTAGCCAGAAATGAAAGAACAAAGAAGGTGACTGAGACTGACTCAGATCACCATCCTCCATAGCCAGCCACAAGGGCTGTGTGGAATAATTAATTTCAGACAGAACAGAATTCTGATGAATTTTAGAAAATTCCACTGATTTCCATCTTTTGCAGAATTTCAACATTCCACACACAAAATGTTTGTTGTGGAATAATATTCCACAATACACATAAATCGCAGATTCATTTTCCACAATTCATGGAAAATTATTCAGCAGTTTATTTAATATAGAGAAATTTATTCAACAGTTTGCACAGAAAGGTTTTTCAAAATTCCACAGAATTTAAAAAGGAATTCCACAAAACATTTCAAAAGGGGAATTGCTATTCTGTAGCAATTTCTATGGTGGAATTTTACATTCTGCACAGCCCTATCAGCCACCTACTAATGAATGGAAGAACTTGCATGCTTGCTCATATATTAAAACAAGCTGATCTCAGGCTTGGGGTTTTAACTGAGGGTAGGTGGACAGGGGGTGCTTGTTTATTTTAGGGGACATCTTTATTGTTCTTTTAACATATATATATATATACTGTATGCACTATATATATATATATATATATATATATATATATATATATATATATATACACATACATACGTACACAAACACAGTATACATTTTATTTCCCAAATAGCAGTAAGGCAAGAATGGTGACACTATTCGTTATTCAGATCCAAATAACGAATAGCACACTATTTGTGCTATTTGGGAAATACTATTCGTTACTTGCAAACCTCTACAAATTAATTGTATTTAGCTTAAAGGAACACTGTCAACCCCTTTAGGTCTCAAAGTGTGTCTCGTTCAAAAAACACATTTTTTGATTGTTCATATTCTATAGAGACTGCTGATGCAGGTGGTAGTTTGATTCAGATCCATTTTTTTCTTTAAAAAGTGAAAAACTGACTGTGCACCATATTGGTGTTTCCACAACAAAACATGTTTGTTTACATTTCTTTATCAGCTCCCATTGCATATTTCCTGGACTCAAGAACACCCTCAACACAATCTAGCCACTCATTATGCAGTGGGAGTAGAGGAGACTATTGTGCCATGAGTAGCTGCACTGTTTGAGGGTGTTTCAAATGTTCGGGAAGTGTGCACTAAGAGTAGATCAATGATTTGAAGCAAAACAAAGCTGGACATAGCTATACAGTACCATGCATTTCGATTCTAATAAGCAAGGAGGCAGACAAAACAACACGCAGGATCAAGTAATTTTAGAGTAAGTAAGCAATCAAAAAATGTGGGGTTTTACCTAAAAATAATATGATGCAAAAAAGGTTGACAGTGTCCCTTTAAAAAGTAATACATTTTTTTTATATCATATTTCTATTTTTTATCACCTGCTGCAGCGTAACTGGCAGGGGCATCTAGCCGCTGGCTCTGCCCGCCCAGAGAGCAACAGGCTCACTTGCATGATGGGGGTCTGGTGCAGCCATGCCCTGACCTGCCAGAGGGCCCCCTATGCCTCTCCAAACCAGGCCAG
This sequence comes from Neoceratodus forsteri, assembly GCA_016271365.2. Taxonomy (NCBI): domain Eukaryota; kingdom Metazoa; phylum Chordata; order Ceratodontiformes; family Ceratodontidae; genus Neoceratodus; species Neoceratodus forsteri. Next base: position 1,003,013,955 of record CM028129.1, on the reverse strand, counting down.
GCCCAGACCTCCCAGTGTGATTCCACAACAGTCTTCTGGGTGGTACAGAGCACAGCCATCAAGCTGCATGGTTGCCCAGCCATTTTCATCCTAGCTGCAACCTCCTAGAGTGCGGACATGCAAGGACACCAAAGGCGCAACATGCCGACGTCTGCCACACTCCACCCCAAAGGCATCTACTCTAGTAGTGCCCCTGGTCATCACCAGGGGCCACTGCAGAGCGGTGACAACCCTCAGTCCTCCCCAGGATAGGAGAGCAGTCCCTCAGATGCTTGATCCTATCCCTCCCCTGCCGACCCCTGACAACCTGGGTCCATTTCCAAACCCGGGTCGCCAGTGTAGCACAAGGTTTGGTGTTCAGCGGCACTGGACCAGCAAAAGTATTTAATTTTTTTAACAAAGAAAGGACTTATTCCTATAGCATTCCTTCAAAACCTGTAGGTTTCATATTCCAGTTCTTTGCCTTATTTGATTGCTGAGGGCAAAAATTTAAGTAGCAAATTGTACAAAAATATCTACATTCAGCCCTTAATACCAAAATATATAAAGGTATCCTCATGCAGTTTTGTAGGTTAGATATCCTAGGATAAAAAAGGTGCATACCAAATTTCACAGTCCTAGGGTCTAAAACAGCTGAGACATAAGCCTCTTAAAATATCAATTTTTAATGAAAGACTATCACAACCCTAATATACTGGCACTACCATGCCAGTGTCTGTCTGTCTATCTATCTATCTGTGCATGTGTATGTATAATATTATATACATATATATATATATAGAGAGAGAGAGAGTATATACACACACACAAACATATAAATATAGTACAATAGTGCCACTATAGTTAGGGTTGGGTAGCATGTTTAATGTTAAACCTCAAATTTTGCACTTTAATAACTTTGCAACAGATCAATGGATTTGCCCACAATGTTGTATGCGCTGTCCCTTTGGGTAGCTCTCTTGAAGTGACAAGTTTAGCTCCAGTTGGATGTACAGATTCTAAGATCAGAATAGTGCAAAAACCTTAAAAGTCACACTTTTTTGCAGTTTTTTCCTCATCGCTTTGTGCCCAGATGGTGTGGAAGTCCAGTGTGATTTTTTTAATGGTTGAAACAGCTTGGGTAACAGAACTGCTGTGCTTTTGTTTGGTGAAAAAATATGAATCTGTTACAAAGTTATTACATTTTTAAGTTCCCATTGTTTTCAATGAAATCACTTTCCAGGACAGAGGTAAAAAGTTTCACAAAGCATTTGGCCTCACAAAAAATGATTCTTTTTCGTGAGGGGCCAATCCTTTTTTGCCCCCAAAAATTCAGTTTTCATGAGCCACCACCTTGTTTTTCTTTCCCCGCGAACTAAAAAGTGTGGAAAATACATAAAAATGTTGCTATTTTAAAAAACAAACACCAGAAACTAGCTAAACAGAACTTGTTTAGCTAGATTATGGTTTTCACAATTAAGGCACAAATATTTTTCTGGGCACCCAAAATCCAGGTGCCTAGCTTGAGAGAGAGCCTTCCTGTGCTCTCTGTATGAGAACAGGAGAGTTTCCTGACTTCTGCAGCTGCAGCTGAACTTGTGCTGCCAGCTGTAGTGTGAACTGTGAGTGCCCTGCCATTTCCCTGGTGTTTGGTGGCATAAAACCCCCCTGGGTGTCATTTAGGGGTTGAATTTGAGAGTCACGACCCCTACAAATTTTTTGGGATGCCTGTACTATGGCTGGCTCCTGATTCACATTTCTTGCTCTGTCCATTTTTTTTATTGTTTATTGCCTGTTGGCTGTTGGAGTGTCTCCTTCCCCCTTCTTTAACCTTTCTGTCAGCATCCAGTCCCCCTACCATCTGTTTCCAACCAACTGTGTCATGAAACATTTTTTTTCTCCCTTGCAGTTAGTCACTGGTGTGCATCAAAACTGCAGCTTCACACTTACATGTGAACTTGATGTGAGCGAGAGGCAGAAAGAGAGAGAGAGAGATGGACATGGTGGGTCCAATCAAAAAACTACACTGTGGTTGGTCAGTCAGTCCAGTCAAGAGATCCTGGGAGCCCAGTGAACCCTTACCACAGCACAGGTAAGTAGGGTAGGCCAAAGCATATAACAGATCCTGTCGTGAGGACAGGAGACTGTAGTACAAAAAGGATGAACTCCCAGTTCCCAGGTACAATGTATGACACTGGTCTGATGAAGGGGTCCATCTGAAAGTTCACCACGCTGCCTGTTCTACACTTTGAGTGAAGCTTTGCTGCGGTGGTTTAAATTGAACACTGGCATGGTTTGAACCTATTCACACTGGGTTTTTGAAGTTAACACTGAATTTCCTACTCCTGGAGACACTCAAACTTTTGAGATAAACGGAACAAAATGGTTATATTAAATGCACACTGAAAATAGAGTTAAAAATCTACTTTTCAACCTTAGGTCTTCTTCAGGAAATATCTAAAAGAGAAAAAAAACAAAGTTATTGATTAAATGTGCACTTCTTAGATAAGTGCACATTTAAACATTAACAAATGTTCATGATAGTGCTGATGTCAGTCATGTGGCCAGTCTTTATCCTATTATATGCTAATGATACTATTATCTTTACCCAAGGCAAGGACCCAACAGTAGCATTAAACATTTTACAAAAAGATTATGACATTATACAACACACTTTGTTTAACCTGAATTTATTATTAAATGTGGGTAAAAGTCAATGGGTCCTATTTTCAAGTAGAGTTAAGGAGAACCATAGCAACAGCATAAGGGCATTGGATGGAACATGTTTTAAAAAGGTCTCCTCATATACAGTAAGTTCCTTGGTATCGTGCTTGATGAAACTATGAAGATTGATTCACATATTAAAATGTTGTCTAATAAATTGAAAAAAAATGTTTTTTTATAGAAATATAACTTGTTTCAGCCTTGTTATTCATAAACAGCTTGTAAATTCATTATTTTTGTCCCTGATTGACTATGCGGACTGTATTTATATGAAGACAATAGATACTGTGTTGAAACCTCTTGATGTATTATACCATAGAGCATTGAGGTTTGCCACTGGTATGCCATGGTGTACTCACCATTTTAACCGTTATGTCTCAGTTGGATGGCAGTCACTCTATACTGTAGGCAAACACATTGGCTATTATTGGTATACTAATTTGTTCAGCATAAACTTCCCCTCTATTTGCTAATCTTGGTTTTTACTAAACAACAAAATAAATCTTTTTTACGATCTACTGCTCCTCCCCAATTTGTTTTACCAAGGTTTAAAACTAGATATGGTAACTATAGACTTGCCATTGCCTTACCAACTTCATGGGTCACAGTACAAAAAAATTTAAATTTACTTCATTAATATTAATATCGCGTTTTAAATGAAACATTTTTAAATTTATGACACATGAAAGCAACTGTTTCTCTTGAACGTATAGTACATGAACTTGCCTGATTTTTTATAATACTTTTATGTATTATTATAGTGTATGTATTTCTTTATATTATATTGTTGTCTGACTATAATGTCTGTCTGTACATTAACTGCTGTGCAATGGATGCAGTTGTAAAAGACAGCTTGCTCTGAATTTTGCTTTCCAATAAATTTAACTGAATTGAGTCTGTGCTGTTTGACTTGTGTTTAGCTTGTGTTTGACTTCTTTAGAAGGTGGAGCAATTAAGTTTAAACTGCTTTATGTATTTGGAATAGTGCACTTTCATGACCTGACTAAACTGTTAGACCTGATATGAGCAATGTGGCAAGTCTGAGCTGACTGACTTGTTTTTTCCAAGTGGAGCCAGGATGTTTAAACTGACCAAACCTGAGTTGTTTGGCTCAGAACCACAAAATTGAAACTATTTAAATGTGTTTGGAACAGTGCACTTTATATTTTTGATAAGTTGTCAATGAACTGGTTTTATCTGCAGAACAATCATGTAAACCATGAGATGAGTCTGCATTTTCACTCATCTTTTTTTCTTTTAGGTGAAGTATTGGCAACTTTGAAGAAAACAAGGATGGGAACATTGGGACTGAAGGATCCTGTGTTTCCACAATAAAATAAGGGTACTTTTATACTATCTCAAAAAGAACAGAAATAAGTTGCAAAAAACTTTTGTTAATGCTCCAGTTAGGGTCAAAGTGACAAAAGTTGGGAAATGAGGCATTAGGGTTTCCAACCCTAACACCCCACCCTCTAAAAACCGGCCAGGAGAGTAGGTGTGAGTGTGCCTTGGGCTTCTCAAGCCTAATGCCTACCCCAGTCTCATAAAGTCTGCACATCTGACCTTATTTACAGATGGAATAGATAAAAGATGAGCTAGTATAATAGTATTCTTATTTTACTGTGGAAGCACAGGATCCTTCAGATCCTGCATTGTCATCCCTCCATAGATGCGTATCAAGACACACACGACTGATTACTTCTTTATCAACTGAGCAGAGACAGAGAAATGCACCTCTCGATGGAGGATGCAGAAAACAGAGTGAGGCAAAATCATTTTTGGATACATGCACTACCGGAGGGAGCGGAGGACACCTCTGAATCAATTATTGCATTTGTGCTGCAGCTATTAAAGAAGTTCTTATCGTTACCTTAGGATTTACCACCGACAGTTGAGAGGGCTCACTGTTCTCTGTGACCCCGTCCTAAAGACCCCAGCATCAAATCATGCTCTATAATTATCAAAATGCTGCACTTTCAGTCAAAGGAGAACATTTTTAATGGCAGCTTGGAAACAACATAAGATCCTATTTGAAGGGAAACAAATCTTTTTCAATCAAGACTTCTCACCTGGTCTACAGACAAAATGACAGGTGGACATATTGTTAAACAAATTAAAGAAAAATAGAACATCATGACACAAGTCTTGTACTCAGCCCATCTTAAGATCTTTCAAGAAGATGATTTCCTGATTTTTGAAAACATCGCAGCGTCAGATCAACTCCTCAAAAAATGGAACATTGACTGTCCTGACATGCAGCTTGAGGAACTGGAAGAAGATCTCAGACAGGCAGCATGGCACATAGTGGGGAGAGGAGGAAAGAAAAGGCAGAGACTAGAAGATGATCTCCTGAGGAACCTGCTCCAGGACATTAGAGGAGTAGTACAGAGACATAAAATAGAGAGAGTGCCTGGCAAGTTAAGTAGTGCATAGCCCAAGAGTCACTAATAGCCAGTGACAGGTTTGTAAATTTCATAGACACTGACAAGGCTTGTGCAAGCCTGCTGTCTACGGAACTGAGCAAGACAATGGACCTAATCTATGTGAACACTTTCCCTGATAAATTACTGTATTCTTCAGTTGTTAAATTTTTTTTTTAATGCAGGGAAGTTAAAGAGTACAAAGTGAGATTCGTTTTACATACAATGCAGGGAAGGTAGATGAACGATTTGCTATGAAGGGAAATAGCGCACGTTTTATTTTTTATTTTTGTAACGTAACTTTCAAGAGCCCAGATAGAGCAGGCCTGAAGCAGTCACAATTAAGGGGATTGAAAATGGAATGAAAGGGGGAAGAATAGAAAAATCAAGGGATTGGGATGGGGAGCAAAGAAAGAGAACTGGCTACATATTAGGGATCACAGTAAGGTCACAGGAGTGGGAACAGAGATGGAAAAGGGTCAGGAGGTGAGAACACGATAGATAAGGGATGGTTATATGGGGGGGACAGAGAAGTAGGACTTGTAATCAACAAAAATAGCACTGGAATGATTTAAAACTTATATCTTTGTTTTGTTTCATACTTTGTAGTACTGTAGCCTGTCTGGCCTTACTCTCAGTTGTGGGGTTGAGAGGGTGATCCTCATGCTCCAGTTGTCATCCAAATCCCAGAAGCAGCCTCAGATGACCGGAACAGGGGAAGGCAAATAACTGCCCAAAAAAATGATTTTTGAGGTAAGCAAATGATTTAAGGAAATGCCAGGAGATGAGGGGGCAGGACAACATAGCTCTTGATGAAACTCGGAAACACAAATCTGGCCAGTGTCAGTTAAGAAAGGGGGAACAGAGGGAGCTCTCATGAGCAGAGCATACAGATAGAAGAATGATCTCATTCTGCGGGGGCCATTGAATCTGACAGACACGGTAACGTTTGCAGAGAACTGACTGCTTGGAGGGAAGGGAAGAAGGGAGACAAAGGGGTGGAAGTAGAATGTCTTCAGCAGACAGAAAGACAAGACACAGCCCTCTGAGATGCTAAGAAGGGATTTGAGAGTGAGGAAGGGAACAGCCACAGTGTTTCTGGGACTTTTTTCTCTCCACCTTGAAATACCCAATGGGGGGGACTGTTCTACTGCTGAATGGCGACTTATGAGAGGGGAGCTGACCACTGGGAAAGCACAGGGTCAGACTCACAACTACATCATAAGGTAGCAAACAGATACAGCCTGGTTGGTTAGGTATCCAAAAGCTGAACACACTAGTGGGCAGCAACGCAGGGTACAACAGCCTCTAAAGCCACCTTGAAGTCAAAGAGGAGAAATGAAACAAAAAACTTGTCATTATTGCAGTTGACTAGTATTTCTAGCAGTGTGGACAAAGAAATAAATAAGGGTACTAAACTGTAAGAAATTTTATGCACATAGTTATAGAATTATTTTTTTTTTATGCTGAATGTTTCACGAGGCATAGCAAGCTCACAGCTAGTTCAAACAGAAAACCAATCAAACAAAAGGTGGAATACAACTTACAATGACACTAATGGATAAAGTAAAGATTATTTCACACAATGTAAAGGGAGTTAACTCGGTGGTTAAGAGGTCACAGATATTATCTGAGCTGTGTAGGCTTAGAGGGGACATAGCCTTCCTGCAGGAGACCCACCTATCAGATCTAGAGCAAGAGAAGCTAAAATGAACATGGATCTCACAGGTCTTCACATCCTCCCATTCATCTGCTAAAAGGAATGGAGTAGGGATACTCATTGGAAAAGGCTTGGGCTTGAGATACAAAACATGAGCAAAGACTCAGAGGGAAGACGGATCATGGTATCAGGCACCATCCAGGATCCCCCTATTCATTTGATAAATGTCTATGCCCCAAACAGAGATGGATCCTCTTTCTTAAAGTCAATCTTTGCGAAGATAGTAGCACTACCGGCAGGAGCACTAGTACTAGTGGGTGACTTGAACTGTGTTATGAACCTGCAGATTGATAGATCTTCAGGAAACAATTGTTCTAACAAGAAAACAAGTCAAACCCTCAGAAAATACATAGGGGAACAGGGACTGGTTGATGCATGGAGGGAACAACACCTGGGAGAGAGAGACTTTACCTTTTTTTCTAATACAAAGAATATTCTAGAATTAATATGTTCCTGACTCACAAAGTAGATTTTGCCAAAGTAAAACAGAGTGAGATCTTACAGTTCATACTATCAGACCACACACCCATAGCAACAGAAATACAGTTGTGGGGGAGAGGAAAGTGACCCAGTGGAGACTAATACCTCTTTTATGAATGACAAGGCCTTTGTAGTGCCCCAAAGTTGGGGGCACAACAGAGAAAAAAACAGAGGGAAAGGTGTCTCAGGGACCTCATTTGTGGGCAGACACAGGACAGTGTGAGCAGCATCAGAGGGAAGTAGATAGGGGCCCAGTCACTGTGTTCTCCCTCCCTATCATGCCAGCAACAGCAGTATAAAACAAAGGTTTTGTTTCCTTGCTGCCTGCTGTTTCACAGAACTCCTCCCGAACAGGCAGCACAAGCTGTGTCTGTCCACGCACTGGAACTACTGTCCCTGCCCAGCGCATGATGTTAATATTTAAAAAGCTAGCTGGTGGCAGGTGCTCGGGGTTCGAGATATGGAACCCTGAGTCTGTGTTTTAAAAAAAGTAACATTTTTGGGGGGGTTGTTGTGGCTGAACCTGGTGAAGTGAGGATGCAGAAAGCGAGTGGGGACCCACTTGGGCTTACCTGTTGGTTGAAGCCATCCAGTGGGCTTATCTGTGGTCCTCAGCTTCCCTGATCTGCAGTCTCTGGTTTGCTCCTTCGTTCTGTGGTACAGCGGTCTCCCGAAGAAAAGAAGAAGACTAACTTTTCCAGACCATGGTGTGGGCTCTGTACAGCCCCGTGTTTTGTTTACTATTAATTTTAAAAGTGCTTTGGTCCCTCGGTGGCAGCAGTGCCAAGATCCACATCTGGAGAGAGAGACCGTCGGGCATTGCAGAGCCCTGTGAGGACCCTGAGATCCCAGAGTCAATCTCCTCATGCCTGTAAGTCCCTCCCTCTGCCAGCAAGCCTTCTGCCTCCCACAGAAGCTTCCTTTTCCCCAGTCGGGGTGGTGAGTTGGCGGTCGCATCAACAGCAAGGTGCTGACTGCTTGTTTTGGTTAAATAAACAAAAGAAAGGAATTGTTTAAAAACACTCCAGACACCAGGAGGATTGGCCGAGGGAGTGGGTCATGGCACCCAACATTTAAATAAATTAATATTCATTCTGGCACAGCGACGCCCAGAAGAGGGGCCAGAGAATAGAGGCCCATAGTAAAGATTTTAAATATTAATAAGGAGCAGAGCTAAGGTGGAGCACAACAGACTTGATGGGTAGAAAGGCCTTGCTCAGGCCTAAAGAAAATTTAAAGAAGCAACTCCAGGCCCAGAAAGTTTAAAGGGGCAACACTTGGCCCAAGATACAGCAGTACAGAGGGGCCCAGATACAGAAAATCCAAATAATTATTTAAAGGGGCAAATCAGGCCTACAGTAGTTACAAGGTGCCTAGCAACAAGGCCAAAAGGTGTCAAAGGGGTCTAGCTAGCATTTAGGTCCACAGGTGTTAAAGGGACCTAGCCAGCCACAGTAGGCTTGCTCGCTTGTCAAAGGGGTTTAGCAAGCCATTTAAGTCCACAGATGTTAAGGGGTTTAGCTAGCCATTTAGGCCCACCCAACTAGTATACCTCACAGTCTCAGGAAGCCATTTAGTGGTTAGTAGCCAGAGTACCCACAGTAGGAGGAGACCCCGTTTAAGTTAGAAGGACCCCATTACAGTAGGTTCATGTTTAGCAAGGGCTTCACCAAAGAAGGTGACCAGATAGAAGCAACCAAGTGCTTGTTACTGTGGTCTATACATCCAGAGACTGTAACACTGTGCATAACTGTTGGAACTGTGATATTAAGCAACACTGTTGAAACTGTGACTTTTAATTGCATTAAGCCAGCATCTTGTGTTAGTGTGTTTGAATCAGTCTTCAGCAGCCTTCGGAGGGCATTCAGCAAGTCCATCCCCGAGTCAGTTTTCAGCAGCCTTGGAAGGGTGTCCCACTAGTGAGTTCTCGAATCAGTCCATGACAGTACCTGAAAGGTGTTCAGCTGGTGTTTCCACACCTTCAAGTCTCTACCTGAAGAGTGAGGTCGTGCCGTAAGATTCTCTGAAGAACCACATCAATGTCCCCTTGTAGTCCACCGCGACTCGTAGTTCGACATAGCCCAGAACTGAGTCACAGCCGCCATTTTCTTGTTTTCTCGGTGCTTCTTCATCAGTCTTTTCAAGATTTTCTATTCCAGTTTCTCCATACCAATGTCCTGTTTATTATTTTACATTTATCCTTGGCTCGTCCGGCCTTGGTGCCCAGAACCCTGTCATTCTCCAACATCTGAAGACTTCATCCTCTTGTTCCCTAAATTCTGTGGGGTCCTCCCAACATCTTCTTGTTTACCCAGCAGACCAGAAGCAGGCTGCGGCGGGGTGTTCTGCATCTTCTTCCTTGTCTGTCAGTCCAGAAGAAGGGTGTAGCAGGGTGGTCTGCATCTGTCATCTCATCCCAGCTGTCCACCAGAGGACCATGGCCGGATTCTTGCATCTGTTCTTTATTCTTGGTAGCCCACCAGTGGGTTTTTAGTCGAGAGAATCCTTTGTGTTTGTGCTCTGTTTCCGACAACCCAGAAGAGGTGGGTGTAGCTGATGGACCCATGGCCTGTTCATAAAACCTCTCTATTTCCCCGTTGCGTTCCCTTGTTTCCATCAGCTGTGCACATGAAGACTAACGATCAAACTGGACTTTTGAGTCATTCATAGACTTTTATGGTGATCACTTATATTGTACAAAGCTGATATTGCCAGAACCTCCATGAGGATTTGTAACTGTTCTAGGGTAGTGCAGTAGAAGTACTAAGAGTAGAGCTTAATCCCTAGAAGTCTTAGGCCAAGGTGCACCTTTTACAAATTTCAGTCCATTTTTAGAGTTTGTTAGATATTTGTGTTACTGTTCCTGTAACCATAATGCTGTCCATACTCCCTGTCATTTTGGCCAGACTATTCAGTGTACTGCCTAGCATTCTAAATTTAAAGTCCAATCCTTGCCTATCGCTTTGCCACCTGTCTGCCCTCTAACCCACTCACGTCTCCTCCCTGTTTCTGGTACCCACTTTGTAGTTTAGCCTCCTCCTTCCAAATAATAGTGGCCATCCTGTTTCTTTGTTTGAGTCAACCACACCTCCCCTGCCTGCCCCTACTTAATCCATCTCCTTTCCTCTCCCCTTCAGGTTTGTCATGCCCACCTGGGGCTCGCACCTCGCCACTAGAGGAAAAACTACAAGCCTGTCCTGGGAAACAAACCATGATTCTGCTACTGCAAATTAGCAGACCCTGAGGCATTCTTTCCCTGTTGAAACTGCCACCTGGGATCCTCCGAACTCCAGTTCGTTGCAGGGCACAGAAATCTACAGAAACAGTCAAAAGCCATATACCCCCTCAGGTATGTTAGTATTTTGCGCCTTTGGACATTCTGAATTTTCATTGCCAACACTCTGATTGTAGGATCTCAGCCTCACTGTCTTCTTCCTGCTGTTCTCCATTTTACCTTGCTTCATTAGAGACGTTTATCAGCGCTACTGACCCTGGGACTATCCTTTTTTGTAAAGCAAGAATTTCATTTTTTTTTCTCTCTGCTTTCTCATTTGCAAATTATACTTCATAGCCACTAGAGGGCTACAACAACTGTCTTTTCTGCTAAAGAGGAAACACATTATGTTTTCTACTTCCTCTCCTGCTCTAGTGGACCTGGGATATCTCTGTTTTTGAGGACCATCCCCGGGGTTTTCTGCCTGTTTCTCAGGCCGAACCATGCTCATCCGCTGAGGCTGCAAGACTTGAACGCCTGTCCCCACTCCCATTCTGTACCGGTGGAACAGGGCCAGAAACAGAAACGAAAGCTACAGACCAATCTTGCCACACCGGATTGTAGCCTTGAACCACCTCACTGGCTCAGCTGTAAAGAGTTGCTCCACAGGTACGTTCAACGCCAAAACCTCCTCTCAGCCAACAAAAGGATTTTGAACTTATGACACCTGATCGCCGATTGGTCTAGGCTTCTAGTGACTTTTACGGGTGGATGTTGTGGCGTTTAGATCTACCATGGGAAGTTACAGCTGGTTCCTTAGTGTGTCACTAGCTTTACTAGCGCTCAGCTCAATTCTTCAGAACCCTCATCCCTCCCTAAAGTTGAATGACCCTTGTGCTTCTCCCTGTCCTGTGTCCAACAGCTCCTTTCAGGTAGCCATTCTGGAATACTGGACTTCTCAGCTGTCTCTGCTGGGGAGTGGGACATCTCCCAAGCTGCCTCTGCAGATTACTCCCCCATCCAGACTCGAGACTTCCTACTCACGGCAAATTCCTGCCAGGACACTAGTGGCTGCAACACTAGGCCAGTATAACACCAGGAGTGGGTACAGGCCTACTCATCAACACCGCCTCCCCTATCGTTCAAAAACTAGTATTTACAAATTACAGTTCGCTGCCTTAAAAATAATCCTGCTTCTTTTACTATTCTGCTCAGGCAATGTCAAACTCAACCCAGGACTATCAGACACCCTAGCTTCTCCATCAGACCTGGCAGGTATCAAAGGAATGTCTTTTATGCATCTTAATGCCTGTAGTTTGCTGAAAAAGTTCACCCTTATCCAGGCTTGGGTGAGCCACACCCTACCTGACATCCTAGTAATCACTGAGACCTGGCTTAGACCAGCACCCCAGACAATGAAATCAATATACCACATTATTTACTCTTCCGCGTGGATAGGCAGTCAAGAGGAGGTGGGGTGGCAATTTATGTAAAGGACAAATACTCCGCCACATGCATAGACGCATCATCCTCCCCCAAAGAATTTAAGTGCTTGACCCTAAAGATCGAACTTTCTCCATCCAGTGCACTCTGTGTAATAGGCTGCTACAAGTCCCCTTCTGCCAGGCCTCATCTCCTGTCTCACCTCAGTTCCATAATGTGGCTCAGTTCTTTGGAAACCATTATTCTTGGCAACCTGAACTACGATTGGCTAGCAAGTGCATCAGCTCCCTTGAAATCCTTTTGTGATACTCTAGGGCTGGTGCAACTCATTGGCGAGCCTACTCACCCAAATAAAAAGAACCTTAACAACAGCTCCCTCTTAGATGTAATTTTGGTTAGCAAACCACATCTGTTCTCTCATGTCGGAACATTTTTCACAGACATTATCGATCATTGTATAATCACCACCATTAGATCTGTGCACAACCCACAGTTTGTGGCAAAGTTCTCTATCAAGAGGTGTAAACGCAACTTCGATTTATTTGCATACATCCATGACTTGAAACATTCACCACAATGGCAGGAATTCTTCCTAGCCAAAACGGTTAACAGGGCATATACTATTTTTTACGATATTTTAAGTGAGGCTTTAAATAAGCATGCACCCTTGGTTAAAGTGTGGGTCAGGAGCAGCACCTGCCATTGGTTCTCACCTGAGCTCAAAGCTTCCCTGTTAGAAAGGGATACTTTATGGAAAAAAGCCTGAAGAAGCAAGAACGACTCAGATTGGTGTCTTTTTAAGAGAGCATATAACAAGTGCACCAAGTTGGTCAGAGCAACCAAGGCTGCCTACTATCGTTCGGAGCTAGCTTCTGCCTCAAGAAATCCTTCAAAGCTCTGGAAAACATTAAAAGACATGTCTGGACACACACTTGGTAATTCCATTCCAGCAAAACTTAAGTCTGGTGGCAGTGTTATCTCTAACCAATCGGAGATATTGAAAGCCCTCAATAACCATTTTGCAATGGCATGGCTAGCATTTGATACTTCCCCTGCCAATGACAGGTCATTGCCACACAGCTCAGGGCCCACCAACCCTCGAGTCCCCCTCTACTGAGGAGGCCTTCTCCCTCCTGCCTGTCTCTCTAAAAGAGGTGGAAGACCTACTGCTGCAACTGGACACCAGGAAGGGAGCAGGCTCCGACTTCATAGAGCTATACTATCTGAAATGTGTCTACCATGTGCTTACAGTGCCTATCACCCACCTATTCAACATGTCACTCTCCCAGGGTAGCCTCCCCCCCTCAATGGAAAATAGCCCATCTCATCCCTCTATTAAAAGCAGGTGATCCCTGCCATCTAAATAATTACAGACCAATCACCCTCCTCCCTATCCTGTCTAAATTACTAAAGAAAATATTCTGTGACCAGCTAGGGGTATACTTAGAATCCAGAAGCCTATTAAACCCAGTTCAGTCTGGATTCAGAGCAAAGCACAGCACCATAACAGCCCTAGCTAAGGTGACCAATGATTGGCTCCTAGACCTTGACAACAAGAAGCATGTCTGTGCCGTTTTCTTGGATCTTAGTAAGGCATTCGACACAGTCGACCAAAGCCTGCTTCTTTCCTCCCTAAGTACCTTAGGCCTGGACCATAAATCTATGTGCTGGTTTGCAGACTACCTTGGAGAACAGAAGCAGCAGGTTAAAGCTGAAGGTTATCTTTCTCCATTAAAACCTATGCTGAGGGGTGTGCCCAGGGCTCTATCCTTGGTCCCCTCCTCTTTGCAGTCTACATTAACAACATCAATGACCCCATTAAAAAAGCCAACATCCACTTATTCCGAGACGACATTGTACTGTACTTGAGTTGTCCTACGCCGGAAGCAGCCTGTGAAGACCTCCAAGCTCAATTTAACCTTCTATAATACCAGCTCATAAACAAAAAGCTTTTACTCAATGCGTAAAAGACAAAAGCCATGCTCTTCTCGCCCTCCTTGCATGCGGCAATTCCTGCTGGGGGGGGGGCATCCCACAAATTACCACTGTTCTTGGAGAAACACTAGAGTATGTAGCTAAATTCAAATATCTAGGAGTTTGGCTTTGTCATAAACTCTCCTTCACCGACCATCTTGAAGAACTACAGAAGAAACTAAGGCAAAGATTAGGACTATTCTACAGAATTAACGACCTGTTCGCAAAGGAGGCCAAGGTTCAACTGGTTCAAGCTACCTTCCTATCTTTAATAGATTACGTGGACCTGCTCTACAGCCACTGCACTGCCTCTGCACTGGCTAAGCTGGACACCCTCTACCATAGAGCTATCAGATTCATTACTGGCCTTCCACTTTCCACACACCACTGCTCCCTGTACTCATTGTTAGGCTGGACTTCCCTTCACTATAGAAGGAATAGAAATGCCACCCTATGGGCCTTCAGAGAGATGACCAACATGCTCCCCTCATATGTTTCAGATTGTATTCCTGGAGTGTGTCAAGCACCTACACTCTAAGGAGCTATTCCCTAATTGCCCTCCAAGTTCCAAGGGTCAACACTCATTTCGGCAAAGCTGCACTAAGCTTCTCTTTACCCACATTGTGGAACAGTTTACAAACGAACTTGAAGCTGAGCTGCACTGTTAGCCTGAATATCTTCAAGGTGCTCTATGACCGCTACATAAAAGCACCTTGCAAAAGTTTTCCTCATCACTAGACCAGTAATCCCAAAACTCCCCCTTTCCATCCTGACGCTCCCCAAGTTTCTACCCCTGGTTCTCACTCTTTCCCTATTAACCCTTCCTGCTGCACCCACCCTTCCCTGTCCACTCCAGCCTGGCTAAAGTCCCACCCCATCTATAGTAGTGTCCCAATTACCTCCTCCTCCTCCTCCTCCTCCTCCATCATTATCATAATAAACAAGTACACAACAGCCATCATCACTTTCTGTGGTCTTAGCCCAATTTTTCCCCCAGTCGTCCAGAATATATCCCTCCTCTTCTTTATCTTTCTAACCTGCCACCCCATACAAGGCCTCTTCCCCTATATGTGTAGTTGCCGGCTGCCTCACTCAAAAGGCCTCTGCTTATAACCCCTGTATGCCTGTGGTTGATTGTACAGTACATCTGCTGACTTCTTCAACTGTAAAATAATGCTGTTTTTTTTTTTATCATTTCAACCTTGTACTGTACTGTATACACTTTTTCTTCCTTGTATATTATTGCTTTTTGTTTACCTGCTTCTGTACTGTACTTTGATGTATTCATGACCAGGTCCACCTTGCAAATGAGCCTTGCTGAATGGTGCCCGCCTGGATAAATAAAGATTCTGATTGATTGATTATCAATAAAAAAGTTTTAAAAAAGAAACGTAAAAGTGCTTCAACTCACTCGCTCTGGTCTCTCTATAGCAGCCAGATTCTTTTAAGCAAAGCTCAGTAAGTTTAAGATAAGAAACACAGTTTTCTAAGATTTTCAATTAAGAGTGTCTTATTTTAAAACTCTGCAAGCATGTCATTTGGCGCTATTGACAGTGCTTGCTCACGCTACAGTAGAGGAAGAAAAGTGAAAGTGTTTTTTGGTGACACAGTGTGAGAGTAGCAGGATCAACCAGATAACTTTACTATGACATATAGGAATGTGGAGATATCACCATGACACACAGGAACATGGAGGTATTAATGATATCTCTACTGCCTGTCTAAGATATTACTTTTTAATTTTCCTTATACCTTAAAACATATGGGCCCAGATAATCAAAAGGGTTGTGCATGGCACAACAGTGTTGCACCATCTGCAACCCACTGATATGCCCTGGCGCGATATTCCAAAGGGCAAAGTGTGCGGCACAAATCCTGATGCGCCGGAGCACATCAGTAATGTATGCAGGTGCAGGTAGGGAGAGCATGCCCATGCATACTTTGCACAGCCCGATATACAGCCCGGAACGTGTGGAGCCATGTATGTGCAACCCCTACCTGCACCAGCACAAAGTTGATCAAAAAAAAAAAAGGAACAATGGATGGCCACCCACAGGTGAGCTGCTGCATTGCAGGGCGCACACGGCAGCTGCCACCTGTGGGTGGCCACCTGAGCTCCAGCTGCACCTCCTGGTGGTGCCCCCCTCAAGCCCGATTGCGGGTATTAGTAAAATAAAGAAAAAAACCCACATCCCCGGTGGTCCAGTGGACCACTGCCTGCCCGATCGTGGGCTTCAGCAAAGAAATAGTTTATCCTATATCCCTGGTGGTCTGGTGGACCACTGCCCGGCCAATTGCGGGCTTAAGTGTGTTGAAAAGATAACTTCTAAATCCCTGGTGGTCCAGTGAACCGCTGCCCACTCGATCGCGGTCTTCAGTAAATAAATAGTTTATCCTATATCCCTGGTGGTCCATTGGACTGCTGCCTGCCCAATCACGGGCTTCAGTAAAGAAATAGTTTATCCTATATTCCTGGTGGTCCAGTGGACCGCTGCCCGCCCAATCACAGGCTTAAACATGTTAAAAAGATAAACTCTGAATCCCTGGTGGTCCAGTGGACCGCTGCCCATAATCGCGGGCTTAAGTGTGAAAAATAGATACATTCTGAATCCCTGGTGGTCCAGTGGACTGAAGTCTGCCGATTGCGGGCTTAAGTGTGACAGAATATTACACCTATATCACTGGTGGTCAGTGGACCCCCTCCCCACCCCACTGATCCCACTGCCCCGTTCCCCGGTCAGTGGTGGGCGCAACACCCCACCAGCCTGCCACCCGCCTGCCAGCTGCACGTCGGTGGGGCTGTAAACCCAGTGGTCCAGCGTGAGCCAATGACGTGCAGCCATGCCATACTCACATTCCAGATATGAATTTCACATTTCTGGAATGAGTAATACAATGGAGCTGCATGCCATTGGCTCACTGTGGACGTAAATGGTTAACCGGCTGTCGCAGTGGTGGTGAGGAGTGGTGTCTACCACCACCGCGGCATGGGAGGCGGGCGATGAGGATCGGTAAGCGGTGAGGTCACTGGACCGAGATATGGGTAACTCTGTCTACTCCCACTGTCGAATCTTGGTACCATCACTGGACCTGACAAAGATCAAATATCTATTTTCACCAAACCCTGATCAGGCAGACTTCAGTCCACTGGACCACCAGGGATTCAGAATTTATCTTTTTAACACACTTAAGCCCGCGATCGTGCGGGCAGCAGTCCACTGGACCATCAGGGATTCAGAATTTATCTTTTTAACACACTTAAGCCTGCGATCGGGTTGGCAGCGGTCCACTGGACTGCCAGGGATATTGGGATCTTTTTTATCTTACAAATGGCCGCGATCGCACTGCAGGGGGCGTTGGTCTCTGACGGCTGCTGCCTGGCAGGGCACCAGGCGCAAGTCATCAGGGATCGGTACACCTGCATGCAAATTGGGCCATAATGATATGCAAATGGCCCCCTGTGCGCCTTGCATACATTATGGCCTCATTTGCATGTCAGCTTTTGAATATCGCGGTTGCTGTGCCTTGCGAAATGGAACTTGCACTAGCACATCCACATGCTCCACTCTGGCCACTGGCACTGGCACAGGGTGGCCAGGGTGCAATGTTCAATGATGCTGAGCCATGGCGCAGCTCCGTTGAATATCGCCCAGTCAACGCCCATGCGCAGTCAAGTTGCGCTGCACCCAGGCTTGCACCACAGCCTGGCGCAGTTTGAATATCTGGGCCATGTTGTATAAATGATTTTATATATGTACACACACACACACACAATAGGGATGAGTGGTAAATGAGTGAGATAAAACAGTGTATCATCCACTGCAGTGTGATATTTTTACCTTCTGCTCTACTGTGATGATATGAGACATTTACACACACAGGTCACAAAAGGTCACTGATATCATCACCCTAGGCAGTTTTCCCCTCAGCATGAAAGAAACACCTGTGCTGTTACTATAGACACACATGCAGAACTCCTGAGAGGTCTACAGCTGCCTACAGCTAACTCAGTGAGCATTACAAAACACACCTATTCCCCCAACTTCCATCTCATTACTGTGATGCTCTCAACTTGATGCAGCCAGAATTCCAAACAGCACAGCTTAACAGAACAGTCTAAACTACTGCAGCTAACTCAACTACCACTGAAACACACTCTTACTTGTTCCTCCAACTCTGATTCTCACCCATTACAATTACTGTGACAATTTCAACTTCACTGCAGCCAGAATCCTAAAGAGCACAATTTCACAGAACACTCTGCACTCTGCCTGCAGCTAACTTAATTACAAAGATACATAGATACATAAACAGTGTCAGCAGATAAGGGCCTATGGCCCACCCAGTCTGCCCATTTGAGCTTGTAAGTTCAGTTTGTTTTCTTAGAGGTCTGTTGCCCTTACCCTGACCTCCAGAATTCCTATATGTCTATTCCATGCATTCTTAAATCCGTGATTGTTTCAGCCCCACCACTTCCTCTGGCAGGTGTTCACTTGTCCACCACCCGTTCTGTGAAGAAATTCTTTCTCATGTTTCCTCTGAATCATCCTCCTCCAACTTCATCCTATGCCCTCTAGTCCTGGAACATCTTTTGCTTAAAAATAGTGTTTTCCTGCAACTGTCCTCCTGTAAGATACTTGTATGTCTCTATCATATCCCTCTCCCTCCTCTCCTCCAGGGAGTACATGTTCAGTTCCTTCAACCTGTTCTCATAAGACTTGTGATGCAATCCATGCACCATCTTTGTTGCACTCCTCTGAACCTTCTCTACCTTATGTAGGTAAGGTCTCCAGAACCGTACAGTGTACTCCAGGTGGGGCCTCACTAGTGTCTTGTATAGTGGAATTATGACCTCCCTTTCCTGCTGGAGATGCCCTGCCTATACATCCCAGCATCCTATTTGCTTTACCTGCTGCCTTGTCACACTGTTTCCCTACCTTGAGGTCATCAGAGATGACAACCCCAAGATCCCTTTCCTGCTTGGTGCATGCTATATCCTCACCCCCAACTGATATATTGTGCCAGGGTTTTGTGCCCCATATGCATTATCTTGCCTTCTTGCATTGAATTTCAACTGCCAAACCCCTGACCATTCTTCAAGTTTCTGCAGGTCGCTTCTCATTCTGTCTACACCCTCTGGTGTGTCTACTCTGTTACAGAGCTTTGTGTCATCAGCGAACAGTGAAATTCTGCCTTCTAGGTCCTGCGCAATGTCACTGATGAAGATGTTGAATAGGACCGGTCCCAGCACTGATCCCTGTGGTACTCCACTGGTCACTCTTCCCTCTGTGGAGTGACAGCCATTTACCACCACCCACTGTGTCCTGTCGCCCAGCCAGTTACCTACCCACCACACTACTGTCCTGCCCACACCCATATTCCCCAGTTTGTGCAATAGTCTTCTATGTGGCACAGTGTCAAAGGCCTTGCTGAAGTCCAGATAGGCCATGTCCACTGCCCTCTCCTGATCCACCTCCCTAGTCACCCAGTCAAAAAATTCAATGAGGTTGGTCTGACATGACCTCCCCCTGGTGAAACCATGCTGCCTTGGGTCCTGTAGTCCATTGACAACCAGATGTTCCACCAATCTCTCCTTCAGTAGTGCTTCCATGGTCTTCCCCACTACCGAGGTGAGGCTGACTGGTCTGTAGTTCCCCGCTTCCTCTTTGTTCCCACTTTTGTATAACGGGACTACATCTGCTATCCTCCAGTCTTTGGGTACCTCCCCTATTTCCAGTGATCGACTAAACAGGATAGCCAGAGGTTCAGCCACCACCTCTCTTAGTTCTTTAAGGACCCTGGAGTGCGCCCCATTGCTTTATCAACTCTTACTACTTCCAGTTCCTTCAGGACCCTTCTCGGGTAAAGGGACTTGTGTCCATTTCTGCACCATTCTCACCCCTTGTACTCCTTCAGACCCATTACCCTCTCTTCCTCAGTAAAGACTGAGCAGAAATACCTGTTCAATATGTCAGCTTTACTGCTGTTCATCCTCCACGTGGCCCCCATCCTCCCCCTTCAGTCTCACTATCCCTCCCTTTGTCTTTCTTTTTTCACTTATGTACCTGTAAAAGGTTTTGTCCCCTCTACCCAATGATTTTGCAATGTGTTCTTCTGTCTGAGCTTTGGCTTCCCTCACTGACCTCCCTGCCTCCCTTTGCTTCTCCTGGTACTTCTCCCTATCCCCTTCTGCCTGTGTCTTTTTGTATTGCCTGAATGCAATCTTTTTGGCTTTCACTTTCTTTGCTACCTCTTTGGAAAACCATAGTGGTCTTCTCTTCCTTTTCCTCTTGCTAACCTGCTTAATGCATAATTTTGTTGTTCTTGTAATCCCCATTTTAAATACTGCCCACTGTTCCTCAACCCCTGATTCCTGTCCCATTCCCCTTAATGCCTCTTTCAAGTATCTCCCCATTTTCCCAAAGTCTGCCCCCCTAAAATCCAGGATATGTGTTTTTGTGTGGTTTGGTTCTGCTCTTTCTGTGATTTCAAACCACAATGACTGGTGGTCACTGTTTCCTAGGTGTTCCCCACTGTTACCCCGATCCACCTGTCCCTGTTTGTGAGTACAAGGTCCAGTATTGCCTTCTGCCGAGTTGGTTCCATGACCAGTTGCTGGGAAGGCACCCTGAAGGAGTCCAGGATAAATCTGCTCTAGTTGATGCTGCTGCTGGGATGCTCCAGTCCACATCTGGAATATTGAAGTCTCAACCAGTACTACCTCACCCTTGTCTGCCATCCTTTGGATGGCTACATCAACTCCCTATCTGTTTCTTCCTCCTGGGCTGGTGATCTATAGACCACACCTGTCGGATGGCTGTCCCATTTTCCTTTCCAGCTTAACCCACAGTATCTCTCCCATTTTGTTCCTCCTGGATCTCTGTGGCTCTTATGTCATTTTCACATACAGTGCCACTCCTCCTCCCTTCCTGCCTGCTCTGTCTCTTCTGAATTTGTTGTAGGTATGGCCATCTCCAGTCATGGTTATCATTACACCAGGTTTCAGTGATGGCCACAATGTCCAGGTCTGACTGTACCATGACAGCCTCTAGATCTTCCATCTTGTTGCTAAGGCTCCTGGCATTTTACACATGGCTTTCCATTATTTGACCTCCTAGACTGTTTCACTGTTCTACTCCAGCCCCTTCCTTGGTTGTCATTTATCCCTGGTTCTCCTTGCTGTCTGTCCTTCTGCTGAATTTTGCCCCTCTTCTGCTTATCCACCTCTTGGGCACTAATCTCCATCTTTTGCACACTGCTTTTAAAAGATAGCCACTCCTCTGGTTCACTGGTTCCACTGCTAGCCGTGGGGGGTGAGCAAGTAGGTACCCTCCTTGCTGGCCTGCCACCCCCCTTTGCTAGTTTAAATGCTTGTCAATGTAGCATTTAAACTTATCATTGAGTGCTTGGATTCCCCTCCAGGATGGATGGAGGCCATCAGGCTTGAACAAGCCTCCATCCTCCAGGTGGATCCCCAGTCACCAATGAATCCAAACCCTTCCTCACAGCACCAGTTCTTCAACCATGAGTTAAAGTTCCTGGTGCATGCACTCCTATGCTCTCCCTTGCCTCTCACAGGTAGTACTTCTGAGAAAGTGACAGAAGTAACTACTTGCTTGAGACCCCTCCCCAGTTTCCTAAACTCTTCCTGAACTTCCTTTGGCTCCCATTTGCCAGGTCATTAGTACCTAGGTGAATAATGACATCCAGCTCACCCTCCCGTCTTGCCTTCCCAGTGATCCCAGGATCTTCCTTCCATCCCCTCCATGCCGTGGCACCTGGTGAGCACCTCCTCCCTGTCCTCCCCTCCTGTGTTCCTAGCTGGATCCCTCTTATGATGGGTCCCCCACCAGGATTCCTTCTTCCTCCTCTGGGGTCACTGCTTTCCCCGCTGAGGTCACCTCCTTGGCTAACCTCCACATCCTTTCCTTCCACTTCTCTGGGTACCTCTATTTGGTTGTCCTCATTTGCCAGTGTGGCATATGAGTTCTTGAGTGGAATAGGATCTGGGATGTGCCTCTGCCTGACTGCTCTAACCCTTCCTGAGCCCACTGTCATCCAAGTGCTCCTCGCTTTGGCATCCTTTGGGCAGTTGCATTGGAGGGGTGGTCCCTGGATAGGGGTGATGGTACTCTGACCCAGTTTACTTCCACTCTGAATCTGGCTACCTCATCCGCCAGTCCAGAGAGATACATGCAGATAGGCAGCACCTCAGTGTCCAGAAGGTCTGCCTGAATATGGCTGCCCACAGCCACTGCATTGTACCACTTCCCCATTATACTGCAATTCCACTACTTGTCTGCTACTGAAGCTCTCCTAGTTCCTTTTTATTAATTTACTGTACTAAAATCCTGCCACTGATCCTCAGATAATTTTTTTTAAAGAAAAAGAAACCAATAAATAAATAAATGAGTCAAAACACTTGTCGTGCTGAGGGTGGGCTTCTTCCCCCTTATGCCCCTCCTACTTCACACCCCTTACTATATCCTGTGTTTAGCTCTTGTCAATCAGATTTAACAGGGTATATAATTAAGAGTTGGGGGAAGGGGAGGGGGGGTGAATATTTGCAGCAATTAAAGACAGCACAGAATTACACCACCACTATGTTTTAAATTTTCAACAGCCCAAAAACAATTATAAGTAAAGACAACAAAGAAAGTATAGTGTCACTAAAAGCCCACAATCTAAGTTTAAAAGAAAAATAGCAATTACCAGTTACTCTAAAGCACTGAATTGAATATGTTACCACTGAAAACAGTATCAGCTGTTCTGACACTCTGTCTCTCAGTTCATTACAATTACTGTGATGCTTTTAATTTCCCTGCAGCCAGACTGCTAAACAATACAGCTTCACAAAAGTATGTTTCTCATTCCTATCTAAAACTAACTCATTTAGCATTGCAAAACACACTCATGTGTCTCTCAGAGTTTAAAACACTGCCAGCCCATTCAGAAAAGCTCACACACAGAATGAGCAAACACATTAGGAACAGAACACAAGACAGCATAACAAACTTCTGAAACTCTTGGCCCTATTGTATATATCAGATACATGATGGGGCAAATCAGTGTCTTTATGGCAAATATTGTCACTCCTGCATCGTGAGCTTGGATATGTCACTCGTGCCTTTGGCTCGTGAGATATCCAGAGCTCACTCTGCAGGAGTGAGAATATTTGCCATATCACTCATGCCCATCATGTCTCCCTATAAATATATATATATATATATATATATATATATATATATATACTGTATATATAATATATGGGATACATGATGGACAGGAGTGAGATTTGGGAAATATTCTCACTCCTACAGAGTAAGCTCTGTATTCTCATGAGTGCTGAAGGCACTAGTGAGAATGCACAGCTCACTCTGCAGGAGGGAGAATATTTCCCATATCTCACGACATGCACATCATGTATGCTATTTATACAAATGGGGTGAGAGCATATGAAGTGTCATGTTTTGCTGTGTCTTTTTTCATTTGAGTTTTAGTCTTTAGTAACTAATTTTTGGTAGGCAGGTGAGTTTTTAGGAGTACTGGAAAGTTAAGTGATTATTTCAGATTTACACAGTATATAAGTAGAGGTTGTGAGAATCAAACCCAGGTCTGGTCTGCTAGCTATATCAAGCTTGTTCAGAGTTCATTACTCCAAGCTCTAGGCTATACTAAAAGCACTGTTTGTCTGTGGTCTGAGAGTGTGGGAGTGTTTCTGAATGGGTTGGGGTTATTAGAAGAACTGTGGAACACAGGCAATTATGTCTGGCCATGCTAATTGTGTTAGTTGCAGCTTGCAGTGAGAAAGAGAAACTGCTTTGTAAATGGGTTTCACTTGAATTCAGGTTGCTTTTATGTTGAGAGTAGTAAAGAAATGGTCTAGGAGTGTTGGAAACTGGAAAACAGGTAAGTGTTTTGCTATGCTATTTGTGTTAGTTGTAGCTTGCAGTGAGAAAGAAACTGCTTTGTAAATGAGTTTCATTTGAATTCAGTTTTTTTGAAGCTGAGAATAACATAGAAATGGGCTAGGAGTTTTGGAAACTGTGGGACACAGGTAAGTGTTTAGCAATGCTAACTGAGTGATTTGCAGGCTTCAGTGAGACAGAAACTGATTTTTGAAGCATTTTCATTTAGAATGCTAGCTTGAGTGAGTGAGTGATGACATCAGCAGAATATGGATAAATGGAATATATCTGACTCCACTTATGTCATCAGCATTTATCTCACTGCAGTGAGCATTTATCTCACCGCAGTGAGCATTTATCTCACCGGAGTGAGAATATCTCAATTTATTGCACTGGAATAGCTCTCAACCCCACTGTATAAATATATATACACAGACACACACACACACACACACTCAGTATATGTAGTAGATAACCCACTACAGGGCATGTGGTCACGCTTTGATATACACACGCCTTGTTGTACATTCAACCACCCAAGGCATGCTTATATCAGAGCACAACTGCACGCCCTGTAGTGGGTTATTTATCTTATGCCATAGAAACACTTGCTCATGCTTGCGTCTACCCTTCTGAAGCCACCAACTCATTCACTTTCTGCACTGTACAGGCAACAGCTTGTTTTACATAAATGTGAAGAACCTTAAAATAAAAAAAAGGAGTTTACACACTATTTGGAGATAAAATGCTATATTTTCAAGCTCTGCTAGCACGTCTTTAACTGCCATTAAAAACACTTGGTCATGCTAAAGTATAAAGATGAACCACTCGCTCACTCAGTTCACATTATAGTCAGAGGATTCCTTCAAAAAATTAAAAAATGAAATAACCATAACATAAAAATGGAGTTTACATAATTTTTGAAAACAATATGCCTTGTTTTAAACCTCTGTCAGCAATTTATTTGCCATTATTAACTCTGCTTGGTCACTGCATACTAGAATTAGAAAAGTGAAATGATTCCACCATGAGACTGTCTGAAAATGGCAGGATCAACCAGAAAAGTTTTTTAAGTGAGCTTTTGTTTACAAATTATGGCAGAATCAACCAAATAATTGTATATAGTGTGGTGGGGAAGCTATATAGATTTTAATTACAGCTGTGTGTGCCAGCCTGTGTGTGTTTGTGTGGCAGTCTGTGTGTACCAGGTGTGGAGTGATCTCACTGTTGGTGAGAAGGTTCTGTGGGCTGGAAAGTAGTTCAGGCATGCAGTCATAATGGAAGGTGTGTGGTCATTGTGAAATAGTTTACAGTCATACATACATATATATTACACACACACACACACACACACACGCACACACACGCTATATATAGAATAAATAATGGGTAAAGGTGGTATACAAGGATGTATATCCATTGAGGGGGATAATTAGGGCAAGAAGGCTACATGCCCAAAGGGCAAGTGGTTTTATTGCCCTAATTAGCCCTCTTGAGATGATATCCTTCCAAGTATGATACCCTTACATATTGCCTGTTGAATATAGTACATTAGGATGGTTATTTTTACGAAGATCGCATTTGAGATCACATTATGGCACCTGAAGACCTCTTGCAGAAAGAAGGGAATGGTGTGTAGTGATTGCAGGTAGGAGTTTGGGGGATTTCTGGGTTTAGGAGGGTTTTGTATAAGTGTCATTTTTCCAGGTTCTTTTACAGTGTGTTAATTAGTTTGGCTAGTTTTCTAATGAAGTGTTAATTGTGGTATTAGTATTATCCCATAGGGTTTAGTGACGCGAAAGTATATACTTTTTATTACTGTAGCTATATGCTATCAGTTGTTTGATTAGTGTAGGTATATACTTTTAATTAGTGTAAGTATATATTTTTAATTGTTTGATTCATGTAGATATATAGTTTAATCAATAATTTAGTTACAGGTATGCAGGGAAATAAGCAATGGCCTTTTGTATGGGGAACATTCCCCATCAATGCATTTTGTCTACATATATTACAATGGTACAGTAGTGCCCCTATAGTTTGGGTTGAGTAGGATTTTGAATGTTTATACCAATTCTTTCACCTTGGGCAATGTTCAGCAAATAGCCCACAATTTATGTGTGGTCTGTCTGGCAGTATCTCAAGACACAAAGAGTTTCATGAGGGCATCTTGGGTGGTGTTTGAGATGTGGAAAACCAAGAAATCAGGAAATTTTAGTTTTTTGTTTTCCTACACTCAACACTTTTTTCCCTGTCACGCGCAGTCTTTTTCACAGACCTTTCAGGGTAGAAGCAGCCTGTACCAAGATAATGTTTTTCAAAGCTTTCATGAAAAAATACAATACGGTTCCAGACATACAGGGATTTAAAGTCTGTTTCCAGATAACCCTCTGATGCGAATGGTAAAAAAACTCTGATCCTGAGGTCTTATTTTTTATGATTTACTTGTTTTGATAAAGGATTTACTTGTCATGAGAACAAACTACCAATCATGACAGCAACAATCTTTATTTTTTTGAAAATAAAAAACATTCATAATACATAAAAATTATATATTTAAAAAAAAAAAAAACACCTGAACCTAGATAAATGGGACCTATTTAGTTGTATTCTGGTGTGATTTTTTTAAACACGCCTGTAAATATTGTTTCTGGGCTACCAAAAATCCGGGGTGCCCAGCTTAGTGAAAGTAGCCATTCACCTGCATTCTTACCATGACAGCAGTGGAACTGTCTTGAATTATGAAGCCGCAGCTGGAGTTGTGCTACTGGCTTCAATTGCAGCAGTGAGCCGGCGATCCCCTCTCTTTCTCTCTCTCTCTCTCTCATCTCTCATTTCTGTTTGTCTGTCAGTCTGTCTGACTATCTAGCTCTACAGCTATCTAGTTATCTGTCTGCCTGTCTACCTAGCTATCCAGCTATCTAGTTATCTATCTAATCATTTTCTTCCACTTTACATTCCTCCCCCTCCCAGCTCAGCCAGCTCTCCCCACTCTTCTCAGCTTTATTTTTAAAAAGCAGACTAGTTCACCACCCCTGGTACTGCTTGCCGACCCCCCTTCCCTCCAGGTCACAGCCCCCCCATTCATAGTTGGCAACACCAGGGTGCTCAACCCCATCGCCACCATAAAGTATAACGCATATGCTGACACTGAAGTGCCCAATCTCCATTGTTGGATCCAGAAATGAAAATTCAGAATTTGAAGAAAATAAAACAGACTTTCATAGTCTTTTTTTTTCATCAACCTGTAAAATAGAAAATGGTTCATCGCAGCTCTAACTGATCTGACTCCAGCAACCCCCCACCAACCCAACCCCGACCTCCAACTCAGCACCCATTACCCCACACACCCTCAGTTACCTGATCATGTCACATGACATAGACCTACTCTTCAAATGAAGACGCATCTTGCAAACGGCACCAGCTACCGTGATATGGAAAATAAGGTAAGCCTGGTTTAGTGCATTTTAATGGGGTTTGAACTTTTATTCATAATGTTGTCATTTTTAATATTTGTACACCAAATTCTCAACATGGCCTTTTTGAGACCTCACCTCATGAACAAGGGCAATGGAATTTGTCAAAATTGGTCAGAAAGGGGATTTCAAAGTTGCTGTGTTAAATCCCCTTTCAAGCAGGATTTGAAATGTTCTCTAACTGGGTTCATGAGGTGGGGTCATAAGAAGGCTAAGCTGAAAATCTGTGTTCTAAATATGAAAAAAAAAGTTATGAGTATACCTTGAAAATGTTCTGCACTCATTCGTAACTTTCGTAATTTTTTGACCCCAAATTTTCAACATAACCGTTTTTTCACACCACCTCATGTACAGGAAAGCTCTCCTTTTTCAAACCCTGGCCAAAATGTGTTTTTGCACCTGTGTCACAAAATGATGTTTCAACAGGGATTTGAACATTTTGATCTACCAGGTTCATGAAGTGAGGTCATAAGATGGCTGTGTTGAAAATTTGGTGTAAAAACATAGTAAAATGACCAAGCAATGAGTGAACATTGAAATATTTCAATGTTCACGCAAAACTTTACTAATTTTCAATATTTTGATTTCAGCATAGCCATTTCTCACACCACCTCATAAACATTACAGGTTTCATTTTTCAATCCTGGATGGGATGTGTTTTCGCACTTGTAGTGTGAAATGACATTTTGGCCAGTATTCTATAATGCCACATGTCATGTTTATAAAGGGGAATCACAAAATGACTGTCTTGAAAATGTAAGGTCAAAATAAAAAAATAAAACAATTTTGAAGAAACACTTTGTGCAGGGCCAGCATTAGCCACAGCAGATAGTGATTTGTGATCCCATGTTAGAAAGATGAGTTTGAGGGTGAACTTAGTAAGCCAGCTAGATGGGACATGGTTGGGGGATGACACTATAATGCAACACCACCAACCTAAACTGGTAAGGCAAGGTTCAAAGTTGCCACCTTGGGCCAAAGCACCATACAGTGAAGAGAACTCATCTCTTGTCATATGGAAATGAACCTCTGCAGCTGTGGGTGCCAGAGGGCCCTTTACTTTGGCTGAGAGGTGGACTCTTTGCCCAGTGCAACTGTATCTGAGGCCATATAGAAGTGCAATGCCCAGCAGGCCCTGCACTTCTGCAGCCTACCAGACAGCCCCATAAATTCTTGACATCCATTGCTGCACAGAAGTATATGGCCAGCAGGGACTTTCACTGCTATGGGAGTACAGAGACGTCCCTTGGTGCAAGGCCCAGAGAGCTTACATGTCTGCATCTATGCCCTTGGCCAGGCAGTGGAGATCCCTCACTATTTCTAGCCTACAGGCTACTCACCTCCCTTGGTTACCATATAGTTGCAGTGAACTATGAATGCATTGTATTATGTGTAAGACAAGGCCTCCTTGAGGCGGCATACTACCAACTCATATCATGCATTGCTTTAGCTACCAATTGCATATGTCTTAACTGCTCATTAGGTAAATATGTTGATGGCTCTGCCCTGTTTTAGTTGTCAGAGGTATAGGCATTAACCCATGCTCATTGTATTTATACTCTATATGATTGCTCACCCACATTTATTCTATGTATGTATTGTATGAATGTTTATGTTTTATTGTGGCGTGGAGCCCTTGGAAACAAATCTATGACTCAAAGGGTTGTAATTCCGATTTCCTAAATAAATAAATATCCAAGCAGGTCCCGAAGGAGTCTGCATTAATAAGGATATGATTCAATTATCTCACTATGATTCAATTATCTCAAAAAGAATGGAAATTATTTGCAAAAAGACTGCATTAAAGCACTTCTTAAGGTTCAACTTAATGCAGCAAAAGTAGGCAAATGTAATGTTTGGGTCTCCAACCCTAACTCCACCCCCCAAAAAAACAAAAGGACAACACAATACAAGCAACCACAGACAGCCATCATCAGGTTGCTTTGGGGAGGGTGGCAAAAAGCATAACGGTTTTGTGTCTTAGTCTAAGCAAATCAGTGAATAAGTGGTGTCTTCCTTGGAGTAGTCAACCCTAATGCTCCTTCCCCCACCGTAGCCTGTAGTCTCCTGTCTGAAACTCAAGGTACAGCTCCATGCCAGTGCCTCAAAATGACACACTCTTCAAAGGTAGAGAAGTATGTCTCACCACATGTTGCCAACAGAATCTGTTGTAGCTTTCTTCACACAGGGTCATTAATGCCCTGCATGAAAACACAGATTACATCAGACATTGTTTGTTCAGGGAAGGGGTGGGCATTAGGGTTGATAACCCCAAGGAAGACCCCACCACTGATTTGCCATGACTCCAGGGACCCAAAACCCAAACATTTTTCCTTTTGCTGCTTGAGGGTGGGGAGTTAGCAGTGGAAATTAGGGTTGAAAATCCTAATGCCATATTTCCCTACTTTTGTGGCATTAAACTGAACCCTAACTGGCTCATTAATGCAGTTTTATCACAAAGAATTGCCATTCTTTTTGAGATAGTGGAATAGATGCAGACTTGCAGGGCCCTCTGGGCCTTGAACCAATGGAAGTGTTCAAGTACCTATGGAAGTGCAGGGTCATTCCAGGCCCTTCAGTTCCATGTGTCAAGGATATGAGGCTGTTTTGTAGGCTGCAGAAATGCAGGGACCTCTGGGCCCTGTACTTTCATGTGGGTACATGTACAGATAGACAGGGCAAACAGTCCATCTGTCTGCTGAAGTGCAGGACCCTCTGGCAGCCATGAGTACAGAGGTGCAGAGCCCTATGCCAGGAGAAGATTTCTCTTCACTATATGATACTTGGGCCCATGTGAGCAACCATGCAACTTCCCTTCCCAGTCTAAGGGGTGGAATACCGTAAGACAGCTCTTTCCACCCAGCCTTGGCCCATCTAGCTGGCTTACTTAACTCACCCCCAAATTCAATGTCCTGGCATGGAATCAGAAATCACCACCCCCCGGGATAAAGGCTGGCACTGCACACAATATTTTGTATTTATTTTTTTATTTTAACCCATAATCTTAAAGATAGTTGTTTCATAACTCCTCCTTATAAATATGACATGTGGCATTTATAGAATACTAGCAAAAACATAATTTTGAACCACAAGGGCAAAAACACATTTTGACCAGTATTTGAAAAATGTCACATTAATGAGCTGGTGTGAGAAAATTGCCATATTAAAAGTCTGGAGTCAAAATATTGAAAATTAGAGAAGTTATGAGTAAAAGTTGAAATATTTCACTGTTCACTCATAACTTGGTCATTTTAGTATATTTTTACATCAAATGTTCAACATAGTCTTCTTATGACCCCACCTCATGAACTCAGTGAGTGATAAATTTTAAATCCTGCTCAAAATGTGATTTTGCAGAACAACTGTGAAATCACCTTTCAGGACACATTTGAAAAAGTTCACCTGCTGTGTTCATGAGGTGGGGTTCTCAAAAAGGCCTTGTTGAAAGTTTGGTCCAAAATGTTAAAAATTAGTGAAGTTATTAGTGAATGTTGAAATATTACATATTCACTCATAACTTGGTCATTTTAACATAGATTTAAAACAAATATTCAACATAGCCTTCATATGACCCCATCTCACAAACTTGATAGGTGAAAATGTTAAAATCCTACCTTAAAGGTGATTTCACGCAGTGATCACTAAACCACCTTTCAGGCCAGATCTGAAAAATTACACCTCCATTTTTCATAAGGTGAGGTCCCAAAAAGGCCATGTTTAAAATCTGGTGTAAAAATATTAAACAATGACAAAGTTATGACTAAAGGTTCAGACCCCATAGAAATACATTAAACTGGACTTACTGTACCTCATTTTCTCATACTGCATTTGCCGGTTCCAGCAACAAGACATCAGAGAGTGTAGCTATATCATGCGGCATGTTCAGGTGAGTGAGGATGTGTGTGGTGGTTCTGGTATTATGGGTGCTGATTAGGGGTCAGGGTGGGGTATGTGTGAGGAGGTCTGAGTGGTGAGAAACCATTTTCCTTTTTACAGGTTAAAAAAAGACAATTGTTTTCTTTTTGTGGGGTTTACTGTATGATTGGTTCTAACACTGGGGATTTGGTACCCCTGATTCAGCTTATACTGAATGGTGGCACCAGGGGTGGGCTCACCAGTACCGCCACCTATATATTCATGGGGGAGGACAACCTGCAGGGGAGGTGGTTAGTAAAATGATACCCTGGGGTGAGCCCCTCGGTCTGCTTAATATAAATTGAATAAGGTAGGCAGGTAGAGCTGGGAGGGGTAGGGAAGGAAGGAAGGAAGGAAGGAAGGAAGGAAGAAGAGAAAGAGAAAGAAAGAAAGAAAGAAAGAAAGAAAGAAAGAAAGAAAGAAAGAAAGAAAGAAAGAAAGAAAGAAAGAAAGAAAGAAAGAAAGATCACTGGCTTACTGCTCTAAGTGAAAGTGGCAGCATGACTCCAGCTGGGGCTACACTAATCAAGAAATTCCTACTGTTCTCATACAGAGAACATGGCTAAATGCCTCCTCTCGCTAAGCTGGGCACCAGGATTTCTGGTGGCCGAGAAATGTTACTTCCAGGAATATTTAAAAAAAAAACTAACACTAGAATCTAGCTAAGCAAGTCCCTTTTGCCTGGGTTCAGGTGTTTGTTTTTTGAAAATACATCATTTTTAAGTCCTGTCAAGGTTTTTTAATATAGAAATAAAACATGAACTGAATATTTTTTTTCAGTTCATGAGGAACATTTTCAGTTTGTGACACCTCAGTGCTAAGAATGAAAATGCTCCTGCAAACTAAAAATGTTCCATTTGTATCAGAGGGTTATCCAAAAACCCTACTAAGCATGTTCACAAGAAAAACTGAAATCCTTATAACTCTGAAACCATTTTATATTTTTTCATGAAACTTTTGAAAGGCACTATCTTGACACAGGCCACTTTGTGACAGAACTGCATTCTGACAGTTTGATAACACTAGAGGGGGGATGCCTTTCCTAGCTTCTTCGTTTCCCTACTGAAATCTGTTGTGCAACAGTATCTTCCTATATTATACCTTTCTCAGCCCCTGGAGTAGGTTGGCCACTTACGTCAGTCTTTTCTATTTCTTAACAAATTTTTTTCCTACTGTCTTTAGTTTTAATTTCCATGTTTCCATCCCTCACCAAGAACTTCCCAAAATTATGAACCTGGTTTAAGCTAGCTGGCAAAAATGAAATGAGGTGCATTTATGGCATTTAATGCAAAAAGATATAACATGCCTTTAAAGAGACATAAGGTGCGGGTTGAATAAAGTGCATTTTTCAAAATAAAGTGCTTCATAAAGTTAATGCTTATGCCATTTTTATATATACAGTAGGGTGCAGGAATATTTGGAAATGTTTAAAATAACAGTTAAATACAAGATAATGTCCACTCTGATAGGTGGATTATGGATACAAATGAAATGGCATTATGCTTATGTTGTTTAAATTATTTTTCTGCCACTCCATTGTTTTGTAGAATTCAATTCAATTTTATTTTTATACTGGAAGATATGTGAGCTTAAATGCCCATTTTCACAAATGTCCAGTGGTACACAAATTCGATAATACAGAGAAAAAAGGTAAAAACAATATTTGCAAAGTTTTAAAGTATTTACAATAGGAACAGTGTATATGACTGGATCATCTAGAACAGAAAAAAAGGAACACAGAGCACACAACAACAGAGCCAATATACAGATACTTATAAACTCTAAGGCAACTCAAGGTTGGTGGACATTCGGGGGGGGTTACCTAACGGGGCAGACACAGGTGGTGTACTGGAGGAGGTGGTCCTTGAGGGAGGAGGTGAATGTGTCAATTGAACCACAGGCCTGAAGTTCAGGGGGCAGTTTATTGTAAAACTTAGGGCCCTGTATGTGAATGAAGTTCTGCGCATGCTTAGTGCAGTAAAAAGAGGTGTCGAAGATATGACAGGTAGGCTCTCTAAGACTGCACTTGGGAACCGATAAGGGAAAAAGGGAATTAACGCTGATCGGTAGTAGGTTACGGTGAACTTTGTGTAGGAAAGAGAGCATTTTAAGTTGGAACCTGCCTTAACGGGTGAGCCAGTTGAGGGAGACATAGAGGGTACAGTGATAGGTCATTCAGGGGAGGCCAGTCATGAAGCGTGCAATATTATTGTATGTAGTCCTGAGTCTGGAGAAAATGGGGGATGTGCTGGAAGGGAGTAGACAATAAAGCCGTAATCAAGGAGGGGCAGGAGAATGGAGCTGGTAAGGCGTAGTCTGGAGATGGAGATAAGGAACTTACTGATTCAGTATGAGACCTAGCCTCATATGGATTTTCTTGGTACTGGGTTTATACTTGGTAATGGATGAAAGAAGGCACAACTGCCCATATTAACCATCCATCTGCATTAGCGGGTCCAAATACACCCCCTGTTCAAAAGATAATCATCCAAATTTCTCTTGAACAGGTTTACACTACTACTCTCCACTATATTCTCAGGCAATTTATTCCAAAATCTACTTATTCTTTGTTTATAAAAATTAAATCTCACATTTTTTGATGAAGAGTACATTTTTAATTGCTGTTTATGTGATCTTAACCCACAGGGTTTCTGCTGGGGAATAATTTCCAATGCCTGCATCAAATACCCATCTTTCAAAATGTTATAAAGTATTAATAAATCACCCATCAATCTTCTTGTTTCCAGGCTAAATAACTTTGATTTCAAAAGTCTGGTTCTATAGTTTCAATTCTTCCAACCTAAAACCATTTTTGTGACTCTCCACTGTATACCCTCCAACCTATTAATCTCACCCCTAAAATAGGGGCTCCATAACTGTGAGCCATAATCCAGTAATGGTATAATGTAAGTTTTATATAATGAGAGTACAATTGAGACTGACCTATTCATAAATATTTTTTTATATTCCTAATCATAAAATTTATTTTCCTGGTAACATTAGAATGATGCTCACTAACTTTCGGACCACAATCAGCAATAATTCCACAATCTTTCTCCATAACAACCTTCTTAATCCTTTCCCCATTTAACCAATAATCCTGATTTTTATTCCATTTACCCATAGGCAAAACAGAACATTTATCCACGCTAAAATACATCCCATTTAATTAAGCTCATTCTTCCACCTTTAACAAATCTGGTGCTAATTGATCCGCCCCATTCTTTGTATTAACTGTTCTTCCTATTTTCACATCATCAGCAAATTTCACCAACCAACTATCCATCTTCATATGCAAGTCACTTATATAAACTGAAAACAACATAGGGCCCAGCACGGACCCCTAAGGCACCCCACTCAACACTTCTCCTTCATCTGACAGACAACCTCTTATTTTCACCCTCTGTTTCCTACCCAACAACCAATTTCTAATCCATACCACCAACCTGGGGTCAATCCCTATTTTCAATAATTTATTCAAGAGATCATGAAGCACCTTATCAAAGGTTTTCTGGAAATCAAGCATTATTACATCTGTTTCAATATTATTACCTATATTTTTATTTACCTTATTGTAAAAACTAATCTGATTTGTAATACAAGATCTACTCTTCTAAAACCATGTTGGGTGGTATCACAATAATTAAGGTTACAAACATATGAACATACAAAATTTGCCAGCAGATAAAGGCCTAGAAGTCTATCAAGTCTGCTCGAATGTGCAGCTAGCACCCCTTATTCTGCAGCTGCCCCTCCCTTCCACCCTTCCCCTTGTCCTGTCCCATCTTCATTTGAAGCAGTCCACTGTTCTACTGCATACCACTTCAGCAGGTAACGCATTCCACCCAGCCACCACCCTCTCTGTAAAAAAGTGTCTCCTCATCTCCCTCCTGAACCTTCCTCGTTCCAGTCTCACATCATGGCCCCTGGTGGCCCTCTCCTCCTTTACTTTGAACAGCCCCTCTGTACCCGTCTTGTTTATTCCTTTCATGTATTTAAAGGTTTCAATCATGTCACCCCTGTCTCTCCTTTCCTCCAGCGAGTACATGTTCAACTCCTTCAACCTCCTCTTGTATAAGTCCCCCAGCCCCTTGATCATCTTTGTCACCCTGCACTGCACCCCCTCCAGTAACTTAATGTCCCTCTTCAGATATGGATGCCAGTACTGCACGCAGTACTCCAGGAGCGGTCTAACTAATGACCTATACAGTGGCAGAATCACCTCCTCCCTCCTCGAGGATATACCCCTTGCAATACAACCCAGCATTTTGTTGGCCTTTGCAGCTGCCTTCCTACATTGTGCTGAGTTGTTCATTGACCCTGTAATGAGTACACCCAGATCCTTCTCCTCCTCTGTCTGGGCTAGCTGCACTTCCCCCTAGCTGGTAACTCCTCCTTGGGTTCTTCATCCCAAAATGCAGCACCTTGCACTTTTTGGCATTAAAGCCCAGTTGCCAGGTGTCTGACCAGGTTTCCAGCTTTTCCAGATCATCCTGCAACCCCTGCCATCCCCTAGGTCATCCACCACTGCGCCAACCTTGGTATCATCAGCAAACAGACTGATCTTGCCCTTGATGTCCCATGATATGTCTGCAATGAATATCCCAAACAACACTGGTCCCAACATCCAGTCCTGTGGGACACTCGTCCCCTGTGGTATGAGAGCCCCACCCACCACCACCCTCTGTTACCTTCCCTGCAGCCAGTTTCCTACCCATCTCACCAGCTTTGCACCCACCCCTGTGCCTACTAACTTCCTTCCCAGCCTTCCATGTGGCACCGAGTCGAATGCCTTACTAAAGTCCAGATACAGGACATCCACTGCATGGCCCCTGTCCAGTTGCCTAGTTACCCAGTCATAGAACTCGACCAGGTTGGTTTGGCAGGATCTGCCATGTATGAAGCCATGCTGTCTGCTGTCCTGTAGTCCTTTGTCCTCTAGGAGGGCCACCAGCCTCTCCTTCAGGATAGTCTCCATCAGCTTACCCACGGTGGATGTGAGGCTCACTGGTCTGTAGTTTCCCGGTTCATCCTTGGGGCTACTCTTGTGGAGTGGCACCACATGAGCCATCCTCCAGTCCTGAGGTACACACCGCAAATGTAGTGAAGCATTAAATAGGTCTGACAAAGGTCCTGCAAGGACCTCTGCCAGCTCCTTCAGTACCCTGGGGTGGATGCCATCTGGGCCTGGTGCCTTGTCCACCCTCAGTGCCTTCAAACCCTCTCAAACTCTGCCCTCCATGATTTCCCCATCTGTCACCACTTCCCCACCTGCTTCTGCCATTTCTCCCACATTGAGTGTCACTTCCCTCTTCTCTTTAGTAAATACTGAGCAGAAGTACTCATTTAGTGCTTCCGACTTATTGTACCCTGCTTCCACCCAACACCCCTCCTTCCTAATCCTTACTATGTGAGTCCTTACAGCTCCTTTCTCCTGATGTACTTAAGAAGTCCTTCCCCTTCTTAATGCCTTGTGCCAGCCTGAGTTCCGTAGATGCTTTGGCTCCCCTTACTGCCCTTTGTCACCTCCTCGATTCTGTCAAGTATTCCTCTGTCTTCCCCTCCTGTTTTCTTGTACTTCCCAAAGGCAGCTCTTTCCTCCTTACCTTTCCATGACCTCCTTGCTCAACCAGCTCGGCTTCTTAGCCCTACCTTCTTGCTCTGGGCTTTGCAACAGGTTTTGGTTGCCTCCACTATCCCCAGCTTTATGAGCTCCCACCTCTGGTTAGTATCCATACTAGATTGAATTCTGGCAAGGTACCCTTTTACTACTTCCCCCATCCTCCCAAAGTCGGCCCTCCTGAAGTCCAGCACTCTTGTGCCAGATTCCACTCCTTCCTTGCCCATATCCAATATGAGTCATACTGAGTGGTGGTCACTCCCTGACAGCGGTTCCTCCACTGTAAGTTCTCTCACAAAGTCCCCATTTGCCAGCACAAGGTCAAGGGTGTTCCCTAACCTGGTTGGCTCATTGACCATTTGCAGCTGGAAGCTGTTCTGGAAGGCATCCAGCAGTAGCTGCTCCCTTCTGTTCCTGGTTGATGGGGTGCTCCAGTCCACTCCTGGCACGTTGAAGTCCCCCACAATCACCACATTACCCTTCTCGCAGGTCCTCCTTATCTGTCCTGCTAGTTCTCTGTCTAACTCCTCCATCTGAGATGGTGGCCTGCATAACACTCCCATTCTAAGAATCTTATTCTTGGAATCCTGGATTTGCACCCAAAGTGACTCCGTACTACCCTCCTCCCCTTCCTCTCTTACACACTTCAGTCCTTCCTTCACATATAGTGCCACTTCCCCTCCTTTCCCAATCATCCTGTCCCTACGAAATAACCTGTACCCTGGTACAGACAGGTCCCAGTCATTATATTGGGTGGCCCATGTTTCCGTGATGGCTGCAATGTCCACTTCTGCATCTGCCATGAGAACCTGTAACTCTGCAGTTTTCCTCCCAAGGCTCCTAGCATTAAAGGTAAGCACCTTCCACCCTCCCCCCCCACATCCTGCCCTCCTTTCCTAGCATCACCAATAGTACTTGCCATTTGTCCTTTGTCACTGTTATGGGGGGTAAGCTCATATGATTTCCCAACCTGTGGCCTCTGCATGTCTCTTCCCCAACTGCCACCCCCCACTCCTAGTTTAAATTCCCAACTTCTTCTATATGCTCTTCCATCCTCTGTTTCAACACTTTCTTTCCCTCCTCACTCAAGTGTAGTCTGTCCTTGGCACTTTCTTTCCCTCCTCCACTTTCTTCCTCTCTAGCAGTTCACAGCTGTTTTCTGAAGACCCTTCACAAATGCCCGCTCCCTCTCTCTTCATAGCAACCTGTTCTCTCCTTTCCACTCCATGACTTTTGCCACTTCTTCGCCTCCCCTCACAAGTCCCTATCTCCTCCTTCCATTTGTCTTTTGTCTCCTGATCTGGTTTCCCCGGCAATTGTTCCTCCTGGCCTGGGCCCCTTTGTGTCTGCTTCCCTTCTTCTGACCCTCTCCTCACCACTGTCAGCTTAAATTGCCCTCCTTCATCTCCCCTTCATCCTCCCGCCAGCATTGGGCTAAACCCACCCCAAATCTGCCTTGCCTGTCTCAGTTCCTTCTGCAGACCCTCAATCTCCTTTCTAAGTTTTTCTATGTGGTTGCACACTAAACATCCTCCCACACTCCAGGCAATGTTTAGAAAGATTGGTGCACCGCAGTTGTTGCAGCCTACCACCCTACCCATTGCTGTCGTTGCCCACCAGTGACCCCCGACCCTTCCAGATGCAGGATACCAAACACTCCCCCAAGTCTTCCCTCTCCTCCCTCTATCAGTGCAAAACATTTTCTTTATTTCCCTTACCTCCTTTGTTGCACACGTTTAGATATATTGCGTAACTGCTTTTTATATATTCCTATCCTTCCTATCCACACTCAAAAAGAGACTTTAAGTAGCCACTGCACAACCTTCTTCAAACTCCTACTCCTCCTTTTCCCAATGCAATATCAATGTGAAGAAGTAATAATGAAAGCTTCTAGATTTGCATTTACTTCCTCCACTGAGAGAGCAGTCAACTCTTCACTTGCTGCTGTTCCTTTCCTGGATGACTGCTTTTGCTATGACAAGTGCATATCCTTTGCCTGTTTGAGGAAGTGATGTCAGAACCCCTAGTATAAAGGAAATAATGGACCAGGGGTGGGTGGGGTGAGGAGGTGGGGGTGGGACCCACCCAAGTCTTCCAGAAACAATCAGGTAGCTGAGGCCTCTGGTCAGATCATTAGCACCCTTCCCCCACTGTGCACTCAACTTTGCAGCTAGTGAAGCCAGCAACAATGAATCACAATTTTACTCAAAGCCCCCTAAATAGGTTTGCTACCCAAAGAAACAGGACTCCAATTCAAACAGCTTCACCAGCAACACATCAAAATAGGCTTGGAATTAGAAGATATAGGTCTCCAATTCAAAGAAACAGACCCAGTTAAATTATACCAATTTTGTTTTAAAACAGAAGAAATAGGCCTCTACAAATGCAGCCTGCCACACGGTGAACCATACAAATGAGCCCACTTATAGCTACCAAAGCAGGTTTCAAAATTCCAACAGCCCCAAACAATACCCTGCTAGCCTCTTAGTAGTAAGAAAGGAAAGAAATAACCTTCTACCAAGTAGAATCCACGAAAAACAATGTAAAACAAGAAGCTACTGTACTGTAGATCTGATCTTGTCCCCCTTCTAGTTCCTTCTGAGAAGCAAAAGCCGAAGGTTTTTTATATTCTCCTCCAGTTTGGATTTAAGAAAAGTTCCAGGTAACTTGCAAACAAGTGAAGTCAGGCTAATTGGTCTATAATTTGAACACACAGATCTATTACTCTTTTTAAACAATGGGATAACAATTGCTTGTCACTAATCTTCTGGCACCAAACCTATATTAAATGACATGTTTAGCAAATGAGACAAAGTCCCGATGATGGTGGCTGGTAATATGGATACTGTAGGTCAGGTGAGGGTTTAAGTACAGTCCAAGGTATTTGAATTAATAGACTTGTTCTATGATGTTTCCAAGATTGTCTGAGAGGAATCAGCCCATGACTAGGTTTTTTTGGGGGGGCCAGAGAAGATCATAAACTTGGTCTTCTTGGAGAAGAGAACCATGCCTTTGGCAGAAAACCAAGTATGTAGCTTGTTGAAGTCAGCCTGCAAGTTACTGAACATTGTATCAAGGTTAGTTTTGCTGCAGTAGAGGGCTCTGTCATCAGCATAAAGGACTAGTTGGGTGGTTTGGCAGATGGAAGGGAGGTTATTGATGAAGAGCGAAAACAGGAGTAGGCCTAAGATTGAGCTCTGGGGTACTCCATATTTAATTGGACACTCAGCAGAAAAATTACTGTTGATATTAGTTTTCTGGGATCTGCCGGGGAGGTAGCTTTTAACACATTTTACGATGTTTTCAGATATGTGCAAAACCTTGAGGGTGTCCAGGAGAAGGCAATGGTCAACCAGGTCAAATGCCTTGGTCAGGTCCATGAAGACTGAGCCTGTGTACTGGCCCTTATTACTTGCCTTGAGGATATCACTGGTGAACCTGACCAGGGTGGTTTTGGTGCTAAGTCCAGATCCGAAACCCTGCTGAGCAATAGAGTGCAAGTTATGATGGTCGAGGAAGAAGGTGAGCTGGGTATGAATAACTTTTTCAATGATTTTGGATAGGGGAGCAAGAAGGGAAATAGGTCAGTAATTCCCTACTTCATTCCTTGACCCTGACTTGAACAATGGCTTGATGGTGGCAATTTTGCAGGTGCTAGGGAAAAAGCCAGAGCAGAGTGAGCAGTTTAGTATGTTGGTGATGGGGACCGCTAACAAATTAATGGCCAGTTTAAGGATTTTAAAGTTGATTCCGTCCACCCCCTTACTGCATTTAGGGCTGTTACTTTGGATGAGCTTTTTGGAGTCCAAGAGTTTTAGGACCCTAAAACAGAATCTGGGACTACGCTCAGACTTAGAACTGGGGCAGGGAGAGAGGGAGTGGAGGGAGAAGGTTTATATTTATTGAGATCACCAAAGAATGAGTTGAAAATGTTTACTACTTCTGAGGAGTCATTGGTCAGCTTGTCACCATGGAACAGTGTGATTGGCTTGGTATTCTTGTGTTTCCCAAGTAGTGAGTTTAGTGTAACCCAAAGTTGATAGGGGTTAGATGTTTCCCCGAGTTATTTATTATGGAAAAAGTCATTTTTGGCTTTTTTGATGACTGATTTGCACTTGTTTCTGACTGCTTTGTAGAGGGAGAGCTGAGCAGGGTCTCTGTGCTTGAAGTAACGGGCCCTGGTCTTGTCCCTGGTCCTCATCAATTTAATGATATCGGATGATACCCATTCATTAACAGGTCCCCTAACCCTGATTTTTTTTTATAGGGGTATATTTGTTGCATACACTGTTGAGGATGGTGGAGAATCTGTCAAGGATAGAGTCAAGGTTACCTGGCACAGTGGTGAATGATCATTCGACTAGGCTGAGATTGCATGTAATATTTTCCATGGAGTTATTTGTCCAGCGTCTAAAGAAGATAAACTTAGTTGGGGGAATTAGGGCACTGGGCCGACCATAGACAGTGGTGGTATAGTGATCACTGATGCAGTCCAGCAATACTCCAGAGTCAGTAATGTGGGAGGGGTTGGAAATGATGACCCAGTCCATTAGCAACACAGTACCCAAGGAAGACCCCACTACTGATTCACCAAAACTCTGGAGACCCCAAACCATAATGTTTTATTTTTCCTTTTGCTGCTTGGGGGTGGGAGTAGGGTTTGAAAGTTTTTGCAAAGAAGTTCCTTTCTTTTTGAGATAGTGGAATCATATCCTCATTCATGATGGAGACTGGCAGGGTCATCTGGGCCCTGTGCTAAGGGAAGAATGCATCCACCTACTTAAGTGCAATGGCTAATGTCAAGAATTCATAGGGCTGTCTGATGGTCTGCAGAAGCACAAGGCCCTTTGCACCCTGTGCTTCAATGTGGCTGCAGACACATATACATACAGCCCATCTCTGAGCTAATGCACAGAGCCCTCTATCACCCATGGGTGCAGAGGTGCAAGGCCCTATTCCAAGAGAAGAGTTATCTTCACAATATGGTACTTTGGCCTGTGCAGCAACCCTACATCTTTCATTCCTTGGATAGAGGAGTGTTGCATAAAAATGACATCCTCCCACCCTTACCTCATCTCACTGGCTCACTGAACTTCCGCCAAACTCATCTCACCAGCACAAGATCACAGTGCACTACCCACTGGGAACAAGAATGGCACTACACACAAAGTTTCTTAATAATATATATATATTTTTTTATTTTGACTCCAGATTTTCAAGATAGTCATTTTATGACTCTCCTTAAAACATGACTTATGATATTTATAGTATATTGGCTGAAACATCCTTTTGCACCAGAAGTGCAAAAATACATCTCATCTGGACTTCTAAAAACACCAGTCACGTTTATGAGGTGGTGTGAAAAAAATGGCTATGTTGAAGATTTGGAGTCAAAACATTGAACATTTTTGAAGTCATGAGTAATTGCTGAAATATTTAGCATTCACTCATAACTTGGTAATTTTACTATATTTTACACCAAATGTTAAACATAGCCTTCCTATGATCCCACCTCATGAACCCAGGTGAAAATTTTAAAATCCCCACCAAAACACCATTCCACAAGTACAAAAGTGTTTTGGGGCCAATATTTGAAAACACTTATAATGTTCATGAGGTGATGCAAAAAATGACTGTTGAAAATGTGGGGTCAAAATAGTAAAAATGACTGAAATTGTGAGTGAACATAGAACAATTTCAACATACTATCATAACTTTGTTGTTTTTTAATATTTGACCCCAAATTTCAACATAGCCTTCTTATGACCCTACCTCGTGAACTCGGCAGGTGAAAATTTTCAAGTCCCACCCAAAAGGTGATTTCACAAAGCAACTGTGAAATTGCCTTTCAGGCTGGATTTAAATAAATCCACTACCCTTGGTCATGAAGTGGGTTTCCAAAAAGGCCATGTTGAAAAAGTTGAAACCCCACCTGCTTCCCTTGCCATGTTTAGGGGCTCCCTGATGAAGAGTCAGAGCAACTCAACGCACCAGGGAAGGAGAAGCTTGTTGTTTTAACTTGGATTTCTAAATAAAAGATTACTTACATGGCTGTTTTTGTGTGTACTGTACAGTTTGTGCTCCTTTAAATGTGCTGTTCACCATAGTACAGCTGCACCTCTCACCAGGCAGCACGTGTTTTTCTTCTCATTTGCAATTTTCAAAAAACAAACACTAGAATCTAGCTAAATGGGTCCAATTTACATAGATGCAGGTGTTTTTTTTTTGCAAATACATGTTTTTTATGTATTTTCAATGTTTTTTTAT
Organism: Neoceratodus forsteri; assembly: GCA_016271365.2. Classification (NCBI taxonomy): domain Eukaryota; kingdom Metazoa; phylum Chordata; order Ceratodontiformes; family Ceratodontidae; genus Neoceratodus; species Neoceratodus forsteri. Next base: position 1,002,970,815 of record CM028129.1, on the reverse strand, counting down.
TGAAAAATAAAACATGGCAGCCGCCACATTTTTTTTTCTCACATCAAGCAAATTTTTTCTCATGACAAGTAAATCTTAAAAACAAACACTCATGATCTGTGTTTTCTTTACAAAATTTATAAAAAAAAAAAATTTAATCTTTATATCTCTGGAACTGTATATTTTTTCATGACACCTTCAAAAAGCATTACCTCGGCAAAGATTGCTTCTGCCCTGAAAGTTTCATGAAAAAATTCCATACTGTTTAGGCTGTGTATGAAGGCAAAAAAATGTTAAATATAGGAATACCAACACTTTTTTTCTGCATTTTTTGGCACTCCATATCTCAACAACCAAACAAGATGCCATCATGAAACTTTTCACGTCTTAAGACTTAGGCGGCCAAGACCACACATGCCAAATTTTGGGCTATTATATCAAACACTGCCAAAGTTTTAAGGTGCAAACTTTGTGGTTTAACACTAAACAGCCTACTCAGCCCTAACTATAGGAATATATATGCAGTTGTGGGGCCTGTGGTGTATATCTATATATATATTTCTATATCTATGTCTGTCTGTCTATCTATCTATATCTGGAGCTGGGGAGCCTGTGCTTCTGCAGCCACAGAGACAGCTCCACAAAGGTAGCCCATCAATGCTACTGCATTTGTGTCACTAGAAACACTTATATGATGTTTGTCTTACCTGATGATGGCTATCTGTGGTTGCTGTTGTGATCTTATCCTTTTTCTGCATGGGGGGTTGGAGACTTAGGGTTGGAAAACCTAATGCCACATTTTCCTACCTTTGTGGTGATAAGTTAAATTATGGCTACTGCAGTAACGTAGTATTTTTGCAAAGCATTTGCTTTCTTTTTCAAATACTGGAATTGTATTTTCATTCATGCAACTCCCTTCAGACCCTGTATGAAGAAATGCAGACAAGCAAAGCCCACAGGGCCCTGCACCAAGGGAAGAGTCTGTCTGCCTGTGAAAATGCAGGGTCCTCTGGCCCTGTCAAGAATTAATGGGGCTGTCTGTAGACTGCAGAAGTGCAGGGCCTTCTGGGATCTTACATTTAACTAAAGATACAAATGCACAGGGCAAAAAGTTCATATGTCGGCCGAAGCACCGGGCCCTCTGGCAGCCTTGGGTGCAGAAGTGCAGGGCTCTGTGCTAAGAGTTCTCTTCACTACGTGGAACTTGAGCCCATGCAGACAGCCTTGTACCTTTCCTTCCCAAGCAAAGCAGTGGCGCTGTATGACAGTGACATCCCCCCAGCCTTTGCCTATCCAGTTGGCTCATTGAGATTGCCCCCAAACTAAGCTCACTGGCATGGGATGACAAATCACTACCTGCTGGGCCAAAGACTGGCACTGCACATGTATTATTTGACCCCAAATTTTAAATATAGTCATTTTATGACTCCTCCATATCAACATCACAGGTGGCATTTATGAAATAGTGGACAAAACACAGTTTGTGCCACAAATGCAAAAACATGTGCCGGTAAGGATTTGAAAAATGACATCTGTCACATTTATGAGGTGGTACAAAAAATGGCTATGTTGAAGTCTGGAGTGAAAACATTGAAAATTACCAAAGTTATAAGTGAGCAAAGACAATTTAAAGAGGGAGTCTGGTCAAAAGTACTACATTACAGAATTAGAATCAGATTACTCTCAATAAATCTAATACCAAAAATTAGGTTCCTGCATTACTTCATTTTAAAGTTATGAGCTATTTTGTAACCCTGATTTCACTCCTTGTTCAAAAAAGCCAGTTTCAGTGAAAAGCCATCAATGATGTCACAATCAGAACTCACAGACTAGTCTCCCTGTCAGCAACCTTATAGGACCTATTTCTTCAAAGTTATCAAAACTGTAGCTGTAGCATTTATTTAAAAAGCAAAAACTGACACAGGGTTGCCTGCAGTGCTTGTGTTTTCAGAATGTTCAGATGTGTGTTACTGTACTTTAGAATGCACCAAGAGGCAGTTTCGGAATTCAGCGCTGAACCAAGGTATAGACTGTCAAAGTGGTGCACACTTTTAGAATATCGGGGGGCACGTAATCTCAGCATGTGGCAGGGATATGCCATCTTGCAGTGTGGTGGAACACTCAATCTCAGAATGTGACAGGGACTCACATCAAAAAATCTGGTGGGCACTGGCAATTCTGGAATACAAGTAAGGATGTACGCTGTTGGAATATGGCAGGACACAGCATTTTATTTTGAAACTGTTTGTCCTTGCCACATTCCAGAATTGTACACTTTCACCACATTTTAAAATTGTGCATCACATCCCCACCACAATCCAAGATTGTGCATCCCAGCCATATTCCAAATTAGCGCATCCTCACCACATTCCAAAATTGCACATCCGCACCACATTCCAAAGCTGTGTTTCAATGCCACATTCTGAAACTGTGCATTACCACTGCATTCCAAATTGTGCATCACCACCGCATTCCAAAACATTGCATCACTGCCACATTCTGAAATTGAGATTCACTCCCACATTCCGAAGTTGTGCATCACCACCACATTCCAAAGTCGTGCGGCACCACCACACTCTGAAGTCGTGCATCACTGCCACGTTCTGAAGTCATGCGTCACCACTACATTCCAAAATTGTGCATCACCACCACATTCTGAAGCAGTATGCCACCCCAGCATTCCGAAGTTATGTGTCACCGCCGCATTCCAAAGTCATGCGTCACCTCCACATTCCAAAGTCATTCATTACCGCCACATTCTGAAGTTGCCGCATTCTGAAGTCATGTGTCACCACCACATTCTGAAGTCATGCAACACTGCCACATTCCAAAGTCGTGCATCACCAACACATTCCAAAGTCATATGTCACTGCTGCATTCTGAAGTCTTGCGTCACCACCAGATTCTGAAGTTGGGCTTCACTGCCACATTCCAAAGTCGTGCATCACTGCCGCATTCTGAAGTAGTGCATCACTGCTGTAATCTGAAGGCGCCACATTCTGAAGTTGTGCATCACCACCGCATTGTAAAGTTGTGCATCACTGATGCATTCTAAAATCATGAATCACTGCCACATTCTAAAGTCATATGTCACTGCCACATTCCAAAGTCGTGTGTCACCATCACATTCCAAAATCGTGCGTCGCCGCCACATTCCAAAGTCATGTGTCACCACCACATTCCAAAGTCATGCATCACTGCCACATTCTGAAATTGTGCATCACCTCTACATTCTGAAGTCATGCATCACTGCCACATTCTGAAGTCGTGCATCACCGACACATTCTAAAGTCATGCGTCACTACCACATTCCAAAGTTGTGCATCACTGCCACATTCGAAAGTCATGTGTCACCGCCACATTTAGAAGTTGTATGTCACTGCCACATTCCAAAGTCGTGTGTCACCGCCGCATTCCAAAGTCATGCATAACTGCCACATTCTGAAATTGTGCATCACCACTGCATTCCGATGTCGTGTGTCACTGACGCATTCCAAAGCTGTGCGTCACCACCACATTCCGAGGTTATACATCACTGCCGCATTCCGGAGTCATGCAGCACTGCCACATTTCAGAGTCATGTGACACCGCAACATTCCAGAGTCATGCAGCACTGCCACATTCTGAAATTACACAGCACTGCCACATTCCAACGTCATGCAGCACCCCCAAATTCTGAAGTTGTGCAGCACTGACACATTCTGAAGCCATGTGGCACCAACACATTCTGAAGTCATGCAGCACTGACACATTCTGAAATTGTGTGGCAACACCACATTCTGAGACTGCACCACTGTGCATCACCACCTCATTCCAAACTATGCGTCATTGCTACATTCTAAAACTGTGCATCATCACCACATTCCAAAACTGTACATCAGCATCACCACCACATTCCGAAATTGTGCATCATTGCCACATTCTAGAAGAATGTATCAGCAACATTCTGAAATTGCACGTCAGCCACATTCCAAAATTGTGCATCAGCCACATTCCAAAACTGCACATCAGCCACATTCTGAAACTGTACGTCAGACACATTCTGAAACTGCATGTCACTGCCATATTCTGAAATTGTGCATCATTGCCACATTCTGAATTTGTAGGTCGTTACATTCCAAAATTGCACCTCACCATCACATTCTGAAATTTGTGTCACCACCAACATTCCAAAATCGAGTGTCACTGCCACATTCTGAAATTGTGCATCACTCCACATTCTGAAACTGCATGTCTCTTCTACATTCTAAAACTGTACCTGCCTGCCACATTCTGAAACTGTGTGTAAACTTCCATACTCCAGTATTGCCTGCCATTGCCACATTCTGAAAATGTGCATTCCCACCATATTCCAAAACTGCACATCCCCACCACATTCTGAAAATGAGTGTCACTGCCACATTCAAAAATTGCATGCTCAAGTTACATTCTAAAATGATGCATCCTTGCCTTATTCTGAAATTCCATGTGGCTACCAGATTCTGAAACTGTGTCACTGCCACTTTCGGAGATTTTGTGTCCACACCACATTCTGAAATTGAATATTGCCACCACAATCTGAAATCAAGCATGCCAACTACGTTTTAAAATTTTGCATCACTACACCATATGCCAAATTGATCAATCCAAGACACATTACCAAATTACATATCCCTACCACCTTCCACAACTATGTGTCTCCCGCATTTCAAAACTGTGTATCTCTGCCTCATGCTAAAACTATATGACACCACCTCATTAAGAATTTTAGCATCCCTGCCACTTTCCAAAATTGTGTGTCCCACATACAGTACTTTCTGAGATTGTGTCATTGCTGCATTCCAAAGTTGCAGTCTGGTGACATTTCAAAATCTCATCCCTGCAAAGACCCATTAGTGCCTACACAAACCTTTGAATATCGGGACTCAGAAACTTAAACTTCAGTGAGATTCATTACCCAAATCAGGGAATCACTAATTGCATTAATTACATGATGAACTGACAGGTTCCTTTACCAATAAGGTAGCCAACAAAACTGTTCCCCCAGTGATGTCACCATACTAGCCCTGATGTTTTATATGGTCTGAGTAAAATCCTGATAGCCATCTCAGACTCTAGAAAATCTATTACTCCTTCTTGTTTGTCATCCATGCTTCAGTCTCCTGACTCACCCTAAAACCTGTGACTCCCAACTTTTTCATGAACTTGGGTGCACGATGATTTATTTAAATATTTAGCCAGTCAGTTAATTTAAAAGATTTGTAGATTCTGGAGTTCTCACTTCCACATGGTCAGGTGCTCAGACTCATTGTCATTTTAAGATGGTCCTCTTGAAGCAGTCCTGTTACCTATACAATTGTACATGTCAATGAGAGCAGGTTCATGTGTGCGTTACTTGCTTCTATAAGCACTTCTGTACAAGAGCTGTACTTGATTCTTTTTTTTTTTTTTTAGTTGTTTAACCAGGAGTAGCACACAAAGCTGAAAGATTTTTTACAGGTGCATCCTGTAAGCACAGGGAAGTTAAATGACTTGCTCAGGGTCACACAGTATGTTAGTGGAAGCTGTGGGATTCAAACCCAGGTCTGGTCTGCTAGATGTCACCAGATTTGCAGCTCAGAGCCTTAAACCACTGCACTATACTGCCTCCTTCTATCGCCACATTCATCATTATGTAATTGTTTACTTATTGTTTGCTGTCTATTTTAGGTCATCACTGAAAACAGATCCTCACTTTCTTGCCTAGTGTACTCACCTGGTTACCAAAAACAAAATAAATCATTTGAGCAGGACTGTCAGTGATAAATAATGGGGCTGGAGAGTGCAACATTTTCTGTCTTTAAATTGGGTGGTATTGCCTCAGAAGGGTGGCCTATTAGCCCAGAAAAAATGTTTCAGATGTTTCTTCCTAGAGCTTGTTAAATATTTTAGAGGCCCATAAAGAGGAATAAGGGGTAATTAATACAGTAATTACTAATTCATTTCTTCATTCACTCATTCATTTTCTCTCTCTCTCTCTCTCTCTCTCTCTCTCTACTTCTTCCTATTTTTCCCCCTCTAACTTCTTTCTTCCTCTGTTCCTCTCCTTCTCTTTCCCATTTCTTTATCTTTCTGTTTCAGTCTCAGTTCCTTCTCTCTCTCTCTCTCTCTCTCACTCCTTCTGTCCCTCCCTCTCTCACTCACTCTCTCATGTTCTCTAACTCCTTCCCTTCCTCCCTCTCTCTCTCTAACTCTCTCATAGAAGCATAGACAGTGAGAGCAGAGAAAGGCCAAGGGTCCATCTAGTCCAACCACAGTTCCCCGTCTGACTTGGGACCTATTTTCCATACAGAGTTTTATCCCTCCCCATCTACCCCCTGCTCCACTTCCTACAGCTACCGACCCATGTCACTACCAAACCATTCAATCAGTCCCAGCCTGCATCCCAGGTTCTGTAACAAACTCGGGGCACTGAGGGTCAGCAGGGGAGGGAGAGGATGGAGCATCCAGATGAATGCTGTCCTCTTCCAGGGTGGGTTACAGGGGGTTCCCCATTCTGTAGCAACTCCCGATGGAGATTGGGGGGCAGTGCATGAGTAGGGCCATTGAACGTGGGTGAGGTGACGGCAGATGCCAGCAGTGGAGAAGGAGCCATGCAGGGTCATTGCATGCTGTGTCTCACGGAAAACAGCACAGAAAAACCTCAGAAGGTCCAGGAAGGTGAAAGAGACCTGAGTGGACGCCTCAACCCCAACACCAGGCCACTTTCCCACCAGCTCTCCTGAGCCCCTCGACCCAGCCACAGACTGACCGTCTAGATTTCAGAAAGGTCGCCAGGTAAGGAGTGGCAGTCCCACCCTGGGGGGCTTAGATCTGGGGGCTGACCAAATATGTAGGCTTGGGAGGGGGATACTCAGCCCTTGTACTCCCAGTGGAGAGAGGGGTTTCAATAAAGGAAGTAGAGGCGGAGTCTGAGAGGGTACACCTGAGAGATGCCCTGGCCCTCCAGAGATAAATAGAATGTAAAAAGTAAAATCAGTTCCAGCAATGCTTGAAACCATGTATAATCTTGACGCCCACCACATCAGCTGGCAGACTGTTTCATGGGAAACAAAAAAAAACTGGCGCTATTCACCAATGCTGCGGAAAGCACACTCGAGTCAAAAAACTGCTTGTTCAAAATGTATTAAAAAATGTTGTTCAAATACAGCAAACCATGGCAGAGTGAAGGCATGCACTTCACCCTGCCATGGTTTGCTGTATTTGAATGACTTTTATATTAAACCTTGCATGAGCAACTTTTGGACTCAAGTGTGCTTTCTGCAGTGCTCAAGTGTGCTTTCTGCAGTGCTGGTGAGTACAAACATATGAAAATTGCCAGTAGATACAGGCCCTGGAATCTGTGAACTCTGCTCAGATGTGCAGCAACCAGTGCTTTACTCTGTTGTTGCCCCCACCACGTACAGCATTGACTGTCCCCCCTACCCTGTCCCACCCCTTTTTAAAACTGTCCACAGATTTTGACAACATCACATCTTCTGGCAGTGCGTTCCACCCAGCCACCACCCTTTCTGTAAAGTAGTGTCTTCTCATCTTCCTCTTGAACCTTCCCATCTCTAATCTCTGACTGTGCTCCCTAGTGTTTCTCCATCCCTTTAATCAAAACATCGCCTCTGTACAGATCCTGTTTATGCAGCTCATATATTTGAATGTTTCGATCATATCCATGTTAAGCTCCCTCAGTCTGTCCTCATACTGTAGGTCCTGTCCTCCATTCTTGTGATCATCCTGGTGGCTCTGCGTTGGACCCCCTCCAGTAACTTTGCATCTTTCTCTAAGTAGGGCCACCAGAACTGCATGCAATACTCTAGGTTTGGTCTGACCAGTGACCTATACAGAGGAAGGATGACCTCCCTCTTCCTTGAGACGATTCCCCAGACAATACACCCTAGCATCTTGTTAGACTTCACTGCTGCTCTCCTGCACTGCACTGAATGGTTCATTTGTCTTGCAATCATCACCCCAAGATCTTTCTCCTCTTCCATAGTGGATAACTGCACCTCCCTAATGTGTAACCTAACCTAACAGTGTCAGTGGCTCAGTAGGTAGCACACTCCCCTCTGAGGCCGGGAGATCAGAGGGCTGTGGGTTCAGTTCCCACATCTGGCACTTGGGTTATATCCCAGTACTGACACTGTAGTGCAGCATGAGAGGGGTGCTGCACTTCTGCGGTGCCGTCTTTCGGATGAGACGTTAAACCGAGGTCCCATCTGCCTGGATTGGTGGTAGTTCAGGTGGATGTTAAAGATCCCATGGCACTTATTGAAAAGAGTAGGGGAATTGTCCTAGCCAAATTTCCGTCATTCACTAGCAATACCACCAATAGCTTAATCTGGTTCAAGGTCAGGTAGCATTCATCTGTATCCCCCTCCCCCAGGTCGTGCCTGAAAATAGGCAGGATTTGTCTAGTGCACTTACCCGGTCAACAACAACAACAAAAAAAAAAAAACCATACTAAAAACATTTGGTTTCTAGCTCCCATGTGCATAACCTTGCACTTCTTCACATTGAAACCCAGCTGCCAAGTGCTGACCAGCGCTTGAGTTTATCCAGGTCCTCCTGCAGTCCCAACCATCCCTCTGAGCTGTCCACCACTGCATTGATCTTTGTGTCATCTGCAGATAGGCTCATCTTATTGCTAACCCCCTCTGCAATGTCAACAATAAAGATGCCAAACAACACCAGACCCAGCACTGAGCCCTGAGGGACCCCGCTTGTTACAGCTCTTGGAGATGACAGCTCCCCCCTTACCACCACCCTCTGTCATCTATCCTGTAGCCAGTTTTTGACCCACTCCACTATCCTCCCCCCTTCTCCCAGGTGACCTAGTTTGCTAACCAGCCTCCCACGTGGCACCAAATTGAAGGCCTTGCCGAAGTTCAAGTACAGGACATCCACTGCCTGGTCCCTGTCGATTGCCCTAGTTACCCAGTCATATAATTCAACCATGTTTGTCTGGCAGGATCTGGCTGAGACAAATCCATGTTGCCTGCCTTCCTGAAGACCATTTCCCTCCAGAAAGGCTACCAGCCTTTCCTTGAGGATAGTCTCCATGAGCCTCCCCACTATAGAAGTGAGGCTGATTGGTTTGTAGTTCCCTAACTTGTCCTTGGGCCCACTTTTGTGGATGGGCACCACATGCACCATCCTCCAGTCCTGTGGCATGCAACCAATCCTGAGGGAGGTGTTAAACAAGTCTGTTAGTGGCCTTGCCAGGATTTCTGCCATCTCCCTCAGTGCATTGGGGTGGATGCCATCAGGTTCTGGTGCCTTGTCTACCCTTAGGGCTCTTAGACCTTCTAGCACTCTGCTCTCCAGGATTTCATCTCTGTAAATTCTGCCCCCCTTTCTGCACTGCTCCCTTATCCTGCAGTAATGGCCCCTGCCTTTCCCTGGTAAATACAGGACAGAAGTAGTCATTGAGCACTTCTGCCTGATCCACCACATTCTCCACCCACCCCACCCCCACCTTGATCCTAACGATTTGATCCTTGCAGGTTCTTTTCTCTCTTATGTACCTGAAGAAATCCTTCTCTCCCTCACCCATCCCTTGTGCAACCCTAAGCTCGCTTGCTGCCTTGTCTGCCTTTACCAATCTGCTCACCTCCCTTGATTTCCTCTTGTGCTCCTCCATATCCTTCTCCCTTCTGATCGCATGTATTTCCTGAAGATAGCTCTTTTATCCCTAATTCTACCCATTATCTCTCTGTTTAACCAGCTTGGCTTCCTTGTCCTGTCCTTGCATTGGAGCTTTGAACACGAGTTTGTTGCCTCCCCAACCCTGTTTGGATGATCCCCCATTTTTGACTAGCGTTCATGTGTGGCTGAATTCTAGCAATGTGTCCCTCTAGTATGCCCCCCATCTTTTTGAAGTCAGCTCTCCTGAAATCTATCACTTGTGTCCTGGTATTCGCCACCTCCCTACTCATCCCAAGTTAGAACCACACTATTGTGGTCACTCCCTGCCAGGGGATCTCCCACCTCCACCTCCTGCATGCTTTCCCCATTTGTCAGCACAAGATCCAGTATGCTGCCTTCCCTGATTGGTTCCCCTACCAACTGCACCAAGAAGCTTTCCCGGAAAGCTTCCAGTATAATATTTCACTTTAGTTGTTTCTTACAGGATTGCTGGTTTTAGGAATGACTGGACACCATAAGTAACTTCTAACAGCTCTGAGGTTTATTCAACAAACATACATTAGATAGATCAGCAGGCCTCAGCAGAACTACTACTACAATCTGCTCATGCAGTTTCTAAAACCCAGTTTCCACCCAGTCATACCATTGGCCCAAAACTGCAGGGGGATGTGGACTAAACCATTCTACAATGTTACTAGGGTAAGTTACCATATACTACATCTCCCCTTCTAGTAAAAGAAAGCAATTACCTTGATTTCGGTTTGCATATCAATGACAAATAATTACCAATAATATTAACATAATGGTTAAGTCTTACTTTGTGATGAGTTAGGGTCTAAAGTCATTGGTACTCGGCTTTGTTGAAATAAGTCTTTACCACTGACTTAAGTCATAACAAAATCTCTGAACCTCTCAGGAACTTTAAGCACACACCCTCTTCTGGTCATTCGAGTAGACTGCACACTGGGTACAGCTTCAGGACTTTCTGGCAAAGTGTCATTGAAAACAACAGGTTCCATCTCAGGTTGCTCATACTCTTGACAAGTGTCCTGTTCCTGGCTGTTGTCCCTGGATTGCATTGTTTGTGACAATACGGATTCAGTTGACTCATCTGCCTGTTGCTCTTTAGCCTCCAAAGCAACTGTTCGGTCTCTCCTATGTTGTCTCCTGTTCCTGTGGTATCGCTGTCCTGCAGGTGTAATCACACTATAGGATCTTGGCTCATCACGGATTCTTTCCACTGTAGCAGGTTGCCACCCACTAGAAGTCTCTATGCATACCCTTTCTCCTTCTCTGAATGGAATAAGTGGAGCTGCATTCCTGTCATAATACTGTTTCTGTCTTTTCTGTAGTCTTTTCAGACATTTATGTGCATCCTTTGGTATTTCAGGTCGCAGTGCCCTTGCACTTGCTGGTAATGTTGTCCTCAACATTCTGCCCATCAACAATTGAGAAGGTGTAAAGTTCAGTCCTGTGACTGGTGTATTTCTAAGACTGAGCAATGCGAGATGTGGATCGGTCTGACCTTGCATAGACTTCAAGAAGATTCTTTTTACTGTCTGGATCATTCTTTCAGCTAAACCATTAGATTGTGGGTATCCTGGGCTGGAATGAGTTATTTTGAACTCCCACAACTTTGCAAATTGCTTCATTTCATGACTTTCAAATGGTACATGATCCGCTAACATTTCTTTTGGAATTCCATGTCTTGCAAATACAACTTTCAATTTTGCAATAACTGTAGCTGCTGTCTTGTCAGGCATTCTGAGAACCTCAGGGTATTTTGAAAAATAGTCCACTACTATTAAGTAGGAGTGTCCCCCTAAAGTCAAAAATGTCTGCTCCAAGCTTTTACCATGGCATGTCAGGTATTTTATGTGGACACATTGGCTTTTTATGGTTGCTGGGTAAGAGTTCCCTGGCAAGGTCCACATGCTTCAACCATCATTTCTACTTCTCGATTCATGCCTGGCCAATACATCACAGCTCTGGCTTGTGCCTTCGACCTTTGTATTCCTTGATGTGCTGTGTGAAGTCTTTGTAGCATATCTGTTCTCAGCTCTTTGGGTATGATGATTCTTTTACCCACCATTATGAGTTCATTTTCTATGTATATATTGTGTCTCATGGGCCAATAGTGCTGAAGTTTGATGCTGACTTGTTTTTTCCTGTTAGGCCATCCTTTGAGGTGCATTTCTTTAAGCAACTGTAAATCACTGTCCCTCTGTGTGGCCTGTTTTAGCCCCTCAAACATGCTGTCAGGCAGTGTTTCTGTTGCTTGGATTGAGTATATGACCTTTTCACTACTTAGATCAATGTCTCCCTCTGCTGGTTTTCTTGGTACTGCCCTGGATAGAGCATCTGCAATCAGAATATCTTTGCCTGGAGTATATATTACCTCTATGTCATATTTCTGTATCTGTAACAGCATCCGCTGCAATCTTGCTGGAGCCTTTCCAATTGGTTTGTTCAGTATGGACTGTAGTGGCTTGTGATCTGATTGTACTTTCACTGACCTTCCATAAACATACTGATGAAATTTCTGTAGGGAAAACACAATCGCTAGCAATTCTTTTTCTATCTGTGCATAGTTTCTTTCAGCACTGGACAATGACCTAGATGCATAAGCTAGTGGTCTGTTTCTTTGTAGTAGACAAGCACCTAGTCCATCCTTAGATGCATCTGCTTGGATTTCAATGTCCTCTTTTGGATCAAAGAATTTTAATACTGGTGCACAAGAAATAATCTCTTTCAGCTTTTGTAAGGCTTCTCCCTGTGCTGGCTGCCACTGCCACATGACATCTTTTTTGAGTAGCTGCCTTAGTGGTGCAGTGAGATTTGCTTCATTCGTAATGTACTGTGCCGAGTATCGAGTCATTCCTAACAGCCTCTGTAGTGCTTTTTTATCTTCGGGAGCGGGCATCTCAGCTATTGCTTCTACTTTGGCTTCATCAGGCCGTAGTCCATTTTCGGTTATGATGTGCCCTATGTATTTCACTTCACTCACCAAATACTGTATTTTGTCACTATTGCACTTTACATTGAGTTCCACTGCTCTGTCCATTACTTTTCTCAGAATATTGTCATGCTCTTCCTTGTTAATTGCGGCTATAAGCATGTCATCAGCTATTACAAAAACACCTGGTATGTCCCCGAAGTGTTCAGCATTTCTCTGCTGGAATACTTCACTTGCAGACTGTATACCAAAAGGAAGTCTGTGAAATTTGTACCTTCCCCATGGACTGTTGAATGTACATAGGTCTGCAGATTCGTCATCTAATTTGATCTGCCAGTACCCATCTTTTTCATCCAGAATTGTAAAAAACATTTTACCTGCAAGCTTACTCTGAATATCTTCCAGTGTGGGGATGGAGAAATGATGTCTTCTGATAGCTTTATTTAAGTCTCTAGGGTCCAAACACACCCTGATCTCACCATTTTTCTTTTCAGTAATTACAAGGCTATCTACCCATGTTGTAGGTTTTCTTACCTTGCTAATCACCCCAATTTGCTCCAGCTGTTCCAGTGTCTGTTTTAGTTTGTCCGTGATTGCATATGGGACTTTCCTGCACCCATGTATCACAGGAGTAACATTTGGGTCGGTATATATGTGGTAAACTCCTAGGAATTCTCCTAGGCCTTCAAACACTGTTGTATATTGTGCAAGAAGTTCCTCTTTTGTGCTTGGTGGCTTTGTTTTAAGTACCTTTACTTTGCGAATCAGATCCAGGATGACACACGCCTGTTGACCCAGTAGGGAAGCTCCTGATGTATTAGTGACATAAAACTGCAGATTGGCCTGTCTGTCTTGTGTCTTACACTTGAGCATCACTTCCCCTTCTGGATTAATTTGTGCTCCTCCATATGCCATTAGGATAGTACTGGTTGGCTTGATTTGTACCTTGCATGGAAACTGCGCAATCACTTCTTTAGTAAGTATATTGGCTTCAGCCCCAGTGTCCAACTTGAACTTAACTGGCTGTCCCATTATCTTCAAGGTAGTGTACCACCCTTCATCTGGTACTTGTGTCCACACCGTTTCTTGTTTTCTTTTTACAGCACCCACGACTAGTGCATCTACCCCTTTGGTCATTTTCTCATGAGGTTTGTTGGACTTTTTGGCCTGCACATTTTTGCATAATGGTTGAGGCCACCACATTTACAACATTATTGTCCATATGATGGACAAGCCTTTGGCTTTATGTCCCTTGCCACCTCCACACGTGTTTGATTTTTGTGCACACGTCTCACGTGTTGGTAGCTGGCGGTCTGGTTTTCAGCCTGTTTTACCATCCTGCCTCGATTTATGTTCTACAGCATGGATGAACTTATCAGCAGTCCCTTGTGACATCGCTTTTGCCTATGCCCTTGTTACCTCTTTGGCTCTGCATATGTTCACTGCTTTGGCCATCGTGAGGTCTGGGGATTCCAGTAGCTTTTCTCGGAGCCTGTCGTCGGTAACGCTGAAGACAATTTTATCTCGAATCATTAAGTCTTCAGTCTCTTTAAACTCACAATTCCGAGCTTTTTGCCTGAGCTCCATAACAAACTTGTCTATACCTGAGGCGCTCATTGAGCGGATGGACCCAAAACTGATGCCTCTCAAACACCCGCGTTTTCCTTGGTTCACAATAATTCTTAAATGCTTCCATAACCTCAGCTGCTTTTTTAGCTTGTGGGTCAGCATATGTTATATTGAGGGTATTGTACACCTCGAGGGCCTCATCCCCGATCGTGTGCAGCAGACTGCAATTTTCATTTCCTTTGATTTATCATCTAATCCCGTGGCTGTGAAGTACAGACTTAATCTCTGTGCCCACCTTCTCCAGTTTTCTGCAAGGTTTCCAGTCAACAATAGTGGTGGAGGTGGCTTAAATTGCTCCATACTGCCAAAATACTTTGTTATACAGTCTTTTAGTAAGCTTTAGGTACTCACAAATACTGTCTTTTGTTTCTTTTCTTGGCAGCACAAACTTTTCTTCTTTCTTGCAACCGCAGCACTGCAAGTTCACTTCTGACACCATATAATATTTCACTTTAGTTGTTTCTTACAGGATTGCTGGTTTTAGGAATGACTGGACACCATAAGTATCTTCTAACAGCTCTGAGGTTTATTCAGCAAACATACATTAGATAGATCAGCAGGCCTCAGCAGAACTACTACTACAATCTGCTGGTGCAGTTTCTAAAACCCAGTTTCCACCCAGACATACCATTGGCCCAAAACTGCAGGGGGATGTGGACTAAACCATTCTACAATGTTACTAGGGTAAGTTACCATATACTACATCCAGGAGGACCTGCTCCCTTGTGCTCAAGGTTGCAAGAGTTGTCCTCTCCACCCCCAGCAGATTGAAGTCCCCAACTATTAAGGTGTGCCCCTTTGCACAGACCCTCCTTATCTGCTCCCTAGCTCCCTATTCATTTCTTCACTGTGGGTGGGCGGCCTGTATACCACCTCCATCCTCACCTTCCTTCACTTTGGGTCTTGTATCTGTACCCATAAGCCTTATAAGGCCTCTGTTCTTCCCTCCTCTCCCTCATCTCTGCTGCACGTTATTGCTTCCTTTACATATAATGCCACCATCCCTCTCCTTCCCCACTTCACTATTCTTACAGTACAAATTGTAGCCTGGGATCACCAGGTCCCAGTCATGGTACTGGGTGGCCCATGTTTCAGTTATGGCAGCTATGTCCACTTTTCCTTCTGCCAACATTGCCTGTAACACTGCAGCCTTGTTTCCCAGGCTCTTTGCTTTCAAGGAGACTACCCTCCAATCTGTCCCCTTCCCTGCCCCCTTTAATTCCTTCACACTGCCTTTCCCACTTGAGTTTGAGTACACCCTTTTTCTAATTCCACTAATTTGGGGGGAGGCCTGGTAGACTCCCTGTAGTGGAGATTTACTATATCACCTAACCTTCATCCCTCAACCGCATTTGTTTAACAGAACCTTGGTAGCTACATACTTCCCCAGCTTCCACTTCAGTGTCAGTGTGCCTGTTCTACTCAAGTGTAGCCTGTCAGGGGCATACATGTACTTGCTCCCCATGTATCACCCCACTGTCCCACCAACCTGTACCCCCTGGACTGACACCATTTCCCCAACCATGTGCTGAACTCCTCAATCCACTGTGTCCTGGCTGTGCTAGTCTTGAGTACTGGAAGAACTTCTGAGAAAGCAACTGATTGCCCTAAATCCTCACATAGTTTTCCTTCCTCTCTGAATCTCTCCAGCATCACACCAACTGTATCCCCTGCCAGGTCATTTGTGCCCAGGTGTACTACTATCTGTGGGCTCTCCCTTTCCTTCTCCACACAGTTTCGAAGAAACCATTGTACCTTCCCTGCTGTCATGCCCAGCAAGCACACCACCCATATGCGGCCCCTTCCGGTGTTCTTGCCTCCACATCTCACTCCTCTAAGGACTGAGTCATCCAACACTATGACCCTTCCCCCTCCTTCATTCCTGCCCTCTGATGCTTCCCACTAGTCTGGCTGCTCCCCCCCCCCCAGCTTCACTTCCCATATCCCTTGGCTGCACCATTGTGATCATGTTGCAGCCCTGTTTTATTTGTAGTTAAACTGTTTCATGGCTCCACCTCCCATTCCATAAAATAGAACTTCCTCACATCCCTCTTAAAGCTCCTCACCCACATTTCCACACATGGCTTCAGGTTCTTGAATCTTTATACCTGCTGAATAGTTCCCCTTGTTTATTCCCTTCAGGAACTTGAAGGTCTCTATCATTTCCCCTTCTATCACTTGCTCTCCAGTGTGTAAATGTCACCCTGCATTACACCATCTACAGGCTGTCCCTGTCCTTCCTTAGGTGAGAACTCCAGAACTGAGCACAGTATTCCATGTGTGGCCTTACCAGAGACCTATGTAGAGTTAGTAGTACCTACTTTTGCCTGCAGTCAATGCCCCTTCCTATACATCCCAGCATCCTATTAGCCTTTCTATAGATATTGTCAGCATCCTATTAGCCTTTCTATAGATCTTGTTAGCATCCTATTAGCCTTTCTCTAGATCTTGTTACACTAGCTTGTTTGTGTGAAGGAGTGACTAATGATGAATTTCATGTTCCTTTCATCTGCTGCAGTGACCATATTTACCCCTCACATCTAGTACTCTATCCTGAGGGGTTGTTCCTTAGGTACATAACCTTGTGTATTTTGGCATTGGATTTCAGCTGCCAAAATAAGACCACCTCTCTAGCCTTTGTAGATCTCTCTGCATGTCCCTGATCCTTTCATCACTATCTGTCCTACCACAGAGGTTTGTGTCATCTGTGAAGAGACACAACTTGTCCCAGATGCACTCTCCATTGTTGCTGATAAAGGTAATAAAAAGAGGACAGGACCCAGGACAGATCCCTGTGGCACCCCACTCATGACCTCTGTCTCTTCTGATTTGACCCCATTTACCACCACCCACTTCTGCCTCTCCTTCAACCAGTTTCCTACCCATCAAACTATGTCCCTGGCTGCACCCAAACCCTCTAACTCATCCATCAATCTTCTGTGTGGCACCAAGTGGAAAGCCTTGCTGAAATCAAAGAAGAATAAATCTACAGCATGGCCCTCATCTACTACTTTTGTTACTGAGTCAAAGAAAACTATCAGGTTGGTCTGACAAGACCTCCCTGACACAAACCCATGCTGTTTACTATCCTGTAGACGACTGCTCTCTAGGTAGTCCACAAGGTTCTCTTTGAACAGTGACTCCATCAGCTTACTCACTACAGAGGTAAGGTTGACAGGTCTGTAATTCTCCAGTTGCCTCCCCCGGTGTGTAGCAGGACTACACATCGGCTACCCTTCAGTCTTTCAGAACTACCATTGTCTGAATTTAGGTATTGAATAGCCCTACTAGTGGCTCAATTAGTTCTGCTGCCAGTTCCTTGAGCACCTGCATCCCATCTGCTCTGAGGCCTTATCTACCTTTAGAGCTTCTAGCCCCTTCTGGACCCTTTCTTTGATAAATACTGATTGACTCATTCCAGGAATGCTCCTGACAGCTGCCTTGATGACATTTTCAGGCAGGAGCTTTCTGTCTTCCCCTTGTGAAGACAGAGCAGAAGTAAGTGTTATGAGCTGCTGCATTTTGTTCATTTTCTTCTATTACCCTACCCCCCCTGTAGCCTAACAATAACCCCTCCCTGCTTCCTGTTTTCCTTAATACTGTACATCTGAAGAATTGTTTTTTCCCACTGTTAACCCCCCCTCGCAATATGCAGGTGAGTGTCTGCATTTCCCTCCCTGGCCATCCTCTTTGCATCCCTAGCTGAACTGGTTGACCCTCACTACTTCTCTGACCCTTTCCAAGAACCATATTGGTCTCTTGTACCTGTTTCATTTTGTAGCAGTTCCGTGCATGACTTTGTTGCTTCAAGAATGGTCCCCTTGATTGCCCTCCATCTTTTCTCTACACCTCCTATGCTGTCCACCCCTAGTCAATCTCAGACCAACTCCCTCATCCAGTTGAAGTCTGCTCTTGCATTCTGGTATCAAGGGCCAGCCTGAACCAAATGGAGTCATGGTTGCTGAACTCTAGTGACTCCCCTATCACTCCACCTGCCATCTCAGAGTTAGTGAGCAACAAATCGAGAATGGCCTCCTGTCTAGGGAGTTCCTTAACCAGCTGCACTAGCAGGCAGTACTACAGTGTATCCAACAGGGCCAGACATCTGGTGTACCTGGCAGCTGGGATGTCCCAGTCAATATCTAATAGGTTCACTTCTTAAAGGGGCGATCCTCTCTCATGCTCAAATTTAACAAACACTGATGACTGCCTTATCTTAATCAACCATTTAGTCTTAGCATTTTTCTAGAGAAGTATTAATCTTAGACTTTCTTAGTCAGATCCTTATGTAAATTACTGCCAGAGCCATGGCTTAATCTGCATGCTGTCAGGTTATTCTACTGATAATTATTGCCCTGTACCCATAATCCCTACCTGGCTCAGCTCCCAATAACTTGGATTTTCTACCTGGAACATATATGCCTGTGATTTCTCCTTATTCCCCTAACCCTACCTGGGCTAAAGCCTGCATCCAACCACCTGCTGCACCCAGTTGGCAGCAGCTCTTTAGTTTAAGTGTCCGTGTACTGCTTCGTTCAACTCGTATCTCTAACTTCAAGGTAGAATTGAAGCATATGGACAACCCCAACCGAAGTAGTAAGACAGCTAGGAAAAAACAACGAGCAGCTCTAGTAGCGGCCGTGAAAAATCTAATCCTATTACTGCTCCAGTGCTCGAGCAATGTGGAACTTAACCCTGGACCACCTACTACCTTAGACTCTCTGACCGACTTCGCATCACCATCATACATTAAGTTTATGCTGATTAATGACTGCAGACTACTAAATAATTTCAGTCAAATCCAAACCTGGACTGCCCATACCAACCCAGATGTGCCAGTAATCACAGAGTCCTGGTTCATCAGCTCCATCACTGACTCCCAAATAGCACTACCTTCATATAGCACATTCAGAGTAGATAGGCCCACTAGGGGTGGAGGGGTAGTTATCTACCTCAATAATAAGCTCAATGCCATGGAACTATTTTCCAAGTTAAAACCCAAGAGTTTGAGTGCCTAGCACTTAGGTTACTACTCCCCTCCTCTTCAGTAATCAATATCATTGGCTGTTACAGACCTCCCTCAGGTGGGCTGGATAGTCTAGCAAAGATTAAGGATATTGTGGAATCCAGCACCAATGAAAACATCATCCTTGGGGACTTAAATCTTGACTGGCTCACCACCAAAGCTAATGCCATCAAAGATCTATGTGACGAGCTTCGATTCACTCAGTCAGTCACCGAACTTACTAGGACAAATATGAAAAACAAAGACCACAGTTCTATTCTCGGCCTAATCCTCATAAACCAACCTCATAAAATTGAACATTCAGTGGTCTGCCATAATGATGTAAGTGATCACACGTGGACTGCACACGTGCCCGTACCAAACACCCCACCGGGCCCAAATTTATCACCAGCAGATGTTTCCGTAAGTTTAATGTCCATAACTATCTTGCAGACCTTAGGCGGATAGACTGCCAATCCTTTTATTTAGCCAAATCTGTAGAAGCCACTGTCACTATTTTTAATACCATCATCACAGGCCTTGTTAACAAGCATGCACCATTCAGTAAACACAGAGTTAGGAAATTCTCACACCTATGGTTCACCCCCGAGCTGAAAGCTGCACTCTCGCATTATGATAAACTGTGGGCCCATGCAAGGAAAACTAAAACTGAGACCCACTGTCAGGAATTCAGAGCAGCTAGAAATAGATGAACCAAGCTTATAAGGAGCGCCAAGCACACTTAGTATGTCGAAACCTTAGAGGAAGCTAAAGGCAAGTCAGCAAAAATATGGTGCACCTTCAAAACTACTGAAGGCCACAAAACCCCCAAATCTCTCCCACAAAAAGCCACCTCTAAAGGTACACTGGTCACTGAGCAATGCGCCATATTGGATCTTCTAAACACCCACTTCGCCACAGCTGGTATGGTCTTTGACACTCCACTAGCTGTAGGAATACCCACCAGCCCCTCCATTCCAGACTACCCTGAGTCCACACCACCACACGTCTCCTTCCAGCTCTTCCTGGTCACATTCAAGGAAGTCAAGCATCTCCTTATCAAGTTGGATACCAGGAAAGGGGCAGGTGCTGACAGAATCGAAGCATTCTTTCTAAAAATAGGGAGTCATCTATTAGCTGCGCCCATCATGCACATATTTAACCTTTCCATCTCCATGACTACTGTTCCCTCCAGCTGGAAAACTGCACATATCATCCCACAATTCAAGTCTGGAGACCGGAGTGACCTCAACAACTACAGACCAATTTCCATTCTACCAGTCCTGTCCAAGCTAATGGAAAAATTAATACACATTCAAACAAAACAATACCTGGAGAACTTCAACCTACTTAACCCATTCCAATCAGGGTTCAGGCAGAATCATAGTACAGTCTCAGCCCTGGCAAAGGTAACTAATGACTGGTTCTCTGCCACTGACAACAAACTGTCTACTTGTGCCATTTTCCTTGACTTAAGCAAGGCGTTCGACACAGTGGACCGTACCCTCCTCCTCCACTGCCTAACATCCCTGGGATTTCAGGACACTACAGTAACATGGTTCTCTAGTTACCTCTTAAATAGGCTGCAAAACTGGCCCGGTGGCACTGAGGGTTGAGGCACTGGATGCCACACCTCACGCTACGCCAGCGACCCAGGTTAGGGAACAAGCCCAGGCAATGGGGGTCGGTGGGGGAAGGAGTAGGATTGAGCATCCGAGGAACTGCTCTCCTCTCCCTGGGGTGGGATCCGTGGATGCCCCGATGCAGTAGTGATTCCTGGTGGAGACTGGGGGTTTCCCCTGCTGGGGTTCTGATGAGGACGTGCACGGCAGGCATCTTACAGGGCTCTGCCTGCATTGGGATGCCATTGCACTCTCGTGCATGTAGGTGGAAACAACAAGGAAAAAGCCTCCTCACCATCGGTGAGATGACGGTGGCCCTAGTGGATTTGCCCACATCCCAAATGTCGGCTCAGACACGCCCAGGATTTCCCTCCAGAGCCACCCGGTGACATGCAGGTAGGCACTTCACACTTAGGAGCTCACCACCAAGGGAGGGTGGCAATCAGCCCCGGAGATGGTACCGGGGGGTCGGGCCTGCCTGTAGTCATTCGGGGGGTCAGGGGAAGAAGCGGGGGGTTCAGACTGGGAGTAGGGCAAACTCTGAATGGGTACTCCTGAAGGATGCCTGGGGATGTAGGAGAATAAATAGAGTTAAAAAATAGGCTGCAAAGAATCAAGCCTGACGGACAATGTCGGTCACAGTGTCCATCACAACGGGAGTCCCTCAAAGATCTATTCTAGGGCCCCTCCTCTTCACTATTTACATCAACTCATTGGACAGAAACATTCAACAATCTAAGCTGCCCTTTTTTGCCGATGACACGATCTTCTACATCTCTAGGTCTTCACTGCGCGAAGCCAGTGCCGAGTTACAATCTGATGTCAATCAGTTCAGTTCAGCCAGGCCCGTTCAAAACTTCATCTAAACGCAAAGAAGACTAAGGTGATGATGTTTTTGTCAAACCACATGCCCTCTACTCTCAGTACTCAGAGTGCCTCACCGCCCATCACTACGATATTCGGGGACACCCTCAAGGTTGTGGATCAATTCAAGTATCTTGGAATATGGCTAGACAGTAAACTAACTTTTAGTGCCCATATCAACTGCCTTGTTAACAAGCTAAAAGCCAGGCTGGAGGAGTTCTTCAGGAACAGATCCCTATTTACACTTGACTGCAGAAGAAGACTGGTCCAGGCCACATTCCTACCACTCCTTGACTACAGGGATATCATTTACAATTGCAGTGCACCAACTCACACTCGCAAACTTGATCTCCTGTACCATCGTGCACTACGTTTCATACTAAATGGTCTGGCCAGGACACACCATTGTACCCGCTACTCCTCTTTGAACTGGACCTCACTATCAACCAGGCGTATGTTCCATATTGGGCAGTGGACTCTAAAACTGCTAACTGGCAAGTTACCCCAGTACATATGCTCCCTAGTGCACAAGTCTCACAATGTGTATGCACTGCGCACCTCAGACTTTGTGCTCCTAGACGTTCCCAGGACATGTACTAATCAGGGCAGAGGTGCCATTAGTTTTGTCCTCCCATCTATATGGAACCAGCTGCAAAAAACCATGAAGCTAACTGAGATAGTCACATTAAATTGCTTTAAGCACCTAGCCAAGAAAGCATTTGAAGTGATCTGCCGCTGCTATTCAAGCTAAGCTAATATATGAATCTTCACCATCCCTTCTGTTTATCACCCTATCCCTGTCTCCCCACCAACCAACCAGCCTATCCTTTCACCCACCTGTCCCACCTACCCCTTTATTCCTACCCCAACCCCCTTTACCCATTCTGCCTCCTAGCACTTCTTACCTTCCTCCAGCTCCCTGTCTCCCTACCTCCTCCTCCCCTACCATAGTCACTTCCCTTCCCTAGACCCCCTTCCTGCACCCCAACTCTGTGCATAATATTCCTGTCCTACTGAACCTACCACCTTCCTCTTCCCCACCTCTCTGTCTCCTTACCCCTCCTACCCCTACCCCAGTCACCACCATCCCCTTGACCCCCATCCCTGTACCCCATCTCAGTGCACAACATTCCTGTCCCTCTGAACCTACCACCCTCCTCTGTGTTGTCATCTACAGCCCCATGTTTTAACTTTTTTCCTTTTTCCTTTTCCTTCTGCCCCAGTGAAGACTTGTCTCACTCCATGTGCATCATCTATGTGCACATTAGTGCAGTTAGTTTTTTGTGTGTAATGTATCAGTTATTTGCAACAATCCAAGTTGTACATTACCATTGCCATTGCTGTTTATTTGTGCTATCCAAATTTGCTTTGTATAAGACCATGTACGTCACTGTATTATTAGAAATTTCCAGGACCTCGTTGTGAATAAGCTTGCTCAATGGAGTAATTCCTGTAATTATAAACTCCACTTGATAGCTTTTCCCCAAGCTCACAATCTCTCTCTTACCTTGTCCTAGTGGTCTAAAGATCACCCCACCCGTCTTTTCTTGCCTGCAGGTGTTGCGAGGTGAACCCACAGGGACTCTGTTTCCATTTGTTTCTCCTGATATGTTCATCCTCCACAGCCTCTATGCCCTTCCTGATAAAACAAGGGCTATGGCCCCCCCCTTTTCCTGCCCCCTATCCTATCTAAATATTGTATATTCTGGGACTGACAAGTCCTAGTCATTATTCTCTGTGGCCCAAGTTTCTGTGATGGCTATGAGGTCCACCTCAGTGTCTGCCACCAATGCCTTGAGCTCACTGATTTTATTACCCAGACTCCTGGCATTAAGGCTAAAGCTACCAACAGTTCCTATTTTCCCAGGACAGTCCCTATTTTAGGCAACATGTCCCAGCGTCCCAAGTTTTGCAAAATGTCACTTTTATCCTGGATTTTGCTTACTTGTCTCAGTTTTGTCCTTTTTTTTGTTTTGCTGACTGATAATCTGTGAGTAACAGTTATTTCAGCACCACTGTGGCACTACTCAAGCTGGACAACAGTTTGCAACTTCAACCCCTGCTCCTATGTTGCACTGCAAGTATGTCAGCGGGAGCACAGTAAAGCATGTTCCTTCCTGTTAGGTTAGACTGGGTAGTAGTGCAAATAGGTGCACGTGGACGTCTGCCTGCCAGCAGCTGAGAGTGACTCCAGACAGAAGAGACCGGCAGCAGTGAACAAAGCTAACCAAACCTGATCAGCTGCAGGGAAGTGTGTGAAAACAATCTGGTGTGGTGGTGGGAGTCACTGAAGTGAAGTTTGTTCAGCAAATGAGGGGAGTGTAAGCAGGTTGGGATGGGACTGTCAGGAGAAGCAATACAGCAGCTCGAATGTCTGAAAACAATTTAACACAGGTTTGCTTCTAATGAACTTTCTGTATAGCATGACTTGGAACTTGCTGCAGCAGAATGATTATTGTTTTAATCTGGATGTTTGCTACTGGTATTACTGTGGGGCGGCATGACCAAAGCAAGCAGCAAAATGTAATTGACTGTGTGCAGCGTTGTCTGCTGCGGTGCCCGTGAGAATGACACGACGGGGGGGGGGAGAAGGGGGCATGGTCAGGATGGACCCTGTCCCAGTTTTAGACCTTGAAAAGTTGGTAACTTTAATTTAAGGCAGACTCCCTTTCAACTAGCTCTGGATCCTCTTTTGCTGGTTTGAGATTCTATTCCTGCACTCTTTCCCATTTTTCTTAACTTCTTATTTTTCCTGATGCTTGCAGACCTCCTTGAGAGCCTTCCCCAATTTGCCTCCTCCACTATTCCCATTTGTACCTCAACCTTATATTTTTACCCACCTTACTGGTACCAGTCCCCTGTACTGGTGGAGCACTAGCTAGGTTCCCCTTCCTCACTCCCTTTACTAAGTTTCCCCTAGCCTCAGTATCCTCTGCAGTCAGTTTAACTGTCTGATGTAGACATCAAACTTCTGCCCCAGTGCCCTGGTCCCCACTCTTGTCAGGTGAAGGTTGTCAACTTTGAAGAGCCTTCTGTCTGAAAAGTCCCCCTCTGCCCCACAAAGTGATACCCTTTTTCCTGCCATCATCCTTTTAATTTATTTTTAATTTTTATTTGAAATTTGATTACCAGGTAGGAGCAATTAAACCAAACATCCCTTTTCAGCATCAACCTGGGCCAGGTAGACAGTCAGTTGAAAAAACAATTATGACTGACTTACCACACATTATGACTGATTTTTTTCAACTAGTTTGAAATTTCTGATTTCAACTAACTGAAGAAAATCCAACCAATTTTTTCAACTTTCACCATTGTTGAATTTTATTATGTAGTAGTTTGCCATACTTTTTTTTAACTTCATATGTTTTTTTATTAAAATTTTGACTATAAAAGTTAATAAAATGTATGGAAAAGTCCCCAATCAATGGGGCATGCACACACACAGCCTTCACCTTCTGACATCACAAAACAGGGCTGCATGTGCCTATGTGGGGCGTGTTGGTGGGTTAAGGTCAGGAGGCAACTCCGTTTTTAGTATTTGGGATTTAGCAGCATTATAACGTCATAAATGGTCAGAAACAAAAGGAATTCTTTATGCCCCTCAACTCTGGGGCAGGTGAGGTATTACACATGTTGGAGGGAGTAGCAACTAGTCAGCAGGCAGTAGCTAAGAAGCTCGCTGCTCTTTAAAATGCAAATACAAAGTGCAGTGAAACAAATCTACACACAGTAGGGACCCACTAAAGCACAATAACCAGTCAAAACAACAACAAAATATACTAAGTCCCTGAAAGTAAGTTGAAGCAGGGCAGTAAAACAGTATACAGTATACACTATAGAAAAATAAGCAGCAGTAGTACTAGTTACTTAGAAAAAGAACTGTGAGTCTAAAATACAGCATAGGTAGGGCCTCAAACACACCACAGAAGCTAGAAGGTACCCTTTTGCAAACAGAGCTAACCATCAATATATGTTACTTTACTAGCAGTCATAGAATCTGTGCGACTAAAAACAGTTTATGGGAGGACACCTAGAAATACCTGCTGTATGGTATACTGGTATGCCACCCTTAAGGTGACACCAACCCAGCAAAATACATACCTGTCAACAAAATCAACACTTTGCCAACAGGTCACTGTCTTGGTGTGCCTGAGAAAGAGGCATGCTGTCTCCCAGTCCTGCACCCCCACCCTGAATCAACTCTGACTGGAGTTGAGAATCCAAATGATGGGGGTGGGGGCAGAACCCCACATGGGGTTGGGGGCTAAAGCCCGATAAAAAAAACAGGACCGGAGACACACAGAATCATGTCTAACTTGCATTCGACTTGATTCCTGCCGGTGTAATGCGGTTGACATAAAGAATGTCGAACCGGCAGTACCGTAGGAAGGGTGGGGCGGATGGTGCCCCTGCACCGGCCACAAGTCTCCAAGGGGCGCAGTTTTCATTTGTTAAGCTTTTTTTTTTAATTTCTTGACCTGGGCTGAGCCCCAGCAATATTTTGCAACATGCTGAATTTTTTTTCTTTTTTTCCCCAGTTGTTTGGTTTCTCTGTGCATGTGCCTTCTGCAGACTGTGACCGCGCTACCTCACCCCTCCTAGCTGCTGTTTAGTTGGCTGGCGGCACTGACATTATTTAAAATTAATTTGGCGCCAATGGTGCCTTTTGCCCGCTTGGTTTTCTCCTTCAAGAAAATCTAATTTAACTGGTTGGCAAGTGGCTTTAAACTTGCCACACTGTGATTGGCCAGGGGGAAGGCTTATTAGGCGAGGTACGAGTGTGTCTGCTGTCTGGTCAGTTCTGTAGTGAGGAGGTCTTTCCACCATGTTGTGCATGTGGCGGGAGTCAGGATGGCCTAGAAAGTCGAAGGAGTCGGGAGAGGTGGTGGTTCAGCACCCAGCTAGCCCAGAAGAGAGGAGCAGCTTAGCCAGAGAGGGAGAGCAGCCATCAAGTGCCAAAACCAGTGTGGCGGGAGTCGGCTTAGAGAGGGAGTCCAGGATCGGGTCGGGAGTCAGCCAGTCAGGAGTCCAGGACACACCACACCACCAGGCATCAAGTTAAAAGTAAGTTGCAAAGAAGGCCAACAGGCTGAGCAGCAGAATAGCGGTGCGGTGCCGCTCCGGAAGGGGTCGAGGAGTGCAGGAGTGAGTGGGTCAGGTGACTCAAGCACACCAGGTGGGGTTAGGGACTTGGAAGTCTTGGCAGGTTCAGCTCTGTGATGCCCACCCACTTACTCCATGGAAGCCTTATTCAAGTCCTTCTTCTTGTTCAAGAGAAAAATACCATTTCCAAGAAATCAAAAGGTATTTAAGGCTGCAACAAATAAATGTACATTGATTCTTGAATTTTGCAGTTTGTGCTTGATGATTTTTCAAAAGATTTGGGCCGCAGAGTGCCTGCGCTGTAGTTAGGGAGGTGCAGGGCTTACAGCAGCAGTGCAACCCCAAATTTTTTTTTTCCAAAACGCTAGATTCAGGCTGCTACAGTTAACAAAACATTAGCATACCTGCCAAGTTTACTTTTCTAGGTACCTCCTAGGTTTCACACCATGTGTTTTATCTATTTTCTTGCTCTTAAGCACTTACCAGACCTCAGTGCTATTTCTAAGTCAAATGTGTTGGCCATCTTTTTTTCTTGGGGGGTGAAAAACACCAATTAAGACATTTATAAAATAAAAAAAATGGTGTAACTAAAACATTCTATGAAAGTGGAAGCTGGCTGGAATTTATGTTAGAAAAAAGATGGGAGTTATCACTTTTTTTGCCCACACTGCACTGCTGCTTTAAGCTTTGTGAACTGGTTCTGGAGGGAGTTCTGATGTTTTTTGTAAGGGTCTGAAAGTCTCATGTTTTGTGTATGGGGTCAGAAGTTTGGAATAAGGTGTTCAGACTTCTGTGTATTTTATTGACCATCTGACTGAGTACACTGGTGACATAAAGATTGATTTTTCAGGCATGACTTGGTACTAGTATGGTGCAGAGTGCATAAACAGGTACAGACGTCCACAGTGAAAGTCATACAGTAGGCCTGTGAAATTGTACAAAAGTTTCAAACACAGTTTTATTGAGTCATATAAAAGATGTGTCTGTGTTTGTGTGTGTGTGTGTGTGTGTGTGTGTGTGTGTGTGTGTGTGTGTGTGTGACCCCCCTGCAAATGGGGGTTCCCAAAAGACTTTCAGGAGCTTGCTTGAATGCTCCAAGCCTGAATGGTGTTTGGCGTTTAAGCCATTTATCTATGAGTGTTTTGAGCCTCTGGTACTGTCTCTTTAAGGCGGTCTGCTTGCAGACATAATTAGTTGTATGGGGGACTGTGTGTTTCTCTGCTTGCAGTACCACTGAGCTGCTGCAATTCACTCCATTTTGCTGTCACTAGAGTGCAAAGGGAACCTATCTGAAAGATGTAACTGTTTGCCAGAAATCATTTAGAGTAATAATGAAAATACAGTTTGTCTAAACTGCTTTCTTTGCAGTCAGAACTGTGTTTGCCTAGTTCCCCATTCTAGTTTTGAACTGCTGAACTGGACCAATCAGTGTGGGTTAAGGTAGCTCTAAAATGGTGCCTTGAGCCGAATCAGAACTTGGACTCATAATCTAAGCCAGCCACAAGAGGATTGTATGGGTAGTGACTCTGGGAGATGTAGTTTGGACTTCGGCGCCTTTTTGGACCAACAGGGGCAGTCTATTGTGAGTGACAGCCAATCCAGCCAAGAACTGGGAGGAACTCAAAGGAAGTGCCCAGTTTTGTCTGCTGGAGTTTCAGTTGAGCTCTGGCAGTGAAGAGGGAAAGAGCCCTGTGCTTTTTCAGTGTGCAGTTTTAGTTGGGAAACACGTGTAAGGCCCCAAGTTCCGGTCTGCAGCTTGTGTAACTGCTTGTTAGGACTGAATCCGTCCTGTGAAGAGAATCAAAGGATATCTGAAGAGTAGGAACCAGGCTCACCCTGTAGAAGACTGGAGAAATTGCTGAATTGCGCTCGGTCTGTCAGGAACTGAATCTGCTGTGTGTTCTCCTGGGTATTGTGCAGTAATTGCGATCAGGATAGAGAAGCAGCCTGCCTGGTATAGTACTTTCTTTTTACCATATAAATGTGTGAGGAGGCTAGTGTAGCTCAAGTGAATCCTGCTGCCATTAAAGGACTTTTGCCTGTGACTGTTTACCATATAAATGTGTGAGGAGGCTTGTGTAGCTCAAGTGAATCCTGCTGCCATTAAAGGACTTTTGCCTGTTACTGTTTACCATATAAATGTGTGAGGAGGCTTGTGTAGCTCAAGTGAATCCTGCTGCCATTAAAGGACTCTTGCCTGTTGCAGTTTGTCATATGAATGTGTGAGGAGTCTCGTGGAGCTCAAGAGTAGCCCTGCTGATGTTGAAGGACCCTATCTTGTTTGGAGGTCGTGAGTACTAATTCAGGGTCGCTCCCTGTTGAATTGCCACATTGAATCCAAATGGAATTACTGTACTGCTGACTGTTTAACTAATTTTTCTTTTCTCTGTGTGAAAGGGTCCCTACCAGCTGCCACGGTTTGACTAGCCACTAGGGCTTGGGGTACCCAGGGACAGTAACTGGTAGGGAAGGCCTGTGCACAGAGCCATAGGTAGATGAGTAAAGTGATAAGCTAATTAACCTGATTTCCCCTGCCCTTGTTATATCCCCTAAATAAATCAGAGCTGCTTGTTTCAGCAAAGTTATACTGCCTAGTGTTTGTCTATGTTAAAGTACTGTACTGTGATTGTTGCACTGTATCTTCTTATTTTACAGGGGTCCCAGTGCCTGAACCAGTCCTGGGGTAAGTGTATACTGTGAAGGTAATTCTGATATACTGTGTGGGCCACTAGTGGGAAGAAAGGGGGGTTGCAGTGTCCCAGAGGGCTGTGACCAAGTTAGTTTAACTATTGCAAACCCTGACCTCTGGGTGGAGGCACCCACCATCGGATCCAGGCCCCTCAACCTGTTAGTGGCAAATCAGGCAGGGGTAGTAGCCCCTGGGATAGCGCCATCTAGGGGTTACATGTAGAACTCTGATTTCTCTGAAAACAAATTTTCTGAACACCCACTGGTCTTTATCATCGGGTTGAAGCGAGTTTAATACATTAAAATTCTGGAGGTGATGGGATCTTGGCTTGTGAGCTGCTGTGAATCTGGCCACTTTAAAGTACAGGCTATGTTTTATGTTCACAATGCACACTACATTTTATGCTCAGGGCAATTGTAATTTTGGTTTCTGCAGTAAGCTGGCAATGTGGCATCAGGGAAGAGAGGGAAGTGTAGGCTAGTAGTAAATGTTATTTGTTGGAACTTGATTAGCAAAAGAGAGCTTCATTTTCCTTTTCGGCCAGCCAGTCTCCCACACCTCATATTCCAGGGGAGCAAAGTATTCCCTGAAATCAGGAGTAGGGGACATGTAACAAAAGTGTGTTTTTTCTTCAAGAAAAGCCCCAAAACTCACCACAGAGCATGTAAACCCCTCAGAGCTTCTGGGGGCCTCATTGCCCCCAGACCCCCGGCTCTTTTCAGGGGGGGCACAAAATTAGTCTCTTGCCCAGGGCACCAAAATGTCTTCCTACAGCTCTGCGAACTGGCATTTTACAGCCAGGTATACCAGAACTGAGATCTATCCATAGCTTAAATTTAAAATTAAAAAAATTCATGCATATTAAAAAAACATTTTCTGACACAGTTTCTGAACTTGTTTTGGCTTTCAGCATGTACACTAATGTGTTTTTAAAAATTTTATTTATCTTGCCGTGAGGACTTTAATATTTAGTCTATCTGATTCATTTATTCATTACAAATCGGGTTTACAACCTTTGAGTCAGAGACTCATTTACAAAGACACCTTGTCGCGGGGGGCAGACATCAAGACAGTAATTACAGTGCAGATTAAAACAGAGGATAACATTACAAGTACAGTAAAAGGAACAATTAACATACATACACTTAGGTTACATAATGTAGTAGTTTGTATGTTACTTAGGTTACATAATGTTACAAAATTGTGAGTTACACTCATGGATATAGTAGGTCCTCAGAGAAGACAGTGGGTTACATCCCTGTTTGGCCCTAGTAGCGAAGGGGTAGGTCTGGGGGAGGGAGAGGCTGTCCAGTGGACGTTGTCGTGCCAGGGGGCAAGGTGGGCGAGAACCACAGGTTACAACAGTGGATTAGTTGCACCTACAACAGCAGGTATTAAAAGATCTGGTTCCGAAGGGCTGTTTTGAAGGAGACAATTTTTGGCAAGTTGGAGATGCAGCTAGGGAAGGAGTTGAACCAGGTGGGGGCTCAGTAGAGGAAGGATCTCTGGGCAAGAGAGGTCTTGGTTCTGGGCACCTTGAAAGTGGCCTTAACAGAGCTACGGGTGGTGATGGACAAAGATGGTTGCTGTAGAGAGGTGGAGACCCCTGCGGTGGGGAGGGTCCTAGCAGAGATTTCTTAGCGAGAAGGCAGGTCCTACAGTGACAATCAAGAAACATTTTGTCCATTGGACCCGACCAACCATTCTCCATGCTCTGGCCTTCTATGGGTCTGGGAACTCACCAACCGACCACCTGCGCCTGGCCTGCTCCATGACCTCATGGGAAGTCTGACTTATTCACAATGCCATCACAGTCAGAGAGAGTCCAGCCAAGCTGCCAGCAGTAGATCGATGATGATCGATCACCTTGGCTTTTCAAGTTCAGCCCTTGTGCTCCCAAGCCCTCAACCAGACAGACAAGCCAGCCTAGCATGCAGCAGACACACAGACAGACTGAGTACTCTGTGAGAGACCATTTTCCTCAATCCTACTGCGCACTGCCCAGCCCTGGCAGGCCTTGCACACACATCCCATACAGTACCTTGCTCACTGTAGTAGCCTGTTGCCAGTTCGGTCAGGTGTTGGGTGATGATTCAGTGGTGGCGGCAGGTGGCTCCATGGCTCAGGCTGCCACTACTGCTCTACTCGGTGGTGGTGCTGGAATGTTTTGGAACTGTGTGCTCCCTCCTCCCAAGCTGCATGGTCAGTCCCCAACCCAGACCCATGTCCCCACTCCGGCACCCTACACAGTGGAACTAGTACACCTACCACTCCTCCTTGCTAACTCTGAAAACCTGACCGAGGTTGAGTGAGAGTTGCCCAATGGGCCCAGCCGATAGGGTCATGGGATGATCCTGACCATGACCAGACCACTGACTTGCTGCCTTTACACGACTGATGCTTGACTTTGCTGGAGGATTGACTGGGACCTGCACAGCCACACACTAGTCTCTATCCAGACACCGGACACGTCAGGACAGTGGACACTATTAACTTATTTTTAAATTAATGGCTGAACAACCAAACTTCATCCATGCAGAAAAACGCTGCTCACTCTGTTGCCCACACACCAACATAGATGCCTCTTCTCCTGACAGTCTCCTCTCCTACCTAGGCATGCCCTCCTCGCCATCTTGTGCAGCCAGTCACAGACACTCTCAAGCTCCTCTCTCCTCCTTGGTGGATGTTTCATGTTCAGGAGATGGGGGTGCATTTTATTGGCTGTAAGGCTCGGTGCTGGCAGTTGAGGACTGTTAGATATTTGTAACCCCCTTGGCCCCGTCCTCCTCCGGAAAGAAAAAAAGAGAAAACACACTGCAGTGCACCACAGAAACAAACTTGGATGGGTCACGGAATCGTCAACTGCAATGGATTTCAGCTTCAGTATTTTATCACTGCAATCCAATGCAATTGCAACTGATTGCAACTGCATTGAATTGCAACTAACTATTTCAACTCCCGACAACTGCTCCAGGGTCTAGCAAGGAGCATGGTAAGAATAACTACAAACAGTTACAATAACAAATGTGAACATAATTACAGGCATCTCATTTACAATTAATTTTGAGACAACAAATGTTGGCTCAGGTATTTTTAAATAGGTTATAAGAAGATTATTTCTTTATTATTCTTCAGTAACTGGGTAAGGTCCACTAGGCATAAGTTCCTGTTTTTTAGGGGCGACCTGGAAGGTTAAGTGACTTGTTCACAGTCACACAGTATGCAAGTAGAAGTTGTGAGAATCAAACTCAGGCCTGCTGAATGTACCAAGTTCATTCACAGCTCATTACTCTAACCTCTAGGCTATACTTCCACATAATTAGCAAAGGGAATTAGATAGCTTATTCCAATAAATAAGAGCTGCTGTGGAAATAGTATGAAATCCCATCATGTATCTACAATCACCTATTTAACTCTTCAATCTCGCTCTCTCTCTCTCTTACTCTCTAGTTCTCGCCCTTCTCAATTTC
This sequence comes from Neoceratodus forsteri, assembly GCA_016271365.2. Taxonomy (NCBI): domain Eukaryota; kingdom Metazoa; phylum Chordata; order Ceratodontiformes; family Ceratodontidae; genus Neoceratodus; species Neoceratodus forsteri. Next base: position 1,002,937,841 of record CM028129.1, on the reverse strand, counting down.
CCACTCCCTTCCGCCTTCTCCCCAAAGCTATATGTAAGTATTGTTGGAGTTTAATTCAAGTCATAATTTTTTTTGATGGTACCAGGCTCTCCTGAATTGCAAGGTCCCTTGAGGATGACATTTTCTGTAACCAAAAAGCACATCTTTATTGCCACTCATCACACTGCATTTTGGATCCTATGTTCTGGTTAATAATTGCATTTGCACCTCCGCTGAATCCATAAATTAAACATCTCAGTTGTGAGTTATTGCAGCTCTCAGTTTGGGGCTATGTCTGGGGACCCACATCTGAGTTAGATATGAGCAACATTAACCAACTTGTGAAATATCTTGTTTGTTTTTTAACTTTAAGCTTACAGGCAGGATGTTATGTCAAAGACTGCATGTAGCAAAAAATGTAATTACAAGTGCAACTGCACTGACAGCATGATACAGACAGGTATGTTTTCCACAGTTCTGCAGGACTCCAGTGCATTTCCATCCACATACAGCAGGCAGTGGGTCAGTATCTTTATGCTCAAGTATGAATGAGTTTCCTAGGACAGAAGCATCAATGTACTGTAATCAGCCTAAATGAAAAAACTGTGGACCAGACAAAAATGAGCTGCCAATCTCCAGGGAAGGTGGGGATGCTTACATGGTTCTCAGTTTGCCCCCCACCCCATGCTCCCAAGGGGAAAGACAGAGTTAATCGTGCCTTACAGCATGAGTGGCATTAGCATGGCGATGTGACATATAAACCACTTTGGGGTGGGGGCTGGACAGAGGATGCAAGAAAACTGTGGCAAAGGATGGACAAGTTCTGGTACTCCCTCTTTTGTCATTACTTGGCCAGTCTGAACCTCCTCTCCAAGGATATCTCCTCCCCTCTCACATGGTCCACAAGCAGCAACTCAAGTCATCTCCCAACTGGGGAGGGGGGGTTACTGTGGTGAAGCACAGGCCATGTAGGTAAGCATGAAGCCAGGGCAGATATAGTGGGGGTCTTGGCAGATGGAAGAGGGAAGTCCAGATACCAGGATAGAAGGAGGCTCCCTGGCTCTCTCCTGAGGCCAGAAAGCAGATCATGGGAGATAACAGTGAGAATGTAAAAAAAAGAGAGCCCCCTTTCATGACGCAGTTTCCTTTCTCATTACTGAATCAATGGGACAAAATCATCCCATTGTTAGGAAAAACTGCCATAATGATTTCCACAGCATGTGCCTCTCTGTTGCCATAACAGTTTTTACAAAAAGTGTGTCAGTAATGAAGGCTCTAAATATAGTAACTGGGCAGTCATAGAGATCTACCGGAGTTAATGTATTCATCTGCAGCACCGATTTATTATCCTCAGCTTGGATCATTATGTGGAAATGAGAGCCGGTAACAGCCAGCAGTGGCACATTTCCTTCAGACCCCTGTGATTTGTGTGCTACAATCTCGACAGCACAGTGTTTGCCTCCTTTGTTTTACTTACTTATGTCTTTATACTGTGCCTTCCTTCTGCTGGGGCCATACTCCAGCTGTTGCCCACTGTCTTACAGATATGCAAACATACAAAATTGCCAGCAGATACAGGCCATTCAGTCTATTTAGTCTGCTCCAGTGTACAGCGCTTCCATCCATTAGACTGCAACTGCCCCCCTCCCTCATATGCCCTCCCCTCCATCTCGTGCCCCCAACTGGTTTGTATCCTCCCCTTGAATCTGTCCCACCCCCTCTTGAAACTCCCAACACTCTGCAGCAATACGACTTCCTCTGGCAGAGTGTTCCACCCTGCCACTACCCTTTCTGTGAAATAGTGCCTCCTCAGGACCCTCTTGAACCTGCCCCTTTTCAACTTCATAGAGTGTCCCCTGGTTTCCCTTCTGCCCATCAGATTGAATATATACCTGGTGCCTACTCTGGTTCAAACCCTTCCAGGTACTTAGAAGGTCACCAATCATACCCCTCTCTCCCTTCACCTCCAGACACATAGTGCGCTCTCACGTCTCTCATATGGTGATCCCCAACTAGGTAATTATTTGCCTAATGTACCCTCAGTAGTTTGATATCCCTTTTCAAGTAGGGGCACTAGAATTACATGCGGTACTCTAGATGCAGTCTCACCAGGGACCTGTACTGGGGCAAGATGACCTCCCCACTCCTAGAAGTAATCCCCCTTGCTATGCACCCTAGCATCCTGTTTGCCATCGCTGCTGCCTTCCTGCACTAAGCAGAATGATTCATCTCCCTGGTTACCAGCTCTCCTAGATCATTCTCCTCCTTGGATTTTGTTAATGGGACACCCTCCAGCCAGTAACTGTGTCCTGGGTTCTTGACTCCTAAATGCATCACTTTGCACTTCTTGGCATTGAATCCAAGCTGCCAAGTGTGAGACTATTCCTCCAGTTTTGCCAAATTCTCCTGAAGTACTTTTGCTCCCTCCCTCCATCTACCACGGCACAAATCTTTGCGTCATCTGTGAAGAGACCGCTCTTGCTCTTAATCCTTGCTGCAATGTCAGCTATGAAAATGTTAAACTGAACCGGTCCCAGCACCGAGGCCTGTGGTACACCACTTATTACTGCCCTGGGTTCTTGCCCCCATGGGTGCAGTTCCCATTTCCAGCTGCTCCCTACAGCATTTTTCCATGGTGGTCTATGGAGGAAGATATGCCTTCAGCATGCCTGGCAGAAGTGGGTGGTGCCAGGCCCGACATCATGCTGTTTCCAATGGTTTTACCTGCTTTTTGCTGACATCCTCCTTTGTGAATGTGCATGACAATGATGTTTCTGGGAAAAGGGATGCAAGACAACATGTGATCACCCACAACACCAGTAGCATCTCCCTCAGGCCCCTGCCAAGTGTCACTCTATGAGTGGTGCGGCACTGTGCTCAGCCCCTGGGAGGAGAGTGTCTGCACAGACACTCTGCACCCTCCCTGCCAGCCTCATAGCCTAACATGCTAGGCTTAGGGTGATAATCCATGTCAGATGTGGGCCCCTACAACTCAGGGCCATTTAACTTGCAGTTCATCTCACTTTAAGAAGAGTGGAAGGAACAGAAGACTTAGCCAAACAAAATGTCAACCCTCCTACAAGTTAACCTGAGTCCAGCATCTACCTGTATGGTATTTGATGGCCCCTGACTGCTTATTCTTTCCAGTTTAGTGTCATAATCAAAGCTGGTGATCCATTGGGTTAGAAACTGACTGACAGATAGAAGACAGAGGGTGGTGGTAAATGGGATCCTATCAAGGGAAGGAGAGGTGACCAGCGGAGTGCCACAGGGATCAGTACTGGGCCAGTCCTGTTCAATATCTTCATTAGTGACATTGCAAAGGGGCTGGAAGGAAAAGTCTGCCTATTTGCAGAAGACATCAAGATCTGCAACAGGGTTGATACTCCAGAAGGGGTGCAGAAAATGAAGAGGGACCTGGAAAAGCTTAAAAGATCATCAGAGCAACTGTGGCAACTGACATTCACTGCAAAAAAGTACAAGATAATGCACTTGGGTAGGGGCAACCCTTGGGAGAGTTATAGGATGGGGGGAGGTACTGACTGGACCAAAGAGAAAAGGGACCTAGGGGTTGTCATATCTGATGACTTTAAGGTATTGAAGCAGTGTGCCAAGGCTGCAGGGAAGGCCAGTGGCATGCTGGGGTGCATAGGCAGAGGTATTACTAGCAGGAGGCGGGAGGTGGTGATGCGGTTGTATAAAACACTAGTAAGGCCTCACCTGGAGTACTGCATGCAGTTCTGGAGACCACACATGTGTAAGAACATAAACAAGGTGGAGGCTGTCCACAGAAGGGCGACAAAGATGGTGCACAGTTTGCACAACAAAACACATGAGGAGAGACTAAGAGACCTCAGTATGTACTCACTGGAGGAGAGGAGAGAAACGGTGACATGATAGAAACCTTTAAATACCTCAAGGGCATAAACAAGGTGCAGGTGGGGGATATTTCCTTTTTTTTGTATTATTTCTTTTCACCCCAGCTTACAACCACATTAGCCACTCCTTCAGGTGAACCAATGCTGCTTCCAACAGGTCCTGTCCCCCGGGCCTCCACTCTCAAATGGCAGCCACCCCAGAGTAACCTGCATAACCCTTTGGCGGGTGGGTCCCCTCCTCTGAGGGGGAAGGCACCAGCCAGGGGGACCGCAGTCCAGCCCAAAATCTTGGTCCTGGGGTGCTGCTGAGGCAGAAGGCTTCAGGGGCATTGACGGCCTCAGAGAGCCAGGCAGCTGTCATCCAGTGTAACGTGGAGCATTTTCACTTTTTCTGGTGTGGAAGTCCCTCCTGCGCCATTGTGCAGTGCTTCTGGTCTCCACCTGAGGCTGCTGCCGACTGACGCCTCCCTATCCCGCCCCCAGGAGAGGAGAGCAGTCCCCATGGACGCTCAGTCCTCTCCTGCACCTGCCAGCCCCCAGCATCCAAAGTCCGTTCCCAAACCTGGGTCGCTGGCATAGGTCCAGGTAAGATGCCCGCACCTCAACCCTCTACACCACCAGGCCAGCTGGGGGATCTTTTCCAGAGTAGAAAGGATACCAAAATGAGGGGGTACAATATGAAATTGGAGGGGGGTAGATTAAGCGGTAACATGAGGACGTTTTTCTAGAGGGTGGTGGATGCTTAGAATAGTCTGCCACAAGAGATGGTTGGGGCAAGTACAGTGGAGGGGTTTAAACATGCCTGGGACTAGCACAAGGGAACCTTGGGCAAGAAGGGAGTGATGAAAATCCATTGATCACTTTGGGTCAGTAGACATATACATGTATAGGGTTTATGGGCAGACTGGATAGGCCTAGCAGTCCTTATCTGCCAACAATTTCTGTGTATGGTGGAATGCGGTTGTGTATGGAAATCCATACACCGCAAAAAGTCGTTCTGCTGCAGTAGTGACGTCCTCACTAATGCAGAATGACTTTTCGTTCTGCATTAGTGAGAATGTCATAATACAAGGGACCCCAGCAGCAGTTGTGATTCGTCCCTTGAGCTGCTGTGTGAGAGTCACACGTGTGGGCCGGGCAGCGGCAGTTCATCAAAGGTGACCAGCAGAGCTGATCTAAAATGGGGGAAAGTGAAATTTTTTTTTAATTTAACAGTTACCATACACTTTATAGAACAGTGTATGGTAACCATACACTACTCGGCTATTCTTCCACCTCATGGACACAATGCTGACTTAGGGACCTCTCGAGCTTCGCTCTCGAGGTCATCAGTCGGCATTGTATCCGCTCGGTAGAGGAACAGCCTTATAGTATATGGTAGAATGTTGTTATGGATAGAAATCTATAACTAGAATGGAGTTGTTATGCTGCAGTAGCTGTGTCATCACAGCTGTTATATTGCACTAGCTATGTCACTACAGCAGCATAACAACTTGGAATGCGGCCACAAAGTTGCTTTCCTCAATCTGGTTAAGCTGGAAGTTGCATTTTTTTTTTTAACTTGAAATTGCAGAAACATCTGCAGCATACTATGTCAGTTAAAAAAAAAGAAAATGTTAAAATTTCGTTTTTCTTTTGTCTTCTCTACCTGGTTTTGTGTGATTTTCTATGCTGTGACTGCCCATACTCTAGAAAAGATTGTGTATGAGCAGTCATGAAATAAACAAGAAATTCCTCTTGTATGGGGTTCCTTGAAATTGCCTCGAGCTCGCTCTCGAGGTCATCTGTTACCAAGGAAACCTCTCGATACAAGAATATCCTTGTTATGTATGACTATTTATACACAATCCTCTATGTAATGTATGGTTGCCCATTCACTGTCCTATATGCTCTATGTTCTATGAACTGCTGATGCCTACCTCCAGGTCACGTATAAATACATTGGACAATGTAGGTCCCAGGTTGGGTTAGATTAGAACCTAGGGATTTGAGTTCTAATTTAGAAGTAGAACACCAATGGGTTCTATGTATTAAGGGTTCTTAACGCTGAATAATTATGTAATGGGGCATAACACGGTTTTGGTTGTACCAGGTTTACCTCATGGTCGGGGCACTGTAAGGCATAAGGAGAAGCCGGATGCCTTCTGCCCCTGACCATGGGGTAAGCCTAATGTAACCAATGTCCCTGAAGTTTCTTATTGCTTATCCCCCAACCCAACCCCACCTCAGACTTGTTCACTGCCATCCCCATGCCCAGGCTTAACACTCTGAGTGGGGCTACTGGTAGGGCTCCCCAACAGACACTATAGGTGAGCCCGAGCTTACACCCCTGGGTCAAGGCCATGGGAGCAAGACCCCCGTCGACGTCGAAGGCAGTGGCAGTGGAGATGGTAGTGGGGCAGGTCGTCATGCTGGGGGGCAGTCATTTTGTTTTTTCCAATGCTTCCCCGGGTGCGGGGACATGCAACGACGACCCACATCTACCCTGCCGCACTCACGTGATGGCATCGGTACAGTGGTGCTCCCAGCCTCTGCCAGGGGTCTGCAGTGTGCTGGACACTCTATCCCCCTTCCCCTAGAGAAGGACAGCAGCCCCTAGGATGCTCAATCCCTCTCCCCCCACCGGCCCTCCAACATCCTGAGTCTATTCCCGAACCCGGGTCATCTGCGTCACAGACAGGCACACTCCCCCAGCGCTGGTGGGCCAGCCCAATTTCCTTATTGCTTATGTAACCCCCAAGGAGTGCTATTCTAAGGGTTACTACCCCTGCCTGCCTCAGCTGTGACAGGGTGAGGGGCCCAGATCCTTTGACGGGTGCCTCCACCCAGGGTTGGGTTAGAACAATCAAGGTTGACTCGGTCACAGCCCTCTGGGTTGCTGCAACCCCCCCCCTTCCCACTAGTGTCTCAAACAGTTTAATTGCAATGTTCTCACCCTGAACATGTACCCCCCAGCTCGAACCACTCAGCGCACTCCAGGGACCCCCTTGAAAGTAAGGTACAGTTATCAAATATTCACTGTGCAGTATATCACCAGTAAACACAAACCAGCCAGGGTACTTTTGCAAAACAAACAATCTGATTTATTTGGTGTAATGATAACCACGACTGGGAGATGGCCATACCTGGCTACAACATATTCAGAAGAGACAGAGCAGGCAGGAAGGAAGGAGGAGTGGCACTGTATGTGAAAAATGACATAAGGGCCACAGAGATCCAGGAGGAACAAAATGGAGGAGAGATACTGTGGGTTAAGCTGGAAAGGAAAATGGGGACAGCCATCCGCTGAGTGTGGTCTATAGACCACCAGCCCAGGAGGAAGAAACAGATAGGGAGCTGATGCTAGCCATCCAAAGGATGGCAGACAAGGTGAGGTAGTACTGGTTGGAGAATTCAATATTCCAGACGTGGACTGGAGCATCCAAGCAGCAGCATCAACTAGGAGCAGATTTATCCTGGACTCCATTCAGGGTGCCTTCCTCAAGCAACTGGTCATGGAACCAACTCGGCAGAAGGCAATACTGGACCTTGTGCTTACAAACAGGGACAGTGTGATGGGGGTAACAGTGGGGAGCACCTGGGAAACAGTGACCACCAGTCATTGTGGTTTGAAATCACAGAAAGAGCAGAACCAACCACACAAAAACACGTATCCTGGATTTTAGGGGGCAGACTTTGGGAAAATGGGAGATACTTGAAAGAGGCATTAAGGGAATGGGACAGGAATCAGGGGTTGAGAAACAGTGGGCAGTATTTAAAATGGAGATTACAAGAACAACAGAATTATGCATTAAGCAGAGTTAGCAAGGGAAAAGGAAGAGGAGACCATTATGGTTTTCCAAAGAGGTAGCAAAGAAAGTGAAAGCCAAAAGATTGCATTCAGGCAATACAAAAGACACAGGCAGAAGGGATAGGGAGAAGTACCAGGAGAAGCAAAGGGAGCAGGAGGTCAGTAAGGAAGCCAAAGCTCAGACAGAAGAACACATTGCAAAATCATTGGGTAGAGGACAAAACCTTTTACAGGTACATAAGTGAAAAAAGAAAGACAAAGGAGGATAGTGAGACTGAAGGGGAGGATGGGGCTGCGTGGAGGATGACAACAGTAAAGCTGACATATTGAACAGTATTTCTGCTCAGTCTTACTGAAGAGGAGGAGGGTAATGGGTCTGAAAGGAGTACAAGGGTGAGAATGGTGCAGAAATGGACACAAGTCCCTTTACACGAGAAAGGGTCCTGAAGGAACTGGAAGTAATAAGAGTTGATAAAGCAATGGGGCCAGATGGGGTGCACCCAAGGTCATTAAGAACTAAGAGAAGTGGTGGCTGAACCTCTGGCTATCCTGTTTAGCCGATCACTGGAAACAGAGGAGGTACCCAAAGACTGGAGGACAGCAGATGTAGTCCCCTTATACAAAAGTGGGAACAAAGAGGAAGCGGGGAACTACAGACAGTCAGCCTCACCTCGGTAGTGGGGAAGATCATGGAAGCACTACTGAAGGAGAGATTGGTGGAACATCTGGTTGTCAATGGACTACAGAACTCGAGGCAGCATGGTTTCACCAGGGGGAGGTCATGTCAGACCAACCTCGTTGAATTTTTTGACTGGGTGACTAGGGAGGTGGATCAGGGAGGCAGTGGACATGGCCTATCTGGACTTCAGCAAGGCCTTTGACACTGTGCCACATAGAGACTATTACACAAACTGGGGAATATGGGTGTGGGCAGGACAGTAGTGTGGTGGGTAGGTAACTGGCTGGGTGGCAGGACACAGAGGGTGGTGGTAAATGGCTGTCACTCCACAGAGGAAAGAGTGATCAGTGGGGTACCACAGGGATCAGTGCTGGACTGGTCCTATTCAACATCTTCATCAGTGACATTGCGCGGGACCTAGAGGCAGAATTTCACTGTTCGCTGATGACACAAAGCTCTGTAACAGAGTAGACACACCAGAGGGTGTAGACAGAATGAGAAGCGACCTGCAGAAACTTGAAGAATGGTCAGGGTTTGGCAGTTGAAATTCAATGCAAAGAAGTGCAAGATAATGCATATAGGGCACAAAAACCCTGGCACAATATATCAGTTGGGGGTGAGGATATAGCATGCACCAAGCAGGAAAGGGATCTTGGGGTTGTCATCTCTGATGACCTCAAGGTAGGGAAACAGTGTGACAAGGCAGCAGGTAAAGCAAATAGGATGCTGGGATGTATAGGCAGGGCATCACCAGCAGGAAAAGGGAGGTCATAATTCCGCTACAAGACACTAGTGAGGCCCCACCTGGAGTACAATGTACAGTTCTGGAGACCATACCTACGTAAGGACATAGACAGGGTAGAGAAGGTTCAGAGGAGGGCAACAAAGATGGTGCATGGATTGCATCACAAGTCCTATGAAGACAGGTTGAAGGAACTGAACATGTACTCCCTGGAGAGAGGAGGGAGGAGAGAGGATATGATAGAGACATACAAGTATCTTACAGGGAGGAACAGGGTGCAGGAAAACACTATTTTAAGCGAAAAATATGTTCCAGGACTAGAGGGCATGGGATGAAGTTGGAGGAGGACGATTCAGAGGAAACTTGAGAAAGAATTTCTTCACAGAACGGTGGTGGACAAGTGGAACACCCTGCCAGAGGAAGTGTGGGCTGAAACAATCGACGGTTTAAGAATGCATGGGATAGACATAAAGGAATTCTGGAGGTCAGGGGTAGGGGCAACAGACTTCTAGGAAAACAAACTGAACTTACAAGCTCAAATGGGCAGACTGGGTGGGCCATAGGCCCTTATCTGCCGACACTGTCTATGTATCTATGTATCTATGTATTTAAGGGAGATAACAAGGGACCGGGAAATCAGGGTGATTGGCTTACCACTAATATATATATATATATATATATATATATATTTGACTACCCAGGGCTCTGTGCATAGGCCTGACCTTTTAATTACTGTCTATGGGTGCCCAAGCCCTAATGGCTAGTTCCTCGATGCAGCTGGTTGGGGCCCTGACATAAATGAGCATTTAATTCCTGAGAGATCAGATGGAGCCAGTAAGCTCAATTAGTACAGTCTGCAATACAACAAAACGAATTTGCCTTTGTTTGTAACCTTTAACAGGGAGCTACCCTGATTCAGTACTCACAACTCCAACAGAGAACCACTCTTTCACCACTTGCAGGGCTGAACCTGGGCTGCAAAGGCCTCCTCACACATTTATATGGAAAACAACAGAGGGGTACCATACCAGGCAGCTGCTTCCAGGACCCGACTGAACTCACAGCTATGCGGGCGTCTCTCTGCAACTTCAACTTTCCTGACAGACCGAGTGCGATTCAGCAGATTCTCCAGTCCTCTACAGGTGGAGCCTGGTAGGTAGCTGTGCTTGTACACAGCCTCCTCTGACCACATGCCAGCGGATTTAATCCATGGAGTGCTAGCAATGAAAACGGCTGCCTCAGGCCTTTCCTGCGCTTCCCGCGTGAACACTCAAAGGCACAGAAGCTCAGAGCTCCCTTCTCCTCCACAGTCACAGCGCATCTGCCCCTAACAGCATGGGGCAATCCTTACAGCTCGGGCGCTACCCGATTCCATTGGCTGGTTACACATGCCAGTCACTTAGTCTGGCCCTCAGTGGTACAAAAAGGCGCCATGGCCCATAATGCCACTTCCAAAACTACAAGCGGTGCCTCCATTGGTCATCTGGCTCCATCAAGAGTCCTGGTTTCTGATTGGCTGCTCTTTTACTCCAAATTAGATACCCCCACACTCCTATTGGACCCCTCGAACTGTCCTGGTCCAAGATGGAGGGGCACAGCACACAGAGTCCCAGCTGCAAATAAAGGCAGGTTATACAATTTACGTTTTTCAGTTACACTACATATTCTCCAGCAAGCAGCTATATCTTTCAACTAAGCTCCCTTTGCTCTTCTAGCGACTGCAGAAATGGAGCGATTAACCAGTAGCCCAGGGTGGGAGTTGAGCATAGAAGCCCCAGTTCCCCTTTAAAAACACCAAACTCTGCGAGCAGGCCTCTCTTAAAGAGACAGTACTGGAGGCTTTAAAAGCACTTATAATGCCCATATTTAGCGTCCTTATGCCGGACACCAGATAAGCAGGGAGCAGCTAGGCAGGCTCCGGGAAGGCTTTTAGGAACCCCCATTTGTAAGGGGGTTACACTTATATAAAATGGGCCCAGAGGCAACTTTTAAAAAAACAAATACTCTAAAAGTTTTCAAACCCACAAAAATTACAATAAAATGTTGCAAAATAATGTAAAATAGTCCCTCCACAGATGTTTTTCACATGTCAGTCATCCGTCCTTCTTCATATTCGGTACACTGTGTGATTGTTTACCATGGAATAAAAGAATTCAAAGTTGTGCATTATTCCAGAAGTAGAATGCACCCCACCGCGCACACACACACACACACAGAATTATAATATGGAATACATGAATTCAAAATTCTTCAGAGTTCCACTGGCATATAGGAATACTAGCTACTGCACTGAATTGAAATTTAAATTATATTTTATTGTTGTTTGTTACGCTATATGTATGTTTTATATGTATTTAATTATTGTACAGCGCTTTGATTTCGAAAAGCGCTTAAAAATAAACTTTTACTTACTTACTTACTTACTTACTCACACACAGACACATACACAGGCCTCAAGTGGAGCCAGAACCTCAATTGTATCTGTTGCCAGGTAAGGAGCAGAGAGTTCCCTGGTAAACTGGTGGGGCTAGGAGGGGGAATTTTCATGGCCATCAAAGAAACAGCAGCAATGGAAACTCTGAACAATACTTTATTTTTTGAATTTGTTTATGTGTGCAAGGAGGGGTTCTTCAGTGAAAATTACATTAAATTATTTTCTTACTTTAGTTAATTTAATGGACTTTCATTTGTAGGGCCTAGTTGAAGGTTTCTATATATGATTAAAGGTTGCAGCCGGGTTTGTGATGGAGATTAGGAAGCAAGTGACTTATGAATTCTGTGAGTTGCCCCAGTTGGCAGGGACTTGTTTTTAGCCATTGATGGTGCTCTCTTAAGGCAATTGCTAGAACCAAGTCTCAGCCAATCAGGACACAGGGATTTCCTTGCCCATTTTATATAATACTTTTTTTGTTCAGAAATTCCAAAAGCAGGAGATGCCAGTCTGGAAAACAAACTAATCACTGGGAATTACATTCTACAATGTTTTAATGAGACGCATACATGAGAATGTGCTTCATATAGTCTTGTATTATATATGCTGCCATTTGCATTGTGAATGGCCCACAGTGTTTCCTTTAATTTCTGCATGAGCTATGAAATAATGGAATGAGAGGAGTAATTACAACTGCAGCACACAAAGATTGACTACAACCATACTTCACAAGGAGAAAGTACAACTGCACTATGAACAGTAAATAGTGTTTTTGCCAAGTGAGAAGTAATTCAGCTGCACTATTACATATTGTACTATAGGGACACTCTCCACCTATCAGAAGGCTGAGCTACAGTTATAAGCCTGAGTCCCTTGAGGCTATATATCCTAGATGTGAGGGGGCTGGCCTGGGCTCTTTTTATTTAGGGACCAGGCCACTCAAGTCTTATTGTGCTCTGTACTGCTTTCCCTCTCACTCATTCACAAATAAAGTAGACAGAGACATTTGGCAATGCATAACCAATTCTTTACTACATCCCGAATTCCAAACTTGCATTTCATAGGTACAGTAGTAATCACAGCATTCCAACCAAACACTTGGATGCCTGCATCCTTCTTTGTACCATCACTCAGCCTTGGAGTCATAGGCGTAGATTGTGGGAGGGGGGCAGAGGGGCAACTTGCCCCCCCTGAGAAATTAGACCACGACTTTTTTAGGAGCCCAGCCACCGTTCTCCGGTTATCATTTATTTATTTTTTAATACTGAATAGGCTCAGGGCTATGCCCGGACTGCCTGCATTCTCTGTGGGGGGGGGGTGGTTGCTCGGCGCCATGTCTCTTAAACAAAAACTATCCCCTTTTCCAATTGGCTACAAGCCTGCAACCATAGTAGCCTGCATGTTACAGCCAATCAGAGAATGCTGCAAGCTGGTGCCATCGCGTGAGCAGTAATCCGTTAGTGGCGCCATTTAGTTGTCTGTGTGCCTTCCATGAAGGAGCAGCAGCAGCATCCATATAGCGTAGGGCTGAGGAGAGATAGCTATTCGAGGATGTCGAGCAGCAGTCATTGGTTGTCTGTCAGGTGTCACCAGTGTCTCAGTCAGTCTAGTGTTCCCACCCTCCTCCTGTCCTGAACAGCCCAGTTTAAATATACCTTACCCGAGTCCTCTGACTACCTACTCTCTGTTTCTCAGTGCAGTCAGCTGTGCTCTGGGCTCTACCGCTGCCACCTAAGCCTCCCATCCCTGACAGCCTAGGAGGCCTGCGGCCACAAGGCCTCTACCACTGGACAGACCAGGCGGAGGAGCGAGTAGTACAATTACAATGAGTCTGAGGCACGGCCAGGCTTGCCTGCACACCCAGCCCCTGTGTCCAGCAGGCCAGAAAAAGACTTACTGTGTTGTCGGCGAGTCCCACACCAAGCCCATTGTCCACCAGTTCCACGGTCCACCGAGAGGGATTATTCAGGTCAGTGAACAGCCAGGCCCAGAACAGTGAAGAAGCCGGCGGTCATGCAGGCTATAGCAGACCCATAATGTGGCACGTTCATCTGGTGTCAGAAAAAATGAGTTACTGTCTCGTCAGGGGATTAATCGGGAGAGGAACGGGACTGTTGGGAGAGACTCGGCTACCTGACCTGCCTTCTTGGCCTTGCTGTGGTCTGCTGCATGCTGCCCTGTCTGTGCCCTTACTGATTTGGTGAGTAACTGTGCTGCAAGCTAGTTGTTGAAAATTAATACCATTCACATCCCAGAAATGTGTCTGGGGGGGGGATTGTCTTGGCCATGGCCATGTGTCTGGGGGGTGAGTGGAAGGTTTGCTGTCAGCTTGTGTTTCTTTGGGTGGGAGAGGATTTGCTGGCTGTTGAGGCTGGCCATGTTGGTGGGGTGGGTGGGGGCCTATTTGTTTGGTATGGTGTGGACACTGGTCATGTTGATGGGGTGGGGACACTCAGTTACTGTGCTACTGGTGTGGTGGGGTTTGTTGGGGAAACTCACTGGATGGTCTGTGTTTGGTGGGGCTGGGGGGATGGCCTGTTTTTGGGGTTGGGGTCGGGAGACAGTCTGTGTGTTTTGGGGCTGACTCACTGAGAGGATGGTCAGTGTTTGGTGCTGGGGAGGGCCTGCGTTTGGTGGGGCTGGGGGATGATCAGTGTTTGGGGCTGGGGTGGTTAGTGTTTGGGACTGGGAGGGCGGTCAGTGCTTGGTGAGGCTGGGGAGACGGTCTGTTTTCTATTCTGGGGTCTGGTAGGGTGGAGACACAGGCCATGGTGATGTGGGGACACTGGCTGTGATGGTGGGGTGGTGACACTAGCCATTGTTTGGTGGACTTGGCTGGCCATTTGTCTGGGGGGACTGTCCATGATGGTGGAAAAGGGGGACTGTCCATGTTTGCCTGCCGGATGTCTTGTGGGGAGGGTGGACTATTTGCTGGTCGGGTGTCTGGGGGATCTTTCCACGTTGGCTTATGGGGGTGAATATGGTGATTGCTGATCAGGTGTCTAGGACGGACTATCAATGTTGTTGGGAGGGGCTCTGGTGTGGCAGGGAAATTCTGTGTTTGCTAGCTGTGTGTCGGGGGTGGGGACTGTCCTTGGTGGGATATGGGGAACCGTCCATGTTTGCTGGCTGCCTGGGTGTCTAGTGGGACTGTCCTTGTCGGTTGGGAGGGGCATTCTATGCTTGCTGGCCCGGTGTCTGGTGGGGGACTCTTGGTGTCTGGGGACTGTCCTTGTAGGTGGGGTGAAGGGGGACTGTCCATGTTTGCTGACTGGGTTTCTGGTGGACTGTCCATGTTGGTTAGGAGGGGGGACATTCTGTGCTTGTTGACTGGGTGTTAGCATATAAACATAAGTAAATGTTAAAACATAATTTCCACCTCATCCTTTACCTGTCAAGGGATGTATCTCACTGATCTGTGCCCGCAGCTAGCATACGAACATTAGTAAATGTTGAAACATTATTTCCCCCTCATCCTTTACCTGGCTGTAAAAGTAATCTTTCACTTTTTTTGATTTCTCCGATCGTCCACTGAGGAGGGGTGAAACAGACAGATTCCTCGGCCTTGCTGTCTCTGTCTTCATTGCCTGGCAAACACAACCAAAGGGGTAGCTTTTTGTGTTCTCCCCCGTACAGTGTTACAAGACTAGCAAAAAAAATCTTGCACTAAAACATGCACCCTAAAGAAATGATTATACTACTACCTGGCTATTGTTATAGCGACTACTGACTGGCCATGATTTTTTTGGGGGGGTTGGAACACTGGTCGTGTGTGTGGGTGGAGTTGCAGAGTGCAGACACTGCTGGTTGTGTGTGTGTGTGTGTGTGTGTGTGTGGTTAGGGACACTGCTGATTGTGTGTGTGTGGGGTTGGGGACACTGCTGGCCATGTGTGTGTTGGGGGTTGGGGACACTGCTGGTCAGGTGTGTGTGTGTGGTGTTGTGGACATTGGTCATTTGTGTGGGTGGGGTTGGGGATACAGGCATTGTGTGGGTGTGGTGGGGGCACTGTTGTGTGGGTGGGTGGAGGCATTGGCATTGTGTCGGTGGGGTGGGGTTGTAATTGTATGCCAGGCAAACTGTGCTGACCGGTAGCTCAACATCTCTCTTTCCAGACAAAGAAAGAAACATAAACAAAATGCAGTATAAAATGTGATTTTATTTATTTTTGTGTGCCTGTGATGGGGAGGCACAGACCTGGATTCCTGGAGAGGATACCAGATAAATGGAGCTGGAAATGGTGTTGGTTGGGTGGGGTGGGGAGAGTAGCTGTGCTGGTGCGGTGGGGAGAGTGGCTGTGCTGGTGGGGTGGACACAGAGTGTGGAGAGTGGCTGTGCAAGTCCATCAGGATGCAGAGAGTAGCTGAGCTGGCCAGTCTGGGTGGAGATAGTGGCCTTGCAGGTCTGGGGTGGGGAGAGTGGGCTGTAGCTTTTTGCTTGGACATTTAATTCACTGTTGCTTGCTGTGCCTTCTGCTGCCCTGCCAGCTTTGTGCTGCTGTGCTGACCAGTGCGGACTGGTACACATGCTAAAAAAAATGGTTCTGGCCACTGGTGATGGAGGAGGGAGGGGTGGATGGGCATACTGGCACAGAAATATTTTTTTCAACATGTATGCCAGTCTGCTGGGTCCATGCCATGCTTACCTCCCTCGTACAAGGGGCTTCTGAGCACTAAAGATAAGTTTCTGTGTCAAAATTAGGAACTGTTGGAAAGTATGAAATCCTACAGTATAAAAATTGTGCATGTTTATGTAGTTTCACCTTACTGTGTGGTTCGACAAGATGTTCTGTGGTCTCTCCTCCTCATTTAGCACCCTGACCTGTGACCTAGCCATCCTCCCCCCCTCAGCAGGGGGAAGGTCCGTTGTTTTGTGGTCTTTTGGTGGTTTGTTGGGCATTGTAAAATGCATTGTTTCATTTACTGTGTTGTACTGCCTGGACCTGCTTTACCCTGTCTCTATCCTGAATGTAAACATGGTATAAAAAGTTCATTTTTGGTGGTGTGTGTGTCTGTCTGTGTCTATGTGTAGAAGAATAGAGACGCAGCCGGACAAAAAACTGTATTAAACCACGCCAAACTGAAGCAACCATGTTTCATTTGTGCCCTTCTAAACTATCAGATGAGATGATTTTGAAGTAATCTGTGGGGGGGGGGAAGCATCCACGGCAACGTGGGCTATCACAACCGGACCACCACACACTGTCATAGGTGACGCTAATAAAAACCACCAACCAAGTACTTACCTTTCAGGGTGGGTCCTGCGAGGCTGTGCACAGGTATCTGGAGTCGTTGTTCCAGTAAACTTCCTGTGGCGTCTGTTCTCTTAGGTTACGTGATGCGACTACTTTTGTGCCTGGGCAGTCCGTGTTTGCTTGGATGGGGTTGTGTAACCCTGGGCATGGACAGGGATGCATATTCTTTAGGAGCCCATGGGGAGGAGAGTGGTAGGGGTGGTGGTGTGACCACACCATGCCCATGATCATCTTGAACAATTAGGGGATTTACATTGTTCTGTTGCACTGTCCCAGGTACATCAGCATGCTTGTTAAGAGCACCGCTTGAGGGATATCAGCAAGTCCCGTGCTTATGTATGCAATGCTTGCTTGCTTGAGGAGAGCATTATCCTCTTTGCTTATCTTATCTAACCAGATTCAGGCATGTGGCATTGAATAATATGGGATGGGATGGGATGGGATGGGATGGGATGGGATGGGAGACTAATGAATTAACTTGGTTATAACAAAGAAAAGTGTTAACACTGGATGCAAGTAAGCAATAATGCCCGACAGGGCGTGTGTCATGCTGGGATAACATCACGCCTCAGGTGGTTGGGCATGAGTGCATCCAATACATAAGGCATGAAGTTATCCTACCATGACACACACCCTGGAGGGCATTATTGCTATTATACAATGGCGTGTTGTTATACAGAATTAAAAAAAATAATTTTAAAGATGTTTTATTTGGTGTAGAAAAATATTTTTCAGAGAAGATACAAAAAACCACACTAATACTAACAATCATCAAGAGGTTCACGGAGAGGCTAAGACTAGACCTGTGATGAATCGGATGTACTGGGATAACATCATGGGTCTAGCCCAAGACTGACCAATCAGAGGCCAGCATTCATTCTTGTCATTGTATAATCGCATTTTTTTATGTAATCTTTATAAATAAGGGCTCATGCTGTGAGGATGCACATGCTGGGATGTTTCCCATACCATCCATGTTTTTAGGTATACTGAGGTGGCACAGCCATTTGCTGCACTTCCGAAACATGCTTTTGCACTCCTCAAGGGTGGGAGGGCTAGCTCAAGCAGACATTTCAAGAAGTTCAGGATCCACTATAAGGGCTGGACTTGGAAGGGTTATGTAAGCAGCAAAGGGGGGTGAGAGACTAGTGAGCTATCCACCTGGAGGTTCAGGTGGGGGAAAAATTAGGTCAAGACTGATTTGGACTGAAGCTGAGGGGGGGGGGGTCCTGTCCTCTTGAGAAGGAAGTTAAGTTCCTTACATATTTTCAACTTTACAAGTAAGTCCTCACTCCCAAGGTGGAAGAACGAAGAACTGAATACAAAACAGATCTTGGTCAGTTTTTCGATTCTGGTTTCATGAGGAGTTGGGCCAAGAGCAGGCTGCCGTAAAACTGGTGGTTGGGGAAGTGCTCTGACTTGGCCTGGGCTGGTCCCTCCCAGGAGTTATTCAGCTGTAGTCTTAAATGTTTTTTGGGCATTATTTGATGTTGGTTGATTTGTTTGCATTACGCAAGCCACCTGCCCTCTTCACTGTCGTGATACGCGAAAATCAGGATTTTTTTGTTACTTTGCTCCCCCCTGTAAAAATAACAAACTACGCTCCTACTTGGAGTCATCCACCTTGGTGTTTTCAAGCTCCAAGCTCTGTCTTCTCATGATGGGTGACTTCCACTAGGGCCCAGCCCTACAGCCTATGAGACTATGGGGCCCTCAAACCATTTTATGCCAGTCAGTCTCTCGCTCTCTTATCTTGGGCCTTAGTGGTATTTTTTGGGCCTACACTAGCCTCTAGGAGATGTCTGAAGACCAGGGACATTCTTTCCAACCCTAATGCAGCCCCAAAGACCATTAGTGAGCACCTCCTTGATCGGGACTTCCAGTATCTTCCGGCGACTCCTTGCCTGCATGTATCCTCTGCAGTTTTCTTCCCTATCTTTTGGCCCTTGAAGTCTGGCACTGTAACACTCTAACTGCCAGTTCTACTGTACCACTACAAGCGTATCCTGACTCCAAGTAGTTCAGTAACCACATTTCTCCCCTAAAGAACAGGAGCAGGGATTTTACATAGTTTATTACGCAGCAAACATACAGCTGCCATTTTATTCTCAGTAAAAACATTATAGTTCTGACATCACCACTGTCATTTTAGTAACATAAAATGATAGTGGTGACATCATCATCTTACTTTGTATGCAGATTGGTCTGCACAAACATCAACAAGTGTAGGCCAGGTAGAGGATACGACTTTTCAATTCCTCAAAGCATTTAGATCAATTCTGTTTCCTATGACTGACAGGATAGGTTAGTCTTCTTTTCTTTTTCACCTAAAGCCTAATAGTGATTATAATAAGTGTTATCCTGATCCTCAACAGTAATTTGTCCCATTGGTATAAACTACTTGGCCTTTGGCCTGTACTTCATTCTCTCAGTAATCAGATTATTGCCTCTTTTAGTGATGGTATGTTCATTTTATCACTTAAGTAACATAGTACTGTAACAGTATTATGATGATAAAAGGGACTTCAGATTCATCTTCCCCATCCCCTGTTGCACAGCAGTGACTATATCCAGTTTGGGTGTGGACACGCATCCAAGCTTAAAGAGATCTACCAAGCTTTATTGTACTACCCCTGCACTTAATAAATAGGTGCCTTACCACCACAGCATTCTTAAAATTGTGACGATTTCCCCAAATCATGCCACTGATAAAAAATTACAGCACTCGTAAAATTAATTAAACCAGGTCCCAAGGACTTCCCGGTTGCTCTGCCCTCACGCTCACTAATGTTATGAAGAGATGCTAGGGAGAGTGGGGGGGTGCGTGCCATTATAATCAATGGGCGACGACTTTACGATCTGTTTTTAACATTATATTGGTCAGTTGGTAATGAAACGTGGGCACCGGTTGACTAACAAGGCCCTTGTTTCCTTCTAGTTACAGTAGCAGCTATTAGTATTAACTAGTGAGCTTGGTTATGCTCAGTTGCCACTCCTGAAAAATAATCAAGGAGGAGCTCAGAGCACTACTGCAGTAAAAATCAAGAGTCAGTATTTTCTGACAACTGGAAGGGCACTTAGTAATGGCAGCTAGCAATCCTGTAAATAGAATCTTGCAAAGCAGGGATGAACAAAGGCAGCAATTAATTCCAAGGTACACAAGTACATTAACACAGTTGTACACTCGTGATTGTGAAGATCTCCCACTAGCTTTTCCTCTCACAGCTAAATCAGGCTTCCAGAATCCTGGTGGCAGCAACACACTCAGAGGCCAAATCAGGCCTTCAACACTTTTTTGGCAGCTCAAATTCTCCTTTTCTTCACTCCTGCTTGGAACGTTAATGAGAACTGGAACAAGTCCCATACATGACAGACTGTCAGAGTAAACCCCCTTACTGGGGCATGACAGCACAGACTCTCACCACTGCCCCACCACCTCTTCTCTCTCTGCAGCATGAATGAGCATCCTACTGCGCAGCTGAGGGCTGAAGGAGAACAGCGTGAGAGACAGGGAAAAACTGTTTTATTCATATTGGAAAACTGGCACAAGTGCCAACACTATCATCCTTGGAAGTGAATGTTCTCACTTGCATGCTCTGATGGCTCTGGGAAACAATGGAGAAGCTGACCACCAAAGATCAGTGTGTCATCTGCAGCTATAAAGGCCCAGGAGTTATGGAACTGCTGTTATGCCCAATGTGCTCCTGTGGAGTTGCTAAGGGTCCTGAAACTTAGCTGCCCTATATGCCTTCCTGGGGTTGGCCTGGACTGTTAACGCTGCACAGTTCTGACACCGCTAGCACTGATGTCTGGGAAGAAGTGTAGCCGAAGCCCAATCCTGTAGTCCCGCTGGAGATGGGTGCTAGCCATCTGCCCAGACCTTCTCCAGTCCCGAGTTCTGAACCTCCTGCTGGCAGAGGGAGAGGTCATGACCATGGGGACCAGTCAACGCAAAAGCTGCTGCCTGTGCATCTTGGTATTGTACCTAAAGAGCAATCTAGAAAGTCCACCTCTAAATTAACGGAGCGGCCCAATGTCAAGATAGAGGAGGTGATGAAGAAAGGAGTGAGCAGCCCGGAGTTGGATCCATGGGAGGAAGAAAAGGATCTGGGAGCTGTTATGGCCAACCTATGCAACAAGCTGACATTAAACAACCAAATTTTAGAGAGAGACGTACCTACGCCATACGCGTCACCTATGTTCTGGTTCCCTGATAAGGCTCCCACTTTGCCAGAGGTATGCCGTCAGCGAAGGGAGAAATTAGACCAGCTTAGACCCACTGACCCCAAGGTTCTCACCTACCAATCTGGAGTGTGGCTACCAGATGGACAGGCTCCCCGGACCAGTGTCCCTACCATCCCAGAGTGATCCCAGGCTGAGAGATTCATTAGGCATCAAATCCATAAGGAATATCCTGGACATTGCTATCCCTAACTCCTTGAGCGTATTTGGGACATGTAAGCCCCCCTTCCGGTGTCTAGGGGTATGGAGATGGTACAGATGTGGGACAGGGTGGCTGTACAGCCCGAAAACACAATCCAGAAAATAAATATGCTCATTATCTGGTTCATCAGATGTTGTAAGATGGCTTTGCATGCAGGGGGAGCAGGCACTTCACTTCAGTGAAGACAGTTGCAGGGGGCAATTTTCATTAACAGGCAACAGCATGAAACAGTCCTTATTAATTAAATCCAATGTTCACACTGGAATCAAAAGTGCAAAGAACTAATTTAATGCAACTGATTAAATTAATAATCCACGCCATGGAGCGTGGGGTACATAACAACAGTGGGGACAATTTCGCAGGCACAGAACCTGACGTAAGTCTGCAGCAATCTCTTTTTCCAACAGATTGACTTTCTTTCATGCAGCAATTCCTTTGAGCCGAAAAGACTACAATTCCTGGCAGCAGCATTCAGTAAGCAGCCACTGCAGCTAAAGGGTCGCGACAAGATTTATACTTCAACTTCACAGCAATTCTTTACATACTCCTTGCACGCTACAAACTTTCCATCCTCCAGCATATTTACTCAGACTTCTTTCCCTTGGTCACTTAAATACTTAATCAGAGGCAGTAAATTGGGACAGCATGAGAGTTTCTACTGCCCCAGTCCCATTTCTAGTTTGCTTTCATAAAAACAGGGAGCATTTTCATCTCAACGGTGGTGTTACTTCCAGCATGAACAGTCTCACCAAAAACCCTCCTGCCACCCAATCACTGATGCCACATGCCTGCTTCGAGCATCCCAGGGAGTTTTATCTATCCCTGGCAATCCTGAAGGCCCGAGGCACTTTCTGCTCATGCGACAATTTCAGTCCAGGATAGTCTTCACCCAGGGGCCTAGCTGAAGTGCCACATGGAGCACCCAGACAGCCTGTCACCCTGCCTGGGGTCCCAAACAGCCACTCCCCATGTTGAACTCCTCATGCCTTCACAGGCTGCACTACCCTTGAGAGCTCCAAACTCTGCAATGGTGCTCATTCTGGGAAAGGTGATAGGCTGCCACCACTATCCCACCAACGATCCAGGCTACCACTTCTGGACCATGCCCCAGACCCCTCATGCTGTAATGGTCCCTGCCGCAGGTCTCCCTCTTGCTCTCAAGAATGCATTCACCCACGGGCAAGAGTTTTATTGTCCGGGACCTCCCCTGGTGCCTACCCCAACCAAGGTGCCGGAGTACACTTGGTAGGCTCTATTGTTTTCCTTAACCTGGGCTCCAGCTCCCACAAAATGCAACCAAAGGGACCCCTTACTTGCCCCACACAGCTGTCTCAGCCCTGAACCACTACACATTACCGGTCTTTGAGGGAGGAGGACCTAGGTGGTGGACGATCCACCCTGGCCCCGCTGCGGCCCTCATGGCCAAACTAACAGGCCGACCCCCAACTCTCTCTCTCTCTCTCTCTCGCTCTCTTCTTCTCTCCCCATTCTCTCTCTCTTTTGGCACCAAACTACACCTATTTATACCCCTCTGGGATGGGCCCCCCTGCAGTCAGCAGGCAGGCCCACATCCCAGACCTACTGGCACCACAGCTTTTCCTGCCTAACTACACTTAGCTACAGAAAATGTAAGTAGTAAGCTCCCACAGGGTGCTTACAGACATAATTGAGGAACACCTTGCCAACTGGGTTTTCCATGCCATGCTGAATAAAGTGTACATCAAGTGGCAGACTACCTCTCTAGTACTGCAGTACAGCTTCAAGATGCCCAATGCCATGTACATGCTATGTGTTATATGCACAACTACATCAGAGTTACCTTGTTCAAAATGTTTTGCCATCACCCAGAACATTGAAGGGAAGCGCACAAAATACTGTGTGATCAGCCAGGATTCCTTTGGAGAAGAGGTGACCAAGCCGTACCCCAAGTTTCATTATGCTCATGGAGGCTGCAAGTCATAGGACCAGCGCCCGATGAGACCCACCATTGCTGCAGGACTGTTGCTGTTCAATTATGAAAGCCCCACTCCCCCCGTATGAATATTAAACGAGGACTGCTAGCCTACCGAAAACGTCTCGTAAGACCAATCCTTTTGTTCTATGTTATTGTTGTAAAGTTCTTGTTGCCTTTTACTAGTTTATAGAGTTGTGTCTGTAACACCCCCCCTCCCATTTGGGGGCTTACCTTTAACATGTCCCGTATCTCCTGTTTGCTGCTGGTGTTCCCATTTCCCCCCGGCACTTCCTCAGCACAGCCTAAGTCCTCTGGTACTCCCTTTAACTCCAAACAGCAACAATGAATTTCAGCCCATTTTGAGCTTAATTCTAGATCATGATCCGCCACTGCATTCTTTAGCACAATTTGGTGCTAGCGGCGATCGCACATGCCCATTGGAGCACTTTCATCTGCCGACTGCCCCATCTGTGGTCTAACCAAAGGGTATTTCTTGGTCCCGGTGCCCCTGCTGAGCTAAATGGGCACCGGTGACTAAAATGAGGTGAATAAGAAGCCTCAGTATGTAATAAACAAAAAGTTTGAATCGGGGCATATTTTGAGGGCTCATGAATAATATTAATGGGCTGGCAGTATAGCCTAGAGGTTAGAGTAATGAGCTGTGAATGAGCTTGGTACATCCAGGAGACCTGGGTTTGATTCCACAACCTCCACCTGCATACTGTGTGACCCTGAGCAAGTCACTTAACCACCCCAGTGCTCCTGGGTCACCCCTGAAAACAGGCACTTGTGCCTGATTGGCCTTACCCAGTTACCAAAAAAATAAAATAAAATAAAAAATAAGCCCTCATACATATTAATGAGGAGCTGCCTGCCGACTAGGGGGTCTGTACTGTGGCAGCAGTGACAGGGAAAGTAGTGAATCTAAATGTGAAATAATGCAAGCAATTATTAGGGCACTGTTGGGGCTATCAATCTTGGGGTTTGTGTAAATAAATAACATTTACTCTGGCTGCACCAGAACTCTCTATGTGGGGACACTGTAAGGACTGTATAAAAACTGTTTACTTAGCAGCCATCTTTGCAGCCATTAACCAATCATCAGCCTGGATTTAACAGAGAGACTTTTGGGACAGTACCAGAGACTCTAGGGGGGAAGGAGGAACCAATTTAGGCACCCAAATGCCAGCCAGTTAAAGGACTGAAACTGTTATTAACAGCTTGGGCAGCCAATCAAATTGCAGGGATGTTGTTCTTTATTTAAGGAGGGACAGACTGAATTGGGTCAGTCCTAGTTCAGTTCTGAGTCAGTCTACAATCGGCAGAGAATCGGGCTGGAGCTTCCAGGGGCACTTTGACTGGAACTCGGGAAGTGTGGGGAGAGACCTACTTTGTCTCTCCTTGGTCTGAGAGCTTACTTAAGAGTGGGACTGCCAAGTTTGCAGAACAAGCTGCAATTCTCCAAGAAAAGGAGAAAAAGAAGAAATTTTCCTCGAGCTGAGATTCCAGACTGAAGTGGGGTCAGATGTGCTTGTGAGAGCCCAAATCTGCCTTCCAGTGAAAAACTGCTTTTTGTCTCAGAGACTATGCCTAAATCTGAACCCTGTGGTCACCGGAATTGTCTCCAAACTGTCTACTGCAAAAGGGAGAAGAGAATTTCTATTTGCCAGCTTACATCCCAAGGACTGCAACTTGCAAGCGGGTAACCTGGGCGGCCTATGCCAGAACTGTACAGAAGACAAGTCAGTGATGCCGAATAACTTGCTTGACAGACTGTTGCTGCTCATTTATCCAAAACTGCCAGAAGACCAGAGCAGGGAATCAGCTCCTGCAGAGAAGATCATTGCAGGTTGCAGCCATCCTTGGGGCTTTTGCCCTGACATGGGGGTGAGTTGTGATAGCCCTGGTCCCTGAATCTTGGTCCTAACCAGAAAGGACAAAGTCCTGCAGCCTGCAACCACATCCTGCCTCAAGGGGAGTCATCCTGGAAATCAACACAGATCCCATGGTCCAAGGTTCAGTGAATACAACAGGGTTTTACCCAGCAACACCTATTACAAGTGTTTTGCCAACTGATTTGCCTTCCGAGTCTGCATGGTGGTTAAGACTGTTTTTGCAGGCCATCGGGCCTGGGGATTACAATTTTCTTGGGAATAAAGTGTGGTTTATGTTGCGACAGCTAAGTACAAAATAAAGCTTTAATCATTTCTTTATTTAAGGGCCCCATCCAGCTGCGACGCCAGCCAACCCATGGCAACGCTTCAGGCCTGCAACATAGCATATCCTGGGCACCCAGTGAGGTTAACTGGACAGTTCAGAGGGGTAAATGTATTGTGTTTATATGCTTGATAAAGATAAAAACATTGTCAAAACCAATGCACTGATTAATCCAACTTTAATTCTCATCCCATACCCCACGTTCCAATCCCCTAATAAATCAGTTATTTGTTTGAATGTTATTCTGGCCCATGAGCATATTATTACTCAGTGTCCAGTTACTGAGTCATTCAAGAGGTACAATGATAAGTGCCGTGTTATTGTTGAAACTGTTCTTTTACAGGGGTACAGGGTACATGCAAGAGTTCCAGACCCTGATGGTAAGTGTGGTCACTATCAGAATAGTATTAGCATTCTTCATTAATTGTCAGTTGAATGCAAAGCAAGGTGTTTCAGGAGACTGCAAGTGTGGGGCCACTAGGTGGAGCTGTGGGTAGGTACAACTTCCAAGAGGGTTGTGCTGGTCTAATATGCAACCCACTTAAAGAATTCTCTGGGTGAAGGCACCATAATTGTAATTTTACTATTGGGCAAGAATCCCCAGTGACTGATAGAATTGAACCCAGGCCCCTCAACCTGCAGATAGGTAAGCAGGCAGGGGTAGTGGCCCTTGGTATAATTGCTTCAGGGTTACATGTCTTCACAGTTGGACTTAAGAGGGTGTTATGAACTAGTTGACCAGCAGAGAAGTGACTATGCTTCTGGGGAAAAAAAGAAGAGAAAGATCACAGACTTTTGCCATCACACACTGATCACCACAGTCCTGTTAGCAATTAAATAAAAACCTTAAAGAGTGTGTGTATGAATGCATGCGTGTGTGTGTGTGTGTGTGTGTGAATGAGTATCCATCAATCCTGCAGCAGCTGGCTTGTTTTAAATATCTGTATTCTTTGAAAAAATTACCTGTGCCTCATTGGAGCTGCAGGATGTGTTCATTGTGCCTTATTAATTTTTGGTGAGCCATGTGAGGTAGGCGTAAACATCAATCAGCTCAACTGGTGGCAGCAGCATAGATGTAGATGTGTGGGGTTTAAGTAGTGACAGAGCTGGAGCTGGGCTGATGCCACTGTGTTTTAGGCAATCCTTCTAAGGACATGGTGGGTGGGCTGCCATGTTCCCTATTTAATTAAGGTTTCCTCTAGCATTAGTTAATATGGGCAGTGCAGTGTTGGGCTTTGGGGTTTCCACCATTCCGGCAGTGATGCCAGGAGTGCCTGGTGGCCCCTGGGGAGGCAGAGTGTGCATATCTCCTCCTGGGAGTCCATTCTGTGTAACTGGGGTGAGTGTTCACCAGGAGAAGTGAGTGTTTGTGTAGGGGGAGAGTGTAAGCCCCCTTGGGGGTTACAAGTGTTGAAAGGGTTAACTCCTGTGCCATCTGGAGACCACCCACAGGATGGCAGCATGGTTACAGTGGGAGGTGTAAATAGGATGGTTTTGGCATAAAGGGGAGGTGGTCGGAAGTCAGGTCCAGGGTAAGGACCACGACTCAGGGCCAGGATGGAGCGCTTGTCACCCCGGCCTAAATCTACTGACAGAATGGCAGCATTGGGTAACAAGTATGAGTGAGCATGTTTCATGAAGGGAGAATGTCCGGATTGAAGAAGATTACTGGTGTAATGACCCCCATCCCTATCCCCAATCTGTGAATTAAAATGTTATTCCCTGGTGGTCTATTGCACCCCCTGTCTTCCCACCCCTGCAGACAATTTTCCACCACCCTACTCCCCCCCATTACAAACCCAAGTGGGTCATCAGCACAGACCTCCTCTCTCCTCCATAGCAGGCAGCCCTCTGAGCCATCAGTGAATGAGCATTTGTTTGTACAATGTGCAATCCTGCAAATCTGGTGAGACACTCCAATTTTGAGCAAGGTCTGGCAAAATCTAAACTGGCCCTACTGAACTTGAACTTGATGGCGTTTGTCACCCCGGCCTAAATCTACTGACAGAATGGCAGCATTGGGTAACAAGTATGAGTGAGCATGTTTCATGAAGGGAGAATGTCCGGATTGAAGAAGATTACTGGTATAATGCTCATCCATGCTGCAGAGAGAGAAGAGGCGGCGGGGCAGTGATGAGAGCCTGTCCCATCCCTCCCCAGTGATTGTAAGATGGCAGCAGAGAGAGCCAAGCAAGGAGCTGGTGTGAATGGGCAGATAGCACTGGGAGCCCAGGCGTAAGTCTCTGCAAGTGGCTCCATGTGTGATTGTCCCTGCCATGTGTCCGGTGTGCCCATCATGTTGTCCGTAGTTCACTCTGGTAGACTGTCATATATGGGACTTATTCCAGTTCTCATTAAAGTTTCGAGCAGGAGTAAAGAAAAAGAGAATCTGAGCTACAAAAAAGTGTCTAAGGCTTGATTCAGCCTCCAAGTACGTTGCTGCCACCAGGAATCTGCAAGTCTGATTCAGCTCCAAGAGGAAAAGCTAATGGGAGATCTTCACGATCACGAGTGTACCACTGCGTTAAGGTACTATTTTGCCTTGGAATTAATTGCTGCCTTTGTTTACCCCCATGCTTCATGGAGTGGATTTGTGATTTGCCCCCACCAAATTAAATTATGCTATGAACTTCTGCATCATTGTGTGGACAATGGACTTATTTATTCAATTGAATTGGGATTAATCCTTTTCTCCCCTTAAGCTACAGCACCCTGTGATGCTAGGGCACCCCAGAGAAGATCAGTGAACCAGGTAAATGCAGCCATTTTGGGTTAGTGTCTACAGCTGTGGTCACCCATCCCCTCCCCATGGACATTCCATCATATCCCCAGACATCAAGGAGGGGGGGCTACACACAGCTGGTAAATATAGCCAATATTTGTCAGTGTCAGTGGCTCACAGTAGGTAGCACACTCGCCTCTGAGGCCAGGAGATCAGAGGGCTGTGAGTTCAATTCCCACATCTGGCACTTGGGTTAATATGCCAGTACTGACACTGAGGTAGTGCAGCATGAGAGGGGTGCTGCACTTCTGAGGTGCCATCTTTCGGATGAGACGTTAAACCAAGGTCCCATCTGCCTGGATTGGTGGTAGTTCAGGTGGATGTTAAAGATCCCATGGCACTTATCGAAAAGAGTAGGGGAACTTTATTAGGCAAGACACACAACATCACACAAAAAGAAATATAACAGTTGAAGCAGAGTAAAATACAAAAGCATGTCTTAAGGTGTCAAAAAAAACAAACTAGAGAATTAAAAAAGAAAAACCTTTCCATAAATAATTAACATAAGATGTAGAATATTTTTTCCCATCCTGAAACCGAATAGATTGTAAGTCAGAAACAACAGCAGATAGAATAACATCAAAATCCGTATGGAGTTGCTGCAACACAAAATAACAACAGGCTTGCCATAAATAATACTGTAAGAGGAAAAAACATTCAATGTACTTCTATGTATTGTTCCCATTCCTCAGAATAATCACCCAATACAAGAGTACAGTAAGAAATGGACCAGAGGTGGGGCAAATTCAGTGTCAGTCTAGAAATTCCCAAAACCTCTGACTATCTGGACATTCAATAAAGAAATGAGACTGACTTTCTTCAACAATAAAGCAATCATGTTTTAAACAATATCGATCAGTTACTGGTTTGTACTTTAGATTTCCTCTAACTCCTAAACGACCATGAGCAGAGATCCATATAATATCCCATATTTTAACCGGAATTCTATTGTCAGTCAATTTACTAAATGTATATTTCATATGGGATGGGGAGCAGGATGGAAAAAGTAATATTACTTTTTGCACATCATACACAATGAACTCATAGAAAGATTTCCTGGTTAAAGAATGCAATTTATGCAAGGGAATCTTCCATTGATACAATTTCTTTAAAGCAGAGATGCCATATTGTGGTATACCGTCTGATAATAAAACTCTAGGCGGAAGAAGAGACCATTTAAAAAAATATTTGTGCCATACAGATTTAACCCAGAATTGCCAAGGAAGAGAAGGTGCATGCCAAATGAATGAAAAAGAAGAAAATAAAACACAGAATGAAAAAATAACAGGATTTATCATATGTAATCCAATCTCTCTATATCTGAGGTACGATATTCTCTCTTTACAGGGTTTAATCTATTGCCACATAGCATCTGAAAAAAATACTATAAATCCTAGTTTCCAAAGAAAGCGGAGGCGGAAAAAGGTGACTTAAATAAAAAAATGGGCAAAACAAATTTTTATAATTAAGACCCTTTTTTCCAAACTTCAGTGTTTCCACTGATTGATTTTAGTTTCACCCAATCCTAACTGTTTTTCCCAATTATAAATTTCCATATTGTCTATCCCAAACCAGACACCCAATATTTTCTGAGGCCCAGGCACTAGGGAAATATCAAAACAATTAGATAAATCCGGAACTAACTGACCCATTTGTATAACAAAACTTTTTGTTATATTAAGAGAGGCACCAGAGTATCTACCAAACAAAAGAAAAAACTCTAAAGCTTTTTGCAAAGATGATGAATCTGCTAAAAGAAGAGTGACGTCATCTGCAAAAGCAGTAGCTTTTACCATTTCCAAGTTGGGAGAAGGAGCAATACCTGTAATAGAGGTGTCACAAATAATGTTTCTAATCACTGGATCCAGAATGAAAGTATATGATAAGGGGCTCAAGGGACATCCTTGTCTGACACCTCGAGAAATCATAACTTTCTCACCTAATAAGCCATTCACTATAGGAACAAAAACTGCAGAATTATACAACTGAGAAATCCACTGTACGAAAACATCAGGAATTCCGTAAGCAGAAAGAACAAAATACAAATAAGAATGGCTGACTGCATCAAACGCTTTGGATTGATCTAAAGCTGCTATTAATTCTGATGAAGAAAAACTAGTTCGACATGCAAAAAGATCTCTAAGTAAAAACAGGTTATGTTGAATTTTCCTATTTTTTATTGCACACGTTTGTACAGGTTGAATTAAAATTCTAGCTAATTTCTCCAACCTATTATTCAAAATTTTGGATAAAATTTTATAGTCACTATTTAACAAACAGATTGGTCTCCAATTTGAAAGTAACGCTTTATCTCCTTTCTTATAAATAAAGGTCATTAAGGACATTGAAAATTCTTGGCAGGAGATCCCTGATGATAAATAATAATTAAACACAATGGGAAGAAAGAACCCATATATTCTATACATTTTTGTAGAACTCATTAGGTATCCCATCTATGCCAGGGAAGATCCGATCTTCAATTTTTATGACCTCAATCACCTCAGAGATGAAATAGGTAGTCGTAAAGATTGGACCAGATCACTAGAAATATGGGAAGAGAAGAAAACCGTACTTGGAAAGGAATCTGTAGGAAGTACCTGTGGAGATGAAAATAATCCTGAATATAGTGCTGTACGACATGTAGCATACCTACATCAGTTATAATGAGCTCATTAGTGAGTTGAACAGACCAGTCATTGTAGTGTCCCTTAAGTGTGTTTTACATGCTTGAATGGGATCAGCCATTGGAGAATTTTGAAATTAAACGAAATTCCAAATCCAAAGATTTAGCTCTATTGTATTGGTATGTTTTCATTTGCTGTTTAATGTTCTTTATTTGGGAAAGAAAGAGGTCATGTTTTTTGAGGAATAACATAAGCCATATAATTGGTTTCTAAGAACCAAATATTTCCTATATTCCTCCTGTACCTTTGTCTTACCCCAGGTCTGAAACAAATGTTTTACCTCAATTTTAACTTGTTTCCACCACTCATATGGGGATGAAAATAGAGTCAAAGTAGAGGACTTTGCAGCTAAGAAAAATTCCAGTTTAGAGAAATGAATAGGGTCTGATAAAAAAGAAGTATTTAGCCTCCATCGTGGTATACAAGAGTGCAATCTAGGAGGGAGATGCCGTAGAGATAGAGTACAAAATAATATGTGATGATCTGAGAATTCCACCGGAACTGCAACGCAAGACGAAACCTGAAAATAATGTGAGATAAAAACATAGCTATCCTACTGGCAAATGTATGTCTGTGATAAGTGTTACCACCTGTAGGGTGTAAGGTATGAAAAGAGTCCGTAAGCCCAGCATCTGTTACAACCTCTAATAATGCATTTGAGTCACAGTAAACCTTTTTCCCATTTAATTTACGGAGTTGAATATCAAGGGAACAGTTAAAATCCCCTCCCCAAATCAAATGTTTCCTTGTAAATAGAAAGGGCTTAATCTCTGTAAATAAAGCAATACGGCCTGTTTTAGTCTGAGGGCTATAGACATTAATAAGACGAAAAAAATATTCTCCCCATAAACAATCTAATATAAGAGCTCTGCCAGGTGACAAATCAATAACCTTCGAGATTCTAAAGGAGGGATTACCAAACAATATAGCTACTCCATCTGCAGTTTCAGTACTAAAGGACCAAAAGATGGGCCACAAGTCCATTGTCTTTTAATCTTTTTCCTCAGAAATGGAAGAAACTCTGGTTTCTTGTAATATAACATCTAACTTCAAGGATGTGAGATATGAAAATATGGATATCTGCCTATGAAACGTTTTCAGGCTACACACATTAAAAGAAGCAAACTTCCAAGAGGCCATGAGAATATTCAAGTACTATGCTTTTGACTCATTTTCCTTTTTTTACCTTTTTTTCCTTTCCTATCTTTAGCAAGCTCTGTAGATTTACTTTCTTCTTCATCAGTTATAATTTCAGAGAGATGGGAGGCCTCAGACTCTATGTCCGAGTCTCTAACCTCATCCTGAAGGGGGGAAAAGAAATTCTCAGTCACTACAGGACTAATCTGGGACTGCTTTGAGGATGCTCTAGTGAACCTCCTGCCTTTAACGGTTTCAAAAGGGGGTGGCATGGTAGAAACCTGAGTCTGTCTGTCTCCTGATTGAGGAGGGACCTGGTTCGTAGTAACCTGAGGGTCATTAACCACAGGTGATACAGTTTTAACTGCATCTGGAAATGAGGGGGGTAAAACAGGTTCTTGCCTTTGGGGAGAGACCTTTTCGCACAGAGTTTGTAATTTGATTGGCCCTACGGAGCAAACCGCCCTGGTCTAAACCTTCAGAACAATTATGCCTAGCCCAAGGACACTGATGAAAAGCATGGCCTTTCTCTTCACAAAGGTTACATTGGAAGATGTTGGTACACATATCAACAGAATGCCCAAAACCCCACATAAAGGACATTTCATCATGTCCAAACACTACTAATGTGAGTTCTGTCCCACATTTGTAACACGCTTTAGGTTGCCCCCATAGAAACAAACCCTCTATCCTTTCCCAAAAAAAGCTATTCGGTAAATGAACAATCTCGGAATTAACTTGTAACAGTTTTACTTTAAATTTCCATCCCCTGTCCAAATGCCTTCTATGTCCAGAAGGGCTTCAGTGGCCCCACACCACATTTGGATTGCAACCATCGTAAATATCGCTCACATTAACTCCCTCGCTTTCTGAACATAATTGTGACAAACCTAATTAATGGTCTAGTTAAAGGGATTGCAAAAAGGTAGCCATAACAGGATGATTTTTTGGTTAGCATATTTGTCCCAAAATTTGTCCATAAGGGCAGTAGTTTGAAAACTAATATCAAAGGAATCTTCCCCAGACACGTGTATGAGGGCATAAATATCCTTGGCACAAAAACCCATTGAAGTCTTCAAAAGTTGTTTAAAAATATAGTATCTATCTGGATGTTCTTTCAAACCACCTCTATATTTCAGACGCACAGCATTGCGACGAGGGGCTTGTTCCAATTTTGACTTAAATAAATCAGACATTGTTGGTTTGGGAGTGTGGCTTGCTAAAGGAGTAGTAGACCCAGCAATAACAGTGTCAGAGGTAGTAGTAGGCAGTTCAGTCACAAGTCCTCCCCTACCCTTCCTCGAAGTAGATGGCTGAGGGGAACGTTGAAAAACAGGATCAGGTGTCTTCATACCTGAAAGCGGAGTCCATTCTAAATCAGGAATCCAATCTCCCGAGTCATTTCTCTTCCAGCCGGCTTCCATAAGCGCCACTTCTTCCGACCAGTCCGTAGTACTGCTTTGGGTTCCTTTTTCCAGTAGCCTGAATTGTTGCTGCACTAAATGTGTCGTACGTGGTCCGACGCTAGTTGTGGTCCTCCCGGAAACCATATCCTGCAAGGGCAGTTCCTGTAGCGGGCGACGAGTTCTCAGTTGAGCAAATCATCGCAGGGCAACCAGAAACAGGAAAAGGTCTGAAATGAAAGGCACCGCAGAAAGTGGACCACAAGGCTTACTATACGTGAGTATCTGGCAACTGATGTAAATCTTGGGCATCGCGAAGCGGACTTGAAATAACGTTGTCCCTTAGTGCAGTAACAGCAACAGAACTCTCTCTCCTGCATTCTTCCACCTCCTCCTCCATCCCGACCTCAGGAACGTCTGCCATGTCGGGTTCTGATGTCAGCCAGATTCCCCACCAGCCACTGACCAGCAGCCAGTAGGGGAATTTCCCCGGTGTCCTGGCCAAATTTCCCTTTCACTAAAAAAAAATACCACCAACAGCTTCATCTGGTTCAAGGTCAGTTGGAATTAATCTGTATCCCCTTCCCCCAGGTCATGCCTGAAATAAGCAGGATTTGTCTAGTGCATTTACCCGGTCAACAAAAACTAAATAAAAATTAAAAATAAATAGTTATCTGCTTACAAGAACAACGTGGAAACAATGACCCAGTACATATTATGCCAAGGTAAATCATGCTAAACAAATATCATGGCATTTTCTGAAAAATGTGTTTGGTAGTGAGGCGTGAAGTAAGAGTGGGATAAATGTGCAGTAATCATGAAGTATTTCTTGACTTGCACTTTTTGCTGCATAGCTCTGCAAAATAATTCTCCATTATAACTGTGGACTACCACAACCATCTGCAGGCTAGTGTAATTTTGAGTCAACTGGTCCTGCTGGACAAAAGTTGAAGTCAACCCATTAGTGGAGATGTAACGAAATGTGTTCAAAACTAGTTGCAGGATATCAAACAAAGGGTCATGGTAAATGGTAATGTATTGATATGGAAAAAAATCACCATCAGGATCAAACGAGAATGTCAAATACTAAAATTCTGGGTCCTGCTTCAGCTCTAGAACTGTTCAAAGAGTTTTAGAGTTTTAAACTTCTTTAGAACTCAAACATTGTGTATTGGACTGGAGAGGAAGGACATAGAGAGTTACTGAGAAAAGAAAAAAAACAAATAGCTGTCCTCTCAGTACAGCAAAAATACAGTGTTACACAGGAGAACAATTACTTGGCATAGCAAATCTGAGACACATTACGTGAACTTCCAGATGTAATGAACTCATAAAGAACTATTCTAAGGCTGCTCATATTCATACTTGCTAACTGAGTGGCGTCCCCAATGGAATCAGTTTTGTTGTGACTACAATTTAAAAATGCAACCACAGCTCTTTCAGCACTCAAAATCTCCAATGTTAAGATGCTATTATAGTGCAGCTCTACTCATTCATGTAGTACAACTATACTGTAATTACTCCTCAGGCTTTGCAGTGACATACTCCTTGTGCCTTGTAGTATCTGCACTGGCTTTTACCTCTGTGTTTCCCTTATTCCAACTGATCCAACTGTCCAGTGGTGCAAAAATGCAAAATAATTCCTAAGGGAATACAATGTATCATTAGGGCATAAGCATTACCTAAGTGTAACTCCTGCCCCCAAAGACTGGTGCAACCTGGTGAATGGTAAGATATGGCTGTTGACTTTGCATCTTTATTTTATGTATTTAAAACTTTGATAACTGGGTAAAATAAAGCACTGGGCCATATGGCACTTTTACAGGCTTGGCCAGGGAAGAGTCAAAACATGTAGACAATATCACAGGTTTACAGACAGTCACGAATGTTAAGAAGCCAAAATAACAATAGAAAACACAAAAACATTGATGCGGACTTACTAATGACAATTATGAACCATAAAAACATAAAATGCATGTAATAAATGAGTCCAGGAAGAGCTGCTTTATGTGCAATTACAAGACATTGAATATAAAAGTCTTTTCAAGGATGTCTTGATAGGATTAAACTTTGAAACATTACGTAACTCATCAGGCAATTTATTCCAGTTTTTTATTGCACTCGGTTTAAAAAACTTTTGATTTTTTGATGTTTTTCATGGTGCAGATGGCCCTGGGATCCCGGTATGTATCTGGGGTATGATATGTTTATTTCCAAATAGCACAGTGCCTCCACTTGATGGGATCCTTCAGACAGCCTGGATGCTGCCTACCTGGAAAATATCAATAACCCACCCCACTCTTAGCAGACAAATAGCAACTCTGTGCAATAATTCCCAAACAATATGTACTTTAACACAATAATGCAATGGGTCACACATTTGGAATGCAGAAGGAAATGGGGATTATTGGGGAGGGAACAGGACAAGAAATGAAAAAGTGGGGTACAGCAGGTAGTCTAATAATATGCAGAACAGTTTGGTTCAAATCCAACCGCCCTCCAGGCAGCAATCACCACAGTCCCAAATAAATCAGTCCCAGGCAGCCCCTGCCTGTGGGGTATCAGATATCCCAAAATCCCTTCTGGGAGCTGCCATAGTCTGTGGTGTGCAGGTTGCAAGCCTACTGGCTGAGAATAATGCAGTACTGATAGAGATCTTCTTCAAGGGCATCTACTCCATAGAACCATAATACATTGGACTTCAGCCAGCAGGCACTGTGACTCCACAAGGATTTTTTTCATAGCCAGGGCCACCCACTTTATTCTGACTTGACCCAACCCCCTTCAGTTTTTTTTTTATATACTGACAAGTATAGACATTCGGTTTCTGCTGGATGTTCCATATGGCTTTTCACTTGTTTTTGTTTGCTTTCTAGTTTTTGGTGGGGCTTTCTGTCCCTCCTGTTTTTTTTTTTGTTTTACAAACCTTTTGCTTCTCTAGACATTCTTATGTTTTGTTTTCCCTCCTCTTCATCTTCTCTGCAGTATGAGGTCTACATGTAAACATTTTGAGGTTGTTCTGTCGCCCCCAGATAGTCACTCCAGATGGCTGTTTTACAGATTTTCTCTGCGGTTGCAGTGCTTTGTTTTTTCTGTTTAAAAGTTTTTTTGACTGGGCTCAGCTCTGTCTGTGCAGTTTGAAACCTGTACCTGAGCAGCACATTGCTAATTCACCTCTGCTTCCCTTCCTTGCCCTGCCCTGTTTAATCTGAGTTGCCTTTGCTGCAGGGTGAGCTGTGTCTGCAGGTCATTAATTTATTCCAGCTGTAGCTGTTACATTGGTTCATGTAAGGTTAAATTGCACCCTGACACTGTCTGCTTCCCTTTTCTGCAAAAAGCAGCCTATTCTTTTTACCGTTCTCATTTTTTTTTATTATTAGTACTTAAACAGATCTATTTATTTTTCCTTTTCCCATGTCCTGTATTGTATCACCCTTGTTGTTAGGGAAGGATGTCTGCCATTTTGCTTTCGGCCCAGAGCACGTCCACAGCATCAAGGGGCATGGCTTGCGGACTCGGTCCTAGCCAGCCCTGTCACTGCCAGTCTGGATTCTGCACCCATGTTTTTTCTCAGTGGGTATTTTTCTTTCAAGATGGCACACTGGAGCACCACTGTTTTCTTGATTTTTGGAGGGCTGTGCTTGCTTGTGCGGTTTGCTCTTTTTTTTTTTTTCTATCATGATTGGTTACATTTTGATGCATCTGTCCTTTGGCAGCATATGGCTTGGGCGGCCAGTACGAGGCTACCCTTGTGTGGCTTGAGTGGAGTATGTTCTGTGCATTGCCCTCCTGTGGTGCGGGGAAGTTTTTACTGGGATATAAAGGCATTTTTATTTATTTATGTAACCCCTCAGCCCTGCCTTTTTTGCAAACGACAGGTGGTATGCTGTTGAAGCTGACAGCAGTACCAGGTGGGGACTGGGTTCGGGGAGGACTAGGTTACTCGGCACAAGGGCTAGGTTTGGCTACTCTGCAGAGGGGCACCCAAGTAAATCTGAACACAGGAAGCAATAACTGTAATGTCCAATACCAGGAATGGGATTCTAAAGTGTGGCTTTATTTACATCCAAGCAGAACAAAACAAAGCATAGATGGACCCCTATAGGGCTACACTTCTTGTAATGCAGATTAAGAATCAGAACACTTCCTCAACACTTCAGCCCTCAGGCTCTAAACCCACCAGGCACACAGCCCAGACTTGCACGCTGCTTTGGGTACACAGCCCAAACTTGTACACTATTTGGGATTTCCCTGGCTCGGCGCCCCTGCCGGCCACTCTAACACCTTCCATTTGACATGGAAACATTTTCCGGTGGCTCCCTAAACCACCTTAGAGCCTTCGACTCCATAAGGGAAACTTCCTTTTAATCCCATGTCTGGGTACTTTCCTCAGCACTGGCCAAGTGAATGAGGGAAAGTAAAAGGGTCACAGAGCAAATCTGTAGAGGTGAATTTGGTTACTACTGATGGGGGTTCTCCCACCTCTCGCTTCCACAATTCATACCCGGCCATTTCTCTGGACATTAAACATCTCTTTCTGAAAAGCTTGGCAATGTAGATTAAAGGGTAAATGCATAGCACATTTCCTCTACATGTCTTGGCTTTCCCCTTGTGCTGGACTTGAACATACTTAAACATCTCTTTCTGAAAGCTTGACAATGTAGATTAAAGGGTAAATGCATCGCACACTTCCTCTACATGTCTTGGCTTTCCCCTTGTGCTGGACTTGAACATACTTTTACTTGGCATAGCCCATTCCTCTAGGCCTCCCACTGATTAAGCAGTCCAATCCCCCCTTTACTTTACTTTTTGTGCTGGACTTGAACATACTTTTACTTGACTTAGCCCATTACTCTAGGCCTCTCACTCAAGCAGTCCAATCCCCACTTTACAACAGTTCAGGTGAAACATGGGCCCTATGACTCACCCTTTGGTTGCAGGTGCCCCACAGGTGATTCCTCACAGGAATTTCTTTCGCACAGCTTCTGGTGCCGCAGCACAACTTGAAAAATAAGGCAGCTTCTGCCCTAGCTGGAACCAGGAGGGTTGCCCCTGGAATGACAGGCAAACCTTTCCACCCCCGTCCCCTCAGGGATGGGGCACAGAGACCAGTAACAGTGGTCTCCACCACTTCACGAACAGCTTACTGTGTTCCTCTTTTGGAGGAAACACACACCTCTCCCTTAAAGTAACTCTATATCAGAGCTTTAGGCTCCGAGAGCCTGTGCACAGACTGCTGTGCTGCTTCTCTCTTCAAGACTGCACACACACTGTGTTCAAAAATTCCCAACATTCTATCCTAACCTCCAACTGCAGATTCCAGTGTGGCTCATGCAGCTGCGAGAGTTCTATGGTGATGTCATCCCTCAGTCTCAGCTGAGACTGAGAACAGAGTGAGACAGTGTGAAATCCATTTAACTGGAGTTTCACAAGCTGCCTTCCCTGCCTACCACTAGGTCTTACTGGGATTCTAGTAACCTCGGGTAACAGGGGGGTTACATATAGCAGCCTATCCTTAGTGCTCAGGGCACTTCACAATATTAAATAACAGAATACACAATAAAAATTATACAATGGATTACTAAAATATACAACTTCAGACATATGACACTGAGGGGAAAAAGGGAACAGTCAGTCTCCAAAGTCTTCTGAGAACAGATGGTATTTTAGCCCCTTTCTAAATGCCTCCACCAAGGGTGAACTCCTAAGGTGGATAGGAAGAGAGTTCCAAATAGGTGGTGCTGCAACCACAAACAAGCTGTCACAGGACGACTTTAAACATGCTTTCACAATAGCCAAAAAACAGTCCCTAGGTGAAGGTGAGTGATCAGCTGTGGGTACACCAAATGAAATGATCATAAAGGTAGCTGGTACCCAATCCATGCAAGACTTTATACATTAATAAAGTGATCCTAAAAGTGGTGCGCCACTTTATTGATAGCCACTGCAGATCATGTAGCACAGCTGTTACATGATCCACATAAGATGACCCAGTGATCAGCCTGGCCACAGCATTCTGCACCTATTGTAGGCAGTGCACCAACCTCCCACATATCTGTAAGTACAGAGCGTTACAGTAGTTGAGCCTTGAGGTTACAAATGCATGAACCGGGGCCACCAGACCTTATTATATCAGATAGGATTTCATTTAAGAAATATTGCAAGTTGAAAGAATCCACCACAGCCAACATCTGATGTTTGAGGTTGTTTGTTCTGGGTCAAAAATGACTCAGGATTTTTCACCTTATCCTTGGCAGTTAATGTGCTGTCATTTAATAAAGGTCACTCAATGGCATCTCACCTGAAAGTTGACCTGTGAGGATGTGGTTCCACCAGTAATTTATTTATTTATTTACGAGTTTAACCAGGAAGGCATACTGAGCAGAGTAGCTCGATTCCAGATGCGACCTGGAGGTCAAGACCCAAGACAATAGCACATACATTTGGTACAGAGTTAACAACACAATGAATGGCCATCCAATGTACAGATAATCGGCAGATAGATACAGACAGTCAGAAGATCGATACAGGAACATTTTAGATGGTTACAACTGAGCACTGAAACACAGTTTTTATACAAAATTTGGCATTAGTTATAGCAAGAGCAGCTGTAGGAGAAGTGGGTGCTGAGTAGGCGATTGCAATGGCTGGGGTTGGGTGAGTGTCTTATATCAGCTGGCAGGGCATTCCATAACTGTGGGATGTGGTAATTGAATGCAGTCTGATCTTTGGTTGTGCACATAAAGGGGACATGTGGAGGAGCCTGGGGTCAGTGCTTCTGAGGGAGTAAGCAGGGGGGTTGTTGGGAGAGGGTAGAGGCCAGGTAGGGGGTAGGGAATGGGACCAAAATTTGGCTGCAAACCTAGCACTGTGAGTTAATCTTCGGTCTTGGAAGGACGGCAGGGCTAGGGAGCTATATAAGGTGCAGTGGTGGGTTGTTTGTGGACAGTTGAGGATAAACCGACAAAAAGAGTGGAAAAGGGTGTCAATTCTGGCCAAGGTGGAGGCAGGAGCGATAGTATAGACTATATTGCCATAGTCGAGTACTGGGAGGATCATCTTTTGGACAATAGCGTTCCTAGCAGGGGAAGGGAGGCAGCTTTTGTTCCTGTATAGGGCGTCGAGTTTAGGGAGCAGTTTCTTATGTATGGATTCAATATGCGTGGTGAAATTGAGGTGCGGTTCAAGCCAGGCACCTAAATATCTGAAGCTGGTGCAATGTTCCAGTAGGGTCCCATCCAGGGTTTTGAAGGGGTGGCAGGGGGCTTGTCGGGAGAGTCTTTGCTGTGAGCTGAACGTTAGCGACATTGTTTTTTTAGGGTTTAGGAATAATTGGTTTGATCTGAACCATTCCTGGATGGTGTTGAAATCCTGCTGTAGGAGATTTGCCACTATGCTTGTGGAGGGGCCTGTGGCATACAGTACTGTATCGTCCGCATACATTTGTATGGATGCGTAGCAACAGGCTGATGGGAGGTCGTTTAGGAATATGGAGAACAGCAGTGGGCCCAAGACTGATCCTTGGGGGATGCTAGCGGTAACTGGGAGGAGGTTAGAGACATGTGAGGTGACTTTTACAGCCTGGTGTCTGCCCACCAGGTAGTCATGGAACCATGTGGTGGCTGGTTTGGAGAGCCCGGCTTCAGTTAGTTTGGAAAGGAGCAGAGTATGTGAGATGGTGTCAAAAGCCTTGGCTAAGTCTATGAAGATGGCAGAGGTGATGTGGCCTTTGTCCATGCTGGTGAGTATGTCGCCAGTGACTCGTAGCAGGGAGGTGATGGTTGAGTAAGATTTGCGCAAGCCGGATTGGGAGAGAAAGAAGGAGGAGGCGCCCAGATGGGGAGAGAGTTGGGCGAGGACAAGACGTCCCTACAATTTTGCCAGAATCGGGAGTAGGGAGATGGGGCGGTAGTTGCCTGGGGAGGAGGGGTCACCCCATTTAGGTAGTGGAATGATGGTAGCCCATTTCCATTCGAAGGGTAATTTGCCCAACGTGAAGGAGAGGTTGAATAGTGCGGCTAGAGGGGCTGCTATGGCTGGGGCGGACAAGTATAACATCTTGGCATCCAGGGACGTAGGGCATTTGCCTTTGTTGGGGTTCAGGGCACATAGGGATTTGAATACTTCAGCTTGGGTTACAGGGTGAAAGGAGAACTGTGAGGCTGGTGGGGCGCACTTGGTTGGGGGGAGGCCCTGGGGATGGACACTGGAGGGTCGATAGAAGCAAGTCAGTGCAGCTGGAAAAGTAGGCATTGAAGGCATTGGCTACTTCGCAGGGATCAGTGATGTAGGTGCCCTGAACTGATAGTGTCGGAGGTAGAGGTTGGGTGGGGGGGGACAGGGATTTGAACGATTTCCAGAAGTTTGTCGGGTGGTTTATGTTTGCGCTAAAAGCCGATAGAAAAT
The DNA here is from genome assembly GCA_016271365.2 of Neoceratodus forsteri. Taxonomy (NCBI): domain Eukaryota; kingdom Metazoa; phylum Chordata; order Ceratodontiformes; family Ceratodontidae; genus Neoceratodus; species Neoceratodus forsteri. Next base: position 1,002,896,062 of record CM028129.1, on the reverse strand, counting down.
AGTTCTTTTTTGCCTGAAAAATGAGGTTAGTACAGGAGTTGCGGAGGGCTCTGTAGGTTTGGAAGGATGCCTGTGTGCCTAGTTTCTTGTGGGCTTTCTATGTGTGGTCTCTGGAGTGGCATTTGCTGATGATATCAGCGGTGATCCAGGGAAGGTGGGCACCTCTGACTCTTTGTGCGCAGGGGGGCATGTTTGTCCCAGACTTTAAGAAATTTGGCCTTGAAAGTTTCAAGCGCGACGTCAATAGATGTGGCCACTGGGATGAAGGACCAGTCTACTTGGCCTAGGTCTAGCACAAGCGACGCTAGGTCCAGGGAATTACATGACCTTGTGTGCAGCATCTTTGGAGGGGGGGGAGCTGTGGGTCTGTGCACTTTCCTGATCAGGAAAATCATGTGGTGGTCACTTAGGGAGTCAGGGAGCAGGCCCGCACATAGGATCCTGTGGGGGTGGGAGGTGAGAGCCCAGTCCAGCAATGAATGATTTTGCATTTTGTGGTTTAGCCTGGTGGGGTCTTCAGTCAGTTGTGTGAGGTTTAGGGTCTTGATCTTGGTCTTAAGGTGGGCCTTATCTATGGCAAGTCAATTGTGGTTATAGCCTCCGATGGTGTGAAGCTCACCTCCTGTAGATAAGGACTGTAGGGTGGCCAGGTGTGTAATGATGTCCATTGTGGGGGTGCCGGGAGGGCAGTAGGTGCCCGCAACATACACTGGGGTGGTGCATGGGAGCGATAGTTTGAAAAGGAGAGAGTCCATGTGGGCTGGAAGTGAGGGAATTTGCACCATTGTAAACTGCAGACTAGTGGAGATGTAAATGGCAGTTCTTCCTCCTCTCTTGTTCCCTAGCCTATCATGCCTAACGATTGTGTAGCCAGGTATGGATACTTCAGCATCAGTATGCTGGGGTTTTAGCCAGGTTTTGGAGATGATGAGAATATCAGAGCAGTGGGTTAGGGCAACTGGTTGCAGCACAGAAATTTTATTTAGTAAGCTGCAGCTGTTGAGGTGCAGGAGCCTGAGACCTTTGGGGAATGAGAATGAGGTGTGGGCGTTTGTGGTGGTGGGTCCTGGGTTAGTCTCAGTATCCCCGGCCAGGAGGAGTAGCAGTGTAATAAGCTGCTTGGTTTTAAGCCATAGGTATTTTGGGCTGGTGATATGTGTGTTATCTGAGGCTATATGCGGTGGGCAGTGGAGGACTGGGATGTGGAGGACAGAATGAGCAGGGAGAAAGGATGGTGGCAGGATGGTGGCGCTAATGGGACGGTTGTGTATGTTTGCCAGGGCATGGGCATGGGCATGTAGGAGGTGAGGGGCAACATAGTTGTGCTGGGGGTCGAGGCATGGTGGCAAATGAGGGTGGGGTTCCCTGTTTGGGAGGTCTGCTGGGGGTAGAGATGACAATGGGGCCAGTGAGAGAAGTAGCAGGGGTAGAAAGTGCAGCATAATAGTCAGAAGTAGTGGAGAAAATGCTATGTCCGGGGGGTAGCGGCCTCTAGTGTTAGCAGCTGATAAGCTGCAAATGGGAGAGTGGGCTGATAGGTTTTTGTGGTCACGTGGTGAGCACTATAAAGCTAGGAGCTCACCAAGGGCGGTGGTGGGGGTGGCGGGGCCAGAAGCACAGGTGAACACAAAGGTCTCTGAGGAAAGCCGGAGCCCTTGCAAGCACTATTGTTCTGTTCAAATTGTAATGGCGCCAAAACCACACTCCGACTTCAGCGACGGGTGTTCGTATCTGCTTCGGGGGGGGGGCTTCCGCACTGTGGCTGCTGGCTAGGGAGGGCTGAGTCACTCCTGGGAGCCCTCACGACCCGAGTCCTGACTGCGGAGAGAGGAGAAGAGATTTTATGTTGAGCAGAGAGGGAGGAGCAATCTCGAGCAGCTAAGTACTTTCTAATACAGCACAATTCATCCGGCACTTTATATCAGGGTACAAGCAGCTGTTTTTTGGGGGATTTAATTAAGACTAAAATGCAGTTTCCAGCAGGCTCAGTAATTCTTAAAACAGCTGTATATTCTATGGATGCTGCACGTTGTATCAGGGCAGAGCAAGCTGTGGTATGGCAGAATTAATTTTAGACAAGAAAGCAGTTTCAGTAATTCTTAAAGCAGCTCTATTCTATGGGTGCAGCACGTTGTATCAGGGCAGAGCAAGCTGTTGTATGGTGGAATTAATTTAGACAAAGAATGCAGTTAACAGCGCAGAAATCACTTAAGGCTCCCTGGGGAGTTACAGTACAACTTGCAAGCTGTTTTAGGGGGGAATTATGTTTAGTCAAAAATGCAGTTAACAGTGCAGAAAATCACTTAAGGCACCCTGGGGAATTATATTACAACACAGTGACACTGAAGATAGTTTTAGCCTGCAGAAACTATCAGTAGATGTCTGCCAACATTAAGGCAGAAGCACAGTTGAACACAAAGGTCGCTGAGGAAGGCTGGAGCCCTTGCAAGCACTATTGTTCTGTTCAAACTGTAACGGCGCCAAAACCGCACCCGACTTCAGCGGTGGTGTCCGCACTGCTTCGGGGCTTCCTGGCTGTGGCTGCTGGCTGGGAGGCTGAGTCACTCCTGGGAGTCCTCACGACCGAGTCCCGACTGCTCAGTGGAGGGCTCCAAGCCTCTCTGACTGCCGGCTGGGAGGGCTGAGTCACTCCTGGGAGTCCTCACGACCCGAGTCCAGACTGCTTCGGGGGGGCTTCCTCGCTGTCGCTGCTGGCTGGGGAGGGCTGAGTCATTCCTGGGAGCCCTCGCAACCCGAGTAATGACTCTATCTTGTTTGTATTTAAGCTCAACCAGCTGGTAGCTATTCAATCCACAATTTTTCTTGGCATTTTTCCAACATTGGTATCGCCCCTTCCCATCAGGTGTTAAGGGCATGTACAGCTAAATGTCATCTGCGTAGCAATAAAAACTCATGCATTGTCCCCTTATGTCTTGACCTAACTGTAGCATATACACCACAAATAATATGGGGGACAGAACTGACCCCTGAGGAACACTGCAATTGACCTCTGCAGGCTGTGTACTGTTGAGTAATTACCCATCACAAACATCTGCGATCTACCTGACAGGAAGGACTCAAACCATTTCAAGGCTGTTTTGGTGAGTCTTACATATTCCTCAAGGCACTACAACAAAACCCCATGATCCACAGTGTCAAATGCTGCCAAAAGATTGGGAAGAATGATAATAGGGCATTCTCCCTCCATCCTGCATCAGGAATAGCTCATTTAACACCTTTACGAGCATGGTCTTGGTGCTGTGCTGAGGCCAGAAAACTGACTGGAATGGTTTATAGATGTTATATTTCTCGAAGTGAGTCTCCAGCTGCTTTGCCACCACCTTCTCGATAACCTTTCCCAAAAAGGAAAGGTTTGAGACAGGCCTGTAATTTGCTATCATGTCTGGTTCCAAAGATGGTTTCTTCAGTAGAGGTCTCACTGAGGCTTTTTAAGAACCCAGTACAACAGCCCTCCATCAGGCAACACCCAATGATGCCAACAATGCTAACAGTGTATGCACACCAGTTTCCAATGTACTTACAGTCATTTGAATACTGTGTGGCCTGTGTGAGTCACTTGTTCTCCATGTGCTGATACTAGGCTTCGGCTCTGGATACCTTCCTTAACAAAAAAAATAAAACCCATCTTCCAGTATTGCCATGATTGGGGAGTCCTGGGTGCTATGCTGGTTATTATAAGGCTAATTAATTATTCATGAGGCAGTCATGATCTATGATTGGCTACTGGACGGAGCATTAATGGTCAATGAAGCTGGCAGTATAGCCTACAGGTTAGATTCATGAACTGTGAAATAGATTGGTACATTCAGAAGATCTGTGTTCAATTCCCACAACCTCCACTTGCATACTGTTTGACTCAGAGCAAGTCAAGTAACCTCCACTGGACTCCCGGGTCACCCCTGTAAACAGGCACTGGTGCCTAGTGGGCCTTATCTGGTTACCAAAGAATAATAAAAAAAAAAGACCAGTTCAACTGCCAAACACAGACAAGGGGCCACCTCACACTGACCCGGGTGTCCAAACACACCAGGACTGCACACATAGAATTGTCTGTCAGCCGACGATGCTACTGCACAAAAAAAACACGTGACAGTGAAAGCGGTAACCTGAGAAAAATTGAACTTTTTTAAAAAATGTTTTAAATGTCATTGCTGATGATGAATGCTGCACAACTGTTTCACCACGATCTGTGGCAGTACACATATGCATGCAAGCAATGACCTTACGCACACACAACATAAGGTAGCACGCCTGCTCCAAATGAAAAACACATGTAAAAGTAAGTTTTTAAAAAAAACTTATACTAATCAAAGACTGGCTTAGCCTTACAACAGCAATAATGACCTAATTGATGGTTACTGCCTGTGGGTTAAATGACTGGGTGGCAGGTGGTGTCCCCCACCCAGTTGTTAATCCCCAGGAAATGACTACTACTTCAAACACTACTCCTTAACTATTTCTTGCCATGTCACCTCTGTATGGTACTGGTTCTGGATTTCACCTCCTGTGGGAGGGTTGTCAGGTGGTTATCCCTGTGTGGTGAAAACTGATAACAGGTAGAAAAAATGGTACTGACAATTTGCAAAGCTCTTAAGACTTTTCTATCCTCTGTTTAATCCATAGGCCAATTCCTATGTTACAAGTGTACATCAGCAAACACTCACAGCAACATCATGACACGCACTACACTTATTTTGGGTGTTGTTGGGTGTCCTGATATTGCTGTATTTGCTAAGGTACATTTGTAATATTGGAACCAGTTGCTACATTTAACAGAAGGTGGTGGAAATGTCTTGAGCCTTGTAAATAGCGTCAGTGCCATTTTTTCAAGTGCTCACCTCACTTCTGTCTAACATCTCCGTTATGGGGCTGGTTCCTGTAATGTCCCACCAAATGCCTAGACACTGCTTACATTGCTTTGTACCAGATGATAACTGGACAGTTTAAGTGGTCTTGTTACTACAGAAAAATCTGCATGTGTCCTATACCCAACTTCAGTGAGGAACAGTCTTAGACACTTTCAAGGGACATCAGACCTGGTGGTGCAGGCAACACTGCTTCTGCACCAGTTATTCTTTTCCAAGACCATTGCTCAGGTTATTGGGTGTTACAGCAGCCCATGTTTCATAGAAACCCAGAAACAGAGAATTTGTCAGCAGATAAGGACCACTTGGCCCACCCAATCTGCCCATTTGTCCTGTCACTGCAGACCCTTCCCTGATCTCCAGATACTTCATACTGCTTCCTACCAAGATTCCCTTATGCCTAATCCCTGCATGCTTAAAGTCCACCACTGTTTTCGCCCAACCCTTACCGGTGGAAGACTGTTCCAGGCATCCACCACTCTTTCAATGAAGACATAGTTCCTCACATCCTTCTTAAATTCCCCCCCCCGACATTTTCATTGCATGCTCTCTTGTTCTTGTACACTTCTTTTCTAAAAAATAATCCCCTCCTGTACCTTATTTACCACCATGAGGTACGTATAGGTCTCTATTATGTCTATCCTTCCTCCTCTTTTCTAGGGTGTACATACTGAGGTCCTTCAGTCTCTCCTCATAGGGCTTGTGATGCAGCACCTGCCCCTTTTTAGTTGCCCTCCTCTGGACAGCCTCAACCTTGTCTATGTCTTTCCTGAGAAGTGGTCTTCAGAACTGGATACAGTACTCCAGGTAGGATCTCACTAATGATCGATATACTGGTAACATCACTTCTCTCCTTCTACTGGTGATACCCTTCCCTATGCATCTCAGTATCCTACTTGCCCTACCAAATGCCTTGTTGCATGGCCCTACCACCTGAGTCATCAGATATGATAACCTCAAGGTCCTGTTCCTATTTAGTGACCATCAGTAAATCGTCTCTAAAGTACTGGACTTTAGGAGGGCTGACTTTGCCAAAATGGGTGAGTGCCTAAGGAATGCACTAGCAAATGGGCAGGAAGTAGGGGTGAAAGAACAATGGGGAATAATCAAAACTGCCATCACAGAGAGCCTTTGTGTGAAGCAAATAAACAAAACAAAACAATGTAAAAAAACACTATGGTTCTCAAAGTAGGTGGCAGGGAAGGTTCAAGAGAAAAAGAAAGCATTCAGGAAGTACAAGGAATCACAGAAGGAGCAGGACAGAGAATTGTATCAGTTAAAGCAAAAGGAAGCTGGGAAGGCAGTCAGAACAGCAAAGGCCCAAACCGAGGAAAAGATAGCCAACTCGGTTAAGAAGGGGGAATAAAACTTTTTATAGGTACATTAGGGAGTGAAGGAAGACCAAGGGAGGGATAGTGAGGCTTAATAAAGGGGAGGGGGTGGGCAGAGGGTGATTGTGAGAAGGCAGCGATACCAACAAATATTTTTGCTCAGTATTTACAAATGAAGAGGGTGAGGTATCAAAACCAAACAATAGAAACACTTTGGATACAGGAGTTGATACCAGCCCATTTACAGAAGAAACGGTTCGGAAAGAACTCTTAAAACTGAAGGTGGACAAAGCAATGGGGCCTGATGGAATTCATCCCAGAATTCTAAAAGAACTACAGGTAGAACTAGTGACACCACTGACTACCCTCTTTAACAAATCATGGGAGGATGGGGTGGTACCTGAGGACTGGAGGAGGGCAGATGTGATTCCGCTTCACAAAAGTGGGAGCAGGGCAGAAGCAGAAACTACAGACCTGTTAGTTTAACCTCAGTGATAGGGAAAATGATGGAATCACTTCTGAAGGAAAGAATTGTCGAGTACTTAGAGGCCAGAGGGGCACAGGACCCAAGGCAGCATGGATTCACAGAGGGAAGGTCATGCCAGACGAATCTGATAGATTTCTTTGACTGGGTGACTAAAGTAGATCAGGGAGGAGCTATAGACATGGCCTACCTACACTTTAGCAAGGCATTTGACACAGTCCCACACAAAACATTAGTATACAAGTTAGCCAGCCTGGTAAATGGAGTCAACTCTGAAGAAAGGGGGGTTACTAGTGGGGTACCGCAAGGTTCTGTACTAGGACTGGTCCTCTTCAATGTCTTTATAAGCGACATTGCAGAGGGATTGGAAGGAAAAGTATGTCTCTTTGCAGATCTGCAACAGAGTTGATACACAAGGTGGGGTGGAAAGGAAGAGAAGGGACTTGGCTAGGTTGGAGGAATGTTCAAATGTATGGTAGCTTAGATTCAACGCTAAGAAGTGCAAAGGTAATGCACCTGGGAAACAAAAACTCAGGGGAAGAGTACACAGTGAGGGGTGAGATACTAACAACAACAAAAATGGAAAGGGACCTGGGGGGTAGTCATATCAGATGACCTAAAGGTGGGCAAGCAATGTGAAAGGGCAGTAAGGAAGACTGGGGGGATACTGGGATGCATAGGGGAGAGGCATCACCAGTAGAAAACAGGAAGTTGTTATCCCTCTGTGCAGACAGCTGGTAAGACCACATCTGGAGTACTGCATGCAGTTCTGGAGACCCAATCTCAGCAAAGATGTACACAGGATGGAGGCAGTAAAGAGGAGAACAACTAAAATGGAGCAGGGTCTGCAACGGAAGACATATGAAGAGAGACTTAAGGAGCTTAATATGTATAGCCTCGAGGAAAGGAGGGAGAGGGGGGGATATGACAGAAACTTTCAAATACCTCAAGGGAATCAACAAAGTCCAAGAGGGTTGCAACTTTCAGAAAAAGAGGTGTGCAAGAACAAGGGGCACAATTTGAAGATGGGGGGGGCAGATCAGAGGTAATGTAAGGAAGTATTTTTTTCACAGAGGGGGTTGTGGATGCATGGAATTGCCTTCAGAAGGAGGTTCTAGAGTCGAAAACAGTGGTGGAATTCAAGAATGCATGGGACAATCATAAGGCAATTGTAGGGATTGGCGGTAGGAAGAAGTATGCTGTTGGTTAACTAGGATCTGCAGCTTATCCATTAGATAAGGAAATGGGCAGACTGGGCGGACCAAGCAGTCCTTATCTGCCGTCAAATTCTATGTTTCTATGTTTTGTGCCCTTGGGGCATAATTTTGCACTTTTTTGCATTGAAACCCAGCTGCCATACCTTGAACCACTCTTTGAGCTTTCTCAGGTCCTTGCACATTCTGTCACCACTCCTACCCTATTGCAGATTTTGGTGTCATCTACAAAGAGGCACACCTTCCATCCAACTCTTCTGCAATGTCGCTTATGAAGAAATTAAAGAGGAATGGTCCTAATACTGACCCCTGAGGCACCTTGCTGGTCACTCTCCCCTCATTAGAGTGAGTGATGTTTACCAACACCCTCTGTTACCTATCCATTAACCAGTTCCATACCCAGTTTGCCACCTTATGTTCTACCCCCAAAGTGCCCAGTTTCCTTATAAGCCTCCCATGTGGAATACTGTTGAAGGCCTTGCTGAAATCTAAGTAGACCATGTCCACCACCCAACTCTAATCTAATTCCCTGATCACCTAGTCAAAGAAATCAATCAGGTTCATCTGATATGACCTCCCACAATCAATCCATGCTGCCTCAGGTCTTGTAGCCTGTTGAATTCAAGATACTCCACTAGCCTTTCTTTTAATAGTATCTCCATTAACCTCCCAACCACTGACGTTAGACTGACTGGCCTGTAGTTGCCAGCCTCCTCCCTGCTGCCGCCTTTATGACATGGTATGGTATCATTGGTTAACTTGAGATTATATATATACTCAAGCCCAGCCCACTTATATCAGACACCATTATAACACTCACTTACAATGGACAAAAATAATTTGCTAAAAGCATTTCTTCAGAGCTGTAATGTTAAAAAGAACAGGTATACTGAATGTTGTGATCCCTGTATGGCAGATGCCTGGACATTATTGTCAGCTAGTTCCAATAACAAATGACCCCATGAAGTGGCCAAGAACTGTCAACTGTTAATGTCAATCATAAAATGGGAAGGGAAAATCCTGCATTTTGACTGGGAATTAGCCATACATTAGAAGTGTCTAATGCATGGCTAAAAACAAGTGCTGACAACCGGTACTCAACACATAAAACAAAAATCAATATGCACAATAGAATTTTCATTTTAGATGGAATTTCAATGACAGCAGTTTGTTTTATCCAATGTCACAGACCCGGTAAAGTATACTTGTCACTCAGCAAGGCCATTTAATAAATTCAGCACATTATAACTGGCATCATACAGTCTGTTAATACAAAACAGGAAGTGCTTGACATAAAAGTTGATTTTAGTCTCAGTAAGAGGTTCCATGTCATAATGGCGATCATGGAATAGCAACTGCCATTATGGCAAGTGTACATTGTCAAAAAAACAAAAAGGTGATGTACACTCCTAGCGTAGAAGCATGGTGAACATGGAAAAGGTTGTTCTGTGGAGGGGCTGTGCCCTCCTTACCCGTCAAGATTACTAACTCCAGGGGGTACACGTCGGAAGGAGAAACTCAGAAAAACAAAAAATAACTCCTGGACAAAAAAACACCAAAATACTATTTCCCGCCCCAGCCCCGAACCCTGCACCCTTCCCACTGTAGCCAGCCACCCTCACCATGGCACGAGCTTGACAGCCTACCACTACACTACCCCTTACATACCTGCCCTCCTCTTGCAGTCTCCCTTCCGTTCTTCCCTTTGCCCTGTTCTTCGCCCATCACTACCCTTGCAGGGTAGCCCACATAACAGGCACTGAAAGTGAGTCGCTTATGTAACCCCCCTACAAATGGGGGTTCCCAAAAAGTCTTCCTTGAGCTTGCCTAAATGCTCACTGCCAGGCTGGTGTCCTGCGTTTTAGCAGTTTAAATGTGATTGCCAGAGCCTGTGTGGCCTCTGTGTGCTGTCTCTTTAAGAGCTGCAGCAAAATTAATCTGAGAGGGAGCTCTGTTGAAAGATGTAACTATTTGCTGAAAATCATTTAGAGTGATAATGATAATGTAGTTTGTCTAACCTGCTTTCTTTGTAGCAAGGACTGTTTTGTTTTGTCTCCACTGTCTTGGTCCTGGACTGCAAATTGGACCAATCAGTTCTGGTGGGACCTAAAATGTAGCTGGACTACAGGAGCTGTCTGAATTCAAAATCTGTAGGAACTGTAGTTTGGGGCTTTTTTGCGCCTTTTTTGCAACTGAAGGGGGAGCTCTTGCTTTGACTGATAGCCAAATCAGCCAACCAAACCTTTTGGATCTGGGGGAAATCCCATACTGCATGCAATTTTCAGTTTGTTCTGAGCTGGGAAGTGAAATGAGAGGAGCTGAAGTGAGTCTGAGCAGCAATCCTGAGTGGATTTGCATGGGAGAACTGTGAAAAGGCTGAGTTTTTGGCTTGCATGTCTGCCAGCTGCTCCTGAGAGGGAGAGAAGAGAATTATTTTGGACTAAATCCAAGTTTGTGTGACTAAAGTAAGCTACTGAGGTGGGCCAGGCTCAACCTGAAGAAGACCGAAGATTTTGCTGAATGGGATCGGCCTGTCAGGGGGTTCCAGCTACCCCTAAGCTCCCGGTGTGTGCAGAGACTTTACGATTGTGACCGGGGAGCACTTTGCCTGGTACAGTAGAATTCCCTTACATGTAAATGTGTTATTTGCTGCTAGTGGGTCATGAGTTAGTTCCCCACTGTGTGAACTGTGTTCTGCTTGCTGGAAGCTGTATCCAGCCCAAAACGGACTGCATCTGAATTTGTCTCCATGCAGTCTGGGCCTTGCCAGACTGACCCAGCCAGACTACCCGCTGCACAGAGAAGTCATCGACGAGAGACCTGCTTGGGGATCAGCCCCCTGCTCCACGCTTGAACAGGAATGATGACTCTGTGACTCGTGTGGGCCCTGCTTCTCCTGGCATTCCAGATTAACCACCTGCAGTCTCGATTTTATTTTCGTCCAGCCTGTGTCCAGTCTTGGGTATCGTGAGTAAATACCAGGGTAGCTCCCTGCAGCAACAGCTTAATCTGAGTGTGTCATCTGATTGTCTTGTTGTTTCGTTTCCTTTGTGAACTGAGCCACCTGGCTCTGGATTACAAATATTGTGTACTGTGCATGTTGTGTTTTCCATCACAGGGCCCCAACCAGCTGCAACCCTGGGCAGCAGTCCTGGCTAGCCCATCTCTTCTCCACCTGGGTACCCAGACGTGTGACTGTGTGGGGGGACTCAAAGCGCATGCATAGCTGCTTGATTGATATAACCTTTAAGCTAATTAACCTGATTTTGCCCCTTCCTTGTTCAAGTTCCCTGAATAAATCAGATCTAACTTTTTCTGCATGTAATCTGACTGTGGTTCCAGTTTGTGCTTAAAGTATTGTACTGTTGCTATTTGCTGTGCATAACCTTGTTTTATAGAGGGTCCCCAGGGTCAAGCCAGAGGAACCAGCCCTGGTGGTAAGTGCAAACAGTGTGGGTTCTTGTGTGGTGCACCAGAGGTATTGTGAAAGTGATTATTGTACAGTGTTCAGGCCACTAGAGGGGAAAGAGTGGGGGTTACAATGTCCCAGAGGGCTGTGCCCAGGTCAGCTTGACCACTACCAACCCTGACCTCTGGGTGGAGGCACCCGTTTCAGAACTTAGGCCCCTTAACCTGTTACTAGCCAAGCAGGCAGGGGTAGTAGCCCTTGGGATAGCGCCACATAGGGGTTACACTTATATTTGAGTCTCTCACTTGCAGTCACCATTATGATGGTATACCTCAGTGACACCTGCTTACCGGTGGCACCAAAAACAGCTCTCACTTACTTGCATAGCTCCATTCTCAGGAACTACAAAAAGGAAAAAAAAGAAAATCTCACTTTCAGTCTCCTATAAAGTACACTTAGTGTCACAAATCTAGTCATTAACAGCCCTGCTCCAAATATATGCATCACTTAAGCTGTTCATTATGCCTCTTTCAAAGCAGTCATTTGCCAGCCGTACCCTGCTCCCATCTGAAACAGCTGCTCATCACGTTTCGTTTCCATATGTGTAACACTCATCACTTAACACTGTGGTAAAGTACTCACCCCTCATTCTGACTTATTAAAACATTAAAAAATTTACTTTTATTCCTGTTTCTTGTTGAGCAATGAGGTGGGCGTGGAAGAACTTGCAACCGCAAGTGTCCCCCCCAGTGTCTGCTTCCTCGGTTGGCTCCCTCGACTTCCTGCCTGCTTGCTGGCAACACAACTCACTCCTACTAGTACAGGTTAATGAAACCCTAGAAGATGGATTTTATATAAATGTTTCTTTTTATTGAAACTGAATGGGGTGGGGCATGGAAACCATGGCAACCACAGTAAAACAAAGAGAACTACGGAGGTCATAGTAGGACAAAAGACAGACGCTCAGAAAAAAACTATGGAGATAATACAGGCAAAGGAACTATTTTACTGCAAATTACATAACAAATTTTAATATTAGGTTATTTAAACAGATAAATTAAAATTTTTTAATGCTTGTGGATTACCATGCCCCATTTTATAAGTACAATAAGACACTCCGGGGATGTGCATTAGACATTTCTAACTCACAGTCAGTGGCTTAAGACACTTAGCCTGTGGCCTTGTGCTTTACTACACCCCAGCCATATGTTATAAATGTCTAATGCATACCCCATCATGTCTTATTGCTTACTTACTGCCTCCCTCCCCCCAGCACTCTTATCGGTAGCATTCAGAGCAGGAGTGCGAGCAGCAGGCGAGCAGACATTCAAGCAGCAGGTGGGTGAGTGTATTGGCAAACAGATGCACTGGCTTCATGGACTACAGCATTCAGAGTAGGAGTGCCAGCAGCAGGCAGATGTATGAGCAACAGGCAAGTGGGTGTAGTGGAGAACAAAATGAAATACTGTACATAACCATAAAACTGACTAAAAACCTTGAAATGAAAACTCCAAATGCACTGCACATGTGAGTACTGTAAGGGTGGAGGAAGAGGAGTTTGAGCATGGGGGGAAAGTGACTTTTGGCTATTCCGGACACCCACTTATAATGGACAAAGGGGGTATGCACAGAGTAGTTAGTTATAAGCGGGTCCTACTGTATAACACTGGATACTGATGACACTATGGTTACATGCTCTCAAATTCCTGACCAATTTGCCTGCTAGTTATACCCTTCTGTTTAATGACTTGCAGTGGTGACAGGTCAATGACTGCTTACAGAAAATAGTCTCCTTCTTACAGAAGCAACTTCAGCAATTTCAACCCTGAGGTGACAAGCCCAGTTGGGATCTCGCTAGATCCCAGTCTCAAAAGCAACACTACTGTCTTAATAGCTGGAGTGGTCAGGTGTGGGCTTTTCTTTTTTACATCTCCACTGTATGTAAATAAGTCACTGCAGGATGGTTTGTTTGGGTTTTTTTTGGTAATACGCAGCCCTGCAAACCCTCTGACTAATACGCCTCTTTAACAGAGTATCATGGTCGCAGTGTTCTGTCTATAATGTACAGTACAGTTGCTGCCAATGGCATATCTGGATTTTTGTTACTATTTTCATACCCAGCACCCAGCACAGCATATGCTGGGTGACCTGTGTTTCCTGTCCAAGGCAGGACTTCACTATTCCTCTGTGACAGATTTGCCTCAAAAGGTTTTACCTATGTTACGGCTGGGAGTGGGTGGTAGTACACCAACATGTTGCCAGCAGTTTGCATGTCTGTCCTATTTTGATGATTGCCTCTGATGATGGAGCTCTGATCTGGAACCCCTCTTCACCAGCAGCTTTTTTGCAGCTTCAAATTCTTATTCTGGTAACCGTTTTTGGAGCTCTGGTCTGGAGCTCCCCTTCACCAGCAATTTTTTGGCAGCTACAAATTCTTGCTCTGGTAACCCTTGTTTATGGTGGTTTAACCCAAGGGATATTTGAGCTACAGATCTTTGGTGTGGAGACCTCAGTTTTGCATTACACCAAGGACTTTGTCTCGTACTCTCACTATCACCTGTCTATGCCAGTTTCCCTAGGTACACTGGGTACACCAATCTACTCACAGCATCTCCCTGAGTGGTTTTCACTGTCTCCTGTCTGCTGCCAGCAGGCCGACAGGATCTTTCTGGCACTGCATCTGATCATACTACCAGGCATGTGATCACTTCAGAGGTTCATCTCAAGTCCACTTTCTGTAAAGCTTCTGCCTGGAATACTACCATATTTTCAGTAGGCATATGAGCAGTAGGCAGGCAGGTGTAGAGGAGAATGAAATGAAATTCAGTACATAACTACATAACCATAAAATTGACTAAAAACCTCCAAATGAAAACTCCAAATATCCTGCACATGTGCTTACTATAAGTGTGGAGGAGTTTGAGTGGTGGGGGGAAAGCGACTTTTGGCTATTCCAGACACCCACTTGTAATGAACAAAGGGGGTATGCATGGAGTAGTCTGCTATGAGCGGGTCAGACTTTATAACACTGGATACTAATGACACTATGGTCACATGCCCTCAAATCCCTGACCAATCTGCCTGCTATTTATACCCTTCTGTTAAATGACTTGCGGAGGTGACAGGTCAATGAGTGCTTTCAGGAAACAGTTTCCTTCTTACAGAAGCAGCTACAGCCATTTCAACCCTGAAGTGACATGGCCACCTGGGGTTTCACTAGATTCCAGTCTTAAAATCAACACTAATGTTTTAATAGGTGGAGTGGTCAGGTGTGGGCCTTTCTTCTTACATCTCCAATGCATGTAAATAAGCCAGGGCATGGTGTGTTTTTTTATTTGTTTTTTTTGGGGGGGTACACAGCCCTACAAACCCTGTAACTTACATACCTCTTTAATGCAGTTTAATTGTTGTGGTGCTCTGGTCATAATGTACAGTACAGTTGCAGCCAGTGACATATCTGGATTTTTGTTACTATTTCCCTACCCGGCACCCAGCACAGCATCACTAAGTGACCTGTGGTTCCTGTCCAGGACCCGACATCACTATTCCTCTGTGATGGATTTGCCCCAGAAGATTTTACCTATGTTATGGCTAGGGGTGGGTTGAAGTTCTCCAATATGTTGCCAGCAGTCTACATGTCTGTCCTATTCTGGTGGCTGCCTCTAATGATGGAGCTCTGGTCTGGAACCCCTCTTCACCAGTAGCTTTTTGGTAGCTTCAAATTCTTGTTCTGGTAACCCTTGTTGATGGTGGTCTAACCTGAGGGTATTTGAGCTACAGATCTTTGTTGTAGAGACCTCTATTTTTGTACCACGTCAAGGACTTTGTCTAGTCCTCTCAGCTGTTTGTGCCACTTGCCCTAGGCAAATTGGGTATGCCAATCTGTACACAGCATCTCCCTGAGTGGTTTTCCTTCTGTCTTCTGTCTGCTGACTGCAGGATGATAGGATTTTTCTGGCACTGCCTCTAATCATCCCACCAGGGGTGTGATCACTGCAGGGGTTCTTCTTAAGTCCACCTTCTGTAAAGTGTCTGCCTAGAAGGCATATTTTCAATATGCATATGAGCGGCAGGTGAGTGGGTGTATTGGAGAACAAAATTAAATACAGTACGTAACTACATAACCATAAAATTGACTAAAAACCCCCAGAAAACTCCAAATGCACTGCACATGTGAGTACTGTAAGTGTGGTGGAGGAGGAATTTGAGCATGGGGAAAGTGGCTTTTGGATATTCCGGGCACCCACTTTAAATGGACAAAGGGGTTATGCACGAAGTAGTCTTTTATAAGCGGGTCCAACTTTTAACACTGGATATTGATGGCACTATGGTCACATGCCCTCAAGTCCCTGGCCAGTCTGCCTGCTATTTATACCCTTCTGCTTAATGATATCAAACAAGAAAGTCCAGCACTCACCACCTTAATACCAGAAAAAACACTGCTCACTCTAGACTTTAAAAACTGTGGCAAATTTATTGAGATTACATAACAAGTCTCACGCCTTGACACAATTTGGAGTCTCTTCCTTTTTCAAAAGGCATGACTCTTAATAAAAACAGTCACTTTTTATACAAGTAGTGTGACATCATAATCACGTCACAGTACAAAACGCCAGACTACATTAAACAACACAATTAAAAACAGTGAATTGACAAATAAATACACCCAGAAACAATTTAAAAAACAATGCTCATTTGTATTCTCATAGGCAGGATGATTATTTTTCTTGTTGCTTGTCTGTTAACCTTTTCTTTGCTTGTTCCGATAAATCCTGTTGGTTCTTTTTTGGACCTTTGGCAGAAATATATAAAAACACTTGATGAGTACATAAGTACAATAAAACTGTATATTTCTTTACAGAACTAATTATTGTATGTTTCTAATGTACACCACTAACATACTGAGAACTAGCAAACTTATGCTGCAGACTTCCGGTTCCGCCTCCAACCTGAAGAGGCCATAGACTTCAGAACTCCGACCCCCGGGGATTCTCAATCATTTTAAAATTGCAGTTCTCGGTGCCCATCATGAACCCACAATCACTACTACACTGGCAAGTAATACCATGGGTCAAAATGCTGCCAAATGGAAGACCAAAAGAAACTCTGATTTAGTTTCTTAGATCGACAACGACACCAGACCCTTGAGAGGCTCGGGCCTTAGGGAACAGCAAGGCCCCAACTACTACTGTGCCTCCTCTGGACCTCCCTGAGGTGGAGGTCGAGGAGAACTTCACCATCACTTCCTGCAAAACTGTGTCTGGAGTTACAGAAAATCAAAGAAACCATAATAAAAATGGAGAATGCCGCCCTAATAACAAAAAAGGAGCTGGCAGAGGTAGTGCAACGCACCTCGAACCTTGAGGCCGGGCTTACTGACACTGACGCTGCAGTAGATGAGCATGTTAAGACCATTAGGTAGCTCTTAAAGTGGGATAAAAACTTGATGGAAAAATTGGACGACCTTGAGCTCTGGTCCAGAAGGGGCAATTTACGCATATATGGGGTTCCAAAGGACACTGAACAGGGGGAAAAATGGAAATCTTCATTGAAAGCTTCCTTAAAGAGCTACTCAACTTGCCACTGGATCAGCCTCTAAATGTAGTTTGTGCCCATGGAGCCCTTGCAATGAAACCGATGGGGTTGAAGGCAACCCCCCACTCAATTGTCCTCAAGTTCCTGGACTACCGAACCAAAATGGCGGTCCTCCAGGCCAATGGAAAAAAACGGGCTCAACAGCTCAAGAAGCTACAATTAGCAACATACTTTATTCAAATAAAAAGGACGTCTTGAAAAAGCACCAGGGCGGCGTGAAACATTGATGTGTGTGTCCACTAGGGGGGGTGCGTGCTTTTTATTTCAATAAAGTATGCTGCTAATTGTAGCTTCTTGAGCTGTTGACACTGTTTGTTTTTTTTTTCCATTTGCTGGTATTTCCTATTGAGTGTGGTTCCAGCGCATGTCTCCTGAGCCATGTTCTTTTTGTTGTATGGTCCTCCAGGCCACCTGGGTGAAAAAAGTGGTCCTATTCAGTGATACACGCCTTTACTTCGATCATGATTTTATACCCTTCAACCAGCGAAAAAGGAGGACTCTATTAGACATTAAGAAATTCCTGGCAACCTAAAACATAAAAATGCACTTGATTGCCCCGGCGCAGCTGAAACTATTTCTTCCTAAGGACCCACTCTTTTTTAGAACACTGGCGGAGGCCCATCCCACCCTCCTGAAGCTCAACGTCTCCCAGACTTTACCCACCAAGCCTGGACCAATCTCGACGAATCCCAGATGATGCAGAAAGAGCCCTGTTCAAGGTAAGGCTAGGGGGGTGTTGGGGTGTATTAGTAGAGGTATCACAAGTAGGAAGAGGGAGGTAATAATCCCTCTTTACAAGACACTGGTTAGGCCCCATCTGGAGTACTGCGTGCAGTACTGGAGGCCACACCTTCACAAGGACATTAACCAAACTGAGGCTGTCCAGAGAAGGGCAACCAAAATGGTGCAGGGACTGCAACAGAAAACATATGAAGACAGATTAACAGAGCTCAATATGTATACCCCAGAGCAAAGGAGGGAGAGAGGTGATATGATCGAAACATTCAAACACCTTAATGGCATTAACAAGGTGAAAGCGTCTAACATGTTTCAGTATAAGAAAAATAGCAGGACAAAAGGACACAGCATGAGATTAGAGGGAGGCTGATTAAGGGGTAATGTGAGGAAGTTATTTTTCACAGAAAGGGTGGTGGATGCATGGAATGGCCTACCTCAGTAAGTGGTGGATATGAATACAGTGCATGGGATAGGCATAAGGGAGCAATACAGATGAGTATGAATAGATAGGCCATTGACAGAGCAAAGGCCAATGGCACATTTATACGGTAGAAAAAGAAATGGGCAGACTGGATGGGTCTTGCGGTCCTTATCTGCCATCAACTTCTATGTTTCTATGCTATGGGATCCAGAAAGTGAGGCCGTCCAGAATCTTCTCAATTGCCAACCCGAAGAATGGAGCCGATAGCGGAGAACTCAGGAAGATTTGAACCTCTGATGGATAACGCCACTGAACCCAGAGTGCCATGAAGAGCGCCAACCCCAAGTCATGCAGGCCATATTGCACACTAAACAATGAGCTCTGGGACAGACACTGAGACTGTCTTTGACAGTCGTTGAGGACCTTGGAGAACAACAGACTTATTTTGGACAGTGGCGGGCTGGACACTTTTCTAGGCACTGGGAATGTGTTTTAGCTGTAGGGTTGGGGAGGGGGATGTGAGATTTAAATACATTGTGCCTGAATACCTCCTAGTTGTCTCTCATTTTTCCTCCTTGTTCTCCCTTGTGCAGGTACTCCTGGGTGTCTGATGATGGAGCAGCAGCCCCCTCCAGCATCATGATCACCAGTCCCACCTTAGAGAGCTGCTAACTGAAAGGCGTTTTACTGACAAGAAGGAAAGCCTCCAGAAATGCTGTCCTGTTCCCACCGCTGGATGGACCTGTTGGCCCCCCCCCTCCAAACCAGACTCCCAGACCTGTGGTGCACTCCTTTATCCCACTGGCATGCCGCCCATGCATCACGGTTCAAAGGTAGGAGCTGATACCAGCTACTGGGGTTTTACTTCTCATTCTCTTTCCTTTCTCCCCGGGGCACTGGGGCTTGGGTTTTGGGGGAGGGAGGGGGATTGTTGCTCTCCACACCCAGGTGCCAAACGCAGCAATCATGAGGTTGAGTTAGGTGGATTGGGGAAGAAGGAGGCCATGATAGCTGTGGCTGATGAGTTGGATCCGGCTTGAGCTCCACAGATCAAACTCTAGCTCATTAGTATGGGGAAGAGATGCCGGCACAGTCTGGAGCCTGATCCCAGTGTTGGGTGTAGAGAAGTGGAACACAGGTCCAGCGAAGGGCCTGACCTCGTGAAGCTGGCAGACGACAATCAACTTGGAGGTGGGGAAGAGTCGGACTAAAGCCCTCATCCTCTGACTTCCATGGCAGGTGTCACAGTGTGGGGCAGGAAGAGGTACACCCTGTGGTAGCTGACAATGGAGATGAGGGAGGGGGCTGATTGCTGCAGATGAGGACCCCTCTCCAGTTCGGATTGCAACTTGAGTGGTCTGGGAAGCCATATCACGGAACCACAGTGCCCTCCTCAGACACACTGGTTGTGAATGATACACCATCTAGCTTTATTTTTATCGATGGGGGAGCAACACTCAGACAGTGTGCCAAATCATTTGGAGAAAGCTCAGCTTGGGTTCAAACAGTGGTGCCTCTTCCTCTGGCATCAGTCAGGCTCAGCGAGTTCTGATTGGAGCCTCCCCCGGAGCCCTTCGTGGCTGTGCTGCTGGAGCAGGAGGGGTGCATCACAAGTTAATTAGACCATTGCCTGAGGGGTGTCAGTGGCAGAGGGGATGTGCATGGTATAATGGTAACTGCTTCTGAGAGATGTGAGACCTGTGCTGACAGAGGGGATTTCTAAGGGCAACTATCACTTGTAAGGGCTGGAGCTATTGACCTAGGTGTGGCGAGAGGTGAGGTGGAGCATGGAGAGGATTACAAGAGCCAGACCCTGTGGGGAGGCAGGGTAGGGAAGCAGCTGGGGATATGCCCGGCAGGGAGGGGGTACGTTTCTGTCGTCACTACAAGGGGATTTTATAGACAAAATGTATTGGGACCACCCTCCTCTCCATGTCATACCTCAAGTGGTGGAATATGGATGGGCGACCCTGGTCTCAGCGGGGGAGGAGCAAATTTCATGAGGGTTATGGAGACCTGCCATGGGGGGGAAGGTGAGACAACAAAATATTTTCCAATTTAGGACAGGGGCACGAGACAGATACAGAGTGTTTTCACACTGCCACCCCAACCCCATACCTTCCCCGAGGGGAGGAGGAATGACACCTTGCAAAATGGGTAGGCACCATGAATCTAGCTTAATTATGACAGGTTTTGGGCTAACAACCCGGGAGGCATGGTTGCACAGAAGAGCTGCACTGGCAGGCACATGGAGCCAGGTAACTCGTAAGCGCACACTCTGCACATGGCCACTATAGAGGGAATCACATCCTGCCTGCTTAGAAACAGCTGACAAGTGGGTGGGGTGTCTACAAAACATTGGAAGAGATATCTGATTGTACATAGTTTGGGTTGGTTTTTATTTTACTCAGTTTGGAGGGTTTGTACAGACTCTGTGGCATAACAGTGGGAGGTTGGGGTGGCTCCGGATTAGTAATGGCAGAGGGCAACATAGTCACATACAATGTTAGGGGTCTGGGTAGTCCGGTTAAAAGAATAAGGGTTTTAAATTAATTGAAAAAAGTCCAAGCCGAGATTGCCTTCCTGCAGGAAACTCATCTGGGCCCGAGGGAAAGCGCTAAGTTAAAAAGGGCCTGGGGGGGCCAGGTATTCTCGGCGTCATATGCAGAACACTCACACCAGCGGGGATGGCCATCTTATTTCACAAGAACAGCCCCTTCCAAAAAACTGGTAGCCAACAAGATATGGAGGGTAGGTACCTGACAGTAAAGAGCATCTATAGGGACAATCCCTGCACCCTAGTGAATATTTATGCCCCCAACTCAGACACAGAGAATAGTGTATTCCTAAGGGAGACTCTACTCTGGGCTATGCCCCCTCCAGGGGAACTGTTAGTGGTGGGAGGGGACTTCAATGTCATCCTCAACCTATCCTTGGACAAATCAGGCACAAGACCAGAGCTGATCTCCCATGCTGCCAAAATGTTGGGTAGGCTCAGTTGGGAATTAGGCCTGATAGATGTCTGGTGCTGCCTTCACCCCAGGAACTGAGACTATTCCTGTTGGTCTGCACCCCACCAGGCATACTCTAATACCTGATACTGGTCCCTGCTGACTGGCTACACAGGGTTGAGGAGGTGAAGGTACACTCCAGGACCGTGTCGTACCATGGGCTGGTATCCATGAAGTTGTGGCCGACACCCAAGACAAGAAACTCCTCGTGGAAGCTAAATGTATCCCTCATGAACAGAGCAGAATATAGAGATTTGATTAAAGAGGCAGTCAAAGAATACACAGAGAATAATCCCACCCAGGACACTTCGGCTGCCATCTGGTGGGATGGCCTGAAAGGATTTATCACAGGCAAAACTATACATTTTGCCTCCCACCTCAAGAGGAAAAACCAGAAAGACTTAGAGACCAGACTCTGGGACCTTGAAGTCAAACACAAGATAGCTCTTGACCCAACGGTCAAGGAAAGACTGGACAACACTCAACAGAGGTTGAGCAAACTACTAGATGAGAAAATCGAAGGCCAGCTGAGATATTCCCACCAGAGATTTTATGAATCAGGGTGTAGAGCAGGTAGATTCCTGGCATGGCAGTTTAGGAAGGAGGCCTCATCCCGAACAGTTCTTAACCTGAAAGCGCCACTGGGCAGGAGGGAACTTATCTCTAATCCGCAGCATATCGCGGCACGATTCCAAGAGTACTATAAACACCTTTACTCCCAAGACTCCATAGATGATTACCAGAATAAATTGGATGCCTTCTATGGACGAGTTAAACTATAAGGGCTTACCATGGAGGAAAGAGATGCCCTTGATGCCCCGATCATGGATGAGGAAGTCTTATCCAGCATACAGGCCCTGAAGATGGGGAAAGCCCCTGGGCCAGGCTGGATGGCAGCCAAAATGTACAAAACTCTAAAAAAGATCTGGTCTCCACTGCTTGGCATTACATGTAGAGAAATACAATAGGGGGGCAACCCCACTGAGTTGGAAATACACGCAAATAACAGTGATACACAAGGAGGGTAAAGATCCGACTGAGTGTGGGTTATGCAGACCATTCTCCCTGTTAAATGTGGACCAGAACATATACACCTCTATCCTGGCCCATAGGTTGCAGGATTCCATGGGGTGGTTGGTCCCCCTGGGCCAAACAGGGTTCATCAATGGGCAACTTCTGCATGACAGTGTGAGGCACATGCTAAATTTAATCATCCACCAATGGGACACCCGGGAACCTACACTGGTGGTCTTTATGGATGCTGAGAAAGCCTTCGACAGGGTGAACTGAAAGTTCCTCCATAGAACCCTGTTGGAGATGGGGCTGGGTCCCAAATTCAGGAATGGGGTGGAAGCCCTATATGCAGCCCCGCAGGCCACAGTTAGGGTCAATGGATTCACCACAGGGAGATTTTACCTCACAAGAGGCATGAGACAGGGATTCCCACTCTCCCCCTTACTCTTTGCTCTATGCATTGAGCCCTTGGCAGTGGCAGTTAGAGCAGCTGATGACATCTGGGGGATCGGAGTGGGTAACAGAGATTACAAGATCTGACAGTACACCAATGATTCCCTCTTTTACCTGACCTCCCTGGGTACTTCCCTGTCAGCCCCGGAAAGGGAACTCTGAATACAGCTGGATATCCGGGTACAAGATAAACCTGGAGAAATCAGAGGCAATCAAGTTTGGTGGCTCAATACCCAGGGACTTCCCATATAAATGGGCTAAGGCAAATACAGTGAGATACCTAAGTGTTAAGATCTCCCTGTGGATATCTACACTGTTTGATTTAAACTACAGGAAGCTGTAGGGTAAGGTTTCTGCAGACCTAGCAAGGTGGAAATTGCTTCCCCTGTCCCTGGGTGGCAGGATCGAAACAGTGAAAATGAACATCCTTCCTTGCTTCCTCTTCCTGTTCATGGCCCTTCCAGTGGACATTACAAATAGTTTTTGGAAGAAGGTGAACACTGCTTTGCTGACCTTCATCTGGCAGGGGGGTAGACAGAGAATCAGCTGTAGACTCCTTTTGCAGCTGAAGGACAGGGGTGGCTTGGCCTACCCAGATTTAAAACTCTACTATGTGGCAGCCCAGCTGGCCCCGGTGATCTCCTGGATGAAACATAGGGAGGAGACAGGCTGGCAGGGTATAGAGAGATACCACTCACAGACGTTACCCCTAACCTCACTTCCACATGCCCCAATCTCTCCAGCCATGTGGAAGAGCCTCACAAACCCATGGATCAGGCACACCCTTAGGGTCCTGGTGAGAGCCAAGAAAATAACTCAAACGCCAGAGGGAATCGGGCCCCCTCACTTCCACCTTAGGGATCCAGGATTTACCCCACCCCATACAGACCTCAGATTCTGGATATGGAACACTCTATCCCTGGTCAGATTTCACAGTCTGATGCAGGGAGAAGGCCTCATGATATTTGATGCCATACAACGCAAGTATCACCTTGGAAGAGCTGACTTCCACAGATATCTACAGATCCGGCACTATTTGACCTCTAACCATCTAGTCCCAATGATTACAAGAGACCTCATGGGTTTCAAAAAATTCTTGTACTGGTCAGCCAGGCTGACGAGACTGAGAAAGGTGATCTCAGGAGCCTACAGGGCTCTTCAGGGTGATGACTGTCCTCAATTTCAGGCGTTCAGGGAGAGATGGGAGGGGGAACTGAATACCCCACTCCCAAGGGAATACTGAGAATTGACCTGGAAAAGAGGCTGGCAAACTACAGTATCTCCCAGTTGGAGAGAATTCTGCTGGAAATGCCTGATTCGCTTTTTCCACACACCTTCAATCACAAAGCATTTCCAGAGAAGTAGTACAGATTTATGTTGGAGGAGATGTGGCCAGGTGGGTACCCACAGCCACATCTTTTGGACATGCCCAGCCGTACTGGAGTTTTGGCAGGGAATACACTCAACAATTTGCCCGATGTGGGAGTCCTGGATCTCTTTCACATTCACCACAATGGTATTGGGCCTGGGGCTGTCAGAGATAGGCAATAACAGACAACAAGGTCTGTTCAGGCTGCTATGTCTAGGAGCATTAAAAGAAATAACTGCAAAATGGCTGAACCTGGCCCCACTGGTGCTGGGTTCTTGGAGGGCTAGGATAGAGAACATCAGGCATATGGAGAGCCTGACAGCCAGACTCTGACTCACAGAAGAGAAACACGATGAGCTCTGGAGCATATGGCAACCCTTGGAGGGGTGCGGGGGCCCAGGGGTGGAGGTAGGGGTCTAAGTCCTTAGCAATAAATTGATGCCCACAGGGATGGGAGACATGAGCAGGGGGACTGCTCAGAAGAAACTCCCCCAGACACCCTCTTTCCATATATAACCTACTAACAATCATGGAGTTGGCCTACGTAACTGCACAGGGGTCCCCGGCATAGAAGTGCCGGTCAGGCACGATGATAGCAGTCTCTCCAGACTGTTTTGGGACTCCAGTTGCGTCATAAGTTGAAATTTTCTCTTGTTGCTCTTAAATTAGAATACATGAAAGGTTAAGATATGATAGATTCAGAATGTCCAGAGGCCACCTTCGCAAAAACATTAGCTTCTTTATGACTGACTGAGGTGGAGAAGAAGACGCACATGGAACAGAAGAGGGAGGTGCACATCACTTTGATTGGGCTGAAACAGTCAAAAGATTAAATTCTAACACCAACAGAAGAGGGGTGGGAGGGCTCCTATAGAGAGTAACACCTCAGATTCGAGAGGGAAATCAAGGGGCATACCAATGCATCACCTGTTTACCAGAATGTATGATACTGTATCTTGTTGATCTTGTTTACCCTTTCGACCTATTCATGTGATGTGTACTGTACATACCTGAAATAAAAATGAGCTTAAACAAAAGAAAACTTATGTTGCTATCCCAACACTATTATATTTTATACTAGTATACCAGAATACTACATGGCGACACATTCAGTTCCCGTAATGGTCTAGACTCAAACCTACCTGTATGAGAAGCTAAAAAAATAAAGTGTTAATCATTCACATCTTGTATCCACTTATTTCAACTACCACTACTTTCATGATCCTTCATTTTATTTATGGCATAATGTCAAAGTTTCCATTTAAGCCTGGTGTTGTACAAGCTCCTAGGGCTGGATATTCAGACTGCGCCAGGCTTTGGCACAAGCCTGGGTGCAGCACAACTAGGCTGCATAGGGACGTTGACAGGGTGATATTCAACGGAGCTGGCATGGCAGCACAGCAATGTTGAATATCGCGCAGCAACCACCGCAGTGCGCATGGCGCAGTGGCACTGCACCAGTGCAAGTGGCCAGAGTGGAAGCAGGGGATCTTAAGCGCCAAGTTCCAGTTGTGCTAGGCGCAACAACCGTGATATTCAGAAGTGCATATACAAATTGGGCCATAATTTGTGCAAGGCGCAAATGGGGCCATTTGCATGTCATTATGGTCCCATTTGCATGCAGGTGCGCCGATCCCCGGTGACTTGTGCCTGGTGCCCTGCCAGGCAGCAGCCATCGGGGACTGACACCCTCTGCACATCACAGCAAAGTGCCCCAATGCCGATCGCGGGCATGTGTATAGTGCAGAACACGTCCAATATCCCTGGTGGTCCAGTGGACCACTCGCAGCTCGATCGCTGGCATTTGAAGTAGAATAGAAGTCCTATATCCCTTGTGGTCCAGTGGACCGCTCGCAGCCTGATCGCGGGCATTTGTTATAAAAAATGACACCCCAATCCAACCCTGGTGGTCCAGCGGTACCTTCTCCTCACCTGCCCACTCGAGCCCTCACCGCCAGCCCCCAATCAGCAGCGGGCGCAGCTCCCCACCCACTTGCCACCCGCCCGCCGACCGACACCGCGACGGTATGGCTGTATGTCTGTTGTCCGCCAGCATGAGCCAATGGGTAGTACAGTACAAGCATGGTCCATTGGCTCATGCTGTGGAACAATGGGCGATAGCCCTACTGTACGGTGTCAGTTGGCGAGCGGCAGAGCGCAAGTGGGTGGGAGCTGCCCCTGCCGCTGACCGGGGAGCGGGGCGGTGGGGCTCAGTGGGCGGGTGGGGAAGGGGGTACCACTGGACCACCAGGGTTGGATTGGGGTGTAATCTTTTTATAACAAATGCCCGTGATCGGGCTGTGAGTGGTCCACTGGACCACCAGGGATATAGGACTTTTATTCTACTTTAAATGCCCACAATCGGGCTGCAAGCAGTCCGCTGGACCACCAGGGAGGGAGTTAACATATTTTAACATACCTATGCCCACGATCAGGCTGCGAGCAGTCCAGTGGACCACCAGGGAGAGTGTTAACATTTTGAAACATGCTTATGCCCGCGATCAGGCTGCGAGCGGTCCACTGGAGCACCAGGGATATAGAACTATTATTATTCTACATATGCCCACGATCGGGCATGGGTGGGGCACCACCAGGAAGGTGCAGCCGGAGCTCGGGTGGCCACCCACAGGTGGCAGCTGCCGTGTTGTGCCCTGCAATACGGCAGCTCACCTGTGGATGGCCAGCTGTTGCTCCTTTTTTTTTGGCTCACCTGTGTGCAGCGCAGGTAGGGGTTGTGCATGCATAGGCTCAGCACATCCCGGGCTGAATATCAGGATGTGCAGAGTATGCATGGGCACGCCCCCCAACGGGGCCAGAACACATTACTGATGCGCTCCGGCACATCAGGATTTGTGCAGGCTCAATCCCCTTTGAATATCATGCCGGGGCACATCAGTGGGTTGCGCAGGGTGCAGCTGCGTTGTGCCATGCGCAGCCCTTCTGAATATCCAGCCCCTAGCATATAAATCCAGAAGCCCCCCTGCACCACAACAATTTGTCAAAATCCCCTCCCCTAAGGTTAGTATTAAATTTATCAATAGCTCAAAAACTAAAACCATGCTCTTGAGGTTTTTTAAATTGTTTCTGGGTGTATTTATATGTCACTTCACTGTTTTTAATTGTGTTGTTTAATGTAGTTCGGTGTTTTGTACTATGACATATGATTATGACATCATATTACTTGTATAAAGAGAGACTGTTTTTATTAAGAGTCATGTCTTTTGAAAAAGGAGGAGACTCTAAACTGTGTCAAAGTGTGAGACTTTTATGGCACCTCGATAAATTTGGCACGGTTTTGCAACTCTGAGAGAGCAATGTTTTTTAACCCCTCTAGGAGGGTGCATGGGTTACAGTTTGAATATATACTGTGTAAAACCACTATTAGAAATGATAATGTGCTCTGTATTTACTGTTTTTTAGCCAATTTTGAGCTAATTGAGGTGACATTTTTTAACGTACCAGATTTTAAAAATGTTCTTGGAATGCACACCTAATTTAATGCAGTAAACACAAGCTAGAGAAGCTCCATTAATGTACGTTACTGAATTACTTATAGCAGCAGGCCAAGCTGACCTATTTTTGAGTGATAGTGACACAATGGGAAGCCTTTAACGAGCTGCTGATGCCACAAAGAAAACTTTGAAAAACATGATATTTAGGTACAATTCAGCTTGCATTCCAGATATATTCTATAACTTTCTCTTCCCTATTATTTATTACTGAGGGAATTTGCATGAATACATGATCTTTATACTTTAGAGTTTATCTGCCTCTTTAGCTTTTTCCCTTCTTCAAGTCATAATCCTGTGTTGTGACATCACAATCTGTTGCCATGAGAGCAACTGTGATGTCACAAGCAGTACATTATGACCTCAGGTAGGGAGAAAGCAACAGGAACAGATTAACTCTTCAGGAGCAAAGGTCCAATTTTCATGCAGATTATACCAGTAATAAGTAATGGGGAGGAGGAATACAGAACTAATGTGAAATACAAGCCAAACTGTGTCTAAATATTATGTTTTGTTGAAGTTCTATTGAAGGCATCAGCTGCTCTTTAAAAATTTGGAGAAACTAGTGTCTAACTTTTGCAGGCTATATTGGAATCAGACCAATTTGGAAGCATATTTACAGGTATCGAGACTATCTAGAGGACTGAGGATCCTAAAAAAACCCTCATTTGGGTTAGAAGTGGAAACATTTATGTCAACGTGGTGAGACATCTCAAACGAAGCCTCTAACAAATTGATGATATTAATTACAGACTATGGCAAAGAAGTGGTGGAAGAGTTAACAACTGAAATAAAAAAGAAAGATACCATAGTTTCGATCTTTTGAGATCATACTGAATTTTATTTCTACAATAACAAATTAAAAGAAATGATACACAAATTGAATTTGGAGTTAAAAGCATCCAAGCATAAAAAATGTATTTGGGACAGAGATGATTATGCACTTAATAAGTGTTCAATTGGAAAAAGTCCCAACAAGGAAAAGGGTCCCTGAGGAGAGAAAGAAAGGTGAATTTTAATCTGAGCACATATAGAAGTAGATCAGACACCTGTGACTCAGAGGAATATTTTTTTAGAGAAAGGCTAGACCCCACCAGAACCACTACCCCTCGAGTCCATGCAGGAGCACATGGACCAACAGATATCAGGGTTTCAAAGCAGACAATTAAAACTCAAGAGGAAGATGTGGAGGAGGAAGAAGAGAGGGCGGTCAAAGAAGTCAGGGAGGTCAAGAGTATTTCAACAACAGAGAGACACAGCTCCAGGGCCCTCAGTATAATCAGAACACATAAGTTCAGAGGAGGAAAACTGTAAATCACAACATATACAATGACAGGAGGTAATTAATATACTAGACAAAGACTTAACAACTACTGAAATCGGTCTCTTAAATAAGGGACTATCATTTGCACCAACTGCACCAGTGAAACAAATAGCATGTCGTAACCTGAGCCTCAGATCATTTTTTAGTAAATGTGATAAAAAGGGGCTGCATGGAGCTGAAACAACATTAAATGATTAAGGAACAGAAAATGCACTAGAGTCTTATTCACAGCAAAAATATTTTAAAGAAAAATCGCATTTTTCCCCCACCATCAGCTGATATTATCACATTTAAAGACCTATGTGAAAGGGACTGGAAGGCATTATTTAAGATTTACCAACATTGGAGTATAATAATTTAACTAAAGAAGAAAGATAGGCATAGAAAGACCTCCAGGAGGATAAACTGATTGTAATTAAACCAGCGGATAAAGGAGGGTCAGTAGTGATCAAAATACTAGTGACTACATCGAAGAAGCATTGAGACAATGGGAAAATAAACAGTTTTACTATGAATTGGACAATGATCCAACATCCAGCTTTAAATGGAGGATAGATGAACTTCTAAAGGAATTTTGTGAAAGAGGATACATTGACATACAGACTAAGATGTTCCTGACAGTGCAGCATCCAGTAAAAGCCACATTTTATACGTTGCCGAAGGTCCACAATTCCCTTAACAAATCAGTGGGGAGACTAAGGATTAGGATTACTAATGATTTTTTAGGAGCAATAAGGCTGGTTTAGCCCATATCTGCACCTTCTACACATCATTACACATTTGAATAATATTGAAGCTGATGTCCAGATAATAATAGTGTGTCAAGTTGTTTCCTAAATATAGATTTAGTCTTGCTAATGACAATATGCAAAGGTAACTATTCCAAGGACCAATAACCCTTAGTGTGAAGTAAAACTTCCTATGATTGTAATTTAATCTGTTGCCCATTAGTTGTAGTGGGTGCCCACAGATCTTATAAGTGCTATTTTTAAAGATCAACCCCAAATCTGATATTAAATGAGGATCCTATATTATATCATATAGGAATAAGAGGTCACCCCTCAAGCGTCGTGTTTCTAGTGACATTAAATATAGATTCATTAATCTGGTTGCATAATCATCATTGTACTGACCATAAATGCATTTTGTGAAATTTCTCTGTACGTTTTCCAGTTTGCTACATTCACCTTTTTTATATAGACACCACAATTGAGATGTGTACTCTTAAGTTTGGCCTTACATATGGTCGATACAGAGGTACCAGAACTTCTGAACTGTGTGATCTAATATTCCTTCTGATGGACCAAATAACCCTATTTGGTTTGTTAATCACTGCATCAATAGGTTGTTCTTGATTGAGATACCCAAATCTTTCTCCTCATGTAATATTTAATAGGGTTCTGACGAGTGATTATGTTAACATAGGATTGTGTGACTCTAAATGCATAACCTTGCACTTTTCTTTACTTATTTTCATGCCCCATCTATTAACTCATACTGAAATATTATCTAGATCTTTTTGGATGGTAGTTGAGTTCTCTGACATAAGACAGGGGCCTCCTAGTTTAACATCATCTGCATATTTAATATGCAGTGAAGTGCAGTCTGATGTGAGGTCAGCAACAAAGATCTCAAACAAACAGGGTCCAAGAACAGAACCCTGTGGGACACTACTAGTTACAAGTCCTGGGGGAGACATATAACCATTAATCACTACAGTTTGAGATCTGCCCGAGAGCCACTTACATGTCCAATGGATAATGTATTGATTAATGTTTAAGGCATTGAGCTTAACCTGCAATGCCCAGTGTGGCATAGCATCAAAGGCTTTGCTAAAGTCTATGTAAATCACATCACATGGGATGTTTTTGTCCAGGAATGAATGAATGTGTTCATAAAAACACATTAGGTTAGTCAAACAGCCTCTTTCCTTTCTAAAAGCATGCTGTGTAGGATCTTGTGTATTCACAACTGGAGTAATAAGGTATTTTATTAGACTTTCCCGAATTTTACTAAAACGAAGGTCAGACTAATTGGACAATAATTTTCCGATAATGATTTAGAACCCTTTTTATGCATGGGAATCACATTTGCAGTTTTCCAGACTGTTGGTGCAAAGTTTTGATTTAAACAACCCTCAAAGAAATGTTTAGGGGCAATATTAAGTAATCAACAACTAGATATAGGAAATGACCAAAGGACCCTAAGAAAAGCCATGCTTATGAAAAATAGGAAATTGGATGCCCTTCAACATACCATACTTTCTAACAACCATGAGGAACACAATGGAGTCACTGAACAACCACGCAATACAGATGGGCACCTTTCATTTGTTAATTTGTCCAACCACACACTGACTACTGGAGAAATAAATGCACTTTCAAAGGGCTTCAATTTCTGCCCAACAAAACCACTAGATAAAATACAGTTTTGTGGTGAACTGGAGGAATACTTCCGTAGATTAAGACTTAAAGAATTCTTTCATGGCAAGGAAGAAATCACTGGTAGCGAAGACATCGCAATCAGTAATAATTTAATGGATAAGAAAAAGAAATCTGAATTTACCCCCTCAAGTGGGCGTAACAAAAAACTAGACAATTGCATTCATTGTTTCCACCAACAAGTCAGTGGTCAGATCCTTACTAGCCAAAAACAGGCCCATTATAACCTTTCTCCACTGGAACGGAGAGCTATAAGTACACTGAAATCAAACCAAAACATTGTCATCAAAAAAGCTGATAAAGGCTCTGCAGTGGTGATTTTAAACAGAGAGGATTATATTAACGAAGCTAACAAACAGCTAGCAGATCTTACATACTACAGAGAACTGGAGAGTGACCCCACTACAAGATATAAAGATAAACTACATGACTTAATTATAACTTTTCCAGACCATGTCCGAAAAAAACTAACTGACCTCATCCCTGCTGAACACAGGCCAGGGACATTCTACATGCTACCTAAAATATATAAACCTGGCAATTCTGGAAGACCCATAGTCTCTGGTAATGGTACCTTGACTGAGGGGATCTCAGGCTTTGTAGAGACCATTTTAAAACCGCTGGCTATGGAAAGAGACAATTATATCCAGGACACTATGCACTTTTTGCATGTACTTTCTTGTTATAAGGATTTACGACCTGATACCATTTTAGTGACAATGGATATAATATCCCTCTACACTAATATTCCTCACACAGATGGCATTACAACATGCCTTAAATACATACAGGAGAAAGGACCTGAACAAAACATCAACCCTGAAGTGGTGGGAGAACTTACGGAATTCATTTTGACACATGACAACTTCAACTTCAATGGTAAACATTATGTTCAAACTATGGGAACAGCAATGGGCACCAAAATGGCTCCACAGTATGCTAACCTCTTTATGGCAGACTTGGAGGAGGATTTTTTTAAGGCACTGTCCCCATAAACCACTAGCTTATTTCCGTTACATGGATAATTTGTTTATTATCTGGAAAGAGGGCACAGATGCACTTAAAGATTTTCATCATGAACTGAATAACCTCCACCCTACCATAAAGCTTACCCTGGAGTATTCTACCACTAATGCTAATTTTCTGGACACCACAGTCACCATTAAGGATGGAACCTTACATACGTGTATTTACAGGAAGCCAACAGACAGATAGAGTTACCTACACAAGAAAAGTAATCACCCAAACCATACAAAAAAATCTGTCATGTACAGTCAAGCACTCCGATGTCACCGTATTTGTTCAAATGAGGATAACAGAGATACACATTTGGTTATGTTGAAAAACACCTTTATGGAGCAGGGACACTCTTTCAGAGAAATTGACAGGATAACATAACGTGCAACGCAAGTACCAAGACAACAACTACTTCAATATAAAGAAAAGACAGCTACAGACAGAATACCCTTAGTAGTCACATATAATCCAAACCTTGAACTTCTGTGTAAGATTATTAAAGACCTCCACCCAATATTTAGTGAGGATGAAACCCTTAATTGTCTTTTTAAGGAACTCCCACTACCATCTTTTAAACAACCACCAAATTTAGCCAGCCTAATTATTAGGGACAAGCTTTCAGCAAAACAGAATACCACATCACACAATGGCACACGACCCTGCAATCAACGCACCTGTAAGACTTGTGAGCTCATTTCCACCTCGAACTGTGTGGTTACATCACAAAACAGACAATTCAAGATGCGTGGGATTTATACATGCACATCACGACATGTTGTTTATTTCATTCAGTGCAAAAGATGTCCAGAAACGGGTTATGTTGGAGAGACAAGCCAACAGCTCTGCACTAGGATGAACTCGCACAGACATACTATTAGAACAAAGAAGACTGAAAAACCAGTGGGGCACCACTTCTCCCAGCCAGATCACTCAATTTCAGATATGTCAGTAATGGTCTTAAAAGGAAATCTCGAAAATACACAACAGAGGCGAGCTTTTGAGAATAAACTTATTTTACATCTTAACATGGTAGCAGATGGGATGAACATTGATATGGGTTTCATGGGACATTACAGAAACTGACATCCACAGACTTCTTCTTCAGACTGGCATATTATAGGACTTCAGCAAGTGTGGGATGTGGGTATGTGTGAGTATGTATGTGTGCATGGGTATGTGTTGTGAGGTACGTGATATAACCGGTGTGGGGCTTGCTGTCACATTGAGATAGGCCTCTATTTAGATACATGAAGTTACAGTGTGTTACTACTCATACTTCACACACACAATGAATATTAATTCCTCCTTACTTTTTATCTTTGCCTGGGAGTGGGGTTGATTCCGTTGCACCATATTCAGATTACCTAGCCTGTTACTGTACATACAGGAGTGTTATCATAGACTGTCACGTATTTTTTTTAACTCTGTACACATTGAGGTGTGAGATCTCATTTGCTTGGGGGTCCTGGACAGATCTTTTACATTAGAGTAATATTGTAGTGATTTGTGGAAATGTAGGTATGTTATACTTCTGGTGTTACACACATACTTTATATTTACTTCTAGTTACCTTATCCTGGGAGGGTGGCAGTTTTATTTCATTGTAGTTCTATCCAGAATCCTTGGAAAAGTTACTATGCAGATAGAAGTAAGCATTAAGCCATGATGAAGGCGACATCTAATGCTGGATTGATGCATGGGGAGGCCGCCCCCCCCGGCCCCCCATGCATCAATCACATTAGATACCACTGATGGAGTGGCTTAATGCGCTTGTAACATGGGCCGCCCATCGGTGGAAGAATGTGGAAGGGGCCCACTGTGACAGCTAAACAATAAGAGGCAGATGCGGTGACAACTTTTAAAACTTTTACTGCACTTTCGGACAACAGTCTACAACATTGGATACATACTGATGTGCTGGTCAGTGAGTGTCCGTACAGTGGTGCGGAGGAGGGCAGCCAACAGTCCTGTGCCTCTTCTGGAGAGTTTGGTGTGGGTATTCTCATCATACCCGCAGTGGGAGGTCTGCGGTGCATGGTTCCACCGCTCCGAGCAGCACTGGATTCGCGCCGTGCATGTCGGTCGGTGTCACTTCCTGCTGCCTCCGGGATAGTCGTCCGGCAGCGTCATCATCCAGGTGCTCTCTGGATGATGCTGCCCAGTCTGCCCTGCAGTGTGTTCCTGTGACCGGGTGCTTCTGCTTTCCATCACCGGCCGGCCGGTGCCATAGAAGAAGTTCACTGTGCCATGGACGGTGAACGTGTGGCAGTGGAATCCTGGTGGGTCAGTGGCACGCTCTGGGATGGTCGGTGTCAGTAGGTCTGCCCAGCTCCGGGGATGCCGCTCTTCTGCTGGTTGGTGTGCGGGGTCATCGGCCATGGACTGTTGCTCCCTGGGGTGGCTGCTGTGGGGAGGTCCCGGCTGGGCTCCTGAGCTGCTACTGCTGACGCCACCTGATGCTCCACCTCTCTGCATGTCTCTGCTCTGCTGTGCGCTCTCAGGGGTTGGAGGGCTTGCTGTGCACACTTGGTCTGTTTGTGGGCTATGGGTGGTGCTGCAGCCGGGGGTGTCAGTGGCAGACAGGAGATGCGACCACCTCTGCCGGTCGGACACACTTGGGGACCAGTAGTTGCGGAGGCTGGTCTCGCATCTGTGGCCTGTCACTGACATTATTTCTCATGATGCAAGACCAGCCTCTGTCAGCATCTGCATGGCCATGCTCCTCATGCTGTGATTCGTATACCTGTGTGACAGGCGGGCATCATCGGAGATTTGGGACATCATCTCCCCAAGATAGTTCCTGCCCATTGGCTGTCATGAGTACCACACCTGCTGCTTGTCCAGCTCTTCTTGCGGGAGGCGGAGGGGGTGCAGGTAGAAAGCGGGGGCTCCCTCAGGGCATCTCCTGCCATAGTCCTTATAGAGGGCCACTGGACAGAGGACGCTGCCAGGCTGTGCATAGAGGAACCCCCGGAGGCTCTGCTTGTTTGTCTCGGTGGCACGGCTATGGTTCTTCGTCGCCTCATTAAAGCCTAGTGCCAGGAACTCCTGCCCTGCTGCATCTCTGTCAACCACAAAGGATGCCTGTGTGAGTTGCCTCAGTCCCTCTCGCACTCTGCGTGCCAGTCTAGGTTGTATCTCGAACCAGACCCGCCTGACAAGGCCGTACGCTGTCTGGGGGTCAAGGGTGTCACAGTGCCTGATCCAGCGCAGATCTTCCTGGGTGATCATCGGGAAATGTGCTGCCACGTCTTTGCCAGCCCACCGATACCTCTTAAGCACTGCCAGAAATATATTGTTAGCAGTTCTGAAAGCTGGATCTGTCATGATATTCATGTGGCATCTGACCTCCATCCCGTTTATGCAGTGGTTCAGGCCAGCTCTGATGCCCACCAGGGAGCTCACACTGTACTCCTCGCCTCCCTCCACCCGCACCGTGGCACAGAAGTGCCTCAGTGTCTCTGTGAGCTGTGGAACTGTGACTGTGGCAATGTTCAGGGTCATGCAATTCTCCTCTAACCAGTCTGAGAAGACATTGCATGCCCATGCAGTCGTCTTCTCTGTATTACGTTCCACCTTGCTGCGCTCCAGGGCGTCCAGCCCCGTGGATGACAGCTGCTGGTGTCTCCTGCTCTGGCTGTCTGTCTCAGTGGCCCCTCGGGACCTCTTCCCACTCCCCCTGCTCCAGCTGTCGCTCCCTGAGCTCCCTGTGGTCTGCAGAGCACTGCTGACTGTGCCCACTCCCAGCTGGCTGCACATTGCACGCACCTCTGCAACCTGAGATGGTGCCCTATTGTTGCCCACATATCCTGCCTGCTCCGGCCCCTCGCTGCACAATGGTCCTGCTCCTCTCTCCTTGCTCTCCTCGCTTGTGCCCTCCTCCAGCAGTTCAACAGCTCCCACGGTCAGTGTCCCGTACGCCATGGTCTCCACCGCTCCTGCTGCCCACCACTGCTCATCCACCCACTCGTCCATCACCGCCGCTCCTACCAAAGAAAAGTAAACCGCGCCGTCTTGTCGCCTTCCCAGGTACACACTCCATCCAACTTAATAGCCGTGGGTTCTCGTCCCCCCAGCTCTCTTTCCCACCTCAGAGTGCTAGTAGGGCTCCCGGACCGCCGCTCATCTCGCTCCTGCTCTCGGTTCCCCACAGGACCCAGTGCTCCTAGGCTGGGGGTCTGGCTGGTCACAGTACTGCAGAAGCGGGCACGGCATATAAGCTGGGTTAATGCCCGCTCCAGTTGCTGTCTCATGACCCTCTTGCGCCTATCGGTGATCCGCATTTCATGCACACAATTAATGCCATGTTACAGGTGCAGTTAAATAGTGTCACATTTTGGCTCTGTAGGTATTAGGATACATGAGCCCTTTTATTTAGGATTTCAGAACAAGTTGAATTCCTTTGGGGAACAATTGCAGTGACTGATGTGAATAAAGGTTCATTAGGAGTGTGAGTGTGTGTGTGTGTGTGTGTGTGTGTGTGTGTGTATGAGAGAGCATCTCCTTAAAGCTAGTTATCCCCCCCCTCCAAATTATGGGGATGTGGGGTAGGGTAGGGTGTATTGTTTGTGTGACGAGGAGGAGAGAAATTAAATTACCACTTTTTCAGATTTCTTAGACACTTCTGGTACATCAAGTTGTTAAATTCTCAGTGTATATTGACATCAGTACATATCAGGCTACATGGTCTTAATTCCTTGGTGCTCCTTGACTAGAGTTTTTTGTTTGACACTAATACTGTTAATTTATATTTAAATTATCATTTATAAAGTCCTGTCACTATACTAGAGGTTTTTGAAGTTATAGGGCATGATATCTTGCTGGAGAGTACAGCTGGGTGATAGGTTCAGCTTAGTTTTACAAATCATACAGTGTGCACTGCTTTTAAAATAACTTTACTGGTAATTTCTTGTCTATAACGCATGCGTTGAAACTTCTTGGAGTCCTAAAACAATCCTAGTAAGTCTTTAATCTGGGTGGGGGTTGCTTTTCAGTAATCACACCCTTACTGTGACACTCATAGCTTGATTTAAGAGTCATCTGCTCCAGCAGTGTTATCTTATGTCAATTAAATTTATATGCAGTAGGATTCTTTGTATCTGTTTTGCACCAAGCACCTTTGATCCTGGGACCCTCCTGGATGAAGATAATATGGTACTGTTAAACTTCTCTGACACCATCAGCTGTATTTTTTAAATGAGTATTTTAAACCAATGGGGATTTTTTTCTGTTTTTCTCTGCATTATCTAGCTGTTATAAGTATTGTATTTTCTAAACAACTGCCATGAGCTTCTGAAGAAGGACTGGTTGGTCCGAAAGCTAGAGCACTTTGTTCTTGTTGCTACATCTATGTTGGTCCATTAAAAGGTATCAAATCATTTGCTTCTGGATCCCTTTTTGAGCCATTAACTTATTTTTGATAATTTCATTTGAAAAAGTAATGCGATCAGAGTTATGTAGAGGAATTTAATCCGGTGTCAAAGCACTATTATTGTTTGTAGAGAAAAGTTCACAAAATTTCTTATTAAAAAGATTAACCATTTCCTGAGGATCGTGAATTCAATCACTACCTGTAATTAAGGCGCCCTTCAAGGAATTTACATAAGAAAAAAATTGCTTACTATTGTTTTTAGATGTGGATTTTGCTAAGTTTACTTCCAAGGCTGATTTTGCTTTTTATTTTGTTTTTGCATTGATTCTGAAGTTTTTTGAACGCTAACCAGCTATCATGACTTTTTGTTTTCAAATATATACTATATTATTTATTTTTTCTATTTATGAGATTCTTAATGGATCTGTTAGGCCATTTTGGTGAATGACTTTTATTATTATATTTTAATTTAGAAGGAACATATTGGTCTCTGACAGAGATGAGAGTGTCCTTAAGAAATTCGCAAAAGAATTCTATAGGAAGATTATTATATTTTAATTCCCAACCAATCAAATTTAGAGAGCTTTTAATATTTGGTAGATTGGCTTTACTATAAAAATATGTATTTGTTGTGCTAATATTATGTGTGAAAAACTTTTCTAAGCAAAAACATACAGTATTGTGGTCACTGTTACCGATTGGTGGCTCTATGCTCAATTTATTAAAATCTAAATAATCATTGTACAATACTGGATCAAGGGTCCTGTGGCCTCTAGTAGGTGAGTTTACAATCTCTTTAAGTTGCAACTGAGTACATAAGGATATTTAAGCAATAATGCCCGACAGGGTGTGTGTCGTGCTGGGATAACATCACGCCTCAGGTGGTTGGGCACGAGGCCGCAGGCCGAGTGTGTCCAATAACTGAGGCGTGACGTTATCCCAAATGACACACACCCTGGAGGGCATTATTGCTATTATACAATGGCTCATTGTTATAGAGAATAAAAAAAATAATTTTAAAGACGTTTTTGTGTGGAAAAATATTTTTGTTTTTTAAAAGAAGATGAAACAATTAAGCACATCATCAAGCACATCAAGCAACACATACTCAAACAAAAGTTCATCTACAGGTTCACAGTGAGGCTGAGACTAGACCCGTGATGTTGTACTGGGACAACAGCACGGGGCCAGCTCAAGACTGACAAGTCAGAGTCCAGGATTTTTTCTTGCCATTGCATAATAACATATTTCCCATAGTAGAGACCTATTGTGAGTGGCACAGAGTCACTCACAGAACCCTTGTCCCAATATGTGGACTACTATTTAAGACCTTTTTGTTTGGTTTGGGGTCATATATCAAGGATACAACAAAAATTCTGAGAATTTTAGAGGATATAGAGGTGGGGATGGATTCATATATGGTAACACTAGATACTGAGTCCTTCTACACCAATATAACTCAAAAAGGAGCATTAAATGCAATTGCATTGTGTTTTTTTTATCATATTCTTTGTACCACCTCCATGGACCAGGCAGGGGCTATGACCCCCCCAGAGGGGTATGTCCTCAGGCCCATTGGGCCATCATGGGTCCTGCCGGGTCCCAGTATTTTTCCTCTGTTTTCTCCCCCATGCCCTCGCCCGTGCAATGGGTACAGCAGCTGTCTCCATCTCCACAGAGGCAGCCAAGCACCCTGGGCATGGGCTGAACTCCTCTTGTTGTGCTGATGCATGCAGCACAAACCCCCCACCCCAAGGAAGGAGAGCAGTCCTCTGGATGCTCAATCCTTACCTCCCCAGCCAACCCCCGAATGACCCAAGTCAATTCCCAAACACG
This sequence comes from Neoceratodus forsteri, assembly GCA_016271365.2. Classification (NCBI taxonomy): domain Eukaryota; kingdom Metazoa; phylum Chordata; order Ceratodontiformes; family Ceratodontidae; genus Neoceratodus; species Neoceratodus forsteri. Next base: position 1,002,856,639 of record CM028129.1, on the reverse strand, counting down.
AGTCACCAGCGTGGTACAAGGTATGGCATCCAGCGCTTCAACCCTCAGCGCCACCGGGCCAGCAACTGCATTATTTTTGAACAAATGCACAGAAAATACAGAACCTGCAACTGAGTTTTTATTAAAGCTCACAGAATTTGTTTTAAAATTCAATGCATTCACCTTTCTAGACAATTTCTATTTGCAAACAAAAGGGGTTACAATTGGTGCTAAATTTCTACCCAGTGTCGCAAATCTCAGTGTTGCCAATGGGAAACAAGGTAATTAGGGATGATGAGTTTAGCCCATTGTTTGAAAAAATGAAGCTAATGTGTCATTTTATCAAAGATATACTCCTTATATGGCAAGGTAACTTACAAGAGTTGAAAGAGTTAGTTTCTTATTTGCATGCTACCAATCCTCACCTCTGCTTCACATACACAGCCAGCAAACATGAAGTATATTTTTGGGGTTTGTGTATTAGGAAAGATGAAGCAGATAATATAACCACAGATATCTTCAGAAAAGACAGTGATAAAAATACCTTACTGCTCACGTCAATCTGCCACCCATAATATGTGGTAAGAAATACATCAAAAGGACAATTCCTGATATTAAAATGGAATTGTACCATGGAGACAGCTTTTTACAAGGCAGCGAGGGACCTCACAGAAAGGTTCTGAGAGCAGGGATACAGTGGGCCCAATTTTCAATAGGTTTGGAATGACACAAAGTATTTGCACCAAAACAGTTTGACACAAGTGATGATGTGCATCACAACATGCATCAAACTACGATTTTATAATGCAGCCTGGTCTGAGCTAGACATGGATACACCAAAGCCCCCTTGCACCAGTGTTGCATCCAACAACCCAGTGTGCCAGGTCGCAAGGGGCTTGCGCCATAGCGGAGCTGCCACATCCCCTTTTTTGTATTTTAAAGCCCTGCCATGGTTGTAGCAGGGACAACATATAGACCAGCCAGGAGGTGGTCTAAGTGGTTGCACCACAGGGATGTGACAGGTCAGTGGAAGGTGGGGTGCACTAAGGGCAGGGGTATGGAGTCATAGGGGAGTCAAGCCACTGCTGGTCATCACCATTGAAATCATGCCAGTACTATTATGACAGGCTCCCCAGTAGTGTAACCCCCATACCAGATGGTTATGGAGAGGTTGTTGCGGTCTAGTGGCACCCCCCCACAATCCCTGGGATCCCCCAAAAATAATGTAAGATGTGGCCCTGTGGTACACTCCCCATTCCCGATCACCGATCTCCCCAAAAAAGAAAAAGAAACTGGTGATACTCCATGGTGGTCTAGTGGTTCCCCTCCTTCATCTCCCAATCTGGCATTGCCCAACCTCCCCAATCCACCCCCCTTCCCTGGCCCAATCCTACGAGTGGCTCTGCTCTCTGCTCACCACCTCCGCCAGCCGCAGAATGCCTATCAAGGAGCATGTAGCATTCTGCAGCTGGCAGTGGTGGTGAGCAGAGGGCAGTGCTGCTGCCAGGAATGGGCCAGAGAATGGGGGGGAGAGGGGAGGTTGGGCAATGCCAGACAGGAAGGTGAGAGTGGAGGATCACTAGACCACCATGGAGTATCAGTGATTGCCTTTTTCCTCCTTTTTTCCGGAGATTGGAGATTGGGAATGGGGGGGAGGTGTACCACAGGGCCACATCTTGTGTTATTTTCAGGGGAGCCCAGAGATCGTGAGGGGGGGCTACACTACCAGGGAACCTGTGTTTGACAGGACTAGCATGTTTGCACAAGAGCCCTGTCATTTTTACACAGTGTCCTGTCACCCCCAGGGTCCGTGTGTCTAGCCCTCCAATTGTGCCAGTATTTCTGGCACTGGCTGCAAGGTGTGGAAATTCCAGAATGTTTGCCACAAATTGCAAACTTTCTGAACTGCGACAACTTAGGATTGCTGTTTCAGCATTTCTGCACAGCCCTTGCTTTACACAAGGTGTAGCTGATGCAGGGGGCTTCTAAAATCAGGGCCCAATAACTATCACATAGAAAAGCACTAGTAGATGTGAGACTAAGGGAGAGGCAGGAATTACTGACAGCAGCAGGAGCAAATGGGAGAGACAGAGATCATAGATTTAATTTTGTATCAACCTGCTCTGCCCATGCTGCAAAGATTGAAGCAATAACAAAACAAAATTAGTATGTTTTGAGAGGCAATTGAGGTTTTAGGGATATTTCTGTTGAGTTTCCACAGATAACCTATAAGAGAGGGAGTATTTTTTTTTATTTATATTTTATCCAAATTTTACCCCTGCTTTTTATTCCCCTGCCCCAAGTCTCGGACATGCACGTGCATGTGGAGGCATGCGCATGCAGCAGTTCCAAGACACACTCCCTCTGCTTGCACATCTGTTCACCTGCACTGCCCTCGGACCCACCCAGGGCAGTGAAACTACAGTAGGAGGCAGGTTCCTCCCCAGGAGAGGACAGCTGTCTTTCGGCTGCTCGATCCTGCTCCCTCCCCTTCAGCTGGCTCCCGATGACCCTGGATCATTCCCGAACCAGGGTCGCTAGCGTGACATGAAGTAATGCATCCAGTACCTCAGCCCTCAGCACCACTGGGCTAGCTCAGAAGAGGGGGTACTTTGAGGGATACCTTGGTCCACAGAAGACAATGTAAACCTATCAACCAAACATGGCTAGCGAATCAGAAAATGAGATGTTTTACTTGTAAAAAATGTATCTATTGCAAACACATTTCAGTTGAGAAAAGGTTTAACAACCCAAACACTGCAAAAGAATATAGTAATTAGACAATGCATAACCTGTACGAGCACAGGTTCTACATGGCTATGTGCAAGTGCTGAGCTTTCTGTATAAGAAAAACTAAATGACAGTTCAAAAACAGAGTTAGTTAACACTGTAGGATGATCAAAAATGGAGATTTAAAATATGCACTGCACATGAGCTGCATGAATAATCCTTAAGAACATGGTTTTAGTTTTCAAGCTATTGATAAAGTTAGTACTAGCCCTATGGGAGGGGATTTTGACAAATTGTTGCGGTGCAGGGAGGGTTTCTGGATTTATACACTAGGAGCTTGTACAGCACCATGCTTAAATGGAAACTTTGACATCATACCGTATATAAAATGAAGGATCATGAAAGTAGTGGTAGCTGAAATAATTGGATGCAAGATGTGAATGATTAATACTTTGTTTTTTTCCCTCCTCATACAGGTAGGTGCGAGACCAGATCATTACAGGAACTGAATGTGCTGCCACACGTTATTCCAGTATACCAGTATAAAATACAACAGTGTTGGGAAAGCAACATGAATTTTCTAGTTCTCAGTATGTTAGTGGTGTACATTAGAAACATACAATAATTAGATCTGAAAATAAATAAATATACAGTTTTATTGTACTTATGTACTCATCAAATGTTTTTATATATTTCTGCCGAAGGTCCAAAATAGAACCAACAGGATTTATCGGAACAAGCAAGGAAAGGGTTCACAGACAAGTAACAACAAAAAGGATTATCCTGCTTAAGAGAATAAAAGTGAACATAGTTTTTTAAATTTTTTTAATGTTTCTGTGTGTATTTATACGTCACTTCACTGTTTTTAATTGTATTGTTCAATGTAGTTTGGCGTTTTGTATTGTGACGTGTGATTATGACGTTACAACATTATTTGTATAAAAAGCAACTTTTGTTTATTAAGAATAGTGTCTTTTGTAAAAGGAAGAGACTCCAAACCATGTCAAGGCATGAGAATTTCTGTGGCACATCAATAAATGTGGCACAGTTCTGCAACTCTGAGAGAGCAGCATTTTTTTCTTGTATTAAATTGATGAGTGCTAGACTTTCTTGTTTGATATTATGAACCACTGTCTGTAGCACCCCAGCCTTGTGCATTTCCTTTTTAGTGTATCCTTCTGCTTAATGATTTGCAATGGTGACAGGTCAATGAGTTCTTGCAAACATAGCACTGACACTGGGGGTGCCCAATCCCCCAGTGTCATCCCTTGTTTTTTGTTTCTTTTAACTGTTCCCCCCACCTGACCCTTCCTCTAAGCATCCACCACCCCATATCCCCCATAAATGTAACACTGACACTGGGGTGCCCAATCACCCAGTGTCATCACCTGAAATATAAAAAAAAATTCTTTGCCATTTTATTCTCGTTTATTTAGTTTTTTAACCCTGTAAAACAGAAAACCATCCATCATTGTCTGTTGCACCGTTAGTCCCCCCAACCCTCCTACTCAGCACCCTCCCAAGCCCTTACTTTTCCAGCAGGGGTCCAACACTGTGACCTTCTCCAGACTGCAGAGACATCTTCACTCTTCAACACCGGCTCATGAACTGAGGAAATCAGGTATGTCATTCAATGTATTTCAGTGGGGCTTTGAACTTAGTGGCATAACTTGGGCATTGCCTGTAACAAAGAAAACCAGCCCTCAATGTCTTTAGCAGGTGCCCCGTAACTGCTTCCCCACCCAACCCTCCCTCTGAGCACCCTCCCAACAATATAACACTGACACTGGGGGTGCCCAGTCCCCAGTGTCATCCTGAAGTTGTTTTTTTCTTTAACTGCCTCCCACCCGACCCTCCCTCTCAGCACCCACCATTACCTCACCCCCATAACTTAATGACTGACACTGGGGGTACCCAACCCCCAGTGTCATCATCTTAAATATACTGTAGAAAACTGTCCCTCGTTGTTCTGTTTATTTTTAACCCTATAAAGCAGAAAAACCATCCATTGTTGCCTGTTGTGCTGTTAGCCCCCCATCCAACCCTCCCACTCAGCACCCACCATCTCGCACCCACCCCCCAAGCCCTTACCTACCCAGCAGGGGTCTGATCCTATGATCTTCTCCAGACCACACAGACGTCTTCACTCTTCAACACTGTACCGCAAACTGAGGAAATCAGGTATGCCATTCAATGTATTTCAATAGGGATTTGAACTTTATAGCATAACTTGAGCATTTTTCAATATTTGTACCACAAATTTTCAACATACCTTTTTTTTGACACCACCTCATGAACAATGAAAGTGACCTTAGGTAAACCTGTCTCAAAAGGTGATTTCGCGGTCACTGCACAAAATCACCTTTTGGGCAGAAGTTAAAAATTGTCCACACCATTGTTCATAAGAAGGCTATGTTGAAAATCTGGTGTAAAAATATTAAAAAACAACAAAGTTATGAGCCTACATTGAAGTTTGCGAACGCAGCCTTGTAACTTCGGTAATTTTTAATATTTTGTCCCAAACTTTTCAACATAGCCATTTCTTCACAGAACCTCATAAATGCAATAGCTGTCATTATTCAAATCCTGGCCAAAATGTGTTTTCAACATGTGTCATGAAATTACGTTTTGTTGAGGATGTGAACTGTGTTCATTAGGTGGGCTAAATAGGAAGGCTATGTTGAACATTTGGTGTACAGATATGGTAAAATGCACAGGTTATGATTAAACGTTACACCATTTCAACGTTCACTCATAACTTCACTCATTTTCAATATTTTAACTCCAACCTTTCAACATAGCCTTTTTTCCACACCACCTCATAAACGTGAAGTGTCATTTTTAAAACCCTGGATGAGATGTGTTTTCGCACCTCTGGTGCGAAATGACATTTTGGCCAATATACTATAAATGGCACGTGTCATATCTATAAGGCGAATCCTACAAGTATCTTCAAAATTTGGTGCCAGAATTGCAAAAAACAAATTATTTAACAAGCAGCCAATGTTCAGCATTCACAAATGCATGTTACAGTTACAGAGGCAGCTTCAGCTATTTCAGCCCTGAGGTGACATGCCAACTGGGGTCCCACTAGATTCCGGTCTCAGAAACAACAGTAATATCTTAATAGATGGAGTGGTCAGTTGTGGGTTTTCTTTTAATATCTCCACTGCATGTAAATAAGCCATTGCATGATGTGTTTTTTTTTTTTTTGTTTGATAATACGCAGCCCTGCAAACCCTCTAACTAATACACCCCTTTAATATAGTTTAATTGTTGTGGTGTTCTGGCCATAATGTACAGTTCAGTTGCAGCCACTGGCATATCTGAATTTTTGTTACTATTTCTATACACGGCACCTAGCACAGCATATGATGATGACCTGTGTTTCCTGTCCAAGGCAGGCCTTCACTATTCCTCTGTGATAGATTTGCCTCAGAAGGCTTTACCTATGTTATAGCTGAGAGGGGGTAGTAGTTCTCCAACATATTGTCAGCAGTTTGCATGTCTGTCCTGTTCTGGTGGTTGCCTCTGATGATGGAGCTCTGGTCTGGAATTCCTCTTCACCAGCAGCTTTTTGGCAGCTTCAAATTCTTGTTCTGGTAATCCTTGTTTATTGTGGTGTAACCCAAGGGATATTTGAGCTATAGTTCTTTGGTGTGGAGACCTCTGTTTTGTATCACACTGAAGACTTTGTCTTGTCCTCTCAGCTGTTTGTGCCAGTTGCCCTAGGCACATTGTGTACACCAATCTACACAAAGCATCTCGATGAGTGGTTTTCCTTCTGTCACTGGCTGCTGCCAGCAGGCTGACAAGATTTTTCTGGCACTGCATCTGATTATACTGCCAGGAGTGTGATCTTTTCAGAGGTTCATCTCAAGACCACTTTCTGTAAAGATTCTGTATGGAATAGGATCATATTTTCAATATGCCCTACACCTGGCTTTCCACTCCAACAAGGGCTGCTATAACCATGCAGTTCTGCATGGTCCACTTTCTTGGTAAGGTATGTGGTCTTCATAGTTCCCATCCGGTAATGAAGTTTTCTACTGCTTTGGGAATCATCCACTATATTATTGGCTTTGTAGAGGAGATACCCTGAAAGAAAATAGGTTTGTTACTTACCAATAACAGCAGATCTTTGGAAGGATGTCTGCTATGGAGCCATACTTTTCCCCTTCCTCTGTCCTCCTCTTGGAGGACTTTTGTCACTGTGCAGCCTAAATTCAGTGGCCCATTTGGCAGTTTAGTTGGTCTCCATGAATCTCTTCCCCCTGCCTCTCCTCTTTGATTGAAAGGGGCTGGTTTGCTGGTTCCATGCCTGGATCAGACTCCCACTTCTCACTTTTGCAGCTGTTGCCTCCTGGGACCATCATCTTCATCTGACTGTCCCCTTTGGATTACTTGTTATCCCTAATGGGGATCTGCAGGTCTTCTTCATTGTCTAGCAACATTCTAATGAGTCTGATGTGTTATCGGTGGGACTGTAATGAACCCAAGGTCATGGGGACCAGTCTACCTTATATAGGCAGATGGTGGGTCTGGCCAACATAAGGTGGGCGGACCAAGCCATTGAAAAATTCCCTATGGAGTCCTAGTGCCTGTGGGCTCTCATCCCTTGCTTTATGAATCTATGGAGGTAATCCTTATGAAACTACTTTTACTGGTAAGAAATTAACCTATATTTACCAGGGATATGCGCGGGTACCAAACAATAGTCCCAACCGAAGCTGTATAAGAATTCAAGTAAACAGTCTCTTACATAGCAGAAATATCCTGTCTCTGGGCACTTCTAAGATTACATAGTTCTTCTCTAATCCAACTAACTCAGTCCCTAACTATCTACAAGAGTCACAGGGCCTGGCTCTCGTCTGTACTCACAACCTCTGTGAAGCAGCAGTGCAACAATCTCTGGGATGTTTTCCACATGGATTCTGTAGCACGCTTGGTAAAAGATAAGGCAGGCTCAAGCACCTTTCTTGGAAATGAGTACAAGCTATGCTGAAATAGCATCCAATCTTCAGTCCTTGTCACTCTTTGGAGGGGCTCCTCTTTCACCAGCCCAAAGGCAGGCAGCCAGTCCTTACTGTGGTGGTTGGACACAGAAACATAGAATCTGACAGCAGAAGGTGATCGAAGGTCCATCAAGTTTGCCCCTACTATACAACATCTGCAAGGATGAATCCTTGCATCAGGAAGTGAGAAAATCTAGCTGAATTTCTCCTCACAGAATCAAAGCTTTGTGCAAGACAACCATGCCCCTTAGGCTCAGTCTAATGTCCAGGGAAGACATTTCAGCCATGAGGCTCTGAAACTGTTTCTGAGTCCCAGAGAGGAACTCTGAAGGCTTTTGCTCACCCTAGGGGCCAAGCTGAAGCAATCACATCTCTTTTTTTCTGACAGACAGATCTTAGATGGTGCTAGACTCTACAGAATGCCCAGTTACCAAGCTATAATGTCTATTGACTGAAACAGTCACATAGGGACAAAAGGAGTCTCCAATTTGTCCTTTTGATGTGTTTTGTCCCAGGGAACTATAAATCTATGTTTTGCCCACCCTGCTTAATGATTGGCTGTACACATCACATAAGGCTTTGAGAACATCTGATTGGTCCAACATCCCCCAAGCTCTGTCTAGTGCCCCGTAAACCTTGCGGCAGAGTGGCCTCTGTCAAGGTAAGGTGCCCGGTGATGGGATAAGTGTCCCTTGTCCCCTTGTTTACCTTTTACCTTAAAATTGTAACAAAAGGAAATAGAAAGGTGTTGTTTGGGTGGAACACACCAGTAACAGCAGTGAAACAACTGATATCTAGTTGTTACATTTGGCTGTGCCCTGCATCATGGCAGATTTTAGTTTAAATATATGAAAAAGTGCATTTGGTTTGCATGTAAAAGAAAGCGCAGGTTGCGCTAGTTTAAAAAGAACCTTGAGGCCATACATGTAGAGAGAGGTAAAATTCGGTGAAATGAAGGAATCACTGACCCTGTTAGTTCTCTCTCTTCTGCAACAGGGTAAATAGAAATGGGTGGAGCGAAACTGGCAAAGTGCCAGCTTCGTTGCTGCAGGACCACTCCGTGTCTCTGAGTTGTTTTGTTATATTTGCAGATGCCCATTAATTAGTAAAAAAAAACCCTGGGGAAAAAGAGGAGTGGAGTGTAAAAGAAAAGATCATGAAAGAAAGAGCAGCTTGACTGGTGTCAAAGGAACTGCTGCATGGTGCGGTTTATTTATTTTATTTATTTATTCAATTTTGATAACCGAGTAAGCCTGCTGAGCCCCGAAGGTCCCTTTTTCAGGGGTGACCTGGAGTTAGTTCCACAGTAGAACATTTGGTGACCCCATCTACGCAAGGACATAGGATGGAAGCAGTCCAGAGGAGGGCAACTAAAATGGTGCAGGGTCTGCATCAGAAACCATATGAAGAGAGACTGAGAGAGCTTAATATGTATACCCTTGATGAAAGGAGGGACAGGGGGGACATGATAGAAACTTTCAAGTACCTCAAGGGAATCAACAAAGTCCAGGAGGGTAGCATCTTTCAGAAAAAGAGATGTGTAAGAACAAGGGGCACAATTTAAAGATAGAGGGGGGACAGCTCAGGGGTAATGTGATGAAATTGTTTTTCACAGAGAGTGGTGGATGCATGGAACCGCCTTCCTGGGGAGGTTGTTGGGTCTAAAACAGTTGGGGAATTCAAACATGCATGGGACAGACACAAGGCAATTGTAGTGGGGGGGTTGCAGGAAGTAGGCTGTTGGTTAACTAGAATCTGCAGCTTATCCAGTAGGTAGGGAAATGGGCAGACTAGGTGGGCCAAGTGGTCCTTATCTGCCACCAAAGTCTATGTTTCTATGTTTCTATTTCATATACAGAGAAAATACATAGCAAGTAGAAGTGTTTGACCATTTCAGGTTACAATCTGGTTTAAATAGCAAGCTGCAATAAAATAAAGAAAGCAAGGCGCATAGTGCACCACCACATATTGGAGCAGGATCAGCTCCATGGCTGCTTCAGAGCATAAGCATGCTCCAAAGCTCTAGAATACACCACATGTTGCGGTTTAAAAAGCCAATGAAAAGAAATGAGCACTTAAGAAAGAAAGGGACTGGGAGGTCCCTATTCATTAAATATAAAAATGGTGCCCTCTCACAGTGAGATGATAGGAGGAGTGCACCCGCTCCTCACACTGTCTTGCTCTGGACTGTTGCGAGGGTAGCTAGAATCCTGATTCGATTCAAGATTACCACTGCCAGTGATAGTGAGTGGTTGCCCAGCTGCCAGTCGTAATTGCAGCTGCCCCGCTCCCCAGGAAATGCAAAGCCCTTGAGAAAAGAAGAGAGAGGAAGTAAATAAATAGAAAAGAGGAGCATCCTAGCTCCTAGCTCTCTCTCTCTCTCTCTTTTTGTATTGTCGCAAGTCAAAATGGGAAGGCATGGCACTTTTACTTTCGGCCGCCACGTTCAAAACAAAATAAAGTAAAATATAGCGCTATGCACTCAGAGTGAGAATTTGCATGCACAGGGACAAATAAATCCCTAGCAGGCTGTCAAAGGAATTAAGTAAATTGGTAAATGGCCTAAGAAAGAGAAAGAGAGCTTTGATTTTAAGGGAGATGTGTCACGGCAGGAGGTAGCGCCTGGCATGGGGCCAATTTAGTTATTTTAGCCACCGCTTCCTGCCAAAGACAAGCTCTCTCACAAAAAGGAAACAAAACCTTTAATAAAGGAGAGAAGAGAGGTAACTGTTGTAAAACGAAACAGGAACATGCTTGTTCCTAGCTCTCTCTCTCTCGTTCGCTCTCTCTCCGTGCTATGCTGCAGATCTAAGTAGGGCAGCCTCTCAAGCTGCCTCGCGCATAGAAGATAGTGCTATATATATATGCTGAAATTATTACATGTACAGGGACAGGGAAGTCCCTAGAGTAAAAGAATTATTAATGTAAAATAAAGAAGGGGTGGCCACTGTATAAATAAAACTAGCTAAAAGGGGGCCAGAAATAGGCTCAAATGAAAAGGTCAGCCGACGGGCTACAAATTCAGACGTCGGAAGGGGGGAAATTAACAGGAGAAAGTGCTCCAAAGAAATAGGAGCCTCCAGAATTAAATAAATGCTAAAAGGGGATAAGTCCCTAATGTGAGACATAGAGTGTTGAAGACACATGAAAAGAATAAAAGGGAAGCAAAATATATTTTTACCTGTTGGACTGCAGAGGTGTTCTGTAGGGCTGGCAGCCCATGGTCTGTCTGTTTATAAATAAATTGTAAGGGGCGATGTCACTACCAAGGGGAGGGGCTTGATCCTATTAAGACTAATTAACCCTACAGAAGTTGTTCTATGCCTTCAATTCAAGGCTGTGGTATATACGGATGATATTTCCTGTTATATGTATATATACTTCATGATTGGAGATGCTGATTTATTGAAATAAAGGAACTTGAAATATGTTAGAATGTAAATTAAGAAAAGGGTTGAAATCAGTTGAAATCATATGATTTGTGATGTCATGAATCACCTCCATAGAAATGTATAAAGTCCAACACTAGGGGCTTAAGAAAAAAGGAGGGACAAGTCAGTCTAGCACTGACTGTGAGAGAGAAGGGTCAGTCGACCTAATTGACCGAAAGGAAGAGTGCCGTTGTTGTGGCATCAGATTGACCTTTCTAAGGCGACTGAAGCTGGATCAAGCTGGTGAAAGAGTATGAACTAATACCTGACTTTATTTTATTTCTGTACAAATTATCATTTTAAAGAAAGAATAAAATGGCAAGTGTCACAAAGGCGCTTTTTATGCACTAGATCTACGTGTCCACCGTGTTATTGTATCCTGGTATCCAAGCCCCATTCTCAAACCTGACCCCATGTTAAGTCCTGTGGAGTCAGGAGTCATCAAGATGGCATGCAGCAGTATTTGTTAGTCGGCAAAAAAATGCATCATACAGTTTTGTTTAGCAAAAATGTATTTCTAATAACAATCAGAGTTATGTTCAGTATATTTTTTGTTTTCTTAGATGTTATTCAAACTTTTTTTACAGCTGTTTGTAATTAATGACTCACACCATTAAAGATGGCAGCCATTCACCATGTTTAAAAATATCTTCTCTTGGTGTTACTTGTTGAATGTATATGCTAGATTCAAGCTACAGTTGAAATATAATGGTTCTTCCACACGTTTCTTATAGCAAACAGCACAAAATATTTAATTTTTTCATGGTGGGTGTGGCATGTGTAACCCCCCTGTTACCCGGGGTTACTAGAATCCCAGTAAGACCTAGTGGTAGGCAGGGAAGGGAGCTCGTGAAACTCCAGTTAAATGGATTTCACACTGTCTCACTCTGTTCTCAGTCTCAGCTGAGACTGAGGGATGACATCACCATAGAACTAGCGCAGCTGCATGAGCCACATTGGAATCTACAGATGGGAGTTAGATTAGAATGTTGGGAGTTTTTTGAACAGGAGAGCAACAGTTGTGTGTGAGCAGTATTAAAGAGAGGAGCACACCAGTCTGTGCACAGGCTCTCATTGAGAATGCGTAGCTGGCAGAACCAGGACTGGCCGCCCCCAAGCCAGGCCAGTGGTCTCAGGTTGACCAAAGCTAGTAAAGAGGAGAGACTGGTTCGTAGAAAGGTGAATGAAATCTATGGGATGTCCTTTCCTACCTTTCCTCAGAGATTGAGAAGAGCAGGAAATCCTGGATCTGGGCTGAAGCAATGAAATGTGTGCATCCTGGTGCAAACAAGCATGTCAGGAACAGACTTTTCATGAAAAATACACCCAGTGGAAAAGAGGCAGGACACCGTTTATGGACACTGTTCGAATAGTGGATGGAGAGGGACGTGAAACCTTTCACAGTGTGAATTATGTGCACCCATATGGGGTAATAATTCAAGCTCCTGACCCCCTGTACTATTGGCCTCAATGCAAGGACCTCCCTGCAAATGTGCCCGTGCCTACCAAATGGAAAGCAGAGCAGTGGTAGTCAATACTGCCACACCAGCCATTGCAGTGCCTTTGTTGATCCACCAGGATGAACATCCAGGACTCAGGTTCCCCACATTCATCAGTTCTACAGTGTACTGGCCTTTCCAGAATCCATCGACTGGCCCACCAGATGACTTCAGATCCAGAGAGGACGCCATCCCAGCTGTATCCTGATCCATCGCCTGCTAATCAGATGACGTCAGACCAGCTGTTTTCCTTTTTGTTCCTGTTCCAAGGTTCCATCTCCAGAGATGACATCATCCCAGCAGTTCCCAGATGTGCCCTCCTGTAGTTCCCGGAATATGTCCGCCCAGCTGTATCGGAAGAATGCTGCCAGGGAAAATCTTCGGCGGAGGAGCAGGTCGGTGTGTAATATTCCTTCTACAAGGGGCTGGTAAGTCCAAACTTTTCTATCCTTATGACATTGAAGTGCACCCCCTGCACTAGCAGACTCCAGCTATGTAAACTGTCCTCAAAGACTCTCCGCTTCGGGACTTTGTCCTGCTAGAACTGTGCTTCACCGGACTCCGGCCCAGGAGAGACTCTTTAATGGACTAGCCTTCAGGCACTGTAGTCACTAGATAGGACTTTTAGGGCACTCCATCCCCCAAATGTGTATTGTAAATAATGTCATTGTTTTTCTACTGTTTTCTAGTGTATATACTGTTTTTCTACCGTTTCTAAAAAAAAAATTATTTTGGGGATTCTCCAGTGTTTTGATGGTAGGGGTTTAGACAGACTGTGTATGCAGATTAGGAGTGTGCATTGTCTTTCTTTTTTCTTGCAGGTGTTCCTGAAGAAGATAGAAGAGAAGACAAGAAGAGGAGGAGGGGCTCATTAGTACTTTAGTGTGTAGTATTTAAAGTACTGTTGTTGTTATTGTTGTTGTTCCTGTAGTAACCCTTTCCTTCCACAGTTGTGGTTGTGTGGGTATGAGGGAGTAATGTAATAGATGGTATTAGTTCTTAGTGTGTGGTTGCAGGGTGTCCAAGGTCAGGGAGGTCCCCGAGTTGTTTTATTTTGGGGTGTTAAGTTAGGGGCAGACAGATTTTCTCTAGAGGGCTGGGGGGGGGGGGATAGACAGGCTGTGGTCCTGAATGGCTATAGGGACTGCAGTGCTGATCTATTAGGGCTATGCTCTGGACAGTTCTACCAGAGCCACTAGACACCCACAATAGTGGCTGATATGTCAGCCAAAGGCCTGTAGGCCCTTAGTGTTGCTGCCTGTGTTAGCACATGGTAGGAGGGGGCCTGATCACCCCCCCTCCACAGGTAGTACATAGGGTGGGATGGCCTAAGCCGGGTAAATAATGACTGCGGACTGTCATTTTCCTGGCCCAGGGCGAGTGTAGCCCCCCCTGTTACCCAAGGTTACTAGAATCCCAGTAAGACCTAGTGGTAGGCAGGGAAGGGAGCTTGTGAAACTCCAGTTAAATGGATTTCACACTGTCTCACTCTGTTCTCAGTCTCAGCTGAGACTGGGGAATGACATCACCATAGAACTATCGCGGCTGCATGAGCCACATTGGAATCTGCAGATGGGAGTTAGGTTAGAATGTTGGGAGTTTTATGAACAGGAGAGCAGCAGTTGTGTGTAAGCAGTCTTGAAGAGAGGAGCACAGCAGTCTGTGCACAGGCTCTTGGAGCCTAAAGCTCTGATATAGAGCTACTTCTAGGGAAAGGTGTGTGTTTCCGCCTAAAGAGGAACACAGTAAGCTGTTCTTGAAGTGGTGGAGACTGATGTTTACTGGTCTCTGTGACCCATCCCTGAGAGGATGGGGGTGGAAGGTTTGTTTGTTATTCCAAGGGCAACCTCCTGGTTCCGGCTAGGGAAGAAGCTGCCTTATTTTCTGAAATGTGTTGTGGCACCAGAAGCTGTCAAGATTCGCCTGTGAGGCACCTGCAACCAAAGGGTGAGTTCTGCTCTTGTCAAAGGGCCTGTGTTTCACCTGAACTGTGTTAAAGTGGGGATTGGACTGCCGAATTAGTGAGAGGCCTAGAGGAATAGGCTTAGCCAAAGTAAAAGTATGTTCAAGTCCAGCACAAGAGAAAAGTCAAGCCATGTAGAGGAGATGTGCTATACATTTACCCTTTAATCTACATTGCCAAGCTTTTCAGGAAGGGATGTTTGAGTATGTCTGAGTTTAGTACAAGGGGAAAGTCAAGACATGTAGAGGAAATGTGCTATACGTTTACCCTTCAATCTGCATTGCCAAGCTTTCAAAAAGAGTTGTCTAATGTCCAGAGAAATGGCCGGGTACGGATCATGGAAGCTGGAGGTGGGAGACCCCCCATCTTTAGTAACCAGGTTCACCTCTACGGATTTGCTCTGTGGATCTTTTACTTTGCCTCAGGCACTTGGTCAGTGCTGAGGGAAGTACCCAGACATGGGATTGAAAGGAAATTTCCCTTAAGGAGTCGAAGGCTCTAAGGTGGTTTAGGGAGCCACCAGGAAAATGTGCCCACTGCCATATGGACAGGGATTGAGTGGCCGGCAGGGGAGCCGGGCCAGGAAAAACTCAAATAGTGTACAAGTCGGGCTGTGTACCCAAAGCAGTGTGCAAGTCTGGGCTGTGTGCCTGGAGGGTTCAGAGCCTGAGGGCTGAAGTGTTGAAGAAGTGTTCTGTTACTCTTATCTGCATTACCAGGAATGTAGCCCCATGGAGGTCTGTCTATGCTTTGTTTGTTCAGTTTGGATGTGAATAAAAGCCACACTTTAGAATCCCATTCCTGGTATTGGACATTACAGTTATTGCTTCCTGTGTTCAGATTTACTTGGGCGCCCCTGTGCAGAGTAGCCAAACCTAAGCCACCTGTGCTGAGTAACCTAGTCCTCCCCGAACCTAGTCCCCACCTGGCACTGCTGTCAGCTCCAACAGCATACCACCTGTCGTTTGCAAAAAGGCAGGGGTGTAGGTGTTACACATCGGCGTGGCATGGGCATGGAAACTTTTTAAACTTCAAGACCCCATATCTTGGTTCAGGAATAAAACAAAACAAAAAGAAAAATGTGTATCTTGATATTTTTGCCAGATGAACCTTATTACTAAAAAATGTGTATGGTCACTAACAAATACTGCTACTTGAAGGGCTTTAATATTTTAAACACAAAGGGGGTAATCCCTCCACTGCTGGCAACTTCCGCCTATTTCCCTCCTCCATTCTCTTGCAAAGCTGCAAGATAAACTGGTTTACTCATGAATTTCTGACTACCTAGTGTATACTCCTCCACTTCCTCTCCCCATTTCAGTCTGGATTTAGGAAGGATCACTCTACCATCACCTCCCAACTCAGGGTCACTGATTTCATCCTCTCAGGGATGGACCGGGGCATGTTACCACAGCCATTTTTATCAATCTAGCCAAAGCTTTTGATTCAGTGTCCCACTCTCTCTCTCATCTGGATAAGCTGAGCACTGCCGGCCTCTTAGACTTCACTGTCAACTGGTTCCAATCTTGCCTCACAGGCCATCAACAGTTGGTACAGGTAGGAGATGCCCTCTTCCCACCACTCCCCATCTAGGCTGGAGTTCCAGAGGGCTCCATCCTGGGTCCAGTCTTTTTTTCAATCTTCCTCAGCGTCCCCCTCTGTATGTGCCATCTCATAAATTCACATGGATGCAGATGACACAGTCCTCTACACTCAGGTACCTCAACTGCTTCTGTGGAAGTCTTGTTCTAGCATGACTTTCACAATGTTCTTTGCTGGTTTCAGGATAACCAACTATGGGTTAACATAACAAAAACTGTGTCTATGACCTTTGGTACCAGCCAAAAATTGGCCTAGCTCACCATCCTCCCCATTTTCTCCACACTCGATGGCTCACCAATTGAGGTTGTCCCAACTTTCAAGTACCTCAATGTGTGGTTAGATAGCAGGCTCAGCTTCTCGGCTCACATCAGTGCCATCTATACCAAGCTCCACCCCAAACTTGGTGCCCTGTACTGCAACAAGGAATGCCTCTCTGTCTGCTGGTAAATGGCATGGCTTACATGCCAACCATCTTAGATTATTAGAATACTATCAGTTCTATCAGTCAGAAATTTCCCGTAAGAAGGCATAGTTCTGTCCAGGGAAATTTCTGCCGCTCAGAACTGACCAGCTCAGCTCTTCAGAACTGTGGACAGGCTGTGCAACTCAGCCTGTCTGCAGCTGCGAAGAGCTTTTTCACAATTGCAGTGTGATGAGCTTGCTCAGTTCTTTGCTGATAAGCTGGCTGACATTAGGTCAGAGACCCACTCAACACATTCTATGCGAGTTGCTGAGGATCAGGGCTTGGCCACTAACCTTACATTTTCCTGGAGTACCTTCAACCATCCAGAAATTGTGGATGTTATATGGCTTGTCCAGGGGATGCGCCCTACATACTGTAGTTTAGACCCGGGCCCTACATCCCTGACTATGGGTTGTGGTGATTCTATCGGCCCGGTTCTGGCACAGATAGTCTGGTGCTCCCTTGGCTCTGGTGAATATCCCTGCTCCTTGAAAGAAGCAATGGTGACACCTTTGTTGAAGAAAGCTTCTCTGGACCCAGACTCTCTTGCAAACTACAGGCCTATCTTGAACCTCCCCTTTGTGGGGAAGGTGATAGAGAAAGTAGTGGCTGCTCAACTGGAGAACCACTTGACCATCCATAGCATCTACGAACCTCTCCAATCCAGTTTTCAAAAGAAGCATAGTACCGAGACTGCGCTGGTTCAGGTGCTCAATGATCTCCTGATGGTGAGAGACCAGAGAAAACGGTCCATTTTGGTACTTTTAGATCTGTCATCAGCTTTTGACACCATTGACCATGGGGTTCTGCTTGAGCACCTGAGATTTATCTGTGGACTTTCTGGCTTGGTCCACAGATAGTTTACTTCTTATCTCACTGGAAGAACTCAGGGGGTAGTGTCAGGGTTTTTTTTCCTCTGACCCGAGTTCTCTGTCTTGTGGGGTTCCTCAGGGCTCAGTATTGTCCCCCATGTTGTTTGCGGTGTATATGCTTCCCCTCGGAGACATTGTAAGACGGTATGGGCTGAGGTTTTATTGTTATGCCAGTGATACCCAGCTCTACCTGTCTTTTGCACCCAACCAGGAAGAAGCAAACTCAGTATTTAATAACTGCCTCGAGCAAATCCAGAATTGGATGAAGTCCAGTTGGCTGAAGCTTAACCCTGGGAAGACGGAGGTGATGATTTTGGATCCAGGCCACCGAATAGGGGGGCTGGGGGCAGGCTGCCCCTTAGGATTGTTCCTTGGTGAAGCTGAGCTTCAGGCCTCTGAACAGGTGCGAGACCTAGGGGTGATGTTGAATGCGGGGCTGACACTTTGGACACAGGTGTTGGCTGTCATCAAGTCATCTTTTTACCATCTGAGAAACATCACTAGGATCAAGCACCTTGTTCCGTCTGGCGACCTGCCTACACTGATCCATGCCTTTGTGACCTCGCGTTTAGATTACTGCAACTCGCTTTACTTTGGGCTACTGGGGGTTGATATTCACCGCTTGCAGCTGGTGCAGAATTCAGCAGCCCAGTTGTTGATGGGGATTCCTAGATCTTCCCATATTACACCGGTGCTGCGGGAACTGCACTGGCTACCGGTTCAGTGGCGGATCACCTTCAAAGTCGGGTTACTGACATATAAAGCCCTACACAGACTGGGCCCTAACTACCTGAAAGTTTCTGATTCCTTATCACCCTGAGCGACCACTCCGCTCAGCCAACGAGGGGTTATTGGAGATTCCGAGGGTGATTTTAAAATCTGCTGGGGCCTGGGTCTTTATGTTCATGGCCCCTTTCCCCTGGAACTCTTTACCCCATCGGATTAGGGAGTGCATGACTGTGGGGAGTTTCAAACAGGCCCTAAAAACATTCCTTTGGAAAAAAGCATATGGTAGTGATGACTGTTGATGTGGTTTGTACTGTATATTTTAATGTGACGATGACTATGTTTTATTCGTTTTAATTGTTTTAACTGTACTGTGCCTTGGTATTTGAAAGACGCATTATAAATAAAGTATTATTATTATTATTACACTGGGAGTAAGTCACCAAAATGGTTCTTCCAATCTTCAACTCTGTGAATGTGATCTGTGGCACCACACCATCCACTTCCCTAGCCAGACTGGACACTTTCTGCAAAGCCTTCTGCCACTTTGCAACAAATCCACCTTTTCACATCCACCACTGCTCCCTTCACTCTTCCCTAGCCATCCTCCCGCTATCCACACGTCACCAGTTCCACTGTGCTTCCCTCATCTGTAAATGCTGGTTTGGTCACTTCTCTCTCCCACCTGTCCCATCTCATCTGCCTATCCCCTTCCCCTCCTACTCCTTGCACTTCGGGGACCTGTGCACTTTCTCCCTCCCCCACCCCAACTCCTCAGCTGTGAAATTTGCTTTATCATACCATCTCACCTCCCTCTGGAATCAGCTTCCTTCCTCCATCCATCTTTCTTGCTCCTTTCCCTCACTCAGGCGCAAACTAAAACTTCTCCCTCCTCCCCTTTTTCCCTTCCAATCTTCTTCCTGAAGCCTTCCTTTCCTCCCCTTACCCCACCTCTCAGCATTGGTTTCAGCAGCCCATTATCTGGGTTCCCTGTACTTCTCTTGAATTCTACATTATTTGGCACCTTGCTTTTGATTTTGCACACTATTTACCTGGCACCCAGTTGGCAGAAATCACTGTCTGTACTGTACTCAACATATGCACTTTATGTTATTGATCTTGTAATTTCATATCAGCCTGGTTTGTATTTCTCTGCACTGTACTCTCCCTCCCTCCCCTCCTCCTCCCTTTCCCTGGGCTACACCGGACATGGGCCTTGGCTCAGTGAGCCTCTCCTGGTCACCAATTTTCAAAAAAATAAATAAAACTGTGCAATTGGAATTTCACTGCCAAATTCATTTTTAGAATTTTTCATTAAATGCCACAGAATTCTGATTGTATTTTAATGTAAGCCACAGATTAATGTTCTGCATCTTACGTAAATGATGGACTAGTTTACAGCAGTTTGTGTAACTCCAATTCACAGTTTATGCAACCTCTGAACCACAAATCAGTGGTTTCTGTAAACCATGAATTACTAATCCACAGTTTAAGTATGGCTTTTGGAATTCTGGAATTACCACTTATGAATGAATTCAGTGGATTTCGGTGGAAATCTGTTGGAAATGGAATTCATGAATTCTGCCCAGCAGTATCCCTCAGCAAGACATCTACCCCTTCCCTTGGTAGCATGGGGCACCCAACAACAAATGTGCTTGTCCCTGGTGCCCAACCCCCTTTTCTTGTCCATGGGACTAGGCAAGAGACCTGTGGAGTTTTCATGAGTGTTTTGGTGCGTTATTCTCCTTTCAGTAGTCACTTTGCACAGCAAAACTGCTTTCCTGTCAGGGTCTGGGAGGAAGCCAGAGTTAATAATAATATTCCAGACCCTCATTGCGGAAGAAAGCCTTATCTCAGTCCTCCGTCAGTAACAAAGTGCCATGATGTCTGTGGTGCAATGGGCGACCACAGAAGAGGGAGTTCTGCCAGTTGCATCTGTGTCTGTCTGGTCTCCCATTGAAGTCTGTAGGGATCAGGAACCAAATAAAGTTCATGTGGCAGGCAGGCCATTAAGAGGAGATGGACATTTGAGTGGCTTCTGGACTGTTGGAAGTACTTCCACACAGAGAGCAAAGGTAAGCCCTCTGGCAATGTACATAAGTATAGGAATCTACTTATTTATTTATTTTAAATTTTTTTTCTGGAAATGCATACTGAGCTCAGATAGTGACAAGGCATAAATTAAATTCTTGAACTTGATTAGCAGTTATCACTAATTAAGAAAATTTTGATTAGCAGTCACTCAAGCTTGAGGAGCAATTTCTAAAAATTATTCTTCCATGTTATCAATACTGAACGTTTTCTTTTATCTCTCAGTGGATAATCACTAGATGTTTTATATGTTTCTTTTTACGCAGTCTAACAAGACTTTTTTCCTAATGGGGCATGGAATTACAGAACACAAATTCAGCAATGCATTAAAAAGTTACATTTATTCTGCATCATGTAACAGCAGGTTATTCCCCCAACCCCACCCTGTCCCAACAACTATAGGTAGGCCCTGGCTTGCCGCAATACAGGGTTCTGGCTTACAATTTTGGGTATCCAGCCTATTTAGACTTTTTCTGGGCTGAGGCTTCAGAAATGTAAGACCATTACAGACAATGTACAAACTCCCATCGTTTTCCCTACCCTAATCTGCTAATTTTAAGGTTTCCCTGTCAGTCTGCACTGCCATTAGCTCCTACATTGAGGCATCAGACAGCTGCTGCTACATAATTCTCAGCAGATGCTGGGCTCACCTTCAGTCAGTCACCCATTGACAGTAAATGTCTTGGTCACAACTGCACTCGCTGCACCATGCACTGCTGAACCCCATATTTCTCTCTTATTTACTCTCACAGTGCAGTGCCCTCTGCTGCTTTCCTGTGTTGTGCAGGGGAGGTTGGTGGGTGGTCTTCAAAGCAAGGGGGATGGAGGAATCACGTGAGGACAAGGGAGGAGGAAAAGTATTGCTACAGAAAAGCTAGCTTTCATTTTAAATGCACCAGCCTAGAAAATGATTAGCAATGGCTGCTAATCAAGCCTACAGTGGACTAGTGATTTGCAGTTTTTGTATCGCAAGTTGAGAAGCGAACCCACTTATTTAATGTCTTGTAAGATGGGGAAGAGAACGCTACAAAGATGTTTCCCCAAAGCTGACCACATTTTTGCACTTTAGCTAATGCACCTGTGACCACCCTCACCCAAGATGGGAATAATGCAGTCACAAAGCCAGAAAGGAGTGACTGAGCCTTTAAGCTTTCAGGTGGATGACATCTGCATTGGAAGTATTACTGGAATTTAGTAATAGTGTGGTGCCACCTGTGAGGATCCTTTTGGCAAAAGCTACAAGGGTGCTGCCCTACAGGAAAATAGTTTGTTTTCACCCCTGGTCACAGCGGATTCAACCAGTTTGGAACACAGTACCCCCGATTAACCAGTAACCAGCAGCATGTAATAGCAAGTACAATACAATACAATAATGGTGACTGAATCCATAACTATGGCACAAATAGTAAGAAGAAACTTTATTAGAACAAACAAGAGCAAGCTGTAAAGGAGGAAAGGGTGAGGTGAGGTGAGGTGAGGTGAGGCAATGCAACAATCAACAAAAAAGAACGTAATCCCCAACACCAACACCCACCACTCCCCAACATAAAGTATACTCAGAATCCCCGAAGCACCAGGTAATCCCACAGTCCAGAATGGGGGCAGCACGAACTGGACTGGCAGACCCAATGTGAAATGCTTCTGAAGATAACCCTTTGAGGATCCTCTTTGCCACACAGGAAACATTTTCTTCACCTACCCAAAGGTAGGAAGTCACACAAGGTCTTGGTGTCAGGGCCTCAACAAGAAAAAAATTCCTGCAGTGGGATCTGATTAGAGAAGCAGCTGAGCTGATGTCTCCCACAGAAACAGAGCCTTTCCCTTTTATTTTTAAATGCTCCATCCATCACAGGAGCTACAGGTACTCTTGCTGTGTCATGGGGCATGAAAACAACCTTGCTAGTCAGTTTATGCTGTGCCTGATCCCTTGTGCTCTCTGTTGGTACTGTGCAAGGCAAAGGAAGCATCTGTGATCACTTTGGTGGTGGTTGGATTTCTCTGCTCCCTGCCAACTTTGTGGCAGGGAGTCAATTCTTTTTTTTCTTTTGATTTAAATTCTGGTCCCACAGCATGGTTTTAAACCATTTTCTGTCCCTTGGAGGCAACTTGGGCCATGATCTCATAGAGCATCATTAAACACAAGGAAAAAATGGCCCTTCCTGCATTGCCTCATCCCTTATCTGCTGTCCATGGGGACTGAGAGTAAGTCCATGTGGCTATACAGCTGGTATCAAGAAGAAAAGGGCACTGATGGCTGCTTGGGGACAGAGGGGAAGAAAGGTCCAGTGTATTGCTTCCATGCAAGGAGCTGAAGATACTTTCCATCTTTTGAGGGTGATTATACTCTTGCATGCATTTGTGAAGGGGTACATTGCAGAATGTAACATTCCACCCTAATTTTTTTTTGAGTTTGACTTGGGTGTACTCCCATAGCTTAGTGCCTTCAGGTTCTTGCCACCTTCCATCATAGAATTAATTCTGGTAAAGGAGTGTCTAGTCTAAGAACACTCCATACTAAACTACGTAAACTATCCTCTTGGCACTGCTGATTTTTTTTTTTATTTCTAGAAAATGATGTCACCTATCCCGTACATCTGCTGCACCTATTCCCACGTTTATACACGTTTGTCTGACTTTGGAGCACTTCTTCTAAAACCTCAGTCTGTCCAAATTAAAAAAGGCTCATTTTGATACAGTACAGTACTGCTTATCAGGATGAAGCACTTTTATCACAGTTTCAGCCAGTGATATCTTGCAGGATACTGCAGGGTGCAATGTAAGCCAATGGCAGTTACTTCACTTTGTTACACAGGAAAGTGTGACATCTTTATGACAGAGTTTGTCATCCTGGTGGGAGGCACTGTATTCAGTCAAGTCTATTTGTTTGAAAACTTAGTTCACATTTCAGCTCACAGAGACCAACATAGTAATCACTGCCATACTGAAGTTTATGCTGGGATTTGAAAAAAAATGGAATGGGACTGTGGTAGTAATGGAGAGGGGGCAAGAAGGGCAGCCCTGCTTTACTGTTCTTGAATAAGTGTCACTTCTTCATATCTTTAGCCCTGACTGCTATGGCTCTCTGGCCTCTACCCCAAGACTGGGCCTACACAGTGATTCAGGACAGCAAGACCAAATAGTTACATGTCGCTGGGTTCCTACTAAATTGGTAAGCAGGCTATAAATGCAAACAACTCAATATACTGATAAAGTGACACTGCCATTCAAGAGCTACCTACCCCTGTATATGGCCTCCTCATCCCTTATTTCTCATTTACCCCTGGCAGAGGATTCAATTCCACAAGACATTTCATCAAGCATATTCCACTAGCATGATTAAAGTCAGCAGATAATCATGCTTTTCCTGTAGCTGCACCTGCCCGGTGGAACTCATTACACAGGACAATCCATTTTACCTCTTCAGTAAATATATCTGTATTTATTTTTGTATTGATTTTTGAGTAAATTCACAATGCAACAATCTCTTTCAATACATTATAAAGAAAGGAAGACTCTCAGCCTCAAACTAGAAATATTCAGTAAAGCATACAGAGGTTCATAAAGAGTCAAATTAAATACTGACAGTAGAAATTCCAAGATGTAAATAAAAAATTATGATATCATTATTTATTTATGAAGTGTCTGAGGACCTTCAAACACCCAAGGTGTACGTGATGTGGCAATGATAGTGACGGTACACACTTCTTCTGGTACATATTAACATCATATTTCTAGACTAGAATCAACACCTCTACATAAACATATAATTTCATTAGAAACAAAGTTTGTACAGGGGACAACAAATGATCCATAAAACATTAAAGGGGGAAAAAACACAGACAGCCTGTAAGGTTTCTTCAGTAAAGGTGTTATTTATTTATTTACTGTGGCTCTGCCATGGCATTCAAACTCATAGAATAAATGAGTTATGAAACCATTACAGGTTCTGGAACTTGGACTGGAATGGAAGTTGCTGGATCTATTTAGCCATCCTGGGACAAGGAATAAGATGTTTTGTGATCTGTGAATGGCATCTTGATCCCAGTTTTCTAATTTTACCTTTCTTTTTCTCCTCTACCTCTGATTGCTTCCTTTCTACTCTTCTTCAAGGACAGCACTCCCCCACCTACTAGCATCACATGGTCCATCATTCGATCCTGAGCCAGTGGTGCCGAACACACCTCCACCTCTTGCGGGACCCAACAGCCAACAGTGCTCAGGCTCAAATGCATGTTTGGAGACATGCAAGGAAGAGTATGGTTGAACACCCTGGGGAATTAGATGTGGAGGGAGTCAGTGACACCATTCATCAAGTAGAGTGAGTTTTACACAAACAGCATATGTCTGGCCCTTCACCAAAATTCTATAGCTGTCAAATGCCACATTGATCTGGAGTACTGAACATCGTGTGGTTACCTGCACCATCCAAAGGCAAACCTAGCCATCCAGAGGAGTGACGACTGCAGCACAGCAGCCCCTCCCTCTCCCTGGAGTCTGAGAGCATTTCGCAGACTCCACTGGCCAAGAGATTTGGAATACAAACTCAGGTTGACCACGTTGGAGTGCAGAGTGCTTTGTGTGTGTCACTGGGCCAAGTCCAGTACATATTTTTGCATTTCTTTTCACACAAGTTTTTGTGGAAACATTTATTCTATATTTATTGCTCTTTTTATAATTATTACTAATATTTAATTGTCATTTAACTATGTCATTTATTTTCTTAATATGTGGGAAGCACTCTGGGTTGGAACGGAATATAGATGTAATGGCTGTCAGCCTGATGCCTTGAGCTAAGGCAAGACCATATAACTAGGTTCCTAGGAGAACATGTTCCATTACACCAACATGATTGATCTGGGTTCTGTAATGGATGAGGAAACTAAAACACTATGAATAGAATAACAGGGTGACTCTACCTGAGGTAATTGGAGAGTGTTCCAGGGCACTTGTTAATTCAGGGGTAAGTGAGCTGAGGGGGTGAATAATACTGTGCTGGCAAAGAAGCCCCTGGGGAGTGATGCAGGCAACAAGGACTGCATTAGTGCATTTTTTAGTAAGACTAGCTGGGCACACTTGTTCACTGTTGACTGGCATGAACCTAAAATAACACTGGTTCCCATTATGTATTATCAATCTGAGCAATTGTGCATATAGTGACTCATTCTGTCCTCTCGATTAAGCATAGACCATAGGAAACAGGATTACAATACTTTAGGTAAAATCAATGAAAATAATTTATTTTTACACATAATTGTAAGTTATTGTATTCAGCACTTTAAACATCTGCACCTTGAGACCACTTTAGTCATGTCCAGTGGTTAAGACTCATAATAAAGTAATATATAACAGGACACATTTACACATACATTAGACCGCATGCACATGTACCAGCCACATGCAAATATCATGCCTGTATTTCATCATAAACATAGATTTCTTTGCAAAAAACTTCATCAATTTATCAGTTAGGGTAACTTAACACCACAAAAGTAGGGAAATGTGGCATTAGGCAACCTAATGCCCACCCTCCTCCAAGCAGGAAAGGAAAAATATTAGGTTTTGGGTTTCATGAGTCTTGGCGAATCAGTGGTGGAGTCTTCCTTGGGGGTTGTCAACCCTAATGCTCACCCCATTCCATGAGCAAACAACATCATAAATGAACTCCTTTCTTCACATAGGGCCCCAAAGGTACAACAAATTGTACTGGCAACCTGTGGCGGGACAGGCTTCTCTACCGTTCAAGAGTGTATCATTGTGAGGCAGTGGCTTGGAGCTGTACCATGTGCTTTGGATTGGAGGCTAGAGGCTGTGGTGGGTGGGTGGGGTGAGGATTATGGTTGACAACCCTCAAGGAAGACCCCACCACTGATTAGTCAAGACTTCAGAGACTCAAAACGCTTATTTTTCCTTTTACTGCTGGGAGAGGGGGTGGGGCATTAGGGTTGGAAATCCTAATACCACTTTCCCTATTTTGTGGTGTTAAGTTACCTAACTGGTGCATTAACAAGGTTTTTGCAAAGAATGTCCTTTCTTTTGACATAGTGGAATTGTATTCTCATTCACTTAAATCCTGAAAATGCCCTGCACAAAGGGAAGACTCCCTCCACCTACAGAAGTGCAGAGCCCGCAGTTTGGTGCAACAATAGATGTGAAGAATTCATGCGACTGTCTGGTGGGCTGTGGAAGTGCAGGGCCCTGTGGTCCCTGCACTTCTGTGTGACCACATGTACAGATGCACAAGGCAAAAAGTGCATCTCTCAGCCAATGCACAGGGCTCTTTGCCTCCAAGAGGGGGAGGGGTTCAGGGCCTTATGCCAAGAGATCAGTTGTCTTCAATACATGGTACCCAGGCCTGTGCAGACAACCCTGCTCCTTTCATTCCCTGGCTGGGGGGGGTTGCATAACAGCACCATTCCCCCACCTTCACCCCATCCAGCTGGGTCACTGAGCTCACCCCCGAACTCAGTTCACCAGCACAGGATCACAAAGCATACCCACTGGTGTCAAGAGTGGCACCACACACAAAGTTTGCTAACAATTATATATATATATATTTTTTTTTTTATTTTAACCCCAAATTTTCAAGATACTCATTTTATGATTTGCCTTATAAACACAACATGTGCCATTTATAGTATACTAGCTAAAATGTAATTTTTATTTATCAAGTCTAGGATTACAAATACCTTAATTTCACAGCAGAACTGCGAAAACACATTTCATCCAGGATTTTTAAAAATGACACATCACATTTATGAGGTGGTGTGGAAAAATGGTTATGTTGAAAGTCTGAAGTCAAAATAGTGAAAACTAGTGAAGTTATGCGTGAACGTTGAAATACAGGTGTCATCTGTTGTCCAAAGTGAGTTCTACTACTTAAGGAATACCACCCGGATTTAACTTCTAGTTCCACCCAGGGACCTGCCATCACTAGTATATGCCTTTGTTACATCCAGGCTTGACTGCTGTAATGTTCTGTACTTCAGGGTCTGTGGAGGGACCCTCCACTGGCTGCAGCTGGTATAGAATGCAGCAGCCAGGTTACTGATGGGCCTGTCCAGGTCATGTCATGTGACCCCGGTCCTGCGAGCTCTGCACTTGCTGCCTGTCAGGTGGAGGATCATTTTCAAGGTGGGCTTGCTCACCTATATGGCCCTATGTGGATTGGGCCCTGGCTACCTGATGAATCTCCTTACCCCTGCCATTCTAGTCCTCTCCATCTGCTACTCCACCAGGGGCCTCCTTGTGGTTCCGAGGGCCAGGCTGAAAACCTCTGGCAATCAAGCTTTTGAGGTTGCTGGCCCAGCCCTTTGGAACTCACTTCCAAGCTCTGTAACGGAGGCCCCGTCAGTGGAGGCATTCAAGAGGGGGGCTCTAAAGACCCATCTTTTTAAACAGGCCTTTCTGGACTAACCACAGTGTTTTTAGTGTATATTTACTATTTATTAATTATTTATAATTGTTTACTTATGCTTGCATTTTGCATTTTTGTATAAACCCTTTAGGGCTTTATTTTTATCATTACTGTATACCCTGCCTGATTTGATTGTGTAAGGTGCCCAGAGCCTCTGGGATTGGGTGCCATGTAAATAAATGTTACCTTACCTTACCTCTCTTACTGCAACATTCACTCATAACCTGGGCATTTTATCATATTTGTAAACCAAATTGTCAGCATAGCCTTCTTATTACTGTAGCAGGGTTGAATAAGGCCCTGCCCTATTTGTTATGCAGAAAGAGTTTAAACACAAAGATCTGTCCTATCCTCTCCTTTTCTGTCTATTGGCTGTCTGGTTGCGCAATCACATTTTCTTGTGAGACCTGGGAACTGATCACTCCGACGGTTTTGCAGTTCTCCACCTCTTGCTATCTCTCTACCTTCCCTTGCAATCTCTGTCTTTTCTCCCCCCCCACCGCACATCTGCAGGTATAAAAATACATGTAAATCTTTATGTGGAAATGTCACTGATACTGGGATTCCCTGTTTAAAATGTATATAGTTATACAGTTAAAATGAATGCAAAAAGCTATTTGGAACTCAAGGGGTTAACCTGAGATGCCATTTTTAAGGCTGTTGCAGAACTGTAAACAAGAGATCAGTTCTGGGTCACTATGTTCTTTTTTGCCACACCTGCAAGGAATGAAACGTACAAGAACATTCTGTAAACTTACTAGAACATTCTGTGAGGAGCAGAACATCTCTTAACGAGGTTCCCAGGCAAAAACTTATAAAAAAAGAAGCAATGCTTTTGCTAGAGAGACAAGGAGAGTGAAAGACTGATAGACTGAAGCTTGGAATTAAGAGATATTCTCAGAAGGACTTAGTTTTCTCTGTTTGTACTGCCTGAATAAATAGTTATACTGACTAATTTTTGGGGGGGATTTTTGCTGTTATTGAGAAAAATAAAATGCTATTTGTGAATTTTGAAACTGCTCTTGGTTTTCCTATGCTTCCTGACCTGCGCCTCGACGACAATTACTTCACCTCATGAACCCGCTAGTGAAAATGTTCAAATCCCTGCCAAAACGCCATTCTGCGGCATTAAAATGTCATTCCATGTCACAGGTGGGAAAATCCATTTAGGCCAGGATTTGAAAAGTGACAGCTGCCATGTTCATGAGGTGCTATAAAAAATGGCTATGTTGAAAATTAGGAGTCAACGTATTTAAAATTACCAAAGTTACGAACGAGTGTAGTAAAATGTCAGTGTACACACATAACTTTGCCATTTGTACATATTGTGACCCAAAATTTTCAACATTGTCTTCTTATGACCCACCTCATAAACAAGGGCAATGAAAATGTTCAAATCCTGCCCAAAAGTTGATTTCACCAAGTGACCACGACATCGTCTTTCGGGCTTGATTTGCATAAATCCACCACCATTGGTCATGAGGTGGGGTCCCACAAAGGCTATGTCAAAAATCTGGGATTAAAATATGTCAAAATTACTAAATTATGCATCAAAGTTGAAAACCCCATTGAAATACACTGAACTGCACTTATCTTAGTTTCTCATATTGCAGTCAGCGGTTCCAGCAGCAAGACATGTCTTAGATCAGAGAGTGGATCTGCCCTGTGACCTGCTCAGGTGAGTGAGGGTGTGTGGGGGTGTACTGGGGGTGTGAGGTGGTGGGTGCTGAGTGGGAGGTGGGCATTGAGGGGTCAGATTGACAAGGGACTGTCTTCTTTTTTGCAGATTGAAAAAAAATGTTGAAGGATGATTTTCTTTATTTCATACTGGGACAGCAATTGGAGCATGGGGGATGCCACTAGACAGACACCAGGGAAACAAAAACCTAATGGGGATGGCGATCGGAGGGTAGGGGGTGCCACTAGACACCAGGGAAAGACAAAAAGTATAAGGAGGAACATGATTGTAGGGTGGGAGGTGCCACTAGACACCAGGGTAAGATAAATTAATTATGGGGATGGTGATCAAAGGGTGGGGGGTGCCACCAGACACCAGGTAAAGCTATAATAACTATTAAGATGGTGATTGGAGGGTGAGGGGGTGACACTAGACACCAGGGAAAGATACATTAAGTACAGGGACAGCAATTGGGGGGGAGTGCCACTAGACACTAGGGCTGATTGTCCATTTTCCACAGACCTGTTGTGCAATTTGAATACAGTATGATTTAGTTATTAAGGGCAAAATCCACAAAGATTGTGTATCTAGGTTCTGACACCCCACACCCACATACTACCATACAGGTGGCGGCATTCACGATGATGCATGCAGAGAAGATCAAGCAGGAGCCAGGGGTGTGTGGGGGTTAGAGTGGGGCCGGACACCAGTCATCCAATGGAATGCCCATGGTGGTGCTTAAATGGATCCCTTGCTCCACACAGAGCTAGGGATTCTGGGATACAACAGTCCTCCAAGCCTGCCATATTGAGAAATGTACTTTCATTAAATAAATATTAAGCTAACAATCCCCAGCCATCCATACCAGTTCAGAGGACTGAATATTACTTCTACCAGGAACACTTAGGCCCTGGGATAGTCTGGAGCTCAGGGGGGCAACATATACAGAAGACAGACAGCCATTACTGCTTCCCCCAACATTACATACATACTTACACACATAGCTGCCATCAGATTAGGCCTAACGGTCTATCTTGTCTGCCCGGCTCAGCTCACTGCTAGTGTGTAGTAGCTGCTCTACCTCTCCCCCTCCCCTCCCTCTCCCTTCCCCTCCCTGTATACCTCTGTTATTCACCAAATCCCCACCCTGTACCTTGCCCCTGTGCCTGTCCCAAACCCTTCCTGAAACCTCCCACAGTTACCATTTTTACCAGATCATCCAGTAGTGCATTCTATGGTGACACCACCCTCTCCGTGAAATAATGCCCCCTCACCACTCCTCTGTACCACCTCCCAGCAAACTTTAGACCATGGCCTCTCATAGTCCCCTCCTCCCTTAACTTGAACAGACCCTCCTTGTTCCCTCTGTTGAACCCCTTCAGGTGTTTGAAGGTCTCTATCATATCTCGTCCCTTCTGTCTTCCTGAGAGTACATGTTCAGCTCTCTAAGTCTGTCCTCATATGACAAACTGCCCAGACCACTAATCATCCTTGTTGCCCTTCTCTGAACTCTCTCCAGCAGTGTAATGTCTTTTTTTAGGTGGGGGTGTCTGAACTGCACACAGTACTCCAGATGTGGCCTCACCAGTGAGGTGTACAGGGGAAGTATAGCCTCCCTTCTCCTGGACGTTTTCCCTTTGGCTATACACCCAAGCATTTTGTTTGCCTTAGCTGCTGCTCTTTTGCACTGCTCCGGGTGATTCCCTTTAGCATGAATCATCACCCCAGGATCCTTCTCCATTATCATGACAGTTGTGTACGTTAAACCCTAACTGCCATGTGTGGGCCCAGTTTTCTAGCCTCCCCAAGACTCTCCTCACTGTCTACCATCACCCCAATTTAGAATCATCTGTGAACAAACTCATTTTACTACCAAACCCCTCCCCGATGTCCGCAATGAATACATTAAACAGGATAGGGCCCAAAACTGAACCTTGTGGAACCCTGCTGATTACCTCTCTAGGTGCCGAGACTTCGCCTACTACCACCACCCTCTAAGTCAATTAACTACCCACCCCACTAATTTATCTCCCAACCCCGGTTCCCTCAGTTTCCAAATTAGCCTTCCGTGTGGGACCAAATCGAAAGTCTTGCTGAAGTCCAGGTACAGAACATCAGCCAGCTTTCCTCCATCTAGAGATCTTTTACCCAGTCGAAAAATGTAACCAGGTTAGTTTGACATGATTTCCCCCAGACCAACCCATGTTGGTTATCATCCTGAAAACCATTTACCTCCAGGAACTCTGAAAACCATTCCTTTAGGATGGTCTCTAACATTTTCACTATTAT
The DNA here is from genome assembly GCA_016271365.2 of Neoceratodus forsteri. Classification (NCBI taxonomy): domain Eukaryota; kingdom Metazoa; phylum Chordata; order Ceratodontiformes; family Ceratodontidae; genus Neoceratodus; species Neoceratodus forsteri. The sequence goes on along the minus strand of CM028129.1, from coordinate 1,002,824,887 downwards.
GGATATCAGGGTGACCAGTCTGTAGTTCCCCGGTTCATCCCGAGGTCCACACTTGTGGAGGGACACGACATGGGCCAACCTCCAGTCTAGAAGGACACATCCTGATTGGAGGAGGGAATTGAATAGTTCTGTTATTGGGAGCCACCAGGACATCCGCCAGTTTCTTCAGAACCCTGGGGTGGATGCATCTGGCCCTTGAGCTTTATCCATCCCCAAGGACTTGAGAGCCTCCCTCACCCTCCCTACCTGGATCTCCCCATCTGTGACAGCCCCCCACCATGTCCCTTTTCTTGCCCCCTCCCTGCAGCAATGGCCCATCCCCTTCCCTAGTGAAGACTGAGCAAAAATAATCGTTTAACACTACACAGTGCGTAACACTGCCACCCTCTGTACCTCCCTCCCAGGCATATAGTTCAGGTTTTGTAATGTCTGGATGCACTTTCACTTGAACAGCACTTTGGGTGTTTTGTATGTTGCTTTTTTTTTTATTTATTCATGTTAATGGTATTAGAAGATATATGTAAACAAAACATCCTAGGTGCTGGCAGATATCTAAGGTCACCTGCAAAAGTAATGGAGCCATAGAATTGAATAGGTATGAGGAAAATACAGTGCACACTAAGGTTTGGTCTGGCAGCCTTTTCATTTGGCCCAAGATAGCATTCCAAGGGTTAAATGATACTCTAAGTAACTCTGAAATTACTCCTACTTGATCTGGGAGAGGGACTGGCAGGTTTAAAAAAGAAACAGTAACCGTGTTTAGCTCTGACTACATAGGTGGCTGGATTTTCTTGCCAGTTTACTTCCTGAAAAAGATTGTGTAGGTGGTTGAAGTGCATGGGTATGTGTGTATACTACGACAAGAGGAGGGTCGCTCCAAGGATGGGTGCTAAGGTCCTATTTTCAAATACTGACTGAAAAGGAGCAAGCACTCCATACAAAAAAGGAGACAACAAAACACTTTGTTTATGTTTTATCTCATTGCTTCGTAGCAGTTTATTTGACAGTTCACTTTGTAAAAAACGGTGTAGCCCAGGGAGGCCACCCAACACCAAGGTTTCACATCCCACACTGGATGCTTCATCAAGGTATATTACAAAGCATCCAGTGTGGGACGTGAAACGTTGGTGTTGAGTGGCCTCCCTTGGCTACATCGCTTTTTCATCGCCAGTGAACTGCCAAATAAACTGCTACGAAGCAATGAGATAAAGTACAAACAAAGTGTTTTGTTGCTTCCTTTTTTGCATGGAGTGCTTGGTCCTTTTCAGTCAGTATGTGTGTATACTGCCTTTCTCACAGACTGTTTCTTAAATGGACTAAAAACTCTCTAAGTAAAAAAAACTTTAAATGCTGCTCCCAACCACAAACCACGCCACTCCAAAGCTGGACTGGCCCACCCAGATACGTGGAAATTTCCAGCTGGACCCCCGTCTGTTCGGAACTTGGCCACCTTCTGAACTCTGAAAATCCTTGCATTTGTCATCTATTTTCTGATTAAATGGGGTTGTTTGGGCACTGCAAGTAAATTTAAGATGCAAACACAGAGGTAATTTATCCAATGTAAGTGGAATACTGATAGGAATGTGTCACCCTGGGACCTCCCTTCTTGATTTTCCAGGTGGACCCCTGCATCAACTTTCCAGGTGGGCCACCTGTCCCCCAGTCCAACACTGCACCACTCCCTGGCAGACCACTCCATACCCAACTACACTCTGTTCCCAACTGACCTTCACACAGCTCACCCTTGCTGTGACCCACCAAAAGAAAGACCGCCAGAGCCACGTCTCCTTTTATCAGAGGCCCCTGCACTATGGAAACAGTACTGAGACAAAAAAAATCCATCCCTTAAGCACCCACAACACTACACTACAGAAAAACACTAAGTACCTACTTAAAGGTGCATGCCACTATACTACGCTACTGAAAATCACTATACTACAAAAAAACACTATTATAAACCACTTAATATGGAAAACAACTACACTATGGCAAAATATAGGACACAGTGAAAAGTGTCAAACCTAATACATTATATAAAATAAAAAATGGAAATGCCCACCATGGTCATGAAATAATACCATCATGGGGTCAAACAAGCTCATTTGCCTTTCAGGCTCATGGCTTTATGGCTTGTTCAAGTCTGTGATGGCATTATTTCCTTATATACCACACTTGCCAACATTTATTCACACTCTCACACTCTCTCTCTCTCTATATATATATATATATACTGTATATATGTATATATTCTTTGCAAACAACTTTGTTAATGCACTAGTTAGGGTAACTTAACACCACAAAAGTAGAGAAATGGGGCGTTAGGGTTCCAACCCTAAAATCCAGTCCAAAGCACAAGGTACTGCTCCAAGCCAGTGCCTCACAATGATACACTCTTCAAAGGTAGAGAAGAATGTCTTGCCACATGTTGCCAACACAATTTGTTTATAGTATATGGTTAGGGCTTATTATTGATGGAAATCAGTGGCTTTCTAAATCTTTTTGTAGGACAGTTCGGAGGTCAAAAAAGTTGTTGTACTATCGTTCTGATATCACATCGATAGTAGAACAACTTTTTAGCTTTGATCTGTCTTCTGATTGGTTCACTCCACCAAGCTCAATGGAAAAAATTACATGAACATGGTGGCTGCAGTTTAGCGAGTGCCAAGTAGTGGGTGCTGCTTATTTTGACACAAGGAGCTATCATCGCTCCGTGTCACAAAAGTGAACTTTTATTTTATTCTAAAAAGTAACATTGCCGATGCCAGAGTGAGCAGGAGCGGGGAGAAGCTGAACAAGTGGCAGTGGGAGCAGAAGAAGCAGGAGTGAGTGGCAGTGGGAGCGAGGCAAATCTGGAGTGAGTGATAGCAGGAGCGGGGAGAAGCTGGAGTGAGCGGCATGATGTAAAACAAGCCAGTAACCAGCAACTGGAAAAAAATTGAAATAAGACCTAACCATATACTATATAAAACAGTGGACGGGTGACCATCCACAACTAAAGCTGTTTACCTCTTGAGAGTTGATGACATCAGAGAGACCGCTTAAGCGTCACACTCGAGGTCTTTATGATGTCATCAACACCCTCGATGGAAACACAACCTTGTTGTAGATGGTCATCAATCCACTATTCTATATGTTGTATGTTTCTTCATGCAGGACCCAGCAGGCCCTGTGTGAAGAAAGGAAATCATGCGTGATGTTTTCTCAGGGAATGGGGTGAGCATTAGGGTTGACAACCCCAAGGAAGAACCCACCATGATTTGCCAGGACTCCGGAGACCCAAAATCCTAATATGTTTTCCTTTTGATGTTTGAGGGGGTGGAAGCTGGGAGTTAGGGTAAGAAACCCTAATGCCACATTTCCCCTACTTTTGTGGCATCAGGTTAGTTGTCTCTTACTTCTAATCTTTGCATCCATCAGAAAGCAGGTTCCTAAGCTCTGCCCCAGTCAAAAATCTGCCTTTGACAATTACCAAGATCTTCCCCTTCCCAATAATCAAAGGCATTTCAGAACGGGGACATCTCCCTCATTGCTATGCTCTTACTCATGCCAAGCAACATCTAGAGACCTTGTATGAATGCCTCTAGCTTCCTTGGTCATAGCAATTACCTATGCATTAGCTTCCTCAAACAGCAACAATTCCCCAAAAACAACCATTACTAAAAAAATCTTCACAAGACGAGACAACAAAAGACTACTTAGCAGACTAAGACAGCACCTTAAAAAATTACTGCTACTCCTCCTATTCTGCTCCAGAAATGTGGAACTAAACCCAGGTCCACCCACCCTCCTAGAAACACCAGCGGACCTCCCTCAATATAAAGGTCTTAGCTTTCTCCACATCATTGCTTGTAGTTTGCTAAAGAAATTGGACCACTTACAGACCTGGGATCTACATGCAAGTCCTGATTTCCTCATGATAACTGAATCCTGGCTTAAGCCATCTACCCCAGACAAATATATCAACATCCCGGGATACAATACTTACCGCTGCGATAGGCCAACTAGAGGAGGAGGGGTCGGAATATATGCCAAGAACAAACATGTAACCACGGTCATTGACAGTACCTCAAAGCCCAAAGAATGTGAATGCCTGGCTCTAAAACTATCACTCTCCAATGAGAAGTCACTCCTCATTGCAGCCTGCTTCAGACCCCTGTCTCGGGGCTTGGCCCTGATACATCATCTCCAAAACCTGAGTTAGCTAACTCAGAGTGTATCCTTTTGGGGGATTTTAATTTGAACTGGAACGATGACAGCTCCAAGAAACTGAAGGATCTTGCTGATGCAGTTGGTCTGGTACAAATAATTCCTGCAAACACCAGACCAAACAGAAAATATCCAGAACGTAGCTCTCTCTTGGACCTTATGCTAGTAAACAAGCCACATAACTTTTCTCATGCCGGAGTATTCTGTAATGATATAAGCGATCATTGTGCTATTGCCTGCGTCAGAAGCCCTTCCCAAACAAAATCGGCCCTCCAAATTTAATTTGGTAAGAAACATGAAAACGTTCTCCCAAAATGAATTTCTGAAAGATCTAAGTAACATCAAATAGCATAATTTCTATCTAGCCCCCTCCCTTAGTGAGACATTTAATATCTTTCACAATCTCCTACTGGGTCTACTAGACAAACATGCCCCACTAAGGTTGATCAGGTCTAAAAAAGACCCCCTCGTTGGTTCGCTCCCATCTTGAAGAAAGTGATCAGGGACAGGGACTATTGGTGGAAAAGAGCAAGAAAATCTCACATAGAGGCAGACTGGGTTGCATTCCACATCTCTAGAAATTCCTGTACTAAGCTAATTAGATCCAAAAAAGCTAGATACTTTCAAACAGAACTAGAAGCCAACAAAAAACAACTCTGCCAAATGCTGGAACATCATTAAAGAGGTTGAAGGTTGCTCTGCCGGCACATCAATCCCAGCCAAAATTTTGTCCGCTGGATCCACCTACACAGACAGAGACGATATACTAAGACAGCTAAATGAGCATTTCGCCACCACCTGGTTAACTTTCAACAGATCATCTATCAACAAAATCATTCCACTGGACAATCCTGCTACTGATTCTAATGTTAACCCGACCCCTACCCCACCTTATCCTGCTACATTCAGCTTCCACACAATTATATTTAAACAAGTAGAGGACCTACTACTATCCCTGGATACTAAAAAGAGTGCAAGCGCAGACAATATCGAGCCTTACTTCCTAAGACTCGACCATCTTTACTTGACCGCACCATCACCCACTTATTCAACATTTCGTTGAAACAAGGAGATCTTCCTCAGCTATGGAAAACTGCCTACATTTTACCATTATTCAAATCCAGAGATCCATGCAATCTGAATAACTATTGGCCTATATCTATATTATCCGTCCTGTCCAAACTCCTTGAAAAAATCATCAATGTCCAAATCAGAGAACACATCTATCTATTAAACCCGGCACAATCCGGATTCAGAGCCAGACACAGCACTATAACTGCACTTGCGAAGGTACTGTAACTACAGATTGGCAAATTGCACTGGATTCTAAGAAATATGTGTTTTCCCTTTTTCTTGATCTTAGTAAGGCCTTCGACACTGTGGACCATAATGTTTTGCTCTTAGCCTTGAGCAATATCAGGCTTGATAGTTCAGCAATCAAATGGTTCTCCAATTACCTCACCAACAGATTACAACAGGTCAAAGCTGCAGGCAATCTGTCTCCACAAAAAACCCTTCTAAGAGGTGTTCCCCAAGGTTCCATACTAGGCCCAATCCTCTTTGCAAATTACATCAATAACTTGGATTCTTATCTCCGCTCAGCTAATGTCCATCTATTTGCAGATGAAACCGTACTATATACCATAAATTCCTCCTTGGACATGGCTCATGAGAGCTTACAGCAAGATTTTATCACCCTCCAACATAATCTTATCAGACACAAACTTCTCCTCAATGCCAAAAAGACTAAAGCTATGATTTCCTCTCCAAAGCCAGCCCCGGACCATCACATATACCCCAGATCCTAACACTTCTAGATGAACCTCTCGAAATAGTTGAAACCTTTAAATATCTTGGGTTCTGGCTGGATAATAAGCTTAACTTTCTATACCATCTGAATGAAGTCTCAAAGAAATTAAGACAGTGGCTAGGCTTATTCTATCGTATTAAACATCTGCTCTCCCCAGAAGCCAGAAAGAGACTAGTACAATCCACATCCCTACATCCTTACGCCGACTTTCTTTATATGCATTGTCCCACAGCAGTGCTCAACAAACTTGACACACTCTACCACAGGGCCCTAAGATTTATCTTCAACCTACCTCTTCGCACTCACCACTGTCTACTGTACCAGGAATCAGGGTGGCCCTCACTTCCAGCTAGGAGGACAGAAATGCTCTACTTTGGCTTTATAGAGCACTATCCAATAAGCTGCCTTACATTTCGAGTCTCTTCACACAGGCCAAGGGATCATATGGCTTGAGATGTTTCTCCTTACTCTGCTTCCAGATTCCTAGAGTGAATACGACATATCGCGCAGCTGCCATCAATTTCTCACTCCCACCGCTATGGAATACCATGCAAAACTCCTTCAAACTTGCCTCACTCCCAGGCATATTCACATTCAAAGATTCACTAACCGTACTGTTGAAGGAAGCCTGCAACTGTTTTCGTAGACACTGAACAATCTACATCATGTTCCTTACACAAAACCTATGGCTAAAATGTCGATTAACATACCTCCTTGATAGGGTTATCTAACTCTCTTAATTCATTCCCCGTCGCTCTGGTCTTCTTCTTCCTTTCATCTACCTCTAACATATCTATTTTCATCTCACCTGCCTCCCTCCATCCTTACCTATACTACTATCAGTAGAGTGTCTTGGATTTTTGCTCTTTATTTTTACATAATTTTTGCTCTGAATTGTATGTGTTCACCATTATGACAGGCATTTAGAGACTTGTCTTCTGTGGTTCACCTGCATACGTCTTTACATTTTTTTACTACCCTATTTGTGTTATGTTTGTTCTGAACTGCAATGCACTATTGTACAATGTTTTCTAAATTTTTATTACTACCGTAACGTATCTGTATTTTGCTTGTACTGAACTGCAATGTACTATTGCCCAGGACCATCTTGAAAATTAGCTTGCTCAATGGTGTATATGCCTGGTTAAATAAAGTGATTGATTGATATGAAATGAGGACCAGTCTGATACCTTATTTATCCTCACTGGAGCAGTTTTACCTCAGGTATCCTCATGAGTGGAGTGAGGTGCCAAAGGTAAACTGCTCCAGTGAAGATAAGTAAGGTATCACACTGACTGTTGCATATTTCATTTATGTAATAGGACTGGGGCTTGTGTATGCATTTTTTGTTTTGTTTTTGTAATGCTTTTTGAAAGAAAACATGTTTTAAAGTGTCTGGGTTTCTTTTGTGAATCAACAGTTTCAGTGCCCCTTTACTGTGTGGTAACTATGGGTATTGCTATGGCTGCGCTGGAAGGACACCACTCTGATGTTGGAACATGACCATCGATTGGTGTAGCTAGCAGTGAAATTGGAAGCTAGTGCATAAACATGGTAGTGGGGTTTAGTGAGCAGCTTTGGGAGAAAGGAAACACCATGGTGAAAGTACATCCTCTAGAGGGTACGATAGTGGAAGCTGCAGATACTGCACTTTACAGAATGACCATTCATGGCAAGACGTGGTGGTGGTAGTAGCAGTAGTAGCAGCAGTGGCTAGTGGGAGGGCGGGGTAGTTGCAATCAGGAGCACTGGATGTATAAGAAAGGAGCAGTGGATTTTAAACAAAAAGTTTGGAGAGAACAAAACAGACTGGTTGACAAGCTGAAAGGCAAAGGTTTCATTTGTTTAGGGTGGAGGACTGCAGTACTTGTTTTCTGTGAACTTAGCTAAATGGCTGCTGCATAGAAACTGCATGTGTGAAGGAAAGTGAAACAGAAGTAAGTAGTGTCAGTGGGCCGGAGGGACAGTTGTGATGGTGCAGCAGCTACTGAGATAAATGCAACTGTTTAGGTAATCGCATTTATCTTACTGATCACTGTTTTGAAGTGAGATGAATGATTTATCTAGAATGATTAGAGTCCATGCCTATTACATAAATTTAAACAATAACTGATTTAAATACATTGAAACCTATACAAAACTAGCAATCCTCAGCTGATTGCTGCCAACTGACCTGCTATTTGGATTGTATTATTTTAAGGGGGTACAAGATGGCAGCAGCAGCAGCAGCATGGGATCCATATAGTACTTGGGGTTAGATGGGATCATGTATAATACTTTGTAGTCACTTATCATGTGAGACAACTAGGTTGTTTGTTTAGTTACAAGTGTTACACTAAACATAAGAACAGAAACATAGACTTTGACGGCAGATAAGGACCGCTTGGCACACCCAGTCTGCCCATTTCCCTACCTAATGGATAAGCTGCAGATCCTAGTTAACCAGCAGCCTACTTCCTCCTACCCCCCCCAGAAATGCCTAATGTCTGTTCCATGCATTCTTGAATTCCCCCACTGTTTTTGACCCCACGACCTCCTCCCCTTTACGGAAGAGAGAGTCCTCAGGGAACTAGCAAAACTAAAAGTAGACAAGGCAATGGGGCCAGATGGGGTCTGCCCAGGATACTGAAGGAACTAAGGGAAGAAATGTCTGCACATCTAATAGCCCTGTTAAATCTTTCACTGGAAATGGGGAAAGTCCTGGAAGACTGAAGGAGGGCAGATATGTTCCCACTACACAAAAGTGGGAATAGGGAGGAGGCAGGAAACTACCAATCTGTAAGCCTGACTTCGGTGGTGGGTAAGCTTATGGAATCACTACTTAAAGAAAAGATTGAGAAATACTTAAAAAACAGTGAGTTGCAGAATCCAAAGTAGCATGAGTTCATAGGGAGGGAAATCTTGCCAAACAAACCTGATACAGTTTTTTTGACTGGGTTGCCAGAGAGGTGGATCAGGGAGAAGGAGGAGGAAAAGAAGATGAAGAAGAAGAAGAAGAATTTATATAGCATTTTTCATATACAAGGTATCCCAAAGCACTTTACAAGCAATGCTAGACTGGTAGTAAAGTTACTGATTGTGTAGTGGCAGCCATATCGCATATCAACACCCACATGGCCTGGACAATTGCATGAACCAGGAGGAGCAGTGGATGTGGCCTACCTTGATTTCAGTAAGGCCTTCAACACCATTCCACACAGAAGACTAATATACAAACTAGATAGCCTGGGAGTGGGTCCAAAATAGTAAAATGGGTACAAAGTTGGCTAAGTAATAGGTCTCAGAGTGGTAGTAAATGGAGTTCACTTTTAGGAAGGTAAGGTAGCCAGTGGGGTGCCTTAGGGGCCAATGCTGGGACCAGTGGGGTGCCTCAGGGGTCAGTGCTGGGACCGGTCCTCTTCAATGTATTTAACAGTGACATCGCACATGGGCTGGAAGGAAAGGTATGTCTATTTGCAGATTACACAAAATCTGCAACAAAGTGAAACATTCAAACAAAGGGCATTAACAAGGTGAAAGAGTCTAACATGTTTCAATATAAGAAAAATAGCAGGACAAGAGGACGCAGCATGAGATTAGAGGGAGGCTGATTAAGGAGTAATGTGAGGAAGTTCTTTTTCACAGAAAGGGTGGTGGATGCATGGAACGGCCTACCTCAGGAAGTGGTGGATATGAATACAGTGCAGGGCTTCAAACAGGCATGGGATAGGCATAAGGGGGCAATACAGATGAGTATGAATAGATAGGCCATTGACAGAGCAAAGGCCAATGGCAATTTCATAAAGTAGAAAAAGAAATGGGCAAACTGGATGGGCCTTGCGATCCTTATCTGCTGTCAACTTCTATGTTTCTAAAGTGGACATACCTAGGGTCGGGGTGTGTGAAAAAAATGAAAGGAAATCTAAAAAAGCTGGAAGACTGGTCAAGGGTTTGACGACTGAGCTTCAATGCCAAAAACTGTAAAATTATGCACATAGGACACAGAAACCCAAGAGCAAAGTATCAGTTGGGGGGGGGTGTTATCAACCACACAACAGGAAAGGGATCTGGGGTCATCATATCTGATGATCTGAAGGTAGCAAAGCAATGTGATAAGGCAGTGGGAAAGGCAAACAGGATGCTGGGGTGCATAGAGAGGGGTATCTCCAGTAGAAAAAGGGAGATAGTGTTACCCCTGTATAGCTTAATGATGAGGCCAAACCTGCAGTACTGTATCTAGTTCTGGAGGCCCCATCTCAGGAAGGACATAGATGGGGTGGAGGTAGTACAGAGAAGGGCAACCAAAATGGTGCATGGCCTGTATCAAAAGCCTTACGACAAAAGACTCAGGGAGTTAAATATGTGCTCACTGGAAGAAAGTAGAGAAAGGGGTGACATGATCGAGACATTCAAATACTCCAAGAGTATCAATAAGGTACAGGAGGGTGGTATATTGCACAGAAAGAGATGCTCAAGGACAAGGGGGCATAATATGAAGCTGGAAGGGGGGGGACTTAGAGGGGATGTGAGGAAATATTTCTTCACAAAAAGGGAGGTGGATGCCTGGAACAGACTCCCAGAAGAGGTGGTAAATAATGAAATGGTAACACGTTTCAAACATGCATGGGACTGACACAGAGGGACCTTAGTAACAAGGCTGGGGAGTACTAAGGCCGGAGATCAATTAGGAACAGTAGGTAAGAACTTTAGAGCAGACTAGGTGGGCCAGACGGTTTTTTTCCGCCGACAGCTTCTATGTTACAATGTTTGTTCATTTCAAGCACTTACCACTGTAAAATGGATGAGAGTAGCCTGCCTGCAGCAGAACAATGCAGCCATTTTTATCATCTAATGATCCTGCTAATGCCCAACTATGGGCACAGATGGCAGGCAGAAATAAAAACAACATTTTAACACTTTATTAAAGGGCTGCAAAATGTCTAAGAACCAACTTCTGTTACCAGGGTTTTCCTCTGTAGTGAAGTTTTGGCTAAGCCTAGTCCTTGGCAAGATCGACCAGTGCACAGTGCATTCTGTTTCCATGGACACATCAACTTAACCAGTTACTGCCATATGCAAATGCTTACAAAAGCATCATGATCAAGGCATAAGGTCCATTTCAGAAAATTTCTGAACAAAATTTCTCTAAGAATGCAAGTTTCAAAAGAGTAAACTGAAACCATGCCCACCTTACTTAAAGCAGTCCAACAAGGGGACACTCTCTATAGTAGCATATAAAGTGTTTTAGTTAGCATAAAATGTTCTTGCTAACCCGACTGACTTCATAATCAACCCAAATCTGTATGGTGCAATTAAATGTTTGCATACATGTATCAGGGGAAGCTCAGTTACTATAAACTAATTCCTTCTGATCAGCTCAAAGGTACATTAGAGCAGTTAAGCATCAGCTTGCCATAGTGTACATCTGGGATTGACTCTCAAAGCTGTAGTTTCACCCACCCTTGGGGAAGTAGAGCAGAGTCTGAGCAGATTCCTTTCAGAAAGGGCTCAGTGGTGCTCCATGGGGACCCACAGAGAGATAAAGTCACTGGAAGGCATGGAAGTGAGGTTAGAATATTATAAAGGAAAATATCTTTAAAGCAATATCCTGAAGAAGAAGGTATCAGGAAACCACTAAAAAATTGCTGCTGTATTTGCCTGTTCTAATGAAGTAACTGGTAGATGGAAAATAAATATTTAAAAAATGTACCAGTGAGTGGGGTCTTCTTTCTGCACTATCTGATGGTTTGCAATCTGAGGCTGTGTGGAGTAGACCTCTGCTGGTTTTGTTGTGTTTTGTAGGTGCCAGAGGGACACACTGCCATTGTCTGTTTGTGCATACCTACCCCCAGTGGCCCAGGGTGACAAGTCTGACAAATACTTAAAACCTCTTCTTGCACCTGTGATGAGTTTTGCCATTACTCTGCTGTGCACAGGCTATGCCTAGTGTTGAGCATCAAGGTGTATTTTACTCAGTCACTTCCATTCTAGTAAGATGAGCCCATTTGAGTTCTATTGGGAACCTGAGGGGGCTAGGGAGGGGATTTCAGTTCAAACATAGTTTGGTCCAGGAACTGGAGGGGTTGTATTGCGTGGGTGAAAAATAGAATGCACCCAGAATCAAAATGCTCCCAAAATTCCCTTCTGGAATATCCTGCCCTAGAGTAAATGCAAGGGGAGGCATTCCTCTGCTTAATGCCCTTGACAGCATGCCTCTATAGTTACTGCCCCTTCTGGAATGCCCCCCATAATGAATGCTCCAGGGATATTGTGGCAAGAGATTAGGGAGCATTTTGGTTCTGGGCATTTTCTATTTTTTTGTTTGTTTGTTTTTTGTTAAGTGGGGAGGGTGGACCCATTTAGGTTCCTTTGTTCTTTGGAATGCAATGTAAATTGTGACTGTTTCATTGGTAACAGCTAGTCAAGTAATAATTAACATAGGTGAATGTAAGCAGTGAACACAGTTATAGAAATTACAATGGTGTGTGGTAGCCAGGTAGACATACTAAACAGATGAGATGCCAGAATTGCTACAATAGACTGGAAACGCAGTAGAATACTGTACCAGCAAAATAGCTGGGAGGTATGGTACAACATAGTACAAGGGATGAAAAAAGCAGGCTGAGCAGCTAGTAGCCAAGTGATGTCATAGAAGTAAGTGAGATTGCCTAGTGAGTGAGAGTGATATGGGTATAAATGTGAAACATCTATAGGCATTACCAGGTGCAGCAGCACAGGGGTCTATGCTGCTGCACCCAGTTAGGCTAGAACTGTGATGCAAGTGACTCACCAGAAAAGTTGGTACAGTGGTCCCACCTAGAAATCTGTTATTGGAGGCTCAACTGGCCAGTTGATATTGATCTTAATGGCCAACCTGGAAAGTGGATATTGGGGGTCCACCATGAAAATAGGTGTTGAGGACCCACCTGCAAAGTTGGTTTGAGGGACTCACCCAGAAAGTGGGTTCAGAGTGCTCACCAGGAAATTGGGGGCCTGCCAGGAATGTGCGTATTGATGAACCAGCTGGACAGTAAGCACTGGGGCCCACCTGGACAGTGGGTATTGATGGACTGCCTGGACAGTAAATACTGGGGGCCTACAGTATCTGCAAAGCAGGCATTGGCAGTCCATCTAGAAAGTAAGAATTGGGGGCACACCTGGAAAGTGACTTCTGAGGATCCATCTGGAAAGTGGGTACTGGAGGCCCATCTTGAAAGTTAATATTGGGGGCCTTCCTAAAAAGTGGATATTGAGAGTCCACTTGAAAAATAAGTATTGCGGGCTATCCTGGAAAGTGGGTATTAAGGACCCACCAGGAAAATGAATGCAGGCAACCCATCTGGAATGTGAATACTGGGAATAAATTGAAAAGTTAGTACTGGGGGCACAATTGGAAAGTGGCCATTGAGTTGTGCACCTAGAAAGTGGGGAATGAGGGTCCACTTGGAAAATGGATATTGAGGGCCCACCTAGAAAGTGAGCATTGGGGGCCTTTGTGAAAAGTGAGTATGCGAGGCTCACCTGAAAGACAGGTGTTGCAGCCCACCTGATGAGTATGTACTGAAGGCTCACCTGGAAAGTGGGTATCAAGTGTCCACCTTGAAAATAGGTATTGAGGACCTGCCTGCAAAGTTGGTTTGAGGGGCTTACCTGGAAAGTGGGTAAAGATGGGACCAAAGGAAACTGGGGGCCTGTCAGGGATGTGAATATTGATGGACCAACTGGAAAGTAAGCACTGAGACCCACTTGGAAAGTTGGTAATGATGGACCACTTGGACAGTAAGTACTGGGAGGCCACCTGCAAAGTAGACAATGGGAGATTACCTAAAAAGTAAGAATTGTGGCCACACCTTGAAAGTGAGTTCTGAGGATCTACATGGAAAGTGAGTAACAAGGGCCCATATAAAGTGTGTCTTGGAGGGCCACATTGAAAGCTGATATTGGGGGCCCACCTAAAAAGTGGGTATTGAGAGCCTACTTGAAAAATAAGTATTGCGGGCTATCCTGGAAAGTGGGTACTAAGGGCCCACCAGGAAATAGGTATACAGGACCCACCTGAAAAGTGAGTATTGGGAATAAATTGAAAAGTTAGTATTTAGGGCCCAGTTGGAAAGTGGGTCTTGAGTGCACAACTAGAAAGTGGCTAATGAGAGTGCACCTGGAAAGAAAGTGTTCAGGGACCACATGGAAAATGAATATTGAGGGCCCATCTGGAAAGACAGTATTGGGGTCCACATTTGAAGTGGGTATTTGAGGCTCACCTGAAAAGTGGGATTGCAGCCCACCTGAAAAGTTGGTACTGAGGGCCCACCGAAAAATAGGTTTTGGGACCCATCTGGAAAGTGGGTGTTCTATGCTCCTCTGGAAAATTTGTATTGGGGACTGCCTGGAAAATAGATATTTGTAGCCACCTGAAAATGGGTATTGAGGGCTCACCTGGAAAGTAGGTTTTGGAGACCCACCTGAGAAGTGGGTATTAGTGGCCCACCTTGAAACATGGTATTTGGACCCACACGGAAAGTAAGTACTGAGACCCAACTGTAAAGTGGGTAGTAGGGCCCATGCAGATAGTAAGTATTGGAGCCCACCTGAAAAGTGGGTACTGGGAGACCATCTGGAAAATAGGTATTGGAGGACCACCTGGAACACTGGTATCAGTGGCCCACCTAGAAGTGGGTATCGAACGCCCACAAGAAAGCGGTTACTGACAGCCCACATGGAAAGTGGGTATGGGATATCACGTAGGACATTTATACTGGGGGCCTACCTGGAAAGTTTATATCGGGGCCCACCTGGCAATTGGGTTTTTGGAGGCCCACCAGGAAAGTAGGTATTGAGTGCCTTGGAAAGTGGGCACTGGAGGCCCACCTGAAAATGGGTATTGGGGGTACACTTAGAAAGCTGATGTGGGGGTCTGCCTTGAATGTCGGCATTTTGTGCTCACCTGGATAGTGAGTATTGGGGCCCACCTCAAAAGTGAGTAATTGGGGTCTCACCTAGAATTTGACTATTGAGGCCCACCAGGAATGTTAATATTGGAGGTCCTCCAGGGGTTCAGTTAATTTATTTTCAATGGAAGTCTAAAACTTCCAGGAGTTCAAATCTGGAAATCATTGCAATTTTCTGGAAGTCAAAATACTTCTAGAATCCCACTTTTGAAAGTCAGTGTTTCAGGATGAACAATTTTATAGATGTTAACATAATAAATTAATTGTAAAATACAATTGCTTTCAGAAAAAAATCCATCATTTCTGACTTCCATGCATGCAATTTTAGAAGTCATCTAATTTTTGATTTTACATCTGGAAGTCAATGACTTCCTCCCTATTTATTTTGGAAGTTTTTACCTTATTTTTGGAAATCAAATACTCCCAAAATGGAGCTAACTGAAACCCTAAGGCCCACCATGAGTATTGGAACCCACCTGAAAAGTGGGCATCAGTAGCCAACCGTGAAAACAGGTATTGATGGACCACCAAAAAAGGGAGCTCTGGAGCCCACAGCTGACACATTCATATCAGTGTCTCTATAATTTGGTACTTTGGGCCAGTATTTTCACTTTTAGCAACTTGTAAAGTTAAGAAAAATCTAATTTAAGTAGAAGATAGATGAGGTACGAAAGGATAATCAGTATTTTGCAGTGGGTTGCATACCTGCTGGGGCCCTCCTGGAAATTTCCAAGTACCAGGTGGGCATGTCTGAAACTGTCATCGCATGTACCAGAGCACTTACAAGTTGGCAGGATCAAGAGAGTCTCAGGTTGGGTAAGATGGGCTTCTACAGGTGGAGAATCAGGAAGTAAAATGCTAAATGCTGCCTGCCCAGTGTTTGTTTGTTTTTTGACAGGTTTGAGGAAGGAGTATAGGTCAGAGTTTTCAGGTAGGTAGGGATATATGGATAAGGAGTGAGGCTAGATAACAAGGGAGGTTAATAAAGAACAGTTACTCACCATAACAGTAGATCTTCAGGACAGTCTTCTCCATTGGCCCTCACCTTTGGAACTATAAGCTGTTGGTGTCGGGACCACTCAGAACCTTTTGCTAGCAGGGACCACCCACGAGGAAGTGGTACTTATAAAATATGGGCAGCCCTATGGCTCCCTTAGTTTCCCACCAGAGACTAGCTCAGAGGGCCACTTACCATGAGGAACCAGGGGATCAGGCCAGTACCAGACACACAATAAGAGGCATTGCACTGGAAAATACAAAAAGCACTTATGGAAACCTCCAGCAAGACAGAGGAGAATCCTGCCAGCCTGTACCTCAGTAAGGGGGAAGGAGGGTTGGTGTGATGTGGCCGAGTTTAGAAGACCCTCTTGAAGATCTACTGTTACAATGAGTAACTGTTCTACCTTAGTCGAGGATATCTCCTCCATTGGGCTACACCTTTGGAATGATTTCTGAGTAGTACACAAGGTGCCTGGGAGGATGGTAAAGTCTGATATGCAGTCAGGACAGAAGGCCTTGGAGTACAGCAAGCCCAAATGCATCACATCTACAAAACATAGTGTCTAGACTGTAGTGCCTAGTGAAAGTATGTAGCGTGCTCCATGTGGAAGCACCATATATTGTGTGTCAGCCGAAGAAACATTCTGAAAACAGGCAACAGAAGTGGCCCTACCACATGTGGAATGACCATGCACAACACAAGGAAGTTTCTTGCCGTACATCTTATAACAAAACTCAATGCAGTGAACCAGCCATTTGGACAGGCACTGTTTGCAACAGGTACACCTTCTTTCCTATGGGTAAACAAGACAAAAATCTAAGAGGACTTACTGCAGTCCTTACAGCAATCAATATAGAAATGCAGTGTTCTATGTACAGCAAGTGCCTCACCTCTTTTGGCATGCTTAGGATAATTCACAGTAAGGTCTATAGTCTGATTCAAAATGAAATCAGAGATCACTTTTGATAGAAAGTGTGTGGATTAGTATGCAAAGACACCCTATCGCTGTGGAAAATCAGGTTGGGAGGCTCATGCATCAAGTTAGGGAGGCTCATGCATCAGAGCCTGAAGCTCAGAAATTATGTGAGCTGAAGTTAGGGTAACTAGAGTCAGCTTCTTCCACGAAAGCAGGTGCACCTCACAACTCACAGCAGGCTCAAAGGGATTTCTCAAGTATAAAATTAGTGTCCCAAGGCAGAACCAGTTTACGAATCAGGGGACACGTGCAAAATACCCATAAGAAGTGTATGGAACACTTCTAGTTGCGCCACCATGGCCCATAAATAGGGGCATGGAAAGTGATAATGGCAGCCACATGCACCGTATGGATGAGTACTGAAGATCAGAGTCATACAAAGACAGCAAGTAGGCCAGTACAGTACTGATAGGACAAGTAAATGGGTCCTCAGTATGGGAAGCACACCATATGGTGAAATGCTTCCAATTTAACAAATAGGCGTGTCTTGTGGAAGGCTTCATTGCTGCCAACAAGACATCAGCCATCTGTGGAGAAACCCCACAACAGGCAATGGCTATGTCTTCAGGAGACATACATGCAGATGCAGCAACAACAGGTCCAGATGGACCAGGGACCCCCCATTCTGTGATAGTAGACCCCAACACAGGGACAGCTGAACAGGAGGCTCCACTGCTATATCTTGTAGGAGAAACCATATAAGTCAAGGCCAAAAGGGAGCCACTAGTATTAGGGAAGCTCATTCTGCTTGTAGTTAGAGTAGAACCCTTTGAATGACAGGGATCAGAAAGACTGCATACAGAAATCTCTCTTTCCAGGAGAGGGACAATTCATCTTGGCAGAAAACTCCAGACCCTGGAGTGAGCAAGCAGAAAAGCATCAGTTTTGTGTTGTGTGGGGAAGCAAAAAGGTCCAACTCTGAAGGACTGCATCTTGCAAGGAGTTTGTGTACTGTTCAACAGTTCTATTCATGTACCCTAGACTGGGACTGACATAGCCTGTGTCTGCTAAGACATTCTGGACTCCTAATAGAAACATGACTGTCAGTTGAAGACATAGGGGGGAAGAAGTGAGTGCCACCTTGCTTGTTGATGTGCTGCACAACATTGACACCGATTGTTCTTATTAACATTGGGCCTGGGCTGAGGTGCTTTGTGAAAGCCTGGAGACCAAGCAGAACAGCCTTCAGCCACAGAAAACTGATGTGGAGATCTGAATCCAGGTTGGTCCATAACCCCTGGGTCTGGAACTGTGCATTTGGGCATCTCATCCCTGAGTCATCTGTTGTGATGATTTACACCAGTATTGGGGAGAAAAGGGGGATGTCGTGCAACAAGTGCAGGGGTTCTATCCACCACAGCAGTGACTTTTGAACAGAGACGTGACACGAACCATCTGTTCCAAATCAACCATCAACCTATCCATTGTACCCGTAGTATCCTTTGGGATTCTCGCATATGGAAGAGGGCCAATGTGACTGTCACAATGGCAGCTATCATAAGTCCCAGGAGATGGACCATTGTCTGGGTGGACATATAATAACTTCTGTGTATAAGATGGGTTTGGGTCACCAGGGTTTTGATCCTGTTTGCCAGCAGAAATGCACAGCCCACTGCTGTGTCCAGTACTGCACAAATGTATTGGAGATGCTGGCAGGGAAGGAGGACAGATTTTGGTACATTGACAGTAACACACAAGTCCTCGAAGAACAATTGCTGCATTCTGGATACTGTGTACTGAACAACATCCCTGGATGGGCTCTGCAGGAGCCAGTCATCTAGATAAGGGAAGGGCTGCTGCCACAGCTTCAGATCATCTGACAAATAATCTTGGTGATGAGGCTAAGCCAAAGAGCAATACTTAAAAGTGATAATGGCTGTCCTCCAGCATAATTGATATTTTCAGATCCTTTTGTGTCCAGAGCACAAAACCAATTCCCCTTCTGCAGTACGGGAATTATGCCCTCAAGAGACATAATTCAAAAGTCTTTGTATTCAATGAATTTGTTTATGTCTCTCAGGTCCAATGCAGGATGAGGACACAGGTTTCTTATTGATTTGGGGACCAGAAAACCCATTGAATAGAACCCCCAGGTCCTTTTCTTGGGAGGGACAGGTTTGATTGCTTTCTTTAGAAGTATGGACTGCAATTGTTCTCTGAGAATGGATAGGTAGCCCGGAGTATAATGAGAAGGTGGCAGAAGGTGTACTGGAAGTTTTGACAGTAACTCCAGGGCATGCAGATTTTCTACTATCTCCAAGACCCACTCCTCTGTGGTAATCTCCCTCCGTTTTGGCAGGTAAAGGGAGATCTACCCCCCCACCCCATTTGTACCCCTGGAGACAGAAGTGGAGGGGGAGGAAGTCAAGAGTAAGAAGGTGCCAGAGTGGTGAAGCTGCATGAACCAGAACTTTTGGTTCCCTTGGAATGGCCACTGTTGGTGGAGGGACCTGGAAAGGGATTGCCTCCATGACCACGGTACAGCTGATGGTAGCCACGACTGCCAATGCCTGTAGGCCTACAAAATGCACCTCTATCACACCCTCTTGTATTTCATATAGAAAGGATTTCACAGACCTCAGAATCATTTTGGATGGTTGAAGGACTTTGAATGCATTATCTGCATCTACTCTGAATAACTTGGAGCCCCTAAAAGGGGCATTCAGAATGACTTTCTGCACATCAGCAGGAAAGTAAGCCACTCTGAGCCGTGAATAGCTCCTATGGCAAATGCCAGAGGTAGCAGCCCTAGCAGAAACATCAGTCACATCATAGGCTGACCGCAATAGATGCTTACTAGTATCAATACTAGCTAAAGTTGCTTTAATAAACTCTGCCTTTGAAGGACTATCAGGCAGTGTTTGAATGGTAGTCATGGCAGATTTCCAGTGGCTATTCTGCTACTTCATTATGCAAGTCTGGTAATTCATTATTCCTTTGCCCAAAGCTACAGAGGCATACATTATTTTGCCCGTGATATCTAGTCTCTGGGATTCTTTGTCAGGAGGCAGAGTACTCATTGCTCTGGTGATCCTAGAGCAATCATGTGCAGCCATGATTATCACTGAATCAGTTTCTGGCTGTGCAGCATAATAGGACTTGACAGATAGAATGGGGCATTGCTTGTCAGCTTTCCTAGGAACTGAAGGTAAAGTGTTAGGCCTGTGCCAGGCAGAAAATATATCATCTGCCAATGCAGGGTAAACAGGAGGCACAACAACAGTAGGTGCAGCTGTAGCTTCTAAGAATTCACTGGAGTCTTCCTCTTTACCCTCAAACTCCACAGCATCTTGGATTTGTTTAAACAAGGCCTAAAATGAGGGATCTTCAGGAGGAGACCTGAGAATATAAACCACAGAGTCCTGACTGCAAGAGAAGATCAGAGAGTTGGAAGGGAAACCTCCTTCATAGGTGTCCTCTTCACCTCCTTCGTTCTTCCGATCCTCCGCCATGTTCACAAGGTCAGGATTTGTATTCTGCTTTGTCATCATCATGAATGATGATGATGATAGAAATCAGTGGAGCCCCCGACAGAGGCAGAAGCTGCACTGGAGGAACTACAGGCATGTTTTTAAGTCCCATCAATGACAACAGTACCACCGGAGAGGCCCTGTCAACAAGACTATTGGCCCTGACACTGTCAATGGCACGAACAGATGAGCTAACATTTCTGAGAACTACAAAAGCACAGCCTAGGAGTCGATGACACCCCTTAGGGAGTAGATGATTGTTGTTGTTGCAAGGACAGAATCGAACAAAGGAGAAGGCATACTGTCTGTAGTAGGTATGGCAGCACCATAGCCATGCCCCGACCTTGGCATCTCAGCAGCAGTTGGGGGACTGTAGTCAATGCCACTGCAGCAGATGACAATAAGAACTTACCCTCCTTCTCTCTTTTCCAGTAGTGGTTGGGCATGAAGGAGGAGCCAGCTTAGAGTCTGCAACCTTATCTTGGGTTTCCATGGTCTTGATCGCGATGAAGGTTTCTAGTGCCTTCTTTCAGCATCTCCTCAAGGCCTGGTTAAATCCTTGGCAAATCTTACAGGCTTTCACATTGTAGGACATGCCCAGACAATAAACACACATGGTGTGATCATTGTCCTTGAAGAGCTTGTATCCACAGGTACAAAACCTAAATAAAAGTTCTTTCAACAGTGGCATACAGGGTCAATGCTGATGAGTTCAAATTTAGAAAATGCTAAACACAGAAGAAAACAACAGTGTTGTTTCTCTGCAGATCCGACAAGTGGTCAGTGGTGGAAGAAAGAACTAAGGAACCATGGGGCCCCCATGTTTTATAGGCACAGATGTTGCATGGCATTTTGGGTGGCCCCTAGCTAGCAAAAGTTTCTGAGTGGTCCTGATGCAGATGGTGTACAGATCCAAAGGTGTGGCTCAATGGAGGAAATATCCTCGGTGAAGATGGGAGGTAATCTGACTAGAACTTGAAGATGAGGGAAGCAGCATGAAAGAGGCAGTTCCCCTTCAGATGGCCAGACTTACTGGCTATATACAGTACAGAGTTGAATATACAGAGGGCAGTTTATGGCAAAATGACAGAAAGCATTAAAAAGGAGGTACAGTCTGGTCAGGGAGGATTTGGAGGCAGCACTGTCTTAAACATCCCTGAAGTCAATGATGGGTTAAATCATTTTGAAGATGATATCCTGCCTAGTTGTAGATTGAATATAAGCCTTATTATGGCAGAGGGCACTGACTTTGGGGAGGAACTTGATGTGGATACTGCAGCATCTATATGATTGGAAAAGTCAGCGTGTTAGTCTAGTTGGACTCCAAGGTATTTGAAGGTTGTGACATGCGCTAACTGGAAACCACCTAGGTTTCTAAGGCCAGGGAAGGAAAGGAGTTTGGACAGCTTTGATCTGTAGGAACAGAACCAATAAACCACTAGCTTGAGAGCTCAGCTCTGGCTCATTTCTTCAAGGAGGCGGTGTCAAAATCTTTCACTAGGTTGACAAAGAATGGCAGTTAATAGGCTCTGACCCATCACCATGTAGGTGTGGTCAGTTAGCCTGCATAGGGAGGTGACTTGGGAATGGATCTCTCTGAAGTCAGACTGTTAGAGGTTGAGGAAAGAGAAGACTTTAAGGAACAGGAAACGTTTTGCACAGAACAGATGTTCTTGCAGTTTTGCAACAGAAGGGAGGAGTAGGGAAATGGACTGGTATTACTATGTAAGGATCGGAATCACCACTATTAAAAAGAGTGATGACCTTAAGTTCCTCCAATTAACAGGTACTGCACCTGAACTGAAAGAGAGATTTATGAGAGCTGAGACTGGGCTGCAATTGCAGGAGCAGCAATCTGGAGGTATATAGTGCCAGGACCATGACAGCTTTTGATAAAATTGATTAACAGGAGCACTTCAAGTATGCCGATGGGTGATACAAATGGGTGAGAAGTTAAAAAGAGGGTAGATGGAGGACAGGAGAGGCGAATGAGTGAATTAGTGGAAGGCAAAGAGTCAGAAAGGAGGGACTTAGCGAAGTATGTAATAGAGAGGAATGATTTCAGAAGAACCGTAAGGTGTTATTATGATTAAGGGAGGAGGCAATGTGATTCAGGCCCAAAGTATGGAAGAGTGTAGACCCTGTAGCTGTAGAACCAAGTGCATCTGTGGTGTGTTGCCAAGTATAGTACCAGGTAAAAGCTCAGAAGAGCCCAAATCTGAATGGCTGGATGTAAAGGAGTGAAATTAAATGTAAGAGAATGTGTAGTGGTCAGGTGCAAACAATTCATATTGACACAGTAAGGAATCCAATCCAGAATTTATCTAAAGCCTGGTTAAGGCAAGACTGATTCAGTTCCTGGGTCCTAAAAGTTCAGACTAGGAGACAGAAGGATTACTCCATTTATACTTGGTCTCAGTGTGGCACTGGGATCGGGAATGCACAAACGAGCTATTAACAGCTCCTACAATTATTAACTTACATACTCTCTTCCAAAACTGATTCACAGCTCTGAAGTCAGCAGCAGGAGGTTCTGGGATGCACCCCTAGTGGCACTCTTCACCGAATGTCAAGCAGGAGTGATAGAAGAATCAACCAGATAAAAATAAAATTGCAAATTCTCCGTTTAGGATAAAATGTTACTTTTGGGAAGAAAGCTTGATTGGGGAGGTTGCCTTTTAAATATACAGGAGATTTTTATAGTAATTTTTTTATGCCCCCTTGTTTAAGATCTGCCTCTTCCACCTCCAGTCCCTCCAGTCCAGTCACCCAATATCTCTAGGGTTTACCTTTACCGTGTACCCCTTGAACCCCATGCTGGGGCCACAGTTAGTGGCCAAGCCCCTCCACAGCACAATCCAGATACAGAGGTGCTCAGTCAGTGGTGCAGGACCTGGGAGGGACCAGGGTGTCATCCTGCTGCAGTTGGGGTTTTTCTGCCTTAGATTTTTACCTACAAGGGCTACCAGTATTCAATGATGCACCCCATGTGTGTGTAGAGGTGTGTCAATATGCAACAGCACCAGCCACGAACCTTCCCCAAATATGTGCATCCTGACTGTGCTGCCATCCACCCTCCATTGAGCAGCTGATGAAGAACAGACACAAGATCTGCCCTCACCAAAGGAGGAAAGTCATCCTTGGGACCCTCAAGCCTCTCTCTCCCCCCCCCAGCCTGCCCCCAAGTGACCTGAGTCCATTCCGGAACACAGATCACCAGCATAGTAAGCAGTAGCATTTCCGCTGCCCTACCAAACCAACCCAGGAAGCTATATGTTAAGCACTGGGATCAGATCCAGTATGTTTAATCAGGCCTCTTGACAAAGATTGTTGCAGTACTTTTCAAAGTAGATAACGCACCACCTCTGTAATTATCTTTTTTTTTTTCTTGGTCAGATCCAAGGAGTCCTGCACCTTTATTGTTCCTGAAAAAAATTGCTCTTGTTTTTGTATGAAAGATCTACATGCACCTCAGTTCCATCTCCATGAAGCAGAGAAGATTCATTCATCTTTAACATGGAGCACAGAGGCAATCCAGTGTCAGTGCTCAACTACAAGGTCAAAGGTACTGTATACCCAGTGTAAAGTCTTAACTGGATTTTCACAGTAGGTGCTGGTGGTCACCATGCTCAAGAACTGACATGCTCAATACACTAGTGAGTGCAGGGTTGGTGTGCATTTGGGAAACATAAATAAAGGGCCCTGCCCAGCTGAGCAACCAAAAAAGGCAAATATCACATGCATACTGGAAGTACTGGACTGGTTTGAGTGTTAATGCAACACAGAATTGATTATTCTCTTTCTTCTCTCTCTCTCTCTCTCTCTCTCTCTATCTCCCCCCATCCCTCCCTCCCTCTGTCTCTCTCTCTGTCCTTGCTGTAGGGATTACCACTCTTTCAAGTTCCATGAAGGTACATAATCTGTCTTGAGGAAGGTTCCACCCACATGGTGACAAGGTCCCCAAAGACCAAAGGTACCTTGAGAAAGAAGCCAAAAAATGCAGAGCTGCAGGCATGAATATGATTAATCAAATGATCATGATGTTTCACATAAGGAGAGAGGAAATTTGGCTGCAGATGGATAGAAAAGCCTTGACAGAAATGCAGCAGACCAGGATGGTAAACAGCCACCATTCAGAAGCTGGTCAAAAAGACATCCAAGACAGCAATGACAAGCAGACGCAGCCAGGTAGACCATGGACAAGCATAGCAGGTAGAAGGAGCCAGCAGGAAGCAAGAAAAAGCAGAGGGGTGCTGAGGAGGAGCACTAAAGGCAGTGAAGAATCCCCAACAGCAGTGAAATGGCCGTTAGAGGGAAGCAGCATGGGCCAGTAGGGCACAATGACAGAGGACAGAAGGACACAGCAGAACCATGAGGTGACCAGACTGGAAAATGAGGTGGCCAGCAGACAGCAGGGAAGATAACGCACAAGTCCAAGAAGAATTACTGACTGGAATCCAGAAGAAAGTCATGAGGTGGCAGCAGTACACAGAAGACCACAGCAGCAGCCAGCAGAGGTATCAAACAGACTGGGCATGAACCCAGAGATACAGAGGAGGAGAACAGAGGCAGCCACAGACAGACCCAGATTGGCCCCAGAGCAGCTTAGCCACAAAGACAACAGAAGAAACATGGACAGGAGCAGGAGGGTTTGGGGCATGAAGGAGGCCATGGTGGGAGAGAACCAATACTGCTGAACAGCAAGCCATTGGTGGGTAGGTGAAGGTGGCAGCAACATGACTTGGAGAGACAGCACTGCAAGCAACAACAGCTGATGAGATATAGGATCAGAAGCAAGAAGACTGCCAACCCAAGGTAGGAAAAGAAGCATGGCTGCAGCACAGGCAGCAACAGAAAGTTATGGAGGGTAATAAGGCCGTATTTGGCTGCATCAGGAAAAAAAAGGCAGATGAGGAAAGGCATAGTCTAGTTAGGATAGGTAGAAGAAGATAAGAGTAAGGTGGAAATACAGAACAATTACTTATGTTTGGTGCTTACAAAGGAGATGGAGGGTCCACTACCTGAGGAGAAAGTTAGAATCAAATCTGGAGAGAGGGGGATATGAATCTGATAGCTGTTGAAAGACTACGTAAGGGATCTGAGGTCATGAAACCCAAACAAATTCCTGGGGATAGATGAGCCGCACTCTAGGATACTGAGGGAAATGGTGCTTGTGCTGGCAGCTCCTCTAGTAGATCTCTACAACTGCTCCTGAGTGTCTGGGGAGAGACGATAGACTGGACAATGGTGGATTTATTTTTAATTTTATTTATTTAAGTCTCAGATTACATATACCTTTGAGCTAAGAGCTCTTTTACAAAGGTTCCACATCAGTAGAAAGGACAACAGATTAAACAGGACAGCAAAGTATGGTACAATAAAGTGAAAATAGGAGGTACAAAACTCATAATGGACAGTCAACGTAAAACAACAGAGACACATTATGGTAATCAGTTTCAGGCACAGGAAAATGCATACAGTACATTGATATTGGCCAGCAGGCTTTGACAAGACACACAGGGTGTAACAAGGGATGTGGGAGGGTGAGCTGGGAAGAGTAAGGGGGGTGGGAGTGGAGGACGTGAGGAGAGGTGGGGCAAGGGGAGGGGGAGGAAGGGCAGAGAGGGGTAGCGGGGATACAGGGGGAGAGGTGGGAGGCAAGAGTGCTAAGTTATTATGTTACAGCCCAATATAAAAGTTTGGGATAGGATAAGCCAGGGACTTCAGGAAATGATCATCAAAGAGTGGCTGGTGGAGTTCCTGGTAGTAAATGAGCTACAAGATGGAATTCAGCATGCATTTATGGTACAGTATGCAGATCTTGTCAAACAAACTTGACTGACTTTTTTGACTAGCTAACAAAGGATGTTGATAAAGGACAGGCAGCTGGTATATTATATCTGGATTTTAGAAAGCCATCTAAGTTGGTTCCACATAGGTGGCTGATGAAGAAGCTAGAAGACCTAGAGGTGGGGAACACTCTGACATGATGGATGGCAAACTGGCTAAGGAGTAGGGAACAGAAGGTAGTGATAAATGGGGAAGCACTCAGGAGTGAGGGAGATCACTAACGGTGTCCTACAGGGGTCAGTACTATGATCAGTACTCTATAAGATCTTTATCAGCATCATGGGGAGAGTAAAAGAGGGAAAAATCTGCCTCTTTGCAGATGACACCAGTCTCTGTGCCATGGCAGACTGTGAAGAGGGTACCTGGGAATTGAAGGAGGACCTACAGAGGCTTGAGAAATGGTCACATATCTGGCATCTAGTCTTCAGTGCCAAGAAGTGACAGTCATACACATGGGTAGAATAAACCCTGGAGTTAAATACCAATTGGGTGGGATAATAGTTACCATGACTGACAAAGAAAGGTACCTGGGAGTAGTGATTTCTAACAACCCACAATCATTATCACAATGTAACAAATCAACAGGGAAGGCAAACAAAATGATGGAATGCATAGGGAGGGGGCTCAGCAGCAGGAGAGAAGTGGTAATCTTGCCCTGTACAGAACTCCAGTACAATCACATCTGGACTACCATGTGAAATTTTGGAAATCTCACCTAAGAGAGAACATACACAGGCTGGAGACAATGCAGAGGAGGGAGACCAACATGATATATGGCCAGCAAGGTAGGATGTATGTGCAGTCTGGAGAGTCTTAACATGTACTATGAAAGATTTAAATACTTGCTGAGCATCACCGAAGTGGACACAGGGAAGCATTTCTCAGAGAGTGGCAACATTAATACTAGGGGAGTAAGAGAAAGCAGACAGGGTAGGCTTAAAAAGGACATTAGGAAACACTTTCTCATGCATTGGATGGTGGATAGGTGAAATAGACAGCCCAAGGATCTGTCAATGCAAAAACAGTAAATGGATTCAAGAGTGTGGGACAGACATAAAGGGCTGATTAAGGGAACTGGGGAGGTCAGGGTAGGGGCAGGCTGGTCATGGACCACTAGGGGCATGTGCCACCTTACAGGGCAGACTGAATAGACCATCAGGCCTTCTTCTGTTAGCAGTCTCCTGTATTTCCAAAAATGAGCAACTGAAAAAGGCTAATGCTAAAGAACGATCAATGGGAGCATGATGTACATCACCCAGACCACAGCATAGAAACACAGAAACATAGAATTTGATGGCAGATAAGGACCACTTGGCCCACCTAGTCTGCCCATTTTCCTACCTAACAAATAAGCTTCAGATCCTAGTTAACCAACAGCTTACTTCCTCCTACCCCCCACTAGGACTGCCTTATGCTTGTCCCATGCATTCTTGAAGTCTCCCACTGTTCTTGACTCCATGACCTTCTCAGGGAGGCTGTTCCATGCATCCACAACCCTCTCAGTGAAAAATACTTCCTCACATTACCTCTGAGCCATCCCCCCTCTATCTTCAAATTGTGCCCCCTTGTTCTTGCACATCTCTTTTTCTGGAAGATGCTACCCTCTTGGACTTTAATTTCCTTGAGGTACTTGAAAGTTTCTATCATGTCCCCTCTCTCCCTTCTTTCCTCAAGAGTATACATATTAAGCTCCTTTAGTCTTTCTTCAGTATGTCTTCTGTGCAGACCCTGCACCATTTTGTTGCCCTCTTCTGGACAGCCTCCACTCTGTCTATGTCTTTTGGAGATGGGGTCTCCAGAACTGCACACAGTACTCCAGATGGGGTCTCACCAATTGTCTGTACAGAGAGATAACAACTTCTTGTTTCTACTATTGATGCCTCTTCCTATGCATCCCAGTATCTCCCAGCCTTCACTGCCTTCTTCACATTGCTTGCCCACCTTTAGGTCATCTGATATAATTACCCCAGGTCCTTCCTATTTTTACTGTTGTCAGTATCTTACCCCCCATTGTGTATGCTTCCCCTGGGTTTTTGTTTCCTGTGTGCATTACCTTGCACTTCTTTGCATTGAATCTGAGCTGCCATACATTTGACCATTCCTCCAACCTTGCCAAGTCCCTTCTCATCCTTTCCACTCCATCTTGTGTATCAACCCTGTTGCAGATCTTTGTGTCATCTGCAAAGAGACATACTTTTCCTTCCAGTTCCTCTACAATGTCACTTATAAAGACGTTAAAAAGGACCGGACCCAGTACTGAACCCTGCAATACCCCGCTAGTAACCCTCCTTTCTTCACTGTGTACTCCATTTACTACTACCCTTTGCGTCCTGTTGTCTAGCCAATTTTTTATCCAGGCTACCACCTTAGGACCCACTCCAAGGCTGGCTATCTTGTGTATTAATCTTTTGTGTGGGACTGTATCAAATGCCTTGCTAAAATCTTGGTAGGCCATGTCCATAGCCCCTCCCTGGTCTACTACTTTGGTCACCCAGTCAAAGAAATCTGTTAGATTCGCCTGACATGACCTTCCCATCATGACTCCATGCTGATTTGGGTCCTGTGCCCCACTGGCCTCTAGGTACTCAACAATTCTTTCCTTCAGAAGTGATTCCATCATTTTCCCTACCACTGAGGTCAAACTAACTGGTCTGTAGTTTCTTGCCCTGCTCCCACTTTTGTGAAGAGGAATCACATCTTCCTTCCTCCAGTCCTCGGGTACCACCCCATCCTCCCATGATTTGCTAAAGAGATAGTCAGTGGTGTCACTAGTTCTACCCTTAGTTCTTTTAGAATTCTTGGGTGAATCCCATCAGGCCCCATTGCTTTGTCCACCTTCAATTTTATTAGTTCTTTCAGAACCCTTTCTTCTTTAAATGGACTGGTATCGACCCCCGTCTTCAAAGTGTTTCTCTTGTTTGGTTTAGATAACTCCCCCTCCTCTTCCTTTGTGAATACTGGGCAGAAATATTCGTTCAGTATCCCTGCTTTTTCACTGTCACCCTCTACCCACATTCCCTCCCATTTATTAAGCTTCAGTATCCCTCCTTTGGTCTTTCTTCACTCCCTAATATACCTATAAAAGGTCTTATCACCCTTCTAAACAGAATTGGCTATCCTTTCCTCAGTTTGGGCCTTTGCTATTCTGACTGCCCTTCCAGCCTCTTTCTGCTTTAACTGATAAAGTTCTCTGTCCTGCTCCTTCTGTGTTTCCTTATATTTCCTGAATGCTGTCCTTTTCTCCTTAACCTTCCCTGCCACCTCTTTTAAGAACCATAGCATTTTTTTTCCTTCGTTGTGTTTTATTGATTTGCTTTATGCAAAGGCTTGTTGCCTCTGTGATGGCTGTTTTGATCACTCCCCATTGTTCCTCCACCCCTCCTTCTTGCCTGTTTGCAGAGTGCTTTTCTGAGGCACTCTCTCATTTCTCAACGTCAGCCCTCCTAAAGTCCAGTACTCTTGCTTTTGTATGGCTTGATTGTATGGCTGTGTTTATCATGGAACCACACTGTTTGGTGGTCACTTGTTCCCCAGATGGCTACCCACTTCTAAATCTGAGATTCTTTCTCCATCCCCATTTGAGAGTACCAGGTCTAAGATTGTTCCCTCCAGTGGGTTCCAATACTAGCTGTCTGAAGCATGCCCCTGTAGGGCATCAAGAATGACCCTGCTCTTGGATGTGCCTGCAGCAAGGTGCTCCACTTAACATCTGGCATATTCAGGTCCCCATCAACAATATCTCCCTTTTTCTGCCATTCTAAGAAAGCCTTCTATCATTTCCTTGTCCATTCCCTCCCCCTGAGATGGGGGTCTGTATACAACCCCATGCGGATTGTGGTGCCATTTCCTGTCTCCAGGGTGACCCAAAGTGCCTCATCTGCTCCCTGTTTACTCTTTAGTTCTGTTGCTTTGATCCCTTCCTTTATATAGAGAGCTACTCCTCCTCCTCTTTTACCCTTCCTGTCTCTCCTGTCGATTGTGTATCCTGGTATGTTGACATCCCAGTCATGGTTCTCTGTGTACCATGTTTCTGTGACTGCCACAATATCCAGGCAACCCTCTCCCATCAAGGCCACTAGTTCAGGGAGCTTGATACACAGACTACGGGCATTGGTACTCATCACCCTCCACTTTTTGAAAGCCTTACCCCTTTTAGCCCCATTTCTGTCCTTATTGCC
The DNA here is from genome assembly GCA_016271365.2 of Neoceratodus forsteri. Taxonomy (NCBI): domain Eukaryota; kingdom Metazoa; phylum Chordata; order Ceratodontiformes; family Ceratodontidae; genus Neoceratodus; species Neoceratodus forsteri. The sequence goes on along the minus strand of CM028129.1, from coordinate 1,002,794,470 downwards.
TTTGCCTTTTTTCACATTTAAATCTGTTCTGCTCCCGAATAACTTCTGTACCTTGGTGTTCACCTCACTAATCACCATGTTTTGTGGGGGGAGGTTTGGATTTCTCTGCTCCTTTTCAGTGCCTCCCCCCTTGGCTAGTTTAAATGCTTGCCAATGAAGCATTTAAACCTCTCACCTAGGATCCTGGTTCCCCCCCGGGACAGATGCAGACCATCGCACCAGTATAGGTCTGCATCCCTCCAGGTGGCTCCCCAGTCCCCAATGAAGCCAAAACCCTGAGCTCCACATCAGTTTTTCAACCACTCATTGAATTCCCTGGTGAGAAGTGCCCTAGCATCTCCCTTGCCATAGACAGGCAGCACCTCCGAGAAGATTACCGTATGAGCTACTTGTCTAAGGCCCCTTCCCAACTCTACAAACTCCTCTTGCACTGCTCTGATCCAATTTCTAGTCAAGTCATTTGTCCCTAGGTGGACAATGACATCCAACTCCCTCCCTCGTGCAGCTCCTCCCACTATCCTGAGGATTCGCTTCCTGTCCCTCCAAGCCATGGCGCCAGGAAGGCACCTTACCTCCCTCCCCTTCCTCCCCATTTCTACCCCCCTAATGATTGAGTCCCCCACCAGGAGTTGTTTCCTTCCCCTGTGGGGTCCCATGCCACCCTCCTGTGGGTCTCCTTTGTGAAGATTCACAGCATTCTCCTTGGTCTCCACTGCAGGTGCCTCCATGGAGGAACCACTATCCACCAGAAGAGCGAATGAATTGTGGAGAGGTACAGCTGGAGGGATGCAACTCTGTTCCACCACACTCTCCCTCCTTGAGCCCACCCTGGTCCAGCCTCTCCTCTTTCTTGGCAACCTCTGAGGTAGCGGCATTGGCCTTGGTGGTCCCTGGGGGGGGGAGGTTTCATGAATCCTAGCCAGGTCAGCCTGGAGACAGGCAACCTCCTCTCTCAGACCAGAGAGGTGCCTGCAAATAGAGACAGCATCGCAGCCTCCAGAATGTCTCCCAGAACACTGCACTCCACGGCCATTGCACTGCACCACTCCCTGCTCCTTTATCATGTCTTATTTTGTGTCCTCTCTACTGTTTCTCTGGATACTTATTCTCTCCTCTCCTTACAACTCTCACCATTCCTGTTCTGGGACAGCAACTTCCTTTCTTCTTCAGTAGCCTCCTTCTTCCTTGCTCAATATCAAACCACCAGCAGCTGGGGGGGGGGAGAGTGAGCTACTTATTTTTTTTAGGGTTGACAAAACCAGTGTTTCTCTATGATCCTTTCCTTCCTACTGCCAAATAGGAAGTTCCTGTTGACAGTCAAATCCAGTAGCTATAAAAGTAGAACTGGCTTTGGGTGGGTGGGATGGAGGGCAATTAGTAAGAAAAAAGGCTAGCAACAGGAAGTTGTAATTTGACTCACCTGCTTTTATAGTGTCTAAACCACATCCCCAGGTAAGTTCTCTTTCCTCCTACTGGTTTAGCAAAGTCAGCTGATACAGTACCCTTCCCTGCACAGAACACACACTGACTTTCTTTCTTTTCTTTCTTTTCTTAACCCTAAATAAGACCCTTTCTACTTCTAATAAAGTTATCTGTCTACTTAATCTTAACAGACACTGACTCCTGCTGAGATATAAGTTTTAAATTAATAAGAAAATGTAGCTTCCTTTAGTTAGCTGCTTTCTGCTCTACAAGCAAGGCTAGCAACAGGAAGTTGTAATTTGACTCACCTGCTTTTATAGTGTCTAAACCACACCCCCAGGTAAGCTCTCTTTCCTCCTACTGGTTTAGCAAAGTCAGCTGATACAGTACCCTTCCCTGCACAGAACACACACTGACCTTCTTTCTTTCTTTTCTTTCTTTTTTTAACCCTAAATAAGACCCCTTCTACTTCTAATAAAGTTATCTGTCTACTTAATCTTAACAGACACTGACTCCTGCAGAGATATAAGTTTTAAATAAGAAAATGTAGCTTATTTTAGTTAGCTGCTTTCTGCTCTACAAGCAAGGCTAGCAACAGCATAACCTAAGAGGTGGAGGTCGTGAGGGCTCACAGAGCAGCCCTCCCCCAACGGGGCAGACCCCAAACAGTACCAGAGCCCCAGTTCCAAACTGCAGCTTAAACTACAAGGCAGAGGTCATGAGGGCTCACAAAGCAGCCCTCCCCTAACAGCATCGGAGCCCTGGTTTTAAGCCACAGCATAACCTAAGAGGTGGAGGTTGTGAGGGCTCACGGAGCAGCACTCCCCCAATGGAGCAGCCCCCAAACAGCACCGGGGCCCCGGTTCCAAATTGCAGCTTAAACTATGAGGCAGAGGTCATGAGGGGCTCTGAGCAGCCTCCTAACAGCATTGGAGCCCCAGGTTTTAAAAGCGGCCCAGATGCGGAAGATTGAACTCCCCCTTGTGAGGCTGACACCACGACTGTTGCCAGCATCAATGCTACTGAAACACACAGTTGTCCCCCCCCCCGTAGTTCTGCTCCTATAAGGTTGAGGTCCAGTGGGTAGCGTAAGTGGGAGGGGGCAGCAGCAATTGCCAGGGATGGGGTGGAAGGGGCTGAGTCAGCACCTGAAGCATGTGTGCACCTCCATGTGCATGCACTGGTGCAATTGCCAGGGTCCCATGTCGGAGAGAAAATGAGGAAAAATTAAATTCCACAAAAACTGTACATAGAAAAAAAAGCCATGGCAGCCTTAAAATAGAAGTGGGCTGTTTCAAGCAGAGGAGCAAAGGATGGAATAAGGAGAGCTCATTGGAGCAGCCACTCACAAGGGGCTACTGAAAAGTTAATTGGAACTTAAAATACAAGGACTTAATTTTGGATCTGTTCAGCTCGTCAGAGCTGATTTGTCTCCACTGAGAACTTGAATTTGATCTGTTCAGCTCATCAGAGCTGATTTTTCTCCACTGAGGACTTGAATTTGATCAGAGTTGAATTTTCCCATTTTAAAACTGAAGCAGCTGTTCTCATTTTGAAACCGGAGCAGCCAATCAATGACCACAGAAAAATGTGCTACATTCAAAAGCCGTAGTAGCCTTAAAATAAAAGGGGCTGTTTCAAGCAGAACAGCAAAGAATGGGACAAGAAGAGGTCATCAGAGCTCCGGGAGGGCAGCCACTCACAGGGGGCTACTGAAAAGCTCATCAGAGCTTAAATGAAATACAAAGACTTGAATTTGATCTGTTCAGCTCATCAAAGCTGATTTTTCCCAACTCAGGACTTGAATTTAATATGTTCAGCTCATCGGAGCTGATTTTTCTACATTGAGGACTTGAATTTGATTGGAGCTGAATTTTCTCATTTTAAAACTGGAGCAATCGTTCTCATTTTGAAACCATAGCAGCCAATCAACAGCTGCAGAAAAGGGCACCACATTCAAAATCCATGGCAGCCTTAAAATAGAATGGCTCTGTTTCAAGCAGAGGAGCAAAGGACAGAACAAGAAGAGCTCATCAGAGCTCCGGGAGGTCATCCACTCACAGGGGGACACAGAAAAGCTCATCAGAGCTTAAATGAAATACAAAGACTTGAATTTGATCTGTTCAGCTCATCAAAGCTGATTTTTCCCCACTGAGGACTTGAATTTAATCTGTTCAGCTCATTGGAGCTGATTTTTCTCCATTGAGGACTTGAATTTAATCTGTTCAGCTCATTGGAGCTGATTTTTCTCCATTGAGGACTTGAATTTGATCAGAGCTGAATTTTCTCATTTTAATACTGGAGCATCCATTCTCATTTAAAAGTTTTGCCCACCTCCACCCACACCATGTATTAAATTGGCAGACAAATGCACTGCCCAGGAAGCACTGGTTGGTGGTTACACAGGGAGGAGGAAGAGCATCTAAAATCTGAGATCATAGAGGGTGTTATTACTCAACACTAAGTAAACTGCTATTTTTGCAAAATTAACTGGACAAATTTGCAACCTTGAACTGAGGTCATAGATACAGTTAACTGATAATCTGGGCTTATCAGTTCTTGCTTTCTTGCAACATTTTCAGTCTTAGTGTAGGGTAAAAATTGTTTTTAGAATGGAGGAAAAGTTTAAATGATAAATGTTTAACTGCCTGAGTTCATAACTTTGCCTGATACTAATGGAAGTAGTCCTAATGGTCAATGTTTAACTGCTGGAGTTCATAGCTTTGCCTGATACTAATTAACTACTTATCTGGTTAAGGGAAAGGCACTGGATTCATAGAATTTGATGGCAGATAAGGGCTGCTTGGCCCACTTAGTCTGCCCATTTCCCTACCTAATGGATAAGCTGCAGATCCTAGTTAACCAACAGCCTACTTCCTCCTACCCCCCCACTAGAATTGCCTTATGGCTGTCCCATGCATTCTTGAATTCCCCCACTGTTTTTAACACCACGGCCTCCTCAGGAAGGCTGTTCCACGCCTCCACAACCCTCTCCATGAAAAAATACTTCCTCACATTACCTCAGAGCCATCCCCCCATCTTCGAATTGTGCCCCGTTGTTCTTGCACATCTCTTTTTCTAAAACATGCTACCCTCTTGGACTTTGTTGCTTCCCTTGAGATACTTGATTCATAAATTTCTGTCACAACTAGTTAAGGGTAGCAGTAGTTACTAAATGTGGCTGTCAGCATTGAAATACCAGTATTGTGCATGTTAATTAAGAAAGGGGGTATTTCTCCTAATTTTAGATAATGTGGGGTACTTGGGGCAGAAGCAGGACATTGAGGGAGAGGTGGCAGGGGAGGAAACTGGATTGGTGGGAGGGGATGGCAAGGAGAGATAGAATGGTGGGTGATAATGGATGTGGGGCAGCTGTGTTTTTAAATCCAATGTGGAAGGTGGCGGGGTAGAGAGTTGTCAGATATGCAAGCTGCTGAGTCATCAAGGAGTGGAGATCATCTGGCTGAGGTGGAAATTAGAGGAAAAAGAGGGGCCAGAACTGAGACAGGTTCTAGGGAGAAATGGGGACATAAATCATAGTGAAGGGTCTGGACCTTCAGGAAGAGGGAAATGGTGGAGAAATTCAGAAAGGAAGTAATGGGGTTGCCCAATAGAAGGGAGGACAGAGCACCCAGAGGTGGGATACAGGAATGGAGGAAAGTTAAGGAAACCAGGAGGAGAGTGCAATCACAAAGCAAGGGGGAGCTTGGGAGAAGCACAATAGGAAGGATGGAGAGAGGGACTGGGGGTCAAATAGATTTGCACCACTGGAGGGGCTAGAAGGAGCTGTAGAGGCACAGAGCAAGGAGGGACTGGGTGCTCTGGGAACCCAGGCAGGAGACAGGGGCTCAGTAGGAGTAGAGCAGACTAAGGGGACCCAAGCAGGTGATAGGGGCATTTTGGAAGCCTAGGCAGGAGATAGCGGCTCAGTAGAACAGGCTGGGGGCCCAGGCAGGTGATAGGGGATCAAATGTAGAGGGGCAGGATGGGGACAGCCGTGGGTTAACGAGGAAGGAGGTCAGAAATCTATACCAGTTATAACAGACTAATGAAGGAGGTCAGGAGGAGGGGGGTAGACATGCAGGACATCAAGCCAGCATAGAAGCAGGCCAGGGGAGGGGCAAGGCCAGGGACAGAAAGCAAGGCACAGGGAAGAGAAGACCATAGAGGGGATGGGCAGAAGGGTAGTAGCCTATCAACCAAAACATTTCAGGGGGAGGGGGAAAACAGACTATTAAGGTCAAGAGGTGTACATCAATGAAGGGAAAATAGTAGTACTAATCTTCGAGGACTCTATCATTAAGGGTATACACTGGAAAAGACATTAGGACCCTCATAAAAGGAGGCTAGTGGTATGTGTTCCAGGAATGGAGGCAGGAAGGGCAGGATCAAGTACTATGCAGAAAGCAGGTAGGCCTGGGGAGAAGACACATGCCATACGTCACCTAGGGATCAATGACCTAGCTGGAAATGAGGTTCCAGAGGTCCAGCAAAATTTTAGTGAACTGTTAGAGAGTTGTAGGTTGGTGGCTAGCTCAGTAACTTTCTCAGAGGTTATTCTGGTTCCCTGCGCCAGCATGCAGAGACAAAACAGAATGTTTGAGTTAAACAATTGGATAGAGGGCTGGTGAAAGGTAGAGGGGTTTGGATAGACAGAGGGGTAGGGGAACAGATGGCAGGACGAGGGTATGTATGCCAAAGACAGACTATACCTGAGTGCATAGGATACTATGATATTTAGGGAAAAGTTGAGGGGTATATGGAAGAGGTGCTGCATTTAAAAGAATACAGGGGAGTTTGTAGTTAGGACAAGGGCAGGGTGAGAAAACAAAGGTCCTAGCTGGCGCTCCCCAACAGAGAGGTGCAGGCAAAAGAGCAGGGGGTCAGTCGGACAGGGGTGGAGTACATGGAGGGCAATGTGTGCAAATGCACGGAGCATAGGGAATAAGACTCCTGACTTGGAGGTGGCCATAACATCAAACAACTGAGACCTCATGGCAATCACAGAAACCTGCTGCACAGAGCACCGGGACTGGGACCTGGCCATTCCAGGATTCACCATGCTCAGGCGGGATAGGGTAGGGAAGAAAAGGGGGGTGGCACTCTATGTAAAAGAAAACATTAGGGTCACAGCACTGCAGAGAGACAAAGGGGAAAATAAGGTACTATGGAAAGGGTCAATACTGCAGGTGGGGGTAGTCTACAGACCCCCTCTGCAGAGCGAGGATTTGGACAAGGCCTTGCTTCAGGATATACTCAGGATGGCAAACAAGGGAGAGTCACTACTGCTGGGAGACGTCAATCTCCCAGATGTACGCTGGGACCTCCCAACAAGCAGCAACCCTGAGGGGCAGGGACTTCTTGGATGCAATCCATGGAGCCTGTCTGCAGCAACTAGTGGATCAGCCAACTGGGGGGGGGGGTGCAATACTGGACCTTGTTTTTACAAACGAGACAGTGTTGAAGGGTGCGGTGGTTTTTAATGTCAAAACTTGTTTGGAGCAGGGCCACACAAAAACTAGGGTCCTCGATTTAAGAGGGGCTGACTTTGCAGGGATGCAGATATACCTGTGTGAAGCCCTAACAAGACTAGGGAGATGATAGTGGGTGGAAGAGAAATGGAATGGGATCAGGGAAGCTATTGGATGGGCAACCGAAATAGGAATCAAGAAGGTTAGTAAAAGTAGAAAAAGGAGGAGATCTATATGGTTCATGAGGGAGGTAGCTGAAAGGGTGAGGGCCAAAAAGAGGGTGTTCTTAGTCTACAAGAAAACATAGAGCGGAATAGACAGGGAATGATATCTGAAATTGCAGAAGGAGCAAGGGAAAGCTGTTAAAAGAGCTAAAGCACAGGCAGAGTTAAATATTGCTAGTAAAATCAGGGATGGGGAAAAGGCATTCTTTAGATACGTTGGGGAGCGAAGAAAAAATAAGGCAGGTATAACAAGACTTGGGGGGGGGGAAGCTAAGGTAGAGGAGGATGACCTTAAGGCAAATATACTGAACAGATATTTTTGCTCAGTGTTCGCAACAGAGGATGAAGACAGGGGGCCTAGTATGGCGAGTGGGGGGGGGTAGATTCCTCACCCTTCACGGCAGACAGGGTCCTTAAGGAATTAGGCAGTCTTCGAGTTAAAAAGGCCATGGATCCAGATGGGATGCATCCCAGGATCCTGAAAGAGCTCAGGCTAGAATTTGCAGAACCACTGGTGGAACTGTTCACCCTGTCGCTGGCAATGGGAGAGGTTCCAGAGGACTGGAAGAGGGCAACTGTGGTGCCACTTCATAAAGGAGGTGACAGGGAAGAGGCGGGAAATTACAGGCCTGTGAGCCTGATGTCAGTGGTCAGTAAGATCATGGAGTCACTCCTAAAGGAAAGACTGGCGGACTACCTGGAAGGGAAGAGGCTAGTTGATCACAGACAGCATGGGTTTGTTAGGGGGAGATCCTATCTGATGAACTTAACAGGGCTCTTTGACTGCATGACAGGAGTGGTGGACTGGGGAGGGGAAGTGGATGTGGCCTATCTGGACTTCAGAAAGTCTTTTGGCACTGTTTCCCATAAAAGATTATTAAACAAGATGGAGTGTCTAGGAGTGGGTCTGGCCATAGTAAAGTGTGTGGGAAACTGGCTCTCAGGAAGAAGCCAAAGGGTGATGGTAAAGGGGGTGCTCTCTGAGGAGGGGTCACGAGTGGGGTGACTCAAGGGTCTGTACTGGACCCAGTCCTTTTCAATATTTTCATTGGGAACATTGCAGTAGGTCTAGAGGGGAGGGTGTGTTTGTTTGCCTGTGATACCAAGATATGTAATAGAGTGGACACCCCAGGGGGGTTGAAAGAATGATGAATACCTTGTTAGGCTAGAGAGATGGTCCAAGGTCTGGAAGCTAGGTTTCAATGTAGGGAAATACAAAATTATGCACATAGGGCACAGAAATCCAAGTGCAAAGTATGTCATAAACAGGGAGGAAATAGCAGTTGTGGAACAAGAGAGGGACTTGGGTGTGATCTTCACATCTGACCTGACGGTAGCAAATCAGTGCCAGGCTCTGGGATGGAAGGGGACTGAAACTTCTATCCTAACTCTTCCTTGATGGCACTTTGATGTCCTACCAGCAACTAGCCCAAAGGTTTAATTTACAGCCCTCAGACATTTTTACATATCTTCAGATAATGCCGGCCGAGTGGTGCTGAGGGCTGAGGCACTGGACGCCTTGCCTCACGCCATGCTGGCGACCCATGTTCAGGAATGAGCACGGGCCGCTGGGGGTCGGTGGGATGGAGAAGGATTGAGCATCCATTGGACTGCTCTCCTTCTCCGGGGAGGGGGAACACCAGCACTCGGTGCACTGCTGGCTCCTAGCGGAGGCTGGGGGCTAGTGCGCTGAGGCTACAGCAGGAGAAGCAGATACAGACAATCGGAGGAACACATACGGGAGCGTGCGCATTCACTCCTTGGGCATCACTGCACGTCCTCAGCTTGGGGGAACAAAACTGGAGGAAAAGAGGTCCTGGCATGCTTCATGGTGGTCGGTCCCCACAGGCGCCACCCCTGTGACTGGCAGCAACACACCTCCTGCACCAAATCCTTGTGTGAAGCGGGTTGAGGGATCCCCGCTGCCCCACCATGGGGGGCAAGCCGTGGGGCAGCTGGAGGTTGAGCTGCGAGTGGGGGACAGGGCTGGGGGATCCGACAGGAAGTACTGCCGCCAGGGACTGGGAGGAAAATAAATTAACAAAAAATATATTTATTTTCAGATAATATCTAGAATGGGCAGAACAGTGGGAAGTGGGGGACTCCTATCACCTGCTAGCCACTCCCCACTAGAGGAAATACTCCCTGGCTATCCTCAAACAGTGAAAACAGGCCTCATAACCAGGGTCACTAGAAAATTGCAGAAAAGGTTACCAAAAATTGCAGTGCATTTGGCAAAAATTGCGGGAAATTATGGGGGGTTCTACTACAGACCCAGAGTGCCTTACAATAAATCTTTTAATGTTTTCTGCAGCATATATTAGTAAGTATAAATTGCTAAGTGAATACACTGACACCTGAATATATTTAAAACGTAAAAGTTTATGTTCCTAAAAAGAATTAAACTGATAAGCAATCGTAAGTGTTGCCTATCTTCCAAAATTGAAAAGTACCTGCCTCATACAGTGCTAAATGGATGCTATAAAGTGAGCGACAGCAAATCAATATTAAATAAAGCCAGAAGAAATATTTTTTTTTGTTTCTGGCTGTGGAATAATGAAGCATAATCGACAGCATTTACAGTGCTCTGTCAGCTATTCACCCACGTTGGTAGCAGAAAAACTAAGCAGATAGAGTGGTGAATAACTGAGTTTTAGTAAAATGTCATTAAAGCATTTAATAGTCATAATTCGAACTGTAGGTACTGTACACTATTTTTGAAATCACATATTTAAACATTAAATCTGGGGATTATTGGGGCTAGCAGTATAATCTAGAGGTAAGAGTAACAAACTGTGAATGAGCTGACTACATCTAGAAGACCTGGGTTTGATTCCCACAACCTCCACTTGCATACTGTGTGATTCTGAGCAAGTCACTTAACCTTCTCAGTGCTCCTGGGTTGTACCTGAAAACAGGCACTTATGCCTAGTGGGCCTTACTCGGTTACCAAAAAATTAAAAAAAAAGAAAAAAAATACCAATATATTTTTACTTCGTCATACAGTAGTCAGGGTACCCTGTAATTTACCTTTGTTTTACTCTAGCTGCAATGATTTTGTTTAAAGATAAATGTTCAGATACATTTTGTGTTTTTATAAGCTTGTTTTTAGACTTTAGTCAGTTTTTATTTTAAACTTTGCATGTGAGAATCTATGGGGTAGTTGCTAAGAGTGGGATCACTGTTAGCAACTAGCTTATTCAAGTTTAAAATTGGCAGGGCCATCCAAAAATCCTCAGCTATTTGAATCAAAACTAGTCTGAATGAAAGTTTGCTCATAATGAAAAACTTGCCCTGCCACTTACAAAAAGGCTTCATAATTAGCACCCCATTTAAGTGAATGGGATCATTTTCACCTTTTCTCCCATCTTTTGTTTCAGTCTGTGTGGCAGCAAAAAGTTTGCTAATAGACTGCTTCAACACAAAACAAATGTTAAGTGTTTAAGTGTACTTGTGCTTGGCCAGTGGAGGTTGACACCAAATAAGACAAGGATTCAAAAGAAATCAGTGTCACATAAGACCCTTGCCCTACCTTGCACTGTATTGTTTCAGCCAAATCCAAGTCTGCATGCAAAACTGTCAATATATTTGAGAGTATTTTATTAAAAATGTTAATACTTTTTACATAGTTCAATACAAAAACTCAAAAATTGCAACAAAATTGCGGAACATGTCAGTTTTGCAGAGAATGGTGAAAATTGCGGATTCCGCTAAAAAATTGCAGGCGTAATTTTCCAGTGGCCCTGCTCATGACTAAGGGTTACAAAACTCTCCTAGGGGCAGTACCTGACCCCCTCACTGGTCTTCAGGCTAACTGGGAGAGGGACCTGGGTCCTGGGTCTCTGACCGAAGGAGTCTGGGAAGCAGCTTTCAGAAAGGGGACAGCATGCTCGACTGCGTCTGATATGAATGTCCATTTAAAATCCCGACTGCAAACTTCCCGACTACACTTGCTCGATTGTTAATTTACCAACAGCATTAAGTGCACGAGGGATCAAAATTCCAACCACAAGGCTTATAAAGCATATAACATTCCTACACTTCTCCAAGCCCTTACCCAATGTAAAGCATGGTAACAGAAATGTAATTCCCCAAGTGCAAACATTTTACCAGCTTCGGTCAAGTGCAAGAAATATTCTCCCAGTACTTACCCAATGTATGCCTAGTACTAGCTTCTCACATTAAGGATTCAGTACATCCCTTTGTCGGCTTCTGTAAAGTGCCAAAAAGTATTCTCGCACTTCAGGACCAATTGACTTCTGTAAAGGACTATTAGTACAGTTCGGGACCTGATGCAAAAACTGCTCCTCTTACCAGTGCCAACAACTGTAGATGGTTAGCAGCAGCAGCATAAGTTCCTTTTCCCAGGTGTTATACCACATACTAGTAAAAAAAATTTCAAACTTCCCATTCCACTATTTTTTTTTTACTTAGAAAGCATTGCAGGCTATAGTTCTGCAGTTTTCCTATTGCTCTAGTTGCTGTTTTGGGAATTGTACTTGTAAGTAATGTGAAGTATGCAAACATGTCTCAAACAGTGCCAAAAATGTGATCACTGCACCTGAGCATTGCTGTGTGAAGCTGCAAATATACACTGTGAAAAGGTTTCAGCTCACACCACAGCACCTGTAAGTTTCTTGACCTGCTTTTTGCACATTCCAGTCCTTATTTTAACCTGATACATGCTTGCCTATGACTCTAAGGAATTGGTTTAACCTGTGAGGAGCTCAGTACAGGGTCTAAGGAATAGATAGAAACTGAGTAAGCCCTTCTTTGTCAGGGGAATCCTGGTCACAGGACAGAGTGCAACTGTTTACAACTATGAAGTGTGTGAACATGTCCCAAACAGTGTCAAAAATGTGATCACTGTACCTGAGCATTGCTGTGAGAAGATGTAATGAACATCGGGTTAGGGCTGAGAGAATATTTTGTGCACTTTACCAAAGCCTGTAAAATTGTTGCACCTGGAGGAATATGTCGGGCAATGCTGCATCAGTCTTTTAAATGTCGGGCAGTTAGCTGAGTCAGGCATGTGGAATCGGTAAGTTTTATGTCGGGCATTTCCATGTCGGGAATTCGTACCGATTCCGTTCAGCCAGTAATAGATTACATGCCATACACTTTAATGTGCTGCACAGGACCAGCTTCATCCCAGTACTCATCTATAAAATAGACCCATTTAAACCAAATACCTGCCCCAAATGGAAAGTAATGGAAGGTACCTTTTATCACATGGTAAGCACTTGTCTGAAGGTTGCCAGCTATTGGCAAGAAATTATTACATTATTACAAAGGGTTCCTGATGTTTCCCATAAAACTGATGCAGAAGAAATACTTTTGGGGATTCCAGGGACTAGGCAGGGTCACTTACTCTCGGATCACCCCCTCTGGGGCCTGGGGATAGTGGTGGGGAAACAGGTCTTAGCCCAACACCGGTGGTCAGAAAAGGCCGTAACTGTAGCTCTATGGGTAAAGATATTACTACATTGTATGAAAGTAGAAAATATATAATATAGTATTTCAATATGTCCAAGAATTAAGTCCAGACTTGCTGGTCAATGAGTCAAATCTCTTAATCTGATGGTGAGCAGGAAAGTTAACGCTGGAGGATGAAGGTTCTGGTAGATGAAGAGGGTCCAATTCATATGGATGTCCGGATGACAGAAGATGGTTAAACTATGTCCAAGATAGCTGCATGGGAATGAAGAGCTTATTAAACTGAAAATGAAGATACATCCAGGGAGCAAAGTCTAAGGATGGTACCATTAGGTATTATCACCTTGTCTGATAATTGGTAAAAAGGCCTCCATGAAAGGCAGAGGAGGGTCCAAACGGAGCCCTGAAATGGCACCAACTGGGACCTCTAACGAAGGTAAGGTTAGGATGCTAGGCAGAACGCTGGAAATTATTTTGTCTAGGGTTGAAACGGCAGGTCCAGGAGCAGGAGCATCTGAAGAAGTGGCTGAATGCAGGGAAAAGACACGTTGTGTCAGAGATGCCATGTTATAGTAGTATGGGATGAAACAAGAGCTTTCTGAGGTCCCCACAGAGGCTGAGCTAAACCAGGAGAATCCCATGTGGGCTGACTGGATGAGTTGAATGGAATTGCTAGAGGCCATCGATGTAGACAGGCTGAACAATGAAACACTTGTGAGGGGCAGCGAGGAAGGTGAATAATGTACATATTCGGTCTGCTTGGCTAGAGGAATGTCCTCCAAAGATGCAGATTTTGAGGGACGAAGACATCATAGATGGTGAGATGGCTGGGGAGCACTGGCTGGATGAGAAAAAGTTGATGAGGAAGTCTCAGAGAGAGTGGTAGAGGTATCATGTGCGTATGGTAGGTGTCTTTGTAATTTTGGAGGCTTCTGAGTGGCTGTCATGAGTCCTTTGAAACATTAGGGTATAATCAGGTACCTCAATAGGAAGGATGAAAATGTCCCAAGACATCCAAGAAATTGAGGTGCATACCATGGAGATGTCCTGCATACAAAAACCTGAATAAGAACTGGAACAGAAGGAAAGCTGGATTGCAGTACAGGAAGTGAATGACTTGATGAAGTAAAAAGCTAGGCCTGTACGTGGGCTAGCTGGAGCGTGGGACCCTCATGTAGGTCCATTGTATGCAGAGTTCGGATGACTGGACTGTAGTGTAGGTCTCAGGCAGTCAGGTTAAGGAAGGCGAGACCCCCACATGGGTCTGCCTTAGTGAAGATGGAAATATATTTGAGTAATGAGAAATGCCACCTGATGGGGCGTATTTGTTTGGGATGGTGGGACCCCCTTGTGGGTCCGCCATCATATAGTATTACATGATCTGTGGTAAGAAGGGCGAGACTCGCATGTGAGTCTGCCTCCAGATGATACGGAAATACTTTTGAGCAATAAGTAATGTCCTCTCATGGGGCACGTTTGTTTGGGATGGTGGGACCCCCACGTGGGTCCGCCACAGCTGTATTATTGAATAGTCCAAAGTAAGGAGGGCAAGAACTCCACATGAGTCTGCTTGAAGAGATATAGAATTACATTTGGGCAATAACTAAGGAAAACTTCTTCGTGGGGCATGTTCCCATGGATAAGCCCAGTTACAGTGGAGTCTTTGTTGCACTGTAGTGGCATGAGTCAGAGATAAGGAAGACAAAACTGTTTGAGATGGCGGGACCCCTCATGGTCCACCATCGCCAATTATTGGACAGCTGAGTAAGGCTCCCTCTTAGGGCATTATTGTTTAGGATGGTGAGACCCTACATTGTCCGCCATCATTGCAGATTAGATGGTCCAAGTTAAGGATGGCGAGACCCCTACGTGAGTCTGCCTTGGTGATATGGAATATGTTTGAACAATACAAACACAGAAACATAGACTTTGACAGTAGATAAGGACAGTTTGGCCCACCTAGTCTGCCCATTTTCCCTACCTATTGGATAAGCTGCAGATCCTAGTTAACCAACAGCCTACTTCCTTCTACACCCCCAACTATAATTGCCTTGTCTGTCCTATGCATTCTTGAATTCCCCCGCTGTTTTTGACCCCATGACCTCCTCAGGAAGGCCAATCCATGTCTCCACCACCCTCTCTGTAAAAAATACTTCCTCACATTGTTTCTGAGCCATTCCCCCTCTATCTTCAAATTGTGTCCCCTTGTTCTTGCACATCTCTTTTTCTAAAAGACGTTACCCTCTTGGACTTTGTTGATTCCCTTGAGGTACTTGAAAGTTTCTATCATGTCCACCCTCTCCCTCCTTTCCTCAAGGGTATACATATTAAGCTCCTTTAGTCTCTCTTCATATGGCTTCTGTGGCAGACCCTGCAGCATTTTAGTTGCCCTCCTCTGGACTGCCTCCATCCCATGCCCTTTCAGAGATGGGGTTTCCAAAACTGCATGCAGTACTCCAGATGGGGTCTCACCGACTGTCTGTGCAGAAGGATAACAACCTCCTGTTTTTTACGGTTGATGCCTCTCCCTATACATCCCAGTATCCCCACAGCCATCCATACTGCCTTCTCACATTGCTTGCTTACCTTTAGGTCATCTGATATGACTACCCCCAGGTCCCTTTCCATTTTTGTTGTCGTTAATACCCCCTTCCCCCACTGTGTCTCTTCCCCAGGGTTTTTGTTTCCCAGGTGCATTGAATCTAAGCTGCCATACTTTTGACCATTCCTCCAACCTTGCCAAGTCCCTTTTCATCCTTTCCACAACCCCCTTGTGTATCAACCCTGTTGTAGATCTTTGTGTTGTCTCCAAAGAGGCATACTTTTCCTTCCAGTCCTTCTGCGATGTCACTTATAAAGACATTAAAAGGGACTGGACCCAGTACTGAACCCTGTGGTACCCCACTAGTAACCCCCCTTTCTTCAGAGTGGACTCCATTTGCTATTACCCTCTGTGTCCTGTTGTCCAGCCAATTTTTTACCCAGACTATCACCCTGGGACCCACTCCCAGGTTGGCTAATCTGTTTATTAATCTTTCATGTGGGACTGTGTCAAATGCCTTGCTAAAGTCTAGGTAGGCCATGCCCATGGCCCCTCCCATGTCTACTGCTTTAGTCACCCAGTGAAAGAACTCTGCTAGATTCATCTGACATGACCTTCCCACTGTGAATCCATGCTTCCTTGAGTCTTGTGCCTGCTGACCTCTAGGTACTCAAAAATTCTTTCTTTCAGAAGTGATTCCATCATTTTCCCTACCCCTGAGGTCAATCTAACAGGTCTGTAGTTTCCTGACTCTGCTTCGCTCCCTGTGACAGTGTGGACTAGGACCCTGTCCCAGTTGTTATAGAAAGTGTTTAAATACAAGGATCTGTTCTGTTCTTTTCTTTTCTGTTTCTTCTCCATTTGGTTGCACAACCAAATTGTTCTGTGAGACCTCAGCCTTAATCACCCTGAACAGTCTCACAATTATTTGCCTCTCACTGTCTCTCAGCCCTCCCTTGCTGTCTGTTTTTCCTCCCTTGCATATCTAGATCTGCTGATATTAAAATATGTGCAAATAATTGTATGGAAATGTAACTGATATGGGAATCCTTTTGCTTAGAAAACATATAGCATTACTATTGAAATGTATATAATTATAATTTGACATGACTGCAAAAAGCTGTTGGAAGGTAGAGGTTACCAGAGTTCAATTTTTAAGCCTTTTACTAAAGCTGTGCAAAAGAGGGCCTCAACTCAAGAAGCACACAGTGTTCTTCCTGCCCTGATACATACAAGAACAGAACACTTCAGAAGAAGCAGGATGCTCGATTAAGAGTTGGGGTTAGAATGACTTATAAGGGAGCTAAGCTGCAGTTGCTGGAGAGAAGAAAATGGGACACAAAGTCTCAAAGAAAACTACTGTATATCTTCTCTGTACACAGTTATTCTGACCAAGTTTATTTTTTTTATGTTATTGCTACTGTAAATAAATATTTTGGTGAATTCTACAACTGCTCCTGACTTTCCTATGCTTCCTGACCTGTGCTTCAACGACACTCCCACTTTTGTGAAGGGGAATCACATCCGCCCTCCTCCAGTCCTTAGGTACCACACCATCATCCCGTGATTTGTTAAAAGGGGTAGTCAGTGGTGTCGCTAGTTCTCCCCTTAGTTCTTTTAGAATTCTGTGGTGAATCCCATCAGGCCCCATTGCTTTGTCCACCATCAGTTTTAGGAGTTCTTTCAGAACCCTTTCTTCTGTGAAAGGACTGGTATCAACCCCCTATCAAGAGTGTTTCTGTTGATTAGATTAGATACCTCCCCCCCTCTTCTTCTGCGAATATAGAGCAGAAGTATTTGTTCAGTATCCCTGCTTCTTCTCTGTCTCTCTCTGCCCACCCAACCTCCCCTTTATTAAGCCTCACTATCCCTCCCTTGGTCTTTCTTCGCTCCCTAATGTACCTATAAAAGGTGTTATCCCCCTTCTTAACTGAGTTGGCTATCTTTTCCTCAGTTTGGGCCTTTGCTATTCAGACTGTCTTTCCTGCTTCCTTCTGCTTTAACTTGTACAGTTCTCAGTCCTGCTCCTTCTATATTTCCTTATACTTCCTGAGTGCTATCTTTTTCTGCCTAGCCTTCCCTGCCACCCCTTTTGGGAATCACAGTGGATTTTTCTTTTGTTTTGATTTGTTTATTTGCTTCACACAAAGGCTTTTTGCCTCTGTGACGGCAGTTCTGATGTTTCCCCATTGTTCCTCCACCCCTCCTTCTTGACTGTTTGCTAGTGCTTTTCTGAGGCCCTCTCCCATTTCGACAAAGTCAGCCCTACTAAAGTACAGTACCCTCACTTTTGTATGGCTTGACTCTGCGGCTATGTTTATCGTGAACCACACTGTTTGGTGGTCACTTGTTCCCAGATGGCTACCCACTTCTAGATCTGAGATCCTCTCTCTGTCCCCATTTGAGAGTACCAGGTCTAAGATTGCTTCCTCTCGAGTGGGAACAATGAGTGAGGCCCCCTCATGGGGTGTGTATGTTTGGGATGGCGGGACCCCAACGTGGGTCCACCCATTGCCGTAATATTGAATGGTCCAAGTTAGGGATGGTGGGTCCCCCACGAGGGTCCACTATCACCATATTAGGAATGGTCTGAGTTAAGGATGGCGAGACCCCCACGTAGGTCTGTCGAAGGAAGGAATAAGTTCATAACCATTGAGGGAATTAGTTCCGTCACCCTCACTCTAGGCATAACACATAATCAAGCATGATAAAGACTAGCCAGATTGTATCCAAGAATGTGTTCTCCACTTGTGTCACATTAGAAGAGATACATGGTATACCCTCCCCTCCTCCTAAGTCCAGTTTAATAGTTCCAATTCAAGTGAATGGTTGCTGACAAAGAGGTTAGTCCAGTGGTAAAATCAGGCTATGTACGTTGCTAACAACATGAACATTTTTGATAATTCAAATGTGACTAAAGAGTACCCTATGATTATTTTTCCCCCTGCCCCGAGTCTTCTCAGTGAGGAAAGGACGCTAGTCCTAAAAGGAAAGATATAGGATGGAAGTCAGAGGAGGCAATGGGCAGGCAAAGGCCAAAGTGCAGGCAGCCACACCGCATGATTGCAGGGGAAGCAGAAGCCCAGGCAATCCCAGTCGCAGCTGGCTGTGATGCAGGCATAGCTCAACCCAGTCTTCTTGTACTGAAAATGAATGCCAAACCACAGCAGCACACAGTGCCTCAACAAAGACAGAATGGTTCCACTGGTACAAGAGGAAGGAGAGATTTGTCGCAGATGCCACTGACAGGAGAACTGAGCTGGCTGTTGAAGCCGTTTGGCAGACTGACCATTCATGCTCATGCTGAACAGGGAGCAATTGGCGTCCCGGCTCCCATGAAAACACTGATTACAGGTTGGAATCACAGAAGAAACCCACAACAGAGTGCACTTATCCCCAGCACTTTCCCGCCATGTACGAAAGCACAGATGTACAGGCTGGACCCTGATGCTGTAGTGTCGGGAAAATGGTGGTGAGGCACAGCCCAAAATGAAAAGCAGGCTGAAGGGAGCTGCAGACCCGAGTTCATGGTCCAGAACACAGGGAGTAGAAGTGGGTCACCAGAAATCCGGGCCAGGCAGAAGCTGAAGAATGGTCTGGAAAGATCCATGGTAGAGATGAGGAGGCAGACCAGGAGCTGAATGGAACTAAGAGCTGCAGTGGCTGGCAGGGGTGAGGAAAAAAGGCAACCAGAAAAACAGGGAATTAAAGGTGATAGAGGAGAAGGAACAGGGCAGGAATGGAAGGGAAGGAGAGGGAAGAAACAACAGGTGAGGAAATAGCAATCAGAGAAAGATGGGGGAGTGGGCAATGGAGAGAACAGACAAGGAAAGAAGTAGTGAGGCAGGAGAATCAAGCTACAAGGCAGTAGGAAAGGGGGCACCAGAGGGAGGAATGAAGACAAGAGAGGGAGAAGGATTGGGGGGGGAGTCCATCCCGATCAGTCACGCAGCTCAGGAACATTTCCAAAATGCTCAAAACTGAGCAGCAGAAGTTGTGAGGATTAAGTAGGGGATGTTGGAGGAGCTATTCCCCACCCCTTGAACTACAGGCTATAGCCTTTCAATAGAAACCAGCAGGACAGATACCAACAGATAATGAGCCCCCTAGAAAAGGCACTTCAGAACACATGGTTCCTCACTTTTTGAAACCAAGGAAGAGGATTAAGGCTTGACAACTCCCTGAAATGTCTCTTAGTAGCTGGATATTAAAGCACCCCAGAGCTTATCTAAATATTCTAGAAGTAAATCCAGAGTCCCAGAATGATCACTTAATAAGTACTCCACATAGAAAAAAACAGTCAGATACTGCAGTTATATGGTTTTGTCTACAATACGTATTTTGGTAGGACTACTAATGTAAATTCAGTGGCCCTTATATATCAAGGCTGGATACAGTAATTATCAAAATGCCTGAATGAGGTAATCTAATATATAATGCTCTTTTTGGTTTTGGTATGTGTACTTATACTTGTCAGTATGGAAACTGTGGACCTGCTGAAGTTTTAAAATAGTTGAAAAACAAAAAAACACAATGCTGGGATGTGTAAATCGAGGCATTGTTAGTAGAAGGAAGGAAGTCATCATGCCCCTGTGTATGCCCCTGGTCAGACCTCATCTGGAGTTCTGTGTTCGATTCTGGAGACCGCACCTGAGGAAGGATATTGAGAGGGTGGAGGTGGTCCAGAGGAGGCCCATTCAGATGGTTTAGGGGATGCAGGGAAGGGCATATGGGGAAAGGTGTGGGAGCTGGACATGTACTCCCTGGAGGAGAGGAGAGGAGAGACAGGAGGAATGTGATTGAGACATTCAGATATCTAAAAGATATTAACAGGATGCAAGGGGGAAGCCTATTTCAAAGGAAAGGATGTTCAGCAACTAGGGGGTCATAGTATGAAACTGAAGGGTGGACTTTTTAAAGGTAACATGAGGAAGTGCTATTTCACAGAGAGGGTAGTGGATGCTTGGAATGACCTGCTGAATGAGGTGGTGGAGAGAGAAACAGTATTAGGTTGTAAGCATGCATGCATGAGATAGGCATATAGGAAACCTGAGGGGGAAGAAGGAATAGGCAAGATCTGGGGTGGGGGGGGCTCAGTAACCAGGGTAAAAATGGGATGACTAGGTGGACCATGCAGGTCCTTATCTGCCGACACAGGCATCATTGTCTTAATGGTACTTAAGGGCAGCTTGTCTGACAGATGACCGCCCCCCTGAGGAAGCTCTAACGAGCAAAGCGCCAGGGCTTCTGGGATAGCAGTCTACCAGCTCCCCATTAATTTCTGTAGCAGTGCATTCTATAATAGTTTAAGCACATTATTTTTTGTATTTCCAGTGCATTTGTGCATTACTGACCATAAGCTAAACTCTGGAGTGCATTTTGAACTGGTTCTGGTATCAAAGTTGTGTTTCATTATAAGGGCAGGTTGGGGATGGGGGAGCATCCATAAGACCACCAGGGAATGTTACTTGTTTTATTACGAGGAGATTGGGGAGAGGGAGGGGGGTCCGCTGGACCACCAGGGAGTTCTGTTATTGGCATACAGGGGACATTGGGGATCGGGAGGCAGTTGCTGTTCATGGCAAAGCTGCCACCCAACTGCCCCACAGCTTGTGGCAAACCTCGCAGATGTGCCATCTGTTTGGCACACAGCCACTGTTGCCACAAGCTACAGGACTTTGCCACCGGAATCCTACCTGATACAGAACTGGGTGCAGGGTTCCTGGTACACTGGCAATCAGAGTAAGCTGCCATTGGTGCAGCTTTCACCAACCTTTGAGAATCAAGTCCAACATCTCTGCAATTCTCATAGTTGATCTCTGACTCCACCCATGTTAGGCCTGTACACACAGGGGACATAAGGCAGCAGTGCATGATAGCAGTGAAAATTTTGACCTATACTTTTTGTTCTATTTTAGATTGCCCCTTATCTCTGGACTTGTATGATATCCTTTTTTGGAAATTTTGAGTCTGCTTCAACACTTTTTATTAAAGTTGAAATAATAAAAGTAGCATTCCTTTCAATATGGCTCAGACCAGCTTTTGTCAGTATTCACTGACCCTAGGCTCCCCTGGAGTTCCTTTGATCAGCCAGAGTTCTTTGATGCCATGCAGATTATCCAGGGTATGCACCCTATATGCTATAGTTTGGATCCAGGCCCAACTTCCCTGATCAAGTGTTGTGATACTATCGGCCCAGTCCTAGCATGGATAGTCTGGTGCTCCTTGGATATGGGTAAGTTTCCTAGCTCCCTAAAAGAGGTGGTGGTAACCCCCCGTCCTGAAGAAAGCTTCTTTGGACCCAGGCTGCCATGCCAACTACAGGCCAATCTCTAACCTTCCCTATGTGGGGAAGGTGATTGAGAAAGTAGTGGCCACACAGCTGGAGAACCATTTGACCATCCATGACATCTATGAACCATTCCAGTCTGGTTTTCCAAAGAGGCATAGTACCGAGACTGCACTGGTTCAGGTGCTTAATGATTTTCTGATGGCTAGAAATTGAAAGAGCCATTCTATCTTGGTTCATCTCGATCTCTCATCAGCGTTTGACACCGTAGACCATGGGGTACTTCTTGAACACCTGAGGTTCATTTGTGGCCTGTCTAGTATAGTCCTCAGGTGGTTTAGATCTTTCCTCACTGGCAGAACTCACTGGGTGGTGTCTGGAATAAACTCTTCTGGCCCAGTCTCTCTGTCATGTGGGGTTCATCAGAGTTCAGTGATGTCCCCCATGTTATTCGCAGTGTACATGCTGTCCCTTGGAGACATTGTAAGAAGGTATGGGCTGAGGTTTCACTGCTATTCTGATGATACCCATCTCTGCCTATCTTTTGCATCCAACCAGGATAGAGCTCTCTCTCGATATTTAACAACTGTCTCACTGAAATCCAGAACTGGATGGATTTGAGCTGGTTGAGGTTGAACTCAGAGAAGATGGAGGTGATGGTGGTGGACCCAGGTTGCCGGATAGAGGGGATGGGAGCTGATTTGTCTTTGGGATTATTTCTGGGTGGCACCCAGCTCCCTACCTCAGAACGGGTGCGGAACCTGGGGGTGATTTTTGATGACAGGCTGACACTGCGATCACAGGTGTCAGCAGTCATCAAATCATCCTTTTACCATCTGAGGAACATCTCCAGGATTAAGCATCTAGTTCTGTCCGGTGACCTGCCTACACTGGTCCATGCCTTTGTGACCTTGCACCTTGACTATTTCAACTCCTTGTATATAGGTCTACCAGGGGTTGATATCCACCGCCTGCAGCTACTGCAGAATGCGGCAGCCCAGTTATTGATGGGTACTCCTCATACCTGTCATATTTCTCCGGTACTGCGCGAACTGCACTGGCTGCCAATACAGTGGCAGATCACCTTTAAAGTCAGTCTTCTGACTTATAAAGCCCTATATGGACTGGGCCTGGACTACCTGAAAGAACTACTGGTACCTTACTACCTTAAGTAATCGCTCCACTTGGCAGACGAGGGGTTGCTAGAGATTCCAAGGTTTCTCTTAAATCTTTGGGGGCTCGTGCTTTTATGTATGCAGCCCCAGCCCTTTGGAATGCTCTACCTCACCCGCTTCGCGAGTGCACATCCATGGAGGAATTTAAACAGGCCTTAAAGACCCACTTATGGTATCAAGTATATCCCAGTTGATTTTTTTATTGGATTTTGAACTGAATATTTATTGTATCTGTGTTTTATATTATTTTTATGTAAGCTTGCTGTAATGGTGCCTTGGTTTTAGAAAGGTGCGATACAAATAAAGATTATTATTATTATTATATTATAGTATTATTCTCTCTTGCTGGGGGGGGCAGGTGGTGACTGCAGTGAGCATGCACCTGAGTCAAGCAGCATGAGGACGCTGCATCTTCTCCTCCCTGCACACCAACACACAGATAAATAAAAGTGTTTTTTTTGCTATCTTTACTAATTAATCATGAGTTGGGAAGCTTTCCTGAGTCTCTACAAGACAAAAGAAACTGAACTGCGACTCCTAAGACACTGGCGCTGCAAGTTCTTATATCTTCGATATTCCCACTCTCTGCAGTGTCCCATAGTGGTTGGGTTAATCTAAACATTTGGCAACATTGTTTAAACTGCTGCTGTAGATCCCACGGCAGTAGCCCTGCAACTCGGTTGTGTTTTTTGATGGAAACAGTCAAGAAAAGACCTCAGCTGCTAAATATTAACAGAAAGTAACAGTGTAAGCAGGTGGGGCAAAGCAAAAATGAATACAGGACTTCTGAGCAGAGTGGAGCAACAGGTTCGCTAAAACACCTGTCGGACACTAAAAGGCAAGTTTTTTCATTACTATCACTATGGATAAGGCAACAGCATATTAAAACTTTGAAATTAAAAAAGCCAGGGGGTCTTTATGCTTTTTACCCTCTTGGGTAACTTTAGTCATATGTTAGAGCAGTCACCCCCCCCCATTAGTTTATTTCTCATTAACATTAATTAACCAAAGCCCAGTAAAATGTAGACCGAGGAGCCCAATGAGGTTCTGGGGGAAAACAGCAATGAGGCAAATCAGAATGCCACCTCATCTCCAGAGTATACAGAGGGGAAACAAATGAAAAGACCCACTAAGGTTGCCGACAAGAAAAGCAAAACACCAAAAGGAAAAAATCCAAAGCCATTAAGCAAAACAGCTATAAATAAAGACAAACTTTCACAAAAACAGTCTCAGATTAATTTCCCTCCACAAACAAAGGCTGCCTGGCCAAACATGGCAGCAAAAAGCAGTCACATACCACAACAAACTAATAACAAACAAGAAATGAACAATAACAATGGAAATTCAAATATTTCAGAACAGAAAACAGGAGACAGTCATTTTGAACTAAGAGCTACTAGAAACAGGGTATTACAAGGTATCGTGAGTGATGCACTCACATATAGAAAACTTGAAACAGACAAAAATAACTTGTTTTCTATAGCTGGTTCCAGTTCTTTTACTAAAGAACCACTTACGGGAAAAAATAAACAACAAAAAGGAAATTCAGACGAGGACCCTCCCCTTGGATTGGCAAAGGAATTTATAGATACTGTCAGTAGCATACAAGATAGTATTAAGCAATTACGTTCAGTTCCTGACACATTACATGAACAAAGCAGAAAAATGAAGGATCTTAAAAAAAATCAGTCACCTGAGAAACAACCAGAATAACAGCTTTAGAGGAAAGGCAATCTTCTATAGAAGGCAAGTTTAATACAGTATCCCAGGAGATCCAAACATTTAAACAACAGCAGGAACAACTGAACACATGTTTAGATGATCAAGATAACAGAGCTAGGAGGAAAAATCTATGCATATTTGTAATGTTTCAAATCTGGGGGAAAATCCTCAACTTTGGTGCAAATAGCAAATTAACTATTTCCTCAGTTACTCCATGACTCCTCCAGCATCCCATTCATTACAAACTGAAATCACTGGACAGGGAGAGCTCTACACAAAAATGGCTCCAGACCAATCACTGTGAATTTTTTTAAATCTGAGGACAAATTTAGAATTATTAATGCCTTCATCCAGCAAAAAAGCTGCAAATTCAGATACCAGAACATTCTCCATAAAACAAGACTTTTCTTAGGAACCTTTACAAATAAGAAAAAAAATGACCTTCAATACAGTAGGTCTTTTGGAAGGAAATAATAAGGGCACATTTCATTTACCCAGTGAAACTAAGTCTCTTCCTGAATAACCAAGTTTTGTTTTATGACACACAAAAAGATGCTCTGAAAGATTTAAAACTGCATTTACCAAATGCCTTCACATGACTATAGTGTTGTGGATTGGTCTGGTTTATGTCTATGCATGTTCTCTTCCTTCTTTGGGGGGGCACTATGAAATGTGCTTATGAAATAAGTTAAAAGAGGTGAAGGTTAAACACTGTAATGTAGGGAGTGGATATGGGGAGGTAAAGGGTACAGTTTAGACTAAGGTAAACTGTACTAAGCATCTATTCGGACGGAGTACAGGAATAATTCCATTTTGCACAGCACAGGGCGTGGGGGTATGATATTTTTTCTTTTGTTTTGTTGTGGGTGGGGGATACAAAAAGGGAAAAATAAGGGAAATTGGGAGCTTGGAATACAATTAAAAAATAACAGTGGTTTGCAGGTACTGTTACTTTATTTTAATAAATAGGAGTCCAAATTACGGGGATGACACTAAACATTAATGAAATTGCCTTTCCAGTCAAAAGAGCTGGATTATTTAGATATATAAAATCCTATGATATCATGAAAACCTGTTTGCAAAAAACATGTTTGAACACTGCTGAGTCCCAGAAAGTTAGAAAACCATAGATAAAACACATTTTTGTGGTCCCTACAAATAAATGAAACAGTAAAAGTACAATAATATAATAAAATAAGAATTTTCCTGGGAAGGTACTAGACCCCAGAACAGATAAGGAAGGACAAATTATTATGCTAAGAATTGAATTGGGAGGCATTCCACTGATGTTAGGTTCAACTTATGCAGCATTTTGTAAGTTGACTCAGTTCTTTGCAGAGATAAATAGATTGCTATTGCCTTGGGACATAGAACATCTTGTATCATGTGAAGACTTAAACTGTTGATGAGGCATTTTGAAAGATAAATCTACTAACTATAAAAGTTGGGACCGATACAGGTCTAGAATTCTTAATAATTTTATAGAAGCAAATTTACTGGCAGATCTGCAGAGAGAACAAAACAAAGATTTAATATAATTTACCCAATCATCCTGACATCATGAAATTTACTCCAGAATAGATTACATTTTAGTATCCAAACCACTGTTGGTGTCAAGTAAAACCACTTCAGCATCAATTGAAGCTGGTACACTATCAAACCATAATCATGTTCATTACAAACTATTAATAGATATTACATTAAATAAGCAATTGATCTGGAGAATAAATAATTTATTATCACATGATAAGCCTTTTATATAAAAAATTAGGGGAGCTAGTTCTGAATTTTGGGAACTAAATGATCCACGACTAGAGTATATTCTTGAATTATGGGATGCTTTTAAAGCAACAATCGGAGATAAGGCCATAAACTCTGTGGGTGCTCTTAACAAACAGAGAAAATATAAACCACAACAAGTAGAACAAAAATTAAAAGAAATTGAAAAAGAGATTAATAATATTGCTACTGAAAAACAGATTATGAAAATAAAAAAAACTATTATTCAGACACAAAATAAACAGATTAAAGCTACTGTAACTGGTAGAGTCTAAGAGTATGTGGTATCTGGAGAGTGAAATTCAGGGAAAATCTTAGCAAAACGAATTTAAGTGGCACAAGAAAACAGAGATATAACATTAATATATGATAATTCTGGACATTAATGTTCAGATACCACTAGTTTTCTAAACTGTTTTTTAGATTTCTGTACTACATTACAGTATCTACAGTACCTCAAAATGCAGTCCAATTGACCAAGAGTTGCAATACAGTAGTACATTTATAACTCATTTGCCTTTCTCTACCAGTGAATTGGAAAACTTAAAAGCACCAATCCAGAGAACAGAAATTGAAACTGCTATATCACAAATGAAACAAACTCTGGTCAGAGACAACATGGCTGCTAATGTATTAATTTGACAAGGGATATAGAATTAATGTGTGGATTGTATTGTATGGGGTCTTCCTTGGGGTTGTCAATTCTAATGCTTACCCCTCCCCTAAGCAAACAAGAAGCTTGGGCTAATTCTGTTGGCAAAATGTAGTGAGACATGCATCTCTATCTTCGAAGAGTATATCATTATGAGGCATTGACTTGGAACTGTACCTTGTGCTTAGGACAGGAGGACATGGGCTAGGGGGAAAGGGTGAGCATTAAGGTTGGCAACCCCAGGGAGGACCCACATTTGCCAAAACTCCAGACACAAAATCCTAATATTTTTTTTTTAATTTCCCTAGTTAGTATGCTTTGCTGCCTTCAGCTGTAATATGTTCATTAACATAATTTATTTTGCAATAAAAAATATACACATATATATATTACAGCGGTGCAGTTGCGACTCTATAGTTAGGGTAGAGTAGTTGTTTAATGTTAGACCCCATATTTTACACGTTAATAACTTCGCAATCATTCAATGGATTTACTCAAAATTTGGAATACACAGTCTCAGGTGGTAGATCTCTTGATTTGCTAAGTTTCATTTTGATCAGATTTGTGGGTTTTGTGCAGTGAAGTGCCAAATAATGCATTTTTTTCCATTTTTGGCAAAAGTCAGTGTCATCTTTCGACACTGTGCTACACCACACAGTTTGGAATTTCAGCCTGAAATTTTCAGGGTAGAAATAAATTATCCTAAGAAACAATCCAGCATTAATTTGGTGAAAAAAAATATTAATCTGTTTGAAAGCTATTAAATTTAAAAAATTTGGGTTCTGAGCATGAGCAGTTCAGTTTTTTAGTTAGCTGCACAGTTTTGGTCAAGGATTCCTAGTCACGAACAGCTCACAAACAGGGATTGCAAAAAAGGGATTTGGAAATCTCACAATATCCCTTGTTGCGACAAAAATCCATGTTCATCAGCCGCCATTTTGTTTTCTCACTTAGTGAGGGGAGAAAATAAAATGTTACAACTTGTCCAAGTGTCGGCTTTTATGAAAAGCAAGGCATGGGTTTTGCTTTGGGGGATGTTCTCTATCCACCCATGCCTTTGATTCTGTGTAGTTATTTAAAAAAATGGCAGTTCTGAAAATTAAAAATCCCTCCTCATGATCCTTTTTTGCCAGCCAATCCCTCTTCACAATCCCTTTTCTTGAGCTGGTCCCTTTTCTTGAGGGAAGGGTCAGGGACTGGCTGGCAAAAAGGGATCATGAAGAAGGATTTTTAAATTTTTAAATCTGAAGGTTTTTTTAAATAACTACACAAAACCAAAGGCATGGGCGGGTACAGGACATCCCACTAAGCAAAACCCATGCCGTGGTTTTCAAAAAATATAGGTTCATAGGACTGGTACAAGTTCAGTGAACCGAAAGCCCTTTAGTGAACTTGCAACCCAGTTCATGGGTGGAACACATACGTCTTTTCACCCATATAGTTATCCAGTCTTTGTTTAAATATTGTTATACTGTTGCTCTCTACTATCTCTTTTGGAAGTATAGACCATTTTGTTGTTACTCTTTGTGTGAAAAAATGTACTTCTCTTGACTGTTAGATTATTTTCACCTAATAATCTATGTATGTGTTATCTGGTTGATTTATTACCCATATGTTTATTAAGTCCAAGCGTTTTCATCATGTATGGATCATTTATGGCATTAAAGATAAGACAAAGGTCTCCCCTATTTCATCTATATTCTATTGAATACAGGTTAAGGGTGTTAAGTCTTTTTTATATCCCAGATGTTGTGTTGAATATATTTTTTGGTAAGTCTTTTTTGAACTCTCTCCACTAGTTCTTGAGATCTTATATTCTGTGGTGCACAGAACTGAGCATTATATTCTAAATGTGGCTGCACCAGACTGGTGTAAAGGGGGATGATGGCCTTACTCTCTCTACTTTTAAATGTTGTTTAATATACATCCTATAATTCTTTGACACTTTTTCACAGTTTCATTAGTATGTCTGTCAAAGGATAGATCATTGGAAATAAGGACTCCTAAGTCTTTTTCCTCATTTGTATCTTGCAGTATTATGTTATTTAAATCATATTGATAGAAAAGGTTATTTTTGCCCATATGCATAACTTTACACTTGTCTACGTTAAACTTCATTTTGTTATCCTCAGCCCATTGGGTAATATTGTCTAGAGTATTCTGTACTGATTTTGCATCTGTCACAGACTGTACTTGTCCCCCAAGTTTACAGTTAACTTCATATTTACAGATCCAGACAATCCCTGATGTTCGGATGGTGGAAACCATGATGTTAAACAGAGCCAGTCCCAGCACTGATCCCTGGGGAACTCCACTAGTTACCCATCCCATTACATAAATGTCCCTTAATGGTGACTCTTTGTATTCTTTGATCTAGCCATGATTCTATCCATCTAATGATATTAGTATGAAGTTTGATTTTAGTAAGTTGTTCTAACAATATGAAGTGTGATACTTTATCAAAGGCTTTGGAGTAATCTAGAAATATAACAAATATGGGAATATTTTTTTAAGGGCTGCACTGATTGGTTTGAAGTACTGGATTAAGTTGGACAAACAAAATCTTCCCGAAATAAAGCAATGTTGTGATGTATCAGTGATACATGTGTTCTGTAAATGTCTAACTATATGTTGTTGAAGTAGTCTTCCCATTAATTTGCCAACTGATATGAAGCTGATAGGCCTACAGCTGCCTACCTCTGCCCTGTTTCCTGTTTTATAAATTGGTGTCACTAAGGCCTCTCGCCATTCTCTCAGTGTGTTACGTTCCTGAATAACGACATTAAATATTGATGTAAGAGGGCCCACTAATTCCTTTACTAGCTCCTTTAGGAAAACTGGAGTTATACCGTCTGGTCCTGGTGAGCTGTTGGTTTTTAGGTTTTTAATTGTGTTTATTACCTCAGTTATTGTGAATACTGGGCAGTCATTTGTTGTTACTGGCAGCTGCTTGGTGTAGTTTTCTTTAGGATCATACACACTCAGAAAGTAATCATTTAATTCTGTTGCAATTTCTGTTTCATCTGTGATAAAGCCATCATTAGTTTGTAAGGGTACTAAAGTTTTTTTTTTTTTTCAAATTTAGTATGCTTTATAAAATTTTCCAAGAAGGGGTCCTAAAGTTTGTTGTTTACCTTTTAAGGAGCCCACGTAGTTATAGAATTGTTTTTTTGTTATCCTTGATACAGGTTACTAATTTCAAGTCTACTTTTATTTTGGCCCTTTTTATAATCTGTTTAGTTTTATTAGCACTGTGCTTAAATTTTTGCCAATTGCTGATAGATGGGTTCTTTTTGTATTTATGATAATATTTCTTTTCAAAATTTAGCAACATTGTCCACCATGGTGGAATCTATTTGGAATGTAAGTATTTATTTCTTGTAGGAACCCAGTTGTTGATACAATGGCCCAGATATTCAAACTGCGCCATTCTGTGGTGCAAGCCAGTGCGCCGCTCAAATTTGTTGCACAGGGGTGTGGCCAGGGCGATATTCCATGGAGTTGCGCTATGGCGCAACTGCTTTCAATATCACCCTGGCCACCCCATGTGCGTAACAAGTCGGAACTGTCAGGCAAAGTGGTCAGAGTGGAGATTGATGACGCGGGTGGTATCAAATGCCTGCTCATGCACAGCACCCGCGTATATTCGTGGTGCATGCAAATGCAGCCAAATTCTATGCAAGGCACACAGGGGTCCATTTGCATCAGATTACAGCCCCATTTGCATTCCATTAGCATGCAGGTGCACCGATCCCTGACGACTTGCACCTGGCGCCCTGCCAGGCAGCCATCAGGGACCAATGCCCCCTGCAGCCCGATCGCGGGACGTCCCATAAGGGACAAAGAAAATCTCCTATCCCTGGTGGTCCAGTGGACCATGATTAGCCAGATCATGGGCATAACTGTATCACCCCGATTAACCTGATTGCAGGCATAACTGTATCCTCCCCAATTAGCCCAATCACAGGCATAACTGTATCCCCCCGATTAGCCCGATCATGGGCATAACTGTATCCCCCCAAAGTCCAATATCCCTGGTGGTCCAGTGGACCACACAGAGCCGATCGCAGGTGGCATTCCTCACCCCCAAGTCCGATATCCTGGTGATCTAGTGGACCCCAACCCACCTGCCCACTCGGCCCCACCCCCACTCCCCCGTCAGCCAGTGGTGTGGCACCGCACCTGCCCCGCTGCCCACCGACACGACAGCTCGGTGGCTGCACACCCAGTGGTTCAGACATGAGCCAATGGGCATGCACCTATATGTACCAGTCAGTCCAGTTATGTGAATGAATTCATTCACATATCTGGACCGACTAGTACAGCACAGGCTGCACGCCCATTGGCTCATGCCTGAACTAATGGTGCAGCCATACCCCGGCTTGTCAGTCGGCAGGCGGCGGGAGGCAGGCGGGTAAGTGCTGCTGCTCCCGACGCTGATGGTGGGGGAGGCGGGCTCAGTGGAGGTCACTAGGTCACAGGGATTTCGGACTGAGGGGTGAAAATGCCCCTGCGATCAGACAGGCCGGTCCTGGACCACCGAAATATTGGACTGAAATGCACTAACCATGATCGGACTGTCGCGGTCACTGAACCTGGGGATATTGGAGCTTTGGGGGGATACTAGATAACCTGACTCGAGCTAATCGAGAGATCTGATTATACCCGTGGTAGGCTAATCGAGGGGATCTGATTATGCCTACGATCGGGGCATGGGAGCTGCCGGGTGGTGGAAACAGGTGATGGCCACCCACAGGTGGCAGCTGCTGTGTTACACCCACAATGTGGCAGCTCACCTGTGGGTGGCCCTCGACTTGTTCCTTTTTTTTTAGGCGTAACTTTGTGCAGATGCAGGTAGGGGTTGCGCCTGCATAACTCTGGATGGCCTGGGCTGAATATCGGGCTGTGCAGTTTATGCATGGGCATGCCACCACCTGTGCCTGCACACATTACTATGTGCCCCAGCCACATCGGAGTTGTCTGTGCCTTTTCCTTTAAATATGCGCAGGACTGATAGTGGCTGTGATGGCGCAATACCGCTGCACCATGCACAACCCTTTTGAATATCTGGGCCAATGTGTAATATGTTTATGAATTCTGCTCCATACATTCTCCAGATTTTTCCCTTAAGCTCTTCTTTCCAATTCGATTTGTTTAAGTAGGTTCTCATATTATCATAGTCTGCCTTGTTGTAATCTTTTATTTTAGCTTTACCTTTCGTTATGTTATAACTCATTTTATATTCAAAATAGATCATGTTGTGGTCACACTGCCACCCGGGGGAGGGCAATATTTTAATATTGTCTACAGTATCAGGAGTATTGGTGAAAATTAAATCAAGTGTCTTATTCCCACTAGTTGCTTGTGTAATCAGTTGGTCAAAATTATAAAGTGTCATAATATCAACAAATCTATTTTCAACCCGATTTGTTCCTTTATTTATTTTGGAAAAGTTGAGATCCCTCATGAGAATGTGATCACCTGACATATTTCTGTTTTCAAGTTCTACCAGTAGTTTATTGTTTTCTAGAATATCCAGGTTTCGGAAGCAATAAACTAAACCTAGAGTTAGAATTCTAGGGGACATTTTAATTTGAACCCAAACAATTTTATTTTTCTGATTCAGGGTTTTCCTTCATTTCATGTACTTTATAAGTCTCTTTTATATATAGGGCAATACCACCACCTCTTTTTGCAGTGCGATTTTTGTATACCCAGGAATTTCAGTATTCCAGTCTCCATCTCTGAACCATGTCTTGGTTACCCCACAGATGTCTATGTTGTGTTCCTTTAGAGTATAATTTAATTTGTCAATTTTTGTTCGAAGGCTTCTAGCATTTAGAAGCAATATTTTTAGACAATTTTTTGCTGATATAGTATGTTCTTGTTGAGATGGGCTAGATTGTTCAGTGACAGAGTGATTTATGTCATTGGTGTTATTAGCTGTTAGATAATAACCAATATTCAGAGAGGTTTCAATTCTTCTGTATAAAGAATTAAATATGTTTCCCTAGAAGTGTGTTGCCCCTTCTGCTGAGATGCAGACCATCTCTGAAATATTGTTCTGGCCTGTTTTCAGTCTCCTCCCAATGAGTTATACAATTGATGTCATGACGTAGGCACCATGCCCTTAACCAGTTTATTGTTTTCATTTTCATTTGTTGACTTTATGATGCTTTTGGTATAGGGAGTATCTCAGACATTACAGGCTCACATCCATGCTCAATTAATTTATTTGTAAGAGATACGTAATCTCATTTTATTTTTTGTATTGGCTCATGAAAGGTGTTGTTGGCACCCGCATGTGTTATTACTAATGGGTTCACTTCGATATTGTTTATAATAACACCCAGCATCTTAGTGATGTCAGAAATTCTGGCCCCGCTAAAACTTGACAAAGTCCTAGTAGCTTTATTTGGTTCACATATAACTCTGTCTAGATGTTGGTAGCCTGTGATGTTGGCGCCTGAAAGATGGTGCCATCTGAAATGGCGATGCATTGTGGGCAAAAGCCTGAATGGTGATGGGGGGGTAGGGTGTCCAGATGTGGTGGGGTGGGTGACTGCAGTGACAAGATGTTGCTATATGTACACGCACGTGGGGAGAGGAGCAAGCATGCTGAGTGTGGGCTGCGACGGGGCAGAGGGGATGTAGGGGTGGTACAGCAGTTGGCTGCTGAGCTGCGCCATAGTGTCATGGGTTAGCGTCCAGTTTCAGTGCGGGAGGTATTGGGTTTGGGTCTGGGTCCAGACACTACTGCATTTTTGTTGTGCCCAGCCTGAAACTTGCATTTTTTGCTTTTGCCCCCCGACATGCACCCCCCTGGAGTTGAGAATCCTTTAGTAGGGAGGTGCGGGAGATGAACCCCCCCATGTGGGGAGATGTGGGTGATCACTGCCTCCCCCCCACAGAGAGAAAAATTTGTACGTCCCCAGCACCGTTCCCCCAAGTGCCGAGGATGTCAGGGTGGCAAAATTGTTTTCACTGCCCTGACGTCGTAATAACGCGGCTCGCCATTTGGCAGTCACCGTTATCACACAGAACCCTAGATGTTTGATCATGGAGTCTCCCAGGACTAGTATTTCTTTTGCATCTTGAATTGTATTAAGGGATGACTTAAATTCACAGTTGTGGTGCTATGGGTCATGACGTCCTGTGTATTTGGATCATTTGTATTGCCACCTCTCCAATATAAGTTGGGTCATGAATTTGGGCAGGTGCTACATCTGAAAGCAGAGATGGATCATTATTAACTAGGGACAGAAGTGGATTGAAATGATTTGCTAATGGTATTTGAAAATGTGTAGCTCTACACCCTCTTTTGGATGATTTAGAGGTTTGGATTCTAAACCAGTCTTCCTCTGAGTCCTCATTTGTTTCAACCTCCCTGATTCTGTTTCTGTTTACTGGGTTATTTGGGGGTAAGAGTGCCTTGTACTTCTTTGGACGTAGATGGTTGTTCAGTTAGAAGTATTATTATTTTGTTTTATGACTGCTTATTTTTTTGTTCTCTCTCCTGTATTCGTGTTGCCAAAGGTAGTTTGAAACCTGTGAGTCATTTGTTTGTGACTAATCTCTATTGCTTGTATCCTCTTATTAAAATCTTCTACCTCTGAGGACAGTTCAGTATTTTGAAGACATTTATTACATGTAAAGGTAGAAGTGGTGTCTTCTTGTTCAAGTACTTTGTACATATGACATGAGATACATTCAACCAGCTAAAGCCCATCCTTAGTTGTAATAAATACTGGCATCTTCCCTAGTTAAGTAGCTACAAGTTAGAAGATCTATTAGCTATATATACTCCTTTTCCATGTGGTTGTTATAGTATTAATACTTATTACTTGGGCAACTAGTGTCTATTGTGAATTCCTTTGTGCTTTTAATATTTAATATTTGAGCAGTTTATAGGTAGCAATTACCTCCTTCAGGGCACTCATTATCCGGCTGTTCACCCAGCTTCTTTTTTGTGGTGGTCTCTGAAGTCTTGCCAGACACGTGGCAAGACACGTGCACAGACACGCGTGTCTATGCACGCGTCTTCATATGCATCACTGCACTCACCTTGCTCACAACAGAATGTTCTTTTCAAGGCTTGAATGCTCCAGGACATAGAATCCTAGGGGTCAGGACTACAAACTTGCTGCACTATTTAAAATACAGTTTCTACTGCTGATTATAGTGAGCAAAGTCCACTCATCCATGAACCTGGCTCACCAGTTACGCTTTGTTTAGCTAAATAAAACTTTTAAAATGTATCAAACAAAGAGTAGTAATCCAGAGCTAAACAGTACTCAACACCCCCTTCCTGTTTCCAGTTGGTAATAGAAACAGGGCTCCAAAGCACACTCTAGTGCTAGTTAAAATTATTTGCACAAGAACAGTTTTTAGCTGCAAGAATTGCACATAGACACTGTAATTGCTTGTAATCTACTGGCTCTTACAATATCCATGTCTGTCAGTGTCTATACAACTGCCCGCTCACAGCAGGATGTCCTTTTCTAGGCTTGAATGACCCAGAAAATTGAATCCTAGGGGTCAGGACTACAAAGTACTGCATGATTTAAAATACAGTTTCTACTGCTAATTATAGCGAGCAAAGTCCACTCATCCGTGAACCTGGCACACCAGTTGTGCTTTGTTTAGCTAAATAAAACTTTTAAAATGTATCAAATGGGTGGTAATCCACAGCTAAACAGTACTCAGCACCCCTCTTCCATTTCTGAATGGCAACAGAAACAGGGCACCAAAGCATACTCTAGTGCTAGTTAAAATTATTTGCACAAGAATGTTTTTTAGCCACAAGAAACACATATAGACACCATAAGTGGTTGTAATCTACTGGCTCTTACAATAGCAGTATCTGTCAGTGTCAGTCAGTGTTTATATCAAATATATATTTTTTAATTTTTGTGGCTACTTGCCACATATCCCTGGTGTCCAGTGGTACCCCTCCCCCACTCTCCTTTGCCCTGGTTATCATTGGTGGCAGTGGCTCCCATCCATTTCTGTTCCCCTCTTTTTTTCCTGAAATGTAGAAAACCATCCCTCATTGTCTTTTGCAGCCGTTAAACCATCCATCGCTGATTGTGCGACTCCCCACCCAACCCCCAATATGCACCCACCTCCCCACCCTCCTGACATCCCCCAGACCGCTACTCACCTGAGAAGGTCCCTGGTTCAACACCAGCTCCCGCAATGAAGACACATCTTGCTGCTGGAACCGGCGACTGCAATTTGAACTAAGGTAAATGCAGTCCTATGTATTTCAATGGGGGGTTTCAGCTTTTGGTCATAACTCATCCATTATTCAAGATTTTGGTCCCAAAGTTTCAACATGGAGTCCTGGGAACAATATGACTGCCATTAGGCAATTCTTGCTGGAAATGTGATTTTTGCAGTCACTTGGTGATATCATCTTTCTGGTGGGATTTGTGTAATGACAGTCACATTGTTCATCAGGTAGAGTAATATGAAGGCTATGTTAAAAATTTGGGGTCAAAATTTTGAAAAATGGCTGCGTTATGGGCATTTGGCACACTCTCACCACGCATGCTCATAACTCAGTAAGTTTTCAATATTTTCACCTCATATTTTCAACATACTCTTCTTATTACCCCACCTGATGTGTGTTACAGCTGTGAGGACATGTGCTTATGTAAATTCATATCCCTTGGGATATGAATATGCATAAGTGCATGCCCAGTATCAAGGCTCCACTTTTGCAGTTCTTTTAAAGTACTTTTCAGTTGCTGATTATGAAAAGTAACTAGTTTCCCCAAGTTCAGCTTTCTTTTCTGTATTTGATTATATCTTTAGCTGAACTCGGGTACTATATGTCACGTACGAGCCATGGACTGAGTATGGCGAAGTGCAGCCTAGGAAATCAAGGAGTCTCTTGTGAGAGGCTATCCTATAATAAATGTGGCCTTGTGAGCACTCTGATAGGATTACATAGCCCCATTGAGCAGCGCAAAATGCTGAAACGCAATGGCAAACCAGGACAAATGGAATGCCAGGACAGCAGATGCTCTCCTCCGATGCAGTGTGTCTCATTTTCAGACAGCAACAAAGTTAACATTCCAATTGCTCTGCACCGCTCAAAGCAGGAAACAGGTCAATTAATGATTATCCACTGTTCTGATTATGTATGATCAGTATTGAACCATCTGCAGTATCTGAGCTGCATAAAGAATTATGCTTGACAAGTCTGCTAATATTTCTTTTCTAGGTACTGCCAATGTGAAAAAAAAAGAATTATGTCAAGGGTTGTGTGTTTCTGTTTTTTTCACTGACATTTCATCATTTTAGAACAATAGTTGTAGTTTCATCACAGCTGTTACTGCTCATCGTGAAAGCTTTCTTCTATATTCTCTGCTGTTCAGGATCTAATAATGCCATGAATTTGCAATTTAAAAGCATTAAATACGTTGTTATGTATTACATGTGGATGCATTTCAGGATGCATTTATTACATTTACTTTGCTAGCCCCATATTAACTGCACACCCCTCCCCCCCAGGACCACCTCCAACCACATTGTGGTCTCTATTTTCGGGATGGAACGTGTACCATATAAGAGCTAGTTAAAAATGAAATGCGCTGGAACAGAAAAGTCAGACTTATACTAGTAACAGGGTCAGTGTTGGTAGGAAGTTAAATGATTCCCTTTAAATGCAGTGAAATGTTATCAAAATTATTTGAAACCCAAAAAGGACATGGTATGATATATATACATATATGTTGCAAAAAAGTTTGGTAATGCTCCAGTTAGGGTCAAAGTGACAAAAGTTGAGAAATGAGGTGTAACCCCTAGATGGCGCTATCCCAGGGGCTACTACCCCTGCCTGATTTGCCACTAACGGGTTGAGGGGCCTGGATCCAATGGCGGGTGCCTCCACCCAGAGGTCAGGGTTTGCAATAGTTAAACTAACTTGGTCACAGCCCTCTGGGACACTACCTTCCCCTTTCTTCCCACTAGTAGCCCACACAATATATCAAATTACCTTCACAGTATACACTTACCCCCAGGTCTGGTTCCGGCACTGGGACCTCCTGTGAAATGAGATACAGTGCAACAATCACAGTACAGTACTTTAACATAGACAAATACCTCAGGCAGTATAACTTTGCTGAAACAAGCAGCTCTGATTTATTTAGGGGATATAACAAGGACAGGAAATCAGGTTAAATAGCTTATCACTCTAATAATCTACCTATGGCTCTGGCAGGCCTATCCCTATCAGTTACTGTCCCTGGGTACCCAAACCCTAGTGGCTAGTCCAAACCGTGGCAGC
The DNA here is from genome assembly GCA_016271365.2 of Neoceratodus forsteri. Taxonomy (NCBI): domain Eukaryota; kingdom Metazoa; phylum Chordata; order Ceratodontiformes; family Ceratodontidae; genus Neoceratodus; species Neoceratodus forsteri. The sequence continues at coordinate 1,002,756,462 of CM028129.1, read as the reverse complement.
TGGTAGGCCCTTTCACACAGAGAAAAGGAGAATTAAACAGTCAGCAGTACAGTAATTCCATTTGGATTTAATGTGGCAATTCAACAGGGAGCGACCCTGAATTAGTACTCACGACCTCCAAATAAGATAGGGTCCTTCAATGTCAGCAGGGCTCACTTGAGGTACACAAACCTCTTCACATCCATATAAAGAAAGCACTATACCAGGCAGGCTGCATCTGTATCCCGATCGCAATTACTGCACAATACCTGGGAGAACACACAGCAGATTCAGTTCCTGACAGACAGAGTGCAATTTTCAACAATTCCTCCAGTCTTCTACAGGGTGAGCCTGGTTTCTACTCTTCAGAGATCCTTTGATTCTTTTCACAGGACGGATTCAGTCCTAACAGCTGCAGACCGGAACTCTGGGCCTTACACACGTTTTTGACTAAAACTGCACACTGAAAAGCACAGGGCTCCTTCCTTCTTCACTGCCAAAGCTCAACTGAAACCCAACCGACAAAACTGGCACTTCCTTTGAGTTCCTCCCAGTTCTTGACTGAATTGGCTGTCACTCACAATAGACTGCTGCTGTTGGTCCAAAAGGCACTGAAGTCTAAACTACATCTCCCAGAGTCACTGCCCATACAATCCTCTTGTGGCTGGCTCAGATTATGAGTCCAAGTTCTGATTCGTCCAAGGCACCATTTTAGCTAAGCTTACCCCACACTGATTGGTCCAGTTCAGCAGTTCAAAACTAGAATGGGGAACTAGCAGACACAGTTCTGACTGCAAAGAAAGCAGGTTAGACAAACTGTAATTTCATTATTACTCTAAATAATTTCTGGCAAACAGTTACAACTGTCAGATAGGTTCCCTTTGCACTCCTAGTGACTGCAAAAATGAAGTGAATTGGCAGCAGCTTGAGTGGTACTCAGAGAAGCACACAGTCCCCCCATACAAACTAATTATGTCTGCAAGCAGACAGCTCTTAAAGAGACAGTACCAGGGCTCTAAAAACACTCACTGATAAATGGCTTAAATGCCAAACACCATTCAGGCTTGGAGCATTCAAGCAAGCTCCTGGAAGTCTTTTTAGAACCCCTCATTTGCAGGGGGTTACACCTTCCTGGCCTGGGAAAGCTTGACGTCTGCCAAGCAAGTACCCCTCATAAGTTTCAACTGCAACCATATACATTTGCATTAGGCTCGCACATGTAATCATCAGTCAATATATCATTTTACCAAGAACACATTTCTGAAACATTGCAGTACATCACTCCTTACACAGTACCACACACACATGGTACCATAACTCAAGTCATTACCTCTTGTACATGAAACCTGAAGAGAGGGGGCCCTTCCCTATCAGTTACGTTGGGGCTGGATGGGGCAAGGGCACCATACTAGAAGGACAACACAAGTAACTTGGAGTTAGCACTGATGCTCAGTTTGGGCAATGAGCTGAGGACACATACACTCCTTTATGGACAACATTGAGAGGCAAATCCACAGGCCTCCCAAGGGAATCATAACTGAGGTGCACCACAGGCTTTACAGCTCGACCAGTCTTTCTAGGGGAACTGTTACAGTCTCTGCACTCTGAGCCTCATTTTCAGCATTGTCCTCACTTGTCAGGAGTCTTCATGGGGTAGAGAGGCTAGAACTTGGGGCACTTTCAGCTCCAGGAGTTACAGTTTCTGAGTCCACAACATTTGGCCTGCATGGAGAGCTTGGACACTGGCAGTGGACTGTCAGGGCACTCAAAATACTCTTCTTGTTCTGGTGTATCACCAGTCTGCCCCAATCTATCATTTCCTCCTGAAAGCTCAAACAGTTCAACCATGCACAATGATTCCATTTCATCTGATCTGATGCTTTGCACTTCACTTTCTGGGAGCATTGGCTCCAGGGATGAAGCTGGGGCTTAGACAGTCCAGAGGCCCAGCTTCATCTCAATATTGACTAGGGATTGCCCCGAAACAACTGACTCAGTTCGTAAGAAGGATAGTATTCAAAGTCACTCTCACTTTCTTCCGATATGGACTGACAGTCATGCTCAACTGGTACTTGTGGAGGGAACACTTTAACTTTGCTTCTGTAGGTGCAGACTTTCTTGATCTTTTCTTAGCAGCAGCTCTAGTCACTGGTCCAGAGGGGCATCTTCTAGGGGCTCAGACTCAATTAAGATTTGTCCAATGGGCAGTAAATGATTTCTATGCATTGTTTTACATCTTTTGAATTATTCTCAGGCCTTACTTTGTACACTGGCAGATCATCTAGTTTGCCCACTACAATGTGAGGGAGATGGTGCCATCTGTCAGCAATCTTGTGCTTGCCATGAAGTCCCAGATTTCTTAGTACCCGATCTCCCTCCTGGAGTTCCTGTGCTTTCACCTTTTATCATACCTTTCTTTGTTGGCCAGATTTCTTTTGGCAGCCATGGTTTGAGCCAGTTAGTACGCATGAGTTAGCTGGGCCTTTAACTTTTGACATACTGTAAATAGTTGTCAGCTTGAACCCCATCAGGAGACCCCAAAACACACATCTACTGGTAGTCGAGCTTCTCTTCCAAACATCAGGCGTGGGGGAGAATCCAGTGGCATCACTTTTGGTGCAGTTATAAGCATGTACCAGGGTGCTAATTTGTTGGCTCCATCTAATTGTCCTTTGGGTGCAGGGTGCCTAGCATATCTAGCAAAGTGCGGTTGAAACGTTCAGGCTGTGGGTCCCCTGGGGGTGGTAAGGAGTGGTTCTGGACTTTCGCACTCCCCACAGAGAAAGCATCTCTTTGATCAGACGACTCTCAAAGTCTCTCCCTTGATCAGAATGGATTCTTTGTGGAGCCCCATAGTGAACAAAAAAGTTTTCTACAAGTACTTTGGCCACAGTGGATGCTTTCTGGTCTTTGGTGGGGAAAGCTTGGGCATATCTCGTGAAATGGTCAGTGACCACCAGCATATTACTGATATTTCTTTGATCTGACTCCAAACTCAGAAAATCAATACAGACCAGCTCCATGGGTGCACTGGTGGTGATGTTAACAAGGGGCAGCCCTCTGGGACAAAGCTTTCCTCTAAAGCTAGCGACTACAAGTTCGAATGTGTTGCTCCACATCAGCCCCATCTTAGGCCAATAGAATCTGGATCTCACCAAGTCAAGTGTTCTGTCTATACCAAGGTGCCCCATGTGGTTGTGCAAGGACCTCAGTACTGAGTCTCGAAGGCAGTGGGCAGCACTAGTTGTTGTTTGTCTACTTGTCCCCTCTGTCTACTGTTTCTCTGTATAACAGTTTATTGATCAGTTTCAACTTAGGACCTTCTTTGTATAACAGTGCAGTTCTCAATCAGTGGAAGCAATTTGGACACATCTTTTCCTGCATAGAGGGCTTCTAAAGCTGCTTTGATCATGGGATCGCGGGATTGAGCCTACGAATACTGTCATTGTCCAGCTGAGGCAGTGCACCAATGTCTATTGCAGAAAAGTGGCAATAAGCAGCAGGTATGCAATTCTCAGAGCTCCCAAGCAATCCACCATGCAGTCCACTCGTCCGTGGACATTTGTTCCTCCCTGTCAAACTTCCGGCAGAGTGCCCGAATGTCAGGTTCTCCAATTGGACCCAATCATTCTGGGGAACAGGCCTCCGAGACAGAGCATCAGCATCTATGTGGTTCAGACCTGCTCGGTATTCAAGAGCATAGTCATATGTAGATAATGCGAAAGCCACCTATGGCCAGTGGCATCCAACTTAGCTGAGGTCTGCACATAGGTCAAAGGATTATTGTCAGTTTTACTAGTATTTTAGCCCCATACAAGTACTCATGGAATTGGTCAACAATAGCCCACTTCAAAGCTAGGAACTCTAACTTATGTACAGGATAGTTCTTTTCGGATGGGGTCAGGCTTCTACTGGCAAAGGCCACTGGTCTCAGGCCATTCTCGTGCTCTTGGTACAACACAGCCCCCAACCCTTGCAAGCTAGCATCAGTGTGCAGGACGTGAGGGTTTTCTTGGATCGGCATGAGCCAGCACTGGAGCATGGGTAAGTTGATATATGATCTCATGAAAAGCAGTCTCACAATCAGGAGTCCAGCGGCCCCAAATACTTCACTCGGATGAAAATACACTCTTTCAGTCTTGAGGGCCGCTGACTTTGGTATTTTTGTGGGTTGGGGATACCTTGAGTAAGGTTAAGTAAAGGGCGGATCACTCTTGAATAGTCCTTGATGAAGCGCCGATAATAACCACAGAATCCCAGGAATCTTTGCAGTTCTTTTAGATTTTTGGGCTGTGGCCAGGTGGTCAAGGCCTCAACTTTACTTGGGTGGGTCTCTATTCCTCGGTGGATACTATGTGTCCCACATACTTTACTGATGTTTGAAAGAATTGACACTTATCAATGGACAGTTTAAAGCAAAGTCCTCCAGTCGGTCCAATACCTTAAATAATCTGCTCTCATGTTCCTCCAGTGAGCTGCCAAACACAATAACATCATCTAGGTATACCAGGCACTCTAGTAAGTTCATGTCCCCCACTGCACGCTCCATCAATCGTTGAAAAGTGGCTGGGGCACCTAGAAATCCTTGAGGCATCCTCATGAATTCATAGAAGCCAAGCGGACAGATAAAGGCTGTCTTTTCACGGTCCTCTGGGGCCGCCGGGATCTGATAGTACCCACAGCGGAGATCCAGCACAGAGAACCACTTGCTCCCGTTTAGGCAGTCCAAAGCATCCTGAATGCGGGGCATTGTGTACTGATCAGGGATAGTCCGCGGTTTAAGGTGCGATAATCACACACATCCTTACTGTTCCATTCTTTTCCTCACTACCACAATGGGGAAGCATAAGGGCTTCTGGATTCTTGTATTACACCAGCAGCTAACATCTCTTGCAGATGCCGTCTCACATCATCTATGTCAGCAGGTGCCAGAGTTGAGACCTCTCACGAAATGGTCTTCGTCATGCAGCGGATATTGTGCTCAGCTCCTTGCACGCATCCTACATCCCATTCCTTTAAAGAACACCTGGTCTCTCTGGGCAAGCTTCTCACTGATCTTCACTTTCCATTCAGCTGGCAGCGAGTCGCGAAATCAAACAAGTCAGGCGTTACTCTGTCATTCTTCCTTGAACTCTTGCTGCTGGGTAGCACTGCAGTGTCTGCACAATGCACATTAGCCAGGATGCAACCTCTGTTTACTCGAATGTCTTTTCAGACACATTATGAACTTGGACCATTACCCTTCTGGCATAAGCATGGGCTCTAGCGGCAAAATACTAAGCGACCAGAGTCCCTCTGGCAATTTTCCCCATCGCCTGGTGCATCCAACATTAATATTTTATTCTTAACATCCTTTCTGATACGGACCTCTCCTGTAAGGTACACTGGGCATTTGGCGCCAGGATCAGAGACTCAGGATCCTTCTTCCATACAATTCCGACTGGTTCCTCTGGTTCTGTTTTTTCAGCATCTCTCTGTGCCTCATAGGCCTTCTTAATTAAAGCCGGAACTCTTAAAGCTCTACTAGTCTTTGACCCTGTTTTCATAACACAACTGTACCAGCCTCCAAACATATGAGCATTTGTTCCAATCAACAAAGGGACACCATCATCACAGTCCAGTGGGGGGACACACTAAGGCTAGGGTCTCTACTTGTTCGGCCACTCCAGCCACGGAGGTGGGGAAAGACAGCCAAGTCGGATATACCGGAATAGGGTAGGCCTTCTCACTTAATCCCCATACATGCAGTCCTTCTAATGGTTGTAAGAAGTACGTCTGACAAATGCTTCTGATACCAATCTTGGAACATAATTGTCACTTGGGAGCCACTGTCTAATATAGCTCTTGTAGACACTCGTTCACCTTTACAGTGGTCTCCATGGAGGACCCACTATTCTGGACCAGTCTGGAGAGGCGGTAGTGGGGGCCTGGGCAACTGACCTTGCACAAAAGGACGTGAATTAGCATTTTGGTGCCCTCACTGGGATCATGTCGTGCACCTCTTAACCACTGATTTCTTCTCCGAAGCTCTCCTTGTAGCCTATATGCAACTTTGTCAGTGTCTTTTGGGGACTGGCATTCCTTTTCATGTGCCCATCTTTCCCACAATTATAGCAAAACATACTTTCTGGAGTTTGAGCTGGCCGAGGCGCCACACTGGGAGCCAGGGCGGGGTATTACTAACTGGAAACCTTGGTGCCATCTCTGTCTATGACGTGATAAACATTGGAGACATCTCGTCAGTTTCTCCACTTCCATGGTCAAGGAATCGAGTTCGGAGCTGTTATCAGCAGGAGATACATGGGTGGGTACCCACCCCCATAGCAGATGCAGTCGGATATAGGTCAGGGCCCGTACTTGCAGGCGTGGCCTTCATAAAGGGACTGTTTTTGAATTCCCGGATCTCTCTCAACAGTTCGCCCCATTGTGGCATATCTTTTTCCTTGTCAGAGCACTCATTGACTGTCAACCTCTGCCCCTGAACTTCACTTGATGGGTCACCCTCAGTCACTCGGATCGTAGCCACAGCTGTTGGTGCAGGTACCTCCCGAGGTCGCCTTTTCTCAACTCCTCGAATTTCTCTCATTAACTCATCATAGGAGGGTGGGATTCCAGTCGGTTGCCAGGCGTAACTGAAGCAACAGCAGTTCTGAGAAGGGGCAGACTTAAGGATTCTGTCCAGTCTGGTTCGGTCCAGTTCAATCGCTGGCAAACTACCCTTTCTGAGGCATTCTTGCAACAATTTTTCCAGCCGAGAGACATACACAGACAACAACTCCCTTGGTACTGTTGTGCATTTCTTACTCTCCACCATAGGTCCTCATCAGAATCTGGGCTCCCATACACATTCTCAAGGCCTCAAGATAGGCCTGTGCAGTCGCTTCAGGGTTACTGGCCCATTTAGCACGGATGGTAGCCAGGGCAGGACCTCGGAGGCTCTCACTAACCCTCTTTAGCTTTTAGCCCCGAGCATTGCCATTCTAGCACTTGAGGGCAACATAGTCTATCCAGGTCTCCCAGTCATCCTCCCTTGGGGGTGGGAGGTGCCAGAGAAGATCCTCAACCTTCGTAAGAGTCGTGACTAATGGCAGGTGCAGAAATAGGAGTCTGCATTGGTTCAGCCACCATTACGGGCACTGGAGCAGGAGAGGGTGTTGGGGAGGAACACCCCAGGTGGCAAGAATAGTTTCTTCAAGTCCTCCACAGTTTTCCCTCTCCCAGCAACCATTCAGCAAATTTCTCCTCAAAGTTTCAGATAGTGGTGGGGCTGATTCCCCCGGTCTTTACTGTCCTTAGTTATCACTCTCCAAGCAGTGAGGGCTCCCTCTGGGGTAATGGTCTGTGGCACTTTGGAGCTATCTATGGGATCCTTAAACTCTACTAGGCCACGAAAGTGTGGGTGAGCAGATTAGCATGCCGACCCACCACCACAGGGTTTTGTAAACCTTCCACCTTGGAAAGTACTCCTGCACAGTGTCCGTATTGATACCCAGGGGATGTCCAGGATAAGCATAGTATTTTGGGGTCGATCTCCTCCCAGTACACCACTCCACCAGCGAGTGCACAGCCACTTCTGTCAGGTACCCATTTTTTCTTAACAGTGGTTAGTAAATATGGCCACTAGAGGACACCAATCCCAGCGGTGAGCCTCCAAGATGTAACCCCTAGATGGCGCTATCCCAGGGCTACTACCCTGCCTGATTTGCCACTAACGGGTTGAGGGGCCTGGATCCAATGGCGGGTGCCTCCACCCAGAGGTCAGGGTTTGCAATAGTTAAACTAACTTGGTCACAGCCCTCTGGGACACTGCAACCCCTTTCTTCCACTAGTGGCCCACACAATATATCAGAATTACCTTCACAGTATACACTTACCCCAGGTCTGGTTCCGGCACTGGGACCTCCTGTGAAATGAGATACAGTGCAACAATCACAGTACAGTACTTTAACATAGACAAATACCTCAGGCAGTATAACTTTGCTGAAACAAGCAGCTCTGATTTATTTAGGGGATATAACAAGGACAGGGGAAATCAGGTTAAATAGCTTATCACTCTAATAATCTACCTATGGCTCTGTGCACAGGCCTATCCCTATCAGTTACTGTCCCTGGGTACCCAAGCCCTAGTGAGCTAGTCCAAACCGTGGCAGCTGGTAGGGGCCCTTTCACAGAGAAAAGGAGAATTAAACAGTCAGCAGTACAGTAATTCCATTTGGATTTAATGTGGCAATTCAACGAGGGCGACCCTGAATTAGTACTCCGACCTCCAAATAAGATAGGGTCCTTCAATGTCAGCAGGGCTCACTTGAGGTACACAAACCTCTTCACACATCCATATAAAAGAAAGCACTATACCAGGCAGGCTGCATCTGTATCCCGATCGCAATTACTGCACAATACCTGGGAGAACACACAGCAGATTCAGTTCTGACAGACAGAGTGCAATTTTCAGCAATTCCTCCAGTCTTCTACAGGGTGAGCCTGGTTTCTACTCTTCAGAGATCCTTTGATTCTTTTCACAGGACAGATTCAGTCCTAACAAGCTGCAGACCGGAACTCTGGGCCTTACACACGTTTTTTGACTAAAACTGCACACTGAAAAAGCACAGGGCTCCTTCCTTCTTCACTGCCAAAGCTCAACTGAAACTCCAACCGACAAAACCGGGCACTTCCTTTGAGTTCCTCCCAGTTCTTGACTGAATTGGCTGTCACTCACAATAGACTGCTGCTGTTGGTCCAAAAAGGCACTGAAGTCTAAACTACATCTCCCAGAGTCACTGCCCATACAATCCTCTTGTGGCTGGCTCAGATTATGAGTCCAAGTTCTGATTCGTCCAAGGCACCATTTTAGAGCTAGCTTACCCCACACTGATTGGTCCAGTTCAGCAGTTCAAAACTAGAATGGGGAACTAGCAGACACAGTTCTGACTGCAAAGAAAGCAGGTTAGACAAACTGTAATTTCATTATTACTCTAAATAATTTCTGGCAAACAGTTACAACTGTCAGATAGGTTCCTTTGCACTCTAGTGACTGCAAAAATGAAGTGAATTGGCAGCAGCTTGAGTGGTACTCAGAGAAGCACACAGTCCCCCATACAAACTAATTATGTCTGCAAGCAGACAGCTCTTAAAGAGACAGTACCAGAGGCTCTAAAAACACTCACTGATAAATGGCTTAAATGCCAAACACCATTCAGGCTTGGAGCATTCAAGCAAGCTCCTGGAAGTCTTTTGGGAACCCCCATTTGCAGGGGGGTTACAGAGGCATTAGGGTTTCCAACCCTAACACCCCACACTCCCAAGCCAGGCAGGAGAGCAGGTATGGGGTGTGCCTTGGGCTTCTCAAGCCTAACGCTCAGCCTATTCCATCTGTAAATAAGGTTGGATGTGTAGACTTTATGAGAATTTATTATTATTTAGAAAATGGCCAGAATGGATTCTGGATCCTGACTGGCTGAAAGTACTTCCAACCTGGGCATCTATTTTTCAATAGATGCCAAGTAAAAACTTAGTGCCAGTCCAAGTGGCACCTCACTGCATAGCATTCCATATTAGTGCCCAGCCCGCTTTTTAATTGGCTGTATGCACCAAAGAAAATTTGAAACGCCTGCCATCTTTTTCTCTCACTTAGCGAGAGGTAGTGGTCTCGCCCACAGAAAGCAAACCCAAACAGTATTTACTTGCAGCTGCTATTCCCTATTTACAAAAAAAAAAAACTTCACTTATCTTACAGTTCTACATCCTCTCAGAGCTGGCTAAAGTTTTAAAAAACAGTCCAGTATTTATTCGTTTGCGGTCGGGGAGCGAGACACTTCATCATTTCTCCCCGCCGCGGTCACGAGCACCTCAGCGAGATACAAAAAACAACTGTCAGTTCCTTTCAACCTGGCCACATACAAATCACACCAACAACAGTACTGTTCATTCTGTTGCAGAAAATTAAAATGCCTACTTTTTTGCCCACAGTTCAGACATCAGTCAACTTCCCGGGTTACTTCCCTGTTCCCTGCCATGATCGCACCAAAACAAGATACCGCAACGCTATCACTCCACCGTCAAGCTGCTAAGTCAATTATTTTTTTATTTACCACACAAAACGTGTATTGGTAGCACTATGAAAAAACTTGTGGGAGTGACAGGGAGGACAGTAACTTTAACAAGCTAGGAAAACTGCTCTCCTAAGCAGCAGCAGCACCCTCTAATGGCAAAGACTAGTTAAGGGACTATTTTACATAATATCACATTTCTGTTACTTTTTAGTAATATGTTGCACTTTTTTTATGAAATCATTATTATAAAAACAAATAAATAATGTAAGCCCATTTTCAAAGTGCATTATTGATAAATACCAGAACTTCTAGGGGCTATAATGCCCTCCACCTGCAGTGTCAGACATCATTACACCCCTGACCAGTCTGGTATTTCCCAATAATGCCCACCCTGTTGGGTATTAGTGCTTACTTATTTAAAATGTTTCACCAGAACCGGCCCAGTGGAGCAGATGGTTGAGGCACTGGGCGCCTTACCTCAAACTACACCAGTAACCCGGATTCAGGAACGACCTCAGGTCATCGGGGCACCAGGGGGGAAGGCAGAGCAGGACTGAGCATGACAGTGGGCAGCTCTCCTCTCCTGAGGGTGGTGAGGGTGGGTTAGCAACCTCCCAGTAGTTCCATTCCCACCGGGTGCAGGTCCGGTGGGTAGCGTAGGCTGAGAGGGGGCAGCAAAGTATCGGGCAGTGGAAGGGGCTGAGCTGGCACCATGGGGTGTGAAGTGTGCCTCCACATGCTCGCACAGCCATGTGCCAGGGCCTTGGGAGGTCAAGAGAGAAACATCTGTATAATGCATATGTATCCCCATTGCCAGTTGACTGGAGGAGGCGACGGGGACCAAAAAGCTATATATAAACAAAAAAAAATGTTTCACCAGGAGGAATATACTGAGCTACAATAGCTTGTTTCCAGATGCAACCTGGGGGAAGGGGAGATGGAGCTACAAATGTATAATTCAACAAAGTACAAACATAAAATGAAGCTTGAACTTGTAACCTTATACAATAAAAATTAACCAAGCATATTAGTGGTATAAATGGTAGCACTTGATACCCAGATAAAAACTAACTACATAACTGGAATAACATACAACACACATATAAATATAGTAAGATAAAATAAATAAAAGTAATAGTTAGAATGAATAAATAAAAAAAAATCACTAAATAAACATAACTGAAAATAGATAACTAGATAATTACTTGAACATACATAAATAAAATATAAAAGAATAAAATAAAATAAACAAAATAAGCTAAAACTAAAACAAACACCTCCCAAACAACATAAACATAAGTAAAGTTATAAACCTATCAACACATTACCATTGAATACAGATGACTGGAATAGCTCTAAAATAGAATAGTGGACAATTGCCAGCTACTTGGGGGCAGGGGACTGAGTACAGTGAACATACACTTCTTCACCCCTCCAGGATAAACACCCCACAGGGGAATAAACAGTGAAGTGGGTAGATACATAGGGGGGTAAATGGACAACAGAAATGCTAGTGAGTTCATCTAACATACAGGGAGGAGGACCAAACACAATAGTGTGGAAAACCTAGCAATGCCATCATTACATGATGCAAAAGTAGCTAGTTTGGAACAAAATAATAGAGGAGAGAGGGGAGTAGAGGTGAAGGAGAGGTAGGCAAGCTATTACCTTCTGGGGCAGATTCAGCACTGCTCGATGTAAACCCAGCCAGTGCCATAGGAAAAGTAGGCCAACGAGGGGTAGTAAGGGTGGTGGAATTAATAAAAATAGAAAAGATTGAAGAGGAAAGGGAGAGATAGGAAAGGTGAGTATGGTCAAGTGCCAAGAAGGGAGGATAGAATAGGAGAGAGGGGAAAGGATGAAAGACAGAAAAACAAGCTTAGACCATCCGGAGCAGATTCAGCACTGTCCAATGTAAACCTAGCCAGTGCTATAGGTAAAGCAAGCCAAGAAGGGGCAGAAGGGGATATAATTTATTTATTTATTTATTTAGTTAAACATCAGTTTAGAAACCTTTGAGCCAGAGGCTCATTTACAAAGGTACCTCGTCACAAAGAGGACATCAGGACAGTAGTACAAGGGACACAGTACTTACAAACAAAAAAGTTGCAGTTCAATTACAATTTTGTTACAATAGAATACAATCTCCAACGAAGCAAAAGATAACAAAAGGTGCAAAACTTATGGTCGGGGGAGAGCTGGTGGGAGTAGAAGGGAGGGAGATAGGGGAGGAGGAATTAGTAGGGAAAGGAAGGTGGGGGAGCCGCTCAGTGAGCATTGTCAAACAGAGTATATATATATATATATTTTTTACACTAGGCTAGCGCAGTTGCATTTGAGAGCTAAGCAGGAAGTTTCTGAGCCTGGGCTTAAAGCAAGCTAAGGTTAGTGAGTTTGAGACACTGGCAGGGGAGGAGTTATACCAGTGGGACGCACAGTGGGGAATGCCCTCTGACTGAGAGGTCCTGGCTCTCGGAATAACTAGGGTAGCTCTTGGCAGAGCTGCGCGTGATCAGGAGTCGGTGCAGTCGGCGAGATGGAGTTGGATAGGCCTATGGGAGATGAGCCACACTTGAGGGCTTTAAAGGTCAGCTGGCATGTCTGATACATGAGTCGCTCTTCCAGGTTGAGTAGGGTAGCCAGGGTGTACAGCTCACATGTGTGAGTGAGTCTGGGAGCACCAGTGATAAGTCTGCAGGCCTTATTAACTGTGAGGCAAACCTTGTTGAGGGCAGTCTGATCTGCTGAGCCATAGACCGGAAAGCCATAGTCAATGAGAGACATGACAGAGGAGGTGACAGCCAGGCGGAGGGCATCAGGAGGGAGGCATTTCTTGTGCTGGTAAAGAATGCCTAGCCGTGAGTTGGCGACAGAATTTAGGGCAGATATATGTCCATGGAATGAAAGTGCAGGGTCAAAGGTTATACCAAGATATTTATAGGACTGCACCTGGTCAATGACGAGATTGGGTGTGGAGTGGACAGCTAAGGGAAACTTGCTGTACTTATTTTGGGGTGGGAGAAGAGGCATCGTTTTGTTTTCTTAAGGTTGATAACAAGTCGCTGCTCAGTGAACCAGGTAGCTGCAGAGTCAAAGACTAGTTGGAGGGAGTTCTGTAGCAGCATGGGGTCATTGTGGGAGGCAACGAGAACAGCATCATCAGCATAGAGAAGCATCTTACCCGTATAACTGCTGGGTAGGGAGTTAAGAAAGAGTGAGAATAGTAGAGGTCCAAGAATTGAGCCCTGCGGCACCCCAGAGCAAATGGGGCATGTTTCAGAGAGTACCGTTGACTTTCACACATTGGGAGCGGGCGGAGAGATAGCTGGTGCACCAGGAAACAGGTCCTGAGGCAAAGCCTATTAGGTCGAGGTGGAGAGCAAAGAGGATGCAACAGTATCGAATGCTTTACAGGTCAATGAATATAGCACCAGCCAGGCACCAGAGTCAAGGAGGCATGGAGGAAGTTGGAAAATTCCAGGAGTGCTGTATTGGTACTATGACCTGCTCTGAACCCGTGTTGTTCAGGGCAGAGAACATTGTACTTACAGAGGTAGTCAGACACTTGGGACGCCTACAATTTTCTCTAACGCCTTAGAGAGGGAGAGGATTGAGATGGGTCGGTAGTTAGCGGAAGAGTCCTGTCACCACCTTTATGGACAGGGGTAACTGTGGCAATCTTCCAGGCAGAGGGAATTGTCCGAGACAGAGTGATTTGTTGAAAATGCGTAATAGGTGAGAGGACCTGATCCAGGACCTGGCGTAAAAGGCAGGATCAAGTGAGTCATTACCGATGGTGTTACCTTTTGAGGGCTTTTAGCAAGTAAGGCCTAGCTTCTTGCATGGTGACAGGCACGAGGTGGAAAGAGGCGGGCAATGGGTGGTGGTACAGATGGAGGGGTGGACTGAAAAGTTACCAGGAAGTACTGAGCTAAGGTCGGTAAAGGAGTTATTAGGTGGGTGGCAATGAGGGCAGGGTCAGAGGAGATGGTACCATTGATGTTGAGAAGAGAAGGAGAGGGGGACTGGGAGTGACCATTCAGTTGCTTGATGTTGTCCCAGAAGCACCTGGGGTTCCCCAGGAGGAGGTAAGAGAGGCTTGGTAGTATTCCGCCTTTGCTGCGGATGGCCCAGGTGAACTGGTTGCGGGGCAGCAGCATGGGACTGTCTGTCAGCTACAGGCGGCCAGTAGCAACAACAGGTGCCAAAGATTGTCGCGTTGCTTAAGTTGCCACAGTAGGGCAGGGGTGATCCAAGGGGCATGTTTCACTTTGGACCTCCTAGAAGTTATGGGAGCAAACATATCACAGGCAAAGTTGAAAGTGCTTACAAAGAAGGCCAGGGCCAAGTCAATGTTGGTTGCCCTCGTCAGAGAGGACCAATCAGTGTGGGCAAGGAAGCGCTTAAGGCCTATGAGTCCCCCAGGCCTAATCCGCCTTCGAGAGGTGGTTTTGACCGGGGATGAGGGCCGAGGGGTTTCCCAGTTGAAAAGTACAGGGGAGTGGTCACTGAGGCAGTCAGGGAGGATTTGGATGTTGTGGATGCGGATTGGCCTGTTGGTGAGGACCACATCCAGGAGGTGCTTGTCCCCCAGGGTTTTCTAGTAGGCTGTGTGACCAGTTGAGTTAGGTCAATTGAATGAAAGCCTCTGCGGTGGGAGGAGGGCGAGTGAGACCAGTTTATATTCAAGTTGCCCACCAAGATTTGGTCCGACGAGTTGGGTAGGGAGGTGAGGTAGTCAATTAGTGGGCCCAAGGCCTGGGATTGGTTCTTGGGGGGTATGTAGGCTATGGTTAGGAATAATGGGCCTCTAGCTGGGTCAGGGGACAGCTTTAGAGTAAGTGCCTGGGCCTTATGGTCGAGGTCAGGCGGGGGGAGTGGTAGCCCCATGAGAGAATCCTTCAAATAGAAGACACAGCCCCCACCTCTCCTGCTGACACGGTCCAACCGGTGGAGAGTGTAGCCGGGGATAGAGACATGAGAGTTAGGAGTGGAGGGAGACAGCCAGGTTTCAACCAGGGCAACAACATCAGGTTTATGAAGTGTCACCCAGCAGTGTAGAGATTCCAGTTTTTTCAGGAGGCTACAGATGTTCATAGAAGCAATGCGCAGCCCAGGAGATTTCAGGGGGAGGACCAGTGCTGCCAGGCCGGGATTGGGGTGGACATTGCCTGACAGGAGCAGGAGGAGGAGGGCTGATCTGGGGAGTGCACAATGGCGGGATAGCTTCGGACGATTGGAGAGGGGGTGATGAGGAGTGATGAGGGGGTGATCACTAAGTGAAAACAGCTACTAGAGAGCAGTAAAATGTGACAAGTGAGGTATTGGGAGCAAATTGTTCAAACCTAATCAGGCTCCCTCTAGTGGCAAAACAATATAAGGAGCTAATGGAGAAGTTGGGTCAAAAATAGTATAGTTGTGAAGGAAAGAGAGGTTTAAAAAGGAATTTAAGGTAAAGGAGCCTGAGAGAGTGAAGGGGAGGATTGGAGGCACAGCATGGAGAATGGGGTGAACGTTAGACTTGAGAAGCCCAAGGCACACCCCACACCTGCTCTTTTGCCTGGTTTGGGAGTGTGGGGTGTTTGGGTTGGAAACCTCATTTCCCAACTTCTGCTGCTTTGACCTTAACTGGAGCTTTAACAAACTTTTTTACAACTTATTTCCTTACTTTTTGAGATAGTATAATAGTGTCCTTATCTTAGTGTGGGAGCACAGGGTTCTTTGAATCCTGCATTCCCATCCTTCCATAGATGGGTATATGTATGTAGCTCCCACCCATCTATAGATTTTGAGATAGAGTAATCATATCCTTAGTTTCTTGTTGGAGCACATTGCCTTTGGGCCCTGCGCTTCCATCCCTCCATAGATGCGTATATGTACGTAGCTGTGGAAGTGCTCTGCGCTTCCATTTATAGGACAACAGTGACCAAATGGTCAGCATAGGCATCTTATTCCACACCTCATGCAACCAGTACAGAAAATGTTTGAATCCCCACCAAAACACAATTCTAAGCAACTGCAGTGCCATTCCATGCCACAGGTGTGAAAACACATTTTGGCCAAGATTTGAAAAATGACACCTGTGACATACATGAGGTGCGGTAATAAGAAATCTGTGTTGAAAATTTGGGGTCAAAATATTTAGAAATGTCCAAAGTTAACAAGCGTGTGTAGCGAAATTGCAATGAATGGTCATAACTTTGGCAGTTTTTCATATTTTGACCCCAAATTTTTAGAATAGCCTTCTTATGACCTCACCTCATGAACAAGAGCAGAAAAATTGTCCAAATTCCATCCAAAAGGTGAAATTGCCAAGCAACCACAAAATTACCTTTCAGGCGGGAGTTGCATAATGACAGTCATAATGTTCATGAGGTGGGGTCCACAAAAGGCTCTGTTGAAAATCTGGGGTTAAAATGTCAAAACATTGCTGAGTAATGTATAAAAATTGAAACCCTCATTCAAATATATTGGACTGCATTTACCTTAGTCTCTCATATTGCATTAGCTGGTTCCAGAAGCAAGATGTGTCTTCAATCGGAGAGCAGGTTTTGAACCTGGGATTGTTCAGGTGAGTGAGGGTGTGTGGGGTACGTGGGGTGGTAGGTGCTGAGTGTGAGGTGGGGGTGGAGGGCTGATGGGCGAGGGGCTATTTTCTTTTTTGACAGGTTAAAAAAAATTGATAGTTTTCTTCATTTGCAGGTTGTGTCTGAAATGTGAGTGTGGGGGTTGCCACTAGACACCAGGGAACAAACTGAATGGCAATAGAAGGGTGGGGGGGGTGCCACTGGACTCCAGGGCAGTAACAGGATGATGATCAGCAGTTGGGAGTGCCACTAGACACCAGGGAAGAAAAGGAAAACTAATGGGACAATGATCTGTGGGTGCCAAGGGTGCCACTAGACAGAAATAATTATTTAATGGGGGACAGTGATCCGTGGATGGGGGGTACCACTAGCCACCAGGGACAGCAATGGAGAGTGGGGGGCATCAAATACCAGGGAAACAGCAGATGGCAGTTCACACTGCAGTTGGCAGCACAAGTTCAGCCGTGGCTGCAGAAGTCAAGAAAATCTGCAATTCTCTTACAGAAAACGCAGAGGCAGCACCCCTCTCACTAAGCTGGGAACCTGGGATTTTGAGTGCCCAGAAAATGTATTTCCGGCCCAAAATGTGAAAAACAAGCATCAGAGTCTAGCTAAATGGGGCCAGTTTGCTAGGTTCTGGTGTTTGACTTCTAAAATAACAATATTTATATGTATTTTTCACGCTTGGGAGGGGGATAGCAGCTCATGAAAAATTATTTTTCCTCATGAAAAAGCAATAGCCCTCGTGAAAAAGGGTTCCTTTTTCATGAGACCAAATCCTTTGTTGAACTTTCTCCCTCAATCCATAAAAGTGATCTTACCATTGAAAACAATGGAAACTGAAAAATGTAATAACTTTGCAACAGATTAATATTTTTTCACCAGACAAATGCATTGCAGTTGGCCCTAATGCTCATCACGTTCTCCTATACTGTACCCATCTCAGCTTATATACTTAAGAAATGGGGTGAACGTTAGGGCCAATGACCCTAAGGCACACCCCCAATGCCTGTTAGTATGTGCAGGGTGGGTGTGGGATGTTAGCTTTGAAAACCCTAATGCCATATTTCCCTACTTTTGTGGCTTTATCCCTAACTAAAGCATCAATGCAGTTTTTTGCAATTTACATATATATATATATATATATATAGACAGAAATAAATAGTATTTCAGGGATACTACATGAATCCCTGTCTTGTTAAAGGTTACTGGATGTAAATTAGGGTTGCTGGGTTCAAATCCTGCCACAGCCACTGAAACGGTGACCACAATGTGCATTCTCAAAAGCATACCAATGTTATACTGTTGGTAAAAAAGTATTTATGGCCTGTCATTTAAGTTTCCGTAGAGTGCTAAGAGGGAATCCACTCTGCTTTGTGGTGTCTACTTTTAGGATGGAACATGTATAACCAACGTTAGAATTTTGAGTGTGTGGTTTCATTGTGTTTGCAATGTATCATTCTAGGTAGCTTGCAAATGCTATTGTCGTGGTTCATAAAATGGTACCACAGCAAATATGCAGTGGAAATTATTAAAATGGCTTACGTTATAAGCAGCTAAATTACCTGGAGTAATATGCATGAAATTTTATTTTACAATAAAAATGCTATGGGTCCACTATCTTTTGAGGTCAGTGGCCAGATATTCAAAAGTTTGCCTCAGTGCAAAAATCCAGTTTGCCATGCAAACCAGGTTTTGAGCGTAAGTGCCATATTCAAAAGCCTGGATAGCACGGGTGCACTGGGCTTCACAGGGGCGATGAGTGGAGGGGAGCACAAGGCAAAACTATGCAAATAGGGGGCAGGGACCTGAATATCGGTGCAGTCCAATGTTCAGGGTATTTGTTTCATGCAAGGCCACCTAGTGTGGCCCCATTGCACTGAGGAAATACTGTTGAACAAAACCAGATCTTAACCCAGCACAACCCTAGTGGCCACCGGAGGTAGTGCATCATAGCCCCCCCCCCAAACACAGTAGGCCCCAGTGTCTAGTGGTGCCCCCTCACTTTCTCCAATCCTAGTCCTGGTGTCCAGTGATCTTTCCCACTCCCCCATTCTCAGATTGCCATCCCCTTATAAAAAAACTACAGTCCCTGCTAGTCCAGTGGTCCCACCCCCTCTTCCATTCACAGATCACTGTCCCCATATACAGAATGACAGTCCCTGGTAGTCCAGTGGTCCCTCCCCCCCTCCTCCATTCACCAATCGCTGTCCCCATATAAAACATAAATTCCTGGGTGGTCTAGTGGTTCCCCCCGATCGCCAATCACCATCCCATTATTTAATCTCTCAAAATGTCCCTGGTAGTCTAGTGGTCCCTCCCTGTCTCTGATCACCGTCCCATTAAACTACTATGTAACATATCTCTGGTAGTCTAGTGCACCCACCACCTCTCCCCACCCCACCCCAGCTGGCATGACACAGCCCTCCCCCACCATAGCCCAGCTACCAACTGAGCCTTCGCTGAGTGCATACTGTATAATGTGCACACTCATTGATCAACAGCTGTCAGTCAATGAGCATGTACATTATACAGTATGCGCTCAGTCAACGTCCATCTGTGGTGGGGAGGGGAGGGCTGTGCCGGTCCCTGGCTGGGGGTGGGATGGGGAGCAGGTTGGTGTGTCACCGCCTGCTAGGGTAGGGGGGTGGGAAGTGCACTAGACCACCAGGAATATGTTATGTAGTATTTAACAGGACGGCAATCAGGACGGGGAAGGACCACTAAACTACCAGGGACATTCTGAGAGATTAAATAACAGGATGGTGATCAGAGGGACCACTAGACTACCAGGGAATTTATGTTTTATACTGGGACAGAGATGAGTGAATGGAGGAGGGGGGACCACTGGACTACCACCAGGGCCAGCTTTAGGGTTTGGGGGGCCCCCAGCAGAATTAGTGAAGTCATGGGGTCTCTATACTTGGCCCACCTTTAGCCCATGTGTTTTACTGTAGCCCATACGTGCAAAATTTTATTTGTGGTGATACTATAGGCAGGGAAAAATGGGCAGACTAGGTGGGCCAAGCAGTAGTTATCTGCCAGCAAATTTTGTATTTCTTTGTTTCTATGTATAGCTTTAGTATAACCAGTAGTATTTTAAAAAAAAAATATGGGAGGACACAACAGTGTCATTTCTTGGGGCTGTTCTTCCCATCCCATCCATTGCTGCCTATCCACTTCATGCTGACTGGATCATAGTTTGTTGAGGTATTTTATGACATAACCAGAAGGATCTGCATAGTCCTTCACTGATGTTTTAAAAATATATTAAGATAAAAAAATGTTTAAAAATGAATAAGGTAAACTTCTCTGCTTGGGGGCCCCCATGAGCAGGGGCTCCCAGCAACTGCAGGGTTCTCTGGTGCCTAAAACCGGCTATGACTACCACAGAATGTAGTTTTTATAAGGGGACGGCAACTGGAGAATGTGGGAGGGGGGAGGGACCACTGGACTACCAGACAATGCAGTTCTGTATATGAGGACAGCGATCGGAGAATGGAGGAGGGGGAGGGACCACTGGACACAGAGGCTGGGATCACAGGGAGGGGTGGTAGCCGCTAGCACCTGGGACAGCTCACAGGATGGGCAACTGTCAGTGCTACAGGACCTCCAACCCCATGCAAATGAGTCCATAATGGGCATGCAAATGGCCTCTTAGTGCTCTGTATGCCCAATGGACTCATTTGCATGTGGACTTTTGAATATTGCAGATTTAGCCCCGGTGCTAGCCATTGTGGAAGCCCTATCCCGGGGGTACTGTGGGGCCGTACTAAGTGGCTTTGCACAGGGCTAAAATGGACCTATATTCAGGAATCGCACCCTGCACTATTCGTCTAAATACTGCAATTTTGCGCAACAGCGCTATTGGAAGATGGCGCACAAATGTTTTCGCTCTGCTTTGTGCTTTTTGTATATCTGGCCCCAAACAGCTTGACATTCTGACATGAGCTTTGGAACCTACAGTAGAACATTCCCCCAAAAAAAACAAACTACAAGTTACAACTTCAGTGTTCTGTAAAGTTGATGTTTTGGATTTTCCCCAGACTAGAAGCACATTGCTGAGGATATACCTGGATAGAATTTGTTTATGGCATATAAATAGCGTAATGACCATTTGTCTGAGGAGAAATTACAAACATATAATTTCAATAGTGTATTATACTAGAAGAAAAGACAATGGTTTGCACAGAGATGAAGCAGCAAAGGGCACTGGATAGTGTGAACAGATTGACCTGTACCTTTTACTGAACCAGATTTAGAAGTAGTAACATACTTGTGATCACATTTATACTAATCATGATGAATTACCTACATTTTTAGAAAATGCGATAACAGGCATATGGGTGTGGGAAGTCCTGTACTTGTTTATTTGTGGAGGTTATTTTCCACAGTCATGTGCAAAAAATGGCTACCTTTTATTGCATAGATAACACTGCATTAAATTATCAAGTTATATCAATAGTATTAAATTATCAAATTATCTCAATAGTGTGTTAAATATTTTTGTTTAGTAGAAAGAACACTTCAGTATTAATGGCTATTGTTTATTGCTTTTTAATTTTCATTTTTCTACAGCATCTATCACAGAGTTGATTACAGCATGACTTAATAAACAGAGCAAATCTGAAAAGAGCAAAATGTTAAAAGAAACAATAATACAGTACACACCAGTTAAAGGGGATGCGGTTAAAGGGGATGCCTGTTTAATTGGCACAATCCCCCAGGCACTGATTTTCACATAATGTTAGTGAATGGGTGCTGTCTCCCTGTAATTATAGCGGGCGACTGAGTTGCCATGGAGGTGCTTGTAGACTATTAGCGCCTGCTTAACAACCAATTAAGATGGCCGAATAAGTAGGATTCGTGGCCATGGTCTGTTTGTCACCTTTGTTTGTTATGATGGCATGCACTAAAATAACTGACCTTCCTCTGTTGGAGAAAATAAAGGTTCTAGAATCATTGCAACTTCCTAACACCTCTCTTTTAATTGTAGCCAAACAGTGTGGGATATCCAAGAGCTGGGCAGGAAGGATCATCTTGAATTGAGACAAGATGCTCACTCAATGGAAGCTCAATAGCAACCCCAACCACAAAAGGAAGTGATAAGGCATGGATATCCAAGTGGAGGTTGGATTACTTATGTGGTTTAACCATGTTGTAAGTAAGGGGGCACTGTTGACAGGTCCAATTCTTAAAGAGAAAGCTAAAGAAATTGCCACACACCTGGATCATTAGGGTTTTGATGCCACTGACAGGTGGCTGTCCAGGTGGAAACAACGGCACAATATTGTATGGAAAAAGGCTTAAAGCAATTCTCCTGCTCTGTTGTCCGAATATCCCCAGTAAACATTTTTAATGCCGGTGAGACTGGTATTTTTTAAAAAGGCTGTCTAGATAGAGGTCACATTAATTAGTGCAGCTTTCTGATTAGGAGAAAGAAATCCAAAGATAGGGTTTCAGCGTTCTGCTGCACCAATATGTCAGGATCTGAAAAATAGCCCCTGCTTGTGAAAGGGAAGAGTAAGAGACCTAGAAGTCTCCCTAAAGACCTCTCCACTCTTCCTGTCACATATGCAAGTTTAGCAAATGTGTGGATGACCAGGGCAATTCTTGGTGAGTGGATGTCATCATGGAACAGCCGTCTTCGATGGCAAAGACGAAAGTTCTGCTATTCATAGACAATTGTAGTGCTCACCTTAGTAAGCTCGCAGATAAATTCAGCAACATCAAGGCTGTTCACTTGCCACCGAACACTACAAGCCTCACACAACCTCTGGTGATGGAGGTAATCAAGAACTTTAAGGGGCACTACTGTTCTCTGTTTTCCAGTAGAGTAGTTGGCATAATTGACAGTGGCTCCTCTGCCTTGGCTACTGAAAGTGCTAAGGCAGTCAGTTTGTTCACTGCAATCTTTATTATGGCAAAGGCATGGGCCACTGTGAAAGAATCAACCTCTGCCAACTGTTTTAGAAAAGCAGGCTTCTGCTTAGAAAATAAAGACAGTACCTTGGCTACAGTAAGTTTAGAAGAACAACCCCTAGATGATCCACTCGCTGATGTGGACTGTCTGACTGGCATGTCATTAGCCATATTTGCAGTTTTTGTGGATGTCGATGCGGAAGAGCAAACTGACAGAAAGCTCACTGTGGAGGAAATCTGCACTACATTAAAAGACACAAGAGATCAGTCATTGGCTGCAGTGGAGGATGACAACGAGGACCCCCCCCCCAAGAACATCAGCAACTTGGAAGTGGGGTTGCATGCTAGTACTCTGTGGGACTGGTGCCTCAATAACAACAAACTGGAGCACTGGGAAAACATATTCAAACTTGAAGGCCTAATTCTACAACAGATTGCATCCAAGACAAAACAAAAATGATTATGGACTTTTTCAGTATTGCAGATGAAGCTTCTGAAATCAGAGAGGATGCGTGAAACACTAAGTGAAGATAAGTGATTTTAACTTCTTAACTTTTTAAAGTTCTTCACCAAATTTAACAAAAATACCATTCACTAAAACCAACAAACTAAATTTTCAAAAAAGCTGTAATCACGTTCCTGGATTGTGTGTAACCCCCCTACCAATGGGGGTTCCTAAAAGCTTCCCAGAGCTTGTTTAAGTGCTCCATGCCTGGCTGGTGTCCGGCATTTAAGCCGTTTAAATGTTGTAGCTAGTGAGCGCTTTTAAAGCCTCTGTATACTGCCTCTTTAAGGACTGCCTGTTGCAGTTATAATTAGTTGAAATGGGGGGAGGGGCTGTGTGGTTGTAAGCCCGAGTCCCGCCCGGGCTGCTGAGTAAGCGCTCTATTCTGCCATCACTAGTTGTGCAGAGGGAGTTCCCTGGAAAAGATGTAACTGTTTACTGATAATTGCTTAGAGTGGTAATGATATTGTAGTTGTTCTAACCTACTTTTTGGTTAGAGCAAGGACTGTTGTGATTATCTCCTCCATATTGGTCCCAAACTGCTGACTTGGACCAATCAGTACCTCGGGACTCTCGTGGAGTCATCTGACCAATAGAGGGACTGCTTGTAACGTTGGAGAAGGCATTATGGGCTATGGCACTTTTTCGGGCCACTGAGGGCCAGAGTAATTGACTGGCAAGTGACGCCAGCCAATGGATCGGGTAGCACCCGAACTGTAAGGAGTGCCCCATGCTGCTAGGGGCAGATTCGCTGCGGCTGTGAAGGAGAAGGGAGCTCTGAGCTTCTGGCCATTTGAGTGTTCGCGTGGGAAGTGCATGAAAGGCCTGCTTCAGCCATTCTCCTTGTCTAGGGCTTCAGATTAAATCCACCGGTGTGTGGTCGGAGGAGGCTGTGTAGGGACACAGCTACCTACCAGGCTTTACCTGAAGGGGACTGGAGAATCTGCTGAATCGCGCTCGGTCCATTGTGACGGTTGGAGTGGCTGCTACTGCCGAAGTGGTCGTGAGTTCATTCGGGTCCTGAAAGCCACTGCCTGGTATGGTACCCCTCTGTCTTTACCATATAAATGTGTGAGGAGGCTGGTGAAGCTCATAGATACATAGATACATACATAGACAGTGTCAGCAGATAAGGGCCTATGGCCCACCTAGTCTGCCCATTTGAGCTTGTAAGTTCAGTTTGTTTTCCTAGAAGTCTGTTGCCCCTTACTCCTGACCTCCAGAATTCCTTTATGTCTATCCCATGCATTCTTAAATCCCGTGATTGTTTCAGCCCCCACCACTTCCTCTGGCAGGGTGTTCCACTTGTCCACCACCCATTCTGTGAAGAAATTCTTTCTCATATTTCCTCTGAATCGTCCTCCCTCCAACTTCATCCCATGCCCTCTAGTCCTGGAACATCTTTTTTGCTAAAAAATAGTGTTTTCCTGCACCCTGTTCCTCCCTGTAAGATACTTGTATGTCTCGATCATATCCCCTCTATCCCTCCTCTCCTCCAGGGAGTACATGTTCAGTTCCTTCAACCTGTCTTCATAGGACTTGTGATGTAATCCATGCACCATCATGGTTCAGCCCTGCCAGTGGTAAAGGAAGGGTATCTGCTGGAGTCGTGAGTATTGGATCAGGGTAGCTCCCTGTTAAGCTTACAAGCAGTGGCCAAGGCCCTTTTCGTTATACTGCTGCCTGCATTAACTGAGCCTTCTGCTAATTCTGATCTGCTCGGGACAGTAAATGTTCATTTGTGTCAGGGCCTCAACCAGCTGCCATGAGGGACTAGCCATTAGGGCTTGGGTACCCAGGGACAGTAACTATTAGATTTAGGCCTGTGCACAGAGCCCTAGGTAGATAAGTATAGTGATAAGCCAATCCCCTTGATTTCCCCCTAGCCTTGTTAGTTCCCCCCCTTAAATAAATCAGATTGTTTGTTTTGCAACTACACCCTGGCTTTATTGTGTTTTGTTGAAGATATACTGTACAGTGAAAGTGTAATAATGGTACCTTATTTTTCAGGGGGTCCCTGGAGTGAACTGAGAGATCCGAGCTGGGGGGCAAGTGTGCCAGGAGAAATTGTCATTACCTCTTGGGAGCCGCTAATGGGACCAAAGGGGGGTCACAGTAACCCAGAGGGCTGTGACCGAGTCAATCGTGACTGCCTTACCCCCGACCTCTGGGTGGAGGCACCCGTCAACAGATCTGGGCCCCTCACCCTGTCTCAGGCAAGGCAGGCAGGGGTAGTAGCCCTAAGGGAGCGCCCCCTGGGGGTTACATGTGTCTGTTTGTTTTCATGTTTGTGTGTATGTTTAGGGTGTATTTGGGTCAGCTGCCGATTTTTTCTCGCCAGTACCTGTCAACCAAAAAGCAACTTCTCTTAAACAGGATGGCAGCTTAAACGGGACGAACGGGTGTCCATGGAGCCATCCCACTTAAGTGGCTTCTACTGTACCAAAATCAGATTGTGTAAAACTACGATAGTTAGAGTTAACAATTAAAATACATATGGTGATGGTACCTTAAAAAACTGCAGACTCCAAACCTCATGTGCGTGTTTGTGTGTGTGTGTGTGTGTGTGTGTGTGTGTGTGTGTGTGACAAAGAGAGAGAGAGATGTGTGTGTGTGCGCGCACGTGCGCACGCTACAGTACTGAACCAACATAAGGAATATCCACTGTAAAATAAATCTATTAGTGGCTTACTCCTTAGAAAACATAGTGCCATTTATTTGGCAAGGATTGTTTTGTTTTTTTATTTATTTTAAATAGCAAACTTATATTGAACGCTTTTTGAAAAAGGAAGGAATCTGTGATTGAATTACCTTGTCGTTTCGTTATCTTATGCTGCTAATGAACTGTGACAGTGAAACCTGAGCTCAAACACTTTGCAGCATGAATGGATTCCACCCTCCTAACAACACAGCTGGGAGCAGGAGGGAGGGGAGGAAAAACTGTTTAGCAAATGCAGAAAACCTGGATGGAAAACTGTTTAGCAAATGCAGAAAACCTGGATTGTTAGAGTTAACACTTAAAATACGATGATGATGCCACATTAAATAACTGCAGAATCCAAACTTCTCCAAACCACAATACAGTAGAAGCCACTTAATTGGGATGCCCTGGTGGCAACCCTTTCATCCGATTGAGCAGTCATCTCCTTTAACAGAAGTGCATTGAGTATAATGGAGTCAGCATCTAACTTCAGTGTCCAGTTCTTATTCACCAGCACGGGTAACTTTATGTGGCGTTACCTTACTTTAACTTAGTCAATCTTTATTTATGTTTATTTAGTTATTTCTTATTCATTTCTTTAGTTTTAACCTAGCAGCATCTGTACCTTTTACAGCAGCATTCCATTGTCCCCATTCAGTGTGAAGAGAAGCTGGAGCAGCTACAGAGGTCGTCAGTGGGTAGCTCTGGAGGCAGTGGAGGTAGCAGGGGTTATTTCTGAAGCTATGGAGGCATCGAGTTTATCGCATTCTAGTGTCCACATTCAGTGCTGTCGGGGAGATGTTGTGCACACAGCAGGCAGCATTCTGGTGTCTACAGCAGCACATTGGGAGCTACGGAGTAATTTGGGATACTTCGGAAGATATGAGTGGCAGCGGGAAGACGTGCGCACAGCAGGCAGCATTCCAATGTCTATAGCAGCACACTGGGAGCTATGGAGGAATCTGGGTTTGGGTTTACATGATGGGGAGCTATGGAGGTAGCCTGCGGCCAGGGTTACTCTTGGCAGTAAGTGATTAATTGATTAAAGTTTGTGAGAGTCAGAGATGTGAGCAGGCAGCATATGTGTTAAAAGACAGATTAACACATAATCGCCTGCTCGCTTAGGTGTTACAGGACAAACAATGAATGAAGGGACTTAGTGAGTGTGTAAATGGGTGGCTCACTGATGTGCTAGAGGACAAAATCATCCCATATATCCAGCTTTCCAGTCCCCATTAAAAGAAGTGCACCTCCATTGAAATACATGGCCACTTAATCGGTTCCCGGGGGGATGTCCCAATAAAGTGGACATCCCATTTATCCGCCTCCCGAGTAAGTGGCTTGTACTGTACTTAGAGTTAACATTTAAAATATGTATGATGATGGCACGTTAAACAACTGCAGATTCCAAATCTCCCCTGTGTGTCTTGCCTGATGGAAATGAACTGATAAAACTGCTTTAATAAAATGGTTTAATACTTTTCTAACAAATGTGGTAAAAAGCCATTATTTAATTAGAGTGCCTATAGAACTGTTCCTTTGTAGTTCCCTGCTATTGTGCTCCTGGACCTTTTTTCTTCAGATAGGGGAGCTGAGCCCAATTATTTTGTTTGCTTAGACTGGTTCCTGTGTGTGTGTGTGTGTGTGTGTGTGTGTGTGTGTGTGTGTGTGTGTGTGTGAACAAAAACAATATAAAATAAATGCAGATGCCATAATATTACTATTGGAAAACCCAGAACAGAGACTGCTCCAAGTTAAAAGAATAATTCAAAAATATTTGCAATGCTATGGATACAAAATCAATGAAAATAAGTCAGGGGTGCCCCCATTCAATCAGATTAAAATTTCACAAATACAGGAATTGTTTAATACTATAATTAGAAAAGACTGTATTAGCCAGTAGTCACTTGGGAATAATATTGTGTAGTAACCTGGAACGTATACCATTACTTGATAAAATAAGGGGAACATTGCAATTGTTGCATAAGATAAAGCTTTCATTATATGGGAAAATAAGCTTTCTTAAAATGATAAAATCCGGATTTAGTAGTTACCGTATTGGTCCTTGCAAGAATAGATCCAGAAGCAAATGATTTTATACCTTTTAATGGACCAACATAGATGTAACAACAAGAACAAAGTGCTCTAGCTTTTGGTCCAACCAGTCCTTCTTCAGAACTACGAAAGCTAGAGCACTTTGTTCTTGTTGTTACATCTATGTTGGTCCATTAAAAGGTATCAAATCATTTGCTTCTGGATTTAAAATGATAGTAATTCTATGGATCTCTTATACTTTTCAAACCATTTTAACACCTGTACCCAATTCATGGTTTATAAGTATTACTAAGTGTTTAAAACAATTTATTCGGAATCATAAGACCCCCAGAATTGCATGGTCTAAACTTTGTCTTAACCAGGAAACAGGTGAAATGGTGCGTCCAGACCCCAAAACTTTATATAATGCATATTGTATCAAACTAACATCTACGTGGGCTTTTAAAGATAACATTAAATTAGAAATGGAATACTGGGTCACATTTAATAATTGCACAGACCAGATTTCAATAGCAATTATGAGGTATTCTTCTCATAAATACAAAAGAACAAACAATATAATCATGAATAACTTAACAAATATTGTGGGGTAGTATTTGAAAAATATGAATATTAATACTAGGGGCTTTGCATCTAACTGTTTATGGAATAATCCAAATATAAAAATAGATGGTAACCCATGTAACTTCCCAATTTGGAAAAGCAAGGGTATTAACAAATAGTCTCAGTTGTTGCAAAATAACAGATTCATATCATGGGAGACATGTAAGTCAAAATACAATCTAGCTACAAAGGATTTCTGGCAACACAAACAATTACATCATGTATTCCATAAAGATTTCAAAAGATGGGAAAGAGTTCCTAATCATGACCCTTTAGATTCACAATTTGCAGATGAAGTTAAGAAAATAACAAGTTGTGTGGCAATGGTACAAAAACATTCTCCATGGTAGTCAAAACCAAGTTTACAAAAAACTAGACAATTTTTGGAATAAGGAATTGACAGTGGAGTTAACAGAAACTCAGTGGAATAATATACTGTCAACACCCCAAAACTATAAGACAACCAAAAGACAAGTCAATTCAAATGAAGATTATAAACAATGTTTATTTTACTCCATTACAACTTCATAAAATGCAAATTAAATCCAATTCAAAATGTTAGATGTGTGATGCTGTGTCTGCGGGAGCTCTCTACTCCTTCTGGGAACATGATACAATCCAAAAATGGTGGCAGGGATCTTTTAACATAATTCACAGATTAGGATTACAGATTAACAATCCTAGTTTTATTAATACTATATTAGAACAATATTATTATACATTTTAGAGCCAAAGATCTATCAAACATATTTTTAGTAAACTGCATTGTAGTAAAGAGACTGATTTTAAAATACTGAAGTCAACAGATCAATTACAACCACTTCCCAGAAGTGAATGGAAATTTCTATTTTAATGTTGTTATGTGATATAATTTTTTCAGGAATGATAGGTTCTTTTGGAATAGTTACAACAAGGATATTACATTATGGTCAAAAGAAATAGTTGGGCTGGATGAGTAATTCCAATGACTTGAAACAATGATAAAGAATGTGTGTAATAACTTATGTTCAATAGTTGTGTACATTAACATGTAATTTCTAAACTGATGTATAGCTCCTCGCATTTTTTGCTTCTCAAACTTTTAATAAAAACAAATATAAAAAAAGTATTCTCTCTTACTTTTGAATGCCCATTCTTTACGATCACTTTTCCTGTAACTATAATGAACTAGCTCGCAGTAGATGCTGCTTCCTAATTTTATAGGACAGTTGGTGAACAGCAACATCTGAGAATACTGATGAAAACAAGGTTTGAGCCATATTAAAAGGAAGTGATCATTTTATTATTTTAAATTATAAAACAAAATGCTACACCAGAAGCAAAATTGGAAAACAAGGGTATCATACAAAGTCGAGTGATAAGGGGCAATCTGAAACAGAATAAAAAATATAGGTCAAAATTTTCAATACTATCATGCACTACTGCTTTAAAATGGTTTAACTGCCTTAAACTGTTTTAAGCCTTTAAATCACAGTTTGCATCCAGACAGTAGCATGGTTGAAACTGTTCTGAAATCCTTCTAGGGAGGTAGTCTTTAGGGTGGTTTTAGCCTAAAACAATTGTCATAACCTGTCTTAAAAACAGTGTGGATATAATCTGGGCTGTAACACAGGTTAAGGCAACTGTGTTTAAACAAAACTAAGATTTTAGCCTACAGTACAATTTAAGATATATTGCATATCTGGCTGAGCTCCTAATGTGCTCCCGATTCTGACAATAACATTTCCCGCGATCTGTTTGGGTGCCCAATCTCAAGTACCCTATCATGCATTGTGGCACCTGCAATGCTTTACACTGCTGATGCAATCATACCTGGGAACTTACTCAGGGGAGCACAGTTGTTGGAGTGCAGCGTGGACAGTGACAACTGTGCTAACAGCCCAGTTATAAAATGTTTTGAAAAACCATTTCAAATCAATGCCTAGTGTGTATGGGGCCTTATTCTTGTATGGTGCTTTAATCTTAGAACACAAAACCACTCCCTCAATCACTGGGTATTCTCCTCCAACAACACCATACTGTGGATGTCAACACTCTTGCTGATGCCCTTAGTGACAACTATATGGTCTACTCTGTAGTGCAAAATCCATCATCCCAAAGGCCACCCCCACCCCAGTTCATCTACAGTCATTCCATAAGGTCACTGGATTTGTCTTCTCTCCATGCTGAACTCACTTCTACCAACTGGTCCACCATCTCTGCAGTCAGTAAAATTAACTCTGCCCTCCAAATTTTCAGATCTTTCGAATATGACTGTTTGGGATTCCTATACCCCTTAGGAATACCTGTGTTATAGGTTCCCACCTCCCATGGATTTCAGCTGAGCTTCTAGCTGCCACCAATCAAGGGAATTGGCTTGGTGGGTTCACAAGTCCCATGGCTCTTGGTTGACCTAGTTAAGTATCAAACCCTTCACAATGCCTGCACCAGAGCTACCAAGCTGTATCCAAATCCACAATCCAGAACAATCTGAGACACCCCTCAAAGTTCTAGAAGGTCATCCACTTCATACTCTCCCTCCTACTCATTCTCCTTCCCAAGCTTCAAGCTTGATAATTCCTCCATCTCTGAACCTGACAAAATTGCTTCTTCCTTTAGCTTGTTTTCATTCCTGTGTACATGCCCTCCTCTCTTCCTCCTCTTCCTCCCTTTCTCCTCCATTCCTCCCCTTCTCTCATCTTCTACTTCTACTTCTAACACACCATGCCATCTGTGTCTCTCAAAGCCCTGTTAAGCTCTAAAACTCAAGGTCTAAGTCGCAATGGCCTTGACTCCAAACTCCTTCACTTGTCAGTTCCTGCCATTGCTACTTCTATCACATCTATCCTCAACCTCTCTGTCTCCCTGGCTGCCATCCCTGATGTTTGTAAGTGTGCTACAGTCATCCCCCTTTCCAAAGGGATGTCCCTCCTCTCCAGGGGACTATTGCCTGATCATCACTCTTCTCCTGGCTAAGCTTCAGGAATGCATAATCCTTTAACATGTGGATTAGGAGGCAGTATATTGCAGTGGGTTAAGGCTCTGAGCTGCAGCTCTGGAGACCTGGTTTTGAATCCCACAGCTGCCTAGGCACATATTGTGCAATCCTGAGCAAGTCATTTAACTTCCTTGTGCTCCCAGGTTGCATCTGGAAACAAGCTTTGACTTAGTGTGCTACTCCTGGTTGAACAATGTTCCCTTTCCCTTTCCTTTAACAACTCTCTCCTTTCCTTGAGTACTTCTCCTTCTTCACTCCCTTATAATCAGGTTTCTAGAAGTCCCATTCCACCTCCCTTCTCTGGCTCACCAAATCCATCCTGACTGGACTGGACCAGGGCTTGATTGCTTAAGAAATCTTTGTCAGCCTAGGCAAGCCATTTAATAAAATCACACTCATTCTTCTTCTGGACATGCTGAAGCTGGCAGAACTCTCTGACCATGCAGTTAGCTGTTTCTGCTCCTCCCTTGAGGACATATCCCAAGCTGTTCAGATCAGGGACACCTCTCCCACCCCCCACCCCCAACTACCAACTACCAATCTGCTCAGGGGTTCCACAAGGCTCTGCCCTTGGCTTGACCATATTCTCTATTTTCTTAAATTACCTCTCAAATGCATATTCTTGGCAATCCATATGTACTGTACATGGATGATACTGGGCTCCTTGCCTCTGGTGAATCCATCCCTGACCTGGCTGCTTGACTCCAGTAAAACTTCTCAATATCCAACACTTGTTCTGGGCAAACCAACTATCCCTCAGCGCCAAGAAAATGGTCTCAATGAACTTTGACACTAGCCAGTGGCTGGCCTGACTCTCACCATTCCCCTTCTTCTGTACCCTTGATGGCACTGTTATTCAGGACACTTCCTTTAAATAGCTCAGGTTCATCCTGCCCAGTGGTATGGAGAGTTGAGTCACTGGGCACCTCACCTTCTGCCACACCAGTGACCTGGGTTCAGAAATGGATGAAGGTCACTCAACAGCCAGTCGAGGAAGGAAGATTGAGCATCCCTATGACAGCTCTCCTCCCTTGAGAAGGGGGTGACAGTGTCCTGCTGCTCATCTACAACCTGGAGGAATTTGGTCATTAGCAAAGCAGGACCAAGCAGGGAGAGGGGCCCCACACATAGGATGCTAGGGGCATGTCAGTGGAGGTGGAGCATGCACATTGTGTCCATTGCATGTCTGGTGGGACCTGTGGTGAAAACTGTGGCAAATCCTCAGCTGCAGGGTGAAGCCCGATTCTCTGCAGTCTCTGCACCAGCAGTTGGTGCCTCTGAAGGAGAACCTCTGGCAGAGGACAGTGGAGTGAGGTAAGTCCCAGAGAAGTGGGATGATGAGGCTGGATGGGCCAGTCAGAGGGGGGTGGCCAGGCAGAACAAACATGGAACAACTATAAATAATAACTAAGTAAATAAATAAATACCTCAGGGTCTGGTTGGACCATCACCTTGACTTTCTTCTCCATGTGGATGCCATCCACCAAAAACTCCACCCTAAGCCCGGGGCTCCATGCAGGAACAAATCCTGCATGCAGCTCTCCGTTCACAAAGAAGTAGTCTCGAAGACAATCCTCCCCATCTTTTATTATGGTGACACTGTGTATAGTGCCACTACCAAATTCACCCAGTACACTACCAAATCCACCCTGGCAAGACTGGACCACCTCTTTTTACTGTTTCTTTCACTTCCCCCAGACTGTCCTCCTCATACCCACCACTATTCCCTCTACTCCTCCCTTTCTGACCCCTCCCCTGAAACCAGCCACATCTCTGATTGGGCCTCCTTTATCTCCAAAGTTTGGCTTGGCTCCCTCCCACCTTACTATAGTTCCCTTCCCTTTCCTTTTGTCCCTCTGCCTCTACTGTATGCACTCCCTTTGTAACTGTGACACTCTCTCTCTCTCTCTCTCTCTCACTGTCTCCCAGTTTCTTCTGTGAAATATTCTGCATTTCAGAGCAGCTTTCTCTTTCAAATTCTCTAAGCACTGGTCTTGTCTCTCCCTGCTATCTGATTCACCTTCTGTTCATTGTCTCTCTAAATCCTCCTTTTCAACTCTTCCACTCATTCCTGTAAATTCTCCTGACATCCCCAGCCCTTCTTCTGCTCTAAGTGCAGCTCTTGTGGTCCACTGCCTCTGTGATCACTGCCCTCAAGTCTGTATCTTAATATACTGGATATTGTATCTGAGCTACTAGTGTTGATTCCTGTAGAACATTCCTTTTTCATGGTGAAGTTGTACTATATTCTGAGTTTTGTATTACCCTTTGTACAGTTCCTGTTTTATACTTTTATTTTATAAACCACTATGGTTCTCAAAAAAGTGGCAGGGAAGGTTACGGAGAAAAGGACAGCATTCAGGAAGTTTAAGGAAACACAGAAGGAGCAGGACAGAGAACTGTACCAGTTAAAGCAGAAGGAAGTGGGGAAGGCAGTCAGAATAGCAAAGGCCCAAACCGAGGAAAAGATAGTCAACTTGGTTAAGAAGGGGACTAAAACATTTTATAGGTACATTAGGGTGCAAAGAAAGACTAAGGCAGGGATACTGAGACTGAATAAAGAGAAGAGTGGTTGGGCAGAGAGGGACAGTAAAAAAGCAGGGATACTGAATGAATATTTCTACTCAGTATTCACAAAGGAAGAGGAGGGGGAGGTACCTAATCCAGTCAATAGATGCACTCTGGGTGGGGGGGTTGATATCAGTCCTTTTACAGAAGAAAGTGTTCTAAAAGAACTCCTAAAACTGATGGTGGATAAAGCAATGGAGCATGATGGGATTCACCCCAGAATTCTAAAAGAACTAAGGGGAGAACTAGTAACACCACTGACTACCCTTTTTAACAAATCATGGGAGGATGGTGTGGTACCGGATGACTGGAGGAGGGTGGATGTGAGTCCCCTTCACAAAAGTGGGAGTAAGACAGGCAGAAAACTACAGACCTGTTAGTTGACCTCAGTGGTAGGGAAAATGATGGAATCACTTCTGAAGGAAAGAATTGTTGAGTACCTAGAGGCCAGTGGGGCACAGGACCCAAGGCAGCATGGATTCACAGCAGGAATGTCATGTCAGACGAATCTAATCGATTTCTTTGACTGGGTGACCAAAGTAGTAGACCAGCGAGGGGCTGTAGACAAGGCCTACCTAGACTTTAGTAAGGCATTTGACACCGTCCAGCACACAAGATTAATAAACAAATTAGCCAGCCTGGGAGTGGGTCCCAGGGTGGTAGCCTATGAAGTAAAACATTGGCTGGACAACAGGACAC
Organism: Neoceratodus forsteri; assembly: GCA_016271365.2. Classification (NCBI taxonomy): domain Eukaryota; kingdom Metazoa; phylum Chordata; order Ceratodontiformes; family Ceratodontidae; genus Neoceratodus; species Neoceratodus forsteri. The sequence goes on along the minus strand of CM028129.1, from coordinate 1,002,721,817 downwards.
AGAGGGTAATAGTAAACAGAGTCCACAGTGTAGAAAGGGGGCTACTAGTGGGGTACCGTATGGTTCAGATCTGGGTCCAGTCCTTTTTAATGTCTTGATAAGTGACATTGCAGAGGGACTGGAAGGAAAGGTATGTCTCTTTGCAGATGACACAAAGATCTGCAACAGGGCTGATACACAAGGTGGGGTGCAAAGGATGAGAAGGGACTTGGCAAGGTTGGAGGAATGGGCAAATGTGTGGCAGCTTAGATTCAATGCAAAGAAGTGCAAAGTACTGCATCTGGGAAACAAAAACCCAGGGAGAGAGAACACAATAGGGGGTGAGATACTGACAGCCACAAAAATGGAAAGGGACCTGGGGGTAGTTATATCAGATGACTTAAAGGTGGGCAAGCAATGTGAGAAGGCAGTAAGGAGGGCTGAGGAGATACTGAGATGCATAGGGAGAGGCATCACCAGTAGAAAATAGGAAGGTGTTATCCCTCTGTACAGACAGCTGGTGAGACCACATCTGCAGTACTGCGTGCAGTTCTGGAGACCCCAACTCCACAAAGATATAGACAGGATGGAGGCTGTCCAGAGGAGGGCAACCAAAATGGTGCAGGGTCTGCACCAGAAGACATATGAAGAAAGACTAAAGGAGCTTAATATGTATAGCCTCGAGGAAAGGAGGGAGAGGGGACATGATAGAAACTTTCAAGTATCTCAAAGGAATCAACAAAATCCTAGAGAGTAGCATCTTTCAGAAAAGAGATGTGCAAGAACAAGGGCACAATTTGAACATGGGGGCTCAGAGGTAATGTGAGGAAGTATTTTTTCACTGAGAGGGTTGTAGATGCATGGACCAGCCTTCCTGAGGAGGTCGTGGAGTCAAAAACAGTGGGGAATTCAAGAATGCATTTGACAGACATAAGGCAATACTAGTGGGGGTAGAAGGAAGTAGGCTATTGGTTAACTAGGATCTGCAGCTTATCCGTTAGGGTAGGGAAATGGGCAGACTAGGTGGCCAAGAGGTCCTTATCTTCCATCAAATTCTATGTTTCTACGCACCTTGTTGCTTTTACTGTTTTGCAGGATTGCTCCTTACTCCCCGGACACATCTAAAAACAAACTAAGACAAGCTCAGAATGTCTTTCCAAGTACAACTTTCTAAAAAAGAAAAACAAATAAAGCAATCCATGTTTCGCTTGGATGTTTGATACCCATTTATTTTTCACTAGGGTTGGTCATTTTGACAACTTAATTAAACCAATCAGCTATTTAATTCTCCTTCCCAGTCATTCAGTCACAAAGCTGTTGGATGGCTATCCTTTTTACTATAGACAGAAATGCCTCTTTGGTGATGCATGCTTACCTGGACTGGTTTGTTTGTACAATGATATGTATTTATGTACTGTCTAATGGATTCGATAAATAGTTAAAATATGAAAAAACATTTCTGACACCATGTTCTCTTATAAATGTCACAAAAAGTTAACCCATTTTCTTTTCTGAACTGTAAATATCAGAATTCATTTCAATGGAAGTTTTTGTTCTTACACTTAAAATCATATTAAGGCTCACTCATATGGAAATGTGTAACTACTTATAAGCACAAATAAAAAAAAGCTTCTCACTGTGTTGTAAAACCCCACTGCTGGCTGCACTTCACTTCATTGCCCGATTGTACTGGCAAGTCGGCAATCCTTGCACCAAAAAAAAAACAGCTAAATAATATCATTTTTCCTCACCAGCCACAGTAAAGTTCCCATTTGCTTTTTTACATCTTACCTTACTGCTCACACATATTTCTGGTTCCGACTGATTACATTAGCAATCCCTTGGAGACCTGACGCACACCTCTTCCTGCTATGACATCAAGAGCTGAGACCCTAGCTCTACCGACTCGATCAGTAAACAAGGTTGCAAAAATAACCTGCAGTGACTACATGAACATTAAAGGATACTTACTGATGCTACAAATGCTCAATGGGAAGCTAGAGATTTTGCAGGGGGGAGGGCTGTGCCAACAGAAATGGTATTGAGGGAGCTGCATATTTCAGCCAGCCCTCCAAAATGTTACAGTGCTTTTTATACAAGAAATGTACCTCTGCGGCGCCTACTGCAATATAAAAAAAAATACTTTTTTAAACACAACTGTGTTCACACAAATTGCATAAACTAAACATGTAATGGGCTGACTTAAAATATGCAATTTATTTCCATTTATGAGGAGGTAGGATTTCTATAACTCCCTCGTGGCTTTATCACTGTTGAGTTCTAGTCTCATCCCTTAATTAATGGAAATAAATTGTATATTTTCAGTCAGGTCATTATGAATACTTTGTTTTTATTGTATTTTATATTGTGCCCTGCCCTATGGCTCAGTGAGCTTTATAAAGTTTGAACAGAACAAACCCATAATTGTCATCATCTCATTCTGTACAAAGTGCTTATAAAATGTAAAAACGTAGTAATTTTTTTTTTGTCATTCCAATTTTCATACCCCCAAAACTGTGAAGGTTGTACTAGCTGCTGTGGCTTTGTGGATGTGTGCAGGGAGCCTGGATTTGTACCTAACTCTCCCTGGGCTGACTGCCTTTCTACCTTTCCTTTATTCTCAGTTCATTCCTCTTTTACAAGTACTCAGTCTCATGTTGGAACTGCCATTTATGAAGAGGTTAGAAGTGCTTGGATACAGATTTCATTCGTTACAGCCAAGAGAGCACTGGAATGACTGACGTCTGTTTCACAGCTGTAGGAACAAGGCAAAGCATCTGCTTCTCCCCAGATAGTTATATTTCAACCAAATATAATTAAGTCTTTAACAAAAATGTAAAGCTAATCTGTTGTAAAATTACACTGTACATACTCTCTGCCCTCATTATTTCTTCTTTGTTTTCTTTTTTTTTTTATAACATTTGTTTTGGTGCTGCAAGAGGGATGTCACAAAACACTGAATCCTTCTGTTTATCCATACGGTCAAGTGCAACGTAGGCAGGAACAGTGTAGGCTTCCCCAGTCTGTGCTGGACACAGAGCTGGTGAAACATGAGGGACTGACATCACTACAGACTGAAACCTTCTGTTTAGCTACTGGAGAGTTATTGCCTAGGCAGGTACAGTGTAGGCATCCCCACACAGGGATGTATTTAGTGCTGGTGAGAGATGAGGGACTAACGACACTGGAGACTGAAGCCTTCTGTTCGTCTGCTGGGCCAGGTACACTGAGGGCCAGGTGCAGTGAATGTTTCCTCGCACTGTAGTATGTGTGGTGTTGGTGAAAGGTGAGGGACTGACAGCAATGGAGCAGGAAGCACCCCATTTTACTTGCTGACAGGTAATGTGCAGGTAGGGACACGGCAGGCTTATTACACTATGATGTTTTTAGTGCTCCTGAAAAGTGATGGGCTGACAGCACTGGAAACTGAAAACCACTGTTTATACATAGCAACAGGTACAGTGCAGCCTTCCTCACACAGTGATGGATTTGGAGCTGGTGAGAAGTGAGGCACTGACAGCACTGGAAACTGAGGCCCCCATATACAGAGCCGGACGGATGAGTGGTGCAAAGAGATGTGCCACTCAAAAAAAATGGACCAGCCTGCTCTGATGGCATATTCAAACAGAATGCGTGATCACAACAGATCGTGCATCCTGTTTGAATATCAGACCCTGGATGCATGGCACAAAATAGGAGGCTGCCATATCTGGTACAGCACATCTAGGGTTCAGGGCTGAGGATGCGCCATCACTTCCATGGTTGATATTCTGCCAGAATATGTTAATGAGCTCACTGGGCATGTATGGCACAACTGGGCCCCATGCAGGCTAATTATGAGCACATTAGCATGGCCACACCCTGCAGAATGCGCTGGGCCATCAGACTACATGACAGGTACAGTCCCTGCCAGCCCTGGTAGTCCTGTTGCACCCCCATTCAACCCCGTGCTCCAATGTATAAAAGATGAAAAACATCCCCCACCCATCCCGATCCCTGATGTCGAACGGTGGTAGAACTCCCCAGTAGTTCCATAGTGCAGTGTAACCCCCACCTGACAGTTGAACCTCCTGTCAGCCCTGGACGTCAAGTGGTACCTCCTCCCATGCCCAAATCCCAACTGACCGTAAAATTTGCCCTGCACAGTGTTTCATACTGTAGTGGTACACCCCTGCCATCCCCGACTGAATCACAGGTATGGCTGAACATGCTCCATAATGCAGTGGTACCCCCCCATCCCTGACTGAAATAGAAATAAAGCCTGAACCCTTTTCCATAGTGTAGTGGACCCCCATGCCCGATCCCCATTCACAACAAAATCCCACCCCAAACCCGTTTCCATAGTGTAGGGTCCCCACATCCATGCCCAATCCCAGATGTCTCCTATAAAGAATCATCCAATGGTATATCCATAGTGTAGTGGCCCAACACACCCCCACCCCGTCAGGACTGGACCCCTCCTACCCTGCTCCCCCCAACCCAACTGGAGCCAGCAACTGGCTCAGCCCTCCGCACACCACCACAGCCAACCGCCGACTGAACTGTGAATGAATGTGTACGGTACACAGTATGCACTCATGCACAACCAGCCTGTGCTGCCACTGAGAGGTTCAGACTACAGCAGAGCTAGAGAGCAAAGCTCGAAAGGTCTATTGTAACCTGAACCTTGAGGTGGCAGTACTGGTTTACATAGTTTTTCCAACCAGTATTTTTATAGTGTATAGAGTAAAAATTAAAGTTTTTTTTTAACTATTTAAACTGTTGTCAAGTACAAGTGTTAGTTGATATTGAGACAGATGGTTTTTTAAAAATAAGATTACATAAATTAACATCCATCTAAAGGTTTAATTTTTCAAAGCTTTGTTGAAAACAGTAAACTAGCAAAGGTCTGCACTGCAGTGTTCCATTTTATGGTATCTGTAGGGAGTGCAGTGTTTTTTTTTCAGCAGTGCTTTCATTACAGATAGTCATGTAGACATTGTGATCAGCTGTTTAGAATGCTATTGTACCACAAAAGGGTACAACCACATTCCATGACCTTTGCACTGTGGATGAAAATCCAAGCAGAACAAGTTTCTTCTACACACTATAAACTGTTTTAACAGTATTCTATTATACTATACCTGAAATTTCACAAAAATGAAAGCATTGAAACCGTTAGTTCTGACTCCGCTTAAATGGTTCCCAAATTGTATATCACTTTTTCATTCTTCACCAGTTTCAATTATGCTGCTGCTAAAAGTCTCTCCCATGATTCTACCCTCCATTGAACCACCACAAATAGTCTCAGATCCACAGCCTGAGAATCAGACTGCAGTAAATGAATAGCCACTGACTGAGACACTGCCACCTCCACTGAACAGCACTTAACTACAGGAGCCGCACACCATGCTCTCTCTCCACTGTCACTGAATAGCTTACACCATGCCCCTCCCACTCTAGTTGTTCCTATAACAATGTTGAACTAACACACACACAAAAAAGAATCTCGGCGAAAGGACTTCAAAGGAAATAAAGATTACAGCATGCGAGGGGAATGACTTCTTCAACCATAGTCTACCCAGCAACTAGGCACTAATTAATGTAAGGCAAAACAATTTCCTAAACAAATATTTTAAAAATAAAATACAGCATACATATTTTTTAAGAATCTTTATTTTAGTAACTTTCCAATTGAGTAATCACAATCATGCACGCCGGAAAGTGGACTATGGTTGGAATTACCAACTTCTAGTCTAGGAAAGTCACTCGGCCTGCAGCCTTAAGACACACCACACAAGGCATGACTATATACCACAATAACCCGTGTCCTAGAGTGCAATATTACTTAAATAGGATAACCTCGAGTCATCGGTGAGCCGGCTGGGGGAAGGTGGAGCAGGACTGAACCACCTACCGGCAGCTCTCCTCTCCCGGGGAGGAAACTGTCCCTCCCATAGTCCCATCACCACCAGGTGGCAGTCCAGTGGCGGTGTAGGCAGGTGGAAGGAGCAGCTAGTAGGGTGGGCATCCCACAGTGCATGGCATGTGCATGCCTCCATAAGTGCACATCCTCACCAAGGATGAGCAGGTAGGGACGGGTGAAAAAGTAAAAAAACTGAATAAAGCAATAATAGAAAAGAAATAGGATAGGATAGGATAGGATAGAATAGGATAGGATAGGATACCCCCAGTAATATTATGTATAAAACCACGTTTCTTAAGAGGGCCATGAACCATGATCATCTGGGCAAGCGGTGAGTACCAACATTTGACACTATCAGTTGCCTTTACTTATCCACAGCAGGTGAACTGTGTAATTCCATATCCCATTCCACCAATGCACTGTGTGTATCTACATCTCATCCCACATATGTAATGTAGGTTATCACATCTCATTGTACCATTGCACTGTGAGCTTTCACATGCCATTCTAATGTTGCACTATGGACTTCCACATCCATTCTACCAATGCACTGGGGGCTATCACTTACAATTCCACCAACCCACTGTGTGCTTCCACATCCTACTCTGACAATATCCTCTGAAGTTCTACTTCTCATTCCACCAATGCACTTTGGGCTTCCATATCATGTTTCACCAGTGCACTGGGAATTTCAATGTCATTCCACTTCTGCACTGTGGAATTCCATCCTATTCCACCAGCATATCATGGAATTTCATATTCAGTTCCACCAATGTACTGTTGAGATCCACATGCCAGTTTGAAATGCACTAAGGGATTTAATATCCAGTTCAACCAATGCTTATTTGAATTTCACAACCCTTTCTGCCAATGAAATGTAGGCTTCTGCTTTGCATTCCACCAATGCACTATAAGATTCTGCATCTCATTCTGCTAATGCACTGAGGACTTCCACATCACATTCCACCAATGTACTGTGGGATTCTGTTCCCATTCTATTTATGCACTGCTGCATTCAACATCCCTGTCCGGCAATGAATTGTGTTATTCCACATCCCACTCCACTAATGTGATGTGGGCTTACACATCTCATTCTACCAGTTCACTATGGAACTCCAAATCCCATTGCATCTATGCACTGCTGGCTTCTACGTCCCATTACACAAATGCAGTGTGGGATTCCTCATCCAACCACACAAACACCCAGTAAAATGTCACATCCATTTCTACCTTCACACTGTGGATTTTCACATCCCCATTCCATCAGTGCACTGTGGGATCCCACATCCAATTCCACCCAAATATTGTGGGATTTTAAATCCTGTTCCACCAAGGCACTGTGGAATTCCACGGCACATTTTCCCAAGGCACTAAGGAATTCCATGTCCTATTTTAGTTAATGAATGGCAGAATTCAACATCCCATTCCACCAACGCACTGCAGAAAACTGCATCCTAGTCCACCAGTGCGTAGTGTCATTTCAAATTCCATTCAGCTTATGTACTGTGGAATTTTGCATCTCATTATACCAATCCACTGTAGTATTCAACATCCCATTCCACCAATACACTATAGGATTCCATCCCATTCCACCAGTGCACTATGAGTTCTACCTCCCATTTCATCAGTGCATGATTGTGAGATTCTACATCCCAGACTAGAAGTGCACTGTGGAATTCCACATTCAGTTCCACCAACACACTGGAATGCTACATCTCATTCCATCAACACACTGCTGGATTCCACATCCAATTCCACCAATGCACTGTAGATTTCTACATCCCATTACACCAACAGACTGTGGAATTTCACATTTAGTTTCACCAACACACTGTGGAATTCTACAACCTATTCCACGTACACACCATGGGCATCAACATACTATACTATTATACCAGTGCACTGTGGAATTCCACATCCCATTCTCCCTATACAGTGTGGAACGTCACAGCCCATTCCATCAAATGCAGTGTTGAATTACACATCCCATTCAGCCAACTTGCAGTGGAATTCTGCATCCCATTCCAGCTATACACTGTTGAACTCCACATTCCATTCAACTATGCTGTGTGGAATCCCACATCCCTTTCCACCAACACACTACAGAATTCCACATCCCATTCCACGAACACACTGCACGAGTCCACATCCCATGTCACTAATACACTCTAGAATTCCAAATCCCATTCCACAGCACTGTGGTCTTCTATATCTCATTCTGCCAATAAGGGTAGAATTCCACATCCAGTTCCACCAGTTCACTGTGAAATTCAACATCCCATTCCCAAACTAGTTGTTTTGATAATCTGGCTCCTAAAATGCTGATGATGCCAGTAGAGTTAGCTACCCCATTAGTGTGATATTCAGCTTATCTTTCTCCTTATGTCAAGTACCAGAACTGTGGAAATGTTCTTACATCATGTCTATACACAAGTCAGGTCCCCTTTGAACGCTCAGTAACTATAGAGCAATTTCCATATTGTCGGCTCTTTCAAATATACAAGAAAAGTTTGTCTATAATCAGTTAATCAAATATGCTGAAACTTATGGCATTTTACCACAAAATCAGCATGGATTCAGGAGAGGAACGGACTAAGACTGCCTTAGTCGAGTTCACAAACGCCGGTCCACGATGGTATGGAAAAGGATGCATGACTGGTGCCACATTCGTGGACTTGACCATGGCATTCGATCTGGTTGACCATACACTCTTCTTAAATAAAATAAAACACTTTGGATTTGGGAAACTAGTTCTGGGGTGGTTCAATGATTACCTAACTGGAAGGTGCCAGGCTGGCAAATATAGGGTTGTATCTCAGACAAGGCAGAGATAAAATATGGAGTCCCACAAGGCTGTATAGTGGAACCCATATAATTGTCTCTATTTTTGATCCAATAACAACTGTCATTAAAGAAACACAATTAATATTATACGCTGATGTCATGATGATTTAATCTCACAGATCATCATCAACTGATTTAAATGGAGTTCTAATACGAGAACTGGACTCAGTGCAGAGATCATTGTGAGGTAATAATTTGGTATTAAACTAAACAAAAAAACAATGTTTTTGGGAACTCATATTAGATTGAGGGAACAAGGTAGTAGTTTGCAGGTTGTATCACAAGACAGAACCTTGTAAGAAAATGTCTCTACCATTAAATATTTAGGAATTACACTTGATTTCACCTTGAGCTTTGGCCCTCACAGACAAGTAACAACGTCCAATGTTCACACTAAAATTGCATTATTATATAGGTTATGTAGTTGCCTAACTGTGGAGACCAGACTGGCTATTGCCAACCAGGACCTATTGCCGGTGGTAAACTACGCATCAATTGTAACAGATAATGCTCCACTAAGTACCTTATCTGAAAAGTCAGCTTTGATTCAAAGGATAGGAAAATTCACATTGTTAGCCCCAAACAAGATGCATCATTGTGATGTTCTTAAGAAACTGGGGTGGCTTCCTGTCTCCTTGTTTTTCAAGTTGGTAATGTCTCGATTTATTCATAGGATTAAAATGACAAGAACCCCTCTTAGGTTGAATAACCATCTGAGTGAGTACAAATCTAAGTATTGTTCTCTCTCCTTAGATAACCACCTTCTTTTAAATGTTCCCTTGGTGAAGATATTAAATGGGCAGCACAACTTTGTTTTTCCTTAGCTACCACTTGGAATGAAATACCATCACAGATTCAGTGTCTATCAAGTTACAGTGCCTTTTCAAGTACACTTTATCCTATTTTAAAGGAATGTTTAAATGTGAATGCTCTTAATGTATATGTATAAATGGTTCCACACGTTGGTTCAAAACCAGATGGGTGACTGACACTACAGCATCACCCAAATGCCGATGGCGACCATATCACCCAGCAATTGAGCCGCCTGACTCTATGATGTCCAAAGGACCAGGGCACATCCAGGCCATTTGTGGGGGGCTTTGCCCCCCATGCCCCTCACTGCTGGGGATTTCCCTTGTACCCCCAGAAAGACTAAATAATCACCTCTTGGGGGGGTTAATGGGGAAGGAGGGCAACTCAGGTGCAGTGCTGTGGGTGTACCATGCTCTGACAACCAGTTTGCCACTGTGAGTGTCAAACTGGTTGCAGCGCACCCATGGCCATCATCAAAATGCCATAGCTGTGTTGATGGCACACCTGTATGAACAATTTTGTAGTTAACCTGATGTAGAATTTTATATTCCTAACATGTGATGTATAATGTTCAATGTATAATGCATACTGTATTGTGATTTATGTTTTTAGACCTCAGGTCGTACTTGTAAAAGAAATTGTATTCCAGCATACTTACCTGTTAAACAAACAAACATGAACACTGTGGAATTCCACATCCCATTTCACCAATGCTCTGTGGAATTCCACATCCCATTTCACTTACACACAGTGGGATTCTGCATCATATTCCACTAATGCACTGTGGGCTTGTCCTGTTCCACCAATAACTCTACAGTGTATTTTAGGCACCTGCTATGGGTTACATGTGTAATGAGGGCTCCTTATGGATTCAGTCTCACATCTCAGCTGGCCAATATTGGTTAATGTCCCAGTGTTCTTATACCTGTAGGTGAATATCCAAGTGCTCCTGTACCCAGTAGATCAAAGCCCAGTGTTCCTATCCCTATGGGTCAGGGTCCCAGTACCTTCATACCCCAGTGGACCAGGGTCCCAGTTCTGATACCCCAGTAGGTCAGGGTTACTGTGCCTTATATCTCATCACATATGGGAACCAATGCTCTCATACACCAGTGGAACAGTGTCCCAATGTATTTATAATCAATGGGTCAGGGACTCAATGGTTTAATTCCCTAATGGGTGAGGGTTCTAATGCCTTTATACCCTAGAGGGTCATGGTCCATGTGACATCATACCCCAGTAGGCTAGTTTTCCATTGCCCCAATACTCAAGTGGACATGGCCTCAGTGCCCTTATACCTAAGTAGGTCAAAGTTCCAGCGCTATCGTATTCCTGTAGGTCAGAGTCTAGAGCATTTCTGCTCCTCTAGATCAGAGTCTCAGTGCTCTGCTACCCCAGTGGGACAGGCTCCTAGTGCCATCAAAGCCCAGTGGCTAAAGACCCGGTGTCCACATACCACTGTAGGCTATGGTCTCCATGCCTCAGTAGCCATTGGGGCAGGGTCACAGTGCCCTCATACCCCAGTGGATTAGGGTCCCAGTGCCATCATAACTATGAAGATCAGGGTCCCAGTATTTTTATTTTCCAGTGGGTCAAGTTCTCAGTGCTCTAATACCCAATAGGTCAGGTCTTAGTGACCTCATATCCCAATAGTTCAGGGACCCTGTATCCTCATTCTGCAGTGGGTCAGGCTCCCAGTATCATTATTCCTCAAAGGCTAAAGGTCCTCCTAGTCCAGTGGGTAGGGTTGTAGTGCTCTCATTCCCCACTAGGCGGGGGCCTCAGTCCCTTCACAACCATTTGGGAAGGTCACAGTGCCGTTAGCCAAGTGGATCAGGTTCTAGTGTCATCATAACCCTGAAGATTGGGGTCCGTACTCTAATACCTCAGTGGGTCAAGTTCACAGCACTCTAATACTCCAATGTGTCAGGTCCTAGTGACCTCATACTCCCGTAGGTCAGGGATCCTGTATCCACATTCTCCAGTGAGTCAGGCTCCCAGTATCATCATACCACAAAGGCCAAAGGTCCCAATGCCCTCCTACTTCAGTGGGTAAGGGTTGCAGTGCTCTCATTCCCAAGCTGGCCAAGGTCTCTATGCTCTCATACCCCAGTATGTCAGAGTCCACGTGCCCTCTTACTATAGTGGATCAGGCTCCCAGCATCATTATACCCTAGTGTTTCACACTCCATATCCCTTCTTACCTTAATTAGTCACTGTCCCAGTGTCTTATATTCCAGTGGGTCAGGGTCCCAGTGCCCTCATTCCCCAGTGGGTCAGGGCCCCAGAGCCCTCTTAACCCTGTGGGTCAGGGTTCCAGTGGTCTCATACCCAAGCAGGCAGGATCTCATTGTCTTCATACCACAGTGGGTCAGAGTACCAGTGCCCTTATTCTCCAGTGGATCTGGGTCCAAGTGCCTTCCTAACCCTGTGGGTCAGTGTCTCATGCCCTCATTCTCCAGTGGGTCAGGGTCACTGTGTTTTATACAGCAGTGGACCAGGGTCCTGTTTGATTAAATACTGTACCTCAGTGGGTCTGGTCCAAATTCTGTCATACCTTACTAGGGCAGGATGCCAGTGACCTTTATGCCTCAGTGGGTCAATGCCCCATTCCTATTAAGTCAGTGCCCTGTCATATACTTCAGTGAGTTAATGTCCCAGTATTTATATCTTTATGGTTCAGGATCCCACTGACCTCATACAACAGAGGGTCAGTGTCCCACTGTTCATACCACTATGGGTCAAAATCCCTATACCTCATATCTCAGTGGGGCACTGTCCAAGTGCCCTCATATCCCTATGGTTCAATGTCCCTGTGCCCTCATATGCCATTGGGTCAGGGTCCCAGTGGTTTTACACAGATGTGGGTCAGGGACCTTGTGTTCATAGCCAGGGGATTAGGGTCCCAGTGCTTTCATTGCTCCATGGGTTAGGGTCCCATTGTTTATACCATAGTGACCCTCTTGAGAATGGAAGCAGCGGGACCCTGACCAACTGGGGTACAAGAGCACTGGTACCATGACCCAATGGAGTATAAGGGCACTGGGACTCTGACTTACTGAGGTATGAGGAAATATGGAGCGTGGGTTCCCATGCTCTCATTTCCCACTGGGTCAGGCTCAGAGACTCATACCCCATGGTGGTCAGGGTCTCAGTGCTCTCATACCACAGTGTGTCACTGTCCCAGTGTCTTATAGATGGAATCCTAGTCCTCTTATTCTCCACTAGGTCATGGTCTTGTTGCTCTCATCCAAGACGTACACAGTTTTAGTATGTTATCCCAAAAATCTCTTCTGATTGTTGTCTCAACTCTGCTTCTTGTAGAAACATAGAATGCCACCAGAAAAGGGCTGCTTGGCCCACCTAGTCTGCCCAGAAGTCCCCTGCCTATTCTGCCTCTGCAGGCACAGTCTGTTCCTCATGAGTATCCTGTCTCCCTGCCTCTCTTCTAATATACCCTATACTTGTCCCACTCATGCCTGAAGCCCCCTACTGTTCTAGCTTCCACTACATCTGCTGGTAGTCTGTTCCAGGCATCTACCACTCTTTCAGTGAAGAAATATTTCCTCACATCTCTCTTGAACCTCCAGCTTCATTGCATGCCTCCTGGTTCTGGTGCTCATTCTCATTTAAAAGAGACTCCCCACCTCAACTCTGTTTAACCCTGTGAGGTATTCATAGGCCTCGATCATGTCATCAGTGTAATCGGTGTTTAACTGCACTTGCCTGAGGTTCTCCAAACATATATCAATCTTCCCTTCCCTCTCGTGTGCATCTCCCTCTGACCCCCCTGTCTGCTAAATCAGGAAGTAATGTCCCAAATCAGAGTAAAAAGTGATAACTGTTTAAGAAGCTTCTATAGAAACTCAGAAACTTAGAAAATGGGCTTTTTTATTTCCTGGCATCTGATTGGCTAGTACCCTTGCCAGGAGGGAGATTGCATTAACTTTCAATAGATGCCCAGGGAATAAAAAGTACCAGCATATAGTGCCACTTAACCCAGTGAAATATCACAGTGCTTACCTTGTCTCCTAATTGGTCAAAAGACTTAATTTTCATTTCAAATTGCAGCCATTTTTTTTTACCTCATTTAGCAAGAACCAGACACACACACATTCATTCCGTAGCCCGGACACTATACCCAGTAATGTAAAAAAAGAAAATCACAGCAGTATAAAAATGAAAATAAATAAAAAAAATGTTTTTCTTTGTCACTCACTGACGGAGTGATAGTGCAATCGTGCCAGTTCCATACTACAGTCCTTCCTCACTGTCTTCTGCCCCAATCTCCGCATGTTAGCAAAAGAAAAAAAAATCCTTCTCATTAAGAAACAGCCTTGGCCCTTACAGAGATATTTAGAACAGTACCTAACATTTTGTGTCCACTGGCAGGATGTTGTTCTTTGTAGCTCCACAGAACCAAATATCATTTATCTTCATATTCCTGGTCCTCAGGGCAGGCAGCCAGGATCGGAGCCAGCAAACAACAACAAAAAAAAGTAAACAGTAAGAGCGGACTCTAGGTCCTCAGGGTAGGCAACGAGAACAGCGATACTTAAAAAAGCCATTAGTGAAAATCCCCACCACAAACAGCAGAGATCTGAGCACACTTTCTACTGCCTAGCATTGACATCCCACTAGGATCCTGGCAGTATTTTAAATCTGAAACCACCATCACAAATGTCACCAAAACAGCGTGGCTCATTTTATTTTTTCTACCATGGTCAGAGTGCCTCCCAGTCGCAATCATGCTCACTAGCAACAGCCACCAAAGTAACAAAATAAATAAACAAACACATGACAAAACTATTGCCACTTCTTTGTTTCTAGTTCACCCGACTGCCACTGCCACTACATGGCGAGATTCCTCCTGCTAATTAATAAATGGACAAATGAATGAATATTTAAAATGGTAAAACAAAAAGGGTTTTAACTTAAGAGATGCATATGTGTGTGTGTGTGTGTTTGTGTCGGGGGTAACCATATCTATCAGCTCAAAACTCACAACTTGGGATAACAGTCCTGAGGTAAAGGCAAAGGAACTATTCTATTACAAAATAAATCAAACAACTAAGACTTTTAACATTTATACATAACATTTTTTTTCAAACATACAGTGACCCATTTTCTAAGAGCAATAATACTCTCCAGGGTGGGAAGTACGGGCAATACCAGACCTTCCAGCAGCTATAAGACCTTTGCCTGTGGCGTCGGGCCTCATTACGCCTCTGGGTGGTCCAGTATTGCCCAATATCACCCAACCTGTTAGGTATTATTGCTTGCATAGTCAATGATGGCAGAAAAGACTGATGGCCCATCTAGGCTGCCCATGATTCCCAGTCTAACCCCAGGACCTGTTGTTCATACAGGGTTGTAGCCCTTCCTAGCTACCCCTGTATTCCCCTCCATGTTACCATCACCCTGAGTAGCCACTATACCCTTCATTCTGTCCCAGACATGCTTGAAACCATTAATGGTTTTGGTGTCCACCAGCTTGGCTGGTACCACAGCACCCTCACTGTAAAATAATACTTTCTCATATCCCTTTTGAAGCTCCTTCCTGTCAGTCTCCACTAATGCCATCATGACCTTGAACCATTACTCATGCCAAATAATTCCCTGCAGTTCAACTCGTTTTTTCCTTTCAGGAACTTGAAGGTCTCTATCATATCTGCCCTCTCCTGCCTGGTCTGCAGCCAGTACATGTTCAGTGCCTTGAGGCGATCCTCACAGCACTTGCCCTGTTGCCCTTAAATGTCTTTTGTCACCTTTTGCTGCACCTGCCTCCACCCAGTCCTTATCTTTCCTGAGGTGAGGACTCAAGAACAGGGTAATACTCCAGGTGTGGCTTCACCAAAGATCTATAAAGAATAGCATTATATCTTTTCTTCTACTGGCATTACCGCTCGATACATCCCAGTATCCTGTTTGTCTTATTACAGGCCTTGCTGCACTTGCTTGATTGTCTGAGGGAGTCACTAATGATAACTCCTAGGTCCTGTTCCTCCGTCGTAGTGCCACATCTTTCCCACACATTTAGTACTCTGTCCTGGGATTGTTCCTTACTGCATCACCTTGACTTTTGGTGTTGAATTTCAACTGCCAAACCCAAGACCACCTTTCAAGTCTTTGCAGGTCACTCTGCAGTTTCCTGCATTATAGTAAGTAGCTTAGTTTTAAAAAATTCTGAAGAACTGGGCTATAACACTAATGGTTGTCACTATTTTACACCTCAGGTCCCTTCTATTCAGTGACAGAAATGCCAGATTTTGGAAGGGCATACAAATTATTTGAGACAAAATTAAGGAAATCCCTGAACATTAGGGGCTTTTGAGAGGTGTGGATGGCCCTGATTGAAGAGCAGACTAGCAAAGTAATTGATTGATGGCAGGAACTGCAAAAAGGGTGTATGTAAGAAAATGAAGCAAGCTTTAGAAGACAATAAAATACCAGATAATATTGAACTGCTGTGACTTTATCTGACTGCATGCTGCAGTGAAAGGAAGTATTCAAGTAGAAGGGTCATTTAATATGGTAGAGCACTATCATGCATCAACCACAAAGTTGGAATAGAATGGAATGGAATAGAATAGAATAAAATAGAATAGAATAGAATAAAACAGATAGCAACATAGGGTCAGCTGGAACTCTAGGTTCATGAAGGCTACCCCCCACCCCACCCCACACACTTCATAAGCAGGCACCAACAAGTATGTTGTTCAAACTAGTACTCATTTACAGTGATCTCCCACCTACCTTGCTATAGATTGTACCCATTCCTTTGACATGCATAAATCTGCCAAAGCTTACCTTGAATGCCTGTAATGTTTTCAAGTCTACTGTCTCTACTGGTTGGCTGCTTCATAGATTCACCACCCTCTTGGGAGAAGAAGTGACTTCTAACTTTGCCACGGAATGCACCACCTTTGAGCTTCAGGGCATGTCTCCTTGTCCTGCTGGAGCACACCAGTTTAAACATCTGGTTCTGTTTGACCTTGTCTATACTGATTAGTATGTGAAAGAATGAAGTAATCTCCCCCTCAGCCACCTTTTCTTCAGGGTAAACATATTAAGGGCCTCCAGTCCCTCTGCATAGACTTTATTTTCCATAGCCCTGATCCTTCTGATAGCCCTATTTGAACCCTCTCAAGTGACCCAATACTCTTTTGAACTGAGAGCTAAGACAGTATTCCAGGAGGGGGCCTGACTAGGGCATTGTAAAGTGATAAAACTACTTCCCTGCTCTACTGGTAACCCCTCCTGTTGATACACCACATCCATTTTTATAAGAATAGAATCGTGATATAACCCCTAGATGGCGCTATCCCAGGGGCTACTACCCCTGCCTGATTTGCCACTAACAGGTTGAGGGCCTGGATCCAATGGCGGGTGCCTCCACCCAGAGGTCAGGGTTTGCAATAGTTAAACTAACTTGGTCACAGCCCTCTGGGACACTGCAACCCCTTTCTTCCCTCTAGTGGCCCACACAATATATCAAATTACCTTCACAGTATACACTTACCCCCAGGTCTGGTTCCGGCACTGGGACCCCTGTGAAATGAGATACAGTGCAACAATCATAGTACAGTACTTAACATAGACAAATACCTCAGGCAGTATAACTTTGCTGAAACAAGCAGCTCTGATTTATTCAGGGGATATAACAAGGACAGGAAATCAGGTTAATCAGCTTATCACTCTAATAATCTACCTATGGCTCTGTGCACAGGCCTATCCCTATCAGTTACTGTCCCTGGGTACCCAAGCCCTAGTGGCTAGTCAAACCGTGGCAGCTGGTAGGGGCCCTTTCACACAGAGAAAGGAGAATTAAACAGTCAGCAGTACAGTAATTCCATTTGGATTTAATGTGGCAATTCAACAGGGAAGCGACCCTGAATTAGTACTCATGACCTCCAAATAAGATAGGGTCCTTCAATGTCAGCAGGGCTCACTTGAGGTACACAAACCTCTTCACACATCCATATAAAAGAAAGCACTATACCAGGCAGGCTGCATCTGTATCCGATGCGCAATTACTGCACAATACCGGGAGAACACACAGCAGATTCAGTTCCTGACAGACCAGTGCAATTTTAGTAATTCCTCCAGTCTTCTACAGGGTGAGCCTGGTTTCTACTCTTCAGAGATCCTTTGATTCTTTTCACAGGACGGATTCAGTCCTAACAAGCTGTTACACAAGCTGCAGACCGGAACTCTGGGCCTTACACACGTTTATTTGACTAAAACTGCACACTGAAAAAGCACAGGGCTCCTTCCTTCTTCACTGCCAAAGCTCAACTGAAACTCCAACCAACAAAACCAGGCACTTCCTTTGAATTCCTCCCAGTTCTTGACTGGATTGGCTGTCACTCACAATAGACTGCTGCTGTTGGTCCAAAAAGGCACTGAAGTCTAAACTACATCTCCCAGAGTCACTGCCCATACAATCCTCTTGTGGCTGGCTCAGATTATGAGTCCAAGTTCTGATTCGTCCAAGGCACCATTTTAGAGCTAGCTTACCACACACTGATTGGTCCAGTTCAGCAGTTCAAAACTAGAATGGGGAACTAGCAGACACAGTTCTGACTGCAAAGAAAGCAGGTTAGACAAACTGTAATTTCATTATTACTCTAAATAATTTCTGGCAAACAGTTACATCTTTCAGATAGGTTCCCTTTGCACTCCTAGTGACTGCAAAAATGAAGTGAATTGGCAGCAGCTTGAGTGGTACTCAGAGAAGCACACAGTCCCCCCATACAAACTAATTATGTCTGCAAGCAGACAGCTCTTAAAGAGACAGTACCAGAGGCTCTAAAAACACTCACTGATAAATGGCTTAAATGCCAAACACCATTCAGGCTTGGAGCATTCAAGCAAGCTCCTGGAAGTCTTTTGGGAACCCCCATTTGCAGGGGGGTTACATATACAACAATGTGGTCAGTTATATATAGAATAATTGCTTGGTAGGCAGTTATTATGAGAATTTTACACACATCTGAGGTGTGGGATGCCACATAAACCCAGAAAGCGAAGTGGAGGGTTTTAATAAGGCATCCACACTGAGGAATAATATAACATTGAGTTTTACACACCACCTAGACTTTGTTTTATTTAATTGCTGGGGAGTGTTTTTCACCACAGCAATTATACAAAATATACAGACAGAGCCGCAGACTGGTTGGATTTCAGTGCTGTCCATGGTCCGAAGCAACTGCCACAAAATCCCTTTTATTTTCCTTGTGGAGATAAATGACTGGATGGCCTCCAGCTGGTTGTGACTGAACTCCAACAAGATGGAGGTACTGACGGTGGAGTCGAACAGAAGATGGCACAAGTTGCCCTCTGGCACCAAAACTGGTTTATTCCTGGGATCTGTGTCATTGAGGACTTCCTCTAGGGTGCAAAACCTTAGCGTGACCTTTCACAGTGGATTGTCATTTGATTTTCAGGTGTCATCCACTGCCCAGATCAGCTTTTACCACCTTAGGAATATTGCCAGGGTTAAGCCCCTAGTTCCATCTATGGACCTCCCCCCTCCCTTAGTGCATGCCTTTGTGGTGTCCAGACTTGATTACTGTAATGCGCTCTACGTCGGGGTCTCAGCGGTTAACCTCTGCTGGCTGCAACTAGTACAGAATGTGGCCACTAGGCCACTGACTGGCAGCGAAATTCTGTCATATCACCCCAGTTTTGTATGATCTGCACCAGCTGCCAGTGAGATGGAGAATCCTCTTTAAGGTGGGTTTAGCACCTTTAAGGCCCTACACAGGTAGGGTCCTGGCTACCTGTCAGACCTTCTACACCTGCTGTCTTGGTCTGTTCCTCCGGCTCTCCTCTAAGGGCCTCCTGGCCGATTCCCAGGATGGGGCTTAAACTGCCAGCGACAGAGAATTTAGTGTCGCTGGCCCCCATCTAATGAATTTGCTTCCTCCATCAATTCAGGAGGCCCTTTTGGTTGGGGTTTTAAGGACCGCCTCAAGGTCTTCCTGTTTAATCAGGCCTTCCCTGACTTCAGGTATTAGCACTCCCTAGGCACCCTGCTTCTCTGTTTGAGTTTCAATTTTAGTAAAGATATTTATTAACTATATTTATGTATGCTATTTTACTGTCGTTGTCTTTTTTTACATTGATTTGTATTGCTGTATTGATAGAATGCTTTTATTGTTCGGTGCCCAGAGCCTCCGTCCGGGATTGGGTGCCATAAAAATGTAATTTGCTTTGCCTTGCCTAAATGGAGATAGAGGCCTCTTTTTATTTTTGTTTTACAATAAAATACCACTGACTGCAAGGGAAGACCACTGTGAAGTCTCTAATGATAAGGAATGGCCTAGAGTAAAGGAGCGTGGCAGCTGGCACATGCATCACCGAGGAAATCTAACGAATGTTTGCCATTATAACCAGCTGGTTATAATGGAAAATTATAACCGAGTTTCCCTTAGGGGACAAAATGCTCACCAGTTATTATAATGGAATAAATCACGTCTCAAGTGGTTGTTAGGCATGAGGTGTAGCTGAATGCTGCAACCATCTAAGAAGTACATTGTTCCCTCATGACTACACATCCTGAAGTGTGCTATCCCATTTATAAAATGGGCTTTTTATTTAACAAAAATATGTAGTTCAGATGAGGTGTACAGTTGTCAGTTGTGTATTTGAACAATGAGGTTACAGGATTTTCATGGTCCATTTGTAATGCGTCTTTCATCCACACTGTATTCTGAAATTTTTTACGCAGTGCTGAGTTAGGTATTGGTAAAGCAGAGGCTGTATGGGATACAAAAATAGCAGCCATTAAGATCACTAATGCACACACTCACAGGTGCATTGCATTAGAACATGTATTACTGGGAGAGGGAATGTTGGCCAGGACACTGGGGATACCTTCTCTGTACTTTCAGAAAGTGCTATGGAATCATTATCTTCTGCTTGGGCAGCCACCACAGGTGGGTAGCAGGGACCTCAGTTGTAATATCTCATCTGAAAGTAAACACCTCTGGCAGTGTAGAATCCCTAGAGTAGCACTGGAGGTGAGTCAGTGTTGGGTAAGAGCACTATTGCCTTGTACAGGGTTTGAACTACAATTATCATATCGTCCTGCCCCAGAGTGACTGCAGATGAGTTATTCATAGTTTTCATGAGGAAGAGGTCATGTGCCAAATCCACAGGGGCATTTTGGCATCCTCCCTAGCCTCCATGAAGAAGTGGACTTTCCTTGTACTTGGGGAGGCTAATCATTAAAACTGTCTGCTTTGCAAAATGTAAATGTAAAAGTCATTTTCCAGACTAAAGTAGAAAGAATTCCCTGCGTATCAGATTGATTACCTGACAAGGAGGGTTGTATCGGAAAGTGATGCTGTCTCATTGACAAGTAATGAGACAGAGTCTCCTCAGAAACCAAGTGTGATAAATGTGCTGGGTGAATGCTGATTAAAAATGACAGGGGCCTCTTTTTAGAGATGAAACATTGAAGATGGAGCTGGACTAATGCATTGGGATAAATTATACATAAAGAATGCAAAACAGAAGACAAGCATGAGTGGCAGGATTGATGATGAGGGATGCATCATATCACCTTCTCCAACACCCAGAAAACAGTAAATCAGCTCTCACCTTCTGCTTCTGAGATGGAATGCACTTTTACCGAAAATGTCTCATGGAGAGCTTCACACAGGCTACGGGGTCTGTACGGGTTTCCAACAGAGTCACTTCTGTCTCAGTGTCTGCACATAAGCTCAACTGCCCAACATTATGAGGTACAGTCCCACACCTTACCACTCAGAGCTCCAATATCCATACCTTGCAACTGCCCAACATAAGAAAGGACAGTCCCTCATTCAGACACCCTCTGTCCCACATGGAGGGGGCTGTCCCACATTTACTTTTACGTTTGAAAGCACACAATCCAGTGATGCACACTGCTCAAAGAACAGCAAACCTTGTGAATGTGAAATCATCCATTTTAACAGAGTACTGAACACCACTTTCAAAACTTGATTATGGGTCCCACATTGTGAGGGACAGTATCCCACATCTGGATGGCTAAAGGTTGTGATGTGAGGTGTGCCTATTAGAAGAAACTAGGAAGGGGTTCCTGCCACAAAAGTTAACTTTTGTCTTTGTTGAATATTATGTTGCCTATAACTAATCTGATGCATAAGAGGACAATGGTTATATACATGCCATGATTAATACTGATTTTTAAGTATCTGACTCGAACTGTTTTTTATTTTGTTGTTTTAAAAATCCATTAAACACTGCAATATGGTGATGTGGTCATTAAAACAGACTGCCACCTCATACCCTATCAACTGCCCACTCTGTTTCTGTGTTTCCCACCAATAGCTTTATTGTTAATATGATTTCCACCTCATTTGTAGCACTGCTGTCAAGCGCAAGAGTGTAGGGTTTTGGACACAATCGCAGGCTTGGCTCCTATCCAACTCTCTGTGTAGTCTCTGGAGATCCAT
Organism: Neoceratodus forsteri; assembly: GCA_016271365.2. Classification (NCBI taxonomy): domain Eukaryota; kingdom Metazoa; phylum Chordata; order Ceratodontiformes; family Ceratodontidae; genus Neoceratodus; species Neoceratodus forsteri. Next base: position 1,002,699,809 of record CM028129.1, on the reverse strand, counting down.
TATGAGTCTACACACTTCACATTTACCCTGTGCAAGATCTCATAAAACATGCACTCAGCTTCAGATCTTCTATATAATAACTGCATCGCCATTTATCAGCTGACTTAGTACAAAGGCAACCACTTTTCTACTGTATACAGTGAGGCTGGACTGAAATGATCCAGAAACTATCCATCTGTTCTCATACCTTGCTTCCTGTACAGGAGCTGGCTGGCAACCAGTTAATAAGGATTCCCAAGGTAGCCAGTTCCACTATTAGACATGTAATAACTGCATAGCAATTAAACATCTCAAGTACATCAAAGGCCATATCTGCATTTCATGAAATGTAAAGAAGCGTCCAGTAGGTCTTGCTCACTCTTTATCAAGACAGAGGAGCACAGCCTGGTTACTCAGAGGGCTCTTTAAGGCTGATAAGGGAGACCTTAATGAACAATAAAGCAGTAAGGAGGCTGATTGCAATCTACAGAGAAGATCTGCTAATTTGCAGACTCTTTTAGCCAAGGGCACTAGAGGGCCAAACACCAGGCATTCTGCCCCTAAACAAAAGGAGACGTGCACAAAGACAATCAGCACAGACACCACTGGGCTGATTTAAGGTCCCTGAAACCACTGGCATACCAGCAAAAGACCACACAGAAAGGCATTTCTCTGCAAGACAACAGGAACTCAGTTGCTTTCTCAATTATACCTGTGCTGTTGCATGACAGAGAAGCAAGTACTGCTGACAACTTATGCACATGATTATTGGTGTATTTTAAACCAAATAAAATATGAATATTGTATGCTAAACTGACAGCTCATTAGCTGGCCAATCACAGTAAGTGGCTCCCCCATACAAGGGAACCCTATAAACTCCAGAGGTGAAGTGTAGCATGATGTTCTGCTCTCTGGAGAGTAAGGTTGGTGCAGATGGGAAAGTCTGGCACAGTGGGTAAGGAAGTAAGACTGGGTAAGGCAGACTTGGTGGAGTGGGTGAGACTGGCAGAGGTAGGTAAGCCTGCATTGCTGGGAGTAGGCAATGTTCAGTTGGCACAGGTAGGTAAGGCTAGTAGGGGTGGGTAAGGCAGTGAGGTCATGCAAGGCTGAGTAGGTAACAGTGGGTAACCTTTGGTTCCTGGAGATGTGTAAGAGTGCCAGTTGTGAGCAAGGCTAGAAGGGGAGAGAAGACTGGGGTGGCAGGGGCTCATGAGACAGGTAGGGGGTTAGGTTGACTGGTGGGGTGGGTAACTCTGGCAGAAATGGAGAAGGCTGGCAGGGCTCACAAGGGCAGTGAGGTTGATAAAACCAATGAGGGTGTGTAAAGCTGGGCTGGTTGGGTAGGTAAGGCTGACAGCAGTGGGTAAGGCAGTGAGGTTGGGTAAAGCTCAGTTGGTATGGATGGCTATTGCTTGGCTGGCAGGAGAGTGTCAGACTGCAAGGGTGGGTTAGGCTGGGTTGATAGGGTAGGTAAGGCTGGCAGAGGTAGGTAAAGTGGGAGAGGGTAAGGCTAGTTTGGTTGGGTGACCAAGATGGTGAGGGTGGGTATAGATGGATTGATGGGGTGGGTAAGGCTGGCAAAGGAGTGCGAGGAAGTGAAAATAGATAAGGTTTATGAGAGTGGATAAGGGATGATCTATTTGATAATGTATGGGAAGTCTGCATCCACAGCCGAATTGAGGGCGCAGACTGCTGCCCTCCCCAGACACCAGAGGTTGCAGGGACATACCCTCCCAGAACTTGTGGAACCCCCAAGCTCCCGAAGAATAAACCCAGCGGGTTGAGAGGGTAGGGACTGCTGCCCTCCCCAGACACCCCACGAGCTCGCAAGGGACATACCCTCCCCAGGACACGCTGGAACCCCCCAAGCTCCCGAAGAATAAACCCAGCGGGTTGAGAGGGTAGGGACTGCTGCCCTCCCAGACACCCCACGAGCTCAAGGGACATACCCTCCCAGGACACGCTGGAACCCCCCCAAGCTCCCGAAGAATAAACCCAGAGGGTCAAGAGGGTAGGAGACTGCTTCCCTCCCCCAGACACCCCACAAGGTCGCGAGGGTCAAACCCTCCCCAGGACACACCAGAATCCCCCCCGAGCCTCCGAAGAATAAACCCAGCAGGTTGAGAGGGTAGGGGACAGCTGCCCTCCCCCAGACACCCTACAAGGTCGCGAGGGACATACCCCGGGACATGCCGGAACCCCTTCCCCGAGCTCCCGAAGAATAAACCCAGGTACGACAAGGTGAGCGAGTCAGGAACAGAAGCCTTTGTTTGTCTTGGTGCCAAATTCAAACTTTTCAAACCACGGCTGAGCGGCACAGCACAGGGCCTCCTAGTACAGTGCTGCTGCAATTCTTTCTTGATAAAGGCATTTTAAATCGGCGCACAAGCGAAGACTGTTTTTCTGTATTACCTTTTATGCTCCCCTGGACAGTAATATCTGTTGTAAAGCACATTTACTTTTAGAGTCTGCTTCATTCTATACTGTTTCCTGCACTAGCCAAGCAAAGTACATGTTACCTGAACCGACTGCAATACTGCTGGGTTGAGCACTGATTGCCCTGAAGCTGAGAGGTCAGGGAGTTAATTGTAAATTTTATGTAGCATAACAGGCATCAATGGTGCAGCAGCACTGAATCTTGTGTAAAGTGATCGTTTTGAAAGTAATTGGGGTCAGTTAAACGTTTCGGCAAGCAAGTAGCAGGGTACATTGTGAGGTTTTAGCAGCTGTTCATCACTAAGGTGCAGCAGCACCGAGTTGTGCAAGTAATCAGGGCCATTTTAAATAAGGGAAGCTAAAGCAGGATATTTTTATTCAGAATAGCAGCTGTTCAACACTAAGGGTGTAGCAGCGCTGAATTTTGAAAGCATTCAGGGGCCATTTTAAACCAAGGGAAGCAAATTAAATTAAAATAAAACATTCGGGGGCCATTTTAAACCAAGGGAAGCAAATTAAATTAAAATAAACTCAAGCAAAGAGCAATCAGGGCTTATCAAATTTTGTAACATCAAAAGGGCCCAGCCAGTAAAATCACTTCTATGCTTAGAACATTTTCAAAATAAGCTCATGTTACCTGGAAAGCAGTCTCAGCCCCTCCACCTGGGTTATAAGTAATTTTACCTCCTCTTTCTCCTCCACAGTGGGTCAAGAGGGTAGGGGACTGCTGCCTCCCCAGACACCCACAAGGTTGTGAGGACATACCCTCCCAGGACACGCTGGAAACCCCGAGCTCCCGAAGGGAATAAAACCAGGTGCGACAAAGAGGCGGAGTCAGGAACAGAAGCCTTTGTTTGCCTTGGCGCCAAATTCAAACTTTTCAAACCAGGCTGGCGGCACAGCACAGGGCCTCCTAGTACAGTGCTGCTGCAATTCTTGCCCGCCAGCGCTTCGCTCAGCTCACCACCACCCACCACCACCCTTGGTGCGACATTCGATTATATAGGTAGCTGAGAGGTCAGGGTGACACGTAAAACCTATCAGCCCACTTTCAGATCTGCAGGTTATCAGATCTCACCAGCAGAGGCCACTACCACAGTTTCCAGCTTGCTATTGCAAGTCTAATCTTTCAAACATGCTCCTATACATAATTACTATATTAACCATTGCTACTCCTCTTGTATGCTACCCATCCACCCCCAAAATGACCCCAACCTCCTACTCTTTTGCTCTGTCTCAACTCTCCCATGCCCCATCAACCCCATTGAGCGCCACTCTCACCGCCTACCCTATCATGGACTTCTAACCCCTTCCGTGCGTCCCCCTTTCACCTGTGCCTATCTGCCCTAAGCAGCCTAGCGGCGTTGGTCTCCATCCACGTCCCACAATTCACCAGCCCAAGTTTAAAACTAGAAACAAATGGCACACACGCCCTCGATACTTCACCCTGATGCTCCTCCTGGCGGGTGATGTGAGAAACCAACCCTGGGCCGACCCACCCCACCCCCAAACCCTTCCAAGGGTCTTAGCCTAATTCACCTCAACATTTGCAGCCTATTGAATAAGTCCTGGAGCTGCAAATCACTGCTCCAAATTATCCGACCTGACATTTGTATAATATCCGAAACATGGCTAAAACCTCATCATGATGACTCTGAAGTAGCCATCCCCAGCTACACAGTAATAAGGCAGGACTAACAAGGCAACAAGAAAGGCATGGAATAGCCATGTATATATCAAACAGATTCCATTACACCCCTGTCCAGCTCCCTGGACATACTCCTCAAATTGAAACCAAAATGATAAAACTTGTCCTGCCGCATACCTCACCGGTGTATGTGGCAGGGATATATTGAGCCCATGCTACCCCAGCATCTATTATCATAGACCACCTAGCTACTCTTAAAGATATGGCTGTAGCCAGTGAGCTCTACATCCTCGGGGATTTTAATTACAACTGGCTAGCAAAAGACTGCTCAAAACTATGCAGCAAGATTAAATCTCTAAACCTCTCCCAACAAATTGAGCAACCCACCCCCCGAAACCCAAAAACACAGAACCACTCCCTCCTGGACTGGGCTCTTACAACACACCCTCACAGGAAAGTTAAAGCTGGCCTCCTACCTGATTCATTGAGTGACCACCACATGATTTACGTGATCAGAAAGGTGCACAGGCCTACAAACCACCTGCCCCCCCAAGGACCCTCCTCACGAGAGCTTACAAATCCCTCTGCCTCAACTCCCTACTAAATGACCTCGCCCTTGTCGACTGGTCATTCATCCAACTGGCACCTTCAATCAACCATGCTTTCGACATGTTCAGAAATCGAATTCTTGCTGTTTGGGACTATCACACCCCCCAAAAAAGCAAAAGGGTTAGGGAAACCCATCTCCCCTGGGTCTCTGATGACATCATCTCCAGATGTCGTGCCAGAGACCAGACCTGGAAAAAACAAAGGCAAACAGGCTCCCTTAAATCCCTGCAGCATTACCGTACCCTCCACATCAACTGTACTAAAGCCATAAGACAGGCTAAAAAGAACTACTTCCGGGCAGCCCTCTCCTCTAATCTTAGCCACCCATCCAAATTCTGGAAATCCATTAAAACCCTGCTCACTCCCCGTGTCCAGCCGCCCACCCCTACCCTAACCATTCAGGGCAAAAATGTATCTGAGCCAAGTGAAGCTGCTTCAGCTTTCAATACCTTTTTTACCAACTGTGCTAAATCTCTCCTAACAAACCTTCAAATCACCACACCCACACCCGACCCTCCCACGTCCTCCCAGCATACCCCCCACACCACCAGGTTCTCCTTCCGCCCAGTCACCACAACAACACAACACAACAGAAATCCTAGCCGCCCTACATTCCCTTGACCCTAATAAAGGCAAATGCCCTTTAGGACTTGGCGCCAAACTCCTATACCTATCAGCCCCTATACCTATCAGCCTCTGCCATTCAGCCCCCTAGCAACCTCCTGAACCTTTCCTTCTCCATAACACAAATTCCAACAGCTTGGAAGGCAGTAGTCATCCACTACCAAAGGGTGGCGACCATCTGCACCAGAAATTACCACCCTGTCTCCCTTCTACCAATTCTGGCCAAATTACAGGAACACCTAAGCCCTCTCCCAACTCACACGATTCCTCAATTCTACCCCTTCTTCAGCCCTTATCAGTCAGGCTTTCCATAAATCACCTCCACCATCACAGCCTACTAAGACTCACAAACAATATTGCCTCAGGTATGGACAAAGGTTTTCACCTCGGCCATATTCATTGACCTGGCAGAAGCATTTGATACAGTGTCCCACCCTAAGCTAATCACAAAACTGCACGATGCAGGCCTCTCCGATCTAGCCACCAGCTGGTTCCAAGCCTATCTGACAGGCAGGAAACAAGCAGTAAAAACTGGCTCACATATATCCCCCTGACTCCCAGTCTCCATGGGGGTCCCCAAGGCCTCTGTCCTGGGCCCCCTTCTCTTTTCCATATTTTTAAATGACCTACCACTGACATGTTCCAACTCAGCTATACAAATGTATGCAGATGACACCGTTCTGTACGCCTCCGGCCCATCCACTGGGGTCTTAAACTCTGCCCTACAACAGGATTTTGATGCCGTTCAAACCTGGCTTGGTCAAACCAACTTGTCCTAAACGCAAAGAAAAACGTCTCCATAACCTTCAGCACGCAGCCTAGACTCTCCCAGCTAGCTGCTCCCCCCGCTTTCCATACCTTGGACAGATCCACCTTGGAATCCTGCACCTCCTTTAGATACCTGGGTGTATGGCTTGATCGTCACTTAGATTTCTCCATCCACATTGACTCCCTACAGAAAAAACTACACCCAAAACTAGGCGCACTATACCACAACAAAGGCTGCCTACCTACCTCGGTCAGGAAGGAACTAGTGCACAAAATGATTCTCCCAATTTTTGACTACAGAGACGTGTTCTATAGCACAGCCCCCCATCCACCCTGGCCACCTTGTACCCCCTTTTTCATTCTTTCTGTCGGCTCATCCTGGAATGTCCCCCTACCACCCACCATTGCGACCTATATAGCGCCCTAGCTCTTCCCTCACTGAACTCCAGGCATCAGCTTCATTTCGCCAATCTCATAGTAAAGTACTGGACCAGCTTCCTCCCCTCCATCTCAGCTCCATCCTGTCAACACAACCCCCCCCCCCGGCATACTCCCTGAGATGCTCAGACTCAAAGCTACTACAAATCCCTTTCATGCACACTTCAAAGGGCCAATCTGCCTTCAAATATCACCTGCCCAAACTCTGGAATGACCTCCCTGCAGATATTAAGCAGTCCTCCACCCCAAGGCCCCTGAAATCTCTCCTCCAGGCCCACTTCTCAAACATATGCAACTGCAACCTGCAGCCCAGATCTGATATCATGAGGCATTGTAACATGCCATGACCCATACAATTGATCAGCAACTTACTATAATTGTTGTTTACTTACTGTCACTGTCTGTTATGCCCTGCAGTCATAGACCCTAACTATGACATAGCAATTCATGCACTCTGGTATGTAGGTCTAAACTTGTATATCACTAACTAATGCATAGTCCAGCCTGTAACTATTCTGGACCTGATGTTATCACCCTATATGTATCTACTCTGAACCTGTTGTAAGCACCATTGTTTTTGCACCTATTTGTATTGTATGTAACCCCCAGTCGCATCTGAAGCAAGCGGTCCCGCTCCAGTATGTTATCTGGTAAATCTCTTAAATAAATAAATAAAATTCAGGAACTGTATTCAGCACTGAGGGGTTTCTGCTGATGTGTGTAAACAGCATGGACAATTTGCCAACATCCGCAACACCACAGGATGCTGAAAGTCTAATAATGAACACTTAACTTGTACTGTGTTCTTTATAATATATATATATAGAAAATTATATTTAATAATAAAAATATTTGGAATTGAGCTTGCAAAATAAGAGACAAAAGTACTGCATGGCTGTAATTCACTGGGCACTGTAACTGTTGTTTGTAGGATACGGTGATGTAGACAGGTTAGTATAATTCTTTTGGTGATGTAAACAAGTTAGTGTTATCAACTAGATTTATAAGGATTATCAGAAATAAGAGAGTTTTTCTCTTTCAGCTGCTCAAGCCCAACCTTCACTCACCCCTTAAGCTACCCCAAGCCAGAACACATCCCTTCACCTGCCATGAGGAAGATCTCCATCTCTTTAGCTGCCCACAGCTAGACATTCTTAAAGTTGCCATGAGACTAGCCCTCATGCATTTAGTGGCCCCACATCAAATCTCATTCCTTCAGCTACATCCTGCCCAACTGCTATCCTACTGTTAACCCAGGACCAACTGACCTACCTATCTTCCTTCCTTCCTTCCTTTCTTTCTCCCTTTTTTAAGGATGACCCAGACTGTCTAGCAAAGTATGATTACACAGAGTAACCAACACAATTGAAATTTACATTACCGATTTATTTATCTATTTATTGAATTTGGTTAAGTGGGTACATACGTAATAAATACAGCACACATGATAATAAAACACACACTATTTAAACACTGCAGTAAATCAAAATCCACATTTTGGTCATATATGTTTGAATATGCCTCCCTTAAAAACCACAAAGGCACTTTAACTCCTTAGTTTCTTTTGAATGTCACTCCACAGCTTTGGACCAACACAATTAAAAAAGAAAAAAAAAGAGACTTCTGATCCCTCATTGTTTTTATCCAGGGTACACTTAATAGTTATCTATTACAAATCTAAATGAACCAATTTTTTTTTGGTAGATACTAAATCTATTATGGCTGCTGGGAAGCTTTTAGTTAATACTTTTTTTTAGTCAAAATACAGACCTCCATTTCATTCCCAGCTTCCATACTGTAGGTAGCCAGCCAGATTCTTCCAGTAGAGAACAGTGACCAGTCATATTTGACTCCATTTCCGATCCCTAGAGCTCCCATCAGCTCAAGCCCCATCCCTTCAGCTGCCCCCACTCCAGCACACCCCTTCAGCTACCCTAAGCTCAACTCCATTCCTTCAACTACCCCATTTCAAATCCCATTCCTTTAACTGTCCCCAGTCAACCCCCCATCCGTAGTACCCTAGAGCCCAGCTCCATCCCTAGAGCTCCCCAGTAACCCCAATCCCTTCAGGCACCCCAAGCCCGACCACCATACCTTTAACAGTCCAGAGTAAAATCCCTATCCCTTCAGTTACTCCTAGCCCAGCCTTATCCCTTGGGCTGCCCGAGCTCAGCTGCACCCCTTTAGCTGACCAAATCTAACCCAATTATCCGACCCCACTACTGGATTTGCGCACAGCCTTCAGACCCGATAAGATGCTGTGGAACGGCGCTCAGGTATATGCTGTTGAATAACCCGCAGCTCGTGAAACCACCTAAATTTGACTTCACGGTGTAGAACAGATTCCGATTGTGAATACTTGCCCTGCTTTGATATAGCTTTGTTGGCAGCTTAAGCCACATAATGTACCCGTCTGCCTTGCTGCGCTCGCAGTCCCTGTTTAATCTTTTTTCCCCCGTGCAGCAGCAGGAGCTTAGGGGGAAGAAATGTACCAATAAATACATCCTAGGCTGAGGTCTTTCACTAATCACATTTTCGCAGTTAGAATTCACTTCTGCTTTTTTGTTCAGATTTCCCAATGAGCAAATCAGCTTTGCCCACGGACAGCTCTGTCCGGGGTGCTGAACTGGACTTGCACTGCAGTCCGTACTCCCACCACTCATGAGCCATGCAGATCGGGGCACCCTCACCGGTGCGGTTCAGGTTATCAACAAAGCAGAGCAAATCCAGACAAAAAGTCCCCAAACACACACTCACACAGAGCTACAGAAACAAACACACACTCACCTACGGAAACAAACCCACACCACAGAGAGCCACATAAACAAATACACTCACACGCACACGTGCAACTTTTGAGGGCATCGAAGCCCTCCCAGTGCCAAAAGAGTCGGGATCAAAGTCGGGGAATCTGCAAGATCGGTTACAGGTCGGCACGCAGTTCCATTTGGTTCCTGGAGTTTAATGCAGAATTAAAGCTCAAGTTTGCCACCTTTTACAGACAAAAAAAGATGACTCTCCCCAGTGGTTACAGAATCGGTGCAAATCCACGTTGCTAAAACCCGAGATCATTTCTTCCCCAGTCCACTGCCACCAGCGAGAAATTGCCCCCTCGCCGTGGAGGGCGCAGTTCCCCTCTGCGCCTTGTTGCACCTGTAGAAAGAACGAGCGTTCTTAGACGGCTGCCCACTCTTCTTCCATTTGGTATACTGCACTATTCTTTATACCAGACTATGCTTAATAAAGATATGGGTTAAAGAGCGTCAATGATTTAATACTTTTCCTTACCTGCAGGAGACAGTTATCTCAATTTTGGTAGCAGGTACGGTGGAATGAAGAGGTCGAACTCCCCTATAGACGCCATCCTCTCCGGTTCCGATCGAGCAGTGTGCAGTTTCTTCAGTTTAGTCCGTGTCTCTCAACAACAGTTTAGTCCGGGTTTTAGTATGATTTTCTCAGGGATAGCAGCAAGGCCCGGAGCTACAGAAAGAAATCCGCTGGGTCCATCAGAGAGAAAAACACCTTACATTCTCTTTCCCGGTCTGTTTGCTCCGCTCTCGCATGCCCGTTTTTACTATTTCTGTATCTCTCTGTCTCTGATCAGGTCTAATCTGCAGGCGGCAGCACTAGCACACGCGCACAGACACACACGCACAAACACCAGAGGAAGATGAGGACTTCTTTACAATCCCACCCTGTTTGAGTAAACTGCTCAACCCAAGAGCTATAAGCCTGTCTATGTAAAGAAACCAGTTCTGCTGACTTATTTTGCAGAACATATGTTAGAAGGCTACTTCGCCCCACAGAGACGACTATTTTTATTATTATTTTATTTTTTTTGTACTTTGTGTAAGCATTGTCGTCTCTATGAAATGGCTACATGTTGAAATGGGGGCTGCTGATGGGTTGCTTGAATTTTTCATTTTGTTCCCTGGCTGCCCTTCAACCTATTTTCCTGCATGACCTGCTAGGGAAGCCAGTGTATTTGGTCTGAAAAATAGTTAGAGGACTTTTGAAAACAGACTGCTCTGTTAAGGCATTATTATTTAAAACTCCATTTGGAAAAAGTATGTTTGGTTAAATTCCACTACATAAACAGCATGGATTAAGACCGTGCTGATAGTAAGGCTGTGTATAAAGTGGTCGGGGGTAGGGTGCTGTAAGTTTATCGTTCTGCAAAGGAGGCTTGCCATACCATTATGTAAGCAATAATGCAGGACAGGGTGTTGTGTTGTGCTCTGGGGCTGGTGAAGCAGGGGACCACAGGCTGAGATGCCTTTGTCCTTTGGAACTGTGGCTGGCAGCACAACCAACACCCTGGAGTGTCTTTTGCACTTATAAAATTGATTCTGTAGAAAGTGGTATAAAAAAGTAAAATAAGTAGACTATGATTACTGGTTAAAAAGCAGCTCTCAATTTTAATAAAAAGCTTAAAAACACTAGATTTACACCAATAATGTTTTAACTGTATTGTTTTTATTTTATTTTTTTTATTCCCCTCTGTTGTTGATCTTATAAATATTGCAGATAATACAGCAATTATTTCACTGTCTTTCAAACTGTATCTGACTGTTCCCTGCTAACTACACAATTGCTGTTTGTGACATAAGAGTCTGTTGTCATGGTGAGCACTGTGATGCCATAAACCAAGGCAATGTGAGGTTAACAGGGAGAGGCAAATGTTTTAAATGTTTACTACAAATATTTTTGGATGGACTACCAATATGTGCTGTAAATCTTGGAAATGAGCATTGAAAATGAAATGGTTCTTCTTGATCTCTCTGCAGCGTTTGACACCGTGGACCATGGGATGTTGCTGGATCGCCTGCGGCTACTTTGTGGACTGTCAGGGACAGTCCTCAGATGGTTCCATTCTTTCCTCACAGGCAGAAGTCAAAGGGTAGTTTCAGGGATTTTCTTCTGCCCCTTTGCTCTGTCTTGTGGGGTGCTGCAGGAGCTCTGTGCTTTCTTCCATGTTGTTCACCGGTGTACATGCTACCGTTGGGAGACATTATAAGGCGTTATGGGCTGAGTTTTCACTGCTATGCAGATGACACTCAGCTCTATATGTCCTTTGTACCCGAACAAAATGATGCTGTCTCGGTTTTTAACAACTGCCTCGCTGAGATTCAGGATTGGATGAGTGCGAACTGGTTGAGGTTAAATCTGGATAAGACTGAGGTATTAGTCGTTGACCTGGGTCATCATGCAAAGAAGTTGACTCCTGGGGTCCCCTCTGATCTTTTATTAGGGGATACGCAGTTGAGACCTTCTGAACAGGTGCGAAATCTGGGCGTTATTTTTGACAGTGCGCTGACACTAAAGATGCAGGTGTCGTCCACTGTCAAATCTTCCTTTTACCATCTGAGGAATATCGCCCAGATAAAACACCTTGTTCCACATGATGACCTTCCTGTGCTGGTTCACGCTTTTGTTTCTTCCCGTCTTGATTACTGTAATGCTTTATATCTAGGGTTGCCGGGGGTAGATCTCCGTCTCCTGCAGCTGGTGCAGAACACGGCAGCTAGGTTGCTGACAGGGCTACCAAGAACTTGTCATGTCACACCTGTGCTGCGCGAACTGCACTGGCTGCCAGTGCAATGGAGAATCACCTTCAAGATCGCATTGCTGACCTATAAGACCCTACACAGCCAGGGACCAGGCTACCTGCAAGATCTCCTTTGTCCCTATCGTCCTCTCCGCCCACTCCGCTCCACTGGCAAGGGATTGCTAGAGATTCCCAGGGTCTGTTATAAATCATCTGGGGCAAGGGCTTTTCCTTTATGGCCCCGACCCTGTGGAATTCTCTACCTCATCAGATTAGAGAGTGCCTGTCCGTGGAAGCATTTAAGAGATCCCTGAAAAGTTATCTATTTTTGCTGGCATTTGGTTAGTTTATTTTATGGTTATTTTACTGTTTTTATGTTTTTATTTATTAGTGTTGATGTTTTATCTTTGTTTTGTATTAGCGTTTTGATTTCTTGAAAAGCGCTTTATAAATAAATTTTGATTTGATTTGATTGATTTGATGAAAAAAAATGTATTCTGTAGTAAACTGTAACAGCTGAAACATCGTATTTACAGTATGAAAGCACATGCTGAAATGTAGAGATGTTCTTTAAGGTGTTTAATAACTGGGTTAGCAGTACTTTCAAAAGTCTATAATAATCTGGTTATTACATGCCAATCAAACCAATTCAAGTAACAAAAGCACTTTTTTTTCTTGTGCACTTTTATTCCACCTAAACAAATACCCCTTTGTTACAGATCCTCTGCTCTCAGTACAGAAAGCCCTTAAACAATCCAGTGTCACAACGTTCAAGTACCATATTAGAAAGTAATAATATTTCTTAAAACTATCTCTTGGTTGATGTTTCTTTCTGTGTGTGTTTCTCCATACTTGCTGCATTTTCAATTGAATTGTTAGAATACGTTTTCCCCCAACAGACAAAAAAGTTTGCAAATATATTTGTTCTCAAAGAAACTTTTTATACTATGTAGCAAATGTTTTGTTTATGCAGTACCGTCCATCATTAAAGACAGTAAATGGCAAAGCAAATACTTTCTTTATAATGTCACAGTGCTTTTCAGCTACTTTATTTATTTATTTAAAAGTTTCACCACAAAGACATACTGAGCAATTTGTTCATTTTCAGATGCATCCTGGAGGAAGGAGATGGGCAGTAATACAGTACAGAGATGCAAGATAGTACAATGCATGTCAGATAGCCAATAACAATTAAGCAATAAGGCACGACAGGGTGTGTGTTGTGCTGGGATAACGTCACGCCTGGGGTGATTAGGCACGAGGCCGCGGGCGGTGCGACATCACCCAGAAGTCGGTGTCACAAGCACAACACACCTGAGTGCTATAATACTCAATGGCTCATTTTATTTTAAGTAGAAAAGATAGGAAAACCTGTTTAAAATATAAATTTATTTCATTTTTTTGTTTGGGCAGGTATACTTATTGAAAAAAAGTGCACAGTTCCTGTCTTGTGCAGGAGGTGGCGCTGCCCCCTATGGTTTCTCTGTATTCGTTTAATGTTTGTCTTTGTGGCTCCCCTACCCTCCTCGCTGACAGGATGATCAGTCTTACTACCTGGTCTGCCCCTACACTGACAGCACTGTGTTTACTGAACACCGAGTTCAAATCTGCCCCTAAGTTACCTGATAAAAAGAAAACTACGTCAGGAACTCTGTAATTTCAGACACGAGTGAGCCTGCATTTTAAACAGTGACCAGGCGGCTCTACTCATAACGCTCGCTGAGTCCTCTCTTGCTATAACGCTCGCTGGCTCCTCGAATACATTTCTTGTGCGTCTAGAAAAGACATTGCCAATGCATTTCATCGCTCAATGTGGTGATTCACTTCACTCGCTCAGTGTGAGTCAGCGGCGTTATGGCAAGAGAGGACTCAGTGGCGTTATGAGTGAGCAGCCGCGGTCACTGTTTAAAATGCAGGCTCACTTGCATCTGAAATTACAGGGTTCCTGATGTAGTTTCTTTTATCGGGTATCTTAAGAGCAATTTGAACTTCGTTGTTCAGTAAACACAGTGTTGTCAGTGTAGGGGCAGACCAGGTAGTAAGACTGATCGTCCTGTCAGCGAGGAGGGTAGTGGGGCAGGCAATCGCGTCGTGGAGTCATTTTTTTTGGTTTTTAACATTTGATGCGGTCTTTTCTGTGCTGGGACTAGATCCGTGATGTTGTACTGGGATAACATCACGGGTCCAGTCCCAGACTGACGAATCAGAGCCCAAGATTTTTTTTTGCCATTGTATAATTATAGAATAACAAGTGCTTACAATAACAGATTCAAGCTTGACTCCCAGGAACAAGGAGTTTTGTTACACTGAAAACACACATGGCTGCTTTTTTGTTTCCAATCAAAGAAGCCTAGTAATTATATAAAATAAACTATGGGGTGTTGATATTATTCATGTTTTACACACCCTTGGTGTGTGGTACAGGTACAATACCATCTCAAACGCCTCATTCTGTGCATTCATAGTTTATGTCATATCACACATAATGTAAAAAAACCTCATGATGGGCAACACCCATAGATTATTCTATATCCTGGGTCTGCCATTGCATATTCTCTAAATTGATACTATATCCAGTTCTCTGAGCTCATGGCAGGCATCTCAAGCATGCGTGGCAGTCGCCCACTGTCAGGAGTCACTTTCCAGCCTTCCATACTCCTATCATTTTTTGAGATGATATTATTCGTGAGATGGTACCGCTGTAATTTTATTTATTTGCCTAGTAAGTACATCCAGCTGGATTGCAAAAACTGTATAGACTCACCTTGTAACACTGTACTGCAATTTAGTTGCTCTGTATTGCTGTAATTGCTCCACGCTATACAAACTGTCATGTGTTGTATTTTTGGCTACATTTTTCCTACTTGTGTATTTTTCTGTGCTGATATGTGCCCATCTTCATGGCATGGATCATGCCTGAAAATGGTCCTTGGAACCAAAGTACCCACCCAGTTATCAAATAAATAAAAAAGTATTATATTGTGTTTGTACCTATTTTGATTGTATACTGCATTCATGATCTGTTTGTAGTGTTTATTTGTTTGTGTTGCCATGTCTTGCTGCCTATTACAAGGCCCATGCTGCAGAATAAAATAGGCAATTCTTTTATCTAGTGAACTTACCTGGTAACAGTAATTAAATAAATACCAAGAGCTACTAGTGTTACAGTGTACTGCTTGCCGAATGGTATCTGCCTCTCCTCTCCTCCCCTTCCCCTTTTCTTTATGAAACCAGCTCTTACGACAGAATGATTGTAGTACTGTGCATGCACACTTGTTTGAGGATGCATCCTTATGATAACAGGAGGTAGGGTTAGACTGTTTAAAGAAACAGCAGAGAACAATCGCATTTTGAAAAGTAACTCTACTTACATGGACTGTGTGAAACATGCAGCGAGGGAGTTATTTATGGAAGGAGTGACTGTACAGGCAAGTATGATGATGGCCAGGGGGGCATGAGCAAACTGTCAACAAAAATAAGAGATTTTAGAGCATACTGTGCATGTGAACATTGATCATTTTATTGAATATTCTGTAAATGTCTTTTCCTGATGCCTAATTTGAGATTTCTGGTTTGGTTAAGGGGAAAAGCATTGATAGTTTCGTTTTTAAAGTTCAGATGGTGGCACAGTGATTTGTGACTGCAATGCATCCTGGTTGGCAATACTGTATATTGCTTTGAATTGTTGGTTGTAGTCTCCCAAGGCCGGGGCTAGAAACAGGTCTTGGGCAATTAAGATGCACTATTTCTTCCACCCATTTGTTAAGGGAATGTTAACCATGCAGAAAAGGTTTCCATATCAGTAAGGCGGTAGAACATACCAAGAAGGATGTGTACCATAACAGTAAAAAAGTTTACCTAGCTAGTAAGGAGGTTTATCATGCTAGTAGTTAGGGAGTACACCACATCAGTAAGGAGGTTTATCATGCAAGTGTAGGTTTTGAATGTTGGTCAAAAAGTATAGTAAAAGGCAAATGGGCTCCAGAATAGCAGGCAGTATGGCAAGGAGGTCATGCCAAACAAATCTGACCAGCTCACCTGAGTCACTAAGGCAGCGGACAGGAGCCAGATGGTGGACATACTATACCTGGACTTTAGCAAGGCCTTTAGGACCCAGTGCCCTACAAAGGAGGCAAGGAAAGATGGCAGATTGATGGCCTAACTGAAAGACTGAAGGATAGTGGAGGACCTTGGACTGCCCAGTCCTTACACTGATAGCCACTCTGTAATCTAGCAATTGATAAACCATCCAAATTAGCCTTTTGGAGGCTTCTTTTTGTTTATATATCAACCTATGAATGATGCTGCCTTGAAAAAAGTTGTTTTATTATTGTTTTCTACAGACCTGCATCTGGTCTGTGGCTCAGAGTCCCTCCTCTGCACTACCCTACCCTGTTTTGATGGACACTGACTACTGGAAACAAAGGAAAAGAAGGGAGTGAAAGATGGTGTAAAGTACAAATGTTGTTAAATCCAAGATACAAATGAAAGTAGACAGAAAACAAAAGAAAATTTCAAGAGAAGGGTGATCAGAGGAAAAAAAAAGATTTGAAAAAAAAGTGGTCAGTTACTGACTCGGCTTTTTGATACAATAGACCATATCAGTGGGGCTTTTGTATTAGTTAACCTGATGCTGTGTAATTTGCTTATGTTTAAATCCCCAAAAATCTAAAACCTACAGTTAATGGAGACCAAATTAAGATGCAGGTTTTAAGTTATATTTTTCATGGCTGCTGTAGAATCCCCCATATTTTCTGAACCCATTTGATTGGCGCAGGATATATGTTTATACTTGGCATTATAACTTTTACCTTAAGGGAGGTGCTGTGCCATTTCAGTATTGCATTTTATTTCTTGACTCTTTTTTTATAAGATAGTGCATCAAACACAGTTCATTGAGTTTTATCAAATCCTTTAGTTAATATTGAATAGTATGAATTTTCTGAGTATTTGGTCTCATTGGTCACATGACCCATCTGACTAATAAAGAGGTATGCTCTTGTGTACATGCCCTTCTTCTCAGAAACCAGTCATGGGTTGCTACAGTACAAGCAGGAGGTGCAGGGTGTAAGGGCAAGAGCACGTACTTTGTTTTATCGGCAACCTATATCTTAAAACTTATATTTTAACTTTTGATACACACATTAATTTAACTATTCGGTGCATTAACCAGAAACTAGAGGCTGATTTCCATCTCAAGCACTGTCTGACTCTCAAAGCATGACTCACCATTGCTCAGAACAATGTGCTCCCCATACTTGACTACTGTGCCCCCATGTATGCCAATACCACCTCCCTCCTGGTCACTAGGCTAAATACTTCCTATAATAACACATGTAGGTTTGCACTTATGGCACCTTACTACACATAGCACTGCACCCTGTACCATTCCCTAGGCTGGCTCCCCCCACAAGCCAGACATAACAATGCCCTCGGGTGCATTACTGATAATGCTGTCAGAAGCAGTAACCTATCCCCCTATGCTTCCCTGATCAAACCTAATACTACTTCCCACTTCCTCCAGCAATCCACAGTACTACTAGTGGAAGTTCCTTGGACCTCCACTTGCCTGGTAGCAATGCCTTGTCCGTTACTGCTCCCAAGCTGTTGAACAAACTGCTATCCTCCTCCACTCTCTTGGCTCCCACTTCTCCTTTAAGACTCATTTCAAAGCTTGGTTACTGGAAGAGATAAAATGCAACTGCTCAGTGAGGTGACCTCTTGAGTGATCATCCTTTTCTACTACTCTCTATATCAACTACTACCCTCTGCACTATGCTGAGCCTGTTAAGGGCCAGCCTGTACCTCTTCTTTTATTGCACTTACACTTTGCATTGATTGTATTCTATTGTTACCTTTGTAACCAGTGTGTTTCCTGTACACATTGTAACCTTTTTTGACCTATTGTATGTCTTGTACTACCAGTATCAACTATACTCAATGTTTTCCACGTATTCACCTATTCTCAACCTGTATTTTGCACTGTATGCATTACTTACTTTGCCATCTTTATGGCCCGGGTTGTGCCTGAAAATGGTCCCTGGGATCAGTGCACCTGCCCGGTAAACAAACAAACAAATAAACCTAGCAGGCTGAGTAGCTGTTATCTCATCTCAAACTAATGTTTATACCACACCCTCTCTCTTTGTTCCCCACTAGCAGCATTGAAACAGCAGTGAAACAGGGGCCAAGTCAAGCAAACAAATGTTCATTGGAAGAAAGAGTGGGGAGTAAGTCTTTTTTTTTTTTTTTGATGCACAACCCATACCTGCACATTCTTTTTCACTCCATTAGTTATATAAATGAAAACAAAGATGAAGTAAGTAGTATTGTGAGCCATCATTTAAACTGTTTGGCATTATTTACATGGCAGTCACATTCTGGAGATCTTTTTTATAATTTGATAAAGAGGGGCTAATAGGACAACAACAGCTCCATGAACTCCCACCCGGCGTGCATTCGCATGCTGCACTGCACAGTGTGTGAGAGATACCAGGAGACTTATTTCTGCCACCAGGAATCATGCTAAATTGCTATTTTGAGAAAAGCAAGGAAATCTTTGTTAAGATTTGGCTTCACAATGACACCAAGAAAGTCAGCTACCATGCAGAATAAGAACGCCAACCCAAAGAAGGTAATTGCTAGATCGATAAAACAATTGGAAATTCAGACCAGGCTCCAGACAAATACAACCATAAAGAGCAAACAACCTAGTACTGATGAAGAGCCTCATGCTTCAACCTTCAAACCTCTTGAACCTTTACAAAACTCTGAAAAGTTTTCAGAGGTTGAGCAAACCTGGATGTCTGTATTTCCCACTTCCATTTTGCCAGCACCAGTTTTCAAAGATAAAACTACCATGCCAGGACTGAATTGCCAGAAAAAATTATCTTAGAGTCAGTAATGGGGAATTGCAACTGCAAACTCCCAGCTCGGTGAACATGCAGACCAGCACAGCTGATGTAGTAGGACCACCAGGGAATTTCCCTTTACTGGAGCAGCAAGCCAGCCAAGTCACAGCAGAAAGCCCGATGGCGGAGCAACAATTACTGGAAAATGCAGCAGCTAGCATCTAAGCAGACAATCCAAATTGTTAAGGTAAGTGAGAAAAATAAGGACAATTTGAGTCTACTTTCTGTATTACCGACTGATACGTTAACTGAAACGGGAGTGAATATAAAGTGCGGGGCAGTAGAGAATGTGTATAAAATTCGAAGTACTGAAGAACTGTTATGCCATAATAGCAATCTAGAGCAAGATAAGCAAGATAAGAGTCTCAAAGATAAAAGAGGTAAATCTCCCACAGAGACAGGTATAACAGCCATTAAGCCTTATAATGCTACAGTAACAGGACCCCTAATTCAAACACGCCAACCTCAGGAAAGGAACTCAGTTGGTACCATAACAAACCTATTACAATGGATTGTCCTTTAGTCTAAGGGAGACTTAAGGGTGATCAGCAAGAAGAGCTATCACATGAGCATACACATAGAAATTCCCTCCCAGATATGGACAAATCAGAAATATCGGATCATTCAAACACTGACAGGGAAGGAGTCTGCCCCCCAGGCAAAACTGACAATTGAACAGTTGACTAAACTGACTGAGGAAATGGCTAAAGGAAATAAAAGTGGAATAAAAATAGACTCTTTTCAAACCACTATCAATCATTTAATAAAAGAAAATCAAGTTTTGAGATCAGATTTACAAGAGGCTGAGAAAAGAATTTCAGATCTGGAAGATGAACTGATGCGGTCAAGAGACAAGTGAGATATATTGAACAATCAAATAAAGAATTTAAACTAAAGCTGATAGACTTTGAGGCAAGGGCTTGAAGGAAGAATGTTCATATTCTAGATGTTCCTGAGTCCTGGGGCAAAGAAAAGCCACTTAAAGAAACTTTAAAACAAATTATGGTGGTCTGTTTGGATACTGACCAAGCAAATATACAAGCAGACATTGATAGAATCCATAGGATCCTTTGGTCAAATATCAATTCCCAAGGGACTCCTAGACCCATAATTACAAAATGTTTAAGTCAGATGATAAGGAAAATCTAATGTTGGCAGTTTACAGGAAGAAGAAACTAACATTAATGGGTGTTAACATTTCTATCTACAATGACTTACCACCGGACCCCCTCCAGGAACGCAAAAAGTTTGACCATTTAAGAAATAAATTATCATCTAAAGGGATAAAAGCTACTATGATCTATCTTGCCAGAATGACAGTGATTGTCAGTAATGTTAGAACAGCTATGATTCTCCAAAAGAAGCCCAAAATGCATAAAGGAGAAACTGGAGAACATTTTTGAAGCCCTTTGAATTATGTGAATTTTTGATTCAGGTATGTGGAAGATATCTCAACAGACCTCGTAAATGCTAGCTGCACTGCAGGAGCTATATATAAGAGAATCTACTGACCTCAATGTATTTATCTGCTTCATTAATGTATAAGCATTTCCTGTGCTATTTTTATTGGGAAGGGGTTATGATGGATTGGGAGATAGTGGAAATCTGAGACCAGTGTGGGAAATAAGCATTTGTAAGAGATGCAAGCCTAGACAAATGTAGTACCTTATGGAAATAAACCCAAAGGTCTCAGGATCTGTACTTGATACATTAATCCATGTATACTGATGTGCCAACTCTGATGAGAAGGAGTCAGGAGGGATTATGGGGACAGTAGGAAACCAGTTCAGTAGCTAAATTAAGGCTTGTCCAAAATATTATGGATTTAATGAAGGGGTGTAGTAGAAAGTTTTTTTTTTTTTTTGCCGATGACTACAAAGGGGGTTAAATAGTGGTCCAGATGGACTGCAGTTTGGAACAATCCTACACCTTTGGTTAGTTCATTTTTGGGGGAGGGAGGTTTAGAGATGGGAATCAAGGCCCAGAGGGATGATGGGCCAAGACAAGAAAAATTTAATAAAAAAAAAAAAAAGATAAAAAGGGGATAATAATTGCAATCTATTCTCCATTAGTAACTACTATAAAGAAATCAACACCGAGTTCTTGAAGTCTCGGGAGTTGCCTCATTCAGAGAGTTAAAGGGGATACAGTATATTATTTTACACCAAGGCAGTACAGCTTGCTAGGTCATTCCTATTCAGTATGGTAGTACTAGCTGTTTTATTTATCCCACAGAGCACTTAGGCACTTTAAAGTCCAATTTGCAATAGATGAGGAAATTGACCTATTAGGCAATAGGAGAGGACTGGGCTCATGTAGTTTATAAACTTTGAAATAGAAAGGACCTTTCTAGTGGAAGAAATTTTGTGGGAAAGCTGAACTGCTCACAAATTGGGACTCTCTCACCAGTCACCAATACCAAGAAGCAGTGTCCCTGAACACTGGATGTTAAGTACAGTATTACAGGTCTCATTCTTTCACTACACAGCTGTGCTGTAACAAAATGGACACTTTAGGACTGTTTTGTGCTTTTTGTATATCATTTTTTTTATTGTAGTATAGTCATATATTATATGTTATGCTGTTAATTAGAGATTAGGAAGGTCACTTGTGGGTAAATTCATTTACCTTTTTAGATACTTTTATTAAGGTACCCGTAGCAAAACATGCAAGTGATATATTGTTAGCAGGCGGTACTGCGTAGTTTGTATTTTATTTTTTTGTGGGATTACATAATATTTTAAGCTGAGTAAAGGTAGGATACTGACAGGTTCACATTAATTACCTGTCTGGGCATTAATGTATGTGCCTCAGCATAGCTTCTCAGACTACATTTACTATTTGTATTTAATAGGTATTGCAGGGTGGCCCCTCCCAGCTGTCTAGGGGTATCAATGGTGTTAGTCTCCTGGGAGGGGTGCTACACTAAGAAAGAAAGTCAATTTACTTGACCTCCTGAGCACTGGGGTGACTTCTGGACATCCACTGACACATGGCAGGCTGGCTAGGTTGCAGCGTTAAGGAGGAGGTAACATAACTTGGAAGCAAACAGCCCTCCTGTCAGCACAGTGATTGGATTTCCATTTGTGATGCCAGCAACCTGGGTTCAGGAATGGACCAGGGCTGCGGAGGCCGGCCGGGGAGAAGGATGGAGTGTCCATGGACAGCTCTCCTTCTCGGGGGAGGGTGGGAGTGTGTCTGGCCCTTGACAGACCCTGGCAAGAGCCAGGAATACTGCAATGACCAGATGCCAGCAAGTGTCAGGGGGTGGGGCAGACGTCGGACATCATTGCACATCCCCGCCTGCCTAAAGGGAGAAAACTCCTACCGCCGATGCCTAGATGATGTCCTCCCCCGGTTCCATTACTTCAGGCTGACTCCTCAACCTATCCCAGTGTCCACAGTACTTAATGGGGGAGCTGAGTGCTGTGGCCCCACCCTGGAGGGGAAACCAGGGGGTATTGAGGAGGTCGACTAATGTGAAGCAGAACAGGGGTCCGTGGCCAAACTTGAGGTACCAACAAGGCAAGGGACAAAAAGAGCATAAATAAAATAAAAAACTAAAAAAAAAAAACTTGGAAGCAAACAAATTGAACTTCCTAACAGATTTGTTTAAGAAAACACAACAGGATCCTTTATTTTCTTGAGCTCAAATGATGTTAACTTTTTTCCAGTTGGCACACTTCATTTGTTCGACACTGTAAGGTGGTATTTTCCTGGCACTTCTGGATTGAAAACAACCCTGGTAGGGTACTTTATTCATCTCTTTCTGGCCTCAAGAGGAAGTACATTTACTCCAAAGGTCCCCCACTCCTAAACCTGAGTTGGAGTCTAACGTGCTTTTGGTGGCCCATTTTCCTAGACACTAGTCACTGAGCTAATTCACAGTCTCTTGGCTAGTAGCATTTTAGTGCCACTTGATCCTGTAAGGGTTTCTAAGGATCCACTCTGTCCTCAACAGAACACATCCTTTCTCTGTTCTCTTCATAGTCTTCACTGCAACTTTCTGGTCATAGACACTGAGTCCATCTGGACATAGCTGAGGCGCCTACCGGGCATGACACATCTTCATTAACAGGCAGAATGGCCCACACCAGACATTTTCTGAGGTAACACTCCACTGCAGACTGAAATTGTCATCCTGTCAGAGACAATCCCACATCCTGAGGAGGATGGGCACTGCTAAGTGCCAACCAAACACTGTACATCTGATAAAGATTAAATATCACCTCAGATCCTTAGCCCACAGCACTCTCTGATACACTTTCTCTCACAGACAGACCTCTGAACAATTCTTTAAAATGGAGTTTTCTCCTTCTGGAGATGGGCACCCCCCCCCCCTTCTGAGGTCTTTGTTCGTTGGCAGCTGACACAAACTAGCACTTTTTCTATGATGCCAGCCTCTACAAAGAAACCTACAGACAGTGGGAGCTGGCACAGTGTGTCAGGCACTAGCCTCCCACCACTTTGACTCAGTAGAATCCCTGTCCTTCACCAGAGAATACTGACTCCTCCTGTTTGAATGCCAGGCAGACCAGCTGACCCAGTCCTCCAAGGGCATAGAAACTGCATCACTCTAGAGGTCAAGAGACACTCTTAAAGGCATAATAACACAACTCCTGGGGGGTTACAGATATTTGTCAACATGACAGTGTTGTGCCTAATTGTTTAATATGAAGATGAATACAAGGACTGTCTAGTTAACTCTAACTACAATACAGAGTAATACTGAAAACATAGCACAAAAAGGAAATATTAAAACAACTGTTGCAGCATGTGCATGGTGCCAAAGAAGATGGTGGTGTAATTTAATAGCTCTGTCAGCACCACATGGTTTATTCCAGATTTTGCCCTGCAAAGTTTTATTTTCCACTTTTAAAGTGACCGATTTCATCTGTAAAAATCAGGCTAATGAAAACACCAAACTTGTGCTATTTCATTTGTTTTTAAATGTTTTCTGTTCAAATGAAATTCACCAGTAATGCTAAATGGCACTCTGGGAGAGTGGTCTGCAGATACGATCAAAACTGTAATGCATCTTGGGCAGCCTGCTGCTGCTGGAGGACACAACAAGGCTGAACTAACGAACATTAAAACATGCTGGCAGTATTCTGATAGACATTAAGGAAATAAAGGCTACAATGGTTGAAATCGAGTCAGATGGAGAGTGCCACAGAGCTCCACAAAACACAAATTAATTATCTCCTACAGAAACTTGAGGCTGTTGAGAATAGGGGGAGAAGAAATAATATAACAATTGTTGGACTGCTAGAGGGGATGGAAGGAAATAGCATGAGCTCTTTTCTGCAACAATTCTTCTCAGAGTTATTACAGCAACAGTGGCAGTGGCCATTAGACATTGAAAGGGCACATTGTTCTTTGGCCCCCACCCCTCACCTGGCAGCAGACCCTGACCCATAACTGTGAATTTTTTACTCTACATTGCCAAGAAGGAAATTCTAAGAATAGCCAGAGACAGGAAACAACTAATTTGGAGGAGGGAGCGTATATATCTTTTCAAGATTTTGTAACACAAAATGTGAACAGATGAAAAGAATTCACAGAAGTCAGACAGTTGCTTCAGAAGAGGGATGGAGTTACTATATGAAATACCCTGCCTTTTTAGTAATTTCTAGTAAGAGTACCAGTGACCCCCAAATAGTCTGTGATACCCCTGATAAAGTCTGTCAAATTATTTATTTATTTAGTTTTTATTGACCAGGAAAGGATGACTAGACAGTTCTGCCTATTTTCAGCCTCGTCCTGGGGGAAGGGGTACAGATGGATGGCAACTGACACTGAACCAGATTAAACTGTTGGTGGTATTTTTAGTGAATGGGGAAAATTTCATCAGGACACCAGGAAAATTAGCCTACTCATTGGTAAGGGGAGCTGCTGTCTTGCTTTGCAAGATGGCAGATGGTGTGGAGATGGACGAAGAGATGGACACTTTTCCATGGCAGGCTGAGGCACGTTCCCAATCCCGGTAATTGTTTTGACAGAGAATGAAGAAATGGATTTTGAATCAGAGATGGAGTAGAGGCGGCCTTGCTGGAATGCTTTATTATGCACCAGACAGAAGAAGCAGTGATTAATGAGGTGGTCCAGCCTGCAAATGTACGTTAGCCTTATAACTTGGAACAACTTGAAGACTGCACTCCACAGATGATAGAATCTGGAACAGTAACAAACAATGGTCTTTGTGCACCTCATACTGCTGTGAATTCTGTTATGGAAAGTGACCACTGACTTTTGGCACCAACAGACACAGCTGTCATTAACAATCAGCTGGAGGCTAATGACATTTTCACTTGTATGTACTTCTATGGAATGGCCTGATAGAACTATAACATTTCAAAACACTATACAGATGGCTTTTTCTTTACCAGCTTAGGATGTTATGATTAACTTTCAAGAATGGTCAGCTGAATCTGCATTAGTGAATGACGGCTGGATGAAAGCAGCCGATGGTAAATGTGTCATGGATCTGACCTGGGAGTCTTTTTCACAAATAAGTGAAGAACTACAGGGGGCCCCTACAGAACAAGATCCTGCAGGTATACCATCCACTAGTTCTGGCAATTTTCATACCTCCGCAGAGAAGCGTGCAAAGATATGTACATTTAACGCATATCAGGTGTGTCTGGCTGGAATGGCTGGGAATTAGAGCCATCCATTATACATAAGGTAACCTGCACTACTACCAGGTGTTCTTGTAAAGCTTGACTAAGTTATAAACCAGTCAGTAGGGAATTAGAAAGAATTATAGGGGGTTACCCTGACTGTCTGTTAAGTACTCCCAAAGACACTAGGAATGCAGATACATATCTATTGAAACATGGCCTGCCTAGTACCACAGCAAAGTACTGCAGCAGCCACAACAAGCATAGCAAGTGATACTATTATCACTCTCAATTGGGACGTAGGTTTTAAATGCATAGAATGCAATATGTATTTATTAATCAAAAATAAGTTAATAAAGGGGGAATTCAGATATGAGAAATGTCTAACCAATAAACAACTGTTAAAGGAACTGTTAGAACTTGGTACTAGACTAGACCAGATAGAAGACTCACAAAAAAATATGGAAATAAGACTAAATGCTAACCAGCCAGGCAAGAGCAACATTAACTCACTAATCAGCAACATCAGACTAACCAACATAATATGTAATGAGAGGACAGATGATAGTGATGACGATGGGACAGTGGTACAACAAAACCCAAGAAAAAGGGGAAACCAGATACATAAACCTCAGGTTGACCCAAACCTAGCTACAAAGAATAGGTTCTCACTTCTTAATACTGAGAGCAACATGGAAACAAATGAAGATATTGAACAGAGCCAGAATGCCCAGCAATTGATTAGCCAGGGGGCAACAACAAGTACCAGTAATGGAAGTCAGAATATATAAAATCCCCCAAATAATACAACCAACCCACATCAAACAATTGTTTTAGGTGATTCTAAGTACTGTGATAGATTAATATGCAATCCAGATAAAATCAACAGAATGTGTAGTACCTATGTGGGGCAAAAATCAAGAATATAGAGAAAGAATTAGATAAGGTACTAAAGGATGCAGGCCAAAATCCATTAACCATTGTACATAAGAGAACAAATGATATAAATAATAATATCATAAAGGATATAAAAAAGAACTATATGGCCCTGAAAACAAAGCTGAACAAATGGTACAACAACATCTGTTTTTCAGAAATCCTCCCTGTCCTCCATATGAGTTACTATAAAACCAGAAAATTAAGCAGATATACAAATGGTTAAGGAAGTGGTGTCTGCAAAACAACATAAAATGCCTAACACATAGGAGTCATTTTAAGCGATACAAGCCTGTACGGAAGGGATGGGTTGCACTTAAATAGGAAATGAAGAGCATCACTGGGAAAATCCATTGCAACATTCATAAACAAATGTTTAAACTAACTGATAAGGGGTAAGGGGACTCAAATACCAGTACTCATAGGGAACCAGATAGTAAACAGGGATGTACGACAACTAAAAGGAAAAAGACTAAGGATATGACCAAAAGGTGGGGGATGAACATATTATTAAGAAATGCCAGAAGTTTAAACATAATAAAAATCACAGAACTAGAAATCCTATTGAAAGAAAAAAAACATTGATGCTGCTGCAACCACTGAGACCTGGTGGAATATTAACTGATGGAACAGGAATGTAAGAGGATATAATTTAATACATCACGACAGACTAAATAAAAGAGGAGGAGGAATAACATTTTATATTAGAGATAATATAATTTATAACAAACTAACTGCAAATAATCAGCAGGGCTCCTTAATTGAAATATTGTGGATAGAAATAACTAGACAGGATGCAAAAGCTTACATTAGGTATTTGCCATAGGCCTCAGACATCCACATTCAGGATCATAATACACCTGTTAGAAAATATAAAAGAAATCACCCATAGGAAGGACGTCATAATAATGGGAGATCTGAATATACAAGGGATCAATTGGGGTAAACTAACAGCTCCCAATCACATGGAAAATACATTTATAAAAACAATTACAGCAAATGGTTTAACACAATTAAGGTGCCCACAAGAGGCATGAATACACTAGATGTCATTACAATACGGAGGATCATATACACAACATTAGAACTGAGGGACCACTTTTTAATAGTGACAATGGGGTCATCACTTTCAATGTTAATACACATATTCCTCCCATCAACGGTAACACAACAGTTAAAAACTATGCCAAGGAAGATTTCTCCTCAGTCATAGAAAGGTTGAAAGTATGGAAATGGGAACTATCACCTAACAAGGAAGATCTTAACCTGTACTGGAATGAATTCAAGCAACTTTTGCTAGATTTGGAAAAAAATTTGTTCCCGATAAAAAAGTATATAATAAAAAAGGGAAGATACCTATTTGGTTCTCAAAAAAAATCATAAAAGCTATCAAAATAAAAATGCAGGCCCGGTGGCGCTGAGGGTTGAGGCACTGGATGCCACACCTCACTCCACGCTGGCGACCCGGGTTCAGGAGCGGACTCGGGTCGTCAGTGGGTCGGCCGGGGGGAGACAGGCTTGGGCGTCCAATGACAGCTCACCTTCTCCGGGGAGGGATTTGGCTGATGCCCGACACTTGCATGACCCCGAGTGGAGGCTCGAGGAACTGCAAGCCCCACTAGGGGATGGCTGGCCTTTGAGCAGCACGGACGTCGGTGCGTGCGTCATGATGTCAGAAGAGGTCGTTGGCTGCTTGGGGAGGGAGAAAACATGGAACAAGCCTGCCTCAGCCGGGAAGATGGGAGGACCGTGGCGTGCCCACGATTTGCCTGTGCCCAGCAGACCACAGACTGATGGCATGTAAATGAGAGGTTTGAGCCCCACCTCGTCCCCGCCCGTGGGGGTAATCCGCGGCTCCATGGGGTCTGGTGGTCTGTATGGGTAAGGTTCCAGGCAGTGGGATGTCCAATTGTCCTCCCTGAAGGGTCGGAGGTGGCAGGCTGGGAGGAGGAATAAAGAGTAATTTCAAAAAAAAAAATTAAAATGCAACTTACAAAGCCATGAATAAGGATGACAATGCTTACAATAAAGCAAAATATAAATAAGCTTTAAATGCCAGTAAAAAACTAATTAAATTAGAAAAAGAGAGATTGAAAATAGCTCACAAAAAACATAATGGAAAAGCATTCTATGCTTATGTAAATAACAAAAGCATGAATAGATCAGTAGGACCAATAATCAAGGATGGAACAGAGGTCAGGGAACTAATACACATGGCAAGCATATTTAATGACTATTTTGCTTCAGTGTATTAAACAAAGTGCCCCAATAATACCCCCACCACCATTCCTGATCAAACTACTGTAAAAAAGTTAACAATCTCTGGGAAGGAAGTGATAGAACAATTGGAATGGAAAAACAACTGGAATGGATTAACATAAATAAGTCAGCAGGATCAGATGAGCTCAAACCAAGATTAATCAAAGAAACAAGGGAATGGATAGCAGCCCCCCAGCAGCCCTTTTCACTTGATTCATTCAATCAGGGGTAATCCCAGAAGGCTGGAAGAAAGCCACAATAGTCCCGATTTACAAAAAGGGCCATAAATCTAATCCATCCAACTACAGACCAATTAGTCTCACATGCTTACTGTGTAAAATAATGGAAACGATAATAAAAAACAAGTTAGAAATAGAATTCAAGAACAAAAATATCTCAGATATAAATCAGCATGGATTTAAAAAGGGCAGATCCTGTACAACAAACCTCCTGGAATTCTACAAAAAAGTAAGTCAGGCACTTTCTTTCAACCAACCAGTAGATGTCAACTTTTTGGACTTTGAGAAAGCATTTGATGAAGTACCACATTCAACACTAATTAACAAATTACATAAACTTAATATAGACAGATCAGTAGTACACTGGATATCCAATTGGCTTGACAACAGAACACAGGAAGTTTGTATAAGAGGGTGCAAATCCAGAACAAAACAGGTGACAAGTGGGACCCCAGGGCTCTCTTCTGGCACCGACCCTGTTTAGCGTATTCACCTCTGACCTTGACAAAAACATTTCCAACTGGACAGTTAAATTCGCTGATGACTCAAAAATAGTTGCAGTAGTGCAAAACAATACACAAATAGAGAAATTAAAAAAAGATATTTTAGCCATAGAAGAATGGGCAATAAATAATGGCATGAGTTTCAGTTCAGACAAGTGTGTATCCCTCACATGGAAAGAAACAACAATTATACAATGGGTACTTAAAATGCTTTGATTTCATTGGTCAGCTGGCAACCTTACCCTGTTGTAAATTTTAGCATTACCAACAGGAAGAAGTGCCAGCTGTGAAAAGGCTCGAAAAATACAGAAAAAACAGTCCAACCCCAATTCAACCTCTAAACACTGTCATCTTGATTCGTTGCGCTACCAGCAACCAGAAACTCATCCAAAATTTAAAAAAAAAAGGAAAGCTTTTCTTTGTCTGACACTTACAACCTGCACTCCCTGTCCTGTACAGTCCATTCTAGATCTCTTAAAAAATAGTCTCCCATGAATCGTGCTGACACCCGGCTCACCTGTCAGCTGCTCCCAATACAGCCCCACTATCTGTGTGTCCCTCTCCCTCCATTACACTCATATCGCTCCCAGCACAATCCTCATTTCTGACTGCAAACTTTCCAGGCAAGGAAACACAGAAGCTGATTGCCACATGAACAATGGACCATGATGGCAACTGACAGCACCAAAATTTCTCTGCCTCATATAACATTTACTGCCGCTCATGTCCATTGCAGTGCCATGAGGTTCCCGATCACAGCATAACACTCCCATGCTCTCCCATGCACCCTGCCTCACAGCAGACTCATAACCTGTCCCAGGATCACTCAACCAAATAGCTGGTAGCAAAGTGAGCAGCCCTTGCTAAAATAACAAAATAAATAATAATAAAAAAAGAAACTTCAGATTTACAGCTATACTATTACAAAATGGGGCTGTCTCTCCACCTATTTTACCTGGAAACATGGAACTACTTTTTTTGGTGCAAGAATAAATTAATGAAAAAATTTTAAATAAGGAAAAAATTATTTTTCTTTTTTTTTTCTTTCAAAAAGTGATGGGGGGCATTGTATAATCACAATAAACCACTCCAGAGTGTGGGTGATGCAGGGATTTACCCACACCAGGTGAGGCTTGGTCACTAGGCCACACACCAGACGTGGGTAAACCCAGCATCACCCACACCCTGTCATGGTTTATTGCTTAAATATACAGATTATACCCTGATGGGCAAAACAGTTAATACAGTCAATAACGAAAATGACCTGGGGATACTCATCAACAAGGGCCTTCATTTTGGGGAACAATGCACAAAAATAGTAAAGAAAACAAATTCAGTATTAAGATGCAGAAAAAGTGCATTCGTATGCAGAGACGGTAACTGTATTAGAACACTGTACACATCTTACATCAGGCCACACCAGGACTACTCTTCTGTAGTCTGGAGTCCCCACTTAGAAAAGGATATCACTAACATAAAGCAGGTGCAACACAGAGCTATAAAATGGAGGCAGGACTTAGAGACAAACTATATAAAGTAGACTGGAACAACCGGCATGTACACACTTGAGATGAGAAGAAAGAAGGGTGATATTCTACAAATGTTCAAAATCATTAAAGACCAAGAACTGATGGACAGTATGGGGATGATTAAATGTACAAATAAAGACAACCTGAGGTGCCATAGTCAGCAGTTTCAAATTGTTCATTCTTCAAACAATAACAGAAGAGGATAGTTTACATACAGAGCTGCCCAGCCTGGAGCTCCCTACCGAAATAACTGGTTGCAGCACCAAAACTAGATATATTTAAAAAAGGTTAGACATCTATTTATTAGACAAGAAGCAACAATGCCCCACCCAGGCAGGAAACAGGCTTGATGGGCTAACACCTTCTCCTGTCTTAACAACCTAGTATTGAACCTAGTATTACAAGGAGCAGTACAAAAACAGCCAGCTTCCAGGGTATCTTTTCCTAGATTTTCCTGTAATGTTAAAACAAATAGATCCTGTACTGCTGTTACTGTTTTGGGGGAACATCATAGCAACTCAGAACCTGATGCCCCCACTTCCCCTTCCTCTCCGCAAGGAGAAAGGAGAAGAACTGGTCCCACTTTAAGCATAAGCACCCAGACAAAATTGCAGTCCACCTCAGGTATTGGGGTGGGCTGCTGGAACATCCAGATAAGGTTTTTGTAGCCTGTAAATTACTTAAAAACTCCACGAAATTTCAAGCATCCAAAGTTTATAAACTGATACATGTTTCAGAGGAGGATGTTTTTGATATCTGCTTCAAAACTTTTGCCAGTCTGGATATGTTTTGGAGGAAATATGACTCGTTAAAATCCTTTCCACTATGGGTACCTTCTCGGGCTATTTATCTGACAAAACCTCTGTTCAAAACTATCACTATCGTGTTTCAAAACTAAGGCATCAATGTGAATGACATTCAGTTTTGACTAGAGAGAAAAAATGTACTGTTCTCAGTTCTCCTGAGACTAGTATTGACTCTGAGGGTATATGGACTGTGGGGTTGAGATTTAGAGTGTAGTTACATCAGTTAGATAATGAAATTGTACATATTCCTAACAGCTTATTTCTTGGCAGGGACAGGGATGTGTGTTTTTATCTGGGGCAGTCTATGGTCTACTACAAGTGTGAGTGTTATTCATACTTGAGCAGTGCCTGTGACCATCTGAAATGTGCCTCTGTGGAGATTTTGGTCATGTAAGCTATGTATGTAGAAACATTTTAAATGCAATCTGTGTGAAGAACAAGGGCATCAATGGCCTCATGCTGGTAAAATAGACAAGGAGGCCCTGCCCGGGATCATTTGAGTAATCAGGCCCAAAAGAGGAGTAGGTCTCATGAATCCAATCCCCCTTGGGTGATAATCAGGACTCTTCAGGAGCCGGTCATCAAAGGATGGAGCCTGACCAAGCTTCAACTGAACAAAATGTTGCTACTTCCAGTGAAGAAAGTATGCCTCACTCCCCCTACTGAAGCTGTGCCCCAGTCGCAAGAAAACGTACCCCCTGAGGTTTCAGGCAAAAAGTAGAGTTACAGAATGAAATGCCTCCCCCTTCTGATTTTCACCTACCAAGCTCATGTAGACTTACTAGGGCCTCTAGCAAACATTTGACACAGGCCCACCCTGTGCCCTTGCAGAACTCATTTCAGGCTTTGCAGAGTAAGGATGGGGGAGATTCAGAACCGGAGCCCGATATCTCTTTAAAGTCAGGGTCTGTCTATGAAATTGACATGGAGGAGGATCAGGCCCCTGGAGTTTTGGAAACTAAAAAGAAAAAGGGCAGGAAGAGAAGTTAAAATACAAAGTGGAACCCTAATCTAAAATATGGCACCCTACAACTAGCCTCTTTAAAATGTCTGTAATAATAAGAACTACAAAAAGATTGGCTATTCTATCTTTTTTTCTAAATACCTCCTGTGATATCATTTTTAATAGAAACCAGATTTAATTCTCTTTGACATTTCCCAAGCAAAAGGGCTGGCTGTGGGGACCTTCTATTGGTCCTTCGGCCCTGATGTAGCTGACAGTTTAGGTATATTGTTTAAAAGTTCAAATCTACATTTACAAGGATGATTGACATCCTTCCAGGAGGGCTCCTTTACTGGATTGTATATATATGTGTGTGTGTATATATATATATATATATAATGGGTTTCCGTTAAGATGAATTAATACTTATGCTCCTCAGAGTAAATCATCCAGAATAGAATTTATTAATAAAATTTGACTTTTTCTATACACTTCCAGGCATGTCATATGGGACGGTGGTATGAACTGCTGTCTCAATAATAAAATAAAAGATAATGTTAAAAAAAAGTCTACTGTGACTCCCATGCTTTAAATACTATAATCTCTTAAGCAGGCCTTAACGACTTTTATACAGAATTACATAAAGACTCAGGGTTCACCTATAGAGGGAGTTCTTTTGCTACATGCATAGACTTTATTTTTCTCTTTTTTGGCACCAGGCAGTTTTATATTATCTCCATGTGAATTTTCCGATCATATGCTACTTGCTTGCCATATAGGTTTTAAAAATGTTCCTCCCAAATTTCCCTCTATAGCTAAAAGATGGAAATTAAATTCCTCTTTGCTGGACTCAGAGAAAATCAAACGGAATATCCTTTCTCTTGCAGGCCAGGAAATCTGTACATTGCATGTGTGAGGACCGGTGGTCATGGTGGACAGATACAAAGTCTGAATTAAAAAAAAAATGTAATTCAGTTTGGTAAAAATAAATCAAATTCTGATTACCTGCAATATCTGGAATAGAGAAATCAGTACTACAAGCTTCTGTCTTTTCCCAATGCATCTGATACTAGAATCAAGACACAAATTGATAATATAAAAATCAAAATGTTTCAGTTTCAATACAACTGAGCAGTTACTTTGGATGCAGAAATGCAGTGTGACATTGAAAAACAACCATATTCTGATCCTTATGTGGCCTGCAAACAGAAGCTAGATCAGAAACTTGTGGATGACCTGTGTGAATCCTCTGGAGTTTTAAAATCATCTGACGCAACCATACTTGATATAGTTCAGAAATCCTGAACTGAAGGTTTTAGCTCTGAATTCAAACCTTGTGCCACCTGTCAGGAATGAATTCGATACCCAGTACCTAAACTTTCTTCAGATATTTCTCATACTTTGGAAGCTCCCATTCTTTGGAAGAAGTAGTGAGTGAAATTTCTCACTTAAAACCTAGGGTTTCTCCTGGTAGTGATGGTCTCAGGAATGAGTTTTAGAAGTCCTTTAATCAGGAACTGAGTGAATTTTTAGTTAATATATTTAATGAAATGGTACAGTCACCTTTTCATTCAGTCAATTTACTAAAGCAATAGTTACATTTTTGTTTAAAAGGGGACAAACACAACTTAAATAACTGGAGACCTATTTGTCTTCTTAATTCTGATTACAAGGTACCTGCCACAATATTTTGTAAATAATTACAGAAAGCAGCAGAGGAAGTGATACATCCAGTACAAACTTGCTCAATCCTGCACAGAAATATTGAGCAGAACTTATTGTTATTAAGAGACATTTTGTATATAGTAAACAAGGTAAATTACAGTGATTTTTGCTTGCTTTAGATCAAACTAAAGCATTTGATAGGAGTCACATAATTACCTTTTTCAAGTAATACAGCATTATGGACTACCAGTCTGGTTCATTTCTTGGTCAAGATCTTATATCAAATGCCCAGCTCATACCTTCGGTCAATGGGTTATTAGGGGATGCTATACCTTTAAAAAGAGAAGTAAGGCAAGGTTGTCCCATTATTACATTATAATGTATGGTAGAATGCTGTTATCTCTTTAAAATCTATCTGTCTTCACTGTTGTTATACCATTGTTAACAACAGTTTCATGCAGTTAACCTATCGATGTGAGGTGGTATCGATGGGTTAATAACATGGAACTAAATCGTGTGGTCGGCAGTAAGCTAGTGCTGCTGCGCGAACATTCAAAAACTCAGTTTCTCCTCAGTGAGAAAAAATACGGCTTCATGGTGCTTATAAACATGAGAGGGGTGCTGCACTTCTGAGGTGCCGTCTTTCAGAAGAGACGTTAAACCGAGGTCCCATCTGCCTGGATTGGTGGTAGTTCAGGTGGATGTTAAAGATCCCATGGCACTTATCGAGAAGAGTAAGGGAATTTCCCCGGTGTCCTGGCCAAATTTCCCTCATTCACTTAAAATACCACCAACAGCTTCATCTGGTTCAAGGTCAGTTGGCATTCATCTGTATCCCCTCCCTGGGTCGTGCCTGAAAATAGCAGGATTTGTCTAGTGCACTTACCCAGTCAACAAAAACTAAATAAAATAAAAATAAATAATAAATAAATCTCTGTGCAGTTTTTAGACAATGGCAGCATCAATTGATTCAGCAGAACATACTGTAGGTGTCCAAAACATGATTGACCATCAGCTTTCATAAAGTAAGGTGCCAATACACTATAAAAGCTAATGGGTGGTAATCAGATGTTAACTAAGCATGTAATCTCTTCTCGAGGTTTCCATGGCAATGGTAAACTTCTCAGGCTGCACTCTTGAGGTTTATTAAGTTGTCATGGAAACCTCTCAAAGTGATTACAATTTGGTTAATGTCTGATGTCCATCCATTATCCTCTATATTATGTACCTTTGCATTTGATCCCACAATTAGGCAGGTCCTGCGGGGAAAAAAGCATAAAAGGCATTACACCCCATGCTGACCTAGCACCACTAACAAATTCTGGTCAGAGCTGATATGGCTGCGCAACACTTTTATGTGCTATGTGAAGATGGAGCACATGGTTATTATAGTGGCACCGCAGAGTATAAGGGCATTACGGAGCAGTGGCAGTGTATGTTGGCAGATCAGGGTGGCACTGTAGAATGAGGGTGAAACTTTTAAGTAAAATAAGTAAATAAAAGTGCCAGTGCAGTATCGCATTAACAAGATGGCAGTGATGGCAGAACTGTGCATGGATGACAGTCGACATGCATAGTTGTGCCAAATGGCATAGTGCACCAGTATTTGTATTTATGTATTTTATTTAAAACTTTCAGCAGTATCCTCCAGCGGTGCTCCAATCCACAAACATATGCAGCTGCTGCCACGCTACTCACAAAAGCCATATACTCTGCCATCACTCTGATATGCTCTGGTGCCGGAAGTGCCACATTAAAAGTACCGCGCGGAGGCAATAGTGCGCTGGAGGGAGCTCTGACCATGGATGCCAGGGAAGAAGAGGCAGCACTGAAAATCAATGGAGTCAGCACTGTGGAGAGCTCACTGCATCACTGTCAGAGAAGACAGAGACGCATTCCACTCATGGTCCATTTCCTCTCCTACAGTGATGACAAAACATCTGTGAAACTCTGCCCATGCAGCCATAAAAAAATGACTACTTATGCAGACGATGTGTATATTTTTGTGCAGGATCAGGAGTCAGACTTTAAAGCTTTACAGATTTTTAAAGATTTTTCTAAATTATCAAGGGCCAAACTGAATCATGAAAAAAGTACAGGTTTACAGTTAGGTGATAGTATCCCTGACATACATGAGGTTGCTGAAGTGGCTCTGCCTACATCTCCTATTAAAATTTTAGGTCTTATGTTTGGGAATTGGAATTTAGCCTAGTTAAATTGGGACCAGAAACTACTGATATGTGAAAGGAAAGTCCAGATCTGGAAAGCATGGGCACTAACAAAAAGAAAATGGGTCCTTATAATTAAGAAATTTCTGATACCCATTTTTCTATATGTTAGCCGCATTTATCCACTCCCCATGTATCTGGAGACAAGAATTTTTAGTTGTTTTTTACAGATATTATGGGGTAGTAGACTCAACCCAGTTAAAATAGATTTTACATACTTACCTGTCAGGAAAGGTGGATTAAACATGCTAAACCCTTTGGTTTTTTATCACACCTTTTTCATGCAGTCTACTATACAGGTGGGAGGGGAAGTAGTGCTACATCCATGGCAGGAATGGGCCCAGGCTTTGTTTAAACCTTTGATGTTAAAATGGGTATCAGATCCTCAAAAAATTATTTCTGTGTTACAAATTCCTGGATTTGCAAGTCCCTCGGTAAAGAAACTCAGGACATGGAAAACTGGTAGAGGAACACTGGATAGTTCAAATAGAAAGCAGCTTTAAATTCTCATATTATCCCTCAAGGCTCTGTTTTGGGGCCCACACTTTTTAACATTCTGATATCCTTCATGCAAACCTCCAGTAATGCGTGGATGACTAAATACGCCAATGATTGAAAACTGGGATGCATAATCAATAACACACAACAGACCCAGGATAACCTAGACAAACTAGAGCACTGGGCCATTAACAACAAAATGAGTTTTAACGCCACCAAATGTAAGGTCATGCACCTTGGTTACAATAACAACAAGATCAGCTACAGACTAAATAATGAAATTTTAGAGACAACTAATGAAACGGATTTAGGTGTCACAGTCAACAATAAATTAACCTTCAATACCCATACTAGGTCTACAGTTAAAAAGTGCCAAAGGATTGTTGGCTGCATTCTCAAGAATATTAAAAGCAGAGATCCTAAAGTAATTATACCTCTTTATTTTAACTTGGTACATCCCCATCTTGATTACTGCTCCCTCTGCACACCAACATCAACTGGAGTAAAAAAAGGTCAAAAGGGTCCAAAGAAGGATACTAAACAAATACAGAATCTACAAAATCTAAACTGTAAGCGAGATTAGAAAATCTAGGTCTGTATTCAATACAATACAGGCACCTAAAGGGTGATCTTTGTTTTGCCTTAAGGCCATGCAAGATGAATATTTAATGGTGACTATAGGATTGGTGAAGTATACCAGAACTACATATACTAAAACCCATAATCTCAAACTAAAGGGAGAAGTAAATAGGATCAAAAACATAACAACTGATTTAGCCAAAGCACAGTATCTTCCTGAATACATTACCACAAATTGTAGTGGATAGTGAAAACATGCTGATGTTCAAAACAAGCTAGATTATTATATGGGAAATAAATAAAATACAATATCTGAGTTAAATATCCATATCTGTTCCACCTGAGAACAGGTGGTCATGTTCCAAAGGCCTATGGTCTCCTGAACGTGTAACAACCTATTATGAGTAGATTCTGTGTGGCAAATGCAGATTTTCCAAAATGTCCTCCTTCTAAAATGGATTTTGTCCTAAAAAGACTCCAGAGTTCACAGACTCCAGAGTTCCTCAAGAAGGCTTGGGATGTCTTATGGGTTTAGTTGCGTGGTAAGCATGGGGTAAAGGAGAACTTAAAACACAAGTCATTGACTGCAGAGACAGTGCTTAAAACCTGGGTGCAATGGGGTACAGGAAACACTGGAACATTTTTATATTAGTTGTTCTTTTGAGTCACAGTTTTGGAATTATTTGGCCACTAGATGGCGTTGGCCTTTATTGAATCTTTATTACTTATGAAAGTTTGGTATTAGGTGACTACTCAGGTTCCTTACAAAATATCACCCTAGTACCCTGCATGTGGTGTTTGCAAGCATCAAATTTGTTACCTAGCAAGCTAGAAGCCAATATTTACTACAACATACAAACAATTAATGCTGCCATTGCTAAACAAATTGAAGCAGCTGTTCAGTGTGTTAGGTCTCAAGAATATGCAAAGTTGGGTAAGAGGAAAGCTGATCTTTTCTGAAAAGATCTAGATTGGGTAACTTATATTGTATAGGATCTGCCCTCTAGGGAGATTTCAACTTACTTGGATAGTAGGATTCTATGACTATATTGTGTGATAAATGGATATATCCTATGAGTGCTTTTTTTTCTTTTTTGTTCTTTCCTTTTTCTTTCCTTGTATATATATATATATATATATATAAACATGTGTATATAATTGTTTGATTCATGCAATGTGCTTTACAGTTTTTCTGTATGTTTGTTTTGTTTTTTCAAATAAAAATTCCTTTACTGTTTTCGACAAGTGCCATGGCATCTTTAACATCCACCTGAACTACCACCAGAATAGGCAGATGATTTCAGATGATTCTGGCACTAGACAAGCAGATGGCCAACTGACTTTTTCAAATCATTCTCATATGGATTGTTCAGCATGAGCTCATTCTACAAGTACAACTCAGCCCTCGCGCTCACGTGTCGAGGCTCCCAAGGCTCAAGCCAGTCAGAATTGTCAATCCCTAAACATAGCTAAAACTGCTCCCACCAGAGAAGGAGCAACACCTAAAATCAGTACTCCAATATCCTATACAACAGCACACACAAATGATAAGCAGTTTATTGATTTTAGTTTGAGAAAAGTCAGGCCCCCTCCCTGTCAAATATAATACAGTTACTTGTCAAGACAATCCTCCAACCCTAACAAGAGGATGAGAAGCAGAAGTCCGGAAGGGAGATCTACCTCAGCATCTTCTGTGGATCTAACTCCAAGGGAAGATAATGGGAAGGTGACTCAAGAGAAAATAGTCTGTTAGTCCAACTACTGTAGATTGTGCCCACAATTTGATCTAGTGCTCTACACAATTTGATCTAGTGCTCTACTTTTACATAAGCTAATGAAGTTTCAAATCTCAGAAGGAAATGACAAGTCTTGCGAGATCCTGCAGTTCCTTGGACCTGACCTGACCTGGAACTTCCTCTTTAAGTTGGGGTGGTAGTATGGAATCAGTTATCTGCTTAGTTTCAGCTTTTCTCTCTCAAACTGCATGGCAAGACTGTTAGCTAAATCTCCTTTTGTTTGCCCAAGCTCACAGCGAGCGACACATTATCAAATCCTTGTGAAACACCAAGGCAAATGAATTGCCATCCTGTTTATCATACCATGCTGCTCTTATTCTGAACTTTTGCTTCAGTGCAAAATGCTCAAAGAATAAACATTTACATTCTATTTTAATGTTTTAACTTTGTAGCTCAACCCTGGAAAACAGTCTTGCATGCTCAGTATGTATTTGCTAAGGATTCAAGCTGGTGCAAGAAGGCTTCATCATTTGTATAAATCCCTCCCCTGACAACTCTCTGACTTTCCTTATTCTCCCCTCACGAGTATTAAAACTCTTTGATTCGCATTTTACAATGTATCTTCTTCTTTAACTAAATAGCGATGTCCCATCCCATCATATGCCATCAACAAAGTATGTAGATACTGGCCATATCATAACTACCAAAGTTTCTGTTTTAGCACTTTAGTAGGCACAGAAGGCATTTGCAAGATAACCAGGCCACCGAAGCGTAAGTATGACATATTAAGGGGCTGCACTTTATTATGATCACTGGGCATGCATGCCTTATACTAGAATTTGAGTTGTTACTCCCCAGATAGCTGATGAGAACCATGGTGCCTTCACTAATCTGTTATAACCACCCCTGTGCAAACTAAAGTATGGGCTAGATTATTAACCTTCCAAATCTTTAAACAATTTTGTGAAATACTGTGGATAACTATTTAACTATAAAATAGGGCTCTACACTCTTCATTGACCTCAGTATCCCTCCCTTACAAATTAATAGCAGAAGCAATGAGAATTGGGTAGTGTGCTCCTCCACACAAAATTCTAATCAACCTATGCATAGCCCCCACACACACACACACACACAAATATAACAGGTCATTTCTTTTTGGAAGTCCTTGTTTCAAAGCTTAGTAGTTACCATAAATCCTATTACTATATTCAGGAAATCTTTATTTATTGGTGCTGACAGGCTCACTGCCTATGCACACTTACAACTGCCTACCAAACTCTGTTGCTGGCACCTTGGGATACACTGGTGTAATAGCAATCCAGTCCTTCAGCTGTTTTTGTCTCCTTGCTTGCTTACAAGACTACTGTTTGAATCCTTAGTTTTTATTGTTGTATTGTTTTAATAGTTGTACTATAGTCAGCCTAGTAGTATCCAAGTTTTAAGAGGTTTATTTATTTCCTCTAGTTAATACAAAGGAGGATAATGTAACAACTACAGATAGCGCTTCAGAAAAAAACAGAGAAAGGCTTTTCAACGGCACAGCAACTTATTGCTACGTTTCTGTTTCTCTGTCTCCCTCTTTGAGACTCTTGCTGTAGTGTATGTGTAAACTGCTAGCGTGCTCTCAGAACACAGAGGCGCGCTCTGTCTCTCTTTTCCCATGTAAGTCTTAGTAAGCACACTACCGAATGCAACCATGGCATTACTAGGGAATAACGCATGGTTGCTCTTTGGTCACTTGTTCATGTTCCTCCAATAAAAACAGGTTATTTAACTGTAATATTTATTGCTGAGTTACAAACACATTTAAAGAACTGCTGCTTTGTTTCTATTGTGTGTGTTTTTTTTACTGGTAACTATTGTTTGCATCACCACTTATTGGGGTATTTTCAAGATATTACTACAGTTTAGAATATAAGAATTGAACTACCACCTTAGTGTAGTCTTGGTTTACAATTTGGGCACTTAGGTAACATATAGTTTGACAGTTAACTTGTAACAAATCATTACAAAATGACATTAAAAACTTTTGTGCAGTGTCTTGGAATGTCAGATGGCTGGAGTCCCCAATCAAGAGAAAGAAACTCCTTAGCTGCCTTCAGAAAGAAAAAGTTGACAGCCTTACTGCAGGAAACATACTTAACCCCTGGTGAAGTGTTAAAACTGACCAGAGCATGGGTGAGACTAACTGAGTTTAGCAGTTTCAATACCAAGAAGAGAACCTCAGTTTCAATAAGGAAGGAATCCTTTTTTTTAAGCAAATATTGTCTGACCTTGGGGACATTATCAGTTTTAGAGGATCCGCAATGTGAGAAAGGTGGTTATCTGTAATGTCTATGCCCGAGCAAAGATCAATCTATGTTTTTCAATGAAATTGCTACTCAATTAAGCTCTTATGAAGATTCTGAAATTATTTGTGGGGGAGACTTCAATGAAGTTTTAGATCCCTTTTTAGACAGGAGTCACCAGTTGTGTCACTATAGTCAGAACAGCCCAAGGACAGCTTTTGAAAATCTCAAAACAGATCTGGGTTTAACACTACTGCACCCAGAAGGGAGATATTTAAGCAATATACCATGACAGGGTGTGGGTATATGGTGGGATTTACCTCACCTGGTGTGGTTTGGTAACAAGACTGCAGGCAGTGAATAAACCACACACCTGGGGATGGGTAAATCCCACCATATACCCACACCCTGGAATGTACTATTGCAATTATACAATGTCCCCTTCAGTTTTTGAAAATAAAATAAAGAAAAATACATTTTTCTCATGTTAAATCATTTTTTCTATTTATTGTTGTGCGGAAAAATAGTTCCCTGTTGATGGCCAAAATACAGTAGCTTGATAGGCGCATCATTGCCGTATCCTGTAATAGGATAGCTGGCA
Organism: Neoceratodus forsteri; assembly: GCA_016271365.2. Taxonomy (NCBI): domain Eukaryota; kingdom Metazoa; phylum Chordata; order Ceratodontiformes; family Ceratodontidae; genus Neoceratodus; species Neoceratodus forsteri. The sequence goes on along the minus strand of CM028129.1, from coordinate 1,002,657,412 downwards.
CTGAATCTGGAGATATTTTTATTTGTTTGTTTACTTTAGTAAGGGGCTGCAGTGGGCAAAATCAGTATACCAGCTGTTGACATTGAGGATTTGTTTTTTTTTTTCGCGATGATGTGATACTTGGGCTGCAATGTGTAGGGAGGAGTAGTAGTTCAGCACATGGACTACGTTGGAACAGACTAGTGGCTGCTGTACCTAGCAGTCTGTTTCGGGTGCCTTTGCTGTTGAAGCACTATTTTTGTTTCATAATTCTGAATTGAAGGAGTTTTTTTTTTAAATGGGGACATCAAGAGATTTATTTACTGTGCAGGACCATTGAATGAGTTTGCGAGCTGTAATGCCTTAGACAAGTAGTATTGGAGCCCACTCGAGAGGGAGCAATCTTAGACCTGGTTCTCTCAAATGGAGATGAAGAGGATCACAGATGTAGAAGTGGGTAGCCATCTGGGGAACTAGCGACCATCGAACAGTATGGTTCACAATAAACACACAATAGAGGTCAAGCCATACAAAGGCAAAGGTACTGGGCTTTGGAGGGCTGACTTTGCCAAAATGGGTAAGTGCCTAAGGGAATGCACTAGCAAATGGGCAGGAAGGAGGGTGGAAGAACAATGGAGAATAATAAAAACTGCCATCACAGAGGCAACAAGCCTTTGTGTGAAGCAAATAAACAAAACTAAACGATGTAAGAAACCACTATGGTTCTCAAAGGAAGTGGCAGTGAAGGTTCAAGAGAAAAGAAAGCTTTCAGGAAGTACAAGGAATTACAGAAGGAACACGACAGAGAACTGTATCAGTTAAAGCAAAAGGAAGCTGGCAAGGCAGTCAGAACAGCAAAGGCTCAAACCGAGGAAAGGATAGCCAACTCAGTTAAGAAGTGGGATAAAACCTTTTATAGGTACATCAGGGAGTGAAGGAAGACCGAGGGAGGGATAGTGAGGCTTAATAATGGGGGAGGAGGGTGGGCAGAGAGAGACTGTGAAAAGGCAGAGATACTAAACAAATATTTTTGCTCAGTATTTACAAAGGAAGGGGGTACCTAGAACAAACAGTAGAAACACACTGGATACAGAAGTTGATACCAGCCCATTTACAGAAGAAAGGGTTCTGAAAGAACTCTTAAAACTGAAGGTGGACAAAGCAATGGGACCTGATGGGATTCATCCCAGAATTCTAAAAGAACTAAGGGTAGAATTAGTGACACCACTGACTACCCTGTTTAACAAATCATGGGAGGATGGGGTGGTACCCAAGGACTGGAGGAGGGCAGATGTGATTCCCCTTCACAAAAGTGGGAGCAAGGCAGAAGCAGGAAACTACAGACCTGTTAGTTTAACCTCAGTGGTAGGGAAAATGATGGAATCACTTCTGAAGGAAAGAATTGTCAAGTATCTAGAGGCCAGAGGGCACAGGACCCAAGGCAGCATGGATTCACAGCAGGAAGGTCATGCCAGACAAATCTGATAGATTTCTTTGACTGGGTGACCAAAGTAGTAGATCAGGGAGGGGCTGTGCATGACCTACCTAGACTTTAGCAAGGCATTTGACACAGCCCCACACAAAGATTAATATACAAGTTAGCTAGCCTGGGAGTGGGTCCCAAGATGACAGCCTGGGTAAAAATTGGCTGGAAAATAGGACACAGAAAGTAATAGTAAATGGAGCCCACTCTGATGAAAGGGGGTTACTAGTGGGGTACCGCTGGGTTCAGTATTAGACTAGGTCCTCTTCAATGTCTTTATAAGCGATATTGCAGAGGGACTGGAAGGAAAATATGTCTCTTTGCAGATGACACAAATATCTGCAACACAGTTGATACAAGGTGGGGTGGAAAGGATGAAGGGACTTGGCAAGGTTAGAGGAATGGTCAAATGTATGGCAGCTTAGATTCAATGCTAAGAAGTGCAAGGTAATGCACCTGGGAAACAAACCCAGGTGAAGAGTACACAATGGGGGTGAGATACTAACAACAACAAAAATGGAAAGGGACCTGGGGGTAGTCATATCAGATGACTAAAGGTGGGCAAGCAATGTGAGAGGGGCAGCAAGGAGGGCTGGGGGATATTGGGATGCATAGGAGAGGCATCACCAGTAGAAAACAGGAAGTTATTATCCTCTGTACAGACAGCTGGTCAGACCCCATCTGGTACTGCGTGCAGTTCTGGAGACCCAGTCTTCACAAAGACATAGACAGGATGGAAGCTGTCCAGAGGAGGGCATAAAATGGTGCAGGGTCTGCACCAGAAGACATATGAAGAGACTAAGGGCTTAATATGCTTATAGCCTCAGGAAAGGAGGGAGAGGGGGGACATGATAGAAACTTTCAAGTACCTCAAGGGAATCAACAAAGTCCAAGAGGGTAGCATCTTTCAAAAAAAGAGGTGTGCAAGAACAAGGGGGCACAATTTGAAGATAGAGGGGGTGGCTCAGAGGTAATTTAAGGAAGTATTTTTTCACAGAGAGGGTTGTGGATGCATGGAACTGCCTTCCGGAGGAGGTCGTGGAGTCAAAAACAGTGGTGGAATTCAAGCATGCATGGGACAGTCATAAGGCAATTCTAGGGGGTGGGGGGTAGGAAGAAGTAGGCTGCTGGTTAACTAGGATCTGCAGCTTATCCAGTAGGCAGGGAAATGGGCAGACTGGGTGGGCCAAGCGGTCCTTATCTACCATCAAATTCTATGTAATGATTTGGGGAACATCTGAATGGTAGAAAATGAAAAGTGAAAAAGGTGAGCTATGAGGAAGTGGTTATGGGGAAAGTAGCTAGAAAAAAAGACTGTTTAGTCCCGGTATGGGTTTTGGCACTGTTTCCTCTCCTTTGTTGGAAGGATGTACAGAACCTGATGCTCAAGGGTTCAGAGCGGGAACAACCAATACTGTTTACTGTGGAGTTCTGAATCTCACCGTCCCTTGCCATCTTTATGAGACCTGGCTTTGTGGTGCTCAGAGTGATTTTAGAGGGAGTTTCTGATGCAGCAGAATGGTGTCTGGCACCTTTTCCCATTGGTATATCACAGGATTTACAATAGAGAAAAGGCACCAGTCAGCCAATCAGAATGCAGGACTTTTTGTGGCACTGTATAATACACATTATGAAATGGGTAGAAAGAATGCTGAATTCTAATTGGCCGAGAGCTGCTTTCAGTTGGGCCGTTATCCCAGCACAATGGCCCAGCTGAAAGTATTAATTTTAAAAGTGCATGAAATTTTCTAAAAATTACTCATTTCATAATCGCAGTAAGGCATTCCAGGGGGTGTGTTATAATGGGCTAACAGCTCTTCTCGGTGGTGGAAGCCACGGCTATGCCTTGTGCTTCAACCCACCCTGAGGTAGGCCATTTCCCACCACAACACACCCCTGTCATGCCTATTACTTAATTTTACTCCGTACACATGACTCATATAGTAGGCTAGATTATTTACTAGTATCTCCCAGCCTGACTTCAGCTATGACATCTGCAGATACCAAGAACATTGTGGTATCTTACCATGGTTTAGTTTCCATCTCTGTTAGTATCAATAAAGAAACCAGTAAAGGGCTACATTAGAGGTTTAATTCCTCTTTATTGAATGATAAAGAATTTAAAATTATGTTGGAAAAGCTGTCTCAGAATATTTTTAAATAAATGACCAGGGACAGACATCATATGCAACTATTTGGGAAGCTTTTAAGGCTTATCTCAGAGGAAAAATAATAAGCTTTGCATCAAATAAGAAAAAAACTCCCTCAAAGAGCTAGCTGAGATAGAAACTAAACTAAAACAAGTAGCGTATACTGCACACAGTATGTGCTCCTTCAAAGCTCAGTTGGTGGCTGGCTGCAGTGGTGAGTGGTGGGATGTGCCAGTCACCAGCACTTGGGATGGGGAGCAGGGTGAGGGCCACTGCCTTCCAGATTGAGGGCCACTATATGATTAACCATTATATACTATGGCATAATGTGGGATCATGGCTTTGGGTGGGTGGGGCCACTAGGTCTCCATGGATTTTGTATACAGTAATACATCATTAGGACATTGGGGATTGGGAGGGGTCCACTAGACCACCAAGGTCTTATGAATAATAAATACTTCATAGGGACATTGGGAGGGGTCTGCTAGTCCACTAGGGAGGGGCTTTGGGTACTATTTATTTATATGGGGTAGCTCAAGTTGGGAGTCCACTAGACCACCAGGGACATGTACTGCACCCTTTTTCCATGGGAAATCATCGGGAGTGGGAACTGGGGCACACTGCTGCTACCAGGTCAACTCTCCCAGTGGTGAAATTTCACCACTGAGGCAGTTTTGTGAATCCTGATTCATGACATTTGGCAGCCTGCATCTGCTGCAAGCCCCTTGTGCCATGCCACCGCCAGTGTGTGGTGTAAGACAGTACAAGCCCCATTTGGTACAGGCTGCACATGGTAAGTGGAAGGCCAGGCTGCCTTTATGAATTGCTCCTAGGTCATCGTTTGGTGCAATGGGCATAGCGCCAGTCCTTGAGCTTTGAGAATCAGGCCCATAGTGACCAGACAAAATTTTGGGAGACAGGTGAAAAATCATGCAAATTGTTGACCTTTAGACTTAAAAAGAGTCACTCAAAATCTAATTGCAGGGGTAAAGGACAAAAACAGCACAGTTAAAGTTCCAAACAGAAAATTAACAGTATCATTGCAGATTTTTATAGAAATTATGTACGAATAATGCCTGTGCAGGTTTGTGTTATGAGTATTTTTACACCCGAGGTGTGTGATAATCCTCACCCTCGAGGGTTTATGAAATTATCACTCATCGAGGTGTGTGTAAAAATCCTACTAACACTCACCTTGCACTGGCATTATTTTTATAATTACTGGTCCAATGGAATTAATGCCAAAGCCACTATGAGCTCTACACACAGACAAGTGCATAAGCATAAGCACACACACATACACACACACACACCGTGTTTCTTCATTTTTTTACCAGATAAATTTCAAATTAGGAGAGGCAAGATCAACCAGACAAATACAAAAATGTATTTAAAAAGGTGCCTGCCAGGGCGCTGAGTAGCAAAGTATCAGTGGGGGTGCTCCATAACAGAAAAACAGAGCTATGTTTTTTCAGATATTCGGCCCTCCCACACACAGACTTAGGGCCAATGAGGTGGCGCGCTTTAAATGAGTTACACCAAACACTGAAATAACCCATTCTATGGGTTATCATGGCATTTGAAACACGGCTGTAGTCCGTGTATTAAAGGGGGTCACCAGTAATTATACTCAAATAATGTGTCTGATGTGCAAACCTATGTTAAAAATGTCCTAAAATCTGTTGATATTCTGGCCTTAGATGCTCAAGAGAATGGTTACTTATGTCATCCTATCTCTGCTGAGGAAATCAAGCAAGTCATTAAAAACGTTCCTAAAAAAAGAGACACCTGGCTCTGACGGCATTCCAGGGGAGCTTTACAAAGAATTAGGACCTCACATCCCTAAATGTATCCATAAAGTGTATGAGGAAGCATGTAATAGGAAGACTTTACCTGACTCCCTAAATATCGCTCACATTACTTTGATACTAAATAAAGAAAAGAACCACAACTATGAGAAGCTACAGATCAATACTGTACCTTTATTGAACAGTGATTCTAAAATATTTGCAAAGGCACCCTTTAATAGAATTAAAAGTGGTATTGCTAAGTTAATTGGTAAGGAGGAGGTAGGCTTCATCCCATCTAGATAGTGGATGGGAAACATTAGAAAACTGTTGAATGTCATACACATCACACAAAGATTAAAAATTGTAACCATTCTCTCCATTGACTTCTTTAAGGCATTTGATACTCTTGAGTGGAATTATTTGTTTGACGTCCTAGGGAAGAATAAGATTGGACATTTTTTCATTGATTGGATTCATATTTTATATAAAAATCCCACTGCACAGGTCATTACAATGGTTTAATTTCTCCTCTCTTTAGATTGGTAAGAGGAACATGACAAGACTGTCCCTTATTCCCAGATTTGTTTATTTTGACTTTAGAACCCTTTATTAGGAAAATCCAATTCTCTCCAGAAATTAAGGGTTTTAAGATGGGGGGGGGGTTCTTTTTTAATAATTAACATTTTATAATTACTGATGGGTGCTTTTTCCCTAAGGAAAACCCAGTTGATATTTGCTGTAATAACTGTCTGATTATTATGGCAAACACGCACCGGGTTTCCTGGACCCCATGCACATGCCTGCTGCTCTCTCCCTTTACTCATACTGGACACATACCGCAACCTCCACTCGGCGGTAAGAAAAAACAGCAATCATTTTTTTTAATTATTTTATATAACTGCTGTGGTGAAAAAGCACCCACCAGCAATTATATAAAATAAAAGATGGAGTGGTGTGTAAAACTCGATTTTACACTCACCCTCAACATAGGATGCTTCTTATAAAGTAGCATCACACACCTCGAGTGTGTGTAAAATCTCATAACACACACCACCCTGTCCTCTATTTTCTATATTGTTTTTTAAAGAGCCAAATACAATACAGCAACATAATGAACTAGACAGGACCACAGAAGTTAGTTAACATGCCTGGCCGGGGGACCCATGGAGATAAAACCCTAAGCGTGATCCATTGATATAGAATATAATACACTATGCCAGAAATACAAAATATTTTTATTTTAGTCTTTTGGTAACTGGGTAAGGCCCACTAGACACAAGTGCTTGTTTTCAGGGGTGACCTGGGAGCACTGGACAGTTAAGTGACTTGCTCAGAGTCACACAGTATGCAAGAGGAGGTTGTGAGAATCAGACTCAGGTCTCATCTGCTGGATGTACCAAGCTCGTTCACACCTTGTTCCTCTAACCTCTAGGCTATACTGCCAGCCTGTATTTGGTACAAGGAGAAACCATAAAAGTAGCAATATATGATAAATTGCACAATCACTGTAAGTGTAACAACATTTCAAATCTTAAAAGAAAAAGAATGGGGGGGGGGGCAGCATGGGACACTGACCAAGACTGATAAGCAGAGTTTCTAATAAAACTTTTGCCTTTTCTGATAACCTTTTATTTACTTTATCTCAACCCAGAGATTCAATTTTGGCTCTAAGCAGGGAGCTGGAAAAATGTTCTAAGTTTTCAGGCATGGTGGTCAGACAGAATAAAACACAAGTCATATGTGCTTGTGATGGTGGAACCTCAAACTTTGTGGGTATATTTGTTGGAAAATAACTTCTGGAAACAAAGGAATTAGGTCTTACAATGCCTCTCAATATAAATTTCCTAGTTGAAGCAAACTTAGATCCATTGCTAAAAGGTCTGCAAGCTGACTTGAATAGATGGAAAAGTCTCTTTAGGTTAGTCTGTGGCAGAATCAACTCTATTAAAATAGTGTTGGCCCCAAACTTTTCATCTTTTTCAGAACATTCCTTTCACATTTGCTAAAATCAAATTTACTAAAATTAGAAATCTAGTTAATAACTTCCTATGGAGTCCAAACCTCCTTGATTGGTGCTGTCAGAGGGGTTTGGGCTCCCATGGTGAGAAAGATATCAAGCTGGTTTCTCTTTACACAATAATTTTGTATCTTAAACCTCCTCCTCCTGCAGACAGTCTGCCTTTATGGCTTGAGGCAGAGCAACAACTACTATCCCTAACAAGCTCTCAGACTTTCTCTTTAAAAACTACCCACGTTCTTGAGTGACAACCTTTGCATCCATAATTCACTTACAGATATTAAATTAGTTCAGTTCTGTCTTAAGATTCCACAGCTCCCAGCTCATCTTGAGCCTCCTTGGATAACCCTAATATTCTAGTTGGTAACATGCCCTTAGGAGACCCTGAATGGAGTAAACATAATGGGCCAATTCTCAAAATGATGGTGCAAGGAGCGCAAAGGTGACTTAGCCAATTGCTAATGCACCAGGGACCCTGTGCCCAATTCTCTATCACATAAGGTCCCAGAGTCAAAGTCACACAGCTTGTGGCAAACTTGGCCCTGTGCCAAATAGACAGTGCATCATGAAGGTTTGCCTCAAGCTATGGGTTGACCCTCCAGAAATAGCACTATGGACAGGTGCCTGGTGGCTAACGCCTAACCCCAATTCCTGAATGTACAAAACAGGTAACACGTTTCCCTGGTAGTCTAGAGCATCCCCCAATCCTGGATCCTTTATCCCAATGAAAATATGAAAACACTTTCCCTGGTAGTCTAGTGCCCCCACCCAGCCCTGATCCTCGATGCCACAAAAATATGAAAAACACTTTCCTGGTAGTCTAGTGCCCTCTCCAAGCCCTAATTGCCTGTTATAAAATTTAACTTATCCTGGTGGTCTAGTGGACTGCTCCAGCCCTGATCCCTAATTAAGTGACACTCCAACATACCTGGTGATCTAATAGACCCCCACCTTGCAGTGCCCTATCACTCCACTCTCCCCCATCCCGAAACTGAGCCAGCGACTGGCACAATCCACCACTCACCACCATGGCCATCCACCAACTGAGCTCTGAATGAGCATGTACTGTATACAGTGCATTCTTGGTGACTGACAGCAATCACTGAGTGCATACTGTATACAGTTCATGCTCATTCAGAGTTCAGTTGGCAGCCGACCATGGTGGTGAGTGGTGGGGTGTGCCAGTCACCAGCTCAGTTATGGGATGAGGGAGTGTGGTGGTAGGGCACTGCAGGGTGGGGGGGTCCACTAGACCACCAGGTATTTTGGAATGCAACTTAACGGGTATAGGGGATAGGGGCTAGAGCAGCCCACTAGACCACCAGGGATAGTTTCATTTTTATAATGGGAGACATAGAAACATAGACTTTGACGGCAGATAAGGACCGCTAGGCCCATCTAGTCTGCCCATTTCCCTACCTACAGGATAGGCCGCAGATCCTAGTTAACCAACAGCCTATTTCTTCCTACCCCCCACAAGAATTGCCTTATGTCTGTCCCATGCATTCTTGAATTCTTCCACAGTTCTAGACCCCACAACCTCCTCAGGAAGGCTGTTCCATGCATCCACTACCCTCTCTGTGAAATAATACTTCCTCACATTGCCCCTGAACTGCCCTCCTTCTATCTTTAAATTGTGCCCTTGTTCTTGCAAGTCTCTTTTCTGAAAGATGCTACCCTCTTGGACTTTGTTGTTCCACTGAGGTACTTAAAGTTTCTATCATGTCCCCTCTCCCTTCTTTCCTCAAGGGTATACATATTAAGCTCCTTTAGTCTCTCCTCATACGGCTTCTCTTGCAGACCCTGCACCATTTTAGTTGCCCTCCTTTGGACTGCCTCTATCCTGTCTATGTCCTTGCGGAGATGGGGTCTCAGAACTGGACACAGTACTCAGATGGGGTCTCTCCAACTGTCTGTACAGAGGATAACAACTTCCTGTTTTCTGCTGATGATGCCTCTCCCTATACATCCCAGTATACCCCCAGCCCTCCCTACTGCCTTCTCACATTGCTTGCTAACCTTAAGGTCATCTGATATGATTACCCCAGGTCTCTTTCCATTTTGTTGTTGTTACTACCTCCCCACCCATTGTGTATTCTTCCCTGGGTTCTTGTTTTCCAGGTGCATTATTTTGCACTTCTTTGCATTGAATCCTAGCTGCCATACTTGACCATTCCTCCAACCTTGCCAAGTCCCTTTTCATCCTTTCCACACCTCCTTGTGTATCAACCCTGTTGCAGATCTTCGTGTCATCTGCAAAAGGCATACTTTTCCTTCAGTCCCTCTGCAATGTCACTGATGAAGACATTAAAAGGACTGGACCCAATACTGAACCCTGGTACCCCACTAGTAACCCCTTTCTTCAGAGTGGACTCCATTTACAATTACCTTCTGTGTCCTGTTGTCCAGCCAATGTTTTATTCCAGGCTACCACCCTGGGTCCCATTCCCAGGCTGGTTAATTTGACTATTAATCTTTTGTGTGGGACTGTGTAAAATGCCTTGCTAAAGTCTAGGTAGGCCATGTCCACAGCCCCTCCCTGGTCTACTACTTTGGTCACCCAGTCAAAGAAATCTATTAGATTCGTCTGACATGACCTTCCCGCTGTGAACCCATGCTGCCTTGGGTCCTGTGCTCCACTGGCCTCTAGGTACTCGACTATTCTTTCCTTCGAAGTGACTCCATCACTTTCCCTACCACAGAGGTCAGACTGACAGGTCTGTAGTTTCCTGCCTCTGTCTTGGACCCACTTTTGTGAAGGGAATCACACCGCCTTCCTCCAGTCCTCGGGTACCACACCATCCTCCATGATTTATTAAAACGAGTAGCCAGTGGTTTCACTAGTTCCTCCTTAATTCTTTTAGAATTCTGGGGTGAGTTCCATCAGGACCCATTGCTTTGTCCACCTTCAGTTTTTAGGAGTTCTTGCAGAACCCTTTCTTCTGTGAAAGGACTGGTATCGACCCCCTATCAAGAGTGCTTCTGTTAATTGGATTAGGCACTTCCCTCTCTCTTTTGTGAATACTGAGCAGAAATATTCGTTCAGTATTCCTGCTTTTTCACTGTCCCCTCTGCCCACCCACGTTCATTCTATTCAGCCTCACTATCCCTCCTTTTGTCTTTCTGCACGCTGATGTACCTATAAAGGTTTTATCCCCTTCTTAACTGAGTTGGCTATCTTTTCCTCAGTTTGGGCCTTTGCTATTCTGACTTCCCTCCCTGCTTCCTTCTGCCTTAACTGGTACAGCTCTCTGTCCTGCTCCTTCTGTGTTGAGATTGGAGCTTGGGGGGGCTACCAGACTACCAGGAATTTTCTAATCATACTAATGGGCAATCGGGGCTTGAGGGGGCCACTAGACTGCCAGGGATATTTTAATATTAATTATGAGTGGTCGGGGCTTGATAGGGTGCTAGACTACCAAGGAATATATTTATTAGCACAGGAGATCAGGGCTTGGAGGGGTGGCTCATTGTCGCACCCTCCCAGAGGATTTCTAAGTGCTGTTAGACCAGCCAAGGGCTGGTCTAATGGTGCTTAGACCTTTGCCGTCTGGGAGGGTTTTGGGAATAGCAACTTAGGGGATATGACAGCCTGCATCTGCTGCAAGCCCCCTAGCACCATGGCACAGTCCATTTTGTGGTGCAAGGCTGGTACAGGCCCCCTTTAGTGCAAGCAGCCTTTGTTTGATTTAGGCTGCTTTTGAGAATAACTCAGGGTGCATTTTTGATGCAAGGTGCCATTTGCATCATTTATGTTTGATGCAGGCACCTTGTGTCATTCTAAGGGCTTTGAGAATCAAGCCCAACATCTCTAATACTTGTGATCTGATAGACTCCCCCTCAGGACTTCTTTGATCCTTAAGGCCTCAAACTTAAATACAATTTACATACATTTCATTTTGTAATTTACCTTCAGATCAGAAAAGCTCAGATTTTAATGCAGCCATGGATGCTACCAAAGTAAAATGGGAATCAGATTTGGAGTGTAATATTCCATCTCATGACTGGGCATCCACTTGGTCTAATGCATATCATGTGTGTAGAAGTTCAGGAAAAAACATGCAATTCAAGATACTACACCAGTACTACAACACCCCCAGAGGCTAGAACAAATTAACTACCTTGCAGGTGCATGTTGGAGATGCAATGAATTCCATGCTAGACTACTGCATATGGTATGTTGTGGAGTTGCCCAAAATAGCTGATATATGGAATAAAGTTCATGAGATATGTGAGAAAGTTAACTAACAAAAGATCTCATTCTCCCCTAATTTTTATTTTGGGGCTTTCTTCTCAACTGAAACATTTGAATAAACCTCAGAGGAACCTGGTCTTGGTCATGGTTTTAGCTGCTTTGCTTGCTCTTAGAAGATTACCTCTCTCTAAATTGGGGAAAGTGCACCTGCCATCCTTGTTGAGTGGTATACCGTATTAGCAAATAATGAGAGAATTTCTCACTGATTCTGGACAGGACAGAAAACAACAACTAACCTTGGTCCCTTTTAAAAATACTCCTAACTTTGTTGTTTTTAATATTTTTATGCTAAATTTTCAACATACCTTCTATAGTGACCAAATTATGGTCATGAATGCCTGGCTTGTAGTGTAATCAACCTTCCCACTTACCAAGCATTCTGGATTTGTTCTAGGGAGATGGAGAGGGGTTGCAAGGAGAGGCAGACGACAACTTCAAATGCAACAAACGATTTATTCAAGGATAAGAGCAGGGGTCCAACCACTGTAAACAGCAATGACAGTCACACTGGAGGCACTTTACTTTTAGGAACAAGTATGAATTGTAGAACTTGCTATAACTCTCTAGTATTACTGTGCTTGTTACCACTACAATTGCTCTATCAGTACTACGACTCTCTCACTACTATGATTCTATTAGTACTATGACTCTGTTATTACTATGACTGTATTACCACTATGCCTCTATTACTATCATGACTCTATTACTGCTATTACTCTATCACTACTATGACTGTTTTACTACTATGATTCTATCACCCTAGCCAGGGGTTACTAGAGTAGGTTCTGGGATAACCCTCATTGCAGCTGTGAAGTGACATTGTGCAGACAAAAGGATACTTAAGGGAAAAGACTTTCAGGGGTGAGTGAACCACACAGGTACCAAGTACAGTCTTTTCCAAGCACTCAGAGGCAAATGCCTATAAGGCAGGGATCAACAGAGGACGTTTCTCATCCCCAAAGAACAGACTTGTAGCCCAGGATAGGTCATAACAGACCACCAGGCAACTTGCACTTGAGAAGAAGGATGAAATGATCAACAGAGGAAGGATGATGGATGCCCAGTACAGGTCATCCAGACCACCAGGCAGGCACAAAGGAACTGGTCAATCAGTGGAACATCGTGGCAGACCACTGATTACTCAGGAAGATAGGTGCTTTGTCCACAGGATCCTCTGGGCATCGGTGAAATGTCAGGTCAAACCGCTGACCACGGTTGTCAGAAACTTGGGATCCAGTGACAAAGATGTCTGGCAGCTTTCATCATCCTTGGTCTTACAGCTTTCATCCTCCCTGAAACAAATAAATCCCACCCCACAATGAATCGGAGTCCTAACTATTGAGCCGGGATGGCTCCTTGGCTGACTAGACTTTTCTTATCAGGGTAGGGACATAGCAATGTAAATCAGTTGAATGGGGCCTGGCCTGACTATTGTCTAACTCTAGCTCAATGGCTGCCCACTAAAATAATCCACTAGATCGATGGAGAACACAGCAATCCATTCACAGCAGCAGTGGAGGAAGATTATGTCACTTTGTAGCCAGGATGTAGAAGTCAATAGTAGCAGCCTCTGCAGGTAGTTGAACCCAGTTCAGAGCACTTGCAAGGAAATGTCACAGTTAGAGAGCATTTGCAAGGCACTGGATGCTATTCAGGGCAATTGCAAAGTACTAGAGGCATTTTTGGCAATTGCAGGGTGCCAGATGTTGTTCGGGTCAATTGCAAGTTACTAGAGGCAGTTTGGGCAATTGCAGGGCACCAGATGCTGTTCAGGGCAATTGCAAGGTGCTAGAGGCAGTTTTGGGCAATTGCAGGGTGCCAGATGCTGTTCGGGGAAATTGTAAGGTACTAGAGGCAGTTCAGGCAATTGCAGGGTGCCAGATGTCGTTCAGGGTAATTGCAAGGTACTCGAGGCAGTTTGAGCAATTGTAGGGTGCCAGATGCTGTTTGGGGTAGTTGCAAGGTACTAGATGCAGTTCAGGCAATTGTGGGGTGCCAGATGTTATTCAGGGCAATTGCAAGGTACTAGAGGCAGTTCGGGCAATTGCAAGGCACCAGATGCTGTTCAGGGCAGTTGCAAGGTACTAGAGGAAGTTCAGGCAATAAATACACTTCAGGCAGGTTTTCACATGTATTATCCCTTTAAAATGCCCCAAATGCCCTCTTACCCAATGCTAGCCCAATTAGAGAGACACTAGCCAGCTCCTTTCTCGGCCGCCTCTTTAGACAGTCCGAAGGCGGGAAATATTTTAACCCCCTTCCCCACCTATGCGACCGTAGTCACTGTCCCACACACTATCAATATATCAGGGGTCCCCAGACACAGTTGCTTTAACTCAGGGCTGACTGAAATCCCACCATATGTTAGGCACTAGGGTGTGGCACAGGGCCCCTGGGTCTCATTAACCCTCTTAATTTACTTTGCATGGCCCCTTTAAACTATAGGGCTTTCTTTGCTGGGCTCCCTTCTTTACCGGCCCCTTTAAGAGGTGGGCCTCTCTGCTGGGTCCCTTTAATCTTTGAGCCTTCTCTTCTGGGCCACTTTCACCTATCTGGGGCTTGACTTTACCCCTTTAAGGCCCCTACAATAGTCCTTTAGGCCTTAGCAGGGTCTTTCTGTCCATCAACCTCTCTTGCACTGCCTGCTCATAAATATTTACTCCATCTTTACCGTGGGTCTCTATATCTGGCCCCTCCCCTGGGGCATTGCTGTCCCAATGAATATTTATTTATTTAAATTTGTGCCATCTGGCCCATCCCCCCGGCCGGTTGCCAACTTAACAAAGTGCCTAGTGCCTTTTTTTATTTAGTTACTGGTGGTCAGCACTCTTCCTTCAGTGCTACCTCCGAGTCACTGCCCCGGCGCAGGTTGAAGACAGTTCAGAGGGGAGGCTGGAGGTGTCTGCAGAGGGAGGGAGGGACTTGTGGGTGGAGCTGCAGGCAATGCAGTGGATGACTGGGGCCTTGCAGGTCTTCTTCTGAAATGCAGCTGTTCCACACGCCACCTCCATGGGACCAGAATGTACTTTTTAAAAAAATAATATGAGGCAGAACGGAGCCCTCACCATGGCACCAGAGGAATGAGACCACCACAACACTGCAATGGGACTCGAAACAAACAACTGGATGACCACCAGACTTCACCAGCGGACCAACACTCACTAGGAGGAATGAGGAGGTGGACCTCAGGTAAGCCCTTTCACACTGCCATTAAACCTGTGTCCCCTCTCTCCCTCACCACAACCACCATGATCAGGCTTTTTTCCTTTGGGTGCTGACACTCACTTCAGGCTTTTCTATGCCCATTAGCAATCAGTGGCAACATCCTACCTGTTTCCGGCCACAGCTACTCTGAACTAACGGCCAGCATTCAGGATGTGTGTCCCTGTGCCCGCCGGCGGTCTCAACAATTCAGCATGAGTGGGGCTTTGTAAAATGCTCGCTGGCCGCTTCTTTCGGGGGAGGGAGTCCACAATGGAGTGCAGGCAGCCAGGAGAAGCAAGAAAAAAAATTATTTTTTTTTTATTGCTGCTGCTGCTGCTGCTGGTAGAAAAGGGGTGACACACACGGGACCCCATGCTGACCCTTGCCACCCCTACCTGCCCACACTGCCCAGGGACCATAAAAGGGGCAACTTCTTTTATTTAAATTAAGTTACTGTTGGGCCCCATGCCTCGGGGCACTACAGATTCGGGCCCACCTCAAAATACATGTCCCCATGTATTCATAATAAACAAATTATCAACTTATACTCTATCATTTCTAAATATATCTACTTAACTTATTTTAAATCATGACTCTAAGATCTATTACTTATCATCCAGTGGCCACTGTTAGATTTTACTATAACCCCTGTACCAAAGGAGGACCTTTTCATGGAAAGGTTCTGCCTGAGGCTTGAGCTGCATCCAGAATGAATTGTTTTGAGGGTATCCCAAGGGTTGATCTCTGCGACCGCATAGGTAGCTGTTCTGTCATCAGAGATTCTGTGGACATGGGACTAGGAGAATTAACAGGGATGCTCCAGGTCCAGGGTACCATAAGACAGTTATCTAGAGCAAGGTTTGGTGCCTCCTGAAGGAATTGACTCTGCCTCACACTTACACCTGAGTCCCGAAATTCTTCATCTGGTTCTTTTGTTTCTGCCATAACTTAGAAAGCACATGGCTTGATCAGATTACGGTGTGCCACCTTTGGATGGGAATACTAGATTCAGTCTGGATTTTATACACGGGCATGTCAGGGTAAGGAATATCTATAATGATATACAGATCTGGACCCCATTTGGTCTTTAATTTCTGACAATTGTGGGTGCATCTAAGTAGAACTCTGTCTCCAATCAACAGTGGCTCAGCTTTAGCCTTCTAGTCATACAGAGCCTGCTGTCGCTTTCTCACCTTTGTTATTTGTTTTGCAACAACTTCATCAGCCATTTGTATTCGATTGTGATGGTCTTGGACCCATTGTGTTTTAGGCTGTATTACAGTCTCAGTTGGTACTCCAAGCACCAAATCCTAAGGTAAATGTCCATGGTGTCTGAACATCGGATAATACGGCATGTGCCCTGTAGAACAATGCATGGTGTTATTATATATATACAAGTTCAGGAAGGACAGTTGGCCAGTTTTGATGTTGCGGTTCTGAAAGGGACCTTATACAAAAGTGGGAACAAAGAGGAAGCAGGGAACTACAGACCAGTCAGCCTCACCTCGGTAGTGGGAAAGATCATGGAAGCACTACTGAAGGAGAGATTGGTGGAACATCTGGTTGTCAATGGACTACAGGACCCAAGGCAGCATGGTTTCACCAGGGGGAGGTCATGTCAGATCAACCTCATTGAATTTTTTGACTGGGTGACTAGGGAGGTGGATCAGGGGAGGGCAGTGGACATGGCCTATCTGGACTTCAGCAAGGCCTTTGACACTGTGCCACATAGAAGACTATTACACAAACTGGGGAATATGGGTGTGGGCAGGACAGTAGTGTGGTGGGTAGGTAACTGGCTGGGTGGCAGGACACAGAGGGTGGTGGTAAATGGCTGTCACTCCACAGAGGGAAGAGTGACCAGTGGGGTACCACAGGGATCAGTGCTGGGACCGGTCCTATTCAACATCTTCATCAGTGACATTGCACAGGATATAGAAGGCAGAATTTCACTGTTCGCTGATGACACAAAGCTCTGTAACAGAGTAGACACACCAGAGGGTGTAGACAGAATGAGAAGGACCTGCAGAAACTTGAAGAATGGTCAAGGGTTTGGCAGTTGAGGTTCAATGCAAAGAAGTGCAAGATAATGCATATGGGGCACAAACCCTGGCACAATATATCAGTTGGGGGTGAGGATATAGCATGCACGAGCAGGAAAGGGATCTTGGGGTTGTCATCTCTGATGACCTCAAGGTGAGGAAACAGTGTGACAAGGCATCAGGTAAAGCAAATAGGATGCTGGGATGTATAAGCAGGGCATCACCAGCAGGAAAACGGAGGTCATAATTCGCTATACAAGACACTAGTGAGGCCCCACCTGGAGTACAGTGTACAGTTCTGGAGACCATACCTACGTAAGGACATAGACAGGGTAGAGAAGGTTCAGAGGAGGGCAACAAAGATGGTGCATGGGTTGCATCACAAGTCCTATGAAGACAGGTTGAAGGAACTGAACATGTACTCCCTGGAGGAGAGGAGGAGAGAGGGGATATGATAGAGACATACAGGTATCTTACAGGGAGGAACAGGGTGCAGGAAAACACTATTTTTAAGCGAAAAGAGATGTTTCAGGACTAGAGGGCATGGGATGAAGTTGGAGGAGGACGATTCAGAGGAAACATGAAAGAATTTCTTCACAGAACGGGTGGTGGACAAGTGGAACACCCTGCCAGAGGAAGTGGTGGGGGCTGAAACAATCACAGGATTTAAGAATGCATGGGATAGACATAAAGGAATTCTAGAGGTCAGGGGTAAGGGGAAATAGACTTCTAGGAAAACAAACTGAATTTACAAGCTCAAATGGGCAGACTAGGTGGGCCATAGGCCCTTATCTGCCGACACTGTCTATGTATCTATGTATCTATGTACCTTAGCATGTTGATTATGGTTCTGTTGGCTCTTTCTCAAAGTCCATTCGCTTGTGGGAGGTTTGCGGTAGTTTACTTCTTGTAGCTCTCATACAACACACACAGTTCTTTAAAAGGTTGCAACTCAAATGCTGTCCCTTGATCTGTTATGTTATGATTTGATTTGGGTACCCATATGGTTTGACAAAATTGTTCCAAAAGGCCTTGGCAGTAGTTTTGGCTGTGAGATCCCGCACAGGTGCTGTTACTAGGAACTTGCTTTAATGGTCGGGCATGGTAAGAAGGTATATGTATCCATCTTTGCTGGGATCTAATCTGAGGTGATCTAAGGTGACCAGGTCAAGAGAGCTTTGCTGATAATTGGAATCAGAGGGCACACTCAAGTCACTGGGTTGTGTTTTAAATTACAGGCCTCACAATTCTCGCACCATTGCACCACATCTTCCTGCATACCAGTCCAATAAAATTGCTCCCTTAGGTTATTCTCAGTCTTTTTACAGCCAAAGTGTCCAGACAGGCCAAGGAATGCTTCCAGAGTGATAGGTGCTGCTTGACAAGGTAAGACCACCTGAAAGATGTCTCTATGTATTTTCTGATCTCTGGTTTTCCGAACCAGTCTTCCTTGCTGAATGACAAATTGCTCTCGGTGGTGCAATAGCTTGATTAGCTCCTCAGGTGCCATTTCCCCTTTCTTATGGTGATAGACTCTGGTTAGTGAGGATCAATTTGTGTATTCAGTGGATGATGGGACTTCGCATTTGCAATTGCTTCCACAGGTCATCATCCTGCTCGAATCACAGGAGTTCAGATTCAGACTCTTTGACTTACACCCTTTGTGGCAGACATTGGCAACATGCCTGGATGGCTTTGTCTGAGATTTGCAAAAAATGGTGGCATTTCTGTATTTTCTTGCTGGGCGCCGTCCACTTTGGGTTCATCTTGGGTAGGTAACCGGGACAGTGCATCAGCATTTGCATTTGATCGGCCAGATCTGTAATGGATGGAAAAGTTGCAGTTGGCCAGATGAGATGCCCGTTGCTGTTCTAAGGTCTCTAACATGGCTTTGTTGAGGTGAGCCAGGGGGGTGTTATCTGTGTATACTTCAAATTTACTGGCAGCCAGGTAATTTTTAGATTTCTCAGTCACGGCCACACTAGTGCTAGGAATTTAAGTTTGAAAGAGTTGTATTTTCTCGTCATTCTGCTCTGAGCCTTGAAGGCTTCTGCTTGCATACATGATCACTCTTTCTGTCCCTTCTTGTTCCTGGGCTAAAACAGCTCCCAGTCCACAATTGTTGGCATCAATGTATACCTGGAATGGTTTATTGTAGTCCAGATAAGGAAGGATTGGACCCTTGGTCAAAATTTTCTTCAACTGTTCCAAAGCACTTTGTTGGGCATCTGTCCACCTCACCGGGATATTTTGGGTTACTTTTTGGTTCTTGCTCCCTCTCAGAAGTTCATGCAGTAGAGCAGTGATCTTAGAAAAGTCCTTAATGAACTGTCTATAGTAGCTAACAAATCCCAAGAACTTTCTTGCATCCCGGATAGTGGTGGGAACGGGCCACTCTCTTATAGCTTTGACCTTCTTGTGATCTCATGATACCCCCGCAGAACTCACAATATGTCCCAGGTAATTAACTTGACTCTTTAAGAAATGGCATTTAGAGGGTTTGATCTTCAATATCTTCAATCCATACTCTGCAAGTCACTTGAACACAATCTCCCGGTGACACAGATGATCCTGGTAGGTCTGTGAGTAGACTATGATGTCATCCAAATATAGCAGGACAATCTCAAAATTCTGGCTGCTCAGACAGTGTTTAACTAGCCTCTGGAAAGTGCTTGGTGCATTACACAGACCATAGGGCATCCAGGTAAACTCAAATAATCCCATTGGCGTAATGAAGGCTGTCTTTTCTTGAGCGGCCAGAGCTAGCGGGTACCTGCCAGTACCCACTAGCTAGATCTAGCATGGAGAAATATGCTGCAGATTTCAAGGCAGTCATGAATCCTCAATCTGGGGCAATGGATCGCATCTTTGTGAGTTACTTGATTCAATTTCTGTAGTCACACAGAGTCACAACTTCCCATCCTTTTTCTCACCAGAACAATGGGTGCCACCCATGGACTATGGCTCTTAATTACTTTACTGTCCAGCAACTCTTTCAGCATTTCTTTTACCGGTTGGTACATCACAGGAGGAAGTAGCCTGAACCTCTCTTGGATAGGAGGATGGTTCATAGTTGGGATATGGTGTAGGACAGCCTCTGTGCACCCAAAATCAAGAGGATGCTGTGAGAAGGCCTTATGATGCTTCTTGACCAACTCCAATACTTGCCGCTTCTGGCACTCAGGTGTGTCTTCTGTACCCACGTCTATTTCCTTCAGCCACTCTTCAATACCATCGCCATGGGATATTTCAGTAGCTACTGCCGAACAGTGGACATCCAAGTTGCCTCTAAGTTCTCTGGGACTGGCTTCCAACACCTCGTCTGGCTCAATTAGTAACAGGCGCCCAATGGGTTGATGCCAGTATAGGTGTATGGCAGTAGCGCCACAATTAAATATTCAGACAGGTACTTGTCCCTTTTTGACTTTCGCTAGACTCCATGTCACCATGACTGGGTTGTCTGCCAAACTAGTACAAGGTTCTAGTAATGCTGTATAATCTTGTCCTTGAACTCCTGCTTTGGCTTTGCAAATTAGGATCATCTCAGTTCCTGGGCTCAACTGCATTGCTTCTCGATCAACAATCCACACTTTTACGATCTCTCCCTCTTCATTTGTAAACTGACGATAACTTTGGATGAGATTTATGGTGCGTTGCCAGACCTACTTCTCTGTCTTGGGTAATTGCATTCCTTGCTGTCTCAGAGCAGCTACTAGTTCCTGGTAACAATGGCCGAGGACATTCATCCCTAGGATCACAGGCGGCAGATTCTCAGTAGTCGAGTTACTAACAATCAGTCCTTGATCTGGGTGAGTTGCATCTCCCAACTGAATAGTAGCTTTGAAGTACCCCACATAAGGAATGACTAGACCATTGCTTGCTACCAAGTTGATCCAACTGGAAAGCAGTTTCTAAAGCAGGGTGCTTGGCCAGTTCTGAAAGAAATGTTTGCTCTGTATTGTTGTGACTTGGGATCCTGTATCTAGAAGTGCTTGGAATTCAATGCCATCTATTTTTGTAGGGATGACCATACATATCCCCTCAAACCTTTGTCATTCGGGATAAGTTGGACCTAGTTCTGGTCAGCCAGAGGGTCAGTCCTCTGCCTTGAAGACTCTGTTTAAATTCACTACCATGACACTCTGATTATACCTCCACTCAATGTGCCCACTTATCCCACATCTTCTGCATATAGGGTTGCCTTGGGCAACAAAGCAATCACTAGGTCATCTACCATATCTCTGTCTCTCCATCGGGGCAGGCTGGCTGGCTTCTACATGCCTCGCCGGTTCAGAACTTGGCCCTTGTCTCCACCCTTCCTTCAGGATCTTCACCTCTTGGCACATCTCTGCCATCCTCTTCATCAATTCAGTCAGTTGTTCTTGTAATATGCGAGTTGCATTAGGGACGGAGGACTCCTCACTTCAGGCACGTCTACCAGATAACGGAGCCATATTGTGCGTGGTGTATTCCTCTCGGCCAAGCTCCCTTCCTTGATCACCATAGTCATACTGCAGGAAAAAACCTGCTGATTCTTCTGCAAATCCAGCTCTATGATCTGCATAGTGAGTCTGTTTGGACAGGTCATTTACCGGGCCACAGTGAGGATGATGGCAGCACGTATTGTGGTCACATAGCTGCATCTCCATCTGGTCGTCCAATTACAAATATCTTTATTGCCTTTTCTTTAAAGTCTAGGAAAGCATCATCCGGTGCTTGCAGGTACAGCATCCTAAGTTCCCGTCTCAAGGTATTGATCTGCACTCCCTCAATAAACCAATCAGTCTGGACCTTGTTAGTATCTCTCACCTCTCTGGAATCCAGATGTTCAATAGCACTTAGGGCTTCCTGTAAACTTAGGGCATACTCTCTTAGGCTTTCCCTGGATCCTTGAGTTCTGGAATAGAATCTTGTTTTGAGTTCAGATAATGTCTGTGTATCAAAGTATGCCTCAACTTTGCCAAGATTTGCTCAGCTGTAGCCTTTTGTTCTTGCCATGAGACCACTTCCCGTTGCTGCACCTCTAGTTGTCTGATAAGGATCTCAACCTTTTGGCATTATGGAGTGTTGTACAATCTGAATATGGCTTTCAACTTGTTCCTGAATTCTTTGAAGCTGCGAAGTGAGTCTGTAGGTTCCCAGTTATACCAAGGCAGCCATGGGGCACCAAAATAGTAGGGCATCATAAGAGGTGACATCTGTACCACTGGTTCATCTGCTTCTTCTCTATGGGTAGACCCACTGGCTCCTTCCAGATTCAAGTTCAAGTTTATTGCAGGAAAAACTCCATTGAGCAAGCTCATTCACAAGGAGGTCCTGGGTCCTTTACATAGATATACAAACATAACATACAATGTAACATTGTTAATCAAGTCTTATGTAGCATATAAGGTATCATTGTTAATCGAGCAAACAATACATACACACACACAGTTCATAGTTGACAATTAAAGACATGATACTGCCAGGTAAGGCACGGTTCTGGCAGTAAAGTCTGATGCTGTATCAGCAGGTGTTTGGGTAGAGTTGCATACATGAATATGTGCATTATAGGTGAAGGTTAATGTTCAGAGACAGCAGGGGGAGTAGAAGAAGGAATTGTAGGGAAAAAAGGTAGAAGTTGAGGCTAGGGACTAGCATAGTAAGGTGTAATGAGGTGTGATATGGAGATCTAGAGGTGAAAGGCATGAAGGCAGCAGGGGGAGTTTATGAAGGAATGGCAGGGTAAGAAGGCAAAAGATGAGTCTTGTGACTAGCAGAGTAGAATGTAAAAAAAAAGTGAGATAAGGAGATCTGAAGGTGACGGGTATTGAAAGCAGGTCATGGGGATCAAATCTAAAGCTGTTGTATTTAGTCTACTATTTCCCCTGTGATTGCAGACCTGTTAAAGTCCTAGCAGTGCCATTTTGGGTGTGAGTAAGTAACATAAGGATGGTATAATGGGTTTAGTTGCAGTGACAGGTATCTTTTATTTTAGATGAGGATAAGGCTTTGTATAGATTTACTGGGGCAATGCTGGTTAGTTTTAGCATGGATTGGAGTTGGTTCCAGAATGTGGGAAGTGCGACTGAAATGGCGTGTTGTCCAAAGGTGGTAAGAGTTCTTGGGACGTCGAGCAGTATGTAGTTCAATTTCCTAAGTGAGTAAGCACTGTGGGAGATACAGATGAGGGATGTGATGTAGCTTGGAAGTTTGAGTAGGAGTATCTTGAGGGTCCATATTCCTGCATGGAGCAGGTGTCTGGTGGCAGGTGAGGTCCAGCCAACAGCTGTGTATAGGTCACAGTGGTGGATTCTGTGGGGGCACTGGTGATGAACCTTATAGCACGGTGGTAGAGAACGTCCAGTTTACTTAGGCTTGAGATTGCAGAGGTGGCATAGATGAAAACTCCATAGTCAAGAAATGGAAGAAATGTGGCCAATACAAGCTTGGTTCGGGTCGCAACAGGGAAGAGAGATCTGTTTCGGAAGAAGAAGCCCAGCCATGCTTTGAGTCTCTTGGCTAGGTCCTCACTGTGGTCAAGGAAGGTGAGCTTGTTGTCTATCCAGAAATCAAGGTATTTAAATTTGGGAACTACTTCCAGGGTTTACCCCAGTGAGGTGACGAAAAGGTTCGTTGGCTGAAGAGGAGGGGAACCAATGGCAGGATTACGCGAGATGAACATTGCCTTAGTTTTCTTTTGCATTCAGAAGGAGCTTTGCTTTAATCAGGTTATTTTCAAGCTGAGCAAAGTCAGCTTGCAGGACATCCTAACTTCCGTTAGAGTTGTGCCAGAGGTATATAATACAATGTCATCTGCAAAAAAGTGAATACTGGACTTCGTTATGTGGGAGTCAAGATCATTGATGTATAGGGAGAATAGGATTGGGCCTAGTATGGAGCCTTGGGGGACTCCCCTGGCCATCGGAAGGGGGGCTGAGAGACAGCCATCTGCTTTGACTTTCTGCAACCTATCAGAAAGATAACTGGTGAACCACAGTATGGTAGGAGGAGTGGCACCTAGGTTACAGAGGCAGTTGATTAGGAGGGTGTGGTCAACAGTATCAAAGACTTTACTAAGGTCCAGGAAGACTGTGCCGGTAACCTTCTCAGAGTCCACGGCAGAAATCCAGTCATTAGTGACCTTAGCCAATGCAGTGACTGTGCTGTGTTTGGACCGGAAACCAGATTGTGCAGGGTTAAGGAGAGAGTAGGATTCAAAGTGCTGTTTCAATTGGATATATATCAGCTTTTCGAGGACTTTAGAGCGAACAGGCAATATGGAGATGGGTCTATAATTGTTTAAATCACAAGGGTCTCCTGATTTCAAAAGGGGAAGGATGTGGGCAGACTTCCAGCTAGATGGAACTGTTGCAGAGGCTATGGATAGGTTGAAGATATGTAAGATAGGTGCAGTGAGATAGGCATAGCCTATTCTCAGGAAAAATGGTTCAAGTCCATCATCCCCGGCACTCTTACGGAGATCTAGATTAAGGAGCAAATCTTCAACTTCTTTGTATGTAATAGTGCGGATCTGGAGAGGATGGGATGGCCTGCAGGTAGAGGAGTTAGAGCTTTCACTAGTATTCACTTGGTTAGTATAGGGTGAGGAGTCGAAAGCAAGTCCAGCGGTAACAAAATGTGAATTGAGTTCTTCAAGGATTTGGGTGCTGTTTTCCACCAGACTGCCATTGATAAATATCTGAGATGGGATGGATGGAGCTGAAGGACGGCCTTCAATAGATTTAATTGTTCTCCAGATTTTTTGGGGGTTCCCTTTGGCTTGTTCCAGGGTGGTGATATAGAAGTTAGCTTTTGTGGCATGAATGCTTTTGACACAAGCATTCCTAGCAGCCCTGAAGGCATTGTGTTTGAAGAGTGTATTGTTTTGGACTCCTTGACTTTTGGAAATCCTGACGACTATGCCAAGTTTTTTTTGTAGTGACCAAATTATGGTCATGAGTGCCTGATTTGCAGTGTAACCAACTTTCACCGCTTACCAAGTGAACCAGATTCATTCTAGTGAGATGGAGAGGGGTTGCAAGGAGAGGCAGATGACAACTTCAAATGCAACAAATGGTTTATTCAAGGATACGAGCAGGGGTCCAACCAGTGTAAACAGCAATGACAGGTACTCTGGAGGCACTTTACTTTTAGGAACAACTATGAATTGCAGAACTTGCTATAACTCTATAGTATTACTGTGCTTGTTACCACTGCTATTGCTCTATCAGTACTATGACTCTATTAGTACTATGACTCTATTATTACTATGACTTTATTACTACTATGAATCTATTACTACTATGACTCTAACACTACTATGACTCTAACACTATTATGATTCTATCACCTGGTCATGGGTTACTAGAGTACATTCTGGGGTAACCCTCGTTGCAGCTGTGAAATGAGCGTTGTGCAGACAAAGGATACTTAGGGAAAAGACTTTCCAGGGATGAGTGTACCATGACACAGGAGCCAAGCCACTCAAGGACTCAGAAACAACTGCCTATAAAGCAGGGATCAACTGAGGGTGCTTCTCATCCCCAAATAACAGACTTGTAACCCAGGACAGGTCATAATAGACCACCAGGCCAGATGCTCTTGAGAAGAAGGATAAATTGATGAACACTGGAAGGATGATGGATGCCCAGTACAGGTCATCCCAGACCACCAGGCAGGAAGCACAAGGAATTAGTCAATCAGTGGAAGGTCATGGCAGACAGCTGATCACTCGGGAAGATAGGTACTTTATCACAGGATCCCTGGGCATCAGTGAAAGTTCAGGTCAGACTACCAACCTCGGTTGTCAGAAACTTGGGATCCAGTGACAAAGATGTCTGGCAGCTTTCATCATCTCACAGCTTTTATCGTCCTTGGTCTTGCAGCTTTCATCCTCCCTGAAACAACAAAATCCCATCCCACAATGAATCAGAGCCCTAACTATTGAGCTGGGGTGGCTCCAAGACTGACTAGACTTTCCTTATCTGGGTAGGGTTGTAGCAATGTATATCAGTTGAATGGGGCCTGGCCTGACTATTGGCTAACTCTAGCTCAATGGTCATCCACTAAAATAATCCACTAGGTCGATGGAGAACACAGCAGTGTTCTTCCAGTGAAGGAAGAATGCATCACTTGGTAGCCAGGATGCAGAAGTCAATAGCAGCAGTCACTGCAAATAGTTGAACCCAGTTCAGAGCACTTCCAAGGAAATGTCACAGTTTAGGAGCAATTGCAAGGCACTGGATGCTATTCAGGGCAATTGCAAAGTACTATAGGCAGTTCGGGCAATTGCAAGGCACCAAATGCTGTTCAGGGCAGTTGCAAGGTACTAGAGGCGGTTTGGGCATTTGTAGGGCACCTGATTGTGTTTGGAGCAATTTCAAGGTACCAAGGGCAGTTTGGACAATTGCAGAGTGCCAGATGCTGTTTGGGGAAAATGCAAGATACTAGAGGCAATTTGGGCAATTCTAGGGTGCCAGATACTGTTCAGGGCAATTGCAAGGTACTAGAGGCAGTTTGAGCAATCACAGGGCACTAGATGCTGTTCAGGGCAATTGCAAGCTACTAGAGGCAGTTCAGGCAATAAATACACTTCAGGCAGGTTTTCACACATATTGCCCCTTTAAATGCCCAAAATGCCCTCTTGCCCAATGCTAGCCCAATTAGAGAGACACTAGCCAGCTCCTTCCTCAGCCACCTCTATAGACGGTCCAAAGGTGGGAAATATTTTAACCCCTTCCACACCTATGCGACCACAGTCACCGTCCCACACACTATCAATAGATCAGGGATCCCCAGACACATTTGCTTTAACCCTTGCTGTGCCATGGACTGATATATCAGTTCATAATTCCTGTACAATCTAATTCTGTTGGCAGCCTAAGGGTTAACTCATGGCTGACTGAAACCCCACCAGATGTAAGGGACTAGGGTGTAACACAGGGCCCCTGGGTCTGATGAACCATCTTAATTTACTTTACTGGGCCCCTTTAAACTATAGGGCTTTCTTTGCTTGGCCCCTTACTTTACTGGTCCCTTTAAACAGTGGACCTCTCTGCTTGGCCCCTTTAATCTATGGGCCATCTCTTTTGGGCCACTTTCACTTGTCTGTGGTTTGCCTTTACCACTTTAAGGCCCCCTATGATACGTAGCCCTTTTAAATATTCCTTTAGGCCTTAGCAGGGCCTTTCTGTCCATCACCCTCTCTTGTCCTGCCTACTCATAAATATTTACTCAAGCTTTACTGTGAGCCTCTATAGCTGGCCCCTCCCTAGGCGTTGCTGGCTCAATGAATATTTATTTATTTAAATTTGCAGCCTCTGGCCTGCCCTCTTGGCTGACTTAACAAAGCTCCTAGTATCTTTAAAACAAAACAAACTTTTTAATTAGTTACTGGCAGTCAGCACTCTTGCTGTGGTGCTGCCACCAACTCAATGCCCTGGCGCAGGATGAAGACAGTGCAGAGGAGGCTGGAGGTGTCTGCAGAGGGAGAGACTTAGGCTGGAGCCGCAAGCAGCGGTGGATGACTTGGGCCTTGCAGGTCTTCTTCTGAAATGCAGCTCTTCTACACGCTGCCTCTGTGGGACTGGAATGCACTTTTTTTTTTATCTCCCCTGAGCTCCCCTCCTACAGTACCTCTCCTTCAGGCCAATCGCCACAAGGACACTCACCTTTCCCATCACCACCACCTATCCCAACCTCCAAATTGCAGCCGACTGCAGGGTAACCTGACTTTACCCTTCGTTGCTTGGGTCCTCTTTTTCCGAGGAGAAACAGCCTGTCGGCCTAGGCGTGACCCTCGGAGCTGCTGCAGCCAGGTCGGCAGTCACGGAGCTCAAGGAGGCACTGGTCCGGGCAGCCATCATCCAGTAGGAGAAGATGCCATTTCTGTGTTTTTTCCCTTCAGTTCCCCTATTCATGCCACAACTGAGCTTCCCCTGGTCTCCACCAGGGGCCACTACAGAGCGATGCCTTGCCTCAACCCACCCCAGGAGAGGCGAGCAGTCCTCCGGACGTTCAATTCTACTCCTTCCCCTGCCGAACCTCCAGCACCTTAGTCCGTTCCCGAACCCAGGTCGCAAGTGGGTGTGAGGTAAGGCACCATTGCCTCAGCCCCCTGCACCACCAGGCCAGCTGGAATGTACTTTTAATAAAAAACCAAAATGGGGCAGAACAGAGCCTTCACCACAGCACCAGAGGAACAGGACCACTGCGACAGTGCAATGGAACTTGACATGAACCACTGAATGACCGTGGGACTTCACCAATTGGAGGGACAAGAGGTGGACCACAGGTAAGCCCTTTTACACTGCCAATAGACCTGTGCCCCCTCTCTCCCCCTCACACAACCACCGCAGTCGGGCTTTTTTTCCTTTGGAGTGCCTGAAAGCACTCACTTCACTAGTCTGTCCCCAAGAGTCCAGCACAAGCTGGACTTCATAAAAATCTTCTCTGGCTCATGCTGCTTTCTGGGGAGGGTGTCCAGATGAAGTGCAAGCAGCCAGGAAGCAAGAAAAAGTTCATTTTTTACTGCTGCAGCTGGCAAAAGGAGACTCACTACACGGGACCCTATGCTGCCTTGCCACCCTATCTGCCCACACTGCCTAAGGACCATTAAAGGGCAACTTCTTTTATTTAAGTTAAGTTACTGTTGGGCCCCATACCTTGGGGCACTACACTATTATTACCCACCTCATGAACAAGGCTGAAGAAAATTTTCAATTCCTGCTGGAAGGTGATTTCACATAGCTATTACAAAATCATCTTTTGGGACAGATTTGCCAATATTACTGCCATTGTTTATGAGGCAGGTCCAAATAAAGGCATGTTGAAAATCAGGGGAAAAATTAAAAAAAATGGCCAAATGATGCCACTAAGTTCAAAACCCCACTGAAATACATTGAACTGCACACCTGATTTCCTCAGTTCACAGTCTGGCTTTAAAGAGTGAAGATATGTCTACGGTCCAGGCGGATTATGGCATTGGATCCCCATAGGTAAGTAAGGGCTTGTGGGGGTGGTGGTGCTGAGTGGGAGGGTCATGTGGAGGACTAATGGCACAACAGACATCGATGGATTTTTTTTTACAGGTTTAAAAATGTTTTAAAAATTATGAGGGACCGTTTTCTTTATTACAGGTGGTGACATTGGGGGATTAGGCACCCCCAGTAACAGCATTATATTTGGCAGCACAGGAGGTGGGCTCCCTGGTGCTGCATAACTAAAATGCGCAGGGTGTGGGTAGCAGCTGGCACAGGGGATTGGGCGCCCTGTGCCATTATAATAACAAGGGTTGGGCTGGGGGGTGGCGGTTATGACAGTGGCTGCAACAGACATCGATGGATGTTTTTCTTTTTACAGGGTTTAAAAAAAAACATTGAGGGATGGTTCAGATACAGTCCAACATTGGGACTGGGCAGCCCAGTGTTGAGCTTGTTGGGGAATGGGGTTGGCGATCTGGAAGGGGGTAAAGAGAAACGTAAGTAGGGGGTGGGCACCTCGCTGCACTTAAAGAGACACTGTCAGCCTTTTGATATATTTTTAGTGTCCCTTTACTGATTGTGCCTGATAAAAATATAAATTCACTGATCGATAATATGATTTATTATGCACATATTTTATTCATTTAAGGACAACTTTAGCCAAAAAATTATTTAAAAAGGATCAGAACATATGTGGGAGGCCTGCTCTTTCCCACACATCCTCAACAGAGCTTTTGCCATTGAATCACACTTTTCAGCACGAAACTTGTGCTTGGATGAGATCAGCAAGTTTTGAGGCACGTAGAAGAAATAAATTTATTCTATGCCCTGAGTTGCATTTGGCAAACAAGTCTTTTCGTAAAGTGAGGGTTTGTACATGTTGAATTTATCTGAAAAGTTGAATAAGGACTCGGCGCATGCGCATACCCCAAGTCCCAATTCAACCTTTCAAATAGTGAATTTAATGTGAAATAACCCTAATTTTACAAAAACTTGTACTGTCAAACTCAGCTTAGTGCATAGAATAAAGTTATCTATTTCTTTTACATGCCTCAAAACTTGTCGAAGTCGTTCATGCATGAGTTCAGTGCTGAAAAGCATGATTCAGTACTGTGATTCAGTACTGCAGCTTTGTCGAGGATGTTTGGGAAACAGCAGGCCACCCACATAAGGTCTGATCTTTTCTAAATCATTTTTGGGCTGAAATACTCATTTATTGAATAAGGTATGCACATAATAAGTCATGTTATCTATCAATGAGTCTATTTTTGTAGCCAGCACAATCAATAAAGACACACTAAACATTTGTCAAAAAGCCTCCTGACATTGAAAGCTTGAAAGCCAATTGACTGTTTGCTGAATGGCTTCATGCAAATCAAAGGACTGAAGCCCCCTCTGATTGGAGCAGCTCAGTCCTGTGAAGTACACAAAGTTTCTGCCCAGCAAGCAGCGAGTGGTGTCACGACCACAGTGTGGGGTCATCGGTCTGAGACTGCCAAGCCCATGCTGGTTTGAACTGCAATGGGCTTGGCAGTGACACCCTCCACCGAAATCCCCTTTCAGTGTAGCAAAATGTTTGCGTGCGTGTCAAACATAAAAAGAAGTGATGATGTAACTGACTAACACACAACAACAAATGTAGTAAGTGTTATTCAAAATAATATGAAAACTCAAAATATGTCATTTTCTACTATATTGATCCCAGGTACCCCCCCCCAAGTGCAAAACACAAAAAAGGGGGGATAAATAAAAAAAATAAAGCAAAGAATAAAGATCATACTAATAACATCAATGGGACAAAAGGCTCCAAAGAGACAAAAGCTGTAAATCTGTAAAAAACAGAAAGTGTGGTAAAAAAAAATGGAAAATGACTCAAAACATATCAACGATAAAAACAGAAAACACAATACTGAATCAGATGATCTAATAAGAGAAAACACCAAAATGATTTTTAAGAACAGTAAGTTTGGACAAAAAGGAACCAAAAAGTTGACAATCAATCATGAGTGACAGAACTGAGTAAAAAGGTGAAAGAAATGAAAGAATAGTTACATACTTACTGTAACAGTTGATCTTCGAGAGAATCTCTGTCATCAGGCCACACCTTTGTAACTTACAGATGCCTGGTACTAGGACCACGAAGAAGCTTTTGCAAGTAGTCAGCCAGGGGCTGACCACAATGTCAGACGTCAGCATATGCATAAACGTGGGCGGTCCCTCCTCTCTACAGTTCCCTACTGGAGATCTGCTCAGAGAACCTCCTTCTAGGGACTAGGAGAGACCCCAGCCCTCCACATATCAGGTGAGACAGGGTTGGAAAATGTAGCCATGGAGACAGCAGCACAAGAATTCTTTGTCCTAACCCTTAATGAGGAAGGAGGGAGGGATAGCATGGCTTGATGAAAGAGATTCTTTCAAAGATCTACTGTTATGATAAGTACATAACTGTTCTATCTTCTTCAAGAATATCTCTTTCATTAGGTCACACCTTTGGAATGAGTACCAAGCATACTAAAAGATAGCAGTCTGGATGACTGGAATCTATAGGCTTATGACAATAGGCCTTGTAGTACAGCTAGGCTAAAGCTAGCGACCTCTGTAAAAGACAATGTTTAGATTGTATTTTTCAGTGACGGTGTGGACAGTATTCCAGGTAGCAGCTGTGCAGATCTCTGCAGCAGAAACATTCCAGAAACAAGAACAGAGGTGGCCATGCCTTTGATGGAATGACCACGAACCACTGGGAAGTTCCTTACTGTCCTTCCTGTAACAAAACGTAATACAGCTTGCTAGCCATTTGGACAAGCACTGTTTAGAAAATGGGGCACCCTGTTTTGAACAAAACAAAAAGCTTTGAAGACTTTCTGTAGTCTTTGGTATGGTGTGTATGGTACCTGAGTATTCTATGCACATCTAAAGTGTGGAGCAATGCTTCCCCTGGATTGGCATGCTCTAGATAATAAACTGGCTAGTAGATGGTTTGATTTAAAGTAAACTCAGACTCCACCTTTGTGAAAAACTAAGGATTAGTATGCAAAGACACTCTGTCTTTGTGGAAAATCAAATAGGAGGTTCACACATTACAGCCTGTAGCTCTGAAATCTTTAGCAGAAGTAATTGCAATGAAAATAACACTTTCCAAGAAAAAAGCAAAGCCACAAGTCACGGTTAGCTCAAAAGGAGCCAAAGTCAGCTTCTCCAAAGTAAAATTCAAGTCCCAAGCCAGGACTGGATTATGGATGGGATGCTTTATATGTAAAATTCCTCTCAAGAACGTAGGGCTGTCTCCAGCTGAGCAACCATACGGCCCTCAACAGGCACATGGAAGGTTAATATGGCAGACAGGTGCACACTGAGCAAGGAATACTGCAGACCTGAATCTGATAAGGGCAGCAGCTATTCTAGAACCTCATGGCAGGTAAACAGATCCAGATTATGTGTAGTGGTGCATAAAGAAAACCACTTCCACTTCATAGAGTAAGTAGTTCTGGTGGACGGTCTTCTAGCAGCCACCAGAACATCCCCCGCTTTGGGGAAAACCCAAAGTGAGCTATGTGTATGTCTTCAGGAGTCATGTGTGCAGATGAAGAGACTTCAGGTCTGACTGGAGCAGGGTTTCCTGTTCCTGTGACAGTAGACCCTTGCACAGGGCAGAGGTATGGAGGTTCCACTGCCAGTTGTTGCAGCAGAGGAACTGATCTGTTGAGACTATAGGGGAGCAATGAATATCAGATTACCTCCTCCATTTGCAACTTGAGCAGTACTCTCTGAGTTAGTGAGAAGGGAGGAAAGGTGTACAGAAACCTCCTTTTCCAAGAGAGAGAAACAACCTGTCTTGCCAATAAATTCCAGGTCCTTGAGCAAGCAAGCAAGCAAAAAAATGGCATTTTTGCGTTGTGTGGGGATTAAAAAAGGACCAACTCTGGATGACCCCATCTTTTGAATATGTCATCTACCACCATGGTCAGCAGTTTCTACTTGTGCATCCTGGACTGTGGCCTGCTTAGCTTGTCTGCCAAGACGTTTTGGACACCTGGAACATGTATGGCTGATAGTTCTAAACTATGTTCCAGAGCCCAATACAAAACTCTCATTGCTTCCTGCACAGCAGATAGGAATGAGTCTCCCCTTGTTTGTTGATGTAATGCATCACACTGATAGTGTCCATCTATATTAACAGAGGACCTGGGACAAGTGGTTCTGAAAGGCCTGTAGCCCGTATAGGACTGCCCGCATTTCCAGAATATTGATGTGTAATGTGTGCTCCACAGAGGTCCACATGCCCTCTCTTTGGTGAGGACCCATGTGGGCTCCCCATCCCAACCCTGAAGTATCCATGGTGAGGACCTAAGGAGGGGAGGGGAGGGGAGGGGAAAAGGATTGGAACCCTCTTGAGCAGGTTGCTGCATTCCATCCACCACTCGAGCTCTTTGCACATGGGGTGTGTGACTAGAACCATCTGCTCTAGATCATACGTGAACTGGTCCCACTGGAC
Organism: Neoceratodus forsteri; assembly: GCA_016271365.2. Taxonomy (NCBI): domain Eukaryota; kingdom Metazoa; phylum Chordata; order Ceratodontiformes; family Ceratodontidae; genus Neoceratodus; species Neoceratodus forsteri. The sequence goes on along the minus strand of CM028129.1, from coordinate 1,002,624,034 downwards.
ACTTAGGGTCCACTGGGGAATCAACATATGCAGCCTAGCCAGTGGTATTGTGACAATGGCAGCAGCCATGAATCCCAGAAAGCATAAAAACATCCTTGCTGAAACATAACAGCTGTCATGCACTATCTGTGCTTGAGCAATTAGGTGGTCCATCCTGTCCAGAGGGAGGAAAGCCAAGCCCTGGGCCATGTCCAGGACTGACCCTATATACTGCAGTTGCTGGCCAGGTGTCAACACTGATTTTGGTATGTTGACTTTTACTCCCAGAGCATCAAACAGCTGTCTGGTTTGAGTTGAAGTCATTAACAGCTGGTCCCTGGAGTGGGCTTTCAATAGCCAATCATCCAGGTAAGGGAAAACATACGGGCCTTCCCTGCAAAGGGCTGCTAACACCATTGCCAAGCATTTGGTACAGACCCATGGCACAGAAGACAAGCCAAAGGGCAACATTCTAAATTGGTACTGCTCCCCTTGAAACAGAAACCTCAGGTATTTTCTGTGAAGTATCTGGATCTTGATATGGCGGTACCTGAATTGGTACTGCACCCCTTGAAACAGAAACCTCAGCCTGTGAGGTTTCTGGATCTTGATACGGAGGTACCTGAATTGGTACTGCTCCCCTTGAAACAGAAATCTCAGGTATTTTCTGTGAGGTTTCTGGATCTTGATATGGAGGTACACATCCTTCATATCAAGGAGTATATCCAATCCCTTGTTGCAGTAACAGAAGGAGACCCTGCAATGTGACCGTCCTGAACTTCTTGTATTCTGTAAAGAAGTTTAGATTTCATACATCCAGAAAAGGCCTCAATCTCCTGTCCACTTTGGGACAAGGAAGTATCAAGAGTAAAAACCTGTGTTCCTCTGTTCTAGAGGGACAGGTTCTATGGCCTGTTTTTGCAGCAGAGTTGTTACTTCCTTCCTCAACAGTGGCAGGTAACCTGGAAGGTATATGGACACAACTGGGGGATGATCTGGAGGATTGTCCAGAACTTCCAGATCATGACCCATGATCTCCAGACCCATGCATCTGTTGCCACCTCCCACCATTGGGCTAAATGGAGGGACAGGTGACCCCCTACAATCACCCCTGGAGGTAAAGGCAGTTGGGAGGTGTATAAGGAGTCAGACTGAGCCAGTGAGGGTAGCTCCATGGGCTCCACCATCTCTGGGTGCTTTTGAATGGGCACCTGGCTAGTGCTGGGGTCTGGCAAGGCCCCTGCCCTTTTGCCCTTACCCTGCTGTCTGGGGGCTGGGTGATGATCCGCCAGCACCAGTTGGGTGAAAGACACCCCTGCTCCTACCTGTGGGTTGGGTATGGTAGAGAGAGAGTGCACTGATTTCAAAGTCCTGCCTGAGGCTTGTAGATCTTTGAGAATCTCTTGGACCTCATGACCAAACAACATTTGACCTCTGAATGTGGCACAGAAAATTGTTTGTTGCACATCTGTGGCAAAGCCTGCTCCTCTGAGCCAGGAATATCACCTGAGACAGATACCAGAGGCCGCAGCCTTGGCAGAAGCATCAGAACCATGATAAGTCTGTACTTGATTTTGTTAGTCTGCAGCCCTCTGAAAATGAGCTCCTCCTCCTCCTCGGGGATTTCAACATAAACTGGCTCGCCTCTGACACTGGCTCTTACAAAGATGACATCCTAGCAGCAAACCTGACTCAGATGGTAACCTCCCCCAACCGGAAAAATTACAAAACTGGTACAAGCACCCTTATTGACTGGGTTCTCACAAATCACCCTGACCGGATAAAAAACATTAAAGTCCTCCCTGACTCCCTCAGTGACCACTCCCCAGTGTCCTGTACCTGGTCTAATAAATTTCTCAAGCCACCCCCCAAAGTTATAACAAGCAGAGTATTGCCTGATAGGAATCTTATCAAGTTGAAAACCCATCTCCTACAACAGGACTGGACGCCAATCCTTGAATCAACTGATATTAATACCGCACTAGAATACTTCATTAAATCTTTCAACTCTGCATGCGACTTATACACCCCAGTAAAAAAACGTAAAATCAAAGCTATCAAATCCATGGATTACTGCCAAACTACTTGCCGAGCTCAAGGTTCGGGACCACCTCTGGGCAGTTGCCAGAGACACAGGCTCACCTCATGATACCCTAAAATACAAGCAGGCACGAAACAGATGTACCTCACAAATTAGGCAAATGAAGAGCGCCTATTTCAAAAATGCCCTTGAATCCACCTGGGGTGATGGAAGAGCTTTTGGGGACAACATCCAAACATAATGGGTAAACAATCAAAATCGTCACCTACCATTATGAAAGTTGATGGATCCACCACTCTTGACCCAAAGTCTATTGCAGATGCGCTTAATAAGACATTCACAGACCTTAGTGGGGTCCTCCCCAGATTTCTTCTCGGACTTACCTGTGCCTAGCCTAGTATCACAAAACACCCCTCGTGACAAACCACAATTTTACTTCAAGAAAATCAAAGTGCACGAAGCACACAAGTACATAAGAAAGGCCTGCTCCAAATCCAGAACAAGTAGTGACACGCTAGATCGAAAAATCCTCTCACCCTAGATGAAGTAATTCACCCCTTGCAAAATTCTTAATCTGTCACTTTGCAAAGTCAATTTCCCAACAAATGGAAATCTGCCATAGTTACACCAGTGCAAAGCAGAGGACAAAACCTCAACAGGAAACTATCGACCAATATCAATACTCCTCCCCTCTCCAAAGCACTTGAGACGAATAGTGGCAGACCAACTCTCTGATTACCTGGACAAATACAATCTACTCTGTAATCAACAGCCACGGCTTTAGGAAAGGACATAGTACAACAACAGCCTTACTTGATTTCTCTGGAGAAGTCCACTCAGCCCTGGACAAAGGGTGCCAAACAGGTGCAGTCTTTATCGATCTTACAAAAGCTTTCGACACAGTCCATCATGGCCTACTTACCTCCCTACTTTCTAGCCTAGGCCTGGCCGAAGGTCCTTGTGCTTGGGTAAAAAGTTACCTGTCCAATCGGTCACAGGCTGTAAAAATCTCTAATGAACTCTCCGACTTCAAACCAGTTCTCTCGGGTGTACCACAGGGATCAATTCTTGGACCACTCCTCTTTAGCCTGTTCCTTAACTCCCTCCCAGATATCTGCCAGGAGAAAATAATCTTATCGCTGATGATGCTGCAATTCTCTCTTCCCACAAGGATCCAAACTCCTCGAAAAGCCTGCAACTTGCTTTCTCTAGTGTTGAAAGGTGGTTCCTGGATAGTAAACTTGTGTTAAACCACAATAAAACAAAAGCCATGCTCTTCTCAATCACCAAAACAAAAATAGGCATACTCCACTCACCATACAAACCTCTGCGGAATTACACTGGACCAAGCAAATACTTTCAAATACCTTGGCATCACTTTTGACCAAGGGCTCACCTTGCAACCACATTGACAACACTGCAAAAACAGTGAACCAGCAACGGAATACTATTCCGTAACAGTCAATTTGTAAATCAAGCGGCATTGAGAATAGCTATACAGAGTTCCATAATCTCAATCATTGACTATGGCCTTATTATTTATGGCTCAGCTACCTCCACTGCTCTAAAGGCGTATCTCAATCACTCTAAATAAGGCCTGCCGCTCTCACACGGGCTCAAAGACTGACTCCACATGTGATCTGTACTATGAATCAGGTTGGTTGAACCTATCAAATCATCTTATTTATCTCACCTGCACAATGGCAAAAAATCTATCTTGGGACTGACTCCATTATGTATTCAAAACCTACTCCGACTGAATCCTGGCTCACGACCCTCCACCAGATCTGAACGCCAACCTTTCCTGGTTCCAAGATGCCGGACTGCACAGGACAAAGATCTTTCGCATACAGGGCCCGACATGGTTCAATGTGCTTAGTCCACCTACTCTATCCTCAACCTCGCTTGAAGCTTTCAATCCATGCTTATGCCCACCTCACCACCACTAGCAAACTGTGACTGCGCTTAGATAAAGACTACTACTCCTCATGTCCATCCTCACATCTGAGGGCCTCTTCCTCCCTGACTAATGAACCCTCTGGTACCTCTACTACTTCCTGTATCCCACCCAAACTCACCCCCCCTTTTTCCTGTCCTCTCACTTACTCTCCCGCTCACCACCTTTCCCTCCTCTCTAGCCTCCTTTTGGCCTAATGATCACCCTCTCCTGGAAGTTTCCTTAACCTCAAATTGTCTACTCGCTTGAACCTGTTATAGCTTGTTTTTCTATGAAACTTAAAACGTTACTGCCTTAAACTGTTAATAGCAAATTTATGATGTAACTTTCCTGTCTGGTTTTACCTGTAATGTGTATCGTGCTTTGTTAAATGTTCTTTGTGACGTGGAACCTTTGTAAAAGAGCCCTGGCTCAAAGGTATTAATTCCTAGACTAATAAACTAAACTAAACTAAGCCTGTGCGGAGCAAATGCTTGCCCACATCAGCCCCAGCTGTCAAAGTTTTCAGTAACTCCTCTTTGAGGAGTTCTCAGGCAAGAGCCTGTGCAGCAGCCTTAGCCTGCCTCCAGTGAGTGTTCTGATACTTCATCATGTGGGCCTGGTAGTTAGCACTGAAGGCCAAAGATTCAGGGCACACTGTATGTCCACTTGCCTAGGACATCCAGCCTCCTAGATTCTTTATCAGAAGGATGGGAGCTCAGAGTTTAGATGCCCTAGACCTGCCATGGGTAGCATTGATCAGCACCAAGTAAGTCTCAGGTTACGTGGCATAAAAAGGACTCCCAGAAGGAGCAGAATACATTTTGTCTGCCTTTCTGGGGACAGCTGGTATATTGTTTTGTCTGTACCAAGTTGCATAGGTGGTATCCTCTAAGACTGGAAGCAGAGGAGCACCTCAATAGAGGCAGATTCTGGCAGCTCCAGGAACTCCAGCAGATTCTTCTTAGTAGTATCCTACTCTTCTAGAGCAAAGCCCATGGCAGTTTACATCTGTTGCATCATGGTGAAAAAAGTAGGGTCTTCTGGAGGAGAGCTTAGTATGTTCGCCACAGAGTCCTTACCACAAGTAGACTGCAGAACTGGTTCCGTGTTCATATTGGCTTTCAGCATAGTCTTCTGCTTCTCCCTCCTCTTCCTGCATCACTAGATCAGGATTTATTTATTTATTCTTTTGGAAAGAAAACCTTTGACTGCAGGTGCTCTTTTACAGAGGCTCCACATCAGGGATAAGGACAAGGTACACACAGAAATTACAAAAAGATACACATGTAAGCAGTTCCTGTGGAAATTGTCAAATATAGGTACAGGCAGGTAGTTACAAGTCCATAATATAGCATATAATCAACTAATCAGGGCAGTAATGTACACGGGAACACAAATGCAGTTATTCATGACATTAGCTTATTTGGAGAAGACCGTGATATCAATATACTATAATGTCAGTTGCAATAGTCAAATACGTTAGCATTAACAGTTACATCTGGATTCAAGCAAGAGGACCTTTTTCAAGTTCCCTCTTAAAGAGGGAAATTTTGGGGAGGCCTCCCAGAGATTCAGAAAATTCATTCAGCCATTGTGGTGCTCTGACTCCAAATGATCATACGGCCTGGTTTGTCTTTCTGAAGGGTGTTTGCAGGGCATTCCTAGACATGTTTCAAATGGAGTATTGGTTGGTAACTGGGCAGAGGAGGTTTTGTATAGCAGGTGGGGCAATGCCCAACAGGGCTTGTTTTCTGAGCAGATAGGTCTGGTACCTTATTATGTCCTAGAGGAGAAGTCAACTGCTGAGGGGAAAATAGAGAGCAGCTATGGATGAGCCTGTCCACACCAAGTGCAAAGCTACAAGCCTTATTTAGTACCATCCTAACTGTTAAGAAAAGAGTCAGTAACTCCTCTGTAGACTGGAAGGATATAATCTGACACTGGAGGGACCCTGCTGGATACCACAAGGTGCCTTGCTTCTTCAGTGAGGTTCTGATGTTGCCTGTACAGCATAACTAGTTTTTTGTTGGCAAGACTGACTATGTTCTCCACATGTAGAGCAAAGAAAAGAATATCATCCAGGGTAACTCCTAGGTATTTAAAAGTATCAATCTGGTCCGATATAGACCTATTAGCATTATGTATGGCAAAGGGAGGAACCTTTCTTTTCACTTGTGGACCAGAGAATAGCATAGTCTTGGTTTTCTTGTAGTTGAGAACTAGTTTATTTAGCTAGAACCGTTCTTCAAGAGAGTCAAAGCTATTTTGTAGGTCACTGGAAAGTATCTCCTGACTTGTACTACTGATATAAATTATGGTATCATCCACATAGAGAAGCACCTTTGAGATGGAGCATGCTACATGGATATTATTTAGACAGGCCTAAGAGGAGTCGGCCCAGTATTGAGCCTTGTGGCACCCCATTGAGACACTTTTAATGTCCAATAATGCTCCATTAATCTTTACTCGTTGTGTGCTGTCAAAGAGGTAGCTTTGGAACCAGACTACGGTGTCTGGTGAGGGGCCTAATGTGTAAAGCTTATAGAGCAATAATAAATAGCTTACCAGATCAAATGCTTTTGTTAAATCAATGTAGATGGCACCCACTAGTTGGCCACCATCAAGGGCATCATGTAGGAAGTTGGTACACTCTGTAAGGGTGGGTCCCTCCTGTTAAAAGTCATCCAACCAAATTTTCATAATTATTATTATTTTTTGGGGGGTAGTCTAATGGACTTGGCCAAGATTGTCACTCCTGAACCAGTTAGTATCCCCTACCAGCCACCATTGCCCAGCCACCCAACAGATAGTGATACACAACTTGGCTTCAGTACCTCAGAGAGCCAATCAGTGTGCACCATCTTGGGTGGTCAAATCACAGGCAGTTTTACTTTGGCAGTGACTCACAGTCACACACCATTTTGGCAGGATATATAAAAAACAATCTTCAGGCTCTCACCCTCTCACTGCCCTGACCAGGGTTTACTACTGCTTCTGCTGCTGTGAGAGGGGATCAAGATGTCATGTTTGGAAAACACTGCTCCCATTCACTGTGGCTGCTACCCATCCCTCCACTCCAACATGGTGCAGCCGAGTGCTGCAAACTAAAGACAAGAACCAAAGGGAAAAGGGACACAACAGTGATGGTGCCAATCAAAATCTTCAGGCTGGACCTGGGTCCCACAGCCGGATGGATATCATGCACTGTGGTTGAGACCTTGAAGCTGTCTTCAAGCAAGAGGGACTATCAGTAGACTGAGAAAGCCACAGGTATTCTTTTCTGTTCTTTGCCCCATTGGTCTTTGTGCTGCTGCAAGGCAATTTAACTTTGCCCATGATAGATGACACTAAATACAGGGAATGATCTCTTATTTTAGAGCTAAGCAAGAGTCTCTTACTTAGCTCTAAAATTCAGGAAAATGCACCATTTACATTGATGTTTTAAAAATTTCAGGGAAGGGCATGCCCCCAGATCACCTATCTTTGAGAGGATTTTTGTCCTCCTTGTTCACTGACTCTGCGTACGCCTCTGGGTACTAGTGCTGTGAAGCTTCCTGAAACCATGTTGCTGTTTACATTGCATTTTATACTTGCTTAGGTAGGTGACAAGTTGGTCTGATATGATTCTTTCTTTTTTTTGTTTTCATCCACCCAGAGCCCTGGCAGGTGACTTCAGCCCTCCGAATGGAAGAACTCTCTCTCCAGCTCCACCACTCCTGTGCTAGGCGGCCCTGGAAATTCCCCCACAGATTGACCCCTGTGGCAGGGCTGGGAGGAGGTTGTTGGCTTCTTCCTCCCCCCGGAGACCCAATCCAGAATCTGGGGACCACTCCTGGGAGCGGCGGGCCATCATTGATCCTGCCATACTCTATTTTCCATTTTTGTCCACCCCACTTTCCGATGTAAGGACATTGGCTTCTAGTCTCCTGACCCATACTGCCCTCTAGCCACTGCCAGAGGGCAGTCAGTGAGTGGGATGACTAGTCTCCCTTCCCCCAAGAGAGGAGAGCAGTCCTCGGGATGCTCAATCCTCTCTCTGCCTGCCGACCCCCGGTGGCCCAAGCTCGTTCCGAACCCAGGTCACCGGCATGGCACAAGATGTAGCAACCCAGCGTTTTAACCTCTAGTGCAATGGACCACCGATATGATTCTTTCAAGGGCCTTGGACAGTGGTGAGAAGTTTGAAATAGGCCTATACTTGGCAATGTTGGAGCAGTCACCACATTTATATACTGGAGTGACAAGTGCAGTTTTCCAGATTCCCAGAACTGCGAGTATTGCAGTGAGAGGTTAAATAATTTCATCAGGGGAAGAGCAAGTTCCTCTATGGACAAGGCCACCAATTTCATGTCAATCATATCAACCTCCACCCTAGTTGTACCCAGGACTTGTTTTACATATTTGACAGTGTCAGCTAAAGTTATGGGTTTGAAATAGAATTTAGGGTTATAACAGTTTTGATTAGGGCTATTGGTCAAACCATCACTGTGTTTAACAGTGAATCCAACATCTACATTGGGGAGGTATAACAGAGTTTAAATCAGTGAAGGTATTGTTGAATGTATTAGCTATCTCTTCTGGGGCAAGGGTGATAGCCCCATTGGCACTGAGCATTTGGGAGGGGTTTTTGTCATTTTTACCCAAGAGTTCCTTTATGTTGCTCCAGAATTTTTTCTGTTACCCAATTATTTACTTGTTGTTCTTTGTAGTAAGTAGCTTTTGTCTACTTATTCCCTGTGTGCACTTACTGCGGGCTTTTTTATACTTTTGTTGGTCGCCTAGTGAGCCAGATTCTCTAGCTCATTGCCACAGAGTATCCCTGTCATGCATCTGGGTTAGAAGTGTAGGGATGATCCACTCTGCTGTAGTACCATGACCTTGCATTTTTTTGTAGAGGGCAAATTTATCACAGGTGGCATTAAACTAATTGATGAAAAAGTCTAGGGCCACGTCAATGACAGGGATGAATTTGAGGCAACTCCAGTCTATCTGGGCCAGATGTGCCTTGAAATCCCCAGTTAAGTCTTTATGAAGGACCCTGCTGTTGATAGTTTTCAGGGAGGACTTTGGGAGTTTGGCTGTCCAGGCATAATGTACTGGGGAGTGGTCACTGATTGAATCTGGTAGGACTGAGACCTCAGTTAGCCTTTCCAGATGGGTGGCTAGTATCCAGTCAATGAGAGTTCTGGTACCAGTTTCATAGCTGATCCTGGTGTAGCCTTTAACTACCTGCATGAGGAATAGACTGCCCACCATACTCCTTGTGGGTATTACTAGATTTGGCTACCCAATTTGTTTTAAAGTCACCAATGACTATGATTTCCCAGTTATGGCTGGCTTGTTTTAAGTACCCTGCAAATCTTTCAAGGGCTGATTGTTGTTTGCCTGGAGGTATATAGACTGACATCATGACAAGTGATCTGAGACCTTTCCCCAGCAGAATTTCAACAGTCAGGCATTCACAGTCACTTGTGAGGTTGACAGTGTTAAGTTTATAGCCTTGTAGGTCAGCCCTTAGATAGATTAGGCAACCCCTGAACCCCCCCACCACCATTTACCTTGTCAGTCTTGCTTAAATAAGTAATAGCCACCCAGTGTGAAGGTGGTGTCAGGGATTTGAGGAGAAAGCTGTTTCCATGAGAGAAATACTATCTGGTTGAGCAAGGGTCACCCAGGCTTTGAATTGTGCAACTTTAAAAGGAGGCTGCTGATGTTTAGGAGACAATCTTTAGCTTCCCTTTGAAGTCCTTGCCTAGTCTATCACTACTCAGTGGGCTTAGATTGGGTGAATATTACCAGACATGAAGAGGAGGATGAGTAAGAGTTTTTAGGTCCCTCAGACGGGGGTAAGTCTCAGGATTTATTAGTACATGAACGTTTTTTAATGTGGACCTTGCAGATATGAGTGACATAGGAAGAGGTGAGGCAAAAAAAAAGAATCACATGTAGCATGGCTTATTTAATTTAATTTCATTTATTTGTTAATAAGGTAAGCTCACTGGAAAAAGGCCTTTGTTCCAGTCCAACCCGGTACCAATAAAAAATTACAAACAGACAGATAAAACTAGACATTACAAAAATAACAATCTTACAAAAAACACTTACAAACAGATTTCACCTAAAACAGTTACAAACAGATTTCAACAATAAATGTTGCTTTAGTTTTACTTTAAAATCACATATAGATGTAGCCTGGCTTATAGCTAGTGGCAATGCATTCCAACATTGGGGGCAGCTATGGAGAAAGCTCTGGACCCTATTTTAAGTTAGGTAACACTGAATCTAACAGAATACCATTTGAAGAATGTAAACTTGAAAGAACAACTCTAGATTTTATAAGACCTGACAATGGGAACAAGGATTAACTCAGTCTATTCTGGGTGGCTATTTTGTATCAGGAGAATCAATGGATGGTTCAGACTTCATACAGAGCTATTGGGTACAATGAGTTTAAGAAAACACATTTAAAAATAAGACGACCATAGAAATATTCCATTCTAGGAATAGGAGCAAACCAATCAAATTAGAATACAAAACACAGTGATGAGTTTGCAATGGTACCTGTAAAACAAAATGACAGATATTATTATAGACAACTAACAATGCACGCAGCTCCTTGCTTCCAAGACTCATGTAGATACTATAAACATAATCAAAATGAGGTAACAGAGACCCTACTGCAATAGAATTTCTTACTTCTAAGGAAAAGTAACTCTTGAATGTATACAACAGACCTAACTTTTGATTTATAGTGCATACAACAGTATGAGCCTGTGGGGAAAGTAGTCAACCCAGGGTCCAAAAGGACCCTCAGGTATTTAAATTGGTACACTTGTGCAATAGTCAAACTGTTAAAGTCCTTTAATGAAAAGGAAGGACTAACCCAAGAATAGTGGGAGTTCTAAAATTATGGATTTAGTTTTATTAGAATTTAAAACTAAAGCATTATTCAGAAAGCATTGGCAAACTCCTTCAAAATCATGACTCGGGGCAGTTGTTAACTTGAGAGGGAACTAGATTGATAATAAAGAATCAAATCATCAGAATATAATATCGTTTCATGGGTCCTACTAAAGAAGGAAGTTCTTTAACAAATAAGGAAAATAACAAGGGGCCCAAAATGGACCCCTGGAGAACATCACAACTAATCAAGGAAGTATCAGAAACTGCAAGGCCTACATTAACAAATTGAGCATGCTGTGATAAATAGTTCCCTCAACTTTACACGTCAAATCATGTTCTATAAGGCTGAATGCCTTGGTCAGGTCCACGAACAATGCCCCAGTCATTTGGTCTTTCTCAAACCCCCTGAGGAGGGAGTCCGTGAACCTGACCAAGGCAGTCCCAGTTTCATAGTGCTTATGAAAGCCATGTTGATTAGGTAAAAGTAAATCAAAGGTTGTATGATATTCATTGATTTGGCAAGCAGCAATCTATTCAAGCATTTTACTCAAGGGATTAAGAATTGAGACAGGGCGAAAATCCTCAAGAGTGGTAGCAATAGGTTTCTTAGGAATCGGTTCATCTCTTGCCAGTTTCCAATTAGATGGAAACTGGCAGGATTGCAAAGAAAGATTACAGGTAGCAAACAGGTTTAACTATAAAGGAATAGTCGACTTTAAAAATGACCATCAAGACCACCCCCACAATCACTATACAGTATGCATCAGGTAAAGTCTCCTCAGCAAATTATAAACATCTACCTCAGAAACCCTCTTAAATACTAACTCAGGGTTGTCCAGAGATGGGGAAGCACATTTGAAATTCCATTAGCCTACATGTTCCACCTCTGTGGAAACTGGACAAATCATATATTTTTTATTAAAAAGATTAACTATCTCAATAGGGTCAACGATGTCAACATTGTTCACTACCAAATTCCTAACTGGTAATGTTGATTTAGGAGAGAGTAGGGAATTAATGTTTTCCCAAAACCTTTTGGGATTTGACCAGTTAGATTAAACTTGTCCTTTTAAAAATCTCTTTTGTTTTACGTACCAATTCTGAAACGTTATTTCTAATGCAACTGTAGTTGTTAAGAAGTAAAGCTGAAGTATTCATCTTATATGCAGCCCAGGCTGTATTATGCTCCTTAATCAAAGCCCTAATGGCTGGGGAAAACCACAGGATATGGACACCTCATAACTTCATTGTGCACATAAGGAATAAGGATTCCTGAAAGGGAAAAAGTTGATTCCAAACGAAATCCACAGCACAATCAATATAGGGGATACAGTTCAAGAATGACCAACCAATCTGGGATAAATAAGTATAAAGAAAGTCCAAGTTGACATTATTAAAGGAGTGAACCTGGATCAAATGAGGAGGGACTTTCAAACAACCAGAATTTAACACCGCAAATATTGCCCTGTGATCACTAACTGCATAAGGCAAAACACCTGAGGAAATTATGCAACTCTCTCCATTTGTAATGACCCAATCCTAGACAGTATAATTTAAAGAGTGTGCATTAAGATGGGTAGGCTCATTTATACTTTGTGATAAATCATAAGCAGATAATAAGGACTCTAATCCTAGATTTACCTTTAAAGACCAATTCAAATTAAAATCCCAGACCAAAATGATGTCATGTCATTTTATATACAGAGCCACTATTTCAAGATACTGCTTTAAACCCTCTAAACCAATATTAGGTGGATTATAGAGACCTCCCATAATAAGTTGTTTAGTTCCACCCAATATTATATGAAATGACAACCAGTCAATTTCTAAGAACCCTTCACTGCTGGAATTTATGACACTTATTTGCAAAGTATTTTTATAATAGACTGCAACCTCATGCACTTTCTTTTGCCCTTCCTATCAGCTCTAAGCAAATTATACCCAGAAATAGAACATGATTTATCAGGAACACCAGGCTTCAGCCAGGATTCAGACAGGGCCAGTAAGTCAGGTCTATAGTAATCTACAATATATTCTATTTCAGCTATTTTTGGAACAAGACTCCTAACATTAAGGTGCAAAATTTTGAACTCATGAGCACTGGCACACACATTAGAAACACAATTACATAGGAAAACAGTCATGCTATTAAAGGTTAAAGGGCCTGGATTCCTTTCAACATCTCCCACCTGCAGCAACAATAAGGCTAACTTCATCCCCTGTACAACTCTCTATAAAATAGAGTAGGAATTGCTAGTAGTGCCATGATATCCCAGGTAACCACAAATTCTAACCTCATAAAAATATTGCAAAAGTCTTTTGGGGACAGTAGCATACAGCTAGGGTAAGGGGTGTTTGCAGGGAGTCCAGGGATACCCATTATCCTTGGGCACTGTATTAAGTACTGGAAGTTACCAGTGACATTGTGTTCATTGTCCCCCACCCTGTGACACAGCTACTATCAGTTCAATGAGAATAACTGTGGCAAACAATACTTTAGCAGGGTGGGGAGTCAGGTAATTGGGAAGAGACATGCTAGTTACAATGATGCTGGTGTAGACGTAAACCAGCTGGCCTAAGGGGTACCCTGCCTATATCAGGCTGCCAGCATTACACCCAGGAGAAGTGAGCAGGATGATACTGAATAAAGCTAATCCAGATTCATAATGAACTGACAATATGGAAGTCAGCTAACAGATTCTGCTTTATGTGATTATACTCATATTCTTCGTCGACTGGATCAATGGGAATGAGAGACCACACTGGCGATGTCAGTGGTGGCATAGAAAGATTCTGAGGCAAGAGAGTACCTAGTGTCATTGAGAGATTATTCATAGAAGACCCCATTGACAGGCTCCCAGTAACAGGGACACCAGGCAGCAGATGCCTTATCATGTACAAAAAGGAGAGAAAGACTTCCTGAGCAACGGTGCTGCTTTGGCTAGTGGGTGTGACTGGAGTAGTCAATGTGGGAGGCTCAGTCCTCATCATCAGTGGCAATGGACTGGCCATAATAGGCCTGGTAGTGCCCATGCCAAGCCCAGACCTTAGTGTCAGGTTGACAGGGGTGGCTGGTGTCAACATCAGAGTGGACAATGTCAAAGCATAGGTCATACCTGTAGAGTGCAGAGGCAACCTGGAGTGTGCCAGGAAAGACTTCTCCTTGTCCAACTGCTTGTGCTTGTGACTCCCTGAAGTTTTCTCCAGGGATTTGGATGACCGCAGTTAGGTCAACGGAGCCAGTGACACGGATGTCTCTTAAAGCTGCTTCTCCATTCTCTCTATGGTCTTTTGGAGTAAAAACTTCTCCAACACCCCCTTTCTGCATCACCTGGTTGCAGAATTAAGCCCCCTGACAGATTTTGCAGGCTTTCACATTGTCGTCATGGCCTAAGCAAGCAGACATAAACTTCATGGAAGTCTTTGGTAGATCTTTCTCCACTCACAGTAACAGAAAAGTTTGATGGTTCCTTCAGTGACATGCAGTTCATTGAAAATCATTATAAAACATAGAAACTGACAGCAAATAAGGACTGCTAGCCCATTTAGTCTGCCCATTTTCCTGCCTATTGTAAAAGCTGCAGACCCTACTTGATCTCTGGCTTTAGCTCCTCATATTGGTAGATTCCTATGCCTGTCCCATGCGTGCTTGAATCTCCCTACTCTGTTTGTCCCCATCACCTCCACTGGGATTCTATTTCATGCATCCACCACCCTTTCTGTGAAGAAATACTTCCTCATGCTACCCCTTAGTCTACCCCCTTCCAATCTCATGTCATTCCCCCTCATTCCTGGACATCTCCTTTTCTGAAAGATGCTACCCTTCAGTACCCTATTTATGCCTTTTAGATATTTGTAGGTTTCTATCATATCTCCCCTGTCTCTTCTCTCCTCCAGGGTATACATATTGAAGTGTCCCAGTCTCTTCTCATATGACTTTTGGTGCAGGCCCTGCACCATCTTTGTAGCCCTTCTTTGAACTGCCTCCACGGGGGGAGGGAGGAGAGCACTACTCCCTTCACAAAAGAAAGGGTCCTACAAGAGCTCGATAAGCTCACGGTGGACAAGGCAATGGGACCTGATGGTGTACATCCCAGGGTACTTAAGGAGCTGAGGGTGGAACTTGCTGAGCCATTAGCAGAACTGTTTAGTGAGTCTCTGAGCACAGAAGAGGTCCCAGAAGACTGGAGAAGGGCTCATGTGATCCCGCTCCACAAGAGTGGTAGCAGGGAGGAGGCAGAGAACTACAGACCAGTCAGTCTTACCTCAGTAGTGGGCAAGATTATGGAGGCACTCCTTAAGGAAAGGATAGTGCAACACCTGGAATCCATAGGGGCACAGGATCCAAGACAGCATATGTTTACAAAAGGAAGGTCCTGTCAAACTAATCTCATAGATTTCTTTGACTGGGTAACCAGAGTGGTGGACCAAGGGGGAGCAGTTGATGTCGCCTACCTTGACTTCAGCAAAGCTTTCGATGCTGTTCCACATAGAAGATTGATAAATAAGCTGGGTAGGCTCAGGGTGGGTCAGAAGTTGGTCAACTGGGTGGCAAACTGGTTGACGGGCAGAAAACAGAGAGTGGTGGTAAATGGTATACAGTCAGAAGAGATGCAAGTCACAAGTGGGGTACCTCAGGGATCAGTCCTGGGGCCAGTCTTCTTCAATATCTTCATTAGTGACACTGCAGATGGACTAGAGGATAAGGCTTGTCTGTTTGCAGATGACACCAAGATCTGCAACAGAGTAGATGATCCAGATGGGGTCGGCAGAATGAGAAGAGTTCTGGATAAACTAGCGAAAATGGTCAGAAGAGTGGCAACTGGGATTTAATGCAAAGAAGTGCAAGATCATGCACATAGGGAAGAGAAACCCTGAAGCCACCTATAGGCTGGGAGGGAGTTGCTGGCAGTCACAAAGGAAGAAAGAGACTTGGGCATCATCATCACTGATGACCTGAAATCATCCAAGCAGACCTCTAAAGCAGTAGGTAAGGCTAGGGGGATGTTAGGGTGTATTAGTAGGGATATCACAAGTCATAAGAGGGAGGTAATAATCTCTCTTTACAAGTCACTGGTTAGGCCCCATCTGAGTACTGCATGCAGTACTCAGAGGCCACACCTTCAGGACATTAACTAAATTGAGGCAGTCCTAGAAGGGCAACCAAAATGGTGCAGGGACTGCATCAGAAGACATATGAGGACAGATTAACGGAGCTCAATATGTATACCCTTGAGCAAAGAAGGGAGAGAGGTGATAATGATCAAAACATTCAAACACCTTAAGGGCATTAAAAAGGTGAAAGAGTCTAACATGTTTAAATATAAGAAAAATAGCAGGACAAGAGGATGCAGCATGAGATTAGAGGGAAGCCAATTAAGGGGGAATGTGAGGAAATTATTTTTCAAAGAAAGACTGGTGGATGCATGGAATGGCCTACCTCAGGAAATGGTGGCTATGAATACAGTGCAGGGCTTCAAACAGGCATGGGATAGGCATAAGGGAGCAATACAGATGAGTATGAATAGATAGGCCACTGACAGAGCAAAGGCCGATGTCCCATTTATAAGGTAGAAAAAGAAATGGGCAGACTGAATGGGCCTTGCGGTCCTTATCTGCCATCAACCTCTATGTTTCTATGCATGTTTCTATGTCCTTACAGAGATGCAGCCTCCAGAACTGGACACTGTATTCCAAATGAAGCCTCACTAATGATCTGTACAGTGGCATCACCACCTCCTTCCTTCTGCTGGTGATGCCTCTCCCTATTCACACCAGCATCCCACAGGCTCTCCCCACAGCCCTGGCACATTGTTTGGTGACCTTTAGGTCATCAGATATGATTACCCTCAAATCCCTTTCCTGTTTGGCAACCATCAGTTTCTCCCCCCCCCCCCATCATGTAATCCTCCCCCTTGGTTCTTTCACCTCAAATGCATGATTTTGCACTTTTTCACATTATATCTCAGCTGCCACACTCTGGACCATTCATCCAGTTTATTTAGGTCCCTCCTCATTTTTACACCTCTCCCGGAGTGTTCACCCTGTTGTAGATCTTAGTATCATCCATAAAGAGGCACATCTTCCCTCCAGCCCCTCTGCAATGTCACTTATGAAGACATTAAACAGGACTGGGCCCAGGACTGATCCCTGTGGCACTTTCACTATCAAGGCCCTTATCTCAGGTTGAGCACCATTTACCATGACCCTCTGTCTTCATCACTCAACCAGTTCCTAACCCATTTACAACCTTGTGACCCACTCCCTGGCTGCCCAGCTTGTTCACAAGTCTTCTATGTGGAATGGTATTGAAGGCCTTACTGAAATCCAGGTAGGAAAAATTCACTGCTCCTTGATCCATGACCTTAGTCACATGAACAAAGAAATCAATTAGATTTGTTTGACATGACCTTCCTGCTGTGAATCCATGCTGTCTCAGATCCTGTGCTTTGCTGGCTTCAAGATGTTCCATGATCCTTTGTTTAAGTAGTGATTCCGTATTCTTCCCCGCTATTGAGGTGAGGCTGACCAGTTTATACTTTCCAGCTTCCTCCCTACTCCCATGTTTGTGAAGAGGGACTACATCTACCATTCTCCAGTCTTCTGTAACCACTCCCCTATCGAGTGACTCATTGAACAGTGCTGCCAGTGGTGGCACCAGCACCTCCCGTACTTCCCTTAATATTTTAGGATGCATCCCATCTGGTCCCATTGCCTTGTCCACTTTCAGTTTTGTGAGTTCCTTTAGAATCCTTCTTCTGTAAATGGACTGGTGTCCTCCCTCCCATATTTGTTCATGTTGCCTAACTGTGGTCCTTCATCTTCTTTTCTTCTTCTTCTGAGAATACAGAACAAAAATATTTGTTCAGTATTGATGCTTTTTTCATGTCCTCTTCCACAAACACACACACACTCCTTCTTCTCCTTTAAACCTTACTATCCCACCCCTGTTTCCTCTCCTTTCACTAATGTACCTATAAAAAATCCTTTCTTTACCTCCTGTGCTATTTTTTCCTCTGTTTGTGCCTTTGTGCTCCTGACTGCTTTCCCTGCCTCCCTCTGTTTTTCAGATACACTACCCTGTCCATCTCCAGCTCTGTTTCCTTGTATTTACTGAAAGCCATCTTTTTCACCCTTACCTTCCTGGCCACTACCTTTGAGAACCATAGTGACTTTCTCTTTCTCTTGCCCTTGTTTATTTGCCTAATGCAAAGATTTATCATCTCCACTATGGCTTCTTTCAGATGGGCCCATTGCTCCTCCAAGTCCTCCCCACCTTTTGTCCCTCCCTGCCAGGGCATGCTTAAGACATATTCCCATCTTTGTAAAGTCCGCCCTCCTGAAATCCAGGACCCTCGCCTTTGTCTGTCTTGACTGGACTCATGCTGAACAACACTGTGCAATGTGTTTTGCTCAAGTTTAGAGCTGTTTCTAGGGCATGGCTCTTTAAGGTTTCTCTGTGTACATGGGAATCAGTTTCCTGATTCTCATGACCACTGGGAGAAGCAGACATAACCAGTAATTGATATACAGTATGCTAGGAAATAACCTTACTGGGGTGGCTAAACACAAGGCTGGTAATTCATGATGTTCTGAGCCTATAATATCCCCTGCCTCTGTTATGTTCTGATCTTGTTTAGTAATTAGAAGTATTTTATTTTTGTATGAGTATACACTGAACTCATCAACGTCTCCCTGATTTTGGTGTTTGTGGGTAAAGGGAGTGGGACAATGGTATTTTCCCAATTAAGCAAATATTCTGACAACCACACAATCTAAACCTGAATTACCATGGCTGGGACAATTATAAATTTTACATGTTTCAGCATCATCCAACTCATAAGTTAGCTTACACCAACTAACCAATCTGTGAATTGGGACAGGACACTCAGGATCTGTACAAATCAATAAATGTTTATAAGACTCTATGGTAACATTAGTGTCCCCAAGTGCCGGTATAGCAATGGTCGAGAAATCTCTATTTTTATTTGACAGTCATTAATTTATTTTCTGCCACTCTAAATGATTAGTCATATCCATTTCTAAGCAATGAATTTTTATTAAAGCAAATTTTACTGACAGTAACTCATGCAGAATGAATAAACAAGCAAATGATCACAACTAGGAATAGTAATGTATTCCTTCATAAATAGAAAAATACAGAAAAAATATTTTTAAGCAAGTCACCCTGTCCTTTGCTTTCTAATAAAGCCAGGAAAACATGCAGTTATCTTACCACCTTTAGTTCAAACCAGTTCTCAGATTAATAAAGCCCTGAGAGTACTCCGCTGTCTGCAGCTGGTCCACATGCAAAGCTGACTAAGGAAAGAAAAAGACACCTTACTATTTCTGTCTCTGGCTGATTTTTATAGGAGAAGTTCAGCTGTCTTCTCATTAATCCAAGTCCCTAGCAGTGATTCCTATGCACAGTACAGATGCATCCACTGCAATTCTATGTTTGTTTTTTTATACTGTTACAAGCTGACAATCTGAGACTTGGCCCCATTATTTATGTTTTAATTAAGTCACAGTCCTGAAGTCACTACACCTGGTTTCACAGTCTGTCTGGCTCTTATTAGGCAGCTGAATCTTAAGGCAGCAGAGAAGGTAATGCTATGAAGTGCAGGAAGCAATGCTATGTTTTTTTATCGATAAGAGGTCTAAGCTTAACCTTCTAAAGTTATTAGGCCTGTTTAGCTGCTTGTTAACATTTTCAACTAGACCCCGTGACTGAGGGTGATATGGGTACCTATAATGTCAATTTCAGCCATATTCGAGTATCAGGGCTGACACGAGCTGATTTTTAAAATGGGAGCCCTGGTCTGAATGAATGTGTTTGGTATTCTAATGTGGGAAGATTTCCGTAAATGTACCTATTACAAACTTAGCCATGGCAGCCACGGCTGGAAAGGCTTCCACATACTGAGTAAAATGATCAACTATAACAAGTAAATATTTCTTATTTTCACTGGGAGGTAAAGGTCCAACAAAATCAAGATATACTCTCTCCCAGGGTGCATTTGAGCTTACTTGCAAGTTAGGCGTGGGAAGGACTGATGCATTCTTATATTGTTGACATATCGAGCAACTTTGTATATACTTGGTGACATCGAGCATTAATGATGGCCAAATGAAGTTTTGTCTAACTAATCTGGCCGTAGCTTTCATCCCAGGGTGAACATGTCCTATACCCTCATGTGCCATTTGGATCAGTTCCTGCCTGTTGGATTCATCCTGAACTAAATCGGTGTTTCTGGTTAACTTTTAATTTTGCCTTCCGACTCCCATTCCTGCATTTTCTATGAATTCTCAGTACCCAGCTGGTGGCCAACTGCCTGAGTCTGAGAACAGGCTTCAAACATGGTTTGACTAAGTTGGTGGTGCAGTGGCATGGTGCATGCAAATTTTGCCATTTTATCTGCTGCTTCACTGCCAGGGTGGTGCTTGGAATTTATAACATCTCTCTCATGCCCTCAGATGTGAGAAACCTCAGGTCTAGGGTTTGAGAAGTCACTTGCTTGTAAAATGGCAGCCCAGTCTGTGGAAAAAGCCCTAACATGATTTGGGCGTGCATTATAAATATGTACTACATAACTGCTGTCAGTAAAAATAAAACTAGGCTTGTGCTGTAAGGCATTTTTAAGTGCTAATACTTTGGCATGCTGTGCAGATTTAGCCTTGACTGGTATAGATTCTTGCTGGGAAATTAGAAATTCTCTGTCTGATGTTTTTTGACCAAGTATAATGCCTATACCTTTTCTACGCTGACCATTGATATGCTGGACACTGCCATCTGCATAAAGAATGGTGCACTCATTGGGAATATCCACCCAAGGGGTATATTTAAGGTGTGGTGGGTTGCCCTTAATCTCAATGTGGTGTATGTATTTCTGTGTGCCAACTTCAAAGGTGATCTTTTCTGTATTCAATAAGGCACTAAGATGTAAAACAAGTGCTTTATTGGGTGCTAAGACTGGGTTCTTAATAACAGCTAAGGTGCTGGGATCTGATAAATGTACTATAATTTTGGGGGCTTGCAGCAATTATTTGGTGCAGTGCTAATAAAGGTTTAATAGAGTTGGGGAAAGCACTTTCAGTAGGTGAAAAATTACCTGTGTAATAAGAGGTTAATTTTTTGTTTTGCATTATAGCTGCCGAATAATTGTCATGGGTTGTATCTATGTGAATGTTCAATGAGTATATTAAATTTAAGGCATCAAGGAAAGATGCTGTAAAATCGCTTGCTGCAACTCAACTAATAGTTTTTTTTTGTTCACGATCCCATGAAAATGTTGTAATACTTGATACAGAGGTTGAATAAATGTTGAACAATAAGGCACATGGTTATGGGCAAAGCTGCATAACCCTAAAATACTTTGCAACTGTTTTTTAGCTTGTGGCACTTTTACCTTGTGCCAATTATGGCATCTTGCCTATCAAGAGTAATTATATTCAGATCTTTATTCATTCTATTAATTGTTATATCTGAATTTTATATTTTTATTGGATTTTATTTGTTTTCAATCTGTACAGTGCCTTGGTTACAGAAAGGCACTTTAAAAATAAATTTATTATTATCATCTGTCTAGCTTTTTGAGGTATTCATCAGATAGGCTAACTCCATCCTGTGTTTGTTTTCCCAAATATTTAACCTTTGTAAGCCCTATCTGGCTATTTTCCCAGTTAACCTTGTAACCTGTGTTTGCCAGTGCTGTTGCCACCTGATGCAGTGTTTGAAAATATTCCTGGGGACATGATGACTAAAATATATATCATCTATGTAAATTCTAATATTGGGAATAGCAGCAAGGTCCCTGGTTATAACTGATTGAAATATGTTAGGCAAATTTGTATATCCTTGAGGCAAGCATGTGAAACAATGTTGTTGGACAATTTACTGTAAAAGCTGTCTTGTATTGGTCCTTATGATGCAAGGGAATAGGGAAGAAACCATTTGAGACATCCAGTACTGTCTTACACATTGCAATGGGAAGGGCTTCCCACTGTTACAACATGTCAATATTTTGCACTGCGTTATCAAAAGTATGCTTATTTTGCTGTCTGTAATCCACTACTAAATGAACAGAGCCATCTTTCTTTGGCACTGGCAGCACTGAGGAATTAGTGGAAGAAATACAGGGCCTAAGTATACCATCTTTTAATAAAGTCTGAATAGTTTTGTCTAGTTCATGTTTGTATTGGGATTTAATGGGTTATTACTTTTGTCAGAGGTGGGTAATGCCAATAATATGGACTGGTAATGTTTGTACTAGAACTGCATGCTCCTCTTTTGTTGTTTGTTGAACTAGGTTGTGTATTTTGGGGATATAGTCTTCAGGTAACTCAGAGGTGATTGGGAATGTGGGTACCAGTGTATTAATGAAGCCTTGGCAGTGTGCAACTGCCACTCCTAGGACTCCATGTTCTGGTATATCAGTTATAATTACCTCTGTACGGTGTCCATTAAATTTAACAGGGTCTAAAGGTCCTGAAAATGCTTTCTATCCTGAAATGATATATAAGGTTTTTAAGGGGTATTGAGCAAAATTAACAAAAAAATGTCATCATGGAGTACAGTATGGGTAGAACCTGTATCAATGAGCAACATCTCTTCTGCCTCTATTTCAGTATGGTCACCCTCTCCTGTGATTGAGACTTGCAAGAGGGGAAGGTCATACCCAGTGGCCTTGAATTTTCTTTTGGGGTTTGCCTGCATGTCCAGACTAAGGTTGTTCCTGAAATGGTGGTTGTAGATCACTGTTTGGTTGGGGTGACCAGTCCTTTCTGATATCTGCTCCCTTACGAAAAGGCTGCCTGTCCTGCTCTGCCCCTTTCTGGGCTTGATGCAACAGAGCTAACTTTCTAGTCACTTCTTCCCAAGGGAGATGTTGTATGACATGTAAATCAAATTGTGTTTGTAAGTGTGGATTCAAATAAGTATGCAAATCTGCCACATCCAAGTTAGAAAATTCATATTGTAAATTATATAACCAGGTATGAAAGTCTTTCTTAGGTGTCAAACCCATGTGTGTGGCTTTTTGTATGACACCTTCCACCTGCAGATCATAAGTATTTCTGAAACAGTGAATGACTGTTTTACCTGCATCATAATAGTTTTTAAAAACCTGGTTTTTAGCTGGGTCTATAGTTTGTTTGAGAACTTGAAGCATAACAACTTCCCATATTCTTCTGCCAAATCATTAATCTGTCTAGCATATTTGTGAATGTTATTGAATTGATACCATCAGTGGGACTGATTTGATCTTTCACAGTTTTTACTGTTTTAAGGATTTCCATCTTAGATGCTGGGAGGAGAGGCTACAGAGGGGTATTATCAATAGGGGGTGTGGGTATTTTTGCTGCCTGAGTATGCAATGGTTGTTGGGGTAGGGATGATATATGAGGGTATGGAGGTGCAGTGCTGGGTACAGAGGCTTGAGAGGTTGTTATAGGGAGGGGTGGTAGTACTGGCAGGTTGTGGAGTTAGCTGGATGAGGTTTGTGGGATTGACATTTGGACTGTTGGATTATTAGAGGTGGACTGAAACACGGGCTATAGATGGAGGGTTGTAAAGGGGACATATATTTTGGGGTCCTGATGTCTCCTGTGCAGTAGTCAAAGGGGTTGCAAGGTGCAGTAGCAGTGCCTGTAGGAAGATGAGGGGTAGACTGAATAAAAGATGTGTGTATTGCCTTGTATGGGTATTGGAGCTGTAGGCTTTGAAAATTGAACAGTTGCAGAGTGATGAGGAGGTGGGGGGTAGGCTACTAGATATTTTCTGCTGTAAGTTAGTACACTTAGCTTGAAGAGTAGAGTTATGCTGATATAATAATTCTGTCAGTCTCATATAAATAGCTAACACTCTAGGGAGATGCAGTCTATTACCTTTATGTAAATCATAAACTGCTAGCCTCCATTGCAAGGTCCGTTGTAATATGTCCTTTAAAATAGAGTTATATTGATATTCTAACTCTAAATGCTCCATTACAATATGATTTAATTCAGGAATTGCTATTATTGCCTCAGTAATTGCCTGAGAGGTAAGAGATGTGGTTTTAAAAGTCACTGCTGGTAAATAGCAATGACTGGAGGGGGTAGAGGTAGTGGTACCTATTTTCAAAGGTGCAGCCTGTGCTGCATCAGATTCAGAGTCAGAGAAGTCTGGTTCTGATACGGGGAGGTTAAAATGTAAGCTATATCCTCATCAGGAGGGGTGTAGGGATTTAAGTCTAGTTTTACCCCATTTAAACGTAAAAGTTTTAAGATTGCCAACAATACCTTTGTCAGAATGGTTGGTTTTAAATTTAGAAATGGAAGGGGTAGACTGGTAGAGTGAGTGGAAGATGGGCATTTAGCTCAAGAATGGCCTCGGGTGAGACATTTGAAGGTGGGCGGGGGTCACCAGTTGTTTTGATTTGCATGTGGGGGTCACCAATTGCACATTGGGGTTCACCAATGTGGGGGTCACCAACTACACGTTGGGGGTCACCAACTGTTTTGCCCAAGTTTAGAGCTGTTTCTAAGGCATAGCTCTTTAAGCTTTTTCCATGTACATGAGAGTCAGTTTCCTGATTCTCATGACCATCAGGAGAAGCAGACATAGCCAGTAATTGATTTATGCTAGGATATAACCTTACTAGGTGGCTAAACACAAGGCTGGTAATTCATGATGTTCTGAGACTATAATATCCCCTGCCTCCAGTGCCGGCGTTTAGCACACGCGAGGCAAGTGGCCGATTGGGGCACCAGCAAAATTCTGTGACTGGTGGGTGCATAGCAGGATCCGAATACCGATGAAGATATTTTAATTTAGTATTCAGATCCTGTCATCTGGCGACCTTGTGAGTCTCACCACAGTACACAGTAACAGTTAATGGCTTGTGGGAGGTTAGATGCCTGCTTTACACACTATTGGCTATTGTGTAAGGTTGGTTAGCCAATTGAAATGCTGAAAAGCATTGCACTCCTCCCTCTGCAGTCCTTTCCAGTCAGCTATGCGAGAGGGTAGCGCAAGCTCATGGCGGAATGTTTTTAGAGGGAGAGGTGGTTTTTCTAGTGTTTACAATCATCGAGGAATTAACAGTGACACTGACATACTTTTTTTATTGAAAAGTTGAAAACTGCTGAATACGCTAATTTTATATACCAGCCCATCAGTTAGATGTTATGTGGTCTGTTGGAAAAAAAAAAAGTATGCTTTAGGTTTTGTATGTTAGCGGCCATGGCACTGGGCCACCAGCATCTTCACTCACATCATGAAACTGTTTCTCTATCCTATCCTGTCTTGTTCCTATCACTCTTTTTCTCTCTGTCCCTACTTGGGACAAAGAGAATCAGAGTGATAGGAACAAGACTGGATAGGATGAAGAGACAGCTTTAAAATGCTGAGTCATCCACTGTGGTTATTTGTTGTCATTCTTCTAAAATAAAATAAAATTTACAGGTTTTCCATTTGGTATGTTTGCTTCATCCTTTCCTTTGTGTAGTGTACAGGTGCAACATGCGGTCTTGTGTGGACCATTTGATTTGGTTGCCGGGGGATGTGGGATCTCTTGCTTCTCTCCCTGTGTGCAGTCGGCGCAGCAATGAGGGACAGATTGTGAAACTGAAGTTGCAAGACTGCTCGGAGGACTTCTAGTATCAGAAGCCCATCAGCAGATGTAGACAAGATTTTAATAGCCAGCTAAAGACTTGTGCATGACAACCTCATTAGGAGATCAATTGACGCCTGGCAGCTGATTTCAAAGAAGACAATGTATTAATGTCTAGTTCGGGGCAGCACTGCTCCCTCAATTGGCAAGGCATCCCAGCTCCCAATCATTCTCCTTTCTGCTGCTTTACAATCATACAAAAGCAGGCACCCTCAGGAAGCCCCATAGGCTTTTGAGCAGCTCTCTCCATCCTACCATCAGCTCTTTAACGCCCCCATAATTGAACGCAGCAAGGGCCACAATAAAAAGCAGTTAGTGTCCACCCTACTGCTCACCTTGCCACAGTGAGTTAGGGCTGTTTGTCTAGCTTTTGTCTTTCTTGTAACATTTTGCTAGATCCACACATCTGCAGGAGGTCACCAAACAGCACGTCCTGGGGTTTTAAAACCACCTGCCACAAAGAGGAGAAAGCAAAGGTTTAAATGACAGCTTAAAGAGCTGTCAGCATTTCGGCATATTTTACTAAATGGATGTCATCATTATTAATGGCCGTCGGGGAGATCAACAATCACATCTACTACATTATAAAGTTAAAAACGAGCAGGTTTAAAAAAAAAAAACAGAGAGAGAAGTTAGCTGAAACAAAAGAGAGTCCAGAGATCCGTGTATTTTTTTCAGGTTTCATTTGAGATTTTCAACTTGTCCTTATCAGGGCGGTGTCTTGATGCTGCCCTGCTTCCTAATCCTGCACAAGGGTATCAGAATGTAAAGGAATTTTCTTGTTTGGAAATATTGGTGCAACAGGAGACTCCAGCTATTAATCCAGAACCTTCATGAAAACAAGAAGCTGGATCTCATGATTTCCTGCCTGCACACATTTTAATGACAATCTAAAGAATTAGCTAACAGTCAACAGTAAATAACGATGTATTGGTTAACAAGAGGTTAAACAGAAGTGAAGTCTCTTTCAGTTACAGTACATCCCGACAGAGCAGCAACTAGAGACACTTTGTAACATAATGGATGAACATCATCACACAGAGAATATAAATTAATACCTCCCTTGACCTAAAATCCACTATGGCCCCCATTGTTAGACAGCAGCATGCTAAAAAGAAATAGCATGGTCGGCCTGGGGCGATATTCGGTGGCTTCTGATGTGCAGCACTATGCTGATATCACTTACACGCATTATGTTACCCAGCACCCATACAAATGAGGGATCACCTTAGAAATGGGGCATAGCACTATATACAGACTAAGTTCTTCAAGTGCTTAACAGCCAAGATTGCAGCACGGTTAAACATTTCAAAACAGTACTTTACCAGAGTCCACAGTGGTGACAATTGCCCCTACCCTTTGATCGCCTGTCTGGTTCCACATAACCCCTACATTTATGATCCTTGGCATCCAGTGGTTCCCCACCCCAGATCAACATTTCAAACCCAAATACCCATCTATCTTCTATCTTCCCAATCCTTGGCATCTGGTGGTCACTTCCCCAGTGCCCATCCTGTATGCTGTCAGCATATGGTGGTAGTCTAATGGCCTGTATACCCTGGTAATCCAGATGTCCATACACCCCACACGCCAGTTTGAACTCCCTACCTACCCACTACTCAAATCCTTCTCTCCTCCCCACAGTGGCACTCCTCTCACCATCCTTGCAAGGTCAGGCAGTCACCTCCTGGAGATGACTACTGGCACACCTGCAAAAAGGGATCCCCATAGCCCCCACACCCACCAAGGAACCAGTACCGGCACATCCCTCCAGGCATCATCGGCTGGTGAAACTGTGGCCATCAAGCTGCTGCGGTCCTGTGCTGCCATTTTCTACTTGTTTCTCCCCATTGGGATCGCGGACATGCAATGATGTTTATGCACATACATGCAGATGTCTGCCGCGGTCCCCCCTCAGTTACACAGTTGCATGCGGTACCTCCGGCATCCCCAGGGATCGCCGCAGTGTGTGGTGCATTTTCCCAACCCACCCCAGGACTAGGAGAGCTGTCTCCCGATGCTCAATCCTAGTCCTCCCCTGCCGACCCCCGATGACCCGAGCTCATTCCCGAACTCAGGTCACCAGTGTGGTTCAAGGTGTGGCTTCCAGCGCCTCAACCCTCAACGCCACTGGGCCAGCCAGGACATCACATACTTAATAAATATAATACTGATATAGAAAACTAACATGGGATTGCTGGATAAACTAAGGAGATTGATTGGACTTCAATGGTCTATATTATGTGTCTACATCAGTCTGTGATGGGATGACACAGAAGCAGCCCTAGGGCTGTCAAGACTATGTTCTAAGCAACATTGATAATTTGAACAGGTGGTCAGGCTATGGAGAGGGTGGCTCAGGCACCATATTGGTCAATGAGCAATGTTTGGAAGGGGCTAGGGTGCAACTTACTGGGAATGGGGATAGGGCAACAAGGTTAAAATCTCTTAGTTCAGTTACCCCCAAAATTCACAGAAATGAATCAGAATGTACCAAAATTAACAAAAGATTTTCTGGGGGCCTAGGTGGCCCCCAAACCCCTAGCCTCTGATTTGATGAGGGCACCAAATGTTGGCTTGCTTGGGGAGCCATAAAGTCTGACACTCGTGTCCTGATCTTGTTTAGTGATTAGAAGTATTTTACGTTTGTGTGAGTATACGCTGAACTCATCAAAGTCTCCCTGATTTTGGTGTTTGTGGGTAAAGGGAGAGGGACAATGGTCTTTTCCCAACTGAGTGAAGATTCTGACAACCACACAATCCAAACCTGAGTTACCATGTCTGGAACAATTATACATTTTACATGTTTCAGCATCATCCAACCCAGAATTTAGCTTACACCAACCAACTATTATGTGAATTGGGACAGGACACTCAGGATCTATACAAATCAATAAATGTTTATAAGCCTCTATGGTAACTTTAGTGCCCCCAGGTGGCCAGTATAGCAATGGTCGTAGAAATCTCTATTTTTTATTTGACAGTCAGCTAATTTATTTTCTGCCACTCTAAAATGATTAGTCATATCCATTTCTAAGCAATTAATTTTTATTAAAGCAAATTTTACTGACAGCAACTCAAGCAAAATGAATAAACAAGCAAATAATCACAACTAGGAATAGTATTGTATTCCTATACAAATAAAAAAATACAGAAAAAAATATTTTTATACAAGTCACCCTGTCCTTTGCTTTTAATAAAGTCAGAAAAACATGTAGTTATCTTACCACCTTTAGTTCAAACCAGTTCTCAGATTAATAATGCCCTGAGGGTACTCCTCTGTCTGCAGCTGGTCCACATGCAAAGCCGACTAACGAAAGAAAAAGACCCCTTACTCTTTCTGTCTTTGGATGGTTTTTATAGGAGAAGTTCAGCTGTCTTCTCATTAATCCAAGTCCCTAGCAGTGATTCCTATGCACGGTACAGATGCATCCACTGCAATTCTATGTTTGTTTTTTATACTATTACAAGCTGACAATCTGAGACTTGGCCCACTATTTATGTTTTAATTAAGTCATGGCCTTGAAGTCACAACACCTGGCTTCACAGTCTGTCTGGCTCTTATCAGGCAGCTGAGTCTTAACCTTAGCTGTGCTGTGGACTGATATATCAGCCCAAAATTACTATGCGTTCTAAATCTCTCAGCAGCCTAAGGGTTAATGCAGCAGAGAAGGTAATGCTATAAAGCGAGGAAGTAATTCTGTGTTTTTATAGATAGGTCTAAACTTGACCTAAAGTTATTAGCTCAATTAACAAAAATAATAACGTAATTAAAAATCTTGTATTCATAAAGATACACTCAGAGAAGTGAAATATGGTACAAAATAGCTTATTATAAAACATTATGTATCTTAAAGATACATACTACAGAAAACAAAATACTGTTAAAAATAGCTTGGTTACAAAGCCTTATTTATCTTAAAGATACACTCTACATTGTAGCTATAATGCCTATGTTTTAGATTATACTTCTAATATTATAATGAAAGCAGAATGCAGTTAGCAGAATACAATTCATTAATCTCATTAATATTCTTTCAGCTTATGGTCAATAAGTGGTCCAGCAGCAGCACTTTGCTGCCCAAAAGCACTGTTAATAGTCTGTTGGAATGTTAAACTATCTCTAGTAGTCTTCCCCCATGGCTGAATAAGCAAATGAGTGTCAACAGTCTGCTCCATTGCTTGAATCTCTTCCAAGGAGTAGAAAGTGCCCTTTTGGGCTGCAGACATGTTTTATGGTAGAATTAACAGATCATTGTCAATAGTTCCCCCACTGGAGTGTCAAAATATAGTCAATAGTTTGATCCTATGCTTGGACTTCTTTCAAGGAGTAAATAGGCCAAATCTGGACATGAAATTCATTGCAGGTAATGCAGATGATCACTGGATCCCAGTTGTTCACCCACCCTGACCTCCTCAATTCTGTCCCCATTGATGAGTACCAGGTCCAAAATTGCACTCTCCCTGGTGGGCTCTAGCACTAGGTGCCTGAGGCCTGCCACTTGTACAGAGTACAGGATGTCCCTGCTCCTGGCTGAGTGATGACTTTAAAGAGGTGAAAGAAATAAAACAGTGGCAATAACAGAGACATTTCTACAGCAGTCTGACGAGTCTGATCAACAGTGGAAAAGAACTGAGGAGAGGAAGGGCTGCCTGCATTTATGTATATACTGATATCTGATATTGCCATGGACAGTCCCTGGCTAACTGCTTGCAAAAGTTTCCATGTGTCCTTAGTGCCTGGTGGCTATATGTTCCAATAGTGTGACCTGATGAAAGAGAGCTCCTTGAAGAAGAATATCTAGAACTACACAAAAATCAGTACATATTCACACTGCTTATTGAACAGATTGAGAGAATATCTCCCAAGGAAAGGAAAGAATCGGCCCAGATAATTCAACAGCAATTTACTATTGACCTATCAGGAAATTAAATGATGTTATGAATCATTGAAATTTTCCCCAAAGCAAATGAAACATGAGATTCTTTAATGGAATTGGTAAACTTTTTACTGCAAGCTGAATTAGGAATTTACAAAGCTACATAAAATACCTTAACAGTATTTATGGATCATGAGAACACAGATTATCCAGTATATGTAATGGTCTCTAATATGGGATTTGCAAAACAGATCTTGTTCAAAACCAGAAGGTTATATCAACTTGGTATAAAAACTGATGCTCCAGTAACTTGGCACATGATAGACAAGTTAATTTTCAACACTGAATTTATAAGAGCATGTATTGAATTTCAAGTGTTGTAATATGCCATAGTATCATTAAAATGGGATTTTTCAGAAAAAGCCAGTAAAGCCCCAGTTAATGCAAAAAATAAAGATAATAGTATCATATTACCAATGTTTGGAATGGATAGGTTGGAAGATGAAAGCTATCGAGCTTTATTTTCTTCAGTTTAGTTCCTGCTAATTAATGTTTTGAAAGTAAAATTAGGTCAAGCAGCAATTATAACAGTTAGTAGAATAAACAAAAACCACATGACTAGCCATGTAGACTTATATTTGAATAGTAAGGAATCAATGAAAATCTTGGATAAAGCACCATTTTTAGATTATTTCGGAATTCTAATCGTGGATTTACACAATCTGTCAGAGTTGCAGAAATGACCCACTGTACAAGAATGACATAATCAGCCTCAAGAAGATATTACAGAAAAAGACAAACAGTCTCTTGTTTCATAAGAATTAAACAGTAAAAATCTACTCTCTTGAAACATAGTAAGTTTGGTTAGAAAATTGACAGATTCAAAATGGTTATCATGTGTTACCAATTTTACAATTACAGTCTTCAAGAAGCATGGTGTAGCTGGCCCGGTGGTGCTGAGGGTTGAGGCATTGGATTCCACACCTCGCACCAGGCTGGCAACCTGGGTTCAGGAACATGCTTGGGTCATCAGGGATCGGCTGGGAAAGGAGAGGATTGAATGTCTGGAGGACTGCTCTCCTCTCCTGGGAAGGGTAGAGTCTGTCTTCCACTGCTCTTGTAGCTCCCAGTGGAGACTGGGGTACACAGCTTACAGAGACACACTGAAGGGTATGGAGGCAGCGCAGTCGTCCTGTGGATGGGTGTGAGATCATGCGATAGAGCTGGATGTCATTGTACATCAATGCCTCCAGGACCAGAAAATGCAGAAATACCCTGGCACCTGGGAAGACAAAAGCAGGTCCTGTGGTCGGCCCTCCATGCTCAGTGCTGGACCTCCTCACCCAGCCTCTGGTACTCCTCTGTGTCCTGACCATACTCTAGATTATAGATAGAGCACCAGTCAGGAGTTGGTTGCCCCACCTCTGGGAGTTCAGAGCTGGGGGGATGGTGAGCCAGTGATGCAGAATGGGACAGAGACAGGGTATGAGAGGTCTCAGGTGAGCAGGATCAGAGTCGGTCCCCATGTCCTGCCAGAGAGAGTCCTATGAGGCCAGTGCAGGAGGATAAAGAAAGTTGCAAAAAAAAGAAGCAAGGTGTAATTACATGATCAATATTAATGGGCATGAAGCAGTTTGGGCAGCTGCCTTAACAAAGTAACAAGTCTGGAAGATATATGGGGGAATCGTGCCTTTTAATACTATCACTTACTCCACTCCATCTGTAAGGAACCTGTCATGCTACAGCACAGGAGAATGGGTGAGAGTTAGGGTCCACAACCTAAGGCACACCCAATACTGTGTGTGGAGGGTGGGAGGTGTTGCAGTGGTAGGGTTGGGTGGGGGTGGGGTGGCCCATGACCCTAAGGCACACCCGATGCTTGTTGGTGTGGAGGGTGGGGTGGTGTCATGATGGTAGGGTTGGGTGTGAACTGGGGTGGGACCCATAACCCCAAATCACACCTGGACTCTTGTTGGTGTGTGAAGGGTGGGGATGCAGTTTCAATGGTAGGGTTTTGTAGGAGAGGGGTATAACAGTTGTTAACCCTAACATCCAGTTTCCTGACCTGTATCACTTTGGTTGAAGATCTATGTAGAACCCTAACTTTGTTTTAAATGAAGTTTCTGTTAATTAATTTCCTTATTTTTGAGCTAGTGTAGTAGTATCCCAGATTTGTGATATTTGTTTTAATATTTTTCTGCAAATTTTCAAGCGTGGTTTGGGACCTTGCCTCATGAACACTGACACTTCCATTCGTCACTCAGTCCCAAAAGGTGATTTCGAGCAACAATTGTGCCATTTGCACCACTGATGCATAAACACATTTTGGGCAGGATGTGAGAAATGACTGGTGTATTGTTCATGAAGTGGTGTGAAAAACTGGCAATGTTGAATATTTGGAGTGAAAATATTAAAATTTGCAAAAAGTTATACATGTGCATCATAAAATTTCAATTACCGCGCATAACTCAAGCGTTTTTGTGTATTTTTGCACCGAATTTTCAACATGGCCTTTTTGGGACCCCACCTAATGAACAGGGGCACTGTGATTTTATTAGTACATGCCAAAAGTTGATTTCACACAGTGACTGTGCCATTCTGTGCCAGAGCTGCGAAAACACATTTTGGGCAGCTGCACTATTCATGAGGAGGTGTGAAAAAATCTCAATGTTGAAAATCTGAAGTGAAAATATAAAAATTGGTGAATTTATGAATATGAGTTGAAACTCGCAACTCACACTTGTAATGCAGTCATTTGGGAATCTTTGCACCACATTTTCAACATTGCCTTTTGGGACCCCACCTAATGAACAGTGGCACTGTGATTTCATTAGTATATCCCAAAAGTTGATTTCACACAGTGACTGTGCCATTCTGCACCAGACCTGCAAAAACACATTTTGGGCAGGATGTGAAAGATGACAGCTGCACTGTTCATGAGGAGGTATGAATAAATCTTAATGTTGAAAATCTGGAGTGAAAATATAAAAAATTGTCGAAGTTACAAATCTACGTAGAAACTGTGAAATGCACACTCATAACACAGTCCTTTTGGGGAATTTTTGCACCAAATTTTCAACATGGGCTTTTTGGAACCTCCCCTTATGAACATTGGCAATGCTGTTTCATTAATTGGTCCAGAAAGGTGATTCCACTTAGTGACCACAAAATCACCTTTCAGGTCTGAATAACAAAATGACAGTAACAGTGTTCATGAGGTGGAGTCCCAAGAACCCCATGTTGAAATTTTGTTGTAAAAATTCCTTAAAATGGCTGCGATATCAACCTAAGTTGAAAAACCCCATTGAGAGCCATAATACAAGCCTAACTTGCTTCCTCAGTTTGTGGTTGGGCTTTGAAGAGTGCAGAAAGGCGTGTCCGGTTCAGAGAAGATCACTGCTCCTGACTTCCAGAGGTAAGTATGGGTGGGGGTGCAGGAGGTGGGTGCTCAGTGGGAGGGTGGAGATGGGTGAGGTGGACTGGGAAACAATGGGACCTTTTTCTTTATTACAGGTGTAAAAAAAAATACATTGGGATGATTTTCTTTATTTACAGGACAATCAAAAGTAAATGTGGGCACACTGGGGTGGGCTCCCAGTGTGCCACATGAGTTGGGGGATACATTATGCTGACAGGGGATTGGGCACACCATCGGCAATGAAATTGGGCACAGGAAGACATCTGACACCAGGAGTTGGCATCTCGGTGTTGGAAAATATGAATTATTTTTGCACACTGGGGTGGGCTCCCAGTGTGCCACAGTACTAAGGGAAGTATAAATGCCAACTCAGGATTGGGCACCCCAATGTTCTGTAAAGTTAGCACTGTGATGCAGGATTCTGCATCGAAATGGCAGGACGTAGGATTCTGCATCAAAGTAAATAAATTATGTTGGAGAACTGTTTTCTTTTTTTAGGGGCACAAAACAGATTTGAGGACACTGGGAGTGGGCTCCCCAGTGTCCCACAGTAGTGTTTGGGGTGCCAACCTACACCTGTACCCTTCACCATACAATCCTATGACAGACAGCTGCTCCGACATAGAATCGTATGCCCATTACTAAACTTCTCCATAAAATCCTATGCCAGAGCACTGCTCTGACTTAGAATCCTATGTAACCAGGGACATCTATTTTTTGCCCATAGGAAATAATGGGAAAACAAAGATTAATAACTTTGGAATGGATTCATATTTTTTCACCAAACCCCTGTTGCTGCAGTCGTTTCTGAGATAAAGGTTGACAGAGAAAACAGCAAAACACATAAAAATCTCTTTTTTGTTTCAACACTCTGTATCTGCGTTTGTGCAGTGAACTGGACACTGTTTATGCAGTGGCTGTGGAATCTCTGATACTGTTCACATATCTGTACATTTACTTGAATCACTGGATTGCCAATTTCCACAACGTATTTTACTTCATTTTTACTTCTATTTTGAGAATGAATTCAGAGAATGGAAACGCTCAAGAAGTAACTGAAGTGGAGCCAGTGTGTATGACAATGACTGAAGGGTTAAGCCAGGGGAAGGAATTTGTTAAACAAAAATTGTCACAAGAAGAGCACTTTGAAGGAGGTGAACTCAAAATACTTGAAAATCAACTATTTCATGAATTAAACCTCACATATACATTATTGGATTGGAAAACTATTTGGAAGGTAATTTAGCACCAAGAGGCTTACAAATCACTGTGACTCCGTCTGAGGGCTTGAATGAGTCTGAATTTAGAACTGAATGGGAAGCAGCTGCAGTAGTGTGCTCTGCCACTTTTTTGATATTATTAATTCAATCAGAGACTAATAAGCACAATAGACTCACTGAGGAAATTAAAAACACTAAAACTGCTTTAAAACAATACTTGAAGCATAAAGAGTTTCCTGATTTTGATAGAAAGCTCCAAAATAAGCTTAAGGAGCATGAACTTGAGTTAATTGCTAGAAAGAATCATAAACTGGATAGAGATACTAACTATTATAAAGAAGGAATAATCCATAATTGACCTAATAGCAAAATTGATCATTCCAGATCACAAGGGAGATATCAATCGAGGAGACAACAAAGTCAATCTAAGCAACATTTGAAGGAAAGTGGAGAAGGTATACATAAAATGAGTTCTGTTTCCTTTTCTAATACATCACAAGCAACAGACTCTGAGGTTACAACTAACACTAACAGCAGGAGTTCAAAAAATGGAGATACAAGATGAGGAGGGGCCAGAGGGGGTCGAGGAAGAAGTGGCAGGTACAACACGAGGAGTGGCAAGTAATTAACCTTACTGATTACACTTTCACTGCAAGACAAATACATGTCTTAGCTTTTAGATTGTCTTTTGTGCCCAGTACAATGCATGATATTTTTAGAGTACATGTTGAACTGGAGAAATTCTTTAGAAAAATATATTTGAAAGATTACTTCATAAAAAATCCAAGACAGGAGATTGGAACTGGAACAATGGGTTTTTTGGAAAATATCGGGGATCTTTATGAACAGTCCAAACAGTAAGACTTATGTGTGGAACTTCAGGATGAAGAGGAGACTAAAGGGGCAGAGTTTGAAATTGGGGGCTTTGATACGCAAGATTTACAGAATCTTTCAAATCTTGAAGCTTTGTATTGAGAGAATCAGGACTTATCTGAACAGGTAACTTAAACCGTGACTCGTTTCTTACAGATATCTCAGAATTTAGAAATCGAAGGAAGTACTTATTTAAGATAAAATCTGACTTTATACCCACCATGAGTAATAATATGATTAACACTTATAAAAAAACAGTTGTAACAGGTGCAAAAATTATTTCAGGAAAATAGGGGAACATATGGTCAAAATCTTTCAAGTTTGGATCGTAGAGCTTTAACTGAACTAGAAAAACTTGAAGGTATAGTTATAAAACCAAGTGACAAGGGGGCAATATTGTTATAATGAAAGAAGATGATTATGTTAGAAAAACTGAACTGATGTTGAACATGGGGGAGAACTATGAGAAACTGAGATGCAACCTAGTTTCAGGATATAGAATACAATTAATGGAGTTACTGGACAAAGCTAGAAATTAAGGAGAAATTAGTGAAGGGGAACATGAATTTCTGACACCAAAATACCCTATTATACCAGTCTTATATTGTTTACCTAAAATCCATAAAACCCTCACTCATTTAGGCCAGTCATCTCTGGTATAGATTATCTGACATACAATCTATGTAGCTTTATTGACTTTTTTCTTAAGAGAAGTGTTATGTGTCTGAAGTCATATCCTAGAGATACGATGCATACCCTGGAAGTTTTTGAAGGCTTCACTTGGAAAACAGGGTTTAGGTTTTTGATAATTGATGTGAAATCTTATATACATCAATTAAACACGAGGATGGTATTATGGCAAATTGTACTTTTATCACAAGACCCTTTAATTTCAGAGATGCCCATTAGTCTGATCTCAGAAGGACTGAGATTTATTTTGACTCGTAATTATTTTGAGTTTAATATGAACAATTATTTACAAAATGTGGTATTGCAATGGGTGCCAAAATGGCACCATCATATGCAAATTTATTTGTCGGTATGTGGGAAGAAAAGTGTGTTTTTAATATACAAAGTAATCATTTCCGTAGTAAAATAATGTTATGGAGGCATTTTGTTGATGATATAATTTATATTTTTGATGGTTCAGAATCTGAAATAAATGAATTCGCTTGATCTGAATAATAATGAACTGAATCTAGGATTTACACATAAATCAAGTTCGGAAAGCATAGACTTTCTTGCCATCACTCTGTATAATACGAATGACAATAAGGTGTTTGCAAAAAATTACAGAAACCCAACAGCAAATAATAATTTTTTACTTGCCACTAGCTCGCACTCAAGAGCCTTAAAGAAATCAATTCCATTTGGTCAATTTCAAAGACTCTGAAGAAATTGCACTGACAGTCTGATTTATTTGGAACAAGCTGAATTATTAAAACAGAGGTTTCTTGATGGGGTTATAACGAAAAACTCATTACTGAAACAATGCAGAAAGTAAATGATTTAGACAGGAGAGATTTGTTGAGACCAAAAGTGAGGAACTCAGGGAAAACAAAAGAATATATTTTGTAACTGAATATAACAACCGTGCTGGACAGATTGGCAATATCATAACTGAGTTTTGGCCTATTTTACAAAATGATGAACTCTTAGAAGCAGAAATAGGTGATAAACCATTGGTTTCATTCAGCAAAGGGAGAAGCTTGAAATATAGACTTGTTAAAAGCCAATATATTCCTACAAGTTCATGGACAGGGACCTGGTTACCAAATAGACCAAATGGAATGTATAAGTGTGGAACTTGTAGTGTTTGCATTCATTGTAACCAGGGTACTTCTTTCCAAAGAGATTCTGGTGAAAGAAGGGTTAATATTAGCAGTGGTGCAAGTGGTAGACAAGAAGTACAGGAACTCAGGCACTGGCAGAAATGAGATGCAGAATGAAGATCCTCAGTATGAATGTATAGTGGTGTCAAGACACATCTATCTGTTTAGACACTAGTAGATTCTGTTAGAGATATTGAAGTATTTCTAGGAAAACAGCATTTTTGTACAAATCAAATGTTGTTAAGCAAACTCGGATTTCAGGTCACAGACCCAGAAACTGTCATTATGTGACTGGTTTAAAAATTTCAGTTCCAGTGTCAGTGGGAAGAAGTACAGGAACTCCATTGCTGCTGCAAAAAAGGTACAGGAACTGAGTTCCTGTGCGTCCTTGTTCACTTTCATCACTGAATATTAGACAATTTATTTCCTGTGTATCTGTCTTTATAGTATATGTACTTTGGTGTCCCTGTAATAGAATTTACATAGGGAAAACAGATCGTGAAACAAATGATTTGATACCTTTAATTGGACCAACATGGATGTTACAGAAAAGAATAAAGTGCTCTAGCCTTTGAACCTACCCGGTCCTTCTTCAGAAGCTTTATGGCAGTTATTTTGAAAATCCCATAACTATTAACATAGGGAAAATAGTGAGAAAGCTTAAGGAGAGGATTCAGGAACACATTAAGGATATTAAAAATCTTAAACTTGAAAATCCAGTGGCAGCACATTTTTTGAGGCTAATAATCAGAACTCAATTGGTTTAAAATTCATGGGATTAGAGCAAGTTTTCATGAACAAAACAGGTGGAAATAGAGCAAATAGCTTATTGCATAGAGAAAGTTACTGGATTTTATGCTGAATGCACTTCAACCACGGGGTTTAATCTGCAATGGAACCTGAAATCTTATTTGTTAAAATAATGGTGAAACAAATTTACTGGCTATAATGGTATGTAATATGGATTTACATCCTGACCTGTAAAAATGGTTTTAGAGTATACTCTTGGTCTCATCAACTTCGATGTTTCTAATTTATGCTAATAATTTTGTTAGCCTTTTCTTTCATCCTTTCCTTTCTATCCTCATTCTTTCGTCCGCTCCTCCTCCCTTTCTCTACCTCTGCTCTATTTTAAAGTAA
Source organism: Neoceratodus forsteri (assembly GCA_016271365.2). NCBI lineage: Eukaryota > Metazoa > Chordata > Ceratodontiformes > Ceratodontidae > Neoceratodus > Neoceratodus forsteri. The sequence continues at coordinate 1,002,585,158 of CM028129.1, read as the reverse complement.
TCAATTTGTGATTTATACAGTGTGTACTGTGTAGAATGATTAATTTATGATTTTTATTATATGTTGTCTTGTATAAAGTACAAAAGCCTATAATGATTTAAGCTACAGAACAACTTTAACAGGAATACAAAGATGTATATATATTATTTAAGAAGTGTTTCTCATTCTTTTTTGTTGTTCATCTTTTTCAGGCCACTTGAATGGAGAGGAGAGTGCAGGACTTCCTGTAGGAACCATAGATGCTGTTTGTACATGGTTTTGGCTCCCCAGCTATTAAAGTGCCCTTTAAAAGAACAAAGTCATGAAGCTGATAACCAATTTGAGGCAACTAAATTACTCACTTAGGTTTTTTGCTAAATACTGAATTGGAATACTATTTTCAGGATTTGATTGTGGATAAATATTTATTTTTGTTTTAGATTTCCTTCCATATAAATTATAGTAATAAAATAAAATAATAAAAAATATTTTGTATTATAAGAATAAAACCTTTATTCTTTTTGTTTATAATAAATAAGGCTTTATTAAATGTTTTTGTAATGACATAAGACAGATACAGATTTATGATTTATTTCGTTAGGCTACATAATTGATTTGTTTTTTTATGTGTTCATTGATTAGTATGATGTAATACTATACATCATGGTTGTAAGGGTATAAGAACCCAGCATGCCTTGTGTCAAATACTCCCTAAGGAAGCTTGAATTAGCGAAGTGCAGGAGTTTGTCAGTTATTGACTCTTTGATTTGTTGGACAGAAGCAATAAATAAAGTATTACAACCTGAACTTCAAAAGAAACCTGGACTTTTCTTCTTTTCCTAAGGGATTGCTGTATTGAAACTTTTTTCAGAGTGGTGTGCTTGGCTGTTTTTGTTGTAATTTAAACTCCCCAGTGTGCCTGTCTGCTTTATTAGTCTTCAAAGAAATGAGCTGCAAGAAGGTATGAAATTAAGCAATAATGCATAACAGGGTGTAAGTTGTGCTGGTATAACATCATGCCTGGGGTGGTTGAGCATGAGGCCACAGGCTGAGTGCATCCAATGCCCCAGAAGTGAGGCTATCCCAGCACAACCCCCACCCTTGAGTGCATTATTGCTATTATACAATAGCTCATTTCCTAAACAAAGAAAAAAGGCATAAACTAAGTTTAACTATATGTTTATTTCATTTTTATGTCAACGTAAGCATATTAGTTGAAAAAGTAGTCCACAGTTACTGATTTGGTCAGTAAGTGGTGCTGTTGGTAGAGTCAGTGCTTGTTGTTTACCTCTGTCCTTGGTGGGTCCTCCCCCCTCCCTTGACACTACTGTTTGTTTGAAGTGTTTGCTGCCCCATTTCCTGTTTTTTTGTATCACTTTACTTTTCTGTTTATTGTGGCTGTTAGAAATAGTGATTGTTAGGTTATTGAGGAGTCGAGCACTGTTGTAGTACAGTGATCATGTTGCTGGTAAGATGAGGATAGAGAAGCTTGCTGCAGTATGGGTTATTTTTGTGTTGCTGGACTGGACGTTCGGAGGTGAAAAGGAAAAAAGTAGGGTAACTTGTGTCAGTTAATGAGTGGTGAGGTTTTTTAGTTGTACTCGCTACCTCTGGTCACGTGACTGGCTGTTTCATTTTTGGGAGCTTCTGTAAAAGTGCTCCATTCTCTGAGAAACAGAATCTGACTGGGGATAATGTACTACTGTTTACTGTTTGAATGAAAAATTGAGATTGGATTTAGTATGTGTATGTGTCTGTGAAGCCGGTTTGCTTCATTTAAATCATTTTCCAGTTCTTCTGTTCTCACCGCCTGGTCACATGATGAGCAGTTTCAGCCTGTGCGGTACTCTAAAGCCACTTGCATTTTGTGGGGGAGGGACTGTGAAAAGGAACCTAGTGTTTTGGGAAAAAGCTGAACAGCTTGAAGTTCTGACTGTGTGGAAGGAGGTGGTGCTGTTGGGGGGGAGGCTGTGACTTGCAGGCAGCCACTAAAGTTGGAGAAGGGTGCTGATGGGCATCAGAAATAGTTTACTGTGGCACCAAGTTATGGAGGGGAGGCAGAATTTCTGCTCATGTGTGCCTGCACTAGATACAGTGAGGTTGTGCTCGAATAACCTCACTGTGCCAGGCACACACACTGATCAATCACAGTCCAGGAAATTTTCTTGCCATTGTATACCACTTTTACCTTCAGTAAGCTTTGTAAGCTCTTTGAGTTGTAATGCTGGGTTTTCCCTTTAAACTCCATTCAGTTTATGTGTTTCCATAGAGTTTTTGCAGTATATTTGTTCTTTCAGCATCGAGACACATGATATAAATGGTTGATCTACCATCATGTTCTCATATGCTAATTCAGTTCACATGGACAATGAGATTTCATCAACCATGAAATGAAGACCCCCAGGGTAGTCACAGGGGGCTACCATGAGCAGTGAAAACAAATGAAAGGTAACACATGTAGCCCTAATAGCTACAGGAAAGGAGTTGTCTGTTGACATGGAAACAAATAAAAATTTAATGATATGAGGGTATAGTTTTCCTTTAAGAAATCCTGAAGATGAGAATTCCCCAGCTAAGGCTCAAAATTGTCATGGTCAGCAATACTATCATCTTTTGTTCATTTCAATTGGTCTACCACCTCCTTCCCAGAGAACACTGTAAAATGAAATGCTGAGTGATTTAACGAGGATTCAGCAAGATCAGAGGAGATGGTTTGCAGGGAGAACCAATGAGTGAGATCTTAAACTTATGAAGATCTAAAGATATAAAGAATCTGTTAACTGCATCAACAGAAAGAGCCAGATCACGTATGGTTTTAGCATCATGAAAGATATAACGGGAGGGGGTAGCCACTCTACCTTTAAGGAGACTATTCACTTGGGACCAAAAGTACTTGGGGTCATGTAAGTTACTAGAGTGTAAGTTCTTTATGTAATTCACCTTGGCCTTTTAAAGCTAGCTTTATAAGAATTCCTCAGTTTCCTGTAGCACTGCCTATCTTGTTGCAGACCAGAGACTCTGTAAGTACCCCAAGCTTTATCTTTCTGCTTCATCAGTTTATGGAGGTTGGTAGTATGCCATTTGGAGCAGAGACCTTTCACTGTTCTCTACACCAACATGACATGCTTGTTGACAATGCTAAGGACCAGGTAAAGTGCTGCAGTCATGTCTGGCTAAATTGGTTAGTCCTATCTGTGCAATGTGCAATTGACCCTTCTGGGTAAATGACTTCAGGGTTTTCTGCATAAAGATTGATACTCATATCTAGATAAAAATATGAAATAACCATTTCTGGGTAAAGTGATTCAGTCATCTTGTGGTAAATTGCTACAGTCATATCTGGGTAAAGTGCAATAGTTTTTTCTGAGGACGAATTTTTCAGACCTGTCTATGTCATTCCAATTTGCAGTGGCAAGGTCCTTTAGGAAAGCACAACCATCCAATGTGGAGCAGTCCCCAGTAGTTACAATTCAAGGGGGAACCTAGAAAATGTTAACAGTGAGGAAGACTCAGTACTCCTTATAATACATTTAATTCCTTTTTTATGTGTATCAAGGTTTACATATGCCACTAATTTGAAACCACCAGTGTTTCATGATGGTCAAGGACACTTCCTCAGAGCCTACAGTGGTCTACAAACTATCTCTTTATGCTCTTACACACTAGCCTCATAGAGTAAAAACTTGAGTGCGTTATTTTGAATATGGAGTTTGCCCGCCACATCTGAATCAAACTTCATTTTTATCCCAGGAATCTTCCTCTTTACTTTTAAGGCTTCAGATGGCCTGCTTACTACTCTACCACTGGTAGTAGAGACTTAGGGAAGCTGTTACTCCATACACAGTACATTGGGGAGTAATCACTTAGGGAATCAGCTAGTAACCTGGCTGCACTTATCCTGCCAATCCTACTGACTAAGATCCAGTCTAACAGAGAGTGGTTCTCTGTTTTAATATTTTGAGAAGTGAATTCCTCAAGAGTTTGGCTAAGTGAATATCAGCAAGGGTGGTTTTAAAATTACAGAGGCCTCCATTATATCAGTTTAGATATAGGTATCTTACCAGTAAGGAGGGTTACCTTGCTAGTAAGATGGTTAACTATACTAATAAAGTTTCAGTATGAGTAAGGTCTCATAACATACCAGCAAGGAGGTATACATACCAGTAATGAGGCTTACCATACTAGCAGGTTTCCCATGCTAGTAAAAAGGTTTACTATGCTAGTAAAGATGTTCACCATACCAGTATGAAAGCTTACCATGGCAGTTAGAAGGTTTACCATACTAGAAAACTTTTTACAATACTGGTTATAAGGTTTACTGTGTAATTAAGGTTTGCCATACCAGTGAAGAGATTTAACATGCTAAGGATATGTACTATAACAGTAAGGAGGAACACTATGCAAGTAAGGAGGCTTATCATACTAGTAAAAAGGTGAACCATACTAGTAAGAAAGGGTATCATGTCAGTGAGGAAGGTTACCTTATTAGTAAAGAGGTTTGCCAACCTAGTAATGGCAATGAAACTATAGTCAGTTAGAAAAGTAGGGCATTCCAAAAGTGTACAATGCATAGCTTTATATAGGAATATATATAACAGGTGTTGGTATTGGACAAATGGTCCTACCGCTAGGTAGGTTCACTGGGTTCTGCACTACCTCCTGCTGCAACAGTGGGTACCATAGATATTTCAACTAGCAGGGGACCATCGGAGTCATCTTCCCTATCTGGCTTCCAGTTTGGGAAAAGTGCTTCAAAGATCTCTGTGTATAGGCATAGAGGAAAAATGACCTGTCCTTCATAGCCAAAATAGCTTACCAAAGATTCATGCTCATAATATTGTAAATGGTAAAGCTACAGCTTTGTGATGTAGTGCAATGGAAAAAGGTCTACCTCTAAAGTGCCTCACTTCTGGAAGAGAGATTCTGCCACGACACCTGCCAGTGACCACTTGTGTGAATCTGTGTAACTTTGGCTAACAGCTAACACATTTCCTACATCCACGGGTAAGTGGTCTGGATGTAGAAAATTATGTAATAGTTGTCCATTTGTAGGTCAGATGCTGCCTTTTAGATCCCATCTGCAAGGGTTTAGAGTTTGCATAACACAGCTCTTATTTTTGACACAGTTATGTAGAGATGTTGTCCAAACTTACTGGGTCCAAAAGCCTGGTCTATGCATTACCTAGACAAAATGCACTCCTCTTCTTGTTACCTCTGGGTATGATTGTGAGAACAGGAGCTCAAAGAGAAGATTTATTTTGCCAGCCCACTAAAATAGTGAAAATGTGAGCATACCTGTGACTGTATAGGCATGGCTTCTGATGGACCCAGACATGCATTTCATAAGCCAGCCTTGTACAGAAGCTTCTGCAAGTACAAATTCCATATAATCTATGAACTTGTTCACTTTGACGTCGCTCGTTGCTGGTGACATTCATTGATCTCATGGCTTATGTGACAACACACACCTCAAATGGGATGGGATAGTACATTTTATTGTTCAATTATCATCAAAATAATCATTGCAACATAAAAGTATGAGTAAAAAAGAAGAAACCAGATACAGTACATAAATAAGATCAGAAACAATACATACGTAAAATATTTCTTGTACTGTATGCAGACTACTAATTTAGATCAGATACTTTATGTTTTAAAATCACCCTTTTTCTGACCTTTTGGAGAGTTACTACATAATGAGCAACTCTAGAAATTATACATCCATCTTCAGCAGTAAATAAAGGCATCGAGATCACTTTTTCTTCTGCATTTTGCAGAGAGTTTAGGATAGACTCTAGTATTGGAACAAATGTCTCTACCACTAGGCAGGTCCATTGGGTTCTACACTGCCCCTTGTTGCTACAGTGGGTACCATAGTCATTTCAACTAATGGGCCATCAAAGTATTAGTAGTCTGTATACAATACACCTCATGTGTAAATAAAACATGTATTGCAGTCATCCATACATTATTCTATATATCTAGTATATGTCGATTGCCTTGGTTACAACCCCCAACCCCACACCCATTATTCTCTACTCCGGCCTAAGCTAGTTATCACTTTCTGCCAAGAGTTTGTTTACTCTTGACTGCTTCATAGACAGCAGCTCACATTCTCAAACCCCATTTTTCATGACTGAACATTTTCTTGAATCTTCTTGTGCCTACTTTCTCAGACCCAGTGACCAGGTTTTATTGCTTGTCGCCAAATGTGTCATTGAAACTGGCAGACCTGCATTCTCTATCCTATCTAAAACACTAGAACCATCTTCTACTGTGCATAAGTAGAACTCCTTACATTAGCTCTGTAAACATGAACTAATGCAACACATACTGGCACGTTATGCAATTACTCTATTTACTTATGTGGGTTACTTTATGTAGCCACTGTTTTTACTTAAATATAAACCTAATTACATCTACTTTTGTTGTATTATGCTGGTTACTTTATGTAATTGTTTATTTACTTCCTTGGTTTACTTTATGTAGTCACTGTTTTCACTTAAATATGAACCTAACTGCATCTATGTTTGTTGTATTATGCTGGTTACTTTATGTAATTACTTAGTTACTTGTGTGGGTTACTTTGTGTAATTATATTTTTTATTTTTCACTCTAACCCTGGACCTGAAACCCAAAGCACTCCCTTTGAGTCGGTTTGCTCACACAAAGGAAAAAGCATCTCCAATGTCCACCTAAACATTTAGAGCCTCCAGCCAAAACGGATGCGTTCCAGGCCTGGGTCACCTGCAACAATTTCGATGTTATAGCTCTTTCTGAAACCTGACTTTCACCAAAATCTCTGATGGGGAGATAGACCTTAACGGCTACACTCCAGTCAGAAAAGTCACATCTGGGAAAAGAGGAGGAGGTTGCATATTCTTTGTTTCAAACAAGTTCTCCTTTACTGAACTCAACACCAACTTGAATTTCACCATGCTTGAGACCCTATCCATCAACCTCCTTCTTGGTCAAAGTAAAACCCTCACAACTGCCTATCTTCCCCTTGGACTCCCCGACATAGAATCCCAGTTAGCTCTTAAAAATACACTCCCCCTCAATAGGGAGTGCATACTTCTGGGAGACTTCAACATTAATTCATTAATTGGGTCTCCAGCCACACCAACTCAGTTAAATATTGCATCACAGGCCATGGCCTACACCAGCTGATTACTACCCCCACCAAGTTCAACTGTAAGACAGGGACTCAAACGTTAATCAACTAGATCATTGTCTCCAATCTATCCCGTATCATCGATGCAAGAGTTCTGCCTGACTGTATTAGCAATCACTGCACCACTTTCTGTCGTGGTCAGCCCAATTTCCCAACCTCCCCCCCAAGTTCATCTTCTCCAGACATCTGAACAATATCAGTATCGAGGACATAACCCATGCTTTTTGCCTGGTAGACTGGTCCTTTTCCTCTATCGCAGGCAACCTAGATACCATCATAAACAAATTATCCACTATTTTTAACAGTGTCTATGATAAATTTGCCCCTACCAAGAAAATAAGGTTCAGGAGATATGTAAATGAATGGGTCTCCTCTGACATCATTAAATTGATGAGGACCAGGGACAAGGCCTGGGCCACATACTCTAAGCACAACGACCCTGCCCAGCTCGTCCTTTACAAAAAACTCAGAAACAAGTGCAAATCTGCCATTTGGAAGTCCAAAGTTGATTATCTCCAGAATAAACAACTTGGGGAATCAGACAACCCCCGACAACTCTGGGGCACTCTCAACTCCTTACTTGGGAAGAACAAGATGGATGAACGCATCACCCTTACTCAAGGGGATAGACAGACCAACAATCCCAAGGAAGTTGCCAACATTTTCAATTCCTTTTTCAGTGACCTTGATAAATACAAACCCTTCTCACACTCACCCCATCATCCTCTCCTCCCTCCCTCCTGAAACCTACTCCAGCACTAAGCTCTGTCCTAAATTGTATTTCAAGCCCTCAGACACTATCAAGATCATATGGAGTAACAACCACAAACCCAGCAGAGGAGCAGACGGTATCGATTTCAAAATTCTTAAGCCTTGCATCAAACCTCTAACTGCCCCCCTCACCAACATACTCAACCTCTCACTTTGTTCCATTTTATTCCCTAGCATCTGGAACGCTGTTATTGTTAAACCACTTTACAAATCTGGGTCCAGGAGTGAAGTAGGGAATTACCAACCCATCTCTCTCCTCGCCCCCTTTCCAAAATCATTGAAAAAGTAATTTGCACTCAGCTCACTACCTTTCTCAATGATAATAACCTTCTCTCTGAAGCTCAGCATGGTTTCAGATCAGGTCACAGCACTGAAACAGCCCTGGTCAAGTTCACTAGTGATATCCACAAGGCAAATGACAATGGCCTGTACACAGGCTTGGTTTTTGTGGGCTTGACCAAGGCCTTTGACCTGGTCAACCACAGCCTTCTATTGGATACCCTCATTGGCTTACAAATCACTAAGAGCGTGGTCAAATAGGTTGGGAGCTACCTCTCCCTTAGATCGCAAAAGACAATGATAAATGATCACTTTTCTGAGGACTGCCAAATAAAATATGGGGTCCCCCAGGGATCCATTCTTGGCCCACTTCTGTTTTCCCTTTTAATAAACAGGCTTCTTGATATCATAAAACTCTACTAAAATTGTTTATTTATGTGGATAACACTGCTCTTTGTTGTAGCAACAAATACCTTGACACAATGTTTACTAATCTGCAAGCTGATTTCAGCAAACTACACTCTTGGTTTTCTACCAAAAGCATGGTCCTCAACTCTAAGAAGACCTAGTTCATGATTTTCTCAGGCCCTAAAAAAGCTCTTAATTTAAACCTAACCCTCACAGGCAATCAGTGAAACAGCACTGAAAAAGTGGATGAATTTAAATACCTGGGACTATTCCTAGACCCACACTTGACATACCACATATATGTATCAAACCTCATCAAAAAGATTCATATGAGGCTTGGACTCCTATACAGAATCAGGAAGTTCTTCATTCCTGCCTCCAGACTACACCTGACTAGCTCCTTGCTTTTTTCCCTTCTGAAGTATGGTTCCAATGTCTACCCCCCCCCCAAATCCTCCTCCTCCCTCCTATTGTCCAAACTCAGGATCACTTAAAATAACATTGTTCACTTTGTTACTGGCTTTCCATGGTCCACCAACCACTGCACCCTCTACAACTCCCTTGAGTGGCTCACCTTTGAAGACAGGTTCCTATTCACAGTGCTCTCATTCCTACACAAGGCTAACCTAAACTCACTGCTGTCAAGCGTCACCTCTCTTTTCCCCAAAACGATCTCTAAGCGCTGTACAAGGGGGGGCTTAACATCATGTCTTTTCAACATCCCATTTTACCACACCTCTAATGCACAGAACTCCATCACCTATAAGGGCCCTAAGCTTTACAACAACCTCCCCCTAGTTATTCAAACCTGCAGCAGCAGCATCAGTTCCTTTAATTTCACTCTCAAGGGCCACCTACTCAATGCTTCTGTCTGTTTGTGCCCCAGCCAGGAGCCCCTCAGTAAGAAACATGATTAACCTGTTCCCCCTTCATCCTCTCCTCTCCTATCTAACTTCCCCCTTTTCTCCTCTCCCCAATCCCTCTGCACCTTTCCCTCACCCCTACTTTCTCCCTCTCCTAACAGTTACCCCTGGTCCCAAGCTACTGTTTTCTTCTCAGGGGCTGTTATGGTTGATTATATCTATCAGTACTGAAGCTCTGTCTACATGTTTGCCAATGTGTTTTAATCAACTTGTGTTATCCGTTATAAATTTGGTAGGCTATTGTGCATATTTATGTCATAGTTTATAATCAAATGTTTTGTTTAAAGACATTTTCTCCATGATTTTTCTCTCCACTCTGTATATAATTCTTGTTTATGTTGCCTTTCATTTATTTCCCCACATCTCTGTTATAATGTGCAATCCACTGTGTCTGACCCTGTTGTCGATAGTATTTAACTTTGAATATAGACTTGTCTGTTTTTATTCTGCTTAAATGGACATTTGTGAAAACAAGCATTTTTGCTCACATACTCTCCAGTATAAAACAACAATTGATTGAATTGATTCATTGATTTAAAGCAGCAGTAATGCAACAAAACTGGGCAAAATATTTGACCCTACCATTTTTCACTATAAAAGATTCCTGGGATCTTCCAGTTTTCATTGGTGGTAAAACTTTTTATTTCCACCAAAAGAAAGAATTTTATAAATGTTTTACTTTAGGTTCTTCTCAAGAAAAAAACATGGCTGCCATATTTGGCTTAGAAATAGCACTGTAGACCTGGCAAGGGTTAGGACCATGAAAATACAACTCGCAGTATGCAGCATGGTAGGTACATAGAAAAGTAGATTTGACAGGTATGCTAATATTTTTAATGACTGTTTCTGAAATAAAGCTGTTTTGGAAAAACAGTTTTTGCTGCACTGCTGCTTTGAACATCTACATAACAACAGCTACTTGTGCTGTACTGTAATATGCTGGTAACTTTATACAATTACTCTTTTTACTTAAACATGGATTTAACTCAATCTACTTTTGTTGCACTATACAAGTTATTTTATGTAATTACTGTTTTTATTTAAACGTGTACCTGACAGTATCTACTATTATTGTACTGTCTGTAGTGTGCCATAAAAACAAACCTATCCCTCCCAATCAAAATTGAGTCACAAGGCAAATTTAAAACAGACAGACAAATAATACTGGAAGAATTAAATTCCAATTTTGACACAGCCGGACTTGCATTCAACAATTCACCAGTAGCACATTACCCTATCTGTTATTCCAAAAATTCTGGCACTCATACTCATCCAATTAACCTATTTTCATTCCAGCATATAATATTTAAGCAGGTGGAAGACTTACTGCTAAGCCTAGAAACAATAAAAGTGGTGGTGCTGATAGATTTTATTTATTTTTTATTTATTTGTTGCTTGGATTATTACCTTTAAGCTGGAAGCTCATGTACAAAGGTTTCACATCATACATGCAAAAACAGTAACACAACTACAAAGTAATAAGGGAACAAAAGTACAATATAAGTGCAGGTTTACAGAACAAGGGAACATTGGAACAACAAAAGTGCACAGGTACAGAATATGAATTAAACATTTGGGTAAATGCATAATAGAAAACAACAAAGGAGGCAGCCAGGTGATTAACTTTGTCTGAAGTGGTAGACAGAGAGGGAATGGGGGGGGGGAGAGGGTGAGGAGGGTGAGAGAGGGCGAGATAGGTGAGATGTAAGGAGGGACTGGAAACGTGAGGGGAAGTAGGGGCAGAAAAGATGGGAGTAAGAATGAGTAGGCAGGTGAGGGGGCAGATGAGCGAGGCAGCAGGGAGGATAACATTAGGGTTGGCAGTCACAACTGCCTAGAGAGGTCAGATGTTGCAGGAGTTTTTCTCTTAGATGGCCCTAGTTTAGGCTCATTAGTTATGTCAGAGGGGACATCATTAAGCCGTTGAGGAACCTGATACGCAAAGGACCACTGTGCCTGAGATGTTTGGAAGAAAGGGACTTGCAGACATTGTCTGGACATACCTTTTGTCCACTGAGTATTGATGCTGAGTTTAGGAGGTTCTGAATAGCCGGTGGGGTTAAGCTGAGGCAGTTTTTTTCCCCAAGGAAAGACTTGGTAATGTACCCTGCTCCAGATAGTAAGCCAGCTGGTTTGCATGTAGAGGTCACAGGTGTGGGTAAGTCCAAGTGCACCTAGTACTAGCCTGCAGGATTTATTTAAGGCCACACTAATTCTTTTTAGGGTAGTGTCAGAAGCTGCCCCATACACCACAAGCCCATAGTCTATGATGGAAAGAATGGAACTTTTGATAGCGAGTGACAGCACATCAGGAGTCATGCTATGGTGATGCCTGTAGAGGAGGCCTATTCTAGCACTGACAGCCTTAACAATATGGTCGACATGTTGTGCAAAGGACAAGGAGCTATCCAGGGTTACACCTAGGTATTTAAAAGTATGCACTTGCTCTAGGGGAGTTTGTTCACTGTTTAGTATTATCATTTGATATGCCTTGTGTTTATTTTGGAGGTTCACAAATATCATGACCTTGTTTTTTTTTTTTATAATTCATGAGAAGTTTGTTTTTAGAGAACCAGTCCTCAACAGTGAAGAAGTCCTTTTGGAGTTGTGTTTCTAAGTGGCGTGGTTCACAACTTTTGGAAAAAATAACAGCATTGTCATCATATAGAAGTATTTGTGCTGCACAGACATGGGGAAGGTGGTTGAGAAAAAGACTGAATAGTAAGGGGCCTAGGATCGACCCTTGTTGCACCCCCATGCGCACCTGTGTACTGTCAGAAAGGATATTGTTAATTTTTACCTTTTGTGTTCGGTTGCTGAGGTAGCTTTTAAACCATCCCACAGCTTTAGTTAACAGGAAAGTGGAGTGGAGTGTCTTGAGCAGTGTGTTGTGATTAACTGTATCGAAGGCTTTAGTGAGGTCAAAGTAAATCACCCCCACTAGCTGGCTATTGTCTACGGCCCCATGGAGGAAGCAGGTATATTTCAGTAGTGCAGTAGTGGTGCTGTGTGCCTTCCCGGATCCGTGCTGCTGGGAGCATTGGATTTTATACTTGCCATGGCTGTGGACCAGTTGGTCAGAAACAATTCTTTCTAAGGTCTTGGCGAGTGGGGGTAGGATTGATATGGGGCAGTAATCAGAATGGAGGGCTCTGTCACCACTTTTATGGACTGGGGTGACTACCGTGGCTTTCCATCTTTGGGGGAATTGCCCCAGACTGAGGGATAGGTTTAAGAGTTTTGTAAGTGGCAGTAGTACATCATCCAGGGTAAGGGTGATTAGTTTTAGGTCCAGTGAGTCATTGCTGTGCCTGGATTTGCCTAGTGCCTGCAGGAGATATTTTTTGCTTCGCCCATGGTGACTACCTTAAAATAGAAGGGGGGGGAGTCTGGTGGGGGAACCACTGTTGGCAGTCTTACCGTCTTCCACATTGCCATTGGGTGCATCAATGAAGTCAGGCAGTAGTACACTGTTGAGATCAGAGAACTTGATGTTAAATGTGTCAGCTATGGTTTTGTGGTCCTGGGTGATTTCCCATTAACTAAAAGCATGGTGGGTGAGGATTTGTTAGTTTTGCCAGTTAGGTTTAGGTTATCCCAAAATGTTTTACCATCTTCCCATGAGTTATAGGGTGGGTCTACAGGCAGACAATTAACGTACACAGAAGCAGCAGTTTAGGTGCAACCCACTGTTTGTTTGGTGGGATGTTTATTACTTCATAAATAATTTACAGCACCAAAAAGTAAAAATAAATACAGAAAACAAAAGAAACAAAATAATAAACAATCAATGGTAATTCCAAAGACTTCTCTTCACTCACAGATTGAAAATTCTCTCCATCTAGGTCAGGAAGAACTGACCCCATCTAACTTGCCATCTGGAGAGGTAGGGTTTATATATATATACCCACCTCCTTGGTCAGGTGACCCAGTATTCTATTGGAACAAGGTAAAATCAATGGATAACCTTTCAGAATAGTGTTCATTAGCATAACCTAGTTTTATACATCAATACAAACTTTCATTTGAACTTTTTATACAATAAAAACTCTGTATAAAGGATTTGATACAAACAACAGTCACCTAACATTTGGTTGACAGTTTGCCCTCTTTAAATATAGACCACTAGGGGCTGCTCACTCCCCATAGTGGCTCTCATTCTGCTGTACAGCTGCTAGCAAGCAGGCCTCCTCTTAGCTTCCAAGGTGCAGCTCAGCAACAGCATTCTGGTAACTTCCTTGTTTGTTTAAGTGTTTCAGTTCTTTCTAGGTTTGCAGTAACAAAACCTTCTTTGGTTTACCAGGACACAGAAATGTTTAAAACACTGTAACCATTTCTTCCTTTTTCAGGTGTTTTGCAGCACAGGAGTTAGTTTGGCTTCAATTGTGGTTTGAAATCTCCAAACACATTTTTAAGGGTAAAACAACTCGCTGCAGCTTTGCTCTGTGTTTCCTTAAACAGATACAGCTTTTTATCAACAGAAGCTAAGCAAACTAACTGAGCTACTCCTTTTGTTTCACCAAAAGGAGCACCAAATGGTGTTTTTAAAAGTACAGAGACTTTTAAGAAGGAGCACTGCTTGGGGAGGGGGGTGTTATCTACTAAATAAAGGCTTTTCTTCAGCCTATCTTTATAATACAACTGCTTGCAGTTTATAAATGCCTTTTAAATCAAAATGTGCTGCTTGTAACAGAGTGTTCACCAGCTCAGGAAACTCAGGAGACATGAACAGACAAGGAACAGGAAATGAAGAGAAATTTAAACAGCAGGGAATTAAGACGGGGAAGAAGGGGATTTTGTAAGGAGGTGACCTGCCTCCATACAGAAAAATAGGGACAGCATAAAAAGGAACAGGAAAGTGGTTGCAACCAGAGGTTTAAGAAGAGAAAAAGGTCCCAAGTCTCAGTGGCAGGGACAGGCCCTGTTACACTTACCCCCCCTACTTAAGAGGAAAGGTGTATTACCATAACCCCCCCCCTCCAGAAACCCGGGAGGGTGGTGGAACTCCTGCCCTCCCACTCTCAAGAGTTCTGTCCCAGGGTCCCTTACGAACAGAAAACAACTATTTCTGTTCTGGTTCATACCAGAACCTTACACACCATGGGACTATGACATTCAATAACATCATTCCTATTGTTATAATAACCTGTACAGTTTAACCATAACCTGAACACACCAACCTCTTACTTTTCTAATGGGTTGAAGGAGCTCCGAACCATCCACTCCGGGAAGCCCCATCCCAGGGTCCCATTACACCTTTTCTATCTAAGAAAACATTTTACACAGTAAATATTACTAACTTTACTCTAGGATCTGTATTTACATTTGCTTGAACCTGCTAGGTACCTGTTATTATTTACACTGATACCTTTTTGTCTGCATCTAGTATCTCAAGGTCTGGACCAAAATGAGACAGAAAATTTGCATTCACATTTTCACTCCCTTTGCAGTGTATCACTGTAAATTGGTAGGGCTGTAAAGCCAAATGCCACCTCATTATTTGAGGGTTCTTTTCTCTCATTTATTGAGAGGAGGCACTGTGGGTCACCTTGGAGACTGGAAAGGGCACCACAATCTGCACAGGGGTTGTGTACAGAACCCCACGTCAGGGGGAAGGAATGGACAAGGATATGATAGAAGGCATTCTTAGGATGGCATAGAAAGGGGAGATACTGTTGATGGGAGACCTGAATATGCCAGATGTTAACTGGAGCACATTTGTTGCAGCTACGTCCAAGAGCAGGGCCATTCTCGATGCCCTACAAGTGGCAGGCCTCAGACAGCTAGTTTCAGAACCCACTCAGTGAGGCAGCAATCTTAGACCTCGTGACTCAAATGGGGCAGTGAGAGGATCTCAGATCCAGAAGTGGGTTGCCATCTGGGAACAAGTGACCATCAAACAGTGTGGTTCATATTAAACTCAGCTACAGAGTCAAGCCATACAAAAGTGAGGGTACTGGACTTCAGGAGGGCTGACTTTGGCAAGATGGGAGAGTGCTCAGATAAGCACTAGCAAACAGGCTAGAAGGAGGGGTGGAGCAACAATGGGGAATCATCAAAACTGCCATGACAGAGGCAACAAGCCTTTGTGTGAAGCAAATAAACAAATCAAAACTAAAGAAAAAGCCACTATGGTTCTCAAAAGAGGTGGCCAGGAAAGTCAGGGAGAAAAAGATAGCATTCTGGAAGTATAAGGAAACACAGAGGGAGCAGGACAGAGAGCTGTACCAGTTAAGGTAGAAGGAAGCAGGGGGGGAAGTCAGAGTAGCAAAGGCCCAAACTGAGGAAAAGATAGCCAACTTGGTTGAGAAGGGGGATAAAACTTTTTATAGGTACATCAGTGAGTGTAGAAAGACAAAGGGAGGGATAGTGAGGCTGAATTGAATGAACGGTGGGTGGACAGAGGGGGACAGTGAAAAAGCAGGGATACTGAATGAATATTTCTGCTCAGTATTCACAAAAGAGGAGGAGGAAGTGCCTAATCCAATTAACAGAAGCACTCTTGATGGGGGGGTCGATCCCAGTCTTTTCACAAAAGAAAGGGTTCTGCAAGAACTCCTAAAACTGAAGGTGGAAAAAGCAATGGGGCCTGATGGAATTCACCCCAGAATTCTAAAAGAATTAAGGGGGGAACTAGTGAAACCACTGTTACTCTTTTTAATAAATCATGGGAGGATGATGTGGTACCCGAGGACTGGAGGAAGGCAGATGTGATTACTCTTCACAAAAGTGGGACTAAGACAGAGGCAGGAAACTACAGACCTGTCAGTTTGACTTCTGTGGTAGGGAAGGTGATGGAGTCACTTCTGAAGGAAAGAATTGTTGAGTACCTAGAGGCCAGTGGGGCACAAGACCCAAGGCAGCATTGGTTCACAGCTGGAAGGTCATGTCAGATGAATCTAATAGATTTCTTTGACTGGGTGACCAAAGTAGTAGACAGGGAGGGGCTGTGGACATGGCCTACCTAGACTTTAACAAGGCATTTGACATAGTCCCACACAAAAGATTAATAGTCAGATTAACCAGCCTGGGAGTGGGTCCCAGGATGGTAGCTTGCAAAACATTGGCTGGACAACAGGACATAGAAGGTAATTGTAAATGGAGTCCACTTGAAGAAAGAGGGGTTACTAGTGGGTACCACAGGGTTCAGTGCTGGGCCAGTCCTTTTAATGTCTTTATAGTGACATTGCAGAGGGACTGGAAGAAAAGTATGCCTCTTGCAGATGACACAAAGATCTGCAACAGGGTTGATACACAAGGAGGCATGGAAAGGATGAGAAGGGACTTGGCAAGGTTGGAGGAATGGTCAGAAGTATGGCAGCTAGGATTCAATGCAAAGAAGTGCAAAATAATGCACCTGAGAAACAAGAATCCAGGGGAAGAATATGCAATGGGTGGAGGTAGTAACAACAACAAAAAAGGAAAGGGACCTGGGGGTAATCATATCAGATGACTCTTAGGTTAGGCAAGCAATGAGGAAGGCAGTAGGAGGGTTGGGGTATACTGGGATGAGTAGAGAGGCATCACCAGCAGAAAACAGGAAGTTGTTATCCCGGCTGTACAGACAGTTGGAGAGACCCCATCTGGAGTACTGCATCCAGTTCTGAGACCCATCTCCACAAGGCACAGACAGGATAGAGGCAGTCCAGAGGAGGGGCAACTAAAATGGTGCAGGGTCTGCAAGAGAAGCTATACAAAGAGAGACTTAAGGAGCTTAATATGTATACCCTTGAGGAAAGAAGGAGGGGGACATGATAGAAACTTTTAGTACCTCAGTGGAATCAACAAAGTCCAAGAGGGTAGCATCTTTCAGAAAAAGAGACATGCAAGAACAAGGGACACAATTTAATGATGGGGGGGCGGTTCAGGGGCAATGTGAGGAAGTATTTTTTCACAGAGAGGGTAGTGGATGCATGGAACAGCCTTCCTGAGGAGGTTGTGGGGTCTAAAACTGTGGGAGAATTCAAGAATGCATGGGACAGTCATAAGGCAATTCTTATAGGGGGTAGGAAGAAATAGGCTGTTGGTTAACTAGGATCTGAGGCCTATCCTGTAGGTAGGGAAATGGGCAGACTAGATGGGGCAAGCGGTCCTTATCTGCCATCAAAGTCTATGTTTCTAGAGAGACAGTCTTTGAAATAACCAATTTTGGCTAGTCTGACCTTGTGGGTGCAGATGTTTCTAGCAGATTTGTATTTCTGGATATCTACCAGTTGCCAGTGGCCTTGGCTCTTAGCCATAGATGATCTCTAGTGGTCATGAGGTTTAGCAGAGTGGGGTGATCCATGACTTGTGGGTTTCCTTTATTTTACATTTACAGAGCACAGATGTCACAAGCTTCATTAAATTTAGCAGTGAAGCAATCCAATGCCTAGTCCACATCACTTAGGGAGTCAAGTGTGGACCAGCCAATTTGTTTAAGGTAGGTCTTGAGAGCTTTTAGTTGTCTTCGTTTAAGGACTTAACTTGTTAAGGTTATGGGGGTGGCTTAGGGGCTTTATTGGCCCAGCAACATATGACAGGGGAGTGGTCACTTAGTGAATTGCAAGAACTGTGGTTTCAGAGGTCTGCTCAGGGTGGTTCATAAGGATCCAGTCAAGCTGTGTACTGGACCCAGTGTGGTAGTTGACCCAAGTGAGGGATTCGACCATCTGAGAGATGTTGACACATGACCGGGCATCTTTGTATTGGGCTGCATCATGTGAGAGTCAGTTTACATTGAAATCCCCTAAGGCTATCTCTTCCAGCTTTGTCTCATGCCTTGAAGTAGTCAATGGATCTTGCAGAAACCAGAAATTATTCTTTAGGGAATAGACTGAGACTACTGTTAGGATTTGCTATGTGCACCCAACAGCAGTCTGACGGCAAGGGCTTGTGCAGTATTTCCAGTGTCTATTTGAGGGAGGGCATGACACCGTATGTTATCCCTAACATAGATAGCATAACCCCTGCCCTTTTCCCCATCCTGTCAAGTCTGAAAAGGGTATATCTATTTAAGGCTAGGGATGCATCAGGGATCTTATGTGAGAGCCAGGTTTTCATTAGGGAGAGGATGTCTGGATTATGCTGGTTTACCCATACTTGAAGTTGGTCCAGTTTAGCCAACAGACTGCAGATGTAAACTGACGCTAGTGTAAGTGTCCCAGGGTTGTTTCTGCTGCACAAAAGCTGTTGGGGTGGGCCAGGATTAAGGTGGATGTTGCCTGAAATGAGCAGGAGTATCAATGTGATCTGCAGCAGGAAATGTTTTAGTCTGTTTTTGTTTGCAGTACACTTGCATCTACTAGCCCAGACTTTTTTATTATATGCAGCAAGATGTTGGGGTAGGGTAGAAAGAGTACGGACATTTTACAGTAGTCTATGCACAGGTGACCAGTAGAGGGACTTGGTCCAGCATTCTGTCTGCAGAACCACTTCTTGTGCCAGTTCTGTGTGACAGTGTTATGGGTGCATTGACCGAATTGGTGCATACCAGGGTGTGCTTATTAGATTACGTGAGAGATAAGATTATTAGGTAGGTAAAGGTAGGTAGGGTAGCCATTATAATGATTAAGAGGGTAGGGGTGAGGTGTTTCAAGGAGTTCTGTGGAAGAGACTGAGTAGGCCAGGAGGGACATACCAGGCAAGTGAGGGGGACTGAACTAAGTGTGTTTGGGATGGCTAAGGTATTAGGGGAACAGATTATGTGGGAAATATCAATAGGCTGTGTGGCCTAGTGGATCATGTTGCAGGCTGTGGTATGGTCTGTGCACCATGGGGAACAGTTCAAGTCCCACAGAGGAAAAGAGAAGTTACAAAAGAAGGGTGGTTAGGACCAACCCAAAATACTGGCTACATGACTGGTAGTGGGACAGAGGTAGTATAGGCTGATGGCTTAGGTCTTAACAAATTCTCTTTAAAACTGAGTGGAGGCTGTGAGGGGAGCACAGCACCACCCAGTGGCTCAGCAGTAAAGGGTGCTAGGGGAATTGGGGTGTTACTCACACGGCTTAGTCACATGACCCTCCCTACCTATATAGGAAGTGCCTACCCAGGGTGGAAGGGTGGAGGTTAGGGGGTGGGTGGGGCAGCTGCCACAATAGCTGAGGTGGGCTAACAGAGCTCTGCTGACCAAAATCTGTCTGTACCTTCAGCTGGGATGGGGGTCTTGAAGCCATGGCACCAGTGTGAGAGCCCTGTGTCTCTGGCTGTCTCTGAGCATCCGTGCTTAAGGAATCAAACAAAGAGGTATTGAGAACAAGACAGTCTAGAGGATTAAGGGGTCATGACTGAAAGCAAAAGGGAGCTCTAAGTTCAAGGCTGGAAATGGGATGCAGACAGGCACA
The DNA here is from genome assembly GCA_016271365.2 of Neoceratodus forsteri. Classification (NCBI taxonomy): domain Eukaryota; kingdom Metazoa; phylum Chordata; order Ceratodontiformes; family Ceratodontidae; genus Neoceratodus; species Neoceratodus forsteri. The sequence continues at coordinate 1,002,565,299 of CM028129.1, read as the reverse complement.
GGGGGACTAGAGACTCAGGGGAAAACTGGCGACTGCAGCCAGAGGCTAGCACTCTAACAGAACCACCAGCTCAATAGTTCTATATAACAGCGTGCAGGAGTAAATGGACATCAGGTAACAGGTAAAATCAGTATACAGCTGTAAAAACAGACTTTAAACAACTAGAAACGGCAATGTGGTCACATGACCAACAGTGCAGCCTTAAAGTACTATAATTCAGTGCCTAGAACACACCACTGTATCCTATACACTACTGTAGGGTGGACATCTCTAAATACAAGGAGATTCAAAACTTTGTGTGGGACTCAAAGCAAACATTAAAAACTTGCCACATCATATTTCAGATCTTGTCATTTAGTCTCATAGTAACTATGCATCAAGGAAGAGTATTTATATTCTACTAGACATTCCAAGATACGCTAGCCATTACAATAAGACAGCAATTAGCAGCGTTACGCCTATGGTCTGGAATATACTGCAAAACTCCCTCAAACGCACCAGCATAGTTAGCTTTGGTGTTTCTACTCATGGTTGCTCTTATGACAGATGGACACTACGTACTTAATTTGTTTAATTTGTAACAGAGCTGCACTGGCAATTACTTATTTGTAGAATTTGTAATAGATTGGCATCATTGAGCATTCTTTCTTGTTTAATTCTTCAAATGATCTGTGTTACAGTTTTCACCTTCTCTGTGTGTATTAGATTGGCATTATAATTAAAGGGTTTCCCTTTTTCCCACTGGGAAACTGTTGCGTAATTGCCATTATAAAGGAGTGTTTATAACAGCAAACGTGTTCACAGTTTCCCCTCACTCTGCGCATGCACCCACCGCAGCTCATCCTTTCAGACCGCTGACTGCCTTGTCTTTCTCCTGGAGACTAAACCGCCACTCGACATTGGTGGCAAATGATTTTAAAACACAAAATCTCATGTTTTTGAAAAAAAAAATTATTTTCAGCTGCCGACTGAAACAAATAAATGCAAAAACTTTTAAATAAATAAATAACGCCGACTGCGAGCCATGCTCTGAAACCTAACTGGACACTGGCTGCACAGGAACATCGGTTTATTTTATATACATTTGCTGTTATAAACACTCCTTTATAATGGCAGCAGGTAAAGCACATAGGAAGCTGGGATGCATAAGCAGGGGCATCACCATCAGGAAAAGGGAGGTCATAATTCCGCTATACAAGACACTAGTGAGGCCCCACCTGGAGTACAGTGTACAGTTCTGGAGACCTTACCTATGTATGGACATAGACAGGATAAAGAAGGTTCGGAGGACGGCAACAAAAATTACACATGGATTGCATCACAAGTCCTATGAGGACATGTTGAAGGACTTGGATATGTACACCCGGGAGGAAAGGAGGGGGAGAGAGGGCATATGATAGAGACATACAAGTATCTTACAGGGAGGAATAGGGTGCAGGAATACACTATTTGTAAGCAAAAAAGATGTTCAAGGACTAGAGGTCATGAGATGAAGTTGGAGGGATGATGATTCAAAGGAAACATGAGGAAGAATTTCTTTACAGAACAAGTGGTGGACAAGTGGAACACCCTGCCAGAGGAAGTGGTGGGGGCTGAAAAAAATCACGAGATTTAAGAATGCATGGGATGGACATAAAGGAATTCTGGAGATCAGGGGGTAAGGAGCAACAGACTTCTAGGAAAACAAAGCGAACTTACAAGCTCAAATGGGCTGATTGGGTGGGCCATAGGCCCTTATCTGCCGGCACTGTCTATGTATCTATGTATCTACATAATTGCTGTGGTTAAAAGGAAAACCCAGCAATTATATAAAATAAAATATGCGGTGTTGTGTTTAAACTCAAATTTTATTATCTTTTCGGTAGTTGATGTTACAAAACCCCTTGAGCTTACTCAGGGTTTATGTAGCATCTAACACCCTGTGTGTGTATCTTCAGTACACACACACCACCTATACTTATTCTATGTATTAAGCACACTTTCATACTGCAACTCATCAAATGAGCTGTACTGTAGTGTATGTCTTTTATATCAGTCTCTTGTGCTGTATCCGTATTCTTCTTACTATTGTATAATACTGTGCCTCATTTTTATTGTATGCTGTCCTACCCAGGACCTCCTTAGAAACGAGCTTGCTCAACGGTCTTTTCCTAGTGAAACAAATAAACTAAACTAAAACTAAACTTTATGTAATTACTGTTTTTTATTTAAACATGCACCTAACTGCATCCATTATTGTTGTACTATGCAAGATACTTTATGTAATTATTGTTTTTACTTAGACATGTACTTAACTGCAGCTACTTTTGTTGCACTATGCAGGTTACTTTATGTAATTACTGTTTTTATTTAAACATGAACTTAACTGCAGCTACTTTTGTTGCATTATGCAGGTTACTTTATGTAATTACTGTTTTTTTGGTTTGTTTTTTATTTACTGTATTTTTTGTCCGCTCACCAGCGTCGGACATTTCAGCCCGGTCATGGTCCCTGCTGCCCTCCACTCCCATATGAGCCGCTAATACCTGTTGCCCCCAGGGCAGGGCCACAGCACCGGCCAAAGTGCCGCAGACTTTGGTCAGGTCGTGAGTCGGCCTGGGAGTGAAAGGAGGAGCAGCGCAAGGCCAGAGGACACTGGTAGCAGTGTTTTTTTCCCCATTTTTCTTGGGGGCAGGGATGTGCAATGACATTCTGCATCCGCCCCAACCCCTAGGACATTCAGTCGCCAGGTGCTTGTGGTACCCCCGGCCTCTGCCAGGGGTCCCTCGAGCACCGGACATTCTCCCCACCCTTCCCCCAGAGAATGAGAGCAGTCCTAGGACGCTTCATCCCTCTCCCCCCCGGCCGGCCCTCTGACGACCTGGGTCTGTTCCCAAACCCAGATCACTGGCATCGCAAGCAGAAATCTAACCGATGCGCCAACAGGCCGGCCCAGGCAATTACTGTTTTTACTTTAACATGTACTGTACCTAACTGCAGTTATTTCTGTTGTACTATGCTGGTTACTTTATGTAATTACTGTATTTACTAAAATATGTACCCTAATAAAACTGCATCTGCATCTACTTTTGTTAGACTTTGCTGGTTATGATATGTAATTACTTGTTTTTCACTTAAACATGTACCTAACTCCATCTACTTTTCTTTCACTATGCTAGTTTCTTCATGTAATTATTGTATTTACCAAAACATTTGCCTAACAGTATCTACTTTTCTTTTACTATGTTAATTACTGTATGTACTGTATATACTGCATTTACTGAAACGTGCCTTACTGAATCTATATGTGTTTTATTAAAGCTGGTTATATTATGTAGTTACTGTTTTGCTTGTGTACTGTATCTAACAGTATCTACTTTGATGCACTATGCTGGCTGCTTTATGTAATTATCATTTAGAAACATGTAAACATAGAATTTGATGGCAGATAAGGACTGCTTGGCCCATCCAGTCTGCCCTTTTTTCCCTACTTACATTGTTACTGCAGTCCATACTTGATCCACTGCTCTTTTTCCCCTCCCCCTCTCTTTCCACTATGATTCACTTGTGCCTATCTCATGCATCCTTGAATCCCGCTACTGTCTTCAAACATGTACATCTAGTCCAGCATGTGTTTTCTTAAACATGTACTTGACTGCATCTACATTTTTTATACTCCGCTGGTTAACGTATGTAATTAACTGTTGTGGTGGACTTGGGTATTTCGGGGGTCCCTGAATAAGATAGTCAGGGTACAGCTGCAGCTACTCAGACAAAAGAGCTTTTAAAACAGGAAGAAAAGCCAGCAGGAGGGTTGCTGCAGGGTAGAGGGCTGACAAGCTGCCTGGATGTGTTCTGGATCAGGAGTCCCATAAGCAGCTCTCAGGAGATTGGTCTCCTGAATTTGGCCAAAAAGGAAACTTCATTTTTATTGTGAGTTTTCCATTTTACTGTTTGTGTTATTCCAGAAGGTCTAGCCTTCTGGAAAAGGGGGTTTCAAGTTAGGGTCGGCTATTGTTTAGACAGCGCTCCCACCAGGAGCTAGGCCTCTTTATGTCTGATTTTGTTTCATTTTCCCCAGTGGGGCTTAAAAAGAAAAGAGCAGAAGCCCAAAGTCCTGTGTTACCAACCATATTAAGGAAATAAAAATATACCTGGTCAGTTTGATGTTAACAAACTGGTCTTCCGGAGACTCCTTACTCACCACAAAGCTGATCCTGAGTCCCGTGGTGAGGTTGTGCCTTGTCACACGTGGTGTGAGAAGTGGGATCCAGGTCGGCGAAGAATTTGGCTGGAATCCGAACCACCCCGGAGTAAAGGAGACCAGGGCATGGAGGACGTGGTGAAAGCCTTGATCCAGGCTATGGCATCCCAGCAGGAAGCTACCCGGACTCAACAAGAGACGAACCAGTTGCTGCTCATTCAGATGGCCCAGGACCGTGCTGTCCTCCAGGAAATGGTAAAGCATCTCATCGAGACCACACCAGGAGAGGGTCGCCCGGGAGGGCCTAACTCAGAAGGTTACTGGACTATACGGGCTTCCCACTGTCTGCAGAAAATAACGATGGCTGACGACATTGAAGCATATTTGCTCGCCTTTGAAAGGACAGCTACTCGTGAATTATGGCCTCAAGAACAGTGAGCCAGCATTTTAGCTCCATTTTTGTGCGGCGAGGCCCAGAAGGCATATTATGATCTGGATGAGGGAGTCACCACCGACTATCCAAGACTGAAGGAAGAGATCTTGGCCCGTGCCGGCGTGACTCCAGCCCTTCAAGTCCAGAGGTACCACAGCTGGAGATTCCGGGAGTCGATGAAGCCTCGGTCACAGATGTACGACCTCCTCCACTTGTCCAAGAAGTGGTTGTGACCCGAGCTCTATAGCGCTGCCAAAATCATGGAGCTCCTGGTAATGGACCAGTTCTTAAGAGGACTACCGCCCAGCCTATGACAGTGGGTTGGACAGGCCGACCCCACTTCCTGTGATGAACTGGTCACCTTGGTGGAGTGGCATTATGCCATGAAGGAACTTTCCCCAGACGTTGGGGTGGGCTACCCCCGGGACTTGGGGCAGACTCCAAACTGAAGATATCGACCCCCCGAGAGGTCAGACTGGACAGGGCCAGAGAGAAGGACCACTGAAGAGTGGTCCGAGGCTGCAAAGGGACTTTTGGGTTCAAAAATAGAGGGGGACCTGGTCACCCCTAGAAGCCCAAAGGGTCCAGGGTCACCCTGAGAATGCTACCACTGTTATGGGTGCAGGGAGCAGGGACATGTAATTACCGACTGCCCGAATGGGGTCGAACCAATGCAGTGCAACTGGGGTGGGTCCCCACAGAGTGATTGCCATTTGATTAATGTGGTAGGGGTGGTTGCCACTTCACACCAATTTACCCAGGTTGTTAAGATAAACGGACTGGCCGTTATGGCCCTTGTCAACTCGTGGAGTGAGATCACCCTTATAGTTTGCAGTCTGGTGAAACCCTCCCAAATTAACTTCCAGAAACATACTGGGATCACCTGTGTCCATGGCACAGTATTTTATTACCCCACGGTGGTAGTTACCATGGAAGCACAGGGGGAGAAGAGGCAGGTCACGGTGGGGGTCCTCCCTCGATTGGCACATCCTGTCCTGGTTGGTCGAGATTTCCCGGGGTTTGAGACATTGCTCCATGGGGGGGAGACCCGGGAGGCCAGGGCCCTGGTAACTGAGTCTGTGTTGCTAGGAATCCCCGAGGGGTCAAAGGAGTCACCTGATTATTTCCCTTATGGGCATTGGGACCCCGAGTTGTATGGGGAGGCAGGAAAGTCCTGGAAATAATGAAAGGAACATAGGGATTGTAAGTAGTTAGGGACCAAGATACTGGCTGTCAATGGCAGGTCCGTGCTGGTGGGAGGTAGAACCCTGCTCCCAGAGGGACAACAGGGTGAGCGTCTGGTGCCCAAGGGAGAGTTGTAGGGAGGAAGAGGAGGACCCAGAAGCAGAGACAAAGTCGAATCCCCCTGAATTGAGTACCCTCGGGATAGTCTCCAGGAACTTTGGCCAGGACCAAATAGACGAGCCTCTCTTTCAGAATATCCGGTCAGAGGTTGTGGAGATTAATGGGGTGCCGGTAGATGGCAAAGCCAAGGGACCCAGACCATATTTCACGTTAAATAATGACCTCCTATACTGAGTGATACCAGATGAAGAACATGAACGGGAGCAGTTGCTGGTCCCCCACCCGTACAGGAAGGTGGTACTGGATTTGGCACATGCGCACCTCCTAGGAGGACACCTGGGGGTCGAAAAAACGCTGCACCGCATACTCCGAAGATTCTACTGGCCTGGAATTTATGCCGAGGTAAGGTGGTACTGTGCTTTGTGCCCAGAATGCCAGTTGGCATCCCCGCGGCTGAAGTTAAGAGCCCCGTTGGTGCCCTTGCCAATCATCAATGAACCCTTTGCAAGGATTGCGATGGACATGGTAGGCCCCCTAGACAGGTCAGCCTGGGGCCACTAACACATCCTAGTCATCATAGACTACGCTTCAAGATATCTGGAAGTGATCCTGCTCTGTAACACAGCCTCAAAGTCGATTGGCAGAGAACTCATTCAAGTCTTCGCAAGGGTCGGATTCCCAAAGGAGATACTGATGGACCAGGGTACCCCCTTTGTCTCACGTTTGATGAAGGAGCTTTGTAGGCTCCTCCAGATCCATGCCCTGAGGACCTCAGTGTACCACCACCAGCCAGATGGTCTGGTTGAACAATTTAATCAGACTTTGAAGGGGATGTTGCAGAAAGTTGTGAGCCGAGACAGAAAAACTGGGACTTACTCTTTCCCAACTTAGTGCTCGCTATCCGAGAGGTCCCACAGGCGTCCACCAGATTCTCCCCCTTTGAGTTATTATATGCCCACCGGCCCAGGGGTATCCTCGATATACTAAAGGAGGACTGGGAAGAGCAACCACCACAAGGAGCCAGTGTGATTGGGTATATCTCCCAAATACAGGAAAGGTTGGCCTAGGTCACTCCTGATTGTCTGGGAACACTTAAAAAGGCACAAGAGATGCAATGGACTTATTATGACCGTCAGGCAAGGATCCGGACGTTCCAGCTGGGGGATCGGGTGATGGTCCTGGTTCCCACAGCAGAAAGCAAACTGCTCACCAGGTGGCAGGATCCGTACGAGGTTGTGGAAGCTGTCGGTGATGTGAACTATAAAGTAAGCCAACCCGATCACAGGAAGAAGTTCCAAATATACCATATTAACCTCCTGAGGCGTGGCAAGACCAGGAGGCCTGCTGTGTCTCGTTGGGCGTAATCCCGGCAGAAGGTAAAACAGAGGGGCAAGTCTATATCTCACCCGAGCTGTCTCCTGCACAGTACAAAGAAGCAGTGGAAATGGTTCAGCGGAATGGGGATGTGTTCTCTGAACGACCTGGTCAAACGGTCACAGCCTACCACAACATTGTGACAGCTCTAGACGTAAGGATAAGGGAAAGATCCTACTGTATCCCAGAGGCCAAGAGGAAAGAAATCCGAGCTGAAGTCGAGAGGATGTTGAAGCTCGACATCATAGAAGAGTCCCATAGTGAATGATCGAGCCCCATAGTCCTCGTGACAAAGCCAGATAACACTTTGAGGTTTTGCAATGAGTTCAGGAAACTAAACGAGGTATCACAGTTTGATGTATACCCCTTACCTAGGGTAGACAAACTGATTGACCAGTTGGGGAAGGCCAGATACCTCTCCACCTTAGACCTGATGAAAGGATATTAGCAGACCCCACTCACAAGGGCAGCCCAGAAGAAGACCGCCTTCTTCGCCCCGGGGGGTTTATACCACTACAAGGTCCTCCCATTTGGTCTGCATGGAGCACCTGCGACCTTTCAGCGCATGATCGACTGATTGCTACGCCCTCAATCTCACTATGCTGTTGCCATACGCGATGTGGGTCATCCATAGTACGGATTGGGAGACTCACCTTCAGAAGGTCAAGGCCATACTAGATACATTACAAGAAGCCGGGTTGACAGCGAACCCCGCCAAATGTAAGATCGGCTTGTCAGATGCAAAATACTTGGGCTATGTGGATTGATGAAACCCCAGGTGAAAAAGGAGAGGCAATCCAAAACTGGCCCTAACCAAACAAGAAGAAGCAAGTGAAGGCTTTCCTAGGGTTGGTCGGTTACTACCGGAGGTTCATCCCTCACTTTGCCACTCGGGCTGCTCCATTGATGGAGTTAACCAGGGAAAGAGCATCGGACATTGTGAGGTGGTCGGAGGCAGCAGATGGGGCATTCACTGACCTCAAGACGGCCCTCTGTTCTGATCTGGTACTGGTCTCCCCGGATTTTGATGATGAATTCATTCTGCAAACAGATGCCTCAGATGTTGGATTGGGGGCAGTACTCTCCCAGGTGGTAGCAGGTGAAGGGCACCCCATCCTGTACCTAAGTCGGAAGTTGTTACTACGGGAACAGCTGTACGCCGTAGTGGAAAAGGACTGCCTTGCAGAGAAGTGGGTGACAGAAACCCTCAGATATTACCTACTGGGTCGCAACTTCACTCTAGTGACGGACCATGCCCCTCTCATTTGGATGCAAACAAACAGGGAAAAAAATGTCGGAGTGACGAGATGGTTCCTTGCACTGCAACTGTATCACTTCATGGTCGACCACAAAGAGGGGACAATGAACAGGAATGCGGCTGGACTTTCCCGAAGACTCTACCTCTCGGCACAGGCCACCCAACCCTGTAGTGTTGAGCTGGGGAGGGGGATATGTGGTGGACTCAGGTACTGAAGGAGAGGGGTTTCCTGAATAAGATAGTCAGGGTACAGCTGCAGCTGCTCAGACAAAAGAGCTTTAAAAACAGGAAGGAAAAGCCAGCAGGAGGTTTGCTGCAGGGGTAGAGGGCTGACAAGCTGCCTGGATGTGTTCCGGATCAGGAGTCACATAAGCAACTCTCAGGAGATTGGTTCTCCTGAATTTGGCCAAGAAGAAAACTTTATTTTCATTGTGAGTTTTCTGTTTTACTGTTTGTGTTGTTCCAGAAGGTCTAGCCTTCTGGAAAAGGGGGTTTCTAGTTAGGGTCGGGATTGTTTAGACAGCGCCCCACCCGAGCTAGGCCTTTTATTTCTGTTTTTGTTTCATTTTCCCCGGTGGGGCTTAAAAAGGAAAGGGCAGAAGCCCAAAGTCCTGTGTTACCAACCATATTAAGGAAATAAAAATATACCTGGTTGGTTTGATGTTAACAAACTGGTCTTCCTGAGACTCCTTACTCACCGCAAAGCTGATCTTGAGTCCCGTGGCGAGATCGTGCCTTGTCACACTGTATTTACTGCCCTGTGTACTCATTTTCTCAGTATCTTGATTTCTTACCATATTCTGTGTATTGTTACAATCATGTGTGCTTATGTGTGTGACTGCTTTTAATGATGTATATGTATGTAATAGTTTATGCAAGGTACGGATTGTATGGTGTGATTGGTACAGGATGCATCTGTAAATAGACTTCGGCCAGAGTATGCTATTTCTATATGAAATATAACATTTTACTTACTTACTTGCATACTTACTATGCTTTGTAATCTCCTGGGTCATGTCTTAAAATTGGCATTTGTTCTTTAGTGCACCTACCGTGTTAAGAAAAACTAATTAGAAAATGGGCTAAGGAATCCTTGCTTTCCAATTGGATAGGGCACCGATGTTAGCGGGCAGGTATTTTTTGATAGAGCCCACTGAAAAACAAGCTCCTATTTGGAATGCCCCATTACTTGAGATATTCTTGGGCACCCTAAATGTTGAAACAGAGCAACTGCCATGTTTTCTGCCTCACTAACACCGAGTTGTCTGTCAGCCACATAGACCCCCGCCTGTGTGGCTAGTGATATTCCTCCAGGTATTGTACCGATCAGCTACACTATCTAAATATCTGTGTTTCAGAAAAAAAATGGCAGGAAACTTTTTTTTTTCAAATAATGTGACTTTTCTTAACTTGAACGTGGTCCGCTCCGTGTCGAGTAACTGTTACTTGCACCACCTCCAGATCCCCCCCCCCCACGCACCGTATTCTGTGCAGCCCAATGCTGCAGAACTTGTGATGCATTAAACAGCTGGGAAAAAAATAACAAACTAATCAATGTTTCCATAACGGAATACCAGTGCAGTCAGCGCTGATCACTGATGACACATCTCGCATACTCCTCCCTGACGAATTAAAGCTGCATCCTGTGCCCAGCGTCACTTTGGATCTCCCTTCCACTGCCAAGCTTCACTAGTGGTATGTAGATTTTACACATAAATAATAAAAAATACATTTAGAGGATGGTCTGCCATGTAGTACGTCTCAGTCTGCACTTCCTGGTTTTTATATGGCAACCTTGGGCAAGGTCATGCACCAGCTTCTGCAGTTTAGCAGCACACAAAAAACTCTTCCAGGAAGTTAGGAATAACAATTATGCCAACAGACTGCTTCAGGGAAACTTTATAGGACATGCACCTGTTGTGCTAGACGTGGTGGGAGAGGACACTCACGTATTGTGCTAGAGGTGATGGGGAGGGAGTTAAAAGAGAATGCTCTGGGGAGGGAGGGCAACAGAAGATGGAACACAAAGAAACTGAGGGACTACTTTACAAGCACGAAAACACACACTCATTCTTACTCTATTTTTATTTTTTTTTGATTACTTCTTTTAAATCCCATACAAAAATGCCAGTGATTGCCCATTTTCTAAGTGTAATAATACCTTCCAGGGTGGTGGGAGTTAGGCAATACTGGACCTTCCAGGGAGTATAAGGCCTTCCGCCTGCGGGGTCAGGCCTCATTACGCCCCTGGGCGGTCCAGTATTGCCCACCCTGTTGGGTATTATTGCTTACATAAATTTCTGTTTGGGTACCAGAAAGGTGGCTGTGAGGATAAGAGGTCACTTACTGTAGGTGGGGTGCTGGTGGGTCTTAAATGGCATGTGGTGCCTCTGGATGTTGAGAAGACTATGAGAGAAACAAGTGGTGTCTGTGTAAGTATCAGGGGAAGCCTGTCTTATACAGAGGAGTGACTCTGTGTGCTGGGAGAGAGGGTGCTGTAAGAGATGAGGAGAGATGTCGATTAGGTGTTGAGGGGCTACAAGATGGCAAATGGTGTCCCTCTTATGGTACCCTTGGAGAAGTCTGTTACAGTGAACAAAGCAATACTGTTTTGGTGTCCAGGAACAGTGAGACAATAAGGTCCTGCTGTTTATTTTGCTGGGACAGAAACATAGAAGTTGTCAACAGATAAAGACCCTTTGGTCCATCTAGTCTGCCCATTTTCCCTGCAAACTGTGCCGCCACAGACCTTTCACAATCTCTGTTTGTCTCCACCCCTTATATTAGTTCAAAGAACCCCTTGTATCTGTCCCATGCATGCTTGAATCCTGCGACTGTTTTGGCACCTACCACCTCTGCTAGGAGGCCATTACAGGCTTCCACCACTCTCTGTGAAGAAGTATTTCCTCACATCCCCTGTGAGCCTCCCCCAGCTTCATAGCATGACCCACTGTCCGCAAGGCTGTCTTTCTGCATCAAATGCAACCTTCCTGTACCTTAGTTATGCCCTTTATGCACTTGAATGTGTCTATCATATACCTCCTTTCTCTTATTTCCTCCAGTGGGTACATATTCAGTTCTCTCAGTCTCCCCCTCATAGGGCTTTTTGCTACAGTCCCTACACCATTTTTGTTGCCCACCTCTGTACTGCCTCCACCCTATCTTTGTCCTTCTGGAGGTGGGGCCTCCAGAACTGTACACAGTACTCCAGGTGTGGTTCTGCCAGTGACCTGCACAGTGGTTATATTACCTCCTTCCTCCTACTGATGATATCCCTCCCTATGCACCCCAGCATTGTACTAGCCTGTCCCACCACCTTTTCACTGTGCTTGGCTACCTTCAGGTCATCAGAAATGATTACCCCCAGGCCCGTTTCCTGTTTGGTGTTTGCCAATACCTCCCCAGCCAATTGATATGAAGCCCCCTGAGTTTCTGTGCCCCAAGTGCAGGATTTTGCATTTTTTAGCATTGAAACCCAGCTGCCAAATATTTGATCATTCTTCTAGCCTCCGCAAATCATTCCTCATTGTTTCTACCTCCCCCGGTGTGTCCACCATGTTGCAGATTTTTGTGTCATCCACAGAGAGGCAGACTTTCCCTTCTAGACCATCAGCAATGTCACTGATAAAGACACTGAAAAGGACCGGGCCTAGTACTGACCCCTGAGGCACCTTGCTAGTCATCCTGCCTTCTCCCGAATGGACTTCATTTACCACTCCTGTTACTCAACCAACTTCTAACCTAGTTTACTACTTTCTGTCCCACTCCTAGACAGGCTAACTTGTTCACCAATCTTCTGTATGGAATGGTGTTGAAGGCCTTCCTGAAATCCAGGTAGACCACATCCACCGCTCCACCCTGATCAACTTCCCTGGTCACTCAGTTAAAGAACTCAATCAGGATTGTCTGCCAAGATCCTCTCGGTGAAACCATGTTGCTCTGATCCTGCAAGGCACTTATTTCAAGGTATTCCACTATCCTTACCTTCAGTAGTGATTCCATCACCTTGCACACTACCAAAGTCATGCTGACAGGTCTCTTAATTTCCCGCCTCCTCCCTAATCCCACTTTTGTGAAATGGCACTACATCTGCCCTTCTCCAGTCCTTCAGAACCACCTGTTTCCAGTGATAAGTTGAACAAAGCTGCCAGGGGTGCAACCAGCATCTCTCTGAGCACCTTCAGTATCCTAGAGGGAACCCCATCTGGTCCCATTGGCTTGTCAACTTTTGATCTTGCAAGTACCATGAAGACTTCCTCCTCCGTAAAAGGACTAGTGTGCACCTCCCTACCCATTCTGTCTTGTTCTTTATCTTTGGCCTGTCACCTACCCCTTATGTTGTAAACACTGAACAGAAGTATTCTTCGCCTTTTATCCTTGTTATCCCCCCTCCCCCAATTGGGCTTCCTCTTCTCGCTAACATATCTGAAAATTTTTATCCCCTTTTTTATTGACTGGGCAATATTTTCCTCCATTTATACCTTTGCTCTCCTCACTGCCTTTCCTGTCTCCATTTGTTTCTCCTTATAATTTATCCTATCTTGCTCCTTCTGTGATTTTTTTTTCTTTACTTTCTGAATGCTAGTTTTTTTCACTCTTACTGTTTCTGCTAGCTTATTAGAGAACTGTAAGGGTATCTTTTTCCCCTTGCCCTTGTAGACCTGCCTGACACAGATTCATACATAGCTCTTTGAATGCCCGCTTTAATTTTTTCCCACTGGTCCTCAAATTTACAAGTCTACAATACTTTACTTTATACCAGGAATTAAGAGCAAAGCATGATTCTTTCAAGGGGAACGGCTGTGAGAGTGAAAGGTTAACCCTTTTTTGTGCTGGGAGGTCAGGCGCAGGTATAATTGTGAGATATTAAGGGGTATGATACATCAGGTGGCTCTGGAAAGGGCTGTAATAAGTGATGAGATGACTGTAAAAGAGTTATCAAAACTTGACTAGGAGTTTTTAACAATGAGAAAAAAGGGGACAGGGTGTTTACCACTGAGATAAACTGGAATGGTGCATGAAACAATAAGAAAACAGGACTACAGAGTTTAAACCAGTTAACAAAATCGGGATGGATTGTGAAACGGTTAGCACAACTGTGGGAGAGGAGAACCAGTGAGGGGCAATGAACCAATGAGAAAAACAATGTCTGTGTATGTGTGTGTGGGGGGCCCAGTGAATGAAAGAGAAGAGCTGAACCACTTAGCAAAACTGGGAGAGAGGAGAACCAGAGAGCAGAACTGAGGACCTGTGAACCATGAAAAATGGGCAGAAGAGGTGAACCAGTGAGAAAAAAACTGTGTTGGGGGGGGGGTGGTATCAACAGAGCAAAACAGATCTGGGAGAGTGAAACAAGTGGACTTGTGGTTTTAACTGTTTTAAACTTCATTTCTAAAAGATCATATGGAAATGGAAAACAGGTTATTAAAAGGTTCCTCAACCTTAAGTTCACTTGTCTGGGCACTTATGGGGTAAAAGTAAAAAGACTGAACTAAGTCCAAAAGACTGGTAAATTGAAACTCTTTATTACAAAAATATAAGTTTAAAAAGTAAGTGTTAAAAATTACATTATACTACGGGACAATCCTAGCATATTAAAAAGGAGCATGAAGGCAGATTCACAAACAATAACCAGGCACTTCACCTTGCAAATGAGGCTTCTTCAAGGATTAATTGCTGTAAGTAGAGGAGACAGTTAAATACTATTATCTGCATGAGAAACTTATGCCAATTCATCAATAGTGAATTACACAAATGGGTATGACAAACAAGATCGTGATGCCAATTCACTTTGTGTTAAATTACATAACTAGATATAACAAGCAAACCTGCAAAACACAAGGTCTTGTCAGCGCGTGGACAAGGGAGGCAAGAGTGACCTTTCTCCAACAGGGCCCCCCACCCCCCACAACGGACTTTGAATTCTCTCCAGACAATTGGCCCGAACCCAGGATAGAGTCGCCGGCTTGTTTGCATCACTGGGCAGACCTCCCCTGGCACCTCTGTTTTCTGGACTGGCTGGAGTATTTAAATTGGGAGAAGGAGGACACACTCACTGGATCGGTGCTGCAGAGATTGAGCCTTGCTTTCTGGGGCTGTAGTGCTATCGGGGGTAATACTTGTCTCGTAGCACAAGGGTCTTGAGCACAAAGGGTCAGAGGAACTGGCGCCAAGTTTAAACATTGCACTCATGCCTGATTGGTTCCTCCAACTGCTGTGACAACCATTCAGGCTGACAAAAGGCTGCTCTCCGAGCCCCGTGGCTCACTCTTGTCAGTGCATGGACCAGGGAGGTGAGGGTGACCCTTCTCCAACAGGGGCCCCCCCTGCAATGGACTTTGAATTCTCTCCAGGCAATCGACCTGAACCTGGGGTAGAGGCGCCGGCTCGTTTGCATGGCTGGGCAGACCTCCCCCAGCACCTCTGTTTTCTGGACCGGCTGGAGTATTTAAATTGGGAGAAGGAGGACACATTCAATGGATCAGTACTGCAGAGGGTGAGCCTTGCTTTCTGGGGCTGCAGTGCTATCGGGGGCAATACTTGTGTTGTAGCACAAGGATCTTGAGCACAAAGGATCAGAGAAACTGGTGCCAAGTTTGAATGTTGCACCCACGCCTGATTGGTTCCTCCGACTGTCATGATGACCGTTCAGGCTGACAAAAGGCTGCTCTCCGAGCCCCGTGGCTCACTCTTGTCAGCACGTGGACCAGGGAGGTGAGGGTGACCCTTCTCCGACAGGGCCCCCCCCACAATGGATTTTTAATTCTCTCCTGGCAACAGGCCTGAATCTGGGATAGAGGCACCAGCTCGTTTGCAGTGCCGGGCGGACCTCCCCCAGCATCTCTGTATTCTGGACTGACTGAAGTATTTAAATTGGGAGAAGGAGGACACACTCACTGGATCAGTGCTGCAGAGGGCGAGCCTTGTTTTCTGGGGCTGCAGTGCTATTGGGGGAAAATTTCCTGCCCACCCGCCTGCTCCTCCTCCCATTAAATGCTCGTAGCTCCTGCCCTAGTGCAGAGTTACCAGCTACCCATCAATCCCCTCCTTGAACCACTTGGCCCTATATCTTAGCCCTGGGGGACTAATCTAGGGTACAGTACCATATCTCCCCATGTCTGCTGCCAGCACACTGTCACAGTCTTAATCCACTTTTGGGTCTCCACCTTGTGGCCACTCAGGATGCTGCCACTGACTGGTTGCTCTGGGCCTCACAATCTGCCAGGGGCCCCTGCCGTAAACCATGGACCTCAGGTCGCCATGCCCTCTCTCAAGTCTCCTCCTGCATGGCTATCTGCCAAAGGTATGAAGCTGGTGCACCCAAACATTAGAAGCTTACTACCTAACCTAGTGGAGCTTACAGCCTGGGTGGCTCATTATAACCCTGATATTATGGGTATCTAGGAAACCCTGGCTGAAGCCCCACATCCCTGACTCTGCATGTGCCCTCCTGGGTTACAACTTTATTAGGCTAGACAAAGTAGGGAACAAAAGAGGGGGTGGGGTGCTCCTATACTATAAGTCACACCTAAATGTATGTGTCATAGGGCACACCCCACCTCGTCGAGGCCTTGCATGCTCCTCTCCTGCTTGGCAACACTAAAAAGGTACACTTGGTCAGTGCCTACAACCCTCCCAAGGGTGGGGTACTAGGCTCTCCTCCCTTCTCAACAGTCTCAGTCCCATGGTTGGCTTGAACGAACTGTTAGTCCTAGGTGACTTCAACCTCAACTGGGTGGGCTGCAACCCCTGCTGGCTGGTCCTGCCCTCAGCCAACTCGTCAATGAACCCACAAGGCTCTCCTCATGTGGAGACAAGAAATCCCTCATTGACTGGGTGCTGAGCAACCGACCGGATAGAATTGTCTCCCGAGTACTCTCCCTGATGCCATCTTGGATCACACTCCCATCTACTGTATCTGGGGCATCTCCTCTCCCAAAATTCCCTACAAAGTGATCCAGATGAGGGACTTCTCCAAACTTAACATAGGAGACTACCTTGCAGACCTGCATCTAACAGACTGGTCTCAGGTCATTACTGCAAATAAACCCACGGTGGCTCTTGACCACTTTCTTACTTCTTTACCTCCCTACAAAGCAAGCACATGACCCTCACTAAAAGGAGGGTGAGGGGCACAGTCACTAAGTGGCTTCACAGTGATTTCTCCTGCCTCATGGAACAAAGGGACAAGTGCTGGATGCGCTAAAAGGCCTCCCTCTCCAGCTCTGACCTCCTTGAGTACAAACAGATGAGGAACTCCTGCAAAAGAGCCATCCATTCGGCCAAGATTGAATTTTGTCAAGCTGCCCTACTCTCCTCTGCTAGAAACTCAAGGAGCTTCAGGCAAAACACTAAAAACATGGTTGGAGGGTCTGCCAGAGCTCAGGTCATGGACATGCACATTGGTGGGGTCAACTGCAACTATCCCCTTACAATTGCCAATGCCTTCAACTCCCTGTTCACTGACCTGCCAGCTCTCCCTGACCAGCCTCACATCCTCAAAGACTGGGACTCTCCTTCCGCTGGGATAACCCCCCCGACCTCCCTTCTACCTCAGGGTTGTCTCTGTCAAAGAGACCCAGAAGCTCCTTTCTGGTCTCTCACCTCACACTGGTGCCGGGCATGACTGTCTTAAGCCCAAATTTCTCAGTCCAGGGGCTTCCATTCTTGCCTGGCCTATCTCCCACACTTTCAACAGATCGCTAATGTCGGGGACTTTTCTGGACACCTGGAAAGTGGCTAAAGTCGTCCCTGTTCACAAACAAGGTGACCCCAAAGATCCCAAAAACTATCGGCCCATAGCAATTCTGTCAGCGATCAGCAAGCTACTCGAAAAGGTTGTTGCCACACAGGTCACCCACTATTTGCAGACCTATGAATTACTCTCCCCCCCAAAACACGGTTTCAGAAAAGGGCACAGTACCTCCACCGCCCTAGCTGTTGTCTCCTCTGAGATCAGGTCTGCTACAGATCAAGGCAAACTGACTGCAGCCATCTTCGTGGATCTCTCGAAAGCCTTTGACCAAGTTGACCACTCAGTCCTGTGCTCCTCTCTCCTGACCCTTGGCTTCTCCTCCCCTGCCCTTTCCTGGATGAGTAGCTACCTCTCGGGAAGATAGCATTACACCGAATTCAACAAGGCCCTGTCTAAACCCTCACTGGTTAACAGTGGGGTCCCTCAGGGCTCTGTTCTAGGGCCTCTCCTATTTTCCCTTTTTATAAATGGGCTGCCCTTGGCCCCAGCCCAAGAGCATTGTACTCTGTACTCTGATGACCTAGTCATCCTGCTCAGCTCCCAGGGTATCTCTGTCATGAACGCGAAGCTCAACACTGCCTCTGATCTAATCCAAATCTGGCTGGAGGACCACAAACTCACTATCAACCTGCAGAAAACTCAAGCCATGCTCTTTGGCTCCACAGCCAAGACTAAAGCGGTCTCTGCCCCACTAATGATCTCATGCACCGATGGGTCCCTACTACGAGTTGCTGACTCTGTCAAGTACCTGGGTGTGACACTTGACTCACAAATGGACCTCCCTCATTTAGCACATTCACAATACTTGCAAGGCCTCAAATTGCAAATTGGGCCTTGCATACAGAACAGAAAACTGCCTCTCCCCGGGTGCTCACCTCGCCCTAGCCAGAGGGATCCTCCTACCCGCTCTCTGCTATGGACTTGTAGCCTTTGCCCATGCAACTAAAACCAGTCTCTCCAAATGGGATACAGCGTACAATAGTGTTTGTCACTTTGTACTCTCAGCTGCCCACCTCACCCACCACTGTGAGCTCTACTCCCGGCTTGAGTGGCTCCCACCGGAAAAGCACCGTACCTTCATCCTAGGTAACTTCATTGAGAATGTTCTCAGAACTGCCACCCCCTCAGCCCTCACTGCATTCCTCTAACCCATTGCCCCTCTTACCTCTTAAGATCCAGTGACTCCCATGTCCTTCTGGTTCCCAAAACATGCACCCAAATGGGCGACTGGGCCCTCACTGCACACGGCCCCAGGTTATGGAACTCCCTTCCTGCAAGCACTCATTCCTTTACCTCCCATGCCTGCTTCAAAACCTCCTTCTGGGGCTTCCTCAAAGCGGCTGCTACTTGCCTCTGCATTTACTGCACCCCTTCGGGCTTGTCACTCGGTCTGGATGGGTTGATACTTAATCACTGCTGCTTAACTATAGAGGGTCTCCTCAGTCTGTCTACTAGTGAAGTTTGCTGCATCAAGAACTGATTGTGTTGGGTCCACCCTGGCCCTACTGCTCATTAATTTGTTGAATATACTGCTGCTTTATCTCGCCAGCTGCCACTGGCCACTCCTATCCCCTCTTGCACCTCCTTGATGTGTCTACTACCCCCATCCTCCATGCAGCTGCTGTCCGACTATGCTGTTCGCTGCCTGCCTCATTTGTGCCAAGCTATTAGCTTCCTCCCACTTGCTATGCAATCCTATGTTGTTAATGCATTGTCCTTACTCTGTTTGTTGCTCATGATTATAATTGCTCTTGTTGTTGCCTGTTAGGCCTGAGTGTATCTCTGTAATCTCCCGGTCACACCTGAAAATAGGCACTTGGCTGTGTAGTGTGATTATCTGGTAAACAAAGCAAATAAAATAAATAAATAAGAAAATTAATTAGGATCAGTAACTTTAAATTAGCTATTCAATGACAAATTATGCCTTTATGATTTATTCGGTAATGAAAAAGATAACTTTGCAATTAGTGGTACACAGTTCAATGGCAAAACATGAATAGTAGGTAAAGTAATCAATATGTGCTATTTTCAAAACCAATGGGCCATCATAAGGTGATTTCCTTTTAATTCTCCGTGGGCTGTGGCTTTCATTCAAAGATCCATGGGAATCAAGAGGAGAGACAGGGGTGACATGATTGAAACCTTTAAATACATGAAAGGAATAAACAAGATGGGTACAGAGGGGCTGTTCAAAGTAAATAAGGGAGGGGAGGGCCACCAGGGGCCATGATATGAGACTGGAGCGAGGAAGATTCAGGAGGGAGATGAGGAGATACTTTTTTACAGAGAGGGTGTGGGCTGGGTGGAATGCGTTACCTGCTGAAGTGGTATGTAGTAGAACAGTGGACTGCTTCAAACGAGGATGGGACAGGACAAGTGGGAGGGTTAATGAAGGGGAAGGGTGGAAGAGAGGGGCAGCTGCAGAATAAGGGGTGCTAGCTGCACATTCGAGCAGACTTGATAGACCTCTAGGCCTTTATCTGCTGGCAAATTTCGTATGTTCATATGTTTGTATTAGATCATAGTACTCTCACTTGACAATTTGGTTTCTGAAAGATTTGACACAAGAAAAATAGAAAGGTTAATAACAATAAAAAAAACTTTTGTATCTTGTATGCCCAGTATGTCTGAGTTTGGCTCATGTATCCTGCATTTTGAGTTGACATAAAATAAACACAATTTCCATGGATAAAGATGAATTTACCATCATTGACATGTTTTACTACCCATAGATTCAATTGCAATGTCTGGTCTGAAACAAAACAACAATTAATAAATATCATACAATGGCATATGATCATTATTATTCAACGTCCAGTTATAAAGGAGGATGAATAGAAAAGGAAAAGTTCTTTAAGAATACAAGTAAAACATCAAAACAGTGAGTGGTGGCATATAAACCATGAGCAAACTGCATAAAATACTGAGTGCAGTGCATTTATATATAGGAAAAATATTTTTGATGAATCTCTTTTTAATTAATCCTTCTCAGGTTAGTTCTTGGTTAACAGAATGCTGTGACATAGAAGCTGTATTATACTGTATGGTTTTAAAACATTTCATTTATGGAAATGTATAAATCATGGCTATAGTTGTGGGGGCTCATGTAACCCATAAATACAAAATCTACAAGGAACGTTTGAAAAACCCCTTCAACATTGTGACTAAAACCAGTTTTTAGTCTCACTGCCACACATGGACATGCTGTAATTTTACAGAGGCTTTGGTTTTGATTACAAGGGCTCTGGTTTTCAATGCTATGTTTTGTGCCCTTCAGTTTTGGGCAATCATTAAATACACAAGCCAGGATTACACATAAGCCGATGTAAATGTCATCATTTAACTAGTATTTATTGAAACCAAAACGGGACAATGCCTTGACATAAATGCTGTTACATGCACTGCTGACATTGCTATTGTGCAATCCCTGGCTCGTGCCATTAACTTGGCATTAATACAAACCACAATGCTATTTTTTTACTCAAAAAAGAAAGGGCCTTCTGTGACTGTGGATATTCATAAAGACTACAAGAGCCCCAGCAAACTCAGAGCTGTGTGCCTTTTACTTTCTCAGGCAATCACTATTATGGTATGAACTAAATGTGTATGTCACTGAGGTGCTTTCTTATGACTAATTATAGTGATGTTTACATGGTGGGTTTCTGGATAAAATGTAACATATGTTATCCCCAACCTAATTTTAACTACTGTGACCAAAATCCATATTGCCACTGTAATCTATCAACTTTTATGAGTATTTATATCTCAAAAGCTGCACTGCATTTACTAAAAGTAAAAGCTGATTACTGTTCCTGATAAATAATGCCACCATTCTCAAAGTAGGAAAGGGAGAAGAAATGATCTTAATTATGTACAAATAACAAACATAAAATCAAGAAATCATATATTTTTCAGAGAAACATACAAAGATCAATTTGCTCATTAAGCTCCTCAGACTTACCCTAGGATTGTGACAACATGCTTTTTTCATTGCTGCACCTTGCCTGATCTCAGAGACCCACAATACTTTGATGATGTCATGTTAGTTTTTTGTCGCTAATTACTTTTACACCAGCCTTTTATGAAAAAGTTTCTGTTTTTTTAAAGAAAATAATATGATATAGCTATCCAAGTGGCATGGAGGGCTGAGGTACCTGTTGCTTTAACTCCTGCCATGCCAGTGACCCAGGCTACGGAACACGGTATAGTCACTTAGGTGCTGGCTAGAGAAAGAAGGATTGAGCATCCTATATACTTCTCTCCTTTTCTGGGGACAGGGGATTATCATCTCACTGTACTGTCAATCATCTAGCAGAGGATGGGTGGTACAAACAGATGAGAGCCTGAGAAAGGGACTTGACACAGATGCCTATAACATGTGCATGCATTAGCATGCAGAAATGCATTACTGTACATTACTCGGTCCTGAGGAAACTGGTAGGGGTGCAAAAGTTACAGGTGGAAGCCAACCCTGGCTGGCAGGATGAAGTCATAGGACTCTGCAGGCCCTGCACTACTGACCAAGGCACCCAGAAGGAGAACTGGGGTAAGACCCAGAGAAGGTAGGTGATGGGTCTGGAGGTCTTAGCCAGAAGGAGGACAGCGGGGTGATAGCAGCATAAATAAAAAATGGGAAAAAATAAGATATCCACTTATAGTGCCAGCATTCCTTTTTCAAACACCATGAAGTCTTGCTATATTATGACTATATGCAGTCAGCCACTGCAGCTGAACTGCCCCGGAGAGGAAAGAGTTAACTCCAGAGAGTCTGGAGTTCCACAGCGCGAGGGCGCTATACCAAAGCTCTATCTGGCCAGTTTCAAATGAAACTGTCAGATTCTTTACTCCGCTTCACTGAACAGTCGCTCCGGAGATCAGCTCCTTCACATTGGTTCATTTCTCGGTTCAAGCGAGTATTTTCGGTTCATTTGAACCAGCAAAAAGTATTTATTTTACCGCATTTCGGTTAAAAGCTCTATCTGGTAAACCATAAGTAGAAAATTTAAAGTCTGTGTGGAAATTCAATTATCGGTTCGGTTTTGAACCAATCGGTTTGCTTAATTTAACGTTTTAAAGTGCGGTTGGGCTTTTAGAGGGCGGTTCCCGGTTCTTATTGGTTCTAAAAAAACCTTGCTTTTAAAATAGGTTTTTCAAATACCCGTGACACGGTTAGGAACCGATAAGGGTGTCTTGCCTGGCACTGCCATCAAAAGGGCAAGTTTTTGGTTAGGCTGGCATTATGTCTGAGAAACCCAAAGAAAAACCGGGGCCACTGGGTTTCAACACTGTGATGTCTGTGGGGAAGCCTTTGCCAAGGCTGACCCACACACCACTTGTGTTTATTGTCTGGGGGCTGACCACCTCCTGTCAGACTGTCAGGTGTGTAAAAATTTCCCTGCAGCCACCCTGGAAAAGAGATTGGGCCGGCTCAGGGAGCGAGAGGCCAAGAAGTCCACTGACCCGGATGGCCAGCCCGGTCCAGTACCCACTGGACCAGAGGGAGTGCCCTCTGACCAGGGCGAGACTTCCTCGGGCAAAAGGAAGGCTGGTTCAGGGGAACCAGTCTCAGTGAAAAAGACAAAGAAATCAGTAGGTTTGGAGTCCAAAATTGTCTCTCCAACTGCTGCAGAAATAGTTAAAGCCATACAGATTGTCCAGTCACTGTCTCAGGGTCCTGCCGAACCACCTACAGTTGGTAAAGGTTGGTTCGTTCAGTGCCAGTGGTTCAGGAGTATGATGTTGAGGAATTTTATGAACCACAGGAGAGGGAGGACGAATTTGATCATTACATGTGTGGCTGGAGGGTCTGGACGTGCCCATTGAACCGGACATTTCTCCAGACAGACCTTTAGGATCTCCTCCTATTCTGTCTGAGTCCCTTCTCATTTTATGTTTTACAAAAGGTTGCAGAACCCTCCAGCTTCCTTTAGAGGAAGCTGTGGATGAGCAAGAGGAGCCTGATTATGTAGAAATGATGGATATACTCAGAGTCTAGGAGGTTGTCTTTTCCTTTGCATAAGTCATTTAGGAAGCAAACAACAAAGATTTTAAAAATCCTCATTCTGTCCCTCCTGTAGATAAAAAAATGGACAGAAGATATACTTTGTCAGGCTCTGATACAGACTTCCTCACTGAGCAGTGTAGTCATGTAGGTGTGGTACAAGCTGCAGCCTGTGACAAGGCTAATATTCCTTGGCCTCACATCCTCCTGATAAGGATTCCAGGAAGATTGATGCCATGGTGAAAACAGTATATGGCAGCTTCTTTGGGACTGCAGGCAAATTATATGGCTTATGTGGCTAGATATCAGAAATCTAGGTGGGACACAATATTGCAGTTAGCCAAGCAGGCCCATGGCCAGCTGGCTAGTGAGTTGGAACAGGTGGCTGCTGAAGGCATTGAAGCCTCTAAAGTTCAATTTCATACTGCTGTTGATGTTAATCATGTTTCCTCTAGGGTCATGGCCACTTCTGTAGCTTTCCGTAGGTTGGCATGGCTCAGATGCACTAATCTGTCCCAAGATACTCAGTCAAAGGCTATGGATTTTCCTGTTGTGGGTAATTCTCTGTTTGGGAACAAACAGAAAACTATATGAAAAAGATGGATGAATACAGAACTACCTACAAAAGTGCCCAGGCTAAGGAGAGGCATGCCACTCCACAGAGGCACGCTCCCAGAGGTAGGGGCAGGCCTTTCCACAGACCTTTTTACCAATTTCAGGCCTCCTCTGCATTTGCACAGAGGGGTTTCTTTAGAGGCAGAGGTAGACGGGCACAAGTAAACCATCCCTCTCCCTCAGCCTAGGCATTGCCAAGCAGGCACCCTGGATGGGGTGCCCAGGGCCGATTCTCCTGTACCAGTGGGGACAGATTGGTTTATTTCAGCCAGAACTGGGTGTCCCTAACTTCGGACAGGTGGGTTCTGGAGGTAATAGGCCAGGGTCTGGTTCTCAGCTTCAAACAGTTTCCGAAGATGAGAGCCAGACATTTTCCACCTGCAAATCCTTCAGAAGCCCTTGCTTTGGAAGCAGAGGTTTCTTCTCTTTTGGACTGCAAAGCAGTAGAAAGGGTCCCTCCTTGCCATCAGGGCAAGGGGCTGTACTCAAGATACTTTCTTACCCCAAAAAAGACAGGAGAATGGCGGCCCATTTTAGATTTAAGGTACCTGAACAAGCATCTTTTGAAACCAAAGTTCAAAATGTTAACTCTGACAATGATTTTGCCTCCCTGAGGCCAGGGACTGGTTAGCTTCCTGGACCTCAAGGATGCTCTATTTTCATGTTCTGATCAGGCCTTCTCACCGAAAGTACCTCAGGTTCGAACTACCTCAGGCCACTACCAGTTCAGGGCAATGCCCTTCGCCTTACCTCTGCGCCAAGGGTATTCACGAAATGTCTAGCTGTGGTAGTGGCTCATTTAAGAAGGCAAGGGATTGCTGTGTTTCCTACCTGGACGACTGGCTCATAGTGGGTCAGTCCCCAGATCAGGTAAAATCCCACTTGCAAGTCACCCAGCAGCTTCTCACTTCCTGGGATTCCTGCTGAATTTACCAAAGTCAGTTCTCGAACCAGTTCAGGTACTAACTTTCATAGGTGCAGAATTGAACACAAAGTTAGCCGGGCATTTCTCCCCTGGAAAGGGTAGACAGACTCATTGCCCTGGCATCCTCCTTTACCCTGCGGGTCTCTCGACCAGCAAGGCATTTTCTGCAACTCCTAGGGCACATGGCTGCTTCCACAGCTGTAGTGCAAGGAGCAAGATTCCAGATGAGGGACATTCAGTTCCATTTGAGGGCCTATTGGTCTCAAAGGAGGGACCCTTTCCAAATTGGTTCCAGTGACCCAAACCCTGATCCTGGCCTTACACTGGTGGCAGGATCAAAGCAATCTAAAACAAGGGGTTCCTTTCATTCCCATTTCCCACTCCCTCACCCTCACCACGGATGCTTCCCTGTTAGGGTGGGGAGCTCACTTGGGCGACCTGTCCACTCAGGGAGTGTGGTCTCCCCAGGAATCTCTGCTCCACATCAATCTTTTGGAACTCAGAGCTGTCCTTTTAGCTCTTCAGGCATTTTCAGCTTCTGTCCAGAACAAAGTAGTTCAAGTCAGGACAGACAACACCACAACAATGTGGTACATCAACAAGCAAGGGGGCACTCGGTCATCAGCCTTGTTCACCGAAGCAATGAAGTTGTGGTCCCTGGCTTACTCCCTGAACACCTCCCTGATAGCAGTTCACCTTCCAGGGAAGGACAATGTCCTGGCGGATGCCCTCAGCAGGATTTCTCAGGGCCATCACGAATGGGCTCTGAATCCTCAGGTGCTGGGGTCAGTCTTTGCCAGATGGGACACCCCTCAGATAGATCTTTCGCAGCCCCAGACAACCACCAACTTCCTCTGTTTTGTTGCAGACCTCCAGTGCTGGGATCAGTCCCCCTGGATGCCTTTCAGTTGGATTGGAAAGGGAAGTTCCTGTATGCCTTTCCCCCCTTTCCCCTTCTTTTCAGGGTACTAGTAAAAATCAGATCTCAGCCCTGCAAGGTGATTCTGATTGCTCCAGATTGGACCAGACAGCCCTGGTACCACTGCTTCTGTCCTTGACAGTTCACCCTGCCCTGAGCTTGCCCAGAGTCCACGACTTACTGGCCTGTGCACAGGGGAGGTGGTATCGGACCTCAAATCCCTCCATCTCAAGGCATGGCTCTTGAGGAGTTAGAATTGCTGACTTACACCTTTCTCAAGGTGTTTTGATATTTTAAAGGCTTCAAGGAAGCCTTCCACTAGGGCCACTTACAATTCTAAGTGGAAAAGGTTTTCCATCTGGTGCTCTGAGAAGCAGATTATCCCAGAATCTGCTGATCTGCCCATTTTACTGGACTATTTGGTCCATTTAAATTCCTTAGGCCTTAGGCCAGCTACCTTAAAGGTTCATCTGGCAGCTGTCTCTGCTTTTCTGTCAGCAGGAAGCCTGCTTCCTTTCTTCTCACCTTGTGCTTTCCAGTTTTTTAAAAGGTTACTTCACACCAACCTCCTTTTGAGAACCAGCTCCCGCTTGGGACCTGAATGTTTGCATTGTTCAGTTAATGCAACCCCCTTTGAGCCTCTGTCCTCAGCAGAGCTCAAGTTTCTGACTTGGAAAACTGTTTTCCTAGTGGCTTTCACTTCTGCCAGACGCATAAGTAAACTACAGGCCCTGTCAGTGGAAGAAGATTTTATCTCTTTCCACAGAGATAAGGTAGTCCTCAGGACTAACAGAAAGTTTTTGCCTAAAGTGGTTTCAGATTTCCACCTGAACCAATGCATCTCTCTTCCAGTATTTTTCACTGAGCATTCTTCCTCAGGTGAGAGGAGTCTGCACAGCTTAGGCGTCAAAAGAGCCTTAAGCTACTATCTGAATGCACCAAGGGTCACAGGTTCGAATCCCTCCAACTCTTCCTTACCTATGGCGAGGTTGGCAAAGGGAAACCTGCCACTAAGAGGACAATTGCAAGGTGGATTGTCTCTTGTATCCAATTTTGTTATCAAAAACTAGGTAGAGAACCCCCCTCAGGACTGAGGGCTCACTCCACCAGGGGTACAGCTGCATCTCTAGCGGCTGCTAGAGATATTCCCATTCTGGAAATCTGTCAAGCTGCTACTTGGAAAACAGTTCACACTTTTACCAAGCATTATTCCCTGGATATTCAGTCCAGGAGAGATGCTCATTTTGGCACAGCTGTGCTTCAGAGCTGATTTCCTAAATAGGTTTTGACCCTCCTCCATGGAGGTACTGCTGTGTAATCTGCATATAGTCATAATATAGTAAGACTTCATGGTGTTTGAAGAAAAAATTACTCACCTTAGTAATTGCTTTTCTTCTCATGGAGTCTTGCTATATTATGACCACCTCCTCCTGCCCCTCTCAGAACTTCTACTTGGGTAGGGTGGCAAATTAGTGCAAGCACTGTGTCATGCCATTTTAGTTCTTCCCTTCACCCCCTTTATTTAGGGTTAGGGAATTAGGTATTTCTGTTTTAAGTAATATGTTGGCCCCCTTCCTGGACTTGAGTCTTGGGGAAGGGGGTCTAATAGTGCTTGTTAGGGAGAAACTAATAATACTATTATTCATTGTTATTATTATTATTGCTGTTTATATTGTTGTTATTCCTACTAGTAGGTAGCCACTTGGCTAGTGTAGAGCTTTCCACACAGACTTGTTGCTTAGTGTTAGCTTCAGAATATCCCACAGTTTCATTTGAAACTGGCCAGATAGACTTTTGGTATAGCGTCTCAGCTGTGGAACTCAGACTCTCTGGAGTTAACTCTTTCCTCTCCGGGGCAGTTCAGCTGCAGTGGCTGACTGCATATAGTCATAATATAGCAAGACTCCATGAGAAGAAAAGCAATTACTAAGGTGAGTAATTTTTTCTTATGTACCATGGTGCTCAACTGATCTGTTTTTCTAGCAGGGGAAAAACTGTCCATAGACTAAAATCACATCATGCTGCATCCCAGGAAATGTGGCTCCGACAGTTCAAAGCAGAGATAGAAGTGTCAAAAATACAAAGTTATACACATCAACATGACTGTTTTAACTAAAGAATATCTTGTATTAAATACACATTAACACTCAAAATAAAGCAAAGTACATGTTTTTACATTGATTTCTGATAAGTGACGAGGGAAGGGGTGAACACTAGAACCATTTTCAGTGTAAAGAGTACTGAAAGAACATACAAACCTAACAGTTGATAGGGCTTTGGGACCCGATTGGATACATCCCAGGTACTGTGGGAGCTTAGAAAAGTGCTAGCTGCTCCACTGACAACCTTGTTCAATAGCTCACTGGAAACAGGAATAGTTGTGGAGGCCAGGAGAAGGGCTGATGTGGTCCCACTGCATATGAGCAGCAGCAGGGTGGAATCTAGCAACTACAGGCTAGTCAACCTAATTTCAGTGGGGAGTGTGATTAACGGAAACCCTACTGAAAAACAAAGTGGCTGATTACCTAAAAGTCAATGTGCTGCAGGACCATGGGAAGTATGTGTTCATGGGTGAAGGACATGCCAAACAAATCTGATAGATTTCTTTGACTGGGTGACCTTGAAAATCACGAAGAGTAGGGCAGTGGACATAGCCTATCTGGACTTCAGCAAGGCCTTCGACACTGTACCGCATGGAAGGTTGATTAGGAAGCTGACCAATTTGGGGGTTGGGGCCAAAATCATAAAACTGAATCTGCAATTGGTTAATGGATAGCAGGCAGAGGGCAGTGGCAAACAGCGTACACACTGAGGACAAGGAGTGAACAGCAGGGTACTGAAGGGTTCAGTGCTGGGACCAATCCCCCTTCAATATCTTTACAGGGGATATTGCAGAGGAACTGACAGGAAATGTCTGTCTTTTTGCAGATGCCACCAACATCTGCAGTAGGGTGGAAACTCAGATGGCAGTAGAGAAAATGCATAGGGATCTGGAGAAACAAGAGGAGTGGTCAAAGGCACAGCATTTGAGTTCACTGCCAAGAAGTGCAAAATAATGCACCATGAATACATGAACCTCGGTGATGAGTATAGGATATGGGGCACTGGTAATCACTAGGCAGAAAAGGAGCCTCGAGGTTATTATTTCATAAGACCTCAAGGTGGCAGTGCAATATGACAAGTCCATGGACAGGGCTGGTGGGATACTGGGGTGTGTAGGGAGGGGTATCACCAACAGGATGGAGAAGGTGGTGCTGCCAATTTACCACTCTCTGGTATGCTCCCACCTGGAATATTATGTCCAGTTCTGGAGACTGCACCTCAAGAAAGTGACGCTGCAGAGGAACTGGTAGGGAAGGTCTGCCTTTTTGTAGATTACACCAAACTCTTCAATAGGGCAGACATTCCGGGGGGGTGGAAAGGATGACCAGCAACCTGAGAAACTCAATGAGTGGTCAAGGGTATGGCAGCAGAGTTTCAATGTGAAAAAGAGCAAACTAATGCACTTGGGGCACAGAAACCCAGGAACAGAATACAAAATGAGGGAGGTGGTACTGACAACCACCAAGCAAGAAAAAGACCTGGGGGCAATCATATTGGATGACCTAAAGGTAGCCAGGCAGTGTGACAATGGCAGTTGGGAGGGCAAGCGATATGCTGGGATGCATAGGGAGAGGTATCACCAGAAGAAAGAAGGAGGTGTTATTGCCTCTGTATAGATCGTTGTAAGATCTCACCTACAGTACAATGTCCATTTCTGGGGACCACATCTTAGAAAGGACATAGAGTGGAAGTGATCAAGAGAAGGACAACAAAAACAGTGCAGGATCTACATCAGAAGGAGCTCTATGACAGGAGATTAAAGGATATATATATATATATAACATAAACACATGCCTCATAGTAAAGTTATGGTTGCATAGAATACCACAGAATGGCAGCTGGTCTACGCAGCAGACCAGATGAAATAGCATTGTTAGTTGCAGGCATTAAAGACACAGACACGTGATGTCTATGTCTTCTGTTAGCACCCTTTGCAAACTGTGTGAGAGGCCTTTCGCACCATGCAATTCTGCTTAAAGTTGGACCAGCATAACATTCTGTGGTGATTTGTATATGCAGCCCATGATGCTTTGCATTATGGGACATGTGTGATTTTGTATTTTCTTGAAACTTGGCTTTCCCAGCCAAATGCCCTTTGGGTAACCCTTGCCTCAGTGTTTGGCACAGAGGTTCTTTGTTTATTATATATATATATATATATATACATATATATACACCCCTGAAGGAGGGAGGGGGAGGATAGAGACCTTTAAATACCTCATAGGAGTAAACAAGGTAGAAGAGGGAAGTATTTTTCAGAAAAAAATTTGTTAAAGTACAAGGGGGCATGATAAGAAGCTAGAGGGGGCAACTGTAAATTCAACAGAGATGTGAGGAAGTACTTCTTCACAGAAAGAGTGTTGGATTCCCAAAACAGCCTTCCAGCAGAGATGGTGGAGGTGAAAACAGCAGTGGGGTTCAAGTATTCATGGGACAGGCATAAGGGAAGCTAAGGGAAATGGAAAGGGTGGGTGAATAGGCTGGAGATCAAGTAGGATCTGTGGTGATACTGTAGGCAGGAAAACATGGACCAACTAGGTGGGCCAAGCTATCCTTATCTGCCAGCAAATTCTATGTTTTCTATGTTTCTACAGACAGAATTGAGGCGGTCCATTGAAGGGGAACCAAGATGGCACAGGGGTTGTAAGGGACACCCTATGAATAGAGACTGAGAATCTCAATATGTACACTCCAGAGGACAGGAAAATGAGAGGTGACATGATTGAGACTTTCAAGTACCTCACAGTGATAAACAAAATGCAGGACTGGAGGACATGTAATGAAATTGGAAGGGGGAAATTTCTGAAAAGATGTGAGGAAATAATACTTTACAGAAAGGGTGGTAGACTCATGGAACTGACCATCAGTCAAAGTTGTGGAGGCTAGAATGGTGGAAGGTTTTAAGTGTGGATATATAGTATAGACACAGGCACATATTACAGAAACAGGGAGGGGGTGGGTCCCTGGAGACCAGCAAGAGTCTGCAGAGGTACACTAGTCAGGGGACCCTTGGGCAGACTGGGTGGGTCTAAGGGTTCTTTGCTGCAATTTTCTGTGTTTATAACTGGGTTCCATTTGCATGGATAAAACCTTATACTGTATAAAATGGCTTCCTGGCACAAAGACAGGGAGTTGTCTTCCAAGTTTGTGAAGCTGGTTGAAATTATTTTGAGGTATGTTTGACCAGCTTCAAGGTTGGGGGCATGCAACCTCTCACCAGTATATACCATGAACTTATTCATGAAACAACAGACCTACCTTTTTACTTTTTAGTATCCATGGTGCATTGATTTTATTTGTGTTTGCCACATTTTGCACTTCTCCATATCCCTTACCCCAACCAGGGTTGCCACGGTTGTACCCCTGCTCAAGCTGGAAGGGTGGGTGACTGGCTGTCTTCAAGCTGACACTACGGCAGTTCCTTAGTCGGCATGCAGTGGGGGTTTATGAATGCTAGGTTGCCTGTGCCCTCCCTACCAAGATGGTAGGTTCCATACATCCATAACTTGTCCAGCACCCAGACAGCCTCATTTTGGTACTCAAACATGGACCGTGGTCTCTCAGGTGGCAGCAAACCTTGCTGCTGCAATGCCTCATTTTGTTTCAGTATTCACAAATTTTTTTTTTTTTTTTTTGTCCATAAGAACATCACAAAGAGTAAACACAAAAGTATGACTGTCACATCACTTACCAGGACACTGTGGTTGGTCACTGGGAACTTGCTGGCTCAGTCAGGCTGACACCAGTCAAGTCACAACTTACTCAGGGCTGCTTCCATCAAGTTTCATCACAGGCTGTTGCTCACATAAAACAAGGCCAGGTTCTTGCTCACAAAGTACAAAGTCTCTCGGACATAGGAATCCCCCTAGTCACTCAAAGTACTCCTTACCCTGCTCTGTATTAAACACATTTACTTTTTATGCTGGTAGTGCTCTCTTCAAGGGGCAGATCACAGAATTGTCCATAAAACAAAGTACCTGTAATAAAAACACTGCAGACACATAAATATTAACAATAAAACATTTAATATTTACACAAAATTTACAAGATATATAGTGCTAAAGCAATGGGGAATACACATAAGCCAGGAAATGTATTATAAACAGGTTTAGCAACAAAAGCAGAGAACAAGGAAACTAACTAAACTGACTAAAATTCTAAGTCTTACCATGAGATATTTGAAGTCTCTGCACAAAGCAGTTTATAGAGAAATGGCTCTTTTCTCTTCTGTAGCACATAGCCAATCCCCCTCTTGTGCCTCAGAGGTGGGGTGAAGAAAAAGAGTGTTTGAATTCCCTTTGCTCAGATTTCCCAGGATTCAGTATGCTTCTTGTCTCTTCCCACTACACTTTGGGTCTTGGCCCTTTGATTGGTAGAGACTACAAGCCCTTTTTTCTTCAAAGAATTCCAGTTGGAAAACATTTGCTCAGTGTAACTGTTTAACTGCTACTCATACAGATCCACTTCAGACACTCCCACCCACCTTGACCAGTTCTCCAGAGTATCTATTCACATTTTAAATTGAATTATGGCTATTTAGCTGAGGCTGAGGCCTTTTGTCAAAGCTAGTTCCTTTCAAAACAGGGTTCATTGTGTAATGTGGCTCTCACAGACTTTACATCTACATCTTTTAACCATCCAAATCTACCTAAATGACCTCTGTTTAAGCTGCAACAAAGGAGTACAAGTCTTATAAACAGTGTGCCTGCATACTGCAGGCACTGTCAAAGTTTTTTTCTTTTGTTAACATATATAACATATACTCTTAGCACAACCATACTTATGTGCTTCGTACTGCCATCATTGATTTGATATGTATGTACAGCTGGGGCCATAAATGAAAATGATGTACCTACCATAATTCTTGATCTTCCTGTGTATCTTCACCATTCATCACTGTTGGGTGTCTGCCAGGAAAGAGGAGCCTGTGCCATCGGCATTGCCCACAGGGCCAACGCATTGCATGGCACTCGCAGGTTGGCCAGAAATGGCCTTTGGGTCCTTCTACACCTCAGTTCTGCTTGCCAGAGAGGCAAACAGAAAAAAAAGTATAGAGAAAGAAGGGCGGGGCAAGGGAGCCCAAGGGACAACAAAAGGAAAAGGAGCAACTGAAAAAGAATAAATCAATGAGAGGACAGATAAGAAAAAAGGGTTATGGGCCAGGATGCCCCAGTATCTGAATGACCAAGAGGTAAAGAAGACAGAGAGAAAGTATATAGAGAGAGAGGGTTTAGGGAGCATGGAAAGATGGAGTGGGGAGGCCAGGACCCATGAGGACAAGGTCGATCAGAAGATCGCCATATGTTCAAGGAGATTCCAAATTTTCAGAATTCTGGATGGGTAAGGCCACCCCTAGGTCTGATCCCAACTCCCTAGAGGAAAATCACACTCTTCACTCCCCCCCTGCAGTTACCACAAGGAGAAAACAGGTTTTCAAGGAGGGAGGAAGAGAAGGGACCACCTAAAACACATCATTCACATCAGGGAAGGTAAGAGAAGGTAACAAGGGCAACTGAATTATGGACAGCCCAAAACCACCCATCCTGGAACAGACAATGGACTTCATGGGATGGAGGCATCCCATGGAAGGACCAGGATGGAGAGGGGCCCACCAGAAGGCCCTGAGGAAAAAAAAACCTATGTGGCCCCACTCACCCATATCCAAAGCTCTCTTAAAGGCCTCCCAGTGGCCTGTCGGAGAGGAAGAAATAACCCAAGAGAGGGGGGCCAGTAGGGATGTGGTATGACACAGAGACTGAGGCCTTGTGAAGGGAAGGTGGGAGGGATTCAGTGATGAATGGTGAAGACACACAGGGAGATCAAGAAATGGAAATTACGTACCTACCGTAATTCTTGATCTTCTTGGACAAAGTCTCCACCACTCATTCACACTAGTGGTGAGTACGCCGGAGGCACTAGGACCCAGCGGGAGCAAACTCTTCAGGAGGGCCAGCACCAGAGATGGAGCTGTGAGGAAGGGGCACCGCAACCCTGGCACATACAGTAATGACTATCTCGGCATCGACCCTCCAACCACCTCAGTACATTTTTTCCGAGGAGGTGCAGCGTAATTAACCTAGAAAGGACTAACCTACAAATTGGACATAAGATAGTCTGAATTACCCATGTAAGAAGGGTCAACATAAAGTATTCACAGCTCAGCCATTGAGGAAGTGAAGACCATAAACACAGAAGTGAGCTTGGGTTATGGTGGGTGGGTGTGTGAATGAGTCATGGAGACTTCGTCCAAGAAGATCAAGAATCATGGTAGGTACATAATTTCCATATCTTTCTGGACATAAAGTCTCCATCACTCATTCACACTAATGGGAGAGTACCAAGCTAAATAATCCCCCAAGACAGGCGGCAGGAGATAAAGAGCTTACTTGCCTAGGACAATAGCCCATTAAGAATGGTTCTGCCAAAGGACAGAGGCCGTCTGGCATTGACATCCAAGGCGTAGTGCTTAACAAATGTATGCATGGAGCTCCAGGTAGCTGCATTGCAAATATCTGCAATGGGCACTTTACGGATTTCCACCAGAGATGCTGCGACTACTCTGGTAGAGTGAGCATACACTCTGCCTTCCAACTTGACCTGTGCCATAGAATAGCAGTGGTGAAGGCATGCCACCAGCCACCCTGAAATGCATCTGATAGCAACAGGTTGACCCAGCCAGGTCTCGCTGAAGGAAAACAGTTGTTGAGCCTTGCAAATTTCCTTTGTTCTATCTACAAAGAACCGCAATACTCTCTTAACATCCAGCGAATGAGGGGTATGCTCACCTTCATTCTGGAAGTTCGCAAAGTAGGAAGGAAGGACTAAAGGTTGATTTAGATGGAATTCTGAGACAACTTTAGAGAGAAACTTAGGATGATTCCTAAGAACTACTTTGTCCTTGTGAAATACAGTGTACGGGGGGATCTGTGACCAGTGTGTGTATTTCAGAAACTCTATGTGCTGAAGTAATGGCCACCAGGAAGGCCATTTTCCAAGTGAGGAACTTCAACTCGTAAGTAGATAGAGGGTCAAAAGGTTTACGAGTGAGCATGTCTAGCACAATGTTAATGTTCCAGGCTGCAACTGACGCCTAATAGGAAGTCTAGTATGCAGAATACCCCTAAGAAACCTCTTAACTATGGGCAACTGAGCCAGCGACATGATATATGAGTACTGCAGACCTGTGTTTGAGAGGTCTAAAAGATACTCCAAGACTTTATTTGGTGGGCAGGAAAAAGGATTCCAAGATGATTTTGCACACCAGGTAGAGAAACGCTTCCATTTAGCTGTGTAGGTTTTTCTAGTGGCCGGCTTATGCGCGGCCGAAAGAACATCTGACTCTCTATAAGAAACATTGAACCTATTCACCTCTTCAGGAGCCAAGCGTGAAGGTGAAGCGACCTTAGGTTGGGATGGACCACAGGACCCTGGGTCAGAAGGTTCGTCTGAAGAGGAAGCATTTTCAGGAGGGTTTCCGATTGTCTGTTGAGTAGCGGGAACCATATCTGCCAAGGCCAGAAGGGGGCAATGAGAATCATTCTGCCCCCCTGGGACTCCAATTTGAGCAGTACTCTCTGAAGTAGGGGAAGAGGAGGAAATGTGTATAGAAAGCATTTTGTCCACCGCAGTCTGAATACATCCTTACAAAAAATGCCAGGTCCTGGATTTCTGAAGCAGAAGAGAGGCAGTTTTGCATTGAGCGGGGATGCAAAAAGGTCCAGTTCTGGAGTTCCCCACTCTCTGAAGAGTGACTGAATGATAAGAAACCACTCGTGAGGATCCGCCTCTGTTCTTCTGAGACAGTCTGCCAGCTAGTTTTGTACTCCTGGCAGGTAAACCACCTGAATCAGAACCTTGTGCTCCAGGCACCATTCCCACACTCTCATTGCTTCCCTGCATAATCGGTAAGAGTGTACTCCACCCTGTTTGTTGATGTAGTACATCACTGCCTTGTCCGTTTGAAGGAGAATGTTCTTGTGACAGAGTATGTCCTTCAAAGCTCGGACTGCATGGAGGATGGCTCTCATTTCCAGGACATTTATGTGAAGCTGAGACTCTTCCTGAGTCCACGTACCCAGGGTGTGGAGATTCCGGCAGTGAACTTTCCAACCCATCACAGATGTGGCCGTGGTAATGGAGAGTTGATAATCCAGAGGGGTGAAGGGATATCCTTCCAGAAGGTTGTCCTCCTGAGACCACCAGGTGAGCGACCTCTTCAGAGGTTCCATCACCTTGATGAGAAAGGACTGAGGGTGAGTGGTTGGGGACCACTCAGCACTGAGCATCCACTGAGAGGTACTCATGTGAAGATGAGCCAAGGGTACAGTGAACACCAAGGATGCCATGAGGCCCAGTATCCACTGCATTGAGTTAGCTCAAACCGAGATGTGTTCTCTGATGTATCGGAACATCTGTAAGATATCACTTCTTCTGTCCTCTGGAAGAAAAGCCTTCACACAGGAGGTGTCCAGAAGAGTTCTTATGAAGAGGAGCTTCTGGGAGGGCTGCAGCTTTGACTTGTTGAGGTTCAGTAGGACTCCCATGGACATGAGGAAGTCTGAGGCCATGGCCACGGCCTCCAAAGTCTCTTTCCTGGAAGGACTTGCAAGAAGCAAGTAGTCCAGATATGGAAACACTTGTATTCCAATTTTGCTGAGGTGCGCCGCAAGAATTGCACACTTTGTAAAAACTCGAGGCATTGAGGATAGCCCAAAGGGCAGTACTCTGAACTGATAGTGTTGACCCAATGCCATGAACCTTAGGCATTTGTGGTGCTTTGGGTGTATGAGAATGTGTTGGTAGGCATCCTTAATGTCCAGGGAGGCTAGTCAATCATGTCAGTGAATCAAAGTTAGCAGGGTACTGAGTGGTATCATCTTGAATTTCTCTTTTTGTAGGAACTTGTTTAGCTTTCTGAGATCCAGAATGGGGCGCATGCCGCTGGTTTTCTTTGAAACCAGAAGGTAATGGGAGTAGAAACCTGTGTTTCGGTGATCCAGCGGAACTACTTCTACTGCCCTGTTGTTCAGAAGGCCTTGTACCTCAGAAGCAAGAAGGTCTGATTGTACCGCCAACGGCCTGGGCTGCCGTTTTGGGAGGATGATCTGGAGGGGTTTCCAAAAGATTGAGAGAGCATCCTTTGCGGATTATCCTGAGGACCCATTTGTCTGATGTCATAGATTTCCACTGGTTGTAGAACTGAGTCAGACATCCTCCCACTGCTGAGGTGGAGTCCCCCTCGGGAAGCTGAGGTGGAACCTGGGCCGGAAACTCAGAAGGTGGCACTGGGTGCTTTTGGGCCTTGTACCTTTTGCTGCGCTTTCTTTTGCTGCTGAGGGTTCTAGTTTCTGTTAAAACCTCCTCTGCCTTTGCCCCAAAAGGACTGATGGTTGTGAAACTGGCGCTTGTTCCCACCCCCTCAGGAGTGGGTGGGTGGGTGTAGGTCTGGCTGTCTTAATGGCAGACCTAGTCTTCCATGTGACCTCTAGTGCTTATTCCACCTGAGGTCCAAACAGATACATACCATCAAAAGGTAAGGCCATGACTTGCTGCTGGGTGTCATTTGTGAAGTCCAAAGTATGCAGCCAAGAGTAACGACAGGTGCAGATGCCAGCCACCGCCACCCGGGAAGTGGTTTCGAAGGTATCCATTGCAGCTTTAACATGTTGGTTATTGGACTTGATACCCCTAGTTATGGTTTGAAGTAGCTCTGAGTTAACCTCCGATTCGGGCAGAGCTTCTACCATTGCTTTGAGCGAATGACAAAGAACATATTCATATTGAGAAAAATAGTCCTGGTAGCTGGCAATGCGCATGCCCAGGGTTGAGACAGCGAAGACTCTCTTACCTAAGGTGTCTATTTTGTGAGATTTTTTTATTTATAGAATGGACTGTAGATCCCTGAGGGAGGACAGCCTTATCATTCTCTGCCAGGATCACAATGGTATCAGCAAAGGCTTGTGAAGCCAAGATGGGGTGATCCTTGGAAGGGGCATATATCCTGTCTATGGACTTGGCCACAGAAGGAATAAGAGCCGGATTCTTCCACACCATCTGTGAACGGTTCTTGAAAGAGGGCTGTACCGGAGAGTTTAAATCCATAGGGATTTCCGGGACATGAAGATATAGCAGGCACAAAAGCTTCCCAGGATCAATTTCTGTGGTCTGGAGAGAAAGGGTAGAATCTGAATTCTTGAGCAGAGACTTAAAGGAAAGGTCCTCAATAACAAGCTCTGCAGGAGGTTTGATCCCTGCCCCTAGGGCAGTGTCAGCATCAACATCATCACCCAGTCTAAGATCTGGATCGGGTTCAAAATCATCTCCTGATAGTCCAGGG
This sequence comes from Neoceratodus forsteri, assembly GCA_016271365.2. Classification (NCBI taxonomy): domain Eukaryota; kingdom Metazoa; phylum Chordata; order Ceratodontiformes; family Ceratodontidae; genus Neoceratodus; species Neoceratodus forsteri. The sequence goes on along the minus strand of CM028129.1, from coordinate 1,002,527,092 downwards.
AGGACTATATAGGCAGGAATGGAGTGAAAACCAGGAGGAAGAAGAGAAGGAGAAAGAACTGGAGTCAAAAACCTCTGGAAACTAAATGGCGCCACACCCATCCCTCCAATGAAAACAGCAGCGAGAACAAAGGAGGAGCCATCACAGAAAACAGCATTGCACATGGCGCCGACAAAGAGTGCAACACCACAGCCAATGCTACCCCCAGCATCAGAGGCACTGACAGATAGTGTGGCACCGCACCCGGCACTGCCACCAGCCCCAACACCGAGGATGGTGCCAACAGAGCCCGTGGCACCGAAAACGGCACCGACAGCACTTGCGGCGCTGCAAGGGACCTCAGAGCCAGAAAAGTCAGCACCGCAGATGATGGCAATGTTACAGAAGTCTGAGAACTGTGATTTGAAGTTACAGGATCAAAAATGGCAGGAGAGAAGGGCATCAGTATAGACCGCTGTGCTGCAGCCATGTGAGGGGGATAGACATCAGAGCACGGAGTCAACAGCACCAAAGAAGGTGCTGTGTGACTAGGAAGACCTAACCGCCCCTCCTGCCATCCCGGAACCAAAGAACCCAAAGGATCCAGTGTCAAACTGGCCGGTTCGGGCAATCGGTCCAACCTCCAAGCCCACTGCTCCATAAGAGCAGCCTACTGGTGAAACTGATCATTGGAAGCTCCTCCAATAGGCGGAGAGGGGCTCCAGTGTTGAAGAGGTCAGCCATCAGAGACAGAAAACAGTAACTCCGACAGAGGTGGAGACTGGCACCTGGCCTTAATAACTGTCTACGTGCAGACGTACCAGAGAGCAACCTCGAGTGATGCAGTTTCTTCTTCAACCTGTGTGCCGAAGAAGAATTTGAGGCCGAACAGTGCCAAGAATGGGACCATTTCTTATTATGTTTTTGGGAAGACCACCCATCTCCCTGAGCATTGGACCTTCCATCATCAGACCCCCCCCAAGGAGGGCAGCGGACCAGACCCAGCCCCGCTGGCAGAACAGCTTTCATACGAAGTCTTCCTACCATTACCTGCCCCACTCATGGTCAACTCCGACAATGGAGGGCTGAAGACTTCTCTCTTATAAGTAGAATTCATTAATATAATCTGTACTTATCAAAGATAAAATACAAAACAATAAACTGAAAACTAAGCTGCTAGTTTGAAGTTTGACTCCTGGCAGGCGAGCAACATCGTCATTGAAGCGCACTCGATGGTGGGGAAAAAAGGAACTGAGGCAGTTGGAGGGTTGACGCCAAGATAGTCTTTGCTGCATGCACCAGGCTCATGATGCCGCTTCCTCGTGGCTCCATCTCAGGCACCGGCCCTCCTGAAGAGTGTGCTCCAGCTGGGTCCTAGCACCTCTGGTGTACTCCCCATTAGTGTGAATGAGTGGTGGAGACTTTATGTCTAGGAGGATTTACGGTAGGTATGTAATTTTCATATCTTACCTGTGTCAGTCTTCATCATTCATCACTGTTTGGTGAATACTGAGCACCCTTGAAGGGAGTCCAAGAAACCCTGAAGGAATAACTTCCCTCAGCTCCTCCCCCCGGTGAGAGAATGGGGGGGACCCTCCACTAGCCTGTAAGGGATTGGACTGGTCAGGACGAGGTGGGCTCCCCTGAAACCTAGGGGAAAGAAGATGCCCCTGAATCTCCCACCTCACCCTGTGGGAGAAGAGATGGGTCTCCTGGAAGGTTGAGGCCAATAACCTATGCCAGGCTAAAGGTGAGAACCTTGAAAGGTGAAGTCATGCCATCTGCCTAATGCAGATCACTGTCCCCGCAAGCCATGAAGCAACCTCATTGGCATCGTACGATGCCCTTGACTGGTGCCTCGCCAACTCCAGGCCTATAGCAGCTAGGGCTATGGCTTGCTGGATAGCCTCTGAATTGGGCAGCGATGCTAAAGCCTGAGCTAGCATCACTCACAGATGCCTGTTATAGGCAGTGCGGTGTGCCTGATGTGAGATAATCACCAACAGACTCCATGCAGAGGAGAAAACCCTCTGCCCCAGCTGATCAAACTTCTGAGAGTCAATATCAGGGAGCTGGTCATGGACTGGGCGTCTATGCCCAGAAGGGGTGTCCAGTCATGTCAATCCATAAGATGGATGAGGCAAAGCACCTGGAGACCCACGGGTCGCACAATACCATCTCTGTCAGTCCATAGGAGCTGGTTCCAGGGAGTATGGACACTGCCAGGTGCTGGACAATGCCTGCCAGATTGGAACCAGCCAGGATGGAAGAGCCAAATGGTGCACCCCATATTCACCTAAAAAGACTTGTGTTGCATGCTTGGTATTGTCTCTTGCATAATGGGAGATGTGCAAGTCCCTGACCAGCTTCAACAGGAAGCGCTGATACTGGGCCTGATCAGCATCTGAGGACAGATGGACAGTAGGCTCCTCTTCCCCTGTGGAGGAAGGCGAGCAGGTTGAGGAACTTAACAAGTCAGATTCTGGCTGCAGTGGGGGAACTGGTTGAAAGACCTGCTCGTCCATAGCCCTAGCATATTGGGGAAAAGTCGCAGCCTGAGATCTGAACTGGTCCCAGGTCAAAGATCCCAGAGGACCAGCATGGCCTGGGAAAAAGGGAGCTGGATGCAGTGGGACTGCCAAACCTGTCACCTGAAGTGACGTGTCTCTGCCATGGCTAGAAGAATCTACAGCAGAACCTGGCATAAGCAGAAAAGCGCAGGTCTGTAGATTCACCGTCCTGTCCTCAAAAGTAAAATGGTGGAGACTTTATCGTGTACGGTGAGCTACCCCATGAGGGGACTGAGGCTGCATGGATCTAGAATGGTGGACCCCAGCCCCACCCAAAGAGACCACCTTAGGAGAAGATGAAGGGAGGAGACTGGGCTCAGCGCTAAGGCTCCTTCCCCAACCCCAGAGGGCCACGGAAGTGTGCCGAGGTCCATCAAACCATTCCCTCAACCCTGTGGACTCTGAGGAAGCTCCCTCACACCCTGTACCAAAGAGCCCCTTATCAGATGACTTCAAGGGGGTCACAGAAAGAGGGGCTCGATCTGATTTTAAGAGGAGGGATGGCACCAGGATGGTAGCCACCCTCACTCAGAAAACCCAATTGCCACACCCACAGCAGTGGGACCACCGGTCCGCAGCTGACTCCCCAAGCCACCCTTGGCTCGAGAGTCAGCATGGGCCACCATCACTTGTGCTATGGGGGGGCACTTGGGGAGGTGCAAGGGTGCTAGGCCATGGGGAATCCTCCAATTCCAAATAATCATGCCTCCAGTCTAGATCTGCTTCAGAATCATCTTCCTCTGAAGAGGAGATGATCAAGAAGGGCTCCAGCCCGGTGGCCCCAAAGGTTCTCCCAATTACAGAGCGTGATCCAACCCCACACCCCTTGTGGTACTGCCCCAATCACTGGAGTCTTGAACAGATCCAGAGTGGCACTGTCGGGCAGTGCAAGGAATGCCACGAGCCAGGATCATCAGCTGTGGGCCCCGACAATGGGGGGAGCCTGCACCTTCAAGTAGGTGACTGTCAGAGTGGTGCTCCCAGCTCCAAACAAAGCCAGACTGGCTACCCGGCACCTTGGTAGGAACCTCCTTTATGGCAAGGCATGTATAGGCCCAGGAAAGGACCCAGAGGGAGGGCAAAATGTCCTGCACTTTGACCGACGCAAGCGACGTCACCCCTTGAAAGTTGGCAGAGCCCTGACAACTTTCAATGCATGGTGCTCCAGAACTTGGTAGTCCATCCAGAAGCAGGCATCGCAGGAATCCATGTCATGATGTGGTCCAAGGCAGTAAATGTAAATGTCATGCTGGTCAGTAATGGATATCTTTTGGCCACAGGGACACCGACATATAGGGGGCCGACCCATTTCCTTCAACCGTTTTTTGTTCCAATGACCAGACATAACACATGTGGTAACTGAAAACAAATCAAGCAAAGGCTCAATGCTGCAAAAAAAGAAAAGATCTTACCAGGATCTGGAACAGCGTCAAGTAGGTAGCAGAACCAAGGCAGAGTCGATGGAGACAAGAACGGCATTGAAGGCTTTGAGGCAATGATGAAAACTAGGCTGTGCAGAGTAGTCTGAAGCAGGGGTGCTGTCTCAATGGTGGAAAAAGCAGAACTGAGGTGAAGGAGGACCCAATGGCCATTTCTAGCCAACCCACAAGTGCCAAACAATGCGTCGGCCATGGGCAGTGCCAATGGCGCCAGCTCCTCCTTCCAGAGAAAAAAAGTCTCCGGCAGACACCCAGCAGTGATGAATGGTGAAGACTGACACAGGTAAGATTATACACTTTAGAATCATTATTTCCCAAGCACATTCTATATCAAGTCTATATCTGGGAGAGTTTATACGTGTAACCCAGTCCAAACTATAGCCATGAATTAAGGAGAACAAACCACTTCTGTGATGCTCATTAAGTTAATAGGTGAGGTAGGATATTTGAAAGTAGTTCCCTCCTCTTTCCCTTCTTTTTTTTTTATTTTGCTTATTTATATATTATATTATATTATATTATAACTGAACCAGCTTTTGCAGCTGTATTGTTTTGGTACAGAGGAGACGCATTCTGTTATATGTCATCATTTGTTGTACTGTGATGTAATGTATTCTCTCCAGTCTATAAACTGTAACCATATAATTCAACCATGTATGAAAATTAGGAGGGGTATGGTATTTAAAATTTGCAAAATGCGTTTAAAGGCCATGATCATTGCTATACATATTAGTTTTTGATGATGTACTGTCATGCCAACCGGGGTTCCCCTTGGCCAAGCAGCATCCAGGCTGCTTGGGAAGATCCCTACCTGTTATTTTAGTAAGCACACCTAGAATTTTTAGCCAAAAAGAATCTAAATGCAGGCATAATACCAACATAAGTTCAAGGCTGCCTGGTTTGTTATGACACCAGGGGCAATTATTGGAAATTGCTGAATTAATTTCAGTGGCATGGGGTCATAATATCGCAAGACATTATGCCGCAGCAATATACTATGCTGCCAATACAGCGTAATATATTGCAAGTGGCATATATCTTTTTTTGTGGAACCCCCCTACTAAAATAACGTACTCCAGGGGGGGTTAACACTTAACTTCACACAAAGCAGGTACAGGAAACAAAAAAACAAAAATGTGTGCAATTCTATCTGATAGATTTGGACACCAGCTTGGCAAGAGGGGTATTTAAGTTAGGAGGTAATCAGTAGGAGGCACGGACTAAGGGGTAGACCAAGTGATCAGGCACATACACAGGAAATAAGACCCCCTGCTTCAAATACAAGTGCACTGATTTACCACGAGCATGTGGGATTTTAGGGCAGCTATGCATGTGTTCAGGGTAGAACAGTTCATCACCACTGAAGGTAGGCTATTCCAGAGGGCCAGGGCAGAGACAGCGAAGGACCTGTCACCAGCATGGGATCTGGATCTAGGAACTTCCAGGGCAGGATAGGTAGCAGACCTTAGCTCACTCTTCACTGACTTGAACTGGAGAAGACCACTGAAGCTGGGGGAGGCTGATAATTTGGCCATTTTGAGAGCAAGGCAGAGAGTAGGATAGGCAAGAGTTGCCTCAAGTTTTGGCCAGTTCAGTGATGTGAGAACATTACAGTGGTGATCACAAGGATGAGCAGCAGCTACAAAGTGGGCAATTTTTGTGATAGAGGACTCTGAGTTTGGCAAGTTCAGTTCCCCAGAGAGGTTGTATAAGGGGGGGCACCATAAAGAAGAACTGGAAGAATGGTTCCAGTGGCGATTGCCAAGCGAGCTTCACTGGAGAGGAACCCACCTACTCTGTATAGTAGGCCAATTTTTTGATAGAGGATCTTAGTGGTAGCCTCAACGTGTAAGTTTAGGGTTGTTTACTCACCCGAAAACAACAATTCAACAGTGAGGTCGCCCACAGTGACTACAGTGCCATGCCACTGTAGGGGACCTGCTGGAACCAGACACTGTCTGTCAGTGGTCCTGCACCCCCCCTGAATCAACTCTGACTCAGAGTTAATAATCCTTAAATGGGGGTGTGTGGGGGCATAGCCCCCTGCATGGGGGGTTCTAGGGGTGAAGCCCCTGAAGAAAACACAGCTAGCACATATAAACCAGCAGCTGACTGCAAAATGTGGTCAACCTGCCGATTTCACGGTCGGGGTGGTCGACGGGAAATTTATTGACCACCCACTGTGGATCCATTTAGGGTTAACTCTTGGTCCAGGTGTATGCCAAGATATTTTATGGATGTACAGACTTCCAATTTAGTGCCATTAGACGAGGAGATTTGAAGAAGGTTAGATCTATTGACTCCCAGGCATTTGGGGCCAAACAGCATGGCCTTGGATTTATTTAGGTTGAAGACCAATTTACTGTTCACAAGCCATTCGTCCAGTGTTCTGAAGTACGTGTTGAGGTTCTAATTAATTTGGTTGATACCCTTCAAACTCCTGTAGATGATAGCATCATCCGCATAGAGTTGGATGTTGACTCCTCTGCAATGATTAGGCATGCTGTTTATGAAGATAGTGGATAGTAGAGGTCCGAGGATGAAACCTTGGTGGACTCCTTGGCTCACTGGCCTAATGTCAGATGTCGTACCCTTCCATCTTACCAGTTGTTTTCTCTCACAGAGGTAGTCTTGAAAACAGGAACAGATGAGGGAGTCTAGTATGAGGTTCCCAAAGCTGGTGACAAGGAGATCATGGTTTATCAAGGCAAAAGCTTTCATTAAGTCAAGTAATAGAGCTACAATGGCTAGACATTGATCCATAGCCCCAAGTACTTCCAATGTGAACTTGACAAGGGCTGTGTTGGTCCCATGTTTTTTCCTGAATCCATGCAGCGCATCTGAAAGTAGGTGATGGATTTCCATGTAGTCAAGGATCTGTCTATACACAAGCTTCTCCAGTGTTTTAGAGAGCACGCTGAGTATGGATATTGGTTGATAATTTTCAACCTGATCTTTGCCACCACCTTTGTGAATGGGGACTACCATAGCCATTTTCCACTTTCTGGGGAATTGCCCGAGCGGAAGGCACTTGTTTAAATAGGTTCCTGAGTAGAGTTGCAATAATTGGGGCAGCCATTTTCAGAAACTTGGGCTCCAGCTTCCCAAACCCTGAAGAGCCGTATGGTTTGATGGTGTTTAGCAGAGTAAAGACTTCCTTCTGAGAAATCAAGCAGAAATGGAATTTGGGCCAGGGTGAGCATCAGAGGGAGAGAAGTTCCTGGCTCCAGGTGGGGGGGGGTGTCTATGTATTTGTCCAGATTGGTGAAGAAGATGTTAAATGCATTTGCTAGAATGTCTGGATCAGACATCAGTTTGCCATTAACTGAGATGCTCAGGGGTGCATCTGCAGAGTGACCCTTTAGGAGGCAGTTGATCTGTGACCAGAATTTCTTAGGGTTCATCAGGTTAGAGGTTTTGAGGGACCTGATATAATGCCTTTTAGCATAGTTTAATTATTTTTTACAGCTGTTCCTCAGGGTCCTGTATATCAGTCAATCAGCGTGTTCACCTGGGTGTTTGTATTGGCCCCATACCTTGTCTCTGAGCTTCATTTGTTTTCTTCTTTCCTGATCCAACCAGTAAGCACATTTGCCTCAGACTCTCCATTGTTTTAGTGGGGCATGCTTATTAAGGACACTTAAGAAGTTATGGGTAAAGAAATCAAGAGCCACGTCAAAGTTGTAAAGGTTTGTTGAGATCTGTCCAGTGTACCCCTCTTAAATGGTTGAGAAAGCTGTCGGGAACAAACCTCGATAGGTCCCACACAAGCAGGATCTTAAGGGGAGCGTTAGAGGAGTTGTTCCTCCAGATGCAAAAAATAGGAGAATGGTCATCGGGTGAGTCTGGCAACAGACCTGCTGCTTTACTTCTGTCTGATCAGTTTACCAGTAACCAGTCAAGAAGAGTATGATTGCCAGTCTCAGGGTTAGGCCTTGTGGGTTAGCTGATTAGCTGAGTAAGTGACACATCCATTAAGGCTGATTTTACTACATTGCTCAACCAGTTAAGGTTAAAGTCACCCATGAGAATAAGTTCCCCCACAGTAAATAGGACAGCATCGTCCACATACAGACTAATTTGATGTTCTATACCTTCAGTTGTGATACCCTGGTAGTTTTTACTTTGTCGAATGGCAAGTGCCAATGGTTCCACTCTATGGCAAAAATCAGAGGTGAAAGAAAGCAGCCCTGTCTAGTGTCTCACCGTAGTTTAGGAGCAGATGATACATTTTTATTTGTTTTAACTCTTGCCACCATATTGGAGTAAAGAATTGTCATCCACCTGCTGAAACATGGGTCAAACCCAAATGCCAGTATAATTTATTTGACATAATCCCATTCAATGCAATCAAACGTTTTTTCCATGCCTAACGCCAGAAGAGAGAAGTCTTTATCTTTGTATTTATCCAGTATATTCAATGTTCATCTGCTATTAGTTTTTAGGGTTCTGCCTTTAATAAATATGTTCTGATCATTATGGATTATGGTGGGAAGAACTTCTTCCAATCTGGTGGCAACAGCCCTAGCTAAACTTTTTGCACCAGAATTTATAAGTGAAATTGGTCTATACAACTCTGGGAGATTTGGATCTTTATCTTTTTTTCTGAAAAAGTAAAATATGTGCTTCGTGAGATGATGGTAGGTTACCAGATGTATAGACATGGTTAAATAAAGTGAGGAGATGATGTTACAGAGTATCCGTATGTAATTTATATAAATCCAGAGGAATGCCATCTGGACTCAGAGCCTTACCTGCTGATAATTTATGGATTGCATATTTAATCTTATTTAGTGTAAATGGGGAATCTAGTTGTTCTTTTTGGATCTGAGATATTTTAGGGAAAGTGAAAGATGACAGAAATTGGCAGGTTTCACCCTTGGCTGTGTTTATCTCTGATTTATATAGTTGTTGATAAAATCTGTAAAACACTTGCTTTATTGCTTCTGGAGATTCGTGATATAACCAGTTTCATCTTTTATACTTGAAATAGTGTATTTAGATTGCTGTGCTTTTAATTGCCAGGATAATATTTTTTCTTATTTTCCCCCTATATTATAATATTTACTTCTGGTATATTGAATTGGTGTTCCACTATCTCTGTGGTCATTTGATTATATTGCTCCTTAAGGGTTAACAGCTCTTGAAGCACGTGAGAATCATTTGTTCATATATGATTATTTTCCTTAGCTGATATATGTTGCTCCAATTCTGTAAGTTTTTTTAGTGTGTTGTTTATTTCTTCTAATAGTAAAAGAGATAGCAGCACCTCAAATAATAGCCTTAAAGGCATTCCACCAGGAGATAGTTGAGCTGTCGTTTATAGAGTTAAATCTGAAATAATTATCTATTTCAACTTTAGTGAATTCACGGTAGGAATTATCCTTTAACAGAATAGGATCTAACCTAAAATTAATTTGTTTTGGCTTATCATCAATCCTTATTGTAGCTATAACAGGGGAATGGTTGGAAATATCTATGCTTCTATATTCTGTTTGTCGTATTTGAGATATTGATGATCTTGAGATTAGAAAATAGTCAAGTCTAGAACAGTTTTGGTGTACAAGGGAAAAAGAGAATATCCTGGGGGTGACAGTGACATCAGATATCCAATAAATCTAAATCTTGCATAAAATGAAGAGTTTTCTTAGTGACAGATGCACTTTTGACTGAATGGATGGTGAATTTGTCTACTTCAGGATTAAGAGCAATACTGAGATCACCAGCTATGATATATGGGGAAGTAAATGTGTCTATTAACAAAAAGAGCTTGTCAGAGAAGTGGGGGAATTTTCATTTGGACCATAAACATTCACCAATGTATGTTTAATTCCATGTAGTATAATTTCACATATACTATATCTCCCCAAAAGTATCCAGGATAGCTCTACCAATTGTAATATTAGAATTTTTGCAAAACAATATAGACACCCCTCTTGAGTTATATGTAAATAGGGCATTTAATCCATAGCCCCATTTTTTGGCATAAAAGGAAAAATCATCCTGAAGTAGACGTGTTTCCTGCAAAAAGAAATACAATTGGCTTTATTTATATAATTAAAAAAAAATTGCCCTTTAATCCTATCCTGCATACCTTTGACATTCCAGGTTATTTATTTCAAAGAGTTAGTCATGTTGTTTTTTTGGGGGGACATTAGATCTACACAGTTTAGCACAACCATAATCTCCTTATACATAAAACTATGTTTTATAATTGTACATAAGTAAATATTTGAAAATGAAAAAACAATAATCCCCCCAAACCCTGTATCCCTTATCCCACCCATCCTCCCACAACCTACCCTCCACCTCCACTCTTCCCTCCTAACCCACCTAAGCCAAATATACCACATGTACACTGTATTAACCCTGTTCCCATCCCCCTTACACTCCCAAGACCCCTCCTCCCATCTCCTCTACCACACATACCCCCACCATACCTTGCTTGTACCCAGTCATTTTTAATAGAGGCAGTGAGTAAGTAGATATCCACCTTGTAGTGCAATGTGTATCTAATTTTAAACATGTATACAACTAACGAGTACAAGCAAAGTGAGGATACTAGCCATTTTACCACTGAGAGACTAATGATGAGGGTCTAATAGGTGTGGCTCCCCCCCACTATACAGTGACCGCAGCACTGAGAGGTTGAAGAGTGACCTCCCACCCTCCCCCCTTAGATATGCACATTATATATTTAATGAATTGTGTTTATAGTAACAAACTCCTCAGCAAGCCTAGGACCTCTTACATGAGCTTTAATGTACCATGCCATTAATACCTAAAATAGGGAAAAAGTTATATCACTTATCACGGGGCATGATCACTAATACTGATAAATCTTAACTACTACCTCGGGGTAGAGAAAAAATAGATATTTTTTCAACCCCTGGTGCAATTACCAATACGTTTTCCCCCTTATCCAAAAATAATGTTAGAATCTGCGCTCTACGCTCTATCTACTGTATGTATGCCACCTAAGTCTACTTATTTTATAAATGCATTAGGCACGATGTACATTACCTTTCTCCCCTGCTTATTACATCACATCATATTGTCCTTCAACCCCCCCCAACAGTGTAAATAATGATTTTGTATTCAGTTTATATGTAACTACAACAGATAAACATGTTTCAAGGCTAAAGAGTATCTGTTTATAACAGAGGTTGCATCAATATCTATATATGTTGTTTTTATAGTTTAGGATCCTCATTGCAGGGTTCATCCACCTGTGGCAGTCTATCTCGATGCATTGACTGATCTCTTGCTGAAATTACATTGTCCATGCTCTTATCCAGTGGATTATACATAGATGATGAGCCAGAATGGTTTTCCACCAGGAATTTATCTGCCATTTGGGGATCTGTAAAAACATGTGATTCACCCAGCATAAAAAATGTAATCCTGGCAGGACATAGAAGGATAAATCAAATATCTTGTTGATGTAGTATAGATTTAACTTTACCAAAAGACTTTCAAGACTTCAGCATTTCAAATGAGAAGTCAGAATATGCTTAGCATTTGAACAATTCCATGGACAAGCCTATACTGATTCATGCGAATCTCAACATTTGTTCCTGGTCTTTGACTTTATGAGGCTTAATACATACTGGACAGGAAAAACGTTGGGCCTGCGTGTTAGCATACCACATATCTCCTGCCCCCCCCACTCTGTGTGCAGATCCAATGATATTTTTTCTTCTGGATATTTTAAGTTCAATGCAAGAGTGATCATTTTTTTAAAAACATGGGAAGGGGTCTCCTGTGCCTTCATCATCTTCTGGGACTCTAATCAGCTTAACATTGTTCCTGCGAGACTGATCTTCCAGGTCAGTAACATTTTGTTTTATTTCTTTCAGTTGTATGTTAAGGGCAATGGTTTTGGTAGAGTAAGACTGGATCTTATTCTCTATGTTGCTAATTCACTGTCCTACCTCAGTCGTACATATATTTAAATGATTCATTTTGTGGCTTAGATCAGAGATGGCTTTATTAGTGTCTGTAAGCACCATGGAGACAGGTCCCAAGCCAGCCTGGATTTCTTACCATATTTAATTTTTTATTAGCATTATAAATGAGTTATTGTTGGGGAGATTTCCAGAGTACAGCTCTGGACATGCAGAATTTACTTCAGTGATAGACCAGATTTGTACAATTTAATGCCTCTGAGTTTAATGTTAAGTTTGAGCTGTCTTTTGATTTTAGCATAAATGGAACAGAATAAATTCTAGAGGAGTCACCAACCTGAGCTAGATTATTCTTCTGAATCAGGCCTTGGGCATCCTCCATCATAAACACAGAAGCAGTCATCGCTCCCTCTGTCGTTTTCTCAATCGGTGAATCCTCTTCCTCATTGGCTATGGGATAGTTCAGTTCTGTGACCTCTGTATCTAGCACTGCAGCATACAGGTTACCCTACTGTGCTGTGCCGGCAGTTGGGATCACTGGTATTGGGGACCACAGATTATCCAGTGGGGTTGTAGGGGTACAGAAAAAGTTTAGTTTTTGTGGTTGTAGTCGGGTTCTGCACTTAGCTGGTTCTGGTGAAATGGCAGCTGGGGAACACAGTACCGAGCCTGCTGTAGCTTGATTGTAAACTCAATATTTTTTCTTCTTTTTCTGATCCAGAACGCTGTTGATGTTGTCATTCATATGCTTAATAATTTTGGACATAGTAGACAAATAGCTGGTCCTCTGGCACTATGGAAGAAAGTTAGCTGGGGTTTCATTCATTAATTGTATTGTACAATCCATAAGGAGTAACATGTTAGTAAAAAGTAGCAGCATGCATCTCTAAGGAGTGGCGTTCAGCTGCAAGCTCTAACAGTGCCATCTTGGTTCCTGCTGCTCCATCCCTAATCAGGCACTGTCAAAGGTTATTGCAATTTCTGTAAACAGGAGGTCCAACACAGCAATGATTATAAACAAGCATTTGTCAATACAAAATGTTTGCTTGCATGGTGTGTGTTTCAGGGATGCATTGCCAGATGAGTAATTTATTTGAAATGAAAGCATAGAGGACCTGCCTGTTCCTTTTGGAAGCTGAGAAATTGGCTATACTGCAGAGAACAAACTAGAACGCATTTGAGGAACTGGTAACTTGGTAAAACATAATATTGCAGGGGACTAGGAAGGTAAGCTACACTTTCTACAGAAAGTTTCATTATTTTCTTATTGGCATTAAGAATTGCAGGATTCCATTAAAGTGTAGTAATTTTATAACCAGAGGGGTTGTAATACAACTGAAGTTGCTTGACTTCTGTGCTAGACACATAGGATTTGGAAGGATATTTGTGCAATATTTTGGAAGTATCCTGCTGGCTGAACAGTGAGTTTGTTTTTATCCCTGGACTCAGTAGAGTGGTTTGTGTAGGAGCAGTGGTCTAGTACATTGTGGTGTTGGTTGACTTACTATAAAGGGCAGTACTCACCAGGGTGGAGGAGCAGTGGTGTAATTGATTGTTTCTAACAGTCACCAGTGGTTGTGGCCTACCCACCCACCCCAGGCGTGGCATTTCCTTTATAGCCAAGGTTCTGACATCACTTTCTCAACAGGTCTTGGAGCAGAACTGTCATATTCTTAATTACCCAGCACAGTGCATAAAGCGTAAGTATACATACACCCAAAAAAAAAAAAAAATGTGTATATTATAAGGAAGAGGAACATGTGGGGAGTGGTGCAATGCAGTGGCTGTGGGGCAGCAATTTTTCGGGAAACATTCTGGAACCTGCGTTGCTGCCCTATTTGCAGGCAACTGTCCGCTCTGAGGGAGGAGGTTGCCCACCTCCAGGCTGAACTGGCAAGGACTAAGGAGGACTCCCCCACCCAAAGAGCACCAGTTCCACAACCACTGCCTCAGAGGTTGCCATGTGTGAGAGCAGATGGACCACAGTAGGTTCTGGGAGGGTGAGGGTGGTGGAACAGAGGTGTAGCCCCTGAGTTGCACCTCTACACAAATCATATGTCAGTCTGGCAAATCAAGGTTCCTCTATGATGACACCCTCATTGGAGACCAAGAAGAATGCTGGGGACAGCCACAAAGGAGACCCACAAAAGAGTGGCAAGGGACAACACAAGGGAAAGAAACAGCTTCTGATAGGGGACTCAGTTGTTAGGGGTGTAGACCTGGGGAAGGGAGAGGAGAGGGAAGTAAGGTGCCTGCCTGGTGCCATGGCTTGGAGGGACAGGAAGCTAATCCTCAGGATTGCAGAAGCAGCATCACAGGAGAGGAAACTAGATATCATTGTCCACCTCAGGACAAATGACCTAGCTAGGTATGAGATCAGTGCATTGCAGGATGAATTTGTGGAGGGGCCTCAGACAGATAGCAAGCACGGTAACCTTCTCAGAGGTGCTGCCAGTCCATGGCAGGGGTGAGGCTAGGGTACTGCACACCATACGATTTATTGAATGGTTGCAAAACTGGTGCAGAGCACAGGGCTTTAGCTTCATTGGGGACTGGGGGTCCACCTGGAGAGATGAAGGTCTACACTGGCATGATGGTCTGCATCTGTCCAGGAAGGGAAACACGCTCCTAGGTGACAGATTTAAAGGCTTCCTTGGCAAACTTTTAAACTAGCCAAGGGGGGAGGTGCTGATAGGAAACAGGAAAGTTAAAGCCTCCCCCCGCAAAGCATGGCAGGTAGTAGGGTAAACACTGAGGTACAAAGCTTGACAGAGGGCAGGACAGGAGTAAATGGAAAAATGGACAAGGGCAATAAGAGCAGGGATGGGGTAAAAAAGGATAAAGCCAATATTAAATGGAGGGCAATGAGTACCAATGCCCATAGTCTGGGAAACAAGCTTCCAGAGCTAGTAGCCCTGATGGAAGTGGAACACTTGGATATTGTGGTAGTCACAGAAACATGGTACATGGAGAACCATGACTGGGATGTCAACATACCAGGGTACACAATCTACAGAAGGGACAGGGAGGGTAATGAGGAGGTGGAGTAGCTCTCTACATAAGGGAAGGGATCAAAGTAACAGAACTAAAAGGTAAAGGGGGAGGACAAGAGGAACTCTGGGTCACATTGGAGACAGGGAATGGCATCACAATCCACACAGGGGTTGTATACAGACCCCCGTTTCAAGGGGAGGAAATGGACACGAAAATGATAGAGGGCATTCTCAAAATGGCTGAAAAAGGGGAGATACTGTTGATGGGGGACCTGAATATGCCAGATGTTAACTGGGCAACATGGACTGCAGCCACATCCAAGAGCAGGGTCATTCTCAATGCCCTACAGGGAGCATGCCTTAGACAGCTAGTGGTGGAACCCACTCAGGAGGGAGCAATATTAGACCTGGTACTCTCAAATGGAGAGAGGATCACAAACTTAGAAGTCAGTAGACACTTGGGAACAAGCGACCACTGCACAGTGCGCTTCACAATAAACACAACCATGGAGAAAAGCCATACAAATACAAGGATACTGGACTTTAGAAGGGCTGACTTTGGCAAAATGGGTGAATACCTGAGGAATGCATTAGCAAATGGCCTGAAAGGAGGGGTGGAAGAACAATGGAGAAAAATCAAAACTGCCATCATGGAGGCAACAAGCCTTTGTGTGAAACAAATAAAGAAAACAAAGCGGAATAAAAAACCACTATGGCTCTCAAAAGAAGTGTCAGGGAAGGATAAGGAGAAAAAGGCTGCATTCAAAAAGTATAAGGAATCACAGAGCACGACAGGGAACTGTATCAATTAAAGCAGAAAGAAGTAGGGAAGGCAGTCAGAAAAGCAAAGGCCCAAACCGAGGAAAGGATAGCCAACTCAGTTAAGAAGGGGGATAAAATTTTGTATAGGTACATTAGGGAACATAGAAAGGTTAAGGGAGGGATAGGGAAGATTAATAAAGGAGATGGGAGGTGGGCAGAGGGAGACAGTGAAAAGGCAGGGATAATGAATTAATACTTTTGCTCAGTATTCACAAAAGAAGAAGAGGAGTTACCTAAACCAAACAGTAGAAGCACTCTGGATAGTGGGGTTGATACCAGTCCATTTAAATAAGAAAGAGTACTGAAAGAACTTCTAAAACTCAAGGTGGACAAAGCAATGGGGCCTGACGGGATTCACCCTAGAATCCTAAAAGAGCTAAGGGAGGACCTAGTAACACCACTAACCACACTTTTTAACAAATCATGGGAAGATGGGGTGGTACCTGAGGACTGGAGGAGGGCAGATGTGATTCCCTTCACAAAAGTGGGAGCAAGGCAGAAGCAGGAAACTACAGACCTGTTAGTTTGACCTCAGTGGTGGGGAAAATGATGGAATCACTTGAAAAGAAAGAATTGTTGAGTACCTAGAGGCCAGCAGGGCACTGGACCCAAAGCAGCATGGATTCACAGCAGGAAGGTCATGTCAGACAAATCTAATTGATTTCTTTGACTGGGTGACCAAAGTAATAGACCAGGGAGGGGCTGTGGATATGGTCTACCTAGACTTTAGCAAGGCATTTGACACAGTCTCGCACAAAAGATTAATAATCAAGTTAGCCAGCCTGGGAGTGGGTCCCAGGGTGGTAGCCTGGGTAGAAAACTGGCTGCACAACAGGACACAGAAGGTAATAGTGAATGGAACACATTCTGAAGAAAGGGGGGTTACTAGTGGAGTACCTCAAAGCTCAGTACTGGGTCCAGTCCTCTTTAATGTCTTTATAGGTGACATTGCAGAGGCTCTGGAAGGAAAGGTATGCCTCTTTGTGGATGACACAAAGATCTGTAACAGAGTTGATACACAAGGGGGTAGAAAAGATGAGAAGGGACTTGCAGGTTGGAGGAATGGTCAGACATATGGCAACTTAGATTCAATGCAAAGAAGTGCAAAGTAATGCACCTGGGAAATAAAAATCCAGGAGAAGAGTACACAATAGCAGGGGAGGTACTAACAACAACAATAATGGAAAGGGATCTGGGTGTAGTCATATCAGATGACCTAAAGGTGGGCATGCAATGTGAGAAGTCAGTAGGGAAAGCCAGGGGGATACTGGGATGCATCGGGAGGGGCATCACAAGTAGAAAAAGGGAAGTGGTTATCCCTCTATACAGACAGTTGGTGAGACCCAATCTGGAGTACTGCGTGCTGTTTTGGAGACCTCATCTACGCAAGGACATAGACAGGATGGAAGCAGTCCAGAGGAGGGCAACTAAAATGGTGCAGCATCTACATCAGAAACCATATGAAGAGAGACTGAGAGAGCTTAATATGTATACCCTTGATGAAAGGAGGGACAGGGGGGACATGATAGAAACTTTTAAGTACCTCAAGGGAATCAACAAAGTCCAGGAGGGTAGCATCTTTCAGAAAAAGAGATGTGTAAGAACAAGGGGGCACAATTTAAAGTTAGAGGGGGGACGGCTCAGGGGTAATGTGAGGAAATTCTTTTTCACGGAGAGAGTGGTGGACGCATGGAACCGCCTTCCTGGAGAGGTTGTGGGGTCTAAAACAGTGGAGGAATTCAAACATGCATGGGACAGACATAAGGCAATTATAGTGGAGGGTTGCAGGAAATAGGCTGTTGGTTAACTAGAATCTGCAGCTTATCCAGTAGGTAGGGAAATGGGCAGACTGGGTGGGCCAAGTGGTCCTTATCTGCCGTCAAAGTCTATGTTTCTATGTTAAGTCGTAGGAAAACTGTTTGACAAAAGTAAAAAGCTATGGGATGGTTGTGCAGAGAAGGCAATGCACAGAACAAAGCAATAGCTGGTGTCTGAAGTTCAGGGAGGTATGTCTGCCTGTGTTTGTCTCTGTGCATACACCCGTGTGTGTGTGTGTGTGTGTGTGTGTGTGTGTACGTGTGCGCCTAGCAAGCAGGGATTTGAAAGAGACTCCCCTCCTGCACCACTCACCCCCTTTGAGGTACAAAATGAGTCTCAAAGAGAGAACACTCTGAATTTTTGCAGTAAGGGCTCATCCGGGTCCCTGTTATATAAACATATGTGCTAGTCAACAGAACCCCACCTCACCAATCACCCAGTTCCTGTAGTAATATGTACATACCTTGGTATCTAGTGCCCCTGAAACAGTAGCAACACACCCAAGGCCTGTGTGGCCCCATCCCATACCCTGCCCCGAATCCCCACCTCGAACACCAGTCTGTAGTCCTAGACAGTGACTGGGGAAGCCCTCCTCTCACCTCCTCAGTAAGTGTCCATCTGACTGTCAGTGAATGATCTGAGTACTGGAAACAGTACTCACAGTCATTCACTGACAGTCAGACAGCAGCTGGCAGAGAAGGTGAGTGGAGGGCTGTGGTGTTAGTCACTGTCAGTTAAGTACAGACTAGTGTGTAGGGACATGTGAGGGGTGGCCATAGGTGAGTGTGGCTACAGTTTGGGGGGCACTAGACAACAGGGTATGTGCATATTTGTCTGGATTGGAAACCTACAGCTGCCTTATTACTGAAAGTCATATATAGTAGCTGCATTTAGATGCAGTTCCTTGAAATATGACATCCATAAGCCATATCAACATAAAACAAGCCGGCTCAATCTACCTACTGTTTTAGCTGTTTGGTTGATCACTTGATTACTGCCATCCAAGACAGTACAGTGGTCTAGTTGTGTGACTACCACCAGAAATCTGGTGCCGAACAAATTGTCAGTGGCTTAAATAGACTCAGTCCATCTCCTTTTCTTGGATAATCTGATTGAGAGCCACCAACATCATCCCTGATATTGCCTGATTATAAATAAAAGCTGAACCCTACTTTTCCTTTCTACGTGTACCTCTCCCAACTCCTTTATTTATCTCTGACTCCCAGTTCTACAGAACATCTCTGCTTTCTTATTTTGGATTCTATATCCCTTTCATTTAGGTGAGGAAGGGTGGAGATATTTAATAAAACAAATCAGAGGGGAAAAAATATGCAGTCATGTCAGTTTTGCATTTATTATTTGGTCAGAAGTGTTCGAGGTGCTGACCTGCCAACAGCACAGTGGTCCAGTGGAGATGTGAAAGGACACAGTAAGTTTACTAATGTAAAACAAAAATAAATAAATATATACATACATATGGAAATGAGTGGTGGGCTGTGATTTGGGGGAACTCTCATCCAAATCCCATGATGTTCCCAGGTAACAGCAGCTCTGCTCTTGCTGCCACTCAAAGAAAGGGTCCCCCAGACACCACATTGAAACCTTTACTGTACTGAATTCAACTCTGGAACTTCCTCCCTCCAGTATTCCATGTCCCCGAAACTAAATCCTCTGAGCAACCCACACATCCCCAGAACCAAACTCTCAATGCAGCCCCCAATCCTCATGAACAACCAGCCATTCCCATTCCCCGCCACCTGGTCCATCCCATCTGTACCCACCAATGTAGGGGACTCACTCATTGGCAGTGGGTGGACCTTGCAGATGGCTGTTTACTTGAAGGTGAATGGGTCAGCAAATTCTTCCCAACAGGACTCCAACACCGAGCACTCAGGAGGAGAGATGAAGTTGCTGGCCATGTTCGGGGCATTATGAACAACATGCCACCGTCACCATAGCCCAGATACATATGCCTACTGGCTCCATGCCATGCTACCATAACTATACTTTACACTAACTAAAATGTAGTGGTGTGGCACATGTGTGATGTACGCACTGCTGGGGAAGCTGGAAGTAAAAAGCAGCAACAGGAACTACAGTAATGTGTTTAATTACAAAACAAAACTGCAAGGATCAGTGAGGGCAGGAGTGGGGATCCAATATACTATGTTTGCCACTGGTATCGCTGTTCTACCGAGTTTTGCTTGTACTCATTTTGACTATATATTTTACCTAGGATAGAGCAGATGAGATGCAATGTCTCATTTTTAGTGGTGTCTTGCTTTTACACATTGTTAGATTGTAATTAGCTAGGGCAGGGCAGCTAATTTTCAGTGGGCTCCCACATTTTGATCCCAAAGTTCCAACTGTCTTTTTATGACCTGACATTATGATCAAGATCAGTGGAATTTTTCAAATCCCATCCGAAAGGTGATTTTGCTGTGCCACTTTGGAAACAAGTTTCAGAGGGGATTTGAAAAATGACACCTGCTATGTTCAGGAGATAGGGTAACACAAGGGATGTGTTGAACAACAGTTTGATTTTTTTCTATTGTTGATTACAGGCTAGTAGTCTAATCTGCAGCATGTGGTACAACCCTTGAAAAAGTAATGTTTCTATAAATAATGCCTGTAGCTTTGTTCTAAATAGTAAAAGAGATAGTCATAGATATTGTCTGTACACTATCCTTAATTGGTTACCATTATATTTTAGAATTGATTACGATCATGCAATCATTTGTAAAAAGGCTCTTTTGGGCTATATTCCTACTGGAATCCAAAAGCTTTTTAACTATGTCTCAAATAAATTTTCTGCTGAAAACATGGCAAGTGAGAAGCTTCAAGTACCATAAAGCAGAACAAATCTGGGACAAAGGTCCTTTTCAATGAGAGCAGCAAATGTTTGGAACTCACTTCCATCTGAGATTAGTTGTTTAAGCACTTTAAATGCTTTTAAAACAAATGCATTTCAGATATTCTTAAATAAGACTACATGTGACTGTAAATAATGTTTTTGAATCACTGTATTGTCTGTTACTTTGACGTAGACACCTTTGAAAATCGGTTATTTTAGCTCAAAGGTTTTCTGAAATAAATGCAATGAAAAAAATGAAGTTACGAGTAAACATTGGAACAATTCAGCGTTTCCTCATAACGTATGATTTTTTCACATTTTTACCCCAAATTTTCAACATAGCCTTTTTATGACCATTCCTTCTGAATATAACAGGTGCCATTTATAAAACAATAGCTGAAACAACATTTTGTGCCACAGGTGTGAAAACACATTTTGACTAGGATTTGAGAAATGACATCAGTCACATTCATGAGGTGGTGTGAAAAAAATGACTATGTTAAAAATCTGGAGCCAGATATTCAAATCTGCACAAAGAAGAGTATCCACGCCGATTGCCCGCCCATTCTGTATAGTAATATATCCCTGGTGCTAGTGGTCTGCCCCAGTCAACTGCCATCCCCAGTGTAAATAACATGATCTCTAATGGTAGTGGTGCCCTCCCTCCCATGGATCCCAGCCTCATCATACAATGTTATGTCCCTGGTGGTACTGGTACCCCCCCATCGCCAGCCCTGAAGTACATACAATCCCTCCCTGGCATCCAGTGGCTCCCCCCCCCGCAGCACCAGGCTCCATCCCACTCACCATATCCTCAGCAGTGATGCTGCGGCTGCATACGGCTGTTGTATGTACAAGCAGGAAGCATGCCTCTTATTTATGGGATAGGGTGACACGCCCTGTCCTAAAAACAAGAGGCATGCCCCTTGGCTGTACATAAGGCCACCAGCTGAGGAGGTATGAGGAGGACTGTGCCAGTCGCCGTATACACCCACGGCACCAATGCTGAGAATATGGTGAGTGGGGTGTGCCTGGTGCCTCAGGAGGCCACTGGATGCCAGGGAGGGGTTGTGTGTACTTCAAGGCTGGCAATCGGAGGGAGCCACTACCATCAGGGATGTAACATTGTACAATGGGGCTGGGGTTGGAGAGAGGACACCACTACCACTAGGGTGGGTTTTCAACTTATGGAGCTGGGACGGAAGGGAGGGAGGGCACCACACTACCACCAGGGTGGTTTGTCAACTTACAGGGCTGGGATCAGAGGTAGGGAGGGCACTACTACCACCAGGGTGATTTTTCAACTTACAGAGCTGGGATCAGAGGTAGGGAGGGCACTACTATCACCAGGGTGGTTTTTCAACTTACAGAGCTGGGATAGGAGGAAGGTGGGTCAAAATACTGGAAATTACCACAGTTGTGAGCGTGCATTGAAAAATTGCAATGTACACTCATAACTCTGTTGTTTTGTAATATTTGTACCCCACATTTTCAACATAGCCTTCTTATGACCCCTCCTCATGAACAAGGGTGGACAACATTTTCAAATCATGATCAAAAGGTAATTTTGTGCCACAAGTGTGAAAACACATTTTGGCCAGGATTTGAAAAATGACAGCTGTTACATTCATGAGGTGGTATGAAAAAATGTTTCATTGAAAATTTAGGGTCAAAATATTGAAAACTACCTAAGTTATGAGAGTGTGTTTATAAATTTCAATGTGGCTCATAACTTTATTTTTTAATATTTTTACCACAGATTGTCAACATATCCTTCTTATAACTCAATTCATGAATAAGGGTGAAGAAAACTTTCAAATCCTGCCAAAAGGTGATTTCGTGCAGCAACCGTGAAATCACCTTTCAGGATAGGTTTGCATAATTTCCCTATTATTGCTCATGAGGTGAAGTTCCCAAAAAGTCATGTGGAAAATTTTGGGGAATGTATACAGAAATGGACAAATTATGACAACAAGTTCAAAATCCCATTGAAAAAAATTGAACCACATACATGATTTCCTCAGTTCACAGTCCAGCATTGAAGAATGAACACTTGTCTCTGGTCCAGAGAGGATTATGGCACTGGACCCCCACTAGGTAAGTAAGGGTTTGGGGGGTTGCTGAGTGGGAGAGTTGGGTGGGAGGGACAGTAATGACAGCAGCGGCAGCAGACATTGACGGACGGTTTTCTTTTTTTCAGGGTGCATTAAAAAAAACTACAAGGGACAGTTTTCTGCATTTCAGGTAAAACACTGGGGATTGGGCACCCCAGCATCAGTGTTCTGTTTGGCGGCACTGGGGGTGGGCTCCCAATGTTGCACAATGAAAATGGGCAAGGTGGGGGTGCCAGCCAGCACTGGAGATTGGGCACCCTCCTGGTGTTAGAAAATTAACATGGAATGGGTGGGAGGGATTGAGGGAGGGTGTTTTTTCCTTTATGTTTGGCAGCAGCAGAGGTGGGTTTCCTGGTGTTGAACAATGAACACTAACTAACTGAAAGTATAGTGGTGAGGCACATGCATGTGATGAATGCACTGAGAATGAAGCAGGAAGTAAGGAACAGCAACAGGAACTACTGTAATACATTTAATTAAAAAACAGAACCACAAGGATTGACAGGGGCAGGGATCTGATGTATTTCTTTGCCAGACTCAGTGGCAGGCCCTCCCGCCAGTTACTCAAGAACGTACCAAACCCAGACAGACATACAGTATGCCAACAGTGGGGACGAGGGGCTTGGAAGCATTACACTGCAATGTCATGAAGCTGATCAGCTGCTTACTGACTGGCTTCATGCAAATGAAAGGACTGAAGCACTCTTTTATGGGAGCGCTTCAGTCCTTTAAACTACATAAAGTTTACGCCCAGCAACCACTAGTAGTGTCATGACCAGAGTGTGGCTGGTTATTTGTCTGCACTGCTGAGCTCCTTGTAGCCTGAGCTGCAATGGCCTCAGCAGTGACCCACCTCTGAAATGCTGATCGTAACAAAACGTTTCTTGTGCAGGTGCAAGCAAACATAAACATCAGTGACTCAAGAAGAGAACATAAGATATAGTAGATTTTATAACTGTAACATTGACTATGGGTTCAATCCATAAAAAAGAGTGGAATGGGTGATCTTCCTGGACTAAAAGTCTTCACCATTCATTCACAATATTGGGACTATGCCACAGGTGCTAGGACCCAGTGGGAGCCAAAAATCTTCAGGAGGGCCAGCACCGAGATAGGGCCATGCATGCGTGACAGGCATGTGCCTATGTAGGCTATCTCAGTGTCAACCCTCCAACTGCCTCAGTTCCATTTTGCCCCACTGTTGAGTACACTCCAGTGACAATGTTGCTCACCCACCAGGAGTCAAATCTTCATGTCTATATGACAGCAGCTTATGTTCAGTTTCGATTTAGTTTTACTAGTTTCAGTGTTATTTTTGTTAAAAAAAAAAAAAACAATAATAGTTGAAGAAATTTTCTCAGCCTGCCGAATTTTCTCAGCCTGCCAATGACAGAGTCGAACATGGACAGTATTGGTGATGGTAGGGAGACTTTACTTGAAAGCTTTTCTGGCAGTGGGGCTGTGTCTGGTCTGCCGCCCTTTGTGGAGGGGGGTCTGACCATGGGTAGTCCGGTGCTCGGGAGGTAGGACAGTCTACCCGAAAGCACAAAAAGAAGCGGGCCCATTCCCAATCTCGATCGGGGACCCGGCACTGCTCGGCTTTCAGTTCTTCTTCTTCCCGCTGGTCAAAAAAGAAATAGTACTGCTTGAGGTCACCCTCTGGTAGGTCTGTGAGGGAGTCATCAGTAGTGGAGAGCAGTAGGCCTATCCTAACTCCTGTAGAGTCCCCGGTGGTCTCCATTCTTAACAACCATGATCTCTGACACCAGAGCCCCTTTCTGTCCTCTGATGGGGCTTCTGGTGAGCAGTTTCATTACTGGGCCGCTCTTATGGAGCAGTCGGTGCAGAATCTGTCTTGGTTGCCCTTGCCAGCAGACCTGGTTCCAGGACCTTTGGGCCTTGGAGCCACTGGGCTGTGACCAGGTCAATCGGGGCAGGATGTGAGCATGGTGCCTGCACCTCTGACGTCGACCCCATGTGCCTTCCCCCCTCACTTTGTTTCCTTGCAGGGACAAGCGCAGGTATCACTTTCCTCCCCCTTTCAGATCTTGCAGGGGTTCACTGGGGATGCCGCAGCCTTTGGCTGGGTTGGCGTCAGGGGCCTTGGTGCCTCAGCAGGCTTCTTCGTCTGTGTCGCAGCCAGTGCCAGGTCCCTCGATGCTGATCCAGGTTTCAGTATCTCCCATGTTTTCCTGGCCTAAACCTGTCTTTGGAGGCCTTTCTGGAGTGAAAGTGGAGCTTGATGACTCTGACCCTGACCTACTGTACGTTTATCTGAAGATGCAGTGGTGTCTCGGTTTATGGGCTGGAAGCCTTCTGTATCAGCTGAGCCTTTGGTGGAAGACCTTTCTTTCCAGTCTCTCCTCAGGAATATGGGGTCTGCCTTAGCACTATAGACTTCATCTGTTGACCTAGGCATACTTTTACATTTTGAATTCCTACATGTCCCTAATATTCCTGTAGATCTAACTCCACTGGTGTCTCCCTTTGAGACTCTATCTCAGGTAGTGTGGGACAGGCTGGCACTAATCCCTTCTGTGGCCAAGTCCATAGGTAGGAAATATGCTCCACCCAAAGACAGACCTATTATGGCATCTCAGGCTTTTGTGTATGCTCTGGTGGTACTTGCAGAAAATGATATAGCCATCCTCACTCAAGAGGTTACAGCACAGCCTATAAATAAGGAATCTTGCAAGACTGACACTTTGGGGAAATGGACATTCACAGTAGCAACCTGAGGTATGCGTATTGCTAGCTGCCAGGGCCATTACTCTCAGTACGAGTACACCCTGTGGAACACACTCACATCAATGGTCGAGAACCTCCCCAAATCTGACGTTAACATGGAGCTTCTTCAGACCATTACCAGGGGCACAGAGTCCAATAATCAGTAGCTGAAAGCCTCTATGGATGCCTATGACACTACCTCTAGGGCAGCTGCTGCTGGGATTTGTATAAGGTGACACTCCTAGCTCAGAACATCAGATTTCTCAACCGATGCTCAGCAGACGGTGATAAATGTCCCGCTTGACTGCGCTTACCTGTTTGACCCTCAAATTGAGCAAGCACTGGAGGCCGCTCAGAAGATCAAGACTGCCATTAAAACAGCCAGGCCTGCTCCTGCTGCCCCTCAGAGTGGCAGGAACTGTTGACAGTTTTGTAACGGGCAGTCCTTTTGAAGCAAGGGCCAAGGAGCTGGAACCAAACTCCTTAGCAGTAAAAGAAAATGCAGCAAAAGGCACAGGGCCCGAAAGCACCCGGCGACAACCTCTGAAGATCCATCCCAGTTCCCACCTCAGCTGCCCAAGGTGGACACCTCTACGGCAGTAGGGGGAGCATCTGACTCAGTTTTACAACCAGTGAAAGTCCATTACTATAGACAAATGGGTCAGAGAGGGGTACTCTCTCAATTTCAAGGAAATTCCCACGATCTTCCACCCAAGCAGCAGTACAGCCTGTTTACTGCTCAGTCAGACCTTCTTACTTCCAAATTTCAGGGCCTCCTCAGGAACAGGGAAGTAGAAGTTGTTTTCTGGGCAGAACAGAACACAGGTTTCTACTCCCATTAATTTCTGGTCCTGAAGAAAACAGGCGGCATGCTCCCAATTCTCGACCTCAGAAAGTTAAACAAGTACAGTACCTGTTCAGGGAGAAATTCAAAATGGTCTCCCTAGGAATGCCATTACCACTGATTCATCAGTATGACTGGCTGGCATCCCTGGATATGCAGGACATCTACCAGCACATCCCAGTGCACCCAAGTCACCACAAGTATCTCTGCTTCACGGCCCTGGGTCAACACTACCAGTGCAAAGTCCTGCCCTTTGGGCTCTCCTTGGCACTTCAAATCTTTACAAAGTGTTTCACAGTTCTTGCAGCGCATCTCACGAAACTTGGCATTCAGGTCTTCCCTTACCTGGATGATTGGCTGTTAGGGAGCCCATCCAGGCAAGAGACACAGGAAGCAGTAGTAACAGCTTCTCAGTTCCTCACTTCCATGGGGGTTCTACTGAAACTGGAAAAATCACAGCTTCAACCCTCCCAGCAGCTCCTCTTCATAGTAGCCCTCCTGGATTCCTCCAGGGTGAGGGCTTTCCTTCTGGAGGACAGGAGAAATGACATTCTCCAGATGACTCACTTTATCAGAGAGGACAATTCCATTTGAGCCCTCTCAATGCAGCAGATGTTGGGCTTCATGGCACCATCCGTCTTCACAGTGCCTCTAGCCCAACTACACATGAAGACCACACAGTGGATGCTCAGCACACAGTGGTCATTGACCTTGCATCCGCAGTCCTTCCACATGAAAGTGATAGAGCCTCTGACAAGATCACTTGCATGGTGGACACAAGAAGACAAGCTTCAAGGTCTACCCTTTGCCCTACTGGAATCTCAGATCACCATCACCACGGATGCATCTCTAATCAGTTGGAGAGCTCACTGTCAAGACCTCCACACTCAGGCAGCGTGGAGCCAGGAGGAGTCTCATCCACACATAAATGTTTTAGAGATGAGACCTGTCCTATATGCTGTACAAGCCCTGAAGGATGTCCTCTGTTGCAAAGTAATTCTCCTTCAGATGGACAACAAGGCTGTGATGTATTACATCAACAAGCAGGGTACAGTGCACTACTACCCTCTTTGCATGGAGGCCATGAGGGTGTGGGAGTGATGTCTCAAGCATGATGTGTTAATTCAGGCAGTCTACCTGCCAGGAATTCAGAATGACCTAGAGGATCACTTCAGCAGGTCGGAGCTGGATCCACACGGATGGTCGCTCACACCAGACATCGTGCAATCATTGTTCGGCAAGTGGGGCAATACAGACCTGGACTTTTTTGCATCCCCACTAAATGCAAACTACCTCTATTCTGCTCCAGAAATCCAGAACCTGGGGTTTTCTGTCAGGACGCATTCAGACTACGGTGGACAAGATGCTTTCTGTACATATTTCCTCCTCTTCTGTTAATTCAGAGGGTGCTGCTCAAATTGGAGTCACAAGGGGGCAGGATGATCCTTATCACACCACACTGGCCTTGGCAGATATGGTTTCCATTCATACTAAGTCATACTAAGATTGGTCAGGAGCTAGGGAGCTATAAAGCCCATAATTGCTCCTGTGAATTAATAATAACAAACTGTGATGCCAGAAAGAATGAATTTTTCTAATCTGTACTTAAGCACTGATTTAGAGCTACTGGTAATCACCCCTAGTGGTAATGCATTCCATGGTTTGATGGTACATAAAGTATAAAAAAAAATTTTCTGGCATTAAATTAAATCTTCTGTATTGTAACTGTAGTGGATGACCTCTAATATTATAGATATTGTCTTTAAACTCTAGACCCAAAGTAGTCAGCAAGAAGGGTTCTTGCATTATATTGTACATGAGGAGGAGGTCACTCCTCAGACATCAGTGTGATAGGGACATTAGGTTCAAAGAAATGTCTATTTTCATAGGAGACATCGTGCAGGCCTTTGACTAGTTTAGAATATTGTCTTTGTACTTTCTCAAGATGCATGATGATATTTTTCCTAAATGGGCACCATAGTTGTGAGGAAAATCCAAATGTGGGCATACACAGGCTCTATATAGGGGCATTAATACTTTTCTATCCCTAGATTTGATGTTTCTCTTGATGGACCAAATAATCCTATTAGACTTAAGAATGACTCCATTGATCTGTGAATGGGGAAGGAAGTTATCTGATACGAGAACTAGAACTCCTAAACCTTTTTCTGTACTAGTGCTGGTCAACACCCTATCATCAAGTTTGTATGCATGGTTGGTATTATTAATACCCAAATGCATAATGCTGCATTTATTGTGATTTAATTTCATCCCCCATTTCTCGACCCTGTTGGAAATATGATCAAGATCATTCTGAATAGATGCTATTTGTTCCAAATTGGAGCATTGTCCATCAATGTTAATGTTGTCTGCATATTTAATGGTATTGGAACAGCAGCTATTTGTTATATCAGCTATGAAAATCTGGAATAAGCAGGGGCCCAAAACGGAACCCTGTGGAACCCCACTAGTAACAGAACCTATTTTTGAAAGCTGTCTATCAAAACTCTTTGTGTTCTATTGGTCAACCAGTTTGCTATCCATCTTACAATGCTATGGTTGATGTTTAAATGAATATAGTTTTTGTAACAAGACCCAATGAGGAATGAGATCAAATGCCTTACTGAAATCTATTTAATAACATCATAAGGGGATCTGTTGTCGAGTCGTAGGCTTACATCTTCATAGAAACACAACAGGTTAGTTAAGCAACTATGGCATTTTTTGAAACCATGTTGCTCATCATCCAGCCTAGTCAGGGTGGATGAGACCAAATCTTTGATAACATTTTCCAGGATTTTACACATTGGCAAGGTTAATCTGATGGGTCTGTAGTTTTCCCAGTTGTTCCTTGAACTTTTCTTGAAGATGGGGACCACGTATGCTGTTTTCCAAAGTTCAAGAACAAAGTTATTATTAATACACTATTCATATAGTAATTTAGGGGGTAGGGACAAGCTATC
The DNA here is from genome assembly GCA_016271365.2 of Neoceratodus forsteri. Taxonomy (NCBI): domain Eukaryota; kingdom Metazoa; phylum Chordata; order Ceratodontiformes; family Ceratodontidae; genus Neoceratodus; species Neoceratodus forsteri. The sequence goes on along the minus strand of CM028129.1, from coordinate 1,002,498,062 downwards.
TGCTAAAAGGTATAGAAGATAACTGGATATGTTATTTGGAGATGTACTGGTTTTACCTTTAAGTGTAATTAATTTGGCATGGATGTCTTCTTCAGATAGTCATATAATTACCCATCACATCTGAAACCGTTTTTGCTTTCAGATTACTTTGAAACATATCACAAAAATTAGTGTTGAATAGATTAGCCATGTCATAGGGGTTATGAATTATAGTATCATTTACTTGAAGGGGACCAACCTGGCATGTAGGTTTTTTAAGGGAGTTAATACAGGAAAAAAAGGACTTGCTGTTGTCCTTATTAGCTTCAGAAGCTAGTTTGTACTCCCATGTGTTTTTTTTTTGTCCCTTTGATGCTGTTTTTGCATTTTTATTTTTTTTTGAGTTTGCAGGTATAAGCACCAGTTGGTATGAATCAGAGATTTTAAGTAACCAGAGTAAAGTTTATTTTTTTTCCTTTATGAGTTTTTTTTTTATAGAATTATTCATCCATTTAGGGTGGTATTGTTTGGATGAGTTTTTTCTTCGTGGGAATATAAGTGTCACTTAGAACAGTTACTGTACTATGTAGTTTGTTAAAAATACTCAGTGGTTCCCAAGGTAGCCAGAATAGATGACCAGTCCATGTTATCTAGTCCTCTTTTAAAGTTATTAATATCAGCTTTATCTCATATACAGTATATATATATATATATATATTTTTTTTTTATTTGCTACGGTTATCGTATGTTCTAAAATAAAGCTAATAGTGCAGTGGTCACTGTTACCTACAGGTGAAGAAATAGTGAGGTTTTTTAATGCTAATGAAAAAGAAGGTCTAGAATATTATTACCTCTAGTGGGATGCTCAACACTCTGGTTAAGGTGACATTGTTAGCATTTATTTAATATTTTTTTTCCCGAACTGGATGAAGCTGTTTGCTCTTTCCAGTTAACCTCACCTAAGTTAAAATCACCTGTCAGTATAATGTCCCCAAAGAACTAGCTGTTTCAATTTCTGTAATGATTGTATCAAGATAGTCTGAAGATGCACTAGGGGGATGATAACAGACACCTAGAATAATATGTTTATTTTTATTCAAGATTACTTTAATCCAAACTGATTCAGAAGTAGTTGTGGAAGTTTTGATTTTGTTTGAAATTTCAGCTGATTGCAGTGTGTCTTTAAGAAAAATGGCAACACCTCCTCCCTTTTTATTAATTCTATTAACTTTATATAGAATATACCCTGGCAATAAAATATCCCAACTGGATTTCTCATCTCCCCATGTTTCGGTGACCAGTACAGCATCTATATTATCAGTTGCTAATATGAATATGACCTTTAACTCATCAATTTTGCCCTGAAGGCTCCTAGCATTGAAGTATAAGCATTTTAAATTCTTAAACTGACAACATTTATGTGTTGTGACTGTTGAGTTCTGAGGGGGAGGGAATTTTCTCTCCCCATATCAAGAGTTTAAATGTCTGTCAATATGCTTGAGTATATGTTCACCCAATAAACGGTTCCCCTTATGACGTAAGTGAAGGCCATCTCTACAAAACAGATCTGGCCTACCGATAAAATCCTCCCAATGAGTAAGACATACTTGATTTTGTCCCCAAGGTAACTTCCTCTTTGAATGGTCCTCCTGACACAGGGACCCCGGTCCATCCCAACCTGTGCTCCCTTCATCTCCATGCCTGGCTCCTGAAGAAATAGAAGTGGGTAGGTTTAAGGTTTCTCAGAGAATCTTGTAAATTCTCTTAAAAGCATGTAAGCCTTCTGCTAGGAAGACCTACACAGCAGCACTTCTCGATTTGGTGTGCAAAATCCTTTCTGGACCCATTCTGTTGCCCACCAAATAAAGTGCTGGAGTACCTCTTAGACCTGTCAAATGCAGGACTGCAATACTCAACAGTGAAGGTACACCTCTGCATGAGTTCCACCTACCATGAGCCAGTACAAAACATGATACTGGCTCAGTTACCGCTAGTCAAGAGATTCCTTAAAGGCATCCAGACCCTGGTCAGGAAGCCGGTGGCTGCGTGGGATATAAACCTTGTGCTAGACATGCTCACCAGTAAACCTTTTGAGCCTCTAGCTACCTGTGACTTGAAGTTTCTGACCTGGAAGACTGCCTTCTCAGTGGCCGTTACCTCCGCATACAGGGTCTCTGAAATACAAGCCTTGGTCACAGACCCTCCGTACACTGTATTTCACCAAGGACAAGGTGGTACTTCATACTCATCCTAAATTCCTACCTAAAGTGGTTTCAGAATTTCACCTTAATCATCCTTTGGTTCTTCTTACTTATTTTGCCTACTACCAGAATGAAGGGGAATACACCCTTCACTCCTTGGATGTCAAGAGGGCTTTGCAATTCTACATTGATAGAACTAAAGAGATTCACAAATCCAAGCAATTGTTTGTATCATTCAGCATGGCCCGGCTGGGCCAACCTGTTGCCATTAGATACATTTCTGCATGGTTGGTGGTATGCCTTCACCATTGCTACTCGATGGCGCAGGTTAAGTTGGAAGGCCAGGTTTAAGCCCACTCTACCACAGTGGTCAGGGCATCCCTGGCAGAGATCTGTAACATAACCATTGCAGACATTTTCAAGGCAGCTACTTGGAGCTCAGTGAATGCCTTTGTAAAGCACTATGCTCTGGATATCCATGCCAGACAGCATACTTCCTTTGGCAGGACAATCCTTAATGGACTGTTGTCCTGAGTAAGCTATCTCTCCTGCAGCCCTGCTCGGGAGATTGGTTCTTAGCTTGGTACTCTCCCAACAGTGTGAATGAATGGTGAAGACTTTTAGTCCAGGAAGATATGGAAATTACGTACCTACCATAATTTTTGATCTTCTTGGATGACATCTTCACCATTTAGTCACACACCCACCCACCATCCCCTGAGTTCATTCATCCTGTTTCTTGTCTTCACTCCCTCTGGGCTATGAAGACATTGTTGAGTTGATCCTTCTTATTCAGGTCATCCAGGCTATCTGATGCCCGGATTAGGTTAGGTGTTCTCTAGGTTAGTTTATGCTGCACCTCCTCAGTCAAAAAGGTACTGAGGCAGTTGGCAGGTCGACGTCGAGATAGTCTTTACATGCATGAGCCAGTCTCGTGGTACCATGCATATGTGGCACTATCTCAGCACCAGCCCTCCTGAAGATTTTTGGCTCCCACTGGGTCCTAGCACCTCCAGCATAGTCCCAATAGTGTGAATGAATGGTGAAGACTGCATCCAAGAAGATCAAGAATTACGGTAGGTATGTAATTTCTATGTACTGGTGAACACAGCAGATATGTGGGTGCTTGACATGCACCATCTGCATAATCGTCGTGATCCACCAAAGGCAAGGGTGTGACCATCTGTTGAGAAGGAAACCATGAAGGGGTGTGGAAAGGCATGAACAGGCAGAGGTGTGCAGGGGCCCCCACCAATGGAATGCCCCGTGATCCCACCCTAAAAGGCATAGACCCCCCATCTGTAGGTTGCTATGTGGAAATGTCAACTGTGGATGCACAAGATGCAGATTGGCAATGGGCAGACACTGGTTGCACTGCCAGTACCAGGCCACCTTTGGCACCAACCGAATGACCTGTATTCAGCCAGATAGGTGGGCACACCAGACTGACACATCTATGGAAACAAAATGGTTCAGGGATACTGAAGAGAATGCCTGCCCACAAGCATCATATATGGCTCGGCATACAGGATGCCATGAACCTGTGGGGAATGCACCACAAATTATCAATGTCATGAAGCACACGTGGCACAAAATGCGTTGGGTGGTGAAACAAAAGCCGGCACAGTGGCAGTGGGAACAGCTGGATATGGGCCAGGCAGCCCCAGAAAATATTTGGAACAGAGCTGGAAACCACTGTGGCTGACCCCATCAGTCAGCAGGTTGTGGGGGGCAAGGATGACAGGCTAGACATGCTGGAGGGTGAGTACAGGCATGTTGCACACATGATCACAGACAGGTGCTTACTACCAATTGTACCTGCAGGGGTAGTCAGCCGTGAACACAGACCCTATAAAGAGACCCTCGGGAACAGCACTGTCTGCCCACCAATTAGAGGCAGTCCCTGCATGGCATGTATGCCAAGGTCCATGGCCTCGAGCAGCATTTTTTTTTGTATATTCTTTTTAATAATTTTTCAGCACAGTAAAAACATACACAACCAAAGACATATTGTGAAAAGAACAACATCCATAAACTATTTACAGATGGCCCATATTCCATTACAAAGAAACTATTTATAACTTAGCGCTACTATCAATCTTAGTGCTTCACAAGTAAATACACTATGTAGTTTTACTATTCGGTGGTCTATCACATAAGGGCAGGTGGGAGCCCCCCAGGCCCATAAGGCAGGCACCCAGAAACAAGTGAAGGGCGGTTAGGATGAATCCTATCCCTAAAATATCCCCACCTCCTCCCATCCATTAATCATAATCATACTAGGCCCTTTCTCAGAATTTGGGCCTCTTCAGGTGACAGGGAGTTCAAGAATGGTTCACAAACTAAGGAGAACCATTCCCCCTTGTCCTTTATAAGATGCAAAAGACGTTCCATTGCCATAGTTTGGACAGTCAGGCCCACCACTGCTGAACTGTGGGTGGGTCAAGCAACTTTTGATGTGCCAGGCATGGGCAGGGCATAAGGACCTGCAGCACATGGGCCACAGTGTCGGCAGTGTTGGCAGCCTGTGCGTGAGGTCAGAGGCATACAAGAGGAGCTCAGAACCTCCACTGCTCCATCAACAGTGGCCTCAATAGCCCTGCAGGGGTCCTTGGTCAGGGACTCACCAACCTCACATGGGCTGTGGGTGCCAAACCCATCCCTTAGGAAGATCCCCTCCTCAGAGCCCCACAGCTCCTGACCCTGTGCCCATGGAACATGGTACACCCAGCCTGGCCATGGAACAGGACCTGGATATGGAACCAGCCCCCTTCCACACAGATGACAATGATAATAATAATAATAATAATAATAAATTTTATTTCTCACAAGTGCCTTTCAACCATCAAGGTGCTTTACAAAAAGATAAAAGATCATGATATAACTGTAAACAAAAAATAAAATAATCAGAGGATCCAAATTTAATCGGTGCCACCGAAGGCGTGGCACCATAAATAGGTTTTCAGCACCTGTTTAAACCCCCCCCCATGGTCATGCACTCTTGAAGCTGATGGGATAGAGAATTCCAGAGGGTCAGGGCCACATGCATAAATTCATGGGGCCCCTGAAGATTTCAGAGACACCCTCGGAATCTCTAGCAACCCCTTGTCAGCCAAATGCAACTGTCACCCCGGGCAGTAAGGCACAAGGAGCTCTTTCAAGTAGTCCGGGCCCAGTCCACGTAGGGCTTTATAAGTCAGTAAACTGACTTTAAAGGTGATCTGCCACCTAACCATCAGCCAGTGCAAATCACGCAGCACAGGTGTAATATGAGAAGATCGGGAGGCTCCCATCGACAATCGTGCTGCTGCATTCTGCACGAGGCAGATATCAACCCCAGGCAGCCCTATGTATAGGGAATTGCAATAATCTAGGCGCGAGGTCACAAAAGCATGGACCAAAGTAGGCAAGTCCCCGGATGGAACCAGGTGCTTAATCCTAGAGATATTCCTAAGATGATAGATGGAAGTCTTGATGACGGCTGACACCTGGGCTCGTAAGGTCAGCCTGTCATCAAGCACTACCCCCAGGTTTCGCACCTGTTCAGAGAATAGGATCTTAGGATCTGAGATTCCCCAAGAAAAAGTCCAGAGGGCTGATCAGCCCATGTCCCCTCTATCCAGCGACCCGGGTCCACTACCATCACCTCCGTCTTTCTGGAGTTCAACTTTAACCAGCTCGAATTCATCCAGTCCTGGATTTCAACAAGGCAGGAATTAAATACAGAGACAGCTCTATCCTGGTCGGGGGCAAAAGACAGATAGAGCTGGGTGTCGTCAGCATAACAGTGAAACCTCAGCCCATACCTTCTTACAATGTCTCCAAGGGGCAGCATATACACTGCAAACAACATGGGGGACAGCACTGAACCCTGAGGTACCCCACATGGCAGGGAGAAAGAGTCCAAGGACAAAATCCCAGACACCACTCTCAGACTCCTGACAGTGAGGAAAGATGTAACTACCTGAAGACTGTATCTGTCAGTCCACAGATGGACCCCAGACGTCCTAGCAGCACCCCATGGTCTACAGTGTCAAAGGCTGAGGAGAGATCAAGGAGCACCAAGATAGAACAGCTTCTCCGATCTCTCGCCATCAGGAGATCATTGAGCACCCAAACCAGCACCGTCTCAATACTGTGCCTCTTTTGAAAACCGGACTGGAAAGGTTCGTAGATGTTATGGTTGGTCAGGTGGTCATCCAGCTGTACTGCAACTACTTTCTCAATCACCTTCCCTATAAAGGGAAGATCTGAGATTGGTCTGTAGTTGGCAGAAATATCTGGGTCCAAAGAAGCTTTCTTTAGGAAGGGGGTTACCACCGCCTCCTTCAGGGAGCTTAGAAATTCACCAGATTCCAAGGAGCACAGGACTATCTGCACCAGGACCGGGCTGATCAAATCCCAACAACCTATAATCGAGGAGGTTGGGCCCAGATCCAAACTACAGCATGTAGGGCGCATACCCCGGACAATCCACATGACATCCACAGGTTCGGGTAAGGCAAAGGTACTCCAGGAAGCCCAAGGTGAGGCGACCAAGCACCGATCATCAGCAACCCCCACAGAGTGGGTCAAAACAATTTCCGACCTGATGTCGGCCTCCTTATCCGCAAAGAACCAAGCAAGTTCATCGCACTCTACTTGAGAAAAAGGTCTTCGGAGCTGCAGACAGGCTGGGCTGCACAGCCTGTCGATAGTTCAGAAGAGCTGAGCTGGTCAGTTCTGAGTGGCAGCGATCTCCCTGGACAGGAATTCTGCCTTCTTAGAGGAGATCGCTGATTGGTAGATCTGATAATGCTCAACAAATCTAAGGTGGTCAGCCTCCAGGGTGGATTTCTGCCAACGCCACTATAACCAACGTCCTACTCACCGCAACTCCCTCAGGGACCCATCAAACCACGAAGCCCGAGGGCGAAGGGGGCAAGGACAAACATGGATGGGAGCAATCAAGTCCAGGGCTACAGAAATGGCCTTATTATAGGCCACCACTAAAGTCTCTGGACTCGAGCTGGCAGCAGGAAACTCCGAGAGATCAATCACTGCCACTAGGCCTCCAGGATTCACTTCCCATAAAGGGCAGTAACTGACCATCTCCACAGGGGCAGGCCTTCAAGGGGGGGTGCAAAAATTGAACCTCACTGTGTAGCGGAGGCCTCAATCCCCAGGAGGAAAACCAAATCAAGAGGGTGACCATGTTTATGGGTGGCAGAGATAACAACCTGTGTAAGGCCCAGAGATGTCATAAGCTGGAGGAAGTGTTGTCCAAACTGCGAGAGTTTGTCGTCGACTCAGGCATTGAAGTCACCCAGTACCATCAATCTGGGTGATTCCAATGTCTTGTTGGTGATGAAATCTGCTACTTCATGTAGGAATCATATCTCATCCCCGGGTGGACAGTAGATGAGGGCTATCCTGTAACCTACACCAGCAACCATGGTACACTCAAATGATTCAGCTTCTTCAACTGGTACACTCATGAGGCCCAACTCGGTCTTGAAACAGACCGCCACCCCCCCCCCCGCGTGATCCAATCTCGAGCGGTGTATCACTGAGTACCCGGCCGGAATTGCAGCATCCAAAATGGGGCCAGCATTTTCATTCAGCCAGGTCTCGGTGATGCAAGCCAGATCAGTTGTTCCAATAAGATCTGCAATGATTAGTCTTATTTTAACAGATCTGGCATTGCATAACACCACTCGAGTTTGATGGGCTTCAAGGGCCACCCCGGCTACTTACCTGCTACAAAAGGCAGTGCTCTTGGGTATGGGGACTAGACAGGAGGCACCCAGTTTCAGACTCCATTTCGCCCCAGGGCGTCTTCTAGGCCTACCCACCCAAATGTGAGAGGTGCGCTCATTTGTCCTCGAATGTCCACACCCCCCACCCCACATCCCTCCTACAAGCAATACCTAGCACACAACAGTGCTGGTAAGTTAACCATAGCAGAGGAGGGGGAGAAAAGGGGCAGAGGGCGTGGACAGTGGAGGACGAATAGTGCATGATGGCAGGGGGGACTTACATATTTCACAATCGAAACAATATCAAATACACAATAATCAGGCACCCCCAACCTAAAAGGACCACCAAAATTACAGTAGTAAAATTAAAAAGCGACTAAAATGCAAATAAAATATCCCCCCACCCCAGACTATTTAAACACTTAAATCCCAAAATAAAACTATAATAAATACAAATTGTGGAACGTCCATAATCAATAAAACAAACAAAATAAATCAAATAACAAAACCCACTTCTTGAACTGCTCTGATATTCCAATCCAAACCACAAAGCCTCAAATGAAAAAGTCAGTCTGAGTGAGCAATGCAGGACCAGGAGAAAAATTAGTGTCCCAATCAATACAGAACTGCCATATTGAAAGCTGGAGATGAGAAAACAAGAACTAAATTGTTCGACATAACTGAAACCAACAAATGTGAAAAATGAAAGAACGAAACGCGAGTAATCCCCTCTCATTGGGTATACAGGAGTCAGTAAGTAAAGTCTGATGACGTTCAGACCCCCAGACCCTCTCACTACCTGGGGCTATTGATAAAAACCAAGGCACTCATGAAAATTATCATGCCCAAATAAAAATTAAAAGAAAAAAGTTCAAGGTCTGACTATAAGTTCTACAGTTGATCCTGCAGGTGCCAAGATCCAGCACAAACTATATCCAAGACCTGAAAACTCTACCTTTGAGGGCTGCCACCGGAGATGTCTGCCCCACAACCACGGCACCTTGTTTGGGCCAACCCACCGGCTGGCCAAGCAAAAGACTTTGACAAACCATACACCCACCAGCCGGCTCCCCGACCAGACCAGGCCCGGTCTACCTGAGCAGGGCAGATTCCAGCGGGAAGGCCAATCACAATTTCAGGGTCCAACTGGCAAACCAGTAAAAATCCAAATTATTCAATCGGGAACCGCTCAACATAGAGCCATATTCAGTCAGGAAAACCCCTTCGGAACAGCAAGGATCCTCGACTGATCAGCTGGACAAGCTGAAACTCAGTGTGTAATCACCCGCAAACTCCAAACCACAACGCAGGGGTCCACTCGGGGTTACTCGGCTAGAAACTCTCCTCCCAGATAGTCGGTCCTCACTCTTGTCTTTATTCAGGTATTATCAACTCACCTCAACTTCCCATCAGCTCCACACTACAGCCTTCTCTCCCGGCTATTTCCCTTCCGTAAAGCATAAAACACGGGACAGCAGACAAATCCCCTTTTCATTTAGTATCAAAGTCCCAGGGAGTCCCTCTTGCAGTTGGAGCAGTAGCAGGGAAATATCGGACAATCCCAGTGCACACTTCAGAGTCAGAAAACAACAAACTCGATAACTCTCAGAAACCTGGGAAACTAACTAACTCACTGCACATCCCTGTCTAGCTAAAAAGATTAGATTAAGCCAGTTCAGTGTGGAAAGTTAACAAAATAAGAATAAAACAATAAACGAACAATAAAAACGAATGGGAGGGTAGGCTAAAACAAGCTCAAGACGTTGACAAATGGAGTGAAACAACTCACAGCACTTTACAGCATGCCCAGCATGGCAGCCATGATACCGTAACTGGCCACCTGATAAGAGAATGTCAAAGTCATAAGGGGAGGCAAAAGGCACAGTGCACACCTGCAAAAAGGTGCACCACAAGAGGGAGCTGATCACCATGCAGGAACACCACAAAGGGTACGTTCGAGGCATACTGGTCCACCAGGCACATACAACACTGACTGCTCTACATTGGATAGGGATGTACTCTATTTCAATCAATCAATCATATATTTTATTGTTCAGCAAAAAGCTTTTACAATTGGACATATAAATCAAAACAATTAAAACACTGTATAATAAATATTCACAGAATATATTGCACATATTAGAGACAGATTATTCTAGGACAAGTACAGTTTAATGGAGTTCATATATTCAATCAAGTTGTTTTGTATCATGTAGTCCTTTGACTAGAATAACATCAATAGTAATTGATCTGGGGGAGGAGATCAATATTCCTCATTATGGGACCTAACCACTTGTTTGGATGCTTCTCAAATAATGGGCATTTAAGAATCACATGTTTAAGATCGTCTGGAACCTCCATATTACACCTGTAATATGCAGAATTATTACCATTACATTTTTGTTTGAACAATGAAAAAACACTTTTGAATAATTCAAGTCTAAATCTTGTCATTATTCTCCTTTTATTGATATTATTGAATGTTGCTAAATATGATTCATAGATATGAACTATCTTAATTAGCTTGTACCAAGTGAAAATTTCTTATTTATTTAGAAGTTCCAAGTCAGAGGCAAAATGAATGTCCCTTAGTCTGGTTTTAATCTGTAATTTTATTTCACTATAAGGTCTACTGTATATGAGATTTATGAACCATTCCAAGTTTAATTATATATATATTTTTATAATATCAATCGATGGTGGGTAGAAGCCCCTATCACTGTACTCTATTTACTCTTCAATACAAACTCTAGATAATCTGGTTTCATTTAACAAAAGCATTTTTAAAACAAGGTTTATCTTTCTCTCCAAAACATAAAATAACAGTGGGAGCTGTCCCAATGCTGCTCTTATAGCAGGGGCTGGGGCAGATTGGGAAGCTCTCAAAATGTATCTATAAAGTTTATTAAGTTGCATTTCCAGTTGATTCTGTGATTTGATGGGCCATATTTCAGCTGCATAAAGTAGCTTTGCTTTAATTTGTGTTTCTATTGTTTTCAGTTGTCCAATAACAGAGCCATTTCCCATCCTACTAGAGAATCTTTTGAAAGCATTGAATGCCATAACAGTGTGCTGATTTATTATTTTTATTTGTTCAGTCAACATGAGGTTAGCTAAGAAACAATCACCTAGATAAATGTAATTGGTAACAGTAAAAATGCTGACATCGTCAATATAAATAATAGGTAATCTCTTTTGCTTATGTCCAAACACCATAAGATTTGTTTCATGTTTGTTGATTGTTAATTTATTCTCCTGACACAAATTGCAGAAATGATTCACTTTTCTTTGCAAGCCTAAAAGTGATGTAGAAAATAAGACAAGATCATCTACATAGGCTAAAAGTGATATTTTCCTGCCTTTTATTGTAGGAGAATGGTAACTGGATTTTCCAATTGTTTTATAATTGAGTTGTTGTAGGCGTTAAACAGGGTTGGTGCTAATAAGCAACCTTGTCTAACACCCATTTTTGTCTTTATTGTTTTAGTCTCCACTATGGTTATATTGTACCTTCAACCATGTATCTTTATGGAGCCTTACCAGTACATCCAACAAGTTACGTTCTGTGTTATATTTTAAAAGCTTTTCCCATAGTAAAGCTCTACTAATCATATCAAAAGCTGATCTGAGGTCTACAAAACAGCAAAAAAATTTGCCCTTTTTGATTTTAACATATTTCCAAACCAGATGAGCAAGGATGTAACAGTGCTGTACAGTGGACCAGCCTGGTTGAAATCCGTTTTGATATTGACTTAATATATTATTAGTTTCAAGTCAGTCTTGCAGTCTTGTCAAAATAATTCTACAGAATATTTTCTGAGAGTTATCTATAAGACTTATTGGTCTATACATGGCCGGATCCATACTGTTACCTTTCTTTTTGTATATGGGGTAGATTAAACTCCCTCTCCATGAGTGAGGTATTTCACTATCCTGAAGTAGTCCATTGAAAATAACTTACAGAATTGGGAGCCACCAGTCTATAAGATCATTGTATAACTCTCCCATAATTTTATCCAGACCTGGGGCCTTATTATTTCTAATTCTTCTTTATTTATGAATATTGATCTGGGGAAATATTCAGTCTTGAGTTCAACTTTCATTGTGTATTAGTCTTCATCGTGAGAAAAATATAAGTTTTTAAAATAGTTTTCCCAAATGCTAGGTGCAATTGTTGCTTCTATTAGTTTAGCGTGCTGATTATAGCCCATGCTTACCAATGTCCAAAATCTTTTATTGTCTTTGTTTTGTACTGCAATCCTAAGTTTTTACCACATTTTATTTTTATAATTTTTCTTTTCATTTTCCAATGCTAGCTTGTATTTTGTCTGGGCTTAAAGTATGATGATTGTACCTATTTGGGCATTTTTTCACTTTCCTAACCAAACTATTAAGTTTCTTCTTTTTTGTTCTTACAAGTGTAATTAAACCCTGTATATGTACTTTTATTTGGCTTCCTTGGTTCCTGAAACACAGGACCTATATACGCACTGACTGTTTACCAGTCCAATAAGGTACCAGGTGACAAACTCACAAGGAGAATGTCTCAGGTCAAAACCATGCAATACGAACAGCGCAAGTCAAAACAGCTATGGGGTACACAATGCCACACAACGGGCATAGCATGTGACCCTGTAGCTGTTTCTGGGATAGAGGGTAAGAGCTTTGCTGGAAGGGGGTCCACCGAGCAGCTACCATGGCTCAGGGAGTAGAGCAATCGGTGCTGCAGGACAGTGGAGCATCTGTGGACTGAAGTTCTATTCCTAGACCCAGATCAGGTAAATCATTTTATTTTTTTCATTATCTTGTGATGCCCCCCACTGAGTTTCACCCTCAGCCTGAGTTGTCCCCCCTCGAGTTGATTATTTTCATAGGGGGTTCAGGTTGCGCAGCCCCCATTGAAGGATTTATGTGTTTGTAATTGTGGTCGCTGTTTAGACAGCATGGTATAGTGCTGCTCTGTTTTGACATGCGACATTATGACCCCGTGCCATCCAATAAAGCACTCAAGAAATTTTCCACATTGTTAATTTTTTCACAAATCTTGACTAGATAATCTGCTGTCAATAACACATTAAATTCCTCTTACTAGACCCATTCCAATGTATCCAATGCATATTTAATATTTCATACTATCTCTCTGTTTCTGTTATCCTGGCACACTTGTTTGCTGTTAACAAGGTGTTTTTGAGGAGTAGGGGAGGATGTGCAGAGTCAAGCCTGTCAAATATTTTCAAGCTAACTAGATAGCTTCACTGCCACAGGATTTACCCAAAGTCAATGGTTGAAGAGCTGTAAGAGCCCTTCAAGGTAAAGTATCCTTCTAGGTCTCCCTTTTAAAATATAGCAGTCTATGTTTTCCATGGCTTTTAAAAGATTCTTACCTTGTTTATTTATCTTTATTTTGTCTTAATAATCTAATGTTAGGACTGAAAATGGCCAGGCCAAAATTATCAGAATTTTTAGTGGAAATAGGATTTTTGATACTAACTCTGGCATTAAAGTCCCCTATAATGATCATTACATCCGTGTAGTGTGTCCATAGTTGCTTCTACAAATCTTGTAAATTCACTCATCAGAAATATGATTGGTGTTATTAATCAAAGGTGGTATATATGTTTAGCAATATTAAATTAAAATTGGAAAAGTGGAGCAATAGAATCAATATAAAATTAAGTTTACAAGGTATAATTGTTACATTGATATTTAAGGCTGTCTTAATATAGGTTGCTATTGCCCGCTTTTGCTCTGCCATGTCTAATGCACTTGACTGCAGGAATGGCATTGGCTGTGTAGCCCGGGATAATAGGAGGTTCTAAGCCAATATGCCAGGTCTCCTGTATACAAAGTATATCATGGGATGATAAAAATTATTTTATTTCCAGGTCAGCTAGTTTCAAGTTAAGCCCCTCAATATTCCATGATAGTATACAAATGCCAGACAAACGTCCATTTTTTTGTCCGTTTCCCTTTCCATTGTCTAATATTGCAAAACTGTTACTTGTTTCTATGCTAGTTAGATGTGAGTCCATTTAGTATCTTGAACTTTTGATTAATACAACCTTCATTACATGAATTCCCAAATTATCCAAGATCAAAGCTTTTTCAAGCACTGCTTCAGCCAGATACGTGTTCCTGAATGTCACTTCTATTTATGTTTGTAATGGATCGGACCTGTTGATCTTTATCCATTCTATACAGTTGGGGGCTAAATGTACATGCAAAATTTTTTAAAGAAAAATTGCAAAATCAGTTTTTCGTTCTTTATGCTGTCTTGTCTGAACGTCTTCCAGTTAAATATGGTTACTGATTTATTTTCCCAGTCTGCATATTTTCCTCTCTCCTATCTAACAATTCTGGATCAAGTTGAGTAGTTTCTGGGAAAAACGTTGGTGAGTCCATATGATTTATAGCTTGCCTTTTGGTCGAGTTTGTATTTTTAAAATCCTCTGCCCAATTTTTTTTTTTTTAAGATCCTAAATTGTGTGGTCCAGAACCTGTATTACTGAGCCCAGATTTTCTTTACTCGGACCCTTACTATTTTACCTTGATTTGGTGTATACAGTGTACCATTTTGTTTTAATGTGGTTGACTTATTCTGAGATCTGTTCCTATGTATTTTCCCTTCTTGATGTCCATTTTGGCTGTAGCTATATATCCTCGTAGGAATCTACTGTATTTGAACATTCTAGGTAGAATGACTCTTCATTATAGTATCCTGTACTTCTGCTTGTGTCCCTCTGTGATAAATTCATCAATATCTCTTCGACAAAGGGGGTGGTACGCCTGGGGGAACAAAATACCAAAGAATTGTTGTCTTTGTTTATAACTGGGGTACTGGTCAATGTGTATGGGATCACTAAAAGTAACTGGTTATTTTTAGCTGCTTTTGTATGTTTCCTACATTATGTGTACTATCTATAATATTGGCACAAGCTTTTGGCTTACGTAAATGTTAGGTCAATTTTTTTCTTTATCTGATAATTTATTGTTATTGGGTTGTTCCACCAGACTTCCCCTCCCTTATTCTTATCCATATTTGGAGAGTTTCCACATCTGATAGTTACCACATTCACACACAGTTTAGTATCAACACAGCAGTATAAAGGAGTCTCACAGCAACATCACCTGCTGTGACTAAACCTGAGGTAACAGCAATTATGGACAATTAAATATGAAAATATATATTTATCTAGAGTTGTCAAAGAGAATCATTGCTTAATTGTATCCAGGTCAATACTTAGGAGGAAAACATGGACAAGATACTACAGATTAAAGACCTCATATAAATCTAGTTTCTCACTAAGTGAACCTTGCTAGGCACATATGTCTGTATATTTATATAAAGTTGCACAAAAAGTTCTAATCTCCCTAATTCAATAGTATTTTATAATAAGATGAGTAGTTAAATGATTGACTAGATAAATGCTTAAAAAATGTTCTTCTCTAAATCACAATACATTTTTACAAAAAGTCATTAAATTTCAGCCACAGATGGTCTGATAGACTAGTGTCAGATAATGTTTTTAGTTCAAATGGTGCAAGGTCTGTCTTGTAGTTTCTCTACATCATGAAGCACTCTCAGAGGTTGGTTATTTTGGTTTCAATGCTAGATCCATGACAGTCTTTCCACTTTTTGGTAAACAAGATGAAATTCAAGTAAAATTTAGACAAATCAAATAAGGGAAATGTGGAGAGAAGAAAAAGCTGGTGAATTCGGGCAAACCAGTAAAAGCTTACAAAGTCCCACTTTTGCAGTTTTGTAGTTTTGATATGTCCAGATGGTCCTGACAAGTTCCAAAAAAAATGGTCAATCTGTTTAGACTGTTGTTCACTTCAGGGTTCAGTTTGAAGAAATACTATAGCTCCAAGCTCCAGAAAGACCATGAACAACCAACAGAAAAGTAAACAAACCCAAGTGATAGTAGCCAGAAACAATAAGTGTTCTTAAGAGTCTCAATGTATGTGTTCTAAACTGCAAACATTCAGGATACTTAAGATTCATTAAATCAGTATTAAAACATATTATCCAAGTATTAGGCTGCAAAACTACTTACTGCTAAAAATATGTGAAGAGTTTTTAAAATTATTTTAAAATTCCTTAGAGCTTTTGTAAATAAAAAATTCCCTGTTACCAATCCCACAGTGGGCTGCACGAGCTGCTGTTGTCAGTCCAAAAAAAGGACGGTTTGAGTAATTTCACATAACTTCTGAATAACTTTGAATACACAGCCAAATAAACTGCATATTTACTGGTGAGATGGATCTCAGTACTCCAGAAGAGGCAGCACATTTCAATAAAGTCAAAAGGAGTAAAGTCTCAGCGTTTCCCAATTTTTCAGTGAGATGTTTTAAATAAGTAGGGACATAGACTTTCCCATATTATAGCACAATGCACACTGCTCAAACTAATGCTTGGTCTAGTACTGTGACTTAAGTTGAAAGAGAATGGCAAATCTACCTGAGAAACGCCAGATATACACTTTATGCACCTCTCTACTTCCAGCTCACAATGGAATTAGGGGAAGCGGATCAGCTGATTATCAGCAGCACGATGTTGTAAGTGCTCCCATGAAGTTTTCTAATTGTATCAATTACATCTGATTACATCAGTTAAATAATTAAGACAGTTACTGGTGTATCTGGGACCTCACCCTTGTTTTGACTGGAGTTGAGATGCAGGTAGTCAATTTTACTATTGTTTTTTATAAATTGAAGTCTAAATACTTTTAATTTTAGTACAAAACACTCTTAAAACCATTATAATTAACTGCAAGCTGTCTCCTGAATGTGCAACATCAACATCCATAAAATAAATAAATAAAAGCTAAGTTCAATAACGAGTCAGTTTACTCGATATGTTTATATAACAAAATATGGAAAGAAACTACATGACAGAGAAGGTAGAGAGATGAATTAAACAAGCAGACTTTCCTATTTTCGCTCAGTATACTGGGCAATAAAATTTGCAAGAATTGTGAAATTTCCAACTGGTCCTTAGAATGGCCAACCCTCCACAGGGTCACCTCACTGATTCCGCTTCAGGAGCAGGCTCCCCCACCGCACAGGACTCCTGGCTCCAGCAACGATATTACAGAGTAATAAGGACAACTGAAAAAAAATTTGACAGCACAAAGTAGCCTGGAAAGAACGCTGATGACAAGCTGCTACCGAAGGCTCTCCTTTTTCTTATAAGCCCACAATAATGTGTTAGATTATACAGGCAATGGTGGCATACCTGTTGTAAGAAATAGGTGTGCATGTCAGCATTCCTGCTAGTCACCTTCTCCACAGCTGAGTAGTGGAAAGCTGCACAGTCTCTCTGTTTACACTACTTTATTGTGGCATGTGTACCCATCAGGCCACTCCCCACCACCACCTACATGATGTGAAGTAGTGCTGCACACGTGTGCCCAGTATGGGTACAGGTAGGCACTTCCTAACAGAAATGTTACAGATTATCTATCCTGAGGATTTTTGTGAATAAGGGGATCAAACTGAGCTGTGAATATAAAAAATACATCACTAAATTAGTAATACTTGGAGTGAGGAAGACTTAAAAATGATAGAATCATCTTCAAACTTAAGATGGCTTACACGGAATAACTATTTTTCAGGATATAAAGCTTATTTAGATTTAGCAACAGATCCTGAACCATGGAATCTTTTTTAAAATACAAATTCAAAAGATTCTCCAGCAATGTATTACAAGTGAGACACAATAAATTACCCAGGGAATTTGAGAACTGAACCTGTTCAGCAGGTGGGATGATCTCCACATGTTTTGTGGATCTGTACTTGGTGCAGCAAAGAAAGATGTTATTGTTTGAAGCCCTTTCTATCTTCTGTGTATGATATAGGTCCTGCACTTCTTACTGTCATTTTAGTTCACACAAATGATGAATGGTCTTTGGAAAGACTGGCTAAATACTTCTGTGCAATATACAAAATTAAGAAAAGACTGTTAGCTAAATAAGAACAAATATAAGTATGAAACTTTACGAGTACAACTGAATTTTATTTAAAGCACAATGTTTGTTTGGGGAGGATGCCTAAGAAGCATGTCTTGCTTGCTGATGTTTTTTAATATTGTCTGCAATAGTAACTCTAACACTCAGATTTATGGTCGTATGACTTTTTCTTTTTTACTGTAACTTGTATTTTTAATCTGTTGATGGCTTTCAAGCCAAACAATAAATTGAAATTGATTGAACAGCTATGCATGGAACAGCCTTCCTGAGGAGACCATGGGGTCAAAAACAGTGGGGGAATTCAAGAATGCATGGGACAGACATAAGGCAATTCTGGTGGTGGGGTAGGAAGAAGTAGGCTGTTGGTTAACTAGGATCTGCAGCTTATCCAATACGTTGGGAAATGGGCAGACTGGGTAGGCCAAGCAGTCCTTATCTGCCATCAAAGTCTTTGTTTCTATGTTTCAATGTTGTGCAACATTAGTATATGGTGAACAGTCTATAACTTTCCAGGTGTGAACTTCAGCCCCCCCCATTGTGTTGAGGCACCTGTATTACATCTTTAGCAGGCCAGATGCCCTCTGTTTTATGCCCCATGTCAGCTGATGTGCCTCACTGTGTCTCTGTCTCTGTTCTGAACTGTCTGTCCAAGATCCAGGACTGGATGTCCTCCAATTGGCTAAAGCTCAACCCAGATAAGATGGAGGTACTAGTGACTGAGCCTGCTCATCGGTGGGGAGCAGGTATGTTGGGAGAGGCAACTGGACTTGTTCTTGGTTCCTCTTCTCTTTCCACCTCTAAGGTGAAAAATAGGGGCATTATTCTGGATAGTGGATTGACACTGAAGGCTCAGCTGCTGTCCATGGTCCAAAATGATTTCTACCATTTTAAGACTATCGTCTGGACTAAACTGTTTATCCTGCCCAATGACTTGCCCTCACTAGTACATGCTTTTGTGTCAGTGAGGCTTGATTACTGCAATGCCCTTTACCTTGGGCTGAATGGAGGGAGCCTACATTGCCTGCAGCTGGTGCAGAACACTGCAGCCAGGTTGTTGATGGGCTTCCTAGGTCCTGTCATATGACCCCGTCTTGCGCAAGCTGCACTGGGTGACGGTGAGGTGGTGGATTTCCTTCAAGGTTGGTTTACTGACCTACAAAACTGTGCATGGACTGGACCCTAGCTACCTGTGTGACCTTGTCCCCTCAAAAGACCTCCTGCCCTCTCCATTCCTCTGAGTTGGGCCTCCTTATGATTCCCAAGGTTCAGTTTAAATCCTTTGGTGAAAGGGCTTTTGATATAGCTGGATCAATGCGCTTCCAAGGTTGTTGAGGAAGGCCCCCTCACGGGAAGCCTTTAAGAGGGGCCTGAAGTTCTATCTTTTTAGTGAAACCTTTGAACTGCTCTGAGTTACTGGCTGCTTATGTATTTATAATTTTTTTAGACAGTTGTTTTTATTTAAGTTACTTTTACTTAAATAATGAAGTTTTCCTGTATTATAGTGTATCATTTATATCCTAATCTAAAATACATTGCTTTACAATATACAGCACCCAGAGCCTAAAGTAATGGGTGCTTTTTAAACAAAGTCTGCATTGTTTTGCTTTCTCTGCCTTAGACTGGGACTGTGGAATGGTGTCATCAGGAACGTGTGCAATGTACTGTAAAAATAGTAATTTTTGTGCAAAGTAATTTTAACGCAAACACAAATGCAACCACAGTTGGGTAAATTTAATTTAGCATTAAGTCACTGGCATGACATTCACTATAAAGGAAATACTACTAATAACACTAATTAGCACACATTTAGCTTCATGCAAATTAGTTCTTCAGCAAAAAAAGTGCAAATAATTTCACAGTGAAAATGTCAAGTTTTACAGCACATCCACTGTCTCCTATGGAGAGATGGAGAACATGAGTGGATGACACACATGTCTCCACCTACCCATTTCATGTGCATATACCTACGAGCCACCCATAGTTGGCAGGCTTGGTGTGCAGCAGCCCCCACAGGCCTGAGTTCTCCAGTATGTAGGCATCATGTGTGGAGCCTGGGTACATTGCACATACATGTGTAATTTTGCCTGCAGCATCGCACACAATCTGCATGTTCATACTGTGGTATGCCCTGTGGTTGCTCTATGCTTCCTCCACCTGGGAGGGGACAATGATCGCTACATGTGTACAGATGATCACCCCATATTTATTGAGCATGTCAGCCATGGAACAGATGGCAGCCCATATGTCCCTAAGGGCCTGCTCCACCCTCGGAAATTAGATGTTACCTAAGTGTGCCAGCAAGGCATTTGCCACCTGTCAGAAGCTCCTGCTCATGAAGGACAGGCTGATACTTGCCATGGCTCCTCTCATCCATTAGAAGGTGCCCATATCATTGTAAGCTAGGGTTGTAAGCACCTTGGTGCATGCCACAAGTGCATGGCTATAGCATGCCAATGCCTACAGCTGTGGTTCCATCTGCTGGCATAGCTCCCCTACAGTCTCCACATCCAGCCAGTACCTGCCAATGTGCTGGTGCTGTGTGAATTTCACCATGTCTGCCTTGGATGGTGAATAAGAGAGTCTCTCTCATGGTTTCTGTGGTATTGTAGCTCCCTGCTTTGTAACCGGAGTAGTAACAAGTCCCTCAGCATGCAAGGGCACATCGCTGCACAGTCCTGTCCAGGTATTCCTACAACCATGCATGCACATGACCAGCCTCCATGCTGGCAGGGCCCTTTAATAGTCAGTCAGGAGAAGGCCTGGCTTCCAGCTGTGCTGTCCTACCAATGTGACTGTCATGCCATGCAGGTACCGGCCTGACATTCTGTGCCTGAAGATCAGTACAAGGCATTGTTCAGTGGCTGGGTACCATACCTCTCAATAAAAAGACAAAGCCTAAGAAGTTGTCTGAGCCAGTGTTTCCAGAGACATGTGTGCCCAAGACGCTCACTTTAGAGGGGGATGGCTACAGGGAGATGGGTCCTACTGGAGGATTGTAAACCTGACACTGGTGAGTGTTCTGGGTGCCACTGCAACACATTCTTCAGCATGTAGGCATCATGTGTGGAGCCTTGATACTTTGCACATACATGGACAACTACACTTGCAGCATCACACACAAGACCACAGCAGAAAAGAAAGCAACTTCTGGTGAGGGATGAAATTGTACTGTAAGCCACTGTACTGTACACTGCTGTCACCATATCACCCGTGGTGCTGAAAGCCTCCTTCTGTATCATTTCAGAGATCCACTACACCCATCAGCACACTGATGCTGTGGCGGGGCCAGCCATGAAGGCTACAAGATGAGTCCTCAGTTTACAACCCCCACAGGGACTGGGGCATGAGCAACTGGCCACCTATGACTGATAGTGACAATGATGGGGATACTGTGGCTGTACCACCTGGACCACAGGAGGACCAGCTGGATTATGGCTGCAGCTGCTGCTGCAGGTATATAGGCCTGTCCCAAGGTACTGAGGGCTGGTCAGGGTCACATGTCCCTGCACTCCACCACTTTGACTGAACTGGTGGCCACCATTTCTACCGTGGTGTGGGGTAACACCTCAGTGCCTTGGACATACCAACCATGGCTTTTGGACTTTGCAGGAACTGACTACAGGTGATGGGCCCACTTTGTTGATTGCACAGTGTTGTACATTACTGTACTGGATGCTATTAGTAAATGCCTCCCGGTGTACCAGTCATACTGTTCCACGCAGTTTTTGTAAGGGTGGGTGCTCACTGGGGGGACAGGAGGTAGTGAAGGATGTGTCCAAGGGGTGGGGGTTCAGGGTGGGGGTTGTGTTTGGGGGTGTTTAGGAAGGGTTGCACACTGGGTGGGGAGGTTGGGTAGTGTACAGTGTGTGTACGTGGAGGAAGGTATTGGGCAAGTCCATGGTGTCTGGGACTGCAGCCTCCCCCAGCTTCCCATTCACATTATTGTGTCCTCTGCAACCTCCTCCCAACATAGGTCTGAGTGCCCCCCCACACTGGCTGTGGCTTGGGGCTTCTGGGACTGTGGGTCATCTGCAGCACCCTGCATACACCCTGCCTTGCTGTTACATAGTACCAAAGTGCAGATGACCCTGCAGACCACTACACACCTGGGCAGAAAGCGGGGGGGGGGGTGGAGGGTGATTAATATGTGAGAGAAGGTCTGAAGGCCATGGAGATACAGGGACACCAGAGGGATAAGGAAGGGCTGATGAGTCTTTTGATTGACTTAGAAGGGGTCCTGGGCCTTTATTCACATAGAAGTGGTGTACATACCCCCCTACACAGCAGGAGGAGTTAGACAAGGTGTTGGGGGAAGCCACTAGCAGAATGGGAGGCAAAGGGGAGGTACTGATTATGATGGACTTTAATCTGCTGTATGTAGACCAGAGCACTACGGCCACAGCTATAACAAGAAGCAGGGCCATACTCGACTCCCCACAGGGGGCATTTCTCAGGCAGCAAGGTACGGAACCCACTAGAGAAGGAGCAGTGCTGGACCCGGTACTTAAAAATGGACAGCACTACAAACGTCACAGTGGGTAGTCCCCAGAGTACAAGTGATCACCATATGGTGTGATTTGGCATTCAGATTGGGCAGGAGAAAAAACACACTAAGGCAAGGGTCCTGGACTTCAGGAAAGCAGATTTTAAAGAAATGGGAGACTGCCTCAGCAAATACCTTGAAGGGGTAAGATGACCGGGGGGGGGGGGAGTGGAGATTCAATGGAAAAAGCTCAAGGAAGGAATAGCTAAGGTAACAGCATGCTGTTTGAAGGAAGTAAGCAAGGGTAGGAGAAGGAAGAGGTCAATATGGTTGTTGAAGGAGGTGGCTAAGGAGGTAAGGGGAAAAAAATGCTTTTAGGAAGTACAAGGAGATCGAGATGGAGGTGGACGGAGATATATCTGGATAAACAAAGGGAGGCAGAAAGGAGGGTGAGCGCAGCTAAGGCACAAACAGAGGAGAGGCTCACCAAGGAGGTGAAAAAGAGGATAACATTTTCTTCAGGTATATAAGTGAAAAGAGGAAAGGGATGGGATAGTGAGAATCAGGAGGACAGTGAGGGACTGTGTAGAAGATCAAGAAATAGCTACAGTTTTAAATGAGTGCTTCTGCTTGGTTTTCCCCGAGGGGGGCAGACCAACATGCATCAGCAGGCATCAGGGGGGAGTGGACATATGTTCTTTTTCAGAGGAGAGTGTCCAAAAGGGACTGGAAGCTCTAAAGGAAAACAAGACGATAAGGCCATATGGGATTCACTCAAGGGTTCTAAAAGAACTGAGCAAGGTGCTAGCTGCACATCTGGCAACTATATTTAGCACTTAATTGGAGAAAGGGGTAGTTCCAGAGGACTGGAGAAGGCCGTTGATGTCCCTCTGCACATAAATAGCAGCAGTGAAGAGGCTAGCAATTTCAGGCCAGTCAATCTCACAGCAGTGGTGGGGAAATTAATGGAGACCCTGCTGAAGGAGAGGACTTATGAAATACATGGAG
This sequence comes from Neoceratodus forsteri, assembly GCA_016271365.2. Taxonomy (NCBI): domain Eukaryota; kingdom Metazoa; phylum Chordata; order Ceratodontiformes; family Ceratodontidae; genus Neoceratodus; species Neoceratodus forsteri. The sequence continues at coordinate 1,002,474,682 of CM028129.1, read as the reverse complement.
ACAAAGGGACTAAAGGACCACTTACAGCACAGCTTCACAAGGTGGGGGTGGGAGGGGTCATGTCAAAAAATCTCATAGATTTCTTAGACTGGGTGACTAGGAAGGTGCGTCAGGGGAAGGCAGTGGCTGTGTCAATACAGAACAAGGTCTGCACTCAGGAGCCTTATGAAAGTATTTATTTGCATAACTTACAATAGTAAGGTGCAGTCAGTTATCTCTTCTGAAGCAACCCCCTTGCTCATTCCAAGTTAACAACACCTACCTCAGGGAGTGAAGTTTACCCAAAAGTGCACAAACATTTGTATAACGTGCCAACCAAAGGCCTCTAATTTACATATTCAAACTGTCTAACACATTTAAATATTTGAAAGTTAGTGACTGGGATACACACACGGAGCTGCAGCTCATTTCCAGGTGTGACCTGGGGGAAAGGGAATATGTGTACAGATGCAAACTGACTTGAACCAGATTAAGCTGTTGCTGGTATTAGTGAATGGGGGAAATTTGGCCAGGACACCAGGGGAAATTCCCCCTACTCTGCCAGAAGCAAATGATACTACCAAACACAGTTTAAAAGTAGCATCTGAGTCGGGTATGCAGATGCAGGATCTGAGCCAAATGTCAGGGCCGGAGGTTTCAGCATCTGACAGTGACGCCCAGCTGGTTTTCAATGATGTGGCTTCATCAAAGGAAGCCGCCGCTCACTTTAATATGGACACTGTAACAAGACATGGAAAAAAGGAAAGGAAAGGAAAGGACAGTTCTGTAAAGAAAGATTTACCTGCTGCAAGAAGAAGCACTGCCCCAAAAGGAATGGCATTTACAGGTCAAATGACTTGGCCTAAGATAGGCTTTGCCGATGGAATGTACTATGTGAAATCTCCAGATAAAGTACTTATGACCGCAGAGGAAAAAACAGAATGCCAGGGAAACTTTTCAGAGACAGTCTGTGCAAGTGGTCTTGAGAAGGGCCAAAAAAAAAAAAGTTTCAAAAACAGAACTTACTGCAAATCCTGATAAAGAGAACCCTTGTATTTCTCTGATAGTGGATCGGGATGCTAAGCATGTTGCACACAGTGAAATTACAAGCATCTCTGATGAAACCCCTGCTAGCAGAAAACTACACAATAAAATAGATTTTAATAAGTCAACGGAAATATCTGACGTTTGCACTTATAACCAGACTGGTACAATTAGGAAATTGGGTGTTTTCAAGAACAGACAGATTTAGCTCTAATAAAAATGACTGTTTTTGACTTGGAATCAGCAAATGGTCTGAATAAACAGATATAGTATCCTTGCAACCTTCGTTTGCTTCTGAGAAATGTATTGGAAACAATGTAGCTTTTAATTCTCAAAAGAATGTAACATCTCCTGCTAAGAAAACAAATGCTACTATAATATCTTGGATGCCAGAGAATGCCCTAAGGGCAGCAGGTTGGATAAAATCTCCCAATGGCGTTTCCTGGAGATCTGAAAGGGTCCCCTACAGCACGGGAAATACAAAACACAGCAAATGTGCCCCTCCTTACTCACGGTACACATTCTCAATTATCTAAACCTGTTTGTTACTCTAAAAATGAACAATCTATTAGTGTTACAGCCCAGACTGAAATGAAGGTTCCCAGGGAAACAGGCAAAAGTGGGAACCCTCCAGAGGGTAAAAATTATGTTTCCTTAAAAGGGAGTTTCTTTCTGAAGGAACATTTGTTTTGCACAGCATAATAAACAGTCTCCTATAACCTGGGCAAAATTGGTAGAAGATTCAGAGGAAACTTTTAAAAATCAACCAGACCCCCCACCCACCCATGTAGAACAAACAATAAATGAAAAAAATATACCAAAATGAACTGTACAAATGGCAGACCTTTTCTCTGATTTAGGGGAACCAGCAAAAAGAAAAAATGCAGCACGAATTAAGTATAAAGGCGATATGTTAGAGCCCCCAGATAGTGTTTGTTGCTTGAAAATCTTTAAAGGAATCCTTAAACTTTCTTGCCTCTGAAATGTTTGCCTTGATTCACACCTCAGGTGATACCATTTTTGACGTTAGTTTTAAGAACCCTAGGTTACTTGACAGATTTTGGACTAAATATCAAACAGTAAAGACTGCCTCTATCTGGTCTTATTTAATTGTTATTACACTTACAAAACCCACCTGGAAGACTATAACAATTATTTTTAAAAATAAAGGAGTACAGATTCCAGATATTTTGCATTGGATCAAACAAAGGGTGGAAGTTATAGAAAATCCACAACCCATAACTGATTCTGAGAATATTTGGACTGAAAGTTGGAGAATGAAGGAATAATGCATGACAGGGTGTGTGTCGTGCTGGGATAACACCACGCCTGGGGTGGTTGGGCACGAGGCCGCAGGCCGAGTGCATCCAATACCCCAGGCGTGGCGTTATCCCAAACTACACACACCCTGGAGTGCATTATTCCTATTATACAATGGCTTGTTGTTATATATAAAATAAAAAAAATCATTTTAAAGAATGTTTTTATTAGAGTGGAAAAATATTTTTGTTTCTTAAGAGGAGATGCAAAAAAATAAAGATCATCTGCTGTAATGGCGATAATGATGACAGTAGACCTGTGGCATCATGCTGGGATAATGCCATGGGTCCAGCCCCAAACTGACCAATCACAGACCAAGATTCTTTGTTGCCATTGTATAATAAAAGTAAAACTACAAATACTTTCTTTGGTACTACAATGTAATACCGAAGAGAATGACGGGGAAGAATCAGGAACATCCTCAATTTCTTCCTCACAGAAAGATCAATCTGACTTTGAAAATGAACAAATTAAAGGAAAAAAAGACTTATTAAAGGACTAGAAGAAAAATATACTAATATTAACATGTTTCCTTCTTTTTAGCATGTCATGGCTATACATGACTTGAGCATCTTCACACTAAATGTTAATAGTATAAGGAATTATGAGAAAAAGCAATCCTTGTTTACAGCTTTATATACATCAGGTGCTCAGCTCACATTGCTACAGGACACCAGGCTGAAATTAACAACTGAAGTTAATAGTACAAAAAATGATTGCCTTGGGGACAATCAGTGTGGTCCATAAGGGAGGAAATGTGTACTGGATTAGGTATTATGTTTCATTCAGTTAAGGTTACTATTCTGAAAGTTATGGATTTTGAGCCAGGTGGATGTCTTTTTATAAACAGAGTAATCCAGAATACACAAACAAGGGTAGGGGTTATATATGCCCCTCAAACCAAAACAGCAAGGTCAGAGGTACTTCATAAAGTGCAGCCATATTTACACACTGCTAAACTGATAATACTAGGGGCGATTTTAATTGTCCCTGGGACATAAAAGATAAACCTGGTCTTACAAATAAATTATACTGCGACACAAATTGCCTTAAGAAAGTTATACAAACTGCAAATTTAATAGATTCTTTTAAACACAGTCACCCTTTTGAGGGCCATACATATTTTAGAAATAGTATTTCCACGAGAATTGATTATATCTTTACTTCAAATAGATTTAAAATAGAAGCAGCTCAAACTAATGCTTCTGCTTTATCTGACCATGCAAAATTATTCATCAAAATAAATTTAACAGAGCCTCAAAATATAGGAGCAGGCTATTGAAAATTTAATAATTCTCTTCTGGAGGATATGGGAATTTACAATGGATGCTTAGAATTAATAAAGTGTAGATTGTCAACAGTAGTATGCTATGATACAGTTAGGCACTAAGAGAGATATCAATTTATTTTTTCAAAACGCAGATAGGGAAAAAGGAAAATCAGATTACATAAACTACTTACAACTTAGCCATAAACTCTTTAAATATATTTCTTTACAGACTAGAGAAAACTGTTTTTATAAAGAACAAATTGAACAAATCAAAACTGAAATGACATCTTACTTATATGATAGAGCTAAGTCATTATGATTTGAACAGCAATTTAGTAAGATAAACACTAAGGGTGGGATATTCAAGGTGTTGCGCCATCGCAGCTTAAAATTTAATCTTGGCCAGCGATATTAAAAGGGATGTTGCACCGCGTGGATCCCGATGGCGAGGCGCACCAGTAATGTATGTAGGCGCAAGTGTGGGGGTGTGCCCATGCATATTCCGTGACATCTCAGGTATTCAGCCTGGGATGGCGATATACTGTGCAACCCTACTTGCACCGCACACTGGTACTCAAAGTTGAGCCACAAAGAAATAGGAGCAGGGGCTGGCCACCCACAGGTGAGCTGCCATACTGCAAGGTGCAACACGGCAGCCGCCAGCTGTGGGTGGCCACCCGAGCACTGGAGCCAGGGTCTGTCAGCGTAGCACCCCCCCATGCCCGATCGTGGGCATATGTATAAAATAAAACATGTCCAATATCCCTGGTGGTCCAGTGGACCACTTCCAGCCTGATCGCGGGCATAAGTATAAAATAAATCAAGTCCAATATCCCTGGTGGTCCAGTGGACCACTTCCAGCCTGATCGCAGGCATAAGTATACTAACAACCATTTGTCAATGCTGAATGTTGCTTGCTTCTATGTGCTGTTTAGGTATTTGGAAGTCATTGGAGTGTAAATATTGAAAATTTGCGAACTTACGAGCGAGCGTAGGAACTGCGCAACGCACGCTAGTAAAACAGTCATTTTTAGATTTTTTTTCACCAAATTTTCAACATAGCCATTTTAAGACCTCTGGTCATGAACAGTGTCACTGTGATTTTGTTAATGTGTCCCATACATTGAGTTTGCACACCGACTGCGCCATTGTGCGCTACATGGGCTGAAACACGTTTTGGGCAGGATGTGAAAAATGACAGCTGTACTGCTCATAAGGAGGTGTGGTAAAATGGCAATGTTGAAAATCTGGAGTGGAAATATTGAAAATTCGCAAACCTACAAGCGTGCGTGGGAACTGTGCAACGCACACTCGTAAAACAGTCATTTTTAGGAATTCTTTCACCAAATTTTCAACATTGCCATTTTAAGATCTCTGCTCATGAACAGTGACACTGTGATTTTCTGAATGTGTCCCATACACTGAGTTCGCACAACGACTGCGCCATTATGCGCTACATGGGCGGAAACACATTTTGGGTGAGATGTGAAAAATGACAGCTGTACTACTCATAAGAAGGTGTGGAAAAATGGCAATTTGAAAATCTGGAGTGAAAATATTGAAAATTCGAAACCCACGAAGGTATAGGAACTGCGCAATGCACGCTGTAAAACAAAGTCATTTTAGGAATTTTTTCACCAAATTTTCAACATAGCCATTTTAAGACCTCTGCTCATGAACAGTGTCACTGTGATTTTCTTAATTTGTCCCGTACATTGATTTCATACACCGACTGCGCCATTCTGCGCTACATGGGTGGAAACACATTTTGGGTGAGATGTGAAAAATGACAGCTGTACTACTCATAAGAAGATGTGGTGAAATGGCAATGTTGAAAATCTGGAGTGAAAATATTGAAATTTCGCGAACTTACGAGCCTGCGTAGGAACTGCGCAACGCACACTCGTTAAACAGTCATTTTTTGGAATTTTGGCACCAAATTTTCAACATGGAGGCTTTGGGCCCCCTTCTCATGAATGATGTCACTATCATGGTGGTATTGGGGCCTGAAGGGTGATTTCACAGTCACTGCGCAGTCACTGTGCGAAATCACCCTTCGGGCCCGAATAACGCCATGACAGTGACATCATTCATGAGAAGGGGTCCCAAAAACCCCATGTTGAAAATTTGGTGCAAAAATTCCCAAAATGGCTGAGATATGCAATTAAGTTGAAACCCCCCTATCTAGCCCATTCTACAGCTTACCGGCATTTCCTCAGTTCGCAGTCGGCTTTGAAGAGTGCAGGCGTGTTCCAGTCCACCAAAGTTATTGTCACGCTGGAGTCCAGAGGTAAGTATGGGGTGAGGGGTGTGGGGAGGCTGGAGTGCAGTGGGTGGGTGCGGGTTGTGGGGGTCGGAGACGACCGCTGGACGGTTTTGTCTTACAGGTACAAATAAAAAAAGACGAGTGGGACCGTTTGCCATGCTGGGGTGGGCTCCCAGTGTGGCACAAGGACTTGGGGCATTCAGCCGACGGGGATTGGGCACCCCAGCGGCAAAATGAGGTCCAAAAATAAAAAGACGTTGTGGGACCATTTGCCACACTGGGGTGGGCTCCCAGCGTGGCACAAGGACTTTGGAGGCTTCAGCCGGCGGGGTTGGGCACCCCGTCGGCAAAATGACTGATTGCCACGCTGGGGTGGGCTCCCAGCATGGCACCAACTACTGGGGAGCAGGCGATGCAGCTCAGCCAGCGAGGATTGGGCACCCGTGGCTATACACCTGCGTGGGCGCCTGCATGCCTGCAGCTGGGGGGAGCTACCGTGAGCAGCTTCTTATCGCTGCTCACTCAGGCGTAACTCCCCTTTCAACTGCCACTGCATTTTGGAGCGGTCATAGACAGCTCCAAAATGCATTGACTTACAGGGGCCGCACCTGCCAGGACACTGCCTGAATTGGAGGAGGAGGTGACACCTCTGAAATCTCCGATGATGGCACTATGTTTCTTGCACATGCGTGCAAGCAACATAAAAACAGATTAAATATCCCTGGTGGTCCAGCGGTACCCCCCTTCCCACCTGCCCACTGAGCCCCGCCACCCCACTCCCCCGGTCAGCAGCGGGTAGCAGCTCCCCACCCACAAGCCACCCGCCGACTGCATACAGTACAGCTGTACACCCATTGGTCCACAGCGTGGGCCAATGGGCGTGCAGACTGTCCCATACTACACATTTGGACTGTGTAGTACAGTACAGTCTGCAAGCCCATTGGCATACACTGTGGACCAGTGGGCATACAGCTGTACTGTACACAGTCAGTCAGCGGGCAGCTGGGCGGCTTACGGGTGGGAGCTGCCACCGCTGCTGACCGGGGAGTAGGGTGGCGGCCCAGTGGGCGGGGGAGGGGGGTACCGCCAGACCACCAGGGATATTTAAACTGTTTTTAGTATACTTATGCCCGCGATCAGGCTGGAAGCGGTCCACTGGACCACCAGGGATATTGGACTTGATTTATTTTATACTTATGCCCATGATCAGGCTGGAAGCGGTCCACTGGACCACCAGGGATATTGGACATGTTCTATAGTATACTGATGCCCGTGATCAGGCATTGGGGCACTTTGCCACGATGTGCAGGGGGCGGCGGTCCCAGACGGCTACAGCCTGGCAGGGCGCCAGGTGCAAGTCGCTGAGGATCAGTGCACCTGCATGCAAATGGAGCCATAATGACATGCTAATGGCCCCAGTTGTGCCTTGCATGCTTTAGGGCTCCATTTGCATATCCACTGCTGAAAATCGTGGTTCCTGTGCCTAGCACAACCACACTTGTGCTGGCACATTCCCCTGCTCCTCTCTCCACTTGTGCAGGCACAGTGCCACTGTGCCATGTGCAATGCGGGAGGCCAAGTTGCCATTTTCAACGGTGCTGAGCCATGGTGCAGCACCATTAAATATTGCCCAGCACACTCTCTGGCACATCCCAGTTGTGCTACGCCCAGCTTGCGCCCCTGTCTGATGCATTTCTGAATATTCCACCCTACACGTTCAATAGATATTTATAAAAATAATTAAAGAAACAGTTAAAACTAAAATCATGACAGCTAATAGGGATGAGAGGGGAACACTATACACTAATTGTAAACAAATATTAACAATAGTGCATCAACATTATGAGATGTTCCATACAAATAAAAACAATAACTTGATAGATATTACTCATTTCTTGGATAACACCGCCTCATTTTCGTTAACCAAAACCCAAAAAGATGGTTTACTAAAACCCATAACCTTATACGAAATTGATGAGGAGATTAGTTCTTTAAAATTAGCAAAAGTACCTGGTTAGGATGGATTCAGTGCTAAATTCATTAAGAAATATATGAATATTCTTAGAATAATCTTAAAAGAATTATATAATGAAATTTTAGAATCCAAACAAATACATATTGAATGGACACAAGCTATAACAATATTGTAATATAAGAAGGGGGGGATCCTTTGTAAATAAGGAACTGGAGGCCTATTTCACTTTTAAAGACAGATCATAAAATCTTTACAAAAATTCTAGTTACAAGACTAAGTTCTATTACACCTGTATTAATCTCCCTAAATCAAACTTGTCCTGTACCTGGACATTCAATTGTTGATAACCTTATGCAACTAAGAGAAGTTTTTCTTAGAAGTAATATGAATCAAATTAAGGGTTACCTTATATCTATGGATCAAGAAAAAACTTTTGATTAAATATCCCATCATTTTCTGTTTCAAGCTTTAAAATATTATGGAATACCTGAAACATTTATAGAATGGATAAAATTACTTTATGATAATACTTCTTTCAAATTGTTAGTAAATGTTTTTTTAAGTGATACTATAAATATACAGAAAGGTGTGAGGCAGGGATGTCCTATGAGTCCCATATTATGTGTATTGGGAATAGATATATTGGAATAGATATATTATTTAGGAAAATTAATACATCCCCCGTTAGTTAAATGGATATCAGTATCAAACCATACACACATTTTAAAATGTATAACATATGCAGATGATTTAGGTTTCATGATTGCAGATGTTGAATCAGGCCATCAAGTTAGGAAAAGTCTACAAAATGTTGAGAACATTTCAAATGCAAAGGTTAACACTCACAAAAGTAAAGCAACACATTTGGGACATAATAACACCTGTAAAAAAGCAGTATATGTGACATACCAATTGTAAAAAATGACAAAGTTACTTGGTATGTTTGGGAATCAAGATATGGGTATGATTAACTAGGAGCTAAAACAAACAGAAAGGGAATCTTTAGTTAATAAATTGAAATGTATGCAAATCCTGAAGGAAAAAAGGGTTAACCTAATTAAAACACTATTATTGCCGTTGTATCTTTACGTAACTGTAATTTTTACACTACCACAAGAACTGGAAATCAGGCTTTGCAGTTTATTCTTTCAAGCATTATAGGGTAGCCATCTGAACTCAGTTGAAAGAAATTACACTTATTTATCATTTAAACAGGGTGGCTTAAATATGATTAACCCTGTAGTTTGCTTTTTTTACTAATTTTTTTATACTAATTTACGGCCAGCCATATTACGTAAGTCTAAATTATGGTATAAATGTATATTAGAGTGGACTATAGATATTATCCCATTATGGGAACTTCGTAAAAAGAATCTTTATTTAGTTTGGAAAAAAATTCAGTGCCTACGTATATAAGTTATAGTTTTCAGAAAGTTAAAAAATGGAATATAACCACTGAAGAGGTTAAAAGTCTTACTAAAAAAAAACTTTATGATAACATTATGTTAGAACATTTCCCTGAAACTGTGAATTTTCCCCTAAGTAGTTCAGAAACCATAAATGAAACACTGTAAACATTAAATGATTCTAGAATACCAGAATACATGTGGGATACTTTATGGCTTTCATGTCATGGTAGGCCGGGGGTTAGGGACTCTCATAAACATAAGCAGCTAACAGAAAGATACCGTCTAAGAGACACATGTAACAGAATTTTGGAAACACAGTCTCACCTCTTTATTGATTGTTATTATGTTAAATAGCTATGAGCTTTAGCATCAAGAGTTTTTAAGTCACCTGATTTTTTTAACAGTTACTTATGAAATGATAGTATTAGGGATTTACAGGAATAAATGGAAAAAGTACCATCCTAGTGCACTCAGACTTCCAACAAGTTTACAATATTACATATGGATAGCACGATGTAAATGGACTTTACAACATATTGAAGTGCAATGGGATCTTTAACATCAACCTGAACCACCACCAGAACAGGCACATGGGACCTCAGTTTAACATCTCATCTGAAAGACAGCACCCCCCTTATAATGCACTACAGTGTCAATATTGGGATTTATCCCACTTTCCTGGTGTGAGGATAGAACCCACAACCTTCTGATCTTCCAGCTACAATTTATATGAGTGCTTCTGCTTGGTTGATTATATTAATACATATTTATTATATGCAGTTCATTTTTTTAAAGGAACAGAACACTTTTTATCAGTACCAATGCAGGTTATAATGCAAAATACAAACTAAAAATTCACCAGTAAAAACATATAAATATCCTACTTATTTGCACTAGAACAAAGTACAGAGGCATATATCAAGGTGATATAAAAAAAAAATTACCAGTTTAGGTGACATGCTTACTAGAAGTCATTATTCTGAACCAAAAGGAAAAAATTACTCACCTTAGTAATGTTGTTTCTTCTAATGGAGTCTTGCTATATTATGACATATGCAGTTTGTCCCAGCCTTAGAACTGCTCCGGAGGTGAAAGAGTTAACTTTCCATGCCAGGCATGGAATCTTGAGCGCAAGCTCGGTTGAAAACTCTGTCTGTTGTTCTTCAAACTCAAACTGTCAGATCTTTACGAGCAAAACTCACTAAGATTCTGTGTGGAAGCTGTAAACCTACACTAGCCAACTGGCTACTAAAATATTAACACATTTTTTGGTCCCAAAACAAAGACTCAAGTCAGGGGTCCAAAAATAAAATAAAATACACCCAAACACCCCAGAAAGGAGGGTGAAAAACAAAAGGTGGGCATCACTAAGTGCCAACACTGCACTGCCCACCCACATCCCAAGAGCAGAGGTTCTGAGAGGGGCAGGCGGGGGGGAGGTCATAATATAGCAAGACTCCATTAGAAGAAACAACATTACTAAGGTGAGTAATTTTTTCTTCAAACAACATGAAGTCTTGCTATATTATGACATATGCAGACTACACAGCAGTACCTCCATGGAGGAGGGACATAACCTACTTAGAAAATGGGCTCTGAAGCACAGCTGTGCCAAACTGAGCATCACGCCTAGCCTGGATGTCCAGGGAGTAATGCTTGGTGAAAGTGTGTACTGTTTTCCAGGTAGCTGCTTGACATATCTCTAAGATAGGGATGTCCCTGGCCGCAGCTAGGGACACAGCTGTACCTCTGATAGAGTGAGCCCTCAGGCCTGAAGGGGGAACCTTACCCAGTTTTTGATAACAAAATTGGATACAAGAGACAGTCCACCTGGCAATGGATCTTTTAGTGGCAGGTTTCCCTTTACCAACCTCACCATAAGTGAGGAACAGTTGGAGGGAGTCAAACCTGTGACCCTTGGTACACTCTATGTAGTAACTAAGGGCTCTCTTTACATCTAAACTGTGCAGCCTCCTCTCGCCAGAGGAGGAATAGTCAGTGAAGTACACTGGAAGAGATATAGATTGATTAAGGTGGAAATCTGAAATCACCTTAGGCAAGAACTTCCTGTTAGTCCTGAGGACTACCTTATCTCTGTGAAAGGACATAAAATCAGGGTCCACTGACAAAGCTTGTAATTCACTTATGCACCTGGCAGAAGTGATGGCTACTAGAAACACAGTTTTCCAAGTCAAGTACTTAAGCTCTGCTGAAGACAAAGGCTCAAAGGGGGGTTGCATTAGCTGAGCAATGCAAACATTAAGATCCCAGGCAGGAGCAGGGTCCCTGAATGGAGGGTTGGTGTGAAGCAATCCCTTGAAAAACTTGGAGAATACAGGGTGAGCAGAAAGAGAAGGGCTTTCCTGCTGAAATAAAAGCAGAGACAGCTGCCAAATGCACTTTCAGGGTAGCTGGCCTCAGCCCCAAAGTATTTAGATGGACCATATAATCCAGGACTGTGGGTAAATCAGCAGATTCTGGGAAATATGCTTTCAGAGCACCATATGGAAAACCTTTTCCATTTAGAAGTATAAAGTAGCCCTGGTGGAAGGCTTCCTAGAAGCTTTCAAGATATCAAGTACACCTTGAGAAGGTGTAGGTCAGCAAGAGCCAGACCTTGAGGTTGAGGATTTGAGATTCGGATACCAAACTCTCCCCTGGGCACAGGTTAACAGATTGTGATTCCTGGGAAGACACAGGGGAAGGTGGACTGCTAAGGACAGAAGGAGTGGATACCAGGGCTGTCTGGCCCAATCTGGAGCAATCAGAATCATCTTGCAAGGTTGAGATCTGATTTTGACTAGCACCTTGAACAAAGAGAGGGAAGGGGGAAGGCATAGAGGAACCTCCCTTCCCAGTCGAGAAGGAAGGCATCCAGAGGGACTGAGCCCAACACTGGGGGCCTGCAACAAAAAAGCGGAAGTTGGTGATTGTCTGGGGCTGCAAAAAGATCTATCTGAGGGGTGCCCCACCTGGCAAATACTAACTCCAGTACTAGGGGATCCAGTGACCATTCGTGATGGCCCTGGGAAATCCTGCTGAGAGCATCTGCCAAGACATTGTCCTTGCCTGGGAGATGAACTGCCATGAGGGAAGTGTTCAGGGAATAAGCCAGAGACCACAACTTCATTGCCTCGGTGCACAAGGCCGAAGACCGAGTGCCCCCTTGCTTGTTGATGTACCACATTGTAGTGGTGTTGTCTGTTCTGACCTGTACCACTTTGTTCTGAACAGATGCAGAAAAAACCTGAAGTGCTAGAAAAACAGCTCTGAGTTCCAACAGATTGATGTGGAGTAGAGATTCCTGAGGGGACCACAATCCCTGGGTGGTGAGGTCGTCCATGTGAGCTCCCCATCCCAAGAGGGACGCATATGTAGTAAGGGTCAAGGAGTGAGATTGAGGGATGAAAGGAACCCCCTGTCTCAGATTGCTCTGATCCTGCCACCACTGCAGGGCCTGGATCAGGATTCGAGTTACTGGGATCAATTTGGTTAGAGGATCTCTCCCTTGAGACCAGAAGGCTCTCAAATGGAACTGAAGGTCCCTCATCTGAAATCTTGCTCCTTGCACTACAGCTGTGGAAGCAGCCATGTGCCCTAGGAGCTGTAGAAAGTGCCTTGCTGGTCGAGAGACCTGCAGAGTGAAGGAGGAGGCCAGAGCCACCAGGGTCTTTACTCTTTCTAGAGGAAGGAAAGCTCTGGCCTGCTTTGTGTCCAGTTCTGCGCCTATGAAGGTGAGTAGCTGAACAGGCTCTAGAACTGACTTTGGAAGATTGAGAAGAAAACCTAGAGATGTAAGCAGCTGCTGGGTAACCTGAATGTGTAATTTGACTTGGTCTAGAGACTGACCCACTATGAGCCAGTCGTCCAGGTAAGGAAAGATGGCAATCTTTTGCCTTCTGAAGTGAGCAACTGCTACTGCCAGGCATTTTGTGAATACTCTTGGGGCAGAGGTGAGGCCGAATGGCATTGCTCTGAACTGGTAATGGCCTGAGGGCAGTTTGAATCTGAGGTACTTTCGGTGGGAGCTTCTGATGAGAACATGGAAGTAGGCATCCTTGAGATCCAGGGACGCTAGCCAGTCCCCTGGCCTTAGAGAGGGTAAAATAATTCCCAGAGTCACCATTTTGAATTTTGGTTTTAAAAGGTGCTTGTTTAGGTATCTGAGATCCAGGATGGGCCACCATTCTCCTGTCTTTTTTGGGGTAAGGAAGTACCTGGAGTACAGTCCTTTGCCCTGGTGTGGGGAGGAGCCCTTTCTACAGCTCTGAGAGCCAGGAGGGTTGAGACTTCTGTTTCCAAAGCGAGAGCCTCTAATGGATTTGCAGGTGAAAAGGATCTGGTTCTCATCTTTGGAAATTTTTTGAAGCTGAGAACCAGTCCCTGGCTTACTACTTCCAGGACCCACTTGTCTGATGTTAAAGACTCCCAGTCCTGGATGAAGTAAGCCAGCCTGCTCCCTACAGGTAATGGAAAATCGGCCCTGGGCATCCCATCAGGGTGCCTGTTTGGCAGGGGCTTTAGGCTGAGGGGTGGGAGCAGGCCTGCTCATACCCCATCTGCCTCTCCCTCTGAAGAACCCCCTCTGGGCATAAACTGAAGAGGAGGCCTGGGCTTGGTTAAAAGGCCTGTGAAAAGGCCTGCCCCTGCCCCTGGAATGCTGCCTCTGAGGAGTGGCTTGCCTCTCCTTGGCCTGTGCACTCCTATAAGTGGTCCTATACTCATCCATTTTTCTCAATGTACTCTGTCTGCCCCAAACAGAGAATTACCCACAACAGGAAAATCCATGGCCTTAGCCTGGGTATCCTGTGACAGGCTAGCACACCTGAGCCAAGCCATTCTGCAAAAAGCCACAGATGTAGCCATGACTCTTGAAGATACATCATCAGAGTCCACTGCAGCATGGAATTGCACCTTGGATGCCTCAATACCATCAGCAGCCACCTGCTCCAGCTCCTTGGCAAGCTGGCCAGGGACCTGTTTCGCCAAAGCCATAACAGTATCCCATCTGGATTTCTGGTATCTTGCAACATAGGCCATATAATTTGCCTGTCTGAGTCCCAAGGATGCTGCCATGTACTGTTTTTTGCCATGGCATCAATCCTCCTGGAGTCCTTGTCAGGGGGGTGTGAAGCCAAGGGAATATTTGCCTTATCACAGGCTGCAGCCTGCACTACCCCAACATGGCTGCATTGTTGTGAAAGGAACTCCATATCAGAGCCTGACAATGTGTACCTCTTGTACATTTTTATCCACAGGAGGTATAGTGTTAGGGCTTTTAAAATTTTTATTGTCTGTTTCCTAAAAGATTTATGTAAGAGAATAGACAATCTCCTGGACTCTGGATATCCATCATTTCCACACAGTCAGGCTCCTCCTGTTCATCCACAGCTTCTTCCAAAGGGAGCTGGAGGGTTTCAGCAACTTTTTTATAAAACAGAAAATGAGAAGGGGACTCAGAAAGCCTAGGGGGAGACACTCCTGAAGGTCTGTCTGGGGAGATGTCCGGTTCAATGGGCACATCCAGACTTTCAAAATCACATTCACTCTCTTCATAATCCTCCTCCCCCTCCTCCAGTTCATAAAATTCCTGTATATCATATTCTTGAACCGGTGGAACCGACCGAACCGACCGCTTACCTGATGGTGTCGGTTCGGTCGGAACCGGGGAAAGCGACTGGACAATTTGGATCGCTTTGGCTATCTCTGCAGCAGTTGGAGAAGGAAATTTTGGCTCCACACCTGCTGATTTTCTAGTCCTCTTTGCTGGAACTGGCTCCTCCGAGTCAGCTCTTCGTTTGCCCGAGGAAGTCTCGCCCTGGTCAGAGGGCACTCCCTCTGGTTCGGTTGGCACCGAACCGGGCTGGCCATCCGGGTCAGCGGACTTTTTGGCCTCTCGTTCCCTGAGCCTACCAACTCTCTTATCCAGGGTAGCTGCAGGGAAATTCTTGCAAATCTGGCAGTCTGCATTGAGGTGGTCAAACCCAGACAATAAACACATGTGGTGTGTGGTTCAGCCTTGGCAAGGCTTCCCCACAGACACTACAGTGCTGAAACCCAGTGGGCCTGGTTTTCTTTTGGGTTTCTCAGACATAATGCCAGCCTAACAAAAAACTTGCCCTTTTATGGCAAATCGCCAAGAAAGACACCCTTTATCGGTTCCCAAACAGATCACGTGGTCGTGAAAAACGTAATGAAATCCCTTTTTTTTAGAACCGATAAGAACTGGGAACCGCACTCTAAATGCAATTTAATAAAGTTTAACAACAACCTGATTGGTTCAAACTGAACTGATAATAACGTTTGCAGGTTCCACACAGAGAAAATGTAAAACCTATCCCTTCAGGGTGCCTTCCTCAAGCAACTGGTCATGGAACCAACTCGGCAGAAGGCAATACTGGACCTTGTGCTCACAAACAGGGACAGTGTGATGGGGGTAACAGTGGGGGAGCACCTGGGTAACAGTGACCACCAGTCATTGTGGTTTGAAATCATAGAAAGAGCAGAACCAAACCACACAAAAACACGTATCCTGGATTTTAGGGGGGCAGACTTTGGGAAAATGGGGAGATACTTGAAAGAGGCATTAAGGGGAATGGGACAGGAATCAGGGGTTGAGGAACAGTGGGCAGTATTTAACATGGGGATTATAAGAACAACAGAATTATTCATTAAGCAGGTTAGCAAGAGGAAAAGGAAGAGGAGACCATTATGGTTTTCCAAAGAGGTAGCAAAGAAAGTGAAAGCCAAAAAGATTGCATTCAGGCAATACAAAAAGACACAGGCAGAAGGGGATAGGGAGAAGTACCAGGAGAAACAAAGGGAGGCAGGGAAGTCAGTAAGGGAAGCCAAAGCTCAGACAGAAGAACACATTGCAAAATCAGTGGGTAAAGGGACAAAACCTTTTACAGGTACATAAGTGAAAAAAGAAAGACAAAGGGAGGATAGTGAGACTGAAGGGGAGGATGGGAGCCAGCGTGGAGGATGACAACAATAAAGCTGACATATTGAACAGGTATTTCTGCTCAGTCTTTACTAAGGAAGAGGGGTAATGGGTCTGAAGGGAGTACAAGGGTGAGAATGGTGCAGAATGGACACAAGTCCCTTTACACGAGAAAGGGTCCTGAAGGAACTGGAAGTAATAAGAGCTGATAAAGCAATGGGGCCAGATGGGGTGCACCCAGGGTCCTTAAAGAACTAAGAGAGGTGGTGGCTGAACCTCTGGCTATCCTGTTCAGCCAATCACTGGACACAGGGAGGTACCCAAAGACTGGAGGACAGCAGATGTAGTCCCTTATACAAAAGTGGGAACAAAGAGAAGCAGGGAACTACAGACCAGTCAGCCTCACCTCGGTAATGGGAAAGATCATGGAAGCACTACTGAAGGAGATTGGTGGAACATCTGGTTGTCAATGGACTACAGGACCCAAGGCAGCATGGTTTCACCAGGGGAGGTCATGTCAGACCAACCTCATTGAATTTTTGACTGGGTGACTAGGGAGGTGGATCAGGGAGGCAGTGGACATGGCCTATCTGGACTTTAGCAAGGCCTTTGACACTGTGCCACATAGAAGACTATTACACAAACTGGGGAATATGGGTGTGGGCAGGACAGTAGTGTGGTGGGTAGGTAACTGGCTGGGTGGCAGGAC
Source organism: Neoceratodus forsteri (assembly GCA_016271365.2). Taxonomy (NCBI): domain Eukaryota; kingdom Metazoa; phylum Chordata; order Ceratodontiformes; family Ceratodontidae; genus Neoceratodus; species Neoceratodus forsteri. The sequence continues at coordinate 1,002,457,767 of CM028129.1, read as the reverse complement.
ACAGAGGGTGGTGGTAAATGGCTGTCACTCCACAGAGGGAAGAGTAACCAGTGGGGTACCACAGGGATCAGTGCTGGAACCGGTCCTATTCAACATCTTCATCAGTGACATTGCACAGGATCTAGAAGGCAGAATTTCACTGTTCAGCTGATGACACAAAGCTCTGTAACAGAGTAGACACAGCAGAGGGTGTAGACAGAATGAGAAGGGACCTGCAGAAACTTGAAGAATGGTCAAGGGTTTGGCAGTTGAAATTCAATGCAAAGAAGTGCAAGATAATGCATATAGGGCACAAAACCTGGCACAATATATCAGTTGGGGGTGAGGATATAGCATGCACCAAGCAGGAAGGGATCTTGGGGTTGTCATCTCTGATGACCTCAAGGTAGGAAACAGTGTGACAAGGCAGCAGGTAAAGCAAATAGGATGCTGGGATGTATAGGCAGGGGCATCACCAGCAGGAAAAGGGAGGTCATAATTCCGCTATACAAGACACTAGTGAGGCCCCACCTGGAGTACAGTGTACAGTTCTGGAGACCATACCTACGTAAGGACATAGACAGGGTAGAGAAGGTTCAGGGGAGGGCAACAAAGATGGTGCATGGGTTGCATCACAAGTCCTATGAAGACAGGTTGATGGAACTGAACATGTACTCCCTGGAGGAGAGGAGGGAGAGAGGGATATGATAGAGAGCATACAGTATCTTACAGGGAGGAACAAGGTGCAGGAAAACACTATTTTAAAGTGAAAAGATGTTTCAGGACTAGAGGGCATGGGATGAAGTTGGAGGGAGGACGATTCAGAGGAAACATGAGAAAGAATTTCTTCACAGAGCGGGTGGTGGACAAGTGGAACACCCTGCCAGAGGAAGTGGTGGGGGCTGAAACAATCACGGGATTTAAGAATGCATGGGATAGACATAAAGGAATTCTAGAGGGCAGGGGTAAGGGGAAACAGACTTCTAGGAAAACAAACTGAACTTACAAGCTCAAATGGGCAGACTAGGTGGGCCATAGGCCCTTATCTGCCGACACTGTCTATGTATCTATGTATCTATCTATTATTTATGATACCACAGACAGAGCTTGAACCGATCGGTTGCTGTTAAAATAAGACAAATGCGGTTTAAAAAACCAAGAAGTTACACTTTTTAACTGACAAAATGAACCAAGCAGAAGGAGAAATCTCCGGAGCAACTGTTCAGTGAGGCAGAGTAAAGAATCTGACAGTTTGAGTTTGAAGAACAACAGACAGAGTTTTCAACCAAGCTCGAGCTCAAGATTCCATGCCTGGCATGGAAAGTTAACTCTTTCACCTCCGGAGCAGTTCTAAGGCTGGGACAAACTGCATATGTCATAATATAGCAAGACTTCATGTTGTTTGAAATGAAAAAAAACGGCTTAGGAGTAAACCCACTGACTTCTTCCCCTGTAAAAGATGTTCTGTATACAAGTTTGCAGCACATAGGAGGTTGATACAGGTGAGAAATCAAACAAAGCCAGTTGAGCACCACCAGTTTACAAGCTGTTATTCCGAATATATAACTGATGTTGTTGGTGCTTCTCACCAGGAAGCTGAAAGTTAGAATGTTTGAACATATTGGAGCTGTCAGGAATGACCTGGACAAAAGTGCAATGGGGTGCATTTTAAGCTGTGCCATCAACAAAATCCAGAGGGTTAAAGTTCACAGCTCTTGAATATGTGCCTAAATCAGCTGGGGGAAGCAGGCTTCAGAAACTGTTGAAGTGAGAATCTTGGTGGAATTTCCACCTGAAAAGCTTGTCCCCAGTGGGCCTCAATTAGATTTTGGATTTTAAACCTTATTTGTAAATAGATGAGTATCTTTATTATTATTACACAAGGCTGTTTACAGCTTGTCTTGTATGTTTGAATACTTGGTACTTGAACAGCTCCTGACACAGTTGAAACAACTTTGAAAAAATGTAACATTCAGGCATAAATGTAGCTTATAGTTTATATTTTATTCTGTAATTCTCACCCTTATTTTCTTATTGCTAAAAATATTTGCATGAATACAGTATCTCTGTCCTTTTAGCTCTGGCTGCCTACCTTCACCTGACAGCATAATTCTGTTTATATCAAAGTATGTTGCTGTGGAGATAATTATGATGTCATAAACATGGGGAATGTGATGTCATGTGTAGAGAAGCAGCCAGAGAAGATACAGTCTAGGGGACGGAGATCTTGTTTTCAAGCAACTGTTTTCAGTAATAAAGAAAATGGAGAATTAATTACTGAAAATATATGAAGTAATAAAGGAAATGGGATGGAGCTGAATATAAATCTTACTTTTTTCAATGTTTTCCTAATGCTCAGAGGCTCTTTAATATCTAATACTGGCATTTGTTTTATTTATATGTACTTGATTTGAAAGACGTTTATTCACCTCTTCTGATACAGCCCATGAAATGAATTTTTGTAGCTCTTAGGAATTTTTGACTTTAACATGTAAATGTTTTTGTAATATCACCTTGATATATGCCTCTGTACTTTGTTCTAGAGCAAATGAGTAGGGTATTTATATATTTTCACTGGTGAATTTTTTCATTCAGTTGTGTAAGTCTTCCTAGTAGGAGGTTACAGGCAGCCAAAAGTATTTCAAAGACCTTCAGAAATACCTTATACCTGTTCACTTCTATCCCTTCAGGAGCCAGGCATGACAACAACTTACCTCGCCTATCGATTTTGCTGAGGCCACAGGTCTCAAAATGATGATGGTCAACATTTTAAGCCTGCCTAAAAAACTTGTACAGCTGCAAGCCTGGGCTGCACACGTTAACCCTGACCTTATCATAATTACTGAGTCGTGGTTAAAAAAGACAAACACTGATCAACAAATATCACTGCAGGGCTACAATTTATTTAGAGCAGATAGAGAGTATAGAGGCGGGGGTGTGGTTATCTACGCCAAATCTAAGTACTTGGTCACCAATATTAGTTGCAAATCTCTAGCCAAGGAATTTGAGTTAGTTTCGCTGAGCCTTCATCTCCTCCTTGGAATGTATCACTATCCTAGGTGGCTATAGACTCCGTCTGGTGGTGATGAAGTCCTTAATCTTTGAAATCCATGTTCAGAGATGCAAAACTGAAACAATATTTCTAGGAGATCTAAATATGGACTGGCTGTCACCTAAATCACATGGCCTCAAATCCCTTTGTGACGAGCTAGGTCTTGGGCAATTAGTCAGTGAACCTACTAGGAACAACACTCTAAATACTGCCAACAGTTCCATTCTAGATGTGGTACTAACCACCCACCCACACAAAATATTTCATTCGCAGTGTTTCACAATGACATGACGATCATGGAATTGTTGCTTGCATAAGATCTCAAATTAAGGTCCGCCAGCAACCCATCATATATAACAAAAGATCCTTCACAAATTCAGTGCAGTAAACTTCCTATCTGACCTGAGCATGATCAGATGGCAAAATCTCTACCTAGCCAAAGATGTCAACAAGGCAACTTACATCCTTAATGACAAACTCACTACAATAATAAGTAAGCATGCCCCTTTCATCAAAGTAAGGGTACGGAACAATTCCAACCCCTGGTTCACCTCGGATCTCAAGGCAGCCCTTATAGCTCGAGATAAGCTCTGGGCTAAAGCTAGACATTCCAAAGAATCTTCGGATTGGCAGGCCTTTACAACAGCCAGGAATAACTGTGTGAAAAAACTTTGCTGTGCTAAAGCTAACTATTATATTTCTACTCTCGAACAAGCTAAAGGTAACCCTCATAAAATATGGAAGACTATCAAAGCTTATAGAAGGACGCCCATGGCCCCTCTGTCCCAACAAAGATAGTTGCAAGTTGCAAGATTGTGGAAAACAAGTCCTCAATCCAGGAGGAACTTAATCTCACTTTGCCACAGCTGGATTAGCGCTTGACTCGTCACCTTATGCTGGTGCTGCAGTGAGCCAGCATACCCTCCCCTACATCTAGTCCTGCACCCAGCCCTTCCAACTGCATGAGATAACATAAAGAAGTAGAAGATTCTCTTCTTAACTTAGACACCAAAAGCGCTGGGACGATGGCTTGGAACCTTTTTCCTAAGGTCAGGCTACGCTCATCTCACTGCCCCAATTCTCCACATCTTAAATCTTTCCATTACATCTGCTACTGTGCGTCCTGATGGAAATCAGCACATATCCTCCCTCTATTTAAATCTGGTGACCCATGCGATGTAAACAACTATAGGCCTATCTCCATATTGCCTATCCTTTCTAAAGTTCTCGAAAAACTGATCCATATTCAGTTAAAATCTCACTTGGAAACCTTCTCTCTCATTAACCCAGCTCAATCTGGCTTCTGGGGTAATCATAGCACAATCACTGCACTAACAAAAGTAACCAATGATTGGATATCTACTATACATGCTAAGAAGGTAACTGGTGCAGTCTTTTTGGACCTCAGCAAAGCTTTTGATACTGTTGATCACAAACTATTAGTCAATTGCCTTGCAAAGTTGGGTGCCACATACCATACCACCCAGTGGTTCTCTAGCTACCTAACTGGAAGATTCCAAAAAGTAAAGGCAGAAGGCTTTTTTTCTGCTGCCTTGCCAGTTGCAAGAGGAGTCCCCCAAGGATCCATCTTAGGCCCTATCTTGTTTTCTCTGTACATTAATGACTTAGATGCTAACATATCTACGTCCAATCTGCACTTTTTTGCAGATGACACTGTGTTGTATACTTCTGGCTCATCGTTGTCTGAAGTCAAGGGAGTGCTTCAAGCGGACTTCGCACAACTTGAGCATAATCTAATAAAGGCAAAGTTTCTGCTCAATGCTAAGAAGACTAAAGCGATGATATTCTCCCACAGTGCTGTCACAGGCTCCCCCAATACCCTTGCCCAAGACTTCATTGTCACCATGCTAAACAAGCCTCTGGAAGTTGTAACCAAATTTAAATATCTAGGTATCTGGATCGACAATAAATTATCTTTCAATGACCACATTGAAGATGTCTCTAGAAGGTTAAAAGCAAGGTTAGGTTTCTTCTACAGAAATATGCCCCTTTTCCCCCTTGAAACTCGAAACAAGCTTGTACAGGCCACTTTTCTCCCTCGACTCGACTATGGCGATGTAATCTATTCCTCCACCACTCTTGCAAATCTAAGTAAACTGGACATCCTTCATCACCGTGCGTTACGGTTCATTACCAACTCCCCTTACCGTTCGCACCACTGTGACTTATATGCAGCTGTTGGTTGGACATCCCTTACTACCAGACGCCTGCTCCACGCTGGGCTATGGACTCTTAAACTGCTCCTGCAGAAATTGCCAAGCTATCTCTCTTCCCTTATTAGTATCTCACATAGTGCATACTCTTAAGAAAATCTGACTTTATTATGCTTGACATACCAAGGACGCAGACTTCCTTTGGTAAACGTATATTGCATATGCCCTCCCTCCATTTGGAACCAATTACAAACCGTACTGAAACTAACTAGCACAGTTTCAATAAACTTCTACAAATCACTAAGTTCAGCCAAAATAAAAGACAATCTGTAACTGTCATTAAGTCTCTTCCTTCCCATGTGTGCCATATTTATCCACTGGTAAGGTATAATTGATTTGTCATATTAACTGCTTTCCTCCCCTTCTACTCCTGGCTTTATCTATGCTTACGCTCCACTGCTACTCTATCAAATCACTCCTCCCCCCATATCAGTTGTAGACTGTTGTTTGTTCTAGCTGCCAAAATATATGTATTGCACACACCAGTCATCATGTTTCATTTATCAGTATGCAACCTGTAAGTCGCTTCCCTCTCTCATATCAATGTTTACCACCTACGGTCACCCTATGTAGTACCCTTGTATGTATTTCCAGCCTGTATCATGTAACGTGCATTTCATGTACTGTATATACTGTTATTACCAATCTGTGTTTGTACTTTAAGTGTTTATGTCACAGGACCTCCTTGTGAATGAGCTTGCTCAATGGAGTTTTCCTGCAATAAACTTGAACTTGAAGCACAGTTTGGGATGGACTAGGTGACCCAGAGTCATTAAGTCCATCCTGAGTGCAAGTATCCTTGGTTTGCTGACTGAGTCTGCTCAACAGAGGAAACCATATCTATTGAGGCCAGCAGGGGCCAATCAGAATCATTTTGCCCCAATGCACCTCCAGTTTGAGCAATACCCTCTGCACTAGGAAGACTTGAGAGAATGCATACAGAAAAGATTTTGCCATTGCTGTCTGAATGCATCCTGACAAAAAATGCCATGCACTGAATTTCTGGAGCAGAATCGAGGCAGTTTGGCATTGAATGGGGACACAAAAGGGTCCACATCTGGGGTGCCCCACTCGCTGAACAGCAATCTCACAATGTCTGCAGCCAGTGACTATTCATGAGGATGGGCCTCTGTTTGGCTGAGCTCATCTGCCAGAGTGTTCTGGACTCCTGGACGATAAATAGCCTGGAGTACAAGCCCCTGCTCCAGACACCCTTCCCACACTCCCATAGCTTCCCTGCAGACAGGGTAAGAGAGCTCTTCATTGCTTGCTGATGTAATACATCACAGATGGATCTGTCTGGAGGATGACTGTTTTGTAGCTGATTTACATCCACTAGAGCTGCAAGGCCATACAAAAACAGTTTGCATCTCCAAGACACTGATGTGGAGATGAGTTTCAGATGGTTTCCAGACACCTTGTATTTGGAACTCTGACAGTGGACTACCCACCGCAACAGGCAAGCATCCATGGTGAGAGTCACCTGAGGCACCGGTTGGGAGAAGGGAAGTCCTGGAGGAGACTGTTCCCCATTGAGCACCATGTGAGTGACTGAACTAGTGGTTTGGTCACCTGCTATCAGACTCAGTAGGTGTTGCATGGAGTGGGCTTAAACAGATTTGTGCTCTGTAATGTGACAGCTATCGGCAGGATCACCTGCATTTTACTTTCTGGAAGGAAGGCTAGGCCTTGGTTGTATCCAGAAGAGCTCCTATGAAAAGCAGCTGCTGTGAGGGTTACAGCTGAGACTTCTAGATTCAGCAGAACTCCCATGCAGGAAAGGAACAGAGAGGCCATGGCCACTGCTTGTTATCAGTCAATCTTCCAGATAAGGGTAAACATGGAGTCATAATATTCTCAGGTGCTCTGTGAGAACTGCAAGGAACTTTGCAAAGACTCAAGGCACCAAGGACATCACAGAGGATAGGACTCTGAACTGGCAAGCTGCCCTAGCACAATGAATTAGAGGTATCTGAGGTGACTGGAGTGTACAAAAATGTGCTTGTATGCATCCTGCATATCCAGTTAGTTAACCAGTCCCAGAAGAAATAACTAGAGCTGGTGACTTTTGGACTAAATTCCATATATGGCAGTCAGCAGAATCCCCTTTTTCTTCTTGGTGTGTGCCAGGGATTTAAAAGAGAACTGCACTGACCCTGTATGTCAATTTTCCCTGTAAAAGCCTATTTTTATCATTTAACAATTTCTGCTCCTCACCGTCAGCCCCCCATCTAATCGACTCCCAGCCCTGTCCCCCGGAATTACCAGGGCTTACCTTATGTCTGGCCCGGGAGCGGTACTTGCGGGGAGTTGATCATCATCCTGCCGCTGGTGTATTTTCACCTCTATTTTCTCCCAGGGGCCCCAGAAGTAGGAGCGCATGCACGTGGAGGCGCGCATGCACTTTATGCCCCGGTATCAACCCCTTTCTCCCATCCCCACTGGCCTAATGCTGGGCACCCTCTTGGCCTGTGCTGTCCCTGGCCTCCACCAGGAGGCAGCCATTAGCCGAGGGTAGCTACTACACCTCTCTGGAGAGGAGAACTGCCTGCCTGCAGCTCCACCCCCCACCGTTGCTGACCTCTGATGGCCCAGGCTTGTTCCCAAAACCGGGTCACTGGCATGCCCTGAGGTAAGGCGTCCAGTGCCTCAGCCTTCAGCGCCACCAGGCCAGCTAAAAGCCTATTTTAACAGTGGCTTAAATTCTGTAACCTTTAAATCTATACATGTTTTTAGTCATCCCAGTGGGTGTTTCTGATTCACATGCAAGTGGTAAGCACCATTTTAGAACTGTGTGATGTAGTTAATATCAGTGGCTCAGTAGGTAGCACACTCGCCTCTGAAGCCGGGAGATCAGAGGGCTGTGGGTTCAGTTCCCACATCTGGCACTTGGGTTTGTTAACCTAAATTATTTCCCAATACTGACATTGTAGTGCAGCATGAGAGGGGTGCTACACTTCTGAGGTGCCATCTTTCAGATGAGACGTTAAACCGAGGTCCCATCTGCCTGGATTGGTGGTAGTCCGGGTGGATGTTAAAGATCCCATGGCACTTATCGAAAAAATTAAGGGAATTTCCCTGGTGTCCTGGCCAAATTTCCCTCATTCACTAAAAATACCACCAACAGCTTAATCTGGTTCAAGGTCAGTTGGTATTCATCTGTATCCCCCTTCCCCGGGTCGTGCCTGAAAATAGGCAGAATTTGTCTAGTGCACCTACCCGGTCAACAAAAACTAACTAAATAAATAAAATGTCTCTTGCTCTGCTCTTCTCTTGTTGGCACAATGCATCCATGTTCTGTTATCAAACTCTGTGGCTGAGTGGGACATAAAGTACATTATACAGTTCCAAAATGGCACTTAACATCAGAGTGCAAATCAGAAACTCCCACTGTGTTCACTAAAAGGCCCATATAGAGGGAACAATAACAAACTGGAACCAATACTTTTTTTTTTCAGTTAATACTTTTTATGGTTTCAAACAAAAAAAATACAAGCAAATGAGCATTACTCAATTGGATATAAACACTGATCAAAATGCAGGTCAAGAGATTTATGCATTAATAGATAGGTACATACCAGATTTATATGAGATGAAGTCACATGTAAGTAGGAGTGGCACCTGCTAGATCTGATGATCTGCGACCAGTCCAGGCAAACCATATTGTTTAAATTCTCTCACAGACAGATCCTGTGGTGCATTCTCTTCACCTGCATGCAAAAGGATGAAGACCACAAAGGACTAGGCCCACAAACAATTCCCTATGGGCACTTAATATCTTAAGCATGTAAGGTGATAAAATAAGTATTGACAAGCTAAGACCCATAATACCAGTCAGCGGCAGGGATTCACTAACTGAGATTTTACAAACATCAAAGGGGGTCAGTTACTGGAACCAATACTTAAAAAACAGCTGCTCTTGGGGGAAATAGTTTATAGGCTCAGTGCAGTTCTCCTTTAAGCGAGCTACAAAAGAAATAGTCATAAAGGGAAAAATGCCACTCGAGCTAGCAAGCTACATAGAAGCTCATCTCTGTCCAGAGGCACAGCAGAAGAGCTTGGGTCCTAGCAGTCCAGGTGCCCTCAGAGAAGATGAGGTTGGGGTCAGATTCATCCCCCTTCACATCTTCCCCTGGAGGTAGGGGTATAGGGAGGGGTGGATCACAGGACCTCTAATCCAGAAATGCAGTCCCAGCAACACTGAAGACACTGCCCCAAGGACAAAGGTCCTATGCCGGGGCAGCACCAGGACTCAAACTGAATCTGGCACCAGGAAAACCCTAGCACTGACCCGGTACCGACAGTGCTGAAAGTATGTCAACATGGCACAGACCCAGTGCTAGGACTAGTGCCAGACCAGGCTGCAAAGGCTAGAGAGGGCTGAATCTAGCATCAGGAGATCCCAGGTGACCTAGTGCCAACATGATGCTGACAGGGAGCCGACATGATGCCAACACTGCAATGACATGGTGCTGACATAATACCAAACATGGCACTAATCTGATGCTGACATGGCACAGACACAATGTCAACCCAGTATCAACACGGCACGGACACGATGTTGACATGGCGCCTGGACCAGCACTGGGCCTGGCACCAAAAGACCAAAAGCCCCAAACCCCATGCTGATGCCAGAACCAGACCCAGTGCCAACAATCCAGCCAGCACTGAAGTGACCAGCAATATTATCTGGCTGGTCCCACCAAGTGACACAAAGTGGGGGGTGTGGCCAGTGGAACAGGAGTCACCAATACGTTCACTGGTAAGGGTCGAAGGTTCTTGCCAGAGCCAAACGCTCTACCTGGCATGAGGGTCCTGCCTGTGACTCCAGTGTCACTGACCCTGAAGGATCAGGGACCAGATCCACTGGCAGAGACACATGAGCCTGATGCTGCAGCCACTGCTCCAAAGAGCTGTCCAAGGGTGAAACTGCCCATTGGGGTTCCATACTTCAAGACAGAGGAGGACTCCTGCCCAAGACCTCAACATCCCAGTACAAGAGGTCCCAGTGATGCTGATAGAATCAATGAGGGCCTATTGTCCAAGGAGACCAAGGGTCTCATGGCAGACCTCCTAGAGGGCGAACTTGAGTAGTATTATTTCTTCCCTTTCTGAAGGGAAGAGGAAGAACTCAAGGATGAGCGGCACTGAGAACCTGACTGGAATAGGGAATGAGCCCGCCCTTTTGTGCTTCGGAGAACTGTATTTCCTCCCAAGCACAGGACCGCCCATGGTAAGAACCCTTACCTGATGGGGACTCGGACCAGACACAGCCCTGCTGCCAGAACAGCCTGCCTGAAGGGCTCCCTACTGTCATTCTCCATGGCCATTGACCATAGACTCAGTAGGGCTGAGAGAAAATTGACAGAAATATTTTTGTAAAATCACTAAACTAACACAAAAATAACAAATTCTAGCTTTAAACACTACAGCTGAGAAGACCTGAATGCTGTGGTTATATGGACATTAAGTTCTGACTCCCAGTGGCCGAGCAACATCGTCACTGGTGCACATTCAATGGCAGGAAAAAAGGAAATGAGGCTAAGGGCTCGTGCCATGGTAGACTTGGTGCTACCAGCCACTCTTGCAGTGCTGTGCATGCGTACAGCCTACCTTGGTGCCAAATCTCCTGAAAAGTTCTGGCTCCTGCATGGTTCTAGTGCCTCTGGCTAGGAGCCATTAAAGTTAATCAGTGGTGAAGATTGATTCCCAGAAGATAAGGCCATTTCTTTAGCTAAGGAATATGAGCTAGGCAGACAGACAGACACTGCTGCAGTGAAGTAACAGCTAGGCACTGGTAAGACCCTCTTTTTCCATGGTTCAGCTCCAGGGCAGATAAGAACTGATGGGGGTAACAAATCTGCACCCAAAAAGTACTGAAACCAGCCACTCAAGCCACATAATTCTTCATATGTAGTTTATTTTCATGCATCAAATAAGAGATCCCCATAGATAGCCCGACATTTCGCCAATCCATGGGCTTCATCACGGTGGAGGACTCGCATTAAGACGGTGTAAAAATTAAATCAATAAATATCCCTAAGTCCTATATTAATACTCTTCAGTATTCCAACTGGCTTCCCTACACCTACAAATATTCCCATCATCCAGTTCACAACATAAAATACTAACTGAAATAGGCATAAATCAGATTCATTGTCTACTTATATACTATTCTGCACAACAGTGTAAGACCAAATGTATATCTTAACAATTACGATTTTAGCACAGTCCTGTATACCACAAGGCTCTAATACGTTTGGTATATGCTAAAAAAACTTGAGCGCTGTGAATTTTTATACTCATATGCAGCCATTGTATTAGCTCATAACATTATTTTAAACCCCTTTCGTGTTACTGAGAGACAGTTATAACTTTAAGGTTGTTATATAGTTCTGTCCAGCAGTTATATGTTTCCATATAGTAGCTCACCTTTTGTTTAAAAAGGAGCAGATGCTATGAATGGGTCATCACATGTTTTTCTCTCTAATTAGACGTCATAGAAAAAAAGTACAAAGTTCAGAATACCTTAAAAATAATGCTCTGTTACAGTTCATATGCTTTCATCAAGTTAGAGAGCTAACAAGTATTTGTAAAAGGAGTTTTTAACCAGACATGTACTTCATTTGCTGATTCAATTTTTTTTTAAAAAGGGGCAGGGGGGTCCACAAAAGTTTTGTGCATTGTTGAACAAAGCTACAGTTCCATTTGTACAATGTACCTTGATTTTGTTCATCCGTTAGTGTTTTTGCTGTAATTGCAAGACATTTTCTTCAGCTCCTGGGCCACATGGCAGCTTCCACTGCGGTGGTACAGGGAGCCAGATTTCAAATGAGGGACATTCAGTTCCACCTGAGGTCCTTTTGGTCCCAGAATAAAGATCCTTTAACCAAATTGATTCCAATGACTCAGACTCTGATCCAAGCTCTCCAGTGGTGGTTGGATCAGGACAATCTCAGACAAGGAGTCCCATTCATCAGACTAATTCACTGGTACTAACCACAGATGCCTCTCTCCTAGGCTGGGGTGCCCATCTGGGAGCCCTTACAGCACAAGGTGTCTGTTCTCCTCAGAAGTCTCTACTTCATATCAATTTTCTGGACCACAGGGCATTATTCCAGGCCCTCCAAGCTTTCTCGGACTCAGTGAGGAACAAGGTTGTTCAGGTCAGGACAGACAACACCACCACCATGTAGTACATCAGCAAGCAGGAAGGCACTCTGTCTACAGCCTTGTGCACGGAAGCCATGAAGATATGGTCTCTAGCTTATGTCCTGCAAGCACCCCTAGTAACAGTCCATCTACCAGGGAAGGACAATGTGCTAGCAGATGCCCTAAGCAGAATATCTCCGGTCCACCACAAATGGTCCCTGGACCCCTTAATACTGAAAGTAGTCTTCTCCAGGTGGGGCACTCCAGAGATAGATCTCTTTGCTGGCCCAGACAATCAGCTTCCTCTTTTCTGTTGCAGGCCTCCAGTTCTGGACACAGTTCCCCTAAATGCTCTGGTTCTGGATTGAGGGGGGCAAATTCCTTTATGCCTTTCCTCCCTTTCCTCTGTTATTCAAGGTCCTGGTCAAGATCAGGTCGCAACTGTGCAGGGTGATCCTGATTGCCCCAGACTGGGCCAGACAGCCTTGGTACCCTCTGTTGTTGTCCCTAGCAGTCCATCTTCCCCTATCTCTCCCCAAGAAGCTCAATCTGCTAACTTTCTCTCAGGGAAGAATCTGGTACCCCAACCTTCAGTCTCTCAACCTCAAGGCTTAGGTCTTGAAGAGTTAGAGTATGCAGGTCTGCACCTGTCTCAAGGGGTGCTAGATATTCTCAAAGCCTCTCGAAAACCTGCCACCAGAAAAACTTATAATTCCAAATGGAAGAGATTCAGTATTTGGTGTTCCAATAAGGACATTTTACCAGATACTGCTGATCTGGCTACAGTTCTGGATTACATGGTTCATCTTAATGGCCTAGGCCTTTGGCCAGCCACTTTAAAAGTTCATTTAGCAGCTGTATCTGCATTCCTGTCAGCAAGGGAAAGCTCCTTCTCTGGCATCTCACCCTGTCTTCTGTAAGTTCTTTAAAGGTTTGGTTCATACCAACCCTCCCTTTAGGGACCCTACCCCTGCTTGGGATCTTAATGTTTGCATTGCTCAGCTCATGCAACCCCCTTTTGAGCCTCTGGCTTCAGCAGAACTCTCAAGTATTTTACTTGGAAAACTGTGTGTCTGGTAGCTGTCACTTCTGCCAAGCATATTAGTGAATTACAAGCCCTGTTAGTGGAGCCATATTTTATCTCATTCCATAGAGATAAAGTGGTCCTTAGAACCAATAGGAGGTTCTTACCCAAAGTGGTCTCAGATTTTCATCTGAACTAGTCCATGTCTCTTCCTGTGTTTTTCACTGATCATTCTTCTTCAGAAGAAAGATTACATAGTTTGTATGTTAAGAGGACACTTAGCTACTGCATTGAGCATACTAAGGCACATTGGAATAAATGTCCCCAATTGTTTCTCACTTATGGTGAAGTGGGGAAAGGTAAGCCTGCTACTAAGAGAACCATTGCTAGGTGGATTGTCTCTTCTATACAATTCTGCTATGACAAGCTAGGCAAAATACCCCCCTCATGCCTGAGGGCTTATTTGATTCGGGGTACAGCTGCTTCCTTGGCTGCTACCAGGGATATACCTTTACTAGAGATATGCAAAGCAGCCACCTGGAAAACTGTCCATACCTTCACCAAGCATTACTGTCTGGATAGCCAGGCTAGGAGTGATGCTCGGTTTGGAACAGCAGTACTGCAGAGCCTATTCCCAAAATAGGTTTGGTACCCCCCTCTATGGCGGTACTGCTTGGTAGTCTGCATATGTCAGAATACTTCATGTTGTTTGAAGAAAAAATTACTCACCTTAGTAATTATGTTTCTTCTAATGGAGTCTTGCTGTATTCTGACCTCCCTTCCTGCCTCCCCTCTCAGAACCTGTTTTTGGGAAGTGGGCTGTCAGCTCAGGGGTGCGATTGACACCCATCCTTTCTAGAAGGGGGGAATGGGTTATTGTTATGTTGTTTTTTTTGTAGTTATATGTTGGTTCACTACCTGGTTATTTATTTTGGGTTCTCGACTTGAGTCTTTTGGGGAACCCAAATTGTTGCCTGTTGGCTTATGTTTCTTTACAATTTCCACTTCAGAAGAATAGTTAGTGATAGCTCGTAAGAATCTGACAGTTACACTTTGAAGTGCTGCAGACAGAGGTTTGAAACTGAGCCCGAGCTCAATGTTCTATGCTTCCTGCATAGTGTTAACTCTTTCCTCTCCAGAGCAGTTCAAGTGCTGGGGCTAACTGCATATGTCAGAATACAGCAAGACTCCATTAGAAGAAACATAATTACTAAGGTGAGTAATTTTCCCTTCCCGCTCATCTAGCTATCCGCTCGCTCACTCACTCACTCACCCACCCATACACTTGTTCAGCTCTCCACTTACTATCTGCTACTCCGTAGCAAGCACTCCATTCACAAAAATGTACTGCTAACAAGAAACACAAGATGAACATTCACTGAAGACAAGCAGGTGATTTATTTACTTTTTTTAAACTTCGTTACCAGAAGAATGCTCTCCTCACTTCTTTCTCCTCCCTAGCTGTCTGCTTGCTCTCCCATGCACTCATTCAGCTGTCCACTCGCTCAGCCCGCTCCACCTCACAGAAAATCTTCCTGGCATAACCCTAATCAACAAAATACAATATAAAAATAAAACAATAAAATACTTAAATCTGAGAAGGGTGCCATGGCAACCGGCTGTTACTACAGGAAATAAAGTACAGGTATGGCGGCCATAAGAGGATAAAAGACATAAAGGAAAACAAAATGAAACCAATCTATGGCAGGTGGAGGAACTATTTTACAACAAACTACATAAAAGCTTGTCATTTATTTCTGCATCAACATCAACATTTTGATTCTTCCATGCATATAAAATACAGAAGCCCATTTTATAAGCACAATAAACTACTCCGGGGTGTGCACTAGACAGTTCTAATGCACAGCTAGGAGGCTAGATGCACTCGCCAGCTGCCTCGTACCTCACTACATCCCCTAGCCGTGTGTTAGAACTGTCTAATGCACACCCCATCGTGTCTTATTGCTTACATAACAAATAAAGTCTTGACAGATTTGTTACCAAAAACAAACAGTACAGGGTGGGTTTCCTTCTTTTTGGGAAAAGACAGGGATAAGTTTGAGGCTGGTACTGAGAATTTCTAAGACCAAAAAGTACTGAAACCAGCCACTCAATCCACATAATTCTTCATATGTAGTTTGAACTTGTGCATTATTATGCCCTTGAATTAATATATGGCTACAATTGTGCAGAGATCTTGTGATTTCCATTCCCTTTTTCATTCCTCCTTCTTTCGCTCTCCTTCCCACAACATTGTTTATACCAATAGTTTAAACAGGCCATCTTTACAGGGACAGTTAGGCATTTGACATTAGCTGTATTGACATTGCAGTTCCTGTTTTAATGAATATACAGGCTTAATAAACCAGCAGAAAGACATCTGTGATGCTGTGGGCAATTCACCCACTGATAAGACATAGGATTCCTGGTAAAATGAGTTGCTTATTAGTTAGACATTAGGAAACTCTGCAATGATTTGCTACTTGGTGAGGTACACACATGCCTCCTTACAGTGCTCACTCCTTTAATTTGTGTAAAACTGCTGGGTTTGGGGGTGGAAAGTATGCTGCAGTACTGAGAGGGCTTTATCTTGTCCCTGACAGCACTTTCTACTGTAATGCACCATGTTGTTGCCTAATGTGACAGGGTGCCCCTGTTATGCATGAATAGTCCTGCAGCAAAAAAATGTGTAACCCCAACCCCAAATCTTTTCCTACTTTTCTCTCATCTTTTTCTTCCTCCTTTCTTTACTAAATTTTGTGTTAGAGTAGCCAACCAAGATCTGTAAGGGCCTTCACCCCTGCCAAGGGGAGAAAAGCCTTTGCCTGCACAGTATCCAACTCTATCCCTATGAAGGTGAGGAGTTGCACTGGTTCGAGAACTGCCTTTAACAGACTGAGAAGAAAACCTAGAGAAGTGAGCAGCTGTTGAGTAACTTGTAGGCCTTGTCACAAACCCACTTAGCAGGTCAGGCCCTCTGTTACCACAGTGCCAACCTCCGAGTACAGTCTTGTGAACAGTTAACAGAGACATGGTAATTCTTCTGTCTGTTTTGTGGGTTTGAATCAACCTTTAGTCTCAAGTCTCGGAGGGATTCAAACTATGAACCTCTTGTTAGCGTAGCCTATGTATAGGCTCAGATAATTCTGCTCTTCAGGGGGGTCAGATATCTTTTGCCTATGGGCACCTAACCAGGTGTACAAAATGAACCCTTAAAACTCTAAAGACCTCAGAAGGCTGATTAAAAGCCCTTTTCAGGGTTACTAAATTGGTTGGGGGGGGACTTATAGTATCAGGGCGATACACAGGAACAGAAAATTTGATCAGCTTGTTAGGGAGAGCAGAAGGAAGTTAATTAATAGCCCTTTCCTAAGGCTACTACTGAACAGGAGTCAGGAAGGGAAGAAATTTAAAAGCTTAGAAACATAAGACTTTGACAGCAGATAAGGACCGCTTGGCCCACCTAGTCTGCTCATTTCCCTACCTACAGGATAAGCTGCAGATTTTATTTAACCAACAGCCTATTTCTTCCTACCCCCTACAAAAATTGCCTAATGTCTGTTCCATATGTTTTTGAATTCTCCCCCAGTTTTAGACCCCACAACCATCTCAGGAAGGCTGTTCCACGCATTCACCACCCTCTCTGTGAAAAAATACTTCCTCAAATTGCCCCTGAACCATCCCCCTTCTATCTTCATATTGTGTCCCCTTGTTCTTGCACAACTCTTTTTCTGAAAGATGCTACCCTCTTGTACTTTGTTGATTTCACTGAGGTACTTAAAAGTTTCTATCATGTCCCCCCCCCCTTCCTCAAGGGTATACATATTAAGCTCCTTTGCTCTCTTCATATGGCTTCTCTTGCAGACCCTGCACCATTGTAGTTGCCCTCCTTTGGACTGCCTCAATCCTGTCTATGTCCTTACGGAGATGGTGTCTCCAGAACTGGACGCAGTACTCCAGATGGGGTCTCACCAGCTGTCTGTACAGAGGAATAATAACTTCCTGTTTTCTACTGGAGATGCCTCTCCCTATACATCCCAGTATCGCCCCAGCCCTTCCTACTGTCTTCTCACATTGCTTGCTTACCTTGAGGTCATCTGATATGATTACCCCAGGTCCCTTTCCATTTTTGCTGTTATTACTACCTCCCCCCATTGTGTAATCTTCCCCTGAGTTTTTGTTTCCCAAGTGCATTATTTTGCACTTCTTTGCACTGAATCCAAGCTGCCATACTTCTGACCATTCCTCCAATCTTGCCAAGTCCCTTCTCATCCTTTCCACACCTCCTTGCGTATCAACCCTGTTGCAGATCTTTGTGTCATCTGTAAAGAGGCATACTTTTCCTTCCAGACCCTCTGCAATGTCACTTATAAAGACATTAAAAAGGACTGGACCCAGTACTGAACCCTGCGGTACCCCACTAGTAACCCTTCTGTCTTCAGAGTGGACTCCATTTACAATTACCTTCTGTGTCCTGTTGTCCAGCCAATGTTTTACCCAGGCTACCACCCTGTGATCCACTCCCAGGCTGGTTAATCTGACTATTAATCTTTTGTGTGGGACTGTGTCAAATGCCTTGCTAAAGTCTAGGTAGGCCATGTCCACAGCCCCTACCTGATCTACTACTTTGGTCACCCAGTCAAAGAAATCTATTAGATTTGTCTGACATGACCTTCCTGCTGTGAACCCATGCTGCCTTGGGTCCTGTGGCCCACTGGCCTCTAGGTACTCAACAATTCTTTCCTTCATAAGTGATTCCATCACTTTCCCTACCACAGAGGTGAAACTGACAGGTCTGTAGTTTCCTGCCTCTGTCTTGCTCCCACTTTTGTGGAGGGGTATCACATCCACCTTCCTCCAGTCTTCAGGTACCACACCATCCTCCCATGAATTGTAAAAAAGGGTACTGAGTGGTGTCACTAGTTCTCTCCTTAATTCTTTTAGAATTCTAGGGTGAATTCCATCTGGCCCCATTGCTTTGTCCACCTTCAGTTTTAGGAGTTCTTTCAGAACCCTTTCTTCTGTGAAAGGACTGGGTTCGACCCCTCTATCCAGAGTGCTTCTGTTAAGTGGATTAGGCACCTCCCCCTCCTCCTCTTTTGTGAATACTGTGCAGAAATATTCATTTAGTATCCCTGCTTTTTCACTGTCCCTCTCTGCCCACCCACCGTCCATTCTGTTCAGCCTCACTATCCCTCTCTTTGTCTTTCTACGCTCCCTGATGTACCTCTAAAAGGTTTTATCCCCCTTCTTAACCGAGTTGGCTATCTTTTCCTCAGTTTGGGCCTTTGCTATTCTGACTACCCTCCTGCTTCCTTCTGCTTTAACTGGTACAGTTCTCTGTCCTGCTCCTTCTGTGTTTTCTTATACTTCCTAAATGCTATTTTTTCTCCTAACCTTCACATCCACCTCTTTTGAGAACCTTAGTGGCTTTTTCTTTCATTTTGATTTGTTTATTTGCTTCACACAAAGGCTTGTTGCCTCTGTGATGGCAGTTTTTATGTTTCCCCATTGTTGTTCCACCCTCCTTCTAGCCTATTTGCTAGTGCTTTTCTAGAGCACTCTCCCATCTTGCCAAGTCAGCCCTCCTGAAGTCCAGAACCCTCACTTTTGTATGGCTTGACTCTGTAGCTGAGTTTATCGTGAACCACAGTTTGGTGGTCACTTGTTCCCAGATGGCTACTCACTTCTAGATCCGAGTTCCTCTCACCGTCCCCATTTGAGAGTATGAGGTCTAAGACTGCTCCCTCACGAGTGGGTTCCAAAACTAACTGTCTGAGGTATGCCACCTGAACGGCATCTAGAGTGGCCCTGCTTTTGGGTGTGGCTGCAGCCAAGGTGCTCCAGTTAACATTTAGCATATTCATACATTTAAACCTATCACCTAGGATCCTTGTTCCCCTCCTGGACAGATGCAGACCATCATGCCAGTATATGCCTGCATCCCACCAGGAGCACCCCCAGTCCCCAGTGAAGCCAAATCCCTGAGCTCTGCACCAGGTCCCCCATCAACAGTATCTCCCCTTTCTCTGCCACCCTAAGGATGCCTTCTATCTTATCCTTGTCCATTCCCTCTCCCTTACATGGGGGTCTGTATACAACCCCTGTGAGGATTGTGGTGCCATTTTCAGTCTCTAAGGTGACCCACAGTGCCTCCTCTCCTCCCTGCTTATTCTTCTGTTCAGTTACTTTTATCCCTTCCTTTACATAGAGAGCTACTCCTCCCAATCCTCTCCCCTCCCTGTCTCTCCTATAGGTTGTGTACCCTGGTATGTTAACATCCCAGTCATGGTCTCTGTATACCATGTTTCTATGACTGCTACGATATCCAGGCATCCCTCTTCCATCAAGACCACCAGTTCAGGGAGCTTGTTGCCCATACTACAGGCATTGGTACTCATTACCCTCAATTTCTTGATGGCCTTACCCCTTTTTGCCCCATCCCTGTCCTTATTGTGTTTGTCATTTTCTCAATTTACCCCTGCCCTTTTCCCTATCATCTCTATCTTTGTGTTTACCTCACTTACTACCCTGGTCTTTTTTGGTGGGGCTAAGATTTCCCTGCTCCTTTCCAGTGCCTCCTCCCTTGGCTAGTTTAAATGCTTGCCAATGAAACATTTAAACCTATCACCTAGGATCCTTGTTCCCCTCCTGGACAGATGCAGACCATCACGCCAGTATATGCCTGCATCTCACCAGGAGCACCCCCAGTCCCCAGTGAAGCCAAATCCCTGAGCTCTGCACCAGTTTTTCAACCACTGATTGAATTCCATGGTGTGGAGCACCCTAGCCTCACCCAAGCCATAGACAGGCAGCACATCCGAGAAGGTTACTGTGCGTGCTACTTGTCTAAGGCTCCTCCATAAACTTTTTCTGCACTGCTCTGATCCCTTTCTTAGCCAGATCATTTGTCCCTAGGTGGACAATGACATCCAGCTCCCTTCCCTGTGCAGCTGCTCCAGCAATCCTGAGGATTCGTTCCCTGTCCCTCCAAGCCATGGCACCAGGCAGGCACCTTACCTCCCTCTCCCCTTTCTCCCCTAGTTCTACCTTCCTAACAATGGAGTCCCCCACCAGGAGTTGTTTTCTTCCCCTGTGGGGTCCCATGCCACCCTCCTGTGGGTCTCCTTTGTGGAGGTTCCCAGTATCCTCCTTGGTCTCCACTGTGGGTGCCTCTACAGAGGAACCACGCTTTGCCAGAATGGCATACAAATTGTGGAGAGGTACAACTGGAGGGATGCGCCTCTGTTCCACCACCCTCACCCTCACCCTCCCTGAGTCCACTGTGGTCCAACTGCTCCTCTTCCTTGGCAACCTCTGAGGCAACGGCAGTGGCACTGGTGGTCCCTGGATGGGAGAGGAGGTCTCACAAATCCTGGCCAACTCAGCCTGGAGATGAGAAACCTCCTTTCTCAGCCCAGAGAGGTGCCTGCAGATGGGACAACACAGCATCCTCCAGAATGTCTCCCGGAAGACTGCTGCTCCACAGCCACTGCATTGCACCACTCCTATCATGTCTTATTTCTGGACCCTTAACTGTTGTATGGAATACTTACTCTTTCCTTTTTTTTTTTCTCTCCCTACTTACTTACTTACTGCCTCTGTGCCCTTTTAGCTCCTGATCTTCCTGTTCTGAGACAAGAAGTTCCTATATTTCTCTCAGTAGTCTCCTTCCTTGCTAAGGGTCAGACCTCCAGCAGCTGGGAGGGACGGAGAGCTACTTTTCCTTATAGAATGGTGAGTCTTTGGTGGCTCTGTGATCACTCACTTCCTGCTCCCAAACAGGAAGTTCATGTTGTCGGTCAAATCCTGTGCCTATAAAACTAGAACTGGTTTGTTGGGGCAATATAGTCCCAGTAGAGAAGTTTAGTTATAATAACAGCAGCTCCTTCCTCCTGGTGTCTCTGCCTGTTCTCTGGTAGAAGCTATCTAGGGCACTGTTTAAATCTGGCTTTAACCTGGCTTCCTTGTAGCTTAGCCATGCCCCCTACTTTATAAGTTTTTCTACACTTAGTTAATGACACAGATAACAATTCCCTTCAGCTACATGAGACAAACACCTAAATAACTGCACAGATAACACTTCACTTCAGCCAACTCAGACAAGCACACTAAATTTTTTTTTTTTTTACCCTAAATTAAAGGTCCCAGTAGTAGAGTTCTAGTTCCTTGGTCCCAGTAGAGACATTTAGTTATAATAACAGCAGCTTCTTCCCCCTGGTGTCACTGCTTGTTCTCTGCTTTTATCAGTGTTGTGCATAGGGGCACACTTGTTAAGTCTGTACCAGCCAGGGCATAACATTTAGTAGCCCCTTTTCAGGGCACCTTTCAAATAGCACCATTAGTTATTAAGCCCCTTTCAGAGCCCTGTGCCTGTCAGGGGCACACTAGTTATTAGATCCACCTCGTGGGGGGGGGGGGAGTTCTATCTGTTTAGACACTAGTAGATTTAGTTAGTGATACAGAAGTATTTCTAGGCAAATAGCCTTGTTGTACAAATTAAACGTTGTTATAGAAACCCTGATTTCAGGTCACAGGCCCAGAAACTGTCATTATGTTGCTGGTTTAAGAATTTCAGTTCCAGTGTCAGTGGGAAGAAGTACAGGAACTCCATACCTGTGGCAAAAAAGGTACAAGAACTAAGTTCCTGTTCACGTTCATCACTGATTACAGTTTTCGGAAACAGAAATATAAAATTAGCAAACAAAAAAAATCAACTGAACAGGTACAAATTCTGTGGGACAGGCAAAATGAGTATTGCACTTGTCACTTAGACAGCCATCTACAAATAAAATATTTCTAGCCCTGACACTCTGTAACTGTAGAATGATGTTTAGGGAGGTTCTTAAACATGTAATGCTGATCTGCCCCAAATACTACCTGCTGAGAACCATTTTTTTTGGCTGAGTCTGTAGCAAATAAGAATCACTAATTAACTATTGGTCAGGTTGAGTATTTCATAATCAGAAAACTATTTAAAAAAAGTCACTGAATTCTTAAAATCTATTATACGATGGCAAGAAAGAATGCTGGCCTCTGATTGGTCAGACTGTGACTAGACCCGTGATGTTATCCCAGTACAACATCATGGATCTAGTCCTAGTACACAGGAGACTGCAGCAATGTGTGGAGAATCACTCAACGCAACTCAGTTCCACCAGCTTGGCAGCCCGCTTCACTAATTCTCACTAGGCAGCTGCCTTCAGAATCGGTAACCGCGAATTGTTTGCTGTCACTTGCCTCCACCACCCACAACCACACACACAGGCAACCCCCCTCCAACCCACACAAACAGTATGCCACCAAACAGATAAACGTTTTAAATTAAAAAAATAAAGCCTTATCTGAGACGGTGTTTCATCCCTCTCGGCTGCAGCGCGAACGCTTCCAAATACCAGTGCTCGCAATGCTCGTCTCTCGCTACCACTACATCAAGCTCCAAAAAAAGAAAGTCAAACTTTTTATTTGTCCCATGGTAGGCAGTTGGACCTGTCCAGAGCAGCCAGCATCTTTCTGCTTTATGATTTATACAGATTGTTATTGGTATAATACAGACTGCACCGCAGAAAAGTTTCACCCAGTACTCTTCACCTGAACCACACTCCTGGTCTCCCTCAAAACTGCCAGCACTGAAAGTTGACTGAAACAATCGGGTCAGAGGTACCATACAATTTAAAAACAGGAAAAGAATGGTGTGTGTGTTTGTGTGTGTGTGTGTGTGTGGGGGGGGCACCAGTTGCAGAGAGGGGCACATTCATTTACCACCCGCGCCACCTACTGGCCAAAATGGAACTTTTTTTCTTCATATACCTCCACAAGCATAAATTAACTAAAAATGTCTTTCAAAATGCTTTTTTTGCTTGTTTTTTTTTATCATATAAACAAGCCATTGTATAATAGCAATAATGCACTCCAGGGTGTGTGTTGTGCTGGGATAACGCCATACCTGGGGTGTTGGACACACTCATCCCAGGCGTGATGTTATCCCAGCACAACACACACCCCCTGGAGTGCATTATTACTTAATTAACTTTATCAAACATACTGTGTAATTTGATAAGTAGAATTTGTCTCTGTTTCTTTAAGGCGAGTGTGGTCAACCCAACCAAATGGAACGCTGCATACAATAACATGTAGATTTGCCTTATCTGCCCCTTAACTTACCCACCACTGCAAGTTGTACTCCAGCTGGCTCAGCTGACTACTGCCCTTCTCTTGGTGGCTCTATTCTCTATGCTGTGCCAATAATATCATCAGGACATCCAAGCCTACAAACTTGGTACCTGTGCTGATGCCCTCAGACCAAGCTTACACCTTATGCTCTAGTGGATTGACTCTCCTGACTCTTACCAGGTGCTCCTCCAGGATGGGTAAGCAGGCCTTTGCCTCATAAGCCTCAAGAGTCTGGAACTCTCCCCCCCCCCACCTTCGAGTTTACCAGTCCCACCCCATATTTAAAAGGCAACTTTGGAAGTTTCTGATATCTAATGATGTATGCTCCTGTCCATGAACTGCACTTTTGCTGGCTTCCTTGTAAAGTCTAATTTATTAATACTCTTATTATCCACATGACCCTACTTAGTCTCTTTGGAGTGTTTGGCTACTGGAACTTTCTCTTCACTACTTTACTTTGCTGAATGGGGGAGGCAGAATAGCGCAATGGTTTAAGGCTCTGAGCTGCAAATCTGGAGACCTGGGTTTGAATCCCACAGCCCCCACTGCATACTGTGTGACCCTGAGCAAGTCAGTTAACTTCCCTGTGATCCCAGGTTGCACCTGTAAACAAGCTGTCAGCTTAGTGTGTCTCACCTGGTTAAACAATTGGAATGTTCTTGCTGGACTATATGACAATTTCTATTTTTCTCCACCTGAATTGCACTGTCCAATGTTGCTCTGTTCCTACTCTCATGTAATGTTATAACCTTATTCATTTCCAATGTCTTTGCAATTCACCCAGGTCGTGACTGAAATTACACATTGTTCTTGTCTAGTGCACCTTCCCGGTCAACAAAAACTAAATAAATAAATCCCATGTTGATAATCTTCAGTGTTTCAGGGCTTGCATTAGCACTAGTAAAAAAGAGTAAATTTGGCCCTCAACTTCAGATGCTGGGGGTCGGCCCAGAAAATCTCAAGGGCAGAAATTTGCTGGAGTGTCTTACTGCTACATTACCTGACACTTTTTCTGGTACTGATACAGGCCCAAACTTTTCAGTATACAGGGTCACTGTTGAAGCAGTGCTTTTATTTTTGTGTTTCAAAATCCTTAAAAATCCCAGGCTGGAAAACTACTGAAATTCCCACAGCTGTGGGAAAAATCTGGCACAAGTGGGTTGCCACCTGTGGATCTGCTGGTTTCCAAAGATTTCTAGCAGCTGTGGGTACTCATAAAGGTGGAGCCAGTTTACGTCCAGTTCCACGATTTATGGTGGCTTGTGGGTGTTGTTGCCATGGAACCATCCCTAAGTGCAGAAAAATGTTACAGCCGGAGGGACCAGTCGTAACATCATCCACAACTGCTGCGGCTATGAGCTACAATCTCTGCAGCTGCAGAGATTTTGGTCCATAATTGAAGTTGTGGTGTGGGACTTAGTCCCAAAATGATAGGTGAATCCAGCCCATCTGGGGACACCAGTGGAGGGTTAACACAAGCCCTGATGTTAAAAATTCTATAGAATTAATATCTTAAATTAACTAGGAAATCATATGAAGTCTACAGTGTTTTAGGCCTACATATTGGCCATGTTTCTAAATATTGACTGAGATCTAGGAGTACAGCTACCATACTATTAAGGGGATATAGGTAGCCAGATTTGAATCCCTCAATGGCTTGTTTACATTCTGGCATATCAGCAGAAAGCAGCTAAGATTAATTCTCCATGTCTTTCCTGAGGGACATCTAGGTAGGATAAAGATGTCTATTATACATGTATTGACTAATTTTTTTAACAATATATGTTCTATTGTTAAATATAAAATCGGAGAGAAAAATCTGTAAAAATGCTGTCTCCTGACTGAACGAAACATGCCATGTGACCGTGCATTATCCCGCAATGGCAATTTTATTTATATAGCACCCTATCCCAGAGGCACTGAGCACCTGACAGTACAAGAGGATAAAGCAATACTTAAATAAAAGTTGAAACCATTAACAATCAAGAATCCAGGCCAAAACATAAGTTAAAAAAGTGAGTTTTCAAAGACTGAAAAAAACAAAACGGCTCATGAAGCAGCACCTCTCACTTCTCGGGGGATGGCATTCCAAAGAATCGGAATTGGGGTCACCACACTGAACACCCTATCGCTTGAGGATTTTAACCAGGATCTGGGAACAGAGGGGAGGTCACCACTGACCAGAGGGCATAACCAGGAGCTTATGGCATCAGGAGATCTTGCAGGTAGCCCGGACCCATACCATAAAGGGAATTTTATGTCAACAAGCAAACCTTAAAAGTGATGCAACACTAGACTGGAAGCCAGGGGAGAGCACAGAGAACTGGTGTGATATACTCAGATTGAATGTCCCAGAAACCAGCCGCATTCTGAATAAGCTGCAGGCGGTGCATCAGCCTCGCAGATAGCCCCAGGTAAAGAGCATTACAGTAATCCAGCCTAGATAAGACCAAGGTGTGCACTAGTGTTGCTAGGTCAGTCAATTCAAGATAGGGCTTGATCCAGGCAACATTATGAATATGATAGTAGCTACTGTGGGCAAAAGCCAACACCTGGGATTCCAGAGTCAACTTGGAGTCCACAATGACCCCTAGATTTTTCACCCTATCTGCAGCATGAAGGATCACACTCTCCAACAAAGAAAGGGCTGTGCCATCAGTTGTTGCCGCAGAACCAGACTGGCATGGCTCAACCAGTAACACCTCCGTCTTGGATGGATTCAGCCTACACCAGCTAGCTGCCGTCCAATCCTGGACTTCTTTAAGGCACTTGCTCAGTTCCAGGATAGCCTTTTTTTTATCAGGGGCACAAGACACTTACAGCCAGGTGTCATCAACATAGCAATGAAACACCAAGCCATAATGTCTAATGATCTCCCCCAACAGCAACATGTACACAGCAAATAACATGGGAGCCAAAATTGTCCCGAGGCACACCACAGCAGAACACAGCACTACTAGATGAGAAAGTACTACCTGCTGCGTCCTACTGATTATGTAGGACTCAAAACACAACACTGTTACCGAAAGTCCTACATAATGCCTAAGGTGAACCAGTAGCATCCCATGATCCATTGTGTCAAATGCAGATGAAAGAGCTAGAAGGACAAGGATAGAACAACGCCCGCTATCCCGTGCAAAAAGGAGATCATGAAGTACCTGGACTAAGGCAGTTTCCATACTATGGCGAGGACAGAAACCAGATTGGAAGGGCTCATAGATATCACACTTCTCCAGGTGCTGTTCTAGTTGCAACATCATCACCTTCTAGATCAACTTTCCAAGAAAAGGAAGGTTCGAGACGGGTCTGTAGTTGGAAAAATCATCAGGGTCTAAGGAGGCCTTCTTAAGGAGAGACTTCACCATTACCTTTTTAAGTAAGATGGAAAGACACCCTCTTGATTGGAACACTTGACGATCTCTACCACAATTGGACCAAGCGAGTCCCAGCACTCTAAAAGAAGTCTGGTCAGCCCAGGGTCCAATGCACAGAAGGTTGGTTGCAACCTAGAAGCCACCCAGAAGACTTCATCCACTGAAACTGGCTCTAACTCGGCCTATGAAGACAGAAAGTCTATAACCCACATGGAAAGGACAAAGCTGATGATAGGCTTCCTGGGGAAATCCCAGCCCAGATGGTGGACACCTTGTCTAAAAAGAACCAGTTGAACTCCTCACATTTTGTGCGAGAAAAGGTTCTACAAGACTGCAGATAGACTGTATTTATTAGTCTGTCAACAGTTTTGAAAAGCTGAGCTGGCCAGTTCCTTCCAGCAGCAATCACCCATGACAGGAATACTGACATTTGCAGGGTGATTGCCTGCTGATACTCACCATAGTGAGTTCTCAGCACCAATTTGTCCTTCTTGGAGTGGGATTTCTGCCAACAATGTTCTAACCTCCGCTCCTTAGTTTTCATCCTCCTCAAGTACGCATCATACCAGGGCGACCTGAAGCATGAAGTCAAGGAGTGTACATGAACTTGTGCTAGGGAGTCAAAAGCAGAAGAGAGGGCCACATTATAACCCTCCACAGCTGCCTCAACTTCCATGCGCAAGATGTCGGCATGCTTGAGATGGCCAGTACTGCAGCAATGCTCTGAGGCACAAGATTTTTAAGAGCAGTACCCGACCATCTCCACAGGGGAGGTTAAACAGTGAGCCCCACGGAGGAATTTAACGACATAAAGATCCAACCAAACGACCGGGTCAACCTTGACATTGCTAATTTAATGAACTATTGAGAAGATCATATCCAAGGCATGGCCATGCTGGTTGGTACCAGTAGAAATAGTCTGCACATAGCTCAGGAATGACATCTTCTGGAGGAACTGCATAACAAAAAGAGATGTTTCATTGTCGACCTGGGCCTTGAAGTTGCCCAGAATCAAAAGCTTGGGTGACTCCAACACCAGGTTGGCCAAGAAAGTCTTCAGTTCCTGCAGGAATTCATGCCCATAACCAGGAGGATGGTAAATGAGCATGATCCTGCAACTTGTGCATGGTCCACCTTTTTACAGCCATGCATTCAAATGATCTAGTCTGTCCCAAGGGCTTTGCCATCAGTTGCAAAGTGGATCTAAAGCAGACAGCTACACTGCTGCCCCTTCCCCACCATGCACTCCTGTCTATGGCAGTGCACCATGGAGAAACCCAGAGGAATAGACATCTCGAGCACAGGACCAGAGTCATACCCCAGCCAGGACTCCATGATACATACCAGGTCTGCAAAGGAGTCCGCAATGAAAGAAAAAATTACTCACCATAGTAATCTTGTTTCTTCCGAAAGTATTCTTCGATATGATTAACTATTGCAGTCAGCCGCCTGTGTTGAACTGCCCTGGAGAAATGGAACATATGCAAATCATGAAACATCCACTGGCTCATGCCACCATTCAAACTGCTGCCCGTACCAACTATTGTATTTTATAATGCTCAGATTCATTATAAAGCCTGTAGGGTAAGACCTCCTATCTAAGCTATTCTAATAATAACAAACAAATCAATGTCAAATCCCCTATAAAATGTCCCATATATCAAAGTCAGATAGGACCTAAGAGAGGGAACAACACCCATCTGGTTCCACAAAGGGTTTGTTAACACAACCAGGGTATAAACCTACATCAACACAGTAATCCAGCTGTTATGCAGAGGCCAACTGGTTCTGGAAGGGGAGGTAGGGTGGCAGATTTAATCATACTGAAGAATACCTTTGAAGAAACAAAATTACTATGGTGAGTAATTTTTTCTTCTAACCCCAGAAATTCTTCAATATGATTAACAATTGCATACTACGAAGCAGTACATTTGGAGGAGGGTACAGAACCTATCTGGGGAACAGGCTCTGCAGCACTGCTGTGCCAATTCTGTACTGAGTGTCCAATCAGTGGTGCTTTCTAAAAGTGTGTACTGTTCTCCATATAGCTGCTTTACAGATTTCTGACAGGGGAATATCTCTGACTGCTGCTATCGTAGCAGCTGTGCCCCTTGTGGAGTGGGTCCTCAGGCCTACTGGGGGCTCCTTACCAGCTTTTCTGTAGCAGAACTGGATACATGCCACTATCCAGTGTGAAACTGTCCTTTTAGAAGCTGGTTTTCCTCTTCCCACTGCCCCTAGGTCAGGAACAGTTGCTGCCTGTCCTGCCTGTGGACCTTGGTGTGGTCAAGGTGGTAACTCAGAGGTCTCTTGACATCCAGGCTGTGAAGCCTGCATTCACCTGAGCTAGAGTGGTAAGTGAAGAAGCCTGGCAAGGTGACTGACTGGTTCAATTGGAAATCAGAGACTACTTTCGGAAGGAATTTTCTATTAGTCCTGAGGACTATCTCTGCGGAAGGAGATGTAGTTCAGCTCTATACACAAGGCTTGTAGCTCACTAATCCACCTGGCTGAGGTAATAGCCACCAAGAAGACAGTTTTCCAAGTCACAAATTTCAGATGTGCTGTGGCCAGGGGCTTGAATTGGGGTTCCATAAACTAGGCAATACAGATATTGAGGTCCCATGAAGGCACTGGTTCTCTGTGAGGAGGGTACAAGTGAGCCAACCCCTTCATAAACTTTTTGAAAATGGGGTTAGAGGCCACAGAAATACCCTTACCAGCTGAAATATAAGCTGAAACTGATGCCAGGTGGACCTTAAGGGTAGAGGGCTGTAGGCCCAGTGAATGTGGGGGGGTAGTCCAGCAGGACTGATAACCCCACCTGAGAGGGTACTATACTATTATTGTAACACCAGATGGAAAACCTTTTCCACTTGGAAGCATAGGTTTTCATAAGTTTCATAAGTTAGGTAAGAGACAATAGCTTGCACCAAGAAGTCTTGTTTAGTACAACTATGTCTTTATGCCTACATAAAATTTGTCCAAGTTATTCTTATAGGAGGTGATAGACGTACTATTAATTTTTTCAGATGGTAGTTTATTCCATAGGGACACAACCTTTTGGTTAACCCCATGACCCCTTTTGTTAGATTTATATAATTGACCTTGGAGTTGGTATTCATGTGCTGTGGTAGTTTTAGTTATGATTTTCAAATCCAATCCCACACATTCCCATAAGTCACTGTTTCGAAGGGCAGAGTGGACCACACACAAGTCTCCCCTGAGTCACCTATACTCGAATGTGTATAAATTTAGGTCTCTTTGTCTCTCTTCATAGGGGAGATTTTCCTTGAACCCCTGAGAACATAAAGGACACCCTCAGAAAGATGCAAGTCCACATACTCTAAGTCCTCAAGAGCTATGCTCTGAGTTTGAGGTACCTGAGGTTCAGGTAAAGGATCCTCCCCTGTGAGGAGGTTAGGAGGTTGTGCCTCTGGGGGAGGTGGATGGGCTGGGCCACAAAGGGAGAGCAGAAGGGAGTACCATGGCTGCCTGACCCAGTCTGGGGCTATCAGGATCACTGTGGCTGGCTGGGACCTGAGCTTAATCAGGGGAAATGCATACAGGCTCCTCCCTGACCAATCCAGCACCTAGGCATCCACAGGGACTGTGCCCTTTGCTGGTGGCCTGCAGCAGAATTGGGGTAACTGTTGGTTTTCCTTTGAGATGGAGATCTATCTTTGGGGTGCTCCAATTCTGAAATACCACCTCCAGCACCAGGGGTCTGCATCAAATGGCATATGAGGATAGGTTGAGGGAGCTCAACATGTACTTCCTGGAGGAGAAGGGGGACATTCAAAGATATGAAGAGTATGCAACTGTCCTCCTGGGGAGTTGTTGGTGCCTAGTCTTGGACTGGAGGTGTTGGATTGGGGGTCAGCTGAAAGACTGGGTCTCGCTTAAGTGCCTCCTAGGTCTCTGGGCGCACCTAGTGTTGGCTGAGTGAGCCCCTGGGATGGTGTTCATGAAATAATTTGGGCCAGATTCCCCTCTTTGGTGGCAGTTATTTCAGAAGTTCTCCCTGTGGTCCAAATTGGATATCCTTGCCTGCTCTCGTGCAGCCTACCAATTCTTTCCTGGGGAAGCTGCGGAGGTGGCTGACACCAGGTAGGGCCTCCACCGAGGGGAGTGGGGCTATTAGCTCATGGACTGCAGAGAAGGAACTGAAGGAGGAATGCCCCTAGAGAAGACTTTTGCCCAGTTTGGAACTATCAGTTGGGATTCCCTGGACTACTAATGAGCTGGTTTGGATTTTTAGCTGATTTAATTTGATTATTCAAAGCAGTGAGAGTGCTTTCTGGTCAAAGTGCATGCTTTAGAGCTGGTTGCTTTTTGGACTATTTGTCTGATCTATCAGTTCCAAAGAAGACAGAGTTCAAAGGGACACATATAGGAACTTGCTTTATGAGAGACTCAGCAAACTCTTTTTTGGTGGACATTTAAACATTTCTTACTCGAGGACTTTCTGCCATATTTCATTGAGTGTTTTGAGAGTGGGGTTTTCAGTTTTGTAGATTTGTAGGGTTTGATTTATGTGTATGATTGTAGTGTGAGAAATGAAAATGATGTACCTACCGTAATTCTTGATCTTTCTGTGTATCTTCACCATTCATCACTGCTGGGTTCTGGCCGGAGGAACAGAACCCCACGGGAGCTTTGTTTTTGCAAAGAGGCAGAGCCAGTGTCAAGATGGCACCACCCTCGAGGCCGACGCACTGTGTGGTGCTCGTGGGTTGGCCAGTAACTGATGTCGACTCTTCCTCAGCCCAGTTCTGCACGCCTGAGAGTAGCCAAGAAAAAAGAGGGTGGGTCAAGACAGCCTGAGGGATAGGAAAAGGAAAGGATATAAAACCAAGGAAGGAATAATGCCGGATAAGAGGACAGAAGGAATAGCGCCTAGGAGTCTGGGACAGGGGGCCCCAAAATCTGGCAAGCAAGGAAGGAAGGGGACAGAATAAGGGAGGGAGAAGAGGTAGAACAGAAGGAGAAAAAAAAGAGAAGAGAAAAGTGGGGGGGGGGAGACACTGCATCCCACCCGCCGGGGTCCGAGGACTACAGAAGGGCATTACTGCTTTAAACCATGTTCCTTTCTTTCTAGGAGGAAAGAAAACCCTTAATTTAAGATAATGCAGAGGACGGCTGGCTTGAAGTCTAGGAGAAGAAAAGCAGTGCACCAACTGCAATGAGCCGTCACTTGAGACTAACAGTAGAAAACTAATGCCCCCCCCCGACTAAGGGATAATCTGGAGAGGGGACAGGACTAATCCTGAAACAGGCTCCTCTCGACAAATAAGCCTCCTCAGCTTCTATTTTTTAAAAGAACATCACTTCCCAGGGAGAGAGGTAATCTCCCAGAGAGTCCCAACAGGATGAAAAAGAACACTGGTGAGCAAAGAAGGTTGCCTCCATGCTTATCTCCTCAAAACACTCCCGACACTCTCCAAGAGGAGCAGAGCCAAGAGGTATAGGGGTACCAGCAGAGTCAATATTGGAGAAACAAACAGGGAGAAGGCATTGCTCAGAGACTGAGGCCTAAGAGGGGAAGGTGGGAGGGAAGCAGTGATGAACGGTGAAGATACACAGAAAGATCAAGAATTGTGGTAGGTACATCATTTTCGAATCTTATCTGTGTCAGTCTTCACCATTCATCACTAGTGGGTGATTACCAAGCCCCCCGAAGGGGACCTGGTACCTTCCCTGAGGGAAGGAAGTCCCTCAGCCTCCTGTGGGGGAGACACCAGAGGAGGGAATCCTTGCAGGCCTAGCTAGGCCTGAGACTGATCTGGGCAAGGTAGTGTTCTCCTTTGGGTAGGAGAGGGCAATGGCCCCTGAAGTTCATGACTCACCCTGTGGGAGAAAAGGTGGGTTCCCTGGAAGGTGGAGGCAGTCACCCTTCACCAGGCCAGATGTGATAACCTGGACAGACGAACCATGCCATCTGCCTAATGCAGATCGCTGTCCCTGCTAGCCTGGATGCCGCCTCACTGATGTCATACGATGCTCTTGCTTGGTGCCTCGCAAGCTCCAGGCCCCATGCGGAGAGGGCAGTGACCTGTCTGGTTGCCTCTGAATCAGTCAAAGATAGTAGGATCTGTCCTAGTAAAGGCCATAAGTGGCTGTTATAGGCAGCATGATGGGCCTGATGTGCTGAAAGAGATAGAGAGAGACATGCCATAGAAAACACTCTACTCCCCCAAAAGTCAAACTTAGCAGTCTGTCTCTGGTGGTTGGTCATGTCTTGGGCATCTATGACCAGGTGTATCCACAAGCGTCATGCCCGAAGGAGGGTGAGCTAAGGCTCCTGGAGACCCTAAGG
This sequence comes from Neoceratodus forsteri, assembly GCA_016271365.2. Classification (NCBI taxonomy): domain Eukaryota; kingdom Metazoa; phylum Chordata; order Ceratodontiformes; family Ceratodontidae; genus Neoceratodus; species Neoceratodus forsteri. The sequence continues at coordinate 1,002,424,460 of CM028129.1, read as the reverse complement.
GTGTGCAATACCTGTGCCGGCAGTCCTGCGAGGCTGGAGAGAGGGTTGAAGTACTTCTCCAGGTGTGGTACGATGCCTCCCTGAAGAGGGAGGGCAAGGTGGGAACCACCAGGTTAGCTGCACTGAATTCGCCTAAAGAGACACGTGCCATCCACTCAGGAATGCGACTTCCTAGCGTAGACATGTGGAGCTCACCAACCAACCCCGAAAGAAAATGCTGATAGTGATAAATCAGCATCTGGGGACAGTTGAACAGAGGAATCCTCTCCCTCAGAATAGGAAGACGAGGAAGCCGATGAGTCCGGAGAGTCAGGCACTGGCTGCACAGGGGGATGGTGGAACATCTCCTCATCCATGGATCCAAGGAATAGAGCAGCCGTGGATTGCAACTGTTCCCAGGTGAGGGGTCCCATAGGAACAGAGTGGCCTGGGAAAGATGGAGATGGTGGCAGAAGTATGGGGGCTAAGAGGGGGGACGACCTCTGCCAGGGCTGGGGGACCGAGCAGGAGACCTCAAAACTCGAGAAGATCTGTCAGCTGAAGCAGTCGAGAGCCATTCAACTGAACTGGAACGGTCAGAAATGAATCCTAAAAGAGAATCCCCCCCCTATGAGGTGACTGGGGCCACATGAGCCCAGAAGGGCGATCCCTAACCTCTAAACACAAGATTCCTCCTGGGGAGGCTTCTGGTGGAAAGACAGGACCAGCACTGAAACTCCTACCCAAGCCCCTGTGGGCTCCAAGGAAGGGACGCTGTCCTGATTCTGTCCCCACAGACTCAGAGAGGGACATCTTCCTCATAGTCAACCTAGGCAGCTTGATCACTGTGGCAGACTCCTGAGAGACAGCCACCATGAGAGCACCCTCCCCCACTTCAGGCGCCCCAGCCAGCCCAGAAATAGGCCCAGCCTGAGCACCCAAAGTAGGGGGTACAACTCTTATGGGAGAAGGAGAACCACCAACTCCAGAACATCCTCAGGTGCCACCCCCAGCACTGGAAGACCGGTCAGGATCATCGACACTGGTGCTGGTAGTAAATGTCAATCCCGAAAGGGGGGGGGCTAAATCAGAGTCATAGTGCTGGGCAAGGAGGAGTTGGAGGACTCCGAAGAATCAGGGAGCTAGTTCGGGTCCACCTCTGAATCATCATCCTCACCTGAGGAGGCTTGGATACAGACCACCCCATGGACTCTTCCGCTTCCGGTACCATGAGGTGGCCCCACACTGCTCATGGTGCCACCGCCACAATCCCTGGTACACATGCGGCACCGGGATCAAAGACCGCACTGGGAACAGACTCCGTACCGCCCATGGCGCTGCCCTGATCTCCAGTGCTGCAAGTGGTGCCGGGATCCGAGACAGCACCGGCAGGTGGTGCAGAGGAAGATGTCAGACCAGACCTGGAGGTCCTAGGCCATTACGCCGTGGGAGCCTTTGCCTCAGAAGAGGCAATTTCCAGGATGGTGCCTCCTGCCCAACTCCCAGAGGAATCAGGCTGGGCCTCCCACACCGTGGAAGGAGTTTCCTCCGAGGAAAGGCATGAAAAGGCAGAAACCCCCTCCTCCACAGGCCATACAGGTAGGGTCAAGAGACCTGCACTTGGCGTCCTGTGTGTGAGCCTGACCATAGAAAGTCAGCAGCGCACGTCCAACTTTAAATACATGCATTTCCAACACTTGACGGTCCATGGAGAAACAGGCGTCACAATGATCCATATCATGGCTTGGGCCCAAGCAGGTCAAGCACCGGTCATACTGATCCGAGACAGAGAAAAGTTGGCTGCAGGGACACCGCCACATAGGAGGCCAACCTGCCTTGGAAGTTTTCTTCTTGTCCCCCGAACAAGACATGACCAGATGGAAAATAACCAATACAAATAGTACTCAGTGTCGTCAAAAAATAAAAAGGAACGGTCTTACCAGTCAACAGCGCTGAGAAATGCAGCTGTACAGAACTAGGTACGAACCGACAGACTAGGCTGCTGACACAAAAAATTCGCTCCAGCCAAGGTCATGTTGACTCGACAGCAGGACAAGCAGAACTGGAACTGAGGAGGAGTCAATGTCAGTTACTGGCCAATCCATGAGTGCCACACACTGCATCGGCTGAGGGCCGCACCGTCTTGAAGTCGGCTCCGCCTCTTTGCAGAAAAAAAAAAGCTCCCATAGGATCCTGTTCATCCATCCAGAACCCACCAGTGATGAATGGTGAAGACTGACAGATAAGATCTGTTGTTCTGTACTGTTAAGTTACTGCGGCTGGGAGTATAGGCAGGTGTTATGTGTTGGGAGCATCCTTTGCTGGGGTACTGCAGGGCTCCGTTCTGTCTCCCATGTTGCTCGCAGTGTACATGCTGCCATTGGGAGACATTATAAGGCAGTACAGGCTGAGTTTTCACTGCTATGCAGATGATACTCAGCTGTACATGTCCTTTGTGCATGAACAGGATGATGCCGTCTCAGTCTTCAACAAGTGCCTAGCCGAGATTGAGGACTGGATGAATTCCAGCTGGCTGAGGGTGAACCTGGAAAAGACTGAGGTGTTGGTGGTGGACCCAGGTCATCGGGTAGAGGGGTTATCTCCTCATCAGCCTTCTGGACTTATGCTGGGGGCAGCCACTGAGTCCTCTGAACGGGTCTGAAATCTGGGCGTTGTTCTTGATGGTGAGCTGACACTTAAATCTCAGGTGTCAGCAGTTGTCAAGACCTCTTTTTACCATCTGAGGAAGATTGCCCGGATAAATCACCTTGTTCCGCCTGAAGATCTTCCAACATTGGTCCACGCATACCAGGGGTTGACATCCGTCACCTGGAGCTGGTGCAGAACATGGCAGCCAGGTTGCTGACGGGTTTGTTGAGATCTAGCCATGTCTCACCTGTGCTCTGCAAACTGCACTGGCTGCCTGTGTGGTAGAGGATCACCTTCAAAGTCGCTCTGCTGACCTATAAGGCCCTATACGGACAAGGACCGCATTATGTGCAAGACCTCCTTCATCCCTACTGCCTCCTCTGCCCACTCTGTTCCTCCAATGAGGGATTGCTAGAGATTCCCAGGGTCCGTTTACACACCTGGAGGGCCAGAGCCTTCTCTTCTGTGGCCCCAACCCTGTGGAATTCTCTATCTCATCGGATTAGAGTGTGCCTATCCACTGAGACTTTTAAGTTTGCGCTAAAAACGTATTTGTTTAACCTAGCCTTTACGGATGCTGTTTAATTGATAACCTACTGCACTGTTTTAATTTATGCATTTTTAATTGTGAATATAAACAGGTTACTCACCTGTAACAGTAGTTCTAGGAGTGGTATACGTTGTTCATCCACACTTCTTGGCAGAGTCCCTTTCCCTTTAGATCAGTCGGAAAGTCTTCAAGCTGGCTCTTCCCACCCACCCAGGTGGTATGACCCTCGGCTCTGCCCCATGATGCCAGATCTCAGCCTGCTGGAAGCCAGGTTTGTGCATCTGCAGCCAGGGAGGTCAGGTGGGTCTGTGTGGATGAACAACATATACCACTCCTAGAACTCCTGTTACAGGTGAGTAACCTGTTTTCTAGGATCGTGGATATGTTGTTCATCCACACTTCTTGGCAGACTCCTAGCAGTTCTCCGGGAGGAGGGAGGCAAGGTGCACACACCCTACTTGGGAAACAGAGATTGGAGAACTGAGGCCCCAAAACCAGCATCCTGGAGTGACTCAAGGTCGATGTGGTAATGGGTAATGAAGGTGTTTGCTGTTTTCCAGGTAGCAGCCTTACAGATTTCCTGGATAAAGATGTCCCTGGAATCAGCCGCCGATGCAGTGGTATGGTGGGTAGAATGAGCTCTTATCCCTTTGGGAGGCTCCTTGCCTGCGAACTCATAGCACAGACTAGTGCAAGATGTAATCCATCGAGCAATCATCCACTTTGCTGTAGGTCTGCCAGAAGCATCTTCAGCATAGGTGACAAACAGCTGGCGAACCTCTCCCCGAATCTCCGCCGTCCTCTCCTTATAATAGGAAAGAGCTTGTCTCAGGTTCAAAGTATGGAGCCTGTATTCGGCCTCCGAGGTGTAATTGGGGTAGTACACTGGCAGAGTCAACAACTGGTTAAGGTGAAACTTTGACACTACCTTCAGAAGGAATTTCGGGAAGGGGGCACAGGACAACCTTGTCCCTGTGGAACACCACATAAGGGGAGTCCACTGAGAGCGCCTGGAGCTCCCCTGTCCTTCTGGCAGACATGATAGACACCAGGAAGGCCATCTTCTTTGACAAGTGTGACAACTCATACTTGTACATTGGTTCGAATGGCTTGCCCATGAGCTTTGCCAATACTAGCAGTAGATCCCACAGAGATGGAGGTTCACGCACCGGAGGGGATATGTGATCCAGTCCTTTGAAAAAGCTCCTGACCACTGTCTCCTGTGCCAATGTCGGCTGACCGGCCCACACCCAGTAAGCAGAGATGGCTGCCAGGTGCACCCTAAGGGTTGATGACCGAAGACCCCCTTTGGACAGAGACCAAAGGTGGTCGAGAATGTTAGCCACTGGACAGGACAGAGGGTCCAGGCCCTTGCCCTGACATCAAATGGAAAACCTTTTCCATTTGAAGGCATAACACTTCCTGGTCGACTCCTTCCTGGATGCTTCCACTACTGTGAGGAAAGTTTAATGAATGGTTGCAAAACTGGTGCCGCGCACAGGGCTTTGACTTCATTGGGGACTGGGGTTACACCTGGAGAGATGAAGGTCTATACTGGCAAGATGGTCTGCATCTGTCCACGAAAGGAACCATTATCCTAAGTGACAGGTTTAAATGTTTCCTTGGCAAGCTTTTAAACTAGCCATGGGGGGAGGTGCTAATAAGTGGCAGGAAATTTCAAGCCTCCCCCCAACAAAACATGACGGGTAGTAAGGTAAACACTGAGGTACAGTGCTCAACAGAGGGCAGGACAGGGGTAAATGGAAAAATAGATAAGGTCAAAAAGAGCAGGCATAGGGGAAAAAAGGATAAAGCCAACATTAAATGGAGGGCAATGAGTACCAATGCCCATAGTCTGGGAAACAAGCTTCCTGAGCTGGTAGCCTTGATGAAAGATGAACAATTAGATATTGTGGTAGTCACAGAAACATGGTACATGGAGAACCATGACTGGGATGTCAACATACTGGGGTACACAGTCTACAGAAGGGACAGGGAGGGGAAAAGAGGAGGTGGAGTAGCTCTATACATAAGGGAAGGGATCAAAGTTACAGAACTAAAAAGTAAAGGGGGAGGACAAGAGGCACTCTGGGTCACCTTGGAGATAGAGAATGGCATCACAATCTGCTCAGGGATTGTATACAGACCCCCATCTCAAAGGGAGGAAATGGACAAGAAAATGATAGAAGACATTCTCAAAATGGCTGAAAAAGGGGAGATACTGTTGATGGGGGACCTGAATATGCCAGATGTTAACTGGATGACATGTGCTGCAGCCACATCCAAGAGCAGGGTCATTCTCGATGCCCTGAAGGGGGCAGGCCTTAGACAGCTAGTGCTGGAACCCACTCGGGAGGGAGCAATACTAGACCTGGTACTCTCAAATGGAGAGAGGATCACAAATTTAGAAGTCAGTAGATATCTGGGAACAAGCAACCACTGCACAGAGTGCTTCACAATAAGCACAACCATGGAGACAAGCCATACAAAAACAAGCATACTGGACTTTAGAAGGGCTGACTTTGGCAAAATGGGTGAATACACTAGCAAATGGCCAAAAAGGAGGGGTGGAAGAACAATGGAGAAAAATCAAAACTGCCATCATACAGGCAACACACCTTTGTGTGAAACAGATAAAGAAAACAAAGCAGAGTAAAAAAACACTATGGTTCTCAAAAGAGGTGGCAGGGAAGATTAAGGAGAAAAAGGCTGCATTCAAAAAGTATAAGGCATCACAGAAGGAGCACGACAGGGAACTGTATCAATTAAAGCAGAAAGAAGTGGGGAAGGCAGTCAGACTAGCAAAAGCCCAAACCGAGGAAAAAATAGCTAATTCAGTTAAGAAGGAGGAAAAAAACCTTTTATAGGTACATTAGGGAGCATAGAAATGTTAAGGGAGGAATAGTGAAGATTAATAAGGGAGAGGGGAGATGGGCAGAGGGAGACAGTGAAAAGGCAGAGATACTGAATGAATTCTTTTGCTCAGTATTCACAAAAGAAGATGAGGAGAAGTTACCTAAACCAGACAATAGAAGCACTCTGGGTAGAGGGGTTGACACCAGTTTATTTACAGAAGAAAGAGTCCTGAAAAAACTCCTAAAACTCAAGGTGGACAAAGCAATGGGGCCTGATAGGATTCACCCCAGAATCCTAAAAGAACTAAGGGATGACCTAGTGACACCACTGACCACACTTTTTAACAAATCATGGGAGGATGGGGTGGTACCTGAGGACTGGAGAAGGGCAGATGTGATTCCCCTTCACAAAAGTGGGAGCAAGGCAGAAGCATGAAACTACAGACCTGTAAGTTTGACCTCAGTGGTAGGGAAAATGATGGAATCACTTCTGAAAGAAAGAATTGTTGAGTACCTAGAGGCCAGCGGGGCACAGGACACAAAGCAGCATGGATTTACAGTAGGAAAGTCATGTCAGATGAATCTAATAGATTTCTTTAACTGGTGACCAAAGTAATAGACCAGGGAGGGGCTGTGGATATGGTCTACCTAGACTTTAGCAAGGCATTTGACACAGTCCCGCACAAAAGATTAATAATCAAGTTAGCCAGCCTGGGAGTGGGTCCCAGGGTGGTAGCCTGGGTAGCAAGCTGGCTGCACAACAGGACACAGAAGATAATAGTGAATGGAACACATTCCGAAGAAAGGGGGGTCACTAGTGGAGTACCTCAGGGCTTAGTACTGGGTCCAGTCCTCTTTAACATCTTTATAGGTGATATTGCAGAGGGTCTGGAGGGAAAGGTATGCCTCTTTGCAGATGACACAAAGATCTGTAACAGAGTTGATACACAAGGGGGTAGAAAGGATGAGAAGGACTTGGCAAGGTTGGAAGAATGGTCAGACATATGGCAACTTAGATTCAATGCAAAGAAGTGCAAGTAATGCACCTGGGAAACAAAACCCAGGAGAAAGTACACAATAGCAGGAGGTACTAACAACAACAAAAATGGAACGGGACCTGAGGGTAGTCATATCAGATGATCTAAAGGTTGGTAAGCAATGTAAGAAGTCAGTAAGGAGAGCCAGGGGGATACTGGGATGCATAGGAAGGGGCATCACAAGTAGAAAAAGGGAAGTGGTTATCTCTCTGTACAGAGGGTTGGTAAGACCCCATCTGGAGTACTGTATGCAGTTTTGGAGACCTCATCTACGCAAGGACATAGACAGGATGGAAGCAGTCCAGAGGAGGACAACTAAAATGGTGCAGGGTCTGCATCAGAAATCATATGAAGAGAGACTGAGAGAGCTTAATATGTATACCCTTGATGAAAGGAGGGATGGGGGACATGATAGAAACATTCAAGTATCTCAAGGGAATCAACAAAGTCCAGGAGGGTAGCATCTTTCAGAAAAAGAGATGTGTAAGAACAAGTGGGCACAATTTAAAGATAGAGGGGGGATGGCTCAGGGGTAATGTGAGGAAACTGTTTTCACTGAGAGAGTGGTGGATGAATGGAACCGCCTTCCTGGGGAGGTTGTTGAGTCTAAAGCAGTGGGGGAATTCAAACATGCATGGGACAGACATAAGGCAATTGTAGTGGGGGGGTGGCAGGAAGTAGGCTGTTGGTTAACTAGAATCTGCAGCTTATCCAGTAGGTAGGGAAATGGGCAGACTGGGTGGGCCAAGTGGTTCTTATCTGCCGTCAAAGTCTGTTTCCATGTTTCTATCCCCAGAGAGACCCAAAGCCTGGAACTTTAGCTGCTCAGGTACTAGGCTGTCAGGTGCAGGGATTGAAGGTCCGGATGGAATACCTTCCCCTAAATGAGTGAGATCAGGTCTGGGGCATGCTGGAAGCCACTCTGGGGACCTGTTGCTGAGGCTGAGGAGATCTGGGTACCAGAACTGGTAGGGCCAGTCAGGGGCTACCAGAATCACCTATGCCTTGTCCCTCATCACCTTGAGCAGCACCCTGTGGATCAAGAGAAATGGAGGGAAGGCATAGAAGAGGCCTGGGGAAGCTGGCCCGGTGGCACTGAAGGTTGAGGCACTGGATGCCACACCTCGCATCATGCCAGCGACCTGTGTTCGGGAATGGGCACGGGCCATTGGGGGTTGGAAGGGGAAGGGAAGGATTGAGCGTCCGAAAGACTGCTCTCCTTCTCTGGGGAGGGAGGAAGCACAGCATTGGCATCTCGTCACCCGGAGGAAGCTGGGGTGCATGGCACCGGGCGAGAGCTTGGGGGGAGCTGGGTGTAGATGCTTTGAGGGGAGTGTGCATGGATGCGTGTGGGCTCTCCCTCAGCTTGCATCATTGCACGCACCCGGTTCCAAAGAGGAACCATTCAAGAAAAATCCAGGTGGGACCTCAGCTCCATGAAGCCCTCCCTGGGCTTCAATTAGCCGCTGTCGCTAGGATCCCCCAACCAGATACTTGTTCTGCGGACTGGATTGGGGACCAGTTCTGTGGCCCCATGCTCCAGTGGAAAAGCCGCAGGTGAATGGGGTACCTAGCAGTGACAGTAGGTAGAAGTCCGGTGGCCGTGGCCAAGGCAGATACCTGGCGGATAGCCCTACCACCGAAAATACTAAATAAAAGAAAAAAGGCATAGGATCCACGGCCTCAAGAAGGCATCCCCCTGCAGGGAGCCCTGCTGAGGGGGGTGGACATGAAACAGTCTCAGCCTGGTGTTTTCCCAATAGGTAAACAGGTCCACCAAATGGTTTGCCCCAGTGGGAGAACAGACCGTAAGCTACCTCTGGATGAAGAGACCACTCATGGGATGTTTTGCTTATGCGGCTGAGAGCATCCGCCAGTTGGTTTGAGGCTCCTGCCATGTAGACAGCTAGGAGATCCACCTCCAGATGCCTCACGAGTGTCCAGATGTGGAGCGCTTCCCTGCACAGCAGATGGGAATGTGTGCCGCTTTGTTTGTTGAGGTAGTACATGGTTGTGGTATTGTCCGTCTGGACTTGAACCACTTGACCCCAGAGCTGAGGAGTGCAAGCTGACAGTGCCAGTCTGACTGCTGTGAGCTCCAACAGGTTGATGTGATAATGGGACTCCTCAGGGGTCCAGAACCCGTGGGCCCTGTTGTCCTATATGTGGGCTGCTCAGCCCACGAGAGAGGCATTGGTCGTAAGGACAACCATCGGCTTGGGGTGGACAAATGAGATCCCATCCTGCAACCGGTATGGGACAGTCCACCATTGGAGAGTGCCCCACATCTTCTGGGTCATAGTGATCAGCTGGTCAAAATTACCATGGCGCTGAGTCCACTGGGCGGCCAGCTCCCATTAGAGGGGGCTCATGTGCCACCGGGCCCAATGGACCACGGAGGTGTACACTGTCATGTAACCCAGAAGGCGCAGAAAGTCCCGGGCACGGTGTAACTGCCCAACCAGAAATGATTGGGCAAAGGAGGAGAGAACCTCCACCCTGTCTGCTGGAAGCCGAGCTCTGGCCCAGTGAAGCACATCAACTGAGAAGGCATGAGCTCTGACTTGGCCTCGTTGATCAGGAGGCCAAGTTAGGAGCAGGTCTGGATGGTCAGGTCCCTGGACCTCTCCACCTATTGCTGGGTGGAACCTGCTAAGAGCCAATCATTGAGGTAGGAGTCAATTCTGCCCCCCCGATGCCTAAGGTGGGCTGCTACCACTGCAATGCATTTGGAGAAGACCCATGAGGACGATGATAGGCCGAATGTCAAGACTCGGAACTCGTATAGGGTTCCCTCGGCTCTGAAATGGAGAAACCGCTGGTGGTATGGCCGGATTGGGACGTGAAAGAACGCATCCTGGAAATCCAGTGAGCAGAACCACGTTTCACTCCAGTAATGGTATGGTCTGAGACAGAGTGACCATCTGGAAGGTGCGTGACCTGAGATACTGATTCAGGTCATGAAGACCTAGAATGGGGCACCAGCCCCCCATCTGCTTGGGAACCAGAAAGTACCTGGAAACGAAGCCTGGGTCTGCTGGAGGGTCCACCGCTGGAGTAGCTGCTGTTTTATCTGGTTCTTAGAGGAGATCTGTGCAACTTGTTTCAAGGGAGCAGTCCAAAAGGGATAGTTTCTGCTGCAATCACACTTTAGCTGTCATCCCCGGTACTGTTTGAAACGCTTTGCTGATTACTGGGGTTGTGAGTTGGGGAAGTGACTGCAACTGTTGCTGTTTACTGGGAGGTGGGCTCTCCTGCCTTTTAAAAGCTCACACTGCTATTATCTCCACAGTAGCTGCTGTTTTGTCTGGTTCTGAGAGGAGCTCTGTGCAAGTTGTTTCAAGACAGCAGTCCACAAGGGATCGTTTCTGCTGCAATCACACTTTACCTGTCATCCCCCCCCCCGATACTGTTTGGGATGCTTTGCTGATTACTGGGGTTGTGAGTTGGGGAAGTGACTGCACCTGTTACTGTTCACTGGGAGGTGGGCTCTCCTGCCTTTTAAAAACTTGCACTGTTAGCAAGCGTGAGTGATTACAAGTGGCGCGAGCGCCACTCCATAGAAGAAAATCTGTTAGCAACTAATCCTGCTCTCTCTCTCTCTCTCAGAAGGCAAATTTTATCTTGATTTGTTAAACATATTAAAGCATTGTTTGAATTTGTTACACTCTTTTTGTTTTGTAATTTTATTTTTTTCATTTTTAGTTTGTTTTTAAGTTTTGTTTTTTCCTTATTTTCTTTTTTATTGTTTCTTATTTACACAGTGTTGATGTTATTAATGTTTTGCTCATTTTCAATTAATGTTTCACATGTTAAAAAAAGTAGAGTGTTTATTGCGCTATTCTTTTCCATTCAGTATAGATCTGGGCAATGGGTTTACAGGGATGTATTTGTCAGAATCTCATGTTTTACTTCTGTCTTTTTCTTATGAAGTTCATATATTTCATAATTTTCAATATAGTGAGCGCACATGTAGATTGGTTACTACCTCATCCACTAAAAATGATAGACAGTTAGAGAAAAGGAATAATTTTAAAAGATTAATTATGTTATTGTTACTTATGTCTGGATCAGTGCATCCACATCCTGGGCCTAACTTTTCCTCTGAGATAATAATAATAATAACTTTATTTATTTAGCGCCTTTCCAAACCCAAGGCGCTGTACAAATGAGTCATAAAATCAGAATATACAAATAAAATCAACAATACAAACAGCATAAATCAGTAAAAGCCTTGTTCCATAAAAAAGTCTTGAAATCCCGTTTAAAGGTTTCCACGGTCGCGCATTCTCTAAGCCAGCGAGGCAAAGAGTTCCAGAGGGTAGGGGCCACGAAACCAAAGGCCCTAGCCCCAAAGGACTTCAATATAACCCTCAGAACCTCTAGCAACCCCTCGTCGGCTGAACGGAGCTGTCGCAAGGGGCGGTAAGGAACCAGAAGCTCTTTCAAGTAGTCAGGGCCGAGTCCATGCAGGGCTTTGAAGAGACAGACTGTGAGTCAGCCACAATTAGTATTAACAAGGGTTCTGTCTCTCCTTCTTAAAATTGTTCGCTTGAACATACAGAGTTTGTTATCTAAATGGTCTCAGTTTGTGGCCTGGTCCCAATATCATTCTTTTGATATTATTACTTTATCTGAGACATGGTTGCATAATGGTATTAAGGACTCTGAGATTTATCTCCCTAATTATAATCTCATTAGACAAGACAGAGAAGGAAAAAGAGGAGGTGGAGTTGTAATGTATATTCTTTGTAAATTTGATTACACTATTTTTGACTTTTCTGTGACAAATTCTGTATGTAATATGATTTCTATTGATTTGATTTTTGGACAAAGTAAAAATTTGACTCTTAGTACTGTTTATTTCCCCCTGGTAAAATTTTAAATGGTTTAGATTTATTGACCCTTTTTCATGAAGTTTTCCCCCTAATAGAGAATGGATTACTCTTGGTGACTTTAACTGCAGTTGGGATAAAATTTTGAAGGGTGGAATCACAAAGACTTTGGTTAATCTGGGTGTAACACAATTAATTAAGGAAACTACCAGACTCAATTATAAAGCAGGTGTAGGGACCATCCTTGATTGGATCATTGTCACTCATGTTGATAGAATTTTTAAATCTGAGGTTATGGCCGACACCATGAGTGACCATTGTCCTGTCAAATGTGAGTGGTCCATAAAATTATTAAAAAATCCTCCCAGATTTGTTGAATGTCGAAATTTGGCTAAGTTTACCCCCCAAGGAATCCAAGATTTATATAACAAAATTGACTGGTTCCCTTTGGTAATTAGCACTAACATTGATGAAATGTGGGAATTTTTTTGCATAGCTTATCATGCAATTGCAAATATAATCTCTCCCTTAAAGAAAATAAGAATTAGATCATCCAAACAAGAATGGATTACAAGGGACCTCATTCACTTAATGAGAAAACGTGACAAGTGTTGGAAATCTTATACTCTTTCTAGAACCCTGATTGCTCTTCAAGAGTATAAGACACTTAGAAATAAGTGTAAATCTGAAATTAGGAAAGCTAGGGTCGCCTATTGTTTAAATGAACAAAGGAATTCCAGGGCCAATCCTAAAAAGACTTGGAGTTCCTTAAATAAAATTTTGGGACACGGTAAAGTAGATTCCGTTCCTATTCTTCATCATAATGGACAAAGTATAACTGATCATCTTAGGGTATCTAATATTTTCAATAGTCATTTTGGGAACTTAGGCCCCTATAGAACTCCCATAGATTCGGATGATGTATCTGATAATAATGATATTCATAATGACACTAATCCAAAGTTTTATTTTAATTCTCTTTCCCCTTCCTCAGTAAAAAAATACTTTTTGAAAAATAATCCAAAACCTTTTCAGGGCCAGGATGGTATTGACATTAGGATAATTAGAATGGGTATTGATTGTTTTGTTTATCCATTAGTTCATAACTTTAACTTTTCCTTATATCATAATGTTTTTCCGAGTAGCTGGAAACAAGCAGTTACAAAACCCATCCTAAAGAATGGAAATCCTCCTTTAGTTACTAATTATCGTCCTATTTCCCTTTTATCGTCTATTTCAAAAATTCGGGAAAGGATTGTTATGGACCAAACCTTGGATTTTCTTAGGAGGTATTCTTTGTTATCAGAGAACCAACATGGCTTTAAGCCAGGATATAACACTGAAACAGCCTTGGTGGGGTTCACGGGCAGTGTCCATGGAGCACTTGATAGTGGACTTTCATGTGCGGCACTGTTCGTGGACCTCACCAAGGCTTTTGATTTGGTTGAATTTGATGTTCTTCCCGGTGTGCTTCAAGGTCTTCATTTCTCTGATGAAGTAAATATGTGGTATCAAAACTTCTTGTCTGAAAGATCATTTAGAACTATTATTGGTTCATCTTTATCCCATTCTCTTCCTTTAGTTTGTGGTGTGCCCCAGGGTTCAATTCTGGGACCACTTATTTTTTCCTTATTTATGAATTCCGTATCTGATATATGTACAACAAATGAAAATTACGTACCTACCGTAATTATGATCTTTCTGTGTATCTTCACCATTCATCACAGATGGGTATCTGGCCGGAGGTCAGGACCCCGCGGGACTTTTTTTTTTTTAGAAAGGTAGGCGGAGCCGACACACCATTGGCGCTGCCCTCGAGGCTGATGCATTGCATGGAGCTCGCAGGTTGGCCGTTAGGCTGTGTCGACCTCGCCTGCCCACCAGTTCTGAGTCGCCGGAGAGGTAAGAGGAAGGGAGTGGAGGGTGGGTCAAGAGAGTCCAAGGGACAGAAAAAGGAAAAGATGTATGAACTAAAAGGAGAAATAACGACTGAGAGGACAGAAAAGAAAGAGGTTAGAAACTAAAGGGGGTTGGAAGGGGCCCCAATCTCTGGAAACGGAAGAAGGGGGGTAGGGTGGGTAAAGAATTTAGGAGAGAGGGGAGAAGGATAAGATATTCCGGACCCTGGTCTGTCTCCAGATTGTATAGAAACTGCAAGGAGTAGCAAAGCTTTCTGCCAGAATTCAAGGCACGGAATAACTGGCAAATACTCCAGATAAGCAGAGTCAGCTATTCTGGAAGAAGGACAGGATACAGTGATTCAGCACCCTCTCAAGAAAAGATTTTTGGTGAAAAAAAGGTTTTTTTTTTTTCAGGAATAGGTTGGATGAAAACAGGGAGGAGGAGAGAAGGAGGGCAACTACCAACTCCCACCCCACAGGGTGGAGACAAGGTACTGGAGAAGCAGTGCTGCTCGAGCTATCCACTCTTCCTGGAAAAATACTCCCTTGTGTGTCCCTATTTTACCCCACTCCTAAGAAGGAGGGGGAAGTCACAAAGAGGGAGGGGGACCCAGAGACTGAGGCCCCAGGGGGATGGAGGGTGGGGTTGTGATGAATGGTGAAGATACACAGAAAGATCATAATTACAGTAGGTAAGTAATTTCATATCTTATCTGTGTCAATCTTCACCATTCATCACAGATGGGTGATACCGAGCCCCTGAAAGGGGTTTCTTTACACCCTAAGGACAAAGTCCCAGCCTCAGTGGGTGACACACTGTTGGGAACCTTCAGGGCCTGAGAGGCCCGAGAGTGGGAAGAGAGACGGAGTCCCCTGGAGGGGAAGGAAGTTGCCCTGACAAGCGCCGTCTCACTCTGTTTGAGAAAAATGTAGATTCCTGGTGGGCGGAGTTAATCACCCTGGCGCCGGGCAAGGTGACAACCGGGAAAGACGTAGCCATGCCGTCTGCCTAGTGCAGATCGCTGTCCCTATGACCCTGGTAGCTACCTCATTGGCATCATAAGATGCCCTCGCTTGGTCCATTGCTAGCTCCAGGCCACGTGCAGAGAGTGCAATGGCTTGTCTGGTTTGCTCCATGTCAGGCAATGAGGCTAGGAGCTGACCTAGCCTGGACCACAAGAACCTGTCATAGGCTGTGTAGTGGGCCTGATGTGCAAAGATAGAGAGAAGTAACCATGCTGAGTAGAAAGTTCTCCTACCCAGAAATCAAAATCCAAGGAGTCTTGATCTGGGGGCCGGTCACGGTGAAGGGCGCGAAGCCCATCAGGAGTATCCAACTGCTTCAATCCAGACTGTGGATGAGGCATGGAACCTGGAGACTCTGGGGGTGTGCAATACCTCTGGCTGAGATCCCTTGGGGCAGGAACTCTGGAGAAGGGCCTCTGCCAGGAGCGTAACGATGCCTCCCGAAAGGGAGCCGGCCAGGGCGGCACCACAAGGGTGGCCTTGCCAAAATCGCCTAGAAAGGCATGCGCCAAGTGTTCAGGATTGCTAATAGTGGAAGGAGAAATGTGCAAATCCTCCAACATCCTCACGAGGAATCGCTGCTACTCAGAGAGATCAGCAGCCGGAGGGATGTGGACAGAGGGTTCCTCTCCCCCTGAAGAGGGGGATGAGGAGCTGGAGGTCACCGTCTGTTCAGTGGGTGGCTGCACGGGGGGAGGTTGAAAAACCTGGCTGTCCATTGCCCTAACATAAGCAGGGAACCAAGCAGCCACCGCTCTGAACTGCTCCCAGGTGAGAGGGCTGCTAGGACCAAGGATGCCTGGGAGCGCGGGAGAGTGCGGCAGAGGGATAGGGACAGAGCCGAGAAGAGATGTTGGCTGACCTTCGCCTGGGCTAAGGAGTGGACCGTGGGCACCCACAGAAGAAGGTGCTCTGGAAGACCCCACAGCTGACAGCTGAACAACCTCATCGGTACTGCCTTGGCTGCGCCCGGAAGAAACCCCCCTGTGAGGCGACCGAGGCTGTATAGGTCCAGAAGGATGGTCCCCTGCCTCAAAAGAATGGGACTCTTTCAGAGAGACCGAGGAGGAAGAGCGGAGATCCGCACTACGGCTTCTCCCAGGGCCTGGGTGGACCCCAGAAAAAGGCTGGCCCGCCGACCCCACACCCCTTGACCCCTCAGAGTCTGAAAGACCCCTCCTCCTTGAGAGGGCCAGCCTAGGTAACTGGCATCTCTGGGCAGCCCCCGAAGGGGCTATCCAGGATGCAGTACCCTCCCCCCTGCAGGTGCTCCAATCGGCCCCAAAGTTGGGCGATCAAGGCACACCACCGAAGGGGGTACCACAACTGAGGGGTCAGTGAAACCGCCAAGATCAGGCTGCAGAGCTATGGTGGCCCTCACCACTGCCTGCTGGTCAGCACCAATAGTCTCGGTAGCCACCGACCTCACCTCAGAAGGGGGCCGACTCCAACTGGTTGAAGAGACCACTGTGCTGCCCACCTCAACAGCCAACCCCGAGGGGTCAGACTCATGTCTGACCCAGAGCTTGACTCCGTCTCCGAGGAGGTAGAGTCCAAGGCCCTGTGCCAAACCGTGGGAGGGTAGGCAGAACCATCCTTACCACCAGGCCCAGAGACCACAGCTGTGCCAGAGTCGGTGCCAGTGCCTCCCGCAACCTCGCAAGCAGAATCCAAGGGAGGTGCGGCCCCAGCTCAAGCCAGAGATCCAGAGCTGGGACCAGTCACGGAACCATCCAGTCCCACGGCACCGCGAGTGGCGCAGAGGATGGAGATGGCACCGACAGTCCCCGCGGCATCCAGCTCCCTGGCGCCGTGAATGGTGCTGAGGGCTGGGGTGGCACTGCGGATGGCTCCGAAGGTGGACACTGCATTGTGCTCGGCTCCCTGGCACAGCGAGCAGCGCCAAGGGCAGGGACAACACCGAAGATGGTGCCGACTGAGGGAACCAAAAGCCCCACAGTGCTGAGCCTCGAGGACATGGTGCCAAGGACGGCGCCGAGGTGAGACGTGGCAAGGGACAGCGTCGCAGTAGATCTCATGGCATCACTAACAGTGCTGGTGCCGCGAACGGCTTCGACAGAAGTCACGGCGCCGCATGATAAGTCGGCCCTAATGACGCCCTGTCAGGGCCCACGGCGCCGAGGGCTCCGATGGCGTTGAGAACTGCGCTGACCCAGGCCTTCTGAGCCGCGGGAGCAACACCGAGGGTACCTTCACCCCCAAAGGGGCAATTGCCATGGCGGCGCTTCCCGTCCGCTCCCGGGAAGGAACAGGACGGGCCTCCTGCGCCGAGGAAGAAGCCTCAGCAATGGCTAGGCTACAAGTAGCAGAGGTTCCCTCCTCCTCGGTCTGTACAGAACTGGGAGGGGACCCAGAGGAAAGGCCGAGAGAGCGTGGCTTGGCCCGATGAGTGTGTACCCGACCCCCAAAAGTCGGCGGAGCTCACCCCACTTTCCACCCACGTTGTTCGAGGACCCGGTGGTCCATGGAGAAGCAGGCATTGCACAAATCCATGTCATGAAGTGGGTCAAGACACGAGAGACACCGGTCGTGCTGGTTGGTGACAGAGACATTTCGGCCGCATGGGCACTGTCGCATGGGGGGGCCGACCCGGCTTGGAAGATTTCCCGCCCTCCGACCGAGACATGACCTACGGGGAAAAAAACACCAAAAACAGACTCGACGTCACGGAAATATAAAGATAAGGAAAGATCTTACCAGGCGACGTCGAGTAGTGGCAAAAACAGATACTGGCAGGAGGACCGACGGACTTTGGTGCCGAAGGATAGGATTTCGAAAACTAGCAGGCCTAGGATTTTCTTCACAGCATCCCACGAGGCGCACCTCACGGCGAGATGAAGAACTGGCAGGCAGGCGGAGTCAACACAGCCTAACGGCCAACCCACAGCCCACGCAGTGCTGGGCTTTGAGGCGGCGGCGATGGTGTGATCGTCTACTACCTTTAAAAAAAAGCTCCCACGGGTCCTGATCTCCGGCCAGATACCCATCTGTGATGAATGGTGAAGACTGACACAGGTAAGATCTAAAATGATTCTTTACGCAGATGACGCTGTTCTTTTTTGTTCAGATCCCAGACCCAGACCCAATGTCGCCCTTTCCTATCTTCAAACTGATTTTAATTTCCTGCAGGATTGGTTATCCTTAAGTCACCTGGTTTTGAATTCCCAGAAAACCAAAGTAATGATGTTTTCTAAGAAGAAAAATGTACTAATTGATTTGCTTCCAATTTCTGACAGGACAGGAAACAGAATTGAAAATGTATGTTTTTAAATACTTAGGTATTACGTTGGACACACATTTTTCTTTTGAACCTCACATTCAGAATCTTAGGAAAATCCTTCATCAGAGGTTTGGTATGCTTTATCGAGTTAAATCTTTTTTGACTTTGGAATCCAGAAAGCTCTTAGTTCATAGCTTTCTGTTCTCCATACACGATTATGGCATACTGATTTATGCATCCTCATGTACCAATATTTGAGTCCTCTTAAAGTAATTTACCATTTAACTCTGAGGTTTTGGCTAAATTTACCTTTTTGAACCCATTGCTCTGATCTATACAATCAGTCTTCTTCCTTATCTTTTGAAAATCGAGTACTTTATAAGATGGGCATTTTCTTATTTAAAGTTAAATGTAATTTTTTTCCTTATTCTATTTCTTTAATGTTTCCTAGATTAGTTAACGCGTTGTTTACTAGGTCCCAGCACAATTATAAATTTAAAATACCATTTTTTAAGACTACTTTTGGGCGATCCTTATTATTTAGAACACCTAGTTTTTTTTAATAGAATTCCATTAGAAATTGTTCAGAATAGTTCTCTTCAGGTTCACATGAAATCTTGATAAGGTGTTAATAATAACTCCCATCAGGGTTTTAAGACACGGTTAAAACAGTGGCTATCTTTGGAAATATGATGTATTTTTATGTATTGTATTTTATTGATTGAATGTTTTGTTTGTATTATGTTTGCTTAATTTTTTGTGTGTTTTTTTAGTTTTAAACTTGTCTCCAATGAAAACAGGCAGCTTGCTCATTTGGATTTACAAGTATAAAAAATGAAAATGAAAAGATACTACCTCCTTGAGGAGGAGCTGAGCAGTGTTGTCTTGGAGAGCCGACTGAGTATGGGCGGATACCTTCTCCTCCTGTGGTGCGCAGACTCAGCTTGGATGGTACTGATTGAATTCCAGAGGCAGTCCCTGGCTGACCACTTCTAAGACCCACCTGTCCGTGGCAACAGCAGACCAGGCGGAAAGAAAGTGGTGGAGCCAAGCCCCTACAGGAGGACTCAGAGCTGGCGTGATGAAAGAAGGGGTGGCAGCCCCCACCCCATCGCTGGGCAGGCTTGGAGGCAGAGGATCCAGGGCCTGAACCCTGGCCTCACTTACGGGCCTGGGAAGGTCCGGGCTTGGGCCGGAGGCACCAAGCTTGAGTCTGCTGCTGCTGCTGCTGAGCCCCTTGAAAGGAAGACTGCAGAGCCACAGGAGAAGAGTGCAGAAAAGGCTTCTTCTTCTTCTGCTGCTTCTTGGGACTAGAAGAACCTTTAGCAGAAGTGGTGTCCAAGGTGGCACTGGACTGCTCAATGCGCTGAAGAAGACCAGCCACACCTGGGCTGAAGAGATCAGTTCCCAGGAAAGGCACAACTAAGTAACCACTGGAAAGGAGGAGAGCCTCAGCCAAGCCCTGCAGCAAGAGGCAACTGCGGCCTCCAACAAACAGGCATATGAGTTCCCAATGTCCAGAGCCATCTGGAGCTGTTGTTTAGCAACAGCATGGCCTTGGTCCTGGACCTGCTTGACCGTGGTCTGCAAGTCTGCGGAGAGATGGGGGAGGACTTCATCCAAGGACCCCAAAAGGGCATGGGAGAAGTGTGCCAAGATTTGGCTGAGCTTGCCTGATGGAGGCCTAATGACGCAACTGCATAGACCTTCCGAGCAGAATGATCCAAATATTTGGATTCCTTCTCAGCAGGTCTGTATGTATTGGTAGAACTACCAGTACGCCTGAACACAAAGGTGGTCACAAGGCTCTCGGCTGAAGGGTGCTCTGTGAACCCCACAAGGAACTCCCTGGGCATCGCATACTTGTGGGCCATATGAGCAGATGGAGCTGGACAGGAGGCAGGGTGCTGCCAAAGTTCTAAGGCTGGGCCAACAATGGCCTCGGCCACAGGAAAGGCTTTCATCAAGGTATCCCCTCTCTTGAGGATGCCAGTGAGAGGGAACTCTGCCTTTTTCTGGACAGGTTCCAGGGGCATCCCTGTGGACTCAGAGATGAGATGAAGAATGCCCTGAAAGGACGAAGGACCTTCCTCCATCTCTATCCCACCAGCCAATTCATCGTCCCCTGGATGAGAACTGAGGCCAGTTTAATCCGAATCCGAGGTATCCAGATACAGCGGTCGACCGCCCACATCACCCTCGACCCGCCAGGGGCAGTCAGGGGTGACAGTGACCAAAAGACGCTGAAGAGGCCCGGTGTCTGGTCTAGCTTCCTTAGAAAGAGCCCCTCCTACAGGCTGCTTGGGTGGCGGTTCCACCAAAATTGGTGGAGAGACCAGTTTAGGCCAAACCGGAGATTTCGACGTGGGCGGAGGAACCGACTTAATTGGCTCCAGAGGAGTCAGCTTCGGCCTGGGAGGCAAAAGCCAAGAACTGGCTGGGGTAGAAGCTGGGGTAGGCTTGTGCCCAGACAGAATTAGCTGATGCCACATGAGGTCCTTGCAGCACTGACTGAGCTTCTGCCGGAACCTCTCCTCATCTGAGGAGGACTAGGATGACCGATGGCATTGCCTCTTTTTAGAGCATTTATGGCTCTTCCTTGGCCTATCGGTCCAGAGGGACCGAGACCTCAATCAAGATTGGGCAGGCTGACTTGGTAGCTCGGGAGACACCAGTGGAACCGTGACTTCCCGGGGTCGGGGACCACTTCCTCGGTGGGATTACCAGCAGGCTGGGTCTCCTCGTCAGGGAAAGCAAGGACAGGAGTCTGAGTGAGGGACAAAGGGTCGATCAGGTCAAGAATTAACTCAACATCGTCGACTGACCAGACGGCAAGGCTAAGAAGCCAGAGGCCAAAAAGGCAATTTCGACTGAGGTCAAAATTGGCGGTTTCTGGGACCGAGATCTCTCCCGATCCCAAGAGCGTCTCCGTCGAGATAAAGATTGTCCCGGGTCCTTCTCCTGCTTATGGGACTGAGAGGAGTGTGTACCTGCAGGACTCTCACCCTTAGTCAGGAGAGAGTGGCACAACTCTTGGAAGGAACCCAAGAAAGAGGAGCCCAGGTTGAGTGGAACGAAGAAGCTCTGAAAGGAAGATTCCGCAGCACGAGCTGCTTCCTCCTCAGAGGCCTGCATGCATTCCAGTTGCTCAGCGTATCCTGCGACTGTGGAAACCGCTCACCAGGCCTCCTTGGATTTCACCAGTGGGTTCCGTCTTTTGGGCCTCCCCAGCTTAAGGCATGCGAGACGTTTGTCGAGGACGTTAGGCTGGAATGCAAGGCAAAACTCACACATCGTGGTGTCATGGCCGACACCCAAACAGTAAACGCACGCGGCATGAGGGTCGGTGCACTACATCGGCGAAATCTGGGGGAAGACTTAGTCTTCCATGATTGAGAACAGCAATCGCTATCACCAATGGGAACAAGGCAAATTTTTGGAATAACCGAAAGTTTTGAAACCAGGGCCTACAAAATGTGAGAGCACGAAGGAGGCAACCTGAATCTTCCAGCAGATAGGAAAATCTGACGTCATGGGGCGGAGCCGAGGGTCATACCACCCGGTTGGGTGGGAGGAGCCAGCTTGAAGATTTTTCAGCTGATTTAAAGGGAAAGGGACTCTGCCAAGAAGTGTGGATGAATAACATATCCACGATCCTAGAATTTATGTTTTAATTTGTACAAGCGCTTTGGCATTTGAAAAGCACTTTTTTTTTTAAAATAAAGTCTGACTGACTTGACATAAATAAGGAAGGGATACAGGAGCTCCTTCAGGAGAAGAAAAGCATCAGAACTAGAGGGCACGATATGAGGCTCAAGGGTGAGCATTTCAGGAGCAATGTTAGGAAGTTCTTCACTGAGAGAGTATTCGACCCATGGAATTGCCAGCCCCTGGAAGTGGTGGAGGCCAAAACTCCAGGGACAGGCACAAAGGTATCATTTCACAAAAAGGATTGAGGGTGGTAGTTACCCATATTGGGCAGACTAGATGGATCATGCGGTTCCCTTCTGCCGTCAGTTTCTATGTTGCACCTGTCTGTTCAGAGACCACTTGCGGTGGTTTTGGCTGATTCTGCTGAGTGAATCTGCCAGGGTGTTGTCCTTTCCTGGTAGATGCAGATAAATGACTGACAAGGATGCCTGCAGGGAGTAAGCCAGGCTCCATACTTTAATTGCCTCTGTACACAGCAAGTTGGGCCTTGTCCCCCTTTGCTTGTTGGTGCAGTACATTGTGGTGGTGGTGATGTCTGTCCCAACTTGTACCACCTTGCTTCTCACCAGGGATGCAAAAGACTACAGGGCCAGAACACTGCCCTGAGTTCTAATAGATTTATGTGCAAGAGTGACTCTGCAGGGGACCATGTGTGCTCTTCCAGATGTGCCCTCAACCCTAGGAGGGAAGCATCTGTTGTGAGGACCAGTGTGGGGGACTCCTTCTGAAATGGAACCCCTTCTCTGTGGTTGTCCCTGTCCTGCCACCACTGCAGAACTTGCAACAGAGTCTTTGTCACTGGCACCAGCTTCAAGAGTGAATCCCTCCTTTGGCACCAATGTGCCCGGAGGTGAAACTGAATGCCCCTCATCTTAAATCTGGAGCCTAACACCGTTTCTGTGGCTGCAGCCATGTGGCCCAGTAACTGTAGGAAGTGCCTTACTGGCCTTGGCATGTTGAGACAGATTGACCCTGCAATCTGCAGAATGCTGTCTACCCTATCCTGGAGGAGGAAGGCCCTCCCTCTCAGAGTATCCAGCTCTGCCCCTATAAAATGCAGTACTTGAACAGCCTGAAGTACAGACCTTTGGGTGTTGATCAGGAACCCCAGGGATTATAGGGTGTCCTGGGTGACTGAGACAGCATCTTTTACCTGTTGTGGTGACAGACCTACAACTAGCCAGACATCTAGGTAGGGGAACACTGTGATGCTCTGCTGTCTCAGGTATGCCACCACCACCGCCAAGCACTTTGTGAAATCCCTGGGAGTGGAGGTCAAGCCAAATGGTTGGGCTATGAACTGGTAATGTCCCGAAGGTACAGTAGTCTGAACCCGAGGTACTTTCTGTGGGATTCCCAGATAGGAATGTGGAAATATGCATCTTTCAGATCCAATGATGCCAGCCAATCTCCTTGCGGAAGAGTGGGAAGAATTTGGGAGGCAGTATAGTGCAGTGGTATAAGACTCTGAGCTGCAAATCTGGAGACCAGGGTTTGAATCCCACAGCCCCCACTTGCATACTGTGCGACCCTGAACAAGTCACTTAACTTCCCTGTGCTCCCAGGTCACACCTCTAAACAAGCTTTCAGCTTAGTGTGCCACTGTTGGTTAAACAACTGGGGGGGAGAAGAATCATTGCCAAGGTTACCATTTTGAACCTTGGCTTTGCCAAGTGCTTGTTCAGAACTCTTGGGTCTAAAATGGGTCACCACTCCCCATTTTTCTTTAAGGTTAGGAAGTACCTGGAGCTATACCCTTTCCCCTTTTGGAAGAGAGGCACAGGTTCCATTGCCTTTGACTGCAAGAGGGTGAACACTGCTGCTTCCAGAAGTGCCCTCTCTGTTGGGGAAGCTGGTCTGAAAAGTCTTGACCTTAGTTTGGGGAATTACTTGAAGTTGAGGACCAGGCCCTGACTCACTACTTCCAGGACCCACTTGTCTGTGGGAATGTTTTCCCAAGCCTAGAAATAGTATGACAGTCTGCCCCTACTGGTAGAGGGGAGGTGACCCTGGTAAGCATGTCAGGGGTTCTTGTTTGGGTTGGGTTTTAGCCTGGAAGGTCTGATCTCCACACCTAGAGCCCCTTCTGCCCTTGAAGTATCCTCTCTGCTGTTGACAGTCAGAGGTACCCCGAGCCAGGAAAAATAGACTATGTAGGCTGATCTACCCCTACCTCCCTTTCCTTGTGGCCTATATGAGGTGGAGGGTTTCTCCTTCACAGCATTACTTTTGTAGGTTTTGTACTCATCCATCTTTTTCATGTAAGCCTCTGTTTTGTCACTAAACAGAGAATTGTTGTCGCATGCAAAGTCCATGGCTTTGGTTTGAGTATCCTGAGAAAGGTTTGTGGCCCAGAGTCAGGCAAATCTTCTCAGTGCCTTTGTCAGTGTCACCCATCTGGCAGCAGTATCACTGGCATCCACTGCCGTATGCAACTGGTACTTTGTGACCTCCAGTCCGCATCTGGCTGGTTCTGCAATGTCAGCAGCCAGGCCTTGAGAGGCTTTCTCAGCCATTGTCAGCACTGAATTCCACACTGTTTTCTAGTATTGGGGAGCATAGGCCATGTAATTTGCCTGCCTAATGGCCAGGGAGGCAGCCAAATACCCTTTCTTTACTATACTGTTCATTTTCCTGGAGTCCTTCTCTGGTGGATGAGATGGCAGTGGGACCCTAGCCCTGTCACAAGCTGCAGCTTGGACCACTCCTTCATGGTCAGGATAGGAGAAGAGAAACTCTGCCCCTGATTGGTCCGGCTGGTATTTTTTGTCACCCTTTTTATCCATGGGCAGGGCAGAATTTGGAGTTTTCAAGATTTTTAAAACCTGTTTCCTCAGAGATTTATTTATGGGGAGCGTAACCATTTGATGGGTGTTAACCCCATTATGTTCAAAAATTCTGCCTCCTCCTCATCCTCCATGGTTTCCTAGTTAAAGAGGTCAAGGGCTTCCACCATCTGTTTCACTAAAGTATAGTGGAAGGAATAATCCTCCGGTAACCTGGGGCGGGAGGAGGTCAAACTCTTGATCCAGAGAAACCTCTGATTCTATCGATTCCCCTATGTCCCCCTCTTCCTCATAGTCCTCATAGGAGGGTACCTGGGAGTATGTATCTGAAAGTGGAACTGATAATGGAACCACTAACGGTACCAATACCGGGACCGAGGGTTCCACCAGTACTGGCTGTGCTGGAACTTGGCCTTGAGCAGCAGCAGTTTGCAAGGCTTGCTATACTTTAAGAGCATGTGCCAGTGCTTCAGCTGATGGCATGGCCGGTTTGTCTACCGAGAGCTCCTTTGCTTTTTCAGCAGGAGGTGCAGTGACATGTTTTTCTTTATGTTCTTTGGGCAATTACCAGATAGACTGTATTATGTGATCAGAAGGGGAAATTAAACTTGATACATAACAGGGGAGGGTTTGTGTGTGGGCTGTAGAAAGGGGTGCTGAAAGAAGCAGTACAGGCTGATAGATCAACAATGTGGCATGCCAGTGAAAGCGGCAGTAGGGGTGGAATAGGGTTGCAGGAGAGGGGTTGGCGGCAGGGGATGGGGGATTGGTACAGGGAGCAGGAGGAACACAGAAAGCAGGATGGGCAGAATAGTGAGTTGCAATGGTTGTGGGGCTGCTATCTGGATGGGCACATTATGGAAGCATGGAGAACGGGTGTCCCATTTGTCACAGGCCGAGGGGACTGCTGGAGGCAGAGGTGCAGTGGCCAGGAAGTTAATTACCAAAGATTGGGGGAGTGGGTGTGATCAATGGAACAGGATGGCCACCTCCTTGGGGATCCAGGGGGTACAGAACCAGTCGAAAGGAAGGGCATAGGGAACAGGGCAACATTTTTAGAAACAGTAAGGGGGAACCGCAGGACATCATGAGGGGGGAGAAGCAAACAGCAGAAGTCCAGGGTCACGTAACAGGTTCGCGGTGCTGGCTTCAAAGGTGGATGATGAGGGATGGTCTCTCCGGGAGGGGGCAGGAGGAGAAGGGTGTGGTGAAAACCCAGGGGGCTACAGTCAGACAGAAGAGGGAACAGTGGTAGGGGTAGAAAAGGGATAGGGGGTAAGGCAGTGGAGGCAGGAGGGAAGAATGGGCCCAGCAAGGAAGTGGAGGAGGGTGACGATGCTGGGAGAGGATTGGGGGGGTGGGGGGAATATGGAAAGGGGCGAGACTAAGGTAGAGAGGACTGCATGTGAGAAGGGGCGGAGTCCTAGTGCTGGGGGACTTGATCCTTAAAGGGGTTAGATGGGGAAGTAAAGAGGAGCATGCATAGCCAAATATGGGTGGAATCAGTACCTTGATTGACAGCGGGTAGGGCGGGACAGACTATTCTCAAGTGTGCAAGGAGAGGAAGGGAGAAACCACATGTAGTGGTACTCTTGGGAACAAATGACCTGGTGGGGTAATACAGTCGAGTTGGTAAGGGAGAGGTTCGAGGAACTGAGGAAGCTGTGTGAGGAGGCAGGGAGATCAGTGGCCTTCTTGGAAGTGCTCACAGTACCCAGGGCAAGCACGGTGAGTAAAGGAAGGATAGAGGAGTTCAACTCTTGGCTGGGAGCTTGGTGTTGAACCAAAGGGTATGGGGCTAGTGGGAGGCTGTGGTAACATCTAAGACAATAGTGACCTATTTGCAGAGGACAGATTACACTTGAGTAAGGTGGGACAGGGAGTTTTGAAACAGAGGCTGGGGAATACATAGCAACTGAGTGGGATTTAAACTAGGTGTGGGAGAGGCAAGCATGCAGCAGGTACACAAGGCCGTCAAAGAGGGAGCCGAACGAGCTTACCCCCCCAAGCTAGCAGGGATGGCACCAGGGTAAATTCACAGGGGGGAGCTAAGGATGGGGATAAACGGGTTAGGGAAACAAACTAGTTGGAGGACTGTCTCCCTAAATACAAGACACCTGGGGAACAAAACAGCTGAGTTACAGGCTCTCTAGGTAGTAGGGATGGTGGACATTGCGGCCACCATGGAGACTTGGGCCACCCAACACCAAGACTGGGATTTGATCAACCCGGCATATAGGATATACAGAAAGGATAGGGGAAGGGGGGGGAGGGTTGGTGATCTACATAAGGGAAGGGATAAGGTGTGCAAGGGAGGAAGGTAGAACAGAGGCATTATGGTTGCAATTCCTGGATTCAAAAAGTAGGACACTGATGATGGGAGTGGTGTACAGGCTACCAGCTCAAGCAGAGGACTTGGACAGGGAGTTAGCGGAGCAGATTAGGAAGGTCTGCAGGAAGGAAAACACTGTGATCATGGGGGACTTCAATCTATCAGGAGTGGATTGGAGCACCCAAGCCACCTTGAATGCAAGGGAGCAAGTGCTCCTGGAAGCATTCCAGGATAGCTTCCTGACACAGATGGCTATCAAGCTGACTTGGTTGGATAAAACTCTGGACCTAGTACTGTCTAACGGGGAGACTGTAAGGGAGCAGGGGGTGGAGGAACCACTGGCTGGGAGTAACCACCACTCGATGTGGTTCAGCTCAGCACTGGCAAGGAAGTTGTAAGTACAGGAACCAGGGTGGTTGACTTCAGACATGCTGATTTTGACAAGATGAGAAAAATTTTGGAAGGACACCTGGCAGGAATTAATTCATGCTTGGATACAAGCCAAAAATGGGAACTAATCAAATTAGGGCTGATAGAGGCTACAGGGCCATGTACCAGGACACAAAACAAGAAAAGAAGGGCTAAGAAACCAAGCTGGTTGAATTGGGAAGTCTTGGAAGGGGTGGGGGCAAAAAAGCAGCATTTAAGAGGTTCATAAATCCAGGAGGGGTGAGAAATGAAAATTACATACCAATCGTAATTCTTGATCTTCTCTTGTATCTTCACCATTCATTACTGTTGGGTGATAGCCGGAGGCCCGCACCTGCCACGGTAGTTTTTTTTTTTGAGGAGTCGATGGTGACGCCACTTGGAGTGATGCTCTGCGTAAAGCACGAGAGGTGGCCGTTAGGCGCCGAAGACTCCTCCTCCTCCTCCTCCATCCCAGTTCAGTTAGCAGGAAAGGTGAAATAAGGGTTAGAAGAAAGAGTGAGGCAAGAGATCCGAGGGATAGAAAAAGGAAAGGATATAAACTGAAAAAGGAATAAGCCGATAGAGGATAGAAGGGAGAGGAAGTACTGCCTACCCTAACGGACCAAAGGGCTTCACTTCTGGGGCGGCTCTAAGGGAGGAACAGATAGGGAGGAGAAAGAAGAAGGGTAAAAGAGAGAAAAAGAGGAGGGGAGACTAGGAGAGGGGAGGACTGCCGTTGGTAAATTGGCTAAGTGTTATAAGCTCAGAACCATAAACAAGGGAGCAAGGATCCCATTTTGAAATTTCAAGGAGAAGGTCAACTGAACTTCTCGTGCAGAATGGACACCAAAGGCAGATTCCCTAAACCTCCTGCCTACTCAATTTTTCCAGACTCCAGCTGGGAGCTCTTTAATTATTAGGAGGGGAAAACGCTGTTCCAAATGAGAGCTGCCAGCTAGGAGGGAAAGAAGCCCCCTAGCACCTTGTTAAGTGATAACACAGTATCATGTGAAAGTGTAGGGGGAGACCTGCAGAGGGCACCCCTATACTAAACAGACAGAGCGGGAACTCAATCGGACTCCCTAGAGGCAAGGCAGGGAACACCCCTTAAGGAAATTGAAGTGCCGGACAGCACCAAACCTGTACAGGCTGACATAATAGGATTAGGACCTGCCAGAAGGGGTCTGGAAAAGAGAAGTCGAGCCACTTAAGGGACCATCTCTTTAACTGTGAATTGAAAAAATGGCTAGGGAGAGCCAGGAGATGCCCATTAAGGGCAGTCAGAAAGAGTTCCTTCAGGACAGATAAATGTTAGCTTGTTCTCATTCTCAGAGGGAAAGATCCGTTCAGAAGAACAGAAGAAGAGCATGAAAACATTTTTTTTTTTTTGGCTTAACGGCCAAGGGAAAAGTGGGAGGGATGAGCAGGGAGGGGGGGGAGATGCCGAAGGAGGAGGCCCTTGAGGGGATGATGGGAGGGATTCAGTAATGAATGGTGAAGATACAAGAGAAGATCAAGAATTACGGTAGGTATGTCATTTCCATATCTTCCCTTGTCAATCTTCACCATTCATTACTGTTGGGTGAGTACCAAGCCCCCTCCCTCAAGAAGTGGGAGGTAAGAGAAAACCCCTGAGGGAACTGATCCCTCAGCCTTCTACTGGTGACAAGTAGAGAGGGGAAGACCCTAACCAATAGACAAGAGTCTAAAGTGGATGAGGAGGAGAAGGTGCCCCTGAGGGGCTGTGGGAGGGGGGGTTGCCCCTGAAGACGCCTCCTCGCCCTATGGGAAAATAGACGGGTCCCCCCGGAAGGCAGAGCCAGTCACCCTATGCCAGGCCATGGGTGACAGTCAGGAGACGAAGCCATGCCATCCGCCTGATGCAGATCGCTGTCCCTACTAGTCTGGATGCCACCTCGCTGGCATCATAGAATGCCCTCGCTTGGTGCCTTGCAAGCTCCAGATCCTGTGCAGAGAGGGCAATGGCTTGTCTAGACTGCTCTGAGTCAGGTAGCGAAGCTAAGACCTGAGCCAGCATCGACCAGAGATGCCTGTTGTAAGCAGCATGGTGAGCCTGATGGGAGGAAATGCACAGCAATGCATGACCAGAAGAGAAGACTCTTCGTCCCCACCGGTCGAACTCAGCAGAATCTGAGTCCGGAGGCCTGTCGTGCACTGGGCGGTGAAGCCCAGAAGGAGTATCTAGGGATGTCAAACCCGAAGGTGGGTGAGGTAGAGAACCTAGAGACTCGTGGGGGGCACAGTACCGTCTCCTGCAGTCTCCTGGGGCTGGAGAAGGAGTGGCTGGAGACTGCCAGGTGTGGATAGACGCTTCCTGGAAGGAAATCAGCCAGGAAGGCACCACCAAATGGTGGGTGCTAAATTCACTGAGGAAAGCATGCGTCTGCCACTTGGTATTGTCTCTACAAATGTAGGAAATACGAAGGTCCGAAACCATCCTCGAAAGGAAACGCTGATAGTCGGCGAAGTCAGCATCAGAGGAAAGGTGGACAGGAAGTTCCTCTTCCTTAGTTGAGGAAGACAAGGAAGAAGTGGAGCTCGAATGCCCACAAGACTCCTGCGGTGGGGGGACAGGCGAAAGACCTGTTCATCCATGGTCCTAACATAGGACGGGAAGGCCGCCGCAGTAGCTCTGAACATCTCCCAAGTTAATGGCCCAGTGGGCCCCACATGGCCTGGGAGAGAGGGAGGTGGTTGCAGAAGGATGGGCGAAGGGCACCTAATAGTATGTGCCTGGCCTCTGCCAGAGCTCTGGGATCCAGGTAGTGATGCCGCCAAAACTGGGCACCCTGGGATCATGCCAGGGTGTGAAGAAGAGAGGAAAGGAGACAACCCCGGGAAGAGCCCTGAAGGGGACTCTCCCCTGTTTCGCACCTGGGATTGCATGAGTCCAGAAGGGCAACCCTCAGAACTGCCACTAGAAGTCACTTTAGAGACCTTCAGAGAGAGGTGAGGATCAGCGCTACGACTCCTCCCTGCACCCCGCAGGGCGGTGGGGGCTCGTCGCTGCTCTTGACCCCTACCCCTCAATCCTTTGGACTCTGAAGCAGCCCTCTTCCTCAAAACCAGTGGTGGAGGTCCCTGCTGAGTAAGGCCCCGAAGGGCACCCACTGAAGCAGGGTCCTCCTCCCTCCACTGAAGGATCTGAGCAGCACCGGGAACAGTGGCTGCCTGGAACCTACCAGAAGAGAGAATCCCTTCTCGGACATCCGAAGGGTCCACCACAGAAGACTCCAGCCCACCCCTAACCATGGAGCCATCTTGGCTAATCAGCTCCGGGGAGTCTGGGAGAGGAACACTGGACTGTCTAGCCCTGCAGCCTACAGGAGGTTCAGAGCCAGAAGATTCTAGCTGCTGGTCTGTGCCCTCACCCGAGTCGTCTCCCTCCAAGGAGGGGTCAACAAGGGAAGACTCCAAACCAACCACAGCAGGAACCTGCCCCGAGGTGGTACCAGGCCTGGTACCATCGTAGGCCACGAAGAGCAACACATCCGCCGAGTCATCCGTCCCTCTGGTGGTGTCAGGCTCCCAGGCCGCACTGCGAATGGTGCCACCCGAGTACTCGACACCTGCAACGGCGCCGAGATCTGATGCAGCGCTGCGTGAGTCCCTGGTACCGAGGACCAGCATGGCGCTGCCTGAGTCCCCAGCACCGCGAATGGCACCGAGGCCCAGAGCGGCACCTCCACCACCCGAATCACCAGCACCGCAAATGGCACCGAGACCCAGCGAGGCACCGCCCGAACCCACGGTGCCCAGACCCAGAGTGACGGAGCCCCTGGCACTGCGAACGGTGCCACCAATGGCCCCAACCGAGTCACCGGTGCTATGAGAAGCGGAAGACTCCACGGTGAGGAAAGACAAGAACAAAGGCCCACCAGTGCTGGGCCCCGTAGCCAGGGGCTGCGACACTGGGGGAGCCTGCATCTCCAAAGAGGTGACTGCCGGGACGGCGCCAATGGCGTGACCCCGGGTTGGATCACACCGTTCCTCCAGCACTGAAGAAGAAACCTCCTCCCTCAGCAAGGCTGGAAGTGGAGGAGGCTTCCTTCTTGCCGGGCCGTATAGACCCGGGAGGGGACCTGGAGGAAAGGTCGAGAGATCTGGCCTGGGAAGCCCTAGGGTGACATCACCCTCTGAAAGTCGGCAGAGCTTGTCTGACTGGCAACGTGCAGACTTCTAAAACATGGTGATCCATGGAGAAGCAGGCATCGCAATGGTCCATATCATGGTAGGGTTCCAGGCACCGGAGACAAATATCATGATGGTCCGTGACGGAAAACTGCCAGCCACAGGGTCACCAACGCATAGGGGCACGACCCACCTTAGATTTACGCTTTGCTCCCGAACCAGACATGATGCTAAATAATTAAGCAAAACACAGAAAAGGCTTGGCGTCATCAAAAAAATATAATAATGGAAAGGTCTTACCGGTCGACGATGTCGAGAAATATCGGGATGAAGGAGCGTTGAAAAAACTTCAAAAGGCGGCCTATGACGCAGTTGAACTATAGAACTCGTGCAGCAGGTGCAGCCTCGATGGTGGGAGAAACAGAACTGGGATGGAGGAGGAGTCTGCGGCACCTAATGGCCACCCCTCACGCTCCACGCAGAGCGTCACTCCAGGGGGCAGCGCCGTCGATGCTGACTCCTCAAAAAAAAAAAACCTCCCATGGCAGGTGCGCACCTCCAGCTATCACCCAACAGTAATGAATGGTGAAGATTGCCAAGGGAAGATCAGGAAAATGTAGTTGAAGAAGTCCAAGGAGGTAACAAGACTAGTCAGGGTGGCCAAGGCTTCCAGAAAGCTGAGTCTGGCACAGGGCATCAAGGATGGGGAAAAGTACTTCTTCAGGTACATAAGGAAGAGAAAGAGCTGCAAGGACTAGATAGTGAGGATTAGGAAGGACGGGGGGTGGGGTGGGTGAAGAAAGGAACAGAGCAGGCAGATACACTAAATCAGTACTTCTGTTCTGTGTTCACAAAGGAGAAGGGCAGGCAGCTACCTCAGAGGATGGGGAAGGTGGGCAGGGGGGGGTAACAGTTGAGGTATTTACAGAGGGCAGGGTGCTGGAGGGTCTGAAGTCACTGATGGTGGATAGGGCACCAGGACCAGATGGCATTTACCCCAGAGTGCTGAAAAGGCTGGTGGGAGTCTTGGTGGGGCCACTGGTGGACCTGTTCAATACTTCTCTGGACACAGGATGCATGCCTCAAGATTGGAGGATGGCTCACCTGGTGCCCATCCACAAAAGTGGCCCAAAGGATGAACCAGGCAATTACAGACTAGTAAGCCTCTCATCAATTGCAGGAAAACTAATGGAGACAATCCTGAAAAGGAGGCTAGTGACCTTTTTGGAAGACAATGGACTCCAGGACGGTCAGCAACATGAGTTCATCTCAGGAAGATCCTGCCAGACCAACCTACCTGAGTAATACAAATGGGTGATGAGGGAACTGGATAAGGGCCATGCAGTGGATGTCCTGTATTTGGACTTCAGCAAGGTCTTTGATTTAGTGTCTCATGGGTGGGAAAGTTGGAATATGTGGGGGTGGGGACAAAGATGGTAAACTGGATCATGAATTGGGTGAAGGGGAGGCAGCAAAGGGTGGTGGTGGTGGTGGAGGTCTCATCATCAAGGGCTATGATGAGCAGGGTCCCACAGGGCTTGGTACTGGGCCCCGTGCTGTCTAGGATATTCATAGCAGATATCTCAGATGACATCAGGAGTAAAATCATTCTGTTTGTTGATGACACCAAGATGGAGGCGGTGGTGGACAACATAATATGGTGGCACAGGCTACAAGATGATCTGACTAAACTGGAGGAGTGGTCGGAAACATGGCAGTTAGGTTTCAATGCAAAGAAGTGCAAGGTTCTCCACTTCAGAACAAGGAACCTGGGGAGGAGCTACCAGTTGGGAGGGGTTCAGTTAGATACTACAGAAGAGGAAAAAGATCTAGGGGTGGTTATAACGGGGAATATGAACTACTCAGCTTAGTGCAGGAAAGCAGCAGCTAAAGCCAACAAGATGCTGGGGTGTATTGCGAGAGGAATCTCATCCAGAAGAAGGGAGGTGATTCTGCCTCTGTACAGGTCACTAGTCAGGCCACACTTGGAGTACTGCGTGCAGTACTGGCATCCGTTCCTGAAGAGGGATATCAGATTACTGGAGTGGGTACAGTGCAGGGCAACTAGGATGATCCAGGGATTGGAGGATAAATCCTACGAGGACAGGCTGAGTGAGTTAAATATGCACACCCTGGAGGAGAGGAAGGATCAGAGGCATATGATTGAGACCTTTAAATACTTAAAGGGGATAAACAAGATAAGTATAGAAGGGGTCTTTAAGTTGAGGAGGGGGAGGGACACAAGAGGGCATGGTCTCAGATTGGGGAGGAGATAGGGGAGAGAGATGAGGAGACATTTTTTCACAGAAAGGGGGTTGTGGCTAAATGGAACACTCTGCCTGAGGAGGTGGTATCCTGTAAGATGGTGGGCAGTTTTAAAAGTGGGAATGGGACAGAGTGAGAGGGGGGATAACTGTGAGGGGGAGGGAGGTTGAGGCAACTGCAATATAAGGATGCTAGCTGCACATTCGAGCAGACTTGATCGACCATGAGGCCTGTTTCTGCTGGCAGATTCGTATGGTCATGTTTTTTCTTTGCCAGAACTGACTCTGCAGTCGGTCCCCCAGTACGTTTCAGTTTAAAGGACTCACCTTTCTCTGAAGA
Source organism: Neoceratodus forsteri (assembly GCA_016271365.2). Taxonomy (NCBI): domain Eukaryota; kingdom Metazoa; phylum Chordata; order Ceratodontiformes; family Ceratodontidae; genus Neoceratodus; species Neoceratodus forsteri. Next base: position 1,002,390,391 of record CM028129.1, on the reverse strand, counting down.
AGTGTGTTCCAATTCCTTGGCTTTGTCTTTTTTTGAAGAGGAAGGACTTAGTTCCTCAGTGGATGGTTCAGAAGGAGCTATGGGAGGAAACATCTTCTTTTCAAACCATTCAGCTCTCTTTTTGATGGATTTAGTACTTAAAGTTTTACAGATGTCACAGTCTGCCTGAAAGTGTGAAGCACACAGGCAAAATAAGCACAAATCAAATTATTCAGCCTTGGCAAACACCTCTCCATACTTCAGACAGTTTTTACAACTAGTAGGTCCTGTTCTCTGTTACAGCTTATCTGACATAACCTTAGCAACCAGAGACTACTTCACAGTGCTAAATTTGCTTCTAACTTCTGGATCGGTTCCCTTCCACCCTACATCGCCTTCTCCCTATCTTCTCCTCCAACCCCCTCTCATGCCCTCAAGTCTACTGACTCCCGACTATTGGTAATCCCTCACCATTGGACCTCTGCAGGCCAATCAGCCTTCTTCTACCATCTCCCGAAGCTCTGGAATGACCTGCCAGTCCAAATCCGCCATTTCTCCTCTAGGCATTCTCTATCCTCTGCCCTTTTAAACTACTACGCGGTAAACTGTTCATACGCCTGACCCCCTCCCCCCTTCCTACTACTACCCCCCATCGCTCCCCTACATTCTATTTGGTCTGACCAGCGGCTTTAGCTACCGGCTGTAAATGCTGGCATATATTTCTACCAACCTCCGCACTTGCCCCATACTGCACTTCTGCCCTGTCTCCCTGTCAAACGTATTCCCTTAGTCAGTGACTGTCACCCATGTATAATGTAACACAATCCAGGTCTAAACCTTACTCCTTGTTCTCCCTTGGCTACTAAACCTTCCCTGTACTGTTTCCCTACTTCATGTACCACCCCCCCCCACATACAAGGCAGTTCAAAGCACTGTAAGCAATGTGTAACTTTAATTCAATTCAATGTAACTAATGGATGTATGTAAGCAATGTAAGTAATGATACTCTCAATTCATGACTCCAATGTGTAACTTAATGCTATCTATCGTGTACTCACTGGTCTCCTCTGTCACCCCTCCCCAGGACACACCGTGAGACAAGCATCTTGTTGCTCTGTGTGCCTTTCCTGGTGAAACATTTCAATAAATAAATAAAATAACCAACCACACTTACTTATTCAGAACCGGAATTTTAATAATAAAATAAATAAAAGTTGGTTCCAGTCAGACCCACCACAGTAGAAATGGTCCGTTCCCAATGGGGAATAAACCACGGTCTGACAGAAAAGTTAAAAAAACCTTTCAAAATGGAACGGGTTCTGAAATGAAGTAAAATACACCAGAATTTAAAAGAAATAGAGAAGAATCTACTGGTTCCTTGACAGTTACTAGGAACCGCAAACTGAGTAAAAAACCAAAAACTAAAATTAGCACTAACAAAATAAAATGATAAAATAAGGGCATCAATAAAGTCAGAAATAAAACGGTTTACCTTCCCACGGAAAGTAAGTCAAGTCAGTCAAGCTGAGGAGTGATCGTCGAGGTGTCTGTCTTAGGCAGGCAGAGAATTGAATCTGAGCGTTACAGGACACAGGAGTTGGTAAAGGCAGCAGTCTGAATGGTGGCATGAGACAATGGATGTTCCATCATTTGCATATGTTTCATTTCTCCAGGACAGCTCAACACAGGAGACTGACTGCAACAGTTAACTATATTGAAGAATTCCTGGGGTTAGAAGCCTCTATAATGGTCATTTTATTCCTGAGAGACCTGGCATTACAAAGAACTGTCCTAGGGGGAGAAGCTGAGTCGGCTGGTATATTAGCCACCTGTTGAGTGGAAAACTCAGGAGACAGGGGAACAGGGATAAGGTAGAGATGACAACTTTCCAAATACCATCTAGAAACATAGAAACATAGACTTTGATGGCAGATAAGGACCGCTAGGCCCATCTAGTCTGCCCATTTCCCTACCTACAGGATAGGCCGCAGATCCTAGTTAACCAACAGCCTATATCTTCCTGCCCCCCACAAGAATTGCCTTATGTCTGTCCCATGCATTCTTGAATTCTCCCACAGTTTTAGACCCCACAACTTCCTCAGGAAGGCTGTTCCATGCATCCACTACCCTCTCTGTGAAATAATACTTCCTCACATTGCCCCTGAACCGCCCTCCTTCTATCTTTAAATTGTGTCCCCTTGTTCTTGCAAGTCTCTCTTTTCTGAAAGATGCTACCCTCTTGGACTTTGTTGATTCCCTTGAGGTACTTGAAAGTTTCTATCATGTCCCCCCTCTCCCTTCTTTCCTCAAGGGTATACATATTAAGCTCCTTTAGTCTCTCCTCATATGGGTTCTCTTGCAGACCCTGCACCATTTTAGTTGCCCTCCTCTGGACTGCCTCTATCCTGTCTATGTCCTTGCAGAGATGGGGTCTCCAGAACTGGACACAGTACTTCAGATGGGGTCTCACCAACTGTCTGTACAGAGGGATAACAACTTCCTGTTTTCTGCTGCTGATGCCTCTCCCTATACATCCCAGTATACCCCAGCCCTCCCTACTGCCTTCTCACATTGCTTGCTAACCTTAAGGTCATCTGATATGATTACCCCCAGGTCCCTTTCCTGTTTTGTTGTTGTTACTACCTCCCCACCCATTGTGTATTCTTCCCCTGGGTTCTTGTTTCCCAGGTGCATTATTTTGCACTTTTTTGCACTGAATCCTAGCTGCCATACGTCTGACCATTCCTCCAACCTTGCCAAGTCCCTTTTCATCCTTTCCACGCCTCCTTGTGTATCAACCGTGTTGCAGATCTTTGTGTCATCTGCAAAAAGGCATACTTTTCCTTCCAGTCCCTCTGCAATGTCACTGATGAAGACATTAAAAAGGACTGGACCCAATACTGAACCCTGCAGTACCCCACTAGTAACCGCCTCTTTCTTCAGAGGACTCCATTTACAATTACCTTCCGTGTCCTGTTGTCCAGCCAATGTTTTATTCAGGCTACCATCCTGGGACCCACTCCCAGGCTGGTTAATTTGACTAATAATCTTTGTGTGGGACTGTATCAAATGCCTTGCTAAAGTCTAGGTAGGCCATGTCCACAGCCCTCCTGGTCTACTACTTTGGTCACCCAGTCAAAGAAATCTATTAGATTCATCTGACATGACCTTCCCACTGTGAACCCATGCTGCCTTGGATCCTGTGCTCCACTGACCTCTAGGTACTCAACTATTCTTTCCTTCAGAAGTGACTCCATCACTTTCCTACCACAGAGGTCAGACTGACAGGTCTGTAGTTTCCCTGCCTCTGTCTTGCTCCCACTTTTGTGAAGGGGAATCACATCCGCCTTCCTCCAGTCCTCGGGTACCACACCATCCTCCCATGATTTATTAAAAGAGTAGCCAGTGGTTTCACTAGTTCCTTCCTTAATTCTTTTTAGAATTCTGGGGTGAATTCCATCAGGACCCATTGCTTTGTCCACCTTCAGTTTTAGGAGTTCTTGCAGAACCCTTTCTTCTGTGAAAGGACTGGGATCGACCCCTATCAAAGTGCTTCTGTTAATTGGATTAGGCGCCCCCTCCTCTTTTGTGAATACTGAGCAGAAATATTAGTTCAGTATTCCTGCTTTCACTGTCCCTCTGCCCACCCACCGCTCATTCTATTCAGCCTCACTATCCCTCCTTTGTCTTTTCACTGCTGATGTACCTATAAAGGGTTTTATCCTCTTAACTGAGTTGGCTATCTTTTCCTCAGTTTGGGCCTTTGCTATTCTGACTTCCTCCCTGTTTCTTTCTGGCCTTAACTGGTACAGCTCTGTCCTGCTCCTTCTGTGTTTCCTTATACTCCGGAATGTTATCTTTTCTTCCCTGACTTTCACAGCCACCTCTTGAGAACCATAGTGGCTTTTTCTTTCGCTTTGATTTGTTTATTTGCTTCACACAAAGGCTTGTTGCCTCTGTGATGGCAGTTTTGATAATTCCCATTGTTGCTCCACACCTCCTTCTAGCCTGTTTGCTAGTGCTTTTCTGAGGCACTCTCCCATCTTGCCAAAGTCAGCCTCCTAAAGTCCAGTACCCTCACTTTTGTATGGCTTGACTCTGTAGCTGAGTTTAATATGAACCACACTGTTTGATGGTCACTTGTCCCCAGATGGCAACCTACTTCTAGATCTGAGATCCTCTCACTGCCCCCATTTGAGAGTATGAGGTCTAAGATTGATCCCTCATGAGTGGGTTCAGAAACTAGCTGTCTAATGCCTGCCACCTGTAGGGCATCAAGAATGGCCCTGCTCTTGGATGTGGCTGCGGCAAATGTGCTCCAGTTAACATCTGGCATATTCAGATCTCCCATCAACAGTATCTCCCCTTTCTCTGCCATTCTAAGAATGCCTTCCATCATATCCTTGTCCATTTCTTCCCCTGACATGGGGCCTGTACACAACCCCTGTGCGGATTGTGGTGCCCTTTTCAGTCTCCAAGGTGACCCACAGTGCCTCCTCTCCTCCTGTTTACTCTTTTGTTCAGTTGCTTTTATCCTTCCTTTACATAGAGAGCTACTCCTCCCCTCTCTCCCTGCCTGTCTCTCCTGTAGGTTATGTACCCTGGTATGTTAACATCCCAGTCATGGTTCTCTGTGTACCATGTTTCTGTGACTGCTACAATATCCAGGCATCCCTCTTCCATTAAGGCCACCAGCTCAGGAGCTTGTTGCCCAGACTACGGCATTGGTACTCATTACTCTCCATTTCCTGATGGCCTTACCCACTTTTGCCCCATCCCTGTCCTTCTTGCCTTTGTCACTTTCTCCATTTACCCCTGCCCTTCTCCTATAAACACCTCCATGTTGGTGTTTGCCACTATTACCGTGATTGTTTGGGGGGGCTAGGATTTTCCTGCTCCTTTCCAGTGCCTCCCCCTTGGCTAGTTTAAAAGCTTGCCAATGAAGCATTTAAACCTATCACCTAGGATACTGGTTCCCCTCCCGTACAGATGCAGCCCATCATGCCAGTATAGGCTTGCATCACTCCAGGTGGACCCCCAGTCCCCAATGAAGCCAAATCCCTGAGCTCCACACCAGTTTTTCAACCACTGATTGAATCCCATGGTATGGAACACCCTAGCCTCTCCTATGCCATAGAAGGTTACCGTGCGTGCTACTTGACTAAGGCCCCTCCCCAATTCCACAAACTCTTCCTGCACTTCTCTAATCCCTTTCTTAGCCAGGTCATTTGTCCCTAGGTGGACAATGACATCCAGCTCCCTCCTCCTGTGCAGCTGCTCCGCAATCCTTAGGATTCGGCTCCCTGTCCCTCAAGCCATGGTGCCAGGCAGGCACCTTACCTCCCTCTCCCTTCCTTGCCCAGTTCTACCTTCCTAACAATGGAGTCCCCACCAGAAGTTGTTTCCTTCCCTGCAGGGTCCCCTGCCACCCTCCTGTGGGTCTCCTTTGTGGAGGTTCAGCATCCTCCTTGGTCTCCACTGTAGGTGCCTCCAGAGGAACCACACTTTGCCAGAATGGCATAGGAATTGTGGAGAGGTACAACTGGAGGGATGTGCCTCTGTTCCACCACCCTCACCTCCCTGAGCCCACTGTGGTCCAACCGCTCCTCTTTCTTGGCAACCTCTGAGGCAACAGCAGTGGCACTGGTGGTCCCTGGATGGAAGAGGAGGTCCCACAAATCCTGGCCAACTCAGCCTGGAGATGAGCAACCTCCACCCTCAGCCCAGAGAGGTGCCTGCAGATGGGACAACACTGCATCCTCCAGAATATCTCCCGGAAGACTGCTGCTCCACAGTCACTGCACTGCACCACTCCAATCATGTCTTATTTCTGACCCCTTAACTGTTTGCAATCCTTACTCTTTCATCTGTTTTTTTTTTCTCTCTCTCCTTACTTTCTGCCTGTGTGCCCTTTAAGCTCCTGATTGTCCTGTTCTGAGACAAGAATATCTTATATTTCTCAGTAGACCACTTACTACTCCCAGGCACCTCCTGGATGCCACACTCCTGATCCTGCCTCCAAAGTCCACCTATGGAGTAGATCTCAAACTCCAGGGCTGGGAGGCCCTTGTTGGCCTTTAGGCCCTAAGCCATGGCTTAACTGGCATAATGGTTAATCTGGCCCTGAGTGCTCACAATGTAGATCTGTTCCATAGGTGGACTCTGGGGGTAGGCGGTCTTCCACAACAGGTGTGACATCTCAAACCTGTGCATCAGTTTGAATGGCTTGCCCGTGAGTTTAGCCAATACCAGCAGTAGACCCCATGGAGGTGGAGATTCACGCACCGGAGGGGATATGTGATCGGGGCCCTTGAAAAAGCACCAGACCACTGTCTCCTGCACCACTATCCACTGACTGGCCCATGCCCAGTAAGCGGAGATGGCTGCCAGATGCACCCTAAGGGTAGTCATCTGGAGACCTCCTTTGGAGAGGGACTAGAGGTAGTTGAGGATACTGGCCACAGGACAGGAACTAGGGTCTAAGACCTTACTCTGACACCAAATGTAAAATCTTTTCCATTTGAAGGCATAGCACTTCCTGGCCAATTCCTTCCTAGATGGCTCAACTACGTTGAGGACATCGTTGGAAAGACCCAAAGCCTGGAACTCTAGCCGCTCAGATACCAGGCTGTCAGATGCAGGGATTGAAGGTCCAGATGGAATACCTTCCCCTGACTGACTGACGTCAGGTCCGGGCATGCTGGAAGATGCCTCGGGAGCCTGTTGCTGAGGAGATCTGGATACCAGAATTGGCGTGGCCAACCTGGGGCTACCAGAATCACCAATGCCTTGTCCCTCCTCGCATTGAGAAGCACCCTGTGGATTAAGGGAAATGGAGGGAAGGTGCAGAAGAGGCCTAGGGTCCACGGTCTCGAGAAGGCATCCCCCCTGCAGCGAGCCCTGCTGAGGGGGGTGGACATGAAACAGCCTCAGCTTTGTGTTCTCCCTGGAGGCAAAGAGGTCCACCTGAGGGGTGCCCTACAGGAAGAACAGGCTGCAAACTACTGCTGGGTGAAGAGACCACTCATGGGACACCTCGCCTACATGGCTGAGAGCATCTGCCAGTTGGTCCGAGGCTCCTGCCACATGGATGGCTAGAAGATCTGCCTCCAGTTGGCTCATGAGGATCCAGATGTGGAGCACTTCCCTGCACCAGGCCAGGAGTTCTGCCCTGTTTGTTGCGATAGTGCATGGTTGTGGTGTTGTCCGTCTGGACCTGGACCACTTGACCCTGCAGAAATGGAGCTAATGCTGTCAGAGCCAGCTGTACTGCTCAGAGCTCCAGCAGGTTGACGTAGCATTGGGACTCCTCAGGGTGGACCCTGTGGTTCCCCATGTGGGCTCCCCAGCCTGTGAGAGAGGCATCGGTTGTGAGGACGACCATCGGCTCGGGCAGACAAACTGGATGCCTCCCTGCTGATGTTCCGGGATGGTCCGTCATTGGTGAGTGTTCCACAGCCTCTGGGTTACTGTGACCAGCTGGTCAAAATAACCGGGATGCTGAGATCACTGACTAGCCAAGCCCCACTGAATGGGACACATTCGCCACCGGGCCCAACAGACCATGGTGGTGCAGGCTGCCATGTAAGTTAGAAGATGCAGGAAGTTCCAGGCAGGGCACAATTGCCCAACCAGGAATGGCTGGGCAAAGGAGGAGAGAACCTCCACCTTATCCGCCGGGAGCTGGGCTCTGGCTCGGCAAGAGTCGAACTCTGCCCCGACGAAGCAGATCACCTGTGAGGGCACGATTTCTGAATTGGCTTCGTTGATTAGGAGGCCAAGTTCAAGACAGGTCTTGAGGGCCAGATCTCTGGACCTCTCCACCTCCAATCTGGAGGGACCCACTATGAGCCAATCTTAGAGGTAAGGGTACACCCTGACCCATCGACGCCGAAGATGGTCTGCCACCACTGTGATGCATTTGGTGAAAATCCGGGGGACCGATGACAGACCGAATGGCATGGGTTGGAACTCGTAGAGTTCCCTTCTCTCAGAAGCGGAGGAACCTTCAGTGTGACGGACAGATCGGGATAGGAAAGAACGCGTCCTGAAGATCCAGGGAGTGAAACTAGATGTTCTGCTTGAGGGATGGTGTGATCTGTGACAGAGTTACCATCTGAAAGCTGTGTGACCTGAGATACTGGTTCAGGTCGTGCAGATCCAGAATGGGGTGCCAGCCCCCCCCCAACTGTTTTGGGACCAGGAAGTACCTGGAAATGAACCCTTGGTTGACTGGGGGAATCTGTCACTTGGGCAACTACCTCCTTGAGGAGGAGTTGGGCTATTTCATCTCTCAGAGCCCACCGAGTGTGGACTGACACCCTTTCCTCGTGTGGGGCACGGGCTTGGCTTGGCTGGTACTGCTTGAACTCTAGAGGCAGTCCCTGAACAACCACTTCCAGCAATCACCTGTCTGTGGTAACGGCGAACCAGGCAGAGAGGAAGTGGTGGAGCCGGCTCCCAACAGGAGGACCTAGAGTGGCCGTGATGGGTATGGGGCTGGTCACCCCCATCCTGTCATTGAGCAGGCCTGGAAGAGGAGGGTTCTGAAGCAGGACCGCCGGGACCCTTCTATCCCAGTTTGCACGTCTGAGTGCCTGACTTGGGCTGAGGGTGCCAAGACTGGGCCTGCTGCTGCTGCCCAGTTTGAAACTGGGGCTGCTTGGCCGCAGGGGCAGAAGGATGAAATGGCTTCTTCTTCTGCTTCTTGTAACCCTGGGATTCCTTTTGGGTAGACATAGCGGAGTCCAATGTGGTACTGGACTTCTCAATTTGTTCCAGGTGACCGTGCACTCCTGGATTGAACAAGTTGGTACCCAGGAATGGGACATCTGCCAACTTGTGCTGGGTGTCGGCGTGAAAGTCGAGACCTGCAGCCAAGCCCTGCAGTGCATGGCAACCGTGGCTGCAACAGAATGGGCACAGGAATCCCTGATGTCCAAGGCTGTTTGGAGCTGTTGTCTGGAAACAGACCGGCCCTGGTCCTGCTTGACCATGGTCTGAAGGTCCATGGGAAGGTGAGGAAGCACCTCATCTAAGGAGCCCAATAGGGCGTGGGAGAAGTGTGCCATGATTATAGCCGAGCTCACCTGACAGAGGCCCAGCGAGGAGGCAGCATAGAGCTTTCGGGCAGAGTGATCCAGCTTACTGGATTCTTTGTCCAGTGGTCTATCGGAGTCTCCTGAGTTCCCAACCCATCTGAACAAAGACTCAGTCACCACTCCCTCAGCCGAGGGATGCTGCGAAAATCCCAAAATGGAGTCAGTAGATACCACATACTTGAGGCCCATCCTGGTGGATGGTGCGGGACAGGAGGCTGGGTGCTGCCAGAGCTCCAGAGCTGGGCCAACAATTGCTTCAGCTACTGGAAAGACTTCAGTCGGGGGAATCCCCCTTTCTGAGAATGTCAGTTAGTGGGTATTCTACCCGTTTCTCAATGGGCTCGTGCTTCATCCCCGTAGACTTGGCAGAATATGCCCATAAAGGAGGTGGGCCCCTCCTCAGCAGACAGACTCTTGGCATCATTGTCCCAAGAACCGGATGCCAAATCCGAGTTGTCAGACTCCGAGGAGTCAGGATACAGTGGTCTGCCACCAGTCCCTGCGAATCTGCCGTGGGCGGTCGGGAGTCAGAGTAACAGACAGCCTGTGCGAGAGGCCTGAAGCAGGCCGAGACTCCTTGGGGGAACCCCTGAAGAAAGCTGTTTCGGTGGTGGCTCCACCAGAATAGGTGGAGACACCGGCTTTTGACGAGTTGAGAGTGCCCTCGCCGGCTCCGCTAGCAGAGGAGGGGGCGAGGATCGACTCCGAAGTGGTCGACTTTGGCCTGGAGGGTGACAGCCAGGTAATGGCTGGGGTGGAAGGGACCACCTTCAGCCCAGCCAGAACAAGTTGTTGCCACAGCATGTCCTCAAAGTGCCAATGCAACTTGCATCGGTGCCTCCCTTCATCCGAGGGGGACGAGGACGAATGGCGGTGGTGCCACTTCTTAGAGTGCCGCTTATGCAACTTCCTCTGCCTTTCAGTCGAGGATGTCCCAGACCTGGATGTTGACAGTCAGGGGATGCTCGGGAGAAGGTGGGGAGAATCCCTGTTCCTCCGGATCAAGGATGACAACCGCCCGTGGCTTCCCAGCTGGCTGGGTTGCCTCATCAGAGAGGCTGGAAAGGGCCAGAGTCCTAAATAAGGTGTTGTCAGCCTCCTCGGTCAATGATGGGTCAATGAGGCTGAGGATTATCTCAACTGGATTGTCATCCAGTGTTTGTGCTGGCTGACTTGACAGGAGCACTGTGAGGTTGGCGGCCAAGGCCACAACTCCGACCAAAGTCAAAAGAGGAGACTCCTGGGACTAAGATCGCTGTCTGTCCCAAGAGTGACATTGACAAGACATGGTTCCTTTAATTCCTTCTTACGGGATCTGGAGATGTGCAAGCCAGGGCCTTCCCCACGAGTAGGAAGGAACTGGATCAGCTCCTTGAAGGAACCCAAGAAAGAGAAGCCCAGTTTTAGTGGAACAAAAACTGAAGGTGAAGACGAGAGCTCAGCAGCACGAGCTGCCTCTTCTTCGAAGGCATTCATCTGTTCCAGTTGTTCCACAAACCCCACACCCATAGAGATTGCATGACAGGCATCCCTTGATTTGACCAGTGGTTGCCGTCCTTCCGGATGTCTGAGCTGGAGATGCGTGAGGTGATCATACAAAACATTTGGATGAAAAGAGCGACAAAGGCCACAGGCCTGAGTGTCATAATCGAGACCCAGGCAGTACATGCACATGGCATGCGGGTCGGTCCTAGACATTTTCTGCCCACAGGGACACCAGCAGAACCCGGGTGAGGACTTGTCCTCCATCGTGGTCGCTATTTCAAAATAATTCAGAGAGATTCTGAGAATCTTAATCAGCAAAACTTTGGAGCGCCATGGCCTACAATACACGGGAGCAAGAAGGAGGGAACCTGTAACTTCCAGTGGAAAGGAAGATCTTGTGTCATGGGGTGGAGCCGAGGGTTCTACCACCTGGGTGGGTGGGAGCAGCCAGTTGAAGACCTTCTGGCAAGATTTTAATAGGAAAGAGACATGCCAAATAGTGTGGATGAACAACATATCCATGATCCTAGAAATAAAAATTACGTACCTACCATAATTCTTAATCTTACTGTATATCTTCACCATTCATCACTGGTGGGGTACTACACTGGGGGCACTAGGACCCTGTGGGAAGCTTTTTAGCTTAAAAGCTTTTCTCCTAGGAGGAGGGGTGATGTCGGGGACGATGACACCCTTGAGGCTGATGGATTGCGTGGTGCTCACGGTCTGGTCAGTAACCGTCATTGTTCCCTACACTACCTTAGTTCTGCTTGCAGGAGAGGAAAGAGGCATAGAGAAAAACAAGGGTGGAGGGTGGGACAAGAGAGCCCAATGGACAGCAAAAGGAAAAGATAAAAGCTGAAAAAGGAATAAGCCAACCAGATGAGAAAAAGAGGCTGGAGCCTAGTTTGTTCTGGGAGGAGGCCCCCAACCTCTGGGCAGGATAAGGAGGAGAGGAGAGAAGAAGAAGAAAGGAGGAGGAAGAGGAAGAAGAAGAAGGGACTGCATGTTCCAGAAGTTCCTGTGGACCAAGGGAGACTAAAACTCCACTGTCTACATCCTCTTGTTAAGGCGGAAACATTTCCCTTTTTATTTTATTTTGTTTTTGGGAAGAGCCTGAGACAATGCGACAGTTCAGAGAACATGACTTTTCTAAGAGAAGCAGGAAATCTAAATCTCCACCAGCAAGAAGGATCTGACAGGAGAAATTCTTGACAGGTCAAGCTAACCCCCCTGAGATCCCTAGTGGAAGGAACATTTGGTGATAGATGCTCCTTCTTCCCCTTCTCGTAAGCTGGGAAATGGGAGAAAACACGTCTTCCCATCAAGAGTTCACCTCGACACCCAAGGGGAAAGTCCCGGGGTGTAAGAGAGTAAAACCCTATATTTAGCACCACCGGGGAGGTAAGCAAATCAGAAAAGAAGACCTCAAGGAGGTTCCTGAGCATTGAAGTCCGAAGGGACTCTGAGCAAACAAGGGACCCAGGAGAGGGTCTCTTGCAATTTGGAGAATGAAGAAAAACAAAACAGAGAGGGTTCCTGGCACACTAATCTCAGCAGAGAGGTTCAGACAATGGTGGGACCCGCACTGGTAGCCCAAGGCAGAACTCACAGATAGGAGGCCTGTAGATCTCCTCTACTGAGAACGGGACTGGGGAGCCAAGGAAAAAGAGGGCAGGATCTCTTGCCTGTCCTCCTCCCCCCCCCCGTACAGTGAGACCCTGGTGCTTCAAAGAAGTGGCAGAGAGCCCTGAGGTACCAGTGGGACTTTGCCCACAATTGGTCTTAACTCGGGGGGGGGGGGGAGGCAATCAGGGAAGAGGTACTGCCCAGAAGCTGAGGTCCAATAGAGGATGGTGGGCAGAAAGCAGTGATGAATGATGTATATACAGTAAGAAGAAGAATTACAGTAGGTACGTAATTTTCATATCTTAACTGTATCTTCACCATTCATCATTGGTGGGTGAGTACCAAGCCCATAAAGTGGTACTGTTACCTCCCTGAAGGCTGAAAAGCCTTCAGCCCCTCATGGGGGACTCACAAGGGGAGAGGGCCCATCATGGGTCTGGCCAGACCCGCTACTGTTCAGAGCCAGGACTGGGTTCCTGACCTGCAGGAGAGGGAGAGAGCCCCAATATTTCCCACCTGGCTCTTCGGGAGAAAAAACAGGCCTCCCTGGAATGGCAAGGCAGTCACCCTATACCGGGCTAAGGGTGACAACTGGGAAATGAGAAGACATGCCATTCATCTAATGCAGACCATAGATCTCATAACCCTGGAGGCTACCGCATTGGCGTTATAAGATGCCCACACCTGGAGTCTCGCTAGCTCCAGTACTGATGAGGAAATGGCAATGGCTTGCCTGGTTGCCTCGCAATTAGGCAAGGCTGCTAGGATTTCCCCCAATGTGGCCCACAGGCATCTCTCATCAGTCATCACGTGTGTCTGATGAGCAGCAATGGGCAACAAGAGATGCGCTGAGGCAAAAACTCTCCTGCCCCAGCGGTTGAACTCTGCAGAATCTACATCTGGAGGATGGTCTTTTCTCAGGCACTGATGCCCAGAAGGGATGGCCACCCCCTCCATGCCCAATGTTGGGTAGACAAAGTTCCTGAAGACCTCAGAGGAGCGCAATACTGGCACTGGCAATTCCCCGGTGCTGGAAAAGCGGAAATGGGCAACTGGCAGACATTGTACTACTCCTCCATTAAGGGCCGAGGCCATGGAGGGATCACTAAGGATTCCTGGCTGCACTCCCCAAGAAATGAAAATTATGTACCTATCATAATTCTTGATCTTCCTGTGTATCTTCACCATTATTCACTGGTGGGTGTTTGGCTGGAGACAAGCACCCAGCGGGAGCTTTTTTTTTTCCAGTAGGAAGGAGGAGCCGGCACCATTGGAGCTGCCCATGAGGCTGATGTATTGTGTGTTGCTCATGGGTTGGCCACTAATGGCTGTTGGCTCCTCCTCCATCTCAGTTCTGCATGCCAGAGAGAGAGAGGAGGAAAAAAGATGACAAGGAAAAATAAGGGCAGGGCAAGAGAGCCCGAGAGACAGCAAAAGGAAAGGACGTAAACTGAAAAAGAAATAGGCCGACCAGAGTACAGAGGAGAAGGAGGAGGACCCGAGAGGTTATTGGCCAAAAAGGCCCCAGTCCCTGGGCAGGAAAGGAAAGAGGGGGAGAGAGAAAGAGAGAGAGAGAGAGAAATTAAGGGGATGGGGGGGCAAAAGACCCATCCAGGAGGTAAGACTCCAACTAGGGAAGATTCTGAGGAAACTTGGGAGAATCCTGATAAGATGGGTAAGGCCCCCCTCCTTGAACCCTTAACCCCTAAGGAGGATTCTCCGCCCCTCCCCCCATTTACCATTCATCAGAAGAACCCACAGGGCTCTGGGTGGAGAGGGGATCCCCACTATTAAGGCATCCCTCTCCAAAGGGGAAGGAGGCAGCAAAGGAATAGAGTAACACGGGTGAGGCAGAGGGAGTTCTAGACAGCCCGAGAACCCCCCCCACCCCAGGTGATTAGCTGACCCCTGAGATCAGGCCCTGGATAAGGGGAAAGGGCCCACCAGATTTCTCTGCATTGGCCCAGACAGAGGCCCTACTTGCCCTCCTCTGAGACCCTCTTAGAAGTCTCCCAGAAGGCCACCAGGAGAAGGGAGGGGAAAAACTCCAGCAGATCCCATGAAGGAGGACGAGCAGGGAGGGGGCACAGTCCAGGGACTGAGGTCTTGTGAGGGGAAGGTGGGTGAGATTCAGTGCTGAATGGTGAAGATACACATGAAGATCAAGAATTACGGTAGGTACATCATTTTCAAATCTTTCCTGTGTCAATCTTCACCATTCATCACTGGTAGGTGAGTACTGAGCCCCGCCTGAAGGGGGCCTGGTAAATCCCTGAGAGAATAGTATCTCTCATCCCACCGTGGGGAAAAAATGGGGGTGGGGGGACCCTCCACCAGCCAGTTAGGTCTGGGATTGATCAGGTAGCTCCAAATCTGGCAGCGATGCCAGTGTCTGGCCAAGCATCGTCCACAGATGCTTGTTATAGGCAGCGTGGTGCACCTGAGGTGAAACAATGGATAGTACCATCTATGCAGAGGAGAACACTCTTCACCCCAGACGATTGAACTCCACAGTCAGGATCTGGGGGTCGGTCACAGACCGGACGTCTACACCTGGTATGGGTATCCAGACACGTCAATCCCGAAGTGGGATGAGGCAGAGAGCCTGGTGACCCCTGGGGTGCACAATACCATCTCCAGCACTCCATGGGGTCTGGAACTGTGGCATGTGGAAGCTGCCAGGTGCTGTATGGTGCCTTCTGGAAGGGAACTGGCCAGGAAGGGAACATGAAATGGTGTGCCCTGAACTCGGCTAAGAAAGCTTGCATTGAACACTTGGTATTTTGACAGGCAAAATAGGTGATATGCAAGTTCCTGACCAGCCTAGCTAGGAAGTGCTGATACTGGGTTTGATCAGCTTTGGAGGATACGTGGATAGAGGACTCCTCTTCCTCAGTGGAGGAAGGCAAGGAGGCTGAAGAACTTGTGAAGTCAGACTGCGGATGTGGAGGGGGAACTGGTCGAAGGACCTGTTCGTCCATAGCCCTAACGTACTGGGGGAAATCAGCAGCCCGGGATCAGAACTGTTCCCAGGTCAAAGGTCCTGAAGGGCCAACATGGCCTGGGACAGGGGGAGCTAGATGCAAAGGCATGGGCGAATCTGTTACCGTACGTGAAGTGCCTCTGCCAGGGCTGGAAGATCCAACAGGCGATCCTGGCATAACAGGAAATCCACAGGTCTACAAAGTCACCGACCTGTTAAGAAAAATAAAGCAGTCGAGACTGAGCCCTGTAGGGGGAAGTGTTCCTATGAGGGGACCGCGGCCGCATGGATCCAGAAGAGTGGCCCCAGCCCCACCCAATGAGGACTCTCTCGAAGGGGACGAAGGAGAGAACCTGGGTTCAGCACTGCAGCTCCTCTCCAGGCCCCGGAGGACCACAAAAGGGTGCCATTGTACCTCACCCTGTCCCCTCAACCCCGCTGACTTCGAGAAAGCCCTCTTCCTCACACCCTGTGCTAAAGAACCCCCCAATTCCGGTGACTGCCCAAGGATAGTCACAGAGGAGGGAGGTTCAGTCATGATAGAGGGGATGGCACCGGGGACGGCAGCCAACCCCTCCCCCTAAAACCTGAACCACCAACCCCATAGCAGCGGGACCACCAGCCCATACCAGCCCTGTTGAGCCACTGTTGGTGCGGGTCACAGTCGCCCGGGAAGGTAACTGGGGAGGCACAAGAGTACTAGGCCATGGCAAACCCTCTGACTCCAAGGAGTCAGGCTGCCAGTCTGGATCAGCCTCCGAATCATCTGGCTCCAAAGAGGAGACAATTCAGAGGAGCTCCCGCCAGCGGCACCACCCCGATCACTGGAGCTGCGAACGGCTCCTGGATCTGAAGTGGTGTTGAGGAATGACCCACCACAGGACCTGCAGCCACGGGCCCAGATAATGGGGGAGTCTACACCTCCAAAGAGGTGACTGCCAGAGCAGTGCTGCTGGCCCAATCCTGAGTGGAGCCAGACCGGACCTCCAGCACCACAGTAGAGACTTCCTGTATGGCAAGGCAAGAAGAAGAGGAGGCCCCCTCTTCACCAGACCATGTAGGCCAGGGAAGGACAACATAGGAAGGGCAGAGTGTCCTGCGCTTGGACCGAGAAAATACAGGTTACTCACCTCTAACAGGAGTTCTAGGAATGGTATATGTTGTTCACCCACACTGTCTGGCAGGTTCCTTGCTGCTTTAAATCTTGCCGGAAGGTTTTCAAGCTGGCTCCTCTCATCCACCCCGGTGGTAAAACTCTCAGCTCTGCCCCATGACGCCAGATCTAGCCCGCTGGAAGCCAGGTTGTGCGTTGACGTTGGATGGGTTGTGTGGATGAACAACATATACCATTCCTAGAACTCCTGTTACAGGTGAGTAACCTGTATTTCTAGGGACATGGATATGTTGTTCAATCCACACTACATGGCAGACTCCTAGCAGTTCTCTGGGAGGAGGGAGGCAAGGCACTCACCCCCTATTTAGAAAACAAGGACTGAAGAACCGAGGTCCCAAAACCAGCATCCCGGCATGACTCAAGGTCAATGTGGTAGTGGGAAATGAAGGTGTGCGCTGACTTCCAGGTAGCAGCCCTGCAGATTTCCTGGATAGGGACGTCCCTGGAAGCAGCCACCAAAGCAGTGGTATGGAGGGTAGAATGAGCTCTTATCCCTTTGGGAGACTCCATGCCAGCCAACCTATAGCAGAGATCTATGCAGGAGGTGACCCACCTGCCTATCGTCCGCTTGGCTGCAGGTCTGCCAGGTGCGGCTTCAGTGTAGGTAACAAACAGCTGGCAAACCTCTCCCCGAACTTCAGCCATCCACTCCTTGTAATAAGAGAGCGCCCTTCTAGGGTCCAAAGTATGGAGCCTATATTAGGCCTCCGAGGTGTGACTGGGGTAGAACATCGGCAGAGTCAACACCTGGTTATGGTGAAAGTCTGACACCACCTTCGGAAGGAATTTTGGGTGGGGGCACAGAACAAACTTGTCCCTGTGGAAGACCAGATAAGGAGATCGATGGAAAGCACCTGGAGTTCTCTCATCCTTCTGGCTGACATGATAGCCACCAAGAAGGCAGTCTTCCATGACAGATGAGAGATGTCATACCTGTGCATCAGTTCGAATGGCTTGCCCATGAGCTTAGCCAATACCAGCAGTAGATCCAATGGAGGCAGAGGTTCTCGCACCGGAGGGGATATGTGATCAAGGCCTTTTAAAAAGCACCCGACCACCTTCTCCTGTGCCACTGACTGCTTTCCGGCCCGTGCCTGGTAAGCAGAGATGGCTGCCAGGTGCACCTTAAGGGTCATCGACCGGAAGCCCTTGCTGAGAAAGGGACCATAGGTAGTCCAGAATGCTGGCCAAGGAGCAGGAGGAAGGGTCCAACCCCTTATCCTGACACCAAATGGAGAATCTCTTCCATTTGAAGGCATAGCATTTTCTGGTCGACTCCTTACGGGATGCCTCAACAACGTTGAGGACCTCATCGGAAAGACCCAAGGCCTGGAACTCTAGCCGCTTAGGAACCAGGCCATTAGGTGCAGGGATTGAAGGTCCGGGTGGAGTACCTTCCCCTGGTTGACTGAGATCAGGTACGGGTGGGCTGGAAGCCACCTTGGGAGCCTGGAGCTCAGGCTGAAGAGATCTGGATACCAGAACTGGCGGGGCCAGTCTGGGGTACCAAAATCACTTGCGCCTTGTCCCTCTTCACCTTGAGAAGCACCTTGTGGATCAAGAGAAATGGGGGAAAGGCATAGAAGAGGCCTGGGGTCCACGGCCTCGAGAAGGCATCCCCCTGCAGCGAGCCCTGCTGCAGGGGGTGGGCATGAAACAGCCTCAGCTTCGCATTCTCCCTGGAGGCAAACAGGTCCACCTGAGGTGTGTCCCAGTGGGAGAAAAGATCGTGTACTACCTCTGGCAAGACAGACCACTCGTGAGATGCAACACCTATCTGGCTTAGGGCATCAGCCAGAGTGTTGGAGGCTCCCGCCACATGGATGGATAGGAGATCTGCCTCCAGACTGCTCACGAGGGACCAAGTGTGGAGAGCTTCCTTGCACAGGGACAAGGAGTGCGTCCCACCCTGGTGGTTTAGGTAGTACGTGGTCATGGTATTGTCCATCTGGACCTGGACCACTTGACCCCATACAAATGGAGCAAACGCGGTGAGGGCTAGTCGGACCACTCAAAGCTCCAGCAGGCTGGTGTGGCACCGAGACTCCCGAGGGGACCAGACGCTATGCGCTCTGTGCTCCCCCAGATGGACACCCCAACCCATCAGAGAGGCACTGGTCATTAGAATGACCATCGGCTTGGGGCGGACAAACGGGATGCCCTCCTGCAGAGCACGAGCTGGAACAATCCACCACTGGAGAGCGTTCTGCATCTCCTGGGTCACCGCCACTGGCTGGTCCAGAGGACCGGAGCGCTGTGACCATTGGTGGGCCAGCCCCCATTGAAGGGAACGCATGTGCCAGTGGGCCCAATGGACCACACTGGTGCAGGCCGCCAGGAAGTGCAGGAAGTTCTGGGCAGGGCGCAATTGACCAACCAGAAATGACTGGGCAAAGGAGGTGAGAACCTTGGCCCTATCTGCTGGGAGCCATGCTCTGGCTCGAAGAGAGTTGAGCTCTGCCCCAAAAAATTGAATCAGCTGCGTTGGCAAGAGTTGCAATTTGGCCTCATTGATAAGGAGGCCAATCTGAGAGCAGACCTGGAGGGCCAGATCCCTGGACCACTCCACCTCCTGCCTGGAGGAAGCTGCAATCTGCCAGTTGTCCAGGTAAGGGTACACCCAGACCCTTCATCGTCACAGGAATGCTTTCACCACTGCCATGCATTTGGTGAAGACCCTGGGAGCTAGAGAAAGGCCAAAGGGCATGGCCTGGAACTCATAAAGGGACCCCTCCGTTCTGAAGCGAAGGAATTGCTGGTGGGATGGATGGATTGGGATGTGAAAGAATGCATCCTGGAGGTCCAGAGAACAGAACCACATGCCTCGTTCCAAGGATGGGATGACCTGTGCCAGAGTGACCATCCTGAAGGTTTGAGACCTTAAGAACTTGTTTAGGTCATGTAGGTCTAGAATGGGGTGACAGCCCCCCGTCCGTTTTGGGACCAGGAAATACCTGGACACAAACCCTGGGTCTGGTGGAGGATCCGCTACCTCCCTGATCACCTCCTTCTGGAGGAGCAGAGCAATGTCGGCTCGATGAGCCGACAGAGAGGCTGCGGACCCCATAGCCCCCAGTGGGGCGATGGCCCGATAGGGTGGAGCCTGCTAGAATTCCAGAGGCAGACCTTTCCCCTACCACTTCCAACACCCAGCGGCCCGCGGTGACAGCGGACCAGACGGAGAGGAAGTGGCGGAGCCAACCCCCCACAGGGGGCACCCGGGGGGGGAGAGACAAGGCTGGGGATGACACCCCTCAACCAGTCACTGGGTAGGCTTGGAGGAAGGACCAGCCAAGGGAACTCCTGGGCCTTTTCCTCCCAGCTTCCTGCTGGAGGAAGCTGCAAGCTTGGCTTTGGGGTGCCAATTGCGTGCCTGCTGGCCCTGATGCTGGTGTTGCTGGGCAGGACGTGCCACAGGGGGCAGAAGGCTGAAAGGGCTTACGCTGCTGCTGGTGGCCTTAGTCCTTCTGGGCAGACGTGACCAAGTCCAAGGTGGCACTGGACTTCTCAATCCTCTGGAGATGGCCTTCCACCCCCCGGCCCGAACAAGTCGGTACTCAGGAAGTGAACATCTGCCAGCTTGTGCTGGGTATCTGCCATGAAGGTGGAGATCCACAGCCAAGCTCTGCGATGCATGGCCACTGCGGCCGCTACTGACCGGGCACAAGAGTCTCCAATGTTGAGAGCAGTTTGGAGCTGTTGCTTTGCCACCACCCTTCCCTGATCCCGCACCTGCTTAACCATAGCCTGGAGGTCAGCCGGGAGATGAGGAATCACCTCATCCAGGGAGCCCAAAAGGGCGTGGGAAAAGTGTGCCATCAGTACTGCCGAACTGGCCTGACGAAGGCCTAAGGAGGACGCAGCGTAAACTTTATGCCCGGAGTAATCCAGTTTCTTGGACTGTTTATCCGGTGGCTTGGCCACGTCACGAAAGTTTCCGGAGCACTGGAAAACACTGTCGGTCACCAACCCCTCTGCAGAGGGGTGCTCTGAGAATCTGGAGAGTGAGCCAGTGGGAACAGCATACTTCCTGGCCATCCAAGCCGAGGGAGCTGGACAAGAAGCCAGCTGCTGCCATAACTCCAGGGCCAGGGCAACAATGGCTTCAGCCACAGGAAAGGCCTCCATAGGAGAATCCCCTCAGTCCAGTATCTCCGTGAGAGGATACTTGGCCCACTTTGACATGGGTTTGAGCTTCATCCCAGTAGATTCTGAGATGAGCCGAAGTAATCCCATGAACGAGGATGGGCTCTCGTCCGACTGTCCCCCAGAGGGCTCCGGGTCGACAGGCCTGGAGAACAGGGAAGAGTCATCATCAGACTCTGAGGAGTCTGCAAACAGCTGCCGAGGGCCTGAGCCACTGAGGGCCTGAGCCACCCTCCACCTGCCGAGGGCGATCGGGAGTGAGGATGACCGACAACCAATGGGGCAACCCATCCCCGACCAAGAATCCTTGGTCGGAGCTCCAGTTTTTGGTTGTGGAGGCGGGGGTTCCACCACAATGGGTGGTGCAGCTGGTTTCGGCCGAACAACTGGCGCTGGCTTCGGCTCCTCGATGACCATGAGGGGTTGTTTCGGCCACTCAGATGACAGCCACTTAATGGCTGGGGAAGGCGACGGTGTCAGCTTGTTCCCTGTCAGAAGGAGCTGCTGCCACATCAAGTCCTCGTGGCATCGATGCAATTTGCGCTGAAGCCTTTCCTCCGAGAAGAAAGAAGATGAGGACGAGCGGCGCTGCCGCTTTCCTCAGTGCAGAGATCAAGACCGCCGGTGTCAGTGGGATCAGCTGGACCAAGAAGTCTGAGCCCGAGACCATCAGTGTTTCCGAGGGTGAGTCTGGGAGGGAGCGTGGGAAACCTGTTCCTCCCTTGGCGTGGGAACCTTAACCGGGGACTTCACCACAGGAGGTGCATGCAAGTCTTCGGTTTCCACCGAGGGAACTGGTGAAGAAGGGTTGTCAGCTTCTCCAGTAGACAGCCCATTTGACGGGTCGAGAAAAACTCAACCGCTTGATGGGTGTCTCGGCTGGCTGACCTGATGGGGACATCAGGAAAGCAAGCGGGTCAGCCGTTAACCTCGATCAAGTCAAGTGTCGACTGTCCGGGGAAGGGGACCTCTCCCGCTCCCAAGAATGCCGACGGTGGGACTTACCCTTCGAGTCCTTCTTCTTGGACCGAGAGGAATGTCCCGATGGACCCTCACCTTTTATACAGAGGGATTGACAAAGCTCCTAAAAAGAAGCAGTGTAGGAGGAGCCCAAGGAAAGTGGGATAAATGCCGCGGCCGAGGAAGACGAAGATGTGGCTTGGACCACCTCCTCCTCGAGGGCGATCATCTGCTCAAGTTGCTCAGCCGAGCCTGCTGCCACAGACACCGCCCAACGGGCCTCCTTTGACTTCACCGGAGGAACACATCTCTCAGGGCGCCCAAGTTGGAGTCTGGCAACACGGTCTTTGAGGACGTTGAAAGAGAAGGACTTGCACAATTTGCAGGCCTGCGGATCGTGATCGAGTCCAAGGCAATAGATGCACGTGGAGTGCGGATCGGTCCAAGACATTTTCTGCCCACATGGGCATCACCGAAATCTGGGAGTCGACTTATCCATCGCAGCTGCAAAGGAAGAAACAGATCGAAGTCTAGAAAATTTAAGAATAAGTTTCGTCTTTTTTACCGACGAGTTTGGATCCAGGCCTAAAATGCAGAGCGCTAAGGAGAGAACCTGAGCTTCCAAGTGGTAAGGAAGATCTGGCATCATGGGGTGGAGCCAAGAGTATTACCACCCGGGTAGGTGGGAGGAGCCAGCTTGAAGACCTTCCGGCAAGATTTAAAGCGGCAAGGAACCTGCCATGAAGTGCGGATTCAACAACATATCCATTTCCCTAGAATGAAAATTACGCACCTACCATAATTCTTTATCTTCTCTTGTATCTTCACCATTCATTACTGCTGGATGTAAGCCAGAGTTGCGCAACTGTATGGGAGTTTTGTTTTTGGTTTTTATCAGGGAGGAGTCGACGCCAACGGCGCCGACCACAGGGCCCATGCATTGCGTGGTGCACAAAGGTTGGCTGTTAGGCGCCGCAGACTCCTCCTCCACCGCAGTTCCGTACTGCTGGAGAGGATGAAACAAACAGGGATAGAGAAAATCAAGGTGAGGCAAGAGAGCCGAGGGATAGGAAAAGGAAAGGATATAAACTGAAAAAGGAAGTAGCCAACCAGAGAACAGAGGGATTGAACTTTTTGCCCTAAGAGGCCAAGGGCACCAACCCTTGCACGGCAGGACAGGAGAGGGAGAAAGAAGGAGAGAGAGAAAGATACAGTATACGCTGGGACAGAAGGGGAGGGGGAGTTATCAGCCATGCTGAGTTGGAAACCATTGACTTGTTTCAGCCTCAAAAACCTGAATGTATGAAGACACAGGTGCAAGGATCCCGTCAACTTCAGGGACCACTGGATGGAGGTCCAGACAAGAGAATTTGAAATGGTCTTGGAGAATATAAAACATGGGGGATATAGCCTCTCCCCCTTCTCACCCCTAAATCCACAAGTGGGATGAAAGTCCTGGGACACTGTCCTCTACAGCTTAACGCCTGATGGCTTAGTCGGGGGGGGCCTTAAACAGGAGAGAACTCTGTCCAGAATGACCTCTAAGGTAGAGGGAAAGGGAGAAAAACAGAGGGGGAGGACGATCCCTACAGGTTCTCTCACAAGATGCACTGATACAGTCCCTACTTCAAGAATAGGAAGCAAAATGGAATATTCGTGTCAGAAAAAGAAGCAACCACAGTGCACCCCAGTGAGAATCCCAGGGAGTTCCTTCCAAGGCCAGGGCAAAGACCCCACTCAACAGAGGGCCCTGAGGTATCAGGGGGACTCTGCCCCCAATCAGACTCAAAGAGGGGAAGGGCAAGTAGGGTGGAGGCGGCGCCCAAGAGGGGAAGGTGGGTGGGAATCAGTAATTAATGGTCAAGATACAAGAGAAGAGCAAGAATTACAGTAGGTACTGTACGTAATTTTCATATCTTCCCTTGTCAGTCTTCACCATTCATTAATGCTGGGTGAGTACCAAGCCTCCTGGAGGGGACCTGGCACTGCTCTAAGGGAACAGATTCCCTCAGCCTGCTGCGGGTGAGGCACAGGAGGCAGAGATCCCATTGCCCTACTAGAACATACATGGCCTAAGGCTGGTCAGGCCTAGGAAATGTCCCCTGCGGCCGGAGGGACAGAAGACGCCCCTGTGAGTTCCTCTTCACCCTGCAAGAGAAAAGACAAGTCCTCTGGAAAATGGAGGAAATCACCCTATGTAGGGCAACGGTGACAACCTATATAGATGAAGCCATGCTGTCCGGCTGATGCAGATTGCTGTCCCTGGCAGTCTGGAGACCACCTCATTGGCATCATAAGATGCCCTTGCTGGGTGCCTTGCAAACTCCAGACCTTGTACAGAGAGGGCAATGGCCTGCCTAGATTCCTCCGAATTAGACACGGATGCTAGCACCTGTGCTAACATAGACCACTGCTGCCTGTTGTAGGCAGCATGGTGAGCCTGATGCAAGCTGATACAAAGCAGCACATGAGCTAAAAAGAAAACTCTTCTTCCCCATCAGTGGAACTCGGCGGAATCTGGATCCGGTGGTTAGTCGTGGACCGGGTGTTGAAGCCTGGAAGGAGTATCTAAGGCTGTCAGTCCTGAAGGCGGATGAGGCAGAGAACCAAGAGACTCCTGGGGAACACAATACTGCTTCCTGCAGTCCACTGGGACTGAGGGATGAGGTGGCTGGTGACTGCGAGGTGTGGACTTGACGCTTCCTGGAAGGGAATAGGCCAGGATGGTACTACTAGGTGGTGTGCGCTAAACTCGCTCAGGTAGGAGAGTGTCTCCTGCTTGGTATTGCGTCTTACCATGTGGGATATATGGAGTTCCTGTACCAGCCTCGAGAGGAACCACTGCTATTCAGTGAAATCAGCATCCACTGAAAGGTGGACTGAATGGTCCTCTTCCTCGGAAGAGGAAGTCGAGGAAGTACAGGAACTTCGGTGCTCAGAGTCCTCTTGCATAGGAGGAGACAGACAAAAGTCCTGCTCATCCATGGCTCTAACATACCTAGGGGAGGCCACCACAGTGGCCCATAATGTCTCTCAGGTTAAGGGCTCTGTAGGGCCCACATGGCCCGGAAGAGGGGGAGGTGACTACAGAGGAATTGGGGAAGAGCATCCAACTGAAAGTGTCTGGCCTCTGCCAGGGCTCTGAGATCTCTATGAAGATCCTCTAGCTTGAGGGGATCTGGGGGTTGACCCAGTCAGCGTATGCTGTAGATGTGAAAACATATCCTGGTTGAGCCCTGAGGGGAATTCTCCCCTGTGGTGTAACCAGGGTTGCATGGATCCAGAAGGGCAACCCTCAGTGCTGCCCACTAAGGGCACCTCCGAGGACTCCAAGGAGGAGAAGCAAGACTCTGTACTGTGATTCCTCCCCAACCCCCGCAGGGAAGTGGAGGAGAGCCCCCGTGCTTCACTCCAGCCCCTCAACTCCTCGGACTCCAAGGCCGCCCTCTTCCTCAACCCCAGTGCTGGGGGACCCCTAATCCCACAGGCTACCCAAGAGGGGCTGCAGCAGAAGAAGAAGTCCCCATCCCAATCAAAGGGGCCAAAGCAGCACCAAGCATGGCAGCTGCCCTGGCCCCTGAAGTTGAGACTGCTACACGATGTCCTCCAGGACTGCTATCCACTGCAAGACTCCCAATGCCAGGGTCAGCAAGGGGGTGCAAAGAGACCACAGACTCTGGGGAGCACAGTGGTGAACACTGGGTTGCCTGGTGCCGCATCCAAGGAGGCTCTGGGACACCAGTCTGGTTCCCCAGTGAGTCATCCTCCTCCTCCTCCTCCGAAGAGGAGACCACACACACCGCCAGACTATCAACCCCAGAAGCCTCAGCACTGGCAGTGCCACGACACTGTCTATGGAGCCACCACGACTCTCGGCACAGTGAATGATGCCGGGATCCAAAACTCCTCCCCCCAAGAGGGAAATGGAGGAGGGCCCCTGCGCTTCACCCCAGACCCTCAACCCTTTGGACTCTGAGGCCACCCTCTTCCTCGACTCCAGTGCTAGGGGGACCCCAAATCCCACAGGCCCCCCGAGGGGGGCCACAGAAGAAGTCCTCATCCCAGCTGAAGGGTCAAAGCAGCACCAGGCATGGCAGCTGCCCCGGCCCCTAAGTCGAGACCACTACACAATGTCCTCCAGGACTGCTATCCACCACAGGGTCCCCAATGCTGAGGTCGGCAAGGGGACCCACAGAGACCACAGACTCTGGGGAGCATGGCAGATGAACACTAGGTTGCCTGGTGCTATGCCCAAGGGGGTTCTCCAACTACAGGGAGTCAGGACACCAGTCCAGATCAGCCAAGTGAGTCATCCTCCTCCAAAGAGGAGACCACGCACACCACCAGACTAGAGATCCAAGAAGCCCCAGCATTGGCGGCACCATGACACCGTCTATGAAAGCCGCCCCAACTCTCAGCACCGTGAACGGCACCGGGATCTGAAATGGTGCCAGCAGGCGGCACCGAGGGTCCATTGGTGCTGGGCCCAGCGACCACTGGCTGCAACACCGGGGGAGTCTGCACCTCCGAAGAGGTGACTACTGAGGAGGTGCTCCCGCCGTGGCCCCGTAGGGAGCCAAGGCACTCCTCTGGCACCGCGAAAGAAATCTCCTCGATGACTGAAATCCAAAGAGGTTTCCTCCTCACAGAGCCATATAGACCCAGGAGAGGACCCGGATGCAGGGTCGAGAGATCTTGATATGGCGTCCCTAGAACAATGCTGTCTTCTGAAAGTTGGCAAGGCTCTGCCAACCTTAAATGTGTGCAGATTTCCAGAATGCAGCGGTACATGGAGAAACAAATATGGAAGTTATCCATATCGTGGTTGGGACCCAGGCAGCGCAGGCAAATGTCATGTCAATTCATTACAGAAAAATGCCGGCCACAGTGGCACCGATGTATGAGGGCATGGCCCACTTTGGTTTTCTCTTAGCCCCCGAACCAGACATGACGAAAAATGAATTCAACAAAATTCACAGGAAAAGACCCAGCATCACTGGCAAAATTAATAAAAGGAACGGTCTTACTGGTATCCAACGGCGTCAGGTGAAACAGAACTAGGATGGAGAAGCAGGAAACGGCATCAAAATACGTAACATGCCCAATGATGCAGTAAGCACTGAACTCGTGTAGCAGATGTGACCTCGACAGCAGGAGAAACAGAACTGGGGTGGAGGAGTATGCAGTGCCTAATGGCCAAACTTTGTGGGCGGCGGACTCCTCCCGGAAAAAAAAAAACATCTCGTACAGGTGAGCCTCCAGCTTACACCAGCAGTAAAGAATGAAGACTGATAAGGGAAGATCGATGCCGTCCCCCGAAAGTCAGCAGATCCCTGCCAATTTTTAATACACAGTGTTCCAGAACATGGCAGTTCATAGAGACGCAGACGTTGCAGGTGTTCATGTCATGCTGGGGTCCAAGGCAGATGAGACAAACATCATGCCAGTCAGTAATGGAGATTTTCCGGCTGCAGGGACACCGATGCACAGGGGGCCGGCCCATTTTCTTTGAACGTTTCTTGTCCCAAGGACCAGGCATGATGCGGTAACTAAACACAAAAAACTGTAAAGACTCAATGCCATTTAATAAAAAGGAACGATCTTACTAGCTGGTTGATAAACAGCACAGAGTGGGCTGCAGAACCGAGGTGAGAATTGGCAGATTCAATCAGTGTCAGCATCGAAGAAGCTCAGCTTCAAGAATGGCCCCGAGGAGCAACGACTCTGAGGAATGAACTTCGACCATCAGACTTAGGCTGCAATACTGCAGTAGAAATTCCAAGCTGCTGTCTCAATGGTGGGAGAAGCAACTGAGGTTGAGGAGGAGCCAATGGCCATTACTAGCCAACCTGTGAGCGCCACACAATATGTCGGCCTCATGGGCGGCACCAATGGCGCCAGCTCCTCCCTCCTGCCCCCCCAAAAAAGCCTCTAGTGATGAATGGTGAAGATTGACAAAGGGAAGATACACCATAGCTGCATGAGCAGAATTGTGTCAAGACCCTGGGGCAAGATTGAGCTGTTCCAACATTGTCAACAGCAGGAGTCCTCTTCCTCGGAAAAAGAAGATGACGAAGTGAAAGGGCTCTGTATAGGAACAATGGTGCAAGAAGAGGAGATGCCAACACCATTTCATCCATGGCTGTAAAACATGCGAAAAGCACTCACCATGGCCCTATACTGCCCTCAAGTGAGAGGCCATATAGAACCAGAAAGACCTAGGAGAAGAGGGAGAGGAGGAGGAGGAGGAAGAGAGGAAGGATGGATCGAATAGTCTGGGAAAACAGGGCCACCTCTGCTAGAGCTGTGGGAACCAAGGGACCCCTCTGAAACAAGGGGGCTGCACTGCCCAGACCCCACCTGCTGCACAAACCTCCCCAAGCCAGCAGAGGGAAGCCCATGGGGAGAAGACCCCTGGTGAGGAGACTGGAACTGAACAAACCCAGCAGGGTGGCCCATCTCCACTCGTAGTAGGACTCTGTCCCCCAGAGGAGGAGGGGGTGCGTGGCCCAACACTCAGACTCCAGCCCGGAGTGACCAAGATCACTAGAGCAGAGTGGGAGACAGATCGGGCCCCCGACCCCCCAGAGAGGACCAAGACCTGCCCCTTAAGCAAGGTTCTACTATGGCAACTGCCTTTAAGGAAGGGGGGGAGAGAGAAAAGCCGGCACCAGGGTCAGCCTCTGACTCCCCCTCCAACTCTGTGCCAGAATCAAAGAGTGAACCGGCGCTGAAATCTGCCTCCTCCATGGAGATGACACTCAAAGCAGCGCTATCACTGAAAGTGGCACCGACTGTGGCACTGGAGCCAGCCATGATGCCGACATAAATACTAGCCCTAGAAACAGTGCCACCATCAATACTGACCTCGGCATTGACCCCAGGGGTGGCACTGACCTTGGGGATGGCGCTGCCTCTTGAACAGTTCCGACAGAGGCATAGCACCAACTGTGGCACCATCGCCAGAAGCAGCACCAATCGCTGCACCATCCACGGCACTGGAGATGGCACCACTGGCAGCACCAGAGGAGGAAAGGGTGGCATCATGAACAGAGTCAGATCTAAGGCTGGAATCCACAGACCTCAAGCCGATCTTGGGGAGCGACCATTGCTCCGGAGAGCTCAGCTGCCAATCATGATCAGCTTGATCATCCTCTGAATCTGAGGAGAGCACAACAATCTCAAGAGAGGCAACCACGGCTTACTACACTTCCCAGCATCAAGAGTGGTGTCAGGAGGGGACTCTGCGGCACTGGGGGGGCCGACCCTGCTCACCGTCACCGGACCGGTGTCAGAAGCCAAGGCCACATCCCCCAAAGGGACTGCCAATGCAGGACCTGTGTGTAGTGGAGGCCTCAACACAGAGTTCAGCCAGTTCCCTCCAAGGGGAACCGGGCCTTCAGCGATCTACGGCCAGCACCCCGGAGGAGGCTGACCATTCCCGACTGCTCAACCAGGCATCCAGGCTCAGAAAGTCCTGAGCCAATGGAGACCTGCTCTCCCCCCATGCATATGGTAGTGGGAGGAGGCCCAGGGGACAGGCCTAAAAACATGGAAATTACGCACCTACCATAATTCTTGATCTTCTTGGATGAAGTCTCCACCACTCATTCACACTAATGGGATCTACGCCGGAGGCACTAGGACCCAGCGGAAGCAAACTTTTCAAGAGGGTCGGCACCAGAGATGGAGCCGTGAGGAAGCAGCACCACGAGGCATGACTCGTGCAGTAAAGACTACCTTGACGTCGACCCTCCAACCGCCTCAGTACCTTTTTTTCCCAAGAAGGTGCAGTGTAACTAACCTAACAAAATCAGGCATAAGATAGTCCGAATGACCCATGTAAGAAGGGTCAGCAACAGAGTCTTCACAGCCATTGAAGGAGTGAAGACCAAAAACAAGAGACGTGAGCTCGGTGGATGGTGGGTGGGTGTGTGAATGAGTGGTGGAGACTTCGTCCAAAAAGATCAAGAATTATGGTAGGTACGTAATTTTCATATCTTCCTGGACAAAAAGTCTCCACCACTCATTCACACTAATGGGAGAGTACTGAGCTAATAAACCCCTGAGAGAAACTAAGAGCTCACATATTTAGGACGGAAGTCCGTTAAGAATAGTCCTACCAAACAACATATGTTGTCTGGCATGGACATTCAAAGCATAGTGCTTAATGAAAGTATGAACAGAGCTCCATGTAGCCGCACTGCAAATATCTGCAATGGGCACGCTGTGGATTTCCACCAGAGATGCCGCGACAGCTCTAGTAGAGTGAGCGTACACTCTGCCTTCCAGCTTAACCTGTGCCATAGAATAGCAGTGGCAGAGACATGCTACCAGCCAAGCTGAAAGGCACCTAACAGCGACAGGTTGACCCAGTTGGGTCTCGCTGAAGGAAACAAACAGTTGTTGAGCCTTGCAAATTTCTTTTTGTTCTATCCAGATAGAATTGCAGTGCTCTCTTAACATCCAAAGAATGACGGATATGCTCCCCTTCCTTCTGAAAGTTACAAAGTAGGTAGGTAGGACTAAAGGTTGTTTTTTGGTTTTTTTCCTATTTCTTTATCCCCCAGGGCCACCAGTCTCTTACCTTCATGTCTGGCATCTTCCCAGGTACTCAGGCCGCCATCTCCTCGGGCTACCTCTGACATCCACATTCGGGCCTTGCAGCTACCCCCGCGGCTTGCCCCCTGTGGCAGGGTGGTAGGGAGCACTCCCTCCGGAGCTCAACCCACCGGGTTAGGATCCGGTACCACCACGCACCCTTGCCGCTGAGAGAGTCCGCTTCAGAGACAACCATCATGCCGCCAAGACTGGTCCCCCAACTTTTTTCTGCTTTTCCTCCCATACGGCTTTGGGGCATGCAATGACGCCAAGGTCGTGGGTGCATGCACGTCTGCACGCACCCAGAGCCAGGCATCTACCCCAGCATGTCCCTCCATGCCTGCCAGCACTCTGAAGCCACCCCCAGCCATTGCCAGAGCACCGATGGCCATCCACCCCCCTTCCCAGAGAAGGAGAGCAGTCCTACGGACGCTCGATCCTTCTCCTCCCCTGCTGACCCCCGATGATCCAGGCTTGCTCCTGAACCCGGGTCACCAGTGTGGCGCGAGGTGTGGCGTCCAGCGCCTCAACCCTCAGTGCCACCGGGCCAGCGACTAAAGGTTGGTTTAGATGAAATTCTGAGACAACCTTAGGGAGAAACTTATGGTGAGTCCTAAGAACTACTTTGTCCTTGTGCAATACAGTGTATGGGGGGAGGGTCTGTGACCAGAGTATGTATTTCAGAAACTCTACAGGCCGAAGTGATGGCCACCAGGAAGGCTGTTTTCCAAGTAAGGAACGTCAACTCGCAGGTAGCTAGAGACTCGAAAGGTTTCCGAGTAAGCATGTCTAGCACAAGGTTAATGTCCCAGGCAGCAACTGGACATCTGATGGGAGGTCTGGTATGCAGAATACCCTTAAGAAACCTCTTAACTACAGATAACTGAGCCAGGGACAAGGAATGTACTGGCTCATGATAAGCTGAAATGGCACAGAGATGAACTTTGACAGTAGAGTACTGCAGACCTGAATTTGAGAGGTCTAAAAGGTACTCCAAGACTTTATTTGGCGGGCAGGAAAAAGGGTTCGAAGAGGATTTTGCACACCAGAGAAACGCTTCCATTTGGCTGTGTAGGTTTTTCTAGTGGCTGGTTTACACGCAGCCAAGAGAATATCTGAAACTATATGGGAAACACTGAACCTATTTACCTCTATCACTTCAGGAGCCAAGCATGAAGATGAAGTGCCTTCAAACTGGGATAGACCATGGGCCCCTGGGTCAGAAGGTTCATCTGAAGGGGAAGTACCTTTGGGAGGGTTGCCGACAGACTGTTCAGCAGTGGGAACCATATCTGTTGAGGCCAGAAGGGAGCAATGAGAATCATTTTGTCTCCCTGAGACTCAAATTTGAGAAGTACCCTCTGAATTAGTGGAAGAGGATGAAAGGCGTATAGAAAGTGTTTTGTCCACTGCAGCCTGAACGCATCCTGATAGAAAATGCAAGGTCCTGGATTTCTGGAGCACAAGAAAGGCAGTTTTGCATTGAGTGGGGATATAAAAGGTCCTGGTCTGGAGTTCCCCACTCTTTGAAGAGTGAATGAGGATCTGTCTCTGTTCTGCTGAGACGGTCTGCCAATTCATTCTGCACGCCTGGCAGGTAAACCACGTGGATTAGAGCCTTGTGCTCCAGGTACCATTCATAGAAACATAGAAACTTAGAATTTGACGGCAGATAAGGACCGCTTGGCCCACCCAGTCTGCCCATTTCCCTACCTAATGGATAAGCTGCAGATCCTAGTTAACCAGCAGCCTACTTCTTACTGCCCCCACACCCCCATTCCCACACTCTCATAATGGGTAAGAGTGTGCACTGCCTTGCTTGTTGATGTGATACATCACTGCTTTGTTGTCCGTTTGAAGAAGAATGTTCTTGTGACCGAGTATGTCCTTCAAGGCCCGGACTGCACAGAGGATGACTCTCATTTCCAGGATGTTCATGTGAAGCTGGGACTCGTCCTGAGTCCATGTACCTTGGGTGTGGAGAGTCTGGCAGTGAGCTCTCCACCCTATCAGGGATGCATCAGTGGTAATGGAGATCTGATGATCCAGAGGAGTAAAGGGATATCCTTCCAGAAGGTTGTCCTCCTGTAACCACCAGGTAAGTGACCTCTTTACAGGTTCTGTCACCTTGATGAGAAAGGACTGAGGGTGAGTGGTTGGGGACCACTGAGTACTGAGCATCCACTGAGAGGTTTGCATGTGGAGACGTGCTGGGGTACAGTGAACACTGAGGATGCCATGAGACCCAGCATCCATTGCATCGAGATAGCCCAAGCTGAGCTGTTTTCTCTGATGTATCAGGCCATCTGTAGGATATTGCTCCTTCTGTCCTCTGGGAGAAAAGCTTTTGCACAGGAGGTATCCAGAAGAGTTCCTATGAAAAGGACTTTCTGGGAGGGCTGCATCTGTGATTTGTTGCGATTTAGCAGGACTCGCATGGATGTGAGGAAGTCTGAAGCTTTGGCTACGGCGTCCAGAGTTCCCTGTCTAGACGGGCTTGCTAGAAGCCAATCGTCCAGATATGGGAACACTTGAATTCCAATTTTCCCGAGACGCGCTGAGAGAATTGCACAACACTTTGTAAAAACTTGAGGCGCCGAGGACAGCTCAAAGGGTAGGACCCTGAACTGATAATGCTGACCCAACACCACAAACCTTAGGTATTTGTGGTGCTTTGGGTGTATAAGAATGTGTTGGTAGCCATCCTGCATGTCCAGGGAGGCTAGCCAATTGTTTTGATGAATCAAAGGTAGAAGGGTATCTGGAGATATCATCTTGAACTTTTCCTTGTGAAGGAATTTGTTTAACTTTTCTGAGATTCAGAATGGGGCGCATGCTGCCAGTATTCTTTGGAACTAGAAAGTAATGGGAGTAGAAACCTGTGTTTCGTTGGTCTGGTGGAACTACTTCTACTGCCCTGTTGTTCAGAAGGCCTTGTACCTCGGAAGCAAGAAGATCTGACTCTATTGCCGACAGCCTGGGCTGTCATTTGGGGGGATGATCGAGGGGGGGGTTCTGACAGATTGAGCGAATACCCCTCGTGGATTATCTGGAGGACCCATTTGTCTGTTATAGACTTCCACCTGTAACAGAACTGAGTCAGATGTCCTCCCACTGCTGATGAAGAGTCCCCCTCGGGCAGTTGAGGTGGGACCTGGGCCAAGAACTCAGAAGGTGGCACTGGGCACTTTGGGGCCTTGTGCCTTCTGCTGCATTTAGTTTTGTGGCTGCGGGGTATGGTTTTTATTAAAACCTCCCCTGCCTTTGCCCCAAAAGGACTGATGGTTGTGAAATTGACACTTGTTGGCACTCCCCCAAGAGGGGGAGAGTGCGGGTCGAGCTGTCTTAATGGCTGACCTAGTCTTCTGTGTGGCCTCTAGACCTTGTTCCACCTGGGGTCCGAACAGATGCATACTGTTGAAGGGTAAGGCCATGACCTGCTGCTGGGCATCATTCGTGAAGCCCGAAATATGTAGCCAAGAGTGGCGAGGGGTACAAATGCTTGCTGCCGCCGCTCGAGGAAACAGTATCAAGAGAGTCCACTGCAGCTTTAACCTGTTGGTTATTGGACTCGATACCATTGGTAATGGTATGAAGTAGCTCTGAATTAGTTTGCGACTTAGGCAGAGCTTCTACTCTTTGCTTGAGCAAATGCCAAAGGACATACTCATATTGAGAAAAATAGCCCTGGTAGCTGGCAATACGCATACCCAGGGTGGAGGCAGCAAAGACTCTCTTACCTAAGGTGTCTATCCTATGACATTCTTTATTTATAGGCCGGGCTGTAGATGCCTGAGGGAGGACGGCCTTGTCATTCTCTGCTAAGACTACAATAGGATCAGCAAAAGCCTGTGAGGCCAATATGGGTCGATCCTTGGGAGTGGCATACTTCCTATCTATGGACTTAGGCACGGAAGGGATGAGAGCAGGATTGTTCATACCATCTGAGAAAGGGTCTCAAAAAATTATTGTACCGGAGGAGTTAAATCCATAGGGATCTCAGGAACATGTAGATATTGGAGTCTTAAAAGCTTCCCAGGATCGATTTCTGTAGTCTGGAGAGAAAGAGTGGAATTTACATTTTTCAGCAGAGACTTAAAGGAAAGGTTTTTGACTACAGATTCTGCAGCAGGATTGATCCCTGCTCCTTTAACATCATCACCAAGTTGAAGATCTGGGTCAGGCTCCAAATCATCTACCGACAGTCCAGGAGGGACTGTATGGACAGGAAAGGAGTGAAAATCAGAATGAAAATTAGAAGAGGAAAGAATCAGAGTCGAAAAGCCCTGGAGGCTGGACAGCACCGCACCAAGCATCAGTGCCGACAAAGAACATAGTGCTGAACCCAAGGAAGTTGGCACCATCGGAAACAGCCCAGCACATGGCGTCGACAAAGGCCATGGCGCTGACGGAGCCCCCTGGCGCTGTGGATGGCACGATGGCTCCAAGAGTGTCCCAAAGTTCCAAAAACTGTGATTTGAAGGAAAAGAAGGAAAATTAACAGGAGATAGAGGCATCGGTGTGGATCCCTGCGCCGCAGCCATGTGAGGGAAGGAACACCTGAACACAGAGTTGACAGCACCGAAGAATGCGCCATGCAACTAGGAAGGTCTAACCACCCCACCTGGTCTCTTGAGTGGCCAGAAGGCCATGGAGTGACTGGGCCAGGCAGCTGGACCAACCACCAAGCCCACTGCTCCATAAGAGCAGCCCACTGGTGGAACTGCTCATCAAAGGCTCGTCCAGTAGGCGGGGATGGGCTCCGATGTCGGGTACTTGAGCCAGAAACTGGCAACTCTGAGAGGGGAGGAGACCGGTGCCTAGCCCCAATGACCGACCGTCGATGTGCAGACATACCAGAAGGCGACCTCAAGTGATGCCTTCTCTTTCTCGACTTGTGCATCGAGGAAGAACTCGACGCCGAATGGTGCTGCGAATGGGACCGTTTCCTTTAAGGCTTTTGGGGGACCACCCATCTCTCTGAGCATTGGACCATCCATTGTCAAACCCACCCTCCAGGGAGGGCGGAAGACCGGATCCAGCCCGGCTGGCTGAACAGCTTTCATACAAAGTCTCCCTACCATCACCTAACCTGCTCATGGTCGACTCCTTCAATGGAGGGCTGAAGACTTCTTTATTAATCAATGAAATTAAATCTACTCGGTACTTGTTTCCAAGATAACTACAAAACAATAAACTGAAAACTGTGCTGCTGGTTTGAAGTTTGACTCCCGGCAGGCGAGCAACGTCGTCACTGAAGCACACTCGACGGTGGGAAAAAAGGAACTGAGGTGGTTGGAGGGTCAATGCTGAGGTAGTCTTTACTGCATGAGCCATGGCTCGCGGTGCCGCTTCCTCGCAGTTCTATCTCTGGCGCTGACCCTCTCAAAAAGTTTGCTTCCACTGGGTCCTAGCACCTCTGGAGTAGATCCCATTAGTGTGAATGAGTGGTGGAGACTTTATGTCCAGGAACATCTTACCTTAGCGGAAAAGAGAAAAGAGACTCAATGCCAAACAACCACTAGAAAATAAAATGATGCCAAATGTGGCATCGACAAGTGCAGCATCGAGGATTAGATACACAAGCAGAAAATGGTAGTTGAGGAGTGTTGTGTAGACTTCTTGCTGTCACACACAGTTTGAGATGCAGCCTTGACGGTGGGAAAAACAGAACCGAGGTAGTGGAGGGGACGACGGTTACTGGCCAACCCTCGAGTGCCATGCAATGCGTCAGCCTCGAGGGCGGTGCCATCCCCGTCATCACCCCTTCCCCTAGGAGAAAAGCTTTTTAATTTTTTATTTATTTAGTTTTTGTTGACCAGGAAGGAAGACTATACAATGTTTTGCCCATTTTGGGGGGGAGGGATACAGATGGATGCCAACTGAAATTGAACCAGATTTTTAAGCTGTTGGTGGTATTTTTAGTGAATGGGGTAAATTTGGCCAGGACACTGGGGAAATTCACCTACTTTTATTTAATGTACTTATTTAATTAGCAGGAACTATGCTTATACTTCAAGAAACGGCTTATGATATCACCTATATTTTAGACACCAGATTAAAAACTAATGGAGAACTTCTAGCAGCATCTCAAGGGTGGCAGTTGGGGCCTTCTTTTTGGTCCACTGGGATGGAAGTATGTGACTGGGTAGGGATATTGCTAGCTAATCCTAATCTATTAGTCATTAGATTAGTAGATATTTGCCCAGGTAGAGCTTTGCTATTAGATCTTTCTTACCATAAAGAACAGTTTTGTTTAATAGTAATTTATGCCCCACAGTCTAAGGCACTCAGAACAGCCTTGTTCAGAGATATCCAACCTTTTTTTTTTTTTACACTTCTCATTTGATTTTGTGGGCTGGGGATTTTAATTGCGACCTCCAGAAACAAGATAGAAGGTTACAAACTGAGAAACGTTATCATGATACTACAGCTCTACAGCAAATTATTTCATTAGCAGCTATTAAGGATTCTTATAGAACTCTCCACCAGTCAGGAGGTTCCACTTTTTTTAAAGGGAAACTTCGGACAAGAATTGATTTTATTTTTGTTTCAAGAATACTGAAGGTACTCTCAAGTAATACTTGTGTATTTGAATTTTTGGATCATATGGAAGTTTGCACACAGGTTACATGGCAAGACACCCCAAGATGCAGAAAAACAAAATGGAGACGGAATGACTCTGTGTTGATAGATGACAAAATACAAAAGATTTAGTTACAGAATTGGGCAGCTAGGCTCTCCGTAGTACAGTGCTATGAGGATCTCACTAAAAACTCATGGCAAGAGTTATTCCAAAATAGAGCAAATTGAGAGAATAATAGAAATTATATGGACTATTTACACCTAAGGCAACAATTACACCTAGTTTCTTTATCAGAAAACTCAATAGTAAATTATGGACCACAGATACAAGACTTAAAAACAAAACTGGAGAAACTACAATATAATAGAGCCCAATCTCTAGGGCAAGAGGCTAGATTTGGGATAAAGGGTGGGAAACATTGCATAGACCCATTTAAAGACTGCAAAGAAAGAGTCAAATCTAGAGTAATTAATTAATTAATATTTCTGGGGAAGGGGTTTCCTCTCCTTTAGGTCTTTTAGATGTTGTTACAATCCAAGTATTTGAGGTACACCCACAAACTGAGTCTGTAAGTAAGATTTTGGATGGATTAAATTTACCTCAGATTTATCCAGAAGATGTTAAACAACTATCTGTAGAAATTTCAGAAGGAGAAATTGTACAAGTTATTGATAATCTAAAACAGATTCAGCACCAGGATCAGATGGTAAAGGCGCAGACCTATATAAGCAGTTTAAAAACTCCCTGGTCCCTGCCCTAGCTATCCTATTTAATTACATGTTAAAAGGCAGTACTTTGGCCCCTTCTATGAGAGAGGCTATTTTAGTTTTAATCCATAAAAAAGACCCCCATGCGGATAAATATAATTGGAGACCTCTGAGCCTACTAAACACAGATGTTAAAATTGTAGTTAAATTGTGTTAAATAGGCTCACAAAGGTAGTAACATATATAATTAGTGAAGCTCAAGCCTGTGCAGTTCAATGAAGATAACAATGTGATAATTTAATTATCCTTAAGGAAATATTTAACAAAGAAGAGGCAGGAGAATTGTCAGAATGGATAATAAGTGTAGATCAAGAGAAAGCATTTGATTGAGTGGCGCATCAATTATTTTCAGTCTTAGAAGCCTTTGGGGTTCCAGCACAGTTTATAGACTGGATCAAGGTATTGTATAAAAACGTTATCAATAATTCCAAATGTTAATGGATGGTACGATAATAAAATATTTATAGAGGGATACAGCAGGGATGTCCACTGAGTCCCCTTTTATATGCTTTTTGTATGGATATCTTTATTAGACTGTGTTTACAAGAACACGGGATAGCTGGTTTAAATATCCCCAATACTTCTGACTCAGTTAAAATACTAACATATGCAGATGATATAGTGTTGACTTTAGATAAAAACACAAAGAAAGCTGCAGTACTGGAAATTATTAAAAAATACTAATTGATTTCTGGGTCCCAAATAAATTTGGAGAAAAGAAGAGCTTTCCCATTAGGAAATACTCCAATCCCAATTTCTGGTACAATAGGAGGTGTTAGAATAATAAATGATACCATGAAAATACTAGGAGTAATTTCTGGACCCTAAAATGCGAATGTGCAGAACTGGGAACTTGGTATAACAACAGCTGAAATAATCATTTCAGGATGGAGACAAAAAGTAATGGGGAAGTAGAAAAGGGTATTGTTAATCAAGACTCTGGTAGTTCCTCTGTCTTTACATATAAGTTATATCTACCCCCCAAAGAGATCTCTACTAGACTGCTTAGTGTGTTTTTTCAAGAACTATGGGGTTCAAGGTTAAACTCTGTGAAGAGGAATATTACCTATAAGGCAAAATCAGAAAGGGGCTTGGGAATGATTAATCCCATATTATTTTTTGGGAGTATATTTCTAGATTATAATTTTGGTAAATTTCTTAGACCAGGGGAACTTTTTTGGAAACCATGACTGAAGTAGTGGCTAGGCCCTAACCTACTACTATGGAAACAGCAAAAACCTAGAATGTTTGGGAAAATCAATTCCTCGCCAGGATATGGTATGGATAGCCTAAAATGTGTTGTAAGGTGGCAGTTATCTTCTGCAAACATTGGATCATGGGATAGGAAAAAGATCTACCAACACTTGTTAATGGTGGAAGATAATGAGGATGTATAGTTTCCCTTATGCACACAAGATCAGAAGAAATGTATCTTACAATAATTTATAAATCCTAGAATTCCAAATTATATTTGGGACTGCACGTTGCTGGGAAGTTATGGGAAACTCAGTGTTAAAGGTAATAAGAAACATAAGCAGTTATCGGAAAGATTCTGTCCAAGGGAAAGTAGATTTCAAATTATTGAGACTCAGCAGCATTTATTTCACAAATGTCCTTATGCTCAGTTAGTATGAGGAATTATAGTTAAGGAATGGGCAGAAAAATAATTTTTGCATCTAAGATACCCAGAAGTCATATAGGGGAATAACCCAGTCTTAGTAGGGAGATATAATCCAGAGATCATTTACATTATTTTGGGTATTATTTGTGGCAAGCAAGATGCCATCTGGTTTTACAGCAAAAACAGGTTCATCAGAGCACTGTATTTTCTTATACAAAATCAGCCATACAGCATTTATTGAAGTATGATGTATCTAGGTTTCCAATGTATACGGTCTCGTACTTGTGGATCTATTGTAAAAAATGGTGTTAAATTAGATGAGAGGATGTATTTGTATATTAATATGATAGTAATGGTAACATATGTTGTATATGTAAGTAAAGAAAGGTAATGACGAAAGTATGATACTTACTGTATTATTAACAACATTATTTGTGCAAACTTCTTGTTTGCTTTATAATGAAGTCCATATTTTCTAATAAAAATTCCCCTACTCATTTTGAGAAGTGCCATGGGATCTTTAACATCCACCTGAACTAACACCAGAACAGGCAGATGGGACCTCGGTTTAACATCTTATCCGAAATATGGCACCTCAGGAGTACAGCACCCCCTCAAGATGCACTTCAGTGTCAGTATTAGGATTTAACCAGAGTGCCTGGAATGGGGATAGAACCCAGAGTCTTCTGATCTTCCAGCCTCAGAGGTGAGTGTGCAACCTGCTGAGCCACTGCCACTGCATCTAAGCTAAAAAGCTTACCGCGTGGTCCTATCGCCTCCCACGTAGTACCCCACCAGTGTAGAATGGTGAAGACTGATACAGTTAAGATCAGGATCCGTTATTTCAAACTGGGACTGTGGCTCCTCTGTGCAAATATAGCTTGATATACAAAATGTAAAAAACAAAAACAAGGCGCTGCATCAGCATGTGGTCTAAAAGCAAAACAAAAAAGTTATGTTAAATGCATGCTGAAAATAGAAAATAGAGTTAAAAATCTACGTTTCGACCTTAGGACTTCTTCAGGAATTATCAAAAAAAAAAAAGATATAGCTTGATACGTATTTACAGTCAAAATGGGCACTAGTCCATAAATAACAGCTTAGTCAGAAAAGCAAAAAAAGAAGAAAGTAATATACCAGGGAGCACTGTATCAGACTGGACTGAAGAGCTGACTGATTGTGTGTACTACTATGAATTACAGACAGTGGAACATAAATGCCCATATGGAAGACTGATTTTTTGACTAGATAAAACGCCTGTACAGAACTTAAGAGCTTAATACTTGAAACTGCAAATAAAATAAGACCGCGAATTCCACACAACGTGATTGACACGGGACACAAACTAAGTAAACAAGTATAAAATAAAACAACAGGGCTCCTGAGCACACAAAGCCATGAATTCAGCTGTGAACTCAGAGCCCAAAAACAGCACAAGCCCAGCGAGGTCACCATCTTGATTCCAACACAATCCTGCATCCCCAACCCACCAAAACAATTTTGGCCATTTTATAAAACAGATAATCAAGTACAGAGCATGTGGGCGTGTTCTGATATATGCATACCATGGTAGTTGAATGCACTTGGCCTGTGGCCTCATGCCTCACAACACACACCAAGCCGTAGAGCACAACCACACACCCTGTAGTGGATTATCTGTTACATATAAATGTTCTATGACTGTAAAGACTATTCTGTTGAACAATAACATTAACTTGAAGCTATTTTTTTATGTTTGCTTGCACGCATGTGCAAGAAACATAGTGCCATCATCCAAGTTTTCCAGAGGTGTGTCAGCCTGTTCCAGTTCAGTCAGTGTGTTTGCAGGCACGGTCGCAGTGCGCCAATCACTGCTCCAGCTGTCTAGGACAGCTGAAAATGTAGTGGCATACAGTTGAAAGGGAGAGCTCCGCTTCAGTGAGCAGAGCTCCCCCTCAACACACATGCCGCATATTGCATGCTGGCGTGCCCCCCACACATACTATATAGCCGGACAGGTGCCCAATCCCCTGTCAGCTGCAAAACCCCACAAAGCATCCAGGTGCCACGCTGGGCCACCCCAGCGTGGCAAAGGTTATGGCTGTGACGGGTGCCCAATCCCCTGTCGGCTCCAGTCCCCCAACAGCCTTCCAGCTGCCATGCTGGGAGCTCACCCCAGCGTGGCAAGCGTCCCTCGTAGTCTTAGAAAAAACAACAACCTGTAAATACAAAAACTGTCCCTCGAGCTTCTCCCTGCCCTCCTCCCACAACCGCACCCACCACTGCACATCCTGCCTCCCCCACCCCCACCCCATACTTACCTCCAGACTCGTCGATGATCTTGAGTGGACCGGGAACCGAGTCTGAACTCTTCAAAGCTGACCACGAACTGAGGAAATGCCAGTAAGCTGTATAATGGGATAGATAGGGTGTTTTCAACTTTGTTGCATATCTCAGGCATTTTGGGGAATTTTGGGCCCCAAAAATTTTCAACATGGGGTTTTTGGGACCCCTTCTCATGAATGCTGTCACTGTCATGGCGTTACTCGGGCCCGAAGGGTGATTTCGCAGCCACTGTGCAAAATCACCTTTCTGAAATGATTAATGGAATGACACTGCCAGTGTTCATAAGGTGGGCTCTCAAAAAGCCTATTTTAAAAATTTGGTGGAAAAATTCCTAAAAGTGACTGTTTTATGAGCGTGCATTGAGCAGTTCCTATGCACGCTCGTAAGTTCGTGAATTTTCAATATTTTCACTCCAGATTTTCAACATTGCCATTTTACCAAACCTTCTTATGAGCAGCACAGCTGTCATTTTTCACATCTCACCCAAAATATGTTTCCGCCCATGTAGCGCACAATGGCACAGTTGGTGTGCGAAATAAATGTATGGGACACATTAAGAAAATCACAGTGACACTGTTCATGAGTAGAGTTCTTAAAATGGCTATGTTGAAAATTTGGTGAAAAAATTCCTAAAAATGACTTTTACGAGCGTGCGTTGCGCAGTTCCTACGCATGCTCGTAGTTGCGAAATTTCAATATTTTCCTCCAGATTTTTCAACATTGCCATTTTACCACACCTCCTTAAGAGCAGTACAGCTGTCATTTTCACATCTCACCCAAAACATGTTTCCGCCCATGTGTGCACAATGGCGCGGTCGATGTCTTGAAAATCAATGCAGGACACATTAAGAAAATCACAGTGACACTGTTCATGAGCAGAGGTTTTAAAATGGCTATGTTGAAAATTTGGTGAAAAAATTGCTAAAATGAATGCCTTACGAGCATCGTTGCAGAGCTCCTTTTCTAAGTAAGTTCGCACATTTCAATATTTTCACTCACATTTCAACATTGCCATTACCACACCTCCTTATGAGAGTACAGTTGTCATTTTTCACATCTAAACTCTGGCGTGTTTCTGCCTTACGTAAGCACAATGGCAGTCGGTGTCTTGAAATCAATGTATGGGACACATTAAGAAAATCACAGTGGCACTGGTCATGAGCAGAGGTGTTAAAATGCCTATGTTGAAAATTTGGTGAAAAAATTCCCAAAAATGACTGTTTTAGGAGAGCACGTTGCGCAGTTCCTATGCACTCTGGCAGGTTTGCGAATTTGTAATATTTGCACACTAGATTTTCAACAGTGCCATTTTACCGCACTTCCTTATGAGCAGTACAGCTACCATTTTTCACATCTCGCCCAAAGTGTGTTTCCACACATGTAGCGCACAATGGTACAGTCGGTGTGCGAAAACAATGTTTGGGACAGATTAAGAAAATCACAGTGACACTGGTCATGAGCAGAGGTCTTAAAATGGCTATGTTGAAAATTTGGTGACAAAACTCCATAAAATGACTGTGTTACAAGTGAGCATTGCGAAGTTTCCAAGCACCCTCGTAAGTTCATGAATTTGTAATATTTTCAGTCAGATTTTCACCAGTGGCATCTTCCACACCTCCTTATGAACAGTACAGCTGTCATTTTCCACAACATGGCAGAAACGTGTTTTCACACTTTCTGCACAGAAATGCGTGGTCGCTGTGGGAAATCATTGTTCGGGACAGATAGAGAAAATCACACTGACACTGTTCATGATCGGAGGTCCCAAAATGCCTGTGTTAACAATCTGCTGTAAAAAAAAATCCCAAACTAGTTACATTACGGGTGTGCGTTGCACAGTTTCTACGCATGCTCGTGACTTCACCAGTTTTTTTAAGATTTTCACAGCAGATTTTCAACATTGCCATTGTTTACACCTCCCCATGAACATTACCGCTGTCATTTTTCACATCCTGTTCGGAATGTGTTTTTGCACCTGTGGTGCCAAATGCCGTAGTCACTGTGCAAAAGCAGTTTTCAGCTAACAAACTGATACTGCCACTGTTCATGAGGTGGGGTCACAAAAAAAACATGTTGAAAATTTGGAGTGAAAATACCAACGAATGCCTGAGGCATTAGGGTTTCCGACCATAACGCCCCACCCTGTAGAGAATGACAGGCATCAGGGGTGTGACTTGAGATTCTTGCCTGTCATGCTCATAAAATTCCACCCCCACCCACACCCTGCAGCCAGTGAGAGGCATCAAGGTGTGCCTCGGACTCTTCAGGCCCAAACTTCACCCCATTCTCCTATACCGCACCCATCTCACTGTATTTCCTGATGGAATGGGGTGCGCATAAGGGCCAAAGACCCCAAGGCACACCGTGGCATTTGTCAGTGTCTGCAGGGAAGGGTGTGGTGAAAT
Source organism: Neoceratodus forsteri (assembly GCA_016271365.2). Classification (NCBI taxonomy): domain Eukaryota; kingdom Metazoa; phylum Chordata; order Ceratodontiformes; family Ceratodontidae; genus Neoceratodus; species Neoceratodus forsteri. Next base: position 1,002,346,629 of record CM028129.1, on the reverse strand, counting down.
GGCGTGGTCATTATGCCTGACGACCCAAAGGCACACCCCAATGCCTGTCACTCTCTGCAGGGTGGTGGTGGGGTTGGCTTCAGTTCAATACTTCACTGCCATTCCTATTATGCAGCTCTGTAACTTCTACACTACCAATGCCAATGCCAGCAAGCAAACATTCGGCTTTGAAAAATGCTTGTTTCTGATTACCGCTGATTATTTTCCAAAAAATCTATAAAAAAGTTGTGGTTTAAAGCATTAAAGAAGAGTAAAACCGTGCATGTCAAGCTTTGTGATTCCTAGGCACTTTAATAAACATCTAATTGAGGGACGCAACAAATGAAAATCAAACCTTAATGAAGGTTGCTTTGTGGCCTACGTACAGTAGATAAAAATGGGAATCTGGTTATTTTATTAAAAAATAACTTTTCATACTAATCCACCAATGCAACTTTACTACAGAGTAACTAGTTATATAATACAGAAAAAAGTCTAGTAAGCTGGGAGTTGTAGAATTATGTCCAACATGATGGCAAAAAAGTAGGTTACTCACTTGTAACTATAGATCTAGTAGTGGTATTCATGTCACATCTTAGTCTTCCTGGAGACAAGCGAGTTGTCGGAAATCTTCAAGCTAAGCTCCACCCAAAACCTGGGTGGTGTAGCCACAGGTACTGCCCCAAGCCAGCAGATCTTTGCATGCTAGAAACAGGGATCCCAGTACAACTTGCCATGGGAGATCAGGAGGGTTGTGTGCATGTGAAGTAAAAATCACTACTAGAAAGTCATACTGCTAGGTTTGAGCAAGATATGCTGGGACCCAGTGGGAGTCAAAAGTCTTCAGGAGGGCCATCGCCAAGGTAGGACCGTGGAAGCGTGGCACCGCAAGGCAGGCTGGCTTGCGCCATATAGTTTTTTTTTTTTAAACAGAGGAGGTGCAGTGTAACCTAAGTAAACACCTTAGCTAACAAGGGTATAAAACAGCCCTTCTGACCATAAAGAAGGTCAACTAGACAACGGTGTCTTCATAGCCCAAATGAAAACAAGGTAGGTGAAGACCAAGAACTAGAGAGAGTGAGCTTAGGGGATGGCGGGTGGGCACATGAATAAATGGTGAAGACTTGTCCAAGAAGATCAAGAATTATGGTAGCACGTAATTTTCATATCTTCATGGACTTAAGTCTTCACCATTTATTCATACTGCTGGGTTAGAGTGCCAAGCTGATACCAAAAAATCCCACAAGCAGGGTGGTAGGAGACGACGCTCACTCAGGACAGAAGTCACTTAAGGATCGTCTGGCCAAATAAAGCATGCTGTCATCCAGAACATAGTGCTCAACAAAAATATGCACCGAGCTCCAGGTAGCCATTTCGGAAATTTCGGCAATGGGGACAGAGTAGATTTCAGCCAGGAATGTAGCAACCGCTCAGGCAGTGCGCACCAACTCGGCCCTCTAATTTCACCTGGGCCATAGAGTGGCAGTGGCGAAGGCATGCCACTATCCAAGCAGAAAAACACTTAATGGTTACTGGCTGATCCAGCTGGGTAGCAGTAAAGGAAACAGAGTTGGACTGACGAATGTCATTGGTTCTATTAATGTAGAACCGAAGGGCTCTTAACATCCAGGGAGTGAAGAGTTTGCTCTCCTTCATTCTGGAAGTTAGAAAAACAAATGGGTAGGAACTTGGGGTGTGTGTATGGAGAATCACCTTGTCTTTGTGGAAGACAGTATACGGCGGGTCTGTGACCAAAGCATACATTTTAGAGACCCTGCGAGTAGAAGTGTTGGCCACCAGAAAAACAGGTTACTCACCTGTAACAGTAATTCTAGGAGTGGCATATGTTGTTCATCCACACTATTTGGCATGCCCCTTTCTCCTTTAAGATCAGGCGGAAGTCTTCAAGCTGGCTCCTCCCACCCACCTGTGTGGTATATACCTCGGCTCCACCCCATGACGCCAGATCTTAGCCTGCTGGAAGCCAGGTTATGTTTGTCTGCAGCCGGGAAGGTCAGGTGGGTCCGTGTGGGTGAACAACATATACCACTCCTAGAACTACTGTTACAGGTGAGTAACCTGTTTTTCTAGGATAGTGGAAATGTTGTTCACCCACACTGTTTGGCAGACTCCTAGCAGTTCTCTGGGAGGAGGGAGGCAAGGTGCACACCCCCTGCTCAGGGAACAGAGATTGGAGAACAGAGGCCCCAAAACCAGCATCCCGACGTGACTCAAGGTTGATGTGGTAGTGGGTAATGAAGATGTTTCCGGACTTCCAGGTAGCAGCTCAACAGATTTCCTGGATAGGGATGTCCCTGGATGCAGCTACTGGTGCAGCAGTATGGTGGGAAGAATGAACTCTTATCCCTCTGGGAGGCTCCTTGCCTGCCAACTCATAGCACAGACCTATGCATGATGTAATCCATCTTGCTATGGTCCATTTGGTTCCAGGTCTGCCAGAAGTGGCTTCAGCGTAGGTGACAAACAGCTGGCAAACCTCTCCATGAATTTCTGCCGTCCTCTCTTTATAATAGAAGTGAGCATGCCTCAGGTCCAAGATATGTCTCAGAGACGCTGCCACGACTGCCATGCACTTGGTGAATACCCTGGGTGCTGATGGCAGCATGAAAGGAAGTGCTCAGAACTGATAGTAGCGGCCGAGAAACTCGAAGTGCAGGAACCTCCTGTGCGCCTGAGCAATAGGGATGTGCAGGTAGGTGTCCTGCATGTCTAGGGATGCCAAGAAAGCATCCTTCTTCAGCATGGGGATCAGTCCCAGGAGGGTCACCATGCGGAAGCGCTTGTAAGCGACAGACACATTGAGGTGGCTGAGGTCCAAGATTGGATGGAGGTCCCCTGTTTTCTTTGGAACCAGGAAGAAGTGTGAATAATAACCTGCTCCTCACTGGTTCCCCAGATTGTGCTCCAAGGCTTCTTTCTGTAGAAGCGTGAGCACTTCCTGCCTTATGAGCAGAGCGTGCTGACCTGAGTAACGGGAGAGCAGAGGAGGCCTTGTTGGGGGGCTTGTCTAGGAATTTGATATGGTGGCCTTTTTCAACCAACTGTAGCACCCACCTGTTGGTGGTGATCGACCGCCACCCTGGCAGGTGGTCTGCGATGCGACCCCCGACCTTTGTTTGCCATTGATCCAGAGGAGGGGCGGGGGCCGGGAAGGAGTCATGCTGTGGCAGCAGAGGGTTCTGCAGGCTGGGCTGACTTGGTAGCCCATTGGCCTCTACCTGAGGACGTCTTGACCTGGGCTTTCCGAGAGAAGGACCCCCTCTGTTGCTGGCCAGAACGAGGTTGTTGCCTCTGAGTCCGGCTGCAGAAATGACTCTGGTTCCTACGAAAGGAACTGAGTCTAGATCTGTACATGGCCTGGACAGATCTAACAGCCTTCCCAGCTTCCTGTAATTTGGTGATGACCTTTTCCGAGGGTTCACCAAACAAAACTTCGCCATGAAAAGGAGCGTCCATAATGTTTTTCTGGACGTCCAGGGTAAACCCGGAGACATGGAGCCATGAGTGTCTCCAGAGACATACGCCTGAGGCTGCCACTCTGGTCGAAGAGTCCGAGGAGTCGTACATGGCTCGGAGCACCTGGGTCCCCACGTCTGAACCCATGTGGAGGAGTTGAAGAAGTTCCTCCTTTTGGCCACCGTCTGCCAATTTCTCTGCCAGTTTTTGTCCCTGTTCCCACAGTGCGTTCTGGAACTGAACCATGTGGTCAAGTAATTCAACGATCTAATGGCGCAAGTCACAGCTGCGTAAGTGCACCTGCCCAGCACGTCCAGTTGCTTGGACTCTGGGTCTGGTGGCTGCGTGCTCAAATGTTGCGGTCTCTGAGACTGGTCATGAGAGGCTGTAATGACCAGGGATTCGGCCAGAGGATGGTTAGCCAGGTACTGGTCCTCCCTTGGGGCCTTGTACAGGTGGTCAGCCTTCTTCGGCATTGCCGGGGTTGAATGTGGATGCTTCCATGCTGCCTTGGTGACATCCACGAAGGTGTCCACCAAGGGTGGCACTACCACAGGCTTGGGATCTTTTTGCCGAAGGTAGCAGGCAAGGCGTAGTCTTTCGGGGTCAGGTTCCTCCGCATTCCATCCCATGTTTTCTTGGATGTGTCTCATTATCTCGGAGAATGAGGGGTCATCCGGAGGAGACCTAGGGAGGTCGCATGGGTCCAGAGAGGGGATGCTGATCAGTGAAGGAGACCTGGAGCATTCAGAGATGTCAGATCTGGAACCCTCCATAGACGATGAATACCGACGTCTTCTGGGTCTCTTGGGGCTGGGTGACCCTGAAGAGGATCTAGACGGAGACCTTCTCTTTTCTGGAGATCTGCCCCTAGGAGGTGCTGCTGTCTCCTGGGGGGAAGGCGCTCGGCCTGCTGCCCCTTTTGGTGAAGGAGGGGGTGCAGGCATCGATGGTGCCATGGGTGCGGGAGGAGGGTGCGTGGTGACCACATCCTTTTTGATGGTGTCCCACCAGAAAGTGAAGAGCTCCTTCACTTCTGCCAAGTTTAGGCCCGACGATGGACTGGGTGCCGGTGGCCTGTCATCAGGGCCGGGCGTTGGCTCCCCAGGGGTCTCAGGTTCCAGAGAGGGCTCCCGTGGGAGCTCGACGGGTCCAGAATCACCCTACTGTTCTTCGAGCTGAGTGGACTCCTCCTCCAACAACGCTTCCTGACAGACGTTGGTAGGTAGCGGTGTGGTCCTTCTGGCTGCAGTGTCTGATGCCGGTCCCCCCACCGGCGTCCTGGGGGGTGAATGCCTGACCGGCAATGGGTGACGAACTGCCGCCTGTTCCCGGGAGTGTTTATGTACCTTGGCCGACGTCCGCTTAAGGGAGGTCAGCTCCTAGATCTTGCGTTGGGGTGGTGGTGGTAGGGAGACTGACCGGACGTTGGGGGCCGAGTGCCGGGATGAGGACTTGTGATACTCCCCTGACCTGGATGAGGCCATAGCTGAAGAAGCGGGCCTGGAGGTCTTGGCAGGCTGCAGAGTCGAAGAACCGCTGGCTGGTTTGACCATGACCGGGGGGAGGAGCTGAGAGTGGGCTCTAGACGGGGAGCGGTCTGACCTGGAGCCGGAGCTGCGGGAATCCGAGGCTCTGGAGGGGGATCTAGGTCTGACCTTCTCCCGGTGCTTCTCGTGGTGCCTGTGCAACTTCCCTGAAGACTCCCCCCTGTAGGAAGGTTCCATGGCCTTGAGCTTTTCCTCAAGAAGGAAAGCCTGGAGAGCCTTCTGTCGGCGGATTCTCGTTTGGCTATTGAAGCCCTGGCAGAAGGAGCAAGCCTGGGTGTCGTGATCCAGGCCCAGGCACCGAACACAGGCCAAATAAGGGTCTTTAAAAGGAATCTGCTTCCCACAGGCACACTTTGAAGAATGGCCTTCCACTGAAGTTGGGGAGGACATCAGATGAAGAAACTGCTTGAAAAAGGATTTCTTCCGAAGTCTGGAGAGTTTGGAAAAGATTTCCTGGTCGTCGCGCACTAGTACTAAACCGATGAGGTCAAGACATGCAAGTCGACGGCGGGAAAGAACTGGAGATTCTGGCGGGACCACCTCCTTATGTACTACGCCTGACGTCGGGGGCCGGACTGACGTTGGAGGCGGTCCCCGCTGAAGACTGCTAGCTAGAAAATTTTCTGTGGGGTCCTGACGCCTGCTGGCTTCAGTCCTAATGGTGTAACCTGCTGCAAGAGCTGTACCTCGAAGAAGATCTCCATACTCTAAATGCGGCCTTACCAGTGACCTGTACAAGGGCATTATAACCTCCTCTCTCCTACTACTGATCCCCCTAGTTATGCATCCCAGCATCTTGTTTGCCTTTGCTGCTGCTTTCCTGCACTGCGTGGAGTGCTTTAGGTCACTAGTGATCATCACTTCCAGGTCCTTCTCCTCCTCCTCTGATGCAGCTACTCGGACTCCACCCATGTAATACTCTGTCCTTGGATTCTTGGCTCCAATATGCATAACTTTGCATTTCTTGGCATTAAAGTCAAGCTGCCAGATCCTGGACCACCTGCCCAGCTTTTCCAGATCTTCCTGTAGGTCCCGTATCCCTTCAGCTGTGTCCACTCTCCCACAGAGCTTGGTGTCATCTGTGAATAGGCGCATTTTGCCTTTAATACCATCCCCAATGTCATTGATGAAGACACTGAACAACAATGGCCCGAGCACGGAGCCCTGTGGGACCCCACTGGTTACATCTCTGGTGCCAGATAACTCTCCCCCCACCACCACCCCCTGGGTTCTGTCCCTCAGTCAGTTTTCCACCCATCTGGCCATCTTCTTCCCAACTCCAAGATCCACCAACTTCCTGGTCAACCTGTTGTGGGGCACAGAGTCAAAGCCCTTAACAGAGTCAAAGCCCTTACTGAAATCAAGATAGAGGATGTCTACTGCTTGGCCTTTGTCTACTGTCTTAGTGACACAGTCAAAGAAGTCAATCAGATTTGTTTGATATGATCCCCCCCCCATGAACCCATGCTGCCTCTCATAATGGAGACCATGATCCTGTAGATATGCCACTAACCTTTCCTTTAGTATGGTCTCCATGAGCTTTCCCACAATGGAGGTCAGACTGACTGGTCTGTAATTCCCTGGATCATCCTTGGGACCATTTTTATGAAGGGGCACTACATATGCTGTTCTCCAGTCCTGTGGTATCATGCCTGACTCTAGTGAACTATTAAATAGGTCTGCTAGTGGCCCTGCCAGCTCCTCGGCCAGTTCCTTTAGTACGCTTGGATGCACTCATGATTTGTCCACTTTCAATGCCAGCAGACCCTCCCTCACTCTATCCTCCTCTATCACTATGTCTGTGTTTCCCACCTCCCCGCTCCTCTTTTCCCTCCTGAAGGCACTGGTCCATCCTTCTCCATGGTGAAGACAGAACAGAAGTATTCATTTAGTATCTCTGCTTCTTCTCCATTATCCTCCACCCACTTCAACCCTTTCTTAAGCCTAACAATCCCTTCCTTCTTGTCCCTTTTCTCACTTATTTAGTAAAAGAAAGCCTTCTCCCCCTTCTTAATTCCTTCAGCAATTTGCAGCTCCTTCTGTGCCTTTGCTCGCTGGACTTCCTTACTTGCCTCACTAGCCAACCTTAGGTAATTTTCCCTATCCATCTCTCTCTTGGTCATCCTGAATTTTCTATAGGCTAACCTCTTTTCCCTTATTGCCTTGGCAACCCTAGAACTGAACCAGCTGGGCGCTTTGGCCCTTGTGTTCTTCCCCCTGAGCCTAACACACTCATTGATGGCAACCAGTATTCCTTAATGATGGACCACTTTTGGTCCACCCCCCATATCTGCTCTGATGCCCACCAGATGGTTCCTTAGAACCTCACCCATTTTCCTGAAGTCCGCCCTCCTTAAATCCAAGATTTTGGTCATCAGGATGCCTTCTCTGCCCATATCCAAATGGAACCACACTGTGCAATGGTCACTTCTGCCCAGTGCCTCCCTGACCATTATTTCCTGTACATGATCCCCATTTGCGAGCACCAGAGCAAGAATAGCCTCAGCTCTTGTTGGTTCAGTGACACCCTGAGTCAGGAACCCACTCTGCAGTCCTTCCAGGATCACTTGACTCTTAGCACATGTTGTGGATGGTATCCTCTAGTCCACCTTGGGCAGGTTGAAGTCCTCCACCATTACCACCTCTTCTTTCCCGCAGCTTCCAATATTTGCGAGATCAGTTCCCTGTCTCTCTTCTCATCTTGACTGGGTGGTCTGTAAACCACCCCAACCTCATCTTTCTCCCTCTATTGGACCTTAACTGAATCCATAATACCTCCACCTCCCTCATGCAAGTTATTCCTTCCCTGATATAAACTGCCACCCCTTCCCGACTACTCTGTCCCTCCTGTATAGTTTATATCCAGAGATAGCAAGGTCCCAGTCATGGTGTGATGTTGCCCAAGTCTTGGTTACTGCAGCTATGCCCACCCTCGTGTCTGCTAATAGTGTCTGCAGGTCATCCATCTTGTTTCCAAGACTCCGCGCATTCAGAGGCACCACCCTCCACCTAGAGTCTGACCTTCCTTCTTTTCCCTCTTTTCTTCTATTCACATTTATCCCCTCTGTGTGCACCACATCCACATACCCTTGTTATGTGTCCTTCACCCTTTGCCAACTGTGTATTTTCCCCTCCCACCTCCTCCCTCCAGACCTCTTCCATTACTGTGGGGGGGGAGGGTCACTGATCACCTCCTGTCAGAGTCTGTGGGTCTGCTCACCCACTGTCCCCCCCAGTAGTTTAAATTAAGTGTAGTGGTTATGTATTCCCTCAGTTTGTCCCCAAGAACCCTCAAACCCTCCCTACTGAGGTGTAGCCTGTCTGGTGAAAAGAGTGCTTTGTTTGACCAGGTCTCCTCCCAGTCCCCAATACAGAGGAATCTCTCCTCCCTGCACCATTTCCTCAGTCAGTCATTAAAATCCTCTATTCATCTTTGCATAGCTGTGCTGGCCCTTGGTACTGGTACCTCCTCTGAGAAGGCCAGTGAACTAACTTCCTCCCTGCAGATATTCCCTAACTCCCTGAACCTACTTTTCACTACCTCAGCCTCCTCCCCAGCAAGGTCATTGGTTCCCAAATGTATAACTAAATTAAGTTTTCCTCCAACCTCCATTACTGTTTCCTTTATTCTTGGGCCCACCTTCCCCGCTTTCATCCCTGGCATATAAACCACCCTCCTGCTTGCATTTGAGTCCCCTTTCCTTCCCCAGTGAATACCCCAATTATGGAGCCCCCTATGATTGCCACCCTTCCATCCCCTGCAGCCGTGTTCCCCATCCTTCCTTTCTTACCTTCAGTACTAGCTGCTTCCCCACCTAATTGCTCCCTCTGCACCCTGGCGAAAGTACAGTTATGTAAGAACTTACCGTAACAGTAGATCATTGAGAGAGGCTCTTGCAGTAGGTAATTACAAATAGGACTGAAGTCGTCAGGCGTCTGGATCCCATGGAAAAATTTCCAGCCAGCGGTCTCTGGCGGGGGACCACCCCCACGTCAGGTGACGTCAGTATAAAGGGGCGGTCTCCCATGCCCACCTTCCAGTTCTTTCCCGCCAAAGGCCAAAGAAGGCAAGACGAGAGAGAAGCGGATGTTTACATCACTAGAAAAGGAGCTGAAAAAGCTTAGGTGGATGGAGGGCGGGAAGGCACTACCTACTGCAAGAGCCTCTCTCGAAGATCTACTGTCATGCTAAGTTCTTTTGTAACTGTACTATCTTACTTCGAGAGGGCTCTTGCAGTAGGTAATTTCAAACAGGACTGAGTTCCAAGCAGTCTGGAACAAGCAGAAGCAAACAGGAGGAGGAAAACTACCCAAACGTAGACCCTCTGGCTGTGAAGATCTTAGGAAAGAAGACCTTGCATAACAGCCAACCCGAAGCCCACTCTACGGTGAGAGGCAATGTCCAAACTGTAGTGTTTCATAAAGGTATGGACAGAAGTCCAAGTAGCGGCTGCACGGATGTCTTCCTCTGACACATTCTTGAAACAAGCAGCATAGGCAGAAACCCCTCTGGTGGAGTGGCCTCTGATTTGACCCGACAGGGTCTTGTTATACTTGTCATAACAGAAAGTGATATAATGAGCCAACCACTTAGACAGGCATTGCTTGGAAAGAGCATTGCCTTCTCTTTTATGAGCAAAAGAGACAAACAGTTGATCAGTCATTCTGAGAGCCTTCTTCCTGGTGGTATAGTATCTCAGAATTCGGTGAACATCCAAAGTATGCAAGAGGTACTCCCCCTGATTGGAGTGCTGCATAAAGAAAGCAGGCAGCTCCACGGATTGGTTCAGCATAGATTCTGCTACCACCTTGGGGTGAAACTTAGGGTTGGTACGAAGAGCCACACGTTCCTTGTGAAAAATCAAATAAGGGATTTTGCACATGACGGCCTGGAGCTCGGAAATCCTTTGAGCAGAAGTAATGGCCATGAGAAAGAGAGTCTTCCAAGAAAGGAACTTTAGGTCTGCTGAGGATGCCAGCTCGAAAGGAGGTAGAGTAAGCTTCTCAAGGATAACATTCAAATTCTAAGGAGGGGCAGGAGCATGAATAGGGGGTCGTAAGTGAAGAACTCCTCTAAGGAAAGTCTTAGAGATTTCCAACTGCGCAAACGCCCTGTCCCCAAAAGGAACATGGTAAGCGGAGATGGCAGCCATGTGAACCTTCAGAGAGGAATGACCGAGACCCAGATCAAAGAGATGGCGAAAGTAATCCAAAAGGTGCCCAACACAGCACGAGAATAGCTCGAAATCTTTGGAAGTGGCCCAAACAGAGAACCATTTCCACTTCACAGCATAGGTAGACCTAGTGGAAGGCTTTCTGGCCTCCACCAGAATCTCAGCTACCGACCAGAAAACCCCGAAGCGAGCTTGAGCTATGTCTGCAAGAGCCACGTGTGCAACTGAAGGGACTTGAGACCTAGATGGACCAGGGTCTCCTGATCCTGGGTCAGCAAAAGTTGTGACAGAGGAAGAGGAGGTTCCTCTGAATACTGTTGCAGACGAGAGAACCAAACTTGCCTGGGCCAGAAAGGAGTGATTAGTATCATGTGAGCCCCTTCTGAGCTGAGTTTCTGTAAGACCCTCTGAATCAGGGGGATCACGGGGAAGGCATAGACGAATCTGCTTTTCCAGTCTAGAGACAACGCATCACTCCAAAAAATGCCACGCCCTGGAGCGAGTGAGCAGAAGGGAAGTTTTGCATTGTGAGAGAACGCGAACAGGTCTACCTGTGGTGTTCCCCAACATAGGAAAATATCGTCTGCTACCCCCGATCCAGTTCCCACTCATGAGCGTGAGCAGACGACTGACTGAGGTGGTATGCCAACGTGTTCTCGACCCCCGGGGTGTGAATCACCGTGAGGCAAAGGTTGTGCTGCACTGCCCAATCCCAAACTCACATTGCCTCCCTGCAAAGAGGGTAGGAATGAGTTCCTCCTTGTTGGCTGATGTACCAGACCACATACATTGTCTGTCTGGACAGCCAGATGCCTGGGGAGCAGATACAGATGCAGAGCCTGATAAGCGTGCAGCACAGAATGAAGCTCGAGCATACTGATGTGGAGAGATTTCTCAAGCTTGGACCAGGAGCTCTGGGTCCTGTGAGACCCGAGATGGGCTCCCCAACCCTTGCCTGAGGCATCCATAGTCAGCTTCTAGGAGGGGGGTGAAAGGCAGAAGGGAACTCCCTGACAAAGATTCTCCTGAACCATCCACCATTGCAAGTCCTGAGCCATAGGATTGGAGACCAGAACTAGTTGATCTAGGTAGTCCACCAGCTGATCCCACTGAGACCGAAGCATCCACTGAGAGATTCTCAAGTGGAGCCGAGCGTGAGGAACTGTCGGAATCGCAGCCGCCATGAGCCCGAGGAGACGAAGGACTGACCTGGCGCTGACCCACCTGTGGCTGGACAACAGGCTGACCCGAGCCTGGAGTGAGGCCACCCTGTCAAATAGCAGGAATGCCATGCCGGAGGTCATGTCCAGGATCACCCCGATAAACTGGAGCCTCTGGGATGGGACCAGGTGGGACTTAGCCTGGTTGACGGTAATACCCAGGTAGGTAAAAACCTGCAGGGTAAGGGAAAGGAAGCGCAGGAGTTCCTTCCTGGATGGGGCCACCAGGAGCCAATCATCCAGGTATGGGAAAATCTGCACCCCCTGGGTACACAGGTAGGCCGCTACCACCGAAAGACATTTGGTGAACACTCGGGGTGCGGAGGAGAGACCAAATGGAAGGGCCATGAACTGGTAGTGGTCCCCCTGGAATGCAAAACACAGGTATTTGTGGTGGGAAGGGTGAATAGGGATATGCAGGTAAGCATTCTGCATGTCCAGAGCACACAGCCACTGTCCCGGCCAAAGAAGGGGCAGAAGACTCTGCAGAGAAAGCATTATGAACCTTTTGTACTCCACGAACAAGTTCAGGGGAGCTGATGTTGAGAATCAGCCTCACATCTCCTGACTTCTTTGGGACCAGGAAGAAATGGGAATAGTACCCCATTCCCCGAAGGTGGGGAGGAATGGGCTCTATCGCCTCCTTCATAAGGAGAGAGGATATTTCGTCCTGAACCAGAAGATGATGTTCTGGGGAGTAAGACAACCTGGGGGGGGAGTTTCGAGGATGTTTCCAAAGAATCTCTATTAAGTGTCCTTCTATGATCAGCTGGAGCACCCAAGTGTCTGAAGTGATCCTCTCCCAACCCAGTAGGTGGAGGGAGAATCTCCCCCCTACCGGTTCCTCTGGAAGGTCCAGAGGCTGTGGGAGAGGAAAGGAGTCGGGAGGTGTGACGCAGTGTTGCGGCTGAAGCTCCCACTGCTTTTTTGGGTGCAGGGGACTTGGCAGCTGGAGGGGCCCAACGTTTATTGGCCCACTTTCCCTGAGGGTTCGCCTTTTGCCGAGCATGTCTGCTGAGCTGAGCCTGAGGGGGCCTGTACAAGGAGTCAACAGACTTAAGTGCAGTGCTGTTCTCCTGCAGATCGGTGATGATGTCCTTGACATTGCCACAGAATAGCACTGAACCCCTGAAGGGCACATCCTGGATAGCAGACTGCACCTTTGGGACCAAACCTGACATCCGGAGCCAGGCATGACGCCGCAAACCAATGGCGAAAGCCGAGCTCCGACCATCAGCATCCACTGCATCATATGTGGCATGAAGCATGTGCTGACTAGCCGAACGCGCAAACCGGACTAGATCTGCCACTTCCTGCTTCATCTGAGACTCAGGAAGAGAGTCCAATTTAGTCTCCACCTCGGTAAGGATCACCTTCTGGTAATCCCCCATATGACCGACAATAATTCAGGGCCCTAATACCCAGAGTGGAAGAAACATAAACCTTCTTCCCGTACTGATCCAAAAGACGGGATTCCTTGTTGGGTGGTGATGAGCTCATGTCTCGGGCAGATCCGGTACGCGGTGAGTTTCTTTTGCTGTGGATCCGGCTCCAGGGCGTGCACTGATGAACTGCCTGCATTTTATGCAGCAACACCGTGAAGGAAGGATCCTCTGGAGGAGTCCTAGGTCTGGGCTTGTCCGGAGTGTGGGGCTCGTCGTTTGGGTTGGAACGACCATTGAAGTCATGTGAGGTGCCCGAGGAGGAAGAAGAATCCTTCTCCCGGTGTGGGGGAGGAACGGACCCTTTGGTAAGCCCTCGGAGAAGCATATCCTGCCCTGCCCTGGAACCAGAGCACCCGACGTAGTGGGTCTGGAACTGGGAGCAGCGTCAGAAGATGACTCTCTACCTCCCTGGTGAGCTGAGCCTTGGACTCAGCCCACCAGGAAGCTAGAGTCTCCCTCAAGTTCACTGGTGGCTGAGGGGGTGCTGAAGGAGGAGGGGGATATGGATACTGAGGGTATCCATAAGGCATGTATCCATACCCAGATGGCGGGAAGCCCGACATCGGGAACTGGGACACTGTGTACTGCGACGTCGGGTAGGCCGGCGTTGGGTACTGGGGTGCCGGATACTGTGGTCCCGGGTATGATGGCGTTGGATGACACGGGGTCGGATACCCAGGCACAGGGGGGGTCTGTGGGAGCAAAAGGCCCCAGAAGTGGCCCGGTGGGCCCGGAACAGGAGGCCTGGTGGGCGACATGCCCAGCATAGGGGCGGTGTCTGGCAAATGGGATACTGTCAGGCGTCGGGTAGGCCGGCGTCGGCACCGGCATCCGAGGATCCGGCATCGAGTCATCCATCCCAACAGGAGGGAGACCCGATGGCAGCATACCCACCTCCTCCGTGTTGCCCTGGGGAAGAAGGGTTACCATCCCCGGGATCCAGCAGAGGAGATGCAGGCACCTCGGAGTGCAACAAGCGTTGCAGCGAGCTCGGGATGACTGATAGGCCCGAAGGGTCCGGCGATAGCTCTAATGCCGAGTGGGCGTCAGGGAGCCGACATCCATCTTCGCTCGGCGGGATCGGGCAGGCGTCCGGAGGAACCCGGCGTCCAACTTAGTGGACAGCGCCCGACAAAGACCGTAAAGAAGAGGCGACTTTGGTGGGTGCTTTGGAGGCCATGCGCTGCCCTGAAGGGTCGGGCAACTTAACGGCTTTACCTGGGTGGGCGTCGGAGGAGCCAACGTCTGACTTATCGGGGCTGATCGAACCAGAAGGCCGCACGGCGGTGACCTTACTGGGAACGGCTGCCTCTTTAGACCTGGAGGCTCTCGAGGGGCCTATGGACGTGAGCCCTATGGGAGGACACCATCTTTGAAACCTCCAAGATGGCCGCCACGGAGCTGCCTCCCGGGGGAGGCATTACCAGCAGCACCGCGACCCCAGCCGAGGTGACTGATGAGGAGTCCCGGTGCTTCTTCTTGTGGTGGCCCTCCGGAGAAGTCGAAGCCCGCCAAAGTTTTTTCAGTTCCTTTTCCATGGAGGTAATTTTTTTGTTTAAGAACTTAGGCCTCCAGGGACTGCTGCCTCTGCTTTCGGGTGGCCGTGTTAAACTGCTGGCAGAGCTGGCACTTCTCGATGGGATGATCGGGGCCTAGACAAAAAAGGCACTGGGAATGTCCATCCTTATGCGGGAGCTGGGCGCCGCAAGAATCGCACTTGTTTTTGTGCTCGGAGGGAGTCGGGGACAACATACACAGCAGCTGAAGGTAAGGCTGATGAAAAATGTGAAATTTAGGAAAAAAGGTGGTAAAACTACTGATGATTGACTGCGAAGCAGTGACCTTAACTGCGAGGCACTGCACAAGCTAACGGCAGGAAAGAACTAGGAGGCGGGCGTGGGGGACAGTCCCTTTATACTGACGTAGCCTGACATTGGTTACCTGACGTGGGGGTGGTCCCCCGCCAGAGACTGCTAGCTAGAAACTTTTCTGTGGGGTCCTGACGCCTGCCGGCTTCCGTCTTATTTGTAATTACCTACTGCAAGAGCCCTCTCTAAGTAAGTTCTTATCTACACATCCACAATTTATCCTCATAAATGTTTTTCCATTTCTCAATCTGCCCCTCCCCTTCTGACTATCTGTATCTGCCTGCAGATTTCCTTCCCCTCTTCCGTTCCTTTCTCTCCCCCCCATCCTCTACTCCATTTTGCCTGCATATTATTCCCTGCCCATCCTGATTAGTTCTCTCCCCCCTCCCCTGTATTCCTGCTCTCAACCCTGGCTCAACCTGACCAAATACCTCACCTCCTGCTGACCTCTTCCTCCTCCTTCCAGACAGAGGCGCAAATCTGTTCAATAAAGGCACCCCTTTAGAAATTCCCACCCCTGATGCTGCTCTCACATTCCCTCCCCTTTCCCTTAACACCTGTCATTCTTCCACCCCAGGATCCCTAGTTCTCTGAGGAAGAGATATACTCCTGCATACTGGGTACTCCTCCCCACTCCCAACCCCTGCCTGATGGTGTCACTCCCCTGGGCATCACTCCTTTGCCTTTCCCTCCGTTGCTCTGCTCCTTTGACTTCCCACACCGTCCTCCCCAGCTCCCATCTGAGCAGCCTTATTTCAGCCATTAGCAGCTCCAGGCTCTTACACACAGGACATCGCCCTTTATTCCACATCAATCCCAGAAAGACTGCTGCCCCACAGCTACTGCAGCCACTCTCCTGCTTCCCATACATGTACCCATTCCCTCGTATCCTCCCAGCCCAGCCTCTCCTAGCCTCCAGTTATACATAACTATACAATAACTATAACATTCAAAAATATATAAATTTTTATCTCAGCTCTTTTCCATCAAAAGGTATCAACAATCGCAATAATCTACCTTCTACTAATACAGATTCTATCACAGAACCAGAACACAATGCAAAAACATTTGCTACTTAGCAACAACAAACAGGTGAAACAACAAACAGGGGAAGCCGGAAGAGGTGTGGACCCAGTAAGTTAGTGGGAAGACAGGAGACACCGGGACCAGAGCGGGAATGGAACCAGAGGCGGTGCCGGGCCCAAAGGTACCAGCACCAGCACTGAAAGCAGTGCTGAGCCTCATGGTGCTGTCCCAAAGGGAGCTGTCACTGCTACCCGAGAACCCAGACCAGGCCTAAGATGAGAAACCAGCACGAAAGTGACCAGAGAAGGTACCTGTGCCGGTCCCTGTGAAGAGAAGGAGAGAGGGAGGTTGGCACATGGAACTGGCTTTAGCAGTGTGGTCACCATCAAGAGATCAGGATATGTTGGCGGAGCCAAACATTTTACCTGGTCTGAACGCCCCAACTACAGCCCCAAGGCACCTAGGCCCGAAGGGTCCAGAACCGGATCCGCAGGGAGAGGTAAATGGGTAAAGCTACCAACTGTCCCTATTTTCCCAGGACAGTCCCTATTTCAGGCAGCATGTCCCAGTGTCCCCACAAGTTTTGCAAAATGTCACTTTTGTCCCAGTTTTTGCTTACTTGTCCTAGTTTTGTCCCTCTTTTTTTTTTTGCTGACTGCTAATCCGTGAGTGACTGTTATATCAGCACTACTGTGGCACTGCTTGGGCTGGACAGCAGTTTGCAACTTCAGTCCCTGTGCCCGAGTTGCACTGTAAGCATGTCAGTGGGAGCACAGTAAAGCATGTTCCTTCTTGTCAGATTAGAATGGGTAGTAGTGCAAACAAACAGATGTGGACGTCTGCCTGCCAGCAGCTTAGAGGGACTCCAGAAAGAGAAGAGACTGGCAGCAAGGAAATGAAAATTACGTACCTACCGTAATTCTTGATCTTCTCTTGTATCTTCACCATTCATTACTGTTGGGTGACAGCCAGAGGCGCGCACCCACCATGGGAGTTTTTTTTTTTTTTTTTAGAGGAGTCGGCGACGACAGCGCTGCCCCCTGGAGTGACGCTCTGCATGGAGTGCGAGGGGCAGCCGTTAGGCATCACAGACTCCTCCTCCATCCCAGTTCTGTTAGCCAGAGAGGCGAAATAAGGATTAGAAGAGGGAGTGAGGCAAGAGAGCCGAGGGATAGGAAAAAAGGAAAGGATATAAATTGAAAAATGAATAAGCCGATAGAGGAGAGAAAGAAAACTGCCTACCCTAAGGGACCGAAGGGCCTCACTTCTGGGGTGGCTCTAAGAGTGGAACAGATAGGGAGGAGAAAGAAGAAGGAGGAGAAAAAGAAAGAGAAAAAGAGGAGGGGATGCTACGAGGGGGGAGAATTCTGCCGTTGGTAAATTGACTTAGGGCTATAAGCTCGGAACTATAAACAAGGGAGCAAGGATCCCATTTTGAAATTTCGGGCAGGGGCTCAACCGAACCTCTCGCACAGGTCAGACACCAAAGGCAGATTCTCTAAACCTCCTGCCTTCCCCAATTTTTTAGACTCCAGCTGGGAGCTCTCCAACTACTAAGGGGGAAAATCTGTTCCAAAAGAGAGTTGCCAACTAGAAAGGGAAAGAAGCCCTCTAGCACCTTAATTTATAACACAGTACCATGTGTGGGGGGGGCTCTACAGGGGGCACCCCTATATGACACAGACAGAGTGGAAACTCAATCGGACTCCCTAGAGGCAAGGCAGAAAAACACCCCTTATGGAAAATGAAGTGCCAGACAGCACCAACCAGTAGAGGCTGACATAAAAGACTAGGGCCTGCCAGAAGGGGCCTGGGAAAGAGAAGTCGAGCCACTTAAGGAACCGTCTCTTTAATCATGAATTGAAAACATGGCTGGGGAAAAGCCAAGAACTGCCCAGTAAGGATAGTCAGAAAGAGTTCCCTCAGGACAGATAAATCTTAGCTCGTTCCTCCTATACTCAGAGATAGGGATCCCCCTTTTTTTTTGGCTTAATGGCCAAAGGAGAAGGGGGAGGAATGAGCAGGGAGGGGAAGACGACGAAGAAGGAGGCTCTTGAGGGGATGGTGGGAGGGATTCAGTAATGAATGGTGAAGATATAAGAGAAGATCAAGAATTACGTTAGGTACGTAATTTTCATATCTTCCCTTGTCAATCTTCACCATTCATTACTGTTGGGTGAGTACCAAGCCCCCCCCCCAAAAGGGGGGGTTAAGAGTAAACCCTGAGGGAACAGAACCCTCAGCTTCCTACTGGTGACAAGTAGAGAGGGGAAGACCTAACCAATAGACTAGGAGTCTAAGGTGGGTGAGGAGGAGGAGGAGGCGCCCGCCCCGAGGGGCTGTGGGAGGGGGGTTGCCCACTAAGACGCCTCCTTGCCCTATGGGAAAAAAGACGGGTCCCCATAAGGCAGAGCCAGTCACCCTATGCCAGGCTATGGGTGACAGTTGGGAGAGATGAAGCCATGCCATCCACCTAATGCAGATTGTTGTCCCCACTAGTCTGGATGTCACCTCGTTGGCATCATAGGATGCCCTCGCTTGGTGCCTTGCAAGCTCCAGACCTTGAGCAGAGAGGGCAATGGCTTGTCTAGACTGCTCTGAGTCAGGAAGCAAAGCTAAGACCTGAGCCAGCATCGACCACAGATGCCTGTTGTAAGCAGTGTGGTGAGCTTGATGGGAAGAAATGCACAACAATGCACGACCAGAAGAGAAGACTCTTCGTCCCCACCAGTCAAACTCAGCAGAATCTGAATCTGGAGACCTGTCGTGCGCCAGGCAGCGAAGCCTGGAAAGAGTATCCAGGGACATCAAACCTGAAGGTGGGTGAGGTAGAGAACCTAGAGACTCATGGAGGGCACAATACCGTCTCCTGGGACTGGAGAAGGAGTGGCTAGAGACTGCCAGGTGCAGATGGACGCTTCCTGGAAGGGGGGTCGGCCAGGAAGGCACCACCAAATGGTGGGCAGTGAATTCACTAAGGAAAGCACGCATCTGCCACTCGGTATTGTCCCTACGAATGTAGGAAATACGAAGCTCCAAAACCATCCTCAAGAGAAAATGCTGATAGTCGGTGAAGTCAGCATCAGAGGAAAAGTGGACAGAAGGTTCCTCTTCCTCAGTTGAGGAAGATGAGGAGGAAGTGGAGCTTGAATGCCCAGAAGATTCCTGTGGTGGTGGTGGGGGGGGGAGACAGGCAAAAGACCTGTTCGTCCATGGCCCTAACATAGGATGGCAAGGCAGCCGCAGTAGCTCTGAACGTCTTCCAAGATAATGGCCCAGTGGGCCCCACATGGCCTGGGAGAGATTGAGGTGGTTGCAGAGGGATGGGTGAAGAAGGGCACCTAATAGCATGTACCGACCTCTGCCAGGGCTTTGGGATCCAGGTAGCGATGCCGCCAAAATTGGGGACTCTGGGATCATGCCAGATTCTGTAGTAGAGAGGGAAAGAGACAACTCCGGAAAGAGCCCTGAAGGGGAGTCTCCCCTGTGGCGTGCATGGAACTACATGAGTCCAGAAGGGCAACCCTCAGAACCGCCACCAGAAGACACTTTAGAGACCTTCAGAGAGAGGCGAGGATCAGTGCTACGACTTCTCCCCGCACCCCACAGGGCGGTGGGGGCTCGTTGCTGCTCTTGACCCCTAACCCTCAATCCTTCAGACTCCGAAGCAGCCCTCTTCCTCGTAACCAGTGGTGGAGGTCCCTGCTGAGCAAGACTGCGAAGGGCACCTGCTGAAGCAGGGTCCTCTTCCCTCTGCTGAAGTAGCTGAGCAGCACCAGGAACAGCGGCTGCCTGGGACCTGTGAGAAGAGGGGATCCTCTCTAGGACATCCGAAGGGTCCATCACGGAAGACTCCAGGCCACCCCTAAACATGGAGCGATCCGGACTAACCAGCTCCAGGGAGTCTGGGCGAGGAACACTGGACTGTCTAGCCCTGCAGCCTACAAGAGGTTCAGAGCCAGAAGACTAACTGCTGATCTGGGTCCTCAACTGAATTGTCTCCCTCCGAGGAGAGGTCGACAAGGGAAGACTTCATTCCAGCTGCCGCAGGAACCTGCCCTGAGGTGGCACCAGGCCTGGTACCGCCATAGGCCGTGATGACTAACACGTCCACAGAGTCATGCGCACCTCTGATGGCACCAGGCTTCTGGGCCGCTCCGCGAATGGCGCAGCCCAAGTTCCCGACACCGCAAATGGTGCTAAGGCCCAGCGCGGTACCGTGAATGGTGCTGCCCAAGTCCCCGACGCTGTAAACAGCGCCGAGGCCCAGTGCAGCACCGCCGACGGCACTGCACGAGCCCCCATCGCCGCGAACAGCACCAAGGCCCAGAGCGGCACTAGCCACGGTGCTGCCCAAATCCCCGGCACGGTGGACAGTGCCATGACCCACAGTGACACCGTCAGTGGTGCCACACGAGTCCTCGGAGGAGTCGGTGCTGACTGCACTGCCCACAACAGTGACGCACTGCGTTGTGCATGAGGGACCGCCGTTAGGTGCTGTAGACTCCTCCTCCATCCCAGTTCTATAAGCCAGAGAGGCAAAATAAAAAGGGATTAGAAGAATAAGGGCGAGGGATAGATTAAGGAAAGGAAACAAACTGAAAAAGGAATAAGCGGAAGAGAAGACAGGAAAGAGAAGAACCCTACCCAAAGGGACCGCAGGGCCTCCTTCCTTGGGTGGCTCTGAGGGAGGAACAGATAAGGGAAGGGAAGAAAGAAGAAAAGGGAAGAAAAAGAGGAGGGGATATTGGAAGGAGGGAAAAATACTGTCACAAATTCTGAGTGAAATTGGCTTGAAGCTTATCAGCTTGGATCTTAGAGCAAGGAAGCAAGGATGCCTTCAGACAAAACTGGTTCGGAAGGTTCAAACAGGCCTTCTACATAGCTTGAAACTAGAGAGGCAGATTTCCCTACACCTCCCACTATCCCATTACCCATCACTCAGGCTGAGAGCTCACAGAATGCCAAGGCAAATCTGTTCTGGAGAGGGAGATCCCCCAACCAGGTAAAGGGAAAAAGACCCCCCTAGTACTCAGATACAAGTCAGTGCTGGGGGGGGAGCCCCAAGAGAAGGCAACCTCTTTGTTAAGATGGACAGAGACAGAGAAGGAGCTCCTTCTGACTCCCTGGAGAAGACATGGGCCAAATGGGACAAGTCCACCAGTTCAAAATGTTAATTTTGAATCGGGCTAAAACAAGTGTTGACTAGCCCCCGGTCTGGCATCATCAGTTAATCTAGGGACACCAGCCAAATCCGAAGACTGAGGATAGAGGACTGTTCAGAGACTAACCCTGTGTCTGGATATTGAGTTAATCTGGCCCAAAGGAAAGCCCCCAAAGGCAAAACCTTCCAGGAGATCAGAAAGAGTTTCCTTAGATGTAAAGGACGAAGTTTCACCCGCTCTCCACCTTACTCAAATCCTTCGTCATGCTTATTTTTTTTCTTAGAGAAGAACAGAAGATCTCAAGGAACCAGAGAATTGTTCCCCCCCCCGGGGGGGGGTGGAATGGGAGGAGGAGGGCAGGGTGGGGGAGACGCCCAAGAAATGAGGCCCATAAGGGGAAGGCGGGAGTAATGAATAGTGAAGATACAAGAGAAGATCAAGAATAACGTTAGGTATGTAATTTCGATATCTTCCCTTGTCAATCTTCACCATTCATTACTGCTGGGTGAGTACCAAGCCCTCCCAGAGGAGGCCTGAGTTTTGGCCCTGAAGGAACAGATCCCTCAGCCTCCTACTGGTGGAAAGCAGGAGGGGGAAACCCTAACTAATAGACTGGTGCAGTCTAAGGTTGCTGAGGGCAAGGGGGTGTCCCCCATGGCCGGGGGGATGGAGGATGCCCTTGAAGAATCCTTCTTGCCCTGTGGGAAAACAGGTGGGTCCCCCAGAAAAGCAGAAGTTGTCACCCTATGCCTGGGTGACAGTCTGGACAGATGAAGCCATGCCATCCGCCGTATACAGATCACTGTCCCTGCCAGTCTGGAAGCCACCTCGGTGGCGTTGTAAGATGCCCTTGCCTGGTGCCTTGCAAGCTCCAGACCCTGTGCACAGACGGCAATGGCTTGTCTGGACTGCTCCGCAGCAGGCATAGATGCCAGAACCTGTGCTAGCATTGACCACAGATGCCTGTTGTAGGCAGCGTGATGTGTCTGATGTGAACCTATGCACATCAACACATGACTTGAAGAGAAGATTCTTCATCCTCACCGATCAAATTCGGCAGAATCCGAATCCGGAGGACTGCTGTGTGCCAGGCGCCGAGGCCCCAAAGGAGTGTCTAGGGATGTTAGGCCCGAAGGCGGGTGAGGTAGAGAACCTAGAGACTCATGGGGAGCACAATACCATCTCCTGCAGTCTGCCAGGGCTGGAAAAAGGGCAGCTGGTGACTGCCAGGTGCAGACAGATGCCTCCTGGAAGGAAATTGGCCAGGAAGGCACCACAAGGTGGTCAGCACTGAATTCACTGAGGAATGCACACATCTGCTGCTTGGTATTGTCCCTGCGGATGAAGGAGATATGAAGCTCTGAAGCCAGCCTCAAAAGGAACCACTGATATTCTGTGAAATCAGCGTTGGAGGATATGTGGACAGAAGGTTCCTCTTCCTCAGGAGAGGAAGACGAGGAAGAAGTGGAGCTTGAATGTTCAGAGGACTCCTGCGGTGGGGGGAGGAGAGGAGCAGGTGGAAGACCTGTTTGTCTATGGCCCTGATGTATAAAGGGAAGGTCACTGCAATAGCTTTGAAAGTCTCCCAAGTTAAGGGCCCCGTAGGACCCACATGGCCCGGGAGAGAGGGGGGAAGGGCACCTAAGAACATTTGCCTGGCCTCTGCCAGGGATCTGAGAGCTAGGGAGTGAAGCCACCAAAATTGGGGACCCTGAGATCATACCGGGTTGTGAGGAGGTAACCTGAGGAGGCAAACCCTGGCAGAGCCCAGAAGGGGAATCTCCCCTGTGACGTGACTAAGGTTGCATGAGTCCAAAAGGGCAACCCTCAGTATCGTCACTAGAAGGTGCTCTGGAGACCTCGAGAGAAAGGCGGGGTTCAGTACTACAACTCCTTCCCACACCCCGCATGGCAGTGGGAATGCGCCACCGCTGCTCACCCTGACCTCTCAACCCCTCTGACTCTGAAGCGGCCCTCTTCCTTGACAGGGGCTCCCTGCTTTGCAGATCTCCTGGGCCCTCTCAGAAGATGGCATCCTCCCATGAATCTTGGAACCATCGCCCCTTGGAAGTCCCAGGCCACCCCTAGCCATGGGACTCCCAAAGTGAACCTGCTCAGGGGACTCGGTGAGAGGAACATTGGGCCACCTGACACCCCAGCCTACAGAGAGTTCTGAATCTGAAGACTCAGGCTGCCAGTCCAGGTCCACCTCTGAGTCATCCTCCCCAGAAGAGGAGTCGAGCAGAGTGACCTCCAGAGAGGCTACCTCAGAAACACCTCCTGCGACGGCACAGGGAATAGCACCGACGTAGGCCGCGACAACACCAACGGTGCCGCTAACCACAATGGCACTGCCAGCAGTGCTGCCCGAGTCCCCGGCACTACTGGAGGTGCCAGAATCCAAAATGGCACCGCTGGAACCAAAAACAGTGGTGCTAGGCAGCATCGAGGGTCCACCAGTGCCGGGCCCCACAACCGGAGGCCATAACATTGGGAGAGCCTGCACCTCTGAGGAGGTGACTGCCGGGATGGTACCAATGATGCGACCCCAGGAGGAATCACACCATTCCTCTGGTTCTGAAGAAGAAACCTCCTCCTCTGCAAGGCTGGAAGTGGAGGTGGTTACCTCCTCGCCGGGCCATATAGACCCAGGAGGGGACCCGGAGGAAGGGTCAAGAGATTCTGGCCTGGGAGGCCCGCAAGTGACGTCATCCTCCAAAAGTTGGTGGAGCCCTGCTGATTTTAAATGCGTGGATTTCCAACACATAGCAGTCCATGGAAAAATAGGCATCGCAGTGGTCCATATCATGGTTGGAGTCCAGGCACCGAAGACAAACATCATGTCGATCCGTGACAGAAAATTACCGGCCACATGGGCACCGACGCATAGGGACATGGCCCACCTTGGATTTATGCTTGGCCCCCGAATCGTACATGATGCAAAATTATTTTATAAACAGCGAAGATCCCAGTGCCATCGAAATACAAAATGAAACGGTCTTACCAGCTTCAACGGTGTCAGGATGGAGAAGGAGTCAAATGAACGGCGTCGAAGAACAAAAGGCCTAATGGTGCAGCAACAATTTCTCTCACTCGCACAGCAAGTGCAGCCTCAATGGCGGGAGAAACAGAACTGGGATGGAGGAGGAATCTACGGCACCTAACGGCCACCCCTCGTGCACCAAGCATGCGTCATCCCTGAGAATGGCGGCAGGACAGAGGAGCTCACTCAGGACAGGAGTCCATTAAGGATTGTCCTGCCAAAGGACTGATGCTGTCTGGCATGGACATCCAAAGTGTAGTGCTTCACAAAAGTGTGCACAGAGTTCCAAGTAGCTGCACTGCAGATGTCTGCAATGGGCACGTACCGTATTTCTGCCAGAGATGCAGCGACTGCCCTGGTAGAATGAGCATATACTTTGCCTTCCAGTTTAACCTCTGCCATGGAGTAGCATTGGCGAAGACATGCCACTAGCCATGCTGAAATACATCTAATAGGAACAGGCTGACCCAGCCAGGCCAAGCTGAAAGAGACAAATAGTTGTTTAGATTTGTGAATCTCTTTGGTTCTGTCCAAGTAGAACCACAAAACCCTTTTAACATCCAGAGAATGCAGGAGACGCTCCCCCTCATTCTGGAAGTTCGCGAAGTAGGTCAGAAGAACCAATGTCTGGTTCAGATGGAATTCTGAGACTACTTTGGGGAGAAACTTAGGGTGAGTTTGAAGAACCACCTTGTCTTTGTGAAATACAGTATACGGGGGGGGGTCTGTGACCAATGCATATATTTCAGACATTCCACGAGCAGAGGTAACGGCTACAAAGAAGACGATCTTCCAGGTCAGGAACTTAAGCTCACAAGTTGCTAGGGGCTCAAAAGGTTTAAGGGTGAGCATGTCTAGTACAAAATTAATGTTCCAGGTGGTTACTGGTCTTCTGACTGGTGGCCTAGTGTGAAGTGCATCTTTAAGGAACCTCTTAACCGAAGGCAACTGAGCCAGAAATATAGTGTGTACAGGTTCATGATACGCTGAGATCGTGCAGAGGTGAACCTTCACAGTTGAGTATTGGAGGCCTGTGTTAGACAGGTCCAGAAGGTACTCCAGAACCTTCTTAGGTGGGCAGAAGAATGGATCCAGGGAGGACTTTGCACACCAGAAGGAGAACAGTTTCCACTTTGCCGTGCAAGTTTCCTAGTAGATGGCTTGCACGCTACTAGGAGAATGTCTGAGACCCTCCATGAGACATTAAATCTACCCACTTCTGTCTCTTCAGGAGCCAAGTGTGGAGGTGAAGGGACCTCAGTTTGGGATGGCCACTGGGCCCTGAGTCAACAGGTCCATCTGAAGTGGAAGCTGTCTTGGAGAAGTTTCCGACAATCTGTTGATCAATGGAAACCAGATGTGATAAGGCCAGAATGGGGCGATGAAAATCATTCTGCCCCCTTGTGCCTCTGGCTTGAGCAGCACCCTCTGAACTAAAGGAAGAGGAGGAAATGTGTACAGAAAGTGTCTTGTCCACCGCAGTCTGAATGCATCCTGACAGAAGGCACCAGGTTCTGGATTTCTGGATCAAGATAGAGGCAGTTTTGCGTTGGGTGGGGATGCAAAAAGGTCCAGGTCTGGAGTTCCCCACTCTTTGAAAGAGTGATTGCATGACGCTTGTGTCAAGAGACCACTCCTAAGGAACAGTTTCCGTTCTGCTGAGACGATCCACTAGATCGTTCTGCACCCCTGGAAGGTAAATTGCTTGGATCAGGGCTTTGTGTTCCGGGCTTTACTCCCACACTCTCATCACTTCCCTGCACAGAGGGTAAGAGTGTGCTGCACCCTGCTTGCTGATGTAGTACATCACTGCTTTGTTGTCCTTTTGAAGGAGAATGATCTTGTGACAGAGAATGTCCCTCAGAGCATGGACTGTGTACAGTACAGCTCTCATCTCTAGGATATTTATGTGGAGTTCAGACTCCTCCTGATTCCATGGACCTTGAGTGTGGAGATCCTGACAGTGAGCTCCCCATTTGAGTAGAGATACATCCGAGGTGATGGAGATCTGAGATTCCAGTGGGGCAAAGGGGAACCTTTTCAGAAGGTTGTCCTCTTCAGTCCACCAGCTGAGTGACCGTTTTAGAGGTTCTGTCACCTGGATGTGAAAGGACTGGGGATGTGTGGTTGGGGACCACTGAGTGCTGAGCATCCACTGAGTAGTCATGTGAAGATGAGCCAGGGGCACAGTGAACACTGAGGATGCGATGAGAACCAGCATCTGCTGCATCGAGAGTGCTGGGACTGAGTCACTCCCTCGGATGAAATGGGCCATCTGGAGGATGTCGTTCCTCCTGTCTTCCAGAAGAAGGGCTTTGCGCTGGGTGTATCCAGAAGGGCTCCTATGAAGAGAAGCTGTTGGGAGAGTTGTAGTTGTGATTTTCCTAGATTCAGCAGAACTCCCATGGACATAAGAAACCTGGAGGCTGTAGCCATGGCTTCCTGTGTTTCTTCTCTGGAGGGACTTGCCAGAAGCCAGTCATCCAGATCTGGGAACACTTGAATACCGAGTTTCCGGAGATGCACTGCAAGAACTGCAAAGCACTTCGCAAACACTCAAGGTGCCCAGGAAAGCCCAAA
Organism: Neoceratodus forsteri; assembly: GCA_016271365.2. Lineage (NCBI taxonomy): Eukaryota > Metazoa > Chordata > Ceratodontiformes > Ceratodontidae > Neoceratodus > Neoceratodus forsteri. The sequence goes on along the minus strand of CM028129.1, from coordinate 1,002,320,102 downwards.
GGGCAGGACACTGAATTGGTAGTGCTGACCCAATGCCATAAATTGGAGATACTTGTGATGGTTTGGGTGTATGGGGACATGTTGGTAGGTGTTCTGCATATCCAGGGAGGCCAGCCAACTGTTTTGATGAATTTAGAGGTAAAAGACTGCAGAGTGATATCATCTTGAATTTCTCCTTGTAAAGGAATTTAACTTCCTTAGAGCAACAATAGGTTGCATGCTGCCTATTTTCTTTGAAACTAGCAAGTAATGGAGTAGAAACCTGTGTTCCATTGAGCCAGTGGAAAGTACAGTTACTTAAGAACTTACTGTAACAGTAGATCTTCGAGAATAGCTCTTGCAGCAGGTTACACCATTAGGACTGAAGCCGGCAGGTGCCAGGACTTCATGGAAATTTTCTTGCTAGCAGTATTCAGCGGGGACCGCCCCCAACGTCAGGCATCATGCAAAAGGAGGCTGTCCCCCAGAATTCCCAGTTCTCCCGCCAGAGACTCCTGGCCGCTAGATGACATCAGAAGTGGAGACTGAGGATCCGCCTTCAAATAAGGTATTCAGAGCGGTGTTACAAACACCTAATTCTAGGTAGTGAGATAACAGAACAACTCTACCTCCAGAGGGGATGGTGGGAGGGAAACTACCTGCTGCAAGAGCTGTTCTCGAAGATCTACTGGTACGGTAAGTTCTTGCGTAACTGTACTATCTTACTTCGCGAAACAGCTCTTGCACCAGGTCACACCATTGGGACTGATTCCCAAGCAATACTGGAAATCCCTCGCAGATGGGAGGAGGCTAGGTAAAGATCATGAGATGAACCAAACCCTAGGATAGGAGTCCCTGAAAGACTGCTAGACCAAAACCAGCTCTTCGCCGTGATGCAATGTCCAGGCTATAATGCCTGATAAAGGTGTGCACGGTACTCCAAGTAGCTGCTGCGCAGATGGCTGAAGTGGACGTGTTCTTCATAGCCACAAAGGAGGTAGCCACCCCCTTGTAGAATGTCCCTTAACTGAGCCCGGTAGGGGTTTGTTACATTTCTGGTAACAGAACATGATACAATGGATGAGCCACCTGGACAGCGATTGTTTAGAAACCGGAGCTCCCTGCATCCTGTAGGTGAAGGAGACGAAAAGCTAAACAGATTTATGGTGGTGCCTGGTTCTGGTCAGGTAGTATCTTAGACACCTATGCACATCTAGATTGTACAGCAGGGCCTTTTCTCTATTAAGAGTATTTAGGAAAACACAATGGCAAGTCGATGTCCTGATTGAGGGTGAGGGCTGAGACCACCTTAGGTAGAAACTTTGGATTTGTCCTTGGGGACACCCTGTCCTGGTGAAAAACCAAATAAGGTTCTTTGCACATTAGTGCGTGAAGCTCAGAAATCCTTCTGGCCAAAGTAACAGCAACTAAAAATAACGTCTTCCATATCAGGAGATGTAGCTCACAATCCGCGGCTGGTTCAAAAGGTGGCAGCGTAAGCTGCTCCAGGACAAAGGGTAAATCCCATGGAGGAACAGGATCCTTAATTGGAGGTCTAAGGTGGAGAACGCCTCTCAGGAAGGCTTGTGCAGTGTCCAACTGAGTTATGGACCATAGACCTACAGGTGTATGATAGGCCGAGATGGCACAAAGGTGTACTTTAATCAAGGAGCAGGCCAAGCCTGCCTGGAAAAGAGACAGGAGGTAGTCTAGAACAGAACCTTCCAGACAATCCATCGGGGAAAGCCCTTGTACTTGAGCCCAGAGGCAAAATCTGCATCATTTCATGGTGTATGTGGCATGTGTGGACGGTTTTCTAGCAGCCACTAGAACATCTGCTACCCCTTGTGAGACCCCATAGCACATGATAGCTATGCCCCTAGGAGCCAGGTGTGCAGGTTCAGAGAGCAAAGGTATGGATGGACCAAAGATCCTGCCTCCTGGGACAATAAGTGAGAGCTGATTGGCAGAGGCAGCGGAGGTTCCTGGGACAGCTGGTGCAGCAGAGGGAGCCACATCTGTCTGGGCCAAAAGGGTGCGATCAGTATCGATGTCACCTGCTCTCTGCAGAATTTCAAAAGGACCCTCTGGATCAATGGGAAGGGAGAAAATGCGTAGAGGAATCTGTCCATCCAGGAGCGGGACAACGCATCTTGCCAGAAAACACCAGGCCCTGGATCTAGCAAGCAGAAATTGGGCAGTTTTGCATTGGATGGGGACGTGAAAAGATCTAACTCTGTTGTGCCCCATCTGTGAAAAAGATCCTCTACCACCTCCTGGAGTAGTTCCTATTCATGGACTCTGGCTTGAGACCGACTTAGACTGTCTGCGATGACGTTGTCCACTCCTGGGACATGTACAGCGATAAGGTTTGTGCCGTGTTACAGAACCCAATCCCACACCCTCATGGCCTCCCTGCAAAGTGGGTAGATATGGGTGCCTCCTTGTTTGTTAAGGTAATACATCACCGTGGTATTGTCCGTTTGCAATAGCAGAGTACCTGGTGGAATCTCTGACTGGAAGGCCTGCAAGGCGTAAAGGATTGCGCTCATCTCCAAAATATTTATGTGGAGACGAGCTTCCTGAGGTGTCCATGAGCCCTGAGACCTGACCCCGTCGAGATGTGCTGCCCAGCTGGACCCTGAAGCATCCGTTGAGAGTGTCACAATCGGAGATGGTGCAATAAAGGGGACTCCCGCTGATAGGTGCTTTGGTTCGAGCCACCATTGCCAATCCCGGATAACAGCATTCGTGATCTGAATTGGGAACTGCAGATGGTCTTGCTTCTGATCCCAGATCCCATTGGACCCGTAACATCCACTGGGTCACCTGCATGTGGGGATAGGCTAAAGGGACTGTCACAATGGCCGCAGCTATGTGTCCGAGCAGGCAAAGGATCAGTCTTGCTGGGACTGTCTTCTTTGTCAAGATGTCCCTTATGAGGGATCTGATGTGTTCCGCTCTGTCACGGGGCAAAAAATCTTTCCCCTGGACAGTGTCCAGGACAGCACCTATGAACTGCAGTCTCTGCAACGGTACCAGGTCTGACTTCTCCTGATTGATTATGATGCCCAACGATCCGAAGAGGGAACAAGTACAGTGGATCACGGACATCAGAGCCTCCCGAGAGGGGGCCATGAGAAGCCAGTCATCCAGGTATGGGAACATGTAGTGGCCTTGTCTCCTGAGAGCCTCTGCTACGACTGCCATGCACTGCGTACAATACCAGAGGTGCCGAGGACAGTCCGAAGGGGAGGGCTCGGAACTGATAATGGCAGCCTAGAAACTCAAAGTGCAAGAATTTCTTGTGTGCTCGAGCTATAGGGATGTGCAGGTAAGCATCCTGCATATCCAGAGATGCTAAGAAGGCGCCCTACTTGAGCACAGGAATCAAACTGGGAAGGGTCACTATGCGGAAGTGCTTATAAAGGGCTGAAACATTGAGGTCACTGAGGTCCAGAATCAGGTGGAGGTCCCCTGTCTTTTTGTGCACCAGAAAGAAGTGGGAATAGTAACCTGCACCTCTCTGGTTCCGCAGTATGTGCTCTATAGCCTCCTTTCCCAGAAGTTTGAGCACTTCCTGCTGTATGAGCAGTGCGTGCTAACTCAAATAATGGGAAAGCAGGGGAGGTCTTGATGGTGGGTGATCGAGGAATTCGATAGACTGTCCTCTCTCGACCAGCTGGAGGACCCACCAGTCAGCGGTTGTCACCTGTCATCCCGAAAGGTGGGGAGCAAAGTGAACCCCAACCTTTTGTTCCCATTGATCCAGAGGTGGGGTGGGGGCTTGAAAGGAGTCATGCTGTGGCAGCATTACCCCCCACAGGCTGGGTCGGTTTGGTATATCTCTGACCTTGGCCTGGGGAGGATTTAGGCTGGGCCTTACGGTTGAAGTTGCCCCTTGACTGCTGGCCGGAAATGGAAATTACGTACCTACCATAATACTTCATCTTCTTGGATGAGTCTCTACCACTCATTCACACTAATGGGATCAGCGGCGGAGGCACTAGGACCCATCGGGAGCAAACTTTTTTGTTGGAAGGCAGGCGCCTGAGACGGAGCCACGAGGACTGGCACCGTGAGCCTAAGCTTGTGCAGTAATGAATATCTTGGCGTCGACCTTCCAACCGCCTCAGTACCTTTTTTTCTGAGGAGGTGCAGCTTAACTTAACCTAGAAGGACAGTCTAACCAAAAACCGGACATAAGATAGTCCGGAAGACCCGTATAAGAAGGGTCAACAAAGAAGTCTTCATAGCCTAAAGATTTGAGGGAGTGAAGACCAACAACAGAGGTGAGCTCGGGGGATGGAGGGTGGGAGTGTGAATGAGTGGTGGAGACTCATCCAAGAAGAGCAAAATTACGGTGGGTACATAATTTCCATATCTTCCTGGACATAAGTCTCCACCACTCATTCACACTAATGGGAGAGTACCGAGCTAATAATCCCCTGAGAGGGTGGCAGGAGAGAGACCAAGAGCTCACAGTTTTAGGATAATAGTCCATTAAGGGTGGTTCTGCCAAGGACAGATGTCATCTGGCATGGACATCCAGGGCACTGTGTTTAACGAAAGTATGCACTGAGCTCCAGGTAGCCGCATTGCAAATATCCGCAATGGGAACATTGCGGATTTCTGCCAGAGATGCTGCTACCACCCTAGTAGAGTGATCGCACACTCTGCCCTCCAGCTTAACCTGCACCATGGAATAACAGTGGTGAAGGCATGCCACTAGCCATGTTGAGATACACCTGATAACGACAGGTTGACGCAGCCGGGTCTCGCTGAAAGAAACAAACAGTTGTTGAGCTTTACGAAAGTCCTTTGTTCTATCTAGATAGAAATGTAAAGCTTTCTTGACGTCCAGGGAATGAAGAGAACATTCTCCTTCATTTTGGAAGTCTGCAAAGTAAGAAGGAAGGACTGAAGGTTGGTTTAGATGGAACTCTGAAACAACCTTAGGAAGAAATTTAGGATGGGTTCTAAGGACTACTTTGTCTTTATGGAACACAGTATACGGAGGGTCTGTGACCAAGGCATGTATCTCAGAAACCCTGCGGGCTGAGGTAATGGCCACCTTGAAGGCCGTTTTCCAGGTGAGAAATTTTAGCTCACAGGTAGCCAGAGGTTCGAAAGACTTTTGAGTGAGCATGTCTAGCACAAGATTAATGTCCCAGGCTGCGACTGGATGTCTTATAGGAGGTCTGGTATGCAGAATTCCCTTAAGAAACCTCTTAACCACAGGTAACTGAGCTAGTGACAAGGAAAGTACCGGCTCATGATAAGCTTAAATGGCACAAAGGTGAACTTTGACTCTAGTACTGCAGGCCTAGTTTGAGAGGTCTAAGAGGTACTTCAAAATTTTATCTGGTGGGCAGAAGGGATTTAAAGAGGATTTTGCACACCAGAGCGAAAAATGCTTCCCTTTGGATGTGCAAGTTTTTCTAGTGGCTGGCTTCCGCGCAGCCAAAAGAATATCTGAAACCCTGCGAGAGACATTGAATCTATTCACTTCTATCTCTTCAGGAGCCAAGCGTGAAGGTGAAGCGACCTCAAGTTGGGATGAACAACCGGCCCTTGAGTCAAGAGGTTCGTCTGAAGTGGGAGTGGTTTTGGCGGAGCTGCAGACATACTGTTGAGTAGTGGAAACCACATTTGTCGAGGCCAGAAGGGAGCAATGAGGATCATTTTGTCCCCGTGGGATTTGAATTTGAGAAGTACCCTCTGAATTAGAGGAAGAGGCGGAAAGGTGTATAGAAAGTGTTTTGTCCACTGCAGCCTGAACGCATCCTGACAGAAAATGCCAGGCCCTGGATTTCTGGAGCAGAAGAGAGGCAGTTTTGTGTTGAGTGGGGGATGCAAAAAGGTCCAGGTCTGGAGTTCCCCACTATGCGAATATTGACTGAACTACGGCTGAGTCGAGAGGATCTGCCTCTGTTCTGCTGAGGCGGTCCACCAGTTCGTTCTGTACTCCTGGCAGGTAGACCACTTGAATTAGAGACTTGTGCTGCAAGCACCATTCCCACACACTCATCGCTGCTCTGCATAAGGGGTAAGAGTGAGCGCCGCCCTGTTTGTTGATGTAATACATCACTGCTTTGTTGTCCGTTTGAAGGAGAATGCTCTTGTGACAGAAAATGTCCTTCAATGCCCGGACCGTATAAAGGATGGCTGTCATTTCCAAGATATTTATGTAAAGCTGGGACTCGACCTGAGTCCATGTACCTTGAGTGTGGAGAGCCTGACAGTGAGCCCCCCACCCCATCAGGGACACATCTGTGGTAATGGAAATCTGATGATCCAGAGAAGCAAAGGGATACCCTTCTAGGAGATTGTTCTCTTGTGATCACCAGGTGAGTGACCTCTTTAGAGGTTCTGTCACCTTGATGAGAAAGGACTGCGGGTGAGTGGTTGGGGACCACTGAGTACTGAGCATCCACTGAGAAGTTCTCATGTGAAGGTGTGCTAGGGGTACAGTGAACACTGAGGATGCCATGAGACCTAGCATCCGTTGCATCGAGAGAGCTGTAGCCGAGTTGCTCTCCCCGATGTGACAGGCCATCTGAAGAGTATCGCTCCTTCTGTCCTCTGGAAGAATAGCCTTCACACAGGAGGTGTCCAGAAGAGTTCCTATAAAAAGGAGTCTCTGGGAGGGCTGCAGTTGAGATTTTTTGTGGTTTAGCAGGACTCCCATGGACGTGAGAAAGCTTGAAGCTGTGTCTACGGCATCCAGAGTTCCCTGCCTGGAAGGACTTGCCAGAAGCCGGTCGTCCAGATAAGGGAACACTTGAATTCCGATCTTTCTGAGATGCGCTGCGAGAACTGCACAACACTTTGTAAAAACTCGTGGCACCGAGGATAGCCCAAAGGGCAGGACTCTGAACTGATAATGCTGTCCCATAGCCACAAACCTTAGGAATTTGTGATGCTTCGGGTGAATAGAAATTGTGCTGGTAAGCATCCTGCATGTCTAGGGAGGCTAGCCAGTTGTGCTGATGAAGCAAAGGTAGCAAGGTTCCTAGTGAAATCATCTTGAATTTCTCCTTGGGCAGAAACTTGTTTAGTTTTTTGAGGTCCAAAATGGGGCGCATGCCCCCGGTTTTCTTTGGAACCAGAAAGTAATGGGAGTAGAACCCTGTGTTCCGTTGGTGCAGCGGAACTACTTCTACTGCCCTGTTGTTCAGAAGGCCCTGAATCTCGGAGGCGAGAAGGTCTGACTGAAGTGTTGACAGCCTGGGCTGTCGTTTGGGGGGGACGATCCGGAGGGGTCTCCACAAGATTGAGTGAATATCCCTTGCGGATTATAGGGAAGACCCATTTGTCTGAGGTTATGGACTTCCATTGATTGTAGAAGTGTGTCAGATGACCTCCCACTGCTGAGGAAGAGTCCACCTCGGGCAGCTGAGGTGGAACTTGGGCCAACAACTCAGAAGGTGGCGCTGGGCACTTTGGGTCCTTGCGCCTTCTGTTGCATTTTCTTTTGAGGCTGGGGGGCTTGGTTTTTATGGAAACTTCCTCTGCCTTTGCCTCAAAAGGACTGACGGTTATGGAACTGGCGTTTATTAACACCCCTCGAGAGGGACAGGAATTAGTCAAGCCAACAATGGCTGACCCTAGTTTTTGTGTAGCTTCTAGGCCTGTTCTACTTGAGGGCGAAGATACACACCATCAAAAACAGCGCCATTACCTGCTGCTGTCGTCATTAGTATAAACGAAGTGCGCAGCCAGGAATGACGGCGGGTACAAATGCCGGCCGCCGGTGCTCTGGAAGCAGTATCGAAAGCAGCCATAGCCGCTTTAACCTGCTGGTTGTTAGATTCGATACTCCTGGTAATGGTTTGAAGAAGCTCTGACTTTGTATCCGATTCCGGTAGAGCTTCAACCATCTGTTTGAGCAAATGCCAAAGAATATACTCATATTGAGAGAAATAGCCCTGGTAGCTGGCAATACACATACCCAGGGTGGAAGCAGCAAAGACTCTCTTACCTAAAGTGTCTATCTTATGAGATTCTTTGTTAATAGGTTGAGCTGTAGTAGTTTGGGGAAGGACGACCTTATCATTCTCTGCCAAAACTACAATAGGATCCGTAAAGGCTTGGGATGCCAAAATGGGTCAGTCCTTGGGGGCTGAGTATTTCCTAGCTATGGATTTAGCCACCGAAGGAATGAGAGCAGGATTATTTCATACCATTTGAGACAGTGTCTCAAAGGATGGCTGTACCAGAGGAGTCAAATCTGTAGGGATCTCCGGAACATGGAAATATTGGAGTCTTAGCAATTTCCCAGGATCGATGTCTGTAATTTGGAGAGAAAGGGTGGAAATCAAGTTTTTCAGCAGAGACTTAAAAGACAGGTCCTCAACCACAGGCTCTGCAGCAGGAATAGATCCTATTTCTTCCACTTCATCACCCAGCCTAAGGTCTGGATCAGGCTCAATGTCATCTCCTGACAGTCTAGGAGGGACTTCATGGACAGGAAAGGAGTGAAAATCAGATGGAAATGAGGAAGGAGAAGGGGTTAAAGGAGAAGTCCAGAGAGATGGACGACACCCTAAGGACCCCTGGTGCTGTAGAAATGCACAGCGCCGACAGAAGTGCAGCACCGAGGATGGTGCCGGCTACTACGGCACTGAAGATGGTGCCGCTGAGATGAGCAGGCGCCACGGGCCCACAGGCACAGACTAAGCACACAGTGCCAAGTAACTCGGCGGCGATGACAGACACCTCGGCACTGAAGACGGTGCCGAGGGTGTCGAAAATACCCCAAGACTCTGAAAAACAGGATTTGAGGAGAAGGGAGGAAGAAGAGCAGGAGATAGAGGCATCGGTGTGGCCCTCTGCGCTGCAGCCATATGGGGGGGGACACCTAAACGCGGAGTTGATGGCATCAAAGACAGTGCCGCACGACCAGGGAGGCTCAACCACCCTACCTGGTCTCCTAAGAAGCCCGAAGGCCCCTGAGTGACCAGGCCAGGCAGCTGGACCAACCTCCGAGCCCATTGCTCCATAAGAGCAGCCCAGTTATGAAACTGCTCATCTGAAGACCTACCAGAGGGTGGGGTAGGGCTCCGATGTCGAAGACATTGGCTACCAGAAACAGAAGCTGGCTCCGAAGGAGGAGACCGGCAACTAGCTCCAATAAGAGACTGTCTACATGCAGACATATCAGAGGGCGACCTCGAGTGATGCCTTCTCTTTTTTGACCTATGTGCTGAAGAAGAGCTCGAGGCCGAACGGTGCCCAGAATGTGACCGTTTATTTTTATGCTTTCGAGGGGACCCCTCGGGCATTGGACTGACCATTGTCAGACCCCCTGAAAGGCAGCGAGACGGACCCAGCCCGCCAGACTGAATAGCGTTCATCTGAAGTCTCCCTACCTTCACCTGACCCACTCATGGTCGACTCCGTCAAAGTAGGCTGAGACTTCTTTGTAAATGAGAATAAACTTAAGCGATACTTATTTGAGATATTACTACAAAACAATAAGACTGAAAACTATGCTGCTAGTTTGAAGTTTGACTCCCGGCGGGCGAGCAACGTCACTGAAGTGCACTCAACGGCGGGAAAAAAGGAACTGAGACAGTTGGAAGGTCGACTCCAAGATATTCATTACCGCAAGAGCTGAGGCTCGCGGTGCCGCTCCTCGCAGCGCCGTCTCAGGCGCTGGCCTTCCAACAAAAAAGTTTGCTTCCGATGGGCCCAAGTGTCTCCAGCGCTGATCCCATTAGCGTGAATGGGTGGTGGAGACTTATGTCCAGGAAGATCATGGCTGCTGCCATTGTTGTCGGCCGTGAAAACTATTCTGGTTCCTACAAAAGGAACCAGATTTGGGTCTGTACATGGCCTGTACAGTCCATTCTGCCTTCCCGGTGTCCTGTAATTTGGTGATCACCTTTTCGGAGTCTTCACCAAATAGAACTTTGCCGTTATAGGGAACATCCAAGATGTTTTTCTGGATGTCCGGGGTAAATACAGAGACTCAAAGCCATGAGTGTCTCCAAAGACAGATGCCTGAGGCTGCTCCCCCTTGCTGCAGAGTCCGCTGAATCATAGGCAGCTCTCAAAACTTGGGATCTCCACGTCTGACCCAGTGTGAAAGAGGTTCAGAAGTTCCTCCTTCTGCTCACCATCCGGAAGTGCTTTCACCAGGTCTTGACCCTGTTCCCATAAGGCATTCTGAAACTGAACCATGTGTGTCAGATAGTTCAGTGACCTAATGGAGCACGTACCAGCCACGTACATGCGCCTACCCAGCGAGTCCAAGTGCTTGGACTCCTGGTCCAGATGCTGTGTACTCAAATGTCGTGGCCATTGAGACCTTTCATGGGAGACCATAATGACCAGGGAGTCAGCTAGGGGTTGTTGTGCCAAGTACGGGCCTTCTGCAGGGGCCCTATACAGGCGGTCAGCCTTCTTCGGCACTGCAGGGATGGAGTGCAGACGTTTTCATGCAGTCTTGGTGACGTCCATGAAGGTGTCTACCAAGGGTGCCACCACCACAGGCTTAGGGTCCTTCTGCCAAAGATAATGAGCTAGGCGCTGTAGTTCGGGGTCTAGGTCTTCCGTATCCCATCCCATGTTCTCCTGGATGTGCCTTATGACTTCGGAAAAAGAGGGATCATCCGGAGGTGGCCTGGGGAGGTCTCGTGGGTCAGGTGATGGGATGCTGATTGGAGGAGACCTGGAGGTATCTGAGATGTCAGATCTAGAGTCGTCCCCCTGCAGAGTGGACCATCTACATCTGGGTCACTTGGGACTGGGGGACCCTGAGGGAGATCTTGAAGGGAGCCTTCTCCTTTCTTTGGATCTATCCTTTGGCGGTGGAGTAGGCTCCTTGGGGATCAGTGGTCTTCCTACTGGCCCCTGTGGTGGTGGAGGAGGGGGAGTAGAAGGGGGAGGAGGAGGTTTCACTAGGATCACGTCTTTCTTGATTGTGTCCCATCAAAACGTAGAGAGGTCTTTAACCTCCGCAATATTCATACCGGACGATGGTCCTGGCGTCTGGTTTGGTCTGTCGCCGGTATCGGGCATTGGGTCCAAGGGTGTCGCCAGATCAGGTGAAGGCTCGTGTGGAAGCCTGGTGTCCTTGTTGTTGCCTGCCTGGTCATCAGGCAATGTCGGATCCTCCTCCGTAGAGTCCCAATGACCGGTATCCACCAGTGACAGGGAGGCAGTCATCTGCTCCTGAGAATGTCTGGCCAACGTCTGGTGTTTGGCCAATGTCTGGTCTGACAGGCACTTAACCGGTGAAGGGTCAGTAGCCCATTTTGAATCCGTTGTCTGCTTAAGGGATGTCAGGTCCTTGGTCTTCCTGAGAGAGGGGTCTGGTCCCCTAGGCGGCTGGGGGGCCGATCTGGCGTTGGGGTCCCGGCATCTATCCGAGGAAGCCTGAGTGGTTTAAGAAGAGGACTTGGACTGATGATGGTCAGAAGACTTCACGGGAGCCCAGGAGAGTGCTGAAGAGGGGTCCAAGGTCCTCGAAGTCTTAATCAGATGCAGAGAAGCCGAAGAACTGCCTGAAGACTTAACTTTCATGGGAGGGGGCTGAGAGCGAGCCCTGGAGGGAGAGCGGTCTAAGCACGTGGAGCCAGAGCTGGTGCACGGGTCCGAGGCCCTGTTCGAGGATCTGGACCTGGCCTTCTCCCGGTGCTTGTAACGGTGCTTATGGGACTTAGAAGGTAGACTCACCTCTGGAGGCAGGGTCTTTATCCATGAGCTTCAACTTTTCTTCCAAGAGGAGCCCCTGAAGTGCCTTCTGGCAGCAGAGCCACTGGTTGTAAAACCAAGTCAGATGCCCTTCTACTGCTGAGGAACAGTCCCCCTCGGACAGCTGAGGTGGGACTTGGGCCAGAATCTCAGAGGGTGGCACAAGGCACTTTTGGGCCCTGTGCCTTCTGCTGCATTTTCTTTTGTGGCCAGGGGGCTTTATTTCTGTTGTAGCCCCCCTCTGCCTTTGCCACGAAAGGACTGACTGTTATGAAACTGCTGCCAGTTCCTGCCCCATTGAGGAGCAGCAGAGGGCAGCCTGGCCATTTTAGTTTTCTGTGTGGCCTCTAGTGCCTGCTTGACTTGAGGTCCAAACAGATATGTTCCGTCAAATGGTAAACTCATAACGCTCTGTTGGGCATCATTTGTGAATCTCGATGTCCGTAACCACGAGTGGCATTGGGTGCATATACCAGCTGTTGAATTCAATGCCTCTAGTAATGGTCTGCAGAAGCTCTGTGTTAATCCAACTCTGGAAGGGCTTCCATAGGGGCTTTGAGCAAATGCCAGAGGGTATACTCGTAGTGAGAGAAATAACCCTGGTAGCTAGCAATATGCATACCCATGGTAGAGGCAGCGAAAAATGGAAATTACATACCTACCGTAATTCTGATCTTTCTGTGTATCTTCACTATTCATCACCTTTGGGTTATTGGCTGGAGGTCATGACCCCACGGGAGCTTTTTTTTTTTCCAGATGGGCGGAGTCGACGCACCATCAGCTTCGCCCTCGAGTTGGCCATTAGGTATTGTCGACTCCACCCTCCACCAATTCTGAGTCACCGTGAGAGGTTAGAAAAGGGCTGGGAGGGTGGGACAAAGAGTCAAGGGACAGACAAAGGAAAAGATATAAAGCTAAAAGGAGAAATAAACGACTGAGAGGACAGAAAAAGTTTGAAGACTAAGGGGGATTGGGTAGGGGCCCCAATCTCTGGAAGTAGAAAGGAGAAGGGAGGGAAGGAAAGGTTTTTAGAGTAAAGGAAAATTTAGGTGGGGGGGAGAGAAACATACCCTGTAACCTTGACCAGTCTCCAATTTAAATAGGACCTACGAAGGAGTAGCCAAGAGGCTAACTGCCAGAATTGCAGGCACAGAATTACTGGCAAAGACAGGAAAAAGAGGGATATCTCCTCCCCTCAAAGGAGATTTGGTGCAAGAAACCTAGTTTCTTAAATTAACTGAGGTTATGTCCACAGGCAAGGAAATCAAGGATTGACTGGGAGAAGGAAAGAAAAGGGGGCAACTGCCAACCCCCACCCCACAAGGGTGGAGCCGGAGCACTGAGGAAGGAGTACCCCCACTCCTGACCACTCCACCCTTATGGAAAACTATCCCCCTATGTGCCCCAGTTTACCCCTCTCCTGACTCACAGGAAGGAGGGGGGGCAAGGGGAGGCACAGAGAGAGAGGGATCCAGAAACTGAGGCCCCAGGGGGATGGAGGGTGGGATTGTGATGAATGGTGAAGATACACAGAAAGATCAGAATTACGGTAGGTACGTAATTTCCATATCCTATCTGCGTCAGTCTTCACCATTCATCACTTTTGGTGGAGTGAGAGCCCCCCTGAAGGGGGGTTTAAATCCTAAGGGACTGAGTCCTTTAGCTGTCAGTGGGTGACACACTAAGAGGGAGAACCTTCAGGGCCTGGAGAGGCCCGAGTGTGGGGAGAGTGAGATGGGGACCCCCCAGAGGAGGGTAGGAAGTTGCCCTGACAGACACCGCCTCACTCTACGGGAGAAGAGATAGGTTCTCTGTTGGGCGGAGTTAATCACCCTACGCTAGGCCAAGGGTGACAACCGGGAAAGATGCAGCCATGCCATCTGCCTAGTGCAGATCACTGTCCTTATGACCCTGGTAGCTACCTCACTGGTGTCATACGATGCCCTTGCTTGGTGCCTTGCTAGCTCCAGGCCATGTGCAGAGAGTGCAATGGCTTGTCTGGTTTGCTCCGTGTCAGGCATGGAGGCTAGGAGCTGACCCAGCCTGGACCAAAAGAACCTGTCATAGGTTGCATAGTGGGCCTGATGTGATGCAATAGAGAGCAGCAACCGTGCCGAGTAAAAGGTCCTCCTCCTCCAAAAGTCAAAATCTGAGGAATCTTGATCTGGGGGCCTGTCACAGTGCAGGGCGCAAAGCCCATCTGGAGTGTCCAGCTGCATCAATCCTGACTGAGGATGAGGCATGGAACCTGGAGACTCGGGGTGGGGGGGCGCACAATACCACTGGCAGAGATTCCTAGGGGCAGGAACTCTGGAAAAGGGTCTCTGCCAGGAACACAACAATGCCTCCTGAAAGGTAGCAGGTCGGGGGGAGAACCACAAGGGTGTCCTCACCGAAATCGCCTAGAAAGGCATGCGTCGAGTGCTCTGGATTGTGTTGAGTGGGTGGGGTAATGTGCAGGTCCTTTAACATCCTCACGAGGAATCACTGATACTTAGCGAGATCAGCAGCTGGAGAGATGTGGACAGACGGCTCCTCTCCCCCAGACGAGGGGAATGAAGAGTCAGAGGACCTCAAAGGTTCAGACGCCGTCTGCTCAGGGGGAGGTTGAAAAACCTGTCTGTCCATTGCCCTAACGTAAAAGGGAAACTGAGCAGCCTGAGCTCTGAACTGCTCCCAGGAGAGAGGCCTGCTAGGACCGCGAATGCCTGGGAGTGCAGGAGAAGGTGGCAAAGGAATAGGGGTAGAACCGACAATGGGGATCGGTTAACCTCCGCCTGGGCTAGGGAGTACAGAGGGATCCCTAGGGGAAAAAAGCGCTCCGGAAGACTCTGCAGCCGATAGTTGAACAACCAAACTGGTACTGCCTAGGCTGTGCCCCGAAGAATCCCCCCTGTGAGGTGACTGGGGCCATGTAGGTCCAGAAGGATGGTCCCCTGCCTCCAAAGAACGGGACCCTCTCAAGGAAACCAAGGGGGAAGAGCGGAGATCCGCACTATAGCTTCTCCCAGAGCCCGGGTGAATTCCAGAAAAAGGCCGCCACACAGACCCCATACCCCTCGGAATCTGAGAGCGCCCTCCTCCTCGAGAGAGAGCCAGCCTAGGCAACTGACAGCCCTGGCTGGCCCCCGAAGGAGCTATCCAGGGAGCAGCACCTTCCCCTCCCATGGCTGCTCTGATCGGCCCCAAAGTTGGGTGGTCCAGGCACACCACACGAGGGGTACCACTGCTGAGGGGTCAGAGAACCCTCCGAGGCCAGGCTGCAGGGCAATGGTGGCCTGCACCACTGCTTGCTGGTCAGAACCCCTGACCCTGGCCCCAGCAGTCACTGTCCGCTTCTCAGAGGGGGGCCGACTCTGGCCTGTCGAGGACACTATCAGGGTGTCCACGCCAGCAGCCAACTCCAGGGAGCCAGACTGCCCATCTGATTCAGAGTTTGACTCCTCCTCGAAGAGGTGGAGATCAAAGTCCTGTGCCAAACAGTGCGTGGGTGCCCACTACCATCCCTAGTGAACAGGGCACCAGGACCAGAGACTGCACCAAAGTAGATGCCAGTGCCCCCCTCCGCAGCGTGAAGGTGCCAGAAGAGGACACGGCCCCAACAAGGGTGGAAGCCTCAGAGCTGGTGTCTGTCAAGGCACCAACCTGACCCACGGTGCCGTGACCAGCAAAGGTGCTGATGATGACTCCGACCACTCTCTCGGCGCCAAGGCCAGAGACCCCCATGGCGCTGACCCGTCCCACGGCACCATGAGTGGCACCGAGGACAGAGACGGCACCCTCAGTGTCACGAATGGCACCAAGGTCCGAAACCCCCATGACACCGTGTCCATGTTCGAAGCCACAAACAGCTCCAGAACTGGACACAGCACTGTGCTCAACCGACAGATGGCATTGAGGATGGCACCAACTCAGGCCTTCCAAGCTGCGGGTGCGACACAGGGGGAGCCTTCACCCCCGAAGGGGCGATTATAGCGGTGCCTCGGGGACAGACCGGCCTCTCTGCCATGGCTAGGCTAGAAGAGGCAGAAGCCCCCTCCTCCTTGGTCCGTATAGAACCAGGAGGGACCTGGAGGAAAGGCCCAGAGACTGCAGCTTGGCCCGAGTGCGCGCCTGACCCCCTTAAGTCTGCATAGCTTGCCCCACTTCCCACGCGCATTACTCGATAACCCAGTGGTCCATGGAGAAACAGGCATTGCACAAATCCATGTCAGGAAGTGGGCCAAGACACACGAGGCAACGGTCGTGCTGGTCGGAGACGGAGTACATGGCCACAAGGGCACCGTCGCATGGGGGGCTGTCCTGTCTTGGGAGTCGTCTTGCCCTGTGACCTAGACATGACCTACGAAAAAGAAACACCAAACTAGACTTGACGTCACAAAGACAAAATAAAATAATGGAACAATCTTACCGGGCAATGTCGAGAAGGCGAACAGTACCGGCAAAGAGATACGAAACCACGATGGACTGCGGCATGGTCGATAAATAATGGAGGCAGTCAAAATCAACTCGCACAAGGTAGGCCTTAAATATCTTCACTGCAAGCATCCCACAAGGTGACTTGATGGCGGAGGCGAAGAACTGGCAGGAGGGCAGAGTCGACAACACCTAACGGCCAACCCGCGAGTGCCATGTAGTGTGTCAGCCTCGAGGGCGGTGCCACTGGTGCATCGACTCTGCCCATCCAAACAAGAAAAAAAGCTCCTGTGGGGTCATGACCTCTGGCCATAACCCAAAGGTGATGCATGGTGAAGACTGGCACAGATAAGATCTCACTTTCTCAAAGTGTCAATCTTACGAGACGTGCTGTAGATTCTTGAGGAAGGATGGCTTTGTCATTCTGTGCCAGGACAACTATGGCATCAGCAAAGGCTTGCGAGGCTAGAATAGGACGATCCTTGGGGGGAGCGTACTTCCTATCTATGGATTTGGCCATGGAAGGAATAAGTGCCAGATTATCCCACAGCATTTATGAGAGTGTCTCAAAAGAGGGTTGCACCAGAGGAGTCAATTCCACCGGAATATCCGGAATGTGCAGATACTGCAGATGCAGCAATTTCCCTGGATCAATCCCTGAAGTCTGGAAAGACAGCAGTATTCATATTCTTAAGCAGAGACTTAAAGGAAAGGAAAATGGGCAGACTAGGTGGGCCAAGCAGTCCTTATCTGCCGTCAAATTCTATGTTTCTATGTCCTCGACTAGAGGCTCTGCTGGAAGAGTGAGTTTGTCACCCCCAGAGAGGAATCATCATCAAAGTAGTCTCCCAATTGAAGATCAGGCTCAATATCATCTCCTACTAATGCTGGAGGGACAGAGTATATAGGGAAGGGAGGAAAAAGAGGAGGAGGAGGAGCTCTGCGAATTGGAGTCAAGAACCCCAGTGCCCTATGTGGTGCCAGCACCAGTGAAGCCAGCACCGCAGGACTAGAGGTTCTCAACACGCCACCTGGGGAGGGAGATCTGAGAAAATCAACAGGACAGAGAGGCCCCTGTGCCACAGCCATATGAGGGGGGAAAGCACCAGAATGCAGTGTTGATGGCACCAGAGAAGGTGCTGCACAACTAGGAGGTCCCAACTGCCCTGCCTGCAGGTTTGAAACTGTTAGGCCCAAAGGCCCCGGAGACGGGCAGGTGGGACAACTGCTAAACCCACTGCTTGATAAGATCGGCCGAATGACGAAACTGCTCACCAGAAGACCCCCCAAGAAGTGGGGATGTACTCTGGTGTTGAGGATACCTGTCATCAGGGACAGAGGCCAAAAGGGAACCCGAAGGTGGAATCAAACCCCTGCCCCAGGCCATTGGCGATCAACGTGCAGACTTACCAGAAAGTGACCTCGAGCCTGAGCAGTGCCCAGTACGTGACAAAGATCGAGAATGGTACTGCTTCTTTTTGTGCTTTTGGGAGTACTGCCCCTCCCCTCCCAAGCACCGGACTTCCTATAGTCAGACCCCCTCCGTAGAGGGTGGCGGACCAGACCCAGCCCAGCTGAAAAATGAAAATTACGTACCTACCATAATTCTGATCTTTCTGTGTATCTTCACCATTCATCACCTTTGGGTACTGGCCGGAGGTCATGACCCCGAGAGAGAGATTATTTTTTTTTGGATGTATGGAGTCGACGCATCATCGGCACCACCCTCGAGGGTCACGCCAGACCGCGTGGGTGTTCATGGGTTGGCTATTAGGTGTTGTCACTCCGCCTCCCACCAGTTCTGGAGTCGCCAAAGAGATGAGAAAGAGGGTTGGGAGGGTGGGACAAGGAAGTCAAGGGACAGACAAAGGAAAAGATATATAAACTAAAGGAGAAATAAACGACTGAGAGGACATAAAAAGTTTGAAAGACTAAGGGGATTGGGCAGGGGCCCCAATCTCTGGAAGTAGAAAAGAGGAGGGAAGGTGGGTTAAGGATTTTAGAATAAGGATGAGAGTGAGGGGGGAAAAATGGAAAATACATACTTACCGTAATTATTGATCTTCTTGGACAGTCTCCATCACTCATTCACACTAATGGGATAGCGCCGGAGGTACTGGGGACCAAGCAGACTAACATTTTGGGAGACAAGTACGTAGCTGAGACAGGACTGCTCATGCAGCGGCACCATGAGACTAGCTTGCGCCCGTGTAGGCTATCTCGGCGTCGACCCTCCAACCACCTCAGCACTTTTTTGACCGAGGAGGTGCAGCGTAAGTAATGAGAATAACTTATCCTGAGTTTCTGGGCCTGAGATGGCCCAGATAGCCCTTGCAAGAAGGGTCAAGAAACAATGTCTTCACAGCCTGAACCATTGGATCATGAAGACCAGGAAAGAAAATGAGTGAACCCAGGGGGTGGTGGGTGGGTGTGTGAATAAGATGGAGACTGTCCAAGAAGATCAATAATTACAGTAAGTACGTAATTTCCATTTCTTCCAGGACTAAGTCTCAATCACTCATTCACACTAATGGGAGAGTACTGAGCTAAAACCAACAACCCTTAGTAGGGTGGAGGAGATAGGGTTCACTCAGAAAGGACGGTTAAGGACTGTCCTGCTAATAAAAAGAAGTGTCTTGGAAAGAGCATCTAGAATACAGTGCTCACAAGATAAGTGCTTGAGTTGTCACTCACCACTTTGCAGAAGACTGCAATGGACACATAATAAAAGTCTGCCAGGAAGCCGCAACCACTCTAGGAGAGTGGCAAAAAACCGGCCTCAAAATTTGATATAGGACCAAAATTAAGTGTCAAAGACATGTACTAATGTAACGCAAAAGGACGTCAGGAGCTGAAAGAGCCGGAGATAAAGTCTACTGGTTCAGGGTAGACCGAAAAGCACAGATGGAAGCCTCCACTATCAAGTACGATTGACCTGTGAACAAGTCTAAGAGTACATGAACCCCTTACTTGGTGAGCAAAAGGGGGTCCAGGTGGTGTTAGCCCATCAAGGAGAGAAGTTTCCTTTAGTCACTGAAACCTTCCTGATGGAAGGCCAAACACGAGTTAAAAGCCTCTTGTGGTGGTCTAGTAAAACCAGATCCCATCCACTTCATATTCCAAAAAGAAATCATCCTGCCCAAGTGTATACAACTGTAGTAGCAGTCTTTGAACTTAGAGAAGAAAGGAAAGGTGTACAGGAGGACATATCTGCTGTGGAAAAACATTCCGGAAGAAAAAAAAAAACGGGTTGGATTTCTAAGGCAAATAGAGGCAAATGTGCATTGAGGAGGGACACAGCAGGACCACATTAGGGCTAACCCATTCATTGAAAGTGACTGAATAGTGGCAAAGGTGACTCAATGCAGTGAGGCACTACTCACTCCGGCCTCCCTGAAGGGAGTAGGAAGGACTCTAGTTCGCTTTGGAGAAAAAACAAACCTCACAGCTCCATCATGCACTTGGAGAGGATAGCTTTGTGAGCGACTGGCATGGAAATACAGGTTACTCACCTGTAACAGTTCTAGGAATGGTATATGTTGTTCATCCACACTTACTGGCAGGTTTCTTGTCACTTTAAATCTTGCCAGAAGGTCTTCAAGCTGGCTCCTCCCACCCACTCGGGTGGTAAAACTCTCAGCTCTGCCCCATGACACCAGATCTAGCCCGCTGGAAGCCAGGTTGTGTGTTGAAGCCAGAGAGGTCAGGTGAATTGTGTGGATAGACAACATATACCATTCCTAGAACTCCTGTTACAGGTGAGTAACCTCTATTTCTAGGGACATGGATATGTTGTTCAATCCACACTTACTGTCAGACTCCTAGCAGTTCTCCAGGAGGAGGGAGGCAAGGTGCGCACCCCCTACTTGGGAAATAAGGACTGGAGAACCGAGGTCCCAAAACCAGCATCCTGGCATGACCCAAGGTCGATGTGGTAGTGGGTAATGAAGGTGTGTGATGACTTCCAGGTAGCAGCCCTGCAGATTTCCTGGATAGGGACATCCCTGGAAGCAGCCACCGATGCAATGGTATGGCGGGTAGAATGAGCTCTCATCCCTTTGGGAGGCTCCATGCCCGCCAACCTGTAGCAGAGATCTATGCAGGAGGTGACCCACCTGCCTATCATCCGATTGGCTGCAGGCCTGCCAGGTGCGGCTCCAGCGCAGGTGACAAACAGCTGGCGAACCTCTCCCCGAACTTCAGCCGTCCACTCCATGTAATAAGACAGCACTCTTCTAGGGTCCAAAGATGGAGCCTATATTCGGCCTCTGAGGATTGGGGTAGAACACCGGCAGAGTCAACACCTGGCTAAGGTGAAACTCCGACACCACCTTCGGAAGGAATTTCGGGAGAGGGTGCAGGACAACCTTGTCCCTGTGGAAGACCAGATAAGGAGACTCGATGGAAAGCACCTGGAGCTCTCCCATCCTTCTGGCTGACGTGATAGTCACCAAGAAGGCGGTCTTCCACGACAGGTGAGAAATATCACACCTGTGCATCGGTTCGAATGGCTTGCCCATGAGCTTAGCCAGTACCAGCAGTAGATCCCACGGAGGTGAAGGTTCTCGCACCGGAGGGGATATGTGATCAAGGCCTTTGAAAATGCACCTGACCACCTTTTTCTGCACCACCGACTGCTTCCCAGCCCATGCCCGGTAAGCAGAGATGGCTGCCAGGTGCACCTTAAGAGTCGTCGACCGAAGCCCTAGCTGAGAAAGAGACCACAGGTAGTCCAGAATGCTGGCCAAGGAACCGGAGGAAGGGTCCAACCCCTTATGCTGACACCAAATGGAGAATCTCTTCCATTTGAAAGCATAGCATTTTCTGGTCGACTCCTTACGGGATGCCTCAACAATTTTGAGGACCTTGTCGGAAAGACCCAAGGCCTGAAATTCTAGTCGCTCAGGAACCAGACCGTCAGGTGCAGGGATTAAAGGTCCGGGTGGAGTACCTTCCCCCTGTTGACTGAGATCAGGTCCGGGCGGGCTGGAACCTGCCTCGGGAGCCTGGAGCTGAGGCTGAGGAGATCTGGATAATAGAACTGGCGGGGCCAGTCTGGGGCTACCAGAATCACCAGCACCTTGTCCCTCCCTCGCCTTGAGAAGCACCTTGTGGATCAAGGGAAATGGGGGAAAGGCGTAGAAGAGGCCCGGGGTCCACGGCCTCAAGAAGGCATCCCCCTGCAGTGAGCCCTGCTGAGGGGGGCGGGCATGAAACAGCCTCAGCTTCGCATTTTCCCTGGAGGCAAACAGGTCCACCTGAGGTGTGCCCCAGTGGGAGAACAGATCTTGTACTACCTCTAGCAGGAGAGATCACTTGTGAGATGCAGCACCTATCTGGCTTAGGGCATCGGCCAGAGTGTTGGAGGCTCCTGCCACATGGATGGCTAGGAGATCCGCCTCCAGTCTGCTCACAAGAGACCAAGTGCGGAGAGCTTCTGCACAGGGCAAGAAGTGAGTACCGCCCAGGCTGTTTAGGTAGTACATGGTCGCGGTGTTGTCCGACTGGACCTGGACCACTTGACCCCATACAAACGGAGCGAAGGTGGTGAGGGCTAGTCAGACTGCTTGAAGCTCCAGTAAGTTGATGTGACATCAAGACTCCTGAGGGGACCAGAGGCCGTGCGCTCTGAGCTCTCCCAGATGGGCACCTCAACCCATCAGAGAGGCATCGGTCGTTAGAGTAACCGTCGGCTCTGGGTGGACAAATGGTATACCCTTCTGCAGATGATCGGGAATGAGCCACCACTGAAAAGCATTCCACATCTCCTGGGTCACTATCACTGGCTGGTCCAGAGGACCAGAGCGCTGCGACCATTAGTGGGCCAGCCCCCACTGAAGGGGACGCATGTGCCAGCGGGCCCTATGGACTACGCTGGAGCAGGCCACCATGAGGCTCAGGAAGTCCCGGGCAGGGCGCAATTGCCCAACCAGAAATGACTGGGCAAAGGCGGAAAGAACCTCGGCCCTGTCCGCCGGGAGCCGTGCTCTGGCTCGAAGAGAGTCGAGCTCTGCCCCGACGAACTGAATCACCTGCATTGGCACGAGTTCTGATCTGGCCTCGTTGATGAGGAGGCCAATCTGAGAGCAGACCTGGAGGGCCAGATCCCTGGACAGCTCCGCCTCCAGCTTGGAGGAGACTGCAATCAGCCAGTCGTCCAGATAAGGGTACATCCGAACCCTTCGGCACCGCAAGAATGCTGTCGCCACTGTCATGCATTTGATGAAGAACCTGGGAGCTGGAGAGAGGCCGAAGGGCATGGCCCAGAACACATAAAGAGATCCCCCACTCTGAAGCAGAGGAAATCGCTGGTGGGACGGATGGATTGGGATGTGAAAGAAAGCGTCCTGAAGGTCCAGAGAACAGAACCACATGCCTCGTTCCAAGGATGGAATGATCTGAGCCAGAGTGACCATCCTGAAGGTTCCTGACCATAGGAACTTGTTCAGGTCATGTAGGTCTAGAATGGGGGTGCCAGCCCCCGGTCCATTTTGGGACCAGAAAGTACCTGGACACAAACCCTGGGTCTGATGGAGGATCTGCCACCTCCCTGATCACCTCCTTCTGCAGGAGCAGGGCAATGTCGGCTCAACGAGCCGACAGAGAGGCTGCGGACCCCGTAGCCCCCCGTGGGGCGACGGCTTGATAGGGTGGGGATTGCTCGAATTCCAGAGGCAGACCTCTTCCTACCACTTCCAGCACCTAGTGGTCTGTGGTGATATCGGATCAGGCAGAAAGGAAGTGGCGAAGCCGTCCCCCCATGGGGAGAACCCAGGGAGGAGTGACAAGGTTGGGGGTGACACCCCTCAACCCGTCACTGGGCAGGCTTGGAGGAAGGACCGGCCGAGGAGCCTCCTGGACCTTTCCCTCCCGGCTTCCTGCTGGAGGAAGCAGCAGGCTTGGCTTTGGGGTGCCAAGTGCGAGCCTGCTGGCCCTGATGCTGGTGTTGCTGGGCCGGACGTGCCCGCAGGGGCTGAAGGCCAAAAGGGCTTACACTGCTGCTGGTGGCCTTTGTCCTTCTGCATAGACATGACAGAGTCCAAGGTGGCATTTGACGTCTCGATCCTTTGCAGATGACCCTCCACCCCGGGACCAAACAAGTCGGTACCCAAGAAGGGAACGTCTGCCAGCTTGTGCTGGGTATCTGCCGAAAAGGTAGAGATCCTCAGCCAAGCTCTGCGGCGCATGGCCACTGCGGCCGCTACTGACCAGGCACACAAGTCAGCAATGTCCAGGGAAGTCTGGAGCTGCTGTTTGGCCACCGCCCTTCCCTGATCCCGCACCTGCTTGACCGTCGTCTGAAGGTCAGCCGGGAGATGAGGAATCACCTCATCCAGGGAGCCCAAAAGGGGGTGTGAAAAGTGTGCCATCAGAACGGCTGAGCTGGCCTGATGACGGCCTAGCGAGAAAGCTTCACAGACTTCCGCCCGGAGTAGTCCAGTTTCTTGGACTCCTTATCGGGTGGCTTGTCCACATCCCGAGCGTTCTCTGAATGCCGGAAAACACCGTCGGTCACTAGCCCCTCCGCAGAGGGGTGCTCCGAGAAACCAGAGCGTGAACCAGTGGGAACAGCATACTTTCGAGCTATCCTGGCTGAAGGTGAGGACAAGAAGCTGACCGCTGTCATAGCTCCAGGGCCAGGCCAACAATGGCTTTGGCCACTGGGAAGGCCTCAGTGGGGGAATCCCCTCAGTCCAGTATCTCCATGAGGGGATACTTGGCCCGTTTCGAAACAGGTTCGAGCTTCATCCAAGTGGACTCTGAGATGAGTCGAAGCATTCCAAGAAATAAGGATGGGCTCTCATCCACTGACTGACCCCCGGTGGACTCCAGGTCAAGCGGCCTGGAGAACAGGGAGGAGTCATCGTCAGACTCCGAGGAGTCTGCAAACAGCTGCCGAGGGCCTGAGCCACCCTCCACCTGCCAAGGTTGATCGGGAGTGAGGGTGACCAACAACTGATGGGGCAAGCCCTGACCCGACCGAGAATCCTTGGTCGGGACCCCAGTTTTAGGTTGTGGAGGCAGGGGCTCCACCACAATGGATGGTGCAGCCAGTTTCAGACAAACAACCGGTGCTGGCTTCGGCTCCTCGACTACAACGAGGGGTTGTTTTGACTGCTCCAGTGACAGCCAATTAATGGCTGGGGAAAGTGAAAGAGTCGGCTTATTCCCAGTCAAAAGGAGCTGCTGCCACATTAGATCCTCGTAGCGCCGACACAATTTGCGCCAGAGCCTATCCTCCGAAGACGAGGATAAGTGGTGCCACCGAATTCCACGGTGCCAAGACCGAGACTGCCGATGTCAGAGGGATCAGCTGGACCTGGAAGAGGTCCGAGACCGAGACCTTCGGTGTTTCCGAGGGTGGGTCTGAGAGGGGGCGGGGCCAACCTTCTCCTCCCTCGGTTCAGGGACCTTAACCAGGGAGTCCGGCACAGGAGGTACAGGCAAGTCCTCGGTTTCCTCTGGGGGAACCGATGAAGAAGGGTAATCGGCTTCTCCAGTCGACAGCCCGTCCGACGGGTCGAGAAATATCTCGACAGCATCGACAAGTGTCTCGGCTGGCTGACCTGACGGGGACACCATGAAGCCAGCAGCCTTAGCTGCAACCTCGACCGATGTAGAGTGTCGACTGTCCGGGGAAGGAGACCTCTCCTGCTCCCACGAACGTCGACGGTGGGACTTACCCTTAGAATCCTTCTTTTTGGACTGAAAGGAATGTAACGAAAGGCCCCTCTCCCTTGGTGGAGAGGGATTGACAAAGCTCCCTGAATGAAGCCATGTAGGAGGAGCCCAAGGAGAGTGGGATAAATGTTGCAACAGATGAAGATGATGCTGTAGCCTGGGCCGCTTCCTCCTCGAGGGCGATCATCTGCTCGAGCTATTCAGCCAAGCCCGTGGCCGCAGACACCGCAACAGGCCTCCCCTTCTCGACTTGACTGGAGGGTCGCGTTTCTCGGGCGCTCAAGCTGCAATGCAGCGTGATCCTCTAAGACCGTGGCCGAAAAGGACTTTCACAAGTCGCAGGCCTGCGAATCATGTTCAAGCCCCAGGCAGTAAACGCATGTGGAGTGTGGATCGGTCCGGAACATCTTCTGCCCACAGGAGCACCGACGAAATCCGGGATTCAATTTGTCATCGCAGCCACGAGGGAAGATAAAGACCGAAGTCTTGTAAATTTTAAAATTCGTTTCGGGTTAGCCGCAGAGTTTGGATCCAGGCCTAAAACGCAGAGTGCAAAGGAGGGAACCTGAGCTTCCAAGCGGTAAGGAAGATCTGGCATCGTGGGGCACAGCTGAGAGTTTTACCACCTGGGTGGGTGGGAGGAGCCAGCTTGAAGACCTTCCGACAAGATTTAAAGTGGCAAGGAACCTGCAAGTAAGTGTGTATTGAACAACATATCCATGTCCCTAGAACCAGTGTGCAGGAACCGAAGGTGTGAATATTTGAGAAGCCATCTCAGAAAGGAACTATTTGACCTATGGTCAGGAAAGGAGCATGTTATCTGTTAAGTTGAAGCAAGCAAGGAAGTAGGAACCTGAGTTACGACTCACTGGAAAGTCACTTCTGTTGCTGCGAGGCTCTGATCAAAAGAAGAAAGCCTGATTAAAAAAAGGGGGGGGGGCCAACAGACTGGGCAGTCACCTAAGTCTAGGAAATATCTCGGAATAAGAGACTCTCTCTTAGAGAAAAGAGATGATCCATACCTCCGCTGGATCGGACTGCTCCTAGGGATAGAAGAAAACAGGTATTTTTTACTGTAGTTTTAGAGATGACCGCCTCAGGGGCTGAAGTGGAACCTGACCAGATCCAAAAGTGTGGTATTGGGTAATTTCGACTAGGCCCTGTGCTGTGGTAATTCTAACCTTTATTTATTTATTTTTTTACCATTAGTCCGAGCCTGACAAGGTTTCAGGCTGCTATTTCGCAAGGATTGCCTGATACAAAAATGACGAAGATGGCATCTCTCTGAGGAGCAGGAGGAGCCTGAGCATCCATAACTGAAATTGTGGCTGGACTAACAATAACAGCTGAACAGATGTTAACCACCTGTGCTGAAGAAGCCACCAAAGGGGCAATATCAGAAGGGGTCTACATACCCCTATCAAAGGAGTGAAAGAGTGTGCAGCTCCTGACCACTGAATTAGAATGTTCCACAGAGTGTAATTGTCTTGACGACTGAAAGAGTCTGGACACAGAAGTGTATGGTCCACGGATGGAGTCCATATACTACGGTGGACCCCATTACTGAGGAACTACTGAAAGGATCTTCCATCACGGACTCCGATGATAAAGAGGGCGTGCCCTTCAGTATATAAGATGAGTCATCCACTGCATCACTGACCAGGAGGACAGGGAGAGACTCATCTAGATGCACATCTACCCCAGAAGGACACCTAAGGAAGGTCTAGGTATGAGCCACTAGAGACTCCGCCACCAGGAAGGATGTAGAGGAGCTTGAACCACGTAGGGAGCCGAGAAAATGCTGAGCGGAATGAGAGATTCCGCTGGCAGAACAGAAGAGTTCCATCAGTGTACAATTGTTGGACGTCATGAGATCCCATGCAGACTGCCACCCACTAAAATGTGTGGAAAAATAATCCACAGAACAGGACTTCATTCTGTGGAAACATCCTGCCACAAGTCCCACAGAAGAAGAGGTCTGCAGAAGGAAAACAGTTACTAGTTCTGCCCGAGAGCACCAACTGGCACTCCTCTGGCACCAGCATCACTCATGACACAGGAGGGCACCTAGCAGTGCCTATGCCAACCTAGGTGACACCCGAGGGCACTGACAGTGGTACTCACAGGTACCCCTGGCACCCATGGCAGCAATGGCACCTGAAAGTACCCCAACACCCATGGTAGCAGTGGCCTCCGAGGGCACCCATGATACTCGTGGCACCCCATGGCACCAATGGACTCATGGCACCCAGGATACTCATGGCACCTATGGGTGCTAGCAGCACCACCCGTGGGTGCCCGGCATCGCCTGCAGCACCCCTGGGTACCCAGCATCACCTGTGAGTGGCCAAAGGCACACACGGAACTGCGAGACACCCACAGCACCGCCAGCAGCACTGGCAACCAAGGCAGCAACCACAGAGCCAACAGCACCAACCCACAGCACCAACCAAAACACCAGTGGTGCCGCCTACAGCACAGATGCCAAAACCAGCAGCCATGGTGCTGGACCAGTGGCACCACCCATGGTGGCGGGCACAGCACCAGGATGTCAATGGAGAATCCTGAGAAGAAGGGGAGAAGAAAAAAGGTGGTGCCCGTGCCAGCCCCCGCATGGAAAGAGAGAGGGGGTTGACATGATGGTGAAGGCACCAAGAGGGCACCGCGCTCAACGTAATCCAATCCACCCGACTCCGGCCCAGCAGCTCCGAGGCCCAGAGGCTCCAAAATCAGGAACACTGGCTAGGAAAACTGGACAAATCGAACCCCCTACTCCACAGGAACAGCCCCGAGGTGAAATTGGTCACCGGAGCTCCAATGAGGACAGAGATGGAGTTCGGAGTCGAAGAATGCAGTCATTAGGAGAGGGGCCAGGGGGAACCCACCAAAGTTGGTTCATGCCTATCGCCCCTCCCGATGAACAATCCTCGTGCAGACGTACCAGAAGGCAACCTCAAACGGCACAGATTCTTCTTCCCCCAGCGAGGAAGAAGAGCTCGAGGTTAAGCGGAACTGCTAATCTGTGCTTCAGTGGACTGTCTTCCCCCCCCCCCGAGCACAGGACTGTTCGTAGACATCCTCCCATTCATCAAAGGGCCGCAGACTGGACACAGCCCTTCTGCCATAAAAACTTTCAAACGAAGTCTTCCTACCATCACCGCTACCGTCTAAGGACGACTATGTTGATGGCAGGTGAGAATTTCTTCTTCTTCATAATTTTCATTTCTTGTTCATAAAATAAGAAATTACTACTATTAAACTGTTAAACTAAACACCAAAAGCTGCTGTCGTATAGACGAAAACTGACTCTGGCAGATGACATCGACATCCAAGCGCACTCGACGGCAGGAGAAAAGGAACTGAGGCGGTTGGAGGGTCGATGCAGACACAGCCTACACAGGCGCGAGTTAGTCTCGCAGTGCCGCGCATGTGCAGTCCTGTCTCTGTGCCGACCCCTCTGAAAAATGTTGGCTCCCGCTTGATCCTAGCTCCACCAGCGCTATACCACTAGTGTGAATGAGTGATGAGACTTAGTCCAGGAAGATCTGGAAAATATACTCTGGAACCTTGACCTGTCTCCAGATTGTATAGGAACTGCGAAGGAGTAGCCAAGAGGCTAACTCCCAGAATTCAAGGCACAGAAGAAAAAATTACTCACCATAGTAATCTTGTTTCTTCAAAGTGATCACTCATTATGATTAAACGAATGCGGTCAGCCTCCTGTGTTGGACTGCCCGGAGAGGTGGAATTATATGCAAATGATGGAACTCCCAATTGGCTCATGCCTCTTTCAAATAGCAACTGTTGCACTCGGAGTGCTTCACATTCTTATGTAGCTTAAACTGGGTGTAAGACCCATTAACTATAATAATATTTATATAAATAATAATTTTTGTCCTCTCAGGTCAAAAAGCATCCAAATAGATAAACCTAAAAAGAAAAAACTTGAGACCACAAGGGAACCAACTGGTTAACAAAAATGTGAGTCTCTAACCTAACCTACATGGAAAAAATATCCCAAAACAGGGATGCAGAACAAAGATCATAGTTTTTTTTAGTAGGGGAGGCAGGGAGGGAGCTTTAATCATAATGAGTGGTCCCTTTGAAGAAACAAGATTACTATGGTGAGTAATTTTTTCTTCCAACCTCAGGAATCACTCATTATGATTAAATGAATGCAGACTACCAAGCAATACCTTTGGATTTGGGGCAGAAAACCTATTTAGGAAACAAGTTCTGCAGCACTGCTGTACCAAACCTGGCATCACTTCTGGATTGCAGATCCAGGCTGTAATGCTTTGTGAAGGTGTGTACTGTTTTCCATGTAGCTGCTTTGCAGATTTCCAAGAGTGGGATATCCCTTGAAGCTGCCACTGAAGCAGCTGTACCCCTGGTGGAGTGTGCTCTGAGGCCCAGGGGGCCTGTTTACCCACTTTACTATAGCAAAGCTGAATACATGCCACTATCCAATGAGCAATTGCCTGTTTTGTGGCAGATCTACCCTTACCTACCTCTCCATAGGTAAGAAAGAGCTGTGTCTGGTCTGGTCTGTAAGACTTAGTTCTGTCAATATAGTGGCTAAGTGCCATTTTGACATCAAGGGAGTGAAGCCTCCTTTCTGGAGAGCTGGAGGTCTCTGTGAAAAAGACCGGTAAAGTGATGGACTGGTTTAAATGGAAATCAGATACCACTTTGGGAAGAAATTTTCTATTGGTCCAGAGGACCACTTTATCCTTGTGGAATGAGATGTAATCTATAGCCGTACAC
This sequence comes from Neoceratodus forsteri, assembly GCA_016271365.2. Classification (NCBI taxonomy): domain Eukaryota; kingdom Metazoa; phylum Chordata; order Ceratodontiformes; family Ceratodontidae; genus Neoceratodus; species Neoceratodus forsteri. The sequence goes on along the minus strand of CM028129.1, from coordinate 1,002,290,555 downwards.
AGGGCTTGTAACTCACTGATTCTTCTGGCTGAAGTAATAGCAACCAAAAATAGAGTTTTCCAAGTGATATACTTCAGGTCTGCTGTTGCCATTGGTTCAAATGGGGCATCCATGAGCTTGGCAATGCAGATATTCAGATTCCAGGCAAAGCTGGTTCTCTCAAGGGAGGGTACAAAAGGTTAAGCCTTTAAAATATTTCCTGAAAACTGGATGAAAAGCCATGGACCTCTCTTTACCTGCTGACAGGTAAGCTGAAACTGACTCCAAATGAACCTTGAGTATCGAAGGCTTCAGAGCTAAAGAATGCAGGTGTGTCAGGTAATCCAGGAGAATGGCTAAATCAGCCCTGGGTGGGTTGATACCATTACCTGCACACAATATGGAGAACCTCTTCCACTTGGCAGAGTATGTCTTTTTAGTGGAAGTTTTCCTGGAACCCCGAAGTACTGTCAAAACTTGTTCTGACAGTTTAAGATCCGCATACTCTAAGTCCTCAACAGCCAGGCCTTGAGCCTTAGAGATTTCAGGTTGGAGTACAGTATCCTGCCCTGAGAGGAAGTCAGCAGGTTGTGCTTCCTGGGCAGATGAATTGGAGGTACCACTGATACAGTCAACAGAAGCGAATACCAGTGCTGCCTTGCCCAATCTGGTGCCAACAGTATCATTCTTGCAGATTGGGACCTCAATTTCAGTAGGGTCCTGAATATCAGTGGGAAAGGAGGGAAGGCATACAGAAACTTCCCTGTCCAATCCAGTGTCAATGCATCCAGGGGTAGTGTGCCCCTGAGAGGAGGCCTGCAGCAATAAACTGGCAGCTGGTGATTTTTTGCAGAAGTGAAGAGATCTATCTCTGGAGTGCCCCAACACCTAAAAACTGAACTGAGAATTTGAGGATTCAGACACCACTCATGGTGATCCTGACTTATCCTGCTGAGGGAGTCTGCCAGTACATTGTCCTTTCCTGGATGATGAATGGCTGACAGGGATACCTTCATGGAGAAGGCCAGGGACCACAGCCTCATTTGTTTATGTAATACACAGTAGTGGTGTTGTCTGTTCTGACCTGCACCACTTTGTTTTGAAGATGTGGAGCAAATGCCTGCGGGCTAGGTACACTGCTCTGAGCTCCAGAAGATTTAGGTGCAACATGGATTCTTGAGTAGACCATGTGCCACTTGCTGTATAATACATGTGTGCTCCTCAACCCAGAAGGGATGCTGTAAGAACAAAGGAAGGTTGATCCTTTGTGAAAGGAACCCCTACCCAAAGCTTTTGTTTGGCCAGCCACCACTGCAGTGCCTGTAGGAGTGTGTCTGACTGGCACCAACTTGGACAGAGGGTCTGTCCTCTGTGACCAGTACTGTCTCAGGTGGAACTGAATGTCCCTCATTTGGAATCTGGATCCTAGTACCACTGTGGTGGCAGCTGCCATGTGGCCCAAAAGCCTGAGGAAATCTCTGGCTGGTTTGGGTTTTCCTGGTATAAATGAGTTTGCAATTTGTAAAATACTGTTTACCCTGTCCTGTGGCAAGAAAGCTCAGCCCAGACTGGTGTTCAGTTCTGCTCCAATGAACTTGAGCACCTGAACTGGTACTTGCTGAGACTTCTGTTCATTTACCAGTAAACCCAGGGACTCTAGAGTAGACTTTGTTAGTGCCAAGGCCTGCTCTGCCAGATGTAGAGATGGACCCACCACTAACCAGTCGTCCAGGTAGGGAAAGACTGATACTCCTTGTTTTCACAGAAACTCCACTACCACGGCCAAATACTGTGTGAATGCCCTTGGTGCAGGAGCTGGGCCAAAAGGAAGGGCTGCAAACTGATAATGGTCTGAGGCCAATCTGAACCTCAGAAACTTTCTGTGAGAAGGTCTGATGGGGATGTGAAAATAAGCGTCCTTCAAGTCTAGGGAGGCTAACCAGTCTCCCTTTTGTAAAGTGGGAATGATCAGAGCAAGAGTGACCATTTTAAATTTTGGTTTCAGCATGTGTTTGTTTAGAAGTCTTAAATCCAGGATAGGTCACCAATCCCCATCTTTCTTCTTTGTAAGGAAGTATCTGGAGTAGAAGCCTTTGCCCCACTGCTTTAGGAGCACAGGCTCCACTGCCTTGATGGCTAGCAGATGTTTTACTTCTGCATCCAGTAGTATTCTGTCTGCAGATGTGACTGGTGCAAATGTTCTTGCTCTCAGCTTGGGAAGGGATTTGAAGCTGAGTGCTAAACCCTGGCTCACCACTTCAAGAACCCACTTGTCTGTGGTGATGGTATACCAATACTGGAGAAAATGAGCCAGTCTGCCACCCACTGGTGGATTTTTGGAAGGGGATGCGACCTGTATTAGCCTGTCAGGGGTTCTGAGTGGGCTGTGCCTGAATCACGGGGAAGGAGAAACTCTCCTCATAGTTCTCCTTCCCCTTCCTCGAAAGTACCCTCTGGACTGTTGTTGCAGCTGAGAGGCCTGAGCTTGGAAAAAAGGTCTGCAGTAGGATCCCCTATCCCTGCTTCCCCTGGTCTGGGACCTATAGGATGAGGAAGGCCTATCCTTAGAATTGCTTCTGTAGGTGGCCTTATGTTCCTCTACCTTCTTCATACAGGCCTCTGTTTTATCTCCAAACAGAGATTTTTTCTCAAAAGGAAAGTCCATAGCTTTAGCTTGGGTATCAAAGGTCAGGTCTGTGGTCCTGAGCCAGGCAAATCTTCTAAGGGAGACAGAAAGTGCCATTAACCTGGCTGTGGAGTCATTAGTATCCACAGCCATGTGAAAATGGGAATTACGTACCTAACGTAATTCTTGATCTTCTTAGATGAAGTTTCCACCACTTATTCACAATGATGGGATTTATGCCAGAGGCGCTAGGACCCAGAGGGAGAAACTTTTTGCAAGGGGGCCAGTGCCAGAGATGGAGCTGCGAGGAGCGGCGCCATGAGCCTCGGCTCTTGTGCGGCAATGACTTTCTCTGCGTCAACCCTCCAACTGCCTCAGTACCATTTTTTCTGAGGAGGTGCAGCATAACTAACCTAGAAGGATAGACTAACAAAAAGCAGACATAAGATAGTCCGAGCAACTCATATAAGAAGGGTCAGCAAAGAAGTCTTCACAGCCTAAGACTGAGGGAGTGAAGACCAACAACAGAGGTGAGCTCAGGGAATGGTGGGTGGGCGTGTGAATGATTGGTGGAGACTTCATCCAAGAAGATCAAGAATTACGGCAGGTACGTAATTTCCATATCTTCCTGGACATAAAGTCTCCACCACTCATTCACACTGATAGGAGAGTACCGAGCTAATAATCCCCTGAGAGGGTGGCAGGAGAGACCAAGAGCTCACAAATTAAGGACAGAAGTCTGTTAAGGATAGTCCTGCCAAACAAAAGATGTCATCAGGCATGGACATCCAAGGCATAGTGCTTGACGAACGTATGCACTGAGCTCCAGGTAGCCGCATTGCAAATGCCTGCAATGGGCACGTTGTGGATTTCTGCCAGGGATGCCGCAACTGCTCTAGTAGAGTGAGCATGCACTCTGCCCTCCAGCTTAACCTGCGCCATGGAATAGCAGTGGTGAAAGCATGCTACCAGCCATGCCGAAATGCATCTGACAGCAACAGACTGACCCAGCTGGGTCTCGCTGAAGGAAACAAACAATTGTTGAGCTTTGCAAATTTCTTTTGTTCTATCCAAATAGAAATGCAGAGCTCTTTTGACATCTAAAGAATGAAGGGTACACTCTCCTTCATTTTGGAAGTTCACAAAGTAAGTAGGAAGGACCAAAGGTTTGTTTAGATGGAATTCTGAAACAACCTTAGGGAGAAACTTCGGATGGGTCCTAAGGACTACTCTGTCCTTATGGAACACAATATACGGAGGGTCTGTCACCAAGGCATGTATTTCAGAGACCCTGCTGGCCGAGGTAATGGCCACCAGGAAGGTCGTTTTCCAAGTGAGAAATTTCAGCTCATAGGAAGCTAGAGGCTCGAAAGGTTTTCGAGTGAGCATGTCTAGCACAAGGTTAATGTCCAAGGCTGTGACTGGACATCTGATAGGAGGTCTGGTATGCAGAACACCCTTAAGAAACCTCTTAACTACTGGTAACTGGGCTAGAGATAAGGAAAGTACTGGCTCTTGATAAGCTGAAATGGCACAAAGGTAAACTCTGACTGTAGAGTATTGTAGACCTGAATTCGAGAGGTCTAAAAAGTACTCTAGAACTTTATTTGGTGGGCAGGAAAAAGGATTCGAAGAGGATTTTGCACACCAGAGAGAAAAACGCTTCCATTTGGCTGTGTAAGTTTTTCTAGTGGCTGGCTTTCGTGCAGCCAAAAGAATATCTGAAACTCCCTGAGAGACATTGAACCTGTTCACTTTTACCTCTTCAGGAGCCAAGCGTGAAGGCGAAGCGATCTCAGATTGGGATGGACCACAGGCCACTGGGTCAGAAGGTTCGTCTGAAGAGGAAGCGCTTTCGGAGGGGTTCCCGACATACTGTTGAGCAACAGAAACCATATCTGTCGATGCCAGAAGGGAGCAATGAGGATCATTTTGTCCCCCTGGGACTTGAATTTGAGAAGTACCCTCTGAAGCAGTGGAAGAGGAGGAAAAGTGTATAGAAAGTGTTTTGTCCACTGCAGCCTGAACGCATCCTGACAGAAGATGCCAGGTTCTGGATTTCTGGAGCAGAAGAGAGGCAGTTTTGTGTTGAGTGGGGATGCAAAAAGGTCTATGTCTGGAGTTCTCCACCATGCGAATAGTGACTGCACTACGGTTGAGTGGAGAGACCATTCATGAGGATCTGTCTCTGTTCTGCTTAGAAGGCTGCCAGTTTGTTCTACACTCCCGGCAGGTAGACTGCCTGAATTAGAGCCTTGTGCTCCAGGCACCATTCTCACACTCTCATCGCTTCCCTGCATAAGGGGTAAAAGTGTGCACCGCCCTGCTTGTTGATGTAATACATCACTGCTTTGTTGTCCATTTGAAGGAGAATGTTCTTGTGACAGAGAATGTCCTTCAAAGCTCGGACTGCATAAAGGATGGCTCTCATTTCTAGGAGATTTATGTGACTCGTCCTCAGTCCATGTACCTTGGGTGTGGAGATTCTGACAGTGAGCTCCCCACCCCATCAGGGACGCATCCATGATAATGGAAATATGGTGATCCAGGGGAGCAATGGGATACCCTTCCAGAAGATTGTCCTCTTGCGACTACCACATGAGTGACCTCTTCAGAGGTTCTGTCACTTTGATGAGAAAGGACTGAGGATGAGTGGTTGGTGACCACTGAGTACTGAGCATCCACTGAGAGGTTCTCACGTGGAGGTGAGCTAGTGGTACAGTGAACACTGAGGATGCCATGAGACCCAGCATCCATTGCATTGAGATAGCTCAAACCCAATTGTGTATCGGGCCATCTGTAGGATATTGCTCCTTCTGTCCTCTGGCAGAACAGCTTTCGTACAGGAGGTGTCCAGAAGAGTTCCTATAAAGAGGAGCTTCTGGGAGGGCTGCAACTACGATTTATTGAGGTTTAGCAGGACTCCCATGGATGTGAGAAAGTCTGAAGCCATGGCTACAGCGCTGAGAATTCCTTGTCTGGAAGGACTTGCTAGAAGCCAGTCATCCAGATATGGGAACACTTGTATTCCGATCTTTCTGAGATGCACTGCGAGAACTGCACAACACTTTGTAAAAACTCATGGCGCCGAGGATAGCCCAAAGGGCAGGACTCTGAACTGATAATGCTGGCCCAGAGCTAGAAACCGTAGGTATTTGTGATGCTTTGGGTGTATAGGAATATGTTGGTAAGCGTCCTGCATGTCCAGGGAAGCTAGCCAATTGTGCTGATGAAGCAAGGGTGACAGGGTCCAGAGTGATACCATCTTGAACTTTTCCTTGAAAAGAAACTTGTTTAACTTTCTGAGGTCCAGAATGGGGCACATGCCACCAGTCTTTTTCGGGACCAGGAAGTAATGGGAGTAGAAACCTGTGTTTTGTTGATCCAGCGGAACTATTTCTACTGCCCTGTTGTTCAGAAGGCCTTGTATCTCAGAGGCAAGAAGGTCTGACTATATTGTTGACAGCCTGGGCTGTCATTTAGGAGGACGATCCGGAGAGGTTTCTGAAAGGTTGAGGGAGTACCCCTCATGGATTATCTGGAGGACTCATTTGTCTGATGTTATGGACTTTCCACTGGTTGTAGAACTGAGTCAGACGTCCTCCCACCGCTGAGGAGTCCCTCTCGGGCAGCTGAGGAGGGACTCAGGCCAGAAACTCAGAAGGTGGCACTGGGCGCTTTGGGCCCTTGTGCTTCCTGTTGCATTTATTTTTTGAGACTGAAGGGTCTGGTTTTTGATGAAACCTTCCCTGCCCTTGCCCCAAAAGGACTGACGGTTCTGAAACTGACACTTGTTAACACCTCTCCCCCGAGAAGGGGTGGGAGCGGGTTGAGACATTTTAATGGCCGAACTAGTCTTCTGTGTGGCCTCCAGAGCTTGCTCTACTTGAGATCCGAACAGATACATACTGTCAAAGGATAATGCCATGACCTGCTGTTGGGCATCATTTGTGAAGCCAGAAGTGTGTAACCAGGAGTGACAATGGGTACAAATGCCCGCCGCCACTCGGGAAGCAGTATCGAAAGCATCCATAGCTGCTTTAACCTGCTGGTTGTTGGACTAGATACCCCTGGTTATGGTCTGAAGAAGCTCTGAACTAGTGTCCAACTTGGGCAGAGCTTCTACCATTTGCTTCAGTGAATGCCAAAGAACATACTCATATTGAGAAAAGTAGCCCTGGTAGTTGGCATTACGCATACCCAGGGTGGAGGCAGCAAAGATTCTCTTACCTAAGGTGTCTGTCTTATGAGATTCTTTATTTATAGGCCAGGCTGTAGATACCTGAGGCAGAATGGCCTTATCATTCTCTGCTAAGACTACAATAGGGTCTGCAAAGGCCTGGGAGGCCAAAATGGGTCGATCCTTGGGAGCAGCATACTTCCTGTTTATGGACTTTGCCACAGAAGGAACGAGAGCGGGATTATTCCATACCATCTGAGAGAGTGTCTCAAAGGATGATTGTACCAGGGGAGTTAAATCCATAAGGATCTCCGGAACACACAGGTATTGGAGTCTCAAAAGCTTCCCAAGATCAATGTCTGTAGTCTGGAAAGAAAGAGTCGAATTTAAAATTTTCAGTAGAGACTTAAATGACAGGTCTTTGACCATAGTCTCTGCAGCAGGATTAATCCCTGTTCCTTCAACATCATCACCCAGTCGAAGAGCTGGGTCAGGCTTAATATCTCCTGACAGTCCAGGAGAGACTGTATGGACAGGAAAGGAGTGAGGATCAGAAGGAAATGAGGAAGGAAAAGGGTTTGGGGTCGAGAAGCCCTGAAGACATCATAGAAAGCCTCAGCGCCAAAGAACAGCACAGCGCCGCCGACATAGCCGACAGGGCCCCGGCGCCAAGGACTGCGCTGAAAAGTTGCACAGCACCAACACTCCCAACAGCACAGAGGATGGCGCTGACAGTCCCAACGGCACCAAGTACAGTGCCGACAGTCCCCACGGCACCAAGTACGGTGCCGACAGTCCCCACAGCACCGAGGATGGCGCCGACAGATGCATCGGTGTTGAGTGACTCATCGACGCTGACGGTGCCAAGACCAACCCAGGGCTCCAAAAAAATAGTATTTGAGGAGAAAGGAGACCAGGAGATAGAGGCATCGGTGTGGCCCCCTGTGCCACAGCCATGTGAAGGGGGAAAACACCTGAACGCGGAGTCGATGGCACTGAAGAAGGCACCACGTGACTAGGGAGTCCCAACCGCCCTACCTGATCCCCCAAAAGGCCTGAAGGCCCCGGAGTGACCGGGCCAGGCAGCTGGACCAAACCCCGAGCCCACTGCTCCATAAGAGTGGCCCACTGATGAAACTGCTCATCTGAAGTCCTACCAGAAGGTGGGAAAGGGCTCCGACGTCGAAGAGGTCGGTGACCGGAAACAGAAACCAGTGACTCAAGGAGGAGACTGGCAACTGACCCCAATGACCAACCGTTGACACGCAGACATACCAGAGGGCGACCTCTAGTGATGCCTTCTCTCTTTCTTGACCTGTGGGCCGAAGAGCTCGAGGCCAAACAGTGCCAAGAATGCGACTGTTTTCTTCCAGCTTCTGGGGGACTGCGCATCCCCTTGGGCACTGGACCATTCATTGTCAGACTCTCCCTCCGGAGAGGGCGTTGGCCTGGACCCAGCCCGGCTGACTGAACAGCTTTCATATGAAGTCTCCTTACTGTCACCTGACCCGTTCATGGTCGCCTCCGTCAATTTTGGCTGAGACGACTTCTTGAGTAAGAAAAATTTTATATTAATTGGTACTTATTCGAGATATACTACAAAATAATAAACTGAAAACTATTGCTGCTAGTTTGAAGTTTAACTCCTGGCAGGCGAGCACTGTCATCACTGAAGCGCACTCGATGGCGGGGAAAAAAGGAACTGAGGCAGTGGGATGGTCAACGCCGGGATAGTCATTGCCACATGAGCCGAGGCTCGCGGCTTCATCTCTGGCGACGGCCCTCTTGCAAAATGTTTCTCCCGCTGGGTCCTAGCGCCTCCGGCATAGATCCCATCAGTGAGAATGAGTGGTGGAGACTTTATGTCCAGGAAGATCCAATATTTTGTGGCATCTAAAGCAGCCCTTGCTTTTATTCTGCAAGTCCACTGCTACCTCACCGCGTACTTTCTGCCAGAGCTAGCACTGCATTTCAGAGTGCCTTCTGGTATTGCACTGCATAAGCCATATAATTGGCTTGTCTAAGAATGAGGGAAGCAGCCATATACCCTTTCTTCCCCACTGCGTCCATCTTCTGGGAACCCTTATCAGGGGGATGGGTAGCCGAGGGAATTCTCGCTTTTTCGCAAGCAGCAGCCTATACAACCCTTTCAGGGTCAGAGTGGCTGAAAAGAAAATCTGCTGTTGTCCTATCAAGCTGATATTTCTCATCAGCTTTTTTATCAACTCCAGGAATAGAATTTGGAGTTTGAAATCCCTGCATTGGTGCCTTTTTTAAGGACTTATACATAGGCAGTAATAAACTTTTTTTGTTGGGGTTAACCCCATCATATCCAAGAATTATGCTTCCTCCACATTCTCCTCTGTCTCCTGCAGAGGGAAGTAAAGTGATTCTACCACGCTTTTCACAAAAGCATAGTGTGAGGAATAATCCTCTGGACCGCTGGGGGGGGGGGACCGAACTCCCGCTTCTGGAGAAACCTCAGGGTCTATCTGTTCCTCCTCAAAATCATCATCCTCCTCCTCCTCCTCCTCAGGAGAGGACGCCAGTGGCTCCTGAGGGAGTGGTACTGGAACCGGGACTGCATTTTGCAGTGCTTGCAAGACCTGTAAGGCCTTGGCAATCTCTTCAGCCGAGGGCATACCAGGTTTGCCAGCTGGGAGCTCCTTAGCTTTCTTGGCCAGAGGCGCAGCAACATGCTTCTCTTTACATTTTTTCTTCATTGGCACAGGTTCAGAGCCTGAGTCCACTGGTCTTTTTGACTTGCCCTGCTCAACTTTATCTGATCCTTTATCAGGATCCTTAGCTTTACCTCCATCCTTTCTTGTGCCAGAGATAGAGGAACTAGTTTCACTAGTAAAAGAAGAAGCAGAGGCCTTTTCTTCTAATATTTCTGATCTTGTCTTAGGCCAAAAAGCTCTACAAATGTCACAATTTGCAAATATATGGCTAGTACCCAGGCAAAAAATACACAAAGAATGCCTGTCTGCTTTGGCTACTATCTGACCACAAGACTCACACAATTTAAAACCAGTGGGTCCTGCGCGTTTTTTAGGCTTAACAGTAGGATCCTCTTACATTGAGGAAGAATCGTTAAAGAAAATAAGAAATTATCTGTTCCTGGGAACCGAATACACTGAATATAAACAACCGCTAACGGTTCTGGGAACCAAGAGCTACTCAGTTCCTGACAGCAAGGCTAAGAAATCCTGTATAAAATTTTAAATAATTATATGCTGTTAGGAATCTACCACAAGAAAATGACAAATACAAACGACTGAGGTAAAAACCTCACTAGAAATAGAGGAACTCTCGGTTCCAAGGAACCGTGAAGGAACCACTAAATACAATAAATTTTACAAAACTTTAAAATAAACTAAAACTAAGACAGCAATCTGAAAAAAAAGGAAAACACTATTTATCAAACAGATATTAGGTTTTGAAGAAGTTGAAGGAGAGCTCTCCGGGACGTCTTCACTAGGCAGGTGAAGTCAAGAATCTGAAGCACTCAGAGTGCAACAGTTGCTAGGGCAGCAGTTTGAAATTGGCATTAGCCAACTGAGAGTTCCATCATTTGCATATAATTCCATCTCTCTGGGCAATCCAACACAGGAGGCAGACTGCATTCGTTTAATCATAATGAGTGACTCCTGGGGTTAGAATCACTGGCAATAACTCTAACAAAAGCAGAATCAGCTATTCTGGAAGAAAAGACAGGATACAGGGATATCTCTCCCACCCCACAAAGGAAATTTTTGGTGTAAGAAACCTAGTTTCTTAAATTAATTGAGGTTATGTCTAAGGACATGGAAATCAAAGGATTGAAGGGGAGAAGGGAGGACAACTGCCAACTCCCACCCCACAGGAGGTGGAGCCAAAGCACTGAAGGAGTTCCACCCCTTCCTGACTACTCTTCCCCCCCGGAGCATTATCCCTCTATGTGAGCAAAGTTATCCCACGCTTGACTGACAGAAAGGAGAGGGCAAAGGAAAATGGCACAGAGAGGGAGGGGGACCCAGAGACCGAGGACTCGGGGGGATGGAGGGTGGGATTGAGATGAATGGTGAAGATAAACAGAAAGATCAGAATTACGGTAGGTACGTAATTTTCATATCTTATCTGTGTCAATCTTCACCATTCATCACGTTTCGGTGAGTGCTGAACCCCCCAGAAGGGGGCTTAAACCCTAAGGGACTGAGTCCCTTTGCTCTCAGTGGGTGACACACTAAGAGGGAGAACCTTCTCAGGTCTGGAGAGGCCCGGGTGTGGGGAGAGTGAGAAGGGGACCCCCCAGAGGGGGTAGTAAGTTGCCTCGACAGATGCAGTCTCACCCTACTGGAGAAAAAAAAAGTTATCTGGTGAGCGGAGCTAATCACCCTACGCTGGGCCAAGGGTGACAACCGGTAGAGATGCAGCCATGCCATCCGCCTAGTGCAGATCGCTGTCCCTACGACCCTGGTAGCTACCTCACTGGAGTCATACGATGCCCTTGCTTGGTGCCTTGCTAGCTCCAGGCCACGTGCAGAGAATGCAATGGCTTGTCTGGTTTCCTCCATATCAGGCATGGAGGCTAGGAGTTGACCTAGCCTGGACCACAGGAACCTATCATAGGTAGCTTAGTGGGCCCAATGTGCTGCAATAGAGAGCAGCAACTGTGCCGAGTAGAACGTCCTCCTTCCCCAGAAGTCAAAATCCATGGAATCTTGATCTGGAGGGCTGGTCATTGCTAAGGGCACGAAGCCCATCAGGAGAATCCAGTTGCGTCAATCCTGACTGGGGATGAGGCATGGAACCAGGAAACTCTGGGGGGGGCACAATACTGCTGGCAGAGATCTCTAGGGGCTGGGACTCCGGAAAAGGGTCTCTGCCAGGAACGCAATGATGCCTCTTGAAAGGGAGCAGGACAGGAGGGCACCACAAGGGTGTCCACACTGAAATTGCCCAAAAAGGTGCACGCCGAGTACTCTGGATTGTGTTGAGTGGGTGCGGTGATGTGCAGATCCTCCAACATCCTCACGAGGAGCGAGATCAGCAGCTGGGGAGAAATGGAGAGATGGCTCCTCTCCCCAAGAAGAGGGGGATGAAGAGTCAGAGGACCTCAAGTGTTCAGAAGCTGACTGCTCAGGGGGAGGTTGAAAAACCTGTCTGTTCATAGCCCTAACATAAGAGGGAAAATGAGCAGCCACCACTCTGAACTGCTCCCAAGAGAGAGGACCGCTAGGACCAAGAATACCTGGGAGCACAGGAGAATGTGGCAGAGAAGTGGGGGCAGAGCCGACAACAGAAATCGGCTGACCTCCACCTGGGCTAGGAAGTGCACCAGGAGCCCTAAGGAAAGAAGGAGCTCTGGAAAACTCCACAGCCGACAGCTGATCAACCAAATTGGAACCTGCCTAGGCTGTGCCCTGAAGAATCCCCCCCGTGAGGTGACCAGGGCCGTGAAAGTCCAGAAGGATGGTTCCCTACCTCCAAAGAACGGGGCCCTCTCGAGGAAACCAAAAGGGAAAGGCAGCGATCCATGCTATGACTTCTCCCAGAGCCCGGGTGGGCTACAGAAAAAGTCTGCCGCATGGACCCCATATCCCTCGGAATCCAAAAGCGCCCTCCTCCTCGAGAGAGCCAGCCTAGGCAGCTGGCAGCCCTGGTCAGCCTCCAAAGGGGCTATCCAGGGAGCGGCACCCTCCCCTCCTGTGGGTGCTCCGATCGGCCCCAAAGTTGGGCGATCCAGGCACACCATCTAAGGGGATACCACCACTGAGAGGTCAGAGAACCCTCAGAGTCCAGGCTGCAGAGCAATGATGGCCTGCACCACTGCCTGCTGGTCAGCACCCCTGACCCTGGACCCGGGAGCCAATGTCGGCACCTCAGAGGGGGGCTGGTTCCGGCCTGTCGAGGACACTACCAAGGTGTCCATGTCAGCAGCTAACTCCAAAGAGTCAAACTGTCTGTCCGACTCAGAGTCTGATTCCCCCTCCGAAGAGGTGGAGATCAAAGTTCTGTGCCAAACAGTGCGTGGACGCCCGCTACCATCACAACTGAAAAGGGCGCCAGATCTAGAGACTGCATCAGTCAGTGCCGACATCCCCAACTGCACCGCGAATGGTGCAGGAAGAGGACACGGCTCCAACAATGGCAGCAGCCTCAGAGCCGGAGCCTGTCACAGCAATGTCCCGAGGCGAGTGATGGCACTGATGACATTTCCAACCACGCTCTCTGCACTGAGGTCGGAAACCCCCATGGCATCAACTTGCCTCATGGCATCACGAGCAGCGCTGAGGACAGAGATGGCGCCGATGACAGCCCCGACGACGCTCAGATCCAAAACCCCCATGGTGCCACGGATGGAGTCAGGGTGAGAGACAGTCGAGGATGGCGCCGTAGAGCCTCCCACAGCACCGCATGCACCATCAATGCTGCAAGCGGAGCAAATGGCACAGAACAACAGACAGGCGCCGAAGCCATCACGGCCCATGGCACCGCGAACGGTGCTGAGGCCCAAGATGGCATAGACAGACGGCGTTGAGGACGGCACCAACCCAAGCCTTCAGAGCAGAGGGTACGACACTGGGGGAGCCTTCGCACCCGAAGGGGCAATTGCCAAGGTGGTGCCTCCCGCCCATTCCCTGGGGAGGGCAGAATAGGCCTCCTGCACTGTTGAAGGGGCTTCTGCTATGGCTAGGCTACAAGAAGCAGAAGCCCCCTCCTCTTTGGTCCATACAGAACCGGGAGGGGACCCGGAGAAAAAGCAGAGAGAATGTGGCTTGGCCCGACGAAAAGGCCGCTTCGTCCCTGAAAGTCGGGTGGAGCTCGTCCAACTTTCCAAACGGCGAAATTCATGACATGACGGTCCATGGAGAAGCAGGTGTCTTACGAATCCATGTCGTGTAGCGGGCCAAGACACGCGAGACAACGGTCATGCTGGTCGGTGATGGAATACTTACGGTCGCACACGGATAGACGCATGGGGGGGCCGTCCCGTCTTCACAGATTTCTTGCCCCCCCGACCGAGACACGACCTATGGAAAAAAACAACACCAAAGAAGACCCGATGTCGCAAAATAAAAAAAAGGAACAATTTTACTTTAACTTCTCAGGCGACTTCGAATGGGCGAAACAGAACCGGCAGGTTATATAACACAGAGTTGATGGTCTCGAAACGGAGCTAAAGGCTTCAGTTTTTCTAAGGCTTCTCACACAGCAGAGCTTCCACGAGGTGGCCTCGATGGCGGGAGACGAAGAACTGGTGGGGGGCAGAGTCAACAGCACCTAACGGCAACCCAGCCACGCAGTGCGCCAGTTTCGAGGCTGCCGATGGCACAACTCTGCCCATCCCCCAAAAAAAAAAAGAGCCCTCCGTGGGGTCATATGACCGCCAGTACCCAAAGGTGATGAATGGTGAAGACTGACATAGATAAGATCACAGCTTTCATGCAAAGTCTCCCTACCGTCACCTGCCCCGTTCATGGTCGACTTCGTCGAAATCAGTCTGAAGATTCTACATTGAAGAAATTACTTAATACTTTTTTTTTAAACACTGAATTAAAGAAAAGAAAAAACTAGCAAATACTCAATGACTATAGCTGCTGTCGTATAGATGTGAAGATTTTGACTCCTGGCGGGCGAGTGACATCATCACTGAAGCACACTCGATTTTGGGAAAAAAGGAACCGAGACAGTTGGAGGGTCAACACCGAGGTAGCCTATAAGGCGTTAGCCAGGCTCGTGGCACCACTTCCTAGTGGCCCTACCTAGGCACTGGCCCACGTGAAGATTTTTGGCTCCCGCCAGGTCCTAGTGCTTCCGACATAGTCCCATTACTGTGAATGAGTGGTGGAGACTTTATGTCCAGGAAGATCATTTGGTTGCACAGCCAGACAGAGAAGAGACAGAAAAGGAAAGGACAGAACAGAACAGACCCTTGCATTTAAACTCTTTTTGCATAACAAATGGAGCAGGGCCTTATTCAACCCTGTCACACTGCGTACTTGTGAACCATATGAGTAGGTGGTTCTGGGCAGGACGATGGATGCTGCCAGAGTTCCATGGCCAGTCCCCAAGATGGTCTCAGTCATGGGAAAGCAACTCCAGGGGAATCATCCTTGTCCCGTATGTCAGTAAAGGGGTATTCAGCCTGCTTCTGGACTAGTTCCAAGGGCCCATTCATGGACTCCAACATAAGCTGGAGCAAAGCCCCAAAACACATTGTTCTGTGGTCATCTCTTTGGCTTACTCTTGGCCAAATGAGCGAGTCCTGGTCAAGGACATGGATGACTTACCTTCAGAGTTGGAGGATTCCTCAAAAATGGCTGTTGACTGCTTTGCCACCATGGACCACCCTTGCATCCTCAGACTGGATGATCACCAAGAATCGGCCTGGCAAGCTGACGGTAGCACAGGACACCTTGGTTGGAGCCACAAACAGGGGCTGCAGTGGAGGTGGCTCCACTTAAAGGGTTTAAGAAGCAGATGCAGGAAACAGCTGTGAAGCATGGACTGGCATGGGAATAATGGACGTAGACCAAGGGATTGAAGGTTCAGGGGGCAGAGTCCTATCCCTCCCAGCAATGGTCCACCATTGCCAAAGGAAAGTACAGTTACGTAAGAACTTACCGTAACAGTAGATCTTCGAGAGAGGCTCTTGTAGTAAGTAATTACATATAGGACTGAAGCCCACAGGCATCAGGACCCCACGAAAAAATTTCTAGATAGCAGTCTCTGGCGCCCGCCTTCCAGTTCTTTCCTGCCAAAGGCGAGATGAGAGAGAAGCGGATAATTCCTATCCTGGAAAAAGAGCTGAAAAAGCTGAGGGGGATGGAGGGCGTGAAGGTATTACCTACTGCAAGAGCCTCTCTCGAAGATCTGCTGTTACGGTAAGTTCTTACGTAACTGTACTATCTTACTTCTCGAGAGGGCTCTTGCAGTAGGTAATTACATATAGGACTGAGTCCCAAGCAGTCTGGAACAAAGACAAGCTTATGGGAGGAGGAAACTACTCATACACAGATTCTCTGGCTGTGAGGTTCTTAGGAAAGAAGACCTTGCAGAAAAGCCAACCTGAAGCCAGCTCTACGGCGAGAGGCAATGTCTGAACTGTAATGTTTCGTAAAGGTGTGGACAGAAGTCCAAGTGGCGGCTACACAGATGTCAGCCGCCGACACATTCTTGAAACAAGCAGCAGAGGCAGTGACACCCCTAGTGGAGTGACCTCTGACTTGACCTGGCAAGGTCTTGTGATACTTGTCATAACAGAAAGTGATACAATGAGCCAACCATTTTGAAAGGCATTGCTTAAAAACAGCATTGCCCTCTCTTTTGCGAGCAAAAGAGACAAACAGTTGATCAGTCTTTCTGAGACCCTTAGTCTTGGTGGTGTAGTATCTCAGAATCCAGTGAACGTCCAGAGTATGTAAGAGGTATTCCTCTTGATTGGAATGTGGCATAAAAAACACAGGCAGTTCCATGGACTGATTCAAAAATAGAAACACAGAATTTGACGGCAGATAAGGACCGCTTGACCCACCCAGTCTGCCCATTTCCCTGCCTACTGGATAAGCTGCAGATCCTAGTTAACCAGCAGCCTACTTCTTCCTACCCCCACCCCCTAGATTCAGCATAGATTCCACTATCACCTTAGGGAAAACTTAGGGTTGGTATGCAGAGCCACACGTTCCTTGTGGAAAATCAAGTACATGATTTTGCACATTAAGGCCTGAAGCTCGGAAATTCATCGAGTGGAGGTAGTGGCCACCAGGAAGAAGGCCTTCCAGGAAAGGAATTTAAGGTCTGCTGATGCTGCCAGCTCAAAGGGAGGCAGGGTAAGCTTCTTGAGAATGAAATTCAAGTACCAAGGAGGGGCAGGTATGCGAATAGGGGGTCTCAAGTGGAGAACCCCTCTAAGGAAGGTCATAGCGACTTCCAGCTGCACAAAAGACCTGTCCCCGAACGGAACATGGTAAGCGGAAATGGCCGCCATGTGAACCTTCAAGGAGGAGTGACTGAGACCCAGATCAAAGAGGTGATGCATGTAATCCAGGAGCCTCCTGACATAGCAGGAGAAAGGCTCGAAAGCTCTGGAAGTGGCCCAAATACAGAACCTTTTCCATTTCATGGCATAAGTGGAATGAGTGGAGGGCTTTCTGGCCTCCACTAGAATTTCCGCCACCTGCGCTGAAACCCCGAAGCGGGATTGGATCATGTCTGCAGGAGCCACGCATGCAGCTGAAGGGATTTGAGTCCTGAATGGACAAAGTCCCCGATCCTGGGTCAACAAAAGTTGCGACAGAAGGAAGAGGAGGCTCCTCTGAGTACTGTTGCAGAAGAGAGAACCAAACTTGCGTGGGCTAGAATGGAGCGATAAGGATCATTCGAGCTCCTTCTGAACAGAGTTTATGTAGGACCCTCGGGATCAATGAAATCAGGGAGAAAGCACAGACAAATCTGCCCTTCCAGTTTAGAGACAGAGCGTCTCTCCAAAACACTCCGTGCCCTGGAGCAAGCGTGCAGAAGATGGGAAGTTTTGCATTGAGAGGAGAGGCAAACAGGTCTACCTGAGAGGTTCCCCAGCGTAGGAAGACATCGTCTACTACCCCCTGATCCAGTTCCCATCTGTGTGCTTGGGCGGACGACCGGCTGAGGTGGTCTGCCAAAGTGTTCTCAACCCCAGGAACATGAACCGCCATGAGGTGAAGGTTGTGAAGTATCGCCCAATCCCAAACTCGCATCGCTTCCCTGCAAAGAGTGTAGGAACGGGTTCCTCCCTGTTTGTTGATGTACCACACTACACACATGTTGTTCGTCTGAACAGCCAGATGACCGAGAAGCAGGTACAGATGCAGAGGTTGTAAGGCATACAGGATGGCCCTCAGCTCGAGTACACTGATGTGAAGAGTCCGCTCGAGTCTGGACCAAGAGCCCTGGGTCCGATGAGATCCCAGGTGGGCTCCCCAACCCTTGCCCAAGGCATCTGTCGTTCAGATCTGGAAGGGGGGAGAAAGACAGAAGGAAACTTCCCGGCAAAGGTTCTCCTGAACCATCCACAATTGCAAGTCCCGAACCATTAGGGAGGAGACCAGGATCTTGCGATCCAAGTCGTCCACCAATAGATCCCACTGAGACCAAAGTATCCACTGAGAGATTCTCATGTGGAGCCGAGCGCGAGGCACCATCAAAATGGCAGCCGCCATAAGCCTGAGGAGGTGAAGGACTGACCTGGTGATGACCTGCCTGTGGCTGGACAACAGGCTGACCTGAGCCTGAAGGGTGGCCACCCTGTCCAAAGGCAGGAAGGCCATACTGGAAGTCGTGTCCAGAATCACCCCGATAAACTGGAGTCTTTGAGATGGGATCAAATGAGACTTGGCCTGGTTGATGGTAATACCCAAGCAGGTGAAAACCTGCAGGGAAAGGGAGTGCAGGAGATCCTCCCTGGATGGGGCCACCCGGAGCCAATCGTCCAGATAAGGGAAAATCTGAACCCCCTGGGTATGCAGGTGGGCCGCCACCACAGAGAGGCATTTGGTAAATACTCGGGAGGTCGAGGAGAGACCAAATGGGAGGGCCCTGAACTGGTAGTGGTCCCCCTGAAAAGAAAACTGAAGCTATTTGCAGTGGGATGGGCGGATAGAGATATGCAGGTAGGCATCCTGCATATCCAGGGCGCACAGCCACTGTCCTGGCCGAAGGAGGGGCAGAAGGCTCTGCAGAGAGAGAGCATTCGGAACCTCTTGTACTCCACGAACATGTTCAGGGAAGTGAGGTCCAGGATGGGCCTCACGTCGCCTGACTTCTTCGGAACCAGGAAGAAATGAGAATAGTAACCCGTCCCCCTGAGATGGACGGGGAAGGGCTCTATCGCCTCCTTCCGAAGAAGGGCAGAGATTTCTGCTCGAACCAGAAGAAGGTTTTCCCAGGAGTAAGATAACCTTGGAGGGGGTTTTCTTGGAGGTTTCTCAAGAAACTCTATTGAGTGTCCTTCCACTATCAGCTGGAGCACCCGAACATCTGACGTGATCCTCTCCCAACCCAGTAGATGCAAGGAGAACCTCCCCCCCACCGGTTCCTCTGGAAGGGCCAGAGGCTGTGGGAGAGGAAAGGAGTCAGGTGGTGTGAGGCAGCGCCGCGGGTGGGGAGGCTTTGCAGCCTGAGGGGCCCGGTGTTTATTGACCCGTTTCCCTTGTGTAACCGACATTGGCCTGTGCCCATTTGTGAAAGGGACGATGCTGCAGTTGAGGGGCTCTGTACAAGTCGTCGACCTCGAGAGCAGTGTCCTTCTCTCGCAGTCCGATAATAATATCTTTGACATCACCACCGAACTCCTGAAGGGCACGTCCTGGATGGCAAACTGCACTTCAGGGACCAAACCTAACACTCGGAGCCAGGCGTGTCACCACAAACCTATGGCGAACGCCGACCTCCTACCAGCAGAGTCCACTGCATCGCATGAAGCATGAAGCATGTGCCTACTGGCCGAACGAGCAGATCAGACTAGGTCTGCCACTTTCTGTTTGGTCTGTGACTCAGGAAGGGAGTCCAGTTTAGCTTCCACCTCGCTAAGGATGGTCTTCTGGTAATCAGCCATATGGGCGACGTAGTTCAAGGCCCTAATACCCAGAGTGGAAGAAGCGAAGACCTTCTTCCCATACTGGTCCATAATGTAGGATTCCTTATCAGGGGGTGATGAGCTCAAATGCTTTGGATTGGCTGTCCAGCCATGGGCAGCGCTGATCACAACCGAGTCAGCCTTGGGGTGAGAGCTAAGAAACTCAACACCCTTGGGAGCCTGATATAGCCTGTTCACCTTCCTTGGAAGGGGGGCTATGGCAGAGGTTTGCTTCCAGATAGTGAAAACAAGGTCCGCGTGAGGCTCGATCCAGGGTGGAACCAAGGTAGGTGCGACCTCGGGCAGGTCGAAATGGGCAGCTAGCTTCTGCCGCTGTGGATCTGGCTCCAAAGAGTGCCACTGATGGATAGCCTGGATTTTGCGCAGCAACTCCGTAAAGGAAGGATCCTCCGGAGGAGACTTCGGAAGAGTCTCTGGCCTGGGCTTATCTGGAGAGCGGGGCTTGTCATTAAAGTCGGAGCGCCCATCGGAATCATCTGAAGGCTCCGAGGAGGAGGAAGAAGAGGAAGACACCACCTCCTGATGCGGGGGAGGAACGGACACCTTGGGAAGCCCTAGGGGAAGCGTATCCAACCCCACCTTTGGAACCTGAGGGCTCACCTCTGGTATCCGGAGTAGGGGAGGGAGTCTCTCGTCTCCAACGTAGGGGGTCCGGAACTGGGACCAGTGTAGGGAGATGACTCTCCGCCTCCCTAGTGAGCTGAGCCTTGGCCTCAGCCCACCAGGAAGCCAGAGTCTCCTTTAAATCCACCGGCCGCTGAGGTGGCGGTGGAGAAGGAAGAGGATACAGATACTGAGTGTATCCATAAGGAGCATATCTGTAAATGGACAGCGGGTAACCTGGCGCTGGGTAATGAGGCACCGTGTACTGCGACATCGGATAGGCCAGTGTCGGGTACTGGGGCACTAGATACTGCGGACCCGGGTATGACAACGTCAGATACCCAGGAACCGGGGGGTCTGCGGGGCAGATGACCCGGTGGGGTGCCCAGCAGGCGGGTCTGGAACTGGAGGCCCAGCAGGCGGTGGCTTCTGGGAGGGGGATGTCACCCGGTGTAGGCAGGACCGGCGTCGGGGCCGGTGTCCGGGTAACCGATGTCAGGTCGTCTGGGCCAGCGGGAGGGAGACCTGACGGGGGTGCTGAAAAATCCTCTGCATCATCCGGGGAAGGAGGGGAAAAATCCCCGTGGTCAGTCTGAGGAGACCCAGGGTCCCCGGAGGGCAGCGAAGGCTGTGGAGAGCTGGGAACGGTGAACCGAGTAGGGTCCAGCATCTGCTCGGCCACCGCCCAGGTGTCGGGCAGCCTGACATCCGACTTATCACCGGAGTCCAGGCGGATGTTGGAGGAGCCGACATCTGATTTAGTGGACCCTTTGCCTGAGGGAGGCCACGAGGGAGGGGCTGTCTGGTCGGGCAGAACAGGGGTCATGCACCGCCCCGAGGGGTCGGGCGAGTTAGCGGCTGATTCCGGGCAGGCATCAGAGGAGCTGACTTCCGGCTTACCGGAGCCATTCGCACCAGTAGGCCGCACGGCAGTGGCCTTACCAGGAGTGGGGGCCTCCAATAGCCTAGAGGCACCCGAAGGGCCCGAGTGCGAGCCAGATGGGTGGGCCAACGCTGTTCTTGAAGCTCCAAGACTGGCCATCATGAAGCAGTCCTCGGGGTACGTTATTTGAACACAGCGACTCCAGCTGAAGTCGCAGTGAAAGAGGAGCCCTGGTCCCGATGCTTCTCCTTGTCCTTCTTATGATGGCCTTCTGGGGAAGTAGAAGCCTGACGGAGTTTTTTCAACTCCTTCTCCATGGAGGTCATTTTCTTTTTAAGGATGTGGGCCTCCAGGGACTACTGCCTCTGTCTGCAGGTGGCGGCGCCGAATTTCAGGCAATGCTGGCACTTCTCCAGCTGATGATCTGGGCCCAGACGGAAGAGACACTGGGAATGGCCGTCCTTGTGTGGGAGTTGGGCACCGCACAAGTCGCACTTATTCTTGTGCTCGGAGGGTGTAGAGGACGACATACACCACCGAAAAAGTAAACTTATTTATCAAATTAAATTGAGAAAAACTGATGGTAGAGCTACCGACAGGCTGACGAACGTTGAACTTTACCACGAGGCACTGACACAAGCTAATGGCGGGAAAGAACTGGAAGGCGGGCGTGGGGGACCGCCCCTTTATACTGATGTCACATGAGGTTGGTCACCTGACGTGGGGGCGGTATCCCGCCAGAAACTGCTAGCTGGAAATTTTTTTTCTGAGGGGTCCTGATGCCTGCCGGCTTCAGTCCTTATGTAATTACTTACTGCAAGAGCCCTCTCGAAGTAATATCTACTTATACTATCCTGGATGCCTTCAGAGTTGGAGGATTTCTTGAAAATGGCCTTTGACTGTTTGCTAACATGGACCACCCTTGTATCCTCAGACTGGATGATCTCCAAGAATCGGCCTGGCAAGCTGACGGTAGCACAGGACACCTTGGTCGCAGCCCCAAACAAGGGCAGCAGTGGAGGTGACTCCACCTGAAGGGGTTGAGAAGAAGATGCAGGGGGCAGCTGTGAAGCATGGAATGGCGTGGGAACAACTGACATAGACCAAAGAATCAAAGGTTCAGGGGGCAGAGCCCTACCCCTCCCAGCAATGATCCACCATTGCCAGAGGAACTACTTACATTGTTGATGCAGTTTTTATTGATGCCTCTTCTTGACTGAGGATGAGGTATTTGAGAAGCGTCAATGCCATTGTCGCCTATTCAAGAAAGATCAAAAGCACGGGCACTGCCTCAACCTCAACATTAATTGTCAACCCGATGATGACAGGTATACTCAAGAGGGTTATGGTAAACCACCTACCTTGGCATATTCAACATACGAGGCTTTGGAGGTCTGACCACTGGTGGATGCCACTCCTGCAGTGACCCAACTTTGGAGATAGGCTGGGCCACATCCTCCTGAGTGAGGACTGGGAGAACCGGGGTCTGGGAGATTGTCCAACAACTGGTTGACAGGCTCAAGAAAGATCTGGACTACCTTCTAGGCCACAGTTGAGGTCGATAGGTCTGATTCTGGTGCCATGTTGCTCAACCTAACCCTTTGACCAAAGAGCTTGATCAAGGTTGAGCAGTCGGGGGAGCCGAGGAAGCAGGAAATAAAAATTAAGTACCTACCGTAATTCTTGATCTTTCTGTGCATCTTCACCAATCATTCCTGGTGGGTTCTGGCTGGAGGAACAGGACCCCATGGAAGCTGCTTTTTTTCATTTTTGCAAAGAGGTGGAGCCGACATCGAGATGGCGCCGCCCTTGAGGTCGACGCATTGTGTGGCACTCGCGGGTCGGCCAGTAACTGACATAGACTCCTCCTCAGTCTCAGTTCTGCACACCGGAGAGTAGCCAAGAAAAGAGAGGGTGGGGCAAGGGAGCCCGAAGGATAGGAAAAGAAAAGGATATAAAACCAAGGAAGGAATAATGCCAGATAAGACTTGGACAGAAGGAACAGAAGCCTAGGGGTCTGGGACAGGGGGTCCCAACCTAAGGGAGAGTTAGGGAGGGATAGAATAAAGGAGGGAAAAGAGGTAGAATGGAGAAGAAAAGAGAAGAGGAGGGGGAGACACTAAATCCCTCTTGCTGGGGTTCAGAGGACTGCAGAAGGGCATTACTGCTTTAAGCCATGTTTCTTTACCTCCAGGAGGACAGGAAAATAAATCCCTTAATTAAGATAATTCAGAGGATGGCTGGCTTGAAGTCTAGGAGAGGAAATGCATTGCACCAACTCAGATGAGTCCTCACTGGAGAGTAAGAGTAGAAGGCTAATGCCCCCAAAAAGACTAAGGGATAATCTGGAGAGGGGACAGGACTCATCCTGATGCAGGCTCCTCTTGACAAAATAAGCCTCCTAAGCTTTTTTTTTTTTTAAGAGGAACGTCATCTCTGAAGGAGAGACGAAGAAGAAGATGATTATTTTTAAGGAGCAAGAGGCAATCCCCAAGAGGAGAACCCTACAAGGGAAGATCGCTAAAAACAGCAATAGAAAGAGGGAAGGGATCATCAGGGCCCCACCAACACTGCCTTAAAGAGAACCCCTACGGTTTTTAGATGAAAGCAGAAAGGAGGATCCAGTTATGGTTCTGATCAAGGAGAAGGGTCTCATCAAGATGAAAAAGAGCCCTGGTGACCAAAAGGAGGGTTGCCTCCCTGAAACACTCCCAACACCCTCCGAGAGGAGTGGAAGCAAGGGTTATCAGAAAAGTACCAGCAGGGTCACAATTTGGAGAAACAAACAGGGAGGAGGCATCACCCAGAGACTGAGGCCTAGAAGAGGAAGGTTGGTAGGAAGCAGTGATGAATGGTGAAGATACACAGAAAGATTAAGAATTATGGTAGGTACGTAATTTCCATATCTTATCTGTGTCAGTCTACCATTCATCATTGGTGGGTGATTACAAATCCCTCAGAAGGGGACCTGGTACCCCCCTGAAGGAAAGAAGTCCCTCAGCTCTCCTGTGGGGAGACACCAGAGGAGGGAATCCTTACAAGCCTAATAAGGCCTGAGACTGGTCTGGGTGAGGAAGGGTTCTCCTTTGGGTAGAAGAAGGCAGTCTCCCCTGAAGTTCCCGCCTCACCCTGAGGGAGAAAAGGTGGGTTCATAGGAATGTGGAGGCAGTCACCCTTTGCCAGGCCAGAAGTGATAACCTGGATACACAAAGCCATGCCGTCCGCCTAATGCAGATTGCTGTACCCGCCAGCCTGGATGCCACCTCACCAGCATCACACAATGTTCTTGCTTGGTACCTTGCAAGCTCCAGGCCCAGTGTGGAGAGGGCAATGGCTTGTCTGGTCGCCTCCGAGTCAGGCAGAGATACCAGAATTTGACCTAGTAAGGACCACAAGTGCCTGTTATAGGCAGCATGATGGGCTTGATAAGCTGAGAGAGAGACAGACATGCCAAAAAGAACACTCTCCTCCACCAAAAGTCAAACTCAGCAGAGTCTGTTTCTGGGGGTCGGTCACGTCTTGGGCGTCTATACCCAGAAGGTGTATCCAGGAGCATCACGTCCGAAGGAGGGTGAGCTAAGGCTCCTGGAGACCCTGGGGTGTGCAATACCTGTGCCAGCAGTCCATCAAGGCTAGAAAGAGGGTTGAAGGACTTCTCTAGGGACGGTACGATGCCTCCCTGAAGGGGGAGGGCCAGGCAGGAACCACCAGGTTGGCCGCACTGAATTCAACTAAAAAGACGCGTGCCATCTGCTCAGGATTGTGACTTCCTAGTGTATAGATGTGGAGCTCGCCAAGCAACCCTGAAAGGAAATGCTGATAAATGGATCAATCAGCAGCTGGGGACAGGTGGATGTAGGAATCCTCTCCTTCAGAAGAGGAAGCCGATGAGTCTGGTGAGTCAGGCACTGGCTGCACAGAGGAATGGTGGAACACTTCGTCGTCCATGGACCTATAGTAGGGAGGGAGGTGTAAGCAGAGGTAAGGGGGCTAAACATCTCTGAGGAGGGGCGCGACTTCTGCCAGGGCTGGGTGACCGAGCAGGAGACCTAAAAACTGGAGAAGATCTGTCACCAAAGCAGTCGAGGACTGTACAACTGAACTGGATCGGTCAGGACTGAGACCTAAAAGAGAATCCCCCTGCGACCAGGGCAGCATGAGCCCAGAAGGGTGACCCCTAGCCTCTAAAAATGAGATTCCTCCTGGGGAGGCTTCAGGGGAAGAGACAGGACCAATACTGTGACCCCTGCCCCTGCGAGCTCCAAGGGAGGGGTGCTGCTCCAGATTCTGTCCCCTTAACCCTTCAGACTCAGAGAGGAACCGCATCTTCAGAGTCAACCTAGGCAGCTCAATCACCGTGGCAGACTTCTGAGAGATGGCCAGTGTGAGAGCACCCTCCTGTTTCAGGCGCCTTGCCGGTGCAGAAATGGGCCCAGGCTGAGCATCAAAAGTAGGGGGTACACCTCTTAAAGGGGAAGGAGAACCACAGACTCTGGAACGTCCTCATGTGCCACCCCCAGCGCCGGAAGACCAGTCGGGATCACCGACACCGGTGCTGGTAGTAACTGTAAAGTCCGAGGGGAGTTGAATCGGAGTCGTAGTGCCAGGCAAGGAGAAGTCTGAGGACTCCTAAGAATCTGGAAGCCAGTCCGGGACTGCCTCTGAAGCGCCATCCTCACCTGAGGAGGTGCAGACCTAGACCACCCCATGAACTCCTCTGCTTCCGGCACCACGAGGCGGCCCGACACTGTTCACGGTGCCACCACAATCCCCAGCACAGCGTGCGGCACTGGGATCAGAGGCAGCACCGGGAATGGACTCCGTGCTGCCCATAGCATCATCCTGATCTCTGGCACCAGATCCAAAATGGCACCAACAGTCGGCACCAAGGAAGATGCCAGACCGGTCACAGAGGCCCTAAGCCGCGATGCCAGGGGAGCCTCCGACTTCCAGGACGGTATCTTCTGCCCGACTCTCAGAGGAATCAGACTGGGCCTCCTGCACCATAGAAGGAGTTTCTGTCGAGGCGAGCCATAAAGAGGCAGAAACCCCCTCCTCCATGGGCTGTATAGGACTGGGAGGGGACCTGGAGGAAGGGTCAAGAGACCTGCACTTGGCGTCCTGGGTGCGAGCCTGTCCACCGAAGACGGCGGCGCATGTCAGACTTTAAACATGTGCATTTCTGACACTCAATGGTCCATGGAGAAACAGGCATCACAACGATCCATATCGTGGTTTGGGCCCAAGCAGGTCAAGGACTGGTCATGCTTGAATGAGACGGAGAAAAGTTGGCCACAGGGACAGTGCCACATAGCAGGCTGACCCGCCTTGGAGGGTTTCTTCTTGTTCCTGAATGATACATGACTGGACGAAAAATAACCAATAAAAATAGTACTTGGCATCGTTGAAAAATAAAAAGGAAAGGTCTTAATAGTTGATGGCACAGAGAAACGCAGCTGTACAGAACTAGGCATGAATCGGACTAGGCCGCTGATGCAGAAAATTTGCTCCATACGAGGTCATGTTGACTTGATGGGAGAAGCAGAACTGGGACTGAGGGAGGTGTCGACGTTGGCTCCGCCTCTTAAAAAAAAAAAAAAAGAAGCTCCTGCAGGGTCCTGTTTCTCTGGCCAGAACCAACCAGTGATAAATGGTGAAGATTGACACAGATAAGATCAGCATGATCTTTCCTGGCCCAGCAACCTATGATGATGGTGCCTGTGTTTCCAGCTGTAGTTAGAATGGCTCTCCGAAGGTCTGGAGGGCCAGACACATTTCTCTGAATGCATCAGAGAATGACCTCAGATGCTGGAACCAGCCAGGAACAATGCCAAGACCAACGAGAAACTCACTGCAGCCATCACAGCTTCTTTTATGACTGCTAGCTATGCAACTGTCCCAGTAGCTGCTGGGGTCTTCTTGCGGTCTTTTGGCCAACCAAGGGCCAGTCAAGCCTTACAGTCCTTGATTGATGAGGACAGCACAGCCCGGCACAAAATGCATCCCTTGACTTCATGCTCATCACCCAGGCAATACAGATATGCCATGCAGATCCATGGCTGACATTTCCTATCGGCACCAAGTGCAAAACTTGAACCCAGGTTTCTTGCTCTCCATTACTGTTTGTAATGTGGAGCCAGAAAATGAACAGAACACTAAAGTCCGAAAAGTCAAAGAATCACTTGAACACTCTTAATTCCTTCAAGGCTGCAGAGCTGTGAAGGAGACCTGTCTTTTCCAGTGGTATGAAAGATCTGACCACTACAGGGTGGAGCTAGAGAATATATCACCTGGGTGGTGGGAGGAGCTTAGCTTGAAGACTTCCAAAGTAACCTCTGTCTCCAGACAGTAAGACTGCCAGAGTGTGAATAGTGAACTGAATCCACGATCCTAGAATCACATTTACTGTATCTTTTGGTATTTGATTTACTGTAAAATATTTGATGTTACCATTAGTTTTGACTGTTCTGCAGGGGATAGTACAGTTACATAAGAACTTACCGTAACAGTAAATCTTCGAGAGGAGCTCTTGCAGCAGACTGTTACAATAAGGACTAAGCCACAGGCACTAGGACCCACCGGAAAACTTCTCAGCCAGCAATACCCAGCAGGGACCGCCCCTGATGTCTACTCCACCCCGACGTCAGCCCTGGTATAAAAGGGGGCGGACCCAGCTCCACCTCAGTTCCCCCGCCAAGACCTGCGAATGAGCCCTGACAAAAGAAAGAGGCAAAGCCTGAAGATGACCTGCACACCTCATTTTGGGGGATGGAGGGCGGGAAAGCAACGACTGCTGCAAGAGCTCCTCTCGAAGATCTACTGTTATGGTAAATTCTTATGTAACTGTACTATCTTACCTTGAGTGGGAGCTCTTGCAGCAGGCTATTACAATAAGGACTGAATCCCAAGCAGTCCCTTGCCAAGGAGGTATCTGATCCCGGGAGGTGGAAGAGAAGAAGCTGGACACAGCAAATCAAGACAAGAGTCCCTGAAGGACTGCCAGGCCGAAGCCGGCATGGTGTCTGGATGCAATGTCCAAGGCTATAGTGCTTTACAAAGGTATGCACTGAATTCTAGGTAGCAGCCACGTATATGTGCCTAATAGAGACATTCCGCAGAGCAGTGAAAGAAGCAGACACTCCTCTGGTGGAGTGACTCTTAACCGGGCCAGGAAGGGGCTTATTGTGCTTCTCATAGCAGAAAATAACGCAGTGGACAATCTACTTGGAAATGGTCTGCTTGGACACCAGTTTACCTAAGGGTTGTGGCGCAAATGCCACAAACAGTTGCTCCGATTTATGGTTTTTAGCCGTTTGTGTAAGGTAACACCTCAGCGTCCTGTGGACGTCCAAAGTGTGAAGGAGAGCATCCCCTCTGTTAGAGGGAAAAGGAAAATAAACTGGAAGGTCAACCGACTGGCTGTGGGTCAACTCTGAGACCACTTTTGGAAGAAACTTAGGATTCATTCTTAGGGAAACACTTTCCCTATGAAAAATTAAATATGGCTCTTTACACATCAGAGCCTGAAGCTCGGAAACTCTTCGAGCTGACGTAATGGCAACTAAAAAGCAAACCTTCCACGAATTATAACGCAGCTCACAGTCTGTGGCAGGTTCAAATGGGGGGAAAGTAAGCTTCTCCAACACAAATAGGAGGTCCCAGGGTGGGATAGGATCTCGAATGGGAGGTCTCATATGTAGAATCTCCCTTAAAAAGGTGTGGGCCACATCCAGATTGGCTAAGGTCCTATCTCCCAAAAGGGCAAGATAAGCAGAGATGGCCCACATGTGCACCTTTATGGAGGAGTAGCTCAAGCCTTGTTGGTATAAGGAGAGGAGATACTGCAATGCTGAGTTCACCGGTCAGGTAATGGGATCCAGACGGTGAGACGACGCCCATAAACAGAACCTCTTCCACTTCATAGCATAAGTGGAGCGCATAGAGGGCTTCCTCGTTGAAACAAGTACTTCCGCCACCTCTGGAGACACCCCATACCTGAACTTTGCTACATGTCATGGAGCCAAGCATGAAGGTGCAAAGACCAGAGATCAGGATGGACCAGAAAGCCCTGATCCTGGGACAGCAACTGCGAGCATATTGGCAGCAGGATTGGAGGTTCCATGGACAACCGCTGAAATAGTGGGAAATAAATCTGCTGAGGCCATAGCGGGGCGATTAGAATCATCCGAGCCCCCTCGGCCTGTAACTTCAAAAGAACTCTCTGGACGAGAGGAAAGGTGTAAAGAATCCTCCCTACCCAACAAAGGGACAATGTCTCTGGCTAGAAAACACCAGGCGCGGGTTCCCGCGAGCAGAAAACTGGCAGTTTGGTGTTGCGTGGTAACGTAAAGTGGACCAGCTCTGGACGACCCCATGTGTCAAACAGCTGATCCGCTACTGATTGCAGTAGCTTCCACTGGTGCACCTTGGACTGAGACCTGCTTAGGCTGTCTGCCAAGTCATTTAGGACACCTGTAACGTGCACTGCGGAAAGAGAGATGTGCCACTCCAGCGTCCAGTACCAGACTCTCATCACCTCCCTGCACAGGGGATAAGAGTGAGTGCCCCCTTGCTTGTTGATATAGAAGACGATCGCCATATTGTCCATCAGAACAAGAAGAGAGCCTGGCACGAGGTCCTGCTGAAATGCATGAAGCACACTGAGGACCGCTCGCATCTCCAGGACATTGATGTGGAATTCGTGCTCCGTGGGGGTCCAAGTGCCCAGGTGAGCCCCCCCAACCCAAATCAGAGGAATCTGTTGTCAAAGTCTGATTTGGGGGCTCCAGAGAGAAAGGGGACTCTTTTCCCAAATTGAGTGGGTCCAACAACCAAAGGAGTGTCCTCTTTACTGGCTCTGAGACTCCGACCATGTGGTCTAGGTCATCTGAGCACTGATCCCACTACACCCTGAGCATCCATTGTGGGATCCTCATGTGGAGATGAGCCAGAGAAGTGACTAGAATGGCCACCGCCATGTGCCCCAGAAGTCTGAGGAAGGTCCTTGCCTGAACCCAAGGGGTTACTAGGACTGATCCTGCAAGCAATCTCCACTCTCTGGGGGTAGAAAGGCCATGCCCTGGACTGAATCCAGGATCACTTCTATAAAGGCGAGTCTTTGGCTGGGTTCTGGGGAAGACTTTGGAAGATTCAGGGTGATCCCCAAGTCTCGGAACAGAGTATAGGTGTCTCCGAGAGCTTGAAGAAGATGCAACCTTGATGGGGCCGCAAGTAGCCAATCGTCCATGTAATGGAAGACGTAATATCCCTGGCACCTTAGAGCCGCAGCCACTACTGCCAAGCATTTTGTGAAGACTCAAGGAGCAGAGGACAGACCAAACGGAAGAACCTGAAACTGATAATGCTCCCCCTGGAAGTGGAACCTCAGGTACTTCCTGCGAGGGGAAAAGACCCCGATGTGCATGTACGCATCTTGCATGTCGAGGGAACAGAGCCAGTCCCCCTGGTGCAGCAGAGGAAGAAGTCCTGAAAGAGTCACCATTCGGAACCTTCTGTACTCTATGTAACAGTTTAAAGAACTGAGGTCCAGAATGCGACTAAGGTTTTGGGTCTTTTTTGGGACCAGGAAGAAGTGGGAATAATACCCTTTCCCCCGTTGCTGCAGGGGGACTGCTTCTATTGCCCTTTTTTGCAAGAGGGCCTATCTCTCCTTCTATGAGTGGAATGCGAGAAGGAGGATACAGTATCTGGAGGACCTTGGTGGGGTGTCTGGAGGAATCTCTGAACTCTGGTGTATGTCCTCTCCTTATGTGGACAGATTGCGCAACCCAACCTGTCTACAGCTCCGTAGGGCGTTTTCACAAACACAGTGTGATGAGATAGTTCGGTTCTTTGCTGATAAGGTGGCTGACATTGGGTCAGACATCTGTTTGACAAGCTCTACGCGGGTTGTAAGTGGCCAGGATCCGGTCACTGCCCCCTCATTTTCCTGGAGTACCTTCAACCACCCGGAAATCATGGATGTTCTGTGGATTGTCCAAGGCCTGCATCCTACCTGCTGTAGTCTAGATCTAGGCCCTACTTCCCTAATTTTAGGATGTGGGGAGTCCATTCTACTGGTTCTAACACAGACAGTCTGGTGTTCCCTTGACTCGGGTGAATACCCCTATTCCTTGAAAGAGGCAGTGGTGACACCCTTGTTGAAGAAAGCATCTTTGGACCCAGACTGTCTTGCTAACTAGAGACCTATCTCGAACCTTCCCTTTGTAGGGAAAGTGATAGAGAAGTTGGTGGCAGCCCAGTTGGAGAACCATTTGACCATCCACAGCATCTACAAACCTCTCCAATCAGGTGTTTGAAAGAGGCACAGTACCGAGACGGCACTGTTTCGGATGCTCAATGATCTCCTGATGGCGAGAGACCAGAGAAAATGGTCCATCTTGGTACTATTAGATCTGTCATCAGCATTTGATACTGTTGACCATGGGGTACTACTTGAGTGCCTGAGATGTATTTGTGGACTCTCTGGGATTGTTCTGATGGTTCACTTCTTACCTCACTGGAAGAACTCAGAGGGTGGTGTCAGGGTTTTTCTCCTCTGATCCCATCTCTCTCTATTTTGTGGGGTTCCTCAGGGCTATATATTGTCCCCCATGTTTGCGGTGTACATGCTTCCCCTCGAACACATTGTGAGAAGATATGGGCTGGGGTTTCACTGTTATGCAGATGATACCCAGTTGTACCTGTCCTTTGCACCCGACCAGGAAGGAGCTATCTCAGTATTTAACAGCTGCCTGAAGGAAATCCAGGATTGGATGAGGTCCAGTTGGCTGAGGTTGAACTCTGGTAAGTCAGAGGTGCTGGTATTGGATCCGGATCGCCGGATAGGGGGACCTATGGCCGGCACCTCATCTGTTTTTTTTTGTGGGGATGTCGAGCTATGAGTCTCGGAATGGGTGCGAGATCTGGGGCTGATACTAGATGCAGAGCTGACTCTTCGATTCCAGGTGTCAGCGGTGGTAAAAAAACATCCTACTATCATCTAAGAAACATCACCAGAATCAAGTACCTTGTTCCGTCCGGCGATCTGCCAACTTTGATCCATGCCTTTGTGACCTCTTGCCTGGACTACTGCAACTCGCTTTATCTTGGGCTTCCGGAGGTTGATATCCGCCACCTGCAGCTAGTGCAGAATTCCGCAGCCCGAGTACTGACGGGTGCTTCTAGATCTTCCCATATTACTCTGGTGCTGCGGGAACTGCACTGGCTGCCAGTTCAGTGGCGGATCACCTTCAAAGTTGGATAACTGACTTTTAAAGCTCTGCATGATCTGGGCCCTGATTACCTGAAAGAACTCCTGATCCCTTACCGCCCAGTGAGATCGCTCCGCTCAGCTGATGAGGGGTTGCTAGAGATTCCAAGGGTAATATTGAATCAGCAGGGGCCCAGGCTTTTATGTTTGCAGCCCCCTTCCTTTGGAATTCTCTATCCTGTCGGACTAGGGAGTGTACGACTGTGGGGAGTTTTAAACAGGCTCTCAAATCCTTTTTATGGGAAAGGGCTTACGGTTGACCGTATATTAATTGTTTGTATGTGTGTATGTATGTACTACTAAGGGAGCAAGGTCACATAAACCATGCTGGTGGTCCAGTGAGGTACAGGTAGCAGTCAGAGAAAAGAAGGCGGCTTACAAAAAATATAAAACAACAAGAGGGGATAGGGATAAGGAAATGTACCAGCCTGCATCTAGAAAAGTCACCCATATGGTGAGGGGAGCAAAGTCCAGTAAAGAGCAGCGGCTGGCACAGGGGATACATGGAGGGGAAAAGGGGTTCTTCCGGCACATTGGGGAGCGGAGAAAACTAAGGGCCATCTCAGCAGATTGAGATCAGAAGGAGGGTGGTGGAAGAGGCGAGGACCAGCAGAGGTATTTAATGAGTACTTTGCCTCTGTGTTCACTAGGGAGGGGATGGGATATCTACAAAGCAAGGCACAAAGGAGATAGAAGCGCAGGGAGTGGATCAGGGAGCAACAGAAATGGAGCAAAAGGGAGGAAAGGTACCCCAGGGGTTCCACATCTGGATAAGGATAAAAAGACCAGTAAGGTGGAGGGGACGGATGATGCTATCTCCGCCAAAAGGGTGTGGTTAGCCCTCAAGGCCCTAAAGAAAGACAAATCTCCTGGGCCGGATGGCATTCATCCGAGAGTACTATGGGAATTGGCAGACATACTGGCTGCACCCCTGGCGGAGCTTTTCAGCAGATCACTTGAGACAGGGAGGGTACCTAGGGATTGGCGAGAGGCACATGTGGTACCAATCCATAAAGGGGGGTCGAGGGAAGTACCAGGTAACTATAGACCCATCAGTTTGACCTCGGTGGTGGGAAAATTAATGGAGAGTATACTAAAGGAACGACTGGGGGTGTACTTGGAGGAGGTGGGAGGTCTGGATAGTCGGCAACATGGGTTTGTGCCAGGTAGATCATGTCAAACCAACCTTGTGGAGTTCTATGAATGGGTAACATCAGAACTGGACAGGGGTAAGCCTGTGGATGTATTATTCTTGGACTTCAGCAAGGCGTTTGACTCTGTCCCCCACAATGGTCTGGTGGAGAAACTGATGGGGTTAGGAGTAGGCCCTTTGATGGTCAGATGGATTGAAAACTGGCTAGCTGGATGCACTCAGAGAGTAGTGGTCTGTGGGGAGCTCTCGAACCCTAGAGAGGTTGGTAGTGGGGTACCACAGGGCTCGGTCCTGGGTCCAATCCTGTTTAATGCATACATATCGGACATCAGGGAGGGTATAGGGTGTGAAATGAGTCTCTTCGCAGATGACTCCAAGATGGGAGCAGTAGTTGAGGGAGAAGAGGGGAGGTTGGCCCTGCAAGGGGACCTGGACACCCTGGAAAGCTGGGCTCACACATGGAAATTAAATTTCAATATCACCAAGTGCAAGGTGTTGCATCTTGGTCGGGAAACCCTAAACACAGGTACACCCTGGGAGGGGAGGCGCTGGAGGCCTCAATAGGGGAAAAAGACCTAGGGGTCATGGTGGATACATGTATGAATAACTCTGAGCAGTGCAGGAGAGCAGCTAGCAAGGCAAACAGGATGTTGGGATGCATCGTAGGGGGATCACCTCTAGGAGCAAGGAAGTGATTCTGCCGCTGACAATGGACTGGTTAGACCACACCTTGAGTATTGTGTACAGTACTGGAAACCACACTTGAAGAGGGACATACAGCTCCTGGAGAGGGTACAGAGGAGGGCAACAAAGATGATACGAGGGCTAGGGGATTTGACTTTTGAGGACAGACTTGAGGAGCTCTGCCTGTTTTCATTGGAGGAGAGGAGAGACAGGGGGGACATGATTGAGGTCTTCAAGTACCTCAAGGGAATAAATAGGGTAAACATGGAGGGTATCTTTAGACTAAAGCAGGGAGGTATCACCAGAGGGCATGGTTTGAAGTTGGAAGGTGGAGGGTGAGGGGAAAAGAGGAGGAGGTTTTCACTGAGAGGGTGGTGGACCCTTGGAATGCACTGCCTGGTGAGCTGGTTCAGAGATCCACAGTGGAGGCTTCAGAGAGGGTGGGACAGACAGAAAGTGGATTTATCAGATGATGGCCTGTCCCGGGGTGGGATGGATGATAGGGGTTTCTGGAGCACAAGGGATGGGAGGGTCTCGGCACCCAACTAAGGATCTAGGTTCGAGCAGACTCGATAGACCATGAGGCCTAATCTGCTGGCAAATAGTATGTTAGTATGTTTTATAATATCTCTTTGTATCGCTGTCCTTGTACTTTGTATTTTACCTTGTTTTATTGGAATGCGCCTTGAAATTTAAAAGGCGCAATATAAATATTATTATGATATCAAGGACCCACTGGGCCGCAGTTATAGAGCTTCATCCCTCTAGATACAGGGAGAAGTGACCCCCTACCGCCTCCCCTGGACCTTCCGCTGGAGGAGGAGCGGTCTGGAGGGAGTCATTGGGCAGAGCTGGGAGTAGGCAGAGAGGCCTGGGAGTACTCGGGGCCACAGGAATGAGTGCCTCCAGGCTGCTGGCTCTCCTTCAAAAGCCACCTCTCTGGCCCTGTTGGTTGCCACGGGCTTGGGTGCCTGAGGGCTTATGAAAAGGCCGTTTCCTAGGTCTCCTCTGTACATTTTACGGACAGACCAGATGGATTTCCCCTGACACCTGGAAACAAGAGATGAGCGCCTCTGTCTCCTGCCCAAACAAAACGGTACCCTGGAATGGTAGGTCCCAGATCCCAGACTGCAGATCTTGGTGGAAGCCTGAGACCCTCAACCAAGCATGGCGCCGGAGACAGACCCCTGATGCTGCCACTCTGGCTGCCATATCTGCAGTGTCGTACGAGGCACGCAAAACATGTGTACCTACGTCCGAGCCCGATTTCAGGAGATCCAGAATCATCATCTTTTTCCTGGAGTCTGGCAAGGCATTCGCTAGCTCCTGTCCCCACTCCCCTGAGCACATTCTGGTACTGGACTATATGAGTCAGGAAATTTAGGGACCTAATGGAACAAGTGGAGGCACAATATACCTTCTTGCTCACCAGGTCCAAATAGCGAGACTCAGGATCAGGAGGCTGGGAGCTAAGGTGCTTAGGCTGCTTACATTTATCATGAGCAGCTGTAATCACGGAAGAGTCCACCTGAGGGTGCTCGGCCAGAAAAGGTTCATCCCTCGGAGCCCTGTACAGCTTATCTGACTTTTTCGTAACTGCCAGGACCGAAGCTGGATGCTTCCAGGGGATCCGGGTGAGATCCTGGAAGGTGTCCACCGAAGGAGGCACCACAAGAGGTTTGGGCTCCTTCTGCCTTAGGTACTTTGCCAGTCAACGGCGTTCTGGATCCAGGTCCTCCGTATCCCAGTCGTTGGAGGCCTGGATGTGCCTCATGACATCCATGAAAGCTGGATCATCAGGAGGCGAGTGGGGCTGGTCCTTCTCTCCTGGGGAACCCTCGATTCCCGAAATGGAAGAGGAAGAGGTGGACCAGCTACTGGGTGTTGAGTAGCCAGACCTGTCCCTGTGACTAGCCCCATTTGAGCATCGGTGACTCACCAACCGACGGTGGTCATGGGACAGATGATGGAGTGGAGACAGACATCTGGAGCAGTCTCGTCAAGTAGAACAGGAATGGCTCCTGGTGTGAGACCTGACCCGGCGTCGGCTACCAGACCTTGGTGAGTGCCGGCGTCGGTCTGCAGACCGAGATCGGGAATGAGCCTTAGAAGGTGTTGGAAGTGGCGGCCTCTCGGGGGTCTTTTGCGGCGAAGAGGCACCTCCCGGCTGTGGTTCAACTGATGGGTCCGGTGACAGGGCCGGCTATGGGGGGGGGCGCTTTTGGACTTGGCCCCACCAGAAGGAAAACAGATCCTGGATGTCGTCCTTCGTGAAGACAGAGGCCGCTTTCCCCAGAAAGGGGATGTCTGCATCGGGCCTGGAAGGACATCCGCCTGGAGAGCCTTGACGGGAGGAGGACTTAGGGAATGGAGACACTGTGCCCACACCAGCCGCGTCAAAATCTGCTGCTCTTTCTACCAGACGGTTTAGCCGCAGGGGGCACTGGAGTGTCCTTAGACTCCAGAGGCGTGCTCTTACTGGGCGATGCAGAGGCCTTGAAAGGCGGGGCCGAAGCTTGTGCCTCCGAGGACTTGGTGGTGACCCTTAGCAGAGTCACCTTAGGATTTGCTGACTTCTCCTCCGAAGCACTATGCTTTCCGGCATATGCAGAAGTGTCTACTCAAAATGAGATAAGTGAGTAAAACACTTGGAAAAATAAGGTTTAAGAATTTTAAATGAAAAAAACACACAAAAAAAAAACAAAACACTGATCTATTAAAATAATGAGTAGATCTGAAAGGTAATTTTGGGGTCTCTGACCAGACCCTCGCTTTCATTAAAAGAAGGTACAGTAAATTTTTAAGGCCCATCACAATGTATAAGTTACAATGTCATGATTAAGTCTATGCAGCTCACATTTCCATTTTCTGCTCTGGACAGTTCTGAAGAATTATTTCCAGTCAGATAATAAGGGCAAACCTTAACGTTTAATATATTTGTGAAGATTATAAATGTGTCAACCATTTATATTAATTGAACATACTAGGAATTCAAGAATTCAGAATAATCTAGCACCTGCTATACTGGACTACAAATTTGACTTGCTGACTAGTCAGTCCTCATCTAAACAGTAACATTTTCAGTAACATCCATGAGACAAAAACCAGACTTCACTGCTCTGTAGTCATGTGATATTTTCATGTGTATGAAATCTTCCCATTAATTAGGGTGCCAATGTTGCAATTAGAAATGAAAGCTCAGCAGTTCATGAACTGAATTAAGACAACCCTTGAGAGTTAAAGGAGATGGAGCAATGAAAATTATGTACCTATCGTTAATTCTTGATCTTTCTGTGTATCTTCATCCTTCACCACTGGTGAGGTTCTGGCTGGAGGAACAGGAACAGGACCCCACGGAAGCATTTTTTTTTCCTC
Organism: Neoceratodus forsteri; assembly: GCA_016271365.2. Classification (NCBI taxonomy): domain Eukaryota; kingdom Metazoa; phylum Chordata; order Ceratodontiformes; family Ceratodontidae; genus Neoceratodus; species Neoceratodus forsteri. Next base: position 1,002,253,181 of record CM028129.1, on the reverse strand, counting down.
GGTGGAGGAGCCGGTGGTGGCTCAGTGCTGCCCTTGGGGACAATGTACAATATGGTGCTCGAGGAATGGCCAGTAAACAATGCAGACTCCTCCCTCACCTCAGTTCTGCGAAGCCGGAGAGAGAGGGGAAAAAGGGGATATGGAAAAAGAAGATGGCGGCAAAAGAGAGCCCAAGGGACACGCCCCCTGAGGAAGGTGAAGGGCCGAAGCGCTGGACCAAGCGTTTAGTGCTGTTCTCCACAGTATGTTGTGACAGGAAAGTGAACTGCTGTTTAAATTTTTGTGTATTTGCTGAATAAACGCAGCAGCTAACACTAGTAATTGCTTCCTGCTCTCTCCTTGAAAGTGATTGAGTGGTGTCTACAAACCTACTTTGGATAGATAAAAGGAAAGATAAAAAAACGAAGGTAGAGGACAAAGCAACCCTAGGGGTCTGCAACATAGGTTCCCATCCTCTGGGTATGCGAGCACAGATTAAAAAAAAAAAAAAAGACAAAAAAGAGAGAAGATAAAGGAAAAGAAAGGAAAGGAGGTCCCCCTCCTCTGACTCCTCACAGTTGGAAAAGCAGAGACCAAGTAGAGAGAGGGCACTCAGAGGGTTCCCTTCAAGGAGATACCCCCTCCAGGATATTTAAACATCTCCAGAAATGGAGCGCTTCACTTCAAGGAAGGGAGGCAGAGTTGACTTAAGCAGATAAGGCTATCTGCCCAGCATTTCCCTACTTACACCCAAAGATAGAGGAGTCGGGGGTCTCCCACTCCTGTTTCCAATATATAAGGGCAGGACAGAACTGCCCTAGGGTAGAGTTTGTCCTGTTCCTTCATGGGGGAGCTCCCAGAGGGACTCCTCCATCCCCTACAGGAAACCGCTGAGAACCAGTTACCACCGAAGGTAGTGATAAGGAAAGACCAGAGAAGAGGGGGATCACTAGAGCCCTCTGAACCCCATAACCCAGATGAAGACCTCCTCACCCCCCACCCAGGGGCAGGGAACCCCAGATCACAGTAGATCTAGGACTCCTAGGGGAGATCCCCAACCGGGAAATGGGAAAAGAGCCCCAGGAAGCCCTCTCATAAGAAGCAGCCCCACCAACCCCCCCCACTCAGGGTGGTATCCTTCCTCAAGGAGTAGGGCAACCAGAGGTACCAGATAGACAGCCTCACCACATCCTAAACGGGAAGAGGGGGAGGATGCACAGCCAGAGTCTGAGGCCCAAGAGGGGAAGGTGGGAGGGAAGCCAAGAAGAATGGTGAATATCAAGAATCACGGTAGCTCCATAATTTTCATATCTTATCTGTGTCAATCTTCACCATTCATCACTGGTGGATGATTACCAAGCCCCTTGAAGGGGACCTGGTACCTCCCTGAGGGAAGAGGCTTCCCTCAGCCTCCTGTGTGGGAGACACAGGTGGAGGAGACCCTCACAGGCTGAGTTAGGCCTGGGACTGGTCAGGGTGAGTTGGAGTCTCCCTCTGCCTGGGAGATGGCAGTCACCCCTGAAGTTTCCGCCTCACTCACTGGGAAAAAAGAAAAAATTACTCACCTTAGTAATGTTGTTTCTTCTAATGGAGTCTTGCTGTATTCTGACATATGCAGTGATGTCCAACCTTTGAACTGCCCCAGAGAGGAAAGAGTTAACTTTCCATGCAAGGCATGGAATGCTGAGCTTGAGCTCGGTTGAGTCTCTGTCTGTCTGTTGTTTGAACTCAAACCGCCAGATCTTTACGAGCTATACTCACTGGGTGTCCTGTGTGGAAACTGTAAACTTACACTAGCCAACTGGCTAATAAATATAATAAAAAGATTTTTTGGTTCCAAGGCAAAGACTCAAGTCAGGAAACCCAAAAAATAAAACAAAACACAACACACACACCCAAATTAAATGGGTGAGAAAAAGGGGGCACCTCCAGAGTGCCAACACTGTTGCTGCCCACACACATCCCAAAACACAGGTTCTGAGAGGGGAGGTGGGGGGGGGAGGTCGGAATACAGCAAGACTCCATTAGAAGAAACAACATTACTAAGGTGAGTAATTTTTTCTTCAAACAACATGAAGTCTTGCTGTATTCTGACTATTGCAAACTACCAAGCAGTACCTCCATGGAGGAGGGACAGAACCTACTTCGAGAATAGGCTCTGAAGCACTGCTGTGCCAAATCGAGCATCACTCCTAGCCTGGATATCCAGATAGTAATGCTTGGTAAAAGTATGTACTGTTTTCCAGGTGGCTGCTTGACAAATCTCTAAGATAGGAATATCCCTGGCAGCAGCCAGGGAAGCAGCTGTGCCTCTGGTACAGTGAGCCCTCAGGCCTGAGGGTGGGATCCTACCTAATTTTTCATAGCAAAATTGTATGCAAGAGACAATCCACCTGGCAATAGATCTCTTAGTGGCAGGTTTTCCCTTACCAACCTCACTATAAGTGAGAAACAGTTGGAGGGAGTCAAGCCTATGACCCTTAGTGCACTCTATGTAGTAGCTAAGGGCCCTTTTCACATCCAAGCTGTGCAGCCTCCTCTCCCCAGAGGAGGAATGGTCAGTGAAGAAAACAGGAAGAGACATAGACTGGTTAAGGTGGAAATCTGAAACCACCTTAGGCAAAAACTCCCTATTAGTCCTGAGGACCACCTTATCTCTATGGAAAGAGATAAAATCAGGCTCCACTGACAGGGCCTGTAACTCACGTATGCGTCTGGCAGAAGTAATGGCTACCAAGAACACAGTTTTCCAAGTCAAGTACTTAAGCTCTGCTGAGGACAAAGGCTCAAAAGGGGGTTGCATAAGCTGAGCAATGCAAACATTAAGGTCCCAAGCAGGGGCAGGGTCCCTGAAGGGAGGACTGGTATGCAGCAATCCCTTGAAGAACTTACAGAATACAGGATGGGCTGAAAGGGAAGAGTGCTTGCCTGCTGACAAGAAAGCAGAGACAGCTGCCAGATGCACTCTAAGAGTAGCTGGTCTGAGTCCCAAGCCATTGAGATGAACCATATAGTCAAGGACTGCAGATAACCCAGCAGACTCTGGAGAAATATGCTTCCCAGAGCACCAAATAGTAAACCTTTTCCATTTTGAGTTGTAAGTCTTTCTGGTGGAAGGCTTTCGAGAAGCCTCTAAAATATCCAGAACACCTTGAAAGAGATGCAAATCTGCAAATTCTAACTCTTCAAGAGCCAGGCCTTGAGATTGAGAGATTTGAGATTCGGATACCAGACCCTCCCCTGAGAACATGTTAACAGGTTGTAATTCCTGGGAAGAGACAGGGGAAGGTGGACTGCTAAGGACAGCAAGAGGGGGTACCAGGGTCATCTGGCCCAGTCTGGAGCAATCAGAATCACTTTGCAGGGTTGAGACCTGATTTTGACTAATATCTTGAACAGGAGAGGGAAGGGGGGAAGCATACAGGAACTTCCCTTCCCAATTGAGAACTAGGGCATCCAGGGGGACTGAGCTCAACACTGGGGGCCTGCAGCAAAAAAGGGGAAGTTGGTGATTGTCTGGGGCTGCAAAAAGATCCATCTGTGGGGTGCCCCATCTGAAGAAGATCACCTTCAAAATCAGGGGATCTAGGGACCATTCGTGATGGCCCTGAGATATCCTGCTCAGAGCATCTGCCAGGACATTGTCTTTCCTTGGGAGGTGCACTGCTATGAGAGAGGTATTCAGGGAATAGGCCAGAGACCACAACTTCATTGCCTCTGTGCACAAGGCCGTAGACTGAGTGCCCCCTTGTTTGTTGATGTACCACATTGTGGTGATATTGTCTGTCCTGATCTGAACTACTTTGTTCTGAACAGATTTGGAAAAAGCAGAAACACTGCTCTGAGTTCTAAGAGATTGATGTGAAGCAGAGATTCTTGAGGTGACCACAACCCTTGGGTGGTCAGATCCCCCAAGTGGGCTCCCCATCCCAAGAGGGAGGCATCTGTAGTAAGGATTAGAGAATGAGACTGAGAGACAAAGGGAACTCCTTGTCTTAGGTTGTCCTGATCCTGCCACCATTGCGAAGCCTGGATCAGGGTTCAAGTCACTGGGATTAGTTTGGTTAGAGTATCCTTTCTCTGAGACCAGAAGGCTCTTAAGTGGAACTGAATGTCCCTCATCTGAAATTTTGCTCCTTGAACCACTGCTGTAGAAGCAGTCATATGGCCCAGGAACTGCAGAAAATGCCTTGCTGGTCGAAACACCTGGAGGGTGAATGAAGAGGCCAGTGTAACAAGAGTCCTTGCCCTGTCCAGGGGAAGGAAGGCTCTTGCTTTTAACATATCCAGCTCTGCCCCTATGAAGGTTAAGAGCTGCACAGGCTCTAGAACTGACTTTGAAAGATTCAGAAGGAATCCTAGAGAAGTGAGCAGTTGCTGAGTTATCTGTAGGTGTGACTTGACTTGGTCTGGAGACTGACCTACTATGAGCCAGTCATCCAGGTATGGAAAGATGGAGATCTTTTTTCTCCTTAGGAAAGCAACCACTACTGCCAGGCATTTTGTGAACACCCTTGGAGTTGAAGTTAGGCCAAAGGGCATTGCTCTGAATTGATAGTGGCCTGAGGGCAACTCGAACCGGAGGTACTTTCGGTGGCAGCTTCTGATGAGAATGTGGAAATAGGCATCCTTGAGGTCCAGGGAAACTAGCCAGTCTCCTGGGCTTAGAGAGGGTAGAATTATTCCCAGAGTCACCATTTTGAACTTTGGCTTTAAAAGGTGCTTGTTTAAATATCTGAGGTCCAGAATGGGCCGCCATTCTCCTGTCTTTTTGGGAGTTAGGAAGTACCTGGAGTACAATCCTTTTCCCTTGTGTAGAGGTGGAACCCTTTCTACGGCTCTCAGAGCCAAGAGGGAAGAGACCTCTGCCTCTAGGGCAAGTGCCTCTGAAGGATCTGCAGGTGGAAAGGATCTGGTTCTCATCTTGGGAAATTTTTGAAGCTGAGGACCAGTCCCTGGCTCACTACTTCCAGGACCCATTTGTCTGATGTTAAAGACATCCAGTCCTGGACAAAGTAAGCCAGCCTGCCCCCTACAGGTGGTGGAGAATCGGCCCTGGCAAACCAATCAGGGTGCCTGTTTGGCAGTGGCTTTAGGCTGAGGGGGTGGTAGCAGGCCTGCTTGTACCCCGTCTGCCTCTCCCTCTGAAGAACCCCCTCTGGGAAAAGGCGGAAGAGGAGGCCTGAGCTTGGTAGAAAGGCCTATGAAAAGGCCTGCCACTGCCCCTGGAATGCTGCCTCTGGGAAGTGGCTTGCCTTTCCTTGGCCTGAGCACTCCTATAGGTGGTCCTGTATTCATCCATTTTCTTCATGTAGTTCTCTGTTTGCTCCCCAAAGAGAGAATTACCCACAACAGGAAAATCCATGGCCTTAGTCTGGGTAACCTGAGACAGGCTAGTACATCTGAGCCAAGCCATCCTACGAAGAGGGCCACAGATGTAGCCATGACTCTAGATGAAACATCACTGGAGTCCACTGCAGCATGAAATTGCACCTTGGATGCCTCAATACCATCTGTAGCCACCTGCTCCAGCTCCTTGGCAAGCTGGCCAGGGATCTGTTTAGCCAGAGCCATTACAGTGTCCCATCTAGACTTCTGGTATCTAGCTGTATAGGCCATATAATTAGCCTGCCCAAGTCCCAAAGATGCTGTCATGTACTGTTTCTTTGCCATGGCATCAATCCTCCTAGAGTTCTTAACTGGGGGGGGGGTGAAGCCAACGGTATATTTGCCTTATCACAGGCAGCAGCCTGTACTACCTCAATATGGCTGCATTGCTGGGTAAGGAACTCCGTATCTGAGCCTGAGAGAGTATACCTCTAGTCCATTCTCTTGTCCACAGAAGGTATAGAATTAGGAGTCTTTAAAATTGTTATTGTCTGTTTCCCAAAAGACTTATGAAGGGAAATAGACAGCCTCCAGGACTCTGGGATATCCATCATCTCAACATAATCAGGCTCCTCCTGATCCTCTACAGCTTCTTCCATAGGAAACTGATGAGTTTCAGCCACTTTTTTGTAAAACATAAAATGGGAAGGGGACTCAGAACGCCTAGGAGGAGAAACGCCTGAAGGTCTGTCTGGGGAGATGTCCGGGTCAATGGGCACATCCAGACTTTCGTAATTACCATCACTATCCTCATACTCTCCTTCCTCCTCCTCTGGTTCATAAAAATCCTCTAAATTATAATCTGGAACCGGGGGAACCGACCGAACCGAGCCCCTAACCGATGGTGTTGGTTCGGTCGGAAAGTACAGTTACGTAATAACTTACCATAAGAGTTGATCTTCGAGAACAGCTCTTGCAGCAGGTTACACCATTAGGACTGAAGCCGGCAGGTGTCAGGACCCCACAGAAATCTTCTAGCTAGCAGTCTTCAGCGGGGACCGCCTCCGATGTCGGTCCCGGTCCCGGCCCCGACGTCAGACGTAGTACATAAGGAGGTGGTCCCGCCAGATTCCCCAGTTCTCCCGCCGGAGACTCCCGGCCGCAGGATGACATCAGAAGGGGAGACCGAGGATCCGCCATCAGAAGAAAAAGAGCTAAAGCTCCTGCCAAGGCCTGGTAGGCTGTACCTCCTTCAAGGGGGAATGGTGGGCGGGAAGGTACCTGCTGCAAGAGCTGTTCTCAAAGATCTACTGTTACGGTAAGTTCTTACGTAACTGTACTATCTTACTTCGAGATACAGCTCTTGCAGCAGGTTACACCATTAGGACTGATTCCCAAGCAATAGCGCCTGAAAGCATTCTGGGAAGAGGAAATTAGGAGAGATCTTGAACAAGTCCTGACTCTAGGACAGGAGACCTTGTTGAACAGTTAGGTCGAAACCGGCTCTCCGCCTTGATGTAATATCCAGGCTAGAGTGCCTAATGAATGTGTGCACTGAGCTCCAAGTAGCTGCAGCACAAATGGCCGAGGTGGAGACGTTGCGCAGTGCTGCAAAGGAGGTAGCCACCCCCGTCGAGTGGCCCCGGACTGTACCTGGGAGGGACTTATGTCTGTTGTAGCAAAATGAAATACACTGGACAAGCCAGCGAGAAAGGGTCTTCTTTGAGACTGGTTGGCCCAGCATCCTCTCAGCGAAGGAAACAAACAGTTGCTCCAAATTGCGAAGCTGTTTAGTTCTATTCAGGTAGAACCTTAAGGAGCGGTGAACATCCAGGGTGTGAAGCAACGCCTCTCCTCTATTAGAGTACTTGGGAAAATACACAGGCAAGTCGATGTCCTGGTTGAGAGTGAGGGCAGAGACCACCTTAGGCAGGAATTTAGGATTCGTCCTCAGAGACACTCTGTCCTGGTGAAAAATTAAATAAGGCTCCTTGCACATGAGAGCATAAAGCTCAGAAACTCTCCTTGCTGACGTGACAGCAACTAAAAATAACGTTTTCCACGACAGAAAACGCAGCTCGCAATCCACGGCAGGTTCAAAGGGGGGAAGCGTGAGTTGTTCCAGGACAAAGAGCAAGTCCCAAGGAGGAACGGGATCCTTGATGGGTGGTCTAAGGTGTAACAACCCTCTCAGGAAGTCTCGAGAGGCACCAGCTGTGCCACTGTGTGCTGTCCCACCGGGAAGTGGTATGCAGAGATCGTGCAGAGGTGCACTTTAATGGAGGAGTAGGCGAGACCCGAATGGAATAGGGAAAGAAGGTATTCCAGCACCCCTTTCACCGGGCATTCTAAAGGGGAAAGGCCGCGTGCCTGCGACCATAAGCAAAAACGGTGCCACTTCATGGCGTACGTCGCATGCGTTGCCGGCTTTCTGGCTGCGGAAAGGACTTCTGCCACCTCTTGCGAGACCCCGTATCGCATAATGGCTATGTCTCTAGGAGCCATGCATGCAGGTTCAGAGAGCGTAAGTCCAGGTGGACTAGTGAACCCTCCTCCTGAGACAATAGGTGGGAGCTGAAAGGCAATGGAACTGGAGGTTCCCAGGACATTGCGTCAGCATGGGAACCAGATCTGCCTGGGCCAGAAAGGCGCTACCAGGATCATTGTTAGCACTCCCTGCACAATTTGAGAAGAACTCTCTGGATCAGCGGGAAGGGAGGAAAGCGAGGAATCTGTCTGCCCAGGAGAGGGACAACGCGTCTCGCCAGAAAACAACAGGCCCTGGATCTAGCGAGCAAAAATTGGGCAGTTTTGCGTTGGATGGGGAAGCGAATAAGTCCAACTCTGGAGTGCCCCATCGAAGGAACAGATCCTCTGCTACCTCCTGAAGAAGTTCCCACTCATGGACTCTGGCCTGGGAACAACTCAGGCCGTCTGCGATTGTGTTGTCCACTCCGGGAACGTGAACTGCAATCAGGCTCGGGCCTTGTCGGATTACCCAATCCCACACCCTCATAGCTTCCCTGCAGAGGGGGTAAGAGTGTGCGCCTCCTTGTTTGTTGAGGTAATACATCACTGCTGTGTTGTCCATCTGAAGCAGAAGGGTACTCGACAGTATTTCTGACTGAAAGGCCTGCAGGGCGTAGAGGACCACCCTCATCTCCAGCAAGTTGATGTGGAGGTGAGCTTCCTGAGGGTCCATATTCCCTGGGACCTCACCCCGTTCAGGTGTGCTCCCCATCCCAGCCCTGAGGCATCTGTGGAGAGGATTGCCTTTGGGGACGGCGTGGTAAACGGGACACCAGCAGAAAGTGTCCCTGGGTCTAGCCACCATTACCAGTCTCGAATCACGGCGTTCGTGATTCTGACTGGATGCTGCATGTGGTCTTGCCTTTGGTCCCACTGCACCTTGAGCATCCACTGAGTTACCCGCGATGGAGCCTTGCCAAAGGGATGGTTGGATGGCTGCAGCCATGTGTCCGGAAACGGAAGGGACCAACCTGGCGGGGACGGTCTTTTTCACCGAATGATCCCTGATGAGGGATCTGATGTATTCCGCTCTTTCATCGGGAAGAAAGGCTTTCCCTTGGACGGTGTCTAGAACTGCGCCTATGAACTGCAGCTTCTGGGATGGTACTAGGAGAGACTTCTCGTAGTTGATAAGAATACCCAAGGACTGGAACAGGTCCTGGGTGCTATGAATGGCCATCAACAGTGCCTCCTTGGAAGCGACCATGAGAAGCCAGTCGTCCAGGTACGGGAACACGTAGTGGCCCTGTCTCCTCAGAGATGCTGCCATGACTGCCATACACTTGGTAAAGACCCTGGGGGCTGAAGACAGTCTGAACGGAAGGGCCCGGAACTGAAAGTGGTGGCCGAGATACTCGAAGTGCAGGAACCTCCTGTGCACTTGAGCTACTGGGATGTGCAGGTAGGCGTCCTGCATGTCCAGGGACGCTAAGAAGGTGTCCTTTTTCAGCATGGGAATGAGTCTTTGGAGGGTCACCATGCGAAAACATTTGTAGGTGACTGACATGTTGAGGTCGCTGAGGTCCAGGATTGGATGGAGGTCCCCTGTTTTCTTCGGAACCAGAAAGAAGTGGGAATAGTATCCGGATCCTATCTGGCTCTCTGGGACATACTCCACCACTCCCTTTTGTAGGAGCACGAGTACCTCTTGCCTGATGAGAGATCTGTGCTGACCCGAGTAACGGGAGAGCAGAGAAGGCCTTGTGGGTGGCTTGTCCGCAAATTCTATAAAGTGGCCTCTCTTGACCAACTGAAGGACCCACCTGTCGGTGGTTATGGACTGCCACCCTGGCAGGTGGTCCGCAATGCGGCCCCCAACCTTGGTGTCCCGTTGATCCTGAGGGGCGGGGCCCGGAAGAAGTCATGCTGTGGTGGCTGAGGGTCCAGCAGGCTGGGCTGACTTAGCTGGTCGTTGACTTCGGCCCGCTGACGGCTTCCCTGGGCTCTGTGGGAGAAACAGCCCCTCTGTTGAGGACCAGCGCGGGACTGCTGTCTCTGCATCCAGCCTCGAAAACGACTTTAGTTCCTATGAAAGGAACTAAGCTTGGGTCTGTACATGGCCTGGACAGACCGTACCACCTTCCCGGCCTCTTGAAGTTTGGTGAGGACCTTCTGAGGACTCACCAAAAAGAACTTCTCCATGAAACAAGGCGTCCAGGATGTTCTTCTGGACGTCTGGGGTGAATCTGGAAACATGGAGCCATGAGTGTCTCCGGAGGCATATGCCTGAAGCTGCCGCTCTGGCCGAGGAGTCCACGGAATCATATGCGGCTCGCAGCACCTGGGTTCCCACGTCCGAACCCGTACGAAGGAGCTGTAGCAACTCCTCCTTCTGCTCACCTTCTGGCATCTTTTCCCCCAGATCCAGTCCCTGTTCCCACAAGGAGTTTTGAAACTGTACCATGTGGGTCAAGTAGTTGAGGGATCTGATGGCGCAGGTAGCGGATGCATACGTGCGCCTGCCCATAGGGTCCAGCTGTTTGGACTCTGGGTCCGGTGGCAGGGTGCTCAAATGTTGTGGCCTCTGGGACTGGTCACGAGAGGCTGTAATGACCAGAGAATCAGCCAGAGGATGTGATGCCAAGTACTGGTCCTCCCTAGGGGCCTTGTACAGGCGGTCAGCTTTCTTCGACATCGCCGGAAGCGAGTGTGGACGTTTCCATGCTGCCTTGGTGACATCCATGAATGTGTCTACCAAGGGTGGCACCACCACAGGCTTTGGATCTTTTTGCCGAAGGTATCTGGCAAGGCGTAATCTCTCGGGGTCTAATTCCTCTGCTTCCCAGCCCATGTTCTCTTGGATATGCCTCATAATCTCTGAGAACGATGGGTCATCCGGAGGAGATCTTGGACGCTCACGTGGGTCCGGAGAAGGGACGTTGAACGGAGAAGGGGATCTGGATCTGTCCAAGAAGTCCGATCCTGTGTCCTCCGTCGAAGGCGAACGGCGGTGTCTTCTGGGTCTCTTGGGGCTGGGTGACCCTGAAGAAGATCTGGACGGAGGTCTCCTATTTCATGATCTACCCCTAGGAGGGTCCGTAGGCTCCTGGGGGGAGGGTACTCGGCCCGCGTCCCTGGGTGAGAGTAGAGGGGCGGGGCGTGAGTGGCAGGAGGAGGAGGAGGTGGTGGTGGTGTGGAACCACATCCCTTTTATGGTGTCCCACCAGGAAGCAAAACAACTCCTTGACCTCGGATATGCTGAGGCCCGACGACGGACCGGGCGCCGATGGCCGGTCGTCTGGTTCCGGCGTCGGCTCCCCAGGGGCCTCGGGTTCTGGCGAGGGTTCCCTGTGGGGTGCAACAGGACCAGGTTCGCCCGTCTGGTCCTCGGGCTGGGTCAGCTCCTCCTCCGTGATCGCCTCTTGACCGACGTTGGTGGGAGGCGAGGGGGTCCTCTTCTCGGTAGGTGCGGATGTCATTCCCCTGGCCGGCGTCCATGGAGGCGAAAGCCTGACTGGCGATGGGCGTCTGGCAGTCGTCAGTGCTCGGGACTGATGGTGTTTGGCCGACGTCGGGGGGCCGGCGTCGGGTCCGACGATCTCTTGAGAGAAGTCAGTTCTTTGGTCTTCCACTGGGGAGGAGGAGGCAAAGTGACTGACCTGGCATCGGGTTCCGAATGGCGGGAACCAGACTTGTGATGGTGGTGACGGTCCCCTGACCTCGACAGGGCCTTGGTGGTTGAAGACGAAAAAGGTCTGGAGGTCTTGGCCTGAGAAAGAGAAGAGGAACCCGAGGAGGTCTTCACCGCTGCAGGGGGAGGCTGAGAGCGGGCCCGGGAGGGGGAGTGGTCGGACCGGGAGCCAGAGCTATGGGAGTCAGAGGCCCTAGACGGGGACCTGGATCTCACTCTTTCCCTATGCTTCTCGAGATATCTCCGGGCCTTGTCGTAAGATTCCCCCTTGGAGGCTGTGTCCATGGCTTTAATCTTCTCCTTGAGCAGGAAAGCCTGAAGGGCCTTCTGGCGACGGATCCGGGTCCGGCTGTTGAATCCCTGGCAGAAGGAACAGGCCTGGGTGTCGTGGTCTGGGCCTAGGCACTGGACACAGACCAAATGCGGGTCTTTGAACGGGATTTGCTTCCCACAGGCGCACTTCGAAGGATGGCCTTCAACGGAGGTTGGAGAGGACATCAGATAGAAACTGAGCAGAAAAACAAACTTTTCCCGAAGGAAGAACTTAACCAGGCGTCGCGCTAGAAACGAACCAAAGGGTCGAGGACGGCAAGTCAACGGTATGGAAAGAACTGGGGAATCTGGCGGACCACCTCTTTATGTACTACGCCTGATGGGGCGGACCACGCCGATAAGTGTCCCCGCTGAAGACTGCTAGCTAGAAGATTCCGTGGGGTCCTGGCGCCTGCCAGCTTCAGTCCTAATGGTGTAACCTGCTGCAAGAGCTGTATTTTGAAGTAAGATCAGGGGTTAGCGACTGAACAATCCTTATCGCTTTGGCTATTTCATCAGCGTTTGGAGAAAGAACTTGTGGATCTGCACTGGCTGATTTAACCCTTCTTTTTCTTTTAACCAGAACCGACTCCTCAGAGTCTGTTCTCCTTTTGCCCAAAGAAGTTTCGCCCTGGTCGGAGGGCTCTCTTTCTGGTTCGGTTGGAACCAAACTCGGCTGGCCATCCGGGTCAGCGGACTTTTGGCCTCCCTTTCCCTGAGCTCACCAACTCTTTTCCAGGGTAGCTGCAGGAAAATTCTTGCAAATCTGGCAGTCTGAATCAAGGTGGTCAAACCCCAGACAATAACACAGGTGGTGTGGGGTCAGCCTTAGCAAAGGCTTCCCACACACACTACAGTGTTGAAACCCAGTGGGCCAGTTTTTCTTTTGGTTTCTCAGACATGGCAGTCCTAACCAAACTACCTTTTTTTGCAATCCGCCAGGCAAGACACCTTATCGGTTCCTGACCGTGTTACGGGTCGCGGAAAAAACACAATGAAATCCGTTTTTTTAAGAACCGATAAGGACCGGTTACCACACTCTAAAAGCAGAACAACTTTTCTGAACAAACCCGATTGGTTCAAACCGAACCGATCCAATGTTTACAAGTTCTACACAGAATAAACAATAATAACCTATCTAGTACTCACGATACCACAGACAGAGACTGAACCGACAGGTTAAACAGATTAAATTTTGTTAAAACCGAGGAAAAACAACACTTTAACCAACTAAATTGAACCGAGCAAAGGAGAAATCTCCAGAGCGACTGTTCAGTGAGGTGGAGTAAAGAATCTGGTGGTTTGAGTTCAAACAACAACAGAAAGAGTCTCAACCGAGCTCGAGCTCAGCATTCCATGTCTTGCATGGAAAGTTAACTCTTTCCTCTCCAGGGCAGTATAAAAGTTGGACATCACTGCATATGTCAGAATACAGCAAGACTTCATGTTGTTTGAAAGGGGGGTTCCCCGGCCATGGGTCATAAGCAGGAAAGGCTAAGCTATACTGTCCGCCTAATGCAGATCACTGTCCCTGCTAGCCTGGACACCATCTCACTGGCATCATATGATGCTCTTACTTTGTACCTTGCAAGCTCCAGGCCAAGTGTGGAGAGGGCAATGGCTTGCCTGGTTGCCTCCGTATCTGGCATAGATGCTAGGACTTGTCCTAGCATGGACCACAGATGCCTGTTACAGGCAGCATGATGGGCCTGATGTGCTGCAACAGAAAGAGAGAGGCATGCCAAAAAGATTCTCCTCCCCCAGCAGTCGAACTCCACAGAGTTCGCATCCAGGGATCAGTCATGCCTCAGGCTTCTATGCCTGGAGGGAGTATCCAGGAGCGCCACACCCGGAGAGGGGTGAGGCAGGGCTCCTGGAGACCCCTTGGGTGTGCAATACTTGAGCAAGCAGTCCATCAGTGCTGGGGAGAGGACTGATGGATGCTGTCAGGTGTGGTATGATGCCTCCCAAAAATTGGGAGGGCCAGGCGGGCACCTACAGGTCATTTACACTGTACTCGCTGACAAAAGCGCGCATCGCCTGCTCAGGATTGCATCTTGCTAAGCTTGAAATATGGAGCTCGTCGACCAGCCTCGAAAGGAAACGCTGCTAGGAGGTCTGGTCAGCGTTCAAGGACAGGTGGACGAAGGGATCCTCTTCCTCGGGGTAGGAAGACGAGGAGGTCGGCAAGTCTGAGGAGTCAGAGTCCGGTTGCTGCAGGGGTGAATGGTAAAAAACCTGTTTGTACATAGATATAACATATATTGGGAAATCAGCAGCCGTGGCTCTTAACTGCTCCCAGGTCAGAGGCTCCGTATGACCAGTGTGGCCTGGTAGAAGAGTTGGGGAAGGCAGAGGTAAAGGGGTTGAATGCCTCTGGGAAAGAGGACGACCTTTGCCAGGGCTTAGGGACTGTGCAGACGATCCAGCACCATGGAAGGATCTGCTGGTTGGAACAGTCACCCCCCCCTTTCAACCATCCTGAAATAGTCAGGACTGTGCCCTGAAGGGGATTCCCCCTGTGAGGTGACCGGGGCCGAATGGGTCCAGAACAGCAGCCCCTAGCCTCGTGCAATGAGATCCCCCTTGGGAACACCTCAGAAGAGAAGACAGGCCTGGTGCTGTGGTTCCTTCCCAAGCCTCGGCAGGTTGCTAGGGAAGGGCACTGCTCCTGGCCTTGTCCCCTCAACCCCTGAGAGTCTGAAAGGGACCTCTTCCTCAGAACCAACTGTGGGGGCTCCACCTCACCTACCAGCCCCCCAATGGCAGCCAGTGAGGGAGCCCCTATCCCAGCTCCAGACATCTGAGCAGCCCCAGAAGTGGGTCCAGCTTGCAAACTCTGACCAGGGGATTCGCCTCCTCCTAGCTCGGTGATGTTACCAGCTCAGGAAAGCCCCTCGGCGCCAACCTCAGCCCCGGAAGGCTCCCCAGCACTGCAAGTGGCTTTGAGGCTACTGCCGACCAGAGGAGAGCCCTAATACTCCAGAGAGTCTGGAAGCCAGTCTGGATCCACCTCCAAACCATCCTAATCCGAAGAGGGGTGCATCCAGAGGACCTCCAGAGGGGCCACCCTCAGGACCCTCCTACTCCAGGCTCTGTAAGCGGCACCGTGAGCCAGCCCAGCAAGTGCCGCGAACAACAGGATTTGGAGCAGTGCCGAGTAACCACCGGACAGGGTGTGGCAGGCGCAGGCCGTGACACTGGGGGAGCCTTCACCTCCAAGGAGGTGACTGCCAGGACGGTGCCTCCTGCCCAACCCCTGAAAGTGTCATACCGGGCCTCAGACACATATAGAAGGGGCCTCCACCATGACAAGGCTAGAAGACGTGGAGGCCCCCCTCCTCTGTCACCCATACAGAACCGGGAGGGGACCCAGAAGAAGGGTCAAGGGACCTGTGTCTGGCGTCCCTAGTGCGTGGCTGTCCTCCAAAAGTCGGCGGCGTATGGCTGACTTTAAATGCACAACCTTCCAAAACTCTGCAGTCCATGGAGAAACAGGCATTGCAACAGTCCATGTCATGGGTTTGGGCCCAGGCAGCGATCATGTCTGTCTGAGATGGAATATTGTCGGCTGCAGGGACACCAACGCATAGCGGCCCGGGTCTGCCTTTGAAGGTTTCTTCTTGTCCCCTTGACGAGATATAATCGGATGAAAAAACAATCAAAAACACAGCAAAAAGGTCTCGGCACCAAAAGAAAAGGACAGGTCTTACCGTTTTTTTTCTGAAGATAAACAGTGCTGAGAAACGCCAACGGCTCTCAGAACTAGGCTTCAGTTACAGACTAGGCTGCGATGTCATTGTTAAATTGCTTGCACACGAGGTCACTGTCCACTTGACAGCCGGAGAAGCAGAACTGAGATGAGGGAGGAGTTGATGTCATTTAAAGGCCATTCCTCGAGTGCCACCCGATGCAGGCTCCTCCCCCCCGAGGAAAAAGAAATGCTCCCATGGGGTCCTATTCCTCCAGCCAGAATGCCACCAGTGATGAATGGTGAAGACTGACACAGATAAAGATCAGGAACTCACCATACTGATTCCAGAATATAAAGGAAATTTAGTAAAATATATGAAAAATGACAAGGTGAGAACTCATAAGGACAGGGGCTGCCACAGACTTTGTGGGGTAACATGCAGAACTACTGCCAAGATGGCCCCATTTCCCACAGCATGCAGATGTTTCACTATAAGGTCTACCAATTCAGGGATGGCAAACCAGGTGTATGAATCATCTCACTTTTACAGTGGGATTCTTATTTCTGCAACACGCCTTTTACTGTGGGACACCATTTCATTTGTTATATACTAGGCAGATCAGGAAAATGAAAATTATGTACTTACTATAATTCTTGATCTTCTAGGTATATCCTCACCGTTTATTCACACTAATGGGTCTGTGCCGGAGGTCCTAGGACCCAGTGGAAGCCAGAACTTTTTAGGAGGACTGGCGTAGAGGCATGCTGTGTGCATGGACAGCGCCGTGAGAGTGGTTCATAGAGCCCCGCTTACTTTGGTACAGGCCCCTAACCACCTTAGTTCCTTTTTTACCAAGGAGCTGCAGAACAAGCTAACTAGCAGTCATGCACTTCCTTGCAGGGCGTGATGAGCCCAGGTGACATGTGCAAGCTTGGTCAGTGTATGAGCAGACAACATCTTTACAGTTCAAGTCTTGAACAAGGGGAAGAGCAAAAACAAAACGAAGTGAGCTTGGGGCATGGTGGGTGGGTGTGTAAATAAACAGTGAAGATATTCCTAGAATATCAAGAATTATGGTAGGTACATCATTCTCATATCTTCCAGGAATGTTTCTTCACCATTTATTCATATTAATGGGTCAGAGAGCCAAGCTGAGAATGAACCCCTGGGGTAGAGTGGTAGTAGTGAAAGCTCATTCAGGACTGAAGTCCATTCAGGAGAGCCCTTCCAAAGTGGCATACTGTCTGACAGTGACATGCATGACATAGAAAAATGCACACTGTGATACCAGTTACAGCTTTGCAATGTATCAGCAATAGGCACAGAGCGAATCCCCGCTAGGGACGTGACAACTGCAGTGGTGAAGTTGGCGTGTACCTGACCTTTCAGCATGACCTATGCCATGGCATAGCAGAGGTGCAAACAGCTTGCCACCCAGGCAGAAATACGTTCGACTGGAGGAGGCAGACCCTTCAGTTGGAAGCAAGGGACCAGAAGCTGTTTGGATTACTTGAAATCCTGGCTCTGTCCAGGTGAGAACTGAGTACCCCCTAAACATTCAGATAATGGAGAGAGACAGCTGTCCATCATTGTGGAAGATGGCAAAGTAGCAGGCAGCACAGTGGCAGATTGAGAGAAAACTCCGATGCCACTTAAAAAGGAACTTATAGAGTGTGGAGCACTACCTTGTCCCTGTGGGAAACTGGGAAACAGTATGAGCGGGATCTGTGATCAAGAGATGGATTTCAGACACTGTGTGCAGAAGAGATGGCCACTAGAAAGCTGCTTTCCAAGTAAAAAGTTGGCTCACAAGTTGCAAAAGGCTCAAAAGGGCTTGCGGGTGAGCATGTCCAGCACAAGGCTGTTATCCAGGCAACTACCAGCTTCTGGAGGAACATCCTAAAGAGGCAGCTGAGCCAGGTAGAGGGTACCAGATATAACACATAAGTGGACCTTGACTGTGGAATACTGCAAACTAGATCAGAAGGTCTAGCAAGAACTCCAGAGCCTGGTAAGCTGGACCCCGGAAGGGGTCCATGTGAGTTTTGCAGCACCGGATGGAAAACCTTTCCATTTTGTTGTGTACAACTTCCTAGTGGAAGGTTACGGGCAGGAAAAAATATTGCAGGAACACTCTGAAATACCTTATTCCTAATCACCTCCATCTCTCTAGAAGCCAGGCCTGAAGGTGAAGAAGGGCAGGTTGGGATGGAGTAGAAGACCCTCAAACATGTCCACCCTGAGAGGAATCCCCTCTGTTGACTGATAACCTGTTTAACAGAGAAACTATATCTACCAAGGCCAACCGGGTGCAATCAGAGTGATTTTGCCCTCTTGCGCATCCAGTCTGAGCAATTCTACAAGCAATAAGGGGCTTGCAGGGGAAATGCATACAGGAGAGCTTTTGCCATAGTCTAAATGCCTCCTAGCAGTAAATGCCATGTCTTGGTTTTCTTGAGCAGACTGGAGACAGCTCGAGCAACAGCCTACATCTATAGTACCCTACTCAATGAATAGTGATCTCACAAAATCAGTTGAAAAGATGGGCCTCTGTATGGCAGAGGTCACCTGCCAGTGTGTACTACACTCCTGGCAGATAACTGGCATGGAGTTGGATCCCTTGTTCCAGGCCCTCTCACCACACTCTCGTAGCTTCTCAGCAAACAAGGTAAACAGAGTGGGCATCGTTGTCTGAGCAGTACAAGGCAGGCTGTCGCCTGTCTGGAAAAGGAGTGTTTTGTAGCTGTTGAGATCCACTAGGGCTGACAGGCAATACACGAACAGTTTGCATGTGCAACTACTGAAGTGAAGATGAGACTCTGGCAGGTTCCAGACACCTTGTGGTTAAAGCACTTACAGTGTGCTACCCAACAAGGAGGCCTCCGAAGAAAATGTTGGCTGGGGATACGGACTGGAGAAGGAAACTGTGGAGGAGACTGTTTTCCACTGACTGGCACATGAGTGATCAAACCAGGGACTTGGTCAGCTGCTATAAGGCCCAGCGTGGGTTTCATGGAGCAAGCTTAAAGAGATTTGCTGTCCACAATGTAGCATGCTATCTGAAGGATTATCTGTATAGTGCCCTAAAGGAAAGGCTAGGCCCCAATCATATCCGAGAGCTCCTCGGAAAGAACAGTTACGCAAGAAAGAAAAATTACATACCTACCATAATTCTTGATCTTCTCTTGTATCTTCACCATTCATTACTGCTTGGGTTGTGCCGGAGGCACGCACCCGCTACGGGAGGTGTTTTTTGGGGAGTCGGCACCAACGGCGCCGCCCCCGAGAAAGACAAGCTGCGTCATACGCGAGGGGCGGCCGTTAGGTGCCGCAGACTCCTCCTCCATCTCAGTTCTGGTAGCCGGAGAGGCAAAAACAAAGGGTAAGAAAAAAAGAGGGAGGCAAGAGAGCCGAGGCACAGAAAAAGGAAATGATATAAACTGAAAAATAAATAAGCCGCTAGAGGACAGAGGAGAAGATGCCTACCCTAAGGGATTGAAGAGCCTCACCCTTGGGGCGGCTCCAAAGGAGGTACAGAGAAAGGAGAGAGAGAAAGAGAGGAAAAGAGAAAAGAAGATGGCAGGATGGAGAGCTCTGCCAATTGGGAGATTGGTTTAAGGCTGATGAGCTCAGAACCAAAAACAAGGGAGCAAGGATTGCATTTTATAAAATGAGGAAACGTTTAACTGAACCACTTGTCCAGTTTGGACACAAGGCAGATTCTCTACAGCTCCCGCCATCCCCAGCCCTTTAAATCCTAGTTGAGAGCTCACAGACTACCAAGGCAGAAATCTGTTCCGAAAAGGAGCGCCCAACTAGGAAGGGAGAGGAAGCCCACTAGCACTTTGTTAAGTGCTAACACAGATGTGAGTTTGGGGGGGTAAGGGTTTAAGGCCCTACAAAGGACACCCCTTAAATAGGAAAAGGGAGGAAACTCAATTGGACTCCCTGAACGCAAGGCAAAGATCACCAGCTCAGGGTAAAATAGTGTCTGGACAGCTTAAGTTAGCAGAAACTGACACAAGGTGATCGAGACATGCCAAAGGGGACCTAGCAAAGGACACTGAGCCATTTAAGGGATAGTCTCCTTAACTGTAAATTGAATAGCGTAGCTAAGAAGAGCCAAAAGGTCATCCCCGGGGAAATCAGAAAAAGTTCCCTCAGGATAAAAATAAAGCTACTCATTCCTCGATTCCCTCAGGAAATAGGATCCATACAAAGGGACGGAAAAACTAAGATTTTTACGCTTTTTTTTTGGTTTTTAAATAAAGAAGAGGGGAGGAACGAGCAGGGAGAGGGAGACGCTGGAGAAGGAGGCTCTTGAGGGGAAGGTGGGCAGGTATCAGTAATGAATGGTGAAGATACAAGAGAAGATCAAGAATTACAGTAGGTACATAATTTTCATATCTTCCCTTGTCAATATTCACCATTCATTACTGCTTGGGTGAGTGCCAAGCCCCCCTCCAGAGGGGGGGGGACAAGAGAAAACCCTGAGGGAACAAGACCCTCAGCCTCCTGCTGGTGGGAAACAGAAGAGAGACACCCTGGGCTAATCAGACGAGAAGTCTAAGGCTGAGGAGAGCTAGGAGGTGTCCCCTTGAGACAAGGAGATGGAGGAAGCCCCTGCAGAAGCCTCCTAGCTCTGGTGGAGACAAGACGGGTCCCCCAGAAAGCAGAGCGAATCACCCTACGCCGGGCCATGGGTGACAATCTTGACAGACGAGGCCATGCCATCCGTCTAATACAGATCGCTGTCCCTGGAAGCCACCTCACTGGTGTCATAAGATGCCCTTGCTTGGTGTCTGGCCAGCTCCAGGCCTATGGCAGAGAGGGCAATGGCCTGTCTAGATTGCTCCATATCAGGCATTGATGCTAGAACCTGGGATAGCAACGACCATAAGTGCCTGTTGTAGGCAGCATAGTGCGCTTGATGAGACGCAATGCACAGCATCGCACGAGAGGAAGAGAACACTCTTCTCTCCCACCGGTCAAACTGTAGAGAATCTGAATCCGGTTGAAGGTCATGCGTCAGGCGGCGGTGCCCAGAGTGAGTTTCTAGGAATGCCAAACCCGAAGGTGGGTTGGGGACAGAACCTAGAGACTCAGATGGGGCCCAATACCTTCTCCTGCAGTCTGCCGGGGCTGGAACAGGAATGGCTGGCGATTGTCAGGAATGGATAGATGCCTCCTGGAAGGGAATAGGCCAGGATCGTGCCACCAAATGCTGGGCACTGAATTCACTGAGGAATTCACGTGTCTCCTGATTGGGATTGTCTCACCTAACGAAGGAGATAGGAAGATCCCTCACCATCCTCGAAAGGAATTGCTGATATTCAGTGAAATCAGCGTCGGAAGAGAGATTGGAGGTTCCTCTCCCTCAGAGGAGGGAAGACAAGGATGATGGGGAGCTTGAATGTCCAGAGGACTCCTGCGGCGGTGGGGATAGGCAAAACACCCATCATGCATACATCTAACGTATGAGGGGAAGGCCGCCGCAGTGGCTCTGAACTTCTCCCAGGATAACTGGCCTGTAGGACAGACATGGCCTGAGAGAGAGTGGGGTGGCTGCAGAGGAATGGGAGAGGGACACCTACGAAGAGGCAGCTGTCCTTTGCTGAAGCTCTGAAATTCAGAAAACGAAGCCCGAGCTGGCGGGGTCCCGGACAGCAAACCAGGCCGCAGAATGGAACCCAAGGGATGCAAAGCCTGGAAGAGCCTAGTAGGGGATCCTCCCCTGTGATGAACCTGAGGCGTCATGGGTCCAGAAGGGCAGCCCACAGCAACGCCACCAGAGGGATCCCTGGGGCCCGAGAGGGAAAGACAGGGTCCAGCGCTAGGCTCCTACCTGCACCACGAGGGGTGGCAGGTGAAGACCGATGCAGCTCACCTCGATCTCTCAACTTCTTGGACTCTGAGAACACCCTTCTCCTCGACCTCAGTGACAACCCACCCCGAGCAGACACAGCAGCACCGGGAGTGGCAGCTACTGTAACCCTCTCAGGAGGATTAGCCTCTTCCCCCGCCATCTCCGTCTAGAGAACCCAGGCCACCCCCAAGCCTGGTAGGCCTCAGGAGAGGACAGCAGAGGAGACTGAGGAATAGGCGTGCTGGGCCGACTAGCACCTCGTCTCACGGGAGACCCCAACTCCGAAGAGTCGGGGCGCCAGGATGGGTCCACGTCAGAGTCATCCCCCTCCGAGGAAGAAGAGACCAGCTGGACCTCAATACTGGCCACCCCAGGGGCCTACAGAGAAACAGCGCCATGAAAGACGCTGGTGCCACCTATGGCGCCGGACAGCTTTGGTGCACCAGAGACACCCGAACCCGACTCCCCAACAGTGCTGGTCAGATCTGCGGCACTGCCCTCGGCTCCAGGAACCCAACGCGGCGCCGCTAGAGGAGTCAACCAGACCCACGGTGCCGCGGGTGGCGTCGAGAGCCAACATATCACCGCGAACAGCACCGCTCTGATCACCAGCGCCGTGAATGTGCAGGGATATGGAGTGGCGCTGGAAGGCGGCATCGAGGGTCCACCAATGCCAGGCCCAGAAGTCCTGGGCCACGACACTGGGGGAGCCTGCACCTCTGAAGAGGTGACTGCCAAGGTGGTGTCTCCACCGCGGCCTCGTGAGGGACCACAGCATTCCCCCAACACCGCGAAAGAGGCCTCCTCCTTGGCAAGACCAGAAGATGAGGAGGCCCCCTCCTCTCCAGACCGTATAGGGCTGGGAGGGGACCCGGAGGAATGGTCTAGAGATCTTACCTGGGAAGCCCGAGAGTGACGCCGTCTCCCGAAAGTCGGTGGGGTCTTGCCGATCTTTAACCACGGACTTCAGGGCGTGATGGTCCATCGAGAAACAGGTGTCGACTAATCCATATTATGGTTGGGTCCCAGGCAGTGAAGGCAAACATCGCGCCGTCCATTACGGTGGAAAAGCCGCCACAGGAGCACCGATGCATACGGGCATGGCCCGCTTTCGACTTACGTTTGGCCCCTGAACCTGACATGATGCTGAAAACAACTGAAAAACACAGAAAAAGGCTCCCGGCGCTGTAGAAATAAGGAACAGTCTTACCGGACTGAAAATGGCTCATCAGCGTCGGGAGGAACTGGAGAAGGAATCGCAGGAAGGCCTATGACATAGGTTCAAAGAAATTCTCACACACGGAGAGCAGGCGCAGCCTCAACGGTGGGAGAAACAGAACTGAGATGATGGAGGAGTCTCGGCACCTAATGGCGCCTTCGCATGCATGACGAAAAGGTCACTGACAAAAAAAACAACCTCAAGAGGTGCACGCCTTCGGCACAACCCAAGCAGTAATGAATGGTGAAGACTGACAAGGAAAGATCTTACTGTAGCAGTAGATCTTCGAGGGATCTCAGTCATCAGGATACACCGTAGGAATTTCACCTTTGGTGAATGGGAATCCACATGGAAGATTTTCAGCAGTACAACTGGGGCTGCCCACGCCGTTGACGTCACTAACCCTATATAGGTGTGGGTGGCCCCGCTCCATTCTCAGTTCTTTCCCTTCAGAGATGAAAAAAGGAAGGCTCACACCCTTGGGAACCAAGGAGAGAAAGAGGGACCCAACTACAAGTAAAAAATTGGAAACAGCAGATAGCCAGGTCCTGGACAGGAACCCCATGAAAGGGGACGGTGAGAAGGAAATCATACCTGATGACTGAGATCCCCTCAAAGATCTACTGTTACGGTAAGTTCTTAACTGTTCTATCTTCTTTGAGGGTATCTCAGTCATAAAGTTACACTATAGGAATGAGTACCAAGCAGTGACAAGAGAAAAACAGTCTGGGAGGCTGGATCTTCACAAACTTAAGATAAAAGTCTTTGCAACACAGCCCTGCCAAAACCTGCATGGGCTCTTGAGGCAAGGTCCAGACTGTAATGCTTGGTGAAAGTGTGGACTGTACTCCAGGTGGCAGCTGTACAATTATCAGTGGTGGAGACCCCTTTGCAACAAGCCACCAAGGTAGCTGTGCCTGTGGTGGAATGAGCTTTGATAGCACCAGGCAATTCTTTGCCGTACTTACTGTAGCAGAACATAATGCAATTTGCCAACCACTTGCATAATCTTTAGTCAGTAGCAGATATTTAAAAGTTCTGCGCACATCTAACGTATGGAGCAGTGCTTCCCCTTGATTGGCACACTCAAGAACATAAACAGGAAGGTGGGCAGACTGATTAAGTGTGAACTTGGAGACCACCTTAGGCAGAAAATTAGGATTTGTGTGCAAATTTACCCCTTTCTTTGTGAAAAATCAAATAAGGTTCCTTGCGCAGAGGGCCTGAAGCTCTGAAATTCTTCGAGCAGAAAGTAACTGTAACCAAAAAACAACACTTTCCAAGACAGAAAGCGTAAAACGCAAGTTGCGATTGGTTCAAAAGAAGACAGGGTCAACTTTTCCAAAATAAAAATGTTATATCCCAAGTTGGGATCAGGGAACAAATTGGGGATTTCAGGTGCAGGGTGCCCCTGAGAAAAGTACGAGAGACATCCAGTTGAGCAACAATGTGGTCACCCACGGGCTCATGGAAGGCAGAAACAGCCGAAAAGTGGACCTTAAGAGAGGAATACTGGAGGCCTGAGTCAGACAAAGAGATCAGGTAGTCCAGGACATGTTTCACAGGACAGGTAAATGGATTCAGGGAATGTTTGGCAGCGCAAATGGCAAACCACTTCCACTTCATGGCATAAATGGCATGGGTGGAAGGCTTGCGGGCGGCCACAAAGATGTTCGTCACCCTATTAGAGACTCCAAACCTGGCGACAGCTATGTTCTCAGGGGTCATGCATGCAGATGGAGGGACCCGAGATTGGGATGGACCAGGGTCCACTGATCCTGGATCAGCAGATTCCCGCAAAGCGGCAGAGGGACTGGAGGTTCCTTCACCAACTGCTGAAGTACAGGGAACCAAATCTGGCAAGGCCAGAAAGGGGCTACCAGAATAATGCTGGCCTCTTCCATTTGCAAACTGATCAGCATCCTCTGAATTAGAGGAAACGGAGGGAATGCAAACACAAATCTCCCGCTCCAGGAGAGGAACAACGCATCTCACCAGAAAACTCCAGGCCCTGGATTTAGCAAGCAGAAACTGGGCAGTTTTGCATTGAGTGGAGACGTAAAAAGGTCCAACTCTGGATGACCTCATCTGACGAACAGATCTTCAACGATGGGTGAGAGAAGCTTCCAATTGTGCATGCTGGACAGAGTCCTGCTGAGACTGTCCGCCAGGGTGTTTAGGATGCCTGGTACATGGACAACATAGAGCATTAGACTATGTTCTAGTGCCCAATACCACACTCTCATGGCCTCCCTGCAAAGGGGGTATGAGTGAGTCCTGCCCTGATTATTGATGTAGCAGACAACACTCAGATTACCAGCAGCTGACCTGGAGCAAGAGGCTCCTGAAAAGCCTGCATGGCATAGAGCATTGCTCTCATCTCCAGGACACTGATATGCAGGCAGGCTTCCCACTGGGACCAGAATTCCTGGGTTTGGAGGGGTCCCAAGGTGTGCTCCCGAACCCAAACACAATGCATCTCTAGTTAGGAACTGATGTTGGGAAGAGATCTGGAATGGAATGCACTAAAGCAGATTCAAGGGGTCCATTCACCACCGCAGTACCTTGTATACTGGGAAAGAAACCAGGACTGGTTGATCTAACTCGTCCGTGTGTTGGACCCTCTATACTCAGAAAGTTCACTGAAGGGTATGCATATGGAGCCTGTCCAGGGGAACACTAGGTATGGCAGCTGCCATCAGGCCCGGTAATCTGAGGTACACCCTGGCAGGAACGAAGCGACTCTGAACGACCTCTTGAGCTTCAGCTGTAAGGCACTTTGCCGTTTTGGAGCAGGAAGGTCTTCCCCTGTGCTGAGTCCAGAACAGTCCCTATATACTGCAACTGTTGGGATGGTATCAGAACCGACTTGGGCAGAATGAACGTGATGCCTAGGGAGTGGAAGAGCGGAACAGTGCGCTTCAGAGAAAAGAAAAAGCTGTTCCGTGGACGAGGCCTTTAGGGGCCAGTTGTCCAGATAAGGGAAACACACAGTCCCTCTCTCCTGAGAGCTGCTGCAACCGCTGCTAAGCAGTTGGTAAAGATTCACGGCGCAGAGGGCAAGTCAAAGGGCAGCACTTTGCACTTTAAGCTGATGATGCTCGCCCTGAAAGGCGAAACAGAGAAACTTCTTCTAAACAGGAAAGACCGAGATGTGTAGATAGGCATCCAGCATATCCAGAGAATAGAACCAGTCCCTTGTCTTGAGAAAGGACATCAGGCTTGGAATAGTTACCATCTGGAACTTTTTGTACTGGACATACAGACTAAGGTCTTTGAGGCTGAGAATAGGCCTCAAGTCTCCGGTCTTTTTGGGGACCAGGAAAAGATCTGGAGTAAAATCCCTTGTTTCTCTGGTATCTGGTCACTGGCTAGCTAGCCTGCTTGCGCAGAAGAGACTGAACCTCCTCCCAGAGAACAGACAGGTGAAATGGGGGGATAACAGGAGGGTGGTGGTGGGGTTCTTGAGGCTGCTAGATGAGCTTCAAGGTGTATCCCCTTTTATGGTCTGCAGAATTCATGCATCAGAAGCAATGGTTCTGCATGGATGCAGATTGAAAGGAGAACCGACCACCGACCACCACCTCCAGGTCAGGGACCAGAACAGGGGGGGCTGGCAAGGACTCAATCAGAAGCAGAGCCCGCTGTGGGGCTGGTTCCTCACTCCTGGGGTGCTGGGCCACAGCTCTGGCATTGGAGGGGCATGGGCGAGGCTGCTAGGGCTCTCTGTTCTCTTTGTGGCCAGGGAGTTATCCTGGGCCTGTTGTTCCCTTTACAAAAAGGAAGGCGTGCAGAATATGAATAATGCCTTGGACATGAGGGCCGGACAGCTTGGTGCCTTAAAAAAGATGCCATTAAGCACTTTCTGCTGCCCACCTGTGGAAAGCCAGGTACCAGGAGTGCTTATGCATACGTATGCCTGTGGTTGCATCCCTAGCAAAAGTGCTGACCATGTCATAAAAGGCTCCGAGGAGGTACTTACTAAGATCCTCAGCTGCCGGAAGGCCCTGAAGCCACTCCTGCTTTTGCACGTCACCTGGGAGGGCCAGGACAACAGCCTTGCCCAGTCTCCGTTCGGTATCCTTTCACTGTCTCCGGTGAGACCAGAGTACCACTAAGGATTACAACAGCAGAAAAAGCCACTGATGGCAGAAATGTTGGCAGCAGAGCTGACGATGGAGCTCCCTCGATGGGAGAGGCATCATCGATGGAGGAGAGCATTGTTGACAGAGGACAGTATTGTCGACAGCCTGACGGCACAGAGCACAAACCATCACTGTGCTAGAGCCAAAGATCTCATCGATGGAAAGGATACGTCGACGGGAGAGACAGTGGCAATGGAGAGGGCATCATTGGAGGCACGACGGCATAGAGCACAAAACCTCTAGACAAGCTAGACAGTTGAGGATCCGTCGAGGGGAGAGACATAGTCGACAGAGAAGGCACAGCGCACAAACCTGTTGACAAGCTAGACAGCCAAGGATCCATCAATGGGAGAGACATCGTCGACGGAGAAGGCATTGCCAAAGGCACGATGGAAAAGTGTTACACCCAAAGATCTCGTCAGTGGGAAACATTGTCGACAGAAAGAGGCATTGTTGAAGGCAAGATGGCACAGAGCACAAACATGTCGACGAGTCAGACAGCCAAGGATCTGTCGACGGGAGAGGAATTGTGAAAGAAAAAGGCACAGTCAAAGGCAGAAGAGTCTATAGCATGGAGGGAAACCCCGTTGCCGGGCTGTAGACCTCAAAGGGCGGAAATCGGAGCTGTAAGGCAGCCGTTGATGGACTGTGGGGGGGGTCACTGACCCTAAAGCCTGTGACTTGACACCTGGCAAAGCAGGCCACAACGCTGTTGGCAAGGGGCTGGAAGAGCAAAGATTTCCACAGCGACCCTCGACGAGGCTGGGGCTGTCGATGAGGAGACCCCTTGGAGAAGAAAAGGCCACAGGAGTGGGAACACCAGGGGGAGCAGACCTAGGTGGCTGAAACCTGTCACTGGTGAGGCAGGTGACAGTGCTGTCAGTATGGGTTGAGAAGACCTGGACAGCGCTCCTCGTCGAAGTTGAGGTGAGGTCCTCGACGAGGAAACAACCCCTTTAAGGAGCCCTTGGGGGCTGGGGAAGCTGGGAGATCAGACCCGGACTCGGACAGCTGGAAAGCAGATCCTTGAGGGCTGGTCCCAGGCCTAGCGGGCTACATGCTCTAAGAAAGTGCTGGTGAGAAGAAGAGGGAACCACAGAGGGTCCCCGGTGGAAACTGCACCAAACAGGGAGGCTGAAGAGCCAACTTCTGCACCGGAGGGAGGAAGGAATAGAAAACTGCCATCGAAGCTCACGGGTCCAGACAGAGTGAGGTCCGAGACAGAAAAACCTAAAAGAAGAATAAAAACAGAAAAGTTAAAAATAGACAGCAAATGAAACTGTGTCTAGGCTTCCATGGAGATCCACGCAGACCAGGACGACAGTGGGAAAAAAATGAAAATTACGTACCTACCATAATTCTTGATCTTCTCTTATATCTTCACCATTCATTACTGTTGGGGTGAAGCCGGAGGTGCACATCTGCTATGGGAGTATTTAGTTTTTTGGGAGGCAGGAGTCGACGCCAATGGCGCCGCCCACATGGCACACGTGTGATGCATGCAGGTTGGCTGTTAGGCACCGCAGACTCCTCTTCCATCCCAGTTCTATTTATCCGGAGAGGAAGAAACAGAGAATAAAGTGAGGCAAGAGTGCCGAGGGATAGATAAAGGAAAGGATATAAACTTAAAAAGGCATAAGCCGACTAGGGGACAGAGAGAAGAGAACCCTACCCTAAGTGGCCAAGGGGCCTCAATCCTTGGATGGTCTCAAGCAGAAGAGAAGACAAAGTGGAAGACCACTGGCTTGAAATAGCTTCAAAACCCCTGCGGGATGAAGACAAGGGAGCAAGGATCCTGCCTGTTGCAGGGGTAATTGAACCAAGATCTGAAGATATTAGATGGCCTTGAAAGCTTTGGCAGAAACAGATCTCCCTTCTCACCCTTTATCCGTGTTTGTTTTGAACATCTTGAAGCCTAGGTCTCACTGACTGTCCCTTGGAGGGTGGACAGTCCTGCTTAGAAGAGAAGTGAGTTCAGACTTGAGATGAAGAGAAAAGAAGTGAGAAAAGCAAATCAACTGATAGTTTCTCCACTGAGTATTGGCGAAGTCCCCTGTTCAGGAGAAGAGAACCAAGGGACATTCGCGCCATAAAAGAAAGAGGGGGAGAGAAATACCACGGACTCTTCTAGGAATGCACTGATGCAGATAACAGCCAGAGGGTGACACAAGCAAAAGGATTATCCAAGCCCCATGGGGGGGGGGGACACCCCAGTGCAGTGTGAAGAGAATCCCAAGGAGTTCCCTCAGAGGTTAGAGTGAAGACCCTACTCACCGTCCTCTGGTTGAACGCTCTGTGACTTTTAAGGAAGAAAACACAGAGCTCCGAGATTCCAGAAGGACTCGGCCCCCAATGTCCCCTAGGAGGGGGAAGGCAGGCAGGGTGGAGGCGACACCCAAGAACTGAGGCCCATGATGGGATGGTGGGTGGGATTCAGTAATGAATGGTGAAGATACAAGAGAAGATCAAGAATTACAGTAAGTACGTAATTTTCATATTTTCCCTAGTCAATCTTCACCATTCATTACTGTTAGGTGAGTACCAAGGCCCCCTGGAGGGGACCTGGCACAGTCCTGAGGGAACAGATTCTCTCAGCCTCCTGCAGGTGAGGCGCAGGAGGGGGAAGACACTAAGCTATACTAGACCAGCAAGGTCTAAGGCTAGTCAGGATGAGGAGGTGTCTCCTGCGGCCAAGGGGACAGGAGGTGCCCCTGTAAAGTCCTCCTTGCCTGTGGGAAAAGAGACAGGTCCCCTGGAAGGCGGAGGAGATCACCCTATGCTGGGCAATGGGTGACAATCTGGACAGACGAAGCCATGTTGTCTGCCTAATGCAGATCGCTGTCCCTGCAGGTCTGGATGCTACTTCATTGGCGTCGTAAGATGCTCTTGCTTGGTGCCTTGCAAGCTCCATACCCTGTGCAGAGAGGGCAATGGCCTGTCTAGATTGCTCCAGATTGGGCAGCGATACGAACACCTGTGCTAACATCAACTGAAGGTGCCTGTTATAGGCAGCGTGGTGAGTCTGATGAGAACCAAGACAAAGTAACGCACGAGCTGAAGAGAACACCCTTCTGCCACACCAGTTGAATTCTGTGGAATCTGGATCCGGGGGTCTGTCGTGCACCAGGCGCTGAAGCCCAGAAGGAGTATCTAAGGACGTCAGCCCCAAAGGCGGGTGAGGTAGTGCACCAAGAGACTCCTGGGGGGCACAATACTGTCTACTGCAGTCTGCTGGGGAAGAGGTGGCTGGAGACTGCCAGACGCGGATAGATGCCTCCTGGAAGGGAACAGGCCAGGAGGGCACCACTACGTGTTGAGCACTGAACTCACTCAGGAACGAGCACATCTCCCGCTTGGTATTGCTTCTGATCACGTGAGATATGTGGAGCTCCTGAACCAGCCTCGAGAGGAACCACTGATATTCAATGAAATCAGCATCAGATGACAGGTGGACAGAACATTCCTCTCCTTCAGAGGAGGGAGACGAGAAGGAAAAGGAGCTCGAATGATCAGGGTCCTCCAGGGGCAAGGGAAACAGGCAGAAGACCTGTTTGTCCATGGCTCTCACACACCTGGGGAAGGCCGCCACAGTGGCCCTGAACATCTCTCAGGTTAAGGGACCCATAGGACCCACGTGGCCTGGGACAGGGGTGGTATCTGCAGAGGAATAGGAGAAGGGCACCTGACAGTGCCCGGCCTCTGCCAGGGCTCTGAGACCTAGTCACTGGCCCTGCCCCACGAGGGGAGCTAGGGGTCGATCAAGGTAGTGAAGACTGCAAAGCAGAAAACAAACTCCGGATGAGCACTGAGGGAGAATCTCCCCTGTGGTGTGACTGTGGTAGCATGGGCCCAGAAGGGCAACCCTCCATGCTGCCAATTAAAGGCACCGCAGAGATCTCATGAGAAAGGCAGGGTTCGGCACGCAGACTCCTCCCCACAAGGTAGTGGAGGGGGGCCCACGTGCCTCACCCCGTCCCCTCAACCCTTTGGATTCAAAAGCTGCCCTCTTCCTCGGCCCCAGCAAATAAGGATCCCCAATCCTGCTGGCCCCCTGAGGGAGACCACAGAAGAGGGGGTCCGGGTCCCTATGCAGAGAGACATAGCAGCAACAGAAACAGCGGCTGCCATGCCCACCCCAGGAGAGGACCTACCACTCGGCACCCGCAGGCTGCTGTCCCAAACGGACCCCCCCATGGCAGCAGGGACTGTCTGGACTCCAGGCTCCTGGGATTCCGGGAGGGGAACACTGGGCCTCCTGGCACTGTGTCCTAGAGAGTTCTTCGACTCCGAAGAATTGGGACGCCGGTCCAGGTCGGCCTGCGAGTCATCCTTCTCCTCTGAAGAAGAGATCAGGCAGACTTCCAGACTCGCAACCCTGGGAGGGCTCTTGGTGAGGTTGTCATGTGATGTGGCACCAGGATCCGAGGCAGCGCTGGAGAGCTTGCACCTCCGTGGAGGTGACTGCCGGGGCGGTGCTCACGGCCCGGCTCCACAGGGAACTGAGTCGCCTCTTCGGCAAGGCTAGAATCAGTGGAGGCTTTCTCCTCACCAGGCTGTATAGACCTGGGAGGGTTCCCAGAGGGAGGGTCAAGAGTTCTTGCCTTGGCAACCCACAAGTGACGCCGTCCTCCGAAAGTTGGCAAAGCCCTGCCAACTTTAAATGCGTGGCCTTCAAGAACATGGCAGTCTATGGAGAAGCAGGCGTCGCAGTTGTCCACATCATGATCGGGTTCCAGGCATCACAGGCAAACGTCATGCTGGTCCATAATGGAAAAATGCCAGCCACAGGGGCACTGAAGTATAGAGGCGCGGCCCGCTTTGGATTTCTTACTAGATCCCAGACCTGGCATGATGTGAAAGGAGAAGTAAAACTAAGTAAAAGATTCTGCACTGTTTAATAAAAATAAGGAAAGATCTTACTGGGTCCAAATAAATGGTGCTGAATGAACGAGAACTGGATGGAGGGAGATCGAGCTTGACGGCTAGGCCTGATGGCGCAGAAAAAAAAAATGAAAATGATGTACCTACCGTAATTCTTGATCTTCTTGGTTGAAGTCTCCACCACTCATTCACACTAATGGGACTACCCCAGAGGTGCTAGGACCCAGCGGGAGCCCAAAACCTTCAGGAGGGCTGATGCCAAGGTAGGGCCGCGAGGAAGCAGCAGCACCATGAGCTCTTAGCTTCATGCTCAGAGTAATCTTCCTTGGGTTGACCCTACAGCCCAGTACCTTTTACTGAGGAGGTGCAGCGTAAACTAACCTAGTGAAACTAGCCTATGTCAGACATAAGATAGTCCGAATGACCCATATAAGAAGGGTCAACACAACAGAGTCTTCACAGCCCAGCCGTCGAGGGAGTGAAGACCAAAAACAGATAAGTGAGCTTGGGGGATGGAGGGTAGGCATGTGAATGAGTGGTGCAGACTTCATCCAAAAAGATCAACAATTACAGTAGGTACGCAATTTTCATATCTTCCTGGACATAAAGTCTCCACCACTCATTCACACTAATGGGAAGAGTACCGAGCTGAAATAATCCCCCCGAGAAGGGTGGCAAGAGAAAGGAGCTCACTTAGGACAGGAGTCATTAAGGACTGTCCTGCCAAAGGACTGGTGCTGTCTGGCATGGACATCCAAAGCACAGTGCTTCACAAATGTGTGCACAGAGCTACAACTAGCTGCACTGCAGATGTCTGCAATGAGCACGTTTCGAATTTCTGCCCGAGATGCTGCAACTGCCCTGGTAGAATGAGAGTATACTCTGAATTCCAGCTTAATCTGTGCCATGGAGTAGCACTGGCGAAGACGTGCCACTATCCACGCCAAAATACATCTGATAGCGACAGGCTGACCTAGCCGGGCCATGCTGAAAGAGACAAACAGTTGTTTTAATTTGCGGATTTCTTTAGTTCTGTTTAAATAGAACTGCAAAGCTCTCTTAACATCCAGAGAATGTAGGGTACGCTCCTCCTCATTCTGTAAGTTCATGAAGTAGGTCGGAAGAACCAAGTGCTGGTTCAGATGGAATTCTGAGACCACTTTAGGGAGAAATGTACAGTGAGATTGCAGAACCACCTTGTCTTTGTGAAACACAGAATACGGAAGGCCTGTGACCAAAGCATGTATTTCAGACACTCTGCGAGCAGAGGTAATGGCTACAAGGAAGGCGGTCTTCCAGGTCAGGAACTTCAGCTCACAAGTAGCTATGGGCTCAAAAGGTTTACGTGTGAGCATGTCTAGCATAAGGTTAATGCCTCAGGCAGCTACCGGTTGTCTGACTGGTAGACTAGTGTGGAGTATGCCCTTAAGGAACCACTTGACCAAGGGTAACTGAACCAGAGACATGGAGTGTACAGACTTGTGGTACCCTGAGATTGCGCAGAGGTGAACCTTCACAGTTGAGTATTGCAGTCCTGTATTTGACAGGTCCAGAAGATACTCCAGGACTTTGTTTGGTGGGCAGGAAAAGGGGTCCAGGGAGGATTTTGCACACCAGATGGAGAACTGCTTCCACTTAGCTGTGTATGTTTTTCTAGTAGCTGGCTTGCATGCCGCTAGCAGAATATCCGAGACCCAACACGAAATGTCAGACCTACTCACCTCTATCTCCTCAGGAGCCAAGTGTGGAAGTGAAGGGATCTCAGGTTGGGATGGACCACTAGGCCTTGGGTCAGCAGGTTCATCTGAAGTGGAAGCTGTCTCTGTGAAGTTTCCTACAGTCTGTTGATTAATGGAAACCAGATCTGATGAGGACAAAATATGGCGATGAGGATCATTCTGCCCCCCTGCGCCTCCAGTTTGAGCAGCACCCTCTTAACTAAGGGTAGAGGAGGAAATGCATACAGAAAACATCTTGTCCACCGCAGTCTGAATGCATCCTGACAGAAAATGCCAGGTTCTGGATTTCTGGAGCAGAATAGAGGCAGTTTTGCGTTGAGTGGGAATGAAAAAAGGTCCAGGTCCAGAGGTCCCTACTCTTCGAAGAGCGATTGCACAACACTTGTGTCGAAAGACCACTCATGAGGATCTGTTTCCATTCTGCTGAGACGATCCGCCAGCTCGTTCTGCACTACCAGCAGGCAAACCACTTGATCAGGGCTTTGTGATCCAGGCACCACTCCCACACTGTCATTGCTTCCCTGCATAAGGGGTAAGAGTGTGCTCTGCCCTGTTTGTCGATGTAGCACATCACTGCTTTGTTGTCCGTTTGAAGGAGAATGATCTTGTATAAAGCTCGGACTGCTCTCATTTCTAGGATATTTATGTGGAGTTGAGACTCGTCCTGATTCCATCGACCTTGGGTGTGGAGATCTTGACAGTGAGCTCCTCATCCGAGTAGGGATGCATCCGTGGTGATGGCGATTAGGGACTCCAGTTGGGCAAAGGGAAACCCTTTCAGAAGATTGTCCTTTTGAGTCCACCAGGTGAGTGACCATTTTAGAGGTTCCGTCACCCTGATGTGAAAGGACTGGGGATGTGTGGTCGGGGACCACTGAGTGCTGAGCATCCACTGGGTAGTCCTCAAGTGAAGATGAGCCAGAGGCACAGTGAACACCGAGGATGCCATTAGATGCAGCATCTGCTGCATTGAGAGAGCTCAAAGGGAGTCATTTTCTCTGATGAAGTGGGCCATATGAAGGATGTTATTCTTTCTGTCTTCTGGAAGAAAGGCTTTTGCATTGGAGGTATCCAGAAGGGCCCCTGTGAAAAGGAGCCATTGGGAGGTCTGCATCTGTGATTTTCCGAAATTCAACAGAACTCCCATGGATGTGAGGAACTCAGAAGCTGTAGCCACAGCTTCCTGAGTCTCTTGTCTGGAGGGGCTTGCTAGAAGCCAGTCGTCCAGATATGAGAACACTTGGATTCCTAGTTTCCTGAAATGAGATGAGATGCGAGAAATGAAAATTACGTACCTACTGTAATCATGATCTTTCTGTGTATCTTCATCATTCATCACATTTGGGTACTCAGCCGGAGGTTAGGACCTCGCGGGAGCTTTTTTCCTTTTTGGTAGGTGGAACCGACATGCTCTCAGCGCCGCCCTCGAGGTGGACGTTCTATGTGGTGCTTACGGGTTGGCCATTAGGTACTGTCGACTCCACCTGCCTGCCAGTTCTGAGTCGCTGGAGAGGTGAGGAAAAAAAAAAGGGGGGAAAGGGTGGGACAAGAAAGTCCAAGGGACAGAAAAAGGAAAAGATATAAAACCAAAAGGAGAAATAAATGACTGAGAGGACAGAGCAGGAAGAAAGATTGAGATGCTAAGGAGATTGGGAAGGGGGCCCCAATCTCTGGAAACAGAAAAGGGCGGGAGTTAGGATGGGATAGGGAATTTATAAAACATAAAAGTTTAGCATGGGGGTGGGAACACCAGTAACATGCTGGATTCTGTCCTGTCTCTAGATTGTACAGGGACTGCAAGGAGCAGCCAAGAGGCTTAATCGCCAGAATTCAAGGCACAGAATCACTGGCAAAAGAAACTCCTTTAAGGCAGAAAACAGATTTTCTAAAGAGGACAGGGAAAAGAGGTTCTCTCCACCACCCCATCGAAAAATGAAATTTTAAGTAGGGATAAATCTCCTTTTAAAACATGTCCAGCAGACAAGAACACTGAGGTTTGAAGAGGAAAAGAAGGAGGCGAGGATGGAGGGCAACCATCCACTCCCACTCCATAGGAGTGGAGCCAGAGTAATAGAGAGGGAGTGCCACCCCATCCTGACCACTCTCCCCCCCAGATATACCATCCCACCATGTGCCACAGATTACCCCTCCCAACAGAGATGGGGGGGGCAAGAAAAGACACAGAGAGGGAGGGGGATCCAGAGACTGAGGCGCCAGCGGGATGGCGGGTGGGTTTGTGATGAATGGTGACGTATACATAGAAAGATCATAATCACGGTAGGTACATAATTTTCATATCTTATCTGTGTCAATCTTCACATTTGGATGCGTGCAGAGCCCCCCCCCCCCAAAGGGGACTTCAAAAACTCTAAAGGACAGAGTCCCTTAGCTCTCAGTGGTTGACACACTAAGAGGGAGAACCTTCTGGGCCTGGAAAGGCCCGGGAGTGGGGAGAGGCAGACAGGGACCCCCGGAGGGGGAAGGAAGTTGCCCCGACAGATGCTGCCTCACTCTACGGGAAAACAGATCCTCTGGTGCGCGGAGTTAACCACCCTACACCGGGCCAAGGGTGACAACCGGGAAATACGCAGCCATGCTGTCTGCCTAGTGCAGATCGCTGTCCCTACGACCCTGGTAGCTACCTCACTGGCGTTATACGACTCCCTTGCTTGCTTCCTTGCCAGCTCCAGGCCATGCGCAGAGAGTGCAACGGCTTGTCTGGTTTGCTCCGTGTCAGGCAATGAGGCTAGGAGCTGACCCAGCCTGGACCACAAGAACCTGTCATAGGTTGCATAGTGGGCCAAATGTGCTGCAATAGAGAGCAGCAACCGTGCTGAGTAGAAAGTCCTCCTACCCCAGAAGTCAAAATCCGAGGAGTCTTGATCTGGGGGCCGGTCCTCACTGAAGTCGCCCAAAAAGGCGTGTGCCGAGTGCTCTGAGTGGCAGGACAGAGATGCAGGTCCTCCAACATCTTCATGATGAATTGCTGATACTCCGCGAGATCAGCGGCTGGGGAGATGTGGACAGAAGGCTCCTCTCCCCCAGAAGAGGGGGATGAAGAGTTAGAGGACCTCAACTGTTCAGAGGGTGGCTGCTCGGGGGGGAGGTTGAAAAATCTGTCTGTCCATTGCCCTGACGTAAGTGGGAAAGCAAGCAGTCACAACTCTAAACTGCTCCCAGGGGAGAGGCCGCTAGGACCAAGGATGCCTGGGAGCACAGGAGAGTGTGGCAGAGGGATGGGGACAGAGCTGAGAAGAGAAGTTGGCTGACCTCCACCTGGGCTAGGGAGTGGACCAGGAGCACCAGAAGATAAAGGTACTCCGGAAGACTCCACAGCCGACAGCTAAACAACTATTTTGGAACTGCCTTGGCTGCACCTGGAAGAATCCCCTCGTGAGGTGACCAGGGCCATATGGGTCCAGAAGGACGGTCCCCTACCTCAAAAGAAAGGGGCTCTCTCAAAGAAAGCGAAGAGAAAGAGCAGAGATCTCCACTGCGGCTTCTTCCAGAGCCCGGGTGGGCCCCCGAAAAAGGCCTCCGTGCAGACCCCATGTCCCTCGACTCCTCAGAATCCGAGAGTGCCCTCCTCTTAGAGATGGCCAGACTACGTAACTGGCAGCCATGGTCAGCACCTGAAGGAGCTATCCAAGGCACAGTCCCCTCCCCTCCTGTAGGTGCTCTGATCGGCCCCAAAGTTGGGCGATCCAGGCACACCACATGAGGGGGTACCAAAGCTGAGGGGTCAGTGAACCCTCCAAGGCCGGGCTGCAGTGCAATGGTGGCATGCACCACTGCCCGCTGGTCAGCGCCACTGACCTCAGCCTCAGAAGTCACCGGCCGCTCCTCAAAGGAGGCTGACTCCGGCCTGTCGAAGACACCACAAGGCTACCCACACTAGCAGCTGGTTCCAAGGAGCCAGACTGCCAGTCTGACTCAGAGTCCTACTCCACCTCTGAAGAGGTGGAGACAGAGGCCCTGTGCGAAACTGTAGGTGGACACCTTTTGCCATCCCTACCAAACAGGGTGCCAGAAATGGAGACTGTGCCAGAGCCAGTGCCAGTGCCCTCCGCAGCACCGCGAATGGCAGTGGAAGATGACATGGCTCCAGCCTGAACAGCAGCATCAGAGTCAGAACCTGCCACGGCATTGTCACGCCCCATGGTGCCTTGAGCAGCGCCGACAGCTCCGAAATCAGAAACCCCCACGGCACCGACCAGCTACATGGCACTGAGAGCAGGAACGGGGCCAACAATGGCTACGACAGTGCCATCTGAACCACCCACGGCACCGTGCCCACATCCGGTGTCGTGAGCCAATCCAGAACTGGACACGGCACCGTGCTGAACCTCGGCACAGCGGACAGTGCCAAGGTGAGAAGAAGAAAGGGACAACGCCTTAGAGCCTCCCATGGTGCTGCTAGCACCATCGGTGCCGCGAATGATGCTGACAGCAGCCACGGCGCCTAGCGATGGGCCGGCGCCACCGATGACTCCACCAGGGCCCACAGTGCCATGAACGGCGCCGAGGCCTGAAACAGCGCCAAATGACTGCATCGAGGATGGTGCCAACCCAGGCCTTGTGAACCGTGGGTCCGACACCGGGGGAGCCTTCACCCCCAAAGGGGCAATTGCCATGGCGGTGCCTCCTGCCCAACCCCGAAGGTAACGGAGTGGTCCTCCTGCACCACGGGAGGAGCCTCGGCCATGGCTAGGCTACTAGAAGCCGAGGATCCCTCCTCCTCGGTCTGTACAGAACTGGGAGGGGACCCGGAGGAAAGGCCGAGAGATCGTGGCTTGGCCCGATGAGTGTGCACCAGGCCCCCGAAAGTCATCGGAGCTCACCCAACTTTCCTTGCGCGCTGTTCGATGACCCAGCGGTCCATAGAGAAGCAGGCATCATACGAATCCACGTTGTGAAGTGGGCCAAGATACGAAAGGCAACGGTCGTGCTGGTGGGTGATGGAACATTTTCGGCTGCATGGGCACCGTTGCATGGGGGGCTGACCCGTCTTTGTAGTAATCTTGCCCTCTGACCTAGACGTGACATACGTAAATAATACAAAACAAGACTCGACGTCGCTGTAAAATGAAATATGGAAAGATCTTACCGGCGACGTTGAGTGGCTAGCAGAACTGGCAGGTGGAACAGACGGACCTGGCGTCAAAAATTTCTGGAAGAAACGAACTACGAAGCAGGTAGGCCTCAAATTGCTGGAGAAAGCGTCCCACGAGGTGACCTCGATGGAGGGAGACGAACTGGCAGGTAGGTGGAGTCGATGGTGCCTAAAGGCCAACCCACAAGCACCACGTAGAATGTCGGCCTAGAGGGCAGCACCGAGAGAGCGTCAGCTCCACCTACCAAAAAAAAAAAAGCTCCCGCGGGGTCCTGACCTCCAGCCAAGTACCCAAATATGATGAATGGTGAAGATTGACACAGATAAAATCTGCAATGCACTTTGTAAAGACTCGAGGTGCCGAGGATAGCCCAAAGGGCAGGACTCTGAATTGGTAGTGCTGACCCAATGCCACAAATCTGAGATACTTGTGGTGGTTTGGGTGTATGAGAACATGCTGGTAGGCATCCTGCATATCCAAAGAGGCCAGCCAGTCGTTTTGATGAATCAGAGGTAAGAGGGAGCCAAGAGATATCATCTTGAACTTCTCCTTGTAAAGGAATTTGCTTAACTTCCTTAGATGGAGAATAGGGTGCTGCCGCCTGTTTTCTTTGGAACTAGGAAGTGATGGGAGTAGAAACCAGTGTTCTGCTGATCCAGCTGAAAGTTCAGTTACGTAAGAACTTACCACAACAGTAGATCTTCGAGAACAGCTCTTGCAGCAGGTTACGCCATTAGGACTGAAGCCGGCAGGTGCCAGGACCCCATGGAAATTTTCTAGCTAGCAGTATTCAGCGGAGACCGCCCCCGACGTCAGGCATAGTACATAAGGGGGCGGTCCCCCAGAATCCCTTAGCTCCTGCCGGAGACTCCCGCGCTGGATGACATCAGAAGAGGAGACAGAGGATCCGCCATCAAATGGCAGTCAGAGAGATGCTGAGACACCTGATCCTAGGAGAAGGATGTTGGAACTAGAATCTACCTCCAGCGGGGATGGTGGGAGGGAAAGTACCTGCTGCAAGAGCTGTTCTCGAAGATCTACTGTTATGGTAAGTTCTTACATAACTGTACTATCTTACTTCGAGAAACAGCTCTTGCAGCAGGTTACACCATTAGGACTGATTCCCAAGCAATAATGGAAATCCCACACCATTGGGAGGAGGGAAGGTAGAAATCCTTAATGAAACCAAAGCCTAGGACAGAAGTCATAGAAACCTAGACTTTGACAGCAGATAAGGACCACTTGGTCCACCCAGTCTGCCCATTTCCCAACCTATTGGATAAGCTGCAGATTCTAGTTAACCAACAGCCTACTTCCTGCAACCCCCCACCATAATTGCCTTATGTCTGTCCCATGCATGTTTGAATTCTCCCACTGTTTTAGACCCCACAGCCTCTCCAGGAAGGCGGTTCCATGTGTCCACCACTCTCTCCATGAAAAGAATTTCCTCACATTACCCCTGAGCCGCCCCTCTAACTTTAAATTGTGCCCCCTTGTTCTTACACATCTCTTTTTCTGAAAGATGCTACCCTCCTGGACTTTGTTGATTCCCTTGAGGTACTTGAACGTTTCTATCATGTCCCCCTGTCCCTTCTTTCATCAAGGGTATACATATTAAGCTCTCTCAGTCTCTCTTCATACAGTTTCTGATGTAGACCCTGCACCATTTTAGTTGCCCTCCTCTGGACTGCTTCCATCCTGTCTATGTCCTTGAGTAGATGAGGTCTCCAAAACTGCGCGCAGTACTCCAGATGGGGTCTTACCAACTGTCTGTACAGAGGGATAACAACTTTCCTTTTTCTACTTGTGATGCCCCTCCCTAAGCATCCCAGTATCCCCCTGGCTCTCCTTACTGACTTCTCACATTGCTTATCCCACCTTTAGGTCATCTGATATGACTACACCCAGATCCCTTTCCATTATTGTTGTCGTTAGTACCTCCCTTGCTATTGTGTACTCTTCTCCTGGATTTTTATTTCCCAGGTGCATTACTTTGCACTTCTTTGCATTGAATCTAAGTTGCCATATGTCTGACTATTCCTCCAACCTTGCCAAGTCCCTTCTCATCCTTTCTACCCCCCCTTGTGTATCAACTCTGTCACAGATCTTTGTGTCATCCACAAAGAGGCACACCTTTCCTTCCAGACCTCCGCAATGTCACCTATAAAGACGTGAAGAGGACTGGACCCAGTACTGAGCCCTGAGGTACTCCACTGGTAACCCCTTTCTTCAGAAAGTGTTCCATTCACTATTACCATCTGTGTCCTGTTGTGCAGCCAGTTTGCTACCAGGCTATCACCCTGGGACCCACTCCCAGGCTGGCTAACTTGATTATTAATCTTTGAGTGACTGTGTTAAATGCCTGCATAAAGTCTAGGTAGGCCATATCCACAGCCCCTCCTGGTCTATTACTTTGGTCACCCAGTCAAAGAAATCGATTAGATCTGCCTGACATGACCTTCCTGCTGTGAATCCATGCTGCTTGGGTCCCGTGCCCCGCTGGCCTCTAGGTACTCAACAATTTTTTCTTTCAGAAGTGATTCATCATTTTCACCACCACTGAGGTCAAACTAACAGGTCTATAATTTCCTGCTTCTGCCTTGCTCCCACTTTTGTGAAGGGAAATCACATCTGCCTCCTCCAGTCCTCAGGTACCACCCCATCTTCCCATGATTTGTTAAAAAGTGTGGTTAGTGGTGTCACTAGGTCCTCCCTTGGCTCTTTTAGGATTCTAGTGAATCCTGGCCAGCCCCATTGCTTTGTCCACCTTTGAGTTTTAGGAGTTCTTTCAGTACTCTTTCTTCTGTAATGGACT
The DNA here is from genome assembly GCA_016271365.2 of Neoceratodus forsteri. Taxonomy (NCBI): domain Eukaryota; kingdom Metazoa; phylum Chordata; order Ceratodontiformes; family Ceratodontidae; genus Neoceratodus; species Neoceratodus forsteri. The sequence continues at coordinate 1,002,211,928 of CM028129.1, read as the reverse complement.
GGTGTCAACTTCACTATCCAGAGTGCTTCTACTGTTTGGTTTAGGTAACTCCTCTTTTTCTTTTGTGAATACTGAGCAAAAGTATTCATTCAGTATCTCTGCCTTTTCACTGTCTCCCTCTGCCCACCTCCCCTCTCCTTTATTAATCTTCACTATCCCTCCCTTAACCTTTCTATGCTCCCTAATGTACCCATAAAAGGCTTTATCCCCCTTCTTAACTGAGTTGGCTATCTTTTCCTCGGTTTGGGCCTTTGCTTTTCTGACTGCCTTCCCCACTTCTTTCTGCTTTAATTGATACAGTTCTCTGTCGTGCTCAGTCTGTGATTCCTTATAATTTTTGAATGCAGCCTTTTTCTTCTTAACCTTCCCTGACACCTCTTTTGAGAGCCATAGTGTTTTTTTTATTCCGCTTTATTTGTTTCACACAAAGGCTTGTTGCCTCCATGATGGCAGTTTTGATTTTTCTCCATTGTTCTTCCACCCCTCCTTTCTGGCCATTTGCCAATGCATTCCTCAGGTATTCACCCATTATGCCAAAGTCAGCCCTTCTGAAGTCCAGTATCCTTGTCTTTGTATGGCTTGTCTCCATGGTTGTGTTTATTGTAAGCACACTCAGTGGTCGCTTGTCTCAGATGTCTAGTGACTTCTAAGTTTGTGATCCTTCCATTTGAGAGTACCAGGTCTAATATTGCTCCTCCCGAGTGGGTTCCACCACTAACTGTCTAAGGCATGCTCCCTGTAGGGCATCAGAATGACCCTGCTTTTGGATGTAGCTGCAGTCCATGTCACCCAGTTAACATCTGGCGTATTCAGGTTCCCCATCAACAGTATCTCACCTTTTTCAGTCATTTGAGAATGCCTCTATCATTTTCTTGTCCATTTCTCCCTTGAGATGGGGTCATATACAACCTGTGCGGATTGTGATGCCATTCTCTGACTCAAGTTGACCCAGAGTTCCTCTTGTCCTCCCCCTTTACTTTTTAGTTTTGTAGCTGACAGTCCTTCCCTTATGTAGAGCGCCACTCCACCCCTCTTTACCCTCCCTGCCTCTTCTGTAGATTGTGTACTCCTGGTATGTTGACATCCCAGTCATGGTTCTCCGTGTACCATGTTTCCTTGACTGCCACAATATCCAAGTGTTCTCTTCCATCAGGCTACTAGCTCTGGAAGCTTGTTTCTGAATTCACGGGCATTGTAGTACTCATTGCCTCCATTTAATGTTGGCTTTATTCTTTTACCCCATCCCTGCTCTTATTGCCCTTGTCCATTTTTCCATTTGCCCCTGTCCTGCCCTCTGTCAAGTTCTGTACCTCAGTGTTTACCCTACTACCTGCCAAGTGTTTTGTGGGGGGAGGCTTGAACTTTCTTACTTCCTATCAGCACTCTTCCCTTGGCTAGTTTAAAGCTTGCCAAGGAAGCCTTTAAACCTGTCACCTGGAGCGTGTTTCCTTCCTGGACAGATGCAGACCATCATGCCAGTATAGACCTTCATCTCTCCAGGTGGACCCCCAGTCTCCAATGAAGCCAAAGCCCTGTGCTCTGCACCAGTTTTGCAACCATTCATTAAACTGCATGGTGTATAGTACCCTAGCCTCATACCTGCCATCGCCTGGCAGCACCTCTGAGAAGGTTACCGTGCTTGCTACCTGTCTGAGGCCCCTCTCCAACTCCACAAATTCATCCTGCACTGCACTGATCTCATGCCTAGCTAGGGCATTTGTCCCGAGGTGGACAATCATATCTAGTTTCCTCTCCTGTGATGCTGCTTCTGCAATCCGGAGGATTCGCTTCCTGTCCCTCCAAGCCATGGCACCAGGCAGGCACCTTACTTCCTCCTCCCCTTCCCCAGGTTCACACCTCAACAATTGAGTCCCCTATCAGAAGCTGCTTTCTTCCTGTGGTGTCCTTTGCCATTCTTTGTGGGTCTCCTTGTGGATGTCCTCAGCATTTTCTTGGTCTCCAATGAGGGTGTCATTATAGAGGAACCTTGATTTGCCAGGCTGACATATGATTTGTGTAGAGGTGCAACTCGGGGGCTATGCCTCTGTTCCACCACCCTCACCCTTCCCGAACCTACTGTGGTCCATCTGCTCTACACATGGCAACCTCTTAGGCAGTGGTTGTGGAAATGAAAATTACGTACCTACCGTAATTCTTGATCTTCTCTTGTATCTTCACCATTCATTACTGCTTGGGTTGGTAGCAGAGTGCGCATCTGCCACGGGAGTTTTTTTTTTTTTTGAGTCGGCTCCAACGGGTGTCACTTCCGCCGATGCACCGCCTGGGCGTGCGCGAGGGGCGGTCGTTAGGTGCTGTAGACTCTTCCTCTATCTCAGTTCTGTAGCCGGAGAGGTGAAATAAAGGGTAAGAAAAAAGGAAAGCGAGGCAAGAGAGCCGAGGGACAGAAAAAGGAAAGGATATAAACTGAAAAAGGAATAAGCCGGTAGAGAATAGACAGAGAAGAGAGAATTCCTACCCTAAGGGACCGCAGAGCCTCTTTTCCGGGGTGACTCTAGGGGAGGAACAGAGAGAAGGAAGAGAAACTAGAAGAAGAAGAAGAAAAGAGGCATGTTGAGAGGGAGAACAGTGCCCATCGAGCATTGGTTGAGAGGCTTATAGGCTCGAAACTAACAAGGGAGCAAGAATCCCAGTTGCTAGGACTGAGGGGAGGTTCAACCAAACCACCTGAACAGATCCGAATGAGGGCAGACTCTCTGAACTCTCAACATGCCAAGTCCTTCATCCTAGCTGAGGGCTCCTAGACTGCTCGGACAGAACCTGTCCCGGTAGAGCCGCCACCCAGGAAAGGAGTCTCCAGTCTTTAGCACCTTGTTAAGTGCTAACACAGTAGTGGCGCGGAGACTATGCCTTCTCAAGGCAGTTTTGTATGAAAGATAGAGTGGAACCCAATCAGACTCTAAGGCAAGGCAAGCAGACGCTCAGAGCTGACAAGTTTAATCAGCAGCTAGAAGAGCTCAAAATAATATCTGCCAGGAGGATTCTAGACTTTGCCGAGGCCAAGTCAGAGCATGGCCTCTTGGGCTGTGAAACTGCATAACCTGAAGAAGGTATTTAGGAATCACACCCTAAGGGCAGTCAGAAAGAGTTCCCTCAGAATTTAGAGAAAAGTACAACCATGTTCATTCCTCTTTACCTTGAGGAAAAAAAAAATGAACCATTCATTAAGAATGGAAAACAAAGGTTTTTTTTTTTTTTTTGGCATAAAGGCCAAGGGAAGGAAGAGGAACGAGACGAGAGGGAGAGACACCACAGAAGGAGGCCACTGAGGGGAAGGTGGGTGGGTATCAGTAATGAATGGTGAAGATACAAGAGAAGATCAAGAATTACGGTAGGTACGTAATTTTCATATCTTTCCTTGTCAATCTTCACCATTCATTACTGCTTGGGTGAGTACCAAGCCCCCCCCCCTTAGAAAAGGGGGGGATAGAACCCTGAGGGAACAAGACCCCCAGCCTCCTGCTGGTGAGAAACAGAAGGGGAAGACCTTGGGCTAATCAAAAGAGAAGCCTATGGGGGAGAAGAGCTAGGAGGTGCCCCCCCCCGAGGACGGGGAGACAGAGGAAGCCCTGCAGTAATCTCCTCAGCTCTGAGGAAAAGAGACGGGTCCCCAGAAAGCAGAGCGCGATCACCCACGCCAGGCCAGGGGTGACAACCTTGATAGATTAAGCCATGCCGTCCGCCTAATGCAGATCGCTGTCCTCAAGAAGCCCGTGAAGCCACCTCACTGGTGTCATAAGATGCCCTTGCTTGGTGTCTTGCCAGTTCCAGGCCTATAGCAGAGAGGGCAATAGCTTGTCTGGTTTGCTCCGTATCAGGCATTGATGCTGAGAGAGCATCAACCACAAATGCCTACTGTAGGCAGCGTGATGAGCCTGATGTGACGCAATGCAAGCCATCGCACGAGAGGAAGAGAACACTCTTCGCCCCCACCAGTCGAACTGTAGGGAATCCGAATCCGGTGGACAGTCATGTGCCAGGCGGCGGCACCCAGAGGGAGTTTCCAGGTATACCAAACCCGAGGGCGGGTTGGGGAGAGTACCTGTGATTCCAAGGCACACTACTCACTGCCGGCAGTCTGCCGGGCTGGAGAAGGGCGGCTGGTAACTCAAGCAGGAACGGACAGACTCTCTAGAAGGGATAAGCCAGGAAGGTACCACTAGGTGCTGGTGCACTGAATTCTCCCGGTGAATTCATTGTCTCCCATTTGGTACTGTCTCACTTAACGTAGGAGATTCAAGATCCTCACCATCCTCGAAAGGAATCGCTTGATATTCAGTGAAATCAGCATCTGAGGAGATATGAGCAGAGGGGTCTCTCCCTCAGAGGAGGGAGACGAGGATGATGGAGCGCCTGAAAACCAGGAAGATTCTTGGTGGTGGGGATAGGTGAAAGACCATCATTCATACACCTGACATGAAGGGAAGGTCAGTAGAACCTCTGAACTGCTCCCAGGATAACGGGCCCAGAGGGACTGACATGGCCTGGAAGAGCGGGGTGGCTGCTGAGGAATGGGAGATGGGCACCTATGGAAGAGGCACTGTCCTCTGCTAGGGCTCTGAACTGGAGAACGGAGCCCGAGCTGGTGGGATTCCGGACAACAGACCAGGTTGCAAAATGGAACCCTGGGAAAGTGAAACCTGGAAGAGCCCAGAAGGGTATCCTCCCCTGTGATGAACCTGGGACTGCATGGATCCAGAAGGGCAGTCCACAGCAATGCCACCGGAGGGGACCCCGGGGTCCAAGAGGGAAAGGCGGGGCCCAGCGCTACGGCTCCTAGCCAGCCCGAGGGGTGGCCGGCAGAGACCGTGATGACTGCACCCCGCCCCTCGACCCCTCCATCTCAGAGAGCGCCCTCCTCCTAGACCCCAGCATTCTCCCACCCCGAGTGGCTGCAACAGCACCAGGGAGGATAGCTGTCATGAGCCCCCCAGGAGGGAGAGCCCCTCCCTCCGCCCCCACTCCATCGCCTCCCAGGGACCCAGGACCACCCCTAGGCCGAGGGCCCTCAGGGGAGGACAGCAGCGGGGACAGTGGGAGAGGCCCGCTCTGCCGCCTAGCACCACATGCCACCAGGGACCCCGACTCTGAAGAGTCAGGTTGCCAGGACGGGTCCATGTCTGAGTCATCGACCTTCGAAGAGGAAGAGACCAGCTGGACCACAATATTAGCAACCCCGCCGGTCCCTGGAGAAACGGCGCCACGAATGGCACTGGTGCCAGAGGCGGCGCCGGATGACTTTGACCCACCTGGCTTAGGTCTCGCCCTGAGCCCCTCAGCGGTGCCGGCTAGCCAACGCGCCCGCCCCCCAGCATTGAACCCAACCGGCGCTGCCGAGCACAAACTGGCCTGGCGGCACGCCTTTAGCACCAAGGCCAGGAGTGGCATCTTGATCACTGGCGCTGCAAGTGGCACTGGGATCCGAAATGGTGCTGGAGGGCAGCGTCGAGGGTCCACTGGTGCTGGGCCCAGCAAGCGCAGGCCTCGACACTGGGGGAGCCTACACCTCCGAGGAGGTGACTGCCGAGGCGGTGTCCCCACCACGGCCCCGGGAGGGACCACGGTGTTCCTCCGACATCGCAAAAGAAGCTTCCTCTTCGGCAAGAGAAGAGGAGGAAGCCTTCTCCTCCACGGACCGTATAGGCCCGAGAGGGGACCCGGAGGAAGGGCCTAGAGACCTTACCTGGGAATCCCTGGAGCGACGCCGTCCCCCGAAGGTCAGCAGGGCCTTGTTGATCTTGAACGCGCGGACTTCGAGGACACGACGGTCCATGGAGAAACAGGCATCGCACGCGTCCATATCGTGGTTGGGTCCCAGGCAACGGAGACAGACATCATGTCCGAGACGGAGAAATGCCGGCCACAGGAGCACCGACGCATAGGGGCATGGCCCGTCTTCGACTTACGTTTTGCCCCCGAACCTGACATGATGTGAACTAAATAAGGCATAAAACAGCAATAAAGCACTCGATGCCATCGACAGAAAATAAAGGAACGGTCTTACCGGGAGATGGCGTTGAGCGAGAGTCACTGGAGAAAAACGAGGAGTCTTGATGCAGAAACAGTTGAACTACCACGTAGCAGGTGCAGCCTCGACAGCGGGAGAAACAGAACTGAGACAGAGGAGGAGTCTACGGCACCTAATGGCCGCCCATGACGCAGTACGTTGCGCTCGAGGGTGGCGCCGTTGGAGCAGACTCAAAAAAAAAAAAACCTCCCGTAGCGGGTGCACGCCTCCAGCACTAACCCAAGCAGTAATGAATGGTGAAGATTGACAAGGGAAGATCTGGTGCTCTTTGGGTGGGGGAGGCCTCCTTAGTCCTTGCCAGTTCAGCCTGGAGGTGGGCAACCTCCTCCCTCAGAGCTGACAGTTGCCTGCAAATAGGGCAGCAACACAGATTCCAGAATGTCTCCCGGAAGATTGCTGCCCCACAGCCAGTGCATTGCACCACTCCCCACATGTCCCTCTTCCTTATAATATACAATGAGTAATATATAATTTTATTTTTTTGTGTGTACTTACCCTGTATGCACTGTGCTGGGTAATTAAGAATATGACAGTTCTGCTCCAAGACCTGTTATGAAGTGATGTCAGAACCGTGGCTATAAAGGAAATGCCACGTCTGGGGTGGGCGGGGTGAGGGGAAGGGTAGGCCACAACCACTGGTGACTGTTAGAAACAATCAAATACACCACTGCTCCACCACCCTGGTGAGTACTGCCCTTTATAGTAAGTCAACCAACACCACAACGTTCTAGACCACTGCTCCTACACAAAACACTCTACTGAATCCAGGGATAAAAATGAACTCACTTTTCAGCCAGCAGGACACTTCTAAAATACTGTACAAATATCCTTCCAAATCATGTGTGTCTAGCACAGAAATCAAGCAACTTCAATTGTGTTTTAACCCCTTTGGTTATAAAATTACTACACTTTAATGGAATCCTGCAATTCTTAATGCCAATAAGAAAATAATGAAACTTTCTGTAGAAAGTGTAGCTTACCTTCCTAGTCCCCTACAATATTATGTTTTACCAAGTTCCCAGTTCCTCAAATGCGTTCTAGTTTGTTCTCTGCAGTACAGCAAGTTTCTCAGCTTCCAACAGGAGCAGGCAAGTCTTTTCTGACTGGCTTTTCTCTGTGTAGTTTGATTAAGACAGCAGAGATAAAAGCCCCACCCAGAATCAATTGATTGACTAGTGACACCTGTGATGTAAGCAGGCCTTTCAGTGAAGACAATTTGCTATGTCTGCTTCTAATACACACACAAACCCTTTATCTGAAACCGGGGATAAACTCACTGCTTAGCCAGCAGGACACTTCTAAAATATTGCACAAATATCCTTCCAAATCCTATGTGTCTAGCACAGAAATCAAGCAACTTCAGTTGTATTTTAACCCCTCTGGTTATAAAATTACTACACTTTAATGAAATCCTGCAGTTCTTCATGTCAATAAGAAAATAATGAAACTTTCTGTAGAAAGTGTAGCTTACCTTCCTAGTCCCCTACAATATTATGTTTTACCAAGTTCCCAGTTCCTCAAATGTGTTCTAGTTTGTTCTCTGCAGTATAGCAAGTTTCTCAGCTTGTAACAGCAGCAGGCAAGTCTTTTCTGACTTGAAGTACTGCTAGACCAAAACCTGCTCTTCGTCTCGATGCAATATCCAGGCTATAATGCCTGATGAAAGTGTGCACGGAGCTCCAAGTAGCTGCAGCACAGATGGCCGAGAAGGACACATTCTTAAGGGCTGCAAAGAAGGTAGCCACCCCCCGTGTGGAATGACCCTTAACCACGCCCGGTAAGGGTTTGTTGTGCTTCTGGTAACAGAACGTGATACACTGAATGAGCCACCTGGACAGTTACTGTTTGGTGGTCTTTGGGCAGCGTTGTGTCCTCTTCCATTGAGTCCCTGTGATTGGTGTCCACCGGTGACTGGGGGACGGTCTTTCGCCCGTGAATGGGCACAACGCCGGTCGCCACAACATCTTCGGGTCCGGCGAATGCCCCGCTGGCATCTGGTGCCTGGCTGGTGTCCACAGCTCCGGCAAATGCCTGGCCGGCTTTGTATGCTTGGCCGACGTCGGGTCCGACGCCCACTTTAGGGACGTCAGGTCCTTAGTCTTCCTGGGTGGTGGATCTGGACCTCTGGGAGGCTAGAAGACCAACCTGGAGTCGGGGTCCCGACGTCGGGTCGATGAGGAAGACTTGTGGTGTTCTGAAGACTTGGAAGAGGCCCGACAGGGAGTACAGGAAGCCGAGGGCCTTGAAGTCTTGATGGGCTGGAGAGTCAAAAAGCCGCCTGAGGCTCGGATTTTGATTGGAGGGGGCTGAGAACGAGCCCTGGAGGGAGAGCGGTCCAACCTGGTGGAGCCTGAGCTATGGGAGTCAGAGGCCCGGTTCGGGGATCTGGACGTTGCTTTCTCCTGGTGTTTATGGGCCTTGTTAGAAGAATCGCCCCTGGAGGAAGGTTCTTGGTCCATCCTACTAAGTCTTTCTTCCAGCAGGTAAGCTTGAAGTGCCTTCTGACGGCGGATCCTGGTGCGGCTGTTGAACCCTTGGCAGAAAGTGCAGGCCTTGGTGTCATGGTCCAGGCCTATGCACTGCACACAGGAGGAATAAGGATCCTTAAAAGGGATCTGTTTTCTGCAGGCACACTTGGAAAGGTGTCCTTTGATTGAAGGAGTTGGAGAGGACATCAGTTTGGAGAAACTCTTGAAGTTCTAAGTCATCGTGTGCTAGGTAGAGACGGAGAGGCCGATGCTGGTGAGCTGACGGCGGGAAATGAAATGGGGATTCTGGGGGACCGCCCCCTTATGTACTATGCCTGATGTCGGGGGTGGGAACGATGTTGGGGGAGGTCCCCGCTGAATACTGCTAGCTAGAAAATTTCTGTGGGGTCCTGGCGCCTGCTGGCTTCAGTCCTAATGGTGTAACCTGCTGCAAGAGCTGTTTCTCGAAGTAAGATCTACTTCTACTGCCCTGTTGTTCAGAAGGCCTCGAATCTCGGAAGCAAGAAGGTCTGACTGAGTGACAGACAGCCTGGGCTGTCGTTTGAGTAGGTGATCCGGAGGGGTTTCTGAAAGATTTAGAGAGTAGCCCTTGTATTATCCTGTGTACCCATTTGTCTGAAGTGACTGACTTCCACTGGTTGTAAAACTGAGACAGACGCCCTCCTACTGCCAAGGAAGAGTCACCCTCAGACAGCTGAGGTGGGACGTGGCCTGGAATCTCAGAGGGTGGCACTAGGCACTTTTGGGCCCCGTGCCTTCTACTGTGTTTTCTTTTGTGGCTGGGGGGCTTGATTTCTGTTGAAGCCCCCCCCCCCGCCTTTGCCATGAAAGGACTGTTATGAAACTGCCGTCTGTTCCCACCCCGTTGAGGGGCTGTGGATGGCGGCCTGGCTGTTTTGATAGCCATTCTAGTTTTCGGTGTGGCCTCTAGTGCCTGCTCGACTTGAGGGCCCAACAGATACGTTCCATCAAACGGTAAACTCATAACTCTCTGTTGGGCATCATTTGTTAATCCCGATGTTCGTAACCACGAGTGGCGTTCGGTTCATACACCAGCTGCTGCTGCTGCCCTGAAAGCAGTGTCAAAGGCATCCATAGCGGCCTTGAGCTGTTGACTGTTGGATTCAATGCCTCTAATAATGGTCTGGAGAAGCTCTGTGCTAACAACTGACTCTGAAAGAGCTTCTACAGTGGCTTTGAGCGAATGCCAGAGGGTATACTCATACTGAGAGAAATAACCTCGGTAGCTAGCAATGTGCATACCTAGAGTGGAGGCAGCGAAGACTCGGTTCCCCAAAGTACCAGTCTTACGAGATCCCTTATTTACTGGACGTGCCGTACATTCTTGAGGAAGAACAGCTTTGTCATTCTCTGCCAGGACAATGATGGCATCAGCAAAGGCTTGCTAGGCCAGAATAGGACGATCCTTGGGTGGAGTGTATTTGCTATCTATGGATTTGGCCACAGAGGAAAGAAGCGCCGGATTATCCCATACTATTTGTGAGAGAGCCTCAAAAGAGGGTTGCACGGGGGCGGGAGGAGTTAATTCCACAGGAATATCTGGAATGTGTAAATACTGCAGATGCATCAATTTCGCAGGATCAATCTCTGAAGTCTGAGAGAGAGAGAGAGAGAGAGAGAGAGAGAGAGACTGGTATTCATGATCTTCCTGGACATAAAGTCTCCACCACTCATTCACACTGATGGGATCAACACTGGAGGTGCTAGGACCCAGCAGGAGCAAACTTTTTGTTAGAGGGTCAGCGCCAGAGATGGAGCCACGAGAAGCAGCGCCATGTGCCTCGGCTCGTGCGGCAATGACTATCTCGGCGTCGACCCTCCAACCACCTCATTTCCTTTTTTTCCCACCGTCCAGTGCGCTTCAGTGACAATGTCGCTCGCCCGCCGTGAGTCAAGTTTCAAACTAGCTGCGTAGTTTTCAGTTTATTTTGTAGCATATCTCGAATAAGTACCGCTTACTGTAATTTATTCTAATTAAACAAAGAAGTCTCAGCCTACATTGACGGAGTCGACCATGAGCGGGTCAGGTGACGGTAGGGAGACTTCCTATGAAAGCTGTTCAGCCGGGCTGGGTCCGGTCCACCGCCCTCTCCGGAGGGAGAGGTCTGACAACGGATGGTCCATTGCCTGAGGGGAAGGGTGGTCCTCCCGGAAGCATAAAAGAAAATGGTCGCATTCTCGACACCGTTCAGCCTTGAGCTCTTCTTCGGCCCACAGGTCAATAAAGAGAAGGCATCACTCGAGGTTGCCCTCTGAAATGTATTTGCGCGTCGACGGTTGGTCATCGGGGTCAGTTGCCGGTCTCCTCCTCCTCCGGAGTCACCGGTTTCTGTTTCTGATCATTGACCTCTTCGACATCGGAGCTCTTCCCCGCCTTTTGGTAGGGCTTCAGATAAGCAGTTTCATCAGTGGGCAGCTCTGATGAGCAATGGGCTCGGAGGTTGGTCCAGCTGCCTAGCCCAGTCACTCCAGGGCCTTCGGGGGATAGGGTAGGGTGGTTGGGCATCCCTAGTTGTGCGGCGCCTTCTTCAGTGCCGTTGACTCTGCGCTCAGGTGTTTTTAACCCCTCACATGGCTGCGGCGCAGGGGGTCACACCAATGCCTCTATCTCCTGGTATTCTTCCTTCTTTCTCCTCAAATCCGAGTTTTTGGAGCCCTGGGTTGGTTTCAGCACTGTTGGTGTCGATGCATCTGTCGGCGCCACTGGGATTGTCAGCACCGTGTGGCCTTTTAGCACCGTGCGGCTTGTTGGCGCCATTCTCAGTGCCATGCGCAAGGCTAGGTCAGGCAGTGCTGTGACTTGGTGTGATGTCTTCCAGTCTTCAGGGCTTCTCAACTCCAAACCCCTTTCCCTCCTATTTTCCTTCTGATTTTCACTCCATTCCTGTCCATACAGTCTCTCTTGGGCTGTCAGGAGATGGTAATGAGCCTGACCCAGACCTTAGGCTGGGTGATGACGTGGAAGGAACAGGATCTAATCCTATTACACAGCCTGTGGTCGAGGACCTGTCATTTAAGTCTCTGATGAAAAATTGTTATTCCACACTTTCTCTCCAGACTACGGATATCGATCCTGGGAATCTTTTAAAACTCCAATACCTTCATGTCCCAAACATCCCTATGGATTTAACTCCCCCCGTACAGCCTTCCTTTGAGACGTTTTCTCAAATGGTAAGGAATAATCTCGCTCTCATTCCTTCTGTGGCTAAGTCCATAGATAGAAAGTATGCTGCTCCCAAGGATCGACCCATTTTGGCCTCCCAAGCCTTTGCGGACCCTATTGTAGTCTTGGCAGAGAATGATAAGGTCATCCTCCCTCAGGCTACTACAGCTCAACCTAAAAACAAACAATCTTGTAAGATAGATACTTTAGGTAAGAGAGTCTTTGCTGCATCCACCCTGGGTATGCGTACTGCCAGCTACCAGGGCTATTTCTTTCAATATGAGTATATTCTTTGGCATTCACTCAAATGGTAGAAGTTCTACCGGAGTCGGACACTAATTCAGAGCTTCTTCAAACCATAACCAGGGGTATCGAGTCCAACAACCAGTAGGTTAAAGCAACTATGGATGCTTTCGATACTGCTTCCCAAGCAGCGGCGGGCATTTGTACTCGCAGTCACTCCTGGCCGTGCACTTCAGGCTTCATGAATAATGCCCAGCAACAGGTCATGGCGTTACCTTTCGAGGGTGTGTATCTCTTTGGTACTCAAGTAGAAAAAGCTCTAGAGGACACACAAAAGACTAGGTCTGCCTTTAAATAGGATTGACCTGCTCCTGCCCCTTCTTGGGGTGTGGGGGCGTGTTAATAAGCGCCAGTTTCACAACCGTCAGTCCTTTCGAGGCAAAGGCAGGGGAGGTTTTAATAAAAACCAAGCCACCCAGCCATAAAAGAAAATGCAAAAGAAAGCACAAGGGCCTAAAGCACCCAGTGTCGCCTTCTGAGTTTCTGGCCCAAGTCCACCTCAGGTGCTCAAGGGGGACTCTTCCTCAGTGGTGGGAGGTCGTCTGACTCAATTCTACAACCAGTGGAAGTCTATAACATCGGACAAATGGGTCCTCCAGATAATCTGTGAGGGGTATTCCCTCAATCTTTCAGAGATCCCTCCAGATCATCTCCCCAAACGACAGCCTAGGCTGTCAGTACTTCAGTCAGAACTTCTCGCTTCTGAGATACAAGGCCTTCTGAACAGGGCAGTAGAAATAGTTCCGCTGGATTAATGGAACACGGCATTCTACTCCCATTACTTTCTAGTTCCAAAGAAAACCGAGGGCATTCGCCCCATTTTGGACCTCAGAAAATTGAACAAATTTCTTCCCAAGGAGAAGTTCTCAATGATATTGCTAGGAACCCTGTTACCTTTGCTTCATCAGCACGACTGGCTAGCCTCCCTGGACATGCAGGATGTTTACCAACATATTCCTATTCACCCAAAGCACCACAAATATCTAAGGTTCATGGCTTTGGGCCAACATTATCAGTTCAGAGTCCTGCCCTTTGGGCTATCCTCGGTGCCACGAGTTTTTATAAAGTGTTGTGCAATTCTCGCAGCACATCTTAGAAATATCGAAATACAAGTGTTCCCATATGTGGATGACTGGCTTCTAGCAAGTCCTTCCAGGCAAGAAACTCTCGACGCCGTTTCCATGGCCTCAGACTTTCTCACGTCCTTGGGAGTTCTGCTAAATCTCAAGAAATTGCAATTACAGCCCTCCCAGATGCTCCTTTTTATAGAAACTCTTCTGGACACCTCCTGTGCGAAAGCCTTTCTTCCAGAGGACAGAAGGAGCAATATCCTACAGGTGGCCCGATACATCAGAGAGAACAGCTCAGTTCAAGCTATCTTGATGCAGTGGATGCTGGGTCTCATGGCATCCTCGGTGTTCACTGTTCCGCTAGCTCGTCTCCATACGAGAACCTCTCAATGGATGCTCAGTACTCAGTGGTCTCCAACCACTCACCCTCAGTCCTTTCTCATCAAAGTGACAGAACCTCTGAAGAGGTCACTCACCTGGTGGTTGCAAGAGGACAACCTTCTGGAAGGGTATCCCATTGCTCCCCTGGATCACCAGATCTCCATTACCACGGACACGTCCCTGATGGGATGGGGAGCTCACTGGTCAGAATCTCCACACCCAAGGTATGCGGACTCAAGATGAGTCCCAGCTTCATATAAATGTCCTAGAAATGAGAGCCATCCTTTATGCAATCTGGGCTTTAAAGGATATTCTCTGTCACAAGAACATTCTCCTTCATATGGACAACAAAGCAGTGATGTATTACATCAACAAACAGGGCTGTGCACACTCTTACCCCATATGCAAGGAAGTGATGAGAATGTGGGAATGGTGTTTGGAGCACAAGGCTCTAATCCAGGCAGTCTACCTGTCAGTAGAGCATAACGAACTGGCAGACCGTCTCAGCAGAATGGAGACAGATCCTCATGAATAGCCTCTCAACTCAACTGTAGTTCAGTCACTATTCGCAGAGTGGGGAACTCCAGACCTGGACCTTTTTGCATCCCCACGCAACGCAAAACTGCCTCTCTTCTGCTCCAGAAATCCAGGGCCTGGCATTTTCTGTCAGGATGCGTTCAGGCTGCAGTGGACAGAAAGTTTTCTATATGCCTTTCCTCCTGTTCCTCTAATTCAGAGGGTACTTCTCAAGTTCGAGTCCCAAGGTGACAAAATTATCCTCATTGCTCCCTTCTGGCCTGAACAGATATGGTTTCCGTTACTCAACAGTATGTCGGAAACCCCTCCAAAAGTGCTTCCCCTTCAAATGAACCTTCTGACTCAGGGGCCTGTGGTCCATCCCAATCTGAGATCGCTTCACCTTCATGCTTGGCTTCTGAAGAGATAGAAGTGAACAGGTTCAATGTTTCGCAGAGTTTCAGATATTCTTTTGGCTGCGCGCAAGCAAGCCACTAGAAAACTTACACAGCCAAATGGAAGCAATTCTCTTGCTGGTGTGCAAAATCCTCTTTGAATCCTTTTTCCTGCACACCAAATAAAGTTCTAGAGTACCTTTTGGACCTCTCAAATTCAGGTCTACAACACTCTATAGACAAAGTTCACCTTTGTGCCACTTCAGGTTATCATGAGCCAGTACTTTCCTTGTCACTGGCTCAGTTACCTGTAGTTAAGAGGTTTCTTAAGGGGCTTCTGCATACCAGACCTCCTATCAGACGTCCAGTCACAGCCTGGAACATTAATCTTGTACTAGACATGCTCACTCGAAAACCTTTCGAGCCTCTAGCTACCTGTGAGCTGAAATTTCTCACCTGGAAAACAGCCTTCCTGGTGGCCATTACTTCGGCCTGCAGGGTCTCCGAAATACATGCCTTGGTCACAGACCCTCCATATACTGAGTTTCATAAGGACAAAGTAGTTCTCAGGACCCATCCTAAGTTTCTCCCTAAGGTTGTTTCAGAATTCCATCTAAACCAACCTTTAGTCCTTCCTACTTACTTTGCGAACTTCCAAAATGAAGGAGAGCATACCCTTCATTCTTTAGATGTCAAAAGTGCTCTGTGTTTCTATTTGGATAGAACAAAAGAAATTCACAAAGCTCAGCAACTGTTTGTTTTCTTCAGTGAGATCCGGCTGGGTCAACCTGTTGCTATCAGATGCATTTTGGCATGGCTGATGGCATGTCTTCGCTACTGCTATTCCATTGCATAGGTTAAGCTGAAGGGCAGAGTGTACGCTCGCTCTACTAGAGCGGTCGCGGCATCCCTGGCGGAAATCCGCAACGTGCCCATTGCAGACATTTGCAATGCAGCTACCTTGAGCTCAGTGCATACTTTCGTCAAGCACTATGCCCAGGATGTCCATGCCAAGAGACATCTTTCATTTGGTAGGACCATCCTTAACGGACTTCTGTCCTAAATTATGAGCTCTTGGTCTCTCCTACTGCCATTTCAGGGGATTATTAGCTTGGTACTCTCCCATCAGTGTGAATGAGTGGTGGAGACTTTATGTCCAGGAAGATATGGAAATTACGTACCTACTTGGATGAAGTCTCCACCACTCATTCACACGGCCACCCACCATCCCCAGAGCTCACCTCAGCTATTGGTCTTCACTCCCTCAATCTTTAGGCTGTGAAGACTTCTTTTCATGACCCTTATACGGGTCATTCGGACTATCTTATGTCTGGTTTTCGTTAGGCTATCCTTCTAGGTTAGTTACGCTGCACCTCCTTATGGAAAAAAGGTACTGAAGTGGTTGGAGGGTCGACACCGAGATAGTCACTGCCGCATGAACCGAGGCTCATGGTGCCACTCCTCGCAGCTCCATCTCTGGTGCCGACCCTCTAACAAAAAAGTTTGCTCCCGCTGGGTTCTAGCACCTCCAGCATAGATCCTATCAGTGTGAATGAGTGGTGGAGACTTTGTCCAAGAAGATCAACAATTACGGTAGGTACATAATTTCCGTTTCTTAAACAGAGACTTAAAGGAAAGGTCCTCGACCAGAGGCTCTGCTAGAAGATAAGGTTTATTTGCCACCCCTAGAGAGGGATAGTCGTTGAAGTCATCTTCCAATGAAGATCAGGGTCAGGCTCAATATCATCTCCTACTAGTCTCGAAGGGACAGAGTAAACAGAAAAGTGGGGAAAGAGAAGAGGAGGAGGAGGAGGAGGAACTCTACGAATCGAAGTCGAGAACCCCGGCACCCTACACGGCACCGAAGGTGCTCCAGGCACTGAAACAGAGTGTGGCGCTGAAAACACAAGTGGTGCTGGCACAGAATGTGTAGCCAGCACCAGGTGGGACCAAGGGCCCCTAACAACCCACTTGGGGAGGAAGAATGGAGAATTTTAGCAGAAGAGAAAGGCACATGTGCTGGTCCCTGCGCCACAGCCATATGAGGGGGAAAAGCACCAGAGTGCGGCGTTGACGGTACCGAAGAAGGTGCTGCGCGACTAGGAAGTCCCAACCACCCTGCCCACAGGTCCGAAACCAGTAGGCCTAAAGGCCCCAGCAACAGACTCGCCGGCTCAGGTGGGCAGGACAACCGCCAAACATAATGCTCCGTAAGAGCAGCCCAATGATGAAACTACTTACTGGAGGACCCTCCAGGGGGCGGGGAGGGACTCCTGAGTCAAGGGTGCCGGTCACCAAGAGCAGAAGAGGTGGGAGACCCTGGAGGAGTTTGAGTTGAACCTCTGCCTCTAACCACTGATGATCAATGTACATACATACCAGAGGGCGACCTCGAGTGGTATAGTTTCTTTTTCGACCAGGAGGTTGAAGAAGAACTCATGGTCAAGTGGTGTCAAGACCTCGATGAAGATCGAGACTGCTTCTTTTTGTGCTTTCCGGAGGACTGCACATCCCCCCCCCCGAGCACTGGAGTGTGTGCAGTCAGACCTCCTCTCCGTAGACAACGGTGGACCAGATCCAGCCCCACTGAAAACACAGCTTTCATGCAAAGTCTCACTACCGTCACCTGCCCCGTTTATGGTTGACTCCGACGAAAGAGGGCTGAAGACTTCTTTGATGAAAAAATTACTTTATTACTGAATTACTAAAATAAATAAAACCTAACAAATACTGAACGACTACAGCTGCTGTTGTACAGACATGAAGATTTAACTCCTGGTGGGTGAGCAATGTCATCAATAAAGCGCACTCGGCGGAAAAAAGGAACTGAGGCAGTTGGAGAGTTGACACCAAGGTAGCCTATATGGTGAGAGATGGGCATGCGGTGCCGCTTCCTCGCAGCCCTACCTCAGTGATGGCCCTCTTGAAGATTTTTGGCTCCCATTGAATCCTAGTGCCTCCGCCATAGTCCTATTAATGTGAATGAGTGGTGGAGACTTTATGTCCAAGAAGATCTGTGACTCGCGCAGCAGGTGATACATCGACAGTGGTAGAAACAGAACTGGGATGGAGGAGGAATCTGCGGCGCCTAACGGCCAACCTTCGTGTGCCACGTGGGCGGCACCATCTCTTCCCTCAAAAAAAAAAAGGACTCCCGTAGCAGGTGCACGCCTCCTCCTTCACCGCAACAGTAATGAATGGTGAAGATTGACAAGGGAAGATCTGAAGAGGGAGCGGGGACGCCCACACCTACATAGGGCTGGTGATGACGGCTGACGTCAACGGCATGGGCAGCCCCAGCTATACTTCTGAAAATCTTCCGTGTGGATTCCCCTTCACTGACAGGGAAGTTCCTACAGTGTAACCTGATGACTGAGATACCCCCAAAGAAGATAAACAGGTTACTCACCTGTAACAGTAGTTCTAGGAGTGGTATATGTTGTTCATCCGCACTTACTGGCATGCCCCTTTCCCCTTTAATGATCACTGAAAGACTTCAAGCTGGCTCCTTCTACCCACCCGGGTGGTATAACCCTCGTCTCCACCCCATGACGCCAGATCTTAGTCTGCTGGAAGCCAGGGAGGTCGGGTGGGTCCATGTGGATGAACAACATATACCACTCCTAGAAAGTAGTGTTACGTAGGAACTACCATAACAGTAGCTCTTCGAGAGAGGTTCCTTCAGTAGGTCATTACATATAGGACAGAGTCCCAAGCAGTCCCTCTAAAGAAACTGAGAGAAACCACGGAGGAGGAGAAAATAGCTCCAGCAGAAACTGGGAACCAGAATGGACCCAGCCGAGGACAGAAGGCCCTGCAAGATAGCTAGGCCGAACCAGCCCTCCGCCTAGAAGCAATGTCCAGACTGTAGTGTTTAGTAAAGGTATGGAGAGGAGTCCAAGTGCTGCGGCACAGATATCAGCCAAAGAGACGTTCCGCAAAATGGCAGCGGAAGCAGCCATGCCCCTAGTAGAATGACCTCTGATAGGACCCGGCAGAGGTTTCGCGTACTTTTGGTAACAATACCAAACACAGTTGTCTAACCATTTGGAAAGGCACTGCTTGGAAATCGCTTTGCCCTTAGAGCTGGGGGGCCAAAGAAACAAAAAGCTGATCACAGCTACGGAAATCCTTGGTCCGGTGTGTGTAGCACCGAAGGATCCGGTGGACGTCTATGGTGTGCAGGAGTGCCTCACCTCTGTTCGAAGGGGACAGAAAGTAAACTGGAAGCTCTACTGATTGGTTCAGTGTGGCTTCTGACACCACCTTGGGTAGAAACTTATGATTTGTCCTGAGGACCGCTCGGTCCTTGTGGAAAATAAGATAAAGCTCTTTACAAACCAGAGACTGAAGCTCCGAAATCCTTTGGGCTGACGTAATGGCAACTAAAAATAACATCTTCCAGGAAAGGAAGTGCAAATCACAGCTCATGGCTGGCTCAAATGGGGGAAGAGTGAGCTTCTCCAACACAAAGTTCAAATTCCAAGGTGGAGTTGGGCTGAGGATGGGGGGGGGGGGTTCAGATGGAGGCTCCCTTTCAGAAAGGTTTTTGAGACTTCTAACTGAGCCCCAGGTTTGCCATCCACCAGTTCGTGGTACGCCGAAATTACAGAAAGGTGGACCTTCAAGGAGGAATATGACAGACCAGAGTCTGACAGATGAAGGAGATATTCCATGATTTGAGGGGCAGAACAAGAAACAGGGTTCCAATTCTTGGAAGTCGCGCAGATGGAAAAACGTTTCCAATTCATGGCGTAAGTGGAACGAGTAGAGGGTTTTCTAGCCTCTATAAGGACTTGAGCGACTCGGGATTAGACCCTGAAGCGAGAAATTGCTATGTCTGCAGGAGCCATGCATGAAGATGCAATGTCCTGAGCCCCAGATGTACCAGACAACCTCGATCCTGGGTCAAGAGGTTGTGGGTCACTGGAAGTGGAACCGGTGGTTCCCTGGATAGCTGTTGTAACAGTGGAAACCAAATTTGTCTCAGCCAGAGAGAAGCAATGAGAATCATCCTCGCTTTCTCTGCCTGAAGCTTGAGAAGGACCTTCTGGAGAATGGGAAACGGAGGGAAGGCATACAAAAATTTCCCTGTCCAGGAGAGAGATAGCGTGTCACGTCAGAAAGCACCATGCCCTGGAACAAGCCAGCAAAAACTGGGAAGTTTTGCGTTGTATTTGGAGGTGAAAAGGTCGATTTCCAGACGCCCCCAATTTAGGAAGAGAGATTTTGCCACTTTCTGACTTAATTCCCATTTGTGAGCTAGGGTCCGAGATCTGCTGAGACTGTCCACCAGGACATTTAGAACACCTGGAACGTGCATGGCCACAAGAGCCAGATTGTGCTGGACCGCCCAGTTCCACACCCGCATCACCTCCCTGTACAGGGGGTACGGTCGAGTTCCTCCTTGTTTGTTGAGGTACCAGACTACCAACATACTGTCCGTTTGGACCAGCAGTGATCCCTTGGGAAGGAGGGTCTGGAAGGCTTGTAAGGCATACAGGACCACTATCATCTCCAGAATGTTGATGTGCAAAGGTGCTTCCAAGTTGGACCACAGTCCTTGAGCTTGGTGCTCCCCATCCCATGTTCGAAGCGTCCATAGTTAGGGATGCCACAGGAGCAGGGCTCCTGAAAGGGAAACCTAAGGAAAAATTGCAGGGGTCCCTCCACCAAAGCAATTTTTTCTGAACCGCTGAGGAGACCAGTACAGGATGGTCCAGGTCATTTAGGAGTTGGTCCCACTGCACACGCAAGCACCACTGAGTAACTCTCATGTGAAGCCTCGTCAGGGGAACAGCAGTGATGGAGGCTTCCATCAGGCCAAGAAGGCGGAGGATCTCCCAAGCCGGGATGGTCCTGGATGAAGGCACTCGTGAAGCCTGATGGAGCAGGGTCTCCACCCTGTCTGGAGGAAGGAAGGCTCTGTATTGGACCATATCCAAGATTGCCTCAATGAACTGTAGTCTCTGGGATGGGATCATGGATGACTTGGGAATACTGATTGTAATCCCCAGTCTGCCAAACAGGTCCAAGGTGAAAGAGAGAGCCTCCAGTAAGGAGTCCCTGGACGGGGCTGAGATCAGCCAATTGTCCAGGTAAGGGAAAACTGCAATACCCTGGCGGCGTAAAGAAGCCACCACCACCGCCAGGCACTTGGTAAACACCTGGGGGGGCTGAGGACAGACCAAAAGGGAGCGCCCGAAACTGGAAGTGCTCCAAATGGAAATGGAACCGCAGGAAACAGTGGTGGCTGGGGAAGATTAGGATGTGTAGGTAAGCATCCTGCATGTCCAGAGCACACAAATGAAAATTACGTACCTACCGTAATTCTTGATCTTCTCTTGTATCTTCACCATTCATTACTGCTTGGGTTAGTAGGCGCGCTTTCCCGCTCTGGGAGTTTTTTTTTGAGTCGGCTCCAGCGCGCTGCCCTCTAGTACGACGCGCACTCGTCATGTCAGAGGCGGCAGTTAGGTGCCGCAGACCTCCTCTATCTCAGTTCTGGCAGTCGGAGAGGCTAATATAAAGGGTAAGGAAAAAGGAAAGCAGGCAAGAGAGCCGAGGGACAGAAAAAGGAAAGGATATAAACTGAAAAAGGCATAAGCCGGTGGAGGATAGACAGAGGAGAGAGAATTCCTACCCTAAGGGACCGCAGGCCCTCCTTTCCGGGGCGGCTCTAGGGGAGGAACAGAGAGAGGGATAGAGAAAGAAGAAGAAGAAGAAAAGGAGGCATGTTGAGAGGGAGAACAGTGCCCATTGAGCATTGGTTGAGAGGCTTATAAGCTCAAGACTAACAGAGGAGCAAGAATCCCTGTTGCTAGGACTGAGAGAAGGCTCAACCGAACCACCTGAACAGATCAGACACAAGGGCAGATTCTCTGATCTCTCAACATGCCAAGTCCCTACATCCTAGCTGAGGGCTCACAGACTGACCGGGCAGAACCTGTTCCAGGGAGAGCGCCCACCCAGGAAGGGGACCATGTCCCTTAGCACCCTGTTAAGTGCTAACACAGCAGTGTATGGGGAAAGATTATGCCTTACTGAAGGCAGCTTTGTATGAAAGGATAGACTGGGAACTCAGACTCCCTAAGGCAAGGCAAGAGCAGTCGCTCAAGGCTGACAAGTGCAAAGCACCAGCTAGAATGAGCTTAAAGATAATACCTGCCAGGGGGATTCCAAATTTTTGTTGAGGCCGAGCCAAGGCATGGTTTCTTAAGCTGGGAAACTGCATAACATGATCAAGGTACCTAGAAGTCGCACCCTAAGGGCAGTCAGAAAGAGTTCCCTCAGAATAAGTGAAAAATATAGACCGTGCTTGTTCCTCTTTACGTTGAGGAAAAAAGGAACCATTCATTAAGAATTGAAAACAGAAAGTTTTTTTTTTTTTTTTGGCATAAAGGCCAAAGGAAGGAAGAGGAACGAGACGGGAGAGGGAGACGCCACTGAGGGGAAAAGTGGGTGGGTATCAGTAATGAATGGTGAAGATACAAGAGAAGATCAAGAACTATGGTAGGTACGTAATTTTCATATCTTCCCTTGTCAATCTTCACCATTCATTACTGCTTGGGTGAGTACCAAGCCCCCCCACAAAAAAAGGGGGGGTAGAAACCCTTAGGGAACAAGACCCCCAGCCTCCTGTTGGTGAGAAACAGAAGGGGAAGACCCTGGGCTAATCTAGAGAGAAGCCTATGGGGGAGAAGAGCTAGGAGGTGCCCTCCGAGGACGCGGAGACGGAGGAAGCCCCTGCAGTAGTCTCCTAGCTCTGGAGGAAAAGAGACGGGTCCCCCGGAAAGCAGAGTTAATCACCCTACGCTGGGCCAGGGGTGACAACCTTGATAGACGAAGCCATGCCGTCCGTCTAATGCAGATCGCTGTCCCCGCAAGCCTGGAAGCCACCTCACTGGCATAATAAGATGCCCTTGCTTGGTATCTTGCCAGCTCCAGGCCTACAGCAGAGAGGGCAATAGCTTGTCTGGTTTGCTCCGTATCAGACATTGATGCTAAGATCTGAGAAAGCATCGACCACAAATGCCTACTGTAGGCAGCGGATGAGCCTGATGAGAAGCAATGCAAGACATCGACGAGGAAGAGAACACTCTTAGCCCCACCGGTCGAATTGTAGGAATCCGAGTCCGGTGGATGGTCGCAGCGTATGGCGGCGCCCGGAGGGAGTCTCAGGTATGCCAAACCCATGGGTGGGTTGGGGAGAGTACCCAGGGATTCCAAAGGGGCACAATACCTACGTCGGCAGTCTGCCGGGGCTGGAGAAAGGGCGGCTGGCGACTGCCAGGAACGGATAGAAGTCTCCTGGAAGGGAATAGGCCAGGATAGTACAACCAGGTGCTGGGCACTGAATTCGCCAAGGAATTCACGTGTCTCCCATTCGGTATTGTCTCGCCTAATATAGGAAATTCGAAGATCCCTCACCATCCTTGAAAGGAATCGCTGATATTCAGTGAAATCAGCATCGGAGAAGAGATAAGCAGATGGTTCCTCTCCCTCAGAGGAGGGAGACAAGGATGATGGCGAGCTCGAGTGTCCAGTGGATTCTTGTGGCGGTGGGGATAGGCGAAAGACCCGCTCATTCATGCACCTGACATATGAGGGGAAGGCCGCCGAAGAACCTCCGAACTGCTCCTAGGATAACGGGCCCGTAGGACCGACATGGCCTGGGAGAGCGGGGAGTGGTTGCAGAGGAATGGGAGATGGGCACCTACGAAGAGGCAACTGTCCTCTGCTAGGGTTCTGAAATCCGGGGAATGGAGCCCGAGCTGACGGGATCCCGGACAACTGACCAGGTCGCAAATGGAACCCTGGGGATGCGAAGCCTGAAAGAGCCCAGAAGGGGATCCTCCCCTGTGACGAACCTGGCACTGCATGGATCCAGAAGGGCAGCCCACAGCAACGCCACAGGAGGGGACCCGGGTCCAAGAGGGAAAAAGGCGGGGGCCCAGAGCTACGGCTCCTAGCCACACTGTGAGGGGTGGCTGACAGAGACCGAGATGCCTGAACCCTGCCCCTCGAACCCGAGAATGCCCTCCTCCTCGACCCCAGCAATCTCCCACCCCGAGGGGCTGCAGCAGCACCAGGGTCAGTAGCTGCTACGAACCCCCCAGGAGGGAGAGACCCTCCTTCCACCCCTGCTCCATCGCCCCCCAGGGACCCCAGACCACCCCTAGCCTGGGGGGCCTCGGGGAGGACAGCAGCGGGGACAGAGGAAGAGGCCCACTGGGCTACCTAGCACCTTGTGCCACCGGGGACCCTGACTCCGAAGAATCAGGTTGCCAGGACGGGTCCACGTCTGAATAATCAGCCTCCGAAGAGGAAGAGATCAGCTGGACCACAATACTAGCATCCTCGGGGGTTCCCGGTGAAACGGCGCCCGCTGGAGGTTGCGCCCGGACGACCTCGGACCCCAGCGCCAGCTAAGGCGGCCCTGGCTCCCCACGGCGCCCGGTTGAGCCCCGGGCACCGCCCCTGATGCCGGAACCCAACCCGCGCCGCCTGGAGCGCCAAAGGCCAGAATACGCTGTCTCGATCACCAGTAGCCAGATCTGAAATGGCGCCGAAGGCAGCGTCAAGGTCCACCGGTGCTGGGCCCAGCAGGTGTGGGCCTCGACACTGGGGAAGCCTGCACCTCCGAGATGACTGCCGAGGCGGTGTCTCCGCCGCGGCCCCGGGAGGGACCTTGATGTTCCTCTGACACCGCAAAAGAAGCTTCCTCTTCGGCAAGAGAAGATGAAGAAGCCTCCTACTCTACGGACTGTATAGGCCCGAGAGGTGATCCGGAGGAAGGGCCTAGAGACCTTACCTGGGAATCCCTGGAGCGACGCCGTCCCCTGAAAGATGGCGGGGCCTTGCCAATCTTGAATGCGCGGACTTCGAGGACACGACGATCCATGGAGAAACAGGCGTCGCACGCATCCATATCGTGGTTGGGTCCCAGGCAACAAAGACAAACATCATGCCGATCCGTGACGGAGAAATGCCGGCCACAGGAGCACCGACGCATAGGGGCACGGCCCGCCTTAGACTTACGTCTTGCCTCCGAACCTGACATGATGTGAACTAAATAAGACTAAAATTAGCAACAAAGCACTCGGCGCCATCGACAGAAATAAAAGAAATGGTCTTACCGGGAGATGGCGTTGAGCGAATATGAGAATACGAGGAGTCTGGCTTGAGTGACGCAGAAGGCCTAGTTCAACTACCGCGCAGCTGGTGCAGCCTCGACGGTGGGAGAAACAGAACTGAGATAGAGGAGGAGTCTGTGGCACCTAATGGCTGCCCCTCGTGCATGACGCAATGTGTCACGCTTGAGGGCAGCGCCGTTGGAGCTGACTGCAAAAAAACACAAACTCCTGTAGCGGGGTGCATGCCTCCGGCACTAACCCAAGCAGTAATGAATGGTGAAGATTGACAAGGGAAGATCCAATGATCCTCCAGTAGGAGTGGGAGGAGAGACTGGAGCGTCAACATCCAAAACTTTTTGTACTCGACAAACTGATTGAGGTTGCTTAAGTCGAGAATGGTTCTGAAGTCTCCAGTCTTTTTTGGAACCAGGAAAAAATGGGAGTAAACCCCCTGCCCCTTTGTCGCAGGGGAACGCGCTCTATTGCTTCCTTGAGCAAGAGACACTGAACTTCTTCTCGGACGAGAAGAGCCTGATCCCTGGGGTAAGAAGACCTTTTTGGCAGAGATTCTGGAGGAAGTTCCAGAAACTCTATGGTGTGTCCGATGGACACCAGTTGCAGGACTCATGCGTCAGAGGTTAGTGCCTTCCACTCCTGCGCATGGCAGGCAAACCCCACCTCCCCCCACATGCTTCTCGTTGTGAGACTGAGAAGGTAGTGGGGATAGTGAGTCAGGAAGTGGCAGGACGTTTAGGGGGGAGGGCCCCCTGTGCGTCTCTGGTTCTTGGAGGCCGGAGGAGTGGCGGAACCCCTGGACTTGTGTTTGCCCTGGTGCTGAGCCGGGGCCTGCTTCCTCGGCCTCCAAGTCCTTTTCCGAAAGGGCTGCTGTTGAGTGCCGATCAGTACATGGACCTTACTGATCTGAGGGCGAGGCCTCTGTCCTGGAGATCAGTGATGATATCTTTGGTGTCCCCACGAAAAAGCATAGAGCCCCGGAAGGGGGCATCCTGAATCGCCGACTGTACCTCGTTGGCAAGGCCAGAGATGCAAAGCCAGGAATGCCGTCTTAGGGTGACAACAGTTGCTGAGGTGTGAGCTACAGAGTTGTATGTAGCCCACAAAGCATGTCTACAGGAAAAGCGAGAGAGGTGAAGGTCCTTGGCAAGCTCCTCTTTGAGGCTTGAGGGTTCCATAGATTGGACACGAACCTCTAACCTGGCCAGGGTAGACTTTTGGAGGCACACCATGTGGGCCACATAGTTGAGGGATCTAAGCGCACATGTGGCCGAGGCATAAACTGTTGTACCAAACTGGTCCATCTGCCTCGACTCTTTGTCTGGAGGAGAAGTGCTCATGTGCTTGGGTGCAGCAGAGCGGTCATGAGCATCTGAAATTACAACAAAGTCCGCCATAGGATGCGTCTTTAAGAACGGAGTGTCCTTCGGTGCCAGGTAAATCCTGTCCGCCCTCTTGGGGACAGCCGGGAGAGAATGAGGCATCTCCCAGACCATAGAGGTGAGGTCCTGGTGAGGCCCGATCCTGGGAGGAATGGGGACCAGAGAAAGGGACTCTAAGTCCAGGGGTTCGGCTACTCTGTTGTCTCACTGGGTCATGTTCTTCTGACTCCCAGAAGGAGAAATCTTTCATGGACCTCAGAAGATCCGAAAAGGCATGGTCCTTTGGGGGGGACTTGGGGGAACCTTACCTTTTGGATCGTCGGGTTCCTCCAAGGCATCCTCCTCCTGGTCTGCCCCTCGTCAGGAAGATTACGGATGTCCAGAAGGGTAATGTCCTGACAAGCCATCCCCGAGACATGTACTGTGGATGGAGAAGAACTTTTCGGGGACGCAGGCCTAGGAAAACGCGGAAGAGGAAGTCTTGTCTCCAGGTCTGTAACCAACTCCGAGCATGCCCCCTGCCACCAAGACTGGATGAAGGTCTTAAAATCTGGCATAGCCAGAGGAGGTTGTGACTGAGGGGGTGGGTAATGATAACCCTGGTATCCCTGATAATGGTGGTAGGAGTTATAACAAGGATAGTACTGCCCAAAAGAACTCCATTCAGGAGGAGGACCACCAGCCAGGAAAATGGTCCCTAGGATACCCGAAAGGGTAATGTGGGACAGTCCGTGGTCTAGTATAAATCCCCATCGTCAGATCTGACGGAGGGTGTACCCACGTGGGACCCACTGTAGTATAAATAGGCAGGGATTCTGGCATCTGGATAGCTGACATCAGGGGGACCTACGTCGGGACCAGCACCACCCGATCCGACGCAGGAAGGGGATACAGCGCTGGAGGGACCGGTGTCGGGGCCGGATGAAGGGTGCCCGACGGCAGGACCTGGTCTGGCACTGGAGTCGAAGGATGGGGCAGACCACGGGCCCTGACTGTGGAACAGTCGTCGTAATATCTGGCGTCGGAATGGGATTCGCCGGATCCAAGGGGATCGGGGCCGGAATATTCATCTGCTCCAAAGGGATCCCACCTGGAGGAGGGTTCTCCACTGGAAGGCCAGATGGCCATGGAGGAGCCTCCTTCCCTGCGACCCTGTCAGGAGAGCGTGGGACAGACCCTAAGGAATCCACTACATCGAGGGGTTCGGCGCCGTCTTTGCCTGACGTACCCGCCTGAGAAGGGGAGGGTAAAGGCAAAGGTAGAAGGGGGAGAGGCGTTCTCTCCCTGGTTCTGCCTGTCGTTGGGTGAGGCGCCGCTAGGCCCCGATGGGAGAACCACACCTGAGCATTCGTCGGAGACGGGTGTCTCATCAGGCGAAGTCAGGCAGGGGAAGAGCCCCCGGACGACTTACCGACTGGTGCCAGGTGGATCCCCGAAGGCTAGAGAGCAGTCTTATGGGTGGCCGTGCGGTCCCCGGAGGAGCCTGGGGCCGACTTAGTGGCCATTAGAGGAGCCGACGGTCGACTGAACCACTGAAAATTTGCCAGACTTACCGTCCGGGGCCTTCTTAGGCGGTTGCTGGGCCCTGCTCATTGAGGGCCGTGAGTTCTCAGGTTGGTTCGTGGAGGGCTCCCGCTCCCAAAATTTCTCCTTACAATGCCTCTTGGAGAGAGATGATTTCTCGGAAGAGGACTCTCTAATGTGGTCTATTTGTTTCTCTAAAGAAGCTAAACAGACTTTTAAAAGGTGGGCCTCCAAAGCCTGCTGTCTCTGCTTTTTGGTGGCCTGATTAAAAGTTTGGCACTTCGAGCAGGAGGAGACAGGGTGGTCTGGGCCCAAACAAATCACGCACTTCAGGTGACCGTCCTTATGAGGGATCTGCATACCACAGGACAAGAAAGTAACCTGATGCAAGAAATGAAAATTACGTACCTACCGTAATTCTTGATCTTCTTGGACGAGTCTCCACCACTCATTCACACTAGTGGGATCTGCGCCGGAGGCACTAGGACCCATCGAGCAAACTTTTGCTGGAGGGTCGGGCGAGATATGGCGCCCATGAGGCGCCAGGTAATGACAATCTCGTGCGATGACCTCCAACCGCCTCAGTACCCTTTTACCAAGGAGGTGCAGCGCAACTAACGTAAAGAGTAAACCTACCTTAAAAAACGGACATAAGATAGTCTGGACGACCCGTGTAAGAAGGGTCAGCAAAGAAGTCTTCACGGCCTAAAGATTTGAGGGAGTGAAGACCAACACAGCGGTGAGCTCAGGGGATGGAGGGTGGGGATGTGAATGAGTGGTGGAGACTCGTCCAAGAAGATCAAGAATTACGGTAGGTACGTAATTTTCATATCCTCCTGGACATAAGTCTCCACCACTCATTCACACTAGTGGGAGAGTACCAAGCTGATAATCCCCCAAAAGGGCGGCAGGGGAGCCAGAGCTCACACGTCTAGGACAGAAGTCCATTAAGATAGTTCTGTCGAAGGCGGAATGATGCCTGGCATGAACATCCAGTGCATAATGCTTAATGAAGGTATGCACTGAGCTCCAGGTGGCGGCATTGCAGATATCTGCAATTGGAACATTGCGAATCTCCGCTAGGCATGCCGCAACCGCCCTAGTAGAGTGAGCGTAAACTCTACCTTCTAATTTAACCTGTGCCATAAAATAGCAATGTCGAAGACATGCCACTAACCATGATCAGATGCAACTGAAAGCAACAGGCTGACCCAGCCGGGTCTCGCTGAAGGAAACAAACAATTGCTGAGTTTTGCGAAAATTCTTGGTTCTATCTAAGTAGAACCGCAAGGCTCTCTTAACATCCAAGGAATGAAGAGACCGTTTCTCCTTCATTTTGGAAGTTCGCGAAGTAAGAGGGAAGCACCAGAGGTTGGTTTAGATGGAATTCTGACACAACCTTGGGAAGAAATTTAGGATGAGTACGAAGAACTACTTTGTCCTTATGGAACACAGTGTACGGAGAGTTCGTAACCAGGGCATGTATCTCAGAGACCCTGTGGGCTGAGGTAATGGCCACTAGGAAGGCTGTCTTCCAGGTAAGAAATTTCAGCTCACAGGTAGCTAGGGGTTCGAAAGACTTCCGAGTGAGCATCTCTAGCACAAGGTTAATGTCCCAGGCTGCGACCGGACATCTAACAGGGGGTCTGGTATGCAGAATTCCCTTAAGAAATCTCTTCACCATAGGTAACTGAGCCAGAGACAAGGAAGAAACCGGCTCAAGGTACGCTGAAATGGCACTAAGGTGAACTTTAACCGTGGAGTACTGGAGACCTGAGTTTGATAGGTCCAAAAGGTACTCCAG
Source organism: Neoceratodus forsteri (assembly GCA_016271365.2). Lineage (NCBI taxonomy): Eukaryota > Metazoa > Chordata > Ceratodontiformes > Ceratodontidae > Neoceratodus > Neoceratodus forsteri. Next base: position 1,002,182,683 of record CM028129.1, on the reverse strand, counting down.
AACCTTGTCTGGAGGACAGGAAAAGGATTCCAAGAGGACTTTGCACACCAGAGAGAAAACGTTTCACTTAGAAGCGTAAGTTTTTCGGGTAGCTGGCTTCCGAGCAGCCAGAAGGATGTCTGAGACTCTACGAGACGCTGAACCGTTCACTTCTACCTCTTCAGGAGCCAAGCATGAAGGTGAAGTGACCTCAGGTTGGGATGGACAACGAACCCTGAGTCAAAAGATTGATTTGCAAGGGAAGTGGTCAGGAGAGGCTGCCAACATACTGTTGAGTAGAGGAAACCATAGTTGCCGAGGCCAGGAGGAGCAATGAGAATCATCTTGGTCCCCTGAGACTCGAATTTGAGGAGAACTCCTGAATTAGAGGAAGTGGAAAGGCGGAAAGAAAGCGCTTTGTCCACTGCAGCCTGAACGCATCCTGACAGAAAATGCCAGGCCCTGGATTTCTGGAGCAGAAGAGAGGCAGTTTTGTGTTGAGTGGGATGCAAAAGGTCCAGGTCTGGAGTCCTCACTCTTCGAACAGTGACCGAGCTACGGCTGGATCGAGAGACCACTCGTGAGGGTCTGCCTCCGTTCTGCTGAGGTGATCTGCTAAGTCGTTTTGTACACCTGGCAGATATACCGCTTGAATTAGAGACTTGTGCTCCAAGCACCACTCCCACACTCTCATTGCTTCCCTGCAAAGGGGATAAGAATGAGCACCGCCTTGCTTGTTGATGTAATACATCACAGCTTTGTTGTCCGTTTGAAGGAGAATGTTCTTGTGACAAAGAATATCCTTCAACGCTCGGATCGCATAGAGGACTGCTCTCATCTCCAGGACATTTATGTGGAGCTGAGCTTCGAGCTGAGTCCATACACCTTGAGTGTGGAGAGAGCGACAGTGAGCTCCCCATCCCATTAGCGATGCGTCTGTGGTGATGGAGATCTGATGATCCAGAGGAGCAAAGGGGAATCCTTCCAGGAGATTGCTCTCTTGAGACCACCAGGTGAGAGACCTTCGTAGGGGCTCCGTCACCTTGATGGGATAAGACTGGGGGTGAGAGGTCGGTGACCACTGAGCGGAGAGCATCCATTGGGTGGTCCTCATGTGTAATCGAGCTAGGGGTACAGTGAACACTGAGGACGCCATGAGACCCAACATACGTTGCATCGAGAGAGCTGTGACCGATCGGTTCTCCCCGATGTAACGGGCCATCTGAAGGATGTCGAGTCTTCTGTCCTCTGGAAGGAAGGCCTTCGTGGAAGAGGTGTCCAGAAGAGTCCCTATGAAAAGGAGCCTCTGGGAGGGCTGCAGTTGTGACTTCTTCAGATTCAGCAGAACTCCCATGGACGTAAGAAGGCGAGAGGCCGTTTGAACGGCTTCCAGAGTCCCTTGGCTGGAAGGGCTTGCTAGGAGCCAATCGTCCAGGTAGGGAAACACTCGGAGTCCGAGCTTCCTGAGATGCGCTGCAAGAACTGCACAACACTTTGTAAAAACTCGCGGCGCCGAGGATAGCCCAAAAGGCAGGACTCTGAACTGATAATGCTGACCCAGAGCCACAAACCTCAGGAATTTGCGATGGGTCGGGTGGATGGGGATATGCTGGTAAGCGTCCTGCATATCCAGGGAGGCCAGCCAGTCGTGTTGATGTAGCAAGGTAACAGGGTACCTAGGAAATCATTTTGAATTTCTCCTGGGAGGAATTGGTTTAACTTTCTGAGGGTCTAGAATGGGGCATCCCAGATTTCTTTGGAACCAGAAAGTAATGGAGTAGAACTCTGTGTTTCGCTGATGCGGGGCACCAGTTCTACTGCCCTGTTTAGAAGGCCCTGGATCTTGGCGGTGAGGAGGTCTGACTGAGAGGTCGACAACCTGGGTTGTCGTTTGGGAGGACAATTCGGGGGTTCCAAAAAATTGAGAGAATAACCCTCGAGAATTATCCGAAGGACCCATTTGTCCGAGGTTATGGACTTCCACTGGTTGTAGAAGTACATCAGACGACCTCCCACCAGAGGAGAAAGTTCCACCTCGGGCAGTGTGGATGGAACTTGGGCCACAATTCATAAGGTAGCGCTGGGGGCTTTAGGCCCCTGCGCTTTCTGCTGCGTCTTCTTTTGAGGTTGGGCAGGTTGGTTTTTATGGAAGCTTCCTCTGCCTCGAAAGGACTGACGACTATGAAACTGACGTCTACCTACATGCCCCCGAGAGGGGGCAGGCGGAGGTCTAGCCAACTTAATGGCTGACCTAGTCTTCTGAGTGGCCTCTAAGGCTTGCTCTACCTGAGGACCGAAAAGATACGAGCCATCAAAGGGCAACACCATTACCTGCTGCTGAGCATCATTCGAAAAGCCGGAAGTACACAGCCAGGAATGGCGTCGAGTACAAATACCTGCGGCTGCTGAACGAGAAGCAGTGTCGAAAGCGTCCATGGCGGCTTTGACCTGTTGGTTATTGGACTCAATACCTCTGGTAACAGTTAGAAGAAGCTCTGACTTGGAGTCGGAATCTGGAAGAGCTTCAACCATTCGTTTCATAGAGTGCCACAGGATATACTCATACTGAGAAAAATAGCCTTGATAGCTGGCAATACGCATACTTAAAGTGGAGGCAGCAAAGACTCTCTTACCTAATGTATCAATTTTACGAGACTCTTTGTTAATAGGTCGAGCTGTAGTAGCTTGAGGAAGAACGACCTTGTCATTCTCTGCCAGGACTACAATACGATCCGCAAAGGCTTGGGATGCCAAAATGGGACGATCCTTGGGAGCTGAATATTTCTTATCAATGGATTTAGCCACTGAGGGAATAAGAGCAGGATTATTATATACCATTTGAGACAGCGTCTCGAAGGAAGGTTGAATCTGAGGAGTCAAATCCATAGGGATCTCCGAAGCATGAAGATACTGGAGTCTTAATATTTTCCCAGGATCGATGTCTGTAGTCTGGAGAGAAAGAGTGGATCTCAGGTTCTTCAACAGAGACTTAAAGGACAGGTCCTCGACCACAGGCTCTGTAGCAGTGAAGGATCCTGTTTCCTCCACTTCATCACCCAACCGAAGGTCTGGGTCAGGCTCAACATCATCTCCTGATAGTCCAGGCAGGACTGTTTGGACAGGAAAGGAGTGAAAAATAGGAGAGGAGGAAAGAACAGATAGAAAGGGAGAGTCCCCGAGGGCCCCCGTTGCCGAGGAGGCGAAAGGAGTCAAAAACGGCGCTGAAGAGCCTACTGCACTACAAGCGCACCACGCCGCTCGTACTACTGGCGTGCTGCCAAGACATACGGCGCCGCGAGACCCACCGCACTTCGACAGCGCCAAGAAGATTTCAGCGGGCGGCGCTGATGAGCGCGAAAGGTCCTGAAAGCGTAAAAACGGCACCGGCTAAGCGCAGAGACTCCCGCTGGAAGGCGCCGAGGACACCCCTGGAACCTGGAAAGCAAGAGAAGGGAAAAACACAGGAGATAAGGGCATCGGTGTGGCCCTCGCGCGCAGCCATGTGAGGGGGAACACTTGCTGGAGTCGCTGGCACCGGCGAGGCGCCACAATGACTAGAAGGTCCAACCGCCCCTACCTGATCGTCAATGAGGCTCGGCGTCTCGGGCAACCGAGCCAGGCAGAAGAACCAACCTCCGAGCCCATCGCTTCCATAAGAGCGGCCCACTGATGAAACTGCTCATCTGGAGCCTACCTATAGGCAGGATGGGGTCAGCGTCGAAGACGGCGGAAATTGGAAGTTGGCACTCGAAGGAGAGAGACCGCAACTAGCTACGATAACCGACCGTCGACGCCAAGAGATGCATCAGAGGGCGACCTCGAGTGATGCCTCTTTTGACCTGTGGGTCAAGAAGAGTTCGAGGTCGTAACGGTGCCAGAATGCGACTATTTATTTTATGTCGCGGGGATCGCCCATCCCCCGGCATTGGACTGACCGTTGTCGGAACCCTGCTGAGGAGAAGGGCGGCTGACCGGACCCAGCCCGACTGACTGAACAGCTTTCATACAAGTCTCCTACTGTCACCTGACCTGCTCATGGTCGACTCGTCCAGTAGGCCGGACTACTTTACTATAAGTTAAATTTTAAAATATAACAGAAATATAATGAAATAGAATAAAATTAAACTGAAAACTATGCGCTAGTTTGAAGTTTGACTCCCGACAAGCGGCGCGTTGTCACTGAAGTGCCGCTGACGGTGGGAAAAAAAAAGACTGAGAGCGGTTGGAGGGTCGTCAGCCGATAGTCATTACCGCACGAGCCACTGCTCGCGGCGCCATGCCTCGCAGCGCCATCTCTCGCGCCGACCCTCCAGCAAAAAGTTTGCCATCGATGGGTCTTAGTGCCTCCGGCGCAGATCCCACTAGTGTGAATGAGTGGTGGAGACTTATGTCCAGGAAGATCTAACACGACGATCGCTGTATGGAAGTCTGCAATGCGACTGTCACAAGGAGACAGCGTGAAAGAACTGGAGGACGGGAGTGGGGACCGCCCATGCGGACATCAAGTGGGTAGTTCCCCATCAGGGATTGCTAGAAAAGTCTGCCGTGCAGCCCGATGCCAGGTGGAGCCAGTCCAATATGTAATGACCTACCGAAGGAACCCTCTCGAAGTAAGAGCTACTGTTACAGGTGAGTAACCTGTTTTCTAGTTTCGTGGATATGTTGTTCATTCACACTTATTGGCCGACTCCAGCAGTTCTCCGGAGGAGGAAGCAAGACGCACCCCACTGATTCTTACTTGGGAAATAGAGACTGGAGAACTGAGGCCCCAAAACCAGCATCCCAGTGTGACTCAAGGTCGATGTGGTAATGGGTAATGAAGGTGTTTGCTGACTTCCAGGTAGCAGCCTTACAGATTTCCTGGATAGGGATGTCTCTGGAAGTAGCCACCGATGCAGTGGTATGGCGGGTAGAATGAGCTCTTATCCCTCTGAGAGGCTCAATGGCCGCCAACTCATAGCACAGACTTATGCAACATGTAATCCACCTTCAATAGTCCATTTTGCTGCAGGTCTGCCAGAAGCGGCTTCAGCATAGGTGACAAACAGCTGGTGAACCTCTCCCCAAATTTCCGCAGTCCTCTCCTTATAACAGGAGACAGCTCGTCTCGGGTCCAAAGTATGGAGCCTGTACTCAGCCTCCGAGATGTAATTAGGGTAGTATACTGGCAGAGTTAACACCTGGTTAAGGTGAAACTCTGATACCACCTTCAGAAGGAATTTCGGGTTGGGGCGCAGGACAACCTTTTCCTGTGGAAGACTAGATAAGGGGAGTCCACCGAAAGCGCCTGGAGCTCCCTGTCCTTCTGGCAGATGTGATAGCCACCAGGAAGGCTGTCTTCCACAACAAGTGTGCGTTCGAATGGCTTGCCCATGATCTTTGCCAGTACCAGCAGTAGATCCCATGGAGGTGGAGGATCACGATCGGAGGGATATGTGATCCAGGCCACTGAAAAAGGCCAGACCACTGTCTCCGCGCCGCTGACCGCCCACTCTAGTAAGCAGAGATGGCTACCAGGTGCACCCTAAGGGTCGATTATCAAGATCCCTTTGGACAGAGACCAAAGGTAGTTGAGAATGTTAGCCACTGGACAAGACAGAGGGTCTAGGCCCTTGCTCTGACACCAAATGGAAAACCTTTTCCATTTGAAGGCATAACATTTCCTGGTCGATTCCTTCCTGGATGCCTCTACCATGGTAAGGACATCCATAGAAAGACCCAAAGCCTGGAAATAGAAATTATGTTCTTACCGTAATTATGATCTTTCTGTGTATCTTCACCATTCATCACAGATAGGTACTGGCCGGAGATCAGGACCCCGAGGGAGCTTTTTTTTTAAAGATAGGCGGAGCCGACCCAGCATCGGCGCCGCCTCGAGGCCGACGATCACGTGGCACCAAGGATTAGCCACAGGCAGGTCGACTCCGCCCGCCTACCAGTTCTGAGTCGCCGGAGAGGTAAGAGGAAGGGATGGAGGGGACAAGAGAGCCCAAGGGACAGAAAAGGAAGAGGAAACTGAACTAAAAGGAGAAATAACGACTGAGAGGACAGCATAGAAGAAGTAAAACTAAGGGGATTGGGTAGGGGCCCCAATCTCTGGAAAAGGAAGAAGGGAGGGGGAGAGAGAATTTAGGAGAGAGTGAGAGGTAACAAGGATCCAAGACCCTTGTCCGTCACCAGACTGTATAGGAACTGCAAGGAGTGGCAAAGCTCACCTGCCAGAATTCAAGGCACAGAATAACTGGCAAACCCCAAAAGCAGAGTCGGCTATTCTGGAGAAGGACAGGGTACAGGGACTCAGTACTCTCTCTGTACAGATTTTTGGTGAAAAAAAGGGTTGTCTTTTTTTTTTTTTAAATAGAAGGATAACAGAAGGAGGCAACCACAGTCCTCACCCCATAGGGTGAGGATAAATAGTAGAGGAAGTGCCACTCAACTGTACCCCTTGGGAAGAAAATTACCCCCTGTGTGTCCCAACTTACCCCGCCAAAAGAGGGTAGGCACAGAGGAGGAGGATCCAGAGACTGGAGCCCCAGGGGATGGCGGGGGATTATGATGAATGGTGAAGATACACAGAAAGACTGATAATTACGCTAAGAACGAATTTCTATATCTTATCTGTGCCAATCTCACCATTCATCACAGATGGGTGAGTACCAAGCCCCCAAGGGGGTTGACTAATTGCACCCTAAGGGACAGTGTCCCCAGCCCTCAGTGGTGACACACTGGGGAACCTTCTGGGCCTGAGGAGGCCTGAGAGTGGGGAGAGCGAGACGGGCCCTCCCCGGAGGGGGAAGGAATTTGCCCCGACAGACGTCGTCTCGCCCTATAGGAAAAGAGATAGGTTCCCTGGTGAGCAGAGCAGATCACCCTACGCCGGGCCAAGGGTGACAACCGGGAAAGGCAAAGCCACGCCAATCTTCTGGTGCAGATTGCTGTCCCTACTGCCCCGGTAGCTACCTCATTGGCATCGTAAGACGCCTTGCTTGGTGCCTTGCTAGCTCCAGGCCACACATACAGAGTCGCTGATGGCTTGCCTGGTTTGTCTTGAGTCAGGCAAAGCAGCTAGGAATTGACCCAGCTCTGACCACAAGAACCTGTTGTAGGCTGCATAGTGAGCCTGATGAGCGGAGATGGAGAGAAGCAACCATGCCGAGTAGAAAGTCCTCCTCCCAGAAATCAAAATCAAGAGTCTTGATCTGGGGCCAGTCATGGTGGAGGCGCAAGCCCATCAGGAGTGTCCAGGTGTGTCAATCCCGACTGTGGATGAGGCATAGAACCTGGAGCCTCTGAGGAGTGCAATACCTCTGGCTGAGGTCCCTAGGGCAGGAGCTCCGGAGAAGGGCCTCTGCCAGAAACGCATGGACGCCCCGAAGGGAGCAGGCCAGGGGCACACAAGGTGGCCGCCCAAATCGCTTAGAAAGGCGTGGGCCTGCATGCCTGGATTGCTCGTAGATGGGGGAAAGATGAAGGTCCTCCAACATCCTTGTGAGGAAACGCTGATACTCGGAGAGATCAGCGGCAAGAGAGATGTGGACAGATGGTTCCTCTCCCCCAGAAGAGGGGGATGAGGAGCTGGAGGTCACCATATGCTCTGAGGGTGGCTGCTCGGGGGAAGGTTGAAAAACCCGACTGTCCAAGGCCCTAACATAGGCAGGGAACCGAGAAGCCACCGCTCTGAACTGCTCCCAGGTGAGAGGCCCGGTAGGACCAAGAATGCCCGGGAGCGCTGGAGAATGCGGCAGAGGGGTAGGGGCAAAGCCGAGGGAAGGAATCGGCTGGCCTCTGCCAGGGCTAGGGAGCGGACCATGGACACCCAGGAAGGTGTCCCGAAGACTCCGCGAGCCGACAGCTGTACAACCACGTTGATACTGCCTAAGCTGCGCCAGAAGAATCCCCCCAGTGAGGCGCGATCGGGGTCAGAGTGGTCCAGAAGGACGTCCCTGCCTCCAAAGAATGGGACCCTCTCAAGGACCCGGAAGGGGAAGGATGGAAGTCCGAACTCCGGCTTCATCCAGGACCCAGGTGGACCCCAGAGAAAGGCACACGCGGACCCCACACCCCTCAGAGTCCGAGAGAGTCCTGGTCCTCGGGAGGGTCAGCCTAGGTAGCTGGCAGCCCTGGGATGTCCCCGAGGGGGAAATCCAGGGCGCAGCACCCTCCCCACCCGTAGGCTTCTCGATGGGCCCCAAAGTCGGGCGATCAAGACACACCACGGGAGGGGGTACACCTGCTGAGGGGTCCAGGAACCCCCCCAGGCCAGGTTGCATGGCTATAGTGGCACGCACCATAGCCTGCTGGTCAGTGCCACTGACCCCAACCTGGAGGGGAACCAGACGCCTCAAGAGGGGCTGACTCGACTCAAAGAGACCACTGGTTCACCATCCTGTGCAGGCAACCCTGAAGGGTGTGATGCTTGTCTGACTCTGAGCCCGACTCCGACCCCAAGAGGTGGAACCGAGGCCCTAAGCCAGACGGTAGGAGGGCAAGTAAAAGCGACATTCGCGAAGGGCCCGAAGTCGCGCGCAGTGGTCGGCAGCACCCACGCTTCCACGGCCCCGCGGGCGGGCTGGCAGAAGGTAGCAGGATGGCTGGGACCAGAAGTCCGGAGCTAGGGCCAGCCACGGTGCAGTCAAGTCCACCGGCACCGGGAGCGGCACCGGGAACAGAGAGAGTGTCGGCAGCAGCCCCAGCAGCGGCCCCGGAGTCGCAGACACCGCCAGGCCCCCTGGCGCCGCGAGCGGCACCGAGGGTCAAAGCGGCGCCGACCGCTCTGAGAGCAGGCTCGACGCCGACGACACCGCCCGCCCACGATAGTGGCGCCGAGAACCGAAGCGGCGCCGACGGGGTCCGGAACGGGACCCAGTGCCAGCCATGCACTGCCAGGCTTCTCGCTGAGAGCAGAAGCAGCGCCTTAGGCGGGCGCCATACTAACCTCGGCGCCAAGAGCGTACCGGGTGCAGACATAGCAAAAGGTGATGCCGATTCAGGGTCGCGCGTCATGAAAGAGTACCGGTGCCGCAAGCTGCATCGACAGAGCCCACGGCCGAGATGAGGCAGCCGACAAGGCCCTGGCACCGCGAACGCACCGGAGGCCTCGACAGCACCGGACAGACGGCATCGACCTGGCCTTCCAACCGCTGGAGCGACACTGTGGGGCCCTTCACCTCAAGGGGTGATTGCCATAGGGCGCCTCCCGCCTCCGCCTCCGGGAGGAAGCGGGACGGGCTTCCTGACCACGGAAGGAGCCTCAACCAAGGCTAGGCTATGAGGGTTGAGACCTCCTCCACGGTCCGTGATAGAGCCGGGAGGAGACCCAGAGGAAAGGCCGAGAAAACGCGGCTTGGCCCGATAAGCGCAGATCCTACTCCGGTCGGCAGAGCACGCCCAATCTCTTCAAGCTTGTTGGAGAACACGGGCGTCCATAGAGAAGCAGGCGTCGCATCTAATCCATGTCGGAAGCGGCCAAGACATGAGAGACACCGTCATGCTGGTCGGTCACGGAGAAATTGCGCCACACGGGCACCGACGCATAGGGGCTGCCCCGCTTAGATGATTTCTTTCCTCCAACCGCTGAATGACCTGCGGAAAAACACCAAAATAGACTCGACGTCGCCAAAACTATAAATAATGGAAAGATCTTACCAGTGACGTCGAGTAGGGCAGACTAGAACTAGTAGACCAATGAACTATCGACGATAGAAGGCTAAGGCCTAAAATTTCCAAAAACACTTCTTCAAGGCTTCCCATGAGGCGACCTCGACGGCGGGAGATGAAGAACTGGTAGGCAGGCGGAGTCGACACAGTTTAACGGCTAATCCTCGAGCGCCACGTAGTATGTCGGCCTCGAGGGTGGCGCCGATGCTGGGTCGACTCCGCCCATCCTTTAAAAAAAAAAAAAAAGGCTCCCGCGGGTCCTGATCTCCGGCCAGTACCCATCTGTGATGAATGGTGAAGATTGACACACATAAGATCTCTAGCCGCTCAGGTACCAGGCTGAGAGGTGCAGGGATTGAAGGTCTGGATGGTATACCTTCCCCTGATTGAGACAGATCAAGCCCCAGGCATGCTGGAAGCCGGCTCCGGGGCCTGCAGCTGAGGCTGAGGAGATCTGGTTACCAGAACTGACTCAGCCAGTCTGGGGCTACTAAAATCACCTTCGCCATATCCCTCCTCACCTTGAGGAGCACCTTGTGTATCAATGGAAATGGAGGGAAGGCGTAGAAGAGGCCTGGGGTCCATGGCCTCGAGAAAGCACCCCCTGCAGCGAGCCCTGCTTGGGGGGGCGAGCATGAGACAGCCTCAGCTTGGTGTTTTCCCTGGAGGCAAACAGGTCCACCATTGGTTTGCCCCAGTGGGAGAACAGGCTGTAAGCTACCTCTGAATGGAGAAACCACTCATGGGATGTCTTGCCTAAGTGGCTGAGAGCATCCGCCAAATGGTTTGAGGATCCTGCCGCATGAATGGCTAGGAGGTCCACCTCCAGATGGTTAACGAGGGTCCAGATGCGGAGCACCTCCCTGCAAAGCAGAAAGGAGTGCGTGCTGCCTTGTTTGCTGAGGTAGTACATGGTCGTGGTATTGTCCGTCTGGACTTGAACCACTTGATCCCGGAGCTGAGGAGCGAAAGCTGACAGTGCCAGTCTGACTGCTCTGAGCTCCAACAGGTTGATGTAGTATCGGGACTCCTTGGGGGTCCAGAACCCGTAGGCCCTTTTGGCCCCCATGTGGACTCCCCAGCCCATGAGAAAGACATCGGTCGTGAGGACTGACGTCGGCTCGGGGTGGACAAACAGGATCCCTTCCTGCAACCAGTCTGGGGCAGTCCACTATTGGAGAGCATCCCACATCTTCTGGGTTACAGTGATGATCAGCTGGTCGAAATGACTGTGGCGCTGAGTCCACTGGACAGCCAGCTCCCATTAGAGGGGGTGCATGTACCACCGGGCCCAATGGACCATGAAGGTGCACGCCGAAATGTAACCTAGTAGGCGCAGAAAGTCCCGGGCAGGGCACAACTGCCCAACCAGAAATGGCTGGACAAAGGAGGAGAGAACCTCTGCCCTGTCCGCTGGGAGCTGAGCTCTGGCTTGACGAGAGTCAAGCTCTGCCCCGATGAAGCACATCACCTGAGAAGGTACGAGATCCGACTTGGCCTTGTTGATCAAGAGGCCGAGTTGGGAGCAGGTCTGAAGGGCCAGGTCCCTGGACCTCTCCACCTCCTGTTGGGTGGGACATGCTAAGAGCCAATCGTCGAGCTAGGGGTAAATTCTGACCCCCCCCCGGATACCTGAGATGGGCTGCCACCACTGCGATGCATTTGGTGAAGACCTGTGGGACCGATGACAGGCTGAACGGCATGGCTTGGAACTTGTATAGGGTCTCTTCGGCTCTGAAGCGGAGGAAGCGCCAATGAGACGGATGGATTGGGACGTTAAAGAACACGTCCTGCAGATCCAGTGAACAGAACAACATGTTTCACTCCAAGAATGGTATGAACTGGGACAGAGTGACCATCCAAAAGGTGCATGACCTGAGATACCGATTCAGGTCGTGCAGATCTAGAATGGGGCACCAGGAAGTACCTGGAGACAAAACCTGGATCTGCTGGAGAATCTGCCACTGGAGCTACTGCCTCGAGGAGGAGCATCTAAATGATGATGTCTCGGAGAGCCAACTGAGTACAGACGGATACTCTTTCCTCCCGAAGGGCTTGGCTTGGCTTGGAGGGTGCTGCTCAAATTGTAGAGGCAGTCCCTGACTGACCACTTCCAAAACCCACCTGTCCGTGGTAATAACGGACCAGGCGGAAAGAAAGTGGTGGAGCCAGCCCCCCACGGGACGATCAGAGCTGGCGTGGATGGGAGAGAGGGCTCCACTGAGCACACTTGGAGGAGAAGGATCCAGGACCTGAACTGCCTCCCTTTACGGGCCTGAGAGGGCCCGGCTTGGGCCGGGGTGCCAAGCTTGAGCCTGCTGCTGCTGCTACCCTCCTTGAAAGGAGGGTTGCTGTGCCGCAGAGGAAGAGTGCTGAAAAGGCTTCTTCTTCTGCTGTTTCTTGCCCGAAGAACCTTTAGCAAAAGTAGCGTCCAAGGTGGCACTGGACTGCTCAATACGCTGAAGGTGACCAGCCACACCTGGGCAGAAAAGGTCGGTGACCAGGAAAGGCACATCAGTTAGTTTGTGCCAAGTATCTGCTGGAAAAGAAAGAGTCTCAGTCAAGCCCCTGGGTGAGAGTAACTGCAGCTGCCATCAAAGGGCACAAGAATCCCCAATGTCCAGGGCTGTCTGAAGCTGATGTTGGCAACAGCCCGGCTTGATCCTGGACCTGCTTGACCGTGGTCTGCATGTCCATGGGGAGGGTGGGAGGACTTCATCCAAAGACCCCAGAGGGCATGGAAGAAGTGTGCCAATGATGATGGCCGAACTTGCCTGACGAAGGCCTAAAGATGAGGCCGCAGACCTTCTCGAGCCAAAGGATCTAAGAGTTTGGATTCTTTTCAGGAGGTCAGTCAATGTCGGCAGAACTGCCAGTACGCCTGAACACAGAGGCAGTCATCAGGCTCTCGGCCGAAGGGTGCTCTGTGAACCCCGCAAGGGACCCCATGGGCACAGCATACTTGCGGGCCATGCAGGCAGATGGAGCTGGACAGGAGGCAGGGTGCTGCCAAAATTTTAAGGCTGGGCCAACTATGGCCTTGGCCACAGGAAAGGCCTCCATCAGGGTATCCCCTCTCCTGAGGATGTCCATGAGACGGTACTCCACTTTTTTCTGGATAAGTTCCAGGGGCATCCCTGTAGACTTAGAGATGAGGCGAAGAATGCCCTGAAACAACGAAGGACCTTCCTCCATCTCTAACCCACCGGCCGATTCATCATCCCGGGATGAGAATGTAGGCCGGTCTCATCCGAATCCGAGGAATCCGGATACAACAGTCGAACGCTGAGGTCACCTTCGACCCGCAGAGGGCAGTCTGGGGTGACCGTGACCGAAAGACACGGGGGAAGCCTGGTGTCTGCTCTGTCTTCCTTAGAAGGAGCCCCTCCCACAGGCTGCTTGGACAGTGGTTCCACCATGATCGGTAGAGAGACTGGTTTAGGCCAAACCGGAGGTTTTGCCAGCTCCACGGCCAGGGGAGCCGACTTAATCGGCTCCAAAAGAGTCTGCTTCGGCCTAGGAGGGGAAAGCGAAGTAAAAGCCGGAGTGGAAGCCGGGGTCAGCTTGTGCCTGGACAAAATTAGCTGTTGCCATGAGGTCCTCGTAGCGCCAGAGTCTCTTCTCATCAGAGGAGGACAAAGACGACCAATGGTGTTTATCAAATTATCTCAATAGTGTGTTAAATATTTTTGTTTAGTAGAAAAGAACACTTCAGTATTAATGGCTATTGTTTATTGCTTTTAATTTTCATTTTCTACAGCATCTATCACAGAGTTGATTACAGCATGACTTAATAAACAGAAACAAATCTGAAAAGAGCAAAATGTTAAAAGAAACAATAATACAGTACACACCAGTTAAAGGGATGCGGTTAAAGGGATGCCTGTTTAATTGGCACAATCCCCAGGCACTGATTTTCACATAATGTTAGTGAATGGGTGCTGTCTCCCTGTAATTATAGCGGGCGACTGAGTTGCCATGGAGGTGTATAGACTATGGCGCCTGCTTAACAACCAATTAAAGATGGCGAATAAGTAGGATTAAGTAGCCATGGTCTGTTTGTCACCTTTGTTTGTTATGATGGCATGCACTAAAATAACTGACCTTCCTCTGTTGGAGAAAATAAAGGTTCTAGAATCATTGCAACTTCCTAACACCTCTCTTTTAATTGTAGCCAAACAGTGTGGGATATCCAAGAGCTGGGCAGGAAGGATCATCTTGAATTGAGACAAGATGCTCACTCAATGGAAGCTCAATAGCAACCCCAACCACAAAGAAGTGATAAGGCATGGATATCCAAGTGGAGGTTGGATTACTTATGGTTTAACCATGTTGTAAGTAAGGGGCACTGTTGACAGGTCCAATTCTTAAAGAAAGCTAAAGTACCACACACCTGGATCATTAGGGTTTTGATGCCACTGACAGGTGGCTGTCCGAGTGGAAACAACGACACAATATTGTATGGAAAAAGGCTTAAAGCAATTCTCCTGCTCTGTTGTCGAATATCCCCAGTAAACATTTTTAATGCCGGTGAGACTGGTATTTTTAAAAGGCTGTCTAGATAGAGGTCACATTAATTAGTGCAGCTTTCTGATTAGGAGAAAGAAATCCAAAGATAGGGTTTCAGCGTTCTGCTGCACCAATATGTCAGGATCTGAAAAATAGCCCTGCTTGTGAAAGGGAAGAGTAAGAGACCTAGAAGTCTCCTAAAGACCTCTCCTCTTCCTGTCACATATACAAGTTTAACAAATGTGTGGATGACCAGGGCAATTCTTGGTGAGTGGATGTCATCATGGAACAGCCGTCTTCGATGGCAAAGGCGAAAGTTCTGCTATTCATAGACAATTGTGAGTGCTCACCTTAGTAAGCTCTGAGATAAATTCAGCAACATCAAGGCTGTTCACTTGCCACGAACACTACAAGCCTCACACAACCTCTGGTGATGGAGGTAATCAAAGAACTTTAAGGGGCACTACTGTTCTCTGTTTTCCAGTAGAGTAGTTGGCATAATTGACAGTGGCTCCTCTGCCTTGGCTACTGAAGTGCTAAGGCAGTCAGTTTATTCACTGCAATCTTTATTATGGCAAAGGCATGGGCCACTGTGAAAGAATCAACCTCTGCCAACTGTTTTAGAAAAGCAGGCTTCTGCTTAGAAAATAAAGACAGTACCTTGGCTACAGTAAGTTTAGAAGAACAACCCCTAGATGATCCACTCGCTGATGTGGACTGTCTGACTGGCATGTCATTAGCCATATTTGCAGTTTTGTGGATGTCGATGCGGAAGAACAAACTGACAGAAAGCTCACTGTGGAGGAAATCTGCACTACATTAAAAGACACAAGAGATCAGTCATTGGCTGCAGTGGAGGATGACAACGAGGACCCCCAAGAACATCAGCAACTTGGAAGTGGGGTTGCATGCTAGTACTCTGTGGGACTGGTGCCTCAATAACAACAAACTGGAGCACTGGGAAAACATATTCAAACTTGAAGGCCTAATTCTACAACAGATTGCATCCAAGACAAAACAAAATGATTATGGACTTTTCAGTATTGCAGATGAAGCTTCTGAAATCAGAGAGGATCGTGAAACACTAAGTGAAGATAAGTGATTTTAACTTCTTAACTTTTTAAAGTTCTTCACCAAATTTAACAAAATACCATTCACTAAAACCAACAAACTAAATTTTCAAAAGCTGTAATCACGTTCCTGGATTGTGTAACCCCTACCAATGGGGGTTCCTAAAAAGCTTCCCAGAGCTTGTTTAAGTGCTCCATGCCTGGCTGGTGTCCGGCATTTAAGCCGTTTAAATATGTTGAGCTAGTGGCTTTTAAACGCTCTGTATACTGCCTCTTTAAGGACTGCCTGTTGCAGTTATAATTAGTTGAAATGGGGGAGGGCTGTGTGTTGTAAGCCGAGTCCAGCCAGACTTCTTGAGTAAGCTCTATTCTGCCATCACTTAGTTGTGCAGAGGGAGTTCCCTGGAAAAGATGTAACTGTTTACTGATAATTGCTTAGAGTGGTAATGATATTGTAGTTGTTCTAACCTACTTTTGGTTAGAGCAAGGACTGTTGTGATTATCTCCTCCATATTGGTCCCAAACTGCTGACTTGGACCAATCAGTACCTCGGGACTCTCGTGGAGTCATCTGACCAATAGAGGGACTGCTTGTAGCGTTGGAGAAGGCATTATAGCTATGGCACTTTTAGGACCACTGAGGCCGAGTAATTGACTGGCAGTGGCGTCCAGCCAATGGATCGGGTAGCACCGAACTGTAAGGAGTGCCCCATGCTGCTAGGGGCAGATTCGCTGCGGCTGTGAAGGAGAAGGGAGCTCTGAGCTTCTGGCCATTTGAGTGTTCGTGGGAAGTGCATGAAAGGCCTGCTTCAGCCATTCTCCTTGTCTAGGGCTTCAGATTAAATCCACCGGTGTGTGGTCGGAGGAGGCTGTGTAGGGACACAGCTACCTACCAGGCTTTACCTGAAGGGACTGGAGAATCTGCTGAATCGCTCGGTCCATTGTGCGGTTGGAGTGGCTGCTACTGCCGAGTGGTCGTGAGTTCATTCGGTCCTGAAAGCCACTGCCTGGTATGGTACCCTCTGTCTTTACCATATAAATGTGTGAGGAGGCTGGTGAAGCTCATAGATACATAGATACATACATAGACAGTGTCAGCAGATAAGGGCCTATGGCCCACCTAGTCTGCCCATTTGAGCTTGTAAGTTCAGTTTGTTTTCCTAGAAGTCTGTTGCCCTTACTCCTGACCTCCAGAATTCCTTTATGTCTATCCCATGCATTCTTAAATCCCGTGATTGTTTCAGCCCCCACCGCTTCCTCTGGCAGGGTGTTCCACTTGTCCACCACCCATTCTGTGAAGAAATTCTTTCTCATATTTCCTCTGAATCGTCCTCCCTCCAACTTCATCCCATGCCCTCTAGTCCTGGAACATCTTTTTGCTAAAAATAGTGTTTTCCTGCACCCTGTTCCTCCTGTAAGATACTTGTATGTCTGATCATATCCCTCTATCCTCCTCTCCTCCAGGGAGTACATGTTCAGTTCCTTCAACCTGTCTTCATAGGACTTGTGATGTAATCCATGCACCATCATGGTTCAGCCCTGCCAGTGGTAAAGGAAGGGTATCTGCTGGAGTCGTGAGTATTGGATCAGGGTAGCTCCTGTTAAGCTTACAAGCAGTGGCCAAGGCCCTTTTCGTTATACTGCTGCCTGCATTAACTGAGCCTTCTGCTAATTCTGATCTGCTCGGGACAGTAAATGTTCATTTGTGTCAGGGCCTCAACCAGCTGCCATGAGGGACTAGCCATTAGGGCTTGGGTACCCAGGGACAGTAACTATTAGATTTGAGGCCTGTGCACAGAGCCCTAGGTAGATAAGTATAGTGATAAGCCAATCCCCTTGATTTCCCCTAGCCTTGTTAGTTCCCCCTTAAATAAATCAGATTGTTTGTTTTGCAACTACACCCTGGCTTTATTGTGTTTTGTTGAAGATATACTGTACAGTGAAAGTGTAATAATGGTACCTTATTTTCAGGGGTCCCTGGAGTGAACTGAGAGATCCGAGCTGGGGGCAAGTGTGCCAGGAGAAGTATTGTCATTACCTCTTGGGAGCCGCTAATGGGACCAAGGGGGTCACAGTAACAGAGGGCTGTGACCGAGTCAATCGTGACTGCCTTACCCTCGACCTCTGGGTGGAGGCACCCGTCAACAGATCTGGGCCCCTCACCCTGTCTCAGGCAAGGCAGGCAGGGTAGTAGCCCTAAGGGGTGCCCCTGGGGGTTACATGTGTCTGTTTGTTTTCATGTTTGTGTGTATGTTTAGGGTGTATTTGGGTCAGCTGTCGATTTTTTCTCGCCAGTACCTGTCAACCAAAAAGCAACTTCTCTTAAATAGGATGGCAGCTTAAACGGGACGAACGGGTGTCCATGGAGCCATCCCACTTAAGTGGCTTCTACTGTACCAAAATCAGATTGTGTAAAACTCACGATAGTTAGAGTTAACAATTAAAATACATATGGTGATGGTACCTTAAAACTGCAGACTCCAAACCTCATATGCGTGTTGTTGTGTGTGTGTGTGTGTGTGTGTGTGTGTGTGTGACAAAGAGAGAGAGAGATGTGTGTGTGTACGACGCGCGCACGCTTACAGTACTGAACCAACATAAGGAATATCCACTGTAAAATAAATCTATTAGTGGCTTACTCTAGAAAACATAGTGCCATTTATTTGGCAAGGATTGTTTTTGTTTTTTTATTTATTTTAAATAGCAAACTTATATTGAACGTTTTTGAAAAAGGAAGGAATCTGTGATTGAATTACCTTGTCGTTTGTTATCTTATGCTGCTAATGAACTGTGACAGTGAAACCTGAGCTCAAACACTTTGCAGCATGAATGGATTCCCTCCCTCCTAACAACACAGCTGGGAGCAGGAGGGAGGGGAGGAAAAACTGTTTAGCAAATGCAGAAAACCTGGATGGAAAAACTGTTTAGCAAATGCAGAAAACCTGGATTGTTAGAGTTAACACTTAAAATACGTATGATGATGCCACATTAAATAACTGCAGAATCCAAACTTCTCCAAACCACAATACAGTAGAAGCCACTTAATTGGGATGCCCTGGTGGCAACCCTTTCATCGATTGAGCAGTCATCTCCTTTAACAGAAGTGCATTGAGTATAATGGGAGTCAGCATCTAACTCAGTGTCCAGTTCTTATTCACAGCACAGGGTAACTTTATGTGGCGTTACCTTACTTTAACTTAGTCAATCTTTATTTATGTTTATTTAGTTATTTCTTATTCATTTCTTTAGTTTTAACCTAGCAGCATCTGTACCTTTTACAGCAGCATTCCATTGTCCCCATTCAGTGTGAAGAGAAGCTGGAGCAGCTACAGAGGTCGTCAGTGGGTAGCTCTGGAGGCAGTGGAGGTAGCAGGGTTATTTCTGAAGCTATGGAGGCATCGAGTTTATACGCATTCTAGTGTCCACATTCAGTGCTGTCGGGAGATGTTGTGCACACAGCAGGCAGCATTCTGGTGTCTACACAGCACATTGGGAGCTACGGAGTAATTTGGGATACTCGGAAGATATGAGTGGCAGCGGAAGAGCGTGCACACAGCAGGCAGCATTCCAATGTCTATAGCAGCACACTGGGAGCTATGGAGGAATCTGGGTTTGGGTTTACATGATGGGGAGCTATGGAGGTAGCTCTGCCAGGGTTACTCTTGGCAGTAAGTGATTAATTGATTAAAGTTTGTGAGAGTCAGAGATGTGCAGGCAGCATATGTGTTAAAGACAGATTAACATAATCGCCTGCTCGCTTAGGTGTTACAGGACAAACAATGAATGAAGGGACTTAGTGAGTGTGTAAATGGGTGGCTCACTGATGTGCTAGAGGACAAAAATCATCCCATATATCCAGCTTTCCAGTCCCCATTAAAAGTGCACCTCCATTGAAATACATGGCCACTTAATCGGTTCCGGGGGATGTCCCAATAAAGTGGACATCCCATTTATCCGCCTCCCGAGTAAGTGGCTTGTACTGTACTTAGAGTTAACATTTAAAATATGTATGATGATGGCACGTTAAACAACTGCAGATTCCAAATCTCCCTGTGTGTCTTGCCTGATGGAAATGAACTGATAAAACTGCTTTAATAAAATGGTTTAATACTTTTCTAACAAATGTGGTAAAAGCCATTATTTAATTAGAGTGCCTATAGAACTGTTCCTTTGTAGTTCCCTGCTATTGTGCTCCTGGACCTTTTTCTTCAGATAGGGAGCTGAGCCCAATTATTTTGTTTGCTAGACTGGTTCCTGTGTGTGTGTGTGTGTGTGTGTGTGTGTGTGTGTGTGTGTGTGTGTGTGTGTGTGTGTGTGTCTGTGCTACAGTACTGAACCAAGATAGGGAATATAGACTGTGGCCCAGATATTCAAAGCTGCACAACTGGGTTGCACCGGCGCGAAAGTACAGACTGCGCCAGAAACAATATTCAGTGAGCCAGTGCAGTGCAAATCTCATTGCACCAGTGGTAACTATAATAGTGCAGGTGCAGTGCAGGGGGTTTGCCATGAATATCAGCGCAGTGCAATATTCAACCATGAAAACATGGGCATGAAGTGCAGAGAAAGCAAAGATGCACCAAGCAGACTTGTTCCTAGAAATACAGGGCACAAGCAAACAGAAAGCACTTGTGCCAGGCAAGAGGAGGAGAAAGAGAGACAGAGAGACAGAAAAGAGAAAAAGAAAGAAAGACAGAGAGAGGAGCGACAGACAGAGGGACACAGAGGGAGAGGGGACAGTGGTGGCAGTGGAGAGGAGACAGGGGCAGAGAGGTGTGACAGACAGGCAGACACTCTGCCCGCATGATTCCTCAGGTGTACACAGACCACAGCAGCCAACCACCCAGGGGATATAGGACAGCAAGGGCCATGGATAGTGCACCTCTTCATAATGGAGGCCATAATGAGAGGGCGTGTGAGGGGCAGCAGGGAACAGTGGCGTGGCCGTGGAAGGGCCAGTCGGCAGTATGCCTGACACAGGCGTGCACCGTGCACAGTACCTTTGAGCAGTACAGTGACATGGAGATCGTGGGCCCAGTACCACCTGAACAGGAACCATTCTGAGGCAGCTTTGTGAGCTGTGCAGTGAGAAGATGCAGGCACCCGCAGACAGCCATGCCATGTCCGTGGAAATTAAGGTGACAGCCGTCATGTTCCTGCTCACCACGGACACCTTCAGAGACCAGCAGGGGAGACACCACAGGCGCAACCAGTGCGACCCACGTCCATCTCCTCACACAGTTTCTCAGCTCTACACTGCCATGCGTGATTGGAGATACATCCATTTCCCCACACAGTCAGAGGTACAGCAACCATGTGGGACATCCACAGGGTAGCATATGCCTGGGCATGATTGGGGCCATTGACTGCACCCTACATGGGCATCCATAGGCCACCTGGCCCAGAGGATGTGGTGTACATCAATAGGAAGGGGAGCCTGAGTGTCAAGTGCCAGGTGGTGTGCAATGAGGCAGGGGTGCATAACCAATGTCTGTGCCACATACCATGGGAGTGCACATGATGCATTCATCTGGCACAGCTCTGACTGTGTCCATGTCTGAATGATGGGAATATGCCCATGGAGCCCATCTAGTCAGTGAGTATATGCAAGGGCAAGGGTCGATGGGCAGAGCATACCATGGGATGGGGGAGGCAGGGTGTGCACGTTGGCATGGGCACCAGGGACAGGCAAGAGGCACAGCAGAGCATATCAGAAGAGCTAACCATGTCATTATCCACACAGTGGATAGTGCCTATCCACTCGGCACTGGCTTCTCACCCTCTACCAGCACCCGTCATCCCCAGCAGAGGAACACTACAATGAGACACATGCCAGCATCGCAATACGCCATCAAGCGAGCCTTTGGCATGCTGAAAGCACAGTTCCATTGCCTGGAACAAGTCAGGCGTGCCTTACAATACAGCCTTGAAAGCCTGTGGCCTGTTCCGCAGCCTGCTGCATACAACTGCCGGCCGACAGCCGTGGGATGGCTATCAAGGCTGATGAGAGTGACAGTAGTGGGGACAACTGAGGCAATGGGCTGGAGGGAGGACAGCAATCCCTGGGTGGAGGGATCCCAGCTGATCCAGCAGGCAAGGCGGCACAGGGACACCATAGCAGAGAGCACTATGGTGCATACAGGTGGGTGGTGTGAAACACATGCATTGGCCACACACACACAGGTGCAACACACATGCAGGGCTTGCATGGCACTGGGCATGCACACACACAGAAGGCGGGAAGCAGGGGTACAGGTGACAGGGCACACCGCATACAACCACACACAGCACCCCATAGCCCCACACACACATATGCACACACACACACAGACATGGGCATGTGGCATGGATCCAGATGCATTGCATTGGTGCACAGCGCTTAATCAGTGCAGGACTGCTGTCATCACGCCCATGCCACATGGCCCAGTGGCTGGGCAAGCATGCACACAGAGCAGGCGTGTGGCACGGCACACAGGCACCACACCTGCAGTGGAGCACACACACGCCACCCATGTGCACACTGGGCAGCAGCTGCAGACTGCAGGTGGGGGCCGCACATCAGGTCAGCTGCATGGAACCATGGCCACCATGGCGTAGAGAGGTGGCTGCGGCTGGGCTGATCAGCAGCCACGGGCTCTGCATCAGCCATGGGGAATGTGCAACAGCCCCTCAGTGGAGGAATGGGCGGGACCCACGACCATGTCCATGCAGGGGAGTCAGGGCGCCCAAACAGCCCAACCACCGGGCATGCCTGAGATGCTGATATCTGAGCCAATGTCGACTGTGCAGGGGTTGCCCAATGCTGGGTATGCAGGGTGGACAGCGCGCACTGTCGGGGTTATCTGTGCCCGACCATGCCTGTGGCAGCCAGCAGTGAAAAACCATCTGAGATCGCAGTGCCAATGTGATCCAGGGATGCAGTCATGGCCTCCTGCATGTACTGCATCCCACCAGAATCTGCACAGTGCCCTCTCCTGCTGCTCGGCTAACTCCGTACCTCCACGTGCAGTCACGTGCACCCCAATAGACAGTAGCACCTGTTGCTTAATGGACTCCCGCAGCAAGCGGGTGTGCTCAGCCAACAGGTCAGCATCCTGGGGCTCCTAGGCCAGATGCAGATCCCCATGGTGACTGCCACACTGCACAGCCCCTCTCTGGTGGATGCTGCACAGTGGGGCCTCCTGGAGAACTGGGTATGGCAGGCGCACCAGCGGCAGACCCTTTGTCCAGCTGCCTGGTGGCACCCCAGCCCACTGCTGTTGCCCATCCAGCTGCTGCACGCCACCCCAGCTCCTGCACCGGCTGGCACCCCTCCACCTCAGGGCACAGCCTGGGCAGCGCACACCACCTGCACCCGCTGTGGTGGTGGTGGGCAGTTGTTCCACTGCTGACAGAACAGTGGGTGTGCTGCCTATGTCAGTGGCCAGCAAGCGTCTCCCCACAATGGTTGCCATACTGTCAGGATGAGCGTTATGTAAATCGTAATTAGTTTGGACCCACTCTGATATGTGTCTCACACAGGACCCGAAGGCTGGCATCCTGCAAGAACACATCCAGGGCCTCGTCTGACCCCAGGTTCAGGACATCTGCTACACACGGTGGTGAGCTGCAGCCTTTCAGGCCCCGGATGCCCATGGGTGGAAGGCTGGTCTTCCAGGGCCAGTCCAGTGGCCATGGCTGCTGCTGCAGCCAGCACCCCATCATCTGCACGGGCGTACTGGTGCTGAAAGAGAGAAGAGAAGTGTGTTAGTGATGCATTGCCCACATGTGCCCCCCACACTGCCACTGCCTGTGTCCAGCAGCATGGCTTGCATGGTGCAAACACTTGCACATGACAGGCATGCCATGCACGCACCTCCATGCCCCCAGCTGTACGTGGCTGACATTCTTACCATGCAGTGATGGGCTGCCACCTGTCTGTAATCCACCGCAGGCACACCCTCCACAGTGCAGTGATGCATAGTGGCTGCCACTAATTCCTCCTGCGCCATGAGCAGTAGCGCAGCTGCAGGGCCCCCTCTGGTGGCATTCCAGGAGGCACGGATGGCCGCCACCCTCTCTTGATGTGCCTCTTGTCTGTGCCCACTTTCTTCCTGCTCTCCTGCAATGACACTGGTGGCTGTCCTGCTGGCTGACTCATGCTGCCACCTCCACCCAAGCCCCAGCCCTGGCATGTAGTGTGCCCATGGCACCACTCAATAGGAGCTCCCTGTCAAGGTATGCTTCAAACAGGTCCTTTGTCTCTGCCTTTGTGAAGTTGGGCCTGCGCTTGCAAGCAGGCCCACCCTCACCCTCTCTACTCCCCGACATGTCACTTCCTGTGGATACGGACAGCACAGTGTGTCAGTGGCAGCATCACCTGTCCCACCCCACTGTTTGTGCTGGCTGCTTCAGTGACCTGCAGCATGCACAACTTACCCGAAAGGATACAATACTGGTCCATAGCCTGTGCTTTTCTGTGTTGCTTATATGGTGCATCACATGCAAATGAGTTTTGGTCAGCAGATAATGACATGCTAATTCCCCATGTGCTATGCATTGGCTGTTGAGCTCATTTGCATGTGGCATCTGAATATCATGACTCTACTCCATGAGCAATGAGACTGCTCCAGAGCAAGTCGTAGCGCAATGCTCATGCATACACAGCATGTGGGACTACAGTGTACATGTGCGGAATGGTATCATGTCATCAATCATGCACTGTGTGCCGACTCTTGCCGATAGGGGCCATGGTGCACCAGGTCTGCTATTGCTACGTGCACACTGTGCGATTGGTGAACCCTGACCCCTGCTGTGACCTCTGCCCCTGGGTGACCCCACACCCATGACAGTTGGCAGTTGGGGAAGAGATATGCAGACCATCAGGTCGGGAAACCATATGAGCTTACCCCCATAACAGTGACAAAGGACAAATGGCAAGTACTGTTGGTGATGCTAGGAAAGGAGGCAGGATGGGAGGGGTGGAAGGTGGTTACCCTTAATGCTAGGGAGCCTTGGGAGGAAAACTGCAGAGTTACAGGTTCTCATGGCAGAGGGAGAGGTGGACATTGCAGTCATCATGAAACATGGGCCACCCAATACAATGACTTGGGACCTGTCTGTACCAGGGTACAGATTATTTTGTAGGGACAGAGTGATTGGGAAAGGAGGTGGGGTAGCACTATATGTGAAGGAAGGACTGAAGTGTGTAGGGAGGAAGAGGGAGGGTAGTAATGAGTCACTTTGGATGCAAATCCAGGATTCCAAGAATAGGATTCTTAGAATGGGAGTGGTGTACAGGCCACCATCTCAGATGGAGGAGTTAGACAGAGAACTAGCGAGACAGATCAGGAGGACCTGCGAGAAGGGTATTGTGGTGATTGTGGGACTTCAACATGCCAGGGTGGACTGGAGCACCTCAACAACCAGGAACAGAAGGAGCAGGTACTGCTGGATGCCTTCCAGGACAGCTTCCTGCTGCAATGGTCAGTGAACCAACCAGGCTAGGAAATACCCTTGACCTTGTGCTGGCTAATGGGGACTTTGAGAGAGAACTTACAGTGGAGGAACCACTGTCAGGGAGTGACCAGCTCAGTATGGCTCACATTGGATATGGGCAAGGAAGGAGGTGGGAATCTGGCACAATAGTGCTGGACTTCAGGAGAGCCGACTTTGGGAGAGATGGGGGAAGGGGAAAAAGGTACCTGGCCAGAATTCAATCTAGTATGGACACTAACAGAGGTGGGAGCTCATAAAGCTGGGGATAGTGGAGGCAACCAAAACCTGTTGCAAAGCCCAGAGCAAGAAGGCTAGGGCTAAGAAACCGATCTGAATGAGCAAGGAGGTCAGGGAAAAGGTAAGGAGGAAAAGAGCTGCCTTTAGGAAGCACAAGAAACAGGGAGGGAGGATGACAGTAGGAGACTTGACAGAATCGAAGGAGGTGACAAGGGGCGTGAGGGGCTTAAAGCATCTCACGGAACTCCAGGCTGGAACAAGGCATTAGAAGGTGAGAAGGACTTCTTTAAGTACATCAGGAGAAAAGGAGCTGTAAGGACCACATAGTAAGGATTAGAAGGAGAGTTGGGTGGAAGCAGGGTGCAATAAGGCGAGAAGCACTAAATGCTTTCTGCTCAGTATTTACTAAGAGAAGAGGGGTGACACCCAAGGTGGGAGAAATGGCAGAAGCAGGGAGGAAGTGGTGACAGATGGGGAAATCATGTAGAGCAGAGTTTGAGAGGGTTTGAAGGCACTGGGGTGGACAAGGCGCCAGCCCAGATGGCATCCACCCAGGGTACTGAAGGAGCTGGCAGAGGTCCTCTGGACCCTCACGAAGACCTATTTAATGCCTCACTACATTCCAGGATGTGTACCCCATGGACTGGAGGATGGATCATGTGGTGCCCCTCCACAAGAGTGGCCCCAAAGATGAACAAAACTACAGACTAGTGAGCCTCACATCCATCGTGGGTAAGCTAATGGAGACTATCCTGAAGGAGAGGCTGGTGGCCCTCCTAGAGGCCAAGGACTACAGGACAGCAGGCAGCATGGCTTCATATGTGGCAGATCCTGCAAAACCAACCTGGTCGAGTTCTATGACTGGGTAACTAGGCAACTGGACAGGGGCCATGCAGTGGATGTCCTGTATCTGGAACTCAGTAGGCATTCGACTCGGTGCCACATGGAAGGCTGGGAAGAGGAAGTTAGTAGGCACAGGGTGGGTGAAAGCTGGGTGAGATGGGTAGAAACAGCTGCAGGGAAGGTAACAGAGGGTGGTGGTGGGTGGGGAGCTCTCATACCCAAGGGTAGTGACAAGCGGTGTCCCACAGGACTACGATGTTGGGACCAGTGTTGTTTGGGATATTCATTGCAGACATATCATGGGACATCAAGAGCAAGATCAGTCTGTTTGCTGATGATACACAAGGTGAGGCGCTGCAGGATGACCTAGGGGATGGCAGGGGTTGCAGGATGATCTGGCAAGCTTGAAACCTGGTCAGACACCTGGCAACTGAGCTTCAATGCCAAAAAAGTGCAAGGTTGCATTTTGGGATGAAAGAGCCAAGGAGGTTACCAGCTAGAGGTGCAGCTAGCCCAGACAGAGGAGGGAGAAGGATCTAGGTGTGCCTCTATTCCGGGTCAATGAACAACTTCAGTTTCAATGTAGGAAGGCAGCTACAAAAGGCCAACAAATGCTGGGTTGTATTGCAGGGGTATATCCCCGAGGAGGGGAGGAAGGTGATTCCGCCACTGTATAGGTCATTAATTAGACCACACCTGAGTACTCGTGCAGTACTGGCGCTCTGTATCTGAAGAGGGACATTAAGTTACTGAAGGGGTGCAGCGCAGAGCGACAAAGATGATCAGGGGCTGGGGGACTCTATCACAACAGAGGAGGTTGAAGGAGTTGAACATGTACCCACTGAGGAGAGGAGAGACAGGGTGACATGATTGAAACCTTTAAATACATGAAAGGAATAAACAAGACGGGTACAGAGGGGCTGTTCAAAGTAAAGGAGGGAGGGCCACCAGGGCCATGATATGAGACTGGAGCGAGAAGGTTCAGGAGGGAGATGAGGAGACACTTTTTTACAGAGAGGTGGTGGCTGGGTGGAATCGTTACCTGCTGAAGTGGTATGCAGTAGAACAGTGGACTGCTTCAAGCGAGGATGGGACAGGACAAGGGAGGGTTAATGAAGGGAAGGTGGAAGGGAGGGCAGCTGCAGAATAAGGGTGCTAGCTGCACATTCAAGCAGACTTGATAGACCTCTGAAGGCCTTTATCTGCTGGAAAATTTTGTTGGTTCATATGTTTGTATGACACTCACCCAGCCACACCCATGCCGTGCATCTCTGAGACTGCATGATGGGCGGACACAGCCCATGTCCCTCGGATCGCGCATCTGGCGCGTGCTGTAGGCCACATGCACTTACCACTGCCATTTCCTCACTGGCTAGAGCTCACAGCATGGCGCAGCAAAGGGAAAGAAGGCAGCAAACTGGACACAGGTGGAACTAGTTAACCAGATCCCCTGCGTCCAGCCCCATATCAACTCTTCTGCCTGGCACCCCTGCAGCAGTCCCAGGTAGTGGTGTGGCAGGACATTGATGCCACTGCAGTAGCAGCATACAGGGTGGCCAGAATAGGGGAACAGTGTCACCATTGCTATGGAGACCCTGGTGAGGAGGGACCCAGAGCACCTCAGGAAGCTGGAGGCATGAGTCAAGCATAGGGCTGTGCCACAGCCAGGTGAGAGGCCCATGTTGCATGTGGCCCTGGTGCTGTACTATGGTGTTGGCTAGGCTGCCTGGCATGCCCCTGCAGAGTGGTGCACTGCCATTAGTGCGCATCACAGGGTGGCATCGCCTGCCACCACTTGCATTCTGATGCTGCTGTTGGGATGTGTCAGGGCAGGGCTCACCAACTGTGCAGGGATGGGGGTGGTGGGAAGCTGCTATGGATAGTTAGGATGTGTACCTGTCTATGTTCCATTCCCAGGGCCTGAAAATAGGAGGAGAGTGGTAGCAGTAGGACGGCTAGCCACAGTGGGCCAGGGTGGTGGCACAGGCGGCTTTAATACAAGTGCAGGCCACAGAGGGCAGGTAGGCACTGTCATGGTCCTTCACACTGTACATGGGGTGGGGGGCATGGGAGTGGCATGGCCACCTGTGACATGCTGCAGCAGCTGTGTGTGTCACACTGTGTGTGGTGCCTGCCACTGTGGCGCATCCATTGGACACATGTGCCAGCTGCTGGTGGGGTGGGTGTCGCCTGGCTGCTGCACGATTGCAATAGTGCTGCCACTGTGCTGTGCCATGTGACTGCCATTGTGCAGTCGAAGGTGCCACTGTGTGAGTGGGGACCACTGCTGTGCACCACTGCTGTGCACTGTCGCGGTGTGCTGCTGTTGGCAGTCACTGGCCCACCCCCTGTGGGTGGTCGGGTACTGGCCCTCCGGGGTGATCCCACCGCCCATTGTAGCGCTGTGGGTGGGCATGGTTTCTTGGGATATTGCACTGATCACCTGTCCTGTCCCTTGTCTTAGGTGTCCAGCAGAGGTGTAGGATGCCTTTACTGCCAGCTGCTCCAGCAGCTAATAATGTTCACCTCAACCACCATGGGCAGTGCTGCAGGTGCACAGGATGCTGCTGACCGAAGGCAGCGAAGACAGGGGTGGCAGGACAGGCCGCCCCGCTAGTTGGGATCCTGCATTCCCCTGTTTCCTCAGCTGTACCCCCCTACAGTCCCCTTCCTACTGTACTGTCCCTGTTTCCTACCCCTTCTCTCGCTTTGCAACCCTCTCCCATACCCCTTGTTTTGTACATGGTTCAGTTCTTTAATATAGCTATCTTTTGACATACCTGCCTGTGTCTGTGTCTGTTTTGCAGGTGGCATGAGGGAGCCTTGGTGACCCTCCGTTGACCACTGGCACCTCCTGTTGCCTACTATCTGTGCCACTGTTGTGTTCTGGAGTGGGAGTCTGGGTGCCTGTGTGCACCCTGCTGTGCCCAGCTGGTAGTGGCCTCCTGTGGCCTGTCACTGTGCTTCCCTGTCCCTGTCCGGGTCACTTCTCTGTGCAGTACCCCTTCTGTTGCTCTGCTGCTCTGCTCCCACAGTTGCACTGGGGCATCTCTTTCTCACCATGGCACAACTGTGCTTGCACCATGGCCTTTTCTCTGGTTGTGCCATAAGCAAACACAGTTGTGCCATATTCATAAGGATGTGCTGGCACAGTGTGTGGCCAGTGCAACCTCTGAATATAGCTTCCTGGTTGCACCACGGTGCATTGGAGTTGCACTACGCCGGACTTATCGTTGGCCTTTGGCATTTCTGAATATCTGGGCCTGTAAAACAAATCTATTAGTGACTTCCTCCCAGATATAGTGTCATTTATTTGGCAAGGATTTTTTTTATAGAAAACTATATTGACCTTTTTGAAAAGGAAGAAATCTGTGATTGAATTACCATGAAATTGCCTATGTACTGTGAAACCTGAGCTCTACACACTGCAGTGCAGATGTATTCTCCCTCCCAACAACACAGCTGGGGAAGGAGGGGAGGCGCAGGGGAAGAAAACACAGTTTAGCAAATGCAGAAAACCTGGACTTGATTTATTTCCACTCACTGTAATAACAAAAGCTGTGCTGCTTTAGGAATTCAGACCACTTTTTCTGAAGATAGCAAGATGTCTGCATGCTCCACCCATGCAACCATAAAAAGCGGGTGTCCAGAAGAAGATGGTCACTCTATAGAAAATACAAAATCACACATGCACCCACAATGCAAAGCATCATGGGCTGCATATGCAAATCACCACAGCATATGCAGCCCATGATGCTTTGTACTGTGGGGGCATGTGATTTTGTATTTTCTTGAAACTTGGCTTCCCAGCCAAATGCCCTTTTGGGTAACCCTTGCCTCAGTGCTATGCATACAGAGGTTTTTGACTCTATAGAATACTACTGAGCTTTTAAAGATGTATGTATTCCATTATTAGAAATATTATTTCAGAAAATACAAAAAATAATGAATTACCTCAATCCTTCACGAAAGCTATAATCATATTAATTCCAAGGCAAGGTAAAGATTTACAGAAGGTAGAGAATTATAGACCAGCATCCATCCTAAATTACTCCTGTAGAATCTTATCAAAATCATTGATAACAGAATCTTACCTTTCTTGATATCATTATACATCCTGACCAATCAGGATTCATTCCAGAAAGAACCATGTTTGCCCCATTCATAATATTCAATACACTGTGGAACATATTCAACTACATAAAGTTAATGCCATTTTATTTATTTGGGTGCTACAAAGGTTTGATATGGTTGAATGCTGATACCTCATTTTACTTTAAAATTATGAGGATTTCCAGAAGAGATCATTAAGATGATACAGACACTTTATAATGTACCTACTGCTAGTATAAAATTAACAATACTCACACAAAATAATTTCCTTTAGGGAGGATAAGACAGGGATGCCTCTGTCCTCTACCCTCTTTGTTTTGGCTTAGAAGTTCTGATGAACTAAATAAGGTGTAATTCTAATATTACAGGTATACAATTAGAACAAAAACAATATAAAATAAATGCAGATGCCATAATATTACTATTGGAAAACCCAGAACAGAGACTGCTCCAAGTTAAAAGAATAATTCAAAAATATTTGCAATGCTATGGATACAAAATCAATGAAAATAAGTCAGGGTGCCCCATTCAATCAGATTAAAATTTCACAAATACAGGAATTGTTTAATACTATAATTAGAAAAGACTGTATTAGCCAGTAGTCACTTGGGAATAATATTGTGTAGTAACCTGGAACGTATACCATTACTTGATAAAATAAGGGAACATTGCAATTGTTGCATAAGATAAAACTTCCATTATATGGGAAAATAAAGCTTTCTTAAAATGATAAATCCGGATTTAGTAGTTACCTATTGGTCCTTGCAAGAATAGATCAGAAGCAAATGATTTTATACCTTTAATGGACCAACATAGATGTAACAACAAGAACAAAGTGCTCTAGCTTTTGGTCCAACCAGTCCTTCTTCAGAACTACAAAGCTAGAGCACTTTGTTCTTGTTGTTACATCTATGTTGGTCCATTAAAAGGTATCAAATCATTTGCTTCTGGATTTAAAATGATAGTAATTCTATGGATCTCTTATACTTTTCAAACCATTTTAACACCTGTACCCAATTCATGGTTTATAAGTATTACTAAGTGTTTAAAACAATTTATTGGAATCATAAGACCCCCAGAATTGCATGGTCTAAACTTTGTCTTAACCAGGAAACAGGTGAAAGTGCGTCCAGACCCCAAAACTTTATATAATGCATATTGTATCAAACTAACATCTACGTGGGCTTTTAAAGATAACATTAAATTAGAAATGGAATACTGGGTCACATTTATAATTGCACAGACCAGATTTCAATAGCAATTATGAGGTATTCTTCTCATAAATACAAAAGAACAAACAATATAATCATGAATAACTTAACAAATATTGTGGGTAGTATTTGAAAAATATGAATATTAATACTAGGGCTTTGCATCTAACTGTTTATGGAATAATCCAAATATAAAATAGATGGTAACCCATGTAACTTCCCAATTTGGAAAAGCAAGGGTATTAACAAATAGTCTCAGTTGTTGCAAAATAACAGATTCATATCATGGGAGACATATAAGTCAAAATACAATCTAGCTACAAAGGATTTCTGGCAACACAAACAATTACATCATGTATTCCATAAGATTTCAAAAGATGGGAAAGAGTTCCTAATCATGACCCTTTAGATTCACAATTTGCAGATGAAGTTAAGAAAATAACAAGTTGTGTGGCAATGGTACAAAACATTCTCCATGGTAGTCAAAACCAAGTTTACAAAAACTAGACAATTTTTGAATAAGAATTGACAGTGGAGTTAACAGAAACTCATGGAATAATATACTGTCAACACCCCAAAACTATAAGACAACCAAAAGACAAGTCAATTCAAATGAAGATTATAAACAATGTTTATTTTACTCCATTACAACTTCATAAAATGCAAATTAAATCCAATTCAAAATGTTAGATGTGTGATGCTGTGTATGGGAGCTCTCTACTCCTTCTGGGAACATGATACAATCCAAAAATGGTGGCAGGGATCTTTTAACATAATTCACAGATTAGGATTACAGATTAACAATCCTAGTTTTATTAATACTATATTAGAACAATATTATTATACATTTTAGAGCCAAAGATCTATCAAACATATTTTTAGTAAACTGCATTGTAGTAAAGAGACTGATTTTAAAATACTGAAGTCAACAGATCAATTACAACCACTTCCCAGAAGTGAATGGAAATTTCTATTTTAATGTTGTTATGTGATATAATTTTTTTCAGGAATGATAGGTTCTTTTGGAATAGTTACAACAAGGATATTACATTATGGTCAAAAGAAATAGTTGGGCTGGATGAGTAATTCCAATGACTTGAAACAATGATAAAGAATGTGTGTAATAACTTATGTTCAATAGTTGTGTACATTAACATGTAATTTCTAAACTGATGTATAGCTCCTCGCATTTTTGCTTCTCAAACTTTTAATAAAACAAATATAAAAAGTATTCTCTCTTACTTTTGAATGCCCATTCTTTACGATCACTTTTCCTGTAACTATAATGAACTAGCTCGCAGTAGATGCTGCTTCCTAATTTTATAGGACAGTTGGTGAACAGCAACATCTGAGAATACTGATGAAAACAAGGTTTGAGCCATATTAAAAGGAAGTGATCATTTTATTATTTTAAATTATAAAACAAAATGCTACACCAGAAGCAAAATTGGAAAACAAGGGTATCATACAAGTCGAGTGATAAGGGGCAATCTGAAACAGAATAAAAAATATAGGTCAAAATTTTCAATACTATCATGCACTACTGCTTTAAAATGGTTTAACTGCCTTAAACTGTTTTAAGCCTTTAAATCACAGTTTGCATCCAGACAGTAGCATGGTTGAAACTGTTCTGAAATCCTTCTAGGGAGGTAGTCTTTAGGGTGGTTTTAGCCTAAAACAATTGTCATAACCTGTCTTAAAAACAGTGTGGATATAATCTGGGCTGTAACACAGGTTAAGGCAACTGTGTTTAAACAAAACTAAGATTTTAGCCTACAGTACAATTAGATATATTGCATATCTGGCT
This sequence comes from Neoceratodus forsteri, assembly GCA_016271365.2. Taxonomy (NCBI): domain Eukaryota; kingdom Metazoa; phylum Chordata; order Ceratodontiformes; family Ceratodontidae; genus Neoceratodus; species Neoceratodus forsteri. Next base: position 1,002,149,781 of record CM028129.1, on the reverse strand, counting down.
GAGCTCTAATGTGCTCGATTCTGACAATAACATTTCCTGATCTGTTTGGGTGCCCAATCTCAAGTACCCTATCATGCATTGTGGCACCTGCAATGCTTTACACTGCTGATGCAATCATACCTGGAACTTACTCAGGGAGCACAGTTGTTGGAGTGCAGTGGACAGACAACTGTAAAGCACAGCCCAGTTATAAAATGTTTTGAAAACCATTTCAAATCAATGCCAGTGTGTATGGGGCCTTATTCTTGTATGGTGCTTTAATCTTAGAACACAAAACCACTCCCTCAATCACTGGGTATTCTCCTCCAACAACACCATACTGTGGATGTCAACACTCTTGCTGATGCCCTTAGTGACAACTATATGGTCTACTCTGTAGTGCAAAATCCATCATCCCAAAGGCCACCCCCACCCCAGTTCATCTACAGTCATTCCATAAGGTCACTGGATTTGTCTTCTCTCCATGCTGAACTCACTTCTACCAACTGGTCCACCATCTCTGCAGTCAGTAAAATTAACTCTGCCCTCCAAATTTTCAGATCTTTCGAATATGACTGTTTGGGATTCCTATGCCCCTTAGGAATACCTGTGTTATAGGTTCCCACCTCCCATGGATTTCAGCTGAGCTTCTAGCCTGCCACCAATCAAGGGAATTGGCTTGGTGGGTTCACAAGTCCCATGGCTCTTGGTTGACCTAGTTAAGTATCAAACCCTTCACAATGCCTGCACCAGAGCTACCAAGCTGTATCCAAATCCACAATCCAGAACAATCTGAGACACCTCAAAGTTCTAGAAGGTCATCCACTTCATACTCTCCTCCTACTCATTCTCCTTCCCCAAGCTTCAAGCTTGATAATTCCTCCATCTCTGAACCTGACAAAATTGCTTCTTCCTTTAGCTTGTTTTTCATTCCTGTGTACATGCCCTCCTCTCTTCCTCCTCTTCCTCCCTTTCTCCTCCATTCCTCCCCTTCTCTCATCTTCTACTTCTACTTCTAACACACCATGCCATCTGTGTCTCTCAAAGCCCTGTTAAGCTCTAAAACTCAAGGTCTAAGTCGCAATGGCCTTGACTCCAAACTCCTTCACTTGTCAGTTCCTGCCATTGCTACTTCTATCACATCTATCCCTCAACCCTCTGTCTCCTGGCTGCCATCCCTGATGTTTGTAGGTGCTACAGTCATCCCCTTTCCAAAGGGATGTCCCTCCTCTCCAGGGACTATTGCCTGATCATCACTCTTCTCCTGGCTAAGCTTCAGGAATGCATAATCCTTTAACATGTGGATTAGGAGGCAGTATATTGCAGTGGGTTAAGGCTCTGAGCTGCAGCTCTGGAGACCTGGGTTTGAATCCCACAGCTGCCTAGGCACATATTGTGCAATCCTGAGCAAGTCATTTAACTTCCTTGTGCTCCCAGGTTGCATCTGGAAACAAGCTTTGACTTAGTGTGCTACTCCTGGTTGAACAATGTTCCTTTCCTTTCCTTTAACAACTCTCTCCTTTCCTTGAGTACTTCTCCTTCTTCACTCCCTTATAATCAGGTTTCTAGAAGTCCCATTCCACCTCCCTTCTCTGGCTCACCAAATCCATCCTGACTGGACTGGACCAGGGCTTGATTGCTTAAGAAATCTTTGTCAGCCTAGGCAAGCCATTTAATAAAATCACACTCATTCTTCTTCTGGACATGCTGAAGCTGGCAGAACTCTCTGACCATGCAGTTAGCTGTTTCTGCTCCTCCCTTGAGGACATATCCCAAGCTGTTCAGATCAGGGACACACTCTCCCACCCCCACCCCCAACTACCAACTACCAATCTGCTCAGGGGTTCCACAAGGCTCTGCCCTTGGCTTGACCATATTCTCTATTTTCTTAAATGACCTCTCAAATGCCTGTATATTCTTGGCAATCCATATGTACTGTACATGGATGATACTGGGCTCCTTGCCTCTGGTGAATCCATCCCTGACCTGGCTGCTTGACTCCAGTAAAACTTCTCCAATATCCAACACTTGTTCTGGGCAAACCAACTATCCCTCAGCGCCAAGAAAATGGTCTCAATGAACTTTGACACTAGCCAGTGGCTGGCCTGACTCTCACCATTCCCTTCTTCTGTACCCTTGATGGCACTGTTATTCAGGACACTTCCTTTAAATAGCTCAGGTTCATCCTGCCCAGTGGTATGGAGAGTTGAGTCACTGGGCACCTCACCTTCTGCCACACCAGTGACCTGGGTTCAGAAATGGATGAAGGTCACCAACAGCCAGTCGAGGAAGGAAGATTGAGCATCCCTATGACAGCTCTCCTCCCTTGAGAAGGGGTGACAGTGTCCTGCTGCTCATCTACAACCTGGAGGAATTTGGTCATTAGCAAAGCAGGACCAAGCAGGGAGAGGGCCCCACACATAGGATGCTAGGGGCATGTCAGTGGAGGTGGAGCATGCACATTGTGTCCATTGCATGTGCGGTGGGACCTGTGGTGAAAACTGTGGCAAATCCTCCAGCTGCAGGGTGAAGCCCGATTCTCTGCAGTCTCTGCACCAGCAGTTGGGTGCCTCTGAAGGAGAACCTCTGGCAGAGGACAGTGGAGTGAGGTAAGTCCCAGAGAAGTGGGATGATGAGGCTGGATGGGCCAGTCAGAGGGGGTAGCTACAGAACAAACATGGAACAACTATAAATAATAACTAAGTAAATAAATAAATACCCTCAGGGTCTGGTTGGACCATCACCTTGACTTTCTTCTCCATGTGGATGCCATCCACAAAAACTCCACCTAAGCCGGGGCTCCATGCAGGAACAAATCTGCATGCAGCTCTCCGTTCACAAAGAAGTAGTCTAGACAATCCTCCCCATCTTTTATTATGGTGACACTGTGTATAGTGCCACTCACCATTCACCAGTACACTACCAAATCCACCCTGGCAAGACTGGACCACCTCTTTTACTGTTTCTTTCACTTCCCCAGACTGTCCTCCTCCTTACCCACCACTATTCCCTCTACTCCTCCCTTTCTGACCCCTCCTGAAACCAGCCACATCTCTGATTGGGCCTCCCTTTATCTCCAAAGTTTGGCTTGGCTCCCTCCCACCTTACTATAGTTCCTTCCTTCCTTTGTCCCTCTGCCTCTACTGTATGCACTCCCTTTGTAACTGTGACACTCTCTCTCTCTCTCTCACTGTCTCCCAGTTTCTTCTGTGAAATATTCTGCATTTCAGAGCAGCTTTCTCTTTCAAATTCTCTAAGCACTGGTCTTGTCTCTCCTGCTATCTGATTCACCTTCTGTTCATTGTCTCTCTAAATCCTCCTTTTCAACTCTTCCACTCATTCCTGTAAATTCTCCTGCACCCCCAGCCCTTCTTCTGCTCTAAGTGCAGCTCTTGTGGTCCACTGCCTCTGTGATCACTGCCCTCAAGTCTGTATCTTAATATACTGGATATTGTATCTGAGCTACTAGTGTTGATTCCTGTAGAACATTCCTTTTCATGGTGAAGTTGTACTATATTCTGAGTTTGTATTACCCTTTGTACAGTTCCTGTTTTATACTTTTATTTTATAAACCACTATGGTTCTCAAAAAGTGGCAGGGAAGGTTACGGAGAAAAGGACAGCATTCAGGAAGTTTAAGGAAACACAGAAGGAGCAGGACAGAGAACTGTACCAGTTAAAGCAGAAGGAAGTGGGAAGGCAGTCAGAATAGCAAAGGCCCAAACCGAGGAAAAGATAGTCAACTTGGTTAAGAAGGGGACTAAAACATTTTATAGGTACATTAGGGTGCAAAGAAAGACTAAGGCAGGGATACTGAGACTGAATAAAGAGAAGAGTGGTTGGGCAGAGAGGGACAGTAAAAAGCAGGGATACTGAATGAATATTTCTACTCAGTATTCACAAAGGAAGAGGAGGGGAGGTACCTAATCCAGTCAATAGATGCACTCTGGGTGGGGGTTGATATCAGTCCTTTTACAGAGAAAGTGTTCTAAAAGAACTCCTAAAACTGATGGTGGATAAAGCAATGGAGCATGATGGGATTCACCCCAGAATTCTAAAAGAACTAAGGGAGAACTAGTAACACCACTGACTACCCTTTTAACAAATCATGGGAGGATGGTGTGGTACCGGATGACTGGAGGAGGGTGGATGTAGTCCCTTCACAAAAGTGGGAGTAAGACAGGCAGAAAACTACAGACCTGTTAGTTGACCTCAGTGGTAGGGAAAATGATGGAATTACTTCTGAAGGAAAGAATTGTTGAGTACCTAGAGGCCAGTGGGGCACAGGACCCAAGGCAGCATGGATTCACAGCAGGAATGTCATGTCAGACGAATCTAATCGATTTCTTTGACTGGGTGACCAAAGTAGTAGACCAGCGAGGGGCTGTAGACAAGGCCTACCTAGACTTTAGTAAGGCATTTGACACCGTCCAGCACACAAGATTAATAAACAAATTAGCCAGCCTGGGAGTGGGTCCCAGGGTGGTAGCCTGAGTAAAACATTGGCTGGACAACAGGACACAGAGGGTAATAGTAAACAGAGTCCACAGTGTAGAAAGGGGGCTACTAGTGGGTACCGTATGGTTCAGATCTGGGTCCAGTCCTTTTAATGTCTTGATAAGTGACATTGCAGAGGGACTGGAAGGAAAGGTATGTCTCTTTGCAGATGACACAAAGATCTGCAACAGGGCTGATACACAAGGTGGGGTGCAAAGGATGAGAAGGGACTTGGCAAGGTTGGAGGAATGGGCAAATGTGTGGCAGCTTAGATTCAATGCAAAGAAGTGCAAAGTACTGCATCTGGAAACAAAAACCAGGGAAGAGAAACAATAGGGGGTGAGATACTGACAGCCACAAAATGGAAAGGGACCTGGGGAGTTATATTCAGATGACTTAAGGTGGGCAAGCAATGTGAGAAGGCAGTAAGGAGGGCTGAGGAGATACTGAGATGCATAGGAGAGGCATCACCAGTAGAAAATAGGAAGGTGTTATCCTCTGTACAGACAGCTGGTGAGACCACATCTGCAGTACTGCGTGCAGTTCTGGAGACCCCAACTCCACAAAGATATAGACAGGATGGAGGCTGTCCAGAGGAGGGCAACCAAAATGGTGCAGGGTCTGCACCAGAAGACATATGAAGAAAGACTAAAGGAGCTTAATATGTATAGCCTCGAGGAAAGGAGGGAGAGGGGGACATGATAGAAACTTTCAAGTATCTCAAAGGAATCAACAAAATCCTAGAGAGTAGCATCTTTCAGAAAAGAGATGTGCAAGAACAAGGGGCACAATTTGAACATGGGGGGCTCAGAGGTAATGTGAGGAAGTATTTTTTCACTGAGAGGGTTGTAGATGCATGGACCAGCCTTCCTGAGGAGGTCGTGGAGTCAAAAACAGTGGGGAATTCAAGAATGCATTTGACAGACATAAGGCAATACTAGTGGGGGGTAGAAGGAAGTAGGCTATTGGTTAACTAGGATCTGCAGCTTATCCGTTAGGGTAGGGAAATGGGCAGACTAGGTGGCCAAGAGGTCCTTATCTTCCATCAAATTCTATGTTTCTACGCACCTTGTTGCTTTTACTGTTTTGCAGGATTGCTCCTTACTCCCCCGACACATCTAAAAAAACTAAGACAAGCTCAGAATGTCTTTCCAAGTACAACTTTCTAAAAAAGAAAAATAAAGCAATCCATGTTTCGCTTTGATGTTTGATACCCATTTATTTTTCACTAGGTTGGTCATTTTGACAACTTAATTAAACCAATCAGCTATTTAATTCTCCTTCCCAGTCATTCAGTCACAAAGCTGTTGGATGGCTATCCTTTTACTATAGACAGAAATGCCTCTTTGGTGATGCATGCTTACCTGGACTGGTTTGTTTGTACAATGATATGTATTTATGTACTGTCTAATGGATTCGATAAATAGTTAAAATATGAAAAACATTTCTGACACCATGTTCTCTTATAAATGTCACAAAAAGTTAACCCATTTTCTTTTCTGAACTGTAAATATCAGAATTCATTTCAATGGAAGTTTTGTTCTTACACTTAAAATCATATTAAGGCTCACTCATATGGAAATGTGTAACTACTTATAAGCACAAATAAAAAAGCTTCTCACTGTGTTGTAAAACCCCACTGCTGGCTGCACTTCACTTCATTGCCCGATTGTACTGGCAAGTCGGCAATCCTTGCACCAAAAAAAACAGCTAAATAATATCATTTTCCTCACCAGCCACAGTAAAGTTCCCATTTGCTTTTACATCTTACCTTACTGCTCACACATATTTCTGGTTCCGACTGATTACATTAGCAATCCCTTGAGACCTGACGCACAATCTCTTCCTGCTATGACATCAAGAGCTGAGACCGTACTCACCGACTGCGATCAGTAAACAAGGTTGCAAAAATAACCTGCAGTGACTACATGAACATTAAAGGATACTTACTGATGCTACAAATGCTCAATGGGAAGCTAGAGATTTTATGGGGGGGGCTGTGCCAACAGAAATGGTATTGAGGGAGCTGCATATTTCAGCCAGCCTCCAAAATGTTACAGTGCTTTTTATACAAGAAATGTACCTTCATGCGCCTACTGCAATATAAAAAAATACTTTTTAAACACAACTGTGTTCACACAAATTGCATAAACTAAACATATTGGCTGATTTAAATATGCAATTTATTTCCATTTATGAGGAGGTAGGATTTCTATAACTCCTCGTGGCTTTTATCACTGTTGAGTTCTAGTCTCATCCCTTAATTAATGGAAATAAATTGTATATTTTCAGTCAGGTCATTATGAATACTTTGTTTTATTGTATTTTATATTGTGCCCTGCCCTATGGCTCAGTGAGCTTTATAAAGTTTGAACAGAACAAACCCATAATTGTCATCATCTCATTCTGTACAAAGTGCTTATAAAATGTAAAAGCGTAGTAATTTTTTTGTCATTCCAATTTTCATACCCCCAAAACTGTGAAGGTTGTACTAGCTGCTGTGGCTTGTGGATGTGTGCAGGAGCCTGGATTTGTACCTAACTCTCCCTGGGCTGACTGCCTTTCTACCTTTCCTTTATTCTCAGTTCATTCCTCTTTTACAAGTACTCAGTCTCATGTTGGAACTGCCATTTATGAAGAGGTTAGAAGTGCTTGGATACAGATTTCATTCGTTACAGCCAAGAGAGCACTGGAATGACTGACGTCTGTTTCACAGCTGTAGGAACAAGGCAAAGCATCTGCTTCTCCCAGATAGTTATATTTCAACCAAATATAATTAAGTCTTTAACAAAAATGTAAAGCTAATCTGTTGTAAAATTACACTGTACATACTCTCTGCCCTCATTATTTCTTCTTTGTTTTTTTTTATAACATTTGTTTTGGTGCTGCAAGAGGGATGTCACAAAACACTGAATCCTTCTGTTTATCCATACGGTCAAGTGCAACGTAGGCAGGAATAGTGTAGGCTTCCCAGTCTGTGCTGGACACAGAGCTGGTGAAACATGAGGGACTGACATCACTACAGACTGAAACCTTCTGTTTAGCTACTGGAGAGTTATTGCCTAGGCAGGTACAGTGTAGGCATCCCCACACAGGGATGTATTTAGTGCTGGTGAGAGATGAGGGACTAACGACACTGGAGACTGAAGCCTTCTGTCTGCTCTGCTGGGCCAGGTACACTGAGGGCCAGGTGCAGTGAATGTTTCCTCGCACTGTAGTATGTGTGGTGTTGGTGAAAGGTGAGGGACTGACAGCAATGGAGCAGGAAGCACCCATTTTACTTGCTGACAGGTAATGTGCAGGTAGGGACACGGCAGGCTTATTACACTATGATGTTTTTAGTGCTCCTGAAAAGTGATGGGCTGACAGCACTGGAAACTGAAAACCACTGTTTATACATAGCAACAGGTACAGTGCAGCCTTCCTCACACAGTGATGGATTTGGAGCTGGTGAGAAGTGAGGCACTGACAGCACTGGAAACTGAGGCCCCCATATACAGAGCCGGACGGATGAGTGGTGCAAAGAGATGTGCCACTCAAAAAAATGGACCAGCCTTGTTTGATGGCATATTCAAACAGAATGCGTGATCACAACAGATCGTGCATCCTGTTTGAATATCAGACCCTGGATGCATGGGCAAAATAGGAGGCTGCCATATCTGGTACAGCACATCTAGGGTTCAGGGCTGAGGATGCGCCATCACTTCCATGGTTGATATTCTGCCAGAATATGTTAATGAGCTCACTGGGCATGTATGGCACAACTGGGCCCCATGCAGGCTAATTATGAGCACATTAGCATGGCCACACCCTGCAGAATGCGCTGGGCCATCAGACTACATGACAGGTACAGTCCCTGCCAGCCCTGGTAGTCCTGTTGCACCCCATTCAACCTCGCTGCTCCAATGTATAAAAGATGAAAACATCCCCCACCCATCCCCGATCCCTGATGTCGAACGGTAGGTAGAACTCCCCAGTAGTTCCATAGTGCAGTGTAACCCCCACCCTGACAGTTGAACCTCCTGTCAGCCCTGGACGCCAAGTGGTACCTCCTCCCATGCCCAAATCCCAACTGACCGTAAAATTTGCCCTGCACAGTGTTTCATACTGTAGTGGTACACCCCTGCCATCCCCACTGAATCACAGGTATGGCTGAACATGCTCCATAATGCAGTGGTACCCCCATCCCTGACTGAAATAGAAATAAAGCCTGAACCCTTTTCCATAGTGTAGTGGACCCCCATGCCCGATCCCCATTCACAACAAAATCCCACCCCAAACCTCGTTTCCATAGTGTAGGGTCCCCACATCCCATGCCCAATCCCAGATGTCTCCTATAAAAGAATCATCCAATGGTATATCCATAGTGTAGTGGCCCAACACACCCCACCCCGTCAGGACTGGACCCCTCCTACCCTGCTCCCCCAACCCAACTGGAGCCAGCAACTGGCTCAGCCCTCCAGACACCACCACAGCCAACCGCCGACTGAACTGTGAATGAATGTGCACGCACACAGATGCACTCATGCACAATCAGCCTGTGTTGCTACCGAGAGGTTCGACTACAGCAGAGCTAGAGAGCAAAGCTCGAAAGGTCTATTGTAACCTGAACCTTGAGGTGGCAGTACTGGTTTGGCATAGTTTTTCCAACCAGTATTTTTTATAGTGTATAGAGTAAAAATTAAAGTTTTTTTTTAACTATTTAAACTGTTGTCAAGTACAAGTGTTAGTTGATATTGAGACAGATGGTTTTTAAAAATAAGATTACATAAATTAACATCCATCTAAAGGTTTAATTTTTCAAAGCTTTGTTGAAAACAGTAAACTAGCAAAGGTCTGCACTGCAGTGTTCCATTTTATGGTATCTGTAGGAGTGCAGTGTTTTTTTTCAGCAGTGCTTCATTACAGATAGTCATGTAGACATTGTGATCAGCTGTTTAGAATGCTATTGTACCACAAAAGGGTACAACCACATTCCATGACCTTTGCACTGTGGATGAAAATCCAAGCAGAACAAGTTTCTTCTACACACTATAAACTGTTTTAACAGTATTCTATTATACTATACCTGAAATTTCACAAAAATGAAAGCATTGAAACCGTTAGTTCTGACTCCGCTAAATGGTTCCCAAATTGTATATCACATTTTTTCATTCTTCACCAGTTTCAATTATGCTGCTGCTAAAAGTCTCTCCCCATGATTCTACCCTCCATTGAACCACCACAAATAGTCTCAGATCCACAGCCTGAGAAATCAGACTGCAGTAAATGAATAGCCACTGACTGAGACACTGCCACCTCCACTGAACAGCACTTAACTACAGGAGCCGCCACACCATGCTCTCTCCACTGTCACTGAATAGCTTACACCATGCCCCTCCGACTCTAGTTGTTCCTATAACAATGTTGAACTAACACACACACAAAAAAGAATCTCGCGAAAGGACTTCAAAGGAAATAAAGATTATAGCATGCGAGGGGAATGACTTCTTCAACCATAGTCTACCCAGCAACTAGGCACTAATTAATGTAAGGCAAAACAATTTCCTAAACAAATATTTAAAATAAATACAGCATACATATTTTTAAGAATCTTTATTTTAGTAACTTTCCAATTGAGTAATCACAATCATGCTCGCCGGAAAGTGGACTATGGTTGGAATTACCAACTTCTAGTGTAGGAAAGTCACTCGCCTGCAGCCTTAAGACACACCACACAAGGCATGACTATATACCACAATAACCGTGTCCTAGAGTGCAATATTACTTAAATAGGATAACCTCGAGTCATGGTGAGCGGCTGGGGAGGTGGGCAGGACTGAACCACCCGGCAGCTCTCCTCTCCCGGGAGGAAACTGTCCCTCCCATAGTCCCATCACACCAGGTGGCAGTCCAGTGGCGTGTGTAGGTGGAAGGAGCGAGCATAGTAGGTGGGCATCCCACAGTGCATGGCATGTGCATGTTTCCATAAGTGCACATCCTCACCAAGGATGAGCAGGTAGGACGGTGAAAAGTAAAACTGAATAAAGCAATAATAGAAAAGAAATAGGATAGGATAGGATAGGATAGAATAGGATAGGATAGGATACCCCAGTAATATTATGTATAAAACCACGTTTCTTAAGAGGGCCATGAACCCATGATCATCTGGGCAAGCGGTGAGAGTACCAACATTTGACACTATCAGTTGCCTTTACTTATCCACAAGCAGGTGAACTGTGTAATTCCATATCCCATTCCACCAATGCACTGTGTGTATCTACATCTCATCCCACATATGTAATGTAGGTTATCACATCTCATTGTACCATTGCACTGTGAGCTTTCACATGCCATTCTAATGTTGCACTATGGACTTCCACATCCATTCTACCAATGCACTGGGGCTATCACTTACAATTCCACCAACCCACTGTGTGCTTCCACATCCTACTCTGACAATATCCTCTGAAGTTCTACTTCTCATTCCACCAATGCACTTTGGGCTTCCATATCATGTTTCACCAGTGCACTGGGAATTTCAATGTCATTCCACTTCTGCACTGTGGAATTCTATCCTATTCCACCAGCATATCATGGAATTTCATATTCAGTTCCACCAATGTACTGTTGAGATCCACATGCCAGTTTGAAAATGCACTAAGGGATTTAATATCCAGTTCAACCAATGCACTGTTGAATTTCACAACCCTTTCTGCCAATGAAATGTAGGCTTCTGCTTTGCATTCCAATGCACTATAAGATTCTGCATCTCATTCTGCTAATGCACTGAGGACTTCCACATCACATTCCACCAATGTACTGTGGGATTCTGTTCCCATTCTATTTATGCACTGCTGCATTCAACATCCCTGTCCGCAATGAATTGTGTTATTCCACATCCTTACACAATGTGATGTGGGCTTACACATCTCATTCTACCAGTTCACTATGGAACTCCAAATCCATTGCATCTATGCACTGCTGGCTTCTACGTCCCATTACACAAATGCAGTGTGGATTCCTCATCCAACCACACAAACACCCAGTAAAATGTCACATCCATTTCTACTCACACTGTGGATTTTCACATCCCCATTCCATCAGTGCACTGTGGGATCCCACATCCAATTCCACCCAAATATTGTGGGATTTTAAATCCTGTTCCTGCAGCACTGTGGAATTCTACGCACATTTTCCCAAGGCACTAAGAATTCCATGTCCTATTTTAGTTAATGAATGGCAGAATTCAACATCCCATTCCACCAACGCACTGCAGAAAACTGCATCCTAGTCCACCAGTGCGTAGTGTCATTTCAAATTCCATTCAGCTTATGTACTGTGGAATTTTGCATCTCATTATACCAATCCACTGTAGTATTCAACATCCCATTCCACCAATACACTATGGGATTCCACATCCCATTCCACCAGTGCACTATGGGATTCTACCTCCCATTTCATCAGTGCATGATTGTGAGATTCTACATCCCAGACTAGAAGTGCACTGTGGAATTCCACATTCAGTTCCACCAACACACTGGAATGCTACATCTCATTCCATCAACACACTGCTGATTCCACATCCAATTCCACCAATGCACTGTAGATTTCTACATCCCATTACACCAACAGACTGTGGAATTTCACATTTAGTTTCACCAACACACTGTGGAATTCTACAACCTATTCCACGACACACCATGGGCATCAACATACTATACTATTATACCAGTGCACTGTGGAATTCCACATCCCATTCTCCTATACAGTGTGGAACGTCACAGCCCATTCCATCAAATGCAGTGTTGAATTACACATCCCATTCAGCCAACTTGCGTGAATTCTGCATCCCATTCCAGCTATACACTGTTGAACTCCACATTCCATTCAACTATGCTGTGTGGAATCCACATCCCTTTCCACCAACACACTACAGAATTCCACATCCCATTCCACGTAACACTGCACGAGTCCACATCCCATGTCACTAATACACTCTAGAATTCCAAATCCCATTCCACAGCACTGTGGTCTCTATATCTCATTCTGCCAATAAGGGTAGAATTCACATCCAGTTCCACCAGTTCACTGTGAAATTCAACATCCCATTCCCAAACTAGTTGTTTTGATAATCTGGTCCTAAAATGCTGATGATGGCCACAGTAGAGTTAGCTACCCCATTAGTGTGATATTCAGCTTATCTTTCTCCTTATGTCAAGTACCAGAACTGTGGAAATGTTCTTACATCATGTCTATACACAAGTCAGGTCCCCTTTGAACGCTCAGTAACTATAGAGCAATTTCCATATTGTCGGCTCTTTCAAATATACAAGAAAAGTTTGTCTATAATCAGTTAATCAAATATGCTGAAACTTATGGCATTTTACCACAAAATCAGCATGGATTCAGGAGAGGGCACGGGACTAAGACTGCCTTAGTCGAGTTCACAAACGCGTCCACGATGGTATGGAAAAGGATGCATGACTGGTGCCACATTCGTGGACTTGACCATGGCATTCGATCTGGTTGACCATACACTCTTCTTAAATAAAATAAAACACTTTGGATTTGGGAAACTAGTTCTGGGGTGGTTCAATGATTACCTAACTGGAAGGTGCCAGGCTGGCAAATATAGGGGTTGTATCTCAGACAAGGCAGAGATAAAATATGGAGTCCCACAAGGCTGTATAGTGGAACCTATATAATTGTCTCTATTTTTGATCCAATAACAACTGTCATTAAAGAAACACAATTAATATTATACGCTGATGTCGTAGTGATTTAATCTCACAGATCATCATCAACTGATTTAAATGGAGTTCTAATACGAGAACTGGACTCAGTGCAGAGATCATTGTGAGGTAATAATTTGGTATTAAACTAAACAAAAAACAATGTTTTTGGGAACTCATATTAGATTGAGGGAACAAGGTAGTAGTTTGCAGGTTGTATCCAAGACAGAACCTTGTAAGAAAATGTCTCTACCATTAAATATTTAGAATTACACTTGATTTCACCTTGAGCTTTGGCCCTCACAGACAAGTAACAACGTCCAATGTTCACACTAAAATTGCATTATTATATAGGTTATGTAGTTGCCTAACTGTGGAGACCAGACTGGCTATTGCCAACCAGGACCTATTGCCGGTGGTAAACCACGATCAATTGTAACAGATAATGCTCCACTAAGTACCTTATCTGAAAAGTCAGCTTTGATTCAAAGGATAGGAAAATTCACATTGTTAGCCCCAAACAAGATGCATCATTGTGATGTTCTTAAGAAACTGGGGTGGCTTCCTGTCTCCTTGTTTTCAAGTTGGTAATGTCTCGATTTATTCATAGGATTAAAATGACAAGAACCCTCTTAGGTTGAATAACCATCTGAGTGAGTACAAATCTAAGTATTGTTCTCTCTTAGATAACCACCTTCTTTTAAATGTTCCCCTTGGTGTAACATTAAATGGGCAGTACACCTTTGCTTTTTCCTTAGCTACCACTTGGAATGAAATACCATCACAGATTCAGTGTCTATCAAGTTACAGTGCCTTTTCAAGTACACTTTTATCCTATTTTAAAGGAATGTTTAAATGTGAATGCTCTTAATGTATATGTATAAATGGTTCCACCACGTTGGTTCAAAACCCAGATGGGTGACTGACACTACAGCATCACCCAAATGCCGATGGCGTACCATATCACCCAGCAATTGAGCCGCCTGACCGCTATGATGTCCAAAGGACCAGGGCACATCTAGGCCATTTTAGGAGCTTTGCCCCCATGCCCCTCACTGCTGGGGATTTTACCTTTGTACCCCCAGAAAGATTAAATAATCACCTCTTGGGGGTTAATGGGGAAGGAGGGCAACTCAGGTGCAGTGCTGTGGGTGTACCATGGTTTGACAACCAGTTTGCCACTGTGAGTGTCAAACTGGTTGCAGCGCACTCCATGGCCATCATCAAAATGCCATAGCTGTGTTGATGGCACACCTGTATGAATAATCTTGTAGTTAACCTGATGTAGAATTTTATATTCCTAACATGTGATGTATAATGTCTAATGTATAATGCATACTGTATTGTGATTTATGTTTTAGACCTCAGGTCGTACTTGTAAAAGAAATTGTATTCCAGCATACTTACCTGTTAAACAAACAAACATGAACACTGTGGAATTCCACATCCCATTTCACCAATGCTCTGTGGAATTCCACATCCCATTTCACTTACACACAGTGATTCTGCATCATATTCCACTAATGCACTGTGGGCTTGTCCTGTTCCACCAATAACTCTACAGTGTATTTTAGGCACCTGCTATGGGTTACATGTGTAATGAGGGCTCCTTATGGATTCAGTCTCACATCTCAGCTGGCCAATATTGGTTAATGTCCCAGTGTTCTTATACCTGTAGGTGAATATCCAAGTGCTCCTGTACCTGAGATCAAAGCCCAGTGTTCCTATCCTATGGGTCAGGGTCCCAGTACCTTCATACCCCAGTGGACCAGGGTCCCAGTTCTGATACCCCAGTAGGTCAGGGTTACTGTGCCTTATATCTCATCACATATGGGAACCAATGTCTCATACACCAGTGGAACAGTGTCCCAATGTACTTATAATCAATGGGTCAGGGACTCAATGGTTTAATTCCTAATGGGTGAGGTTCTAATGCCTTTATACCCTAGAGGTCTCATGGTCCATGTGACATCATACCCCAGTAGGCTAGTTTTCCATTGCCCCAATACTCAAGTGGACATGGCCTCAGTGCCCTTATACCTAAGTGGGTCAAAGTTCCAGCGCTATCATTCCCTGTGGGTCAGAGTCTAGAGCATTTCTGCTCCTCTAGATCAGAGTCTCAGTGCTCTGCTACCCCAGTGGACAGGCTCCTAGTGCCATCAAAGCCCAGTGGCTAAAGACCCGGTGTCCACATACCACTGTAGGCTATGGTCTCCTCAGTAGCCATTGGGGCAGGGTCACAGTGCCCTCATACCCCAGTGGATTAGGGTCCCAGTGCCATCATAACTATGAAGATCAGGGTCCCAGTATTTTTATTTTCCAGTGGGTCAAGTTCTCAGTGCTCTAATACCCAATAGGTCAGGTCTTAGTGACCTCATATCCCAATGGTTCGGGGACCCTGTATCCTCATTCTGCAGTGGGTCAGGCTCCCAGT
This sequence comes from Neoceratodus forsteri, assembly GCA_016271365.2. Classification (NCBI taxonomy): domain Eukaryota; kingdom Metazoa; phylum Chordata; order Ceratodontiformes; family Ceratodontidae; genus Neoceratodus; species Neoceratodus forsteri. The sequence goes on along the minus strand of CM028129.1, from coordinate 1,002,134,158 downwards.
ATCATTATTCCTCAAAGGCTAAAGGTCCCTCCTAGTCCAGTGGGTAAGGGTTGTAGTGCTCTCATTCCCCACTAGGCGAGGGCCTCAGTCCCTTCACAACCATTTGGGAAGGTCACAGTGCCGTTATAGCCAAGTGGATCAGGTTCTAGTGTCATCATAACCCTGAAGATTGGGGTCCCGTACTCTAATACCTCAGTGGGTCAAGTCTACAGCACTCTAATACTCCAATGTGTCAGGTCCTAGTGACCTCATACTCCCGTAGGTCAGGGATCCTGTATCCACATTCTCCAGTGAGTCAGGCTCCCAGTATCATCATACCACAAAGGCCAAAGGTCCCAATGCCCTCCTACTTCAGTGGGTAAGGGTTGCAGTGCTCTCATTCCCAAGCTGGCCAAGGTCTCATGCTCTCATACCCCAGTATGTCAGAGTCCACGTGCCCTCTTACTATAGTGGATCAGGCTCCCAGCATCATTATACCCTAGTGTTTCACACTCCATATCCCTTCTTACCTTAATTAGTCACTGTCCCAGTGTCTTATATTCCAGTGGGTCAGGGTCCCAGTGCCCTCATTCCCCAGTGGGTCAGGGCCCCAGAGCTCTTAACCCTGTGGGTCAGGGTTCCAGTGGTCTCATACCCAAGCAGGCAGGATCTCATTGTCTTCATACCACAGTGGGTCAGAGTACCAGTGCCCTTATTCTCCAGTGGATCTGGGTCCAAGTGCCTTCCTAACCCTGTGGGTCAGTGTCTCATGCCCTCATTCTCCAGTGGGTCAGGGTCACTGTGTTTTATACAGCAGTGGACCAGGGTCCTATTTGATTAAATACTGTACCTCAGTGGGTCTGGTCCAAATTCTGTCATACCTTACTAGGGCAGGATGCCAGTGACCTTTATGCCTCAGTGGGTCAATGCCCCATTCCTATTAAGTCAGTGCCCTGTCATATACTTCAGTGAGTTAATGTCCCAGTATTTATATCTTTATGGTTCAGGATCCCACTGACCTCATACAACAGAGGGTCAGTGTCCCACTGTTCATACCACTATAGGTCAAAATCCTATACCTCATATCTCAGTGGGGCACTGTCCAAGTGCCCTCATATCCCTATGGTTCAATGTCCTGTGCCTCATATGCCATTGGGTCAGGGTCCCAGTGGTTTTACACAGATGTGGGTCAGGGACCTTGTGTTCATAGCCGGGGATTAGGGTCCCAGTGCTTTCATTGTCCATGGGTTAGGGTCCCATTGTTTATACCATAGTGACCTCTTTGAGAATGGAAGCAGCGGACCCTGACCAACTGGGGTACAAGAGCACTGGTACCATGACCCAATGGAGTATAAGGGCACTGGGACTCTGACTTACTGAGGTATGAGGAAATATGGACGTGGGTTCCCATGCTCTCATTTCCCACTGGGTCAGGCTCAGAGACTCATACCCCATGGTGGTCAGGGTCTCAGTGCTCATACCACAAAGGTGTCACTGTCCCAGTGTCTTATAGATGGAATCCTAGTCCTCTTATTCTCCACTAGGTCATGGTCTTGTTGCTCTCATCCAAGACGTACACAGTTTTAGTATGTTATCCCAAAATCTCTTCTGATTGTTGTCTCAACTCTGCTTCTTGTAGAAACATAGAATGCCACCAGAAAAGGGCTGCTTGGCCCACCTAGTCTGCCCAGAAGTCCCCTGCCTATTCTGCCTCTGCAGGCACAGTCTGTTCCTCATGAGTATCCTGTCTCCCTGCCTCTCTTCTAATATACCCCTATACTTGTCCCACTCATGCCTGAAGCCCCTACTGTTCTAGCTTCCACTACATCTGCTGGTAGTCTGTTCCAGGCATCTACCACTCTTTCAGTGAAGAAATATTTCCTCACATCTCTTGAACCTCCAGCTTCATTGCATGCCTCCTGGTTCTGGTGCTCATTCTCATTTAAAAGAGACTCCCCACCTCAACTCTGTTTAACCCTGTGAGGTATTCATAGGCCTCGATCATGTCATCAGTGTAATCGGTGTTTAACTGCACTTGCCTGAGGTTCTCCAAACATATATCAATCTTCCTTCCTCTCGTGTGCATCTCCTCTGACCCCTGTCTGCTAAATCAGGAAGTAATGTCCCAAATCAGAGTAAAAGTGATAACTGTTTAAGAAGCTTCTATAGAAACTCAGAAACTTAGAAAATGGGCTTTTTATTTCCTGGCATCTGATTGGCTAGTACCCTTGCCAGGAGGGAGATTGCATTAACTTCAATAGATGCCCAGGGAATAAAAAGTACCAGCATATAGTGCCACTTAACCCAGTGAAATATCACAGTGCTTACCTTGTCTCCTAATTGGTTAAAGACTTAATTTTCATTTCAAATTGCAGCCATTTTTTTACCTCATTTAGCAAGAACCAGACACACACATTCATTCCGTAGCCGGACACTATACCCAGTAATGTAAAAAGAAAATCACAGCAGTATAAAATGAAAAAATAAAAAAAGTTTTCTTTGTCACTCACTGGACGGAGTGATAGTGCAATCGTGCCAGTTCCATACTACAGTCCTTCCTCACTGTCTTCTGCCCCAATCTCCTGTATGTTAAGCAAAAGAAAAAATCCTTCTCATTAAGAAATACAGCCCCTTGGCCCTTACAGAGATATTTAGAACAGTACCTAACATTTTGTGTCCACTGGCAGGATGTTGTTCTTTGTAGCTCCACAGAACCAAATATCATTTATCTTCATATTCCTGGTCCTCAGGGCAGGCAGCCAGGATCGGGAGCCAGCAAACAACAACAAAAAGTAAACAGTAAGAGCGGACTCTAGGTCCTCAGGGTAGGCAACGAGAACAGCGATACTTAAAAAAGCCATTAGTGAAAATCCCCACCACAAACAGCAGAGATCTGAGCACCTTTCTACTGCCTAGCATTGACATCCCACTAGGATCCTGGCAGTATTTTAAATCTGAAACCACCATCACAAATGTCACCAAAACAGCATGGCTCATTTTATTTTTCTACCATGGTCAGAGTGCCTCCCAGTCGCAATCATGCTCACTAGCAACAGCCACCAAAGTAACAAAATAAATAAACAAACACATGACAAAACTATTGCCACTTCTTTTGTTTCTAGTTCACCCGACTGCCACTGCCACTACATGGCGAGATTCCTCCTGCTAATTAATAAATGGACAAATGAATGAATATTTAAAATGGTAAAACAAAAGGGTTTTAACTTAAGAGATGCATATGTGTGTGTGTGTGTGTGTTGTGTCGGGGTAACCATATCTATCAGCTCAAAACTCACAACTTGGGATAACAGTCCTGAGGTAAAGGCAAAGGAACTATTCTATTACAAAATAAATCAAACAACTAAGACTTTTAACATTTATACATAACATTTTTCAAACATACAGTGACCCATTTTCTAAAGCATGAAAATACTCTCCAGGGTGGAAATGCAGGCAATACCAGACCTTCCAGCAGCTATAAGACCTTTGCCTGTGGCGTCGGGCCTCATTACGCCTCTGGGTGGTCCAGTATTGCCCAATATCACCCAACCTGTTAGGTATTATTGCTTGCATAGTCAATGATGGCAGAAAAGACTGATGGCCCATCTAGGCTGCCCATGATTCCCAGTCTAACCTCTAGGACCTGTTGTTCATACAGGGTTGTAGCCCTTCCTAGCTACCCCTGTATTCCCTCCATGTTACCATCACCCTGAGTAGCCACTATACCCTTCATTCTGTCCCAGACATGCTTGAAACCATTAATGGTTTTGTGTCCACCAGCTTGGCTGGTACCACAGCACCCTCACTGTAAAATAATACTTTCTCATATCCCTTTGAAGCTCCTTCCTGTCAGTCTCCACTAATGCCATCATGACCTTGAACCATTACTCATGCCAAATAATTCCCTGCAGTTCAACTCGTTTTTCCTTTCAGGAACTTGAAGGTCTCTATCATATCTGCCCTCTCCTGCCTGGTCTGCAGCCAGTACATGTTCAGTGCCTTGAGGCGATCCTCACAGCACTTGCCCTGTTGGCCCTTAAATGTCTTTTGTCACCTTTTGCTGCACCTGCCTCCACCCAGTCCTTATCTTTCCTGAGGTGAGGACTCAAGAACAGGGTACAATACTCCAGGTGTGGCTTCACCAAAGATCTATAAAAGAATAGCATTATATCTTTTCTTCTACTGGCATTACCGCTCTCGATACATCCCAGTATCCTGTTTGTCTTATTACAGGCCTTGCTGCACTTGCTTGATTGTCTGAGGGAGTCACTAATGATAACTCCTAGGTCCTGTTCCTCCGTCGTAGTGCCACATCTTTCCCCACACATTTAGTACTCTGTCCTGGGATTGTTCCTAGCTGCATCACCTTGACTTTTGGTGTTGAATTTCAACTGCCAAACCCAAGACCACCTTTCAAGTCTTTGCAGGTCACTCTGCAGTTTCCTGCATTATAGTAAGTAGCTTAGTTTTAAAAAATTCTGAAGAACTGGGCTATAACACTAATGGTTGTCACTATTTTACACCTCAGGTCCCTTCTATTCAGTGACAGAAATGCCAGATTTTGGAAGGGCATACAAATTATTTGAGACAAAATTAAGGAAATCCCTGAACATTAGGGGCTTTTGAGAGGTGTGGATGTGCCCTGATTGAAGAGCAGACTAGCAAAGTAATTGATTGATGGCAGGAACTGCAAAAAGGGTGTATGTAAGAAAATGAAGCAAGCTTTAGAAGACAATAAAAATACCAGATAATATTGAACTGCTGTGACTTTATCTGACTGCATGCTGCAGTGAAAGGAAGTATTCAAGTAGAAGGGTCATTTAATATGGTAGAGCACTATCATGCATCAACCACAAAGTTGGAATAGAATGGAATGGAATAGAATAGAATAAAATAGAATAGAATAGAATAAAACAGATAGCAACATAGGGTCAGCTGGAACTCTAGGTTCATGAAGGCTACCCCCACCCCACCCCACACACTTCATAAGCAGGCACCAACAAGTATGTTGTTCAAACTAGTACTCATTTACAGTGATCTCCCACCTACCTTGCTATAGATTGTACCCATTCCTTTGACATGCATAAATCTGCACAAAGCTTACCTTGAATGCCTGTAATGTTTTCAAGTCTACTGTTCTACTGGTTGGCTGCTTCATAGATTCACCACCCTCTGGGAGAAGAAGTGACTTCTAACTTGCCACGGAATGCACCACCTTTGAGCTTCAGGGCATGTCTCCTTGTCCTGCTGGAGCACACCAGTTTAAACATCTGGTTCTGTTTGACCTTGTCTATACTGATTAGTATGTGAAAGAATGAAGTAATCTCCCCTCAGCCACCTTTCTTCAGGGTAAACATATTAAGGGCCTCCAGTCCCTCTGCATAGACTTTATTTTCCATAGCCCTGATCCTTCTGATAGCCCTATTTGAACCCTCTCAAGTGACCCAATACTCTTTTTGAACTGAGGACTAAGACAGTATTCCAGGAGGGGCCTGACTAGGGCATTGTAAAGTGATAAAACTACTTCCTGCTCTACTGGTAACCCCTCCTGTTGATACACCACATCCATTTTTATAAGAATAGAATCGTGATATGTAACCCCTAGATGGAGCTATCCCAGGGGCTACTACCCCTGCCTGATTTGCCACTAACAGGTTGAGGGGCCTGGATCCAATGGCGGGTGCCTCCACCCAGAGGTCAGGGTTTGCAATAGTTAAACTAACTTGGTCACAGCCCTCTGGGACACTGCAACCCCCTTTCTTCCCTCTAGTGGCCCACACAATATATCAGAATTACCTTCACAGTATACACTTACCCCAGGTCTGGTTCCGCACTGGGACCCCTGTGAAATGAGATACAGTGCAACAATCATAGTACAGTACTTTAACATAGACAAATACCTCAGGCAGTATAACTTTGCTGAAACAAGCAGCTCTGATTTATTCAGGGGATATAACAAGGACAGGGAAATCAGGTTAATCAGCTTATCACTCTAATAATCTACCTATGGCTCTGTGCACAGGCCTATCCCTATCAGTTACTGTCCCTGGGTACCCAAGCCCTAGTGGCTAGTCAAACCGTGGCAGCTGGTAGGGGCCCTTTCACACAGAGAAAGGAGAATTAAACAGTCAGCAGTACAGTAATTCCATTTTAGATTTAATGTGGCAATTCAACAGGGAAGCGACCCTGAATTAGTACTCATGACCTCCAAATAAGATAGGGTCCTTCAATGTCAGCAGGGCTCACTTGAGGTACACAAACCTCTTCACACATCCATATAAAAGAAAGCACTATACCAGGCAGGCTGCATCTGTATCCCGATCGCAATTACTGCACAATACCGGGAGAACACACAGCAGATTCAGTTCCTGACAGACCGAGTGCAACTTTTAGCAATTCCTCCAGTCTTCTACAGGGTGAGCCTGGTTTCTACTCTTCAGAGATCCTTTGATTCTTTTCACAGGACGGATTCAGTCCTAACAAGCTGTTACACAAGCTGCAGACCGAACTCTGGGCCTTACACACGTTTGACTAAAACTGCACACTGAAAAAGCACAGGGCTCCTTCCTTCTTCACTGCCAAAGCTCAACTGAAACTCCAACCAACAAAACTAGGCACTTCCTTTGAGTTCCTCCCAGTTCTTGACTGGATTGGCTGTCACTCACAATAGACTGCTGCTGTTGGTCCAAAAGGCACTGAAGTCTAAACTACATCTCCCAGAGTCACTGCCCATACAATCCTCTTGTGGCTGGCTCAGATTATGAGTCCAAGTTCTGATTCGTCCAAGGCACCATTTTAGAGCTAGCTTACCCCACACTGATTGGTCCAGTTCAGCAGTTCAAAACTAGAATGGGGAACTAGCAGACACAGTTCTGACTGCAAAGAAAGCAGGTTAGACAAACTGTAATTTCATTATTACTCTAAATAATTTCTGGCAAACAGTTACATCTTTCAGATAGGTTCCCTTTGCACTCCTAGTGACTGCAAAATGAAGTGAATTGGCAGCAGCTTGAGTGGTACTCAGAGAAGCACACAGTCCCCCATACAAACTAATTATGTCTGCAAGCAGACAGCTCTTAAAGAGACAGTACCAGAGGCTCTAAAACACTCACTGATAAATGGCTTAAATGCCAAACACCATTCAGGCTTGGAGCATTCAAGCAAGCTCCTGAAGTCTTTTGGGAACCCCATTTGCAGGGGTTACATATACAACAATGTGGTCAGTTATATATAGAATAATTGCTTGGTAGGCAGTTATTATGAGAATTTTACACACATCTGAGGTGTGGGATGCCACATAAACCCAGAAAGCGAAGTGCGAGGGTTTTAATAAGGCATCCACACTGAGGGTGTGTATAACATTTGAGTTTTACACACCACCTAGACTTTGTTTTATTTAATTGCTGGGAGTGTTTTTCACCACAGCAATTATACAAAATATACAGACAGAGCCGCAGACTGGTTGGATTTCAGTGCTGTCCATGGTCCGAGCAACTGCCACAAAATCCCTTTTATTTTCCTTGTGAGATAAATGACTGGATGGCCTCCAGCTGGTTGTGACTGAACTCCAACAAGATGGAGGTACTGACGATGGAGTCGAACAGAAGATGGCACAAGTTGCCCTCTGGCACCAAAACTGGTTTATTCCTGGGATCTGTGTCATTGAGGACTTCCTCTAGGGTGCAAAACCTTAGCGTGACCTTTCACAGTGGATTGTCATTTGATTTTCAGGTGTCATCCACACTGAATCAGCTTTACCACCTTAGGAATATTGCCAGGGTTAAGCCCTGGTTCCATCTATGGACCTCCCCTCCCTTAGTGCATGCCTTTGTGGTGTCCAGACTTGATTACTGTAATGGCTCTCGTCGGGGTCTCAGCGGTTAACCTCTGCTGGCTGCAACTAGTACAGAATGTGGCCACTAGGCCACTGACTGGGCAGCCGAAATTCTGTCATATCACCCCAGTTTTGTATGATCTGCACCAGCTGCCAGTGAGATGGAGAATCCTCTTTAAGGTGGGTTTGCGCACCTTTAAGGCCCTACACAGGTAGGGTCCTGGCTACCTGTCAGACCTTCTTACACCTGCTGTCTTGGTCTGTTCCCTCCGGCTCTCCTCTAGGGGCCTCCTGGCGATTCCCAGGATGGGGCTTAAACTGCCAGCGACAGAGAATTTAGTGTCGCTGGCCCCCATCTAATGAATTTGCTTCCTCCATCAATTCAGGAGGCCCTTTTGGTTGAGGTTTTAAGGACCGCCTCAAGGTCTTCCTGTTTAATCAGGCCTTCCTGACTTCAGGTATTAGCACCCTAGGCACCCTGCTTCTCTGTTTGAGTTTCAATTTTAGTAAAGATATTTATTAACTATATTTATGTATGCTATTTTACTGTCGTTGTCTTTTTTACATTGATTTGTATTGCTGTATTGATAGAATGCTTTTATTGTTCGGTGCCCAGAGCCTCCGTCCGGGATTGGGTGCCATAAAATGTAATTTACTTTACCTTGCCTAAATGGAGATAGAGGCCTCTTTTTATTTTTGTTTTACAATAAAATACCACTGACTGCAAGGGGAAGACCACTGTGAAGTCTCTAATGATAAGGAATGGCCTAGAGTAAAGGAACGGTGGCAGCTGGCACATGCATCACCGAGAAATCTAACGATGTTTGCCATTATAACCAGCTGGTTATAATGGAAAATTATAACCGAGTTTCCCTTAGGGGACAAAATGCTCACCAGTTATTATAATGGAATAAATCACGTCTCAAGTGGTTGTTAGGCATGAGTGTAGCTGAATGCTGCAACCATCTAAGAAGTACATTGTTCCTCATGACTACACATCCTGAAGTGTGCTATCCCATTTATAAAATGGGCTTTTTATTTAACAAAAATATGTAGTTCAGATGAGGTGTACAGTTGTCAGTTGTGTATTTGAACAATGAGGTTACAGGATTTTCATGGTCCATTTGTAATGCGCCTTTCATCCACACTGTATTCTGAAATTTTTACGAGTGCTGAGTTAGGTATTGGTAAAGCAGAGGCTGTATGGGATACAAAAATAGCAGCTATTAAGATCACTAATGCACACTCACAGGTGCATTGCATTAGAACATGTATTACTGGGAGAGGGAATGTTGGCCAGGACACTGGGGATACCTCTCTGTACTTTCAGAAAGTGCTATGGAATCATTATCTTCTGCTTGGGCAGCCACCACAGGTGGGTAGCAGGGACCTCAGTTGTAATATCTCATCTGAAAGTAAACACCTCTGGCAGTGTAGAATCCCTAGAGTAGCACTGGAGGTGAGTCAGTGTTGGGTAAGAGCACTGTTGCCTTGTACAGGGTTTGAACTACAATTATCATATCGTCCTGCCCCAGAGTGACTGCAGATGAGTTATTCATAGTTTTCATGAGGAAGAGGTCATGTGCCAAATCCACAGGGGCATTTTGGCATCCTCCCTAGCCTCCATGAAGAAGTGGACTTTCCTTGTACTTGGGGAGGCTAATCATTAAAACTGTCTGCTTTGCAAAATGTAAATGTAAAAGTCATTTTCCAGACTAAAGTAGAGAAGAATTCCACTGCGTATCAGATTGATTACCTGACAAGGAGGGTTGTATCGAAAGTGATGCTGTCTCATTCGCAAGTAATGAGACAGAGTCTCCTCAGAAACCAAGTGTGATAAATGTGCTGGGTGAATGCTGATTAAAAATGACAGGGGCCTCTTTTAGAGATGAAACATTGAAGATGGAGCTGGACTAATGCATTGGGATAAATTATACATAAAGAATGCAAAACAGAAGACAAGCATGAGTGGCAGGATTGATGATGAGGGATGCATCATATCACCTTCTCAACACCCAGAAAACAGTAAATCAGCTCTCACCTTCTGCTTCTGAGATGGAATGCACTTTTACCGAAAATGTCTCATGGAGAGCTTCACACAGGCTCTCGGGGTCTGTACGGGTTTCCAACAGAGTCACTTCTGTCTCAGTGTCTGCACATAAGCTCAACTGCCCAACATTATGAGGTACAGTCCCACACCTTACCACTCAGAGCTCCAATATCCATACCTTGCAACTGCCCAACATAAGAAAGGACAGTCCCTCATTCAGACACCCTCTGTCCCACATGGAGAGGGGCTGTCCCACATTTACTTTTACGTTTGAAAGCACACAATCCAGTGATGCACACTGCTCAAAGAACAGCAAACCTTGTGAATGTGAAATCATCCATTTTAACAGAGTACTGAACACCCACTTTCAAAACTTGATTATGGGTCCCACATTGTGAGGGACAGTATCCCACATCTGGATGGCTAAAGGTTGTGATGTGAGGTGTGCCTATTAGAAGAAACTAGGAAGGGTTCCTGCCACAAAAGTTAACTTTTGTCTTTGTTGAATATTATGTTGCCTATAACTAATCTGATGCATAAGAGGACAATGGTTATATACATGCCATGATTAATACTGATTTTTAAGTATCTGACTCGAACTGTTTTATTTTGTTGTTTTAAAATCCATTAAACACTGCAATATGGTGATGTGGTCATTAAAACAGACTGCCACCTCATACCCTATCAACTGCCCACTCTGTTTCTGTGTTTCCCACCAATAGCTTTATTGTTAATATGATTTCCACCTCATTTGTAGCACTGCTGTCAAGCGCAAGAGTGTAGGGTTTTGGACACAATCGCAGGCTTGGCTCCTATCCAACTCTGTGTAGTCTCTGGAGATCCATTATGAGTCTACACACTTCACATTACCCTGTGCAAGATCTCATAAAACATGCACTCAGCTTCAGATCTTCTATATAATAACTGCATCGCCATTTGCTCAGCTTGACTTAGTACAAGGGCAACCACTTTTCTCACTGTATACAGTGAGGCTGGACTGAAAATGATCCAGAAACTATCCATCTGTTCTCATACCTTGCTTCCTGTACAGGAGCTGGCTGGCAACCAGTTAATAAGGATTCCCAAGGTAGCCAGTTCCACTATTGAACATGTAATAACTGCATAGCAATTAAACATCTCAAGTACATCAAAGGCCATATCTGCATTTCATGAAATGTAAAAGAGCGTCCAGTAGGTCTTGCTCACTCTTTATCAAGACAGAGGAGCACAGCCTGGTTACTCAGAGGGCTCTTTAAGGCTGATAAGGGAGACCTTAATGAACAATAAAGCAGTAAGGAGGCTGATTGCAATCTACAGAGAAGATCTGCTAATTTGCAGACTCTTTTAGCCAAGGGCACTAGAGGCCAAACACCAGGCATTCTGCCCCTAAACAAAAGGAGACGTGGACAAAGACAATCAGCACAGACACCACTGGGCTGATTTAAGGTCCCCTGAAACCACTGGCATACCAGCAAAAGACCACACAGAAAGGCATTTCTCTGCAAGACAACAGGAACTCAGTTGCTTTCTCAATTATACCTGTGCTGTTGCATGACAGAGAAGCAAGTACTGCTGACAACTTATGCACATGATTATTGGTGTATTTTAAACCAAATAAAATATGAATATTGTATGCTAAACTGACAGCTCATTAGCTGGCCAATCACAATAAGTGGCTCCCCACAAGGGAACCCTATAAACTCCAGAGGTGAAGTGTAGCATGATGTTCTGCTCTCTGGAGAGTAAGGTTGGTGCAGATGGGAAAGTCTGGCACAGTGGGTAAGGAAGTAAGACTGGTAAGGCAGACTTGGTGGAGTGGGTGAGACTGGCAGAGGTAGAGTGTGCACCATTGCTGGGAGTAGGCAATGTTCAGTTGGCACAGGTAGGTAAGGCTAGTAGGGGTGGGTAAGGCAGTGAGGTCATGCAAGGCTGAGTAGGTAACAGTGGGTAACCTTTGGTTCCTGGAGATGTGTAAGAGTGCCAGTTGTGAGCAAGGCTAGAAGGGAGAGAAGACTGGGGTGGCAGGGGCTCATGAGACAGGTAGGGGTTAGGTTGACTGGTGGGGTGGGTAACTCTGGCAGAAATGGAGAAGGCTGGCAGGGCTCACAAGGGCAGTGAGGGTTGATAAAACCAATGAGGGTGTGTAAAGCTGGGCTGGTTGGGTGGGTAAGGCTGACAGCAGTGGGTAAGGCAGTGAGGTTGGGTAAGCTCAGTTGGTATGGATGGCTATTGCTTGGCTGGCAGGAGAGTGTCAGACTGCAAGGGGTGGGTTAGGCTGGGTTGATAGGGTAGGTAAGGCTGGCAGAGGTAGGTAAAGTGGGAGAGGGTAAGGCTAGTTTGGTTGGGTGACCAAGATGGTGAGGTGGGTATAGATGGATTGATGGGGTGGGTAAGGCTGGCAAGGGTGCGAGGAAGTGAAAATAGATAAGGTTTATGAGAGTGGATAAGGGATGATCTATTTGATAATGTATAGGGAAGTCTGCATCCACAGCGGGTCGAGAGGCAGCAGACTGCTGCCCTCCCCAGACACCCCACGAGGTTGCAGGGACATACCTCCCCAGAACACGCCGGAACCCCCAAGCTCCCGAAGAATAAACCCAGCGGGTTGAGAGGGTAGGGACTGCTGCCCTCCCCAGACACCCCACGAGCTCGCAAGGGACATACCCTCCCAGGACACGCTGGAACCCCCCCAAGCTCCCGAAGAATAAACCCAGCGGGTTGAGAGGATGAGGGACTGCTGCCCTCCCAGACACCCCACGACTCATAAAGGGACATACCTCCCCATGACGCTGGAACCCCCAAGCTCCCGAAGAATAAACCCAGAGGGTCAAGAGGGTAGGAGACTGCTTCCCTCCCCAGACACCCCACAAGGTCGCGAGGGTCAAACCTCCCCAGGACACACCAGAATCCCCGAGCTCCCAAGAATAAACCCAGCAGGTTGAGAGGGTAGGGGACAGCTGCCTCCCCAGACACCCTACAAGGTCGCGAGACATACCCTGACATGCCGGGAACCCTCCCCGAGCTCCCTAAGAATAAACCCAGGTACGATAAGGTGAGCGGTAGTCAGGAACAGAAGCCTTTGTTTGTCTTGGTGCCAAATTCAAACTTTTCAAACCACGGCTGAGCGGCACAGCACAGGGCCTTTAGTACAGTGCTGCTGCAATTCTTCTTGATAAAGGTATTTTAAATCGCATAAGCTTAAGACTGTTTTTCTGTATTACCTTTTATGCTCCCTGGACAGTAATATCTGTTGTAAAGCACATTTACTTTTAGAGTCTGCTTCATTCTATACTGTTTCCTGCACTAGCCAAGCAAAAGTACATGTTACCTGAACCGACTGCAATACTGCTGGGTTGAGCACTGATTGCCCTGAAGCTGAGAGGTCCAGGGAGTTAATTGTAAATTTATGTGGCATAACAGGCATCAATGGCAGCAGCACTGAATCTTGTGTAAAGTGATCGGGTTTTGAAAGTAATTGGGGTCAGTTAAACGTTCGGCAAGCAAGTAGCAGGGTACATTGTGAGGTTTTAGCAGCTGTTCATCACTAAGGGTGCAGCAGCACCGAGTTGTGCAAGTAATCAGGGGCCCATTTTAAATAAGGGAAGCTAAAGCAGGATATTTTTATTCAGAATAGCAGCTGTTCAACACTAAGGGTGTAGCAGCGCTGAATTTTGAAAGCATTCAGGGGCCATTTTAAACCAAGGAAGCAAATTAAATTAAAATAAAACATTCGGGGCCATTTTAAACCAAGGGAAGCAAATTAAATTAAAATAAACTCAAGCAAAGAGCAATCAGGGCTTATCAAATTTTGTAACATCAAAAGGGAGCCCAGCCAGTAAAATCACTTCTATGCTTAGAACATTTTCAAATAAGCTCATGTTACCTGGAAAGCAGTCTCAGCCCCTCCACCTGGGTTATAAGTAATTTTACCTCCTCTTTCTCCTCCACAGTGGGTCAAGAGGGTAGGGGACTGCTGCCTCCCCCAGACACCCACAAGGTTGTGAGGGACATACCCTCCCAGGACACGCTGGAAACCCCCGAGCTCCCTAGGAATAAAACCAGGTACGACAAAGTGGCGAGCGAGTCAGGAACAGGCCTTTGTTTGCCTTGGCGCCAAATTCAAACTTTTCAAACCACGGCTGAGCGGCACAGCACAGGGCCTCCTAGTACAGTGCTGCTGCAATTTTGCCTCGCCAGCTTATGCGCCAGCTCACCACCACCCCCACCACCACCCTTGGTACGACATTCGATTATATAGGTAGCTGAGAGGTCAGGGTGACACGTAAAACCTATCAGCCCACTTTCAGATCTGCAGGTTATCAGATCTCACCAGCAGAGGCCACTACCACAGTTTCCAGCTTGCTATTGCAAGTCTAATCTTTCAAACATGCTCCTATACATAATTACTATGTTAACCATTGCTACTCCTCTTGTATTGCTACCCCATCCACCCAGCCCCAAAATGACCCCAACCTCCTACTCTTTGCTCTGTCTCAACTCTCCCATGCCCCCATCAACCCCATTGAGCGCCACTCTCACACGCCTACCCTATCATGGACTTCTAACCCTTCCGTGCGTCCCCCTTTCACCTGTGCCTATCTGCCCTAAGCAGCCTAGCGGCGTTGGTCTCCATCCACGTCCCACAATTCACCAGCCCGAAGTTTAAAACTAGAAACAAATGGCACACCGCCCTCGATACTTCACCCTGATGCTCCTCCTGGCGGGTGATGTGAGAAACCAACCCTGGGCCTGACCCACCCCACCCCCAAACCCTTCCAAAGGGTCTTAGCCTAATTCACCTCAACATTCGCAGCCTATTGAATAAAGTCCGGAGCTGCAAATCACTGCTCCAAATTATCCGACCTGACATTTGTATAATATCCGAAACATGGCTAAAACCTCATCATGATGACTCTGAAGTAGCCATCCCCAGCTACACAGTAATAAGGCAGGACTAACAAGGCAACAAGAAAGGCATGGAATAGCCATGTATATATCAAACAGATTCCATTACACCCTGTCCAGCTCCTGGACATACTCCTCAAATTGAAACCAAAAATGATAAAACTTGTCCTGCCGCATACCTCACGTGTATGTGGCAGGGATATAATGAGCCCATGCTACCCCAGCATCTATTATCATAGACCACCTAGCTACTCTTAAAGATATGGCTGTAGCCAGTGAGCTCTACATCCTCGGGGATTTTAATTACAACTGGCTAGCAAAGACTGCTCAAAACTATGCAGCAAGATTAAATCTCTAAACCTCTCCCAACAAATTAGCAACCCACCCCCGAAACCCAAAACACAGAACCACTCCCTCCTGGACTGAGCTCTTACAACACACCCTCACAGGAAAGTTAAAGCTGGCCTCCTACCTGATTCATTGGTGACCACCACATGATTTACGTGATCAGAAAGGTGCAGGCCTACAAACCACCTGCCCCCAAGGACCCTCCTCACGAGAGCTTACAAATCCCTCTGCCTCAACTCCCTACTAAATGACCTCGCCCTTGTCGACTGGTCATTCATCCAACTAGCACCTTCAATCAACCATGCTTTCGACATGTTCAGAAATCGAATTCTTGCTGTTTGGGACTATCACACCCCAAAAAGCAAAAGGGTTAGAAACCCATCTCCCTGGGTCTCTGATGACATCATCTCCAGATGTCGTGCCAGAGACCAGACCTGAAAAAACAAAGGCAAACAGGCTCCCTTAAATCCCTGCAGCATTACCTGCACTCTCCACATCAACTGTACTAAAGCCATAAGACAGGCTAAAAGAACTACTTCGGGCCTCTCCTCTAATCTTAGCCACCCATCCAAATTCTGAAATCCATTAAAACCCTGCTCACTCCCCGTGTCCAGCCGCCCACCCTACCCTAACCATTCAGGGCAAAATGTATCTGAGCCAAGTGAAGCTGCTTCAGCTTTCAATACCTTTTACCAACTGTGCTAAATCTCTCAACAAACCTTCAAGTCACCACACCCACACCCGACCCTCCCACGTCCTCCCAGCATACCCCCCACACCACCGGGTCTCCTTCCGCCCAGTCACCACAGCAACACAACACAACAGAAATCCTGGCAGCCCTACATTTCCCTTGACCTAATAAGGCAAATGCCCTTTAGGACTTGGCGCCAAACTCCTATACCTATCAGCCCCTATACCTATCAGCCTCTGCCATTGCAGCCCCCTAGCCAACCTCCTGAACCTTTCCTTCTCCATAACACAAATTCCAACAGCTTGGAAGGAGGCAGTAGTCATCCCACTACCAAAGGGTGGCGACCCATCTGCACCAGAAATTACCACCCTGTCTCCCTTCTACCAATTCTGGCCAAATTACAGGAACACTAAGCCCTCTCCCAACTCACACGATTCCTCAATTCTACCCCTTCTTCAGCCCTTATCAGTCAGGCTTTCGTCAAATCACACTCCACCATCACAGCACTACTAAGACTCACAAACAATATTGCCTCAGGTATGGACAAAGGTTTTCACTCGGCCATATTCATTGACCTGGCAGAAGCATTTGATACAGTGTCCCACCCTAAGCTAATCACAAAACTGCGCGATGCAGGCCTCTCCGATCTAGCCACCAGCTGGTTTCCAAGCCTATCTGACGGGCAGGAAACAAGCAGTAAAACTAGCTCACATATATCCCCCTGACTCCCAGTCTCCATGGGGTCCCCAAGGCCTCTGTCCTGGGCCCCCTTCTCTTTCCATATTTTTAAATGACCTACCACTGACATGTTCCAACTCAGCTATACAAATGTATGCAGATGACACCCCGTTCTATGCATGCCTCGGCCCATCCACTGGGGTCTTAAACTCTGCCCTACAACAGGATTTTGATGCCGTTCAAACCTGGCTTGGTCAAACCAACTTGTCCTAAACGCAAGAAAAACGCCTCCATAACCTTCAGCACGCAGCTAGACTCTCCCAGCTAGCTGCTCCCCGCTTTCCATACCTTGGACAGATCCACCTTGGAATCCTGCACCTCCTTTAGATACCTGGGTGTATGGCTTGATCGTCACTTAGATTTCTCCATCCACATTGACTCCCTACAGAAAAAACTACACCCCAAAACTAGGCGCACTATACCACAACAAGGCTGCCTACCTACCTCGGTCAGGAAGGAACTAGTGCAAAAATGATTCTCCCATTTTTGACTACAGAGACGTGTTCTATAGCACAGCCCCCATCCACCCTGGCCACCTTGTACCCCTTTTCATTCTTTCTGTCAGCTCATCCTGGAATGTCCCCTACCACCCACCATTGCACCTATATAGGCGCCCTAGCTCTTCCCTCACTGAACTCCAGGCATCAGCTTCATTTCGCCAATCTCATAGTAAAGTACTGGACCAGCTTCCTCCTCCATCTCAGCTCCATCCTGTCAACACAACCCCCCGGCATACTCCCTGAGATGCTCAGACTCAAAGCTACTACAAATCCCTTTCATGCACACTTCAAAGGGCCAATCTGCCTTCAAATATCACCTGCCCAAACTCTGGAATGACCTCCCTGCAGATATTAAGCAGTCTCCCACCCCAAGGCCCTGAAATCTCTCCTCCAGGCCCACTTCTCAAACATATGCAACTGCAACCTGCAGCCCAGATCTGATATCATGAGGCATTGTAACGCCATGACCCATACAATTGATCAGCAACTTACTATAATTGTTGTTTACTTACTGTCACTGTCTGTTATGCCCTGCAGTCATAGACCCTAACTATGACATAGCAATTCATGCACTCTGGTATGTGGGTCTAAACTTGTATATCACTAACTAATGCATAGTCCAGCCTGTAACTATTCTGGACCTGATGTTATCACCCTATATGTATCTACTCTGAACCTGTTGTAAGCACCATTGTTTTGCACCTATTTGTATTGTATGTAACCCCCAGGTCGCATCTGGAAGCGAAGCGGTCCCGCTCAGTATGCTTATCTGGTAAATCTCTTAAATAAATAAATAAAATTCAGGAACTGTATTCAGCACTGAGGGTTTCTGCTGATGTGTGTAAACAGTATGGACAATTTGCCAACATCCGCAACACCACAGGATGCTGAAAGTCTAATAATGAACACTTAACTTGTACTGTGTTCTTTATAATATATATATATAGAAAATTATATTTAATAATAAAAATATTTGGAATTGAGCTTGCAAAATAAGAGACAAAAGTACTGCATGGCTGTAATTCACTGGGCACTGTAACTGTTGTTTGTAGGATGACGGTGATGTAGACAGGTTAGTATAATTCTTTTGGTGATGTAAACAAGTTAGTGTTATCAACTAGATTTATAAGGATTATCAGAAATAAGAGAGTTTTCTCTTTCAGCTGCTCAAGCCCAACCTTCACTCACCCCTTAAGCTACCCCAAGCCAGAACACATCCCTTCACCTGCCATGAGGAAGATCTCCATCTCTTTAGCTGCCCACAGCTAGACATTCTTAAAGTTGCCATGAGACTAGCCCTCATGCATTTAGTGGCCCCATCGTCTCTCATTCCTTCAGCTACATCCTGCCCAACTGCTATCCTACTGTTAACCCAGGACCAACTGACCTACCTATCTTCCTTCCTTCCTTCCTTTCTTTCTCCCTTTTTAAGGATGACCCAGACTGTCTAGCAAAGTATGATTACACAGAGTAACCAACACAATTGAAATTTACATTACCGATTTATTTATCTATTTATTGAATTTGGTTAAGTGGGTACATAGTCATAAATACAGCACACATGATAATAAAACACACACTATTTAAACACTGCAGTAAATCAAAATCCACATTTTGGTCATATATGTTTGAATATGCCTCCTTAAAAACCACAAAGGCACTTTAACTCCTTAGTTTCTTTTGAATGTCACTCCACAGCTTTGGACAATTAAAAAGAAAAAAGAGACTTCTGATCCTCATTGTTTTATCCAGGGTACATAATAGTTATCTATTACAAATCTAAATGAACCAATTTTTTTTGGTAGATACTAAATCTATTATGGCTGCTGGGAAGCTTTTAGTTAATACTTTTTTTAGTCAAAATACAGACCTCCATTTCATTCCCAGCTTCCATACTGTAGGTAGCCAGCCAGATTCTTCCAGTAGAGAACAGTGACCAGTCATATTTGACTCCATTTCCGATCCCTAGAGCTCCCATCAGCTCAAGCCCCATCCCTTCAGCTGCCCCACTCCAACGCCACCCCTTCAGCTACCCTAAGCTCAACTCCATTCCTTCAACTACCCCATTTCAAATCCCATTCCTTTAACTGTCCCCAGTCCAACCCCATCCCTTAGGTACCCTGAGCCCAGCTCCATCCCTTGAGCTCCCCAGTAACCCCCAATCCCTTCAGGCACCCCAAGCCCGACCACCATACCTTTAACAGTCCAGAGTAAATCCCTATCCCTTCAGTTACTCCTAGCCCAGCCTTATCCCTTGGGCTGCCTGAGCTCAGCTGCACCCCTTTAGCTGACCAAATCTAACTCCAATTATCCGACCCCACTACTGGATTTGCGACAGCCTTCAGACCCGATAAGATGCTGTGGAACGGCGCTCAGGTATATGCTGTTGAATAACCCGCAGCTCGTGAAACCACCTAAATTTGACTTCACGGTGTAGAACAGATTCCGATTGTGAATACTTGCCCTGCTTTGATATAGCTTTGTTGGCAGCTTAAGCCACATAATGTACCCGTCTGCCTTGCTGCGCTCGCAGTCCCTGTTTAATCTTTTTCCCCGTGCAGCAGCAGGGCTTAGGGAAGAAATGTACCAATAAATACATCCTAGGCTGAGGTCTTTCACTAATCACATTTTCGCAGTTAGAATTCACTTCTGCTTTTTGTTCAGATTTCCCAATGAGCAAATCAGCTTTGCCTACGGACAGCTCTGTCCGGGTGCTGAACTGGACTTGCACTGCAGTCCGTACTCCCACCACTCATGAGCCATGCAGATCGGGGCACCCTCACCGGTGCGGTTCAGGTTATCAACAAAGCAGAGCAAATCCAGACAAAAAGTCCCCAAACACACACTCACACAGAGCTACAGAAACAAACACACACTCACCTACGGAAACAAACCCACACCACAGAGAGCCACATAAACAAATACACTCACACGCACGTGCAACTTTGAGGCATCGAAGCCCTCCCAGTGCCAAAAGAGTCGGGATCAAAGTCGGGGAATCTGCAAGATCGGTTACAGGTCGGCACGCAGTTCCATTTGGTTCCTGGAGTTTAATGCAGAATTAAAGCTCAAGTTTGCCACCTTTTTACAGACAAAAAAAAAGATGACTCTCCCCAGTGGTTACAGAATCGGTGCAAATCCACGTTGCTAAAACCCGAGATCATTTCTTCCCCAGTCCACTGCCACCAGCGAGAAATTCCCCGCCGTGGAGAGGCGCAGTTTCTCTGCGCCTTGTTGCACCTGTAGAAAGAACGAGCGTTCTTAGACGGCTGCCCACTCTTCTTCCATTTGGTATACTGCACTATTCTTTATACCAGACTATATGCTTAATAAAGATATGGGTTAAAGAGCGTCAATGATTTAATACTTTTCCTTACCTGCAGGAGACAGTTATCTCAATTTTGGTAGCAGGTACGGTGGAATGAAGAGGTCGAACTCCCTATAGACGCCATCCTCTCGGTTCCGATCGAGCAGTGTGCAGTTTCTTCAGTTTAGTCCGTGTCTCTCAACAACAGTTTAGTCCGGGTTTAGTATGATTTTCTCAGGGATAGCAGCAAGGCCCGGAGCTACAGAAAGAAATCCTGGGTCCATCAGAGAAAAACACCTTACATTCTCTTTCCGGTCTGTTTGCTCCGCTCTCGCATGCCCGTTTTACTATTTCTGTATCTCTGTCTCTGATCAGGTCTAATCTGCAGGCGGCAGCACTAGCACACGCGCACAGACACACACGCACAAACACCAGAGGAAGATGAGGACTTCTTTACAATCCCACCCTGTTTGAGTAAACTGCTCAACCCAAGAGCTATAAGCCTGTCTATGTAAAGAAACCAGTTCTGCTGACTTATTTTGCAGAACATATGTTAGAGGCTACTTCGCCCCACAGAGACGACTATTTTTTATTATTATTTTTATTTTTTTTGTACTTTGTGTAAGCATTGTCGTCTCTATGAAATGGCTACATGTTGAAATGGGGCTGCTGATGGGTTGCTTGAATTTTTCATTTTGTTCCTGGCTGCCCTTCAACCTATTTTCCTGCATGACCTGCTAGGAAGCCAGTGTATTTGGTCTGAAAATAGTTAGAGGACTTTTGAAAACAGACTGCTCTGTTAAGGCATTATTATTTAAAACTCCATTTGGAAAAAGTATGTTTGGTTAAATTCCACTACATAAACAGCATGGATTAAGACTGCGTGATAGTAAGGCTGTGTATAAAGTGGTCGGGGGTAGGGTGCTGTAGGATTTATCGTTCTGCAAAGGAGGCTTGCCATACCATTATGTAAGCAATAATGCAGGACAGGGTGTTGGTTGTGCTCTGGGGCTGGTGAAGCAGGGGACCACAGGCTGAGTGCCTTTGTCCTTTGGAACTGTGGCTGTGGCAGCACAACCAACACCCTGGAGTGTCTTTTGCACTTATAAAATTGATTCTGTAGAAAGTGGTATAAAAAAGTAAAATAAGTAGACTATGATTACTGGTTAAAAGCAGCTCTCTATTTTAATAAAAAGCTTAAAACACTAGATTTACACCAATAATGTTTTAACTGTATTGTTTTTATTTTATTTTTTATTCCCTCTGTTGTTGATCTTATAAATATTGCAGATAATACAGCAATTATTTCACTGTCTTTCAAACTGTATCTGACTGTTCCTGCTAACTACACAATTGCTGTTTGTGACATAAGAGTCTGTTGTCATGGTGAGCACTGTGATGCCATAAACCAAGGCAATGTGAGGTTAACAGGGAGGAGCAAATGTTTTAAATGTTTACTACAAATATTTTTGGATGGACTACCAATATGTGCTGTAAATCTTGGAAATGAGCATTGAAAATGAAATGGTTCTTCTTGATCTCTCTGCAGCGTTTGACACCGTGGACCATGGATGTTGCTGGATCGCCTCGGCTACTTTGTGGACTGTCAGGACAGTCCTCAGATGGTTCCATTCTTTCCTCACAGGCAGAAGTCAAAGGGTAGTTTCAGGGATTTTCTTCTGCCCCTTTGCTCTGTCTTGTGGGGTGCTGCAGGGCTCTGTGCTTTCTTCCATGTTGTTCACGGTGTACATGCTACCGTTGGGAGACATTATAAGGCGTTATGGGCTGAGTTTTCACTGCTATGCAGATGACACTCAGCTCTATATGTCCTTTGTACCGAACAAAATGATGCTGTCTCGGTTTTAACAACTGCCTCGCTGAGATTCAGGATTGGATGAGTGCGAACTGGTTGAGGTTAAATCTGGATAAGACTGAGGTATTAGTCGTTGACCTGGGTCATCATGCAAAGAAGTTGACTCCTGGGGTCCCCTCTGATCTTTTATTAGGGGATGCCAGTTGAGACCTTCTGAACAGGTGCGAAATTGGGCTATTTTTGACAGTGCGCTGACACTAAAGATGCAGGTGTCGTCCACTGTCAAATCTTCCTTTACCATCTGAGGAATATCGCCCAGATAAAACACCTTGTTCCACATGATGACCTTCCTGTGCTGGTTCACGCTTTGTTTCTTCCGCCTTGATTACTGTAATGCTTTATATCTAGGGTTGCCGGGGTAGATCTCCGTCTCCTGCAGCTGGTGCAGAACACGGCAGCTAGGTTGCTGACAGGGCTACCAAGAACTTGTCATGTCACACCTGTGTTGCGAACTGCACTGGCTGCCAGTGCAATGGAGAATCACCTTCAAGATCGCATTGCTGACCTATAAGACCCTACACAGCCAGGGACCAGGCTACCTGCAAGATCTCCTTTGTCCCTATCGTCCTCTCCGCCCACCCGCTCCACTGGCAAGGGATTGCTAGAGATTCCCAGGGTCTGTTATAAATCATCTGGGGCAAGGGCTTTTCCTTTATGGCCCCGACCCTGTGGAATTCTCTACCTCATCAGATTAGAGAGTGCCTGTCCGTGGAAGCATTTAAGAGATCCCTGAAAAGTTATCTATTTTGCTGGCATTTGGTTAGTTTATTTTATGGTTATTTTACTGTTTTATGTTTTTATTTATTAGTGTTGATGTTTTATCTTTGTTTTGTATTAGCGTTTTGATTTCTTGAAAAGCGCTTTATAAATAAATTTTGATTTGATTTGATTGATTTGATGAAAAAATGTATTCTGTAGTAAACTGTAACAGCTGAAACATCGTATTTACAGTATGAAAGCACATGCTGAAATGTAGAGATGTTCTTTAAGGTGTTTAATAACTGGGTTAGCAGTACTTTCAAAGTCTATAATAATCTGGTTATTACATGCCAATCAAACCAATTCAAGTAACAAAAGCACTTTTTTTCTTGTGCACTTTTATTCCACCTAAACAAATACCCTTTGTTACAGATCCTCTGCTCTCAGTACAGAAAGCCCTTAAACAATCCAGTGTCACAACGTTCAAGTACCATATTAGAAAGTAATAATATTTCTTAAAACTATCTCTTGGTTGATGTTTCTTTCTGTGTGTGTTTCTCCATACTTGCTGCATTTTCAATTGAATTGTTAGAATACGTTTTCCCCAACAGACAAAAAAGTTTGCAAATATATTTGTTCTCAAAGAAACTTTTTATACTATGTGCAAATGTTTTTGTTTATGCAGTACCGTCCATCATTAAAGACAGTAAATGGCAAAGCAAATACTTTCTTTATAACGTCACAGTGCTTTTCCAGCTACTTTATTTATTTATTTAAAAGTTTCACCACAAAGACATACTGAGCAATTTGTTCATTTTCAGATGCATCCTGGAGGGAAGGAGATGGGGCAGTAATACAGTACAGAGATGCAAGATAGTACAATGCATGTCAGATAGCCAATAACAATTAAGCAATAAGGCACGACAGGGTGTGTGTTGTGCTGGGATAGCGTCACGCCTGGGGTGATTAGGCACGAGGCCGCGGGGCAGTCTCAATCACCCCAGAAGTGAAGTTATCCCAGCACAACACACACCCTGGAGTGCCTTATTGCTATTATACAATGGCTCATTTTATTTTAAGTAGAAAAGATAGGAAAACCTGTTTAAAATATAAATTTATTTCATTTTTTGTTTGGGCAGGTATACTTATTGAAAAAAGTGCACAGTTCCTGTCTTGTGCAGGAGGTGGCTGCCCCTCATGGTTTCTCTGTATTCGTTTTAATGTTTGTCTTTGTGGCTCCCCTACCCTCCTCGTGACAGGATGATCAGTCTTACTACCTGGTCTGCCCCTACACTACAGCACTGTGTTTACTGAACACGAGTTCAAATCTGCCCCTAAGTTACCTGATAAAAGAAAACTACGTCAGGAACTCTGTAATTTCAGACACGGTGAGCCTGCATTTTAAACAGTGACCACGGCGGCTCTACTCATAACGCTTCGCTGAGTCCTCTCTTGCTATAAGCTCGCTGGCTCCTCGAATACATTTCTTGTGCGTCTAGAAAACATTGCCAATGCATTTCATCGCTCAATGTGGTGATTCACTTCACTCGCTCAGTGTGAGAGTCAGCGGCGTTATGGCAAGAGAGGACTCAGTGGCGTTATGAGTAGAGCCGCTGTCACTGTTTAAAATGCAGGCTCACTTGCATCTGAAATTACAGGGTTCCTGATGTAGTTTTCTTTTATCGGGTATCTTAGGAGCAGATTTGAACTCGTGTTCAGTAAACACAGTGTTGTCAGTGTAGGCAGACCAGGTAGTAAGACTGATCGTCCTGTCAGCGAGGAGGGTAGTGGGGCAGGCAATCGCGTCGTGGAGTCATTTTTTTGTTTTTAACATTTGATGCGGTCTTTTCTGTGTTGGGATCAGATCCGCGATGTTGTACTGGATAACATCACGGGTCCAGTCCCAGACTGACGAATCAGAGCCCAAGATTTTTTGCCATTGTATAATTATAGAATAACAAGTGCTTACAATAACAGATTCAAGCTTGACTCCCAGGAACAAGGAGTTTTGTTACACTGAAAACACACATGGCTGCTTTTTGTTTCCAATCAAAGAAGCCTAGTAATTATATAAAATAAACTATGGGGTGTTGATATTATTCATGTTTTACACACCTCTTGGTGTGGTACAGGTACAATACCATCTCAAACGCCTCATTCTGTGCATTCATAGTTTATGTCATATCACATAATGTAAAACCTCATGATGGGCAACACCCATAGATTATTCTATATCCTGGGTCTGCCATTGCATATTCTCTAAATTGATACTATATCCAGTTCTCTGAGCTCATGGCAGGCATCTCAAGCATGCGTGGCAGTCGCCACTGTCAGGAGTCACTTTCCAGCCTTCCATACTCCTATCATTTTTGAGATGATATTATTCGTGAGATGGTACCGCTGTAATTTTATTTATTTGCCTAGTAAGTACATCCAGCTGGATTGCAAAACTGTATAGACTCACCTTGTAACACTGTACTGCAATTTAGTTGCTCTGTATTGCTGTAATTGCTCCACGCTATACAAACTGTCATGTGTTGTATTTTGGCTACATTTTTCCTACTTGTGTATTTTTCTGTGTTGATATGTGCCCATCTTCATGGCATGGATCATGCCTGAAAATGGTCCTTGAACCAAAGTACCCACCCAGTTATCAAATAAATAAAAAGTATTATATTGTGTTTGTACTTATTTTGATTGTATACTGCATTCATGATCTGTTTGTAGTGTTTATTTGTTTGTGTTGCCATGTCTTGCTGCCTATTACAAGGCCCATGCTGCAGAATAAAATAGGCAATTCTTTTATCTAGTGAACTTACCTGGTAACAGTAATTAAATAAATACCAAGAGCTACTAGTGTTACAGTGTACTGCTTGCCGAATGGTATCTGCCTCTCCTCTCCTCCTCCCCTTTTCTTTATGAAACCAGCTCTTACGACAGAATGATTGTAGTACTGTGCATGCACACTTGTTTGAGGATGCATCCTTATGATAACAGGAGGTAGGGTTAGACTGTTTAAAGAAACAGCAGAGAACAATCGCATTTTGAAAAGTAACTCTACTTACATGGACTGTGTGAAACATGCAGCGAGGGAGTTATTTATGGAAGGAGTGACTGTACAGGCAAGTATGATGATGGCCAGGGGCATGAGCAAACTGTCAACAAAAATAAGAGATTTTAGAGCATACTGTGCATGTGAACATTGATCATTTTATTGAATATTCTGTAAATGTCTTTTCCTGATGCCTAATTTGAGATTTCTGGTTTGGTTAAGGGAAAAGCATTGATAGTTCGTTTTAAAGTTCAGATGGTGGCACAGTGATTTGTGACTGCAATGCATCCTGGTTGGCAATACTGTATATTGCTTTGAATTGTTGGTTGTAGTCTCCCAAGGCCGGGGCTAGAAACAGGTCTTGGGCAATTAAGATGCACTATTTCTTCCACCCATTTGTTAAGGGAATGTTAACCATGCAGAAAAGGTTTCCATATCAGTAAGGCGGTAGAACATACCAAGAAGGATGTGTACCATAACAGTAAAAAGTTTACCTAGCTAGTAAGGAGGTTTATCATGCTAGTAGTTAGGAGTACACCACATCAGTAAGGAGGTTTATCATGCAAGTGTAGGTTTTGAATGTTGGTCAAAAAGTATAGTAAAGGCAAATGGGCTCCAGAATAGCAGGCAGTATGGCAAGGAGGTCATGCCAAACAAATCTGACCAGCTTCTTCACCTGAGTCACTAAGGCAGCGGACAGGAGCCAGATGGTGGACATACTATACCTGGACTTTAGCAAGGCCTTTGTGACCCAGTGCCCCACAAGGAGGCAAGGAAAGATGGCAGATTGATGGCCCTAACTGAAAGACTGAAGGATAGTGGAGGACCTTGGACTGCCCAGTCCTTACACTGATAGCCACTCTGTAATCTAGCAATTGATAAACCATCCAAATTAGCCTTTTGGAGGCTTCTTTTGTTTATATATCAACCTATGAATGATGCTGCCTTGAAAAAGTTGTTTTATTATTGTTTTCACAGACCTGCATCTGGTCTGTGGCTCAGAGTCCCTCCTCTGCACTACCCTACCCTGTTTTGATGGACACTGACTACTGGAAACAAAGGAAAGAAGGAGGAAAGATGGTGTAAAGTACAAATGTTGTTAAATCCAAGATACAAATGAAAGTAGACAGAAAACAAAAGAAAATTTCAAGAGAAGGGTGATCAGAGGAAAAAAAGATTTGAAAAAAGTGGTCAGTTACTGACTCGGCTTTTTGATACAATAGACCATATCAGTGGGGCTTTTGTATTAGTTAACCTGATGCTGTGTAATTTGCTTATGTTTAAATCCTCAAAAATCTAAAACCTACAGTTAATGGAGACCAAATTAAGATGCAGGTTTTAAGTTATATTTTCATGGCTGCTGTAGAATCCTCCATATTTTCTGAACCCATTTGATTGGCGAGGATATATGTTTATACTTGGCATTATAACTTTTACCTTAAGGGAGGTGCTGTGCCATTTCAGTATTGCATTTTATTTCTTGACTCTTTTTTATAAGATAGTGCATCAAACACAGTTCATTGAGTTTTATCAAATCCTTTAGTTAATATTGAATAGTATGAATTTTCTGAGTATTTGGTCTCATTGGTCACATGACCCATCTGACTAATAAAGAGGTATGCTCTTGTGTACATGCCCTTCTTCTCAGAAACCAGTCATGGGTTGCTACAGTACAAGCAGGAGGTGCAGGGTGTAAGGGCAGAGCACGTACTTTGTTTTATCGGCAACCTATATCTTAAAACTTATATTTTAACTTTTGATACACACATTAATTTAACTATTGTGCATTAACCAGAAACTAGAGGCTGATTTCCATCTCAAGCACTGTCTGACTCTCAAAGCATGACTCACCATTGCTCAGAACAATGTGCTCCCATACTTGACTACTGTGCCCCATGTATGCCAATCACCTCCCTCCTGGTCACTAGGCTAAATACTTCCTATAATAACACATGTAGGTTTGCACTTATGGCACCTTACTACACATAGCACTGCACCCTGTACCATTCCCTAGGCTGGCTCCCCACAAGCCAGACATAACAATGCCTCGGTGCATTACTGATAATGCTGTCAGAAGCAGTAACCTATCCCCTATGCTTCCCTGATCAAACCTAATACTACTTCCCACTTCCTCCAGCAATCCACAGTACTACTAGTGGAAGTTCCTTGGACCTCCACTTGCCTGGGTAGCAATGCCTTGTCCGTTACTGCTCCCAAGCTGTTGAACAAACTGCTATCCTCCTCCACTCTCTTGGCTCCCACTTCTCCTTTAAGACTCATTTCAAAGCTTGGTTACTGGAAGAGATAAAATGCAACTGCTCAGTGAGGTGACCTCTTGAGTGATCATCCTTTCTACTACTCTCTATATCAACTACTACCCTCTGCACTATGCTGAGCCTGTTAAGGGCCAGCCTGTACCTCTTCTTTTATTGCACTTACACTTTGCATTGATTGTATTCTATTGTTACCTTGTAACCAGTGTGTTTCCTGTACACATTGTAACCTTTTTGACCTATTGTATGTCTTGTACTACCAGTATCAACTATACTCAATGTTTTCCACGTATTCACCTATTCTCAACCTGTATTTTGCACTGTATGCATTACTTACTTTGCCATCTTTATGGCCCGGTTGTGCCTGAAAATGGTCCCTGGGATCAGTGCACCTGCCCGGTAAACAAACAAACAAATAAACCTAGCAGGCTGAGTAGCTGTTATCTCATCTCAAACTAATGTTTATACCACACACCCTCTCTTTGTTCCCCACTAGCAGCATTGAAACAGCAGTGAAACAGGGGCCAAGTCAAGCAAACAAATGTTCATTGGAAGAAAGAGTGGGGAGTAAGTCTTTTTTTTTTGATGCACACCATACCTGCACATTCTTTTTCACTCCATTAGTTATATAAATGAAAACAAAGATGAAGTAAGTAGTATTGTGAGCCATCATTTAAACTGTTTGCATTATTTACATGGCAGTCACATTCTGAGATCTTTTTATAATTTGATAAAGAGGGGCTAATAGGACAACAACAGCTCCATGAACTCCCACTCGATGCATTCAGATGCTGCACTGCACAGTGTGTGAGAGATACCAGGAGACTTATTTCTGCCACCAGGAATCATGCTAAATTGCTATTTTGAGAAAAGCAAGGAAATCTTTGTTAAGATTTGGCTTCACAATGACACCAAGAAAGTCAGCTACCATGCAGAATAAGAACGCCAACCCAAAGAAGGTAATTGCTAGATCGATAAAACAATTGGAAATTCAGACCAGGCTCCAGACAAATACAACCATAAAGAGCAAACAACCTAGTACTGATGAAGAGCCTCATGCTTCAACCTTCAAACCTCTTGAACCTTTACAAAACTCTGAAAGTTTTCAGAGGTTGAGCAAACCTGGATGTCTGTATTTCCCACTTCCATTTTGCCAGCACCAGTTTTCAAAGATAAAACTACCATGCCAGGACTGAATTGCCAGAAAAAATATCTTAGAGTCAGTAATGGGGAATTGCAACTGCAAACCCCAGCTCGGTGAACATGCAGACCAGCACAGCTGATGTAGTAGGACCACCAGGGAATTTCCCTTACTGGAGCAGCAAGCCAGCCAAGTCACAGCAGAAAGCCGACGATGAGCAACAATTACTGGAAAATGCAGCAGCTAGCATCTAAGCAGACAATCCAAATTGTTAAGGTAAGTGAGAAAAATAAGGACAATTTGAGTCTACTTTCTGTATTACCGACTGATACGTTAACTGAAACGGAGTGAATATAAAGTGCTGGGCAGTAGAGAATGTGTATAAAATTAAGTACTGAAGAACTGTTATGCCAATAATAGCAATCTAGAGCAAGATAAGCAAGATAAGAGTCTCAAAGATAAAGAGGTAAATCTCCCACAGAGACAGGTATAACAGCCATTAAGCCTTATAATGCTACAGTAACAGGACCCCTAATTCAAACACGCCAACCTCAGGAAAGGAACTCAGTTGGTACCATAACAAACCTATTACAATGGATTGTCCTTTAGTCTAAGGGAGACTTAAGGGTGATCAGCAAGAAGAGCTATCACATGAGCATACATATGAAATTCCTCCCAGATATGGACAAATCAGAAATATCGGATCATTCAAACACTGACAGGGAAGGAGTCTGCCCCCAGGCAAAACTGACAATTGAACAGTTGACTAAACTGACTGAGGAAATGGCTAAAGGAAATAAAAGTGTGGAATAAAAATAGACTCTTTTTCAAACCACTATCAATCATTTAATAAAAGAAAATCAAGTTTTGAGATCAGATTTACAAGAGGCTGAGAAAAGAATTTCAGATCTGGAAGATGAACTGATGCCGGTCAAGAGACAAGTGAGATATATTGAACAATCAAATAAAGAATTTAAACTAAAGCTGATAGACTTTGAGGCAAGGGCTTGAAGGAAGAATGTTCATATTCTAGATGTTCCTGAGTCCTGGGGCAAAGAAAAGCCACTTAAAGAAACTTTAAAACAAATTATGGTGGTCTGTTTGGATACTGACCAAGCAAATATACAAGCAGACATTGATAGAATCCATAGGATCCTTTGGTCAAATATCAATTCCCAAGGGACTCCTAGACCCATAATTACAAAATGTTTAAGTCAGATGATAAGGAAAATCTAATGTTGGCAGTTTACAGGAAGAAGAAACTAACATTAATGGGTGTTAACATTTCTATCTACAATGACTTACCACGGACCCTCCAGGAAGCATAAAGTTTGACCATTTAAGAAATAAATTATCATCTAAAGGGATAAAAGCTACTATGATCTATCTTGCCAGAATGACAGTGATTGTCAGTAATGTTAGGAACAGCTATGATTCTCCAAAAGAAGCCCAAAATGCATAAAGGAGAAACTGGGGAACATTTTTGAAGCCCTTTGAATTATGTGAATTTTTGATTCAGGTATGTGGAAGATATCTCAACAGACCTCGTAAATGCTAGCTGCACTGCAGGAGCTATATATAAGAGAATCTACTGACCTCAATGTATTTATCTGCTTCATTAATGTATAAGCATTTCCTGTGCTATTTTTATTGGGAAGGGGTTATGATGGATTGGGGAGATAGTGGAAATCTGAGACCAGTGTGGAAATAAGCATTTGTAAGAGATGCAAGCCTAGACAAATGTAGTACCTTATGGAAATAAACCCAAAGGTCTCAGGATCTGTACTTGATACATTAATCCATGTATACTGATGTGCCAACTCTGATGAGAAGGAGTCAGGAGGGATTATGGGGACAGTAGGAAACCAGTTCAGTAGCTAAATTAAGGCTTGTCCAAAATATTATGGATTTAATGAAGGGTGTAGTAGAAAGTTTTTTTTTTTTTTGCCGATGACTACAAAGGGGGTTAAATAGTGGTCCAGATGGACTGCAGTTTGGAACAATCCTACACCTTTGGTTAGTTCATTTTGGGGAGGGAGGTTTAGAGATGGGAATCAAGGCCCAGAGGGATGATGGGCCAAGACAAGAAAAATTTAATAAAAAAAAAAGATAAAAGGGATAATAATTGCAATCTATTCTCCATTAGTAACTACTATAAAGAAATCAACACCGAGTTCTTGAAGTCTCGGGAGTTGCCTCATTCAGAGAGTTAAAGGGATACAGTATATTATTTTACACCAAGGCAGTACAGCTTGCTAGGTCATTCCTATTCAGTATGGTAGTACTAGCTGTTTTATTTATCCCACAGAGCACTTAGGCACTTTAAAGTCCAATTTGCAATAGATGAGGAAATTGACCTATTAGGCAATAGGAGAGGACTGGGCTCATGTAGTTTATAAACTTTGAAATAGAAAGGACCTTTCTAGTGGAAGAAATTTTGTGGGAAAGCTGAACTGCTCACAAATTGGGACTCTCTCACACCAGTCACCAATACCAAGAAGCAGTGTCCCTGAACACTGGATGTTAAGTACAGTATTACAGGTCTCATTCTTTCACTACACAGCTGTGCTGTAACAAAATGGACACTTTAGGACTGTTTTGTGCTTTTGTATATCATTTTTTATTGTAGTATAGTCATATATTATATGTTATGCTGTTAATTAGAGATTAGGAAGGTCACTTGTGGGTAAATTCATTTACCTTTTAGATACTTTTATTAAGGTACCCAGCAAAACATGCAAGTGATATATTGTTAGCAGGCGGTACTTGTAGTTTGTATTTTATTTTTTTGGGATTACATAATATTTTAAGCTGAGTAAAGGTAGGATACTGACAGGTTCACATTAATTACCTGTCTAGGCATTAATGTATGTGCCTCAGCATAGCTTCTCAGACTACATTTACTATTTGTATTTAATAGGTATTGCAGGGTGGCCCCTCCCAGCTGTCTAGGGGTATCAATGGTGTTAGTCTCCTGGGAGGGTGCTACACTAAGAAAGAAAGTCAATTTACTTGACCTCCTGAGCACTGGGGTGACTTCTGGACATCCACTGACACATGGCAGGCTGGCTAGGTTGCAGCGTTAAGGAGGAGGTAACATAACTTGGAAGCAAACAGCCCTCCTGTCAGCACAGTGATTGGATTTCCATTTGTGATGCCAGCAACCTGGGTTCAGGAATGGATCAGGGCTGCCGGAGGGCTGGCCGGGGAGAAGGATGGAGTGTCCCATGGACAGCTCTCCTTCTCCGGGAGGGTGGGAGTGTGTCTGGCCCTTGACAGACCCTGGCAAAGGCCAGGAATACTGCAATGACCAGATGCCAGCAAGTGTCAGAGGTGGGGCAGGCGGCGGACATCATTGCACATCCCGCCTGCCTAAAAGGGAGAAAACTCCTACCGCCGATGCCTAGATGATGTCCTCCTCGTTCCATTACTTCAGGCTGACTCCTCAACCTATCCCAGTGTCCACAGTACTTAATGGGGAGCTGAGTGCTGTGGCCCCCACCCTGGAGGGGAAACCAGGGGTATTGAGGAGGTCGACTAATGTGAAGCAGAACAGGGTCCGTGCCAAACTTGAGGTACCAACAAGGCAAGGGACAAAAGAGCATAAATAAAATAAAAACTAAAAAAAACTTGGAAGCAAACAAATTGAACTTCCTAACAGATTTGTTTAAGAAAACACAACAGGATCCTTTATTTTCTTGAGCTCAAATGATGTTAACTTTTTCCAGTTGGCACACTTCATTTGTTCGATACTGTAAGGTGGTATTTTCCTGGCACTTCTGGATTGAAAACAACCCTGGTAGGGTACTTTATTCATCTCTTTCTGGCCTCAAGAGGAAGTACATTTACTCCAAAGGTCCCCCACTCCTAAACCTGAGTTGGAGTCTAACGTGCTTTGGTGGCCCATTTTCTTAGACACTAGT
This sequence comes from Neoceratodus forsteri, assembly GCA_016271365.2. Lineage (NCBI taxonomy): Eukaryota > Metazoa > Chordata > Ceratodontiformes > Ceratodontidae > Neoceratodus > Neoceratodus forsteri. Next base: position 1,002,100,845 of record CM028129.1, on the reverse strand, counting down.
CACTGAGCTAATTCACAGTCTCTTGGCTAGTAGCATTTTAGTGCCACTTGATCCTGTAAGGGTTTCTATGATCCACTCTGTCCTCAACAGAACACATCCTTTCTCTGTTCTCTCATAGTCTTCACTGCAACTTTCTGGTCATAGACACTGAGTCCATCTGGACATAGCTGAGGCGCCACCGGCATGACACATCTTCATTAACAGGCAGAATGGCCCACACCAGACATTTTCTGAGGTAACACTCACTGCAGACTGAAATTGTCATCCTGTCAGAGACAATCCCACATCCTGAGGAGGATGGGCACTGCTAAGTGCCAACCAAACACTGTACATCTGATAAAGATTAAATATCACCTCAGATCCTTAGCCCACAGCACTCTCTGATACACTTTCTTCACAGACAGACCTCTGAACAATTCTTTAAATGGAGTTTCTCCTTCTGGAGATGGGCACCCCCTTCAGGGGTCTTTGTTCGTTGGCAGCTGACACAAACTAGCACTTTTTCTATGATGCCAGCCTCTACAAAGAAACCCACAGACAGTGGGAGCTGGCACAGTGTGTCAGGCACTAGCCTCCCACCACTTTGACTCAGTAGAATCCCTGTCCTTCACCAGAGAACACTGACTCCTCCTGTTTGAATGCCAGGCAGACCAGCTGACCCAGTCCTCCAAGGGCATAGAAACTGCATCACTCTAGAGGTCAAGAGACACTCTTAAAGGCATAATAACACAACTCCTGGGGGTTACAGATATTTGTCAACATGACAGTGTTGTGCCTAATTGTTTAATATGAAGATGAATACAAGGACTGTCTAGTTAACTCTAACTACAATACAGAGTAATACTGAAAACATTAGCACAAAAAGGAAATATTAAAACAACTGTTGCAGCATGTGCATGGTGCCAAAGAAGATGGTGGTGTAATTTAATAGCTCTGTCAGCACCACATGGTTTATTCCAGATTTTGCCCTGCAAAGTTTTATTTTCCACTTTTAAAGTGACCGATTTCATCTGTAAAAATCAGGCTAATGAAAACACCAAACTTGTGCTATTTCATTTGTTTTTAAATGTTTTCTGTTCAAAATGAAATTCACCAGTAATGCTAAATGGCACTCTGGGAGAGTGGTCTGCAGATACGATCAAAACTGTAATGCATCTTGGGCAGCCTGCTGCTGCTGGAGGACACAACAAGGCTGAACTAACGAACATTAAAAACATGCTGGCAAGTATTCTGATAGACATTAAGGAAATAAAGGCTACAATGGTTGAAATCGAGTCAGATGGAGAGTGCCACAGAGCTCCACAAACACAAATTAATTATCTCCTACAGAAACTTGAGGCTGTTGAGAATAGGGGAGAAGAAATAATATAACAATTGTTGGACTGCTAGAGGGATGGAAGGAAATAGCATGAGCTCTTTTCTGCAACAATTTTCTCAGAGTTATTACAGCAACAGTGGCAGTGGCCATTAGACATTGAAAGGGCACATTGTTCTTTGGCCCCCACCCTCACCTGGCAGCAGACCCTGACCCATAACTGTGAATTTTTACTCTACATTGCCAAGAAGGAAATTCTAAGAATAGCCAGAGACAGGAAACAACTAATTTGGAGGAGGGACGTATATATCTTTTCAAGATTTTGTAACACAAAATGTGAACAGATGAAAAGAATTCACAGAAGTCAGACAGTTGCTTCAGAAGAGGGATGGAGTTACTATATGAAATACCCTGCCTTTTAGTAATTTCTAGTAAGAGTACCAGTGACCCCAAATAGTCTGTGATACCCTGATAAAGTCTGTCAAATTATTTATTTATTTAGTTTTATTGACCAGGAAAGGATGACTAGACAGTTCTGCCTATTTTCAGCCTCGTCCTGGGGAGGGGTACAGATGGATGGCAACTGACACTGAACCAGATTAAACTGTTGGTGGTATTTTTAGTGAATGGGGAAAATTTCATCAGGACACCAGGAAATTAGCCTACTCATTGGTAAGGAGCTGCTGTCTTGCTTTGCAAGATGGCAGATGGTGTGAGATGGACGAAGAGATGGACACTTTTCCATGGCAGGCTGAGGCACGCTCCCAATCCCGTAATTGTTTTGACAGAGAATGAAGAAATGGATTTGAATCAGAGATGGGAGTAGAGGCGGCCTTGCTGGAATGCTTTATTATGCACCAGACAGAAGAAGCAGTGATTAATGAGGTGGTCCAGCCTGCTGCAAATGTACGTTAGCCTTATAACTTGGAACAACTTGAAGACTGCACTCCACAGATGATAGAATCTGGAACAGTAACAAACAATGGTCTTTGTGCACCTCATACTGCTGTGAATTCTGTTATGGAAAGTGACCACTGACTTTTGGCACCAACAGACACAGCTGTCATTAACAATCAGCTGGAGGCTAATGACATTTTCACTTGTATGTACTTCTATGGAATGGCCTGATAGAACTATAACATTTCAAAACACTATACAGATGGCTTTTTTACCAGCTTAGGATGTTATGATTAACTTTCAAGAATGGTCAGCTGAATCTGCATTAGTGAATGACGGCTGGATGAAAGCAGCCGATGGTAAATGTGTCATGGATCTGACCTGGGAGTCTTTTCACAAATAAGTGAAGAACTACGGGGCCCCTACAGAACAAGATCCTGCAGGTATACCATCCACTAGTTCTGGCAATTTTCATACCTCCATAGAGCGTGCAAAGATATGTACATTTAACGATATCAGGTGTGTCTGGCTGAATGGCTGAATTAGAGCCATCCATTATACATAAGGTAACCTGCACTACTACCAGGTGTTCTTGTAAAGCTTGACTAAGTTATAAACCAGTCAGTAGGGAATTAGAAAGAATTATAGGGGTTACCCTGACTGTCTGTTAAGTACTCCCAAAGACACTAGGAATGCAGATACATATCTATTGAAAACATGGCCTGCCTAGTACCACAGCAAAGCTCGCAGCAGCCACAACAAGCATAGCAAGTGATACTATTATCACTCTCAATTGGGACGTAGGTTTTAAATGCATAGAATGCAATATGTATTTATTAATCAAAAATAAGTTAATAAAGGGAATTCAGATATGAGAAATGTCTAACCAATAAACAACTGTTAAAGGAACTGTTAGAACTTGGTACTAGACTAGACCAGATAGAAGACTCACAAAAAATATGGAAATAAGACTAAATGCTAACCAGCCAGGCAAGAGCAACATTAACTCACTAATCAGCAACATCAGACTAACCAACATAATATGTAATGAGAGGACAGATGATAGTGATGACGATGGGACAGTGGTACAACAAAACCCAAGAAAAGGGAAACCAGATACATAAACCTCAGGTTGACCCAAACCTAGCTACAAAGAATAGGTTCTCACTTCTAATACTGAGAGCAACATGGAAACAAATGAAGATATTGAACAGAGCCAGAATGCCCAGCAATTGAGCAATTAGGCAACAACAAGTACCAGTAATGGAAGTCAGAATATATAAAATCCCCAAATAATACAACCAACCCACATCAAACAATTGTTTTAGGTGATTCTAAGTACTGTGATAGATTAATATGCAATCCAGATAAAATCAACAGAATGTGTAGTACCTATGGGAAAAATCAAGAATATAGAGAAAGAATTAGATAAGGTACTAAAGGATGCAGGCCAAAATCCATTAACCATTGTACATAAGAGAACAAATGATATAAATAATAATATCATAAAGGATATAAAAAAGAACTATATGGCTCTGAAAACAAAGCTGAACAAATGGTACAACAACATCTGTTTTCAGAAATCCTCCCTGTCCTCCATATGAGTTACTATAAAACCAGAAAATTAAGCAGATATACAAATGGTTAAGGAAGTGGTGTCTGCAAAACAACATAAAATGCCTAACACATAGAGTCATTTTAAGCGATACAAGCCTGTACGGAAGGGATGGGTTGCACTTAAATAGGAAATGAAGAGCATCACTGGGAAAATCCATTGCAACATTCATAAACAAATGTTTAAACTAACTGATAAGGGTAAGGGGACTCAAATACCAGTACTATAGGGAACCAGATAGTAAACAGGGATGTACGACAACCAAAAGGAAAAAGACTAAGGATATGACCAAAAGGTGGGGATGAACATATTATTAAGAAATGCCAGAAGTTTAAACATAATAAAAATCACAGAACTAGAAATCCTATTGAAAGAAAAAACATTGATGCTGCTGCAACCACTGAGACCTGGTGGAATATTAACTGATGGAACAGGAATGTAAGAGGATATAATTTAATACATCACGACAGACTAAATAAAAGAGGAGGAGGAATAACATTTTATATTAGAGATAATATAATTTATAACAAACTAACTGCAAATAATCAGCAGGGCTCCCTAATTGAAATATTGTGGATAGAAATAACTAGACAGGATGCAAAAGCTTACATTAGGTATTTGCCATAGGCCTCCAGACATCCACATTCAGGATCATAATACACTGTTAGAAAATATAAAAGAAATCACCCATAGGAAGGACGCCATAATAATGGGAGATCTGAATATACAAGGGATCAATTGGGGTAAACTAACAGCTCCCAATCACATGGAAAATACATTTATAAAAACAATTACAGCAAATGGTTTAACACAATTAAGGTGCCCACAAGAGGCATGAATACACTAGATGTCATTACAACCAATACGGAGGATCATATACACAACATTAGAACTGAGGGACCACTTTTAATAGTGACAATGGGTCATCACTTTCAATGTTAAACACATATTCCTCCCATCAACGGTAACACAACAGTTAAAAACTATGCCAAGGAAGATTTCTCCTCAGTCATAGAAAGGTTGAAAGTATGGAAATGGGAACTATCACCTAACAAGGAAGATCTTAACCTGTACTGGAATGAATTCAAGCAACTTTTGCTAGATTTGGAAAAAATTTGTTCCCGATAAAAAGTATATAATAAAAAGGGAAGATACCTATTTGGTTCTCAAAAAATCATAAAAGCTATCAAAATAAAAATGCAGGCCCGTGGCGCTGAGGGTTGAGGCACTGGATGCCACACCTCACTCCACGCTGGCGACCGGGTTCAGGAGCGGACTCGGTCGCCAGTGGGTCAGCTGGGAGACAGGCTTGAGCGCCCAATGACAGCTCACCTTCTCCGGGAGGGATTTGGCTGATGCCCGACACTTGCATGACCCGAGTGGAGGCTCAGGAACTGCAAGCCCCACATAGGGATGGCTGTGCCTTTGAGCAGCACGGACGTCGGTGCGCGCGCTATGATGCGTCAGAAGAGGTCGTTGGCTGCTTGGGAGGGAGAAAATATGGAACAAGCTTCCCTCAGCCGGGAAGATGGGAGGACGCGGTCGTGCTCACGATTTGCCTGTGCCCGCCCAGCAGACCACAGACTGATGAAACGTAAGTAACGGGTTTGAGCCCCACCTCTCGCCGCCTGGGGGTAACCAAGGCTCCATGGGGGTCTGTGGTCTGTATGGGTAAGGTTCCAGGCAGTGGGATGTTCAATTGTCCTGAAGGGTCGGAGGTGGCAGGCTGGGAGGAGGAATAAAGAGTAATTCAAAAAAAAAAATAAAATGCAACTTACAAAGCCATGAATAAGGATGACAATGCTTACAATAAAGCAAAATATAAATAAGCTTTAAATGCCAGTAAAAACTAATTAAATTAGAAAAAGAGAGAATTGAAAATAGCTCACAAAAAACATAATGGAAAAGCATTCTATGCTTATGTAAATAACAAAAGCATGAATAGATCAGTAGGACCAATAATCAAGGATGGAACAGAGGTCAGGGAACTTATACACATGGCAAGCATATTTAATGACTATTTTGCTTCAGTGTATTAAACAAAGTGCCCTAATAATACCCCACCACCATTCCTGATCAAACTACTGTAAAAAGTTAACAACTTGGGAGGAAGTGATAGAACAATTGGAATGGAAAACAACTGGAATGGATTAACATAAATAAGTCAGCAGGATCAGATGAGCTCAAACCAAGATTAATCAAAGAAACAAGGAATGGATAGCAGCCCCCAGCAGCCCTTTTCACTTGATTCATTCAATCAGGGTAATCCCAGAAGGCTGGAAGAAAGCCACAATAGTCCCGATTTACAAAAGGGCCATAAATCTAATCCATCCAACTACAGACCAATTAGTCTCACATGCTTACTGTGTAAAATAATGGAAACGATAATAAAAAACAAGTTAGAAATAGAATTCAAGAACAAAAATATCTCAGATATAAATCAGCATGGATTTAAAAGGGCAGATCCTGTACAACAAACCTCCTGGAATTCTACAAAAAGTAAGTCAGGCACTTTCTTCAACCAACCAGTAGATGTCAACTTTTGGACTTTGAGAAAGCATTTGATGAAGTACCACATTCAACACTAATTAACAAATTACATAAACTTAATATAGACAGATCAGTAGTACACTGGATATCCAATTGGCTTGACAACAGAACACAGGAAGTTTGTATAAGAGGGTGCAAATCAGAACAAAACAGGTGACAAGTGGGACCCCAGGGCTCTCTTCTGGCACTCGACCCTGTTTAGCTATTCACCTCTGACCTTGACAAAAACATTTCCAACTGGACAGTTAAATTCATTGATGACTCAAAAATAGTTGCAGTAAAAACAATACACAAATAGAGAAATTAAAAAGATATTTTAGCCATAGAAGAATGGGCAATAAATAATGGCATGAGTTTCAGTTCAGACAAGTGTGTATCCTCACATGGAAAGAAACAACAATTATACAATGGGTACTTAAATGCTTTGATTTCATTGGTCAGCTGGCAACCTTACCCTGTTGTAAATTTTAGCATTACCAACAGGAAGAAGTGCCAGCTGTGAAAAGGCTCGAAAAATACAGAAAAAACAGTCCAACCCCCAATTCAACCTCTAAACACTGTCATCTTGATTCGCTGCGCTACCAGCAACCAGAAACTCATCCAAAATTTAAAAAAGGAAAGCTTTTCTTTGTCTGACACTTACAACCTGCACTCCTGTCCTGTACAGTCCATTCTAGATCTCTTAAAAATAGTCTCCCATGAATCGTGCTGACACCCGCTCACCTGTCAGCTGCTCCCAATACAGCCCCACTATCTGTGTGTCCCTCTCCTCCATTACACCATATCACTCCCAGCACAACTTCTATATTTCTGACTGCAAACTTTCCAGGCAAGGAAACACAGAAGCTGATTGCCACATGAACAATGGACCATGATGGCAACTGACAGCACCAAAATTTCTCTGCCTCATATAACATTTACTGCCGCTCATGTCCATTGCAGTGCCATGAGGTTCCCGATCACAGCATAACACTCCCATGCTTCTCCCATGCACCCTGCCTCACAGCAGACCATAACCTGTCCCAGGATCACTCAACCAAATAGCTGGTAGCAAAGTGAGCAGCCCTGCTAAAATAACAAAATAAATAATAATAAAAAGAAACTTCAGATTTACAGCTATACTATTACAAATGGGGCTGTCTCTCCACCTATTTTACCTGGAAACATGGAACTACTTTTTTGGTGCAAGAATAAATTAATGAAAAAATTTTAAATAAGGAAAAATTATTTTTCTTTTTTTTTTTTCAAAAAGTGATGGGGGTATTAGAGTAATCACAATAAACTACTCAGAGTGTGGGTGATGCAGGATTTACCCACACCAGGTGAGGCTTGGTCACTAGGCCACACACCAGACGTGGGTAAACCCAGCATCACCTACACCCTGTCATGGTTTATTGCTTAAATATACAGATTATACCCCTGATGGGCAAAACAGTTAATACAGTCAATAACGAAAATGACCTGGGGATACTCATCAACAAGGGCCTTCATTTTGGGGAACAATGCACAAAAATAGTAAAGAAAACAAATTCAGTATTAAGATGCAGAAAAGTGCATTCGTATGCAGAGACGGTAACTGTATTAGAACACTGTACACATCTTACATCAGGCCACACCAGGACTACTCTTCTGTAGTCTGAGTCCCCACTTAGAAAAGGATATCACTAACATAAAGCAGGTGCAACACAGAGCTATAAAATGGAGGCAGGACTTAGAGACAAACTATATGAAAGTAGACTGGAACAACCGGCATGTACACACTTGAGATGAGAAGAAAGAAGGTGATATTCTACAAATGTTCAAAATCATTAAAGACCAAGAACTGATGGACAGTATGGGGATGATTAAATGTACAAATAAAGACAACCTGAGGTGCCATAGTCAGCAGTTTCAAATTGTTCATTCTTCAAACAATAACAGAAGAGGATAGTTTACATACAGAGCTGCCCAGCCTGAGCTCCCTACCGAAATAACTGGTGCAGCACCAAAACTAGATATATTTAAAAAGGTTAGACATCTATTTATTAGACAAAGGGCAACAATGCCCCACCCAGGCAGGAAACAGGCTCGATGGGCTAACACCTTCTCCTGTCTTAACAACCTAGTATTGAACCTAGTATTACAAGGAGCAGTACAAAACAGCCAGCTTCCAGGGTATCTTTTCCTAGATTTTCCTGTAATGTTAAAACAAATAGATCCTGTACTGCTGTTACTGTTTTGGGGAACATCATAGCAACTCAGAACCTGATGCCCCCACTTCCCTTCCTCTCCGAAGGAGAAAGGAGAAGAACTGGTCCCACTTTTAAGCATAAGGCACTCAGACAAAATTGCAGTCCACCTCAGGTATTGGGGTGGGCTGCTGGAACATCCAGATAAGGTTTTTGTAGCCTGTAAATTACTTAAAACTCCACGAAATTTCAAGCATCCAAAGTTTATAAACTGATACATGTTTCAGAGGAGGATGTTTTGATATCTGCTTCAAAACTTTGCCAGTCTGGATATGTTTTGGAGGAAATATGACTCCTTAAAATCTTTTCCACTATGGGTACCTTCTCGGCTATTTATCTGACAAAACCTCTGTTCAAAACTATCACTATCGTGTTTCAAAACTAAGGCATCAATGTGAATGACATTCAGTTTTGACTAGAGAGAAAAATGTACTGTTCTCAGTTCTCCTGAGACTAGTATTGACTCTGAGGGTATATGGACTGTGGGTGAGATTTAGAGTGTAGTTACATCAGTTAGATAATGAAATTGTACATATTCCTAACAGCTTATTTCTTGGCAGGGACAGGGATGTGTGTTTTATCTGGGGCAGTCTATGGTCTACTACAAGTGTGAGTGTTATTCATACTTGAGCAGTGCCTGTGACCATCTGAAATGTGCCTCTGTGGAGATTTTGGTCATGTAAGCTATGTATGTAGAAACATTTTTAAATGCAATCTGTGTGAAGAACAAGGGCACCAATGGCCTCATGCTGGTAAAATAGACAAGGAGGCCCTGCCGGGATCATTTGAGTAATCAGGCCCAAAAGAGGAGTAGGTCTGATGAATCCAATCCCCTGGGGTGATAATCAGGACTCTTCAGGGAGCCGTCATCAAAGGATGGAGCCTGACCAAGCTTCAACTGAACAAAATGTTGCTACTTCCAGTGAAGAAAGTATGCCTCACTCCCCTACTGAAGCTGTGCCCCAGTCGCAAGAAAACGTACTCTGAGGTTTCAAGGCAAAAAGTAGAGTTACAGAATGAAATGCCTCCCCTTCTGATTTTCACCTACCAAGCTCATGTAGACTTACTAGGGCCTCTAGCAAACATTTGACACAGGCCCACCCTGTGCCCTTTGCAGAACTCATTTCAGGCTTTGCAGAGTAAGGATGGGGAGATTCAGAACCGGAGCCCGATATCTCTTTAAAGTCAGGGTCTGTCTATGAAATTGACATGGAGGAGGATCAGGCCCTGGAGTTTTGGAAACTAAAAGAAAAAGGGCAGGAAGAGAAAGTTAAAATACAAAGTGGAACCCTAATCTAAAATATGGCACCCCTACAACTAGCCTCTTTAAATGTCTGTAATAATAAGAACTACAAAAAGATTGGCTATTCTATCTTTTTTTCTAAATACCTCCTGTGATATCATTTTTAATAGAAACCAGATTTAATTCTCTTTGACATTTCCCAAGCAAAAGGGCTGGCTGTGGGGACCTTCTTATTGGTCCTTCGGCCCTGATGTAGCTGACAGTTTAGGTATATTGTTTAAAAGTTCAAATCTACATTTACAAAGGATGATTGACATCCTTCCAGGGAGGGCTCCTTACTGGATTGTATATATATGTGTGTGTATATATATATATATATATAATGGGTTTCGTTAAGATGAATTAATACTTATGCTCCTCAGAGTAAATCATCCAGAATAGAATTTATTAATAAAATTTGACTTTTCTATACACTTCCAGGCATGTCATATGGGAGCGTTGTATGAACTGCTGTCTCAATAATAAAATAAAAGATAATGTTAAAAAAGTCTACTGTGACTCCCATGCTTTAAATACTATAATCTCTTAAGCAGGCCTTAACGACTTTTATACAGAATTACATAAAGACTCAGGGTTCACCTATGAGGGAGTTCTTTTGCTACATGCATAGACTTTATTTTCTCTTTTTGGCACCAGCAGTTTTATATTATCTCCATGTGAATTTTCCGATCATATGCTACTTGCTTGCCATATAGGTTTTAAAATGTTCCTCCCAAATTTCCTCTATAGCTAAAAGATGGAAATTAAATTCCTCTTTGCTGGACTCAGAGAAAATCAAACGGAATATCCTTTCTCTTGCAGGCCAGGAAATCTGTACATTGCATGTGTGAGGACCGTGGTCATGGTGGACAGATACAAAGTCTGAATTAAAAAAAATGTAATTCAGTTTGGTAAAATAAATCAAATTCTGATTACCTGCAATATCTGGAATAGAGAAATCAGTACTACAAGCTTCTGTCTTTTCCCAATGCATCTGATACTAGAATCAAGACACAAATTGATATAAAAATCAAAATGTTTCAGTTTCAATACAACTGAGCAGTTACTTTGGATGCAGAAATGCAGTGTGACATTGAAAAACAACCATATTCTGATCCTTATGTGGCCTGCAAACAGAAGCTAGATCAGAAACTTGTGGATGACCTGTGTGAATCCTCTGGAGTTTTAAATCATCTGACGAACCATACTTGATATAGTTCAGAAATCCTGAACTGAAGGTTTTAGCTCTGAATTCAAACCTTGTGCCACCTGTCAGGAATGAATTGATACCCAGTACCTAAACTTTCTTCAGATATTTCTCATACTTTGGAAGCTCCCATTCTTTGGAAGAAGTAGTGAGTGAAATTTCTCACTTAAAACCTAGGGTTTCTCCTGGTAGTGATGGTCTCAGGAATGAGTTTTAGAAGTCCTTTAATCAGGAACTGAGTGAATTTTTAGTTAATATATTTAATGAAATGGTACAGTCACCTTTTTCATTCCGTCAATTTACTAAAGCAATAGTTACATTTTTGTTTAAAAGGGGACAAACACAACTTAAATAACTGGAGACCTATTTGTCTTCTTAATTCTGATTACAAGGTACCTGCCACAATATTTTGTAAATAATTACAGAAAGCAGCAGAGGAAGTGATACATCCAGTACAAACTTGCTCAATCCTGCACAGAAATATTGAGCAGAACTTATTGTTATTAAGAGACATTTTGTATATAGTAAACAAGGTAAATTACAGTGATTTTTGCTTGCTTTAGATCAAACTAAAGCATTTGATAAGGAGTCACATAATTACCTTTTTCAAGTAATACAGCATTATGGACTACCAGTCTGGTTCATTTCTTGGGTCAAGATCTTATATCAAATGCCCAGCTCATACCTTCGGTCAATGGGTTATTAGGGATGCTATACCTTTAAAAGAGAAGTAAGGCAAGGTTGTCCCATTATTACATTATAATGTATGGTAGAATGCTGTTATCTCTTTAAAATCTATCTGTCTTCACTGTTGTTATACCATTGTTAACAACAGTTTCATGCAGTTAACCTATCGATGTGAGGTGGTATCGATGGGTTAATAACATGGAACTAAATCGTGTGGTCGGCAGTAAGCTAGCAGCTGCTGCGCCAACATTCAAAAACTCAGTTTCTCCTCAGTGAGAAAAAATACGGCTTCATGGTGCTTATAAACATGAGAGGGTGCTGCACTCTGAGGTGCCGTCTTTCAGAAGAGACGTTAAACCGAGGTCCCATCTGCCTGGATTGGTGGTAGTTCAGGTGGATGTTAAAGATCCCATGGCACTTATCGAGAAGAGTAGGGAATTTCCCGGTGTCCTGGCCAAATTTCCTCATTCACTTAAAATACCACCAACAGCTTCATCTGGTTCAAGGTCAGTTGGCATTCATCTGTATCCCCTCCCTGGGTCGTGCCTGAAAATAGGCAGGATTTGTCTAGTGCACTTACCCAGTCAACAAAAACTAAATAAAAATAAAATAAATAATAAATAAATCTCTGTGCAGTTTTTAGACAATGGCAGCATCAATTGATTCAGCAGAACATACTGTAGGTGTCCAAAACATGATTGACCATCAGCTTTCATAAGTAAGGTGCCAATACACTATAAAAGCTAATGGTGGTAATCAGATGTTAACTAAGCATGTCTCTTCTCGAGGTTTCCATGGCATGGTAAACTTCTCAGGCTGCACTCTTGAGGTTTATTGTTGTCATGGAAACTCTCAAAGTGATTACAATTTGCTAATGTCTGATGTCCATCCATTATCCTCTATATTATGTACCTTTGCATTTGATCCCACAATTAGCAGGTCCTGCGGGAAAAAGCATAAAGGCATTACACCCCATGCTGACCTAGCACCACTAACAAATTCTGGTCAGAGCTGATATGGCTGCATAACACTTTTATGTGCTATGTGAAGATGGAGCACATGGTTATTATAGTGGCACCTGCAGAGTATAGGGCATTACGGAGCAGTGGCAGTGTATGTTGGCAGATCAGGGTGGCACTGTAGAATGAGGGTGAAACTTTTAAGTAAAATAAGTAAATAAAAGTGCCAGTGCAGTATCGCATTAACAAGATGGCAGTGATGGCAGAACTGTGCATGCATGACAGTCGACATGCATATTGTGCCAAATGGCATAGTGCACCAGTATTTGTATTTATGTATTTTATTTAAAACTTTCAGCAGTATCCTCCAGCGGTGCTCCAATCCACAAACATATGCAGCTGCTGCCACCGCTACTCACAAAAGCCATATACTCTGCCATCACTCTGATATGCTCTGGTGCCGGAAGTGCCACATTAAAGTATCGAGCGGGGAGGCAATAGTGCCATGGAGGGAGCTCTGACCATGGATGCCAGGGAAGAAGAGGCAGCACTGAAAATCAATGGAGTCAGCACTGTGGAGAGCTCACTGCATCACTGTCAGAGAAGACAGAGACGCATTCCACTATGGTCCATTTCCTCTCCTACAGTGATGACAAAACATCTGTGAAACTCTGCCCATGCAGCCATAAAAATGACTACTTATGCAGACGATGTGTATATTTTGTGCAGGATCAGGAGTCAGACTTTAAAGCTTTACAGATTTTTAAAGATTTTTCTAAATTATCAAGGGCCAAACTGAATCATGAAAAAGTACAGGTTTACAGTTAGTGATGAGTATCCCTGACATACATGAGGTTGCTGAAGTGGCTCTGCCTACATCTCCTATTAAAATTTTAGGTCTTATGTTTGGGATTGAATTTAGCCTAGTTAAATTGGGACCAGAAACTACTGATATGTGAAAGGAAAGTCCAGATCTGGAAAGCATGGGCACTAACAAAAGAAAATGGGTCCTTATAATTAAGAAATTTCTGATACCCATTTTTCTATATGTTAGCCGCATTTATCCACTCCCATGTATCTGGAGACAAGAATTTTTAGTTGTTTTTACAGATATTATGGGGTAGTAGACTCAACCCAGTTAAAATAGATTTTACATACTTACCTGTCAGGAAAGGTGGATTAAACATGCTAAACCCTTTGGTTTTATCACACCTTTTCATGCAGTCTACTATACAGGTGGGAGGGAAGTAGTGCTACATCCATGGCAGGAATGGGCCCAGGCTTTGTTTAAACCTTTGATGTTAAAATGGGTATCAGATCCTCAAAAATTATTTCTGTGTTACAAATTCCTGGATTTGCAAGTCCCTCGGTAAAGAAACTCAGGACATGGAAAACTGGTAGAGGAACACTGGATAGTTCAAATAGAAAGCAGCTTTAAATTCTCATATTATCCCTCAAGGCTCTGTTTTGGGGCCCACACTTTTAACATTCTGATATCCTTCATGCAAACCTCCAGTAATGCGTGGATGACTAAATCGCCAATGATTGAAAACTGGGATGCATAATCAATAACACACAACAGACCCAGGATAACCTAGACAAACTAGAGCACTGGGCCATTAACAACAAAATGAGTTTTAACGCCACCAAATGTAAGGTCATGCACCTTGGTTACAATAACAACAAGATCAGCTACAGACTAAATAATGAAATTCTTTAAGAGACAACTAATGAAACGGATTTAGGTGTCACAGTCAACAATAAATTAACCTTCAATACCCATACTAGGTCTACAGTTAAAAAGTGCCAAAGGATTGTTGGCTGCATTCTCAAGAATATTAAAAGCAGAGATCCTAAAGTAATTATACCTCTTTATTTTAACTTGGTACATCCCCATCTTGATTACTGCTCCCTTCTGCACACCAACATCAACTGGAGGTAAAAAAAGGTCAAAAGGGTCCAAAGAAGGATACTAAACAAATACAGAATCTACAAAATCTAAACTGTAAGCAGAGATTAGAAAATCTAGGTCTGTATTCAATACAATACAGGCACCTAAGGGTGATCTTTGTTTTGCCTTCAAGGCCATGCAAGACTAATATTTAATGGTGACTATAGGATTGGTGAAGTATACCAGAACTACATATACTAAAACCCATAATCTCAAACTAAAGGGAGAAGTAAATAGGATCAAAAACATAACAACTGATTTAGCCAAAGCACAGTATCTTCCTGGAATACATTACCACAAATTGTAGTGGATAGTGAAAACATGCTGATGTTCAAAAACAAGCTAGATTATTATATGGGAAATAAATAAAATACAATATCTGAGTTAAATATCCATATCTGTTCCACCTGAGAACAGGTGGCATGTTCCAAAAGGCCTATGGTCTCCTGAACGTGTAACAACCTATTATGAGTAGATTCTGTGTGGCAAATGCAGATTTTCCAAAATGTCCTCCTTCTAAAATGGATTTTGTCCTAAAAAGACTCCAGAGTTCACAGACTCCAGAGTTCCTCAGAAGGCTTGGGATGTCTTATGGGTTTAGTTGCCGTGGTAAGCATGGGGTAAAGGAGAACTTAAAACACAAGTCATTGACTGCAGAGACAGTGCTTAAAACCTAGTGCAATGGGGTACAGGAAACACTGGAACATTTTTATATTAGTTGTTCTTTTGAGTCACAGTTTTGGAATTATTTGGCCACTAGATGGCGTTGGCCTTTATTGAATCTTTATTACTTATGAAAGTTTGGTATTAGGTGACTACTCAGGTTCCTTACAAAAATATCACCCTAGTAACCCTGCATGTGGTGTTTGCAAGCATCAAATTTGTTACCTAGCAAGCTAGAAGCCAATATTTACTACAACATACAAACAATTAATGCTGCCATTGCTAAACAAATTGAAGCAGCTGTTCAGTGTGTTAGGTCTCAAGAATATGCAAAGGTTGGGTAAGAGGAAAGCTGATCTTTTCTGAAAAGATCTAGATTGGGTAACTTATATTGTATAGGATCTGCCCTCTAGGGAGATTTCAACTTACTTGGATAGTAGGATTCTATGACTATATTGTGTGATAAATGGATATATCCTATGAGTGCTTTTTTTTTTTTGTTCTTTCCTTTTTTCTTTCCTTGTATATATATATATATATATATAAACATGTGTATATAATTGTTTGATTCATGCAATGTGCTTTACAGTTTTTTCTGTATGTTTGTTTTGTTTTTTCAAATAAAATTCCTTTACTGTTTTCGACAAGTGCCATGGCATCTTTAACATCCACCTGAACTACCACCAGAATAGGCAGATGATTTCAGATGATTCTGGCACTAGACAAGCAGATGGCCAACTGACTTTTCAAATCATTCTCATATGGATTGTTCAGCATGAGCTCATTCTACAAGTACAACTCAGCCCTCGCGCGCGTGTCGAGGCTCCCAAGAGCTCAAGCCAGTCAGAATTGTCAATCCCTAAACATAGCTAAACTGCTCCCACCAGAGAAGGAGCAACACCTAAAATCAGTACTCCAATATCCTATACAACAGCACACACAAATGATAAGCAGTTTATTGATTTTAGTTTGAGAAAAGTCAGGCCCTCCCTGTCAAATATAATACAGTTACTTGTCAAGACAATCCTCCAACCCTAACAAGAGGATGAGAAGCAGAAGTCCGGAAGGAGATCTACCTCAGCATCTTCTGTGGATCTAACTCAGGGAAGATAATGGAAGGTGACTCAAGAGAAAATAGTCTGTTAGTCCAACTACTGTAGATTGTGCCCACAATTTGATCTAGTGCTCTACACAATTTGATCTAGTGCTCTACTTTTACATAAGCTAATGAAGTTTCAAATCTCAGAAGGAAATGACAAGTCTTATAGATCCTGCAGTTCCTTGGACCTGACCTGACCTGGAACTTCCTCTTTAAGTTGGGTGGTAGTATGGAATCAGTTATCTGCTTAGTTTCAGCTTTCTCTCTCAAACTGCATGGCAAGACTGTTAGCTAAATCTCCTTTTGTTTGCCCAAGCTCACAATGGCGACACATTATCAAATCCTTGTGAAACACCAGGCAAATGGATTGCCATCCTGTTTATCATACCATGCTGCTCTTATTCTGAACTTTTGCTTCAGTGCAAAATGCTCAAAGAATAAACATTTACATTCTATTTTAATGTTTTAACTTTGTAGCTCAACCCTGGAAAACAGTCTTGCATGCTCAGTAGTGTATATTTGCTAAGGATTCAAGCTGGTGCAAGAAGGCTTCATCATTTGTATAAATCCCTCCCTGACAACTCTCTGACTTTCCTTATTCTCCCTCACAGTATTAAAACTCTTTGATTCGCATTTTACAATGTATCTTCTTCTTTAACTAAATAGCGATGTCCCATCCCATCATATGCCATCAACAAAGTATGTAGATACTGGCCATATCATAACTACCAAAGTTTCTGTTTTAGCATAAGTAGGCACAGAAGGCATTTGCAAGATAACCAGGCCAAGCGTAAGTATGACATATTAAGGGGCTGCACTTTATTATGATCACTGGGCATGCACTGCCTTATACTAGAATTTGAGTTGTTACTCCCCAGATAGCTGATGAGAACCATGGTGCCTTCACTAATCTGTTATAACCACCCCTGTGCAAACTAAAGTATGGGCTAGATTATTAACCTTCCCAAATCTTTAAACAATTTTGTGAAATACTGTGGATAACTATTTAACTATAAAATAGGGCTCTACACTCTTCATTGACCTCAGTATCCCTCCCTTACAAATTAATAGCAGAAGCAATGAAATTGGGTAGTGTGCTCCTCCCACACAAAATTCTAATCAACCTATGCATGACCCCCACACACACACACACACACAAATATAACAGGTCATTTCTTTTTGGAAGTCCTTGTTTCAAAGCTTAGTAGTTACCATAAATCCTATTACTATATTCAGGAAATCTTTATTTATTGGTGCTGACAGGCTCACTGCCTATACACACTTACAACTGCCTACCAAACTCTGTTGCTGGCACCTTGGGATACACTGGTGTAATAGCAATCCAGTCCTTCAGCTGTTTTTGTCTCCTTGCTTGCTTACAAGACTACTGTTTGAATCCTTAGTTTTTATTGTTGTATTGTTTTAATAGTTGTACTATAGTCAGCCTAGTAGTATCCAAGTTTTAAGAGGTTTATTTATTTCCTCTAGTTAATACAAAGGAGGATAATGTAACAACTACAGATAGCGCTCAGAAAAAACAGAGAAAGGCTTTTCAGCGCACAGCAACTTATTGCTACGTTTCTGTTTCTCTGTCTCCCTCTTTGAGACTCTTGCTGTAGTGTATGTGTAAACTGCTAGCGTGTCTCTCAGAACACGAGCGCGCTCTGTCTCTCTTTTCCCATGTAAGTCTTAGTAAGCACACTACCGAATGCAACCATGGCATTACTAGGAATAACATGGTTGCTCTTTGGTCACTTGTTCATGTTCCTCCAATAAAACAGGTTATTTAACTGTAATATTTATTGCTGAGTTACAAACACATTTAAAGAACTGCTGCTTTGTTTCTATTGTGTGTGTTTTTTTACTGGTAACTATTGTTTGCATCACCACTTATTGGGGTATTTTCAAGATATTACTACAGTTTAGAATATAAGAATTGAACTACCACCTTAGTGTAGTCTTGGTTTACAATTTGGGCACTTAGGTAACATATAGTTTGACAGTTAACTTGTAACAAATCATTACAAAATGACATTAAAACTTTGTGCAGTGTCTTGGAATGTCAGATGGCTGGAGTCCCCAATCAAGAGAAAGAAACTCCTTAGCTGCCTTCAGAAAGAAAAAGTTGACAGCCTTACTGCAGGAAACATACTTAACCCCTGGTGAAGTGTTAAAACTGACCAGAGCATGGGTGAGACTAACTGAGTTTAGCAGTTTCAATACCAAGAAGAGGAACCTCAGTTTCAATAAGGAAGGAATCCTTTTTTTAAGCAAATATATTGCTGACCTTGGGGACATTATCAGTTTTAGAGGATCCCGCAATGTGAGAAAGGTGGTTATCTGTAATGTCTATGCCCGAGCAAAGATCAATCTATGTTTTCAATGAAATTGCTACTCAATTAAGCTCTTATGAAGATTCTGAAATTATTTGTGGGGAGACTTCAATGAAGTTTAGATCCCTTTTAGACAGGAGTCACCAGTTGTGTCACTATAGTCAGAACAGCCCAAGGACAGCTTTGAAAATCTCAAAACAGATCTGGGTTTAACACTACTGCACCCAGAAGGGAGATATTTAAGCAATATACCATGACAGGGTGTGGGTATATGGTGGGATTTACCTCACCTGGTGTGGTTTGGTAACAAGACTGCAGGCAGTGAATAAACCCACACCTGAAGTGGGTAAATCCCACCATATACCCACACCCTGGAGTGCTGTATTGCAATTATACAATGTCCCCTTCAGTTTTTGAAAATAAAATAAAGAAAAATACATTTTTTTCATGTTAAATCATTTTTTCTATTTATTGTTGTGCCGGAAAAATAGTTCCCTGTTGATGGCCAAAATACAGTAGTTGATAGGCAGCATCATTGCGTATCCTGTAATAGGATAGCTGGCACTGAATCTGGAGATATTTTTTATTTGTTTGTTTACTTTAGTAAGGGGCTGCAGTGGGCAAAATCAGTATGCACCAGCTGTTGACAGCATTGAGGATTTGTTTTTTTTCTCGCGATGATGTGATACTTTGGGCTGCAATGTGTAGGGAGGAGTAGTAGTTCAGCACATGGACTACGTTGGAACAGACTAGTGGCTGCTGTACCTAGCAGTCTGTTTCGGGTGCCTTTGCTGTTGAAGCACTATTTTTGTTTCATAATTCTGAATTGAAGGAGTTTTTTTTTTTAATGGGGACATCAAGAGATTTATTTACTGTGCAGGACCATTGAATGAGTTTGCGAGCTGTAATGCCTTAGACAAGTAGTATTGGAGCCCACTCGAGAGGGAGCAATCTTAGACCTGGTTCTCTCAAATGGAGATGAAGAGAGGATCACAGATGTAGAAGTGGGTAGCCATCTGGGGAACTAGCGACCATCGAACAGTATGGTTCACAATAAACACAGCAATAGAGTCAAGCCATACAAAGGCAAAGGTACTGGGCTTTAGGAGGCTGACTTTGCCAAAATGGGTAAGTGCCTAAGGAATGCACTAGCAAATGGGCAGGAAGGAGGGTGGAAGAACAATGGAGAATAATAAAAACTGCCATCACAGAGGCAACAAGCCTTTGTGTGAAGCAAATAAACAAAACTAAACGATGTAAGAAACCACTATGGTTCTCAAAGGAAGTGGCAGTGAAGGTTCAAGAGAAAAGAAACTTTCAGGAAGTACAAGGAATTACAGAAGGAACAGACAGAGAACTGTATCAGTTAAAGCAAAAGGAAGCTGGCAAGGCAGTCAGAACAGCAAAGGCTCAAACCGAGGAAAGGATAGCCAACTCAGTTAAGAAGTGGGATAAAACCTTTATAGGTACATCAGGGAGTGAAGGAAGACCGAGGGAGGGATAGTGAGGCTTAATAATGGGGGAGGAGGTGGGCAGAGAGAGACTGTGAAAAGGCAGAGATACTAAACAAATATTTTTGCTCAGTATTTACAAAGGAGGGGGTACCTAGAACAAACAGTAGAAACACACTGGATACAGAAGTTGATACCAGTCCATTTACAGAAAAGGGTCTGAAAGAACTCTTAAAACTGAAGGTGGACAAAGCAATGGGGCCTGATGGGATTCATCCCAGAATTCTAAAAGAACTAAGGGTAGAATTAGTGACACCACTGACTACCCTGTTTAACAAATCATGGGAGGATGGGGTGGTACCCAAGGACTGGAGGAGGGCAGATGTGATTCCCTTCACAAAAGTGGGAGCAAGGCAGAAGCAGGAAACTACAGACCTGTTAGTTTAACCTCAGTGGTAGGAAAATGATGGAATCACTTCTGAAGGAAAGAATTGTCAAGTATCTAGAGGCCAGAGGGCACAGGACCCAAGGCAGCATGGATTCACAGCAGGAAGGTCATGCCAGACAAATCTGATAGATTTCTTTGACTGGGTGACCAAAGTAGTAGATCAGGGAGGGGCTGTTACATGACCTACCTAGACTTTAGCAAGGCATTTGACACAGCCCCACACAAAGATTAATATACAAGTTAGCTAGCCTGGGAGTGGGTCCCAAGATGACAGCCTGGGTAAAAATTGGCTGGAAAATAGGACACAGAAAGTAATAGTAAATGGAGCCCACTCTGATGAAAGGGGGTTACTAGTGGGTACCGCTGGGTTCAGTATTAGACTAGTCCTCTTCAATGTCTTTATAAGCGATATTGCAGAGGGACTGGAAGGAAAAGTATGTCTCTTTGCAGATGACACAAATATCTGCCAACACAGTTGATGCACAAGGTGGGGTGGAAAGGATGAAGGGACTTGGCAAGGTTAGAGGAATGGTCAAATGTATGGCAGCTTAGATTCAATGCTAAGAAGTGCAAGGTAATGCACCTGGGAAACAAACCCAGGTGAAGAGTACACAATGGGGGTGAGATACTAACAACAACAAAAATGGAAAGGGACCTGGGGTAGTCATATCAGATGACCTAAAGGTGGGCAAGCAATGGAGAGGGCAGCAAGGAGGGCTGGGGGATATTGGGATGCATAGGAGAGGCATCACCAGTAGAAAACAGGAAGTTATTATCCTCTGTACAGACAGCTGGTCAGACCCCATCTGAGTACTGCGTGCAGTTCTGGAGACCCAGTCTTCACAAAGACATAGACAGGATGGAAGCTGTCCAGAGGAGGGCACTAAAATGGTGCAGGGTCTGCACCAGAAGACATATGAGAGAGACTAAGGGCTTAATATGCTTATAGCCTCAGGAAAGGAGGAGGGGGGACATGATAGAAACTTTCAAGTACCTCTCAAGGAATCAACAAAGTCCAAGAGGGTAGCATCTTTCAAAAAAGAGGTGTGCAAGAACAAGGGGGAACAATTTGAAGATAGAGGGGGTGGCTCAGAGGTAATTTAGCAAGTATTTTTTCACAGAGAGGGTTGTGGATGCATGGAACTGCTTCTCCGGAGGAGGTCGTGAGTCAAAAACAGTGGTGGAATTCAAGCATGCATGGGACAGTCATAAGGCAATTCTAGGGGGTGGGGGTAGGAAGAAGTAGGCTGCTGGTTAACTAGGATCTGCAGCTTATCCAGTAGGCAGGAAATGGGCAGACTGGGTGGGCTATGGTCCTTATCTACCATCAAATTCTATGTAATGATTTGGGAACATCTGAATGGTAGAAAATGAAAAGTGAAAAAGGTGAGCTATGAGGAAGTGGTTATGGGGAAAGTAGCTAGAAAAAAGACTGTTTAGTCCGGTATGGGTTTTGCACTGTTTCTCTCCTTTGTTGGAAGGATGTACAGAACCTGATGCTCAAGGGTTCAGAGCGGGAACAACCAATACTGTTTACTGTGGAGTTCTGAATCTCACCGTCCCTTGCCATCTTTATGAGACCTGGCTTTGTGGTGCTCAGAGTGATTTTAGAGGGAGTTTCTGATGCAGCAGAATGGTGTCTGGCACCTTTTCCATTGGTATATCACAGGATTTACAATAGAGAAAGGCACCAGTCAGCCAATCAGAATGCAGGACTTTTGTGGCACTGTATAATACACATTATGAAGGTAGAAAGAATGCTGAATTCTAATTGGCGAGACTGCTTTCAGTTGGGCGTTATCCCAGCACAATGGCCCAGCTGAAAGTATTATTTTAAAAGTGCATGAAATTTTCTAAAATTACTCATTTCAATCAGATAGAAGGCATTCCAGGGGTGTGTTATAATGGGCTAACAGCTCTTCTCGGGTGGTGGAAGCCCACGGCCATGCCTTGTGCTTCAACCCACCCTGAGGTAGGCTATTATCCCACCACAACACACCCCTGTCATGCCTTATTACTTAATTTTACTCCACACATGACTCATATAGTAGGCTAGATTATTTACTAGTATCTCCCAGCCTGACTTCAGCTATGACATCTGCAGATACCAAGAACATTGTGGTATCTTACCATGGTTTAGTTTCCATCTCTGTTAGTATCAATAAAGAAACCAGTAAAGGGCTACATTAGAGGTTTAATTCCTCTTTATTGAATGATAAAGAATTTAAGAATTATGTTGGAAAAGCTGTCTCAGAATATTTTTAAATAAATGACCAGGGACAGACATCATATGCAACTATTTGGGAAGCTTTTAAGGCTTATCTCAGAGGAAAAATAATAAGCTTTGCATCAAATAAGAAAAAAACTCCCTCAAAGAGCTAGCTGAGATAGAAACTAAACTAAAACAAGTGAGCGATACTGCACACAGTATGTGCTCCTTCAGAGCTCAGTTGGTGGCTGGCTGCAGTGGTGAGTGGTGGATGTGCTAGTCACCAGCCCATTCGGGGATGGGGAGCAGGGTGGGCCACTGCCTTCCAGATTGGGGGCCACTATATGATTAACCATTATATACTATGGCATAATGTGGGATCATGGCTTTGGGGTGGTGGGGCCACTAGGTCTCCATGGATTTTGTATACAGTAATACATCATTAGGACATTGGGGATTGGGAGGGGGTCCACTAGACCACCAAGGTCTTATGAATAATAAATACTTCATAGGGACATTGGGGAGGGGTCTGCTAGTCCACTAGGGAGGGGCTTTGGTACTATTTATTTATATGGGGTACCTAGAGATTGGGAGTCCACTAGACCACCAGGGACATGTACTGCACCCTTTTCCATGGGAACATCGGGAGTGGGAACTGGGGCACACTGCTGCTACCAGGTCAACTCTCCCAGTGGTGAAATTTCACCACTGAGGCAGTTTTGTGAATCCTGATTCATGACATTTGGCAGCCTGCATCTGCTGCAAGCCCCTTGTGCCATGCCACCGCCCAGTGTGTGGTGTAAGAGCAGTGAACCCCATTTGGTACAGGCTGCACATGGTAAGTGGAAGGCCAGGCTGCCTTTATGAATTGCTCCTAGGTCATCGTTTGGTGCAATGGGCACTTAGCGCCAGTCCTTGAGCTTTGAGAATCAGGCCCATAGTGACCAGACAAAATTTTGGGAGACAGGTGAAAATCATGCAAATTGTTGACCTTTAGACTTAAAAAGAGAGTCACTCAAAATCTAATTGCAGGGTAAAGGACAAAAACAGCACAGTTAAAGTTCCAAACAGAGAAATTAACAGTATCATTGCAGATTTTTATAGAGAATTATGTACGATAATGCCTGCGCAGGTTTGTGTTATGAGTATTTTTACACACCGAGGTGTGTGATAATCCTCACCCTCGAGGTTTATGAAATTATCACTCATCGAGGGTGTGTAAAAATCCTACTAACACTCACCTTGCACTGGCATTATTTTTATAATTTACTGGTCCAATGGAATTAATGCCAAAGCCACTGACGAAGCTCTACATTACAGACAAGTGCACGCAAACGCAAACGCACACACACATACACACACACACACCGTGTTTCTTCATTTTACCAGATAAATTTCAAATTAGGAGAGGCAAGATCAACCAGACAAATACAAAATGTATTTAAAAGGTGCCTGCCAGGGCGCTGAGTAGCAAAGTATCAGTGGGGTGCTCCATAACAGAAAAACAGAGCTATGTTTTTCAGATATTGACCCTCCCACACACAGAGACTTAGGGCCAATGAGTGGCGGCTTTGAAATGAGTTACACCAACACTGAAATAACCCATCCTATGGGTTATCATGAGACGGAAACACGGCTGTAGTCCGTGTATTAAAGGGGTCACCAGTAATTATACTCAAATAATGTGTCTGATGTGCAAACCTATGTTAAAATGTCCTAAAATCTG
The DNA here is from genome assembly GCA_016271365.2 of Neoceratodus forsteri. Classification (NCBI taxonomy): domain Eukaryota; kingdom Metazoa; phylum Chordata; order Ceratodontiformes; family Ceratodontidae; genus Neoceratodus; species Neoceratodus forsteri. The sequence continues at coordinate 1,002,076,225 of CM028129.1, read as the reverse complement.
TTGATATTCTGGCCTTAGATGCTCAAGAGAATGGTTACTTATGTCATCCTATCTCTGCTGAGGAAATCAAGCAAGTCATTAAAAGCGTTCCTAAAAAGAGACACCTGGCTCTGACTGCATTCCAGGGAGCTTTACAAAGAATTAGGACCTCACATCCCTAAATGTATCCATAAAGTGTATGAGGAAGCATGTAATAGGAAGACTTTACCTGACTCTCTAAATATCGCTCACATTACTTTGATACTAAATAAAGAAAAGAACCACAACTATGAGAAAGCTACAGATCAATACTGTACCTTTATTGAACAGTGATTCTAAAATATTTGCAAAGGCACCCTTTAATAGAATTAAAAGTGGTATTGCTAAGTTAATTGGTAAGGAGGAGGTAGGCTTCATCCCATCTAGATAGTGGATGGGAAACATTAGAAAACTGTTGAATGTCATACACATCACACAAGATTAAAAATTGTAACCATTCTCTCCATTGACTTCTTTAAGGCATTTGATACTCTTGAGTGGAATTATTTGTTTGACGTCCTAGGGAAGAATAAGATTGGACATTTTTCATTGATTGGATTCATATTTTATATAAAAATCCACTGCACAGGTCATTACAATGGTTTAATTTCTCCTCTCTTTAGATTGGTAGAGGAACATGACAAGACTGTCCCTTATTCCCAGATTTGTTTATTTTGACTTTAGAACCTTTATTAGGAAAATCCAATTCTCTCCAGAAATTAAGGGTTTTAAGATGGGGGTTCTTTTAATAATTAACATTTTATAATTACTGATGGGTGCTTTTTCCTAAGGAAAACCCAGTTGATATTTGCTGTAATAACTGTCTGATTATTATGGCAAACACGCACTGGTTTCCTGGACCCCATGCACATGCCTGCTGCTCTCCCTTTACTCATACTGGACACATACCGCAACCTCCACTGAAGTGTAAGAAAAACAGCAATCATTTTTTTAATTATTTTATATAACTGCTGTGGTGAAAAAGCACCCACCAGCAATTATATAAATAAAGATGGAGTGGTGTAAACTGGATTTTACACTCACCCTCAACATAGGATGCTTCTTATAAAGTAGCATCACACACCAGTGTGTGTAAAATCTCATAACACACACCACCCTGTCCTCTATTTTCTATATTGTTTTTAAAGAGCCAAATACAATACAGCAACATAATGAACTAGACAGGACCACAGAAGAAGTTAACATGCCTGGCCGGGGACCCATGGAGATAAAACCCAAGCGTGATCCATTGATATAGAATATAATACACTATGCCAGAAATACAAAATATTTTTATTTTAGTCTTTTGGTAACTGGGTAAGGCCCACTAGACACAAGTGCTTGTTTTCAGGGGTGACCTGGGAGCACTGGACAGTTAAGTGACTTGCTCAGAGTCACACAGTATGCAAGAGGAGGTTGTGAGAATCAGACTCAGGTCTCATCTGCTGGATGTACCAAGCTCGTTCACACCTTGTTCCTCTAACCTCTAGGCTATACTGCCAGCCTGTATTTGGTACAAGGAGAAACCATAAAAGTAGCAATATATGATAAATTGCACAATCACTGTAAGTGTAACAACATTTCAAATCTTAAAAGAAAAAGAATGGGGGGCAGCATGGGACACTGACCAAGACTGATAAGCAGAGTTTCTAATAAAACTTTGCCTTTCTGATAACCTTTTATTTACTTTATCTCAACCCAGAGATTCAATTTTGGCTCTAAGCAGGAGCTGGAAAATGTTCTAAGTTTTCAGGCATGGTGGTCAGACAGAATAAAACACAAGTCATATGTGCTTGTGATGGTGGAACCTCAAACTTTGTGGGTATATTTGTTGGAAAATAACTTGAAACAAAGGAATTAGGTCTTACAATGCCTCTCAATATAAATTTCCTAGTTGAAGCAAACTTAGATCCATTGCTAAAGGTCTGCAAGCTGACTTGAATAGATGGAAAAGTCTCTTTAGGTTAGTCTGTGGCAGAATCAACTCTATTAAAATAGTGTTGGCCCCAAACTTTTCATCTTTTTCAGAACATTCCTTTCACATTTGCTAAAATCAAATTTACTAAAATTAGAAATCTAGTTAATAACTTCCTATGGGAGTCCAAACCTCCTTGATTGGTGCTGTCAGAGGGGGATTTGGGCTCCCATGGTGAGAAAGATATCAAGCTGGTTTCTCTTTACACAATAATTTTGTATCTTAAACCTCCTCCTCCTGCAGACAGTCTGCCTTTATGGCTTGAGGCAGAGCAACAACTACTATCCCTAACAAGCTCTCAGACTTTCTCTTTAAAAACTACCCACGTTCTTGAGTGACAACCTTTGCATCCATAATTCACTTACAGATATTAAATTAGTTCAGTTCTGTCTTAAGATTCCACAGCTCCCAGCTCATCTTGAGCCTCCCTTGGATAACCCTAATATTCTAGTTGGTAACATGCCCTTAGGAGACCCTGAATGGAGTAAACATAATGGGCCCAATTCTCAAAAATGATGGTGCAAGGAACGCCAAAGGTGACTTGCGCAATTGCTAGTGCACCAGGGACCCTGTGCCCATTCCTCATCACATAAGGTCCCAGAGTCAAAGTCACACAGCTTAGGCAACTTGGCCCTGTGCCAAATAGACAGTGCATCATGAAGGTTTGCCTCAAGCTATGGGTTGACCCTCCAGAAATAGCACTATGGACAGGTGCCTGGTGGCTAACGCCTAACCCAATTCCTGAATGTACAAAACAGGTAACACGTTTCCTGGTAGTCTAGAGCATCCCCCAATCCTGGATCCTTTATCCCAATGAAAAATATGAAAACACTTTCCTGGTAGTCTAGTGCCCCCACCCCAGCCCTGATCCTCGATGCCACAAAAATATGAAAAACACTTTCCTGGTAGTCTAGTGCCTCTCTCCAAGCCCTAATTGCCTGTTATAAAATTTAACTATCCTGGTGGTCTAGTGGACTGCTCCAGCCCTGATCCCTATTAAGTGACACTCCAACATACCTGGTGATCTAATAGACCCCCACCTTGCAGTGCCCTATCACTCCACTCTCCCCATCTCGAACTGAGCCAGCGACTGGCACAATCCACCACTCCACCACCATGGCCATCCACTGACTGAGCTCTGAATGAGCATGTACTGTATACAGTACATTCTTGGTGACTGACAGCAATCACTGAGTGCATACTGTATGCAGTTCATGCTCATTCAGAGTTCAGTTGGCAGCCGACCATGGTGGTGAGGGGGTGCCAGTCACCAGCTCAGTTATGGGATGAGGGAGTGTGGTGGTAGGGCACTGCAGGGTGGGGGGGTCCACTAGACCACCAGGTATTTTGGAATGCAACTTAACGGGTATAGGGATAGGGGCTAGAGCAGCCCACTAGACCACCAGGATAGTTTCATTTTATAATGGGAGACAAGAACATAGACTTTGATCGCAGATAAGGACCGCTAGGCCCATCTAGTCTGCCCATTTCCTACCTACAGGATAGGCCGCAGATCCTAGTTAACCAACAGCCTATTTCTTCCTACCCCCACAAGAATTGCCTTATGTCTGTCCCATGCATTTTGAATTCTTCCACAGTTCTAGACCCCACAACCTCCTCAGGAAGGCTGTTCCATGCATCCACTACCCTCTCTGTGAAATAATACTTCCTCACATTGCCCCTGAACTGCCCTCCTTCTATCTTTAAATTGTGCCCTTGTTCTTGCAAGTCTCTTTTTCTGAAAGATGCTACCCTCTTGGACTTTGTTGATTCCACTGAGGTACTTAAAAGTTTCTATCATGTCCCCTCTCCCTTCTTTCCTCAAGGGTATACATATTAAGCTCCTTTAGTCTCTCCTCATACGGCTTCTCTTGCAGACCCTGCACCATTTTAGTTGCCCTCCTTTGGACTGCCTCTATCCTGTCTATGTCCTTGCGGAGATGGGGTCTCCAGAACTGGACACAGTACTCAGATGGGGTCTCTCCAACTGTCTGTACAGAGGATAACAACTTCCTGTTTTCTGCTGATGATGCCCTCCCTACATCCCAGTATACCCCCAGCCCTCCCTACTGCCTTCTCACATTGCTTGCTAACCTTAAGGTCATCTGATATGATTACCCCAGGTCTCTTTCCATTTTGTTGTTGTTACTACCTCCCACCCATTGTGTATTCTTCCCTGGGTTCTTGTTTTCCAGGTGCATTATTTTGCACTTCTTTGCATTGAATCCTAGCTGCCATACTTGACCATTCCTCCAACCTTGCCAAGTCCCTTTTCATCCTTTCCACACCTCTTGTGTATCAACCCTGTTGCAGATCTTTGTCATCTGCAAAAGGCATACTTTCTCCAGTCCCTCTGCAATGTCACTGGATGAAGACATTAAAAAGGACTGGACCACCCCAGGCTGGTTAATTTGGATTAATAATCTTTGTGTGGGACTGTGTCAAATGCCTTGCTAAAGTCTAGGTAGGCCATGTCCACAGCCCTCCCTGGTCTACTACTTTGGTCACCCAGTCAAAGAAATCTATTAGATTCGTCTGACATGACCTTCCGCTGTGAACCCATGCTGCCTTGGGTCCTGTGCTCCACTGGCCTCTAGGTACTCGACTATTCTTTCCTTCAGAAGTGACTCCATCACTTTCCCTACCACAGAGGTCAGACTGACAGGTCTGTAGTTTCCTGCCTCTGTCTTGGACCCACTTTTGTGAGGGGAATCACACCGCCTTCCTCCAGTCCTCGGGTACCACACCATCCTCCCATGATTTATTAAAACGAGTAGCCAGTGGTTTCACTAGTTCCTCTTAATTCTTTTAGAATTCTGGGGTGAGTTCCATCAGGACCCATTGCTTTGTCCACCTTCAGTTTTTAGGAGTTCTTGCAAACCCTTTCTTCTGTGAAAGGACTGGTATCGACCCCCCTATCAAGAGTGCTTCTGTTAATTGGATTAGGCACTTCTCCTCTCTTTAGGAATACTGAGCAGAAATATTCTGCAGTGTCCCTGCTTTTCACTGTCCCCTCTGCCCACCCACCGCTCATTCTATTCAGCCTCACTATCCTCCCTTTGTCTTTCTGCACCGCTGATGTACCTATAAAAGGTTTTATCCCCTTCTTAACTGAGTTGGCTATCTTTTCCTCAGTTTGGGCCTTTGCTATTCTGACTTCCTCCCTGCTTCCTTCTGCCTTAACTGGTACAGCTCTCTGTCCTGCTCCTTCTGTGTTGAGATTGGAGCTTGGGGGGCTACCAGACTACCAGGAATTTTCTAATCATACTAATGGGCAATCGGGCTTGAGGGGCCACTAGACTGCCAGGGATATTTTAATATATTATGAGTGGTCGGGGCTTGATAGGGTGCTAGACTACCAGGGAATATATTTATTAGCACAGGAGATCAGGGCTTGGAGGGGTGGTTTATTGTCGACCTCCCAGAGGATTTCTGCTGTTAGACTAGCCAAGGGCTGGTCTACATGGTGCTTAGACCTTTGCCAGTCTGGGAGGGTTTTGGGAATAGCAACTTAGGGATATGACAGCCTGCATCTGCTGCAAGCCCCTAGCACCATGGCACAGTCCATTTTGTGGTGCAAGGCTGGTACAGGCCCCTTTAGTGCAAGCAGCCTTTGTTTGATTTAGGCTGCTTTTGAGAATAACTCAGGGTGCATTTTGATGCAAGGTGCCATTTGCATCATTTATGTTTGATGCAGGCACCTTGTGTCATTCTAAGGGCTTGAGAATCAAGCCCAACATCTCTAATACTTGTGATCTGATAGACTCCCCTCAGGACTTCTTTGATCCTTAAGGCCTCAAACTTAAATACAATTTACATACATTTCATTTTGTAATTTACCTTCAGATCAGAAAAGCTCAGATTTTAATGCAGCCATGGATGCTACCAAAGTAAAATGGGAATCAGATTTGGAGTGTAATATTCCATCTCATGACTGGGCATCCACTTGGTCTAATGCATATCATGTGTGTAGAGAAGTTCAGGAAAAAACATGCAATTCAAGATACTACACCAGTACTACAACACCCCAGAGGCTAGAACAAATTAACTACCTTGCAGGGTGCATGTTGGAGATGCAATGAATTCCATGCTAGACTACTGCATATGGTATGTTGTGGAGTTGCCCAAAATAGCTGATATATGGAATAAAGTTCATGAGATATGTGAGAAAGTTAACTAACAAAAAGATCTCATTCTCCCCTAATTTTTATTTTGGGGCTTTCTTCTCAACTGAAACATTTGAATAAACCTCAGAGGAACCTGGTCTTGGTCATGGTTTTAGCTGCTTTGCTTGCTCTTAGAAGATTACCTCTCTCTAAATTGGGGAAAGTGCACCTGCCATCCCTTGTTGAGTGGTATACCGTATTAGCAAATAATGAGAGAATTTCTCACTTGATTCTGGACAGGACAGAAAACAACAACTTAACCTTGGTCCCTTTTAAAATACTCTAACTTTGTTGTTTTTAATATTTTTATGCTAAATTTTCAACATAGCCTTCTATAGTGACCAAATTATGGTCATGAATGCCTGGCTTGTAGTGTAATCAACCTTCCCCACTTACCAAGCATTCTGGATTTGTTCTAGGAGATGGAGAGGGTTGCAAGGAGAGGCAGACGACAACTTCAAATGCAACAAACGATTTATTCAAGGATAAGAGCAGGGGTCCAACCACTGTAAACAGCAATGACAGTCACACTGGAGGCACTTTACTTTTAGGAACAAGTATGAATTGTAGAACTTGCTATAACTCTAGTATTACTGTGCTTGTTACCACTACAATTGCTCTATCAGTACTGACTCTCTCCTACTATGATTCTATTAGTACTATGACTCTGTTATTACTATGACTGTATTACCACTATGCCTCTATTACTATCATGACTCTATTACTGCTATTACTCTATCACTACTATGACTGTTTTACTACTATGATCTCATCACCCCAGCCAGGGGTTACTAGAGTAGGTTCTGGGATAACCCTCATTGCAGCTGTGAAGTGACATTGTGCAGACAAAAGGATACTTAAGGAAAAGACTTTCAGGGGTGAGTGAACCACACAGGTACCAAGTACAGTCTTTTCCAAGCACTCAGAGGCAAATGCCTATAAGGCAGGGATCAACAGAGGACGTTTCTCATCCCCAAAGAACAGACTTGTAGCCCAGGATAGGTCATAACAGACCACCAGGCAACTTGCACTTGAGAAGAAGGATGAAATGATCAACAGAGGAAGGATGATGGATGCCCAGTACAGGTCATCCAGACCACCAGGCAGGAAGCACAAGGAACTGGTCAATCAGTGGAACATCGTGGCAGACCACTGATTACTCAGGAAGATAGGTGCTTTGTCCACAGGATCCTCTGGGCATCGGTGAAATGTCAGGTCAAACCGCTGACCACGGTTGTCAGAAACTTGGGATCCAGTGACAAAGATGTCTGCAGCTTTCATCATCCTTGGTCTTACAGCTTTCATCCTCCCTGAAACAAATAAATCCCACCCCACAATGAATCGGAGTCCTAACTATTGAGCCGGGATGGCCCTTGGCTGACTAGACTTTTTCTTATCAGGGTAGGGACATAGCAATGTAAATCAGTTGAATGGGGCCTGGCCTGACTATTGTCTAACTCTAGCTCAATGGCTGCCCACTAAAATAATCCACTAGATCGATGGAGAACACAGCAATCCATTCACAGCAGCAGTGGAGGAAGATTATGTCACTTTGTAGCCAGGATGTAGAAGTCAATAGTAGCAGCCTCTGCAGGTAGTTGAACCCAGTTCAGAGCACTTGCAAGGAAATGTCACAGTTAGAGAGCATTTGCAAGGCACTGGATGCTATTCAGGCAATTGCAAAGTACTAGAGGCATTTTGGCAATTGCAGGTGCCAGATGTTGTTCGGGTCAATTGCAGTTACCAGAGGCAGTTTGGGCAATTGCAGGCACCAGATGCTGTTCAGGCAATTGCAAGGTGCTAGAGGCAGTTTTGGGCAATTGCAGGGTGCCAGATGCTGTTCGGGAAATTGTAAGGTACTAGAGGCAGTTCAGGCAATTGCAGGGTGCCAGATGTCGCTCAGGGTAATTGCAAGGTACCGAGGGCAGTTTGAGCAATTGTAGGGTGCCAGATGCTGTTTGGGGTAGTTGCAAGGTACTAGATGCAGTTCAGGTAATTGTGGGGTGCCAGATGTTATTCTAGGCAATTGCAAGGTACTAGAGGCAGTTCGGCAATTGCAAGGCACCAGATGCTGTTCAGGCAGTTGCAAGGGTACTAGAGGAAGTTCAGGCAATAAATACACTTCAGGCAGGTTTTCACATGTATTATCCCTTTAAAATGCCCCAAATGCCCTCTTACCCAATGCTAGCCCAATTAGAGAGACACTAGCCAGCTCACTTTCTCGGCGCCTCTTTAGACAGTCCGAGGCAGGAAATATTTTAACCCCTTCCCCACCTATGCTAATCGTAGTCACTGTCCCACACTATCAATATATCAGGGGTCCCCAGACACAGTTGCTTTAACTCAGGGCTGACTGAAATCCCACCATATGTTAGGCACTAGGGTGTGGCACAGGGCCCTAGGTCTCATTAACCCTCTTAATTTTACTTTTGGGCCCTTTAAACTATAGGGCTTTCTTTGCTGGGCTCCCTTCTTTACCGGCCCTTTAAGAGGTGGGCCTCTCTGCTGGGTCCCTTTAATCTTTGAGCCTTCTCTTCTGGGCCACTTTCACCTATCTGGGGCTTGACTTTACCCTTTAAGGCCCCTACATAGTCCTTTAGGCCTTAGCAGGGTCTTTCTGTCCATCAACCTCTCTTGCACTGCCTGCTCATAAATATTTACTCCATCTTTACCGTGGGTCTCTATATCTGGCCCCTCCCTGGGGCATTGCTGTCCCAATGAATATTTATTTATTTAAATTTGTGCCATCTGGCCCATCCCCTGGCCGGTTGCCAACTTAACAAAGTGCCTAGTGCCTTTTTATTTAGTTACTGGTGGTCAGCACTCTTCCTTCAGTGCTACCTCCGAGTCACTGCCTCGGCGCAGGTTGAAGACACAGTTCAGAGGGAGGCTGGAGGTGTCTGCAGAGGAGGGAGGGACTTGTGGGTGGAGCTGCAGGCAATGCAGTGGATGACTGGGGCCTTGCAGGTCTTCTTCTGAAATGCAGCTGTTCCACACGCCACCTCCATGGGACCAGAATGTACTTTTAAAAATAATATGAGGCAGAACGGAGCCTCACCATGGCACCAGAGGAATGAGACCACCACAACACTGCAATGGGACTCGAAACAAACAACTGGATGACCACCAGACTTCACCAACGGGACCCAACACTCACTAGGAGGAATGAGAGGTGGACCTCAGGTAAGCCCTTTCACACTGCCATTAAACCTGTGTCCCCTCTCTCCCTCACACAACCACCATGATCAGGCTTTTTTCCTTTGGGTGCCTGAGCACTCACTTCAGGCTTTTCTATGCCCATAGCAATCAGTGGCAACATCCTACCTGTTTCCGGCCACAGCTACTCTGAACTAACGGCCAGCATTCAGGATGTGTGTCCCTGTGCCCGCCGGCGGTCCCTAACAATTCAGCATGAGTGGGGCTTTGTAAAATGCTCCGCTGGCTTGCCCTCTTTCGGGGGGGGGAGTCCCAATGGAGTGCAGGCAGCCAGGAGAAGCAAGAAAAAATTATTTTTTTTTTATTGCTGCTGCTGCTGCTGCTGAGAAAAGGTGACACACGGGACCCCATGCTGCCCTTGCCACCCCTACCTGCCCACACTGCCCAGGGACCATAAAAGGGCAACTCTTTTATTTAAATTAAGTTACTGTTGGGCCCCATGCCCGGGCACTACAGATCTGCCCACCTCAAAATACATGTCCCATGTATTCATAATAAACAAATTATCAACTTATACTCTATCATTTCTAAATATATCTACTTAACTTATTTTAAATCATGACTCTAAGATCTATTACTTATCATCCAGTGGCCACTGTTAGATTTTACTATAACCCTGTACCAAAGGAGGACCTTTTCATGGAAAGGTTCTGCCTGAGGCTTGAGCTGCATCCAGAATGAATTGTTTTGAGGGTATCCCAAGGGTTGATCTCTGCATCGCAGATAGGTAGCTGTTCTGTCATCAGAGATTCTGTGGACATGGGACTAGGAGAATTAACAGGGATGCTCCAGGTCCAGGGTACCATAAGACAGTTATCTAGAGCAAGGTTTGGTGCTCTGAAGGAATTGACTCTGCCTCACACTTACACCTGAGTCCCGAAATTCTTCATCTGGTTCTTTGTTTCTGCCATAACTTAGAAAGCACATGGCTTGATCAGATTACGGTGTGCCACCTTTGGATGGGAATACTAGATTCAGTCTGGATTTTATACACGGGCATGTCAGGGTAAGGAATATCTATAATGATATACAGATCTGGACCCCATTTGGTCTTTAATTTCTGACAATTGTGGTGCATCTAAGTAGAACTCTGTCTCCAATCAACAGTGGCTCAGCTTTAGCCTTCTAGTCATACAGAGCCTGCTGTCGCTTTCTCACCTTTGTTATTTGTTTTGCAACAACTTCATCAGCCATTTGTATTCGATTGTGATGGTCTTGGACCCATTGTGTTTTAGGCTGTATTACAGTCTCAGTTGGTACTCCAAGCACCAAATCCTAAGGTAAATGTCCATGGTGTCTGAACATCGGATAATACGGCATGTGCCCTGTAGAACAATGCATGGTGTTATTGTATATATATACAAGTTCAGGAAGGACAGTTGGCCAGTTTTGATGTTGCGGTTCTGAAAGGGACCTTATACAAAAGTGGGAACAAAGAGGAAGCAGGGAACTACAGACCAGTCAGCCTCACCTCGGTAGTGGGAAAGATCATGGAAGCACTACTGAAGGAGAGATTGGTGGAACATCTGGTTGTCAATGGACTACAGGACCCAAAGCAGCATGGTTTCACCAGGGAGGTCATGTCAGATCAACCTCATTGAATTTTTGACTGGGTGACTAGGGAGGTGGATCAGGGAGGGCAGTGGACATGGCCTATCTGGACTTCAGCAAGGCCTTGACACTGTGCCACATAGAAGACTATTACACAAACTGGGGAATATGGGTGGGCAGGACAGTAGTGTGGTGGGTAGGTAACTGGCTGGGTGGCAGGACACAGAGGGTGGTGGTAAATGGCTGTCACTCCACAGAGGGAAGAGGACCAGTGGGTACCACAGGGATCAGTGCTGGGACCGGTCCTATTCAACATCTTCATCAGTGACATTGCACAGGATATAGAAGGCAGAATTTCACTGTTCGCTGATGACACAAAGCTCTGTAACAGAGTAGACACACCAGAGGGTGTAGACAGAATGAGAAGGACCCGCAGAAACTTGAAGAATGGTCAAGGGTTTGGCAGTTGAGGTTCAATGCAAAGAAGTGCAAGATAATAATGCATATGGGGCACAAAACCCTGGCACAATATATATCAGTTGGGGGTGAGGATATAGCATGCACCGAGCAGGAAAGGGATCTTGGGGTTGTCATCTCTGATGACCTCAAGGTAGGAAACAGTGTGACAAGGCATCAGGTAAAGCAAATAGGATGCTGGGATGTATAAGCAGGCATCACCAGCAGGAAAACGGAGGTCATAATTCCGCTATACAAGACACTAGTGAGGCCCCACCTGGAGTACAGTGTACAGTTCTGGAGACCATACCTACGTAAGGACATAGACAGGGTAGAGAAGGTTCAGAGGAGGGCAACAAAGATGGTGCATGGGTTGCATCACAAGTCCTATGAAGACAGGTTGAAGGAACTGAACATGTACTCCCTGGAGGAGAGGAGGGAGAGAGGGATATGATAGAGACATACAGGTATCTTACAGGGAGGAACAGGGTGCAGGAAAACACTATTTTAAGCGAAAAAGATGTTTCAGGACTAGAGGGCATGGGATGAAGTTGGAGGAGGACGATTCAGAGGAAACATGAGAAAGAATTTCTTCACAGAACGGGTGGTGGACAAGTGGAACACCCTGCCAGAGGAAGTGGTGGGGCTGAAACAATCACAGGATTTAAGAATGCATGGGATAGACATAAAGGAATTCTAGAGGTCAGGGGTAAGGGAAATAGACTTCTAGGAAAACAAACTGAATTTAAAGCTCAAATGGGCAGACTAGGTGGGCCATAGGCCCTTATCTGCCGACACTGTCTATGTATCTATGTATCTATGTACCTTAGCATGTTGATTATGGTTCTGTTGGCTCTTTCTCAAAGTCCATTCGCTTGTGGAGGTTTGTGTAGTTTACTTGTAGCTCTATACAACACACACAGTTCTTTAAAAGGTTGCAACTCAAATGCTGTCCCTTGATCTGTTATGTTATGATTTGATTTGGGTACCCATATGGTTTGACAAAATTGTTCCAAAAGGCCTTGGCAGTAGTTTTGGCTGTGAGATCCCGTACAGGTGCTGTTACTAGGAACTTGCTTTAATGGTCGGGCATGGTAAGAAGGTATATGTATCCATCTTTGCTGGGATCTAATCTGAGGTGATCTAAGGTGACCAGGTCAAGAGGAGCTTTGCTGATAATTGGAATCAGAGGGCACACTCAGAGTCACTTGGGTTGTGTTTTAAATTACAGGCCTCACAATTCTCGCACCATTGCACCACATCTTCCTGCATACCAGTCCAATAAAATTGCTCCTTAGGTTATTCTCAGTCTTTTACAGCCAAAGTGTCCAGACAGGCCAAGGAATGCTTCCAGAGTGATAGGTGCTGCTTGACAAGGTAAGACCACCTGAAAGATGTCTCTATGTATTTTCTGATCTCTGGTTTTCGAACCAGTCTTCCTTGCTGAATGACAAATTTCTCGGTGGTGCAATAGCTTGATTAGCTCCTCAGGTGCCATTTCCTTTCTTATGGTGATAGACTCTGGTTAGTGAGGATCAATTTGTGTATTCAGTGGATGATGGGACTTAGCATTTGCAATTGCTTCCACAGGTCATCATCCTGCTCGAATCACAGGAGTTCAGATTCAGACTCTTTGACTTACACCCTTTGTGGCAGACATTGGCAACATGCCTGGATGGCTTTTGTCTGAGATTTGCAAAAATGGTGGCATTTCTGTATTTTCTTGCTGGGCCGTCCACTTTGGGTTCATCTTGGTAGGTAACGGACAGTGCATCAGCATTTGCATTTGATCGGCCAGATCTGTAATGGATGGAAAAGTTGCAGTTGGCCAGATGAGATGCCCGTTGCTGTTCTAAGGTCTCTAACATGGCTTTGTTGAGGTGAGCCAGGGGGTGTTATCTGTGTATACTTCAAATTTACTGGCAGCCAGGTAATTTTTAGATTTCTCAGTCACGGCCACACTAGTGCTAGGAATTTAAGTTTGAAAGAGTTGTATTTTTCGTCATTCTGCTCTGAGCCTTGAAGGCTTCTGCTTGCATACATGATCACTCTTTCTGTCCCTTCTTGTTCCTGGGCTAAAACAGCTCCCAGTCCACAATTGTTGGCATCAATGTATACCTGGAATGGTTTATTGTAGTCCAGATAAGGAAGGATTGGACCCTTGGTCAAAATTTTCTTCAACTGTTCCAAAGCACTTTGTTGGGCATCTGTCCACCTCACGGGATATTTTGGGTTACTTTTTGGTTCTTGCTCCCTCTCAGAAGTTCATGCAGTAGAGCAGTGATCTTAGAAAGTCCTTAATGAACTGTCTATAGTAGCTAACAAATCCCAAGAACTTTCTTGCATCCCGGATAGTGGTGGGAACGGGCCACTCTCTTATAGCTTTGACCTTCTTGTGATCTCATGATACCCCGAGAACTCACAATATGTCCCAGGTAATTAACTTGACTCTTTAAGAAATGGCATTTAGAGGGTTTGATCTTCAATATCTTCAATCCATACTCTGCAAGTCACTTGAACACAATCTCCGGTGACACAGATGATCCTGGTAGGTCTGTGAGTAGACTATGATGTCATCCAAATATAGCAGGACAATCTCAAAATTCTGGCTGCTCAGACAGTGTTTAACTAGCCTCTGGAAGTGCTTGGTGCATTACACAGACCATAGGGCATCCAGGTAACCTCAAATAATCCCATTGGCGTAATGAAGGCTGTCTTTTCTTGAGCGGCCAGAGCTAGCGGGTACCTGCCAGTACCCACTAGCTAGATCTAGCATGGAGAAATATGCTGCAGATTTCAAGGCAGTCAACGAATCCTCAATCTGGGGCAATGGATACGCATCTTTGTGAGTTACTTGATTCAATTTCTGTAGTCCACACAGAGTCACAACTTCCCATCCTTTTTTCTCACCAGAACAATGGGTGCCACCCATGGACTATGGCTCTTTAATTACTTTACTGTCCAGCAACTCTTTCAGCATTTCTTTTACGGTTGGTACATCACAGGAGGAAGTAGCCTGAACCTCTCTTGGATAGGAGGATGGTTCATAGTTGGGATATGGTGTAGGACAGCCTCTTGCACCCAAAATCAAGAGGATGCTGTGAGAAGGCCTTATGATGCTTCTGACCAACTCCAATACTTGCCGCTTCTGGCACTCAGGTGTGTCTTCTGTACCCACGCCTATTTCCTTCAGCCACTCTTCAATACCATCGCCATGATATTTCAGTAGCTACTGCCGAACAGTGGACATCCAAGTTGCCTCTAAGTTCTCTGGGACTGGCTTCCAACACCTCGTCTGGCTCAATTAGTAACAGGCGCCCAATGGGTTGATGCCAGTATGGGTGTATGGCAGTAGCGCCACAATTAAATATTCAGACAGGTACTTGTCCCTTTTGACTTCGCTAGACTCCATGTCACCATGACTGGGTTGTCTGCCAAACTAGTACAAGGTTCTAGTAATGCTGTATAATCTTGTCCTTGAACTCCTGCTTTGGCTTTGCAAATTAGGATCATCTCAGTTCCTGGGCTCAACTGCATTGCTTTCGATCAACAATCCACACTTTACGATCTCTCCTCTTCATTTGTAAACTGACGATAACTTTGGATGAGATTTATGGTGCGTTGCCAGACCTACTTCTCTGTCTTGGGAATTGCATTCCTTGCTGTCTCAGAGCAGCTACTAGTTCCTGGTAACAATGGCAGAGGACATTCATCCCTAGGATCACAGGCGGCAGATTCTCAGTAGTCGAGTTACTAACAATCAGTCCTTGATCTGGGTGAGTTGCATCTCCCAACTGAATAGTAGCTTTGAAGTACCCACATAAGAATGACTAGACCATTGCTTGCTACCAAGTTGATCCAACTGGAAAGCAGTTTCTAAAGCAGGGTGCTTGGCCAGTTCTGAAAGAAATGTTTGCTCTGTATTGTTGTGACTTGGGATCCTGTATCTAGAAGTGCTTGGAATTCAATGCCATCTATTTTTGTAGGGATGACTATACATATCCTCAAACCTTTGTCATTCGGGATAAGTTGGACCTAGTTCTGGTCAGCCAGAGGGTCAGTCCTCTGCCTTGAAGACTCTGTTTAAATTCACTACCATGACACTCTGATTATACCTCCACTCAATGTGCCCACTTATCCCACATCTTCTGCATATAGGGTTGCCTTGGGCAACAAAGCAATCACTAGGTCATCTACCATATCTCTGTCTCTCCATCGAGCAGGCTGGCTTCTACATGCCTCGCGGTTCAGAACTTGGCCTTTGTCTCCACCCTTCCTTCAGGATCTTCACCTCTTGGCACATCTCTGCCATCCTCTTCATCAATTCAGTCAGTTGTTCTTGTAATATGCGAGTTGCTATTAGGGACGGAGGACCTCACTTCAGGCACGTCTACCAGATAACGGAGCCATATTGTGCGTGGTGTATTCCTCTGCCAAGCTCCCTTCCTTGATCACCATAGTCATACTGCAGGAAAAACCTGCTGATTCTTCTGCAAATCCAGCTCTATGATCTGCATAGTGAGTCTGTTTGGACAGGTCATTTACCGGGCCACAGTGAGGATGATGGCAGCTATGTCTGGTCACATAGCTGCATCTCCATCTGGTCGTCCAATTACAAATATCTTTATTGCCTTTTCTTTAAAGTCTAGGAAAGCATCATCCGGTGCTTGCAGGTACAGCATCCTAAGTTCCCGTCTCAAGGTATTGATCTGCACTCCTCAATAAACCAATCAGTCTGGACCTTGTTAGTATCTCTCACCTCTCTGGAATCCAGATGTTCAATAGCACTTAGGGCTTCCTGTAAACTTAGGGCATACTCTCTTAGGCTTTCCCTGGATCCTTGAGTTCTGGAATAGAATCTTGTTTTGAGTTCAGATAATGTCGTGTATCAAAGGTATGCCTCAACTTTGCCAAGATTTGCTCAGCTGTAGCCCTTTATTGTTCTTGCCATGAGACCACTTCCTGCGTTGCTGCACCTCCTAGTTGTCTGATAAGGATCTCAACCTTTTGGCATTATGGAGTGTTGTACAATCTGAATATGGCTTTCAACTTGTTCCTGAATTCTTTGAAGCTGCTGGAAGTGGAGTCTGTAGGTTCCCAGTATACCAAGGCAGCCATGGGGCACCAAAATAGTAGGGCATCATAAGAGGTGACATCTGTACCACTGGTTCATCTGCTTCTTCTCTATGGGTAGACCCACTGGCTCCTTCCAGATTCAAGTTCAAGTTTATTGCAGGAAAACTCCATTGAGCAAGCTCATTCACAAGGAGGTCCTGGGTCCTTTACATAGATATACAAACATAACATACAATGTAACATTGTTAATCAAGTCTTATGTAGCATATAAGGTATCATTGTTAATCAGACAAAACAATACACACAGTTCATAGTTGACAATTAAAGACATGATACTGCCAGGTAAGGCACGGTTCTGGCAGTAAAGTCTGATGCTGTATCAGCAGGTGTTTGGGTAGAGTTGCATACATGAATATGTGCATTATAGGTGAAGGTTAATGTTCAGAGACAGCAGGGGAGTAGAAGAAGGAATTGTAGGGAAAAAAGGTAGAAGTTGAGGCTAGGACTAGCATAGTAAGGTGTAATGAGGTGTGATATGGAGATCTAGAGGTGAAAGGCATGAAGGCAGCAGGGAGTTTATGAAGGAATGGCAGGGTAAGAAGGCAAAAGATGAGTCTTGTGACTAGCAGAGTAGAATGTAAAAAGTGAGATAAGGAGATCTGAAGGTGGCGGGTATTGAAAGCAGGTCATGAGGATCAAATCTAAAGCTGTTGTATTTAGTCTACTATTTCCCCTGTGATTGCAGACCTGTTAAAGTCCTAACAGTGCCATTTTGGGTGTGAGTAAGTAACATAAGGATGGTATAATGGGTTTAGTTGCAGTGACAGGTATCTTTTATTTTAGATGAGGATAAGGCTTTGTATAGATTTACTGGGGCAATGCTGGTTAGTTTTAGCATGGATTGGAGTTGGTTCCAGAATGTGGGAAGTGCGACTGAAATGGCGTGTTGTCCAAAGGTGGTAAGAGTTCTTGGGACGTCGAGCAGTATGTAGTTCAATTTCCTAAGTGAGTAAGCACTGTGGGAGATACAGATGAGGGATGTGATGTAGCTTGGAAGTTTGAGTAGGAGTATCTTGAGGGTCCATATTCCTGCATGGAGCAGGTGTCTGGTGGCAGGTGAGGTCCAGCCAACAGCTGTGTATAGGTCACAGTGGTGGTTCTGTGGGGCACTGGTGATGAACCTTATAGCACGGTGGTAGAGAACGTCCAGTTTACTTAGGCTTGAGATTGCAGAGGTGGCATAGATGAAAACTCCATAGTCAAGAAATGGAAGAAATGTGGCCAATACAAGCTTGGTTCGGTCGCAACAGGGAAGAGAGATCTGTTGAAGAAGAAGCCCAGCCATGCTTTGAGTCTCTTGGCTAGGAGTCCTCACTGTGGTCAAGGAAGGTGAGCTTTGTCTATCCAGAAATCAAGGTATTTAAATTTGGGAACTACTTCCAGGTTTACCCCAGTGAGGGTGACGAAAGGTTCGGTTGGCTGAAGAGGAGGAACCAATGGCAGGATTACGCTGAGATGAACATTGCCTTAGTTTCTTTGCATTCAGAAGGAGCTTTGCTTTAATCAGGTTATTTTCAAGCTGAGCAAAGTCAGCTTGCAGGACATCCCTAACTTCCGTTAGAGTTGTGCCAGAGGTATATAATACAATGTCATCTGCAAAAAAAAGTGAATACTGGACTTGTTATGTGGGAGTCAAGATCATTGATGTATAGGAGAATAGGATTGGGCCTAGTATGGAGCCTTGGGGACTCCCTGGCCATCGGAAGGGGGCTGAGAGACAGCCATCTGCTTTGACTTTCTGCAACCTATCAGAAAGATAACTGGTGAACCACAGTATGGTAGGAGGAGTGGCACCCTAGGTTACAGAGGCAGTTGATTAGGAGGGTGTGGTCAACAGTATCAAAGACTTTACTAAGGTCCAGGAAGAGTGCGGTAACCTTCTCAGAGTCCACGGCAGAAATCCAGTCATTAGTGACCTTAGCCAATGCAGTGACTGTGCTGTGTTTGGACCGGAAACCAGATTGTGCAGGTTAAGGAGAGTAGGATTCAAAGTGCTGTTTCAATTGGATATATATCAGCTTTTCGAGGACTTTAGAGCGAACAGGCAATATGGAGATGGGTCTATAATTGTTTAAATCACAAGGGTCTCCTGATTTCAAAAGGGAAGGATGTGGGCAGACTTCCAGCTAGATGGAACTGTTGCAGAGGCTATGGATAGGTTGAAGATATGTAAGATAGGTGCAGTGAGATAGGCATAGCCTATTCTC